>OX383292.1:1485083-11485083 GCA_947523025.1 Dryobota labecula
AAACCGTAAGGTTTAAAATGCCGGAATGCATGCCCTAATGCGCATCGGCGACACAGTCGTTCCACCCAGTTATATGAAAATACTTGGTTCTAATCTTTTTTATATAGTGGAAACCTTATTAATACAGATTAATGTGTTACTAATTCCCTTTAGTAAGTGATTGCGTAAGAATTTAAACCAGAACCGAACAGGGTTTGTTTAATTTCATTAGACACTTCTGGAATAGACTATATATGTAAGTGCGTGCGCCTGTTTTCGCTCGTTGCACGGAGCCGACCTTGTGTACGTATCTATTCTGTGATACTAATATAATTAATTACTACAAACTGTAACTAAACTCCAGTTCTGAACCTCATAAGTTGCACAGTGGGCCCAAACAATTGAATTAGCGCCAACTATGTAACTCGGATCGTAAATCACGGTGGACTGTTTTTGTACGACCACGGTCTAAGAGCGACCCATGCTAATAAGCTAACCAACGTTATGGTAAACCTACTATGTAATTTTATGTTATAGGATTCAATACAACATTATCTAGTACCGTATCGTCTATTGAAAAATATGACTACCAAGTAGTAGACAGTAGTTTACAAATGTCTGAAATTACCAATGACCTGCAACTTTTCTGTTGTTATTAAAGCTTTGAAATTAAAATCCTTGAAGATGGTTTGCCCGATTAGATCACTGCAATGAACAAGCAAATTACCCTAACAAACACAGTGATTCATAGAAATTGAAACTTTTTATAATACCTATAAGTTTACTTTTTCTTTTACTATTAACTAACTACTCAGTATATGCAGCACGACTGTCCAATATTTTTCATAATCATAGGCATCATATAAACCATAAAATAACCTGAATTTGGTCTAGAGGCCTAGATCCCTATTTAACTATTCTGCTCGCATCCCGGTGACAAATTCTCGAGCCTTACTCAATGGCAGGTCCATAGAGTCGGCTCGAGCGCAACCCTCAGAGTTTGGAGGTCGAGACCACAAAATAGATAGGTACAGAAGATTTATTCATTTATATATACTTTATCGTACACCACAAAAACTAAATCAAACACTACAAAATATCAATGGGCTTATCGCTTTAAATGGACAGTGATATGGCTGGATATAACATTAGAATAGCGTGTTACCGGGAGCGAGTGATCCGTACGGGGCTTTACACTAGGGGTTCCCAAACTTATTTTGTCTACTGCCCACTTTGAGAATAAATTATTTTTTAGCGCCCCTGTTTTTTCACCTACTTAAAAACCACTATAACTTCAAATTCAATTAATTATTGTGAGCTATATTACCGGAGATTAAACATTCATTCTATACGAGACTTTTCAACGCAACTTGAGACCTGAGCGCAGTAGGTAGTACACAACGTCGGCGCTCAGGTCTCAAGTGAACTCTTACGGGCTACACCTGCCAATGAGAATGATTATTGAAACGCAACTTTATAGTATTCAGACCGTATCTTTTATTCAAAATAAAACAAACATAATCGATTCTAATATAAAACTAATGTGAAGGATGAATCTGACGTTTAATAAGTTTGTTGATATCAGGTTCCAATTTACTCAAGAACAGCCGCAAGTCGCCACGTTCGGTAACATGCAAATGATTTCTCTTTTTAGTAAGCAGCGTTGCCACAACATTAAATCCATGTTCACACGAATATGATGATGACACAATGCCCCCATTTTTTTTTCTGGGTCTCTTACCGCCCCCCTTAAGGCCTGCAGCGCCCACAAGGGGTTATGGGCGCTGCAGGCCTAAAGGGGGGCGGTAAGAGACCCAGAAAAAAAATGGAGAATAAATAAATGGGAAAAATGCGGGCGTTATCGCCCACTTTGGGAAAGGCTGCTTTACACTAACACTAAACGACACCTAAATGAATGCCTAAATCTACACAAATAAATAAAATTCAAGTGTCTGCTTGTATTGTCAAAATAACAGCTTTTTACGATACTTTGAAAAAAATACGGCTGGACCGATTTTGACGGACTTTCACTGGCAGATAGGCTAATGATATAAGGAGTAACTTAGGCTACTTTTATTTTAGAAACAACCATGCAGGCGAAACCGCGGGCAGCAGCTAGTAAGCAAATAAAAGCACGCTGTTGGATTTTCAACTTTCGGTGCTAAGTCGACCGTTAAAATTCCTGCAAAACCGGGTATATTAATATGTCAAACAGATAAACAAAATTCCAGTCGCTTGCACTCGCTGTATGTAGATGCGTCTATGTGTGAGTGCGATTCCGCTCGTTGTATGGAGCCGACCTTCTGTATCTATTTTGAGTCGAAACTGACGAGGATCAGCGTGTCGAGAGTTAATAATTTTATTATGGGGATATTATGTACGATATATCTTGTGTGAGGACAATTCATTGATAAATGACACGTTTCGGTAGGGTGAATTATTATTATTGTTGTGACGGACTACGGAAGCGTATCAAAGTGCTACGGCGTAGCGAGACAGAAGCTATAAGTCTAGTCTAGAATAAAGTGTGTCCGAATGTTCGTGTTGTATGTTTTTGTTGATCATGAATACGCTTCAGCTTCAGCAGATCAGTTACAAGTAATCTACTTACTTCGAAATTGTTACAAAACTCAGCAGCTATTAATATCAAATATGAAATCTATTTCTAGTTCGGTCAGGTGACGCGTTGCAAAGTGAGTGCAGCCGGTGCACTGCACAACTCGAAGACAAATAGAGAGTATTTCTCACACCCGAGATGAAAACGATTACTCCTCGACTTAACGCAGTACATTAATTTATTATGATAATCAACCCAGAAACTGAAAGAATATCTGCCTTTCAAAATAACTACTTGATACATTAAAAAAAAATGTAATTTTTTTATGTAAAATGGGGATGGTATTTTTCATTCTCGTCTGTCCCGTAGTGAGGGGTATCGTTGGATAGGCCGGCAGTAAATCAAGTGTCGTCGTCCCCCCAGTCTTGCCTCTAAATAATTGTTTTTGGATATGTTAAAAAAAACACGGCAATAGTATATAACGAAGTTAAAAGGAAAACTTGTAATAGTCAGCCAACTTACATTTGCAGTTGGGCAGTTGAAATACATATTTCCACTACAATATTAAGTTTGTTCTTGGGATAAATTCGTCCCAACTACGGAACCCTTCATTGTGCGTGGTCCGACCCGTACTTGCCCGGCTTTTTTATTTATTTGCTAGTATCAAAATCAAATGTCGCATTTTATTTGCCGTATTTTTATATTGCGTTGACTTAGACGCTTGGTTTTTTAGAGCTCCAAGGGACTGTAAACCTACATATTCGATATTAATTTCAACTTGATACCTCCACGCATTTCTGAGAAAAAGGGTTTTGACAGACTGACGGACAGACAGACAGACCGACGGACAACGAAGTGATCCTATAAGGGTTCCGTTGTATGCTTCTGAGGTACGGAATTCTAAAAATCATACCTTTTGCTAAAGAATGTAAGAGTAATTAGTATAATCTTTGAATTTATTTCTACATCGCGTGGCGGTTCCGTAGCAGCCATGTGCTACGGCGTAGCAATGCACAGTCGTAGCTTAGCTACGTCGTAGATTTGCCGTTGTACAAAAAGGTACTCTAACTGCTGAATACTCAAACGCAATTCAATTTTAAGTCGCCGTTAAGTCTAATGCTGTCTCTGTCACTTTAAACTGTTTTGTAGCGACAGAAACACTTATAAGAACGTCTTAAAGTTAAGTAACGTTTGAGTATTTGGGCATTAATTAGAACGTTCTACCTGAACTCAGGATCTTTTGGGGCCAAAATCGCCACCATTTTATTTTTTTATAACAATTTCAGAAATGTTTACCAACGTCAATGTCTTATAATAATTTAAGTTTCCTGTCAATTTCATGTATCTTCAGGTGGTATCTCATAGAATTTCTTCACGCTTAGGCCGCATTCACATAAAAGGTACAGTCAGCCGCCGATTGTGAGCAGGCCGCATTAGCTCGTATTAACGCATCGTTTCGGTTCGGTGTGACTGAAAAGTTGAATATGTATGGAGAAGCAGTAAATTGCGTAACGCTCGCTCAAAGTCGACTAACAATACGCTTGGTGTAATAACGCGGCCATAGCTTCTCCAATAAATGAAAGTAGGTACACAATTCATACATAACCCAAACTTTATCTTGATGACAACAAAAACTAACGTCACAATCATTACGTTGAAACGCCATGTTCGGCACAAAAACTCGCGCACAAGAACTCTCCTCTCTCTTAAATGAAGCTGGGTATCTATTGGCTGATGTATTTGCGAGCGGCTGTAAGTGGCGGCACAAATCGCTGTCTGCACCAGCTTTAGAAGAACTGCCGTCCGGGGGTTGGACATGGATCACAGCTCTCTGCGGTGACACTGTTATGTACTTAAAAGTAAAATGAAAAATCCTACTGAAACAGGACACAGCATTTCAAGCCAGTGAAACAACAACTAAGAATAAAAAATGTTCATAAAATAATCAATATGTCATTTTGTGATTCATCATTTTACAAACGGCGTCGTCCGCTTCCAAAACCTCGCAGTTATGCAAAATGCCTAAGGCAAATTGGCAACTCGTTCAATTATAATTGGGACATCCAGGCAGCCCGACCAAAGGAACTAGAAAAAAAAATGAATGAAATGACAAATGCGCGCGAACCGAGCGAGCTCAGGGACCGGTGCCGAAAAAAAAAATTACATTTGCCCTCTGCAATCTGCCTGCGACATGATTATAAATTAATCATAATCATGTAAATTATTCGTGTCTGTCTTTGTGGCGCGTTGTTCTGCTAAACTACGCAATTTTTGATATCCATTTTCCATCATTTTCTGGAAGGTTCATGTGGATAATAAATGTGTTCAGGAAAGTTTTGAGTATGAATGTGGATGGATATACGAGTAGAAGAAGACCGAAGAAACGATGGATGGACTGTGTGTAAGATGATATGGATAGAAAGAGGGTGATTACCGAGATGACGAGTAATTGAGAAGTATGGAAGAAAAAGACATGTTGCGCCCACCGCAAACAAATTGTGATGAGGGCAGGAGAATAATGATGATCTTATAAAACGTCTCGATGATTTGTGAAGTCGTAAAAAACCGTACGAAGCAGGGGCGGGTCGTTAGTTGTAGTTATATTTAAACTTCCTGCTGTTGAGATAAATACGTCGAATGCTGCTCGTTCCAAAAAGCAGGTGTCACGTGCTCGTGACACCTGCTTTTTGGAACGAGGTTCCTTAACGCGGCTTGCGGTAGGATTTGACTGGTAGATCGTCACGTAAGGAAAAGGCGTTATGCCCCCTCCATGCGACTTTCTCTCTCTCTGTCTTTTATATACGAGCGCGTGTGTGCGTGCGTTTTTTATTTATTTCTTTCTTAATTGTTACGTTGGTTACCTATATCAGTAGTCTATTCTAAGATCAGAGTAAGTTTCCCATGACACCATTAATAAGAATATTTATTATCATATAATTAATTTGATGTAATGATGTTAATTGTGTGTGCAACAAGTTTTTTAATTAAATGTAGATGTTGGGTCCCAGCAAAGATAAGTCTTCGCCTTCCTAACCTGTAGGTTAAAGGCAGCAACACAAAGAGGCCCAAAAATATGTATATGTTGGAGAACGGAAGGTTTCTCTCGTTATTATCAGCCATATTTTAACTACTGTGGGCTTACTGTGGGTAATGTTAGTTATTGCGCAATAGAAAACCGAACTAAACTCAAATCAAAAGTCATTTACTCAATCTAGGCTGATATTCAGCATTAACTCTTTAAATTTACACAAGACAGCTCCCCCAAAACGCCCATCCCTTCACCACTTCCTAGTGCTTTAGCTGGGAAGAAGAAGTAGCGGATCAAACTCCCCAGCAGCACATCTGTCTGTTCAGATAGAAGAACTTGATTCTATACAGTAATGGGTATGCAAAGTAAATAATATTGGAACACGACACAACTATACCAAACGCACAACAATCCCTAGACGTCTTCACTGCTTGACCGCCACCGATGAACTCTCCTTGTCGACTGTGTGGCGGCCACTTATAGCCGGTCGAACGATATGGCGTAGACGTCATGCGCCGCTAGGCAGCGCTAGCGTCGCAATTAGTCAACAACAGATGGCGCGAATCCACCAACTCCATCGAACGCCAACAGATGGCGCTGGCGTACCGGATACAACTCGTCCCCGACATAAACTTAAGTAATATATAAGTAACTAGCTTTTGTCCGCGGCTCCGCCCGCGTAGATGTCGGTTATCGCGTAAAAAAGTAGCCTATGTCCTTCTCCATATCCCAGGCTATATATCTGCCAAATTTCATGACGATCGGTTCAGCGGTTTAGGTGTGAAAACGTAACATACAGACAGACAGACAGACAGACAGATAGATAGACAGACAGACAGACAGAGTTACTTTCACATTTATAATATTAGTATGGATTCTAAAAATAGGCGCAGCACACCTACCCACTCATTCTCCCGTAATCAAATACACGAAACTTTTCAACAGCCTAACTTCTTACGCCAACAAAGTTGGAAAGCCATCTAAATTTCATATCAAAACAGTATCATACCAATTTAATTCTCGTAAAAATCCCAAATTCGGTCACAACTTGCCATTGAGCCCCGACCCGCCAGTCTCGCTTGCCCCGCGAGCCCCGAGGACCCCGTAAACCCCGTCAGCCAAGCACCCGAAAAACATTAAATTTCGTTCACCAAAGTTAAATTGCCTCTGGCGCCGCATCGAATTTAATCGGGAGAAAAAATAGGCGTGAACTTGGACTTTTCTCGCACAATAAGGGACGGGGACGAAATTAGACCATGACATAGTTAGCCCAGAAGCTATATTGATTATACTTATGCTTGCATGATCGTCGGAAATGGATGGGCTTCGGAGTGCGTGTCACCAACAGTTTAAAAGACAGGCTATTTATATTTCCGTTCCTTTTTGTGTATTTATAGGTTAACGGTATGATGGGTTGTCACGAGCGGAAAGTTGTACTAACTTATCATATGGCGTGAATTTGTGCAATGTTATATCGTGAATAATTAATTGATGAGCAATTGTAACTTTTCATAATAAATAATTGAAAACATAAGTACAACATGGTATATTTGGCACATTCCTTCGTTGTACTGTGGCCCTATTAGAATGTGCGAATTAAACGTAGCGTAAACTCGAACGATTTCTTGATCGAAAACATAACAGTAACTATATCCTACTTATACCATTTTATTTTAAATATTTCAATCAATTAGTATTGGCCTTTATTCATAACTAGCTTTTGCCCGCGACTTCGACCGCGTGAAATTTCGGCCCACCCATTGCGTCGACTCGCATCCTGTCGCTCGACCGCGCTATAACTTCGTTATCGCTTAACGATCTTTCTGACTTTTGTTCTTTTCGCTTGGCTTCTAAGGATCGTAGCGTGATGTTAATAGCCTTCCTCGATAAATGGGCTATCCAACACTAAAATAATTTTTCAACTCGAACCAGTAGTTCCTGAGATTAGCGCGTTCAACCAAACAAACAAACTCTTCAGCTTTGTAATATTATAGCTGACCCGCGCAACTTCGTCTGCGTCACCTACTCGTAAGAGAGAGAATGGTTTAAGTAATGAATTTTCTACTTATTTTGTTGCGGAGTTATTTTATAATTATGATATCTCCTAAGACGTTGATTGAAATCAAGTGATGTCAAGGACAATTTTGTTTACATTTAAAAACTTGTGATTAATAACATATTTATTTGCATAAGGATTAATATAATTTTGATAAAACTCCTTCGCAAATAATGCATTAATTTCGAATAGATTGGATTACCATAAAAAAAGGTTATAATGAGTCAATCTTAAAAGATATACATAATTATGCCGTCGCAGACTATTTTTTAGAACTTTTAAAGAGGAACAATTCCATCATACATGATATTTGCGTAACTTAAACCGTTTACGCAGCGCACGCAACGGAAGCTCTCAAAAAGGAATAATTTTTCCCGTTTTTGCAACATTTTTCATTTATGCTCCCCTCCTATTAGTAGTAGCGTAATGTTATATAGCCTATAACCTTTCTCGATAAATGGACTATCCAACACAAAAAGATTTTTTTAATTCCAACCAGTAGTTCCTGAGATTAGTGCGTTCAAACAAATAAACAAACTCTTCAACTATATAGTACAAAAAAATACAACCTACGAGTATTAGGTTGGGGAAAAAGTCTTTTCGCATTATAGTATGTATGAACTTGTAATAAAATCTCTTTGGCTATACTATTTGTATCTGGCTGGTTTTGGTATCATTGAAAGTTTAAATTTTAAAGAACATAATTCCAAATTCAAATTAGGAAAATGTGTGATTTTCATTCGTTTTTCGTACTGTCAAGATGAGTGAATCTAATGAAGAAATTCGATACATTTTAACATCATACTACAAAAAAGGTAAAAATGCAACGTAAGCCGCGAAAATTTGCGATGTTTACGGACCTAGTGTCTGTGAGAGTAGCACAAATTTGGTTTAAGCGTTTTCAATCCGGAAATTTTGATGTCAAAGATGCACGTCGCTCTGGTCGCCCTATTACGGATAAAATGGATGCCATTTTTGAAAAGTGGAGCAAGATCGGCATATCAGTAGTTACGACGTAGCTGAAGAACTGGAAATTGATCACAAAACAGTTTTGGCACATTTGAAAAAACTGGGTACACAAAAAAGCTCGATATTTGGGTAACTTACGAGCTCACTGAAAGAAACCTAATGAACCGTGTACTCATTTGTGATTCTTTATTACGACGTAATGAAACCGAACCATTTTTGAAGAAGCTGATAGCTGGTGATGAAAAGTGGATCACTTACGACAAGAACGTGTGAAAAAGGTCGTGGTCAAAGGCCGGTCAGGCTTCACAGACTGTGGCGAAACCCGGGTTAACTCGCAACAAGGTGATGCTGTGTGTGGTGGGATTGGAAGGGCATTATTCATTATGAGTTGTTACCACCAGGCAGGACCATCGATTCTGAACTCTACTGCGAACAACTGATGAGATTAAAGCAAGAAGTTGAGAGAAAGCGGCCGGAATTAATCAACAGAAAGAGAGGGTGTGGTTTTTCATCATGATAACGCTAGACCTCACACATCTTTAGCCACTGAGCAAAAATTAAGAGAGTTTGGCTGGGAGGTGTTAATGCATCCGCCGTATAGTCCTGACCTTGCACCTTCAGATTTCCACCTGTTTCGATCTCTTCAGAATTCTTTAGGCAGTGTAAGGTTAACATCACGAGAGGACTGCCAAATCCACTTGTCGCGGTATTTTGATCAGAAGTCCCAAAATTTCTATAGCAATGGGATCATGTCCCTACCTACAAGATGGCAAAAAGTTATCGAACAAAATGGTACTAACATCCCCTTCCCCTCGGACCGCGTAAGCGAACGAACGTGTTGACCGTATTTCTTTTTGAACCACAAAATATTTACTTTTTATTAATAAAATCAAATTAAAAATGTGACAAAAAGCAAGCATCTACCAGGAGCGCAAAGACCGCAAGAAGTTCTACAATTTGAATGATATGAAATGATATGAAATTCAAATTTATGCTTTTAGTAACAAATAATGAATTACGTATTTCATAGTTTTTCTGAAATGATTCCTCAAGCGGTAAAAATAGGGGATGATTTTAAAATTCACATGTAATATTGACATTTTTCTGTAACTATTTTCAAGAGATTAAAGGATTGGTAATATAGTCATAGTCCGTATCTGGAGGTGACATTTAGTCTTTATTTCATTAAAATCGGTCCAGTCTGACAAAAGTTATCACTACTTGCAACAGGTTGGAACAGAGAGTTTAGGTTTTGCTCGATAGATGGCGCTGTACAAATGACGCGATTTTCTGAATCGCGGTGTTAAGACTTTCCGTAGGATAGTAACCATCATTCATGCAACGTATTAGTGTTTAGTTGGTCATTCGTTACTAAAAATAATCGGTGTTCGTTCGTAGATAGTTGATTAAAAAAAAAATGGATTTTATTATTTATTGGTTCTTCTCTTCGCTTCGTTGTGTATGTTTTTTTTTTCGTTTTTTTTATCTATGTATTTGTCTTTATTTTATTTTTGTTAGATTTCTCGGAAAAAAATCGATCGAACTGGTCGAAGTTCTGTTCTGGTTCGATCGATCGGATTTTTTTTAGTACAAGGCACTACGAGGTCAGGAGGTCTGGCTTCTCGGTCGAGTGTTTTCTAAATCTCTACTCTATCGAGTTTTTAATCAATTTAATCTAACTTCCGTTGATCGCAGTTGACGAGTGTAAATTGCCTTCACGATCTCAAAAGTTATCTCCGTTGACGTTGACCTTAGTAATTCGTAGGGTTACATGTTGTTTTATAAGTAGTGTATTCAATAAGACTTATTTTTATTTAGTTCATTAGGTTTCAAAAATAATTTATTTTGCACTTAGTGTGCTGTTTACATAAGATATCGATACCTCCCACGTAAAAAGACGTAACATTTTTTTTTTTTTTGTAAAATGAGATTTTAGTACTATAATGTAATAAAAAAAAAAAATATATATATATATATATAAATACTAGAAATTCTTAAAAACTATATTTTCACCAAAAATCGAGTTTCTAACCCGCTAATAGTCTTATCATATTATGTTTTGCGGCTGATCAACACAAAGATGACGTTAAAAATCTCTCTCTTGAAAAATCACAAAAAACATACGACTTTAAGCGTGGAAGGTGTCGATATATACCTATTTTATTAAAACTACTTTGCATATTGTTATGGGATATAGGATACTTTTTATCCCGGCAGTACGTTCCCGTGGGATAATTTCCGACCTCCACGCGGGCGAAGCCGCGGGCAAAAGCTAGTTCTGATATATAAGCTATATTACTGTGAAGTTTCATCGAAATCTGCTCTGTAGTTTTTGCGTCAAGGAGTAACAAACATCCATCCATCGTCACAAACTTTCGCGTTTATAATATTAAGTAGGAAAGTAGGAAGTAGGATAGTAGGATACGTATGTAAATAAATTTAATTTTATTTTATTTGGGAAAATAAACGGTTACACATTACAATATTACTATTTATTTATTTTTGTTGTTTTTTATTATTTTTAGTATAGAACTTAAAACTAAAATGGGTGTATAAATGTATAATAACCACCAACATTTTCCACATAATATAAAAAGTTAAACAAACACGAATATGTGCAAAATAGTTCGAATTTGCATTACGTTTACTCCGCGCGTTCTTGCTAAGTCCACTACCGATAAAAGTTATTAATTAAAGTAAGTTGATTGACTATTACTCGTTATCTTGTAAAATGTGTAAAGCCTACTTTTTTGTGATAGTTTTCTCTTTAACGTCGTTATATCTACTGCCGTGAATTTTTTCATATACCCAAAATCCAACATTTAGCTGGCAGGGGACTTATTTTATAAAAGTGCTAAATTTTGTTAGATTTAAGTGTGGGGGGCTACACTTGCCTCTAATAAAATTTAGAACTTTTAAGCGTAATATTTCACAAACCCGCAATATTTTTGGACGATCTATCCAACGATATCCCACACCATAGGATAGACGTAGTGAAGGGGAGGTAACCTAAAAAATATATTTCAAGATTTTATTTTACCACTTTATCGGCGTGATTAATATATATCTGTGGTGGCATCTACAACGCCACATGCGAACTACGCATCAATGACCTGACGTCACAAGTCCTGCATCGTGTAATCAGAGTTTACCGCGCGACTAGCATATATACAACATCCCGACGTCAACCGTTGGGCAGTTGCCCACCAGACACGACACCCGTCTGGTCGGAGGATCCTCCCTTTTCTATGGAGGGTGAGTGAACTTTACACCCTGTTCCTCATACCTCTATATATCTATAACCATGCCAAATTACAGCTTTCTAGTATGTACTAAGAGTCTCTGAGCTAAGCCGCGGACAGACAGACAGACAAACAGACGGACATGGCGAAACTATAAGGGTTCCTCGTTTACTGCGGAATCCTAAAAAAGCTCCATTCAGACACAAGGCAAACTTTTTACCCATCATTAATTTGCTTTTATTTAATTTAATTTCAACAATTAAGATTGTCTGAACCTATGCATTTGATTAACAAGGGCACTTTCAGAGTGTGTGTATTATTACCGCTTGATAGCTTGCATACGATCAAATAGAAGTCGACCGCCTGGTCGACTTCTGCAGTACGCAACGGCAGGGGATAGCTTCCCCTGCCGCTGCTCGAGTCACCACATCCTCAGTCCTGTCTTTATCAAGGCTCAGCATTCAATGGAACTAGTTATCTAGTTAATTATAAACTTTTAACTATTAACTAGTTAGTTATGAACTGCAGAAATCATAGTTGGAATTACGAGTAGGAGCGACTGCCCATCAAGGGACATCGCAACATTCAGACCGGGTTGACTTGGTCAGATAAGGCATTGTGTACACTTTTACATGTATTGTACACTGTATTGTGCCACTGTTACATAACATATTTTGTCCCCCTAGTTGTAGTGAAAACAAGAAAACAATAAACTGTATGAAATAACATATATTTATAAAAATACTCCTCCTTTTAACAACAAACGGTAGCCTTTAAGGGTCTACCGCAATTATAATTTATTATATCAAACACTTATATTAAGTTAACCTTTATAATTGGTAGGTAATTGTGTGAATGAGTTTAAATGTTTGTAACGCACCTACAACACACGAGAATTTCCGAGTGAGGGGCAACATTTAAATTAAAAAAAAAAAAAAAAATGAATATTAAAGAATGCAATATTCATAAAAGTGTAAAATGTAGGTTGAGTAAGAATGATACGATATCAAACATGAAAACATAGATTTAGATGAAAAGGTCTAAACTAATAAAATAACGTCATCTCCTAAAACTTGTACATATAAAGACAAGATGATGTGGTTTTGTAAAGCAAATACCACATTACTCAACAATGATTAGGACTTGTTCCCCGAACTAACATAACAGAATAAACCGAAAGTAAACGCTCAACAGTTTACCTTTGCTTGGAGAGTTCGCGAACAAAAAGACAATTTGACACATCAAACAATTGGGAACAGGCACTTGGTAGATTACACGCAGTTTTTGTGCCTCAAGGGATAAGTTAAGGCTCAACCAGACGATCTTCTGTCCATTCTAATGTTGTTTGGCGGAAAATGCTGATGGGGTAAGACCGCCCATTGTATCACCCTTTTTTTCTAATGAGCAATAAAAAGTATTCTTTCTAGTACATAGATATAGTCTAGGTATCTATCTAGGTTCTGTCTAAGTATCTATGGACATAGCAGGTACGTATGGACATGGACTTTCCACAATTCGAACTTCGCTGCTTAGTCAATGATGCACTCTATTTGTGTCTTGGATTTTTGCAGCAATGTGAATACAATAGACTTAAATCTAATACAGGTAGGTACACTATCAACCAGAAGAAAAATTATATATCAAGAGGCACTAATATCTACTATTACCTATTTAGCGCAGAATTCAATCACATCTTTTCTCAAGTGAACACGACCTAAGTATGGCTTCTATGGTAAAAAAGTTTAGCAAGCCTCTACAGCGCCGATCAATCGACAATTATTGTCTTTTTAGCACAGATTAATTATACGCGTTGGACACTCTGCAAAATCATTTAAATAAAATGCGACTCTTGCTACGACACAATAAAGTGTAATTCAGGTCGCACAACGTTTATTACCTACAGTTATGTTCACCTACAAGTTGCCTCTCTTTCTATCACGTAACTCTTATGCCAACGACGCGCGGCAGTCCTACTGAATTGGCCCAGTGAGATGGGCCCGCCGCGTACTTGTAACTTCATACCTAAATTTCGGAGTGTCCCATCTGTGTTAATCTGTGCTTTTTAGACAAACGAACGAATGATAACAAGCACATTTACTTATTTTGCAAAAAAGCAAATGTTCTTTTAATGAAATATTGGAATACTTTACATTATAGAAGACAAACGTTATCCTCTGCTCCAGCCATTACACGTGACGTACAATTTATACTCAATTTGTGTTGTCTAATTTCAAATTAAATGATATGTAAAGGTCGTGAAGTTAGTAGTTTATTGATAGAAAGGTTTTTTCTTGTAATCATTGATCAAAGAATCATTGCGCCGTCTACATTAGCTTTTTATTATCTACTAGCTGCTGCCCGCGGCATTGCCCGCGTTGCTTATTCTTAAAAAAAGTAGCCTTAGTTACTTCTTATAACATCAGCTATCTGACAGTGAAAGTCCCGTCAAAATCGGTCAAGCCGTTTCGGAGATCAGCC
Organism: Dryobota labecula; assembly: GCA_947523025.1. Taxonomy (NCBI): domain Eukaryota; kingdom Metazoa; phylum Arthropoda; class Insecta; order Lepidoptera; family Noctuidae; genus Dryobota; species Dryobota labecula. The sequence goes on from OX383292.1 coordinate 1,499,393, forward strand.
GGAACAAACAGACAGAAAGACAAAAATGGGAATCGAACTGTGAACTTTATGCTCAACAGTAACGCTTGGGCTCCGACGCAGAATGTCCACTTCTCAAAATGTCCTTTTCTCAGAATGTCCACTTCGCAAAATGTCTCTTTCGCAGAATGTCCACTTCGCAAAATGTCCCTTTCGCATATTGTCCCCTTTTCATTTCTGACTTTAATCATAATTCATTTTAGCAATTAGCTTTCACACATCATGTTTGACGTGTGTTTATTTGTATTGATATGGGTAAGCATAAAAAAAAATAGATATGTCGGAGTTGGTTGTCAATTACAATTGTGGGTAGTCAACAGAGTTTGTTATTCATTTGACTTATTATTAATTTAAGTGATTTTTACTATCAATTATTGTCTAATAAATCGGAACATAATTTATTAAGTACTTGGTGTACGCTGTAATTGATATTTTGTTACTTATTTCTATTATTGTAACCGATGGGTTTGTTCCAAACAACTGATGACACGTTACTTTAATTTTAAAATGATTTACTTTGTGAACTCACTATTGTTTATTTACAACAATTATTCTTGTATTATTTGATTACTTTATAATGTAAATCGTATTAGATTTAATACATTTTAGTGTTTTGTATCAAGTAAACACGTGACGTACTTCCGTATGTCATCGGACAGAGTTGTCGTGGAGGGATTGCAAGGTGGGGACATCGCCTTATAAAAGAACGTGCACTCGGTGTGCTAGTTCCCTCCGACTCAGCTGCCCTAAGCCGAGGTTCGTACCCCACAGGGGGTGCCCTTAGCGAGCAGCAGTCGTTTAGTTTATAGTTTTTACGCCCTGGCTGGAGGCATTAAGTTTCGTTAGGAGCTTAAGGCAACCACAGGAAAGTCCGGCTAAAGAGTCGGAACCTTAGTGGTTACACTCTGAGATGCCATAGATAAAAAAAAAAGGTGTGCTAGTGAGTTGATCTTTGGATTCGATTCAGTAAAGAGCCCCTGTTCCCGACAAAACTGTCGGTTTACCTGGTATAGCGCTGCTGTATATTCACATAGCTGTGTTGGCTTGCTGATACACTTTGTCATTGGGTGTCTTGGCCACTATACAAACTGTGACCTTAAAACGTCTGTTCGATTTACCATGTTGTTGTTGTCTATTCACCTGCTTTATCTTGATACTAGTTGCTATTTTATTTTATATTGTGTAATTAGTACTTACCATAATAAAAACCCTGTAATTGCTTATACAGTCTTGTTTATCCCGATAAAATGGGAACTTCAAACCCTGACAATATACCGTTCGGCACTCCTGATCCTACATATATATAGTACAAATCACATTTATTTCTTTGCATAATCGCTTGATTTAAAGTAATTCTCGCAATCATAAAACGGTTAGACCATAAAACTCGTAAGACTTTCCACATTTAATTCCTAGCTAGTGTACTAAATGGCGCTGCATGATGTCGTTGTATTATTTTATTTGTTACATATTTTACTATGAATAATAAACAATTTTCAATAAAATTAAACATTATATTTTTAACAAAATTTAAGAAACTATTATAACACAATGTGTTTCTAAACGTAAAACGGAATATTTCAATAAAGTATAATGAGGGTACCTACAAAATATTTTAAGTTGTGTCATATCAAGTAGAAGTGGTTATGAGAAATTATCGTTCATTTGTGTATCCTATTCTACTATTACTAATTAACAAAAAACATTATGGAGCAAGAAATCCATTTCGTTAATAATCAAAAAGAACAACTTACACTCATTACTGGTAATCATAGATACAGTAAAAAGAAAACTAATACAAGTGGTAGTACTTTATGGAGGTATATAAATAGACGCGAGTGCAGTGCTTCGTTAACGTTAGATAAAACACGTACAACAATTACAAGGAAAACTCATCATACATGTGTGTCAGCTGATATAAAATATGCAATTCATGAACACATTTCAAGTCTTAAGAAGATCGTTTGTGAAAATTTCAGACCTATTCCGCAAATTTTTGAAGAATATCAAACAAACCTCCATGAAAATAGATCTGATTGTTTACCTTCATTTCGATCTATCAAAGATACCTTGTACAGAGCACGTAAATCTTTTTTAAATACAGATAGACTACAACATAACAGCACTGAAACTGCAAGTGTACCGGAAGTATTGGGAAAAGAATTCTTAATTTGTGAAGATGGAGATACTGAGAAAATTTTAATATTTGCAACAACTCAAGCAAAAAAAGTTATAAAATTACCAGGCTCATATTTTGCAGATGGGACTTTTATGTCTGCACCAAAACCATATTATCAAATGTATGTCTTACATTTAGAACTCAAGTAAAAAATGTACAAATATAGTACCGGTAATATATTCGTTATTAACAAGACACAAGACACATACACCCGCATTTTTCGAATTTTAAAAACCAAATTGGGCATTAAAATAAGAAACTTCAAATGTGATTATGAAATTGCACAAATGAACGCGGTGGAAGCTGTATTCCCCGATGCCAGAGTTAGTGGTTGTTACAGACATTTTAATGCCGCTATTTGGAAGAATGCAAACAAAATGGGCTTATTAAAATCAAAAGAAGGTAGAAATGTTGCAAGAATCGCTGCGATGATACCGCTCGTGCCAGCAGATAAAATACCAGCTACGTGGTGTTATATTATAAACCAGGCGCCGAATAGTTCTGAAATGCACTGTTTTAGAAAGTATTTCGAAAAACAGTGGTACCCCAAAATGTCTACCACGTTGTTGAGTTGTGCTTTCCAACGCCATCGAACAACGAATGCTTTGGAAGGCTGGCACCGACGCGTTAATACAGGACGTATACCAAGAAAACCAAGTCTGTACATATTTGTCTTTAAGTTGAAAAAGGAAAGTAAATACTGGGATAGGGAAATAAGGAACAGTCTTTTTAAAAATGTGCAGCACAATAGAAGAAAACTTGACATTTATTTTGATAAAAAATATAAGGCATTATTGGTACAATTAGAACGAAATAATTTGACATTGCCACAATTTATAAAAAAGTAATATTTTTACAGTTAACGGTTCGTAGGTAATTAAGGAGTGTTCAAATTTCTTATTTTTTTTTTATTGCGAGTTAATAACAATTAATTTGGTAAAATAATTACTTTAAATCAAGCGATTATGCAAAGAAATAAATGTGATTTGTAATATATATATATTTTTTTTTTTATCCTTACCCATATCAATACAAATAAACACACGTCAAACATGATGTGTGAAAGCTAATAGCTAAAATGAATTATGATTAAAGTATGTCAGAAATGAAAAGGGGACAATATGCGAAAGGGACATTTTGCGAAGTGGACATTCTGAGAAAAGGACATTTTGCGACCAGTGGACATTTTGAGAAGTGGACATTCTGCGTCGGAGCCAACGCTTGCGACCACTATACCAACGAGGCAGTCAATGTACAATAAATTACCATTTTAAGTCAAAGTACATGTGAGATGCTCATATTATAAAAAAAATATGATTATTAGTCAGTTGTTGAATGTTATTTAAAACTATGTTTCAGGTTCATCAAGTGGTTTTGTTGAAGGCGGTGAACTAATATTTCAAGCAACTAAGGGTGATGGTGATTACCACTCAGAAATGGATGCACATAATTTTGAGAAATGGATCAATAAACTGGAAAAAGACTCAATTTTGGTGATGGATAATGCACCCTATCACAGTAGAAAAAAAAGAAAAAGTGCCAACAACCGCAACAAGAAAGGCTAAATGATATTCAGAACTGACTAAAAGAAAAAAATATTGCTTTTGAAGAAGCAGAATTAAAAGCACAACTATTAATAAAAGTTAAATATGAAAAACACAAATACCAATCCTATGTTGTGAATGAATTAGCCAAGGAAAATGGTGTCAAAGTATTGCGCCTGCCACCATATCACTGTGAGAAAAATAAAACTTTTAAAATGGCTGACCTAAAAATTCTTTTGCCAGAGGCTTTAGCTAGTGCGACTGCTAAGAATTGGAAAAATTGCGAGGGTCGTGTAATAAAAGAAGAACAGAAAATGTTTAAATTAGACAAAATAATTGATGATACCACTGAACGCTTTATTATTAATGTGACAGATAGTTCATCAGATTCAGATTCAGAATAGAGCCTATTAATATGTGACCCCATATAATATGATTTTAACATTTGAAATAAAAGGTTTAACATCTGTGTCACGTGGTTTTTTTTTTGTTTACCCTTTTTTCACTACCTAAACCTATGGAGTTATAGTTGCGTGTAATAGATTATTGTGATTATAGGTATATTGTTGTTATGTTATGAGTATTCATTTCACTGTTAAAACTTGATGAAATTGTAATGATTTGCATAACCTAAACTTGTAACAACTGTGAATACCTAATTTACTTTATTCCAATAATTCTTTAATTATTTATTTCAGTATGTCTGTAAAAGTAGATTAGTTAAAATATTAAGGAATAATGTAGCAAAACATAGGAAATATTCTAAACGGAAATCCACCTTTTATGTCGTTGATATTTGATATTTTGGATGACGGTAGATTGAAACGTCAAAGTTGTTTGTTCTCGACTATAAGAGGGGGAGCTCCGGGTGTCAGAGCCTATTCTGGATCCAGACATCGACCAAAACGGAGCTCCGGCCTACAGGTAAAAGTTTAAGTACTTAATTCGATATTATACCTTAATTATGGCCTATTATGATTATGTTGTTGTGTAAAGCATATTATTGCCAATATTGCTAATGTGTTAAATTGTTTAATGGAATACTTATGTTCTTTCTTTTGCCATTATTATAATGTTGCTACTAATCTGAGTAAAGGTCCAATACATAGAACTATCTGTTTTAACGGTAATTTATGGAAATGTAAGATGTAAGTTAATTGATATTATATCTTGATTATTGCTAATGACTATGTTGCTCTGTATGTGTTAAAATATGGCTAATTGGCTAATATTGTATTGTGTTTAATCAAAGGAATATTCATGTTCTGTTTCTTTCCACTGGTAAAGTTTCTATCTTTGAGAAATGATCCTAGAGATTTATGTTGTAACAAAGTATATTATGCAAATGTAAAAATGTGTTGATAAAATACTTTAAACCAAGTTTCCGTGGAGTTTCTCGCCGTTCTTCTCCACGAAGACCTCGTTTTGGAACGGACAACTAGCTTTCTCAAATAACGTTACTTTGACAAGCCTAATTGAAATAAATGCCTAGTCTTGTCTTTCTGTGCTGTTCTTTATAAAATCCTTTCCCTAACACCATATTCATAGGGACTTTCATATATAGTAAACTACTAATTACCATTCTGACACACAAAGCTTGCTAATAAAGTGGCTATCAATACCTATATGTAAGAGCGGGAGGGCTCAGGGATCTCAAATGATAACGATCAGACATCTTGTAAACACTTTATTACACACCAACAATGATTCACACAACTTTATTTTACAACTAGATGTTTACAGTTCAAAATACAATTTAATACTGAGCGCTCTGTGACTAGAGTGAGCCTATTTATAACATCAACGTCAGACAGCAACGACTTCCGTTGTCATTTGTTTTTACAGTTTAGATTGTATTTAGTAAACATAATGTAAGTGCGCACAATATTTGATTTTTAATTAATAACCCTTTTTAAATTGTAAATTTGGTTAGGTAACAATAATTTTATTTAAAAAACTAACGGTAACAATGTTCCAATTTCCTTCTTAGACTTTTAAATTAATACTTAAATAAAAACGAACCTTAAAATTAACAATACGATTAAACATTATTATTCATTATTATTTAATACGATTTTATGATGTAATGCAAAATCACTATTTATTGCACTGATTCGTGTTTCCGTTACAATATCAGCCGTTATGACGTTTGTTTCAGTCTACGGAACTGTTTTTATTTGTCAGCGCTATCACGGCCATACTGACGAGCGGGCCTTGCTAGGGCCAGCGAATCTCTCTGAAAAACACAGAAAACTTTAAAAAAATGCAAACGCTTTTTACCAGACTCAGAGGCAACATTGCTTAGTCTGGTGAAACTGTCAAACTCAGAGGTCGCAGATCGTCGCTTGATCATTAAGATTCAGAGGCTCGTCTTTGACTTGGCTTGACTGAAATTTATTTAACCAACCAACTGAAACCATGGCCATGACCAAGGCCTTTGAATGCAACCATTTTTTCAACACAAAATCAAACTCAGAGGTCGCAGATCGTGGCTTGATCATAAAGATTCAGAGACCCGTCTTTGACTTGGCTTGCTTTTGAATACAACCATTTTGTCAACTCAAAATCAAACTCAGAGGTCGCAGACCATGGCTTGATCATAAAGATTCAGAGACCCGTCTTTGACTTGGCTTGCCTTTGAATACAACCATTTTGTCAACTCAAAATCAAACTCAGAGGTCGCAGATCATGGCTTGATCATAGAGATTCAGAGACCCGTCTTTGACTTGGCTTGACTGACTTGTTGTGTAACTCATAATGAAACGTTTCACATAATTTTATTCATATTCTTAACTTTTCAATCATAAACAATTTTTTTTTTTACTTTAAACAGTTTGTCTCCTTATTCTCGCTATCACGGTCTATTCATTCAGTTAAATTAGGACTAGGTACCAATCTCATGTGTTCATGTGTGATTACAGTAGTTTTATTTCGCAGAGATCGAATGTCTTTTACTCCGTACATATGATTGTCTAGGATTTTTATTATTTTATAGGGTCCCAGATATTTTGACCCTAGTTTGTTACCCGACCACTGAGTGTCTTTATAAAGAACAAAGTCTTTTTCTAGAAAGGGTTTAATTTTGGCGCACTTTGAATTGAAACGTACTTATTTTTATTTTTATTTTTATTTTTTTCTGTTTCGGCCATTCTGTGCTCAGCGTCTAAACGGATTTCATCTTTGTTTATGTCTTTGAATATGCCCTGGTCGAGAGGTCGGCAGGGTAGGCGAGTACGTTGATGGGTCCAGTTCAGGCGCGGGCTCATCCCTATCTTCTGATGTAAGAGCGGGAGGGCTCAGGGATCTCAAATGATAACGATCAGACATCTTGTAAACACTTTATTACACACCAACAATGATTCACACAACTTTATTTTACAACTGGATGTTTACAGTTCAAAATACAATTTAATACTGAGCGCTCTGTGACTAGAGTGAGCCTATTTATAACATCAACGTCAGACAGCAACGACTTCCGTTGTCATTTGTTTTTACAGTTTAGATTGTATTTAGTAAACATAATGTAAGTGCGCACAATATTCGATTTGTAATTAATAACCCTTTTTAAATTGTAAATTTGGTTAGGTAACAATAATTTTATTTAAAAAACTAACGGTAACAATGTTCCAATTTCCTTCTTAGACTTTTAAATTAATACTTAAATAAAAACGAACCTTAAAATTAACAATACGATTAAACATTATTATTCATTATTATTTAATACGATTTTATGATGTAATGCAAAATCACTATTTATTGCACTGATTCGTGTTTCCGTTACAATATCAGCCGTTATGACGTTTGTTTCAGTCTACGGAACTGTTTTTATTTGTCAGCGCTATCATATATATAAAAGTAGTTTACATCCACTTTCTAACACGTGCACGAAGCAAATTTTTTTCTTTTGATTATTTTTTCTATTATCAGGTGTAAAGTTTAAACTAAAAAAACTCAGCACCATCCGTCTGTAATATTTTTCAATTTCCTTTTCTTATTTGTCTTTTTTACTTTTTTGACGTTTAATAATTTAAGTTAAAAAATTATACGTTTTAAGTGGTTGTGATTTTTATTATTTTTTTCACGCTACATAATGTACAAACGTTGCAATGGTCTCTTCATTGTGAGTTTTTGACAGATTTGCCATACAAATGCTTACAATGGCAAGACCATTGCAACGTTTGTAAATTAGTAGACTTAGGCCCCAGGGCGTCTGTCTGGCGTATGGTCAAATAGACTTTTCAGTGTTTTGTTATTCATTTAGTTTGTTATTATTTTTATTAAGTTTAAAAAATTTCAGCCCCTGCAGCTAGGTTCGGCTCCAAAGGGGGCTGTGAGGTTGCCGAACACGCTTTGTCGACCTACCTCAATTCTGGCAAAGGTGAGGTAATCCTGAAGGTCGACATAAAGAATGCCTTCAATTCTGTTAAAAGGGACATCTTGCTGGCAGAAACTAAAAAAGAAATACCCCAAATCTATAGTTTCCTTTGGCAATGTTACAAACACTCTTCTAAATTAATGTATCGAGACAACTTTCTGGAATCTGCTGTTGGCAACAATGAGACCCCCTCGGGCCAGTGATTAATAGTTTACCCTAGTAGCATTTTCCGTTGGCATTTAGTTGGGCCACCTTCAGAGGTATGTGGCCCAACCAAACGCCAACAAAAATGCTACTATAGGGTAGACATTCACCCAATTATTCATGTCTTACAATTCTTAAAATATTTATTTAATTCCATTGGTCTCGTTCTCAACCTTTCGAAATGTGAACTAGGTATTAGCGGACATTACTGACGGACATCTGACTCTTCCCAAATTTAACGCAATAGCTCCTGAAATCAAAATTATTGAAAAAAGTTCCCTTTGTCTCCTTGGATCTCCTTGGATCTGGATTGAGAATTACTTTCCCGTTTTTATTGAGGAAAAAATACAAAATTTCAATAACGTTTCGGAAAGATTGTTCCAAATTAACATGCATTCGGCCTTAACTTAATTCGTTACTGTTGTTCCGGCCCTAAATTAACATATTTCCTTCACGCTTCCCATTTATGGAAGCACACTCACCTTGTAGACAAAATGGACCAAATTATCATTTCATTAACTTCGATTTTTAAATGTGGCCATGGACGACCGAGCTTGGGCACAAGTTACTCTTCCCATTCGTATGGGAGGCCTCGGCGTACGCAAAATTTCTAGTAGGTATTAGTTTACCGGCTTTCATATCCTCGGTTCACGGCACTGAGAAATTAATCAGGAAAAGCCTAGCCTCCACACTGATTAATTTTGATATGCCGTGCTTCACCGAGGCTATGGATGCCTGGAGACTCGCTTGCCCGAATTCAGATCCACCCGACAATCCTTCTTCCCACATATGGTGAGATGATCCGCTCTGTAGAATAAATAGTACAGAACAATTTACTATACACGTCTGCTACTACTGCGCAGCGTGCGCGCCTGCTGGCTGTGGGTAAGTGGGAATCGGTCTTTGGCTTCATGCACTCCTTTGTCGAACATAGGTACTTTTTTCAACGACATTACTTTCCGCCTCGCTGCTTCCCTACGACTTGGAGCTCCTTGTTGTTCTCCCCATCGCTGTCACTGTGGCGAAGTTGTCAACAGCCTCGGACACCACGGCGGTTAGCGCGACACGCAAACATTAATGACATCAACCGACGAGCTCTTGTCACCGTCGGTGTTCCAGTTGTACTAGAACCCAATGGCTTGGCACGCGACGATGGCAAAAGACCGTACGGCATGTCTTTATTTCCTTGGAAAGTGGGTAGGCCTTTAGTGTAAGACGCAAAGTGTGTCGACACTCTTGCGCCAGGCTTCTTGCTCTCGGAAGAGAGGGCGCTGCAGTGCGTCAATATAGATCAGCTGCGTACATTAAAAATCATTAAAAATAGATCAAGTTAATAATTTGTGACAAATAGTCCACCAATTCATAGTGTTAGAGGACCTTCAGAGGTTCGAGTTGAAGAACAAAAGTTTTGTGCGAGAAAACCCAAGAAATCCAGAAATTGCACCGAATAAAGACAACATTTCAAACCCGTCGGGTACAAATCTAATATCTGGAATTAACTTGTTGGCACATAGTCCAATCGTTAGTTATCAGGAAAACCCTGTGGTAACTACTAACACTACAAAAAGCTAAGATAAATGCCCATTCTATTGTGTATTTTACAACATAATATTCGAACATTTAAAAACTTAGAAAGAGCAAATCATAACACCACATTTCTTAGAAAAGCACCATCTATCGCCTAGAACAAAAACCACTAATTGCGACAGTGACAGTCAACTGTATACGGTTCACTGACCATCGATCGAAAGATAGAAAGTGACACCTGTAACGCAATTCTGTAAATATCTCACCGTGAATTCCGTAGGTGAAGTGAGTTCAAAGTGAACTGTAAATCTCTATACTCCCTAGCGTTAGGTAGGATGACAGTTCTCTTCAAGCTCACTTCACCTATATTTTCACGGTGAGATTTTGACAGAATCGACCGGAGGATCCACTAGAGGGCGTTTCTAGTATAAAACATCCAAAATATTTTATTTTATTTTATTTATTAGGGAAAACAAACAGCGACACATTACATTTTGTAGGAAAAAATACAAAAAAGATACGTCCAAATGTGTAACCAACGACATTATTTATTTATTTATATATACTTTATTGTACATCAGATTACACATTACAAAAGAAAAGAAAACTTATACACTATAAAATATACAATGGGCGGCCTTATCGCATACTGCGATCTCTTCCAGGCAACCTTGGCATGGACAGTGAATTTATGGACATATAAAATGGGGTTGTCATTGGTGCAAATATAAAAAGTATAACAGTACAATATCCTATAATAGATACACAGATATATAATAGATACATAGATACATACATACTAACTAAATAAGCAAATAAAACAAATTAAGACTAGATTATTACAGTAAACAACGAGAACAAAATCACAACAACAAGTAATGTTCCTTCACGAGTCTTTTAAACATATGCAGCGATTGCGCGCGTTTTATTGTATCTGGCAATGCATTCCACAAACAGTAAAGGATTTGTTAAGGAAAGTTGTGGAATGCATGGGCATTTTAAGCTTCAAGTTATCTGATGACCTTAAAAATTTCGTGTGGGAGTCGCAAAGAAACTGGAAACGTTTTTTAAGATAGAGAGGGGTGGAAGGGGAAAAGAGCTCATTATACAAAAGGAAATGAATATGAGCATACCGGCGAAGGCGAATTGGTAACCACTTAAGCTTCATACGAAATTCGGAAACATGGTCATTTTCCACGGACTACACATAAAACATATTTTTTACAAACCATGTTTTTAAAACGAAAACCTACAAATTACAATAATTTAATTAAAGAAAGAAAATATGTTTTGTGCTAAATAGTATATAAGTGCATAGTTTATAAGTGTGTATGTGTTACTAACATCATAATCGTCGATCGTAGGTTCAATTGACGTAAGGGACAAAATACCCAAAATGAGTTGAGTATACAGTTTTGTTCAGAATTTTTCGCTCTTTCGAATGGTGTATATGAAAAAAATCTAGCTTAAGATAAATGTCCCTTACCCTACTGATTTTTGGATCTAAATTTCGAATCAGCCCCATAATAACAATGTATCTGAAAAACTATGCAATATAGCAACTTGAAATGGTGTAATTACCGCCGCCAATCGAATCAAATAAGGTAAGATAAGGTAAAGTAGGTAACTATTTCCAAATTTAAGATATCCGTACGCCAAAAGTGTGTACTTAACTTTCTGTCAACAATCTCTTTACACTGTATTTCTTTTCATAAATGTTTTCAACAAGTCCTTTACACTATTTTTCCACTATTTTTGATTCAACGTAGAGGTCAATTTAATGTAAGGGACGGGACTACAAGATACTTGGTCGGTAAGGGACATTACTAACAAAATACGTTGTTGTAAGGGACGTCTATTTTCTTAAATAGATAACTTATTTAAATAAATGTCACACAGGTAGATAGAGCACTAAAATACAAGACTATGTGCGAAATCAGATCCGAAAAAGGTTAATAACAAAAAAAGTTATGGGCGATTTAGTCCGAAAAAAAACTTTGTCGGCCTCTCCTGAAAAATCGTATTTTGCCCCTTACCTCAATTGAACCTACGGTCGACGATTATGGATCAAGGTCCGAATTAAAGATTTTTTTTTTTTTTATTGCAAAACGAGTAAATATAAGTAAATATAGCGAACAAAGAAAACCAAAAAAAAATATACGTACCTATATGAAATGTTTGAGTACAAAATTTTTGAATCTACCAGCAGAAAGAGCAAACTTAACGTTATGTTGGAATTGCTTGTTGTAATTTTATTAGTGAGTCGACGCAGAGGTATCCGCATACCTGCGTTACTGCGACAAGACGTAACAGCATTCATCACCGCTCGAATACGCAGTGCCAGTGTGGAATCCCGTTTACAATAAATATTCAGATCGTATTGAAAAGGTTTAAATAAAATTCCTAAAAGCCGTGCACTATCGTTGCTTCCGCACAGTTTTAGCTTATGATGAAATATAAATTACTTGGTCTAAAATCAAGACGCACTCTCTTAGAGACGGTATTTTTGTTCGACTAGACATAAACTTCACCTACACCGGTACAAAAATAGAAGTTATTCATGAATTTTTTACTCGGCTTGGCCTGTCTATAGATACAAACATTAATTGGAAACCACACACCAAAAAGATAAAATCAAAATTATCCAAATTTGCATACGCCCTTCGTGAAGTCAAAAAGGCCACTGACTTTAAAACTGCGCTTGTTAGCGTAATTATGCGTGGCTTAGTTACGGCGTGATATTGTGTGGAAACAGCACAGATGCACCGACACTTTGCAAAAGAGACTTATAAGTATCCTTGTAAATATAGAAGACACCGACAGCTGCAAACCTCATTTCCAAGAACATAAGATACTCACCTTAGCACGCCTATACATTCTAGAAATATGCAAATTCGTTCGTTACCAACACTTTCACACGACAAGATATAAAAAACTTTTTACAAAAAAACAACCACATTATAAAAAACACAAAAAATGAAAAATAACTTTAGTTTTGGAAGTCGGTGGCAAAAAACGAAAATACGGAACCAAAGACAGCGACTTCCAAAATTAAAGTAATTTTTCATATTTTGTTATTTTTTTTTAATTGATTTTGGAAGTCAGTTAATGTTTTTTTTTTTTTTTTTTTTTGTCTATTTAGTTTTTTATTTTTCACTTTTTAGTTGCGTTATACTTACATATTATTGAAGTTAACTCAAAAGTTGCCCTAGAAAAGTTAATAACATTTTACGGGACCACCGCGCAAGCTTCATCTACCAAATGAAAGAAATATAATAATCGGAGACCCAAGGCCTATATTCCGGCTTCATCATCAGATCAATTTGATGGTACCATTTTGATCAGATCCATTTATTTAAATTTGCTTCGTCATAAGAATGAAAGAAAGAAGAAAGAAATCATTTATTTGCTGATAATGTAGGTATACATATAAGTTGGAATTAAGTGTCCCGGTACATTTTACCTTACGGCATGCAAAATATTATGTTTGAATTAAATGGTAATATAGATACAGCTATTACAATTATTATTAGCCATAGTCGAATTTAATATAGTCGCTTAACTATCTTAATGTATCCATACTAATATTATAAATGTGAAAGTAACTCTGTCTGTCTGTCTGTCTGTCTGTATGTTACCTTTTCACGCCTGGACCGCTGAACCGATCGTCATGAAATTTGGCAGAGATATAGCCTGGGTTATGGAGACGGACATAGGCTACTTTTTTACGCGATAACCGACATCTACGCGGGCGGAGCCGCGGGCAAAAGCTAGTTATACATATATTTCATTTATTTGTATAGATTTAAATTGAAAACAGGATAAAGTTTCGAGACCCATATTTCAATAAGTGATTCAAATTGCAATAAACATTACTCTCATTTCTCAGTCTCAGTCTTTGGTTCCGTGTTTTCGTTTTTTGCCACCTTTCAAATAAAAAAATAATTTTCTAAATCAGTTCTCAGAACTCCGTCAATAATAAACCGAATTGAAAAAAAAAATCTGTTTGTAAGGATATACTTCCAGATTGGTCCCATTTTTATCAGAATCAAGTTCTGATGATGAGATCCATGAGGAATTGAGGGAACTCCTCAAATATTATAGGCATACATAAAGCGATTTTTGTATTTTCATCAACAACTATATATTCAGAAAGTATCATTTGATGAAGTGGAACTGGTGAAGAAGACCACAAATGGCCACCGGAACTTCTCAATGATAAGTATTTCACGGGTGACGATAAGATATCTCGATTAAGATAGTTAAGCGACTATGAACCAAATTTAAATAAAAAATTATGATGAAAATGGTACCACCGAACTGATCTGAAGATGAAGCCGGAAGGCACCGTAACTCCGTAATAAAACAATGTATCCTAGCCGTGTTTAGGCTTATTGGAATTGTCATGAGATGCAATCGGGCTATAAATGGTTATTAACCGATTGTTATTAACTTTGCTTGGGTAGTTTTTGAGTTAGCTTCGATAATACGTATTTAATCCACTTCGTATAACTTGTGTTAATATTGTTTGTGCGGTGTAGCAAGTAGTGGTAATCGAATTGTTGTGGGGTAGGTACAGACGCCAGCACATCAAGCTACTACAATCTGTCAAATTTCTTTAATAGATTTTCAACTTTATCTCTACAGTATAAGGTTCAAGGTTGATTGCGAAAATTTGACAGTTTCGGGTAGCTTGACCTGCTGGCGTCTGTACCATAACTAAAAAGCGAAAAATAAATAAACAACTGACATCCAAAAAAAAAAAACACTAAATTAGTGAAAGTGGTAATCGATACTACTGGTACTAAAAAAGTGGTAATCGAATTGTTGTGGGGTAAGTATCTTTAATTTCGAAAGTCGGTGGCAAAAAACCGAAATACAGAACCGGATGCCGCATAGTTCTCGGTAAGTCGAAACTGTCTGTGAAGATTCTCCAATGAGTTAGGATGGCGCGACGTTATGCTCCAGTGAGCCGGATGTGTTACTGCGCCAGGTTGAGACTGACTGCTGGCGTCGACCAGGAAAGGATTCATGAGCTCTTCTTGTTGACCGGCCGAAAGTGTAGTGTGCTATGCCTAGGTTACTGATAAGGCTGAGGGTGATGACCATATCCGCGCATGCTGGTGGATACCCGTTTAAGCAGTGGGTGCTGGCTGACTGTGTGACTAGCCGCTGGAAAGCTTGAGGATGTGCTGATGACGTCACGCATCGGAGTAGGTGCACGAAGGCTACGCTGACGTTCATTCTCGGGGTCAGCAGTATAGAGGTTTGAGGAACAGGGTGTAAAGTTCACTCATCGTCTATGAAAAAGAGAGGATCCTACGACCAGTCGGGTGTTGTGTCTGGTGGACTACTACCCGACGACGGTAGATGTCGGGATGTTGTATATATGCTAGTCGCGCGGTAAACTCTACTTGCACGATGCAGGATTTTGCGTGACGTCAGTGTGACGCGTAGTTCGCATGGGGGCGATGTAGATGCTGCAATTTTCATGGTAACTATGAACCTGTGGGATTAGATTTATTCTTACCATGCATTTTTTCGTAATAAAAATTACTGTGACACTCTCCGGCCCATAAAAGATCTCTGTGCAAAATGCAGAATGCGATCTCTGTGCGAATGTACATTTACCATTGACTCGAAAATAAGAAGTGAATAGACCAAGTGCCCCCAATTAAAGTTTCAGCCCGAACTTGTACTAACTAAAATCCTTGTAGGTAAATAATAATTAACAAACGAGAAACTAGGGTCTCTCTGAGGTTTATCTGAAGCCGGCCATTCGGACCGATAATGGCTGTCGTAAACGTGGCTAGTCTGTCACTAACTGCAGGGCTGCTGACTACATGTGGTCACGTCTGCGATGGATTATTTGTAGCTGACAGCTGCTGGGCGCGTTACATTGCTTTTGCTCTTTCAACATAAGGATTCGTCCGCAGTTCATTTTAGAAGCGACACGAACTCGTATGGTAACGAACCACGGAAAGTCCAACGAAAGTCTCATTGATACAAAAACTCAACAGGTATGTATGTAGGTAGATAAAATAATTCATGTGCATTGATATATTAAAAGGAGGAAGATATGTTACGCGTTAACATCGCAATCAGTAAACCTGGGCTCTGCGCTATAGTATCTGGTTATTACAGATATCGTTAATATATCACTCTAAATAAATAAATAAAAATAAAATAAAAAAGCCTTTTATTTCTTGTAGATAATACAGTTTCTATAAATATATCTCTACTTAATATAAATCTTTATAACATCTTTCTTATCTAAAACTTCAGTTTCTTATTTCTAGTATTAGTATTCTTATTTTAGTTCTGTTAGGCCTGTGTTCACCAACAGTCAAACCACCGGTTAGGTATTTAAACAGTTGATTTATGTCAAATTTCCTAAGTAAAGAACTGATTAAATATCTAAACAGTTGATTTAAATGTTGGTGAACACAGGCCTTAGTTTTACATTTAATATATTTAAGTATTAGTAGAAGTTTTCTTGTTAAATACTAATTATTAAAAAAAATCTTGATCTACAAGAACCCCAGGGTGGGTGAAGGCCTCCTCCAAAGATCTCCATTTATCTCTGTCCTGTGCTACATGTCTCCAGAGATGGCCAGCTGTTCTTCTAATTTCATCTTCCCAGCGTGTTAAAGGTCTCCCTTTATTTCTTTGGCCGTGTGGGCCGCGCCACTCTGTCTTTCTGACGGTCCATCTCTGGTCTGGAAGTCTCGCAATATGGCCTGCCCATTTCCACTTTAGTTTTTGTGCATAACTCTGTTATTACGCTACGTTAGTTTTCTAATTTTGGTGTGTCGTATTTTATGTAGCTTTTTTATCTTAAGCATACTTCGCTCTATTCCTCGTTGACAGGTGTTTATTTTATTATTATTACATATTACTTTTGAATATTTCTTTCAGACTCCAGTATTTATTCCATGTATTTTGTACCCTTCTTTCTATTTCTAGTTCGTTGTTTTTTCTATTTAAACTAATTTTCTTCCCTACATAGATGTAGTTTTCGGCATACTCCAGTAGTTTGTTATTAAGTCTTATAGGTGTTTTTAAGCTATTAGTCATTGCCATAGTCTTAGTGAGATTCATTTCCAGGCCCACTTTTATACTGGCCGCACTTAAGGCTTCGATCATGAGTTGCAGCTGGGAACTTGTCTCCGACAGAAGCACCAGGTCGTCTGCAAATCTCAGATAGCTTTTAAGTACGCGCTCTGTAGGTTCAGTCCAGAATTGCTCCAATCTAGCTTCCTAATGATAGATTCAAGGATAGCTATAAATATTTTTGGAGATAACGGGTCGCCCTGCCTTACTCCCCTTTCTATGGGAAAACTTGGACTTACGGTTTCTAGTTTGACTCTACCCGTATTATTATGGTATATACTTTTGATGACTTCTATATATTTTTCTTCTACTCCTTGTTCTTCCATATACTTGAGTGCGATACCGTATCAAATGCTTTTTGGTAGTCAATGAAAGCAATATACAGGGGCTTTGTTGCTCTTGATACTTTTCTATAACCATTTCTAGGGTGTGGATATGGTCCATTGTACAGAACCCTTTCCTAAAGCCTGCTTGCTCTATGGGTTGTTTTGCTTCCAACGCAGTACTGATTCTGTTGTTTACAATAGAGGAGAAGAGTTTATAGAGACTCGGTAGCAAATTTATTGGTCTATAGTTGCCAATATCGTTTGGGTCCCCTTTTTTATAGATAAGTATGATGTTTGATTCAGACCACTGTGAAGGTGTTTCAGAATTCTGTAGTATCAAGTTAAATAATTCTGCTAACGGTACAGCCAAAGTTGTGTGTGCTGTTTTCAGTACTTCGTTTGTGATGTTATCGGACCCAGGGCTCTTTTCTAGTTTCAATATCTTTATCGCTTCAATGATTTCTAATTCATTTACTGGGTTAATGTAGCTTTCACTGCCATGTCTATTGTTTATATTTGAAATGGTATTTGTTTCGGTTATGTTGCTATACAGATTTCTATAGAATTCGGTTGCAGTAGTGCTGATATCGTTTCGTTGGTGTAGGTCTTTGCCCATCTTACTCAATCCTTCTATCCAAGTTTTGTTTGTTCTGAGTTCCTTGTAGGCCTTTTTCGTACTTCCCGTGTGATGTAAATGTCTCTCTATAGTATCTTGTCTATACTTTGCATAATCCTTTCTTATATATTTATTAGCTAGTTTGTATAGTGCGGAGAGTTCATTTCTCATAGATCTGGTTTTATTTTTAGTTTTTTCAGTACTTTCCTTCTTTGTAATAATGTTGTTGTACGTTTTGATAGTATTTTGTGAGTTTTATGTTCATTCTTTTTACGGATGTGTTTCAGGCTTTGGGTGATAGCACTTTTTATTTTATCATAGTATGTTTGTACTAAGGTGTTCTCCTGGTGAACAAGTGGGGCAGATAATATGGATGTTAGGTTTTTATTGTACTCAATTTTGTTATCTTCACTACTTAGTGAGTTTTTCTGATTGCTTGTGAACTTTATTCTGCTTGTCTTTTATTTTGTAAGTTTGTAAGTTTTACTGTTGCTCTAACTGTTCTATGGTCAGACGGGTAGTTAAGATTCAAAGTTTCAATGTTTTGGAATAATCTTGGCTATCACTCTACTTACGTTTTTCTTTCCATTTATCATACTTTTTATTAGTTTTTCATAATTTTCATAATTTTATTCTTTAAACGACATATACGTCAAAAGTGTCAAACTGAAGTCTACTTATTTCACAGATTATCTTACCAGCCTATTCAATTAAGGTTGCATTAGGTTTGTATTTTCTAAAAATCATTTATATAATTTTGGATGGTCTAAATCTCTTTTTATACTTAATTACGTTGTCAACTCAATAACGAAATTCTAAATTATTATTATAAGTTTCTTAAACGCACTCTTAGAATTTGTCAAGGAGATTTTATACATCTTGGCCGACTACACCTGGCTAGTCAGATGGCTGGCAGGTAAGAGGACATATGTCAGCAACAACTTCAAATCGAAAATGGATTTTTCGAAGGGAACAGATTATTCAAGAACGTCAAAATTTCCCTATAAAAGGAGCCTGGAGAGGCAATTTCATCAGTTTACGTCTGGGTTCTGATAGTGAACCATCTCCATTGCGGAGGTTCTACTGCCTGATTCCATGAGAACTATCAAGTTAGAACTGTAAAAGTTAACAGTGTTGGGGTCGCCGACGCTCTGACGCGTCCCTACATTTGTTTGGAATATCCTTCTCGACACTGCGGAGACTGCGCTGACATCCTTTCTTCGGAGCTGCCATGACTCCTGTTCCTCGGAGCTGCCCTGTCTACTAGATTGCGGAGCTTTTCTGACGCGGAGCTGGGAGTGACTCGACAATTAGTTGCTAATTTGTTGCAGCGAATAAGCAAGAAAAATAACTTGAAAATAGGTTCAATAATTTGTTAGAGTCGATTTTAGTTAGCCGCTCGGACGGCAATATGCCTAAAATACAATGGCATTTATTTCGTTATTAAAAATAGGTTCAAGCTTAGTTAAAGTACTAATCGACAGGTAACGTAACCTAGTTTGGATAAAAGTGGCGAAAATAACAGTGAAATTCATATTTTAGGTAATATTCACTGAATTATAATAAGTATGAAAAAGTATTAGAGTAGGGTGGCCATGATTACAACGCCACTCCACGCCAAGTTGACGCTGTCAAATGTCATCGATGTCAAGCCGGCCGGCCTTCCCGCTCAGTTCCGATTCAGACTGGACGACATACGTTATCATGTCACCATTTTCACTGTATTTTCCAAAATCTATTGTAAAATACTCATTAAATCTGTTGAACCATCAAAAACCAGGAGTACGTTATCATAAGTACGAAGGCATGTTTATTAAAATATAATAAGTAGAAAGGTATCCTATTTACATAAATGATAAATGATAAATGATTTTATTTCTGTAAGTAGGTTTTTACAAACACTTTTACACGTCAATCATATTTTAAAACTAGATGAGGTCGGCATTGCGTATCTGACTACTCTGAGAAGAAAGACCGAAACAAACTCAGAGGTCACAGTCTCTTTTAAAGTCCAGACAATAATCTTGGTCAAATCATGTGAAGACCATGTAGACTGGTGTCTGAAATGGTCTTTTGAAGAAAGAACCACACAGATTGAGTGGACCTGTCCATTCAGTGCACGCATTTGTCAGTAATCGTGCAGCTCAACTCAGAACATAAGGAGCTCAACGATTCGACGAACAATACCAAAGAAAGGACATTTGGGCAGGCCGCATAAATTACTCAAACTGCCATACCATGATCAGGAAAAATATATATATATATACTGAGAAGAAAAAAATAAAAATAAACAAAGACCCACATAGTCTTCACATTCACAATAATTAAAATAATAACATTATACTTCACAAGTAAATATTTATGTCAAAAAAATCACAATGAAAAAAGTTTCAATATATAAAATTTGGAGCAGCTCGATCCCAAGCCTTTTTGTCCTCAATATAATCTTTAATGGTATAAAAGGCTTTCTGACACAACTTAAGTTTAATGAATGATTTGAATTGATTAATGCTTAGATCTTGAACGTGGCTTGGAAGTTTATTATAAAAGCGTATACATTGACATCTGAACGAACCACCTATTTTCTTGAGCCGTGTTTTAGGTACAACATACATGTGTTTGTTCCTAGTATTTATATTATGGATATCACTGTATTTTTTAAACAATTTTATGTTTTATGGGCATATAAAAGATTTTCAAAAATATACTGAGAAGGCAGACCCATAACATTAATTTCCTTAAATTTCTCTCTGAGAGAGTGTCTCGAACTTAATTTATAAATTGATCGAACAGCTCTTTTCTGCAAAACAAAGATAGACTGAATGTCGGCGGCATTTCCCCACAACAGAATACCGTACGACATTACACTATGAGAATAACTAAAGTACACTAAACGGGCTGTCTCTATGTCAGTTAAATTACGAATTTTTCTAACGGCGTATGCTGCGGAGCTCAGCTTCTTAGACAATTTATCTATATGTGGGCCCCAC
This sequence comes from Dryobota labecula, assembly GCA_947523025.1. NCBI lineage: Eukaryota > Metazoa > Arthropoda > Insecta > Lepidoptera > Noctuidae > Dryobota > Dryobota labecula. The sequence goes on from OX383292.1 coordinate 1,520,285, forward strand.
TGAAGCTTAGCATCCAAAGTTAAGCCCAAGAATACTGTGATATCTTCAGGATTCAATTCTTCGCCCTTTATCAACACATTATTTTTCACCTGCCTAACGTGAGGTAGCGTAAACTTAATGCATTTGGTTTTTTTTTCATTAAGAAGTAAATTATTAACATTGAACCAATGAACTACTTTTGAGATCGCACTATTTACATCGTCAGTAACCAGCTCCTGACGTTTAAGTTTAAACAAAAGTGAAGTGTCATCCGCAAACAACACTATTTCATGATTATCCTTTATGAGGTAAGGCAAGTCATTAATATAAATAAGACACAAAAAAGGACCAAGAATTGAGCCCTGTGGGACTCCCATTGTTACTAAAGATCCGGGAGATCTTTTCCCATTAACGTCAACGCTCTGAAACCTATTACTCAAGTATGAAGCAAGAAGATCCAGAGCGGTGTTCCGGATCCCGTAGTGGCGGAGTTTCCTGATTAACGTTTCATGAAGAACACAATCGAATGCCTTGGACAAATCACAAAAGATGCCCAAGGCATCACATTTATCTTCCCATGCATTATAAATATGTCCTAAAAGTTCAACACCGGCATCAGTAGTTGAACGACCCCTTGTAAAACCGAACTGTTTACTGTGTAATAATTTATTTTTATTAAAAAATCTTTGCAATTGGTCTAACATTAATTTCTCAAAAATTTTACTAAAGGTAGGTAGTACTGAAATAGGTCTATAATTTGTGGGGTCTGATGTACTACCTGATTTAAACAATGGTATTATTTTACTATTTTTCATAAGATCGGGAAACTCCCCACAGTCGATACAATTATTAAAGATAAGAGCTAAAGTAGGTGCTACAGTGTCAATAATAGACTTAGCAACTTCTACAGAATTACCCCACAGATCCGCAGTCTTTTTTACGTTTAAAGTGTGAAAGGTTTTAATTATATCTCTACAGGTAATATGTTCAAAATTAAATTCCGAATCGCAAACATTAACATTTTCCTTAAGCAAAGACTCAGCAACAGAAGGTGAAGAGTTTAGGGATTTAGTAGTTAAAACGGGAATATCCGAAAATAAATTTTCAAAGGCCGCGGGGACTTGCGAGTCTGATTTTATTATTTTGTCATTAATTGATAGGCTGTAGTCAGTATTTCGGTTGCTAGACCTTCCTGTTTCACTATTAATAATATTCCAAGTCGTTTTAATAACATTACTACTGTTTTTAATCTTCGAACTCAAATAACGCGACTTGGCCATACAACAAACTTTTTTAAATAATTTTGAATAATTTCTAACATATAAATTAAATTCAGCGGTATTTACACAAGTCCTTTCATTGTACAGCTCATAAAGCCGTGTTCTACTTTTATGAATACCAATGGTAGCCCAATCACTGAAAGATGCGTTACTATTAACCGAGATAGTTTTGGGAATAAACGTGGAATGAAATTGTTTACAGTATATATAAAAAAAATCATCATATAGATGAATAGGATCAGCGTGAATAGACAAAGCTGGTAATTTATTAATGAGTTTAACTTTAAAAGCTTCCAAGCGACTTGCAGTTTTGGGGTTAACAGTGATATCCTTTTTTGCCATTTTGTTATTTTGGTTTTGGATAGTAATCCGTTGCCCGCAATGATCAGAATCTAGTAAATTTATAATTTCTTTGTGGCTTGGTATAATATCTGTATAAATATTATCTAGGCATGTGGCGCTAGTAGGGGTTATTATTGTGGGCTCCAAAAATAGGTGTCCAAGATTGTAGGACTGAAAAAGACTTATTATTTTACTACAAGAACCTGATTTTTCTAATAAATTAATATTAAAATCACCGCAAGTGATAATGGACTTGTTCGAGTTACAAATCTTGTGTAACACTTCATCCATTACCTTTTCAAAGCAGTCATACAATCCTGAAGGAGGTCTGTACACACTTAATACAATAAACTGCTCCAATTCTATACAGGCTATTTCAACTATCCGCTCAACAGACAGGCTCACAATATCTTTACGGTCTTTAAATTTAAGCTGGTTACTTACTAAAATTAATGAGCCACCATGTATAGCATTTACTCTGCTGAACGAACTACCAACCTGGTGATTACTAAAATTGAACAAGAACTGGTTGGTGGCTTTTAAGCCAATGTTCAGTTATACAAAGAATATCAATACTGTTACAATTCATAAATAATTCTACTTCTAAATCTTTGTTCATAAATCCTTGAATATTTTGATGCACCAGGTTGATACTATTTACTGATTTTAAACTTTTATTTTTGCAATTCTGTACATTATTGCTAGAGGTTACCTCTGTTGTCTTAATTTCTAATTTAAATTATTATCAGTGTCAATTTTTTAAACCAAATTATTGGCTGAATTATGTAACATGTCATAGCATTGCTCAATAGAAGCAATTTGTTTAGCCAAATTCTTGGCTGTAATAGAAAAATAATATGATAGCGACACAGCTATCTGTCTTTTACAGTACTTTGAAAGATAGTACCTATCCATAAAAAATCTATCTTTTGTCAAATATAAATGATTACCAACATAATTGTTAGTGTCAATTAAATGGAATGAATTGTTATTAAACATCAAATTATGCAATGTCATATTCATTTCAGATCTAAAGTTGTTTTCTTCCTGTGGCAAACTTTGGCTGTATGGGAATGTGAACATCACAATTTTTCTTAAACTAAGGTTGCATAGAGAACTATAATATTGGAGTAATTCTCCTTTATTCACATTACCCCTATTACCAACAAAAATTATTAGAATTGTATCCTGGTTAAAATTGCATTTTATAATTTTTTTCATTATGTCTTAAGTATCTATCGCCTCACCTCGTTGGTCTAGTGGTCGCAAGCGCTACTGCTGAGCAAGAGGTCCTCGAGGCGAGAGGGTACGATTCCCGGGTCGGGCAAAGTGTTATTAGGTTTTTCCATCTGGAATTTCTTAGTAGCAGCCCGGAGTCTGGATTTGTGCCCGGTTGATGGCAATAGGCTCGCCCCCTATTACATGGGATTTAAAACATAACTGGCGAAATGTGCGGTGTACTATAGGTACACCTCTGCCTTACCCTTCGGGGAATACAGGCGTGATGAAATGAACATGAAATGATATATTATATATTTATTATCATGCTACGCACGACTACATGCACCAAAACTCACACATCTGTGATCAGTGTGATCACAGTCGCAAACCTACAGTTACCGATAGACAAGAACAGAGTTATGAGTCATCGCTGTCGTGCGAGCGAAATCGCGTTAGCTGCCGAATGTTGGCCGAATGTTTACGATTATGAATGACATTGCATGTGGCAGAACAAACATGGCGAAGCAAACATTAAAATAATATTATTATAACTTTCAACAAATTAGCATTTTTGGCTGTACTTACGAGTGGTAAGTGATTACTCGTCGTCGTGTGTCGATAAGACACACGGGATTCCGTGTGTCTTATTATTTTTTCCTGTATTATTAAAACACTGTTTAGCTGCACAAGAAGTCATTTTGATGCGTATTTATCATAAAAAAAACTGTAATTATGGAGCTGTTTGATCAACGATATCCCGTGCCATGCGACTGAGTGCCAACTAGGGGCCATCTCTCAGTTTGATAGGACCAGGCGCTGTTACTAAGTCCCGTATCTACACTTTTAATACATAAATGGTATATATATATATATATATTTTTAGTGTTGCCCCACGCTCGGAATTTCTCCTGTATTGTGGGTGCGCGTAAACAAACATTTAAACTCACATACACAAACAGCCAGACCCGGAACAACTACATACAAATATTTGTTCAGTGCGGGAATCAAACCCGCGACACGCAGCGCAGCTTAACCACTGCGCCAACCGTGCCGTCGTATGCTATGCTATAGGATGCCTTAAAGTGTAACACACGTCGTAAAAAATTAGTTATGACTATCAAACATTCCAATAATCACGATTCAGTTTCACTTCATTGTGAAAATTCATGGTCACCCTACTCTAATACGGTTTCATACTACTATATTTCAGTGAATAACTCCTAAAATATGAATTTCACTGTTGTTTTCGCCACATTTATCTAAACTAGGTTACGTCACCGGTCGATTAGTACTTTAACTAAGCTTGAACCTATTTTAAATAACGAAATAAACGCCATTGTATTTTAGGCATATTGCCGTCCGAGCGGCCAACTAAAATCGACTCTAACAAATTATTGAACCTATTTTCTAGTAATTTTTCTTGTTTATTCGCTGCAACAAATTAGCAACTAAGCCTCTATTTATTTGATATTTATGGTGAGATACCTACCTACTTATAACCTGGAAACGAAATATAGCATAAGTCTTTGTATATTTATGCTTTGATGTTTTTTATTTTTGCAACAATTACAACAAATTAAGACCTTTCTTTTGATGCATCATTCGTCTATCTGCGTTATTTAGTTTGTGTAATCACAGGCGATGACTACGGCAAGTGGCAGTTCTAGCGGCCAACTATTTTTGTCTTAATTTTTTTGCACCAAATTCAGGAAAAGAGGGGGTGTATAGTAACAAATTACCACTAATTCCTGGCAAAGTTTCATCAAATTTTATGAGTTGGCTCGTGGTTGAAATGGACATCGGAAGATATGTATGTACTGGGTACGTATTTCAATGCTGAAAATTGAAACATCTAAAGTAAAAATACGACGATGTTCAAAGTACTAAAACTTAAAATACTTAACGATATAAAATATCTTCAATAATTAGGTCCCTATACCGAAGTTTAAAATATTAATGTATGCGATTAATAAAAATAAAAATAAATTATTAACAGACAACCAGGGCCCATAATGTTAGTTACAACCCAAGCAGCAAAATTATCCTATAGTGCTGATGTTATAGGCCTCCAGAACTTGCAAGATTCTCTTAACGGTTCTAGTATTTGCTGCCACGCTTATAATAGCAGGCATGGAGTTAGTTGGGCCTTATAGTATATCTGATCTTATACATAAACTTATAATTACTTATAGGTCAAAATTAAGGGTGCAATATAAGCTTGGGTGACCTATAACAGTATCGCGAGGGTGTAAATGCACTCAAGAGTAGATAAACTGGTAAGCTATACTTATAACTGCTAACAAGAAGCATTATAGAACTAATATAAGTAAAGTACGCCAATAAGAGTGATAAACAGAACTAGACATACTGGAAACTATTTGCATTTATTGCTTGTTTTTATAAGGGTTTATAAATTCACTTTATAGAACAATTATAAGTAAAATGGAGCGGTTTTATAGTGGTATAAATCAATATTGTTATAATCTTAACACGATTATAAAGGTTTAATATAATATACTTAGTATCCAAAACTATATCCGTGATGTCCTGTACAAGAATACATTGGGTTATAATGGTCTTGTAAATTAAATTCTTTATTAGAAATTCTGAATAAGAAGATCCTGCCTAAGGATGTCCGTACACTTCTTGACATTAACAAAGAAAATCTGCATAATTATTACTAATTCAGCACCAGGAGAATATTGGCATAAAGGCGTTATCAAATGTTAAAAAATATTTTTCAACGACTTCCCATACCACCCGAAGAGATTTTTTTAAATATAAATAATGATGGATTGCCTGTATTCAAAAGCTCTAAATATCAATTTTGGCCAATTCTGTGCTCTATATTTGAAGTTCCTTTTTTATCATATTTAACTATATTTGTTTTTAAAATCACGAAAAACAATAAATCGTAAAACTGTTCATGCTTATACTACGTTATTTTTGTTTTCAAATATCACAGCGATTGTAATATTTTGCAGTAAGTACATTGCTCCTTAACTACTACCTAAGAATGTCACTAAGTGACTGGACAAGCAGTGAAAAAAATCACAAATGTATACTTTATTTATGCGGATGCATCGCGTAGTACAGCCGCTGTGCCTCGTTGCCGCGAGCTAGTGATGTGCTTATGCAGATCCACACTAACGTAGACTATCGACAACCATGTCGATTGTTTAATTAAATATATTTCTGTTATAGTTTATTCTTCATTTTGTCAACCGTTTTAACCCGGTTGGAAGACCGTTGGATTAATTGACAAAAATAAACAAACGAACTAAACTGAGAGGTAACAAGGTATAAATAAAAGCAAATTATTCATACTAATGTATTTTTATTTGAGATTATTTATTTATCTCTTAAAATAGATTCGCTACCTATTAGTTATACACAATAGTTATTTTATACGTAATGTTATACTTAGTATTAGTGAGATAATCATCAGTCCTTATTTTATAATCATAGAGATATTTTAATCGCTTATTTTTAATAGGTACCTAACTTAGATATTATTTAACATAATTATAAGTCTTTCAATATCCTGTAAGTTTCAGTTAAACTAAACTACTAACGAGAGGTATTCCAAATAGGTAATATTTTTATTTCAGTAATCATTCATTATTGTATAACAAATTGAAACTTAATAATGTATCTTTATAGATACATTATTAAGTTTCAATTTTTTATTAGGTATTTAGTGCTTATGCACTAAATACCTAATCGTAATAAAACTATTTTTTTTTAAATCTAGAATGTGTCATATAAAATTAACCATGTTTAAAGATTTTAACATCTATGTGGCAATAATATCGACACGTGTAAGTGTATATTGTACATAATAGATATTTTGAATGCTATTAAGTATTTTATTTTTATACTAGCTTTTGCTCGCGGCTCCGCTCGCGTGGATGTTGGTTATATCGCGTAAAAAGTAGCCTATGTCCTTCTCCGTATCCCGGGCTATATCTCTGCCAAATTTCATGACGATCAGTTCAGCGGTTTAGGCGTGAATACAGACAGAGTTACTTTCACATTTATAATATTAGTATGGATACCGTATAAATCAATGACTAGGTAAAGAGAAATCAGAGAAATTAAACCTAAACTGACAGACATTGATTTTTTGAAACTTTATGGTTACAGTCATTTGTGAGACAACAAGAAGTGTATTTCGTTCCAAGGCCACCTTAAGGCTTAAAAAGCTTGAAAATCCCTTTTAGTCAAAAAGCGATCGACGTCCAGAAACATTACCACTTTCAATGCTGACACCTAAACAAAAACATTAAAATAAGGCATATAAAATAACTATCCGGTTATAGAAAAATTTGCGGAACTCTAATTCCAAACAATATGGCCAAGCAATGGTTCTGATATTTACCATTATTAAACAAAGTACGCCTATAACGGTTTGTTAATGTATTTGGGAAAACCAACTTAGTCAAATTGGCGACTTTTCGTTGTATGTCTTACTGAAACCAACATTATTTTAAAATTCAACTTAATGAAAACGCAAATTTCAAGGGGCGTGTAAAAATTTTGATAAAAAGTTACTAAACTTCACCGAAAATATACGTGCGCCATGCACATTCAAACACATTATACATCTTGACTTATTGTTAACTAACACTACTCATAATTGATATTCTACATAATATTTATAAGAAATGGATGAATAACTTAGCTTTATCAATATTAAAAATGTGCGCAGAAACATTCACCAATTCACAACACTTTGTATGAGCTTGTAAGAGATTCACTGTGTACGTTATTGTCGTATTTGGTTCCATTAAACGCTGATAGTTAGCTTCGCGGGCGCAAATAGTTTTACGTAGTCCAACTATAAGGTCGTTATTGGTCAAAGTGGTGTTCACCAAGTTTACTATAGATATTTAATTAGGTAAAATACGCCTATAAATTGGGCCCTTTTCCATGGTTATAATTGCTTACTATTCCGTTATAGTCCTAATGAAATGGTGGTTCCAGGACAATTACTAGACTACATTTTGCTGTTTGGGAACTTAAACATATGTTAGTAGGTACAAAATAAAAGCGGAAAAAATTATAATAATATTTCTTCATCAACCCACACCTCTCACAAGAAGGTTGATGAAACGTTTGAACACGGCCGTGTCCAACCTATCTGCTACCATTTTCAGGATGCCGTTGCTACTCCCCCGCACAGATTTCAAGACTGACGCGCTTTTCTTCCGCATGATTGCATAGAAGTCACCTAAGTATATGCGCGTCCGCAAACATACCTCATGCACAACAAGCACGCGGGAGCCGCAACAGTGCCCTGAAAATGTTATTGTACTGGACTCTGAGGGCATTGTAGGCTTTTTGTGTGTACTTAACCCATAGACCACTCGTGCAGAAACTTTGACAATACGCCTTAAATAGCGTCAATTTAACGTCTACCGTACCACGAGCGAATCTATGTGCCAGCATGTTTCCCCGTACCGACAGTGCCCTCCGTTCCCTCTCTACATCATGATCATCCTTCAAGGTGTCCGTCACAATGTGCCCTAGGTACTTGAACTGAGAAACACGGTTCAACTGTTCTCCATACAAAGAAAGGGGGGGCACACTGTTTGGTATTTTGCTGTTTCCAACAAAAACCATATACTCCCTTTTTTTTGTGTTATATTTTAAACCGTGCTTCTCAGCATAAGCTTCACACATACCCAATAGCTTTCTCAACCCACCGATTGATGAACTCAGCAGCACCATGTCGTCCGCATAACTTATGTTGTTCACACTAACGTCATCTATGCGACATCCGACATGCATGCTGCTCAGTCCCTCAATGAGTTGATTCATATAAAGATTAAAAAACCTTGGAGAAGTCAACCCTCCTTGCCTGACACCCGAGTTCAGTTTATACTCATCTGAAAACACATTTGACCATTTTACAGTATTTATCTGATTACTATACCAGTAAGAGAAGATGCCTATGAATTCAGAAGAGACACCCTCCTGTTTCAATTTATCCCACAGTACGCCATAGGATACCAGATCGAACGCCCTGGATAGATCAAGGAAGCATGCATATATTGGTGTTTTTCGTTTTATATTATAGTCAACAGTATGCTTAAGTGTCAAAATGGCACTTTCTGTTGACAAACCTGCCTGAAACCCAAACTGGGCGTCATGCAATTGTATAACTCCACCAAGGCGTCCGTCCAGCACCCTATCCAGCACTTTTGCCGTAATAGTTGCGAGTGATATGGGTCTGTAATTATTCTTATCAGCTATGTCTCCCGTACGATTCTTAACTAGAGGCACCACTACAGTTTTAATTAAATCTGGTGGCAAGTAGGAATGCCTTATACACAACGTAAACAACATCGATATTAAACTATTTATGTGAGTGCCAGCATATTTTAGGTGTTCCACACTGAGCCCATCATGCTCTGGTGATTTTCCCCGTTTCATACTGTCAATAGCCCTACTCACCTCCTTACTGGTAATTCTAATTGGCTGTGTAACGTTATAATTATTATCAGTATTTTTCACTTCACATGTTTTCAGTGGTAAGTCCACCCTAAAATGGTCTTTAAAAATGTTAGCAATCTCGTTAGGTTCGCTGGTACCGTTCACACAAGCAGGGAGGCCCGTCTTACTATTCAGTTTCTTAGTGTTTAACCAGAATTTACTAAACTGTTTGGCAGAGTGCTGACCCGCCAGTATATCCATTTGTATCTGTTCCTGATTTTGTTGACAGAATTTAAGCCTTGATTTAAAGATTTTGCGTCTAAGACACATCTTTTCATAAATTTGGCCGGTTTCAGGCTTACCGTACCATAAATACAGCTGATAGTCTAGCCTAGCTTGCTTGTGCGCGGCCGCTACATGTTTATTCCAGCCTAGAATGCATTTGATTTTTACATTATTACTAACACCTTGGTTACAGCTGTCTATAGAGGCCTGAGATATTACCTCGACAATATCATTATATAATTTATCTAAGACAAGTCTATGACTTAAAACATCACACATCTTATCAGCACATTCTTGGCATTCAAAAGGAAAATCTATTCGTTTTAAATTACTATTACAACATTCAATATAATTATCTATTTCATCTTTATTTCTTATACCCCAAATAATTTTATTTTTGCAATGGTCAATATTATTCAATTTAATCTTATTGTTTATGAGGCCTAGTTTATATTCAATCTGCAATGGGAAGTGGTCAGACCAGTATGTGCCATAAAGGACTTGAACGTCTGATATAGTATACCAAGCAGATTCACTTACCACACAATGATCCACCTCTTGCAGCCATGCACCTCACTCACAAATGTATGTGTGTCAGACTCACCAAGCGTATTTACATCACCGCACACCCACCGACTTTCACTACAAAAGTTAAGCAACTCGTTATAAAAAGGGGCTGACGGATGAGCATTGTAATCACCCAACATAAACACTGTTTCAATGCCACTGTCTTCTATAATTGCATTGAGTTCCCCCAGGCGTTGGTTAAACTCAGGTAAGTGATCAGACTGATCAGTAGGCTTATATACACACATTATTAAAATATCACTTAAGTCAGTTGTTTCCACTTTTATTGCAACGATTCGATCACTAGTGCACTTTATTATTGACACGTCGCGAAACACCTTTTTCCGCCACAGCAGCGCCACTCCGCCGTGGGGTCGGCCGCGTAGCACACCGGACGTTAGATCCACCGCTGACTTTCCTGTGTAACTAAACTCGTTATCAATATCCTCCAGGAAACACAAATCGTGTGGCAGGAGCCAGGTTTCTTGCAGCTCCACTATATCCGCCAACTTACACAATGACCTGACACAATCTATGCTTCGCTTGACATTTTTACAATTAAAACTGATTAAATAACTGAGTTTCTTTTGATCCATCATTAGTTGTATATGCTCTGCTGGGTACTGACCGCGTATCCACTACTGAAGGTGTAGATATCATTGATGGTGATCGTATCCGAAAATGTACAAAGCGCCTGAATCTGATTCCATTCGGCCACAGCTCATCATTTAGATATTCATGTAACTTGTTCTTCGACACAAATATTTTGAAGGCATTATATGGCCGATCCTTTTTCATAATAATCTGTTCCATAGTAATTATCTCGTTTGTCTTAGCTTGTATGTAGTCACATATATCTGTCTCAGATGTATCCTTGTTTACGTTTGATATAAACAGGGGCACCTTAGTGTCGGCTGCTGTAAATCTACTTTGAGATTCTGTGATCGCTGTACCTGTTTCACCAATAAAGCGATTTCTTAACTTTTTTCGTTGATACAATTGCTATTCTTCATCTGGCGAACTATTTTGTTTCCATCCACCTTCTGTTCTCACGATATCCGCAAAACTCGCTAGTTGAGAATCCTTTATCGTTGTTTGTTGCTTCGACGCTATTGTCTTATGAGTAGGAGCGAGGGAGACCGCTCGAACAACAGGCACTTGGTGGACGTTATCACCCGAGTGCGAGAAGGTTAACACACACTCTCTCTCACTCGCACCGCCCGCCTCGTTGCGACGGTCTCCGTTACAGTTTGAAACACATAGTTGTTATATATCCGATATATATGCGACCTCATCTAGTTAGGGTTCCGTAGTAACAAGGAACCCTTATAGTTTCGCCATGTCCGTCTGTCTGCCTGTCTGTCTGTCTGTCCGCGGCTTAGCTCAAAGGAACCCTTATAGTTTCGCCATGTCCGTCTGTCTTCCTGTCTGTCTGTCTGTCCGCGGCTTAGCTCAGAGACTCTTAGTACTAGACAGCTGTAATTTGGCATAGATATACATATAAATTACGCCAACAAAGTGGTAAAATAAAATTAAAAAATATATATATTTAGGGTACCTCACGTACACGTAAAGTGGGGATGAAATAAAAATCATAATATTTTATTTCACATAAACCTACATGGGCACTTATGAAACGTCAGAAGCTACCTAGGAGCACGGTTCTTTTTTGTCGTTACCTATGGAGAAGAGCCGGGAAGAAACTCCACGGTTACTCTGTTAAAAATAATTCGCTTTTACAATATTTTCAAATAACAGTGTTAATAGGTATGGGAGGATAGTGTAGGACTTTTAACAAGTACCAGGTACTTAACAAAATAGAAAAGTGCCAAAAAATCTACAGTCTACTAGGCCTACAACGTTCTCACATTCACAAAATAGAAAAGAATATAAAAATAAAAAATAAAGATATATGTATACAGGATAAGTTGTATAATTTGCGGGCGCCGTACGTGTGTTTACGTCTTATAAATTGCTCCCAGAAAATAATAGTTTAAAAAATATTTAAAGTGCATAATCTGACTGAAATACATTATTATAATTTGAAGAACCGAATTTCCTGACCACGCTAAAAGTTTGTGCGTAAATACTACTCAAATAGAGACTATCATTCAGTAAAACCGTGAGTAACAATAGCGCAGTATTGAATTTTTGTAACAATCAGAAGTGCTACGAATCAAGTGCAATAACTGCTTCCTGGAAGATTCTTGTGTTACTTTTTGTGGCCCCGTGCACAGTTTTTATTATATTGTCAATCTATTTGTGTGATTAATCGTTTCAAATTTTGCAAATCATTCTGGCCACAGTGTATTTGATAATAGCGCCATCTATACTAACTTGGTTGTACTACATCGGAACACTATTTAGACAAACATCCTTGATCGTTTTGCGATCGATCCCGTGTACCACGTATTCAATACTTACACCAAAAACAGGTGGCGCCACTGGTACCATAAAAAACATTCTCCTACTATACATTCTATTCAAAATATGATGGAAAATATTACTCAAAGAAAAAAACTAGTCAGGTCACAATCACATACGAACTTATCGCATTCAAGTCAAGACATGTTAAACTCCACTATGCTAGATTCTACTATAATGAGCATACAGAGTGCTACACAAATTAGCAATCAATCATTTGTGGAGGATTTCAGACAGGAAATGAAGGAAATTACAGAAAAACTAAAAATTGCTGACAAAGAAATAGATAATCTTAGTTATGAGAATGCCAAATTAAAGCAAGAGATACAGGATCAGCAAAGACAAATAGAATTACTGAAAGGAATCACCAACTCTACTCCTTTACTCAAAAAAAGCAACTCGACACCCATCTCAAGAAGAGTTCTGAATATGAGAGTAAACACTTCCCGCCATTCTCCTCTACGTCTAGCAAAAAGTTTTCTGCCAAAAAATACATCGGAACAACCCAGCAAACACATAACACAGCAAAATCAATCGGAGAGCGATGCTCAGATCCAAACGGACACTCCACTTCATTGCGCTGAAAAAGGAACTGGTAAGGGAATGCAACGACGGTCATCAGAAGTTAAACCAGTTGAGCATCGGAGCAGCTGCCACAGAGTGGTTATACTGGGAGATGGTCAGGGACGTGGCTTGCGCGACGTATTGCAGGATCTCCTAGGTCCTGAGTATGCTGTAGTTTCCTATCTGAAACCAGGTGCGGCATTGAGTGAGATTCTGCAATGTCCCAAGAACAAAATCAGCAACCTCACAAAGAACGACTACGTCATTGTACTGGGCGGATGCAGCGATAAAAATCCCTATGATATCGATATACATCTACATCGTTGGCTGGCATTAACCGCGAATACAAATGTGATCATCTCAGAAGTACCCAAAAACAGGTTTTTGCAAGAATCTAAACTAAACTATTTACTTAGGTTTATTTGTAATAAATATAAAACTGTACTGTACATGGATATGAACTACAATAGATTATTACCAAGTGGACGAAATTATTCAGTAAACCTTGCTAGATCACTATTAAAAGAAATATTATGTTTAAATTATAATTTCCAACGCATTCAATATGAACAAATTATTCTAAATAAATGTAAAAAGTCCTTTGAAAATAAATATGTCCAGGTTAACTTAGATTCTCACAAACATGTACTAGTCAATAAATTAGACGTTATGAATCAAACATCTGAAATAAATACAACTACGAATACTTTTTTTCGTGAATAAAAATGTATACATTATGCACCAAAATATTGCAGGACTCCTAGCAAAATCAGATATGCTTACGGTGTGTCTATGTGAGTTATTAGAAAAAAGTATGCAAGTTGACATAATATGTGTTACAGAGCACTTCATGATGGAAGGCTATGAAGTCCATCTCAATATACCTAACTACTGTTTAGCTGCATGCTTTAGTCGCAAGGACATTAAAAGAGGTGGTGCTTGTATACTCATAAAAAAGGGTTATCAGTGGAGAGAATTACCGAAAATCGCTAAATTGTCGATAACGGGTATCATTGAATGTTGCGCCATAGAACTTATAAATTATAAAATTGTAATTGTATGTATATATAGAGTACCAAATCCAAGTAATTTTGATGAATTTATCAGTAGATTGGAGATATTGTTACGTGTTCTGATAAAAAAAACATTTAAAAATGTGGTGCTGGCGGGTGATTTTAATATAGATATATTGAAGAAAAATAAACAGACTCTAGAATTTGAAAATTTATTATTAAATTTCAATTTAAAATTGTCGATACGTCAACCTACTCGTTTAAAGAGCAAGACATGCATCGACAATTTTGCGCATAATTTTGGTAGGTGTCGTAAAGCTATAGTTTTGGAACTGGCTTTGTCTGACCATACGGCGCAACTACTCAATTGCCCGATTAGTACTGCAAGCATTAGGAATCATTGGCGGACCACTAGACGAGACTATAGTAAAGAGAACATAGACAAATTTAAATCCTACCTCAATAGCCTATCGTTTTCCGAAGTATATGAAGCCAAGGACCCAAACATTGCTTACAATGCGTTCACAGAAATGTTTTCTTTTCTATATACACAGTGTATCCCTGAAATTCTTATCTCTGTAAAAGTGAAAAGAAGGCCGAGTTGGGTCTCTCGCGGTATTAAAATATGTAGCAAAAAGAAACGTCAATTATTATGGCAATATAGACAAAAACCTTCCGATATGAATAAAAATAAATTTAAGGGTTATTCAAAATTGCTTAAAAAAATTATTTATTTAACTCAACGCGCACAAAATATACATAAAATTAAAAAATCTAATAATAGATCTAAGACTACTTGGGAAATAATAAATCAAACAAAACTAAACATACCAAAAAACACTATAGACAAAATTCGATATAATAATGAAACTGTAACTGACCCCAAAATAATAGCAAATATATTTAATAATTACTTTATAGATAAAATTAAACCTATGACTAGCTCGGGAACCACAGTCACTAAACATATTTTAGCCAGAAAAGACTCAATGTTCATGGCCCCAAGTCTAGCACTTGATATATTAAAAATTATCGCGGCTTTAAAAAACACAAACAGTGTAGGCTATGATGGCATATGTACAAAAATTGTTAAGACTGTAGCATATGAAATCTGTGGCCCCATAAGCTACATTATTAATTTAAGCATCAGTGAAGGTATATTTCCGAATGCGCTAAAAAAATCTATCGTAAAACCATTATTTAAGAAACAGGATAGAGAACTAATGGAATTTTACAGGCCAATATCCTTAATACCAGTAATTTCAAAAATTATCGAAAAATATATTTACAGGGAACTTAATAACTATTTTGAAAAAAAACATATACTCTGTGATGAACAGAAAGGATTTAGGGAGAAAAAAACAATTAACTTAGCCATATACGATTTCTTGCATACTGTTATGACAAACATGGATAAAAATACACCAGTCTGTGCCATTTACTGTGACATGACACAGGCATTCGATTATGTCCAACATAATATATTACTAAATAAACTTGATGCATATGGGATAAGAGGAAATATATTTAATTTAATACAATCATACCTACAAGACAGAAAACAAGTAACGCAAATTAGTAGAATAAATATGAGCTCCAAACGTGAAGAGATTTTCACGTCATGCGAGCGTACAGTCCCTCATGGAGTTCCGCAAGGTAGTGTACTCGGACCACCCCTGTTTACACTCTATATTAATGACTTCCCTAAATCCATTAAACATCCCATGACACTGTTTGCGGATGACAGTACGATAACTATACCATGCCATAATAAGAATACATATGAATCTGACATAAAAAATACATTAATTGAAGCGGTAACGTGGCTGAATAATAATAATTTAAAAATTAATATAAATAAAACTTTGATTATGCACTTTAGCCAAAGGTCATCATTATTCTCTACTCTTGACATCGAATTTAATAATAATAAAATACAGACAGCTAGTACTACAAAATTTTTAGGCCTAACAATCGACAGAAGCTTAAATTGGAAAGCGCATATTGAGGCTCTAGCCAAAAGAATAAGTAGTGGTGCATATGCGTTATATAAATTATCACGTACTCTAAATATAGAAGCGCTATTAACGGCCTACTATGGTTTAGTTGAATCCCTCATTAGATATGGTGTTATCTTCTGGGGTAACTCTACCGATAGGGATATCATCTTTAAAAGACAGAAGTACTGCGTAAGATCTATGTTTAATCTTAAAACTACCGACAGCTGTAAAAATTATTTCACTAAATATCAAATATTAACATTACCTTCACTTTATATATTAGAAATAGTAATGTTTGTAAAGGCAAATCCACATTTGTTTCCTCGTATGGCAGACAAATTTCCAAGAAATAGACGTGATGATAGCAAAATATGTGTACATACATCGAAAACTGCACTTATGCGCAAAAGTGTTTTTTGTATGGCACCAATTATCTATAACAAATTGCCCAAAAGTTGGAAAGAGCTACCTATACCTAAACTTAAACACACAATGAAATTGTTATTGGCACAAAAAGCATATTATAGTATTACAGAATTTTTGAATGACTCATGGTGATTAGTATAAACAAATAAATAAGTATAACTAAGATTAGGTATAGTAGCTATGGTCAGGTAGTAGTGAAGAACTTAAATATACCTTTATTATAAGGTAAGTGAATGCCTATAAAAAGTGATTTAAATCGTTATTGTGATAATTGTAATCTGTAATATTGGACAAGGAAAATAATTAATAAATAATTGGATAATGTAAATATAAGAATAATAATATAATATGTATAAGTGTAATAGTTAAAAATCATTAATTTATTATTAATAATTGTACAAATATATTTGCACGCCATGAGAAATGGCAGACATGTCAGGAGCCACTCTTATTTCAAGATCTTGCATGCACGTATTTATTTTAATTCTGTATGTATACACATGTTCGAGCAAATAAAATTTCTTTCTTTCTTTCTTTCTTTCTTCTTTGTAAACATTTTCACACTAATTAAAAACTTTTCCTGTATATATATTTTAAGCTATTGCACAGCTTCTATCGCGGGCCTTGAGCGCGGGGACCGAATCCAGAAATTCCGTAACGAAAAAACGTCACGCTATCGCTGTCTCGCTTTAACATCTATTCGACTCTATCGCACTACGCTACTCAGCCGCCATAGCTACCGGCCGCCATATTCTTGTCTTGTTTGTTGTCAAGAACTTTGTCAACAAAGCGCTGTTTTTGTTTTTATTCTGTGTTTTGTGGATATTTATCGTAAATTAGAGTTATTGTTGTATTTATGTATGTACGTGTGACGTAATTTAAGTTGCAATGCATTACAAAACGTGTGAAATATGTGTTATAAGATCCGGCCGGTCAGATGGTCAAATGCGAATCTTCATAGCCAAATTTCCTTTGAATGGAGATAGGTAAGCATATATTTTCAATTGTTATGTTAAAAAACATTGATAAGCTCTTACAGAAATTAAATTACTTGATTTAAAGTCCAAAATTTACAAAATTACAAAGTAACCTATCAATATGACGCTATAGTGCTTGACGCATGTTACTTTTTTATCGACTATCGATATTTTTATTATTATAATATTCCTATTTCATTTAATTTTCTCTGTTATTCTATTAATACTGCAAAACCAAAATAACAAAGATATAAGTTTAAATACACTACTATTATAATCATAATAATGTAATAAAATGTTCCAGCTAGATGTAAAAAATGGGTTAAAGTTACGGGAAAGAAGACTTGGTGTATGTACCCATTGAAAAGCTACATCAATTGGAACATATTTGTGGCAGTCATTTTCTACCAAAGGATTTCAATAAAAAGAAGACACAACTAAGAAAAAATGCTACTCCGTCTGTAGAACTTACTGCAGAACCAATGGCAGATGAGCTGTTCGTTGGATTTCCACTACACATCTTCAAAAGTGAGCAAACAGGTAAGACTTTATTTTCCAGTCGTAATTCATCCTAACTCACCCTTTCCGATTACTTTAGTAACTCATGTTCAATTATATTTTGCAGAGTTATCTTCTACTTCGACTATTGCGATTCTTGGACTGGTACATCTAGTAAGTTTTTTTTTTTTTTTGGGTACTGTACGTCCGAATGAAAAAACGGAACCCTTATGTACCTTCATCTACTGGACCGATTAAGTTGCATTTTGGTTCACATCCAAAATGTATCATGTGACATATGAAATGAAAGGACTTGACAAGAGACCTTTTTTTTTAATTATTTAAAAAAAAATCCTCTTGACAAGTCCTTTCATTTCATTTTACATTTTTAATGAAAATTATTAAAGAAAATAGATGAAAATTTACCATTTCCCCCCTTATCTCCGAAACTGCTGATCCTAACATTAAAAAAAAAGAAAATAGATGAAAATTTACCATTTCCCCCTTTATCTCCGAAACTGCTGATCCTAACATTAAAAAAAATACAGTGTTCAGTTCTATACTTAAACATTACAGCAAAACCTTTAAGAAGTCTATGGTCTTAAAATAACATGGTAAATTACTCAATATTGTGTGTACTTACATTATTATTATGCAGTTGGAAAGTATGGGGAAACATGTTTTTAACTACAATGTTAATTCGGTTCTTGGGATTAATTCATCCCAACTACGATACCCTTCATTGTTTTTGGAATTAGAAGTGAATGACTACATTTTGTTTTTATTGCAGTACCTTCAACATCAACTGCTGAACCATTGCCAGTAGAATGTTCAAAAGACAGGAAAATATGTTCTATTGCGGGTAAGGTTTATGTTTATTTTAAACTTATTAAATTAACTTTACTATTTGATTAACTGTATTGAATGTATCAATTGTAAATATTACAGATACTTTTTTGTCTATTACAGACCCTTTTTCAAATGAAAATGTGATAAAAAGAATGAGACTAAGCCCAAGTAACTATTCAAGATTAGAATTAAATTTGAATTCACTTGTTCATGTGTCAGTTAATAAGCAACGTGTTTTCTACATTTCAGTACCTTCAACATCAACTGCTGAACCATTGCCAATTGAATGATCAATAGAAAGGAAAAGGTGTTCTAATTATTATAAAAAAACTTAAGTCCAAAGTTTTGTTTTATTTTATTATCATCACAGCAAATCTCATCTTATAGTCAAGTTTACCTCGGATTAGATCTAGACTATACAATGGGATTTGTCTCTGAACCCCGCTTACGCCAACGTGGAATCACAGCCGTAGCTGGTTTCTTTTTATAAGAAAATTACCACGTAACCTTAGTTCAAATCGAAAGTTACCGTTGGCCTAAGTGACCTTTGCCTTAAATTTATTAAGAATGAAACCGTAAAAATGTCAGGATCCTAAAACCCGAAATTTTTTACAGCAACATATCGATAAAAATTACGAGTGAGTAGTAGTACATCCCTATCTTGTTATTATGTTGGCAGCTTTATGTCATGTCTGCAGTCCGTGTCATTTCTGTTATGTTGGTATTCATTATTAGCTCACGTTTCATACAAGCGACGTTTTTCATTTTTATCTATGGGACTCCCGTCTCTTAATATTATATACTCTTTGTTTATTTAATAAAAGAAAAATTTGTTTTCTTATCGGTCACCACGCTCAAAAAGTGTAACTTGAATTAATATCAAAGAAAAAGAAATACTGCATAAATAAAATAAATAACTAATTATAATTGCATAAGTTGATACAAAATGCTATGCAATAGCTTTACCGCGGCAGTCCCCGAGTGCCACACGTCTTTTTTTTAAATGAAAAACTATTTGAACCAAATTACATGATTGCCATTACAACTACAGTAACAAATCTGAATAATATCTTTAATAACTGATGTTTTTTTTTTTTCTCGTCTATCCCATGGTGTTTTCGTTGGATAGGCCGTTTAAAAATATTGGGTTTGTAAAAACCATTTTCCGATTCAGGGATACGTTTGGGTAATATTAAGCTTTAAAGTGCAAATTTTAGTCAAGTGTCCCCTCCTGCCAGCTAAATAGTTGTTTTTGGCTACGTGAAAAAATTCACAGCAGTAGTATATCATCATCATTTCAGCCGACGTCCACTGCTGGACATAAGCCTCTCCCAAGCACTGCCACTTCGACCGGTTCTGTGCTTCCCGCATCCAGCGGATTCTTGCGGCTTTCAAAAGGTCATCGGTCCACCTTGTGGGAGCCGGACGCGGCGGGTTCGCGGATGATTTCAAGTTCCCGTGTTCCCGCCATAAGCGGCAGAGGAGGCAACGTGGAGTGTTAGTGGGTTGGAGTCCCACATAACTGCACTGCCTCCCTGTGGTAGTATAGTATGCGTGAGCATTTCTCCACAAAAAAAAAATGTACCTGTTGAACCAAGATTCTGGTGTGCGCGCCGTGTAGGGTCCAGCCAACCAGTCCAGACAACTTTGCTCACAACTATCACAATAAATGCAAAGCAGAAGTGATTGATTTCGCATTATCTGATCACACAGCTCAGATACTGAGGTGTCTTGTTAAAAAAGTATGTCTGATTAAGAGCTGGAAAATTAAACGTAGAGACTATAGTGAGGAAAATCTTAAGAAGTTTAAAAACTATATAGAGAAATTGTCCTTTTCGGAAATGTACTCAACTTGTGATCCAAATGTAGCCTATAATATTTTCATTGATTTGTTTAAGTTATTTTACGATCTTTGCTTTCCATTTCAATATATCACAATTAATACTCATCGTAAAGCTCATTGGGTAACACGAGGTATCAAAGTTTGCAGTATAAAAAAACGTGAACTTTTATGGCAATACAGAACAAAACCAAGCGAGGTAAACAAAACTAAACTGACTCAATACTCAAAAAGATATAAGAAGATAATAAGACTAACTCAGCGCGCACAAAATAATCATTCAATTAATACGTCAGACAATAAAAGTAGAACGGCATGGAAAATTATAAACCAAGCAAAACAAAATGTACCAAAGGATACTATAACTAGCATTAAAATGAATGATAGAACTATAACTGACCCAGGTGAAATTTCCAATGCTTTTAATAATTATTTCGTCGATAAAATTATACCTCAGGACAACTCAAACAAAATGCAGTATAACTCATATCTGTCTACTAAACTAAAGTCTATGTTTTTGGAACCATGCTTGCCACATGATATATTACAGATTATTAGAAGTCTGAAAAACACAAATAGTGTGGGATATGATGGAATATCAACTAAAGTTATGAAATTTATTGCTACAACTATCTCTACTCATCTTAGCTATATCTTAAATTTATGTATTGACGCAGGAGTCTTCCCTGATAGATTAAAAACTTCGATCATAAAACCGATCTTTAAGAAAAATGATCGAGAATATCTAGAAAACTATCGACCTATTGCCCTAGTTTCAATTATTTCTAAAATATTTGAGAAATATGTTCACAAAGAACTTAGCAATTATTTAGAAAAATATAATATTTTAGTAAAAGAACAAAAAGGGTTTAGACCTAATAAAACCATTAACATGGCCATATATGACTTTTTAGACTTTGTTATGGATAATATTGACCAAAGAATACCCGTCTGTTCTATCTATATGGATATGACACAGGCTTTTGATTACGTTGACCATGATATATTAGTCGGTAAACTCAATGCCTATGGAATAAGAGGTAATGTTCTCAAACTAATCATACCTCAAAGGCCGAAACCAATATACTGAAGTGACTAAAGTGAATGTTCTTACTAAACAAGAAGAAACCTTTATGTCACTTGAACGAAAAATTAACTACGGTGTACCACAAGGTAGCGTCCTGGGTCCACCGTTGTTTATATTATACATTAATGACTTACCCAAGGCCACTAATAATCCTATATCTCTCTTTGCGGATGATAGCACTGTCACTGTCAAATGTAAAGACAAAAGCACTTATGAAGATGACTTAAACAGCACCTTGAGATCTGTTATGAATTGGTTGGATGTAAATAATTTATAAGCCAACTTAGATAAAACCAAATTGATGAACTTTAGACAGCGTATACCAACACAATATAAACTTAACGTAAATTTTAACAACCAGCCTATTGAGGAAACAGACACATCAAAGTTTCTCGGCTTGTTTATTGATAATAAAATGACTTGGAAACCACATACTGAACAACTGTGCAAGCGAGTGAGTCGATCAACATATGCCCTACATGAACTTGCATATAAATTAAATATTAAAACACTCATAACTGCTTATCATGGGCTCGTGGCGTCTATCCTCAGATATGGTATTATTTTTTGGGGGAACTCCACCAACAAAGATCTTGTCTTTAAGGCACAGAAACGATGCGTGAGGGCTATGTTTGGTTTAAAATCTACCGAGAGTTGTGTTCCTTTCTTTAAAATGTACAGTATCTTACCTTTGCCATCACTGTATATTTTTGAAGTAGCTGTCTTCGTGAAACAAAATCCTGAACTTTTTGTGCTAGCTTCTGAAGCTTTCAATCGTACTCAAAGAGATGAAAGTCGTCTCTGTGTTCGCAAGACGAATACTGCCTTAATGTATAAGAGTATTTTTTATATGGCACCAGTCGTTTATAATAAATTGCCAAAGGACCTAAAAAAGTTTCAGGTTAATTTGTTTAAGCAAAAATTAAAAACTTTGCTATGTCAAAAATGTTATTATAGTGTCTCAGATTTTTTGACAGATAAATTTTGACATGTGTTTTAAAATAGCTAAATAAATTGTTTTATTTAAATAATTCTAATTTCAATTCATGATATAATTCTATACTGTTGATACTATAACATTAGAGAAATTCTGACTGAAGCATTTCTTTTGACATTGATATTGTTTTTATTATGCATTATTTTTTTTACTTACTGTTGACATTTTTAATTTACTTTTGTTTACTGAATTCAATTTAAAATAATGATATTGACCTAAAATTAATTATTAACAATCATAACAATTGATATTTGCACGCCATAGTATGTGGCAATCATGTCTGAACCTGTATTTTTTCTTTGTCATCTTGCATGCACGTTTATTTAATACTTGTATGTGTACACATGTTTAAGCAAATAAATATATCTTATCTTATCTTATCTTATCTCCCGCCGCCGGTCCGATTACCCGGACCGGTATGATCTTCAGATATGTCTGGTTTGACGTTGACCTCGAACTGGCTACCGTTTCCTGAGGCTCCTTCTTGTCTGGGGCATCAGGCTTCTCGGCACCCTCTGCACCAGGCTTCTTGTCATAATGAAGAAGCGGATGGTGTGTGGCTGTATACTTCTTGTGGCCGCACTTCTTTTTCGGACACTTGTGGTCCGATCGATGGACTCGCAGACAATGGAAACACAACCTTAGTTTATTTGCGAGTTCCCATCTTCTACGAGTACTATTGGGTGTTTCTTTGAACTTCTTACAGTCATAAGCTTCATGCCCATCTTTCTGGCAGACACGGCGTTTCATCGCCGTCTTGTCTGTAGTTGTGTGTCCTTTGGGTGACACGTCTAGTTGCTGTAGCTTTGACCGGATTAATATTCTCGGGCGGAGCGAAAGCACTGCAGAAACGGGCTCGTTCGGTTATAAAGTCGCTGAGCAGTGATAAGTCTGGCAGCGATTGGTACTTCTCGGTATAGGTCATATACCCAATGATAGAGGACCTATACCGAGAAGTTGCCAAATTCCCTCCGGGTACAATTACCCGGTGGGAATTTGGCAATTTCTCAGTCAGTAATCGCATCAATTCGGCGTTGATTAAGTAATGATTGAAAAATTATTTCTTCAACGCACGTAGCGTGACTATGCCGCTCCTAACTCGGCTTGCGAACGTGCAGATATCTCATTACGAGTTTATTACAATGTCCGAAACTTTAAAGTTAGAGGAACTAATAAGCAAACGCGGATCTATTAGAGGACGCGTAACGAAATTTAAGTTAAGTCTCGATAGTTTAGCTTTATTAGAATCCATTTCAGAAATAGAAATAAGTAAACTCGCATTGAAGCTATCAAAAATTGCGGCATTGTTCATTGAATTTGATGAGGTGCAGAATCTGATAGAAATTAACAACGCAGATAGTCAAAGTAGCGAGTTGGTTACTAGAGATTTAATAGAAAACGATTTCTACCATTGTATTGCGTTAGCTCAAAATTGAATTAAGAAAAATACTATGGTTCAAGAGACTGAAAATAATTCTCAAAATAAATCTTCTATGGCTACGTGTCATCATAACGATCACAGTTGCAATGCGTTAAGTTTTAAATTACCAGTGATTAAAATTCCAAACTTCGACGATACGTATTTTAAGTGGTTGGAGTTTAAGGAAACATTTGTTTCGCTAGTTCACAATAATGATAAGATCGAAAGTATTCATAAATATCACTATTTAGAATCATATCTTAACGGAGAAGCCACTCGGGTGATCGCTAATTTGGAAGTTTCTCATAGTAATTACGAGTATTCCGAAGCATGGAAACTTTTATGCGAACGTTACGACAATAAGCGTCAATTGATAAATAACCATCTTAAGTCTTTGTTCAACATTAATTCTGTTCAAGAAAATGACAAGTCTCTAAGATATGTTATTGACCACGTCACTATAAACTTACGCGTACTTAATTCACTTGGGCTGCCTACTGACAAATGGGATGTATTACTTATTTATATCATTGCAGGTAAATTAAATAATAGTACATATTTCAAGTGGGAAGAACATAGAAATAGTTTGAGTGACATACCTTCGCTTAATGATTTCTTCAGTTTTCTTAAATGTCGCGCTGATGTATTGGAGACCGTTTATCGCCATAAACATGATCATCAAGACAACAAACATGATAACCAAGACAACAAACAAAAACAATTCTCTGGTAATCAAAATAAACATAATAGTTCCAAATCTTTAGTGGCTGTACCAAAAGAAGGCGACAGTTCTACGAGTACTTCTAAAATACCGGAATGTTTGTTCTGTAAGAATAGTCATCGCATGTATGAGTGTCCGTCTTTTAAGTCGAGCTCAATAGAGGATAGGTTAGCGTTTGTTGCTTTCTAACAAATTATGTGAAAATTGTTTGAGATCTGGTCACATAGCTAAACGTTGTCGTCTTTCAGCTACATGTCGTCATTGCAAATTACGACATAATTCTCTTCTTCATAAATCAGAAGAAACTGAAAATTCCAATTCAGTTAATTCCGTCACTATGTCCTCAATGTGCTCCTGAAGTACTTTTGTGTACGGCTCGAGTGAAGGTTACCAACCCAGCCAACGAGACTATGATAGTGCGAGCTTTGCTCGACAGCGGGAGTCAGTCGACAATTATCACACAGGCCGTAAAGTGCCATCTAAACCTGATTCCTCAGCCATCAGACACTACCATAGTAGGTATTGGTAACACTAAGTTAAATATTAACACAGAACGCTGTATTCTACGCATTCATTCTGAAACAAGTTCTTTTAATGTGACAGTTTCATGTTTAGTTTTGCCTCAAATTACCGGCAACATACCTAAATCATATTTTGATTTACAAAAATTAAATATTCATGGATTTCAGTTAGCAGATCCCACTTTAAATGAACCATTCCCAGTAGATATTTTGATTGGTGCTGACTTATTCTGGGACATCATAAGGGCCCAGCAGCATTCGTTAGGACATGGTTATCCTAAGCTTCAGGCATCAAAGTTAGGATGGCTCGTTACGGGATCATTGCCTTGTTTTAATAAAAATAAAGTTAACTCAGCCATGTGCAATTTCGTCTCAAATGATGACACTTCTAGTAACATACATGACGAGTTGTCCAGATTCTGGGAACTTGAAAGTTTTCCTCAAACAAAGCCCCCGAGTAGAGAAGAAAAATTGTGTGAGCAACATTATCTCACCAACACTACTCGCACTAGTAACGGTCAATTTTGTGTAGGGTTGCCACTTCGTGATAGCATAGATTGTTTAGGCAATTCCTATAATGTAGCCAAAAAGAGGTTTTTTAATTTAGAGGCTTGTTTCCGAAAACAACCAGAATTGAAACAACAGTACTGTCAATTTATAAACGAATACGAAGTATTAGGTCACTTATCTGAATCTCCGGAGCCTAGGCCGTTAATTGCCTATTTCTTGCCCCACCACCCAGTGATACGGGAACAAAGCGAGTCAACTAAGTTACGCGTTGTGTTTGACGCTTCGGCTCGTACTTCTTCTGGTGTTTCTGTTAACGACCTGCAAATGGTGTGACCAGTAGTGCAAGAACCATTGTTTAATATATTAGTTCGTTTTAGACAGCATAGGTATGTTTTAACAGGAGACATAGAGAAAATGTTTCGCTCAGTGCTTCTCAAAGAATCTCATAGCAATCTTCAACTGATACTGTGGCGTGATAGTGAAGATAAGCCTTTAAGAACGCTTCGTTTAAATACGGTTACTTACGGGTTCGCTAGTGCTTCTTTTCTCACTACTCGTTCTCTTTGGCAGATAGGTGAAGAGTGTTCAGATCAGAAGATTAAAACTATAATACAAAATGATCTATATTGTGATGATCTACTTACCGGTGCAAGCAGTGCTGATAAGTTACGTCATATCCGTCTTTCAGTCTCTTCTGAGTTAGCAAAGGGATGTTTTCATCTGCGTAAATATCGTTCAAACTTACCTGAGTTACTCGCAGACTCCGTTAACCTGGAAAGTGGTAATCTCATGATTAGTAATGCGACTAGTACTCTAGGTATAGGTTGGACGCCGTCGTCAGATGAACTTCACTTTCAGCATGATGTTTTGGCTTCTGAAAGTGTCACGAAGAGAACTATACTCTCATCAACATTTAAAATATTTGATCCTCTTGGTCTTCTGTCTATTTTTACAATTAAACCTAAAATTATACTACAAGAATTATGGAGTCACAAAATTGATTGGGATGAACCTGTTCCTCCAGAAATAAGGTCTTCCTGGTTAAAGTTTTCTAGTAAATCATCATGTTTGTCTTCTTTAAGGATACCTAGATACATTTTAATTGAAAATAATTCCTCTGTACAAGTACATTGTTTTTGTGATGCTTCGCAGCGTGCCTACGGCAGCTGTATATATTTGAGGTCTGTTTCTACTAGCGGCGCTATTCAAGTTAGCCTGGTATGTGCAAAATCACGGGTTGCACCTATTAAACCCACGACAATACCAAGGCTCGAACTCTGCACTGCCCTATTAGGAGCTCAACTAACTGCTACAGTTTTAGCCGCATTACGTTGCTCTATTGAACGTCAGGTGTATTGGACAGACTCTAAAGTAGTATTAGGTTGGCTCAACTCTAATAACACTAAAACGTTTGTTGCCCACAGAGTAGCTGCTATAAATGAGCTGTCAAATCCCACAGACTGGCGTTATGTTCCCACTTCTATCAACCCGGCTGATTTAGTCTCGCGTGGTATCGATCCAGACCAGGTAGATCTCTCTATATGGTGGAATGGTCCATCGTTTCTTTTAGAATCCGAGGATTCCTGGCCCACCTATACTGCGGACTCTATAGAATTGCCAGAACTTAAGACCCACCACACTTTAGTGGGGGAGGAGGCATCTTCCATGCCCGATTTGTCTGTGGATTTAGCAAAATATTCTAATTTGACTACTCTTCTTCGGGTTCTAGCTAGAGTTTTAAGGTTCGCCAACAATTGTAGGTCACACAAAAGATCGGATAGATCACGAGGTCCACTTCAAGCTTCCGAGTTAGAAAACGCTCAAAACGTTTCTATAAAGTTAGCCCAGAAAGATTCCTTTCCTATAGAATTAGAACAGCTACAAAAGGGTAAATCTTTAAATTCTAAAGCCGCTCTTTCGTCTCTTAATCCATTTTTAGATGAAAGTGGGATTCTTAGAGTCGGAGGGCGCATCGATTCATCTACTTACCATTATGACAAACGTCATCCTATCTTGTTGCATGCTAGTCATTACTTAACAAAGTTAATATTCAAACAGGAGTATCTACGCCTGTTGCACGCCGGTCCTCAGCATCTCCTAGCATCTATAAGGGAACACTATTGGCCTGTAGGAGGCAGGGCTCTAGCTAGACGTGCAGCGCGCGAGTGCGTTACCTGTCGACGTTTCAATGCTCGTACTATGGATAATATTATGGGAAACTTACCTGCAGATCGCGTAGAAGCTGACTTTCCTTTCTGCACAATAGGTACCGACTTTGCCGGTCCGTTTCTTATTACGGACCGCAAGGGACGAGGCTGTAAAATCACCAAAAGCTATCTGTGTATTTTTATTTGCTTTCGGTACAAATGCGTTCATTTAGAGTTAGTCAGTGACTTGACGATGGATGCATTTGTGCTGACACTAAAAAGATTTATAGCCCGCAGAGGTAAACCAAAAGTAATCTACTGCGACAATGGTAGAAATTTTGTTGCAGCGGCAAAAGAAATAAATTCGTTCCTTAAGTCCAATAGCGACTCTATTATTGACTCTGCATCTCGCGAAGGCATTGAATTCCGCTTCTCGCCAGCATACGCTCCTCACTTTGGAGGTCTTTGGGAAGCCGGGGTCAAGTCCGCGAAATTTCACTTATGCAGAGTACTTAAAAATATTCACTTGACGTTCGAGTAGCTGAGTTCGTTGTTTGCTCAGATCGAGGCGATACTTAATAGCCGACCTTTATGTCCGTTAAGTCCTTCAGCTCAAGACCTATCTCCACTCACCCCGGGCCACTTTATAATTGGTAGGCCGCTGACGTCTTTACCATCGCCGTACCTGCTGGACTATAGCACAAACCGTCTTGATCGTTTTCAGCGATTGGAACAAGCTCGTCAACACTTTTGGAAGCGGTGGTCGATAGAGTACGTCACGGAGCTCCAGCAGCGCACAAAGTGGAAGGTGCGGTGCCAAGAATTAAAGATAGACGACCTAGTCCTAATCAAAGATGATAGGACTCCTCCATTATGCTGGCGCCTTGGAAGAGTCTCGAAGCTGTTTCCTGGCACTGATGGTGTGCCACGAGTCGCCGACATATCTACCTCACAAGGCACCATACGGAGAGCCATCAACAGATTGTGTCTGCTGCCTTCACCAGTTAACAACACGGACAACTGATCTTGAAAGCTTCATCTATAACTTTCAAGGCCCCCGAGGATGTCTACGACACATTCGCTCAAGCATTCATTCAAGTTAACTTTCATTCACGCATTCCATTCCTACATTTCGTTCAATCATCATCTTGCAAAATTCTCCGTTCCTTACGTATATAAATTATAAAAACTTGTAAAAGAATTAAGTAAACCTATTTTTCATCAAGAAATATTTGTTTAATTTATCATAAACACTGCCAATTCATTGATACATCTGATGTTATGGTAAGCGCTAATAACTATAATTTTGTATCGAAGATTTTTATGTGTTTTAAAGTAAATATAGAAATCGACAACATAAACTACCAGAAATTAGTAACTTCACAATTGAAATCAAGATATAAGTTTTTAAACTGTCATGGTCACTAATATTATTATTAACATAAGCAAATCAAGATGTGCCAATAAAAATTTGCAACATAAGGATAATAACAATGTTACAAAAACAAATATGTACAAAAAAGGAACTATCCCATATTATTTTAAAAACCAGCATAATACCACAAATCATATTTCTAAACCTATAAGCAACAGTGAAAACACTAGCCAACCGATGCTTTTTCGAGGGTAGACACGAATGTTCTCTTCTACATCAAAATATAGCAGGTGTATTGAGTAAAAAGAACGAATTAGATAAAATAGAATTATCAATAACGGAACTAGAAAAAGCTAATATGAGTATTGATATTGTTTGTCTAAGTGAAACATTTATACGACAAGGGGCAGAATCCAATCTTACCATGAAAAACTATAAAGTGGTGTCAGCCTTTTCAAGGCCGCATCAACGTAGAGGTGGAACTTGTATATTGACCAAAAAATACCTTAACTGCAAACCTTTACATAATTTAATTGAGCCCAAGTTAAATTATTTTGAATATTGTGCAATTGAAATTACAACCCTAAAAATTTATGTTATTTGCATTTACCGCACACCAAATTCAAACATTAAATTATTTCTAGAAAATTTAAGCCTCCTCTTAAGAAAACTTATGAAAAGAAATAATAAAAGCATCATATTATGTGGTGACTGGAACATAGACGCTATAAAAGCGGATAAACATTTCAAAGAGTTAGAATCAATTTTTAAAAACTATAACATAAATAATCATATTACCAATCCAACAAGAAAACTCTCTTTTATCGACTTAATTACGAGTAACATACCAGATGTTAAGCCCCAAATACACTACCTGGATCTATCTGATCACGAAACAGGACAATCTATATGTTTTGAGGTAATGGTAGACAACACGTATTTTAAAAGACCATTTTATTTTGAACAAAGACGCGATTTTAATCAAGATAATATAGATAAGTTTGTTAACTGTCTATCTTCATTGTCCTTCTCAGATATTTACGAGACTGAAGATACTAACATTGCATTTAATTATTTCCATGACATTCTACTATTATTTTATAATTTATGTTTCCCTAAAATCAAGTTTAAAATAACTATTAAGCCCTTAAGACATAATTGGATCACAAAAGGCATAAAAAAATGTTGTATAAACAAACGGCGTCTATATCTAAAATACCGTCTCTCACCGGCAAACAAAAACCGTCATAAAAACACCTATTGTAAATATACTGCTATTCTAAAATGATGCATGTTGCAGGCACAAAAGGGCGAAAACACGCGCTATTTGTCTCAATCCAGCAACAAATGTAAGGCTGCCTGGAAAGTAATAAAAAGTCATAACAGCGAAAAACAAAATTCTCATGACATAAATAAAATTCAATTAGACGATCAAACTTACACTCAACCTGAAAATATAGCTGACATTTTTAACAATTTTTTTATTGATTTAACAAATGACAACATTGACCCATCTATTGACTACACACCACCGATGACTTATCATCCAAATACTATGTATTTGACCCCCACTAATGACACCAATGTATATAAAATAATTAACTCTTTAAAATCAACCAACTCTACAGGCTACGATGACATTAACACAAAAATTCTTAAATTATGCTCTACATTTTTATCAATTCATATTGGCCATATTATTAATCTGTCATTTATGCAAGGTGTATTCCCTTCACGGTTAAAATTCTCAATTGTTAAACCAATCCACAAGAAAGGTGATAGAAGTGATATGAATAATTACCGCCCCATAACACTTATACAAATATTATCAAAGATCTTTGAAAAGGTCATGCATGAAAAACTCTCCGGTTTTTTATCCAAATACAAAATTCTAAGTGAAGATCAATTTGGTTTCAGAAAAAATAAATCGACCACAACAGCTTGTTTTGCTCTATTGAAATTAATAACGAAAAGCCTTAATGATAAACTACCAATTGTCTCCATTTTTCTAGATATGTCCAAGGCTTTTGATTTCGTGAACCATACACTATTAATTTATAAATTAGACCGATATGGCATAATATAAAATTGCACGATGCACAGTTTGGGTTTTCTCCTGGACTATCAACCGAAAGTGCTATTCTAGGTGTCAAGCATGCTGTAAAATACTACACTGACCGTAAGACGCCGGTGTACGCCTGCTTCCTTGATCTCTCCAAGGCTTTCAATCTCGTTTCTTATGACGTGCTTTGGAGTAAATTGAGGAGTAGGGGTATGCCGGAGGAGTTGCTCGGGGTTTTGCGGTATTGGTATCTAAGCCAGACAAACCGTGTCAGATGGTCTGATACGCTCTCGGAATCATATGGGTTGGAGTGCGGGGTGAGGCAGGGTGGTTTGTCGTCTCCCCGGCTCTTCAATCTATATGTAAATGAACTCATTGCCGAGCTCAGCAGCATGCGTGTCGGATGCAGAGTAAATGGTGTTAGTTGTAACAACATCAGTTATGCGGATGACATGGTGCTGCTGGGCCCGTCGCCGGGGTCGATCGCGGAGACGCTCAAAGTATGTGAGACCTACGCTGCTGCACATGGACTGGTCTATAATGCCAAAAAATGTGAATACATGGTCTTTGGGGTCGCTGGTAAGTGCCGGGAGGATGCTCTCGGTCTTTCCATAAACGGTACGCTAATTCGAAAAGTCTCGAAGTTTAAATATCTTGGGCATTTTCTTACTAGCGACCTCAGCGACCATGGTGACATTGAAAGGGAGCGTAGGGCTCTGGCGGTCAGGGGTAATATATTGGCACGAAGATTTTCTCGGTGTACTGACCAAGTAAAGATTACGCTTTTTAAAGCGTACTGTCAGAGTTTTTACACCGGTAATCTTTGGGTCAACTACTCGAAAAGGTCGCTGGATGTTCTACGCGTCCAATATAACAATGTTTTTAGGATGCTGTTGCGACTGCCTCGTTTTTGCAGTGCCTCGGAAATGTTCGCGGTAAATCATACCGATGGATTTCATGCGATCATCCGCAAAAAAACGGCCTCACTCCTGAGCAGAATAAGAGGCAGTCACAATAGTATCCTGAAGGCGGTGGCGGCAGACACTTCCTCCGCCATAATAAGGCAATTTGTGCGGAGACTTATACCATAGTTAGATCATTACCATTTCTCGTTGCGTCTAGATGTTGGGTGGTCTTCTCACAAATTCGTCTTTAGTTTAAGTTACTAACAATAGTGATTTAAGTGCAAACATGTTACTAACAATTTATGGATCTTGTATTATCCGAAATAAAATGATTTTATTTATTTATAAGAGGAAACGCGCTGAAATGGCTCGAAAGCTACCTTACACATCGACAGCAATGTGTTGAGATTTCGGGACAAACAGGAAATCAAAAGTTCGTATATAGGTCTCAATATCGTGAAAATAACTGCGGTGTTCCCCAAGGGACTATAATAGGCCCGCTTTTATTTTTGCTATATGTTAATGACTTGCCTAGTGTAACTTCCCACAATTCTATACTATACGCTGACGATACGACCCTCAGTATTATAAACGAAAATGACGACATTGTTGAGTACCAAAATGAAATAAACATGACATTAAATAAAATTATTACATGGCTTGAACACAATAATCTTCATATTAATATTAATAAAACAAAACTGATACAATTCCAGACTTATAACAGTACGCGTCCACGGCTTAAAATACAATATGGAAATGAGACAATAGAAGAGGTAGATTACGCAAAATTCTTGGGTATAATAGTTGACAAAAACTGTAACTGGAAATCTCATATTGATGATCTATGTAAGAAGATAGATAGATTTGTATTCGTTTTATATAGACTAACACGTGTGGCTAGTGTTAACGCGGCACTATGTGCATACCATGGCTATGTCTCATCAATTCTGCGCTATGGCATTATAATATGGGGTAATTCGGTTGAACTTAAAAGAGTGTTTCGAGCTCAGAAAAAATGCGTACGCTCAATTTGCGGAGCGCACCCAATGGACAGTTGTGTTCCACTATTTAAAAAACTTAAAATACTGCCACTTCCAGCACTATACATTTTTGAAATTTGTATCTTGGTACACAAAAACAGACATGAATTTGACTTGTTTAATGATGTTATAACCAGACCCAGCCGCAAAGTGCATATGCTTAATGTTCCTAGGCGTAGAATAAAATTGTTTTCTAATAATGTATACTGCATGTCCATTACTGTTTATAACAAATTACCTGATGGCTTTAAAACTCTCAGCCTCAGAGCATTTAAATGTAAATTATTTAACTTTCTTTCAAGCAAATGTTATTACTCTACTGAAGATTTTATGAATGAAAAATTTACCTAAATATTTGATTTTATTATCCTTGACCTTATTGAATTTTGAATTATATAATTAATCTCTTTTACAACTATTGTTCAGTTTCTTTAAATTATTTGTAATTCTAATTCTAATAATTAATAACTTAATTTTGATGTAAATGATGACCCATAATTTTACAAACCATATTTGTACGCCGGAAACGGCAGAATATTATGATCGTATTACATAATGAACCTAACAACTTTGTACAATATTCTGACAAATAAATGCATTCTATAATGTACATGCACATAATCGAGATAACTTAAAATTCATATTGTTATCATATTTTGATTAATCTAAACAAGCTAAAAAGTCACTTGATTGGATATACATATCTACAGATATTTGCGGGTTATATTAAATCGCATGGATAAGATTCAAATATTGTCATAGTCTTTACATATATTTCATATCTAGAGGTTGTGTCCAATAGCAATGGAGGAACAGAAAGAATTGCCGTTTCCTTATGAATACGAAGAGCTGAAGCGTGAAGAAGAAAAATTTATTAAAACTAGTCTTAGCTGTGAGTATTTCTAAATTTTTACGTATTTTTTAGGGTTCCGTAGTAAATAAGGAATCCTTATACTTTCGCCATGTCCGTCAGTCTGTCTGCGGTTTAGCTCCGACTCTTAGTACTAGAAAGCTGTAATCTGGTATGAGTATACCTGCTGGGAAGCTGATATCGACATTTTCAATACTAGTGTTGCTAGATTGAAGATAATTTTGTCGAATGGCTTCTTCGAGCGTAAATAGTCTTTTTCTTTTAAGTGTTATTTATAGTCTACTTTCAATTTTCTGTTTCATATTTCTTATAAACTACATGTGGAGACTTGTAATTGGCCTTATTTTGCTTAAACTATTTCATACTGTATCTGTTTAGCTGTAAGTTTTCCTAAAAATAAAATAAACAAATAAATAAATAAATATTAATCACGCCGACAAAATGGAAAAATAAAATCTTGAAAAAAAATATTTAGGGTACCTCCGGTACACGTAAAGTGAAGATGATATTTTTTTTCGCGTCTATCCCAATGGTGTGCATATATCACAGGCACTTGGCCGGTTTTTTATTAAAACATTCAAGGTCCTTAAATCCAAGGTGGTGAAACCAAATAAATAGATAGATAACCCTCTTGTTTCCAGTAATAAAGGTCGTTTAAGTGACACTGGTAAATTTGCAGGCCAGGAGTATAGACTGCGGTTGTTGGAAAAATAAGGTCCTTAAGTGATGATTTATATAATATGCTAAACTGTCACGGGTGTGAGCCGCGTCCGTGTCTGCTCTATTAGTAAGGACCAAGATTCGCACGGGACACGGACGGTGTAGCTTGAAATGTTCATGAAGTTTAGCACGATTCGCGCCCAGCACGACTTAGCGTAAATCATCCCCAAAATCGTGAACACAGGTCGGCCAGATTAAATACGCAGAAACAAAATCAAAATATTTTATTTCACATAAACCTACATGGGCACTTATGAAAGTAAGTAGAAAGTAGAAGGTGGGCAATTGAATTTTTGGTAATTGAATTTCGTTACTGTCTGACCTTTGACCTTCAGCAGCACTAAGCATTGAAGGCTGAACCGCTGTATCAAGAAACGGCTGAAGAGCTTCCTTTATAGATGACTTATATAGTACATAAAATTCTTGAAATATATCGTATGTCTTGTCTCTAAAGTACGTATCTTTTCTTTCTTCATCTTTAGTTATACTCAAAATAATGTCTTTGTGTCCGTCCTTAAAGCTCTTCCAAAGCTCTTCTAGCAATTCTTGCCTCGTTTCCAAGTATGGTTTCCTGATCCTCTCTTTTGGTGACTTTTTAAAGTTCTTTTCGGGTAAAATTTAGTATCGTGCAGCACGCGTAGGGGGTGGGGGTTGGGGGGGAGGAAAGGGGGGTGCCCTCTTGCCCCCTGGTACTACTCCCATTAAAAGGTAATGCACCATTCCTGTAAAAAACCGATAAATGTAACCTAACCTCAAAACACTATAGTCACTTAAAAAGGCGTAGTAGGGTTAAAATTTGGGTTGGAGGAGGGACGGGGGAGGTGCCCCTCTGCCCTGACACTACTTCCATGTAAAAGCAACACACCGTTCTTGAGAAAAACTAATAAATGTAACCTAACTTCAAAACATAGTCGAATAAAAAGCGCTCAATGTGGCGCAGTCGAGGAAAGGGCATTCGACGGAGCCCCGCTTCGCGGGGCTCCTACTTCTGAGTGGTTAAAAAAAAATAACCACGAAGGGTATGGCGGGGTCTATTCGCTCGCTTCGCCTAATCTATCCGAGTCGGGGTGCCCCAAGTCCCGAGCTCGCTTCGCTCGCTCTTGCATCCAAATTATCCTAGTCGCATTCTCAGCTTCTAGTAACGGAAAGAGGGAAAGCCAAAGTCGTCGACTACAGTCACAAGAAAAACACAACGAAACACAGAGAGCGAGCACATTCACACAACTCGAGGAGAAACGGAATGAACATGAACAATGACAGTGACACAATAACATAATATCCACAATATCTTTTTTTTTACGTTCCATTTTGACAATTTTTCACGTCATTTTGCACCATAGACAATATGTGGAACAGATTTAGTTGTCAATCACCCATTTTAACGTTCCGTTTTCGCTATAAAACTGATTTGAGGTTAGAAAAATTTTTCATTAATTTCTCGAAAAATATGCATTACCTTGTAATAAGAGTGATAGAGTTATAATCGGGGATCCAAACCCTACTAACTTTAACCCTTTTTAACCCCCTCTGCGTGCCGCACGATACTAAAGCCAACCCCTGTAATATATACTGCACACAATAATAAAACTTGAATAGTCAACGGATTTCGTCAAAAGAAAAGTAATGTTCACAATGTCCACACGTAGAGGGTATGTTGCACTTTTTACTAACTATACTCCATTTACTATAGCATTAGACAAATAACGGCTAAATAACGACAGTTATTGTCAGGGCCGCGCCGCCCCTGTGTGCGAAGTGTGCGGCGCACACAGGCGCCAAGACAATAGAGGCGCCGCCATCGAAATTATTTTTGTTACACTTACACAACAACATATTTTTTGTAGTGGAGTATCGATAAGTAAGTAGGTACAATAGGCGCAACATATGTATGCCTTGTAAATAACAAAACATAATTATAATGCGCTTATTGTACAAGTCTTCTAAGATAATATTCACGTGTGTGGTTTAATTTTATGCTTTGGGTTTTAGTTAACATTAGTTACGAGCTCAGCGTTAAAATCAAAAGAACCGCCGTGAGTTTGTTTGAATGAATTATGAACGTAACCCGATGCGATGCGTCCGACGCAAGCGGGGTGTGGTCACGGGGATTCCCCGACTTTATGGAACGAGAGTGCCAAAACCAGTGTGACCAGATTCAGTATTTTAATACTTTTTCAGTATATTGTAACGATATTTTTGAACGTGAGTATTTTTGTAGGTATATTGAGCGAAGGGAGTATTTTTGTAGGTATATTGAGCGAAGGGAGTATTTTTGTAGGTATATTGAGTGAAGGCAGTATTTTTGGGTATATTTTGGATAACAAGTTATGGTAACACCGTAAATGGACGTCATGATCATAGATGTTCAGGGAATTTCCCGAATTTAGTCTACAATACATCTGTTTGTTGTCTGTGTTCATCATTGTACAGACGCCAGCACATCAAGCTACTACAATCTGTCAAATTTCTTTAATAGATTTTCAACTTTATCACTACAGGATAAGGTTCAAAGTCGATTGCGAAAATTTTACAGTTTCGGGTAGCTTGACCTGCTGGCGTCTGTACATACGGCCATAAATCAAGCTATGCATTTCCAGTTTAGGCTGATCTCGCATTGTATAGGATTTCCGTACAATGAGAGGTCAGCTGATACTGTTTATTCTGTAAATTCGTGTTTTATTTTTCGCAGTAATTGGCATGCGGAAGCGAACTGGTTTTACCTATTTAGGAAAATATTATCTAAGTATATAAAACTGGAGAACATTTATTTCGGTCAAAATTAACAAATAATAAAAAAACATAAGTTGAAAAATGACGATTCCTGAAAAAAAGAGGCGCTTCATAGGTTTCGCACACAGGCGCTGTGGGGGTTCGGCGCGGCCCTGGTTATTGTGTAATATTGTTGAAATTACTTGCACTTTAGAATTATTTTTTTAATGTAAATGGTAAATAGATTACAGTGCTTTGTATTTATCGTGAAATAACGGAGTTTATTAAACGTCTACATCGAAATAACGAAAGGGTGATAACAGTTATTTGTCTAATGTTACAATAAATGAAGTATAGGCACTTATTTGTCCTTTAAAAAACTCGTAATCCGATCACTCACAGAATAATATAAGTACTTAGTTATGTTCGTGTTTTAATACTGTTCATATAAATCACAAGTTCACAACAGTTTTGCATTCACTAATATGGGCAATAAAAAACTTCTATAGAATCCTTATCGCTTTCTATTGTTCTCGCGACGCGCTCATCCACAGTCGGTCAATGGCAAACATCCGCTCGAATTAGGACCAAATGTACACGGCGATAAGGTTGATTATTGCTTGTTATAATTACTCGGAATAAAACTTCGTGTGGACTGTTTGACGGTTTATTTCTCACTAACGAATTTAAAGTAGTGTGGACTGTAAATACATGCATAGGTAAACATGAATAGCTATGTATAGGCTACCAACATCATTTGCTGTTGCACTTGGACACCAGGAGAGTCACGGATACCCGTATTCGTATACTCTCTGACAGTGCTTCAGTTTTCCAATCCTTGGGGAAAAGATATATTACCTCCAAACTGATACTAGAATGTCACAAAGCACTAGAACGAGTAACGGTGCCCAACCGCAACACAGTGACACTACAGTGGATAAAAGGACACAGCGGATCTCTGGGTAACGACGCAGCTGACGAACTAGCAAGAAGGGCATCCAGCACGTCAGTCTGTGGACCCGAGCCTGTCATACCCATCCCCTTCAACCAACTACGCAGGTGGCTACAGGATTTCACCCACACACAAGCGGAAAACTGGTGGACCTCGATACCGGGCTGCAGGCAGTCCAGAGAGGCTATGCCCTCTTTGGATGGTATACTGACCAGGCGCCTTTTACGCCTGGACAGAAATGGTCTGCGCCTGGTGACGGGGACCATCACGGGACACTGCTCGCTAAACAAACACTTTCACACAATAGGGATAACGGACAGCCCTCTGTGCAGGGCCTGCATGGAGGCGGATGAAACCATTGCGCATGTGCTCTTCGATTGCACAGGCGTCACCCAGATAAGAACGGAAATCCTCGGGGCACCCAGATCTTTGCCGATGTTCTGAACAGACCAAGAGACGTGATTAGCTTCTGGAAGGAGGTGGGCTGGTTGGAATAACCACCGACGGCCGCCATGGCTCACGCACAATGGTCCATCTTAAGGACTAAGTGCGGAAACCAAACCCTCTAACATACATAGAACATAGACGCCAATTTAGATTTTTTTTTATACTTAATTGGTAAAGATTTTTGATTATGACTTGTTTAGGGGTTAAGCAAAACTAATTTTTTTTTTTCATTGTTTCTGTTCTTGATCTTATTGATATGATTATATAAGTTTTTTTTTTTTTTCGCCCAAGACAACACAATCTCTAAAAAACGAAAAACGTGATTTATTCCTGAAATATCCAAGACTGATCTCTAGTGATATACAATACATCGGTCACCGCCAAAGTCGCCGACACAATCTGTTCGCGCAACTGCCTTGCAGAACGGTCGCCAGAACTGAATCGCCTGTCTGTCGTACTATAAGGATGCTCAATGCCCTCCTGATGGCCAACCCTGAATGTGATGTGTTTGCGGACGAATGGAATAAAATTAAACGCGTATGTCTGAGGTTCTGTGAGAAACAGTATGCGAGAGTGTCCACTGTTCCATGTTAGTACCTAAGTAGCGAATAATTGTTTATGACACAATTGTTTGATTTTCTATGTTAATTAATGTAATTGGTATTGTACCGTGTTAGTTAACTATAAATAAATAAATAAATAAATTGTAAGAATATTATTAAGTATCTAATTTTAAATAAATATAACGTTTCATAAAAATTCGTGGAGTTTTATTATTTATATTTTGTGTTGTTCACTTTTTATGTATAACCCATCTATTTAAACCAAATGACATGGTGGCCACCACTACAATAAAAAATCTGAATAAATATCATGTCCACAATAGCAACTAATAAAGAGTCGAAATTAGAATTGTAGTATGTACGAGTACTGGTAATGTCCCGGGTGTTACCACTGTGTGGATCGCCCAGAGGACACGGTGGAGCATACGGTGGAGATCTGTCCGGCTTGGGCAAAGCACCGCTGAGTCCTCACGAAGGCGATGGGCGGCGGCGATCTCTCGCGTCCGGCCCTGGTCCAGGCCATGGTCCGGAGCGAGAACGTATGGGAGGCAGTCCCCTCCTTCTGCGAAGCAGTAATGCTCGCGAAGGAGGAGGCAGAACGCGTGAGGGAGCGGCAGTCTGTGCGCCCTCATGCCCCTAGTCGCCGCAGGAGACGCCCTAGGCGGAGGGAATCGGTAGCCGATTCCCGGCCACCATAGGCGCGGACTTGCGGACGGCGAGCTATGGGCAGCTCGCCGTCCGGTAAGGACCAGGCCCGGGTCGACGGCGCGTTGTGTTGCACGCGCGCCTCAAAGAGATGTCAGCACGCACTGACGGGGTCCGCCAGGACCGGTGCCTGCCAGGCTTGCGGGTTTGTCCGGAAGGGATACCGTGGCTCTGGCACACAGGCAACTGAAGGAACACGGGTGGGCTTTAGTCAGTAAAAGTCTGTCACGCCCTCGCGCTCTGCCCAGAGCGGGAGAAGTTATTTTATAATGTCCAGCCCAAAAAAAGAATTAAAAAAAAAAGGTATGTAATGTCAAATAATGAGAATCAAAGAAGCGGCTGGCGGTTGGCGGCGAATTGCGCCCGCGAGTTTTATGTTATTACCTATGTCGTAGAGTGTGAACGGAAAATAACTAACGATGATAAAGAAAACAGTCGTTAACATAAATCACAGCTAGCAAATTGTAAGAGCATTTAAGAAGATAAGTGATTTTATGTTTGTGGTCACAACCATGCCAAAATATCTATAATGATGTTCTATAATGATTGTTCTATGTGTTTCCTCCAGCCATGCCTGCAACCTACATCCGTCTGGGTCCCAAAGGTTACTTGGTGTACAAACCCTACAAGAAAGATGCCGCGAACATCTACAACATGCCCCTGAGACCCAGTGACGTGTTTGTCACCAGTTATCAGCGATCTGGTGGGTAACTAGTTACATCGAATTAGCTGGACTTGAACTAAACAAAATGGTTTTTGCTTAAAAATATATGATTTACTCGAGTCTCCATTTGTTTACTCAATAACATATTTCCCTCTGACCATAAAATGCCACTCTTAACTCATTTATGTATTTCATGTACTTAAATTACTTTTCAGGAACTACATGGACCCAAGAACTAGTTTGGTTGATTATAAATGATTTTAATTACGAAAAAGCGGCAGAGATCCCCATTAACCACCGATACCGTTTCTTGGAGTGAGTACACAAGTTATGATTTTATTCGTATTAGCACATGTACGGTTCCCAAATAAACATTTTTCATTCTTTCTTTTTAATATAGATATTGTATATACATTTACTGAAGACGAAATTTATGTATTGCTAGACTTTACCCTTAAAATAATTATTTGCAGCATCTTCATGTACTTTGACGAAGACATGAAAGAAGAATACGTGGACACAATCGCGAAAACAGAAGAGAATTTTGATAGAGAGAAGTTTTCAGAATACGTGAGCAACTTGGCTAAGCCAGTGAGTCCATTGCTAGCTGCGACTCCATTGACGACTACTCGCTTCATCAAGTCACACTTACCTAAGTCCCTGCTACCCCCCAAACTCCTGGGTACTGCGAAGATGGTGTATGTGGCTCGGGACCCAAGAGACGTAGCTGTATCTTCCTACCACCACGCCAAATGGCTCAAGATGTTTGACTGCCAGAGAGGCTTCAAAGACTTCTGGAACTTATTCCGTAGAGACCAATGTACGTAGAGAAAACTTAAATGCTGTGCAAAATTTGCTTCTCATTTTGAAGTCCAATGGAACAAGCCTAGAACCTAATGGGACCTATGAAATCTTAGGCTTGTGCGATTGGCACCTACATGGCACATCAAAACGCGGTGGTAGACCTTGGCGGAGATGATGGGATGAGCTCGACTTTTTAATACAGTAGTCGCGGTGACGACCTTGCCCTGTAGTAGGGCATCATTTACCATGCTCTACTTTCACGTTCGTTCATTTACCATGCACTACTTCAGTGGGTTTGGCTTTGCGTTGTTGAATCCGTTCAGCTATTATAGATTTTGGAACAACCAAATCTTACTCAGAAGAAAACATATAAAGATTTTGTAATAATGTGTAACTACCTCTCCATTCACAGTTATACTGACGCCGTATTTCGAGCACGTCAAAGAAGCCTGGGAGAAGAGAGATGATCCGAACATGCTGTTCTTGTTCTATGAAGATCTATCAAAGGTAATACAAGTTGCATTGTTTTCCGAGTTAAACAGAGCTATATTTAAGAGGATTAGATTTTTGATAACATTATCATGGGCATGCATCGGCTGCGTCAAGTGCAAGATAAACAGTTGTTATCACAATTAAATTCACAATCATTATTTGTAAGTCATTATTGTGTAGAGTGCGCTGGCAACAAGATTAATGGATAAATCCACGCTTTTGGAAAATCAATCGGTGGCGTAAGATCCTTGATTTTGGCAAAACACCTATTTTTCCTTATCTGCAATTCCTCCATGGTAAAACGCAATAAAAGAGTA
This sequence comes from Dryobota labecula, assembly GCA_947523025.1. NCBI lineage: Eukaryota > Metazoa > Arthropoda > Insecta > Lepidoptera > Noctuidae > Dryobota > Dryobota labecula. The sequence continues at coordinate 1,563,020 of OX383292.1, forward strand.
GTATATACCTAGTATTATTGTGGTGTGTATCTTTGGTTACTAACATAATTTTTTACTAAACCGACAAAAATATGGATCACTGAGTCCGATTTAAATAAATTATTATTAATAATTGATTATTAATAAAAATAGCCCACATACTCTGTATAAGGCCATACCAGTGAAAGATAGGTTTGCGGCATATTCGTGGTAACGAGTGCCTACTACTCTTCTGGTAGATGGTTTACGAGCTGCGAGTTGACTGATCGTGATAGGCCTACCTGTCATCGTCTCTCAACTTTATTAAACAACTAGCTGTGCCCGCGACTTCGTACGCGTGGATGTCGGAAAACAATACTGTGCCGCTTTTAGAAGGTGTATCACCTCCTCCATTGATAAGAGAGATTTTTTTTTTTCTCCTGTGGCAACACTACAGCTAACAGCTGATTTGAATTTGTCCCTGTAATTTTAATTTTAAATAATAGATTTCCTTCTTAATAAGGCCTATTTCCAATTAATTAATTATTATAAAGCGTAATTTTGTGTTTTCAGTGATAAATTTATGTATTAAGTGCAAAATAAGTGTAAAACTTTCATTGTGATTCAGTGACAGTTACCGGCTCAAGCGATTGTTGCATTTTCATCTCGGTATCAGGTACAATACTAAATATTTTACTTGGTATTAGTTTGTTTACGTTCTAATATTTTGCCGACAATTCGTTGGATTACTTTTATTACGGCTACAAGTTTATGCCAATGACCTTAAAAAACGTAAACATAACCTTAATTAGTTTGGTGACAGAACTTCTTTCTTAACGATCTAAATTTCATTTTCCGTTCAACTAATCATCCCTTATTCAATCCACTACTCTTTTCCAATCTCTTCTCTTTTCTCTTTAATCATGATTATGACCCGCAGCACGCGGGCTCGCCTTGAAGAGTCAAAACTCACTCAGGCTTTGAGCGAACTAAAAGCGTCTAAGAAGCTCTGCGACCAACTGATTAGGGAAAAGGATGAAAGTGAAATAGAGTTCCGTGGTGTCCTTGAAAGGAATAGCAAGTTAAAAACAGAAATGGCTCAGTTATATATTCAACACACTGCTGATGCCATAGCAGCCCGGGACAGGCTCCAAATTGTTATGGACGGGTTCAGCCAGTGTAGCAATGAGTATGAACAAGCTCTTAATCAAAAATATTTATTACAACAGCAGCTACATGAGGCTCAAAGTCAGATTGAACAACTGCCTCGTTGAGTCAAAGTCTTTTCAATGAATTGGTGCCTATAGCCCCATCAATGGTGTCTGCAATAAACCCCTCTTACACAATAGATTTAACAGGTCATGATGATTCAAAATCATGTAAATTAGTGAGGGTAGGTACTAGTAAAAATAAACTTAAAAAATACATAAAAATTAACAAATACATAGTTAAAACTAAGAAAATGGTAAAAAAACAAAAGTTTTTCATCAAAAATGTAAAACTTAATAGGGAAAGGTTAAATCTACTGAAACAATTAGATATGTATTCATTTAACTTAGAAAAAAGTACTAGGAAATACCAAATTGACACAGAAGACTTGCAGTATGAACTTGACCAACTACAAGAGAAACTTACTTCTATGACCATCAAGTATACAGCCTCTGAAAACCAAATGAGGGAATATGTATTGGCAATGAATGAGCTGGTGAGCACAAACAAATGTGAACATTGTCAACCACCATCTGTTGAACCCACACCAGATCATTCATTGACAATATGTGATACCACCGTACCGCAGTCTTGTGCCAGTTTGCCAGTATCAATCACTAATTGTTTCCCTAAACAGAGTGTAAATAAAGAAATAGTTTTATTTTGTGATGAAATTGGAAAGGATCTAGGCCACTTGTTGACAAATAAATATCCGGGACACTCAATAATGAACTACTGTATGCCTGGTTGTTCTTTATTTGACTTGAACTTCGTGGAGCATTTCTGACGATTTTCACAGCTCCCAGACTGGAGCGGGCCGGGGCTGCCTTGAAGCGGCTCCTGCCCAATCTAGGAGGTCCAAACGCCTCCTGCTGGAGGATCTATGCGGGGGTCGTGCGGTCCATGGCCCTTTACGGGGCACCGGTGTGGGCGCGTTCCTTGAGGCGGCGACCTGCCCGCCGCCGCCGGTTGAACGCGTCGCAATGGGGCACGGCCATCAGGCTGGTACGGGGATACCGCACGGTCTCCGGTGAGGTGGCGAACCTCCGTGCCGGATTGCCGCCATGGGATCTGGAGTTGGAACGCCGGCGCGTAACTCCGCTGCCGCGAGATATCACGGCACAGCGGACAGAGTTCCGGCGGGATCTCATGGCGACTTGGAGGGTGCAATTGTTGCAACCCAGCGCTGGGCACGCCACAATTGTGGCGATAAGTCCCTTCTTTGAGGAGTGGCTAGTTAGGCGCCACGACGTCCTCACCTTCCGCCTGACACAGGTCCTCACTGGACACGGTTGTTTCGGGAGGTTCCTATTTCGGATAAGGCGGGAGGAAACGCCCGGGTGTTACCACTGTATGAATCGCCCGGAGGACACGGTGGAGCATACAGTGGAAGTCTGCCCGTATGTTTTTTAAGTTTTAGGTTGGTAGGTAGGGTAGGGTAGAGTAGTGGAGTTTATACAATAGCTTTATACAAAACGAAGTCTGTCGGGTCAGCTAGTTTAAGTATAAAAGTTAACCATATTGGTTTGGTACTTTTTACATTGAACTTGTTCAAACAATATAATCTGTCAGATCCAAACGGACAAACAGACAAAAATTCCAAAAATTGATGAAATGGCAACTGTTAGTTATCCTTTAACACCCCAATTTTTTTATTTTGGAAATATTTTCAATGTACAGAAACGCCTTGTCTATAGATTTATTATATGTATAAATATACTCGTAGATATAAAAGGTTGGGGAAAAAGTTTCTTAGCATTTTTTAGGAAAATTCAATACATTTTTTAATATAGTTTATTTACATTTAATATAGTATGTAGGTACCGTTTTGTTCGACAACTTTTTGCCATCTTGTAGGTAGGGACATGATCACATTGCTATAGAAATCTTGGGACTTCTGATCAAAATACCGCGACAAGTGATTTTGGCAGTCGTCTCGTGATGTTAACCTGACCCTGCCTAAAGAATTCTGAAGGTGCAAGGACTATACGGCGGATGCATTAACACCTCCCAGCCAAACTCTCTTAATTTTTGCTGAGTGGCTAAAGATGTGTGAGGTCTAGCGTTATCATGATGAAAAACCACACCCCTTCTGTTGATTAATTCCGGCCGCTTTCTCTCAACTTCTTGCTTTAATCTCATCAGTTGTTCGCAGTAGAGTTCAGAATCGATGATCCTGCCTGGTGGTAACAGCTCATAATGAATAATTACCTTCCAATCCCACCACACACACAGCATCACCTTGTTGCGAGTTAACCCGGGTTTCGCCACAGTCTGTGAAGCCTGACCGGCCTTTGACCACGACCTTTTTTGCACGTTCTTGTCGTACGTGATCCACTTTTCATCACCAGTTATCAGCTTCTTCAAAAATGGTTCGGTTTCATTACGTCGTAATAAAGAATCACAAATGAGTACACGGTTCATTAGGTTTCTTTCAGTGAGCTCGTAAGTTACCCAAATATCGAGCTTTTTTGTGTACCCAGTTTTTTCAAATGTGCCAAAACTGTTTTGTGGTCAATTCCCAGTTCTTCAGCTACGTCGTAACTACTGATCCGATCTTGCTCCACTTTTTCAAAAATGGCATCCATTTTATCCGTAATAATGACCAGAGCGACGTGCATCTTTGACATCAAAATTTCCGGATTGAAAACGCTTAAACCAAATTTGTGCTACTCTCACAGACACTGCACTAGGTCCATAAAGATCGCAAATTTTTTTCGCGGCCTGCTTTGCATTTTTACCTTTTTTGTAGTAAAATTTTAAAATGTATCGAATTTATTCATTAGATTCACTCATCTTGACGGTTCGAAAAACAAATGAAAATCACCCATATTCCTAATTTGAATTTGGAATTATGTTCTTTAAAATTTAAACTTTCAATGATACCAAAACCAGCCAGATACAAATAGTATAGCCAAAGAGATTTTATTAAAAGTTTATACATACTATAATGCGAAAAGACTTTTTCCCCAACCTATAAGAAGAAGAAGATAGATATAGATAGATATAATATACAGAAGATAGATATAGATATAGAAGAAGAAGATAGAAGAAGATATAGAAGATAGAATAGAATAGAAGAAGATATAGATAGATATAGATTTAGAAAGTTATAAATAACTACTTTATATTTCAGGACTTGCCGGCATCCATTCGGCGTGTCGCAGATTTCTTCGGCAAACAAATTGATGAAGAACAAATGACTCGTCTCTGCGATCACCTGAACATCGAAAACTTTAAGAATAATAAGTCTGTGAACTATGAAAATTTGAGGGAATCAGGACTTCTAGCAAAGGACGAACCTTTTATAAGGAAAGGTTAGTAATTTCACTTTACTGCTAAAATCGGTCCAGCTGTTTCAGAGATTAACCGGAACAAACAGACAGACAAAAAATTGATAAATTGTTTTTTTGTACCGTATAGGTATACTAGGGTATTTAAAATTATAAAAAAAACTTTTTTTTTTCACGTTTCCGGTTTTTCGAGTATTTTTTTTTTTTTTCAAATGGCAAAACTCACCACGTGTCCGTCAAAACTATGAATTTGGTGTCAGCCATTTTGTTTTACCAAACGTTGCCAACGGTTGCTAGTGAAAAGACGTGTTGTTTATTGGAGCATTGGTAATTTGGTAACATTTAACTGTTTTCAATAGTTGAGTGAAGGTAATAGTGAATTTGTCCTGCAGTTCATTTATTTATAGTATGTAGTTAGATTAGGTACAAATTGCTATTTTTAAATGTTAAGATATTCACACAGTGTGCCACACCCCACGCACACACGGTGCTAAGTGAAATAGCATTACACGAGAATAACGGTGGACGCGGCATTTTTATAACAAAGGCATACAAAACACTCATCACTATCAAGCCAACAAACTGTCGAATCAGAACGAGCATTTTCGTTCGACGGCTGGTTTTTTCTGCAGCAAAATACGGTCACTTCGTAACGATTCAACTATTACTTTGCTTTTCTTAAGATCTCACTTTCTTGCCAAAAACGATTAAGTTAATAGCTTATAAAGAATATCTGTTGATTTATTAATCTATGTTTAAGAGATAACTTTATTAGATTTTTATTTTTTTAATGTTGTTAGTGATTAATTAGAACAAAGTAGTAACCTGATTTATTGATCTCTTTATAAAGGACTATACATAAGTCCTTTATAAAGAGATCAATAAATATATTATATTATATGTTATTTAAAGGTTTCGGAAATTTGGACGCTATTGAGATTGTTATTATGGTTTCATTTTAAAAGTTAAAGTTTATAATTAAAGAGTTTATAACATGCTTAAATGTTGGTTTTGTATTTTAAAATACTTTCTATTCATGCGTGATAGTTATAATTACTTATGTTTCGTTGATCTTTTTAATACTATTGTTGTTTTTTGTTAATAGTACCTACTTAGCTGAAGCACAAAAAGCAAATAAACCTTTTACTGAAACAAATTTCTGCATTTTCATTGAAATTTTGAATATGTATTTCTCTTTAATTATTGAAAATATGCAAGATTTAGGCGGCCTGAATTTCACGAGCAGTTTAAAATATAAATTAATATTAAATTTAGATATAATTAATAAAATGTTACCTTAATTTTTACTTAGAATAAGTTAGTTTGCATGTACAAATAAGTCCTCTTCCTTCAAATTTTTCTTTGCTGTGCCCGACAGGCTCCAAGATTGTTGCAACAAATGTTTAATTACCACCTAAGCATATAATATATATTACATTGTGGAATGCAATAAATGATTGAGTATTGAGTATCACATAAAAAAAGAGAAAAAGAACCGGTTTCATCCACGCCGGTTTTTTAATTACGAACCCGAAAAAAAACCGGGTTTTCATTTTGGCCGGTTTTGCATTCCCTAGTATATACTTTCATAAGCATTAAGTAAAAAGCTGTTATTTTGACATTACGTAAAAAAGACTTCAGTTTCAGTTATTTGTATAGATAGATAGGTACATAAAACGGAATTTTGTACGTCAAAATAGGATACGTTTAGTGTTGAAGGCTCTTGCCTCCTCTCTATGATAATAAGAGGCCTTTTCCCTGCAAGGGGACAAGTACGCTGGTATGATTAAGTGTGCTACCGAAGTACATTTAACATATTAACAGCAGAGGCTTATAACTTTTTACTAAGTAAATATAACATCACGACCGAAGGTATTCCCCGAAGGATTAGGCACCAGTGTACCTACACCCACATTTCGCCCGTAGCCCCATGTAATAGTGGGCGAGCTTATTGCCATCAGCCAAGCACGGATCCAGATTTCGGGCTGCTACTGAGTAACAGCCCGAAATCTGGATGGACAAACCCAAAACCTTATGCTCACTTGCGAACACTAGACAAAAGAGGAAAAACAAACTTTATAAAGCCCACCTTAATTGGTCGTATGTTGATCGTAGAATTACCTTTTTCAGGTAAAATCGGAGGTTGGCGTGCATATTTCGACGAGGAGATGACAGAACAAGCTGATCGCTGGATCGAAGACAACCTGCTAGATACTGATCTGCGCTTCCCACACATGAAGCATTAATAGCTTTTATTTATAGGCAAAAGGAATTGTTTTATTTTATTACCTATTAAAATGAATGTATTATTTTGTTTATTTATTTCCTACTAGCTTTTGCCCGCGGCTCCGCCCCCGTGGATGTCGGTTATCGTGTAAAAAAGAGTCCTCCATATCCCAGACTATATCTCTGCCAAATTTCATGACGATCGGTTCAGCGGTTTAGGCGTGATAACGTAACAGACCAGAGTTAATTTCCCATTTATAATATTAGTATGGATTAATGCTTTCCTGTAACACTGCGTCTTAGGGAAAATCGTTCGGCACAGTTTTTTTATTCCTTATTTTTACGAAATGCGAAGTGAATGGTCAGCCCTCAATCCGGGCTTGAAGGCCGCTTCTGCTGATTATCTTTCACGCAGACAGACCCTTAAATTATTATTTATCACACCTATTCAAAAAGAGCTATTTTAGTCCCTGTTTGCAGGGACTAAAATAGCTCTTTAATCCCTATGGACTAAAAGTGATTAAATTTCGAATTTCGAATGTGGATATTGTTAGTAGAAGTTCCAATCACCAAAGATATCAAGTCCGAACATTGTATGAACAAGTAACAGGCTGTATGATAAAACAAATTGCACTCTAGCTAAAATAAAAATAAAGTTTGTGAAAAAATAAAAAACGCGCGAAATTAATTCCGCCTTCGTTCGTAATTGTTTACTCAAATTCGGATTTTACTTAGTTTTCTAAAAAAATACTGTATCTTCCTCAAGTAGTGAGAATTAAAGTATTATTTTAACTCCAGAGAACAATGTATCGGACGCTAAAAATGTGATACAAATAATTAAACGTACCATTATTATTCATAAGTTGCACTAACTTATTTTTAGGGTTCCGTACCTCAAAAGGAAAAACGGAACCCTTATAGGATCACTTCGTTGTCCGTCTGTCTGTCAGTCTGTCAAGACCCTTTTTCTCAGGAACGCGTGGAGATATTAAGTTGAAATTAATATCAAATAAGTACGAAAGTTTATGCTTTTTTGGAGCTCTGAAAAAATCAAGCTTCTAAGTCAACGCAATAAAATGATACAGCCATTTATGCGACATTTATGCGATATTCGCAAGTAAATCAAAACCTACTTCCCGTTGACCTAGAATCATGAAATTTAGCAAGAAGCAAGGTCTCACAGCACAAGTAAAGGAAAAAGTCCGAAAATTGTGAATTTGTAGTTTTATCACATAAAAAAATCGATTTGCGTTTAAAAACTTAAATTTGCAGATTTAGTACACATGTGAATTTCTGAGACCCAAACATGGACGTGTAACATAAATAAATGAATTTTAAATATGGGGGTCACTTTTGGGAGGCAAAATGGAAAAAAAAAAGTATTGCAAACTGTAGGTACCGTGTGAATATTAGGTAAATGAAGGGCTTACTGTAAGGATTTCAGATATTTTTTTTTTTTATAATTTAATAATAAATACTTTTAAAGTTATTTAAGAAAATAGGTGAAAATGTATCATTCTCCCCTTAACTCCGAATTACAGAACCAAAAATTGAAAAAAAAATACAGACATAGTTCTTTACCTATAGATTACACGAAACCTAAAAGCAGTCTATGGTCTTGAAATAATATGGTAATTCTCTCAATATTATGCGTACAAACTTACATTTGCAGTTAGAACGTATGGGAGAACTTGTTTTTAACTACAATGTTAAGTTTGTTCTTGGGATAATTTCATCCCAACTACGGAACCCTATATTGTGCGTGATGTGACACGCACTTGGCCGGTTTTTTGGGGTGATAAAAAGTAGAGTGTCCACCTCGGGAGCTACACTATTTTAAGCTCGAGTGACGTACTTTGAATACCTCGCTGCGCTCTGGATTCAAAGAATTCTTCGAAAAGAATTCAAAGAATTCTTCATCTGTCTCAAAGGAGAAAACTATCAAGGATAAGTCATGCCATGTTTCTGCAAACACACCGGCAAAGACATGTACAATGTGCAAGGAAGACCACGCCCTATGCCATTGTAAAGATTTTATAAAGCTTCAACCCATGGAGAGAAACGAGTTTGTAAGGAAGAATAGCCTTTGCTACAATTGTCTGGCACCAGGGCATTCAGCCTGGAAATGTCGCATACCTGTATTCTGCTGTCGATGCAATCGCCGGCACCACTCCTTGTTGCACCAGCAGAAAAGTAATAACAAGCAGTCAGACAATTCACACAAGTACATATCGAAGGAAAGGAAACAAATAATGAACATATAAAGGAAGACGTCGCAATAGCATCACATTTCGTAACGAAGAAGTCCACAGCTTTGCTGGCAACAGCACTAGTGTATGTAAGGGGTGACAATGGACTAACGACAGTATTGCGCGCCTTAATTGACCAAGGGTCCCATGAAAGTTTTATCAGTGAGGGAGCAGCCCAAAGATTAAAGATAAAACGCAAAGCAACTACAGGAACAATCACAACGGTTGGAGGTAAACAGACGCACATAAATCACATCGTAGAATTTGATCTTTTATCGCGTTGTGAAGGTGATTTCAAGATTTCTCTAAAGGCATACGTCATACCGAAGAACATAACCTCCAACTTACCACCAAGGCATTTCACCCACAAAATCGCTGACTGGCCACATTTACAAGGCCTCACCCTGGCAGACCCAAGTTACAATTACAATCAACCAGGGCGAGTGGACCTTTTATTAGGTGTTCAAATTTATGACATCATTCTGAAAGGCGGTCTGGTTAAAGGTCCATTAGGCTCTCCAAGTGCACAAGATACACGCCTAGGATGGATTCTTTTTGGAAAGGTGGAAGAAAACACTTCTTCAGTAGATATTACTGTCATGCATCAACATATTGATATTGAAAATATGCTGAAATCTTTTTGGGAAGTAGAAGAGGACAGTAAGAAGAAACGCAACAAAAGATGAAGAAGACTGTGAGAAAATATACAAGGAAACATACAAGCGAAATTCTGATGGAAGATTCGTGGTAAAATTACCATTTAAAACAGAAAAGCCTAAGTCATGTGAAGGTAAAACTCGAGATATAGCATTGAGAAGATATATGCAACTCGAAAAACGCTTTGAGCATGATACGAATTTGAGGACGGAATACACAAAAGTAATGAAAGAGTATATTACCATCCAGTCCTGAAAGAATCAAGTGAAACAACGAAGGTTAGAGTTGTCTTTAATGCTTCTTCCAAGGGTTGCAATGATATATCTCTAAATGATGAACTGCTGATAGGACCTCAGCTACAGGAGGATATGAGATATCTAGTCATGAGATGGAGAATGAAGCCTATCTGTTTTGTGTCTGACGTCGAAAAGATGTACAGACAGGTGTTGGTGACGAAGGAAGACGTAGACTACCAGCGTATTCTTTGGCGTCAACATTCAAATGAAACAATCAAAGATTATCGTCTGCTACGAGTCACATTCGGTACTGCTTCTGCCCCTTACCTTGCTGTGAAAACGCTGCAACAACTAGCAGAAAATGAATGCAGAGATTATCCCAGCTGAAACCATTAAGAATGATTTTTTTATGGATGACCTAATGTCTAGACAGGATACAGTAGAACAAGCTATAGAAGTAGCTAAAGATATGAACCACGTCCTACAAAAAGGAGGTTTCAAGCTGCAAAAGTGGGCATCTAACAGTGGTAAAGGGTCTAGCCGGTTAAGCATATGAAAACTGCACTTGCGTTTTTATTGTTTTCCATCTAAAATAGCCACACACTTAATCTCACACTCCTAACCCCTATAGTAAGGGAATAATAGGGATAACAACCCTGAACGTATTTTTTTTTTCTGAGTACCTATTTAAGATATTTTCATGAAATTGAAACTGTACGTGACTATCAATAAACTAATTATAATATTTTTTTTTTGAATTTTTGTAATATCAGAAATTGTAAAAAACGAGAAGTATATTTTTTGGGGGTGGTTTTTTATACCAACCCCCAAAGTGACACCTAACAAAAAAATATATTTTATTTGTTGATTAGTTAGCTATTACATGTTAAAGTCACAAAAGGGGCGAATCAGTGGAACATAGCATAAAAAAATAAAAATCAATAACAGATACATGCATGCATATATTATTTATATCAATTTTTACCAAAAACTATATAAACGCCTGTGCACTGTCTCTATATCTATCATCATAAATACGTTTATATAACTTGAAAATGTCAACAAAATATGTATGCTTTCAACTCAACTATAAATAATAGTTTTTTTTTTTTATCTAAGGCATCTCAGAGTGTAACCACTAAGGTTCCGACTCTTTAACCGGACTTTCCTGTGGCTCCTAACGAAACTTAACGCCTCCAGCCAGGGCGTAAAAACTTATAAACTAAACGACTGCTGCTCGCTAAGGGCATCCCCTGTGGGGTACGAACCTCGGCTTAGGGCAGCTGCGTCGGAGGGAGGGTGGCAAGGGATCGTCGGTGGCTGGATAAAATCAGTGTTTTGATTATTATCATGGGGAGTTTGGATTACTTGCTGCTCAGCTAAAGCGCGTGCTGGCGGCGCTTCACTTACAGTCAAGGGTCGGGGAGGACTATTCGTTAGTCGGGGATTTCGCGCGGGGCCTCGGCGCGCGGCGGCGAGGTCGGAATGACGATCGTGTATTGTGTGCTCTTATTTTGCGAACTGTACTAGTTTCCCTACGACTCTCCTGGAGGAGAGTAGTGGGGTCGTCTGGGTAGGTCAGTGCATGCCTTGGACGGTGGGTCAAACTAATATTAGAGGGGACATAACTTGCGGCCTTCACAACTAGAGCGTTGCGATGAGTGGCTGCTGAATCAAAAAAGCGCTTTAAAGTGCGCTTCATGAATTGGGCTATCGTGGGGATTTTGAGTTCAACGTGGAGGTTAGTGCTTCGAACGAACCAGGGGGCTCCCGTGATTTTACGTAAGAATCGGTTCTGTAGGGTTTGCATCTTATGGATGTGATGGGGTTTGGCGTGTGCAAAGACAGGACTCGCATAGGTCATGATGGGGCGGATGCACGCGGTGTAAATGCGCAATTTGCACTTCAGTGACAATTTGCTTGTTGCATTTAGGATGGAGTGGAGCCTATAGAGAGCGAAAGCTGCGCGAGCGCGTACCTTCTTTATGTACTCAGAAAGGAGAGATGGTGGTCGAGAATCACACCTAGATATTTGGCTCGCTTCTCCCAGGGGATAGGCTTGCCAAACATGGGGATCGGTCGGATACTAGGGGGGCGCTGGCACGGTTTCGTATAGAGAACCGCTTGACTTTTGTCGGGATTTACTTCTATGCGCCACTTTCTAAACCAAGTTTTCACTTTCTTCAATTCGCCAAGCTTGTTGGCTGCGGTCTGGAGAGTGCTAGAGATTCTATCGTGACTGGTCCCTCTGCAATAGATGGCCGTATCGTCTGCGAACAGAGCCAACTGTGCCTGCCTTTGCTTTGGGATATCGCTGGTGAATAGCGTGAACGCGAGGGGAGAAATCACAGAGCCCTGAGGGACACCTGCGCGTAATGGGTGGGGGGCGTAGAGAGTACCGTCTATGCGATAGCGAAAAGTGCGATTCGACAAAAAGTCACGTAAGATGAGCACGAGACGTTCCGGCACACCGAGTTGGTACAGCTTTTATAATAAGCCGTTGTGCCAGACTTTGTCGAATGCTTTCGCTATGTCATAGAAGATCACTCCTGTCTTAAGACCGCGCTGGAAACCAGCGCTGATGTCTTCTACGATACGGTGGACCTGATGGGTCGAGGCATGTGGGGTTCTAAAACCGAACTGCTCATCGGGGATAAAAATAATAGTGTTGTAGACTCGGTATATATCGAGTCATTGTTGACAAATCGAGTCAGCGCTTGGACTTAGCCGAGCTCCAAAATCCATGTTCTTCAAAAAATCGAAAAAAATATATTCCATATTGTTGCAGGTAGCTATTTTTGTATTTTTTTTATGTTCTAAAAAAATTATAACAAATAACAAAAATTGCTTATAATAAATTGTTAAATAAATAAATGCATAAATTGTTGACAAAAAACTTTTTTTTTGCTCTTTTATTCAGAAATGTAAATTATGATTTCAAAAAACGATTCTTAATATTTTATTTAAATAATAAAAAATATTATAAAAACGATTATAAATAATAACATATTGTTTTTAAGTTTTTTTTTTAATTATTATATTTTTTTTACGCTAACAATATGGTATTTTTTTTTTCTATTTTAGATGAAAAACAATAAAAACAAGGTTAAAACCCTCCATCAGACGCGAGTGCAGTTTTCATATGCTTATCCGGCTAGATCCTTTCTAAAATAATTTGCAGCTGAACAGCGTAGTACGAGTAAGCAAGTTAAAATAGATATGAAGTTGCATGGTACTGTCAGAACACTAGGTTTATCCTGAAACATGGGCGAAGACACTATTAATTATCATCTTGATTACGCCCTTATGACTGGAGTCGTAACCAAAAGAAAGATATTAGCTGATATTCACCGGCTATTCGATCCGCTGGGATGGCTGGCTCCGGCGATAGTACCTGCAAAAATATTAATCCAAAGTTTGTGGCTGAAGCGAAGCGCCTGGGATGACGAAGTAGACCCTGAAACAGAAAAAGAATGGATTAGTATTATAAAAAGCTTATCACATTTGAAGGTTGTTGAACTGCAGCGATGGTTACAATGCACAAGTGACAGCATGAAAAACGCTTCGGTTCATGGTTACTGTGACGCTTCTAACAAGGCACATGGAGCTGTTGCTTACCTGAGGGTACTGGGAGAAGACCATCAATACAAAACGTCAATAATTTCTGCCAAATCCAGAGTTGCGCCTGTAAAACCAATGTCACTTCCGCGACTCGAACTATGCGGAGCAGTATTAATTTCAAAATTATTGAAGCAAATAAGCGAAGCTATGCATATTCCTACTAATCAAATATTTTCGTGGACAGACTCGACAATAGTTTTATCATGGTTACAGGGAGATCCTACAAGATGGCAAACCTTTGTGAGGAACAGAGTCGTAACGATAATCGATAACATCGATAACAAGTGGTTTCACGTCCTATCAAAGGAAAATCCAGCAGATGTCGTATCAAGAGGCATGCTGCTGTCAGATTTGAAGAATTGTAAATTATGGTGGGAAGGACCTGAATGGCTGAAACAAAGGGAAATACCTTTTACCAGCATGAGCACTTCGACTGACCTAGAAATAAGAAAAGGTATAAATGTAAACCTAGTAACGGAACAACCATCCGTCGAAGAGAAAAATTGGTCAACCCACTTCGAGGTTTGTGATACACTGGCGGAGTTGTTGCAAACAGTGACATACTGCAGACAATTCTTGAACCTGAAAAAGGAAAAAATACAGATTAATTTAAACACAGAAGAATTAGAAAGATCATTAAATAAATGTACACAAATAACACAAAGAGAATGTTTTGAAGAAGAAATTAAAGACCTGAAAGACAAAAGTAAAGTTAAGAACAGGAGTGTATTGAAGTCACTCAATCCATATTTAGATCAAAATCATATCCTCAGGGTGGGCGGTAGAATTCGACACGCCAATATAGACAAGGATAGAAAACATCCCATCATCTTATATAATAAATCACGTTTGACAAGAATGATTGTGGCCGATGCACATATGGTAACTTTGCATGGGGGTGTACAACTGTACACCCACTTTTTTGGTTCACAATCCAGTATTTAGATCGAATGTAATTATACATTAACTAATGTATAATTACATTCGATCGAATGTAATTATACATTAACTAATGTATAATTACATTCGATCTAAATACTGGATTGTGGACCAAAAAAGTTTAGTAAAGGCTGAAGTACATAAATGTTTAATCTGTGCAAAACAGCGGGCTGAAATTAGAAACCAGTTTATGGGGGACATACCCAAGGAACGAGTGACACCTGCCCGAGCATTTTTGCACTATGGTGTAGACTTTGCTGGCCCGTACCAAATCCTAATGTCTAAGGGAAGAGGCGCTAAAACGAATAAAGGCTATATTTCATTGTTTATATGTATGGCAACTAAGGCCATACATTTAGAACTTGTTGGCGACTTGACATCTGAAGCATTCATCGGAGCGTTTAGAAGATTTGTGTCACGTAGAGGCCGATGCAATCACATGTGGAGTGACCAGGGCCGAAACTTTGTCGGAGCCAACAAAGAGCTGAGTTGGTGTCTACATGTGGGTTAATTTTAGCTCTCAAAATGGATGAAAGAACTTTATAGACCGTCGGTAAACACGTGATCGGCCTATAATTTTTGGGTTCCGCGGTGCTACCTGATTTATGGAGCAGGTGGGTAACTCCTGTTGTTAGAAACTGGGGCAGCGAACCGGACTCCAAAGCAGTCTGGTACTGAGCCGCCAAGCAAGCGTGCGAACTCTGTAACCATTTGATCCAAAAGTTGTGCAGTCCGTCCGGCCCTGGAGACTTCCAGTTAGGCAACGGACGGACTGCACGAGCTACATCTTGGGGGCAGATGGTAATAGCCCCCATTTCTGGTATTGGATCGCACGCTCGCTCAACTTCCCGAGTCCAATCACCTTCGGTGTGACTGACAGGCACCGACCAGATATTGCGCCAGAAAGAAATCATGGCATCATCATCAGGTAGGCACGTGTCAGTCACACCTTGGTCGGGTTGCTCCCAATCCCTATAGACCCACCTTTCATCGCTCTGGAAGGTGCGATTCTGAGTGTATCGGTCCACCCGACGCTTAGACCTACGAATACGGTTCGCCCATGCATACACTTTCTGCTTCAGGAAGTCGATGCGCTCTGTGACACGGGATATATAGTCCTGAGGACTGATATCAGTCCCTAAGAACGCCCGCCTCACAAAGCGCATCACTCTAGGGCGAGTATTGCTCTCCCTGAAGCAGATTAGTTTGCCGATGAGCGCTCTGGCCCCACCAATACGTCGTTCAATTCTGCACTGCCAAGCTGGTACAGCTGGTTTTGGTCGTGTAGCTCAGGAGTCATTAGTAAATTTGACGTGAGCTACACGACATGCTGCTACAGCCGCGCAGTACAGAATCGAATGAGCATCGGTGAGGTTTTCGCAGTCATCAAAATAATTTGACAACTGCGAATCCAGGACCGCCACCAGCGCCCTATTCTTGTTATGCATGGGCAAACGAGGTAAGCGTGGTCTAAGTTCGGGCGACATGAACCGATATTCTCGAATCGCACCCTCCAAAGCACTCCTCAATTCCTCATTGCACTGGGTACTTACATTGGTAGCCCTGTCATCACTCCCCTCATCAGCTTGGTTTATGTTGAATTGTGGTGGTACTACAACAATCTGTGACGGGAGGGCCATGACATAGCTACTCTGCATTTCACTTCGCAGGCGATCAAGTACAGTGTCATCCAACATATGATTACGTTGGATGACCCGCACCTGATCCGACAGTCGTTTTGTCGAAACGTTGACAGCTGGCTCAAGCACCTGAAAAAGAGACAGCATCCGAACACGGTACGCGGTCAGATTGTTTCCCCTCTCTGTAGCCCCATAGTATGAGCGCATGACGTTTTCATTAATGGATCGTGTCCATCTCATGCGCTGCACACTTCCGCCGGGAGCTGGGACCCTATCAGAGGCCGGTGGGCCTCGAGGTCCTAAACCATCCGGCGGCCGGCGTCCTCCCCGTCGACGAGCAGGTGGTGGCGTCGTGGGCGGGGAGAAATACTCGTCGCTCGAGCTCGACGCAACTACCGCGGCCGGTGTCGTCACAGCGCTCACAGTGGGGCTGGGTACCGGCGGCGGCGAGGCGGAGCTGAGCGAAGAGTCCGGAGGTGGTGGGCGTGCTTGACGTGCGGCTGATCTTGTCAACATATTAAGATCTTTATTTTCCTATTTTCCATGTTCATTGTAGTTTTATTTTTTAACTAGCTTCTGCCCGCGACTTCGTCCGCGTTAAATTTCTTGGTCCCCCGACCCACCCCGTCGCAACAGATTGCCTGCCCGTGCTTTTACTTCGTTTTCGCAAAAAAAAATTAAATGGTGTCGTAGTTAATAGTAATGGGAATAATAATATTAATAATAATATTAAGAATAATAATATAATATAATAATATTCTTCCTCAAGAATTGGGCTGTAAAATGCAAAAGGATTTTTTCAAATCCAATTCGCAGTTCCAGAGATTAGCACGTTCAAAAAACAAAAAACCGGCCAAGTGCGAGTCGGACTCACGCACGAAGGGTTCCGTACCACCCATACAAATCCTTATCCTTACTAATATTATAAATGTGAAAGTAACTCTGTCAGTCTGTCTATTTGTCTGTCTGTCTGTCTGTATGTTACGTTTTCACGCCTAAACCGCTGAACCGATCGACCTGGGATATAGACAAGGATATAGGCTACTTTTTTACGCGATAACCGACATCCACGCGGGCGGTGCAAAAAAAACGGCAAAAAAATCATGTCCGTTGTATGGGAGCCCCCCTTAAATGTTATTGTTTTCTGTTTTTTAGTATTTAATGTTATAGCGGCAACAGAAGTACATCATATGTGAAAATTTCAATTGTTTAACTACCACGGTTCATGAGATACAGCCTGGTGACAGACGGACAGACAGACAGACAGACAGACAGACGGACAGCGGAGTTTTAATAATAGGGTCCCATTTTACCCTTTGGTTACGGAAAAACTAACTCTTCAGCTTTAGAATAGACTACCTCGCAGAGTTGATCATTATTTTGCTGCGGAGTTATTATAAAACAGTTATACCTCCTAAGATATTCATTGAAATTAAATGATGTAAGGGCAACTTTGTTCAAAATTAAATACTTGAGATGAATAACGTATTTATTTGGATAAGGATTAATACCATGTTTATGAAAACTCCTTTGCAAATAATGCATTACTTTCGAACAAATTTGATTACCATAAAAAAAGTTATAGTGAGTAAACCTTAAAAAATAGAAATATGCTGTCGTGGATTTTTTTTTTGAAAATTTAAAGAGGAACAATTCCATCATACATGATATTTGCGTAACTTAAACCGTTTACGCAGCGCACGCAACGGAAGCTCTCAAAAAGGAATAATTTTTCCCGTTTTTGCAACATTTTTCATTTATGCTCCGCTCCTTTTGGTTGTAGCGTGATGTTATATAGCCTATAGCCTTTCTCAATAAATGGACTATCCAACACAAAAAGAATTTTTCAATTCCAACCCGTAGTTCCTGAGATTAGCGCGTTCAAACAAACAAACTCTTCAGCTTTATATATTAGTATAGATTAAATTCTATTGCATTGTGGTGAATTATGGTCTCTTTCTTTAATTTTCAGTGGTTTTCCGGTTTCAGGTTTCGATTATGTTGAGAAAATCTGCTAGAAATGCGTCAAAATTAATATCACTATTAAAATTTAGGAAAATGAGACGTTTTGTTGACACGGTGCACTATGGAAAATATAGGTCGGTATCGGATCAAAAATCTGTAACTTCATGAGTTTTTGTTGCATCGTGATGAAATCTGGCACAAATATGCAGCAAGGTTCGGAGATTCGAACGATGTGTAGTTTATAGGGTTTTCTTGTATATCTATGTATGTTTTTTTGCATAGAATGAAAGAAATGGGAAAAAATCACGAAAAAAATAGTTAAAAATTTATTTCAAGTGGAATACAAGTTTATAATGACTAAAAAGATTAAACCATGGTTAATTACAACAAGCAAAGTAAACAAAATATATATATATGAAAAAAAAATACTAAATTAAAATCATATTACTAATAGGTACATCCTATACTCTGGCTTCAGGAAATGATGTAGCTAGGTACAAATATAAGTAATAACTAAATATAAATATTATTTTTAACTTATACCACTTCAGGATCAGGGTCAGTAAATGTGGGTTCACTTTCAGGTGCCACGTTTAAAAGACTTAGTGCCTCTTCTTCAAGTTCTTTCACATTTCTTACGTACGGTTTTCTCAAACTTGTTATATATGGATCTGACGTGTATAAAAGCGTTTTAAAGACATCTTCATTTGTAGCAGATCGGGAACATTTTCTGGCATGATGAAGTCGTATGTTTCTGTAGTCTTTGTTGCGAGACTCTTGTGCGTCTTCCGATAGCTGTCCAATAGGAAGCACCGCAAAATGTTTGATAACGTTTTGCCCGTGTATGAGTATTTTATGAACGGAGGATGGCATATAATACCAATCGTAATTACTTACATAGATTCTTGCAGTTTCTATTGCATATTCCCCAAATTTTTCAGGGTCGATCATCATTCCAGAAGAAAGAACTTGCAAGATAATGTATAGGCGTTTAATCAATGCCTCAACTACACCTGTTATTTCCGATGAGCAAGTGCTATTATAGAAGAATCTTCGTGCGGTATTGCCATCGTTCGTATTCCCGCTAACTTGCCGAGGTTTGTCGACGATTAATCCCAACTCCTCCCTGAAACGTTTTTGAACAACTTCTTTCTTTTCTTTTTTTAATCTCTTATTTTCCTCAGTTGAAGCAGACCAAGTCTTAAACGGAAGATTATAGGAAATATGCAATATCATTTCCATGCAGCGAATCCAGGCGTGTAAGGTGGACAATCCGTATTGGTAGGCGTTTTCGTTTTCGGGTCTGGCAGTTACTTTCGATAGGTCATTCATTAGCCGTGGAGTAGCCCCACATATCGTGCATGTGGAACCAGATGGAGTATCTGTAAGGACCTGAGCCACCTTTCCATCGATCATCGTTAGAAATAGTTCATGCTTCACATTTACTACAACACCATCTTTGTTTATAAGTGATGCTTGTGCAGCCCTAATTTGTTTTTTAATATCATCAACAACTGCCTTGGTTTTTTCTGGAGTTTCCTTACAAAACTCAATAGAAATGGGTCTGCAAAAACGGACAGATGAAGGTACCGGATTTTGCCAAACAACGGATCCCGATTGCACATCAACTAATCTGATGGGGACTAATGAAGTGATGAACAAATTGGCATCTGAAATTGTTTCTGACTCTTCTGCAAGTATTTGCTTGTATTGGCTTTGACCAGATGAACTATCACATCCCCATTTAGAATAAAGGATCAATGTTCTATGTTGTTTTTGGAAAACAGAATCGATTTTTAAAATTCTAGCAGCAGTATGATCCAATAAATCTTGTATATTAATCACTTTAGCATAAGTATTCGTGATTTCGATTGTAGAAGATGGTGGATAACAGGATCTTTTTATTTCTTGTATTTTGTAGTAAGGCGGGAATATACAACACTTTCGTTCGTTGGTTAAGTTTTTCAGGTACATATATTGTGCTTTTGTTAGATCTAAATCTATAAAAGCACTCAATGCTTAAGTATCGGAAAGAATCTTCATCTGGTCTGAGTCGTTCCACTTACTTGAGATATCTAATTTCTTTTGAGTGTCAGCGGTTCTTAATTCTTCGACAAGATGAGCTTCTGTGTACTCACGTAAAGCCCGTAGTCCCTGCAGATAGGCGTTTTTTATATGCTCGAAGCCATAGTCTTGGAGTAGAAGAGTGTTTTTCCTCTTCTTGGTAGATTCTGAGGAGTCTCCATAAGCCACGCATGCTCGTCCTCGTTGGCCAGATGTTGATGGCGTAGAATATTGTTCAGAATCCGGTAAATTTAACGAATACCTTGAGTCCAACCAAGTACAATACTCCTGTAAAAATGTTTCTTTTTTCCGAGATGCCAGGGCCCAGCGTTTGTTGAAAATAGGAAGAATGTGCCTTTGTATGTCACTAATTATAAAACACAAATTGTTTTCAGAAACATTCAGCTTTTCCACTAAAACTTTGGATAATGATTCCATGGTCTTGCCGCCCTCTATATAGGGGATTATGAAGTCTCGTTTGGTACAGCTGAAGGAAGACATTTTAACACTTCACAATCTGCAGAAATAATAGGCGTAGATGAGATTTGCTTCACTTGAAGTTACACTGATGTAGATGGTTCGAATAGTTTTTGCTTCCCTTTAAATACTCATTTTACAATATCGAATTGGTACCTACATCATTATTATCTTGTAATTTCCCACGCAAACCGAGTGCAAATTTGATAAGGTCCCTTTGTTATCACGAAATAATGAAGAAAATATCCAAAAAGTTCTATATTGTTCATGTGAATGGTGTCAGTGGTAAACCGCAAAAGATACTAATTTTCGGGTTCTGACTTTTATCAGTTTTTTTCTCATATCTTCTAAAACCGCAAATATCCGCAGCTGATTTTTTTTGCATTCTATTTATGAATAGTTAGACTACTAGTCGACACAAAAAGTAGCGCTTGGGCAAACGTGGGTAATACTGAAAACCTTCGACGAAAAAACATACAAGTGAAAAAAAAGGTATGTCACTTTTTAAGTAATTACTGAAATATTTTTCTTTACTTTTAAAATCATTAAGCTGTATCGCAAAAAGCATAAAATAACCTTTCTAAAAATGTATAATACTGCATATCTGTACCAAGTATTTTTTTCACAATATGGTATTGAAACATGTATACGCAAAGACTTGAGTTTGGCACTTCTGTCTTCTATGTATTTCTATCTAAGAAAAAAATAATAATTTCGCGTATTAAGAAAAAAAATCGTAATGAATATTATAATTTGACTATTAGAAAACCTAAAAGAATAGCCATATTAGCCAAATTATGATATTCGTAAAAAGCATTTTTGATATGCGCTTGTTCTACCATTTTCCATAGTGCGGTGTTGCCATTATTATTATTATTATTTTATTTATATATGTCTACATATCTCGGGACCCTGGGGTTCCGGACCTTTGGAAGGCGTACGAGGGGCCGAAGCCAACTCGCAGAGGCCCGTTAGACGTTTTTTAATTAAATGAGGCACCAACCGACGATTATCCCTGTACGCACTATGCAAGTGCACCCAAGGACAACCCCCGGTTGGTGTAGGACTATTGCAGGATATGGAAAACATAGATATTGGTCCCATAGACCAGCGCTGGGTGGTTAAAATGGACTGGTTACCAAAAACTATGGAAGGACTATGGCCCCTGCCTGATCAATGTTTTATTATACACGGATAAAATGGCAGGGGGTGACTTGCACACTCAATAATGGGCCCCCGAAAACGGTCGCTAGCACATAGTGACATAGCGACTAGGGGGCAACATGTCCTGAGGTGCTCAAGGAGTGGAGAGGTATTCCAAGGCTCTCAGAACAATCCCAGAGCCCGGAAGATGGTCAAAATCCCTACAAGCACTTACTGGAATACTTCCTTCCTCCGAGCACGTTTGCTCTTGCGAATCTCCACTCAAGCCGGCCAATAAAGGCGAGAATGAGTTGGGAGCTCAGTTCCTCGTCAGTGTTCACTCCAGCCGGCCAATAAAGGCAAGCCAGAGATGAGGACTTCTCCCGGGAGATAGGGTCCGTGGAGTCGCAACTGCCCAACAGCTCGCCACATGCTGCCCTGCGGGTTTCTGTATCTCTCTTGGTCTGGCTCCTCACCCTAGACATGTTTCGGCAAAGTAAACTCTACCGACACAGACCTAGAGTTCGGAGCGCGCAAGCCCCACCACGACGTCAACGTAGAGATACGGCGGGCGGTGGGGTTATTATTATTATTATTAACTAGCTGACCCGACAGACTTCGTTCTGTCAAAAGCTATAGTATAAACTCCACTACTCTACCCTACCCTACCCTACCTACCCTACCTACCCTACCTACCTACCTACCTACCTACCTACCTACCTACCTACCTACCCACCTACCTACCTACCTACCTACCTACCTACCCTACCTACCTACCTACCTACCTACCTACCTACCTACCTACCTACCTAACTACCTACCCTACCCTACCCTACTTTACCTACCTACCTACCCTACCGTACCCTACCCTACCCTACCCTACCTACCTACCTACCCTACCCTACCCTACCTACCTACCCTACCCTACCCTACCTACCTACCTACCTACCCTACCCTACCTACCCTACCCTACCCTACCCTACCCTACCCTACCCTACCCTACCCTACCCTACCTACCTACCTACCCTACCCTACCCTACCCTACCCTATCTACCTACCTACCTACCCTACCCTACTCTACCCTACCCTAATTTTTCGTAAAAACCATTAAAAAAAAAGTTGCTATAAACCTCACGGAGCCCGAGACCTTTCCAACGAATGCAAAACCGTGGAGATCGGTTCGTGCGTTCTGGAGTTATAGCGTCAGGAAGGAAAACCCGACTTATTTTTATATAGTAGATGGATGCCATTTTTGAAAAAGTGGAGCAAGATCAGTAGTTACGACGTCGCTGAAGAACTGGGAATTGACCACAAAACAGTTTTGGCACATTTGAAAAAAAAACTGGGTACACAAAAAAGCTCGATATTTGGGTACCTCACGAGATCACTGAAAGAAACCTAATGAACCGTGTACTCATTTGTGATTCTTTATTACGACGTAATGAAACCGAACCATTTTTGAAGAAGCTGGTAACTGGTGATGAAAAGTGGATCACGTACGACAAGAAGTAGACGTAGAGTAGTAGACGTATTAAAAAATATAAGTTTTTAAACTGTCATGGTCACTAACATTATTATTAACATAACCGGGATATCGGGAACTCAGAAAAATGAATAAACATGGTAAATATCCCGGTTATGTTAATAATAATAGTATTAAAAAATGTTTTGAATTTTCTTAAAAAATGCGAAGAAATTTTTTCCCCTAGGTACTCGTACCTATTATTTCGTCGGCGTGATTTATGTCATCCATGCAAAGTTAGAGATTTCTCTATGAGTCTCTGAGCTAAGCTGGGGACGGACAGACGGACGGACATGGCGAAACTATAAGGGTTCCTTGTTGACTACGGAACCCTTAAAACACCAGGTGCTGACTTTTCTGAATACCTTTATTATTTGAAAAAGCAAATGTCGAAGTAGGGAAATAAGAACATCTATGAAAATAAATTACAGCACCATCTATTGGAGACTCTTAGAAGTATTATACAAAGCACAAGACACAGATCAAATGCTTTTCTTCAAAATTAGTAGATGTCTCTTTTCACAAAGTAATTTTTTACTCGGGAGAGTATTTTATGTGATAATAATCAAATAATAATATTTTTTATATTTTAAGTAATATTCTCCGAAAGAAATCACATTTTGATTGCTACAATAAAGTCGAGAAAAGAGCTAAACAACTAGAACTAAAATCGTACATTTACAACACATAATAAAAGATGGCGCTTTAGATGGCTGTTTAAAATGTGATCCGGTTTGAGGAATATGATTCAAATAAATAAAACTATGCATTTACAGATAACAAATTTATTACAAACGTAATATTCGAAACAAATAAAATTACTTTCTAATTATAATATTTTTTGCATTCACAGTTCATGCCGTCCTAGTCCATCTATTGTCTGTGGGTGACAGCAAAAAGAAGTAAAAATGTCACTATGGATTTATATTTGTGTCGGATAGAAATACGTCGAGAGTTACGCCGGCAGACAATTTGTTTCAATTAACATGAATAAGCTCAGAGAAGAAGCTGTGTGTTATCGTTTGCTATAGACAAATATATCAACTGTATTATTCGTCAGGCAAAAGGTTCATAGCAAGTGTCGTGTAAAGAATAATGGTTTGGGAAGAAACTATAGTGACGTCTCGCGATTCAGCCTTGGATAATATGGTTACGAGAAAAAGTGTATTTTGAAAATATACCAAGTGTTTTCTTGTAAAAAACGTCTGTGAGGTATTCATCAACTGTGTGGTGGTTTTGTTCGACGTTTTGGTGTTGTATATCGGTGTTATGTCGGGTGGCAGGAGCATCGACAAGGAGCGAAAGTCTCCTCGGGAAAGCGGGGAGGATTCGGAGGACGAAAGCGAAATCCTCGAGGAGAGCCCTTGCGGCCGGTGGCTAAAGCGCCGAGAGGAGGTAAGCGCACACGTTATCACTTATTAGCGCGTTTACGTGGATATATTTAGGGCAGTCGAAACAAAGACCGTCATCAGCTGATTCACAAGGTTAGCTCATGCTAAACAAATTAGACGTAGTTCAATATGTTTATATTTGAAACGACAAGATTTGTTGTGTTATACCAACATTGAGCAACATGGTGACAACTGCTGGATCATGACATGACCAATTTCTACTGCCAGCTTAAAAACTTTCTACTGATGACACAGTCATGATTATCAGTGAATCAGTTATTTATTATGCTATTTATGAGGTTTTTGTTTTAATGGACACTGGAAAGTAACTTTATTGTTCAGTTGTGCAGATATGATGAATGTGAATTCTCTGCTTATCTTATTAAACCTGTTTTATCTTTTAATTAAATTGTTGCATTTTAACTTCAAAGTTAACAGTAATGTATGCTAACAGTACAAGGATTTTTTAGGACAAACAATGCTATGTTACTTAATAAACATGCACATAGTTATATATTAAGTTATTATATAGTTACTTCATGACTCATTAATTAGCTTAATAATATTACATTTTAATTAACCATTCCATAAAATTATGTAAGAATATTATTTCATTAAAGTAAAATAGTACACTTATGATAAATAAAAACATTTTATAATATAAACAAGTGGTTGCAAAACAAGCATATTGAATCCTCATATAGACACTTAATTACAAATAAATTCACAGATGTTTCATTTGAGAAAGAGTTATTAATCACTTGCATATGTGCAACTATTCTTGGTTTGGCAGAGAGTAAGGGCAGCTGCTATTATGATAATTAAAATTAATGTTTTTATAGTAATGTTTCATCTTGCTGGTGGCCCAAGTAAGCAAGCATTACTGTTTTTTGGTTGCTCACCAACTGAAACGGGAAACCTTATTACTGTGACTGATTAGTCAAGTGATAGGCTGATCACAGATCTTTTTAAACTTACACCTGACCTAGGTTCCGACTTCCTATTTATTCTTTGTGTTATGCCAAAAGTTTCAAAACTGTATTCCTATCTGATTTGTGTCTGATTGAACATTTTAATCTACACAAACGGTGCTTCTCTTCTCTCTGACATTATTGAAAGAAATCTTAAACTTCATATTGTCTTCTACATTCTAGATTTTGCATGTCAGTTCAGTTTTACAAAAATTGTCATGTCTGATTAAAAAGATCGGATTTTCTGACGAAACTTAAGTATCCCATCTTAAGATTATGAATGAGATGTAAACTTAAAACTACTGTCTTAAAACATGATGTCTTCGAAAGGTGATAATAATTCAATCAATGAAAGTAAAAAGAAAGCTTTTTCATATAATTACATAGTCTGGAACTTGCCTCTCACTGGTGCCTAGTGCTATCTGCCAGTGAAAGTTAATGTCTTGAAATGTGACGCTGTGATGTGTTGGGGGGTAGACAGATGTCTTAAAACTTTTCAGAAGGTTTTTTTACTGAATAAAAATATTCAGACACCTGCATCGATTTTTTACTGAACTTTAACTTTGCACCAAATAAAATATAATTTTCAAAGTAAAAAGTCGTTGCATTGAATTTCAAAAATGTTTTAATAGTATGACCAAATAGATAGTTTTAACAAATCCTATATGATATTTTAAGTCTGGTCTTGTTTATTATGAGCACTCTTCTTAATAACTATCAAAGGCAAAGATAAAGAATGACCTCAAATATATTATTTATTAATGCCATTAAATACTTATTATTAAATGGTGCTTATGCAATCATAAATAAAATATATGTAGAACAACCAGTCACACGTGTGCTAGTAAAATTATCAGATTCTATTTAATCTCAACAACAATTTATAATACGTATAAACTTTGTTTTATGTTTTTAACCAATTTCGACAAATGGATGGTTCTGAAATTGAAGTTTTATTTTGTCTTACTTAATATTACTTGCTTAAAATTCTCTACCTAAAAATCTTCGCATCATTATTTCTTTTAGTAAGCAGGTGATGCAACATACCATGGGTAGTAGGGCCTGTCACAAGGTACATATTTCATACCATGAAATATGTACCTTGTGACAGGCCAAGTAATTAATGATAATGACTATGATAATGACAGGTATCATTATTTAAAATCTTATTTTGATTATATTTTATGGCACAGTATAGTACCTACATATTATATAAATAAACAAAATACAACTCACCATAACAATATAGTGTCTGTGCACTTAGGGGTTTATTCATAAACGTTGCTTAAAGTTAAGTGACATTCAAACGTTAAAAATGTATGGTTAAACAGTCGCTAATCATTACTTAACTTTAAGCAGCGTTTATAAATAAACCCCTCAAGATTAAAGACAATAATTACGACAATAATTTTCCTGTATGTACATACCTATTTTAGAAGTGATATTGAACCTCTTTATATTTCCTAGAGTCATTTCACTGTTTATTTGTTGTAATTGAACATTTCTTATAAAGTCATCATTTAAAATATCTTTTTTCCATATAATTCTCAAATACTTTTTTATCTCTTTTAATACTGTCAAATTTCTGTTGAAAGACATTATCATTCTGTTTTGGGTAATTCCATTTAACGGGTGTTACAGTTCGTACACCTTTAAATGCCAAAAAACACTAAATTATTAAGAAAACATGGCCATGTTATTGTTTCAATACACTCCACCTAATTTCAATTTTCGTAAAATGTATTGAAATTAATATTATCTATTACCAGTACATAAATATTGAGCCATTTATGTGCGTAACGGGTGTTACATGATTTAGCCTCATACCGGATGACTTTTTTTACCGTCTCGTAAAAATTTGGGTATACTAGGTGAACGGAGTAGAAGCCTATGGCATAGTTTTTTTTTTTTTTTTTTAACCTAGAAAGAAATTGGTCTATGGATAAATACCACACATTTGAAGTAAACTTATCATACTATAACAATAAACACAGAAATTTAACAAAAAACATAATTCAATAAATAAATACGATAAATAATATTTAAATTTAAATCATACGCACCCAAATTTCAATATTTTTATGTTTTATTTTAGTTTTATTCCTGAAAAAAAAAAAAAAAATTGCTATGCCATAGGCTTCTACTCCGTTCACCTAGTATACCCAATTTTTTTCGAGACGGTAAAAAAAGTCATCCGGTATATCAGATTGCCCGTAAAAAATGTGAAACTGTGAATTTTGTTAGTTTACATTTTAAAAAACATAGGTTAACTGAAATTAAGTTACCACTTTATACTTTAGAATAAGTGTAGAAAAAAAATACCAATTTTGTTTTTTAAACTAGGAATTTATAAATGTAACGGGTGTTACAGCTTGGAGTAACGGGTGTTACGCGTACGAATCCTAAACAATATTTGCAGTAATAAGTCTATATTAAAGCATATATTAGGTTGTTATTTATAGTGAGAACACATAACACAATATTTTAATACATCGTCCCTTTATTGGTAAAACCGATTATCTACACTTTTTTTCAAAAATGAGTTATTGACACCAAGCTACTCAACTTTTTGAGCTCTATCTACAGGTAAAACCGATTTTTCGATACGATGCATAGTTTCCGAGATAGATACGCAAAAAAACAATTATAATACAAGTTTTTAGGTAACATCTGCATTCAATAACAGCTAAAGTCTTAAACTTGTACGATTTTTTTGAAGCCTTGCAATCAAAAACACATTCAGTTTCATATCTTATTTTAGTTGCAATTTGCTTACACTCTGAACATACTGTAGCATTGTACTAATACAAATTAAAATACTTTAGATGGTTCTGGTTTTGCTGAATTATTGGAAAGTACTTGAATGTTACACATTAAAAAGAAAGTAAGTAGTTCTACTTGCTTTTAACAGAACATAATCCTTCGCACTTGTGCAGATTTTAGTTCAATTAAAAGAAATTAAGCAGCTTTATTTGTTTTTCCACAACATCAGAGATCGTATCGTTTAGATTTAAATACAAGTTTTTTTTATTATCTAGGGCATCTTTTCTGTCTGCTACTTTCGATTTGCAGGCAATTCTACAATTGCCATGCACTGATGTTGGTCTCCTTTACTATACAAGAAAATTAACTTTATACAATTTAACGCTTTACGAAAGTGCGCCTGCTAACGAAGCTTATTGTTTTGTATGGTCCGAGATAAATGGTAAAAAGGGATGTTCAGAAATCGGAACTATTTTGTGTCACTATTTAATGAAATGTGTACCAGAGGAAGTCACGGAAGTCAGTTTGTTCTCTGACACATGTGGAGGACAAAATAGGAATCAATTCGTGGCTGCTATCCTATTGTGGGTAATTCAAAACAGCAACCATTTACAAATCATAGAACACAAGTTCTTAGAGTCAGGTCACAGTTACATGGAAGCTGACTCAATGCACAGTGCGATTGAGTCTGCCAAGAAAAATGTTGATCTTTTTTGTATGACTGACTGGATTAACATTTTCAAACGTGCTAGATCAAAAAAAAAATACAGGAAAAACACAAAGACTATAACAAAAAATTGTTATCAAGTCAAGGAATTTAAATACAATGAATACTTGAAAAAATTGGCCAATACAATAATTTTGAATAGAACCAAAAACACAGATGGACAGCAAGTGAAATGGTTGAAAATAAAACGGATGAAGTACATAAAACGAGACAAAAAAATATACTATAACTATGACATGTCAAATTCATTTATGGCAATTGATGTAACTGCTTCAGACACACAAAATAAGATTACTATAAATTCAGCATCGACATCTTCAGCACATGGACACCACAGCTATGCAACAAGAAACAAAGCAAAGCGATTGCCAGCGGAACAGGTAATTGAACTACCAACTACCTCGGAACTCCAGTTCCCACCGCTAGAACAATTGTATGATGGACCTCTTCCAATAACGGAAGCTAAGAAAAAAGATCTCATTAATCTATGTGAGAAGGGGGTTATACCCGAAGAGTACCATGGATGGTACAGAAGTTTTCTTGTAGATAGGGATCGCATTGAACGCGTCCCTGATGTGGCCGCCTCTGAAGAGTCACAATCTGAATCATCTGTGGACTCATCAGCTGATGAATGAAAGATACATTATTTTTGTTTTTCTAAGTATACTAAACAATTTGTGAAAACATGAATTAATTTCATGGTTTCACAAATTGTTTTGTATAAGTACTTTGATAGAAAATCTAAATTAATTCATTTTTTCACAAATTGTTTTGTATACTTAGATAAAAATAAAAAGTTACTAATAAAGTTGATTATTTCCTAATACATACGAGTATATCATTCTTATTATTTTCCTACTTTATTCAGTTTTTACTTTCATGTAAGTAGGTAATGATTTTTTGGTATTTTTGTAATTATAAAAATAAACCAGGCTTGCTGTAGTTCGTTGTATGAACATTTTGCAGATAGTCTACCACAATTCTTAATTTTACTCAAGCAAAACCAATTATCATTTTTTAAATTTCAATTTGTAGAATGTTTCAGAGTGTTATTTTTACAGTTGTTTTTGGTACCTTAATACTTTCTTCGAAAGGTTACGGTGAAGCTATAAGCTCAAAGTCATTTAATTAATGATATATAATGCTTATGTCGTTATTCAGGAAAAACCAACTAAATGACCTCCCTGGAGATAGTTTTTGGCATTTTTTCAAGCATTATCAATGAAGTACTTCCATTTTTATGATTTACAAACATACTTTATTAATTTTTTCATTATAATTATATGATTGCAGGTAAGATATATGTAATTTAGTTACATAATTATTCTGTCAAACTTTTAAATCATGATTGCCACAAGTTTAGTTTTCGGTAGATAATCGGTTTTACCAATAAAGGGACGACATTTCCATGAATTTATTGCTCCAAAACATCAACTGTTGACAAGAAACTGGTAAGTAATAATAATAATAATAACCCCACCGCCGTATCTCTACGTTGACGTCGTGGTGGGGCTTGCGCGCTCCGAACTCTGGGTCTGTGCCGGTAGAGTTTACTTTACCGGAACATGTCTAGGGTGAGGAGCCAGACCAAGAGAGATACAGAAACCCGCAGGGCAGCATGTGGCGAGCTGTTGGGCAGTTGCGACCCCACGGACCCTATCTCCCGGGAGAAGTCATGTTCCTCATCTCTAGCTTGCCTTTATTGGCCGGCTGGAGTGAACACTGACGAGGAACTGAGCTCCCACCTCATTCTTGCCTTTATTGGCCGGCTTGAGTGGAGATTCGCAAGAGCAAACGTGCTCGGAGGAAGGAAGTATTCCAGTAAGTGCTTGTAGGGATCTTGACCATCTTCCGGGCTCTGGGATTGTTCTGAGAGCCGTGGAATACCTCTCCACTCCTCGAGCACCTCAAGACATGTTGCCCCCTTGTCGCTACGTCACTATGTGCTAGCGACCGTTTACGGGGGCCCATTATTGAGTGTGCAAGTCACCCCCTGCCATTTTATCCGTGTGTAAAAAAACATTGATCAGGCAGGGGCCATAGTCCTTCCATAGTTTTAGGTAACCAGTCCATTTTAACCACCCAAACCCATAGTCCAATATCTTTGTTTCCATATCTTGCAATAGTCCTACACCAACCGGGGGTTGTCCTTGGGTGCACTTGCATAGTGCGTACAGGGATAATCGTCGGTTGGTGCCTCATTTAATTAAAAAGCGTCTAACGGGCCTCTGCGAGTTGGCTTCGGCCCCTCGTACGCCTTCCAAAGGTCCGGGACTCCAGGGTCCCGAGATATGTAAAGATATAAAAATAATAATAATAATAATAATCTTTATTGCCATAATTATGCAAAAATTTATTTTTTTTTGAATTTTTATTAAGGTCCCCTCTTATTTTTAGTTCAGGACTAGGCAATGTGCAGCTATGATGTTTGTAAAGAGAACATCTGAAACATAATTTTCATGTAACATTTAGCATTAGCTTGTAATTTCTGGTCCTTTTCTACAATTTCTTTAACTTTTGTCCCTTTTATAGGTCCCTTTCCCTTTCTTTTTGCAAATAATCTGCGTACTTTTCGGAGTTCCTTTTCATCTTTTCTCTATACTTTTTCATTCTCTCTTGCTGAAGGCACCTTGAGAATAACAACAGCAACCCAATCAAAGCTCTTATCACACAGCAACAGCATAATATCAAATTTAGGGATCCTCAATAAATCACGTGACATAAATCACAAGGGGAGCAGCAGTACATCAAGCACATTTTAGAATAATTTCGGGACAAAAAGTAGGTAACTGGTGTTAGAAGAGTTTAAAAAAGGGGCCCATGAGTTATGGACAACTCCTCTTTGTATAAAAGCTTCAAACTATACACCGAACCTAGTATCAACATTTTATTGGGCCAGATAAGCGCAATTTCGGGACAAAAAGAAGTAGCTGATGTTAAAACTAGGTAAATGTTAAAAAAAACCTTCCCGTAATTTGTGGAGGACCCCCTCTGTGTTGAAAAATTTAGAACATTTCACCAAACCCATTGTCATTATTTTATGGTCCCAATATCATATCAAACACTATCCCAATATCGTGTAGCACCCGTTACCCGTAACGGGTGTTACATGATATTCCCCCTCAATATTTTGTAAATGAATAAGCCAAACATCAAAAATATCCCAAATATAAGTTGCTTGCAATCAAAACCTTACTTCCTCAAATAAATTTTATAATGTATGCAGTAGACTAGATTTTAAACAAACTTTTCCACTATTTTCGTAACGGGCGTTACCAGCTAAGGGGGCTGCTTTAAAAACTGGTGAAAGTAATTAAAATATTGTAATTACCAAATTATTATTCACGCACCAGCAGAAGAAAATATTTGTTTGGAATAGCGACCACGCGCGAGCACAGATCTTAATTTGTTCAGTTTTGCATTATTGGAAAAATATACTACCACTGATCCAGCCTAACGATCTGAATTTAGTCGGAGAAAATTCGATAAATTCGAAAACTAGGCAAAACTTTTACCTCCTTACTAATAAACGTTGTATAGCGTCTGTATAGTTACACAACGCTTTGTCTTCTTCTATCGAAAGTCAAAATACTGACGAGTGAAAGAGAGAAATCGGTGTGTAACTATACAGACGCTATACAACGTTTATTAGTAAGGTGGTTAATGTTTTTACTAAAATATGGGACCAGTAGATTAGCTTAAACTAAATTATAACTAAAATTAGTGAATTAAAAAAAAAACCCTCAGTAGCGATTCCCATGGACCCTTTTAATACATTTAGTAATCATAAAATTGTACGGTATTTTTGTTTATTTCTCCATTTATAATATACTAGCTTCTTCCACTGTACCATCAAGAGAACAGCCAAGGGGACACAGAAAAAAAAAGGGGTTTTTATGTACCTAAGTAAAATATTTGTAACTTACTTAAACTAAAATTTGGTCAGTATTTTTTTTTTTTTCCAGTTTTGCCTGTAAAGTCAGTCCTGTTCACATTTGTTCACTTTTAAACATGCTGCATTTTCTTTGACTGAATAAATAGCTCCAACCCACTAAATACTTCTCAAAATTAAATTAATGATAATCAAGTCCGAATCTGTCAAGTCAGAAATAGAGATGCTTTTCATCCTTTCAGTAGAAAGACGTCCACTGCTGGACATAATCCTCCCCCAATTGGTGGGGGAGGGGGGGTTTTCCATAATCGCCACGCCTGGCAGGCGGGTTGGCGATCGCAGTATGGTGTCAAAAATGCATAGAGAACACTGCAACCCATTCTCTAGTAAGTCCTTTAGTCATTTTGTGCATACTTTATTACAATCGTATTCTGTCATGCTGTTTTTAATTGGATAAGTATTCCATATTATAAATTATATGTAGAAGGACCTCGACCAGTCTCTCCCACCGAGTAAGTGCAAGGTATTTTAATGAGCATTAGTTAAGTATTCCTATCCCATAGTTATTTATTCTGTGAAGTGGCAACTAGCAGCGATTCTCAGTAGAATTGTAACAGTTTGGGCTAATAGTGGATTCACAGAATAGGTGCTGACAACTCTTCTAGTTCTGCTATACCTCTTTGTAGACTAGCTGGAACAATCAACTGCACATCCAAAATAAAAATTGTACTTTGGCAGCATCTTTATTACGTAGCAATAAAGTTGGTTTTCTTAGTTCAAGTGATACTACTGACAAACTGTTCTTTACATGCAGAGTCACTTCTTGAGTTCAAGTTTAGTTTTAATACTTACCTGTGTTCTGAAAGAATTCCAGGTAAGGCGTCGTTCAGCCCACTATGGAACTGGGACCGCAGACCAGTTACCCCTTAAAAAAATTGATGATGGTTAACTGGGCCCAAATCTGTTTTATTTCAATCAAGCATAGGGTGGCATAAAATGGTTTATAACTAATTATTAAGTATACAATAGATGTTGTACATGTATAAGCATTTATATTTATCTATTATTATACCAATATAATATAATAATATAATCTATACTAATATATAAAGCTGAAGAGTTTGTTTATTTCATAAATGAAAAATGTTGCAAAAACGGGAAAAATTATTCCTTTTTGAGAGCTTCCGTTGCGTGCGCTGCGTAAACGGTTTAAGTTACGCAAATATCATGTATGATGAAATTGTTCCTCTAGAAATTTTCAAAAAAAAAGTCCGCGACAGCATGTCTATCTTTTAAGGTTGACTCACTATAACCTTTTTTATGGTAATCAAATTTGTTCGAAATTAATGCATTATTTGCATAGGAGTTTTCATAAACATGGTATTAATCCTTATCCAAATAAATACGTTATTCATCACAAGTATTTAATTTTGAACAAAGTTGCCCTTACATCATTTCATTTCAATGAATATCTTAGGAGATATAACTGTTTTATAATAACTCCGCAGCAAAATAATGATCAACTCTGCGAGGTAGTCTATTCTAAAGCTGAAGAGTTCGTTTTTAGGGTTCCGTACCCAAAGGGTAAAATGGGACCCTATTACTAAAACTCCGCTGTCCGTCTGTCTGTCTGTCTGTCTGTCCGTCTGTCATCAGGCTGTATCTCATGAACCGTGATAGTTAAACAGTTGAAATTTTCATATATACTTATATACTAATATATAAAGCTTAAGAGTTTGTTTGTTTGTTTGTTTGAACGCGCTAATCTCAGGAACTACTGGTCGGAATTGAAAAATTCTTTTTTGTTGGATAGTCCATTTATTGGGGAATACTCGTATTATAGGCTATATAACATCACGCTACAACCAAAAGGAGCGGAGCATAAATGAAAAATGTTGCAAAAAAGGGAAAAATTATTCCTTTTTGAGAGCTTCCGTTGCGTGCGCTGCGTAAACGGTTTAAGTTACGTAAATATCATGTATGATAAAATTGTTCCTCTTGAAATTTTCAAAAAAAAAAGTCCGCGACAGCATATGTCTATCTTTTAAGGTTGACTCACTATAACCTTATTTATGGTAATCAAATTTGTTCGAAATTAATGCATTATTTTCATAGGAGTTTTCATAAACATGGTATTAATCCTTATCCAAATAAATGATTTATTCATCACAAGTATTTAATTTTGAACAAAGTTGCCCTTACATCATTTCATTTCAATGAATATCTTAGGAGATATAACTGTTTTATAATAACTCCGCAGCAAAATAATGATTAACTCTGCGAGGTAGTCTATTCTAAAGCTGAAGAGTTAGTTTTTAGGGTTCCGTACCCAAAGGGTAAAATGGGACCCTATTACTAAAACTCCGCTGTCCGTCTGTCTGTCTGTCTGTCTGTCCGTCTGTCATCAGGCTGTATCTCATGAACCGTGATAGTTAAACAGTTGAAATTTTCACATAATTATGATGTATTTCTGTTGCCGCTATAACATCAAATACTAAAATACAGAAAAAATAATATTTAAGGGGGGCTCCTATACAACGGACATGATTTTTTTGCCGTTCTTTTTACTCCGCCCGCGTGGATGTCGGTTATCGCGTAAAAAAGTAGCCTATGTCCTTCTCTATATCCCAGGTCGATCGGTTCAGCGGTTTAGGCGTGAAAACGTAACGTACAGACAGATAGACAGACAGACATACAGACAGAGTTACTTTCAAATTTATAATATTAGTATGGATAGCTTTTGCCCGCGGCTCCGCCCGCGTGGATGTCGGTTATCGCGTAAAAAAGTAGCCTAAGTCCTTCTCCATATCCCAGGCTATATCTTTGCCAAATTTCATGACGATCGGTTCAGCGGTTTAGGCGTGAAAACGTAACATACAGACAGACAGACAGACAGACAGAGTTACTTTCACATTTATAATATTAGTAAGGATAAGGATTTGTATGGATGGTACGGTACCCTTCGTGCGCGAGTCCGACTCGCACTTGGCCGGTTTTTTGTTTTTTGAACGCGCTAATTACTGGAACTGCGAGTTGGATTTGAAAAAATCTTTTTGCATTTTACAGCCCAATTTTTGAGGAAGAATTACATTCCTATTAACTAGAACACCATTTTTTTATAAAAGTTTATGCGAAAACGAAGTAAAAGCACGGGCAGGCAATGTGTTGCGACGGGGTGGGTCGGGGGAACAAGAAATTTAACGCGGACGAAGTCGCGGGCAGAAGCTAGTAAGGAATAAAATTAAAAAAAACTGTTCAGCTCCATACAAAAAAATATTAAATCGCAGATAACTCGTTAAATAATAGCTTTATCAAAAAAAGTTCCTCTACATAAAATATTGCTATTAAGTAAAGGAATAAGCTGCCACCTTTCTTTTTTCTAAATTAGGTACTTGATTTTTGAACGACGCTGAAGTCCATTGAGCTTCAATTTCAGTCCACCGTGCGCCGTAGCGGGGTCGGCCGGTAGCTCTGAGTAAGGAATAAAATTAAAAAAAACTGTTCAGCTCCATACAAAAAAATATTAAATCGCAGATAACTCGTTAAATAATAGCTTTATCAAAAAAAGTTCCTCTACATAAAATATTGCTATTAAGTAAAGGAATAAGCTGCCACCTTTCTTTTTTCTAAATTAGGTACTTGATTTTTGAACGACGCTGAAGTCCATTGAGCTTCAATTTCAGCCCACCGTGCGCCGTAGCGGGGTCGGCCGGTAGCTCTGCGAGGTAGTCTACAAATCTATCTATATTAAAGCTGAAGAGTTTTTTTCTGTTAGTTTGAACGCGCTAATCTCTGTAACTACCAGTTGGATTTGAAAAAGTGTTTGATAGTACAATTCTTGAGGAAGGCTATAGGCTATTTAACATCACGCTAGGACCTTTAGGAACCGAGCAAAAAAAATATTTGAAAGGCTAAGCGAAACCGAAGTAAGAGCGCGAGCAGGCAATGCGAAGCGACGGGGTGGGTCGGGGAGCAAGAAACATGCGGACGAAGTCGCGGGCAGAAGCTAGTATATTAATATATTGGAATGTAGATTTAAGGGGGAAGCGCTAAGGTAGCCCCCGAAATTAAAATTGTCTTACGATTTTTGCAATTTGCAGCAAATTGCAAAAAACGCAGGCATGAAGATTTAAAGGGAAAGCGCTAAGGTAGCCCGCGAAATTAAAATTTTCTTACGTTTCAATTTGCAGGTATATTGTATGTTGATCTAAATATGATTCGCGGCCGTTTCAAATATTTATTTATAGAATTATAATCATAAAAATCATCAATACAACTCTCTAACTCTATATAATAGTATTGAATGACTATTTCATGAAATCATGACTTATAGGATTATACTAACATAAGGATTCTAATGATTATAATTATGTAAATACAATATTTGGTACGGTTGCGAACATAGATAAAAGAAATAAGGAGATATGCTCAGCAGCTAAAAATGTAAGAAACCCCATGTCTCCAGTCTATCCCTTCCACTCGCCACAACAACACATGCAGTTTAGTAAAAGCAATAGATACGAAGTCGCGCACACACTCGCAATTCATAAATCGAAACTTACTACACAATCAATTATAAATAGAGATGGGCCGAATGTGGTTTGAACCGAATCCGAACTTCGGCCGAACATTCGGTTAAAATGAAAAGTTCGGCCGATGTTCGGCTGAACTTCGGTTCAATTTCGCGCGCTTTCTCGAGAGCGACACGTCGTGACTTGTTTACGCATTTACTTCAATATTGTGGAGGTATAGAACAAAACCTTAAATATTATGAGAAAAGTTTGTTCAATTTGATTGTTGAAAAAAATACCCTTTTATTGTAATAAAAAATACATGATGAACGTTTAGTTTGTGAACCAAAAACGTGATATTTTTATTCAATTTACGAATTTTAATCCAGATGTTTGTTAGAAAAATAATAAGTTTATTTCATTTTTGTAATCAAACTCAAACTCAAATCATTTATTTCAATTAAACCATTTACAGGCACTTTTGAATTGTCAAGGAGTCGGTCAGTAAGAAAAATTAAGCTACATTCCAATTCCAAAGCGTAGGTACGGTCAGCTGCAGAGAAATCTCACCCCGTAGCAATGTATTTATTCATTGCTAGGGGGTGAGATTTCTCTGCAGCTGACTGTACCTATGGAGAAGAACGGGCAAGAAACTCCATGGACACTCTTTTAAATTAAATTATTACAAAAGTATTCGTAACATCTATAATGTTGAATTTATAACTAAAAGTGAGAACGATTTAAAAATAAAAATAATAAAAACTTAAACGTTAAAAGCGTCAAGCGTAGGTACAGACGCCAGCAGGTCAAGCTACCCGAAACTGTCAAATTTTCGCAATCAACCTTGAACCTTATACTGTAGTGATAAAGTTGAAAATCTATTAAAGAAATTTGACAGATTGTAGTAGCTTGATGTGCTGGCGTCTGTACAACAAATAGAAACAAAATAAAATAAAATAACCCGTGGCAGCTAAGAGATGACCAGTCCCAACTGACGGCGCCCGTTCACGAACATGACGCATGGATTAGCACCATTCAACACACACGCCACCATCAGCGAGTCATTTAAGTGAGCATGACATACTCTCAACCGCCAGGGCACATTCAAGTCAATGAAAGACATATTACCCGGTCAATGGTAGCTCTATAGTACATAGGACTCACACCTGTGCTATGCATTTATATAATACAAAGGAGATTGAGTTTATACAATGCAAAGATAGTCTTCAACATGATTGTCAAATGTTAATCAACTAGCTGAGGTTGTGGAGTAGGACCAGCATTCAGCCAAGCATTTTTATCAGCGATGTAATCCCACAACTTATAATATGCCTGTCTGCATAGTGTGCGTTTTATACAAGATTTAAATTTAGTCTCATTCAGTTGAAGTATGTGGGGAGGAATTTTATTGTAACATTTTAAACAGTACCCCATGAAAGATGAGTCTACTTTAGCCAGTCTGAAACCTGGTTGAGCTAATAGGTCCCTATTTCTAGTACTATAATTATGTCTTTCACCTCTTTTTCTAAAAAGATGTAAATTTTTCCTTACGTACATGATGTTTTCGTAGATATATTGACAAGGTACCGTCATGATGTTAATATCCTTAAACAGTTCCCTTAGAGAATCGCGCCTGCGGAGATTATATCGTCATAATCGTGGAACAGTGACGGATCTGAAATTTATGTTGAACTCTGCCGCGCGTGCAATAACAGCAGTAAGTATAATTTTTGTCCAAATAGAGTCAAAGGTAGAATCGGAATCAGCGCAATGAGCTGATTCCGAATCAATGCTCAATTAAATTTGGACAAAAATTATACTTACTTAGACTTACTGCTGTTATTGCACGCGCGGCAGAGTTCAACATAAATTTCAGATCCGTCACTGTTCTACGATTATGACGATTTATGGCTCTGATGGCTCTTTTCTGCAGAATAAAAATAGACTCCATGTCTGCAGCCCGTCCCCAAAGTAAAATACCGTAAGACATTATACTATGGAAGTAACTGAAATAGACTAGCCTCGCGGTATCTACATCAGTAAATTGACGGATTTTTCTGACAGCATATTCTGCTGAACTTAGCCGTCCTGCAAGAGATGTTAAATGAGGACCCCATTGTAGTCTTGAATCGAGCGTGATCCCCAGGAAAACAGTTTCATCGACGAATTCTAGTTTCTCTTGATTCAATACTATCTCACAATCACTACTTTTGACATTTGGTAAAGAAAATTTTATGCACTTCGTTTTTTCCCCATTTAATCCTAAATTATTAGCACTAAACCAATTTCGGACCTGCAATAGAGCGTTATTTACGTCGTCAAAATTTGTAGCACGTTTATCTACCTTAAAAATTAGGGAAGTATTGTCAGCAAATAACACCAGTTGTGGTTGATTTTTTAATAAATGAAGTAGATCATTTATATACACTAAAAAAAGGAAAGGACTCAATATCGAGCCTTGTGGAACACCCATTTTTACTTTTAAACCGAGTGAATTGATACCATTTATTTGAACTTGCTGTTGTCTATCATTTAAATAAGATTTTACTAAACTAAGTGCAAGTTTTCCAAGTCCGTAATGCTCAAGTTTCAAAAGTAAGGGGTCGTGATCGACGCAATCAAATGCCTTGGAGAGGTCACAAAAGATTCCTATGGCGTCTTGGACCTCTTTCCACACGTTAAAAATTTGTCTTAATAATGTTACACCGGCGTCGGTCGTGCAACGTCCTTTGGTGAAACCATACTGTTGTTCGTGAAGGATTTTATTCGTGTTAAAATGATTGAGCATTTGATTAAGCATTACCTTTTCAAACACCTTACTGAAAACCGGCAACACGGATACGGGTCTATAATTTTTGGTGTCTTTACTGTCCCCGGATTTGAAAAGAGGTATTACCTTACTGTATTTCATTAAATCCGGGAAGACTCCTTGATCTACACACAAATTAAATATTAAGGCTAAGTAAGGCGCTATAGTCTCAATTATATAGGTACAGACTTTAATAGACATTCCCCAAAGATCTTCGGTTAATTTGATCTTGATTTGCTTAAAAGCTTTTATTACTATTATGGGGTTAATATGCTTAAAGTAAAATTCAATCGGGAAGGCTGAAACGTTCGCCTTTACTAAATCAAAAGAGAGCGAGGGTGCGGAATTTAAGGTTTCAGTCGTTTTGAATGGGATACTGATAAAGAAATTTACAAATTCTTGCGCAACTACTTTGTTATCGCAAATAAGACCACATGACGTCTCCAGTGTATAATCAGAATTATGCTTTTTGTTCCTATTTGTTTCATTATTGATAATTTTCCAAACCGTCTTTATTTTATCGTCTGCTGATTTAACCTTGTTAATAGTATGTCTAATTAATTAGGCAG
The DNA here is from genome assembly GCA_947523025.1 of Dryobota labecula. Taxonomy (NCBI): domain Eukaryota; kingdom Metazoa; phylum Arthropoda; class Insecta; order Lepidoptera; family Noctuidae; genus Dryobota; species Dryobota labecula. The sequence goes on from OX383292.1 coordinate 1,603,852, forward strand.
AGATTTTCAAGACTAATAAGAACTGATTTAATTTAAGGCTTACATTTACAATGTTCCTAACTAAAATAAATGACCATGAGTGAGTAAAAGACATAATTTTATTTTATAGTAATGCTATTCTAGTTCTATTAAGTACTTCGGAGAGTGTGCCCATGAACTCCACGACCTCATTCCACCGGCCCCCTTCTACCATCGGACATCTAGACACACTGCAAGTTACCACCCCTACCTAGTTGATATTCCACCAACTCGCACTAAGCGTTTACAAACGTCTTTTATAATGCGCACAGCAAAGGAGTGGAACTCTCTATCTGCGTCTGTGTTTCCGAACGCATACAAACCTAATCTATTCAAAGTGAGAGTGAACAGGCTTCTTCTGGGTAAGCTCACTCCATCGTAGACTTTGTCTCTGTCATCCAGACCTAGACTAAACTCAAGAGCAAACTAATAGTAGAATAAAAAAATAAAAAAAAATCAGTCAAAATAGTACAAGTAGGTATTATTTTTCTTGTGCCGAATGTCCGAATTTCGGCCGAATACCGAAGTTCGGTTCAAGCTGCCGAAATTCGGTTGAACCGAATGTGTACCGAATTTCGGCCCATCCCTGATTATAAACCTTATCGCATCAAACACAACGCGCATTTACCAAGCACCGTACAACTCACTCACACGAAAACATCGGGCTCTATCGTTGTGCTGTGCAAAAGCCATTTATTTTACATATACGCTAATGATTGACTAAATCGAAAAGTTATCGATTCTTCCATTTATTATTGAATTAAAACTTTTGTGGGGGACCTGAAAATAAAATAAATAATAAACGGTATACAATAATAATATAATATAAATAAACAATATTTTGCTAAAAACAAAATATTATAAAGTAAATAAAAAAATATATCAATAAATGAGAAAATACAGATGTGTAATAAACATTATTTCACTTAAGTCTTCCAACCGGGTTAAAACGGTTGACAAATTTGAAGAATAAACTATAATAGCAATATATTCATTAGACAATCGACACTATTGTCGATAGCCTACGTTAGTAGATCTGCACAAGCACATCATTAGCTCGCGGCAAGGCAAAGCGGCTGTACTACGCGACGCAAACGCATACACAAAATATCGTTTTGTGATTTTTTCATTGCGTTGTCCAGTCACTTAGCGTCATACTTACGTAGTGGTTAAGAAGCAATGTATTTATTGAAAAATAATACAGTCGCTGTTATGTATGAAAACAAAAATAACGTAGTAAAAGCAAGAAATATTTTACTACTTGTTGTTTTTCATGATTTTAAAGACAAATATAGTTAAATACTTGTACTAACTTATGGTAAGTGATTCCATGATGTACAAACATTTTGTTTTGGCTTCGGTTTTTACAAGAAATCACTAAAGAACACGGCATTCTTATGATTTGTCACGATCACGGTCGAAAGCGGACTAGTTCGCGGAGACCGCCATTTGCCTATTTTGCGAGCATTTAGATCATTGCGAGCGGACACAGACACGCCCCCTTGCCACTTCTCCTGTTTTTTATATTTCTATGGTTGCGAATGATACTTTAATCAATATACGTACACCCAGACAATGAGCTGTAAATTGCAAAAATCGTAAGAAAATTTGAATTTTATGGGCTACCTTAACGCTTCATCCTTAAATCTACATGCAAACATATTAATATATATCTGTGTATGATAAAATATATATATATACTAGCTTCGTCCGCGTGAAATTTCGGCCCACCCATCGCGTCGCATTCGCATCCCGTCGCTCGCCCGCGCTAAAACTTCGTTATCGCTTTGCGTTCTTTCTGACTTCCGTTCTTTTCGCTTGGCTTCTAAGGATCGTAGCGTAGATATAAAGCCTATAGCCCTCCTCGATAAATGGGCTATCCAACACTAAAATATTTTTACGATTCGAACCAGTAGTTCCTGAGATTGGCGCGTTCAACCAAACAAACAAACTCTTCAGCTTTATCCATACTAATATTATAAATGTGAAAGTAACTCTGTCTGTCTGTCTGGCTGTTGTTATGTTACGTTACGTTTTCACGCCTAAACTGCTGAACCGATCGTCACGAAATTTGGCAGAGATATAACCTGGGATATGGAGAAGGACATAGGCTACTTTTTTACGCGATAACTGACATCCACGCGGGCGGAGCCGCGGGCAAAAGCTAGTTTATTTATATAGCTTTTTATTTTTAATGCCGTATATCGCATGGATCGACAACATTCACTTGAATAAGGGAACAACTGGTTGACATGAGCTACTGTCAGAGTAGACAGCCTACCAGTGCGTCTAGAAGCATGACAATTTGCACAAGAGTTCCATGAACGAAGCTGAGCACTTCGAAAAGAAGAAACGGTTCCCCTAAATTTAAGTTCCTCATTCTTGCCGATGGAAAGTACCTAAATAAATTCAAAATCAGTATAAATCTAGCTTTAATGTTAGTGAAGGCGCGTTCTCATTTTGTGAGTATTCAAGTCATGTTAAGGAAAATTACTGTCATCTTATGATTTTCATTGGCAGCTTATTATTTAGCTTATTGTAAATAACCACATTGACCTATTAATTCTGTCATGATTATCAGCCAACAAACGCGTGTTATTTTTGACGGCTCATTCAATTTGCGCAGTGGAGGAGGACAATCTGCTCATCAATTGCGCGTTAAACCAAATATTTTTATGGTTTATCTCTACAATAACATAATATAATCTGCCTATTATTTTCCCCAACTGTTAGAACAGGCACTGATTGCACAGCCACGGCTGCTCTCTTTCACAGGAAAAATAGATGGCCATGATGCACCACGCTGGCCCAGTGCGGGCTTCCTCACAACGTCCTCTACATCAAATTATTAAAACCCTCGGTACCGGTAGTGGGACTCATCTCTATCTGAATTGTCGTCTGTAGGTATAGATGTCATGTATGGGTTTAATATAAAATGTTCAATGAATTCTGTTCAAAATGTTAATTTTCCAATATCTTCAGGCCTTCATTACCAAATTGCGCTAGTTCACTTGAGTCCTTCCGCTTCCAGTCTACTTCAGCTAAGTTCTTGAGAGCTTAAGTCATTATTTCATCTTTCTGGGAGGTGTCCCACAATTCAAATCATAACACTTTGTTTACCTTTGTGGTATTCTTATTTTGACTCCAAAGTTCCTTTTGCTACAACGTGCAACGTCACCAACGCGACGTCCTGGCATTTTTTGTAACCCAAATCCCATTTACTATTCCAAGTGAATCTCGGTTATCCGCGAGCAATGTCTGCTTTCTACGCTCCCATCAATTAACCCTGTCATCTAGTGCTCAGTGCTCATCGGATGTCGGCCACATAGGTTCTAATTACCGGCGATACTTAGGTACGCCACTTTCGCCCGCGCCGCCGGTCATCGTCCTGCGCTTGCGATTTGGCGCTTACGCAAGTAATCACTGTCGCTTTCTAGGCTTAGGGTGATGGGATTGGGTTGGTGGATGTAGGTTAGATGCTGTTTGTGAAGTCAGACGTTGTTGGCTTGCTTTTTTTAGATTGTAAAATTATACTAAGATTATTTAATTTGTTCAGTGTGCGGTAATTGGTTGGCCAGCTGTCTATGATATAATGGCATAATCGATAGTGCCTTAGTCTCAATCTGGTGATTGTAACAAACGGAATGGCGTCTCTTAGGATAGATTTAACTTTTCTCATCCATATGTTAAGAAAAAAACTCGTAAAATCCTTACAAGCACTTCATCCGCAACACATAAGCCAGTCGAATCTAATTGATTTTGTCAATATTACCGCACGGACCGTAAAACTATAAACCCGAATGACTTGTCTGGAGTTTTATTATTTAAATATTACATATTCATATTCATATTCATATTTTATTTGCATTCCATAATGTAGTTAAGGTGTTACAATGGCTTAAAGCTAAGGTACAATTACGGACCCTGTAGGGCACAGCAAAAAGTATAAAAGTATAAAATTAATTCTCTATATAAAAATAAAATTAGAAAACAATATATTTAAATTTATGTTCTTAACGATAATTGAGATCATATTATTATAATATTGTATGAAATGTACGACTAACTGTGTATGGTGTCTGTTTGTGTTAAATCAATCGTTTTGTCTTGCATGTATTCGTTTATTGTGTAGTATGCTTTTTTAATTAATATTTGCTTGATCTTATCTATAAATTTGGTATCTCTGGTTTCATCTTTTACTGCATCTGGTAACTTATTAAATATTTTTATGGACATTACGTAGGGGCTATTGGCATGCAGTTTCATGCGCGAAGAGGGTAACATCAACATATTTTTATACCTAACAGATCGGTCTATGCGGTATGTTTATCGCCGCGGGTTGTGAAAAAGTTCATGTTTTTTCTAACAAATTTGCATGTTTCTAGGATATAGATGGATGGTAGGGTGAGTATTTTATGTTTTATGAAAAATGGTTTACAGCTATCGGTTTGTTTTATATTGACTATAATCCGAGTTAATTTCTTCTGGAGAATGAAAAGCGTAGGCGCGTCTGTGCTATTTCCCCACATTATAATGCCATAGCTGAGCCATGCATGAGCGTAGGCGTAGTATGTAGTAAGTGCAGTTTGCAAATCGGTAGTTTTTTTGACTTCTCGAAGTGCGTAGGTGAATTTTGAGAGTTTCGATCGTACTTTTTTTATATGGGGCTTCCACGAAATGTGTGTGTCTATTGTGAGTCCTAATAGCGTAAATTCATTAACTACTTCAATTTTTGTGCCGTTTGTTGTGAAATTAACTGTTAATGGGGATTTTTGCTGAGGATAAAAAGTCATTAGTTTGGTTTTTTTATAATTAATCTCAAGATTGTGGTCATCCATCCATTTTTTTGTTTTATTTAATATCGTGCTTAGTTGTTCGTTAATATTACTATTAGTGGGGCATGTGGTAAGCAGAGATATGTCGTCTGCGAATAGCACACATGGTTCTTTCATGATTTTGGGAAGGTCATTGACGTAGATGATGAATAGGAGACATCCAATAACACTGCCCTGGGGAATTGATGCATTTATAATCTTCTTATCGGACCTCACTTGTGTGATTCGTTTTTGGTCATGGTCAAAATGTTCTATTTGTACATATTGCTCTCTATCTTTTAAATAGGACGCAAACCATTTATGTGTAGTTCCACGAATTCCTATTCCATATAATTTGTCTAATAAAATGTTAAACTGTACTTTGTCGTATGCCTTTGTCATGTCTAAAAGTATGCCAACTGCATATTTTTTATCATTTAAAATATTAATGACTTCTTGCATATATTTGTAGACAGCAAGGGTGATTGACCGATGTTTACGAAACCCGTTTTGACCATCGTCAAAGATTTTATATCTTTCGCAAAAACTGTAAACACGGTCACACATAGCCTTTTCGAAAATTTTGGAAGCCGTAGGTAGGAGAGCTATGGGTCGGTAATTATTGGGGTCGGTTTTCGAGTTTTTCTTAAATAATGGTTTTACAACCGCTTTTTTAAGGCGGTCAGGAAAAGTACCTTCATCGAAGGACTGATTTATTAAAACACAAAACGGTACAGCAAGTTCATCTGCACATTGTCTAATCAGAGATGGGGGTAGTTCATCTATTCCGTGACTTTTTTTGTTTTTTAATTTTTTAATGATTCTATGCGTTTCTTGACAGTCTAAAGGTCTAAGAAATAGGGTATTTTCAGAAGGGTTGAGTACTGGCTGGCCTTTGGCCTTACAGCCAGTCTCTTCGCCAATTGATGCAAAAAAGTTATTGAATGTGTTTACTATTTGGTTTGGGTCTGAAACTAATGAATCATTAATTTGTAATTGTATATTATATTTATCTGTAACTGTTTTTTTGTTAGTACGTTCGTTCACTATATTCCACATAGCTTTGACTTTGTTTTGAGACATTTTATTTTTTTTAATGTAATGCTGTTTTTTAGATGTTATTACCGACTGTTTTAGTATTTTTTCGTATTTTCTATAGTATTTTTTGATAATTGCATTGTCAGACTTATTACATAAAATTTTTAATAATCTTTTGTTTGTGCATGAGATCTTTATACCTTTAGATAACCAATATTTTTTATAATGTGTTTTTAATTTAGTTTTTAGTTTTGGTATTGTTTTGTTTAGTATATTAGTTAATAAGTCATTAAAAACATTATAATTTTGATTTGCGTCATTAGTTTCTATAATGATATCTCTCCAATTTACTGACTTTAATGCAGATTTGAAATTTTCAATGTTATTTTTGTTGTACAGTCGCTTTTCCGTATACCAAATGTTTTGTTTGGGTCGTTGCGGTATTTTAAATTTTATATTTGTACCACAATGATCTGAAAAACCTAGTTCTTCTACAGATGTATATAAATCTATATTTTTAAAGTTTGTAAATATTAGGTCAAGACACGTTGACGCTGTTTGTGTTATGTGTGTGGGGTGTTTTATGTGCTGTGTGTATTTGTATTCGGACATAAGGTCTAAGAATGTGTTAACTTTGGAGTTGTTTTTCAGAATATCAATATTAAAGTCACCACCGATGACTGTGTTTAGTTTCTTATATTTATTATTTATGTACGCTAGTATTAGATTGAGTTGGTTATAAAATATATTTTCTTCTCTTCTGTTCCAGTACATTGTTACTAATAACAAGTTTTCGTTAGGTATTTCAATCGCACAAACTTCCAAAATATATTCAAGCGACATCTCAGTTATATCGCATCTTTCTATGTAGTCTATGTGTTCTTCTAGTAAGATGCAAACTCCGCCGCCTCCACGGTTTTCTCGACAGTAGGATGCTGCGACTCTATAGCCACTAAAGTCAATAACGCTTAATTTATCTCTTGAAAGCCATGTTTCAGCAATACATATAGCCTGGTATGCCTGGTTTTCGTTGACAAACGCTTCCATTATGTATAAATTACAGTTCTATACCATAATTTATTAATGCCTTAACGTCAGAATATTTGACCGGTACTCAATATTACACTCATTTTGGAAACGGTGATTTTAGAAGTCCAGCGTTCCTACAAGGCCAGTATTTCCAAATCTGGTCTGGTAAGGTATAAAAATTTGGTCTAACTAAACCAAATTAAGGATGTTTAACAACACAAAGGTCATGTTTTTCGTAAATCTATATATATAAATACATTCATGTGGGTTTATGATACTGACACCTAATCGTTTTTTGACGTCATCATATTTTGGGTACGGCTCATTCAGTTTTCCTGCTATGATGCCATTGTCCCCTGATGGGAGGGTCTTAAACCAATTGACAAGCTGAAGACGCGTTCCCGTTCTAAGAATACCTTGTTTTTTCACTTCGCGATATTGAATGAATGTTTGGTCTTTTGGGTTGCGCGAAAAAGGCTCGGGGAAATAATGGTACTGCTTACGTGAGCAGTTTTCTCGGTAACATAATATTTCGGTTTACTACCTTTGCGCACAATGGATGCAACGACATGTTCTGTTTAAGCAATCATATTTTGGAAACGTTTTACAATGATAAATTAGCATCGATTATCGGATATGCCAAGAATAAATGGCAGGACTTAACTGATTTTACAATGTGCCAGATTTCAAAGTCGCTTATAAAATTCTGATATAAACTGAAGTATTGCAATCTGTTCTCGATCTTAAAAGAAAACCAAAAAAAAAGTTGTGAGAAATACACTAGAGCAAATATGAACATCGAGCTAGGCTAAACAATAGATGGAGCCGAAGTGGGTGACATTTGTGGGCAAATGTGCGTTAAAAATACAATATACATTCTGTGTTCTACCGTCCACCACAGAGGTACGACGGGAATTTTAATTTGTGGATATCGCCGCCCCATTGTAGTCCCATCAACATTCTGACGTATAAATGCGAAAATGGACGAGTACAATAAATTCTGTACCTCGGATATCACCCCTGAGGCATTCCTGATGTAGGCTTCCAACAGATTGTTCGTCACATCTGCGAGAAATGGAACCTTCAATTCAGAAAAGCTCTTTGTAAGAAATATTTGTGGGTTCTGTTGGATTTCCACTGTTTCAAACATTTTGGAAATGGGCGCATATAAAGGTAAAGTATGTTGTGGGGCGCGCAAGAATCTCAGAAACATTGCCTAGCCGTAACCTCGGCACATAAACCTGGAGCTTCACGTCTACAGCATTACTTCAGTACGCATTGCAGGCAGTGATGTAAACTGGCACTCGGATAAAATTGCCGTTTCTTTTCGCGGTTTCAGAAGTTCGTGGTAAAAGTGCTAAAGCGAGATCCCAATAAATCTTCATTGAGTTATAAGTAGTGTATACTTGGGTCTATTTTCGTGTCGACCTCGCCGGTGTAAAGGTCGTCTCATGTCCAGCTTTCGTCAATTGTCATATTCGCGACGGTGACCTAGACTTGTTCAATGTCGTATTCGTTTATATTAGGCTCCGCAGATATTGAGGAACATTTTAATGTCGTCTCTAGCTATTGACAAATGATGGCTTTTGTTACTTCTTAGAGAAAACCGAAACAAAAGATTATTGCAAAGATGCCTTACGGCCCTTTATAAGCTGATATTTCTGTCCGCGACTTTAGAAAGTGCCAACATTATGCAGAACGCGACATCGCTGCGCCGAAGCTCGTAATTTTTGTATTTAATTAACGCGCTGGTACTGATTGTTACTTGCCCACTTCATTAATATTCTCTTATGATCCATTAATAATAATAACAGTCATGTCATCATTAAATACACTGCTCGTATAATTAAACCGCAACTGAGAGTGAGGCGCGACACCGTGAATTTATCAAGTGTGCTCCAGCACCGACTACGTAATTTGTAATGACGTCTGTCTTGACAGTCTCCTCTCACACCTAACAAAGGACAAAGAAATTAAACTCTACATAATAATATCATAGAAATTATCGAATAATAAACTCCGTTTAATATAAATTGTGATCTTTCCTTGAGTCTGAGCCGCGTTTATATCCTATCTACCTTGCTTACCTTTGAGATCGGTGTAGACGTAGCGGAACCAACTGACTCATTCATCATAATAAATAATCATCAAATTTTTTACTACTTAGTTCTTATACACACTAGCTGCGCCCGATACGCGATCATTGACAATTGTAAAGCGAGGGTAATAAGAACCATATTTTATTGTACGCCGTTCACGTTAGGTTTGTTATAGGTAGCACACTTTCATCGGGGGGTCATCGACACAGATATTAAACTATGGTGCCTTTTTTTCATTACTTTTTTGTTCGAAAGTGAAAATTATTTCACATGTAGGAAGAGAGTTGGCAGATTTGCATACCACGTTTTTGGTGAAAGTGCGTATATTATTGGGAAAATTTTGCACATACCGAGACGGAACTCTGACTGAAGTTTTATGAGAAGATAATTTGAATGAGGTGTTGCCAAAGTTTGGATCCGAAGAATTGAGTCGATCACAACGAATCAAAGAACCCCACGGGATTCGAGAAACAGCTCAACATAAGTTCGTAAAACAAGACCGTAGTATCGTTTCTGCTATTAAGTGGATCATCATTCAGAACTGCCCCATTATCGTTTGTCTATTTAAATTTAAATTCTAGTAAGTGAAATATACTGTTAAAATATCACTTTCGTTTCGAATGTGTCACACTCCATTTTTTTCTAATGAATTATTCTTTGACGCCTACATATATCAGTTTTTTTGGCGTTGTTGTTATAAATGGGCCGGGATTGTATTCCCGAGCGTGGGCCAGCATCATTCAACATGAACATTAGGGTCAGCTCACACCGAGACGCGACGCGACGCGACGCAACGCGACGCGACGATATTGGAAGAGGCCAGTGAGCGCGCGCCGCCGCCGCACAGTGTTCGGAATGATTATATTACGAGACAATTTGATTCTTTATATGAAATTTTTAATTTAAATTTAGGTAGGTACATGTTTGTGGACTTATACGATAAAAACACATATATTACTAAGTATTTCTTGTATTTATATAATGTGTACATATACATAATATATAGTATTTAGTTTTTTTCGTTAAGACACTTTTAAATAGGTGCCCCTGTAAAAGGCCTTTGGCCTTTGTTTACTCGCTGTTTGCCTCTTCATCGGATGAGTGCTTTCTTTCAGGCGCTTCAGGAGCTTTCAATAATTGTAATACTTCTGGCGCTAAAGTACCCGATTTCCTCTTAGGCAATGGTCTGATGCTGGATATTAATGGATCGGAGGAGATGAGCAGAGCATATAGCAGGTCTTCACTAGTCTGCTTCCTTCCAATTTTTCTCGTGCTATGCTCTCTCTATAATAGCGGCAGTCTTTGTGTCTAGACTCTAGAGCTTCTTCGCTAAGCTGACCTATAGGAAGCTCAAGGGATTCGATGACATCAGCTCCGTGAATTAATATTTTATGTACACTAGAAGGCATTTTGTACCATTGGTACTTGGTGACGTAGAGTCTAGCCGTGTCAAGTGTATACTCCTTGTAGGCCTCTGGCTTTACATCGTACGAGCACGAAAGGGCTTTGAGTATAACAGAGAATCTTGTAATGAGATCTTTGTCAACCCCAGTGATTTCAGCTGCGAGAGCAGGGTCTTCAAAGAACGTTCGCGCAGTATTGCCATCATTGGTTGAGCCGCTACCTTGCTTTACTGTATCGACGAGGAGCCCAGTTCGACGACGATATTCTTCTATAATGGCGCGCTTTTCCTATGCGATATGTGGAGCACATACTCAAACAGTCGAATATGGGCGTGCAATGTTGACAATCCATATGCATACAAATCTTTGTTGCATAGCCTCTGAATGACCGCATCAATATTATTCATATGATTAGGTGTTGCCTTGCATATGTTGCAAGTCTGGGAAGATTTATTGTCAGAGAGTGCAGTGGCGGCTTTTCCATCTAGCATTGTCTCCATTAAGATGTGATTAATGTTGACCGTTCGATCCCCGATGTCTACTTGCGTAGGGTTCAGAGCAGCTATTTGTATGTTGATGTAGTCGTCTTCATCTTTTAAAACCGTGTGACTTTCCTTCAACATCTGGTAACGTATCGGGCGGCAGAAGCGAGTGGAGGAAGATCTCGGGTTTTGCCAAAGAATTGTCTCATTTTCCTCTCTCTTCATCACTAGCTGTAGTGGAACTAGCGATGTGAGTAAGATATCTGCATCTGACGCGGCCACATCTTCTGTAAACCGCTGCTTATATTCTGACTGGCTGCTGCTTTCATAAAATCCCCACTTTGATTTAAGGTAGAATTTGCTGTTTCCATCTTCGATCACTACACCTGCTATTACATCTGGCTGAACTTTAACTAGTCTTTGTGCTGTATGATCAAGCAAACTTTGCAGCTTAACTTCGCTTTTCGTCTCAGTTATTATTATGTCGTTCGGGAAACACTCTTTTTCTTGCTTTCAGGACTCTATCATATGATGGGTATATATCACACCCTCTCTCTTTAGGTCCTCTGCGAATCTGTTTATACTGGTCCACGCTCAGTTTGGAATTTGTTATCAGAGCTAATGCTTCATCGGGAGTATATGGACGTATAAATCGCTGCGTTATTTTCCTTCTTTTAATCATCCGAAGCGATTTAGGTGACGACACTGTTACTGCCTTTATAACAGTGGCCATATTCCGCTTACCAATTTTTGTGAAACTTGTTTGAGTAGCATAGGCAAGCTCGTCCGGAGAATGGCCCGCCACCAACATCTTCGTCCGGTTTTTCTTTGCTGTTTCACTTAAATCAACAAAATCCATCCTTTGAGCTACAGCAGATCGAGGAGGTGTACATTCAGGTTGTCCAGCATCTTGATTTTGTACTGACCAAAGCTCTTCTTGCAGCCAGTCGTTGCATTTTAAAACAAATTTCTTTTTGTTCCTGATAGCACTCCATTTCTTGGTTAGCACAGTAGAAAACACCTTTATTTTATTTTTAATAACTTCTACCGGAAGTCCTGGAATCTCTGAAGAGACATAGTCTACCATCCGAGCAATAGAATGTCCCATATTCGCTTGATTGACCAGTTTATGACGACATTAAAGGTCGAAAAGGTGAAGGCGAGTTATTCCTCGGGAACACCTGGTAAACGAAAAAATTACAACACTTAAAAGTCGAGGCGAGTCGAATATTGAGACTAGATTCATTCGAAAGCTAGATAAATACTCGAGTTTCACAAAAAAATATGGACGGTTGGAATTGGCTGGAAAAAAGTTGGAATCTATTTAAACGTTTAAACTTTTTGCAAACTTAGTTATTTTTTCAATTCATATTTTATTTATTTTCTCATAATACGAATTTATATATGATTAACAAATTGGTGTATATCTTACCTGTGGATATGGAACCCGTGATGAAACAATTTTTTTATTAAAAAACTTAAAAACAGTTGTAAGAACAGAGCGTAAACACATGCGATGATTAGCGGCTAACAAAAGCGACTGACCGGTATTATTATCGCGTGGGATTAGTGGAGTGCTGAGCGGTGAATATTTCCCGGAATCGGCAAATTTGGCATGGGAACGAGTTGTACGACTAATAATGTACCCTAATCACTTGCAAATTTCAATTTATATTGCCATGGTGTTTGTACCTAAAGTAGCTCGTAATATAATCATTCCGAACACTGTGCGCCGCCGCGAGACGCATCTCAACGTCGCGAGGCGCATAGTAAAATCGTTGGCAACACGTCGCGTCGCGTCGCGTCTTGGTGTGAGCTGGCCCTTAGTGATAACACCCAGAAATTCGAATGTTTCGACGGTTCATGTGACAATCCGGTTTTGAATGAACTTTTTTTTTCTATCTATTGTGCTAATTTTTAGGGTTCCGTAGTCAACAAGGACCCTTATAGTTTCGGCATGTCCGTCTGTCTGCCTGTCCTATACTAGAAAGCTGTAATTTGGCATGAGTATACATATTAATCACGCCGACAAAGTGGTTTTTTTTATTTTATTTTATTTTTTATGTGATTCCCACCGACAAGTGGGGATGATATTTTTTTTTCTCGTCTTTACCATAGTGTGGGGTATCTTTGAATAAGCCGTTCAAAAATATTGCGGGTTTTGTGGAACCCATTTTTCGATTTAGGGATCCGTTTGCGTAATATTAAGCTTTTAAGTGTTGATTTTTGTTAAAGTTAAGTGTCGTTGTCGTCGTCCCCCTGCCAGCTAAATGGTTGTACTTGAATATATGAAAAAAATCACAGTACTAATGTATACATATAACGAAGTTAAAAGGAAAACTATCACAGCTAAGTAGGCTTCACAAGTTACCGAGTAATAGTCGACCAACTTACATTTACAGTTAAAAAACATGTTCCCCCGTACATTCCGTTTGGAAGAACATGTTTTTCAAGTACAATGTTAAATTTGTTCGTGGGATAAATTCATACCAACTATGGAACCCTCCATTGTGCGTGGTCAGACACATACTTGGCCGGTCTTTTGTCTTTCATTTAAAGATCAGAGTATCAATTCTCAAAATAAAAATATTGTTATTGAACAAACAAAACTTTCGGGTGAAAATTTTGTAATTAAAAAAAAAAACTAGAATTCAACATGCCATAAAGTAAAATACTGTTTTTGAACATAAATAATGATCTCTCATCACAAATGACTGACACGAAACACCAAACAACGTACGCGTTAATGAAGCCATTTGACACGGTAACAAGGTTGCCACGGCAAATCGTATCACCGATGTTCGCAAGTGCGCTAACCCGGTGTCGCCTAACTATGTAATAGGAGATTCTGACGCCGCCATTAGCCGGGCAAACAACGACCCGATGCCCCGATCGCCTTATGGGATTTGTAGACGAAAGTGTCACGGACATTATAACTGCTATTGTTGACAATGCCTGAATATTTTAGAAAACGTCCGTCTGTCTGTGTTAATTGAGCTTGAACGGTTCGGGGAAATATGCTGAAACATGCTTGTTTATCTCAGGTGTTATTATTATTGGTAGTTGTTTTCGAATCTTTTAAATGCATCATGAATTGGTCATTGGTATGACCATGACCAATGACCAAAACTTTGAGATGCGTCATTCTTGCAGGGTTCTTCACCGGAGTCATGTGATCCAGTTCTAACCATTAAGTATTATTTTCTTCACCGATTTTAAATCTGTAATGCGCACTCCCATTCATGCTTATAAACTTTGCCGTTCCAACATTTCTACCTACGAGTAAGTGCCAATAAAAAGTTAGAATGTGTAAGAGGTCTGTACGTACCTGGACACTTTCTATTGGTCCAAGTCAACATATTGAAGGGAGATAAAACATAGTAGGTATGTTTTACTATTGAAACTTCAAACTGATCCACTTTTGTAACATTGGTTCAATCATGATTCATGACACGCGACTCCATCATACGAGTAAGTGGATGTATATAAATCTATACTAATCTATACTAATATTTATAAAGCTGAAGAGTTTGTTTGTTTGTTTGAACGCGCTAATCTCAGGAACTTCTGGTTGGAATTGAAAAATTCTTTTTGTGTTGGATAGTCCGTTTATTCAGAAATATTATAGGCTATATAATATAACGCTACAACCAATAGGAGCGGAGCATAAATGTAAAATGTTGCAAAAACGGGAAAAAATATTCCTTTTTGAGAGCTTCCGTTGCGTGCGCTGCGTAAACGGTTTAAGTTACGCAAATATCATGTATGATGGAATTGTTCCTCTTTAAAAGTTCTAAAAAAAAGTCCGCGACAGCATATGTCTATCTTTTAAGATTGACTCACTATAACCTTTTTTTATGGTAATCAAGTTTGTTCGAAATTAATGCATTATTTGCGAAGGAAATTTCATAAACATGGTATTAATCCTTATCCAAATAAATACGTTATTCATCACAAGTATTTAATTTTGAACAAAGTTGCCCTTACATCATTTCATTTCAATGAATATCTTAGGAGATATAACTGTTTTATAATAACTCCGCAGCAAAATAATGATCAACTCTGCGAGGTAGTCTATTCTAAAGCTGAAGAGTTAGTTTTTAGGGTTCCGTACCCAAAGGGTAAAATGGGACCCTATTACTAAAACTCCGCTGTCCGTCTGTCTGTCTGTCTGTCCGTCTATCTGTCTGTCTGTCTGTCTGTCTGTCTGTCCGTCTGCCACCAGGCTGTATCTCATGAACCGGGATAGTTAGACAGTTGCAATTTTCACAGATGATGTATTTCAGTTGCCGCTATAACAACAAATACTAAAATACAAAAAAACAGAAAAAATAAATATTTAAGGGGGCTCCCATACAACGGACATGATTTTTTTGCCGTTTTATAGATAACTAGCTTTTGACCGCGGCTCTGCCCGTATAGATGTCGGTTATCGCGTAAAAAAGTAGCCTATGTCCTTCTCCATATCCCAGGCTATATCTCTGCCAAATTTTATGACGATCGGTTCAGCGGTTTAGGCGTGAAAACGTAACATACAGACAGACAGACAGAGTTACTTTCACATTTATAATATTAGTATGGATGGTAAGGAACCCTTCGTGCGCGAGTCCGATTCGCACTTGGCAGGTTTTTTTGTTTTTGAACCCGCTAATCTTTGGAACTGAGAGTTGGGTTTGACAAAATCTTTTTGCATTTTACAGCCCAATTCTTGAGGAAGAATTACATTCCTAACTAGGACACAATTTTTTTTTAATGAAAGTTTAAGTGAAAACTAAGTAAAAGCACGGGCAGGCAATGTGATGCGACGAGGTGGGTCTGGGGAACAAGAAATTTCACGCGGACGAAGTCGCGGGCAGAAGCTAGTAAATAAATAAAATTGAAGTGTCTTTTTGTAATGATAAAATAACAGGTTTTTACTAAATGCATATGAAAGTATATACGGTACCTACATATAAAAAAAAAAAAATACATTTTGTCTCAGGTCTGTCCGTAGGTCTGGGCCTCAAGTCTGCTATTACAATAGTGTCAGAATGGTCTCGCCATTGTGATTATTTGACAGTATTTGTATGGCAAATCTGTCTGTCTGTCGGTTTGTTCTGGCTAATCACTGAAACGGCTGGACCGATTTCGACGGGACTTTTACTGGCAGATCATAGCTGATGTTATAAGGAGTATATTTTATTTTAGAAAAAATAAGTACTTAGCAAGTCGCAACTTTTCTGTGAACTGCTAATTTAGCTAACTTTGACTCTAGTTTCTATCAAGACACTGATGGAAACTACTGGCGGATTTCAAGGGTCACAATTTTTTTTTCCTGTAGGTACTCGAGCTTCTGTGTGATTCCAGAGAGCAGTGGCCAATTTATCGCCCCTTACAATGATATACACACTTTTATATCCAACCTTTTTCATAAAATTCCTCTAACGAATACGAGTATAAACTGAAGCTTGTATACAATTTTCCTCTGAGCAGCTTTCATTTTAAGAAGGCCGTCATGTACAAATTGTTATCCGTAGTTCCACATTAATCACCTTCAATGAACCACCAGCTGAATCTAGCTGGATCCTGCGGCATCAGTTTGTAACCAGTTGCTCATTAACATCGGCGACTGCAAACCAGTCGTTTGTGCGGTATGTGTATTTAATATGAGATGTTATCCGACCAGATCTAATTGCTAAGTTAAATGATAATGAAATGGGACCAGCAACCCGTTTTGAAAGTGGCTCTTATTCTTGGAACGCCTTTTTAGTATCTGTTCGTGGTAAGTAGTCCATTATCCTTGTGTAGGATTTGTGGTGTGGTGTACCACATGTTCTGTGTTTTTGAGTCAGAGCATAAGGACGACGTAAACGCAGCGTTACTGTGGTTAGTGAATGTGATCTCGTTTGTATTCACTCGTCAAACGTCTCGACTATTTACAGGCAAAAAATTCGATAGGTATATACATAAATTGTAGATTATGTTTATGTAAACGATAAGAATAGGGAGACCCGATTTCCTTTTATCTTATCAGTAATTGTAAGCGTTCAAAACAATACTTAACTTGATAAATATATCGACGCTTGAAAGGCAAAATTGACCAAACGACATGTTGGCAACTTTACACTAGAGCATTTGAAAGATTTTTTTTTTCAAATAAAAATCCTTTAATATGCTTTTTTTTTGTGTATACTCCACTAGAGTATACACTAAAAAGATACAATACTCCATTTTAAAGTAGTCTTTTTTTTGGAAAAAAATACTTTAAGATGCTCTAGTGTAAAGTTGCCAACATGTCGTTTGGTAAATATTGCCTTTCAAGCGTCGATATGTACTTACGTTAATTAATTAATGACCGATTTCTCTCTTCTGACGTCACTGCACGATTCGCAAAAAATATTAGCCTCTAATATATGTAAGTCTAATTACCGATAAATAATTGAATAACGAAAAAGCTCCGTTTCTTTCCAGATACATAGATACGTTGTAGATTCTGTCATTGATTTTTATTTTGCAGTAGCGTGCATAGCATCCTGATGTCTTACCTTTTCTAACTCTCCATCATTGATTGTGCATTATGTTAATCTGGTCCAAGATAAAAGGAGAAATTGATATTTCATTACGTCGACGATACCAACATTATGGGCGTTATGGCTCCCTACACAATCATTTGCTTATTATGTACATACATTGGTCAAATTCGGAGCCTAGGATAAATTAAACTACTACAAAAAAAACCGGTCAAGAGCGAGACGGACACGCGCACCGAGGGTTCCGTACCATCAAAAATCACAACAAAAAAAAAAACATAAGTTCCACTATAGGTCAAGGGATGGCGCTGACCTAAATGCAATATTAGTAAAAGTGTGCTATTTAGAGAAATCGTTTTATTTTTCCTGTAATCTTTACATAAATTTCTATGAAATATTTTAGATTCAAAAGTCAAAGTCAAATCATTTATTTCAAATAGGCACGAAGATGCACTTTTGAACGTCAAAAATTACATGAATAGTTAATTGATTCTAGTTGCGCCTTCCAAAAGGTAGTTATGTATGGAGAAGAATGGGCAAGAAACTCCATACTTACTCTTTTAAAATGTTAACAATAGTTTGTATACATTAATTAATAATTATAGGTGAAGACGATGTACCTAGAATTAAAATAAAAATTACTTACCACAATTGGTAAAAAGAATGAAAAGTGAAGAAATGACAGAAAAAATAATAAATGCGATAGGTACATGGTGCTCACATATTTACAAACATTGTATATGATTTTCCAAAAAAAAAAAAAAAATTAACATATAATAAGTGTGTGAGTTACATTTATATTAATCACAGAAAATAAAATTTATATCATAAAAATTATAAATTATACAGTTAAATTAGCAACCAGTTTGATTTTTTCTAGACTCTAAATTGTCCTATGGAGCAGGACCAGCATGTTTCCAAGCATTCTAATCTTGGATAAGAATGCTTGCTTATCTTGGTTAATCCTCTAATTTGTAATATGCTTGTTTACAAAGTGTGCTTTTTATATGAGTTTTAAATTTTCTTTCATTTAATTGTAATATATCAGAAGGTATTTTATTGTAACATTTAACACAGTACCCCATAAAAGATGTATGTACTTTAGATAATCTGAAAAATGGTTGATCTATTTTATCTTTATTTCTAGTATTAAAATTATGCCTATATTTTTCCCTAGATTTTTCCCTATGCGAACTTCGGTGATAAGGGGGGGACCGGTATTTTTTTTTTAATCATTATTAATAATACCCGGACAGACGCTGTTGCAAAAAAAAAAATCTTTCTTATTTGCAAAATAGTTGGGCAAACATCATCTACAACTATTCCAAAGGAGAATGCCATCAAATATAGGGCACTCTGTACCAAATGAAAAGTCCGGTGTCACAGCCAAACCCTGTGTATTTGGAGGAGAATTCCATGCTCTTCCTATATTGTTAAATATTTTTACATAGATTTCCGAAATTCTTTTGCCATTTACCTACTTAATATTTTTAGGTTAGGCTCGTGAAAATTACTGATCTAAAATGGTGGAGTTGGTGACAAAAAAGGTGGTAATATCGGTCATGTTTATTATTTTTGATATTGTGCTAGTTTTTCCTGATGGAATACGTGTTGTATCGCTCATAGTCAATAATAATACTTGCTGATAATTGCTGAGATTGTAAGTAAAAACGGCGCCAATGAACCACAGATAACTTATATAAGTCAGCCAAAGAACAAATGCAATAGGTGCGTCACAATATAACGACTTTTTTTTTATCGGTCCTTTTGTGCTTAAAATGTATTCCAATAATGATTTGAATTATTAAGACGCAACGCGTGACCTAAAGATTTTTTTTTGTCACACATAACCTAAGTACCTAATATAATTAAGACTAAATAGAAAATCGGTACTTACATAATTATTTTCTTCATATAAATGTTTGTTGGCAGTATATTTATAATGCTATAACATTTTTTAAGTAATAGCAACATTCGGAAATGAATTGAATGGCAGTGGCATAAGTGGAAGATGCGTACAAAAGTAAAAAAATACTATTATTTTTGATGTCTGAAATCCGGGAATCTCTTTCGTAACAAAAACGTAAATCTGATTTAACAAATAGGAGTAATTTTATGAACTAGATTTGGTTGTGACACACTCCCCCGCAAGTTGGTACGACCCCGTGGCATTCTCCTTACAAGTTGATAGCATTAATAGTAGTTATTGAGATATCCAGCTGTGACAGACAGACGGACGGACTGAGTCGCACCATAAGGGTTCCTTTTTACCATTTTGGTACGGAACCCTAAAAAGATATAGGTGCTGAATTTATTTTCGATTGAGCCTAGGGCTTTCTGGATACCTTTGTTTATTTGGATAAAACATTTGGATGTAGATGATGGATATCTAGCTGCAACACCAAACGGTATCCCTCGATTTTGTTATCATCAGTTTTCTGAATTGCCTCCTACTATAGAAGCAAAATTAAAGACTTATTCACGTCAAACATAATAAACAAATACCAAAAGGCACTTTTAGGTACTAACACCACTCAGAACTTCGCAAATCCACAAATAACAGTTCCCCAAACTGGCATTAGTTCGCCAGAAGTTGTTGACATTTGCACTGGCATGTCGACACAACTCATACAATAGTTATATTGTTTCCGAAATATTGCGATATTGCGACATCCCGAACACCGTCATATTGCAGATGTTATCTTGATGAATACATGCACAGACGCAAAACTTATAAAAGAACGCTCCGATTCTTTTTTTGGTTTCATGAATGGCATTACTAATGACGAGGCTTAGGCATGGCCAGTTAGGCTTTCTTCATTTCTACTGTCTTTGAGGTCTTTGTAGTTTCGAAAGCCTGTGATTGGCTAGTACAGTCGGAGTAATTCTTTAATTCTGTACGGCCTATCCATGCTATAGAAGTTTCTCAACTTTCGTTAAAAGACCTACAAGTAGTCGTTCCGGGTCTGGCTGTTTGTGTACATATGTGAGTTTAAATGTTTGTAAACGCACCCGCGACACAGGAGAAATTCCTAGTGTGAAAAAATAAAATAATATAAATAAATAAATAAGATACAGAATAGCCGCATGTGGACATTATGACACTTCTAGTCTACTCTTCGCTTTGCTATCTATCACTTCATATTATGCAATACCCATTTACTCGCTAATGGCTTTCAGTCTCTCATGTACTTATCTAATGCTGTTAAACTGCGCGTAACAACTTGGAAAATATTGAATATAAAATTATATACTTTTACTGAAACTACGCTGGTGATCCGTAATCTCTAATCTAAATTGGATTATAACTTTTTATCATCGTTAATGCTGGCTTTTAACCGACTTCACAAAAAGGTTCTCAATTCGGTTGCAGTTTTTTTTATATTTGTATCCTCAGAACTCCGTCGTTTATAACCGATTTGCAAAATTAATTTTTATTTGAAAGGATTATACTTCCAGATTGGTACGATTTTTATCAAAATCCAGTTCTGATACTGGGATCCTTGAAGAATTGAGAGGACCTCTCAAATTTTATAGGCATACATATAGAGATTTTTGTATTTTCATCAACAAGGTCAAGCATTTGCGTTCATAAAGTATCATTTGGTGAAGTGAAACTGATGAAGAAGACCACAGATGGTCACCGGAACTCTTGAATGATAAGTATTTTACGGGTGGCGATAACATATCTCAATTAAGAAAGTTAAGTGACTATGACGATGCAAATTTAAATGAATGGTTCTGATCAAAATGGTATCATCAAACTGATCTGATGATGAAGCCGGTAGGTAGGCACCAGAACTCCGTAATAAAACAATCTATCCTAGTTGTGTTTGGGCATATTGGAATTATCATGAGATGCACTCGGGCTACAAATGATTTTTAAACGACTTCCGAAAAGGAGGAGCTTCTCAGTCTATATACAGGGCGTCCTACGCCTTTGCCACATGGAGGGAAAGTAGCTTAAATACTGTATACCGAAAAATTTACTGAATGAAGAGGTTTGTCACCGGTCCACTAGCGCCACTTCTTTAAAAACATATTATCTCGTGACTGAGAAGGAATTATGAAAAACGGCTCAATCAACTATATCGGTGTGTCTCAAATTTTCTAATACTTTTTTAAAAGTTTCTTATTGAGACAGGAAGCAACAAAATTCGATCTAAATAATAACGGCCACATTCCTCTAGATCGTATTTTGTTGCTTCTCATTTTTATTTTAATAAGAATACGAACTGCATTCAAAGAATTTTAAATAATCGCCTGTCTGAACCGGAAATCGAACCCGCAAAAAAAAAACCTGTAATTTTACTGCTCCGATCGAAAGGCTCAATCATATACATTTATTTCTTCTTAATAACAAAGCATCTAAAAAAAAAGGAAAGCCATGAAAATGAACATTTAATTTTAAATTTTGTTCAGAATAATGAATAGCCGTTTCTCTATGTCGTGCTTATAACAACTGACTTTATGTACAACTTTCTACTACATATATTATAATTTAAAAGATTACTAATGAGTACACACTTGAGATGTTATAATTTCCCTATTATAAGTGGGATCCTGCCGTTTTGCTAAAATTATTTTTACAAAGTTTCATCATCCAAAAAAATTTTAGCAACCTTTTTTATACCAATGCAATATTTGGAATGATTTTAGTACGCACATTTTCATTTGGTCAAATTTTTACTCGGCAGAATATTACCAAAGATAATGTCATTAAGGCATTTGGTCTTTAATCAAATGATTTATTACAGCAAAAAATCTTTAGACAATAAACATTTAGTCATGATTTGTTATGACAAAAAATAAAAAGATTTTTTGAAAATTATATAATAAAAAAATGCACTTTTATTTTACTATATTCACTTATTTAAGTAATACAAAAACAAAAATCTCTTTGGCTATACTATTTGTATCTGGCTGGTTTTGGTATCATTGAAAGTTTAAATTTTAAAGAACATAATTAATAACATAAAACCACAAAACAGTTTTGGCACATTTGAAAAAAACTGGGTACACAAAAAAGCTCGATATTTGGGTACCTCACGAGCTCACTGAAAGAAACCTAATAAAACCGAACCATTTTTGAAGAAGCTGATAACTGGTGATGAAAAGTGGATCACGTACGACAAGAACGTGCGAAAAAGGTCGTGGTCAAAGGCCGGTCAGGCTTCACAGACTGTGGCGAAACCCGGGTTAACTCGCAACAAGGTGATGCTCTGTGTATGGTGGGATTGGAAGGGCAGTATTCATTATGAGCTATTACCACCAGGCAGGACCATCGATTCTGAACTCTACTGCGAACAACTGATGAGATTAAAGCAAGAAGTTGAGAGAAAGCGGCCGGAATTAATCAACAGAAGGGGTGTGGTTTTTCATCATGATAACGCTAGACCTCACACATCTTTAGCCACTCAGCAAAAATTAAGAGAGTTTGGCTGGGAGGTGTTAATGCATCCGCCGTATAGTCCTGACCTTGCACCTTCAGATTTCCACCTGTTTCGGTCTCTTCAGAATTCGTTAGGCAGTGTCAGGTTAACATCACGAGAGGACTGCCAAAACCACTTGTCGGGGTATTTTGATCAGAAGTCCCAAAATTTCTATAGCATTGGGATCATGTCCCTACCTACAAGATTGCAAAAAGTTATCGAACACAATGGTACCTACATACTGTAGTTAAATGTAAATAAACTATATTAAAAAATGTTTTAAATTTTCTTAAAAAATGCGAAGAAACTTTTTTCCTAACCTATTATATATATATTTTTTTTGCAATGGGCATTATCAATTTTATTTCAAAGTATTCAGACTTGTAAATAATAGTACCAGCCCATTACCTCCCGTGGGTGTCGTAAAGGCGACTAAGGGACTTACTAGAGAATGGGCAGCAGCTTTCTCTATGCATTTTTAACACCATACTGCGATCGCCAACCCGCCTGCCAAGCGTGGCGATTATGGCACAACACCCCCCTAGCGAGGCCTATGTCCAGCAGTGGACGTTTTTGCTGTAATGATGATGATGATTCAGACTTGTGTTGCAGAATTCGATTAATTCTGTCGTCTTTATTAAAAAAAAAAATCTTTCTTTGTGGCGGTTCACCCAATAGTATAATCTCAATGTCAACTAAATTTGATGAAACTTCATATCGCTATATACACGCTTATATCTTTGTTAAATCGAAACAGCTAGGTTAGGTTAGGTCAGAACTGTGACCACACAACGGTAGAAACCATAGATATAAGAAAGAAGGAGATATGCCCGGAAGCTGAAAATGTATCGAAACCATCGGGTTTCGATACATTTTCAGCTTCCGGGCATATCTCCTTCTGTC
Source organism: Dryobota labecula (assembly GCA_947523025.1). Taxonomy (NCBI): domain Eukaryota; kingdom Metazoa; phylum Arthropoda; class Insecta; order Lepidoptera; family Noctuidae; genus Dryobota; species Dryobota labecula. The sequence goes on from OX383292.1 coordinate 1,627,579, forward strand.
TCCAGTCTGTCCCTACCACTCGCCACAACTACATGTATGCAGTTCAGTAAAAGCAATAGATACGAAGACGCGCACACACGCAATTCATAAATCGAAACTTACTACACAATCAATTATAAACCTTATCACATCAAACACAACGCGCATTTACCACCCACCCTACAACTCACTCACAGGAAAACATCGGGCTCTATCGTTGTGCTGTGCAAAAGCCATTTATTTTTCATATACGCTAATGATTGACTAAATCAGAAATTTATCGATTCTTCCATTTATTATTGTATTAAAACTTTTGTGGGGACCTGAAAATAAATAATAAACGATATACAAGTAATATAATACTTATGAATAAACAATATTTACTAAAAACTAAATATTATTAAGTAAATCAAAAATTTTAAACAATGAAAGAAAAAGATGAGTAATAAACATTATTTCACATGGGTCTTCCAACCGGGTTAAAACGGTTGTCAAATTGAAGAATAAACTATAATAGCAATATATTTCATTAGACAATCGACATTGTTGTCGATAGCCTACGTTAGTGTGATCTGCATAAGCACGTCACTAGCTCGCGACAAGATACAGCGGCCTTTATACGCGATGCATCCGCATAAATAAAGTATCGTTTTGTGATTTTTACATTGTTTGTCCAGTCACTTAGCGACATACTTAGGTAGTGGTTAAGGAGCAATGTGTAAGTGCAAAAAAATTACAGTCGCTGTGATATTTGAAAACAAAAATAACGTAGTAAAAGCAAGAACAATTTTAGGGTTTGTTGTTTTTCATTATTTTAAACTCAAATAATAGTTAAATACTTGTACTAACTTATGGTAAGTGATTCCATGATGTACAAACATTTTGTTTTGACTTCGGTTTTTACAAGAAATCACTAAACAACACGGCATTCCTATTATAACTTGTCACGATCACGGTCGAAAGCGTACTAGTTCGCGGAGACCGCCACTTGCCTATGCAATGAGCATTTTAATCATCGCGCGGGGACACAGACACGCCCTCTTGCCTCTTCTGTTTTTTATATTTCGATGGTAGAAACGGTACTCCCTTTCTTCTCCTTCTTCTTCTTCAATCGGTCCCTCATTACTGAGGATCGTGGTCACTGGACCCCTTTAAGCGGACAATCTGCCTCCATCGACTCCGTTCCAACGTTGCCATCACCACCTGCTGAAGTTTGCTTGAGGACGTAGCTTCTTTTACTTGGTCGGACCATCGTGTTGGCGACCGGCCTCGTGCTCTCTTTCCCTCGGTATTGCCAACAATGACCAGTTTTTCAAGGTTGCTATCTCCCTTTCGCATTATGTGGCCGAAATACGTCAAAATACGCTGTAAGCAAACTGTAGACAATCGGGTCTTTATGTCGAGTTGGGAAAGGACAGACACATTTGTGCGTTTGGCTGTCCATGGTATTCGGAGCATCCGCCTCCAGCACCACATTTCGAATGCGTCTATCCTCTGTCTTTCTCTTGCTTGGATTGTCCACGTCTCAACTCCATACATGAAAATCGGGAAAACTAGTGCTCTGACCAGTCGGGCTTTAGTTTTATAACTTATACCACGACTTTTCCAGATGTTCTGAAGGCGTGTCATAGCATCTCTAGCCATAGCTATACGTCGTTTTATTTCTGGGACGCAGCTGCCTTCATTATTAATACTAGAGCCCAGATAAATAAAACTGTCCACAGTATCGATGCCTTGGATGTTATAGGCACCCGATAGCTTTTCCGCACGATCTATCACCATAAGCTTGGTTTTCTGCCTATTTATTGCAAGACCTAATCTGCCACTTTCCACCTCCAATCTACGTAATATCTCCTTCATGTCGTCAAATGTTGTAGCAAGGAGAACGGTGTCGTCAGCGTACCGCAAATTGGAAATGCGCTTTCCACCAACAGCAAACCCCTTTTCCCAGCCCTCAAGAGTTTTCCGGATTATATACTCTCCATACACATTAAAGAGCAGAGGTGAGAGGATGCAGCCCTGCCTAACGCCTTTCTTGATGGAAAACACATTTGAACGGTCGGTGCCTAATTGGACGAAACAGCGGTTGTTGATGTAGAGGCTTCGGACTAGATCAATTAAATGTTGAGGCGTACCCATGTCTTTTAGAACCTCCCACAGCTTATCCCACTCCACACAATCGAAGGCTTTGGTGTAATCAATGAAACACAACAACTTCTCCTATCTACCCACATAACAAAACAGATTGTAAATTAATTTGTATATTCTGTGCAACTGACATAAAGGTGCAAATCTTTTTATATATTTTTATGTTTTCTTTTTATATTTTTATATAAATAAAATATTTTGATTTGATTTGATTGACATGAATTGAATATTCAGTGGACAGTGGCACTAGAAAGCTTCACCTCTAAGACCTAAAAACATTGCTAGGCGAACAGAATAAAGAAAGCCGTGATTGAAGGAATTGATGCAATTCAATGTAAGTAACTGTAATATTCTTTGACTGCATCTAGATGCAGTCAATGAATATTCAATTCCAAAAAACTACAACACCAAATCGTGCCAAACTCAACAATTTCCGGGTCAGTGACAACTCGACCCGTGTCAACTCAACCCGAAACGGCTGCGTCCAGTTCGTTATCATCAGCGGGCCAGACGCGCGGTAGACGAGAGAAAGGCGTGACTCAAAGGTACGGTGCATTGACTCGTTACGTGATCGATGTAGGAACTTAGGAACGTCTGTATTACAGCCTGAGGAATTCTCAAAAAAAAGAACAGTCTTTATTGTTCACCAGAAGCGAGAGGAAATGTAACATCGATTGAAAAGTCATTTTTAGAAGCATCGGTGAGTCAAGCTGTGTCTGGCAATTGAATAATCTGGAGTACCTTTAAATCTTACCTTCCTAACTTTTGCGGTGATGCCTTTAACCGCAAACATAATTTGCACGTTACGTAATAGGAAATTCTTTAAATTATTGTTTGGTTATAAGTACATCACTTGTTCGTTACAGAAAAGTCACTTCTTAATTTTGACATAATTGTCCGTATATATGATTTTTTACCATTGTGGTGTTCGATATCTTGATTATCTTACCATAAGGAAAACACAGACAAGAACACTAATCCGTCCATCAATGGCGCTTAGCGAAAGGTGGCAAATTCCAGGATGTCAATGTACAAAGAAAAACTCTGTAGCACATTTGCCAATAAATCCAAGTATCTATGTCACTATGGTGAACAAAGACTACTGAACCGTAGATTTACACGCAGTGTTTTGACTAACTTTCATTTGTTCAGATCAACCATTGATAACTGACTGAGTCATGCGAGTAACTCATATCACTACTTGCCTAAATACCGAAGTGGTGTCGCGATTGGAATGACAGAGATCACAAACTATAAGTAAGCTGCTATGAATAATCTGTGGCGCAGCTTATTGATTTATCAACACCCACCTCCGTGCTCACATTGTTAGCGTGTGGGAAAGCCTCAATACTTAGTTCAGTGTTAAAGGTCTAGAAAGTAAGTTCGAGATTAAGTAGCCTTATTAAAATAAGTGGAATGGGAAATTGTACTGCCATCCGCACTGTGGTTATGCTAGTCAGGTGGGACCTTGGGAATTGATCCCCGCCCCTAATTTTAGGTTGAACATTCAGAAACTAAAATAGCATAACCCGTATTTACTCCACGGCAATTTGCAAGCTCATTGAGTAGACCAGAAATTTTAAAGCCTTTTTATTTACATTTTGACTGGTTTTAAAATAATACCGAGCCTCCATTTTCCCCGCTATTCATGAAAACTGTTAACACTAAAAACTTCCTTTCAGAAAAATCCAATATCTAAGTCCAAATAAGAGCTCAAAATAGCCCCTATAAGTACGCTATTGAATTAACGAGACAGCAAGTTTTTGCTTGTAATACCTACTGTAATAGTCTGGTCAATAACGACTTGTATGTAAGTTGCGGCATTGAATGTGACCAATGGGCCGTGACAATATCGCCGTTTGCCGGATCTCGAGCACTTGTCCCACCGAAGAGCGAGAGCGAGCATTAAATAACATAAATAGCTATAAAGTACAGAACAACATGGCTGGCGAGAGATGAACGAGCAACCTGGACCTGGGAATTAATGCGCTGTCACACCTCGCTACAAGTTACCTAGTATTTTTTTGCTCGCTTTCGTAGCTAGTCCTCGCACCAAGAGCCTTTAAAAGTGAACCGACAACCTTTGCACTGCAACAAGCCATTGTACATTTCATAACGTACGTTCGCTTGGCTAACGCTCTCTCGCTGACACACAGTGGAACGAATGTATGGGAGCGGTTGGACGTAGACATGTCCGAAAAATAAGAGTAAAATTATGACAAACTAATGATGCCATCTTATTCGATTACTTAATGCCTTCATAAATTGTGGTGATGAATTTCTTCATAACTCCCATATTTCGGGAGTAATTTGAGAAAATGTGAAATTTTACTATGAAAATGAGTGTATCGAGCTCTCTCCCTCCTGATTCCGGGCTTGTTTCAAGTAGCGGTCTCTAATATCGTAATGCTATTACTAAGAGCTATATTTAATACTAAGACACATAGTGCGCCAAATGTGCACTTTCTGGGATAAAAGGAAATGAAAATTTAAAAAAAAAAACGTTTTTTCCCCATTTGTATTTACTTTAAACCGCAGACAGACTTATTAAGAGGTCTATAAATATATTATATATATACAGAAATATATATTAACAAAAATATTCACAAGAACTGATGAGAGTATGACTTTTAAGTAAGTTGATAATAAATTACCTAGTTTCATTAAAAGTACAATAAATAATTAAGATGTAAGCTCTAATTTACTAAGTTACACATTTTAAAACAATAACATCATTTAATTATCTTCGTCATCATCATCATCATCAATTAATTCAAATTCAGAATCGATGTCCGCTAAATCATTTATGTTAACAAATTCGATATCACTTTTCTCAGAATCCGTAAGCTCATAAAATTCCTTAAAAGAAGATTTTTTTACAAACTTATTTCCTTTTGGACGGATACTTGTAACAAGTGGATCAGAAGACAGTAAAAGATTGTGCATAATATCTTCATTGCATGAGATACTGCTATGCTTTCGAGAATGCCCCTCTCTATATTTTCTAAAATCTTTATTTCTAGCCTCAGATGCCTCTTCGGATAGAAAACCAATGGGCACAATTGACATGTTCTGAACTATGTCTGGCCCATGCATTAAAATTTTATGAAGTGAAGAAGGCATATAATACCATGGGTATAACTCCACGTAAAGCTTAGCAGTATCAAAGCAGAACTCTCGGAATTTAGTTACGTTGATCTTCTCTCCTGATGAAATACACTGCAAGATCACACAGATTTTTCTTAAAAGCATAGCATCTATTCCGGTCAGTTCAGCAGATTTAGTGTAGTTTTCAAAAAATCTCCTTGCCGAGTTGCCATTGTTGGTGGATCCACTGCCTTGTTTCACAACATCGAGAAGTAAGCCCGTTTCTCTTCTTACAGCCTCTTGAACTCTTTTCTTCCTGTCATCAACTTGCCTTTTTGCTATATCACCCCTTACTTGCCATGATTTTATGTCTAATTTGTAGGAAATGTGTAATAAGCATTCCATTGAGCGAATCCAAGCGTGAAGGGTGCTTAAGCTATATTTATACATGTCCTCGTTTGCGTGTTTATCTTTGATTAACTCTAAATTATTCATTTCTTTAGGACAAGCCTTGCATATGTCACACACTGAAGCTGCTGTATTGGATATAATGGAATGAATTTTACCATCAATCATTGTCAACAGCAGTTGGTGTTTGACACTAATTCCATCAGTGATGGTGGATGGAGTTAAGGCTTCAATCTCTGCTTCGATTTCAGCCATCTCTCTCTGCACATTTTCTTTGGTTTCCTTTATAAACTTAAACAATATTGGCCGGCAAAATGAAGTGGAAGATGGTCGCTCGTTTTCCCAAATTGTTACACCTTTTGAGACGAGCCGCAGTGGTACAAGACTAATCATAAAATTACTAGCAAGATCGATTTGCTCATCTTCACTCGTCCTTTGATGATAAATGCTTTGGCTAGATGATCCGTCAAAACCCCATTTGCTGGTCAATACGAGCTGTTGATTGGGATCAACAGGGGTTTCTAACGACCTAATAAGTCTTCTTGAGGTTAAATCCATCAAGGCTTGTAATTTGATTTTTGCAGAGCTCTCTGTAACTGTGAGATCTTCTTTGGCCGGATAGCACTTAATTTTTTCTTTAACCAACATGTAGTAACTCGGGTATTGAAGAGCTCCTTCTTGAGTGTTGAAATCCCGAAGAGTGTTATAGCGCCATTTCGATAAGTTCATCGATACATAAAGAGCCAATGCCTTCAAAGGGGATATTTCCCGTACCTGAATTGATTTACCTTCAATGAAGGCTTTGATTTTTGAGGCCTCTTCTGGATTCTCCGTCAAGTATTTCATAACATAAGCTGTATCGCTTTGTCCTGCCTTTTGAAGCGCCCTTTCGGCCGAAAACATAATTTCAGCGCTGCTACTGCTGCATGAAAGACTATCTTCAGTGCGTCTTCTTTTTTGCCGGTTACTAAGGTCCTCAAAAGATTTACGAGGACTAGGATGTGTACAAGTTGAAGCATCAGATTTAGCAGGAGAAATTATGGGCTCGATGACGTCACTTATATTTTCTGTAGAAGGTTCCATATTTTCATTCTGTAATTCCGGCCATTGAATTGCAGCCTGTAGCCAAATCTCATGTTTCTTCCGAAACTTATCTGTGCTTCTTCCAGACTGTGTCCATTTTGCATAAATGCGGTAGCAAAATCGACGACACCAGTCTTTTAAACTTGTTTCAGCACTTTCACATAACTGAACACAACTGTTATCTTTTAAAACACTGAACAAATAGTTAAAGTCGCGTAAATCTTTATGTGCGCGTGCGCATAAAGCAACGTGAATATCAAGATTTGTATTAAAATTTGGAAAATACATTGCGAGATTAGCTTGGATACAACGAGGTGTAAATCAACACTGATTTTAAAGTTACTAATAGTGACCTATTTATATAAAATCCAGGTATCCCAGGTATCCTTTGTTAAATATTGCAAGGTAATTAGTTATTGTGATAATTAGTAAATGATGCATGCTAAATTAGTGTATTAAGAGCCATTTAGTAATTAAATAATAGCAATGTTCTTATCAGTAATCATTAGTGCATCAGTTTTATATGTAAACCTTAAGTCCCTAATTATATATCCTAATTAGCTTATATCTTCTCTAATTGGCTGCTCAGAAATGTTATTGTAATAAGGTAAACCTTTAGAAAAACGGTTTTAATCAACAAAATAAACAAAAAATAAAAAAATTGTGTTATAAAATAAACATCACTCTTTATCCCAGAAAGTGCACATTTGGCGCACTATGTGTCTTAGTATTAAATATAGCTCTTAGTATTAGCATTATGATATTAGAGACCGCTACTTGAAACAAGCCCGGAATCAGGAGGGAGAGAGCTCGATACACTCATTTTCATAGTAAAATTTCACATTTTCTCAAATTACTCCCGAAATATGGGAGTTATGAAGAAATTCATCACCACAAGTTATGAAGGCATTAAGTAATCGAATAAGATGGCATCATTAGTTTGGCATAATTTTACTCTTTTTTTTCGGACATGTCTACGTCCAACCGCTCCCATACATTCGTTCCACTGTGTGACAGTGTGGCAAGTGTCTATAGCATTCCAGACTACAATTTGCAATTGATATTGCAAATTGTAGGAATTAACCAAGGGAAACGATTGAATGAGATTAGTTTACAATGCGTCGTAATAGAATTAAAATTGAATGCATATTGCTCGTAGTTTTGCTGCACACAGTTGCTTTGTATAGAAGTGCATAGTAAAAGGAAACATTAAGATAAAAATAACATGAAAGAATGCTTTACAATGGGTAATTATCGCTTGAGTGTGTTTCTGTGTATTTAACTACTACACAGATAATTCTCGTGCCATTTTGGTTAGTACTATCGTCTATGTTTAAAAGTGCCACACAACACCATGAATATTTCATGACAATCTTGCTACCTTCCCTCCATGAACGATCCTTGTGTCTATTTTAAAATGATTCTCATTGACCTTCTGTCGAGCTCCTTCAGCTCTCATAGAAATATAAAAAACAGGAGAAGTTACAAGGGGGCGTGTCTGTGTCCGCGCGCAATGACCAAAATGCTCGCAAAGTATGCAAATGGCGGTCTCCGCGAACTAGTCCGCTTTCGACCGTGATCGTGACAAATCATAAGAATGCCGTGTTCTTTAGTGATTTCTTGTAAAAACCGAAGCCAAAACAAAATGTTTGTACATCATGGAATCACTTACCATAAGTTAGTACAAGTATTTCACTATATTTGTCTTTAAAATCATGAAAAATAACAAGTCGCAAAATATTTCTTGCTCTTACTACGTTATTTTTGTTTTCATACATAACAGCAACTGTATTATTTTTGCAATAAATACATTGCTTCTTAACCACTACCTAAGTATAACGCTAAGTGACTGGACAACGCAATGTAAAAATCACAAAACGATATTATGTCTATGCGGTTGAGTCGCGTAGTATGGCCGTTGTGTCTTGCCGCGAGCTAATGATGTGCTTGTGCAGATCCATACTAACGTAGGCTATCGACATTAATGTCGATCGTCTAATGAATATATTGCTTTTATAGTTTATTCTTCAATTTGTTAACCGTTTTAACCCGGTTGGAAGACCCATGTGAAATAATGTTTATTACACGTCTTTATTTTCTCATATTGCTATTTTTTATTTATTTACTTAATAATATTTTGTCTTTAGCAAAATATTTTTATTTATATTATATTACTAGCTTCTGCCCGCGACTTCGTTCGCACGGAAGTCGTAAAACACCATAATATACTAAAATACCAGCCACATTTTAATAAAACTTCCCTGAACACTACGTTTGTAGTTTTGGTCACAGCAGTCAAAATATACAGAGAGTCAGGACTGGTGACGCGTGAGCAAGCGACGTACTGTTCTATGTTCTATGGTAAAGGGTTTGGTTTCCGCACTTAGTCCTTCAGGTGGACCATTGTACATGGGCCATGGCGGTCATCAGTGGTTATTCCAACCAGCCCACCTCCGTCCAGAACTTAATTACGTCTCCCGGTATGTTTAGAACATCTGTGAACGATCAGGGTGCCCCGAGGGTCTCTGTTCTAATCTGGGTGACGCCTGTGCATTCAAAGAGCACATGCGCGACGGTTTCCTCAGCCTCCATGCAAGCTCTACACAGAGGATTGTCCGATATGTCTATTGTGTGGAATTGTTTGTTTAGCGTGCAGTGTCCCGTAATGGTCCATGGTACGGAGCGAGAGTGCATGGGAGGCCGTCACCTCCTTCTGCGAAGCAATGCTTGCGAAGGAGGAGGCAGAACGCGTGAGGGAGAGGTAGTCTGTGCGCCCTCACGCCCCTAGTCGCCGCAGAAGACGCCCTGGGCGGCGGGAATCAATTGGCGATTCCCGGCCACCGTAGGCGCGGGCTTGCGGACGGTGAGCAATGGGCAGCTCGCCGTCTAGTAAGGAACAGGTCTAGGTTGACAGCGCGTTGTGTTCTCCGCGTGCCACAGAGATGTCAGCACGAACTGTGACGGGGTCCGCTAGGACCAATGCCTGCCAGAGTTGCGGGTTTTTCCGAAAGGGATACCGTGGCCCTGGCACAAAGGCAACTGAAGTAACACAAGTGGGTTTTAGTCAGTAAAAGTCTGACACGCCCTCCCGCTGCCCCAGAGCGGGAGCAATTATTTGATAATTTCCCACCCAAAAAAACAAAAAAAGTCCTATAAAGTTCTTCGAACTATCGATATAGCGAGTCGGACTCACGCACCGAGGGTTCCGTACCATTATAATTGTATAGCTTTATTCGTATTAGTACCTAAATAGTTATGTGCCCAGAAAAAACTACAACTTACTGTGCTTAACCCAAAGCAATCTGCGAGTAGGTAGGAAGGAGGACATTTTGGTTGTGAACCGTGAAATGTTTTTAAATTTTCATCGGCGAGGTCAATATTCATCAGAGAATTTTAACACTGCGGTGTACAATATTGCAGTTTTAGGTCAGCGCCATCTCTTGACCGATAATGGAACTAATGTAATTTTTGTTGATGCTTTCTGAAAAGTGTGTTATTTAGAGAAATCGTTTTATTTTTCCAAATTATGTGCAAATAGCGCTCTTTCATACGATACCCCACATACCCTAACAGTCCCACTTCGATTTTTTAAGACACCCAGTTAAGTCCAAGTTGCAAAAAAAAAAACTTTCTTATTTGCAACATAGTTGGGCAAACGTCATCTAAAATTATTCCAAATTTCAAGTTGGTAGCATTAGTGGTTCTTGAGATATCTAGCTGTGACAGACAGACGGACAGACAGACTGAGTACGCCATAACGGTTATTTTTTACCAATTTGGTAGGATCCCTAAAAAGAAGCACATAAATATCAATTCTTTGGAATCGAAATCCGATTTGCATTGCTTTGTTGAAAGTTGACTGAAAATTAAATAGTCATAATATGTCATAATTGACTGCTTAGATCCATAAGGTATGTTAATCATTTAAAAGATTAAATCTGTAACTATTAGATAAATTCGTTTCCTATTCAACACAGCGAAGTAGTAATGGAATAATTCGACTGTTGTCATACACTGATACATTGTGTTCGTTCTCATCTCAGTCTCACCTACGACCTGTATGGGAAAACTTTTTTCGATTTCTGTACTCAAACCTCAGTTGGTCCCATAGAGTTTTTTGATCCTCGTAAGAAACAGGATCGATTGGCATCAAAAAACGTTTTTTGTGAAAATTGCCCATTTTCTTGCTGACTGTAATTTTTTTTCAAAATCTGTGAATGCAGATAATTTTTTTTCTAAAAGTTAAAGATAGTTTCTTAAGACCATTTTCTTGTAGCGACCACGGTTAAGGTACCTGCCCTTATGGACTCATCTCAAAACATAATGCAATACTGCTCATCCCCCATAGCAAATAGCGTGATAATTTATACGTAGTAATTTGACCAGGGGCCTAAGTCTACTAATTTACAAACGTTGCAATGGTCTCGTCATTGTGAGTATTTGACAGTGTTTGTATGGCAAATCTGTCAAAAACTCAAGAGACCATTGCAACGTTTGTACATTAGTAGACTTGGCCCCCTGACCTATAGGGAATATCTATGCAAAGTTCGAACAAAATCTGTCCGGTAGTTTTTGCGTTTAGCTGGAACATACATTCAGACAAACAGATAAACAGACAAAAATTCTAAAAACTATATTTTTGGCATCAGAATCGTTCCCAGACCTCGTGGCATTTACTTTTTTTTCAAAAATATTCAATGTACAGTTTTGACTTCGCTATGATTTTATTAATGTATAGATTATTAATGTATAGATTATTTGTATATCGTTTATTATTTATTTAATTTTGAGGTCCCCCACAAAAGTTTTAATACAATAATGGAAGAATCGATAACTTTTCGATTTAGTCAATCATTAGCGTATATGTAAAATAAATGGCTTTTGCACAGCACAACGGTAGAGCCCGATGTTTTCGTGTGAGTGAGTTGTACGGTGCATGGTAAATGCGCGTTGTGTTTGATGCGATAAGGTTTATAATTGATTGTGTAGTAAGTTTCGATTTATGAATTGCGAGTGTGTGCGCGACTTCGTATCTATTGCTTTTACTGAACTGCATGTGTAGTTGCGGCGAGTGGAAGGGACAGACTGGAGACACCGGGTTTCCATACATTTTTAGCTGCCGGGGCATATCTCCTTATTTCTTATATCTATGTAATATACCATCCGTTTGAACAGTGACGACCCTTAGTTTTCAGTGGGGATGAAATTGAAATGTTTGACTCCTATTTAATGCCTTTAGACTGTACCTCAGTGTTTTTGATGAAGGAAGTGCATTAAATTAAGGAAAGAGCCAAAAGCATTTCTGATTATTTAGCTTGTCAGTGTCGTGACTGTATCCTTATTGAATTTCGAAAGGAATAGTAGTGAAACAACCTATCTCAATGTAATGCCAAAGGTTGACTTAATTTCTCAATTGAGAAATAACATTTTCAGGAGAGTAACTTATTTAACTTTCAGAAACTTGCTTTTGGCGAGTATAGATACTTCCGGATTTATTTCTTTCTCGTATCGGAAATGAGATCAAAAACGTTTCCGCTTTTGAGAGATGAGCATTTTCCTGTCTCAATGTAATTCCAAAACACGTACCTAGACAAAGAAAATTGAAAGCCTGGTTTGCGAGCGCTTTCATTGAAGATACTTGGCTGTTTTTTTGCCTTTGAACTTTGACTACTAAAGGCCAGCAAATAATAGCTCGTCTGAAGTTATTTCTAAACATGATATACATTCTCCCTTTAATCCTGTGAATCATCAACCTTTGCTTAAAGATCCCCAAGTCTGTCATCTATAATTCGGTAAATATTCCTAACCTAAATCCATTTTCTTTGTAGTATTTTATGCAGGTTTTGTTGTATATTCCAAAACAAACAGTACCGTGAGGGTTTGAGGTACAGATCAAGTTGAAGGCGCCGATAAATCGCCGGGCGGCGAGGCAGCTGACCGCGCAAATTGCAGCGTAGGCGATGCATCGCCTTGCATGTCCTGTGGTATATATTATAGGAGGTTATAAAAGGATTTGGGCTAAAGAGTCTTAAATCACTATTTTGCCATAAGAGTATAGATCTGTTCGAAGCGCGATCAAATTAGACAGTCGATCGCTTTTTTCATGACTTGTTTATGCGGATAAACACAAACATTAATCACGTCTTTTCTTTAATCAATATCGCAATTTCTTTTAAGTTCTAGGTATTTACAAACTTGTTAGTCGTAGTATGCTTTGATGAAAATTTCTCCCATAAAGAATCGACTTCAATCGTTTTAACGCTTTGCGTGGATACCTCGCCCCACAACAGAAGAGAAATGCTTGTTCTGGACATTTTGTATCGCTTGCTTGCACATACACAGCTTACAAAATTTACAAGTAACTTATATTTAACACAACTAATTTATACCTCAATTAAAAAGACACGCTTGGAACGAACCAACGACATTTAGATGTTTAATAAGTCTTCAAAACATAAACCGGTTGCGAACCGTAACGGGGTAGGCTGAGATATAATTATTTTTAAAGTATTTCAGAACGGTGTAATTAATATGGCGATTTACTAGTTGATTGGAACTATGCAGTAAACATTTTCAACTGGATCGCTGTGTCTACCTTTCTTCTGTCGCATTTAACAGCTTCGTAAAGACAAGCATGACTAGTGCACTTTCTACTTGTTTGATAGCTAGAACTATTTCCTAATCAGCATTAAAGCTTAATTTTATAGCTGGTGTGTGTCCTTCAATAACATACGATGATCTTTATAAATTGTAGTTAGGACTCTTTCACCAGTAGATAATAATCTACCGGTGAAAGAATAATCTCGCAATTATTTGTAGCACAATCTTTGCGCCTTGCCTTTTCTCTTTTGACTCATAACATTGTATATCTTTTATTTACTAATTCTATTCTTGGACATATTTATTGAATAGATAGTAGAAGTTACAAGATATAGTTGGTCAAAGTTCACATTCGTATTATCTGAAGCGATTGGGAGCGGACGCGCCCACGACTCGTCCGTGCATTGTGCACGCTATCTAGTTGTGGAATCCGGTACAGTTTCTTTATTGTAATTTATCGATGTTGCTCCTCGATACGTAGATTTATGATTGCTTCGCTATTTCTATGTTGATTAGGGATAAGTTATTGCCTTTATTGTATTAGAAATTCTTGAAAGTAATACATCATAAACTTTACTAGTTTCTTCTGTAGCTCTATCCAATAAAGTTACTTGTATTTCCAAAATAATGTTTTTGTCCCCCATATATTACTTGACGCTAAAGCAAAGGCGTGACTTGCGAAACGTTTTATCTTCAACTCCCAGACTATTCCCTCATAGCTAATATCTTATTCAACACAATCAAGCCTGAAATAACTCCCGACGTTTTAATGCTCCGTGAAAATTCCTTCGTCGAAGTGCAGTCAGGAGTTTACTCAGTTTGGAATTTTACAACTTTCGGTCTTGATGCAGCTTGGTTACTCTTACTATCAACATTATTAGATTTAATTTACCAGTCAATTTGTTCCTCAAAATTGTATTTGAACTCGCCTCATTTACCAGACATTTCCGGAAAATCGCGTACAGCTTTAATAAAGAATTGTGGTCGATAAAGAACCCTGGTGTTTTGGTCCCCAAAATGCCATATTGCCGACTAATTTCTGTCTAAACTTCGTGAAATACAGTCGCGACTCGCAACTCATAGTATTTGCACTTCCACAAAGTCCCTTGAATCAACACCCTGACTCACTAATTACAATTTCGCGTCAGGCTTTCCTCTGAGCGTCTTAACGAGCGAAATATGCAGTGTATCCTAATTAAGTATATGCTGGGGTGATTTGTAGTCGCCGTTTATTTAAACCAAGTTATTTATAGCACACCTTAGCGTCCTCGCCTCTCCCTTCTACGCGACACAGTATAACCTTTTTAAGAATCATGAGACGAATCGCACACTTGTGGATCAGATGAATGGATGTTTATAAGCCTTGGATTTGTTGATCTGTTGAATTTGACAGTCATCTCTGTGTGTCGAGATATTAATTGCCCAATCTTTAGTTCTCAGCTGTTATAATAGGTATGGGTCCCTAAAGAAACTAACAGTAACTTCAGGGTTGGAACTAAAGAAGACACGTTTATACTAACCACATTCAGCAACAGCTGTTGTTCGTGATTTCGAAAATACAAGCTCTGTTTGTTATCTAATTCAAACAGTCTGCAAACTTCTTGCGGTTCCGACAGGCAAGTTTAGAATGTCAAGGTCATGAAAATTGCAATTACGTTAATTCTGTACGCGCAGCTGAAGTAATGGCGACAGACATGCAAATAACTTGAACGATGGGGTTCCAGACGAGGCGGGGTTCTTGCTAAGCTAATGTGCGTCGCGTCTTCCAGTTATTTTCACAAAACGAATAGTAGAGGTTGTGCCAGACATGATTTACTACTACAATTCCAAAAAAGAATTAATTTATTTATTTATTCGTTTATTTAGTTCGAAATAAACGTTATCACTTTGAATTCGAATTTCAACCCGAAAAAAAGATAACTTTACTTTTCCAAGCAACATTCTTTTAGGCCAAAACTAAACTAAAACCCGAACTTATGAGGCCGAAACCGAAAGGTTACTTTGCAGCACATATTAATACTCGCTCCCTGATGGAATGCATACCCTCACTCACACTTACACCACAAATTTACTCACCTTAACTGTTTTTGTATGTATAATCTGTTATTTATTTAATTTGTACTCTATTTAAATAAATGTTATCAACGAAACTTATGAACTTAACAGAACAGAACATATTTTATTAATAACTTTGTGTAGTGTTTGGGTCACCAAGATACAGACTGTGCCTAGTTTGGGACACGCTGTTTAATCTAAGTCTTCTGTTAGTGAGAATGCTACTTGTATATTTAAGAACTTTGTGTAAGCTAATTAAATGAATTTGAATTTTCCTACCTGCAAATCGAAGCCGAATCCTAACATGCAAGACACAATTAGTCCACAAGTAAACCAGCATAAACACATAAAAAGAACTATTAAAACGCAACCGAATATTATCTTTGATTAACAATATCCAGGCGTGGCGGGTTCGTGACAATGCGCTATAATTTGCATCAGTTCTAAGGAAATATGTGAACTGATTTAAACTAATTAATCTAAATGCCTGCTCATCAGACAGTTTGACCTCGTCGCTTACAATTAATGATGTTCTGGCCATCGCTACAGCTAATTGTACACTTGACTTAGAAAAAAGTGCACGTTAATCAGTGGTGAAATTAAATGGGCGAGTCTTCGTCTTTCTTACTATAATGACTCTTAGCATGATAGATTCCATTGTTTTCCTTCTAACTACATAAAAGTCTTCCCTTTCAAGATCTTTCCCATCCTGGAAGGCTTCAGAACTAGTTATGAAATTGATAACTATTAAACCAGCCCTTTAAGTGACACGGTCTTGTCATATTATAAACAGATTATGGTTCTAACTAATGGGTAGCAGTGCCCAGCTGCGCAGCAACATCCTAAGCGTTCTGTTAATTTCTAGGCAATCATGGCATTAACTTAAGGACGTATGTACTTCGAGGCAGTCGATTAAGAAATGATGTTGACATGATGCACTAAAACAGCTATTTCTTTCATTGCCATCAGTTTCTATGTGTGTGCTCTAAGCGTTCACTAACCTTTCTGTGTTGACCTTTGTATTTAGCGCGCTGAACTATTTGTATAGCGCGACTACTGTCTGTGATACCTATCTTTACCAGCTGGTGGTATTTCCTTTAGCGGTTAAGAAGGTTTTATTAAGGAAACATGAGAGTTTTATAATTACTTTAGGAAATAAATTATAGAAAGCCCAGAATTACTGACGTCAACTTATAACACTCTTATTACATGAAAGAGACGAACACTGTTTGAGACATATCACCAGAAGATGCTGCACATCAAACCGAGACATCTACAACGATGTAGTCAGTTTTCTTAGAAAAGAGTCTGGTTACAATCATCTTAACGATTAAAACCCACCATTCCTGGCCCCATACCACCCATAAACGAAGCCATATCCATGTGTTGTGCGCCATTAGCTCCCAATGAAGCGTTTACATGGTAATGTTACGGAATTTTCTCATTGTACCTATTAATTGTTGTCTAAGTATATACGCCATTAAGCAGTCATCACCTTCAGCGTGTTGGGAATGCTAAGTCGTTTAGAAACAGAATAAATAACTGCAGAAGGTTCAATCTTTGCGCCCTTCCGTACTTAGGTGCTGTAGGAATCGAACAATCATCTATATTTGACACGCATGTGTTAGAAAGTAGATGTAAACTACATTTATATATAGGTATTGATAGCCACTTTATTAGCAAGCTTTGTGTGTCAGAATGGTAACTAGTAGTTTACTATATATATGAAAGTCCCTATGAATATGGTGTTAGGGAAAGGATTTTATAAAGAAAAGCACAGAAAGACAAGACTAGGCATTTATTTCAATTAGGCTTGTCAAAGTAACGTTATTTGAGAAAGCTAGTTGTCCGTTCCAAAACTAGGTCTTCGTGGAGAAGAACGGCGAGAAACTCCACGGAAACTTGGTTTAAAGTATTTTATCAACACATTTTTACATTAGCATAATATACTTTGTTACAACATAAATCTCTAGGATCATTTCTCAAAGATAGAAACTTTACCAGTGGAAAGAAACAGCACATGAATATTCCTTTGATTAAACACAATGCAATATTAGCCAATTAGCCATATTTTAACACATACAGAGCAACATAGTCATTAGCAATAATCAAGATATAATATCAATTAACTTACATCTTATATTTCCATAAATTACCGTTAAAACAGATAGTTCTATCTATTGGACCTTTACTCAGATTAGTAGCAACATTATAATCATGGCAAAAGAAAGAACATAAGTATTCCATTAAACAATTTAACACATTAGCAATATTGGCAATAATATGCTTTACACAACAACATAATCATAATAGGCAATAATTAATAATTAAGTTATAATATCGAATTAAGTAGTTAAACTTTTACCTGTAGGCCGGAGCTCCGTTTTGGTCGATGTTTGGATCCAGAATCGGCTCTGACACCCGGAGCTCCCCCTCTTATAGTCGAGAACAAACAACTTTGACGTTTCAATCTACCGTCATCCAAAATATCAAATATCAACGACATAAAAGGTGGATTTCCGTTTAGAATATTTCCTATGTTTTGCTACATTATTCCTTAATATTTTAACTAATCTACTTTTAAAGACATACTGAAATAAATAATTAAAGAATTATTGGAATAAAGTAAATTAGGTATTCACAGTTGTTACAAGTTTAGGTTATGCAAATCATTACAATTTCATCAAGTTTTAACAGTGAAATGAATACTCATAACATAACAACAATATACCTATAATCACAATAATCTATTACATGCGACAGCTGCGGTGCGAGACTTGTTTGTTGCAGTGTAACAGCTATGGAATGTCGGTATCATTGAAGAGAAATTGCAGATATGTGTGCAGAATGTCCTAAGAAAATCAAATCTCAGCGCAAATACGTCATCTCCTAAAGATGAACTTCCACGTAAACGGCTGTAAGGGCGTAACAAAAAGTGCGAACTCCTTAAAACCACCCATAAATGTTAGCCTTCTTCACTTCCTCATCTCGATGCTAACGCTAGGTGTCGTCACCTCGTGAATCATCGTCAGCACCTAGATATTAGCTCCGAGTCTTGTTATGAATAACAATTAGAGAAATGATATGGATTTTTCGGTCTAGTTATTTCGTCTGCCTTTGAAATGGCAGGTCAGGCATACAACTAATCTTATTTACTTAATAAGAGTCCAAATTGTAAATATACTTTATCGGTTATATTGCTACGAGGTCCCAAGAATATTCAAGATGAGTAATATCAAGAGTCAGAAGATAGACTAGCTATGGCAGCTGCATTATGTTAGGATATTGAATTGAAATAAAATTGCAGCAGCAAGCATCTGATTGCTAAGCATGATATTTACGATTTGTTCTTCATTGTAATGCATAAGCAAATAGATAAGTGACCTACCTGCTGCTAAGCTATGCAAGAAATAATTGCATTTTATTCTGGTTTTGTTGCATTTTGCAAAGTTGTTATAATCATGCTAAAATTCTGATATCTGGGTAAATGTCATAAATTAATATTATGCAGCTATGAATAGTAAATTACAAGCTGCCTGCCTGAATGAACGGACAAATCGATCAATGATCAGCAGTGAGATGGCTACGGCATAATGTATATTTGAATTAAACACAATTTGGATGTTTTCTCTGCTATTTGGAAATTCGTCCATACAAGACTGTCCTGAAGTAATTTTATTAAATTTTGAGAATGTTTGTTAATAAAATGAACGGCAATAGTAAATTAAATATATATCTTAAAAAACCCCACACATTTTCCTCTTGATTTTTGAGTTATGGACGATTTTTTGCAAAGCCGTAACAGGGGACTGTTGTAACCATCCAGGGGAATGTTATATGGACAAAAACAAGTAGTATTTTTGTTTAAGTAATCAGTCTTTATTTTTTTTTGCCATTCTTAAAATATGATTTTTTTTTTTTAATAAATCAACGGTATTAAAACAAATCTTACTTATTATAGTGACTTTTCTTAAGCCTAATAACAGTTGCGTTAAACTTAACAAAATCAACTTCTTAGTCTAACAGTATTTTTAAGACTAAATTGTGTGACACTAAAGTCAGTCTTTATAATAATGAAAAATGTGGTATCTTGCCTTTTCGCAGACATTTTATTCTCAAATGTTTCATTTGCCAAACTGTTTCATTTCTCAACTCTCAATTGTCTCCGAAAGCAAAAAAATATCTTATTGTATTTTCTTATGGTTTTATAGAACACAGTAGGTTAGGTTTATTTTATGAGTTCCGAAAAAAATATGGTTTCAAAAAAAATCGTGAGTTGGGAAATTAAAACAGTTTGGAAAATAAAATATTTCGGCGAAAAGACAGGATACCATATTTTATGCAACTAATGTTGGCTTTGAATTCAATAAATAATAATAAATGCACTTTCTGATGATCTTAAAGGTGTCTGACGTTCTTCTGTGGGATCCCCTCTGAATCAGGTGTATTTTCCCAGGGGACTGTCATTTTTACATAAATACTTAATAAAACAATATCATTTAAAAACATTCAGATTTACGACACAGATGTGGCTACATACTAGATGATCAATTATTTTAAACAAATTGTAGTTACTAAAACTCTTAAAATATAAAAAAAAGGCTTACCAGTGGACTGTTTTCACTAACGCCCGAGACGCGTGGTTCACCAGCTGACGCAGTAGTAGCACTAAATAAAATGGCGGTTGCCCGTTTAGCTACACAACCGAACAAACTTCACACCGATTGCGTTCCGTTTCGCGATCTAAATGCTTCGCTCCAAAACTAAATTTAACTTCAGCGCGGTTTTAAAATTTTAAAAGGGGACTGTTTTAATAATTTGAGGACAGCATTCGCACATAGATAAAATAAAATTGTGATGTATAAAGATGCTTACCGTTTTCGTTAATGTATATGGATAATTTTTATTCAATTATCAACGATAAAAAAAAAATATTGGAACAAGATTTGTAATTCTGGTAAAGGGACGTATCAGGTGACTGTGTTCTGAGATGTATTAGGTAATCCGATAGCAACACAAACGGGATATTTACCATGTTTATTATTTGTTATGAGTTCCCGATATTTCGGCGCTGTTAATATCCTGTTTGTGTTAATAATAATATTAGTGACCATGACAGTTTAAAAACTTATAATCCGATAGCTTCCATCTAAAGGCTAGTTCCGCGTACATCTGTGCAATTAAGCCACTGAATCAACTTACCTGTAACAAATATTAACTAAAACATTATCAACATAACAACAACATACACAACATATTAATATTAACTATATTTAATTAAAAGAAACAGAACTTATGTTAACTTTGCCAAGTTTCCCTTAAAAGTTTAAATTGTGACATAATTAGAAATGAAAATTACAGAAAGAAGAATGAAAGAATTTATTCGACCGAGATTAAGTAAATCTAGTATCCAGACAAATGTCAAGAAAAACAAAATCTGAAAGAACTGCAAGGATAGGAAAGTATAAATTCTCCTGAACTTTAGAGTGGGTGCATTTACAATGGCAAAACTCTCACATGCAACTCAGACCAGAAACAACAGTACTAAAACAATTACTTTGTACGGTCCCTAGTAGTCGAGTGAAGCTTAATACCTTTCAATTGAGTGCTAGCTAACTAGCAAGGTGTGTAGGTCTGATTCACCGTCACCGTCCCTGGCGTGTACAAGATTCACACCATTAACTGTATTGTTTACGACCTGACGACACGTGTAAATGGAGATTTTTTAATCAACCATGTTTGGAGAATATTAATAAAAATCAAACACTCGTTTTCCATGACGAAGTGGGATATTGAATCATTAAAGATACCGACGTCGAAGGTTTACAAACATTCGTAAATAATTAAAAATTAATTAAGTTGAGAACGATTACTGAGTTAATTGATTAGACATACAATCTCCCAACTTAATAGAGTCGTTATTCGAACTGCTAGGTAGAAGTCCAAATGGATGGATAGAGTTAGAATGGAATTCATGGTCGGAACCTACCAGGGTCCACTTCGCTAATCCATGCACGGACTTCGAATCTATTGACATTCACAAGTCTTACCTTTAACTGCTGCTTAGTAAATAACCTACAAGACAGGAACCAGACATTAGAAAAGTGCCTAAATTAATTCAAGTTGTAGTAGTGTTTCACCATTCACTAGCGATCTGGAAACCCGTCGGTTTATTGCGCTCGTGACCTCGACGGTACCAACGCACTCGGTATTAAAGTTCACGGCTACGGGCTACGTATGAAGCGCGTAATTTTGAGCATCCCATAAATCGAATGGACGTGGAGAACTGTACTTATGTATCTATATCATTAGTATCCCAAGGCAGAAGTCATTGCCAAGGCCAAATGCAAAGACATGGTGACAAATTGCTCAGTTTTATTGCCTACGAGTGTCGCAACGACCTGTTTCCTTTAGTTAAGTCCTAGGAAAATACCCAGGATGTGGACTGACGCACCAAACCGTACGAGTCGGATTGGTTTAGGTATCCTGTTTGGAATTACTGGATTGGTTCTTACAATCTATGCATGTTTCAATGGGGCTGCCAATCTTTCTGCCTTATATAATACCGCATTCTAGCTGACCCTACTACGTATCCTTACACCAATATATGCTTTCTTATATTTCGAGTTTCCTGATATCATAAAACCCATACCCGCCCGGAACAGATCAACCATTGATACAAAGCCCATAATCACATCAATCCCCCTTTTCTTTTTATTAGCAATATAAACGGCACATGGCCTGAACGGATACGTCCTAACCAAACAGACTGGGATCGAAACACAAATTGAAATATGATTCAGTTCCATATAATGGGTTGCGAATACTAATCGCAGGATATACGTAAGAGCCGATGAACTTTTATGGGATATACATACCTATGCCATTCCCATATAAGTTCATCGGCTCTGTGGTATTTTACCATACAAACATATTATGACAATATGACGTATGTATATTCTTTATTGAAGAACTTCAGGGGTAACCACAAATTCTCGTCTAGGTAGGTACTTCACAAGTTCTAATATTACTTACTGAAAATTAAAAGTTGGCCCAGTGTTCTTGTTGTGCTACAACAAGATCATACACCTTGTTTATCACTACTTTTAAAATTAATCTTTATCGTTTTTAATCACAAATGTCAATCGTAAAGAGTTCGTCGGCCAAAGTACAATGCTATTTAACTAGTAGTGATTTTGTTTGTTCCTACAATACACGCATATCATATTCTGTAATAAAAAACTTCAAGTCAAGTAGCCACTAGTTTTTCGCATATCATATTGAATAACAACATCACTTTTTGGTCGTGAGTAAAAAGTCGGCGCCGGCACATAAACAGCGTATCAATCCAATGTGTCAGAAGGTTCACTTATCCATAATATATCTATACCGAGTCCAAGCACATTCCAAAAGCCAATCGAACGAAGATTATCATAATCTGGTTCCACAATGACCCATTTTACCATCAAGCTACTATTTATGTAGTTTATGTATTACAAGTTGTTGACATTTAGCCTTCTGTGCTTTCTTATATTGATGTTCCCAGTCATTGACATGACTCATTAATCACGATCATTGATCGACCGACTCCGTTGATCATCTGTCGTAAGTCGGTGTCTTGTGAGTACATATTTATAACTGTGTGGGTAGTGAAAATTATTTTGAGATCATTGATGTATAAAATAAGGAAGATAGGGCACCGCTCTAATGTCACGTAAAGATTATTGGACTAGAAACAATTACATGTAAACACACCCACACAACTACATTTCCCGATGTCGTATGTCATGCATCAATAACCGAAACATGCATCAATAACCAAAAAAGCAAGACATGACGCGGGCTGTAGCGGGAACGAGATAGCAATAATTGTCACTGTTACGTACCCTTATCAACTCAGTAATAAATGGCGACCTAGAAAGCAATAATATAAAGGAGAATTATAAAGAATAAGTTTTGATGTACTTACGAGTGGGAAGTACTCCCGTGGAACTTGTTTTTGGTTTTTGAATTATTTGTGCACATTTTGAAAATACAGGAAGGCATTGCTGTTGCTTATTTAGACGATTACGGTAATTTTACTTAACGTGCTGCACATGTGCTAAACAGAGTTCGATTGTGACTAAGGACAGTTGTGCCGGTCGGCATAGGTTATGCGGTCGACGTCGAGTAACGCGTACATAATCTTTATTTTATTATACATC
This sequence comes from Dryobota labecula, assembly GCA_947523025.1. Taxonomy (NCBI): domain Eukaryota; kingdom Metazoa; phylum Arthropoda; class Insecta; order Lepidoptera; family Noctuidae; genus Dryobota; species Dryobota labecula. The sequence continues at coordinate 1,651,143 of OX383292.1, forward strand.
AATGTTCGAGATCAAGTTATTCATCATTGGTGAAAATGTTTACGATATCTTGTTAAAGTAATTGATATATCCGTAGTAGTTCGATGCTTTATAAGTAGAAGCTTTACAAGTACTGCGCAGTTGATCAATGTAGATAGATGGTTTGGTGCAGATTGGCGCCGGTAAACTTGTCAAGTCATCTAAGGTCTTTAAAATTCTCGACTGCATACAAATATATTGTCATTATACCTAGAAGTGTAGCAGGAAGTATTTTTAGGTCTGTTTATGATCCTGTTGATCTTGAAACAGAAGTTAACGACAAACGTATTCACCTAATGAAAGTTATGTCCAGAAAAATACTGTCTTAAACTAAGAATTTATATCGTACAGTAGAAGTGCCTGCTAATAACCAGTATTCCTTTTCTTTTCCAGGTAAGCATATCGAATCCAGATTCCAGTCAACCAAATACCGCAAAAAAATCAGTATGTAACACTTTCAAATACATAGGACAAAATAGAAACCGTACACAGGTCGATAATCTTCAAAGCAGTAGGGCCATTTGCTACAATGATTTCATACGCTCATTACGGTAATCAGGACAATGAGTCATCGCACTTGAGCGCATCAACCTACTTGTAAATCTAATTTTGATTACATTCATGGCCAAATGATTCGGTCTGAAGTAGATTGAATGCAATAGGATAGAACTGCAATTTTAAAAAAGAAAAACAAATTTTGATCTGTGTTTTTTGTTGGTGTAAGTAACGAAAGACCTATGTAGAAAAACCATAACATAAAAAATAGAGAATTAACACTTTCACTGTCCACAAAGTAGACACAATAGTTAAACAATCAACGTGTACCATGTGGTTCATGGGACAGGGAACCTGTTAAGGTGTTTGTTTATGTTACCATGCTGCTATTATGAACGTAGCTGAGGGCTCTTATGACACGCACGCCACAAAATAGCGTGGTCACTATTTAACCTGGTAATGTAATAATGTTTAGGAGCCTGAAACATTTTACCTGCGGTCGCTAATCCCACAGGAGCCCAGTTTGGTAACTTTATTAATCCCTAAAGTAATTGAACAAAAAAGAGCGATATTTCCCCAAGGATATTAATATTTAGTTTTTGGGCTGCCTCTTGTAGTCCGCAAAATGTGTTTGTACATAGTCGTAATTTACAACGTGATATAAATTTGATCTGCCAAGTTTTACAATATCACACAGTAGCTCTGACGACATTGGGTGAAGTAAACAACCAAACTTTTGCTATTACAATATTAGTTTTAACAACGCTAGTCCAATGTTAGCATAGAAGTTACGTAAACATGCCACTCACTTCCACGATACTGACAAATTCGAACGCGTTTGCAGGCTTTTAAGTCTAAGAGTTTCAATTTATTAGTCGATCTAATAAAATACAAGCTGGCCAAGTGTATTTAGGCATTAAAGCTTCCCCAATTTAATCAAGTTTAATTTTAACAAACTCATTCACCAATAACTTCATGCTTTACCCATTTCTCCTCTCGCAATGACGTTTCATTTAAAAAAGTTGTTGATTTACGAGCACAGGACTGGAGTGGTTTACGGCCTCAATCAATTCTCTACAAATCAATCGATTAAACGAATTGCTGAATATGTTTTGAACAGAATGGGTCCATTGGGATTTGATTTAGAAACACTCCTTTTAAATATCTCACTGTAATGCCGCTACACATACTATTCGATTTTAATTTTCTACATAAGCTGTCTTTCTACGTTAAATTCAAATTCATCATCTGTTTCCATTTCATTTTAATCTTCTTAATTTAATGTATAAAACACAAATGTATGATTAATTTAATGTATACAAATAAATAAAATTGAAGTGTCTGTTTGTAATGTCAAAATAACAGCTTTTTACTAAATGCATTGAAAATACTGAACAAGAAAACTTTTTTTTTTGTCTATCTCTGTTTATTCCGGCTAATCTCCAAAACGGTTGGACCGATTTTGACAGGACTTTCACTGGCAGATAACTGATGTTATAAGAATAATTTAGGCTACTTTTATTTTAGAAAAAGCCACGCGGGCGAAGCCACAGGAAGCAGCTAGTCATCAATATTAACGACTAGACAGTAAGACTTGAATAGTAAGACTACTATTTATATCAATATCAAACAGGATCTAACTTCCTCCATGCATCCTTCTAATCGTTACCCGAGTAGACAGCTAACATCCATTAGTACATTTTCCATTTATTTGTATTGCATGCTGTCTGTTGAATTATTCATCATGGCATCTCCGGCTTCGCACCTCGCAGTGTTAACGATCGCCGATACATTTGCAACTCTCTGTTCTTTGACAAATTGGGATGCAGGACGTTTTTTATTGGTTTTTATAGGAGATGGGAGATCGTGTAATTAGAGGGCGCGTAGCTAAATAATAAAAGCCGCACGGTTCGTGGATGGGTGACCATCCATTATATATCGAGACCCTCCGTGCCTCGGAAAGCACGTTAAGCCGTTGGTCCCGGCTGTTATTTGTAGATCTTTGACAGTCATTACGGATAGTCAGAAGCCCAAAAAACTGACAACCGGTCTTACCAAGGGGTATTTTGTTACCCAGTAACTGGGTTGTGGAGGTCAGATAGGAGTTGCTCCAATAAAATACTAGTATTCAGCTGCATCCGGTTAGACTGGAAGCCGACCCCAACATATTTGGGAAAAGGCTAGAGGTAGATTGATTTGTATGTTCGCAAAAACTTAGGACTTTTCAAAATAAGAAGCGATTTCCATAATATAAATACACGTAGTAAACATGAAATTGTGATACCCAAATTCAGATTAACTAAACTAGCAAGTCATTTCTTATAAACAGTATCCGCTTTTATAACAAGTTGCCAAAGTCGGTTACAGAACTTAGCGACGGAAAGTTCAAAACCCACATCAAACGTGTCCTTATCAAAAAAGCATATTATAAGATAAAAGACTACGTTGAAGACAAGGAAGTTTGGCAATAATTCCTTCTGCACATGTGGCTTCCCTGGTACCTCATAAACAACATAACTATGTCAATGTCTATTAACTGCTCCCAAGTAACGATGTTTATTTAGATTTTTTTATTTTTTTTATTTTACATACTTCCTTGACATAATCTTTTTATTATTTGACATTATTTAACTACAAATCGAATTCCAATTCTTTATTAGTGGCTTTTGTGGACATGATATTTATTCAGATATGTTACTGTAGTTGTAATTGCAATCATGTCATTAATATTTTATATACTTAGATTATTTTATATTTTGTGAATGTGAGAACGTTGTAGGCCTAGTAGAGTGTAGATTTGTTGGCGGTTTTCTATTTTGTTAAGTACCTGGTAATTGTTGAAAGGCCTACACTGTCCTCCCATACCTATGATCACTGTTATTTAATAATATTGTAAAGCCAATTATTTTTAAAAGAGTAACCGTGGAGTTTTTGTCGGCTCTTCTCCATAGGAAACGACTAACTCGAACCGTGCACCTAGCTTCTGACGTTTCATAAGTGCCCATGTAGGTTTATGTGAAATAAAATATTTTGATTTTGATTTTGATTGATTTTGATTTTGATTGCATTAGGCCATCTAGTTAAAGTTTCTTCTGTGAATTAAGCAAAGCCATTTTCAAATTCTCTTAATAAGTTATGAACTTATGGATCATTCCAATGGCCTTTTTTTGCAAATTAAACATCCTTGATTTCAATTATCGAGACCGATGTTTTTACGGTATTGGTAATAAATATGTTAAAACTATAACAAAGGTGCGACAGGCGTGTCGTTCTTACAACTTTATTGCAAAAATTTCACACAATACTGAGATTAGCTGCTATCAAAGTTTTTTTCGAATAACACTGCGAGTGCGTGCCTCTTAACTTTTCTAATTAACTTCTCCAACGGAACTTGCCTTGAGTTTAGAGTTTTCTTCATAGACATCTATTATCACCTATTTTAAGGTACATTTCATTCGTACTATGTTAGTTATAAATATCATCAAATGCATTCAAGAAATTGTAGTTGGGTTTCGTTCATCGTACCTACTGCTAACCCATTAGCTTCATCCATTGCTTTGTCTTCTGTTCTCTCTCTTTTCTTTCCAAAGTTGATGAATCAAGGGCTCGACAGCGTCAATATGGCCCCCTGCATCCCGTCAGTTGATAGTGACAAACGATGTCAGTCGGGACGCATTGTCATGGTCTACGTGACATAGGACACGATGCCACACACATTTTTTCCCCTCGGTTTTTAAATTCAATGGATCTTGTTCGGAAGATGATTCGGTAGTTTAGTTAGTAGCTGTTAAGCTCATTAACATTTCGTCTACGGTAACCGTCTACACAGCTACATATTGTTATGCGGAAGTTCAGGGTTTTATGTTGACACAAAACAAAACGCGAGAAACGTATCGTGTAAACGGCTGTTTTATTTGTTTACATACTTACTTTTTCCTGTTACTGCGCTCGTGTGGAAGTTGCGGATCGGGGGCCTTTTCTTGTGGAAGTTTCTTTTTAACGACACGGAATGTCTTCGCAGCTCCGTAAACGTTACCTTATTCTTTACTTAGATAAAGATATAAAATATGTTAAATCTATAATATTTCAAGCCGCATCTTCGCTATATCGTAAGAGCTACAAGTATACAAACAGATTTTTCTGTGTGCATTCCCCTGCAATCAAAAGTAAGAGCCAATGAGCAAGAGTAAGAATGATTGTCCTGCATCTAATGTCAGGTGATAGTGACAATTGATAGCCGGCAACCAGCACAGCGTCGGTATACGTGACTTTAAACACCAAGGCACTGTGGCACACACTTTTTTCTAAGTCCTTTTTAATGATTATGTAGATCTCGCTTAGACGATAAGTATCATAGCTAGCTCTCTATGAATAAATATTGCGTTAAACATTTGTTATTTTCAAAGTAAATGTGGCATTCCAAAATGCTATAATGTTAAAATATTGAAACAGACATCAAATTCTTTGAAAATAGCTTCCAAGTAAAACCACTAAGCACCGCTGCGTTTAATATTACAAAATATTTCAATATGTGCCCACATATGCCTATGACTCAAGCAAAGCATGACTGCACGCATACGTTTCAATAAAAATGCGCAGTTCTAAGCTCCTTAGTCCTGCCTGACGACCGTCAAAGGCAACAAGAAAATATAACTTACAAACGAGCCCAAAGGATGTTCATTTGAATTTAGAAATTAAAAGCATTTACTTTGAAAATGTAACCGAGATGACAACTGTTAGAGAAGCATTGAAGAAAAATACATACACATACAAGAGAATGATGATGATGATGATGACTTTGAAAACTTAAGAGTTAACTCTTCTGGAAAAACTGCAATAGATATATCACTAAACTATTGATTATAAATGAGAGGAAATTTTCCGGCAAAAAGAACTTGATATTGCAACGAGTAGAGCAGCTGTTATACATACTTTGTATAGAAAGGTATGATGAATCTCCCTGAGAGGAGCTAATATTAAGCGAAACCGTACAACTCGACCCGTCTGTGAAGCTAGTTCGTAAAGCTTACGTCCCATATTGGAATTATTAAATAGTTTCACAAGCTATATTTAGTTTTAATAGCGTGGAGTTTAAGTTTTGTTTTGTTTGTAATTAACTGTTTAATGATCATGCTCATTTCCTGGATCCGCTTTCATTACTGCAAGATCAGTTCCTTCAATGTAATTGCGGGTTCTTTCTGATCAATTGTATTTTGTATTTTTGTTTTTTGTAATTGTATTTTAACCCATAAACAATTTAATCTTAAATGAATGAATAATATCACTATCTCTGCTCTCCGAGACTGCACTGCGGCAATCTTTCTGTAAATAAAAGCGTAGAAACTTTCATACCCGTTAATTAATTTCGCACTGATAGACTTCGAGAAAATCCTATCATACTTACTCATCCCGCACAAGTAGTAATAACCAACTAAGTGAGCGGAGCTGCTGATTATTTGGCTCGCAATTTGTCATTACTTATGCACTATGTTGCGTTAATACATAGTTGTTACAAACTGAAGACAGATTACTTGAAGAGTAAGTAATGGACGAAGAGGCTGAATAAATATGGCTTAATATGGACAAACAGAAAGCGGATGCTTTGACTAAAGTAATACTAGCGTCATTGATGTCCTTGCGGTCACTATGCTTTGGCCTAGGATTTATTTATTTATTTTATTATTTATGTACACACTGTAACATAGATACAGATACGACATAATAGAGCTGTTTTTAACAAAATAGTTATTAATGTTATGAATAACACGTAGCATTTGTTAAATTTTGCCAATCGTAGTAAGTAAATGTGCGCGGGATTAATACCTGTGGTCCCTCACTCTTGCAGGCCACACGAACTGTCACTATCAGGTGTCATTCATAAAAGCCTTCAAAACTCAACTGCAAGCACATTGCTCAAATGTGTTTTTCATAACATAATAACTGTTTTGTTTTAATGCAAAACAGCTCTATTATGTTTTCTTTAAAACACATAGCATTTGTTGAAGACCTGTTTTATATCTGCTGGTGAAAGAATACTGAAGGATGTAGACGCTATGTGAATTATATATATAATTCATGGAATGAACGAACGGTATGTGCGTTCGCTCATGCTGGTGGTCAAGATACCCGTTGAAGCCCGTTGCTAGCTGGCTGTGTGACTCACCGCTCGAAAGCTTGAGGAAGTGATGATGACGTCACGCTGAAGTACTTGCACGAAGGCTGCGTTAATGTCCATGTTCGGGATCACCAGTATAGAGGTATGAGGAACAGGGTGTGAAGTTCACTCATACTCAGACTTCGCATATTCATATTTTTCTCTTCTTGTTCGCACACACTATTGTCTACATTTCTTTTTCATTTCTTCTTTCGCAGGTCTACTGCAAGAAATTTCTTAAGATACTCTATGGTAAAGGAAGGATCCTCCGACCAAACGGGTGTTGTGTCTGGTGGGCAACTGCCCGTCTGGTCGGAGGATCCTCCCTTTACCATAGAGTATGAGTGAACTTCACACCCTGCTCCTCATACCTCTATAAATAATTTGAGTACAAAGGTACTAATTATTTCTTAAGAAATTTCTTGCAGTAGACCTGCGAAAGGAGAAATGTAGACAATAGTGTGTGCGAACAAGAAGAGAAAAATGTGAATATGCGAAGTCCTGAACTAAAATATTAAATATAACATATCCATATTAATATTATAAATGTGAAAGTAACTCTGTCTGTCTGTCTGTCTGTCTGTATGTTACCTTTTCACGCCTAAACCGCGGAACCGATCGTCATGAAATTTGGCAGAGATATAGCCTGGGATATGGAGAAGGACATAGGCTACTTTTTTACGCGATAACCGACATCCACGCGGGCGGAGCCGCGGGCAAAAGCTAGTACTTAAATAAAGCTAAAATATATAAATACACATATATATAATATAATATTATATATATTATATAATATATTTATTATAATATAATATTATATATTATATTATAATATTATATATATACATAAAATACTCACAGTTAAGAGGTAATGCTCTTTTACTCTATATTTGAATAGAGACACAGTTATTAACAATATATTTGAGTAGCATTAGTATTGACTTCAAGTAGAGTTACCCCAGTCTGTTTTATTAATTGCCAAAACACTGTTAATGTGTTCGTTCCTAGATTGCCAATACAATCAACCAGGTAACTTTTATCTTTTGTACTCAAATTTGTGTCAGTACTCTCAAGTTCTACTTAAGTGTAAGTTCGTTAGAAGTATATAATATAATTGTAATTATAAGTATAATATGTCACATGCTTCATCCTTAACCTCAAACTCTTCCCCAAGCACACGTCTTAAAATAAAATAATTTCCACTTGCCTAATTTTAATCCGTCCTCTGCTCGGGATTTAGTAGCAGCCTTAAGCCGATTGTGGCGAGATTCTATAATGAAGACTGATCGTATTACCGCTCGACTGGTCTCCGATGTGGTATGAGGCAGGTTTGTATATGTATACGAAGATAGAAATAAAGGTCTTCATGTAGTTGGAAGATGATTTTGTTGTCAGAAGCTCCTATTGAAAATACAATGGGAAAATTTAAATCTATTGTTGATCGGAGTGCTTGTTGTTCTCGCTTCTTTATGGTTTCAGGAATAACTGAATCATTTTATGTTTTTATGTCTATGATTTCATTAGCATTAGTCCTATTTACATCTACCATCCCTGTAGCGTTTAAGTTTTTAAGACTTTCTTTTTGAGTGTTCCACTCTACCTAGATATTTTTCTAGTTCTATTTCTAGATATTTTATTCAGAAATGCATAATATTTGTATATTATGCATTTCTGAATAAAATATCTGTCTGTATTTGTCTTCAAAGCATTTGTATGCTTTGTGTTCTTTGTTTAACGTTTGCTACATGAAAAACCACTGTGCATAGTTTTTATTTTTTTTGTTCCATTCTTTCTGTTCACTATTACATCATCTTTTAAAGTGCATTCAAAGAATGTAAGTTCTAATATGTACTCGTATTTCGGACACAAGATCATCGATGCTTTTACTTTATTGCAATGTTTACATTCATCTTTATTGCCGTAAACTTGTGTTAAGTTTTTATAGCAGATTTACTACTTGTTAAAAATATTCACGTTGATCACAATGCTTAGCTTTAAAATGAGCCTTCCTTACGAAACTGTCAAGAGGCAAATGATCGCAATGATGCTTTCTTCGCCTTTCTCCTGAAAGAATTCTTATTGAGTTCAAGTAAGTGTATTGCTACATTAATTCATGATTCGATAACCGCACACAAAATAAAACGCACTAGATTCTTATCAGTAGCGCGTTAAAGCAATCAACAAGGATTGAGAACATGGTTAAATACCATGTTCAAAGACAATACACTCACTTTATGGGCTATTGTTGTTTTGCAGCCATTACAACGGGTGAAACGATAATATGTACGTTTACTGATTAGAGTTAAAAGTCCCACGATTATGTAAGTACGGTTTTTACACTACTAGAAACTTCGATGACTACCTGTCCTGAAGTCTAAGCAAGCTCTTGAATTCTTAAACGTACTTTGTCACTGGGTAAAATAGCCCAATTTCGGTCGTTCACCCTAGTTTTCTGTGAATGCTAATTATGAGAATTCCGAAGGATCCATTTTGCGAGACCAATCAACGATAGCCAAATAACAAAAGATTATGAAGAAGGTTCATAAACTTCCACCATGAGGTATCGAAAATGCAGCCAAATAAATTTACAGTATTTACACAATTATGCAATGGCCGTCATACACGTTATTACACGTCATATTAAATTGGCTGTCAAATAAAACGCCCATATCATAAAACTTGCCAATAAAACTAAACCACAGACCGATGCATTAATCCGTAAATCGTATTTTTATTTATAACTGCATTTCGCAGCTTGTTGCTGGTGCAGATGATGACGTCACCGAGCACTTGCGCACGCGCTGGCGCATGGCGCTGACAACGCATGAGAATTGTAACATGTGTGGTGAATTGCGAACCTACGTACATACGTCAGCTGCGTCAGCATTCACATGAATGTGATTAAGTTGCTAATTTTTTAAATTCTTGGACTTTAACCTGGTTTGCAGATGAATTAGTTATGTAGTAGGCGAAGTTGGAAGTTGGACAAATATGTTTTAGCCAGTTCTGTGGGATCACATTTATGCCTATCAACAACAGTTATCTAACCAATTGGTTTATAGTTCCGTCAACATTTTATTCATTTATTTATTTAATACTTTAAGCACAAAAAAATGTACAAAGGCGGACTTAATGCCATAGGCATTTTCTACCAGTCAACCATATATATAGTACAGTATTTTTCACATTTAACTTAATAAAAATATGTACTAGTAGATAATTAACTATCAATGGTATATCAATCACTACTGAAAACAGATTTTTTTCAAGCTGAACTGAATAATATTTACTCTAAAGACTACACACTATAGAGTACAGTAAGTGGGACTCACTGTGTAGCCACTCTAGATTCACAAAAGATTCTGATTTTTCCACTTCCATTTTCCTATCTTGAGTCTTGAGATAGACGATCTCAAGACTTATGATAAGATCAATGTTTGTAAGTATGTGAGCACTGTATCTATCGCATAATTAATTTGTCTGTAAATACTTCACTTTTCATTATTTTTACCTATTGTGGTATAGTAATATTGTTCTAGGTAATCGTCTTCACATTAGAATTATTAATTAATGTACACAAAATATTGTTAACATTTTAAAAGAGTAAGTATAGAGCTTGCCGATTCTTTTCCATTCGTAACTAGGTACCTTTGGGAAGGGGCAACTAGAATCAATTAATTATTTTTGGAATTTTTGACGTTTAAAAGTGCCTTCTGAAATAAATTATTTGAGTTTGACTTTGACAAGATCTACAAAGACGAAGTCTACGTACGGGGCTGTTCCATACCTTATCCACACTCTTCTATTGGTATAGGCGCATCCAAACGTTGAGTAAAGGGCGTGTAATACTTGTTGCCAGCAAGCCACGTAACCTATTTCACTGGAAGATTTACAGCTTGCACGAAATGGCACACATCTGTAGCACTTTCCGTCACTGCAAAACAATATGTGCTGCCTATGTAGGTAAGGTTTTATATACCACGGAAAATGCATCGAGAAAAGTCTTGCATAGCTATACAATATAGATGAAGCAGGATTTAACCGCCAGTGTGGCGAATCCGTGGCGACACAGTTTCTTGCTGTCTTTATTTTATAGATTTCTTTGTGCCGTGTTGTTTGCAACCACTGTTCCGTAGCTTTATCGTGTCTTTATTTTATTGATCTAGTCGTGGATAAGTCTTCGAAAAATGATAGAAGCCATTTCATATGCGCTCGATATCTCTCTGATGGTGTATTACTTCCGATAAAAGGCGACCAGGTGTAAGAGCTTTTGCATGCACAAGATAGCATTTATATTTCGTACATCTTTGTAAATACTTCGCAACTGCAGAAAACATCAATCTTATTTAATCTATTTTTCAAGTCGTTCACCTTTCATATGCTTATGCAAGCATGTTCGTCGATAATTTGATTATACACTTTATTTATAATGTTATGATAAAGTGCAGCTCCATTCGTTTTGTTCCGGGTATCGCGAATTCGCAATACACGATATGTACATTCGAAACCCTTTTTATTTCGCTGTATTGGGTTATGATATCGAATACGGTTCAGGCGCTAAAGCTGATCAAGTTCGACTTCCATTTTCATATTGAGAAATACTAGCTCAAATGTAGAACTGTATCCATAATATGGCCATGGCGCCTTGGGAAATTATACAGTAGAACTTTTGATTGAACGATATCTTTTATTAAAAAGTCATTGCAAACACCAGCAACACTTCCCGGCGTATTATTTCCCGGAACGATGTTCCTCGGGAACTCCTTACAGAGTTCTCAGTTAAAACCTATCAAATGCACCACTTCTGTACTCGGAAACGCCTTCCATTCGTTAGACGTCACTCAATTTGCAGTGCAGTTAGCGCTACATACAGTGTTTTGGTTTCTGCACTTTCTAAGAAATGGAAGCGAAAAAGAAACAGATATTCGAAGCGTTCGACTGAATCTCTCGAGTTCACGCTTAGGTGTGATTTTCGTAGTACTTCGCCTGTTGACACATCTTCGTGAAAAGGGTGAAAAAAGCGCGAAAATGAAGTGAGGAATCATTTTACAGCGAAATGAGAGGGGCATCCTAATTGGCTACGCTCATTCGCGGTATTAGTTAGCAATTCTGGAATACAAATCGCGGTAGCAATTAGTTTTCAAACTAAACCATTCACCAATAGCTGTCAGAAGCGCATACCGCGTAGGATTTCCGGTAATATTGTTGCAAAACTATGCATCCAATAAACGTGCCACAATTGGATGAAACGGTGAAAATCAAACCACTAATTGGACTGAACCATATTTGTATTGCAAAATACTATTATCAGAGTACCATCAAAAACAAGGAGGGGTTCTAGTTTAGGTACCATACCTAAAAATGAATTTAGAATGCATACTATATAGATAATGAACAATTTGGATGTTTACATTTTCGCACATGATTGTACTGTTAACGTCATTCGTGTGATTAATTTCATTGAACGTGTACTACAATAACGGTTTGCAGGTTTGTTTGTTTGGTCTGTTCTCGGAAAATGGACTATGAATAGTCTGCTGAACGGACTATATTGATTTATTGTTACAGATATTGCTTTTATGAAGTTTGAAGAAGGAATATGTTATGCGCTTTATATTAAATTCATTTTATTGGTTTTTCTGATATTGTCATCAGTTTTTTCGATGTCAACACCATGTAGTAGGTACATACGTCAGAGAAAAACATATTTGTATAATACAAACATAGTGTTTAATCAGGTGTATAATCGCATTGAATCAAGATTCACACAAATCATTGATGAAAGATGATTCCAATCATCGAATAACATGATCGGCAACCACTAACTGAGCTTGACAAACTCACCTGGCTGTTACCAATTTCACCAAATCCAAATCCAGAAACACATCGCAGCAAGCACTAACAGTCCTTCCTTGATTTACGATAGATATCCTCAGCTACAGCTAAGGTTGCCAGATGTCCGGGATTTCCGGGATTGTCCCGGAATTTTACGTCTTGTCCCGTGTCCAGTAATTCCAGCTATTGTCCCGGATTCCGAAAAATAAAATAACAATAAATGACACGGCTAGGCGGAAGGCAGCGAGCGGGTTTGCTTGTTTGTTTTTTATTTTTAAGTCTGATTTTATTTAGTTTATAAGATAATAATGTACTTGTTGATGATTGCCTACTATAAAAGCAAAGATTTCAATTTTATATCTTCTATATGGTGATTTTCTACCAAACTTCTTTTATCTTTTTTTTTTCTTCTTTTTTCTTACTTTTTTCCTTTTTTACTTTTTCTTTTTTTTCTTCTTCTTTTTTTTCTTCTTCTTTTAGTGAGAGTGAACAGGCTTCTTCTGGGTAAGCTCACTCCATCGTCGACTTTGTCTCTGTTACTCAGACCTAGACTAGAGTCAAGAGCAAACCCATCGTTAAAAAAACTGGACTAATAAAAGTACAAATTTGAAAAATAAAATCTTATTTTCCTTTAAAAATAAATACAAAATAATATAAAATTAGATATCCCGTAATTTATATTTATATATTCATAGCTATAGCTAAGGCCCGACAGGGAATCGTCCCGGACTCGGCAAGTTCCGATCTGGCAACCCTAGCTACAGCGCATTTACATTGAACTAGCCGAATAAACACGTTCGGACATAAATCGCCCTGTATAAGGTATCGAATGCGACAAACACCGTGGCCGCCATGTTGTCTGGGTGTTATAGCCACTCGCAGGAATGTCAAAGCTGTGTGCGCTTGAAACCTTACAGGAAAATGTGTGGATTTGATTGTTTTTAACTAATACAAAATTATTGATTATGAAAAAGTTGTGGATGGAAATGGGTTATAGACGAAGAACGCAGAAAAAAATCACAAGTTTTATGGACATATTAATGATAAGCAGCAACTGTAATAAATTACATAAGAAATGCAGAGAAACACGATTTGGTAGAGACCTAGCTAAATTTAGCAATGAACTCGTGGTGTAAGATAAATACCAACAGCTAACATTCTATTGTTTACAGACGAAGTAGGTTGTCTTGATTTTCCTGTAATATGATCTTCCAGCTACATAGCGTATGTAACAAACCATATTACCCAATGGTTCATATCTAGTCTAGAACTTGTATAAATGCTAATACGCCACGCGATGTGGGTTAGATGACGTCACGATGTTCAATATGGTGAATGTGTGTTGCTACTATGGTGTTATACCCCCGAAGATCTTAATAATTGATAATAATTGACAAATAATTGAACAGATAATAATAAACAGATAATATTGAACAGATAAATTTAACAGATAATTGTTGAAAGGCCTACACTGTCCTCCCATACCTATTACTTATCACTGTTATTTAATGATATTGTAAAGCCAATTATTTTTAAAAGAGTAACCGTGGAGTTTCTTGCCGGCTCTTCTCCATAGGAAACGACTTACTCGAACCGTGCACCTAGCTTCTGACGTTTCATAAGTGCCCATGTAGGTTTATGTGAAATAAAATATTTTGATTTTTTGATTTTGATTTTGATCTCTCATTGTTAGGGCGGCTAACGAAAGGTAGCTTAAAGTCGTTAACAAATAGTTGGTGACTCAAAAGAGATAGCGAATCCTCTCTTCAAAACGCTGACTGTAAAACATGAATATCTGGCTGCGAGCCGAAATCACGAGAATCGGAAGATGCAAAATGCATTAAAAACTTTCATGGGACCATTCAGCAGCCGGCAACGTGCCAACAGGAAGAATTACGCCCAGAAAACCTTAACAAGATTTTTAACCAGTTAGGAACAATTTCAGAATATGCCACTTAGCTTATAACATAACTTGCAATCGCTTATTTTGAATTCTCTGAAATTAATTATATTGATGGTCTTCAAAATAATATTAAGTATGGTTATAAATAAATACTGAAGCATCAGGGTGTAAAAATGATGGATGGTTTCGTAACTTTTCCACCGTCTTCAGTTGATTTTGTTACTTACATAGCTCCCGACTCTTGAAACTGGATTGAGATTAATCTCGTAAACTTTGCTGCTGGTCTTATACTGATTAAAGTATCAAATAAATGCTGAAGGACTATACAGTATCTTATTTAGTTCTGGCTTTTTTATGTCTTGCCTTATAGGCTCTTGAATATACTTCCTTATTGACTAACAACTAAGGTAAGTAAATGGAATATTAATACGCTGTCGTCGGTCATGATGAGTTCCATGACTAGTTTCCTAGAAATTAAATATTAATGCGTAATGTACAATATCTCTACACTACACGTAGTGTTCATGAATCGTTTGAAGCGACGGATCTAAGCAAAATCTATATTTGAATTGACGGGAGAAATTTTGGCCCGTCCTCCTAATTTATGGAAAGTGGAAGTTTCAATTCTAAATACTATTCATCTATTGAAAACCGGCCGAGTGCGTGTCGGACCACGAACAATGAAGGGTTCCGTAGTTGGGATGAATTTATCCAAAGAACAAACTTAACATTGTAGTTGAAAAACAAGTTCTCTCATACATTCCAACTGCAAATGTAGTACGCACAATATTGAGAGATTTACCATGTTATTTTAAGATCATAGTCTTCTTACACGTTTTCCTGTAGTCTATAAGTAACTATTAATAATCTAAAAAACTATTTTCTGTTTATTTTTTATTTTAGGCTCAGTAGTTTCGGAGATATCGGGCCTGGAGTGGTAAATTTTCATCTATTTTCTTTTTAAATAACTTTAAAAGTATTTAAATATAAAAAAGTATATCTGAAATCCTTACAATCCTTCCTTATTTTGATATGTCACACGGTACAGTTTGCAAATCCTTTTTTTTTTTTTGCCCTAAAGTAACCAACCCCCATATTCAAAATTCATTGATTTACGTTACACGTCCGTGTTGAGTCACAGAAATTCATATGACTGTGTTCAACTTTCCGTCTTATAGATTCGGAGCAAATTGGCTGTGGCAAACACACGACAGACAGACACACGAGTGATCCTATAAGGGATCAATTTATCCTTTGAGGTACGGATACGGAACCCTGAAAAGGCATACAAACATCAGAATGTGGGGCAATAAGTTGGTGCTGATGATCACGTGGTGTTCATTATGCAGCAGCGTCGGTAACCCGAGTCCTGCGCGCAAGTGCGTCCATTGTTGCGGGCTCGCGGTCGGTGGATCGAATGGCCGATACTCTGGCGATTCGGAACGGCCTGCATGTGTCGGCCTTTTGAGATCTAATCCCGTCATCTCATTTAAAGGGAAATTGCGTGGGGCGCGTTTTGCTTGTCGGTGTCCTCGACTTTAAGGATATTTGTTGGTCCTTTCACTTCTTTCTGGAGAAACTGGAAACACATTTAAGAGGGCGTACAACAGTCCACTAGCGCCACTCCTCTAAAAAAAATTGGTTGTCTGTAAAGTTGGTTTTTTAGCAATGACCGTAACGGGACATTGAGTCATCCTTTTCCGTGCATGCAGCCGGATTTCATCGATTTATTAGACGTTGTCACGTCAAAAATATTATCTCGTGACTGAGAAGAAATTATGAAAAACGGCTCAATAAGGAACCTCGGTAAGTGTGTCTACAATTTTCTAATTCCTTTTATAAAGTTACATATTGAGACATGAAGCAACAAAATACGATCTAGAGCAACGGTCAGCAACAGGCGGACCGCGGCCCGTTTGCAGACCGCGAAAGGTCGAACCTCGGACCGCCAAATATTGTAATGTATTGTATACCAAGTATAAATTAATACGTAGATAAGGTATACTGTACCTTTATTAATTGAAATAATATTTTTAAGCCACATAGAGTCTAACTTAGTATACTCATTCTATTTTAAGTGGCCTAGTTTACCTGTTTTACAAGTACCTACTACTGATATGGTTTTATTAGTTTCCTATCTAGCCTGTGTGAGGGTGTGTGTGTGTGAAGGGTGTGTTTGTGCGAATTAGTTATAACTGATCTTATTTAAAATTAAAATAAATCTTTGTTGTGCACATGAAACATTCATAGATTGAACTACGTACCAATTTTATGGAAATACTAGCTGTTGCCCGCGGCTCCGCCCGCGTGGATGTCGGTTATTGCGTATAAAAGTAGCCTATGTCCTTCTCCATATCCCAGGCTATATCTCTGCTAAATTTCATGACGATCGGTTCAGCGGTTTAGGCGTGAAAACGTAACATACAGACAGACAGAGTTACTTTCACATTTATAATATGAGTAAGTATAAGTATGGATGTGTGGAAGCATTTCACAGTGCCCCGCGGACTTACCATACTTCGGCAAAACAAATATCGTTCGAGATTAACGGACGCCCACCTAGAAAACACTTCGAATTTGCTGTTCTTCTCAAGAACCAAACTATAAAAACTGGCTCAAGACCGTCGGTGCAGTTTCTCACATTAATTTTAGGTCTTGTGTCTTATAATTCAGAGTTTTATTTGAAACCATACGATAAATAGGTAGCACTTAATTATTATCAGTTGTTTTTTTTCTGGTCTCGTTAAAATTTTCCTACAGTATCCAACCGGACCCCACCTTGCCGACACCTGATCTAGAGGAATGTGGCCGCTTTTCTTTAGATCGAATTTTGTTGCTTCATGTCTCAATATGAAACTTTATAAAAGATATAAGACAATTCTAGACACACTTAACGAGGTTTCTTATTGAGCCGTTTTTCATAATTCCTTCTCAGTCACGAGATAACATTTTTTTTAAGGAGTGGCGCTAGTGGACCGTTGTACGCTCTCTTAAGTCACCGTGTTTGTAGACGGAAAAATTAAAAATAAAGACTGCGGTAGTCGAGTTGATATTGCATGACCAATGGTTGTCGATAACCTCTCACGAAGTGGATGATTAAAACATGAGGAAACAAACTCTTTGTATCCCGGATGTTTCTAGTTTCCCTTCCTTCTTGCAGAGTCTTGTTTTCAAAGACTTATCATTACCAACATAAATTATCTTAAATTTTTCAATAACCTCATCGTTCTAAATACTCGTGAGAATCAAAGATATAGAATCAGACCATACGTTTATTGTGCTACTGATTCCGACCTATTGTACTATAAATGAAATTATTCGCGATAAAGCGTTGTATAGAAGACTGAACGGTTCTCACGGCACAATGCCACTACCCGTTTACACAGGAGTGGCGCAGATTCTATTATGCTTTTATTCTGCGTAAACTACTCTTTTGATCACTAATGTGGCGAGCAAAATAGTCCTTGACTACGTTTGTCATACAGATGTCAGCTTATCGCCTTTTTGCTAAAGAGATCTCTAGGATAGTCGCTTAAAGCTTTGTATTTTAATGCTCCGAAAAGAGAAATTGGCATTGGAAAAGTTTCATAGACTTATCAGACGAATGGATTATCCAAGTTCAATCCAGAGTTAGAACCCTAAAATAGTTTAACAGGCCTCCTCAATGCAATAAGAAGTCAGAGTGACAAGTTTGTCGGTCATTATTACCTTGCTAAAAGTAAAGTAAAAAATTTAGAGTTAGTAAACTCGAAGTTAATTAACTAACATTTTCACTCTTTTTACGCGTTGTGCCACTAAAAAGTAACACTGGGCTAGTTAACCTGACGTTAGAGTTTTTTGAGTTGGGAACATTGCAGTTCAATCGACAAAACATAAAATAGTATTGCAATGTCTCTGCCCTGATATTATGTAATCCTACCAAAAATTAATGAACCAGCAATAAACGGAAATTGTATACCCAGCTCTTTTACACTACATTACGATATGTAATACTTTCTTGTCTTTGTTTATAACGTAATATTTCATTTTAATCGTATTGTATGTGGTTTCCATGGAGATTTAGTTAATTGATTGATGAAAACGTCAGGGAAAATAATGTTTAAAGACTTTTATAATTTTTATTTATTTTGATGAGTTCATGAATATATTGTCTACTGACATAGTACCGAATTTTTACTTACTATAACTTCGAACAATATATAATACAAAATAAGTTATCAGTGTAGGCACACGGCGGTGCTCTGCCCAAGCCGGGCAAACCTCCACCGTATGCTCCAGCGTGTCCTCCGGGCGATCCACACAGTGGTAACACCCGGGCGTTTCCTCCCGCCTAATCCTGAACAGAAATCTCCCGAAACAACCGTGTCCTGTGAGGACCACTGTCAGGCTGAAAGTGACGAGCGTCCTTATGGGACTTATTGCCACAATTGTGGCGTGCCCGCAACCTTGGCCTTATGATGTGGAGGTTACGAAGATCTTAAATATGGATGTTATGTCGCTCACTCTTACGCGAAACGAAAACAAAGGATTTGTGTGACGTTATACTGACTGGCTTTTTGTGTTTTTCTTTGCAGGCTTATGTATTGTTTTGGCACTGTATATTTATCTCTTAAGCTCCATTTACACGGCCCAAGCTTATTATTTATTTAATATTTAATTAACAAGTAACCATGGACTCAATATGTTAGTAACAATATTTCTAAAAACTATGTTAGTAAACTTAACCTACATACTTAACCTAACTCTGCCCTATAGTTATGAGAATCCCTGCTACAAGCTCAAAGCCGATGTGGAAAGCTTGCAGCAGCGATTCACACTATTCACACACAAGCGGTCCAGTCTGCTCGCAACATGCTGCAGTATAATGTTGGGGCTGTCCCGCACCCGGCGCACCAGGGAGGCGCAACTTTTTCGCATCGTAGCGTAGAAGCAATCAACACGAGCATCAGCAAACATCCCTCATGCACTATAGAAGCGGAACAGCCCCATCAATACCCGGAAAGCATTATTATATTGAATACGAAGGACGCTGTACAATTTTTTAGTGTAATCTACTCATATGCTGCAATGATATGCAATATGCACGAAATAAGGTTCTTTTCACTATTATTGCCTGTGGCATACCATTATATTGAAGCAACAATTGACTTGCAGCGTCTAAACAAAACACACAATTGTTGCACGATACGGGCAAGTTAGTTGCCGTTCAAAACTGGTATAGGTGTAAACAGCTGTGTACAATAAAATTACACGTGCAATAAAATCGCAATCAACTCTACAAGTACGAACGAATGAAACATGTTTTAAAAAATCTTGAGAAGACGTTCAATATTTTTTTTAATGAAATATTTGTCAGCGCAAATACGGCTGTTAAACACAGACGGCGCAGTACCCACAACGTAGTCCACAAAGCTAGTTTCCCTCACAACAAAGTTAATCGATATTTACAAATAGCAGTGCGTTACTTCTGCTTATACACTAATCGCGTGCTAGGTACGCTTCATGCTTACATACTCGCGTCTAATTAATTTATCAATTAGCATATTGAATTGATAATTGTGCTTATCTATGTGTGTTATCTAGTGCGGTCGCTAGGCGAGCAGGTTTAGGTAGTACTACAATTTTAGCGGTGTCATTTACTTAAGCCAGTCCTTTTGTAGAGCTAGACTTAATAATCATTAGAATATTAGTTGGAAACTTCTTGAAAATAGCCTCTCATCATGGGGATCGGTTAAGGACCTCTTCCATCCAATGGATCCGTGACCTTTGACAGGTCTTTCTTTTACCCATCTGCTCAACGCTTCATCTTCCCGTTCAGTAACTGGAAGGATACGACTAATGAAAAATTTCACTTAAAAGCCAGATGCCGCAGAATCAGTACGTAGTGTTGTGGGTCGACGCGTGATCGTCAACGTTTATTCTTTCTTTTGAATTCAGTACCTATGATAGATGAGTCATGAAGGTAACAAAAGTCGTTGATCAATGAAATGAGTAGGTGTTGCAGTGTCCCGTTCCCAAAGCGAACACACAAATTGGGAATTTGTGTGTTCGCTTGGCTTAGTGCTAATTGCCAATTATGTCGCATCAACTAGATTACTATTTGGCTTTCGATGATTCCACGAATAGATTTTTCTCCTCTCTTGAATAAACGCTATTACTTCTTCCTCGCTATTAATACAGCCACACCGCACAAGTTTCCTCCCCGGTGATTGTATAAACAACGGTCTATAAACGAATACTTGAATAAACCTGTAATAAAAATTATAAGTACTTCAAATACTTAATTGAATGGATTCGTAACAACAAAGCTATCGTTGCAGACTGGAATTAACGGTTACATTCTGCTTCAGTAATTAATTGTTGGGTAAATATTTAGGTAGAACTTTTATACATGGGGAGTATGGGTAGAAGTGTAGTAATTTTGAAAAACATACTACATACATAGATGACTGTTAAGTCCTTTTACAATCTTTTTGAATCTGAGGTTACTCGAATTTATCCCATTACTTAATATAATTTAATACTTTTATCTTTTTGTAAACTCATTATATTATGACAACTGTGCGTATCACATCTGTTTTTATTTCCATGAGCTAAGTACTTATAAAAAGCTATAAATTCTACTTCATTGACTTCACAATCGAATATTATTTATCATCATCAAAAACAACTGTAGACGCATCTCACTATTAACTCTCGGTTTTATTGCAACCAACTCAAAACAAAAGCATCCGTTTATCGATACCGATAGCGTTGAATCGATAATAGTTATCAAATAATCTGAATACAGATGTTCTCTTTGTTCCGTTGATAGTGTCATCTGATTCGTCTGTCTGTATGTTATAATTGTACTGAGAACGATACCGGCTTGTATCTGACGTTTCTCTTTATTGTATTATGGATGTTCTTGGGATTGAAAGTCCTTTTCGTCGTCTTGTAGATAGATTGATTTCTCTTTCACTAGGTTCCCGTCCTTGCTTCGCACGGGAGCGTGGTATCTGCTGAAGTGCAAACATGTTGTCATAATATCGAGATTTCTGTGCAATATCTATACACAATAAATGTCTATAATGTTCCCCACAGCTGCTTATTTACGCAACTAGCTTCAACTTTCTGACTAACTGACCGACTCTTTGACAATTCAAAAGTGTCTGTAAATGGTTTAATTGAAATTTTTGAGTTTGAATAAATTGTCTAAATAATGGTGAATACCGCATCAAACTCCATTGATAACTAGGTTGTTGAGAATAACACAGCGTTCGCACAGTCAAAAAGTGACTTTATTTTATACTAAGTATATATTTTTTTTATTTACTTTTTTATACTATAATTCTAAATGTGTAACCCAAACAGTGAGTGACAACAAGTTAATTCATTTGCTGGGAATTTTAATGAGTGTTGTGTAACCGATAGCAAACGACCTGCGCACTTCAGCGTTGATTGCGAACTGAATTTTATTCAACAGCGTATTCATGCATATTCATAAATAATAGCGTTCAGGAATTGAGGTTCACCAACGTACAAACAGAAGGGCTACTCCACACAATGTCTGAAGCCTCTAAGAAATCGTAATAAAGTCATGCAAACATTCGCGAATGCAGCACGACATTTTTCGGTTTTATCTATTCGATGACGATTGTCTTCTGTTTTAGCACCTACTTACGCTTTGTTGTCCTCTGTCATAGTGCCCCTGCCAAGACGAGCCAAGCGCAGCGCAAGGGCACTACCTACCTTTTCTTGAAGCGCTTCGTCGCTTTTTTGAACCCTCATAACTTGTGTTTGGATTATACCAGATAAACAAAATTCTCGGGATATGTTGTCAATAGTGGACTTATTATTTTTTACTTTTATTATTATATACATATAAAGTTTCAATTGCATAGCTCTTATACTGTAGATTCGTCTCAGAATTAAGTTATAGTAGGTAGTTTTTCTTTTAACTCTCATAACTTTTTATTTTTTTGTTGTATGTATATCCCAAGTAGCAAAATTTGATCATGTAAATATCCTAGGAGCATGTATTTTTTTGTCCTATTGGAATCCTCAAAACGTTTACAGAACCGCATTTGGGTGCAGTTTATAGGACCATTACGCCCTAAAATATTTTTTTTACGGTCCGGTGAAGAGCAATTCGATTTTATAATTATCTTATTAGGTGTTTTTACAAGATATAATTGTCCTATAAAGATCCGGTAAACGCATTGAATAAGCGCGATTAGTCCTCTAACGATATTACGAGTGCTGCTACTGGTGTAATTGATCCAACAGTTGGCAGCGCGATACCATTACTAGAGCATTCATTCGATCACTTTTTGTCACGGTGACGAGCTGCAGTGTCTTAAGAGAAAAATATAATATTTTCAAATATTTTCAATTCCACATTCTAATATCTATTTACAATAGGTTAGAACTTTGTCTTTTGACTGTTGTGTTTAGAATGTCTACTCAACTTGCGAAATTAATTTTATTGATAAAGTGTTCGATGATAATAAACATATCTTCATGCCCCATCAAAACTAAACATATTTGCTATTAACTTTATTCGATAATAATTAACAAATACTTCAAGCCGCCATAGGATCTGGACCCCGTGTCATAATACTGCATTATCAAAACTGTTATAAAACAACTTAGTCAAAGTTAAGACTACTACAGGATATACCTACTTCGCCACCATATTTAAGTTTTAGGGTTCTTCAAGAGAATACAAAAGAAAGAACCCCCTGCATGCCAGTATATATGTATGGTAATGTTTTAAACAGAACGAATATTTTCAGAATAGTGTCACAATTAGGAATTTGAAAGGATTTTACATTTCTTAAAAGTTATTAAGAAATAGATAACGAAACTCGTCTTCGATAACTGCCACTACGCTTAAATCATTTCGAACATAATAGTTCGGCTTATGGTTGGAAACTAACACAAGGTAAATTGTCGTTTTTTTTTTTTTTTAATTTCAACCCACAAGGTTCTGAAAAGAGGGATGAAGTTTTGTATTGAAGTTGTTCATTCGCTAAATTTTGTATTCAAGTAAAAATAATAAAAGTACACGTGTACTGTTTCTAACTTTACAGTATTTTACATGGAGCGACTGCCTATCTGACTTCCACAACGCAGTTACTGGGTAATACGATACCCCTTGGTAAGAATGGTTGTCAGACTTTCGGGCTTCTGACTTCCTGTAACGACTGTCAAAGATCCACGAATGACAGCCGGGACCAACAGCTTAACATGCTTTCCGAAGCACGGCCGGGTATGTAAAGATGGTCACCCATCCACAGACCAACCGCGCCAAGTGTAGCTTAACCTGATCGATCGACCTGTGCGGCTCCTTCTCCGGCAGAATCGATATATATATAGATTAGAATAGTTAGATTAGATTAGGATATAGAGTAGAAGACGTCAGCTAAGAAAAGATTTTTGAAAATTCAACCTTTAAGGGGGTATAAAGGGGAGATTTCGTTTGTTTGAAAAATCTTATTCCTTGAGTATATAAAATTTGAAACTTGGCACTAATGCTTATCTAATCTATACTAATATTATAAAGCTGAAGAGTTTGTTTGTTTGTTTGAACGCGCTAATCTCAGGAACTACTGGTTGGAATTGAAAAATTATTTCGTGTTGGATAGTCCATTTATTGAGGAAACATATAGGCTATATAACATCACGCTACGACCAAAAGGAGCGGAGCATAAATGAAAAATGTTGCAAAAACGGGAAAAAATATCCCTTTTTGAGAGCTTTCGTTGCGTGCGCTGCGTAAATGGTTTAAGTTACGCAAATGTCATGTACGAGTAACGTTAAATACAATAAAGATAGATTATAAACAAAATTTGTGGTCGAAATTCAACCGTATTTTTTTTTTTAATTTTAACTTTTACGTTCTGCACTGTTTTTCCGTATAAACTTATACTATGTAAACTATGCACTTCATAATTTAAACCGGAAATTGCTAATGCCTGACTCAAAAATAATGAATCACAGTGATTAATGTTTGTATGAAGTAAGTATTGTATGTTGCACACATACATGGTTTGATTGACGACCCTTTTTTTTTTGGGTGGGAAATTATCAAATAACTTCTCCCGCTCTGGATGAAGCGGAAGGGCTTTTCAGACTTTTACTGACTAAAACCCACCCGTATTCCTTCAGTTGCCTGTGTACCAGGGGCACAGTATCCCTTTCGGACAAACCCGCAACTCTGGTAAGCATTGGTACCTAATGGGCCCCGTCAGTGCGTGCTGACATCTCTTTGAAACGCGCGCGCGCTTGAAACACAACGTGACGATTGTGACGAAGGTCTGGTCCTTACCGGAAGGTGAGCTGCCCATAGCTCGCCATTAGCGTGATTGACAACCCTAACCCACAATTTTGAAATTAAATATTTCCGAAATCCTGGGTTTGTTGCGTCTGGTTTTTTGTGTGGCAGTATTTATTATAGTAATCATCAAATAGACATTTAAAAAAAAACGCGACCATGAAGAGATTTTCCAGAAAAAAAATATTCCCACGTGAGTGAGCAAAATTATTATTACGGTTTAAAAAAAAATTGTCCCTTTCGTGAATTCCTATCATACCTTAAAACATTTAGTGTAAAATCTAATCCAAAAACGAGATATTGTGTTTCTATAGTTTTTAAGGATTTTTCTCATTTTTTTAATTTCTCTTAAACTATAGTGGTTAGAGCCGGCGGAGTTTTAATAAGAGTTTTGTTTGATTGTTAGCTTTCCATAAAACACATAGAACGATCATGTCACATCTAAGGCAAAATAACACAGTGCCACGTGACGGTAACGAAACGGCCAAACCACATATTTTGACTAAGGTGTAGAGTTTGTGAAGTTAGGGCGTGTAGAGTTATAAGGCTCTACATGCGATCTGATAACTTTTTGACAGTGCGAGCCATCATTATGGTCTCGTCTTGGCAATATTTTTGGTAGGATTACCTTTTCCGTGGTTCACTGAATTCTCAGTGACGTTACGGCACCGATACCTGATATCAGAAGCGCCTCGTAAAATACTGCAGTATATTTATACTACATTTTCATATGGATCGGTTGCACGTTTTCCTTTTAATAGTGTCGCAGTATTTTTCGATTTTTGGTTCAGTCATATATTTCTGTAGGTATACAAATTGACTGTATACACTGCCACAAAAGGGCCTACTACCATGTAATTTAAATACCTGTAATTAGGTACGGTAGGTAGGAAAAAAATATTCTTAAATAATAACAGTACATGCAATTTAGATTTTCTTATAGATTTCAACGTCTATGACCGCCCTTGGCTTTTCAAGTTCAATGTACAGTCCCTCCCGCAATCTGCTTATAAACTGAACTACACAGTAAAAACCACCGTATCAAAAAAGAAATACTAAGCAGAGAAGGTCCACAGTGCATTGTCTTTTCCACGAGCGCTTCCAAAATCCAGTTGCATTTACTAGCTTCAAGTTCGCATCATCCATGCTTGGGAATCACCTTCTTCGCTTTTCTACCACGTGACTACAACAACTAGGATAACTTTACAAACATGACGTACGCTATCTTAAACAAAAGTTGTTTAACAAAGTTAGATTTATATACGGTCCAGCACGTGATTTTATTTACTGCGTCTTTCCTTGAAATTCCCACTTTTATCAAAACAAGCATGGAACGAAGAAAATTAATGTTTATGAGGCATTAAACTAAAGATGTAACATGTTAGAGGAATCCGTTTTATTTGACACATGAATATATTGCGCTATCCTTCGAGGAAAAGCTATTATTCCCTGCAGCTTTAATAGCGCAAGCTAGTCTTTGTTTTTCTTTTGGGCTAATACTAAATCCATTTACTAGTATAATAGGCAGTGGCATCTATCTTTACGTTCTGTCGAAGTATATTACCAAAACGTCATAGGCTTGGAACCAAGAATATCCCAAAAGCATGAAATTAGTCAAGCTTAGGGAATTCCTGATACGCAGTTAACAGCATAAATGTCCAATAATGATACTCCAGAGTATTAAACCAGAAAAAAACAAGGATTAAAAAATGCTTTTAGCCCAAGACCTATTTGGATACCAATTCGATCGTTTTCATAGAATCTATTCACGTCACATTGAGAGCACATACAGATTGCATGTTTGTCTCTAAGGCCTAGTTTTCACTTTTTTGCATTCAAAAAGTTCCTAGTTTCAAAAAAATTGTAAATATCGTCAATGCGAAATTATTCGAACGTCGCGTCCGTCGGCTTTATTCGCGACTGTACGCACGATTAACTCAAGGGTCAGGATTTTGGGAATGTTGTCACGTATTTTCCCGTAATGCTGGATCACGCGGGAAAATCTATCCAAATTGCGGTGCAGAACATTTTGGTAATTTTACAATTATGTCATTTAATTTCAGACCAGTAAATAATCCTAGACCTCTGTGCCTCACCATTTACAAATAAAAAAGCTTACACTACTCACATGTCATAAGAATAGACCTAAAATAAACATGGTAAATTAAAATAGAAACACGGCACACGCACCTCGTATTAATTACCTACGTAACTTATTTATGTGAGAATCAACAAAAACAATCGTGCTATAAATACTGGTCATATGCAAGTCAGGAATACAACCAACGTAGGTGTCGCGACGCCAATATGCAATTCGTCGCGAAATTATTCAATTTAGACGACAAGAATAGAATGAGAATTCGCTCATCTCTCTCTGTGGGCGTATGAGCTGCCACGGATTACATCAAGTGGCTGTATCCTGCACAACACATAAGATCATACAAGGTACAGGTTGCTGACATCACGCTTGAAAAGATATCGGAGAAAAATCCTTTCACGAACTCTTTGTACGATGTTTATGAAGAAGAAGTTTAAGAGCCACAACAAGCTCACTATTTTGCAAAACAAGATACGCATCAGACTGGTAAATAATAATTGTGAGAAAAACACAAACATTTCGAAGATGCGTGTAATATCAGACTCGAAAGTTTATTAGGTATTTAAAAATACACAACACTTGACAATTTGACGCAAAATTATGATACGAAAGAAGCATAGTACGACATTTATTACATAATATTATACTCAAGCCATTAGTCATTTTAACAGAGTGTGTCATTTAGTTTTTTATATTCGAAGCTGTCGCGGCTAATTTACTTTATTTATTTATTGTATTTAAACTTTTGGCAAACATTAAGCATTTTTTATGTTTGACTGAGAATTAACGAAAAAGTTTAAGTACTCGGTTCACACGTAAATCGTTATTGTCATTCCTAAAATGGGTTAGTATTATTAACATTATTTTTTTTTTTTTTCAAGATGTTACATACCTATTTATTTAATCAAAATATTTACCCAAATCTCAAATCACAAATCGTTTATAGCCATAATGTACAATTACAGGAAGATAATAAAGAAATAATAACAAAAGTAATTATGGACCCTGTCGGGCACAGCTAATTTTTAAATAAGTAGAGAGAGGAAATTCACTCTCATCCATACTAATATTATAAATGTGAAAGTAACTCTGTCTGTCTTCCGTATGTTACGTTTTCACACCTACACCGCTGAACCGATCGTCATGAAATTTGGCAGAGATATAGCCTGGGATATAGAGAAGGACATAGGCTACTTTTTTACGTTATAACCGACATCCACGCAGGCGGAGCCGCGGGCAAAAGGTAGTTATCTATACATTGCTGCCATCTAATCGGAAGTTAATTTATGCCTTTGCGATAGAACTCTGGGGATCTAGATTCGACAAACTGTGTGAAAGCATTTTGTACTGGCTCTAGGGAAGAAAATTTTTTACCACGTAGAAAATTGTCCAAATCACGAAAATAAATGGTAGTCAGTTGGAGCAAGGTCTGGCGAGTACGGAGGATGACGTATGGTTTCTAACTGCAGCTGCTGTAGAGTTACAACGGTGTCCCGTGCAGTGTGAGGTCTTGCGTTATCATGGACCAATGGTGAAGATTGATTTACGAGTCGGAGCTGGTTCACTGCCAGTTTCGCCATCATTGTTCGAAGTTCGGAACAGTAAACATCTGATATTGCTTGACCAGACCTGAGCAAGCTATAGTGAATAACACCATGAAGAGACCACCAAACAATTACCATTACCTTTTTATTGGTAAGCTTTGCTTTAGGGCACTGTTGCGGTGGTTAAGAATCCACTTTTCGTCACATGTCACAATTCGATCCAATATACCTTCATTACCGATTCAACAAGACAGCGTAAGTTTCATCATGCGTTTCTTTCTGCAGATCAGTCAAATATGAAGCACCCATTTTTCATATTTTTTTATCTTTTTGATGGGATGCAAATGAGTCAATATTGTAGGTAAGGTAACGTTAAACCATGCTGCTAATTCCTGGGTAATTTGACTCAGGTCGGCTTTCACCATCTCCTTCAATTCAGCGTTATTCACCTGTGTGGGCGGTCTTCCACGTGGTTCGTTCTTCAAGTCGAAGTTTCCATTACGAAACGTTTAGGTATACCATAAGCGCACGGTGCGTTCATTAGCAGTCTCCTCTCCAAACGCAGCATTGATATTGCGAGCCGTTTCTGCCGCGTTAGTTCCGCGTCGGAACTCTTATTCAAAAATTACTCGTGTTTTCGAAGTAGGTATCCATCATTTCCGTCTAAGCTGAATAAAAAAACAATTGAAATTCGAAAATCTAATTTTGCATATTTTTTCAAAGAAAAATCTCATGGGTTTATTGTAAAAAAAGTTTCACTCGAATATCTCACACCATGAAGGTTTAATGTCAATTCAAAGTATATTTGACTATAAAACGGCAATTTCATACTTTAAAACCCTATTTTTATAGTAAACTATTGTAATATTTGAGCATTATTTTAACCGCTCTGACTCAATAACTGTCTGGTTCGACTGGTTAAACAAAAGCAGTTCTACTAGAGTGACTAGACAGACGGAAACAAATGACGCCATTTGTTTTCAGAATCTCTTGTCAATAGCCCTGTACCCCTACCATGAGTTGTTATCGAAAACTTACTCGCTATCGTTAAACTCGCTAGCGTATTAACGTGGATCGAATAGATTTCGATAATGCTTGCACCATGAGTTTTACGGAGTACAACGGAGTAGTCTAACGTAAGCTCGATAGATCGTGTCGTCTAGCTAACTTCACTCCTATGTTTTTGTTTCTTTCTTTCTCAGTAATAAGAAGCGAGAACGGCTAAAAATGTAATGACAGTCAATACCACGAAATAATCCGACTAAACAGAAAGGTTGGCGGTTCGTAGACTACGTAAGTTATTTAGTTGTTATTGAATTTATATTCCTTATATGTCATTATCGTCTATTCAATTTTTAGTTTTGCTGACGATGTGTAGGGTCGAGTTGTTGAATTACTCGGTTTGCGGCGTTTTTTATTTTTAAAAGTGATATAACTTAGAAAAAATTGAATATTACAATGAGGACAATTTCAATTGTTGGTGGAGTTCATGGAAAGGTGTGTTTTTACTTTATGTTAATTTCTTTTAAAACTTAAAGTTACGAAATAATAGTTGCCCCTCAACCCATATTCCATGCTAAATAACCTCTTCCAGACATTATTTAGTCTCTAATGGACTAAAAACGTATATAATTTTAATGTAAACCTACGTTTCACACCTCAAAAAGCTAGTGAGTTACGTAACTACTATCGTAAGCGTATTTTTCGATAGCGTCTGTGAAATTAGTGACTCATGGTGTCGTTTTGTATGGCGACAGCTGAAAAACGTTAGTGACTATCGAATAGATTACGTTAGGTTTCTTACCTATCGAAATCTATAGTGCTCATGGTACGCATTTTAATTCTTTCAGTGACCGCTAGGGGCGCTGTACAGTATTCATACATATTATTTACGGAGACGCTAGCGAGTATTGGCTGTGCAAACTCATGGTAGAGCTACTGATATTTCATCGTTTCCCTTTCAAATACTCACAGAACGTGATTTACGGCCTTCATAATAATGAGTTACTCTTCGATGACCCTAATTATTGAAAATAAAACTTATAACCCCACATTAAACCCACTAACCCATTTTGCATCCACTTTCAATAAACCAGTGACAAAAACCGATGAGCATAGAAGAAAGTTATCACTAGTCATAAATTCATTAAGTCATTTAATGAATTTATGACTAGTGTATAACGTTCTAACTGAGCTCGCACATGTCATTCCGAAATATTATCTAAAATTCCAGCGGCTTACACTCCATAACGTTACTCACATCTCGATATGAGTCACGACTCACACTCATAGTTAACTCGTTTTACTTTCGTTCCCAGGATGACTAGGTATGTTCTATTCGGGAAGACACGTCACCGGGGACGGGGATGATTGTCACCGCAAATTGAATCATATGTCAATACTATAGATATCTTGTTACTTTATGGCATTGTTTGTACCATCGATTCGATACGATCTTGGTGTACCAATTTTTTTGAAAAATGTTGCCAGTTTGGACAGGACTTGTTAAAGTGCTATATTGGACAAATTAAACTAGTATTTCTATCCTATTTGTAGCTCTGACTGCGTCAACACTTCTAACTGCCTCCAAGGCATCCTTAAACAAGTGCTGAACCAACACAATAGCTTTCTCCATCTGCTCTTATTAATGCAATTCCTATCCTTGAATAGAGCAGTTGGGTTGCAAACCGAGCAAAAAGGCGAGGTATTGACAAACGTCGTGCGTCTCCCGGAGCGATTGACCGTACACACAGAGCTGCCATGCATGCCGCGCATTCACCTATCGACATTGCTAACAGATGCTTTTGATAGAATTTATCATCAAACAGAGGAGAATATAGCTACATAGGGCTACTTGTTTGTTCAACTTATTGCCGTTCTTGAGAAGGGCTCAAACAAGATTCAACAGCTTAGAATCTGGTTGAGGACTGAGAAACGGTTGTTTGACGACTTTGTTTGGGCTTTTGCGAAATTTTTGAAGGCCTTCAGATTAATTTGGACACGAATTATTAGAATAAACTTGAAAAATGTATGTTTTTCTACAAATAATATTCGACGTAAAACCAAAAGAGTGATGCTAATCGTTTGGGCAGTCACCAGAAGTTGCTTACAATTGGAAGGGAAATTAAGTCTTTAATGTTGCCAGATGCCTCAATTTAAGAAATTCCAGAATTTTGGAAAATTAAATCTTTTTCTGTTTGTAAATTCAAAACCTCGGTCAGTATGATCAAGCATTTACTCGTATGACTACTGAAATTATACTAAACGTTACCTACTTCCAGACATGTATTTTTGATTAGTTAGCATATCATATGACGTCACGGGCCATCTGGCGGACAACACACGCGGCACCTTGACCCGAGCGAAATGAAACGGCCTGGAAAATATTTAAACAGACCATAGCTATGGAGTTTTCTACCCTAGTCGGGCACGGAATGTGCTAGATTATAGAGCTGTCGACTTCACGTTATATTAGAAAAGGGAAGAACGCCTAATGGAAAAGTTTTTGCTACATTCTACGACGATGTACGAATTAGGATTCGCAAGTATGCAAGCGACACTAGTTATAATGCTAAAATCCTAGATCCTTTGACATCAATAACATTTGATGGACCACTCTGCCGTTGTATCCGTCAGACGTGAGCGCCGATTAATTAATTGAAAAATCCAATGACGTAGCGTTATAAATTTTCCATCATCCAATTCATGGAAAATCCACCGCTGTGAAACCAATCCTCCTGATAAGGACTTAATCTCATGTGTTTAAAATGTACTTTAGCAAGTACAAAGTTGTTTATTGGATATAATAATAAGTATTTGTTGTCATTAAGTACCTATGTCAGGTCAATGACGGCGACGAACTGCGCACAATTTTCAAATATTATGGTTAGTCATCTGTAAATAAACAAAGCTTCATCTTCAAGCAATCAATAAGAGATTTTTTCACCTCGTAATTTTTGTTTTTATCTTTTCAAAAAGTATGAAGATTTTCAATCTTTCTGTTACAATAATTTATTCACCTGGTAAATGACCCCTTGCTTCATTAACAAAAAATCATAGTAATCTGCATTGATGACAATTTTTAGGGTTCTGTACCAAAATGGTAAAAAGGAACCCTTATGGTGCTACTCAGTCTGTCTGTCCGTCTGTCACAGCTGGATATCTCAAGAACATTAGTAGTTCTAGGGTATTAACTTGAAAGTTTGAATAGTTTCTGCATTGATGACAATTTTTAGGGTTCCGTACCAAAATGGTATAAAGGAACCCTTATGGTGCTACTCAGTCTGTCTGTCCGTCTGTCACAGCTGGATATCTCAAGAACATTAGTAGTTCTAGGGTATCAACTTGAAAGTTTGAATAGTTTTAGATTACGTTTGCCCAACTATTTTGCAAATAAGAAGATTTTTTTTTTGCAACTGGGACTGAACAGCGTCTTAAAAATTCGAAGTGTAATTAATAATTAATTAGGGCATGTGGGGTATCATATGAAAGAGCGCTATTTGCACATTCTCAAACATTTTCCTTTTTTTTAGGCATCGTTTTCGACATTTGACCATACCCCTATCTATAATAGACACTGAACTCATAAATGCACATCTCGTTCAGAATTTTATTCTGGCAAATATTATTATCAAATCGTTTATTTTTTCATGCAAACATAGTTTCCTAACCTTCTTGAACCCTAGAAAGAGAAAACTATATCTATCTCTCACTTACGCTCTGTCAGTGGTGATCAAAGTGGCAAACCGTCTGTCTGCTTCCACGCACTTCAAGGTAAATATTCATTTTTATCTAGATTTATATAACTTAATCAACAATAATGGTATCAGTTTTACTTTCTATAAACCCTAAGCTATTGGTATGTAGTAATATTTTTTCATAATATGTTTATAATTTCTCATAATTTACGACTTTTATATCGTGTGCATTTAAATTCACACCGTCCGCTGCTATGTGATTGACATAATATTTGCCACGTGTATTTAAATGCACACTGCGTGGTTTATGGTAATGCGGTACTCCCTTGGTTATTAAAATTAACTGGCACCTTTAACGAAATCCACGCCTCTTAGCTTGCACAGCTTTGGTTTCAGAGTACTAGATCACAAAAATTCCTCGCTTTGGTGCCTAAATCCCGAGCTAAATCTGATGAAGAATCCAGCGAATCTTCGGAAGATGAAGTCAAAATGTACAGGCCACGCCCCGATGCCTCCGAAGAAAATTCCCCTCCTGGATTTGGTTAAAGGTGTTATTTCAGTTGCGGTATTATGTTTTGTAAAATAATTGATGCCAGTTAATTTTAATAATCAAGGGATTACCGCATTACCATAGACCAAGCAGTGTGCATTTAAATACACACGTTCTTTTTATTGTTTCATTCTTGTAACCCTGGCAGTGTGAACTTAAATGTACATATTATATCCTGAGAACTGAATTTCAGAGATTTTTTATTTCTTTTTTCCTGACATCCAAATAGTCCAAATAATATAAAAAAAGCAAAAACATATTTTTTTTGGATAAAAATCTAATACGTAAACAAAATACTGTTCCCCTTATCTCCGAAGTTTGCATAGAGAAAAATCTGAAATTATTCTATGTGATAAAAGTTTATGTAAAGATTACAGAAAAAATAAAACGATATCTCTAAATAGCTCACTTTTTCTAATATTGAAGTTTTAGGTCAGCGCCATCTCTTGACCGATAGTGGAACTAATGCAATTTTTTTATGGTACGGAACCCTCGGCACAGTATAAATATGGACAGTACAAAAACTACGAACAAACGTTCAAAACGGCACGCTCACACAGACGCGCGCATTGAAGAGTCAAAAAAGCAAGCGTGGCAGTGCTCTCAGTCGCGAGTGCCGTGTCGAGATAAATGTGGTTGTGTAAAACATTAATCTCTTGCACAGTGGACCGCCCGCGATCTTTTTAAATTATTTATTAAAAAAAAATGAAAAACATTACATAAATGTAAATGTTAATAATAATGTAAATGTAATAATGTTAATTAAAATGTTTTTAATATAAATGTTAATCTATATTTCTATACTAATATTCATCATTCATCATCATTTCAACCGAAAGACGTCCACTGCTGGATATGCATAAGCCTCCCCCAATTGGGGGGGGGGGGTTGCCATAATCGCCACGCTTGGCAGGCGGGTTGGCGACCGCAGTATGGTGTTAAAAATGCATAGAGAACGCTACTGCCCATTCTCTAGTAAGTCCCATAGTCGCTTTTTACGACACCCACGGGAAGAAATGAGGTGTTGCTATTATTTACTTCCGGCACCACACGGTACCGTCCGGCACCACACGGTCCTAATATTATAAAGTGGTAAAATTTGTTTGTATGTAGGAGGTAATCTCTGAAACTACTGAACGGATCCTGAAAATTATTTTTGTATTTGATAGCCCAATTCCTGGAGAAGTTTATAGGCTAACATCACGCTGCGACCCTAAAGCGCAGGGCAAAAAGAAAAAAGTCAGAAAGAACGCTATGTACGCTATAAAAACGAAGTAATAGCACGGGTGGGCAACGGGATGTGAATGTGACAAGGAGGGTGGGGAGCCAAAATTTCACGCGGATGAAGTCGCGGGACAGAAGCTAGTCTGATATAAATGAATTTAATCCAGATTCCGGGGTGCTACTGAGAAATTCCAATTGGAAAAACCCAATAACACTTTGGCTGACTGACTTGGGAATAGAAACGACGACCTCAGCCAGTAGCGCTTGCGACCACCAAAATAATCTATACATCTTCTATACAAATAAATAAAATTGAAATGTCAAAATAACAACTTTCAGCTTTTTACTAAATGCATATGAAAGTTTATATGGTACATACTTATAACAAAAACCCTATTTAAAAAAAAAACTGTCTTTCTGTCTATCTGTTAGTTCCGGCTAATCTCCGAAACGGCTGGCCCGATTTTGACGGAACTTCCACTTGCAGATAGCTAATGTTATAAGGAGTAACTTAGGCTACTTTTTAACCGACTTTCCAAAAAGGAGGATGGAGGTTGTTTTTTTTTTTAATGTTTTTTAGAACTCCTCAGAACTCCGTTGTTTATGAACCGATTTAGAAAATTCTTTTTTTTTTTATTTGAAAGGATCAGATTGGTTTCATTTTTTTTTTTTTTTGTCAAAATCCAGTTCTGATGATGGGATCCATGAGGAACAGAGGGAACTCCTCAAATTTTTTAGGTAAACTTTAATTTCGGAAATCGGTGGCAAAAAACGAAAATACAGAACCAGGGACACCGACTTCCGAAATTATAGTTATTTTTCACTTTTTAGTGTTTTTTTTTGGAAATCTGTTGTTTTTTTGTTAAAAAGTTTTTATTTTATAATAAGCTACGCGGGTGAAGCGGCGGGCAGCAGCTAGTTATTCATATAATCTACGTTTTTTTTTCTTTTTTAGTGTTTTATCGTTTTAAGAAAGTCGCATGGAGGGGGGCGTCGCATAACATATAGGAACGCTTTTTCGGAGTAAAGAACTTCGTTCCAATAAAACACTTTTCAATTTTACAAACAGTAGAAGTGCGTGTTCATTTCAAAAAATAGGCCTAGTTTTCATACTGTCCATATGTATACTGTGCGCGAGTCCGACTCGCTCTTGACCAGTTTTTTTTTTTTTGTTTATAGAAAGAAAAGTTGTGAATCTACATGCGTGCATCGTTAGCTTACTCTCCTGCATAATCAATGACTCACCAGTTTCGTATACCGTGCTAACTTTAATCACAGCTACTACAACGTGATATCGTCATAAAGTCACTCTCGACTTTGATCTGCTTCCTACTTCATATACAACTGGTGTAATATAACCTCAGAGGGACGTGATATATGCCGACGTGCCGTCTCTAAAACTATTTCCATTCGCACGTTTAAATATGAAATTGCAGCTTCGTAATATTACACCACAAGCCCAAATGACTTCCTCGACGTTTGCAACATCAAAGGACAAAACGCTGCAGGCGTTTTCGCTAATTTACCGACGTACAAACTTTACATTACTGTTCTGAAAACTCTAAACTTCTTCATGCTTGACGCTAAAGTTGAAGATTGGATGGAAGATGTTGATTGCGCAGTTTTGGAGGTGAAAACGTGTGTTGGTGTTGCATGTGCAGCCAATGTATCGACGCCATCCGGCGCTTGGAGTGCTGCCAGTGTATTGTCGCGAATAGTGCGCCAGGGCCGGCGGGTCGACGACACCGGACACATCCCCTTATTTTCTATCTTCATTAATTTTATAACTCATTGTCTTCGGTGTTCGTATCATCTTTATGCTGATGATCTTCAACTGTATGCTGCTGGGCGGGTGCTTCCACCCGCCCAGCAGCATACATGGATACATGGTTTACATCTGCTATAGCGTCTGATAAACCTTCGTTTATCAGACGCTATAGCAGATGTAAACCGAGACTTAGACGCTATCAAAAAGTGGTCTGATAGTTTTGGGGTGTCAGTAAACCCCTCTAAGTGTCAGGCCATTGTAATTGGAAGCTCGCGCATGATGGGTAGGGTAGCACTCAGCTCTCTTCCTCCTATTATTTTCAATGGTACCATTATACCCATTACCTCTGCGGAGAAGGATCTCGGTTTGCATCTTGACTCAACGCTTAGCTGGCAACGCCAGGTTTCTAGTGTTAGCCAAAGGGTCAACGGTACTTTGCGATCTCTGTATCGACTGAGAAACTTTTTGCCCGCTAAGACGAAAACTATGCTTGTGCAGACTTTGATTTTCCCCATCATCGACTATGGTGACGTGTGCTACTTTTACTTGAATGCGGTTTTGCTGGATAAGCTAGACAGATTGCTCAACAACGGTATCCGGTTCATTTTCAACCTGCGGAAATATGACCATGTGTCGAGGTCTGAGCTCAAATGGATGCCTATTCGCCAAAGAAGAAGTTTGCGTGCTTTGACCACGCTTTTCTCCCTTCTCAATTTTCCCACCCCTCCTTCTTATCTTAAGTCTCACTTTCAATATCTATGTTCTTCACACGCTAAGAATCTGCGTTCTTCCAACAATCTTCTCCTACTCTGTCCTTTTCATACTTCTGACTTTGTTCATCCTTCTTTTCATATTCAATCCATTCTTCTTTGGAATGCGCTTCGATCCTCTGGATATCAGGACGGCCACCAGTCGGTATGCATTTAAGCGGAAATTGCGGAGTTATTTTCACAACAAATAGTGTAGTCATCTCAATCATCTCTTCACCTTGAATTTGGATATATATATTTAATAAGTAGGTATTTATATATTATAGTAATTTATATGTATGTCTATTATAAGTTTATAACATATTTATGTACTTGTGTATCTATTTTATTTGTTATCTTTTTAATATTTTTATTATTATTATTATTATCTCCTCTTAAATAGAGCACCTGCCATCTTATCTCTTCACTACCCTTGATTGACTGGTAGAGAATGCCTATGGCATTAAGTCCGCCTTTCTACCTTATTGTGTGTGAGAAGATTAAATAAATAAATAAATCCCCACGACAGATCCACCTTACTTTACCTCCACATCACAAATCGCTGGAAACAAACCACATGTTACCCTTGACGTGACCAATGGAACCCATAGCAACTGTAAATGAGAACGATCAGTTTGTGTCCGCTCCAACTTGTGATTAAAATAGGAACGCTAAAGTTATCTCTGACAGCAAACGAAAGAGGAAATAACTTTAAGGTCTAACGTGGAACTCGTGTAAGGGTGTCGACTGTCAATAAAATATGTAACAAGGTTCCCGCGTAAACGTTTTCAGCATAAAAGAATATTGAATGACGTTTTCAAGTACCCTCTCGATAAGCGTACTGCGCGGTGAAGAGAGCGTAACGGAAAAATTGTCAAAGGAAAATTGCGATTTGAGACACGATTGAGCACCCATACCACACCAATACGTCACGAGCTTATTTATAATAAGATTCGCCCCACCTCGGACACCATTAATCATGGCATATGACGCGTGTGCGACTGCGACGTCACAGTACGCGTTATCGTGTATTAATAAATTGGTTAATTGTAATCATGTATCTAACGGTGGGCGTATCATGCACCGGGCTATAGGGTTGCCCGTGATGAGTGACGGCGCCGTGACGCAGGCCGCGTATACACGCATCGATAGGAATAGATCCGCACTTGACATTGAATCGTGACTCTTTCTGGGATTGATAGAGGTCAATGTCGTGACCTTCGGCAGTTTTATTTTAAACGCGTAAGGAATTTCGCTCGGTATGTCGCGTGTCGAAGAATTCTCTATCCACGATCGATACGGCTATTTTCTCCCTCAAATATTTGGACCGTTTATAAGATGTGTGTATCAGTGGATGTTATTGTGCGGACGTTAATGATGCCGTTTGAATACGCATGATTGCGGACGCGATTAATAGCGCAATCTTCTTTATGCTGCTGTGCCTGCCAAATCACCTGCAATTCTATATTCAACTGAGTATTTACAGTGTCTTGTCAGTGTCTTAACACTTTAACGTCTGTATTGTCTACCACTAATTAAATATCCATGTTTGTGTATCCATACTAATATTATAAATGTGAAAGTAACTCTGTCTGTCTGTCTGTATGTTACGTTTTCACGCCTAAACCGCTGAACCTATCGTCATGAAATTTGGCAGAGATATAGCCCGGGATACGGAGAAGGACATAGGCTACTTTTTTACGCGATATAACCGACATCCACGCGGGCGGAGCCGCGGGCAAAAGCTAGTATTGAGATAAGTGTGAAAACGTGTTGTCATTTGTCAATATTTTTATTCAATTCTGACAATTGAGTTCCTGCTAGAGCGTGAAAAACATGCAAAAAGTAGTTTGCATAATTTAGCTTTATAGGTACCTACCTACTTTTGATATATTGGCAGTTTTGAACTTTTGACATAGTACTTACGAGGTTTCATTTGCACCTATGATTTCACCAGACAATAACAAAGATTGTGACGAACAAATAGACGGATGAAACCAATATTGGTTGTTCACGATTGTCAATACGTTTCCGTATTGATTCGACAATGTTTTGCGAATTGAAATCGAAAGTACACGGGCTTTGTACCTGTCGAGCTGGTACATAATGTCGTATGAAGTAATTGATGTTTGCTTTTGAAATACTGAGGCCAGCTGTCGAGTTATTGACCAATGAAAAAAATGTCTAGTATTTGATAATGCTCAATGTACCGTCACATCGTCGATGTGAGTGTAAACGTTAAACTGGGCCAATAATATTCTCGTACTTAAAAAAACATTCAAATTCGTCGCAATTTTATCTCAAAGACAATCAATGTCAACAAAATTACAAAAATGTTGGTAAAATTGAGTTTATTTTGACAGATTAAGACAGAAAAGAATGTGAACGTTTTTTTTTTTTTTTTAATATGTACGGGAATTGCCCTCGTCCTTTCCACAAAGCATGAAATTTTTACAAACCAAAAGTTTTGTTGTCGTTAGTTACGAATATTTAAACGAAAAAATATAAGCGCTAAAATATCTCATAAGTATAAGTAAAGTAAACTATAATAACCCAAGTATAATAATTATTAGATTTAAGAAGTTCCTCTCTCCTATCCACTAATTTGCTGTGCCCGATAGGGTCCATAATGATCTCATACAATTTTAAGTTTCCACCTAAGTACACATTTTGGAATGTAAATAAAATATTGAGTGATATTGTGGTCAGGTTATATTAAAGTCTTTCAAATTGTTCTAGCATTATTAACCAGAAATTCTGAACATTTAATAGATTTCAGATAAAATCCTTAGCAAAAGGTCTCTGTGCCCATTGGTCCCGTTTGCGCTAAGAGCGTTTTTCTTAAAACATTGCAGCTAGAATCTAAATAAAAATGCAGCGGCGTAGCACGGTGCCATCTAATTCGGTGCACAGCAACGCGACGTCGCGGCAAGTTAATTACTATCTCCAACACTCCACACGAACGCAAACACTGCACGAGACTCGATCAGTGTCGCTTTCAATGTTTATGTTCTGGCGAGCTGTAGAGACCCCTGAGAAAAATGGTCAAGTTAATAAATGAAAACATTATGCCTTATGTAGAATTATAGCCAGACCAAAGCTTTAATATAATATCAGGACTAAGAAAAGGCCAAAGGTAGACAGGACATGACGTATTTCCTCTGGGACTTACGTCACAACTATTAATTACCTTCTTCTATGACGCACTTCGGAAGAAAGCGATGAAGATATAGGGGACAGACGTATCTCTGTCGTTTTTACAAATTACATGTAAGATTGGTCCAATCTCCCTCCGTGCGCTGCCAGATACTAATTCGTCAAATGAACGGGGAAGGAAACTCGGTCTGATTACATTTCCCCTCGATGATGCGTTTTTCCAACGATCCTAAGGAACTGCGCGAAGAGTCGGAGACTGAAGGCGACGAATTTAACTTAATCTTGTAAGATAATATGTCGTGAGGATTAGCGTGTTGAGAGGGAATTATGTTAATATAAATGTGTGGGAGATGAGGTACCTAGTCTTAATGTCACAATCCATTTGCTAGATAACATTTATTTGGGGGAACGAAACCCTAAAATGAATTGTCGATCTAACATTACGGACGCGGGCGCTCCAATTTGCAGACCTTGCCAAATCGTTCCTGCAAATTGTCTATTTTAGGTCGTGTGCTAGCACTATAAAGTTTGTTAGCCATTCTGTTTGCCCCTACATAATTCGAGCTAAAAACTTCTATTCGCAGTTTTTGTTTATGCGCGCCGATGTTTAGCAATTTATCTAAAAACTCGAAAAAGTGACATCAGACATTTTTAGAACTAGTGACTCAATGTCGATTTAGTGATCACATTCTCTGTTGTCAAGTAATTGGAACAAACACGTAACTAATAACTACTGTTCTACATCATTATCGTTAACTTATCTGCCTTAGAATCTAGGTTTTTGATAAAACGATTAGATAAAGATTCATCATTGTTTATGTGATATCCGCAGATGTAATAAAAACATAATTTCCTATCTTTATGGCACTTAATTAACAAGTCAAATCGCTTTGTCACGCAGTACCTACAGCTCATTATCAAGCGGCCAATTAAAAGAGGCCCTATAAGAAATAACGAATGTTCTTTTGATTTTATCGCTAGTTCATTTTGATTGAATTTCTTAAATCTGACTGTCGAAACTTCCGTGGATGAGTTGATCTTTCAAGTTTTAAATATATCCAGTTAAAAGAGCCTGGTTGATAGTAAACTTACTTTAATTTAAATCGAGTTCATCTAATTTGGACGTTACAAAATTGTACACTTGTCAATCATCCAGGGTTTCTAAAGATTCATCAGATTTTTTTATTAAACTTGGCTTTACCTTAGCAAAACTCAGTTATTGGTATGCAGCCAGACCACCTAACATGACCTTGCAAGTAATGGCCAATTTCCGCCATTCTTTTCCTCTTATATTTTTTAACACGTCCAAACCCTCCAATACCAGTAATCTCTTTATTTTAAACAAGCCCCTTTTATGTTTCCATCCAGAATAATCCAGATTTGATACGATCATACCGAAATTATGGACTGCAAAACCCTTCCGCATTATGCGGTCGCCTACACAGGACTATACGAGCTATTATTTTGTGCCGTTGGGCAATCCTATCAC
Organism: Dryobota labecula; assembly: GCA_947523025.1. Classification (NCBI taxonomy): domain Eukaryota; kingdom Metazoa; phylum Arthropoda; class Insecta; order Lepidoptera; family Noctuidae; genus Dryobota; species Dryobota labecula. The sequence continues at coordinate 1,693,141 of OX383292.1, forward strand.
AATATTGTTAAGCCTCTCGCTCCGTGTGCGAACATGGACGCTAAAGAATTTAATTAGGCTCTTGGCTAATAGAGTCTAGTTTATTCTTTATGGCTTTTAAGACACACCCTGTCTGATAGTGCAGGTGGCTATTTATCTTAAGTGCTTCTTTAATGGTAATTGCTTTCAGCGAAGTAGTTGTTTAATGGACTTTGTTTTGATTAGAATGTCTAATTCATGTTTTCATGACGATATTTCTACTTAAGTTGAATTACTGTTTTAGGATTTTTATTTTGATTTTTGCATGATACAAGTCTCCACATCTTAGGAGCAGACAAAATATTTGCTTTGTAAAAATAATTCATCTATTCAACTTTATTTTATCTTTTCATCGCAAACTCTCAATAAGCCAAGAAAATAGAACTGGCGAGCAGCTAGTTTTCACATACTAGTCATCTTTATATTTAGCTAATCAACTTATCATCTTTAAGTTACTTATATATGCCAGTAATTATTGTTTTTATATTGTAAGATTATATTCTTATAAATATTTCATTTGCTGGTAAATACTAGCCATGTCCAATGGTGAGGTTTATTGAATCTCAACATTTGACCGGGCTATCTTGCAGTTGCAGTAAATTATGTCAGGTTTGTGCGCGTTTCACGTGTTCTCGTAAAATTCGTCGATCGCTCGGGTACACTACATAAATACGGAAAACTTTATTCCGTCAGTCACAAATACGAATTTGAAAATACCGCTTTTCATAATTCCGAATGTTTCAAAATTCCTAATATAACAACTCCGATTTATAATTCCAAAATGACATGGCTAAATGACTGCCCCAAGCATGTATAGGAATCTCACATTAACTCGTAATATTTAAATATTCATTCATGAATTATACAATGTACTCGTATAATAATTTCCTAGAAGCTTCGTGAACTGTTAAACATAAAAAAGTATCTTAATTGCTTTTTAAGCATTTTTGATTTACATGACAAGGTCAAGGAAAAATAATACATATCGTACACTACTGCAAGCTAGGGAGGGGTCACTTTTCCAGAATGTCAAATCGAAACTGTACTTATATCGATTTTTGATAACACGTATCAAAACGATTTATTTTGTGAAACCAATAAGTGGCAATCAGTTTGTGGTGGGAATCGATGACTTTCAATTCAGTGTCCTGTTTAGTTGCTTGTTATTGTGTTTTTAAGTGCGAAATCGGGATGGGTCGTTTGTCAAAAATATTATTATCAATATCATGGAAGATACATCGAAACGCGTAGGTAAAAGTTCATAGCAATGTCATTTGTTTGCAGTTTTTTATACCTATTGATTGACGTAGACTTTTTTATATGAAATATTAATATTCAGCTATTCAGCATTACATATTGCTAGGTACCATGTTTATACATTGCTGGAGCAGTCGTCCATACTTCTATTTAGCCATCTCCTTTCATATTCATAATGTTTATAATTACTATTCTCAAAATATGAGTTTCGATAGATCCAATAACAAAAAGTCCGACTTAAAAAAAAATACGAATGGGCAACTAGCTTCATCTTTCTGACTGACCGACCCCTTGACAATTCAAAAGTGCCTGTAATTGGTATATTTTAAATAAATGCTTTGAGTTTTACTTGTTTTTTTTTTTTGCAATCTAGGTATAATTGCAGTTTTCCGTCCATTTGTACATGAAAACTGTAGCATCCTATACAGTAAGATAGTTAGCCCTCGTATCAGCTTCCACAACATCTTGTGTGGTGTCCAAACACAAATAAATCATTAGTTACATTCAGACGAAGTACATTCCTTCACACAATGGCTACACAAAGACATATTTCGTTATTGTTTCGCGTAATACGTGTGTAATAAACGTTATCAGCGCAGACGCAGAGTTCGTTCACTTGTCATTACTTGAGAAATTGCAGAAGGCCCATTTAGAAGTAAGCACGTACTGTTCGGCTCAGTTGCTATAAAGTATCGAAGGACTGGCACTTGCTTCCATTTGGCCATGTTGCTATTGCAACGCTATAACTTTTCGAGATTAGTGTGTGAAGCAGAATCGTTTCATGTCATCTCAAATTCATCATCAACATAATTACCAGCCTTTTTCCACCCATTGCTATAACTATAAGCCACCTTCCTTTCCAAGGAAGAGGCTGATGAAGCTAAATAAGCTGGATGGGAATCGCACAGACCAAGAAATCCTTGGTCTATGCGAGTCTCATCCAGAATACTTTCCCGCGGTCCTTTAAGGTCTCCATCCATCTGTCTGTCTCTCTTTTTCTACCCGGTAACGTTCCATTAACATCTTAGATTGCTCGCAGTTTTTAAATGTATAGATATTAATTCAGCCTTCCTTCAGATTCTATTACCGTTGTATGGATTGGAACTACTGCGTCTCGTAAAGTAATTAGACGTACACGTAATAGTGTAGTATTTACCAACGTCGCCTCTTCCCCTGCTCATAAGGGGCATGGTTTGACAATCCTAAAGGCTTACATAATTAAACTGTGCCTTCTGCAGTCTTATGTAGAAAATAATGCCGTTATTCTTGTTTGACACTATTAAAATATCTTTTAAGTAATTGTTTTCAGCGTAGATATTTCAGACCGGACTTCCAGAGCTAATTTCCTAAATACGAGTATTATCACTGATTTATGAAATTAAATGGAATGAAATCGTTTATTCGGTAAATAGGATATCGGAATCACTTTTACACGTGACATAAAAAAAAAGAAACTAGATAGAGTCGACATTTCCTATCTGACTACCCCTGAGAAGAAATGGCGAAACAAACACAGGGGACAAAGTCTATTTTAAAGTCCAGACATAATCTTGGTCAGATCATGTGAGGACTATGTAGGTCCGTGTCTGAAATAGTCTTTTGAGGAAAGAACCACACAAATTTGAGTGGACCTGTCCAGTCAGTGCAAGCATTTGTCAGTAATCGTGTAGCTCAACGACTCGGCGAACAATACCAAAGAAAGGGCATTTGGGTAGGCCGCATAAAGTACCTACTCAAAATGCCAGACCATCATTAAATAAAGCTAAGTGACAAAATACTTTTCAAAGTAAATGTTCATATCCTTTTGTATATAATAGGCCATATACCATTTTATATACATATTGTCATTTAGCAATGACAATATGTATATAAAATGGTATATGATAATTAAAATGTCAAGTTTTACGGTTTCATCACAAGGCTAGCCGAGCGAGCTTTTTTGTCTTCTAAATAATCAGAAATTTTATACTACCCTTTTTTACAAAGTTTAGTTTTAATACAGAATTTAAATCGTTTAATGGGTAAGTTTCGAATGTCAATGAGAAGTTTGTTGTAAAAGCGTATACATTGACCCATGAACGAGTTGCCTACTCTGTGGAGGCGAGTGCGATGTACAGCAAGATTGTGTATATTCCTGGTATTTAGACTAAGAATATCAGACATTTTCTTAAAATTTGATATATTTTTGGGTACATACAATAGATTTTCAAATATATATTGAGAATTTGAGAGGCTTCAGTCAGAATATCTATTTCTTTAAATTTTTCTCGAAGGATATCTTTTTTTATTTGAAAGGATATACTTCCAGATTGGTCCCATTTTTTTTAAATAAAAATCCAGTTCTGATGATGGGATCCATGAGGAATTGAGGAAACTGCTCAAATGTTATAGGCAAACATCATTTGATGAAGTGGAACTGATGAAGAAGACCACAAATGTCCACCGGAACTCCTCAACTATAAGTATTTCACGGGTGGCGATAAGATATCTCGATTAAGATACGAGTAGTTAAGCGACTATGAAGCAAATTTAAATATATAATTCTGATGAAAATGGTACCATCCAACTGATCTGAAGATGAAGCCGGAAGGTTTGCATCGGAACTCCGTAATAAAACAATGTATCCTAGCCGTGTTTCGGCTTATTGGAATTGTCATGAGATGCACTCGGGCTATAAATGGTTATTAACCGATTTTTATTAACTTTTCTTGGGTAATTTTTGAGTTAGCTTCGATAATACGTATTTAATCCACTTTTTATATCTTGTGTCACTGTTGTGTGTGCGGTGTAGCAAGTAGTGATAATCGAACTGTTGTGGGGTAGGTACCATGACTAAAAACTTTTTAACAAAAAACAACCGACTTCCCAAAAAAATAAAGTTTTTTTGAAGTGAAAACTTCTTTAGGCGCGTTGAGCACTTTTTGGGTGAACAAAAATCATGGAACTCGCGTCATCGTCTCCGAACGCTTTCCATGAGCTATATGTATGCTGTGTATAGTGTACTTTTTTAATTGAACATAAATCATGGAACTCGCGTCATCGTCACCGAACGCTTTCCATGAGATATACCTATGTATGTGTACTTTTTGGGTGAAAGAAAATCATGGAACTCGCGTCATCGTCACCGAACGCTTTCCATGAGCAATATGTATAAAAGAACAGTTATTCCCAAGTTTTGTGTTTTCACTTCTGTTGGCAGTCCTTAAGACTGCCATTTTTTTTAAAGTAAAATGTAATAGGTATAATGTAAAAAAAAGTTTCACTCGAATATCTCACACCGTGAAGGTTTAATGTCAATTCAAAGTATCTATTACTATAAAACGGCAATTTTATACTTTAACCCCTATTACATATAAAGACGGGAGGGTAAGCAACTTTTGCTTAATAAATACAGGTGTACAAGAGTATGTCCACTTAAGATCGGAAATGTACCTTACTTTTTTTTGGGCTATGAATGCCCCCTGAGCATCTATTGAATTCCCCCATACAGTTATTCCATACCTTAAAACACAACAAACATGGCTATAGTATACCAATAAGGCTGTTTGAATGACTGTAAAATTTTTAATCCTCCTAAGTGCAAATACGAATTTGTTTATTTTCTTACATACATTAGCTACTTGAGCTTTCCAAATGCTATGTCTGTCCATAACTACTCCTAAAAAATTGGTATTATTAACTTCTTCTATGTTGTTATGATTGTATTTTAAACTTATTTTCATTTCATTTCCAAATTTGTGGTTATTAGATGTCAAGAATGTTATAAATTTAGTTTTATTTGTATTTATTTTTAGTTATTCCTTTTTAGCCAATTGATTAAATCTGTCAATGCTTTATTCGTAACTATTTTACTGTTATCTAGAGTTTTCTCTTTTGTCAACACAGTAGTATCATCCGCAAACAATATATGTAGTATATTGGTTCGTGGAGTTGGGCAGTTCGTTTATATATATATTATAAACAATAAGGGGCCAAGGACACTTCCCTGTGGTACACCAAAGTAGTTTAATAAATACGGTGACCTAAAGGTTTTCTGGGTGTTAGTTTAGAAACACATTTTTTTAACCTCCGTGCATTTTTTCTGCCTCTTTAAGTATCTTTCGAACCAACTATAAGCAATGCCTCGTATGCCATATTGCTCAAGTTTACGCATTAAGGTTTCATGACATACCATATCAAACGCCTTACTCATATCCAAAAATACTGCTACTGAGATTTCTTTTTTATTAATAGCATCCATAATTTCTTTTACTAGTTTAAAACATGCCAAAGTTGTAGATTTTTGCTTAATGAAACCGTTCTGTTGATTACATAATACATCATATTTCTCTAAGAAATTTATAAGCCTTTTGCTTTCTTAAATATTTTTGAAAGTATGGGTACCAAAGTAATTGGTCTATAATTATTTACCTCGGATCTAGGTCCTTTTTTGTGAAGGGGTTTTACAACAGAAAATTTTAAACTGTCGGGGAATATACCCTTTTCCAAAGATAAATTAATTATGTAAGTCAAGGGTTCTGTTAAAGTTAATTTTGTTTGATCATATTAGTGTTAATGTTATCACATCCGACTGAGTTGGTATTTCATAATTTCATAGCTGTCATAAATATTTCCATACATGTTTATTTTTTAGATTTTGGCCGTTTCCCGTTCCAAAATTTCTCTAATTTCATTACTAGCCTTGTTCTGTTTAAGATCATTTATTATTTTCCATGTAGCTTTACATTTATTGTCTGCTTTCTCCATGTATTTTTTATTATTATTCCTTTGTATCGTATTTACACATTGCCTTAGTATTTTGCTATATATTCTAAATTTTTGTTTATTGTTGGTAGTTTTATTTTTATAATAGACACCTTGTAGTTTTTCTTTATTATAAATGACTTTTTTAGACCTTTAGTTACCCATTTTGGGTTAAGAGAGTTAAGAGTTCATCTTAATTTTAATCAATAAGAAACACAGTTCATAGAAAAGTCAAAGTTCATCGTCCATTAGTAAAAAGGTTTTATTTACGTCTGTTTCCAAGTATACTTCTGAAAATGATAGCTTACTAATATAGTAATTCAATTTTTCTATATTTTCGATACTCAGATCCCTCAGGCCGAGTTGGTTTACTTATGTGTTATTTAAGTTATAATTGTATAGAATATCTACTACATAAAAATAAGTCGGGTTTTCCTTCCTGACGCTATAACTCCAGAACGCACGAACCGATTTCCACGGTTTTGCATTCGTTGGAAAGGTCTCGGGCTCCGTGAGGTTTATAGCAACTTTTTTTTTTAATGGTTTTTACGAAAAATTAGGGTAGGGTAGGTAGGTAGGTAGATAGGGTAGGGTAGGGTAGGGTAGGTAGGTAGGTAGGTAGGTAGGGTAGGGTAGGTAGGTAGGTAGGGTAGAGTAGGGTGGGTAGGGTAGGGTAGGTAGGTAGGTAGGTAGGGTAGGGTAGGTAGGTAGGGTAGGGTAGGTAGGTAGGGTAGGGTAGGTAGGTAGGGTAGGGTAGGGTAGGTAGGTAGGTAGGGTAGGGTAGGTAGGTAGGTAGGGTAGGGTAGGTAGGTAGGTAGGTAGGTAGGGTAGGGTAGGGTAGGTAATTAGGTAGGTAGGTAGGTAGGGTAGGTAGGTAGGTAAGTAGGTAGGTAGGTATGTAGGGTAGGTAGGGTAGGGTAGAGTAGTGGAATTTATACTATAGCTTTTGACAGAACGAAGTCTGTCGGGTCAGCTAGTCGATAAATGTATTCTTATATTTACTATCGCTTAGAATATCTATATTAAAGTCGCCACATAGAATATTTTTATATTTGTCTTTGTTACGTGTTTTATCTAATAATATTTTTAATTTTCTAAAGAATATATTTATATCAGAATCTGGTGTTATATAAAGACAGAATAAGTTTAGCTTATATTGTTTTATCTTAATACCGCATATTTCAAAATGTTTTTCCATCGCAATACTATGCAACCACTCCATGTTTTCAAATTCATCATCTGGCTTCATTAGTATACACTATACAGACTCCACCTCGCCTTTGGTCTTTCCTAGAATAGCTGCTGACTAATTTAAACGAATTTACTGTCATATTATCTTTTTCTTCAGATTTAATAAACGTCTCACTTAGGCATAGGAAATATACAAAATATGTTTGATCCTGAAGCAAGTTAAGGGCAATTTCAATTTCATTTATTTTGTTAATAACACCTGCAATGTTTTGGTGCAGAATAATATGATTTCCGTCTTTAGCTACGAAACAAAGGTTTATTTTCAGCTTGGATCAATTTATTGCCCTGAGATAGTTCAGTAATGTCTAATGATTTATTCATATCACCTATCAATATATCATCACCAGTTTGTGTGCTTTGGTTTTAGAATATTTACACTCTAGTCTAATCCAGTTTTTTTGTTATAATAATTAGAACTGCCTGCCTCGGTCTAGTGGTCGCACGCGCGACTGCTGAGCGTGAGGTCCTGGGTCGGGCAATGTGTTATTGGGTTTTTCCATTAGGAATTTCTCAGTAGCAGCCCGGAGTCTGGATTTGTGCTGGTTGATGGCAATAGGCTCGCCCCCTATTACATGGGACTTTAACATATGTAACTGGCGAAATGTGGGTGTTCCTACTATGGGTACACCTCTGCCTAACCCGTCGGTGAAACAAGGCGTGATTTTATGTTATGTTATAATTAGAACTTCCGTAAAAGGATAAAAACTGTTTGTTATAGTCTAGTTGATCTAATAAAGAATTTATATTATAACTTAATGATGACACATTATATATATATTTTTTTTTTTTTTGGGAAAATAACATTTTTAGTCTGACTACAAATTAAGTCTAACATTCCATTCAATTTTATCTCATTGGAGCAGATGTTTTCATTCACACCTAATACAATTACAGGACAAGGAACAGATTTTAAAAACAAACATAATTCTGTTGTCATTTTTAAGGTATTGTCATCGTTTTGTCCAAAAGATATTATCAATTTATCGTCAGCTTTAATATGAAATAGTTTTGCGCCTGTAAAAATTTCCTGTGTGGATTCGTTCGCATTCGTTTTAACTATAGAAAGTGATAATTGAAAACCATAAAACCTATATTTTGTCAATTGTGATGATAGTCCACTGCACTGACTCCCTCCAATTATAAATGCCCTTTTGTTACACTTATTTTTATTATTAAGTACGAGGGCTGCACTAAAAGTATCGGGAATGGAATATTTCCACTGTTCCTGTCATATTAAAATCTTTTTAATTGAAAACTCCTTGGTTTTAAAAATCGAATACCATTTATTTATTTAAAAAAAGATTCTCGGTCTTGTCACAAGGTTTTGTCAAACTTGTTTAGTCGTTGAGAAAATGGAATTGACTCGAGAAAATTCAAGAGCGATGATTTATTATGACTTTCGAAGTGGTTTAACACAAAAACAGTGTGTTGACTGGATGATTTCTGCATTTGGTGACGAAGCCCCATCCAAAACCACAATTTATCGCTGGTTTGCTGAATTTCAACGTGGACGTGTCAGGCTCAGTGATGATCCCCGTCAAGGTCGTCCAAAAACTGCAGTCACCCAAGAAAACGTTGATGCTGTGCGTAAGCTGATTGAGGAAGATCGACATGTGACATACCGCGAAATTCAGGCAACTTTAGACATTGGCATGAGTCAAATGCAAATAATCTTGCATGAACAATTAGGTGTAAAAAAGTTGTTTTCCCGATGGATACCGCATTCGCTCTGTGAAGAGCAAAAAGCGGCTCGCGTTACTTGGTGCGTCAGAACTCTCGAAAGATTCCACGCAGGATCCTCAAATGCTATATACAACATCGTATCAGTTGACGAATCCATGCCAATGTCTAAAGTTGCCTGAATTTCGCGGTATGTCACATGTCGATCTTCCTCAATCAGCTTACGCACAGCATCAACGTTTTCTTTGGTGACTGCAGTTTTTGGACGACCTTGACGGGGATCATCACTGAGTTTGACACGTCCACGTTGAAATTCAGCAAACCAGCGATAAATTGTGGTTTTGGATGGGGCTTCATCACCAAATGCAGAAATCATCCGGTCAACACACTGTTTTTGTGTTAAACCACTTCGAAAGTCATAATAAATCATCGCTCTTGAATTTTCTCGAGTCAATTCCATTTTCTCAACGACTAAACAAGTTTGACAAAACCTTGTGGCAAGACCGAGAATCTTTTTTTAAATAAATAAATGGTATTCGATTTTTAAAACCAAGGAGTTTTCAATCAAAAAGATTTTAATATGACAGGAACAGTGGAAATATTCCATTCCCGATACTTTTAGTGCAGCCCTCGTATACGTACGAACCCGAAACAAAAAACCAGTCACGAGTTTGGGTGTTCGAAAATGAGTTAAAGCCAACAAAAATTGCTCGTTCACGGAGTGTTGCAAAAAAAATGGTGGCCACGTTTGTCTCCAAAACCGGCCATGTTACGACTATTCCTCTTGAGGGACAAAGAACGTTTAATGCAGAATGGTATGCTAGCATTTGTTTGCCACAGGTCGTTTCTAAACTCCGTAAAGAGAACTGCAACCGCCGCATCATCCTCCATCGCGACAATGCGAGTTCTCACACCGCGCACAGAACAAAAGAGTTTTTAGAGCAAGTAAACATAGAATTATTAGACCATCCGCCGTACAGCCCTGACCTAAACCCTAATGATTTCTATACTTTCCCTAAAATAAAGAATAAATTGCGTGGACAGAGATTTTCATCACCTGAAGAAGCTGTGGACGCCTGCAAAACGGCCATTTTGGAGACCCCAACTTCCGAATGGAATGGTTGCTTCAATGATTGGTTCCATCGTATGGAAAAATGTGTCAAATTTCGCGGAGAATACTTCGAAAAGCAATAAATACATTTTTAAATAGTAATGTTGTGTCTCTTCCTTGACTCCCGAAATTTTCAGTGCCGCCCTCGTATCACGTTTTCTATGTTATTTGTCGTTTTAGTTTCCTTAGTCCCCGTATCCGTCTGCGAAGCAGTGCTTCTTTCCTCACACGTATTTTATCGAACATGTGTGCGTTTTGAAGATTGGCTAGTAGACAATTTCTTATTCAATTATTGCAATGGGCTTTCGTTTAGTTTTTGAGGAGCAACCCGAAAACTGTCTGTAAGTCGACGCCGTACACTTTTATAATAATAAATGTTTTGACGTGACAACGTCTAATAAATCGATGAACGCAGCCGGCGTTCATCGATTTATTAGACGTTGTCACGTCAAAACAGCGTAACGGGACAATGAGCGTAACAGGACAACGAACGTAACGGGACAATGAGTCAACCTTTTCCGTGCATGCAGCCGGCGTTCATCGATTTATTAGACGCTGTCACGTCAAAAATGATGAAAAATTTCAATACAATGTCATAGAAATGGAATTCCATTCAATTATTAGGAGGTAAGTCGTCGTCTGATTTAAATTTTGAACCAAATTTTTGATTTAAAAATTCATTCGTTGAGTAGTAACACTTTTGCAATAGAAATTTAGATAGTTTCTTTTTAAATCATGTCATGAGGTTATAACTTTTAAAAACATTAGGTAATTTATTATAGATTTGAATTGCCATACAGAAAGCATTATAAAATCTTTTAGAAAATAGTTTAATTCTTTGTTGGGGTGCGCATAATTTGTGGATATTTCGACTTTTCCTTATTACAACATCATTGAGTACTTGAAATAAAGCTAAGTTTTTACGTACAAAGATACAGAGTTCGAATATGTATAAAGATGGGAGTGGTAATATTTTTAAAGTTTTATAGATTGGGACACAGCTTTGTAATGGTTGGGCTTTAGTCATTGATGGAATACATTTCTTTTGGGCTCGGAATGCTTTAATAGTATCAACAGAATTTCCCCATATAATGATGCCGTAGCGGAGAATTGACGCTACGTAACTATGATAAGCATAAAGTGCTGCATTGAGACCAGCTACGCGAGTTATTCGGTTTAGAACAAATACAAATCTTTGCAGCTTGGTGCATAATTTGACAATATGTACTTTCCAGTTGCAATATTTATCTAACGTTATCCACAAAAAAGTAGCACTTTCATTCTTTTCTACAGCGTTATTTGCATATCTAATTTCTAATTGGTGACGTTTGCTATTGTAAATTTGGAACTGTATAAGTTTGGTTTTATTAATATTGACATGTAAATTGTTGTCTTTTAGCCATTCTATTTTTTTTAACGTGTCATTAATCTCTTTTTCGTATTTGATGATATTGTTATCGGTGAGTTTAATACTAAGAGTTGTATCGTCGGCGTACAGAACGCAAGAATATGGGGTTACGTTTGGTTTTTTTAATGCTGCTTGACATATTTTGTCTAAAAGTCGTTAGTGGCCTTCTACGTAACTGTTTGAGAATGCTCAGCTCTTGATTCATGTATGCAATCGTTTTTTTTAAGTTCTAAATGCTCGTATTGGTTTGATCAAGGAATTAGACCTTGATTTAATAAATGAAATGAAGAAATGAAATAAATGAAGACATGGTATGTACTGATAATCCCCAAAGGTCAGCAGTTTTTTTTACATCAAGATCTTTAAACGATTCTATAATGTCTTTAGCGGTAACAATTGTGATTTGAAGAGTTTATCACATTGTGGTACACATTCTTTTAGTATTGATTGAGTAAGCAGAAGTGGAGGACGACGATGACAGAATTTTGGTTTTTTAAATGGGATAAAGCCAAGTTTTGCGGTAAATGCGAGCCATTACACAAGGTTATTATCATAAACTTCGCCAATGAGGCGTGCTTGAATATCAGAAAGCATTACAGAAATAAATGGGTACTATAATGTTATTGAAATCCCGTTTCCTCAACTATTTATAAGAGCTAGATCCCACTAAAGTTTATGCCAGCGTAGAGTTCAATACTAACACAAGGTAACCTACAATAAACAACTTCGATTAAGTTCTGATTGCTCATTGCGCAGTGAAATGGAAACACGATTACACGACCTGTGTTTGCGTTTTCTTCATAAAAAAATATAGCAATAGGTAAATTTTCAATGTCACCAATATAACAGTTTGGAAGCATTGAATAGGACCAAGTCAAACCAATTATTTCGAAACTAGAGAAAGTAAAGGTTTGGAATGAGGTTTTGTGTCTTAAAATACTCATATCTCAGCTTTGAAACCTAATCATACTAAGGTATAGGTAGCATTAGGTACTAATACCTAATGCTACGCCCAAAGATAAACATTGACAGGAGCACACGACGGTGTATCCCTAGAACGATGCGTCTTCATTAAAAAAATAACATTATTTAATACGTTCGTGTGTAAGTCTCATTACTCAACTCGATTACTAAAAGACTGTACAGTACATAGCCCACAGGCTCACACCAGCTGACCCCGGGGTTAATCTAAAATAACTCATTGATACGCATTCAATTATTTGTTTTATTCTAGCCTCCACCGATAATTGTAACGGTGCGGTCTTATCTGTGTGCCATGTCAATTGTGTAGGTAAAATAGCTATAGTAAGAAACATCCTCTGTTTGTTTTACTTCTCTTAGATAAATTGAAGAAGCTATTAAAATTCAATTATGTTATATCTGTTGTTTGAGTTGGGATGTTTGAACCTGGTTGTTGTCTTGTGCGTTCTTTAAAATTTGGGCGGGTATTGTTATGGCTCTTCTTGCTTCCCAAGCTGACTAAATCTTTTGTGTTTCGCGTTTATTTGATTATTTGCTTTATTGGTGGTCCGTCTACCGGTTATTAAAGTGTCGACGTTTGAGCATTACCTACATCTTCATCGTCAGCCTCCCCAGGGCGTCTTTTCTACAGCTGTCTTGCTCCTGTTTATATATATATATAAATACTCTGGACAATAGGGTTTCATTTTTCGGGGCCGTCAAAGGAAGCCCTTTACTCAGGAGAAATATGAACATAACCCCAAAAATCCCTTTGTGTCGTTTACACTATCCCCGTATCATACGGAAGTTGTTCCAGTTCTAAGGGTTCGGTTATTATTTTCTCGTAAACGTAGGGTTTGTATAGTGTTCACGTGCACCCGTCCCACAAATTAACTAAACCAGCACCATTCTTATTTTTCAAATATACATGAGTACATGACATAGTGCCTTGGGGGGTTTATTCCCACTGTCGCCAGCCCCCGTGTCCCCATTAATGGTAATTCACATAAAATGCCAAAAAAAAGGTTCTACTCGTATTTTACTTACATTTTACTTTTGTACTGATTTTTTTTATTTTTATTTCTAAAATTAGTACTTAAATGAAAATGGAACCTTTTATTTCGCCTTTTTATGTGAATTACCATTAATGGAAACACGGGCGATGGGGACAGCGGGAATACACCCCTTGGGGGACACTTAACTTTTTGTGTAGAATTACTTTGTTTAGTAAACATCTGATTTAACTGGCTTTTTTGCACTCATAGACATCAAAAGCCTACAGAAATCTGTAAATTTTACCAACGTTCAAACCTATATACATGGTTCATTCAAGCCGTTTATGTTCACGCGCCACATACAGGCCTCCACCAGCAGTAACCATTACATTTTACAACTACTTTGAAAACCTAAAGCGTCCACCTAACTGCCATACCCGGTATAATGGCGGGAGCAATACCACGAACCCTTTTCACTGCGGAAGATACAATAATATCAATTTAAAATATCGTCGTAACAATAAAGTTGGCAGGCTGCGGCCACACCTCGCGATTACCGACCGACAATAAAATGTACGTATCCGTATAAAATCTGCAACTTAAATCATTGCAGCGGACTCGCTCGCCCACTCGCTGCTTCGCCAGTAACGAGCGGTTTCGAGCGGCTTTCTTCGCACGATTTATGGCGCTGTCTGTGCGACTAAATTGTCGGCCGGTGTATTGCTCGCCTAACTAACGAGTACTAGATTATCTTCGTTAATAAATGCGAAAGTTTATGTTTTGCCAAGATTCAGTGCATGTGATAGGCTAGTATGGAGAGCGAAATTGTGAAATTGAACTAACTTGATTGTTATTTTGTAGCTTTAATGCATGAAGGAAATTATAGTATTTGTTAGTTTAAAAAAAACTACAGTAACTTAGATCATTAATTTTAAGACAATTACCAGGAAAGCATTACCAGATCGTACCGGAAAAAATGAGGATAACCCTACTAGACTTGACCCAAACAGTGGACAGTTCTATCAGGAATTCCAGAAACCTAATCAGCGATAGTAAATTAGTCATTAATCTCCAATGAACTTCACTATCAGTGTTTGCGATAGTTAACACAAGGAAATCTTTACTAGAATCTGATTAATGATTACGTTATCGATGTCAATGCAAACAGATTAATGAAATCGGTGTAATCAAAATCACTTTCATAATCTTATGAGTCCGCTATATGTGTTGGAACGTCCAAAAGCCTAGAGACAAAGAGAATGCAATAACAATTATTCAAACAAAATGCGAAAACCCAAAACTTGTTGTTGTCAGTTTATACCTTGGGGTCTTATTTACTTTACTCATTAAGTACATGAAAACAGATCGTATCTACATATTACGAATAAACACGAAATACTTACCATTTCACAAAATACGCAACAAGTGTAGTGAACAGAATGCCATCAAATAAGTCCTCAGGTCTCAGCCAGGCGAAATCCGATACTGTGCACGTTGTTTTAGAAACCTGAAACTACCTACACATTGGCCAACTGCAACTATTTAGCTATACTGCAACTTTAGCCACTGAGGTGTGATGGCTATCACAACTCTGTGGCAATTTGTTGGGCACCAAATACATTTAACCAATAATAAAACTTACATTTATAAAAGTGTTAAATAAAAATGTTAGTGGTACTAGGTACTAGGGCATGCAAACCGGATACCCGGATAACCGAAAAAACCGGATAACCGACTGATTTGAAACCCGGGTTTTTTGTATAACAAAACCGGACTTTTCGGGTTTTTCGGGTTTTTTCTCCTTTGGGAAAATTTAATTAATAAAATAGGGAGACTTAACAAAAGTATATAAAGCTTTGAAATCTATACCTCCAACAAGTGTGGAATTAGAGAGAGCCTTTACATCAGCGGGTCTCATCTATACTATCTATATATATATATACTAATATATAAAGCTGAAGAGTTTGTTTGTTTGAACGCGCTAATCTCAGGAACTGCTGGTTGGAATTGAAAAATTATTTTTGTGTTGGATAGTCCATTTATTGAGAATATTATAGGCTATATAACATCACGCTACGACCAATAGGAGCGGAGCATAAATGAA
This sequence comes from Dryobota labecula, assembly GCA_947523025.1. NCBI lineage: Eukaryota > Metazoa > Arthropoda > Insecta > Lepidoptera > Noctuidae > Dryobota > Dryobota labecula. The sequence continues at coordinate 1,708,668 of OX383292.1, forward strand.
AAATGTTGCCTAAAAACGGGAAAAATTATTCCTTTTTGAGAGCTTCCGTTGCGTGCGCTGCATAAACGGTCTAAGTTACGCAAATATCATGTATTATGGAATTGTTCCTCTTTAAAAGTTCTAAAAAAAAAGTCCGCGAAAGCATATGTCTATCTTTTAAGATTGACTCACTATATACTTTTATAATGGTAATCAAATTTTTTCGAAATTAATTAATTATTTGCGAAGGAGTTTTATCAACATAATATTAATCCTTATCCAAATAAATATGTTATTAATCACAAGTATTTAAATGTAAACAAAATTGTCCTTGACATCACTTGATTTCAATCAACATCTTAGGTGATATCATAATTTTAAAATTTTTACTCATTTTCTTGCGGAGTTACGCAAGAAAATAAGTAGAAAATTCATTACTTAAACCACTCTCTCGCTTACGAGTAGGTGACGAAGACAAAGTTGCACGGGTCAGCTATATAATTTACTAGCTTTTGCCCGCGGCTCTGCCCGCGTGGATGTCGGTTATCGCGTAAAAAAGTAGCCTATGTCCTTCTCCATATCCCAGGTTATATCTGTGCCAAATTTCATGACGATCGGTTCAGCGGTTTAGGCGTGAAAACAGACAGACAGACAGAGTTACTTTCACATTTATAATATTAGTATGGATAAAGCTGAAGAGTTTGTTTGTTTGGTTGAAAGCGCCAATCTCAGGAACTACTGGTTCTTGTAATTGGTACTGGTAATTGAAAAAATATTTTAGTGTTGGATAGCCCGTTTATCGAGGAAGGCTATAGGCTATACCGGATGACTTTTTTTACCGTCTCGAAAAAAATTGGGTATACTAGGTGAACGGAGTAGAAGCCTATGGCATAGCAATATTTTTTTTTTTTTTTTTTTTTTTTCAGAAATAAAACTAATATAAAAGATAAAAATATTGAAATTTGGGTGCGTATGATTTAAATTTAAATATTATTTATCGTATTTATTTATTTAATTATGTTTTTTGTTAAATTTCTGTGTTTATTGTTATAGTATGATAAGTTTACTTCAAATGAATATCAATTATCTTCTTATCCTTCTTATCCATAGATCAATTTCTTTCTAGGTTAAAGAAAAAATAATAAAAACTATGCCATAGGCTTCTACTCCGTTCACCTAGTATACCCAAATTTTTACGAGACGGTAAAAAATGTCATCCGGTATATCTACGCTACGATCCTTAGAAGCCAAGCGAAAAGAACGGATGTCAGAAAGAACGCTAAGCGACAACGAAGTTTTAGCGCGGGCGAGCGACGGGATGCGAATGCGACGCGATGGGTGGGCCGAAATTTCACGCGGACGAAGTCGCGGGCAGAAGCTAGGGTGTAATAAAATCCGTATAGTCTAAATTGTCATTCTATCAAAGTAAAAAATACTCATTTTAGCTGTGTAACTTTAATTTTGAATTTCTAATCTATATCAATAAGAATTACTGATTTATTTTGTTTTGGTAAATTAGGAATAAGACTTCTATTTTATGCCATATTTAAATAATTATTTCGATCGCATTTTACGTACTGTTGATTTTACTTGTTTGTATTTTATGACAGTTAAATTGTTATTTAATATTCGGGGATTTTAGACCTTTGTTTACCTACCAAATGTTCCTAATTTTTTATGTTAGGTACACATAGCGTCATTAAGTGGCTACCCCCGCAAAAGACATGTGCGTTCAAATCCGTGACAGGCCCATGTTGGTTTTTGTATATTGCAAAAACATGTTATTATAATTAATGTATTGTTTTATTGAATAAATAAGTTTTTTTTTAAAAGTCTGTTTTAATTATTGTCTTTATTCAATAAAAAGTTAATACTTTTATTATTGCGTATAATGACAAACAATAATAGGCTTAACATTTACGAAGTTAACTATAATGTCTAAATAGACCGGAGGTTTCAAAACCACTTGCCGTGCATAATATTGGAGGTTCAATTCCTAGGCACGACAAGTGCATTATACTGCATTTCTGTTATGCGTTATATATTTTTTAATATACAGTTTTTTCTATTTTGTTTTAGTAATATTTATAAAGAATTTAAAATCAAGAAAAATAAAATACTTTAATAATCATTTAATGATATTTATTATTGATATTATTTAACAAAACTTTGATCTTATTTTACTACAAAGATTTATATTTTACAATTTGATTTGATAATTTACAGTTATCATAATATACATATTTTGCCAACTGACACAAACGGGTCCCTAGACAAGTAACATCCTATTAACGTAATATTAATGGATACCCTCAAATTATAACATCTATCGATTAGACAGAGACCTAAAGATAAACTGACTAGACGATAGAAAATAACAATTTCATCGCCATTTATATGGGCTCGCTGCATGGCTAGTGCGTCAACTGCCGATAAGAATATAACGACGTTCGGTAATGCGATGGTTCAAATCCAAGTATTACTAATGAACTCTTTTTGAAGTATTCGTTAGATTATTCGTAACGAACTCAATATTGTAGCAGTGTAACATTTTAAAACTTGAGGGGTTAGCACATAATGACGCTGTGTGTACCTTAAGTTTTGAAGATATGTTATTTTCCTAAATAATAAGCTTTATTCTATGTTATGTATAAAGAAAATAAACTTTTTGTATTGTTACTTAGTAGTTGTAGCTTATTTCAGTCCAAACAAATGCTCATCATTATAAAAATAAGTGAGATAAACGTAAAAAAATACATATTTTGATTAGACTACAGCATTTTCATTTCTTTACACACATATTTCTCATTTGCTAAAAAAATAAATTAAAAAAAAAAAACGAAAAAACCGATTTAACCGGTTTCACCGGTTTTATAAACAAGAAACCCGCAAAAACCGGGGTTTTTAAACGACCCGGTTTTTGCATGCCCTACTATACCCAAAGTCTCAGTTCAGATAATTTATGTAAACAAAGGGGATAACATATCAAAAAAATATCTTCGTAATGGTAATTCACATAAAATGGTGAAAAAAGGTTCCATTTTCTTTTAAGTACTGAATTTAAGAAATAATAATTAAAAAATAATCATACCGTAATTATGTTTATAAATATTCGGCTTTAATCAAAGCTATTAAAAAAAGGAGATTTTCTGATATAAAATATTTTATGATACTGGTAACAATGCAGGAGATCCAAACATTTTCACATTTTTTACATCTTCAACAACACTAATATTACAACTCTCATAAATGGATTCATATTGTATGTAGCATATCTAGCCACATTTTGGATGAAACTGTTTCGAGTAGAAATTGGTTTTGGGAGGCCTACGTCTAGCAGTGGACTTAAAAGGGCTGATTATGACGATCATAGGCCGTGTCTCCGACACACTACATAAAACATTGTTTGGCAACGGTATTTTGTTTGCATAGTTCTTATAATTAATTCACTTTAATTTCGTAGATGATTATTTACAAAAAAATATATGATAAAATGTTTTGCACCACTGTCCTGTCATTTTGACAGTGACATTTCTTGACATTACTTTGTTTACATAAATTATCTGAATTAGAGACTTTGGGTATAGGTACCTAACCCTTGTCATATTCTTATCAATTAATTGAAAGGGCAATAAATATCATCATCTTCAGCGTACGACGTTCTTGAATAATGGGGTTATTATTATAAGCCTTCACGCCTGACTATCAATGAGCCCCTAGAAACAGTTAAATTGGCAACATTGCGTAGAACAGTTGAAAATAAAACTAAGCAATTTAGTGTTTCATTCATTAAATGTTGCCGGCACCTGTTCCCATTGTTCTTGTTATGTTTTGTATGTTTCTATGTGACATAACACACAATTTTACGTCTTCACCTGGCCACAATGCGAGTTTTACTGTACGCGTAGCGTGCGGTAAAATTCACATTATGGCCAGGTGTGACGTAAATATATATAAATGAATTGAAATCAAATGTTTGCACAATATACACTTGTAATGAGTTGTATGTCCGACAGCTTAATTTTGTTTGACCCACTTATTACTGTTTAATTCCTTGGCGGTCTTGGACATCCTTATTTGTTAAGACTAGTCGTTAAGACTGTTCTTATCTGGTCCTATGCTTGAAATCATACTCTTCCAAATTATGTCGCCTTGTTACCATCATTATTTTCGTTTTACTATAAATCAATAAATAAATAAATAAACAACACAAAGTAACGGTGCACGCAAATATCAGAGTTGTCACAATTAATAAACATTGGCTACTCATTACGCCGAGATAACAGTTATTTATAAACAATATTGCAACGACGTGTAACTGACCGATAACAAGGTTTGCACATTCTTTTGTCGATTGTCGCGACGACGCGACAGCGACTGTACGATTAATCGCAATCATTTGTTAACCTGCAAGGCGGCGTTTATTCGTGTTGATTTTAATTAATCTGATGCGATTAATTAGTTAATTGATTATAATATGTCTGCGGTGTTTCCGTCTTGAGTGGTTTTTTTTATCGCTTTCTCCAAAACAGTCTCCATGTTCCGCTATACATTTTTATTGATCAATATCAATTTGTTTTCTATATCGTCGTTGCGACTTTAAGATCTCTTATGTGTAAAATTCAACTTTATGAGAAAATCGATATTTTAAGCACCGACATGTTATTAGGAAGCAGATTGATAGATCTTGAAATTAGTAAAGAAATCACGATTAAATCGTCGTATACACATGAGAGTTTTTGCATTCGATAGAGCTTCAAAATGTGGAAAAGGCTGGCGTAAAAAAGTGATTTTGCCAAAAGTGACACATAAGAGGTCTTAAAGTCGCAACGACGATATCTAGTTATGTAAGTTGTTAAAACAAAATCTTGAACTTATTCAGTCTTCTTTTATGTCTAATAATTTATATATATATATAAATAGATTTTATCCACGTCATCATTGTCCCAATCTGCTGTCAAGAAGCTCAATTGAATGATTGGCCCTCTATCTGTGGCCGGAGGAAGTTCGAATATGTCTGTTCTATGTACAACTTCCCTCTATTGCAGTAACAGTTGCTAGCGAATTGACTTGTAAAGCATTTATTTATAAACTGACAAGTTATTCATAGATAGATACTAGCTTTTGCCCGCGGCTTCGCCCGCGTGGATGTCGGTTATCGCATAAAAAAGTACCCTATGTCCCTTCTCTATATCCCAGGCTATATCTCAAATTTCTAACGTAATATTAATTTTAATATGATTCACTATGTGAATAGAAACCGAAACAAATGATTTAATATAAGTACTTATGATCTGAACGTATAATGAGTATTTACTTAAATATAACAAACACAAAATCAAAATACGAAATTTCACTCAAATTCTTAAAGCAATCAATTGTACCAAATTACAACACGCAATAAAAATGCGACACAAATAATAATTTTATAAATAATTCACGTAAGTACCAACAATGTGAAAACAAAACGAAATCCTCCGAAATGTCGCACGATACACCGTTTGTGCTGAGAAAACACTCGAAACCTAATGAACACCATTGGTGCATAACTTTTCTCAGGGTCACGTTCGCAATTGGACGAAATATTTGACATTTATTTTGTACTTGCAACACGATCTGGCTGTAGAATTCGATTAATCGACTAATACTTGACCGGTACTAATACATTTTAGTGGGAACACCACTAAACGAACGAAAAAAAAAGAAAACAAAAAGACGTGTGGCACTCGGGGACTGCCGCGGTAAAGCTATTGCATAGCATTTTGTATCAACTTATGCAATTATAATTATTTATTTATTTTATTTATGCAGTATTTCTTTTTCTTTGATATACTTTCTATATACTTTCTTTGATATACGGAATTTCTGGATTCGGTCCCCGCGCTCAAGGCCCGCGATAGAAGCTATGCAATAGCTTAAAAACAAAATAAATAAGTGCTGAACGTCGTAAAAGTGTATAACTACGTAAACAAAGTCAAATACTATTCAAATATAAGCATAATAACAACTTTAAAATAGACGAAAGTGTTGAACCTAAAGTAATTTTAAATAAAAAAAGAGTGACAAACTGTTTTGACAGCGAAAAAATTCCATGTACATGAGTCATTTCCAACCGTCTAGTCCAGTTTAAAAATGTTCAACTGGAATGGTATCAACTATTTGGCAAGCTTTAATTAAGTCATTGTAGCCTTGCGGTGCAACAGGGGAACTGAATGTACTCGTAATCGACTGGTCGTGAGTTCAAACCCCACTATCAACAATCACTTTTTGTGAAGATCATAATTTTATAAACTAATATTTATAAGAATAAAATACGCAGTACACAGAAATAAGGAACTGCCAGAAATTATTAGATCACTAGAGGGTACTGGTGTAGTAAAATAACCATCGGAGTGGGGAGCGTGAGGTTTTTTTGTTACGGAATTTCTGGATTCGGTCCCCGCGCTCAAGGCCCGCGATAGAAGCTATGCAATAGCTTAAAATGTCTGTACTCTGTGGTCGTGTGGCGGTGTGGCGCGATGTAAACATTCATCAAGGTTACGTGCGTAAAGTAATGGATTCAATGAGAAAACGGTGTAATCATAGAAGAATCTTATACATAATTACTGAGAAATAAATGTAGATTTCGTATTGAGTGTTAGTTTATCGAAAAGTGATAAATATGTCAGTGAAAAAGTAACGAAAGTTTTGGAATGCACACATTTTGATCATAAGGCCGCCGTGTTTAGTAATGTTTTTATGATAAATATTCTTTTATACTGTTTGAAATACACATAAGTAGCTAGCCGTTTTATCTACGAACATAATTTGGCTAATAGCTACTGACATTATAGCGTATTGTTATCGTAATCGTATTTCCAAGAGTGAAATTCGGCAAACAAATACCTACAAAAAGACAATAAAATGCATATAGTATTTTATCCTTAAGAGATAGATATATGCCATCGCGGACTTTTTGAAGACCTTTATAAGATACATAATTCCACCATACATTATTTTGTTATATCTCAAAGGGTTTAGACAGCGTTTTCGTTGAAAGCTCCCCGACGGCTTATTTTTTTCCGACACCTCCAACAAATATCGTTAATTCATACAAAAATGCATACAAAAACTTAACAAATTATATACTAAAACCTTCCTCGAGAACCACGCTATCCATTGGTGAAAACAGCATGAGAATCGGTGCAGTAGTTTTTGAGTTTATCGCGAACAGACAGACAGACAGACAGACGCGGCGGAGGACTTTGTTTTATAATATGTAGTGATAGTGATAGAAAAATAAGCTATAAGAATCAAACTCGAATCGAGTCGATTTGGTTGCCGACAGAATAGATATTTTCTCATGTTCTCTGAGCGAGTTCGCAAGGATAACGTTACACTTGTTATGTTTTAATTTGTAAATCTTGTATGGTATGGATATTAATATGTTGTATTTCCATAATGCTAATTAACCATACCACCGAATCGGGATACTGTAATGATAGTGTATAAATAAATAAATAATTACAATGTAGAACAGCGCAAGGTCATAAGTAGGTGCGGTGGGTTCCCGCATTGTCGAGGCGGGGGGGCTCAGTAGCCGTGGCTTGGAGGGCCACGGTGAAGCTAAGAGGAACCCGAGGAGGGGGCCGCTCGTCAGGGCTTTTGCGGCTAAGCCGACGACGTAGCAGCCGTAGGTTGCGGTGCCGCTTTGGCGACATCGCAACTGAGGCGCGCCGCGATGTCGAATGGGCGGCATCGCGGCTGAGTGTGGGAGGCCGCGGCGGGAGAGGAGTGCCGATATTGCGGTGAGCCGTTCTCCCTACCTTCCGCGGCCTTGACGGGGTCGCCACCGATGAATGGCGGACGCGGTGGGGCCGCAGAGGAAGAGGAGTGTCGGTATTGCGTTGGCCGCTCTCCCTATCCTCTGCGGCCGAAAAGTGGTAGGCGGCGGGGCCACTAACCTGACCCGTCGCGGTGGGACCAGGGGCGCCTGGACGCGGGGTCGTCTGGCGCGAGGTCCCAAGTGGAGGCCAGCAGGCAACGGTGCGGGGGCACCCTTGCCTGTATTGCACAGGCCTCCACCAGTGTCGGACGGGAATGGCCAGGTGTTCCCGGTCATTCCCATATCGCCCCCAGGCGGAGGGGCATGTGGGGCCCGCCAGCTAGGCGGGCATGCGCCGGGAGGGTTGTGGACGTAAAGGCTGTGCCGGTTTCCCATGACCCTCCCATCAAGGCGATGAGGGAACCCCGCTGAGTTTTAGTGGGTATACTGCCATTTTGGCAGGGAGTCCCACATACCTCGTCTCGTCCCCCGACGAGCGGGCATACGTAATGCATTTCTCAGCGTCAAAAAAAAAAAAAAAAGGATACGTGACTAGGAAGAGAGACGATGACGTAACGTACCATCAAACACAATATTACATCCGTGAATTACTACACAATATTACTACACAGCGAATAATTAAAAACGTCACCCAAAAGAAAACATTTATGATCAGTCAATCACATATAAACCACGGTACAAACAATACATACTTCTATCTCATTATTTCCAGGTGGAACAACGAGATGTCCCGGGCATCGACTGCGCGAATTTGGCCATGGACACCGAGGAAGGCGTCGAGGTGGTCTGGAACGAGGTGCAGTTCTCTGAGCGCAAGAACTTCAAGGCACAGGAGGACAAGATACAGATGGTGTTCGACAACCTCACCAGGCTAGAACATCCCAACATCGTCAAATTCCACCGCTACTGGACGGATACACACAACGATAAACCTAGGGTGAGATGAACTTACATTTATCCTATCTATGTCGTTTCGAACTTTTCTTTTTTCTGAAGCATCGTCATCGAAAGTCGTCGTCTCCATCACTCAGACGAAAGACGTTCACTGTACAATCGCAACTACTTATTATATATGTGTTGTGCCATATTTACATCCTTTGAATGTTGACTGCTTGGTAGGTAATTTTTTTGAAGAATGCTCTGCTTCTTCAGATCATGAAAGACGAGACGACATGACATCATCTGATAAAATTAATGTGTTTCTATTTCTGTGTAATCTAATCAAAATTATGTATCAAATAAGATTTTGGTATTTGCAAGATATTGTAGAAACGTCTTATTTTTGCTTTATAAATCTAGTGGGACTTCTTATTTCAAGGTTTTATTTGAGGCATATCTAAATCCGCCGTCGGCATGCTCCATTTGATATACAGATCCTTATTCCAGTCAAATATGTCCTTTTATAGGAATTGCTTCACTACCGAAATACATGACTACTAAGTTTTAACACCTGGTCGTTTCAGGTAATATTCATAACGGAGTACATGTCTTGCGGCTCTCTGAAGCAGTTCCTCAAGCGAACCAAGCGAAACGTGAAGCGACTGCCGCTGCAGGCCTGGAAGAGATGGTGCACACAGATATTGTCAGCGCTCAGGTAAGATACTAATATTCTACCTTCTCGATACTGCCACTTCTAAGTAAGTAGGTAAATAGTTAAGACTTCATAAATTCAAAATTGTATCCCGATCTAGTCGGCCACGACTTTTTGTTCACCCCAATACATTCCGATCATTCCCCATCCAGCTATCTACACGGCTGCGTGCCTCCGATAGTCCACGGAAACCTCACGTGCGACACCATCTTCATCCAACACAACGGCCTCGTGAAGATCGGCTCCGTAGCCCCCGACGCCATCCACCACCATGTCAAGACCTGCCGCGAGAACATGAGGAATATGCACTTCATTGCACCCGAATACGGATGTAAGTACTCGAACTAACAGATGACTCAAGAAAGGACCACACAGTTTCGACTGCCTTGATTTAAAGGACTCTTGCCTTTTCCTAGATTTTTTGGAAGTTTTTTAAGTGTTTTGGAACAGGCAAGCCTCGTGCCACAGATTATATACTATGCAGAAACTTGTGTTATCGTTGGCCAGCTCTCGTACACATATGCGTACCTACGCTCGTTCACGGAATTCTATGTGAAAATCGTGACTTTGTGAGTGAGTTCATTGCTTTCCCAATGAAAACCGTGTAAACAAGCCGTGCTTATGACTGCGTACATTGCGACCAAATGTCAAGTTTCTGTATGTGCTGTGCTCGTGTCCAAGAATCACGGCAATCGAAACTATGTTGTCCGTTTTTTTGCATTCATTACATCTTTATTTCCCCCCCGTATCAGCATCACAAATGGTGACGCCAGCGATGGATATCTACTCATTCGGAATGTGCGCATTGGAGACTGCGGCACTTGAGATTCAGGGCAATGGCGACTCGGGCAGCCACGTCTCGGAGGAACACATCGTACGAACGGTCGAATCGTTGGAGGAGACGCGGCAAAAGGACTTTATATACAGGTACTTGTCTTACAGGTGGTCGTGGCGGTAAGTCGCTTTTGTTGTATGGGTGCACGAAGTGAGGAACGGACTGCTCATGTGTAGCACTGTAGAGACGTGTGATGTGAGAAACGTCCTGCAGCTTGCAGCGGAGCTTTGGTTTGAACGAGGTGTGAGTACTCATTGATTTCAAAACAACGCATCGCAGCTAGCACTGTTCCTTATAGAGCTTCTCGGCATACACAGTGAGCACTCAATTCCTCAGTAACCCCGTGTAAGGGTCACTGCCTGTGTCGTCTCTCCGCCGCCCAGTCGGTAACCGCGCCGTGTGTCGACAGGTGTATAAACAAGGACCCTGCGAAGAGGCCGACGGCACGGGAACTGCTCTTCCACCCGCTACTCTTCGAAGTACACTCCCTGAAACTGTTGGCTGCGCACACGCTTGTCAATACCACCGGTAAGTCTTAAACATGTCTAAGCTGAAAAAGCAAATTCACACACTAATATGACATGACAAATATGTCCATTCTGAAACTAGCATGTGGCTTGGATGATGCTCTTGAACTCGGATGTTGGTCCATTCATTTTGTAAAAATGGATTGTGATGTTAGTTATTATTATTTGTGTATTTACAATTTATATTAAAATTCAAATGTCAACAACTTCCATAAAGTGAGCATGTTCAAAAATCTCGACAACTGGGTTGTCTCTCTTTGGTCTTTGTCGAAACCAACCCCTCGCAGGTTACTAAGTCTTTATTTCCTGTGTCTAGCGAACATATCGGAGACGATAACGGACGAGGTGGCGGGCGGTAGCAGTGGCGAGGCGCTCGCGTGGTGCGTGCGGGGCGGAGAGCGCACGGAGCTCGCGGCGAAGGATCTGCAGCCACACGCTGAGAAACTGGAGAAGTTCGTCGAGGATGTCAAGTGAGTTCACAGGGTCTGGCGGTCCTTTCACAGTTATTAATTTTACCTCTGATTTTGCATCACAGCGATCTTTATTCTTGTTGCAATAAGGTTGTTGTTTGGTTGTTGTAAACGAGGTGTCATATGTTGAGGCGATAATTATCGACTGGTGGATGTCGCTCAAAAATGTTCAATGCCTGATTTTATTTGTTGGTCTGAAGATGATACGTTTTGTTCAAGATTAGGGACTGATCGTAACATGTGTATAAGGCCCACGACCAGCACGGTTAGATTTTCGTGTCGCCGCGTTCGTTCGTCTGGCCCCGCAGTATGACGCTCTGTGGCGCAGGTACGGCATCTACCCGCTGACGGCGTACGGCCTGGCGCGCGCCGGCCGCGCCGCGTCGCCCGCCGAGCGCGCGGCCGAGTCGCTGCCCGCGTCGCCCGAGCCGCGCGACCTGGAGACGCGGCGCGTCGTCAACATGATGTGCTCGCTCAAGCCGCAGCCGCACCCGCACCCCGACGCGCCTCCCGCCGACCTGCTGGTGAGTCTCACTCTAGGTACAGTCGCGCCCAGTCGCCCGAGCCGCGCGACCTGGAGACGCGGCGCGTCGTCAACATGATGTGCTCGCTCAAGCCGCAGCCGCACCCGCACCCCGACGCGCCTCCCGCCGACCTGCTGGTGAGTCTCACTCTAGGTACAGTCGCGCCCAGTCGCCCGAGCCGCGCGACCTGGAGACGCGGCGCGTCGTCAACATGATGTGCTCGCTCAAGCCGCAGCCGCACCCGCACCCCGACGCGCCTCCCGCCGACCTGCTGGTGAGTCTCACTCTAGGTACAGTCGCGCCCAGTCGCCCGAGCCGCGCGACCTGGAGACGCGGCGCGTCGTCAACATGATGTGCTCGCTCAAGCCGCAGCCGCACCCGCACCCCGACGCGCCTCCCGCCGACCTGCTGGTGAGTCTCACTCAAGGTACAGTCGCGCCCAGTCGCCCGAGCCGCGCGACCTGGAGACGCGGCGCGTCGTCAACATGATGTGCTCGCTCAAGCCGCAGCCGCACCCGCACCCCGACGCGCCTCCCGCCGACCTGCTGGTGAGTCTCACTCTAGGTACAGTCGCGCCCAGTCGCCCGAGCCGCGCGACCTGGAGACGCGGCGCGTCGTCAACATGATGTGCTCGCTCAAGCCGCAGCCGCACCCGCACCCCGACGCGCCTCCCGCCGACCTGCTGGTGAGTCTCACTCTAGGTACAGTCGCGCCCAGTCGCCCGAGCCGCGCGACCTGGAGACGCGGCGCGTCGTCAACATGATGTGCTCGCTCAAGCCGCAGCCGCACCCGCACCCCGACGCGCCTCCCGCCGACCTGCTGGTGAGTCTCACTCTAGGTACAGTCGCGCCCAGTCGCCCGAGCCGCGCGACCTGGAGACGCGGCGCGTCGTCAACATGATGTGCTCGCTCAAGCCGCAGCCGCACCCGCACCCCGACGCGCCTCCCGCCGACCTGCTGGTGAGTCTCACTCAAGGTACAGTCGCGCCCAGTCGCCCGAGCCGCGCGACCTGGAGACGCGGCGCGTCGTCAACATGATGTGCTCGCTCAAGCCGCAGCCGCACCCGCACCCCGACGCGCCTCCCGCCGACCTGCTGGTGAGTCTCACTCTAGGTACAGTCGCGCCCAGTCGCCCGAGCCGCGCGACCTGGAGACGCGGCGCGTCGTCAACATGATGTGCTCGCTCAAGCCGCAGCCGCACCCGCACCCCGACGCGCCTCCCGCCGACCTGCTGGTGAGTCTCACTCTAGGTACAGTCGCGCCCAGTCGCCCGAGCCGCGCGACCTGGAGACGCGGCGCGTCGTCAACATGATGTGCTCGCTCAAGCCGCAGCCGCACCCGCACCCCGACGCGCCTCCCGCCGACCTGCTGGTGAGTCTCACTCAAGGTACAGTCGCGCCCAGTCGCCCGAGCCGCGCGACCTGGAGACGCGGCGCGTCGTCAACATGATGTGCTCGCTCAAGCCGCAGCCGCACCCGCACCCCGACGCGCCTCCCGCCGACCTGCTGGTGAGTCTCACTCTAGGTACAGTCGCGCCCAGTCGCCCGAGCCGCGCGACCTGGAGACGCGGCGCGTCGTCAACATGATGTGCTCGCTCAAGCCGCAGCCGCACCCGCACCCCGACGCGCCTCCCGCCGACCTGCTGGTGAGTCTCACTCTAGGTACAGTCGCGCCCAGTCGCCCGAGCCGCGCGACCTGGAGACGCGGCGCGTCGTCAACATGATGTGCTCGCTCAAGCCGCAGCCGCACCCGCACCCCGACGCGCCTCCCGCCGACCTGCTGGTGAGTCTCACTCTAGGTACAGTCGCGCCCAGTCGCCCGAGCCGCGCGACCTGGAGACGCGGCGCGTCGTCAACATGATGTGCTCGCTCAAGCCGCAGCCGCACCCGCACCCCGACGCGCCTCCCGCCGACCTGCTGGTGAGTCTCACTCAAGGTACAGTCGCGCCCAGTCGCCCGAGCCGCGCGACCTGGAGACGCGGCGCGTCGTCAACATGATGTGCTCGCTCAAGCCGCAGCCGCACCCGCACCCCGACGCGCCTCCCGCCGACCTGCTGGTGAGTCTCACTCTAGGTACAGTCGCGCCCAGTCGCCCGAGCCGACCAATCTCCGATGTCATTCTTCGTTGATGGTAGGTAGATGTTCAATTTCAATCACACAAAACACTTAACTCAAACTCAAAGCATTTATTTCCACTAAAACAGTTACAGAAACTTTTGAATTATCATTTATCAAGCAGGCATTCAGTTAAGCTAATTAGTGACACTATTGCCCTATCCAAGACGAAGTAAGTCCAATTTTTTGAGAAAAACGGGCAACAAACTCCGTGGACACTCTTTTAAATCTTAACTTTATATTACGTAGGCCTTCTCGCGGGGACATACATACATATTGTAAATTAAAAGCCGCTATTCGTGTCTGTCTGTGTGACCGCCTAGATCTTCTAAACTACACAATATTTTCTTTTTAAACACTGGCGGCATCTACATCGCCACATGCAAACTACGCATCATACTAAAGTCACGCAAACTCCTCCATCGCGCAAGCAGAGTTTACCGCGCGACTAGCATTTATACAACGTCCCGACATCAACCGTCGGGCAGTAGCCCACCAGACACGACACCGGTCACTGGTCGGAGGATCCTCCCTTTTCTATGGATGATGAGTGAACTTTACGCCCGCTTCCTCATACCTTTATAACACCATAACCAATACCGTATTTAAAAAATAAAAAACCCCCAACGCAAAAAAGAAAAGCGATCATTTAAAAAGTTAAATTTAGTTTTTTTTTTTTTCTAATTCTTTACAGATAAAAGCTTTATAGTCCAGGAATATTAGTCAAATAAGGGCAAGAATCTCGGAATGAGAGATAGTCAGCTATAAACTTGTATAAACCTTTATTTTGGCACCCTAAAACTTGTCTCAAAACCTACTTATCTTAGGGTGTCCGCGACTACAGATATTCCAAGGACAAAGGTCAAAAAATCGATTTTTACACATTTATTGCAAATATCTCGTTTCCAATGGGTTTTATGCTATTTGGATTGTAATCAGAATATACTTAGTGATATACATAGTGTCAGCATTTACAGTCGTGGGCGCAAAATCGGGATACGAGTAAACGAGAGAAATTGCTCTTTTAACTTCTACACAGTTAATTGTTACAGAATCAATTACTAACACTACTGTATTTATTAATACTTTGAACTTAAAAGGAAAAACTGAGCAGTTCCTAGGCCAGTATTTGTCTCGAACACGTCTAAACTATCGCTATTGTTCCATGGTCCGTATCGAACACCATACTCAATCCTAGAGTCCACACAACGTTAAACAAAGGCGCTTGTGTCTCATTTTAAGTGCATACTCATGAAAGATTCGACACGAAATTTGCGTTTTAAGTTGACATAGAGTCCGACCTAGACTCATAACCCCGCTCCCGCTTGCCCACTCGCTGCCTGCTAGTGCATTCGGCAATTCGAATGCCCCGGAATTGCGATCAGCCAAGCACAAACCACGCCTTCCCCGCGGGCCCCCCGCCTGCGCCCCCGCAAATCTGTGTCAATCAAATGTTTTGTTTTTTGAGTAATTGTGCCGTGCCGGTGTTGTCGCACCTACTCCACTTCTAAGGTACGTTACATCTCATCATCTTGTTTTACAAAAATATAATGTTTTTAGGCGGTAAACGTTTAAAGACCGATTCTAGTTGGGGGGGGGCCCACAGGCGTGGATTGCTTAGGGCATCAAGTAGTCTTAATCCGTCACTGACGGCCATCCTGCATGACACACGTCCTCGTGTGTAAATCTGCAATAGGTACCACAGATTTCTCACACAGAAAACTACCGTTCGGTCATTCTGACTTAGCTTAACTAAAAAAGACTCACAAATACCCCAACTCTGCGCGCGCTCTGTCCTCTATCTCGAAAATGGTTCAAGATACAAAAAAAAAATCTAAACGAAAGTTGTACAGAATTTAATCCTCTACAATATTTATAATAAATACAAATAACATAAAACCCAAAGGAAACGAGATATTTGCAATAAATGTGTAAAAAATAGATTTTTTGACCTTGGAATATATGTAGTCGCGGACACCCTACGATAAGTAGGTTTTGAGACAAGTTTTAGGGTGCCAAAATAAAGGTTTATACAAGTTTATAGCTGACTATCTCTTATTCCGAGGTGAAGCCCTAATTTTCCTGGACTATTATCTCAACATCTGCTGAACGTAAGTGAGGAGTAGGTTATTCAGCACATTGTAGGTCATGTTACAGCATCAGTTCAAGGTTACTAATCTTCCTATAATCTGTTCACTGAAACCGTTCCAATGTGCAAACATGATACCTCTGCTGTAACTAAGCGAAGAGTTCGGTTTCTGCAGACCTCAGGTTATGCTGCAGCATCAGGTTAAGGTTACCATATTCTTGGAATACGATTGAAGCTATAGAATACCAAATTTCGTAACGATCAGACCCGTGGAAGTTGCTCACATCCCTTCATCAATGAGAAAAGAGCTGATGATCTTCGAACGGCTGAACCGATTTTGATAAAACATACCTAAGAACACTCACCATTAAATTACCTTTCTATTAAAAAAAGCCGCATCCAAATTGGTCCACCCGTTTAAGAGCTACGATGCTACAGACAGACACACATAGCGGTCAAACTTATACGAGTAACACCCCTCTTTTTGCGTCGGGGGTTAAAAAAACATGTTCCTGATATATGAAAGTTATGATGTTCCATGAATGGGGAGCATAAAATGAAATGAACATTTATCGTTTTTGAAATTTAAATTGAGAATTCCATTGCCTCGCAATAACAGTAAAATTAAAATGTCTCCGACTTGAATTCGGGTCATACTTTTCGATGCCAAATAAAATTGTCAACGTTCATCATCCTACATTTCATCATTTATAGTCGGCCTATGACATGATATTTATGACTATCCAAGTCTATCATAGCAAATAAGTGACACAAACAACATCCAGAACACACGACAGTACAGAAAACTTCTAATTCATTATTTTCTAAACGAGCTTGGTAAAATCACATTGCGACCTTGGTTTATCAATTCAAATATAAGTTTTAGGCTCAGATCTATAAAGGCTTCTACAAACAGGCGCGACATGCGACGCGACACAAAAAGACCGCTCGTCGCGCGGCACGCGGTGTCTTTGTGTCGCGTCACGTGTCGCGCCCGTTTGTTGAGGACCCTTTAAGCGTACAGACTTTGCTAAGTAAGCGTTCCATACGAATATGAAAATTATTTGTAGTTCATATTCGTATGAAACATTTGCTCACATTCGCCTATAGAAATATGATCATTTTTTCATTAGAACAAGGTCTATTATTTGTATAACAAACTCAAAGTTTACTTAGCAAAGTGAAGTCTAAGTACTCTTTATAGATCTTAGCTTAAGATTGTACATCGACCGTGTTTTTGTCAGTGAATGAAAGAATTTCAGATTTTCGAAGATGAAATTAAGAGCCAAAAGATGAGACAGTGCTCATACTCGTAGTTCCAAGTTAGCTAGGAACGAACCCACCCCGAGGCAGTAATTTGTTTGCGTACCGTCCCCCCAGATGACGATCCTCCTGCGCATGGACGACAAGATGAACCGCCAGCTGACGTGCGCCGTGTCGCAGCGCGACAGCGCGGCCGCGCTCGCGCACGAGCTCGTGCAGCTCGGCTTCATACACGAGGTGAGCGTTTATACAAGGGTAGAGTCGATTTGGTTGAAGTCGAGACGAGCGAAATCGCGCGTTCGCGTCTGTTTGCCCGAATACCGTATGGCCCTGGCCTGTGCTCGTTGCAGGCCGACCGCGACAAGCTGAGCCGCCTCATGGAGGAGTCGCTGCGCAGCAGCTTCGGCGCGGCCTTCGCGGCGCCCGTGGCCAGCTAGTGACGTCAGCCAGTGACGTCAGCGCCTCGCACTACTTTCCTCCAGCTCTTCGTCGCAGACAACAGAACGGGACTGCTCCTCCCGCCGGGGCCTGGCTACGAAGCGGCCCCAGCACTATCTAATATCGTACGAACATGATATACTTCCGGAGCACTTAGCTTTTATCGATATTTAAACAAGGTTTTTAGTCAACTAGTTGCGGAATCGGGCTCCGAACTGCGCGTGACGGAAGCGTTGCACGACACGTCACGAACGACACCGCTCCCGCAGTAGTCTATAGATTAGATTTAAACGCATATTTATACGTAGAAATGATGGGTCTTATGATGAGATTTTGTATTGCCGTATCATGTATTTTTGCATAAGTATGGTACCGATTGAATGTATTCCGCGAGTTTTCTTCTCACACTTGAGGCTTGTTTAAGCGGGGATCACAAACAGTTCCGAATGTTATTTATTTTTACTTTAATGTTAGAACTTAAGAAGTGCGAAACTTCACTATTTCGTTTTTATATTTATAAAATTAAACCAATATTATAGCTACCTAAGATAGCTCTGAATCCTCGCATAAACAAGTGTTCATCGTTAAATCTTCCGTGTTGATCACAACTGCTACTTATAAAACGTCAGTTTAGACAATCGAAATTGTTAAGTGGAGGTATTGCGTAGTCTTAATATGGCGCATATGTACGATACGTCATCTGCGTAGTACAGCGACGATGATGTTCAACCTTGCAGTGCGTGGGACACAGATCTTCAAATCATTATTGCAATTTACGATACTACAGGCTGGCCATTGACACAATTTGGTTGATGATGAAATAGAAACTCTTTATCAAAGTACTACGTGGATGAAGTTCAAGTTAAGATACCTTCTAATATTGCATTTCACCTCCCAAAAAACTTACTAGTCGAATGTGAATCTAAATCCTATCAGCCGAATCGTTCGTTTTAAATTAATCGATACGCTTTCTTAAAGAAAATTGTAAAAAAATAACTGCATTTTAAGACGATTACATGTAAAAATTGTAAAGTTATTGAAGATTCGGAACGGTTCATGTGTTAGTTCGAACATCGAGTACGCTTTAGTGATGTAGAATTTTGTATGAATGTGTATATGTTATAAATGATATTTAAAAGAAAAAAAATATTTAAATTAAACTTTATTTTTAATTATATGTATAGCGAGGCTTCCTCTTAGAGCTTTATGGATGTGGTTATAAATAATAAGTATACGGAAAATTGAACATACTCACTATGAAGATAAGGTTGAAATTTGTACTGTACTCGCGTCGATTATTACTTTTTGCTACCGACAGATGAAACTGGACTTCGTTTGTTGACCGCAGTCACGTAATTTGTTAAAGATTTTATATGAGACGCTTATGTTAGGGTTCTGTTTTGTAAGGACGTCTGTGGCTGACATTGTTATGGGTTCTCCAGCCATTATACATTACCCAGGCTTCTCTAGAACACCTTTAAGCAATTCTGAAAATACATCTTCAGTGGAAGAGCGACAAGCGTCCTGGCACATTATCGTATGCATGTTTAAAGTCAATTGTCCGAACTTGTAATGTTTTAATGTAAATTAATAACTTTATACTGGGCTTTGTATTGATGTCTACAAAAGAACACCAACTACAAAAAAAAACCGAATAGCACGTTTCATCTCTCCAATTTTAGCTACCAACATAAAAAAAGAATAATAGGAAAAGTGTTTTCTAAAATTCCAGTTATTTAAGTATTTAGTGCCTAAAAACTGAAGTATCATATCGTATCGTCAGTACAAGACCCATTATGAAAATATAATGTTTTGCATTTACACACATACATTTTGTTTTTATACAAACGGTGAAGTTTCGGTTATTATACGTAAAGCTATAGTGGTGCTAGTATGTATGTACAGCATTGTATAAAATTCACTATAATATTGTATATTTACAATTTAGCTATGTATGGAAGGGTCACTTTGACAACGGGCGATAAAAAACTCACAAATGAAAAGTTGATAAGATTGTGATAACTAAACAAGGATAAGAGTATTGCTGCCGGTCTCTAACAGACCAAGCAAGAAAGAGATGGTGATGGTTGACAACTGACAAATTGGTTAAAAACAAACTGCAGCTGTATTTTAGGTGGTGTGTTCCGACATGTCATCTAAACGTGCGTAGTCTTGAGTTCAAGATAATTTGATAGCTTTATATAATCTTCCGTCTCTTTCTTGTTTGAACTGCGAGAATGAGGCAGCAATAGTTTAGGTCATAGTTGTACGTGAGTTCTTTACCTTGCGTTGTATAAATTGTTCCTTCTGTTTCTTCTGTTCTGTGAATTATTGTGTATATTGTCGTACATAGAATATCGCATCGGCACCGGTTCCTAGTTCGTTAGTTATTTTCAAAATGTTTTGGTGCTGAAACACGTTTTATTGAGCGAAAATCCGCTTTTGTCCGTGTAGGTATAACTTCTGAATGAGACTAATGCAACTTGAGTCAAAATCTGTCGTAAAAGGTAAAAATTTCACTTGTTTTCATAACATATAACTAGACCGCAATATCTAAGTGCACGGCAGTGCAAAGCCAAGTTCAAAACTCTACTTGTTAGTTACACCTGTACGGACAGCGAGCTTCACATTTGGTTGACGCTAGTGGTGCCAAAAATACGAGGTGCCAACAATGTTACTTTCAAACGTCAGTTTACTTAACCTTAGCCACTAAACCTTCAGAAATATTTCACAAGTAATGGCTTGCCATTGACAATACAAACATTCATTTACTGTACAAGGATCGAACCAAGGCCACCATCTTGTTTCCATACAATTTCTGTGACAATTTCACAAATGCTTACCAAAAACGCCCCCCTGAATGTCATTCAGGCGGCGAAAGATCCTTGTAGCACTTTATAAATAGGAAACAGATCGGTATAGTCAGCACGGGGATTTAGTAGATACAAATGTTCGCGTCGCTAGATTTTAGTTGTTCGATTTTTGAGTCCGTTTTCTATATTGCTTCAGTAAATGCCAACTCTAAAATGACGGTTTTTGAGACAATCTTTTTATTTTTTACCTATAGCCCTGTATTTTTGATGAACAAAATTGCAACACGATTAGCCAGTTGTTAAAAACATATTTCACTTTTACATTGCATTTTGTATGCAGTGGTGCCTAAACATGTTTTCAGCAATACAAAACATGTTGCGACACAAAGTAGCGCAACTTTTGTTCACTTTGAATACTATGATATCAGTTTGCCAACCTTTCCCCGCTATTTGCACCGGTTTTCCTTTTCAACTTTGTCACTATATTGGATGCAGGTACGATGCGAACCCGGTCCCCTTCACCTCGCACGTACCGTCTCTATGCTCAGTGTCACATCGTTAGATGGTCGGTTATGGAGCGTTCTCATATCGTGGTTGTGTGGGTCGAGTGTGTGCCACATACTTTCTGTATATATGGTCTATATGGACATAGATTTGAGCAGTAAAATCCAGCATCCAAATAGCTTAAGAGAATCAGAATGACAATTCCTTTTAATTTGATTAAACAAAATTACATTGCTTCTTATGCCTGAATAATCCGCCTGCTCGACAGTAAAAATAAGCTATGCATATTATGATGTAAAGCAGCGGTCGGCAACACGCGGCCCGCGGACGTCTTACTTGCGGCCCGTGAATGTTTTGTAAATAAGTTATAAATATCAAAATAAATGCATTAATTAATTAATAAAAAACTCTCTCTAAGAAATCAACACTTTTATGAATGAAAAAGGCAAATCTATTCCAGAGCTAACAGATGCTCAATGGTTAAAGACTTTGGTTTTTTGACAGATGTAACTCAGGAATTAAATACGCTGAATTAAAGGCTTCAAGTTAAAAACGAAACTAATCTCTGATAAGCACACAGACGTAAAGGCTTTCCAAATGAAAAAAAAAAAACTATAAAACATATTGATGAGAAAAGATAGATCATTTTCCGAATTGTAAAAAAGGCTGTCGAAGAGTCAGAGTCCAGTCAATTTTTAATAGCATTTTTATTTTTTCTATGGGATATGACCATTTATACAAAGATATATTGGGCTTCTAGGGTTAATATCACAAGTGCGGCCCGCCTTTAGTTTATTTTGCCACCTTGAAGCCCTTGCCTGCCAAAAGGTTGCCGACCGCTGATGTAAAGGATTGTCATTCCTTGCTAAGCAGTTCAAGTCTTACTAAATAGAGTCTGTACGTTCAATAATTTCAAAGCTAGTTCTGAAATGTGTATACCTCGAGGAAGTACGTGGCACACCCTAGCCCTCGTGTCGGCGTCGAAGGCTGGGAGTTAGTAGCAGTGTAGTGTAGAGTAGTGAAAACGAAAGACTGGCTAATGTAAAGAGAAGGCGGCGCGCGGGCCGGGAGCGATCTCAGAGCACGCCGTTTTCGTTCGTTGTATGGAGCAGGGCCTCCTATACGTATCTGTCTTGTGTTATTTTTACACCCTTGTAAATTAACACACTACGCTAAGTGTAACAACTCGGCCTTTTTAAAACACGCGTATTTTTGTCCTAAGATTCTAATTTATTAAGGGTACGGGAATTTTCGTACTCGTTACCAAAAAACTATGTACGCTTACTTATATGTATTAGGGAATATAATTAAATTATAAAATATTAGGAAAATATTAAATTTGGAACAACTCGGTAGCCGGACACCGCGCGCTCGCCATGGGAAGCAGGTATATAGCTAGTAAAGTGGCGTGTTCTTTGTAAATATTCGCTTTTAGTCTAAAAACTATACTTATAAATGATTATTGTTCTAATTGTAACTGATTTACGTACCTACTTATCTACCTATAGCATACAAACACCGCTACATTACTGAATTGCTTCTATTTATGTATATCGCATTTTTTTAATATTATTTCGGTTTTTATCGATTAAAATATAACAGAACTGTTTGACTGTGTACTTTTGTTTATGTACTTGTTTACCTAAATATCAGCTAAAAAAGAAGCTTCTCTGCACAACTTAAACCTTTTGTGTACTGTTTAAATTTTGAATTTCGGTTTAAAGAAATTTATTTTCTCAAAAGAACATACATAGTTCTCTTAAATATGAGAAACTATCTTAAGTAATAAGCATAATTATTAATAATATATTATTATTATTAATTTACTTCCATCATACTCACAAATTATAAAATGAATTATAAATTCTTCACTTACTGCATAGAAACAAGTTACATAGTCAATCAGTTATACTGGAACATTCATCAGCAGAAGGCTTATACCACAAAAGCCCATCACAACGTTACCTACATGCTTTTTCAATAATCTTAGAGAACTCTCACCTTATCTATGTTCCTATATGTACCATTTTACTTCAAAAGCGCTGCGACGTCTAAACTTCACATTAATTTTACGAACTAATCACAGTAATCACTAAACACGACAATACCAATGCAAGTTTTTCTGAAAAACTTAAATAAACCTTAAACTGGTGCTAACTCCATTTAAACTTAGGCTCTTGGACTTACTCAGAAAATTGTCAGAGGCTCGATCACTTTACTTTAGCGATATGAATCTAAAGACGTAGTAGATAAGGCCCACTTTCACTTGTATCTTAAAACGCCTAGTGATGTAACGAAAGTTATAGATTTTACAAGTTGTCTGCATTGGTGTTTATTGTACCCGATAGTTGGCGCTAAGAAGTGAAGTGGTACCAATTACTTTTAACGTTGTTTATATTTTAGTTTCACTCAGATTATTTTTTTCTTTTGTTTTAATTTTTATATACAAAAAATGGACACATTACTGGAGAATGTTTTAGTTTCATTAACAATTTATTGTTGTATATAATTACCCAATCAGTGTTCTGGTTTTTCTTTTGTTTATCCAAAGAGAAAAATGTGTTCATCTATGAAAAATATTTTAATTTGTGTTTTTATGAGATTGTATCATAATTATTTATTGGATCCAGAATTGCATTTCCCACTCGATTATATGATTTTGTTTACAGTTAACATGTGCAAGTATGATTTAGCTATAGTACATATGATTATTGTAATGATACCTATTATGATTATGCTCAAAGTGACTTGTAAAGAATCCATAACAAAATATGATCGAACGATCGAGTGATGTTTGCATACTATTCTACAATAAAGAACGTCAATAAAGTGTATTTTAAAAAAGTATTTGGTGTTTCAATGTGTTTACCTTGCTAGATCAAATATTATGGGATTATACCTGTGTGTGTATTATAAACTGTGTATACCATAAAACTATCAATATTTAACAATAGGCACACTCCTGTTAGGAAATGATAATATTCAACATTGTACTGTATTGTATACTTGAACAAATTGCAACTAACTATGAACTAATTATCTGTAAAACTCAATTTTCTCTAAGGCGCAATATTTGGCTGGGGTTACGCATACATGCTCGGACAGGTCATTACAAATGCTCACCTAGGTAGGTAGGTACATTTTAATAAGTAAAGTCTGTTTCAAGTCGATTCTAGGGTTCCGTACCCAAAGGGTGCCAACGGGACGCTTTCCACTGTCCGTCCGTCTTGTCTGTCTGTCTGTCACAGGGCTGTATCTTTTGAAGTGTGCGTAGTCGCAGCGAAAAAATGTCGAATTTCTTCATTTCAGTTTACAGATATTTAGTGTATGACGTCGTGTAAATGTGTATGGTAAGTAAAACCATACTGGTAATTTTAGAACGTTAGCTCTATACACTGCAAGCCCGCCTTTTTGTAGCCATTCAAACTTGGTCGGTTTATCCATGTATTGCAGTTGTTCAGGTATTTTTATTATATCTCTTTAATTATTTAGTAATGAGCTGAAATTTTACATGTGAATAGGTGCAATAATACACTAAATATTGGAATATGTTTTATTTTGCTTTTCTATTAAAAAGTCCTACAATCGGATGTCATACAATATAGTGGTCCAGTCGTAGTAAATTGTGCCATTACTCATTAATTACTAAGAGTACATAAATGAAACTGCAAGACATTGTAGACTCTTACAAGATACAAATAAACGTTATAAGTTAGGCTCTAGAGTTACTATTTTAAGTACTTGGACCTAATAACCTAATTTTACTTTTACGTGTATATCTTCTGAAAGGTATGTTTTTTTTTTTTTTTCAAATTCTGTTTTCACAAACATTACACACAAATTCAAAGCAACGTGCGTAAAAAATTACAACTCTCCACTAAACCGTTTTGTATGATTTTAATCAAATAGTCGCACGTCAGCGCAGCGGAAACTTGAATATCTTCGCAGTTTTATGACACACAAATTTCATTCGAACATACACATTTATCTCTCGTTACACACTAATTATTACTAAATGTATTTTTTTTCTAGTACGTCCATAGAAAAAAAAAAGGTGCCGCTAGGATGACGTAGTTCCAGCGGAAACAGTTTTTGTTAAATAGCTCCCCAATGGTTGCATGCACAAATTTTTACTTACCATACACATTTACATGACGTCATACACTAAATATCTGAACACAGAAATGAAGAAATTCGACATTTTGCCG
Source organism: Dryobota labecula (assembly GCA_947523025.1). Classification (NCBI taxonomy): domain Eukaryota; kingdom Metazoa; phylum Arthropoda; class Insecta; order Lepidoptera; family Noctuidae; genus Dryobota; species Dryobota labecula. Next base: position 1,733,847 of record OX383292.1, read on the forward strand.
CTGCGACTACGCACACTTTTTTGAACCGTAATAGAAATAATTGAAATTTTCAGTGTGTACTACTAGGGCCGCTATAACAACAAATAATAAAAATAAAATACTTGTAGGGTGGTACTTAACCCTTCGTGTGCGAGTCCGACTCGCACTTGGCCGCTTTTTACATGACTGCCCAAAAAAGGAGTGTATTGTTTTCAGGGTTCATGTATGTGAGTTTCTTTTTCACATTATCCCGAGTGACACAGGTTATAATAAAAAAAAACAATATGGTTGCAGTATGGCTCCCAATACACCAGTTTTTTGAGTGGATTTGAACTTCGAACTAGGGACGTACCAATATAACTAATCCATGGGTTCCCAACCCCCACGCCCCACTTAATTGGCAAAGAATGAACGCGGGGGAGGGAGGTCGTTGACTTCAAAAAGCTAAGTACTTACCTACTTATAACAATATATGTTCTTGGTATTACAAAAATATGGCTTGATGCCAGCAACCCTGAGGTAACAACAGTGACCTGTAGGTATGTAACCAATTAAATAAATACTCAAATCTTTATTGCATTCCACAATGTATAAGCTTAGGTGGTAAACATAAATTAAGAAACAATCGTGGACCCTGTCGGGCACAGCAAAAGAAACAGGAAGTAGAGAAGACGACTTATAATCTAACATAATTTAAAATAATAATAAAAATAAAACATTTGTATTTTAATTTAATTGCATTTAAGGGATTTATCATTTAAATATTCGTTAACACTGTAATAGCATTTACTTATCAATAGGTTTTTTAATTTATTTGTAAAAAGATGTTTTTTTTTTTTCTTTTCTTATTGATTCGGGTAAATTATTATATATTTTTATAGACATAACTAGAGGGCCTGTTGAATGCATCTTTAAGCGGGATGTTGGTAGGTTTAGTCGTGTTTTGTATCGGAGTGAGTATCTTGTTTGTATGTCTTCTCGTTTTGTGTAAAAGTCAATACACCAGTTTTTAGTATAACAGATTTTGGTTTATTGATTTTACAGACAGAAAAACAAAGACGGTTAGAATTGCTCATTTTTTTAATGAATAATTTTGAAAGTAAAAATCAAAAAACCATAAAATTTCTAAAGAATACTATGTTCAGTAGCTTGTATTCCCCCCACGTGCTCCTATTGCAGCTTCCATCCTGTTTTTCATTGACCTTATTAATGTTTTTATGAACTCTTTAGGTATACCTTCCCACTCCTCTTGAATAGCCACCTTTAGTTCCTGGAGGGTTTCTGGGGGTTGATTTCTGTCCCTGACCCTTCTCTTCAGCTCATCCCATAGATGTTCAATGGAATTAGGTTAGGGCTCCTTGCTGGCCACTCCATAACAGGAATTTCCACCTCACGTAGGTACTGGAATACTATCGTGGCTGTATGTGGTCGGGCGTTGTCCTGCATTAGCGTGAAACCCTCACCTACAAATCCGGCGTATGGCACAACATGTTGTTCTAGCACCTCCTGGATGTATCGCTGCGCAGTCAGATTGCCTAGGTCGAGCGATTGCGTTGGACGAGGTCCGGATACGAACTGAAGATCCGTTTTTCCTTCCGAAGAAATTCCGCCCCAAACAGTCCACGAACCTCCTCCAAAAGCCACTCGTTCTTCAATACAAGCCTGTGCAAATCGTTCTCCCTCTCTTCCGTAAACTTTCCTGCGCCCATCATTTCCATGAAGACTGATTTTACACTCGTCCGAGAACAGCACGACCTTCGATTGTTCGAGTGTCCAATCGACGTGAGCACGAGCAAATCGAAACCGCGCTTGGCGATGCGCTGGGGTTAATTTTGGACCATTAGCGAGTTTGTGAGGATGCAATCCGCTTACTGCAAGTCTCCGTCGTACAGTCCATTCACTTACAGCTAGACCTCGTACATTACGAAGTTGCTGTTGCACCTGAACACCAGTCAAATGTCGATTTCTTAAACTTGTAGACACCGTAAATCGATCATCTCGTTCTGAAGTAGCCCGATTTCTTCCCGAACCTGATCGTCTATTGAAGCTCCCAGTCTCTAAGAACCTTTGGTACACTTGTCTTACTGCTGATCGACTTAGGTGAAGACGTCTGGCCACGACGCGCTGACTCAATCCATCCTGGATCAGTGCTACAACTTGAGCGCACTCAGACGGAGTTGTATCCATTTTCACAGAGAGTAAAAACAATTAAACTCAAGGTAAATGATCACAAAATCAGTAAAATAACCAATTACTGAATAAACAATAAATTGATTAACTTTTAACATAATGCAATGTCACTAAGATAGTGTTATTAAAATGAGAAATGAGGGTGTCCGAATAAACGGGATGTTGATGATGATATTGACTCGTTTGTCAATATCATCAACAACATCCCGTTTATTGAAATGTAGGGTATGTACAAATAAAGTTTATGAAACATACCTTCATATTACATTATTGATTTTTGTTTGTCTGATCCAAATTTTTATATATTGTGTTCTGAATCGAAACTTACAGGGTGGGTCGATTTTTTTGCACGTAAGTATTTTGGTTGATACTCGTAAAATAGGGTTTGCAGCTATCTATTTGTTGTATATTTACTAAGATTCGGACAAATTTCTTTTGAACTGTAAACAGTGTCAGTGCATCTGTACTGTTTCCCCACATTATTATGCCGTAACTAAGCCAGGCATAAGCATAAGCGTAGTATGGCAGTCTGTAAATTTGTGTTTTTTTTTTAACTTCACGAAAAGCATAAAATAATTTTGAAAGTTTGGATTTAATTTTTTGTACGTGTGACTTCCAATTTATGTTCTTGTCTATGGTAATGCCTAGTAATGAGAATTCGTTTACGGTTTCTATTCAAATATTATTAAAAGAAAAAAACTACATTTAGAGGATGTTTTTGGTGGGGATAGAAAGTTATAATAATAATAAATTCTTTATTTACTCCTGACAATGACAAACTTATTCTAGGTTTTACATACATCTAGTCAAAAGTAAGATTTCCAAAACATGTATAATGCCTAAAAATAAACTAAAACTAAAATAAGTTTAATACAAGTGCAAGTATTGATGGTTCGGAATTACAATATTTGGTAGCAACCCGCCCGATCTAGGTTAATTTAAACCTGTGTTTCAGGCCATCACTTTACATCTGAATTAAATTGGAACACTAAAAATTTAAAGTTAATCTGATATAAAATAATCTATTAGCAACTATGAGAAAAAGCATATTGCTATTGGTACATTAATATCTAAAACTAAACCTATGTAAATATACAAAAGTAAATACTTACGAGGGATAAATTATCGTCATGACAAAATTTCTAGAAGTTTTTCTGTATCTGTGTAATTGAGTATCTCTAAATGGTCTGATAACATTTTACTACATTTTTTATAACTTACACTATAGAAGCTTAGTAACTTGTTGAGCCTATTATACAGAAAAGGACCTAAAAACACATAAAATCGATTAACAAACGCATGTCTAGTTTGAGGCTTTATGCAAACCAAGTCCTTCCTTCTCTTGTCGGTAGGTGCAGGGTCAAAAGGAAGCGCAGTGTGCTGGTAAAGAAAGAAAGAAAGAAAGAAAGAAAAATAGGTTTATTTGTCACAGAAACACGTGCATACAAAAAGATAATTAACTTGAGTAGGTGGTATACAGAAAAATAAAAAAATAAAACTAAATAGATCTACATTCCAATCACGCTTAGTATAAATAATTGCCGTACTGTTAGTAAATTACATGCTATGTAGAGCTGGTGCGTTGGAAATCTAAAAGGGCGAAATGTAGCAACCTTTAGAATTGCTCTTTGAGCACGCTCTAGAGGGAGTAAAATTGTTTTTGCAGCACCACCCCAAGAAGTTATGCAATAGGTAAGAATGGATTGACACAAAGCTAAATAAACCTGTTTAATTAATTTATAGTCTGCTATATTCCGTAAATACTTAAAAACATATATTAATTTGCGCACTCTAGTACAAAGTAAATCGATATGTTTACGGAAGTTTAGATTGGAATCCAAAGTGACACCCAGATATTTTAAATGACCAGCTTTAGTTAAAGTGGGGCAAGAGCATGCAGTGTCAGCGTACGTGCTACAATTATGTACGTTAATGTTTAGATTAGTAAGCGGTATGTTAGTATTTCTCATTGCAAATAAAATGTATTTTGTTTTATCTGTATTTAATGTTAGTAGATTATTATGAAGCCAATTAGACACAACGTTAAAACCATTCTGAGCATGTTCATAGACCTCAACTCTTGATTTACCTGAGAACAATAGAGCGGTGTCATCCGCATAAGACATTATGATACCATTTTGGAGTGACAAGCAGCACAGTTCATTTATATAGATTAAAAATAACGTAGGGCCCAAAATGCTGCCTTGTGGAATTCCAAAACAAGTATTTTTAAGTTCAGAACTTGTATACTGACCAATTTTTACACATTGCTGACGATCGCTAAGATAATCAGATAAAAGTTGAAGTTGTGCTCCTCTTATCCCAAGTGTTTCAAGCTTGTGCAAAAGTAAAGTACTTGAAATGGTGTCAAAAGCCTTGGCAAGGTCTAGGAAGATCCCAATTGTGTGCATACCCGTATCTAAATTGGTAGTGACATAATTAGTCAATTTGTGTACTGCTTGGCTAGTTGATCTTTTTGGCCTAAAACCAAATCGACTATCTGAAAGTAGTTTGTTATCTTCCAGATATTTTAGCAATCTACTGTTAACGATTTTTTCTAATATTTTTGAGATGTCTGTTAACACTGAAATGGGTCTGTAGTTATTCACACATTTTTTGTCTCCAGACTTGAATACAGGGGTGACCACAGCTTTTTTAAGCAACTTAGGGAATGTACCTTTAGATAAACATAGCTGAAAAATGTGTGTTAGCGGAGGGGCAAGGAGGTATTTAAATCTCTTAAGTACCTATATTATTAGGTATGTCATCCCATCCAGTAGCACAAACATCTTTTAACCCATTTATTATTGTAATTACTTCGCAAACGTCGGTATCTAATAAAACAAATGAATTTAGAGTAGAGGATGTCATAGTCGGGTTTTGACGGGAAAAATTACTATAATTTGAAGATTTTTCAGCCAAGTTTTTACAAACGTTAGCAAAAAAGTTGTTTATACATTGCTTCGGATGGGTTTGTCTCTGTGGATAGTAAGTCAAACGGAGGTTCTGGATTTTTCGATCTAAATGTATTCGTTTTTATAAAATTCCACACAAGTTTACTATTTGTCCCCGCCTTCTGTAATTCAGTTTTATCATACTGATTTTTTAGTTTTTTCAAAAGATTATTACAGAAGTTTCGATACCTTTTATATGTAACAGAAAGTATTTCGTTATCAGGTGCGTGTTTCAATTTTAGATGGATTTTGTCTCTATGTCTTATACAACGAACGAGACCGGGAGTTATGAGTCTTTGTGAAGTTAATTTCGAGGTTGTGTTCGTTCATCCATGTTATTATTTTGCTAAGTATCTCGTTCAGGGTATTATTTAGGTTTGTATTGTCATGGCAAGAGGTGAGAATGGAGATGTCGTCCGCAAACAAAACGCATGGTCCGGATTCTGCTATGAATTTTGGGAGATCATTTACGTAGATGAGAAATAGACATTAAGACATCCAATAACACATCCTTGTGGTATAGATGCGTTTATGGCCTTTCTGTCAGACCGGAGCTTTTGAAGTTCGCTTGAATTGTTATTGAAGTATTCTATTTCTACCAACTGTGCCCTATTTTCTAGATAGGATTTAAACCATTCATGCGATTTGCCGCGGATCCCTATTCTATAAAGCTTGTTTAGTAGAATATCATATTGGACTTTGTCGTAGGCTTTGGTCATGTCAAGCATTATTCCTACTGCGTATTTCTTATTATTTATTATATTGAGGGCTTCCTGTATAAATTTATAGACTGCTAATGATGTTGATCGATTTTTCCGAAAGCCATGTTGGCATTCGTCAAATATTTTATATTTTTCGCAGAAAGTGTAGACGCGATTACACATTGCCTTCTCAAAATTTTTTGAAGCTGTGGGCAGTAGAGCTATTGGGCGGTAATTACTTGGATCTGTTTTGGAATTTTTCTTATGCAAAGGTTTCACTAATGCTATTTTCAGTTGATCAGGGAATACACCTTCTTCAAAAGACTGGTGAGTGCTGATGAGCTTACACTACCATTTTTTTAACTGATAAGTTTAAAAAATGGTAGTGTAAGCTCATCAGCGCATTTTCTGAGTAAACAGGGTGGAAGTTCGTCTATGCCGTGACTTTTTTTATTTTTTAGGTTTTTTAACATAATATTTATTTCGTAAATATTATGTTAAAAAACCTAAAAAATAAAAAAGTTAAGTATTTGCCTTTCTCATTGTGCACATTTGGTACACCTACTGTAGTGTCTGTAGTGCCTCATCACGTCTTCGGATGAGGTGTAAGTAGGTAAGTAATTGCTTTTTAACATTATTGGCTATGTGTTGGTGTATGTACCTACAGTAAGGGGAAATTAATTGTTAAGTAAATGAGCACCCTACGTCAATTTGCACGATACACCCATTTCATACTGACTGACAGTTGTGATTATAATTTATGTTGGTAAATAATTTGCTGGACAATTAATTTGCCTGACTTGACCTATGCAAGGATATGTGCAGAAACAATAAAAAACATAGATTTACATAAAATTGTATTTTATTATCACAAACTCACAACGCCTGCGTCAATGTTTTTACAAAATACACAACACATCGAGTTTACGGAGAGCGAAATTATGACAAAAACTTTCAATGTAGGTAATTATGTGCTTGTATGATATGAGCGCAATCATTATTTCACAATAGGCAAGTAAATAACTTACAAGCTATAATATTAACACCGCTACGGCAAAGCTACAGTTATCTAAATATTTACACAACAGTTTACTATGTAATACAGGCCTTCATTGTTAAACTATTTCGGTTTTACTTTATTCCATGCAAATAACCTTAGTACGCTAGGCAATTATGTAACACATTGTCTAAATACAGTACAAATACATGATATAATTTGTGGGTTGTTGAAGACCAATAACTTAATTTCCTATGTGATCATTACTTTACAAATAATAATATAGCCCTAAAAAATTTACATCTTTGGCAATTCGGCAGAATACACTTAATTAAGGGTATAAGTACTTGAATACTAGCTATATTACTATAGGTATTGTATTTAATACTATTAAATTTTTGTGAACAATTCAAGTCCCAATTCTGCCACAGTTTCACATTACAATTATGTTTTTACAACTACTTGATTCGCGATATCATTATTGTTTATAATTATAATTACTAATCGCTCTGCCGATCCTTCGACAACCGTTATCTACGATAAGCACCAATAAATTGTAATTTATTGTCATGACCTACAGCCCGCAGAGCTCTCGACCCGATTAACTATTGTATTAGTTAACATGCACGCGATGAGTATCTCATAACCTGTAGCGATAGGGCGCGGTGATGGCGCGCGGCTCCATTTCTTCCTTTTCTTCTTCGTCTGGCACGTAGTAGTGCAGCTCGTACGCGGGAGACAGCTCCACTGTCTTCTCACAGTGAGGGTCGCACGGTCTCCTCAACAAGCTGGCCGGCCGCGAGTTCCCCACTTCGTACAACCTCTTCATGAAAGCAGATGACGACGCCACCCTCCCATGCTCCGGCGTTTGTCTGTGCACAACACTACTGTTGTACAAGATCGGGAAGTCCACCTTGAACCTCTCACTGTTCTGATTAAAGTTATCAACGAATCGGTTCATAATATCTTTGCGGAACTTCACGTCGTACTCGTACTCCTCCTCGCCTTGGTTGCTATCCCGGTGAGCCATCTTAGCCATCTCATTGACGGTGACGCCGCGGACGGGTGCCTCAGTATATGTATACTCCTCGCTCTTTTCGTCGTCGCCGCCTTTCGCCGCCTCGTTGATAAAGTCCCGGTAATGTTTGATTACATATGAGGCTCTGTTGAAATTTCCGTCGTTTGCTACAAGTCCGCCGTGAGGGGGCTCGGACACGCGCGGCTGGTTTGTTAAGTACAGGTTCTTGTCCAAGTTGTCATTTTGGTACATTGGAGTGTAAGCAGGCTTCATTGTTACTTTATTTAGTGGTTCATACGTTTCTGTTGGTATGGGAGAAACTGTGCCAAAAGAAGCGGCCTGCACGTTTTTAGGAGGTTCTTTATTAATGGTATACATGTTCACTTTTCTATTGAAATTAGTATCGTAATCGTTCATATTTACTTTTTGGACAACTTTCTGTGTAGGTGGGAAATACTGAAGAGTGGCCTTCCTCTCCGGTTGATATTCTCTCATCGGTTGTGTACGTAGCAGCTCGGGCGATTGCGTAGCGAAGGTCTCCTTGGTTTTCATTGCTTTAGTGAATTTCTTTAAATCAATTTTGTGCTGATTCACGTAATCAGCATCATATTCGTCGGTAGCGTCGTAGTATTCTGCCAAGTTGTAGAATTTCCTTGGTTTATTTGTTGTTATAGGAGAAGTCTTTTCGGTCTTGAAAAGGTCAAAATGTTCTCTTGAAATTGCGTTTACGGTGAGATCAAACTCTGTCGTAGATGATTGAGATGGTGAAGGTGGAGTGAAGTTGAATATCGATTCCGTGGAGGGGCTCATCGGCGTGGTCGTGTCTTCTCTAGAAGGGTTCGTGTTCTCACTTGATTCCTCATAGTCACTATACACAGTATCTCCAAACTTATTAATCTTTTTCTTGGATTTTCTTACTTCAGCTATCTTTTCTAGCCTAACTCTTAAGTCCGGGAGATCGCCTTTGCTGTCTTTATCGGTCATGTTTCCTAACTCTGTCTCAGTTTTGTTTTTTAGGACTTGCGTGAAAGATTTTGAAGCATTCTTCGGTTTGAAAACGATTCCTAAAGAGCTGATACTTTCGTTTCTCCAACTGTTGTCATCTGGGTCGCGAACAAACTGTTTTGGTGGTTGAACGTCAATTTTCTTAAGGGGTTTGTAGTTTGGGCTGACAGCATATAAAATTGTATTTTTCTTTTTTTCCTGACCTATGGGTTTCACGCTAAGCGAGTCGTCGGTAACAATTTCAGGCACACCATCAATAATCCTTCCTTGTTTCGAATGTGTAAAAACCTTCGCAATCTCTTCGTTGTCGTTGAGCGTTTCCTCTCTTAATAACTCTTCTTTAATCGCATCTTCAGTCTGCAAATGTTTGCAAAATTAAATAGGCAATTTTAAATGTACAGTTCCTTGCGGAAAAATCCCGATGTAAACATTGATATTTGGAAATAATATGGAAGAGATATTTTTATGGAAAAAAGTATTTTAACATAACAAATATGTTTTTGAATGCCCCGTAATCAGTTCCTTAAAATCATCCACGAGTGACGTTACTTTAATGTAGGTACGCCCGGCGCACCCCGGTCAGTTGTCTTGCTACCATCTTACAAACTGGCTTATATTTTCACCTCGGTACCCGCACGAGAGAAAAAAATGTAAAAGTTGAAAAAATTACTCTGAGGCTTATAGGAACATAAGAGTGTAACCAATCTGCGGTCAATCGACATTGTAACACTTTTTGAGTCCAATGGGGACGGTTGACGTCAATCGACCGCGGTCTCTTTGCGTCTTTATGTATTTCAACAAGTTAACAATATTATAAAACTTAAATCCACTTACCAACTGACTTTGCGACTCATAAACACTACCCTTCTTGTTTTTTGCTACCTCAACTTCAGTCTCGTACACAGTACTATACATCTCCGTATTATTCGTGCTCACTTGAGGCGAGAACTCCATGGTAGTGGCTTCATCAGGGTTAGGAGTTGTCGTCTCTCGGTTGTCTTTGTACCCTGCTCTTTTAGACACAATCTCCAATTTAGTTAGTTTGGTCTCAATCTCAGTACCCATCATTGTCGTGGATGTTACAGAATCTAAAGCATGACTTGCGTTAGTTTCGGTCCCAGTTGTTGTTTCAAGTTGCCTTGTCGTTGACTCTTGAGCACCAATAAGATCATTTCTCAATTTTTCTAATGAAGTTATGGGTGTGTTAGTAAACATTTTTTCTAGATTTATACGAGTTTGCGCAGTTTCTGCTCGCGCCATATCTTTTTCTGTTGTTGTTGTGTCTTCAATGCTTGTGCGTTTTCTGTCAATCGTTGTATATTTTTTCCAAGAGGGTAACGTAGGTGGATATAAGTCGGTGGTAAAAACTTCAGCACTAGAGTTTTCTAGCATCATTTTTATCGAGGCGTTTTCTAATATTACGTCTGACTTTGAATCAGATGAAGCAGTCGTAGATGCATCAAGCGATCCGTCAGTCTTTGCCGTCGTATTTTCATCTTTAGTATTTGTTTGATCAGCTTCCTGATCAGAAAAATGGGTTTTGGTTGTAACTTTACTTTCAGAATCTGCATTTGTTATTACAGTGTTCAAATTGTTAATATCGTTGTTAAAATCATTCGTTTTATTTTCATTGTTATCTACATCATTATTATTCACGTTATTTGTGCCTGGTGTTGCAGTAGAAGTAGTATCTCCCGTATAATCCTGATCTTCTGGTGATCTTGTTTCATTTTCTTGAATTTCTTTTCCCTCAATTTTATTGGTAACAGTTGAATATCCAAATTCCAACTCAGTAGTAAATGAAGTCTGCGGTGAAGATTTAGTTGAAAGATCTTGATTTCTCTCAGTTTCTAGGCTATCAGTTTGACTTGCGCTTGGTGCTGCAGTGGCGTAACTAGCTGTTTCGGTCGAAATTATTATCGTTGTATCGGATGAAATTTCGGTTTTGTTAGTTTCTGATATTTTTGTTCGTGTATCAGCAGCCTCGTTGACAATCAGCGGTTTCTCTTTAGACTTTTCATCACTATAATTTTGCTTATTGTTATTTTGGGTGTTGCTGATTGCTATTACAGTAGAATCTGAATTTCCTTTCGTCTTGTTGTTATAGATTGTCTCATTCTCATTTAAGGTTTTTACATCGTATCTCACTTCCAGCTGTTTGCTCTCTCCAGTTTCCAGATCTGGTGAATTCAAATTATCCTGAGCTATAGTGAAACCACTGGCTGTTGATTTGGTTATTGCTATCGCGATTGCCAAGGAAATCACGAATGACCTGAAAAGGATAAAATAAGTGGTAAGTGAGTGTATCGAAAAATTTAAGTGTTCCTAACCATTTTGGATGAAGGTAAACATGAAAAACTATTAAAAAAATACTCTTCCTGTGACAGTTTTGGCGCCTGATGTTAGGAGAATACAAGTATTGGATAAAAGCGAAAATCCGAATTGATATACTGCGATGTGCTGCGCTCTCGACTCACCCACTCTTCACTCGCTCGCTCTTTGTTGCCCCAGACAACATATCGCGACGTTACTGTTGCGGCTGATGCGAGTGATCGTATCTGAAGTGATGCGCGATGGTGCAGTAGTGCCGCGGTGCAGGACAATGGGCGTGTTATCAAACATAGCGCCTGCGTACAAGCGCTACGAGTGTTATTATATAAATTGTATCACAATTTATGTTTAGATAATACCCACACTAATGAATCAATTGTATTTCGGACATGTTATGATAGCGTTACAGACCACACATAATTTATTCTGTTATGTTTAACAAACTTCTGATTGGAAAATCGTTCTTACGGTTTCACGCATCAGAAATGTAATAAAACGTTGCATCGGAATGTAATGACTATTTCATTTGACGGACCTACATAGGTCTTCGAGGAGCAAACAATAGTGCACGTATTGATGCGCTACAATATCGAACAGGTTGCAAATTAAATAACAGGTGATGCAACAACGAGAATGCTCAAACTGTAAATGCCTGTAGTTGAACGCATGCGCAATTGTCATACGTCATTAACGAAATCTTTTTATCAACTAACAATCCATACTTACTATAAATGTGAAAGTAACTCTGTCTGTCTGTCTGTATGTAACGTTTTCACGCCTAAACCGCTGAACCGATCGTCATGGAATTTTATTTTTTTTCAAGCCAATTAGAGGATGCTATAATGATAGTCAGTAATGTGCTCGCGCGCAATCACTCAATTAGTTTCTAATACAAGAAGTCTTGAAAAATTATGAGCACGGGGAACATTTATCATTCAATTTGCAATCTGGCCAGGCATCCTTGATGTTATTGCTTGTATAGAAGAAAGTGCCGTAAATTCGCTAACATGATGATAAACTAAACTGACGATATAGATATATCTACTTCTTTTCGGGTCGATGATGAATACATGATTTTTTTTAAATGTTATTAATATAGATAATTATACTACCTAGGTAATGAGACAGGAAACTCAAAAATATGAAATTTTCTATTTACAGAAACAGAAACTACAGAAATCACTTTTCGTAATTTCAATCAATCGTAGTGGCAGAATGATGTACGAGCATGTAATTTGTATGTAGTTTTTATTACATCCTTTTCCTGTCCGATGCAGCGTTGCCCTGAAATCGCAATTTGAGAATTGACAGGCACGAATGTCGTGCTTACATCGAGAACCTACTAGCACTAGTCTATGTAAATATTGTTATTTCGTCCCTAAACATCGGTCATGCGTAAACCTCGGATTACCATTTGTTCTAATTTCTGAGCATTTTGCAAACTACGATTAATGCATTGTAATTTTTTTCTTTAGCTGCTTCCATTAAACTTTTGTTTTAAGATTGTTGATTTATTTTTTTGGCTCTACGAGTATCTTTATGTTTGAATGTTTCGTGACTAGGTTTTATCATTCTCAGGAAATTAAGGTTCCGAATGCGACAAATAATTGGCTCTCCTCGGTTTGCTCCAAGACTTAATAGAAGAAGAAGACGAACAGCGCAGACCCCAAATAAATTGCAATAAAGGCAGGAGAATGATGATGATTATTTAAACTGAAGCATGAATAAAAACTTTATTTATTAATACATATTATGCCGCAGCCATCTGGTTAGCCAGCTAACTGGACGACTAGGCCGTTCATTAAAAACACCGGCATCCAATTAAATAGCTGAAGGACAACTAGCCAAGTCATTGATGAGCGCAATCTTTAACGTCGTGTAGTCATTTAGTTAAATTAGATACCTATTGATGAATTTGTGGTGCTGGATAGGGTGAGGCTTTACTGCAAAAGCGAGCTCAGGACTTGGGGCACCCCAATTCGGACAGGTTAGGTTCGAAAGGGCATACACTTCGTGGTTATTTTTAAACCGTCCAGAAGTAGGAGGAGAGAAGGAGGACGGACAAGCCGTCGATAAGCCTTATTATTGCTTGGAAACTTTAAGTACGGTGGCCAGCACATCAAGTTACCACAAACTGTCAAATATTCTCGTTCGATTTTGAACGTAATTCAGAAGCACTGAATCACTTGGCTGAGTCTTAGTCGGTCATCTTCAAAGGGCTGACTTTCAATACGCCAAGTTGACGTTGAATGATTCTAGTTCAATTAACTATCGGCCTAGACATCCAATTTGGATGCGTTTAATGAACGGCCTAGGCGTCTAATTAGCTGGCTAATTTAACTTGATGGGGACATATTTAAGACGAAGATCGATGACATGTAAGCCTGATGATGTTCTTCAGGAAGAGGTGGATAAGTAGGATTTTTTTAGTGATGACGATGAAGTCACTGGAATCACCTTACTAGGAGATGTAGTGGAAGATATAGGACAAAAGAAGTCGTTGGTAAAAATGATTGATACGTCTGCACGCATTGAGAGATTGGAACGACAAGATTAGAGAATTAAGATTTTTTTCTGAATCACCGATGTTTAATTCAGACTTTCAAAATAAGAGATTGTACGCTAATGATAATCAAGATCCAATTTAATGTTAAGATAAATATTAATCTGTCGATTAACATTTATTATAAAAATACACTGAGATGAGAAAAGGACACAGAATGAAGGCTCGTACAGACTAGTGCGATATTGCGGGCGCGACGCGACACTAGTAGCACAATTTCTTTGTCGCTGTCTGTTGCGCCCGCGATATCGCGCGAGTCTGTACGAGCCTTGATGCCTTGTGGGACTCCTTCAGGATGACTTCACTGAGTTATTAAACGTCATCTGTGCAAGTAGACACCTAAAGACCCTGGAAATAAAAAAGCCTGTTATGTTACGACAACGAAAGGTAAGTTAGTGGGAATCAAGTAATGTCTTGATCAGTCTCAAGTCACAAAACTAGTTGTTTCATTGCTTCCATCTTCCATGTAAGGCAATAATCAATGCACAATGTGCTAAATAATGATTAAATATTTGGCAACTATGAACAGATGTTATAACCTGACATTGTTAAAGAATACATCCTGCAATATATGTAAGTATTCAATGATACTCGGATCAACTCTCTACTTAATGATCGCGGCGAAGTTTACAAAATAAAGAAAAAAGATGCGTGTAGGTACTCAAGGCTGCGGAAGTATTCTAGTTTGATTACCTACTATATCAACGAATTTCTAAAAGAAGACTTTATTACGAGGATCTAGGACTGAACCTACTTACTAGACAAGATGCAACAAAAACACAACTCGCGTGCACCCTTGAACATCACTTTCGACAATTCCGGACATCAGTGATATCCCTCAAAGTGGGTCAATGAACATATCACATGGTAGGTAGAGGTACCGGTGGGTTCCTTGTAATCGCGTGCAGGGCTATATGACCGAACAGTTACAAATCATTGTGAAACATTTCCGATAATTTTACATCATTGGAAACATTCCTACTTCACCCCTTTTATGAATGCATTCAGAATAATTTATTGGTGCTGAATGCGTTATTGAGAAGTTCCCTGAATTAAAAACTAATGTTTTAATAACAAGCTGTTACCAATGGATGTCTTCCTGATAAGTTTATTGTAACACCTCGCAGGAACGGGACGATTAGTGTAATTGAGCACAAAAAGCATAATACGTAGGTAGGTGCGCCTTATCCGGAGACGGTATCAGTAGTTGCAGTTGATTCTACGGAATATGCGCAAGGCCCAACAACCAATTAGCTCTTTGCTATGGTGTCTGTGGGCAATGGCCTGGCAAGTGACAACACTTAGTTAATTAACTAAGCATGGCGCTAATATGTGTATTACCAGTGTTTTTTTTTTTTTACATACTACGGGTAAGCTCTTGGCCTTCATCTCACCTGATGGTAAGTGATGATAAGGCCGAAGTTGGAAGCAAGCTTCACCCGGAATCCTCAACCACAGAGGAACTGGCTATCTTACCTCTACTGCCGAAACACAACAAATGCTGTTAACATTGTTGTTTTGGCGACAGACTTAGATAAGATGGTGATAGCTAGCCAGCGGACTTAGAACAAGCCCTACCCCCAACCAAAAAGTGTTGATGCTTCTAGTACAAATGAGTAAATATTATATGTTGGTCATTTCAAAAACAAAAGCGATTCACTATTATAACTCGCATGAGATAAACAGTGTCTCTAATGTGTTAATAATTATTATTGTACTTGTATTCACTTCCGAATTAACATCAATGACAATGAAAAAACATCAATAGACAGAAATGTGTGAAAAGAATCTATACAATTGAATCGCGTTTCTAAATATCAATCAATCAACTACTTATAACATAACACGGAAAATAAAATAATGTCGGACACCAGAATAATAACATGGTAAGAACAATAGCTGCCAAACCTGCGATAGTACTCGATGTGAAAGCCATCGCGAAGAATTGAATTAAATTAAATTGATTTCTCATTGGGCAGAACGCACATAATTAACCCCAAGGCCACAAACTATTATGCCCCATACAACCGTATGGGGCATAATAATTTGTATAGGCACATTTTATTTTCAAGTCGATGGCCACAGTAAAAATATTTATATTAGATGCGATGAGCCCAGTAAGTGGCCACGCCAATCGCAGCATCAATAGCGTTTTACACACCGGACACTCCAACATATGGGAAATGGTTTGGTCAGGAGCACCGCATTCGCATTAGGTGTCGGTTGGGTCAATAATGCCCCACGTAACAACATAATTTCATGTTTCTAGACTCAGCGGTTTCGGCTGTGCGTTGTTTGTCAATGAATTTAAGATTTTTATTAAGTAGATAGAATGACAGTGCTCGATGCACCTTGTATACGATAAGGTCGAGTATGAATATTGTAACAGCAAAAAAAATTATCAAAAGTTATACCTAAGTAATTTTTGTAGACGAAAGCGGACAGTAAGTAAAACATTATTTACCCTGGAGGCGATGGTGAAACGAAATCGACTCTTTTTCTTAAAGATTGGCTACAGACAGCAATAGATAGTGATAAGTGGAAGGAGGGTAAGAAGAGCTTTGCCTTGTAATGGGCAGTGGGGCATTATAGGCTAATACCCAATCTACTGAGTCGGAAATAAGATTTCACGTGGATCTTTGAATTTTGGAAAACCAACAGTGACCATGTATTATGTGTAGTGAAGGTACGGACGGTCATGGTCAATAATCAATGTACGAAGTTAGATTGGATGGCAGTTAGAAGAGAGTAGATAAGTAGTAACGGAAGCTACGTGTGACCTTCCTCACACTAAAACAAGATTTTTGCCACTGCAGCACTGTTACCCAAGTGTACGAAAACGAACAACAATTTCGCATCAGCTTTTTAGGTCCGAAACCAAAAAAGCTTATGCGAAAATGATGTTAATTTTCGCACACGTAATGATTACCCAGAAAGGGTAGAAACAAGATGTCACTGTTGATTATGATAGGTACCCAAAAACATTGCGCGACATGGGAATTGAACCCACGCTCTTGTGAACAATAATGATGCAGTTTTATCAGATTGCAGAACATTGTATCAGTGGTACTAACTCATAAAATGTGAAACTGTTACGTTCTACAAAGGTTTTAATTGCAGTGTGATATCGTATTTTTGAAACATACCAGACCAAACAACCCTATGTAGGAAGTTTAGTTGTTAATACAAGTCAGCTACCCACTGACTCAGAATTAATAATGCGGTATCACTTTCAAAATCAAAGATCAGTCAAATCCTGATGTGTAGATCCCTATCTACTAGCTGATAATTCGCTATCAAAATTGAACTGATTGGAAGTTGTCACCAACAGAAGGCCATTCCTCATTTCACAACACAGCACCACCATTTGTACTTACCCCCGCACATAATGAGGCACCTACCTCCCTTACCAGCCGCCACGCTAACGTAACACAACACAAACGCAATACGCGAATCAATGACGCGTGCCACCAGCTCCTACCTGAGTGTGTGGTACTGGCCCATGCTGGCTCCAGTCCGGGGACGCACGCCCGCGCTTCGCGGTGACCGCTCCATTACTGACGGGCACTACCTCAACATCGACGACAACGCTTCCTTCCATTGAGCAACGGTGTAACGCTAAGGACGACTGTTCCCGCGTAATTCGATGTTTCCTCAAGTTCCGGAGAGCGGCCTTCGCGAATCAGTTTCACATGATTTTTGGTACTTACGCGTCATAATTTGAATAGGAAATATTAATTATGTTTTGCCGTGTTTAGTATGAAAACTGGCGATTTTTATGTAAATTTGTAATTGTGGCAACCAGAATGTATCGTCGCTAATTATAGGAACCGACGAGGTAAACGAGTTATTTCATTATTGGTAAATGATAGGCTTTAAGTATGACTGTCACCATATTCTGTAATTTTTACTCTGTAATTTGAAAAGAGTTGGAGATAGAGTTTTTTCTTAGGTAACTGTGCCATGTTTCGGGGACCATTTCTTATTTAGCTGCAACAATGCTATTATAAGAGAAGAATTTCCCCTGAATAAATCAGTATTGTGTCCGGTGCAGCTGTAATCCTCGCTTTGTTTAGGTACGGTGGCCAGCACATCAAGTTACCACAAACTGTCAAATTTTCTCGTTCGATTTTGAACTTAATTATCAATAAGTTAAAGTTTAAAATCGTTTGGAGAAATTTGACAGTTTCGTGTAGCTTGATGTGCTGGCCACTGTACCTAATGCTTTCCGACATCATTATATTTGCATCATTTGCACCCGGGTCCCATTTTGATGACTTTTCGGCTAGTTGATTTTGTGGATATTTTAGCTTCTATTTGACGGCTTGGTGCGCCGAACGCCAGCCAGTCTCTTTTATGGCTCAATTGAAAGAAAGAAAGAAAGAAAAATGCGTTTATTGGCATTACAGCAAAAAATACACCTTAAAAACTATAAAAAACAGAAAACAATGATTATAATGCCAAAAGGGCCTCAGCTCAGCATAATGTCAGATGACACACAAGGTGTACCAACTGACGCTGATTTTCAGCTGCAACCCACGAGTGCCATACGCTAGAGTAATAAAAACAGGTAAAAGTGTCCGTTTTAATACATAAATTAAGATAAATTAAAGGTGATATAAAATACTCATACGAAATAAAATAAAATTTTACGACATACATGTTTGTATATGTGTTGTGCTGTGATTAATGGAAAATTACCAAAATAAATACCCAATATCTGTGTACCTATTACCTACATTAAAATAATAAATCTATAGAAACTACCCAAGGCAAATCATGTGACTGTGTTGTTCTTCTGAATTACAAAACGGAATTTGATGCGGTTTTCAGTAAACAAAAATAATTGACTAATAAAAAATAAAATTGATAAAATTATTAAAATTGATTAAAATGTAAAAAAATATAAAAACGATAAAAATAAAAAATAAATTATATGGCAGATATGTCGGCTCGAACATTTTCAATTGGTAACCTAACCTAACCGTCTACGACCTGTTTTGGTTCAATCGCACAAAATATATTTCTACTCTATCGTAATATTATACGTATAACTGCTACTCACTACTGTCGTTCACCGAGTCGCAAAAGTCCCGCCTTGGAGTTTGCCAAAGAGCGATGGAACGCAGCATTTTGAGTGTAAAAAGACAGAACAGAATTCGAATCACCACACTGCGTTCCAAAATGGGGATACTGGATGTAGGAAAGAAGGCCGCACTCAAATGGGATTGGGCGGGTCACATCAGCCGCATGCACGATGACCGCTGGGCATAATAAGTCTCCACACAATGGGTGCCTGAAGATGGACGGCGCCGCCGAGGACGACTCAGAAAGAGATGGCGAACCGCGAGGGCTGGTACGGGATAGCGCGGGAAAAGAGTTCCTGGAGGGATTTGGGCGAGGCCTTTGCCCAGCAGTGGGACAGTATGGACTAACAAAAACGACTATTTGTTTTACGTGAACTAGGTCTGTCGAATTTATGTGCTTGGTACTACGTCATGTATACATCATATGTACAAGTTCAGGGAGCATTACTACCAAGGAACATTATGATACATAGCTGTAATCAAGTGTTATAAACACGTAATGATTACATGAGCGCACTCGATTTACTTGTGGAGTTGTGGTTAGTTCTTCATCGAAGAATGTGTTATGTCGCTGTAGTAATCGGCGCCTATTGAAAATGTATTCAATACCTTTGTTAGATATTGCTTTTCTTTTCTGCTTTGAATATAACAGTACCTATATCGGACAAGACAACATTGTTTAATCCTATTTTCATTACATTAATTTTCATCTCTGTGTACTTGCCGATGTTAATGTTTTTTTATGAATTTACTTAATGTTATGAATTTTTAATTTATCAATTTTTTTCAACTTTAACAAAAAAAAAAAATTTTTTTCTAATATTTCCAATTATTTAAATATTTTTTAACCAATTCTTATCAGTTTTATTATGTCAAAGATTATTCAATTTTGCTATTACCAATTTTTCAATCAGAATTTCATACATAATTTTTATATTATTTTTATATTTGCGCTTATTACTAAGTAAGTTAGCTTATTTATATGATTCATTGTTTTATGCATGTGGTGTTTACCTATAAGTAATTGATGCACTGTTATTTTACTTTAAAATGTATTATGTGTTTGTTTCAGTGTATTCAATTGTTGGTGAACCTAATAAAATAAATAAATAAATAAGACCATTAGGTATGTACCTACCTACCTAAGTAAAAACATCACTATCACTAATCACTAATCATCACTAATCACTAATCACTAATCACTAACATATTATAAAACAAAGTCCTCCGCCGCGTCTGTCTGTCTGTCTGTCTGTCTGTTCGCGATAAACTCAAATACTACTGCACAGATTCTCATGCTGTTTTCACCAATGGATAGCTTGGTTCTCGAGGAAGGTTTTAGTATATAATTTGTTATGTGTTTGTATGCATTTTTGTATGAATTAACGATATTTGTTGGAGGTGTCGGAAAAAAATAAGCCGTCTGGGAGCTTTCAACGAAAACGCTGTCTAACCCTTTGAGATATAACAAAATAATGTATGGTGGAATTGTGTATCTTATAAAGGTCTTCAAAAAAGTCCGCGATGGCATATGTCTATCTCTTAAGGATAACATACTATGTATATCCATTTTATTGACTTTTTGTAGGTATTTGTTTGCCGAATTTTACTCTTGGAAATACGATTACGTTATCAATACGCTATAATATCAGTAGCTATTAGCCAAATTATGTTCGTAGATAAATAAGCTAGCTACTTATGTGTATTTCAAACAGTGTACAAGAATATTTATCATAAAAACATTACTAAACACGGCGGCCTTAAGATCAAAATTTGTGCATTCCAAAACTTTCGTTACTTTAACACTGACATATTTATCACTTTTCGATAAACTAACACTCAATACGAAATCTACACTTATTTCTCAGTAATTCTGTATATGATTCTTCAAAGATTAAACCGTTTTCTCATTGAATCTTTACGCACGTATAACCTTGATGAATGTTTACATTAAGCACCACACCACACCGCCACACGACCACAGAGTACAGACGTATATTGTTTTTTTTTTTTTCGTTCGTTTAGTGGTGTTCCCGCTAAAATGTCAACCGGTCAAGTATTAGTCGATTAATCGAATTCTACAGCCAGATAGTGTTGCAAGTACAAAATAAATGTCAAATATTTCGTCCAATTGCGAACGTGACCCTGAGAAAAGTTATGCACCAATGGTGTTCATTATATATTTCGATCGTTTTATCAGCGCAAATGGTGTATCATGTGACATTTCGGAGGATTTCGTTTTGTTTTCTCATTGTTGGTACTTACGTGAATTATTTTAAAATTATCATTTGTGTCGCACTTTTATTTCGTGTTGTAATTTGGTACAATTGATTGCTTTAAGAATTTGAGTGAAATTTCGTATTTTGATTTTGTGTTTGTTATCTTTAGGTAAAGAATCATTCACGTTCAGAACATAAGTACTTTT
The DNA here is from genome assembly GCA_947523025.1 of Dryobota labecula. Taxonomy (NCBI): domain Eukaryota; kingdom Metazoa; phylum Arthropoda; class Insecta; order Lepidoptera; family Noctuidae; genus Dryobota; species Dryobota labecula. The sequence continues at coordinate 1,755,097 of OX383292.1, forward strand.
ATTATATTAAATCATTTGTTTCGGTTTCTATTCACATTAAAATTAATATTAAGTTAGAATTTTGAGATATAGCCTGGGATATGGAGAAGGACATAGGGTACTTTTTTATGCGATAACCGACATCCACGCGGGCGAAGCCGCGGGCAAAAGCTAGTATATTATAAAACAAAGTCCTCCGCCGCGTCTGTCTGTCTGTCTGTTCGCGATAAACTCGAATACTCCTGCACCGATTCTCATGCTGTTTTCACCAATGGATAGCTTGGTTCTCGAGGAAGGTTTTAGTATATAATTTGTTATGCTTTTAAGCATTTTTGTATGAATTAACGATATTTGTTGGAGGTGTCGGAAAAAAATAAGCTATCTGGGAGCTTTCAATGAAAACGCTGTCTAAACCCTTTGAGATATAACAAAATAATGTATGGTGGAATTATGTATCTTATAAAGGTCTTCAAAAAAGTCCGGGATGGCATTTGTCTATATCCTAAGGATAACATACTATATCCATTTTATTGACTTTTTGTAGGTATTTGTTTGCCGAATTTTACTCTTGGAAATACGATTACGATAACAATACGCTATAATATCAGTAGCTATTAGCCAAATTATGTTCGTAGATAAATAAGCTAGCTACTTATGTGTATTTCAAACAGTGTACAAGAACATTTTTTTCATAAAAACATTACTAAACACGGCGGCCTTATGATCAAAATTTGTGCATTCCAAAACTTTCGTTACTTTTTCACTGACATATTTATCACTTTTCGATAAACTAACACTCAATACGAAATCTACACTTATTTCTCAGTAATTCTGTATAAGATTCTTCAAAGATTAAACCGTTTTCTCATTGAATCTCTACGCACGTATAACCTTGATGAATGTTTACATTAAGCACCGTACCACACTGCCACACGACCACAGACTACAGACGTATTTTGTTTTCTTTTTTTTTTTTCGTTCGTTTAGTGGTGTTCCCGCTAAAATGTCAACCGGTCAAGTATTAGTCGATTAATCGAATTCTACAGCCAGATCGTGTTGCAAGTACAAAATAAATGTCAAATATTTCGTCCAATTGAGAACGTGACCATGAGAAAAGTTATGCACCAATGGTGTTCATTATATATTTTGAGCGTTTTATCAGCACAAATGGTGCATCATGCGACATTTCGGAGGATTTCGTTTTGTTTTCACATTGTTGGTACTTACGTGAATTATTTTAAAATTATCATTTGTTATCTTTAGGTAAAGACTCATTCACGTTCAGAACATAAGTACTTTTATTATATTAAATCATTTGTTTCGGTTGCTATTCACATAGTGAGTCACATTAAAATTAATTATTAGAATTTTGAGATATAGCCTGGGATATGGAGAAAGACATACGGTACTTTTTTATGCGATAACCGACATCCACGCGGGCGAAGCCGCGGGCAAAAGCTAGTACGTAATATTTATGTTTTGCAGTATTATACTAAAATGAGTAGGTAGATACCTACTTAATTTCAATTTTTATTAGATACGTAACTGTCCCATTTATTACTATATACTAGCTTCTGCCCGCGACTTCGTCCGCGTGAAAGTTCTTGTACGCACGGCTTCAAATCAAGCTGTACGTTTCCAGTATAAGCTGACCTCTCATTGTACGGAAATCCTATACAATGCAAGATCCGCTTATACTGGAAAATTATAGCTTGATTTGTAGCCGTGTGTACCGCCGCACTGTGGGCTGTAAATCGAGTTTCATATGCATTTAAATTCTACTTGCTTTTTTCTTCTTTTTTTCTTTGTAATAAGCTTCTAATGCCTTCAGCAGTCATGAATATATATAGGGAATATCATTTCATAAGTAAACTAAATTATTAAAAAATTAAATTGTAAATTTTGTATGGCTTCAAAGTAATAAATCCAAATATCTTCAAAACCGCTGTCTTAACTGTTATATCCTCACAGTTGCCTATTCTACAAATTATTTGTAATTTTTTGATGTATTTTATATAAAGGTGATAATTGCGGTTTTTTGCGGTTTTTTTATAAATAATATATACGTTATATAAAAAAATGGTTGAACTAAAATTTGTACTTACATCCGGACCAATGGGTTTATAAACTTGGAATTTTGCAGAGAGGTCTGTATTTTAGAGAAACACTACTACATTAGCAAAATTAAGAATTATTAAAACAAATTATTACTGTTATGTTTTTTATTACTAATACATAAATAATATTACAAGTTAGGTACTTAATTAAAATATATATATAGGTATACATAATATAATATAATAAAATATTTAGTTTTCAAAATTGTTATTAAAATCAGAATCTGACTCAGAGTCGGGATCTAAATGAGAAATATCAAAAAATTCGAAATCGCTCTCCTGAAGTTTCAACAAATCCAGGGTCTCGGTGAAAAGCTCTTGCTTTATTTTCGAACTCATCCTGGGCCTTGTTGCAGAAATAACTGGATCTGATGAAAGAAGTAGCATGTTGAGGATATCTTCATTCGAATTTTGTCTGCTTTTCTTTCGCGAATTGTGTTCCCTAAATCTACGAAAGGTTTTGTTGCGAGACTCGGACGCTTCCTCTGATAAGCTACCGATTGGCATAATTGAGTTACTGGCAATGATATATGCCCCATGTATTAACAATTTGTGCACTGTAGCAGGCATATAGTACCAATTATACAATCCCACATACCTAGCAGCTGTCTGGTATGCATATTCTTTAAATTTTATAGTGTCAATATCATGTCCTGAGGTAACTGCCTGTAAAATCACTGCAAGTCTACGAATTAACTGTTCGTCTAGTTATCACAACAGTTTATCACAGCAGTTTTTTCAGGAAACTCGAATAATCTTCTAGCTGTATTGCCATCATTCGTTGTTCCGGATCCTTGTTTGACAATGTCAATCAAAAGGTTTAGCTCAGCTTTGCAACGATCTTGTATAATTTTTTTCCTTGCTTGAAACACAGCTTTGTCATCATCTCCTCGCACTGCCCATTTCTTGAGGTCAAGCCTTTAAGCTATATGCAAAAGGCATTCCATGGTATTGATACGAGCGTGTAATGTTGACAGTCCATATTTATAGAGGTCGACAGACACTGGTCTTTCCTTCACAGAATCCATTTTATTCATGTCTGAAGGTTTTGCTAAACAAAGGTAGCAGCTAGAACTTGATTTTGCATCTGATAGGTAGGTGCAAATCTTTCTATCAATCATAGTCATCATTAACTTATGTTTGACTACATTCGTTCCACAATCTGAGGGGCGAAGTGCCTTTATCTCGTCTTCCATCTGCTTTTGATGTTCAGTAACAACAAAACTGCTTTCTTTCATAAATATGAATTGCACTGGGCGGCAATATGACGATGAGCATGGCCTTGGGTTGATCCAAATAGTATTTTCTTCACATGTGATTTTTAGTGGTACCAGGGAAGTCATGAAAACACTTGAATCGTCTTGGTCACCACTCATACTCTGCTTGTATCTACTTTGATTAGAAGCACCATCAAATCCCCACTTGCATATCATAGTCAAACACTTGTCATTTTTAAGTTCAGGCAAACTTTCTAAGATTCTTTGCGCTGTTTTGTCAAGCAAACCTTGCAATGTGATCTTGGCTGAATAATCTGTCACAGTGATTGCTGCCTGTGGGGGATAGCACTGTAATTTTGATTTCTGTACTTTGTAATAAGAAGGATATACATCCTTTGCACCTTCTCGAAAATTTTCGAAAGCTCTAAAGAAAGAAGTAGACCCAGCGCTTTTTCGGGCGAAAACACAGGTTTTGATGGTTTTCTAATAATTTCCATAAATTTGTCAGCTGCTTCGGGGTTCTTCAGCATATAGTCAATTACAGTTGCAATACTTCCCTGACCTTGTTCTCTCAATTGAACTGCACTTGCATATGCTAATTCCGTGCTATCGCGACCTTTCTGGTCCATTGTTCTTCTCTTTTTCTGCTGAGTAGTTAGTTCTTCAAAAGGTTTTTGAGGTGTTGATTTTCTCTTTGTCATCGTCCGATGACGTTGTTGATGTCGAAGGTTCAGGTTCAGGTTCAGGACATCTCATCTCAAACTTTCATTTGTTGTTCGTATACAACTAGGCCAGTCGATGTTTGCTTCTAGCCAAGTTCTGTAATGTTTTTTAAAACCCGTGAAGTTCCTTTGGGATTTGTTCCATCTCATCATTGCAGCTCTCGTAAATCTTTGGCAAAATATTTTCAAAGTCAAACTGTCTTCGTCAGAAAGACTATGATGTAGGCTAGATACCACTGTATCAAACAATTTGTGACTATCATTCTTCTTATCAGAATTCTTTAATATGACAAACAAATCTAGGTTTGTAACAAGGCCCTCCATACCTTACACTTAAATATCAACTTGAATGATTGAAATGCTCAAAACGAACTAAGTAAAATATATACTGCAGTTCTATTTATATGAAATATTGTGCTTAACTACCCTCATTAATGATACAATATTTAGCTTAACTACCCTTATTAATGTCATAATACTAATAATTAGGTACTAATTACAGTAACTTTTGTCATCAAAATTAAGGTAATTAAATAATTTGGGTAATTAGATAATTTCTAATAGGTTAACGATCATTAAATACAGTGTTAGAAACGAGTTCTTAGAATGCGTAATTAGTTTATCACTTAATATTTTTTTCTCGATGTCATTGAATATATTTCTTAATTTTGCTAACGTAGTAGTGTTTTTCTAAAACACAGTTACCTCTCTGCAAAATTTCAAGTTTATAAACCCATTGGTCCGGATGTAAGTACAAATTTTAGTTCAACCATTTTTTTATATAACGTATATATTATTTATAAAAAAACCGCAAAAAACCGCAATTATCACCTTTATATAAAATACATCAAAAAATTACAAATAATTTGTAGAATAGGCAACTGTGAGGATATAACAGTTAAGACAGCGGTTTTGAAGATATTTGGATTTATTACTTTGAAGCCATACAAAATTTACAATTTAATTTTTTAATAATTTAGTTTACTTATGAAATGATGTTCCCTATATATATTCATGACTGCTGAAGGCATTAGAAGCTTATTATGCTATGCTTATTATTATTATTTTAGCTTGTTATGGAATGCCTTGCCCGTCTCGATAAGGCGTGCTCAATCTTTGTCCACTTTTAAAATTTTGGTTAATAAAAATCACTTCCTCTCTCCTTAAACATCATCATTACTTAAAGTTCCTTGCTCTTGTATCATGTTTATTATTGTGTGTGTATATATATATATATATATATTTATATGGATAAGTATCTATATGCTTTGTGTATATGTATTTATTGTATATATGTAAGTGGTACACCACTAAATACCTGCAGTATTGCCTCTCCTTCTACTTTTTGATCCATCCAAAGGTTGTCTGTAAAAGATCGCTTTCAGCGATAAGACCGCCCATTGTGACACCCTATGTAACAGTTCTACATTTATATCTGTAATTTGTATGGTGTACATAATAAAGAGTATTCTATTCTATTCTATTCTATTCTATTACAAAGAAAAAAAGATAAAAAAAAAGCAAGTAGAATTTAGATGCATATGAAACTCGATTTACAGCCCAGAGTGCGCCGTTCCCCAAACCGTTCTCGAGATATCATCAAAAAAGCCGTTCTGTAAAAATGTTTTTTCGTGAGTTTTTCGTAGGCAATGAGGTTATACAGGGTGTTTGGCAGAACGTTGAACATACGAAAATGGTGGGTAGGTGGGGTCATCTGCTACTTACTCAGCCCTAATTTATTTGGCCCTGGCCGACTGGGTATTTTAAAAAAAAAAAAAGTTTTTTTCTTGTTTCACCACTTTCCTAACTTTAAAGTGTATTTTTTTTATTAAAAATGGGCAATAAAACAGGCAATTTTTTTTTTTTAATCTTTGATGTTGGCAGATTCTTATAAAATTATTTCTTTGTTCAGATGTTAGCTAGAAAAAAAGTTATGAGTCCTCAAACTTACAGAAAGATGTAAAAAATACTTGAATGTTAATTTCAACTTGCATTTAAAAAAAAACAAAAAATGATTGAGGAGTTCCAATTCTAGCAAAACATCCCTAGTGTGTGAGCTTTCTAATGGTATGTAATTTGCTTTTATAAAAAAAAAACTTTAAGAGTTATTTCATAATTTTATCAAGCAGGAAATTTTTGACGAAACTCTACCTTTACGGAAAGTTAAATGTTTTGCGAAATTTAATACTGCAAAGTTGGTAAAAATTATGGATCGACGGCTTGCCAGTAGCAGTGGTGCAAATTGACATTCACTATTCCCTTGAGATGGTTACACAAAGCAGGTAGAAATTTTGTTTCACTCTTGCGCAGTCATAGCGTATTTTTGCTCTCTTTCGCTCTCGTGGCACCGTGACGCCTCAGAATGAATTCTTTTCTTTTATTCAGTCGAGACTTAACTGCCTCTGCGATCTCACGTGCCCGTTACGCTTACGTTTGTTTTTGTTCACTTCGTTTTCTTTTATTGTTATCACTAGTTAAGTTTAAGTTTAAGTTTGTTAAGTTTTTTGTTATTACTGTTACCTGTTGTTATTGGTAAAGAAATGGCTGCTTTTACCAGTGAGGAATACGCGGACATGTTGTTAGCGTATGGAAGCGCTAATACAAATTCGCGTGAAGCGCGAAGAATTTATCAAGAGCGTTATCCCAACCGCCGAGTACCCAGTCATCAGACGTTTGCGAGTACTTACCGACGTTTACGACAAACCGGTAACCTGAACTTACAAGAACCACGAGTGAACGCAGCACGACCCGATGCTACCATTGACGAACAAGTTCTTGCCGAGTTTGACGCGGATCCTACCAAAAGCATTAGACAGATAGCTTCAATACTTGGCTTAAGCATATGGAAAGTGTGGTCTGTTCTCCGGCAAGATGGTAGACATGCTTTTCACTACACTCCAGTGCAAGGTAAGATTAAGCCGTTTATGCACTGCATCTGATACGATTTTGTGGAATGTAGTAAATTATGAGACAGTTCAATTGATCGTTCCATTTAACCTTGATTTCGTCACTTTCTTTATTAGTTGTTTTGCCTCATGTTGTTTTTAGCGCATTCAATTCTAATTTCAAATTAAATTCAATAAACTATTCCTATTCGGCCGCATTCACGTAACAATCAGGCGGCCAGCGCTTACAGGATTCGGATTTCGGATTCGGTTTGCGCAGGTGGTCAGCGTAGGTAAACTTGCCAGCACTTATGGGTCCTTTTTAGAACAAAATTGGAAAGTCGCACGCCCTTTTGTGAATTTGGTCTTACGTCTTTATGGCTAAGCCATAAAGCCAATTAGTGTACTTAAAAATTGAAGATGAAAAATTTGGATAATTGTAGAGTTTGAACTCGGAGGAAGAAAAGATTCAGTATTGAAATCAATTCTTAGACATGTTTTGTTTGTTCTAGGTCTCGATGACAGTGATTTTGGGAGACGTGTGCAATTTTGTCGCCATTTGCTGCATACCGATGTGGACGACGTTAACTTTTTAAAAAGTATTTTGTGGACAGACGAGTCCAAATTTGACAAAGAAGGGATTGTCAATTATCACAATCTTCACCATTGGGCACTTAAAAATCAAAACCCACACGTGAAGAGACAAAGAGGCTTCCAGAGGAGATTCAGTGTGAATGTCTGGGCAGGAGTGATTGGCGATAAGCTAATAGGGCCTCATTATTTGCCCGACAACATCAACGCGAACAACTACTTGGATTTTTTGATAAATGATTTACCACCATTAGTGGAAGAAGTGTTCCAAGTAGACATAAACAGGCCTATTGTCTTTCAACACGATGGTTGCCCAGCTCACTTTAGTCTAGTTGTACGTGAGCATTTGGATAATTGTTTCCCAAATTCGTGGATTGGCAGGGGAGGACCAATTCCCTGGCCTCCGCGATCGCCCGACCTCACTCCGCTCGATTTTCACGTGTGGGGAAGGGCAAAGGAACTAGTTTACACTACAGAAGTAGAAAGTCGGGAAGATTTGATAAATCGAATTAATGCTGCTTTCGAAGTTATGCGACAGGAGATGCTGCTGCGCACAACAACTGTAGAAATCAGACGTAGATGCCGCACCTGTATTGCGAATGAAGGGCGTCAATTTGAACATCTAATATGATTTATTATTTAAATAAATTATTTAAAATTATTTAATTGTTTCATTAACGCACCTAACTGGTACAGCATAATTTCAATCGATCATTTAATTTTTACCAACTTTGCAGTATTAAATTTCGCAAAACATTTAACTTTCCGTAAAGGTAGAGTTTCGTCAAGAATTCATTCTGACGCGTCACGGTGCCACGAGAGCGAAAGAGAGCAAAAATACGCTATGACTGCGCAAGAGTGAAACAAAATTTCTACCTGCTTTGTGTAACCATCTCAAGGGAATAGTGAATGTCAATTTGCACCACTGCTACTGGCAAGCCGTCGATCCATAATTTTTACCAACTTTGCAGTATTAAATTTCGCAAAACATTTAACTTTCCGTAAAGGTAGAGTTTAGTCAAAAATTTCCTACTTGATAAAATTATGAAATAACTCTTAAAGTTTTTTTTTATAAAAGCAAATTACATACCATTAGAAAGCTCACACACTAGGGATGTTTTGCTAGAATTGGAACTCCTCAATCATTTTTTGTTTTTTTTTAAATGCAAGTTGAAATTAACATTCAAGTATTTTTTACATCTTTCTGTAAGTTTGAGGACTCATAACTTTTTTTCTAGCTAACATCTGAACAAAGCAATAATTTTATAAGAATCTGCCAACATCAAAGATTAAAAAAAAAAAAATTGCCTGTTTTATTGCCCATTTTTAATAAAAAAAATACACTTTAAAGTTAGGAAAGTGGTGAAACAAGAAAAAACTTTTTTTTTTTTTTTTTAAATACCCAGTCGGCCAGGGCCAAATAAATTAGGGCTGAGTAAGTAGCAGATGACCCCACCTACCCACCATTTTCGTATGTTCAACGTTCTGCCAAACACCCTGTATAATACTAGAGGCGCAACGTCCTACTAAAAATTTCCGAAAAACGTAACCACTTACGAGTTAAAAGACGTAGCTTTGAAACGGATACATAAATGATGTCAAGATGTCAAAATAATCTATTTGTCTCATTTCTTCTTCCGTCAAACTAATTACGTTGGAACGAGACAAGACATTGTCATCGGAAAAACAGCCAGAGTTGCCAACGATCAACGTAATTACCCCAGAATGAATAAAGATATTTTTTATTGAATCAATTACCTACTATAAAAGATTGGGAACTTTCAATAGATTAAAGATTGAAAGAAATTTAAGAATTTGATACATATAGGAAGAAAAAAAAAATGTGCGTAAATGTAAATATTATATTTCAAAATATTAATATTGTGTCAAATAACTATTGTTTAAAATGGAATGATATTATTTCAATGTTTATGACAATCATTTATCCATACTAATATTATAAATGTGAAAGTAACTCTGTCTGTCTGCATGTTACGTTTTCACGCTTAAACTGCTGAACCGATCGTCATGAAATTTGGCAGAGATATATAGCCTGGGATGGAGAAGGACATAGGCTACCTTTTACGTGATAACCGACATCCACGCGGGCGGAGCCGCAAATGATAAATGATTTTATTTCTGTAAGTAGTAGTTTGTAGTAAGTTTGTACAAACACTTTTACACGTCAATCATATTTTTTTAACTAGATGAGGTTGGAGTTTCCTATCTGACTACTCTGGGAAGAAAGGCCGAAACAAATTTAGCGGTCACAGTGTCTTTTAAAGTCCAGACATAATCTTGGTCAGATCTTGCGAAGAACATGTAGATTGGTGTCTGAAATGTGCTTTTGATGAAAGAACCACACAGATTGAGTGGACCTGTCCAGTCAGTGCACAACACTATTTAACACAATGTGATCATAAACAATCTAGAATTTTTCATTTAAAACTATAACCTCACTTTACGTCTAAGGTTATTCATTAAAAATGTTTTTTTTTTTTGTAAGAAGTGGTGATTTATTAAGTTAAAACCTTCGAAATACATGTGAATGTGTTACTTTTCTATTTAGTAAGTGTTTGGGTACTGCACGGTGTGTTTAAACCAAACAGACTATAATAATAATTTAGACTTAACAGGAACATACATTCGTCATTCACTAAACTCCCAACAGTCTGGCAAAATTAAAATCGTTTTTACTGGTAACCCTGATGGCAATTTTTTTTTTTGATAAATGTAATTCGTCTTTTAATGTTTTTTTTTTTGGATAATCTGAAGAAAATTTTGCAAACTTTCCTGTGAAATGTAACACTACTCGCTTTATTAATCTTTTCAGACCGTGACATGCAAATTTTAACTGCACATTTCACCATTTTAATATTTTTTATCCATATGCTATCGTTCACTTGACGTCAAGTTGACAATTGAAGTCAGATATGCCTGTGGACATATACGACGTAGTGATGCATTGGTGCCGTACATTGCTGATCTAGTCCTATATAAGATCATTGTTCGTAGGTATGTTATACCTAGTTATTCTGCTATTCGGGGCGGAGACAAATCCATCAAATCTAAGATCATAAAAATATGTCCAGCCGTCCTTGAGTTATAAATGGTGTTAATAACCCGACTTTGTTTTATAATTATATCTTAATTGAACAAAATGAAGAAAGAATTTTCAAAATAGTTTTTCGTGAATTTTTGGCATGTTTTAATAGTTAAGTATCTAGGTATTCTGCTATTCGGGGCGGAGACAAATCCAACAAATTCAAGATCATAAAAATCTGTCCAGTCGTTCTTGAGTTATAAATTTAATGGTGTAAATAACCCGACTTTGTTTTATTTACTAAGATTTCTAATTACTGGTTGTTGTATGATTTGATGATTGAAGAGTTTCTTGTGCCCTTAGCTTAAAGCATTTAATTATGAACGAAAATATCAGCGTCAAATTCAATCATTTTCAGTTTCTTTCTGGACAAATTTGTCCAGAAAGAAACTGAAAATGATTGAATTTGACGCTGATATTTTCGTTCATTGCATTCCATATTACATACCAGTAAAAATAAATAAATTGCATATTTTCGGTTTATCTCTTTCTTCGACATACATTTTAAAAGAGATAGCAATAATATTTTGTCATGATTTTGTTGCCTTTTGCAAAGTTGGTATCACTGCTCATATGTCACTCAAGCAAATTCAAATTTCAAAACAAGCGTTGGAAACGATAACGTAACAACATTGCCCGTAACGCAGTGAGATTTCTACAAAATAAAAATTAAACATGACTGAGTTCAAGACGCCTATAAAAAACAAAGCCCTGGATATTAACGACAAAATCACGATACCTCCGTCACCGTTTTTAAGCAGACTTGGCTATGGAACAGGTAAAAAAATATATTTTATAAGTTGCTTCTCAGCGTGGTTAAAACCTGTGCTAAAACCTAGTTTATCTGTTATTTATAGGTGTAAGTGTGATGCAGCTAGTAAGATCTCCTCGTGCGGGACAAATTCGTTCGCCATGGGCTCTCAAAATGCTGAACAAACGTGTAAAACCGAACAAAATATTCACCGACCGTATAAAAGCCGAAGCGGATCTTCTACAGCGCATGTCACACCCTAACATCGTCGGTTTTCGCGCGTTCAGCAAGGCGAAGATCCTGTACTTAGGGATGGAGGCCTGTGACCTGTCACTTGGTGATATGATTGAGAAAAAGATTGAAAATGATGGGGAACCATTCTTGCCAAAGAAAATATTGAAAGTAAGTCATTATACAAGTTAAAAGTTTTTGCAGTTAGGTACTCATTTTGTCCATAATATTGTAGATTGCAGCTCTTTATTTTAATTGGGCCTGCAAAATCTGAAGAATTTAACACACAGAACTATATGCACAAACATGTTATTTAAAACTAGCCATAACATGATATTCATGTTTATCCAGTTTCTAGTCATTGTCTGTGTCATAACATTAAGGGGTTTATTTATAAACGCTGCTTAAAGTTAAGTAATGATTAGCGACTGTTTAACCATACATTTTTGATGTTTGAACATCACTTAACTTTAAGCAACGTTTATGAATTTTCTATTAATAACTGTGCCTTGACTTTAATGTTACAATAACTAACTTTAGAACATACTGCCTGAACCCATTTAGACATTATATAACAAGATAATATAACTTTTTGCATGCTATAACCATAAAGTAACTTGAACTTACAAAAAACCACTCAATCCATGTTACAGGTAGCATCAGACATAGCCAGTGCCCTGGACTACCTCCATACAAAGATACAGATCTTACACGGTGACATGAAATCCTATAATATCCTCGTGAATGGAGACTTTGTGATTTGCAAGTTGTGCGACTTCGGAGTCACTCTGCCGCTTGACGAGAATGGTGTGTTTGATAAGATAAAGGCAGAAAAAGCTGTGTATTTTGGTAAGCATTAAAATATTTTTTTAACCTGCATTGAAAAAAATCCAATTTGAAGTTATTTTCAGAGCAAAAAAATGTTTCTACCTTGAAACTTGTAAATTGTGTATCTTTTGCACCTGCAGAATAAAACCCATATCTTCATCATCTCTTTTCTCGTCAAATTCCAGGCACAGAAGCATGGAGTGCCCCAGAAGTGATCCACGGCGGAGAGATATGCTGCAAGACAGACATATGGCCACTAGGCCTCACATTGTGGGAGATGATGGCCCTCATGCCTCCACATATCCAGACTGATGATGACTCCATGGAGGTCAGCGTGCAGTGTCTTGATGATAGTGTCGAAAGTATTGGGGATTACTTTAATGATAGATATGGTGAGTTAAAAACAGTAGCTTCCAGTCTAGTTAATGCTTTGGTTATTTTTAGCAATCAATCACAACTGATAATTTGATAGCAGATTTACTTATCAAACTAACGTAACATCAGAACTGTTTCCCTGAAGGATTGGGCAGAAGTATTATAAATACAGAGGTATAGGTATACCTCTGCCCAAAGCAAAAAGCTCAGGGTGTAAAATGCAAATGCAATCATAATGGTGCCGATTCTCTTGTACTCCGAACTAAACTAACTAAACTATCACTAAAATTCCTTACTTTTGGCTATGAGAATCTTAAAGCTATTCTGCAAACAAAATTCTCTAAATTTAAAAATAAGTTTTCACAACTAAATCGAATTTGACAATCGTGACTCCACGTGGTATTTCTTTTTTTGGCTTCGCAACGTTGTACTTGTTTGCCTATGATTTTTTTTAGAGCCGGAGGCGCGCATGAGGGGGGGGGGGGGTGCAGCCGCGACGTGTTTTTTTTATGGAATTTTTCACTTTTTGTGTGGACAATAAAAAAAAAGATTACCTACATGTACAGTAACAGGGGTTTAAGCGTTTCTAAAAAGGGGTCGACATTTTCATTATTTTTGCGATAGGACGCACCATTTTGGAGATATAAGCAAAAGAAAAGAAAAATAAAAAAAAATTGGGATAAACACGAATTATTTTAAGTGATACACCTTTATGTGATAAAGAAGCCATGGAAATGTTTTTTTTTTTATTCTGAGTATATTATTTAAAAAATTAAATAATATAATATTACTTGATATGATGATTAATTATCAAAATTCATCGCGCTCGTGCCGCCACCCCACCGCACCGTTCGGCGTCACTGCTCTCTCTATACTTACTTTACTCTTTGGTCACTGCGTCGAGGCGGGTCATTCATAGAATACTCGTAAGTACCTACCTAAATAAAGGATTTTTTCGCAAAATGTCTCAAGCAATTTTAAAACTATAATAATTATGTAAAAATATAAAACACTTAAATAAAAAAAATTCGCTGCTGTGGCTTTTTTACGACATAAAGATGTTTATCTTAAAATATTTCGTGTATGAATAGATACACCTTATACACAGTATTGGTTTTGCACCAGAAGTCGAGGTGATTGGTGTGAATTTTAGTTCATGAAAACTAATTGTATTCCACACCTTTTTAATCGCGATAAAAAATAGTCAGATTTAGTTAGAAAATCTAAACTTTAGTTTAAAAACGTCAAATTCAGAATAGCAACATTGCCATTTTCACTAAATTTAAAAACTCAGTTGTGCCGATTCCCTTGTTCACAAACTAAACTAAATTTAAGTTCAATGCATCTTTTTCTTTCTATTTCATTAAGAAAAGGACAGAAGATAAATTTTAGTTTATTCCTGTCAAATTAATCAGCGCCTGTCACTACTCCATACAAGTTTAGACGTGATTAAAAACTTGCCGACTAAAATTACGCCAATTTACGTCAAGCGCTGATTAATTTGACAGGACTAAACTAAAATGTATCTTCTGTCCTTTTCTTAATGAAATAGAAAGAAAAAGATGCATGTGAACAAGGGAATCGGCACCAGTACCATCTTAGAGGTTAGATCTGTCAAACTAAAATATAGTTAAGTTGTGTCACTTTAGTCAATTTCAGAATAGGAAATGGTCGTTTGACAGGAATAAACTACATTTTGGTGATTTTTAGTCTAGTTTAGAGAATTTTGTGATAAGAGAATCGGCACCATTGTTTGTGTATTTCTTTTAAGATTTTGTGTTTGAATTAAATAGTTAAGCTGCATTTACTAGTGTTACCCTGCCTAAGTATGCAGTCTGCTTTAAGAATAGTTTCTCAGAACTCCGTCGTTTGTGAACCGATTTGGCAAGTTCTTTTTTATTTCCAAAATCCAGTTCTGATGATGGGATCCATGAGGAATTGAGGGAACTCCTCAAATTTTACTGGCAAATATATAGCGATTTTATGTATTTTCGTCAAAAACTCAAGCATTTGCATTCAGTAAGTATCATTTGATGAAGTGGAACTGATGAAGAAGACCACAAATGGCCTCAAATGTTCCTCGATGATAAGTATTTCACGGGTGGCGATAAGATATTTCGATTAAGATAGTTAAGCGACTATGAAGCAAATTTAAATAAATAATTCTGATGAAAATGGTACCATCGAACTAATCTGAAGATGAAGCCGGAGGGTATGCACCGGAACTCCGTAATTAAACAATGTATCCTAGCCGTGTTTGGGCTTATTGGAATTGTCATGAGATGTACTCGGGCTATAAATGATTATTAACCGATTTTTATTAACTTTGCTTGGGTAGTTTTTGAGTTAGCTTCGTTAATACGTATTTAATCCACTTCGTATATCTTGTGTCACTGTTGTTTGTGCGGTGTAGCAAGTAGTGGTAATCGAATTGTTGTGGGGTAAGTACCATAACAAAAAAGTGAAAAATAAAAACTTTTAAACAAAAAAACAACCGACTTCCAAAAAAAAAAACACAAAAAAGTGAAAAATTACTTTAATTTCGGAAGTCGGTGGCAAAAAACGAAAATGCAGAACCAAGATCACCGACTTCCGAAATTAAAATTATTTTTCAATTTTTAGTTTTTTTTTTGGAAGTCGGTTGTTTATTTGTTAAAAAGTTTTTTTTTTCATTTCAACCCAAAAGGGTCTGAAAAGGGTGATGAAGTTTTTTATTGAAGTTGTTCATTAGCTAAACAGCGAAATCCGTTCAGTGGTTTGAGCTATATGTGTTGATAGTCATCAGTTTTTCCATACAAACTGACACTTTATGGAGTAGTTAAAAAAAAAAACTTAAATAATCAAACTATTATTTAATAAGATACGCATTCGTGCCAAGTTTCAAGTTTATAAACTAAAGGAATAAGATTTTTCAAACAAAATAAATACCCCTTTTTACCTCCTTAAAGGTTGAATTTTCAAAAATCCTTTCGTAGTGACGTGTACTCTACATATCCTAATCTAACCTAACCTAATCTATCCTAATTTATATCGATTCTCCCGGAGAAGGGCATGTGGGGGTTCTCCGGGGGAGGGGCCCGTGGCTAAATAATAACAACCGCACACGTCAATCGATCAGGTTAAGCTACACTTAATTGCTGCGGTTGGTCTGTGGCTGGATAACCATCTTTCCATGCAGAGACCCGGGACCAACAGCTTAACGTGCTTTCCGAGGCACGGACCCTCGGAAAGCACGTTAAGCTGTTGGTCCCGGCTGTTATTCATGGATCTTTGACAGTCATTACGGCAAGTCAGAAGCCCGAAAGTCTGGCAACCATTCTTATCAAGGGGTATCGTATTACCCAGTAACTGCGTTGTGGAGGTCAGATAGGCAGTCGCTCCATGTAAAATATTGTAAAGTTAGAAAAAGTACACGTGTAATTATATTATTTTTACTTGAATACAAAAGGGGGATGAAAGGTTATTAATTCAAGTTAATATTTCGGCTTATGGTTGGAAACTAAAACAACGGAAATCGTTGTTTTATTGTTTAATTTCAACCCACAAGGGCCTGAAAAGGGGGATGAAGTTTTGTATTGATTAAAAATAATATAAGTACCTACACGTGTACTGTTTCTAACTTTACAGTATTTTACATGCAGCGACTGTCTATCTGACCTCCACAACGCAGTTACTGGGTAATACGATACCCCTTGGTAAAAATGGTTGTCAGAGTTTCGGCTTCTGATTTCACGTAAAAACTGTCAAAGATCCGGGATCCACAGCTTAACGTGTTTCCGAGGCGAGGACGGGTCTCTGTATGTAAAGATGGTCACCCATCCACAGACCAACTGCGGCAAGTGTAACTTAACCAGGTGGATACTGGTCCTTTACAGTAGGTATTTCTTTACAGTATTCCTCAAATATCACACGTAGCGGAGGACAATTAGCCATGAACAAAGCTCTATGTTATTGTTATAATAATTCATAATGATCTAGAAAAAAGAATTTATACTCTACGCAGAGGAAGTAAAATAAAATAGTAACAAAGTCAAACCTTACATTGAATATTCGAATCTGATGCCGAACATATAGTTTTTAGAATTTTGGTCTGTTTGTTTGTATGTATGTTCCGGTTTGCACAAAAACGGATGGACGGATTTAGATGATATTTGGTACACAGATAGTTTATAACCTGGATTAACATATAGGTTATTTTTTAATCCCGGTAGTACGTTCGGCTTATTCCACAAATCCCCCCTGAAAATCCCCCTTAGGAGGAAAAGTGGAATCTATAAAAAACAGTCTAGAATTCACCCCTGATAATCCCGCTTAGGGGGGAAAACTAGAATTGAAAAAAAAAAAATACTTATTCCAAGATCCCCTGAAAGTGATTTTTTTTACATTAGGGTTCAGTTTTCCCCACTGAGGGGGATTAGTGAAATAAGCCGGATTATCAGTGGTGAATTCTAGACTTGTTTTTTATGTATTCCACTTTTCCTCCTAAGGGGGATTTGTGGAATAAGCCGTACGTTCCCGTCGGCTATTTTTCGACATCCACGCGGGCGAAGCCGCGGGCAGAAGCTAGTTCTTAAATAATAATTTAAGAATTAAACAATTGTGGTAACACTTCACCTTACTTACATAGTAAAATTTTATATACCAACTAGATGACCGGACAGACGTTGTCCTGTTTCATAGAACTCGATCGCCGCGCCACCTATCAGGTCCAATTGTGAATCTAAACCAACCAACCACCCACTCAAACACACTCAAAAAAAATCATCACAATTGGTCCAGCCGTTTAGGAGGTCAGTTACATACACGCACAGAACAATGGACATGGACGGATTCTGCGTAATTTCTGTACCTAGTTTAACATCTATGAAACCTCTTAACAAAGTAAATGAATTTTAATTGATTTAACTTCTTTTCCTAGGCACCAGACCCTCAGTACCAGTGAACATCTCAGAGAAGCAGTACTCGCACCCGTTGGCCCTGTTCTACTGCTGCACAGAGAGCATGCCGGCCATGCGCCCGAGCGCGCAGCATCTGAGCCTCGTCGCGCAAGATATGTTGCTACAGTGCGAGGAGACCGCAAGATAACGTGTCCATGGAAGGTTTAGTTGATAAGGTTGGGGTGGCTAGAATATCTACTACCATTGGGAAGGTAAAATTACTAATGTGTATTTTACTTGTTTTGTAGTAATTATAATTAGGATAAATTTATTATTATGTATAGAATTAATGGCCTGAATAATAAGAATGATTTTTATGACCTGTATTTCCCTTTCTGTGATCCCTGATTAGTGTTGACATCCTGCACAAGTAGCAGGTATGATTAATTGTAATTGTTTTTACAAACAATGATAAAACTGACCATACCATAACTATTTTAGTAATATAGTATCCATGAAGTAATTTTGTCTAGTAACAAAAAAGAAAAACAACATTTTATAAGTAAAACATTATATTAAAAAAAAAAAAAAAAAAAACAACTGTACTGTTCATATAACATAACAACAATGTTGAAACTTATGTCTAAACCGACACGTATTATGCTATGTATTAATACAATTTTTATTAACTAAGTTAAATAATTGTTTATTTGGTGGAGTACCCCTAAAACCTTTTAATTAAAATAATTGACCATTATATGGAACTACGTTGTGTTGCTACAGGAACTTACTATTGGCAAAAACAAGATTGTAAGTAAAAATCTAGAATATTGTCCAATTTTACACAGATTCACCTCCATAAAATTGCAGTGATTTTGCGCAATTAAAAATTAGTCCTGTCCTTATACCGAGTTTAAATTCATCTTAATTCATAATGAATTACTGGAGAGGCTCAATAACACGGAGCTAATAAATTGCCCTTTGAATGCAACAACTGGAAGCAATATCTTAAGATGCGCCATCTCACATGTTTGGAGAATAGAATCAGAATTTATTTATTTGTAATAATGTAGTTTTACATAGTATGGTGTTAATATTTTTTTAAGTTCTATACAATCTGCCACAACATATGGCAACCATACATTCTTAACTAAGTACAATTATTTATTGTTTCTATTTATTGCATTTAACAAGCAATTGAAATGCAATGTGCAATTGAGAATCGAAACACTTCATGAGATTCCATACTGAGATGCGATATCCCAAGATATAATTTAAAATACAAATTGAGCCTACAATACGAGTCGTGTCGTATGATACAAATAGTTAAATACTTCGCTTAACCTACGCTACAACAATACTACAGTTATGCTATCAACTAGTTGTGTATGTGATTGTATGAAAAATACATTTTTATCGACTCTAAGCTACAGTGAATAAGATGAGTCGCGGTCATTAACAGCGTTTATTTGCTTTAGATTCATTTATAATTCTAGGACTTTAAAATCTATTTATAATCCTCATGGATTCTAGTAATGGAGTTATTAAAATATTTCGATTATCACTGCCATGACCGCGACAAAGTTGACTAGTGTAAAATTAAAACATGTTAACATATCGCTTATTGACTAAATCAGCACCAACGATAAACCCATTTTTTTTAAACTTCATAATTTTATTGTAAACAGTAGCAATAGACTATCTCGATTCATGTTTAGACAAATACCATGTTCTGTAATGTAGAACTTTGTGACACATAAAATGTGTATCTAAAATGTGGGGATTTAAATCTTATTCAAACAAATATGGCAAGCAAATGATGTTAATTTGTTTGCCCTATAGTTGTAATTGATATACATTTTATTTAAATAAATAATCAGATTCTTTTTATAATTGCAATTTTGTTTTGTTTTGATTTTGTTGAGACACTATTGCTACCGCTTACATAGCGTCAATATAAATTCAGTATTGAGTGAGGTATTGCGTAAGGCGAGTGGGTAAAGCTATACAAGTATGGCTGCGAGTACATCATACAAAAGTCGGTTAGTAACTATAGTTAGGAATACGAGATTGTATGCAGATCGATTACCATGTGAGATTTATAACAAATGCTTCGTCTCTGTTAGTTGGGTACCATACTGTATGCACGGTTACAAATCAAGCTATACTTTCTAGTATAAGCTGACCTCTCATTGTACGGAAATCCTACACAATGCGAGATCAGCTTATACTGGAATTTTATAGCTTGATTTGTAACCATGTGTACAATTTAATTGTTCATTCATAAAACATAATAACTTAAATTATAAATAAATGCAATCAATGCAAGTCTAACTTTTAATAATTGACAAATACAACTTCTCTGAAATTGATAGACTTGCTTCAATTTTGCATTCAGTATGTTCAATCGTGTGGCATTGGCTACATGATTTTAACAAATATAAAAAAAAAAGCTTTGTTAAAGTCGAGTACAATATTAAAACACTGCACAATCGTTAAAGCCTGAATGACACGTTGCAATTTAATTGCCTGTGGCATAACCATACAAGTTTAAGCAACAATAAAATTTGCACCAACTAAATTTACATGTTGCTTCAATGTTATTGTAAGCCACAAGCAAGAAAGTTGCAACGTGAAAACGGGGCCACCATTCATACAAACCAGCCAACTAACAACGAGACGCCTACATACAAGGACTCAGTGCCACTATCAAGGATGCAGTTCCTGCTCCAGCCTGCGCAGGTAGGCGACCACGTCGGCCTTCCTGCCCGCGACGGCCGCCTGCAGCGCCGTGAGGCCGGCGCAGTTGCGCAGCGCGAGCTGCGAGCGCCGCGCCAGCAGGCGCACGCTCGCCAGCTGCCCGAACATGGCCGCGCCGTGCAGGGCCGACTGCCCGTTCTGCAAGGTACGTAAACGCAGGCACTGGCTCAGTTCTAGTACGTCAGTTCAGGCACGCAAGTGTTAAAAAGTACAGGAACAATTACTTGCAACGGCACCATCTAGTAGCGCGTAGATGCTAAAAAGGTTTGTTACAACGCCATCTAGCGGTGATTAGAATAAGCGACGTTAGTAACGTCAAGAGCTTTACCCAAATCACAAACTAGATATCGCTAGTGATACACTAGGAGAATCCAGTAAAAATAAAATAATGTTCTTACGGGAAGCAATCCCAGGTTTGGTTTAAATTTCAGCAATTCTACGACCACAGCAGCGTGACCTTTGTGTGCAGCTTTGAACAGCGGTGTAGCGCCATCCTGAAAAATATAAGTGCTATATAATTTTTTGCTCTGAAGTGGACCCAAGTAGAATATTTGTACTACAATACAATTTTCTACGTTCTATTTTTCCAACCCCTTTACGCGTATTTGATGCATATTTTCCCCATTGATTTATTTGAGTCGTAAACAACCATGAGTTTCATGAAAAGAGTTTATGCCTGTACAATGTAAATACCCCATACCTGTCTGACATGGTCCACCCTGGCGCCCGCAGCCAGCAGGAGTCTGGCCACGTGCTCGTGGCCGCGATCCGTCATGTGCAGTGACCCCATACCTGTCTGACATGGTCCACCCTGGCGCTCGCAGCCAGCAGGAGTCTGGCCACGTGCTCGTGGCCGCGATCCGTCATGTGCAGTGACCCCATACCTGACATGGTCCACCCTGGCGCCCGCAGCCAGCAGGAGTCTGGCCACGTGCTCGTGGCAGCGATCCGTCATGTGCAGTGACCCCATACCTGTCTGACATGGTCCACCCTGGCGCCCGCAGCCAGCAGGAGTCTGGCCACGTGCTCGTGGCCGCGATCCGTCATGTGCAGTGACCCCATACCTGTCTGACATGGTCCACCCTGGCGCCCGCAGCCAGCAGGAGTCTGGCCACGTGCTCGTGGCCGCGATCCGTCATGTGCAGTGACCCCATACCTGACATGGTCCACCCTGGCGCCCGCAGCCAGCAGGAGTCTGGCCACGTGCTCGTGGCAGCGATCCGTCATGTGCAGTGACCCCATACCTGTCTGACATGGTCCACCCTGGCGCCCGCAGCCAGCAGGAGTCTGGCCACGTGCTCGTGGCCGCGATCCGTCATGTGCAGTGACCCCATACCTGTCTGACATGGTCCACCCTGGCGCCCGCAGCCAGCAGGAGTCTGGCCACGTGCTCGTGGCCGCGATCCGTCATGTGCAGTGACCCCATACCTGACATGGTCCACCCTGGCGCCCGCAGCCAGCAGGAGTCTGGCCACGTGCTCGTGGCAGCGATCCGTCATGTGCAGTGACCCCATACCTGTCTGACATGGTCCACCCTGGCGCCCGCAGCCAGCAGGAGTCTGGCCACGTGCTCGTGGCCGCGATCCGTCATGTGCAGTGACCCCATACCTGTCTGACATGGTCCACCCTGGCGCCCGCAGCCAGCAGGAGTCTGGCCACGTGCTCGTGGCCGCGATCCGTCATGTGCAGTGACCCCATACCTGTCTGACATGGTCCACCCTGGCGCCCGCAGCCAGCAGGAGTCTGGCCACGTGCTCGTGGCCGCGATCCGTCATGTGCAGTGACCCCATACCTGTCTGACATGGTCCACCCTGGCGCCCGCAGCCAGCAGGAGTCTGGCCACGTGCTCGTGGCCGCGATCCGTCATGTGCAGTGACCCCATACCTGTCTGACATGGTCCACCCTGGCGCCCGCAGCCAGCAGGAGTCTGGCCACGTGGTCGTGGCCGCGATCCGTCATGTGCAGTGACCCCATACCTGTCTGACATGGTCCACCCTGGCGCCCGCAGCCAGCAGGAGTCTGGCCACGTGCTCGTGGTCGCGATCCGTCATGTGCAGTGACCCCATACCTGTCTGACATGGTCCACCCTGGCGCCCGCAGCCAGCAGGAGTCTGGCCACGTGCTCGTGGCCGCGATCCGTCATGTGCAGTGACCCCATACCTGTCTGACATGGTCCACCCTGGCGCCCGCAGCCAGCAGGAGTCTGGCCACGTGCTCGTGGCCGCGATCCGTCATGTGCAGTGACCCCATACCTGTCCGACATGGTCCACCCTGGCGCCCGCAGCCAGCAGGAGTCTGGCCACGTGCTCGTGGTCGCGATCCGTCATGTGCAGTGACCCCATACCTGTCTGACATGGTCCACCCTGGCGCCCGCAGCCAGCAGGAGTCTGGCCACGTGCTCGTGGCCGCGATCCGTCATGTGCAGTGACCCCATACCTGTCTGACATGGTCCACCCTGGCGCCCGCAGCCAGCAGGAGTCTGGCCACGTGCTCGTGGTCGCGATCCGTCATGTGCAGTGACCCCATACCTGTCTGACATGGTCCACCCTGGCGCCCGCAGCCAGCAGGAGTCTGGCCACGTGCTCGTGGCCGCGATCCGTCATGTGCAGTGACCCCATACCTGTCTGACATGGTCCACCCTGGCGCCCGCAGCCAGCAGGAGTCTGGCCACGTGCTCGTGGCCGCGATCCGTCATGTGCAGTGACCCCATACCTGTCCGACATGGTCCACCCTGGCGCCCGCAGCCAGCAGGAGTCTGGCCACGTGCTCGTGGTCGCGATCCGTCATGTGCAGTGACCCCATACCTGTCTGACATGGTCCACCCTGGCGCCCGCAGCCAGCAGGAGTCTGGCCACGTGCTCGTGGCCGCGATCCGTCATGTGCAGTGACCCCATACCTGTCTGACATGGTCCACCCTGGCGCCCGCAGCCAGCAGGAGTCTGGCCACGTGCTCGTGGCCGCGATCCGTCATGTGCAGTGACCCCATACCTGTCTGACATGGTCCACCCTGGCCCCCGCAGCCAGCAGGAGTCTGGCCACGTGCTCGTGGTCGCGATCCGTCATGTGCAGTGACCCCATACCTGTCTGACATGGTCCACCCTGGCGCCCGCAGCCAGCAGGAGTCTGGCCACGTGCTCGTGGCTGCGATCCGTCATGTGCAGTGACCCCATACCTGTCTGACATGGTCCACCCTGGCGCCCGCAGCCAGCAGGAGTCTGGCCACGTGCTCGTGGCCGCGATCCGTCATGTGCAGTGACCCCATACCTGTCCGACATGGTCCACCCTGGCGCCCGCAGCCAGCAGGAGTCTGGCCACGTGCTCGTGGTCGCGATCCGTCATGTGCAGTGACCCCATACCTGTCTGACATGGTCCACCCTGGCGCCCGCAGCCAGCAGGAGTCTGGCCACGTGCTCGTGGCCGCGATCCGTCATGTGCAGTGACCCCATACCTGTCTGACATGGTCCACCCTGGCGCCCGCAGCCAGCAGGAGTCTGGCCACGTGCTCGTGGCAGCGATCCGTCATGTGCAGTGACCCCATACCTGTCTGACATGGTCCACCCTGGCGCCCGCAGCCAGCAGGAGTCTGGCCACGTGCTCGTGGCCGCGATCCGTCATGTGCAGTGACCCCATACCTGTCTGACATGGTCCACCCTGGCGCCCGCAGCCAGCAGGAGTCTGGCCACGTGCTCGTGGCAGCGATCCGTCATGTGCAGTGACCCCATACCTGTCTGACATGGTCCACCCTGGCGCCCGCAGCCAGCAGGAGTCTGGCCACGTGCTCGTGGCCGCGATCCGTCATGTGCAGTGACCCCATACCTGACATGGTCCACCCTGGCGCCCGCAGCCAGCAGGAGTCTGGCCACGTGCTCGTGGCAGCGATCCGTCATGTGCAGTGACCCCATACCTGTCTGACATGGTCCACCCTGGCGCCGCAGCCAGCAGGAGTCTGGCCACGTGCTCGTGGCCGCGATCCGTCATGTGCAGTGACCCCATACCTGTCTGACATGGTCCACCCTGGCGCCCGCAGCCAGCAGGAGTCTGGCCACGTGCTCGTGGCCGCGATCCGTCATGTGCAGTGACCCCATACCTGACATGGTCCACCCTGGCGCCCGCAGCCAGCAGGAGTCTGGCCACGTGCTCGTGGCAGCGATCCGTCATGTGCAGTGACCCCATACCTGTCTGACATGGTCCACCCTGGCGCCCGCAGCCAGCAGGAGTCTGGCCACGTGCTCGTGGCCGCGATCCGTCATGTGCAGTGACCCCATACCTGTCTGACATGGTCCACCCTGGCGCCCGCAGCCAGCAGGAGTCTGGCCACGTGCTCGTGGCCGCGATCCGTCATGTGCAGTGACCCCATACCTGTCTGACATGGTCCACCCTGGCGCCCGCAGCCAGCAGGAGTCTGGCCACGTGCTCGTGGCCGCGATCCGTCATGTGCAGTGACCCCATACCTGTCTGACATGGTCCACCCTGGCGCCCGCAGCCAGCAGGACTCTGGCTACGTGCTCGTGGTCGCGATCCGTCATGTGCAGTGACCCCATACCTGTCTGACATGGTCCACCCTGGCGCCCGCAGCCAGCAGGAGTCTGGCCACGTGCTCGTGGTAGCGATCCGTCATGTGCAGTGACCCCATACCTGTCTGACATGGTCCACCCTGGCGCCCGCAGCCAGCAGGAGTCTGGCCACGTGCTCGTGGCCGCGATCCGTCATGTGCAGTGACCCCATACCTGTCTGACATGGTCCACCCTGGCGCCCGCAGCCAGCAGGAGTCTGGCCACGTGCTCGTGGCCGCGATCCGTCATGTGCAGTGACCCCATACCTGTCTGACATGGTCCACCCTGGCGCCCGCAGCCAGCAGGAGTCTGGCCACGTGCTCGTGGCCGCGATCCGTCATGTGCAGTGACCCCATACCTGTCTGACATGGTCCACCCTGGCGCCCGCAGCCAGCAGGAGTCTGGCCACGTGGTCGTGGCCGCGATCCGTCATGTGCAGTGACCCCATACCTGTCTGACATGGTCCACCCTGGCGCCCGCAGCCAGCAGGAGTCTGGCCACGTGCTCGTGGTCGCGATCCGTCATGTGCAGTGACCCCATACCTGTCTGACATGGTCCACCCTGGCGCCCGCAGCCAGCAGGAGTCTGGCCACGTGCTCGTGGCCGCGATCCGTCATGTGCAGTGACCCCATACCTGTCTGACATGGTCCACCCTGGCGCCCGCAGCCAGCAGGAGTCTGGCCACGTGCTCGTGGCCGCGATCCGTCATGTGCAGTGACCCCATACCTGTCCGACATGGTCCACCCTGGCACCCGCAGCCAGCAGGAGTCTGGCCACGTGCTCGTGGTCGCGATCCGTCATGTGCAGTGACCCCATACCTGTCTGACATGGTCCACCCTGGCGCCCGCAGCCAGCAGGAGTCTGGCCACGTGCTCGTGGCCGCGATCCGTCATGTGCAGTGACCCCATACCTGTCTGACATGGTCCACCCTGGCGCCCGCAGCCAGCAGGAGTCTGGCCACGTGCTCGTGGCCGCGATCCGTCATGTGCAGTGACCCCATACCTGTCTGACATGGTCCACCCTGGCGCCCGCAGCCAGCAGGAGTCTGGCCACGTGCTCGTGGTCGCGATCCGTCATGTGCAGTGACCCCATACCTGTCTGACATGGTCCACCCTGGCGCCCGCAGCCAGCAGGAGTCTGGCCACGTGCTCGTGGCTGCGATCCGTCATGTGCAGTGACCCCATACCTGTCTGACATGGTCCACCCTGGCGCCCGCAGCCAGCAGGAGTCTGGCCACGTGCTCGTGGCCGCGATCCGTCATGTGCAGTGACCCCATACCTGTCTGACATGGTCCACCCTGGCGCCCGCAGCCAGCAGGAGTCTGGCCACGTGCTCGTGGTCGCGATCCGTCATGTGCAGTGACCCCATACCTGTCTGACATGGTCCACCCTGGCGCCCGCAGCCAGCAGGAGTCTGGCCACGTGCTCGTGGCCGCGATCCGTCATGTGCAGTGACCCCATACCTGTCTGACATGGTCCACCCTGGCGCCCGCAGCCAGCAGGAGTCTGGCCACGTGCTCGTGGCCGCGATCCGTCATGTGCAGTGACCCCATACCTGTCCGACATGGTCCACCCTGGCGCCCGCAGCCAGCAGGAGTCTGGCCACGTGCTCGTGGTCGCGATCCGTCATGTGCAGTGACCCCATACCTGTCTGACATGGTCCACCCTGGCGCCCGCAGCCAGCAGGAGTCTGGCCACGTGCTCGTGGCCGCGATCCGTCATGTGCAGTGACCCCATACCTGTCTGACATGGTCCACCCTGGCGCCCGCAGCCAGCAGGAGTCTGGCCACGTGCTCGTGGCCGCGATCCGTCATGTGCAGTGACCCCATACCTGTCTGACATGGTCCACCCTGGCCCCCGCAGCCAGCAGGAGTCTGGCCACGTGCTCGTGGTCGCGATCCGTCATGTGCAGTGACCCCATACCTGTCTGACATGGTCCACCCTGGCGCCCGCAGCCAGCAGGAGTCTGGCCACGTGCTCGTGGCTGCGATCCGTCATGTGCAGTGACCCCATACCTGTCTGACATGGTCCACCCTGGCGCCCGCAGCCAGCAGGAGTCTGGCCACGTGCTCGTGGCCGCGATCCGTCATGTGCAGTGACCCCATACCTGTCCGACATGGTCCACCCTGGCGCCCGCAGCCAGCAGGAGTCTGGCCACGTGCTCGTGGTCGCGATCCGTCATGTGCAGTGACCCCATACCTGTCTGACATGGTCCACCCTGGCGCCCGCAGCCAGCAGGAGTCTGGCCACGTGCTCGTGGCCGCGATCCGTCATGTGCAGTGACCCCATACCTGTCTGACATGGTCCACCCTGGCGCCCGCAGCCAGCAGGAGTCTGGCCACGTGCTCGTGGCAGCGATCCGTCATGTGCAGTGACCCCATACCTGTCTGACATGGTCCACCCTGGCGCCCGCAGCCAGCAGGAGTCTGGCCACGTGCTCGTGGCAGCGATCCGTCATGTGCAGTGACCCCATACCTGTCTGACATGGTCCACCCTGGCGCCCGCAGCCAGCAGGAGTCTGGCCACGTGCTCGTGGCAGCGATCCGTCATGTGCAGTGACCCCATACCTGTCTGACATGGTCCACCCTGGCGCCCGCAGCCAGCAGGAGTCTGGCCACGTGCTCGTGGCAGCGATCCGTCATGTGCAGTGACCCCATACCTGTCTGACATGGTCCACCCTGGCGCCCGCAGCCAGCAGGAGTCTGGCCACGTGCTCGTGGCAGCGATCCGTCATGTGCAGTGACCCCATACCTGTCTGACATGGTCCACCCTGGCGCCCGCAGCCAGCAGGAGTCTGGCCACGTGCTCGTGGCAGCGATCCGTCATGTGCAGTGACCCCATACCTGTCTGACATGGTCCACCCTGGCGCCCGCAGCCAGCAGGAGTCTGGCCACGTGCTCGTGGCAGCGATCCGTCATGTGCAGTGACCCCATACCTGTCTGACATGGTCCACCCTGGCGCCCGCAGCCAGCAGGAGTCTGGCCACGTGCTCGTGGCAGCGATCCGTCATGTGCAGTGACCCCATACCTGTCTGACATGGTCCACCCTGGCGCCCGCAGCCAGCAGGAGTCTGGCCACGTGCTCGTGGCAGCGATCCGTCATGTGCAGTGACCCCATACCTGTCTGACATGGTCCACCCTGGCGCCCGCAGCCAGCAGGAGTCTGGCCACGTGCTCGTGGCAGCGATCCGTCATGTGCAGTGACCCCATACCTGTCTGACATGGTCCACCCTGGCGCCCGCAGCCAGCAGGAGTCTGGCCACGTGCTCGTGGCAGCGATCCGTCATGTGCAGTGACCCCATACCTGTCTGACATGGTCCACCCTGGCGCCCGCAGCCAGCAGGAGTCTGGCCACGTGCTCGTGGCCGCACTGCGCCGCGATCCACAGCGGCGTGGCGCGGTCGGCGCGCGCTCCGTCCACTTTGGCTCCTGCCGTTACAAGCACGCGGCACACTTCTTCATGACCGTTCTGCGCGGCTATGAAGAGAGGCGTCGCTTTGTCCTGGAATTGTTACAGATCAATATTTTAGGCATTTATAGCTGTAAGACCACATTAAACTGCTTCCAATTAGAGGCTCTAAGTATCTTCAACAACCGAAAGATGGCAGCAACACGGACACGGAAGTGACAAGACCAAATGGTTACTTCTTTTTTTGAGTAAATGCAAATCCTCTTAGATATTTTCTGCAGGATCTAAAACACAAATATTTATGTCCTTTATGACAGCAGAGCGACTTGACCATTTTTTTACACGAGAGAATACAGAATGTAGTCTTTATACCAAAGTCCAAACATGACAAGCTAACCTTCATAGAAGAGTTGACGTCGGCTCCCCTGCGGATGAGCTCGTCGACGACCGGCAAGTGACCGCACTGGCACGCCACGAATAAAGGTGTGCCACCGTCCTGATCATCAACAACATAACTGATGTACTTTTTATGGCAAAAACATAGAAATAATTAACAGCATTAGCAGGCTTTTCTCATTAGATGCACCACAACATTAGAAAAGTCAGCATTGTGTTCACATAAATCGACAAAAGGTATCGAACACCTGTTTTATTCATGATTATAGGGTTGATTACGAAAAGTTGTTGATAAATTTGATAATGATGAGGTCAATAACCGGGTTCAGCGTAAAGAAAATTTGTAGGTACGTATACTCTCCTTTGAAGAGTGAATGAATTTGTATATTTGAGAAGTATGTTTACAAGAGATGGACAGATTGATGAAGACGTGAAGAGTGAATGCGGGAAATAAAGTGAATTGTGCTCAATTCACTTTATTTCCCGCATTCACTCTTCACAATCGCATGTAAGCAATACATGCGATTGAGTCCAACCAGTCGATGTCCAAAAAGGCTCGACCGGCTGTTCACAATGGTGTGCTGGTGCGGTGGTGCCTACACATAATGTATGGAAGTGAATGTTGGGGGTGGCAAAAGAGGCATGAAAGTAGAATAAATGCCGTGGAAATGCGTTCCTTGCGAAGCATGTGTGACTATGAATGATAGGCTGAGGAATAAGGATAAGGCAACGTTGCGGTTTAATAGATGTAGGACAAAAATTACACACCAATACAAACACCAATTACAATTATTTATTTATTTTTTGTTATATGTATGTATATATGTATTTATTCTTATATCTTAGTTATAAATATTTTCTAAGTTGTTTTCTGTTATTGCACCTACTGTGTATTGCATCACCCTAAGGTAGACTGGTAGAAAATGCCCCAGGCATTAAGTCCGCCTTTGTACAGTTTTTACTTGTGCATAAAGTTTAAAGGTGCCGCGGCAGCGGCCGGCGAGTGCCAGAAACGACTAGAATATTATAGAAAAAAAATATTGAAATAAAACAGGCTGCCCGAAACTGAACTAGTTAGACGATATTAATTTTAAAAAAATGCAACTAACTAAAAAAAACTGTTTAGAATTTACGTTTTGGCACATTTTATTTTGCGTTGCTTAACCTATTTATGCAATTACGCGATGTATTTCATAATAAAAAACACAAAATATAAAACTTTGGTTATAATTTTATTTTAAAATGTGGGTTTAATTTTGGTGATCATTTACTATTTTGGTCTCTATGTTACTATATTTGGTGGTAAGTTAAACATAAGCCGTAAAAAACCATTATCTCGCGTGAATCTACGTATATGAAGGGTTAAAGTGTAATTAAAGATATTATTGTTGACTAGTTACCATGCTAGGCGCGTCGATGGCGGCTCCCGAGTCGAGCAGTAGTCGCGCGATGTCCAGGAACCCGCCCTGCGCTGCGAAGAACAGCGCGCTCGTTCCTGTCTGAGAGATCGGAAGGGACAGTGTTTATTAGGCGTGGGCGTTGCGACGACGAACCGTTTTACGTCCTGGGTTCAAACAGTCTTAGTTGCACAAACCAGTCTTCGAATTATTTAGTGCGATTTTTTATTTTACGTTTATGAAACTACAGTCGAGAACGCAATGAGTCAACTATCTCGTCCGTCGCGTCGTCGTTCCGTGTTCGTTTACAAACTTACAATCGAAAGTGAACTTTGACATAAAATTGAAATTGAATTGAAATGCGAAGACCAAACCCGTTGATAGTTATAAGAAACTGCAACTATTTCACTCGACGAAAACGCAATTCTATTTCATGTTGGATAAGTTTCGTAGTCCGTCTTCAAACCAGTTGCAACGACGACCGTTTTTTGCAACCGTTTTCGTCGTCGGGAAAACGGTTGCGTTTCGTCAGTCAAAAATTCGACAACGACCCACCACTAGTGTTTATAAGACCTGGTGTTATACATATAAGTAGACAATCTTCACCGATCGCTAAAGATTTCAAAGTTTTGAGATAATCTTTTAGCTAGTTTAGGCTATGACTATGATGAGACTATGTAGTGAACAATGTTGTCCGCCGAGGACCTGAGAATCGTAACACAGTTGGTCCTCTGGTCTGTAAGTGAATTGGTTCAATTAACTAAGACTGCGGTTAGTAGACACCAGATTACTTGAGTAAAATGCAACCCATGGTCTTACGGCGCAGTTTTACTTACGGCTATAGTTATTGAAGACTAACACCTGTAATTTAGACGAAGTCGTAACAAGTCTATGAAGCAATCAAGACATAGTTTTCAATAACTCAGGTCATAATTACCGTTCTGCTGCAGGCCGGGTCGGCGCCCTGCGCCAGCAGCTCCCGCACGCACTCCGTGTGACCCATCGCAGCTGACAGAATGAGTGGCGTCGTGCCATCCTGAGGACAAACGGGAAGGTGCTGAATACTGTCTATTGCTAAGGAATATAGTCAAGGTTGGAATGTTGTTAAGGAGTATTGGTAGCTATAGCTAAGTAAATAGGTAGGCCACTCGTGGATTGTCGCGGTAGTAAAAACGACTAAAGGTTCTTGTCTAGAAGAGCCGAGTGTCTTCCTGCGTTGCTTATTAAGATAACATACGCTATCCGATCGAAGGTTAAGCTACGCTTGCCACGATCGGTTCGTGGATGGGTGACCATCCATTTCATATCGAGACCCCTCCGTGCCTCGGAAAGCACGCTAAGCCATTGGCGTTACGGGTAGTCAAAAGCCCAAAAAACAACCAGTATTCTGTACCAAGGGGTATCGTAACGTGTTACCCAGTTAGGGTTGTCGATAGGCTTGCCAACCTTAATGCATGAATTTGCCTATTGGGACTTTGGCAATCAAAGTGCGGGACATGGCAAAAAAAAGCGGGACTCAGCTGAAAAAACAATTAAAATAATTGTTTTATGGAATGTTGTACTTTGGCATACAAGTACAAGACTTACAAACATAAAAAAAGTTGAAACAATAAGGAAATCCAATAAAACATAATAGATCATATCATATAATCACTATAACTTCTGCCCGAAGGTTTAGCCTTAGGTACGATAAAACGGGACAATTGGCGTCCCGCACACGTCTTTCGCGGGACGCATCCTCTAAAGCTCTAGAAACGGGGGGTCCCGGCTCTCGCGGGACGGTTGGCAAGCCTAGGTCAGATAGGCAGTTGCTTCATGTAAAATACTGGTATTAGACTGGAAGCCGACCTAAACATAGTTGGGAAAAGGCTAGACAATTTGATTGATACTATGTTTAACTATCAGCTTGCTAAGAAGAGCGGTGATTTTCTCAGCCAACGGATATTCACAAATCAGAAACTCATAGTGAAGGAATGTACATTCAGTACCTACCTAGTTCAGTGTATATTTGAATGCAAGTCAGACGCGAATATTATGGGACAGTAATTTGTCATCTGTCCTATCGTTATCTCGCGCGGCTTCCCAGTGAGATAGATGTATGTCACTTGCCTAATATATTTTAGATTAGAATAGCTGAAACTATGTACTCTTCATATTCTACTGTAAATCAGAACTTTATCTTTACATTGAAAGACTCGAATTGATTTATTTTAAAGTAACAGCCGCACGGGTCGATCCATCAGGTTAAGCTACGCTAGCCGGTGTTCGTCCGTGGATGGGTGACCATCTCCACTCCCCCGTACCTCGGAAAGCACGTTAAGTCGTTGGTCCCGGCTGTCATTCGTGGATATTTGACAATCGTTATCGTCAGAAGCCCGAAAGTCTGACAACCAGTCTTACCAAAGGGGTAGTTACTGGGTTTTGGAGGTCAGATAGGCAGTCGCTTCATTTATACTAATATTATAAAGCTGAAGAGTTTGTTTGTTTGAACGCGCTAATCTCAGGAACTACTGGTTGGAATTGAAAAATGTTTGTTTTGGATAGTCCATTTATCGAGGAACGTTACAGGCTATATAACATCACGCTACGACCAATAGGAGCGGAGCATTAATGAAAAATGTTGCAAAAACGGGAAACATTATTCCTTTTTGAGAGCTTCCGTTGCGTGCGCTGCGTCAACGGTTTATGTTACGCAAACATCATGAATGATGGAATTGTTCCTCTTTAAAAGGTCTAAAAAAGTCCTCGACGGCATATGTCTATCTTTTAAGATTGACTCACTATAGCCTTTTTTTATGGTAATCAAATTTGTTCGAAATTAATTAATTATTTGCGAAGGAGTTTTATCAACATAATATGAATCCTTATCCAAATAAATATGTTATTAATCACAAGTATTTAAATGTAAACAAAATTGTCCTTGACATCACTTGATTTCAATCAACATCTTAGGAGATGTCATAATTTTAAAATAACTCCGCAACAAAATAAGTGTATGCTATTTAACATGACGCTACGCCCCTAAGGAGCCGTGCAAAACGACAAAAAGTTGGAAAAAACGCTAAGCGAAAACGAAGTAATTGCGCGGACGGGCGATGCGATGCGACGGGGTGGGTTGTGGGCCGAAATTTTACGCGGACGAAGTTGCGGGCAGAAGCTAGTGTAAAATACTGGTATTCAGTTGCATCCGGTTAGACTGGAAGTCGACCTCAACATTGTATTTGGGGAAACGCTAGGCAGATTGATTGTACATGCTGTAATACGATATATGTAGATATTAGATACCATACCTATACTTGGAAGCATTCACTGACATAAATATAGTAAACAATTCAACATTACGTAGTAAATAGTAAACATTCCATCACTTTCACAACATTAACCGTACTATGCAAATAAACGACTTGCCAACGTTTTTCACATTTTCCGCCGTAAAAGAAAACTCATTAGGAACTTTCATTTGCCGTTTTTTGCCTCTATAAAGCCTCTATTGGTGAATGTAGGCCGGCTGTTCTACACCGCTTTGATGGAATGACCAGAGTCTACGCTAACGTAAACTTTTTACAAGTTTACTTGAGGAACGTAAATTGTAAAGTTAATTTGAATTCGCACTTGAATAGTGGAAGTTTTAAATGGCGTTTCGTTTACTTGTTCAGTTTATTTTTGTACCAAACGATGTCCTAGGTACCTACTCTATTGTGTTGTCAGTCAGTCATTATGTTGCAAAGACGTCTTTGAGTGTAGTTATAATGTACGAGTTGGTTGGTTAAATGAGTTTTCATGACGTGTCTGTTTGTTAGTTAAAATCTTTATTTCGTTGGCTGTCAAAACAATACATTTTAGCATTTAAGTTAATGTTAGTAACTATCGAATCATAAAAAAATTAAATTCATAGCTTGCTTTCTAACCGTAAGAAGATTCAATCTCATGATGAATATCCTAAATATGAAATGCGTGATTTGCCAAATAACGAAGATGAATATGTGTCCCGCTTTCCCGTCGGATTGAATCGGACACACAATACATAATGCAGAGAATTCGAGATATGCACGCATGAAAAACATTAACCTCTTTTTGCTATCAATCGGGTAACGCCGCAAAAAGTGAGCGGTCGGTTGGCGCCTATTTGGGACCGACAAAAACTTCGAAGTTTGACCCTCTGAATAAAAACAATGAAAACACATCGATTAGGTAACAGCCTACTCATTCCATTAAATTAGTGGGTATTTGCAACTTTTTGTTAGGTAAGTTTATATCTGAAAATCGTCAGTAGTTCGACCAACTCGTAAGCAATTGTGCTATGCTAACTAATTAATGTAATCTCTTGTCGTTATTTTATTTTACATAACATTTATTTTTATTGAGTGAAAAACATAGTAAATTGGTTTAATTATTACATATTTATATTCCTACCACATCACACTAGCAGACATCAAGTAGCTAAAGAGCTAAACCCAAGTCAAGATCAATTTCCAGTAGTAAACGATAATGTTTAGTAAAAGCTTGGCATACATTCTCGACAAGGAATGACAGTTGTAAGACAATAATCTACATTAGTCGCTTATAATAATCCACACACGTACTCTGCGGTACACTTGAAAATATATTAGCCACAACTAATACCAACACTAGACTAAAATGGAGACTTCCACCACCTTATAGTTCTAATTCATTTACAAATATGGACTATGAAGACAGCGTATATCAATTACATCGCATAGGGGCTGTAATAAGTATGTATTAGGCTAGTATGTTGATATACTTTCGATTTTAACTGTGCTGTAAACATGAAGTGTCCTTATTTCAAGAAATTCGTTGAGTAATTGGTTAAATAATAAATGTTTTATTTCTGTAAATAAGTTTAAAAAAAACTTATAGGCGTATAAGGAGGGAAGAACATTGTTAGGAAATACTACTGTAGTTAGAAAATTAACTGGAAACTTCCTGAGAACTCGTTTAATTTAATTCCATTGCAAGAAAAATAATTAAGCAGGTAAGAAGTTTTACAGCTTCTGAAATAAACCACTACCACGAACACCAAGTTACCGTTAATCACCGTTATCATGTTACTAATTTGCCTCATCGTTCAAAATATTTTGAGAATGTATGGGAATGTCTAGCGAGTGACGATGTGGAATCACAATTCCCAATGTATTACAACGTAATTGCAGCTAGGTAATTAGATTGTCAACAATCTGTATGTCAACGTTTAATCACTGTTCAATGCAATGACACATTTAATTGTCCGTGAAATGCAATGCTATTGACTGCAAAAACTTGTCGTATGCATTGACTGATTGACATAACACGAACTGTAAGATCGACTACGACGCTGACGCTATTCAAAAGTATCCAGTCACAAACTAAAATCACCAATGAGTAGGCCAAACACACAAATGAATGTCACAGTATTTCAATAGCTGTCCGTACACAACGCGAGTTACTAACGCGTTATGAACTAATTTGTCTGTTTGTGTTTTGGTTGCGTCGTGGACGTCGGGCCTAATGTTTAAAAGTATAATTATTCTTAAAGTATTTTACAGCTTATTTCAGACAACGTAGCTACTGATCATTATCAGATAAGTACTCACCTAAAAAATATCTACTACCTATGAGCACCAAAATAGAAAAAAAAAACAGCTATTATGAACCTTCTGTTTTCAGTGATTAACAAGTGTCTACTTAGGCCTGTGTTCACCAACATTTAAATCAACTGTTTAGATATTTAATCAGTTCTTTACTTAGGAAATATGACATAAATCAACTGTTTAAATACCTAACCGGTGGTTTGAATGTTGGTGAACACAGGCCTTAAAGTGTTGTTTACTTTAATCGTTCGTTTACGGCGAGTAACGGTACCAACTAACGAGCTGTCAACTGTGCTCTGTTTTAACGGATAGTGCCGCTTCACGCTTGCATTAAGTTAGAATTAAAAATACATATTAAAAAGCGGTATGCGATGTAAGTGGACTTGAGTAAAAAAAAGGAGAATTTAACTTTAAAAATAAATGCCCCTGGAACCGTGAACTGAGCAGAAACTACTTTGTTAATAACCTACCTAATAAGCCTCGTAAACGCCTGGTAAACTATCACACCATTTCAAAATAAATAAATCCTACTAAAATTCAATAACGTGTACGGACTGAGGGTTACAGAATATTTAGTACATTTTTTTTCTTAATAAACTTCCAGTAGTCTTGCAATTGCAAACATTATACAAAACGAGTTCAAAAAGTTACAAGTACAAATCAAAACGTTTCCTTACACAAAATTTCTCCTAATGATGTATTAATGTACCTGGGTCATTCTCAGGACACTCATTATTTGGTTGACTTCGGTGGCAATTTTTTTTACATTTGCGCTTAACTAACATGAAATATCAAATTTAGAGTACTACTAATATGTTTTAAATTAACTCTAGATTTGATATTTCATGATAGATATGCCTAAATGTAAAAAAAAATTGCCACCAAAGTCAACCAAATAATGAGTGTCCTGAGAATGACCCACCTATAAATTATTATCATCATTATAAAAAAATACCTGTATGTATCATTGTAGTAATTAACATTTCAGTAAAATTTTAATAAACGGCTCGTCAGCACACCGATAAACCCTGAGAGGTTTTCCAAACTGTAAAATAGGCGAAGTTTTAAGCTAAGCTAAAACTTACATTTTATCAAAAATATTATTTCTGACCGCGACGCCACATTTTATGCCTGTAAAAAAGGCATGACCACACAGCTTCCCGCTAATAAATCATGTCCGTTCAGCATCATTACATTTACATGTGCTTAGCTTACTGGAACCAGTGTACACGCGACTTTAGGCCAGGAATACACATGCTATGGAATATGGAACAGTCATGCTTGATTAGAAAAGTAAGTAATTACTGAACGATTATCATAACAATTTGAGAATTTAACATGTTACACGCATACATAATGTAAATTTATGCATAGAATTGTTAATCCGCGAGAGAAAAAGTTAACACAAATTAATTGATTAATTAATCGTTTTAAAAGAGAAATGCAGAATTACGTCACAATGTAAGAGTAAACGTAGTAACAAATTGATTTGTTTTAATTAAGATTTTAATCATTAATTCAATGTAAAGAATTCGCCTAGGAAAGGATACGCAGAGTCTGGTAAATGATATTATAGGTAGTTAGATCAGCCTTTTTCCACTGGGGTTGCGTTCAAAGAGACACAGATTACTTTCATAATGGTAGCTTTCGTCCTTTTTTCTCTAACTAGTATCTACCTTTCCACTAATAGTGATCCCTCAAGCAAACGTGATACTAACCCGCTTTGCTCACTAGTTCCTTTAGCAGTTCCTTTGAAGGAACTACTGAGAGTTTTAGGATCAGTAGTTCCTTTGCAAAAGCTAAAAGAACTACTAAGACTAGATAAATGGTAACGTGCACCGCGTGCTGCCACATACATGCATATGCACATTGTATGTGTCGCAGGCGGATTGTACGATTTGTCATTTTAAAAACGGACGCCGCCGCCGTCCGTTTACAAACGGTCGGTTATACAAAATGCCTACGGCAAAATGTGAATCTATTTCTCAAGGCGCTCGCTCGGCTCGCAGTTGTTCACAGTTCTAACCTAACCCATTTGCCTTAGGCATTTTTGAGTTTTATATAAATGTTTGTTTTCTTCAAGGAACTGCTAAAGGAACTAACAAAAATTTCAAAAATTAAAAAAAAAAAAAATATGTAGGTCCTCCAAAGGAACTGCTAAAGGAAATTGTGTGCAAAGACCATGATAACAGGATACCAGATCCACACTACTAATAAATATCTTAAATACAACAGACAGACAACAGCCTAGGTCTAGAAACATGCAATTTTTTAAATTAGCACGTCTCGTTTAAGAAACCAGCATACCGAGAGATATTTCTTGACGGCATGTGTAGCCAAGTCAGAGGCCAATGGGCGGCACACGAAAAAGAAAGACGTTTAGGAAGTTTCGCCAGCAACTTAATTGGACTCTATACACCGTGGCATTTTAGTCGTCTTACAAAGACAGCCCACTTCATGTATCCAATGACTACTAATCATTCATGAAAATATATTTTTTTTTTTGAACACAGTTTATTTTTATTTTTATCAAATAAGACGCATGACATAGTTTAAAACACCCTGTTACGAGTGCAGTCCGAGCCTTGTGATACAAGGGCGCCGCAGAATGGATTTAGATTAAGTTTAAGTTGCAATAATAAGAAACACATTTTTGCGTTAGGGTGAATGAACTCTGATAATGATGTCGCCGCTCCATTCCGCGGCGCCCTTGTAACACAAGGCTCGGACTGCGCTCGTAACAGAGTGTTTTAAACTATGTCATGCGTCATAATTAATAAAAATAAAAAATTCAAATGTTCTAAAAAAAATTTTTTTACCTGAATGATTAGTAGTCACTGGATACATGAAGTGGGCTGTCTTTGTAAGACGACTAAAATGCCACGGTGTATAACGAAGTTGAGCACGAAGGAAGAATTTTTGAAAATTCATCCCCTAAAGGGAAAGGAAAGTGAAGAATAGGGAAGGTAGGGTAAGGGTAGGGAATGAAAGTTTGTATGGAAGTTCGTCATTTTTGCCGATGGGAAATCTCACGGGGCGCACGGTCTATGCCTAGTCTCCCACACTCGGTACATACGGCTACATATCAAGCTATACATTTCCAGTATAAGCTGACCTCGCATTGTATAGGATTTCCGTACAATGAGTGGTCAGGTTATACTAGAAATGTATAGCTTGTTATGTAGCCGTGTGTAAACAAAATACTTATTATACTCGGATTACTTAGTCAAAATTCACACGTTATTACGAATACACGCGTGTTCTCACATCCATTATATTTTCACGTTTACGTAAATGTGAGGAGCTGTTTATAATATTACATGGAACTAACGTTGGGATTCTCGAATGAAGGACGGGTCCAAGTAATAGGCGATGTGGTTTATTTAGTGACAACATTATCTATATGGTTCAGATCTTATACATATAGCTTGTCGACATGCAATTTTGCTGCAATTTTTTTTTCCAAATA
This sequence comes from Dryobota labecula, assembly GCA_947523025.1. Classification (NCBI taxonomy): domain Eukaryota; kingdom Metazoa; phylum Arthropoda; class Insecta; order Lepidoptera; family Noctuidae; genus Dryobota; species Dryobota labecula. The sequence goes on from OX383292.1 coordinate 1,794,343, forward strand.
ATTCGATATAAGCAACAATAAAAAATAAAAAACAGGGCATTTCAAGTAAGTATTTCGAGATACTATAGGTACATCACCTCTGGCTAACCCTTCGGGGAATACATGCATGATGTAATGTAGGTATGTAGTTCGAGATTGGTTCAATATTTCTAAGAAAAGAAAGAAAGAAAGAAAGAAAAATTGTTTATTCTGCACAAACCAAACGCACATTACGAAAAAATAAAATACACATGCAAAGTTCCCAAAGGCCTCGTAATCAAGCAATTAAAGTTTGACAATTTAGTCCATTGCTTGATGTCAATAGTATTTCTAATTTTCTACAGCTCACAAAGTCACTCTTAATTCCTAGGTAAGTACAATTAGTGTGCTCTGCAAACTCATGGAATGGAATAGGAAGACTTTGTGGTGTAGGCGCCTAAACCTTGCGATGTTTGGTACATGGCATGTCGTCGATAGTAATGACAGAGACAGTATATAACTTGTTCCAACTGCCATCCACATCTATTACGTGGTTTAATGTAAGAGTGACATAAAGCGACCGCAGTTTATAATAAAACATGACAGGTAGCAACTTAGTTAGGAATTCACAACCTTTATGTGGGCCAACTTATGAACGAACAGAAGCAATTGATATTAAGGAATTATTAATTCCGGCCCTTTTACTTGGGACTACTTGATAATTGGCGAAAAGTGGCCCGTTAGGCAGAGGTGTACAGGCGTATGTGTAAATTATTAGCGTGACTTAGAAAGGATATATTAACCTTTTGAGCTGATGCTCAAAACACACACACTAACAACAGTAAATACTGATGTGTTGCAGTGCTAATTGAAGCTGATATCTACCGGTCTACGCGGATTTCTATAATTTAGAATATTTAAGCTTTTACAGGGTTTTTACAAACATAAACAAAACATTTAAAAAAACTATGGAAATCATTTTAGTTTATGACATAAAACAGGGCAATGTGAATTTCGTATCACATAAGTACAAAGAATGGAGATAGATCGAAAGTAGGGCGCTAATTTTACGTCACTATAAAACCATTAGAATATCCCCCTATTGTATAGAGCACCATAGTGGCACAGTCTATGGATAGTGATTTTTGTGCTTTGGTTAATTAAATTCTTTAGAACATTGATTAATTCATTACAAAGTTATAATGAACTAATAATACGAGTACTGCTTGTTCAATTAGTTTTGATAGATTGGTTTAAGAAATATTCTCACGTTTCCCTTCTCAGATAAAAATGAAGCTTACGAGATTAGAATCTCAACAAGCTCAATTTACTTTCCCAGCTATTATAATTTCATGCTTTTTGATAAGGCTACTCCTATATTATAAGTGGCACAGTCAACCGCACATTAGTGGTAACAATTTGACATTGACAGCGCCTTTATGTCGTAGCGGGTGCTAGTGTCACCACTGTACCTAAGGTGCCACGGCCCAGTTAAGTTTCATTAAAAGTTTACACCACAGCTCGTAACATTATTAAATATTCAAAGCGGTCAATAACACTGGTTCCATCATAGAATATAGACTAATATATGGCTTCATTCACTAAACAAAACCCTAGAAAAACAATAATCAATCTTCCAAAAACAAAACACGGTGTAACAAATTCTGATCTCCGCTAAATCTAGGCCATTGATTTATTCCGCTCCCTAAATAACCTTTTTCAGCTTCTGGGGTTACGTTACACCCTATCCGTCTTTCTTCGATTCTCAAGGGGGATTGGGGGATGATGGGGGCCCGTCATCAACGCGTTTTTATAGGCAAAGCGTGACACTTTGAACTCCAGCGATTCATCAATTTCCGCTAGTGGCACCGCTTATCTTGGCGAATGATCTCGAAAATGAGGCTTCATCTTTTATGTATTTCGTAAAAACAAAAATTGAGTATTTAATAGTTATTTATGCAACTGTTGTATAAGGGGTATTAAAACACGAATGTGAGTTTATCACACGAGGTGAAGCCGAGTGTGATAATAGTATCACATGAGTGTTAACCTAATTATTACAGTTGCATACAAGACTTTATCTACACCCATGACATGAATCCTCTATAAAAGGTTCTGGAACAGTTTTTGCAATACTAATATCGAACAAAGATGGCGGGATAAGACGCCATGGTATAGTATAGTGAAACGCGCGTGCGTGACAATGTTCTTTTTTTGAAATTCATAAAGATACCACGAATTGAGTAGTGAGAATGGAAGGGAGGATGATGATCCCTTCCTTACTTATCAAATAGATGAGTAAGGAAGGGATCATCATCCTCGTAAAAGCAAAGGAGTTGCATAATGAAATTCAGTACATTATAACTCCCGTTTGGATGCTATTATGGTTACTATGACACTGGGTGTTTTAATGTTGGCAATAAGCTATCAGTTTCAGAAACTTTTATAGAGGATTTATAGCATGGGCGTAGATAAAATACTTTGGCGTTTTTTCAGACTAGTTGACGAACAACATGTGAAATGAAGCGATTCCAGTACCTAATTAGTACCACAAATGTTAAACTAAGATTTTGATGCGAGATTTTGAAGTATAAACTTCTTTAGGCGAACTTTGTGCTCCTTCTTAAGTTCTCAGTGACCGAAACTGAACCGTCACGCTCGGGTAGGTGACGTTGAATCGGGTACTCGGCTCCAGTCGGTCAGTGACGCTGAATCGCGTATACTCGTCGCTTCTTCTTCTTTTTCGTGTGGTTAGTGACTAACCTGTGTTAAAAAACAAACGCTGTTAAACGCTGTATTAGATCAATTTTTGAACTCTAAGTGACCGACAGCTGCATACCTGTTTGAAAAAATATAATCTATTAACTTTTGCATGCCTATATAATATACTAGAAATAGCCTTTTTGGTCAAAACAAATGAACACTTATACCCGACTTTAAAAAATAGTAGAACGATGGTTGAATAAGTTATGGTGATGATGATGATTTTTTTTGCATGCCATGAGGCAGAATGTACAAAAAAAGGATTCAAAATATTGTAACACCTAATTGTATTAATTACCTACTTTCTATGCAAATAAATAAATCTATCTGTCTATCTGTGTCGGAGTTTTTATGCCGCCAATGGGCCTCTGACTTGCCTTCACATGCCGTCGAGAAATATCTCTAAGGCATGCCGGTTTCCTCACGATGTTTTGCGTCACCGTTATTTTAGCAAGTGCAAATTATACCAATATGCACATGAATCCGAAAATTCAGAGGTGCGTGCCTTGGGTTCGACCTCGAGACTTATTTATTTATTTATTTATGGTTAGCCTACAATTGTTTACACATAACATTTAATTTGAAAGTGCACGATTTACATTTGCAAGTGCAACAATTAGTTACAGGCTAACACCGCATACACAAAGTACTTTGAATTATACATTTTAATGACTGAAATTAATTTAGAATAGTAAGAATGATAAAAATAATGCAAAAACAAAGCATAAATCTAGTAATTTAAAACATAAATCAATAATCGAATAAAATATATATATTTAGATTGGTAATAGAAGGACAGATATATAATTAAAACAAACTAAGATTACGTATTTGGTTTACATTCTATAATAATAATTGACATTTCATTTAAAAAATACTTAAATATAACGTTACAAACACGCAACAAATTGGCAATTCAGATTATGCATTAGTTGTGCGAATAGTATTTAATAATTAATTTAAAGAAATTCCCGAAGCTATCATGGTGGACGTCGATCAGGTCACGACAGCTGTTTAAGGTCTTGCACATTCGCGGTATAGGTGAGTTACCTATACCCGAAGTCTCTAATTCAGATAATTTATGTAAACAAAGTAATGTCAAGAAATGTCACTGTCAAAACGACAGCACAGTGGTGCAAAACATTTTATCATTAAATATTTTTGTAAATAATTATCGATAAAATTAAAGTGAATTAATTATAAGAACTATGCAAACATGCAACATTTTTTGTAGTGTGTCGGAGGCACGGTATATGATAGTCATAATCAGCCCTTTTAAGCCCAGTGCAAGACGTAGGCGTCCCACAATCGATTTCCAATCGAAACAGTTTACAGCCGTTTTCATACAAAATGTGCCTAGATATGCTACTTACAATATGAATCTATTTATGAGAGTTGTAATATTAGTGTTGTTGAAGATGTTAAAAATTTGAAAATGTTTGGATCTCCTGCAATGTTATCAGTATCATAAAATATTTTATACCAGAAAATCTCCTTTTATTAATAACTTTGTTTAAAACCGAAAATTTATAAAAATTATGACGGTATGATTACTTTTTAATTATTATTTCTTAAAATCAGTACTTAAAAGAAAATAGAACCTCTATTTTCACAATTTTATGTGAATTATCATTACGAAGATATTTTTTTGTTATGTTATCCCCTTTGTTTACATAAATTATCTGAATTTGAGACTTTGGGTATAGGACAGTTTTACGCAAGGGCTTATGACTTGGCAGTCGGACGGTCACACCACTAGGCTATCGCTGCTACGCTGAATCGCGTATACTCGGTTCCAGTCGAGTTTTCACTTCTATCGTGTGGTCGTAAGAATGTTATTATTGAATGGTGTTGAACTGTCAAAATTAATAGCATTGCCATTGTAAGTGTTTTACGCAATTTCCCCGCATGTCAGCTACGTCTAGGTATACTAGCTTCTAGTACAAAACACACTACCCAAATCTTTGGCTTTAACATCCTCAACTCATTTGCCATTCACCTGATATATTGAAATCGATATGTCCTATAGGGATATCAATATCTTAGATTTATGTGCAGTCAAGTGTCAACCAACGGTGACGATTTCACCATTTGGCACATTGAATAATATTATGAAACGTGTGACTGCTTATTTGATCTAATACCAACTCTTGAATGATTGAGAAGTCGTTGGCATAGCTTCATGACATCGCTCTGTTCTTAAAAGAAGCTTTCAAAGCTTGGCCACATCAGTCAGAAATTTTACAAGTAATAGTAACATGGGGAGCTGAAACACTAGCCACCTACCTGGCACCTATATCAGGTACCTAGTTTTCCAGGGATATGCAAATACAAAATGCTATTCCATGAAAGGAGTTCTAGGCGACGAGGCGATACTTCGCAAATAGTATGCTTTATGTATGTCACAATTTGCCCTATATTTCGTTAAAATAGCTCTTTTTAAACGACTTCAAAAAAAGGAGGAGGTTCTCAGTTCGTCGGAATCTTTTTCTTTTTTTTTCATGTATGTTCCCCGATTACTCGAAGACGGCTAGACCGATTTGATTTTTTTCAACAGTTTTATACTTTCCAGCTGGTCCCATTGTCATCAGGTTAGGATCTGATAATAGGATCCTGGAGAAATCGAAGGAATTCTTCAAATATTATGGGCACACCACACCGATTTGGGTATTTTTACTCTTGGAAAGCACCATTTGGTGAAGTGGAACTGATGATGAAGACCACAGATGGCCACCTGAATTATTCAATAATGACTATTTCACGGGTTGCGATTCAATTACTTTAATATGGTTGCTAAGCAATTTATGCTCGTCACAATGCGAATGGTGAAATGGAGCTGATGGTGACATACCAAGAGAACTCAACAATTAACGTCCCTGCATCGGGGAAAGCAATATTTTGTAAAAGGCTATGAGCATTGAGCAAGTTGACATTAGGCGATTGTAACTTAGTTCAATTATAAACAGACCCACTAAAAAGCGAGAAATAAAAACGTTGGTTTAAAAAGTTTTTATTATTGGTAGGAATTTCTCAGTAGATCCAGGATTTGTGCCTAGTTGATGGCAATAGGCTCGGTCCCTATTACATGAAACTTAAAACTGGCGAAATGTAAGAGTACTTTATGTACACCAACCTCTGCCTGACCCTTTAAGGAAAGCAGGCGTGATGTTATATTATTAGAAGGATTGGTATCTTACCCTGTCCCTGGAGTCGATGTGAACCTTGCCGGTGTCGAGCAGCTGTCGTAGTCTGTCGCAGTCTCCTCGCAGCGCTGCCAGGTGAAACTGCACGTCTGTGCGAGATTCTTTCTGCAAAGATAAAAAAAAAAACATTAGAAAATACATTTATTTAGAAACTTTACTTATGTAGAATGTTTGTAGGTATAATCCAACTGAGATCAAATAATCTGAGTAATTGCAGTCTGATCCTCAAATCGGATCCACTGTATAATGAAGTTCGCCAAATGTATCTATACTTAATTATTATATATAATATCTATACTAATATTATAAAGCTGAAGAGTTTGTTTGTTTGTTGGTTTGAACGCGCTAATCTCAGGAACTACGGTTGGAATTGAAAAATTATTTTTGTGTTAGATAGTCCATCTATTGAGGAAACATATAGGCTATATAACATCACGCTACGACCAAAAGGAGCGGAGCATAAATGAAAAAAGTTGCAAAAACGGGAAAAAATATTCCTTTTTGAGAGCTTCCGTTGCGTGCGCTGCGTAAATGGTGTAAGTTACGCAAATATCATGTATGACGGAACTGATCCTCTTAAAAAGTTTAAAAAAAAAGTCCGCGACAGCCGATATCTATCTTTTAAGGTTGGCTCACTATAACCTTCTTTTATGGTAATCAAATTTGTTCGAAATTAATGCATTATTAATTGCGAACGAGTTTTATCAACATAATATTAATCCTTATCCAAATAAATATGTTATTTATCACAAGTATTTAAATGTAAACAAAATTCTCCTTGACATCACTTAATTTCAATCAACATCTTAGGAGATATCATAATTTTACAATAACTCCGTAACAACAAATAATACTTTTTAAATGCACTTTCATTTTGTAGTAGTTTTCTATTGGGTACTGTTTTGTGAATTCTTTTAAACGTTGGTTTTTTTTTTTTTTCAAAAAATTTCACAAAGGTATACCGCGACTGGTTTTGAATTTCGATCTAATATTTCAGCAACATTGTATTTTTTTTTCTTTTGTTTTGAAGTTTTTTTCTTCGATTTTAAATTAGTAGATGTCACCTACTTCATTATTTATCTTATGTTTTTGTTTTCTTGATTATACGGTTAGTTTACCTAATTTCCTACGTTCAAGTAACCAAATACCTAATTAAATTGCCTTTATCTGTTTGGCCGTTGGGTTTTTCTGTTTAGGTGACACAGACGAAGTTGCGCGGGTCAGCTATATCTATATCTATACTAATATATAAAGCTGAAGAGTTTGTTTGTTTGTTTGTTTGAACGCGCTAATCTCAGGAACTACTGGTTGGAATTGAAAAAATCTTTTTGTGTTGGATAGTCAATTTATTGAGGAATATTATAGGCTATATAACATCACGCTACAACCAAAAGGAGCGGAGCATAAATGAAAAATGTTGCAAAAACGGGAAAAATTATTCCTTTTTGAGAGCTTCCGTTGCGTGCGCTGCGTAAACGGTTTAAGTTACGCAAATATCATGTATGATGGAATTGTTCCTCTTTAAATTTTCTAAAAAAAAGTCCGCGACAGCATATGTCTATCTTTTAAGATTGACTCACTATAACCTTTTTTATGGTAATCAAATTTGTTCGAAATTAATGCATTATTTGCGAAGGAGTTTTCATAAACATGGTATTAATCCTAATCCAAATAAATACGTTATTCATCACAAGTATTTAATTTTGAACAAAGTTGCCCTTACATCATTTAATTTCGATGAATATCTTAGGAGATATAACTGTTTTATAATAACTCCGCAGCAAAATAATGATCTCTGCGGGGTAGTCTATTCTAAAGCTGAAGAGTTAGTTTTTAGGGTTCCGTACCCAAAAGGTAAAATGGGGCCCTATTACAAAAACTCCGCTATCCGTCTGTCTGTCTGTCTGTCCGTCTGTCACCAGGCTGTATCTCATGAACCGTGATAGTTAAACAGTTGAAATTTTCACATATGATGTATTTCTGTTGCCGCTATAACAACAAAAACTAAAAAACAGAAAAAAAATATATTTAAGGGGGGCTCCCATACGACGGACATGATTTTTTTGCCGTTTTTTTTGCTCCGCCCGCGTGGATGTCGGTTATCGCGTAAAAAAGTAGCCTATGTCCTTTTCTATATCCCAGGTCGATCGGTTCAGCGGTTTAGGCGTGAAAACGTAACATACAGACAGATAGGTAGACAGACATACAGACAGAGCTACTTTCACATTTATAATATTACTAAGGATAAGGATTTGTATGGATGGTACGGAATCCTACGAGCGCGAGTCCGACTCGCACTTGGCCAGTTTTTTGTTTTTTGAACGCGCTAATCTCTGGAACTGCGAGTTGGATTAGAAAAAATCTTTTTGCATTTTACAGCCCAATTCTTGAGGAAGAATTACATTCCTATTAACTAGAACACCATTTTTTTTAAATGAAAGTTTATGCGAAAACGAAGTAAAAGACGGGCAGGCAATGTGTTGCGACGGGGTGGGTCGGGGGAGCAAGAAATTTAACGCGGACGAAGTCGCGGGCAGAAGCTAGTAATATTATAAAGCTGAAGAGTTTGTTTGTTTGGTTGAACGCGCTAATCTCAGGAACTTATTATTTTAGTATATAAAGTTAGTATTATACAATTATTTTAGTGATAGATAGCCCATTTATCGAGGAAGGCTATATAACATCACGCTACGATCCTTAGGAGCCAAGCGAAAAGAACAAAAGTCAGAAATAACGCTAAGCGACGGGATGCGACGCGATGGATGGGCTGAAATTTCACGCGGACAGAAGCTAGTCAGATTATAATCTGCGGTTGCCGCCAAACAGGTAACAAAACATATATCATTGCATTAAACAAATCCTCAAGAAAATTCATCTCAATAACCTTTAAAAAAGAAATAACACTCTTGGCCTCTAAAATGACTAATCAAACAAATGCGCAAATAATTTCGTTTCCGTTATCTATGTCCAAAAATAATTGACAAACATTGCTATCACAGCATTCACAGCTCAGAGGCACTGCAGAACATTACACACAATTGCACATAACCACAGTTGCGTGATAAAATATCGCGTGTTTGTCACGCTGTAATCGTTATGTACACTGTAAATGTTATTTTAGAACTAATTGTAATTACCTATGTGATTTATGTGAATGTACGGAAACGGATGTGGAATTAATTGTATTTATTTATTTTAATTGCTCGTTGAGAGGGAGGAGAGAATTTCAGAAAGTACGCAGATGATGTTAGAAGTAATATTCCTTGACACTGTTTGCGATTACTTTGTTTCGTATTATGCCATAACTGTTTTTGCTACGTGTCCAAATGCGAATGCCCTTTTGCATACTTTGAAAAATCTTCCACATTCTAATCATAATATTATTAATTTATTAATTTAACAATTTATGTACACACATATAAACAGACAAGAAGAAAGGAACAGAAAAACACGTACAAAGGTGATTATTATCATTTCAATTCGTATCTAGCTGACTAATTTCAAACGAGTTAATATCTCTACTAACCTTGAACGAGAAAAACATGTAAACACAAATTTAAAATTCTTTAACCAAAATAATCTTAATATTATATCAAAACTTCAGTAATTATTTACTCAGTAGATAAACACTCCATCTTCACATAATTGCGTTGTTAATTCCTCTTAATTATAATTGCATTAATTAAGACAAGTTGAACAAAAAATAGCAGTTCTTTGTTAAATCTAGTCTAGCTTCATTAAAATGTAAATGAGACAATCAAGAACTAAAATCAGGATAAGGTGATTCAAAACCTCAATTTATGAATCAGTTGTTCTCAATTTTTCAATCATCAAAATCAAACAAATTTATAATTTAACTGTCTCAGGAAGAGATAGCGCTATTGTCTGCTTTTACGAACCACTCATCTGTTGAGCATTTTTGATCAAATTCAACGTTAAACGCAAAGCTGGCGACTTCTTTCCTAACAATGTTACAGTCAAGGTCTATAATATTATTTGCTTCAATGTTTTATCTATCCATTATAAGAAAACTCCAGGTACACCCCAACCAAACAGTGTAAAAACACAGAATCACAATCAACGGTGAATCATATAAAACAAACATAGAAATATAAAAAATACAAACATTTGTTTATAGTTATAATGTGGGTGACATTACATATGTATGAATGTCAAGTAACGGTTGAATCTCGCATTAAGGACGTTTACATAGTCTGCCACAAATAATGGCAGTCGATAGTTCGATACCTCTTGACTTTTAAAGAGATTTGAAAATCAACGAGATTTATAGACTTGTTTTTTTTTTTTTTTGTCATGTTTATGGTATCACAGTTTATTAGGAGCAAAACTGGGATAAAGAGATATTTTTCTTCTTTTAGTTATAATCAGATTTATCAACAAAATTTGGGTATGATTATGACTGTTTCTCAGTGCTCTTTTCTCACACAGAACACCTTGAAACCAGTCAATTAAGACTTTCAATAAAGGCTTTCAATCATCTAAGACGGCGGACAGTTGGTTTCCCAAAAAAGATAAATCAACGCTTTTTTTTCCTCTTTCGAATATAACATGTATATCATCAATTCATCACGGCTGTATTCCCCGAAGGGTTAGGCAGAGGAGTACCTATAGTACACCCAAATTTCGCCAGTCCCAGTCCCATGTAATAGAGGCGAGCCTATTGCCATCAGCAGGGCACATATCCAGACTCCGGGCTGCTACTGAGAAATTCCAGATGGAAAATCTCATTATCACTTTGCCCGACTCGTGAATCGAACCCAGGACCTCAGCAGTAGCGCTTTTGAACTACATTTATAAGGCGAAACAACACAACACAAAAAAGTTTTAAAGCAAAAATTAAGTGAAAAATAACTGTAATTTCGGAAGTCGGTGTCCTGTATTTTCGTTTTTTGCCACCGACTAACCGAAATAAAAGTTATTTTTCACTTTTTGTTTTTTTTTTTGGAAGTCGGTTGTTAGGCATGTATTATGTGATGTCATATTCATCTTCAGATCAGTTCAATGGTACCATTTTCATCAAAATGATTTATTTAAATTTTCTTCATAGTCGCTTAATTATCTTAATCGAGATATCTTATCGCCACCCGTGAAATACTTATCATTGAGGAGTTCCAGTGGCCATCTGTGGTCTTCTTCATCAGTTCCACTTCATCAAATGATACTTTCTGAATGCAAATGCTTGAGTTGTTGATGAAAATACAAAAATCGCTATTTGTATTCCTCATGGATCCCATCATCAGAACTTGATTCTGATAAAAAAGGGACCAATCTGAAAGTATATCCTTGCAAACAAAAAAAAAAAAAAATTCAAATTGATTTATAAACCTCATGAAGAGAGAGAGACCTCGAGAAGGTCAATTTTAATCTATTTTCTAAAATAACTTATAAAGTAATTATTTTTAATATTATAAAAACTATATCTGAAATCCTTACAATACGCCCTTTCGTTTGAAATGTCGCACGGTAAACGGTTTGCAATACTTTTTTTAAATTTTCCAATTGGCCTCCCAAAACTGACCTCCATATTCAAAATCCATTTATTTCGTAACACGTCTATGTTGGTGCCACAGAAATTCATATGTGTACCAAATTTCAACTTAATCGGTACAGTATCATAGATTCGGTACAAATTGGCTGTGACAGACGGACGGACAGACAGACAGACACACGAGTGATCCTATAAGGGTTCCGTTTTTTCATTCGGTCAACCCTAACTAAAAAGGATTCCGATGATTGACTTCTCAGTTAAAAAATTCTTTCTCTACGACCCATCTTCATGTCACAGTCAAAATAACCGTCCCTAGCAGTACACAAACAAATTCGCAGTCAATTTGCTGTGGCGATAGGTAATGCGATCCGGCGGCGACGACGCGAGGCAGTTCCCTCCGCTGAATATTAGATGAGTGAACGCTCTCTGATTACCGTGCACCGTGCGGTGTATTTATATCTTTAAGGGGTGATAGGAGGGTTTGAAGAATAGAAATATGAGGTAAGAAGAGCAATAATAATTACCAGAGCGCTACTAGAGTATAAAAGTAGAGGATAAAATCGGGATCCAATTTGTAATCCACGAATTATCTGGAATGACATGACAGGAAACAAAGACGCCATTATATTTTGCAAGTATGCGAACGGAGTAAGAGTAACTGCATTTTATGCACGAAACTAATATTTGGACATCTGTGCATTCCCAAATGCAAAACCCATTGGGCTGCGTTTTAAAGTCACATAATTCACGAAGCTACCTAATAATGGTCTTTTCGCCCAGCAATACATTTCTAGTCCACCATTCAACCTAATCTGAACATCCCCCATCAGTCGTAAGAGCAAATTCGTGTTTTGTCGATAACATCGGAGCATCGAGTCGAAAGCTCAGGCCATCTGATTAAGTGGATGATCCGATCGATCACGATTATTTTTGGCGATTGCTTGCATAAGTAATCGTTGAGTGCATTACCGTAAGTTATAGTAGTTAGGCGATACAGATTTATGTGGTGCCAAATGATATAACAGTAAAATGTAATAAAAAATAAAGAAAAATGGTTAAGAAAATAATCAAAAGAAAGTTTGTTGTGCTTAAAGATGAACACAAGCCTAGTATAGATAAACCAAGGGAGCTTTAAAAACAATTTAGGTGTTAGATGGTAGAGAAATGTTATCCTTCAAAAAGAATTTCGAAACATCGTTTCTCCATCAAAGAAAATATATTGATAGCCGATGTCCTCTACTGCATAACGCCAAAAGTACGTGAAGAACATATCGAATGTTGAGAAAATGCGACAGAATTCAGAATTAGCGTCTTATTTTCGTCCATGTCGTAATTATGTTAGAATTGGGTTACAGTGGCACACGTAGGCGAAAGGCAGGCGAACTTATTATAATTTGTGCACTATTGCTACATTATTCTACCTCCATAACTTGAACTAGCTGATGTAATGGTCCAACGTAACCAGTTCTCTAGTATATTGGTGAATTAGTATCTACTTTGAGAGATCCTAATGGAGTGATGGATGAAGGGTAAAGTTCACTGACATTTTGATTGTTCTCTGCAGTAAATAGTAATGATAGGTTTCCCTGCTATAATTTGAATACTAAATATGCCTTTAGTCATTGCTACAAGTATAGTAGACATATTCTCAGGTGCCTCTGAAGCGACGGATGTTGGGCATGATAGCATTGTGCTCTGATATTATAGGCTGTCCTCCCATTATTTAGATTTAGTTCACCTTTTGCTTTAGTCGGTTTTATAATGAGGTGTGTCAGAGGCTAGAAAAGCTTCTATAGCGTCTTTAGTGTTGTTCTAGTTTGTGTTTCGGATTGAGCCAAATTTTTCACCTGTGTAAATACAAAATTTTGGATGAATAACAATACTACAGTATTTTGAGAACAAAGGAATGAATCATACTTCTTTAGTAACCGTGATGTTTTGTGTATATGTGGGTATAGGATTTACTTTACTTGCAAATATTTTTATGGTATTCGTCATATTGAATGCAAATAATGTTTTGAACGTAGAGAAGCGGCAAACATTATAGATAATTAGGCAGATTACTCGTAATTAGTTTTTACAGATACCGAGCAGGAAAAAGGTTCTGAGCCAAAATCTTGTTTTCCGGTAATAAAAGTTTATAGTTTTTCAACCGCACTAATCATGTGTTGTATTTCTATTGCGGCAGTGAATTAAGTGCACAGTTTCTACATTGCAACATTTGCAACCACACATTTACCCGCATCTTGCGGTATCTGATCATTTTCTACAACACTATAAACAAAAGGAAATTGTACATCAGCACAAATTCAATGAGGAATGCAGAATGCGTACCTACCTAAATATAAAAATATTTATACGAGATTATATGGCAGAACGGAAAGGAGGCCTATACCCAGGAGTGGGTGATTCGAGGCTGATATGATGATGATGATATTTATTTGAATTGGAACAGGAGCGTTCCTAGGGGTCTCTCAAATTATGGATCATCAACGGTCTCTTACGGTAATGATTATACAATTTGTATGCAACCAGCCAAATTATGTCTAGTTTACCGAAGAACCTAAACAGTAGAAGAAAATGGTTAACATAAAAACCAAATCCACATTGTCCTGTTTCTAACTGCCAATCATGTAGTTACGAAGTTTCCTCTCCCTCTGCCTTCAGGGATGCCAGTATCCCGGATTTAGATGACAGTTTTATGGAAAGGGAACAAAAAATATCTCGAAGATTTTCCTCACTCCACTAACTTAATATTATGATTTATGTGGCGACTTTTAGCCGTGTAGCGACAAAATGTATATCAGTCAAGGATTTATTTTTATTGATGCTACGATATATGGAAAAACTATTCATGTTTCTGTCTTTTCATTTTCTTTATTTCAGTTTGTATATTAATTTTTTCTAGCATGCCTTTCACTGAACTCAGGATATATTTTTCAATCCAGTTTTGTCTATCCACTCAAAACAAATCATTTTATTTCACATAAACCTACATGGGCACTTATGAAACGTCAGAAGCTAGGTGTACGGTTCCAATTAGTCGTTTCCTATGAAGAAGAGCCTGCAGGAAACTCCACGGTTACTCTTTTAAAAATAATTAGCTTTTACAATATTTTCAAATAACAGTGTTAATAGGTATGGGAGGACAGTGTAGGCCTTTCAACAATTACCAGGTACTTAACAAAATAGAAAAGTGCCAACAAATCCTAATACCTTGCCAATTCATTTATGAAAATATTATGCATGTAAAATAATATTGTTCATTTATGAAGTATTCTACATATTTTTAATAAAATCAGTGATAGGCATAATTTTAATACTAGAAATAAAGATAAAATAGATCAACCATTTTTCAGATTATCTAAGGTACATACATCTTTTATGGGGTACTGTGTTAAATGTTACAATAAAATACCTTCTGATATATTACAATTAAATGAAAGAAAATTTAAAACTCATATTAAAAGTACACTTTGTAAACAAGCATATTACAAATTAGAGGATTATATCCAAGATAAGAATGCTTGGAATTATGCTGGTCCTGCTCCATAGGACAATTTAGAGTCTAGACAAAATCAAACTGGTTGCTAATTTAACTGTCATAATTTTTATGATATTAATTTTATTTTCTGTGATTAATATTTTAACTCACACACTGACTTATTATATGTTGTTTTTATTTTATTTTTATTTTTTTGGGAAATCATATACAATGTTTGTAAATATGTGAGCACCATGTACCTATCGCATTTATTAATTTTTCTGTTATTACTTCACTTTTCATTCTTTTTACCAATTGTGGTAAGTAATTTTGATGATTTTTTTTATATTTTTTATTTTTTTATTCTAGGTACATAGTCTTCACCTATAAATATTAATTAATGTATACAAACTATTGTTAACATTTTAAAAGAGTAAGTATGGAGTTTCTTGCCCATTCTTCTCCATACATAACTACATTTTGGAAGGCGCAACTAGAATCAATTAACTATTCATGTAATTTTTGACGTTCAAAAGTGCATCTTCGTGCCTATTTGAAATAAATTATTTGACTTTATTTGACTTTTTGAAATCTACACTCTACTAGGCCAACAACGTTTTCACATTCACAAAATAGAAAATAATCTATAAAAAAGCGGCCAAGTGCGAGTCGGACTCGCCCATGAAGGGTTCTGTAGCAGCAAGCGTGGTTTACGATTTATGACGTACTAGCTTTTACCCGCGACTTCGCCCGCGTGGATGTCGGAACAAATCCAGCGGGAACGTACTACCGGGATTGAAAGTACTCTATGACCGGGATTAAAAATACTTTTGAGTAATTGAAAACCTTAAAAATAAATACTTTTGAGTTATTCAAGGCACGCAGTAAATTCTCCCGTAAAAACTTAATTACCCCTCATGACTGTTTGGGATCAATTCTCAAAAATCCCATATACTCGTAATCCTTTTTTTTCTGTCAAAAGAATGAGCACCTTTTGAGGGGATGTTTTGAAAAACGAATTATGAAAAACTTTGTGTCTTATTTAAGAACGTATTTGTGCTTAGTTTCAAGTTTATGAACTAAAAAAAAAAAATATTTTTCATACAATCTAAATCCCTCCATTTTCACCCCTTAAAAGCCCTTTTTAGAGCTCGAAAGCCTTTCTGAAACCCTGAGCCTTTTTTGAAATTGATGAGTCCGTTACGGTTTTTTTCCATACAATCTTTGACATCCCCCAATCCCCCTTTGTGCCAAGTTTAATTTTTATTTATAACTCAAAGAATAAGATTTTTCAAGCAAATCAAATCACCCCTTTTTACCACTTTACGGGGTGAATTTTCAAAAATCCGTTTTTAGCGGATGCCTACGTCACAATAACTATCTGTGCCAATATTCAGCCAAATCCGTTCAGTGGTTTGAGCTATGTGTTGATAGCCATCAGTTTTTCCATACAAACTTTGACACCACCAATCCCCTTTTATGGGGTAGTTAAAAAAAAACTGAAATAAACAAACTTTATCATTTAATTAGATAAGCATTTGTGCCAAGTTTCAAGTTTATAAACTCAAGGAATAAGATTTTTCAAACAAACGAAATCCCCTATTTTACCCCATTAAAGGTTGAATTTTCAAAAATCCTTTATTAGCTGACGTCTTCTACTCTATATCCTAATATAATCCAACCTAATCTAACTATCCTAATCTATATCTATATCGATTCTCCCGGAGAAGAGGATGGAAGGTTCTTCGGGGGAGGGGCCCGTGGCTAAATAATAATAGCCGTACAGGTCGATCGATCAGGTTAAGCTACACTTGCCGCGGTTGGTCTGTGGATGGATGAACATCTTTACCCGTCCGTGCCTCGGAAAGCACGTTAAGCTGTTGATCCCGGCTGTCATTCGTGGATCTATGACAGTCGTTACGGAAGTCAGAAGCCCGAAAGAATGGTTGTCAGACAACCATTCTTACCAAGGGGTATCGTATTATCCAGTAACTGCGTTGTGGAGGTCAGATAGGCAGTCGCTCCATGTAAAATACTGTAAAGTTAGAAACAGTACACGTGTACTTTTATTATTTTTACTTGAATACAAAATTTAGCGAATGAACAACTTCAATACAAAACTTCATCCCGCTTTTCAGAAACTTGTGGGTTGAAATAAAATAAAAAAACAACGATTTACGTTGTGTTAGTTTCCAACCATAAGCCGAAATATTATGGATATTAACTTAAAAAAAGGAACTTTAATTTAAAAAAAAATATACCTCTTTTCACCCCCTAGGGTTGAAATTCTAACAACACCGTTAGCTTCCAACCATAAGCCTAGATAGTAGTCAGTCAGTCAGTCAGGACTTCTCTTTTTATTTATATAGAAGATTTTAACTTAAAAAGGAACTTTAATTTAAAAAAAATCGTTCCCCCTTTCACCCCTAGGGTTGAAATTCTAACAACACCGTTAGCTTTCAACCATAAGCCTAGATAGTAAGTGATTTTTCTTCGAAAATTAAGGACTTTTCAACTTCATCCCCTATTCTACCCCTTTCGGGGTTGAATTTCCAAAAATCCTTCCTTATTCCTTGTCTACATTATAAAGAGAACCTCTGTGCAAAATTTCAGCTTTCTAGGTCCAAGAGTTTGGGCTGAGCGTTGATGAGTCAGTCAGTCAGTCAGTCAGTCAGGACTTCTCTTTTTATTTATATAGAAGATTTTAACTTAAAAAGGAACTTAAATTAAAAAAAAAATCGTCCCCCCTTTCACCCCCTAGGGTTGAAATTCTAATAACACCGTTAGCTTTCAACCATAAGCCTAGATAGTGATTTTTCTTCGAAAATTAAGGACTTTTCAACTTCATCCCCCTTTTTAACCCTTTGGGGGTGGAATTATCAAAAACGCTGAGACACCTATAAATTAATTTTCAATCGTCAGCCTAAACACAAAATTATAAGATCCTAACTTCAAAACTGACGGACTTTCATATAAACTTCCATCCCCTATTTTACCCCTTTAGGGGTTGAATTTTCAAAAATCATTCCTTGTCTACATTATAAAGAGAACCTCTGTGCAAAATTTCAGCTTTCTAGGTCCAAGGGTTTGGGCTGGGCTTTGATGAGTCAGTCAGTCAGTCAGGACTTCTCTTTTTATTTCTATAGATAGATTAAAAAAAATACTTACTAGATCTCGTTCAAACCAATTTTCGGTGGAAGTTTACATGGTAATGTACATAATATATTTTTTTT
This sequence comes from Dryobota labecula, assembly GCA_947523025.1. Classification (NCBI taxonomy): domain Eukaryota; kingdom Metazoa; phylum Arthropoda; class Insecta; order Lepidoptera; family Noctuidae; genus Dryobota; species Dryobota labecula. Next base: position 1,812,493 of record OX383292.1, read on the forward strand.
AGTTTTATCGTTCTCTTATTTTACCACTTTGGAAGTGTCTCTCGCACAAACTATTCAGTTTTGAAAAAAAAATATTAGAAACCTCAATATCATTTTTGAAGACCTATCCATAGATACCCCACACGTATGGGTTTGATGAAAAAAAAATATTGAGTTTCAGTTCTAAGTATGGGGATTTGGGGAACCCCCAAAATTTATTGTTTTTTTTTCTATTTTTGTGTGAAAATCTTAATGCGGTTCACAGAATACATCTACTTACCAAGTTTCAACAGTATAGTTCTTATAGTTTCGAAAAAAAGTGGCTGTGACATACGGACGGACAGACAGACAGCCATGACGAATCCAGAAGGGTTCCGTTTTTGCCATTTGGCTACGGAACCCTAAAAAGATGAAAACCACAGCATTTACAGCAGTATTTTGTGAAAAATCGCCCTAGTGTCAGCCCTGCCTGTGATTGTGAATCAAGCGGTCAGTTTCCACTGCGATCACACATAGCCATCTTACTGTTACTACAATCATTTGCACTATCCCGGGAAATTGCGTTAGCGGTACACGAGCCGTTAGAAAACCTTCAGATAGTGATTAGAGGCTATTGCACTTGATGTATGCGATGCAAATGCGTTGGAGTTTTCTATGTTTAGTACTACATGTGCCTAACCAGTGATTGATGTGAAATTGATTATGGTTGATGGAGTGTTTACCGTGTTCACCGAATGAATATGACAAATTCGGAATTTTTACAGATTACTCACGAGAAAAAGTCTAAAGTAATCCATTCGTTTCATCCTGTATGCACAATAGGCTGTCTACACACTACCCAATTTTTAAGCAACCCATCTATCGTTCCACTTTCAAACGACCGAATCTTTAACAACTCCATCAAAGCCAAAAGTACGCACTTAAGACTCGTCACTACTATAAGCATTACTTAGCTCATGTCGCAACTCGCAAAACCACTGCAGTCAGCACATCGGTTACTGTTTCAAGCGTCTGCAATGATTGATGGGACGTGTCGCTTTCTATTTGTGAAGATGGAAGCGAGAAGTGAAGACTGTCCACTAATGCGTTTTGTGTGGAAGTTGTTACCGAAGTGCAGAGGCAGGTCAGCGGTCGAAAGTGGTAATGGTCACAAAAAAAGGAGGTAAGTACTTTTGGAAACAATAGTTTTGTTGGTATGTATTAACTACATTTCTTTATTTCGGGCAATACGCAAGTACTCGTAAGTAGATAGGTAGGTACCTAACACACAGTGTAAGTACTAAATTAGTACCTATAAAAATATACTAATTTACGTTATGAATGATTGAAACAAAGATTTGCAATGGTAATTTACCAGGTTTCGAAAAATTCCGATTTTATAATACTTATAAAAAATCCGGTTTTTTATATATATCCGATATATATCCAGGCTAAGAAAAAGAAACGAATTTCATTCTGTAAGGGGATTTAAAAATGTGAAAGGAATTTGTAAAATAATATAAGTGTCAAATTACCACATTTTTTATTTAAAAAAAGTAACAAAAGAATTAGTGTTTATTTGAGAAATATTTTTTTTATGAACACTTAAAATAACAAGTACCCATTATTATAATAATCTTCATTTGTTTGTGAGATAAATCAACAAATTTTAATAATAATTTGTAATCATAAAAAAGTCAATTATTCAGAATTGTAGTTTTTCGCTACGTGTTGCCAGGGTAATCATTAATCTCCAAAAAATTTAGTTCAGAAGACAGGAAAAAATCAATTGATATATGTTTATCGTGATATATATCCGCTGATATATATATCGGGGAACCCTGTAATTTACCAATGGTAAATCCATATGTATAAATCGGAAATTATCGGAAGACAGAATATCAAAGTACCTGCTTATTATTTTAAGCGCCATTTGTCTATTTAAACCATTATCACAATTGAACAATTATTTCGGAACACGAACATTCTACTAGTAAACACTGTTACACAACTTTACTTGTAAAGATCAAAGCACAAAAAAACGCGAATAGAAAATTATTTAAAAAAGCAGAGGTGTTGTTTTAAAGGCTCCTACAAACAGGCGCGACACAAAGACACCGCGTGCCGCGCGACGAGCGGTCTCTTTGTGTCGAGTCGCGTGTCGCGCCTGTTTGAGGAGCCTTTAAAACAACACCTCTGCTTTTTTACAATAACAACAAAAAGTCTCTATTTACGTTTGAGGAAACAAGAGCCGAGTGAATAAATTCAAAAATACAATGAAATGTTTATTAGAGCGAGACTAACAACGTTATTCACAGTTTATTATGAACTACTCAAGGTATAACGCGGAATATGTTAAGAACTCGTGCGAGACAGATCAGTTGGGCAACTGTTGCGCTACTAAGGAATATTAGGACTTCTGCCGCGCGCGCTGTTGCGATTTTCAATACTCGATTTAGCGCTAAAAGTTTAACATCTTCAGCACGCTTTTATTTAGGAGTCAGTTGTCACCTAGTGTTACTAAAAACGGGCATTCATTTGTTATAAGCAAAACCAATACACTATTGTTTTTGTTGTTATGTATCATGTTTTGTTATGATCGCTCAAACAACGTGACAAACTTTAGTCAGGAAAATCTAGAGTTGCCAGCTTAAGGATTGGGTTACGGTTATTACCATTATAAAATGCTATCATAAACTAAATTGATGGTAAAGAATATTAAACAAAATATCCCTTCAAAGTTGCGCAACATAACTAACAACTAACAAAGCAATTAATTAATACCGCCACGAAGTAAAGAAACGCAGAACTTCAACTTAGAGATTTTGCGTCAAAAACCTCCCACAAACTTCAACTGCTGTTGATCAAAACAAAAAAGACGCTGCTGCTGCTGTTCTAAGCTATATTCTTAGATTATATGTAGCAGTGTTTGGGTGCATGTCAGTTTTTTATAGCGCATTTTTATGGTCCTACTGCAGCAATCTAATTTTTGGTCCTACTGTCCGAATATTTTTTGTCTACAACGTTCAGACGTAAACAACTCTCTATTTCGTTCGCGGTCGTGTCAAAATTGTACGCAGTCATTGTTCTTTTGTGTACAATACCTACAGGTATTTATAGACCACTTGCATTTGCTACCATTTTAGTGTTACGTCAGATAATGAAAACAGACGTTGATTGAATGTATACTTAGGAAGTAAGACAGAATGGGATAGGCGAGATCCAGGTTGTATATTTTTTTTAAGTTAAATGTAGTTGTCGCCACACGGTGGGGCCTATGGATGGACGGCGCCGCCGGCCCAGTAAAGGCTCGTGCAGACTGGCGCGATATCGCAGGCGCGACAGGCAGCGCGACCCTCGTCGCGCCCACGATATCGCATCAGAGTGTGGGAGCCTTAAGAGGTGGCGAGACGACCTAGATGCGCACCACAAGGGCTGGTTTAAGGCGGCTTATGAAAAGGATATCTGGAGGGAGGGGGAGGCGTTTATCCAGCAGTGGGATAGAGTCGGCTAACAAAAAATGTTACTGCGCTCAGCTTTAAACAACCATACACTGCAAAAAGCAAACGGTTCTCTAAAAACTGAAACAATAATCTTTCTGTTCTAAGTCCTGCTCAAATACCGATCGACAGGACCAACATCCAAGAAGTAAGAACCCTAGCTTCAGTTGAGCTAAAGAAAATATTCACACGGGGTAAGGCCAGAGATTCTTTAATACCATTTACTGCATTTTTATTAAGTTCAAAATCCATATACAGCAGTGACAGTTATAAGATTAATGAATTTGACGGAAACGTAACATGTTCCCACAACTAGAAATCAAGAAACGATAAGTAACAGTTACATACTGCACGCTAACCACCTAATGGTATTAGCAGATGATAACTTTCTATAGTTTCCACATTCATGTGCACTAAGCGTTCCGTATTGTTCTCAGTAAAATAAGTGTGAAAATTGGTAATTGTGGCTCGTTTTTAGTGACGGTTTCATGAAATCGGAATTGGAGAAATATTTACGATTGTATAAGTCGCTAGTGATTTAATTTTTTCTACTTCGTGAATCCGTCTTAAATAACAATTGCTTTCGATCTACTAATCAAAGTAATCAACATCTGTGATCTTCCAGGCCAACCAAATGCTTGCACAAATGCAGATAGTTTCAATCAACAGCAGTAATTTTAGGGCGACTGTCCTTCGATTTTACACTATTCTCTCTTATTCTGAGGACCTAACTAATGTTCCTCAAGCAACGTGAAAGCAACGGTGTAATCTTGCTAGCTTTCAAACCAATCTCAAGTCTTACTGCAATTTCACATTCTGTCTTGTTTCACAAGAACTCTTATCAGCCTAAAGCATACTGTACCAAACCTTATCTGAGGGTACACACACAGCGCTTACATTATCCATGTGCAAGAAGAGAAAAAGCAGGACAATCCAACAAACAAAATTGAGACGTCAGGTCGGGAAAAAAAATTACACAGCGAAAAAAAAAAAAAAAACTATCTTCAAAAAGTTTTTATACAGCTGCTACTGTATATAAACATTTTGGCGACAGTTCTTTTTTTTGTTGACAGTTTGTCGACTGCTTAAATGAGAGATGACAATTTACCTATCTGTATGTTCCGAAAACTTAAATTACATCTGATAGTCCTATCTCGAATCTGGGCAGCAGGGGCGACGTGGGAACAAGCAAAGCTACTAAAATAAGTATGTTCTAAGAATTGAGTTTTGTTCTCAATTTCCAACAATAGCTAATTCCCAAGCATAACACATAACATCACATCTGTAATCCCCGAAGGGTTAGGCAGAGGTGTAGGTTACAGGAACCTATAGTAGGTTCACCCCCATTTTGCCAGTTAAATTTAAGTCCCATGTAAAGAGTGGGCATAGCAGTCTCAATTAATTACACATGACATTTCAAGAATATTAAATATCTGTAAATTTTTCTATCCCGTTATATCTATAACCCAGGACATATTATTATGGCGTGGCGGTAGTACCCGCGACCCGCAAGGAGCAATCGGTGTCATATGTACTTTCTCCGCGTTGACATCAGCTCGCGTGCAAATATGTTTATCTTTCGCTGCAATCCTGCAATCGTTAGAAAGTCGCTGTTGAATGCATATAATGCAACACCAGCCTCTGTTTTGTCCCTCAATTAATTGTTGCTGGTGTTAAATAGGTTTCACTGTTTGGATTGTTTGAGAATGACAGAATTGTAATTAGCATCACAGTTAAACCTGTATGACTAGCCTGAAAGCTTATGGTATTTTGGAAATATAGTGACACTGCAATTCACCGACATAAAACAATATCAAAATAGATCACATCCAATTTAGCCATTGTACTTATAAAAAAACATATTCTGAATTGTTTTATGCTCAAATGAAGCAATAAGGAATTGTAACATTTTTAGCGAACAAATGTTACAATTCCTTATTGCTTCATTTGCTCTAAAAGGGACACACCCTGTAGTTACTCTTTATTGAGGGGTGTGTCGACAATCTTAATACCTTGAGACGCGGCGACGACGCGACGTACCAACCAACGCGAACGGTTCAAATAGCACAGGGGTGCAGCGTTCGTTTTCTGTTCTTATCGTCGAGGTTTTGATGTTCGTGCTAATCTATACTTAATATATAATGAAGAGTTTGTTTGTTCATTTATTTGAACGCGCTAATCTCAGGAACTACTGGTTGGAATTGAATAACATCACGCTACAACCAAAAGGAGCGGAGCATAAATGAAAAATGTTGCAAAAACGGGAAAAATTATTCCTTTTTGAGAGAAACATGGTATTAATCCTTATCCAAATAAATACGTTATTCACCACAAGTATTTAATTTTGAACAAAGTTGCCCTTACATCATTTAATTTCAATGAATATCTTAGGAGATATACTCGTAACTGTTTTATAATAACTCCGCAGCAAAATAATGATCAACTCTGCGAGGTAGTATATTGCTGAAGCTGAAGCGTTAGTTTTTAGGGTTCCCAAAGGGTAAAATGGGACCCTATTACTAAAACTCTATTGTCCGTCTGTCTGTCTGTCCGTCTGTCACCAGGCTGTATCTCATGAACCGTGATAGTTAAACAGTTGAAATTTTCACATATGATGTCTTTCTGTTGACGCTATAACAACAAATACTAAAAACAGAAAAAAAAATATTTAAGGGGGGCTCCCATACAACGGACATGATTTTTTTGCCGTTTTTTTTGCTCCGCCCGCGTGGATGTCGGTTATCGCGTAAAAAATAGCCTATGTCCTTCTCTATATCCCAGGTCGATCGGTTCCGCGGGTTAGGCGTGAAAACGTTACATACAGACAGACAGACAGACAAATAGACAGACAGACAGACAGACAGAGTTACTTTCACATTTATAATATTAGTAAGGATTTGGATTTGTATGGATGGTACGGAACCCTTCGTGCGCGAGTCCGACTCGCACTTGGCCGGTTTTTTGTATTTTGAACGCGCTAATCTCTGGAACTGCGAGTTGGATTTGAAAAAATCTTTTTACATTTTACAGCCCAATTCTTGAGGAAGAATTAATAATAAATAATAATAATAATCTTTATTTATACAAAACAGATTGTAGTACATTACATTCCTATTAACTAGAACACCATTTTTTAAAAGAAAGTTTATGCGAAAACGAAGTAAAAGCACGGGCAGGCAATGTGTTGCGACGGGGTGGGTCGGGGGAACAAGAAATTTAACGCGGACGTAGTCGCGGGCAGAAGCTAGTAATCTTATAATACTGTAAGGTTTGAAGCATCGATAGTTGCAAAAGATATCAGTTACTTACTTAAGAGACTGGCACAGTCATCGAAGACTTGAGCTGTAACGCGGTTTTGAAAATGCTTTCGATTAGATCACTCCATTAGACAAGTAAATCACACTCCTACCAAACCCAGTCTTACAACATCAAACTACCCACAATAAAGAGCTCTATAATGACAGTTGCGGGGTCAGGTCACTGATGAGTCACGAGAAAGTCGCCTAGTCACCGACGAGATGAAGCTGCGATCGTAATGCGAAGCTTACTCTTAGTCAATACGCGGCGGGAATATTAAATGGAAATTGATAAGTTGAGAGTGATGCAGCAGGTTTGTGGTATAGGGGGCTCTGATGGATCGCGTGTGATTGTGGTAAGTAAAGGCTTAGATGTGATTGATTCGTTCGTGTACTGCTGTACAATGTTGCGAAGGGTTGTGCCATGGTTCTTCTATGTAAACTAGCCTATGAAAAAGTTTCTACCTAAACTGAACTTGCGCAATAGTCTGTCTATATGTTTGTTTCTTTAAGTATACAACTCTTTTTACCCGACTGCCTCAGAAGGAGGGTAATGTTTTTCGAGAGTATGATGTATGTATGTCTATTTATTTGGCACGCTCTGTAGCCTAAACGGCTTGATGGATTTTAACGTATGAGGTGTCGTTAGATTCATCTTAATTGTGGGAGTGACAGGCTGTATAATATTTATATATTGCGTCTGTAAATACAAAAAAGGGAGGAGAAGGTATTTTTAAAATAAATTACACCAATATTGGTATCTAATAAAAGCTAGTAATGAGACAATTCTAATATATATATGTATATATATATTAATAAAACCAAAAAGCTTGAAAAAAAGCAAATAATAAAAAAAATACTAAAAAACCGACTGCAAAAACATATTTTGGTATTGCAGGCGGGGGACAAACAAAAGTTACACCCATTGATATAAATAGTAAAGATACGGTCGTCCGAACGTTTGCCGAACACGGTCGCCATACAAAAACACTAGCGCCATCTATTAGAACTACTATGAACTACGATGTCAATCGGCGTGGTCTGCTCCTAGACGTAAACTTGTAAGAGCGGGTATTTTTCGAGATACAAAGAAATAAAAAAACCTTCTATTTTTCGAAATTTATATTTATTGCAGTTTGTTTGTGTTATAAAATTTCCATTGGCCTTCGAATAAAACAATATTTTTAAACTTATTTTTTTAAACTTATGACACGACTCCAAACTTTATTTCGCACGGAATCAGAAGGAAATCTGCAAAACAAATACGTATTTCAATGTACTTACAGATTTTTTTGCAGTAAGTACATAAAAACACATTTTAATTTGCTTTTAATAAACAATAAAAATAATTTTATACATAATTAAATCATATAGTAATAATAATAAATCTTTTCATTTCATCGGATAAAAACGCGCGCCGCTGCAAAGTTATGTCGCACTTTTACGCGGCTTCGCGTCGTCTTTGCCAAACGTTGAGACAAATTAGAAGGAAAATTGTTTTAAATAATGTTAGAAGTTGATATAATTACATATTTTTAACTTATCGGTGACATGAAATGTTATCAATTGTTATATTCTGCTTTTTGTCGTAGTTCACGCAACCCTTCACGACACAACTTGGCATTTTTGCTTGTAAAATCTTACGACAGCTCCCGAAGACAGCCGAACGCGGTCTAGTTCACTTCGTTATAGGGAATCATTTTGGGACCAAGTTCGAGGCGTCATTATAACATGCGGTCCGCCCAGTCCTTACGCAGTAATATATATGTCAATGGTTACACCATATTTCAGGATATTGGTTTATCCCCGCCTGCAATACCAAAATTCCATAGATTATAGTGCTTGTTTTTCTGTTTTCAGTTATGCTTTTGCAGTCGGGTTTTTTGTTGTTTAATTTTTTTTTTACACTTATTACACAAATAGATTCTTATTACGACATTTGTCCGATTTCAAATGTAACAGCTAACGACACTCCTGTGCTTAAGCTTCACAAATTGGTCCTTTTGACATACAAATGACAGTTGCTTCGCTGTCTACTGACACAACAATAAACTTATTTGTGTACATTCAAAGCTTCCAAACCTTTCAACCGAGTGTATGAAAGTAAAATTATTCAGTAACAGTATAGTATTGTTTAAGGCTCCATCTCGGTACAATGCAGGGTCAACGACCGCATGGCGAGCTCAATTTTTTGTTCCACAATGCATCGCCTGTCAGAATGCAGTTGCACAATGCCAAGTGTATTTATTGCAGCAATGTTCATGGAATACGATGGGAATGGTTTTGTAAGCCCTTTACAATGTAAATTATTATGACGTTAATGGTTAGTAGTTACAAGAGGGATCGGGTGCACCGTGAATGGTTCATGTCCTTTCAACGTTTTCGAAACCAGTGAACCAAAAAGGGTTCTGAACATTCAGACTGACCACATGAGATTTTTATAAAATGCAATTGCCGGACGATTCGTTTACTTTGCCAGGTTTATCAAGAGCGAAAATTGATCGTCAAGGAAATATACTAGTTGCTATATTAAAGCTTGTGGTTTTTCCAATGAACTAACTAGTGTTAACAAAAAGGACCTCAAGAGTACAGAAAGGAACACTAAACGATCTGACACTATTTATTTCAAGACATAAAATCACAATGAGTACAAATAGGCAAGTTGGAAGATTTCTTATCCCAATAATAGAAATAAAGCTGAAATATGATTAGTTCAGTTACCTATTCAGTAGCAATGATTTAGAGCGTGTTAATGTCAAAAATAAAACATCTTTGAGTAATGTTTTGGATGAAGTTATTAGCGGAGATGAAGAGAACGGGGGAACGGGCGTCTCGTTAATTCTAAAATTAGAGGAACTTGCAGCTCTGTAATTAAACATCATTTGGTCAAGTCAACAAAAGGATAGGATCTTGTTTTGATTTCTGTAAATAAATCGTTTAATTTGCGAAGCTTACTATTTAGAAGAACCAAGATCGTAATCGGGTTGTTAATTGATTTCCAAAAACTGCTTGCATTTATTAGTTTTCATTTGATACTCAGACATGCAGAAATGGAAAGACAAAAAATCCTAACTGTTCTGTTTCCAAGACAATAAAAACTGGTTTATCCTAAAGCATTCATACAAATTTATCGAAATAAACTTGGTTTTGCGCCCGTCAGCCCGAATCTTCGAGCAAAGCCAGGTGTCGTCATTTCGAAATGGCCCAAACACGAGACAACATCCTGCCACAAAAAAAAAAAAGTCGAGAACGCATTGCACGAGCGGAACGTGTCCAAAGGAAAAAAACGCGGCAGTAATAACGGAACGAATGGCGCGGCCTTGAGATGAATGCATAATGCAGATCTAGACAGTCATTTCTATTAGGAGCGAAGCCTTGACTTTTGTGGCGCGACTTGCTTTTTAAACTTGGTGTTTATTTACAAAACATTTGGATAGGGGAATATCAATTGGAGTTTCAGAATTTTTTGTATGATCTGGAATATTCTTGGCAGAGACCGTAAAGCATTGGTGAAGGTATTCCAAATTACGATAGAAAAAATAGAACGGACTAGTTACAGCTCCAGCCTGTTAAAATCAGCTCGTAATACCATTTGGTGGCCCCATTGAGTGTTGTTCTAATAATTTAAATGCGCACAAGGTCTGGGTCCAATACAGGCGCATTTTTAAACTCAGTTCCCACAACTACAGCAGTATCCCGGATGCGGGCCCTCAGCTATACTAAAGTTTTCCTTACACAATCCGTCAGTAAAACAACTTCAATGAGTAAGCCATCATTTCGTCACACTATCCAGATTTCTAGATCATGGCGTAAGACCGCCCGCCGTATCGTACGAACTCCCGCGCAACAGTACGCGCCTGCGCACCACAGCTCCTAGGTTGCGCAACGGTAACTAATTGGCAGATTGTGTTTCTGCAATTGCCGTTCGATTATTTATTACGTCGCTTCCGTTTGTTATTATTTCAAGGTCTTTAGGTTTTAATTTGTGAATGTCACTGTTTATAAGGACAGCCGGTAAATGTAGTCATAGAAATTGAAAGGTTCTAGTCAGTCAATGCAATATTGCAAATGTTATTGAAATTATTCATAGTATGTAAAAACATTAAACAGTATACAAACGCTAAGTATATTACATTCATTACAAGTTAGTCGTGTGCTCGCAATCTTCACTTCGTCGACAGGAAACCCATTATGTAGGGGGAAGTGACTGAAGAAAAGACGTAAAGACAAAGCGTTAATTGGATTAACGGCCGAGGTTATTAAAAAAGCAATCAACATAAAAAGTGGTTCATTAAGAGGTAAGAACAACCGAGATTGATTCTGACTTTACGGAGCGCGTCGCTCGACTCTTAGCATATTTTTTAAACGCTTAAATCTTTTATATCTATTGACAATAAGTAAAATATAAACTTTAAAAGGGAATTTTCGTAAGTTTTACCGAGACCGACTGAGATGGAAATCGAATTTAGTTAAATTGGAAATTTGCCTTAATATCTGCACGATCGTTGAATTCTTGCAACGGCATCCTGAATTCCCGACAGTAAACGGTTCTTCGGTCCGTCCGTGAAATTCTCAATATTTCAGCATATTCATAATATCATAGCATGTTTTAGAAAGAATATGCTACGGTTCATCTTTTATCATGTTGTGTAAGAAACAAATTGTAGGTAACCGTAAAATATTTGACACCTGGGAGTCCTTGGCATTGACATTCAAGTTACATTAGTTCCTTGGCAGTGTTGCCAACTTTACCGTATATTTTTCATGGCATATGGCAAGGTCATGGTAAAGGCTAAATATTATTCTGGCAACCACCATGTTAATAAGGTTTATCAAAATGTATATCGGGATTATAAACATTTGGAGGAAAACATAATTATGGTCAGTTTCATTAATTTAAGTAAAAATATATGACATTTATCGTAATTTATTTTTTGACAAGCATTTCCATTATAAACGTGAAAGTAACTCTGTCTGTCTGTCTGTAAGTATGTTACGTTTTCACGCCTAAACCGCTGAAGCGATCGTCATGAAATATAGCCTGGGATATGGAGAAGGACATAGGCTACTTTTTTACGCGATAACCGACATCTACGCGGGCGGAGCCGCGGGCAAAAGCTAGTTTACTTAATAGAGAAACGTTTTTTTTCTCCGCATTTCTCTATTCATTGGCTGGAAAAGGAAACAATTAGTCCAACCGTAAACAAAGAAACAAATAAAGAAATACCTAAAACACACACTGATACGGCGACAAAGTTAGTTCCATCCATTAAGGCTCCTATAAACAGGCGTGACACGCGACGCGACACAAAGAGACCGCTCGTCGCGCGGTGTGTTTGTGTCGCGTCGCGTGTTACGCCTATTTTTAGGAGCCTTTATACGGGAAAATAGGTTATAAATAATAACATAAGTATAATATGTATAGGTCCTTGGACCGGAGCAGGATAAAATTATGGAAACACAGTGAACGTAAATAAGCTTAAATTTACGTTCACTGTGGAAACACTAGCTTTTGCACGCGGCTCCGCCCGCGTGGATGTCGCTTATCTCGTAAAAAAGTAGCATATTATGTCCTTCTCCATATCCCAGGCTATATCTTTGCCAAATTTCATGACGATCGGTTCAGCAGTTTAGGCGTGAAAACGTAACAGACCGACAGGAGTTACTTTCACATTTATAATATTAGTATGGATATACATCTTCCCGTCCTCAGTTGAGCCGAATTGAGTTACCACCGCATGATATATCCACGTCATGATAATAAGCACGAGGAAGGCCCCGAAACAGGATATTTGGAAATAGTACAAAATGCTTATAAGGAAATTGCCTAAACGTTTCCCGTTGTAAAGTTAAAATGTTGACCGACAGACGAGCACCATTAAAAATGTTAGAACTAGAGTGTTTTAGTGATTTATTGTTCGGAAGATTCGTTGCATAATAGTTAAGTGAGACTAGAGAGTGATTTTTGAGATCTGCATGTTTGGGGAGATTAAGGGACCAATTGATAAATAAATGAATTTTTAATTACGTTTGAGAAGATAATGCTCGAAGGACCAAAAATGGGAGCTCAGCCGAAATTTTAATATTTCATAGTAAATCATTTTTATTTTTTAATTCAAAGATACAGCAGTACAAACATACGTCAGAAAACCAGTTTATTTCGCCGCTGTCATTGACAGTGCTTGGTATGTCATAATTATAACCAGATCGTTAATTAGGATCAGAGGAAACTTCGATGTTTGAACAGATTGCCTTGAATTCTGATTTATTGCACGATAAATGGAATGATAGAGAACGAGTTTTAAATTAAAATAAGTATTGCAAGTTTCAATAAGTGGACATTAAACATTTTTCTTCGATACCCCTCGCAAAGATAAACCAGTCTTTCTATATGTGGACTCTTTCATATACTTACTTAAGAGGCCTCTTCGGTAAGTTCTGTTGACTTCAAATAATTTTACTACATTTTCAACTCACTCAACCCTTTTGAAAATTGGTTAAGTTTTGAATTGGTGAACTCGATAAAATTTGTAGGTATAAAGTATAAACTAAACAAAAAGCTTGCAATTCAACAAATTTTGTAACCATGTAAGTAGCAATAACGCCACGCAAAAAAGGAAACAAACAAACAACACGATAAAATTACTCTCAAATCCAATTTGATAACAAATTACTTTGGCATGGTCGCCTGTCAAAAGCCTGTTAATGTGATTTCAGATAAAAAAGGCTGAAAGCTAAAACCAATATGTAAATACTTTGCACGCGACAGTAATACACTGTCATTTATTTTAAACTAGCTTTTGCCCGCGGCTCCGCCCGCGTGGATGTCGGTAATCGCGTAAAAAAGTAGCCTATGTCCTTCTCCGTATCCCAGGCTACATCTCTGCAAAATTTTATGACGATCGGTTCAGCGGTTTAGGCGTGAAAACGTAACATACAGACAGACAGACAGACAGAGTTACTTTCACATTTATAATATTAGTATGGATAGCAATGAGGGACTTCCTGAAGATCAGATAAGTTTTCGAAGATTAGGACCATCCTACGGAAAGGTGTTCGATGGTAAGGATATACGGACTATTATAACCGCACTGGGTCCATGACTTTCAAGCTATTCTATTATCTATTATATTCTGTTATCCCCGTATTACAATAAAAACCAGACGAAGTAACTTTTTTTAGCTCGTTCCGTCAATACCTAACCAAGAACTAAACGGCCTGTCATCTCTAATTTACTTGCAAAGGTTGGAATGCCAACCGTACCCAATAGGATTAGAATTAGAAAGAAAGATAAAGTTGCAGACAACTTTTTCACACAGATTCCACAGCCAAGTAAAAAACTGGACACAATGTAACGATAGCTGATATTTCACGCATAATACCCTTGAAACCGTAAAAGGGTAGGAGCAGACGGGTCGATACTAGAATGCGGCAGACGGGCTTTCATTCTGGTTTACTGCTCAGGTGCATACTGTGTAAACTGTACATAAAAAGCCTTCATGTGCACTCGGTGTTTGTTTATGGCTGATGGCAAGAACCGAGACGTAAATTGCAGACGTAGTGATTTTCACGGATTGAACCTGTTTCTAGCGTTTATTTTGTATGCTTTTCTAGAACTCCGTTGGTGTTGCCCTGGACCGTGGAAGCAAAAAAAAAAAAGACAGACTGGAAGAAATCATTCCAAGAACTTTTGTTTTTATGAAAGTATTTTTAGCTCTACCCTTGTATGTTTGCTTTTTATTTTATAGAACTAAATTAAATAATTACTATGGCAGCCTTTTTTAAGGCACAAAGGGCAGGATTATAGGTGGGACATAGTTTGCGCCTCAACGCCACATTCACACTCTGATGTTGTGCTATCGACAGGACAGGACGAAGAAGAAAGTATTACGTCATTATTTTCGGAAAACTCTGTTTCAGCCTTAAGGCTCCTACAAACAGGCGCGACATGCGACGCGACACAAAGGCATCGCGTGTCGTGTGACAAGCGGTACGTGTCGCACCTGTTTGTTTGTAGGAGCCTTTAAATTAAAGTGATGACAGTTCACAAATAAATTACGTCGTGCACACCAATTTAATCGCATTAAATAAGGAAGATTAAACAAAAACACGTTTAGTGATGTAACTCGATCTAGCGAGCAAGGTTGGCCGAAGGAAAACCGCTGTTTGACAAAGGTAGGGCCAAGTGTAATGTGACTGCTACTTACCGCGCCGCACGGTGGATCGAAAATCGGCTGTAGAAGACATAGGATCTCGATTTCTTAAATTTTATTTTTTTTGCTGGAAATAACTTCTGCTGATCATTACTATGTACAAAAATGACACCCGAGTTAATTCTGCCCAAAAACGAAGGAAATATATTTTTTTAACGAAAAATTTGTATGAAGCTAGTATGAAAAATCGAATTATCTCCTAAACGGCATGTTTAACCGTAATATCCTTGGAGGTGGTCATAGTGCTAATTATTTATGATTTTTTGGTTGCCGATTTGACGAAAAATTTAATGCCGATTTTTTTAAAAAATCGTCAAAATATTTTTATTGATTTTTACATGTAAAACGATCCCTTTTAGTGTCCAAGTTAAAAAGTTCGATATGTTATTAACCCAAATATTAAGAACACACAAAACAAGAAAAATTTAATAAAAAAATTGCTGTTTTTTGACACATTTTTATTAATTTAAATAAAAAAAGATTATCAAACTCTTATTTAAGTAACATATAAAGTTATATTATATACAAAATAATTTAATTTAAGGAATTAATACTAAGCATTTGTAAAATAAAGTAAAATAAATAAATAAAAAGACAAAATATCATTAAATATTACAAAAAAAAAAAACCCAAACAGACTCAAATACAAATTTACAAATAAGTACATATATAATTTTTTTACAAATTTTCCTTATCACTCTCGTTGTCAGACTCCAATTCTGAGTCATCATCCAGATTGGATATATCCAAAAACTCGAACTCAGCTTCCTGAAATTGAATTAAGTCGAGAGTTTCAGCAAAAAAGCTCTGCTTTTTCTTGGCATCTAACTTAGGCCTTTGTGCACTTAGCAAAGGATCCGAAGAAACTTCAAGCATATTTAAAATGTCTTGATTGGAATCCTGCCTGCTTCTTTTCCGCGAATGATGTTCTCGAAACCTCCTAAAATCTTTGTTTCGAGACTCTGAGGGTTCTTCCGAGAGAGTCCCAATCGGCACAATATTATTTTTCTCAATTATGTCAGCCCCATGGATTAATAATTTATGAACGGTTGACGACATGTAGTAATAATACGTACTTTTCTGCTGTTTTGCGGGCATAATCTCTAAATTTTATTATATCGACCTGCTCTCCAGATGTAATTGCTTGTAAAATTACAGCAAATCTTTTGATGAGGTCTTCATCCAAACCGGTTATAGCTGCGGTTTTATTAGGAAACTCAAATAATTTTCTTGCAGTATTCCCGTCATTGGTGGTTCCCGAGCCTTGTTTTATTATATCAATCAACAGATTGAGCTCATCTTTGAATTTATTTTGAATTATTTTCTTCCTTGTCTGTAGCATTTCTTTGTGCTCATCACTTCTCGCTGCCCAACGTTTGAAGTCGAGCCTGTATGCAATGTGTAACAGACATTCCATACAATTTATACGGGCGTGTAGGGATGACAAGCCAAATTCATACAGGTCAGAACACTCAATTTTTGATGTTACAGCATCTAAGCGGTTCATTTCTGTAGGCTTTGCTAAGCACAGGTAGCACGATGCATTTGATCTAGCTTCAGAAAGGTAAGTGCAAACTTTAGCGTCGATCATCGTCATCATTAGTTCATGAGTCACCCTACTATTATTATTATTGCACTCTGTGGGCATAAGGGCCTCAATTTCTTCATCCATTTGATTTTTCAGCTCAAGGACAACTGCTTCACTCTCCTTTACAAAAGTAAACTGAACTGGACGACAATACAAAACTGAGCATGGTTTTGGGTTCGTCCATAAGATGTTGTCTCCATCTGTCAGTTTAATTGGCACCAAGGAGGTCATGAAAATGCTCGAGTCATCTTCCTCACCCTCCATTTTCTGCTTGTATCGGCTTTGGTTAGAAGCACCATCAAATCCCCACTTGGATATCAGCTTCAACTGCTTGTTATGCTCTTCCTTAGAAAGGCTTTGAAGGATTCTTGTAACTGTGATATCAAGTAAAGCTTGAAGTGTAATCCTAGCCGATGAATCAGTAACTGTCACTGATTGCTTCGGAGGGTAGCAATCAAGCTTAGTTGGTTGCACTTTATAGTAAGATGGATAAATATCCTTAGCACCTTCCCGAATGGCAGCCTCTCGCAACGTAATATATTTTCACTTTGAGAGTTTTAGCGAAAGAAGCAATCCAAGCGCCTTTTCTGACGTAAATATGATTGTTTTCGCTGGTTTCTTAAGCGTTTCATTTAATTTAGCGGCTGCTTCAGGATTTTTCATCATGTATTCGATGACAGAGGTGATATCTCCATGCCCTTCTTCTTTTAAACGTGCTGCAGCTGCATATGCCAATTCACTGGAATCTTCGCCTGTGTGTTCATCAGATCTTCTCTTTTTTTGTTTACTTCCCAGATCTTCGAATGGTTGACGGGATCTTTTCGTCATTGTTCCAATGGACGTTGATGTCGACGGTTCTGGAGAGACTGAGAGCGCTCTTGGTATCTCATCAACACTTGGTTCTTGATTAACTAAAGTTTGCACAAAACTCGGCCAATCAATATTTGCTCCCAACCAATTCTCGTACTTTCTCCTGAAATTATCAAGGAATCGGTTGGATTTCTGCCACCTTTGTAAAGCGGCTCGCGTAAATCTCCGACAAAATTCTTTGAGAACAACACGATCTTCGTCAGACAGGCAATCGCCTATGCGGGATACAACTGCACTGAACAATACTTCATGATCAAATGAAGTACTCTCACTTCGTAGAAGAACAAACAAGTCTAAATTCGTGATTAAACTTTCCATTCTAAGATTTTATAGTCGCAGATTTAGTGTTAGCAGTTACACAGTTGTGAACAAACTAAATTATAAAACAAAACTTTAGCCCTTTTATTGCAAAACGCCAATAATTAGGTAACTACCCTCATTAGTTATCTTCTCATTAGCTAATGAAAATTTATAATTGTCACTAACTATTCTTAGAACTCATAGTACTGCTAATTAACAAATTAGCTTACTTATCAGGAAAAGTTGAATGTAATCCATAGTTGGCATTGTCGTGAGATATTGAAAATCATTAAATCACCTATAAAGACTCATTAGAAGACCTAATCAGTTTAGTTACTTAATCACTTCTTTTCGGATTCATTAGAAGAGTAAACAATTGGTAATTTGGTTGTATGAAAAGTTTTAAAACTCATGATGTGTTGATAAATATCTAGCTCAAGCATAGTTGTCTACGTGTGGGTGTACTATAAACCTCTGCCAACTCCTTCGGAAATATAGGAGTGATGCTATTTTATGTTACGTGTAGTTAAAAGTCCGTGTTCTTCAACATAAACACTAAAAGGAATCGTTTCATATGAAAAAAACAAATGAAAATATTTTGACGATTTAAAAAAAAAAACGGCATGAAATTTTTCGTCAAATCCGCAACCAAAAAATTATAAATAATTAGCACTATGACCACCTCCAAGGATATTACGGTTAAACATGCCGTTTAGAAGATAATTCGATTTTTCATAGTAGCTCCATACATTTTTTTCTTATAAAAATTATAACTCTTCCATTTGTGCACACATTTACTTCATATGACATTTTATAGAACAGTAATGATCAGCAGAAGTCATTTCCAGCAAAAAAAATAACATTTAAGAAATCGAGATCCTATGTCTTCTACAGCCGATTTTCGATCCACCGTGCGCCGCAACAGCGGTTTTATAAGGGAAACCCGTAAGTTAGATACTTAATGGAAAAGTATACGTTGCGTGCACTGCAGCAGGTGGTAATAGTAGCAGTTGGGTAGGTAGGACTTGGGTAGGACAAATAACTAAAAATTGGTACGGTACGGCAAATTATCGAAACATTAAATTGTGAGCATTATGTACTTATAGTGCACAAAATTTAATGTTTCGATAATTTTAGAGTACATCTCATTTTCACTAAGATTATTTCAGCTTACCTATCACAATTTTTTTTTAAATTTTTATTTAATTAAATAATACTCTTTTAAAATTTTGTCACTACGAAGACATTATAAGTAGTGAACTAATTGGTGATGTTCTTCAGAAAGTTCTGGTGCATAGTACTCGCAACCGGCGTGCGTGTATGTATGAACGTAAACTAAGCAAACGGAGTTGGTATGTAAGGAGCGTAGCAGGTGGCGTCTGTAGTTTCTGCCTACCTCCATGGTAAGCAAACGTGTGCTTATGTTTGCATGTATTTAATACTTCCAGCACATAAATTTACAGAGGCGAACCTAACGCCATAGGCATTTTTTTTATGCGGATGAATATGATGTGATATGATAAAGAATGTTCATACTTTACAAAGTCCACCGAAAAAATAAACGTGATAAAGCGTTAGAAAAATACCCTTTACTTAATTTTGCATATTAGGTATATATACCTAATATGCAGAATTTAATAAAAAAAATAAATAATTTAACGTATATATACGTTGTCAGGTGTACAGAAACGGACGTAGGGTATCTTTCTTCCCGAAAAAAATGTACTGTTCCCATTGATATACTATTTTTTATATATCAATGACTGTTCCTGAGGAAAACAACAATAACGTTCTTATAATAAATATGAAGCTTTATAAAAGGTATTAGAAAATTCTAGACACACTTACCGAAGTTGCTGATTGAGCCGTTTTTCATAATTCCTTCTCAGTCATACTATAATATTTTTTTAAAGGGGTGGCCCTAGTTGACCGGTGAGCGCCCCCTTTTAAATTACATGTAATAGGGGGCGAGCCTATGCCAACCGGGCACCAACCCAGACTCCGGGCTGCTACTGAGAAAATCCTCATTCATACTGAAATTACTACGGAAAATCCAACATAAATAACCACCTATGCTCTATGTTTAGCGGTTAAGGTAAATCCTTAACCTCAGTAACCGAGGTTGACGTGTAGGTTAAAAATAACCTATTATGTTATGTAACCGCGAGTTTGTTATCGTATAATATAATGTTGCAGTTTATAAACGTCGTGATTATGTTTGTATGTATAAATATGTCACTGTTATTGATCGGCTTGTTTTGTACTGACGTTATCTTTGCTTTGGTTTTATCTAGATATTGGTGTAAATCTGTGTGTTGACCGTCAGATTTATCTTAGTAATAAATATGCAATACAGGCAGCATTGATGTTTTTTAATAGTGTTTCAAAAATTTTGGGTAGTGTCCTATTTTTTTACCCCTCGAGAAAAGCTGAATGCTCATGTCGACGCGAAACAATGTTCAGCCCGCAAGAAGCCCAGTGTTAATAATCTAAAGCAATTGGTAAGCGCATCACTTGAGAACGGCTGGACCGATTTGGCTATTTTTTTCATATACTTAAAATTTTTGTAATACTCCGTATTCGGTTTTATGGAAAGAAAAATTGGAAAAGTTTCAAATTCGTGAAAAATTTAACGAGAATTAAAAATTAAAGAGTTCCGTACCAAAATGGTAAAAAGGAACCCTTATGGTTCGACTCAGTCTGTCCGTCTGTCTGTCATATATCTATATATCGATATCTCAAGAACTACAGTATTAATGCTATCAACTTGAGAATAGTTTTAGAAGACGTTTGCCTAACTATTTTGCCAATTTTTTTTTTTTGCAGCGGACTAAACTGGGGCTTAAAAATCCGAAGTGGAGCTACTAAGGCACGTGGCATATCATATGAAAAAGCGCTATTTGCATATTCTCAAACATTTTTCTTTTTTTAGGCGAAAAATGTAAAAAACAATACCGTTCGCACCCCCCCCCCCCTTATCTCGGAAGTTTGCATAAAGAAAAATCTGAACTTATTTTATGTGATATAAGTTTATGTAAAGATTATAGGAAAAATAAAATGATGAAATAGCAAACTTACTTAACAAACTAATATTGCAGTTTTAGGTCAGCGCCATCTCTTCACCGATAGTGGAACTAATGATTCTTTGATGGTACGGAACTCTCGGTGCGCGAGTCCGACTCACTCTTGTTTCTATGGGATTTTTTTATGAGTTAATGAAAGGACAGACGTCGGTCGGGCCAGCTAGTTAATAATATTAACGACTTACGTTATCCTTTGGACGGGTACCTGCTGAAAATCAATTGAAAGTGTGACAGTCTGACGGAACAGTGGATTTGTCATATAAATGTCAAAATGGCGGTGGTTTTTACCCTTCTTATCCTATAATTATGCATTCTGTTATCTGCTTATCTGCATTTCAGGTTTATATTATAACAAACATATTCCAGATTTTCTCTTAAAATCCTCAAAAAATACAATAACTGACGATCGAGTAGGGAGAATGGTTCGTTCACTACTTTTGAATGCCAAAAGTACTTTTCCAATAGGCAGGCAGATTCTGTTAGTTATTAGACAGAACATACATAGGACCTATAAACACGGGACGAGAAATGCCTCGGTCTATTCTACAAAGAACATCCGACAATGATTATGAAAATGTGATGAAAATTATACAAGCGTTTCTGATTTACATCACTACATTCACTACCGGGACTGCACGATACAGCGCTTCGACGTCCATCACAATCAATCACGATCATTTATTGCAAATTAGCTTCTACCTACATCTCTGCACGTGAACACTGAGTATATCATATCACGGACATAAACATAATAATTGTATACTCTATATAAACTTTTGTACGCAACAACATAAACTCATAAATGCGCTAGCCGTTTATTAGCTACAGGTACAGCACGTTTCCAATCGGCTACTCTTTCTAAACATAGTCATAATTGTCAAATTTATAGATTTCTATGAGCTTTTGGACACAGCCTTTAATATCCCCGAAAGTTTTATTGACACTTCGCACTGCTTCTTGAAAATTGTGTCAGTAGCCAATTATCATCATCATTTCAGCGCGGCGCGGGTCAGCTACGGCTGGATAGATGGGACCAGGTGTTTTTCGCATCTTTGACGATACCAACGTTTTTGTGGACGTTCCGGGTTTCTTATAAAGTAAGTATTTACAAGTTTTAAACTTGTAAATACTCCTGGTACAAATCTGTGGCATGATATTTGGGTCATTCCAATTTCAAGAGGTACCAAGGTAATGCCGCGATGATTGAAATTATAATTATCTCGATCAAGAATCTCCTTATTACACGTCGATGGTTGTGCTTGTGCGTGTTGATAATTGCAAAGCTACTTAAGTTTTTATGAGTCTTTTAAATTGCACATAGCACATGATAGAAAATTATATACGACTGTAAATATCTGCGTATAACAATTTTTACTCACCAAGTAGGTAATTAGATAAAGGTATACAGGTCTCACTAAAAATTATGTCTTGACTAATAATATTAGGCTCTAAAAACTAATTAGTGAAATTAACCGTGTTAATGGTTTTGTCTGCTATTTCGATGGTTTTGTATGTTCGTCTACGAAATCAATTAGGTATCTACTTAGGTTATTTTCTTAACACCGTTTCCAAAATAAGATCAGTGTCTTGATTGTCTTGAAGCTTATTAACCTGTGCCGTAGTACCGTATTGCGTGTAGTATGAAATAAGAAATAGATTTCGACTGAGCCTACCAATATTAAATGTTTAGGGCCGAAAGAAATAGTTTTAGGACAAACATTAAAGATATTCGCAGCCAAAAATATTTGGAACGATAATATTAAGTTCTGAACTTGCTATGAAAATAATGCTCATTTTTCGTAAAAATCGGACATTTTATTCCGCTTGCCTATGGCCCCTGCAATACGAGATGTCCCAGTGTCAGAAATACATCTATGAAATGTATTCAAAGTTGCAGTTTGATAATATCCTGTATATTATCAAACTGCAACTTTGAATCTATTTCATTACGGTTGTGAGCAAAGTGGCAAAATCGTGGCCGCTTTCCAATTGGTCGAACGACATCACCGAGGATTTCCGAAAATGACATTTCCGGACAAGGAGATAAAAAAAAAAAAGTAACTGAAGTCAGGCTGCAAATAAAGAACAAAGACATAAGTTCATACGTTATTGACAAAAACGTAAGGAAAGTTTCATCTACAGCAGTGATAAAACTGACGAAAATAAAAAAGAGACTACGTAAAGAAACTGAAATAGGGCGTTTGTAGAATCACGGTATTCACAGTACGAATAGTGCGCTACACTCATGTGGGACATGATTTAATCAGGTCAATAACAAAACTACAACAACATTAACAACATACAGCATGACTTCATCTTGTCACTACTAAAAATAACCAGCATACATTTGTCAATTGGATTACGGATTATGACCAGCTTGAGTAGAACAATTTGTTTAACAAATCGGTTTAGTAGACAGGTTTCAAGTATTTGCATACAAATAGATGCGTGACGTCATGGTTGTTCGATGGATTTAGGATGTTCTTTCAGCATTTCTTGTCTATGAGCGCATTTAAATCACAAAAGTGTATTTTATCTTAGGATCATTTGGAACTACTTAGCCGCAGCAATTACAAAAATCCTGTCTGATTCATGTTGCAGTTCGGTTATTTTTTTTTTTTTTGTTTTAGTGTATTTCGCGAAGTAGGCATTAAAGACGACGTGATCACATAATTGAACATCATTGTACATCTACTGAAGCCGACTTGGCCGTCTGGGGGAGCAGAGTATAAGTGGATGCTGATTGCTATTTAAAAATGCTACTTTGTATTGAGAAATAGTTTTATGAGAAGAGTAGTATCTGTAATAGAATTCTAAATATTCCAAAACTCGCAGATGTTAGCTAAGATATCATACGGCAAACGTTATACTCCTGTTCCAAGAGTCAGCATCTTTCCACGTAAAAGACCATTACCTGAGAAGCGGTATATAAAGTTAGTTATTTAAGTTAACTACCTCTGTTACCGGTTTGCCAACACGCATAATAGTTGCGTTTACCTGCGTTTAGACGGGCGTTGTGCAATTTTGTAACATATTTGGTTTGGGCGGGTCCAGAGATTTCCATTTTTAGTGTAATGGATATTTGTGATTACCTGATTTCCTTGAAACTTTATAAAATCAGAATGTAGCTTTGGGAGCCGTAGGTCTGCCAATAATATCTGGTATAAAAGTACTCAGCAGGGCTAGAACTTCCTAAGGACATGACTTTTGTTTTTAGCCAACTGTCCAAAATGGTCAGGGCAATAATGAAGTGTACACGAAATGCATATCCTAACGTTTCTTGACAATGTCTATTTAACATGCATGCTAGCGACATACTCATAATTGTGCACTGCTGTAATTAAACAGGCTGTGCTAAACTGCAGGTCAATTAGAATGGCTTCCTTACTGTGTCTTGTAAACTACGGCTATAAAGATTGCCTTACTAACGTGTTCGTAATTAGCACTTTTTCGAACTGCAGCCACTGACTTTGAATTCTTGAAGATCCAAGAAGTACATTTTCAAAGGAATAATAGCAATACCTTTTGAAAATATTTGTTAACTCTTCGATATAGTTTTATATGTCCCGTTCGTCTGAACATTTTTATTTAAAACTAGCGTTGTCCTGTCCGATGCAAAAATCCCATAGAAAATGCACTTTCAGTTTTCCCGAATTTTCCGGTCAACTTTAAACTTTTTTATTTCCGTATAAACCTGATTCGGACTATAACGAAATAAAAAAAAATAAAAAAAAAAAAACAATAGGTTCAGCCGTTCTGAAGTGATGCGCTACCAACGAGTAGCATTTAATTTTTATTATATTATATCATAATCACTTCCACTGTAAGTGCTAAGATAAGTGAGAAGAGTTCCTGGAAGAGCTTGAGGTAGGACTTTGTCCAGCAGTCTGATCGTATGGGCTGTAAAACAAAAAGGTTTTCAAGCTCTTCGAATTCTGCGTTTGGCAGGCCGCTAGACCTTAATACAGTATACTGCGAAGTACATTACACCTTTTGACCCCTGGGAATGGCAGGCCATGAATAGCAGGCGTAACGTTATACGATTATGATATCAAAAGTTCACCTGCGCGGTTTCGATGTCAGCCGTATAATTAGGGAAAGTGCTGTGGCTAATTCTAGTTCATTAACAAGCCGCATGTCAAATTAAGTTTACTGCATCCGGTAAGAGGCATTTGAACTGCTATTCCGCTTTGGCAAACACTGTAACCTATGGTCGTATATTGTTGCGCCAATATCTACGATCTTGTACCAGTCTCAACCAAGCTTTATCGGCGATGGCAATATCTCACCGCTGGACGACCAACATGTATGCAAAGACAGGCCTATGCCCAGCAGTATGTAAAGTTGGGCTGTGGATGATGACGATATAATAAAACTATGTATTTTTTGCGGACACCAGAGGTCACAATGATTGAGACGCATTTTAGGTTAAGCCTATGTCTGACACTGATCTTTACGTACGACGTTTAAGTATTACTTGAAGCCTCACAACAGTTCAGGCTATAAATAACACAATTGCCTATAAACATCTCAGCTGTTTAACGTGAAAAACAGGCAGGCAGGCAGCAAGAACGTCAAAGGCGATTAAAAATGGTCTTATTTGGAACGAGCAAAAAAAAAATTGATACATTTAAAATTCTAAAACCTTCGATCAAAAATCGAGGCTGACAGAGTCAATAAAGCCGAAGACGACTAAGATTTTAACAACTTCTATCCGAGAAGGTACAGTTTTGGGATTTTCTATAGTAAAAAGGCTAACAAAATAAATTATTGGAGGGTAACATCAATTGTTTCTGACGTTTCTATTCGATGAAAGGTCAAAATAGATAACTTATTTACGCTGCATAAAATCCATAGGAGCCGTCTAGTGTCTCATCGGGTTTCGGTCTTATAAACAAGACCACATAACTTGCTCCATGTGGTTCTAATCTCCGTTATGTACTGTACTGTTTGCTTGGATGCAATTTTGTTAGAATCGGTCTACGTGGTTGGAAATAAATTAAATAAATAAATAAAGGAATTAAGAAATTTCCATGGGCACACAAGTCTGGGTGAATAAAGACTTCAGGCATTCTGCATTTACCATGAGCTCCAGAAAAGGATTATTTTCAATAAAATCTTATCACCATGAAAACATAAACAATACCCAGTCGGTCACAGATTTAAATCCATAAAATGCCATGGTTTAATTTGCAAAACGAATAGTTTAGATTACGTATTTATTACAGCCATTATATTGAGATCGTAACATTTGTAATTGCCTATAGCTTTAATGGGCCATAACTTATGCAAATGGCCGCCTGTTACGTCATAGTTAATACTATTGATTTGTTATCGCGGTAGTGATAATTAATCTTGTAAACTGGCAAAATTTTGAATGCGGGTAAGTTTTTAGTCGCAAAATGTAGTAGCGTCCAGTAGGAAATTAGGAGAAATCCAAGGGCAATCATGACAACTGACAAAAGGATTTTGTTAGGAGGACCTCGTACTGGAAAATATATGTTTTTCTTACTATTTTGGACCAACCACAACTCAGTCAGAAGGTTCTTTGCAAGAACAAGAAGTCGTCAAAGCTCTTCGTAGCTGGTTAACGTCAGAAATTTTATATTTATTTGTATCATTCAAGTTTGTCACTATTAATGGACATTTTATCAATATTTTGATGTGAAATACAAAAATATGACCCATTATTCATGTACGATAAAAATATTTCAACCTCAGCAAAATTCTCTTCGAAATATCGTTCGAAAAATCCAATCCATAAGTCAAATTTGCCTTTATTTATAACGTCTAGACCTAAATCCAGACAGGCTGGGATGCAGAGCAGCGGATGAATACTTAAACAGATTATATTTAGATCAGACGCTAAATGTCGCAGTTATGGGGGGTATTCCAAAATGTGGTGGAAATAGAATCGTCGGGCGATCCGTTACTGAAAATTTTGCAGTGAATGAGCGGTGGAACATTTTTTTTCATTTATTTGAACATTATGATTGCAGTTATGGCTTGTTTGGAGTCTGCTTAAGG
The DNA here is from genome assembly GCA_947523025.1 of Dryobota labecula. Taxonomy (NCBI): domain Eukaryota; kingdom Metazoa; phylum Arthropoda; class Insecta; order Lepidoptera; family Noctuidae; genus Dryobota; species Dryobota labecula. The sequence continues at coordinate 1,839,328 of OX383292.1, forward strand.
CAAAACAATTCTTTAGGAGCTTGGTTTAGTAGCTTCTTAACTAGCAGGCATTGGAACTCTTTACCGTTTATCGATGGCATATCTTGTCTTCCTTTTATTAAAAAAAATCCAGCGTGCTGTACAAAATACCTGATACCCAGTCAGGTTTTCTTGCCCTTTTTTTCGGCAAAGTCAGCCACTGAGAAATTTTGATTTTGGCAATGGAGTTCGACGTCTGGAAGCATAATTATCCGAACATAATGATCGGGCAAAACTGACCCTGACCTACGATAACAACCTTTCGCACCCAGCAACTACTTGTAATCCCAAAGGGGAACACCGCAAGGTGTACTTTTATAGACTGATATTATGTATGTGGCCAATGTGAATGTGTACATGCGATGTTTGGCCGGTTCCCATTAAAGGTCGTAGTATAAAGTGATATGTGGCTTGCGTTGCAGACTAGCAGCTGTGGCCCACTTTCTACGTCTTTTACAACTGCCGGGAAACAGATGAGCCTTTTTTTTGTATTTGCAACACAAGTCTTGGACTCAATTTAGTCCGAGTAGCAGAAATTTGGCGATACAATGACTTTTAAAAGGTTAAATACTCGTAAGGGTATTTACGCTACCGGTAGCGGTACCAAATGAGGAAGTTGTGAAGACCGTTTTGGAACTAAATAGATCGAAAACTTAAAAGTTGGGATAGGTTAGGAGCGAAACTGAGCGAGGGCGAAAACAAATTGACGACAAATCGGTTTGTGCATAATGTTTTGCCCACAATCATCTATCATGTTGATTACCCTTTCTATTTTAAATTGACATAGGTTACTATTCAATTTCGCTAAATTACCTTAAATATTGTTCCTTAGAATGTTTTACTTCCAACTTCGATTTACAATCCACTACTTTGTTACGAAAACAATGCTAGAATCTACGCCAGCTAAAAGTAGACATTATGTCATTTATTCTACGGTGCTCTGTGGTATTACACCACAGTTTTAATGATAGTTAATGATGCTGCTCGAATGTAGAATGGACATGTTATGAACGCAAAAATTATAACAATACGTAATAGAATATATTTTCTATGTTTTATGCATAAGGAAGTAAAAGGGTAAAATATGTAGGTACTTAGAATGCGAAAGACGAAGTTTTAGTTAGTTTTGTAACTCGTAATAAGTAGTTGCTAAGAGAAAAAAAAGGTACGGGTCCAAAATGTTTGGCTTACAAAGAGATTTCCTCTTTTTCCTTGTAACTTTTAAGTTATCCTTGAAGATGGTAACTAGGTCAAGGAATAGAAAGGACCAACTGATCCCATCCGAATATGTTTATATTAAGATCAGTGTATTATTTGTATTGAAGGGTCTCGTGGCTAAATAATAACAGCCGCATGGGTCGATCGAAGGTACGCTACGCTTGCTGCGGTCGGTTCTTATTGGACCATCGATTTCTCATATCGAGACCCCTCCGTGTCTCGGAAAGCATGTTAAGCCGTTGGTCCCGACTGTCATTCATAGATCTTTGACAGTCGTTACGGGTAGTCAGAAGCCCAAAAAGTCGGACAACCAGTATTACTGAGGGATATCGTGTTACCCAGTAACTGGGCTGTGGAGGTCGAATAGGCAGTCGCTCCATATAAATAAAACACGGGTATTCAGCTGCATCTGGTTAGACTGGAAGAAGCCGACACCAACATAGTTGAGAAAAGTTAGGCTGATTGATTTTTGTATAATTATGTGTAAGTAGTCGTGACTTGTGATTGTCATGATATTTGCATAGGTTATTATGAATAGATGATAGACACGAGTTTGCAACGTCGGCGTTGGTTGAATTCAATCATATACAAACGAAATCTTCTTTAATTGTAGCATATTGTTACTGGTTACTGTCATGTCAGCCTGCATCATCGTCTCGTAGCTGGGAAAAGACCCCCACGAGCTTATTTGGCTATTGTTTATTGCAGACCGAAGATCTAATCCCGATCTAGTCCAATATTCTCTTAAAATAATTATTGTATTAACAACTTTCCGATATGAGTGCAAAAACCTCATCTTTAAGGATGAAAATGCTCTCAACGACAAAAGTTGGCCAAAATGATCCTCATGAACCTCATCTTCTCGGATTTTACAAGCCTTTCAATTTACGTCATCGGTATGATATAGCGAATCTCGACCATCCCTGGTTCAGTGACACCGTGACTGGTACAACTGGTTTCCGAGCCTTGCCGCCGGCGCGCTAAATATGGACTATCTTCTGCAACCAGTGACTGGTTTGAATGCAGCCAGTATTAATTACTTAGATGAAGCTTTGTCAGGCGAATTTTATGAGTAAATGTGGGAGTTCATTTATTCTTTGATTACAAGTGTAACTGGTTTGGGATTAACATTCCGATTTCGCACTTCTCAATACATCCTTGTTAGTTTTATGACTCATGCGATTATGCGAAAGTTGGCCGTTTGTCTGGCATGTTTTTTAACTGATTTTGATGATTTGGGAGAATAGTAGTATGGTATCAGAAAGACAAACTACCCTAGTTTGTCTTTCTACCAAATACCAAAAAGCCAAAAGAACAAATAATAGATTGTTCTTTTCGACAGGCTCATTACACATAGAGAAACAGGCATATTTCTACTTTTTATCCGTCCCAAGGCACAATACGATAGAAGCCTCCATAATTTTATTCTTCCATTTCCCATTTTCTTTCTTATTTTCTTTCCACTCGATGAAATACCCCAAAGATAAGATTTGCCCTCTGTATCAATGTTTAAATATTATTTCTTGAGTTAAGATTACGTAAACAAGTATTTCTCTCATAGTATAGAATTATGGTTGGCCTGAAATGGATAAGCAAAATGGCTGTGCAAAAATGGTGTGAACATTAGGGATGTAGGGAAAACGTTTTTATATTATTAATATAAAAATGTTTTCCCCCCCAGAAAGAATACTTCCTAAATATGTGATGTTATATATAGCTCGAAAGTTTGTAGATATCGACAGATCCTTCCTAGATCGGAAGTGATTGCAAAAATAAATGTAAAGTTGCATTATTAACCTATAATGTATGCGCAGTCGTTACAGGTAGTCAAAACTCCAAAAGTCTGACCACCAGTCTTACAAAGGGATATCGTCCACCCAGTAACTGGGTCATGGAGGTCAGATCGAAAATCATGTCACTACAAGTAAAAAACATTTTACATGCATTTTCCACGCGTTTGTTCCAACCGGTTTCCGACTTGCGATAGTGACGGTGGTAATAAAGAGTTTTTTGTCTGAGGGTATTTATTGTTTAAGGGTTTAATAGAAGGAAGTTGGTAATTAAGCTAATTCAGTATAATTAGCGAGACTACTGCATCACACTATGAGAAAAGGGTTTTTTGTGGTTTGTAGGAAGTAGTAAAAAACAACGGTTAACTAGCGCCACTCGTTTAAAAAAATATTATCTCGTGACTGAGAAGGAAATATGAATAACGGCTCAATAAAGAACCTCAGTGTGTCTAGAATTTTCTAATACCGTCATATTGAGACGAAGCAATAAAATTCGGTCTAGAGGAATGAAGGCCGCTTTTCTTTAGATCGAATTTTGTTGCTTCGTGTCTCAGCATGAAACTTTATAAAAGGTATTAAAAAATTCTAGACACACTTACGCCCGGTTTCTCGACGGCTGTTCAAATCTAAAATTAACTAACCATGTGTCAAATCTCTTGTTAAGTCGAAAACGAGTTGCACGAACGTTAATTAAGTACTTTGATTTAAATCGTTGATCACTTAACACAACAATCAAATTAGTACAAAAATCCCTTGTTAAATCAGAATTTGGGTTTCTGAAAGAACGATTAAGCTTGAATGTCATGTCAAGCAGCTGCCAAATGTTGTGTTAGCTAATCTGTCGAGCTTGGGCGATTATCTTTGCGTTTCTTGTGATTTTCTGATTTCTTTGGATATTTTCTAGTTATAATTAATAAAATAAAACAACTCCGGCTACCCATAGCGGACTTGAGATTGATTAATTTTCTACTGGAGATTTGATAACCGATATTTCTTACAAACAAACGGAACCGTGAGGTACTTACGAAGGATTTCACGATTTGTTTGTACACAAATCAGAAATACACATATCATATATTATATTTACCAATAAAAACGTGGAATAGTTACTTACCTATCTATTATACTCAAAAGTGAACATTTCTCGCGTTCTGTATAGTTTCTCCCTCTTGATGTCGATGCCGATGCCATAATTCAATTATCATCATCATCATTTCAGCCGAAAGAAGTCCACTGCTGGACATAGGCCTCCCTCAATTGGGGGGTTTTGTCATAATCGCCACGCTTAGCAGGCGGGTTGGCGATCGCAGTATGGTGTTAAAAATGAAAAGAGAACGCTGCTGCCCATTCCCTAGGAAGTCCTTTAGTCGCCTTTTACGACACCCACGGGAAGAAATAGGATGATGCTATTCTTTACGTCCGGCACCACACGGCACATAATTCAACGAAAAGCACTAAACAATTTTTTAATTTATATCTCTAGATACCTCGAACATTCAAAACTTTCAATAAAATGCCGCCTTTAGAAATGTCAGCAGTGTCAACTTGATATTAAATTGAACGAACTACTTATCAAAATGAATGAAGAATACGATGTTGCCATACACATAATCTATTTTCGTTATTCAGTTGACATTGATCGTTGATTAGTTAATTTTATCGTAATCGCCAATTCAGCAACCCAATTTGATTTGACTGTTCTGTTAATTTAACAGGTTTGTTAGTTGATTACAGATTTGAATAGCCGTCGAGAAACCGGGCGTTACCAAGGTTCCTTATTGAGCAGTTATTCATAATTCCTTCTCAGTCACGAGATACGGAGATAATATTTTTTATAGGAGTGGCGCTAGTGGACCGTCCTGAGTTTGATTCCCAGGTTAGTCACACCTAACAAACATACACTTCTCATCAGAAAAATCGAAACACCTTGCAAGTTTATGTTTTGTAAAGATTATCAGAAAAATGTGTATATTTAGGAATTTATGTCAAATGTCGTCATTAGGATTTGAAAACCTCATATTATTCACTATAATATGAGGTTTTCAAATCCTAATGTTAATGTTCTAAATTCAAATTAAGTTTTCATAGGTTTCGTATTTTGTTTAACAAGTCATTTTTACCCTGTATGGAGTATGAAGGAAATTGATAAAACAACACACGTAAATGAAAAAAAAAGCTAAGAAACGTTTATTTAATAACTTGTATTCCCTCCCCGAGCTCTTGTTACTGCTTCCATACGGTTCTTCATCGATCGGATGAGAGTCAATGTTGTGGCATTCCATTCCATTCCTCTTGGATTGCATTTTGCAGCTGGCTTAAGTGTTTCTGGGGCAGGATCTCTTGCACGAATTCGTCTCTTTAATTCATCCCATAGATGTTCAATCGGATTCATGTCCGGGCTTCTTGCTGGCCATTCCATAATGGAGATACCGACTTCGGTAACATAATCTCGTACGACGCTCGCGGTGTGAGCCACTGCACTGTCGTGCATGAATATGAAACCGTTGCCAATAAAATGTGCATAGGGCATCACGTGAGGCTCACGACACTGTTCGATGCACCGATGACTGTTTAGTGCAGGCAGACGTGGCCCAGACACAAAGTTCTGTCTTACCGTCGGCGCTGATTCCTCCCCAAACCGTCCACGAACCGCCACCATAGCTGACCTTTTCTTCAATGCAGCATTGTGCAAAGCGTTCTCCATCTCTTCTGTAGACCTTGTTCCTTCCGTCGTTATCATACAGCATAAATTTACACTCATCAGAAAAGAGAACTTTGTTCCACTGGAGGTATGACCAATTTAGGTGCTCACATGCAAAGTTAAGGGGCGCTCTTCGATGGTTTGCAGTTAATTTCGGCCCATTTGCTGGCTTGTGCGGTACCAGTCCACGTTCCTCCAACCTTCTAATTGTAGAGTCACTTACAGCCACATTATGAAGCTGCTGCTGCAGTTGAAAAGCATTAAGGCGTCGATTTCGTAAAGAAGTTGTTACAATAAATCGATCATCTCGCTCAGAAGTGACCCAATTCCTGCCAGATCCTGAACGGCGCGTGAACAAACCAGTCTCCCGATAGCGTTTGTAGACTCTATGAACAGACGGCAGGCTTTGATGCAATGTTTCAGCCACAACACGCTGACTAAGTCCAGAATCCAGCAATGCCACCACTTGGGCGGCTTCTGCGGGCGAAGTATCCATATGTTTTAGAAAAGAAACTTTTTCAGACGTCTCAAAGTCACAGTAAACAAATAAAGTACAAAAAGTTTTAAGATAAGTGCTAATTTTTAGTTTTCAAAGGTGAAATGTACTCCAACTTAAACACACATTTGTCTCAAAACAGTGAATCATATTTCATTTATAGGATAAACAAATGAAATTCTAATTTAGAATTTAGAATTTTCGCTTATCACTGTAATGGCCAAACTGCCAGCTATACAATCATGTGATTTTTTTCATGGAATGAAAACTCTTTTGTGTTAAATTAGGACAGAAACCATAAAAACTGAAGTGGTTCGATTTTTCTGATGAGAAGTGTACTTTCGCGCAAAAGTATTCAGGTGTAATGTTATATAATTATTATTTTATCTTTGTTTTTCATTTCTTGATATAAACATCTTTTTATTGAAGTATAAAGTCTCTTTTGTGTCCAAATTTTTTGTTTTGATTTGTTTTCTTGTATTCTTTTTAACTTTTTTGTGTTGTCATAAAACAACAAAATGTGTCTTTTTATTATGGGAGAACACAGGCTCCTGCAACACAGTTATAACTAGCGCAGGAGTCAGAGAATTCTATCTTTTGTTGTATATTTGTTTAATGTCAATAAATATTTTTTGTATTTGTATATTTTGTATAGTGGTTTTTCTAGCTGGTTTGGAACTTTTCAGTAGCTGCCTGGAGTGTAAATTTGTGCCCTGTTGATGGCAATAGACTCGCCCTCTATTACATGGGACATATAAATAACTGGCGAAATGTAGATTTACTATAGGTACACCTTTGCCGAACTTTTCTGGGAAACAACGCGTGATTTTGTGTTATGTTTTAGGAGGGTACCGAGCGCACAGTGGCCCTCATCGTATGTTTGGTGATTTATTTTAATTTAAAATGAAAATGCAGAAAATAAGCATGTTACACTAACATGCTTATTAGCATGGTACGTTAAGCACGTCTTACTCTTAAGCAGTTTAATAAAATGTATTTTTTTTACAATCATATTCATAACCATAACAAGTCTAAATAAAAATTTAAGGCAAACATTTAGTAGGCAGTGTCCTTGTTAACAGATTACCTAATCATTACCTTGTCATGTGCTTCACCTTACAGCAATGGAATAAAAGCAAGTCATGAAGATACTTTAATGTTTTCTGTTTGTGGTATGGTAGCCATAAGAAATAAAGTTTAAATGTCTTTATTTTTTTATTTATAGGTAGGGTAGGATTTTTTTTGTTCTCCGTCATTATAGTTATTTTTTATTCTATTTTTAAAAACGCTATCCAAAGCAATTTATTTTATGTCTTTCTTTTTTCAAATGCAAAGGCTTATTTTCTAGAGTATTTCTTTAATTGTTGTGATGCTGATTTTGACATTCAGAGTACATTGCATTGTTGCATTTCGGACCTTGAGACAGTTTATTCTTCAAGTAACTGACTAATAATTATTACTAAAGAATGTTAATTCAATGAAAATTGCTGTAATTAAAAACAGGTATCCATATCCCAGGAAGTAAAAATAACAAAATAAAGTAACCTGGGATGTCTTTTTTTAATTTGATTTGAGGAGAATGGGAAATTAGTTTTTTTTTTTTCACATGTGTATTTTTTTGCCAATCATTATAAGTATTGTGGTGCCCAAGACACCACAGACCACCAGAGAAAAAATCGGACAAAGGCGTTGGTATAAATATTATAAAAAGATTGATTTCTTCCTACTATTAATTCAAGTAGGATTATTTGAATAAAGAAGGATTATAGTTTTATATTCCAGCAATGCCTCGTTGGTCTACCCCTTCCCACAAAACGGGGTTTTAGGGACCAAGAGGACCATCTGATTGATACTACCAATCACGTTTTTTTTTTAGTTTGTAACCTCTTGTCCCAGTGCTGGACAAAAAATTTGCAAGAAAAAAAAAAGACGGGTGAATAAAAATAAAATATTTGAATCATATAAATACTTGTGTAGTAAAGTTCCCCTATAATTAAATTCACAATAATATTATAGACTGGCCTTCCGTAGCTTAATACCTAATCCTTTATATATTTTTTTAACAAAATAAAATAAGAACGTAAATAACCGCGATAATGCAAAAATTACTTCCGAAGAAGCGACCCTCGATAACAGGTCGAAAGGGTAAGCTACCCACGCAAAAATTAAATATAGCATGAACCGAACAGAACTAAACATTATTACATGAAATAATTATTAGCAGCACTTACCTTCAGTGACATTATGGATATAAATCGATTTCCAGCACCACACGTGTATTCAAACAGTCATAATTCGGAAAATTACAATTTAAAAAACACTTCAGTGTTTAACACGAGAATTATTTGAACACATTTTATCCAAAACATACTCTAGCACGCATTATGTAACGGATTCTATAATTGTGTGTTTTATTTAAAATTGCTTATGTTATTATTGTCGTGTTTTACAGATGAAAACAGTTGGTTATTATTTTTATCGATAGCGAAGAAACGGACAGACGTCAACAAGATACCATCGTATTTTCGACTCTGTGATTTTTTCCCTCGCTCGCAGTTGCGGAGTTGCGCGTGTTTTGACAGCAGGCGCGTTCCAGCGATAACCACAGATCATGTAACTTAAGCGATAACTTGCTTTGGCTGTCAATCGAAATTCTTTGCTTTCATTGCCATTTAAAAATATAGAAGAATGTGTTTATTACAAAATTACGAATAGAACTTGGCAGTTGGGTCATGCATGAATAAAGTTTGCTACAAACATAAATACTAAAAAATACAATTTTATTACAAAATTATAAAAATTAGCAAATAAAAAGTCATTATTTCTTATCGCCTATTTTTAAGTGCATTTTTACAGCTTCAACAGCGCTCTTGGTGTCATATTTGTGGGCATGAGCTGCAGTTAGATGCGCACGGAGCTCTATGGCTGTATTAGTATTGTACGGACACAATCGGCAATGGTAGAGAAATAAACCTGGATGGCGGCCACTTCGAAGAACATGTTTGCGAAGATTCTCCTAAAATAAATTATGGAAGAAATTAGAAAAGAAATGATAATTTCTTATAAATTTTTCAATTTTTTTTTGACTGTGTGATTTATTGCAAGTGGCGATACCTAGATGGCATTGACAATGCCCTCTGTTGTTGAAGCGAATTAATATTACAAATTCTATTATTTTACACCTTTTTGCAAGTACTATAATAATGTAATTGAAACAAGATTTAAATAGTGTAGTCTCAATTTAACACGGCCATATTGTTTAGCGTAGTTATTAGATACGTACCAAGCTACCACAGGTAAACGAGCAATGTGGACAGGCATATGGTTTGATTCCTTGATGGCACAACATGTGCCGCTTCATATGGCTTGCTTGGTCGCTCTTGAACGTGCACAGATGGCACTCGTGATGTTTTACATGTTCCCCGTGAGTTCTGCGATGTCTGAAAATATATTTATCATACAATAGCGCCATCTACTATCGAGTAGTCGAACCAAATACAAATTAAATCGAATTCAGCACAATCTTTTATAAATGAATTAGGTAAAATAAAAATGATAATTATCATCAAATAATGAAAGATAATAGCATTTATTAGTTGCTACTAGTAAATGATAATTAAACTAATGTCACCCTGTCTTTTTTATTTATGTATATAGGCGCCATCTATTTTGAACTTCTACCAAATAAGCAAACTACTTCGCCAAATTTACCAACCCAATGCTATTCACTAGAATACAAATGATTCAGAAAAATATTCATAGATGGCAGTGTTCCCAATAGATGTAAATTGAAGTTTATTTTTAATGGGTTATCAGATTTATCAACAAATTATTGTCTAAATCCATAATTCGTTCTCACCTAGCAAGTTGACTAGAATTTGCGGCCACGAATGTGCACTGTACATGTGGACAATGGCGCGCAGTTGTAGCATTGACGCAGCTACTGCCGTGGCGCGATAGTGCAGTCCTGAAAAAGCAAACAAGATGACGTAGAACATAAATGTAATTAAAAGTTATAATTAACTAAATTGGAATGTTGTTTGCAATGTTAGTATAGGTCACCTAACTACCTACATTATCTACTTAGTTGATGGATGCCTACCAATTCGATTTATTTTTACGTGGGCAGGTACAGAAAACGCATTGATTCCTTCTATTTCTTCAGCGCTCAGTCAGCCAGCCCTGAAGAAACCGCCTTTGTGAGTGGCTCAAAGTAGTTAAGTACCTATCTCTTGCAACCCAGATACCTACCTGTCTTTTTAGTTTTCATCGCAATGTGTTGTGTTGAACAACGAAAAAAAAAAACAAACACTATTTTATTTTTTTATTTGACTAATTTATATAATTTTCATGTCAGCGAAATTCAGTCATGATTTTTAATACCTAGGTACCCATACACTATCCTATAACCCATACTTCCCAAATACTCAGTTTCGTTTCAGTCCAGAAGTGTCCAGTGGTTACTAATTACTGCATCCTGTCTCCAGACGTTCAGAATGCCGTCCGCTAGGAGTTAGCGAGGACAAGAATGTGATGTGACGCATTTGACCGAATTTATTGCTACGCTAGCAAATGTGCTGTGGCAAACATAATCGAAAGTAGCGGAAAAGGAACTGGGTACAAGAGGAGGTTATGCTGGGTTATGAAGGAAGAATAGAAGTCAAGAATATTTTCCTTCAACTTAACACCAGTCCTTTAAAGACTCGGCCCACTCCCTGTCACAAAATAAAGGCCTGTGTCCCAGCAGTGGGAACCTAACAGGCTGATTAAATTATACTTATGCTACGTTTATTGAGTGTTTTGCAGGCGATCTGTTACAGTAAGTACTTAATTTTTTTTAATGGTATAGTCCAGATGCTAAAATCGAACCACAACACCTGAGACACACTGGCTTTATCTATCCAGGCAACAGAATGTCACCAACTACATATATAAAGAAGTAATTTAACAATATTGTACTACATTTCAGTTGCGTGCTATTTCACTCTGTCCATTAATGAATCACTGGCAAGCAAGCTAAGTATAGAAGTAATGGATTGCGTTTGAGGACACACGTACTGACAAACTGGCAACACTGACAACTTGTCAACATTTCATATACCTAGTCCCAACCAACTTATATGATAGTGCTGCCGTGCAACGACAATACACTATTTGTCACTGTAGGTATCTTAGGATACTGTGTCAAACTCTGACTGAGCATTTATTTCAATTAAACCATAAATACTTATGAATTTTCAAAAAATTCGGTCATTCAGAAAGATGAAGCTATGTAGTTGCCCATTATAAAGCGTAGTAGGTTCTTATGGAGAAGAATGGGCAAGAACCTTGGAATTGGAAACCATGGACACTCTTTTAATTATATTATTACAAAATATAATTCTTGACATAATTCTTGTTGAATTTTATGTGAGAACGATGTAAAAAGACAGAAAAATCAAAAAGAAAGTGTTTTGTAGTAGATACAAAGCGCCAGGTGGTAAGATGTATACATTATTTCCTTGTGTATGTTAAAATAGGATGGTCTATCAAAATTTTGATGAGGTCTTAAATAAACTGAGAAACAATAGGAATATACACTGACCAATCTCCAAAAAAGTAACACTACATAATCAATTACTACAGTGCTTTGTAGTTTCCCGCTTTCTATGAATCCCTACAGGTGTTTTGGCATAACAATGCCCAAATAAAGCGAGTTAGAGAGATGCTAAATACCGTGTTTTGTCTATTTTAACAAATTATTTCATACAGTTTACATGTCGTTTTTTCTCTTAGCAGCAGCAGTAGGACTGAACGCTGTGACGGATTTTGAGTGAAAAATTTAAAATCGTGACGTGTCTTTCATAAATTAAAGACTTATAAGAATTCTTTTAAGTATAGTATAGTTCTTTTATCCTTGTAAATATAGAAGACACCGACAGCTGCAAACCTCATTTCCAAGAACATAATATACTAACCCTAGCCTGCCTATACATTCTAGAAATATGCAAATTCGTTCGTAATTACCAATACTTTTACACGACAAGAGAAAATATACAGTCAAGATACACACTGCGCCATAAAAATAGGTTAAACTTATCAGGCTCTAAGCTAAAAATGCACTCAACAAGTACACTAGTCATGTTGTCAGAAGAATAAATACTATATACATTCATAAATAAATTAAAAGAATTTCTATTACCTAAATGCTATTACAATATCAATGAATACTTTTTTTTTATATAACATGACAATACCTATTTATTATTATAACAACTAAGTAGTCAAATAAAAGCCCCTCTTCCTCTCTCCTACTTATGCTGTGCCCGACAGGGTCCACAATCATCATATCTTTGTAAAACCTAACACCTAAGTTCACATGTGAAAGCAATAAATATATTAGCATCAGCAGTATTAAAATTGATGCTGAAGGTACGGTGGTCAGCACATCAAGTTACCACAAACTGTCAAATTTACTCGTTCGATTTTGAACTTAATCATCAACTTTTTTAAGTTTAAAATCGTTTGGAGTTTGACAGTTTTGTGTAGCTTGATGTGCTGGCCACTGTACTATGCAGTTATGTCCGTCAGTTATGTCCACAATCCAAACAGTGTTACTTCTCTTGAAACAAAAGATCATGTCCTATTGAGAAATATGCCTTAATTGTGTATCTGGTTTATTTACATAACATTCTTCCATTTCCTCACATAGAATAATATTTTCACAACTTCAACGGACATGGACAATATATGAAGTTTCCTATCTGACTACTCTGCAACGGTTACTAAGTAGTAGGTACCTAATTTAAATTTAAGCCATGAAAAGCTATTCGCCACAAAAACTCTTTCCAAACTAATAAGCATTACAGTAATAATTTCGTGCGCATAAGCTGGCAACACTGGCCCACCGCGGCGACAGTTATCTCGCTCAGAAGCATTACAGTTGCACTGCATTAATGCAAGGCGTCGCAATAACGCGTAAGATATTACAGAAGTTAGATCATCAGCGCTGTTAGACGCCCCCAATGGCTCTGCTATGTCCTACAATTGTCTAGATCCGTTGAAAGTTCCCTTAATGACGCGCCGACTTGATTCATGCGGTCTGCGGTGAAGTTCTAACGTCTTACTGCTGTGATTTTAGCATTAATGGAGGAAGGAGGATTGGAAATTTCAATTTATACTGGCGTTTGAATCCACCGAGTATATTTGAACTTAATTATGTTATAAAATACGGAGCGATTAGATATTTAGATGTCTGGTTAGTCTAGCTCCAGGTTACAAAATTGGTCGTTCTAGACACGACACCATTGTTCGTGTTTCAGATACGGCGAGCACAAAGGTTTATCTTGGTAATAGCTGTTATAAAAGTATTTGCGCTAAAACATTAAACGCTGAGGACAAACAGCCGTTAATTTTAGCGAACCACATTCAGTTTAAAATCGGCGTCGTCAATCCTTCGTGACTGATCCCAACTATTTATAGAGTGACGTTAGACATATAAATTGTAACGCTCGCAGCGCAAGTGTCAAAGCAAATAAACCACACACGATTTAGCGCCATCAAACTGAACGACAGATCAAAATGCAAATCCCCAATACGTTACAGGGACACGTGCTAACAATAAAATTCAAACGTCCACTATCTCTCTCCGACACTAATATTTTGATCCAGCACTCTCTCAAAATACCGTGCATCCGGGCACAAATTTATTACCACAGAGTATAAAAATGTCATCGTTGGCAACACCGCGGGCGGGAATGTGGTGCGCGCGAGCATAATCAAAGCGCTCTTGTCAAATTATGAATGTATCCCGATATTTGTGAAGGAGTTGTGTGACGTGTGACATGTAACGCATCCGCTGCGCACACGCATGTTATTACCGCAAATTGATGTCGACGCGACTACGCGCTGATGCGACGTTTATTTCGGTTGCATGCGTTTTGTTTGCGCTTCCGTCTTAATAAATTCTGATCTCATTTGATTCTTTACTTTCTATTCTTCGCGTACCTATTGGTCGATTATCGCAGTATATTTAATGTCCGATATGAAGATGTTAGAAAAGTACCAAATATAAATATTTGAGCCGATGAATATTCTCCATTTAAATATTTATGTTATTATTGGTCGATACTTAAATTTGTATGACCACTTAGGTCCGAGTTTGAGATATGAAAATTTAGTTATTCAATAGCTCGTTAAAAAAGAGAAATAAGCAAGTGTTTCCTAATCTACACGCCGAGTAAAATGTAATATGACTAAATTATACTTACTTGTTAGAAAACCTGTTCTTGCACTTCCCGCACTCCCACTCCTCAAGCCTCTCCACTATAGCTGGCAACTTCGGTATCTTGGCCACCTCAGTGCTGTGCTCACTCCTGGAATGATTTGCCAGGCTAGTCTGTCTGGTAAAGTTGGCACCACAGGTGGAACAGATAAACGGCCTTTCAAACGTATGCTGCCTCAAATGCTGGCGCAACGACGCCTTCTTGAAATTCTTGGGACAAAGAGGACAAGGATACTTTTGGATCACTTTCTCTGTATCCCCAATTTTGAGGAGTTCCTTCTTAGGTGTCGTATGCAAGACCTCGTGGAAGAAGCACTCTGCTTGGGAGTCGGTGGTGAAGAGACACTGGCTGCAGTTCCAGAAGATGGAGGAGGTGATCTCGGCGGTTTGTGAGAGTTGGCAGGCATTGTCCCTGACGTGACGAGTCACTTCCTGGGAGAGGATGAATGACATCCCACATTTTGGACACCTGGAAACAAACAAAGTGATCTTGTAATTTCATTTACAAAGTGAACTTTTTTCTAATTATTTACTGTCTACTTACTTTTTTCGTATATTAGGATGCATTCTCCGAATATGGTCCTTTAAAACCAATACATTTCTTAAAATAACGTTATCAGTGCAGTACGGACACTTTTTGCTCATGTCTTTGGTCGGCACTCCTTGTTCCCTCAAGTTTTCCTTTCTCTTGATCCTGTGTTCCGAAGTCTGTCGGTGACGCTTAGCTTCCTCAGAAGAATTAAAGTTCATTGCACAAACAAGGCAAAGGTAAGCTTTTTGTTTGTGCTTAGATTTTAAATGAGCAGCAAGAGTCAGAGAAGATTTAAACTTAGCTTTACACTGCTGGCATTTGTGAAGCTCTTGATAATTGTCAGTGGCTGTAACCGCCAATGGATGCCCAGTCGTCTGGCAGTGTCGTTTCATCTCGATATTGAATCGAAATTCTTTGCAACAAGCATCACATTTTAATACAGTTTTCTTTCTTATTATGATCGGCATAGATCTGTTTATAACAGCAACCACTTCGCTATGATCAGAACTGGATAAATGTTCTAACATTTCTTGGGAGGATTCGCAATCGAATTTGCAAAAAGAACACCACAGTCTGCCTTCAATTAAAGCCAGTTTTCGGTCGTGTTCTTCAGAATACCAGTGCTGCATAAAAGTAGAAAGCCAGTTTGTGTAGAACTTACATGGACTGCATTGGAAAGGGGATTGATGGACTATCGCATCCATGTTGTCCAAAATAAGCTCCTGGTACAAAGTTGTATTTGTATCTGTGGCTTTTCTGAAGTGATAGTGAGAAATTAAATGCTTCCCCATCAAATATTGTCTTACTCGTGACTTACAGCCGGAGCAGTGTACAAAATTAGGCTTCCTCTTCCTTTTTTTCTTTTCAATTTTGACGTTTAATTCTGCCTCGTTCTTATTCTGCTTTTTTCTTTCAATTTGAGAGTAAATTTCATCGTTTACATATCTAGATGGACGTGCCATTCGCTTGTCTACCATACTCTTCATCGGCTCTAAATGGCCAGAGAACTCTAATTCATGTTCTGGAAGAACTTTCTTCTGATGTAAACTGGATCGAAGATGCTTGTCATAAATCGCTCTTGAGTTAAGTCTTCTATTGCAGGGACCGCACCAATACTGCACTGATCCCTTTGTCTGTATTGTTGTTTGCATTATTTGGGTCTTGTCGTTTGCACCTGGTACCCACTTGCCTTTAGTGTGTCCAGGTGGTGGTGCATCATAATCTTCATCACGTTCGTTACTATCAGGCATGATAGGTTTCCACTTCCCACCAGTGTGTTCTTGTTCTTCCCTCATGTCCCAGTCTTCGTGTTCAGGAGAAGCTGGTCGCCATTTTCCACCAGTATAGTTTGGAGGAGGCTTCCATTTAGCACCACTAGTAGGTTCTTCCTCATCATCATCTTCTGATTCCTCGGATTCGTCACTCTCTTCATCCCCCTTGTAGTCATAAGTATTGATGCTGTACGATGAATGTGTTGGAACGTCTTTCTTGACTGCCCCGCTGATGCTTGCGACAGCGTTAATTAATTTAGTTTGGTTGTCTTCATTACTTCCGATCCTTAAACTATGTCCTCCAATCCAGTCTTCTCCCCTTAAATTATTTTCAAGAAGGCTCATTCGTGGGATATCTCTAGAAGTAGAAGGCACAACCATAGAAGCTTTTCTATCTAAGTTGGGTTTGGGTATAGGAATGGGTGGTGTCAGTCTTGAAAGGGAAGTTTTCTTGACACTGCTCTGTAGCTCCAAAGATTGGAAGAACACATCTGCTCCGAGGCTGTAGGACGGTTCCAAAGTATCTATAGCCGGTAGTTCTGGTTTTGGGTCTTCAGGTTTTAGTTTTCCACATCTTTGCTTCCTGTGTTTCACGTAGTTATCCAAGCCAACGATGGTGGTATTGCATTTGATGCAGAGGTGGTTGTCGTCCTCGTCATCTTCCCTTGGTGACAACATCTGGAAAAATAACGTGAACTAGATTAGATAAACCGGTAATAAATATTTATATTTCGCAGGTGACATGGGGTGCTCTGAAGATGTTGAAGAACCATCAACGTGGGTACAAATGGACCCTTCTGAGGAACGTCCAAAAGAAGAACCATACATAAACGTTTAAAGTGCTATAATAGAAAATTAAGACACATTCATAAAAGTTTAAAGCAAATGCCATACCATCAAAAACCTTCATTACAAAACTTGAATACAAACGAGTATTCAAACTACTATACTAATAATTGGAAGATTCGCAACCTAGTTTAAAGTGCTATGGCGACGTCGGGGCTAATCGCGTGGTGCACAGACATTACTAGTGACGTCAGCCGTCACCGCCGACCAATAAATATACCTCCGATGCGAATTAACCGTAAATAGTTGTTCAGATCCATAATGTATGCAACGAAGGCAGTAATAAGTAGCTAAGTTTACGCCGCATACCTGCAGTCGATTGAGTTATGGAAGTATTTCTATTGTTTTTGCTTGAACCCATAAATTAAATGATCGTGATTCGTGCATGATCGAACTTGGTATTGGAATGGTTCAAAAATTGTGTGTCAATTGTTCTGCTTTGTGCACTTTTTTGGTAACGTTTCCCCCCAAAACTTTCGAAATATACATAGCTATACTTGCAACTGAATGAATGAATGAAATGAATTCAACTTGAACCAAAAATACATGTCGCACTCATCAATTGAGTCGTCTAACCAAACTAAAGCCAATAATTCTCTATCAAGAACTTAGTTAAGTAGGTAAGTACATCAGAACATATTGGAAGGCCTCTGTAAACCTTATAAGGTCTAGCAGGTTTGAACATACAGTAATAAAAAGTATTTTTCAGTGCGCCACCGACGGGGCGTCAGGGACAGTCGAGGTGTGAATCAAGCTATCATTAATAATTCTGCCGCACCTGTCCTATCACATACAACGTTGATTTACCACTGGTACTCAAATTTACTCGATTTTAGGGCAATACTACATTTCTAGAAACACCTCTACCTTTATTGAAGACAGCATAACTGATAAGCAGACTGCGTGGCAGTAGCAATAGCATCCTCAATATGATAGCTTGTAAGCTAGACAGGCCACTGGTTTGGAATGTCACCCAGAGGACAGTCACTCTTAGTTATTCAGTACCTACTAATATAGTTTTTAAGTTCAGTAACAATATAGGGGTTTATTCATAAACGTTGCTTAAAGTTAAGTGACGTTCAAACTTCAAAAATGTATGGTTAAACAGTCGCTAATCATTACTTAACTTTAAGCAGCGTTTATAAATAAACCCCTCTATGTAATGGATCTATGGTCATCTGATTAAATAAATAAATAATAATTATTATTACCCAACTGTGTCGACCTTTGGGATGATATCCCTAGGGACAATAATTTGACTGGCCTGGGTTGTCTTATTCAATGGTCATCAGAACTTCATGGGCCCTATGCCATAAACTACACCGTGAGGACAACGCTATTCGTGTGCAAGAAACTGCAGTGCTATTCTGTAACCATCTCACCGTGAAAACGTAAGTGAAGTGAGCTTGAATTAATGAGCTGTCAATAGTGTCAATCCCTAGCCTCAGACTGGCTGTTCTATGTTCCATTGTGTAACGTGACGCAAGATGCCTTTATAGTTTTGTTTTTATACTATTCCGTCATCGGTATCAGCTGTCAAAATCGAATCCCGCCTATTTTTCTGTCAAAACAAGAATTTTCCTTTTACGGTACACACTAGTGTCACAAACTGCCAAAGCCTATCTGACCTCTTTTAGAGGGAAATATTCGAGTTGCATTCGAAAACTGGTAGTTCGTGCCATGAGTGACACGCGTCAATCGGCCCCGCACCGCCTGACACCATTGTGGCTGACAAACAGTTGACACGTGACGGCTGACAAATGGCTTCGCTGTCAGCCATGTCGTTAACGTCACAGCAGTCATTACACCGCTGTTCGGGGAACTTTTTAATTATTGGAGTCGCTGCTGAACGGATTTGTTTATTGATTTGTTTGTTGGGTTTTAAAATAGTCTGGTTCGAGTGTGATTTGATGGGTTGTGGAAAATGGCAGTAGTTTAATAGTGAAGCTCATCCGGCCGCTCGAACTGTAGTGAAATGGAATGTCTCGATGTGAATGTTAAACTTTCTTTAACATACCTACACCTACACATCATCGAAAGGAAAACATACGTCTTCCCTGCAAGCAGCAATATTATATAGAAAGGATTACACCACCACTGTGGTGCATCTCTGCCTAACACAAAACAACACAACACAATGACAGCATAATCTTGATGCTGCATCTTACGTTGGTCCCTAACTTCGAACTGGAACTTATATAGATATTCCAAAAACTAATACCATTGAGTTTTAAAGTAATTAATATTTCTAATGGATTATCTACCGAAGATTTACTATCCATAGCATGTCTACGATAATTATGATAATTCGTTTCACCAAAACATCCCGAAAAACTAAACTTGACTAACATACTAGTACCTACTAACACTGGCCGAAACCAAAACGTAGCAATAACGAGTCAGTTACAAAAGATCACTATACTGCGACAGGACAGCGCGCTAGTAACTGGGTGACAGATAACAGGCTCGCCGTATGCGGACGACACAATCATGCCAGTGAGTGGGAATGGTCCTTCAGTTGACTACGACAATTGCTATGACTAGCAAGTGAGGGACTCTTCATTTTCGTTTTTCATCAAATGTGTCAGTTTTGGTATCTGATCTGCTGATTCTGGTACTAATTAATTTTCTTAATTTTCTTCTGTTGTCAATTGTTGTTCAGTGGAATATATTTTCACTCAACGAT
This sequence comes from Dryobota labecula, assembly GCA_947523025.1. Lineage (NCBI taxonomy): Eukaryota > Metazoa > Arthropoda > Insecta > Lepidoptera > Noctuidae > Dryobota > Dryobota labecula. The sequence continues at coordinate 1,859,149 of OX383292.1, forward strand.
TGCAGTAGGTAACTACTTAACATAATATATAATTGGCAATCGCTATATTATTATTTATGTATTTTCTATTCTATGTCACTCGCTGTAAAAAGGTCATTGTCGCTTTACATGTCTCAATATACAAAGAGGTAATCTGTCAATACAAGTGGAAAATGCTCCAGCAAAATCAATATCCATTACATAACCCTTGAAAACATTAGCTAAAAATGGATTATTTACTTTCAAAAAGTAATTCAATAACTTTCTGAACCCAAGAATCAATTGGCACTGCCAATCACAAATAGGAGCATAAATAAAACTCTCCCAGTATTCCATATTCAAACGTTCCCTCGTATTTTTCGCGCGCCGCCACCCATCACTCTGGGCACACATCTGTCAAGTGTCAAAACGTCCTGTGTATACAGGGTGCTGTGTGAGTTAGTCGTGTGTTTATAGGATGGTGTGTTACAGTGTGGGTGAGATGTGCTAGTGTGCGAACGTCCGTCAGTCACGCGTCCGCGGAGGCGTGGACCTAGCCCGGGTGTGCTCCGCTTGGGACTGTCCGGAAAGCTATATTCATTGCAAAATTAATACGGAATGTTAGAAATTGCGGAATGACTATACCTATAAAGCAAACACCAAACAGACAGAATAGCACTTTTGGAAGAGTAACAACATAATTTTCTGAGACAAAAATGCTATCTGGTTGGCTTCGCCGCGCCGCAAAAACTCCCTGCAGATGGAAGAAATTGTACTTGTGTGTTACGATGCGCAGGTTTTGCACACTCCACGTCCGAAGTGCTGAGGAGCAGCGGTGTAGTTACTGTTCCATTCGCCTCTAATTAGCCAATCAGAGGTTGTTGGTGAACTTTGACCGTTCTCAATAGTTCTAGACTAAAGTAAGCTACTCACAACAACATCATATCGAACACATACCCTCTTTTTTCAGGGAAATAATAAGAACACGCTGAAAGAGGAACTTTTGCATAATCCATGCCAGGTCTCTCCAACACAAATACCCCAACAACCTAATTCCCTCAATCACAAATCAGCATACAAATGAAGAAATTAAAGGCGGTCGCAAGCGGAACGCATCCGCGACGTCGTCAAAGGCTGTCGCCCGAATAACGACGTCGCCATCGATCGAGGTGCGCCCCGCTCCCCCCCCTCGCCCCGGCCCGCTGCACCCCGCAGCCACCTTACACGTGCAATACAAACGACACGGTTTTTCAACACCTTTTGAATTTTGAACTAATTGTGACGTCATGTCACTAGTTAGCATGGAACGCGGTCTCATTATTTCGAATTTCGTTTGAATTCGAGCTAATTGTGATGTCATGTCTCGGCTTGGAAGTGCACGCGATTAATTATGTTTTTTATTTAATTTGAATTTAGAGCTTCTTGTGGCATTACAGTTGCATATTAAAGTAATTGCACCGAGTTTTCATTACACCGAAATGACTTGATTATAGTGGTCAATGAATTTTGAGATGTTTGCTATATAATGCCAAAATGAAACATGGACTGGGTGGTATGAAGTTCATTGTAGGTCTGGCAGATAAACAGAAACAACAGTTTAATTTGCACTAAACTTGCCTACATCCTTTGACATACTTTTTTATCTCTAAACCACCCATATTTTCGCTTTCTCATTTTTATTAACTCTCAGTCCATAAATGGATGGTCAAATCTGCATTATCTGATCACCGATTCTATCTGGGTAGCAGTTTAAGAGCTCTATAAGTCTATATTCCTAACATATAATTTAACTAAATGAATGAATGAATGATCATTTTTCTTTATTTGCAAGATTCAAATTAATTTTAAAGGGGTTTGGACGCGCACTCTTTTCTTAAAGTCCAGTGTCGAAAAACCCACGTCGTGTGACACTGCGGCATTTAGAATTCACTCGAACAAAGGATCGATCACTGTTCAGTGTTTAGTACTTATGTTGATTTCACAGCATCAAGTTACAGACGGACATAGTCCTGCACTCTAATTGGATAACACACTATCAATCACAATCTGAATGATTTGAGAGATATTGCTAATCCATCGCTTCTTATGTTCGAAAAATTTGTCTGGTCAAAAACGTAAAGAACGCAATGAATGTAATTGAACTGTCAAAATGAAACTGAAAAATGAAAATGAAGTCTGTTACGCAATTACCCTGCTGATTCCTTTTAATATTAACTGCGAATCGAATTTGCTACCTAGAACAGTACGTAAAGTCGATGCTCTATCCAATCACCTCTTGAGCTCACTCACCCTTGAGTTAATCATTCGTTGTCCACTAGTTTATTTTGCTTCAGTTCTATACGACATAGGAAATGCTTTTCTGTGATATGACTGTGTCCTCTTAGTATAGGTTTGTTCGATGAGCCAAACGTCATCGGTAATTTATATATTTCTGTTTCTTCCAGTTTATGACGTTTGTTAGTGACTAACTTTTGGCTGATTGTTTTATTATATTCTGCACTAGCTGCTGCAAGCGGCTTCGCCCGCGTGGATTTTTCTAAAATAAAAGTAGACTTAGTTAGTTCCTATAACATCAGCTATCTGCCAGTGAAAGTCCCTTCAAAATAGCTCCAGCCGTTTCGGAGATTAGCCGGAACATTTTTTTATTTTTGTTATATTTACCGTATATACTTTTATATGTATTTAGTAAAAAGCTGTTATTTTGACATAACAAATTCAATTTTATTTATTTGTATAGATGTGTAGATTAGGTACCTAGTCAAAGACAAGTCATGATTAAGTCCCATGTTTAAAAAAAAGGCCAGATATGTCTCATTTTACAATCTACGGAGTGGAGATATACCTGTCCAGGGTCTAGAGGAATGCTTTTGGTATTCTTATTTGATCAAATAGTATAGAAACTTTATTATGGATTACCTTATCAGAGCTTATGCTAACATATCCAATTAATCAAACAACAATGCGATTTAATTAGCTCACATAGATTATACTCCAATATTTGTACAAAGATACACCTACAAACAAATTTAAATCCTGCATTACGATCACAAAAACTACCTAGCTTGGGAGGGAATCAATTATAATTCCCATTAGAGGGGGGCGGGCCCTTTGATTTATGTGGGTAGTTGGAAAAAATTACGTACGCTTGCAAGTGCACCTTGTATTGAAGGCTCGCTGATAATTGCTTATTATAATTTCTGTTTCCGCGGTGGTAGGACGTGTGAGTTCAGATTAATGCGGCTAAGCATGTGGTTCTAGCTAGATTGTAGAGTAGTTGTTCCGGGTCTGGCTGTTTGTGTATGTGAGGTTAAATATTTGTAAACGCACCCAAAATACAGGAGAAATTCCAAGTGCGGGGCAACGTTTTAAAAAAAAATTTGTAAGAATGGGAGTGAAATGTAAATTAAGAGTAGAACAGGGGGCCAAGTCTACTAATGTACAAACGTTGCAATGGTCTCTTCATTGTGAGTTTTTGACAGATTTGCCATACAAACACTGTCAAATACAATGGCGAGACCATTGCAACGTTTGTTTGTAAATTAGTAGACTTAGGCCCCTGGTGCCTAGACAATATAATAGCGTTGAAAGAGTTAGAAGTAGTAGTAGGCGAAGTGCAAGACAAATATTTTTACTTTTTGTTTAGACGATAATGGCTAAAGGAATACACGATGATGGCAATATGGTAAGACAACAAGTAAATAGTGATTCTATTTAGTTCTTGTCTTGCCATATCAGAGATAGAGCTTTTTGTAGAGTGTACAGAAGACATTAAAGTTTACTTACTTAAGGCTCCACTCCAGTCACTCAAGTCATAAGGCTACTTTTTTAAATTTTACTATTGTAGATAAACGAAGAAGAGAGTGGACGACGAGCGAATCAAGCCGTTTTTCAGCACATTGTTTTCATTTCTAGTAAGCATTATACAGGGCGAATTGCCTTTAAAGATACTGCCAGTACGTCTTTCTTATACTAAATAGTGTTTAAATCCAAGAAATGTGTAGGTTTCAGGATAGCGCAGTGATTTGGGACACCAGTGCAGTGGGTCCAAGGTCGACTCGATAACTGGGTCAAGATGGGTTGGTACATGCATAGGTAGTTGTTACGACTTCTTGACTATTTATAAGAAGGTATGTAATTAATAGTACACACAAAGAAAATAAAGAAAGATAGAAGAAAAATATTCTTGAAGGTAAGTAGTAATGTGGTATGAATGAATGGAAAGCTTTTTATACCAGTTTTTTCGTTTGTAAGTACTGCAGTGGAGAATGACATTAGGCGTAGAATTGCCTTAAGTCTATGGTAGAAGGTAAACTTAGGTAAGGGTAGGTACACACGGCTACATATCAAGCTACAATTTCCAGTATAAGCTGACACTCTCATTGTACGGAAATCCTATGCAATGCGAGATCAGCTTATACTGGAAATGTATAGCTTGATAATTATGTAGCCGTATAATTATAATTATTATCATCAAGCTTGTCGAAAGTATTTGTGATTCGCAGTTTTTATTCAATTCTATTTTGTTTTAAAACTCCGAGCGGAGGAATGCTACTGCTGATTTATTTAACGTCATTATTAGTTTTCACCAATCACGGTAAGCGAGAGGGTGTGCAAATTTTTTAAGGAAAAATCTCGGACAATAAAATCTATATCATAAATGTTTGCATCAATATCTCGTTATTATTACTCCATAAAATAACATACTACTAAATTCATAGCGTGAACACTAAATTCCTGTCCTACGTTAAGACGGTCTCAACTAGGTCAAAGCACTTGTTGCCGACTCCTTGACTAATGTTCCTATATGTAGATGGATGGCGCCATGCCTTTGTGGTGGGACTTGGGAGCTTTCTGCTGCATTTTATGCAAGGTTTTTGTTTAAGAAATGGGTAGTTTTTGAAAGGGTTGGTTGACAAAACTACGTTTCCTTCTGCAATAAAAAAAATTGTATTTGTTTTTTCTTGTTTGAAGAAATCGACGATTTATTTTACGTTAGCCAGAGTAAGATTGATGCATGAAGTGTACGAGTTGTACGACTGTAGCGAAACTTGGTACCGCCCGGCTTGTGTCCAGCTGAGAGTTTTTAATGAGGACACAATTTGAAGGTGATGCTGTGAAGTTTGCTGTTAAGTTTCTGAATTCAAACCCTAAAAAGACTGGATTTATTACTTTGAACTTCGCCTTTGACGTATTAACCCAGTGTCTTATGAAATCAATCATATACCATACGAGTAGCTACTCTATTATTAACCAGGGTGTCCAAATTAATTAACAAATTCTAAACAAAATTCATACTGGTACCTATCAACGAAAATATAAAATCACACGGGGACCAAGTTGTATACTTAATCAATTAAAATACAAGCAAATTTCCGAACTAATCAATCTTGCCGGTAAGTTGGCCACACGTCGCCGTCCGGCCGGACAATGTATGTCTCCCGGGGGATTGATAGATTCATTAGTACCAATCTAACGATGACACACATGTTTTTAACTGGACTGAGGAGGTGAGGTTTCTGAAGATTGATTGGGATTTTGGGTGCGAGGAGTTTGGGAGACTTGTAGATGGTTTTGAGGCAATCACTTAGAATATAGGCTTTTGGGGTACATTAAAGGAGCCTCAATATGCGGGGATGATTCTTGCCAGTCAGTTCAGCTTATTAAAACCTAGCCTAAACGGTTTTTCTTTTTGTCACTACGACAGGAGCTACTCGTATTCTCTGGAAAAATGCCTCAGTCTTCCATGAGAGCTAACACAGTTTTGTGAGTAGTTGCAGCAACTGCTTTTACTTTTCTAAAGATATTGAACGCAGACCAGTAGTAGTGAGTGTAGTGAAAATGTCGCTGTGTTATCACTGAAGCAATAGGGTTTTTGGTAGCTCATGCTCTAGGTTTTGTCTTATCCCTCATACTTTAATTTGTCTCCACAGGTCATTTCGTCAATATGAGGCACCGGTTCTTGAAGGTAAAATAAGAGAAACATGCTATCGGATTTCAACATTGCATTTGAAATTAAGATATAGTGGATAATCGTTTTATATTTGTTGGTTGGGGGCAGATTTTTTGCGGATTCAGAGCGGATTGACTGATAAATTGTTTTATGCTAAATGTTACCTGTTACACGAATTGATTAATGCTGATATTATACCTACTTATAGTTTTTGTATTCTTGTTCTTCTTGTCCCAGGGGTTATTCGTAGATCCGTGACAGACGTTATGGGTCGTCAGAAGCCCGAATGTCTGACAATCAGTCTTAAAAGGGGTACGTACTTGGTTGTGGAGGTTAGATAGGCACCGGATGTAGCTGAATATCAGTATTTTACATGGAGCGACCCATGTAAAATACTGTTATTTAGCTGCATCCGGTTAGAGTAGAAGCCGACCCCAACATAGTTGGGAAAAGGCAAGGCAGATGATGCAGCACCGACACATAATAAAATATTACGAGGTTTAATTTCCATTAAATCGTGCGGCAGCTCAATAGCTCTGCAACATAGCTATCATCAAACAGAGTTGCAATCTTTTTGCTATAAATTATGACCTAGAATTAGTCTTGAGCTAGCCGTTGTGCACAGAACTGGCAAATCGACGTAATATTTCAACGCCGGCGCAACTCCTATATACCACATACACAATAGGTTCAGAGGTGCCTATCCGTCATTGGTTTACCATACAGCAGTCATTAGTCTACGTCACAGTCGTACTTCGAAAACGGAACGTCCGCGCATGGAGTCATTACGGGGGCCAATCAGCGCTCAGCGCGCGCGCACCCCGCCGCGTTCTTTATAACACTCGTGCGCAGGAATATATCACGCGTCAAGACTCAAAAGGGTTTTTTACAAACGTATCTCGTATTCGTCATCGTTATAGTACCGTCGGAGGCTGGCTTGCGTGGCGTCCAATAAATAATAACATGTGAAAAGGAATTATTTATTAAAGCTTCGTGTCAGTAGGATAGCTCCTTTTTTTTAAACTCCACTTCGATTCTTGACACGGATTTGTGGATATGTATGCGTCCGTTTATTCTTGACTTGACCTACAGTTAGATTTTGTTTATTTTAGACGTTATTGTGTTGGGTTAAGCGTGAATTTTGCGAGGCAGACGCTGTTTTGTTTTTCTGTTTGCGCGTGTAAGGATTCATAATAATATTATTCATGTAGGAGTAATAAAGAGATGTCAATATATAGATACGCGGTGTGTATACGTTGGTAGTGAATAAATTATTACTTTTAGTATGAGATTATCAAGGGACTGTTGGTTGCGAAACACAAAGATTGAATTACAGTCGCATACGACATCAATATCTGCGTAGATGTATGTATTAAAATGCCAAATAAACGAATGAATTATGTTCCCATTCACTTTGAAGGGAATTAATACTCAATACCGTGGACACGCGATACGCCAGTGCTATTGACGAAGCAGTAATTATAAGCCTCTTAGCTCCTATGGCTACTTGCGAATTTTGTAAAATGATCTGCGGTTATTAATTTATGTTAGACTATGATATCTTGGTGAGTGATTTAAATAGTCACACACAAAACGTGTACAATATTTTCCTTACAAATTATGTGGTAAATGTTACTAATCAATTTATTGTATACTTTATAACAGCAACGATGTACGTATTAGATTCAAAATCAAAATTAAGCTAGGTGCACGATTTCCCGTATCCCATCAAGATTCTATAAACGTCACTAAAATAACAGCGCCATAATTGAGCCATCAGCGCAACTATGAGTCACGGACACAACACGATTACGAGTACCCACCGTTTAAAATCAACAAAGACAAACATCCAACTTTTAAACACGTAATCAAACAATGTCTATTGTTATTGAGTCTCGTAGCCGTGAGCGATGGCAATTGAAAGTGCACCGCTATCGGCCGTCCGCTTCGAATAAATGGAATAAATCATGGCACCACAATAAACTCGACGATTTCAATTAAACATAAATCTCCTGTGACGGTTGGCTAATGGACTTGATACGTCTATAAGTTTCTTATGTTTGGATTTTACAGCCTTTACGCAGTAATAAACTTAAGCCATGTTTTAATTTTTATTCGAAAAACATAATGTTTTTTTTTTTTTGGAATGTTGGTCACCCTACTGTTGAGATTAGAAGTCTTGAAGTTGTAGAAGAAAATTTTATTAAAGAATTAAGATGGGACAGGCAAGGAGACTAAAGTCGATGTATTTTGCTAAGTTGCTAGAAATCAAACAGTTTTATCTTGAAGACAAATAGATATGGAAGTTAAATTATGTTGTGGATGGCGCTAGTAAAAACTAGGTTGAAAATATAAAAACTATCGTATATGAAATAAAAATATATTAAAGATAAAAACAATCGAAAAGAAAGCAAGAAAATGAATATTATAAAAAAAAAACAAAAAGTGTTTTAGCAGAGCGTGGTTTCGATCCACGGACCTCTGGGTTATGGGCCCAGCACGCTTCCACTGCGCCACTCTGCTTCGTATTTAAGCCAGTGAAATAGCTATTCGTGTGGTAGCACTGAGTTTATCGAGTCAGTTTTTTTTTAACAATGTTGTTTATTTGGTTAAGTTCATATCTACCCAATCCATTCTAATATTATAAATGTGAAAGTAACTCTGTCTGTCTGTCTGTATATTACGTTTTCACGCCTAAACCACTGAACCGATCGTCATGAAGTTTGGCAGAGATATAGCCTGGGATACGGAGAAGGAAATAGGCTACTTTTTTACGCGATAACCGACATCCACGCGGGCGGAGCCGCGGGTAAAAGCTAGTAACCCAATAAGATAGACACGTACACGGTAAGTAGGAAAACACCATTGCAATAATTTTAATCAATAGTTATAGTAGGTATATAGGTACACACGGCTACTTATAAAGCTATACATTTCCAGTATATGCTGATCTCTCATTATATGTAGCCGAGTGTACCTAAAATAATACCGTAATAATTTTTATAAGCAAGAAGTGGGTGTTATTTACCTAATATTTAAATAAGGTATCCGTTATTACATAATTACTTAATTAATTTCTCTGCTTTCTCCGTCAACGATCCGACTTTACCGCTAAGATAATCTAACTGATCCCCAATTACCTCCCAGAAAACTTAGACTTCTAATTAAAACCAATTAGCTGAAACAAAATTCCTTTATTTAAAATGAAATTTGTATTCTTCCATATTCCTAATACTGTTATGCCTCAATAAAAACGGCTGATATGTTCAGGACGGGAGTTGACGTCCTTATTAACGGGAAAATTGAAAATTGACTGAACAACATGATTGGCAAGGGAATATTAGCTGGATGCAATTTTGCCGGCGAGCTCTTGTTTGCGTTTTTAAAAAGAAAATACTCGTGTGACGTTAATCCATCATTTTGGCGCGAACGCCATTGCTTGCGCGGAAAAATGCAAGCTACTTTATAGTCAATTAAGTCGCGTGAAAGACGTGGTATTATTTCTTATACATTTTAATAAGGATTACTTTTTGTGCTTTTTGTTTGACAGTGAAAATAAATGTTAGGTTTTACGACTGGTAATAAATTAGTTCACACTTTTGACACTAGATGGCGTTGGTAGTTTGAAATTATAGAACTCATAATTATGAGATACGTAGAATTAAGTAGAGGACCGAAATAATTATTCGGTTGAGAACTTTTTCTCACTGTTATACTAACTGTTTATTTTTTAAATTCCGGAAAAAGTATTAATCTATTTTAAACATAGGTAGGTATTTCGAATTAAATTGTAATTAAAAAATATTATCAACAATTTTGTAACATGACTTTATACTTATAATTTACTAAATTATTATTTAATTTACATAGATTTTAGCTAAATATTTACCATCATCAATGATAAAAAAAATACTGGCTGGTAAAATGCCACAGAAAAAGAAACATAAAAAGGCGGGAAAGCGGCAATTCGATCTTCAGTTGTTTTGTCGAGTGCTAATTTGTACGGATTAGGCGCACAATGCCACATTCGCAAAATGACATATTGGAATTTCTCATAATATCACATTCTCAAATTGTCATATTCTCAAAACGCCACATCGCAAAACGTCACATTAGCATTTTCTCAAAATGCCTTTTCGCAAAAGGCCATTTTCGCATAATTTCAAAACCTCGGAATTTCACTTCGGACACAGTATTTTTTTTTTATTTGGTTAATAGGTTTTTATGAATAACGCCACCTAGCTAAAACTTTAGAACTTCTTGGTTATAAGCAAATCGTACAATCAATGCTGCAATTCAAGACTGCGCCGAGTGCACAGTGGCGCCCTCATCGTTATTTCGGTGATTTATTTTAGAATGAAAATGCAGAAAATAAGCTCGTCAAGTTGTGCTTCACAAGACTATACGTCATTATTACTACAAACAGTAGTTTTAAATTGTTATGTTTTATTGTAATCATTAAAACGGAGCTTAGTGGCCACTATTTTCCGTAATATATTTTCCGTAATTAAAAAATAAGCCGGAATAGTTGTGCTCCACAAGACTATACGTTACCTATTATTATTACAAATAGTAGCTTTATAGGTATTGTTAATTAGTAGCTTTATGCTACTATTTGTAATAATAATAACGTATAGTCTTGTGGAACACAACTATTCCGGCTGATTTTCTGCATTTTCATTCTAAAATAAAAGAAATAACCAAACAAGGGATGAGGGCGCCACTGCGCGCTCGGTAGCCTCTTACCTATGTGATATGACTTTTTGAGAATGTGTCATTTTGATACTGTGGCATTTTGCGAGTGCATTTTGAGAACAGGCAATTTGCGAATGTGATATTTTGCTAGTGTGGCATTTTGCTAGTGTGGCATATTGAGAAAATAAATTTTGCGAATGTGTCATTTTTTGTCAATATGTCATTTTGCGAATGTGGCATTGTGCGCCTAATCCATTATGTACGTAGGAAATGAGTTCATCAGATTTAGGTTAGTTATGTCGGTTATGTTGATTGTGTTGGGTGTGTGGTTATGTTTAACTAATCAGGTTTTATTTACTTTCCTCATATTCGAAATGAAAAGCAGTGTTTACCTCGGGTGAAAGAACCTATTTAGGCAGTCGAACTATTGGCGCCCTCGAGATGCTCGTGCGCCAAATCATCTCATGCTTAAATAGTTCCCTTTCATATTTTGTCTTAGGTATACTTACCTAAGACAAAATAGTAGATTACTACCTATACCTACTTAAATTTTTCTAAGATATTGAAATTTTCGAAAGTGTACTTATGTATCCACTTAATCAAAGAGGTGTTAACACTGTTAGTAAAAGCTCATGTTACAAATTAATAAGTTATAAATAACTGATTGAGTCGTTAGTGACAGCTTAGTTTTATCATCTCCGTGAAATAAAGCGTTATGTCGGTGTTGTTCACTATTTAATAGGTAAATCTGTGACCAAATTAGTTTCCAACTTCATTACAAAGTTGTACAACTAAAATAAATATCGACTATAAATTTTTCAGTTACCATAAAAATATTATTGTCGAATAAAATTAATCGACTAAAATAAATTAATCGATATAACTCGGTTTTAATCATCGATGAGCGATAAAGCGCGCCAGTAGCGCCCCCTAGCGTCGGCGGGCCGCAGCTGCGAACCGAACGTTCCCCTATTATACGTTTATTATTGTCGCGTGTTATTTCCAATATTTTTCGCCATCTCATTACTCGAGCCGCACTGACGGCGCTAATCCGTCGGGAGAAGACGCGCCTTAATGGAGGTGATCATGTGTCCTAACGCGTAACGTATTGAAATATGACGTATTGGATGTACCTTCGGGGATTCAGCGTTAATAAACGAAAAAAAAAAAACACTTCGATTATGGAACGCTCTCCCCGGACGGGCACGCATCGCAATAATTCTCTCCCGTATGACAGCCCAATGATAAATCAAGGCGACTGTGAGAAGAAATGCCAATAAATATCGCGCCGAAATCCAATAATTACGAGGCAATGAGCCGGCCGGCCACAAATCAACGGACGGACGGACGGACGAACGCATACTAACGTCTTATCCTAACATCAGATTAAAAACATCAATACTTGTCAATAGAGGTCGCCTCCCACGTAATTATAGCCAACAATATCCCGGGGAGGCCGAGACCGAAAAGGATTAACATATATCAAGGTGGAATAATTGAAGGAATCGATTAAATGAAGAGTATTAATTGCTGATGCGCCCGCGCAGGCCGAGATCCCATCGCGCGCCGCGCTTTGATATGTTCTGTTGTAATGTAATATTAACTGACCGTCCGTCCGTCTTTTATGGAATACGATAAATAAATAACATTATGCGTATAGGTAACATAACTTTGAAACTTGCTAGGGGGGGGCCTTCAGCAAAACAACATCGCGATTAACACAGTTAATTCCCCAATTTAAAAACCGAACAAACAAATGTATGTAAATTGCGCAACTCTATGTAAAAGCCGACGATAACCTTGCAAAGTAATGCAGGCGAGTAGTCCTCTCAATCCCGACCTTAAGCGTGGGTGAGTAAGAGCGGCTGACTAGCAAACTCATCGTTGGCAAATTGAAGTGAACTCGAAACAAGCACGTTCAGAAACTGCTTACACGAATTAGCGCATCAAAACGGGCGCAGGGGGCGAAATTAGAAAACTCTTCCCATTGCCCCGCGCCCCCCCGGCCCCGCGGCCGTTCCGCACGTCATAAACTGACAATTTACGATAACGCCGGGATTAGCCTGTTTGTCTGTTATGCATTCGAGTATGGAACGGAGCGGGTGGAGTTACAATGTCGACGTGTGAAACGGAACGGCTCACGGGTTCTCCCGTCCGTCGTTCACAAGCGGGTAGATGAAATTGTTTTACATTTACATGCACACGACACGTGCCTTCATAACACCGAGTTTGTACAAAGGTCTCGTCTCCACTCAAATGCTTACTTGCGCATTCGTTCCGAACATTTCGTCAAATACATTTGGCATCGTCATTGGCAGAATAGAATAAAATGTAGGTCAATAGGTCTGTAAAACACTTCCTGTTCTTATATTTTCGACTTTTACTTCACGTAAAGCTAAGCTTTTGCTGAATTTTTTTTATCAATATCAACGGGACAGCAACGGACGTTCTGGACGACGGCGACGAGAATTTAAAAGCACCTTGTGGTTATAAAATTCTTGCGACTTAACAAAAATAACCCATTGCCACTTAAAAAAAGAATTCTTTTCAACTGCACATAATTCGGTTATTGGAACTAATTAGTAATTACGCTCCATATTTATAATCGACTACCTATTGTATTAATTGCTGGTACATTGTAATCGATATAAATCGATTCATTTAGTTCCCCAATAGTAATCAACTCGTTTATAAGTAAGTTCCATTATGTGAAATATTGAGTTTGGACACGATACGAACTCGGTGCGGTGTAAATAATTACATGCTTACTATATGACGGACTGTGTCGATCGGGGCAGCGTTTATACGAATCTTCATTAATTGGCGAGGGGAAAAATCCCGTGCCGCGTTTACATGAGGAGTGTTAGATTAAATGTCACGCGATAAACAAACAGAAAATATTTACGACATCATTTGCATGGATAATTTTTTATCTAATACCCAAAGGTCATTAGGGGATGGTCATTTTTAATTAAAATACACGTTGCCGTTTGAGGAGGAGACTGAGTCGGACCAAAACAGAGTACCTGTTTTGTGATTTTGGCGGTCTGTCCAGTTCTGTGCCCATATCTCTCGCTGGAACGCCCTTACCGATCTGCTCAGACTTTCGGTACCTCGGGTCGCTTGTCCAAGGGGATGGTGAAGTAGACCGCGACGTAACGCACCGGATCAACTCGGGGTGGATTAAATGGCGACAGGTCACAGGAACAACTTGCGACCCACGGATGCCCCTTAAGTTAAAGGGAAAAATCTACAAGTCTGTGCTAAGGCCTGTCGTATTGTATGGATCGGAATGCGGGGCCGTGAAGAGGACGTATGAAAAAAGATTGCATGTAGCGGAGATGAGAATGTTAAGATGGATGTGTGGAGTGACGAGAATGGATAGTCAGAAATGAGTATATAAGGGGAAGTTTGGAAGTGGCGCCGGTGAAAGAAAAGTTGAAAGGACGTCCTTTGGCATGGTATGGGCATGTGATGAGGAGGGAGGAAACGCATGTGACGAGGAGAGTGATGAAGATAAAAGTGGATGGATGGAGAGGGAGAGGAAGGCCCAAAAAAATATGGATGGATTGTGTGAATAATGATATGAAAGAGAAGGGGGTGAATGATAGAGTGAGGGTTAACAGGGGGGAATTGAAAAAGAAAACGTGTTGCGCCGACCCCAAGTAACATGGGACAAGGGCAGGAATATGATGTTGCCGTTTGAGGAGGAACCGGTCGGCTCGTGTTCATCGGCAAATTAATTGATTGGTGCTAAGTCGTTAGCTTTGTCTTTACCTACTCGTAAAAACACTGTTATGCATGTATATCGTCATCGTCAATTAAAACTTACGGCGACCATGCTTAGTATTCGTTGAGGACATAAAAAATAAGTGCGGCGTTAGCTAAAGTTGCCAGCGTTGCAATGTTTGTGCGTTTGTAAATAGTTTTATTAAGTTCTTATGTATGGGGCATTTTTACGTGAGCTTGGAGGGGGTTGGTAACGCGGTATGTGTAATTTTCTACTTGTTTACTCTTAATGAATTATATTATATATGAAGCTTCGTCACTAATTATGTACTTAGTTTACAGTCCTTACATGGATTGTAGTTTCTTGGTTTTTATTGTGCCACAACTGTAAGTTCAACGAAAGGGTTTATTTCCGTTTGAATAAGGACGGTGTTCGAATATGCAAATACATTCGCGTACAATAAAGTAATTAATTTCAATAAACTTGTAGATAACAATTTTTTTTAATTCTTTCCCATATCATCATTCATAATTCATTTACCTAGTTGATAATTGGTTGTTTGTGCCCTGTCTTTTTGTATACAGTTTCCCTAAAACAGCCGCGGGAATAAGACTGCTTTGAAGATACTGATAAAGTTTATTCCTGTATTTTGTTCCGGATAAGTACGCTGGCGATTAAGCGTATAATAGTAAGTGGGAGGGACGAGAGTCCGTTCCTGAAGCAGCATGGTCTCCCTACCGCTAATTTCTTAAAGGGCGAACCACGACCGCACACCGTGAATAATTGTCGCGCTAAAAGAAAATCCAGCAAATCTCCACGATTAGCATAAAAACCATCTAAACAGCCCAGAGGAAGCCAGCGTCTTCCTTCCGCAATATTTGTGAAAAAATTACACATTTCCTGCCGACATTTTGTCTCTACACCGCGGTCGCTGAGCGCTTGCGACGGTAAAAAAGTAACTAATGTTAATTGCACCGCCCGGCAAAATAAAATGGTAATTAATGAAGCGAATTGTAAAAAGAAATTGTTATTGCCTAGATGGTAGCCTCTTTAAGAGCAACACAGGAGAAACGTTTACTAGGTATTCAGCGTTCGAATAGTAATTTCGCTCCCTCTAGTCTTATCCAGACATCTGTTCCGATTCCCAATAAAAGTAGACGGCAGCCGAAACATAGAATTTTATCACTGCTGTGTCCATCATAAAGCATCCCTCGCGGGCCAGGGTGGGGGGATGAGAACAGAGGGGCGCATAAAAGTTTACAGGCATTCGGCTAATAAATCGTGTCAAATAAATAAGTGTTGAGTCGGTTGGCGGCATATTGATTCGTCATGTGCCGCCTTAGAGCGGCGCGGGGGACGGGGGCTGGGTGGCCATAAAGGTGCGTAATGGCCGCCGTCGGAAGACAGCGCAGTGGCGCGCATCGATTAGCGCTCGCCGCCGCGTCAGCCGCCGACGCAACGCGCCTCACTAACACTCCGCTGCCCAAACGAAGCCCCATCACTACTGACAACACTATTTAGAAAAAAATTAAAACTACCCAAAAATCCACACTCGACTATTTAACCCCAGTAGGTATACTAGCAGACAAATTGTTTTATAGCTCAACTCTAGCGAGTCAAGACTCATTAGTTTTTTTATTGCCGTACTAGATGGCGTTAGTAGTCACAGTGGCTTCGAATATGGCGGTTATTTTATGATTATATGTAATACAGTTGGTATAGTGTCCGCATAAACATTACACGGATTACGAAAGATCTTTAGCTTGGAGTCGATAACCTTCTATGTAATCTGTGGGTAAAATACTTTTGTTAAGGACTTTGTGGCCTATCTTAGTATTTAAACTAAGTATTGCAAACATTGTTTATGATAAATGTGTTGCATATATTATTGGAAAATATGGACGTTTAGCGGCTGTTCGATGTTTTATTACAATCGTTTCGTACTTATTCAATAAGTTGGAATGGTTGGCGGCCACTATATTACAATTATTACAATGAATTACAACATCATTACTGCGGTAATGTTGTTCCTGGAGCTATTATATGGACGATATCCTGTGATTAGTGTCCGTGTTTTATATACAGGATGGTTTACTTAATTATTTATATTTCGCTTTCATACAAGATGTCCGCCGCTGTGACGTCATCTACATGATCTAAAGGACGAATGCTTGTATTTTGTTTATCGATGTATTGCCCACTTAGTTCAATGGATTGTCCAATGAATAAAAATGGACGCCGAAACATAAAATAAATTAAAGAAAAGATTTATTCATTACAGTTTAACAAGTCGGAAGCAATTCGTAAAAGTATTAAATACATTTCGACTTACAAATACATTCGGACATTTTAATTTTCACTCAAAAATACGTCTCGTCTTCAAGATACTGATACACATCTGAATGAAGAAATCGTTAATTAATCGTTTAAACTCAATTAATCGCATCAACCGTCCTGTAGGAGCCAGGAATCGAACCGGGCCTCTTAGTGCCGTTGCATTCGGACGTTGATTAAAATCTCTCACTACATTCACACAAAGCCTTACTTTGATATATGTATAAATCTTATGAAACGTCTGCCCGTCCCGAGTACATACACGTGCCAAGGGAATAACACCTTTATTCTTTTAGTTGTTGAGTATTAATTAGTGTGTAAAAATGAAAATGGCTGCCTACCACCTGTCAAGTGATATATTGACTTTAAATAACATATCTTATTTATGTTGAATCGGAAACAAAATCGTATAAAAAAGGGTTTTATTATAAATAATCGTGTCGGTCCCGAGTGGGTGTATAACTAAATTTGTACGCAGCCTTGTATTACAAGTTATTGTTTGCGTGCATGTGTGTTTGTCAGCCTAGCGTACGGCTGCAGATAAATTGACGTAGATAATGTTTCTTTCTCTGTTTAACAAGCTGATTGTTTCATGTAATTTAACAATAGCTGTTGTTTGACTATATTAAGAAGGTAAGGAAAGTAAATGGAGGTACATTTGTGAAGTGTGGTCGGAAATAAATCATTAGACGTGTGGTAAATAAGTTACGGCTTTATGGGTCTATTTTCTTTAAGGTCACCGGAACTTGAAGCTGTATTTTATAGCTGACGTTATAGTTACATAATCACGAAACTTCCTGGTTCCTTTAAACTGTTTCAATAAAACGAAGCCAGTCTCTACTAGCCATGATTTGTACAAACAGATTTACAAAAAAAAAAAAAAAAATATGAATGAAGACGCTGCATAATCAAAATTGTTTAAGGAAGCTGGTAGCTAGTCCATGGCTTCTCAAATATTAGTGCGACACTACTACCTATCCAATATAAAATTAGAAAGCTAAAAATAGAAGTCCAAAAATGCTACCTATTTATTGAAAATTATAAATAAATAATAATAGTTATTGCCATTTCGAGTTGAATTTTAAAACAATTTTGGGACAAATTGATTATGAACTTTATGGTGTGATTGAGTCTGTCTGTCTGTCACAGCTGAATATCTCAAGAACTACTGATGCTATCAACTTAACATTTAGAATAGTTTTAGATGACGTTTTCCCAACTATTTTGCAAATAAGAAAGAAACAAAAAACTTTTTTTTTTGCAACAGGGACTGAAAGGTGGTCTTAAAAATTCGAAATGCGGCTACTAGGGCATGTGGGATATCATATGAAACAGTGCTGTTTGCACATTCTCAAACATTTTTTCTTTTTCTTTAGACCGCATAGTTTTCGACTTTTGATGAAAAATTAAAAAAAAAATATACTAATAGAGAAAAATCTGAAATTATTCTATGTGATAGCAGCTTATGTAAAGATTACTGGAAAAATAAAACTATGTCTCTAAATGGCACATTTTTTCAGAAATCAACGAAAATTACATTAGTTCTTTTATCAGTCAAGAGATGGCGATGACCTAAAATTGAAATATTCTACACCGCAATGTTGAAATTTTCTCTCTCGCTTTTCTCTATTTTTTTTTCTTTTTATTCTCTTTTTGTTTTTTTTTTTCTTCTTTTCCTCGCTGATGAAAATTTAAAAAAATTTCACGTTTCACAACCAAAATGTCCTCCTTCCTACATATTAGCAGGTAGCAGGTTGCTTTGGGCATGGGGTCTCAACTCGAACAAATTATAATTAGTCTTAAAAAAAATCACAGATGGCAGCATAGGTAACAATTATGAAATTAACAATAATTAAAAAGCGTTATAGGGCCGATTTTGGCTGAAGTAACATTAGTAGAAATCAAAACTTTCTTGTTTAATGTTGATTTAGGATCTATTTACACTCATAAATCACAAGAATGGCACCTAGTATGTAGGCCGACTCTTAGATGGTGTTGTAAAACTACAGTTTCTGGCAATTAGTGAGTTGCTGATGTTGCCATGTGCTAAAAAAATCAAGGAAAAAAAATTGCCAGCTCGATAGCCAGCCTTAGGGAGGTGTCATTTCTTTGTATGGGGTTGGGTATCTGCTATCTGTACGTAGTATTATAATTATTATGTGTGCTTTGAGTGAAGCACAGTTGTAGTTTATCTGGGCTGGTACGGAACCCTCGGTGCGTGAGTTCGACTCGCTCCTTGACCGATATTTAAAAAAAATATTATTAGTTATTTCTAATTATTGTTTGCAATCTTGTTCACATTTACGTGTTGAGTTTTTTGAACAGTTATTGACTAAGTATCTCCCATTTCACAAGATTTTTTCTCTGCAGAAAAAATCTAAATACAATAGCAAAAAAATGTCAAAAACATTACAAAAAAATATGAACACAACCTAAAATCCACTTGTCTGCCAATAATATGAATTTAAATCACACAAACACAATCCCGCCAATACATTACCACAACCTTTTTCGACGTACGAACCGCGAAACCATTAAAAACGTACATAATTCAATTCAGATCGAGTTTTCAGCTCCCCGAGTCTATGACACACTCGCTAAATCTCACGGAAGGCGGTCTCGACGACCATAAATTTTTATTTCGTAAATAAAAATAATAAAAATAAATAAAAGCCGTTCCGTGTGCGACCGGAAACATTTGTCCCGGCGCGTCACCGTAATCCGGGACACTAGATTTATTATTAATTAGCTTAATATGTATCTAAATAAATGTGCGTTTGTTTTTGAACAACCTGTATATGGTGGGGTATGTGACGGCCATTTTGATTTATTCAATTTTTGACATTTTTATAAAATGTTTTATTGTTTTTGATTTAGGATTATTAATGTTCACATAATGTTCAAGACTATGGTTGTGATTCGAATGCGAGTAAATGAGAGAATTTCAAATCAACACAGAATAATAGATATATCTGGTCTTTTTCAGCGCGAAGCGTAAGCATCACATCAGACAAAGCTTTAAGCTAGTTTTAAGATCTAACCTAGGAAAGTCTGTGTTTTTCAAGTAATCTTTATTTTACAAATGATAAGTTATAAAACTTCTAATGATAAGTTATTAAACAATGTTTTTTAATTCTTAAAAGTTTAGAGCATTGTCCTTTGCCTAGGTCTTTTATCTTAACATCTAATATAGAATTGGAAGAAATAAATAAAAAGTAACATAAATTATGATTCGTAAAAACGAATCAATAAATCCACAAGATTTATCATTGAAGTTGACCTGTGGCGAATCTTTGTCTTCTTCATATTAAAATTCATAATTTAAATAAAGACTCGTCAACATTTTCAAAAGCGCTACTCTATTGGGAAAACCGTTAACAAAAAACAATCGTCAGTTTTGAACTTTGACGATTTTTTTAGGTACTTTTTATATATTTTTGATTGCATAAGCTAAGGTCAATATTTTGACGTTTCAAGTACTTTCAATTTGAAAGAAATTGCGCTTTTCTAATTTATAATATTAACGTAAAACTGGCCGCTTTATCAAATTCTAATTTCAAAACCGTTAGTTCGATTCTAATTTCAAATTATAATCTAAAACCGTTTTTATGAATGTTTGAATGAATACAACGTTTTTGTCCATCCATGAACAGTTAGCTATTATGCAGCAACTCGTAAATCTGTCGAGTACAGATAGAAAGACAGACGTAATCTGTCCATTATGACGAGTGATGCATTACTATCATTGTTTGTGACGATCGTAAATTTTAAGTTTTTGCTTTCATTAGAAAAAAAATGGTGGCTTTTTTCGTGTAAGAAAGTCGAATCGGTAAGTCATAAATCTTGTTAGGGATTTCTGCTTTTAAAAGGATGCGAACTCGAAGTGATAGTTTTAAGGTATCAGGATTATGTTATTTGACGACTAGGTAAGTAAACAAATATTGCTACCTATATATCTACTGTAGCAAACTCGAAAAATAAATAAGTAGGTACCTACTAACTACATAAATGGATGAACAATTTATTTTAAAACAACAAATTCGTCAAAACTAATTAGGTAGGTATAGTGCCGCATATCACTTTGAATAGTTGTAGATGTTTTGTAATAAAAAAAAAGTTATGATAAAAATGTAGGTAGTACCTACCTAGAGGACTCAACGTCAGCGAACAGTCACCAACATAACCAAGGTGTCATAAATAAAAAGATATCAAAAATGGAAAAAAAAAGGAAAAAAATTCAATCGGTGTGGGATTTAAAAGAATTTCAAATATGAAACGATTTAATTTTCGTGAGAAGGGGATGGCGTGCGGGTCGCGAAGGGCGCGGGGTATAGGCGAGGGGGAGAGGGGGGACAGAGTGCGTACGAGTAACAGCCACGCACGCTATAAATCTGTCAAGAGACGGCCCCCAACAACGCCTTGGACGGTCCGCAAGGCACCGACAGTTTTTTGTTTAAGTAGTATAATAATTTCTATTTTTGTATATTTCGTATCAAGATGTTTAAGTCTACCTGTGGGACGTCTGGCATGTGACCTCTAAATGAAAAATAATAATATGGAGGTTCCAATTTTATTTGAATTTTACCTATTTTATGTTAATTTTGATATCCCTTGACCTGGCATCACATTCATCTAATGTGATACAAATGTCACAGAATAATATCAGCTGTCTTGAGATATAACTGAAAGACAAGCAAGACAAACCAGCACAATTTTAATACCTATTGTCAACAATGTAAGTTGTCAAAAAAAACAAATTATAAAGATCCAGTTTTTAATTACAAAGAAAATATTAAAACTTAGGTACAGAAAAGGAGCGTCATACATTTTTACAACTCATTTTTTCTCTGACGACGCTACAAAGGCGCAGTGGATCAACATTGTACGCACTCTCGACGTCTCAGCTGACAACGAACAAGTGAAATGTAGTACGAAGTTTCTTTTTTTTTTCAGCAAAATGCACCAAAACCATAAATTCAAGTCAACATTGTTCTAGTAAATTATTTTTTTATCAATTATTACTCAAGCAGAATAAGATAAGAGCCATAAATAGCAACATTAGACTTAGTCACTAGTTAAAAATATAATTTATGATAAAAAATGAAATACATAAGTTATGGCGCCGACTGTATTTCATTAAGGCAAAACTTATCTAATATATTATATCCAGTAAATAGAGGGATTAAAAATACTTGCCTGTCAATCCAGAACCCCATATTTACAACCCGAGGGGGGTTAACGGGGGTGATCATAAAATAAACAACGCTTATCTAAAATTTTCGACAATACTGAACTAACCTTCAATTATCGCAAATGACATACGTCCAAGCTAGTGCGGCAGTTAGCAAGCCCCGCCTCCCACACCCAACGCCATCTATTGAGTAGTAGAGTAATTGCAAATGTCACTTTGAGGTTATGTTAAATAATTTTAGAGTCAATTTATTAAAATATCCTTTACAAGCAGTTATAAGTTCTAATCATGACCCAGACTATTTTTCTAAGTATCATTTAAGTTTTGGTGTCGTAAAACACGGTTGAGAAGTTTATTAAAAACACTTAAAAAGTACAGACGCTAGATGAACAATAACACAATCTTGTTTGATGCCACATCTTGTTATTACTCAATAACCGTTCCCAACACTAAGCACAGACATATTAAACACTGAAATATGATTACAAATCGACTTACCAGTCCTTATTTTTGCAGAAATGTGAAATAAAACAACAGTACGTGAGAGTATTGTATGTTTGTGACTCAGCTCACTTCGCGATCTACAGAGTGAGAGGTGCGCTCCGAAGTTAGCCGAATATATTCCGAGGCCCGTCCCTTTGGACCGCCCCCGGTGTTTGACAGACGTTAGCTTCGGCAGCAGACGCGCGGCCCGCGCTCTATGATAAGTACGCGCGGCGCGAATTCCGAATGTCGCCGATGCGATAAAATGTAATCGGAACGGAATGAACGAAACTTGAACTAGGCTGTATGTAGGTATACCTTTTCCATATAAAACTATAATTAAGAATGTCGGACGAAAACAAGATGGCTGGTACTGGTGTTGTTGTTTTTTGCCAAAAAAAATAAAAAAATACTTCTGTTATCTATCAAAAACATTGTGTAAAAGTGTAGACTGTGAAGAATATTGTAGAAGATGATATTCTGAGGATATTCTATACGTGATGAATTATTCGTGTCGTGATATTTTGGTAAATAAATTTTGTTGAAAATAAAAGTCGGTTGACGGGCCGGTAACCGGTTGTGGGCGATTTAAATCGAGCAGGTAAGTCGGACAATGGCCATCCAGACACGATTCGCTTAATTAAACATGAATAAATAAAAATATGCTGGCAGATTTTTGCCAGAATGATGATGTTTTTTTTTTTCTTTTGCTCGAAGAACCCACAGGGTCAATCAATGGTACCTGCTTATTTCTTGTTATCTGCCTGTAGTTTAGAGTAGCTAATTAGTTTAGTTTTAGATGTATTTATCCATAAAAGTTTGAGTGTATTCAACTTTCTGCAGGTTACTCCAGAAATCCTCTTTAATTGACTAAAACTATGGGTAGTAAGTATTTTATTCAATTCTTCAATTATAATTCTGCCTTCATGCGATACATAGTTTGTCAAAAAACAAACTGCCTTCTCATCAACAGAACTGTTAGTTTGTTTCCGTACTTATAGATGGCGCTGCCAGTATCGAAACGTAGCTTTAGTAACTTTGTAGGAGATACGGTTCACTTACTGCTAACGTTGTATTATAGATATTTTAAAGGCAGTTATTAAAATTATTATTAGTTAAAGTCATTCTTTAATTAATTTATCAATGGTATTTAAATGAAAAACTTTTTTTTAAAGTTATCTTGAAAATTGAGAAGGAAACCGATGTGAAGAGGTAAGTAGAAAACGATTTGTCTCTAAAGACGCGATTATGTCCGTAATAAATTACGTCAATTAAGGTAAAGCGTACATTCGCAATGCACCTTAAAAACTTCCACAACAAATGACTCATCAATTTAAACCTAACATAACATACAACAAACATATGAAACGAAATGGTAATGATACCAAAACACCTGCAGATTTAACGCCCATTCTTATCTAAGAGAAACCTAAAACTTAAACTTGTCCAGTGGAATGGCTCGCGAACACGTCGGGATCGCTACACAACGCGATACACGTCTTGATACAAGTGTCCAGTGCGATACCTACTTTTGATTCTTCCGATCAATAAATGCAGTATCAAGATCTCGTGAGAACAACTTTCGTAGATCACTAGATATAAGCACTTCGTCCTACATAAACTTGACGGTAAGGGAAGATAGGTATTCACGTTCTTGCCTTCATCTTTTGTAAATTATCTACTAAGCTCGATTGATTGGCAAATTGCTGATTCATTCAAGCTTGGGACTGTTGCTGTAGAACGATATCGTTGCCATCTACGTCATAATAAGGACCAAAGGACCATTACTGTGGCCCCTTTAGGTCCCAAAGTTATCGATGACGCAAAGCAGTAAGGGTCTCAGTATCAAAATTACTTAAGAATTAATTTGTCCATTCAAAACTTCCCGATTCTTTACACGTATCTTAGGACCAAAGTTCAAGAAGCTTCTCGTTTATCTTACACATTCAAGACACCACGTCGCCTATCATCCCCGCCTTATTTATTAATAAAAACATTTACTACCCAAATTAGATTATCCGCGTCAAGAAAAAATTCTAGCCGACATCTCGGAAGCACCTCTCATCTTATAGGGGAGATTGAAGTGGAGAAGCGGGGTTATGGCCTCTTGCAATCTAACTTTGGCTCGTTGTCGCGCCGTTAGTGTTGCCAGTCGGGAGAAAATTCTACCATCTCGGTATAAATAGTAGGTGTTGCGACGGAGGTCATCAGCGGGAAAGTTTTAATGAATTGGCATGAGCTGTGTTTTTGTTTGGTTCATTTCGGCACGTTAGTTGTGAGCTCGTTGCAATTTTTATGAGCGAGCCAAACTTGTGAGATTCGAGAAAGTCGTAGAGTACCAGTGTTTATTAAAATAGTTTGTCGTAAAAATCTAATATTCAATTTTATATTTCAGTAATTTTGGGACTAACCATAACTTCAAGTTTTATTTGAAGAATAAATTAGATGAGAGTGAATAAGTTACAAGCATTTATCTTTGTGAGTAACTACTTATTAATTCACAACTAGATTAATTAAATGACGTCAAACCTAAACACAGTATCGATTTAATGCATAACGACAAAGTACGCAATAATCTAACCAGTGGCGTAGCTTGTCATAAATGAGCCCTGTATCGAAAAGTAAAAAGGATCGCCTCGTCGCAGTCGGGTAAAAAGCCCCCCCCCCCTCCCTTTTTACCCGACTGCGATGAAACTCCAAAGGAAGGGATTTTTATTTATAAAATAGCGTACTGACATGGCAGGTTAAGTTTCCATCGTAATTCTACTAAGCAAATGCAAGAACGAGCGAAACAAGCTCGAAAGTTGGAGCATCCTGACTGGGGTACTAGGTTTAGCTGTCATTGTGATTTTAATAAAAGAATACGGGGGGCCCGTGCAGCTTGGGGGCCCCGTATCAATGATGTCTGATATGGCGGTAGCTATGCCCCTGAATCTAACCGAACCTAACCAACTATCTATTACAATTAAATCCCAGCAGTAACTTACATACCAAATAGTTGCTAATTGACGGGCCACAGACGAGGCTGGTTCAAGGCTCTCTATTCTAGTTGGTACCAGCCTGAGCCTACCAAGGTCGCGTCATATTTCAATAATTTATCCAAAAGCCTACTCCGTCTGGTAACCTACTGAAAGGGAAGTCGTAAATTTCCTATGTTATCGCCACCAAATGAAGTTACAGTTATAAGTATAACATACATACAGTACAACCGTCTGTCATATTTTGCACGATAGTTTTTTTCCACATGGCAACATTTATTTTAATAGCTTATTGCTGGTAGCTTTATCTTGCCGGCCAGTTGTTAATTAGAATTATTAAAGTTTTATTTGTTTTATTCGATACTTTAAAATAGGTAATGGAGATAATAAGTTATATTTTTTAATGCTTTTGAGATAGCCGCATGTTTTCATATAGGTAGATGGTAGTTCCTTAAATTGTGTTGCTTTTAGTGACTAATGAGTACTGACCAATTGAGTTTATGATAACTATGTCGTCAATATAAATTGACTTTTGAATGTCGGCTTTGGCTCCGAATGATGCCTGTATGTTTTGGAAAGTCATTAAAAGGACCACCAGGCACGTATGGCACTTTTTCGATTCACCAGTAGAATAGCAGTTCTGTGATAAGCATATCAACTTATGCTATGAACCTCTTCACTAATATTACCTTGACTTCATCTATGAAATGCAACCAAAAACCTCCTTCGCAGGACGATGTGGGAATCCCAACATTCAGAAATGCAAATTGACACAATCGCAATCAACCACCTAAAAAATCATGTTTTCTTCAAAACAACTTCTCTAAATCTATATTATATCCACTACAAGAGTGTGCATGACTATATAAACGACACACACAATTAATTTAATGCAGTACACTTAAGCTCGCTCACATTAGTGAGTTACAAGTAAAAAGGTAATTACTATAAAACTGGCAATAAAAACATTGCGTATTTAGTAAATTAAGCCTATACCACGTCATTAATAATCATTAGCTGGTTTTAAGTGCTAACTTACACACACAACTACATTATAAGGTATTCATAGGTACGATCGCTGTCCCTTTCTAGTTTAACAATTTTTGCAAAGCTGCTGTGGAATTAACATCATAACCCATGCCTTTAAGTGTTCACCGCCGAGCATAAGGGTCATAACTGGCGAGTTAGAGGTCGTGAGTTCGAACCCCACCCTTTACTGTATTGAAGCTTAGATTGAGGGGTAAACAGGGATACTAGTACAGTTACATAGATTTCCAATATCATCATCATTCTCCTGCCCTTATCCAAATTTATTTGGGTTCAGTGCAACATGTCTTCTTCTTCCATGCTCCTCTATAATCCCTTTTAATTGTCATCTCAGTAATCAACCCTTTTCTAACCATATCTTCTTTCAGACAGTCGTTTCGTCATCATCTTTCGTTTCTTTGGTCTTCTCCTACTCTTCCAGCCATTCAAATTCATACTCATAACTTTCCTTGCGAAATTTTTCAAGTATCGTTACAAAAAAAAAAAAAGATTTCGTATCGTTGAACTCCTTAAGTCCTGAGTTGAGCTACACGATTACTGACAAATGCTTGCACTGACTGGACAGGTCCACTCAAATTTGTGTGGTTCTTTCCTCAAAAGACCATTTCAGACACGGATCTACATGGTCCTCACATGATCTGACCAAGATTATGTCTGGACTTTAAGAGACTGACTCCTGAGTTTGTTTCGCCAGTTCTTCTTAGGGGTAGTCAGTTAGGAAATGTCGACTCCATCTAACTTATTTTTTTATATTTTTTTAATTTGACCTGTAACAGTGATTCCGATATCCTAAATACAGAATAAACGATTTCATTACATTTCTAGCAATATAAACAAAAAGAAATGAAAGTGTTGGAACAAAAAAAGGCAGCTAATCCAACAAAAAGAAAAACGAATAAATATTCCAATGCATTCGCAATCAGCACCAAAGCATTCGACCTTCCACTTATCTCTGCACATCATAATATGAGCATCACTCAACCTGATACTGTCAACTGTCAATCAACAAATCAATCAATGTGAGAATCTGATGTCTAGATATTGTAAAAGAAACACGTCTAGCACACGTGATATGTCGAGTTTATGTAATAATGGTGTTTTTAGCTGTCATTTCTAGTAGGAAAATTACAGTTAATATTCGTTTCAATGGCATGCGTAAGAGCTTCATTGTAAATCTTGCAAAAGGATTTTTCCAAAGGACATGCTTTAATTTTTCTTCTTACAAGAACTAATACGTGAAGAATAGTTACTTAGCTAACTTGGTATCGAAGCTAACTGTTCAGTATCCGAGGTGTATCTGTCTTATTCAGGTATCGTTCCTCGTGGAGGTTCTTTAGGTGCACTCGCAGAGTTAAACTTTTTATAATTGTAAGTGTTTACTTTTAAAGAGAGTCATGCTCATTAGTCCATCTTCGGCTTGCGTGTCAATGGGTGACCTAGCATATTTGTGAGTTTAAAGGGTATATTTCTAGATTGGTCCCATTTTTATCGATACGTGTATCAAAATCCATTTCTGATGGTGGGATCCATGAGAAATTGAGGGAATTAAAAAAAGAGGACAAAAAAAGAGAGATTTTTGGATTTTCATCAACAAGTCAATCATTTGCATTCAGAAAGTATCATTTGGTGAAGTGGAACTGATGAAGAAGACCACAGATCTCTCAATGAGAACTCTTCAATAATAAGTAGGTATTTCACGGGTGGCTATAAGATATCTCGATTAAGATAGGATGGTTCTGATAAAAAGGGTACCATCAAACTGATCTGATGATGAAGTCGGATTTATTCTCGTTTCGTTCTACTTGCGAAATGCCTGAAATCGATTGTTTGCATGCCATATTATTTTTATCTAGTCTTCAGTCATGTGTAATGTAAAGTTTAGTAATAACTATATTTTATGATGCTTTCGATATGAAATATGTCTAAGGCCATGTCCAATGGACGTTGGCCATGGCCAAGGTTAATGCCACCCTGATGCGCCAAGTGTAAGAGCTCATAGACAAGGGACCTTAGGGTGTAGTGCCAACTATTTTGATATCTGAAAAATTGTTATTAATTAGTATAGTTTTATTCGATATCGAGCCTTTGGTAACACGTGAGGTGCTAAGGTACTTGAGCGTCATTTGGAATTGTTGTTTTCGATGACGTTGTCAATGTATCAAGTAGGGTGACATCCAGCTATCGTGATTTTATTTGCTCAGACAGAACCATCGTAACATTTTCACACTTTGTGATATCATAGCTTTTTTGTCACCTACTTGTCTGTACTTGGTCAGCATCTTCACCGGTCAGAATGCTGTGACCGAACATTTTTTTCAGCAGCCTTCTGTCCTACTGATGGTCTGCAAACAAATACCCGAAAAATATATTTATATCCAAACATCCACTCAAACGTTAGCACCACATTAAGCTAAAACTTAGCAGTAAACGTGTGCGTTAGTTCTAATTAGCTGCTGTAGTAAGTGGCCTTTAACCGGCCTTACACGCGTTGTGCCCGTTTTGGCCTATTACCGGCCCATTATACGCCCTTTGAGAGCCTCACTGCTGCTTTTACGTACTTCCATATACGTGGTATTTATCGGGAACATTGAACTTGCTGATAGATTTAAGAAATTAAAGCATTGGAAGCTGAAGGAACAAGAAATGTAAAACACGTGAATGGTCACGCAACCTTCCCTGTACCCGCAGCTAAGCTATTTAAAACGATGTTAAGCGTGTAATATAAGTCAATAAGTTGAATGCCAAGTATTCAATGTATGAGCGTGTATTAACGTTCCATTGAACATGACCTTTGACCATTCGACGCTAGATGATAAATTTATGTAGGTATCTCACACGTTCGTGGAAATTATTAAACTTGATTTCGACTTAACTCACGGTAATTACGTCCCCCAAGATATCCTAAACCATCGGGTTATCATCGGTACGAGTAACATAATATGAATAAAGTAAATAGTAATTTCGTCGAGATCTGTTGCAATTATTGCATACCGCTGAGCCCTTACCCATTATTACAATGTTCGTTGAAATATTGCAGTACACTATGTATAGATGAGTACATACGTTGTTTATCGATATTCTATAACCGAAACCGAATACTTAATGCTCAATAAGGCAGGCAGACGATTAATTTTCTTTCAACATTAGCAACGTATGCAAATTATGATACTTCATAAGATAACACATTCCTTATCGGGTACAGCTGTAAGTGAAAATAAAAATAAAATTCTTCAATTTCAGCATTATCAGGGACTATTAAGGGACATTTTATTTTAATGGCCACCGCACTGTGGCAGATTTAATCGATCCCTCCGCGGACCAATACAGTCGCGGCGTCCGTTCCCGATGACAGATAGCGACGAAATGCGTTTAAAATTTTAAAATTGGAACGTGAGCATGCGTGCGCACGCGCATTGCTCGCTGAAATTCCGTAATGAGCAGGTGAGCACCGTATCGCGACTCGGCGTGTCTACTTAGTGTCGAGAGGTAATGTTGAGCAAAATAATTAGCGAGTAATATTTGTTAGTTCACTCAACAGGGAGCCGTTTGTATAAAATTGTTTATGTAAATTACAACTCGATGCTATTAACGCGGTCATTTTGTTGCTCCTTTAGTTAATAATGCTTTAAGAATTATTTGTGTGTCAGGTTGGATTGTGTGCGACGACTTTATTCAGTTGTATTCTCCTATAATGCAAGTGTACCTATAATTTTGTATTGGCTTACTGAATTATTGTTCGGTTTGTGAAAGAGTTTTATCAGTGAGCATCAACGACACATTGACGTATAAAAATAGTGGTATCTAAACAGATGGACGGAGCACGCACCTGCTAACAGCAGATGCTTCAGGTAAAAATAATCAACGGTGTCAGATTTCGCTATGAAGACTAATAAAGCATACATTCTAGTAGCTCTTGTGCAATTTTCTTGTTAATTACAGGGTAAAACGTAAAAATAGCAGTTGTATGGGCGAGTCAGCCGATCGTCTCAGTATTAGCGCATGTGGATGTGGACACAAAACAAAAACAGACAGACGAAAAAAGATGCAAAAAATGTCTGCCGCCGCGCTATCTACAGCTCGCGATCCTGTCTCAAATAATGGCACAGGGGAAGCCGTGGAGTCGATGACGTGTAGATTTAATACTTATTTAATTTTACAGAGATTGTTTCGTGTTGAATTTTCGATGTCTTGCAGGTCTCTTTAAAAGGGAAATTGACCCACTCAGTTCTAAAAGTAACGCCCCATTTGTACGTTGCAAATTTCTTGCCTGTGGCGTACAATAAATTGGAACAACAAATGACTTGCATCGTCTAAACAAAGTTAAGAAAACGTATAAACTGTGTTTGGACGGTGTAATTTTTATTGTTGCTTAAAATTTTGGTAAGCCACAGGCAATTAAATCGCACCGTGTAAATAAGACTTCTATATTTTTATTTCTCATGTTTCATCTAATGCAATATACTGTATTACAATTACAGCAGTAGCAATATTAGTCGACATTAAAAATTTCAGTTAAGTTATGCTCCCGTATTTAATGAGATAATTCATGTAACCATGTAATGAGTTCTATAAAATGTATAGGTACCTATGTAATTCTATGATATGACTTTATAATAAAGATGTAAATAGTTTTAGTTAGTAATTTGCAGTTTCCAAGTGGGCGACATTCCCGATGGACGCATCTCATTACCATATCAGCGATGTGTTTGATTTTATTACTAAACTGACCAGGGCCTCAAGTCTGCTATTACAATAGTGTCAGAATGGTCTCGCCATTGTGAGTATTTGACAGTGTTTGTATGGCAAATCTGTCAAAAACTCACAATGAAGAGACCATTCTGACACTATTGTAATAGCAGACTTGAGGCCCAGTGATCATGTTGTGTTAATCTGAATAGGCATACTTAAATAACTCATTAGTACGGCTATGTATCAAGCACTTTTCCAGTATAAGCTGACCTCTCATTTTACGGAAATCCTATATTGTATAGGATTTCCGCAAAATGAGAGGTCAGCTTATACTGGAAATGTATAGCTTGATATGTAGCCGTGTGTAATGATGCTTTTTATTTTAATTCTTTTAATTCAGGTTTTAAATCTATTGGTCATCTATTGGACATCATCTTTTGATGTTATGATTCTTTTGCCTGCCCTTGTCTTATTTTACTTGGGGTTTGCGCAATATGTTTTGCCATTCCATTTTCTCCTGAAAATTATACTATTAGGTTTTATTTTACTTATCTGTTTTCATCTTCTATTTTAAAGGATTGAATATGTTTTGTATTATTTTTTTCTATACTGACTCTAGTGTTATTTATCCCTTATTATTATTATTGTTTACCCCTCGAATAGTTTGACCTGTACTGGTGTAATCCCGGTCCCGTCTCCATACCATATACAGGTTGGAAAAAAAAAACCGTGGTTGGAGGAAAAGGATACCCTTTTAGAGGTATGAGGAACAGGGTGTAAAGTTCACTCATACTCTATAGTAAAGGGAGGATCCTCCGACCAGACGGGTATTGTGTCTGGTGGGCAACTGCCCAACGGTTGATTTCGGGATGTTGTATATATGCTAGTCGCGCGGTAAACTCTGATAGCGCGATGCAGGATTTGTGACGTCAGGTCTTTGATGCGTAGCTCGCATGTGGCGTTGTTGATACCGCCACTTTACTCCCCTCCGGAGACCGGAGGTCGATAGTGGGCTGAGTCAGTGCATATGATGCTTGCCAGGGCCAGTTGTGATTCCAGTGAGTCGGAACCGAGTGCCGCATAGTTCACGGTGAGTCGGAACTGTCTGCGGTGATTCCCCAGTGAGTCGGGGTGGCGCTGCGTTTGTTGATCCAGTGAGTCGGACGTCGTACAGCGCCGGGTTGAGGCTGACTGCTGGCGTCGACCAGGAGAGCGTTGAAGGGCTCTGCTTGTGGACCGGTCGAAAGTGCAGTGTGCTGTGCCAAGGTTGCTGATGAGGCTGAGGGTGATGACCAGGTGTGCGCGTTCGCTGCATGCTGGTGGTCAGGATACCCGTTGAAGCCGTGGGTGCTGGCTGGCTGTGTGACTCGCCGCTCGAAAGCTTGAGGAAGTGATGGATGACGTCACGCTGAAGTAGTTGCACAAAGGCTGCGCTAATGTCCATGTTCGGGGTCACCAATTTAGAGGTATGAGGAACAGGGTGTAAAGTTCACTCATACTCTATAGTAAAGGGAGGATCCTCCGACCAGACGGGTATTGTGTCTGGTGGGCAACTGCCCAATGGTTGATTTCGGGATGTTGTATATATGCTAGTCGCGCGGTAAACTCTGATAGCGCGATGCAGGATTTGTGACGTCAGGTCTTTGATGCGTAGCTCGCATGTGGCGTTGTTGATACCGCCACACCCTTAATATTGATGATGGCAAATTTTACTGAAGGGAAAAATTCCTTTATTTTCAAAAATAAATAAAACTACATTTAAAGATTTTTGAAAAATCACCTGCTTGAGCCAGGAATAGAACCGGTGATATGAAAAAAAAAAAAAATATACATCCTGTATTTTATGATACCAACCGTAAGAGTCATTCATAAGGATCAATTCCTTTTAAATAACCTAGTATCTTAAATGAAAGAAAGACGATAAAAACTCGATATAAAAGGCGACACGTAGCGAATTCAGTCGAAGAATACGTCTGTGCATAGTGTGCATACGTGAAAGTGGGTCTCATTTTGAGCAATTCATAAGTTAAGTGAACTATTTTCTTAAGATAGTGGGTACGTTTTACAACAAAAAAAAAAAAAAAACTTGGTCTTTCTTTAATTCAAGATACTATGTTATTTCAAAGGAATTGATCCTTATGAATGACTATTTCGGTTGGTATCATAAAATACAGAATGTTTTTTTTTCACATTTCACCGGTTCTTTTCCCGGCTCAAGCAGGTGATTTTTCAAAAATCTTTAAAAACAGTTTTAATTATTTTTGAAAATAAAGGAATGTTTCCTTTCAGTAAAATTTGCCATCATCAATATTAAGGGTACTTTTCCTCCAACCACGGTCTTTTTTTTCCACCCTGTATATGTCATCAAATAATTCGGGATCGGATATAGGTACCATCAGTTAGCCAAGTCTCAGTCAAGCAAATAACATCAAAACCAGACATACATATATTTCTATAGAAAATACCTGTTTTAGTACGCATTCCCTGCAGCCTGCACGTTCTGATAAAAAATGCTAATAGCGCCATTATAAATCATAAATAACACTAGAGTCAGTATAGGAAAAGTAATACAAAGCACATTCAATCCCTTAAAATAGAAATGGAGCACCTGGTCGACAAGTTTATTGTGCCTTGAACCAACCCAACATAACGTGGACCCAGCAAATGATATTAACGCATGTGACCTGTTGCAGTACAACTGTCACCCTAACAAAAACAATAAGATTCGGGACTTGGTATTTTCCAATACTGAATTTACTGTCTCCTACAGCATAGATCCTGAAGATCCGCACCACAATGCACTATGTATTACGGCGGACTTTGTTCAACTGCATAGTCTGCCAGCTCGTCCCTATGTTAAATACTTGTATCGGTCTGCTGACTATGCAGCAATTAAAGATGAACTTAACATCGTTGACTGGCAATACGAGCTAGGCCACAGGTCACTAGATGATGCCGTAGCATTATTTTACGATGTTGTATATAAAGTACACAAAACTTATATCCCATCGAAAACAGTTGTTTCTCAGCCTAAATACCTCTTCTGGTATAAAAGTACTTATGGGAACGATTCGGACCGCCAATCTTTTGTAATATTACGGCAACGTGCAAAGGATTTAGAGAAGTGCATGTTCGGTGATTATATGGCAAACGTAGAATACGCTATTCGCAAAAACCCTCGAGCCTTATGGAGCTACATAAAATCAAAAAAACCAAACCAACTCCTACCCTTCTGTGCTGCGATTTGGAAACCTGTCCTCTAGTAATGGTGAATAAATTTGCAATTTCTTCGGCGAGTGTTTTCTGTCAAGTTTTCATGAATCCACTAGCTCTAAGAATAATGCGCAATACTGTACTAGTGAGCAGACTGATGATAGTGAATACGATATTGCTGCTATCGGGGTTTGTGAAGACGAGGTTATGAAAATGGTAAAGCATTTGTTCTTAAATATATCTGCTGGTCCAGACAAGCTCCCACCGGTTTTCATAGTAAACTGTGCTAAGCCTCTCGGTTCCTCTTAAAATCTTATTCTGACGACCTCCGTATACCGGGACTATGCCTTCTATATGGAAGCCGTCTTATATAACTCGTATTCACAAAAAGGGACCGAAAAACTGCGTTGAAAACTACACACCAATACTCAAATTATGCGTGTTTAGAAAAAATAGTGTACAGGCAAGTTTACTCTGCTCTCAGGCTCAATTTCAGCGAACACCAGCATGGATTCTTGGGTGGTCGGTCAACAACTACAAACTTCGTTCTCTGTAGTGACTTCTTGTCAGAGGCTATGTCTTATCGGTCCCAAGTCGACGTCATTTATACAGATTATACCAAATGGTTCGACAGATTTGATCATGTCGTTCTCATGCGTAAACATCTATCGATGGGCATTAGGGGTAATCCCTTCCGTTGGTTTAAGTCGTATGTGGAAAACAGGTATTCATCGAAATCAATGCCTATTCCATCGGGAGTTCCTCAAGGTTCTTTATTAGGGCCGCTCTTGTTCAATTTATTCGTCAATGATATTGATTCCTGCTTCCTTCACTCTGAAATACTTGTACCTATATGCATATGACATGAAAATTATGTCAAAGATATCCTCCTTATCAGAAGCTCTATCATTGCAGGAGGATCTAGATAGGTTCCAGTACAACTGCATCACTAACAAGCTCCATTTAAACGTCTTCAAGTTGTTGAACAACGCCGGGGCGTCGATATCGATGTTTTCAGTACTAGCATATTAAAATTAAAAAGGAGTCTTTGTAATGTCTTCTTTGATAAAGTAAACTAATTGATTACAATTTACGCTGTTTGAAAAACTTTACTTATAATGTTTTTACTTAAAAAACTGTCTACTTTCTCAAATATTTTTGTTTTTGTTTATATCTCTTCTATCTGTGAAAACTTTTAATTGGCCGTATTTTTGTTATTCTTAATCGTACGAAAATGTTTAGCTGTAAGTTTTCCTAAAACTAAAAAATAAAATACAATAAATAAAATAATTATCCTTAGGATAATTATCCTTAGGATAATTATTTACCTTCCTATCGGCAACAAATTATCGTCCTTGAATGGCACTATAATTACATCAATATCTTGATCAAACGAAAATACACACTCACTCTCTCTTTAAGGCAGCAATAAAACAATATAAAAAACCTTACAAAAAGTATACACCAAAAATATTTCTAGTCCCAAGTCCACTCCACTGTTGTTGAGCGGTCAGTCGGGCCAGTAGAGCACGCGGGCCAGCGCGTAAATCAGCATCAACACAGTGTCGCCCCCTCGTTTTGCTCGCATTCACTTAAGGCTCGCTGCCTTACCCCCCTCCCTCACCTCTGCAACCCCCTGTGGGCCCCTGCGAACACCATGATGCGGTATCAATGGCGTTTCTGATGACATTGTTTAGTAAGTACCTGCCTTTATGGTAAGGTGGCGTTCCAAGGGTATTTTACACTTACAGAGGCGTAAGTACATGCATCGGTGATGAAATGGTGACTCGTGAAAACTGTATGGATATTCTGACAGTGGCTGAAAATTAACGAAACTCAAAAGTTCCTCCGGGCTTTTAAGGAAAAATAAAATAAAGAACTTCTGCACATACAATATTCTGACACAGTTTTTGAAAAGCCATGCTGGTTCCTGGAAGACTGATCAAGTTTCTAATCTAATCTAGTAATCAGTTAATCTCCTACAAAATATAATGTTAACTATTGTGATTGATCAAAACAACAGCAACCAATCTTATTGGACACAACATTTGACAACCGATTTAATTAAATAGATTTGCTAATGAAACTAGGTGGCTGCGTTGCA
This sequence comes from Dryobota labecula, assembly GCA_947523025.1. NCBI lineage: Eukaryota > Metazoa > Arthropoda > Insecta > Lepidoptera > Noctuidae > Dryobota > Dryobota labecula. The sequence goes on from OX383292.1 coordinate 1,895,521, forward strand.
TTTAAATTGTTGAAGATAATGTAAAACCTTTGTCTGTACCTTCCAGTCAAACATTTATTCCGTCTTTAAGAAAAAGTACTATTTTTAGGTTATGAAAAAACAGAACCTTATTGGATCACTTATGTGTCTGTCTGTCCGTCTGTCACAGCCAATTAATTCAGAATCTAACGGACCGATTAAGTTGAAATTTGGTACACATATTCTGTGACCTAAACACGGATGTTACGTAAATAAATGAATTTTGAATAACGGGGACACTTGGAAGACAAAAAAGAAAAAAATAAAGTTTTGCACGCTGTATCGTGTGGCATATCAAATGAAAAGGCTTACTGTCTCAAGGTCTCAAGTATTTTAATAATCTTAAAATAAATAGTTTTAAGTTTATTTAAGAAAATTTACGAAAATTGACCATTCCCCTGTATCTCCGAAACTACTGAGCCAAAAATAAAAAACAACAAAAAATAAAACTGTAAACCGTTATATACCTTTAGAACGATTTCCTAATATTTATAGGTTACAGAAAAACCTATAAAGAAGTCTCTGGTCTTAAAATAACATAACAAATTTCCCAATATTGTACGTACTAACTTAAATTTGCATTTGGAATGTATCGAAGAACATATTTTTCAACTACAACGTTCAGTTTACTCTTTAGATAAATTCATCCCAACTACAGAACCTCTAATTGTTCGTGTTCCGACACGCACTTGGCCGGTTTTTTCCCATATGGCATCGAATTCCCCTGCAAATCAACCAGTAGCAAACAGTATTGTATGTTAATGCCATGCATAACTGCTATTGTGCAAATGTGCACACAGTGAGAGGTTGCTCTGTCTTCGAATAACATATGAACCTGTTGTACAGTCGAACGGTTACATTAATTATCTACTATTTGTGATGTTAATGATAATCAATGATTAAAGGCTGGTTGATCTTCAAAGGCTGGAGTGTGGAAATATTTTGATTATATATATCCTCGTATAATACCTATTTTTAAGAAAGAACTTGTAACTTGAATTTCACATTTATAGAGCAAAAGCCTCTTATAAACTTAAAAAGCGCGTTAAAAAGAAAGGGAATGATCACTATTCTACCAAGATACTGTTTTTGGAATATAAGCTCTAATGCATAAGTGAACGGCATAATAGTGTAGTGTCGTGTCGTGTAGACAGTAGGTAACTACGTATAAGCAATTATAAAACTGAAAGTAGCTTTGGCATTTCAGGGATGTAGCCAATCCATCAAATCTGAATGTAAAACCTTTCAGGTAACCATTAAACAGACCACATCGCACAGAAGTTTAAATCCTGATTTAATCTATGATTCTGTGTTTCTGGGCAGCAATGGATTCACAGTTCAATAGGTTAATAGCACTACAACTAGTGTTAATTAACATTCGACACGTTCGACTCTAATTCAACTTCAATATTCGTCGTAAAACCAACTACCCAGAACATTTCCAAACAAATAATCACGTAACAGCAGACAAATCCTTTCACATTGACGTTCCATGCAGTTGTCAGAGTCACAACCGGGCACGTCACACAGTCGTCAGCGTCACAACCGGGCACGTCACGCAGTCGTCACGTTGCCATATCGCGTCACTGTCGATCGCTTTATATAAATTTAGAACGAACGCCGCTTGACTGGCGCCCGTCAGACGATTTTGACGGGTTCACCACTAAATCGCGTACAGAAGGACGAGTACTTGCAACGAAAGGGTTAAAGGACCAAGTTGTTGCCAAGTCGGGAATATGTATGGCGAAGGCTGTAATATAATAATGGTTAGCTTAAAATTAAGATAGTCACAAACACAAATTACTGCAGGGCCTCAAGTCTGCTATTACAATAGTGTCAGAATGATCTCTTCATTGTGAGTTTCTGACAGATTTGCCATACAAACACTGTCAAATACTCACAATGGTGAGACCATTCTGACACTAAGCAGACTTGAGGCCCAGGCGATCTCTGACCAGGTTGTCTTGCTCATAATGCAGACGCGTCTGTGACGACCAATAATAAGAAGGCCATCAAATCTGTCAAAACATTATTTACAGCTAAGCAGTACACACAAAACAGTACAGTTATGCATACCGCCTTTGTGAGCTGGCTTTTCATCAACTACAACTGTCCACTGTCAAGCAGTGCAATGCAAAATATCGTTGGTGACATCACAAAGGCAATAGCATGGATCAGTTTCCGGTACCAGATTGCCCTCGATATTTTTGCTACGTTCGCCCCCAATATTTCTGGTGTGTTGTGTGTGGAGTGACCCTTCTGTAGCGATATGTTATGACGTAGGACTGTCAAAATGACGGCTCCCCGAATTGACGCCTGCCGATAACGTCCATCGGGGAATTCTAAAATGCTGATAGTATTTTGTTTGGTTTAATTTTGCGGAATAAAATGTTTCGTGTCGTTTGTAGTGAATGTCGCAGTTAGTTGCAAGCAGAGCTATTAATATAGGTTCTAGGTATGTATATGTGTTAACTTTGAGAAGTTAATTGTTTGTAAGTAGTAGTTGCATGTTGGTTAACAGTAATGAAGAAATTAGTTTCGACGTTAAACGCCTGTCTTTCTTCGTTGCAGTTTCGTTATTTATTTTGGGTCGACTTTCAGTCTAACTAGAAGGGGCTGAATAACTACTAAGTAACGTAAATATGTTATTTTAGTCAGTTTTTATTTAATTAATACAAGGTTATTTTACCTTGGCTAGCAAAACTACGTAAACGCGATGGGTATCGATATCTAAACATAATAAAACAAAAAATAAATAAATTTGTTGATTTATTTTTAGGTATCGATATCTCAACACGATAGAACAGAATAAAACAGTTTTTTTCAACTCAAATTTCAAGTTAGACTTGTTAAACACTAACAGCTGTCATTGATCTTTAAATAAAAAAATACATCAAATCTTTTTATTTTTTATTTATCGTGTTTAGATATCGATACCATCTCGTCTGCGAAGTTTAGCTAGCTAATTTAAAATAACCCTGTATTGTCTTGTAACTCGAACGACAGGTAGGTATAGTTTTCGACAATCTCCAATTAGGATTAAAAGTGCAATTTAATTAAAATTGCACTTTTAATCCTAATTGGAGATTTTTTTATTTATTTTGTTCTAACACCAAAAACTAATACCACTATATATATTTTTCAACAAATTTGATGAAACAAATATCAGTGGTATTAGTTTTTGGATTAGAACGGAATAAATCGATTTTTTGAGGCTTGGAGTCGGTAAAGGAAAGATGAAGCTAGTTGCAATACAAACATGCAATTAAAGGATCGGTGAATTGTAGTAAAAAATTGATTGGATCAGTAGGTAATCTGACTGGACTAAATTAAATACCATCTGGTCTATATTAAACAGATCGAGCAATGATTGGTCTACTTTTTTCTTTTTCGTGTGGTTCGTGACTAAACTGGTGTCAGTGTGTATGTCCCCATGGGCCTCTGACTTGGCTACACATGCCGTCGAGAAATATCTCTCAGGCATGCTGGTTTCCTCACGATGTTTTCCTTCACTACGAACACGAATCCGAAAAGTCAGAGGTGCGTGCCTTGGGTTCGAACTCGAGACCTATGACTTCGCAGTCCGACGGTCACACCACTAGGCTATCACTGCATATAGAAGTGATTTGTAATACTATCCTGTGAAAAAATGTGAAAAGCTAAACTAAACTCAATAAAAAAAAACTTAAAAAAACCCATCACCATTAGACTCTGTCAAAATACTAATTATTTTAATAATTAGTCTTTGCTTTCGCTGTTGACTATGATCAAGATGTCGACTTCTGTAAAGTTACCATTAACGGTAGCAATTAGTACTTTTTATAAACATGAATCAAAATAAACACCCCATCATAAGGCCACTATCTTCCATCTTTATAGTTTCAGGTTATTATTTTTCATTTTAATTAATTTTAACATAATTTTTGTACATAGTCCTTATACTTAATAATCTTTTGATAATTAAATAAACTGAGGAATGTGTTCTATCAAGACATCTGAAAATGACATTAATTTTATAGCAGCTACTAATTATGGAAGTGTAAAAGGTCATATCGTCAGTTATCGCAATTTACATAGCGGATAAACCGACCAAGTGTGTGTGTTTTATTATTTTATTGCAATGTTGGCAACTTTGTTGGGCGTTTTTACCATTTTAATACTTTGAACTTTAAATATTATGCTCTTTTAAAAATTGGAAGATTATGAGATATAAATTCGATCTTTGAGGTAGTAAAGTTGTATGAAACTTGCACCTGAATTGTGGTGCACACTCACGCAGGCAATAGCATTTTGACTTTTTTGCCGTATGCACGAATATAAAACAAAAAAAATTGTTGCCCTACATGACATAAAACCTCTGTCAGTAAATAATCTTCATAAAAATATTCAACTTACACGGTTTTACGTGCGCTTTCCATTAAAATAAATGGGTCGCCATAACCACCACCGCAAGTGCCCAACATGGAAAAGTGAAAATAAAAATGAAAAGTTTAAACAATAAAGTCCAGTTTTTACTTTTGATTGGTAGTTCGTCGACTCGTAGGTACTTTATGAACTCACTAGCTTCTGCCCGCGACTTCGTTCGCGTGAAATTCGTAAAAAACCACAATATACTAAAATACCAGTCATATTTTAATTTCTTTCCGACACCTCCAACCAATATCGTTAATGTATACAAAAACTTAACAAATTATATACTAAAACCTTCCTCGAGAACCACGCTATCCATTGGTGAAAACAGTATGAAAATCGATACAGTAGTTTTTGAGTTTATCGCGAACAGACAGACAGACGCGGCGGAGGACTTTGTTATATAATCTCTAGTGATAGTGATATCTTAACTTAAGAGCGTTGTCACCGGTCCACTAGCGCCACTCTTTTTAATTGTCAAGGAATCGGTCAGTAAGAAAAATGAAGCTACATGCCCATTCCAAAGCGTAGTAGGTACCTATGGAGAAGAACGGGCAAGAAACCACATGGACACTCTTTTAAATTAAATTCTTACAAAAATAATTATTAGTTACATCTATAATGTTGAATTTATAACGAAATGTGAGAACGTTGTAAAAATAAAAACGCGTACACGTTAAGACTGCGCCAAGCGCACAGTGGCGCCCTCATCGTTATTTCGGTGATTTCTTTTATTTTAGAATGAAAATGCAGAAAATAAGCTCGTCAAGTTGTGCTTCACAAGATTATACGTTATTATTACTACAAACAGTAGTTTTAAATTGTTATGTTTTATTGTAATCATTAAAACGGAGCTTAGTGGCCACTATTTTCCGTTTTAATGATTACAATAAAACATAACAATTTAAAACTACTGTGTGTAGTAATAATGACGTATAGTCTTGTGAAGCACAACTTGACGAGCTTATTTTCTGCATTTTCATTCTAAAATAAAACAAATCACCGAAATAGCGATGAGGGCGCCACTGTGCGCTCGGCGCAGTCTTAAAAGCGTCCAGAGTAAAAACAAATAATTAATAAAAATAAAAAAAATAAGCCGTGGTGTGTGACACGAAGCAACAAAATACGATCTAGAGGAATGTGGCCGTTTTTATTTAGATCGAATTTTGTTGCTTCGTGTCTCAATATAAAACTTTAAAAATGGTATTATAAAATTCTAGACACACTTACCTATATAGTCGATTGAGCCGTTTTTCATAATTCCTTCTCAGTCACGAGATAATATGTTTTAAGTGTGGAGTGGCGCTAGTAGACCGGTGACAACCCTCTTAACACTATTTTTTGTACTTATCTACGTAGGTAGGCATCTCTTCTACTGGTTATACTCCATTACGATGGAAATGGGTATATGTATTTGTCGGTTTTCAGAAGGAAATAAATAAAAGTATAAAAATGTCGCTGCGTCTCAAACACATCTGCCTCGCCTTTTCCCAACTCTGTTTCTGTTAGACTGGAAGCCTACCCCGGCTTCCAGTCTAACCGGACGCAGCTGAATACCAGTATTTTACATGGAGCGACTGCCATCTGACCTCCACAACTAAGTAACTGGGTAATACGATACCCCTTGGTAAGACTGGTCGCCAGACTTTCGGCCTTCTGACGACCTGTAACGACTGTCAAAGATCTACGAATGATAGCCGGGACCAACGGCTTACTTAGTAAAATTATTATTTATATATTATAATAGCTTAGTAACTAATGAACCTTTGCATCTGTGCGCACCCTGTGGCTGAACCATGCCGACCCGAACAAGTGTGTGTGTGCACCCGTTAGTTGATTTTAATAATTCGTATTCTATACAAATAAATCAAATGGAAGTGTCTGTTTGTAATGTCAAAATAACAGTTTTTTACTAAATGCTTAAGACAGTATATTAGGTACTTGTAACAAAAAAACATTTTTTTTTGTCTGTCTGTCTGTTTGTTCGGGCTAATCTCCGAAACGGCGGGATCGATTTTGACGAGACCTTCACTGGCAGATAGCTGATGTTATAAGGAGTAATATAGGGTACATTTTAGAAAAAGCCACGCGGGCATAGCCTCGGGCAGGAGCTAGTCGTACATAATAAGCAATATTCCTGTAGATTTTTTACTTCCACGCCGACATTAAAAGATTTTATTTTAATGGCAAAAGGTGTAAGCTCAGAATTACCGCAGACCTGCCTAGGAATACTAAAACAACACACTGAATAGGATAATGATGACAGGTGCGAGCAACACTGTTTAGCGGAAACTTTGAATGTAATTACAATTCGACTTCTCCTCTTTATCACCGCCATCGCAGGATTAGCCTACTAATCACATACCTAGCAATTAAAAAGTAATGACGGAATTTAATCGTTATGTGGTATCTTTTTCTATTAATTGGAAATATAAAGAAAGTGTGTACGGTCTGTTCCAAAACCACTAATGAATATGTAAACAGTAACTAATGGATCACAAAATGTATCAGACCTGTGGTTTCTAATTTCTAGACTCTCTTACAAATTGAACGCTTTAATTTGATTATTATTTGAATGCTTAGACCCATAAAGATATTTTTCATTTGATTCATCATCTGCGTAGCTTTTTCCCAACTATTTTGGGGTCAGCTTCCAGTCTAACCGGGTGCAGCTGAATACCAGTATTTTACAAGGAGCGGCTGCCTATCTGACCTCCACAACCCGTTACTGGGTAATACGATACCCCTTGGTAATGCGGGTTGTAGACCAAGACTAAGCTAAGTTCATTTAGCATAGCTCGCATAGCTGACGTAATTCCAAAAAAAAAAGAAAACTTTAAAATGGAGTATTTTAATTTTAAAACATTTATATTTACATTGACATTTTTTTATATTTATTTAAAGAATTTAAAAGGTTACTTTTTTTGAAAAAAAAAAAAAACTCATATGCTCTATTGTAAAGTTGCCAATATGTCGCCTTTCAAGCTTCTTTTTCGATATATGTTAAATTAGAGCATTTTCTTAATAACTTTATATATGAATGTTTTAGATTATATATATATTTTTTATATTTCGTAGTGATATTAATTTTCAAAGTTATGTCCAACGCGGATGCAAAACTGAGAATCACGCAAAAATTATCAAGCTGTTGTACAGAAACCTTCACCTTTTTAAAGATAATTTAATTATTGATCTTTTAGTATACGTGTTTTATTAAAATATCTTTTGATTTATGTATAATAAATTAATAATGCGTCTTATTTGGGACAGCGCTTCTGGATGGGCGAGTCCTATTACTGCCTGGACATACGACGCGTTGCGTGAGCTCAGTACAGAACACACAAGCTAACCACTCAAGGTCATTGGCATATTATATGCGTCTTAAGTTGAAATGTTCTTAATACATTTGAATGTGTTAGTAATTCCCTTTAGTGAGTGATTGCGTGAGAATTTCACTTTGACAGGGTTTGTTTACACTTTCATACGATACTTTTGAAACAGGCAATATGTGTTTTAACGTGTATTATAAACTTTTTAGTTCGCAGTTAAATCGATTAGGTTATTGTGGATATTATTTCTGAAGTGTTGATAATTCTACGAAGTAATTAGCATACATATTGAAGTGTTAAAGACTAGCTTTAGTATGCAGCTTAGTCAACTGTTTCAGAAATGAAAATGTTTGCTGTATTTTTGCTTTCTTTTATGCCTCGTTGGTTCGAGAGTCGCGTCCTGAGTTCGACCGCCGGGGCGGTATTATTGAGTTTATTCTTTAGGCAATTCTCAATAGAATGGAGTCTTGACTTATGCCTGGTTACTGGGAATAAACTGGCCCTTATTACATGGGCCCTATAAGAACACCAGCGCTGCGGTATTTATTTTTTAAATATCGTAGCGTTATGCTGAGCTGCGCACATGTCTTTTTCTATTATGTTTTGTTGTTTTTTAAAATTATTTTTGTTAGTTTTAAATGCTCCTCATTTACTGTTTTTATTTCCTGTGCGAGTCACAAATTAAATATTTTTCTTTATTTCTTTACATTGGACTTAAAGCTTTAACTGGAAAAATGTGGGTGCCTCTGCCTACCCCTTTGAAGAACACAAGTGTGATGATGAAATGTTAAATCAATATTATCGCTGGAATTATCAGTAGACTGTAGATTCTTACATAATTTCCTTACCAGAACTTCACAAACCAGATAAAGCAGTTCCCACACAAATAAATTACCGCAAATACCTCGCCCCGTTGCTCTACATAAGCGAGCTATTTATAAATACTATGTAAATAGGATTACTTGTATCAATGTCGATGATCAGCTGTCGATACAAGATAAGACTCGTGTCACGATTCATGAAACATGACAACAATCCATTTTGTAACTGAAGATACAACATAACTGATTATTGTCAGGTAACAGATTTGTATGAGGTTACCAGTTGAATTGAAATGCGAGGTGAAACCGGGCTTTTCACATAATATATATAATATATACCTAACAAAACAAAAAAAACTTTGTAGCAAAAGGAATATGTAAGGGTCGTAGCAGGTGGCGTTCTTTGGTTTCTGTCTACCACAAAGGAAGAAGGCGTAAGTTTACGTATCTATATGTGTATTATTACAACGTCACATGTATTGACTGTTTTCCCGAAGGATTAGCTAGAGGTGTACCTATATTAGTACACCAACTTTTCACAGTTATGTTTAAGACCCATGAGGGGCCGAGCCTATCAACCACTATGCCATCCAGACTAAATAAATCAGAGGCCCAAGTTTTCAATTCAATTCAAAATTGTTATTTTCACATAAATCTTAAGGCCACTTAGAAAAAAGAGCCGGCCAGAAACTTTAGGTTTTAAACTCAAACTCAAACTCCAACTCAACTTTAGGTTTTAATGGTGTAGCTAGCCTATCAACAAAACTTTCTAAGTTGCTAGTGTATGTTTTGTCAGTCATAAGTTATAAGTTCATAACTTATAACAGAGCCCTAGTGGGCCGCTAATTATAATTGTAACAACTAGTAACTGGCCCAACCTGCACCCAAGCAATCAAATCGCGCCACATAATTTTAATTCATTTCCGGATGAAAACAGATTTATAAATCATAATCTCACAATCGTAAAGCAATCATTACCAATTTCCGTGTTTCACTTGTTATTAGATTTCAATTATGCACCATGCTTAGAAAACATCGCTGTTTGTGTGTCTGTGTGTTCGTTTCTCATGGCTCACTACACATCGTCTGTCAGTCAGACGTCAGCGTGCAACTCGTAAATTATGACGTTTTTTCTGCGCGCGCGCACGCAAATCAGCGCGCAGAGATCTATAATAATATGATAGATGGAGGTAAGTGCAATCAAGAAGTTGTAATGCCTATCTGGTTAGTGTCGCAGAGATGCAAGATTGAAATATATTACAACATGGACACAATCAATGAAAGTTTAGTTTCTTAACTGAGGACCAATTATTTTTGGTTATACATAATGAGATGAGAGTGGTACCTAATGGGCAGTAATGGTTACTAAAGCACGAACAATTAGTGGTTTGAAAAATTTGAAGATAGGGCGAAACTAAGGCCCGTATTACAGAACGTTACTCAATACTCAAGCATTACTTAAAACTAGTTTCAACCAATCAAATGGCTTGAATCTAATTTTAGTATTGAGTAGCTTGAGTATTGAGTGCCGTTCTGTAATACGGGCCTAAGTCTCTAAACATGGACCTTTAAACTCACTAATGTAATGAGAAAGCCTTTGCCATAATCAAGTAGGTGTGTATTGATCAGAGACCACGCGGTAGAAGGCTTCAGAAATTCCGTCAATAAATTTTTGTCACTTCCTCAAAACAACACATTATTCTTTGGCAACCACCATCATGCTTCTCACGTACGCAAGGGTGGGCAAAGCTGTGCCATTAGCATATTAATTATCGAATCCTACGATAGTCATGGACTCCTGGTACCGGTTCGTGTTCTAACAGTTTGCTAGAATTAAGTCTGTACTATTAACTTTAGAATTGAGACTGTACTGTTGTCGTTATTTATTGCAGTGTTTTGATTGGAAGTCGATTCGGCTGTGGTCGGGTGTGGATTTATATTAGTAAGTTATTGGTTGGTTCGATAGGATTGATCAATAGTTGGGGAAGTCGAATTCAATTTGCCTGCTGGTTTTTGATTAGAACCTTTTCAAGGACGTTAACTTGCTATTGGTTGATGGTTTGTGCAAGATGCCACATTGCTTCTATGCTTTGGTTTCTTTTGAAGCAGTGCAACTTACCTTTTGTAGAAATACTTTTAACCTTTGGGGACATATGTAGATGGAAGGTAATCTACCTGTCTCCTCTTACGGGTATTGGAGATGAAGTTGTGATCGAAGAGCGGAAGTGAAACTCCAACTTGTAGTTCATCAAAATCAAAAGTCTTTTATTTAAATTAGGCTGAGAATCAGCACTTTTTGAACGTTAAAATTACATAAGACAGTCCCCCAAAACGCCCACCCATCACCACTTCCTAGTGCTTCAGCTGGGAAGAAGTGGCACAACAAACTCCTCAGCATCACATCTGTCTGTTCAATTAGAAAAACTTGATTGTATACAATAGTAGGTATGCAGAGTAATTAACATTAAGAGACACAGAACAATAAATGATTTTGATGATGATTATGAAAACATGTATTATAGATTATTACATGAGCACATTATAACTAATTAAACTAGTGGGGATAAACTAAAGTAATGACTTAAAATCTAGTCCGTGTTCGGCGACGGTTGGCAAGCAAGAGAGGGAAGCTACTTAAGGGACGCTATGGGTAGCGCCCCGGACCGTAGCAGCAGAGTGCTGCCACTTAACAAGAGTGCGTTCCTGACTAATTTATAAATATGTACTTATATATAAACATAATAAGGCGACGCCATATTCTAAGGTGCGTTTACAAATGCACAATACGCCACAGACCTTTCTGCCAAATCAAGCAATGATTTAGGTTGATGAACAGATGAAGGATAGCCTACGAACAACCGAGAGAAGCATTTAAAAGACCGCAGAATGAGTTCGATTTGAAATAATACCGTCAAGCTTTTACAGAAAATATCATCTGTCATTTATTACCCCAAAAACATTTAAATGTTTTCTTATAACTATCGCAGTTGCCGTTTTCTTTGTGGCCCGTTTTAAGTGTCCTTACTGCGTTTACTCCGAAACCATTAAACAAGTAACCAGTCCTGTCCTACCTGAACCAAGTAAACGACTCGACGACAACTAATAGAAACACACAATTTTTCCTTTCGCGTGCAACTGAAATCACTTTCGCGCAAAAAAAGGTTCTTGAACACTGTACCGGCGAATCCGATCGCAGATAAAACAGCGCTACAACAAAACGATGGTAAGCAGGCAAGGAGGCAGGCCGTAATCTGCGCACGGCGTCTAATAAATTAGATTGTGTCCATAAACATGCGGCGTCGGGCTAACCTCGTCATCTGATACCGCGGACATTGTTTGGCGGGTGTCCATTGCTGTGGGGCACGGTTTTTGGTGTAAGTGCCACGATGCGATGAGTTGGTTGCCTAAAGTTCAAATTGATATACACTTGCTGTGCAGAAGGATGTAAGTACAGTCAGGAAAATTAATTGTTGTTAATCACATTGACACACTACGTCAAGTTGTCGTGTTACGGCCACTACAACGGTCAAAGAATATCAGTTGTGATTTGAATATAGGTACCAGCAATTTACGTTGGTAGTCAATTAACTAAATAATTAATTTCCGTCTTTAGTTAGTTATGATGAGTCATTTGTTATAAGAAATTCTTTAATGTGCTACGATTAAATTCAATTTAATTTTTATTTTATTTTAAATTGAATTTGATTTGATTTGCAGAATCATACACCAAAATTAACCTAGGAAACAGTGACCAGGTAGGTACTTGCGTGCCACACATAAAATGGCAATTGATCGCAATGGGCTTCATTTTGGCAGTTCACCCACGACCATTGCGTTATTTATTAAGCTAGATTATTTTTAAGAAGCAATGGATTAGTAATATCCTTCAATGCTTTCGGATTATGATTAGAGATCGGATGCGTATCCTAAAGTAAATTTTGATCTATGAAATTATGGAAGCGGCTCCTCAAAAAAAAAAAACCATTGTAAATATAAATCCCGGGATTCCAGAAAATTCGGGAATGCACAACTAATCGGATACAAACTAATATGTGGTATTATTAAATTTTATACCATAATCTAGCATTCCTTTCTATAGTCAAAAAGTAGTAAATTTATCAATTCCGGAATCGCGAGGTTTTTACAATCGATACAAATGTGTATTCCATATTAGCCAACACCTGAGCGTAAGCAAATATACATTCAATCGGAACTCTAAATTCGTTGATCCCGGAATCACGGGATTTTTTCGATATAAAAGTGCATTCCATAATAGCCAACATCTCAACTTTATGCAGGTAAATTTGCATTCGATTATCCGATTTGTAATTATGATTGAAAGTGTGTTATGTTGGGTGCTGGATCTTGAGTCAATGTAAACAAATCAAAATCGTTGTTCAAGTTTCTTATGAGGAAAATCGGTAAAGATCCCAATACCGTGTAACAGTGGACAATCACCCCTCCATCGACAGGCGGCTGCTAGTAACGACTGCGCGTCTGTAGGTGCCGATATCTTAAGAAGCTTGTTGTAATGAAGTGCGATCACGAAGCCAACAGCCTCTGAAGCCCTCTTCTACTGATTGCTCTGCTTCTGGGAACAGTGGTCGTATTAACGGGAAAATTATACTTTTGGAGGAAAAACTCGCCCCGAAAGAGGGAAAGTGTAATGATATGTAGGTCACATGGTCTTTCTTAACTGGGTTTATGGCACTCTATGTAGTATGTCGCAACACAGTTATGATAAGCCAATATGTTTAAATACACTGGTTCTTTATCCGTCTGTCTGACCTATACTGTCCCACAGCAGATCCAAAACCTCCCTCTGCCTTTTGTACTTCTGTTCTCTACTCTGCCAAAGAAAGCCGTAGAAAAACTGGCTTAAAATTTTCCATGGCACTTACACATCGTTCATTGCCAAAAACCGGTCAACAAAAACGAGACGCGTTCCATTTTTTATACTGAAAAGCCAATCTCACGTTAGTCCTTGTCGTACAGCAATGGACACCAACCTCATTCATAGGCGGCTGATAGTGTTCAATCGATAGCGGTATATTAAGGTGCTCAATATTAACGCTAGTCCCGACTGCCGTCAGATCGGCGGCTACCCCTGTTTATGGCATGATGAGATGCTAAACGACTTTGATCTATAGAGAGCATGATAATGGCCGCTGTGCTGCGGTGTATTAGGTGCTTGGCTGCCATATTAGGTTAGAGGTTGTGTAAATTAAGTGTGTGTGATAGTTGAAAAATGTGGTTTTAAGGATTCTAGGGACGTTGTTGCAGTGATTGAGGGGTGATTTCAGTAAACTGTTATCCTAAAGCAAAGGTTGACCCAATAGAAGTTGATGACTTGCTTGGATGTAACAAATGAACTTATTCCCATATTTCTAAGCGACTTTTGACGTGTCCTTTGATAGTCTCGAAAGGTTTTTGGCCATTGTCCTGATCCAGAGTTGAGTTTAGGTTTTTTTTGTTTAATTGGACTAGTCATCATAACCGTACGCATTTCAAAAGTCTTGAGGCACGGCAAATCTAACATGACGTGATATAATGGAGCTTCACACGGAGGTACGCCATCGGCGGCTAGTAGCGGCCTCTGTTCGTGTAGCGATGAGATGCCAAACTGTCGACGTTGATCTATAGCGGATCAGCAGCGGCGGGGGCGGTCGATGAACCGGGTAGCTGGTTCGATTCCCGTACACTGAACAGGCCATAATTAATAATTATGATTCGCGAGTTATGGGAATGAAAATCATGATGGTAGCAGATTGAATTTATAGACGTAATAAGATGATAGGCGATAAGTTATAGCGTGCTTACGAAGAGTGATAGGTATGTTCATAATCCGACTGGTGAGAGCTCGGTTTTCTAGTCGGTCAATAAATTACTTCATCTTAAAGAATTAAAGAAATTTTTTATTCCTAGCAATACTTAAGAAAGAAAACGAAAACTTAAAATTGATCATTCGTTGTTTTAAAACTTGACAGACCTATGCTAATTATAATGTAAGAAATCATCGTCTAAGTTAGAAATATCCACTTGAACTAGTAATCCAATTAAGGGCTTAAGACATTTACAAATTAAATTAAGGCATCACTATACTTCAGTTTATGGCCATACCTTATAAGGCTTATTTATGTATTTTTTGGTCCTTACAACCGCACGCACTGAAATACAGTTGACATGCGAAATAATCTAGAAACTATCAAATTAATACGATAAATTATGATAAAATACGACGTATGATATGAACAGAACTGCACGTATAGAACGGCCATTAATTAAGATAGGAAACTTATTTAGTGCTTCCGTTTTTGTTCTGGCAACATTCACTCATGCCTTTGATCTTTGACCGCGTTGTTAATTGATTATTATTTTTCTACATGCTAATACTTTCTTGTATCAGTATCATAAAATGTAATTACTTAAGTTTAAGACCTGCTTTCCTTATACGGTTCTACAAGTTTTCAATTAAGGCGTACTAATCAATATTTGATGTAAGACACACAATGATGGAGCATAGAAGTTGTTCTTAATATTTTATTTTTGCAATAAGGTTTTGTTTTATAAACAATGCAAAGCAAACAGTCAATTTTTACTTTCCAGTAATAACTTACATTGTAACCATTCCCTCAACTGAAACCGACATTTTCAAAATCAGCTCATAATTAAATCAAACAGAATTTTCAGGCGTCAAGTCTGCCTTTGTACCTTTATTTTGCACAACGTTTAATAAATGAATAAAATATCATGCCTGCAAAGTGCGAGCTATTGGCTGACCTATCCGAGCATGAGTTCCGAAGTCGTGCAAAGTGTCATTCGTTTTAACATTGAACATTTCAGTAACGCCCTGAAGTCAGGATTTGTTGACGGTTGATGACAATAGGCTTGCACCCTAATCACATGGGACTTACAACCGGCACTACACGACCTCTGCCTACTCCTTTTTGGAGACACAGGCGTAATGTTACTTTACTATTCTCACCATAGGATAGATCTACATCAGAAACAAGTTGAAAAGCAATCAGAACTGTATTACAATGTCTCGTATTACCGCGGGATCCAATTACGCGCGTTATAATTGCGCGCGCGCGCAGGCCGCGTAGTAATAGATGGTGTCTCTCTGATCGATTTAGTGCGCAGGTTTGTGCGTTGAACAAATTGTTTGATTGATTCTGGTGTGTATTGAATTTACATGGCAGGTCTTGTTTTTTAGTCGATCAGTTGGTCCTGATCGGATTGAACGTCATTTAGGACCAACTCTTGCATCTTTTGCTACTAAAGTTGGTTCTATGCATTTCGTTCATGCTAATGGCTATTACTTCTTTCATTTATATAATTTTTGTTAATTGAAGTATTGATAAAGGTTCGTTAACTTTTATTAACTTAATTGGTAACATCTTCCATTTCTATCATGACAAAAGCCAACATGCAAAACCCTGTTATAAAATATCTTTACTGGGATTCAACACACGACCTCCTCACACTCTTGGTCGCTTCGAAGCTTCAACCGCTTCATAAATATCCAATCATAAGAATGCTAAAAACCCTATCTATACCACTATCAACTTCCACATTCAATTGCATCTATCCAGGATTATTTCCGATAAACTCGGATCAAAGGACCGCTAATTTCTGTGACCTTTACAGGAGCCACACCTGTCGGACCACACAGACGCCCGCGCAACATTAGTTACAAACGATTGCAGATAAAACGTTGTTTGATTAAAAAAATAAACATATTTGTTAATGTTTAGGTTAATTAAGATATGGTGTATCTGAAACAAGGAGTATCAAGGGTCAGCTGCTTGTCATATTTTTTTGATATGCTTCTGTTTTATGTTTTATGAGCTCATAGAAACATGAAGGCAGGAAGACAGGTTTGGTTGTAACACAAAAAACTTCTTGCCTGCAGGGTCAAGTGAAACACGACTCTCCCATATCTTACTTTGTAATTAGTTGCAGTTCAATAAGTATTGCATTACTTTAGTAAAAATAAGCAGCTCTTGAAACTTAGCTCAACCATCACTCCTTTCTAATTCCATCCAGTCTATCTGTCAGTCAGGTTTCATTCTGTAGATTGACAAAGTTTTTATTAATAATGTTTAGATAGGTATGTAGGATCGATGTTGGTGCATGTATGGCTTGTACGGCATGAGCAGCAATAAAGTACATAAAGAAAATGATTGACACGCGATATCTAGCGAAGAACCACGAACTTATCATTGCTAACACACATAATTTCATTATAGTTTTTGTTCCCATTAAGTGCATCAGCAAGGATATCCACCGTCTCCGAAGCACCACAATTACTGTCACTCAACACCTGACCTACCCTGATAAGGATATAGCGTGAAGATACACGTCCAAAGGGTTCAATCATCGGCTTGATTTATGATTGACTGGAGCGCGAATAAAAAGCGAATGATAGTATGCGCGGGCGCATGATCGATGGGCTCACAATTGAAGCGCATTTCTTATAGAACGTGTTGCAGTATTTTATTATGGATTTATGTTGCAGTGCTCAAAATGCATGACACGGTTACAACAGGTGGTAATTATGAAAATAAGACGTAAACTAAATTCACTGAAGTTTTGTCACAACAAGACTTCAGTGAATTTAGTTTACGTTTACGTATGGCCTTTTAAATGTAGTGTGTTATTTTTTTCTTTTTCTGGATATAATTATTTATATACAAAGTATAGTTAAGGTAGAATACTAAAACAGTTGATGTAGTTAGGTTTTTATTTCAAATGTTTTAAAGTATTTGTTAGTATGTAATTACTAAATTATAGCCGCCTAAATAGACAGATAGGTAGTAGTAAAAGTGACAACTGCAAATTATGGTTTCGGCCTTCAAATGACGAAAGTATCAATAGTTTTTTACTGAAAGAAATCTAATAATAATACCCAGTCCCGTACTATCTTAATTTATCGTCCTAAGTTTAGCTATTCGACCAACTCATTCAACCACAACGTGATAGCATAACTTAAACAAACACAAACATTGATTACAAAAATATCTCAAATCCATCATTTGCAGCAATAACGGCACACCGTGAGATAGTCTCGCCGCCCGGATGCGCCTGACTTTGACGTATAACGCCACTCATGCGCAACTGTGGGACCGTACGATCATTTTGCTGTCAATCATAGCATGCCTGAGCTTCTCACTGACGTAAAAACTGCAAGTAAATCATGTGTCATGCGTTTCCCGTTCTTACGCTGACTTGCTTCAGCGTAATTTAATTAATAATTACTAGGTTAGTCCGCGATTCTGTCCACGTGGTATTAGTTTAATTGACTGAGATTAAAGTTACTTGATGTGCTTGCTTGTGTGCCTTTTGGTCAAGCAAGCACCACAATCGGTTCTTTTTTCTTTAGTTTAGCCATAAAAAAATTACCAAAACCACAGATATCGACTTCCTTTGGCATTTAAAATATTAGAACATTCAGTCAAGTGGATCTTAATGGCATCTTAGAAAGGTTTTTGTTGCTGTACCTATTGCATTACGTAAACTTAAGTTAACATTCCAAAAAGCCTAATTTTTTCGGCGTTATCCAAACCAAAGAGTCTTTATCCGTCTCGAAGGACCAATTAGACATCTGAACATGTTCTTTTGGATGTATTTATAGCTGATTCATTTCCTGGATCGGCTACAGATATTCATACTCACCTAAATACATAAATAGTCGGTCACTGCAGCAAGTGCAGTGGAAACGTAACCAGCAATAAGTAAAGATACCGCTCATCTGCTATTGTTTTCCGATACCAGCCCGATGGCGATACTTTGGACGGGTCGCGTTGTACAGGAAGTAGGTCGCTGCTTGATGGCGCTGTAACGTGCTTCAAGTTTGTGTGTTTATTTATGACATATTGATATTATGAGAATATTGGTTACATAAATATTATTGCAAGTAGTGTTTTATTTTTGTTAAATAAACGGCTGAAAACAATCTACATTTAACATTGACGTCAAAATGGCATCACCATGCAGAATCTGTGTGCCCATGTAGGCTTATGTGAAATAAAATATTTTGATAGATTGATTGAATTACTATCTTGCTAATGCATGCAATTTTTTCAAGGTACTATTCTGCATGTTTAGAGGAATCCGCTAAGTTATTTATCACGATAACATTAGAATGAGTACCTAACTATTTTCATAGTAACCGCTATGAAACGCGATCGACATCATTTTCCACCCAGCAATACAGCAACCCCTAAATAATTCCCTGCACTCTCATTCATTCCATCACTCATATTTCTTACTTACTCCACTAAGTTTTCTAACTTATAGCAAGAGTGTGAAGTTAAATGCAAGACGAATAAGACTCATTGCTCGGCTAGTATATTCCACGTAGGTTTGGGATGCAAACCGATAAATGTATAGGATGGGATGAGGCAGTGAATAAACATGAATGAGTACACTGGCGGAACGAAAATTTACTCCCGTAGCTCGATTGTTAGGGATATTTTTGGTGAAAATTTGACGATTGTGTTCGTGTTTTCAGTTACCTACTTGGGTAGTTCTTTTCGGGGATCTATTGATAAAAATATAGAAAACAGAAAGGAATTTAACAAATGTAAAATATTTTTTATAATGATTTTACATCGCCGAAAAAGAAAAATTCTACATAAAAATACAGACGTGCTAGCATCTAGACTAATTTACTTATTTTAAGACGATAGAGAATTTTTTGCATGTTTTGATAATATTAGAAAAAGTGCACCTTATTATATTTTTACCATATGAGTAAATAAATTCAAAAATAGAACACAGAAAGAAGCCTCCATCACATATTCATGGCGCAATCGCCAAAAAATTTACGATATCGAAAAGGAAAATATCGGATACGTTCACCGAACAAAAAAATTAAGCTATACCCCAATTTTTGGCCGACATTGTATCAGCTCATTCCTCGGAAGACAGGCCTCACTCAATATCGGATATTGTTGCCGAAAATGAGTATTTATGTCATCGTTTGTATAAAATGTACTGCAATGTGGCTCGAAAGCGTTTTTCCTGCGATCTCGCCTCGCTTTGTTTATTGAACAAACTTTAAGGATATTTCTTCGTTTTTCCTCTTTTCTTCTTGAGGTTATTTCGGCTTCTCTTATTGGATTCATGAATTCGGAACAAAGTGTATCAAGTCGTTTATCAGTTTGTTACCTGTTTTTCTGTGGAAATGTTTGTGGGGCGCATCACTTACTTACTCAGTATGAATTTTCTTTTTATTACGACTGCGTTACAAGTTCGTACTAAATTATAATATAGTAGTAGATTTTTATCATTGGATTTTCTTTTGAGGTGTTAATGCACAAATATCACTAAGTAGAACAAATTCCTGGATATTCGTCATAATATAACGCAATCAAAGATTTAAAAATAAAATAATGTAAATAAAACAATAACCAACACATTATCTACATTGACCAAATACTCAGCTATTTCTTTTACAACTTTCTTCGACACTTAAACATTAAATAAGCAATATTAAACACTACCGGGGGTCTAAAACTAACACATAAATGTTCAATTCCGACCATTAAAACTAAGAAGAACACGATAATATTGTTTTATATTAATATCGGTTCAATGTGTTGTGTGTGCCCCCTGGACAGACGGACAAGCATTGTTTCAAATATTCATAAAGTGAAATAAAGTCACCTTTGACATCGGGCACACTTTCTATTGCCATCTCCGTTATTATAATGTGGCATTTCTTCTGATTTTGGTCCTAAACTCTCGGATCTCAGATTTGCTTTGTGAGTTTCTTCTCAGATATTGTGAATTTTTCATCGTTTTAAATGGTTTGTGTAAAAGTATCTGTAAGGATGTAATAGATATAGTTCAGTATTTTACTTGTGGTAACCAAGTGTACAAACACGCTGTGAATGTGAGCATGAAGACGAGTAGCGTCAGCACATAACACACACACACGTCCGACTTCACCATTGTCTTGGACGGTACCGAGAGCTCCTGCGCTTACACATACATTCACAGTTTGTTTGTACACTTGGTAACCACAAATAAAGCGCGCATCGCTTCCTGAGATAAAAATACTATATTTGAATAAATAGCCGAAACTTCTAAGTGACGAAAAGTAATAAAGTAGGTCCTTTTGCGCATTCTTTGATCGACTTATTAATTCACTTGGAAAAATTGTGACAATTGTGTCATTAGTCATTACAAATGTGACACTTTTTCTAAGTGAATTATTTATCAGAATTAAATTACACATTAGTATTTTTGGTACAATAATGTCCGAGTTCCGGCTTAGCGTCAGAACCTGAGATTCAATGAAGTATCCGTCTATCACGTTCAAATAGTTTCACCACAGGAACGTTCAGAAACAAAACCTATCACATTATGCAGTCGCGGCCTGTCATAAAATCACGAATACCATAGTGGTATGATTAACATGTGTGGGGTGGGACACGTCATAGGCGGAAGCGGTAAGCTGGGAATAGGCAGGCGTGGAAGCGAATTTTAAAGACAAAATAGACTACAATGAATGCTAGTTGTATCGCTACCATTTTAATATATGATATACTAGCTGTTGCCCGCGACTTCGACCAGTCGACCAGTCTGCGATCCAGGATGCAATTGTCCTTTTAATATAATTCAATCATGACTCGAAAGACACGTGGCGTCATCTATTATCATAAGAACGTTATTATTGTTTTCCTCGGGATGAAAGGTACCCTATGTCCGTTTACTAATGTGCACTATACAGCATTGAGCAAAACTGTCACAGCTTTCAGGCCGGACTTGCTGAAAGATTGTTGTGTACGATATTTGTATTTCATTATTTCAGCCGAAAGACGTCCAATGTTGGACACAGGCCTCCCCCAATTGAGGGGGGGAGGGTATATTTGTATTTATTTTACATTATTACATTACAACTAACACGTGTGCTCCTCTCTTTGCTGGAAAACAATTAAATGCAATGATTTCAGGAATCATGAGATAAGATTTTTAAACACGCTTGTGTTTCCTCTTTGCACCACCCCACCAACATACCGACTGCTGCGAACAAAGATGGCGGCCTTACATAAAAACTGTTTAATCGTAACTCGGCACTGGCTATCGCGATCTGAACATATTACCATATATTAATCCAATAAGGGATTGAAGCGATCAATTTATCTACATTACGGCGCGCGCGCAGAGCCAAGCCGGAGTAAGGTGCTAACTTGCACCAACTTATGGCCCTCCATTAGACCGTACAACGCGTTTAAGGGCTAATATTGGGTGCGATTCGATCTTTATTTATTTGAATGGTTTCCTTTAAATCTGTATTTTTTAGAATTAAATCTTTTTGTGTGATTTAGTTTAAGTCTTGTCGTAAGTTGTTTCCTAATTAGAACACGGTTTGTTGCATTTTTGAAGGTTACCGCTTAAATCATTTAGCAAGATATAAGATTAAAATCTGCTAAAATTTAGAACTCGCCCAGATTGCAGATTTTTCGCACCTAAAATTGGCTGCTAGAAAAAGCTGGAACCACAACATCTTCAAAGAATATTAATATTATGATTATTATAATGAAATACTTACTATGATAACCAGTAGCAGAACACGGGACTCATTTATATTATCTTAAGACACATAAAAAGCTTTGAGTGGCGATGACCTTAACCCTACAATTTACAAAGGACAAAAAAAAAGTAACAAGATATCTACGCTATATTAAAAAAAAAAAAACACTTATGTGTCATTCACTATCAAAACAACGCGACTTAAGGAAAAGTACAAACATACGACTTACGACTGTCATACGTTGGACAGTTTATAAACTTGTAGGTTTTGCGTAGGACACAGTGTCCCGCGAGCCTAATTACGAGCAAATAAAAAATTTGGTTACATTTTCAATTATTCTGAGAGTAGGGATATAAAAATTTAATAAATATTGTTGGTGTTGACACTAGGCTTTAAAATTAACATGTAAACGAATTTAAACTTTTATACAGGGTGTTTGGCAGAACGTTGAACATACGAAAATGGTGGATAGGTGGGGTCATCTGCTACTTACTCAGCCCTAATTTATTTGGCCCTGGCCCCCTGAATATAAAAAAAAAATTTGTTTGCTTTCTTTTAGTTTCACCACTTTCTTAACTTTAAAGTGTATTTTTTTATTAAAAATGGGTAAAACAGGCAATATTTTAGTTTATTTTTTTATCTTTAATATTGGCAGATTCTTATAAAATTATTGCTTTATTCAGATGTTAGCTAGAAAAAAAGTTATGACTCCTCAAACTTACAGAAAGATGTAATAAATAAAAATATTGCCTGTTTTACCCATTTTTAATACAAATTACACTTTAAAGTTAAGAAAGTGGTGAAACTAGAAGAAAGCAAAAAATTTTTTTTTTTAATATCCAGGGGGCCAGGGCCAAATAAATTAGGCCTGAGTAAGTAGCAGATGACCCCACCTATCCACCATTTTCGTATGTTCAACGTTCTGCCAAACACCCTGTATAATTATGGTTTGTAGAATATTTAATACATAAATAATAACATTAATGATTGGACTATGTAAACTGTAAAGCTAACTGTAAAAGTTTTTCCGACTTCCCAATTTTCTACATTTACATGTGTTCAGTGAGGATATATTTTAATTCCCTTTTTTTCATTTTTTTATTTTACGATGAGTTAAATTTGCTCTTGACTCTAGTCTAAGGTCAAAGGTGACAGAGACAAAGCCGACGATGGAGTGAGCTTACCCAGAAGAAGCCTGTTCACTCTAACTTTGAATTGATTTTCTTTTCTGTTAATTTAACTCAATCAAAGCTATTTTAAATTAATAGCCTCCATAAGTGACGATACTAAATTATCGATTGGCTAATATTTTCACCATAAAAAGAAAATAAGTCAATGACACTACTGGATTCACATTAAACATAGCTAAGTTGCAACACAATAACTGTATTAAAATCATAATGTCCATATTGTAACTCGTAACGTAGGTGTCGCCTCGGCCTTGACATTAGCGAGCGAGTGAATGACTGAACGGAGTGAACTCATTCATAAATTGACTGAATGGGACGCACCTACGCGCCCCGGCAGCGCACGGGTTGCGAGCTGTAGGATCAAAAATGTGGACGCGATATTTTTCAAGTGGGTACCTAATACTTAAATGGACATGCTTTTTTTTGTGTAGGTATACTGTAAAAACGAAGGTTTTTAGGTTAGAGACAGATGGAATCCAAAAAAGCTTATAGCTTTAATATTTGGTCTTAATTATAACCTAGTCATATCAGTATGCAAATAGCATGTACAGAAATTTTTCATTAATAGCAAAGATTTCTATGTGTTAAAAGATCACTTCTGCATTCACCTGTATACCCAATCAATACACGCGTGACTGTACCATATAGTGGGTAAATATTTATGAACCAAATAAGGTTAAACAAGTCTTTGTTAGTGAAACCTCTTTCGAACCTCTTAACCTTGACCGGCGGAAGGTTAAGAACAGTCGGAAACTCCGCTCAACTTATATGAACCATCTATTGGTTGAGAACTTGAGATGAATCACACTTTGGGTAATAGGACCAATTTTTCTCCGATTCGTTTCTCGATAACTTTCAAGTAGCATCGGAAATCCTTATGGGTTTTCTTTTATTATGCTATGAAGAAGTAAAACTTTAAGCAATATTAAAAAAAAACATGAATTGCATCGCGGTTATCCACTGACATAATTCTTCATAACCACACACGCTATATTTAGCTACTATACTTAAAGATGTAACCCAGCTAAGTGAAAATATCTTCTTAACATTTAACGCAGTCAGAGTTAAACTAACCAGACTTCTTTATTTGGTGGGGTTATGGTGGAACGAATGCATTCATTCGTGAGTCACATTTTTGCTAACATGTTTTTGTTTATTGTTTGTTGGAGCTTGGAGCCAATATTGGGTGTTGGTGACAATATTTTGGATGTGAGTGTCGCAGATTTTGTATGAAAAAAAGCTGTTTTCTACAGAAATCTTAAAAGGACGCAAGTATTTAAGTAAAATATGTTCTAATACATTACCTACACGTTTTATAACTTTCATTTAAAGCTGAACGTTTAAATTAAATTCGAGAAACGCCTCTCACGAAAAATTTATCTACCACACTTGTAATGTTTTAATTATATTCTTAAGAGAATATAATTAAAACAAATAAAAATTAATCAAAATAATCAAGTAATTGAATTAATTGAAAAATATCTTGTGGAATTAAGATTCCACAAGATATTTTACAAAAACACTTAACAACTTCAGCAAAGCTGACCTAAACTCGAGCTTTTGACAACCAGCCTACTTATGACAAAAGTACGAACCCAGAAATCACAAAAGGCCTCTCTTAAGTCTCTTATTTGACCTTTCATCCTTTAAAACCACTAATTATAAAAACCCCATCAATTCCCCGGTCATCATTCACACAAGTCACTTGTAGCTGTATAAGTATGTAAATAATTTCTTAATTACGACTGATATAAATCTTCAGTTCGGACTGATCGCGTTATTACTAGCTTAGTGGTTTTTCGACAGGCATTAATGAATATGCGAGCTTGATTAGACTATACTGTGGGTTATTAGTAGTGGGACTATGTTTGTGTGTTGTTGTAGGAATGTCTCGGCTGGGATAGGTTTAAAAGCATGATTTGGGCATTAATGGTATGAATCAGTGATTTATTTGAAGGTAAATAAATTACTGATTCATACGATGACGGACCGCGCTTTCCGTTAGTTTAAAAGGGAACGTACGGATGAGAACTGGACACTAATCAAGGCTTCAAGGAATAGATGTCATCAGATGATCCGCAATGCTAAACGCTGCCATATTCTAGATACTATCAATTCTTCTTCTTCTACCGATATTTGAAAATTTCTTGGAACTCTTGGTATCGGCAAACCGCGACATTAAAACATTCCTAATTCAATTGACTTGTACTATCTCAACCGTCATTTCTCTACTGTTTCTACCATGGATCGTCTAACCAAGCAACAAACTCTGTGTCTAATTTTTTGGTCTAACGCGTCCTCATATTAATTCTTTCAGTTTCGTAACAGTTGAACCGGGAGAGATTAAAAAGATAATTATGTCCATTAAATCAATAGCGGTGGGATGTGACAATATCACCCGTGGTGTGATGACGTGGTATTCTGGATCATCTCCTATACGAGATTACCCACATTGTTCCCTGTACACTGGAGTATTCCCTTCCCTGTGGCGCAAAGCTTATGTTTGTGCACTACCTAAGGTTCCTTATCCCTCTCTTCCTACCTACTTTCGTCCCATTTCCATCTTTTATTTCCTATTCAAAGTACTTGAGGCCTGCGTCCACAAATAATTTTCCAATTTTGTTCATCGCAATTCATTCATTAGCCCTCTTTAATCTGGGTTCAGGCCCAGGCACAGCACTGTTTTCGCCCTCCTTAAAGTGAATGGCGATATAAGGACAGGATTGGAATACACCAAAGTTACTGCCCTGGTGTTGGTCGATTTCTCGAATGCCTTTAATACCTTCAGTCACGAGTTCACAACATCCTTTTAGCCATTCTATTCTATGTTATGGTATCTCCTGAGGCACTGAGATGGTTCTCCGCTTACCTTCAGTAACGTCAGCAGTCCGTTCATATTGGGGATTCTTCATCATACTGGTGTGATTTGGAAACTGGCATTCCTCAAGGCGATATTCTTTCTCCTCTTCTATTTTTATTAATCTTGTATCTTCCGAACTTCAGTTTGCGTATCATTTGTATGCAGATAACTTGCAGTTGTACTGTAACGGGAGGTTTGAAGAAAAACCTGAAGCTATCGAGAAATTAAATAGGGACTTACCCAAGTAGCACAAAAGTGCTTTATAACAGCATTTTTACAGTGCACCGTGGTAACATTGCCTGCATAAACTTGCTGTATATCAGCGTAGACAGCGCATCCTCTGCTGATATATCTCTAATTTGGGCACAAATAATTCAGCACATAACTGTATAAGAAATCCAATTATCAAATAATTGAATTATATCAACATTATATTAGCATTTATGTGTGTAACAGTCGCCCCAAGAGCTGAAATTTGCCTGATTAACAAGGCACATGTTACCTATAATACAGCAAGAAAGACGAATGTGTACATTTTATATGCTTTTACACAGTTGAAAGTACACTCTGAGTGAAATTGTGGAATGTAAGAACTTTATTATTTATTTTTCTATAATATGAACTGTTAATTTGTTAAACATAAGTGTAAGTGTTGTGTGCAAGATTTCAAGTGCCATTTCTGAATATAATTTATGGTAAGTAAAAATTCGATTTCTTCCTATTATGTTTGAAATCTTACTGGGGAGGTAACTTTACTGTGAAATATATGTTTAGTTCAAAATTTTCACGCGCTCTCATAATATCACTAAATACTTAATAAAACTTAACTTAAATGGACAGTAAACTAAATAAATGTTATGGTTTTTTAGAAATAAATTGATAAAAAGCTGGTTAAGTGTAAATAAATTGTAAACCAAATCAATTCCAATCGATATCATCTAAAATAAACCAAAATAAAAAGTTTAAATTTTACAATAGTTCACAGTCACGCAGTGAAAATGGCGGATGGCAAGTGAGCAGTTTTAATCTTAATTTAATGCTAAAGTCTGTACGAGTGTTCACATGTGGCCTATAATTCAGCAAATAGTAAAATAGTTAATCACTTGTGAGAAACAAATCAGTTATGGATCGATGTGAAGAGTTTTAGTGGTTCACATTTAGGCTGTTAACCAGATGTAGGTACCACCTTTATGGATTCAAGCTTTTAGGGTGCCGCTGTGGTTTTGCTAAAACCATTTAATTCCCTTTTTAGTTCTTACTCTACGTTCGTTTTACATAAGTAGATCATCAGTTTATCGCCGAATCCTGCTGCATATAATATTCGCTTCTTGAATAATACCTACATATAAGAATGATTTTGTTATTTTTTATTTACAGAACGTGCTTTTCAAAATAACATAGAAGAAGAATAATTCAGACGGTGTCGCCAATCTGACTTCTACGGCGACCAGCGAAAAATACTAAATAGCCCTTAAATTAAGATGAAATGAGTGAACTGTGCTTCTGACATGTCATAACTGCGCATGTAGGTTTACGTTTGCGAATTGCAATGGGGCGCCCACATTAGAGCTCTTTCAGGTAGATTAAGTTCAGCTGCATATGCAGTAAGAAAAATAAGGCAGTTAACTGATATAGCCACAGCTAGGTTAGTATACTTTGCTTATTTCCACAGTATTATGTCTTATGGCGTTCTGCTGTGGGGATCGGCAGCTGACGTAGATTCCATTTTCATTCTAAAAAAAAGAGAGCAATCCGCGCGATTTATAAAATGGGTCCTCGTGAGTCCCTTAGAAATAAATTCAAAGTAATTGATATACTAACTTTGCCTTCTCTTTATATCTTAGAAAGTATTTTGTATGTTCGCAAAAACTTAGGACTTTTCAAAATAAGAAGCGATTTCCATAATATAAATACACGTAGTAAACATGAAATTGTGATACCCAAATTCAGATTAACTAAAACTAGCAAGTCATTTCTTATAAACAGTATCCGCTTTTATAACAAGTTGCCAAAGTCGGTTACAGAACTTAGCGACGGAAAGTTCAAAACCCACATCAAACGTGTCCTTATCAAAAAAGCATATTATAAGATAAAAGACTACGTTGAAGACAAGGAAGTTTGGCAATAATTCCTTCTGCACATGTGGCTTCCCTGGTACCTCATAAACAACATAACTATGTCAATGTCTATTAACTGCTCCCAAGTAACGATGTTTATTTAGATTTTTTTTTATTTTTTTTATTTTACATATTTCCTTGACATAATCTTTTCATTATTTGACATTATTTACTTACAAATCGAATTCCAATTCTTTATTAGTGGCTTTTGTGGACATGATATTTATTCAGATATGTTACTGTAGTTGTAATTGCAATCATGTCATTAATATTTTATATACTTAGATTATTTTATATTTTGTGAATGTGAGAACGTTGTAGGCCTAGTAGAGTGTAGATTTGTTGGCGGTTTTCTATTTTGTTAAGTACCTGGTAATTGTTGAAAGGCCTACACTGTCCTCCCATACCTATTACTTATCACTGTTATTTAATGATATTGTAAAGCCAATTATTTTTAAAAGAGTAACCGTGGAGTTTCTTGCCGGCTCTTCTCCATAGGAAACGACTAACTCGAACCGTGCACCTAGCTTCTGACGTTTCATAAGTGCCCATGTAGGTTTATGTGAAATAAAATATTTTGATTTTGATTTTGATTTTACGTGAAATAAAATATATATATATTTTTTTTATTTTTTTATTGCCCAATTGATTTTAATCGTTTTTTCTAAATCATGTATAACATAGTCACTCGTGTCTGAACAACGTTGGGACAATCTGTCCAAGTAAGTTTTTCATCATAAATATTACATATGGAACCCGTCTCATCCAATATTCTTTGGCTTTACACATTTGGTAAAACGTCACTAAATACGTCAAGAAACCCTGGTGTATAAATATACATTTCATGGTTACATATAATTCAATCAGTGGATTAAATGCCTACACAAGTTCAATTATTCAGCCCAAGACAGAATGGCAGACATGTTCGCTGCTATGTAACTGCATAAAAGTTCTGTCTTGGCCTAGATAAATGCTGATATTCGAGTGTATAGTAACACCTGACTAATAGCGTAAAGGTTTCTATATATGCTGTATAAAGCATTAAATCTTTGTTAAATAGTTATGAGAGTTAAACAAGAAAACCTACAAAAACTTAATTCTGAGACGAATCTGCCAACTTCTTGTGTATGTGTTCTCGAGCTTTCACTTTAAATGTGAACTGATTGGTTACATATATTATAATTAGTTATATATTTATTACCTTTATAGTTTGAAATAGGTATATGTGTAAGATATAGGTATTATATAGTTAAAATTTTGGAATATAAAAATATATTTTATTCCAAAAAATTTCGTAGCACTTACCACTGTTTGTCTCTACATCATCCAAAGGTTGACTGGTAGAAAATGCCTACGGCATTAAGTCCGCCATAAATAATAAATAAATGCTAAATGATTTTATTTCTGCAAGTAGCTTTGTACAAACACTTTTACACGTCAATGATATTTTAAAAACTAGATGAGGTTTGCGTTTCCTATCCGACACTCTGAGAAAAAAGGCTGAAACAAATTCAGAGGTCACAGTTTCTTAAAGTCCAGACATAATTTTGGTCAGATCATGTGAAGACCATATAGATTGGTGTCTGAAATGGTCTTTTGAGGAAAGAACCACACAGATTGAATGGACCTGTCCAGTCAATGCACGCATTTGTCAGAAATCGAGCAGCTCAACTCAGAACTTAAGGAGTTCAACGATACGACGATCAATACCAAAGGACATTTGGGTAGGCCGAATAATTTACTCAAACTGCTAGACCATGATTAAAACTGAGAAAAAAAAATGAACACTGACCCACATAGTTTTCACATGCACAATAATTAAAGTAATATTTCCAAAGTAAATATGTATTCATGTAATGTTTTTAAAAAAAAAAAAAATTGTGTCTCTGTTTGTTGTGTACTATTTAATTTTATTTTTACTTTTGCTGTTTATATTAGTTTTATATTCCATCTCGTAATTATTGCACTAACCTCTGATTATGGTAGATATTAATTGAACTATTTACAGTGTAAGCAATTCTTGGTAGGCCAATAAAGGATAATAAAAATAAAATTGTAAATAATTATATATATGAAGATGGTGCACATGGACCTCATGTTTTGTTCGTCAAGTCGTTGAGCTTCTAAAATCCTGAGTTTACCTACACGTTCACTGACAAATGCTTGCACTAACTGGATAGGTCCACTCAAAATTGTGTGGTTCTTTCCTCAAAAGACCATTTCAGACACGGATCTACATGGTCCTCACATGATCTGAGCAAGATTATGTCTGGACTTTAAGAGAGACTTTGATCCCTGAGTTTGTTTCGCCATTTCTTCTCAGGGGTAGTCAGATAGGAAATGTCGACTTCACCAAGCTTGTTTTTTCTTTTTTTAATTGACGTGTAAAAGTGATTCCGATATCCGATTTACAGAATAAACGATTTCATTTCATTTCATTTCATTGTATTTCCGGAGGTATTTTGTAAGAAGATAAGATATTATAAAGGAGCATTGATTTCGAAAGCTTTTATGCATTTGGAGGATTGTGCTGCGATGTAGGTTGGGAAAGATATATCTTGGAATATATTTTTCTCACCTTCATCGCTTGGACTATTATGGGTTTTGAATCTTATAAAGCTCCTATTGATATAGCAAACTTAAGTAATATCCCGATTGATCTCTACATTTTTGGTCCTCCTAGTTCCGTGCAATCATTACAGCGGGCGACGCATGGAGCGTTAACTAGTTATGCGCATCGCGCTTACGTCGTCCATCACCGTCCGTCGATATTATACTGCTTTGTTTGATGCTGAAGTATTTCTAATTATTTACTCATCGGATCTCATGAATACAATAGATTTGAGAAGTTTTCGCGAATTGTTGATGAGCCCTAATACACTTCCTTTTGGTCCTTATGTCATCATTAGTTTAGACAAAATTACAAATTTTAGATCGCACATGATCTTTTGGTCCTATGGTCTTGGCCAAATTGTCAATGAGCTATAGTCCTAATTCTCAGTTTTCTTTAAACTCCTTTGTATCTGAAATATAATTGACAATCATAACATAATTACATCATTTAACTTCAGCACGTGAAGCCATAAACAATTCTTCATTATGCAGTCTGCCAGGCCTAATAAAAAATTGTCAACATCTTTTCAAAGACTGCAGATTATATGCATAACCTTTGGAGCACATTCATCAATTACAATACTACTATGAGTGCGTGCGAAGACCATATTTATTACCTAGTCGCGGGGGCAGGGGGTAAGCAGGGGTAATTAAAACCGGGTTGCATGCGGCTCGGCTCACCCTTCCGACATGGCTTCCTTTACGAGAAGTTCAGTGTTCAGCCGGACAGCCGCACGTAACTGTTGCATTGGAAATATGCTTTTATTTCTATTTATCATATGGAGGAAACGCGCTTGACTTGGCGTTTGCAAATGAAGCTTGACGGTATTTTTTTGTTCAAGGGAATGACTTTTTTAATTTTTTTACTTAGGTTTAGAGATGTGATGGTGGTGGTCTGCGGGAAATTAAAATTGAGCCATTAGAATTCAAGTATTGTAATGTTAACTGTCATGATGTCTTCGTCTTCGTATGAACATCATATTTCAGTTAGTATAATTTAGTACATTGCATCATTTTGTACTTAGGGTCTTTAAATTCAGAATATGGCAACTTCATCCCTTTATTCATCAGACCGCCACCATTGCTCATCAGACGTCAGGTTTATAAATTTTCTCTCGGACAGACTTTTTTAAACCCCATAAAAATCTACGTAAATCCGCCGACAAACAAGCACTCAACCAAAAACAGAGCAAAACTAACCAAATCCCAATGAAACTCGACCCGTTTGACACTCATTATTGTCTTCAACCGCGCAGAAACCTAACCCAATTTGCGTGCAACTGGTTCAATGCAAGAAAAACGGTATGCCTGCGCAGCGTGTATAATTTAGCGCCATAAAGGATCCCGCGTGATGACAGCGCAGACATGGCGAACCGTGAAAATTACCAATTTTATGATCCGAAATTACATATAGACCTTGTTGTGGTACACTTAGAAATTGGTCCTTCGGTCCGAATCTGGTTCTTATACAATTGTATTAAGAGTAAGGAGATTATGTGTGTGGTTGTAAAGAGGTTTGCTGGAGTGCGTTCGTGTCATGAAACCGTTGACTGATTGCTTTTGATTGACGGCCACTCTTGTTTGTCTGTTTGTAGTACGTATGGTGTCAGATTACTATATCGATTACACCCAGCTTTATGCACTCTTACATATTTTATTGGATCATTTTAAATTGGTTGAAAGTGTAGGTGTTAGGGTGACCATTAAGATTTGAACCAGGGAAGTGAGTTTACGAGGTTGTAAAACACAACCTACGTGGTTTTATATATATTTTATTGGTTTTGTGGGTGTTGTGTTTATTTATTGGCGAAAATAAGACGACAATAGTTTGAGTATCTTATCCTGATAATGTTGATCTGTATTGAGAAAATAAATTGTGTGTTACGGGTATATTAACTCTTAGGTTCTTGTTTGAAGAGCTGATTAAGGACAAATTTATACTACCTAAGTTTAAAGGGACTTTTGTAGGGTACAGTCCCACGTTTCGCCTTTTTAGTTTTCTTTTAAGTCTTGATTGAATCACGTCTCTATATCGATGCAAATTGCGAAGTTTAGCGTTCGGGGACAAAGGTGGCGATGGCGGCTTCATTGTAACCAGATGCAGGATGCGGTTTGATGTTAAAAATATTTCATTTGGTTTGTATTATTTTTAATTAATTTATTTGAAAAAAGGGTGGAAGAGACGGTCTGTTACAATAAATATAATTTTACAATTTAGGGAAAAATTGTAAAGAGAATAAGTAACAACAGAATTGAATCTGGCATCCTAACTAGGTTACATGGTAACCTTATTTTTTTTTTTTGACGCTGATAAATGCATTACGCATGCCCGCTCGTCGGGGGACGAGACGGGGTATGTGGGACTCCCTGCCAAAATGGCAGTATACCCACTAAAACTCAGCGGGGTTCCCTCATCGCCTTGATGGGAGGGTCATGGGAAACCGGCACAGCCTTTACGTCCACAACCCTCCCGGCGCATGCCCGCCTAGCTGGCGGGCCCCGCATGCCCCTCAGCCTGGGGGCGATATGGGAATGACCGGGAACACCTGGCCATTCCCGTCCGACACTGGTGGAGGCCTGTGCAATACAGGCAAGGGTGCCCCCGCACCGTTGCCTGCTGGCCTCCACTTGGGACCTCGCGCCAGACGACCCCGCGTCCAGGCGCCCCTGGTCCCACCGCGACGGGTCAGGTTAGTGGCCCCGCCGCCTACCACTTTTCGGCCGCAGAGGATAGGGAGAGCGGCCAACGCAATACCGACACTCCTCTCCCGCCGCGGCCTCCCACACTCAGCCGCGATGCCGCCCATTCGACATCGCGGCCCGCCTCAGTTGCGATGTCGCCAAAGCGGCACCGCAACCTACGGCCGCTACGTCGTCGGCTTAGCCGCAAAAGCCCTGACAAGCGGCCCCCTCCTCGGGTTCCTCTTAGCTTCACCGTGGCCCTCCAAGCCACGGCTACTGAGCCCCCCCGCCTCGACAATGCGGGAACCCACCGGGGGGGAGGTAACATGGTAACCTGTATTAAGGTTCGCCAACCCAGGTTCCCACAGGAGTACAAAAATTTCAATACAGGCTTCTTAGGACTATAAGGTACAAACGTATGTTAACTTATGATAAGTGTGTGAAGTGTATGTGTTTGTGATGAGGTGTGGTGTGCGTGTGTTTTGTGATGCAGGTGTGGTTAATGATGGGTCCGATCGAGAACAATATTCTGCAATATTCTTTTTATCTCGACAGAGAATTTACGAAAATTTCAAATTGGAAGTAAAATTCCTTAATTCTAATCCAATATATTTTGATTTCAAGGTCTAACATCAACTTCTTTTGTTGTTATTTAATTATTTTATACTTTACTCGAAAAGAGGTTTCAGAGTGGTCTAATATTTTTTTGATAAGTAATATCAGAGATTTCATTTTACCACTTTGTCGGCGTTTTAATATATTATGTATACCTATATCAAATTACAGCTTTCTAGTACTAAGAGTCTTTGAGCTAAGCCACGGACGGACGGACGGACTGATGGACTAACGGACTGTCGGGCTGACGGATTGACGGACAGACGGACTGACGGACTGACGGACAGCCGGACTGAAGGACAGACGGACAGATTTCCAATTTAATTTGATTTCAAGAATTGTTATGATTGTGATTGTTATTTTGTTTTTAATTATTAACTCCACCTTTAATTAATGTTTATATTTTGTTAAAACTGATTATTTGTAACTAATAATTACTCATAAAGTTTGTTTTAATGCAGAAATCCTAATTTAATATAATACCATACGAAATTTAAGAGAATTGATGAGAATTTTCTCGGAAATGTCCTCGGGAATATTCTCGCTCAGGAGAATTTACTGAGAAATTAAGTTGTAGCTTGTAGAGTAAATTATTTTGACGTAAACTTCGTAAAACGTTTATATGCACTCAAAACTATTACTATAAAAATAGATTGATACAATAGAGTCATCCAATTTTTAAATTCGTAAATTCTCTTCGAAAAGAATATTCTCGAGAACTTAACAGCAAAGTTCTCGCAAGGAGAATATTCTCGGGAATTTACCATCACTAGGTGTGGTGTGTATGAGTTTTGTGATATATGTGTGGCTTGTGTGTGTAAATGAAAGGGAAAGAGGTTGAGTTTAGATATAGAGAGTACATTGTGTATTATTTGCAGTTTGTTGTTCTTAGCAATCTTAGCTCCCATGCATTAGCATTTAATGAATTATTTTAATATAATATAAGTAGGTGTTTATGCTTTATGTTTTATGTTAAGGTGTCTGGCGTGAATGTCACATACTCTCCTCATGTTTGGGTACCCGTCCCCGACTAAGGACTTTATTGTACATTTGGAGTACTCATGTTTCTTTTAAACGACAATTACCTACTACCGCTACTACTTTTACTATATTTTAGATAGAATACATATTATACTATATTGGTTTCTCACAGCTCATACCTTCAATATCCAGATTACACGAATAGACGTGACTGACCTTTTGGACATACGACCTCTTGCTTGCCTCTCAGACAACCACACCGTTTGGCGGCTAATGTCCCTTCAAAATAGATTATATTTTCATTGTTTTTAATTTATTAATGAAAAGAGCAATGAACTACTAAGGTTGCTGTTGCTACACTTGCACTAAAACAGTAATAAATAAAGTATAGCTCAAGATGGACGTAAAGTCATCAATGTCGAGTTTGATAGATTACTTCGGTGCCCTGCATGTCTCTAGTACTTTGCCCGAAGGCTGTATTTTGACACTAAAGTAGATTTGCAAGGTGTATCAAGCTGATGAGATGATTGAATACGTTGTCTGAAATTCCCAAGGTGTTTTTTTTTTTCATTTGTGTTGACCTCAATGTTTTGAAATATGATAATTTTTAGGGTTCCGTACTTCAAAAGGAAAAAAAAAACATAACCCTTACAGGATCACTTGTGTGTCTGTCCGTCTGTCACAGCCAATTTGTTCCGAATCAATTTTTTTGTAAATCTTCGAAACTACTGAGTCTTTTTGAAAAAAAAAAAAAAAAAAATGAAAATAGTTTTATTCGTATAGGTAGATTACAGGAAACCCTATAAGAAGTCTATGGCCTTAAAATAATATGGCAAATCTCCCAATATTGTGCGTTCAAACTTACATTTGTAGTTGGAATGTATCGGAGAACATGTTTTTCAACTACAATATTAAGTTTGTTCTTGGGATACTTTTACACGTGCAGGCTGTGAGTCAAGTATACCCGGAGAATCTATAACATGTTACGTGTGGAATACAATACTGTGTAGTTTCTTGCCGGCTCTTCTCCATAGGAAACGACTAATTGGAACCGTGCACCTAGCTTCTGATGTTTCATAAGTGCCCATGTAGTAAAATATTTTGGTTTTTGAATAAAATATTTTGTGTGAAATAAAATATTTTGGTCATGTGAAATAAAATATTTTGGTTTTTGAATACCAGCCTTCAGAGTACTGTTGCGGCTTCCCCGGTTCTGTAGTGCATCAGGCAGGCATGTTTACGGAGGCTCGTACAAATGATTATTTCGTAATACTGCGCAAGAGAGCTTCCTCCCTGATGCAGAGGAGCTGTGGCAGTGGCAATGGCGTTCTAAAGCAAATATATGCAAGTATTGATACTCCAATACGAAAGCACTGGGCCTTTTTGCATGCAATGTAACCGC
This sequence comes from Dryobota labecula, assembly GCA_947523025.1. Lineage (NCBI taxonomy): Eukaryota > Metazoa > Arthropoda > Insecta > Lepidoptera > Noctuidae > Dryobota > Dryobota labecula. Next base: position 1,932,105 of record OX383292.1, read on the forward strand.
TGGTGCTGTCGTATTGGATTTGTTTTGTTGAATATAAGTATTAATACTATATTTTTTCTATTGCCTTTATTGCAACTTTTTATTTTTTTGTCTCATGGTGGTATGATAACTAGACTAGTTGTATCTTAATTGTATGTAATTCTTAATGGTTCTTCTCTATGGATACTTATCTGAATTTAATTAATATTATTATAAATTCATCCAAACTATGGAACCCTTCATAGTTCGTGGTCCGACACGCACTTGGCCGGTTTTTTTAATTGTAAATCTTATCCAGGAATATTGAGAGACTTAAGAAGGCTATATAATATAATATAATATCACGACTGTGTTCTACAAATGGTTAGGTAGAGGTACACCCACATTTCTCAGTTATGTTTAAGTCTCATGTAATAGGGGGGGATCCTATTGCCATCACCCGGGCATCTTTGTTGCCATATAGGGCCCATAGATCGCCATGTAACAAACCTGTACATTTGAACTTCACCTGGTACCCTGATACTTTATCTGGATGGTGTACCGGTAATGTCAAGTCAGTGAAGGAAGTTTTGGACAAGACGACAGTCATGTAAAATTCTCACGTCCTGCCGAGTCTAATCCACATCGAAGGGTCGCTTATCGAAGTTGTGAAGGAGTATGTTTGCCTAGGTCAAGTCATCCAGCTCGATAGACACAACTTTGAGAAAGAAGCCGACTGGAGGATCCGGTTGGTCTGGGCGGCGTTTGGAAAACTCCATCAAGTCTTCACGTCGCATATTCTGCAATGTTTGAAGACTAAGGTCTTCAACCAGTGCGTCCTGCCCGTTATGATATGCGGTGCCGAAACGCGGACACTGACAGTCGGGCTGGTCCACAAATTTAAGGTCGCTAAGCGCGCTATGGAGCGGGCTATGCTCGGAGTTCCTTTAAAGGATAAAATCAGGAATTAAATTATCCGGAAGAGAACTGGAGTTACCGACATAGCTTGCAGAGTAAGCAAGGTGAAGTGGCAGTGGGCTGGCCATGTTTGTCCGGACGACCTCAAATAGGTGGCTGGGACAGACTGGATGCGGAAGGCGGAGGACAGAGTGTTGTGGCGCAGCCTGGCTATGTCCAGCAGTGGACTGCGATAGGCTGGGTTGATAGATTGATTGAAGAAAGTTAATAAGTAGGTAAGTACCACTGGGATACCATAAGGTCACTTTTACTCGATCGCTCTATTTGTACCCGGTTGGTCTCGCTGTCGCAAGCGTAACTGCTCGATTCCCAGTTCGGGCAAAGTGTTATTGGGTTTTCCATTAAGAATTTCTTAGCAGCTAGAGTTTGGAAGTTGGCAGTGTGATACCCCCTTGCCTCGGAGAGCACAATAACCCGTTGGCCCTGCGTTTGATCTTGCTCCGGTCGTGTCGGATTGCCGTCCCACCGGACTATGAGAGTGAGGGAAGAGAGAGTGCACCTGTGTCTGCGCACACTGCACCGCCCTTGTGCACTATAATATTTTCCGCGCCGAAGGCTAGTTTCCGTTGAGATTGGCTGCCATGGCCGAAATATTCAGTCTGAAGGACTGTTATTATTTGTGCCTGACGTATTTTTTGCCAGTTGCTTGCCCATGCTTGTAGCTCTTTCTCGTATAGGAGGAGCAAACATTAAGCTTAATGAAATTTTTTACATTTTCAAAATTATTTATACTTTGTTTCCAACGGGCTCAAAAACATTAAGTATGCATCACATTATCATCCAAATGACATTGCCAGTATTTATGAAATCAAAAAATTCTATTCCCTCACACAACAAACAAAAGGACCAACCGACGAAAAAAAGATTTACGCGAGTTCATTAACCTCTAACCCTCAAACGTGGGGCGATTAAGTCGCAATCAAATGTTGCCAACACGTCAAGAATCAACATAAACTGTGTTCGTTATGGTAAGATCCGATTTTTTTAAACTTATCATACATAATAAAATTTATGATAATAATCGTGTGTATATTTAGCTGTGGAGCTACTCAGCGGGGGACGGATAAAAATGACGGTTTATTGTAAGGCTTGACGTTAGGGTTCGCGTTTGTGATGATGATGATGGCAACACTATGTGGTTGTGCTTTGAAAACTATTATTTTCTGTTTATTTACGTAGATAATTTATAAAACTTGTGGTTATTAAAACAAAAATTTGTCTTCGCTTACAAATAAAAGTACAAGTAGGTACAGTTTAGAAAAAAAAAATGTAGTTGGGAAGGTACTTACTATTTCGTCGTTGCTACTATAAGACCTCTTATGTGTCACTATTGGCAAAATCACTTTTTTACGCCAGCCTTTTTCACATTTTGAAGCTCTATCGAATGCAAAAACTCTCATGTATACGACGATTTAATCGTCATTTCTTTACCAATTTCAAGATCTACAATGTATGCTTCCTAATACTATGTTGGTGCTTAAAATATCGATTTTCTCATAAAGTTGAATTTTACACTTATGAGATCTTAAAGTCGCAACGACGATTTAGACTTTAGGCTCCTACAAACAGGCGCGACACAAAGAGACCGCGTGCCGCGCGACGAGCTGTCTCTTTGTGTCGCGTCGCGTGTCGCGCCTGTTTCAGGAGCCTTTTTTCTCTTGCGAAAGAATGATGATTAAGCAAACATTCAAAACTGCCAGCGGACGATTTTTTTTAAGGAATGTTACACCTTGTGACTGGCCTATAAATCATCTACCTCATACCACTACATAACTACCGAGCTACCTACAAAAAGTATTAAATATAAAGATTTTGAATGTAGATATAATTTAAATAATTCATACTAAATCTCCAAAATAACTAATAGTATCCTAATAATTTTATTAAAATGTCATGCACTACCTAGTTGATTCGTTGAACTTCAAACTTATGATTTAAGATTCATAAAAATATTTGTATTTATGTTGCTATTCAGACGTAGACATAATTTTAGTATTTTATGAAATTATGACAGTTGCTTAAAGTGGTTTAAAAATGTCAATAAATAAAATTGAATTCATTTTATTTAGTTGCTTGTTATCGATTTACATAAATGTGTAGTGTAGTGTAGGTATCTACTAAGATACAGTAATCTGGGAATGCGATATTTACTTACTTAGTAGTTGTTATGTAAATAAAGAGTTGATATATTTAAAAATTATGATTGGATGCTTGTGAGGTATTTTAAATGTATGGTTTTATGAATACATGTTTATCAAAGTTTACTATTTAAATATTACATTGTATGAAGGGTACAAAGTAGCAAATGTCCATTGTAAACAATTTTTCTTCATTGGATTAGCCTACCCAGTTTTTTAATTAATTCAAGTTGTATACCTACCTATCTATAAAAATATATAAGCATATCATGCTGATCTGTATTTTTTAAATTATAATTAATAAACACAGAATAAGCACTTTCATTTTGATCCAGTTTCTGTTTTATGGCAATGAGCTAAGATTATGTCCCTGATTCAAGATAGTAAGTAGGTAGGTATTATAGGCACCTATAATTTAAGACTTGTTTATGTGCAGCAAGAGAGAGCAGGTAGGTAAGTACCTGTTCCCTCGAACCGAAGGACCAACATAACATCCAGTTTAAAGCAACTCAATAAAAACCCCACACTTCACTCCTTAAAATTATCAGAACTTCGTCAAAATCGTTGGTAAAAACCGAAAATAGCCACATCTTTGCTTAATAAGCGAACTTAAACGCGAATAAAATTATATTGACGAAAAAAAAATCGGATTTTTACGATTCTGATCGTAAAATTACGCGTGTTTCGTGTTATTGGAATGTTACGTTTTATTCGATTTTTTGCCTTATTTCTATGACGGTAAAGTGCTATGTTAAGGAACATAGTGCTATGTAAAAGTACCCGGTAATGTTATGTGAGAATATAATGGAAATATGAGATTTTTATGGAGTAACGTGTTTTAGGGAAGAACACTGAATGTGCAAACCTATATCGAACATCGTTTGATGGTTGTAAGTTACTTCCTAATTTTAGGGTAAAATTTAAAATTCCTTCTTAACCAAACTTATCGTTGTAATTATTAAAAAAAAAAAAAAAAACTGAACAAGAAGAAATAAAAATTACATTTAATATTCATTTACTTTTTATATTTTCTTATAATTAATTTATATGTAGGTAGGTAAGTACCTAAAAATTATTATATTTTTTTATTACTTAATACAATTTTTGACTAAATTAGTTGCAGGCGAAAAAAGTAGGTAGGTATCTAAAACATTGAAATAAAAAAGGTACAATTATTAATGAAAAAAAAAAAAAAAAACTCCTTTTAGGTATTATTATACCTATAGGTACCTACTATTATAGTCATTTCTCCTACCTATCTAAAACAAAACAAAGCAGTGATACCTAATCACAATTTATTTTATAAACAACTTAAATCTCATCAAATCATTATAAATCAAATTGTAGTCAGTTTAAAACTTTATGCATAAAAATTAACAATAATTACCACACAACAATTGATTCAAATATCAACCTAACATCTATTTACAAAATTTAAATAAATATAAATAACAAAAAATAATTAATTAAAAATGAATTATTAAAATAATTATTTTATTATAATGTAGCATAAGCAACGTAGGTAAAATCGTAACGAAAGTGAGTTAGCAGCGGGCAAAAAGGTAAAAAGGCGGCGCGGTGAGGTGGGCGGGGGGCGGGGGGCGGGGCCTAGTCGCCGCGCCCCGCGAGCGGGACGGCGACACTGCACGCGCGCCCGCCTGCACGCTGCAAGGTCACGTCAGACCCACTGACTTTTTGCAATGTTTTGACATGTTAAAATTTTTGTAAGTTTGATTTTTTCAGGTTAATTTCGATTTTATTTTTCTTATTTCGGGATAATTTAAATATTTCCCGTTTGGAAGTAGTTGTTTCAGATAGATTTGTTTGGAAACCTTATTAACTAAGTTAATGAAAGTTTAAAATAGGTAGTACTTTATAAAGTGATTTTGATTTGAAACTGGTTTAATAAAGATGCAGGTAATATTAATTGAAAATATTAGATTTTTAAATCAAATACAGATTACAAAAATAGAGCTGTTTAAATTAAAGTTAAACTTTAATCCAATACCGACATAGTATCTACAATAAGCACCCATTTTAATTTGTAAGATCCATCACAATAAGAATGCAGTAGGTTGCAAAAAAGCAGTTGCATCTTATCACGGCTGGACGTTTGATTGAGTGCGCTAGTTCTGTTTGGCGCCGCATGGCGCTGTCGTCGGCGGGCGTCCGCTCCGCGCGTCATTCCGGCCGCGGCGCGCGACGTAACCGCATCGCCATACGCGCTCGCTCTCGCCCGCGTAAACACGCCACGATACACGCGCAAACGATCCAATGACATGTTCACGTGCTGTGCCAAATATTGTGTCCAGTTAACTTAGTGCCAGTTTATTTGTGTGAAGTGACCCGCGCTGTGCGATTCCAGTAACCATTTTCAACGTATTTGCTCGACCGACACACCGTCGCAGCCCATCTGTTCAAATACGGCTGATTTGTTTAAGTTTACTATTGATGGATTGGAAAGAGGTTCAACGACATCGTACTTAGTGTTTGATGTGCTGAGGAATTCGTTTCACGTATTTCGAAAACAAATAGAAGTTTAAAAAACAATGGTTATATGAGAGGGTCTCGAGTGGCATTGCTTGCTTAGGTGCTCATTGTGACAGGTGGAGCGGTGTTCTTATTGTCAGTCAAATAAGAATATTCATTGGAAAACGAAGGTGAGAATACTTTTAGTATCATATACATATGTCAACAAATGCTAACACTTCATTTAAATATTTTATCGCTTTTTAACAATATTTCACGCATTTTAAACTGCTTACTTGAATGAACATGTAAAGATTTTTGTATATTTGGATGAAGTAGATAGTTTAGTGTAGTACTGTCAAGTTTCACAATGCGTGGTGGCCACTGAAAACTTTGTGATGGCTGCTGAATTCAGTGAGGATGCGGCGACGGCCCGCGACGGTACTGTGCCGGGCGTTTGCTGATAAAATATGCTGTAACAAAGGAATAACTAGATGAAAATTCTATAAAGTGTTACATAAACACTTTTCTCGTGAATAACCATGTTTTTTATTATGCTGACAAGCTTAAAACATTGTTGAATAGATAAGGAAAGAGTTTCAAGTAACTGAAAGGTGTCGAATAAAGTTCGCGAAAAGTTATTGAAGATATATGGACTTTTAAATGTTTAGCAACGCTGGTAATTCTTTACTTCAAGAAAGAAATTATAACAGAATTCGCAAAAAAAATGGGAAAATGGAATTATGTTAGTTCCAAAGCTGTAGAAAACTTTTAACAATAACTCTATTAATGGGCAAGAAGATTTCGATACCACAGAGATCTTAAAACTATAGAATTGTGAAAAATTGGAAACTGTAGTATGTACCTTATTTCAATTTATGTTTAAATTTGAAAATTATTACTATTGTCAAGATACAACTAATGAAACAAATAATACTTAAATATTTTTTGGAAACAAAAATAATGCCACAATAAGCTGCATCTAACCCTGAAAGCTGCATCAAATCCGTTCCTCAAGTCAAGTTTACCTTTCATACAAGTTACATAACTTGAAGAAAACTTCTGCATTGCTTTTGCATCTATCAAACCCTCAAAAGAACAGAAAAAGTAGCAAACCACAAAAGAAACGTCCAATATTTTTGCATCCACTGGCGTCCTTTTCCCCAGTCCGCCATCTTTATTTTTGTAAAGCAATGCACACAGTCGTCATTTTAAATAGTCGAGTGGCGCGCGCCCCAAGCGTCTGCAACGCGTCTATGCTGGGAGCGAAGGGGGAGGGGGGCAAGCATGCGGGGCAGGGGCGGGGCGCTAGAGCGGGACGCCGCATCATAAACATTGTGTACATAAAGACGTTTTGGAAAACGCAATATGCCTAGTGCAAAATTTGTTTGGAAGGAATGCAATCAAGAGCTTGCAAGATTTTTATTGCAGTATTTTTAAAGAAATCTATAATATTTATTCAACGTTAGTCCAGTGCGTTACTTAGGTACTCTCACATTTTAGATGAACTTATAATAAAAATTAAAAAGTAATTAATTAAAAATTAAATGTTTTTTTAAATGTTGTGTGTTAATGTTTTAATATCACTTTAAATATTTGAGTAACTAAAAAAACCACTAAGTGCCTGTCATGCGGGTATTTAAGTATTCTATTGTCAATACAATTTTACTTACGTTACCCCTTATATAAGTAATTATAATTTACTGCAATAGGTATAAATAATTGGCATTATTATTGAAAAATTATTCAAGAATTTTTAAATAAAAGATACCTAAGTATAAATTCTACTAAAAAAAAAAAAATGTCAATTCATTTATGATATACAAATTGTTCAAATTTTGTAGGTACTGAGTGGTGTGATGGTAATTCCAAATAAAAAAAAATATTGTTGGTATGTAATTTGCTTTTAATAAAATTGCTTTCACCGGTACCCATTCCCGTACCAGCATAAAGAACTGCTTTTTACCCTGACCTTGGCGAACAGGTCAACAACTTAGGAAAAGTGTAAAAGTGGTCCTTCGATGCGCATTCCTAAAAAACCTGACACATTAGTAAACATGGTAACATTCACCATAATATCGCGTTACGATATACATAACTGGAAATTATTGCTGTTATGTATAACGTACAATACAAGCCTGTTATTGGCCTACTGCAGGGCAAAAGCCTCTTCTCTTATAGAGAAGGCACGAGCATTGATCACCACGCTTAGCTCAAGACGAGTTGGCGCTTATAGTAAAGGCTTCTACAAACAGGCGCGACACGCGACGCGACATAAAAGTACCGCGTGTCGCGCGACGAGCGGTGCCTTTGTGTCGCGTCGCGAGCCTTAACTATAAGTCCTGGTTTCTTCACGATGTTGTCCTTCCCCGATGTCAGCAATGTCCAAGACAAATTCAGAAAGTCATATGAATTGAATACATTGTTACTTGCCCGGATTTGAAGCCACAGGCGTAATTATTTTAAAATAATTATTGTATGAAAATAATTGTATTATTTACCTATTTTACTCAGAAAAGAAAAATTGCAATTAATATTCAAATAACAGAACACTAATAAGACGTAGCAACGATTGACGCAAACGCAGTATTATCTGACAATCAAATGTCATAAATAATAATACAATAGAAGTCAATAATAAAGCTTTATTGCTAGTGTCGCAATCACGAATGACATTGATTAATAATTGATTGAAAACTAAGCAATTTTTAATTACGATATGCATAATGGAAAATTTATGGGCAAGTTGCATTTGCATTGTGTGTCTTTATTATTTTTATTGGTAAATAAACTTTTAATATTGATTCATAAGCTGTTAAGCAAACATTTTATTAAACAATGGTTGCCTCTTTCATTATTTATTTTACTCTATGATTGTTTTATATCGTAGCAAGCGTGTTTACAAATGCTCGTGTGAAAGCCCGATTACTGTCTCACTTCAGAGCAAAGGCCTCTTCTCATACTGAGAAGCATGAGAAGAGGCGTTTGCCCTGAAGTGGGACGATAGTAGGCTTATTAATTTTTTGTATCACAAATCGATTTTTTCTACTGCGCTTTTTGTATTTGTATAATTAAATTAACCTTTTTTTTGGTCTTTTGTGTTTGGCCGGTGAAACAAACATACTTGAATAGAATAATTTATGAAACAATTTCTTCTCCAAACACTTTGGTATATAGAGAATGTTAGATGAAAAAACTAACTTAGTGTTAGAAGTATAATTTGGAATTGTAATTTTTACAAGAATGTTTTATCAATACTTACAATAAATAAACAATATGATAAAACAGTATGTTTTTGAAGCTTGCGCTAAAGTTTTGTTTGCCCAATTGTATATTTTTTAAATATTCTCAACTAATTTCCAAACAAAACTAAATAACTATTGATTCCTATCTGAAACATTCTTGCCACGAAGCCTATCAGTTATGGATATAATATTAAACAATTTGAACCCGACATTTTGAATACGACAAGTTAAAATTTATAGTTGCCATGTGACGCGACATCTGCTAGATCTTCCATAACTTTGACTTGTTTATGGTCGTGAATTTATTATATTTATGGTTCATCTTTTAGGGATTCAATTATAATAATAATCTTGTTTTTGTTATTGTTAATTTATGGTATAAAGTTTTTTTTGAGAATCAGGTATACCTTACCTCAAGAAAGAAAATGTATTTAATTAATTCTGAATGATTTGCAAAAAGGACCAATTGTGGTAAAAACTAGTTACTTGGTTTTTATAACAATCGGTTCTTGAAAGAAGATTCAAAATAAATTTGTTTTGACCAACATTTGTTTTCTTTATATGAAAATATTGTTAGTCAAATTGTTTCAGGGACAGCAAACACTAATTTTTACTCGAAAAATGTTATTTCGCATTAAAAACCTTGTAATATTTAATAAGACAAGCTATTATTGCAATTTAACGTATTTTTTACTCCACTAACTAAATATGTCGGTTGTAACCCACATAGCTTGAGAAATATAACCAATTTCCTACAATTACCTGCAGGACATCTGTCGCAAATTTATATATTTTTAACTGCAATTTTATTTGCCGGGTCCATCGCTCATTCTATATTCAGAATATAAAAAAATATCATCCAAGTAAATAAGTACATTTAAAATAAAAAATATTATTATAGTCGTCGTTTATTGTATTCAGAACTTGATATTTAAGTACGCAAAAGTTGTTTTAAATTATATTTATTTGACAATATCATAGTCTTTTCACTTCCTGATTATGTGCCCAGTAGGCGCTATACTCTATTCTAATAATATTAATATTCTATATATTATTCGTAGCGATTATCATAGTTAAAAATCGCTACTTCTAATTTTTGCTACTAGTTCGTAAAGTCAGAAAAAATTATATATTCTATGTTAGAGGGTTTGATTTCCGCAATAAGTCCTTCAGGTGGTCCACCTGAAGGACTGGGCGTGGGCCATGGCGGTCAGCGGTGGTTATTCCCACCAGCTCATCTCCCTCCAGAAGTTAATCACGTCTTCTGGTCTGTTTAGAACATCTGTGGAAGATCTGGGTGCCCCGAGGGTTTCTGTTCTAATCTGGGTGACGCCTGTATGCACAGGCGTCACCCAGATTAGAACAGAACATGAAATCAAAGAGTACATGCGCAACGGAAAATGTCATTAATTATACTTCTTCTTCTTCTTCTTCTTCGTCGTTTCCTCAATGCTGAGAATCGTGACCACATACGACGCGTCTCCAAGCTATGAGGTCTTCTGCAGTGTGGACCGATCGGTAAATGCTGCCTCCAACAGCCTTCTTGATTGCGTTTGACACAGTATCAAAAGCCTTTGCAGATCATGCTTAGGTGAACGCATAATATGCCCAAAAAAGCTAAGGGCACGCTCCTGGCATAAAGCAGATAGCCGTTTGGTGATTTTAAGTTCCTCTAGTATGGATTCATTCGTTCTCATGGCGGTCCTTGGTATACTGGTACGTGTGCTGGTACTCTCTGCCACCGTCTGTGTTCCCTTCAACATATAACCCGTCTGCCTTCAAAGCAAGAGTAAACAGGCATCTTCTGGGTACGCTCGTTCCATCATATACCTCATCCATCGGTTTTTATCAGGCGAGATCGAGGTCAAGAGCAGGCCCAATCAGCAATGAAAAAATAAAGAAATAAAAATTGCACAAGAATTATCGCAGATGACAGTTAATCGAAGCGTGGCAGCTGTATACGAATTACATTTGACTGGTTGTGACCGATTCCTTTGAAATAATATAAGCCACAATACTTCTCAAAGAAAGAATATCAGTCGTCCAGGACGAGCGTCGGTGAATGTGATTGCTGCGCGTGAGGAGCCTCGGGACCATCACGTGTGACTGCTGCGTGAGGAGAACCTCGAGATCTTCACTTCATTCTTAGACTAATTCTTTGTTTTTTTATTTACTTTTTTTATTAATATTAATGATAACTAGCAAATGGTTAGGTTATTTGTAATGTTTCAGTTTGGAGTAAACTGACAGATGACATTAATGATAAATATGTCAAACTATAAAAATATTATAATAGAAAAACAACAAGGAAAAATAATATAGTTTTGGATGCAGAAACAGTCAAAACAATCAATAAAGTTGGCAGAAAGACACTGAATCAAAATTCCCTAACGTTCAAGTTTGGAAAGGAAAATTTAAAAAGTCTAAATATTAATTAATTTATTAGCTAAGTAATATCAAAGGTAGCTACGCTAGCCGAGTTCGGTCCGTGGATGTGTGACCATTGCCTTCTATTCCTCCCTCGAAAACCACATTAAGCTGTTGCTCCAGGCTGTTATTTGTAGATTTTTGACAATCGTTACGGGTAGAGTGACTATCCACCCGTTCACAGAATTTCTAGAAAAATCTGACAACCAGCCTTACCGTATTACACAGTTACTGGGTTGTTGAGGTCAGATAGGCAGTCGCTCCATAAAAAATACAGATATTCAGCTGCATTCTGCATTCGGTTAGATTGGAAGCTGACCCCAACATAGTAGGGAAAAGGCTAGGCAGTGACGAGTTAATTTTGGGTCAGCTTCCATCATAACCAGATCCAAAAAACTTCTGAGTGTCAATTCTGGATAGAGCGAATTTTGTATCATCCGTAGTGTCACATTCAAGTTCAACACTGATCCCAAGTGTTCTACACCTACCTACGCCTACACTACACCTCAGATGATCTCAACGAGCCAATAGACTCCAACACAATAGACAAATTAATATCCTTACATACCATTGACATGATTTGAAGATGATACTGTCATAAATCATGTTTTTTTGTATTATTCTTGAAATTATTTTGTTTTCGTTTTTTACAAATGATTCTAATCGACTACGCTATGATTATCTACTTAGTTAGAGCTTAGGCAGTATAAATTACAGCTTTGTCTCTACAAATAAATAAAATTGAAGTGTCTGTTTGTATTGTCAATTTTTTTTTGTTATTAGTTTAGTTAATAAAAAAAAAACTATAAAAAAAATATTGTGTCTTTCGGTTTGTCTGTCTGTCTGTTTTTTTGTTTGTTAACCGATTTCAATGGGACTTCCGGTTTCAATGGGGCTGATAGTTGATGTTATAAGGAATAATGTAGGCTAGTTTTATTTTAGAAAAAGCCACGTGGCCGAAACCGCGGGCACCCGCTAGTAATGAATAAAATGGTAAAATAAAATCTAGAAAAAAACATTTAGGGACCTCCTAAAAAAATATATTTCGAAAACTAATAAAGCTCAAAGCTTTTAAAATCTAACGCTCATAATCAAAACTGCACTGGTCGAACTTGTCTACAATGAGCTGGAGAAGCCTTGAGTTCGCTCAAAGCCTGGCTGAGTTTTCCCTTTTCCTGGCGAGCATAAGCTTTACGGGTCATGATTATGATTAGAAGAGGAGAGGAAACACAGATCGAATGAAATAATAATTATAGCTAGAATATAGGATAGCAACTTGGAGATACCGGAAAGATTCCAAATCAGAACAGTGAGGACTATCTTTAACATCCCTCAATACATCAGTAATAAGAACATGTAACTTGACTTAAAACCGCCCCCTGCCATTTAAATGGTTGTAAAATTTGGATATGTGAAAAAATGCACAGCAGTATTATATAGGTATAACGAAGTTAAAAGAAAACAAGTTACCGAGTAATAGTCGAACAACTTAAATTTTCAGTTGTACAATGCTAAGCTTGTTCTTGGCATAAAATTCATCCCAACTACGGAACCCACATGCACATGACCGGTTTATTTGAATTTAAAGTCATGTTAAGTCAAGAAGAAGCTTTGTAAAAACACTTGCCCATAACGCATTTTAAATTTCCTGAGAACTTTCTTGTACTACTACTTAGTTGTACTTGAGACCCTTATTTCATTTTTTTTTAAACCAGTTGGGATGAATTTATCCCAAAAACAAACTTAACATTGTAGTTGAAAAACGTGTTCTGCCTTACATTCCAACTGCAAATGAGTTTGTACGCACAATATTAGGAGATTTACCAAATCTTTTTACCGTTTTTCTGTATTCTGTAAGTATAGAACTATCTTCTGTATATTTTTTTCCAAAATTGTAGGCTCAGTCGTTTCGGAGATAAGGTGCGGGGAATGATAAAATTGTATCTATTTTCTTAAATAATATTAAAACTATTTTTATTAAAATAAATATAAAATATATACTTGAGACCCTCATAGTACCCTCACAGTTTCCCTTTATGTTACACAGTACCTACAGTGTTCAAACTTTTTTTTAATTTTCTTGTTTGTTTTCCAAAAGTGACCCCAATATTTTAAATTCATTTATTTGCGGTTAAATTTTGAAAACGTCCGTGTTTGGGTTACAGACATTGATATGTGTACCAAATTTAATCTTAATAGAGCCCTTAGATTCGGAGCAAATTGGCTGTGACAGACGGACAGACAGACACACGATTGATCCTATATGGGTTCTGTTTTTTAATTCGGACATAATGGAACCCTTGAAAGCCACCATCACATCAATAAAATCCAAATCCAAATCTGAACTCGAGGCAGAAATTAGGTTATAGAAACTAGAAACATTGTTTATCTTTGTCGGGGAAAGAAATTATTTAATTCTTTTACACTGTACCTATCCTCTACTCTTAATATTCAATCTTTTCTGCTGGAAAATTTTTCTATAGAAACAAGCAGCACCATTGTACTGATCATTCCCAGTAAAAAAAAAGGACATATTTTCTATTATGTAGTACACAAATTAAATTGTCAAATAAATTTAATAAACATTTTATAAAGTAAGAAAATTAAGTTGCCTCTTTTAGGCAATTTTATTTTTCCATAGCCTGTATAAAAACCTGCATATTTAAGTTTTAATACTTGAGTACATTCGCTGCAGCCCCGACTAAGAAAAGACATTTCTTATGTTTTTTTCTAGTCATACTGTTCAAGAATCAGCCATTTTGTTTTTAATAAAAACTTGATATATTTGATGAAATCAAACTGTATTCATTGTATTAAAACATGATTACTTACTACTATTACCATGGGTGCAACTTATAAATAAGTACTTACTTAAGTAGCCCAAAACTATTGCTCCCGTAAGTGTTACTAAACGGTACATTATTATGTAGTTATGTGTAACAAGTTACCATAGACTGTAGCTTCAAGCGGTACAGGTATATCAAGTACATTTTACCTTGTACCCTGTACCGCAACGGTTCATCCTATGACGTAGACTTTGATACTTTTAACAGTAGAACTACTCCTAGAGCGCATTAGAAATAAATTAAAAAAGATAAAACAAAACAACCCTGTACAATACCTGTACCTACATTGTTGGCAAATAAATAAATCTGAATCTGAATCTGAATCAAATAAGTATGTTGAAATACAACTAAAGATTACAAGAGATCATCTAAGTAAATCTGATCGCTTTCAACTGGTTGATTCCTGAATTTTATCGTAAATGAAAAAACTTTTTCCCATATAAACAAAGAAAATTCAATAGAATGATTACAGTATTTCAAAATTTTATTCATAGAGGATATACGGTCGAAGAGTGACATTTGCTTATAGGCGATGACATGATCCAAAGTTAAGCACACTCCATCATGTTTGTTAATTAATAGATCGCCTAAAACAACCAAGTTCTGGAAAAACAGATTCTTAAACAAATTGATAATTAAAGAGGCGTTACTCCTATTCCAGATATTTGCATAGACCACCGAGTGGTATCGAACCAATTGGCATGACGACTTCAAAGTCATTTAAGATCAAATTAAATAAAAATAAAAAAATTGCCTAGGTGTCTCCACAAAACAAATATTCGAACATCCGTCTATAGTCGATGCGTGACTGATTTAATGACAGACTGGCAATTAGCTGCCAAGATGGCCGCCTGCGCCCGCGCACCCAATGTCAATAACGCCATAAATCATCCGCCATATTTATTTCGAATGGTTAAGTAATATTTATTTTTATTCGCGTTATTGGTACTAGTTCCTCAGACTGGTCCTATTATTTATGTGTTGATGTATGTACCATAATTTATTAAAAAAATGTATTTTTTTCGGATTCCGTCATTAAAATTTACGTCGGCTGTAGCTTCGATCAATGCGTTAACTGAAGCACGATACATAAATAACATACAAACAGTCCCACGGTTTGATAATCAAGAATGTATTAATAGATACGTTTTATGTATCCCACTACGATTATTAACATCGATACGAGGTTTCTCGATACCCCAATAATTTATATTACGTTATTTATATTATTTTTATGACATCCATCTACTAAAGTAGTGATTGAAATTAGAATTTTTATTAATAATCAGTTTTGTTGCTAAGCTCTTACTAATTCTTTCTTATTACCTAAATGATCTCAATATACATAAATTCTGACAACTTCTTAGCTGTTTCTTAAATTCGTTTGATGGTTATTATAGTAATGATAAATTAGAAGAATTTTATGTCACATTAACTAATTTACGTTTCTTTGAATGACGATTAATTGGTAGTCGTTTTTGGCAATCAATTTTATGAGTACTAAAATAAAAATGTTTATTCATGTGATTGAGCTGGATTAAATAAACCAATGACATTTTCGCTTTGGTGAAGCAAAACAGAAAAAATTAAACATTCAAGGGTTACCCTTGAATGCGAAAAGTCAATCAACCAATCAATCAGCCGTCACGCGGCTTCAAGCCGCAACACTTATTTAACTCATTTGACATTTAAAAATACCCGAGTGTACTGGTGCCGTTGTGCCGGTCGCATCCTGCCGAGTCTCTTTTTGTGTATGCCCAAAAATGTCCGTCAGACGTCTATTAACATAAATACGACATTAAACTGGAGTTAATTGACACATTTCACGATTTATAAGATAAGTTACCTAGATGTGAAATCACTAGGAATTTTAGTGGGGCGATAAATAAAACCCGTTTTTTTTTCTAATGGCCGCTGTCAAATTGGGTGTAGGCAAGGAGTTACAGCAGTAGTATACTTTCCAACGGACTGATGTATTGATTTCGTGACTAGATCAGCGCCGTAGAGATGCATGTTAGTTTATGTAAAAGAGACATTACTATGAATATTATATTTTCTCAAGAAGCAAACATGTTTATCTCTGCGTGTATCAGATTTAGACTCATTCAAAGATTAGATGAAATATTGCTGAAAATTAACATGAATACTCCAGTTAAAGAAACGAAATACAGAGAGATACAGAGGATATAAATATTTGTGTAAACTTTATGTGTTGGCTTATCTTATAAATCACACTATCTCAAATCACTGAAGATCATGAGCTTGACTGACAACTGACAAGTGAGAATGTGACCGATACAGATAACGACGATGATGAACTGAAATAAAGAGCATGTAAACAGAGATGAGATAAAGCTGTTGCAGAAAAATAGAGATGGGTCAAACATAATCTTTTGTTGAAAATTCTGCACAATAAAACACAAGATATTTGCACTGATTAAAATGTATAGCGATAACTATCTAATCTAGTAAAAAATATTGTAGGTATATTGGACAGGACAAGAAGAAATGTATGTAACTCATAACAAGTATTCAAATAATAGCATCATATCTAAGCATCATCGATGAAGATTGAATCATGTCATCGGTCCAGTTGCAAAGTTTCCTATCAGCTATGAAATTATTGTCCAAACAACTGCTCCAATATTTGTAAAAACGTATTAATCTTTCACACATCAAGGCTGAATGAGATCCAGGCCGTCTTTGATCAACCATCGCCGTACCAATCATCGAAATATCGAGAACGTGTCTAAAATGATATACAATCGGAACAAAAAATGCTTCTCAATCAGAATTAGCGCGATCAGGAACTTACAGTAGAAAAAGAAGCTTGGATGCGGCAGCAGCGCGAGATTGTTGGCGCGGGAAAAAAATAAGGCGCCTTCATTTGCATCCGCACCCATCAAAGTCATCTCACGCACAAAATTGCTCCTTAAACACAGCTCTTAGGAAACTAACGCCACAGCAATCAGAAGATGATTGCTTTAGATATTTTTGTATTACGACTTTGATCTCGATGGCTCGTAAATTCGTTCAATAATGTTTGTTGAATCGGATCATCTGTTTAAGAATGGCAAGTAAATGTTTGTTTTCTATCATCCGCTGGCCAAATGTTGTTCGATTTCGCTAGTTAGCGTTGTTTTGACAGTCTCAATCGTTGCAAAGCGGTAATAACGCTGTCTTCACTTCATTCACGGCTCTGTGTGGGCATGAACGTATGTATATGCATACGGAACGAATTTTTTGTAAATATGATTTAAATGAGTTGTATCATGTTTGATTTCTGACTATTTCCGAATCGCCCAATGTTTGTTTTATTTAATAAGGATTTCTGATATGCAATTGGAACGTTCAATGTGATAAATTAGTTGTTATGAATAAAGCGAATGAAAGAATGAATGAATCTGTTTCAATAGATGAACGGAAATAAAATTGGGTGATTGTAATTTTTTCAACACTTCGTAATTTTACTGGCCATCACTGGTATCAAGGATTAAAGAATTTTCTGCAAAACTTTTCTTTGGGTAAAGACTAAATACAAGATACGATTCAGTAATCATTCGATTGAGAAGTGAATTGTAATACGTTGTCATTTCACGATACAGTATGGCGTGCACAGAGCAAGAATAAAATGACCTCTACTTCTACTTCAGAATTGCCAAGTCACAAATTCGTCTGCAGAGAATAGAATTGAAGCTCTTACATGAGCATCAACCCCGATACACCGCACCCCGATCGCGTCAATCCAAACAATTTTAATTTTTCCCCTACCCCAGCGGGGCTGAAAACTCCGAGCAAGGCGTAGGTACGCTCACGGGACTAAATCAATATGATATGACAGTTACGGTCAATTTATGGCCCTCAGTTAATTACAAACGGGTGCGGGGCCCTCGGGTTGAGGGGGAAGCGTGTGGGGGGGGGGGTGGCACGTCTAATGACTTGTAAAGATGCTGTTGCGAAGCGTTATTGAGTATGGATGTGTGATTGTTTGTGTGTTTCGGGTGCACGGAAGTTGGTACCCGAGGACCAATTGTTTTTGTGTGTGTGTCATTGGGGCGTCGAGTTCTGTTATTTCATAATGAAAAGTTTTTAATGGGGTGAAGTATAATATGGAGCATTTTGTCTCACACATCTCGCTTTAATAGCTAGCTATTACTTATATTATGTTTATTTCTGTGCAGTAATAATATTTCATGTTATTTCTTTAATTTGTTTAAAAAAAAAAATACAAAGTTGCGCAAATACCTCACCGCGGGTGAATTTTGCGAGACTGCAGCCTTAAAGACACCACACAAAAAAAATCTAAACAAACAAAAATATTTACAGATTACACAAAAAAATATTAATTTCAATTTAGAGGTAGAATATTTGGTCGCGAATTGCGAACCTGTTTACTGGGCTATTACATCGGGAGTGTTCGCGTCATGTGCCAATCAATCACTCTATCAATCAGGCCGGAATGAATGCAGCGGAGTGTTAACTCCATGTACTCCTATATCAAATAATATTGCGCTGCAGATATTTTTGGGCGTCACTGTACCGGCTGATCGGTTTATGTTTTTGAATTTTGAATTTGGTGTGAAATGATTTTGAAATGTTTAGGAAAACTGATGACTGTTCTTATTCATCTTTCACTAGTTCTTATGTTGTAATTTCTTCTCAGTCTTATTATAAAGCAAGGTTTTTCATTTGATATGGTTTATACCATTGAGCAGTTTTTTGTTATAAGAACGTAACTGTTTGAAATACAGTTCTTTATACAAAACTGACAACTTAGTCCAGTATTAAGTTGTCATCTTTGTGTTAAGACTTATTGTGATTTCGTTATCGGAATAAAGTTCAGAATTCTAAAATTGCTCCCAAGATTTAAACGTAGGTCTGAAGATAAACCTTGTTTTGTAATAAGACTGTTCTTGACAGTCATCAGTTTGATTTTGTTTCATTCATATTTTGTGCTTAGTTTCCATGTGAAAGATAGTAAGTAGTACTAAGAGAAGTACCAACAACGTGGAACGTCTAATGGTAACAAAAAAGATAGAGGGCAAAAGACCTAGAGGCCGAAACCCAAAACGGTGGTCGGATCAAATATCTGAGCAACTGGAAGTACCTATCAGCGCCGCACTCCACCAGGCCAGCGATTGTAACAGATGGAAAAAGACCTAGGAAAAAGAACCTATTTGAAACGGAGTCATGACTCTCAGCAGTGAGAGAGCGATTAATTAGAGAGAGTCCTAAGACATGCGAAACATCTCCAAAAGAAGAGTCCACTGTTTTAAATTGTTCTAACTTTTCCAGCCACGGAGCTATCTTCTTTTAATTTCCGTTCCTTGTCTAATAATATGTAGGTGCTCATTGGGGATTCCTATATTTCGTTACCTATTTTAGTACCTTTACAAAAAAATAAAATCCACCACAGGCATCATCAGTTATATCTTTGGAAGCTTTACACGAAGCGCAGTATCTCCTAACCAAACAACTTAATTTAATCTCGGCAATTTTATTTTTATTAAACGCATGCAATGCTGTTTAACTATACTATTCTATTTATTAGTACGATTGAACATCGATCGTCCATCGCAAGACGGACGGCCGTCCAACGCCGACGCAAACCCGATGAGTTTTGTTTTCAATCTAATGAATAGTTTTGTAAGCTTTACATAAAGTTGGATAAGATAATACACCTGTTGATTACGCACTTACAAATAAATATACGATCATAAATTTTGGTATTCAGTAGGCTACCAACTATTCAGTATTGGATCTGGATATATGGTCGATCCATTTAGGGGTGAACTCCATGCCTTTGAAAATAGATTTCCTCTATTTCTCCTTTACAAGAAAATCTTCTATCTTTATCAAGTCAAATGACGCAGTGAGGACCATGTGATACAATTTCAAATTGCTTTAAAGTTACTGGAATAAAAGACAGATTCACCCGCCATGGACCTGGGGGCCAAGTCTACTAATGTACAAACGTTGCGATGGTCTCTTCATTGTGAGTTTTTGACAGATTTGCCATACAAACACTGTCAAATACTCACAATGGCAAGACCATTGCAACGTTTGTAAATTAGTAGACTTAGGCCCCTGGTAGTCTACAGTGTAGAAAGAGTTCCAAGTTAGCCAATGGCGATAAAAACTGCCACTTCAGATGTCGCTACCATTGGCTGTCGTAAAATTTGATAGCTACCTGTCAATATCCATTTTTTTTTTGTAAATAATCCACTTCTTTTACTCATAATTAATATGCCCCGATGTGCAGCTGTTGACTGCAAAAATTCGGGGATGTATTCCCAAAAGATGTCAAAGGAAGAAAACTGTGGGAGAGAGCTCTCCAAAGAAAAAATTTGAAACCCGATATTTCATCAAGAACTCTTAGACTATACATATTGTGCTATTCTTTTGAAATTTGAAGACTTATAAGGAGAAATTCGTATACAGTTGATGCTGCGAAGAGAACTTAGTCTGTTGTTTTCTTTACATATATATAGGCACTTGTGATGTGATATAATGTAACTTACAGCAAAGGTATGTGTGTGTTTTGTATTATTATATTAGATCAGTGCTAGATCTCTCTCTATTATTATTTCTGAAGTTTTCCAGTCAGGAAGATTATCCTCGAGTTGGTTTTTAATTCTGATCAGGTTATCTGTCGTACGCCTCCAGTTTCCAACAAAACAAGAACTTCAAAGTCAACAAACACAAAATAACCTATCCATACTAATATTATAAACTAGAGTTTGCCCGCGGCTTCGCCTGCGTGGATGTCGGTAAAAATCCAACGGGAACGTATTACCGGGATTGAAAGTACCCTATGACCGGGATTGAAAATACTTTTGAGTAAATAAAAACTTAAAAATAAATTTCTTTGAGTTATTCAAGGCACGCAGTAAAATTCTCCCCTAAAAACTTAATTATCCCCCACATTCCCCTGTTTGGGATCAAATTTCAAAAACCCCATAAACGCGTAATCTTTTTTTTTTCTGTCAAAAGAATGAGCACCTTTTGAGGGGATGTTTTGAAAAACGAATTATGACAAACTTTGTGTCTTATTTAAGAACGTATTTGTGTGAGTTACAAGTTAAAACATTGATTTTTCATACAATCTAAATCCATGTTTTTTATTTCATTTCTTCATTTCTTTATTTTCACCCCTTTAAGGCCCTTTTTAGAGCTCGAAAGCCTTTCTGAAACCCTGAGCCTTTTTGAAATAGATCAGTCCGTTACGGTTTTTTTTCCATACAATCTTGGACATCTCCCAATCCCCGCTTGTGCCAAGTTTAATGTTTATTAATAACTCAAGGAATAAGATTTTTCAAACATATCAAATCACCCCTTTTTACCACTTTACGGGTTGAATTTTCAAAAATCAATTCTTAGCGGATGCTAACTACGTCACAATAACTATCTGTGTGCCAAATTTCAGCCAAATCCCGGTGGTTTGAGCGATGTGTTGATAGCCATTAGTTTTTCCATACAAACTTTGACACCCCCAATCCCCCTTTATCGGGTAGTTTAAAAAAATCTGTTATAATAAACTTTATTATTTAATTAGATAAGCATTCGTGCCAAGTTTCAAGTTTATATACTCAAGGAATAAGATTTTTCAAACAAACGAAATCCTCCCTTTTTACCCCCTTAAAAGTTGAATTTTCAAAAATCCTTTCTTAGCTGACGTTTTCTACTCTATATCCTAATCTAATCTAACTTTTTTTTTTTTTTTTTTTTTTTTTTTTTTTTTTTTTTTTTTTTTTTTCGGGGGACGAGACGGGGTATGTGGGACTCCCTGCCAAAATGGCAGAATACCCACTAAAACTCAGCGGAGTTCCCTCATCGCCTTGATGGGAGGGTCATGGGAAACCGGCACAGCCTTTACGTCCACAACCCTCCCGGCGCATGCCCGCCTAACTGGCGGGCCCCGCATGCCCCTCAGCCTGGGGGCGATATGGGAATGACCGGGAACACCTGGCCATTCCCGTCCGACACTGGTAGAGGCCTGTGCAATACAGGCAAGGGTGCCCCCGCACCCGTTGCCTGCTGGCCTCCACCTGGGACCTCGCGCCAGACGATCTCGCGTCCAGGCGCCCCTGGTCCCCCCGCAACGGGTCAGGTTAGTGGCCCCGCCGCCTACCACTTTTCGGCCGCAGAGGATAGGGAGAGCGGCCAACGCAATACCGACACTCCTCTTCCTCTGCGGCCCCACCGCGTCCGCCATTCAACGGTGGCGACCCCGTCAAGGCCGCGGAAGGTAGGGAGAACGGCTCACCGCAATACCAGCACTCCTCTCCCGCCGCGGCCTCCCACACTCAGCCGCGATGCCGCCCATTCGACATCGCGGCCCGCCTCAGTTGCGATGTCGCCAAAGCGGCACCGCAACCTACGGCCGCTACGTCGTCGGCTTAGCCGCAAAAGCCCTGACGAGCGGCCCCCTCCTCGAGTTCCTCTTAGCTTCACCGTGGCCCTCCAAGCCACGGCTACTGAGCCCCCCCGCCTCGACAATGCGGGAACCCACCGGGGGGGAATCTAATCTAACCTTTTTTTTTTTTTTTTTTTTTTTTTGACGCTGAGAAATGCATTACGCATGCCCGCTCGTCGGGGGACGAGACGAGGTATGTGGGACTCCCTGCCAAAATGGCAGTATACCCACTAAAACTCAGCGGAGTTCCCTCATCGCCTTGATGGGAGGGTCATGGGAAACCGGCACAGCCTTTACGTCCACAACCCTCCCGGCGCATGCCCGCCTAACTGGCGGGCCCCGCATGCCCCTCAGCCTGGGGGCGATATGGGAATGACCGGGAACACCTGGCCATTCCCGTCCGACACTGGTGGAGGCCTGTGCAATACAGGCAAGGGTGCCCCCGCACCGTTGCCTGCTCGCCTCCACTTGGGACCTCGCGCCAGACGACCCCGCGTCCAGGCGCCCCTGGTCCCACCGCGACGGGTCAGGTTAGTGGCCCCGCCGCCTACCACTTTTCGGCCGCAGAGGATAGGGAGAGCGGCCAACGCAATACCGACACTCCTCTTCCTCTGCGGCCCCACCGCGTCCGCCATTCATCGGTGGCGACCCCGTCAAGGCCGCGGAAGGTAGGGAGAACGGCTCACCGCAATACCGGCACTCCTCTCCCGCCGCGGCCTCCCACACTCAGCCGCGATGCCGCCCATTCGACATCGCGGCCCGCCTCAGTTGCGATGTCGCCAAAGCGGCACCGCAACCTACGGCCGCTACGTCGTCGGCTTAGCCGCAAAAGCCCTGACGAGCGGCCCCCTCCTTGGGTTCCTCTTAGCTTCACCGTGGCCCTCCAAGCCACGGCTACTGAGCCCCCCCGCCTCGACAATGCGGGAACCCACCGGGGGGGAATCTAATCTAACCTTTTTTTTTTTTTTTGACGCTGAGAAATGCATTACGCATGCCCGCTCGTCGGGGGCCGAGACGGGGTATGTGGGACTCCCTGCCAAAATGGCAGTATACCCACTAAAACTCAGCGGAGTTCCCTCATCGCCTTGATGGGAGGGTCGTGGGAAACCGGCTCAGCCTTTACTTCCACAACCCTCCCGGCGCATGCCCGCCTAGCTGGCGGGCCCCGCATGCCCCCCCGGCTGGGGGGGATACGGGAATGGCCAGGAACACCTGGCCATTCCCGTCCGACACTGGTGGAGGCCTGTGCAATACAGGCAAGGGTGCCCCCGCACCCGTTGCCTGCTGGCCTCCACCTGGGAGTAACCCGCTATCACCCCAGGGACCAGACCAGCACAGGGGCACCAGACAACCTCGCGTCCAGGCGCCCCTGGTCCCTTCGCGACGGGTCAGATGATTGGCCCCGCCGCCTACCACTTTTCGGCCGCAGAGGATAGGGAGAGCGGCCAACGCAATACCGTCACTCCTCTTCCTCTGCGGCCCCACCGCGTCCGCCATCATACGGTGGCGACCCCGTCAAGGCCGCGGAAGGTAGGGAGAACGGCGCACCTCAATACCGGCACTCCTCTCCCGCCGCGGCCTCCCGCCCTCAGCCGCGATGCCGCCCATTCAACATCACGGCCCGCCTCAGTTGCGATGTCGCCGAAGCGGCACCGCAACCTACGGCCGCTACGTCGTCGGCTTATCCGCAAAAGCCCTGACGAGCGGCCCCCTCCTTGGGTTCCTCTTTGCTTCACCGTGACCCTCCAAGCCACGGCTACTGAGCCCCCCCGCCTCGACAATGCGGGAACCCACCGGGGGGGAATCTAATCTAACCTAATCTAACCTAATCTAACTATCCTAATCTATATCTATATCGATTCTCCCGGAGAAGGGGATGGGGGAGTGGGGGTTGTCCGGGGGAGGGGCCCGTGACTAAATAATAACAACCGCACAGGTCGATCGATCAGGTTAAGCTGCACTTGGCGCGGTTGGTCTGTGGATGGGTGACCATCTTTACATACAGAGACCCGTCCGTGCCTCGAAAAGCACGTTAAGCTGTTGGTCCCGGCTGTCATTCGTGGATCTTTGACAGTCGTTACGGGAAGTCAGAAGCCCGAAATTCTGACAACCATTCTTACCAAGGGGTATCGTATTACCCAGTAACTGCGTTGTGGAAGTCAGATAGGCAGTCGCTCCATATAAAATACTGTAAAGTTAGAAAAAGTACACGTGTACTTTTATTATTTTTACTTGAATACAAAATTTAGCGAATGAACAACTTCAATACAAAACTTCATCTCTCTTTTCAGAAACTTGTGAATTGAAAAAAAAAAAAAAACGACGATTTACGTTGTGTTAGTTTCCAACCATAAGCCGAAATATTAGTGATTTTAACTTTAAAATAATGAACTTTAATTGAAAACAACATTTCATCCCCCTTTTCACCCCCTTTTAGGTTTGAAATTCTAACAACACCGTTGCCTTAGCTTCCAACCATAAGCCTAGATAGTAAGTGATTTTTCTTCGAAAATTAAGGACTTTCAACTTCATCCCCCTTTTTAACCCTTCGGAGGTAGAATTATCAAAAACGCTGAGACACATATAAATTAATTTTCAATCGTCAGCCTAAACACAAAATTTTAAGATCCTAACTTCAAAACTGACGGACCTTCATATAAACTTCCATCCCCTATTTACCCCTTTAGGGGTTGCATTTCGAAAAATCCTTCCTTATTCCTTGTCTACATTATAAAGAGAACCTCTGTGCAAAATTTCAGCTTTCTAGGTCCAAGGGTTTGGGCTGGGCGTTGATGAGTCAGTCAGTCAGGACTTTCTTTTTATTAATATAGATAGATAGATAGATGTGAAAGTAACTTTGTCTGTTTGTCTGTCTGTATGTTACGTTTACACGCCTAAACCGCTGAACCGATCGTCATGAAATTTGGCAGAGAAATAGCCTGGGATATGGAGAAGGACATAGGTTACTTTTTTTCGCGATAACCCACATCTATGCGGGAGGAGCAGCGCGCGGAGCCGCGGGCAAAAGCTAGTAAATTATAAAACGTTCATTATTTATTGACTTTTCCACTAAAGCTGCTTTTTTACCAATGGTAGACTCTTCCCCTGTCCTTAGTTCATCTTTTAATAGTGCTACAATCCAAGTTGCATACTTATTTATCTAGTTTTCGTATAATTTGTGATCGACACAAAAGTAAACATAAAAAAAAAAACAATGGCGGTTTGTCGACGGACAACAGCTGTGGTGCCATCTATAACGAGCTTTCTGTTTTTAACCCCATTGCCAGGACCAATAACCTAAGATTAGACAACTTGGCGCAGAAAAGTGAAGATACCCGACCCTAAATAAATAACAAGGTCAGAGAAGGAAGACAAAGAAGACAATAAATACAATACGAAGAAGACGGTATTGCAAAACGATGCTATTATTGGCAAATAAAGTGCTGCTATCTAATGTCCCGACATAATCCTTTACCAACCCTCTCGGACATTTACATTTGTCAAAATAATAGAAATTGACGTGCTGACAAGTGTAATCGTATTAGTTTTCCTATGACACAACTATCATGTAGTGCTAAATGCGAAACAGGTGCTTTCATTTTAAAATTGAAATACAGAACATTATGACCAGATGTATGAACGTTAACGAAGCAAAAGGAGTATGTAAGGAGCGTAGCAGGTGGCGTTCTATAGTTTCTGTCTACCCCCGTGGGAAGAAGGCGTGAATTTTTGTTATGTATGTATAAGAAGAAAAGACCTAAAAAAATAAAACTTTGGCGATGAAAAGAAAACGCAAGTCAACCTGCTAATATAACAATGCCCCTCGCCTACGGCGACTTATTGTAGCGATGCTGTCGCGCTCTTCCTAAAAGCGCAACAGCATCACTACTAACGCGTGTTAGCCGCATTTGCAATGCGCTACTGAAGTGATGCCAACGAGCTACTAACGCCCTTCAGCATCGCGACTGTATCGATGCAAACGCGCGACCGTGTCGGACCCCATCGGGGAGAGAACGGAGGGAGGGTGGCGCGTGAGTGGAGAATCGAGCATCAGTGCAACTGTGGCATTTTTGTGCCGTTACTGAATCGCGTTTGCATCGCGACAGAAGCGCGACAGCATCGCGTTTGCATCGCGACTTAATCTGGGCCCGTGGGCGAGGGCACACAGCTGGCGACCGCTTCACGACTGTATCGATGCGGACGCGCGACAGCATCGCTACTGCATCGCTACAAAAAGTCGCCGTGGGCGAGGGGCCTTAACAGTCAATTTAGTACCAAATTGACTAGACTATCAACATTGCTGTGTAACTATAACCTTTTCATCTAACATCATCTATGATTAACCGCAAACTGACTTGAATAAGGATCTTGTTTGATCCCATCACAACACAATGATTTCAAATATCGACGAACCTCCGCCACGACTAATAATTTCTAAGGATACTTCACCAACTTACTGTTTCTCTCCAACCATATGAAATTCAACCTTATTAGCGTCCAATAGAATAGGTTTAAACAGTAAATGTTCAGACAATTGTTTATTAACAAAATATGCATCGTAATTATATCCAATCAGCGTATTTGTCCGTCAATCCGTCAATCAAACGTCATGTCTGGCATTGAAGAGATCTGGATCAGTGATCGGGAGATACGAATAGATCGATATTGAAGCAAAAAATGGGTCAGACGGTTTTTTTTTAATTAATTTGGTACACAACATCACGCCTGCTTACCCTTAAGAGTTGACCAGAATTGTTAATACCACATTTCGCTATATTCTAGTCCCATGTAATAAGACACGAGGCTATTGTCAATAACCGGATATATCCAGAAATTCCTATTGTCTGACTCAATAAAACTTCCCGATTTAGGATACAAACCCAGGACTCTGTGCTCAGTACCATTAGGCCACTATCGGAGGCAGTATCGGGTAATAAATGCAGTGATGTTTCGTCTGACGACGATGTGACGTTATTGATACCACTGACATTTAAGGGTTAACCGATTGTGAGAGAATACGCGCTAGCCCTCCGAGTCGAGGTCAGAGACGGGATTGCTGATTGCAGTCAGAGGTTATCAGTAGTTATGCAGGTGGATGCAGTTGCGAGAAATATTCTAATTGCCTTGAGAGTTAAGTGCAGATCGAGAAATACTAAGGACCTTTACTCATAGTAACAAAGAGTGGCGAGGGGTCGTAAGAAAGAACACTAATTCGATAGTTACATAAGATTACATTAGAAAAGTTAATGGAATATCTATGGTCGTTTTCTTACATTTTCATACTTTTTCTAACTTTTTTTTTCTTACATAATAACCTTCTCCTGACAATAACAATCACAACAAAAAAATAATTAGCGAAATCGCTCCAGCCGTTCACGCGTGACGCCGTGACCAAGGGAAATAGGGATTCATTTATATATCCATACTAATATTATAAATGTGAAAGTAACTCTGTCTGTCTGTCTGTCTGTATGTTACGTTTTCACGCCTAAACCGCTGAACCGATCGTCATGAAATTTGGCAGAGATGTAGCCTGGGATATGGAGACGGACATAGGCTACTTTTTTACGCGATAACCGACATCAACGCGGGCGGAGCCGCGGGCAAAAGCTAGTTCTTAATATTTCTAAAAATTATGTACATTTTATTTCATTTCTTAGCAATGCATCGTCGCCTTTCACTTGTAAAAAATAATAAAAACGAAGCTCACGAATTATAATGTTTGTTAATAAATCTACCAGTATCATTTTAGATGTAATTGAATTAAAATAATTAGGCGCATACCGTATAGGTGTAAGTTTTTAACGTAATTTAATATGTAGGAACATTATTGTAATAATAGTTGTTTCTGAATTATTATTTGCCTACCGTGAATGTTGGAGTGTTTAGTTGTAATTATTGCATGTCCACTGCGGATGGCTCATGAATAATCGCTTTCTACGCTCACGAGACGAGTGCGATACGATTTGATCGTTTTCATGTTGAGATGGGAATTGCATAAGGTTGTTCGTGTTTGTGAAAAAACAAAAAAGAGCAAAAAAAATTAACTTGCTGTTATAGAGGTATGAGGAACAGGGTGTAAAGTTCACTCATACTCTATAGAAAAGGGAGGATCTTCCGACCAGACGGGTGTCCTGTCTGGTGGGCAACTGCCCGAAGGTTGATGTCGGGATGTTGTATATATGCTAGTCGCGCGGTAAACTCTGTTTGCGTGATGCAGGATTTGTGACGTCAGGTCTTTGATGCGTAGTTCGCATGTGGCGTTGTAGATGCCGCCACACTGTAACAAACAGACTCATTATTTGAAAAGTTAGAATTATGATTATGACGTAAATAAATGGTTCAACTAGAGAAAATCCTTAGTTGGTTGACGAACACCACTGAAGATGTTAATTTGTGACGTTAGCAAGGAAGTAATTGATACTATCTATAGATGTTAAATTGTTGGTCAATTGACTAACACACTTGAAATAAAACTACATACTGTGTAGGTATGGTATTCCTGCCAACGACCGACTACACCCGACCAAAACGATCGTTCCTACTAAAACCGCTGAAACTTAGTGCTGTCGATTTTGTTTTATTGTTTATCGAGTATCGACACGCGTAATTGCATTGTTAACCTTTATCGATATGCAAATAATGTCGGTCGTACATCGCATACTAATGCTTGAAACTTTGAACCAGTAAGGACATGGGCAGCATAAAAAAAATATGGTAAGTAATGGTAAGTGGTGACTTTAACACCTGGATGGTAATTGACTGAGCGAATTGTTGATGATTTCATTAAATATTTAATTTTGTGTAATTTTGTTATAAATAGTTTTTAATATTTTTGTAATTTTTAAAGAAAGTAGGGACCTTAGGAATTCAATGGTCACTGCGACCAAGAGTTTAATATGCAAAATATTTGGATATAGAGTAGTTATCACTATAGGTACCTTGTAGAACCTCACCTTGTAACGGCTTTATTTTAAAAAACAATAATAGCAGTAGCAATGGAATGGAATGTCGATTTTTTCTATATGCTTTGCTACCTGTATAGTGTATATCTATCCCTACATTTTCTCAATCTTTGATAATATGTCAACTACGCTATCCCATCTCAATACTTCGTAAATTATCAAGTGACTTCTAAGCCAGTTTAAAAACATTGCTATTTCCTCAGTATAAAAAAGCCACACGTGATCCGTACCTCGATTAAGAATTCGTTTCGATACCTTTTTTATTAATTAAACAAAACTGTAATAGAGGTCATTAAAATTTGCATCATAATCGGTAATAGTTCCGAAGCGTCGATATATCGGCAATAAATTATATTTTATGTTAATTGCCGATCGGTACGTCACTATTATGTTTCAAATCGAATGAATTGCTATCACAACACTAACATAAAGTTTAGTTGTAATATGGCATGATGACAATTATTGTTATTGGGCTTTTTGATTGGTTAAATTCTTTTTTTTAGTTCAGTTGATTAGGTTTTTGGTGAGTTTTTGACATGGCTGGCGATCATAAGGGGATGTCATGAAATAACTTTTCGTACAAAACTTGTTCATGAAGAATGCTCTTAGAACGGTGAAGGATGACATCGGGAGGAAACCCTTATATCCTAGAACCAAAAATAGCTGCCTCCCCTCTCACCGAGGATGCCTGTGTCCCAGCAGTGGGAACATTATAGGCTGATTTGGTATGCTTACGCTAAAAGACTTTACGGGCCGGTTGTTTCAAACAGTTGGTTAACGTATCATACGTACGTCAAATAATAACGATTACATAAGATGTTTAACGTTCGTTAAATACAAAGCGATGTTCCACGGCATAAAAAACCGATCGTCAAAGTTCAAATGTAAAATAAAATGTCGTTAACCAGTGGGTATTACACCGGTTACTGTAATCGTTATTTTTTAACGAACGTTAAGGGCATAATTTTTTTAAACGTTTTTTTTTTGGTTTGACGATAGTTAGCCTCATTTATGACGTGGACGTGAAACAACCCGCCCTTAATGAATGACAGTCGCATTTGACTACGTCAGTAAGATGACTGCCAACAGAAGTGAAATAAAAGCTACACGGTACTGACCTAGAGTTCATTTTGCATCTACACCCTGTTCAATCGCAAAAATCTGTGTAATTCTAATATTTAGTTTTGTTGCAGTTAGATAAACGATGCAATGTTTTCGATTACATTTTCTATTCATATACAAATTGAATATTTTCAACATGTGCTATACAATATTGGTGGCAAAGCAACAGTGAAGAGACAGAAGGCAAACTATACAACGCTTGGTAACAGCTTGAAGCGGTCCCAAATTATTGTCGAAACCTCAAGCGGAGTAGCTGAGCGATCATGTCTATTTAGCGCATCCATGAGGCACACAATACTGTTTTACGTTATTTTCTGTTTTTGTTTGTGTGAATATTGTGTGCCTTAACCTGGGTCAAATAGGATTTTTTTTTTCTTTCTTTATAATCAGCACAATCTTTCTCTCTTCCCAACTGTTAGTAACAAGGTGATGAGGTCTGCATTCTTTGTCTTCATCCCCACTTCGCTCAGCCTGACATCTGTCTCAGAACTCAGACGAAATCATACTAAGAAACTGGTTGGTAAACGAACAAAAATGCAGGAAAAACCAAAGTTATAAGAAAATCTAGGACTAGGGGGTTCCAGTGTTTACGTCTTAAGATCTGAAGCTGATAGGGATTTGTTTAGGGACAGAATCTGGTGCGGGTGTAGGTTACTTGCAGCTTAGTGCTGTGGGTCCCACACTTGTCACAGTCATCACGTGCAGCTGCCGATTATTTCGGTTCTGTGCTCGTGATTATAATTAAATGTAGATCTATTTTTCTGTTTACCTACCAACTTGAGGTAATTATCTTTTTGTATGCACTTGTTTCTGTGACAAATCAACCTATTTTTCTTTCTTTCTTTCCTAGTTACCATTTTGATTTTCTATGTGAACCTTCTGTATGTTTACCATTCAGGTATTAGATTCAGTATGTTTTATAGTGGTTTATGTATGTCGCGGCTGCCGTCACGTCTGACCGAATAATACGCGGTCAATCATTGAACGCAATTTGGATCGTCAACGGTGGTCAGCTAATACAATAGCGCTGGTTTATATTTGCATGCTATGGCTTTTGACACCATTTTAAAATTGTTTGGTCTGGAGAACGTCAGTTTTATTATGTGACTAGCTTTTGCCCGCGGCTTCGCTCGCACTTAAATAATAAATATAAAAACTCTTAACACACTACTAAAGTTTCTATATTAATATAATTCAATCATGATTCGAAAGATCGTGGCGCCATCTATTATCATAAGAACGTTATTGTTGTTTTCCTCAGGAATAGTACTATTTGGGATGAAAGGTACCCTATGTCCGTTTCTGTACACCTGACAACGTACATATATGCAAAGTTTCAGGATGATCCGTTCAGTGGTTTAGGCGTGAAATGGTAACGACAAACTTACTTTCGCATTTAAAATCATTAGTTAGGATTATTTAAGCTTTGTATTATAAATCAGTTCCCCATATTAATCCATTAAGTTTGACTGACTACACAATTCTAATATTTGTAGTAAGGCTTTGTTTTTCAACAAATACCGTCTAACTAATGTCAACCCGAACAAGTGTGAAGTACGCCTTATACAAATCCGCAGTGCCATTACTATGGGCTGAATTTGACAATTGAACAATGTTCTTAGTTTGATCTATTTTCAGAAAACTCTGATTCTTTCTTTAAAGCTACAAAATGAAAGCTAAATAAACTAATGTGATCATGATTTTAAAGGCTCCCGACGTAACAGCGCGATGCGCCTCTAGTAGAACAATTTCTATGAACTTCAATGGAAATTGTTCTACCAGAATCGCGTCGCACCGTCGCGGCGCGCCTGCCTGCAGGAGCCCTAATACAGAATACAGCAGCAGATATTGAACACAATTTCGAGCCTCTTCATACCAAAGGCATGTGTCACCACTTCAAGTGGTTAGGTTAGGCTTTGTAAAGAACAGGCTGTTTATGGTTATTGTAACTAATTAATTATCATAATGACTAGAATATGGCCGGAGTCGATGCAAGGATATCCATTACTCAGGGATGCCCACTTGCTTATACTAGTATTGGGTGTAAGATTACAATAGGTATCTACATAATTATTATTGTTAAAATATATGCGTAGACATTGGCTTGGTTAGTTGGTCCAAGGCAGAAGTTTCCTTACGTACTTACCTATGTACATCGGACGAATATGTCTTGTCCGTTGTCTTCTAACACGAATGCACGACAGAGGATTCAATCAGGCCCAATACCTTCCTAATTGGTGTTACTAATTTAATTTCAATTTGTTCATGCTAACAAGAAGACGATAATTACTATCAAATTCAAATGATTTATTTCACATAAACATCCTTATATGATGTTAGTAGTAGTATAACTTAGCCTAATGTTAGTCTTAAAAATTAATAATAATGAACACATCGAATTATTTGGATAATTGTGTCTGAATACTTACCCACCTTTGAAAGAGGGGAGAGTCCCACCGGTCAGAAAACACATACAGGATGCCATTGGTGGGTGGGGAGCGCAAGCGCGCCATCACGGGTTACTGTGTAGGGAAATTATTTACCATTTCCATCGTCATCAGTTTTTATTTCTATTAACGTCATCATCACCATCAGTCATACAATGAAGCCTGTTTGCATGAAACCGCCCAATAGTATCTTCTAATGATAATGTCCAGTTAATTTTCACATATGTTCCCTATTTTGGGAGTAGTAAGTACCTAAATCAGCTACCTGTTGTGAAGAGCGAGGAAAGAAATACCGAGTTAATTGCTTAAAAATGCTTTTTTACTAAGTGATTAGGAGTATTTCAGCTACATACCAATAACAAATACTTATTATAAATGATAAATGATTTTATTTCTGTAAGTAGGCATAAACTGAGAAAAAAAAAAAAAAAAACAATGACCCACAGAGTCTTCACATTCACAATAATTAAATAATATAATACTTTACAAAGTAAATATTCATGTCATCACTATCACTACATATTATAAAACAAAGTTCTCCGCCGTCTCTGTCTGTCTGTCTGTCTGTCTGTCTGTTCGCGATAAACTCAAAAACTACTGCACCGATTCTCATGCTGTTTTCACCAATGGATAGCTTGGTTCTCGAGGAAGGTTTTAGTATATAATTTGTTATGTTTTTGTATGCATTTTTGTATGAATTAACGAAATTTGTTGGAGGTGTCGGAAAAAAATAAGCCGTCTGGGAGCTTTCAACGAAAACGCTGTCTAAACCCTTTGAGATATAACAAAATAATGTATGGTGGAATTATGTATCTTATAAAGGTCTTCAAAAAAGTCCGCGATGGCATATGTCTATCTCTTAAGGATAACATACTATATCCATTTTATTGTCTTTTTGTAGGTATTTGTTTGCCGAATTTTACTCTTGGAAATACGATTACGATAACAATACGCTATAATATCAGTAGCTATTAGCCAAATTATGTTCGTAGATAAATAAGCTAGCTACTTATGTGTATTTCAAACAGTATACAAGAATATTTATCTTAAAAACATTACTAAACACGGCGGCCTTATGATCAAAATTTGTGCATTCCAAAACTTTCGTTACTTTTTCACTGACATATTTATCACTTTTCGATAAACTAACACTCAATACGAAATCTACACTTATTTCTCAGTAATTCTGTATAAGATTCTTCTAAGATTAAACCGTTTTCTCATTGAATCCATTACTTTACGCACGTATAACCTTGATGAATGTTTACATTAAGCACCGCGCCATACCGCTACACGACCACAGAGTACAGACGTATTTTGTTTTCTTTTTTTTTTCGTTCGTTTAGTGGTGTTCCCGCTAAAATGTCAACCGGTGAAATATTAGTCGATTAATCGAATTCTACAGCCAGATCGTGTTGCAAGTACAAAATAAATGTCAAATA
This sequence comes from Dryobota labecula, assembly GCA_947523025.1. Classification (NCBI taxonomy): domain Eukaryota; kingdom Metazoa; phylum Arthropoda; class Insecta; order Lepidoptera; family Noctuidae; genus Dryobota; species Dryobota labecula. The sequence continues at coordinate 1,966,558 of OX383292.1, forward strand.
TTTCGTCCAATTGCGAACGTGACCCTGAGAAAAGTTATGCACCAATGGTGTTCATTAGATATTTCGAGCGTTTCATCAGCACAAATGGTGTATCATGCGACATTTCGGAGGATTTCGTTTTGTTTTCACATTGTTGGTACTTAAGTGAATTATTTTAAAATTATTATTTGTGTCGCACTTTTATTTCGTATTGTAATTGGGTACAATTGATTGCTTTTAGAATTTGAGTGAAATTTCGTATTTTGATTTTGTGTTGTTATCTTTAGGTAAAGACTCATTCACGTTCAGAACATAAGTACTTTTATTATATTAAATCATTTGTTTCGGTTTCTATACACATAGTGAATCACATTAAAATTAATATTAAGTTAGAATTTTGAGATATAGCCTGGGATATGGACAAGGACATAGGGTACTTTTTTATGCGATAACCGACATCCACGCGGGCGAAGCCGCGGGCAAAAGCTAGTTGTACCTATATACAAATCTCATCATGTCAATGTGTAGGTATATAAAAATTCGGGAATAATCTTGATCAGATCATTTGAGGACTATGTAGATTGGTGTCTGAAATAGTCCTTTGAGGAAATAACCATACAGATTTGAGTGCACCTGTCCAGTCAGTGCACGAATTTGTCAGTAATCGTGTAGCTCAATTCAGAACTTAAGGAGCTCAAGGAATCGACGAACAATGCCAAAGAAAGGACATTTGGGTAGGCCGCAAAAAGTACTCAAACTGCCAGATTATCACTAAAAAACTAAATGAGAAAGAGGCACTCACTCGCTCAATATGTACAGTACACCACGTACCTTAATCAAACATAGACACCACACGCAATCTAAGGTCGCAAAAAAACCGGTACGGAAGTAATAGTGAAGAGGCCGCGAATGCTATCGATCTATCATAGTATGGGGACGCATTAATCGCCGCGTCCGTGTCTGGACGTCCAACAGGTTGACGGAAGCGCCTCGGTGACCTCTAGCCCTTATGCGGCTAGGGGTGGGACGCTATTGTTTGATGAGTTTTGGGTTCTGTAGATATTTGGTCTGAAACAATCTTTGTTCTTTTTTATTGTGATATTTAATGATTAATAAACATAGTTATTGTCTTTGTAGTGTAAGCAGTGTTATCAGCTCTATGATCTGCGGTTAGTTATGTTCTGGTACTAATTACTATTATTTTGCCGACGTCGACAAAGCCAGATAAGTATTTTTTTGTTGCTATTATTTTTCCGATTTCGAAAAGCCAGATAAGTATTTATTATTGGCAGCGAACGAATAATATAAATTATGATTATGATTCTGATTTTATCTGAGTAATGTAATGTCCTATTGATGAAAAAGTCCCATAAAATTAAAATAGACACGCATTTTTGTTAATAATTTACAAATAGGCTACTTTATATATCTTACAATCATCGTTATCTAGTCACGTCGCCACGGAGCCTGCTAGTTGCTACCGACATGCGTGCGCTAACAGTAGCTATGCACTAAAGGTCACTGCTAAGTGTCATTACGGTAATTATTGTGTGACATGCGCTTTAAGCGACTAAATTACACTTTTAATCAATTTACGAAGTAACGTACATAACTAACATAACATAGATAAGGAAGGCTTGTTTCGAAAAGATAATTAAGTAACAGGGTACATGAGAATTTTTTATTTAAATTTTAATAAAAGTTGGTTTTGAAGCATTCGGATGTTTGTAATGAATAAAGTCGAAAAAAAAGAGGATATTTGTTATCCACATACTTACTATTTCATATTTGTATTTTTTAATGGAATCACTTACAAACTTACTTACTACTTACTTAAAAACACTTACGTATGAGTGAGATACTCGAGGTACAGGTTTATTTCTAGCACAGAATCCAATTATTGTATACCTCTAGTTTAAGACCCGTAATTGTAGATATTTATGTCAATGAATTATAAACAATTTAAATTCCATTTCTTCATACTTACTGCAAGCCTTCTTTGGCGCCATCAGCTTTCACTGTTTTATCATTTATTTATTTTTTCATCTTTTCTGTGAATTTTATTAGTGCCGTAAACTCTATTTTATTATTACACAATTTTTTAATTAATGAATTATTATATTCATAAAATTGTCTTGTTAAATTAATAACCCGACTCTAAAATATTTAGCGGCTGGCTTCCATAATAACAAGAAGTTATGATAATTCAATAATTAATAATTGACAAATAGCTGCTCGATCGCTGATTTATGGCAATAAAAGACGAAATTTGTGGTTTTAATTAATAATGTCCATAAAATTCTCGTTATTATTATTTGTATTATATTACCAATATTGGCATTAACACCAACGGGGTTTATATTTTTTAAATCTATTTATTTGATGTTGTCATTTTTAAACTTTAATAATTGCAATAACATTTGACATTTATTTTTATTGAAGTTTGCCGCGGGCCATTATTTTATAAATGCAATAATATTTTTTTAATAAAATTACTGTTCCTACCGGTTCTATAATAGAATCTACATTCCAATGGCTTCCGAATATTAAAAATCAATAGCAACTTTGAATAAGAATGTATTTAAAAATATTGACGTTTTAAAATATAGATTGTTTAATATTAATCAAGTTACGTCTCATCTCATCTTAAAGATGCATTTATACTAACAATATTTTTGTATATTATATATATATCGATATTTATTCTTATAGCGATAATTTAATTTTTCGATTTTTTTAAACGATTAAGACAAATCGTAAATTAAAATAAATATTATTTAGTAATAAATTTTTTAGGGAAATATTTAACTGATCCTCTCAAAACTGATTGACGTTTAATAAAATTAATGAACCTTTAAAATCTTTTTGTGTAGGTAATACAAAAGATGCACACTTAATTATTCTTTTGCCTTTTTTAACTTTCTGGCCTTTTCTCACAGTTGGTCAAGCAAAATGGGAATTATTTGGATTCGATACATACATGCCTTTTTTATTTCATTTCATTTCTGCCCCAATATAAACTCTCTTAAAATATACTTCAAACAACATTTCATCAACTCAACAATCAATTCCGTTGCTCGATCAACAGTATAGAAATCACCCCGGCCCCTAAACGCCACTTGAACAGGGGTGTTCCCCTAAGCGGTGTGACTCAGCACATTCCGCCGCCGCCGTCTGTACCCGATCAAATGGCGTCTAGTGTTGTGACAAATTCACTTACGAATTACGATCGACGGTATTCGTATTTAATTTTGGGTGAAAGTAAATTATAAATGAAATAATTATGGTTCTAAAGTTTGGTTTTTAAATAAACTTTTTTGTGTATTTGCGCCATTGAAAGCACGCGGGATGTGTCATTTAAAAATGTTTTGATGTTTGATAAATCATTATAAATGCCAATGGAAATTAGAAAATTAGATTCAGTAATTGACTGTTTTTTTTTTAAATATTTTTATCTTCACCCAATCAAGTTTATCTTAGCAAAAAATCACGATTTTTATCATATTAAATTCCAGTAACATCCACACATCACATCCAATACTGACACCACCATTCAAGTCACAGCAACTAGTTCAACTCAAAAGGAGCACTCAAGTCAAATCTCAGCGACCATCTTTCACGATTTGATCCAAAACCGATGACGTCACGTCTCATCAATGGGCCAGGCCATAATACATCACTCCAGGCCTTTCTGAGGCTTTTCTTCAGGCCCTTTTCTGGCAAACAACATCATTTGTTATAGTCAGTGTTATATTTTTTCTATACGAATTGGAAGCGTAGTGTTAATAAAATCGCACTTCATTCGTTTTTGTGGATCATCGTCACTTAACGGTAGGGTGTGTATGAGTTTGAGGGATTAAGGATTTTCCAGGTGAGCGTGTTTTGTAGAAAGATTTATGTAAGTAAATTTTGGTGTGGTTTGGATGAAAGCGGCTTGATGTACTACACTGAAGCATTTAATAAAGCGATAATTTTAAATATTAATTAATTCATGGACCCCCTTATTTCCACCACAGACCTCTTTATTGTGCCATGTCTGCCTGCTAAAGCATAATGTTAAACACTGATAAAGCTGCACCTCTTTAAAATGATACAGGCTTACACGGGTGTATAAAATATTTTATCCTTCCCCAAATAATCAATTCGTTACTCTTTTGTCTAACTCTTCAAAACCGACCTCAGGACTATCCCACCCGTCTCCTCTCATATGCACCTCCTAGCGCTCAACAGGGTTGAGTCGTCGAGTCACGACGATCCGAGGAAGTGCCGAGTTCGTGTTGACGGCACAGCTCACACCTGACGCGAAGAGTTGAGCCCACAGATGCTTAGAAGATTAGCTTGTGTAGATACTATCGGGCTAATGTTATTAGGGAAATTGATTTATACGTACGGTTTGATGATTCTTTAAAGAGATGTTCTGTTGAATCGTATTGAATGGTATGTTAGCGGCTAGTAAGGCAGTATGTGACGTATATGGGGCAATCAAGTTTTCTTTTAAACTTCATCGCATTTATGTAACACCATTAAGTTACACCTCAATTATAACAGTAAATTCTAAATAAATGTTTGTTTATGAGATACTTTTAAATGGGACATCGAACTGCAAGGAGATATTTCATCTCCCAACAATTTAATCAGGATCAGAATCAAATGTCAACGTCTAGTAAGTTACACAATCGCAAGAAATTTACAATACAATCTTATATTTTTTCAATAAAACTATCATTCGGTAATTTCGTCACACCTTTGGGCAGAATACGTGGCTGTCTTAAAATCGATTAGCGCAATGACTTCACAAATATTGGCAGCATGGAGTGCGTTATTGTTGTAAACATCTGTTTCCAAAAGTAATAGACTAATAGAAAAAAAAAAAAAAATTGCAAACTCTTTTTGAGACTACAAGTCCGGAAACTCGGACCGATGTTCCAGTTTTCATTCACTATGTTTTTTAATGGATTAATATGACAGCATTGTTTTTGCTGAGGTTTCCTGGTAGTGTTCAAAGATCTGTCATTTCAAAAATGAAATGTATCGGTAATTTTTTTTTTATTATAAAATTGGATCTTACCTTTCGACTGAAAGCATAGGGAAATTAAACATAATGATAAAATAATTTTATACTAACAATCTATTAAAAACTTTTATTTTCAATATATTTAAAAGCAAGTTTTAATCCAACGACTGCACTCAGCCCTCATTTCTTTCCCTTACCTACTCAGACTGCAACTTACACAATCATATTATTTTCCCTTAGCACAAGACAACAATAACAGTCCTACACTACTTACAAAATCGAAAACCATTCGACCAAAACATCGAAAACCATCGAACCGAATGGTTCTCGATAGAAATTATCGATCAACAATTTTGCAACTCATGGTAGGGGCCCACACAAAAGTTTTAATTGTGAAAAAAAAAAATACAGAATTGTATGAATAGCAATTAAAAATCATCAATGGTGAATCAAGAGTGTCCAATGGTGATTGACGATGTATAAAAAATGATGGAATCATTGTGAGTTGTGACTGTGTGCTGATTGAGAGAAAAGACACGCTTAGAGGCGTTTTTGTGATTGAAAGTTTGAGTACCAGCTTCATTATTTTATTTGTTTTAATTTTCTAGATTGAAAAGCATGTAAAATGTCGGGCATAGCATTAGCCAAAATCGCATCAACTATAGCAAGCTTTTTTCGAATAAATAATAGTGAATAAACTTCAAAGCCAACCCGCACTGAGCCCGCGTGGTGGACGGTGGACGGCTCACTCCCTCTCACCTAGAGGAAGCCTCTGTCCTAGCAGTGGGAACATTATAGGCTGATTATGCTACGCTAGCTGTGAATAAACTTAGACACAATATTATGAGCATGTTAATTAAGAAAAATCGTGCTTAAACTATGTAGATTTTCTGCTTTGTACAAATTAGAACTCGATTGATTGTGTATTTGTCAACCAGAATTCTTGCTTTTTTTTTTTATTCTACTATGAGTTTGCTCTGGACTTTAGTTAAGGTCTGGATGACAGAGACAAAGTCTACGATGGAGTGAGCTTACCCAGAAAAAGCCTGTTCACTCTCACTTTGAATAGGTTAGGGTTGTATGCGTTCGGAAACACAGACGCAGGCAGAGAGTTCCACTCCTTTGCTGTGCGCATTATAAAAGACGTTTGAAAACGCTTAGTGCGAGTTGGTGGAATATCAACTAGGTAGGGGTGGTAACTTGCAGTACGTCTAGATGTCCGATGGTATAAGGGGGCCGGTGGAATGAGGTCGTGGAGTTCATGGGCACACTCTCCGAAGTACAATCTGTAGAAGACCGACAAGCAGGCAACCTTGCGGCGATGAGCCAAGCTGTGAAGCTTGGCATCCACCAGTTTTATGTCGCCAATGAGCCTCTTAGCTCTGCGTTCCACCGAGTCAAGCGCAGCAAGTTGATACTTTGCTGAGCCATCCCAAAGGTGGCTGCAATACTCCATGCAGGAACGGACTTGTGCTTTGTAAAGGGTTAAAAGCTGTCCAGGCGTAAAGTATCGCTTCACCCTATTTAGGACGCCCAGTTTCTTGGCCGCAGTTTGAGCTTTGCACTCGATGGTGGAGCCGAAGTTGAGACCAGATGTCAACTCCATGCCTAGGAGCTCGAGCCGATCAGTTACAGGAATAGATGTACCCCGAAAAGTAGGAGTTTGATCAAAATGACTCCTTTTAGCGGTAAAGAGACACGCCTGTGTTTTGGTGGCATTAAAAGAGACCAGATTGTCATCACTCCATTGGGAGACAAGACTCAAGGTCAAATCAGTCCGCTCAACCATGGCCTCTCTCAGGGAACGAAGTTCAGCCCCGCTGGTTTTTGCGCTGGACAAGTATCTCTCTGAAACGGTACTGTCATCCGCGTACCCACCAATACCAGGCAGAAGCAGGTCATTGATGTGCAGCAGGAAAAGAGTTGCAGAGAGAACAGATCCCTGAGGAACTCCGGCATCAATAGCCATAAGGTCAGAGGAGCAGCCGTCCACGACTACTCTGATCGACCGTTCACTCAGGAAGTCTGATATCCAGCTACAAAAATCTTCAGTCAGGGAAATCAATGAAACTCATATTATGCTAACAAATGATTTGATTTGAATAGGAGTCCTAAGGCCTTCAATCTATCTGGTCCTTTGTCCCACAATAACTGACGGTAGCACGTTGTTACGTGTGAACAAGCAAATCTATACTAATATTATTATAAAGAGGTAAAATTTTAATGTAGGGAGTTATATCTGAAACTGCTGTACGGCTTCTAAAAAGGCTTTCACTAATATGTAGCTGGTTTATCCCAGATTGCTATAGCATATTAGCCGAGTTATCACAATTTTTGTCAAGCAATCGGAAATATACTAATAATAAAGCTGAAGAGTTTATTATTTTTATTGTTTGATCGCACTAATCTTTGGAACTACCAGTCGAATTTAGACAATACTTTTTGTATTTCATAGCCCAATTCTTGAGGAAGGCTATAGTTTATCTAACATCACGCTATGACCCTTAGGAGCCGAGCAAAAATAAAAATAAAAGTCAAAAAGAACGCTAAGCTAAAACTGGATGTGACGGGGCCGAGGGAGTTTTATAAAAATGAGGCTGTTATTTTAGTATATTGTGTATACCACACGACTTCGACGCGAAAGAAGTCGCGGGCAGAAGCTAGCGTAATATATTTACCTATTGTATTCCACAATGTGAACTTAGATGATAGGTTTACAAAGCATTGTGGACCCTGTCGAGTACAGTACATAGGAGACAGGAAGAAGGGTAGTTTGACGAATTAGTTGTTATACATGTTATATATTAGTTGATTAATTGTTTTATAAACATGTAAATCAGTCCTGTAAATTACTTTTAGCTCTTCATTAGTCAGGTATCACCACGCTACCCTGCCGGCAGGGCAGGCAGACAAACTGCAGTGTCATGACGTCGATCATTGTGATTCCTTTGAGACGACAGCGGTTGTCCGTGCCGGGTGACGGCAAACAGCGCTGGTGTACTCCACTTTGGTCCTGCGGTGTAGTTGGTTTTGAGAAAATTATTCGAAAATGTTTTTGTATTTTTCTTGAGTGAAATATTTGCATAACTGTAACAAAAGTTATGGTTACTGTTTACACAAAAATTGTGATTTGCGAACAAGCTGTTATCTGTTACAAAACCCTGTTTTGTACACTACAAAATCTGTTTTGCACACTACAAAATCTGTTTTGCACACTACAAAATCAGTTTTTTTTTTATTTAAGCAAAGTTTATTTCCTTATAACTAAAGTTGTTAACTTATAATAATAATAATAATATATTTTATTTTATTTGAGAACATTGGTCTATTGGTTAGTACAAAGAACTTATCAACTAAGGGTTAGTATTTATCAATTAATTACATAATCATCATTAAAAATCATCCCTGCCGCACATGCAGTCGGACAGCGTGCCTTATGGTGCCTCGTGTTTTTCTCGTACTTTCAAAATACTGTTGCTGCTAAGCCCTCATTCTGCTTATTAAGGATGCGGTCTTCTTCCTCATAGTCGCATAGAAGTCATCAGTTCGTGCTACAGCAAACATGTTAGACGCGCTGCAGAACCAGGGCAACCTCAACAGCACTCTGAAGCCATTATTATATTGCACGCGCAGGGCATCTAGAGAGTTATTTTTGAAGTAACTTAATTAGTTCGGCTAATTATTTCTTTCAGTGTAAATAGACATAGGTGCATATTTTTTAATAATTCTTATGATCATAAAGCTAATATTTTCTACTTTGGAATTCTAATAAACTTATAAAATCGTATAATTTAGCTAAAATAACGATAATCTTGATCAAAATATAACTGATATTTCCACTTAAAAGATAAGGTTTAATGATATGTTCTAATCATTTAAAATTAAATTCTTTCGTTAAAGAAAAGGAACATTATTTATTTAAATAGAATTATAATATCATGCAAATGTTTTCTCAAGGAGTGTCACTTCAAATGTTTTAAATAAAAAATAATTTAAACAGCACCGATTCTCTGGTCTTAGGTGGCGCCAACCAACCAATGACAGACACCGACAAAGCAGCCGCCGATCCATACAGCCGATCGTCTAATTGTGTGATTTGATACCAAAACGCTTTGTTAAACCTCACGGAAATCTCTATCGTTATCTATACACAACAAATTTATCTTTTGTGGTCGTCTTCACGATTTTCATTGGCTCTAATTAAATAGAACGAAGCGGAACGGAGTTTTGATGCCAAAAAGCTAAGAGATCGAGAATGCGTTGAGATGAACCGTGTTTTTTTTGTGATAATCTTAATTACTGATATGCGAATAGTTTATTTTATTTCTAAATTTCTTCCTTCAATCATTATTTACAGATGATTGAGAATTGATTCCGGATTGCTTCTAATATTTGGTCCTTTTGGTAATATTGTAACATTCACTAGGATAATATTCTGTATTTTGTAGTAGGGTCTCTCTTAACTTTGCAAAACAATCATTCTCTATGTAGTAAAGTTACAGGTCTGACACTCTTATCAAATTAGTCAAAATTGGCCATAACGAGTGAATCAATTGGACGTAGTTAAGTAGAAAGGACTCAACCCACGTTGTGGTTAGGGATGAGTTGTATATACCAAAGAGGTCCTAACGGTTAACGGAAGATACCCAGCTACATGTGGGTTGGCTCCCATCATCAAAAAATCAACCTTATTTTTGTAAAGTCACGGATCTTATTTGCTGAGTGAAAGAAAAGTGGCATATATATACAACTCATCCCTGACCACAATGTGGGCTGAGTTCTTTCTGCTTAACTACGTCCAATTTAGCATAGCGTGGGTGGTAATGATTACAACACATTTAAAGGTCTAACAAGAACCATGCATGCTACAATTATAATATTGAAAAAACATATTTTATTAATTAACAATAGACAACAAAATAAATTAGAAGTTACATGGTTAGCCAATCGTAAATCCATCACACTTACAAGCGTTTTACGAGCGGCTTTCTTTCAAAATATTAATTAAATCGCCAGTATCGTTTGCAATCAACTTTGGGCTTTAATTAGTAATGTGTTCCCGTCACCGGGATGACTTATGGCATATTGGATGTGTACCGATAGCGGGGCTCGTAAATATTCTTTGAGCAAATATTGGAATTTCTTTGGCAGTGCCGATTGCGAGAGCCTTAAGTGCTGGTGGTTCTTGGGTTTGGAATCAGCCAAGGGATTTACAGCCTTCTGGTTAAATTGTTTTATTGTGCTCAATGCAGGGATGCATTGGGGATGATGCATTACCTGTGTCTCAGCAGTGGGGACACTGCTGAGACACAGGTAGAGGGAGTGGGCCGTAATCCACCACGAGGGATGTCACATGTCTTCGAATTTTGCATGCCTGTTTCCTCACGATGATTTCCTTCACCGTTTTGAGGGCTTATTCCCAAACTACTCCATTCTTTTGTTCTCAAAAATAAGAATCTCATACATTAGTTCCCAAGTTACTCCAACAATTATTATTATTTAAAAATACATCTTATTTTGTTCCCATTCTGCTCCATTGGTATCTGGAATCATTCTCAAAGAACTCCACCGATTATTCGTTATCAATTCCCAAACTGCTTCATCTACATTACCTATAAATAAAATACATATACTTCAGTACAAAAATTCTTAAAAGAAAGATACTCAGCGATCATTGTGCCGATAGTCGTATCAGCCAATGGCTTAATTGCCAAGAGCCTCGACCAACACCTAAGGAGGCTCTCGTTGGGCAGCTGGATCAAGGGCTTGATTCAGAACGCGGTACTTCTGGACACGGCTTGCATTATTAGGAGGTTCCTCTCTCTGGAGTCCTGACCGCCGGTAGCTTGGACTATGTTCCCGATACCGGTGGGCTACTAGCATTTTGTTATAACGTCAATGCATGTTTAAAATTGTAGGCTTTAATTCTTACGAATACACACAAAAACACACCATCATGCACAACACATCACACCACGTGGGCAATCATGTTTTTATCTTGTATAGTTTAATTTTAATTTTTATATCTTTGTTTTTTTTTGTGTGATGTAACAGTGACTCTGCAAATAAACTAATTTATTATTATCATTAAACAAAAAAAAAAAAAAAAACTCTAGTTCGCAAACAATTTGTAATTATAGCATACATGTCTCAAAATAGTTTTAAGTCTGATTCCACATACTTGAAATAATACTACATTACCTTAGTTTTATCTTATGTAGTAACTTAATTTGATAACTTTTATTAGGATTCAGTGTTTATGAAAGAAAGACTGTGACTTTTAAATTTATGTATAAGTATTTATTACCATCTTATGTAAAATTTCAAATGATCAGTGGTCGAATTTTTACTTTATGTTAGGCTTAATTGCCAGATAACATTTTAGATTTTTTATTATTTGTTTTTCATGTTTTTTAGACTTCCTGAATCCAGAGCCCCACTTTTTTAATGTTGTCAGTTGATTTTTGAATATTTTTAATTGTTGAATTATAATAAACTAGCTTATGCCCGCGGCTCCGCCCGCGTGGATGTCGGTTATCCCGTAAAAAAGTAACCTATGCCCTTTTCCATATCCCAGGCTATATCTCTGCCAAATTTCATGACGATCGGTTCAGCGATTTAGGCGTGAAAACGTAATATACAGACAGACAGACAGAGTTACTTTCTCATTTATAATATTAGTATGGATATGTTAGGCTTAATTGGCACCATCACCACCACCACCATTTCAGCCGATAAACGTCCACTGCTGGACATAGGCCCCCAATTGCCATAATCGCCACGCTTGGCAGGCGACCTACGAACCTACGACCTACAAACTCGTTAGTCACGGTTGTGTCCACTATGTCACCACTGCCCTCTGTGCTCATTGCTGTTTTATTTTTAGTCCATTTCTATTTAGGACTGATTTGACGAATGACTGCTGGATGCAATCCTCGATACCTTACCATAACTGTGAAATAGATGCATCAAAAATAAAACATTCTACTATTGTCTCACTACAGGGCACAGGTCTCTTATCATTCAGAGACACTCGATGTAACAAACAAAATTATTGCTGCTGCAATTAATATTCAAAAACTGGCCAAGTGCGCACAATGAAGAATTCCGTAGTTGGTAAGAATTTATCCCAAGAACAAACTTAACAGTGTAGTTGAAAAACATGATCTTCGATACGGAATGTATGAGAGAACATATTTTTCAACTGAAATGTAAGTTGATCTACTATTACTCGGTAACTTGTGAAGCCTACTTAGATGTAATAGTTTTGCTTTTAATTTCGTTATATATACTACTGCTGTGAAGTTTTTCACATATCCTAGTACAACCATTTATCTGGCAGGGGGTGGGGGATCTTGACTCTAACAAAAATTAACACTTCAAAGCTTAATATTACGCAAACGGGTCCCTAAATCGAAAAATGGTTTTGACAAACCCACAATATTTTTATACGGCCTATTCAACGATACCTCACACCAAGGGATAGACGAGGAAAAAAAATATCATCCCCAACATCTTTACGAACAGGGTAGGCACCCTAAAAAAAAAAAAAAAGATTTTATTTTACCACTTTGTCGGCGTGATTAATATGTACCCATGCCAAATTACAGCTTTCTAGTACTAAGGGTCTCTGAGCTAAGCCGGGAACAGACAGACAGACAGGCGGACATGGCGAAACTATAAGGGTTCCTTGTTGACTACGTAACCCTAAAAGTGCTTAACTCGTTTAGCGCTACTAATACTCCTTTCATTTTGTATTGTGTACTTACCAGAATTATTAATTTTCATTTCACCCTCAAAAACTTTGGGCCAACAACATCTCACCCATTCTCTATTGTCACAACTGACGCTGTAACTCTTTCAACCAGGTCACAATAATTATTGTCAATTACAGTTATATTTATACTGACGCTAACAGACGTTATATTCAAACATTTGACGTTTATTCGCTCATCTTCATCTCGCTTTTAAAACGGGAACTAAACGGAATGAAAGCCAGCCGGTTCTGTGCATTGTTTTATTGCAAATTATAATGGTTTTAATGCATTAATGTCATTTTCGTGTTGTTTATAGGACGTTGCGTTTTGAAATTATTTTAACTGTATTTAGATGTCTAAATTATATTTGAAAATGATACGATTAGTTGTAATTTTGTTTATTGAATAGTGTTCTGTAATCTGTTGGACAGAATTCCCCTGAAATAAACTGATAAAATATTGAAGCTAGCCCACCTCATGAATGTTATTTTATTAACCAAAGTAAGTACTTGTATAATAATAATAATAATAAATTTATTTAATCAAGTAACAAGGACTCATTGTGTTAGAACTTACGAACTATGTTAGTTTTTTATTATAATTAAAATTTAATTTGTTTCATCCCATGGGAGATGGCACTGCAGTGATTGATATACATGCAATCGAGCCTGCTAGCGATCATTTTCAGGATATTGTTGTTTCAGCCTGTAAACCCTACAAATGTGTTCGGATCAGAGGATCAATCAATAGTTTTGACTCATAAAAAAATAAACAACGAAAAAAATAAGTTATTTAATTAAGTATTAAATAAAGTGTAAGTGTAAGTGCGTAACAAAAAGCGGTATGGCTTCCAAAAATGAATTATTAGAAGCCATACTTGAATTCAAACTATGTAAAAATAACGATCTACAAAACCATAAACGATAATCAAGCACCGATTGCCAATACAATACCATTCCATCACAAAGATATTAAATAAATATAAATTGAGCAATAAAACGAAGCATAACTCCATAACTTCTATTACTTAATTAAAATGGCGGCTTTAAATTACTCATTATTAATATATGCCATCAAATATATGAGAAATCTAACAATGTTTATAATAGTAGTTTATAATATCTAGATCTGTTTATGATCTGAGCTGAGATTTACAAAGCGTTCGCGTGATGGCGGTTCATAAAACGCTTCTTTACAACTTTAGTAGGATTACTGTATTAATTTGAATATGAGTGACGAACTAACGTAAGGTTCGATGTCTTGTTTACGATATTCGTGTTCGGATGAAGTAATATTCTGGGTGTTATTTGTGGATGAAAATATTTTGTAACATTCAGTAGGGTTTGCTAACATTCGAAATATTGGTCCTTTTGCCCGGATCATTGCTTGCATCCAAATGTCTAAACTGCTCGCACTTTTCATCCATGATTAGTATTATTGGTATTAATCTTGTTATCTCTGCACCAAAATCTCACGGCGTGTAATTAATAAGTTATCATTTGTTTCAGATTTTTATGCTGTGATAGTTATGGCGTAGTAAGGTGGAACATCGTAAGTTACTGAAAATATCAGATTTTACCAACCCTTTAAATTATAAGATCAGTACAATCTTCTGTAAAACTTTTCACCAAACTATTACGTAAGGACATTAAATTTTATGCATGTTGTCGCATGTATGGTAGTCCTAGCAACGAAATAAACAATGCATATTACCATTTTATTATTCTCAGCGGGTGAACTAAGTTTATTAGATAAAACCTTGCTCCTTATCTCAATTTTACGCAGAACCTGTAGGACTTACTTAAAGTCCTGTCCAACACCTATGGCCGATCTATTCTTTTCTTACATATCAACATTCTTCACTCATATTTCCCGAAGTTCAAACAGCTCGGTGACAAATGCGAATGTTAAAGGTCTATAAGTGGATCGTTGATCGACAGCGCGCTGCGCACGCGCAGGGTAAGAGTACTGCATGTACAGTACACGTGATCTATTGCATAGCTTTCGGTGAAATTTATGAGGAAAGGGGATTATTATTTGATTCATTGTGGACTTTTATTAATGATGTCTCAATGTGACTATCAGTCTGAACATTATAAGCATGATTTTTAGCATTCTTCTGTAAGCGTTTGGCTTGAGTATCAAGTGTAAAGGCACGGTTAGGTGAAAACGCTATTGGGACCGTAATTAGGAAGCTTTGACACAGTCTCATTCTCATGGTTCGAAATAATGTTGATCTTTCTTTGCGGCTTAGTGCACTGATAATTAAAAATTGGACCTTATGGTGGAAAGTAGTCATTGGGTGTCCAAGAGTGAAACTCTTGGAGATATTTCCTTCAATTTCCATTCTTTAGTTAGATGTGTAACTCAGCCTCATCCTCTGGGATTGTCACATTGTAGAGCATATTCTGATCATGATGTCAATCGTTCCTTGTTCACCTTCTAGACCTGAAACAATCCTGCATATCTCTACCCCTCATGCGTAAATACTAATGATCTATTAGCGTCCTGTTGATCGACAGCACTGCGCGTGCGCCGACAGATGTGCGCCTGATCTATGGCTTCATATTAACGTTAAATGTTGCGTCCAAGTCGCTGTCTGACCTTTTGGCTGTGGCATAGCTTGGCGACTCTGGTGGTCTGCGAGACATTTCAGCTCGGAGAAATTATAATTTAATACATACTTGGAACCTAGTTGTTATTTCCGTTTCATAGTTTTATTTAGCTGTCCTCGTTTGATTGTTCTGTTTGGCACAAATAGGCGTTATATTGACTGTGACAGTATTACCAACCAACCACACATTTCTTAAAACCAAGTCCCGTCTCAACAATAGATTCCCTAAGGTTGGTTTTGCTATCATTAAAGCTTTTTTTATGGATTGAACTGAATGAATCTAAACTTTGTTTTTCATTTTGTTATTCTCTTAATTGCGACATTTTACTGTTAACGAACACTGTAACTCTTTCTTTAACCTATCCCTTGAAACCGTATCAAAGGACCAAAAACATCAATCTCTTAAACACTACCACGAGTACCACGTCAATCTATTTCCACTAAGACCAAACTACAAATATCACCAGCCAACATTAGGCACTTCGCTCAATTATTCAGCCAACAAGTACGCAAGTTCGGGCCTATTCCAGTGTGCGCCGCGCCTTAGGTCCTTGTAGCCCTCAGTTGTTACCTTATGATTTATGCGCTGATGGCCCGTGTTCGGATGTCAAGTGTGCGCTGTGACAGTCCAGGCTTACACATTTGAGGGCTGTTGGGCGAAGGCTGAGAATGTCGCCGATGTTTCGGAATGTTTTTCTTTGTGGCTACGATAAGGAATAAGGATATGTGTATGTTATTTTAAAAGAAATTAATTCTTGAATAACACATTAAAGTTGACAAATATTAATTGCGGCTGTCCTCCAGTCCATGGGTATGACGTATATTATTGCTGACAGCAATAGCTTTCCTGTAATATATCGCATACTAGTAAGGAATGTCGAGAGTACGAGTATTTTGCAGTATTAAATAATAAAGCATCATTACATGCGACATTGAGTCAAAGAGAACAAATTACTTTGACTCATCATTCTGACTTTGTAGCAAATTGAGACTGTAGTTATGTTGAGTTTCTACAAGACACAAGTTACGTCTGCATACCCCACAACGGTACAAGCTTCAAGTAGTGAACGGTGTAACGTCTGTCCAGTCATTGAACCAATTAAGTTTCGGACACTTACGTAGAGACGGACAGAAGCACTAACCTATGCATGGTACACGTCTTATCTCTTCCCTTTAATGAGATAATTCTAGCTTACGAATCCGATTGTGTCGATGTCTGCCTTCTGTTAATGTTGAATTGCTTTTGAGGGTAAAAGGACCAATCTGTACGACATTGGTCATTTGAGTCTTAAAATCTGTATGAATAGTGTAAAGTATTGTGTGTTGGCACTACTCAAGAACGTCTGTACGAGTAGCAGTAATGAGAACAAACTCATTGACTATAAATGCTGTGTCAGTCAGTGACTAACGTCTCTTAATGGATTGCAAGCAATTGGTACAGTTTATTGGTTTTTTTAAATAGACAACGTTTAGAACTCAAGAAAAACTACGAAAGTATTGAGTGAACAAAAGTAAACGGAGAGTCAGAGAAATTCGTTCTCATGATTTAAGATGAATAAGACATACGTCCAAAACCAGGAAATAATTCTAGATTAACAACAAATAAATCATTTGTAATATTGCATCACATCAAAAGGGTAGCGGCATAAAACACGCGAAACGATCGCGACCCGCACCAAACTTTACGAGCAGATACCGAGAACGAATGACGGACGAAACGGCGTCTTATAAATCAATTTAATCTCCTCAGCAAAGACAATTGGTACACTACTCATTATGATAAACATCCTCCCGCTCAAATTCCAACCCAAAAAAGTGACACGTAAAGTTTATTTTGCATTGCAAATTTTTCGTCACTTACGTCGCTTTTCCAATCGTCGCCCGCGCATGAATCAAGTCGGACGTCGCGTTTCGAACGCCAGAGTTGAATTAATGCCTAATGCTGTACAAAGGCGTGTAATCGTTGTATGACTTTTATAGTTGTATGGCTAATATCTCGGCGGTAAATCAAAAGGTACATAATTGTACAAATAGGTCGCTATGACGGTTATTTGTTGTCTTTACGAGTATGTATTGATGCTGAACCTTATTTGGGAAGGGACATGGAATAGCTTATCTGGGGACATAAATATTGTAAGTGCTTGTGGACAAATTAGGACCAGCTTGTCATATTTCTAAGCGGTCTACTAATTCGATTTATGTTTGTGCTTCTAATAGTGAGACTCTCTCTTGTCTCTTTAGGTCTCCAATAGAAATCATCTCCAATAGAACTGATCGTATTTTACTATGTATGCATCAACGTTCTACTGTTACTTTGGTAAGGTCAAAATGAAAACTACTGCTGTCTAGCCAAAGCCATTCTTTGCAGCATGATTCTAGAAAACTACTGTGGCGGCATCTACGACCTCAAATCGACATCAAAGACCTGACGTCACACAATCAAAGTTTACCGCGCGACTAGCATATATACAACATCCCGACATCAAACGTTGGGCGGTTGCCCACCAGACACAACCGTCTGGTATGGAGTATGAGTGAATTTTATTTATTTATATTTATTTAAACTTCATGTACAATAGTGGTACATAGGCGGACTTAATGCCACAAGGCATTCTCTACCAGTTCCCCGTTTTCCTCATACCTCTATAGGTACACCTCTGCCTAACCCTTTGGGGATAATAGGCGTGATGTTATGATGATTCTAGAAAAATCTACACAAATAAATAGAATTGAAGTGTCTGTTTGTAATGAAAATGTCAAAATAACAGCTTTTTACTAAATGCATATGAAAGTATATACGGAACTTATAACAAAAAAAAAACAATATTTAAAGTTTTTGTCTGTCTGTCTGTTTGTTCCGGCTAATCTCCGAAACGGTTGGACCGATTTTGACGGGACTTTCATAGTTGATGTTATAAGGAGTAACTTAGGCTACTTTTAGGGTTCCGTACTTCAAAAGGAAAAAACGGATCCCTTAGAGGATCACTGGTGTGTCTGTCTGTCTGTCCGTCTGTCATAGTCAATTTGGTCCAAATCTACTGGACCGATTAAGTTTATATTTGGTACACATATGAACCTCTGTGACCCAAACACGGACGTGTAACGTAAATAAATGAATTTTGAATATGGTCACTTTTGGAGGGCAATTTAGAAAATTAAAAAAAAAAGTATTGCTAACGGTACCGTGTGACATATCAAATGAAATAGCTTATTGTAAGGATTTCAGTTTTATTTTTTTAATAATTTTAATGTTATTTAGGAAATTGATGAAAATTGACCATTCCCATTCGGTACCAATATTGTGCGTACAAACTTACATTTGCAGTTCGAATGTACGAGACAACTTGTTTTTAAACTACAATGTTAAATTTGTTCTTGAAAAACTCATCCCAACTACCGAAATCTTTTATTGTGTGTGGTCAGACATGCACTTGACCGGTTTTTATTTAAGCAAAAGCTACGCGGGTTATGCCGCGGCCAGCAGTTACTCTACAATGGATAAACTGCTAACATTTGATACATTCACCACGTTCATAAATTCATCCGTTCTTAGATGGCCCCACCTTCCCTTTGTAATGTAGGTCATCAAAGGAGACTGCAAAATAGTACTCTTCCAAATTAGAATCGAAATAATATAGAATGACGTCCAATATATTTTTGTGTCGACTGCAACCGCTACTTTGTACCGAATTAGAAGCGATATAGCCATGTCTAGGTTAATCGATTTTGATATTTTAGCTTTTTGGGACAAATCTATAATAATCATGCGGCGAGAATATCTAAGTGACGATGGTAAATCTTTAAAGGGCGAAGTGGTGCCCACTGGACAGTTCTTTTTTAAATGTAGCTGATTGATATTAATTACCTACTTCATCCGTAAACAGTAATTAATGATCTATTTGCGAAACGTCCGTACCATAATTGGATTTTTTTTAAAGACCACTTTCGTAGCTTAGTTTCATCATTAACACCACATATACATATATCATTAGACCATTTCAGACACCAATCTACATGGTCTTCAAATGATTTGACCAAATTATGTCTGGAATTTACAAGAGACTGTAACCTCTGAGTTTGTTTTGGCCTTTCTTCTCTGAGTAGTCAGATACGAAACGCCGACCTCATCTAGTTTTAAAATGTGATTGAGATGTGAAAGTGTTTGTACAAACCTATGTACAGAAATAAAATTATTTATCATTTTATCATCCTCCTTAATGACTGAAAATAATCAATTTGAAGTCTTAGGATTTAGAACTGAAGCTAGAATTGAGTCCCACCATTATTATCAAGCAAAGATCTAATGGGCCCAAAGTTTTCCATCTCCCATTCAATCTTTCAAAAAGCAATCACAGAAATTGGCAAACAACGGTACACCAAAAATGAGTATCATAACAAAATTTCAATAAACGTAATTGGAAAAACGTAAAACGTAGAAAAAACCGTTGACCCCCCATTGTAGGGATGACAAAGAGCGCGTTAATCGTCCAGGGATAGGTACATGATGATTTGAATCCAGCCATTGTCCCGGACTATTGTCGGCCGCGAAACGCAACCAACTCATTATTGGAAGATCCACTCTCACTCTCTCATATTTGATTGTGTTATCCACTTGGCGGAGGAAACTCGGCGGTTTTTTGGCAGTTATTTAATCAAAACATTACAATGTTCTTTAAAAAAAAGCAGAAACCGCGTAGGAAAACCTGAACCAAAATATATTATATTCTGTTTTCAAAATTCAGTATTAGCCTTTCGTATTGTACTTTTTAATCTGACAGGTTAACTTTATCGAAAATATGTGATTCCATCTACGTGTTGGCGTTTCAATCGCTCTTACCAGCGTCTAACGCCTCATTTCTCACTCAGTGCGTCCGTCTGTCTCTTGAAGTGTTACCTAACTTGATCTGATAATGACTCGGGTATCAGCATTGTGCCTTTGTCTGTGTATTTGACGGACCTATTGAAATCCCACTGATCCGATGATAGTAATGATTTGTTGTTTTTTCGTGACTTTTTCTTTATACTCCGTTTCGTGGGATGACGTAATTAGTATTTTTTGGAGATAGCGGGACTTTAGAGATTTGAGATTTCGTTTGGGTGTCAGCTGTTGTCAGTTATTTATCATTTTGAGCGAAGTTTTGTTCAGTTGAGTTTTGGACAAAGAGATAATTAACTTGTAAATTTTGAACGTATAATGCGTGATTCCTGTACTGTAAAACTGTTTAGAGGAGTAAGCAGGTAAAATAGTAACCAGAAACTGTTCCCAGGACCGTTAGACGCTTTTCGTACTTACCCCTCATAAGCATTGTTTTGTTCTTGGTAAAGTATACGCTTTCTTTCTCGGTGAAAGAGACTACTGTGACCTGTGAAGTACTGTGTCCACCCGAGGATGTCAAAAAGGGCAACCAATGAATTCGGCAGCAATCATTCTGTCTACTACGATTACCAATCTATACGATTTCCTTTAATAGCCACTAATCATGCTTTAAACTTGGCTCATGTACAAGCACATAATTTCCTCAGATAACACACTTAACATTATAATAATCAATATCACACAAAAACCGTCTTGAAAATAATCTTTGCAAACATTTTTCATTTGAAAACGTACAAACAACGAGATCTAATATCTCGCTGTGACGGCGACGTCGCGTCACGTTTGCGTCGTCGGCCCCGCGTCGCGGCGACGTCGTGCGATGTCGTGTCGCGAACGTCACTCCGTCGCGCGTCTAATAAGGACGCGGATGCACTCGTACTGACTTGAGATATTGTGACAATGTACTGTGTGCAGTTAAGATCTTGAGAACTGACTCGTTTTCTTCATTCATGTTGGTTTTATAAGAGGAATGTTATGAATTTGTGAGTAGGTTTGTGTATAGAATAGGATTAATCGCATTAACATGAGTATCTTGAGGTGTATTATGTATTGTTATTATATAATTGCATAGCACAGGTGTGAGTACTATGTACTATAGAGCTACCATTGACCGGGTAATGTCTTTCATTGACTTATGTGCCCTGGCGGATGAGAGTATGTCATGCTCACTAAGTCTGCTATTACAATAGTGTCAGAATGGTCTCGCCATTGTGAGTATTTGACAGTGTTTGTATGGCAAATCTGTCAAAAACTCACAATGAAGAGACCATTCTGACACTATTGTAATAGCAGACTTGAGGCCCTGATGTCTCGCTGATGGTGGCGTGTGTGTTGGATCATTTAGCTCCCTTCAAAATGGTTGAGCTGAATGGTGCTAATCCATGCGTCATGTTCGTGAACGGGCGCCGTCAGTTGGGACTGGTCATGTCTTAGCTGCCACGGGTTATTTTTTTATTTTTTGAATTGTTTGTTTTTACTCTGGACGCTTTTAACGTGTACCTACGTTTTATTTTTTATTTTTACATCGTTCTCACATTTCGTTATAAATTCAACATTATGTTATGATGTAACTTATAATTATTTTTGTAACAATTTAATTTAAAAGAGTGTCCATGGAGTTTCTTGCCCGTTCTTCTCCATAGGTACCTACTACGCTTTGGAATGGGCATGTAGCTTCATTTTTCTTACTGACCGAGTCCTTGACAATTAAAAAGTGCCTGTAAATGGTTTAATTGAAATAAATTATTTGAGTTTGAGTTGAGTTTGAGTTTGGTGCAATCGTGGCTGTGGCTGCATGCATAGATCGAGTGGATTTTATGTTCCGTTCTTAGACTATCCGAAGTTTCTTTATGTTAAAAAACCGGCCATGTGCGTGTTGGACCACACACAATGAAGGGTTCCGTAATTAGGATGAATTTAGCCCAAGAACAAACTTAACATTGTAGTTGAAAAACAAGTTCTCCTATACATTCCAACTGCAAATGTAAGTTTGTACGCACACTATTGAAAGATTTACCATGTTATATTAAGACCCTAGACTTCTTATAGGTATTCCTGTTATCTTTAAGCAAAGAACTATTTTCTGTAATTTTTTCAAAATTTTAGGATCAGTAAGTAGTTTTAGAGATGAGGAGGAGGGAATGGCCAATTGTCATCTTTGTTCTTAAATAAATTTAAAAGTATATGTTTTAAAAATATAAAAAAAATATATGTGAAATCCTTATAATAAGCCTTAATTGCAAAACTTTTTTTGTATTTCCGAAGTTGGCTCCCAAAAGCGTCACGGAAGTTCATATGTGTACCAAAAGAGATTAATTTAATAGAGAATTATTTTTTTTGGGCCTTTTCTGAAAGTGCCGTACAACTTTTGTGTCATAATAGCTATTGCTCTAAATGACTAACCACACGTGCCGTGTGGTGCCGGACGTAAAGAATAGCACCACCCCATTTCCACCCGTGGGTGTCGTAAAAGGCGACTAAGGGACAAGTAGGTACTAGAGAATGGGCAGCAGCGTTCTCTATGCATTTTTAACACCTTACTGTGATCGCCAACCCGCCTGCCAAGCGTGCCGATTATGGTAAACTCCACCCAATTGGGGGAGGCCTATGTCCAGCAGTGGACTTCTTTCGGCTGATATGATGATGATGAATGATGATGAACCACATGTGTCATTTTTGTTTTGTTTTAGGAAAGGCCCAAAAATTTATCGAGCCTGAATGATTTCTTTTCAACTTAATCGGCCCAGTAGATTCGGAGCAATTCGGCTATGATAGAGGGACGGATAGACGATCCTATAAGGGTTCCGTTTTTTTCTTTTTGAGGTACGGAACCCTAAACATATTCAATGGCAGTATATAAACTTACTGGAGAATGGGCAGCAGCGTTCTCTATGCACTTTTAACACCATACTGCGATCGCCAACCCGCCTGCCAAGCGTGGCGATTACGGCAACCCCCTCCGCCAATTGAGGGAGGCCTATGTCCTGCAGTGGACGTCTTTCGGCTGAAATAATGATGATGATGATAAGCTTACGATTCCTCACCCATAATATTGCTTATATGTGGTACACTCTAGACTTAATGCGGTTTCTTTATACCTCTGTCTATTCTACACCTTGAAAAGGCGTGTCAGCAGTAACATTACAACCTGCACTTATTCCTCTCACACACAATACATGTACTAGTACAATCAACCCCACGTCAGTGGACAAGAAAAACTCCCCTTACTGCTACGACATACAGGCGCTGTTACTGTCAAATTGTTACAATGGACGTGCATTTGCCTGTACAAACCACTCAATTTCAATCAACTCAGTTGTAATTAACACTCGTAAAATACGCATCATCGATCTTCGTAATCGGTTTAAAGTAGCTATTATGTGTTTATGTACTTTTTGTGCTTATATCTGGGCTGTTGGGCTTGCTTACAATGTGTAATTATTAAAGGCTTGAAGTTTTTTGAATTATAAATCGTCAATTATTTTACATAGGACGTAATTACCTTCAAAACATGTGGGTATTATAAAGTAATTAAATTACTTCATCGAAGGTAATTCTTTAGCTTTTACATAGTGATGCCTTTAACTTAATGTAATGTACCTTTAGCGAATGTAAGTACTTACGCAATAGAGGAAAACTTGTCCAATCGGGGAAAAACAATCGCTACGGTACATAATACAAAAATCGTCAGTGTCTTTTCCCCTTCAAATAACTCTATCCAACTTGTTTCTTATACAAAACCTACCTATAAAGCGTTTGGAAGATCAGTGAAAATAGTAGTGCTTTCAGTGCTTTTCATACAAGCTTTCTTATTACAAATTAGAGGATTATATCCAAGATAAGAATGCTTGGAAACGCCTGCTTGGAATTGCCATGTCTGGCCATACCGCTGTTAAACCCGCGATGGTTTGTGTGGTAAGTTTAAACGTTCAACGAATTCTTGTAAAAAGATTTTTGATTAATAAATGAAAAAAAATAAAAAACTTGCTGGTCCTGCTCCATAGGACAATCTAGAGTAGAGACAAAATCAAACTGGTTGCTAATTTAATTGTATAATTTATTATTTTTATGATATTAATTTTATTTTCTGTGATTACTTTAACTCACATACTGACTTATTATTTGTTAAAATTTTAGGAAAATCGTGTACTTTTACAATGTTTGTAATTATGTGAGCTCCATGTATTTGTCATATAATTAATTTGTCTGTTACTACTTCACTTGTCATTCTTTTTACCAGACTGCCAAGGAAGGGCTATATTTTTCGCGCGTATCTTATATGTATATTTGTTTTTACCTATTGTGGTAGTCATTTTATTCTCGAGTACATCGTCTTCAAATATAATTATTAATTCATGTATACCTACAAAATATTGCAAACATTTTAAAAGAGCAAGTGTTGAGTTTCATGCCCATTCTTCTTTTTACGGAACTGACCTTTTGGAGGGGCAAATACTTTTTTTATTTTTTTTTTATTTGTGACGTTCAAAAGTGCCTTTCATGTGAATTGACTTTGACTTTGAAAGTGTATGTCGTGTTATAGCCATTTAATAAAACTGACAAATACATGAACAAGGAAAATTTAAGTTGGTAGTCAATTTGCTTAACGATTAATTTTCCTGACTTTATAATAGCCCCATCGTTACAAGTGGGATTGGACAAGATTTTGTGATGCACAATAAGAATCGATGCATTATAAGCTCAGGACTTCACAGAAAAGAATCAATATAACGTAACATTACAGGCATAGAATTCTTAACTATTTAAAATAACATAGTATTAACTGAGGAGACGTGAATGGTGCGCGGCTCAGTGTGGCCTGTTGAATAAACTGCGTAATATACGTTTGTGTATGCTTATGAGTGGCTCGCTGGGTGCTGTGGTGCGAGGGATGAGCGGGAGCGATTGATCTACAGATAATTCAGTAGTTTACATACAAGGTGTCTGTGAAAGAAAAGCTTTTCCTGAAGGTCGATCGCATGATCTATATTTAAATTTATCTGTTTCGTTTGTTTAAGTCGTGGATGTGTGACAGATTTTTTCATATCGTGAGTTGAAAGAATATAGCTGCTGGTAGGCGTGTGAATTTTATTCGGTAAGTAGCCTTTAGAAGCAGCTTAGTTTGACTTAGGTTATCAAATTAATGGTTTTACTTCTGTATACCCATTTGGTTCTGAGGGTCGGTATGATCTACATACTTGGTTCTGAGGGTCTAAGGGGAGTCAATGCAACCTACAAACTAAATTCAGCGGCATTATAAGCTCTGTCTAACATATCTATACTATTATAAATTCTACCTAACTAAATAACTATGGTCGGACGATACTACTATTAAATTAAATCGCTTCCGCTCCCTCCTATAACTCGCGCTCCCTCACTAATAGACCGCTGTCCACCAACGCACAGTCCCCGTTGTTAAGGGCAGTGTACACGATCCGATCGCAATATTAACATATTCGACGTATTTAAATGTCTTCATCCGAGTGCGGCGAACTTACCAAAACGTAGGCGTTTACGGCCAGTAAGGCCACTAACGCCTGAGACCAGAGCCAATACAGTTTTAGGATGTAGTTTCGATGGGATACGGACGAAATTTGCGAACGCCAATTTACGATTGTTTTGCGAAGGGCAGTAGGTGCTAAAGCTTTATCTGTTAGCTACTGTACGAAATTAAATTCAATGTGTCCTCTATAAAACTAATTTAATACTTATGTTCTTCTTTTAATTACTCCATTTAGATCTGTAGATAGTAATAACAGCAATTAATTTAGTTTTTTTCGCAACCTGTTACTTCAATGTGCACAAGTTAACTCGTATAACTTAGGAAAGGTTGCACGAATTGCATTTGATATAAAATATTAACATAATTGAGCGAATATTTTTTCATTGCAATTTTAAATAAGTTATCGATAAAAGAGGTTCCTTCAACTGCTAAATAAAAGTGTCGGTTGAACGCTGGTGGTCTGCCGTATTTGCATTGCGACACACGCGATGTCGCGAAATGTTGCGCTTTCATGTACTCGGCCTTATGTCGATGCTTCGTCAACCGTGGCTACGATTTATTTGCTTTTTAATATGGAGGAGTCTTCGAGTACAGAATTAGATTTGCAAAAGGATTATTTAAAGAGTTTTTAGGTTGTTTTAAATGAAGGAAATGCCATGTTTGTGGACGATAAGGAAAACGTGAATGTATGTGTGGTTATCTTTTCTGGAAAGTCGTAAAGTCGGCGAGGTGGGTTGATGAGTCATTATTGCAAGTTTATCTATTGCTATCCTTGTAGGTCCGTGCTGAATGTCATGTAGAACTTGTACATACTTTAGTAAATGATTTTCATACGTCAAGGAAAGTTGATTGTGCAGTTTCAGAGCAGGAAAAGTTTTTGTCGCATATAAGATAGTTATTTCGTGTCACCTCATTAAACTTAAATAAACTAATTGTGTCTGTCATTTTTGCAAATTGCCTGTTGTAGTCCCAGAGACCGGAAATAACAAATCAATAATCATTCTAATTGACTTACATTGATTGGCTTAGTTTTGATTTTTGTCGTTTGTTTTAAGCATTATCTAGTTAAGTTAACTTATGAATAAGTAATAAATAATCAATGATTTCAAATTCATTCATCTCAGCTTGTAAGACGTCACACAGATGTGCTGCTGTGCACTGACACAGCAATTGTTTATTTTTTGTACTAGTGATGTTCTGTAGGTGAAACTCGACTATCGATAATACGAACTTTACCTAGGATTTTATCGACTTAGATATATTCTGAGATACATGATTGTATTGCGTGATTGTTGTAAAAGACTAAAGATTATAAGCAAACATAATTATTTTAGCTATTATCGTAAACGTAATTCCTACAAATTTCACCAAGTACCTGCTCGATATTAACGTCGCAATATTTCAACAATAATATTACAAGTGTTTCACATTAACTGCGCGAATTGACATAATTTTATTGACAATCAAACTATCGGTCAGTAACCACCTCAAGCAATCAACAGATAATGCTATCTTCAATTAAAACTAGTCACGACAGTAATACTTATCTTTAAAAAGGCTACAAATAAATAGTTTTTTACTTATCCGTTTTATTTTATTTTAGCTCCCTTCGTTAAAACCGAGCTAATTCAGTATCTGTGCGCAATTATAATTAAGGCGTAAGACCTCACACACGCTTAATTAACGACTGTCGATTAAAAAGAGAGGAAAGGCGCGATTCAGCGGCGGCGTCGATAACGCGGCTATCGGGCGGTGAGGTCGGGCCCTAATGAAGCTATGCAAATTGTATGCGCCCACGCGACGCGCGTTTGAAACGCCGCTGACGGCCGCCGACTACCGATTTTAACCAGTTCGCTTCAGTATTGTCCCGATTGTAATCGATTTTGACGTGATTTAGTTTAGTTGGGCCGACAGGAGGCTCGATGTTTGAAATATCTTTTATCTGACATAAACTTGCCTAAGATGTGTTTCTTTATTTATGTTCCGGCTGATATGGTTAATAAACCGCGAGCGGCTTTAACACCAGGTGCATGAGTATGCCCCATCCAATGCACATGTCGTTAACCTGCTTTGTATGGCGCCATTTTTCTCGGGCGACACTCGTAATTACCGGAGTATTTTAAGCAGCTGAAGTACATTATTAAATCCTGGATTGGCAACAAATCTATCGTACTAATGGTCAAAGGCCGTGTCCTCAATTCTCTAGAGCGGTTCAAATCAATCTATTAATACCATTCATGTATAAAAAACGGAAGATAAGGCACTACTCTAATGTCACGTAAACATTATTGGACTAGAAAAAATTACATGTAAACACACCCACAGAACTACATTTCCCGATGTCGTTCGTCATGCATCAACAACCGAAATAGAGACATATGTAGCGGGAACGAGATAGTAATAATTGTCACTGTTACGAACCCATAAAAACTCCGAAACAAATGGCGACCTAGAAATCAATATTATTCAGGATAATTTTAAAGAAGACAAGTTTTGATGAAAGTCATTCCGTGGAACTTGTTTTTGGTTTGTGTATTACTTGTCCACATTTTGAAAACACAAGAAGGCATTTTTGCTGCTTATTTAGACGGTTACATGTGCTGAACACACGCCAGTTCGATTGTTACTAAGGTCAATTGTGCCAGTTGGCATAGTTTATGCGGTTCACGTCGAGGAGCGAGTACCTAATCTTCCTTTTTTATACATCAGTGATTAATACTAACCCTTTTGAAATCTCTAGTCTTTTAATAAACTGTCTGTTTTTCTCCCCATTGTTACTTTAGACTACAAGCTTCAAAATAGCTTTCCCCAAAGACATAATCTTATCTCTTCGACTTTCAATACATAATCCAACGTCCCCGTCACTAAAAGGGGTAGATCAAGTCGACAATCGATTAGAATCACTTGGAACGAATCGGTAACGTCCGAATATCGATTGTCGTTCAAACCGATACGGCAGGTGCACAGCGGATCAGATAAGCGCGTCTTGCGCAGATTTCAAATGCAATTCCAAATTTTGAAGATAAACCTATCTGTTGTGATGGTGGAGACGGTTTTGGTTTTTGGTGTTAGATAGTTTGGGACTTAACTGGAACCATTTGATCAACCCTAATGGGTCTTCACAGTGTTAAACCATGTCGTCTTCAGAAGAATCACCCTACTTGGCAGAAGGATTAGTGACGTCACAAAAGTGCTGTTAGTGAATCGGAAGATTTTCACCATGGACGGTCAATTGGTCATCATGCTCCTATTTTTAGACAACTAAGGGATGCGAGAGATATCGTCTTTGTCAAGAATAACACAGGTATGGTGGCCAGTACATCAAGTTACCACAAACTGTCAAATTTTGTCGTTCGATTTTGAACATAATCCTCAACATTTTAAAGTTTAAAATCGTTTGGAGAAATTTGACAGTTTTGTGTAGCTTGATATGCTGGCCACTGTACATAAAACAGAGTAAAATAGTAAAAACATCACCATTATTCTGTCATCAGTCGATTTTTATGACATGCGGGATGATAAGAGTTTGTCAATATCATTGTATTTCACTTGCATTTTGTAGAGTCAAATAAAAAGTTTACTTTCCATGGCGTAATAATTGCATACTTGCACTATTCGCCATTATTTCACTTTTCCCAAACAGTTCAAAATCAGAACACCTCAAGCGGCGGGCGTTGCCCTTCGTTTTATTCCGTCGCACTTCGTTAGTTTTCGTGAGGCGTAGACGCAACTGTCAAGACGACTCGGATAAGGACTACCAGGGTGTATTGTCAGCGAAGGCTTGGAGCTGGGCATGGAATTAATAAAAGTTTGGAAAAGGAATTGTATAAAATGCAATATTCACTTTCTCATTCTCAACTTAATTAAAAGCATGTCTCAACTAGTTTTTTACAATAAAAACTAACCTAAATAAAGCATCTTTCCACACTTACAACACAAAACATTCTCAAACAACACGGCATGCAATCCCAGCCGAACCTTTTCACATCACATCAAAAATTTCCAATTTAACCGCGTACTTTGCCTCCCTAGCTCCTCGACTACGGACGAGGAGTTGCACACGTCCGGATATGAAGATAGCATTCGGAAAAACGAAAGCGTACACTCACTCAGTTGTACGTTGTTCTTGCGACTTTTTTTTGTTTCTACGTTTTGTCGCAGCCGCGTTTTTTTGTCGTCTTTTGTGCGCTGTATCGATTCGCAGGGTGTTGTGCTTGAGACTGTTTGTGAGATGATGAATAGAAGTGTGTTGGGTCTGTTTTTTGAGTGGTAATTTAAAAGTGTGTTGGAGAAAATTACTTGGTGTTTAAAAGGTTGTAAGAAAGAGAGAGAGAGAGAGATAGAAAGGGTCTTAGAAAGGCGACCATGAATTTTAAGCGGAAACAAGCTAAAAATGGTCATCGTGCAGAATCGTTTATTTAGGGGCCTATGTTCAGCAGTTGAAGCCATTCGGCTGAATTCAAGTAGATGAAAGCCTTAATCATTTTGCAAGAACTCCAAAACGGTCTTGAAGGATTTCAAAGAATGCTCAAATCTCGGCATGGACTAACTTTATAAGGTAGCCATTATTAACCAAATAATGAACCATAATCACAACACGATATTATTCAGATTACAGCAGGTTTACAACCTGAATTATTAGTTGAACATATTTTATCAACTTTTCGTCTAATTTCGCGACACTTTTGTCATTTTCTGCCTGGATAATGGACTAGAATTTATTGCTGGGCTGCAACTAAATCAATTTAAATTTAAATTACACTGATTTATCTGCATCGTTTGGGAGATAAAGGGCGTTTATCTATTGTCAAATTATTTATAGTTTGTGCATTCATTTTGGTTAAATTCTTGTTGAAATAGGCTTATTATAGTTTATATGTTTACTAGTAATGGCTTAAAAAAGGTGTCAGAATTAGTGTTAAAACTCAAACAAGAAGAATTTGTTTTAATTAAACCGTTGCACTTTTGAATTGTCAAGGAGTCGGTCGGTCAAAAATGAAGTTAGTTGCCGTTTCTAAAGCGTAGTAGGTTCCTATGGAGAAAAAACAGTACGTATCGGACCACACACAATAAAGGGTTCCGTAATTGAGATGAATTTATCCCAAGAACGTTATATTTGAAAGACAAGTTCTCCCATACATTCCAACTGCAAATGTAAGTTTGTACGCACAATACTGAAAGATCTACCATGTTACTTTAGTTCTTATGGATTCTTGTAATTTATAAGTAGGTACAGAACTTACTATTTCTCTGTATTTTTGTCAAAATTTTTGGCTTAATAGTTTCGGAGATAAGGGTAAATTGCTGTGGGTAGTATATTTGTTAAGTTTAATTTTAATACAACATTGTTTATGCTTAATATACTACTGTTTGTTTTCCCAAATGTAATAAATAAATAAATAAATAAATAAATTTTTATCTATTTTCTGAAATGATATGTCACACGATACAGTTTGCAAAGCTTTTTATTTTATTAATTAATTTGTCCCCTAAAAGTGACCCCTATATTCAAAATTCATTTATTTACGTGACGTGTCCATGTTTGGGTCGTAGAAGTTCATAAATGTGTACCAAATTTCAACTTAATCGTTCCAGTAGAATCGGAGCAAATGGGCTGTGACACATGAGTGATCCTATAAGGGTTCCGTTTGAGGTACGGAACCCTAAAAATGGACAAGAAAACCGTCGAAGCTTTTACTGACTCAATAATTTTATGTATCAGCCTCTGAAGGATAACCTTACCACTATCAGGTTCTAATTATGTGGAACGATATCCAACAAGCAATATTCCTGGTTAACAAGAATTTTCTCTCAAATCAGTTGAATTTGTTCAGGCTTCATACAAGCCCAGCCATCCTTGCAAAAAGCAGCACATCTCCTATATATAAACAAGTTTAGTCATATTAAATATAAAAATTCATTTGCAAGTAATGACGTATAATAAAATCGATGGACAGACGTGGACATGTCCAGTCGATTACTGTTGGTAACAGGCGTATAATATAGCCTGGGCAATATTACCCCGGGCGATATTACCCTGGGCGTTTACGACGACTGATTGTCATGTTTATTATAGAGATGCAAGTGTGAGAATTTTTTAATGTGTAAAGAGTATTGTGACATTCGTAGGTACTTTGAAGAGCATTTTCATTTTATTAGTTTTAGATCTAAATGCTGTTTAGTTTTATCCCAGATGGGTGGTCTCGAAGAGTCCGTTTGTTTTAAAATATTTTATTGAGCCTTTATTCACTTGAGTAATGCTCAGAATTTTAACTTCTTTCTTATGTGGTTCTACTTGCCCATTCCTTTCTAGGATTCTATTTTACGTCAAGAATAGTTAAAATATTTTCCTTCTACTTGCCGGTGATTTCATATTTAATTAAACATGTTAGCTTTAATCAGCTGCTTGTTCTCCATAAACAACTTTATTATTATAACGTAATTAAACGTTCTTCTGGCTTTTGATTTGCGCCGAAGCCAGCTATTTGCAGTACGTGTCACAACCACATAAAGTTTCTAGGAAGACAGGGTGAGCAATTCTGGGTTCCTTGACCCTAAAAGCCACTGGTGGGCCATAAAACCCTCACATCGATCCTGATCACATTTTTGTAACCATCTGAATAAAGCGCATCTGCATTAAGTGTACAACCATCATACGATAACTATAAAACTTTTACAGTCCCATAACTTTCGTATGTGTGTGTAAGCTTGCCCATACATGCGTGTGTGCGTACTGCCCAGCCAATCACGTTCGTCCGTCACCGGTTGACATTAGCCGGGTAATATATGATTGAGGCTGGACATTTTTCGCATTCGCCGATATTTTAAAGTGAGATAAAATCGTTTGGTGTTTATTGCGAGGAGATTCGTTTCTTTTATTACTGATTTGTTAGGTATGTATCGGAGATAAGTATATAAGTTATGTTATGTATTACGTTTTAATGACGGTTGGTTGACGGGTGGGTATCGAACTTATTGGGGATTCGGTTTCGAGTTAGTAAATTACTGGAGGAAAGCTTTTAGACTTTTATGTCTGCACAAGTATTCAGTCACTTTAGTTAATCAATAACGTTGTATTATTTGAATTGCTCCAAACTACAAAGCCGAAATCTTTCATTATAGGAATGCCGAATAGATACTCCAGATTTTATTCCTTACAAAGTAAAGTTTCTCTTATTATCTTGTGGATGATTAGGATAGTATTGGTTAATCGTTAACAATTTGTTCACTATTACTTTACAATTTTTTCATTGCAAACAAAAATTGCACAGCGCCCCATTATTTAAAGAAAAAAACAGCATGCACTACATTATGTGCAGATTATAACACAATTAATTAAACCAATTAATACATAGTTCCAATACGACCATAATCTAAAATAATTATAAACCGACTCCACGTAGTCTTGTCTGCCCTACCCCTAGAGTGTAATTTAAATCCGCGTAGACGCGGAGGGGTGAGGCGGCCCGCGAGCTGAGGAGCAGGTGGTTTTAACGCTCGCCGCCGCGCCGCTCGCCGCGGCTGAGTCACTTCGGCCGCGCTTCGGCCAGCAAGCCGAAGCTGCGGTGGTGAGCATGAATACCATCTGCGACGATAAGCTCGCGTGGGACCGCCGGAGCCCCGCAGCACCGGAGCCGTGACAGAAACCATGTCTGTTGCATGCTCGATTGCATGCTTCCTTGCATGCTGCATGCTTGCTTGCATGCTACATGCTTGCTTGCACGCTGCATGCTGCACGCTTGCTTGCACGCTGCATGTTGCATGCTTGCTTGCATGCTGCAAAATGCAAAAAATATGCTGTTGACAAATTTAAAATGGATAAAATGTTATTCTTGGTAATAAGTTTTATGTTAAATAAACAATATAAGGATAAAGAATATTTGATTTGATATTCTATGATATGACTATTCTAACATTAAACTTTATGTGAAACAATAATCAATGATATAAAAATCTTCAAAGTAAGTATTCTGCGTATTGATTATTCTATGAAACGAAAATATGAGAAAAAAAATATGTGAAACGAAATTCTATAAAACTATAAGCTATGAAACAACGTACAACCCATGCGAAGTCTTATATTGAAATATTAAATATACTTTTTTCTGTCAGACAATAGATAGAATACTCTTTATTATGTACACCATAAAAATTACAGATATAAATGTAGAACTGTTACATAGGGTGTCACAATGGGCGGTCTTATCGCTAAAAGCGATCTCTTACAGACAACCTTTGGATGGATCAAAAAGTAGAAGGAGAGACAATACTGCAGGTAGTCAGTGGTCTGATTTGTTTCTACTGTTTATTTTAAAATAATAATATAGTATATACAAAAGGAGGGGAAAGAATCAAAGGGCATAAAAAAATGCGTCCGCATCGCTGTCAATAGGAAATGTGCCCAAAAGGCTGGCAGCATTGCCACGTTGTATGGCAATGCTGATTCTTTGGGCAAGAAATAGGCCAGTCCTCTGGTCACGTGAAGAGTCGACCAACCGCTTGGCGATGTCTCGAAAAACTAAATGGGCACTCGGACTCCACGTATACCTAGTGTTTCAACTCCAAACGGCTCAAACATATCCCCAATAAGGTTGTTTTATTTGCGCCGTTTGAGGTATAATAAATAATAATATATTTTTCATAGATTAAATTAATTTAGAATTATATTAGAATTCTTCTCTCATATCATGAGAAACGATGTCCTTTATGAAAAAGCTGTTCAGAGTAGAGCCCGTAGTAAAAATGGGTCATACATTGTTTCAGTCTGTATAGTGAAAATCAAAGCCTGATCTTTAAGCTGAAGGGAGAGTCTTATGATTTTTTTATTTAAGTAGTTGTTTTTTGTTTGTGTAGGATTCTTCTTCTTCTTCGAGTCGCTGGCACAACAGTATTTCAAATCTTGGTGGCCATAAACTTTGTACTGTAGGGTTCTGAAAAGTAGCTTGGGTAAGCAAACATAACCTACCCTATCCCCAATCAATACATCACAACCATAAACAAAATATACAAACACCACAGTTACAATAAGGCAAAAAACTACCAAGTTGAGTGTCCTGCCGTCACGATCAGTTGTGGACAATTGAGATTCATGTCCAGCCAAGGGCCTGTGATTCATGAGGTCGCTAATAAACGCCGAGCAGTCCGTCTGTTTGTCATAGTTGCTATTGACAGCGTGCCTGTCAGGCTAGATTGGTCGCGGTTTATGATTGTGTCATGGACTGAATTGGTGGTGGTGTTGAAGTTGTCAATGTCATCATCGATGGTTTGAGAAACCTTTGCCTCTTTGTGTCCCTAAGTATAAAGTATTGCTTAATCCTGACTTCACTTTTCACGACACCCACAGTCAATGATAGAGTGGACCATCCAAAACCTGCATGACTAATGCATCCAAAAAAAAAACAATCAAATCTTAATCCAGCTATTAAGAGGCCTATCAAGAGGCCCATCCATATTACATTATAATAAGCTAATCGACGCTGAAATAAATCAGTATATCATAAATATCTCATAATTCTAGACGGACGGATCTCGGCGTTGCCAAATGCCAACGGCTGGCCAATTTGTCTGTCTGTCTGTGTGATTTGTGTCGTAACTGCGTAGGTATATAATTGGGGACGATCGAAGTCGCGATGCGCAGGAGTCTGCCATGATATAGGTGAATAGGATTGTTGAAGTATGAGTATTGGAAGGTATTTCTAGGGTTCATGTACTTTCATGTTTATGTAAGTGAACTGGATTTCAAATGGTATCCACGCCTCCTGAATTAAGATCGCCTGAAACTGTCTAGTGTAATTTCGTATTTATGTGCCTTGATAGATGCAGTTAGGGAGACAAAACTTTGTCCATTCTTATAATTTGCACGGATAGATGTGCGGTTTGTTTGTACAATGAGCACCTATAATTTAGTGGCAGGTAGAGAATGCCTCAATCCTCAAAGTCCGCCTGTAAGTTGTTATTGTTTGCTATATAATATTTCATTCAGGGGGATGCGATGAGCTAGCGTTTTTTGCAATTTTGAAGTTAGTGTCAGGTTACATGTTGATAAAAATACGATTCGCGACAGTAACAAATGTGAATTTATACAATTAAAATTATCAAACTCATCGATATAACTCGCTACCTAAGAATTGACCTAAAATGTCACGATTTCATGAAATAGTCATTCAATAGAGTAATTTGAACGTAGACAGTTGTATTGCTGATTTTAATGGTTATAATTCAGTAAATACATATTTGTTACGGTCGCGAATCATATTCTATAATAAAGTAAATATTATTATATATATTTCTCTCAAAAAGGGTCAATTTTGATTCATAGCATCAAGTTACATTATCCAGTATATCCTTTGTGAGAGCTGGAGTCTATACTGGGTTCGGGAACTGTATAACAGATCTCCAGGCTCACACCCTTCATCATCATCATCACTATTTCCGCCGAAAGACGTCCACTGCTGGACATAGGTCTCCCCCAAGCATCGCCACCTCGACCGGTTCCGTGCTTCCCGCATCCAGCGACTTCCTGCGGCTTTCACAAGGTCATCAGTCCACTGGTACGCGGTCGCCACTCCAGAACCTTTCGGCCCCAAAGGCCATCTGTTCTGCGAGCAATGTGCCCTGCCCATTGCCACTTAAGTTTGGCAATTCTTCGAGCTATGTCGGTTACCTTGGTTCGCCTGCGGATCTCGTCATTTCTGATTCGATCCCACCCTTAATACAAGGAGATGTGGTTTCGTGTCTTTGGAGAGTGTTGTGTGTCCGTAAGCGCAATATACATAAGTCCCCGCGCCCAGCGCCCGCGAAGTGCACTGGGCGCGAGCACCTACCTACTTGCCCGAAAGTGTATGTGTATCTGTGTGTGGTTAATAAGGTGAAACGCGATCTAGGATTAATTTGAGTAGGTGAATATTTCCGATAGACTGTTTTTTTCAGTCTCTGCATAATCTAATTCAAGTAGCCATTTTGTAATAGTATTTTTACATTTTGATCTGCACGTAGGGTATATATTTAAAATTTTATTAGCCTTGTTATAGACGTAGCTACTGAGGAAAGGGAAACTACGTTGGGCCGAACGACAATTTCTGCGGAAAGAGGGACGAACAGTATGTTTACGTCGTTGGGAGCTAAGCTTGCATGGATCGTAGGGGATTTAAGAGTGTGTGGAAGGAAGGATAAATAGTTTGCGAACAGAGAGAACCGTACATGTTCTGTTAAGATCGATGGTTGGAAAGCGGTAAGGTAGCCGCCATCCAACCTTCAGGAATGCCCTTTTGATCAACATACAACTTGATAGTGACCTGCAAAAAACGAAAAAAACGAACTTAGCGGGATACCCTGTAACTTCCACAAATAATTATAGAAGAAACGTACGTACGTACGTGTGGTACGTATTTTTCTGTTCCTTTCTTCTTGTCTGTTTATATGTGTGTACATAAATTGTTAAATAAATAAATAAGAAATCAGCATCGATTATTTCCAATCAAAATGTTACACAAAGCATCACTTCAGAACCTATACTTTAGCTTTCTCGATGAGCTAGCCCAAGCTGAGGCGTTGGTCAACTTGTAATACATTAAATTAAATACGAATTTACCTACTTTCCATCCTATCTCAGAAGGCAAGGAAACTATAATGTCAGATATGTATCTTATCGAGAAAGTTATGGTATTGAGAGCAGAGGGTTCAAGCGATAGATAAAGTATGGCTTGCTATATATTTGAAGCCTTTCACTGCGTTAATATTTCATGTTGAACGCACTAAGTGTCGATTAGGGCCCTGAATTATACAAAGGTGATCGTGACCGGCGCATTTGTTTGCGAATGTACTGTTATTATTATTCGAATTTTGATAAGGAATGATGTTGATTTGAATATTGAGTTGTCTGTCAATATAAGCGTAGGTGGAAACGGCTGCGACTTACGAGTTGTAGGTCGTAGGTTCGAACCCAGACAGGCGCTTTACTTTGTGTAAATTATATCATCACCACTGCTCTCAAACTGGTGAAGTAAAACTGCATGAGGAAATCGGCATGTTCTAGATTTACAATAAAATCGAAGACATGTGACATCTACCAACTCGAACTGGGCCCGCCTAGTGGTATACGGCCCCCTTCCTCTCACAGAGATGAGGCTTGTGTCCCAGCAGTGGGAATATTAAAAGGCTATTATGTAGTCATGTCTTTTGCTGTTTCTCGCTAATCGCGTTGTTAGTATGTTTATCCATTTCAAAGCTTCAGTATACCCGTGTCACGAATTATTATTTTCTTACCCTTTTCTCGATACTATTCAATAGAGGCCCATTTATAGTTCCGTATATCTCGTTAATTAAATCAGAGAGTAATTTCCATTTAAAGTTATGACTAACTTTATACGTACCTGCATCTCTCCCATCAAATAAACTTAACTTCACTCTCATGTCATACAATTCCACATAGTTTTCTGACTGCTCATTATATGTGATATTTATGCCACTCTGTTTGATCGCCGCATCATGGCTGCGTACGCTCATCTTATGGAGATCAAACCCCTTCAATTTGCTCGCATGTTAATGAATTCCACTGTTATTAGGTGTCCTGCGGTGAACCCAACGACTGACATCTACCTATGGAATTAAAATTGCAACTTGAGACTAAGGCCGTTTGCACACGACGCCACCAAGAGATACTGATTAGTGTTTAGGTATACACCCAATAACAATTAAGTTTCAAATGTGTGTTTTGGCATCGTTAAAATTTATCGACAGTGCTTGATTGGGTTTTCTGTTGATGCATGCTGTTATGTGGATATTATACACATAAATATACACGGATATTTACCTGGCTGTGACGTTAAATGGTATTGGCGGAGGATACAATATGGTAGAAATATTGTGAAAGTTGTAACATGTGCATAAAATAGCCTGTTGATAAAATTTGCGTTTTGCAATGCTTCGCGTAAACGTCGCACACTACTTGATATGTTAATAAAATAAGCCTTACTAGGTCGGCATGTTTTATTCACAATTTCTAAGTCAGAACAGCATAATATGCTTCGCTGAGCCCGACTAATTATTATTGACATGTTGCAGACTTGTCAATCAGGCGGAGAACTTGTGCAATTCTAAACTGGAATAATATATAACAGCCTATAGATTAGCAGTTATGAGTTTGTTCTAGGTAGCTTTGTATGCAAATAGCCTTAGACTTGTCACGTTGTGCACTTGCATCGCGTCACTCGTCGCGATTGATTCCTGATCGATACACAATCCATTCTCATCTTTATTCCAACAGCACTATAGTTTACAATCGAATGTAACGCGAATAGAATCAGGTCTTATTAACCGAGCAACGAGGCATCAGTATCCATCATAATTTCGCCTCATTTTGTAATGCAGCCGCGCGATGCGATATTTTCATATTCAAAGCAACTTTATGTGTGCAGGCAACATCACTTTTATTACTTTGGACTTAAGATACAATTTGCTGCTTGATTTACGGTGTATTAAATTTGTTTTTTAAGTGCGTAGGTTGTACAGTTAGATGGAGAAGTGGGAATATAACCTGATGATGCAAATTTTAGTGTGAATCGTATAAAACGAACGAGCAAATATAACTATCGATTAGAAAACGCTTGTCATTTATGGCGTCTGATTTGCGGTATTGGTACTGATTTTATTGTTTGTGTGAGATGAGATCTCGACGATTTGTTCTGACAGTTCGTCTTTTTAGGTATAAGTAGATTTGAGATGACGACTGTGATGAGTTGTTGCGAAATCAACTTCTGAATTAATGGCTATGGCAGTTGTAACTAAAATCGGAACTATATTTCATGGGCATAAGACAGACTAACAGTTCCTTATTTAAACATTATCGATACAAAGCCATTTATAAGCAGAAACCACTGTCGTATGTCGTATGGAAAGTTCCTATGTAAAGCCTCCTTGCTCTTCTTTAAAACAAAGATAGCCGAGTCTAAACATTGACCACTAACGGCCAGTACAATATGGGTCATCAGTATATATAAGACTGAATACTTAGATTTTCTTCTCTCGAAGTTTCCAAAAACTATAGATCCTAGTACATCCACTTCTGTCCCCGACGCTACCAGTTCCGCAGGCTGTTGATGTGAAAGTAGCTGATGTTAGACGCACTACGGATTTCGTCTCGCTAATCCGTTGGTTTCTCCACCATTCTGTCTTCATATCTGATACGTTCGCCTTCTATGGTAACTGTCTCCGCTTGTTAAAATGACGCTGATTTTATTGTCTGAGTGAATTAATTTAAGATTTATGTTGGACTGCATAGTAGTACTGTTTTGTTGGTTTATGGATCTGATTCATCAAATAGATAGTGTGTTCAAATCCTTCCTTCTGTGTGATTTTTATATTATTTACTTTCTATGCTGCTAACATTTGCTGTTGATAGGAGATAATTAAAAGAGGATCCTCAAGGAAAGCACTTGGAATGATTGCTGTCTAGCCTATCTTTTGACCACGACCTGCGATTTGCTTGTAACATTAGTTTGTACCGTCATCGTCATGAGGAAATACTTCTTTGTTACTTTCGAAAGAATATGAAGATACTTCAACTTGATCTAAAACAATCAATATGCAGCTTGCTCACAAAAAAATTCTGTCCAGTGAAATTCTCGTCTCTTCACTATTCCATTGCCTAGTCCAGGATGCATATCCGGTACGGCTCTAATAATGAATCCTTCCAGATCCTATGGGCACGTCTTTTCTACCATTATTGCGCCCCCCGGTCTTCTCCTTGATACCTATGCAATGATCTCTGTAGCCCCATGAAACATGAGGCTCCAGGGGCTAGTGTGAATCTTTGGGTTCATTCGAGTAATCGAGTCTGGTCAAACCACGCTGGGGTCGGTGCATTTCATTAACTCATTCATTCATATTGTTTTGTTTCTTGTTATGACATGAGTGACCTGTATTGGTGCATTAATATTCGATTATTTTCATTAAAATTTTCATAACAACCGATTCATAAATTCAATTTTTATATCCAAATCCAAACCATAAAAAAAACACCAATTATTTTACCTAACCCGTACCTATTTATAAATAGTTTCATCATTTGCGTCAGCTATTCAAGTGTCAATGCTTGATGATAGCCCGCGATTATACCTGCGTGATGACGCCTGTCATTGACACCTAGTGCGTTGAGTACTTACTCATTAGCGGTCACTATTGTTATTTTATTTTCAACTAATTTTAATGTGTTTTGGGTGTTATTGAGTGGTAATTTTTGGCTTGTGGCTAAGTAATAACCGCTTGCCGCGGTTGGTACGTGGATGGGTGACCATCTTTACATACCAAGACCCCTCCGTGCCTCGGAACGCATGCACGTTAAGCCATTAGTCCCGGCTGTTATTCGTGGATCTTTGACAGTAGAAGCCCAAAATTCTGACACCGAATTACTCAGCAAATGGGTTGTGGAGGTCAGATAGGCAGTAGCTCCATGTAAAATACTGGTATTCAGTTGCATCCGGTTAGACTGGAAGCTGACCCTAACATAGTTGGAAAAAGCTAAGCAGGTGATGATGACTGGTAATTTTAAATTGAAATTAAAGTTATGAGTACGAGTATAAGTCTGCTTAATAAACTTTAAAGGAAAAGGGACCACGGCGTATCCAATAGTATAACTACGGCTGATCAATAATTACGGTAAAGAACACTTATGAAGTTTTAGTAATTTTTCGAAATATATAAAGTTTGGCTTTATAGTGTCCTCTCTATCTCTCATCTCATACTTTTATTTTTCAGAATCTCTAATGTGTTGTAGGTACCTATTTACGGTGGGGTTATACATAAAGAATAGAATGGAACAGAATATGTGAGCACCATGTATCTATCACATAATTAATTTATCTGTCATTATTTCACTTTTCATTCTTTTTACCTATTGTGGTACTTAAAGTAATTTTATTCTAGGTACACGATGTACCTAGAATAAAATTACTTTGTTAGTTTTGACTTCATAAGTGCCTTTTATGTGCCTCTTTGAAATAAATGATTTTACTTTGAATAGCATACTCATTATTATGTTCTTACACCAAATGGATGTTATCATAGGCTTTAGTGTGGTTAGCAGTAAGTAAGCATGAAATTGATAGTGTTGGTTATAAAAGTGATTAATTTACTCAAATGCGTCAGAGTTGTAAGGTAGGTCAGTCTGACTGAACACGCATCCATAGTCGGAGATACTATAATTATGTCTTGTGTGAGAAACTAGACAATATTGACAATTGTCTTGTCTTTTATACACCAGATTATGTATAAACACAGTTACCTAGGTCACCTCTATAAAGGTTCCCGCAACAGGCGCGACTTGTCGCACGACGGTGTCACATTGCGACTCTGTTTCATAGAAATGTTTCTACGGATCATATCGCAGAATCGCGTCGCACTGTCGCGTCGTTCATATCTGCAGGAGCCTTAATACCAATACAAATGCACTTGTCTTGATTGTCGTTTATGATTAGTAAACGATGCTCGATGGTCAATACTCTTTAACGTACATTACTCCTTTCCAAGAAGAGAAGCTATTAAAGTATTGTTAAACAAAGTGTTGTTGTGACTAAGTATCAATAAGGTACAGGGACTCAATTTCAAACGTCGGGTGCTACTTACTGAGAAGTTTCTCATTATCTCAAATTGGTAATAGGTAGATACTCTTCAATGTCTTAACATCGATAATGGAGGATAATTTATTTTACTAACTACTCTCACGCAAAAAGTCGTAACATGTTTTTTAGTAAAATGATATTTTAGTACTATAATGTAATATTATATAAATACTACACATTCTTAAAAACGATTTTTTTCATATTTTCACTAAAAACCGAGTTTCTAACCCGCTAATAATCTTATCATATTATTTTTTGCGGCTGATCAACACAAATATGACGTTAAAAATCTCTCTCCTGAAAAATACAAATTTAAACATACGACCTTATGCGCGGGAGGTGTCGTTTTGGGGTATAGTTGCACACACGGCTACGCATCAAGCTATACATGTTCAGTACAAGCTGATCTCGCATTGTATAGGATTTCCGTATAATGAGAGGTCAGCTTATTCTGGAAATGTAAAGCTTGATATGTAGCCGTGTGTACAAGGTTTTTTTGAGGCGTGCCTAACACCCGCCACTAACGCCGCCATCTTTTTTATCCAATATAGTTTCAAAAAACATTATCATAAATGGTTTTTTTATTGCTGATTAGGCTTGCTCTTGACCTCTATCTCGCCTGATGGAAAGCGATGGATGAGGTCTATGATGGAACGAGCGAGTCCAGAAGATGCCTGTTCACTCTTGCTTTGAAGGCAGGCGGGTTATATGTGGAAGGGAACACACGCTGGCAGAGATTGCCACGCATTGGCTGTGCGCGTAATAAATGTGGAGGAGAATCGCAGAGTATGACTGGACGGGTTATCAACCAAGTGCGGATGGTACCCTGCAGTACGTCTGCCGTACCAACAGCGCCTTTTTACCTCCTATTAATGTCATTCAAGCACCAAAAGAATCTTGAAGCACTTTATGTATAAGATTAGCAGTTGTTTCTAAAATAAAAGTACTATTTTCTGGAAAATCATTCATTCTGGAAACTTGGTTGTAGAAAATAGAAAAACTTACATCAACACAATTAAGCTCAAAGTCAAAGTCAGATCATTTATTTCAAATAGGCACATAAAAGTACCTTTTGAAAGTCAAAATTAACAAAAAATGGAATTGATTCTAGTTGCCCCTTCCAAAAGGTTGTATGGAGAAGAATGGGCAAGAAAATCGACACTTACTCTTTTAAAATGATAAGGATATTTTGTATACATCTATAGGTACTAATATTATAAAGCTGAAGAGTTTGTTTGTTTTTTTGTTTGAACGCGCTAATCTCAGGAACTACTGGTTGGAATTGAAAAAAATATTTTTGTGTTGGATAGTCACAACTAATAGGAGCGGAGCATAAATGAAAAATGTTGCAAAAACGGGAAAAATTATTCCTTTTTGAGAGCTTCCGTTGCGTGCGCAGCGTAAAAGGTTTAAGTTACGCAAATATCATGTATGATGGAATTGTTCCTCTTTAAAAGTTCTAAAAAAAAGTCCGCGACAGCGCGGCGCGGCGCGGCGCGTCCATTGTTTGTTTAATTCGTTTTAGTATATTCGTGTATTTATATGTATTTATTTGTTCTTATATTTATATATAATTAGGTATATATATCTTATTTATAGTTAAGGTATAGGTATATCTAAGGATATACCTATATGTATACAATTATTCCTCCAATTTTCATAATTGCACCTACAACTGTTTGTCTCTGCTCCACCCAAAGGTTGACTGGTAGAAAATGCCTATGGCATTAAGTCTGCCTTTGTACATTTTTTTTGTGCTAAAGTATTAAATAAATAAATAATAATAATATGTCTATCTTTTAAGATTGACTCACTGTAACCTTTTTTTATGGTAATCAAATTTGTTCGAAATTAATGCATTGTTTGCGAAGGAGTTTTATCAACATAATATTAATCCTTATCCAAATAAATATGTTATTAAATATAAGT
Source organism: Dryobota labecula (assembly GCA_947523025.1). NCBI lineage: Eukaryota > Metazoa > Arthropoda > Insecta > Lepidoptera > Noctuidae > Dryobota > Dryobota labecula. The sequence continues at coordinate 2,010,846 of OX383292.1, forward strand.
ATTTAAATGTAAACACTATTGTCCTTGACATCACTTGATTTCAATCAACATCTTAGGAGATATCATAATTTTAAAATAACTCCGTAACAAAATAAGTAGAAAATTCATTACTGTTACAGTTGCGCGGGTCAGCTATATTATAAAGCTATACAGTACAGTATAAAGAAGAGTTTATATGTTTGGTTGAACGCGCTAATCTGAGGAATTAGATACTGGTTCGAATAGAAAATTATTTTAGTGTTGGATAGCCCATTTATCGAGGAAGGCTATAGGCTATATAAAACATCACGCTATGATCTTTAGGAGCCAAGCGAAAAGAACAAAAGTCAGAAAGAACGCTAAGCGATAACAAAGTTATAGAGCGGGCGAGTGACGGGATGCGACGCGATGGGTGGGCCGAAATTTCACGCGGACGAAGTCGCGGGCAGAAGCTAGTTATTTATATAATTATACGCGAAGACGATGTATATGATGTATAATAAAATGACTATACCACAATAGGTAAAAAGAATGAAAAGTGAAGTAATGACAGATAAATTAATTATGTGATAGATACATGATGCTCACATATTTACAAAAAATATAAAAGTAGATGATTTTCCAAAAAAATTACAATGAATAAGCCAGTGTATCAGTTAAACAAAGCCTTAAAATTTATCATGAGATGCCTTAATTCCGATGCTATACTGTAATATTTTTACCCGACGAATTCCAAATTTAGGACCAACCACGCTTACAACTGAACCTAACGTAAACGTTTGTTTCGGCTCCAAATAATAACGAACACACTGAAAATCGCCATCCAATATACAATCAACGTCATTCCATTACACATTTGACATAATTTTAATCACCTGTTTATCTGCTGATCATTCAAATTAATCAGTGACGTCACGCCGATATCTTAATTAAAACTTTATTAATAAACTCCATTCGACCAAATAAACTGTACGTTTTTAACGAAAATTCGTACGTGTGGGTTTTAGTTAAAACGATAACGATACTGCAGCGACACGATCATTGTCTAATATGTGTCTATGTTGTATTATTTGAACTTCTCTCAAAGTAACTTATTTGATTTTTTGTATGTTATCGCTATCTACTCAATAATAATAATTATAAATTTTTATTTCAGAATTGTTGTCTATAAAATTGTTACAAAGAAGGTGTTATTAGGGTTGTTAGTATGTGCTACAGACAAAAATTAAAAGGTGTTAGTCATTTGTAAGTAAATTAAACAAGTTACACAATAATGACTTAAAGTCTCCTATTCCTGGGCCCAGTACACATTAAATGAACTATGAAATTATGCACGCTAACGTTCTAAAATCAATGAAATCTTCTAATTCGCAAATTAAAATCGAATAGAATTATGTGGGTATTTTTGTCAGTTTCATGTTTAGAGGTAGGTACCTAGTCACTAAGCATTTTTGGTGTCTTAGTGTAAGCTGCAATGTTCTAGAATTCTTGAAATATCATCTTATGTTAAATCTACTAAAACACCTCTTAACAAAAAACATATAAAACAACTACAATACACAATCACGTATCGCGCCCGCGTCGTGATCACTAAACGTCAACATATCAATATCCGATATTAAGGTAATGAGGGGTCGGTAATTAAATGTCCTCTGTCAAACCCGTCGCCACGTCAAATTATGTATAATCAAAATGGCGGCCGTGACGTCAGTCGCCCGTTAAATATGAAGGATTTACTTTTATCTGGCGAATAGTTGACGTACGGTCGATGTTGACTTTCGAACTTTAAAATGAAATGATTTTATTTTATTTATTATTTTTAAGGTGTTTGTGGGTGATTATTTATGTAATAACGTCACGCCTGTATTTACCAACAGGGTAGGCAATGGTGCAGTTATGTACACCTAGTTCACTGATTTCGACACTTATGTTTAAGTCCTGTGCAAACCTATTGTCATTACTGGACACGATAACATAATAATAATATACGAAATACCTATATAAAAGTAGATGGTGCACTGCAGTGGCGAGGCTTGACATTTCGTAGCAGGGAAGCCTACAAAACTATAGAATTAGCATTGGACTATAACGAACCGAATAAAATGCAATTGAACAGGTGATAAAAATAAAATTAATTGCGTAATATTCCTCTATTTCGTTCTGGCCGATGCATGTTTCTATGTCTGTCTCGATAGTTAGTAAGTTACTGTCGTCCACCTACCTGGAGTGTATCTATATTATTTAGCAATCGCAGACACCACTGAATGTGCTAGTTTTCAATGGTAGTAGGATGTTGCTCTTCCGATCGTCCGAAGGGAAGCCGGTAGGAATGGAGTTGTTAGCGCGCTACGCCTCTGGTGCACTGAACATGAAGGGGTTTATTTATAAACGTTGCTTAAAGTTAAGTGACGTTCAAACGTCAAAAATGTATGGATAAACAGTCGCTTATAGTTGCATAACTTAGCAACGTTTATAAATAAACCCCAAAATGTTATACATTACCAAAATGCAATGAAAGCTATTACAAAAATGCAGCTGTAAGGTGTGTAGTTCGTGAAAGGTCCTACATTTCTAAAATGCAAACATTACCCATAATGCACAACAGCAAAACTCACGTCCCATACGTCAAAAGACGGCTCCAGCAAGTGTCGTGTTGCGTCCACGGACGCGGGACGTTCTAGACATTATGAAAGAAACGTCATAAATCCATCAGGCGTGACGCGGTGACTTAAATTATGAATGTGATCTTGAGTGATTTGTTGCCAGAGCTTGGCAAAAAATAATGCCACTGAAATAACTGGAATACGTTGATGGGTACATGGTCCGTAGCTGTGTGGTATGGGGCTGGATTTAGAGTAGACATAATTTTAGAAAATGTTTGGGGTCGATGTAATGTCAATTTGGCCTTGGAGGTGTAGAAAAGTGGTGTGATGTGCAGCGGTAGAAAATGACTTTCATGAGATGCATAGTGATTCAAACGAAACAAAATCTAGACAAAAACAAATTAATAATTCTCTTAGGTAACCCTTCTGAAACAAAAAGTGTTTCACTAAAAACTTTCCTCTTTACAAAAATTTACACAAAAAAAGAACAAAAATGTTAACGTAACGTTCTAAGTAATCCCGAGTAACGAATTTATGTATTTTTCTTGACTCCATAAAATGGCCGAACGTAGTAAACGTTTAATTAACAAAAACGTCAGACTTGAGACTCGGGGGGTCGGTCCCGACACTCGTAAATCAACTCAAAATAGTATACAATAATTAAACGTATGATGGACCGTGTTTGTTCTTATATTTAGTCGCTTGTTACAGAGATATTCATAGCTATAATATCTTTGCACTTCTTTGTTGCCTTGGTTGTTTCCTGTTTTTACACGACTGCCCAAAAAAAGGAGTATCTAGACCATAACTTCTAAACGGCTTAAGCGATATCAATGTATGTAGTATCGTTAGAAGCATTGGGTAACTTAGGCTGGTGAAAAAAAAAAAAAAAAGTTGGTGCCATGGTTCATTAAAAACAAAAAAAAACGTTTTTTTTATTATATATTTTTTATTACGTATGCTATAATCGTCTAGAGCTTGCTTAGTATATAACAAACATATATAACAATACACACAATAATTAGCCAACTTTTTAAGAATTTATTTTCTTCTTTTAATATTTGACTATGTGAGCTTTTAAGCCTCTTACTGTTTCATACATCCTCGAAAAATGTGTTAATTTTCAATTCAATCGGTTCCTTAATTGGCATTGTTGTTAACAATATATTATTTGTAATTCAACAATTTACTCAAAGATTACCAATGAATCTCATTTGAAAAGAGATGAGCTTTCATGGTCTTGCAACTATTTTCTAGGTTCAACTTAGAATTTTTTCACATTCTTCGAAACTGCCTTATGTGTGTTACATTTCATATATTTGGACGGTATTGTCGTTTGAACGTTTACGCATTTTCATGTCACGTTTCACATAATTATGTGTCTTAGCCATAGACGTTACTGTAAGGTGTAAACAGCAATCTTCACTATCCCTATCAACTAGAACATCATTATAAACGAGCAGCACACATCACATTCTAGCTGCATGTTATTTGATCGTGATAGGTTAGTCTAAGACTCCAGTCGGCTCCTCCAGCAGATTTATGACCTTATAAATATGTCAGTCACGCAAGTCCTAGATACTAGCCGTAAGTCTTGAGTTCATGTAGACCGATACAGAAATACTTTTTGGTTCTGTAGTTCATTCAAGGTGAAGGTATGTTTTGGTAGAACTTTGGCATCGATAGATTTCGTCCTGTCATTGACTGCGTGGACGGTAATATTTCGATTATTTCTTCTTGTTTTCTCATTCATAAACATATTAAATGTTTCATGTATCTACAAATATACCTCTTCGCAGCCAAATATCAAACACATGTGGTTTTACCTACTGAACTGAGCAGTTGATAAATGACTTCGACGGCGTAAACGCTGTTCACAATTATTTAATTACCATTGATCGGTGCTAGAGCAAGTGTTCCCATCCAATCAGATGTATTTCTAAAGAACTAAAAGAACACGTTTACGACTAAACACCGCTCCTGGGTACACTCGGTATTTATGTATTTTTAACAACGTGAGATATGTTTTGACCACAGACGTCGCCCACGGTTCTAATTTTACTACCCATATATTTAATGACAGCCTGATAGAGCCTGCGATAAAATACCAATGATCAGATATTAGCATCGGTATTAGAATTTCACTCAAGCGCCATTTTGAAATTGATCGGTCGCTTGACATTTGAATTTTTGATCGTTTATCAAACGAACATTAACATAATGTACGTATTTAGTTTTATTAATAGAAATAAATTAATACAAATTAATTTAAAACAACAAATTAAAATTAAGAAAAAACAAGGAAGTTAATCTCTGTTCTTCTCATTCACAAGATCAAAACAATCACTGTGGTGTAAAAATTTGCAAAATCTCAACAAAAAATTGAATAGTTTTTGTTTATGCATTGTGTACAATTTGCACAATTTTAGAGAAAGACCACCATAAATTATGCTATTGTCACTAGGGACAATGTGTAACAATAATTTAGAACTACGTAGAAGGGAATAATAGAACAAAATAATATGCACTTTTACTCCAAACTTTCATTGTGTTCAGATACAAGAATGCTGTAGTTTTGTATTAAAATATTGACATAGCAAAGTCGTGTTTGAGACGTACGTCGAGACGCTTTCTAATTGTTCGTTTTTGTTTTGGATCTTAAAATAGAAATGTCATGTAGTTTACCTTTTGTAGAACTAGGTATAATTTTATCTAGATTTGTCAATGATTATTATGTACGAAATACAGGCTTTTGCCTATTTCGGCTACAGATGTCTAATTCCTTTGTCAAAAGATTATATTATAACCTATCATTATCAAATTTTTAAGTACTAGCGCATTTTATTTCTCTATAATTCCATCACATATCCCCTCAAATCCACACGACAACATCTCACAAATCGTATGTACTAGCACCAATAAAGTGCGAGCCACCGTAGCCAACCCAACAGAACTATCGCACAAACATTCGTTCGCTTTAACGTAAAGGGTGGCAACACGTTATCTCGAGTCGGCACAGTGGTCCCACCGCATCTGTCCGTACATAAATCTGTCGCATATGAAAAGAATTAAAACGTTCCCTATTGTAGACGGCTGAATAAATCTTACAGATATCTTTGTGAGGGACGCGCGACGCCCGCGGCTCTCCGACGAGGAACGGCGATATTTTACAAGTTTTTGACAGCCGATATGGCTTTCCTAAACGGCACCTGCCCACTGTGTGCTGATGGCCGATCGCCAATGCTTTTGGCCAAAAAACTGTTTGCTTTTTGGTTAATTAACTATAGCAACATTTGAAGTAATGTTGCTTTTATTTCCAGCCATATAAGCTAATCTAAAATTAGTTTTAATTAAACGCGCGTTTTTTTTATAAATAGTTTATTAATAATATTTTATCAATGTGTTTTCTTCAGAAATGTCATTCTGTACATGCGCACACCATTAAATGCCCATAAAAAAGTAATAGGTGAGCATGTGATATGGCGCTCTTTCTTACCACATAAAAAGTCGTGTTGACGCATAATTAATTTTATACTAATACCGTTTTATTATTTATCTAAGTCCTATAAGATAGTTTCTCAGCATGTCTTCACGTAAATCACAATTAATGTTCATTATACCTTCAAAGTTTTGTTCAACATCCTTTATATAGTTTCGCCTTGGAAACTAGATGGCGCTAGGTTGCTAGCAAAATAAACGCCAAGTAATGGCTCCAACTGTTTTATTACTGTAATAAAATATAGCCTAGAGCTTGATGCGCGAATTTATCTCTTTTTAACAAATAAGTTCGTATTCGACTCTGCAAGGACAAAAGACACATTAAACAAGACAAATTAATATTCAAACAAAGGAAAATTAAAAAAATATGAGACGCTAGTTTTATGAACTAGTTTTTAAATATCCACTTATGTGTTTACGACAAATTAATATCTACTCAAATCAAATAAGTTTAATCAAAGAAACTGAAAAAATGCGATCACTGTGGAACCACTTAATAAATTGTCTGGGACGTGTATGGAGAAAAAAAAAAAGTGTATAAATCGAGTCACCAATAACACTATAGTATGGAGTTTATGGCACTGCCCTTGAAGTGTGTTATCGGGCGACGATTCTTTATTGACACTATAAATGTGGGAAACATACGGGGAGGTTTTACGGCGCGGCCGTGCGCGGTACGTGTTACAGGGTACAATGTACGCAGAATGACAGTGAAGTGTGAGGACGACTGTCTGGTATTCGGTGTTGTTGGTAAGTAGATACTAAGTAAAAGTTTTGTGGAAGTTGTTTTTCGTATTTGTCTTGTCTAATATAAGACTACTAAGTTTTAGATATTTTATCTACACCCATGCTATAAATCCTCTATAAAAGTTTCTGAAACAGTTAGCTTATTGCCAACATTAAAACAACCGGTGTCATAGTAACCATAATATCATCGAAACGAGTGTTATAATGTTGTACTAAATTTCATTAAGCAACTGCTTTGCGTTTTCGATCCCTTCCTTAATCACCAAACAGCCACATTTATGAATTAAAAAAAAAGTTACTTTGTCATGGACGCGCGTTTTACTACCACATCGTAGTAATTAAAAAAAAAAAAAACTTATAGGTTGTTCGAGTTCACGTTGCATCGCGCCATTTTTTTTCGATATTAGTATTGCAAAAATTAATAAGTTTGTTGTTTACAAAAATGAGTGATACAAGCTTTGATAACACACCACCAGATATTTCTAATGCAGCATTTCTAACCAATTATTACTAGAAAAGCCGAGAAAACAATATGAAAAGGCGTACCAAGATTTCGAGAATAGGAAGAAAGAAAAAAATAAGTCTTGTATGCAATTACGAATGTGATACTATTATCGCACTCGGCTTCGCCTCGTGTGATAAACCCACATTCGTGTTTTAGTACCCCTTATTATACAACAGTTGCATAAATAACTAATATAATATGGTTGGCTCAATGCGTGTGTTCACAGTGAACCTTAAAAAGAAAAAAGAAAAATGGCCTGCTAATGTTCAAAATTCTAATCAACAAAAAAGCCATAACGACCAAAAATATCATGATGATAAACTTTTTTAATACTCTCGATACCGACTCAAAACTTCAACCAACCGTCTCTCGCCCGCTCCTTATCAAGCCCCGTATATTTCCGTCATTACCCTGACTGATTTACAGGGCTTTAGCGGAATATGTCCGTTGGCTGTCCACCGCCGCCTCATAGCCACCGGCCCAATAATCGTTAAGACAAGGCGCGTTAATACCTTGGAAGATAAAAAAATGTACTCCACATATTGATGGCTCTACAATTGGTTTATGATATGGGCGATGGTAATGTCGCATGGCGGGTAGTTTGATGTCTGTTTTGAAAGAATTAAGTGGGATTTGTTGGTAGAAGGAAGTTGGTTAATTAAGCTACTTATTTGGAAAGTGTTTTGAGTTTAGTCGTGTTTAAATAGTTTGGTTCTGTAAATTTTTAATGGTAGTTCATTGCTGCAGTGAATTGTCAACATTGGTCGAGGAATGGTTAACAAGAGGTCCTCAAATTATTTTGTAGTGGTTAGTTATAAAATAAACAAATATAACAAAATTCATAAAAATTAATAAAATAATGTTTATTTATCTCCACAAATTACATTCATATACATATTAAGTTGACAGGTATTTTGACAAAATTTTGTAATTTGTGGGAGATCTGGAGTCTAAACTAAGCCTAGGCCCGTATTATAGAACTCCAGGCCCCCCATTATATCACACAGTAAAGGTTGTCAACGTCACGAAACTGTCAATTCAAGTATCTAGATGGGAATTTCCTAAAAGCTATTCATATAAAAGAAAACAAATTAGTAAAATACCAATGTGTCATATCAACAAGATAATTCGTTTCCACACATCCCTGACAAACAAACAAAACTTTCCTCTTTATAATATTGGTATGATTATCATAAATACAGTCGACAAGACCTGCCGAGTACTTGTGTATGTGTGCAATTTATTGGATGTCTCGGTATAAACATAAATAAACTCATACACATTAGAGGGAAGAATTTTATTAGTATGCATTCACATTTCCGGCCTCTTGAATCACATTATCACGAACCGTTTTATGTTATTTCACAGCACACGAATCCATATTTTTAAACATTTTTGGACATGAAAGTTTGAGTACACAAAAAAAAATTTTTTGAAAGTCGCCCATCACAAATCACCGTGTGGGCCCACAGTGCTCACACCTACACTATATTTGGGACATACCACAACTTATTATATCATGCCTGTGTAGGTACGTATCTTGTTAAACAAAACAAAATTAATCAAAAACGCCCAACAATGGTAATCGAGAGACAGTGTCCGTCATAAATCCAGGGTCCCTATCACTGCATCGCACATCACTGTATCGCATTACGACATTGTCTGTTTGATATCGAATTTATTACGAGGGGCTTATTCGAATCACTCGGAACACGTCAGCCGGCATCGCTCGGCTCTCATAAATTGTGTGACATATCGTTCGAGTTCCGAGATTTTTCTGTATAAAACTGTCGACGATGTTATGCGCTCCGATAAGCCAACACACAACCCTAATAATGAAGGATTAAGGTTTAATTTAATTTTTGACAGCAGCTAACACAATTTTGCTCTCGATATCTTGTCGTGTCTTGCCTCATATTAATGACGGTTCTTTTTTTAATTTATCGTGAATATTTTCGAATGTGTTTAGTGACTTGAGCCATTGGATTTTTTGATGTTACTCATCGGTTTTAAGAAGTGATCGGTGGCGATCGAGATAATCTTTTAAAAGTCAATTAAATACGATACTAAACATTTTTGACCAAAAATCTCTGATGTGAAACCTCAAGTTAGTTCACATCACAGCCTGAATAATTTGATAAAATTAAAAAGCGAGCTTATTTAATTTGATTAGGGTATTATTTTCAACTTTGTCCTGTATATTTTATACTGTGCAATGTGCATAATAATATCCCCAATTATTTATATATTTGAAAGTAATCAGAAGCCGTATGAACTGTTATGGAATATCCAGATTAAAAATAAATGACGTAATATCCTGTTTTTCCCTTCTAGATGACAGAGAGTGACCAGGAGGGAAAGTGGAGCGACCAGTAGAGATGCGCTCCAAGCAGCAGCCGCGCCCGTCCTACCGTTGGCTCAACACGAACGAAAACGGTGAGTGTTTTACTATAACAGGACTTAAACAATAAAAGTATATCTAGTGATAATTTAGACCTTAAGGCTCGCTTGCACCACAAACGTTAAACATATTTTCAACCTCATTCTGTCTCTGTTAGCGCTAAACGTGTTTGTTGATTTGTGGTGCAAGCGGGCCGTAGTGTAAGTAGGTAATTTTAGTAAAACCCTTATTACACTAGGTACGTGATATTCAGGGACCCTTTCCCTAAATCGGGATGGTGTAATAAAAGAAAGGAAGGCAGGGTCCCTGTTAAAAAACACATCATCTAAATATCGGGCCCTAAATATCGTGTAGTGTAATAGGGCTTTAAAGCTCTTTTTAGAAGGGCTTTTCTAGGGAAGTGGCACCACCATACTCATTTCTTGTCGCTAAGCGGTTCTGTTTCTCATTTAGAAAATTATGGGGATGTGAGGAGCACTTGAGGAGCTCGTGGCTAAGTAATAACAGCCGCACGGGTCGATCCGTCAGGTTAAGCTACGCTTGCCGGGGTTGGTCCGTGGATGGGTGACCACCTTTACATACCGTGCCTCGGAAAGCATGTTAAGCCATTGGTCCCGGCTGTCATTCGTAGATCTTTGACAGTCGTTACGGGTCGTCAGAAGACCAAAATTCTGACAGCCAGTCTTACCAAGGGGTATCGTTTTACCCAGTTACTGGGTTGTGGAGGTCAGATAGGCAGTTGCTCCATGTAAAATACTGGTATTCAGCTGCATCTGGTTAGACTGGAAGCCGACCCCAACATAGTTGGGAAAAGGCCAGGCAGATTGTTTATTTTTATTTTGTGAGGAGCACTTGAGACATTTGAACTTGATATTTTAAGGTTGACGGTGTTGGCAGAGCACCCGATGAATGTTTGCTACATAAAATTCAATATTTTAATTAAACTAGCCACCCGCCCCCCGGCTTCGCACGGGTAGCACAGCATTGAGGCTCCCACAGACAAGCGCGACGCGAGTCTAGTACAACAATTTCTATGAAAATTTCATGGAAATCGTTTACCAGACTCGCGTGTCGCATCGTGTTGTGCCTGTCTGCGGGGGCCCTGCCTTTGCCAATTTTTTTTTCTGTTTTTGTGTCGAGCATGTGGGTTAGGTTAAAAAGTAACTGATGTTCATCCTACTTGGAGTACCTATTTCCAATGTATTTTATTTCCTATCCTAAAAATATTTGAAAAAGTAGAGAATAGATATTATGTACATATTAATTTCAAATAAGTATTGTTTTACGCGGCGCACGCCAGTAAAGAGTCAATAAATTTAAATTATATTGGGTAAATGCTTAAACAGCTCGATTACTCATTGTTGAGATTTACATATTAAAATTGCATATCAATTACCTCGATCAATTTGATGCAAATCAAGGCCACGTCATCCAAACGTTTTGAAGTCTCAATTATGACAAAGACCTCGCCGTTTCTCACACTGTGCACGCCACAGGCTATTACATAATCAGTTAATCCACGCCTATTTAATCATATTCAACTGCAGATAGATACGTTGACTTACTGTTCTCAACAGCGAAACTTTTTTACACTATGTCACAAAGTTATACGTGCTTCGATTCTACACTGAATGACTCTATCCCATTGTTTTAAAGTCGAAATTCGTTTGCCAAGTATTTTCTACCAGAATAATTTGTCGCAGCGAACAATTGAAACCGGGACCGTGACGTGACGATTCTGAATATCCAACTAAAACTCGCAATAAATATTAAGTTATGACCATAGAAAAAAAAAGTGGCATACAAAACGCAAATGTACTAAGTAATAATTCATAGGTCTTTTTGTATGAAACTAAGCCACCGTGAAGCGATAAATAATATTTATTTTCGCTATTATACGGGTTTTTGTCAGTTGTAATGGGTGTAAAGCGCTGAGCGGGTTGGGCGGTGCGGGGCCGCGACACCCGCGGCTCCGGCACTACTTCTCCATGTGACGTCACTGTCATTAGTGAAGACGAGATTAAGATGACGTCAACGTCTTTAATTAAAGAAGTTGAACTTTTATTTACATCATAATCTTTCTTTAACAAGACTTGTGAAACTAAATCATGAAGGTTTTAGTTCAGAAAAAATTGATTGCTTTTCATCGTTAAGTCCTTCTGAAAAAACTAGCACTGGAGAAGAAAATGATTGTATTGAAAATTATTGAGTTGAAATTCTGTAGCTTTAAGTTAGGTTTTAGTCCGGAAAAAATTGGCTGCTTTACAACCTTAATTCCTTCTGAAACCAAAAGCAAAATAAAAAAAACAAAAAATAAATTAAGAAAAATAAATTTATTATTATTATTATTATAAGCTGTGTAGAAGAAAATAATAAAATTGAAAAACTAAGATACAAATTCCATCCACCATTGACTTTAATAGACTACCCTACTTTAATTCTAAAACAGTTCTCAGTCTCACCTTTTCTTGCTCCGCTGTTTCTCTAGCCCAGCATGCAATTAATTCGTCCTTGCACTAAAGCTCCCTCCATATGCGCCGGCGCCTCAATCATGTATATTAATCGATATTAATATTTATAAACACACTCTGTGGTTCTACTTACGTTTTTTTGTATACTAATTGAGATTGATAAAAATCTGTCAGCCGTCGGAACTTCACAGGATTGGAAATGTATCTCCTGAAAGGAAATATGAAGGTAACGAGGTTTTCACACAATTTGAACAATGTTCCAAAAGTGTTTTGCTTGGTTTTTAAGTAATTGGACTGATCTGTTATTTATGCGGGTTATATGGCTGGTAAAGCCTCATAAAAGTATCTTGTTTGAACCTTTTGTTTAAATTCAGTCACTACAATCAACTGAATAAACTTTGTACACCCGGCTATATATCAAGCTATAGCTTTCCAGTATAAGCTGACCTCTCATTGTACGGAAACCCTATATAATGCGAGATCCGCTTATACTGGAATTGTATAGCTTGATATGTAGCCGTGTGTACCAGTGGCACGTACAGTGGATCGCACGTTGATGGCAACACTTTGACCATGAGCTGTCCTAGCTAGCGTATACCCGAATCACTTAAGCGTGGCAATAGCGGTCATTGCCCTTTCCCTAATATCTCTTTGTACGAACCTAAACAATAAAAAAATGCGTAAAAAAAAAAATTTTTTTTTGGAAATTATCTACTTTTACAATATTTGTAAATATGTGTGCACCAGTATGCATCTATCACATAATGCATTTATCTGTCATTGCTTCATTAGGGTTCCGTACCAAAATGGTAAAAAGGAACCCTTATGGTAGGGCTTTAAATACCGGTAAATTTTCATAACGTTACCTTGTATTGACAGAATTAACGTTATTATTAAAATAACGGTAATCGATTTAACGTTAATTATGCGACTATTTATTTTATCGTTATTTTAAACGAGTGGGATGTAAGTAGTGGGGCCTGAGGCGTGCGGCGCGGTGTGAGACCGCCCTCGCGCCTCTCTGATGCCGGCCGTGCCAATCAAAACGTTGCCTGAATCTGCCTGATTCTTACCCACAGAACGGCAACGTAGCTAAATTAACGTTAGTTATCGTATTTTTGTTAATGTTAATTAACGTTATATTACTGGTAATGTTATCAAGTAACGTAAAATTTTTGTAACGTTAGTAGGTATAATATTGAAATTTAACGTTACGCAACGGTTATTATTTTGTTATTTGGTAACGTTAACAAGCCCTGCCTTATAGTGTGACTCAGTCTGTCTGTCTGTCTGTCACAGCTGAATATCTCAAGAACTACTGATGCTATCAACTTAAAATTTAGAATAGTTTTAGATAACGTTTGCCCAACTATTTTGGAGATAAGAAAGAAACAAAAAAGTTTTTATTTTTTTTTTGCAACAGAGACTGAATGGTGGTCTTAAAAATTCGAAATGCGGCTACTAGGGCATGTAGCATATCATATGAAAGAGCGTTATTTGCACATTCTCAAACATTTTTTTTTAGCCCACAGAGTTTTCGACTTTTGATGAAAATGTAAAAAAAAATATCGTTCCCCTCCTTATCTCCGAAGTTTGCATAGAGAAAAATCTGAAATTATTCTATGTGATAGAAGCTTATGTAAAGATTACAGGAAAAATAAAACTATGTCTCTAAATAGCACACCTTTTCAGAAATCAACAATAATTACATTAGTTCCTTTATCTGTCAAGAGATGGCGATAACCTAACACTGCAATATTCTGCACCGCAGTGTTAAAGTTCTCTCTCTCTCTTTTTCTCTTTCTGTGTTTTTTTTTCTCTTTTTATTTTTTTTTTATTTTTTTTTATTTCGTGTAAACTTTCACATTCAGAACTACCTTTTATGTGCCTATTTGAAATTAATAATTTGATTTTGTATTTCGTTATTGGAACATGTTGAAGATCACGACAGATATTGATTCAGAACGTTCACGAGTTTTGTATCAATTTTTGAAATAAGAATGCTAGAAAATGTAGGTGGATCATTGGTGCCGATTCTCTTGTACACCGAACTAAACTAACTAAACTATCACTAAAATTCCTTACTTTTGACTATGAGAATCTTAAAGCTATTCTGCAAACAAAATTCTCTAAATTTAAAAATAACTTTGACACAACTAAAATCGAATTTAACAATCGCGACTCCACGTGGTATTATTATTTTTTTCTTTTTGCGCTAAAGCGATTCGGATATAGACACACAGCTACATATCAAGCTATACATTTCCAGTATAAGCTGATCTCACATTGTATTGGATTTCCTTACAATGAGGGGTCAGCTTATTCTGGAAAATAGCTTGATATGTAGCCGTGTGTAAAAAGTTTCAGTAGAATGCGAGGCCTCCTTATACTGGTTTTAAAAGTTCGAAATAAAAAACGACTCTTTAAATTACCATGTTCAGTAAAACTTTTATAAAATAAGAAATAAAACCAATAATCAAAACATTTGGTACAATAGTTACTTATAATAATAGTAATGATAATACCTGTGTGCGCTAGATAACAATGTCAGATCACCTTGGCTAAAAGATTAATAGTTAGATTTAGCAGACAAACTTATCAGGATTGGTCTGATTGATCAATTATTATAGTTGCCAAGTTTCATCGAGTAGTTAGATACTTACGATAGTTTAGCATTGATATTTAAGTTAAATCATTATTTATTAGACGAGAATTATTCTGAATAGGTATAATAATGTTGAAGTAACTTAACAAAGGTTTTCTTTTTGGGTTAGGCAGAATTGGGCATATATCAATTGCTATGCTAGTGCTGAAATCCTTGAAAACCTTGGATTAGGTGCAATTTCTACTTTTATAAAACCCAAAAAAGAAGTCTCAAGCTGTTTCTGCACGCATCAATTGAGTTCAGAATAACTTCAGATTGATTAACCCTCTCAAATGTAGGGACAAACCTTCATAAATAGAAACAAATTGTACCAACATCTAATTACCATACCTTACCTGCCAACTTACCTGTTCTTAGCCTCTCATTGAAGCCAGCAAATAACAAGTGACCACACAAGTACAACAGCTGCCCAAAATCACCGTGACGCAATCAGACACAGCTATACAATAAAATAATAAAAAGCTGTCCATAGTTTAGTACAATTTATGGCTCGTCCCTGGCTTGATTTACAGGCTTTCTCTTGGCCTATTGTTGGCAATTTGTGGACCAATTAGCATAAATATAATGTTGGTGTTGATAACTGTGTGGGGAATCTTGTTCCATATATTTGGACAAAATGGTATTGGTGTAGGTTAGGATAGAGTTAAAGGAGGTCACCGCATAAAATAATAGGAATTATGAAGTCAAAGCATTTTTGATTCGATTTGGCTAAGTTCTGAAACGATTATCCTGTAGTTTCAAGCTTTTGTATGAATGTCAAATAGGCATTCAGCGTATAAATTATGATATCATGTGACTCCGAACAAGTCCACCTGGTCATACTCCTCGAATTAAGGAAAATAATACATGAAGATACGATCTATAACTAAATAACTTTCACATAAAAACATTCTTGTAAAATACTGCCATTATTGTCAAGACTATACATACTTTTTCATCGACCAATAAATCTTTATGAAAAAAAAAACATTTCCAGGTAAATAAAACCTCAGGTAGGTTTCCAATTATTGATTAACCGTAAAGCTAATGAATAACTTATACCCTCAAACAATTCGAACAGTTGTTCGGTACTTCGGGCCTTTACGCATTTTTTACGCTTCCCGTAATCATTTGACCGACAGAAGTTTTATGACCCCTTTTTATGTATGTGAGAAAACAATTGTTAGGCCACAAAATGTCGAGGCACAATAAACCTTGGCACAGCACTTTCCTTGTTTTTACGACTTTAACGTTGACTTCCAGTCTTTAAGTTTTTATTGGGAACCCTTTATTGGCTTTGACGGAAGAGTTGGATGATGGGGCTGTCTTTGTTCATGAGACTATTGATGAATTGTGTGAAGATTTGCGGTTGGAATTGTTAAAGTAGTGGCTGGTTTTTGTTATGCTTATATTAGAGGAGTATCTATTATTGTTGCTTTTGAAGTTAGAGATCGCTTTTGGACTTCTGCCATTTCTTCTTCATGTTGGTTCTCCGTTTTGGTAGTCAATAATTGTGCCTTGGATGATGGTGGCATAAAAGCAATCTATTATGACATCATCATCCAGCACAGAATTGACTGCCTCCCATAAAACTATATCCCGAAAAGCAGCATTGATTTACGCAAATATGAACAATATAAAGCGGAATCAATCACGCCACAAGCATATACATTCATAAACCGCCATCATAAACATTAAAAAAAAAAAAAAAAAAAAACTGTCGAATCCGCATAAAAGTAGTGTTTACAAACAGTGAGCGCGGTTAATCTTTACGATCGGCCCCGAATAGGCCCGAATACACCCGATCGCCTGATTTATAGACTTCGGAATAGCTCCCGTCTTTTAAACGATCGGCCCGATGCCCGCTGAATTTACGGCTTCATAGAGTTTTATAACTGATTTTATCAGTCGTAAACTTTTACAAGGCGATTTGGTCGCTATTCATTAAGGGCGCTGATGTGCAGACGCTTTCTGGATTATGGACTCGAGAACGGAGTCGCTGTGGCGTGGGACCCAATCGAATAGGTATATGACTCATCTTATAGCTACTAAAGCCCACAAAAGTATCGATTGACGTAGCGATTATGACATTTCTGTTAACTAAATCGTAGTTTTTTTACTGTCTTAATAACTTATTTCCACAGTCAAATATTTATGAACTATAAAAAACCTATAGCATTCGCAATAAACTTCTGATGAACGATTTCCGTAAAATACTAAAACTCGTAATAAAAATATAATCGTGTCAAAACACATCCGTTGTTTGAACAGGTTTCAGTAAACTTCGTCCAATTATTGGATAGGGCCATAAAAAGTGACGATTACGTATAAATCATTAAGTGAATAGATTTAGGGCCTGCCCTGAGGCCGTAAAGTGAGTTTAGTTGTCAATAAACGCGCGTAAACAGTTGGGTTGGCGTTAGATCGTTAACTTTGTATTCGCCGGCTGCGTGGCCCCACACGATGCTACGCGGGGTTATGAATTGTGCTGCAATTTGTTGCTCATTGTTAAATATTTTGGTAATTAGGGATTTTAGTAGTGGTTGATGCTACTAATGTTGCTGTTTACCTAGCCAGCGAGCCATTATGTGTTTATAGCAACATGTTTACGATCTCTGGTTAGAGTACAGATATATTGGACCTTCGTACCTATTGCACTAAAGGTGACGCAGTAGGTACATAATACATGAAAAAAAAAAATGAAAAAACACTAGGAGTCTTTTCTCCTCAACTCGAGGACGTTTTCCGTTTTCCACTTCTTTTGAATGTTGAGTGGAATCAAGGAAAATACTTTGAGTAAGACCCCAACTTTACCTGTAAAGTTACGTGACATACCTCAAACTTAAATTATTAAAACGAAAAATTGTCCCAATGAGGGTTATTTATTACTAGCTTCTGCCTGCGACTTTGTCCGCGTGAAATTTCTTGTTCCCCCGACCTATAGCCCGCCCGCGATATTTTTTTGTTTTCACTTAGCGTATTTTCTGACTTTTTTCTTTTTACACGGCTCCTAAGTGTCATAGCGTGATGTTAAATATTTTTAAATAAAGTTTTTTTCAAATCCGACTAGTAGTTCCAGAGATTACTAAAAAAAAAGAGTTATTCAACTTGACGATGTGAATAACTCTTTTCTTCAGGTCCAAGATGGTTTACTGTAAATAATTTGGTACAAAATGAAATAAAAAAATTCATTCCATTTAAATTACCTAATGTTAGAAGTAGCGAATATGACATCATGTCGAGTATGCACTTACCTAGAATAAAATTACTATACCACAATAGGTAAAATATATGTCAATACACGTCTTCACATAATATAATTAATAATAATATATTGTTTATTCAAGTAACACAGACTCATTTTGTTAGTAACAGAAACTTAAGCTATGTTAGAGAAAGAAAATAAAATACAAAAACAAAACACAAAAATAAACATAAAAATTAAAAGGAAGAATGACCACTGCGCCAACGCATGAGAAATAGCACAGCAGTGATTCACATATCTGCAGTCCAGTCTGCCCCCTATCATCGACAGTACGCTGTTGGAGTTTCTTGCCCATTCTTCTCCATACGTAACCTTTTGGAAGGGGCAACTAGAATCAATTAATTATTGTTTTAATTTTTGACGTTCATAATTGCCTTTTATGTGCCTATTTGAAATAAATGATTTGACTTTGACTTTCGACTTTTTGTTCGAATGCCAATAACGAATTTTTAGGGTTCCGTAGTCAACAAGGAATCCATACAGTTTCGCCAGGTCTGTCTGTCTGTCTGTCCGCGGCTTAGCTCAGAGACTCTTAGTACTAGTAAGCTGTAATTCGGTATGGGTATAGGTATACATACATATTTATCACGCCGAAAAAGTGGTAAAATAAAATCCTGTTTTTTTTATTTTATTGAACGTCCCTTACACGTAAAGTGGTCTATCCCATGGTGCGGGGTACCGTTGGATAGGCGGTTCAAAAATATTGCGGGTTTTTAAAAGTCAATTTTCGATTCAGGGATCCGTTTGCGTAAAAGTGCTAATTTTTGTTAGAGTCAAGTGTGTCCCCCCTGCCAGCTAAATGGTTGTATTGGGATATGTGAAAAAACTCACAGCAGTAGTATATATAACGAAGTTAAAAGGTAAACTATCACAGCTAAGTAGGCTTAGTAATAGTCGACCAACGTACATTTACAGTTGAAAAACATGTTCTCTCATACATTCTCTATGGACATGTTTTTCAACTGTAAATGTACGTTGGTCTCTATCTTGGGATAAATTCATCCTAACTACGGAACCCTTCATTGTGCGTGGTCCGACACGCATTTGGCCGGTTTTCTTTATTTATTTCTTTTATTAATCCTTTTCGATGTCGAGCTGCAATTTTTAATTTACACATAGCTACCGGGTTCCTGCAATTACAAGCACACTTGGATTTTGTCAATAACTTGAGGCTGTAACACACTATAAGCATATCGTAAGTAGCGGCGGCGGCGACCTCGTAATGCGAGCCGCCATCTCCGACATCCTGCTGTACGCCACTTTATGAATGAAACTGGAGAATGCGCGAGCGCAAGAGGTTAGGACGCGGCTGTACTGGTCATTAAATACGATTTGTTGTTTTTTTTTTTATTAGGGTTTATCGTAATACAAGTTAAAAATAAATTTCTTTTGAAATAAAACTGTAGTATTGAAAGTGTACTACAAAGAAAACCTGAAAAAATTAAAACTGAAAATCGTCCATTGATGGAAAATATAGTTAAGCAAAGATGTAATTCCTGTGTCAAGTTTTGCTTAAGAGAATTTTCAAAGTTCTCTTGAATTACTTTAAGGCTTCATACTTATTAGACATATGCATAGTTTACCTACTTACTAATAATATCCGAGTATGAAACGCGAAAATAAATAAGGTAGATAAATAAATAGCCTGTCTTTCTGGTACGTTTTACTGATAGAATTTTGAAGATGGCATTTTTTTGTTTCGTTAATCCACAACTATAATGTCCTTGGCCTTCATCTCACCTGATGGTAAGTGATGAAAAGTCCGAAGATGGAAGCGACCTTCACTCGGAATCCGCAACTGCAGAGGAACTGGCTATACCTATACAACAATGCTATTAATATTGTTGTTATGGCGACTTAGATAAGATGGTGGTAGCTAGCGAGGCGGACTTAGAACAAGCCCTAACATCAACCAAATCGAGCAGAAGTTTTTGCCCCGCTGGGAAGTGAACCCGGGAACTCTGGGTCTGAAACAGGTGGTCTTACCACTAGACCACAGAGGCGGTTAAAAAGATAGTAAATTATTGTTTTATAGAGATCGCCATGATTTTAATCCTGGCCGGGGGAGTGTGACGAACTGCATAAATCTTCCAGCATCAAAGGTAGTTGAAAAACACCGTGTGGTTTTAGTCAGTAAGAGTCTGACAGACCCTCCCACCCACTCCAGGGCGGAGGACATCCATGAGGAATTTCCACACGCAAAAAAGTGTGATTTTAATCCCAGAAAAGCATAATGTAAAATACGTAATACATTGCCTCCCTGACTCTGGTGTGAACAGACCCCTCGCCTGTAACACGAGTAGTGGATTACGCTCACGGCTGATTACGCTCAGCCCGACGGTGACCGACGTCAGCCCATCAGTTTTTTACACTTCAATACTGTATTATCATGCTCTTTAGTCATACGGGACTTGGTAGAAGGGCCGGTAAGAATAGGTGACGGCGTCATTTGTGTTGGGCTGATCTTCAAGAAGGGAGAATTTTGCCAAGTAGTGAGTTTTAGGACCATTTTTTGGAGAGGTCAGTATTCAGCTGTTGAATAGAATAATTTGAGTCTCAGACCAATAAAAAATTATTGGTCTGAGGTTTGAGTTAATCATTGGATACAGGTGTAATTTGGGCTTGATAATTGCTGCTTTTATATACATTGTGTTCAGTTCAAGCAAACAAGCAATAAAAGCAAGTTTAGTCTAAAGTTTTAGACTCAGAAAATATTATGTTTTGTCATTTGGTTCGTATTCAAGTATGTTTTCTGTAGTATATAATACTCTTTATTATGGTTATGGTTTCTTGGTTTTGTATAGTGCAGTTTGGAATAGCACAAGAAAGTAATTATTACAATTTAATTACATAGTTATGAGCCAAATTAACTTACACTAAATTACTCTCTTCACCTTGGCAAGATAGTACAGGACACATAAAACTGAAGATATATGTCTACAAAAGAAATTCTACATACATTGTAATTTTCATCATCTTCAAAATGTATTAAAGCATGTTTTCAAAACTATCATCAACACGTAAATACAGCATCCCTATCCATATTTACGTGTCGCCAGATATCTTTGGGCGGCGCCTAAGTATATCACAGGTAGCTGTCAAATAAATAGCTAATCTTCTCTAGAAATTAGATAGCCATGAGAAGAGGTATTTTGAAATGTTTGTCTATGGCGTATGGGGTTTCTGTAAGCTTATGCGAACGGGGATATCTTGTGTGGAAGTAAATTTTATCTAGTGTGTGCGCATGAGTATTGTAATGGCTGTTGTTTTCCTCAGTTGAGTACTGACCCAACTGAGGAAAACAACAGCCATTACAATACTAAGCAGGTAGAGGTACTGACCTCTACCTGCCTACTGGTTACTGGTTACTGCTATGGCTACAAAACAATGTTCCGTGTCATTACCAAACGAGTTCAAACTTTATTCCAAGCCCAAACCTTCGAGCTAGTTATTACATTTTTAACTTAATACAAAATTGACATCTTAGAGTCAGGTTTAACGTCGGTTTTTGCAATAAGAACTTTAAATTTGTCTAAATAAATGAATGATTCTAAAATGGGTCGATGGGTTAAGATAACCCTTGTTCTGTAATAAGGCCGGTTGTATTCCCCTTTCTGTATCTGAAGTTTTAAAATTAAAAATGAATTTGCTTTGAAAAGTGTCTTTCAAAATATAGTTAATTATGAAATAAAGTTGTGGTAGAATCATTACAAACTGTTTTGAAACGATAGTAGCGATTGATGCTACGTAAAAAGTTTTAGTTTTTCAAAGAAAAAACTCAATTTACACTCAATCAGATGATTCAATAACATTCAATTGAACATACTAAGTACTTAGAATTTAGGTGATAAACCATGTTTGTCCCAAATGAAATACTAAGTATCATTTCAATATGATGATAATGCGTGTATCTACTAGATTTAGACACGGGTCAAAGTGGCGCAATAATACTAAATTGTGCTCCTTTATGTAATTATGTGCTAGAGTGATGACAGACGGCGACTAGTGGACTTGTAAGTAATATTTTTCGGAGAACGGAAGGTTTCTCTCGTTATCATCAGCCATATTTTAACTACTGTGGGCGTACTGTGGGTAGTGTGTGTTATTGCGCAATAGAAAAACCGAATTAAACTCAAAAGTCATTTACTCAATCTGAGATAACACTAACTTCTAAATTACATAAGACAGTTCCCCTAAAACGCCCTGCCCTTCACCACTTCCTAGTGCTTTAGCTGGGAAGAAGAAGTAGTGGAACAAACTCCCCAGCAGCACATCTGTCTGTTTAGTTAGAAGAACTTGATTCTATACGGTAATGGGTATGGCAAGTAATTAATGTTGGTACACGACACAACTATACCGAACGCGCAACAATTCCTAGACGTCTTCACTGCTTGACCGCCACCGATGAACTCCACTTGTCGAATGTGCGGCGATCACTTGCTGCCGGTCGAACGTTATGTTGTACTCCGTCATGCGCCGCTAAACAGCACTGGCGTTCCGATTAGTCAAAACTCGTTGGCGCGAACTCCAATAACTCCATCGAACGCGACTAGATGGCGCTGGCGTACCGGATACAACACGACATATTGTTATTGTTCAAGATATGATAAAGAAAAAGTTTGTATCTGAAAAAACTGAGAATATGTTTGGTTCATAAATCGTAACAACGGGTCGTGTCAGTAGATTGTGGCCACGAATTATTAGTCGGAAAAACTGTTAATTGTGAACGTCTTTAAAGGATGAACACGATGACGATGCTTTAAATTAACCCTTGAACCGCCAAACATAAACGTGTTTTATTAACGAAATGTCTTTTGCTATTATAAACTAACCTAATAAATATAAAAGCAAGTAAAAAAGGGGGGAAATAAGTCTGCCCTCCTTTAGAGTGGTGTATGCAAATGTTCGTAACACTGTTTTTCGAGACATTATTTGTGACATGTAATGCATAACAACTGTTTCTCTAGCTTTTGAAGATAATATGCTCGTCTTGAGGTAAGCCTTGGACTACCGAAAATGATGAAGCTCCATATCACTGTGACTTATAACGTGCAAATGCCTGGCATTTACAATACCTATAATATCTCGCTCAATGCAGCCTATCGCAGTACATTGCTGGATAAACGCTTTTGACAAGATTTACCACAACCAGTCTGTCTCGACCACTTGTGTAAGCTCATTGAATCGTCATCTCTGAGGAGCATGCAATGTTACGCTTACCGCTTCGCACTTTGGAGACCAAGAACTTGTCTGCTTCAACGGTCATCGGTCCTAGCCGTGTCCATCATGGAGATAAACACCACTTGATTCCGTGAATAACACCAAGCTGCACTATACTGTCAACGAACTCACTTAGCAGCCAAAGGTTCATCATCACGGCTATCGCTGTTCTAACTTGGAACTGTGTTCTCCTTGCTCCTGAATATGCCTGTATTCAGGAGCAACGAGAATAAAGTTCCAAGTTGATTCTGACATAATACACAAATCGGTCATTTTGGCTATTATACTCGTAACATCCATGTAAAATAGGTTACACTG
The DNA here is from genome assembly GCA_947523025.1 of Dryobota labecula. Classification (NCBI taxonomy): domain Eukaryota; kingdom Metazoa; phylum Arthropoda; class Insecta; order Lepidoptera; family Noctuidae; genus Dryobota; species Dryobota labecula. Next base: position 2,034,497 of record OX383292.1, read on the forward strand.
AAAGCTGACCATAACTTAGTTGGAAACATTCTAGGCAGATGATGACTCAGTTGTGTACGGCGACGGGCGGCGCCAAATGAGTTGTAGAAACGAGATTGACACATGCATCTTAACCCACAACAGTCGATAAGTCATAAAAAATGCGTATACGGAGTTCTTTAGTAAGGCTAAGGACAGGTCTAAATCAGTGACTAAACTAGGTAACATATTTTCATTCTAATGACTCATAGGAAATATGAGTCGTCTCAAATACTAAAAAGCTACCAGTAAATGGAGATACCCAATAACAGCTTTATAACATTATTTCAATCAATCTAATCAAAAATAGAGTTAACTGCTTCACGCTAATATCAACTTATATCAAGATAAATATGTACCGTAGAAATATTAATGTTTGTTGTGTAAAATCAATTTAGGATACATTAAATGTGAGATTTATATACGTCGTAAAAAAAGAACTTGTTTCAACTAATTAATGTCAACTAGATGTGTCGTCAGACCATGTCAGATCTGTTTTTCTAATCATTTTGGGACAGTTCTTAACTCTTTAATCTATGTAAATTGTGTGTATTGACATGTTCGCATCGGAAATTGGGTGTCGATAACATATCAAGCGGCTATTATGTATTTAATGACATCCGACCTTAACTTAGAATTTGGAAGTTTTGTATTTTGATGCAAGTTTTGGGTAATCCGTTAGAATTCACCTTTTATTTTCAAAGGAAGAATAAACAACGTTGTTCTCCAAATGGTTAATCTAGTCATTCACCTTTACCCTGAGTTGGTTTCGTCATTTCTTCTCAGGGGTAGTCAGATCCATCTAGCTTATATTTTTAATATGACGCGTAAAAGTGATTCCGATATCCTATTTACAGAATAAACTATTTCATTTCATTTACAGTGTCTTGTTGAAACAATTGTGTGTTGTTTCTTGGTCCCAGTTCCTAACAGCGAAGTTTTGGAAATCTCCAACAGGCGGGATTTTAATGCGCAACAGATTTACAATAGCAATGCCTTTCATTTTGAAAACTCATCAACATTCATTGCCCTATTTACGCCTTATATTATTTTAATTATTGTGAATGTGAAGACTATGTGGGTCATAGTAATTTGTTTTTGTATTTTGTTTTTTCTCAGAGTTTTTATGATGGTCTGGCAGATAGAGGTAATTTATGCGGCCTACCTAAATGTCCTTTCTTTGGTATTGTTCGAGTTGAGCTGCACGATTACTGACAAACGGCGTGCACTGACTGGACAGGGCCACCCAATCTGTGTTGTACTTTCATCAAATGACCATTTCAGACTCCAATCTACATGTTCTTCACATGATTTGACCATCTGGCCTTTAAAAAAGACTGTGACCTCTGAGTTCGTTTCGGCCTGTCGTCTCAAAGTAGTCAGATAGGAAACACCGACCGTCAGCTGGTAATTGTTGAATGTGATGAGCCTAGAAGGTATACAACACACCGGACAACGCTCGAAACATCGCTCTTTCTCTCAGTATTTGAAGATCTTTAGTAAATAATGGTGCCGGTTCCCGTGTTCACAAACTAAACTAAATTTAAGTTCAGTGCATCTTTTTCTTTCTATTTCATTAAGAAAAGGACAGAAGATAAATTTTAGTTTAGTCCTGTTAAATTAATCAGCGCTTGACGTAAATTGACGTAATTTTAGTTGGCAAGTTTTTAATCACGTCTAAACGTGTATGGAGTAAGTGACAGGCGCTGATTAATTTGACAGGACTAAACAAAAATTTATCTTCTGTCCTTTTCTTAATGAAATAGAAAGAAAAAGATGCACTGAACTTAAATTTAGTTTAGTTTGTGAACAAGGGAATCGGTACCAATATCTATTTAAAACTAAACCTAATTATCTGCATCAGATAGCATTCCTATAGTTTTGTACATCATAAATTTATTAGCAGCGATAGCCAAGTCCGCCTAACGGTAGCGTGATGGTTGATTCTTGTATAATTCACTTAATATTTGCATAGGCGGAATCCGGTCGCGTGGTATCGTTCCTAATGTATTATGTTATGCTTGGAATTCGTCACTTTTAATAATTATGCTCGATTCATAAATGTTTTTCATCAAAATATGGAAGCCTGTGATGGGAGCACAGCTTGAGAGATAAGGGCGTAAGTGAGTATAACGAGCCGCAAAATAAAGGAGGCGAGATCAGTAGTGGATTCACCAATTTTAGATTTTACGAGAGTTTTATTGATTTACAGGTTATGTTAAAGTCTTTCTGTTTAAATTATATATGTAATCTATCTAGATTACATATATAATTTAAACTTATTTAAATTCTGATGAATTAATTCGTCTTATTTAAGAGACCGGTCCTGTCTATCTTCATTTAGATTTCGGAAGATGCTCAATAGTGAAACCAATTGCTGCCTAAACATAAAAAAATGTGATATGGTTTCAAAATGAGGTTTTTAAAAACGATAAGTAGCACTTTATTCATAATTAGTTTGACTGATATACGAAACAGATTTACATAAAATGGTAGTAAACAGTAATTACTAAAATCACACGGAAGACATAATTACATTGTGTTATTAATTTACGACCTATATTCAAAACCAAATATGGTGATCATCGGCTCCGAACTGCCTATTACAGCAACAACGGCGTTTTAACACGATCTCTAACATTTAGGAGCGAAATAATCGTAACAGTAACGTCAAATAAAAATAATATTAATATCGTGCTAATCACCAACAAAATATACTATTTCAGAAAGAAAAAAAAAAAAGAAGCTAATAAAAACAACCGATTATTTAATATAAAACGGGATCCAATCGCCGATTAACTCGATTTGAATTTTAAAACTGTGATTCGAATAGGCCGTCTACGAGAATTCGAACTTTACAAAGCGATCATTCGATTTTGTGTGTTTTAAAATGCTAATCGATTTCGAAATCGATTGATTTATCGATATTTAAAGTGGATTCAGATTTTATATCTATATTTTATAAGCGGTGTAGGTTTACGAGACGAAGAAATGCTTCTTATTCCTCGCTAATTGAACAAGGACTTTATTGAATGAATATTCAATAATTGTGGTATAATATTACTGTTAATAAAGTGTTTTGATTAAGATGAAATAGAATCTTTGGTAGACTTCCACAAAAACCTTTCGAATCTATTTTGCGTCCTATTTCCATGCTGATTACGAAATATGATGTGTTTAAGTCGAGCCTTTCAAATTTTTTTTTTATACATTAGTTTAAAAGGCAAAAATTACTTACCAATGTCAACTAAAGGCTTATATCGTTATTCATAATCTCTTTTCTCTTGTGGAAAAGTTTAGTAAGGGTTAAAACAGGTACTCAAACAAGCACCTTTTAATCAGATAACACCAATTATGATTCACTTTTATAATGCATATTAATTATGACAAACTTACTGACTTTCTAGTAAGTATACCAAATTCCATTCCAGGTCAACTTTATCATCAAGTAGAGTTTAACTAAATACCAACAGTTTCCGTTGATAACAAAGAAGTAAATCAAATAACTCCGCAAGCGTTGAACCTCATCATAATCGATTAAAAACCGTGCAAACTCGTTTGTAATATTATGTAAAAATCGGCCGACGAAAGCGCCAAGCTAAATAAGTCTGATTAATTCTACAACAAGGCGATTATCATCCGATATACAGATACATTTGTATAAAAGACTGTGACACTCGGTGATTCGACATGTTTATTAGCACGACGCAAATATTCCAATAAATTATGTAAATTATACCTAGAAACACCTATTAAAAGAGAATCACCAATTTGCTCTTGCCATCACCAGCAAAACTGCCAAATAAAATTCGAACTTGCACCTCTAATAATAAGGTGCAAAAACGAATATGCAAAACGAAAATAGATCGTAGCAGGCTTCACTTAACTCGATTCTCGATTTTCGAGAATCTTTATCGATGGTCTATTCAATAACCGTTCGGTATCGATATAAATAGTTATTGGCGACGTGAGTTACCGTTTCGGAGATGTCGATGTACAGACGGACAGTGGAATAAATATAGAATGAGGCTTATCTCTATACGGTATCGGTGATGGAGAGATGTTGATAGCTTGAGTGGGTGATGCTCCTTTTATTTGTAATAGATGTCGCCGTGGTCGAATGTTATGTCGACTAGGTGTTACAATTGGTGCTAAAATAATATTACTCTATGTAGGCACAGGTACTGTACGGAAATGGTAGTAAGAAACAGATGAGAATGATAAAGTCATCTAGATACACCTACTAGTTATAGACAAACAAATTTACCAGATAGGCAACTGTTTTAACTTTTATTAGCCTCATTCAGCTGAATACCTTTTCGACTTATGATTCATTTCTTACGCATAGCTTAGTTTCTTTTCTAGTAGTGTAAAATTAACTCGATCTGCATGATACCAGCAAATGGCAAATTTGCTGGTATCCCATAGAGCGACCAGTTCTGATATTTAATGAATTAACGCTAGCCTCAGCTTATTGTTTTAGCACTTACTACACTATACGCATAGTTATACAACTCCATGTTGAAATTTCAATGGTTCTTCATTTAACAAAATTGTTACATTGCTCATTGAAAGTCATTGTGAGTGTGTTTCGGAACTAAACTAGACTTCTGAATCCCCTTATTTGAACCCCTAACATAACAGTCATTCACTGCCCGGTCCAGTCATCACACTCGTAGATTAGTTACCAAAGAGATCGATGCCAATCCCATGCCATTCCCCTGCCATTTCTGCCAGATTGATGCCAATGCCCTGCCATTCCTGCTAGATTGATCGGCGGCCGCTGATGTGGAACTAAATTATTGACCGCTTTATTTTTAGTGTTTACATACGTCACTATTTATATCGTGCGAGTCGATAAGAGTAGGTTAGGTTATAACTTTACTTGGGTTAGTGAGAGGGATTGATTATTTTAAATAGTCTAGTAGAGCTCGTGGCTTTGCTTGCGTTCAAAGTTTATAATGTTCTTCAATTCCAAGTATGTCACGTTCTTCTGAAGGAACTAAACGACCTCTGGTGTATTTAATGAAAAATTATTTGGTGTAATAGGAAATCCTAAGGTAAATCGAATAGAGGCAAACTTTCTGATCAAGTATTGTAATTTTTCCAACGACTAATTGACGCGACCTTCTGCTAATCAATGAACCTTGCGTTTGAACTGTTCGTTTTTGAATGAAGAGAAAAAGAAAAATTGTTTATTCTGCACAAACAAAACGCACTTGACAAAAAATACAATTTTAAAATACACATTCAAGTAGCCAAAAGCCTCTTATTCAAGCAGTAAAAGTTTGACAATTTAGTCCATTCACTATGCTTTCGATGTTGTCGGCAAAACTGCATTTTAAATTCCAGAAAATCTTCAAATAATAAAAAAAAGGTACAATAGCAGTATGTCTTAAATGATGCTTATAAGGTTCATAATAAACAGTTCCACATAGGTACTCGCATGTAGATAAAGTACTTACTTAATCTAGGTGTCCTAACAGTCGGTGGCTGTCGCGTCGTAACTCACGCGGCGGCCGACAGGTGGCGCTAACTGTCCCGTTCTCATGGCGTCATACATACACACGATTTATTAGTGAGTTATTATTTCCTATCGCGTTGATACATAATTTTGATTATATTTCTTGTATGAACTTGTTTAATTTGATCCGAAGAATATGGTTATTAAATAATGGGGCGTGGCGTGTCATAACCATGGCCAATCTCTATTGACCTGTCTTTAGTCACCAGTTTTCGTTAATAATACAAAACAGATTAAAAAAAATAACAGGCATGTATTTTGACTATTTTACCACACATGATAAAGTATCAAGCTCCCATGCAAAATTTAAACTTAGTAGAAAAAAATGCAAGTTCATCACTCTTTTGCCAAATACAAAAAAATAGTCCAACCACTGAAATTTTGCTGAAACAATATAAAATCGCTAAAACCTTTCCACCTCAATATCACAACATTGATCCTTGCAACAACTTCTAGACTTAATCCAAAGCCAAAGAAACCTCAAGGATTAACACTTTGGACGCGACTATACCAAATGAGCAGCAGCAGACTTTGGGACTTCGGCCACAAGGCGCTTGAAGTCCCAGGTATACTCGCTTACAGCATGACTGTAACGCGCCTTGACGCCCGATGTTCAGCTCAACTTTGTGTCAATAGCGCAAGGGAGAAGCGGGTAGTGGGAAAATTGCTTGCGTTTTTTTAACTTTCTGTTTATCATTTTCCCGATTTTTGTATTTTGCAGTTGTTTTATATTTTATTTATTTCTGCATACTAACATAGGTGTGGAGTGGTGTTCTAAAAAACTAAAATATATTTAGTTAAAGTTCTAACGGTAATGGTGGCTTGGTTCTTGTGGTTCTGGTGGTAATTGTTATGGTGTAGAGTACTCGTATTCTATCTATCAATATATATTTATTTTATGCTTGTCGATAGCCCCAATTATTGAAAATGCTATACTAAGCGTTGGAGGCCTTGGTCGACTGGCAAACAGATCTACAGAAAATTAGTAAAAGAGAAATAAGAGACTAGATTAAGGTTTACATTAAATTAAAGTTTTTCTATGTATTTTTTCATATATGAAATTGTAATATAGATCGAATAAAAGGCTATATTATTATTATTTTTTGACATATCTCGGGACCATAGGGTCCCGGTCCTTTGGAAGGCGTACGAGGGGCCGAAGCCAACTCGCAGAGGCCCGTTACACGCTTGTAATGAAATGAGGCACCAACTATTATACTAAGCGTGCTCTTAGTATAACGTTCATTTCTACTGGAATTAAGTCTTTCTCAATTGTAAAGTCAGTTTATGATTACTATAATATAAAATAAATTCATTTATTTCAAGTAAATAACACCCATCGCCAAACATTTAAAATCGTATAAAATAAAATAAATCAAATCAAATAAAAACAAATTCATTTAAATAAAACATAAATCAAATCACATTAAATCAAAATAAATTAAATCAAAACTACTAAACTATCTTCTGTAAACTTTATGTACAATTCATCTATCGTATTTTTCTTCTAAAAAAAAGTCAATTTCTTAGACGCTTTTTCTGCTTCGTCTCCAACCCGCGTCCGCTCATACCTCGCGCCTTGTACCGAACTCGATCGCTGATAAATTCTATCAATAACATCTTCCCAAGACGTCGGGGCCCTTCAATAGTGTTTACCGCTAGAACCGTGTAGTCTAACGCGGCTCTTATGGTTTTGTCATGGTCTTCCATGCCAATGGGCTTTGACGGCTCATAAAACATCAGTTGGTGGAGAAGCTACGTTAAAGGTACAACTAAAGTGACCTAAATATTTAGTGACATTCAAAGATAAACGAAAGTTTGATATTTTAAGTCTGTTGATCGCCAGGATGCTTTAGTTGTATTAATAGAATGTTTCGTCTTTTGTGGACAGAACTGCAGTTTTTCAAGAAAAGTTAATTAGACGATTGATGTAATATAACGAATTGTCGTTTGATGCATTAACGGCTAATCTTCAATCATTTGTCATTTTGTGTTAACCTTGAATTAATTTAAGCAGTGTTTGCTTCCGTTCCATGGCTACTTCTTCTTCGTCGTATCGATGATTCCTCATATCTATATAAGCTATTTTGACCAGGACTATTTAAAGCCTCTACATAATGGACATCAATGGGACAAATAAGATCGTCTGCTTCTTTTGTTTTGTCTCTTTCTTCACTTTTCGTTGCTTCACCTTTGCTTCCTCATTAATGAATTCACCAGAGATTTTTCAAATATAATCAAGTCATTGTTATTGGTTAAAGATTTAGTAGTTTGTTTATGCATTACCTTATTTGTTTCTGTCCAGTGTGGCAGTTAGGGCTGCCTACCTTAACATTACGCACTTTATGATAGTGTGGGTTTTCAACATTTCCTTTTACAAATAGTGACGCATTGCATCGGTATTTAGGTTTTTAAAACTGGTACACAGCTAGGAGTGACATTTTTGAATTCATAATAATTAAGTCATCGCTCTTATAAATTCGCAAGTGGTTTACTGTTTTATTTTTATTACTTTCTTCTCACGGTATTTGTTGAAAGATTTACGATATTATTGTAGTCCCTTTTAGTTCCATAATATTGCAAATCGTCATAATCGTAGAACAGTGACGGATCTGACATTTATGTTAAACTTTGTCGCGCATGCAATAACAGCAGTAAGTATAAATATAATTTTTGTTCCAATTTAGTTGAGCATTGATTCGGAATCAGCTCATTGCGCTGATTCCGAATCTATGTTTGACTCAATTTGGACAAAAAATATACTTACTTCTGTTATTGCACGCGCGGCAGAGTTCAACATAAATGTCAGATCCGTCACTGTTCTACGATTATGACGAAATATAATTATTTTAATTACATACCTACTATTCCTTATAGGAAATAATTATTCCTGATTCACTTACTTGTATTGGTATTAACAGAATCAGCTCGGTTGTCTATAAGCTTCTCTCTAAGTATATATATATTTTTTTAAATTTTCCACAATTTTTTTTTGATTTACCTAATTAAGATCATCAATTCATTTGTCTTTCAATTTCAATTTCATTCTTCTAATAACATTAATTATATTTATAAGATCGAAAATAAATAAATAAGTTAACTTTTTAGTCTTGACTTTTTACTAATAGGACTAACGTTTGCCCAACTATGAGTCTACGACGCACCTTATATACATTTCAGCGTCTGACGGAGACACCTCTAAGATTTAAACACCTTGTACTTACAATAACGTCAAAATATCTCAATTACAGGCACCTATCTCCTGTCAGCATCCATCTTGACGACACGTCGTTGTCAGTACATCAGGTACAACGAGTACAACCGTACAAGGTACTCGTGACTGGCGCCACGACCTCGGCAACTAACGATACTTAATGTCACTGTGTCCCTCATAATGTATTACGTGGTTTTGTATTAAGAATGTTTATATGGGGTATTTGTTTTTAAAAAGGTAGGTAGTCTGTCGTGAGCTTCTCTTGGTAGATTAATCTGGAGGCTTTGGGCTTGTTGCGCGGTTTCTGCATTGTGAATTTGTTATTTTCATTTCCTCAATAATGTTGCCCCTATCATCCTTATATCACATGTTCACAAGGTATAATCTAATACTGACATAATAACGGTTAAGTTCATATTTTCATCATCATACATCTTACTTGTCTCTTGTTTAACGCCTTTTGATGTGAAAACTTCTTGAGCTGCGTTGAGCAATTTTTGGTAGGGGAAAAACTTATAAGTTCACGTCACCGAAATGCGTGACATGCTCGTGACGTGTTGCGCCAGACTGTCCGTTATTCCAAAGTTTTGAGTTTTCACTTCTGACCTATTTTTTTTTTTTTTTTTTTGTTATCCCGTTCTGCTCCAATGCTGCACAAAGGCCTCCCCCAATCCTTCCAGAAACTTTTTTTCTCGCGCTGCCTCAAACTAGCTCTCACGGTACGCGTAAAGGTCGTCTCGCCAAATCCATTCCCCGATCCTGACGGATTTATATTGGCTAATTCCTGAAACTATTGCATTCCCATCGGCTGCAATATCTAAAGTTGACTTCATGATGACCACAAGGCCATTTTCTATAGTTTACATCAGCCACCATCATTATCACAATATTAAGCCCCCTAACTTTGAATTACGTCAGCATCAATCACAGCTCGACAAAGTTCCACTAACTCAGTACATTAGGTAGGTACAGGTACCTAAGTCGTGACCAGTTCTGCCGACCCTGTACAGGTGTCTCCGACAGTGTCACTATACTTGGGAATGTATTACTATTGTAGTATTATTACCTCAGCTGGTAACAGGCAGACAGGTTTGTTAGGGCTTTTGAGGTAAATACGCACTACCTCTGAAAATACTTGGCGTCGATCTATGTGTTTGTGATAAAAACTTAAGGCGATATGATTCGGCTCGAGCCGACTGAAGTAGGCTCGCGTAGTCGCGTAGTGGCCACGGGCATTTGGTAGGTAATTAAACATAATCATAATTTTATCAAAACAAACTCAGCGAATTGTGCTAAAAAAGCTTACTACCTTTTCATTTATATAAAAAATAAAATAAAAAAACGTCTGTTTTGTAGATATGAGATTGATTAAACATTATGAAAAGGGGTAAATTTGGGATTTTTTTAATCCGGAAAACTTAATCTAATCGTGTTATTAAAACCGATTGCATGTCCGCCAGATCCTTAAATAAGATACAAGTTCATCTTTTTTTCAGAATTTTATAACACTGTTTTTTTATGTTTCCCATGGATTCAAAAAACTAGTAAACGCGCTATCTGTCGGATCATACCGCCTTAAAACGTAGCTTCTAAATTAGATCATTTGGAGAGATTTTTGTCCCAGGCTGATTAAGAAGTAATCTTAGTACTAGGTTCTTAAGGGAAAAGGCTATATCATTCGAATTTGTTCAGTACATATCACGTCCGCCGTCCGTTCTACCTTTACCTATGACAAATATTTTCTTCAACCATGACAGTCGGACTTTAAACGTTGCAACCAGCAAACCAAAGAAAGGGGATCATTTATCTAGCTCACAAAATACGTTCAAATATCTACCTATTTAAACCAAACTAATCTCCAATAAACAATAGGAAGGCAGATAAATCGCCTTCATCCTGATACCAGATAAATATCGTATCGGCATCGCCTCGTGAACTATCACGAACGAATAACTCACTACGACTGCGTACGCGCAACGACATTTCGATATTCGCCATTTTGATCTATAACACGACACGCCCCGACTTCACCTGTTACTGTGATAAATTGACGCTTTAATTCGATGACAGCACTGACAGTTTGTTATTACGTTTGTTGCCTTTCGGCTGTTGCTGTTGGTGAAGATAGGTGTTGTTAATTGTGTGAGTTAAAGCTTGTATGTTTTAGGTCTTTTAAAAGTCGTTGTCATTTAAATACGAATTAATTCGATGGTCCTGTTGAGGCTTATAAAGTACTAGACCCAGTTAGCTTTGACTGCGTAAGATATTAGTTTAATCATGGGCACAAAATAGTTATCTTGTGTCGGCGGCTTAAACTTCAAAGAAAAACATAATTAACGTCCCAAAAACATCATTATTGTTAAAATTACCACTTCCCTTATGTGGATTTCTGACAAGCATAATGCTATTAGTATCCAAATTAAAGACCTTGTTTCACCATGAGCACCTACATACATGAGATTGAGTACGGTGGCCAGCACATCAAGTTACCACAAACTGTCAATTTTTTTCGTTCGATTTTGAACTTAATTGCAAACCATTTAAAGTTTAAAATCGTTTGGAGAAATTTGACAGTTTCGAGTAGCTTGATGTGGACACTGTACATAATCAGCATATAACGTTCCCACTCCTGGGACACAGGACTCCTATCTGTGATAAGGAGTGGGCCATAATCCACTACGCGGGCCCAGTGCGGGTGGTGGATGTCACATGTCTTCGATTTTTTGGTTCTAGGACTTGCCGGTTTCCTCACGATGTTTTCCTTCACCGTTTTGAGAGTAGTGGTGATGAAATTAAATACCTACTTACTCAGTAAAGTGCCTGCCTGAGTTCGAATTCATGACCTACAACTCATAAGTCGGGGCCGATACCATTAGGCCACCACTGCTCCATGCTGCACCATGTACCTACTTATGTTAAATTACCTGTTGTATATACTTCGAATTCGCTCAAAATAAACGATATTTCTTCTTCATTTTTATCATGAAAACATAAATTAATTGATAACCAAGTGTCAATTTAATATCATATTACCAATTTGGTTGAGTAAAATTCTCGATTTCGCGTAATGATCTGTAATGACAGCCGCGGTTTGGCCTGCGCCCGCGCCGCTCCCCATTAGGCGCCGTAAATCGGCCGAACTGCGCATGATTGCAATGCCGGACCGAATTAGCGCGTATTGAAATATCCTTGTGTTATTATTGACAGGTGCGCGCTGATTGGTTTATTATAAAGATGTACTGTAATTAGGGTTCGTTGGTGTCCGTAAGTCAGCACAGAAAGACGAGACTTTCATCACCTTGACTCAGTGGACTTGCTTCTGAGGCAAGGTGTCGTGGTAAATTATAAGCTAGTTTTTTTTCTACTGAGTAAAAAAAAAACCTAGCCTTTTTGCCTTTCTATTTCATAAAAAGTGCGTACCTATCTACGAAACTTTATACGGGTGATTAAGTGTCATTAATAAAATTAAATGAAAGTCGTTATTTTTATAAAATATAATAAATAGTAAAAGAAGGTACTCACTACTCACGCTATTTGATGAGTAATTACTAACAATCAACTCAAGCCGCTCCATTTACAGCTGAACATAAGGCTCTCTAAAGTTGCGCCAAACAGCCGTCATAACATAATCGATAAAATCAGACATTTTTGTAGTGAAAATACTTCTTTAGTCGCGTTGAGCAATTTTTGGTAGGGGAAAAACTTATGGGTTCGCGTCACCGAAATGCGCGACATGCTCGTGACGTGAGCGTAGCGATTTAAACATTCAAAAATTGACAAGTTATTCCAAAGTTTTAAGTTTTCACTTCTGTAGGCAGTCCTTATGACTGCCTTTTTTTTTGTCGTAGTTCTTTGACATAATCATAAAAACATAGGTGCATGTATTTCTACAGAACCATCTCCACCTTTAAGGATTTAAACGAAGCCATTTTTATTTTTGAAAGCTATCCTGGTCGGTTCACATTTGAAACGTAAAGAAGTAGACTGCATTTATTAAAAAAAAAAGAATTTAGTTATCAAACATCTTATACAAACACACGTCAGAACTTAACCCTTCTTCCGCCTACTTAAAAGCATCAAAGTGTTCCAGCTAAAACGGGCCAATCAATCTATCTCGGCAGCCTTGTCTCGTGTGATTACTGCGGGTTAATAAGACAGGGGCGCGGGGTGTCTTAGGCACCTGTGGAGCGACTTGTTGCGCCGCCGACGTTTGAGGGTTGACAGTTTTTGTCGGTCCATGTTTCGTTAAATGCTATAAAGACAGAGAATTGATTTGTAATAGAATGTATTAACTAATTACATTCTAGGACATTATTGTGGAAGTGAGCCCATTTATTACGTTTTTACAGAAAACAATAAAGATAAAATAATAATCTAAATTAAAAAAACCGGCCAAGTGCGTGTTGGACCACGCACAATGAAGGGTTCCATAGTTGAGATGAATTTACCCAAGAACATATTTAATATTGTAGTTGAAATACATGTTCATCCATACCTACTTACCGAACGGCAAATGTATGTTGGTTGACTACTAATCGTTATCTTGTAAAACCTACTTTTCTGTGATAATTTTCCTTTTAACTTCGTTATTTAAGCTACTGCCCTGAATTTTTTCACATTTCCAAGTACAACCATTTAGCTGGCAGTAGGGGGGGGGGGGGGGGGGACTAGATTCTAACAAAAATTTGCACTTTAAAGCTAAATATGACGCAAATGGATTCCTGCATCGAAATTCGGGTTTTCACAAACCCGCAATATTTTTGAACGACCTATGCAACGATACCCCACATCATGGGGTAGATGAGAAAAGAAAATATCATCCCCACTTTACGTGTAGGGGAGGTACCCTAAAATATATATTTTAGGATGTTATTTCACCACTCTGTCGGCGCGATTAATATGTATACCTGTGCCAAATTACAGCTTTCTAGTACTAAGAGTCTCTGAGCTAAGCCGCGGACAGACAGACAGACGGGCACGGCGAAACATTATGGGTTCTTTATTGACTACAAAACTCTAAAATGAAATATGGTATTTTTGAGCCTTACACCATTTTAAAACGATAACGGAAGCACAGACAGACCACACAAGCAATTGGCAGGCAATTATTTAAGTAGTTTCTGAAAAATATGTATTTTGCACTTTCTAGTTCTCAAGACAAATGAGTCCCTATAAGATTGGGTCATATTCGTATGCCATACAGTGGATGAGAATTAAAATTGGCTTCTAAAATCATGGGAAATACACAGTGCTTCAGTCGTAGAGTTTGGCATTTCACGAATCGTATAAAACTCAGTGTGACTCAGTGTGAGGTATGATGGCTCCCGTCCACGTAAATGTCGTTTATGAATGATTAGGTACGAATGAGATTTATTAGATCCTACATTGTTGTTGCAGTTTGTGGTAAAATATGTTAAATCATCATCATTGTTGTGAAACATAAACCTTTGAAGGTTTGGCAGATAGTTTGATGTTTGAGTTAGCAGAAAGAATTGTGCTAATGCCACCCAACACCTACTAAGCACATATAAATAAAATAAAAAATGGAGTTAAAAAAGGACTGCCAAAACTCAAAACTTTGGAATAACTGACAGTCTGGCGCAACACGTCACGAGTATGTCGTGCATTTCGGTGACGCGAACCCATAAGTTTTTCCCCAACCAAAAATCGCTCAACGCTTTTAAAGAAGGTTTTCACTTCAAAAACTCCTAACTTGAGTTCGCAACCTTTGAAATTCTGAATAATTTGCAGTAAAATGCTTCTTCGTGACGGTACTCGGAGTAATAGCGACAAGACGCTTTTAATCGTAGTCCAAAAGCTTATACAGGGTGGCCCTTTTCTTAATACACACGACCAATAAATTATACCTACTTTCCACATATTAAATAGCAATACTCCTCGATCTAAAACATAAAGCCTTGAACACACGGTACGAGACGATATCGCTAATAAGTACAGGACAGAATAATGAAATCGGTCGACGCTGGTAGATGATTATCGACAATTTCGCGATATAATTTATAGCGGGTAAACGATCTTAGGAGCTCGGTGCGTACGCGCTTCGATAAAAGTTGCTATTATATTATCGTGCGGCGTGTACACTGGGGGTTTTGAGAGGCTTTTGTGCGATTGGATGGAGGACCAACTTTTTGCGTTAACTTATTTCATTTAACAATTTTAATTTGTTTTATTTATTTACTGAGGACCGCCACAAAATGTAACTTGTCTGGTGAACCTACTTTATACTTACTCCTTCATATACAGGTGGCCATAGTATTCCTACAGAAAAGTAACGACTAAATACCTACAATATCTTTAAAAAAAAATTGTCATACATAATTAGTTACGGGTTTTTAAATAGTTTATTTTTAAGCAGAGTCGTGGCATATTTGCCACGACTCACCTACACAACTTTATTGACCAAATATGATACTTAATTGCCATTTAATTACCATCTAATTTATTTGAGTTATAGCCGAATTCGGAAAGTAGTAGCTCCCTAATTTGGCTATAAATTACATAAATCCGGATATTATTTTAAGTGAGTTGCTTTAACTGTTTTACTAGTTCTGAATCTAAACCTTTTTCTTCATATTTTCTGAAATAGGCAACAACCACAACTGACAGGATGTTACTGTTTAAAACCTTACACTTTTTCCACACCACCACCACTACCACTTTTTTGTAAGTAACGATTGAGTTTGAGTTAATGATAAAATAAATGCTTTTGATTCTGAAACCTGCCTCACCATATTGTATCTAACCTGGTCCAGTTAGATATAACGCCACACAAAATATTGTATCTCCAACCACTCCGGTATGTACTCCACCTTACCGCGAAGCACCCTGCCTCCCTTATTACCGGTACAAGCCAACGTTGTCCATTACTCGGACACGGAGAGGTGCGTCTTATCGTTAATTACCGCCCGACTTACCGGTTTACCGATTACCCGCGTGATTTACCAGCGCATACCACTATACTTTACCGATTTCAATTACCGACGCAGTGCGTTTGGGTTTTTTTTTTTTGTTTGGTCTTCCTAGGTAGTTTCTAATTTGAGATGTTATTATACGATATGACATATGGAAGTGAGCCCACAATCTTCTTAATTTTCTTTGTTAGCAACAAAAACGTCGGTTAGCAATCAAATCTCTATTAAGGCCTGTGTTCACCAACATTTAAATCAACTGTTTAGATATTTAATCAGTTCTTTACTTAGGAAATTTGACATAAATCAACTGTTTATATACCTAACCGGTGGTTTGAATGTTGGTGAACACAGGCCTTACTAAGGTTTTTTGGGCCTACAAAGTTTATAACACTGTCTTGACATTGACACGAATATGACGACCAGAGGCCTAATTGCGTAACACACTATCAGTAGGAATAGGTTTCATTTTGACAGTTCAAAAACGTTCATTGCGTTATTTAAGTTGTTGAGCAGACAAATTTTTCAAACATATGAAGCAATGGATTAGCAATCTGTTTCAAAATCATTCAGATTGCGATCGATAGCGTGTTAAGCAATTAGGGTACAGGTCTGGGTAAGGTAAACAGACTATCAAAATTGATTTGAATTTGTAGATTGTTCATTGCAAACACACAATAGTAGAATGTACATCAAGTGCATAAAACGCACAAAGTAGAGTGTAAAATGGGTTTTATGGACGAGTTGTACACTCTACTTTTCACTTCGGTTGCGAGGAAATAAAACAAAAACATGTAAATATAGTAAGCTTAGTTAAAATTGAAAAATAATTATGGTTCCCGCCAATAAACATTTTTTTTTTCAGTACGAACGTGACATTATACCTGACTTAGGTCGTTACATACTGCTCAGTTGTAAAAACATTTTGTTTTATATGTATGATAACTTAGTTATAGTTTAAATATATTGACTAACTAATATAAAACACTAATTTATTAAATAATAAATGGACGATTTAAAAAATATAAGTTTATTTCATGAAGTTTTATTGTGTACTTTGGCTGTTGGTATCCTTGCCTTGTTCTTAGAATACTAACGAAACGAATTAAAATAAAGAGGTTATTCTATGAAGTTGAAGTTGTTCGTGTGGCTGTTGGACCGATTGCCTTGGTCTTCGACGAAGATTTTACTTTATGCTCTAGAGCATAAATAATGTCGCCTACGCACGACGTAAAGTCGAACTTTTAGAGCATGAGAAGTGAAAAAAAATTCACTATCGTATTACCTAATGAACCATTTTCTTATCAGTGAGGAATAGTAAGACTTAATTATCATATTTAGAGGTATCTTATTTGGGTGAACTATAGCTAAGTACACCTCTGCCTACCTGTTGCGGGGAACAGGCCTGATGTTATGAGATGTTAGAATGTTCCTACGAAATTTCCTAAATGAACACTCATATTATTTCTAAAGATAAAGATACTCTCTTTCACTGAACTTAATTCAAAAAAGGTCCGACTCCATCAAAACGCTTGATTCCAGTTTAATCAGCGGTTACAAAGTAATCTAAAGCTGATCGTCCGTCCGTCCGCTGGTCCATTGAGAGCCGAATCTTAGCATAAAGGACGCTATTGTCTTCGATCGACGCTTCGTTACAGCGAGATGGTTCACTGATTGGTTTTTATTTGAAATTCTGTATGTATGTTTGTGGAAATTTTGATTTTTTTCTCTGAAGAATATGGAAGTATTGCTTAAATTATGAGTAGTTATTTCATCCAGTGCTGTTTATCATCAGAACTTTTAGTTGCATTACTTTTCCTTTATGCAGTGTATGACAGTGTAGGTATTAAATTATGATTCAACAAAACATTTTTTTTTAATGAAATTTTAAAGATAATAATTGCTTTTTAGGGTTCCCGTACTTCAAACGGAAAAACGGAACCCTTATAGGATCACTCGTGTGTCGGTCTGTCTGTCACAGCCGATTTGCTCCGAATCTACTGTGCCGATTAAGTTGAAATTTACTATACATATTAACTTCTGTGACCCAAACACGGACGTGTAACGAAAATAAATGAATTTTGAATATAACATTTGGGGGACAACTGAGAAAATTAAACATTAAAGATTTTCAAACTGTACCGTGTGATCTATCAAATGAAAGGATTTCAGATATTATTTTATTTATAATTGTAAAATAGATACTTAGTTATTTATTTAAGAAAATAGATGAATATTAAAAATTCCCCCAATTAACTCCGAAAACAAAGAGCCAAATTTTTTGGAAAAAAAGTACAGCAATTAGTTCATTACTTATAGATTACAGAAAAACCTATAAGAAGTCTATGGTCTTAAAATAACATGGCAAATCTTTCAATATTGTACGTACAAATTTACACTTGCAGTTGGAATGTGTCGAAGAACTTATTTTTCAACTATGTACAATGTTGAGTTTGTTCTTGGTCTAAATTCGTCCCAACTACGGAACCCTTCATTGTGCGTGGTCCGACACGCACTTAGCCGGTTTTTTAAATTTCTACTAATTATCATGTGGATAGGTTTTTCATAACCGCCTCTTGCCAAATACCTAGATAATACAAGCTTTTTTAATCTTATCGAAATTGACATAAGTGTGACACCTTAATAGGGATGATGACTAAAAAAATATTTTTTGTCCGTCATGTAGATTATTAAAAAATATTGGACACGTATTTTTTCTTTTTTTACGTAATCAAAATATTACGGCGATACATTGAGTTCAAATGTGGCATGACGTCACTTCTTATTAGATTTTATACTGAGCTGTGACGTAACGAGCCCCCACTCCCAAGTTTAATGTGTTTTATCTAAGTCATATTTTATTAATATGATAAAGCAAAAAATACGTGTCTAATATTTTTTTTATTATCTGATTGACGTACTACACAGTTTTTCTTTTGGCTGATGCCTGGGTAAAAAAAAAGAAAACTGTTTAGTCTAACGTAATAACAAGTGACGCTACAAAAATTAAGATTATTTGGATCATTAAAATAATATATACGCGAATGTAATGAACTAATGATTGATCCACGGGGTGAAATAACAAGTTAACTAATTAATTAAAGGTCAACTTCGACTAATTAGAATACTTAAACAATTAACACATCTATAAGTTGCTATTTTATCTTAATTTTATCTTTTTGCCATTTGCACTATAATATTGTAGTTATATCAGAATAAGTTAAATGTCTTCATGCTTATGAAGACAGATTTATGATCAAACTAGGCGCTAAGCATTCTAGAGTATGAAACAGGATTTTAGTTTTCTATTTTCGCACAAAAAATATTTAACATAAGCAAATATCACGGTCTGAAATCTAGGATCACATTTATTTTAAATATATTGGAAAAAAAAAAGCCTTAATAGAAGCCATTTAGTTGTAGCACCTAAATTCCTCATTACATCAATAAATAATGGGAAGCTCGTAGTAAAACCTTAACTCAATAAGCTTCGGTTTTTCGGGCAGTGACAAGTCAAAATATTAAATAAGCCCATAGGTATATAGGCCTCTCGGTGAGAGTGAATGGACCGTAATCCACCACGCAGGCCCAGTGCGGGTTGGTGGATGTCACATGTGTTCGAATTTTTGGTTCTAGGACATGCCAGTTTCCTCACGATGTTTTCCTTTACCGTTTTGTTAGCAGTCGTGATGGAACAATTAACACAAAGTAAAGCACCTGTCTGAGTTCGAGCCTACGACCTACAAATTACCACTGGGTGGTGAAATCATACCTGGTTTTAACAAGTTAGTCTAACAACAATGAACATCTGTAATCGCTTCCAATTTAATACTCGTGATATGTTCCATGACCTTTTTACATTTTCAAAACCAAAGAGAATCTATGACCGTCTCAACATATTTTTAAACAGTGATAGCCAAGTGGTGTGACCGTCGGTGTGTCAAGTCATAGGTCTCGAGTTCGAACCCAAGGCACGCACCTCTGACTTTTCGGATTCATGTGTGTGGTGTGTGTTGTATAATTATCACTTGCTTAAAAACGGTGAACGAAAACATCGTGAGGAATCTGCCTGAGAGATATTTCTCGACGGCATGTGTAGCCAAGTCAGAGGCCCATTGGATGGGCGGCATATAAACTTTGGCACCAGGTTAGTCACTAACCAAAATAAAATAAAAACATATATTTACAAGAGACCCCGTTTCGTTGCTTAATTCCCCGAAAATCTACACCTACGTTACAATACCTGTCACTGTACTCTTCCGCATCACCGTCAATGTCCTTTCCATCGCCACGCTGACTCACAGGCAGCACACGTCATCGGTATTTTACCTTCCACAAAATAACAGGTAGTGTAGTTTCCCCAACAATTTCTAGATCTTGATAACCCCTAGTTAAGTGCAGCTGCCTCCACAAATAAGGTGCATTAATACTCCCATTCAGGTTGAGATGTATGACGGAGCTAGTGAGTTGTGTTCGTTTCTACGCAATAATGCGTACTCTGTGCTCATTGTGTTACTGACTTCCGTGCTTAGGGAATGTTTTCTTAGTAGGTGTGATTTTGTGCGAGCTGATTTTTTGGGTCTACGGGTAGGTTTTGTTTATGGTTTTGCTCGCATTGCTAGGTTATAATAGTATGCGCTTGTTTTTTTTTTTAAAGTGGTTTTTAAGGAATTTGGTAGATAGTCGAATAGCAATTTTAGTAGAAAGTTTACGGGCTTTTCGAAGTTAGCCAAATTAGGCACTGTTCATAAATCAAAATAATTAAGTTACGGATCTCTAGGATTCCAATATTCTATTGAATCACTGCCCATTTCCATAAGAGACCATACAGAGCCTACTTAACAAAACTATCCATAACTATCGATACAAAAAAACATCACCCAACCCCAGTTAACTCATCAAATACCGCAGAACTTGCGAACACTAGCACTCCTCGCAACCTGCGCTAACGCATAATGCGACGAGAGATAATAAATTCTCGTTGATCGTCCACATTGTGCGTTAGAGCGGGACAACGACATGTTTATGCGTCGCCCCGCCCACGCGCCCGCGCAGCTTTCGCGCCAGTTTTTCTGCAATAACTTCAAGTTAAGGAGACGTGATGTATTTCAATTTGTTGGTGCTGTGCCTAACGGCTGGTTAATTGCTGTTTTGTTGGACGATTAAATTGTTACCTTCGTTTGTACGTCTGAAGCTTAGATCTAGCCAGTAGCAGTAGCTTTACGCGGAATGTTTGTTGTAAATCGTGTTTTTCCATCTTAATTTTTGCTTATTAGACTATAAGCACATCTCCAATACATAGTCCCATAAATCATCTAAGGGGATGATGATATCACATATTCATTTCATTTTCAAATATCTTTATTTTAACCTTAAGAACACAAATAAACAAAGCACTTAACTATATTAACATATCATTGAACCATTTTATGAGGCTAGCGATTTGCCTTTCAAAGCTTTTGAGACATGATTTTAACTGTTAACAACATAAACTCAACACACAGATTTTGCTGAAAAACATTGTATTAGACAGACAAAGTAGCAAATCATGTAACAACGCCCATAGAAAGCAATAGAATGATCTATTCTTAACTGAGAAAGCTTCACCATAGATCGGAAGCTATGTAAATTCCAATAAGAGCCTTTATTCATGCACCAATAACACCAATAAATACCATCAAAGTATCGTTTAAGGAAATGCGTCCATAAAACGTACCACGCAGGCTGCTTGCTCGAATACTATTAAAAACAAAAATCAACGTTCATTGTATTGAAGCCTCCCATATCAATCTGTTTGTATTTTCAGCAATAAACCACGTCAGGCCTCAGAATGGGCCTAACTACAATATTAGGCCCTTCCAGTATTATAAAATCAAAACCCTTTGAAAGCGTGTAAAGAAAACGAATGCGTTACACCCACGGTTTAGGTACAAGATGTCAAAGATCTGGTGTGTTTGAGAGCGGAAAGCGGGAACTGAAAAGCGAAGCTAGATTCCGGAGAAATAGACATAACAATACAATAATTCTGGTCAGTGTGTCAGTTCAAATCAGTTGCTAAGTTTCAGTTTCAGTGAAACAGTAGTTGGTGTAACACATTATCCTGAGCCTCTTCATATGATATATGGTGATAAACCTCTATGTCTGTTTTAGGCGGGAAAGTAGTAAGGAAAAACTGCTCTTCATGTTAGAAATTATCCTCATCTATAAATGAAGCAACTAATAGTCATAGTGGTCTTTAAACCTTGACATCGAGATAGACCACTGCTGTAATAAACTATCTTAACACTACCATAGTTCCATGATACGTCTCGCTAGCAGTGGTGCCTCGCCCTACAGCTCTTATGTCAGATAACTCAGGTGTCACACAAGTGACTTGATGGCGTTACTAAAATGAGAGGCTGTGACAAAAGACCAGCGTCCTACATGTCATGTGACTTCATTATACTGCTGTTATAAACTATCTTGACACTACCATAGCTTCATAAAACGTCCCGCTAGCAGTGGTGCCTCGCCCTACAGGTCCCATGTCAGGTAACTCAGGCTTCGCACATGCGACTTGATGGCGTTAGTAAAATGTGAGGCTGTGACAAAGGACCAGCCTCCTACATGTCATGAGTCTACGTCACACTGCTGTTATAAGCTATCTTGACACTACCATAGTTCCATCATACGTCTCGCTAGCAGTGGCGCCGCGCCCTACAGCTCTCATGTCAGATAACTCAGGCGTCGCACAAGCGACTTGATGGCGTTAATAAAATGTGAGGCTGTGACAAAGGACCAGCCTCCTACTATGCGCGTCATGTGTCGATGTCACAGTGTCTAGGACCATCGCAGTGTGCACTGACACTGTGGGAGAAAATAGACTTGATATTTATGTGGCCATGGAGTCGGAAGGTTGGATAGAAGCGCTTGCTACATTTTCACATTACTGGGTTGTTTTATTTTGTAGAGCTAGACCACAAAATACCGTATTTAGATCTTTATTATGATGTTAACTTTGTCACCTCATCAAAGTGACTGCATACAATGCAAAAGTGAACTCATTTTTTTCTACGTATCATCGCGGACTCACACCTCGACACGGTTTAAATTGAAGTGATGTTAAGAGAGTATCACTACAAGATGCCAAGTATTTTTGGCAGTTCATACTAGCGTTAGTTATAAAAGCAAAGATGTAGGTATGAAAATTCAGTACATATAAAAGTAGGTTCCTACCACGCTACCGAGAAAGATAAACTGGGCATTTCGTAGCACAAGACGGCAAGACTGATGCTGTCATCCGGCTCAAGCCCATATAAGTAGAACACCTTGCGATAGGTACTCGTGTTGCTGTGGCAATTTGTAATAGTTAAAAGACAAGAGTGATCTATCTCTGTAGTCGTCGTGTGTCGTAAGGAACTATAGGTACAAGAATAGCTGCTGATATGGAGAAATTTAATGATTTCAACCAATCAATAAGGTTGGAAGCGGACCTGACTGCCCAGACTGTCTCTTTTACTGCAAATCTATACCAATTATTGCTTTCAGTCTCGCTGCATTTTTTTCGGGAAAAACTAGACTATAGAGACTATTTCAAAAGTAGGTTTTATACTTATAGGCTAGGCTTTTAGGCAGGCAAAATAAGATATATCAATCAAATACTTTATTAATCATACAGTAGGTACGGTAGGTTTTTCATTTTTATAGTGGGCACGTAAGAAACAAAAGGCGTTTAATGTAGTTTCAGACGGAGAGGACCTGAATTTTATGTTACCAAAGTAACCCGCGTTACAAAAAGCTCTCTCTGCTTCGAAGCTAGTGGCCCCGATAGATATTAAGTAATTGTAACAATGGTTTAGGTATTTCCCTAATCCATTGGACAAGTCTCAAAAGGCTCGTTTTTCCCAAGACCGAAAATATCAGTCTCGAGTCCCGAAAATATCAAAAAAAACCGTCGAGACTCCCGAAATTTTCGAGACCGAGATTCCCGTGATGAAAGCCCTAATACCAATAGTGTATCCGGTGTAGGTATAGATTACGGTTCTATACCTCCTTTCAAGGGAGAAATGGCACATTTTTTTAAATTTTGATCGTCATCATTCTCCTGCCCTCATCCCAATTTATTTGCGGTCGGCGCAACATATTTTTTTCTTCCATACCTCTTTCTCTATTAGTCATTTCGGTAGTCACCCTCTTTGTAGTAACATACATAGTTTTCAACATCTACATGCACATCTATTGGAAGTTAGAAGAACGAAGTGTGAAGGATCCTTCCATTTCCATGGAAGAATCTTCCGACCAGACGAGTGTTGTTTTAAGTAAATAAATAAAAACAATAAAATAATTAGAAACGCACTCGGTGCCAACAAATTACATTCTCACTGCTTTTCTTGTTCCAATTTGTCGTAGGTATTAAATTTATTAGCAACATATGTAGCGTATGAAGCATTTTAAATTAACACAAAAACTTTAATGATATCTCATAATTTCATGATTGTATTCTTTATGACACAAATAGACATGTTTAGTGTACTGTCACATATCATGGTGTCTGACACTTATGCGTGTGCGCACGCAGGTTGCCTCCAACAGGTGCAAGCTGGCGCGTATCGCCATCTCTGTGGTGTTAGTAGCTTTATTAAAACTACAATAGGTGTGTAAGCTCTGTAGTTTATCATTTTAGATAGTGTTGTGAGTACTTGTTTTGTAATGGTTTAGATCAATATCTCTGTGTAGTAGGTGCTACCTACATAAATCTATGTATTTTTTTTTAAGATAACGGTCTTTATGTAGAAAGTCAGATTAAGATTATTTAAAGGAAACCTATTTTCCTTAATACACATACGTAGCGTTGCGAAGACTACCTATGGCAAGCCTAAAGTTATCAAATAAGTTCTGAAAGCTGCAAAGTAGTTTTCATAATGGACATAAAACCTTTACTCACAACAACACATATTGTCTATGACCACCATAACAAAATCATGATCATTAATTAAGACTTTGGAATTTCAAAACATCACAAAAATTCAATTAAAATACCTCAAAAACCTTGCCAACCACTTTAAATTACGAAACCTCTGTGGGACCTCATCGGAACGCCATCTTCATCGCCATTAAAACAAACATACATGTATTATAATTTCTATCCCATAAACAATGAAGTTTTATGCACACGCTGAGCGACTGATGACCGCTAGGACCAGTAATTAAGCTCTGTTACAGTGTTAACGCAGTTAAACCCACGAGTTGCGTGGGCGCATGTGTTAGAAGTGGCAGTTTCGTGGCTGGGTGGTCAGTGGTCATCATTTATTGATAAAAATCATGATGCTACTGGGTATAAACTGCAAGATAATGCCTTGTGGTCAACATTCATTTTCCTCTTACTATGATTTTTCGTGTCTCTAGGTTCAAATGAGTCCAAGATTTTATAAGAAGTGAATCAGAACTTAAAGATGAATTGGCTTTTCCTTGTTCATATCACATAATAGTCTAAAATAATTTCAGAACTAAACAAAAGCTCTCCAAATGATTCGAACTGTCTAAATATCTGTTAAACTTTTGAATTTCACTATTTTCTCATGAACTTTACCAGCATCAATCGTGATAATAGGATTGGAAATTCTTTAATGGTAGCTTTTAAGAATTGCCTGCTTGCTTTCCAACCGCAAGAAATCAAAATGGGATTCTTAACTAATGACGACAGCATCAATAAAAGCACTACCCAGAACCAAAAACAGAGAAGCCCAACAATTTACTTAGTCTTGCTAGATCTAAAATGACACGGTGCCTGCTTAATACAGTTGGAAAACGCCCCCCTTCTATAGATGTATCTGTTACAAAGTGTAGAGTGGGTGTATCGAATCCAATTACCTACCTCGACACAGTGCCGACGTTAAGAAATTATACGATAGACGCTCGATGCAGAAATGAGGTTTATTAAGATGGATTTTTTATCATATTTTCTGTGTAAGCTAATTCTTTGAAATCTTGTTAGAGGAATTATTCGTGTATTTTCTGGATGAGCAAGCTGAGGTTACACCTGCATACATGATGCTTGTTTTCGTCCTGTAAGGAGCCTTCTTCATAGAATTAAAGTTACTGACTTTATAAAAAACGAAAGGAAGCTGATATGAATGATTATGATATTTCTAGATGGTTATTTTATGGGTGAAATTATTTAAAAATATATTATGCGTAAGTTGACAACATCGCATGAGGAACAAAAAGAGATGTCGGGATAAACTGGATTCCAACTAAAAGGCCAAATTTTACCTAAAAATCAAAGAATTGGTCCTTGAGTGGTGTAGTCTCAAAAATACTCTAAAATTACACTTAATCATAAACTTAAACAAATTCGTTCTGTTTGCTAAAAAAACAGCATCTATGAAACTGCACACATCCGTCAAATATCGCAGGTTGTAAACTGAGTTAGTGCGAGTTATGAATAAGTTAACCGGTCTTATCAGAACACAATGGGCGCTTACGATAACATTTAGAGTAACTGCTGGTGTTTAGCTCAGAGGTCGTTGAACCGGTTAGTGTTAGTTCTAACTAGTACTTATTGTTAGGTTTTGTTACCTGTGATTTGTTAGGCGAGATTTAAGCGAAGTGTAGCCAAATTGCTTGAGAATGGAACGTTTTTGGAATTTAGTTTTGTTAAAGGCGTAGTCTTTCATGGCTATTGTGGGGGCCCATCTGTAGGTACATTAGGTGTTTGTGCGTAGGTTACTACAAAGACATACGTGCTGAGAAAACCTAGCAATCGAGATTGGTTTGATAGACCAATCCCAAGGCCAAAATATAATTATCAAGGATCACTTCCTTAAATGCTTCTCAGGCTTTTTTCAAGAATGGTGGATCCCCCCTTAAGAATGAATTTAACAAAATTACGATAGAAAAAAAATTGTGACTATAAGGACCAAAACATACCGATACAAATATTTATGATTTATATCAAAGTTTAATCATCTTAAAACGCAATCAACCATTAATTCTTGCACACTACATAAAATTAGTCGCAAATCTCAAGTCACACAGGTCACCGCTCTATAACGTCTCTCTTCAAGGCTGTGTATAGTGTGTATACAGCCTATAATGTTTAATGTCTATTGTTCTTAGAGGAAGTGCTAACTAACTTACGCACTTGGCTGGAACTTAGTTTTATTGAGCGTGCTTGACAGACTAATGACGCCGGTCACTCAAGGTATGTAATGTTTATGTCGTTAACTTATTATGTAGTAACTTTTAATTATATGTATAACATAAATAGTGGGTACTTTGAAAAGGGGGTTTTCTGCCACATAGGTTTAATAAGCGTATGGAGTAGAGATTATTGGAAAATTTCTGAGTGATTGTCCATTAAGGGTCGTGGATATCGTATCAATCGACGATGACGACACGGTTGGCGCAGTGGTTAAGCGATTGACTGCTGCGCTGCGTGTCGCGGGTTCGATTCCCGCACGGAAAAAAATATTTGTATGACCTACAAGTAGTTGTTCCGGGTCTGGCTGTTTGTGTATGTGAGTTTAAATGTTTGTAAACGCACACCCCACTACAAGAGAAATTCCTAGTTTGGGGCTACGTTTAAAAAAAAAACCCGCATGGAATAAATAATAATGTGGAGCTTTTTTTTTCGCTGAGAAATGCACTACGCATCCCCGCTCGTGGGGGCGAGACGGGGTATGTGGGACTCCTGTCGAAATAACAGTATACCCACTAAAACTCAGCAGAGTTCCCTCATCGCCTTGATGGGGGGGTCATGGGAATCCGGCTCAGCCTTTACGTCCACAACCCCCTCGGCGCATACGGGAATGGCCGGGAACACCTTGCCATTCCCGTCCGACACTGGTGGAGGCCTGTGCAATACAGGCAAGGGTGCCTCCGCGCCCGTTTCCTGCTGGAATCTATCTGGGACCCCGCGCCAGACGACCCCGCGTCCAGGCGCCCTTGGTCCCCCTGCGACGGGTCAGGTCAGTGGCGCCGCCGCCTACCACTTTTCGGCCGCAGAGGATAGGGAGAGCGGCCAACGCAATACCGACACTCCTCTTCCTCTGTGACCCCACCACGTCCGCCATCAACCGGTGGCGACCCCGTGAAGGCCGCGGAAGGTAGGGAGAACGGCTCACCGCAATACCGGCACTCCTCTCCCGCCGCGGCCTCCCACCCTCAGCCGCGATGCCTCCCATACCACATCACGGCCCGCCTCAGTTGCGATGTCGCCGAAGCGGCACCGCAACCTACGGCTACGTCGTCGGCTTACCCGCAAAAGCCCTGACGAGCGGCCCCCACCTCGGGTTCCTCTTAGCTTCACGTGGCCCTCCAAGTCACGGCTACTGAGCCCCCCCGCCTCGACAATGCGGGAACCCACTGGGGGGGGGGACACCTCAACCTCTACCTTAACTATTCAAGTTATGAAACTAGACAAGATTTGAATCGCTCACAACGTCAGAAATCATTTCTGGCATGAATAATTTGGTTCGTTTAGGTTTAATAAAAAATGATACTTGCATTGAAACTAGGCACCTAGGGATAAAAAAACAACAGTTACACAACTACAGACATCTAATATAAATCGATTTTCACCCGTAACTTTATACTGAGTCGAGCAGATATAAATTAAATCTCCCCTTATACTTAGTCATTCCTGATTCCGAGCTAAAATCAATTCATTAAGAGACACCAATAAAACGCGAGTGTCCTTCTCTGCAGCACATTAACAATTCAAGAGATAAAAAGAAAATAAAAATGGCGAAGACCACCTACACGTCTTGCCGGACTGCGGCTGACGGGTGCGATTTGTCGTACGTTTTTGCGATTAGTCTGATGGTGAAGTGATTTGAGTGCTAAAAGTCTTACTGAGCTTAGTAGTTAGTACTTATCTCTATGTTGGTAACTAGAAATGGAACTTGTATCTAATTAATCGCTAAGTACTTGCAAACAGAACCTCTTTACGTACAGTTTACGTAGTGGAGTAAGACAATACTACATTTTCCATATGGAAAATTTTAGGAAAGTACAGCCCAATACTAAACCATGGAATTCCCCTCTTAGGTACCCCTAACAGATCAACATCATCATTTCAGCCGAAAGACGTCCACTGCTGGACATGGGCCTCCCACAAGCACCGCCACTTCGACCAGTTCTGTGCTTCCAGCATCCAATTCGATAAACTGGACATATCATAAGACCGTATAGAACCACCTCTGTGGTCTAGTGGTAAGACCTCCTGTCTCAGACCCAGAGGTCTCGGGTTCGATTTGGAAATAGCTCAGTTTGGTTGGTGGTAGGGCTTGTTCTAAGTCCGCCTGGCTAGCACCACCATCTTATCTAAGTCTGTCGCCATAACAACAATGTTAACAGCATTTGTTGTGTTTCGGCTGTTAGAGGTAAGATAGCCAGTTCCTCTGTGGTTAAGGATTCCGGGTGAAGCTCGGTTCCCCCTTCAGCCTTATCATCACTAATCATCAGGTGAGATGAAGGTCAAAAGCTTACCTGTGGTGGATAAAAAAAAGAAAGGCTTAGGAACCAGAGGGACGGCACTTACACATTCTTAGATAAATAAAAAAAACTATTAAAAAAAAAATACTACAAAATTTCTAACAACGCTTCTACATATCGTCGACCGTAGGTTCAATTGATGTAAGGGACAAAATACCCAAAATGAGCTAAGTATACAGTTTTGTTCAGAATTTTTCGCTCTTTCGAATGGTGTATATGAAAAAATTCTAGCTTAAGAAAAATGTCCCTTACCCTACTGATTTTTTGGATCCAAATTTCGAATCAGCCCCATAATAACAATGTATTTGAAAAACTATGCAATATAGCAACTTGAAATGTTGTATTTACCGCCACCAATCGAATCAAATAAGGTAAGGTAGGAAACGATTTCCAAATTTAAGATATCCGTACGCCAAAAGTGTGTACTTAATTTTCTGTCAACAATCTCTTTACACTGTATTTCTTTTCATAAATTTTTTCAACAAGTGATTTACACTATCTTTTCACAATTTTTCCACAATTTTTGATCCAACGTAGAGGTCAATTTAATGTAAGGGACGGGACTACAAGATACTTGATCAGTAAGGGACATTACTAACAAAATACGTTGGTGTAAGGGACATCTATTTTCTTAAATAGATAACTTATTTAAATAAATTTTACACAAGTAGATAGAGCACTAAAATAAAAGATTATGTGCGAAATCAGATCCGAAAAAGGTTAATAACAAAAAAAGTTATGGGCGATTTAGTCCGAAAAAAAACTTTGTCGGCCTCTCCTGAAAAATCGTATTTTGTCCCTTACCTCAATTGAACCTACGGTCGACGATATACCTAACAAAACATCAGTCATCTTCCAAGAACTTGATCAATTTAATTTTTCCTATATAATCAGTCGCCTCATCCATACATCGCCTTATCCACACACAGGTACTATAGAATAGATTAATACAATTAAAAGCGAAAGAGTCTCTCCCGATTATAAATCAGACATGCGACATTTTTGTTCGCGTATTTCAAATTAACTAGTAAGTTATGCTAGTCAATTAAACGTCCGCGATTGTGAGATCGGATTACCATGATCGGAAGAGGAGTGGAGTCGAAGAGTTGGAGTTATTTAAAGAAGTTTTAAAATCTAAGGTTACGTAATATAGGTAATGGATCTTACAAGACGTTTGTTAACTTGGGCTTTAGTTCGTTTGTTAATTTTGTCCACAACTTATGCTTTAATGTCTAAAGATCTACGATAGTTACTGTTGTTATCAGTACTCGTACAAATTAGGTCTTTTTTAAATGCATTCGAAATATTGCTTATATAACGGTACTAAGAAAGTTAACCGCTGCAATAATTTAAAAAAAGGTAAGAAACATACTTACATATTCGAACGTGGGGTTGTGCTAGTTGTAAGTTTTAAAAATCCATACTAATATTATAAATGTGAAAGTAACTCTGTCTGTCTATCTGTCTGTCTGTATGTTACGTTCTCACGCCTAAACCGCTGAACCGATCGTCATGAAATTTGGCAGAGATATATCCTGGGACATGGAGAAGGACATAGGCTACTTTTTTACGCGATAACCGCATCCACGCGGGCGGAGCCGCGGGCAAAAGCTAGTCATAATATAAGTCTACCTGTTCTAAATAATACTATGCCCAAATGCCATATACTCCAGACAAAAACGCAAGATATTCCTAAAATAAAAATAAATAAACCCAACCGCCTCCACTCCTCTGTCCCGAGACACCTTCGATTTTCTTTTTCCCCACCGTCGTCAGTCCGAAATGAAGTACCTTCGTCCATACGTTACTCCGGAAGTGGACAGCCGGAGTGAAATGGCCGCTCCGTCGTTTCCGGCCCCCCCCCGCCACCCCAGCAGGCTTTAATTAAAGGCCGGTAAGGTTTTAACACGTCTCTACCTTTGAAGGCGAATGCGATTGAATCGAGATTTTTTTTCTCGCATTAGGGAGAAGATTAAGGGTGTATGTACAAAGGGTGAAAGGGTTCAGTCTGCCTGTGACGCTGTGATGCTTGGTTTTGTAAGTGGGTGAGTTTTTTAGCTGAGTCTGTTGAATGTTGCTTATGTTTTGGTATTCTTTTGTTTACAGGTAAGTTTGAACGTGCAGTGTAGATGTGAGTGGTGTGTGGTGGTAGTTTTGCAGATCGTAAGTAGTTTTTCACCGGTAGTTTATTATAAATTTTCACCGCCACACAGTGGAACGAATGTATGGGAGCGGTTGGACGTAGACATGTCCGAAAAATAAGAGTAAAATTATGACAAACTAATGATGCCATCTTATTCGATTACTTAATGCCTTCATAAATTGTGGTGATGAATTTCTTCATAACTCCCATATTTCGGGAGTAATTTGAGAAAATGTGAAATTTTACTATGAAAATGAGTGTATCGAGCTCTCTCCCTCCTGATTCCGGGCTTGTTTCAAGTAGCGGTCTCTAATATCGTAATGCTATTACTAAGAGCTATATTTAATACTAAGACACATAGTGCGCCAAATGTGCACTTTCTGGGATAAAAGGAAATGAAAATTTAAAAAAAAAAACGTTTTTTCCCCATTTGTATTTACTTTAAACCGCAGACAGACTTATTAAGAGGTCTATAAATATATTATATATATACAGAAATATATATTAACAAAAATATTCACAAGAACTGATGAGAGTATGACTTTTAAGTAAGTTGATAATAAATTACCTAGTTTCATTAAAAGTACAATAAATAATTAAGATGTAAGCTCTAATTTACTAAGTTACACATTTTAAAACAATAACATCATTTAATTATCTTCGTCATCATCATCATCATCAATTAATTCAAATTCAGAATCGATGTCCGCTAAATCATTTATGTTAACAAATTCGATATCACTTTTCTCAGAATCCGTAAGCTCATAAAATTCCTTAAAAGAAGATTTTTTTACAAACTTATTTCCTTTTGGACGGATACTTGTAACAAGTGGATCAGAAGACAGTAAAAGATTGTGCATAATATCTTAATTGCATGAGATACTGCTATGCTTTCGAGAATGCCCCTCTCTATATTTTCTAAAATCTTTATTTCTAGCCTCAGATGCCTCTTCGGATAGAAAACCAATGGGCACAATTGACATGTTCTGAACTATGTCTGGCCCATGCATTAAAATTTTATGAAGTGAAGAAGGCATATAATACCATGGGTATAACTCCACGTAAAGCTTAGCAGTATCAAAGCAGAACTCTCGGAATTTAGTTACGTTGATCTTCTCTCCTGATGAAATACACTGCAAGATCACACAGATTTTTCTTAAAAGCATAGCATCTATTCCGGTCAGTTCAGCAGATTTAGTGTAGTTTTCAAAAAATCTCCTTGCCGAGTTGCCATTGTTGGTGGATCCACTGCCTTGTTTCACAACATCGAGAAGTAAGCCCGTTTCTCTTCTTACAGCCTCTTGAACTCTTTTCTTCCTGTCATCAACTTGCCTTTTTGCTATATCACCCCTTACTTGCCATGATTTTATGTCTAATTTGTAGGAAATGTGTAATAAGCATTCCATTGAGCGAATCCAAGCGTGAAGGGTGCTTAAGCTATATTTATACATGTCCTCGTTTGCGTGTTTATCTTTGATTAACTCTAAATTATTCATTTCTTTAGGACAAGCCTTGCATATGTCACACACTGAAGCTGCTGTATTGGATATAATGGAATGAATTTTACCATCAATCATTGTCAACAGCAGTTGGTGTTTGACACTAATTCCATCAGTGATGGTGGATGGAGTTAAGGCTTCAATCTCTGCTTCGATTTCAGCCATCTCTCTCTGCACATTTTCTTTGGTTTCCTTTATAAACTTAAACAATATTGGCCGGCAAAATGAAGTGGAAGATGGTCGCTCGTTTTCCCAAATTGTTACACCTTTTGAGACGAGCCGCAGTGGTACAAGACTAATCATAAAATTACTAGCAAGATCGATTTGCTCATCTTCACTCGTCCTTTGATGATAAATGCTTTGGCTAGATGATCCGTCAAAACCCCATTTGCTGGTCAATACGAGCTGTTGATTGGGATCAACAGGGGTTTCTAACGACCTAATAAGTCTTCTTGAGGTTAAATCCATCAAGGCTTGTAATTTGATTTTTGCAGAGCTCTCTGTAACTGTGAGATCTTCTTTGGCCGGATAGCACTTAATTTTTTCTTTAACCAACATGTAGTAACTCGGGTATTGAAGAGCTCCTTCTTGAGTGTTGAAATCCCGAAGAGTGTTATAGCGCCATTTCGATAAGTTCATCGATACATAAAGAGCCAATGCCTTCAAAGGGGATATTTCCCGTACCTGAATTGATTTACCTTCAATGAAGGCTTTGATTTTTGAGGCCTCTTCTGGATTCTCCGTCAAGTATTTCATAACATAAGCTGTATCGCTTTGTCCTGCCTTTTGAAGCGCCCTTTCGGCCGAAAACATAATTTCAGCGCTGCTACTGCTGCATGAAAGACTATCTTCAGTGCGTCTTCTTTTTTGCCGGTTACTAAGGTCCTCAAAAGATTTACGAGGACTAGGATGTGTACAAGTTGAAGCATCAGATTTAGCAGGAGAAATTATGGGCTCGATGACGTCACTTATATTTTCTGTAGAAGGTTCCATATTTTCATTCTGTAATTCCGGCCATTGAATTGCAGCCTGTAGCCAAATCTCATGTTTCTTCCGAAACTTATCTGTGCTTCTTCCAGACTGTGTCCATTTTGCATAAATGCGGTAGCAAAATCGACGACACCAGTCTTTTAAACTTGTTTCAGCACTTTCACATAACTGAACACAACTGTTATCTTTTAAAACACTGAACAAATAGTTAAAGTCGCGTAAATCTTTATGTGCGCGTGCGCATAAAGCAACGTGAATATCAAGATTTGTATTAAAATTTGGAAAATACATTGCGAGATTAGCTTGGATACAACGAGGTGTAAATCAACACTGATTTTAAAGTTACTAATAGTGACCTATTTATATAAAATCCAGGTATCCCAGGTATCCTTTGTTAAATATTGCAAGGTAATTAGTTATTGTGATAATTAGTAAATGATGCATGCTAAATTAGTGTATTAAGAGCCATTTAGTAATTAAATAATAGCAATGTTCTTATCAGTAATCATTAGTGCATCAGTTTTATATGTAAACCTTAAGTCCCTAATTATATATCCTAATTAGCTTATATCTTCTCTAATTGGCTGCTCAGAAATGTTATTGTAATAAGGTAAACCTTTAGAAAAACGGTTTTAATCAACAAAATAAACAAAAAATAAAAAAATTGTGTTATAAAATAAACATCACTCTTTATCCCAGAAAGTGCACATTTGGCGCACTATGTGTCTTAGTATTAAATATAGCTCTTAGTATTAGCATTATGATATTAGAGACCGCTACTTGAAACAAGCCCGGAATCAGGAGGGAGAGAGCTCGATACACTCATTTTCATAGTAAAATTTCACATTTTCTCAAATTACTCCCGAAATATGGGAGTTATGAAGAAATTCATCACCACAAGTTATGAAGGCATTAAGTAATCGAATAAGATGGCATCATTAGTTTGGCATAATTTTACTCTTTTTTTTCGGACATGTCTACGTCCAACCGCTCCCATACATTCGTTCCACTGTGCGCCATGGTATAGCAGATTCTGTTACATAACTTTAATCTGCTTCGAGGTACAGGTCGGTTTTTGTACTATTTCGAAACCCTTTGAAAGGTCTTGAAAGGACTCAACGCAGTTTTTGTCAAAACCAGAAACTCAATTCTCCTAATTAAATAAACAACAAGCTTAAATCGAACATAGGTTCTGGTAAAAAAAAAAATATTGGTATTGGCTTTCATGTACCTATTTAGGTATTCCTTCGTTTGTTTTTAGAAAATGTCGTTGTTTGCTCCAAAATTCTCATTAATAATGATGAAAAACCCATAAAACTAAACAAACAGACATGCGCAATAAAATAAATATAAAATCCACATCTACACGAAGTTGTTCAAATAAAAACAATATGCAACCATCGCTTTTACGATTGTATATATATTGTTAGAATTCATGACTGCTTTAGTGAAATCAAACTTTTATTATTTGGATTTTTATGTCTAAATTATAATAGAAGTGCCATTATTTAAACAAAACGTGTTGCATGTGATAAGAAGGTACGGTAGAACTACTCGTAGCAATGCGTGATAAACTTGCGCGGAAACCTTTGCCAGGTTACAAACAGTTAAAATAAAACATTGCTAAACTAATTCAAAGTGCATATAATAAGCAAAATTACTAGTATTACTATGTGCTACAAAATTCGTAGCACACAAAACTGATTGCTACGAATTTTGTAGCACGTTATTGTTTTCGCGTAACTATAATTTAAATAGGGTAATGAAGCCTAGTGAAGGTATAATTCAGTCCTGGTCAGCCCCGGGTCTTACTCTAATATTTTACTTTGTACCTAACACTTACTAATATTATCAAAGAGTCCGTGTATTGGTCCTTCGGTACATTTCTTTGTTGTGAATGATGTCACAAAACGTGTGTGTATTGGTATTTCTTAATTTCGTGACGCGACCTGCGCCTACGCACCTCGGAAGCTATTTTACAAGATCTTTATAGTCACTCTATAGAGTATAAACGCCTCTTCATTTTTGTGTTGGGCTTAAGTGTTAGCGGGATAATGAGCGGAGCGGTTTCACAACGATATATTGCAATTGACAGCGTATGTAAGTACATAGCCTTAAAATAAGGTTGATTTCTTTCAGTAGCTTTTTAGATAAAATAGAAAGCTTTTTCAGACGTAGAGTATTTTAAAAGCTTAAGCTTAAGCACTAAATGTTTAAATTATGATAAGTAAAGTCTTCATTACGATCAAGATGCTTTTCAAGCGTCATTAGCAGGCCTACAAGCAAAACCAATATTAATACGATATTACACTACTAGAAATTATTATAATGAATTTATTTAATACGGCTTAACCGCTGGCTCTAAGGCCCCACCCATCCAACCATATACATATTTATAGGGAGTCCATTACACCGATTGTCGTTATGATTCTCTCTTGACCAAACAAGTTCTGATTCAAATTTTATAATGTAATATACTCGAGAATTCATCGCCTATTATGACAAGTCAGTAATGAAAGTATTATGAGTTATACCGACATTATCGTAAACTTTATCTTTTAATGATCAGTTATTTTTTTTGTGACTGTTGACAAAATACCGCATGTAATATATTTATACGGTGGAATTATGGGTTTTATGGCAAATTATGTTCTATATATGACGTTTTATATTTCTTTTGATATTAAAGTTTGGTGCTTGAATCAATATTTTGTGTAATAATGAGTGTTATTGCGTTTGATAATAGTTTTGGTTTAGTCGAGTCAGAGGTGACAGGGAAATCAAAATTGCTTAATAAAACATGCTTAATAAAAATAAAATAATATTTCTTTAAATTGAGGTCAGAGGTGTTTAGATGGACACATAATTCATTGGTTTGTAAACGGTCGCAATGATGTGTGTTTTAGTATTAGTGGGCGTTTCGGAGGCGCCACTAATACTAATATGGCGGAATTAAATTTGGTTATTTAGAGGATTATAATTTGCTTAAACACCGTTGATTATTATTTTTAATAGATAGATTGTATTCAAAAGTTGAAGGGTCTGTTGAGCTTAGTCTTTCTGCACCTTTATTTGACTTTCCTTGTAACCAAATGCGGCAGAATTTTAATATTCCACACAGAGCCACTGCCATTTTTTATAACTCCTTCGGATTACCTGTTGCAGTCAAAAGTTAATACTATAGCTATGTGAAGCATACAGCAGTCTCTCAATGCTCAAAGGATGGTAGATCTTACAGATAAATCATAAGTTCATTGGACACGATTGTGCCAAAATATATGACGACAAACAAATAAACAAAAAAATGTCTCCACTCACGTAAACCTACAACCGTTGTAAATTGCGTCCCTTGTAACTTATAATAGCCCTTCGTACAAACATATCGTATCATATCACTACGTATTGCAAGCGACATCGTCACCGACACTGCCCGTCACCGATAAGCGCGACAAGCTGAATTACGTCATAACGCGTACGTCATTGAGGCGCGGACCGAAGGACCAATACGAATAAATAGCCAAACTGGGGGATGTGAGTTTATGTGACAGTTGCTGACTGGGATATGAAGTTTGTAACGCCAGTATTGACTGAAATTTGCAGGAAATAATAATAATAATAACCCCACCGCCGTATCTCTACGTTGACGTCGTGGTGGGGCTTGCGTGCTCTGAACTCTAGGTCTGTGCCGGTAAAGTTTACTTTACTGGAACATGTCTAGGGTGAGGAGCCAGACCAAGAGAGATACAGAAACCCGCAGGGCAGCATGTGGCGAGCTGTTGGGCAGTTGCGACCCCACGGACCCTATCTCCCGGGAGAAGTCATGTTCCTCATCTCTGGCTTGCCTTTATTGGCCGGCTGGAGTGAACACTGACGAGGAACTGAGCTCCCACCTCATTCTTGCCTTTATTGGCCGGCTTGAGTGGAGATTCGCAAGAGCAAACGTGCTCGGAGGAAGGAAGTATTCCAGTAAGTGCTTGTAGGGATCTTGACCATCTTCCGGGCTCTGGGATTGTTCTGAGAGCCTTGGAATACCTCTCCACTCCTCGAGCACCTCAGGACATGTTGCCCCCTTGTCGCTACGTCACTTTGTGCTAGCGAGCGTTTTCGGGGGCCCATTATTGAGTGTGCAAGTCACCCTCTGCCATTTTATCCGTGTGTAAAAAAACATTGATCAGGCAGGGGCCATAGTCCTTCCATAGTTTTAGGTAACCAGTCCATTTTAACCACCCAAACCCATAGTCCAATATCTTTGTTTCCATATCCTGCTATAGTCCTACACCAACCGGGGGTTGTCCTTGGGTGCACTTGCATAGTGCGTACAGGGATAATCGTCGGTTGGTGCCTCATTTCTTTACAAGCGTGTAACGGGCCTCTGCGAGTTGGCTTCGGCCCCTCGTACGCCTTCCAAAGGCCCGGGACCACATGGTCCCGAGATATGTCAAAAATATAAAAATAATAATAAAACTATTTATAGGCTAAAATATAAAAAAATCTTTCCAAATACCTATACATATCTTACACTACAGAAAGCAGTTATATTAAACACATGTCGCATCGGAAATTCCTACAGTTAGATTTAGACAATAATTTCAATGCAGAACAAAACTCCTAATCTATCTATTTAAACTTAAAATCTCACCTTGGTTACACCCGTTACACAAAGTTACAACTGTGAGATTTTAATAAAATACCAGGTTCTAAGAACCTTAAAAATAAATAAAAAAAACAAAATAATATTAATAGGTAATAAATAAATTCTTTATTGGCATAAAACATGTGTACAAACCTAGTGAAGCCCTGACTCCTGCCCTAGGTAAAAAAACCTGTGTTACAGTAGCCAGAAAAATAAGGCCTTTATTCAGTGTTTGGCACTCAAAAGCTCAAAGTAGTATCTAGTGTCAGTGAGTAGTCTTTGGCGTCGCCTTACAAAAGTAATAGAATAATCTTTAGTTTTATTAATTGGTCCTTCGGTACGGATTCTTCGACCTTCTGTGTCTCTTTTATTACGTCACTATCGCCTATCTACCGGCATGCATCGCCCGTCAATTGGCATAACTTCAATAATATTTAGTTGTGCCACGAATAATGATAAATTGTGTGACATCATTGTTTGATGTAACTACCCGTATTTATTGTGAAAATTATAAATTATCATTTAGTTGACAGTTCGCTGTCGATAAGGTCGTAGGTTCAAATTCATGTTGCGCAAGGCTCTTGGTAATTTGATTTTATGATTAAGGCTTATAATTATGGAGGTTGTATTTCAAACTGGCTTTTATAATCTTAGGGATTACGAACTGCATTTCTTGATATGATAGTTGATAAAGTTACATACTGTGGATCGTTCTTGATCATGAAAATACACAAATCTCTTTAGCGCAAATAATTTGATTAAGCAAGTGCAGGCTGTTTACCTGTGTTTTTACCCGACTGCCACAGAAGGAGGGTAATGTTTTTCGAGAGTATGTATATTGTGTATGTATGCCTATTTCTTTGGCATGGTCAGTAGCCTAAACGGCTTGATAGATTTTAACATATGAGGTGTCTTTCATAAATTTTTCATCATGAAAAAATTATGAATTTAAATTATATATTGCATCTGCTAATAAGGGAGGGCAAGGTTTTTTTTAAAATAAATTACAAAAATACTGGTACCAAACAAAAGCTAGTAATGAGAAAATTCCGAAAACAAGTATATATATATATATATATATATAAAATTATAATTAATAAAACTAAAAGCTTGAAAAAAGCAAATTATTTAATAAAACAAAAAACCCGACTACAAAAAACACATAGCTGAAAAGAGAAAAACAATGCTTGGTTTTCTCTTTTCAGTTTTGTGTTTCTGTAGTCGTGTTTTTTGTTTTATTAAATAATTTGCTTTTTTCTTCTTCTTAATCCCAAGTTGGATCCCGAGCAAGTGTATTCTCAACTGGCGACCCTTCACTGTAACCCTTATAGGCGACAGCGGACAAGTAGGATAGGTGGGCCCATAGGTACCCGTAGGTGTCATCCCTCAGGGTCCTATTAAAATGGAACATCATAAA
Source organism: Dryobota labecula (assembly GCA_947523025.1). Taxonomy (NCBI): domain Eukaryota; kingdom Metazoa; phylum Arthropoda; class Insecta; order Lepidoptera; family Noctuidae; genus Dryobota; species Dryobota labecula. Next base: position 2,074,340 of record OX383292.1, read on the forward strand.
TGGCTTGGGACCCATAATTTATGACATATCTAATACCTAACATTTATTGACATTTAAATCACAAACCGCCAATACCTGACGTCACATTTCAAAGGACAAGACATCTCTATAATAGTCCTACTCACTGTGCGTCCTAATGAGAATTCTCATGGCCTAATTAGAGAATATACATTGCCGTCCCGCTGAGACCTTGACAGGCGCATTAACTTGTCGACGAGCAATCTATACCGTATTAAGTGCATGTATCGGAAAATATGACGATTGTGATGCGAATTATTTGTGAGTGGTTCAGTTTTAATTAAATGTTACTAAGCTTTATTCTGAAATGGTTTAATGGGCTTGTTGACATCATTGACTTTGATTCTGAAGTTTTTTTTTTTTTGGTATGTACAAGTGAGAATGGTTTAAACGTGAGAATTGGCAATTTTTTAGACAACTAAGTTGAACATCACGACATTGTTCGTAATAATTTTGTTGTAACATCTTTACGGATCTTTATCGCCCCTGTGGTCTATTGGTAAGACCACCTGTCTGACCCAGTGGTCCCGAGTTCGATTCCTAGCGGGGACAAAATTTTCTGCTTGGTTTGGTTGGTGGTAGGGCTTGTTCTAAGTCCGCCTGGCCAGCTACCACCATCTTATCTAAGTCTGTTGTCATTACAATAATGTTAACAGCATTTTTTCTGTTTCGGCAGTTAAGAGGTAAGATAGCCAGTTCCTCTGTGGTTGAGTAATCCGGGTGAAGCTCGCTTCCATCTTCGGCCTTATCATCACTTACCATAAGGTGAGATGAAGAACAAGAGTTTCCACGGTGAGTTTAAAAGTACATTAATTGATTTTTGTTTATTTTAGGAATCTTAGAAGTCTAAGTTACCTAAAATAAACAAAAATCTATTAATGTACCTTGACTTAAGTGAGTCAGACCTCGGGAAAAGCTTCTTATTCCCGATTTTTAAGCCGATCAGCAGATAGATAACCGTGAAACTAACAAAGGCTTAAATCTATTACAAGCCACGCAGTAAGCTTTCACTTGTTTTACGAGCTCATTGTTTCAGGTCCGAACTAAACTTTAGTTTCAGGATCAAACATTCTCACTTTCGATGAGGTTGGTGAACCTGACTCCTAAGTAATGTCAAGTGTGTGTGTTTGAGAAATTTAAATATTGTAGTAAAATATTTTACTTCTTCAATTCGAACTGAAATTCAAGTTCAATAGAAAGTAGGTCTTTCAGATGACTGGTCAGGTTACTATTAAAGGTTAAAATAATAATTCAATATGTCCTAGTTGGTCCTTACGACTCCAATTTTTGGTCCTGCAGACCTAACCCAATAAAAAGTGTTTAATGGTCAACTTAGCTTACATAGCAAAAATATGCATATTTCTAGTATGAATTTTTATTATTAGTCCTAACAACATTATGTGGTCTTTACAATTTTCTTGAGAAACATTGGTCTTCCAGTCGGAACTCGTTATAAAAATCTCTAACGGTCATTCTAATAAACACGTTCTCACAATATAGTATAATAATATATATGTAATAAATGTTGATATAAATTGATTTATACGTCTGTTGGTTCACGGAGCAGTAAGGCCTCATGGTATCAAGGAGCGTTTACACAAGCCGCTGTGGCTGACAGAAAAGAGTGTGGTGCAAGCTATAAAATATTAGCGACATCACGAACCTGTTTAGCTGTCAGGTTCTTCTACCTTGTGATTAGTGTTTTCAAACTCACGTTCAACGTGATTAGTGTTTTCAAACTAACGTTCAACAATTACAGTTATTAAAAAGAAAAAAATTGTGACAAAGGATCAATCGTATTTAATAAAATACTAGCTGTTGACCGCGACTTCATCTGCGTGTATTTTGTATTTTATCCCGGATGAAAAGTAGTCTATCTCCTTCTCCAGGTCTCAGGCTACCTGTCTATCAAATTTCATAACGAACGGTCTGTTACATTTTTACGCCTAAACCACTGAAGGTTTAAAATAAATAAACAAAAAACATTAAAATGTAACAGACATACAGAGTAACTTTCGAATTTCTTATTAGTATGGATTCTGCAGTAGCTTAACAAACACAAATTCCACATATCTGTGTCATATTTTTTGCATAACCTCGCTGATCGAAGCTCAAAAGTTTTTAAATGCTTCCTTATAGTCCTAATAGACAGATTTCGGCAACCAAAATGAAAATATTTTATTTCACAGAAACCTACATGGGCACTTATGAAACGTCAGAAGCTAGGTGCACGGTTCCAATTGGTCGTTTCCTACCTACAATCTAAACCCCTTTTTATATTGTACTACATAATTTATACGTATATAATTTTAGTGTTAGCTTCTATAATTTAATACTTTGACTAAGTAGAGTTGCCAGCAGGTTATACGAAACTGTCAAATTTCTCCAAACGATTTTAAACCTTAAAATTTTAATGGTTAAGTTCGAAATCGAATAACAAAATTTGACAGTTTGTGGTAACTTGATGTGCTGGCGACTACTTTTTGAAATAAAAAACCAGCCAAGTGCGTTGCGGACCACGCACAATGAAGGGTTCCGTAGTTAGGATGAATTTATCTTAAGAACAAACTTAACATTGTTGTTGAAAAACATGTTCTCATACAGAATGTATTGCAGAACATGTTTTTCAACTGCAAATGTAAGTTGGTCGACTATTACTCGGTAACTTATAAAGCCTACTTAGCTGGGATAGTTTTCCTTGTAACTTCGTTATATACTACTGCTGTGAGTTTTTTCACGTATCCAAATAAAACCATTTAACTGGCAGTGGGGGGGGGGGGGGCACACTTGACTTTAACAAAAATTAGCACTTTAAAGCGTAATATTATTCAAACGGATCCCTGAATCTAAAAATGGCTTTCACAAACCCGCAATGTTTATAAACGGTCTATACAACGATAGTCCACAACGTGGGATGGACGAGAAAAAAAAGTGTCATCCTCACTTTACGTGAACGAGCACTTTGTTGGCGTGTTTAATATGTATACCCATACCAAATTACAGCTTTCTAGTACTAAGAGTCTCTGAGCTAAGCCGCGGACAGACAGACAGACAGACAGACAGATGGACATGGCAAAAGCCTTATTTTCTACGAAACCCTAAAAATGCCAAGATACACATTACAAAAAAGATACTGTTGTAATTGACCTCTGTCCTCCCCGCTAACCGCTCCCACCTTACGCCGCTTTCCAAGACGGAGACAATTGGCACGTCACCGCCAGAGGTCGCCGCTTTTGCAAGTAACCACAAATCACTGGTGTCCGCGCCGGTCGCCGGTCAAACGCGCTGTGTGTACGCGCCATTATACACTGTGTAATGTTGCTTTAATAACTGATATTATTTGGGTAATAATTAAGGTGTTGGCTGAATGATTCTGTCTTCAATGTGATTAGCCTTTTTAAAATGGTGACAGTTTCCGGTCGTCAAAAAGAAATGTCAGTGAAATGTTAGAGAGTGACATTTTAGAAACGTCACACAAGTGACCGTCTGACATCTGTCAATTAAGTACATTTTGTTGAGATGTCTTGATGATTAGACATCGTCACCTTGCATGGAGTTTTAAGCACTTTTAACTAACGAATTATTATAGGTAATTTTTTGTGCTCCTGATCTTTCGAAGTGTTGAATTCGGATTCTACAGCTGAACATTTCATCGCAATCCACTCCTGTGGATCTCATACTGACTCCACTGATAACTGGCCACGTCATCGTCACAATAAGACAGGAATTAATTTTAGCCATAGATATTTACACTGTCAGCAAATTAATATATACCTACCCGAAACTCTGATATTCGGACTCTGGTTTTTTAATGTAGTGTAGTAGTTATGTCCATTCGAACATAACTACCTACTACACTACATTAAAATACCAGCCAAGTGCGTGTCGTCATGGTCAATTTTCATTTTATTTTCTTTAATAGCATTAAAACGATTTATTTTAAAATTAAAAAATATATAGTGGAGGCCCTCACAGTAAGACGCCTCATTTGATATGTGACACCGGTGTACAAAACTTTTTTTTTTTTTTTTTGTCTTCAAAAATGTACTCCCATATTCAAAATTTACGTAACACAACCGTGTTTGAGTCACAGAAATTGATATGTATACCAAATTTCAACTTAATTGGTCCATTCGACTCGGAGAAAATTGACTGTGACAGACGGACTGACAGAGAGACACACGTGTGATCGTATAAGGGTTCCGTTTTATCGTTTTGAGGTACGAAACCCTAAAAATAGACCCCACGTGAAAGGTTCGGAGCACTGTGCGGTCTGCTCTACTAAAACTTTGATGACGGGCTAATATTAATATATTTTCTATACGGCTATAGCTTTTTTTAAATCATATTTTACTAGCAACCCAACTGCGTCGCACGGGTGCAATTGCGACATGTCCAAACATCGAGAATGTTTTGCTATAATTATGTATGTTAAATATTAATGGTTTATAAACCATCAATATCCAGGAAGGTTAATGTATAAACACATTAACCATCCTGGCTCTACATGATTGTGAAAACCATGTGCTGGCGTCTACAACGTCACATGCGAAATACGCATCAAAGACCTGACGTCACACAAATCCTGCATCAAACAATCAGAGTTTACCGCGCGACTGAAATATACATATACAACATCCCAACATCAACCGTCGGGCAGTAGCCCACCATATACACCCAACACCTGGGCCTCAAGTCTGCTATTACAATAGTGTCAAAATGGTGATTTCATAATTGTTGATTTTGACAAGTTTGGTAATCTACTAATATAATGGCGTCATTATGACTTTCCAATGGTCAGCCACTGACACTCCATTGAAAGAATTGGTAATCTCGTACATTATGACAAATGAAAATTCCTACTAAACTTCGAACTTCCTATTACTTCAGATTGCTTATAACACTAATAAATAACATGTAAAAATATATATAAATGAAATCTGGCATGAATAAATGTTCAAAATGCCATTGTAATACAATTCTATTACGACACCATTGACCGACCAATGATCGACCATTATGAATTTAGCAGATTACGAACTTTTAGCAAAACGACAATGGGATCGTGTTGGAGTGACGAATTTATAAAAATAGCAGACTTGGGCCCCTGGTCGGAGAATCCGCCCTTTTCTATGGAGCATGAGTACACTTTACACCGCGTTCCTTATACATCAAAATTCATTGTGGAGTTTAATAAGAAGATCTAAGCAGTAATACAGACAGACACGAAACGTGACTTTGTTTTATATTATGTATAAAGATGTAAGTGTAGAAGAAGATGAAGTAATATTTCCAGACGGACACTCAATTTGCAATGACAAATCACACCATAAAATTTATGATCAATAGAAAATTAAAATCGTCAGAACTTTATTAAAGAAATCTCGAATGCATTTTATATGAGGTCGACATGTCAATTACTCATATCTATGGCAAATTGGCTTATTACTCACGTACGACAGTCCGACGGATTTTAATCTGCGTCTGATAAAGCGGGCGATCGCAGCGAATAATCGCGAGTGTGTGGGCAAACTGCCTGCGATTTGTCAAGTGTGGCGAGGGCCTTAGATTATTAGTTTGTTTGTAAGAAATGATATGGTAAATATGTATCGTTTGTGGAGTTATGGGTGTTATTGTATAGAGTTGTTCTAAATCGATTGATATCGCTGCGATATTTGTACATTGCGTTATCCAAAAATTGTGAAAAATAAATAAATACTTCATTCAGTTCAGCTGTTCAGCCGCAGGGTTCAATCGATCAGTTTAAGCTACGCTTGCCGCGGTTGGTCCGTGGATGGGTGACCATTGTTATTCGCTGAAAGCAAAAGGTATCGAATTATTTAAAGTACCTCCTAGTGCCGCATTGACACCTACATAGGTACTATCGGGGACATCCGAATCGGACCACCATAAGGACTATTCTTGCTTGCAGCGCTCAGCCGCTATAGTAACGCTTACATATGCTCATCAACCAATAGCAACGCAGCATCAGATTTTTCCTGAGACCCTTGTTTTTGTAAATGAAAAATAAAAGATCGAAAATTATTTATTAGTTTTTATTGGTCGTCGCAAAAAGGGACAAAAGATGTGGATTTTGTTTTGAAAGTGTGCCGATTCGGATGTCCCTGATAGTACATAAGAGTATGAAAACTGGACTCATTCGTAAAGCTCTATAAATCAAGCATGTTATTAACCTATTACCATTTTTGGCTGTTATTAAATATGGCAATATTACACGGTTAGATTGGAATAATATCAAGAGACAGGTGTCACAGTCATATCGCCCACGAAAATATTACCAACTTCCGTCCGCAATTCACGTAGGAAGATAATTAGAAACAGAAATACGTTTATCAATAAAGCCTCACCTCAAAAACCCGTCACTATAACACGAAAAAAAAAATTTAAACGAAAACCCGATTCTTTTTTAATCTGAATTCTGGCAACCCCTTCAGGACATATAAAACTGGAGATAAGACTAAACTAAATACCAAACTCGCTTCTCTAAGGTCTTATAAACATCAGTCCGTCCGTCCCTGGGCGGTCGTCACAAGGAATCACTGCAAGACTTGCATGCTCGTGCCAGAACGAGACGCAGGATAGCAATATAGAGAAAGACAGAAAGAGAGAGAACAACGACGTTTTGCAGTCGTCATAATTTCGCTCGGCAGACTAATAATAAAGATAAACCAGGGGTGTGTGCCGGCAACTTGGACCGGGTACGTTTTGTGTATAAGTTTGTGTTCTTTTGTGGTACAGTTAAAGGGTTGGCGACTTTGTTATCTAGTTGGTTGAATTAGGGATGTTGAGTGTTCTTGGTGTGTTGTGTTAGTGACGTTTCAGTGAACTAATTGATCTGACGTGTGGTTTGAGTTTTAGTAAAGGTTCACCCCTCTTTTGCTCTGGGTGTTGTTAAATCTTAGAGCTTTGGATAAGGTAGCGCCGAAAGTTGAAAATACAGTGCGCTTTTATTAGGCACTAGCTTTTGCCCGCGGCATCGCCTGCGTGGATGTCGGTTATCAAGTAAAAAAGTAGCCTATGTCCTTCACCATATCTCAGGCTATATCTTTACCAAATTTCATGACGATCGGTTCAGCGGCTTAGGCGCGAAAACGTAACAGACAGACAGAGTTACTTTCTATTTATAATATTAAGTATGGATTCCATTTAGTGAAAAGGGGCTTAAGAGTATACCTAGTGTCGTCATTGTTCATCTTCACGGATATTCAAAATTAAAATCTTTTATATCACATAAACCTATATGGGCACTTATAAAACGTCAGAAGCTGGGTGCACGGTTCCAATCTGTCGTTGAGAAGAGCCGGCAAGAAACGTTACTCTTTTAAAACAATATTTTGTTTTAAAAGAGTGTCCGTGGAGTTTCTTGTCCGTTCTTCTCCATAGAAACCTACTACGTTTTGGAATGGGCAACTAGCTTCATCTTTCTGACTGACCGACCCCTTGACAATTCAAAAGTACCTGTATTTGGTTTATTTGAAATAAATGCTTTGAGTTTGAGTTTGAAAAATTATTGGCTTTCACAATGTTTTCAAATTACAGTTTTAATAGGCATACCTATTAACACTGCAATTTGAGGAGGACATTGGAGAACAGTGTATGCCTATCAACAAGTACCAGGTACTTACTTAAACAAATATTAAGCCTACTATATATATAAAAATATACTATATAAACAGATATACAGTCTTTTAAGCCTATTAAAAAGCTTTCGCTATTTAAGCTTAAGCTATTGCTTTCGATTGGTCTGCGACATATACATAATTTCACAATTTCAGCTGACCTATATTGCACCAGTCTTAATCTAGGTAATACCTATGTAACATAAAAACGAATGACACCCATATGAATTATCGTTTTTTCTACTAAAAACTCAAGTGGAATAGTTAATGACAGGTCTATCGAGAATCGTTAAATATTCATTAACTTTCCTCGAACAATAAGCACCAAGCTCTTTTTTCTTTTAGCACCTTCAATGATAATTGTAGTAGGTTCCTATTGGTTTATTTATTGTTGACTCTTTGAACACCTTGTTGGTGAAGTGCAGGCAACAAGCACAGATTTCAAGGGTCTTGGTTAGTCACTCAGCAAGGTAATTGCGTAACACACAGTAAGTAGCAATGGCTTTCATTTTGACAGTTCAACAATTGTCATTGCGTTATTTTAGTTTTTTAGCAGACAAATTTTTCTAACATATGAAGCAATGGATTAGCAATATCCCTAAAAAAATCGGATTATGATTTAAATTGTGTTACGCAATTAGGGTACAGGTTTTAGTTAGAGTAAGTGAAAAATAAAAAATAAATTTAAAAATTCATTCACATTTATTTTAATGACCTTATATAATTAATTATATTAGTATTATAATTAATTTGTGTGTTTATTTTAATGTGTATTGTGTTTTATGTTAAAACTATCCTTTAGTCTATCCATATTTTTAAGTGGCACTGTAACCTACCCCTTTTGTTTAAAATGGTGCAGTGTTCAAATCTTTGCCATTTCGGTCAGTGGGTCGTTAACTTAAAATGAGTGTTTCGCCGAGAATGGAATGTAAAATAATGAACCAATTTGGTATTAACTATTTTGTTACCATGTGTTGGCATCGATTTATCATTTAATATTTTTGATATGATGAAGGTTTTTGAGTATCACTATATTATACCAAACTGATTTATACTAAAGAAAACTCAAAAAATCATACTTTTGTCCATCAGCAAAGTTTCATCTCCGTTCATCCGTTCCAATCTCATTACAAAGTTGCACTTATTTACATAAAAACACAATGCAACAAAAAGTTTACAAAACTACTGAATTAATCAGATAGCACAAATACGATAACCAAATGAAACTACAGACATACAGACTTGCAGAAGAGCATAAACTCTGCTTCCACATAGGGCACAAAGCTAGGGCTACCCCCTTTACAAATATCTTGTGTACTATAAAATCATACCGTAAAGAGCTTTTTTTATTATTTGAATCTATATTTGGTTTCTTTGATATTATTATGAAATCAATGTAAAGTTACTCATAATTCATGCAGCAATATACTTCAGACGCGCATTCGACACATAAATATATGAAAACATAAATGAATGTCGAAGAAAGTAAGAAAAAACGCAAAAAGTATTTTCAACAGAAAATAAGAGCGATGATTGAGTCAGATTTTACTCATTTTCACAATTTGAAAAACGTATCTATTTAGGTACTCAAAATAATAAGTACTTTTGTTTCAAACACAAGAAAAAAAAAAAAACTTCTTTTAAAATGTCCAGATATCCAGACCCTATCCTGAAAGGTGATATATTATCATTTTCCGCAATTGCTGATCCCGGCAAGAGAGGCAGCCCTACGCAGAATAAAATTTTAAGCTACGTCTTTATGAGAGTTGGCGCGAGTTAGGGATGCTTCCACGGTTGGGAGGGGGAGGTGGAGTTCCTCAAATGCAGTTTGCATTAATTGAAAATATAATATATTGTCGCTTTTTACCGATCTGAGATACGGTTATTGTTCTGTTTTGAAAAATTTATAACGAACTTTCTCGTCTGCCAAGTGTGTGAGATCGGTGGAGACTCCTATAAATTCTAATGGTGATTGAGCATTAGGAAATATGGGTCCATCCGTATCTATAGTGATGGATAAAAAAATCCTTGAAGGGTGAGACAGAGGTGAGTACCTACCTATAGTAAATCTACATTTCGCCAGTTATGTTAAAATCTGGTCCCATGTAATAGGGGGCGAGCCAATTGCCATAAACCAAATCAATAAAAAATAATTAAGCTAAGACGGGAATATAAAAGCTTCTCATCGCTTATTTAATTGTTGCTCATAAACATTTGCATTTTAGGAAATATTACATTGCTATTTTTATAAATAATTGATTTCTTGTTTCTCTGTGTGGTCTTTGAGGTGTCGTATTTAACCTGCTCTCCTCTAAGGATATATGCGACATGATTAGTAGCTGACATGTAATTGATTTTTCGCATGCCTAGATTGAATCACGAACACAATCTTCATGCTACATCTTAAGCAGTAGATGCAGAGAACTGCATTTATGTTGATAGTGAGACTAAGGACATTTATTTATTTGAAAGGTTCTCCAACTACTTATTCACCAAAATATACTTTTACACATAATAAGAAGAACATTCGTATAAGAATATGGTGAATTTAACACCTACGTACACTACAATTTCCAAGTTTTTTCCAAAATTGATTGTACACACGGCTACATATCAAGGTAAACATTTCCAGTATAAGCTGACCTCTCAATGTACGGATATCATATACAATGCGAGATGTTATGTGTGTGTATATTTAGCCGTGTATACCAGAAATTAAGCAAATAAGCATTACATCCAATGGGTAGCACTAGTTAGTTTCCTATAGATTTGCTCTTTTAACAAGTTTTCGTCAAGTTTTAAGAGATAATCATAAAATGTTAACAGCTAAACATGGAGCTCCAAAATACCAAAGGGTTGAATAGTCATGGGGGTTTTGATTAAGCTCATTTACAGTATAAACTTACTCCTACCAAAACCGCAAAAAATCACACTTGTTAATTCCTAAAAACATAATCCATCGTAAATATCAATAGAATTATGTTAATCTGCGATATTTTCTAAGCCCCGTCACACACGATCGCACGTCACGTCAGCCGCGCGACACGACGCGACGTCACACCGCGTGACGCGTCGATCGTGACGCGTGACGCGCGACACGTGTCACGCGCCGTGACATGGCTTACTTATTCATAAGGGAAAGCGAACAGGCATGTAATTATCATAGCATTTTGAAATTTATTATACGGATTTATGCGTTATTCGTGCGGGTTTTTGAATGTGGTTTGTAAGGTTCGTGTGTCGGTTTTGATTTATTTTTATGAGTGATTGATTGTACGTGATTCTTGAGGCAATACTGTAAAACGATAAGACTACCCTTTGGAAATACCACTGATAGTCAAATATTTATGAAGAAATTTTTTAAGTAGGTATAACTACGACATTACACGAAACGCAATTAGTGCGAATAGTGAGGTTTAATGTCCTTTTAATTGCAAATTATAAACAATTGCTAATTAAAGAACTAAATGCTCGTTGCTAAACGAAATTACATAACCTATTTTTCCGCATCATAATTCCCGTACTTACCCCATTATCGCCATATACGGAATATTGCAATAAATATTGTGTATCCTTTGCAGGTAAGTGTCGAATGGGTGCAATTTTCTCGAGACGCCGTGCATCATGCAAGCTATCTATCAGGTTTGCCATCAATCATCGCTCGCGAACGAACTCGAGTGGACGTCTTCGTCGGTGATAGATGCACCAGCGATATCTTTTGATATGAATTAAAAGAAAAATTGGTATGTATTTTTACCTGGCATTCTAGAAAAGGAAATTCTATAAATGCTACTGTCAGCATTCGTTTTGAAATAGATGTACTATTTGTTTTCTTTTTATTTTGAGTTTTTAATGGGACTGACGTAACTGGAAGTCATAGGGAGGGCTCATCTCAATAGTATACAGTCGGATGATGGCAGGCTTACAGTCACATTAACAATAGAAAAAAAGAAAGAAAAATGCGTTTATTGGCATAACAGCAAAAAATATACACCTTAAAACTACAGAAACAGAAAATACTGATTATAATGCCAAAAGCGCCTCAGCTCAGCATATTGTCAGATGACAACACAAGGTGTACCACTTGACGATGATTTTCAGCTGTAACCCATAAGTGCCATTCGCTAGAACAATAAACAAATAGAAAAGTGTGTCCATTTTAATAAGTGATAGAAAAATATAAAAAAAGCTCATACGAAACCAAATAACATTTTGTGACTTACATGTGTTGTTGGTGGTGTGTTGTGCTGTCGATAGGTAGCATGTTATTGTTTCTATTGAATTTCCTAATTCTTGGTCGAATCATGTGAGCTACAGTATTCATAATTGATGCCCATAAAAGATGAGAATGTAACTCCGATCCAACCTACATTTAAATCCCAGATTTTACACCACATTTAACAAGTACCAAATACATAATATTCTAGATATTCCGGCAAACATTTGGCACTCGATGTTTCACTGCAGCAGTAGTTCATAACAAGGCGACAGGTACGCTCAGTCGTCATTCTGAGGAAACTGCACTTATCATACAATTTATAGCTGACTTGGGAACTTAAATACGTTTTGATAGAAATAATATCATAGTAAATGTTAACTGCAGGTATAGTTTATAGTAGAAAATCGTGATAATTTGTGTCGTTTTATAGATCATCAAATTTTAACACGTAGGTCTGTATTTAGGCGCTGGATTTATTTCAGGCTATCTGGTTTAGAAGTGGCTATAAAATTATTGAATTAAAATAATCATGCACATCAGGTGGATTATGAACTTCGTTTAATTGGTATAAGCCAAGCTTAACGAGTAAATAAATAAATAAAACCCTTATTATAGTAGGTAAGGGATTTGTTACTTTGTTGATAATAATTAGGCAGGTACACATATAAGATTAGCAAACAATAATGACTCATCATCTGCCTAGGCTTTTTAGTCTAACCGGATGCTGCAAAATTCCAGAATTTTCCATGGAGCGAGTGCCTATCTGACATATCCCTCGGTAAGACTGGTTTACAGACTTTCGGGCTTCTGACGACCCGTAACGACTTGTTAGATAAAGATCTACAGTGATAGTGACCGTGTGGTGCCGGAGTACCGTGTGGTGCCGACGTAAAGAATAGCACACCCCATTTCCTCCCGTGGGTGTTATAAAAGGCGACTAAGGGACTTACTAGAGAATGGGCAGCAGCGTTCTCTATGCATTTTTAACACCATAGTGCGATCGCCAACCCGCCTGCCAAGCATGGCGATTATGGCAAATCCCCCCTTTTTGGAGGAGGCCTATGTCCAGCAGTGGACGTCTTTCGGCTGAAAAGATGAAGAAAGAAGAAGACAAATGATAGCCAGGACCAACGGCTTAACGTACTTTGCGAGGCACGGAAAGGTCTTGGTATTTAAAGAAACAATAATTCTTACAATTTAAAATATAAAAAAAAAACTTTTTTGTGGAAAGAGATTCATGCAACTTTTATTTTCGTTCAGTTTCTTGGGTTTGTTACACGCATAACCGACACATGAAAAAGTTTAGCACTTTGTTTTAGACAACGAAGTGATACCGAACAATAGCCAACAAACAACAAAAAAAGGGTATCAGTTACGATACCAGCCCAGATACAGCAACGACAAGGAAACGCACGCGATTTACGCTTAATTAGAATAGACATTACTTACTATTTAAGCCTATTCGCTTTCTTAATTAATCATGTTTGGAGTGCACCTACGTTCACTTTCGTACCTTAACCGGAAAATCATGTCCTTTTATTTAATTAGCGAGTCTAATGAATTCCATCTCGGGTAGCCGGCTAATTAAGGGGACAACGCGCGACAACGCGATCGCGCGTGTCGCATAGAGTCGCGACGTGGTGCGTGTGAGACGGCTTTTATTTTGTTTTCTAGTGTTGGGGTAGTTTATGGTGTGCGACTTTTTATAATCTACAGGACTAGTTATCTGTGCAGTGTTGCCTACAAGAATTTGCTTTAGTTCGAGCAAATTCAAGCCGCTTTCTGATCAATAAAATACATTGACGTACCTTAGTTATTTATAGCGTCTATCGGTTGCACCGTTGAACCTGATTGACAATAAAGATTAGTAGGTTATACATCAAACTTAACTGCCAATTTAGGGAGCAGAATCGCAAATCGAATTTAATCGAACAAAATCATAAATCGTCTTCCCATTACCGCAGAAGGCTATCTACACGACTGTGGGTGTTTATCACGCACACTCATATTCTAAACGCTCGTTAGATAGCCCGAGAGTCTCTAATATGATCACACTGTCCGTAAATCGGTCGATACCGCGTCGCTCGCGCCGGTCGTGCATCTGATATGCGCCCGCGCCGCAGCACGCCATCTATCGTCGCGCGCCCCAACCGATCTAAGTAACGAGTCGATCTCGCGGATAAATTGTCGACGTCGCCTTTCCCCGTTCGCCGCTTGTTAGGCACCCGTAATTAATGATCGCTCTCAATCGTAGTTTCCTTACCGGCTATTATGATTTTGTATGGGTAAGCCGTTGTTAATGCGCTCAACTGAGCCCATTTCTCGTCGATTCCCTGGACAGGTTGCCGATAAACTTGCGTTCACTTACAAAACGCAGATACGTCATAGTTGCGCAGCCGCGGCTGACAGATAAATGGTCTCGCGAAGGATTCTTACGAAATCGGCAGACACTCGGACGGCCAATCTGACCCGTGCCGGCCCCATAGTGTTCTGTTTTTGTCTCAGTCGTTGTCCATAAATTATTCTAAATCGGGTCCCTATTAGATATTCAGAGGTTAAAACGGAAAGCTGGTGCATTTTACTAAAACATTCCGGAGTCTGATCGTATATCAATCGTTTCGATAGCGTCTCGTAGTTTTGGTTCCAGGAAACAATGCGTGCGACCTGCTACCTGTTGGCTGTCGCTCGCGATTTGTGGTCGCGGTCGCGAGTCTCGCTTGTGTGCACTATCGCTTACTTTCGTCATGATTATAGGGTTGGCGGGCGCGCTTCTGATGCCGTGATTTATGTTCGTGCAGTTTATTTCTTTAAAAGCCTAACATTTAGTGAACTGTTGTATCTCCTCGCTTAGCTTTGTGCGGACTAGACAGATAGATTTGTTTTTAACTTTAAGTCCTTGTCTGTTTTCTGTGACTTGTCTCTATTACAATAACACGTTAGATGATTACAGTCAATACTCGTAAAAAGTAAAAGTACATCAAGTCTCGTATCAAACGCTTGTAATCTAGAGCAATTTCAGGGGCTCTACTGAGGGTTATGAGTTACTTTGTTGGTCGTAAGGAACATTAGGATTGTGGCCTGGAGTCCTTGATAATAACGTTACGTGCTTCACTTGCGTTTATGTGCGTGTCTTACTAGGTATGTAGTGCTGAATATTAAAGTTATAGCAACGTAGCTGTGTCAAATATAGCACAAATATGGATACGTATATGGATACTACGCTTATTTTTATTATTAGGTTAAGTAGCCATTCAAAATCTTTGTCCCATGATTAGCAAACGATTGAATCACCAGGCTGTGAATAGATTTACTTTTGTCTTTTTTTTTCTTTCTCTATGACTTCAACTATGCATAGTCAGAAGGACGCGAATCAATGTCTTGATTACACATAACGAGTACTCGGCACTCGGCTGACTTCTCTCTTGACAATGTATCGCCACTGTACTCTGTATATGTCATCAAGGCATTACTCAAATACATGAACTACGTCCACCATTTTTAATAACTGTAGTTTTTTTCCACTAATTAATTCTCCGCTTTTGCCAACCCTGCCCGGCGCGCCACGAGCGCAGTTCACACGGGCGCATTCGCACACACGCGCGTCCACATTCAATGATATCGTCGGAATAAATCTCCGACGTGGTATAGCACGAGATCCCCGCTTTTGTCTTCCCGCGATACTAAGATATACGCGTCGCCGTCCACTGTATTAAAATATTTCGTGATGCACCTACGGGCCGATTTTTGTATGTATATGCCTTTATTTTTAGGCAGACAATGGGCTTAGATGTCCAGTGGTGGACGGCGGTTCTTTTGGTCAGTCGTTAGCGGACTGGTGATAGCAGTATGATTGCGTCGGTGTTGTTCTTAGTTGCCTTCAATGAGGTCTGGTTGGAGTTTTAAAGGTTTTATTCATGCAACGGTAGCTCATAAGGAAGCTGAAGTAGCATTGAAACAGCCATATTAGCCGTAGACCAGAAAAAACCAGCAAAAAAAAAAAATTGTGGCTCATGATATGACGCTAGTCATATGTGGGGCTACACTTAGACGCTATTTCCAGTAATAAGACTGTTTAAGGCTGAATTATGACGAGGCACGAACAAGAGTCCCTAAGTTGCGAGTTTTCGACCATTTCCTTAACCCATTCCAGTAGTCACCTTTTCGTCACCACCAGCATATTTAGCCCACAATTATATTCATTCATACCTCACAGTTTTCATCCAAAAAGAGTAACAAAATATGACGCGGTTTTCATCTATCGCGTAAGTTGTGACAGCTTCAAGCGACGCGTGAAGCGACAATAATGTGTGCCGCGCGACGTCACGAGCGGCGACAACGCGACATGTTTATTCAAATCTTAATGCCCTATCGTAATATTTAAAATTTATAACCGCCGTCTAAATGCGGACTGGAGCGCGTAAGGCTAGCGACGCACTGGGGAACCGCGATGTGACGCGGTTTTTGTTCGGCCTGTGTTTTATTAGGTGTAGGATAAAACGTGTGATAACACAGTTGGTAGTTGGAAATAAGGTATGCTTACAAGTCACATTACAAGTCCATATTTCTGTTGATAAATAGAGATAATATTACTTTCACTGCCGAAAGACTTCTTGCTGAAGAACCGCGTTAATTAATTCATTTAATTCATTCCTATTTTTCTTGTTTAGGAATAAATCGGAACCGTTCATGTGTCTGTTAAAAACTTACCAAACTAATATTTTCTTGACGCGTGTCGCTTCACCACGTGACTGGCTCAGTGTGTACACCACCTAACAATTATTCTGAAAGAATTTTAATATTTTTGTATCACATAAATATGAATGATTCGTGATTAAGTTTATTTAAAATCTGTTCTTTGTGATGACACGTTTTATTTATAGTTTGTGTGATAAGAAAAGTTTTTTTTTTAACTGTTTTGAAGTTAGGACTATTTTGGAACGGAAAAAAATAATTGTTTAGTGATTTTCTTCCGTTTACAACATTGGAGGTCTAAAAGCTCGCACACTGTATTTCAAAATAACAACGTTTCTTTAGAAGTCTGCTCATCCCATAAAGGATTATGAGCGTGAAGTAACAGATGCTTTCGTAATAATTACAGTTATAATAATTTATTATTGTAGGCATTGTTTAAACTCCGTACCTATTTCATTTAGTAGAACTAATCGATTGAATGATCGCCGACTATTAATTTATAAACCGATTCGTTGAGATCCATGGCATTTTAAATTGCTTTGAAAATTGTAATTTTCCTAATGATTTTGATTGATATTATTGCGTAGGGAATTGTAATTGCTTTAACTACTAACGCCACATTGTTTTTGGTGTTGTTGAGAACATTTTGTGGTACCGAAGTATTATTTTAACGGTATTAACAAATTAACTGTTTTTGAATCGTGACCGATTTGACTAAAAGCTTGCATAATTATTAGACCTCATACTCTAGCATCATCAGAGCGGGCAATTATGTAGGTACGGGAACACCGGGGTTAGCTACTAATTTTCGAAGAAAAATGGCGGGATTGAAATCGTTTTCTGCTCTCATCGGATGTTTGTACCTAAATCAACTAATTAACCTGTAGGCTTACACTTTCAAATTTCTGTAAAAAAATAAACCCTTTTTAAGTATAGACTAAGTGTATTTCTACTTGACCTTTTAAATAATAATCCGCTTAATAAAGAGTTTGATCCACCAAAGTACACTCTCACTACCTATGTATAAAATTATCTTGACTGCAATATATTCAGATCAAATAGCTTTAAGCCTTTGACAGGTGGCTTTATTAGGTTGTATCGCCGAAGGCTTACATTATGACCTAATTTTGTATTTACCTTTTACAAATTGCGCTTCGTTTTGACATTTAGTCCATTGTTTATAACTAGTGTTGATATCGCTTTGATATCAATACGATCTCACTTCGATTGTTGATTAAATAGATACCGATACAATATAATATTTATCTATAGGTACTAATCTTATAAAGCTAAAGAGTTTGTTTGTTTGTTTGTTTGAACGCGCTAATCTCAAGAACTACTGGTTCGAATTGAAAAATTATTTTAGTGTTTGATAGCCCATTTATCGAGGAAAACTATAGGCTATATAACATCACGCTACAACCAAAAGGAGCGGAGCATCAATGAAAAATGTCGCAAAAACAGGAAAATGTATTCCTTTTGAAAGCTTCCGATGCGTGCGCTGCGTAAACGGTTAAAGTTACGCAACAATCATGTATGACAAAATTGTTCCTCTTAAAATGTTATATATATCCTTTAAGTTTGGGTTACTATAACTTTTTTAATGAGAACCAAATAAAACAGAAGTTTTTTTTTTGTTTTTTCTATGAACGCCTTGGATTTGTTAGATTGTCTCCGCCCCGACTAGTAGAATAAAGCACTGCCTGTCGCGCGACGAGCGTTGCCTTTGTGTCGCGTCGCGTGTCGCACTTGTTTTTGTAAGTGCCTTAACTATTAAAATATACCAAAAATTCACGGATTAAAATTTATTTAGAAAATTCACTTTCTCATACATGTACAGAACGACTTTTTTCATGATATCTCGGGAACGGATTGGGGAACTGGCTAACAAGAAATTTCACGCGGACGAAAGCTAGTTTATAAATGTGAAAGTTTGTATGTTTAGATGTTTAAATGTTTGTTACTCAATCACGCAAAAACGGCTGAACGGATCTGAATGTAATTTGGCAGACATATAGTTTATAGCCTGGCGCTCGTGGCTAAGTAATAACAGCCGCAGGGGATCGGTCCCTCAGGTTCAGCTTCGCTTGCCGCGGTATCTTAACATACCGAGCCTCCTCGAAAGCACGTTATACAGGGTTGGTCCCGGCTGTCGTTCGTGGATCTTTGACAGTCGTTACGGGTCGTCAGAAGCCTGAAAGTCTGACAACCAGTCGTACCTAGTACTAAATAAGTAAAATTTATTTCCGTCCACTAACCAATAGGAATCCCTCGAGGTTGTTAACTGTTAAGGCTCCTACGTGTCGCGCCTTTTTGTAGGTACCTTTATCTGTGCCTAGGTTCTGGTCTGTATAGAATACTAGTAAATACTTAGTGTTAAGGTGTTTCTGAATATGATCCAATAACTTAAATTGACTTTTCATGCCGCCTACTTAAACATGAATCTGTCATCTAAGGGGCTGTTTAAATTTACTTCGTCGTGATTTTAAATTCATAACGAATTAAGGCTCGCACAGACTCGCGCGATATCGCGGGCGCGACAGGCAGCGACAAAGGAATTGTGCTGCTAGTGTCGCGTCGCGCCCGCGATATCGCACTAGTCTGTACAAGCCTTTATGAAATTACGAGTATGTTACCGTGAGCCTAAGACGTATTTATTGTTACTTTTGAAGATTTTTTTACAAAGTGGATTATGCATGGCCTATAGCGAAACGTTGATTTATACAATTAATTATCGTTAGGCGGTGTATTTTTTAATAGGAATACTGAAACTAAAATGCATAATCATAATCAGCCTATAATATTCCCACTGCTGGGACACAGGCTTCCTCTCTTCGAGAGGGAGTGGGCTTTAATCCCACGCGGGTTGGTAGATGTCACATGTCTTCAATGTTTTTAGTCTAGGACGTGCCGGGTTCCGCACGATGTTTTCCTTCACCGTTTTGAGAGCAGCAGTTGAAATTATTTACACAATGAAAAGTGTAAACTTGTAAGTTACTGCCTAAATACGCTGTTAGTATTTTATTAAGTGACGTAATTTTTTACTCAAAGTTTCAGAAAGGAGGCTGTATCATGCTCATATAACGTAGGCAGGCGATCAAGGTTTAGTACCTATAGTATTTTCAGCTTTTTAGTATCTGTGTGGTGTTTACGCTACCTACCTAATGTTTTTTTTTTTCGTTCTGAGTTGAACTCGGCCTACTATGGATATTTTTAAGCTGATAATGGTTGATACTGCTAGTCTTTTCTTTAGGATTTCCACTTCATACTATTTTACACTCTACTTTCGGCTTTCGATGCTCATTGATATTTCATATTAGAGGTATTATTTTGTGTGTTAAACATTTCTCACGGCAAAGTAAATGCCAGCGTCTTACAAAAAACAAAAAAAAAAAAAACTTATTTTTATTCATTTTCGATTCCCATGATAAATAGTACTAATACGTGGTTGGACTTTGATTAGATTCATTATTATTTTTCATAGTAAAGAATTAACAGACACCTTATTTGTATGGAGCTCGCCGGTAACATTAGAATAATAAGTCATTTTAGGATTGTCACTTATGTAAATCATTTCGACAGGTGGACTGTGGTCTCACGAGCTTTTTTATAGTCTTGTGCGAGTTACCTTTTGAGCTATTAGGATTTGACAGTAACTGTCTTATCAAGGAGTATCGTATTACTCAGTAACTGCGTTGTGGAGGTTAGACAGGCATGTAAAATACTGGTATTCAGCTGTATCCGGGTAGACTGGAAGCTGACTCGTACATAGTTGCAAAAAGCCTACGCAGATGATGACGAGTTACATAGCTTGTGGATGAGCATGGACTTACCTACTTTATGTCTTCAGCATCATCCATCTTCGGCCTTATCATCATTTACCATCATGTGAGATGAAGGCCAAAAGCTTCCCCGTTGTATGTAAAAAAAAAAACATGAGTTTTGTCATGGTCTCATAGAAAATTCGGGAAAATTGGGACAACCGGGACACTAGTCACATGTTTATTTTGCAGTGTTTGCCTTATATCTTTGAAGCATAACAGGTAGGACATTCTCTGTGCCAAAGAAGTCGGAAGGACCAAAATTTACAACCCGGTTCTCACAGTTGGCCCTTCCGATGCTACATAAACAGTTGTTTATCTGATTGTTTTCTACTAATAAAGTTTAAAAGTCGAATCGACGACTTCCTCCGTTTCTAAAGGGTAAAAAATAATAATATATTCTCCCGGACAGTTGAGAAACACCCCTTTTAAAATCGATAAAAAAACAAAATGAATGAGTCCGATAAGAACCTCCTTTAAATCGATTTGAAATAAATGATGTTTATAAATCAATCGATTCTGGTCCCTCCTTTTTAGTTTTATTTTATGGGTCATGATTACTAAAACCCAGAGAATTAACCCAAAAGAAATTAATGAGTCAAATCCCCATGTTTTAAACTTGGCATATCAAACGCCATTTAACAAAAAAACATGCTCTTCCTGCTGAATTCAGGATTAATTGTGAGCAATATAATAATATATAAAAAAATACATGTAAAAGCTTTTCTTGAAATAATTAGGTAAGTATCTTCGTAGCAAAAACATAAACCATGTAAGTTTTAATCGTTAACCAGCAAACTTTATACATATAGGTACTTACAATAAAACAGACTAGATGTCCTCAATCATCCTTTTGGATTTCTTAAGAGTTTATCTCTACTTTTATGAAACTCAGTTATGTGTGTGTCAAAAGAGATGACGTAACTAATTTGAAGTAGACAGACGCACTTTTTAGCTCACTCTTCAAAAACCTTGTAGCTTCATTATTCACAAACTAAATCAAAAGAGAATCTCTGACATCTACTTATCTATTTAAACGTAATAGGATGAATCACTAGAGAATGTAGGTACAGTCACAAAGTAGATTAGTACAGAAGGCTGGCCGAGCGAAAAAGCACGCACACATAGACATGCTTCACGAGTGTCGTATATATGAGTGTAAGCGCACCGCGACTGGCAGTCGACCGAGGACCGAGATCGCCGTACGTTCGCATGTATCTGTGCGTGTGCCCATTTTTGCTCGGTGTATGGAGCCAGCCTTCTGTACCCATCTATTCTGTGTCACAGTTGTCATATCTCGCTCAATAGCTCACTTGTCACTTTCCAGTCTTTGTGCCAAGACTGTGTAGATGGTGTTTTTGTCATTATCTGATGACTGGGCGCATGTCACACATACATATTAATCATAGTTAGGTCGTAATTATTGCTAAATAATTAAAACTGGATTAAGGCAGGTGTTTGTGATAGTTTAATGAGAAGTTTTTCCGTTGCAACTACGTAGGCTACTAGTCGTTCATCGGTCTTAGTAAACAATAGAACCTTATTTGACTTGTGGCTTTCCTATGTCCAAAAACCTATCTCAAATGAAAGTATAACTAGTACCAAGACGAAACTGCCCTACATGCCAAACTGTCAGAAATAACTGCAGCTTATTTAGTTCGTCCCCTCTTGCATTGTAATGAATTCAAGCTATCATAAACAAGGTTGCAATGGATTGAGTTATCAACGCAAACCGCGTCTCGAAATAAGCAGCAACCGAAATAGCACTACGATGATACCTCTCGTCATAATTGCAGGTTTACATTGTAATCTAGATGTTAGAGACTTGATCTTTAAGTCCACGTTAGTCTGAAGAAGCGTGTTTCTACTATATAGGCACAACGCGTTTCTAGCTTCATACTTCTTACCTTAAGTGACCTAATAGCTTACCGATTGACAAATGTACATAATTTGGGTCTTTTTAACAGCTGAATTTACGCTGAATGCGACATAAGTTTCTTCACTCTTATATAACCAGTAGCTTGGTAGCTCGTTCCTTGTTCTAGGTGCAAGTAAGTTAATACTTTATGGAAGCAACAAGATTCTGCCCTATAAGTTTAAATTCATTGCATTTTTTGGATTCATTGCAAAAAGCTTAGCATTGATTAAATAGATAACTTACCATCTCCCTTTATCCTTCTTCTGCCATCTTGTTCGGTGCGCGTACGCATGAAAACGTCGCTAATCGTATGATATATATCGCGTGATATAGATCGCGTTGACGGTGCGGCGACACTGGCACTCTGTGAGTGATCCAGTGCTCCGAGCTATGTGAGCTATGAAACACCTGATTTATTGAGCTATGCGGATTAGTATTATTATGTAGGTTGATATGCTGGAGTGAGAGGATATTGATAGGGTGAGCCAATTAGTTTTGCTCGGTGTCTCAGGTTAAAGATCGGTTTGCAGATATTAGCTCCTCATAAGGTTACGGGGGTAACTTGAAGCGGAGCTTAACCTGGAAATTGGTTAAGATGATGATGTCAGATTCCAGCCATAGCGACAGCATTCAGTGACATTACAGAAAACGGGTAAGCTGGAGATAGATGAGTGAAGATAGTTAGAAGTATCAATCGAAGTAGGTTTGTTGCCAAATTTTATAGTTGTACCAATTTTGTAATGTGCAGTACGGAAGTAGGTATGTCTATGTATGAATCATTTAAGATGTTTTTAATGTGCTGTCATTTGCTCCATTGATAACAAGACACTTTGGCACAGAATTTATTTTAGTATGAACTCACTTAAGTATCTAGTTATTTATTTTTATCACCAAATCGATTGTGTGCACTTGCAGCTGATTCTAAAACTTTATTCCTCAATTATTGCATTAAAGCGTGAATATCACACTTCTTGGAATCCCCAGCTAATACCAGCCAATCATTGCCCAAGAGCTGTCACTCATTTATCTAACTCATTACGACAATATTTAAACAACTCCCACTAATAAGCTAGGCATGCATACCAACCACTTCTAAATTCTAAAACAGTCTCTCAAAGGGTTTACATAAATACGTCCTTACACACTTGTCATTACCCGACTGACAACTACAAGGCGTCCTGTTCTATCCGACGACAACGTTACGACAAAACGCATGCCAGACCAAAATAGACCGTAGTCCATGTTACTGAAGGGTTAATGTGAATGCATATAAAAAATTGCGCGATTGTTGGAGGCGTAAAACATCTGTCATTGGCTAACAAATGCTGACAGAAATTGATGCGCGCACTGACAGTGAAAAACGCGGAATCGTGCGTCCGGCGGGTATTTTTAGTCGCGCAGCTGTCGTGCCGCGTCGCGAGGTATCAAGACGCGTCGCTCGCCGTCTGAACTAACCTTTTGTTGATAGACGCGTATTGATATCAAAGTGATGCTTCTATTAATCTTACTCATTTGTTTACGTGAAGTTCGCTGATTAGGACAGAGTTGTTGCTCCATTTTTTAATAGTTTTTTAATCTAGATACATGAAGATAGACAAGAAAATTAATCGATTACTTAACTGATCCTATCTCGCGTGATTTATCACTGTTTTAAAGGGCTCTTTCTGGCTAATCTAATATGTAACTACATACTACCTACTCAAAATTTGGTTTGAATGAAATCATTTCAACAACTAAAATTTCAATATTATCAAACATAGCCATGACTTAAAATCAAAAAAAAAAGTAATGTAGGAGTTGAACCGCGTTGTTACCGCATCCTATGCTAACGAAACCAAGGACCAAAATAGACCACAACAGCGAATAATAGCAATAGGGAACATAGACATCAACATCTACGAGTATGAAAAACTTAACAAACTGCTTAGATTAGCCTCTTGGCCAAAAACAGGAGAACCAATGGGTCCTATTAGGTCTTCTCATCATATAATATAAGCTATTAAACCAGTACATTATAGCTGCATATAGCTTTAAAACTAAAGCGTCTAGTTGGCACCGCTCTCAAGCGATAAATATCGGGTTTTGATGAAATGAGACGTACTGTGAAGCTTCATAATTCTGATATATTTCAGTGATATACTCGTAGGACATGTCTCGAGTGACGATAATTTTCATTAAAATATTACCAGTATTTATACGGCTACATATTTCTCCCTATGTGATGACTGTGATGAGTAACGCACGCTACTCTAGGGGCTTCTGATAACTCTTAAAAAGGTTCAGTTCTATAGAGCAATACAAATATTAGACTTGGCTAGATTTTAACCCAGAAATTAAAGTGAACGAAAATGAGGATGTATAATATCCGGTACGACTCTCATAATCCTTCCATATCCTATGGGCACGTCTTCCCTACCATTACCCCCCGGTCTATTCCTTGATATGCAATGGTCTCTGTAGCCCCATGAAACATGAGGATCCAAGGGCTAGTGTGTATCTTTGGGTTCATTCGAGTTATCGAGTCTGTTCAAACCACGCTGGGGTCATTCATTCATTCATTTCATTCAGAAATTAAAGTGAACCAACGTGCATATGGATGCAAAAACCGTGCTAGATGGTTCCAAAAACTTACTCGATTATACAGTTTTCGGAGAACCTAAGTACAATGATGGTTTTTTGATAAGATTTTGGTCATAAGCACTCTAAGTTGACTGAAGCCAAATTGCAGCCAAACTTAACTCTTGAAAATTCCCAGTGCTTAAAACAATAACATTCGTCAACTTCTAAACAATGTTTCTTCTATCACAAAATCTTAAAAGTACAATCACTAACAAAAGCGTTTCCCCCAAATATAACTGTCGCATATCCATAATATGTCTCATACATGAGTCAGAAACGCGGGACAGTCGTGACCCGCACCGAACACGGTCAAATACCTGACTACGACATTTTACTTGGAAATTCGATTTCTATTAGTGTTAATTGTGTTCCAGTGACATCTGATAGGATGGACGTGTGTCGTTAAATTTTATGTATGTGTCTTTATTCGTTGTGCCTCGGTGATTAAGTTCCGAGAAGTTCGGTGATTATCATAATTATTGGTGTGCGGTAGACTTATGCGATTGCTGGGCTTTTTTATTGCGTCTATAGGTATAGTTTTTCATTGCTGGGGAAAAATCCATCCCATACTAACTTCACTTTGCATTTCCATAAAAACATTTGATATCTCGTTTCCACTATTTAATGTCTAAAAATATATCACCAAGTACAGTCGACCGCAAAATATCTAACCAAAATATAGCCTAACTCGCAAGGACTGAGCCCGTCACTAAATTTTACCTCTTAAATGAGATTCCACGGAGCATAACTCTCAAGATATTTTATTGTAACGTGTATTACACAAATATTATTAATACGGGACCCAGACTGAATTAAAGCCAACGAAGCGAACGCCCACAATTTGCCACAAGTCAACATTTTTTATGTAAATGTCCTCAGCCCTACCTGTTTTGTTCTGCGACTGTACCCAACGATTATGAGGGTAATTTTGCGTTTTTGATAAGACAGCTTAAACTAGAAAAATATGGGTGTCACTTAGTTCATTATGTTTGCATCTGTATCTCACCTGTCACATTGTCACCATCAGTCATGATAAATCAGAAACTGACGGTAGGTAGGTATCTACAGCTAATATTATTTCATTCTACCATAGTGTGACTTTATTTAAGGGGCTTGTAGCTAAGTAATAACAGTCGCACGGGTCGATCGACCAGGTGAAGCTACGCTTGCCGCGGTTGGTCCGTGAATAAGTGACCATCTTTACATACCAAGACTTTTCCTTGCCTCGGAAAGCACGTTAAGCCGTTGGTCCCGGCTGTCATTCGTGGATCTTTGACAGTCGTTACGGGTCTTCAGGAGCCCGCAAGTCTGACAACTAGTCTTACCAAAAGGTATAGTGTTGCTCAGTAACTGGGTTGTCGAGGTCAGATAGGCAGTCGCTCCATGTAAAATACTGGTATACAGTTGCATTCGGTCAAACTAGAAGCCAACCCCAACATAGTTGGGAAAAAGCTAGGTAGATGATGATGTGTGACTTAATTTTAAAAACGTTGAAGAGGTGAGATTAGTAGTAGTGCGGCTGAGTGTGGGAGGCCGCGGCGGGAGAGGAGTGCCAGTATTGCGGTGAGCCGTTCTCCCTACCTTCCGCGGCCTTGACGGGGTCGCCACCGTTGAATGGCGGACGCGGTGGGGCCGCAGAGGAAGAGGAGTGTCGGTATTGCGTTGGCCGCTCTCCCTATCCTCTGCGGCCGAAAAGTGGTAAGCGGCGGGGCCACTGACCTGACCCGTCACGGGGGGGGGACCAGGGGCGCCTGGACGTGGGGTCGTCTGGCGCGGGATCCCAGGTGGAGGCCAGCAGGCAATGGGTGCGGGGGCACCCTTGCCTGTATTGCACAGGCCTCCACCAGTGTCGGACGGGAATGGCCAGGTGTTCCCGGTCATTCCGGGAAGGTTGTGCGCCGGGAGGGTTGTGGACGTAAAGGCTGTGCCGGTTTCCCATGACCCTCCCATCAAGGCGATGAGGGAACCCCGCTGAGTTTTAGCGGGTATACTGCCATTCTGACAGGGAGTCCCACATACCCCGTCTCGTCCCCTGACGAGCGGGCATGCGTAATACATTTCTCAGCGTCAAAAAAAAAAAAGGTAGATGATGATGTGTGACTTAATTTTAAAAACGTTGAAGAGGTGAGATTAGTTCTCTATGAGACAAGAAACCGTACCGTGTGCGTGTGCTGCCGGACGTAAAGAATAGCACTACTCCATTTCCTCCCGTGGGTGTCGTAAAAGGCGACTAAGGGACTTACTTGAGAATGAGCAGCAGCGTTCTCTATGCACTTTTAACACCATACTGCGCCGCCAACCAAGCGTGGCGTTTATGGCAAACCTAATTGGGGGAGGCTTATGTCCAAAGTGTAAATGATGATGATGATGATGAGACAAGAAAACTATCATGAGTTTATCTTCGTGCATTCACAAGAATTATGCTGTTTATAACAAGTGCACATTTTGTTTGTATAAGTAAGAGCCAGAACTAGAGGTCAATCGATAACACCAATTTAAGAAATTACAGATACCCATCGCCCACTTATATTATCGAAAGAAACTTAATTTTGAATCCTGCATTCCTCGCCTAGAAGGCACGACATATTTTATATTTCCTCCCATTCCCATCAAAATGAATTGCCTCCCAAAAAAAAACTGTATACCAAACAAAAAGTCCCGACTAACAAACTAACAATAATATAACATTTGGCTTCAACAATAACTATAAATTACTGAACATTAAAAGTTTCCTAGCATCAGTCACGGAGACTTATGGTATCTTCAGTTATCGTCTCATCAATCGGCTAATAATAACATATCTCCGTTTTCTCATTGTATTTGTTATAATAACTTATAAAGCATCTCCGGGATATATAGCCGCCGACGGTTTATAGCCCTTTTTGACATATTTGTGATGGTTTCAGAGATCGGCCCGCTACACACGCTAGATTTATAGATTTCGAGTCATTTCTTCCGACTGTACCGCAGTCATTCTTTTGTGGGCGCCCGTTTTTTCCTTTTTATGTTATGTTTATGATTTAGTGTTATGTGCCAGTGTTATGTTTTTATATAGTTGTGTTATGTTATGTAAGTGATGGATGGAAATGAGCTTTATTATTTTTGAAACGGTTTGATGTTGGGATGTAGGTGTTTTATTTATTTTTATGCGTAAGTGGTATGAAGACTTTAATAATGTTTCGTCAACAAGATTAGCAGTATTTCAGATGAGAAAGGAATTTCGAACCTTATGTGCATTGCAGTTAGTTACAGTACAGCCGAGTTTGAAATGCCAAAGGCGCTTCTGAAATTACTTTTGAAAGGCGTCATTTAAATCGATTTCGTTTCACTTGACCAAGTTTTTCGAAACTTTACATTAACATATGTATTCACTTACTGTTATAGGGTAATTTGACAAAATTCTCACTTTAAAAAACATAAAAATACGATTTTTACAGTAACATTGTTTCACAAAAACTACATTTATAATTTTAAAGTTAAAATAACAATATTTTATTGTTAATTCTTACCGTTATTTTTGACCCGGTTATTCAATTATCGTTAAATTTAACGTTTCTTTTATTTTTATTATAGATAATGCGAAACACGCTTATTTTACACTTTCAATTAATAAAAAAACAATACTTAAGAAAAACTGTTTGCGTAACGTGTTTGTAAAAATATTTACGAAATAAAACTTTTACTGGGTAATCCACTGAATGTTATTTTTAATCTTTGTTAATTAGATATTTTTAAGTAGCTTTTTATTATCTTAGTCAGCTTCAGATCGTAATCTCATTAATTCACATGCTGTCTTGATGCAACTTTCATTACAACAAAAATAACTTTTATAACCTGTATTGAACAAAAGCAAAGCATTAATACAATTACAAAAAAAAAAAAATGCAACAATTTATCGATCTCACTGTAACTTCAACCCCATAAAACAAAGTAGCAAATGTACAGTCGAAACGCACACTCTTCCCGTCCAAGTTTTCCTTGATAAATATAAATAGCTACAATTAGCGTTGATTTATTCGCCGGCAGACGGATTAAACACTCCGATTAATGCCGACATCTGCGGCGATCGATCCTTGGCGACCTTTAACTTTTCTCCGTGACTGTACTTATCGTTGGACGTGATCGTCATTTGTATCATAAGTTGTGCTGACCCACTGTTAAGATTAGATGGGATGAGGATGGTTAGATTGTGATTTATGGGTGAAGTTATGTGATTGATTTAGGGAAGTATCTGCTAGGTTTGTACTGTGGAGGTTTTCTAATTCATGATGACGTTTTTCTATGTATAGGTTGGGTAATCGTGGTTGTGGTGTCACACGGTTGCTTCGGAAAGTGGTAACCATTTTCTGTAATAATCAAGCAGTTTAATCATAATCATTTCTTTATTTGTGTAACATAGGTAGGTGAATACAGTTCTTAAATTAAAGTTCATAGGTCGCTTTATTATGCCAAAAGGCTTACAAATATATGGTTGCATGCGAAATAAAAACAATATGGAATAATTTCTACAGTCAATTCATAAAAACCATATTTGGGTATTGAGATGTTACTACTCTTATCAGTCAATGGCTGAATACAACAAATTGGCTTTTAGATGGCATTTACTCTAACAATACCACGATTTTCCTGAAAAAACACAATCTACAATTTATTAACAATAAGTCAGACAAAAACCAATAAAAGCTAACTAATATAAAATCGTCAAACAAAACGAAATGTAATTTAATAAAAGATGCAGGTAATGTAGTGCATACAATACGAAAGTTGACTATAACGAACGCAAGACAGGAGCAAAACAAACGGACACACAGATGATAAAATGCAAAAACTGAGTCGCGACCACCGACCGATGACGTCACAACGAATTAAACCGATGAGCGGAACTGTGGAGTAGGCTTTGATATTTTATAGGATTGTTACAAAGACATTGCTAAAACTAAGTAGTAAATGTCAATTAAAATAAATCATCAAAGCTAACGAAGAACAAAAGGCTATATTACGAAATGAACCTTTCATTATTTAATGAAACGAAAATTTAATTGTGCTACCATTTCTCATAACATATAACAAAAATGGACAAGGACAAGAGAAAAGCAAGTTCCATTAAAAACAAACTGTGTACTTCTCATTAAAAAAAAAAAAAAAAAAAAAATCAGCAACTGATATCTATACAAATAAATAAAATTGAAATATCTGTTTTTAATGTCAAAATAACAATTTTTTACTAAATGCATATGAAAGTACTTATAACAAAAAACAGTTTTTTACTTTTTTGTCTTCCTGTTGTCTGTCTGTCTGTTCCGGCTAATCTCCGGAACGACTGGACCGATTTTGACGGGACTTTCACTGGCAGATAGCTGATGTTATAAGAGGTGACGTAGGCAGGGGTACATTTAGGGTTCCGTACTTTTATTTGAGAAAAAGCCACGCGGGCTGCATCTAGTTCCAAATATCAATCTGCCTAGCCTTTTCCCAACTACGTTGGGGTCGGCTTCCAGTCTAACCGGATGCAGTTGAATACCAGTATTTTACATGGAGCGACTGCCTATCTAACGTCCACAACCCAGTAACTGGGTAACACGATACCCCTTGGTAAGACTGCATCTAGTTCCAAATATAACCCATAAAGTCCCTCACAGAGATTTCCTCTAAAAAAAGTATAACACCAAAACACCGTCTCCACACCTCTGTCCACATTCCGCCCACGGCGAGCAGCCCAACACAGCGATACACAGCGATGCAAACGTCATGCCTTGTCTATTCGATATTATTGTACACATGTTATTTTGCGAGTACACTGCTGCACACTACTTATATCACCAACACACCGTCCCTTGCTAACAGCCAGCGGTGGAAACAAAGAAATAATGACACGTATGTTAAAGGCCCGACAATGTATGACAACGTCAAAGACAAGTAGGTACGTGTTATGATCGTTGAATGGTGGACCAGGTTTCTGTTTGTAAGCGTTAAAGATTTAATTCAGTATTGGAAAGTGTGTTTGCAAGCTTTTGTATGGCAAGACTTGCTTAATATATAATATATACTTTAGAAAATAACAACAGAGCTTTCGTTCAGTTTATTTTTTTAAGTCTTTATCCTTAACTTGAAGCACTCAAACATTGCCTCACATTGGTAACTGCATTGTACATTTAAAAAAGTAGAATCACAAGTTTTTGTAGTCCTATCCACTCTCATGAAAATTAATTGTTGTAATAGTCATCCCATGTAATTATCATTTAACTATGTAAAATTAATTGAATAATAGTCCCATGAAAATTCATTGAAAGTCATCCCAATAAGAGTCCTTAGTCTACATTCAGTAACATACCATTCAAATGTATCCTAAACAATAGGTATCTTGCAAATTAAATCCCGTACATTCTTCTGTTGACTTATTACACACATGTCATACACACAAACATAACAATACAATACAGTATAATATACGCTTGTCTATTTAAAATCTCCAGCGCAGGACAAACTAAAAGTGACGTGAAATGTCCAACGTCCAACGGGTTTCATTCAATGGTGCAAGTTTATGTGCACATGACATAGTCCCCACTGAGACAAGTTATGAAGGCTATTCATTCCGTTTTTTGGAAAAAAGTGTGGTTCTTTGTACTGAAGTGAAGTTGGAAATGTCGCGTAACACACCCAAGATTTTAACTGTGGTGTGTCATATTGCAAAAGGTATCAGAACTACGAAACATTTTGTCTAAATGAGCTAAGACAGTTCTGAAAGACTGGCTAACAGGCAAAACAATAGGGCACTAGCTAATAGACCGAAAGTACTGAGCTACAAAGTAAAAGAATTTAACAGTCCATAAGAAAATGTGCACCAGTCAATATCCAATTATAAATGGGGCCTAACTTTATATTGATAGTCAGGCCCCATTTATAAATTGGATATTAACTATATTGATTTAATTGATTATTCTTTTTAGACTGTTAGTTGTAGGTGATAAACTTTATATTGATAGTCTATCACCTACAACTAACAGTCTAAAAAGAACAATCAATTAAACCTGGACCATATTATCCAAAATATCGAAAAGGAGGAATTTCCTTGGTGCGATTTCTGCAGTTTCAAGCGTTAAAACTTTTAAAAAGCGGACACAGTATTTCTTTCTACTACCAACAAGATAAGTAAACATACGTTACTATGAAAGCGCTCCAGCATATTCCCTAATATACATCAAATATACCCGGGTCCGTCTGTGTGTGACCGACAGTTGGAGAGATTGTGGTGTCTTGGAGATAACTGTCGCTGACACATGGGCTTATTGTGTCGTCGACTGTACGCACCGATTTGTCCTTCTAACTGTACGTATGGGGTTTGACTTGAATCGAATTGATATCAAGGTTATGATCCCTTGGAAAGCTTCTGCCAATAGTATTTAGACAGAATACATTCCAATATATCTCAGTACTTAAATAGATGGTCTCAACCAATCCTTAAGTTGGCACTGTCACTTGCATTTTTCAGCAGTTGGATACGCCGTTGACTTATCATCAAGTATCAATAAGCACATACATAGATGACGTACTGATGTATTCAAATCAAGTGCATTCCCGAATAAAATAATCCTCTGCATCTATTTACTAAAGAAAATACGACAGCGGAAGTACTAGAAATTCACCCTTTTACTAATAATAAATGCAGTTCTAACTACATTGCCGTTGGCCGTACAGACAATGCCTATAATATGTAGCTTCGTCTGATTTTATCTATCCGTGACGATATATTTTTGTCCTCCCCGTCAATAAATAATGGGGCAGGTCAAAGTCTGAGAGCTAATGTGTGTTGATCTTAGTCCAAGCTTTTGTTATGCTGGTTACAAAGGTATACATTATCATTTGTATGTACGGTTCCAGTCGAGAGTTTGTCGCTTTCGAGTTTGGGGGAGATAGTTTGAAGTACTGCTTTGAGTGAAACAGTTAAATTGAAATTGAATTTTCTAATACATCTGTGGTAGTTTTCTTGAATCCCGTTAAACTAATAATATAAAATTTTTCTATTCAATAGTCAAACAAACACAAGTTTGTAGCTCGACACGATGATCATGGTTTAATATTTTCTATTCTACTCAAGTTTTTACTACATTTAAATCACTCTTAAATCACTGTTACTGACCCAATTTTCGATTTTATCTACCAATACACAAATTAAAGACATGAACAATTAGCTTACCTATTTGATTTATATCTAATAAATCGTTATCAGCACCCATTAACAATATACTATGTGATTTTTTCACCGATTTAACACAATTTTTCCCAGCAATAAAATAATTATCTAAATCAGTTGATTGGTTACGGGTATCGTTACGTTAACCGGTAACATTTTTCTTGTATATTTTCAACTGTTTTTTATCGGTAAAATCGTGTGAATCGATTTTATTTTCGAGTTTTAATCGGGAATCTTTAGTAGAGGTGTTGTGTGTCTAGAATGTAACTGAGCTAGTGAGATGCTGCATTACTGAAATAACTACATATTGGCTTGATTTGGCGACTGGTACCGAAAGGGACATGGCTGGACTTGATCAGACGACTGCAGCAATTAGAATCAATTTCTTCTCGAATAGTTTACTCCTTTGTTTTGGTCGTTTCATTGGGCAAGCTAAAATTAAGATATTGGTATTACCTTTATCGTATTAGCAATATCCAGTGTAATGTTATCGAAAATTATGTCTTTTTCTGTTTGGTTTGGTTCCTTGTTTGGATGTTACCACAGTGGTAAGGTAGCATAGAAAATTGGATTGTTTTTTCTTAAAATTCTTAGATTTGTCGTAGGTGGTAAATTACCTATTGTTTAGAAGATGTCGCCCTACAATTTTGCATTCTTTTGTCGCGATGTTTCTACGGTTTGAAAATAATACCGTCATTAATGTCTATCTTATTAGTTGATCAGACTTCATTTAATATTCAAATAAGCACACTTCATTATAATAAATTTTATGATTATAATTAATTAACAAATTTCAAACTATCTAATACTCCATAATTTCTTTTATGGCTTATATTGTTTCAACTTCCAAATAGAGGCGATTCTGTCGGTAGATAAACTTTGAGAATGTCGAACAAACACCTTATCTAAGCAACACATCGATCCAACACTGGAAATCTCAACAAATATCTCATTATAAATGCCAAATTAATTCTTTCATAAATAAATAAACAACAACAAAGGAGCCGGGCAGTGCGCCAGCCGACTTACCGCTATATTTGACAATAACCAACGTGATCTTTGACATATCAACCGTAATCTAATTAATATCAAAAACTTTACCGAAACTATACATACCAAATACCTTTTGTCGTAACGTTTATAATACAGTTAAATAAACGCGATTTAAACGGCTCGTAAAAACACATTAAAAATGTCCGATTTCAACTTTTATTGTACTGTTGGCGGCTAACGTTAAATGCGTTATAGAAATCTAAACTTTTTGATCTTGTAACGTGATAACGTGTGGGTCGTTTTTATTGTTATAGCTTTTTTAATACCGTTATTAATTTATACATTTGGAAACAATGGTGTTATGTAGTAGCTTTAGTGGGGAATTAATATGTTGCTTGGTCAGCTTCTGCGCTCTGATTGGTCAATTGAAATGGTCGTTGAATTTTGAGGTTTTATTTTTATGTAACTGTTTTTTCGTCTGATAATTTGGTTCGAAATTGAGTTTACTTTTCTGTGATTTTGTTTGTCAATCAGTTGGCCGTTTATTTAGTAATTAGGGGTTGGCCAGACGATCGACTAAGTGGTCAACGGTGCTGCTGTCATTAGGCGACAATTTAAAGCTTTCATGTGACGGTGCAAGCTTTTACATTTTGTAGTAAATTCGACCACGGTTTTGTTTGATTGCAATTCGATCGTGGGTTTAGTTTGAAATGGTGTTAACTGGCGAATATACTTTTGTAAGTTTGGACTTAATAAGCTGTTTTATGGAAACACCTAACTGGTAATGTCATAATAAAGTTTACTTTTGTTGGGACAGCAATACAGTCTTTATTGCTGCTCTGCCATCAACATTGACTAATGTCAAAAAATAATGTAATGTTAAAAAAGCATATAATTTACTAAAAGTATGTTTGACAGATTTTTAACTGACTATGATTCATTTTCTTTCATTTTAGTATGGCAATTCAAAGTAAAGTATACAGGGTGGCATACATCGACGCGCATCCTGTTACCTCATGGTTACAGGTTGTTTAGTTTGATTCATTACATGATTCTGAACCTCGTGCGTTGAAATTTTTCGCTGTTCGCTGTTTAAGCTGTTCCATACATTTTGACCGCGTACACTTTTATAAGATACACCCGTTTTTTTTTAATAATCTACGAAACTCAGGGGGGTTCAGAATTATGTACTGAATCTATGGTTAGGTTGTGCTTCAATATCCCTGCCCTGTACCTAAATAGCTAATTAGCGAAAACATGCTCTCCTAAATACAGATTATTCAGTGCTCTAGCTAGAGGAGCAGCGATTCACCCAACAATTAATTGTACCTACACCATATCCCTCCATACTAATATTATGAATGTGAAAGTAACTCTGTTTGTCTGACTGTACTATGTTACGTTTTCACGCCTAAACCGCTGAACCGATAGTCATGAAATATGGCAGAGATATAGCCTGACATATGGAGAAGGACATAGGCTACTTTTTTACGCGATAACCGATATCCACGCGGGCGGAGCCGCGGGCAAAAGCTAGTAATTAATAAGTCCTTCGTGTACTACAAAACCTTTATGTACTACAAAACCTTTATGTACCTAAATAAATTATTATAATTATTATATCATAGTTTCAAAAGTACCACAAGTAGTATGTTGTAGTTACAGAAGGCAAGCACAATAATGACATCAATCAAAGAAGCTCCCTTTGACTATTTAATTAAGTTTTCTTCGTTAAACAAAGATTTAATTGCCAGCCGGAACCGGAAACGTGTCCTGCTAAAGCCTTTACTGTCACGGCTGAGAGACTGAAACTTAAGCTTGTGTAAGACTTACGTCACTACTTTTGAAGTATAGCGAGTTATTTTCAGAGAAGTCTGAAAGAGCTTATATTTTGTTTTTGTAAATATTTGGAGGATGTACGGCAGTTTTTGAGGGTGGCTTTTCTATTGTATGTGAAAAAGTATGTATGGTCGTTTTATGTTTTTTTTTTATTATTTATTGGACCTTATTTATAAAATCATGTAACATTTATAGGATTTATTCTAAAACTATTAAACAGAAGAGTTTTTTTTTATAATTTTAGTATGTAACCCTTAAAAATGTTTTAAATGATTTTTCAAATCAATAATTTGTAACTATAAAATAAAGTCCAATAAAAAATCGTGGTTTTTAAATCCCGGGATTTAAACGTCATAATTATTCTGCAATTTTAAAGGAGGTACCTATTATAAACTCTATGTTAAATCCTTCCTCGAAGTTTAAGTAAATTAACACTACCTATTCTGATCTCTGGTAATAAATATGATCATAGGAAATGTTATTATAATTTGAATTCTTTGTTTTTTCAGGTAAGTTAAAATGCAGTATGAAACAACGAACAACGATCGCCAACCCAACTGCCAAGCGTGGCGATTATGGCATTCTCTCCCTTTTGGGGGAGGCCTGTGTCCAGCAGTGGACGTCTTTCGGCTGAAATGATGATGATAAAGAAACAATACAGAGTTGGTGAGAGTGATACATTTTCATAAACTAGGTACCTATTTAACTATACTATATACAAGGTGGACTTAAAGGCTTCATATTCTCTAATAAATAACAATATACTTCGAGATATTTGTAATGAAATTAAGGTTATCTACATTATTTTGTCCTACTAATTGATTTTGCTGACGGTTCCAAATAGCCAAGCTGAGCTATATTTTTACGTTTGTTTCTATTAACTGATAATTTTATTGGAAGACATTAGCAGAGCGACAATGCGTGTAAACTTTATATTATAATTGTATGCTACAGTAAGTTAACAGCTTTATCTCTTCAATATATATTGGAAATAAAATAATACAGCGAGGAATCCAATCATCATCATAAATTACCTTACCATTACCTTAAAATATCCAACGTAATAAATTCTTGGTCGTGTCCAATATTTGGTCTCAAGAACGCCAATAAAATAGTATACCAAGAAGCATCAGAACTTTACTATAAGTAGCTCATACTTAAACTCTAATGACATCAATTAAAATCGCGTTAAAACTTCAAAGGGCCCGAACAGCTCTAAACCAATCAAGACCACTGATAAAGTCACATACATTACAAGTATTTTATACATAACTCCCCATTACCGTTTATTTTAAACCATAAAAATTTATGGGGTTTAAATATTTTCACCGCTTCGCGATGGGCGTCCGTGGTTATAAACTTACTCGTAAAGTTCCTACATAAAAAGGTAATAGTTAGTGACAGATGTGAGGTGCGCGCGCGCTGCTTCAGCCAATCGCGGAGGGCCGAGCGCCGCCATTTTCCCGCCGTCCAGAGGTGCTTCCGGGTATCGATATTCTACTCGGATAAATCGTCCAGATACGCTATCGAATAGTCGACACTTATCGACTCCGATGCGGGTAGTTGACTATTTCGAATGTGACAGTGACTGTTGATATACAGTGTGTTATCTTTTGTGATGGAGGCTATAGTGCATTGAGGACATAATGATAGAAATGGAATTTAAATTTCAGATCCCTTTTTTATTGGAATTAATGCGTGTGAATGTGCACGTAATATAAAACGGCCAGCAATTATTTCTCCTTACAAGTTTTAGAAGCCACATTAACGCATAAAAAGTGTGCGAACGCGTAAAATAAATGTCTAGAGCCTTTTTTACGTGTTGCGGCCTTTACAAAGGTTTTATTTTATTACTATCAATAAAAAAGTAAAAAATCATTTATCACCGCGATAATTGCACAAAAAGATGTTAAACGTTGCAATCGCAAATAAGAGCATAAAACCTCCAAGCATTTACTTTTAGACGGTAGATTGATAGCTCGCACGCTACATAAACGTACGCACACAACAATGAAAAGGGTACTAAACTGCGCACGAGTCGAAGGGTCGAATCCATCACTCTGTCAACGTAAAAAACCGAACGGCCGTCGACCAATCGGAGCGCGCCATTTGAATAATTGTTCGTTTAGTGACGACCAATCGCGTACGCCCGAGGCACTTCTTATTCTGTATTCAAAATGATTAATGCTACACTCAGACGTATTTACGATCGGGTTTCAAGAGAGTTTGAATGATTTGTATGACTGACGCGTCAGTGCTGAGCCAGATTTACGATTGCGTGTCGGCTAGGACTCGATCCGGGTTGCAACACTATGACGGATGACAGTCGTATTTTATTATATAATTCCATAGACATGTAGAATAGTGCTGCCATGTTGTGCCGTGATGACGCTGCGTACGGCAACATTGTAGGCCGATGAATATTTCACATGCAACAAGCTATCTAATAACAAGTACATGTTTACGATCTGATGTGTCGTGTATGTAAATTGTGTGCGTTATTTTGAGATTCCTCAGTATTTCGTATGCATAATAATCAGGAGGTGACATTGTAAATTAATAAAATGAAAAATATTGGCTTGTTTTCGCAAAATCACTATAAGATTTAAGACTATAAAACATTAATTTAGAGCAGTATTGAAATGACCATTATACCAATCGAATTTTCCCTTATTTTCGTTCACAATTTTACACAAAACAAAAACAAAGAAACACTTCCCTACCCACAAATCACGGTCCAACATACCCAAGAAAATCAAAAGCAAATCTAAATAAACTATCTTCAGTAATTTGCAACTTAATGTACCTCTTTAGCAAGATTTCACACCCTGTATTCAAATATGGCGCGGAGATAAGGCCGGTGGATGTATGGTCCCATTTAGCGTAATTTAAAGCCAGGCTAGCTGAGTTAGCGCATCGCTTTCTATATGAAAGTTACTAAAACAACATTATAAATACCTGGTACTAATCTGAGAGTGATTGCAGACTTGTTACAAGATGTCTTCGAGTTCCTATTACTGACTAATGTTCGAATTAAGTGTCGATTTGTTTGCCGATTATATCGAGACGTGTTTTTATTTTATCATTTATTAGAAATACCGCAGCTTTGATTGAAAGTCCAGTGTATGGTTTCTGATCTATTTTGTTTGATATTTGGAGATCACGAAACAAACTGCACCGGGAAGTTATAGCAATTCTTCTTTGATCGGAGATTTACTATTCCAAAACTAGTTTATTTTGTTTCTAACAAGAATTTAATCCGTGGAGACCATTCTTCATCATCTTCGCCAACTTGACTTTATCCACCCCTTGACAGTTGACACCTCTTTTTGCCAAGATCCAGATATTTGTCTAAATTCCACCACATTACCTACCAATCCAAATCAAACCCTAAAATGATGCAGCGTTAAAACTAGTTAATTATCTAATCGTGGTGGGGATGGGTCGGCGGGCATCCTCTCACATAAATCTGTCAATGCGCAGGCGGCCAGGCGCAGGCCGAGTAACGCACACATCTTGATCTACGCAGGGACGCTCAACTTACGGACGTTGTTTTTTAAAAGGATGTAGTAGTAGTTAGTGAGGAATATGTGGAGATTTTTAATAAGGTTCTTTTGTTTTGGTGTTTAATTATTTTCTAATTAGACGTTGAAAGATTTAAGATATCTGGATTGATGGTTAAGTTTTCAAAGGTTTGGTTTCTCGTTTAAAAATGTAATTGACTTGAGCTCATGCTGCTCAAGTAACGTACTGACATATTGTCACCATTCGGCTTATAAGAACTGAATCTTATTGGTGTATTTACTTTTAAATCTGACTTAATTGAAAATATCGATGTTTTTTATATGTTTATGTCTTGAACTTTTCAATTCCCGCTTTTTTACTTGAATGGCTTTAAGTATTTTGGTCAACAGCTAACACGAGATCTGACAGCAACTTCTGTTAAGTAAGGCCTTCAATAACCGGCACCAAGTGATACAAATATTTTAGTTCATTCACTCTTCTTTTTAAACTTATCCTTTTTTTAAACAGCCATACGTTGCCGACTCCTATCAGAGCGCTAGTCGGAAAACCCTGTGATTTGCGACTATTCCTCCACCAATTTATAGTACTGATGAACAAATTCTTTTGTTTTGATTATACCAAGTATTTTATACGTATGTCAACGTATTAATCAGTTGGCGATTTACGATAGTTGGATTTAAATTTTATTAGGAAGGGAACGTATAAAATGGCTTAGGAGTTATAGATGTTTGCGTTTTGTTTGCGCTGATTTGGGAGGTGAAGAAGTGACTGTGTTATAAAGTTGGATTAGGGAATGGTGGCTGGTGATGTTTGTTCATCATAATCATCATCATTAGCTCATAGCAGTCCACTGCTGGACATAGGCCTCTTCAATTGCACGCCATTCAGCTCGATTCTCGGTAACTCTCATCCAGCTGCTACCAGCCATCCTGCGAAAATCGTCGTTCCACCTAGCCTGAAGGCATCTTACGTAACGTTTGCCGATTCGCGGTCTGCACTCAAGAACACGTCTACCCCAACGGTCATAGGTTCTACGGCTAATATGGCCAGCCCATTACCACGTCAGTTTTATTATTTTGTAAGCTATGTCGACAACTTTGGTTTTCTGCCGGATCACCTCGTCCCGGATTCGATGTTTGTTACAAATGTGTTTTTTGTTGTATAGTTTGATTTCTTGGAACAATCAGTGCCTATGTGGTCTTACCGAAAGTCTAAATATTAGGTTATAAAAGTTTAATAATAATACTTAGTTCGCGTTCATTGAATCGCCATAAGGTAACGTAGGAATACTCTACATGCAAAAACCTTAAGTGTGATTAGGTTATCGAATATTAGATGCGTTTTCAACGGTGCACGATTTTTTTGCAAGCTATAAGTAAAACAGAAATCCCATTCATCACAAAACGTAATGGTTAGCCACAAAGACATGCCAAGTCCCACTTTCACGAATCACACTGATGAAACTCCACACGAAAACAAATCCCAAACCTTCATCACGATATATCAAGCAAAACTGACGTACAACTGATACTAGAAGATTTATATTGAAAGTGGATCTTTGTATCTTCAATCTTTCATTGCGCTATTGCGCGTCAGGCGATGGCAGATCTAGATAAAACAAAGACTGGCCAGTTCCTGAGTTACGCTGCACACAGACGGACTGACAGCCTCGGGGTTTGTGCTCTCGTGAATTTATGGGAACAGCACAAGATTTAGGGTTATATTTAGAAATATGTTTTGCTGTTTCAAGTCAAATTTTAGATTTGTTTATGGCGATGTTTGGTTGTGGAAGGAATACGAGAAGAGACTTTAGTATAAAACTTGTATAAAATCATTTGTTACCATCATGTTTCTTAACAATTAACCAGAGTACGTAACCATCTATCTCGCTATTATTTTTCTGTAAAATAAGATGTAACTACTAAAATTTTGTTTAGGATTAACTTTGCATGGATGAACCAGACTATAAGGGCACTTTCTATAGTATTCAACTTATTTATAGAACTTATAAAATCACACTACACGATTCTACAGCAATTATTTTGACATCTTCACAATTTGGGAAAAAACCAGAGCTTTTTGCTCATCCATGGAAAATATGCTCAAACATTCCGATCAACCGAGCAGCTCTTCTAAAAACCCATAAACCTACAAAACTACTGCGATAACCACATTAACCTCTACTCCACTCATAAAACTGAGAACCATGACACGTTTCATACAAAGTAATTTATTGTTTTACCTGCACATCAAAGATTTATAGTTCATACTGTAGGAGATAACCAAGTTTATGAGTTTAATGAGGAAAAAGGTATAGTGTAGGTCATAGATGTTAGAAAATTCAAAGTACCGATGGTGATGACAAAGATACATTGTTATACACAAGGCATTATTATAAACAGGGAATATGATGTTAAGAAACAAATTAAATTAAATGAAATCGTTTATTCTGTAAATAGGATATCGGAATCACTTTTACAAGTACCTAACAAAAAAAAAAAAAAAAAAAAATATAAGCTAGATGGAATCCTATTTGACTACTCCTGAGAAGAAATGGCGAAACAAACTCAGGGGTCAAATTCTCTTTTAAAGACCAGACATAATCTTGGTCAGATCATGTGAGGACCATGTAGATCCGTATCTGAAATGGTCTTTTGAGGAAAGAACCACACAAATTTTAGTGGACCTGTCCAGTCAGTGCAAGCATTTGTTAGTAAAAATTTAGCTCAACTCAGGATTTAAGGAGCTCAACGACTCGACGAACAATACCAAAGAAAGGACATTTGGGTAGGCCGCATAAAGTACTCAAAATGCCAGACCATCATCACTAAGTAATAAATAAAAAAATAATAAAAGTTTGGTTTTAATACAGCTTTGAAATCGTTTAATGGGTAAGTTTCGAATATCAATGGGAAGTTTGTTGTAAAAGCGTATACATTGACCCATGAACGAGTTCTCTACTCTGTGGAGGCGAGGGCGATGTACAGCAATATTGTGTTTATTCCTGGTATTTAGAATATGAATATCGCATATTTTCTTAAAATTTGATATATTTTTGTATACACAAAAT
Organism: Dryobota labecula; assembly: GCA_947523025.1. NCBI lineage: Eukaryota > Metazoa > Arthropoda > Insecta > Lepidoptera > Noctuidae > Dryobota > Dryobota labecula. The sequence goes on from OX383292.1 coordinate 2,116,885, forward strand.
CACAAATTAAGGTAGAGCAGTTTTTACAGAAGAAGCAGACAATTTTAATTGTATTGGTAGTGATTTTAGTCAGGTAACATCATCATCATCATTAAAGCCATTAAACATGTTTCTGGGAACTTATAAAATCACACTACACGATTCTACAGCAATTATTTTGACATCTTCACAATTTGGGAAAAAACCAGAGCTTTTTGCTCATCCATGGAAAATATGCTCAAACATTCCGATCAACCGAGCAGCTCTTCTAAAAACCCATAAACCTACAAAACTACTGCGATAACCACATTAACCTCTACTCCACTCATAAAACTGAGAACCATGACACGTTTCATACAAAGTAATTTATTGTTTTACCTGCACATCAAAGATTTATAGTTCATACTGTAGGAGATAACCAAGTTTATGAGTTTAATGAGGAAAAAGGTATAGTGTAGGTCATAGATGTTAGAAAATTCAAAGTACCGATGGTGATGACAAAGATACATTGTTATACACAAGGCATTATTATAAACAGGGAATATGATGTTAAGAAACAAATTAAATTAAATGAAATCGTTTATTCTGTAAATAGGATATCGGAATCACTTTTACAAGTACCTAACAAAAAAAAAAATAAAAAAAATATAAGCTAGATGGAATCCTATTTGACTACTCCTGAGAAGAAATGGCGAAACAAACTCAGGGGTCAAATTCTCTTTTAAAGACCAGACATAATCTTGGTCAGATCATGTGAGGACCATGTAGATCCGTATCTGAAATGGTCTTTTGAGGAAAGAACCACACAAATTTTAGTGGACCTGTCCAGTCAGTGCAAGCATTTGTTAGTAAAAATTTAGCTCAACTCAGGATTTAAGGAGCTCAACGACTCGACGAACAATACCAAAGAAAGGACATTTGGGTAGGCCGCATAAAGTACTCAAAATGCCAGACCATCATCACTAAGTAATAAATAAAAAAATAATAAAAGTTTGGTTTTAATACAGCTTTGAAATCGTTTAATGGGTAAGTTTCGAATATCAATGGGAAGTTTGTTGTAAAAGCGTATACATTGACCCATGAACGAGTTCTCTACTCTGTGGAGGCGAGGGCGATGTACAGCAATATTGTGTTTATTCCTGGTATTTAGAATATGAATATCGCATATTTTCTTAAAATTTGATATATTTTTGTATACACAAAATCACAAATTAAGGTAGAGCAGTTTTTACAGAAGAAGCAGACAATTTTAATTGTATTGGTAGTGATTTTAGTCAGGTAACATCATCATCATCATTAAAGCCATTAAACATGTTTCTAGGAAGGAAGATGAAAATTAAGACAGTAACCGGAGTCCAGCAACTGGGCTTGTTGCCTTAAATAGTTACACAGAACAAGACATACGTATTGCTGTCTTGAAACTAGTAGTTCATTAAAATGATCACTGTTGCAACCTTCAGGCATTTTTGCTATCACTCAAAAACATGATGATATCTCCATATAAAGAAAAGAAAAAAAAAACTCATTAACAAAATAGTAAGAACGCTGGAGTTATTTTTTCAACAGATACCCATTAAAAGAGTGATTTATAATCCAATGTGAAATTAACTAGCGCCTTTAAATAACAAAATATCATTTCTGTATGTCCATACGATTTATGGGGACTGACGACTCCACCCTGTATACCAGCGGTAGTCAACCTTTTTGTTTCTTTGTGTAACGCGCACCAACCAGTTGAGGTGTAGGTATCTTACCTACAAGTGTCAAAAGAGTTGCCATCGACCTAAATGTGAAGTTTTGTTTTTACTAGGCGAAACGAGCTGATGACTCCTACTTCTGGCATAATATAATAATGATACTTCACGTGTCTCTTTGCCTTCCACAAGCTACAGATGGAAATTGTGTATTTTTAGGGTTCCGTAGTCAACAAGTAAACCTTATAGTTTCGCCATGTCCGTCTGTCTGTCCGCGGCTTAGCTCAGAGATCCTTAGTACTAGAAAGCTATTATTTGGCATAGGTATAATGTTAATCACGCCGACATTTTTGTAAAATAAAATCTTGACATATTTTTTTTTTTAGGGTATATCCCCTGCACGTAAAATGGGGATGATATTTTTTTCTCGTATGTCCCATGGTTTGGGGTATCGTTGGATAGGCCATTCAAAAATATTGCGGGTTTATGAAAACCATTTTTCGATTCAGGGATCCGTTTGCGTAATGCTGATTCTTATGATTATAATTCTGTAAAGCCATATTTGTAACGGTCGTAAATCATATTTTAATCAACATACAACTTGACACTAATCTACAAATTGCAAAAACGTAAGAAGAAAATTTGAATTTTAGTTTGAACGTTGGCGCATCCCCCTTAAGAACAACCGAAGCCATTCCCTAAAAATTCATCTCTCTTTTCTTTCCCAAAGGTTGAGTACCACTGCAAAAAGCCATGAGTACAAGTCTTTACATTCGTGAATCATTTTAATTTTCCTTGTAATTAGTTCTGTAGTTCGTCTAGTGGGAGCTACTTATATTGATGGAAGTCGAAGTCGTTTAGTGCACAAGTTATGGGCTTCGTGTTTGTATGAATCATGTCATCGGTAATCGTTTTGATTGAAATTGTACTGTTGCGATGTAATTTACTTTCGAAAGAGATTTGTAGAAAGTATGTGGGAATTGGCAGAAAGTATGAATGTTCTTGAGTTTAAAATAGTTCTGATATATAAAGAAAGAAAGAAAGAAAATACGTTTATTTGCGGTAAACATGACGCAAAGAAAGAACATAAACACGAAAAGAACAAGTTGGGGGAAAATATGCGTCACATCCACGCAAAACAGCCATCGCTCAGCATAATGCTGCGACCCTATGCGAGACAGAGCCTCAGCACTGTTTTTTTAGCGACAGCCGGCCTTGACGTGAAGACGCCAACCAAATAAAAGTAAAGATATATATTAATACATTTCTAAGCATTTTTTGCGGATCTCATTCAATGTTCAACAGTTCATTTCAGGCAGCAGCTGAATTTTCCGAAAAGAAGAAGAATATACATCGCTTATTTCAACGCGTTCGAGCGGAATCGCAACTACCCAGACACATCGCCTTTCTCTGAAGTCTGGTTTTTCCTGTGTTATTTTCAATTACAAAACACATAATACCTTCTCAAAGGCACACAACAACTAACTAAAGGCTTGTTGGAATCAAACACGCAAGAAACATTCTTAGCGTCAATTGACCCGCTTTATATAGTACATACATACTTATTCAGCCTATAATTTTCCCACTGCTGGGTTACATGCCTCCTCTCGGCGAGAGTGAAAGGGCCGTAATATACCACGCAGGCGCAGTGCGGGTTGGTGGATGTCACATGTCTTCGAATTTTTGGTTCTAGGACATGCCGGTTTCCTCACGATGGTTTCCTTCACAATTTTTAGAGCATTCAGCATAATTATCACAAAGTAAAACACATGCCTGGGTTGCCACTGGGATGCATATACATGGGTATATGATCACTCTAAAATCCAGTTTGACATCGATTACGCTAAGATTATTTATTTGTTTTCAAATTAGATACTCGCTCTCTTACAAAAGAAACCCTATTGTGAAAACACGCAGGTGGACATCGAAGTTTCCCATTGATTCTCACATTCACACTAATTGCCGCTTATTATTTAATTTATCTAGTGTATAAAATGTGCATATTTTTTGCAATTACCATACCACCACAATACTATATATAACCATATTATTTCTATAAACTCCTCATAATCATATTTTAATACAGTAGTAACAATATGCTAACTGAGTTTCTGCCTGGTTCCTTCGCTTATGCAGCATTACGCAAATCGCTCTGTAGACCTTCATGCGTCCATCATCAACATAAAAGCACTTCAAAAATTGTAAATGATTGTTCTACGATTTTACAGGATCTTCTTTTCGTGTGATTAGTGACTAACTTGGTGTCAGAGTTTTTATGCCGCCATGGGCCTTTGACTTGGCTTCACATGCCGTTTGAGAAATATGATAGATGCCACCACAACGTCACTATTCACTAATTACAACCAGTAGGACAGTGGCGTCAGTTGTCCATCAATTCCAAATCCTATAAGCAGAGCGTGGTAGCTTTCCTTAACGACTATTGTGCGTTTGAAATAATCTGTACTCCGCTCTCAGTGCATTTATAGAGAAGTCATTGAGAAGCGCGGTGCGAGTCTCAAGAGGAAGCGATTCAAAAAAATATTGAAGGGTTTTGAAACTGTTGTTAAAAAGGTGCGTGCGTAGACAGTTTGTAGTGTTAATTTGACGTCCACTGCTGTACATAGGTGTCCCCAAGGGGGGGGGGGGTTGCCATAATCTCGCAGTATGGTGTTAAAAATGCATAGATAACGTTGCTGCCAATTCTCTAGTAAGGCCCTTAGTCGCTTTTGCCTTCGCCTTCGTCGGGAAGAAATAGGGAAAAAGAAGAAAGAGGGGAATTCGAACATTAAATTGTTTAAATATAATCTTTAATTGATAGCCTAGTGGTGTGAACGTAGGCCTGTCAAGTCATAGGTCTAGATTTCGAATCCAAGTCACGCACCTCTGACTTTTCGGATTCATGTGCGTATTGTATAATTATCACTTGCTTAAAAAACGGTGAAGGAAAACATGTGAAGCCAAGTCAAAGGCCCATGGGTGGCATAAAAACTCGGACACCAGGTTAGTCACTAACCATACGAAAAAGAAAGAAGAATCGAATAGAAAATAAGTCAGGGGATGTCAAAATGTGTTGTTTAGATTTTTCTTTAGTTGTACTTACTGTACTATTTGCTATGCAAAGAAATACATAGCCTACTTTGTCTGATTCTTCCTAAGTATTTTCTTAGTTTCTGTAGTCAATATCAACTGATAGTCTGGTCACTAAATACCTGCAGTATTGTCTCTCCTTCTACTTTTTGATCCATCCAAAGGTTGTCTGTAAAAGATCGCTTTTAGCGATAAGACCGCCCATTGTGACACCCTATGTAACAGTTCTACATTTATATCTGTAATTTTTATGGTGTACATAATAAAGAGTATTCTATTCTATTCTATTCTATTCTATTGAATTTTATTTACCGTTTTACACACATCATATAGACATTTGAGATGCGGTCATAAAAGGATAGTAAAGCTTCTTGAACCTCAAATCTAATTAGAAAATCGCTTCTATCTTGCACCACACACTGATACCGTGATCTTATGGGAATGCGCCGGTACCATTCCAATGCTAATTTAATGGTGCAAGACCATTTAAAATAACAACAAAATGTCCCTAACTTCAGCTTGATTGATATCTTTATAGCCAACAGCCTCCATGTCTGCCTGTCCATTAACGTCTTGTAGATTGAAGATACCCACCCCCCTCTCTATTTACATTATTTGTCCACCATGATATCGATTCGAGAATTTTCTCTTAATCGATTCTGAATAAGAACTACATGATAGTTTTGTAAATGGAAGGTATCGATTTAATTATTGTGGAAAGTTCGAGATGTTTAATTATGTACATAAATTAGAACCTTATGTGAATATACCTCCTGGTTAAAGGTAGGTTACTGTTGTATCCAATTTCTAAGAAGCAAATTACGGCTTAGAAAGAAAGAAATGTAGGGAAAATAATGAAAGTATCAAGTAACAAGTCTTTGTAAAGAATATGAAAATCTTCCACAACTTACATAAGCACAATTATCTTCAAGCAGTTCTAGGTATTCCTATGAAAAAACAAAACTTTCCAATGATATTGTGAAAGTTTTGTTTTTTTATGGAAAAACTGCTTTTCCGTTTGATATGAAACTTTATTCGAATGGTGTACAGAAAAATTCCTGCTTTGGGCAAAGCCACTTGTATTTTATAATCGTTAAGGCTTTGACTGCCAGACAACAGACACAATAGAAAAACTATTGTTAGCGGTCACCGGTGACCGCGGTGGCAATCAATGTGTTAACTGTATGTTATAGAAAAGCTCATAATAATATGTGCACGTATGGCAGATGAGCCATCAAAAAATTTGAGCTTATTTCGATCCGTATACCCTCAAGTTAAGCTTATGTTCTTCCCTTATAATGACATGAATATTTATTTTGTAAATTATTATAATATTATTTTAATTATTGTGAATGTGAAGACATCATGGTCTGGCAGTTTGAGTAATATATGTGGCCTACCCAATTGTCTTTTGGTATTGTTCGTCGAATATTTGAGCTCCTTAAGTTATGAGTTGAGCTGTAAGTACGTGTGCGACCATTTCAGAGACCAATCTCCATGATCTGCACATGATCTGACCAAGATTATGTCTGGACTTTAAAATAGACTGGGACTTCTGAGTTTGTTTCGGCCTGTGTTCTCAGAGTAGTCAGATAGTTAACGCCGACCTCGTTTACTTAATAAAAAAAATATTAAAGGCTCTCTCACACTGGTGCGATATCGCGGGCGCGACAAGGGTCGCGCTGCCTGTCACGCCTGCGATATCGCGCCAGTCTGCACGAGCTTTTACGTGTAAAGGTGTTTGTACAAACCTACTTACAGAAATAAAATCATTTTCACGTAAAAATCGTCTCAATACACGGTATTACCCACTTACCTTTCAGACGTATTAATGAAACCTAACTCCATTTTCCTAACCTTAACCATAACAATAACTAAATCCCGATACAAAGTTAACTAGTGCATCAAAGTCATTGACCTTCCCGATACCTAAAACATCGCCCGAACACAATAGAACGTAAATTCCTAAAGTGGCCATAGAATAAACAACCCACTAACGCAGAGAGGACAGCAATATTTTACCTAGCAACATTAGCTAGGCTAGTACCAATTAAAGGATGGTAAAGGTGAAGTTAGAGGGGTTTTAGAACTGTATTGTAATTATAGTAATGCAGATCAGGAAATGTTAGGATTGTATTGTAGGAGTAAGGAATTGAATGGAATTGATTTAGTTTTGATAGTGTTTGTGTAATTTTCGAACTTGTTAAAGTTGATGACATTGAGGAGGAGACAGTAATTGATGAGACTATCATTGATGAAATTAAAGATGTGGTTTTAGAGTGCAAATCAAGACATGGGTATCGCGACGGTATAAGCGACTTTTTGGTAAATGCCAAAAGCTTCTACATAAACCCCACCAATGTGTTTGATAAGCTCGATGACGTTTTATGTCTAGAATTGTTATAGTCATATTTATTGAGAGGCTGATGTTCAGCTATGGAAATTAAAGAGCTAATAGTTAACCTTTACTAACGCAGAATTTATTATAACTCCCAGATTATTCAGCATACTAACAGAAGATTCTGATGTCACCGTCCCAATCCAGGGACGCCTCGGTCCAAAGAGTCCCTTATTCCATAATTCCGTTCCGTAACTGTTTCCGTTTATAGCGGTTCTCACTCAGGCCGATTGGTCGCGTACCAACGTAGGAAATTGTCTATAATAAGTTACTGCTAATAGCCACATTGTACTGTTTCTCTTATCCTCAATTTCTGTGAAAGCGATTTTAAATTTTGATGTTTGTCCTGTTTCTCTGGTTATGGCTGGATTGTTTATTGAATTAGTTTGGAGATTGCTGTTTGAATTACTTTAATGGAGTTTAAAATAAATTTTAAAAAGTTATTGTTTTCATAAAGGTTTTTCATTAAGTTTCATGTTAGTTTGAAACGGGAATCTAGGAGAAGTTGACTCTTCATAAGAGTATATATGAATTTTGTTTAAAGTATCTTCAGTTTCCTCTATAGTCTAAACTCATAACAATCCTAAAATATACCCCTTTGAAACTCCAGTTACAGTTCCTTAACACATCCTTATCAATCCAGAACCGACTACCGGCTTTACAATGCAGAAGCCATTTCAAAACCTCACTGATGCAAAACCTTTCTACCTACTTCCGCGTCTCTCCTCTGATCTGGCAGGACTATTCAGCGCCGTTTATGGCAGTTTTCACTCAACGCGATTGGTCGCTAGTACTGAGCGCTTTCAGAATGGCCCTCTATTGTGGTAGTGCATTGTCTTGTAACCGGCCGATTACGATGATTGCCGTCGGTTTCTTTATTCGATAGTTTGTGTTGATAACCTTGTAAATATGGACACTTTTGGAATCTTAACTGGTTCTAGCAGTAGCTGGTGCTGTTTGCAGTTACAGTAGCTGTGAGGTGTAAATAGATTATCGGAACTGAATATTGGTGTAGCCACATTGTATTGGAGGTGTAACTTGTCGTTTGGTATTCGTAGAATAGGTATACAACTTTATTATCAGTTGCTGTTGGAATCGTAGAAGTTGTCTCTGGTAAAGGTCAGGAGGATCGGTGTCAGCATACTCAGAGCTGTGGTTATCAATCTGACTGTCAAGCATCATCATCATCATCATCATTTCAGCCGAAAGACGTCCACTGCTGGACATAGGCCTCCCCCAAGCACCGCCACCTCGACCGGTTCTGTGCTTCCCGCATCCAGCGGATTCCTGCGGCTTTCATAAGGTCATCGGTTCACCTTGCGGGAGGCCTTCCAACGTTACGTCTTCCGAGCATAGTCACTGGTGATTCTGGATATGATGATTGGACTAAGCTTTAAAAGGTTCATGAAAAGGCAATTGTTCAGTACTGGACGGTTTTGCGTGATATTGATAAACAAGCGAATGAATAATGCTTGTACGAGTGTGGCATATCAACTACCTACTATAAACACGACTACGATATTTGGATTCATAAGCATCTGCAGACTTTTAACTCAGAACAAACACTTTTTGTTTCGCATTTTTCCTATTCGCTTTGATACTGATGCGTATGGTGATACTGTGAGCTGTCTATAAATTAACAACCTTCTTCCCATCAATCGTCTGTGGGGTAATTTGGCCACTAAAGCCTCCGCTGGTGTGTCACCAGCCCATGGTCATCGTCCACCTTTTGTTTACCCAAACGAAATCTTCTCAAGTAAACAATTCCAAAAGGAACCACTCAGCTTATTTCCTTATGGCATTTGCTTAGAATTATCATTACCATACCGAGTGCACTACAGGCAAACTTCAACCTTAGCTTCTGAATATATAGTTCAATTTGCATTGACAAGTTTTCTCGTTTGCGTTCCGCAGTCACATTTTCGCGACACGTAGTTCTTATTGCGACGTGATAGAGTTGAGTTTTGAGGAGGAATGTCAGGGTATTGTCGGCAAGGATGGACCGGTAATGCGACAGTTTGTAAGCATGAGATCCGGAGTGTAAGGTGGGAGGCGCGGGGCGGGCGGGGAGGGGGTGTCCCTGTAATAGTAAAGAAATACGTACAAGTTGTTGTATGTAGGACGTTGACTTGAGTATATATTTTATTTATATTTTTTTCGCGTAGGTGCTTTCAAGAATGTGTCGTTTTTTGTTTTAAATTGGTCAGAATTTCTGTGTTGACCTGCGAAGTAGTAGAAAAGGCGAGAGAGTTAAACTGTTATACTGCGGCATTTGAGAAAATGCTGACATTTCTTCTTATAATAGTATAAAGCTAAAGTTAATCAACTATTCTTTACTCTAATAAATTGTAGGTTCAGGTTCAAATGTCCATTTAAAACGAGTAGGCGCTTAGAATATCGCGCAACGTTGGGTGTAATTCATGCGCTTAAGCGGTTATGATTTTATCGGTGTTATGTAAGTCTTGTCAATCGCTGTATGATGTCATATTTATTTATTTATATTTATGTATCCTTTATTGCACACCAGATTACGCATTACAAAAAGAAAAACTTATACATTACAAAAATATACAATGGGATGCCTTATCGCTTACTGCGATCTGTTTCAGACATCATCAGTCATCAGTGTAAGTACATATTTACTACAATAACACTGAATCAGCTTCCTTGAAAATGGCTAAGTATTCTAATCTCGTACAAGGACAACCAGCTTTGGAGAACTTTCTTGAAAATAAAAAGAAAACGTATCTTCAACATCTTCAACCAATATCAGCAAACGTCATCAAACAAGAAAATTCATATCTGTCGACAGAAATCTCCAAAATAACAAGAACCTATTCCACCCAAGGCTACAGTTATCTATACGCTACCGTTCACAAAACCCGGACACGCTTCCGTTTTAGGGCCGTGCCATATCTATACGCAATTTATTGCAAGATTTCATCGACAAAAAACTCGAGTCTATCGATACTCCTCCCGATACGTAACAAGTACAGTTAGTAACAAAAATCCTTCGATTTTTAATTAGCAGCCCCCGGTCCGTTTCGCACGTGCTCGGAATGGGAGGGTGCTCATTGCATAACTCGCCGGACGGCCCCGGACGGCGCCGTCCGATGTCGTATTAACGGAAGAATGTAATGAAGTTAGGTAGCGTTCGATTTGACTGCGCAATTAACGATTGTACTTAATGAGCTGCTCGTCTTTTTACAATGTACTTTTGTTGTGGACTGTACGAATTTGATTAGGGATTGTAAAATGGTCCGAATTCAAAGGAGTTCAAATGAAGGCTAAGTGGATAGCGGGATGATTTTGAATTAATATAATTTTAAAGCTCTGTCTGAGCTTGGTGTGAAAATTGTTAATGGACCCTCAATGCCATCTATTCCCCCTGAAGAAGTACTGATTAGCTTTGTACTACAAATAACTCAAGCAACGAGCAGGAAAAAATCATGAAAGGAATGCTTTATAAAAAAAACAACTGTAAATGGAAAAAAAATAATGTCGCCATCAAACTTTAAAAAAACTTCTTCTTGATGTAATTAATGTTGTTTTTAATTACATCTTTCTGCAAAAGAAGTACCTCATGTGCACTTCTTTCCTGCAATTGCAGCATTATGCCTACATCTATACTAATAATATTATAAAGTTGTAAAAGGAGAATGCCAATGTTTCCTACAAGACTCGGCCAGAACCGACACAGATGATTTATATATCTCATAAAAAAGAAAAATTATTATAGAATTTGATAGTCTATACTTAGTTTTCTATTAGAAGTACACCAAAAACAGTTGTAGTTCATTAAAGTTGACCACTTAATACTTCTGATTTTAACGATAACATGAAATAAAATATTAAATGATTAATTACTTATAGCAAACTATGCTTGCATATTTTTTTTTATTAATAAAATATAAGTAAAAACAAAGAAATAAACCAAATTCAAACAAAAAAAAAAAAAAAACAGTGAAACACTTCGTCGCTTGTGATGACACGCGGGAGAAGTCAAACTTTTTGACAATGACAAATACAAGTTAAGTTTTACATCAAGTGTTGCCAGCACTATAATAACATTATTAGAAATAAACTATTCTAAACGAATAATCGAATTAAATTATGTTTAACTATTAAGTACATAACTAGAAAATATATGTATATTTAAAAATATAACTAAACATTATTAAATTTATTATTATACGAATTACGAGCTACGAATTATTTAATTAATTAATTCACTTACGTAGCTAATTAATGAATTTATTGATATTATTGTAATCGATTTTCAAGTGCAATTTTGTATCGATATTATTTTATTTTGGTATTGGCAACGTTTCTAATTGAAATGGTGTTGAAATGAAAAAAAAAAAAATAATAATTATGAAATGTGTTGATATATTGAATAACTATTTAAAAATACTTTTAAACTGTGTGCTTCTGCAGATGCTATATAAACTGTATAATTCTTACTGTTTTCTATTATGAATTATCATTCTTATAGAAAGTCTGTCGGACGCTACATGATTCTAGCCGAATTATGTAGCGGCATTACTTAATATTCTCCTTTGTTTGTAAGTTTGTATATAGGGGCTAATCTCTAGGGTATGGGTTGGGGAAATAAGAAATTTCACGCGGACGAAGTCGCGGGCAGAAGCTACTATTTTATAATAAGGTAATTAAATAATGATCTATGAAGGTATGTGAAACATCTCATCCAATGAGATTTCTTTAATCGTAATAACGGATATTCTAATTAACATTAGTATAAAAATGTTACAGTTGATAAACGTTTACGTAAAAAATTGCTTTGTTGAGTGATGTATGTAATGTCCGGTAAAAGTACACGCACATGAATTTAATTACTAAACTTATCTCTGCTTGGCGGGTAGAATGTACTGATATACATACCTACAGAATATAACCTAAGCGGACGTGAATTAAGTTGTCATAGTCAAAGAATACCGCCTTACCTAGTGTTTGGTACTGCCAGTTCAGTCTGTAACATAATTAAAATAAAAAAAACCGGCTAAGTCGTGTCGGACCACATACAATGAAGGGTTATGTAGTTAGGATGAATTTTTCCCATAGATGAAACACATTTTTTCCCATACATTACAACTGCAAATGTAAGTCTGTATGCACAATATTGGAAGATTTACAGTGTTATTTTAAGACCATCCACTTCTTAAGGTTTTTCCTGTAATCTATAAATATAAAACTATTTTCAGTATTTTTTTCAAAGTTTATGCTCGGTTGTTCCGGAGATAATGGAATGGTCAATTTTCATCAATTTCCTAAATTTTAAAGCTATAATAAAATATACTTGAGACAGACCCTTACAGTAAGTTCCCTTCATTTGATATGCCACACGGTACAGAGTGCAAAACTTTTTCTTTTTTTTTTAATTTTCTAATTTGTCTCCCAAAAGTGACCCCCATATTCAAAATTTCTTTCGCGCATTTCACGTCCGTGTTTGGGTCACAGAAATTGATGTGTCCCAAATTTCAGCTTATCGATTCATTACATTTGTAGAAAATTGGCTGTGACAGATGGACAAACAGACAGACAGACAGACACACGAGTGATCTTATACGGGTTCCGTTTTTTCATTCGGACATACGGAATCCTAAAAACAATGAAAACATTTTGCACAGTTCATAAAAATACTCATATTCCCACTGTAATTTCAACAAACGTCACAACTAAGTCAAAAGCAGAAAAGTAAAAACCAAAAGAGACTACTCATCTAAAAAACTCACCCTCGCAATCCAACTAGATGCAGGTACACTAAAGACAACTTTAAAATTAAAAATTTCAACTCTAAACATCGCGTTCAAAGGCTGACCGTTCGTCAGTCACCCCCCAGAGGGGTAAATATCTACAAATAAACCCCTCGACGTATGCAGGCGTTTCTTTGCTAGCAGTTGCTTTGAGGCGATTTTAATTCGCTTATTTCGCTAGCGGGAAATTGCTTATGTGTTGCCGAATTAAGGCTGGTGGGTAAGTGATGAGAGGTAGCGAGAGGGATTTAGAATTTTTCCCAAAATATTTCTCTTAGATTCATAAGAAAACTATTCATGACGGAACAAAGATGTCATGAAATTATCTCAGCAATAAGTGATTTAGATTTTATTGCTGTTGTTAAATAGTGGCTATTCTAATTCTAACAACCTTATTTCCATTGCTTGTGTTACCAGCCTTGCTACGATATTTATTATTTTTACCTAGCTATATAGGCGAAAAGAAAATACTCAATTTTTATTTATTTGCATTTCACAATGTGAACTTAGGTGGTAGGTTTTACCAAGACATGGTCATCTTGGACTCTATCGAGCACAGCAAAGTAGGAGAAAAAAAAAAAAAAACTTTATTTGGTTAAAAAAAGAACATAATTACAGTTAAATTCGGAAGATAGATGCAATTTACCACTTGGACGGATGCATGGTGGTTAAACAATAAGTTCGAGTTCAAGTTATTTATTTATTAACAAAAATACATTTGTGTCGAAATATTTGCACAGTACGAGTATGTACACGAAAAGAAGCAACACAAATAAATTTAATACAAGTCACCTCGTCCCTCACCTAAAAATACTAAAACTAATAACCTACAAATACACTTTTCTAATAAATATTAATGATCAATAAAACCATCTTCTCTTTTAAATCGCTGTCGCACCCGCTCCCCACTAAAGCCTCACCCCGTTGTGGCGGAGCAAGTCTGCGGACGTCAGCCTGGCGATTGTAAAGGCGCGATGTGATCCTGTATGCACTCAGCCCAAAAAATATTATCCGTTCGCTTTTGTGCACACGCCTTTATAGCATGAACAAAGAAAGCTAATGAGTGTGTGCTTGGGTTGATTATTATGCTAGTACTAAGCGAGTATTTATCTCGCATGCAGTATAATTTATTTACGGAATTTATTATGGTCTTTGCTATTGACCGCGGCTCCGCCCGCGAGGATGTCGGTTATCGCGTAAAAAAAGAGTCTATGTCCTTCTCCATATCCCAGGCTATATCTCTGCCAAATTTCATGACGATCGGTGCAGCGGTTTAGGCGTGAAAACGTAACAGACAGACAGACAGAGTTGCTTTAACTTTTATAATATTATAGTATGCATTGGCTTGCAACTGTCACACTGCCAGGCAAAAGCCGCTTTGATAGACAAGGCACGAGATTGAATGTTGACCATCATGACTGCTTCCTGCATTGCGCCACTGGAGTCTATCAATGGAGTTCCCTTACTGTGTTTTCCTTTGGCGTAAGTAAGTTATGTCGAAGATTAGAACCGAGGAAGTACAATCATCATTTGCCTTGCCTTTTGCCAACTATGCTGCGGTTGGCTTCCAGTCTAACCGGACGCAGCTGAATACCAGTATTTTACATGCAGCGACTGCCTATCTGACCTCCACAACCCAGATACTGGGTAACACGACACGCGTTGGTAAGACTGGTTTTCAGACTTTCATACTTCTGACGACCAATAACAACTGTCAAAGATCTACAAATGACAGCCGGGACCAACGACTTAACTTGCTTCCCGAAGCAAGGAGGGGTCTTGGTATGTAAAGATGGTCACCCATCCACGGACCGACCGCGGCAAGCGTAGCTTAACCTGATCGATCGACCCGAGTAGCTGTTATGACTTAGCCACACGCGCCTCAGAAATTACCCACAATGAAGTAGAAAAACCGGTCAAGTGCGAGTCGGACTCTCTCACGAAGGGTCCTGTACCATCTATCTTATCTATCTAATGTAAATAAAAAGAAAAGTCCTGACTGACTGACTGACTCATCAACGCTCAGCCCAAACCCTTGGACCTAGAAAGCTGAAATTTTGCACAGAGGTTTTATTTATAATGTAGACAAGGAATAAGGAAGGATTTTTCGAAATTCAACCCCTAAAGGGGTAAAATAGAGGATGGAAGTTTATATGAAAGTCCGTCAGTTTTGAAGTTAGGATCTTAAAATGTTGTGTTTAGGCTGACGATTGATAATTAATTTATACCTGTCTCAGCGTTTTTGATAATTCCACCCCCAAAGGGTTAAAAAGGGGAATGAAGTTGAAAAATCCTTAATCTTCGAAGAAAAATCACTTACTATCTAGGCTTATAGTTTGTTGATAGAATTTCAACCCTAGGGGGTGAAAAGGGGGATGATTTTTTTTTTAAATAAGTGTTCCTTTTTTAAGTTAAAATCACTAATATTTCGGCTTATGGTTGGAAACTAACACAACATAAAACGTGTTTTTTTTATTTCAACCCACAAGTTTCTGAAAAGGGGGATGAAGTTTTGTATTGAAGTTGTTCATTCGCTAAATTTTGTATTCAAGTAAAAATAATAAAAGTACACGTGTACTGTTTCTAATTTTTACAGTATTTTACATGGAGCGACTGCCTATCTGACCTCCACAACGCAGTTACTGGGTAATACGATACCCTTTGGTAAAGATGGTCACCCATCCACAGACCAACCGCGGCAAGTGTAGCTTAACCTGATCGATCGACCTGTGCGGCTGTTATTATTTAGCCACGAGCCCCTCCCCCGAAGAACCCCCCATCCTCTTCTCCGCGAGAATCGATATAGATATAGATTAGGATAGTTAGATTAGGTAAGATTAGATTAGATTAGGATATAGAGTAGAAGACGTCAGCTAATAAAGGATTTTTGAAAATTTAATCTTTAAGGGGGTAAAAAGGGGGGATTTCGTTTGTTTGAAAAAATCTTATTCCTTGAGTTTATAAACTTGAAACTTGGCACAAATGCGTATCTAATTAAATAATTAAGTTTGTTTATTTCAGTTTTTTTTTAAACTACCCCATAAAGGGGGATTGGGGTTGTCAAAGTTTGTATGGAAAAACTGATGGCTATCACAATACATAGCTCAAACCACTGAACGAATTGGGCTGAAAATTGGTACACAGACAGTTATTTTTACGTAGGCATCCGCTAAAAGATACCCTTTGGTAAAGATGGTCACCCATCCACAGACCAACCGCGGCAAGTGTAGCTTAACCTGATCGATCGACCTGTGCGGCTGTTATTATTTAGCCACGAGCCCCTCCCCCGAAGAACCCCCCATCCTCTTCTCCGCGAGAATCGATATAGATATAGATTAGGATAGTTAGATTAGGTAAGATTAGATTAGATTAGGATATAGAGTAGAAGACGTCAGCTTATAAAGGATTTTTGAAAATTTAATCTTTAAGGGGGTAAAAAGGGGGGGATTTCGTTTGTTTGAAAAAATTTATTCCTTGAGTTTATAAACTTGAAACTTGGCACAAATGCGTATCTAATTAAATAATTAAGTTTGTTTATTTCAGTTTTTTTTTAAACTACCCCATAAAGGGGGATTGGGGTTGTCAAAGTTTGTATGGAAAAACTGATGGCTATCACAATACATAGCTCAAACCACTGAACGAATTGGGCTGAAAATTGGTACACAGACAGTTATTTTTACGTAGGCATCCGCTAAAAACGGATTTTTGAAAATTCAACCCGTAACGTGGTAATAAGGGGTGATTTGATTTGTTTGAAAAATCTTATGCCTTGAGTTATTATTAAAAATTAAAATAGCACAAGGGGGGATTGGGGGATGTCAAAGTTTGTATGGAAGAAAACCGTAACGGACTGATCTATTTAAAAAAAAGGCTCAGGGTTTCAAAAAGGCTTTCGAGTTCTAAAAAGGGCTTTTAAGGGATGAAAACGGGGGGGATTTAGATTGTATGTTTTTTTTTTAATTCATTAACTTGAATTTCAGCACAAATACGTTCTTAAATAAGATACAAAGTTTGTCATAATTCGTTTTTCAAAACATCCCCTCAAAAGGTGTTCATTCTTTTGACAGAAAAAAAAGGATTACGAGTAAGTATATGAGGTTTTTGAGAATTAATTCCAAACAGGGGCATGAGGGGTAATTAAGTTTTTACGGGTGAATTTTACTGCGTGCCTTGAATTACTCAAAAGTATTTTTAATCCCGGTCATAGAGTACTTTCAATCCCGGTAGTACGTTCCCGTTGGATTTGTTCCGACATCCACGCGGGCAAAAGCTAGTATAAATATAAAATTCTAAGTCCTGACTGACTGATATATCAACGCACAGCCCAAACCGCTGGGTCTAAAGATTCCAAATTTGGCACGTAGGTTCTTTATGAGGGCTAGGGGTGCACTAAGAAAGGATTTTTGGAAATTCCACCCCTAAAGGGGTAAAATAGGCTATGGAAGTTTATATGAAAGTCCGTAAGTTTTGAAGTAAGGATTTTCAAATTTTGTGATTATAGGCTGACGATTGAAAACGTTCCGTTTTTTCCGACATCCACGCAGGCGAAGCCGCGGGCAAAAGCTAGTTATCTATAAAAACGGCAAAAAAATCGTGTTTGTTGTATGGGAGCTCCCTTAAATATTTATTTTATTATATTTTTTAGTATTTGTTGTTATAGCGGCAACAGAAATACATCATCTGTGAAAATTTCAACTATCTAACTATCACGGCTCATGAGATACAGCCTGATGACAGACGGACAGACAGACAGACAGACGGACAGCGGACTCTTAGTAATAGGGTCCCATTTTACCCTTTAGGTACGGAACCCTAAAAAGTCACATTAGTGCTTGCCAGGTTTTGATCCCGTGCTATGTTTAAATTACCTCTGGATTGCCACAGAAATGTTGGTTTACCCATTCAACTAAGCTGAAATACTTTGTAAGAGCAGGTTCACGTCACATATGTCAGCTTCGAACTCACACTACTTCATTTTGCAGCCTGACACCATACTTCCCTGTACCATACTCACTTTATAATTAAAACTCCATCCACTAATAAGTCTATTTATCTCATTACAGAACCAGTATCCTATTTCCTACATCCTTTCATTACCTCCCAAGTAATCTTAACCCGTCGACCGTCTACAAACATTGTGGAAAAAAAAAAAAAAAACTCAGGGACAACACGTTGATATGTAAAGCTCGCGTGCTGTAGCAAATGAAGGTTGGGTTTTGTTTAAAGGAAAAAAATAAAAAAGAATTACAGTGGGAGACAAAAAGAATTAATGGTAGCCACCTTGTGATAAAAAGAGGGGACTTGATTTGAAGGAGTGAGGAAAAAAGTGGCGGGGTTAAGTTGGTTCTGTAAGACAAGATATTTTACGTATGACAGTGTTGTATGTTTTGCATGGTAAAATCATTGGCAGCACGTGAGACTATTGAGCATGAGATACTAAATTTACCCCTGCGAGCGTAATGTTGGGTGTGGTATACCCAGACCAAGATAAATCGATCGATATTCCAGTGGTTAATTGTTTTAATTAGCTCTGTGTCTCTGAGTAGCGTGGGGTGGTCTATGTTCTATGTTAGAGGGTTTGGTTTCCGGGAGGTGGTAAGAAAGCGCGGATTGTGACGGCTCAGTCGAGCGCCATCCGGCAAAGTATTTAGGCGAGGTCAAAAGTGTCAGAGGGTGAGTTACATCCATATTACGCTCCGTGTAACAAATCTTGAACTAGCATTCTTTTCCTGTTTTTTATGATTTGTATTTTTTTTCATGTAATTTTTTTTTGTTTTGTTAAAAGAAAAAGTACATTAGGTACGTTGTATTTTTTTTAAATAATACCAAAAAACTAATGAGCCAGTGCCATATGCTATAAATATAAGTTCAAATTGTTATGTTACTGCTTCATTTAATATATACAAAAAACCTAAAAATATATTTTATTTTGTCTTCAATTTTGGTTCAATAATTTGAACTGATTATTTAATTATCAATAAAATAATAAAAAATACATTACACTATTAAATTCACAAGATCCTATCAGGGTTTGTTACACCCACCTTACGCTCCGTGTCACATATTTTAGCTTCCGCACACCGCATCGGGTTAACTTTGGACCGTCGCGCGTCGTGGTTGCGAATCGTATACTAGGACTCGCCAAAATGGACCTATGCATTTTAGTTAAAATTTCCATTTAATTTACATATACACAGCATAGGTTTTCTTTAAAAGAAAAACTCGGTTATGAATGTGGACAGTACCTTTCTTGTAAGATTATACTCAATAAGTGTGAATTTATTTTATGCACCACTGTGTATGTTGAACATGGTGGTATGTTATACTAGCTGCTGCCTGCGGCATCGCCCGCATGGCTTTTTCTAAAATAAAAGTAGCCTAAGTTCCTCCTTATAAGAAAGTCCTGTCAAAATCGGTCCAGCCGTTTCGGCGTTTAGCCGGAACAAACAAAGGTTTGATTATAATAAAAATATTACACTAATGAATAAAATTGCCGTTTTATTTAAGTACGTATGTGTACTGTTCACAAATGAGAATGTCAGCGCGGAGAAAGCTTCTTCGTGGAACCTTCTTCGAAATCTACCTCCTCCTGCACAAACAGACATTTATTTATTTGTATATATTATTTTCCTATTATAAACCCGGAGTAAAGTTAGGTACACCTTTATTAGATAATATGTTTAATATAATTTGGTTCTGTTTATTACAGTCTATGAAGAGTCCCAAGTTCTGCAGCAAACATCTGCATTCTGCAACCTGATGTAAGCATAGCGGTAAACCCGTAAAGATATATCTCTAGGCAACAACACACTGAAATATATTAGGACAGGTGAACCGTGTACGATTCGTCCCGGCCCGTCCCGCCCCGCCCCGGACGCATATGCTAGTAATGTAGCTCACGGCGTTACGGTATCGGCAGATCCCATCGGTTACGATCCGTATTGAGTGTAATATTAATTTAAGGGTGATTTTGTAGAGTATTTGGTCGATGACGATGATTATAATCTCACGTGTCTGATCTCCTAAATTGGAAAAAGTTTGTTTGATTTATTTAATAGAATTTGATTTAAATTCTGATACGGAAAATTCTATATAAAAAAACTAAATTAATTATCCGCTATACCCATAGCCAGGCTTATAAAACTGTGCGCAGACCAGAAGGCCAATCTCGTTCATATAAACGTTCAATTTCAAGTCGCAATCTCATCATCAGCGAAAATCAATGTCAATAACTTGTCAAATGTGTAAACTAGAGTTATTTTTACAGATTGAGTTATTTTTTTTGAGAAGTCGAATATTTCAAAAAAATACGAGAATTTTCCCTCTGGTCATAGCTGTATTTAGACAGACTGTCGCTGTATGAAAATAATAATGGCGCTCACACATTCAACAAAAAACAGTTTACAAAACAACAAACAAACAGTTTTAAGTTTGACTTAAAACTGTTTTGACACAAGAAAAAACTATTCTGTCTATGAAAGACAAAACTGATTTGTCTCTGATGCTGACATTGTCTATCAAATATCAACCAAAGACAAAACAGAAGTTAACCCTGTTCGACATTCAAAACCATCCCCACCAACCCTGCTCATACAACATATTCCTGATTTAAAAACCGAGCGACACACGTCCTCGTCAAATCGCCTCTCGCGACAGGAAGTGACACAATCGCATGACACTGACAGCTGAGACTCGCTTCCGGTGGAGTGTCTATAATATTTGCAACTGACAGCTTTGTGATCAAATCCTATTTATTGACTCGTTCGAGTGAAGTTTTAGCTGGTTCGGATGGCACGTGTGTTTACAGTTTTGAAATTGCATTGATTTTGATGTTGGTTTTGAATGTATTTTAAATTGCATAATTATGTTGTAGTAGAAATATTCGCCTGTTAGGAAAGTTTGGTTGGCATGCCTGACTGCCCAATCGGTAAAAAACAAACTTGTCAAGTTATGACATCATCATTTGTGTAGGTTCTTCTAATAAACCCTGTGAAAATCAGACCACTAGGAACCTTCCGGAAAAGTTTATCGTTCTATAAAACACAATTTTCATCAAAATCGAAGGTTCTACAGCCCCTTGGTTGTTTGCTTTAATAGACTTCCGTATATAAGGCCTGTATTGCACACATTTCTCAGTATACATCCCTCCTTCTGTACACCCGACGCCGGACAAAGTACTAAGTAATCAATCAATGAACGCCTACACACATAGCCCATGACATACTAAGGCATTGGTTTATCCTGTTCCATATTCCCTACGAAATGCCCACGTGAAAAACAGTTGACATAATTACCTACTCTATGTTGTCTGCGAAAAAAGACAAATAATGACATCTGTCATTCAGTCCATGACCACAGAATGATTACCATCACGACTCATTATCCCAGATTACGGGAGCGAGCAGTATCCACTAATCACGTGTTACAGGGGCCCATCACTCACCGTCCACCGGCCATCACTCACGGGCAACTCAACAGCAACTTTCCTGTTGCCGTCGTTACAACTTTTATCACGGCGGAATAGGGTTGAAATTGGACAAAATAAATTATACCGTAATTTTTTTGATGCAAAAGACTTGTTTAACTTGAGCCCTAATTGTGAAGTTGTGTTACGTGTTGGCAGGTCTACGTTGTTTGGACTATTCGTCCGTATGTCACACTACATTATCGGAGTTTCTTAATTGAAGATAATAAGGGGGGACATGTGTCTTTGTCGCGTTTTTATGGCGTGTAAGAGAGGGATGTTGTTTTTTCCGACTTTTGACTATTAATTTTGGTATTTTTTGTTTGTACGATTCGAGGGTCGCTTATTGTTTCTGTTGGAATTAAGTTTTCATTGGGCTTCATTTCATTATGCTTGATCAGAGGTAATAAAGGGAGAAGGGACGATAGGGCATTCAATATTCAATAAGACTGGTATGATTTTTGCATTAAGGATGATCTGTGTTTTGGTTCATTTGATCATTTAATTTTGACATCTGATTTTGATAGAATTGGTTGTTTTATCAATGAAATATTTATTTAAATGAATGTTTTGATTATTATTAGCTTCTCATAGTACATAATATTGTAAACTGCAGCTGCAGGATTTGTTAAAATACTTGGGAATTACTCAGTATAACACCTATCCTTGAAATTCATGCTTACCCTAATTGGAAATGGAAAAGAAGCGTAAAACTATCAATACTCTATTTTCTACAAAACACACCCATTTAAATCATGTCCACTACTAACAACTTTAAAACATAAAGCGAAGTACAGTCAACATAAGACACTACTTTATAAATCGTTGTGCCGAGATGTGCCCACCTGCATCGTGGGGCGATATCAATCCATCTGTGCCCCCGACGTGGGGTGGACGGACACCCCGTCCGTCTTTGAGGGGTATTTAATTTTGTGCAAATGACGGCTTGTCCATGTCCTCCTGTCATGGCGTCCCAATCACTTTCATTTGATTTTAGTTTTTCCGAGTGACGTGATGAAAAGGATTTTTTATATTTTTTTTTGTTATTGATGTCTGACTTTCAGTTTATTTGAAATAGAAGTAATCTGTGCTCAGATGAAGACTTTTTGTCAAAATGAAATTTTTTTTTCAAAACTTAAAAACATTTATGAAAGTTGATCACTCACTGAAGTAGATGAGACTGAAAAAGAAAACGATAAAATATGTAATAAGTTGAGACATTTCTAGCGTAATATCTTTTAATCAAACTCAATAATCAAACATGTTTCCTTCAAAATTTTCCACTTGATTTCAATCAAGTAGAAAACTGAAATTACAAAGTAGGTAATCTCACAAAAAGGTTCAGTAATGAATCGAAAACCTTCTTTCAATACTTTACTTTATAACAGAAGTCGCAAAACTGTCCAATAGAAAATTAATAGTAGTTATATTTCTAAAAACATACATTCGTACAAAAGATGCCTCGACTTGTGCGCTCCTCAGTGCATAACCCCCTTATTATCCGGGGTGGGTCAATATGCACCCCCCGGGTGGTGGGTGACGGGTGGGAGGGCGGGGGGTGGCTCTCCGTGTCACGTCACTGTCTCAGGATCGCCATCACGGCGGCCCGGCGTCTCGTTTGCGTCCATCGCCGTACTTTTCAACTTGAAGTGTAGCGAAATAGAAATGTTTTTAGCTGTCTAATGGCGCGTGCTCTGCAGTTTTTGATGCGGTTTTATTATCTTGTTGGTAAATGTAATTAGCAAACTAGAAACTAAAAAGTAACAAGTAAGTGCAGTAGTTGTTCTAGTTAGTTGAACTAGATAATTGGTTAGAGGCATGTGAAATCAGAGTCTATAAAGTATAAAAATCTTTATGTGGTATGCAATGTGAAGGTAATGTTGTAAGATCCTTTTCGAATGAAGGTTTAAATAAGCTGGAAAGCTGAATATAAAGAAATGATCTGAGGTAAATATTTTCAATTTCAATATCCTTTGTTCTATATTGTCTTTTGTTCACGTCCTGCATTCAGCAACACAATAATAAAAATCAAATAACTAATCAAAGGTTTGATTCCAGAGACTACCATTGAACATGATTACTAATTACTTAATAAGAAATGCATTATTCAGAAGCATAACAAACGCGTTGGCAAACAAACAATACGAACCGAAAACAAAAAGAAATACAGCCCCATTCCGAAGCGCACAAACATAATTCCCCATTTAATTCAAAACTATAACAGTACTTTATATTTTTTATTTCCCGTATGCTATCGCTTCTTACGTCTGCTCGGTGCAGCAATATCAATCCATCTGGCGGGAGAAACGGGTGGGGGGAGCAGAGCGAGGTGGTGGGGGTGTCACGTCACTGTCTTAAATGACTGTCACGGGTGTACTCTAGCCCGTCCTCTGAAGAACGGTGGATGGACGGGTTTACAATGCCATCCTCGGGATATTGCGCCGTGTTATGTTCTTATGGTGCAGTTTTAATGTCGTTTTAGGTCAGGATTTATGGAGTTTTATGTCGTTAAAAGTTAGAAACATGGATATGCGAAAATTCAACGGAGTAATATCTAAGTTTTTTCAAAAAGTTACCTTTGGACATAATTAATTTACTACAAACTAATAGAAGAGAATATGCGCATGTTATATGCGAAGACGAAAATATGCAACACTTGATAAATAATTCTGTATACTTCGAGACTTGAGTCGATCTGTCCCACCTCCTACGTCAATCAAAGCCAGTCCCAAGTTCACGTCGACAGCAACATCTCCTGTTCAATCGGCAACAATAATCACACACAAACTCTTCAATTGTCAGCTCCAACATCCAGCTAAGAAAATAGAGACGTGCCATCAAAGCCTGTTCCAAGAAATCACCGCTCGACAGTTGATAGTTTCAGCGCCTGAAGTTAAAACAACCGTCGGGCACACGCTTGCATTATCAACTTGCATCGAGATGACGCGAGCATCCCTGTCGCAGCCACGTCCCCAAGTTTACTCGCCTCCGCTGGAAATTTCACTCCAGACTTGCTTTCGTGGCCCAAGTAATGGGTGTCAGAGATTTGTGGGGTTATGCTGCCAAAATTACCGCTTAACATTTTCCTACATTGCTGCTGTTATATATGCCAATTATCTCGGAGCTTGGATTATCTCGAAAACCCAGCGTATCTTTTCTCTTTAAACTTTCGTTATTTACCTACTCTAATTTTTACCATCTCCAAGCTAAAACTACGATTTCTTTCTCTGCCTTTCCAGTGTACCAAATCATTTCTAGTTCTTACCTCCCCTTTAGCTTTGGTACGAAATTCTTATTTTCTGTGCCACTTACACCACACGAAATCTAGTCAGTGGTGTCACGTCAGAACAAACTGTCACGCCCGACAAGGGCACCGACTCAACTGTTCCAAGACACTTCTTACAACAGTGTCCTTTAGTTTGAAGCATTAGTTCTTCACAAGTTGTAACTATTTCGTCTCTTACACCACACCATAAGGACTCGGTTATCACGTCAGTGCTACTGTTATGCTGTTGACGACTGCGAGACTGTTTCTAGATACAACAGTATCTATTCCTTTAGTTTGAAGCATTAGTCTTTTACAATTGTGACCATCTCGTCTCTTGCGCCAAGCCACAAGGACTCGGTTATCACGTCAGTGCCGCTGTCACGTTGGTGACGACTGTGAGACTGTTTCTAGATAGTTCTTAGAACAGTTTATTTGTTGGTGGTCTGAAGTTTCGTCGTCCAGTCTTTTGAGTATCAGAATCGGTCCATTATTTTTTTTCGAATTCACTTACATCACGTTCTGCTGATTGTAGCTTGAATTCTGTTTCCACTTCGCTTAATAGTTCTATTGACATGTTACCTATTCCATGAAAAGCAATCATTGGCCTGGCTTCAAGTTACACACGAAGGAATTTTATCACGTTATTACATAATTTCACGTTGGCAACGCATGTGTCCTCAGGGCACTATGTCCATTCAATTGCCGCAGTCCTTCTGCTATAGCTGTTATGTCTTCTTTAATATCATATCCGTGTAAACTGTTGCAGCTACGCTGACAACGGTCATTGAGTAGCTATTCCAAAAACAACCACAATTATTTTCAATATATTATTTTATATTCAATATTATATTATTTATTAAAAATCAGCTTCATCTCTTATTACTCGGTCCACACTGGCCGTCACATCAGTGTTCAGCACTGTCTTACTGACAGCCGCGACTGAATTGTTCAACGCTGTCTTACTGACAAGCTCCGTCTTAGTTTGTTCTGCTGTTATTGATCGTTAGATGCGATCGCAGCTGATGCGTTCAATAAGATTGAGCTTTGTTTAGAAAAAGGTTAATAAGTAATGTGACGAAAGAGTATATAGGTAGACTGGAGTAGCAAATCTGAAGGCAAATTCTTGTACTTGAAAAACGTTCAAATTCAAGTCGCAACCAGCGATATTAAATGTCAAAAACTTGTAAAAAAATTATGTATGTATTTTTGACAGACTGAGACTGATATTGATATTTTGTTTTTGTAATTTATTGACATGTCACCTTAATTCTAATTGCTTGTTTATGTTAATTTTGTACGCCATATATTGGCAAAACATAGTGCACATATTTTAGACAATATATTACCTGTAACCATACCTATGTTTAACAAAATAAATGATTGATTGATGTTAGAACGATGTATTTTAATCATTTTCTTTCTTAAAAATACGGAAATTTTCAGTCTAGAAGAAGATACCGGCTGTAGTAACTAGTAAGTAATAAATGAGTTAGACAGCTGTTAATTGCAGTCACATTTGGTAGTTTTTTTCTTGTAGTTTAATTATAAGTATGATCTTAACTGTCTTGATTTTGCTCCTATCTCCATACTTTCGTCTACCTGTAACTTTTTCATTTCGAAGATTGAATGTAATAAATTAATAAATACCCTCAATACAAACCCGTGCACTACTGAAAGCTACTAGATTATAAAACTGTCACATCAAATGAGTGAGCTGTTTTAACCAATCATTCGTTTTCATAATTATGATAAAACGCGAGCGTCAGGCACAAAGTTTGCTCTTTATAGTGCGGAAAAATTGAATATTTACGAGAATTCCGTCAGCTTGATGAGGACTATATTCATTCGGGTTATTGACATTACGTCTGTCTCTCCGATGAATTATTTATTGAAAATATCGATAAAAATAACAAAAATATTTGTATTTTATTCGATTTATGGGTATCGATTGTTAAATGTTGTGCAATATTGGCTCAGTTGGTGAGTCATAGGTGTTATGTTTGTCAATCTTAGTGGAATCATGTAAGAAATGTTACTAATTTATTGGGTGCCGCAACTTGGAAGTCAAGTTGGTATAATTATACTTTAACTTATTTTCAAATATTTCCTTGGGAGTAAAATTCACGATTGTCACCATTATGGATACTTTATTGCCTCCCAAGATACAGGATTTTCCTAGTTTGGGGAGCAGGGTACATATTTTATTTGGACTTTCGACCACACTACCTACCTATTGTATCCAATTTTGTTTACCTAAACATGCTCACCTTTCTGTGTTATTTATTGTCAAAGTTTATTGTTTTTTTGAATAAAGAATTATTATTATTATTATTTTATTTATGTCTACATATCTCGGGACCCTGGGGTCCCGGACCTTTGGAAGGCGTACGAGGGGCCGAAGCCAACTCGCAGAGGCCCGTTAGGCGCTTTTTAATGAAATGAGGCACCAACCGACGATTATCCCTGTACGCACTATGCAAGTGCACCCAAGGACAACCCCCGGTTGGTGTAGGACTATTGCAGGATATGGAAACAAAGATATTGGACTATGGGTTTGGGTGGTTAAAATGGACTGGTTACCAAAAACTATGGAAGGACTATGGCCCCTGCCTGATCAATGTTTTATTTTAAACACGGATAAAATGGCAGGGGGTGACTTGCACACTCAATAATGGGCCCCCGAAAACGGTCGCTAGCACATAGTGACGTAGCGACAAGGGGGCAACATATCCTGAGGTGCTCGAGGAGTGGAGAGGTATTCCACGGCTCTCAGAACAATCCCAGAGCCCGGAAGATGGTCAAGATCCCTACAAGCACTTACTGGAATACTTCCTTCCTCCGAGCACGTTTGCTCTTGCGAATCTCCACTCAAGCCGGCCAATAAAGGCAAGAATGAGGTGGGAGCTCAGTTCCTCGTCAGTGTTCACTCCAGCCGGCCAATAAAGGCAAGCCAGAGATGAGGAACATGACTTCTCCCGGGAGATAGGGTCCGTGGGGTCGCAACTGCCCAACAGCTCGCCACATGCTGCCCTGCGGGTTTCTGTATCTCTCTTGGTCTGGCTCCTCACCCTAGATATGTTCCGGTAAAGTAAACTCTACCGGCACAGACCTAGAGTTCGGAGCGCGCAAGCCCCACCACGACGTCAACGTAGAGATACGGCGGTGGGGTTATTATTATTATTATTATTATTTATCTCAACCAACCGCCTTTCTTTTCCAATCTGTATAAGAAAAGCTCAAGCAATGGTCCAAATATTGGCAACAGCCAGCAAAGAGGTAGTGGGTCTGACTGCTCAGGTACGTCAGTCGAGTGAGTTTATGTCAGTCAAACAGAGATTTTCCTGAAAATTTGGTTTCACTCTGACATCCCAAACACATTTTCCCCACCAATTATGAGTACCCGTTAATTTACCAACACAAAAACTGTATCTAGCAGTCGCATTGTATTTATAAGCTGCATTCCACATGACGGCACTGCAGTCTGTAACTGACAAGTTGTCACATCACAGCCGCAGACGGCAGTCGCAAGAAATTCAAGTCGCTACTGTAAACAATTTTCACAAAGACCTAGCCCTGTGCTGCGGGGTGGTCCAAACGACCCGACTTTTAATTCGGGTTTTGATTCGTTTTTGTTATGTTAGTTTGGGTAAATTATTGACTTGAACGAGTTACAAAGTTGGTTGTGTATCTTAGTTTTTTTACATTGTAGCAGAGAGACAGTCAGACTACTTGTCAAATTAATCATACTTAAACATGCTTTTTTTGGACCCATAATTATCTTTGATAAGCGCAATGTGACGCTAAGATGATACATCTAAAATAAAATGAAACACATGACACTAAACTCTGACACTAAAATCCTAGATCACAAAACGATTTGCATAAAAAATGTTATAAAAGATTTAAAGTAAATATAAATAGTACCAGAAACACAAATTCCAACACAAAACACAGCAGCAACATCCACCATCATACACAAAACTGGCAACATTAGAAAGAGAACTAAACAATTAACCCCATCCTACCAAATCCGCACAAAGACGCATCAAAGAAAGTCCTCACGTATGCACTTGATCGGGCGCTGCACTAACGTGACGCCGTCCATCGATTGTTGAGGGGAGTGGGTGGTGGTGAGGGGGGAACGGGGGAGAAGAAAGCTTTAAAAACACAGAGAGCCAGCGGCGTCTCAGCGACGGCCCAATACGTCCCCGACCGGCCGTCGATTACGGGAACGTAGCTGCATACGCCGCCGGAGGGTTAGCAAATGTAATGGGGATTTTTCATACTGAATTTTTGATGGTTGTGCTGTTTGTGTGATGACGTTTTGTTGGTAGATGCATATGTGAATTGGGGGTGCAAGATAAATGAGTGTTTAATTAAAATTTATGTAAGTATCAAAAATATCGTAAAACTGAATGAATGAAAATATTAAGCAGTTTTTGAAATTAGGATTTCAAGATTTCCATTTATAATCTTCTTTTCAACATTAGGTTTTATTACGAGTAGTATTCAGAATTTTCCTCAGATTTTCCATGTCTCAAGTACATAGCTACCTACTAACAGACAATTATTTTTAATGTTTACTGAAAAATACCGCTGAGTACTTTCGGAATAACTTATCATATCGATTACTCAAAAAAAAAAAAAAAAATGATTAACTTAGTTATAGTTAATAGAAAAATTACGATTTGTACAAATATTTAGATTGTTCTGCGTACAGTACTCGGTGGGCGTACGGA
Source organism: Dryobota labecula (assembly GCA_947523025.1). NCBI lineage: Eukaryota > Metazoa > Arthropoda > Insecta > Lepidoptera > Noctuidae > Dryobota > Dryobota labecula. The sequence goes on from OX383292.1 coordinate 2,146,288, forward strand.
AACACACGATCGTCAGTAATACAACATTCGTTATTTTTCGCCACCTTCTGCTGCCGTATTGATTAGTGCTCATTGGCGCCGATGTAGCATGCAGGTGCTTCATGTTAACTTATGTACGACTGGGGTTTTCAAATACCTACCTTTTGTTACTGTAATTAAAGATTATTTTGGAAATTAAAGGAATGGTTTAGAATGACCTATAATATTGTCGGATATAAATCTCATAATAATAAGCCCCATAATTTATACTACAAGCGTCGTTAAAAACTACATAGGTACGAGTATCATCCAATTTGAGCACCGACATCATGTCGATATTTAGAAGAACATGAACGTGTCCTTCAAAAGAAATACTTAGCTGGTTCTAAGAATTCTCGTGACCGTATGAGACCCAGAGCACGTGGCTTCAGAGACAAAACGACCGACAAGCTATTTACGAGTGCTTTTCCACGTATGGGAAAATAACATTCTTCTTCGCGACCATACTTTAGTACACTTTTACCTTACCAACACGAAACTATAATTAACCACAAAAAACTGAAACTTAACAACTAAATATAAACTAATTTGACTCCTTCAGGCTTCGACTGCGGTGTTTGACACATACTTTCTATGAAACTAAGTTTAATTCGAAAAGTTCACTGCGTCACTAATTTTGTGTGACGGCCAAGACTAGTTCACTTGTGACCTGCTGTCGAGTGCAAAGGGGTGCTCCTACTTGCAGTTTACGAAAATAAACATAAGTAAGTTAAGTTACGTTTGCTTCTCCATAACTAGACGGAGTAATTGGACGTATTTTTTTTTCTTGTATTTTTTTTATCTTGTAATTAGCAGAAAATAGCAGCTATAGTTATGAGCATTGCTCCTTTAAATTCACCATCACTCTTCTTTTACGACTCTGGTGATGAGTACGGGCTTTCTTTGTGAGAATTGAACGCCAGATATCACAGCAATTGCATAATTATTCACGATGTAACTCAATCGCTATTTCGGAATTGGTGGCATCCCGCGAGAAAATGGAGACTCCGTTTGGTGGTACCAACCATTTATGAACCAATCAGTCGGCGATGTCAGGTATCGAACAGAACTCACAACAAAATTCTTAAGTTACACCATGGTCAGTTTATATGTGTGTATACCCTAACAAACTGCATTACTTTTTTTCCCTCTGCCTAGTCGCCAACAGTGGAGCCAGCCTTCTTCGTTATCGTGTTAAATCGCTTGTTTTTACGTCCCAAACTTGGATTCCCGCTGCATAAACAAAGTTTTTCGGTTTAAAATTAATCTGTCATCTACTTGGTTTTTGTACTGGTGTGGTTATGTAAGAGGAGTCAGTCAGGAGTCACAGGAGTCAGGGAAAAGTAGGTTTATGATAAAATACAGATGCGGAAACTCACTCATTTATTACGAAACTCCGGAACACCACGTGCCGAACCAATCTTATGTTATTTAACAAACATTTGATATGTTAACATAAGATTCGTCAAAAGTTGTTGTGGTTCATATGGCTTATGTAAGTGGTTAAATGTCATAATGGTACAGTTTTTAGTAGATTGTACATCAAGTGTATAAAACGCACCATTTTACGCGAGACGTTTATCTATAAATGGGTTTTATGGACGAGTTGTACAATCTACTTATCACTTCGATTGGGAGGAAATGAAACAGCAACATGTAAATATTGTAAATTTAATTAAAATTTAAAAATAATTATGGATTCCGCCAATTAACTTTTTATTCATTTTTTTTTTCAGTAGGGACTGCTCAGTTATAAAAACATTTTGTTTTTATATCTATGATAACATTGATAACTTACTTATATTTTAAATAATTATATTGATTAACTAATATAAAAAAACTAATTTAAAAAATAATAAAAGTACGAAATAAAAAAAAAACTGTTTATTTCATGAAGTTTTACTATGTACTTTGGCAGTTGGTATCCTTGCCTTGTTCTTAGAATACTAACGAAACGAATTAAAATAAAGAGGTTATTCTATGACGTTGAAGTTGTTCGTGTGGCTGTTGGACCTATTGCCTTGGTCTTCGACGAAGATTTTACTTTATGCTCTAGAGCATAAAAAGCGACTTTAAGTCGCCTACGCACGACATAAAGACAAACTTTTAGAGCATGAGAAGTGAAAAAGTTATTTATTTATTAACGATGACGATTTTTAGCATAATCAGTCGTGGCAGTTAAGAGATGACCAGTCCCAACTGACGGCGCCCGATTAGCACCATTCTTTGAAGGGAGCTAAAAATCCAACACACGCGCCAGCATCAGCGAGTAGGCGTAGTATGACGTAGTCATCTTGGATGTAACTTCAGTGATGATGTAGATGTACTTTCAGTTTCAAACATGAAATTGCAAGCTTCAGGAACATGATTAGTTCCATTAAAAAGTGCATGAACAGTGTATGAAGTTATTAATAAGCTGTTAGTTAGCGTTGTGACTGTTTCTTTAGGTTCGACAGTTGGGCGGCGGCAGTCAGGGCGGCGTGTGGTACAAGTGAAATAATTTAGCTACTTTATAGTAATATATTAATATATATTTTTAAATCTTTTATAATAATATAGATTCTTTTCTATTTTGTGAATGTGAGAACGTTGTAGGCCTAGTAGACTGTAGATTTGTTGATATTTTCTATTTTGCTAAGTACCTGGTACTTGTTACAAGTCCGACACTGTCCTCCCATACGTATTAACACTGTTATTTGAAAATATTGTAAAAGCAAATTATTTTTAAAAGAGTAACCGTGGAGTTTCTTGCCGGCTCTTCTCCATAGGAAACGACTAATAGGAACCGTGCACCTAGCTTCTGACGTTTCATAAGGGCCCATGTAGGTTTGTGTAAAATAAAATATATTGAATTTGATTTTGAATAGTAAAAATTAGTAAAAACAGATTCTGTATGACTAAGTAAATGTAAAGTATATCCTATAAATATCATTTAACCATCTTTTTTTAATGTTAAATGGTATTTGAGAGATACTTTAGAATAAATTTATGTAAAGTATCCTGGAATTAATTATTGATTAATTCAAAGACTATCAACAACTTTATGTCACAATAATTGGACTGAAAAGAAAAGCTGTTTTCTTCATTAAACTTTCATTTTCGATTTTTTTATGTTGCAAGTAATATTAATAGCCGCAGTTTCAAATGTAAAACGATAAGTAATATTTTAAGTTTAACGGTTTATGTAAAAACTAGCTTCTGCCCGCGACTTCGTCCGCGTGCAATTTCTTGTCCTACCTCGTCGCATCGCGTCGCCCGCCCGCTCTATTATTTCGCATTATTTGTTCCTATCAACATACGTGAGAAGCAACTTCGTTCCTGACGGGAGTCCCCCGATCGCGTTTTTTTCTTCTTTTGCTTTGCTTCTTATAGTCGTAGCGTGATGTTTAATAGCCTATAAACTTCCTCAAGGATTGGGCTATTAGATCAAAAATATTTTTTCGAATCCAACTGATAGTTCCAGAGATTAGCGCATTCAAACAAACTCCTCCGCTTTATTATTACTATAGATAGAAATGAGAAATCATGATCATGATGAATGATGAGAGATGAGACGTGTGTGTGTGTGTGATATATATATAGATGTGGAAAACTTGCCCACAAATATACATTGACTCATTTACATTACACTCTCCAAAGCGTAGGATGACATGATATGAGTCGGAACCACAATTTCTCCAATTGCCTAATTACCATTGAAAACTAATTCATTAATAGGACGACACGAAATATGTAAAGAGAAATGCCTATAAATATTCCTAACTGTGTAAATAACGAATGGATTTGATTTTCCAATTCATTTTCATAAAATCAACATTAACCTCGATTTAGATCAAAATTATCAATATTTTGTTATAAACATATCAACGTTATTATAAAACTGACGTTATTTATAGATTTAAGCAAATAATTAATTATTTTTTGTGTTATTGCTACTAGTTTTATTTTATGTAAATTACTAATTAATGAGTTTTATCAATATTCAAATCTAAAAGGTTGTAGCATCACTTTTGGGCATGTTTTTAACTGTGAAATGACAACTAAGACTATTAATTAAAATGATGTGTTTGTTACTGTTAGATGAAATAAGAAGTGATTAACATTCCAAAATATTAATTTAATTTTTATGGCCACGTGATTTTTTCACGCTTTTAAGAAAAGCAAAATATATATTCATCGTAAAAAATCCCAGGAAGACATCGCAAAAGTTTAACGGCCCATCACATTTATTAATCATCATAACTCTAGTAATTTACTTATATTACTTTATTATAAAATATTATATTTATAAAAAATTTAATACCTGATCTAAGAATAGTTTTAATGCTTGGCAATATGGTGACTAAGACAGATTTAGAACACTGTTGAGATATAAATTACTTTACCACTCAAAAATCTTAAATCATTATAATAAAACATATTTTGAGTGTCATAAAAAACCAAAAAAAAAAAAAATGTCTTAACCTAAATAGAATGACGTTAACTTTTTTAAATTTTACGATCATCATATCTTTCTTATATATATTTTATGATTGTGTCTTTCTTCTGTCCAAGAAATCGTCTACATTAATCGCTTCCGCTTATGCCTCGAATCCTGTCAAAGTCCGCGTTTTAAATCGCCAACTTTTCGCTGTTTTAATTAACTTGACGTCACAGTTACAAAGCTGTTGATTTGTTGGTGAACGAATGCGCTTGAGGCGGCCGGGCCTGGCTCGGGAAACACCAGGTCCTCTCGGGAAATGCATTGAAAAGGAACTTCTAAGGGGGCAAGGGGATGTTTTCTACACTATGGTCGACTCCTATCATCTCCAAGAACGCCTATTTTCAAATGTGGAACTGTCAAAATTACTGTGCTTGACAGATGGTTTGTCACAGTACATAATATGTTATTACCAAGAGGACCAAGTTAACCCTATTAGTTACTGTCATGCCTTTTGACACTCATAGAATGCATAATTTATACATACAGCATACTTAGCCAACTTGCAACCTAATAGAAAATAAGAAAACAAACCAAAATAACATTTTATAACTAAAATTCTTAATTACCATCGTCACCGAACTGCATAATATAAGTTTGCGAAGTTGCCGTCAGCACTGTAGCGTGCTTACTAGCATTGAACTAAATTAACATTGGCTGGGAGTCAAAAGCGAATGAGTTAGAACAAGTTACAAACAAAAAAACGAATATTTGAACATGTTTACAGTGATTTGTGTCGAACGAGACGGTTTGTGATTACGGGTGGTGGTGGAAGTTTTGATGGTGTTTCAGGGAATTCGTTGTAAATAGATTAGGTAGGAGAACTTAAATAAGTTGTATGAAGGTTGTTATTATGCTTAATAGTCGCTTTAAGCTCGTGGCTAAGTACTAACAGCCGCACGGGACAATCTATCAGGTTAAGCTACGCTTGCCGGGGCTGGTCCGTGGATGGGTGACCATCTTTACATACCGAGACTCCTCCGTGCCTCGAAAAGCACGTTAAGCTGTTGGTCCCGGCCGTCATTCGTGGATCTTTGACAGTTGTTACGGGTCGTCAGAAGCCAGAAAGTCTGACAACCAGCCTTACCAAGGGGTATCGTTTTACCCAGTTATTGGATTGTGGAGGTCAGGTAGGCCATATAGGCATCCGGTTAGACTGGAAGCCGACCCGAGCATTGAGCAAAGGCTAGGCAGATAGATTTAGTCGCTTTTGCACTTAATGCTGGCAAAAAACTGACACTTTTTTCTAAAAACTGGCTAAAAGTAACATTAAAAACAGCTGTTAACTTTGGCAAATCGAGGAATATCCCGCAGTAATAAATTACTTTCCACTCTAATTAAAAATAAAAATCTTGTAATGAAAGCTACTTAAAAGCTCTGTTGAAGCAAAACAACCTAAAAGTAGTTATCAATTTTCTCTCAACCCCACTAATTCTACCAGAAAAACGTGTGAGAACAACTTTTAAGTACTCATTCAAAAGTCATAATGGAAGTCAGTCCTCAAATTAAAAGATACACAAATACCGTTTCAGTGTCGAGATAATAGCCCGAACAGACTTGCCTGCCACTTAAAAACGACAGTTCGGACAAACCGACGACTTTTTTTTGCGTCGCAAGAACTAACGACGCGACTTTTTTAACCCTTCCGATGCGGGTGACAGATCCGACGCGAACTACTTAGCGGATCAGTTAGGAATATCACTTTTTCCGCTCAATAGTGTGCGGTGGTTAATTTGGTTGGGACACTTTTATCGTGATTTTAAGAATGAGTTCAGTTCCGTAAAATTTTTGTTGGAGGGTTTTCTTTTGAGTTTTGTGTGTTTTGAAAAGTTTGGTGTAGATTTTTATTGTTTAATTTTGTGTGTTTTCAAGTATAAATTATTAAGCGAATTAAGACAGTCAATAATATCCTTATCAAAAATTGAAATTGGTTTTAGTAAAATATCTTAATGTAAGTTATTTTACTAAAACCAATTGAAATACTGTAACTTATACTTTTTCTAAACACGAACTTTCATAATATTCGCTAAAACTAATCAAATTCACTTCTGCAAAAACATAATCTTATCAATATTAAACCAGTATCTATTTAATAAGCCCCTAATTTCTCCTAACTAGCAGCAAAAACATCTGCGCTCACCACCGTCATGAATATAACATCACTTAATTAACACTTATAAAAACACAGTTTGACCCTTCTAAAAGTTCCATGAACCAACAAAAATAAGTAAGTTACCAAAGACATAAACCGAAATTGGATTACAGCAGAAACGCGAACTCTCACCGCTGCTCCCTCATAAATATTTAAAAAAACCCAAACCCTGTGTGTCCGTATCAGTGATCTTTTAACCCCGAAAATGCCACGGCACACATTCCCGGGACCCGGGACGATATTAGATGGGCAGGTAGGACCAATATTCGTTGAATCCCATCACTGTATTGCAAAAGAAATCAAATTAGATATACAATAAGCGGGATAGTGGTCCGATTTACATAAGTATCCAAGCTATTTGGTCGGCTGATACGAGATTGCGGCCGGGTAACAATATTGCTCGTGTTTACAGCGTCTGTCTTGACTTCGGTACAGGCGGCTGATGTGGATCGCGCCGATTTGTTTTTTTTTTCAATAGTATTTTGTGGCGCTGTTTTGAATAAAATGGTGTAATAGCAAACGTTGTAAGTGCAGAAATGTGGTTCAATAAATGGACAAATGTGATATTTTTAGTATATGGAAAACGATAGTAGTCAACCTGTACATTGGATTCACATACCTACTTAAGTAAGTTCTTATAATATTTTCAGTGAAGAATATCATAAATTCAAGTAATCTCATAAATAATTTCTATTATATTACCGACCTACACTTCCGCATGGACGAATAAAAAGGTTAATAAAAACAGTTCCTTGTCCATACCTAATTCGTAGAAATCATTTTTATATCCTATAATAAAAATTTAAACGATATTTGAGTATTATTACGTGCCCCGAAAAGGGTTATCCCAAATCCAGTGTCGTCTATCGGAGGGGTATCAAATACATGCAAATCCACAGGATTGGACGTTAAATAATACATAAATACAAAACGATGGTCGAGCAAGTAACTGGGCTCAATAAAAAGTTGTGAGTACGTAAAATAAAATTCGATCAGAAGAGGTCCGGGACGACGGGACGTGTTATAAAATTTCAGGTCGCCGTTGCAGGGTTAAGGTGACAGGGCTGTGCAGACGCGCTGTAGTAGTCGATTTTCCCGGAAAATCATTGTGTAAAAACGTTGATTTTGTTTTTTTGGGACAAATTGGTATTAAGTTTAAGTGAATGTTATTACTTAGTTACTTACAAGATATTATTTGGCGTAATTTTTAAATATAGTCAATCAATATTTTTTTTTTTTGGAGACCAGGCAGGCAAAACACCTTTGCTTTTTATACAAGGCTACTTGACCTATGCTATTTATGTACTTATCAATACATTATTTTAAAACCTCATTAAAAAGGTACTTGAAAAAAAAAACCAAAGCAGGAACCGCTCAACTTTTATCATACAACATACGTCAAACATTTTCCCGATGTCAGTTAATAAATCAAATAATCGCAATACAAACAAATCGGCCGTGTACTCAGGCCGCTATCTTTCAGAGCGGCATTCTTCCCGATATTAAATCCACTTCATTGTATAAGGAATTCCAATGGACTCCGTCCCCACTGGCTCGCTCCATCGAAACAAGAGGGTTGACTGGCGAATTGTGGAGTAAACAGAAATCTATGTTGTATCGGGTTGATTTATTTTTTTAATAAAACGTTCCAGTGTTGAAAGATTTAGATGATACAGTCTGAGCGAAGATTTTTGGTGTCAATTTTATTTATTTTTATTTTTGTTTCAGGTAAGTTCTTCTAAAATGTGGGAGTCGAGTGAGAGCGAACAATGCTGTCGCTGTTAAATGTAAGTAAGTTATTTTTACATTACAGACATATCGTGATGAAAATCTTGACGTTGCAGAGTATGCAATAATTTATAGTCCGTTCTTATAAAAAAGCAATTTTGTCAGAATAATTTAGGTTTATTTTCCCTAACTTCCATCGTTCAAGAATATTACAAATCTATACAAACAAACGAAGTTAATATTTAATAAGACATCGACAAAATCATGTTACTAAAAATAAATTAACCTAAACTAAAAGATATTTAGGTAGGGTACTCATTTAAATCATTATAAATTAAAATGTTGGAAACCAAACTAAACTTAAACATTTATGCATAACACATTACACTAGTACAGTCAACCTCACATTAGTGGCACAGATTAAAACAGATGGGACACTCCGCAAAATCATTTCAATAAAAAGCGACTCTTGCTTCGATACAATAAAGTGCAATTCAGGTCGCACAACGCTTATTACCTACAGTTATATATTTTTATACTGTGGTTATATTCACCTACAAGTTGCCTCTCTTTCTATCGCGTAACTCTTATACTGGCCGCGCGCGGCAGTCCTATTGAATTGGCCCAGTGAGATGGGCCCGCCGCTTACTTGTAGCTTCATACTTAAACTGCGGAGTGTCCCTCCCATCTGTATTAATCTGTGTCAGTGGTAACAATTTGACATTGACAGTGCCTTTCTGTGGTAGCAGTAAGGGTTATCGTATATGTTACCACTGATGTGCACTGGTTGACTGTACAGTTATTACTTCATTTGCAATAGAAAACATAAATAAATAATATTTTTATTGTAGACTAGACTAGAATAGAATAGAATAGAATATTCTTTATTATGTACACCATAAAATTACAGATATAAATACTACTAGCTGCACTACCATCGCTGACTAGCTGCTGCCTGCGGCTTCGCCCGCGTGGCTTGTCTTTTATTTTAGAAAAAAGCCACGCGGGTGAAGCTACGAGCAGCAGCTAGTCTAAAATAAAAGTAGCCTAAGTTACTCCTTATAAAACTCAGCTATCTGCCAGTGAAAATCCCGTCAAAACAGGCAGAAAGACAAAAAAAAATTGTTATAAGTACCGTATACATTCATATGCATTTAGTAAAAAGCTGTTATTTTGCCGTTACAAACAGACACTTCAATTTTATTTATTTGTATGGATTGCAACGTATTCCGTCGAATGTTCTACAGCCTCAACACACCTACCTACACTAGTAAAGATCCTATTAAAATTGTCGCATTATCCCGCGGGCCGGGATTGCCAATCACCCCGGGATCCCACCGTTATCCCGGCTCGTCCCAGTAATAAGTGCATTTCGCGAATATTCCCCTAGACTTATTGAAATTGAAACATTTTAAATTTAATATTGGAGGCAGTGATCTGTTTGTGGTGACACAATTAAAATGGCAGATGATTAATCACCATTCGTTAAGTAAGAATAATCCCAAACGAGATAATAACAACTATATGGGCACCGTGGAAATAATTTTACGATATAATATTAGGTACCTACCTACTTGAAAAATTTTAGGAAAATCGTCTAGGTACTTTTACAATGTTTGTATACATATATCTATCACATAATTAATTTATCTGTCATTACTTCACTTATCATTCTTGTTACCTTTTGTGGTATAGTCATTTTATTCTAGGTACATCGCCTTCACATATAGACTAGCTTTTGCCCGCGGCTTAACTTGCGTTAATTTCGATTTAAATAAAAACTCTTAACACACTATTAAAGTTTCTATATAAAAATATAATTCAATAATTATTCGAAAGACACGTGGCGCCATCTATTATCATAAGAACGTTATTGTTGTTTTCCTCAGGAACAGTAAATTTTTTCGGGATGAAACGTACCCTATGTCCGTTTCTGTACACCTGACAACGTATAAGCAAAATTTCAGGATGAATGGTTGAGTGGTTTAGGCGTGAAAACATAACATACAGACAGACAGAGAGACAGACAGACAGACAGAGTTACTTCACATTTATAATATTAGTATGTATATATATATGTATAGTATGGTTAAGATAAATTTATTTATTTATTTATTTAACAATTTATGTACACCCATATAAACAGACAAGAAGAAAGGAACAGAAAAATACGTACAAAGGTGATGCTTATTTCTAATGAAATCTCTTCCAGCGTACCTGCGATAGGAAAGTAGATATAGAGATGTAGACAACGTGTGTAAGTGTAGAAGAAAAAAAAATATATATACATAAAATCAAAATAGCTATACACTAATATAAATACTTATAAAAATCACTCAAATACGAGTATATACTTAGAACTACAATGTAGTGGAAAATAATAACTAATACTATATGTGGAGGCTTGTTATTAGCAATTTTCTTTATATTACTTTCTTTATATCATTGGTTTGTTAGTCTGTAAGCCTTCTTTAAAATAAAATAAATAAATAAATAAATAACTACGACGCAACTATGACGAAGTAGAAAGATAGTGAATTTACTTTACAAATAAATACAAAAAACGAAAGGACACTAATGTAAGTACTCAGTTGTACCTGTTCAACCAAGCCCTGTGTGTTTTACCTGTTAATAAATAAAATAATTATGAACTTTAAAATTATAGGTAAATCTAATGCTGGTCTTGCCATGTGAGAAAACCATGTACCTATATTTTTATGCTTATGATGACAACTTAGATAAATATTAAATTTAAACAAACTAAATGTACTAATAAATCCAATAAATAAAAGGACACTTACGCGTCGAAGTACTCGTCCGCATCGCTGGCATCCGGAGCCCAGAAGACTGGCAGCATTGCCACGTTGAATGGCAATGCTAATTCGGTGGCCAAAGACCGAGCCCTCTGTTCACGTGAAGTGTCGACCAGTCGGGGAGAAATTTCCTTAAAAAGGAGATTCAGGCACTCAGGCCCCATGACCCGAGGATTTCGACCCCAAACGGCTCAAAACTGTAGTTACCCATAAGGTTACAGTATTTGCGCTGCTTGAGGGTCTCAGCAGCCGCAGCAGCGGCGCCAGCACAGATAGATTAGAACGAATCCTTAAAATAGAATACTACCTTCTCCAGTACTCTTACGCCTAGTACTTCCGATTTCTATTAAGCTACGTTTTCCAAGATGGTCGTCGGTGGCCGCAATGATGGCTGTCATAAAAATGACTGCAGCGGGGTTTGAAATTACGGTGTCAAAAAGCGCTCTCTAGGAAAACATACCTACCAACTTACTTTCATAGATAACGTTTCAGTGACGTCATTCGCCGGTAAATTACGGACCCTATGTGGCCATCGCTCAGAAGGAAAGAAAGGAGACTGTATCTTTACTGGTAGTTTCCGCTGTGGGGTTATTACTGCAAGAAATAAACATGACACCATTTCAAACAAGGACATTGTCTATTGACATCAATATATAGATTTATTACAATTTTGTTTTTTTTTTTCCACACCGGGGAAGCTGATTTCATCTCACCTGATGGTAAGTGATGATAAGGCCGAAGATGGAAGTGAGCATCACCCGGAATCGTCAACCACAAAGGAACTGGCTATCATACCTCCAACTGCCGAAACACAAAAAATGCTGTTAACATTGTTGTCATGGCGACAGACTTAGATAAGATGATGGCAGCTAGCCAGGCGGACTTAGCACAACCATTAACCAAACCGAGCAGAAAATTTTGTACCCGCTGGGAATCGAACCCGGTACCTCTGGGTCTGAGATAGGTGGTCTTACCACTAGACCACAGAGGCGGTTAAACATAATTATCTGACTTAGTACTATTCTTTTCAATTCAAAGAAAAACTCAAACTTTACAATTTTCATTTCCTTATTTATCTAAATAAAATAAATCAAAACTCAGTAAGTCCCCAACTGCATTTAAGTTGAGCATCTTAACTAATGTGACATCACCGCGGGCTGGGAGTGAGGGGTGACGGGAGGGTGACGCGTCACTCCTGTCGCCGCCGTTCTGTCGACATGACGTGATTGACAGTCCTTGTGATAACGCGGGCGGAATAAATACGTTGTGATGGAATGGATTATGTGGAATAAAAGGCTGTAAATTTATGCAGGGCTATCCTGTAATGGTAAAATATAAAAGCTTTTATTAATTGAAGCTAGGATTAGCAGAGCCAAGCCTCGATAATTACAAGGAGCGACTTGAATAAGAGGAAATACTTTTTTCCCGCTAATTATCCACATACTTAGTAGTGAATTTCTGGTTTCCGGAAACTGATTATCTTTGTGAAGAGTTGAAGACAATACAGAACGGGGAAAATGAAAACGCTTTGATATTTGATCATGTTTACAAACTAAAATTTGGTGTAACAGGAGTAGGTCCTGAAATCTTCGGGTCACTCCAACATTGTACACCTTCTTTTTTGTTTCCGGGGTGGAAAATCCTCAAGGATGTCCTCCGCCCTGGAGGGGTCTGCCAGACTCTTACTGTCAAAAAACCACCCTGGTGTCTTATTTTGGAAAAAGCCACCCGGGTGAAGCCGCGGGCAGCAGCTAGTCATACAATAAGGCTTCAAGAAAACAATGTAATTTTTCAACCCGGTTAACCCTCTACGTGCACATTCCACACGATTCCTCATTCTACATTTACACACTTACCGAAATCATATTCGAAATTTTTCCCCCGCCGATATTATAGCCGTTACCATGGTGGGGGAGGAAGGGGGTGCCGATAATTGGGTATTAACAGACAGTATCCGTCACCCGGCACCACTCGCGGTTAGAAAATTGAATGGATTCAATTAATTTTTCCTTTTAATCCCGCTTGTTGCAATATCGGCCGCGAGGATAATTAAACTGTCTGTCATTATGATATGCAAGGGAGTTTCGTGCTTATTGCATGTTGAAAAAGGTGATTGTCGTGTGACGTTTTTTTGATACGTTTAATTGGCTGGTTTTTCGGGATATTTTGACGAATTATTGGGGATTGTTTTTCAGGTGAACTTTGATTATTTGAGCAGAGATTTTCTCTGAATTGATTGATAAAACACGATGAAAATAAAATGGGTGTTTACTCGAACGACGAATAATATGGAAACTGATGTATATTATTTTCCGTAACCATATTCCCTTCACAATCAGATTTGTCTACATACTTTCAAAGAGTAAGACAGCACTAACAACAACCCCCCTTTTTTTTTTTTTTTTGTTCCGCTGGGAAAAATGCATTACGCATACCCTCCCGTCGGGGGACGGGAGGGGTATGTGGGACTCCCCGGCAGAGTGCCGGTATACCCACTAAAAAACCCAGCGGTGTTCCCTCAATGCCGTTATGGGAGGGCCATGGGAAACTGGCACAGCCTTTACGTCCACGACCCTCCCGGCGCGTGCCCGCCTAGCTGGCGGGCCCCGCATGCCCCCCAAGCTGGGGGGCTACGGGAATGGCCGGGAACACCTGGCCATTCCCATCCGACACTGGTGGAGGCCTGTGCAATACAGGCAAGGGTGCCCCCGCACCCGTTGCCTGCTGGCCTCCACCTGGGAGGAGTCGGAGATGACTGTCATACTGACGTCTTCTTCGACCCCTCCTCCGCCTTCGGAGCGGCGCTGCGAGAGGATCGTCCTCCCGCACGCGCTCCGCCTCCTCCTTCTGCGACATCACTTCCTCGCAGAAGGAGGCGACCGCTGCCCAGGCCCCCTCGCTCTCCAGCATCGAGCTGACAACGCTGGGGAGCGAGAGGTCCCGCCCGACCGCTGCGACCAGACTATGGCGCAGCTCGGACCAGGCAGGGCACACCTCTAGGGTGTGCTGTGCCGTGTCCACCGCCGCGCCACAGTCGTGGCACGACGGGGTCTCCTCCCTTTGGATCCGATGCAGGTGCGATCCGAAGCATCCATGCCCGGATAACACCTGCACCAGACGGAAAGAGAGGAAACCATGGGACCGCTCGAGCCAATCCTTCAGGACTGGCCCGAGCGCGTCCAGGGTTCGGCGGCCAAAAGTGGCAGAGGCGAGGTCCTCCGTCCAATGAAGGACGATAGCGTCCCTCGCCTCTTGCCGCACGGCCTCCCGCTCTTCTGCGGCGGGGAGCTCCCCTAGCGCCTTGCGCCGCGCCGTCCACTCGTACACTCTGGTCAGCACCCATGCCTCGAGCTCCCAAGGAGGGGTGCCGGCCAGAGCGCACGCTGCCGAAAAGCCTACCGAGCGGTAGGCCCTCGCCACCCGCTGTGCAATGGCCCTTTGGGGCCTGCGGATGGCAGTGGCGTTCTCCCTCCTGTGGAGGGAGTCCGCCCAGATCGGAGCCCCATAAAGGGCCATGCTCTTGAGGATGCCGGCGTACAACTGCCGGCATCGCGCCTTCGGACCCCCCAGGTTCGGGAGGAGCCAGGACAGGGCGTTCGCGGTCTTCAGCAGGCGGGTCGACAGCCCGCTGAAGTGCGGACCGAAGCGCCACCTGCTGTCGAGTACAAGGCCCAGATATTTCATCTGGGCCCCGACCCCAATCCTGACGCCCTCCACGACAATGTGGCCGTCAGGGGGGATGCGCTGCCGAGGCCCGTGGAAATACACGGCCTCGGTCTTTTGCAGCGCCACCTTCAGCCCTAGGCGGCGGATCCTTCCCGCCACTAAGGACCCGCCAGCAGAGGCCAGACTGGCCGCCTCCCTGAAGTCCCTCCCCCGGGCAATGAGGAGGGTATCATCCGCGTAGCAGATGATACTCGTGCCACGGAGGAGGGTTCCCCGCAGGAGCCAGTTGAATCCAATGTTCCACAGCGGTGGTCCTAGGACCGACCCCTGTGGAACACCGGACTCTGCAACAACAACCCCCCCTAGAACATCCAACATTCCTATAAAACCTAAACTCTTAACCCTAGGACACAAAAGCGTATAATCTAAATAACAACGCAGACATAAAGTCGCGCGCACACCGCCCGCCGGACCGGAACGGCCGCGTCCCCACGGAAGCGACATTAAAACTTTTGAGTGATTTCGCTCAGTCAAACGTTGCAAGACGGGCGAGGTCCGGCGACCGTAGGGTCACCACGTCCGAGTTTTAGTATCATGAGGAGTTTTGTTTTTAAGTATGGTGCTTTGAGATAAATTTATGTAGAATAAGGGAATAAGATCGTGGATGTATCTAGGAATGTAGTTGTAAAGCATATTATTTTGGTACGGATACGGTAACTAAGAGACACTAAAAAGTTTTAAAAGTTGGATTTTGTGATTGCGCTTAAATCCTGATTGGTAATTGGTGTTGGTGTTTTGTTTTGTTTTGTAAAAACACCAAAAAACGGAGTAGATGTCGAAAAATCGTTAGACGATCACATCAACCCTTGGACAAGAAATTACACGAAGACCACGACCACTCAGACAAGAGTGATACGAAGAAGAAGAAAAAGAAGAGTTTTGTATTAACCGAATATATTGTCAACGGTACGGTTCGCGCAGTGGTTAAGCGATTAACTGTTGTGCTGCGTGTCGCGGGTTCGATTCCTGCACGGAACAAATATTTGTATGACCTACAAGTAGTTGTTCCGGGTCTGGCTGTTAGTGTTAGTGGGTCCAAATGTTTGTAAACGCACCCAAATACAGGAGAAATTCCTAGTGTGGGGCAACGTTTAAAAAAAAAAGAACAAAGTGATGACAGAACAATTTTCACCGCCTACAGCCAAAATTTCATATGACTAGAAAATATAAAAATTACAAAAGCTAGCAAGTGAGATAGTGACTGCTACACAATACCTGCGTGATAGCTTAAACATACAGTAAAACTATACATGGTACTAGCTATTTGAAACTTGTAATTTCGAAAGCATACAAATTTCACGCAGTCTACATAACGTGTCCATCTGGCAAGCTGGCGACCCTACGCGGATGTGGCGACGTTGAGTGTGGAGAGTTCTGTCCCGACTAATTTGTGAATAGTTCTCTCGCTCGACCGATTCACCGAGTTGATAGTCGTTTTCTGACACTCGTTACTGCCCATTGTCTACTACGGACGTTTCTTAATGAGTTCTGTAATTGTATGTTTAATTAGAGATTATTGTAGTTTTAAGATTGCTACGGTTTGAATAGGTGTCGTTAAGTATGTCAGCAAATTGTTTCTTTACAATATAGGCATAATATAGTGAATCATTAAACATTATTTCGTTGTAAATTATTCACGCACGTTCTTCTCTCTAATGAAAACATTGGCATCACATATTGACGTTCTTTTAATCATACAAAATCGAACATCGATTCATCCAACAGCCAAACGGAGAATTCTAATCCTAGATCCCTCATTTCACTGCTACGTGCCACTCAAACGTATTAATCCACAAACGCCAACAAAACAAAATAAATAAGAAAACTGCGACGTTATCAGCACATCGCTAAGCATGTCCACACGTCTACTTACGAGGAGGTGTCCCCCTCCCACCCCCGAAGTGGGTGATGGTGGGTGACGTCTCCATCGTCCGGCGTCACCGCCAGATCAATGCTGGACAGTCCCCACCTGCACTTTTAATCGCGAGACGGGAGGGACACGAGACGGCATCGCTTGAGACGGAACATGTTCCGAACGGGACGTATGCGCCAGTGTGCGCGCACCTTTTGTTTTGTTTCTTTTTCAGTTTCTTGCCTGATGCTTGTAATTGTCGTTTGAGTTATGGAATATGTTGGGGTTGTTTGTGTATTCGTTTGGAGATGAATATTTTTCGCAGGTTCGGTGACTATTGCTAGCAGTGAGTTTTCTTAGATTTCTCTTGTTTTATTTTATTTTAAGTAGATCAGTTTTATTTAATGATGCTACATTGAATGCTGTCACGTTTCTTGTTGTTCATAACTCCAGAATGTAGATTGACAGGCCGTAAACAATTGTAATGTATTTTTACCCTTTGTCCGGGTCACATTCGATTTTCACGTTTTTTACAAAACATTTGGCAGAATTTTAACCTTACGAAATTTTATGTGAGATTACAGATAAAATTGTCTCTAAACATTTAAAACTAAACGTAAGTTAACCCTTCAATGTCAACGGCAATTTGTTTCGCTTTTAACTCTCAATAGATCTGACAGAGCATGATTTCCCACTGCGACGAATAAATAGAAAGGATTAAACTACTTCACAAGTTTTGGGACATCTTACAAACGTTAAGTAGTTTTGGTAAATGTTAACTTTTAGCGTTTTGTTTTAAATGTACCATGTTTAGTCCCCAGTGGTGGATTGTATGGACTAAGTTTTGATTGTCGACGGTTTGGTGAAGATGAGGTAGGGATATGTTGCCTAGGGAGAAAATAGGTGCCTACGTAGTACCTAAAGGGGGTGTCAGAAGCCATAATATTTTTAGCTTTTCGGAACCTGTCTTCTGTTAAGCAGAATCCTGAATTTTCTGCTTAGACTACGCGACTGAGTTAAGTCGTTATTCAGAAGGTGGTACTACAAAGTGAAGTGCCTATGCGCTTAGGACTATCATTATGTTCGTGAAAAGTTATTTCTTTATCAAAGTAATTTATTGGCATAGTGTGAAAAATATTCCGTTGCCAGCAGATTTTATTCAAAGAAAGCCAATACTAAGATCGGTCGATACATACTAATTCTGCAGTGTTAACGTAAACAGTAAATTATCTATTTATTAAATATGCACCATTTACAAAACAGACACATCAATTGGTTATCAAGCAGCTGCAAGATACATGAACAGGTACGTTCAGATAAAATGCCAATTTCTTAAGAACCCCCCATTTTTAACTAGCCACAGATAAAATAAATAAGATACCTTGATTCATTTACCTACATTTCTTGCACACAATATGGACGGGGACAATCGGTCGTTCGGTCCACAGATAAGAAATTTATTTTTTTCATACTTTTTTAAGCGACGGAACTCAACCCTTTGGACGCTATCTCGATGACGTCACTTGACATCTTGTCCCGAGTCGGGAAACGGAAACGTTTTGCGTTAAGCTTTGTTTAAAAAAAAATTGAATGTATATTTATTTAGTTCTCTTTTGAGATTGAACTGACATGATGGAGTAAAGCGAAATTTTATTTTAAGATTTTTTAAACTTTTTGGAATTGTGAAGGAAAAATTATCAGCACAGTTAATTGGACGTTCTTTTGTTTGAGAATAAATAAGAAAATGAACATTGACTCAGTTGCGTCTGAACTCTGGAAAGTTTTAAAAGTCAAAGGTCATTGCAGTTCTCCTGGGCGATGGACGAAGCAGTTTGTATTCTTCTCTTTCTAACAAAACTCATGTACAAATTGAGCACGTTGGCCACGTCTGTAAAATTTCAAATTGTCGTTCAAAACTTTGAGCACCGATGGGCAAAGTAAGCGACAACTTGCAATTGTTTTTAACCCGTGACTTTACCAAATATTTAACTAAAAGTTTTGGATTTGTGTCTGTTTGATGAAATCCAAAACTTGAAAAAGTTAAAACTTAAAAATAACCGGCGAAATGTGGATGTACTATCGGGGACATCCGAATCGGACTACCGTAAGGACTATTTCTGCTTGCAGCGCTTGGCCGCTAGAGTAACGCTTACATAAGCTCATCAATCTGGGGGTCTTTTATTGTTCTATTCCTATTGGTCGAAAAAGGATGGTGAGAAATTTGTGATCGTTCTAACAGAGCCTGAGAATTTTATTTAAACAAAATATTCCTATGTATTTTTGCTTTATTGGTCGACGCAGAAAGGGGTGGTAAGATGTGGATACCATAAGCACGGGATTTTGTTTTGAAAGTGTGCCGATTCGGATATCCGTGATAGTACACCTAAGGTAAGTACACCTCTGGCTAACCCTTAGGAGTATAGGCGTGGTGTTATGTGTATTTTAAAAGACCAAATCCCACAACTACTCTAACATTGGTAAATCTCTAAAGAGTTAATGGTAAACTTTCTTACAGTCTTGTTCGTTCCTACTTCTTCTTTGTTTGTCAAACGTCTGCTTACTTCGAAAAATCAATCCAACTGTATTGACGCATATATCCGTGAGCGGACCCGATCGGACCGAATCCGACTCGTCTTAAATTATGTCCGAGACGTGATAACGAGTGGGTTCAGAGGGTGACTGGGTGACAGGGGGTGACTTTTGCAACGCATATGTTTTTTCTGATAGCTTTGAGTTGCTTTGACATCGCCAAAACCGTGCTAACGCGTGATTTATAATCAAAACCTAAAGAGTATCAATGTTTTCTATCTCTCAGCAAACTTTTAACCGCAACAAAACCCTTCAGTCGTCTGCTTGGTTCGAAAAATCAATCCAACAAACAGAATTGACGGATATATCCGAGTGTCCGGACACTACGGACGGTCGGACTCGTCTTAAATTATGTCCGGGGCGTGATAACGAGAGGGTGTAGGGGGGATGGGTACTATTTACTTTCGCGACGCATATGTACGTATTGTTTTGTTCTGATGGCCCATGTGGGGTTAGGGAGGTGGCTCTAATCAATAGTTCGGCTTGATTGAGTTGGAGACGTCTGGAAAATGGAATTTGGTGATCTGCTTACTCTGCGGGAATGTAGGGTTGGTTATGTTTTTGTGGTCAAACTTTAATTTCCCAAGTTACTTTGGTATATAGTCTTTAAAAGTTATTTAAAACATTTTTAACTTACACAAACTCAGCCAACACAACCGTCCTAAACAATACACATAAAAACAAAACCCATTTAAAAAAAAACTGCCCGCTTTAAACCCAAACTATTAACATACCAAAACTATCTGATTTACTCTCTCGAATCGGGGTACAATTATTATAAATATGGCGTCTATGTGGGTCAGGCGAATGCGCCAGGGGGTGGGGGTGCAAGATGGGGGGTGGCGGGGGCCAGGGGGACACCCGTCAATCGATTGTCAAGGAGTGCACCGGGCAACGGGATACGCGAAGAAGTTTTTAAACTGTACTCCGGGAATTCAGGTATAAGCACGAGTTTAGAGATGTGGGAGGGATGGGGGAATCAGTGTATGTGCGCTGGTATGTTCAGGTGAAAATGCATTAATAGCTTTAGCAGATTACCGACGATTTTGTTATTCCGTTTGGATGAGTAATTTTCGGGTTTTGAAACTAGTTGTGTGTCAATTTCGAGTCAACGATTCTCGCTACACGATCCGAGAGACTTGAATAAAATATTGTGTTATCAATTCATTGGTCAGGGCAAAAACATAGAAACAAATACTAACAACAGCAGCATTGTAGTTCTAAGTATATATTTGAGTGATATTTATTTTAGAAGTATGTACTGTATATTCTCTTATTGTATGTTTATAAGTATTTATATTAGTGTATAGCTATTTTGATTTTATGTATATATATTTATTTTATTTTATTTTTTCTCTTCTACACTTACACACGTTGTCTACATCTCTATATCTACTTTCCTATCGCAGGTATGCTGGAAGAGATTTCATTAGAAATAAGCATCACCTTTGTACGTATTTTTCTGTTCCTTTCTTCTTGTCTGTCTATATGTGTGTACATAAATTGTTAAATAAATAAATAAATAAACAGCCTAATATAATAATACAAATATCCTCTGCCGAGCAAGCAGTTTTACTAAGGTGAAAGTGATCAGGAACTTGCTCAAATTTTTAAACAGTGATCCTAATCTAAGTTGTGATCAGACACATCCTTAAAAATTTCACGCAGATCTCCCATGAAAAGGGGCTAAAAAAGAAGAAGAATAAAAACTGAATAAAATCTAGTGTTGTCAGAGGCGTGAATAATGTGGTTGATGACAATAACGCGTGTTTTATTGCAGCCGCGTCGCGCCGCGTCGTCGCTGTCGTGGGACGACTTCTGTTTACGACATTATCGCTCGTCATAGTCCTGGGGAAGTAGGAATACTGGATAGGCCAGATTCACACATTTTTATGTTAAATTGGATCTCTTAATGTACCTATTATATTTAGCGTGTCGATAAAATCAAAATCAAAATCAAAATATTTTATTTCACATAAACCTACATGGGCACTTATGAAACGTCAGAAGCTAGGTGCACGGTTCCAATTAGTCGTTTCCTACGGAGAAGAGCCAGCAAGAAACACCTCGGTTACTCTTTTAAAAATAATTGGCTTTTACAATATTATCAACAGTGTTAATAGGTATGGGAGGACAGTGTAGGCCTTTCAACAATTACCCTTCTGAGTTTTGACAGTTTAGAAGTGAACATGGGTACGAGTAGTGCATACCATAAAGTTCATTTAACAGGTATCAGGGCATGCAAGACATGATTGAAAAAAGTTTATTCCTTTTTCGATTTTACAGATTGTGTGTGACTACAAAGTTGTTTTAGGAAGATAAATTTCTTGAAACTTATTTAATATTATTTACACTGTTTTTGATTTTCTTTTTACAAAAAGAAAAACGAACGAAGAACCTTTTAAAAAGCAGTAGATCTTAATACATCAAGAGCTACTGCTTTTTAAAAGGTTCCTAGAATTTAGACTGACAGTCACAGATAAAGCAACATTTTTATTATTCTGTTGACTTTGTATTCCACTTGCGTATCGCGTGTTGCTAATCCTATTTATCTTCCACATTTTCGACACACTTTAAACACAAGTCTAACTCATCACTCAACGCCTCCACCAATTGTATATTTTTATTTGTTCTAAGAATTTTCGTTTGACAATATAATTCATTGTAACTGCCGCATCCACCTCGCCATCCATCCTAGATAATCCAGTTTCTTGAGCGACACACATCAGAACTATTCTGGAGCTATTCAAGCTATAAATATAGTTTATAGCTCCATCAATCGCGCACACAACAGCTGTAGCAATCGTTAAGGAGACGATGATTGATCTGGAAGTAGCGACGTGTCGTGCGAGAATTATATCTCGTACTGGATTAGGGGATTTATCGCGTCTAAAATTGATTTTATTGTTGGATTTTTCGTGTTTTTCTTGGACGATGTTTGGATGTCTACAAATTGATCTTTATGATCGGTTTATTCCAGTGGATTTTCTGGAAACTGTCACCAAACTGGTTAGCACCAAGGTAAAAACCGAATTTTTTACTGATTTATCTACGAATTTCAAAACAAGCGAATTAAAAGTTAAAAAAGTAATTCACGTAGGTGGGTGGGATTATTATAATTAAATTTTAATTACTAAGTATAAAAAATAGTTCCGTGTGGGATCCGAAGGAGAAAGGTCTGTAGAATCGACGAGGAATATCACAGTATGTCCCCAGCACGAAAAACCATAAGCAAATAAAACCCTAAAATAACTCGAAGCGCGCACTCTCGCATTCTAGACTGGAACAAAAAATTTGACCACGGAAGACAAAACTATGATGTATAGCGCGAAACAAAAAAGAAATGAGAGGCAACGTTGACGTCTCGTGATTTATACAGTAAACACATAAATCTGAGTTGTATCTGTCAGCTGAGCGCAACACACCTGCGACTTGCGACCGAAATATTTGTCGACTGTTTTGTGGCACGTAGAAGTGTAACGTCTCTTGGTTAAAGGCTTATTACACGTATTTACGAAGTTTTAAGAGGTCGTTTGGATATTTTACTGTGTTGAAAATAGGAAAAGGCAACTCTTTATGATTAAAAAGGAAGAAAAAAAACTGTTTGAATCAGAAAAGCTCCAATAGAATAGAATATATTTATTTGCGTTAAAGCATGATACAATAATAATATTTATAATAGGGTAATGATCTACATGCCTCGCCATGGACTGGCATACAAATATTTTAAAGAAAACATGTTATAATTATGTACCTAGCATCAATAATAACAGTGTAATTAAACATTCATTATAATAGGTATAATATTACAAAATAGTAATTAAAAAGAAAAAAAAAAGCAGTATTTAATTAAATGTAAATCAGTAACAATATTTATCACTTAAATTTTATCAAATAATTCTTTTACACTATAAAAAGTTTTACCTATGAGCAACAATTTATCTTTATGAAGCAAAAAAAAAATCCTAGCAATATATAATAACACTTGTGTTTCTAATTATTGTAACTTGTTTGACGGTCCGAAAAAAATAATAGTCACTTCAAAATTTCTCATTCCACAAAACTGCGACAAAAAGTCGCACGTCTATTCCTCACTCTTCTTTCGCATAAAACGTAACGAGTTTAGATGAAAATACAGCGATGTGTCACGATTAACGGCCGATGGATCGCGACAATTCCTCCGGATCACACTCTTAGACGCACTCGAAATAGATTCTCACAGCCCGACAACATTTCTTCACGCTTCACTATTTATGGGGTAAACAGAGCTTTTTGGATGCGTTTGGATGGCGTAACCATTTCATGCTTCCTTCACTTTTGGCTAGTAGCAATTTGCAAAAGTAGCTTAATTAAGACAAAGCTATTATAGTCATAGTCACGTATAACATTCAAGTTTCCGGTCGCTGATTAAAGTTATGTCTTATCTCCTATATAATATTAAACGAAAAGAGTTTTAACCAACCCAGCCTAAAGACTACTTTGTCAATCATAGATTTGTCAAAAGCTATTTTAACACATTGACTGCCACCGCGGTCACCGGTGACCGCTAACAATAGTTTTTCTATTGTGTCTGTTGTCTGGCAGTCAAAGCCTTAAGCTTTTGGCGAGATAATCCTCACTTAAAATAGCTACGAAAGAGTTAACCTATATTCAGCGATGCGGCACCCAGAACATCCTAACTCACAGACATACAGAAGCAGCCCCTACCACCATAACACAACCTCTGCAACTCGAACGAATCTCAAAATCGATACACTAGACGAAACCCGACCACTGTGCAGCCATTACCATATTTTTGAGGCGCACAGTGCTCCCACTCGTAAACATGAGACAAAATGAGCACTAATTTCTCGACGGCTGCTTGCCGTACAAAGAGAGAGCCCGTTTTACATAAATTTGTCATATTTGCACGCACCCACCCCTTCGGCAACGCGTGCCAAGTTTTAAGCTCGCGGTAAATGACTTGATGGGGCCTAATGGTAACCGTGCATGCTCTGGTGAAGAATTGGAAGAAGATAAACTTAAGGAATAGAGCGTTTACCTTTGACCTTACAACTACTAGTTCGAATTTAGATGAAGGTGTAGGGATCGGAATCGTATTGAATGTGACTGCGGTTACGAATACCTGGCGATGTCACAGTTGCTGGCTTTGTGCACTGTGCCCGAACACGAACGAGACAATTTCAATTTGGTCAGTGCAGTTCAGATGACTGCATAATTAAAGAAGCAGTCAAATCATGAGGCATTAAAGAGGCAGTCAAATCATGCATGAATCTTCGACACGAATGAGACATGACAATCGATTGTTGCGCATTCTGTCCTGTGTTTTAGACCATAAGTCCATGCGACTCATTTTTTTTTTTTCTTTCGAAATGTAGTTATAGTGTAGGTACAGGCGTGATGTTATGTTTCAGTCGAAATAATAAGGTTTGCTTCACGACATTTATAAGAAGCGTCCAAGTTGACTGGCATACAAGCAACATGTCATGTCATGTAACGTGATCGCCTCATGGATCGTCCGTATAGGCAACATTGTCACGAAGTCTCATATTAGTTTGCGAAATGAAGGGAAATTGAATATTTGTGTTCTTGTATAAGTAGTCCTGCAGTAATACCTAAGATGCGTCACAGTTACCTTGTAAGCTGAAGTGCATTTTTGTATTTATTTAATGGCACGTCAAGAACTTAAACACAATCAAGTGTAGCACTTCAGTAGACTAGTACTAATGTTTGCGTCAATAACAGACATGCACAACATTTGCATATTACATCACAGATTCTAATAAGGTAAATTCATATAAAAACAAATAAAGAAAATTGTAGTGTCTGTTTGTAATGTCAAACGAACAGCTTTTTACTAAATGCATAATAGGATGGAAAGTATATACGGTAGGTACTTATAACAAAAAACCAATTGATTTTTTTTTGTCTGTCTGTACAGTCTATTCTTCTGTTCGTTCCGGCTAATCTCCGAAACGGGTCGCCCGATTTTGACGGGACTTTCACTGGCAGATAGCTGATATTATAAGAAGTAGTTTAGGCTACTATACTTTTATTTTAGAAAAAGCCACGCGGGCGAAGCCGCGGGCAGCATCAAGCTGTAAATAAAACTTATAAAAATGCATGCATGCAAAATATTTTAAAAATGTCATAAGTCAGCTCGATTCTCGGCAACTCTCATTCAGCTGCTAGAAACCAGCCACCCTGCGAAGATAGTCGATCCACCTAGCCTGAGGGCGTTGTAAGTACGTAACGTTTGTCGATTCGCGGTCTCCACTCAAAAAAAAGTCTACCCCAACGGTCATCGGTTCTACGGCTAATATGGCCGGCCCACTGCCGCTTCAGCAGTTTTCTGCCGGATCTCCTGGTTCCGGATGTTATCCCATAGATTCCAAGCATAGCCCATTCCATAGCTCGCTGAGCGACCTTGAATTTATGTATCAGTCGTACCTTTTTTTAGAGTTCCGTACCCAAAGGGTAAAACGGGACCCTATTACTAAGACTTCAATGTCCGTCTGTCCGTCTGTCACCAGGCTGTATCTCATGAACCGTGATAGTTAGACAGTTGACATTTTCACAGATGATGTATTTCTGTTGCCGCTATAACAACAAATACTTAAAAACAGAATAACATGTTTTTTTAAGGGGCCTCCCATACAACGAACTTGATTTTTTTTCTCGTTTTTGCTCGATATTGATAACGGCAACAGGTAGACACTTGAAATATTCACAGAATATTTAGTTATATATTCACTTTAAAAATAATAGTTAAATTAAAATAAAACAAATATTTAAGGGGGGCTTCCATACAAAAAACGTGATTTTTTGCTGTTTTATAGATAATGGTGCGGAACCCTTCGTACGCGAGTCCGACTCGCAGTTGGGCCGTTTTTTTTTTACCGTAGTCGTCACCGTTTCGGCTCCGTAAGTCATAACAAGTCAATGGGCAGCAGCGTTCTCTGTGCATTTTAAACACCATACTGCGATCGCCAACATGCCTGCCAAGCGTGGCGATTATGGCAAATTCTTTTGGGGGAGGCCTATGTCCAGCAGTAGACGTCTTTCGGCTGAAATGATGATGATGAAGTCGTAACAGGCAGGACGCACTGATTGAATACTTTAGTCTGTAGGCTCTGTTTATACGCGACGAGAAGACTCGACGAAGCTTCTGCCCAGGGCCTCAAGTCTGCTATTACAATAGTGTCAGAATGGTCTCTTCATTGTGAGTTTTTGACAGATTTGCCATACAAACACTGTCAAATACTCACAACGGCGAGACCATTCTGACACTATTGTAATAGCGGACTTGAGGCCCAGCTCAGCTGAATTCTTCTTCGGCTTATGTTGTCATCATTATTGTCAATTCGACACGTCGATTGCATAAGACTTAAATGTAAGTGACGAAATATGAGTATACTATAGGAATACCTTTACCTAACCCTTCGAGGAAAACAGGCGTTAGGGAGATTGCGCCTGAAAAAAAAAAAAGTGTGTTATTGTAAGCACCTACACAAATTAACAACATTGAAAAATTTATTATTATGCTACTAAAAACATCCCCCTTCGATATACATTTTCTAAAAATATACTAAATAATAATAGCGCCTAAATCTATTTATGTTATATATTAAAAAAGCTAAAGCTGTATAAATATTAGTGGCACAATTCCTTACTGAAATACTTTTAAGATCGACAGTGACGTAAGCAACGCAGAACTTTAACCCTATTATTTTATTTTTCAGGTAAGTCCGGGTAGTAAAAACAAGAACAATGGGAACGACTGAAGTTGGTAAGATTTTGATGGTACTAGTTCTGATCTTTGTTCTTATAATACGAGGTCACGTCAACAAGGTTCACTGATGTCGGTGGAAAGTTTAACTCTAATAATTTACTACGGAATCTTTACAAGGCAAACGTTAAACAATATCACAGTTCTTCTCTTGTATTCGCACAACATATGCTTTGCACATGCCGTGATCAAAATTATATACAGGGTGGCAGGGACATCGACGCACATCCTGTTACCATTTATCGATTTGTAAAACATTTTGTAGACTTAACAGGTCAAACCCAACGCGTCTACAAAAAGTTACATTTTCGTAATATACGCGTAAAAATAAAGTTTTGTTGTTAACATATTATTATTATATAGACATACATCTTATCTACTAACTTATTTATTTATTTATTATTTATACATTCAAAATTACGTACATAATACCTTAACAGCTATAACGCCAATGCAGTGCTACTACCACACAAATATACATTACTCACATACATAAAAAAAAAAATACCATCAAAATACCACAATTAAAATATCGTGTCAACACTTTCAATGCACTTCAGTGCTACTCCTGTGAACTTCATTAGGCTGCAGTGAAATATATCTACCTCTACCTCTATAATGAATACAGCATAGCCTAGTTACGTACATAGATATCATGACTTAACTTGTATGGCAGTGTCTGGACCATGGATTCAATACAGGAGTCTGGACCCCCCTGTGTTGACATTTTTGTCGATTTCAAAAAAGTGCTATACCTACGCGGTCAAAACGTATCCAGAATTATGTACTGAATCCATGGTAACAGGTTGCGCGTCGATGTCCCTGCTACCCTGTATAATTAGCTTCTAATCAAATTGGTAGCATAGCTAAGCTGGCTATCTGGAACGTTGCGACATATATTTAAGTAGGTAGTTGGATAAAATTATTGTAACATAGTTAGCTTCCTCAATTCATCATGATCTCATCATCTTTGGGGACGCTTTTGTTTTTTTACAAATTAGTATACAACGTATCGCTTTAAAATGTAAATATTATCATTGTTTTAATTCCTAAAAGTCTAATACGCTCAGAGATTAAACTGAAGTTGGCACAATATTCCTTTTTACATTTGCACCCTCCGTTAGTTCATACTCTATGGCTATGGCCCCGCGAAGGCACGCCATAAGTTAGACGTCTTTAAGTTACAGTAGTTTTACTTAACACTGACTTATCGGTTCAACTTAACGGAACTTCTGTTGATATGTGACTGATTATCGCTGAAAAGGTCTGTATCCGTCTGAAGGAACTGAAGTTCTGTTATTAAACTCATATTTGTTATTTACTGCTGAGCATCAAACAAAAAACAATAAGCGATAATGTTGTTTCTAAAACATCAGAGTACTTTTTTTTCGCCACTATTACGGCTTTGTAAACATCAAAACGTTGTTGGGCGTTGAAGTGTGTCCAACATTGGCTGAAAATGTTGGAAAATCTCCATACAAAAATCACTGACGTATAAGTCACATCACTAAACTTCAATACTTTGTTATCATGCGTGTCTTGAAGTTATCGACACAATATGTCGTATTGAGAACTTGAGAAATCTACTGTTTGCAAGAACAATTGTTAGCGGTGATACAATAGACATACATTCTTCATTTAATTGATGACGACAGATATTTTGACGTGCGATTGTTTTTTTGCTATACTTCGATCGTTTCAACTTTTCATTCAATTCATCGCTCTTGATTCTTTACTTTTTGTTTTAATTGGAACAAAACCATAATATCAGTTTGGTCTTAGTCTCACAGTTAATTAAACGTAATAAATAAAGAAAAGTTAGAGCTTTTGAATAAGTTTGAACTTAAACTTTCGAACAACTACGACTGAGCGATGGCGCCTAAAATCACGCTGAAGTTACGTGTTAACCAATTTTCCAACGCTAAATGCTTACTGTCAATTCATTAAACCAACAATGTATTTTATTAAGAACTAGTCGAGAACGAAGTCGTGGGCAGTAGGCCCGCGACTTCGTCCGCGTGAAGTTTCTTGACTATGCCTATAACCTTCGCGCTTGATAGCAATAAGTTAATAGAAAAACAAACATTGATTTTTATATATTAGAAGATACCTGATAAGCATTCGAATTAAGAACAACATAATCTATATCTATCAACTCCCAACATACACCCTTCAAATCTTTCTCAAAATTCAAAACGGACACACTTACATAAAAGCACATCAAAACCAAAATGATTGTCACCACCAGACGATCACAGATCACGTCACGACCATCTTTAACCCCCAGCAGAAAAAGGGAATAATTTCTTTATAAATTATTACACCCAACGAGAATTGAACTGGTATCCTTCAAAGGGGGGTGGGGGGTGGTAGCCGCCCGGGACGCACGCCGTGATTTATAGGGCTATAAAGTATTATAATTAAAAGCTGGAAACGAGGGGTGAAACTATAGGGGGGGAACTATGGGCCGTTTGCTGTGGTCTACGACAATGATGGCCAGGTATGGGTGAGTTTTATGGGTGGATGTCATATTGATGGCGTCTTCGTGCTTTGTCTTTATGGCTAGTGGTGTATTTGATATGAGACTTTGTTGAGACAAGTATTGTTGGTAAATTGTAGCGTGGTCGAGACTTTTGCAGATGTATGTATATTTTGGTTTGATATATGATGTAGTTTTTTGCGGTGGTGATGCATCTGCGGTCTAGACGCAGCCATTGACTTTTAGTAAATTGTAATTTAAGAAACTATAAGAATTAATAAAACGTATTTGTTTAAGTGTCAGTCAGTGCTTTGATGATAACAAAACGAAGAAGCGCTCAGAAACTATAAGTTGACTTTTGAATTTTTCTTTCGTTTTCTTTCTCATGCTAATTTCGGCCTCTTCAGTTGTTTTCTTCATTAACAGTGTTCACTTGACTTAACTAATTTGACCTCATTATTCCCCAAAAAAGATTAATTTAAGTGATAAAACATAAAACGTATCCTTTTCCCATTACAAATTCTCTTATGAACTCAAACTGCGACATCAGAATGACTCCACACAAACTGGTTGTCACGTCGAGTCTTCAAAACAGCGAAGCTCGGATGTCCTTCCGTCCGTCTGTCGGCTGTAATTAAAACTAGACGAACTAAGGTCAACTCAGGACACGTTCCAAGCATAATGGAAATGGATTTGGAAGTCCGTATGAATATTATTTAGATGCAATTTTGTGGGAAGGTTTTGTTTTGAAAGAATATTTTTGTTTCAATGTGGAGTTGTTTTTGAATCCATGTTTTTTTTTCTTGATACTTCAATTATACTACAATTTAAATACCTCATCTTTATTTCTGTTGAAGCTAATAATGGTATCAAAAATCGAAAGGAACAAACAGATTTAGACCAAAATGTACTGAGCCGAAAATTGCGTTGAAATGAAATGTCGACGACACCTGAAATCGAAAGATTCTGCAAGTCCATCTAAAATTAAACAAATAGCGAAACTTTTGACTTCCTTAGCGAATACATATCAAACATGCTACTAACAGTCTTCACCTCCCAAACGTAAATCTAACACCACTTGCATTCAACGTTAACTCTTAGCCCCAACACTAGCACAAAACTTGCCCAAGACTGGCGACGTATAGTCTGCCATGACAAACGTTCTGTTTATTAAAGTCAAAACATAATACCGGAGTGGTGTAAATCATCCACCACGGCATTTCTGCCCCCCACCGCCCTCCCCCCACTGCCTCACGTCCACTAATTTTCAGAAATGGCCACTGAAGTTCAGACGCTTTTGAAATCTGCATGTGATGTACTTACTTACGTGGGTCTTGTGTTCGTTTTTTTTTTTAATTTTTTGTTGTTGTCAGGAATGTTGTTGGGTGTTTTGGGTGCTGGAAAAGAATCATTGTTTATAATTATTGAATAAAAAATCTTTTCAGTAAAATATTTTTAAATACTTTTTGTTTTGCTTAATAGTTTAGTAGTACTATACGAGTAGGTACTGTATCGATGAATAAAATGCTTTTAATCATGCTACTGTTGACTCGTGTTATAGAGGCAATAAATATCAGACTGAACTTGCAGTAAAATTTTAAGTTTGTATCCGGTGAAATTTTTTTGCCACTGTAGAACTGGACAATTTTGTTATTAAGACTACAGTAATAAAAATAAAAATCTCATTAAAGGAAGCTATAATTTCAAACAATTAATAATCCTAAGAAGCTACTAAAAATCGACGATAATGTAAATGACTAGGAGTCATTAAAAATAATTCAAGATATTCGCGACAGAGGGAGCCACATCGTTGCCGTAACGAAATTAAATTCTGTCAGAGACGGTACAACAAATCATGTTTATTTAGACCTAAAAATACCTCGGGTGCCCATTATATCGTACAAACCGTGGACTGAGAGCCGACCGCTCGGGAGATTAGGCAAGAAGGGACATTAAAGTGAAAATTATTTATTTAGGGCCCCCACCAGCTAGATTACATTACTCCATACACATAAATAACGAAAACAATAAGAGCTATACTAATAAATTATCTTTTTATTGCCGGATTGTGAAAATTTTAGACACTTATCCGGGGGATGGGGGCGGGTCGCGGGGGGCGAAGGTTTTGTCCCAATTATTTATGACGGTCGAGACGCTGGCGTTTTGAATTCGTCGGCGTTTGTGACGTACCATTCTTATGGAAAGTTCTTTGCTTGTTTTTTAATTAAAACTTTAGTGTGGGTTAATTAATGGTCGTGAATAATAATGCACGTCTCTTTTCATACGATTATCGGCCCTGCTTCCGGTGGGGCGACATTTTTGTTGTATCTGTTTTAACTGAGTGCGTTCTACAATGA
Organism: Dryobota labecula; assembly: GCA_947523025.1. Taxonomy (NCBI): domain Eukaryota; kingdom Metazoa; phylum Arthropoda; class Insecta; order Lepidoptera; family Noctuidae; genus Dryobota; species Dryobota labecula. Next base: position 2,178,271 of record OX383292.1, read on the forward strand.
ATTTAATTGCTCCTAAATTACTTTGTCATATTTTATAAATAAATTGTTCCTGTAGTTTGTTCCGTTCTTTAATTGCAATAAATTATCGGACTGTTACATTTCAATTGTATGACTAATATGTTGTAGTAGATTCTTTGTTATGATTAAATGAGTCAGTGTCATATTGGTTCTGATAATATCATTGTCGTCATACTCGTAGGTGGTCTGAACTTGAAGTTATCTTACGAGATTTCAAGTTCTTAGTTAGTATAATAAGCTGTTAGTTAGATCTAATTAGAATGTTAAAGGAGATAAGTATCTAATGTTGTTTTATTAGGAGGTTGTAACTATTTTTTATTTAAGTTAAAGGTGGTACTGTTTAAGGACCTTCATTAGTACTAACTAGCATAGCCGTAAGCCCTTGAAATTTTATTGATATTAACACATAGTACCTACATTTTTTTTACAAGAGTATCATAATCAATCTCATTGCAATCCTGCAAAATAACCAAAAGATTCCTTATGTCGCACACACATCAAAGCTTATCAGACATCTAACATGAAAAACACAACGTCTGTGAATCCAATAAAATCTATAAACCAGCCAATCCACGTTCAAACCCCATTGTTTGACGACACGACACACCACACGATAGGACACAAATCAATCACACGAAAAAAGACGAAAACGACTGCAGTGTTATGTCCCGAAGACCAATACGGTACAGGGCCTCTCCACCATGAATAATCTAATAAATAATCTTTTGAATCGTAATTTATTAGCTACGGCATTACGGGACGGAAGCCTTGAGGGAGGGAGACGGCGATGTTATTCTCGCTTTGTTAGAAAAGGATAGATACAACGTCGTCCGTCATAAATAACAGCAGGCAAAAACAATGGACAATGGATCGTGGTGGTGAGATACGTCTTCTTTAGTCCCCTTGTCCCCTTTTGGCCTGGGAGGGGTTGGGCATTCGGGACAGTCTCGAATTGTTCGGAACGCGTGCGCATCCTAATGTTGAAAAATGTTGCATTTGTAATGTGTGCTGTATTGATAGTGAAGGTGACTTTGGATTAAAAAAATATTGAGATGAATATGATGTTTTAATACGTGTTCGATGGAAACAGGTGGTTTGTTATTGTACACGAAGTTTTTTTTCCTTATACTGTTTTCATATCATGATGCTTCTGTTAAAGAACAGACCACTTCCTATATTCTAGTGGGTATCGTAAAAATAATTATATTAATTTAACGAGTGCTTGTGATGAAACATTTGATAAATGTTGTGATATCCACATTAATCAAATGAATTGATGGTAGTTCTTATCGATCTGGAGAAAACTATTCTCCAAGTCTCACTAAAATAATAGTAATATCTTGTTCACTGATTCGACCTTTGGTTTCAAGATATTTATTCAATTTAATACCGCTGACTGCCTCGTTGGTCTAGTGTTCGCAAGCGTTTCTGCTGAGCTATGAGGTCCTGGGTTGGGTTCCCAGGTTGGGCAATGTGACTGGGTTTTACCATCTAGAATTTCTCAGTTGCTGCCCGGACGGTGGATTTGGACATGGGACTTACACATAACTGGGGTAGTGTGGGTGTTATAGGTATACCGCTGCGTAACCCTTCTGGGATGTTGTGATGACAGTCGTGATGTTATGTTATTCAATTTAATCTATTTTTAAGTATTTCAACCAAATATTGTGGCTATTTAGGGTATTAAATCTCAATAGCCTTCCATTTGGTAAGCAAGTTGAGCGGTTGGAATAGGAAAATTGATCAGGGTTTCCACTACATATTGTTGAAATCTTGTGCATATTGTTAAAGGTTTTCTGCTAAGTCGTCATTAAGGTATTTATTATTACTCATATTTGTGTCACATAAGGTCACACAAGTCTACAATTATGTATGTAAATACATGTGTTTTACATTAATGAGTAAATATTCGACACGTTAATGTGTTTGATAGGACAAACAGACAGACTGATGACATGTACTTACAGATGTTCTCTGAAATTAATTCTATTGTTTTAATTATTTATTGTTTTTGACTCGGAGCACAATTAGTTACTACCTGTTCGGTTTAGGCAGTTTTAACATTATAAGTACCTACCTCAAAACATAGCTAATAACTAGAAACTAATTAAAGAATAGCTTATACCCTAGAAACTAGCAGTGGGTGTAAGGAGGATGCCCTGGACCCATTACTTGTCTGTTATTGTTATCTGTTACTATGTAGGAAACAAAATCAAATGGCTTGAATATGCTTCCTACTTTCTTGACTCTCGCGGTCTAATGGTCTGGTGGTCCTGGAATCGATTCCCAGATTGGGCAAAGTCTTTAGTTTTTTGTATTTGGTATTGGGTTTTTCCATTAGGGTTTTCTTAGGAACATTCTGAAGCTTGGAAGTTTGCGGTTTGATACCTCGGAAAACACGTTAAGCCGTCGGTTGGTCCTGCGCCTGATCCGGTCCTATCGGACTATGAGAGTGAGGGAAGAGAGAGTGCATCTGTGTCTGCGCACACAGTTGTGCACTATAATATGTCCGCGCCAAAGGCTGGTCTCCGTTGAGAATGGCCGCCATGACCAAAATACGGTCTGGAGATTTTTTGATGGTTTTTCAAATGCCTTGTAACTAGTAGTTGTGATACTTACGACATTGCGAAAATAGTTCTCTCCTACCAAGTGTTGTGATTCTACTAATAGCTACAAACAGAAAAGTCTTTTATCATTCATCTTCCTTTCTCGAAAGTTACCTTCCAGGGGGCAGGGATGAGAATTATTTAAGTAGTTTAGAATTCTTCCTGAGACATCACGATTCAATTAGATAGACAGTGATTGAAATCCAAGCCAAAACAAAAATTATCCTAGGACCTTATCATCCCCACCATAAAATACCACCTCTAATCCAATCCGACGCACAATACCTACGTATAAATCCTAAGCTGTCAACAGCCATTCACTAACCATCTTCCCTCTCCCTCCCACTCAATCAAATACTAATTAAATCAACCCTTTGTTGCGCCGAACACCCACGAGGTGCGCGGGCGCAGCTGTCTCCCGCAATTACAAGATGGCCGCCGCCTCACGGCACGTACTAATTGACTTTTCATGTAGTCAATTTTTAATGAAAGCTACCTGTGCGTTCGCAGTAGCTTGTTTCGTTAATTATGTTCTAGCTTTTTATGGTTTAATTTAGTACGAGGTGTATCCCCAAGAGGAGTAAGAGAGGAAGTCATAAATTAGGGCAGTGATTGATTTGAAAATCTTAAAAGATTAAAGAATCTGGACAAACTAAACTTTTTAAAGCAAAATGAAGCAATGTCAAAACAGTCGATTTGAGTCAGTCGATAGTTCTCTCTATACAGGGTTATTGATAAAACACTTAACAACCTTGCAGGACTGAGGTCTTACTATAACCATAAACAATAACTTATGTTCTATGACTTTTTACAAAACTTAATACATTTACCAAAAACAAACCTACAAGATCTCGTTGTTCTATACAAGGGTGTAGCCAAGGGGGGGCAGGGAGGGGCAGCTGTCCCCTCCTAGAAATTCCAAAAAAATTGTAGCCAAATGCAAAGCAACCAAAATCCTAACTAAGAAGCATCATAGGGGAAAATCACCTCAATGGTCTGGCCATAATTACACAGAAAACTTATTTGTGAAAACTTTCAAAATTTTCATAATCAAGTGGTCGAGAAGTTTACAAAAAAAACATGGAAGATTATGTTTTAATTAACTCAAAAAAAGGGTCTCGCTCTACCACTATATTATTAAAATATTTTAACTTTATCCAATTTTTCTAATAAACGTACTTAATGACTTGGTTTACAAGTTTTATTTATTGTACAGTTAAAGAGCTCGTGGTGCTTAACACATTGGACTTTGTACCGTTCTTATTACCATCGCCGTAGAGGTAAGACTCGCACTACAGCTTCATGTGCTCTTGACTGTATCTTCAATTCATACTTTTCCCATCCTCCTTATATCAACTTGCCCCACTCTGGGCCATCGGCTGGCGACGCCCTTGGTTCTGAAATTCTGATGAATTATTAAAAGTCATAGAACATAGAAAAGTTGTTATTTATGATTTTATAACCTTGTATAGCTAATGAGAACTTTTCTGCCCCATGCACTACAATCCTGATGCATAATCCAGCTTCCTATCTTCAAACTATATTAATTGATCCTTTTTCTTCAGAAAAACATGAACATTTTTAGTACACTCTCAAGTAGTCTCAAGTAGTTTAGTAGTAAACAACAATAACATATAGAAAGTTCCAGAATCACTTTCAAAATGTAAAATATAGGAAAAGGACACCAAGTTCCATACTCACAAATCCTGTTAATTACAAAGACCACTTACAGTTCTTCCATCCTTTTAATAGAGGAATTTGAAACCCGATAGCTATCCCTGAATGTGTCTGTCCGTCTGTCACCAGAAATAGATGCTAAATTGCCCCAAATCCCAACGTGCGGGCTGAACTCTTGCGCAGCCGTTTTTTAGGGTACCGTGATGAAATGACAAAAACGGACGAAACTATTTGCACTATGTCAATGAAATTGGAAGGAATGTGTATTCTGTGCATTGCTAAACAATGGTGTAGTAAAAATACTAAAGATTACCACTCCTCATACATGTAACCGACAAAAAAGTTAATGCATAAGCGTGGGGGGTATTATTGTTGGATCCTATAATTAAAAAGATTTCGACGTTTCTACTTTGCTATTTAAGTCAATATTTTTTGAGGTTCGGAATATTTCCGGTTACAACCACAGAAATAACTTTATTTTCATTGTTTTTTTTTTCGAGAAATAAAAACTTATTCCTGCTACCGTTAAAGTCAGTACTGTGTTTGCATAATTATTCATCCCGACTACGGAACCCTTCACAGTGCGTGGTCTGACACGCACTTGGCCGGTTTTATATTTTAATTTGATTTGATAAATGGCTATGTCGTTGTTAGTGTTGTTTTGATTTCATCATTCGTTTGAATGATACTGATGAGTGAGTATTTAGTTTTTGAAGAAATAGGCAGAGAAGGATTAGAGTTTAAAGTTTTTGGCGGATGACAAGTGTGGGGTTTAATGTGTTTGATGGTTTCTTTTGATTTGAGGATGGAAATTAGACGGGCTGCTCGTTAACGTGGTCAAGTTAAAGAACTAGCTGAAAATAGTAGCGGACGGAACTGAAGGAAAATACCACTAAGGAATGATGTTTAAAAAAACTTTTAAAGACGCATCTCTTGCGGTGCATACCTCCTGTGGCTGGATTGTTAAATCTTAAGTATCGTATTATTTTGGTTAGGATCTTTTAAGGCATTGCCTAAAGACCAACGCACACCGGCAGACGGCGGGTACGGCATCGAGGTGGATGTGCCGAGAAGCATCTTGCATTGCATCTCCTTCGCGATCGTATGGACTCAATACAGCTGAGAGAAATACCCTTTGATGGGAGCATCAAAGGGTATTTCTCGCTGCTGTATTGAGTACACGCGGGCTACGGAGGTAGCCCGTATCTTAGCTTTGAAATCTATAACTTGTTACCATTAGATACGTATGAATTTGCGTTGGTAAATTTAAAATACTCTGCCCTGCCTTCCGCCGATGTGTGCTGGCCTTTAGTGTCTTAGCAAAGGAAACGTAGGTATAAGGTACTGCTACTTCTAATCATTGCTCTTGAAACATGACCAAAATCAGATGTTACAGCTCATCAAATACAGAAATTGACAGCAAAACTAAACACTTCAAAAATCGAACACTAACCTGACACGAAGTATATTTCACAGCCATTCAAACGATTATATCATCACACACAGAATACAGAACGTAACAACTTTTGATCTGTCGACTTGCCTGAAAGATAGTAAAATTTCAAAGCGATTGTAGGACGCTGAACAGTACCTATACGTTTTGTTCGACAGACAGTTTGAAGCAAATCGATATGAACAATCTAGGAATGACAGGATGGTATAGCGTACAAGGAAAAATTGAAAATTAGATGCTTGTTTACCTACACTACAGAAAATAACTTAACGTAATGTGCTACTTTACTCATAATAGTCTATAATGGCGTCACTGAGAGAGCGGGGCATAATGCTCCACGCGGGCCTAGTGCGGGTTGGAAATTTCACACGTCTTCGAATTTGGTTCTAGGACATGCCGATTTTTTCAGAATGTTTTTCTTCACCGTTTTGAGAGCAGTGGTGACGAAATAAATTTCACCTAGCAATATGTGCCTGCCGAGGTTCGAACCCACGACCTACGAAACATAAATCGGGGCCATTACCACTGGGCCAACACTGCTCTTACACTCAGCCGCTGCTATTTATACTATTTAGTATGAAAAGGTCTCATGATGGTTTGTCCATGGTTTCGTATGTTTCTTGCGTTTTGTAAAGGGGTGCAATGAAACTCCATCATTTTGTACACCAAGACGTAAAGAGACGCAGAACTTTTGCTGTTTTGGAAAAACAACAAAAGTTGTACAGGATAATACTTAAACGGTTGTGGGTAGCGTCAATACCAGAATTTGCACTAAGATAGTTTACTGAACGTCACTTTAAAAAAAAACCGGCCAAGTGCGTTTCGGACCACACACAATGAAGGGTTCCGTAATTGGGATGAATTTATCCCAAGAACAAATTTAACATTGTAGTTGAAAAACAAGTTCTCCCATACATTTCAACTGCAAATGTAAGTTTGTACGCACAATATTGAGAGATTAACCATGTTATATTAAGATCATAGGCTTCTTATAGGCTTTTCTGTAATCTATAAGCTAAAGAACTATTTTCTGTATTAAATAAAAAAAAATTGGATCAGTAGTTTCAGAGATAAGGGGAGGGGGTGAATTTGGATTGGGGACTGGTCAATTTTCATCTATTTTCTTGAACTTTAAAAGTTTTTGTGTTAAAGTTATAAAAAATAATAATATCAGAAATTCTTACAATAAGCCCTTTAATTTGATATGTCACACGGTAGAGTTAGCAACACTTTTTTTAATTTTCTAATTTACCCCCCAAAAGTGACCCCCATATTCAGAATTCATTTATTTACCTTACACGTCCGTATTTGGGTCACAGAAGTTCATATGTGGACCAAATTTCAACTTAATCGACCCAGTAGATTCGGAGCGGACAGACGGACAGACAGAAAGACATACGAGTGAGACATAAGGGTTCAATTTTTTCCTTTTGAGGTACGGAACCCTAAAAAGAACAATCTTGAATCTTTTGTTTCTCCAAAAGAGAACTCAAACCTCAATCAAACACCTCTTCCATATGTCGTAGGCAGCAGGCACTTACATCCGTCAGTGGGTGATCAGCTCTGTAATGTCAGAGGTGATTGGCTCCGAGCCAGCAGCTTCAAGATATTAGGGGTATCACTGAATGGGATGGAAGGAAACTGATAGTAGGTTTATAGTTTCAGTAGATGACTTTAAAATGTAGCAGCAACGAGCTCTCTATATACATGTGTGGCGAAATAAATCACTACAAGATGATAATTATGGGTAGAATCGTTCAGCTGTAGGTCATCTTTACAAATAAATAAAATTGAAATGTCTGTTTGTAATGTCAAAATAACAGCTTTTTACTAAATGAATATGAAAGTATATACGGTACTTATTATTTTTTTATCTGTCTGGTTGTTCTAGCTAATCTCTGAAACGGCTGGACCGATTCTGATGGGAGTTTCACTGGAAGATAACTGATGCTAAATGGAGTAACTAAGGCTATTTAACTTAACTTATTTTTGAAAAAGTAACGTCATTGATCTCTAATAATAATTGAGACATATACGTAGTCTCTCAAAACGGTGAAGGAAAACATGATGGGGCCCACTCCCTCTCGAAGAGAGGAGGCCTATGTCCTAGCAATGGGAATAATGATTTACAATATCAATTAATCTCTTAAGCAGTAATCTGCTTAAGAGATTAATTGATATTGTAAATCTACTGTGATGCACTTATATTATTGTTTATAGAAAACATGCGGTTTGATCCAAGAATTTGCACCTAGACTTGTCAGTGACTCAAACCATCAACCATGATTCAACAAAAACATCCCTACTTTAAGCGCCAAGTTCACTGCCCTTCCACCACTAAATCTCAAAAGATTATTATTCTTTCCGCTGTTATCCAAAACAACGCTTCCATACACTTACCAGATATTTACAGCTTTAGCATCGGTCCGCTGATTGACTGGCCATTTCGCGTATTTACGTTAGCAACACTGCACATTTTCACCTGGGGTGCATGCGGTGCATCGGGTGCATACATCAGCGAACGCATAATTCAGTGCACCTGTTTAGTTTCATTCACGTTGTGTGCAGGACCGGATTTGGGGGTGCCATATTGTGACTGGTGGATTGTCAAAAAGAGTTTGGCAAATCAGTTGTCATGGTGACAGTCAACTCTAACCTCATTTTAACTAGAACGATGAATGACTGGTCGTAAGTTAAATCGAAACAATGACAGTAACAGTATTGTAAATAACCAGTTCACAGTAGACATAGGTATATTAATCATAGTTATAATGGTGACATCTGATCAGAATAACAATAATACAATATCATAAAACATTAAAAATAGAGCCTTCTTTATTCCGAATGTTGATAAGAATATAAATTATATATTTTACTGAACATTAAGCACTAAATGCCAGTAATTTGATTAACATTTAAATTTGAAATAATGTTCGTTGTATGCAAATCTAATAGAGTAGACAAAGCAATATTACCATTTAAACTATCTTCAAACAATCCCGCCTATGTATCAACGAGCCATTTACCAAAATTATTTGGGACATTCTCTATTTACATTTTTAAATCGTCTGCCGGCTATACTGAAGTCCGAGAAATATGACTGCGTTATTTATAGTGATATCGATTTGTTGCGTATCAGTTCGGTTTATTGAAGATGAGTCCTCTTCATTGACATTTTCGTCATCAATTTAAGCTTTGTGACGCATAGGTCACTTTGTCATTAACTCATTGGTCACGTATGTCTTATTCAAGCACGATGAGTAATTCCAAAAAGCTGTCATATCCACTCGTCGTTTACATTACATATTGTTTAAAAAAATCGTTAATATTGACTTCTTTTACGAGTATACCAACTTGAATTACCGTTCAATCTTTCGAATTCAATGATTTTGTGACATGGAACTTCTATTTCTTTTTTTGTCTTACTTGCGGTACTTAATCACAGCCGATATTGTCTTACGTCCAATTTATTACATAAGGCCTACTTAATGTCATACGGCATTCTCTACCAACTTTTGATCCATTTTCGTCCCTCTCAACATATGAAAACCGTGCATCCTTTTTACCATCCTGGTCCCTCCCTGCATTCCTGAGACACACTGCAAGCTGCACTCGATGAGTGATCGCAACGCTCGCGTCAATCGCGGCACAGCGATAACGTTGGCACGCAGTGTTGTGTTAAACCGAGTGGGCCCAATAAATTAGCGTCATGTTTTGATTTTAATTTATCGCGTAATTGATGGGTCATGGTGATGGGTTTTTGGTATCAATTATGTTGTTGTTAATGGTTCTTTGAAAGAGTATTTTGAATGTTTTGGTAATTTCCAATACGATTCGTGCCAAATGTCTTCTTTTGGAATATAATGGTCCGAGTAAATATTGGACTGGCTCGTCTGATACTAACAGTTTTCTTTTTCATTTAGAGTGGCGTAATTCATTGTAATTTTTTTTCAGAGTTGAAATGCCTTAATCAACACATTTATCAAACCGGGGATGTATTAATTGTATTGTTGGGATAAGCAGGTAAATTGAAAATTTCATCGTATCCATCCGTGTGATGCATCTTAGGAAGTCTGGATGATAATAACAGTGCTGTGATCATTGATGTACTATGATTTTTTGTATATCAATGGCTGTGATTGAACACAGCCAGACTTTTGTTGTATCAAAACGCATGTCGACATTTTCTACACATTTTAGACAAAACACACCATCAATCAGGTTCACATGCCACATCGTAAAGTTCACTTCTAAATGGGTCACTGCTCTCTGGTATATAACACAAATAGCCACGATAATGTCTATCAACATACATAAAAACGTTTTATGTATTATTTGGTATTCATAATAATTTGAATGTTAATGTTGTGGACATAAATTATGTTAATATATTTGCTTATGCAATGCGAATTGTTGTGTTGTCTGTAAGTTTATGTTTTTTTTTTTTAAGAATGGAGTTTTGTCTAGTGATCGTTATAGGGTTGAACAATGAAGATTGTACTTGTTTAGTTACTTTTTATGAGAATTTTAGTGAATATTTCGGAGCGCCATTTCATCTCGAAATAAATCTTCAGTTTTATAACTTTGTTTTAAGATTTTCATTAGCATTAAATTGCTGAAAGCTCGTTAATGTTCACCAATTAAATAAAGCTTTCTTAGATGAATAATCTAGAAATCAAGAATAGTGCACAAAGTACTGAATCATGACTTTTTGTCACCTCTTTAAGATAGGTTAAGATAGGTAGCATACGTAACATCGCGCCTGTATTTCCCGAAGGTTTAGGCAGAGGTCTATCTAGAGTACACCCACATTTCGCCAGTCATGTTTAAGACCCTTGTAATAAGGGGTGAGCCTATATATCTAGGTAACCTATTTATTGTTTAGTGAATAAATGGAAAGACCTGCATGAGACTCGCACAGCGAAATATGACACAAATAAAGAGGCTTATATTGCGCAGTGGGTGGAATAAGGCTGCTAATGATGTGGGGCAAAAATAATAATAATAAGCTGGCAAAACTAACGTCAACACAGCAAGATTTTTTTTTTCATCATTTTCATAGTATACAGTGTGTCTTTATAATGTGCACATATCGAAATGAGGTAATCTATGCTTAATTTTATCTACGGAAAAAATACAAAAAAAAATATAAATTTATTTTTTAATTTTTTATGGAATTTTTCATATTTAATTTTTATTTCATTATTTCTCAATAAGACGCCCTCTTACTGAGAAATTTTACAATTATAGTAAAAAAAGATTTAAAAAAAAAACTGATTTAAAAAAAAAAACATGTTTCTTTTCAATTGAGGGTAGTTTTTCCCCAAATTTTGGACGCCTAATTACTTCCAATCATTATGGAGTTTGTTAAATCGTGATAGATCATTTAGTTTATAAGTTACACCGCTTTGTTTCCATAAAAATACCAAATAAAATATTTAGTTTTTTTTTTATATTTTTGCCGTAGAAAAAATTAAGCATAGATTCCCTCATTTCAATATGTGCACATTATAGAGACACACTGTATTAATTCCAAACACAGTTTTTTTATTCTAGCAGAAGTCTGAACTGGGTATACAGCGTGATGTGGTCGCAGTGGACAAGGGGCTCACCCCGCTCTCCATGGCTAAAAAGAACTGGCGCAAACCTGTAGAACTTACTACAGATGATCGCAAGGAGGTATGGCAAAGCAAGGAGCTTCACGGACGTTTCTATCGGGCTCTTCATGTGCCCGGTGTAGATTTCTTCGTCCATATCCTGGCTACGTTTTGGTGACATTTTCGGGGAAACTGAAGGTTTCATCTTTGCAATTATGGACGAAATTATCTTGACGAATAACTACCGGAGGCATATTATGAAGGACGGGACGGTTGACGTGTGTCGGGCATGCCACCGTCCGGGTGAGTCCATCAGACATATTATTTCTGGTTGTTCTCGTCTGGCTAACGGCGAGTACTTGCGCAGGCATAACCAAGTGGCCAGGATTATTCACCAGCAACTTGCTTTGAAATATAAACTTGTGGATTCTGAGGTACCGTATTACAAGTATGTGCCCAACCCAGTTCTCGAAAATGACCATATCACGTTGTACTGGGATCGGTCTATCATTACTGACAGGACTATTGTCGCCAATAAACTTAATATAGTGGTGATAGATCGATTAGCGCGCCGTGCAATGATCATTGAATGACGTTACCATTCCACACGACGAGAACCTCGTGAAAGCTGAGAAAGAGAAATAAATAAAATATCTCGACTTAGCACACCAGGCTGTTGCCATGCGGAGTGTGAGCTCGGCTATCATTGTGCCGATTGTCGTGACGGCCAATGGCTTGATGGCCGAAGGCCTCAACCAACATCTCTAGAGGCTCTCGTTAGGCAGTTGGATCAAGGGCTTGATTCAGAAGGCAGTACTCCTCGATACGGCTCGCATAGTGAGGAAGTTCCTGTCTCTGCAGCCCTAACCATCGGTAGCTTGGACCCTGCTCCCAACACCGGCGGACCACTATTTTTTAATGTTTTTAATATCTTTTTAAAAAAATATTTAAAAATGTATTTTGTATGGGTAAACAACTAAATAACCGTCATAATAATAAAAATATGATGATGACGAAAATATGAATTCAATGAACACAATCAAAGTCATGGAACATGTCACAAATCAAAGTCACAATCACAATGGACCTTATTAGACGGCTAAAAGTCACCCAAATGGCGATGGAGACGGCTATGCTTGGAGTTTAGAAGAATAATAATAACAATTGCTAAACTTAAGTGATTGGTTCTGGAGTGGCAACCGCGTACCGCAAGAGGTAGCGTTGGAAGGCCTCCCAGAAGGTGGACCGATGACCTTCTGAAGGCCGCAGGAATCCGCTGAATGCGGGAAGTACAGAACCGCGGGAAGTACAGAACCGTTCAAAGTGGCTGTGCTTGGGGGAGGCCTATGTCCAGCAGTGGACGTCTTTTTGTTGAAATGTAGTATATGTAAGCAAAGTCATATAACAGAACTAGTTTATGAATATAAGACAGAAAAAAAGACATAATATATTATCATATTTTATTGACGTGTAGATCATTCGCAGCGGTGTCATTTTTTAGTTCTTGTGATATTTAATTACGTGAATGGCATGACAGCCAGTTTCTTTGCAAAATTGGTGGAATATTGTATTAAGAAATAGTTTATTATACTTATTAAAACACAAGACCTCAGACATACAAATTATTAAACTGTCAAATTATGAACGTGACGGATAATCAAAAAAATGGTGATGCAATCGATTCATCAGGTTTAAATAAAGGCCCCACAGACAGGCGCGATGCGTAGATGCGAGCCGATTCCGATAGACCAATTTCCATGAAGTTTTCAAAAAAATTGTTCTACTAGAGGCGTGTCGCGCCTGTCTGCCTTTATTTACGTGATTGTATATCTTATTCTGATCTGTTATTATTCAAGGGAGATCTTTTATAGCCTTGGCCGCTGGTCGACAGCATCAATAAAAATATATATCTTTTCCGCAAGATGACCCCAGTGTTGTTGTTATTTTCAATTCAAATTTATTCATTTCTGTATACTTATTTTTGCTGTTTGTTGATTGACGGCGGTTGACTCTGCTTAAGTCCGTACAATTATTAATTGCTGCAAAGTGGATTTAATTTCTGATACTTTTCTTCATTTTGTTTCTTGCAACAAGGATAGCTTTGAGCTTCGTTTACCCAAAGCAAAGCAGGTACATTTCGATAGGAGTTCCGGGGAAGAACTCTCACGTATCCATAGTAACACTTCTGTATTGTAAGAATAGACGGCATCTTCTACCTGACATCAGGTTGACTATCAGCCTGTAAGCCATACAATACTAAAGCACGATCAGCCACCACGATATTCGGTATTTGCCAACTGGTATTCGGGTCATCAGACACCAATGCTCAACCAAGGCATCAATCATCAAAACCACTCTAACAAGAACACACATGTTTTGATCACTGCGAGAAACCGCGACCGATACTAGTGGGCGTAGTCTCAAAAATGCCATCATAATAGTTATTTACGATCATAAAATCAAATGGTTTGCTGTCATAAAACATGAAAAATAATGCTTCACGGGGAAAAGTGGGCGACAACAAATGGCGGACAAGGTGACACTTATTTAGTGGTTATTAAGAGTTTACATCGGTTATTTATGTTTACAATTGTGTCTTGATTGGCATTTGTTAAGTTATAATTAGGAAGGTTTGTTAGGTCGTAACTTGATTGCGCAATCATTGGTTGGTATAGAGTTCCACGTTTCGGAAAACTGCATCGTATTATCAAAGTTTGGCTATTAATAGGTATAAAGGGCTGTTTTCCCATCATGCACATTATGTAGAAAGCTCAAAGTGATGTTTAAGTAAGAAAATATACAAACAATTGATTTCCCGATCACAAAAATTTCGGAATCGAATGGAACATCTGCTCTCCACCACACCACTGTTTCCTGGATCCCGCATGTGTTTTCGTTACCAATTATTTATTGTCGTTTTATTAAAAATATGTATGTAGGTAAGTAGGTAGGTAGGTATGCATCACACATTCACACTACCATTTCAACTGAGCGTTTTAACATTGCTTTCTACAGAAAACATTCCGTTTTCACGTATACTACTCAATAGAAAGTTCGGAAAATATAAGGTTTTCAGTTCCCTAACAATTTCTAATTACCTAGTTCGTTCTTCAATTATAGGTATTATTTATTATACTTTAACATGCATGCATTGATATCAAACATAGGTACCAGGTGGCTTATTAGCAAGTTTTGAATATTAACCATACATAAGGTATATTATTACAAGTAATTTAGCAATGTTTGATTTTGATGCTTTCAAATCACAGTTTAAACTACTCTTTACCTCATTGCGATCGTCTCTCACGACACCCACTAGACGAGATAGAAACCTTATTTTTATCCTCCGGGCAACAAAAATGATTTATATCACAGTACTATTATACTTTTCTATTGACGCTTATAAATTCTCTTCATATTTCTTTCATCATATCATTACCAGTGCTCACTGCTATAACAAACTACCACATCTCCAATCTCATTATATTTTTTAATAATCACATTCTTGGCACACACATTATAAAAAAATCTAGTCAACACAATAGTACGCGATAAATTCTAAAAAAGAAAACATAAAATGTACGAAACGCTATTAAAATGACGGAGACATGCCACAAAATAATGGGCAGAAAAACAGTACAGTTCTCACTGATCATTATACTACCTACCATGCATGGCAAGCTATTATATGGTCGAGTAACTTACTTAATTGCAGTTCACCATCTAAACCTCCTTCAAGTAGCAATAGAAAACTCAGATATCCTCCAGTCCAGATCTTCGCAATCTATCCGTCTACTGCAAAGACCGACCATCGATTCTTCGACAAATCTTGCCAATTTACTGTCACCTCAGCTGGTTGATGTGAGTCTACAATAAAGAGTATAAAATCAAAATTAATTTTAGAAGCAAGCCAAGTATCATGCTTTAAGCGCAGGCCACACTGGGAACTAAGCTAAGTTCGGTTAGCTTCGCTCATGTACTTGTAGCTACCGCTGTTTGCATACTACGGGTGCGAACGGGTGCGGGTACACTGCGAACTATGAATGAACCGAAGTATGAAAAGACGCGCTAGCTACATGAGCGAAGCTTAACGAACTTCGCTTCGTTCCCAGCACGGAATAGAAAAAAAAAGTGGAAGTGCCCTTAAATTTCCTTAATACGGGAACCAGTGTCGCCAAACTCACACATTTGCGAATTAAAATGTACATTGTAATACACAGAAAACGTTGATATAATTGGCTACAAATTACAAATGCAACTTTGGTGAAAAGTGTATTTATTGTTGTTCAAAGTTAAGTCTTATTAAAACTCATGAGTGTTGTTTTTAGTTTCCATATCAAAATCAATGACGACCATTTGTCTTATCTAGTTCCCAGTGTGGCCTGCTTTACTTGTCACGTTTTTGCGCAAAAGATTTTTTATATTTTTTATTTTACGATGGGTTTGCTCTTGACTCTAGTGTGGGTTATGAGTCATAACCCAGACTAGAGTCAAGAGCAAACCCATCGTTAGCTCACTCCACCGTCGACTTTGTCTCTGTCACCTATGATGAAGTGAGCTTACCCAGAAGAAGCCTGTTCACTCTCACTTTGAATTCATTCATTAGGCTTGTATGCGTTCGGAAACAGACGCAGGAATTCAGTTTTGCTCTGTATATAACCAGCACCCTTATTGCGTAACACTATCAATCACAATCTGAATAATTTTGAAGCATTTTGCTAATTCATTGCTTCATATGTTCGAAAAATTTGTCTGCTCAACAACATAAGTAACGCAATGAATGTTGTAGAACTGTCAAAATGAAACCCATCGCTACTGATAATGTGTTATGTCAATTACCCCGCTGCTTCGTAGATGAGTATAACAAGATCTTTTGCAGCTGTAAAGACGTTGCTTTTAGGCTATTTTTCGTAGATTATAAGTAGTGAACCTTCTGGTCTATCTGTACCGTCAAATCTCGTACGTGTAAAAGTCGCAACGCGTTAATGATTCGTCATCCGAGCGACAGGTTTACGGCTCGTTGCGGTAACCTGTCGCGTAGTATTAGTTTTTAGAATGGTCTGTTTTGTCTTCGATTATGAGTTGATTGTTCGGCTGTTTATAAGTGATAATTTAGCATGTATCTATAACAAAATATACCAATGAATATCACGCGATTTGAAGGTATTTGTTTTAAATTTGAATGAGCAAAATGTAAAAATATTTATAAATGAAATCAGAAAATCAACTTTTTTTAGTCGCTACACGACATTTCACAATTTTTTTCACAAGTCTTGCGGTTGACAATATTTTAATTTTCATGAGTAGGTCACGTTAGTACCTTAAAGTACTTACAAATGATGCTACACCGTTTTAAATCTAAATCAAATAAATCCAAAGATTTCATAAACAGGTGTAAGCGTGTCTTCAGCTTCAGTAACCCTACAATGTATAAAAAGCGTGAATATAAAAAAGCTATAAAACTAACCTAATAGCCCTCGAGTTAATACACACCAGCAGACAAATTTACGATTCACAAACAGACATAAACACACAGTTTTGTATAGATATAATTCAGTTTTATAGCGTTTTGCATGAGTGTTACGAAACGCCGCGTTTTCCCGCGCGACTGTCATGAGTTCATGACTCACGACACAAGATGTTTTGGTAACATTATTTATATTATAGTACTTTGAAATTGTAACGAGGTTTACACAATTTTGAGATATTTTTAGATTTGTCGTTCGTAAATATTAGATAATTAAGTAGCACTTAAATGTTAAGGCTGCTTTACACCTACCGATGTTCATGTTGCAGTATCGATCGTGACGAAAGTAACAATAAATTCAAATGATCTTAACAACTATTACTTTTGTCAGCCTTCAAACGTGCTCTGCTATAAATATGTGGGAAAATAATACAGATTAGTACAATATTCATTTAATATAAGCACATACATGCTATCAAAATACATAAATAATAACATTTAATCATTTTCCATTAAATTACATACTTAGTTGCCACAATCAAACTTATTTAGGAATTACAAAATAGTTGGGACTCATGCACACGTTGATATTTGTTACCCTTTTTCACAGACTAGGTGAATACTTGTATACAGTTGTGGACTCGTTGAGAATTGCACGCAGGCTGGGACTGGATCAACTCGTGAAACGCCTTTTACTAAACGTTCGTTGGCGTCAGTTGGTGTCAATTCGCGGACGTCATGAAGCCTTTTCCAATTTGATAAAACATGTCGATATCAAATATGTCTTCCAGAACAGCTCAACAACAAACTAATGATATTTTACACCCAAAACAAATCTTTAATTGAAATACCATTTCACTGTCACATCAAATATTTGAAACATGACGTCACAATCAACTAGACATCAGCTGATTCCAACTCGACTGATATAAATGAGTCTCCATTAATACGGCGCTCGACGTGACCAAAATATTCGCGTCAGGTCCTCACCGCGTCATTATTATTCACTTACACCTGTAACATTTGTCCACGATCGGTCAGAGTTGACGGTGTCATGCCGTACCTAGTTTGTTACAGATATATGGTTCGGTACTCACTGAGTAGATTTTTGAAGTGAAAACTTCTTTAGTCGCGTTGAGCGATGTTTGGTAGGGGGAAAACATATGGGTTTGCGTCACCGAAATGCGCGACATGCTCGTGACGAGTTGCGTCAGACTGTCAGTTATTCCAAAGTTTTGGGTTGTCACTTCTGTCAGCAGTCCTTATGACTGCCTATTTTTTGCTGTAGGGAATCTTAGTAAATAGAGCTCGTCCAGGGTAGTTACTATGTTGAACTGCTATAATTTATTTCTCCTGCTCCTAAGCAGTGTTGATTTGTTCAGTTTTAAGGCTCAGATATATGCCAGTGACCTTGAGTAATCACTCAAGGTCACTGGCATATATCGGAGCTAACCAGCTTGCGTGTTCTGTACTGAGCTCACGCAACGCGTATTACGTCCAGCCAGTAATAAGACTCGCCCATCCAGGAGCGCTGTCCCAAATAAAACGTATTTTAATAAAACACGTATATTAAAAAATCAATAATTAAATTATCTTTAAAAAGGTGAAGGTTTCAGGTAAATACGCTTGATAGATTTTGCGTGATTCTCAGTTTTTTATCCGCGTTAGACATAACTTTACAAATTAATTTCACTATGTAATATAGACATAATCTAAAATATTCACATATTAAGTTATTAAGAAAATGCTCTAACTTAATTTTTTCCAATTCATTAACACTACTCGTTTAGACGTGATCTTCAGTATAAAATCATTAAAAGTCGGGTATCGTCGCCTTAAGGATAAAATAGTGTTAAAAAGATGTTGTTTTCCCTTCTGTGTCAGGTCAGACAATCAGGACATCATCTGTAAATCAAGTGGGCTGTCAACCTGTTAGCCAATTTATGGAATTCGGTATCAATAAAAAGGTGAATCAAAGGTTATACATTTTTGAGGTCGATGTGTCATTTTCAATTTAAATGCATAAATTCGGTTTAGACGAAAAGGTGACTACACCCAATAAGTTTGACCGTCAACATCTTGCAGCTGCAGTATAAGAGTTACTATCCTTTGTCCTTCATCAGACTGTTGATGGTCAGCAGAAGAGGTCTTTTAACAATTTAGCTGATATTTAGATATTTGTGAGTTTTCTTGTAATTTCGCAACCGGCAGCGTGCGTGTATGACCAGTGGGGTAAATGCGTAATACACTAATAATAGCAATGGGTTTCATTTTGACAGTTCAACAAAATTCATTGCGTTATTTACGTTGTTGACTAGACAAATTTTTCAAACTTATGAAGCAATGGATTAGCAATATCCTTCAAAATCATTCAGATTCAGAGGGTGCAGATGTATGAAAGTAAACGAAGCAACGGGAGTATCGTAAGAAAGAAAGACAGAAATTTTATTTGCTCGAACATTAAAATAAATACATGCATGCAAGATCTTGAAATAAGAGTGGCTCATGTGTCTGCCATTTCTCATGACGTGCAAATATATTTGTACAATTATTAATAATGAATTAATGGTTTTTAACTATTACACTTATACATATTATATTATTATTCTTATATTTACATTATCCAATTATTTATTATTTATTTTCCTTCTCCCGTAGCATGTCGCGTTCTGTAGTTTCAGCCTAGTCCCATGGGAAGAAGAAGGCGTGAGTTATGTATATAATTATGTATTACACAACTGCAACAGTTTTAGCTATCATATATTATTCAAAAGTTGTTAAACCTGTTCATTATTATTCACACTTGACTTAAACAAATTAAAAACACTATAAGTCTTTGTGTTTTCTAGAAATAAACACAGCATAATAATTATGTGACTAATTAATCAGAATATGAGTGACATAAGCAATTCGTTTATATTATTAATCTAAAGAAATAACTTTGAGTTGAATTATCATATTTTTGTCATAAATATGAGGGGACAGGTGTCAGCGGAGGTGACATATGGAAAAACACTGGTGATGCTGATTCATACGATGGTCAGACATCACTCTTGAGGTGATGTCATTATAGTGATTTTTTTGAGGAAAAATTGGGTTATTACTTTATTGGGTTATTTTTTTATTTAGTGAAGGTGTACACCTATCGACTTTTGTCATACGGATAAGTTGCTTGCGATCTCTCTTTTTCACAATGGTCGTCGTTGATAAAAGTGCATGTCCTAGGTTTTCATTTAAGTCAAGCCGCCCAAAATTCAGGTTCAAAAAATCCCAGGAATATTTGCTTGTATCATTTACCGGTACCCACGCTTGGAACTGTCCATAGTCCTAAAAAATAAACCACGTGTAAGACCCTTTTCTTACTAATAAGATTAATACAAGTAACTTATAATGATTCCTTTTATCTCCAACTCACAAATCACCGATCCGCAAAAAGTTGCCCACAATCGCAACATATGCGCTAACTCTTAGCCGATTGACATCCTTAACACAGATGGCGGGACATAAATCAAGATTTGTCTTCAAGACGCGTTCTTTACAACTAATAATACGATAAATAAATCAAATTAGCAATTCAGACAGTTTTATTGAGATACTAAATAGCATTTTTGTAACGAAATGTTTGCTGTTCGTGATGCTGTTGTGTGAGTACCTACGTTAACGTTTCAGATCACTAATAGGAGATAGAACCATCTGAAATCAGTCATATGCATCCACTTTTATCATATCATTATGCTGGCTCGTAGCCTTACGTCTAGCTGTTTAGTTATCATCGGTTTGGTAATTGACCCAGTCTATCACATCTCGGTACGTCGTAAGTGGATTTGTGTGAATGACACCAGTATCAACATCCAAAGCCATTAAAACTACAAAATAAAACCACTATTTTGTATGACCGTATCCATCATTTTATAGTCGGTAATAAAACAAATCATGTGATTTGAATGAAGTTGAAGAAAGTGATAAAAATAATCAAGTTTACATAGTATACTGCTCTATCATAGTCAGAGGTGTAATAATATTAAAAGCTCTAAATAAACCGCCCACAACGATTCTAATGAGACAGGGAACAAATAAACTACTAGTTTTGTTGTAAAAGAAATAATAGTAGCGACCGATGTCACTACTATACTGTAATGCAACGAAACGACCGCTCTACGACTACGATACGAAGTTTTAAAAAAAAGCCAAAACAAACTTTACTCTGTGAGAAATAAAGTTGATTGTGCCACAAAACGGACACGACACACCAACGAGGAAATCACAATCAAATCCAAATTGTAAGTGCTAAGTTCTAAGGTCGATTTTTCCGTGTAGTGTGAACATTTAAGATTTTGAATTTGAGTGCGAATGCGATGCATTAAATTGTAATCGAACACTATGGTGAAAACATACGAGGTGGCGCCCGGCGCGGGCGCTACTTTATTTAGTAGACGGAAAAAAGCGGTTTAAAATAGCCTTGTTTATTTGCAAGCTGGTTTCCTTTGTAGGTTGTACTAGATTTTAAGTGATGCCAGTACTGCCCAGATATAGAAGTGGGAACTTGTAGTGCTGAAGTTTAAAGGGTAGGACAATGGCCTATCAGTTACAAGTTTAATTGCTGGTCGATTTTTGTGGTTGGTTTTGTTTAATGAACATTTGATTTACCAATGAATTTAAAACATAGAGCATTTTATTATTATTGCAAATCAAATATTTTTTATTAAAGATCATGTTGATTCAGTTACCCAATGTTTTCGCCATGAAAATTGTAAGACATTCTTCGATCTTTGCCTCTATCACTCGAAAAACTTAGAAACAAAAACATTACTTTAAACTCACCTCAATTTCCAGTAAAATTTTTCCCATCAAACACCTAAAACCATTGATGTATAAAAAAGGAAGATCAGGTACGCGCTCCTCGACGTGGACCGCATAACCTAACCTTAAAATTCTCCTTTATAATGTTGCTTTCTAGGTCGGCATTTGTTTCTGAGTGGAAGGGTACGTAACAGTGACAATTATTGCTATCTTGTTCCCACTACAGTCCGCGTCATATCTCTCGCTTTTTCGGTTGTTGATGCATGACATACGACATCGTGAAATTTAGTTGTGTGGGTGTGTTTTGTAATTGTTTCTAGTCCAATAATGATTACGTGACATTAGAGCGGTACCCTATCTTCCTTTTTTTATACATCAATGCCTAAAACGCATAAATTCCAGCACCAGACTAGTCTAGCCTGGATGGAACCGATACGTTTCCACACTTTACAGTGACGGTCGCTACGAAATATCGCGTACCGATTGTATAAATATGCAGTTATCTTTCTTTTTAGCTAACGTGCTTCTGCATTATGCAGGCCGGCCCGGGATGTACCCCACGTGTGCTTCCAATAAAATTTTACTACGCCCGCATTGTTCTATATGGGTTTTTCGTGAGTGCGAGCGAGAAGGAAGATAGGCCATTTTGTTACGGCAATAACGAAGCGGGGCAAGTGACTATAAGTCGAATCCGCCGCGGTGTCGGACGGTGTAAATGGCATTATTTTTTATCGGTCGCCCGTGTAGGGTAGTTGGTAAAATTTTCTTTTACAACATTGATTTTTTTCGTACGTTATATTTTATTTATTGTATTACTAGTAGTTTATTATGTATTTTAGTGGATCGTTTCGAAGGTACGGTAATGAAAAAGAAATTGATATGAATAAAATGTGCCCGTCACTTATCAATAAGTGGGCAGGTAGCCTGTAGTACAAAAACCTTATGAAATAGGAACTTTATCGTAATAATACAAGTGCTGTCAATATTTACGTCATCGTTACAATAAGACGGACGATGAAAACAGTTTAGTGGATGGACTGGCTCTCAATGGCGCTACAGTTATGGTATTGTTCTCAAATTCTCAATACAACAGTTCAGCTCAGTCGTTCGGTTGCGTAATTATTTGGAACCTTTCATATCACTCTGTAGATGTCCATTACTATGGAACTTTTGTTCCTGAGTTATGGTTATCTATAGTGTTGAATAGTCCATAGTTAGAAATAATGAAGAGGATATTGCTAAAATCATCATGTTAGGCAAACGGTTTGGTAAAGGAAATACTCATTACTCTTTCCAACTTTCTTGAAATAATTGGTACTTACTTACATCAGCACACCCTAAGCAACAAGATACAAATATTGACGTAAAAATATTTTTAACCGACTTCCCAAAAAAGAGGTTCTCAATTCGGTTGTATATATTTTTTTATGTTTGTTACCTCAGTACTCCGTCGTTTATGAACCAATTTGGATTTTTTTAAATTAATTACTTCCAGTTTGGTCCCACTTTTATCAAAATCCAGTTCTGATGATGGGATCCATAAGGAATTGAGGGAACTCCTCAAATTTGATAGGCATACATATAACGAATTTTATCTTTTCATCAACAAATCAAATCAAATCATTTATTTCTTTGCAAACATGAGTATAGTACATAGGTATTTTTATAATAAAGTTCTCCATATTTTACCGTCACATGAGCATGCAAAGGTTTACAATTCATAATAAAAAAATAAAAAACAAATAAGTAACAGATCATTGGAATTACAAATTATAAATAAAAAATGTCAGCGTGGTCAAAGCAATAAAAAATAAAATAAATTAAGTCTATATAATGTCAAACGGAAATAAAAAGTAAGTGAAACCAGTATCACAATAAATAAGTCAATCAGAGTAACAGTAATGTCAATCAGTTAGTGAATCGTCATTAAGAAAATCGTCAATCGTGTAATAAGTATTCATAATTAAAATTTCTTATAGCTCCCTTTTAAATTTTAATGTAGTCATATTTTTTATAATGTTAGGTACTTTATTATATATGAGTGGGGCAATACCAAAAAAAACTTTTTTGCATTAGTGCGGTTTTACATTTTACTTGACATAATTCATTGACTAAGTCCGTATTGGATTTTTCCTGACCTCTGATAATTTTTTAAATAGATGTGAGTTACATTTCACAAACAAAGCAGTTTCCATTCTAAACATATAAACAAGGCAAAGTTAGAATTTTTAATGATTTAAAATAGGGAAAACAGCTATCAGTTGTCTTAAGGCCGCACATTGACCTGATGCATCGCTTCTGCAGTCTAAATACCAGCTCTCTATCAGTAGACTGCCCCCAGAAAATAATGCCATACCGCAAAACAGAGGCAACCAGTCCATGGTACGCCGTTAAAAGAGCCTGACTGTTAACTTTCTTTGAGAGTTGAAAAAAAAAAGTCAAGCATTTGCATGCAGAAAGTATCAGTTGGTGAAGTGGAACTGATGAAGAAGACCACAGATGGCCACCGGAACTCCTCAATGATAAGTATTTCACGGGTGGCGAAAGTATATCTCGATTAAGATAGTTAAGCTACTATGACGAAGAAAATTTAATTAAATGGTTCTGATCAAACTGGTACCATCAAACTGATCTGATGATGAAGCGGAAAGGTAAGCACCAGAACTCCGTAATAAAACAATGTATCCTAGCCGTGTTTGGCTTTATTGGAATCGTAATGCGATACACTCGGGCTATAAATGGTTTTTCACAGATTTTTATTAAATTTGCTTGGGTAGTTTTTGAGTTAGCTTCGATAATATGTATTTAATCTACTTCGTATATTGTGTCACTGTTGTTTATTTGGTGTAGCAAGTAGTGGTAAACGAATTGGTGTGGGGTAGGTACCATAACTAAAAATTTCAAAATAAAAACTTTTTAACAAAAAAAAAAAAAAAAAAAACAAACAACCGACTTCCGAAAATAAAGTAAAAAGTAAAAATAACTTTAATTTCGGAAGTCGGTGTCTTACGTTCTTTATTTTCGTTTTTACCACCGACTTCCGAAATTAAAGTTATTTTTCACTTTTTAGTTTTTTTTCTTAAAGTTTTTTTTTTTTTAAATTATCAATTGAACTATGTACGTACTTAGGTCAATCATAACTTCTACTGAATCTCTACAATAACTTAATCAGAACCTAGCCACAATATTTTCCTCTCTAGGCTACCTTTTAATTAAGTACTTTATTTGTCGTTTCATATAATAATACTGCCTTTTTTCTTTCCCAGGTAAGCCAGTCATTCCCAGTCCCACGTATGAAAACAAGGTAACATAAAAACGACGAACAAAAATACTTAATTAATAATGAATCGTGTGGTTGATTGATTAATATGATAAGTCCTGACGTCTGTCTGTCTGGCCACAGAGTAGATAATTCGCAGAAAGTCCGTTCTTTAAAATGGGTAGTGAGATTCTTAGTTATGTGTACATGGAATATATGTAATTATGTGTCATGCAATCTGCAACTAAATATAACATAACATCACGCCTTGTTTCCCCGCAAGGTTAGGCAGAGGTGAACTTATAGTAGATAGACCCACATTTCGCCAGTTATGTTTAAGTCCTATGTAATAAGGGGCGAGCCTATTGCCATCAATCGGGCACAAATCCAGACGTCGGACTAACTAAAGATGTCCACAATTTTTTAAACTTTCTGCAATTTCCAAGAAAGATAATAAAAATAAGAAAGTTTGGCAAGACATTAGTCAGATTTCAGATGTAGTCACAGGAATTCACACAGTAGGTACCTACCTATGTTGGTCATGACCAAGGAGATTTTAAGTTCAGAATGTCTCGAGCAACGGAAACCCAGTGAAACAGTGACATATTTTTATGTGACACACACCAGTTTGGAATGCAAAGTGACCGTTTTTCAGATAAGTACTTTGAAATAATAGCCAATCCTCAACATCAATACAATACACATTTAAGTATTAGTCTGGCGACCCGTAAAACAGGTAGGTATTTTATGCCTTTTTCGGGCACAAGTCTTACAAATGTTAACCCTACTCTTTAGATTAAGCACTCCTCTCCATTAACATTTGTGATGAGAAAATAAATAAATAAATTATGAATTACTAAAATTATCAATAAATAATTTCTGATGGTTTGCTAATAGGTTTTAGGTTTAAATACTTTATTCTCATATACTAAACTGCAATATCTGCAATACTGCTCCTTAACGATTTGTTAGGTAGGTAGTTCCGCAAGTTCCATATCGAGCGTCGTCACAAATGGTCCTACTGAATATTTTTACTCTGGGGCCTGTCTATAAAATGATTGACAGATTTTGGTTTTAATTGACGTATAGCGGGTATTAATTGAGCGACGTGTCAGGGGCGACCGTCTGTGCTTATTTCACGGTACAATGTATGTTAATGTTGTATTTAATATTATTTTAATGGGGCAGTCTAGTTATTTTTAAGCTGGGTACAGGTATTGTGTACTCGTAATGCTACGCAATGCAAGTGTGCACTGGCTGAGAACACTTTTAAAAACACTTTCATTTGTTTGTAAGCATCGACGATCAACCTGTATCTAGAAAATTATCTTTATCCTGATAGAAAATTGTTTTTATAGTTTACAAGAATTTCTGCAATATAAAGAAGAAAAAAAGTTACTAATGGCAAAAACAATTAAGATTTGTTGTATTAAGGTTTTAAGTTTTTTTATGTGTGTATATTTATTGTAACTTAAAATCAAATCATCATTTCAGCCGAAAGACGTCCACTGCTGAACATAAGCCTCCCCAAATTGGGGGGGTTTGCCATAATCGCCACGCTTGGCAGGCGGGTTAGCGATCGCAGTATGGTATTAAAAATGCATAGAGAACGCTGCTGCCCATCTCTAGTAAGTCCCTTAGTCGCCTTTTACGAACACCCACGGGAAGAAATTGGGTGATGCTATTCTTTACGTCCGGCACCACACGGCACATTTTTCTGTACTTATATCTTAATAAAATAAATACCTATTAGGTATTAATGTAAAATAAATGTGCATGCCCTAAACAGGCAAAATATGGACTGTAGTATGTTAAACCACCAACTTTTAACACC
The DNA here is from genome assembly GCA_947523025.1 of Dryobota labecula. NCBI lineage: Eukaryota > Metazoa > Arthropoda > Insecta > Lepidoptera > Noctuidae > Dryobota > Dryobota labecula. The sequence continues at coordinate 2,204,982 of OX383292.1, forward strand.
TATATTTTTTGCAAATAAATGTTAAAGTCAAAGTCACATCATTCATCATTTATTTCAAATAGGTACATAAAAGGCACTTTTAAACGTCAAAAATTACAAAAATAATTAATTTATTCTAGTTGCCCCTTCCAAAAGGTAGTTACATAAGGAGAAGAATGGGCAAGAAGCTCCATAATTAATTATTCATATTCTTATTCTAGTAGTTATTCAGGTAAAAAGCGACATAGCTTCTGCAAGCATACAGTGCAAGACTGGCACGACATTTATTTCACAAACTTTTTATCCGTAGTCCGAGAAAATCCATGGCAAAACATAACCCTGTCTTTGCTTAAAAATACTTAGCATCTACCTCATAAACATAATAAACAAACATTACCCGTTTTTAATAACCCAATAAATATTAAAAATAGCTCGTTTATTAATGATTATGTCCTAAAACATGGCGACCTCGGTACGAACATACACAATTATGTCAAGTGCAGTCGACCAATCAATATCTAATGACATAGAGTAAGGAGGAGTGTGGACGGGACGGACGATTGAAACGCATTCTCTGTTATTTGTCGAGCGGTGTGACGTTACGCAGACGTCTGTTACTTTACACCTATTTTACCCTTACTCTATGTCATTAGATATTGATTGGTCGACTGCACTTGACATAATTGTATTTTTGTATTATTGGAGGTATTTTTTATCAGAATGATTTTTCGTTAACATTATTTTATTATTCTGCACACACAAAACAGTTGTACAGCTAACACTTCTCTCCACTGTCTTCTTCAAATGTTTAATAGTGTTAGAAAAATAGAAAGAGAGATGTATGAACGTAATCGAAGCAAATGGAGTTTTTATAAGGATCGTAGCAGGTTGCGTTCTGTATTTTATGTCGTCCCCCATAATAAGAAGGCGCTTATGTATTTATGTTAAAAAAAAAGTGACATACTTCTGTTTTGTGGGGTTAAAACTATGGGATAAGTATACCAAGAAGTAATACACGTCTTAGCTTTGCGTGTTGCCTTCATCATTCATAATCATTTCAGCCGAAAGACGTCCACTGCTGGACATAGGCCTCCCCCTAAAGGGAGGGGGGATTTGCCATAATTGCCACGCTTGGCAGGCGGGTTGGCGATCATAGTATGGTGTAAAAATGTATAGAGAACGCTGCTGCCCATTCTCTAGTAAGTCCCTCAGTCGCCTTTTACGACACCCAAGGGAGGAAATGGGGTAGTGCTATTCTTTACGTCCGGCACCACACGGAACAATATGCCTTAGTAAAATGTTATTAGGCAAGTACGGCGAGCGATGAAGTGATTACCTCTGATTTATAACTACAACCAGAAACGCTTTAATTTCACTGATATGCTAATTTCATGTAGTTTATCGGTACTGAAATAAGGTGAAAATAGCTGGCCTTCACTAAACTATATTATGCTTCTATCTACTCATTATTCTATGAAGTAAAGTGCATTTAAAAATATTTTATTATTTCTGTCAATGTCGCTTCTGGCCAATTAATACTCTGTGGCATTTATTTTCCTTTAAATCAACACGTCAGCACGAAGGAAAGTTTCATTACAAACTCAAGGCAGTTAACATCATAACTGATTGATACGATTTATTTTTAAATATGGCAATAAACGTCTTGGTACCGCTCGTTTTATTGGCCCAAATAATTTTGATATATTAATGTCATTATCCATTTATGAGTTTCGAGGTTATGCAAGGAGAGCGTGATGTGGTTGTGCAGAAATAAATTAGTTAAAATGAAGGTTTATTAGTTTTTGTGAGAGGAGGAAGGATCTGTCAATTTTGGAAAGTGTTATGTCCTTCGATGGATCAAGGCCTGATTACTGAAGAAATCAGTGAACCTTGATCACTGATTTCTGACTAATTTTTGCAACCTTTGTCTCGTGACACATCCACGTAAAGTTCCAGATACCAACAGTTATTATTGTCTTATTTCATCTGAAGTATTTAATCAACATACGAAAAGGCTGATTACGTCACTAACGAGGCATTTAAGATGCTACCATAATGATAACACTATCAGCAAAACCAACATTTCACTCCATACTAAGCAGTTGCAACAATGTCCCGTGAAAGCCATCAGTCAGACGTCACCCGTCTACTGCACGGGTCAAGGGGTCTCACGACACCCCGCGATACCCCGCGACGCCCCCTTTCACCCCCAACCTGCACCCCCAAGTCCGACTTGATTGATTTCCTAGCTGTTTACACATTTCTACTTCTAGTACAACTTTCTGATGTAATTTTGTTTTACTTTTTCTGAAATATGTAGTTAAGAAATGTTTCTGATCGAATGTGAGAAATGTGGAGTTTGTTGGATTTGAAGTAAAGTGAAACATTGGATTTTTAAATTGATTGGTAAATATGAACTAAATCGAGATATTTACGTTCTGATAACTGGCCAAGTTATTCTGTTTAACAAATTAATTAGTAAGGCTAATAATTATGATTCCTCAGAGTGGTTAATTTTACTGACTAGCAGCCAAATTGAACGATTTTCACATTGTTCAATACTAATTCAACTTTTTACTGCCTAATGAAAGCTTTTGATAAAAAAAAAAACTTTTTTTTCTGAGAGTATTTTGCTGGCTCAAACATTTCCACATTCACTCCAACATTATAATCCCCAAATCATCCTTCCTCGTAAAATAAAGCCACCGCATCCCTTATTACCCACATTTAAATATCAAGACTCATCGGTCGTCGTAATATCTTCGTGAAATATTAATTCTCATCATATCGTGGATGATTGACGGGTGTCTACGAGGGATATATCCGTCACGGGCGCGGTAAACAGACCCCCTCCCTGTCACCCCCAACACCCCTTTTACCCCCACTAGCCCAGTCTCGCCCCCCGAGTGGAATATCTCAATCTTTAGCGCGATTTATTGATTGATAGATTGATTCCGCGCGGTTTCGTATTAAAGCGATTTATGTTGTTTGCGGACGATTCGTGTAATGTTGGATATTTTGAATAATGTTTGGGTAGTTGATGAGTTGTTTGAGGTAGCGGTTTTTGAATGTGTCATGCCTGTATGTTACTTCTTTAACGTTTCAATTATAATATTGTTACCTTTTCTCCCTTCCGTATACATTATGCAGAGAGGAATCAATTACCTATAGATGGCTGAATTAATATAATACGATACAAAAACGAACAGGGTCCCTGATGATGAAACTTCACACTTAAGGTAAAAGCGTCACGGTTAGCCCGCGAAATTCAAATTTTCGTTTTTTGTATTAAAGTTTTTTGCAATTTGCAGATCAGTATCAGGCAGGTTGTATGTTGATCTGAATATTTATTTATTCGTGGATTCATATCAAATATTTATTTATAGAATTATAATCATAAAAATAATCAATAAATATCTCTATATGTTCATATAATCCTATTGAATGACTATTTCATGAAATCATGATTTGTAGGATTATATTTACTTACTTAAGGAGTTGTATTACTGATTCTAATGATAGTAATTCTGTAAATACGTGTTTGTTACGGTCGCAAATCATACTTTAATCAGCTTACAACCAGACAATGAGCAGCAAATTGCAAAAATCCTAAGAAAATTTGTATTTCGCGACCTACCCCCACTTCCCCCTTAAGACCTCAAGTCCTAAAGCCTAGCCCAAACAAGGAATACACAGCACCCACTGCTACAAACTCCACCAATTCCAAGCCAAAAAGAAATATCTAAACCGAACACAACGCTATGTTATTAAGAGTTTTCCACGACCATTCACAATAAGGGAACTTCTGTTTCAAGTTTGGAAACAATCGCCGAATATTGCTCGCCAAGTGTTCCGAGGCGCGAACGGCGTGGAAAAAAAGTGGCGTAGACCTCCCACTTGTGAAGCGACATCTGTTAGCTATTTGTCAAACATCGTTGACTATTTTCGTCGTGCGACATTCAGTTTGTCGCACAGTGCATCGGATTTGGGACTTTGGGTGCTTTCTGTAGACTTTCGGGCGTGTTTTAGAAGTTTGTTGAAAACTCTTAAACATTTTTAATAGTGGTCGTTAATGTTAAAGATGTTCTCTTTAATGGCTTGTTTTTGGAACCCAGAATACTATTCCGTGTCAAAGTAAAATACTGATAGTAATCAAACGAATTTTTGTATCACTAAGCTAAAACTGTTTCTAATATTAAGCTCATCAAAGTAGTTGATTACCAGTAGGATTTGAATTTATAACCCCTCGATACCGCTACAGACATAAAGCAATATAAAATCCTAATGACTAAACTAAACAACTGAGTTGATTGATTCTATTACAAAGTGCAGTTTGGCAATAAATAACAAAGCACGCCAAAACAAATGACAGATCTATCATAATTTATAAAAACAAATAATTTATTTCCAGTCCCCATGTCACATAATTTAGAGATTTAAAAGATTAATACACGATATCTTATTACAGAAACACGTTTTGTAAATAATCACAAAAGTGCATTGCCATTTTGACCTTACTACCTTTTTCATTCCCACAACATCTTTTCTTTGACACTTCAACTGTGACGTATGATTTCCTGATGACAGCTGCACGTCCCAGCATCAACTATAACTATTGCATCTTCCAAAACCCCTACCTCCTTGAAATACAGGTCATAATCGCTTATTTCCACAACGAAATTATTTACACCACAATGCAAATTTTCTGCAATTTTTTTCTGGCAGTCCCATTGAATTTTAATATTGTTGTTTTAAGGTTGGATTTCGTTTGTTCTATAGTTGGGTTTGTGTTTGTTGAAATGTTTAAGGTTGTTTTGATGGAGTGGAACGTCAATTAAGTAGGAGAGGGTTGAGGAGGTGCGTCTTGGGTGTGATTGAGTGCAGTCATGCAGGCTCCGGAGGTTTAGCTGGTTTGATATGAGAGGATTTTATTTGATTGTGAAAGTTGAATTTTGTTATTAAAATTACGAATTCTGTATAACACTATCAATACTATGAATCCTACTGTATATCCAATTCTAAGTCATAATTATTATGTCTGGTAGTGCAGTGAAGTGTGGTTTCGACAGATATTTTGAACTTTGCTCTTTGTATTTTTACTTGTTACTTTTCATTGATTGACCAGAGGTCCAGTATCGTAACATTTGCTAACAAAAAAATCCACAATAAACCTTACCAACCCACTAAAGACCACCAAATCAAGATAGCTCTATTTACCCAAACAAGTGCCTAGTACCAACAAAAACGTATAATAAGCAGTATTTGTGAAGGCTACTCTATTTGTGAGCCTGCATTAGCCAGTTATTCATAACGCTATTTACACGAGGGGGTGGAAAAATCGATCATCAGTAGACTGTCCAACCCACATCGACTTTGTGCTGTCAAGTTTGATTGAATCAACACGGTGAACACAGATGTAGTTTGTAGAAGCGACATGTGTTTGTTTTGCAAAATTGTGTTGTTATATTGGTTTGTGTTGTTTTGGCTTTATTATGCTGTAATTAAGTCATACTACAATTGTCCCACTGCAAGGTAAAACCATCTTTTGATTTAGAAAAATCGAGCTAAGAAGTGACCCTCATGTGTGAGTATGGTGTTCGAAATTTGAGACTTGCAATTTCAGGGAATAAAAAAGTTTTTTTTTCTCGAATAAAGGTACACTAATACTTTTAAGTCTGTAAAGCGTGATAAAAAAAAGATGAATGTGAGTAAAATTTAAACAACAGTGTTTCTGGTCTCATGATTTGTTACTCCATATTTCAGATTTCTGTCTGTGTAGTTTCCATAATATGTATTTTAAATCAAATCAAAGCTTTATTTGTCCAAACTTTAATCACGCCTCAACTACGTAAACCTCACTTTTACTAGAATCCATCAAAAGCCTGACCAAAACACTCCCACCATTCATTTCTCAAAATCATCCTAATTAGCAAGAGGTCAAAAAAAAAAAAAAAAGTTTTTCAAACGCTGTCACTTCTAGCCGTCACGAGTCCGCGCAAAGAGTAAATAAAGCTTCGGTCGACAAAGACGTCCGTCTGCGCGCGACATCTGAGCGACGTGTGTCGCCCCCTCCACCCCCACTCACCCCCTACTTCGCCCCGACTCGTCCCCACCCGCGTCCAACGCCGATAATGATGTTAACTCACCGTTTGAGACTGGCCCCGCTTTGTTGAGTTTTTTCTGAGCTAATGTTTTGTAGTTTAGTCGTGTGTTGTGTTAATTTGGATGAAGGATCGATAGTGAAGCTGCAGGATATTGTGTGGCTATACGGTGTTTGGGATGCATCTGAAAAACTTGAATGGTATAATACTCTGATCTACAATAGAAAATGCCAGTTTGATCAATCAGCATGTCGCAGACATCTCATAAATAGAATTCATGTCGATTGTTAGTGTATGAAAAGTTCCCGTACAACTACAATCCTATCCCAGAGAAAACAGAACAATAAAAAATTCTATTAGCCGTACTTTCTTCCGAATACAAACAAAAGTTACACACAGTTTTATAAAAATCATAAACTGTGTTCATACATAACAGGACTGGGAAACATACATTCCCATTTCCCCGCACAAAAGTCCATAAAAATATAAGTTTCAACGGTCGCTATGGAAATCCCATAACAGAAGGAAACTGCAACACAAGTTGCTCCAAATAAATTTCATCAGCGCACGAATCCCGGACGGCGAACTCGACTTGTACAGTAAATTGTCTTCAAGAGCTGACCATCCCCCCTTTTCACCTACAGGGAGGAGGGGGTTCAAAGGAGGCCACCGACATTCCCCCGTTCGTCTTGCTTATGAGTGACGGCCGGACAGCTTGAGTGATTGAGAGTGACTGCAGACTTAATGCGCGCGGCGAGATGGGCGCCTCACGGCAGAGCGCGGCAAGCGACGTGCCGCGTCTGTGCGATATATAGCTCTATGACAAACGTTTACGCTCGCGTTTCCGTTGAGTTGATTCTGCGTTTAAAACCCGAGTTATTGTAAAGAATATTGCACATGTTATTATTATAAATTAAAATATACGTTGGATCGTTTTAATACGGTTTGTGAGGTGTTTGTAATTAGTGATGCGAGCTTGACGCTTGATGGATGGCACTGGGCACATCCGGTGCGACGGTGTTATTATAATTAATCGCTGCTGAGGGCAATGTGCACACAGGATTAAAATTTAATGTATGGTTAGTATGTTAGTATTAAGGCGGTAATAAATAGTGTCCAATTCTTTATGTCTTTGTGAGTGATGTATTTTAAAGTTTTTTTTTTTTCGTGATATATATAGTATTAATATAATAATTGCATTCTGCGCGATGGTCCTTTGGGACGATTATTTTGAATTGGTTCTTATTATAGTAGCGCCTAATTTGATTACTATAATTCATGTCATTATCATGAAGCAGATTTCATTAGGATATGAGCTGCATTCAGAAGCATATTGACATTAATTTAAGACAATAACCTGTCCGTCATACGTGATTAGGTCAGATCATTCAATGTCGTTTTTTCCACTTTATATACGACATCAGTGTCATCACCATTATTCGGTATTAGAAGCCGGTTAATATCTAAAGCTGAAAATGTGCCTCGGATTTCTTTGCGAGCGGAAATTGCAGTAATCACCACGCTTGGCTGACGAAATGGTGATAACAGTTTGTTGTTATTAGCAGACAGAAGAATGCTACTGCCCATTCTCGTGACGTTATCTCATACTATCTTTGAAGACATGACAGGAGTACAAACAGTAGTGAACATAAAAATAAGTGCGCAAACACACGATCCTTACTTATTATTAATATCAAACAAAAACAAAATCAACGCTTGCACGCAACGTTAATACGTCGGACGGACAGACAGACAGACGGACAGGCAATCAGTCCGGTCTCGTCTGACCCGTCACTAACGTAAACGTATAATTTTTGCTCATATTTTCTGTTTTGATGTAATTGTAATGCTGCTTATTATGGTTTGTTAATTTATGGACAGTAGCTATGTAGATATTTGGTTATTGTTGGAAGGTTATAACGGTGAGTTTTTGTTGTAGAGATCCTGGAACATTTATTTTAGGAAAGTGCTTCCACCATTCCTATTCCTACTGCAGAGCACCTTAGTTTTGGTGTTTTGGTTTGAGGACTGTACAGAGGACGACAATAAAAAAAAAAAATTGTCACATGGATGTATCAGCTTAAGAGTCCTTCTTGAAAATTGTCTGTATCAAAATCTATCTACCTAAAATACAGTGGTTTTGTATTTGAGCTATGAAACTGTGTTCAGAAAGACCAGAATATTAAGTAGGTAGAGGTAGCAGTAGTGTAAATCATCTGCAAACTGTGATCTTGATGTCATCTCCCAATGGAAAGCTGCATCAGTCAGACACGATATCACATTAAAACATTTTTATAGTTATCAAGCTTGTAATGAATAGGTGGTAATGAAATAAACACGTAATATTTTATCAAAATTTATCTTCAGATCGACATGAAGGTACTAAGGATACATAAGGCACTAAAAGGACGCAAATTACTCAAGGAGATTACAACATCTAACATGCAGTTCATGTAAACCTTATTTCTAAAGTAATAAAGACCATTTTTGGTTGATAGAGTGTGCTGTTCAGTTTGTTAGCGTAGGAGTCAGACACGATGATCGGTCGACAATTTGATTCTGAATATATCGCCACGGTCAAGTTGTAAACAAGTGGTTGTAGGTGGGTACGTACGGGTTCGATTCTCGACCGCGAAAGTTCTGTTTGCCGTGTGGCTGTAATAAAATGTCTAGTGTGTTCCATAATTTTTAGACTTAAAGAAGGGATTTTAGGAGACTTGTTGTCGTTCATTTCGTAGTTTAGGGTCTTTTAGAGTTTAATCATATTGTACTGGGGTATTATGGAAAGAAATATCGCAGATTGAAAACCACGAAGTGATTTTTTAAGCAAGTTGTTTTTTTTTTTTTTTGAGTTTGGTTCCTTTGGCGCACTAATCAAGAATATTCAAATGGGGTTAAAAACTGAAAGCTCGTTATAGGTGGCACCACAGCTGTTGTCCGTCGACAAACCGCCATTGTTTTTTTTTTAATGTTTTCTTTTGTGTCGATCACAAATTATGCGAAAACTAGATAAATAAGTATTCGACTTGGAGTGTAGCATTATTAAAAGACGAACTAAGGACAGGGGACGCGTCTACCACTGGTAAAAAAGCAGCTTTAGTGGAAAAGTCAATAAATTATGAACTTTTTATAATTTATAGGTTATTTTCTTTTTGTAAAATGTAAAAGAACTTAAAGTCAAAGTTCTCTTTTTTGTGGAAAACTGGAGGGAAATAACCCGATCAGAGTTGAAAACCAACTTGAGGATGATCTTCCTGAATTAAACATTTCAGAGGTGCTAATTCTAGCACTGATCTAATATGATAATAGAAAACACCCACTACTTTGCTATAAGTTACATTATATCATATCACACGTGCCAGTAGGTAAAGAAAACAGACTTAGTTCTCTTCGCAGCATCACCTGTATACGAATTTCTCCCATACAAGTCTTCAGGTTTCATAAAAATAGCATATTATAGTCTAGAGGTTGTGACGAAATATCGAGTTTCCAATTTTTTCTTCGGAGAGCTCACCCACAGTTTTCTTCTTTTAACATCTTTGGGGAATACATGTGTCCCCGAATTTTTGCAGTCAACAGCTGCGCAACGGGGCATATTAATTAATTATGGGTAAAAGAAGTGGATTGTTTACAAATAAATGTATGGATATTGACAGCTACCTATCAAATTTTACGACGTACGAGTACAATGGTAGCGAGCAGGTGGCAGTTTTTATCCCCATTGAGGCAGTATTTTAAGCCTAATTCATTTTGGCGAAAGATTTTTGGCTAGGCTTCGTGATGCCACTCTCAAGAACTGTTTATCATAAAAACGCCTCAAATATTCTAATAATCCTGAGTTGGATATTAATCACGAATATTAACTCAATAAGTCATCCGTCACTGTTGCAACCATCTATTCAAAATTTAAAAAAAATATATAATTATCCTTTCACATAACATAAAATTAACCCTCCGCTAGCTACCGTACTATCTAGCAACAATTGATTGATCAATGAGCACGGCATTGTCACACGTCACATGTCAATCAATCAGCTTGATTGAATGAATCAATCGGCAGGTCATTGCCAGGCGACTGTTTGTAGGTAGGCACGTATGTTAGTTGTTGTCAACGTTATTTTGATGGATGTAGAATCAATTGATTGGTTGAGTTCTGAGTACTGATTGAGTGCATTTTTTTCAATCGTTTAAATGGACTTTGGACTGTTTGAATGCCAGTTTTGATTAGGTATGCAATAAAATGGATAAATGTGTGATGTCTACCCATTTTTTTGCAAGAGTGTTGCAAAACAAAATAAAAATTATATAATTTAGAGAATTTATATGGAAAAAGAATACTATGTTTGAATTTACATAAGAAACCTTTAGTTATGAATCTTAACAAATCAAGAAAAGTGTATCAAGCTCAATCAATAGCAATAAAGAAGATACAACACATTTATTTTTTGATTACAGAACAATCTTAACCCTCCACTTTCCAGCCAGAAACATGAAAACTTTGTATCCAAATGAAAATAAACTACATTTGAAAATGGAAAACAACGCGAATTCGCATCACATCAACTGTCAGTCGCCATTTGAACTAAACTGACGTTTGATCGAACGCTCGCGATGTGCAGTCTCAAACGAAATAGATTTTATTTTAAAACATTATTTACTGATTTTGTCAGTTCAGATGGAAATGTAAATAAATATGATGCTATTGAATGTCAGGTTGTTGTTATCGTTTTGATTTTGGGCGTTGAAAAGGTTATGGCAGCTGTGTCTATGACTATTTAATTTTATTTTATTGAATTCTTCTGAGTCTGTCTCTCATTCGTCTTGACAGCAATGTGGGTCGATTTTCTGCATAAAACTAGTTCAGTCGTCGCAAAAAGTTCTCAACTCTTATAAGCAGTTAGTGTGACATCATTGATGTTTGTTGTCTTGTCCAACAAGTTTGATAGATTGCTCACCTTTCAAAAAAAACCTTCATAGATGGTAAAACTTAGCTATATTTTTGGGTTAGGAGTCTTTATATTTACCTCGTAGAAGAAGCCTTACACTTTCACAACTACTCTACTCTCTTATTGACTGCATCAAAATGCTTTGCTTTTATTGCCATTCGTCTTAACTTTAACTGGTAGAAACCTTTCATCCCCACGAACCACCTTCCCACCTTAGATTTTATCATCTGCGACTAACCCGCACTTTGTTATTTACATTACAGCCTAGCGCTACATTTAGCCTAGGTAAGCTATATTTTTAGACGTGACATAATACTTATTATCTTTATCTTCACCTGGCAGAATCCATTCTCCATCTCTGCCCACCCTGCCACCTCATATTCTATCATCTGCAACAAACAGCTTCAAACGCGTTAGTTATATAAAGTGATGGGTCTGTCCGTAACTGTTGTGACAGGGGAACACTTCCTGATTTGTTGCGCAGGTGGGGCGTTGCACCTAGATGGCTAAGTGTGTAGTGATAAGCGGAGCGGCAGCGGGTTGGGAGTACAAAGATTTGAACGGGAACGTTGTAAGGCGTCCCTACAAGAGCAATAAAATGTATATATTCAGATCTTAATTTTTACCCAGTTTTTTTTTTATGTTTGAAAGTAAATATTAGGTCCATGCGTCCAGGTTATATTCATCGACGGATTTCGTTGAAGGTCTTGAATCCCAAAGGTACCAATAACGACTTTCTTGGTTTTAGTCACTTGGATTCAAATTCTAGCGTCCCACATTGGCTTGCCTTGGGTCTTGACTTTGCGACTTAGAGAAACAAAACAAATTATTATTACTATTAACAGAAACGGGATATTTACCATATTTACTATTTGTTATGAGTTCCCGATATTTCGGCGACATGACAGTTTAAAAACTTAAATTATTATTACGTTCATTTCATTATCCTAATAAATGTCTTACATTTGCTAAGTGATTGACTGCAGCAGTATTTTTGGCATACTCACAATTCATAAATATTTCGATGAAATTATATTACCGTATTGCACTCTAGATCTATTTGCTTTCACAAACCGCAGTTCTTATAGCACCTCATCCTCTTCCACAAACGTCACGGATCTACAGTGTAATCTGACGCGAAGTGCGCGCGCGCTGGATTCTGATTAAGGGCGTCGACGCATGCGCGGTGCGAGCGTTCGCAATTATTATTGCAGTTTTGTGTTTATGCTATATTTGTATTTGTTGTTTTAGGAATAGATATGTGCCGGATGGGTTTATTGTATGTCATCTTATGTCAAATACCGATACCTACATGAAATCCAACAAAAGAGCGCACACTTACGTGCGAATACAAAAAAATATTCTTTTTTCTATGAAATAATTCCTTTTTGTATTCGTTCTTTAATCTTCAGCTAATTTTGATGAAAAAAATGTTCGAATTCAAGTCGTAATCTCATCAATACGATAATCAATGCCAAAAACTTGTCAAAAATGTAAGGAAATTGATTGTATTAGTCGTAGATTGAGACTGAGATTAGAATCCGGGCATTGCCCCTGTGATACTTTGCTTGGTATTACTTAAAATAAATGGTGCAATTGCCCTAATTATTTATTTCTTTGTTTCAGGTAAGCATCTTTGAAACTCACTACTCAACAAATCAACTAACATTCTTCAAATAAGGCATCCACTTAACTCATAATTAATTTGGATGTCTACAAAGTCTTTGACAGGATAAGACTTTTATACACGTATAAAAGTTTGATCGAGTTCGGCCTTAGTTTTGTAACAATAAACCAGTAGTAGTTGTAGTTTTCGCATACAAATGGGTTCGTCAGGTTACCGACATGTTATCGACTGAGGACCCAGTCTCTGAGCTGGCACACTGACGAGATAAACGTCAATCGAATACCCAACACCTGCCGATGATCTGCCAAAATGGTTACCTAGCTTGTGGTACATACGTAGTGGTTGATAGATTCACCTGAAAACCGAGTAAAATCTGAAAGAAAATTGAGAAATTACATCATGAAATGGAAAGTTTGTTTATTCAAGGTATTGAATTCTAAATTAATAGAAAAATAAAATGAAAATCGGCCAAGTGCGATTCGAACTCGCACACAAAGGGTTCTGTACAATATTTAGCAAAAAAAAAACGCCGAAAAAAAACACGGTTGTATGGGAACCCCCTTTAATTTTCAAATTTATTTTATTTTATTATTTTTAGTTATTTATTTATTTTTTAAAGCGGCAATACACAATGTGTTAAAATGTCAACTGTCTACCTATTGCGGTTCATGGGATACAGCCCGCTGATACACAGACGGACGGACGGACAGCGGAAGCTTAGTACGGAACCCCAAAAAAATATCAAATCCAGTATAAGCTGGCTTCTTATTCTATTGAAACTCAGTACTACGGCAGGTCAGCTTGAGCTGGCCCAGCGAAGTACCACTTTGACCTTGAGGTCAAAGTATTAACATCAACATGCGGTCTGCTGTACAAGTACAAGGCGATCTTTGGGTCAGACAATGATAGGCAAGAAAGGCCATGTATTTAAGACTGTATGGTAGATAAAAACCGGCCAAGTGCGTGTCGGACCACTTACAATGAAGGGTTTCGTAGTTGGTATGAATTTATCCCAAGAACAAACTTAACATTGTAGTTGAAAAACATGTTTTTCCATACAGAATGTATGGGAGAACACGTATTTCAACTGTAAATATAAGTGGTTGAGTATTACTCGGTAACTTGTGAAGCCCACTTAGCTGTGATAGTTTTTCTTTTAACTTTATATACTTCTGCTGTGAATTTTTTCACACATTCAAGTATAACCATTTAGCTGACAGGCGGAGGACTCTAATATTTTGACTAATATTTTTGAACGGCCTATCCTACGATACCCCCACCATGGGACAGACAAGAAAAAATATATCATCCCCACTTTACGGGAAGTAGGTACCTACCCTAAAAAAAACATTTTTCAAGATTTTATTTTACCACTTCGTCGGCGTGAAAAATATGTATACTCATGCCAAATTACAGCTTTCTAGCACTAAGAGTCTCTAAGCTAAGCCGCGGACAGACAGACAGACAGATGGACATGGCAAAACTGTAAGGGTTCTTTGTTTACTACGGAACCCTAAAAAGTAGATAATAAGTACTTATTGAAATCATGAGATAAGCTAATATGCCTTTCAAAATATTTTATTTCACATAAACCTACATGGGCACTTATGAAATGACAGAAGCTAGGTGCACGGTTCCAATTGGTCGTGTCCTATGGAGAAGAGCAGGCAAGAAACGCCACGGTTACACTTTTAAAAATAATTTGGTTTTACAATATTTTCAAATAACAGTGTTAATAGGTATGGGAGGACGGTGTAGGCCTTTCAACAAGTACCAGGTACTTAAAAAAATAGAAAATGATCAACAAATCTACAGTCTAATAGAGCTACAACGTTTTCACATTAACAAAATATATAAAATCCATAGAAAAAAAAACAAAAACAAAAAAACAAATGACAAGGTTGCCATTAAAACTACAGTAACAAATCTGAATAAATATCTACTCGTATTTCTCCTTTCTTAGACAACACAGTGAGTTTCCTTTAGAGCTAACATTTCCCATTCATCCACACAAAATCGAATTTAAATAAGAAACAATTCTCACAAGCTTTCACCTCTGTTATCTATCGTCACTTGACCCCGTACGAGTACAATCTCATCTCGCTTTAAATCGCATCATACACGGCTGTGTTATCTCCAAGATCTGCAACAACTCGGAATGAATCCTGCCCGGAGCAGTCCGCTGATTGATGGCCGCTCGGATGGCTAGGGCTCCAAGCGAGTAGGTCCTGTCGGTTGGATATTGTAGTTATTAAAAGAGGACTATCTTTAAGATGAAGGCAACCCAATAATACTAAGAATTATTCATAAGGATGGCTTTAAAGCTAGCACAGTCTCGATAATTCAGCGTTGCCTGAGGATTCGAATTGATATCTATTGTTAGTAAAGAAATCCATCTTTTAATTCGAACTAATTAAATCTAAATTCTAAGTGCGAATGAAATCTGGCAGATATCTAAACTAAAGTCGAATTATTAATTCACTGGAGGAAACTGACAGATGCTAGCTGTCACATTTTTAAATAATACGGAAATATGTATTGTATTCTGGACACACTTATACAATACATGTATTATACATTTATTTTACACTTTATAAATCAATTAAACTAAACGATCAACATTACAATAAATATGACCATTTTATTAGACAAAGTGACAGCTAGCACATGTCAGATTAATCCAGTGAATTAATTATTCGACTTTAGTTTAGTTATTACCTACTAGTAATACTACTATAATATAATACATAATTATAATATAATATATAGTATATTTAAATATATAATTATAGTTAATAATTAATTAAACTAATAAATAATATTAATTAATTAATTAATTGTTAATTATAATATATATATATATATATATAATATAGTTAATTGTGTGTTTTAATATAAATGGTATAAATAACCTGACTTTGTTTTATATATTTAAAAATATACAGGGTTATTGGTAAAACACTAATAACCTTGCAGGACTTTGCTACAAACATCATAAACAACAACTTTTTACAAAACATAATACATTTACCAAAAACAAACCTTAAAGATTTCGTTGTTCTTATACATTTAGAGCGTTGAATTTAAATATTTGTATTTTTGTATGATAGTCTGATGAATTAATTATTAAAGTTGTTGTTTATGATGTTAGTAATATAGTTTTGAGAGGTTGTTAGTGTTTTACCAATAACCCTGTATATTTTTAAATATATAAAACAGAGTCGGGTTATTTATACCATTTATATTATAACTCAAGAACGGCTGGACCGATTTTTTTATTGGTTTGATCTGTTTTCGCCCCAAATAGCATTTTTTTTAAATTATTATATATTTTTTTACTATTACAACATGCAAAAAGTTCACAGAAAAAAAAATATTATGGATAAAATTAATTTTCTCATTGTTTTGTATGGAACGGCTTTTTTATGATATCTCGAGAATGCATTGGGTAACCGGGGAACAAGAAATTTCACGCGGACGAAGTATAATAATATAAATGTGAAAGTTTTTATGTTTGGATGTTTAGATGTTTGGATGTTTAGATGTTTGGATGTTTGTTACTCAACCACGTAAAAACGGCTGAACGGATTTGAACGAAATTTGGCAGACAAATAGTTAGTACGTTCCCGTGGGATAATTTCCAACATACACGCCGGTGGCAAAAGCTAATATCATATAAAAATTATAGTTTGTGGATTGTGACTTTAGCGGCACCTAATAATGATTCGAAATATATAATCCCAAGTACCTACTTATTATTATACTTAGGAAATAGGTATTTTTTAAATAATTGCAAACAATTAAACAATAATTTATTAAAATGGCAACCCTGCGCAAGCTGCGCACACGCTTCAGTGCAAATTATAAAATGCACGTTACGAACAAAGCCGATCTTTATCGAGAGCCGAATGATAGAGTATTCCGTTTGGCGGCGAATATGTAGCGCATTTTTGTCGTATTTTCACGCTTCTTAATTTGTGGGACATGGCAGGACTGATATAGAAGAATGGAGCTATTCTTTAACGTAGACTTTTACCATTTTGACCCAAAGAAATAAGAAAATAAAAATGAATAGAATTTATTTACAATAATTTATTACAATAATATGCAGACTTGCATGCAAACGTGGAATAAAGTTATACTAGGAATAACTTCGATATAACCATACATTTTTGACGATTTTTTTGTTTTTAGTACCGGGATTCATTTCATTTATTCAATAACATTAAAATATCTGTAATAATAACAAACCTACCAATGAATTATTATTGTTATTATTTATTCCTACGTGCATTTTATTTTTGACGTTTAAAAATAGCTATAAATAAGGCGGTAGTGCTAAAAAATTCGATAATGTTTCTGGCTGATCACTGTCTCTTAGAATACAGGCTATCCTAGTCTAAGAGACAGGGTTATATACATTTTGTACAGATTTTGCAACTTGTTACGAATTGTAATGTACATTATAAATGTGTTTCTGTATTTTTTGTGAATAAACCTTTATTATTATTATTATTTGAAACAATACAGCTAAGCACTATACACAACATAAAATCATAAATTTATAAGACAATGTTTTTGCATAGATACACAGCACTTAATATAAAAAATAAAATCAGTCAGCGACTCAACCCGTCGCCTGCGCATCAATCAAGCGATAAAGCAATTTAATTGATTGCGTCACTCAATCAATTACTGTCGTTCCAAATTCAAAACAGGAAGCTGCTCATTTTTTGAGTTGCCAACTGATTGGTTTTTTTTTTGTTATTACCGGTGTTGCAATAGTTTCGTTTTTTTTTTTGTGTTATTTCTATTATTAATGTTACGCTTTCGTTAGAAGATGTGGTGAGGCGTGGATTTTATTTAATAAAAATGAATGAGAGCGTAAAAGAGTATCATTTCTGTCGTGACTTTTAATGGCTTGTTTTGGACTTAACGAATTATTTTTGTGGTAATCTTTGTTGAGGTTTGAGACCCTTTTCTTCTAATATTGATGCACTTACCATAATATTCTTTCTGTATTGATTCTTCATGATTTGTTTGATTTACGAAGTATGGAGAAACTTCGTAAAAAATCAAACTTATCGAATGCAATTCGGGTCTTCTTATTTTATAATTTACACATGCAGTAGGGTGTCCCTTAAATTTTAAGTTCGATATATTTTAACGCATACCTTCTTAAAACTTTCGTAATAACCCAATATTGTCTAGAAAAAAATATTAGCCCGTTTTATAAACGATAACCCGTGCCGACGTGCGATTTAAACTTTCTCCATACAAATTGCACGGGTAATGCGCTACAACCTGTAACTACGTGTTTAATTTGTCGTTTCATTCGTGATTTTTAAGACTGTTAGTGCGCTATTGTTAATTGCATAAAGATGTCGATCGAATTACGGAGTGATAAAACATTTTTTTTTTCCTAATTGGAGTACCTAGCCATCAAATAAATGGTGCAAATTACTCGACAAGTTCTCGCTGTGTTATTTTACAATATTCGCGAAGTCAAGCTGACTGTCAGCGAAAGTGCAAGATTAGAGAGCGCATTATACGAGTATTTTGGGAAAAAGCAAGAATTCCCTCAAAGGCATTTCCGAACTGCGTGAAGAAACTTGTTGATTAATATCATGTTTGGAGAGAACTGCAAAAAAATTGTAAGAAAACTCAGGGACACGTTCAAGAACCGTGAAAATAATTTTAAAATTAACCTTGATAACTTATTTGATATTGCACATACTGATGCCTTTGAGAGAATGAAAATAGAGGAAGACAAAGTATTTTTCAGGAAACAGAGAGAGCCAGGTCGACCGGAATGCTTAGGTGGTGTGGAAAAAAATTGGCGGCGAAAGAAGAAAGAGTAATGCAAAGACGATTAGAAGAGGAGGAAAGGAATGTAAGACAAAAAAGAGTTTTTGGCTATTGCATCTACTTCCAGCTCAAATAACTTTGAGTGTCCAGAAGATTTGGACGAAAAACAGATTTTGAATACTGAACTCAGCTTGCTAGACATTCCCTGCCCTAAAAAAAGTAAAAAAAGAGGTAGAAAGGATATTATAACGCCTAAACTTGTCGCAGTTTTAGATCGATGTCAGTTAAGCACAAGAGTCTCCGTTTACATTCTTCATGCGGTTTTGTAGAAGCGCTTGGTTTGAGCAGCGATCATTTCGCTATTAACAAATCCTTAATTCAGCGAATTTGTTCTCAGACGAGAATAACCAGGGCAGAAGCAATAAAAACTGACTTTCAAGACAAGGTACCTACCTGACGTAGTCATAGTCCTTTGGGATGGAAAACTATTACCCGGATTGGATGTACGAAGTTCAAAAGAAGAATTTTTGCCCCATTATTGCTTCATTTGACGATAGAGAACAGCTTCTTGCAGTACCAAAACTAGAGAGTTCTTCTGGAAAACATCAAGCTAAAGCTCTTTGACTGGAACCTTCATAATAAAGTTCAAATAATCACTGCGATACAACAGCTTCAAATACTGGTCGTTTTAATTGAGCTTGTGCTGTTTTGAAACAGACATTAGAAAGAGAAGTTTTGCTTTTCGGTTGTCGTTATCATATTTATGAATTGATCCTAAAAACAGTCTAATGAATTCCTAACTCAAAACCTTACTTATCACGGCATAATAAGAGCAAAAACAATTCATATCGTGCTGTGCCCAGGAACATAGAAATTTGTATCCGGACTGTTAAAAAACTACACTAAAGAGAAGTTACCTTAGCTGATTTTTATAATTTTATATTTTAAAATAAATATTAATGTTTACCTTATTTTATTTTACCTCTTATTCACCAAATTTGTTGCATTTATATTAGTTTTATAGCAGACCGAAATATTAGGACAAAACACGATTTAAACAATGTTTGAAGCTCAGTCGGCACGGGTTGCGATCATGCTAGAAAGCTGAAATTTCATATATGAGTATGTTTTATCATTTATAAAAAGAATAGAGGCTATGCATAACTATAAAAAAATAAATTTAAAAAAATGTTATATAAGGGACACCCTAACATGCAGTTATCACAAAAATCCATTTCAACCACATCTCAAACACACACACTACCGTCCAAGTATCCAACAACAGAATTAAAAGACAACACCCAAAAAAAAACAACGTACAACATCAACTCGTGTCCCGCCCTCGCCAATCAGCTCCATGTTGTCTTGAAGTTCCGTTCTTCTCGTCAGACGTCGACGTCGTTTCACGTTCCCGTCAATGACTTCTTTTTGCGTCGTCTCCACCGGTCGATAAGGACGTCAAATAACGTACAAAGGACCAGCCAGGAGAGGATTTTGAAATGTTTGTTTTAAATGTTATTTTTAGTATGATTGATGTAAAGTGGGATGTGCGTGGGGGTTTTGTTCCTTGAGTATATTTGGCAGTTTTGTCACGTACAGCGTTATGATTAGTGTCAAGATATGATAATATTGGCAATGTCTTGGGAAGAGTTTTTTTAAACTGCATGTCAATATAGATTATTTTAAAGTAAACAGCATTTTTTGCGTTAGTCTATCTAAATCTGATGTTTTTAAAATTAAAACCTGTCCCTAATTTCCGGGTTATGATAATAAAAGTTTAATACTCATAACTTTTCATCGATTGCCAATATAAACATACTGACATTTACATAAACACTTCAAATCGGACAAATAAGCTTCTACACCGATCATATTTAATGTACTCAAATGGAAGACTACGTACTTACAGCCAATTCATTGGCAAAAGCGATTACCTACAATCAATGTACGTCTACGTCAATGTCGGTATTGTGTCGGAAGTATTACACATTGCTGTTTCCTAGAAGTAAGTCACTCGAAATTAAGGACTGCTTATTTAAAATTCTATTTTGTCAATGTCGGTCAGTCTCGTGTAGAAATACTCGAACTCGGACAAAATGTGACTCGAAATTCACCACTTTTACTTAGCAGTTATTAACGTGAACCCTAATATAATTTCCTCTGTCCCAAAAATCAAATCCAAAGCCCGTCTAGATGGCACTTCTTTAATTGCTTAACAAGACTTAACAGAACAAAAGATGGTCCCAAACTCAAAATCCAACTCAAATTTCAGCTTCAAAAAACTGCATACTCACTCCCAAACTCTTTCCCCTTTATAGTAGTTTTAGAACATTTATACTGCAACATAAAGCCGGCACGATATGCAAATGACTGCAGTTCTTTAGAGTCGGTTCATCGTTATTGCTCCCGAGGCACCTTGGGCTCACCTATGTCTGCCGTGTGTCTTGGCCTTTATCTCGGCTTAGTCGTTAACGCCAGATTCGGGCTTCAGGTGGAATTATTGGAGGTTAGATTGAGATCGTTTGAATGGACCTGTCTGGATTTGCAGTGTGAGATGTGCTTGGTGTATTTTTGTGCCAATAGGTAATATTTGAAAATTCAAGAAATAATACAATTGAGTACTTCTATAAAATTATTTACAATTTCATATCGTTTGAAATTAGTTTCATGACATCTCATTTGGTCATTTATTGCTTCTCGTTTAACTCTTCTATTTTTTATAGTAATAATATTTTTGTAAGCACATTATCGTTGAAGTGTTCTCAAATTCATCAAAATTCAAGGTCTTCTCCCGGTATCCATGAAATACAATCAACCTATAAAATAACTAGAACCAACATAACAGCATTCGTCAATCAAACAGCTATAACCCTAAAACGCGTCCATCAATTGGAATTAATTACGAAGAAAATCCGAAACGAAGCACAATGATTATCAATCCGGAATGATTGACTGAGTGCCCGCACAGGTGCTGTAGTGATGAATAATATTATAATTGCGACGGGATACGTCTTAATATCAATAAAGCAGGTACGGCAACTAATGCCCGTTGAATAAACATCAATCAATCAATGCGCTTGATGTGGACGAGAAGCAAAAAGTGGAGCGCTGATGGAATAGTATGGATCGGGGTTTATTTTAGAAATATTATTGATATTTTTATGTTGTTTAAAAAATATGGCTGTTTATTTAAGGTTTAAAATATCTTAAGAAATAAACTATTATGGCTATAAAAAGAGAAATGAGATTTTAGTACTAGCACTGTAATATTCGATTCACGATTAGATCTTCGGCATTTATTGTATCTGATTGGCAGAATATTTCAGATAACATCAGCTTAATTCTAATGTCTCCTTTTCAAACTTAACAATGTTTTACTATAGTAACACTAGCTAACCGACATAGCTCGAAGAATTGCCAAATTTAAGTGGCAATGGGCAGGGCACATTGCGCACAGAACACATGGCCATTGGGGCCGAAAGATTCTGGAGTGGCGACGTATAAGACGTAGCGTTTTGGAAGGCTTCCCACAAGGTGGACAGATGACCTAATGAAAGCCGCAGGAATCCGCTGGATGCGGGAAGCAGAGAACCGGTCGAGGTGGCGGTGCTTGTGGGAGGCCTATGTCCAGCAGTGAAAGTGAAAAAAATGATGAAAAAGAAAAAATGATGTTAGTAACACTAATTTCTCTATTAAAATATATCCTGCACTTTAACCAAAAATTATAATTAATAAATCAATCGGCCTATATAGCCTCTTCCCAACTATGTTGGGGTCAGCTTCTAGTCTACCAGATGCAGCTGAATACCAGTATTTTACATGGAGCGACTGCCTATCCGAACTCCACAACCCAGTAATTGGGTGATACGATACCACTTAGTAAGACTAGTTGTCAGACTTCCGGGCTTCTGACGACCCGTAACGACTGTCAAAGATCCACGAATGACAGCCGGGACCAACGACTTAACGTGCTTTCCGAGGCACGGAGGAGTCTCCGTATGTAAAGATGGTCACCCATCCGCGGAACCACCGCGGAAAGCGTAGCTTAACCTTATGGATCGACCCATGCGCTGTTATTACTTAGCCACGAGTTCCCCAAAAATTATAATTAATAAAACTATAATAAAGTCATATCCACAACGCTCTAGCAAGTAAAGCAAAGCAAAAAAGAACTAGTGTTTGTTCGACAATGAGCCGTTGAAACGTAAGGCTGCGCGCGCACGACCACTGTGTGTGTCCGCGTGTTTGTCTATTTGCTTTGTTGCTTGCGTGTTTGTTTTCTAGTGAAATGGCCGTCAGGTGCGTGTTTAGAGGTTTCGGTTTTTGGAAATGGATAGTTGAGCTTGTTGGAAAAATGTTGGTTAGTCAATGTTTTGCTTGGATGTGTTGTTTTAAATGGAGCCTGGTTTATATTGTGTGAGCTGCGAGAAGCTTAATGTTTTGGTCCTTCTGTACGCAAAGTACAGGTTTCAGTATGTTCGCATAGGCGCGCACGGACTGTTTTCATGCGACCATGCGGAAGCGCTGCGCGTCTCTTGTGCGCAGAGTGCAGGCCAGCTCCAATATCGTTTTGAATATGATAGCAAATAGGTTGGACTGTCCTTGTGTGCGATACTGCTGTGACAGACAAATAAGTTACATATTATAGTGTCGCACGTAAGACACTACCGTAATGAATATGAGCTAATTATGATTGAATATGAATTTGAATTTGATTTATCTAATTTGTGTGTTGATATTGTATTTATTCGTTTATTGTATTTATTTATGTGTAATTTTGTATTTATTATTGAACAATTTAAAGATGTTTTCTAATATGGGCTATGTGGTAAGTACCTGAAATAAATGTTTTTTTTTTTAATTTTAAATTAATGAATTTTCTAGGTAGGCTTTGCGAGATATCTCCCTTTAAAAATTTCTGCATAGATTTATCTTTCTCGCTTGATATTAGATATCCTGCGCTTCTGGCAGTATAGATGTTTCAGTCTCCAGTTATGTCAATCAAGGAACTAACATTATGATACGTTTGTCAACTACTGCTTCTTCTCATCTTCTTTTACCAAAAATTATCTCCTATCGTTTATTCATATACATTAAAAGTGGTCATCTTTAAGTAAAATGTGTATGTGTATGTATTTTATGAGTTATTTTTTGGTATCGACACGCTAACAAGAAGCTGTATATGCGGATAGCAGATACGTAGCAGGAGACGTTCTGTAGTTTTGTGCCTATCCCCATGGGAAGAAGGTGTGAGTTTATGTAGACATAGCTGTTACTGTAAAGCAAAGTACCAATTAACAGTTTTAGGTCCAAATAAAACGAAATATTCAACGTCTTAGTCAAGAACTTGTCTAAAACGTCACAGATCTGAAATAGGAATACATCTCTAGACTTTGTCTAAAGCAGCCAGACGTTTGGACTAGAATTGGAATGATATCCTAGATTTCTCTGGAACTTTGATGCTATGCAGACTGACAGATCCTTTGCTTAGTATTTGGATTGACATCTCGATAAATGGTTTTACATAATAATTTGATGCTTCAACTGTAGAATAATTTTCGAGATACCTATTTTTTATTTGGGGTAATATTTAACCTTTAAATGCTCCTTTTATAACTATCCTTGTTTTTTTTTTTATAGCATTTATACAATGATCGACGCGGTGACGGTCAGTGACTTAGATTCGCGATGCCTCCGTTGACTATTGTTATTTTGACAATAGACAATGGATCGTATTGTTAGTTTGTTACAACTCTCGTGATAGTAAATTACCTGTTACGAGATCAGTAGTAGACTGGCGCCGAGACTAACCTCAAGAAGTTGTGTTTTAGGGCCACAACAGTCAACTGCCCTCCAATAGTTAGATAACAATAAACAACCTGTTTAGCAAATACATAATGTATGCTAAATATGAAAAAATACTTATAAACATTTTTCAATAGACGGTGCATACAAACATACACACACTTAAACCATAGATATGCTTTAAACCATAAACACAGACGTAAAAAAATCAATCAATAAAAAAATAACAGACGTTGTCTACTTAAAAGCAAAACGAGCTACTAATGAACGCTGTTCGAAATATATTTTCAATTTAACAAACTGCACTTGTAAACTCCCTTATTTAACCGACCATAGAGTAGAAATTCACGTAAATGATCGCTAAAAGGAAAGACGTAACGTCAATAAAGATTAAGCGGATTCTCAGAGTCGAGTTACGCGTTTCGACGGACGGACGGACTGACGGACAAAAATCCGTCCGTTGACGTGTGATTGACAGTGAGACGGTGGCTCCATCTGTCCCGGTGTAAAAAGACATTTGACGTTGAAGGGTTAATCTGTCCCGGCTCTTAGTCCGTGTTTTATTTTTAGCGATGTTTTCTGAGATATTAAAAGAAGCTTTCTGTTTTCAAAAGTCATATTAAATAAGATGCAAAAAATGAGACCAAAAGACCGCTGTTTAAATGACTTTGTGCGGTGTGAAATGAGTGTATCAGTGTTTTTTTTTTTAAGTTCTGGTGTTAAGATTAAACTACCTTACTAGGTAAGTGTTTAAAGGACAAACTGTTAACTGCTAAAACACTTTCTGTTTGTGGGTATGGGATGCTTGAAATTCGGCAGAATCCTTCACATTTTTGAATAACCGTTGTTTTAACTATAATATGGGCTGACTGGATGTGTATGCAGTTTGCGACAGAAATAAGTATAGTGGACATTACTGCATTTGCTCTAAAGACCCAAGTTTTAAGGATCAGGGGCCTAGACAAGTAACAATTGCTTGCAAACCGTTTCTTACAACAACTTTCAAAAAGATTGACATAAGCTTTTCGGTAACTTATGTCAGTCCCATACATGTTTGACTTTCCGTCATCAAAGAGCAGTAGTGGCACAGCGGTAACGGCCCCGACTTACAAGTTGTAGGTCGTGGGTTCGAACCCAGGCAGGCGCTTTACTTTGTGTAAATAATTTCATCACCACTGCTCTCAAAACGGTGAAGGAAAACATCGTCAGGAAACCGACATGTCCTGAAACCAAAAATTCGAAGACATATGACATCTACCAACCCGCACTGCGCCTGCGTGGAACCAGAGTTCCAGCAGTGGGAACCTTGTATGCTTTTGCATCATCGTGGTCGCTGACAGAATATCACTATTTGTGTAGGCCCTCACTGGCTAGTGTAAAAGCACTACAATCACAACCATTATTATATTTTCTCCAAAATTAAAATATCTCAAAGACTTGTTGAGACGCCGTTTATCAAAAATGACACGTCAATGATTGATTAGAGGAGAGACTAAATATATTTTCTTTGGCATCAAATATTATAATTATATCTGTCCGTCCGTCACTCATCGGCCATCATTCTGATGTTTTTCTTTTGGCAACTGTAAGAAATTGTAATTTTTTGGATACTAGTTTCGTATGAAGGCGTTTCTTAGTACTTTTGCGAAACTGTAAAATATTTTTTTTTAATTAAGTTTTACACTAACATCTCAGAAAGATAATATTACTTACCATCGTCACAGAGCACGTTCAAGTTCATGTTACATAAGTTTCGGGCTATAATGCTCTGATATTCAGTCTTGTTCGAAGACTCCTCTACTCTGTTATAAAACAAGACATTTTCGGCTCAATTTCCTGAAATCATGTAGCTCTCCTTGCTACCAGACTGATTTGTAGCGATCTGACGGTCTGACGCCAATTTACTAAACATACGTAATGGCTACCCCAAAGATTAATTAGTATGACATGCCTCAGTGAATCACATTTCTGAACAAACTGTCCACACGACTCTTGTTATTAGCCTTTTAGTAATACGAAGCTGCGAAGTGGACCAACTCAACGTCAGTCATCCTCGTTGATGGACACTTACAATACTACTTACCTCACATTTTTAAAACATGCGTAATTACGGCATAGCTCACACATTGTCACTCTTCGCGTAGAAAGGAACACAACTTGGCAATTACATCGTTCGTACGTCAACGGGACGCGCGCGTGTGGTCTTCCGAGAAACGGAACGTGTCCGTATGATGCGCCTGAGTGCATTTTTGTAAAGTAGTGAGACTTTTAATGGAGACGTGGATACTTGGCACTGAATTACTGTTGTGTTTACATTGCATAAAATGTGTTAAGTTGTTGGCAGCTCGACGTAACAAGTTCGTCTTTCTTTAATTTCAAGCTAAAAGATTTCTAGTTCTACGCAATCGGATTTATAAGTAAACCGTGCGGATCATCATTCGATTACGAGTCACCGACATTACAAAAAGACGCGACAATAATATTACGAGCGAGCTCTACCCGAAAATAACCGACGTATCGGCATCCCATCAAAACGAATCGATCGCATCAATAATAATCCCAAGAAAAAAATGAGTGGGCGCCCCTCAGATACAGATCAAATTAACGGTCAACCGACCACAAAGCCCAGCCAATCAGCAGGCCGATTCTTTCTCAAACGCTTCACGTATTTACGTCACATTTCTTCGATTCTGCGGCACGTTCGCGACGTAATAAGCGGACGGGGGAGTCCGCTCGTCGCGTCCGTCACCGTGGGGTGGTCCCGGACTCCCGGACTCCCGATTCCCGGTCCCGGAGAAGGGGGTCCACCGGGTGGCGTCCGGCGGAGTTAATGAAGTTTTCTCAGCGATTCCCACAGGTCGTCACATGCGGCCAGAGTTTGCTCGGCACATATTGTACACGTCTCGCTATCGTCAGATATTGCCCGGGTGAAAATGTTTTAATAAGCGCATCCCAGGACGCGGCCGGCCGTTATGTCCGGACCCGTTTGCCCGGCCCGTCTTATTAATGTCTATTGTTTGCGAGTTTCGCGTTATTGCGTGTGTATTGATGGTACATACAGCCTTGGAGTTTTTATGTTCTTAGTTGGATGTGTTGCTGGTTTAATCCGGGCGGAGGCAAACAATCTAATATTCAAGGAAGTTGACACAGATAATGGTAAACATACGTGCAATATGAAAATCAGTTGTCACATATTAATAAAAAAATCACCTGCAAATATTGGTCCTTTATTTTCTGAAAGAGCAATATCCAAATAAAAACAACCTTAAATGGAGGCGATATATAGGTACCTACTTTTAATTGGGATCAGTGTTTTAGTTTGAATGATTCACCTAATTAAGACGCAGATATAGGCCAGTGACCTTGACTGGTTAGCTTGCGTACGTCCAGTCAGTAATAGGACTCGCCCATCCAGTAGCGCTATCCCAAATAACACGCATTATTAATTTATTATACATAAATCAAAAGTTGTTTTAATAAAACACGTATACCAAAAGGTCTATAATTAAATTATCTTTAAAAAGGTGAAAGATGAAGGTTTCAGAAAAATACGTTTGATAAATTTTGCGTGAATCTCAGTTCGCGTTAGACATAACTTTACAAATTAATTTCACTATATAATATAAACACAATCTAAAATATTCATAAATTAAGTTATTAAGAAAATGCTCTAATCTAACATTTATTTTTTTCAAATCACTAACAATACTCGTTTAGACGTGATCTTCAGTATTAAATCATTAAAAGTCGGTTTTCGTCGCCTTAAATGCTATATAAACTGTACACACAAAAAAAAAACTTTAAGGCCACAAAACCTACTACAACTACTTCTAGATAATATTAAATACCGTTATGTCAAAACCATTAACTTTTCAGTCCCAATAATGTCAGCCCTTATTTCGTCCATCAGGGTTGTTGACACAAAATGGAGCAGGTTAACGTATCGCGCGTTTGACCTTGACCCCACTAATCGGTGGCTGTAAATCTCAATACAGCCGCATCATGTGCGGTGCTGCGAATTGTTTCCCAGGTTATTATGGGACAGACGAATGAATAGGTGAAGTGAGTCTTTGTTAGTATATTTAAAATAAGAGCTTAGCAGGAAAAGGTCGCTATGACAGAAAAAACAAAAAAATATAGAATCTAGAGTTCATACAAATCTACTACATATTATATATGTAGTTCAATCATAAAATAATATATGAAACTACTTTTAAGAACTGCATCTTCTTCTTGTGAACTTGGCTCTTTAATTATAGTCCAAACGCGGTTATTAAAAACCTAAGGCAGTGGTGCTAAGAGACAGACATGCCCGCCCCATGCTTAACTGTGTCCCAAAAACCTTAACTTGACGCATTCCAATGCCATCGAATATTTTTTTCGTGTAATTTTTATCTTAGTCCCGATTCTTCCGATCGGCATCACGTAGCAACTAACGATTTTTAATCAACAGCACCAAACGATTCTCCACAAGCTATTTATTATAAAGTGGACCAATCCAAACTTGAGAACATCCACGCGTGCTACGATCTGCTTGAAATTAATAAACTTTGTGAGGTTGCTCCTTCCCAAAGATATTTACGTTATCATATGGTTTTGCACCTGCACTCCTGTCCGTGTATGAATATTGGTGGATTTCTTCAGTCCACATTCATCCTCCTTATTCTCTTCAGTCTAAAACGGAATTGTTTTATTGAATTGAATCCGAACCAAAAAAAGTACAAACATTTTAATACACCTAGGTACATGACATAGTAGAAAATTGCCCCTAATTCAACATGCTCATTTCTGTTTGCCTTCCTGTGTTTAATTAACTATTGTGTACTTCCCAATTCTCTATAACAAGAACTGTTCACATAAAAATAATAAATTTTTCAGCCCACCTTTTTAGAATATATTTATATGTCAACTTTACCAACCCTATCCTTGTCAACGATTCTTTACAGAAAACTAGCACACTTCCACAAATTACAACAAGATACAAAACTAATTAAAAATAAAGCCTAAACACACCCTGTAATCAAACGCGCGATTACCGCTCACGCCGAAACGCCACGTATGACGGTAACCCCTCTACTACATAAAGCACTCAATAAGGCACCATGGGAGTGCATTAATGACATTTTTCACATGTTTCTAGCTACGATCACAGGTCAAGTTGTGGGGGCCACCCTTAAGGTGGGGGAGTCAGGGGGAGTTGGGGGGTGTTTCTAGAAGGCGCAGACGTCTCCCGTCAATCAGTTCGGTTCGACGTGACTGGAATGCTATAGGAAAGTTCGCAGACCGTTAAGGCGGTTTTTTTTTATGATCGGCGATTATTCGGCGCGGTGCGGCAGTAATCTCGCCGATGTGTTCGATGCTTTATGTCGTGTTTGTGTTGGGTGTGAATGGTGAATGGGTAGCTGAAAATATTTCCGTGGAAGTCAAAGTCAAAATCCTCTAATTTGTAATATGCTAGTTTACAAAGTGTGCTTTTAATATGAGTTTTAAATTTTCATTCATTTAATTGTAATATATCAGAAAGTATTTTATTGTAACATTTAACACAGTACCCCATCAAAGATGTATGTAGATACTTTACATAATTTGAAAAATGGTTGTTTATTTTATCTTTATTTCTAGTATTAAAATTATGTCTATCACTGATTTTATCAAAATAAGCCTAAATGGGTTGGATATTTTATAGTATTTTTTTAGGATTCCGTACCACAAAAAAAACTGTTCTGTCTGTCCGTTTATCTCAGCCAATTTGCTCCGAATCTACTGGACCGATTAACTTGAAATTTGGCACACATAATTATGAAATGTGTACTAAGTCAGAAATATAAAAAATTAATAAATGTAACGTGTAACATATAAAAGGAAAGGGTTTATTGTAAGGATTTGAGATATTTATAATTTTAAAATTAATATTTTAAAATTATAAATATCTTAAGTTATTTTAGAAAATAGATGAAAGTTGACCATCGGGGGTCAATTTTCATCTATTTTCCCCAGCCTCCCTCCTGTATCTCCGAAACTACTGAGTGTTGAACTTTGAAAAAAAAAAAAATATATAGAAAATAATTCTTTACTTATAGATTATAGGAAAACCTATAAGAAGTCTATGGTATTGACATAAAATGATAAATCTCTCAATATTGTACGTACAAACTCATTTGCAATTGCATGGGAGGACTTGTTTTTCAACTAAAATGTTAAGTTTTTTCTTGGTATTAATCCTCACAACGGAACCTTCATTGCGCGTGGTCCAACACGCACATGGCCGGTTTTTACGTAAGGTTATGCTGACTTGTTGCCTCTTCGGCTTCACATTCAGTACATAGAACGTTCAATTTCGAAGAAAGAAGACTTAATTTGTTGGCTTTTGCTATTTTAGGGGGCCATAATAAAACGACCTTACATTTTAAAGGTTTGATTGGAATTAAGTAGCCTGAAAACTTCCCAACCAATCTTATTTCTGCTCTACCTTAAAAGAAGAATATGCGTAAACTCAACAAACACACGGTTAGGTTAGGTACAATTTTATCTCAACCCAAATACGAGTACACTTTATAAAAGAACTAGTTTTTCCAAAGTTTATTAAACCGATGAGGATATCTCGGCTTACTTTAACAGTAAACACAGTTTAGGCTTTAAACTCGACGGCTAAACTTAAGTTAGCGGAAAAATTCTTACGAACTTGGTCCGACTAAATATTAGATTTTCTTTACGAAATGTATTTTTTACTTACAGTTTTTTTTTTTAAAGAAATATTTTTGTTTTTATAGTGTAATATATATATATATTTTTTTTTTTTTTCTTCAAAATAAATTATTAAAAATAAGCCCTGGCCATTAAGAGATGATCAGTCTCAACTGACGGCGCCCGTTTACGAACGTGACGCGTCGATCAGCACTATCCATATCAACCATTTGGTAGGGAACCGAATGATCCTAACCCTCACCCATATCAATAACATTCTGTTATTTGACGAGTCTTCAGATATCTTCGCGAGTACTGAACTGAGTTTCCTTAACACTGCTACTCGATACCTGGAGTCCATTGCCACTCCCAGTACAATCTCCTTGGAGTAAATAAATTAAATAGTTACTTGTTATTAATAATAATTTTATTCCAATTTATCCTAATTCTATCTAGTTTTGTCTAATTTTATCTTATTTCGTCTTATTTTATCTAATTTTGACCAATTTTGGATTACTTAATTTAATTTCTTAGAATTTTGTCCAGTTTGTATTATGTGTTTTAACCTAATTTTATGATTGTATGACATATGTAATTACTAATATTGACTAATAACTTGTATGTATGGTGCAAACTGTTAGTATAAGTTGGTTATTAATAAATAAATAAAAATAAATAAAATAGATCCAACACGCGCCACCATCATTGAGACATTTAAGTGAGTATGACATACTCTAAAATGCTTTATCAAGTCAACATACATCATAATAACATAATAAACGGCTCTGTGGTACTCATCTAAGTAAACAAAATTGAAAAAAAAAAAAAATGCTTCAAAATGGTACAAAACGTTTTTATACGTTCGTTACGTTTGCAATGTATTTGAGAGATGAATTAAATTTTACTTACAAAAATAAAGATTTTTTTATTTTTATAAATGGAGTACTACGAGTGATAGTACAACAATTAAAACGTGATTAAATAAAAATAAATTTAATTTTATATATTATATATTATTTGTACCGTAATGTCAGAAAAAAAAAATTAAAAGCAAGTAGCTGTGCAGCTGTGCAGCAAGTGGCTGTGGAGCAGGACAGCATTTAGCCTATCATTTTTATCTACGATATCAACATCCAACTTATAATATGCTTGTCTACCTAGTGTGTATTTAATGCATGTTTTAAATTTGTCCCCAAAAAAAAAAAGTCTCCTTGCGTTGACCTCACATGTGGTTTAAGATAAAAACAGGAAGCCAGAAATTATTTTTAGATTTTTTAAATTGAAATCAAAATAAAGTTCCAAAAATTCACCAAGAAAGTAAACAGGAATATCTTCCACTAGAAAGTAAACAGGAATATCTTCCACTGGCTCAGTGGAAGATATTCCTGTTTACTTTCTTGGTGAATTTTTGGAACTTTATTTTGATTTCAATTTAAAAAATCTAAAAATAATTTGTGGCTTCTTGTTTTTTCTCTATTAAATTTTATCATTTTGAAAAGGTGTTTTTCTACTTGACCCAACAATAATATCTTAAAATTTGATGCGTCAACGATAACCCGCGACACGTCTACGCGACATTCGTCGACACATCGGTGACAACTTGTCAGGCATCACGGCGACATCGCGGCGACAAATGCGACCATTCACCGGACCGGACCCCACTAATAACAATGCTTTGATGGATGTCTAATACCTACCGGTTTTTTATTTTTATCCGTTTATATTTCCAATCAGAATTCGAACTACCTAGTGGTATCAAAATTATGGAAAACTACATACAAAATAAATGTAAGTAAAACCATAATGATTTTGCGATTTGTTATCTTATCTAAAATCGTTTGGGGAAAATTAAACAAACATCTGTACCTAATTGATTGCGGATTATAAATTGATAATGTCGTATAAAGGTCGATATTATTTCGATTACGGTCATTAGCATTTGAAAACCTAAGCTAAAAAAAAAGTGACAAATGCTAAAAATAGAAACAGTTACAAAAGTTTTTAAACGGCCAGTTTAAAACTAACACTGCAAGTTGCAACCAAAAATGCCGAAAACAAACCGCCATTCGTTCATTCCTTTTTTAAATTCCGCTTACGAACGAATAAAACCGACGTAAGGTGATCGGTGATCACTCGAAACCGACGTCGCAGTGAATGAACGAACGGATGAATGAATGAGTGAGTGAGTGAGTGGAGGGCCGGGGACACCAGTTGATCAACCATGATGCGCTCGTGTCCGTCAAAGTCATTCAGAGTGAAATAGGGAGGAGAGAGTTCGAGCAATGCTGGTAAATATGCACCTAATATTGCTTTGATTAATTTTACAGAAAACAATATTTCGTCGTAATTAAATTAAATTTTACTTACGTTGCACTTTGGTCGTCAAAATTCTCGGAAACTTTTAGCATGTAAACACTTCATCAGACAAGAAGATAATATTATGAGCACCATATTGCGTTTCCAAAATGTTCCCAACCTAACTATCGACACATCGTCGTAACAATATAACAAAAATAAAATTAATATTTGAGCATTATCAAATAAATTACATTTAAATATGCAATATGTATGTCGTTTGCGACTTATAAATTTGACTAGTAGCTATTTAGTGGCATTTACTGCCGGGTGCCCGAACATGTGTCTCATGTGTTATTGTTATATTTTATTAACAGTCGACGATCAAATTTATGTCGATCATAAACGAAATTTACTGAACATCACGTGCGTTTTGCGATTGCAGTGTTAATCTGTCATTTGTAACGAGTTTCTATAGCGTAATTACGTCAACAATCAGTCATACCCGCCCATTATGTCACAACTGACATAACTAGTGTTGCGCCAAAGATCGATAAAAACCCGGAAGATATTCCCACAAACTTGCAGTATAACAGTGATATGTGACGATTTTTATTGAGCGATTTCTGAATTTTATTTACGTACAGTCGCTCGCAACATGGACTATCGAGCGCACATTAAAATACGTAGCGAATAGTGGTTGTGTAAATCAAAAGGCCATAAAACGCCACAATTCGGCCGGAGCCGACTCCACGCTTGCGTAGCGCTTGATTTATACGCTCGCCGTTTGCCGGTGCGAAAACCTACCTAGTGACGTCACGGCTTTTGTTTTTCTGTATTTTTTTTTCTGTACAGAGTTTTTTATTGATGGCGTTCAGATAAAAAGTGGCGGTGATAGGGTTACCGTGTTGAGTCCTAGGTTTTAAAGAAGCGTGTGAAGCCTGCTGTCTGTTATCGTGGATGTGTGGAACTGACCGTTTTATTAGTCCAAAAGCATTTGAACGAGTATAGACCCGCTGAATGTAAGCAATTGAAGCTAGTTAAAGAAAAACAGTTTCTCAATCATTTTGCTACTAAGCTTAAAGATTATGCAGGTGACACTACAATAACTTAAAACAATTTCTTAATGTACAGTATACCATCTTAATTAAAGTCATAATCCAGTATAAGACTCTTACAGTCGCACTGTATTCCATTATCAGCCTCGAAGTTAGGACATTCCTTATTTGACACCACACTAAAAGCCAAAAAGAATCTTAACCCACTATCGCCACCTCGAAAAAAACACAACACTTAAAACCGAAAACACGACTACCCTTCGCGCTAACCCTGCACCGCCGAACGTCCGAACTAACCGTGGCATCACAATTTGTGAATGATTTTACGTTCGGTGTCCCGAGCTGGGCCGTCCTGGCCATTTCATAGCCATTTGTCAGCCGGGCGAAAAAGATGCATGTAGGACCCAATGACTTTTTTTTTTCTTTTTTAGGCTTTTACGCGGATCCATCGACACGTGAAAGTGTGTTAGCGTTGGTAGGGTTTATAAATCTAGTGCGTTGTTCGTGGAAGTTTATAGGTTTTAATTTTTGCGGTTTAAAGTGGTGTGACGTGTGGCTATAGATGAAATTTTGAGTGGATTGAGCAGTTCCGTTGAGTTTGGTCTGCTGTATATTGTTACAAGTAGCGTAAGGTGCTTCTGCATCACGATGTTATGAGACTTACTCGTATTCTGTCTCTTCTTTATTTACCTACTGTGCACAAATCCTCTGTTAACTTATATTATATAACTCTGTTATCATTTCTACCGTCCTAAAAGTTGATGTACCGAAGATACGCTGTAGCTCTTAAAATTTAATAAGTGTCACGTACAGCAGATTTACTGCTGCATTTGATTGGTGACAAAGTCTCAATTTACGTAAGGCCTCCTCCACACCGTGCGACTCGCCAACCCAGTGCCACACACCCCGCGACTTAGCTTGTTGTGGCAACAGTCGCCGGCCACACGTGCACTGACGTTATAAAACGCGTGATTGAAGCGAGCCCGCAAAAATGTCGGCCAACGGACCGACGGGCGCCAAACCGCGACCGCCCAATTTATATTTCACTATTATCCACGAGAACCGAGCCGATTTACGATTTCATTATACCAGGCCCCGGCAACTCGGTAACTCGTTGATTTAAAATGCACTCGATTTTTGTGCGAAAATATGTGTCGGACGTCGTTTGGCTTCGATTTATTTGGTCGTCAATAAGGTAAAGTTGTCTAGGGTGAGGAGGTTGTTAATGTTGCGTGTGGAAAAATATGTCTCCTTTGGCGTTGTCCTATTGGGTATTATTCTTGTTAGAATAGCCGGTTTGAGGTTTATTAAGATTTACAAAAACTATCATGTGCAAGTGATGAAGTTAAGTGAAAAATAATTCGGGGACTTTCTTTTTACATCTAATTTGAAATCTGATATTTGATTAAAGAATACATCTGAACGAATAAAAGCTAAAAATCTACATGACACTGAGCCTTATACCACAAAAATCGAACTAAAGAGAACACCTGCTAAATTCTGCAGCTATCACAAGTCGTGGTCATATGAATTAAAAATGTAACAGCCATTTGTTTCGTTTGAAATATTACCAACGTAATACTTCCTTCAGTAAAGAAGGCGTTGAAAACTAGCCTGTAGTCGCCTGTCACTGGTTGTCACTTTAAATATTTAATTGCCATCGATTTACGTAGACAACGTGTCGTACAAGTGAGAAAGCCTTGAATGTGCATGCGTTATGAACTTATGAGTTATGGGTTTAGGACTTATGAGGCTTGGCCGCAGTTACAAAAACCCGGCCAAGTGCGTGTCGGACCATGTACAATGAAGGGTTCCGTAGTTAGTTTGAATTTATCACCAGAACAAACTTAACATTGTAAAGCCTACTTAGCTGTGATAGTTTTTCCTTTTAACTTTGTTGTATACACTACTGTTGTGAATTTTTCACATATCCCAATACAACATTTGACTCTAACAAAAATTTGCACTTTAAAGCTTAATATTATGCAAACGGATCCCTGAATCGAAAAATGATTTCCGGAAACCCGCAATATTTTTGAACGGCCTATCCAATAATACCCCACACTATGGGGTAGACGAGAAAAAAAAATATCATCTCCACTTTACGTGTAGGGGAGATACCCTAAAAAAATATTTCAGGATTTTATTTTACCACTTTGTCGACGTAATTAATATGTACACCCATACTAAATTACAGCTTTCTAGAACAAGAGTCTCTGAGATAAGTCGCGGACAGATATACAGACAGACGGACATTACAGATAATTTTAATACTAGAAATAAAGATAAAATAGATCAACCATTTTTCAGATTATCTAAGGTACATACATCTTTTATGGGGTACTGTGTTAAATGTTACAATAAAATACCTTCTGATATATTACAATTAAATGAAAGAAAATTTAAAACTCATATTAAAAGTACACTTTGTAAACAAGCATATTACAAATTAGAGGATTATATCCAAGATAAGAATGCTTGGAAACATGCTGGTCCTGCTCCATAGGACAATTTAGAGTCTAGACAAAATCAAACTGGTTGCTAATTTAGCTGTATAATTTATAATTTTTATGATATTAATTTTATTTTCTGTGATTAATATTTTAACTCACACACTGACTTATTATATGTTGTTTTTTTTTTTTTTTTTTTGGGAAATCATATACAATGTTTGTAAATATGTGAGCACCATGTACCTATCGCATTTATTAATTTTTCTGTTATTACTTCACTTTTCATTCTTTTTACCAATTGTGGTAAGTAATTTGATGATTTTTTTTATATTTTTTATTTTTTTATTCTAGGTACATAGTTTTCACCTATAAATATTAATTAATGTATACAAACTATTGTTAACATTTTAAAAGAGTAAGTATGGAGTTTCTTGTCCATTTTTCTCCATACATAACTACATTTTGGAAGGCGCAACTAGAATCAATTAACTATTCATGTAATTTTTGACGTTCAAAAGTGCATCTTCGTGCCTATTTGAAATAAATTATTTGACTTTGACTTTGACTTTAGACTATTTCTGCGAACTAATTTTAAACTTTTCCCATTTTTCTTTACTTCCAATCGGCTCTTTGGCACTACTGCTAGTTACAATGATAACTATACAGGCTCTGGCACCATTCAACAAGGTATACACACAAAATCTAGCATACATTTTGTATGTTCACGAATATTAATAAGAACATGTGCAGAACTTGCATCAGCATCCCACAACAAGAAGAAACATTACCCCAATTCAGCAGTTTTAATTTCCC
The DNA here is from genome assembly GCA_947523025.1 of Dryobota labecula. Taxonomy (NCBI): domain Eukaryota; kingdom Metazoa; phylum Arthropoda; class Insecta; order Lepidoptera; family Noctuidae; genus Dryobota; species Dryobota labecula. The sequence continues at coordinate 2,242,551 of OX383292.1, forward strand.
AACACAAAGGGTAGGACTACACTCTATGCAATGGAAATAATAAAAAATAATTTATCCAGACGCCTCTCCACGCTACATAAATAATCATTACGAAACGCATTCAGACACAATTACATACTTGGGGATGGCTCGTTAAAAATCATATTCTAAGGGCGGGTACAGACGGGGCGACCGACTCCCTGCTTGCTGTAATGTGTTAAAAGCATTAGCGGTGAGACTTAGAATATATAGTTATTTTTTTTTTGAATTGGCTTGACTGTTTTTATTTATATTGGGTTTAAAAGAAAATATTTTTTTCTCTTGTGTTAGCACAATAGCCCGTAGGTATAATAAAAGAAGGTTTTCCAGTCAATAAAGTTGAAACTATGGCTCACTGCTCAGACTGCCCCGTACGTATATTCGAGTCTATAATTTCGTCTCGTAAATGCTATTTTGAAAAACATAGTTTGCCCGATTACTTAAAAAAAAAAAAAATACCGGCTAATTGCGAGTCGGAAAACACGTTTATTGTATGGGGATTTAATTAATAACTTTATTTTATTTTTATTATTTGCTGTTATAGCGGCAATAGAAATACACAATCTGTGAAATTTTCAACTGTCAGCCTATTACGGTTCATGAGATACAGCCCCCTAACAGACAGAAAAAAAAAAAAAAATATGGACTGACGGACGGACGGACAGCGGAGTTTTAGTAATAGGGTTCCGTTTGGCACAATTCCGGTACGAAAACCGAAGAAAAAAAAAAAATTCATTAATTCTAAAGACATTTAGAAAGTTCATCAACATGCACAGTTTATCCCACTCTCATAATAACTCACAGAACATAACATTTTCACAACACCACAAACTATAAAACACTTCAAGTCCCAACCACTTTTACTTTACACTCGCACATAAAAAGTCGCCACCGAAAGTCGCTTAGCGTACAAACGGCTGTGAGGTGAGGCCACCCCCCGTTCCCAGTTAACACGGTTAATAATAGGCTCCTTACCCTCCCGCGCCTTATCTGCAGTATTAAACCATAAAACATTATAATTTACAACGCTATGTCGCTGGGCTATGACGTTCCGCAGGCTCTCAAAGTTTACGCGTTTTTACTTAGAGCGGGAGAAGGGTTGACTTGAGTGAAATTTTGGGAGTTTTTTATTTTTATTTTGTTTTCCTATTCTTGTATTATTTTAGGTGATTGTTCATTTGTCAGATATTGCTTTCATAATTTTTATCACATTTGTATACTAGTGGATCTTTAGGGATTGTTTTTATTGTCTAATGTGTTTTCTGTAAGTGTGGAAGTCATGGTTAAATATAATTTATGTTTTATCATAACTTTCAGTTACAAGATTGGCATTTCATCAATCTTTTCACTTTTGTTTTCTTATTTTCGCAATACATTTTCTTTTTCTCTAATTTTCATAACTGCGAAAATACTCAAGCTAATATTTCAGCATCATCCATTCCAAGCCAAAATTATAACTAAAACAAACAAGCAAATATCCACAATCCTATTTACAAACAAAATATCCTCATTCAAAAACTCTTTATCATAAATTCCGTTACCCAACCCATATTTTAGTCCCCCACCCTAAACTTTGGGAGCCGTACTGATACTTAAAAATAACGAGATGCCAGCAAATATTGTAATAACCCCTCTGTCCCGTATTTAGTTCGAAACCATTGTTTTAATAATCTTTCTTTGCTGATTCCGCTCCATGTGTTTGCGACCTCGTCAATATACTCGCCCCCCTGTTTACATTCCATCGATATATTCTTGCAAATTTCACTTTCCCATCCCTAAATATGTTATGTGTGTAATAGAGTGTGTGTTAATGGGTGTTTGTGTGTGTTTAGGCATTACGTGTGTGCTCTACGTTATTATCAAAATGTCGCGCGTTTTGTTTTTCAGGATCTGTTATTGTTATTGGTGTTTTATTTGATCGAATTACACTTTTGATGTGTTTGAGTAATATTTTTTGGGTTTTTATTGGCTTAGGTGGGTGTAGCTGTAGTTAACATAATGGCTAACAAGTTTGAACTATGGTAACTACCAATCTTAGGTGCTGCCTGCGGCTTCGCCCGCGTGTCTGAGTCTACACACAATAAACAAAATTGAGTTTGTAATGTCAAAAAAAAAAAAATATATAACTGCTGAAAAAAAAAATTATTTTAGAAAAACCCATGCGGGCGAAGCCGCGGTCAGCAGTAAATCGAAATTAAAGTAGCCCTAGATACTCCTTATAACTTCCAAAATCGGTCCAGCCATTTCGGAGATTAGCCGAAACAAACAGACACACAGAAAGACAAAAAATTTAAAAATTGATTTTGACTTTCATATATGCATTTATTAAAAAGCTGTGATTTTGATATTACAAACAGACACTCGAATTTTATTTATTTATTTATTTGTAGATGTATAGATTGAACTTTCCTTTACCTGATTCTCTACTAGTTTCATCGTCGAAATTTGACTCAATGAGAACTTGGCTTTTGGCAGAAATTTACGCCATTTATTGGCCAATAAATAATTCTTCCACCTCAAGGTCACCATATTATCCTCCAATCATAGCCTCAAATTACGAACCATATCAGTACAGCTCGGATAACACTCCTCAAACACTGATAGCGTCTGAACGACCCAATAAAAAAGCAAATATCAACAATCAGACGAACTATAGAAGTAATCCGGGCTTTGTTTGCGGGTACAATTGTACCTAATATTTACAATATCTTGTAGATAAAGTGGGCACGTGGGACGCAGAGAGTGCCCGCCGTCTTAACTCGGCTGCTTTATACGTAGCTTCTATCAATATTGCATGATAATGGCCGCGGGTAAGGTACAAGCGCGCGCGATTCGGAAAGGCGTTCGCCATCTGATTTGATTAGTTACACTTTATTTTTACGATACGATCTGGAAAAGATTGGGTTGGGAGATCAAAATGGAAATTGATTTATGCATTTTTTAGGGGTGAGATTTTTTTATAGCTTTCGGTTTCAGTAGAAAACAGTGTTGCTTGAACCTCATAACAAAATTATCGTATTCTTATCTTGAAAATTAATTCCTACCTTATTCGGGAAGACCAGCGGGGAAATTGCGTAACACACTAATAGTAGCAATGGCTATCATTTTGACAGTTTAACAACATTCATTGCCAAACGTTGATGAGCAGACAAACTTTTCGAACATAATTATGAAAGCAATGAATTAGCAAGATACTTCAAAATCATTCAGATTGTAATTGATAGTGTGTTACGCAATTAGGGTGGTGATGATAATTTTCAATAATTGTCGTTGTCGCTAGTCACTTTAGCGGGAAACTTGGAGAGACACAGTGGTAAAAATAAACAGTGAAAAACTCAAAATATAAGTCTACTACGGAGGTTTGAGGTTTTTCTTAAACCTTAAACCTTTTGAGCGGTTAGCAACTCATTAAATAAGCCCCTAATGCTCATATTTATTTACACTTATGTTATTTTCTCCAGATTCTGTAAAATTCATCATTGGCTACACCAATCGATAATCCAATCTCGTTACGATGTAATAATATATTTTTTTCACCTAGCAAAATGAACCTTGGTCTTTCAGTCCGGTCCCTTAGTCCTTTCTCCCATGCCTTGCTCCACCACCCACCCGAACTCTTTATCGCTCGGTGCGTTTGCCGAGATTACTGCAAATCTACTGATTGCGACTCCAGAACTATTGATACAGGCATTAACTTTGCATCGTTGCGTTCGCGTAACGTCCACTAATCTGTCCTAATGTTTGCTTTTGTTTCTGTAAATTTACTTTAGTTGTACGGACTTGTACGCCTTATCGTGTGATGTGCTCGCTGATTGTAAACTCTATGGGATTTCTTTTATTTGATTGCTTTAAGCTGGGAGTTACAAGGTTGTCTAATCCTTTTGTTAGGCGTGTTTGTGTAGTATCGTATGACTTGAAGGACCAAATATATTTTTTGGACCAGATTAGCTACGAACCTTAGATAAATATTCACTACAAGCGTAGTATGAATTAATAATCTGACTTTTAATTAATCTCTGTAGTAAAAGAATTCACAAATTTTCCATAATATGAAAATGTTGTGTAATAAATGGCAACTTTGGCGTTTAAATTTTAATAAGAAATAAGTTAAAAAGCTGAACACTTTTATTTTAAGAAAATAACACCGATCCCAAAAACCCTTGCATTCCACACGCAGGCATCTTTCAATCTTTTCAAAACACTTCACTTACCTCTATTGACACTTCATTCGACGCACTCACACAAAACGATCCCTTAGAAAAAAAAAAAAAAAACAAACATCGAATCCCGAGCGATAGAGATCCACTCGCCGGCTTAGATAAGTGTTGCTAGTATTGGACAGGTATCATTATGCGGGCATACTTAGCCGGAAGGTAAGGGGCCGACTGGGCGAGAAGGGGGTAGGGGGAGGCAATTTAATTCTGTCCACGTTCTAATAATGACCGTCATAATTCGTTCAAAGTGTCCGGTCTGGGACATTTTCGCCCCCCGCGCTCTCGCCCGGTTGATTCCTTTGCATTTTCCCCCCTTAATTCCATTTTCATGCCACCTTGCACACATTTGCGCTTCATCTGTAGATTGTGTGTGTGTGTGTGTATGTGTTGGTATGTTGTGTCTTGTAATCGCAGCGAGAGGGTTATGTTCGCTTGAGTAAGAGCTTTTGGCAATGATCATGATGCGGGTTTTAAATGTTTTGATAAAATATATATTTTTATATCACCATTACTAATTATTATTTATGTTGATATCACCACTGTATCCTTAAAATGATTAAGTAACGGATCATACAGTTTTCAGAACGATTATCAGATGAAACCACCTGAACAGGCAATTGCATCATGAATATATTTTTGCAAATCGTAACCATTTGACTGCTGTGCAGGCAATTTCAAGTTCAAATAAGGTTCGACCACATCTTTTGTTTATCTCAAATAATCTTTATAAAATTACGTGTGGATAAAATGAATCGTTATCAACTATCAGTCTGCTTTCATAAATTGTTGACTCACTAACCGAATTATAATCCAAGTCATCAAATCCGATTATATAGCAATCTGTTGCTAAGTTGCTTGTTATCAACGGCAAAATGAATAATTGGAAAACTTGTCAATAATATTATGTATTGACGTAAGTCTTGTAATACATCAAAGCGTATCAGACATTGATCAATTAATCAACGTGCTAGATATAAGCAGATAAAAAAAAACTGCTGAGTACAATAAATTAGTCCAATCGACTAGTGACCTTCAAATGGATTTCTAAAAAAATTGTGAACTTTGCTCTAGGACAACATTTTTTATTCATCCCGTTAAAAATGGGCAACATATGGAACAATCTCAAAAAAAAATTCCTTAAACCCAAAAAAAACCACTGCGAAAAAGGACACCAAAAAATAGAACAATAAGCATTCGTCATTTTAATCCGGGCCACACATTAAAAAGATAATCTCACGTTCTCCCTCAAGTCAAGCGCCATCTTGGATATGTGTATGTGTGTGTGCGTGTGTGCATTGTGTGAGTGTGTGCGAGTGTGGCGGGCTTTATCAACACATGTAGCTAATATTAAGTTTGATTTATATCTCTTATATCGTAAATGGATTAGGGAAACGTCCCTTTGGTACAGTTGCGTACTAAAGTGGATCTAATGTCGTCGTTTTATGGGTACGCGTAATTGGCGAGGTCTGTCTGTTTGTGTAATTAACGCCGGCCATATTTAATTTGTTTTGTTTTTTTTTTTCAGGTACGTTAGCGAGTTTTGGGTGGAGTACTACTAATGTTAGTAAGTGTTTTCTGTACTTTATGAGGACATTTTGGGGACGGCTGTTGGGCAAAAAGAAAAGCTTTTAAATAAATTTACTAAGAATCTAAATAACAGTTTATCAGGAGAGACGAGTTTCTTTTAGATACGTTTTCTAAGAGTGAAAAGGATTGAAAATATCATTGATATTTATTGCTGAATGAGACCAAAACTGTCAAATCTTTGAGTTTTTTTGTTAGAGTTTTCTAGAAAACTAGACTTCTACTGTACCTACATAAATTGGAAAACACAAACTACAAAATGTAATATTTTTAGGAATAACTAATAAATACATTTTGTGTTATGTTAGTAATTATGTTGCAATAGTCATGAGTATGACTTACATAAATTATATACATGTTTAAAGGGATTAATAACTAATTAATCATAATATTTATCTAAACGTGTTTATGATGACTAATAAAATTAATTATAATTGATTATTTCGCTTCATATTTTGGATCGATGCACGCCGAATTAGGAATGGGTTTTTCCAATAAAATATTTTTCTAAGGATTTATGATTAAGTAATTGCAATAGGATATGAATTTATGGTTTTTGCTACTGTTTTAGAAAATAAGTAAAGTGGAATTAAAAACGTACGGACTATCGGTAAGTAGCCAACCTGTAATTTTTTTTTTTTAATGTAATAAATTAAATATTTGTGTTTAAAAAAGCCTCTGCTCTTCCCTAACTTAAATTCACTAAAATAATGAACATCACTAACACAAACTTCTAACAAGCAAACATCGATGTTTTTAATTCAAACGGTCCAAGTAATTAGGGTCCATACACATTACTGCTATCGACGGCGCGTCGATGTTTACGATTTTTAATTAGAGCGCTCAGTCGATACGGTACGTGACGCTGTGCAGTCCGCTTTATTGTGTACTAGTCTTTGTAACGACACTGGAAAATATTCATAACAAAGTTGTTTATGGGGATAGTTACGCTAAGGTAAAAAAAAACAGATAGGTAGGTTGGTAAGTGCAACACTGAAAATGTTTACGATTATATTTCATCATAGATTATGTTTAAGTATACAATAAGTGCAATAACGCAACAAATTCAATTGTTAGCACAGTTTCTAAATTAGTTTTCATTTGTTTACATTCTTTCTTTCCTCAATTTGTTTAATTCAATTAGCACTCCACAAGAAAACTTCGAAACAAAAGCAATAACAAGATCCTACATCACCCATCTTCTACCATCACGTACCACCGTCGCATTAAAACGAGTCACAAAACATCGCCATTTAACCTCTATGGAGTGGATCGTTTGCATAATTAATGTACTCGTACTTACGTAGATATTGGACATCGGCGAGCATCAATAGTGTGTCCTCGCCTTTATAAAAGTATAAATAAAAAACAATTATTTAGCGCCCCAAGTTCACTAAATAGGTTTTATTCATACGGCATAAGTGTCTGAGTGTAGTGTATAAATTAGTTTGTACAGTAATTGCAATAAATAAAATGCTAATTGTTAAAGGTTTTTAGTTTGGTTTTACTTGCTAACGACTTTGGCTCGTGATTTACTGTATTGGAGTACATTACTTTTGCTTAGCATAAATAAACATTTTAATAATATTGAGATGCGAATGCGAATGCTTCGACGGGAGATCTTAAAGGGTTAGTCAATTAAGGGACATGCCGATACAAAGTCAGGGCGGGCTTATCAAGTGAAGAGTATTGCATTTAATCTTAATTTGAAGTTATGTTGCAGATTACAACTTAGACTGACTCGCATTTCGAAACTGGATAAATTGCTTTCGAGTTTAATGTTTCTGTCGCATTTGCTTACTGAAATTTCTTTATTTTTTTTCTTTCTTTAATGTCAAACGACATTGTTGCTAAAAAGTCCGGATAAGCTCAGGTAAACCTGCACTGTCTGATGTCAACAAAAAATACTTTGCGGAAAAATGTGTCAACAATTTACACATGAAATGCGTTCCAAAACAAACTGCTTAATTTCCTTAATTACGCAAACATCTCTAATTCACTTAAAAATAACAGCACATTTATTCATCGTCAAAAAGCCAGTCAACAAAACAAAACACAGTACCGCCAGACAGAACGATTCAATTTTCCACAAAATCACGAACGAATTAAGAAAATGCATTCGAAACGAAGTTCGTCAAAAGAAAACCAAACAGTGGAGAGACATTCCGTCCACTGAATACAAAGAGGGACAACGGGGGGATAGAAGGGGGTTGGTGGGGGAGGGGACACAAAAAACATTTGCTTCCACTAACGAAACAATCGCAAGCATAATTGATTTTAACGTGGAGTAGACTGCAAATGAAGTTGAAGGAGGAAGGGACTCTCGAAGTCTCGACTTCTAATGTGGCCAGGTGGGATGGGGATAGGTTTTTCTTGAGGACTTGAGATACAATTACTTATTAAAAATGTCTGTTAAAGAATCGAGTTGCTTTTGAAGATAAAAAACGCGGAACGGAAATGCATCGATCGTGACGTGTGACTTTTCAGTGAGATTTTATTGATTTCCAGCTTAATATAATAAGATTCTTATTTATGTAGCTTTATGAATAAAGGCTCCCACAAATAGGTGCGACGCGACGGTCCGACGCGTTTCTGGTAGATCAATCTCCATGAAGTTTTCATGGAAATTGTTTTAATAGAGTCGCGTCGCGCTGTCGCGTCGCGCTTGTCTGCGGGAGCCTTAAGGCAATTTTAGAATTTAGCATTTTTCGCACTATTCGATGTGGAGCTTAAGATAAAATAGGGTGTTACCAACTTACCAATTTTCTTTGCAACTCAGAATTTTCATCTATTCTTGTACGCCTTTAACGCAAAACCTTTTGCTTATACCTTCAAAGATTTGAGTTTCCCATTTACCCAGACAAAATAACAATTAAATTCAAAATAGAAAAAAGCAGAACCCACCTCTACTTCACCGGCATTTCCTGTATATTGTCTCAGAGCAATAACCGTTGGGAAACTTTACACAATCCAGATAAAACCAACTGAGTTGACTCCGGCTGCTATAATCAAGAACCATGTACCTGATTTAAATATGTACACGGTCTCCGCGATGTTGCATTAACCCGACTGATTCATTAGTGTGTTGAAAAATTCCGACTTGTGGGTGCTGCGAGCTTCGAAATTGGCACGTACCGTGTTCTTTGGATTAGAGATCGCAGGTCTGTAATGAGGTGCGATTGTTTTGAATATTCTTGGCGGTGCATTGGTAATTAAGATGGAGGAATTTGTGGCTCTGGATGAATTAGAGGGCGATTATCATGAACCTGTAATATTTACATCTATTAATGATTTGGTTAGGTCTAGTTTAAACTGGGATAGGTTTTACTTTATCATTGTTTGTCAACAAGTTCTCTGGTATATTGCTAGCCAAGGGTTGTGGAGGTCAGATAGGCAATCCCTCCATGTAAAAACAGTGATAGCCTAGTGGTGTGACCGTTGGACTGCCAAGTTATTAGGTCTCGAGTTAGAACCCAAGCCACGCACATCTGACTTTTCAGATTGCGTATTGTATAATTATCACTTGCTTAAAAAAACGGTAAAGGAAAACATCGTGAGGAAACCGGCGTGCCTGAGAGATATTTCTCGACGGGATGTGTAGCCTAGTCAGAGGCCCATTGGCGGCATAGAAACTGACATCAGATGTTCGAGGTGACGGTGGTATTATATGCTGGTGTCAGCAATCCCGCACGACACCCTTTCTTGTAGTGGACTGTATGATATGAAGAACAATAAATAACAGTCACTTTACTGGTTTTACTTGCTTTAGTGGACCGGTGACAACCGTCTGGTTGTCACCGGTCCACTAGTGCCACTCCTTGAAAAACATATTATTATCTCGTGACTGAAAAGGAATTATGAAAAACTCAAATCTCGGTTTGTCTAGAATTTTCTAATACCTTTTTTAAAGTTTCATATTAAGACACGAAGCAACAAAATTCGATCTAAATAAAAACGGCCACATTCCTCTAGCTAGATCGTATTTTGTTGCTTCTTGTCTCAATATGAAATTTTATAAAAGGTATTAGAAAATTCTAGACACACTTACCGAGATAGTTGATTGAGCCGTTTTTTATAATTCCTTTTCAGACACGAGATATATGTTTTTAAAGGAGTGGCGCTAGTAGACCAGTGACAACGCTCTTAAGACGTGACCAAACAACTGACATATGATCAGTCAAAATTACAGTAGAACAATGTTACAAGAAGAAGCTGCATGCAGTTAGACTGGAAGCCGACCCCAAAATATTTGGGAAAAGGCGATTATTGTACCTTCACCTATACTTTGGACTGTCAATGTAAAGCCCATCAGTTAATTATTCCACTCGACCATAAAGAACATAAAGAATTCAATACTCTCGCTTTCCACAATTAAAAAACAAACAACATAAAGTACTCCAAAATTTATTCACCGCAAACAAAAAGACAGACACATTGAAAACATCAAAGTATCTAAATAAGGGCCGACACAGACCGGCTACCGGGCGTCGCGCACGACCGCCTAAATATTCCGATTCTTCGGTCGCAGCGATTCATACGCGATGCCATGAGCTAGATAGCCAAGTTGCTGTACTGCCCGTCCATTTCACTCGCAATTCTCGAACGTAGATATGGTAATCTTGAAAAAGTTGCTGTGTAGTCGCCCGCGATTGGGTACCGAGCCTGAGGGCGTGCTGGGGTAGGTCAGTTTATTGGGATGAATAATTTATAATGAATTATGGTAATGTCGGATTGACGATCTGGTTGCAGCGGAGTAGTTTGATTCAGTGATCGGTTTCTTATACATTCATGTGGGCAGTTGTCCTTCGATGTTAAGGCGAAAGCGTCAGGGTAGCACGCCAAATTAAAATTTTCTTACGTTTTTTGAAAATAGCAGGTCAGTATCAGATTGTATGTTGATCTAAATATGATTCGTGGCCATACCAAATATTTATTTATAGAATTATAATCATAAAAATCAATACAACTCTCTAAGTTCATACAATTCTATTGAATGACTTTTGTTAGTCCCTTATGTGCGTTAATGGAGTAGGAGTTCACAACAATGACTATTTCATGAAATCGCGACTTTTAGGATTATACTAACTTAAGGAGTTGTATTACTGATTCTAATAATTATAATTCTGTAAATACATATATGTTACGGTCGCGAATCATACTTTAATCAACATACACCCAGACAATGAGTAGCAAATTGCAAAAATCGTAAGAAAATTTGAATTTCGCGGGCTACCCCCCACTTCCCCCTTAAGACCTCAAGTCCTAAAGCCTAGCCCAAACAAGGAATACACAGCACCCACTGCTACAAACTCCACCAATTCCAAGCCAAAAAGTTTTCCACGACCATTCACATTACTACGGTCGCGAATTTACGTGCAAAATGGTAAATTGCAAAAATCGTAAGAAAAAGAAATTTTGCGGGCTACCTTAGCGCTTCCCCCTTAAAAGGTGTATTGGTAAGTGACGGTTCGATTCAGTCACAATATCCCGAAGTGACTGTCATACAGACACCCTGGATGGGAATAGTTACGGGGACTTTTTTCTTTTGTATTAGGTACCTACTAACATAGATCGAAAGAAAATTTAAAAAAAAGAAAGAAAAAACGTTTATTTACGGTAAACATGACGCAAAAAAAAAGAACACAAACACAACAAATAAAAACAAATTGGGGGAAAATATGCGTCACATCCACGCAAAACAGCCATCGCTCAGCATAATGCTGCGACCCTGTGCGAGACAGAGCCCCAGCGCTGATTTTTAGCGACAGCCGGCGTTGACGTGATGACATCGACCGGTGCGGCATACAATGAGAAAAAAAAATACACAATACATAATACTGTTTTTATAAAAATAATATTTTAAATATTAAAATAAATAATTATATAATAATTTATTAATAATAAATTCATTAATTCATTTTTAAATCCTTAATAACACTTATATGGATTCTGTCCGAAATAAATTATGTTTATTGATTGATTGAATATTATGCAGTGTTTTATATTTTCTGTTTTAAATGAAATTTGTTTGCAGATTTTATTAACATTTTTGTAATAGAATCCTTTGGAATTAAGTCCAATCATAATAATTATGACCGATATCTTGCATTTTAACTGATTTAAAATTCAGTGCACTGCGTTTGTCTATTTTAAAGCAAACAATTAAAGTTAGTTTGACAGCCTTCACATCAAAAACACAGCCCGCCAGCAAATCAAAGTACCAATTAAATTCAATGAACTGGAATAATCGGACTTAACCCTCCCACTGCCGCATAGCCGTGTGATCACGTCGCGTTCCCAGCGGCTGGCGTCTTACGTCAATAGCAGACGTCTTGGACGTGCTGATGCAACGTTGACCAACCCCCCGCCGTCCCCGGGGCCCACGGGAGCCGGGGGGCTCATGGGGGCCACACGTAGGCCTGCACCGCCCGCCTGAATACTAATTATCAATTAGACAACGGACTCCGGGTCTTTTTAGCAGTGTTGCTGTTTTAAGGTGTTAGGTACTGGTTGTTGTTTTGGTTACAGATTGTAGAATAAGTATAGTGTAATAGAAGAGTCGTAGTTCTGCTGTATTCGATCCATTATAAAAATCTTCAGTTTTTAATTGCTTACAAGCACTTAGAACAGCAAAGCTGAAGGAAGGAAATTATGTAGAGACTACTAAAGATCTAGAAATGAGTTTCGTTACGTAAAAACTTCACTTGTTTGGATCTGATTTCATACATATTATGTATGTTTTGTTTACTCCATGGTGTTACATATTCACAAATAAAGGAAACTAACGGCTGCGCACGTGGCTTAAAAAAAAAAGCAAAAGTCCCGTAAAAATCGGTCCAGCCGTTTCGGAGATTAGCCGAAACAAACAAACAGACAGACAGACAAAAAAAAAATCATATGCATTTAGTAAAAAGTTGTTATTTTGATATTATAAACAACACTTCCATTTTATTTATTTGTATACACGAGCTTTTAAAAGTAGTTAGTTTTAAAGCTTTAGTCGACAACAGTTTTACAATCTCAGTAACACTTAAAAGCTCGTTAAACTATGTAATGAAAATGAAACAATAATTGCTATTTCATTTCAGTAATTATACGTCTAGATTTAGCAATAATTTTGGCGCCACACTAATTGTGTTTTATCTAACTGAATATCTGTTAAAGCCATAAATAAGTAATAAAACTCTTTGATGTAGGTTTTGACAATAAATAATGTCAATAAAGATTGCAAGATGCAATTAATTAAATATTCATAAGCAGTAAAACTGAATCTCTCTTGAAATACAAAAAAAATGTTGTAATGCATGAGAGGTAGCGATTAGCGAGTTCAATTGCTTAAAAACCAGTAGCTTTATGTACGTATTATTTTTGTCCTTTCATCTTCCTGATTTTTCATCTAATAACTAAGACAAAAGAGTGTAAATAATATTCGATTTTGGGACTTAAATCGAAAACTAAGTTGACTACCAACTTAAATTGTCCGAATATTCAAATTACCACTGTCATTCTTTGACAGTTTTATGAAATGGCCATAACACGACAAATTGGCACAGCGTAGCAAATTATCATCTAAACAATTAATTTCCCTGACCTTACGTACAGAGGTGAAGGAGGCCAATATCAATATCAAAGTCGAATCATTCATTTTAAACAGGCACATAAAAGGGACTTTTGAACGGCAAAACTTCAAAAAAAAAAACAAAAAAAAGTTTTTGTTGCCCCTTCCAAAAGGTAGTTACGTATGGGGAAAAATGCACATGAAACTCCACACTTACTATTTTAAAATGTTAACAAGATTTTGTATACATTAATTATATGATTATATGTGAAGATAATGTACCTAGAATAAAATTACTATACCACAATATAGGTAAAAAGAATGAAAATTAAGTAATGACAGATAAATTAATCATGTGATTGATACATGGTGCTCACATATTTACAACCATTCTATAAGTTGATTTCCCTACAGTTTTAACAAGTAATAAGTCAGTGTGTGAGTTAAAGTAATCACAGAATGTAAAATTAATGTCATAAAAATAATAAATTATACAATTAAATTAGCAAACAGTTTCTTTTTGTCTCCACTCTCTCTCGATCATGTCCATGTCTATTATACTCCATTTGAAATAAGATTAGACATTTAAATAAACCTTTTTTACAGTCCGTTCAACCGATTTTGACTTCTATTGCGTTGGTGGCATGACAAACGGCAGCTGCAGTAAACAGTTGGTATTGTAACCACTATTTTGCTTTTAATGCCATCCTTATGTCTACGGAATAGAAGTCAAAATCGGTTGAACGGACTGTAAGAAAAGTTTATTTAAATGTCTAATATTATTTCAAACGGAGTATAGGTTTTCCTATTGGACTAAAATAGATAGTAGAAACCTCATCATCATCATCTCATCATCGGCCTAGCCTTTTTCCAATAATGTTGAGGTCGGATTCCAGTCTGAACAAGAAAGAAAGAAAATACGTTTATTTGTGGTAAACATGACGCAAAGAAAGAACACAAACACGAATGAATGATTTATTCCGTTCTAATACCAAAAACTAATACCACTGATATTATTTTCTTCAAATTTGTTGAAAAACATACATAGTGGTATTAGTTTTTGGTATTAGAATGAAATAAATCAAAAGAACAAATTGGCTAACCGGATGCAGCTGAATACCAGTATTTTACATGGAGCGACTGCCTATCTGACCTCCACAACCCAGTAACTGGGTAATACGATACCCCTTGGTAAGACTGGTTGTTAGACTCTCGGGCTTTTGACGACCCGTAACGACTGTCAAAGATGCATGAATGACAGCCGGAACTATCGGCTTAACGTGCTTTCCGAGGCGGAGACGGAGAGCTCTTCATATGTAAAGACGGTCACCCATGGCAAGTGTAGCTTAACCTGATTGATCGACCCGTGCGACTTTGATTACTGAGCCACAAGCCCCCACCTATTGTGGAAAATTATCGGGCTGAGATCTACCCGCGATCAGTTTACAACTTTTACTAAACATCAGGCTGCTGTAAACGCAGATTACCTACACAGCGTTTAGAACTTAAATCATATTTTTAACTGTTCGACTCAATCCGTTTGACGTTTACAAAGCCGACTGACCGATCAGACTATATTTAGATTTACATGCAATAATGTTGTATGGAAGTTACACAGTTGCGAATATTTAAATTTTAATGTAATGTATGAATAGAAATCGCGTTCATAAGTCACGATTTGGAATGTATCAGTGTCTGCAGGAGGCTTTTAACTGTAGAGGTACATTTGATTGGAGGTATCGACTCTCTACTCACGGTCACCCACGTAATTGAAATTGAACATGTGAAGAGTCTGGTTTAAAAGAAAGGAAATCGCAACGTTTAGGAATCAGATTCGTTTACATTTTAGGTATTCCATCCGTCACTGCACAAAAATATGTCCAAATGAAAAAACAGAACCCCTATGGATAACTCATGTGTCTGCATGTCTTTTGCTCCTAATTTAACGGACCGCTTAAGTTGAAATTTGGTACACTTATCAATTTCTGTGACCCACGGCCGTGTTAGGTACCTACGTAAATAAATTAATTTTGAATGTGGTGGTCACTTTTGGTAGACGAATAAGATTTTTTTTTAAATTACGCACACTGTACCGTGTGACCTATCAAATGAAAGGGCTTAACGTGAGATACGATCTAGAGGAAGTGGCTGTTTTTCTATAGATCGAATTTTCTTTGCTTCGTGTCTCGATATGAAACTTTATAAAAGGTATTAGAAAATTCTAGACTCATTTACCGAGGTAGCTGATTGAGCCGTTTTTTATAATTCGTTCTCAGTCATGATATAATATTTTTTTAAAGGAGTGGCGCTAGTGGACCCGAGACAGCCCTCTTAATGGTATGAGAGGACAGTGTAGGCCTGTCAACAAGTACCAGGTACTTAACAAAATAGAAAATGGTCTACAAACAGGTCTAAATTTTATGAATAGCCTATAGTAACCTATTTATTTAGCACAATGGAATAATCAGCCTTATTATTCCCACTGCTGGGACACAAGCCTCCTCTATGTGAGAAGGATTGGGCAGTAATGCACCACGCGGGCCGAGTGAGGATTTGTGGATGTCACATATCTTCGAAGTTTTGGTTGTAGAACATGCCGGTTTCCTCACGATTTTTTCATTCGCCGTTTTGACTTATTTATTTAGCTTTAAGATATTCATAAATTCACTGCATAAAATATGCACTTTAAATAAATGAAATAATGAATATCTCAGACTAATTTTATATTTTCTAATGCCTTACATAAATTCTTTCCTTCCCAATTTAAACCAAAATAAAATCCATCAAATTAAATCAACACCACAAACTCGTGTCGTGTCCGTCCCGTGACATATAAGGCCTCTAACTCACTCATCTCGTGATTGATATACAACGCGTCGCCTTCCGGCCTTTCCTTTAGTTCATACGACTTTTTTATATAAATTTATCATTTTGAAGATGAAACGGGCGCCATCTTTGATTCGTGACGTGATTGAGTGGTCCTGCTTCCGTTTTAATTAACACTCGTTGATATATTTTTGGGTAATTTTGAGTTTTTGTGGGTGAGTAGAGGACTACGATTACATGGTGGTGATTGATTTTATTGAATTTTATTTGGTTATTTTATTTTTGTATTTAAAGGTTTTCATTATTGATATGCATTGACACCTTTGATTTGTGATTACACTTGGTGTTATTCTTACATTTTGACCAGTATGTGTTGCCAGTGATGACTTGTGGCACTGAAACGTGGTCGCTCACAATGGGCCTTGGTAGAAGGCCAATAAAAGTCACCCAAAGGGCACTGGAGAGGGCTATGCTTGGAGTTTCCCTACGTGATCGAATCAGAAATGAAGAGATCCGTAGGAGAACCAAGGTAACCGATATAGCCCGAAGAATTGCTAAACTTAAGTAGCACATTGCTCGCAGAATAGATGGCCGATGGGACCGAAAGGTTCTGGAGTGGCGACCGCGTACCGGAAAACGTAGCGTTGGAAGGCCTCCCACAAGGTAGACCGATGACCTTAGGATGACCGCAGGAAACCGCTGGATGCGGGAAGCACAGAACCGGTCGAAGTGGCGGTGCTTGGGGGAGCCTATGTCCAGCAGTGGACGTCTTTTGGCTGAAATGATGATGATGATGACTATTCTTAAAGAAGCGACTGTCGTCTGTCCGATCTGTCAAAAACAATGACGAATTGCTAACACTGTACCATTTCGTAAACAGCAAGAAGTCAGGGGGTTAGTTTTTTGACGTAAGAGTACTTACCTACTTAGAAATGAAATGTAAGTTTACGTGATGATTAGATAAATTCGCCTGTGTCGAAAATAAAGATACACCACATAAATCAAAATATAATTCTATCAAAATAAAATGCAGATCCGTATAATTTAATGATTAATATTATTCATATTAAATCTTAGTGAGACTGAGATTTTTATTAGGCTATCAATTACATGATTTCACACTGGTTTCATAAATTAAAACATTTAGTTTCAAACTTTTCCGTCAATTCCAATAATTCCATCATTTTACGAGTCATTCCTGCATGTTTCATATTTATTTCAACGGATAGTAATTACCCACGTATGTCTATCTATAAAAGTTTAAAAGCTTTTAGTAAGTTGCTTTATGGCAATTATAAGAAATATTTTAATTAGTGGCAGGTTTGTTACCCCAAGTACCTACTGGTTGATTCAGTTGACACTAGGATAACAACGATTTTGTCCTTTTCACATTAAATATTCAGGAAAATTTTGAAGTATTTTATTTACTTAACTCGCAACATCTATGTCATTTTACGTTTTATTAAATTTAACTGCCATGTTTTACCATTGGGGTTTTGTATATTTGTAACTTGTAAAGGAAAATATGTTACTTTATTATTACCTATGTTCGCAATCCTAACACATAAAATCCGTTATTGACACGTAGAAAATGTATGCATGGCCATAATACCTCACAATTTTCATAAAAAAAGAAAACCAAACATACAAGTAACCCGTAAAGAAACACTTAAAAAGCAATCAAACAGAAATTTAACAACAATGAAATTAATCTACCGTCGTACGCAATGAAAGTACTCATATAAAAATCATTGGGAACATTTAAAAAGACATACTATCAGATTTCTTGTCGTAAAAAAGGCATAAAAATGCCTCCTTTGACAGATTTTTAATGATCCACTAAACATAATGATATAAAAAAATATATCCGGATTGTTAACACGCAGGGTCAACGAACTGGGCTTTCTTTATTGATGTTCAGGGATGATAGGGAAAATGTGCCTTGATGTGACACAGTT
The DNA here is from genome assembly GCA_947523025.1 of Dryobota labecula. Taxonomy (NCBI): domain Eukaryota; kingdom Metazoa; phylum Arthropoda; class Insecta; order Lepidoptera; family Noctuidae; genus Dryobota; species Dryobota labecula. The sequence goes on from OX383292.1 coordinate 2,260,709, forward strand.
AAAAACTAATACCTAACAAGTTTTAAGAGATGACTTAGAACTAAATATTTTTCTACCTGTAAAGTTTGTGAAGGTACGTAAACGCGATTTCGATTCAGGAGATAATCTAATCAGTCAAAACGCAGCCTAAAGGATTCTAGTGTTAGACATATCCCGCAATAAAAATGTTTTCCTGAATAATCTAATCAGAAGCCAGTTACTTCGTGTAAACTCAGAAACTAGAACATTCCTATCAATGTTACAGGAAATCGTTCACTAGTGAGCGAATTAACTAAGGGTGTAAGTGAAAAACAGGAAATTCAAATTACTACAACGCAATTTATTAGCACAGATAAAATCATACAACAGCCTGCTAGTCTCTATTTCTATTAACACATTTCGTTTAAAGACCTGTCGCAGATGCACTCAAAACTTCGCGTTACAAGTCCACGTTATATCAAAATGACTAGCATTACAATTATGGCTACAAACAAAACTACGTCATAACCCTAAATAGGCCATCAAAAACGGCTCAATATTGATAAAAAAAGGCATAAAGACACGGCGCCTCAATCGGAAGACACTAAAACTTTTTACGGCCGCGACGACTCAACCGTTTTGGCTATAAATAAAGTATTTCGGACGCAACACGCGCGATTGACGCGAGAAGAACTATAAAACATCTCAAAATACGAGCTGTTAGAACAAGTTCGTGAGATAGTGGTAAGGAAAGAGGTTTATTGCGGAACTTGCAGCAACTTAGTTGGCTATTTGGCTTATTAGCTGAAATTCATGGGGCTTTAAAATTTATGTACAGGATAATACTAACAAAAAAGCATTCAAAGTTGTGCATAGACTCTAACATACAAATTGATACGAATCTTTAATCAAGTGTAGCAAAGAAAGGGTTAAACAATTTTTTTTTATTGTAAACATAAACAAGTCCTCGTCCTGTCTCCAATAAAACAATACGATTAGAATCGCCTTCAAACAAACATTTTCGCTATTCCCAAGCCCATCATTTACAAAAACATTAGCCTTAAGAACCACATTACCATCACTACACGAAAATTTCGTATCTTATACTTCGGAAATGGTACGAGAACATTGAAACGCCACAATAATAATACGTCAACGCCACTACGCTATCTAAACTGCGTTTGAAACGCTTCCATCAATGTGAGCGCTGAGTGTGTATCGGTGTCCTCATGTCCCGAGTCGTTGTGCACTTATTTATTATGTCCGTCTGTTGGCTGGGTGAGGACTTTTTTTGTCTAACCAGGGTGACAATCATTAATGATGGGAGAAGTGTCTTAGAATGTGAAGTTTAAAGTTAAGATTTTCCATAGAAAAATTTTAGAACATGTCCTGGCCAAAAGCCTGATTAATTTACGGTCAAATATTTAAATGATCAGATTTAAGATGATGATGAGATTCATGCATCCGGGAAAACCGTTTTCGAATAATATTGTAGGTAATTTAATATTTCTTGACCTTGTAAAGGCCGTAGGAATCCGCTGGATGCGAGAAGCACAGAACCAGTCCAAGTGGCGGTGCTTGGGGGAGGCCTATGTCAAGCAGTGGACATCTTTTGGCTGAAATGATGATGATGAAATCTTTCTGGTGACTTAAAGATACAAGTCATGACGTCATTGCGTGTGAAGGCATTACTCTCGTTTGAAACGCTTCCATCAATGTGAGCGCTGAGTGTGTATCGGCGCCTCATGTCCTCATGCCATGTGTGTCATGTTGTTGTGTTATTTATTGTGTCCGTCTTTTGGCACGGTGAGATTTTTTTGTCTACGCTTCTAAAAAAGCTGTCATTCAATAAAGACGGCTTAAGTCTGAAAAAAAAAGTCAAACTTCTGTTTTGGACACATTTAAAAAATGTCAAAAGCCTTGTTTTAGAAAACCAGGCTTTTGGGCAGGACATGTCGGGGTGGAAATCTGATAATTAAAATTTCAAATCGTAGCCGAGTAGAAATTTTAATTATCAGATTGATGATACTGAGAAATCCAGGAAAAGCCGTTACAGAGTTTTGGATATATATGACAATAAATGAATCGCATGACTCTTGATGACCCAGGTCGTGACGTGATTGCGTGTTCGTCTCGTTTGAAATGCTCCCAGCAATGAGAGGGTTAAGTATAATGAGTATGCATCGGTGTCCTCATGTTCAGTCATTTATATAATTATGTCCGTCTGTTGTGATTTGGATGAGGACTTTTTTATCTAACCAGAGTGGAAAATCAATGGAGATGGAAAATAATCCAAAAATACAACCTAAATTAGAGGTTTGAAGTCAATTCTTGTTAGTTTCGGGCTTTGTTGACACATTTGTTCTCGGACTATGAGAGTGAAGGAAGAGAGAGTCACCTGTGTTTGCGCACACACTTATGCACTATAATATCTTCCGCGCCAAAGGCTGGTCTCCGCTGAGATTGGTCGCCATGGCCGAATTTCGGTCTGGAGGACCGTTATTATTATTATTTTCAGATCTTGGGTGCCTAGGGCCCTTTTTTCAACCGATTGAACGTATTAAAGTATTGTTTTGTTTTGTAATACCAGTTTACTGCTGTACGAAGTCAAGAGGTAGTTCTAGTAATAACCGCGTGTAAGTACTCTCGAGAATGAATGAACTTGAAAGAATTGAGAGTGACTATTGTGCTTAGAATAATAAATATTGTCTAATTTTTATACAAAGACGTGAGAAAAATGGCAGCCCACCTTATACTATTGAGTGTGGATACATAAATAAAAATAAAAAATACAACCGAATTGAGAACCTCCTCCTTTTTGAGAAGTCGGTTAAAAAAAGTTGGCCGTCACAGGACGCCCGGCAGAAGTTAAATTTATGGTTGTTGAAAGAATTTATAATTAAACAAAACCAATAAATAAATATGGAGAAAGAATAAATATATTTTTCTTATTATTCTTATTAGAATGACATATACAAGATAAATAAATATTTTTAATATAGACTTTGGGGCATCACGGCATAAGAGAGCGTCATTCCGTTTGACGTCACGTCATACGATTCGGTTATACTCCCATTAAGGCGCGCCTATAGACATTTCACATCAAAAGGGAAATACTTTTCTATTCTGGGAAAAAATACAATAAGTTCATCTATTAATTAAAATTTATTAACCCCCTACTAACACTAAAATCGAATTTACAGAATAGCACTGAAGCCAATAATTACAGGCTCTCATATCGCTATCTCGCCGCGTGGGCTAGGGTGACAAAGCGTCGCATGTCTGCGGACAATGTGCACGGGACACGCGGACAGCATGTTCACACGATCAGATTGCGCCTGCTTTATGGCACCGAACCGAACCATTAGTACCGGCTGCTCGAATTACCTAATTAGAATTACATGGCGAACTAACAACCGGTTTTTAGATTTCGCTATTCGTGTGTTGCGATCTAGATTGTGGCGTGTGGGTTTTTGCTGCGGGAATGATTTTTGTGATTTTTTTATTTGCGTGCTTTCACGCGTAGTTTATAGGTTTTCAGTTGCTTCAATGGGGAAAAAGTTTTACTTGACGTGCTGTTTGTTTGGCCTTGTTTTGTCCTTTATGCCGTCATTCGCTTGCATTGTGCAGTATTGTACACGTTTTGGCAAGCAACAGGTTCTTCATACATAATTCAGAACTACATAGTTTAGTGATTGAAGTTCAACAGTGATTCAACCTACACTCGTGAATGAAATCTCGATTGATACGTACATTGACTTTAATTCAGGTTTACGATAATGCATCTCCCAATAGTTATTATTAGTCACAGCATGCGTTGTAAACTTTATTGTAATCGATTCCAACTCTCATCCGATTCTCGGATCGTATAAAAATCAAACGAACGCGAACATAAAAAGTATCTTTAACCGACACAACACAATAACGTTATCGTTGAAATATCGATACAATTTCCATGATCAGTAAAATAAAATCGGACTGTCTTGACGTTTGTTCAAATTTATATGCGCGCGCGTCCAGCGCAAGATTGTCGTAAAGTTGAGGATGTTATGTTCGTTGATAAGTGCGATGTCGGGTATCGGACTGTCCCGCGTGACAGGTTTATTGTGGACACCCTACTAAATGGGGTGATTCGTTTTGCGAAAAAAAAAAGTATATTTATGAGCATTATATTAAATTTTAAACGAGTTTTCGATTTGTTTATGATGTCTGTTTATCGATTGTTAATTTATTTTTTAAAGCTCGTTTTAATTTAGCTTAAAAGCGCGGTGTTGTTATGTCAAAATATTTATGTCACCCGTTTGTTTAGTGATCGAATACTTTGTTGATACAAATATTTGGGTGTTTTGCCGCTTGGTTAAGGATAATAAATATGTTATAATACCTTTTAGAGATGTAGGTACATTTGTCAGTTCTTTAATGATTTGTACATTATAGCTTTTAAAGCTACTAGCAAAGGTTATTGACTTCCGATCTAGAATCGAAGGTTAAAACTAGGTGACAAATTCCAAGTAATTTATGCTAGTCGCACCATAAATGGACTGTATGTATTACAAGCTTAACTTGCATACATAATCATACAAATTACGATATCCTTCAAATACATTATGAACGTGAAATATTCCTTCACATTTTCTACGCAGTCTTAAATAAGACTTAAGTAAGTAAACTAAGTATTTATTCTTTATTTTTTACGTTACCCATATTCCGGTGCATCCGGAACCCATTTTGTATGTTTATCTGTTGACATTCGCCATCCGACCCCAAAATTATTGTCAAATCATCAATCACTTCTCTACGCAGACAAATCCATCATTCGCTTAATTAATTTATCAAACAGACTTGTTGACGGAAGCTCTGTAACTTAAAACCACTCAAAATTCAACCTTATTTTGACTGACCTAAAGATTGTTTATACTTTTGGGAAGTGTATACAGTATGTTGGTATTTTTATGTCACAGTAAAATGATAGTTTCATTTCATATACGGGGTGTTTACCTGGTGTTAAACGTGCAATCGATCACTGCGTGCGCCGGCGCCGAACTGACGCGATAACTCGATAAAAAATGATTGGAAATCAATATTTTTGTTTCCGAAATGATCGTTTTTAGTAGATATTTTATAACATGATGATGGGGGGTAGAAAAAACATTATAATATCTATGTCTATTTTTCCTTATGTTTACCTAGTCTTGGGCCTGGTAATGTATTAATTAAGATCAGCTGAACCGAGTCATCTATGAACTAAACAAAAAAATTCCATATCTGAGTAAAAAACTAGATCTCTCATTCATGTTCTTTTCAAAATTGCGCTGAAAATGGTACAAAATATTTGAAACTGCTTGCATAAAAATATGGAAGTTAAAAGAAAACAAATACGAAACTGAACAAACAAAAGTAAACCAAAAACTACATATTTATTATTTACCTACGTGCCTTAAACCAAAATACAAAATGACTTAACTTTCTACAATACAATAGGTCACGTATAAGGCGCGGACCACACTGACGACAGTGATGATGGATCGTGCAATTGTCTAACAGTGCGTATCAATCATCAGTCGCCGGACCGTCGCCGGACTGACGCCGGAAGGTTGCCGGATGACTGTCCTCGCTTGACGTCTTGATCAATCAAAACCCTTTTAACGGATATATTATGGTGCCATTTTTGATCTGAAGGCAGATTTGTTGTTTAAAGATTTTATGATATTTGTTTGTGGCTGAGTGGGATTCAATATTGTTTCCGTAACAATATTATTATTCTACTCATACTAGTGAAATTTAATAATGTGACATGTGAAAACATGAAAATTTCTGTGCCATATATCTAAGTTTTTAAACATAATGTTGATGGATTTTGATACGGAACAAAATTCATTGCATAGTGTAGAAGAACTAAGCGGCCAAACACAAAAACACAAAAGCGACTTAATCTTTTACTTTTAGGGTTCCGTACTTCAAAAGGAAAATCGGAACCCTTATAGGGTCACTCGTGTGTTTGTGTGTCTGTCCGTCTGTCACAGCCAATTTGTTTCGAATCTATGTAATGGAACGATTAAGTTGAAATTTGGCATATATATCAATTACTGTGACCCAAAGACGGACGTGCAACGTAAATAAATGAATTTTGAATCTGGGGGTCCCTTTGCGAGACATTTTTTTTTTAAGTTTTACATTTGTGCCGTGTGACTTATCAAATGAAATATTAAGGGTCTCAAGTACATTTTTCTTTTTAATAATCTTAACATAAATATTTTTTAAGTTGTTTAAGAAAATAAATGAAAATTGACCATTCCCTCTGCCTAATCTCCGAAACTACTGAGCATAAAATTTCAAAAAAAAGTAACAGAAAATAGTTCTATACTTATAGATTACAGGAAAACTTACAAGAAGCCTATGGTCTGAAAATAACGTGGTAAATCTCCCAATATTATGCGTAAGTACAGACGCCAGCACATCAAGCTACTACAATCTATCAAATTTCTTTAATCGATTTTCAACTTTATCACTACATTATAAGGTTCAAGGTTGATTGCGAAAATTTGACAGTTTCGGGTAGCTTGACCTGCTGGCGTCTGTACATAATGAAAAAAATCTCTTTTCCACGACATGACGTATTCTCGTAAAGCTCGCGTCTATCGATGTTAATTGTAAATCAAAACGGGTGTTCGCCCTGAATATCTGTTGTTTACACGATCCTTATTGGTCAGGTCAGATCATTGCAACTGTAGTGAGAGACCAGCAGTCGTGTAAACTCAGACGTAAATTGTAAACTGGGCTTTTAACAGCCTGTTGCGATTGTTAGGTACAGTTTTTGAATCATAACCAAAGATCGGAATAGGTAAAGTTAATTTACCCACACTTCGAGAAAGGAATAACAAAGAGTGGATAATACCTCCTCTAAAATAATTGTAATGACGTTTAAATCCCGGTATTTAAAATCCACGAATTATTGGACTTTATGAATAGAGGTATTTTACTGAATAGTTTTAGTACTTGTCACCTACACGTACTAAAACTATTCAGTCTATTCAAAGAAAACGCAATAATTTAGGTAGACAAAGGGAAAAGGAGTTGGTGCGAGCGAAAGGATTCAACGCGGCGGACACACTGCTTTTTACATAAAGCAGGTGCACGAAACTTTCATAGGAAAAATGTACTAATATTAAAGTAGCTACCCACCAACGTCTTTATAATTATTTATTTATAAATAGCCCGCTAGATGGCGTTACACGTTCAGACATAAAGTATCTTAAACGTCATTATAATCATATTATCCACTCTATGTTACTGCCTTCCTCGAAGTTTAAGTAAATTAACTCTACCTATTCCGGTCTCTGATCATAACTTACTCTTCATTACTAACGGGGTTATTGCGTAACACACAGTAGCAATGGGTTTCATTTTGACAGTTCAACAACATTCATTGCGTTATTTGCGTTTTGAGCAGACAACATTTTTGAACATATGAAGCAATGGATTAACATCATACATCAAAATCATTACTGTGTTACATTGTACTGTGTGGTGTCGGACGTAAAGAACAGCATCATCCCATTTCCTCCCGTGGGTGTCGTATGTAAAAGGCGACTAAGAAACTTACTAGAGAATGGGCAGCAGCGTTCTCTATGCATTTTGAACACCATACTACGATCGCCAACCCGCCTGCCAAGCGTGACGATTATGGCAACCTCCTCCCCCCCAATCGGGAGAGTCTTATGTCCAGCAGTGGACGTCTTTCGACTGAAATTATGATAATGGTCAAAATCATTCAGATTGTAATTGATAGTGTCTTACGCAATTAGGTTGCTGTTAAGTCGAAAAGTCACCCGATCTCAGCTGAATTGAAACTGGATGCGTTGCCTCAATTAATCAATCATGCTGATTTCATATAAAGCCAATAATTATCCACAAGACCCCTATCTTGTGGATAATTATTGTCATCATTCAAGTACTTACCTATTACGTAAGCACCAAAGTGGGGGATCTTTGCTTTGATTATTTTTGATGACATGGGGGACGGGGGGTCTGGATGGTGTTTACGTCACCAATATTTATTTATTTACTTTCATATTTTTCTGCAAAATTTTATTGATTTTGATTTGAACAAAGATGGAAATCCCATGTTCAGGGATTCCCCAAAATAATTGATATTGATTTCTCGCTCTCACGTGGTGTTTTATGATTAGAAAGAACCGAAGTAGGGAAATAACTTAAATGGGCATTTATACTGTACTTATAGTCTATAAATTCCTTATTTATAGACTCATGAATAATAATAAAGAAGTGTGAATGAATGTTGGAATGAAATGGCGGGGTATATTAGGAGTGCAGCGAAAGATATTTTAGGAGAGACGAAAGGAAAGGATACGATAGATAGGGATACATGGTGGTGGTCAATAGAAATACAGAATGTGTTGCACGATAAGAAGAGAAAGTTCAAGGAATGGCAGTGTTGAAGATGATAATGTTAGTTTGAAAGCAGAAAAAAAGAGTGAGTACGATTCTCTTAAGAAAAAAGCCAAGAAAGCTGTGGCCATAGCGAGAGCAAAAGCCCAGGACAAGCTCTATGATACACTGGATAGTCCAGAAGGCCAAAAAACCTATACCGGCTTGCTAGAGCTAGAGAGCGAAAGACGAGAGATGTGTGTCAGATAAAATGTATAAAGAATGAAACTGGAATAGTTCTTTCGGATGATGGTAAAATTAAGGGTAGGTGGAAGGGCTATTTTGAAAGACTGATGAATGACGAGAATGACTGGAATGGTGTACTTGAGAATAAACCAGTAAATGAGGGGTTAGTGAGAGTCATTAGTATGGATGAAGTGAGAATTGCAGTAAATGGTATGAAGAATGGTAAAGCAATAGGTCCAGATGGAATACCAGTTGAAGTATGGAAGTTATTACGGGTAGATGGATGGACGTGGTTAGCTTTATTCTTCAATAAGTTGTTGCTGGAAGAAGCCATACCTGACGAATGGTGTAATAGTTCGCTAGTGCCCATCTTTAAAAACAAAGGTGATGTGCTGGAGTGCAACAACTATAGAGGAATAAAGCTAATGTCACATAGTATGAAGGCTTGGGAGAAAGTTATTGAAAGGCGACTGAGAGAAGAGAGTGAAATTTCGCAAAACCAATTCGGTTTTATGCCTGGTCGGGGTACAACAGATGCCATCTTTGCTATCCGCCAGTTGTGCGAGAAATACAGAGGTGCGCATAAAAGCTTGCACATGGTATTTGTTGACCTCGAAAAGGCATACGACCGAGTGCCTCGTGAGGTTTTGTGGTGGGCCCTTAAGGAGAAATGTGTGCCAGGGAAGTATGTGCAGTTGATTCGAGCAATGTACAGTCGATGCAGTACCCAAGTCCGGTCTACAGCAGGCACCAGGGGTCGGCACTCAGCCCTTATAGATGCTCTTACGTCGGATATCCAAGAAGAGGCTCCCTGGTGTATGCTATTCGCCGATGACATTGTGCTGGTTGCCGAGAGCGGCTTAGAGGTCCAGAGCAGATTGGAGGTGTGGCGGGAAAGACTGGAGGCCGTTGGCCTGAGACTGAGTCGGACCAAAACAGAGTACATGTTTTGTGATTTTGGTGGTCTGTCCAGTTCTGTGCCCATGTCTCTCGCCGGAACGCCCTTACCGATCTGCTCCGACTTTCGGTACCTCGGGTCGCTTGTCCAAGGGGATGGTGAAGTAGACCGCGACGTAACGCACCGGATCAACTCGGGATGGATGAAATGGCGACAGGTCACAGGAACAACTTGCGACCCACGGATGCCCCTTAAGTTAAAAGGGAAAATCTACAAGTCTGTGATAAGGCCTGTCGTATTGTATGGATCGGAATGCTGGGCCGTGAAGAGGACGGATGAAAAAAGATTGCATGTAGCGGAGATGAGAATGTTGAGATGGATGTGTGAAGTGACGAGAATGGATAAAGTCAGAAATGAGTATATAAGGGGAAGTTTAAAAGTGGCGCCGGTGACAGAAAAGTTGAAAGGACGTCGTTTGGCATGGTATGGGCATGTGATGAGGAGGGAGGAAACGCATGAGACGAGGAGAGTGATGAAGATAAATGTGGATGGATGGAGAGGGAGAGGAAGGCCCAAAAAAATATGGATGGATTGTGTGAGGAATGATATGAAAGAGAAGGGAGTGAATGATAGAGTGACGGTTGACAGGGGGGAATGCAAAAAGAAAACGTGTTGCGCCGACCCCAAGTAACATGGGACAAGGGCAGGAAGAAGAAGAAGAATAATAATAATAATAAAGAAACCTGAACAGATTAAAAAACAATAATTACGTAAGCTTTATGAGGGGGGTATGAGCTTTGCTTACTTTTTTGCTGACAAGGGGGGTTCAAAATTACTAAAATTCTGCTTGAACGGCCCCAAACCTACTAAAGTAGGAAACCTTTTGAACACGAGCCACGCTAACGTGTTTGAAAAAGAGCCAACTTGCCCGGATTCCTCGATAATCGTTCCCAATTAGCCTTATTAGCAGTCATCTCCTATTTTAAAGACACAGTGTCAGTTTCAAGCCTATATCTGCATACACATCACGCCGTTTAAAAAATTGTGGCTCAGCAGTGTTTGTATGTAATTACTGTTAATTTGAATTTCTAAGTATGTGATTATGTTAATTAGAATAGCTTGTGATTATAATGTTGGATTATATTTTTAAGGCTCCTTTGGGGATAGTAAAACGGCTGTAGTTGAAGATTGTTTGAAGGCTTGGTATAAGTGTTGAATATTATGTAAGTGCCATGTGGACTGCCAAAAAAGTTTTCAATTACCAATACGTCAAAAAGATGGGCAGCAATATTCTTATATATAGCTAGTGAAAATATATTATGTATGTGCTCGAGATCGTCAATAACATGGATCGATGATCTGTTAATATTTTGGCCATATCTGTCACTATACTTATTTAAAAGTCAAAGTAAGTAAGGCAGGCATTAGCAGGCAGTATAAAAATTAAAACTAAACGGTAAGGGAATTGCTACTCCAAAATAGTTTGAAGAAATATGGGCAAGGTTCCGTATAAAGGTTGGACGAATGGCAACACCGGTTGCAACTGCAATGCATACGACGCCACAGTAAAGTGATATTTTGTCACTTAAAGGATGGGAGCAATTAGACTTAAACTTAACATTCCTTGAATTAACCCTTTTTAAACTGTTTAATATATTTTACCATGTTTACCTCCGAAGTATTTCGCGCTCAATCGACTGTAAAGTACGAAAGGTACTCATTACGTATACTTAAAGTACGGATGTGAATAGCAACAGTAGACTTGCATTCAAGAACTTATAATTATCCTTTAGTTATAGCTAAGTTACTGGTATGTGAATAAAAATACCTTTTTTCTTGTATTTTTTATAAGGGGACAAATTGATACGTATTACTCACGCATAGGGTGGCAAGAAGTATCTAATTTTAGCTACGTTAAGTATTTCAGGATCTTGTCTGATCTACAAGACCAGCAGTAAAACTGAACAACGGAGAAAAGGAGCTCTCCAACTCTTCAAATAAGTATTCTGCACGTCAAAATTAAAAGTCACTGTCAAGTCCGGCTAAACGTCAAGCTAGCTAGTCACCTTTTCAGTTTCAGATCTGGCAACCCTACTCACACAGTCGGATATAATTTTATTGTAAGACTGCAGAATGATCCTATCTTACAGAGAACCCATCTAATTCTAAGCTCACTTACTCGACTCAGCAGTCAACAATCTGTCGAGACATCGCGTGCGCAAACGCACCATCGATCTCGAAAAACAAAATCCAACCGTTTGCGTGCGAAGCCCAATTTATTCTAACCCTTCAGCCTATTTGTCAATTACACGTCGCATATCCGATGGGCCGCCATCTTGGTTCTCTTGTAAATGTCAACCGGCGGTCGACCAATTACAAGTGTGTGCAGGCGCAAGTTGACGGTAACAACGCACCGCGATACCATAAAGTTTCGAGCCATTTATAGAAGTGAAATCTGCGTCGTCCAGATCGGCTGTTCCAATTAATGCAGACGCTCGATGCCTGATAGGCTGTACTTACGATGGACTGTTTTATTTGTGGAGTGATTTTGTTAGGGTTAAATGTCAGCGTGGAAACGGTGGAGGTTTTGGATTGGTTGATACCTATGCTGTAAGACATTAAGATTGTAGAGTAATTGAGGGTTCTGTTTTAATGGAGCTGATAAACCTAGATCACAAGGCATTAATGCAGCAAATTGTGCATCTGCATGCTATAACCCTCAATTCTCTAAATCAAACAAATCCAATTCCACTCAGGTACATAAGGCACCCGCGAAATTATACCACAAGAGCATCGGCTGTGAATTACTATCAAGCGATGCATTGTAGGAGGACATCAGCGAGTCCGATAATTTAATGGCATCGCTCGCCACCCGCAATTTAATGTAACACCGAACAACCCGGGGGCATTAATAATTTTCTCCGAGTTCGCCCATTGTACTACCGGAGGGACACTCACGATCCTAGACATCATCGGTGCCTATCGTAATTCCACCGCATCCCATGTACAGAGCCTTCTAACTTAATATGTGCATCACGAAGAACGCGTATATGGTCCGCGCACCCCGCCCAGGCCCAACCGGCCAATCCTATCGCGCATTTTAAATGCCGCCGCGCATTGTATGTATATCGAGTGGGCCCGCGAATAAATTGAGTTCTTGACGCGCGTCACAGAGCCGCGACGTCGCCTCGCGATAATCCGCCGCGGATTTAAAACCGCTTATCCCCAACACTCTCGGGCCGAGGAATCTCCCTCCTAAACCTACAAATCAATCGTACGCCCGCACTCCATAAATTAAGAGGCGAAACAATGACCCTAAATTATTGGGCCGTCTCCTTTATCGGGCGCCTCCGTATTGTTCGTTTTTTTAAACGACTCCTTACACAAATGAGACTCGGCTCGGACTTATTAGGTTTCGGTATTTCGCTCGCGGAGATCGACAGGAGCGATAGCGTCTGTGGGAATGCACGCTGGACTGACGATGCGTTCGCTTTAATTATTCGACTTCCTCGTGCGTCTGAGACAATGGCGTTAGGTGTGGATCTCGTGTTGTGGCGCGGGCCGGCTAACGATCAGCGGCGAGTATCTGGTATTTCATCACGCTGGACGTCGGCGCGTTATTTTTCCCCGCAGCCTAGCCGTTTATGCCTTACATTAACATAAAACAAGCGGGCATGCGGCGGGCCCGCGTCCATATTTCTGCTACCGTCGTGACGGCCGGCCTCGGTATTGTGCGCGATACAGATCTCGGGACGCATGTGCACGCTGCCACTGGATATTTAGAAGCTGTCTCTTAAATTCGCGTCCTCGGCGACTTAACGAGTCGCATTCTGCGTATAGGACATGCGATCGGCTATTGTCCATTTGTGGAGCGGTAATGATAATTTTGCGGAGGTTAATGCGAGTGGAGTTTTCTAAGTGGGGAGTTGACGCGTTCCATTAGGGCGGGGGATGGTTTCATAAATATTTTATTGGTTGTGAGCTGGGGCGGTTGGCGCTCTCATTACGCGGCGTAGACGCCCGAGATCATTAGTCGGTGATAAAATGCGGTCGAGAGGCGTCGTCTCTCGGAATCGGTGCATTCTTTACACGTTAGCCTCGTGGAGGACTTGGCTTTTGTTTTCGCGTTCGCCACCTTTATAATTACTGGCTTTAGGGTTAATGGACTGGTTAATGTTGGTTTTGTTCGTTTGCTTCGGTTTGCTTTAATTGATTGGGAATTGGTGCTGCTTTCGTATTCAGACTGGCTTTAAATCATTTTTTATTGGCTTTCATTTTTAATTCAGAGAGAGCTGAATGAAGTCTTTCAATGATTTAATTGTCTGAATGAACCATATCCATTGTCAACTGGTTCAACTTTATACAATTTTCACTAGAAAATACCAATTTTTGCGCACATCATTAGTTGCCTATCCCCCCACTTCTTCCATGGTTTCCAGACAACATCCTCTTGTGAAACCCCTCACCATCTCAACCCTAAACTGCAGTCCACTCAAAAAAGATTCGCAAAATCTTAGTCAGCGTCCCGGTAATGAGTCCCTATCTATTCCAGCATAATCTAGTCTGAATATCATACACTACGTCTGTAGTCAAGGGTTCCCGACCAGCAATATGGTAATGATACCCGATCGGAACATTCTCCAGTTAAAGATGACTCTTAATGTGCATCTAAATACTATATAAAATAGTTGGCGAGGTTGTGTGGGACATACGGGCGGGGAAAGCTGCGAGCAGTGGGTTGGATGGTTGGGAATGTATTTTTTTTTGGGGAGGTAGTTTGTGCTTTTATTGGAGTGGAAAATAAGAGAAGTTCCACATTTAAAACTGCTTTAAATGTCCAGAATTTCCTAAAAAGTCCTGAAGTCTCCTAAAATTCAAAACATTATGAAATGACACTTGATCTCTTAATCGAACTTCGGGGCGCAATATATATATATTTTTTTTTTTACTGAACGTATCACATCGTTTGGGCTATGGTTATGCCGGCTAATTAATAAATGCATGCAATTGTACATAATTACTACAATAGCTGAGGCTGCTTGTTATAGCTTGGTTTAGTTCATATTTGGTCAATCGTAATACCGTAATTCCACAGTAAGATATTGTTGGAGGCGATTTGTACTGATCACGGTAATATCCGCCCCTTATTTATAAAACAATTAATTTGTTTTTAACCTGTCTTGCATTGTACAAATAAAACATTTTTTTTTTTCATTAATGAACAAAACAGCAATCCGAATATACAAAACAATTTTTTATTATTTTTATTATATACCAATTTTTAAATTGTATCGAAATGTATTATTTGAAAACTAAAACAACAAGAAGACATTTATAAAAAATAACAAACTATCGTCTCAAAAGTACGCTATCCATCCTTCCCGTTCGTCTGTCCCCACTGTCCAGTGCATCGCACAGTCGCGCACTCGCCTTATGGTAATGTGATCGAATCCGAAATTGGACGCCCTGACCGCAGAAGGATTTCACACACTTGGATTTATATGCCGCCATAATTTATATAAAGGCATATTTTAGACGAGTGTCTTGAGATGCAAGACTATTCTAATAAGTCTGGATTTAAGTGGTTTCTGAGTGATTTAAGTTAATGTTTTATAGTTGTTGATTTTTTAAAATAAATGTGATATTGCTGCTAACTTATGCTTATATAAATCATTTTTTTTTAATATAAATCATCCTAGGCTCTGTTTTTTTTTTAAATATATACAAATAAATAAAATTGAAGTTTCTGTTTATAATTTCCAAATAACAATAACTAAATGCATAAGAAAGTATACAGGGTGGATTTTTGAGACGGGGTCGTAAGGGTAGGTACCTTACCCATTATAGTTACAGAATAAATTCTGATATTTTGATAAAAATTTAGAGTCAGCAAGAAAATGGGCCATTTTCATTAAAAACAAATTGATGCCAATGGATCTTGTTTCTTATAAGGATAAAAAAAATCTATCAGAACAACTAAGGTTTGAGTACTAGAAAAGTCAGAAATCGCAAAAAAAAAAACTTGTCCCATTAATTTCGTAGGAAATGAGACTCCAACTTACTTTTTTATGATGGATAGACTGGCCACTGCAAAAGCCAGAAATCACAACAAACTTTTCCCATAACAATCTGATCATTCTAAACTATTGAAACATTTCCTACGAAATGTATGAGAAAAGTTTTTTTTTTTGCGATTTCTGACTTTTCTAATACTCAAACCTCATTGGTCCGATAGAGATTTTTGATCCTAATAAGAAACAGGATCGAAAGGCATAACTAAAGTTTTTGTGAAAATGGCCCATTTTCTTACTGACTGTATTTTTTTTTTTTTTGAAAATCTGTGTTTGGGAATCAAACTTGCTGAAAAAAAAAAAAATAAGGACAGTCTCCTAAAATCGTTTTCGTGTAGCTACAACGGTTAATGTACCTGCCCTTATATACTGTCCCATCTCAAAAATCCTACTTGTATACGGTAGGTACCTACTTATATTTAAATTTAAAAAAAAACTTTTTTTTTTCTGTCTGTCTGTTTGTTCTGGTTTGAAACGTCTGGATCGATTTTGACGGGAGTTTCACTGGCAGATAGCTGCTGTTACAGGGAGCAACTAGGCTACTTTTATTTTAGAAATACGAGTAGCCACGCGGGCGATGCCGTTGGCAAATGCTATTTGTAAAATAAAAATTCTTCTTTCGCTGTCTAAATCAAAAATTTAACAGACAACAAGGATGTCTGTACCTAAAGCAGCATAACTAGTCTAATAAAATAAATTAATTAATTAAAAATGTATTAATATATATATATATATATAATAACTAAATTTATTGATTAAGAATAACATTTGAATATTTGTACACCATAATGTTGTGGTAGAATGTATAGAACTTAACAAAATAATTATCACCATACTATATAAAACTACATTCTTACAAATAAATAATTCTAATTCTAATAAAATGTTATCTTTATAATAATCTCCAATCATATAATAATATATTATCTGTAGTATTATGAGGTGTATCAATAAATTTAAAGAATTTATGATAAAAACACTATTAGGTATAGGTAATCAAAATCAGGTGATTTTTTGATATTTGGGCTACATATAGATACCTAATTTGTGTATATATGACACAAGTATCTTTTTTTATCACTGTCGCATTTTAATGAGTTAATTTTAGCAACGAAATAATCATTGTATCATTTCATGATTATTTCCAGTGTTTTTTAATACCAAAATAATTTCTCATGTTGTATCTCCAAGGGGTGATAAGAACTGCAATACTGTTATAAAATACCTATCTGACACACGGTATTTTAACCGACTTCATAATGAAAGGGTAGCAAAAAACGATTAGTACCTACTGAAAAATGGATTTAGTTTCAGAAGTAACCACCCTGTGGTCTAGTGATAAGACCACCTGTCTCAGACCCAGAGGTCCCGGATTCGATTCCCAGCGGGGGCAAAATTTTCTGCTCGGTTTGGTTGGTAGTAGGGCTTGTTCTAAGTCCGCCTGGCTAGCATCACCATCTTATCTAAGTCTGTCGCCATTACAACAATGTTAACAGCATTGTTGTGTTTCGGCAGTTAGAGGTAAGATAGCCAGTTCCTCTGTGGTTGAGGATTCTGGCGAAGCTCGCTTCCATCTTCGACCTTATCATCACTTACCATCAGATAAGATTAAGGCCAAGAGCTCCCTCGTTATGATTTTTTTTTAAAGTCCGTCACTAAATACACCTTATTTACTGTACACACGGCTACATATCAAGCTATACAATTCCAGTATAAGCTGATCTCGCACTGTGTTGGATTTCCGTACAATGAGAGGTCAGCTTATACTGAAAAAATATAGTTTGATATGTAGCCGTATGTACCTAGTAATCTATTTTTAACAAAACCACAGCTTTTCCGACAGGTTTTTTGAAGTCGGTTGTCCATGGACACTCGGTTTACTATTTTGTATTTTACACGTGCACAAATAGGTTCTATGAAGAGCTTAGTCGACAATCCGGTATAAATTCAGGGACCGCAGGCGTAAGTTATGAGTTTGAAGCGATTTTTAAATTAATATAGCTTAACGTTGGTCAGTTGAAATGTTTACAAAGCTTCAAAAACATACCTATAGGTATATAAGATTACAGTAATTTTTTTACATTGTTCAGTCCGTAAATATGTTATCAAATACAGACTGCGATATGAACTAATATCGATAGAATCAATGCGGTGACATGCTTTCTTTGAGTTTAACGATAAAGTTACAAAACGTACCTAAACTTGTAGGATACGTAATTCCCCAATTATTATCAATAAACTAAAATGGTGATTTGCATTTTTGGTTTGGGAAATCTATTTTTATCTATCTATATATTTTATACAAATCAATTGCCGTGCGTCGTGCCGTCGAAAATAGCTCGACCGATTGTGTTGAAACTTTGGTAGGTTGTGTGCACTCCGGAGGCTTATAACAAAAAAATAATATGAAAATGGCATTGTAACGCATTAGCTAGTGACTGAATTAAAGGCGAGTTACTTTTTTAATAGTTTCCTTTGAAATTCTAGTCCATAATATCAGTTATGGTGTCTTTATTGGATACCTACGTTTTGACATTCAAAAATTCATTTTATGTGCCTATTTGAATTATGAATATTTGGATGATTTGACTTTAACTTTGACCCACAATAAGTAAAACAATTACCTAATCAACATCACCCAAAGGTTGACTGGTAGAAAATGCCTATGGCATCAAGTCCACCTCTGTACATTTGTGTGCCTGAAATATTAAATAAAATAAATAAATAAATATATTAAAATATAATTTTTAAATTACGTCATCCAGCCAAACTGAGCATGCTCCTTAATATCTGGCCAACATTTTTACGAAGGCACGAACTATGCTCATAATAGTTCGAGCCGCGGAAAAAACCTATTCAATCGACACAGAAGAGACAATGACATTACTAAAACCCGCTAACCCTCTCACCGCGCACGTCGGTCACTTCGCCACCGCTATCACAAAATCATTTTTCATAATTGCGATTGCTCGATCAATCTTACGTCGACGGAAGCCACTCAACCTCGCCCTGTTCCCCATAGATTTCTGTGTATTATTGTTGTTTATTTTTTGACTGATAGCCTACTACCTGACCCACTTGCTTTATCGGTATAACCACACGCGATTAGGCGGTTACGTTGAATGTTAAATACACATGAATTGTTTAATGAAAATGATGAATTTTGGTGGTGTTTGATTTGTTGAGGGTTTCTTTGTTGGTTAATTGTTTTATGACTAAAACACTATGAAAACTAAATGGTTTTTTTTTTCAATGATCTATTCTTCTTCCATCCCTTAATCCCAGTTCTATCAGGGGTCGGGGAGCTTGTACAGCAGGATGCTCTGTCCTGGGTTGTCATTGGAGTTAGGATCTGCGCTTTCATTTCCCTCTCGATACTGGACCACCATGTAGTTTCGTACTAAAAACAACAACTATTATCAACAAGAAACTATTATAGAAAAAAAAAGGTCATATCAAATCTTTTTATTGTGGGCATAGGTTATACAAACAGATGTTAGGTAAATTACAGATCCATTATGTCCTGCCGAGTAGGCATAAAATAATAAATTATGTCAACATGCGACACATCAAACATTTCATCCGCATATAAAGCAAATCTTACAAAATAACAATTAGGTGTATTGTGACAAATTGTAGTAGGTACTAATAAATTATTAAGAAAATCTTGAAAGATAGGTATAAGGAATCTTCATGTTGCTTTTTTACAATGCGAGCTACAAAAATAACCATCTATTAAAAACCATTAGATCCTTATTACTTGAGTAAACTGTTTAATAAAATTTCTATTACAGTGGATAGAAATTTCTCACGCGCAAGAAATGCCACAATAATCTCTTAAGTGCGCCTTTGACTTGCAAAACATATTTATTATCTTAACCCTTATTCTCCGCAAGATGGCCTTTAAACGCATCACTTAACATTTAATTTGCAAGAAACATACTACCTCTTCTACTTTATTATCTTTCGTAAAAAACACTCAAACGGTAGGGTCGAAACTCGAATCCTAAAAATCATAACTCTAAACCTTCGTATCGTTACCTGAATTAAAACTCCAATAAATCGCATAAAAAGATCGGCGTTCATAAATCTAAAAGACAACGGACTAAGGGGGAATAAATATCTCAAGTCCCGGTAAAGCCTTTGGATTCCAACCAAAGAAAATATCGCACCCGAATTCCGGTGGCGACTGACGGGGCAAATGGAAAAAAGCGCGAAAACGTTGCATTCCTTAGCCCCGCCCACGTGCGCGCGCGCTGCGAGCGACAGGTGAATGCGACGCGGGCGCAGCTGCCGCGCCGGACGCTACGATTTGCTGCTCTGTTTTTCTTCAGAATATGCTTAATAAAATATTGATATACAATGGCTGGTGACACCGCGCGCGATTTCTGTTACATCTCCGACCTCATTGTACCTGCTCGTCCGCCTGTCTCTTTTTAAGTTCACTCTTAACTTTAACTATGCTGGAATTTTTGAAATGTTCTTTTAAATAGCGATTGGATTTTTACGTCGAACGAGTGAAAGGTAACGTCTGGATGGTGGCGACTTTATAATGTTGAGCTTTCGATTTACACAATGCGTGAGGGCAGCGAGGTCGCAATGCCATAAACACAGCCTGTTGGTTTACTTATCAGATTATGATCTTAAATGGCTCAAAATCTTCAGTAATCTGCTCAATTACCATATCGTTGCTATCAAGCTAATATCCTACTTAATAAACGCTAAAGCAAGCTAAACTGATTCCTCTTTGCCTTCAACTCAGTGGCCTCTACCGAAGGTCTCAGTATCCATGAAAATAAACGGCTAATTACAACCGTAACTCACAACCGGGCGAGTCACGAAAACATAAAAAGGCAACAAAACGCGATATATCAAGTTACTCACTTATCTACATACGAATATGGGTTTGTAAGTGTACACTAAGAGAAAGACATAAAACAATGAACAATGGGAGCATAAATCAGTATAATTAGTTTTGCTTGAACGGAGCGAAATCATTGGTCAAAACGCATCGTGGCCACGCCCCTGCGGTGCAGCATGCATCGTGGACGTTAGAGCGGCCGCTCGCCTGTTCAATTGGATCAAACGTAACGTCAGCAATACGAGTGCGGATTGCCGTGTTTATCTGCACTGCAAATCTGTTAAGTGCTATTCGAGTAACTTATTCGTGTTTTTGAAGTAGTATGGGATAAGATTGTGGTGCATTGTTACGAGCTTAACTTGAAGCTTTTTGAAGCTCTTTGTGCTTGAAGATACTGTAATGTTCTTAGTTTTCTAGGAATATCTTCAGTCGTTTTTTTCCCTTAATTATTTGCTTAGTGTCTGGAAGTTTCCTTTTCTTGTCGGAAATGAAACACCAGTCGTATTTCAATGCAAAGGTGTTTTAGAAATAATCCCTTTAGATTTGTAATTGAGAGTCGAACACCACTTGATTTAGCTATCCGTACAAAAATAGCTCTTACTATAAGGTGCATTTTTTTGCAACAGAAACAAAAATACCCGTTTCGAAGAAGCTTGTTTTCATCAAGCATCTCTAAAATAATATTAAAAAAAAAACATCATTCGACAAAATCCTCTGTTGTTTGCTATCCGTACTTGACTAGCGCGACCTCCGGGCCCCGCGCATTCACAAGTGTCTACAACTCGTACAAGTAGCAACAATGTAACGTGCTGAGTAGCCTTCACTATAACACATGCTTTTCCCATACTTTTCTTTTTATTGCTTCAATCGATTTGACGTTTATTTTTCAATTTTTTTTCTCTTTTTTTTAATATGTTAAGGTTATGAGTTTCATAGGGTTAACAACTTCTGTAGAAGTCACTTCTATAGACTGAAAGTTAAAGATGCACGTTTATCCATTATTAATAACCATAATTATGTAAACAAACATTGGTTTTCATAAATATTAATTATGAAAACTGAAACAGTCGTCAACTACTGAAACGTTAGCAATACAAGGAGTGAGTGAAAGCCCAAAGGACAAGTTAAGGTCCGAATTCACCAATAAATCAATAGTCTTTATTTGTAAACAATACAACAGTGTGCAAGATGGTACAATTGTTACATTATGGTCTCTCTATGTTTTCCCATTTGGCGTACAAATATACATTTATGGGAGGCTTTTGCCTCTTGAGGCGAAAACGTCAGGGTAGCCTGCGAAATGCAAATTTTCTTAGTGTTTTTGAAATTTTCAGATCAGTTTCCAGTTGTATGTTGATCTAAATATGATTCGCAGCCGTACCCAATATTTATTTATGGAATTATTATCATAAAAATGATCAATTCAACTCTCTAAGTCAGTAAGTAATAATCATGTTGAATGACTATTTCATGAAATCATGATTTTTAGGATTATAAACTCAAAGTCAAAGTCAATCATTTATTTCAAATGGGCACATAAAAGGCACATTTGAACGTCAAAAATTACAAAAATAATTAATTGATTCTAGTTGCCCCTTCCACAACGTGAAGAATGGGCAAAAAACTCCATACATACATAAACTCACGCCTTTTTCCCATGAGGGCAGGCAGAAACTATAGAGCGCCACCTGCTACGCTCCTTAAATACTCCTTTTGCTTCGTTTATAGTCATACATTTGGTCATACACGCACGCCGGTTGCGAGTGCTACGCACCTGACTTTTCTGAAGAACTTTACCAATTAGGTCACTATAATGTTCTTGTACGGCGTACCTACCACAAAAAAAAAAAAAAAAAAACTCCGTACTTACTCTTTTAAAATGTTAACATTATTTTGTATACATTAATTAATAATTATATGTGAAGACGATGTACGTAGAATAAAATTACGTATACTTACCACAATAGGTAAAAAGAATGAAAAGTGAAATAATGACTGACAATTATGCGATAGATACATGATGCTCACATATTTACAAACATTGTAAAAGTAAATGATTTTCCTAACATTTTAACATATGTGTGTCAGTCAATAAAATTATTAATATCATAAAAATTATACAATTAAATTAGCAACCAGGGCCTCAAGTCTACTATTACAATAGTGTCAGAATGGTCTCGCCATTGTGAGTATTTGACAGTGTTTGTATGGCAAATCTGTCAAAAACTCACAATGACGAGACCATTCTGACACTATTGTAATAGCAGACTTAAGGCCCAGCTTGGTTTACTTCAGTTTGGTTTTGGTTTGGGTTAGTTTGGTTTGGTTCAGTTAGTAAAGTAATACTAACTTAAGGAGTTGTATTACTGACTAGCTTCTGCCCGCTACTTCGTCTGCGTAAAATTTCGGCCCACCCATCGCGTCGCATCCCATCGCTCGCCCGCGCTATAACTTCGTTATCGCTTAGCCTTCTTTCTGACTTTCGTTCCTTTCGCTTAGCTCCTAAGGATCGTAGCGTGATGTTATATAGTCTATAACCTTCCTCGATAAATGGACTTAACGCTAATACTCGAATTAAGTACCAAATTGTTATTAATTTGTCGATGTTACTGTTTAACAAACTAACATTAAATATATGCATGACATTACTGCATGGCGGAATGTATCTTTGCACTGAATATTATATTAAACATCTTTTGTATTCACCACATTTTATGCAAATAAATGTTTTTTTATTTTTTATTTGAATTTCGCGTACTACCTTAACGCTTCCTCCTTAAGTAAATTAATTTATAATAATTCAGTAATATCAGTGTCAATTTTTCAATGATGAATTTATTCAATGCCAATTTCTATTAGTTTTTTTTAACGTCATTAAATCATTTTGACTGACTGCTTTACATAAAGTACTGAGACAGTACCTACTTCAAAATTGACATTTACTAACAGACTTTAGTGAGATTGGCACTAAAAAAAAAAAAAATTCGTAGACGAATCTCAGTAGGATTTACCCTCATACGTTTTAAATCATGTCGATTTTGACGTATAGATAATGTCATTGTCTTGACACAGAGTTAGTCTGCTTAGTAATCGGTGACATACAATACCACCCAGATAATGATCTAACGTATTGATTTATATCTATGGAATTGGCTATTGTTTCGCTATTGTTTTAGAACTACTTATCTATACTAATATTATAAAGCTGAAGAGTTTGTTTGTTTGTTTGTTTGTTTGAACGCGCTAATCTCAGGAACTACTGGTTGGAATTGAAAAATGGGACCCTATTACTAAAACTCCGCTGTCCGTCTGTCTGTCTGTCTGTCTGTCCGTCTTTCACCAGGCTGTATCTCATGAACCGTGATAGTTAAACAGTTGAAATCACATATGATGTATTTCTGTTGGCGCTATAACAACAAATACTAAAAAACAAAAAAAATATATATTTAAGGGGGGCTCTCATACAACGGACATGATTTTTTTGCCGTTTTTTTTGCTCCGCCCTTGTGGATGTCGGTTATCGCGTAAAAAAGTAGCCTATGTCCTTCTCTATATCCCAGGTCGGTCGGTTCAGCGGTTTAGGCGTGAAAACGTAACATACAGACAAACAGACAGACAGAGTTACTTTCACATTTATAATATTAGTAAGGATAAGGATTTGTATGGATGGTACGGAACCCTTCGTGCGCGAGTCAGTCCGACTCGCACTTGGCCGGTTTTTTGTTTTTTGAACGTGCTAATCTCTGGAACTGCGAGTTGGATTTGAAAAAATCTTTCTGCATTTTACAGCCCAATTCTTGAGGAAGAATTACTTTCCTATTAACTAGAACACCATTTTTTTTTTAAATGAAAGTTAATGCGAAAACGAAGTAAAAGCACGGGCAGGCAATCTGTTGCGACGGGGTGGGTCGGGGGAACAAGAAATTTAACGCGGACGAAGTCGCGGGCAGAAGCTAGTTTGTTATATACGGCATTCAAAGTTTTGTTTTTCAAATCTGCGATAACAGGACAACTATTTCGGCGTGAACCGATCTAAAAATCTCACCGTGTAAACGGTCAATGATCGGTTGTAGTCTTTTCTTGCAATCTCTTACTAAGATTTTTTTGGCTCTGGTAAACTCAAACTCAAATCATTTATTTCAATTAAACCATTTACAGGCACTTTTGAATTGGCAAGGACTTGATCAGTAAATATAAAGCTAGTTGCCCATTCCAAAGCGTAGTAGGTACCTATGGAGAAGAACGAGCAAGAAACTTCATGGACAATCTTTTAAATTAAATTGTTACAAAAATATTAATTTCTTTAATATTGAATTAAAACTACAAGTAAGAACGATGTAAAAAAAAACCTACACGTTAAAAGCGTCCGGAGTAGGTACAAGTGGAAACAAAAACAAAAAAAACAATTTCAGAATAAAATAATTAAATTAAGCCGTGGCAGCTAAGAGGTGGTAGGTACCTCTCTACGATTTCTTTCTCAATAAAAATTAGTAAACACACAACACTTAAGCTCTTCAAAACCCAAATCGATACTTTTATGATCGAATAAAGTCATAAAAGGTATCGAATCATTTAGAACCTTTCTTTTGTTTCATTACGAACCCACGAATTCCATTGGTTTTATTATCCAAATATATTAAATGATTTTGTATGGAAATATTGTATTTACATAAGAATGTAAACTTTCTAACACATAAGGAATTAACTCTTAATTATGATAATAATGGTGCTGAGGCCATTAAATGGTTGTCACATGTCACATTTTTATAAATAGTTTAATGACAGAGGTTAAGCAACCGTTCGTTAGATCACACGTTTTGAATGTAGTTGGTTGGTTTGCGTAAGTTTTTAACTTAGATTTTTTTTTTCATTGTGTAGAGTCAGATAGGCTTTTTTATGTATTTTTGTGCCAAATTATTTAAAGGCACAAATTTATGTAAGTGCAATTAGGTGGAAGCAAATAATAAAATGGCAGTTACTTTTAGTCATTGCCGTCTTGTGACCGAAAATAGGCAACTGTTGTCTGTTTGATTGCCTAATTGATATGGACAAGTACCTAAATAGTTCATCATTCAAATATGACTTTTGTGAAAGTGGTTGAAGTACCTATGGCAGTACCTACCTATAACGATTGCCATTTATATAAACAAAAAGAAAATAAAATAGATAGGAAGAGATGGGGAATTTCTTAGATCACCATCCGTCATCATCATCACAGTGCAAATGACTTTAATCTATTGCTTAAGGTGCTTCTCTTAGCGAACGACCTTTAGCGTTCGGTCCTTAGTCCCGCCGCTCTGCCCCGCCCTGTCACGCTGCGTACGCCGAATTCACAGTTTAAAAGAGTAATGGTAGAGTTTCTTACCCATTTTGCTCCATGCGAAACTACCTTTTGAAAGGGGCAACTAGAATCAATTTTATTTCCATGTAAATTTTGACGTACAAAAGTGTCATAAATATGAACCTATTTGAAATAAATACACAATTTTTGGAATCATTTAAATAAAAAAAGAAGAGCGATCTTTTGAAATAAAATAAAACGTGATTTTTAAATTACTTATCTGTCCATTAGTGTCCTTGAGTTAATAGAACGTCACCTTTAGCAAAAGATGCATCGAATCAATAATTTAAGTATTTTTTTACCACGAGTATTTAAATGTATTTATAACACATAAAACAAATAAGAATGTGCAATATGATGAAAGGATATCGAACATGAATAATGTTCCTTTAGATGTAGTTTATTTCTCTTAACAAATAGGTTAAAAAAAAAAATGCACTATCGCAAGGTTTTGCTCGGGGTAGCGCCTTAAATGGAACTGAAGTATCTAATTATGCATTCAAATATAATATGAATTTCCTCAAAGCTTCCTCTTGACTGAAGTCCATAAAAACCTTTCTTTCGACGATTTTCATTTACTCAAATCACCGTGTGTGTCCAATATCAGCACAGAATTAATTACAAACTTAACTTCATTAATTTATGTCCAATAATTATTTTAAATATTCAGACCACCGCTTCAGCTCATTAGACACGTGATGAGTGGAATTCTTAAACATTTACACTTTAATACGAAAAGCCTTCGTATATTAATTATCATTTTAATTATTAGAAATTGATGCGGTGACGTTAAATTAATAAGTTAAATGTATTGTGTGGAAAGTTCCACACAAGTTCCTTTGTGCTCTTTTATGTTAATATATTGTCCTGTCAAGTATTTTGTGTGTACATAAATAAATAAATAAATAATAAATAAAGTTTGTTTGTTATATGGTGGAGGAAAATGTGTTTTATATTTTGTTTTTATGTTAGCTACACAAACCTACAGATGGAAACGCATTTTCTTTTGTTTAGTTTGTTGGTGATGTTCTTCAAAAAGGTCAGGTGCGTAGCACTCGCAACCGGCGTGCGTGTATGACCAGATGTATGAACGTAAACAAAGCAAAAGGAGTATGTGAGGAGCGTAACAGGTGGAGTTCTATAGTTTCTGCCTACCGCATGGGAAGAAGGCGTGTTTATGTGTATGTGTAGTTTGTTGTACTTATTAAGAGGCTACCGAGCGCACAGGGGCGCCCTCATCGTTTGTTCGGTGATTTCTTTTATTTTAGAATGAAAATGCAGAAAATAAGCTCGTCAAGTTGTGCTTCACAAGACTATACGTTATTATTACTACAAATAGTAGTTTTAAATTGTTATGTTTTATTGTAATCATTAAAACGGAGCTTAGTAGCCAGTTTTAATAATTACAATAAAACATAACAATTTAAAACTACTGTTTGTAGTAATAATAACGTATAGTCTTGTGAAGCACAACTTGACGAGCTTATTTTCTGCATTTTCATTCTAAAATAAAAGAAATCACCGAAATAACGATGAGGGCGCCACTGTGCGCTTGGCGTAGTCTTAAATGTTGAGTATTTTTTTGTCAGCTTGTACATACTTTATTTCTGTATGTTCTTAATTTTCGTATAGAGAAGTTGCTGGGTATTGTGCGTGTGCGTCCAAGTTCCGTCGATCGCTTCGTCAAGTGTTTACAGTACTACTATTTTATTAATGTCCTTCGGCAAACTTCGTGTGTCGTCAGTCGCTGGATTTCTATCAGTAATTTACATTAAGTTAAAAGAGTATTAACAACTCTATATACTTCCAAGTCGATTGAGAGCATCCAGTCTGCATCAAGTGCAAAGGGCAACTGGTAGAAATCCAACGATTGACGAAACACGAAGTTTGGCAAGGGACATTAAGAAAATAGTTGTACTGTACGTATTTTACCTTATTAAATAATAATAACATAACATTCTAGCTTAAACTGTGTGTTAATCAAATTCAATCATTAGCAGTATATTTCTTAAATTATTAAAAAACTGTCACACTTTTACACATTTCTGTCACTAATTATACGGTATTTTATATTTATCTATCAAATCTATATGTTATTAAAATATAAATACATGGAAAATTAATAAAATTTTACTGCTTTGGATTACCCAAATGATAGTTTTTATTTGGCAATATTCACAAATTAATGCAATAAAAACAATACAGAAAGTTTTTGAAAACACGTTATCTCCAAATCAATTAAGAATTTAAATAATTTACAATTTGAATGTTTCAATATAACGTTTAAATTGCCATTATTTTAATGATAATTTATGACAAAACTGGAGTTTATTTGAAACAATAAATTGATAATTTATTTGTACAATAAAATTAAGGTAGGTAATTAATGTGTTTAGGTAACATTAATCGCCTCAAATTATGCAAAGATTTTGTGAAGGACGTATTAAATGTTAGCAGCTGGTTTTATTATTTATTTTATAATTAGATAATAACGTTGAGATAATAATGTTTTACAAAAAACAAAATGACGATCATTCCATTTTATGGTCCTTCGAAAACAAGAAACGAAAAAACGACAATGTTTTTGGTTCCTTGTTTTCGAAGGACAATAAGAAAATTTTGAGTATTTTTTTCTCGTCAATAGTGACCATTTTCAACCCTGAAATATTGAACCCAAATAAAAACTTAAGAGGGCGTACAACGGTCCGGTACGGCTCATAAGGCTGCAGTCTCGCAAAATTCACTCGCGGTGAGTTATTTGCGCAACTTTGTATTTTTTTTTTAAACAAATAAAAGAAATAACATGAAATATTATTATTGCACAAAAATTAACATAATATAAGTAATAGCTAGTAGTTTTTTTTTAGTACATTGAGGTGGATTATGTTAGGTAAATCAAGCGTTGAATACAGCTCTTTCTGCCCAACAACATATCGAGGTATGTTTGTGCTCCTACTTTAGGGTAATTAAGAATTATTTTCAAAATCTGTTCAGCGCATAACTAGCTGAACATTCTCGTCTTCAAAATGCGCTGATTAGTTTTTTCTAATTATCTTTCATTTTCTTATTCTGGAGGTCACAAAGTCATCAAAATTCTCTGTTTTTATCTCTTAATAAACGGTTTGTTTCATAATAACAATGCATCATATATAGGTAATAATTAGATTGTTTTGATGTCAAACGTTCAATAAAGCAAATACAAATTTTGAGATTGTTATTATTGTTAGAATAAGGTGATTTGGGTGCATTTTTTTTTTGTATTTGTTTCGTTGTACTTTTGGCATTAAAATAATTTAATTATTACATACATATATACGATTCATTTTATTTAAGAAACAAACCGTTTATTAAGAGATAAAAACAGAGAATTTTGATGACTTTGTGACCTCCAAAATAAGAAAATGAAAGATAATTAGAAAAAACTAATTAGCTCATTTTGAAGACGAGGATGTTCAGCTAATTATGCGCTGAACAGATTTTGAAAATAATTATTAATTACCCTAAAGTAGGAGCACAAACATACCTCGAAATGTTGTTGGGCAGAAAGAGCTGTATTCAACGGTTGATTTACCTAACATAATCCACCACGATGTACTAAAAAAAATACTAGCTATTACTTATATTATGTTTATTACTGTGCAATAATAATATTTCATGTTATTTCTTTAATTTGTTTAAAAACAATACAAAGTTGCGCAAATAACTCACCGCGAGTGAATTTTGCAAGACTGCAGCCTTCAGTAAAAAAAGAAAGTATTCATCCGGTCATTCCTATCCCATCTGTTACCAAACATTGGTACAAATGGGCCAGGCTCTTCACGCTAATGAAAATGATGTCCGGACATCACAGCGTTGACAAATACGGATCGCACCGGCCCGGACACTGCTCCGTACGGGATTTTTCACGCGAACCCGTCTAATCCAGTGTCGGGGTCGGTTAGACCGATAGATTTGTCCCAATGTTTGTTGGCAGACGGACGATTTTTTAGGGTTATCTGGCGATTTCGAGTGGAGATTAACATTCATCTGTTGCGTGGATTTGGTATCATTTTTATTATGTTATGTTGAAATTTTTTAGAATGAATGAACAAGGGAACTCTAACTCATAATAATATCTTGCACACCGCCTTGGTAATCACTAATATCATTAATTTCTTTAAAAATAAACCCTTTCTTTGGAAATAACAAGTAAGCATAGGAATACCCTATATGCCCATTATTTAGCTAAGATCATAGAACAGAGCATTCATCCGAATGCTGAAGTATTACTCTGCGATCATTAACAAAATATTTAAAAGAATCATAAATAAAATAAAAATTATAAGTGTCTCGTCCACATAAAGCAACCTAACCCGTTTCTACCTAGACTTATAATAATACGTGGCTTAAGCACTTATATTTTGAGAAGCAACTGGTCATCTTTTTCCTTTATAACATCATTTCTATGATAATTAAAAGTGTATCACAGTTTTTTTTATTATTATTTTGATGTATCTATTTAACAACATTATCGACGCGAGACATCTCAACTGATAATCGTGATATTTAAATGTTATAAAAAACGATAACCTTCACATTTATAAGTCAGATGTGCCAAGATTAATTTAAACAAACAAATCAATTGTTTATTTTGTCAGTACCTACATTATTTTTGGCATCTGATTAATTTGCATATACTGCAGATGAATGCAGTTTTTGGTGTTCTTGTTCAAGATTGGAATAACTTTGCATAATATACTTACGTGTCACGGTTTTGCCTCGATGACTGCATTTGTCATGACATAAAAACTAACAAGAACATCGATTCAACTAAAAGAATTGACATTTCCAAATAAGTCGAGATATCTGTCGGCAACTTTGTTCCACCCATAAGTTATTACTATAAAAAGTATATTGAACAATTTAAGACAAAAAATATTGCACGCATTTTTTTTTTTCGTTGAAAACAAGTCTTACTTTGATTAGCCATTAGATCTGATTTATATTTCAAGTCATTAACTACCAATGATTTATCGATCGAATCTAAATATTGGTCAATAAAAAATGAAATTCACGATGCACATTGTTGATTTTATTTTTAATATTTGTCATATTAAACTGTTTGTGAAATGATGTAAAACTTGGTTGTCAATCACGAAATAAACTTAATCAATCAATCCATATTTCCTTTTGAGGTTTTATTGCAGCACTATTATAAACTTCGACTAACGA
Source organism: Dryobota labecula (assembly GCA_947523025.1). Lineage (NCBI taxonomy): Eukaryota > Metazoa > Arthropoda > Insecta > Lepidoptera > Noctuidae > Dryobota > Dryobota labecula. Next base: position 2,291,683 of record OX383292.1, read on the forward strand.
GACTCAAATTAATGACATTCATTACCAACAAACTTGTTTTACTTAAAGCTCGCTTGCATTTTGCAGCCTAAATAACAACACTGTTCAGCGTTAAAGTAAGATTTTTCTTCTACCACTTTTCTTAATGATATTCGAATACAATTTCTAAGTCATGACATAACTTTTCTAACTAAAAACTTCTACAAAATAAACAATAATTCTGAATAACCTCGCTGCCCAAACCCAAACACGCAAGCAATAATTTTATAAATGAATAACCTACTCCATTGATATTCGTCGATAACATGATTGATACTAGAATTTGTTTCGCCGGTCGCCGTCCCAATCAATCAACGCCATCTCTTGATTGATACGCGACGACACTGGATTCATGAGCGTATTAATTTAACTTCGCTGCGACATTGATGGATATTTATGATATTAACGAGCTATATAATTATCTTGATGTGAAAGGTAAAGTTTTGTTGATGTATGTGTTGCGGGTTTAGTTGTTGGTAGGTTTTCAGAGGTTTATGTTAGATGATTATATTATTGAGAGCAATGTGATCCAGTTTTAATGGCCGAAACTTACGAGTTGTAGGTTTCTTTTGTGTGAATTATTCACCACTGCTGTCAAAGCGGTGAAGGAAAACATCGTGAGAAAATCGGCATGTCCTAGAACCAAAAAATTCGAAGACAGGTTACATCTACCAACCAGCGCTGGGCCCGCGTAGTGTATTACGGCCCGCTCTCTCTTATAGAAGGTATGAGGAATAGGGTGTAAAGTTCACTTATCCTCTATTAAAAAGGGAGGATCCTCCGACGAGACGGGTGTCGTGTCTGGTGGGCAACTGCCCGACGGTTGATGTCGGGATGTTGTATATATATACAAATCCTGCATCGCGCAATCAGAGTTTACCGCGCGACTAGTATATACTAGTCGCGCGGTAAACTCTGATTGCGCGATGCAGGATTTGTGACGTCAGATCTTTGATGCGTAGTTCGCATGTGGCGTTGTAGATACCGCCACACTCTCACCGAGAGAAGGCCTGTGTCTCAGCAGTGGGAATATTATAGGCTGATTATACAGGGTTATTGATAACACTTATACTCCATTTATTATAACATTAGACAAATAACTGTTCTCACCCTTTCGTTATTTCTATGTAAACGTTTAAAAAACTGTTATTTCACGATAAATACAAAGCACTGTAATCTACACCACCATTTGTACCATATACATTAAAAAAATAACTCTAAAGTGCAGTAATTTCAACAATATTACACAATAACTGTCGTTATTTAGCCGTTATTTGTCTAATGCTATAGTGAATGGAGTATAAAACCTCTCAGGACTATATTACTAACATCATAAACAACAGCTTTAGTTCAATTACTTTTAATAATTCATCAGATTTTAATTTATCATATTTTCATATAAAAAATTAAAAATATTTTATATCGAGGGACTAAGCGTAGCCATAATATACCAGATGTGGTTTGACTCCCGAGCGTGCGATGGAGTCAATGAAACCGAGGGTATATTAAGTTGGCGTTTAGTCTCGAGGTGCAAACTATAATTTCACTTTGAGTGCGAGAAAAATAGTCAGTTTAGTACAAAAACATTGAATAAATATTACTTAATAAAATAAAAATCACAATATCTATTATGTCTTTTGCTCTTTGCTCGACGTGAAACTCTTCACTGTCACTGGACATTCTTAATAAATTTATTTAAAACCGAATAAATTTACACTCGACAAAAATTCTGAAATTTTCGCGGTCAGTTTTTGAATCAACGAAATTAAAAAACCAATTACTTTTCACTCCCTAGAGACTAAAGTGGTCACTTTAGTCCCGCTTCGTAGGGCTGGCTATATTGGCGTACTTTTAGAGCATGAGAAGTGAAAAAAATATTTATTCAACGCTCTAAATGTTACGAACCCGTAGCAAAACGAACTGCTGTGTCTTGTTCAAAAGGCAGGGGTGACAGTGCACGGGAGAAGTAGGTAGATACAAAAAATACAGAATTGAAATGTGTTAGATAGAACAACAGTTCTTTTGTAAAAAGTCATAGAACAAAAGTTGTTGTTTATGAAGTGCAAATTTGTTAGCGTTTTACCAATAACCATGTATATCTATAATATATACGTATATTGAATGGAATACTTAGTTATTTATGAAAGTGTGACCATTGGTTCGTAACACAGTGACTATACGTGGAAAACTGTGAAAAGGGTGGTGTAAATGAAATGGAAAAAGTCTGAATGGGCTCGCAAGAATCAGAAATGAATGATGAGACAAAATTGTTTATAACACAGTTCTCTAGTACGATAATATTACTATTCTACTCCACCTAGCCTTTTCCCTGTTGGGGTCGGCTTCCAGTCTTACCAGTCTTCCAGTATTTTACATGAAGCGCCTATCTGACCTCTTGTTAACATTATTGAAGACTGTTAACATTATTGAAGACTGTTAACATTATTGAAAAGTAAAATAAGTTTGAGATTAAGAAATTGTGGTTTCGGTTTGTCGAAAAACGAATACGGTTTTGTCTGTTTTGATAAAAGTCGTAATTTCTTCAATTAAAAATACCATAGACACACGTTACTACTTTTACATGCCACGAAACAGTGACATCCAACCCGCAACCGCTATGAATGCCAACAAGATGTAAGTACGAACATTAACAAGAGCTCAAATAGTTGATATACTCGGAGTCAACCCTCCCGCGCCGGAGTGACAGCGACAAATCGTTACTTGTTGCGCAAGCTTTATATGCTCAATGTTTAGATACCGCAGTGTTATCATACATGTTTATTAATGTACCATTTACGTATGAAAATATATTTTGATGGTAGTATAGTGGAGTTCAAATTGAATGCACTTGTGTAAAATTTGGAAAAGTCAATCATTTTGTACTTTTATGTGACTAAAATATAGTTATCCTATTTTAAATGCGGAAACTTTAAAGATTATATTATTATGTAGATAGTTTTGATGCAGAGGTGGATAGATATAAGCGCATCTATCACAATTGAATCACCATCGTTCATTAGATAAAGAAAGATCAATTACTAGTAGCATATGTTCTACATAAGATAAAAACATATATATACATACTTGCAGAAAAACTCTGTCATTGCTCCCAAATTCTCTTTCATTCATTCTTATTTCATTTATAAGTGAAACTGCAAAATATCAAACAATATCCACCTTAACTTTACTCAGTCTGCGCTGAAGAACCATCCCCACAACAGTTTCTCCCACAAACGTTTTGCGTGAAAACCGAAGTCCACTCGTAGAGTCCACAAACCTGACGTAAACAAGAGACTCGCTGCGACGTCATGACAAGTTACACTTGAGCCCGTTGTGTTTGTTACTTGTTGCGTCCACGTCGACGTCTAAACGCGTCAGCGATGACGCACCGCGCATTTGAGGGTTGATATTCTGGCAGTGACGTTGATGAAGACATCATTATGTTGGTCGTTGTTCTTCTGCTGATTATGAATTGTGTTTAGGGACTGGAAATCAAGGATTTGCTATTTTAGTGGAAGATGTGCAACTGTGGAAAGTAATCAGGGCCGAAGCAATTTTCCTTTACAATTTTTAGCATTGCCAATGCGTCTCCTAAGTTTTGTTCTACTGTCAGACTAAATATTTATGTTTACTTAATCTATTTATGCACGTTAGCAGGCGGACGTATTTGAAGTTTTTCGTTGCCCTCCCATAGATAAATATCACCCGTCTATCCATTGGCTACTCTACGATCCAAATCCGGTACGACTCTAATAATCCTTCCATATCCTATGGGACGTCATCCCTACCATTATAGCGTCCCCCGGTCTACTCCTTGATATGCAATGGTCTCGGTAGCACCATGAAACATGAGGCTCCAGGGGCTAGTGTGAATCTTTGCGTTCATTCGAGTAATCGAGTCTGGTCAAACCACGCTGGGGTCGCTGCATTTCATTCATTTATTAATTCATTAGTCCGCTTACTTCAGTACTGAATTAATAGTGCATTCAAAAGGCTCCACGAATGTCGATTCTGAAATGTGTCTAGCGCACCCTTTGTTTTCAGTCTTGCTTCCGCGGTGACTTTATAATCTTTACGCATTTGAAAGAACTTTATTTGTACAAAATCTTCTGACACAAACAGTAAACGTGTAATTTTGTAAAAACACAACTATTTTCCAACATTTTTGCAAAACCCATCGCCTATTTAACCCCAATCTTTTCCCCACGAATCACATAATCACCACGCTATCACCACCGCCACATTATTCTCAGTTATCAGTCTACTCACCCCAGTGGCGACTATCGTGAACATACGCGGCGCGGACAACGCGGTATCTGACATTTTACGAGCGCAACCGGGACGGCCGGTCAATTACCGCCAGATACCGCTTGCTTATTGTGTAGAATCAATATTGCGGGCGATATGCACGGGGTGAATTATAAAATGTTAGGTTTTATTTGTTGTGTGGGGAAAATGGAATGTAAGAGAGTAATCATGAAGTGTAGTCCTTGAAATAAAGAGGTTTATCAAAGCAGGTATATCATTACAGACTTTCTGTAGGATGAATAGAACGCATCATTTTCTTGTAGGTACATTTAAAAAAGGATTCTCCTGATTAATCACATTACTAAAATAATTAAATGATGATTTAACAAATTGATGAAAATATTAATTACATGATATTTATTTGGTTTTGCTGAAGACGTAATTCAATTTGTAGTGTCATTCCAGTTTAGTTAAATGATAAAATGATTTTATTTCTGTAAGTAGGTTTGTACCATTCAATCATATTTTCAAAACTATATGAGATCGGCGTTTCGTATCTGACTACTTTGAAAAGAATAGCCAAAACAAACTTAGAGGTCACAGTCTCTTTTAAAGTCCAGACATAATCTTGGTCAGATCATAAGAATACCAAGATTGAAATTACCGACACGACAGCGTCAGCACAATGCTTTATTGGACTGCAAACTATGGAAATTGTATTAGGTAAGTCTTGCTGAGTTTTTATTCCAACATATTCGCATAATTCATAAAACGATGTAAGTATAAATTCATATTATGACGAAATTACCTGCAAAAAGTAATCCCTTAAATTTATACTAAACCTTTACACCCACTAAATCAGCTAAAAAATAAAAATAAAACCATAACTCGCTCAGCGAACCGGTTGATTATAATTGGAGCACTTAATACAAAAGTCGAAGGACAAATTCGAAACATCGAGATCACCCATCGGTAGTAAGCACGATTTATAGTGCGTGCGTGTGCGCAAGGGATTTATCGGAACATGCACGAAACGGTGACAGATCGGTGATGTTTTTAGTTTGCCGTTTATTTTTTCAGTGTTTGTAATTAGTGAGCTGTGATTGTGTGAGTTGTGGGAAGAAACTGTGATGTTGAGATAAATGCAATGTGTTGAGGTGTGCTGTGCGAGGGTTAAATTATATCTATTTGATTTTATGTGATTTTAAAAAGCCATTAAAATTAAACAAACCACTGCATTTGGGGGTTAAACAAAAAAAATACATAAAAGATGTCAAAAATTAAGTAGGTAGGTATCAAATAGGATAAGTAAAATATCAATAGTCTATAAATATCTAGGAAATTTATAAATTCAACTTTATATATTACAACTTTTCCATTACCACAAACAAAATAATCAACGCTATCAATTAAATAACCAGCACCAACATTCCATTCAAAGCAACTATAACTTATTGAGAATTAAAATTGACCTATCAATATCGCGAAACTTCATTCTATTTCAATGCGGAATCGGTCCCCCAACAAAGAGTTCTTGCTCTTTGTGCTGTCGGGCACAGACGGTACGCTAACGGCACGACAACGGCACGGCAACGGCAGGACAACGGGACGGTCGCGAGGAAATTACGCGCCGTCACCGCGCCGACTGATTGAATGCTTTGAACTTTACGTATAATGTTGGTTGATGGTAGTTACGCGGTTCTGATCTGTGGTAGTACGAGCAAATAAACCTAAGTGACCAAGTTTGAACTGAAAATAAAACGTCATAAATGCTGTAACCTACACGTGTTATAAACGTAGACCATAGACTTCTTATAAGTTTTCCTGTACTCTTAATAATGAGTCCTTGATAATAATAATAACAATGATAATATAATAACCAGATGTATGAATGTAAACGAAGCAAAAGGAGTATGTAAGGAGCGTAGCAGGTGGCGCTCTATAGTTTCTGCCTGCCCCAATGGAAAAAGGCGTGAGTTTATGTATGTATGTATGTAAATAATAAGTAATACTATTTTCATTATTAAAAAAAAAAAAAAATCTAGGCTCAGTAGTTTCGAAGATAAGGAGGGCGAATTATCAATTTTCATCAATTTTCGTAAATAACTTTATAAGTATTTATATTAAAATTACAAATATATCTGAAATCCTTACAATAAGCCCTTTCATTTGATGTATCACACGGTATAGTTTCCAAAACCTTTTTTTACATTTTCCAATATGAGCCGTCACTCCCGTATTCATAATTAATTTATTTACGTTACACGTCCGTTACGTTTAGGTCAAGTAGATTCAGAGCAAATTGGCTGTGACAGACAGACTTACAGGTACACGAGTGATCCTGTAAGGGTTTCGTTTCATTCCTTTTCAGGTACGGAACCCTAGAAAGCGTTGAAAGAATTTAAGAAATAAAAGTTTATTTTTGCGACAAATATTGATTGATGCATATAACTATTTCAACTAAACTTATCTCAGTGGTATGATTTAACAGTTGATTTAAACAAATAATAAAATTGGTAGGTTTACTAGCATAATTTCTATTTTCAGTGAAAGTTATGCAGTCATTTAAAGTCGAGGAAAGTCTCCTATAGATTTTCTCTGTAGGTAGATTCAAAGAAATTCCCCTGCAGCTCTCCACTTCTTCACATTCTGACTTCTATAACCAAGATACAGAACTTAACACAACCTGGGTACTTAACACCAAAACAGTTCTAAATAACACCCTAACTATAATAGCCAAGTAACAAACACAAGCTTTACAAATAAAACCGCGTATCTCCTACTACAAGTAGTATGTAAACACTATCCGCGGTTATTGCGAAACCGCCCTTATCAGATATCACTAGTTTGGATTACCGACATCTGCCGGTGATTGATCACGTGATAACGACTGATAACGACCGATTAAGTGAAACTTACCGTACTAAGTTTGAAGCGTGAATGTGAGTTGTTAAAATGTTAAGTGATGGTTCCAAAGGTCTTAAAAAGTTATGTACAGTCTGTAACGAAACGGGATTAATACTTTTAGTTTATATCAAATAATTTTGTGTCAATTTACATGACAAATCTAAAAGTTAAGTACGTTATTGTCAAAAGTTCTGTTGTTGGCAGATTTATGTTTATTTTGTTTTATTATGCTGGCTACTCTGTATTTTTTTACTGGCAACATTATAGATTAGATTTTTTTTCTTCTCTCCAGATTGTCGAAATAAGTGTACCTACTGATTTTTTCTGATCATATCGAATAAAGTGGTTTTTTAAGTTGACCTATAGATTCTACATTACCTACCTGGGTGGATGATGAATAAAAAAGGCAAATTTGATACAGACATTGTTATTTTGAGCTTTCATCAATCAATAGCAAATCACAGTCCACTACAAAGAGATAAAGACATAGATTTATTAGTATCACTAGCAAAATCGCTAGCTGCTATAAAAACACGCACAATGAAGGGTTCGGTAGTTGGGATGAATTTATCCCAAGAACAAACTAAACATTCTATACGTAGTTGAAAAACATGTTCTCTCATACATTCCAACTGCAAATGTAATTTTTTATGCATACTATTGGAAGATTTACCATGTTATTTTGAAATGAAATGAAATGAAATCGTTTATTCTGTAAATAGGATATCGGAATCACTTTTACACGTCATATAAAAACAAGCTTGAGGAAGTCGACATTTCCTATCTGACTATCCCTGAGAAGAAATGGCGAAACAAACTCAGGGGTCAAAGTCTCTTTTAAAGTCCAGACATAATCTTGGTCAGATCATGTGAGGACCATGTAGATCCGTGTCTGAAATGGTCTTTTGAGGAAAGAACCACACAATTTTGAGTGGACCTGTCCAGTCAGTGCAAGCATTTGTCAGTAAACGTGTAGCTCAACTTAGGATTTAAGGAGCTCAACGACTCGACGAACAATACCAAAGAAAGTACATTTGGGTAGGCCGCATAAAGTACTCAAAAAACCAGACCATCATTAAAACTACTTGAGAAACAGGAAAAAAGAGATAATTTAAAAAAAACAAATGACCCACATAGTGCTCACATTCACAATAATTAAAGTAATATATGTAATACTTTTCAAAGTAAATATTCATGTCATTTTGTATATAATATTTAATAATGTCAATAATTAGGTATGTATATAAAACGTTGTATAATTATTAAAATGTCAAGTTTTACGGTTTAATCAAACGGCTTTAAGCAGAGCGAACAGTTCAATCCCAAGCTTTTTTGTCTTCTAAATAATCAGAAATGTTATAGTACCCTTTTTTGCAGTTTGGTTTTAATACAGCTTTTAAATCGTTTAATGGGTAAGTTTCGAATTTCAATGGGAAGTTTGTTGTAAAAGCGTATACATTGACCCATGAATGAGTTGCTTACTCTGTGGAGGCGAGTGCGATGTACAGCAAGATTGTGTTTATTTCTGGTATTTAGACTATGAATATCGGACATTTTCTTAAAATTTGATATATTTTTGTGTACATACAATAGATTTTCAAATATATATTGAGAGGCTACAGTCAGAATATCTATTTCTTTAAATTTTTCCCGAAGGGAATCTCTTGCACCAAGGTTATAAATGGCTCGAACAGCCCTTTTCTGTAAAACAAAAAGACCATATACCTCATAAAGGTTTTCCTGCAATGTATAAAAAATACAGAAAATACTTCTATGCCTAAGTAGGTGTACACCTACTTGGGTATAGAACAATTTACTGTATTATTTTTTTTTTTCATAATTTAGTAACTCAGTAGTTTCGGAGATAAGGGTAAGTAGAGAGAAGGGTAAGGAATGGTAAATTTTCATCTATTTGCTTAAATAGCTTTAAAACTATTTATTTAAAAAATAATAAAATATTTTTTTCTTGAGACCCTCACAGTAAGACCCTTTCACTTGATATGACACACGATACAGTGTGTAAAACTTTTATTTGTATATCCTTATCCTCTCCCAAAAGTGACCCTATATTCAAAATTCATTTACTTACGTAACACGTCCGTGTTTGGGACACAGAAATTAATATGTGTACCAAATTTCAACTTAATCGGTCCATTAAATTCGGAGCAAATTGGCTGTGACAGACGGACAGACAGACACACGAGTGGGCCTATAAGGGTTCCGTTTTTTTTTCCTTTTGAGGTACGGAATCCTATAAATGTTAAAAATGCGCACCTTCTCATTCTAAACCAACTTCAAAGATTGTTCTATTGTCCAGTTGTCCACCTCAACATGAGCATTCATATTTCGATTAAAGAAAGTTGTTTTTAGAACATTTTACAATTTACCTTTTAAAATTCAACTGTAAAAATTGCACTATAAACTCCCCGAGCAAAACTAAACTTTAACCACAACCAAATAGAGTTTAAACTGGTTATGTTATCTAACTATGTATAAAAGTATCGACCCATTTCGTCGAGAATCGATAAAAATCAAGATTCATAACGTTTTATTAAGAAACGGTTTAGTTAACGTTGTCATTTGGTGAACAATTGTAATCGGTAATCGGTAATCACATCGGTTTCACGGCGATTTTCGTGAAATTGATCTATTGTTTCGTCAGAATTGTAAAGAGTAGGTAAGCTTTGCGAGTCTCTGTGACGAATTGGAAAAAAATCGGTTAGATTTTTGAGTTAAAATAGTTAAAAGAGACAATACAAAAGCAGACAGATGACCGTTAATAAGGTCATTATAAATAACTGTTTTCTTAAAATTATAATTAGATACATTTGTCTTCAGTATGATTAATGCGGACGTTTGACATTTTTGACGATTTAATCGAAATTAATGTCCGTATTTTGATTTTGTTAACTGTGCACACTTTTGAAATATAACTTTCATCTACGTCATTTAACATGTTTTAAAACATACTTACATAATATTTTATTTTATGTAAGACTAGCTGCTGCCCGCAGCTGCGCCCGCGTGGCTTTTTCTAAACAAATAAATAAAATGGAAGTGTCTGTTTGTAATGTAACAATTTTTTTTTAATCCACGCAGGCCAACCCCCGGGCAGCAGGTAGTCGAAAATAAAAGCCTAAGTTACTCCTTATAACATCGGCTATCTGCCAGTGAAAGTCCCGCCGAAATCGGTCCAGCCGTTTCGGAGATTAGCCGGAACAAACAGACAGATAGACAGGCCGACAGATAGACAAACGTTTTAAAATGTTTTATTTATTTTTTTGTTATAAGTACCGTGTAAACTTTCATATGCATTTAGTAAAAAACCTATTATTTTGACATTACAAACAGAAACTTCAATTTTATTTTTTTGTATAGGTATTCCTTGAAACCTATAACTATATTTTTGAGCAGCTTAGAAAAGACAAATGAAAACTTATAACTCGTCCACTGAAATATTTAGTTCAAAGCATACCAACAACTAAAAATTTAAAATATTTTTTTTTAATAAAATCACATCACCCTCAAAGCCAAAAATTATCCCCAAACAAACAAACATACCATTTCATTACTCTCCCATAATTCAGACAATGCGGTAAAGGGGAGAGGCTTCATTAAAATTCACGTTCATAGAGCGAATCAGAGTCACCTGCAGATACCCAGCGGCCTATCACTTCCTTTGATCAATTGGCTGGCACATACGGATTGGGAATAGGGATGGACCCACACTTGTTTCCCACTGGGATAGACGAGAGTCCGGGATTGTGATTCCGTTGTTGCTTTATCGGTTTGATATTTGCGGGGCAAAAAACCCAAAGGATGTGGAAAACCCTATCTTAGATTATACATAATTAGTAGTAATCATTAGCACCCATCAATCATCAAACTCTAATTTTATATCGATATGCATTATAAATATAATTTGCTCGCTCGATGATTAAGTATAAGATAGCATGTAATTAGAAATTATTCATGCATAGTCTCAAAACAGCAATTTAAAGGTAAATTCATTCTTATAAAACAGCCTTCTTGTTTACTAAACTTGCTAACAAATCCCGCATACCGTCCACTGCTCGACAGTACAACCACGGGATACCCGACCCCGGACCAATCGTCCCACCACTAGCCACAGTGCAGACCGCCGCGAGCGTTTCGTCCACAACCGCATCTTTGGCGTCCGGCACCGGATTGACACGTTGCGTTTTAATCAATTAGCGTACAGAAACGCGGTTCACGAATCAATGGGCAGTGAAATAAGCGAGCCGGCCACCGCGGCGCCAATTCGGCTATCCGGTTTCAAATACGTTTTTTTTTTCCAATGCGTTTTTCGGACGGACGATAACTTCATAATCGGTGGGTTCTTTTTTTGGCCGCGGATTTTCGTTACGGTCAAACGGGCGCTTTGTTTTAGATATTAGATGTTCTTTTTTAACTTTCGTTGCTCATCATTCAGTTTGTGAACTTCTTCTGTATCAAAATGATTCTTGAATGATTTTGTTAAATCATGTGACATCTTATGAATTTTTAAGTGCTGACATTCCTGATACATTTTACTATTATAGTTTTAATCAGGGTTCGAACAGATGCATAATCCTATAGAAGCAAAAAATATAGTAGGTAATTTCTACAAAATGGTTTTGTTATCGGACAGAGCAAATGCGAAAATCGGTCTATGTGATAGAAATGCCTCAACAGTCATCGTCAAAGTTCTAATCACAATGCATAAGAACAAATAACAATAAATAGTTATTGCCTTTCTTATTGCGAAAGGTCCGGACGATATGGTATGTCGGAATTAACAAGATAATCACTTTTTTGTACTTGCTTCCTACAAAGAATAAAGAAATTAAACACGTAGAAACCCACAAAGAAAACGCTCGTTTGAGTGTCTCTATGTGAGACATTATTTTGAACCCCGTAATCAGTTGTTTGGGTAGCAACACCCGTTGCACTGTTTTCAATCGAATCTAATACAATACTAATATCACGTATCAAGCTAATAACTTAAAAAAAACTGCTGAACCCCAAAGAAAAGCGCCAATCATTCCATTACCCCACATCTAATTAGGCGACTCCTTCAAAACCTGATAAAACCGTATCTTTGTATCAATATTCGTTTCGTCGATACAATCGTCCCAAATTATGTCAGCAGATATACTTTGAATAATTGATCCGTCTATGACTAGCGTAATAAAACCAATCAATCAATTATCGATCACATGGTTTTGCGCAACGAGCGATGGCCCCATTACAATTGTGTTTTTCCTTGTATTATCATTTTTAATATCTATCCTATCGCCGATTATTACATTTAGATGATGAACGATCGCAATAAAGCGATATACTGTTATCTGTTCCCTTTTAAATCAACCTAAATACGGTTTTAAAATGTCTTTATTATCATGATTAATTTGTCAGTTGGTGTTTTGCTTTCAATATTAATTAGCTCAGTATCAGTTTTGTTTGTGTCATGCTTGTTTGCTTCAAAATTTTTCCATTTGACTAACATGTCGATTGGAGCTTTGATACAAGGTACATAGGTATGGATGCATTTTTACTGATTTTATATTTGTAACCGTTTATATTTCCCTCATTGACACAACATTTATCAACTTGATTGTGTTTAGGTTCAATGTGTTATTTCTGCTACACTTCATTACCGACATCAAAAGCTTGAAGACTACGCGCCACACATTCATGTTCTCTTAAACTTGATATTTCGATTATGTCGTGGTTAATCTTTTACCGGTAAACCTTAGTCTACTTCTATATAGAAGAAAACTAAGCTTAAAACACAAGCCCACCATAAGGATCTATCTTCACCTCTCTAACAACATCTTCTCCATTGTCCACAGAGGAAGCCAACAGTCCAGAAAGCGGAGTGAAGGAGCGAGGTGACAGGGGGGAGAGGCAGGAAGGGGGAGAGGGCGAAGCGTCCGGCTCTGTGTCCCCTGCGTCCCGCACCTCCCCCGCGCCTGACGAACGTGACGACATCGAGCACAGTATACCAGCTACCCTGATCCAGGATCCTAATGTTGAGAGGTGAGTTCTAGATTCTTTACAAGATTAAAACTTTATTATAATCATCATCTTCCATAGACCATGAAGCACCTAATATAGCTATAGAAACAGTTTTGGGCAAATAGGTTGATGACAGGAGTATGGTGGTAATAGAATCCAAGGCAGTCATACTCCTTTGTCGAAATCGTGAAATTCTGATTGATGTAAGCAAAGGGACCAAAAATCGTCTTGACACTTGAAAATACTACAGTTTGTTCAATTAGATCTGAGCTGAACTCAGACATTGTACTGTACATTTTCCTGAAAATTAGGAAATATAAAATGATATTTTTGCTAGGTTTCTACTAATAGTCCCATTGATGAGTAAGGATAGCCAAAGTAAGTATAAAATAGCTGGCACATCATTAGTTTCGGACGTTGACAAAAAATACGACGATATTTATTCCAATCTTCCGACAGAATAGTCATTAATTTACTTAAATATAAGTTGATGCATCTCCATACTGTTCATTTGAGTCAACATACCACAAACTTTGAATCAAATGGATTATCCGTTCGATTCAAAGCTCCAATGTCTGCAGGGTCAAACCCGCAAGAACAATCCTTTCCAATACCGCACCTCAAGGCTTTTATGGAAATTATACCATCACCAACAATCTCAAACCAACGGACCCACCCATTCATAATAACATACGCCATTGTCAACGCGGAGGTCTGCACATCACTCCATGGTGTCCACTTTAATGATCCCATTGTTTCCACCGATCAGTTGACAACGACTGTCCACTGACATCACTACTTACCCAACCAATATAAAAATACAGCCAACATAACTCTTATTACAAAGCCCATAAAGTTAGAAGTGGAATATTTTATAAGAAAATTTTATATAGTCGAGATAGAGGAATGAAAATTTAAATGTGCAGTTGAAATAAATCTTATTTAAAGGACTCTAAAGTTGATTTTAGAATGTTTGGAGTGCAGAAAGAAGTTGGTAAAGATAGAGAAATGACTCGTCAGTGACAGTTATAGTGGGTAGAACCACTAAAAATGATCTGAATTTTCAAAATGACGTTCCATCAATTTTCATTTCGAAATGCTTTTGGATTTATCGATCTTGGTAAGAATGATTGATGGGTCAGGAGTTATGGCATAGGCCACAAAAGATTTTGGTGTAAGTGCAACCCGAGAATAACGAAATTAATGACTTTGTTTCCATGCTACATTACATTTGGCCAGATGAAACTAGTCAAAGTCAGCTCCTAGTCAAAACTATCTTGAAAATCGCTGCCTCTTCATTTATAGGCAGGTTAGTTAAGATGAACAATGTACAAGTTAACAATATTTGATAATTCTTAACCTTTTACGTTACGACCAGGATCAAGGTTAACGCCATTTGCAAACATTAGTATTTTATTATAAATTTATAGCAAAGTCAAGACAACATTGTAAAACAAAGGTTTTGCTTTCACTGCATGATCAGAAAAATCTTCTGTTCCGTGGAGCGTACGTTAATATTTTTAACTGAAATATTCTATATTTCAGTTAAAAATATTTAAACAGAACGTGCACATAATCTGTGAACAACAGATACACACGACAGATACCACTTATCACTTAGTATGTCCTGCTTTATTTGATTATTGGATCGACATGAAAATTAATGATTATTGATATTTATTAGAATAATACATGAAGGATGTCTAGATTGTGTTAATTAATCATTATGCGGAGGTTATGAGGAGATCTGTATCTGAGGCGGATACGTTTTGTTGGCAGGTTGTTGTTCAACATGATTGTATAATTGAAGGGGTTTTATTCACTATGGCTATTGTTTCTAGAGTCACAAACGAATGAACTAAAAATAATTTCAAATAAGTAACGCCTGATTGCAATTGGGACAAGAACAGTTTTCTTTTAAATATTAAATAGAGATATATTAAATACAGTGTTAGTAATTACTGCTTAAAACTACCGATGATCTGCACCATAATTATGTAATACACTATCAATTGCAATCTGAATGATTTTGAAGCAGATTGATAATCCATTGCTTCATATGTTCGAAAAATTGGTCTGCTCAACAACGTAAATAACGCAATGAATTTTGTTGAACTGTCAAAATGAAACCCATTCCTACTGATAGTGGGTAATGCAATTACCCTTCTGATGACTTATTTATCCGAAAAAGTTCATAATAAAAATATTGGTATAAACATGAGCGACTACTCTTGAAAATATAATCATGCATTAAACTCTCTATATTACGGTTAAAATAATAACACCATAAAAAATAATAATATGTGGAATGGGAAAAGACAATCGGACACAACAAGACGTCACATCATTTGATTATCAATAAGAATAATATCGATTATTTACTCACAGTCTCGATTACTAGCTGATTTATTTTGTAGGGTTACGAGCCGTTAATCAGATTGTACGAGGACCGTATCGAATCGATATGAGGACAGCTGCAACTCAGTTATTTTCAATATTTAATTAGATGTATTGAGGTAATTATAATATGTAATTTTATAAAAATATTAAATTAAAATTATGGGTCGTTTAACACTTAGGCTGTGTGTCATGGAAATGTGAAATCCAATAAATTAATCTTGTTAATAATATTATGTTATTTGTACCTTCATAAATTATTACGCGAAAATCTTAGCTCCAGTCGATTTCAATATTGTCGATGTTGATGAAAACTTTATGTATTCCTGGAAAAGCGCAATTTTATCATGTTTTTGAAGCTTTTGAAGCTTTACTCCCTACATTAGTCCCAAATAGAAATAAATCCATTCCACTTAAAAGCTCTCTAATTTGTCAGTCAATTGAAACCCGGCTTTATAGTACATACACGTACGGACGTGCTTTTAAAAATGTTTGAAGTCCTGACTAATATGAGCTTGAGGACATCATTAATATGTTAATTGTATTAGAAATCTTTTATTTCAAATCTTTATCTTTCGACCGGCCAGGTACGAGTACAATGAAACGCAATACAATTTAAAAAACCAAAGTTTAACAAACCTGAGCTTTATGGTGATATAAATAAGGAAAGCAAAGTTTAAGGAAAGTGAACGGTAAAGTTTGTGCTGTAGCAAGTCTGTTCAATCAATGTCAATTAGCTGCACTGAGGTGGCGTGATCAATCATTTTGAGGTTCTAGTGCCTTGAAGTTCTATTGTTTAGATTTTAGATCTACTGATTTAGTTTGTGTATTCGCTAAAATGGATAAAAATATGAGTTCCGGTGGGAATGACGGCAAAGCATTAGTTGAGTCATTTTGATTGAGTGTCGTAGAATTAGAAATGGGTGATGTATTTTCATAATTACCTATAAATTCTGGAATGGTTTGAACCTTCTATGGGGTTCTCGTTATCAAAGAATTTCCCAGTTCTATGAAGTTTTGCGTTGGCACTCCTAAAGTAGGACCTCTATTCCTGTTTACCCTCCCGAATGATAAGCAAAATTTTTAAAAATTCCATGGTAAATTTTATAGGACACTATAATGTTCTTCAGCTCATAGATATGAATATAACAATATCTACATAGTCACAGGTTGTAGTGAATTGCTTTGTCATCGTAACCAGTTCTAGGCGAGTTGTAAGTCACTTGGTCAAGTGTAATAAATCGAGGTTAACAATAATGTCACTATAAATAGCTGAAACAGTTTCTATTATTTCTTTCATTCCTATAATGGAACTATTGTTTGTGGATCCATAATTATTGTCTGTATTCGAATTTACGACTACAACTGCATTGTTATAAATTTTAACTTGCACACTATCAATCGCAACCTGAATGATTTTGAAGCAGTTTGCTAATCCATTGCTTCATATGTCCGAGAAATTGGTCTGCTCAACAATGTTAATAGCGCAATGAATGTTGTTGCACTGTCAAAATGAAACCCATTTCTAATGATAGTGTGTTATGTAATTACCTCTCCGATGTCCACGCACAACGGACCAAATGGGAGTCTAAGTGCGGAAAAAGGGAGCCCCATCATCATCATCATACCCCTGTGATGTGTTGGATTACGGCCCACTCTCTCTCGCCGAGAGGAGATCTGTGTCCCAGCAGTGGGTACAGTATAGGCTGTTTATGTATGTGTAGCTAAGTAAATGAATGGTCTCCTTACTTCTTTGGCTGTAATCGTAATGTTGTGGTTAAGGCGACGATAACCGGCTTTTAATAATTTTATACTGAAGATCGCGTCTAAACCAGTAGTGTTAATGCTCTAGTTTAACATTTAATTGGAAAAAATATGTGTTAAACTAGAGCATTTTAATTACTTACTACTTAATAACTTAGTATATGAATATTTTAGATTATATGTTTATATTAATAGTGAAGTTAATTTGTAAAGTTATGTCTAACGTTGATAAAAAACTGAGAATCACGCAAAATCTATCAAGCTATTTTTTAAGATAATTTAATTATTAATCGTTTAGTATACATGTTTTATTACAATACCTTTTGTTTTATGTATAATAAATTAATAATGCGTCTTATTTGGGACAGCGCTCCTGGATGGGCAAGTCATATTACTGGCTAGACGTAAGACGCGTTGCGAGAGCTCAGTACAGAACACGCAAGCTAACCACTCAAGGTCACTGGCATATATCTGGGCCTTAACGATTGAGTATGCTATTATAATTTCTGATAAATAAGTCATCCTTTGATGCATTGTGTTTATTTTAGTGTACCTATTTAATCTACTTCAGAGCAAAAGGTTCTAAATTCCAGTTATTCTTCTGTAATGCCATTTTATTTTATTCGGCTAGATAGTATTTGTTCTCCATATTGTATTTTTTATTTAATAAATTTTGTCTATTCTATGTTTAACATCAGAATAATTAAACACATTATGATGTGTTCAAAATTCTTAAACTAGAGTATATTCAATATCCAAAGTATCTTCTTAATCTTGTCTAATTATGAAATTAGGCGAATTAGAAAAATTATCAAAGTCTGGCAGCGTATCTACGTCTACATTATATTGTACTAATTGTTTAAATGTTTCTGTCGAATCGTTCAAGAAATATATACTTAATTTCGAAAAAAAAAGTTTTACTAAATTAGACCCTTTCTTAGAACACGTTTTTATTACTAGTTCATTTCTTGCCAATTGTGGAATAAAGGAAAATTATTCACCTTAGTTAGATCTTATTATTGACTTTGAATAAGCAATTGTCTGGCAACCTGTCACTATTAAAATTAAAAAGAATCCATTAAAAAGTTGAAATAAAAATGTTTGCAGAATAATATTCAAACATTCGCCAAGTTCTGTGTTTAAAAGTTGTCATTTCCTCCATCACTTATGATCATGATTGTTAATTTTATGTAAAAACCACGTTAACGTGCGAAAGTTCACTAAAAGTGGGTACAATACATCTAATAAGACTCAACTTGGACCCAATCTAACAGAAAATTATTTTTACACGTTCAAAAAAGTTCGGTATTTTATCTTTCTCGTCTCCACTTATTTCTATATTCTCTGCAAACGTTCATACAATGTCTACTATCAAGCTGACTGCAATTTTATTACCAAGGAGACATGTGTCAGTTATAAAATTTGCTTTGTTACTGCAAAATTATTCAAACGATGTCAGGTGTCCCCCATACATCGGCCCGCACTATGCACACATTGGCGCATAAAACCACTCTGTCCTAATTCCTACACATCAAAACGGCCACAGTCTAAAATATATACCACTGACATTTTTGTCATCTGTCGTTACATGTAAAAAAATAGCCTAGAATTCTTTTGTTTATGTCACAACCCACTCGGGGTTATTTTAGTTTGGCGCAGGAAAGAGACCGAGATAGTTGTCACATAAATACTTGTGATTGATGGACCCGCAGCCGACTAATGCTCATAGGAAGCAATAAACAGCTGTGCGATTCTCTTATTAAAAACTTTATAAAAGTTTTGGGGTTTGGAACAAAGTTCTGTCAAATCACTATAACAGTTGTTTAGATCGGATTCGTTGATAACATTTACTTCGAGATCATTCAATGATAATAAAAACAGTATTATGGGCTGTAAAACGTATAGTACATTAATTTCCGGGGATTAACGGAACATAGTTTATTTACCTTGTTAATTTATTAACCTAGACGATGCCCTGTGATTATCGATTCGCCGTCTGACATTTATTGTATTGTCGTTCGGAAGTGTCCTAACGTTTCCTTGCGTAAAAATAAAATAAACATGAGAAAATATTTTCCTTTTGTCAAAGCAGGAAATCTGTTCGTGATACGCGTAAATCCGTCCGCGTCCCCTGTCTGTCCGTGAATCGTTAAAAGGACTCGTCTCGGCGTTTTGTTAACGCGCCATTTCCTTGTCATCGCCGTCAACCCTGTCCGGGTAATCTTCTTTAAGCCCCGAGACTTCAATCTACCACGCCGAGCGCGCCTCATCTTACTTACTCCACCTACATAAATGGAATTCCGTAAACAACCTCGTTAAAAAGTTATTGCGCCTATTGGCCATCAAGGATGCTCTGTACATTTTTCATTGGTGTTACGACTGTGACTCAGCTATGCGGAGTAGCTCCGTTGTGTCAGTCGGCTGTCATCGGAACGATCGCCCGTCACTGCACGACCACCTCGCGCATCGCACGCACGCTTGCATTACGCAGCGCCACCCCTCGAAGTTGGATACCGATAGCCGTCTCTGTCTTTCGCGGCGGGTGGTCCGTTACAGCGGCACCTGTCTCTCTCTAGCGAGGGGCGTGCGGGGCGGGGGCGCTGCAGGCGGGTCGTAAATCACGCGGCGTCTCATTCCACGCGGGACCGCCGCTGCCGCCGCAGGCACCGCGCACTTCCCTTCCGACCGCCGGCATCGCGGCGCGTCTTTCGCGACGTGTTTACATTTTCAACTATTTTTGGGGAGCCTCAATTGTTGTCTAGTAGCAAAGTGTTATCAATTGTATCAGTGTTCTATTTATGGATCCGCAAGTTTTTCACCGTTACCAGTTTGGAGTACTTTGAAAACATTACGTCTAAAATGATCGTCGAGCCCGACCACGTGAGGTAGGTTTCCTATTTGTCCAAGTGTTATATTGTTTTTGTGTAATTCATCATGTTTCATATCGTTTTCACATTCAAACATTGAATTTTAAATTACATATGTTTTTCGACTTTTCCGCACTTCAACTTTCAACTTAGAATTTTTCATGTTCGTTGAGATCAAAGCTTCACAACGAATATGTGCCCAATGGAGCAACATGTGCTTACACTTTATAAGTATTTCTCTGTTGTATTTATAATAGTTCCATCTTTGTAACATGGATTTACATCCTCATTTTGTTTAAAATAAAACATCGTTGACTTGAACATTTTGATGGAGTCTGTTATTCAAATCAAAAGGAAAGCTTGATTTTAAAAGTCCTACATGATATTAGTTTTTTTTTTTTAAGTCTAGATAGTATGTTGTGATTTATTTTACTTATATAATTTTTATCTATAAAGTTCGATCCGTATATGGTATGTGGGTTTCTCAAAACAACAATTTATACTTATTTGATTCTAGTATTATACTAGTTATAAGGATTTTTGAGGACATTAGATAGTCTTTCACTTTTCCAGTATAGTGGAACCTGTTTTTATTAAGTTTTTGTTATTTTATTGTCTCATAAATAATCGATAAGCTGTGTCATCAACCATTGTGCTCGTCATGATTATTAATCTGATACCACCACAATTCTTTGAATGATTGCTTTACAATATTGATTCAATATTTTAATAAATTCTATACGTCGAAAATGTGATAGTTAAATTTTATAGCTGTCATCAATTTAACTTCTTTGACATCCAATTGATTATTCATTCTCGCAAGACATGACCTATTTGTACCCAATTTACCTTAGATTTATACAAATTTCGTATGTCATCAATGTTTTTTTCTTTTTTAACAAACACATTAAATCTAATGTCAGAACGTCAACTCGGTCAACGGTTGGTTTTCTGATCGTCGATATTATCATCATTATACATTTTACAAAACAAAAACTCATCCCACAAGGACACCCAAACAACGAGCCATAAAGTTTTTTTTTAGATCGATATAAACCCATTAGTATGTCTATTTGCTATTCACGATCGAGCTATTAATTTATTAAAAATGGCCATTAAAAAACTTGCATTCGTTTTGTTTACCGTCGATATTCAAATGATCGATAACCGGTTTAAGATAACGACAGGCAGAGACAGAGGCGGCAATTTTCGCTAAGTGAATTATGTCGGTGGAACTAACCATGTCACGCTTTTGTCCCCAGGGAGAGCCCGAGATGTCTGTCGCGGGAATCGTCGGGTGCGCCACGCTGTCCCTCGAACGACTCGGTGTACTCCAGCCGCAGCGGCGCGGGGCTGGCGCTGCCGGCTGCGCTCACAGCTGGCCTGCCCGCCGCACTTCTGCCGCCGCACTCGGCCGCCGTGGCCGCCTACCTCGGCGCCGCCGCCGCCGCCGCCCAGCAGCGTCTTCTCATGTCCTGCCAGGAGGACATGACTGACGCCGAACGAGGTGACGCCGTCCTTGACTTCAGCACGAAACGCTGTGGATCACCGCACGATGATGATGATCACGATGACGCCGTCAATCTCAGTAAGAACGAAAATGGTCCCCTTGACTTGTCTACTGGCACAAGAAAACGTGGCCCAGAGGATTCGCCGTCGCCAGTCCCATCTAGAAAAAGTTCTAGGCCGTCTGAGTTTAAGCACTCTCCATCTCCTTGGTCCACGCCTGTGGCACCGCACCTGCCATACTTCGCAGCTGCAGTTGCTGCGGCTAGTCTGTCTCCTAAGGGAGGCGTTCCATCTGATTGGAACGGCAAATTAAAACACGGGGGTCCTACACCGAGCGATGCCACAAAGGCACTGGAAAAGATGAGTGAGTTGAGCAGGTTGGGCGGCGAAGAATTGTTCCGATCAGTACAAAGTGCCGCTTTAGGCGCTGGTCTTGCTCCGAATGCAGCTGCCCGTCACTCCGCCTGGCAATCCCACTGGTTGAATAAGGGCGCAGACCAAACTAAAGATGTCCTTAAATGCGTGTGGTGTAAGAAGAGTTTTAACTCACTCGCTGATTTGACGGTACACATGAAGGAAGCAAAGCACTGCGGGGTCAACGTGCCCGTGCCACCCTCCTCGGGAGGACCCATCCCATCTTCTTTACAACCACCTTCTAGTTCGCCATCGACGCCATCACATAACTCATCCTCTTCGAGCGGTTCATCCAAACCGAGCCAAAACGATTTGAACATGCTCATAAAAGAGAATATGCCAATTCCTAGAAAACTCGTCCGTGGCCAAGATGTTTGGTTAGGCAAAGGCGCAGAGCAAACCAGGCAAATATTGAAATGCATGTGGTGCGCTGAGAGCTTCCGCTCACTCGCTGAAATGACCAGCCATATGCAGCGGACTCAGCACTACACAAACATCATATCGCAAGAACAAATAATTTCGTGGAAATCTTCGGACGACGCTAGTAAGGGAGGGTCCAACTCGAGCGGTCCGGGTGCTAACAACGCGGCACCTCCTGCCACCGGTACTAGTAGTCACGTTAGCGCTGTATTAACTTGTAAAGTCTGCGATCAAGCATTTAGTTCCTTGAAAGAGTTGAGTAATCATATGGTAAAAAATTCTCACTACAAAGAACACATTATGCGATCAATCACCGAAAGTGGAGGCAGAAGACGTCAGACGCGTGAGAAACGAAAGAAATCTCTGCCAGTTAGAAAACTCCTCGAGTTGGAGAGAGCACAGCACGAGTTCAAAAACGGGGAAGGGAACGGTGTGCCTATGGGTAAACCAATTAGAGATTTCGGCGCTGGTAGCCGAATCACTTGTGAGAAATGCGGTGACAAAATTGAGACTGCGGTATTCGTCGAGCACATACGACAATGTATTGGTGCGCCGATGTCAAATAGCCAAAGGAACTTTTTGAAGAGCGCGCTACTATCTAACAACATTATCCCGCCCGACGTGCCCGGCCACGTCACCCCCACCGGCCGCGACGGGCGCAAGAGCATCAACGAGGAGCTGCCGTCTCCCGGCTCGCACCACCGCTCTCCATCCTCCGTGAACGATTCCTCCCCGAGTTCCAAAGACCCTAACGCGAGCAATGAAAAAAGCTCGTCGCCTTCGGTTCTCAACGCCATAGAACAATTGATAGAGAAGAGTTTCGACACCCGATCGCGGCACACTGTGCCCGGCATGCCGGGCGGCGCTTCACACGCGCCTATCGGGTCTAGTATCCTAAAGAGATTAGGCATAGATGAGAGCGTAGACTATACCAAACCTCTGGTAGATCCCCAGACTATGAATATGTTAAGGAATTACCATCACCAGCAAGGATACGGGCGTCGCGAGCGCAGCGGGAGCGAGTCCAGCTCCATGTCTGAGAGGGGCGGTAGTAGAGTAGAATCATTGACTCCCGATAGGAAGATGGACACGTATCACATGACTCCTCGCACTACTCCCGACACCCGCGGATCTCAAACCCCAGCCTCCGAGGACCGCCCGACTGAAGTGCGAATAAAGAGAGAAGTCGAGGAGGAAGAGCGCGAAAATGGCGTAGATCTGAGCAGCCAGCCGGTGCGAGTGAAGACTGAAGTAGACGAGGACGAAGATCCGCCGCGGCCGAGCAGCACCGCCGACGAGGACGTGAAGCCCGTCGTGGCCAAGCGCGAGAGCGCCGCGCCCAGCCCCGCCGCCTCACCGCGCTCGCCCGCCAGCGACCGCTCCGGCGCCACGCCGGGCGAGCGCAAGGCGCCCAGCAGCCTGGGCGCGCTGTCGTCCATGTTCGACAGCCTGGCGGGCGGCGGCGCGGCCGGCGAGGCGGGCTCGTCGCGGCGCGGCGGGAGCCACCCGCTGGCCGCGCTGCAGAAGCTGTGCGACAAGACCGAGTCCAGCCCCGCGCGCGCGCCCGCACCCGCGCCCTCGCCGGCCGGCCCGCCCAGCATCCTCACGTTCAGCTGGGCGTGCAACGACGCTGTGGTCACCGACTCCATCATGAAGTGCGCGCTGTGCGACACGCCCTTCATATCGAAGGGCGCGTACCGGCACCACCTGTCCAAGATGCACTTCGTGAAGGACGGCGCGCTGCCCGAGCCGGTCCCGCTGAAGGCCCCGACGGGCGCGGGCTCGCCGGGCCCGCACAAGGGCGGGTCCAATGCTGCGTCGCCGCAGGACCCGCGCAGCCCCTCGCAGTCGTTCGACGAGAGCCCTCACTCCAAGTTCCTCAAGTACACGGAACTGGCCAAGCAGCTCTCCAGTAAGTACGTGTAGGCTGGGCCCCGGCCGGCAGTTGTGATGATACCATATCTTGCTACGTTAAACCCTGCTAGGGTTAGGTCGCAGCCGCGACGCTAAGTATTTCGAAACTCTTTGCCAATTTAATTATTTAGGTAATTATTGTTAGATTTCACCGCATAGATCGGTTAGTGTAATAAATTAATAGCGACTTAAGTATACGCCAAACGTCTTACGTTCGTTTTAGGTATTAAGAGAATATTTTCAAAATATTGCCTTTAGGTGATCGGTTGTTGTAAGGGCGGCAGTGCCCGTGGCTTATCTTCCACACTACGTTATAATTCCATTTCGATAAATGTAAATATAAGTCACATTAAGTCATAAAAAATACGATTCGATCTCTTTTTGTAAATGTATATTTTTTGCTAATAATTCTTTGAAAAAGGTAAATCGTGGAAATTAGTTTTCGTTAATTGCAATTCGCCTTTCGCATGTGATTCGTCTATCGTATTAGTCGCGTAGTGGCGTTGACTTTCAGTATTTTAACAGAAAATTCGTTGCAATATCATTTTTTTTCGTGTTACTTAATTTTTTATGTAAATCAGAGTTAGGGTTAACGTGGTTAGTTTATGTATATTTTGATGATTTTTCTTGTTTTTTTTTTTTGTGAATTTAAGAGATCCGTCGTTGCGTATAATCTCGGAGATTCAATCTCATTCGTTTCAGTTCGTATTGTACATACAATTCGACATAGAATGCAATATAACAATCTCCTTAGTGTAAATTTTGCTATAGGTATGCTCTCCACGTGAGGATGCTATTTATTATTTAGTGATAAGTACATAATATTAGGTAAACTACATCTGTGAACAATTGTATACCAATATACCAGCGCATTAATCGGTTGAACAATCAACCTATATTTAAAAGTGATACATATACATTTTTTTTCGTTGAAAGGAATGATAACATTCGTATACGTTTAGAACATAAAGATATACCAGATATATCTTCCAATTTGTAACGACAGATATACGATGATGTATATACGGCACTTGAGAGTGAAGAACCTCTTTTATATTTAATAAAAATATTGTAAACTGTCTAATGTAAGTTTCAGACGATATCAACAAAAAAAAACTTTGATTATAAACTGAATATTCGTGACATAAAAATCCATTTACCCTTTGACGTATACGACATTTCTAATGGAATATACAATTTTAAAATTTATTTTCGAATTAATTTGTTTGATGTTTTAGATATTACTTATCCATGTTTTTTCCAAAGTTGCGAGTATTCAGCTAATGATGACTAAAATCGATAAAATTTGAAATTAAAAAAAAAAACTATCATTTTAACGATAATAATGAAACATACGACAAATATTATGTATACGCTAGCTCTGATGAGAGATTTTTGCTCATTCTTATGAAAAAAAGTAAAAAAATGGTGTTGAAATATTGATTTTACCAAATTTAATAATCTTATTTAATATTTTATGTTGTATTTCAAAATGCAATTAAAAGCTCAAAGAAATATATATGTTACATACTTTAAATGTTGATTTTATTTGAATTTACCCCACCGACCTACCTCAAGCAGAATGCAATCAAGCATCTATACCTGTTTACATACACACACACAACACACCAAGGCTGTATTAATTACAAATAACGTAAAAAGAGAGTTAAGAAAAGTGTTAAGTTATTTTTGTACATCGGCGAATGCTACATAGTGCCACACAATCTGTGATATTTTAAACTAAACTATGACAAATTACAAACTGATGACTACAAATGATAACAAATGATCCTTTAAATCAAAGTGTAATTCTAAAATTACACTTTGATTTAAAGAAATTAAGATTTAAAATCCTTCTCTGATGCACTCAATGCATCAAGCAAAAGGTTTGCAGAAATAAAAAGTATTTAGGTACTTGTCTCATAAGAATATTTGAATTTCAAATGCATCGAAAAAACAGCATCAGTTTGATTTTGATCAGTCAACTTCATCATGCTTCAACAATCTATAGTATACTTACATGGAATATACTCAACACAAAAATAAAATAAGACAATATGAAGAACTGTTACATTATCACTATGGACCTACTATTGACACAATCGGCACGTGTAGGTATCTCATCCTTGGCATAAGCGACACGTGTCACCGAGTATCAATGACATCTTTGACTGTCTCTGAAGGACTTGTCACTGTAGTTGTCTCCAAAATAAAGTTTCCAGTGATCTTCGACTATCGGAAGCTACCCAGCACCTGAAAGACTGAATCATCATCATCTCAACCGAAAAAAAAAACCACTACAAAACAAATTGGATAGTAAGTATTTTCGTAAGTATAAGATGAAAAGAAAAATCAATCAGATGAAGTGCATTCATGAAAATCAATAAATGAGACGAACGTCTATGAAAATTCGGTCCAAAATATGAAAATATTGTCGTTAATAAAATCTTTGAGCAGGCTATGTTTCAGTAGAGTTAAAAATGTGCTGTTTGTCCTTATGATGGACGGATCCCCAAACAACTGAACGCCAAGTGCCAAACTGCCGCACTCAGAAACGGCATCACAAAATAAACAATCATCAACTTTAATTGACAAGACTAGTAAGTATAAATTGGAAAGCTGTCAATCAAAAATATGACAAATTGAGAACATTTTTTTTTTTCACATGTACCTTTAAACATGTGCTGGTCAATTCAAGTGATTGATATTATTAAATGACATCTCTGACTGCAGCAGCAAGTGTCTTAAATCATAAAATGGAATCTAAAGAAAATTACCATTCTAATAAT
Organism: Dryobota labecula; assembly: GCA_947523025.1. NCBI lineage: Eukaryota > Metazoa > Arthropoda > Insecta > Lepidoptera > Noctuidae > Dryobota > Dryobota labecula. The sequence goes on from OX383292.1 coordinate 2,318,951, forward strand.
GTATAATGTATGAACGTCATCGAAGCAAAAGAAGTATCGTTAGGATTGAAAGCACATAGGGACCTGTAATTTCAGCATAAACTTATGGGGAAAGGCATGATTATACGTAGGTGCCTATACAAGTATCATTAATCTTTCATCATGAATACCAGTCTTACCAAGGGGTATCGTATTGCCCAGTAACTGGGTTGTCGAGGTCAGATAGACTGTATTCAGCTACCCTCGGTTAAAATAGAAGCCGACCCAAAACTATTACCTAAGAAATAGACAGATCATGATGGGAGTATCATTTCTGGATATAAAGCTTATGGCAAAAACTGAACAGCAGAAAACCCTTAAGGGGAAAGCGCTAAGATAGCCCGCGTAATTAAAATTTTCATGTTTTTTTGCAATTTGCAGGTCAGTATCAGTTTGTGTGTTGATCTAAATATTTAAATTAAAATTTATTTATTTAGCTTAACCAAATTTCTTAAATATACAAGTAGCATGGTATGAAATTCTCACTAACAGAAGACAGATTAAACAGCGAGTCCCAAACTAGGCACAGTCTGTATCTTGGTGACCCAAACACTACACAAAGTTATTAATAAAATATGTTTTGCTAGCGCAAGATAGTTATTCATAAGTTCATTACAAAATTTAATTTTTAATAAATTAAAATTTAAGCCAAGTGTCAGGGTACTCGCGACATTCAATTTTTTTTAAATTTTTCGCTGATGTTTTAAAAGTTCATACTTATTATAATTCTATTAAATTACTATATCATGAAATCATGACTTTTAGGATAATACTAACTTAGCGCTTCCCCCTTAAATTAGAACTGGCCTCAAATGTCATGATTTCATAAAATAGTCATTAAATAGAGGTAACTAATAGAGGGAACTTAGAGTTATATTGATGATTTTTATGATAAAAATTCTTTATAAATATTTGATACGGCCGCAAATTATATTTAGATCAATATAAAACTTGATACTGATCGGTAAATTGCGAAAATTTAAGAAAATTTGAATTTCGCGGTACCCTGACGCTTTCGGCTTACAATAAGTAACACTGTATAGCATGCTACGCCTCGTAGACTCGTAGCGTGGTGTAGCAACGTTCTGTACTAGTTTTTGCAAACTGAAGCAATATTTCAGTGTATTTTAGGGTAAAAACTAAGGAATGAAAGATCTCTATTCTCTCAAAATTATAATTAAAGAGTTTTTTTTTTTTTATTCTGCGATTTTGCTCTTGACTCTAGTCTAGGTCAGAGGTGGCAGAGACAAAGTCGACGATGGAGTGAGCTTACCCAGAAGAAGCCTGTTCACTCTCACTTTGAATAAATTAGGGTTGTATGCGTTCGGAAACACAGATGCAGGCAGAGAGTTCCACTCCTTTGCTGTGCGCATTATAAAAGAGGTTTGATTTTTTCATAAAATGTAATTGATTTTAAGTGTGCACTTCTCAAAAATAGTATTGATGACGTTAACTTATTTCGTATAGATTCTGTCAGCGTAAGTTTATTTATTTTTATTTATTTTTATTTATTAGTCAATCAACCAGTGCAAAGTGTAGTTGCACTTCAATGACTGAAGTTTCACCAAACATTGATGCACCTTCATCATCATCATTTCAGCTGAAAGACGTCCACTGCTGGACATAGGCCTCCCCCAAGCACCGCCACCTCGACCGGTTTTTTCCTTCCCGCATCCAGCGGATTCCTGCGGCTTTCATAAGATCATCGGTCATCAGCCTTCTAACTGTGTTGCACCTTATAAAAGTTAAAATTCAGCTTCCTACCCAAAGATATTAAAAAAAAAACGATTCAAATATCACCAATTAGCCAGTCATAAAACACGTTTGACTTACCACTACTAAATCTACCGGGCCCCGAAATCACTCAGCGAGACGTCTTAACTCCAAGAAACCTCGTCTTTATCACCCAAATTACGTCATTCATCGCAGTTTACGCACATACCGTACCACGACCTCAAATACATCGACGACTTGCAATTTGTAGTATCCATTGACGGGTCAACATTCGGCTGAGTGGAGAGTTGTGAAGGAAAGCGGTAATGGATAGCTTGGTTAGGGAGACGGTTGGGAGAGAGTTGCGACCGACGAGCCGTCAGTCAAACCCTTAAAGGCGAGCATTCGTCGCTACAGGTAAAGAAATATACGGGGAGGTATCGCGGGCTGGAACGGGTACCGAAAAAGTGAGATCTTCGGTAATAAAATACTTACATGCAAATTATTTTACGTGTCCTCTATTTAGAATACTGCAAAAGAAAAAAAGGCAATTTTAATTCAAAGAGCGGCGGAGGAGGCTTTAATTTCAGTTATTTCCTCGTAAGTATATCGTCGACCGTAGGTTCAATTGAGGTAAGGGACAAAATACGATTTTTCAGGAGAGGCCGACAAAGTTTTTTTTCGGACTAAATCGCCCATAACTTTTTTTGTTATTAACCTTTTTCGGATCTGATTTCGCACATAATCTTTTATTTTAGTGCTCTATCTACCTGTGTAAAATTTATTTAAATAAGTTATCTATTTAAGAAAATAGATGTCCCTTACACCAACGTATTTTGTTAGTAATGTCCCTTACTGATCAAGTATCTTGTAGTCCCGTCCCTTACATTAAATTGACCTCTACGTTGGATCAAAAATTGTGGAAAAATTGTGAAAAGATAGTGTAAATCACTTGTTGAAAAAATTTATGAAAAGAAATACAGTGTAAAGAGATTGTTGACAGAAAATTAAGTACACACTTTTGGCGTACGGATATCTTAAATTTGGAAATCGTTACCTACCTTACCTTATCTTACCTTATTTGATTCGATTGGTGGCGGTAAATACAACATTTCAAGTTGCTATATTGCATAGTTTTTCAAATACATTGTTATTATGGGGCTGATTCGAAATTTGGATCCAAAAAATCAGTAGGGTAAGGGACATTTTTCTTAAGCTAGAATTTTTTCATATACACCATTCGAAAGAGCGAAAAATTCTGAACAAAACTGTATACTTAGCTCATTTTGGGTATTTTGTCCCTTACCTCAATTGAACCTACGGTCGACGAATTATATTTTTTTTATTTTTTTATTACTGATTGGGCCAGCTGACCTAGATCTCTCCTGATAGAAAGCGATGGATGAGGTCTCTGATGGAACGAGCGTGCCCAGAAGATGCCTGTTCACTCTTGCTTTGAAGGCAGCCGGGTTCTATGGAACACAGACGCTGGCAGAGAGCATCCACACTTTGGCTGTGCGCATAATAAATGTGGAGGAGAAGCGCTAATTTATCGTAGGTGGTTCTCTGCGTTTATAACTGTATAAATTATGGTGTTAAAGATATTGGAAGCTCAGGCGCGTCTTTATCTAAATACCAGATCAATAAGCTTTTTAGAATCTGAACTTCAGTATTATTTTCACCTGTACAAATGAAATTTTCACTAAAGCGTCACCGCCACACTTGTATTGCTTTACGTCCCCGTCTGCCCCAACGACCCAACCCCAAACAAGACAAACGTCCCCCGGCCCCTCAGACCGCTGTCTGTCATTGTACGTCTAATAATGGTGACTAATTAAAATGACATTTTGTTTTATATCATCAAATTAATGAATACAACCTCCCGCCCGCCGGTGGGGTACGGGGGTACACCGGGGTACCATTGCCCACGATTTACGAGCCCCGCAGTCGCGAGATGGATAGCATGATTTATACGCTGTTTATCATCTTTTTATGGCATCGAATGAAATAATACTGTGTTTATTTTTTTCCTGGCTTTTAATTATAGTTGTTTCTGGACAGTAAATTCGCTTATTTATTGTGATGGCGGGATAGTTGTCGAGAATGTTTAATTATTTCCACTGTTATTTACGATCGGCTTTAGGGTCTTTAAAAAAAAAGGATCACTAATAAAATCGTTACACTGTGTTTGGGTTATGATTTTTAATAAAATGAATGGTGATTGAACATCTGTGGGCTATCTGTGATATACAAATCATTTGAATGATAGAAAAAGTGATGGGTAGAACTCGGTTCTCTTTAATGAGTAGTTAAATAATGTGATCCAGTATTTTAACAACAGTTGATCCAATCAATTTAGTTCACATTTAATATCTGTCTTGCCTCTACGATTTGAAATATCATGAAAAATTCCTGTGTGTAATTTGTCGAGACATAAAAGTAATCAAGTGTTCTACATTAAAGTGGGACCGGACACACTCCATCAACAAACGCTGGACGTCTTATTAGTCGTTTATCACTTCAGTACATGAGTACGTCACAGATGAGACATATTTTTCTTTTTAGTGTCCAAACGTTATTATTTCATAGTTTATAAGGTGCATTATAATATATTTATGTGCATTATGTTCACCTCGGGCAAACTCTGCAGTTTGGTAAGAACAACTTTGAGAGGGAGGCTAACAGAAGAATTCAGCTGGGCTGGGCAGCATTTGGGAAGCTTCGTCGAGTCTTCTCGTCGCGTATTCCACAGAGCCTAAAGACCAAGGTCTTCAATGAGTGCGTCCTGCCTGTTATGACTTACGGAGCCGAAACGTGGACACTCACGGTACGGCTGGTCCATAAATTCAAGGTCGCTCAGCGAGCTATGGAACGGGCTATGCTTGGAGTTTCTCTGAGAGATCGAATCCGGAACGAGGTGATTCGGCAGAGAACCAAAGTTGTCGACATAGCTCACAGAATAAGCAAGCTGAAGTGGCAATGGGCCGGCTATATTAGCAGTAGAACCGATGACCGTTGGGGTAGACGTGTTCTTGAGTGGAGACCGCGAATCGGCAAACGTAAGGTAGGACGCCCTCAGGCTAGGTGGAGCGACGATCTTCGCAGGGTGGCTGGTAGCAGCTGGATGAGAGTTGCCGAGAATCGAGCTGAATGGCGTGCAATTGGAGAGGCCTATGTCCAGCAGTGGACTGCTATAGGCTGATGATGATGATGATGATTATATTTATTCACCTAGCCGAAACCTGGACTTTATGCGTTACAGCCTAACCCTTTTTGTTGGACTACGAGGCACTAGCAGTAGCCGTGCGGCTGCTGTATTTCATAACGTCTCATAATCTAAAGATAGCTGGGACCATTACTTAGACCGGTGTCACTAACCTATTTTACCAATATGGGAACTTTAAGACTTACAATTAGTTTCAAACCAAACCTACATAGCCAGAGCAAGTAGGAGCATTACTTTCTCAATTATCTTGATAATTTTGTCTAGATAGAACAACGAATGATTGCTTTATCTCTATTAAGGCGGGGTTAGCCGGAGCATCGTCGTTTTGTATTGTGTTTTATTCGTAGATAACAGGGATTAAAATTTTGAAAAACTTGCACTTTACTGCATCCAATTAAATCGCAAAGATTCGTCTAAATTATGGTCTAATTTTATTTCATTTCAACATTAGGCTTTGAACAATAAAACTTATACCATAATAAAGGTAGTCAAAAATGTGATATAAATCGGTCGACATAATGGGAAATATGAAAATAATATACTTATACCACTAATTCCAAAATCAAGTGTTTTCATCTTTTCATGCGCTCGCCTCGTGTCTTTTAGTCCCGAGCGGAACGTGTTGGAGGTCGTAACATGTGCCATTTTTTGCGAACCCGCCACCCCCGCTAAGCCAAAATTACCGGGTAGCGCCTGAGCCAAAATTAGCTTGTAAAATAATAATATCTAATACCTGTATACAGTTTAGTATAAATAAACGTAGTTTTTGTATTATAGGCAGTCCTCTCGCTTTCTGTGGAAGTGATTTCGTATAAATTGACGAAAGTGTGCAACAGGAAGCCGGAGAAGCGCGCGCTATTTGGTTTGACCAATGAGCGTGCGTGGTGGTAGAGTTGGCCGTTAGATGGGATGGTGGACTTTTTTTAATTTTTTTATGTTCGTCTAACAAAAATTTGGTTTTACCCATACATTAAAATCCATGATGGCGGCTACGAAATTTTTATTTTTTCTTCATGGGTGTCGGTTTTATGGTTTTTGAGGGTGCTAGAGCCGATAGTGAAGTCAACATGGAAATCCGAGATGGCGGCTGCAAACATTTTAAAATTTTTCATCATGGGTATATCGTTTTTATGGTTTTCGAGGTTGCTAGAGATGAAAGTGAAGTCAAAATCCAAGATGGCGGCTGCGTAAATTTTTTATTTTTTATTTTGAACTCTAACACCCAGGCGAAATTGACTAAAAAGTGAGATTTTACATGGGATGATGGGAGTGATGGGAGTTACAAAAAATATAATTAAGAACCAGATTTTTAGTAACTAGAAAAAACGTGCTTGATCCCTAGAAACTTTTGATGTCTGTAGTTCTAGTTACTAGAACTTCAAAAACCTCTGAAACCCAGATCACTTATCAGTATCCCACCACATACATCCTATCAAAGTGCCAATTTCTTTTCACTTTTCACTCCCATTTACTTTCGCACAAAAACTCGATAAACAATGACCCACAAAAGAGTCACTATCACCTGACTGATGGCTCTCCATGACCCATCGTTGAGTAAATAGCGAGATTTAGATCGCACAATAAATGATTTACTTCAGGTCGCCCGTAATAAGTAGATTGATGTGGGAGCGCCCCCCGTCATTTGTCTCAGCGTTCGCAGTGGTGGAGTTAAGTTCGGTTAGCAAAAACAGATGGTTTTTCTTGACTTTACAGAGTTTTTTTTTCAGGTTTTAGGAGTTTCAAGTCTTTCTTTTTAAGAGTTTTTAGGGTTTATAGATGTGGTTGGTGGATAATGTATCGAATTACTGGATTTACAACATACTTAATGCTTAATTTTCTTTATAGAACTTACCGATAAGAAAAAGGTAGTTAGTAAACAGTATCTAAAGGCGTGTTAGGTAATTGTAATGGTGACGTTTTTGATTATTATTATTCAATTTGGTTATTTCGATGATGGTAATGAGGGAGCGCCCGCCGTCATTTGTCTAAGGGTTCGCGGTGGTGGGGTCAAGTTCGGATATTAGTAAAATGGTTTTTCTTGACTTTACAGTTTTTTTCTTTTTTTCCGGTTTAAGGAGTTCCAAGTGTTACTTTTGAAGAGTTTTCTAAGGTTTTGAAGGGTTTTACACTTTTCCGAATGTGTAAAAGGTGGAAAATGTATCAAGTTACTGCATTTACAATACAACATATTTCATTCATAATCTTTATATAAATAACTAGCTTTTGCCCGCGGCTCCGCCCGCGCAGATGTCGGTTATCGCGTGAAAAAGTAGCCTATGTCCTTTTCCATATCCTAGGCTATATCTCTGCCAAATTTCATGACGATCGGTTCAGCGGTTTAGGCGTGAAAAAGTAACATACAGACAGACAGACAGATAGAGCTACTTGCACATTTATAATATTAGTATGGATTCTTCTGTGCGTGTGTATGTGACTGAACTCCTCCTAAACGGCTGGACCAATTTTGATGAATTTTATTTTGTGTGTTCAAGGGGATTCGAGAATGGTTTAAATTTACAATTGGACCCGTTAGGTGGCGCTGTTCGGGCAGGACAACGTCTGTCAGGTCCGCTAGTTTTCTTTATAAAACTTTTAGATAAGAAAAGGGTCAATGATAAATATGATTTTATTTCTGTAAGTAGGTTTATACAAACACTTACTTATACTTGTCAATTATATTTTAAAAACTAGATGAGGTCGGCGTTTCCTATATAACTACTCTGAGAAGAAAGGCCGAAACAAACTCAGAGGTCACAATCACTTTAAAGTTCAGACATAATCTTGGTCAGATCAAGTGAAGACTATATAGATTGGTGTCTGAAATGGCCTTTTGAGGAAAGAACCACACAGATTGAGAGGACCTGTCCAGTCAGTGCACGCATCTTTCAGTAATCGTGCAGCTCAACTTACTAAGTATCATCATCTGCCTAGCTTATTCCCAACTATGTTAGGGTTGGCTTCCAGTCTAACCGATGCAGCTGAATACCAGTAATTTACATGGAGCGGCTGCCTATCTGACCGGTGGTAAGACTGGTTATCAGACTTTCCTACTTCTGACTAGACGTAACAACTGTCAAAGATCTACAAATGGTAGCCGGGACCAACGGCTTAACGTGCTTTTCGAGGCACGGAGGGGTCTCGGTATGTAAAAATGGTCACCCATCCACGGACCAGCCGCGGCAAGCGTAGCTTAACCTGATCGATCGCCAGTGCGACTGTTTTTTCTTAGCCACAAACCCCTCAACTCAACTTAGTAAGTATACCGTATCAAAAGGTGTGTTAGGTAATTGTGATGGTGACGTTTTAGTACATTACTTACCAAGGGCTGTAAAAGAAAGAAAGCCCGAAATCGCAGGTATTTGTAAATATGCGATAGAGGGCGTTCTTTTTTACTGCCCGTGGTGAGTACACAATTTTACGTCTTCACCTGGCCACAATGCGAGTTTTACTGTACACGTAGCGTGCGGTAAAACTCACATTATGGCCAGGTGTGACGTAAATTATTATTATTATTCAAATTGGTTATTTCCATGGTGGTAATAAGTAGATGAGGACTTAAAGAATAGCACCACCCCATTTCCTCCCGTGGGTGTCGTAAAAGGCGACTTAGGGACTTACTAGAGAATGGGAAGCAGCGTTCTCTATGCATTTTTAACACCATACTGCGATCGCCAACCCTCTTGCCAAGCGTGGCGATTATGGCAAATCCCCCTCCCCCCTCTTTTGGGGGAGGCCTATGCCCAGCAGTGGACGTCTTTCGGCTGAAATGATGAATAAGTAGATGGATGTAAGAGTACCCGCCGTCATGTGTCTCAGCGTTCGCGACCTCACCAGTTCGGTTAGCAAAAACAGGTAGTTTTTCTTGACTTTGAAAGGTTTTTCCAAAGAATTTTCTGCGGTGTTGAAAGGTTTTTAGTTGCTTGATTAGTGAAATATTATGTATCTGGTATAAATTATATAGAAATAATAAAATAAATTAAAAATAATAAAATATCTGAATTAAACACGAACGTTTTTTTTACTTTTTAGGGTTTTAGCAGGGGTCTCTATATATCTCTATATATCTATAATCTATCTAAGATTACTGGAGTTTTGAGGGTTTTCTTATCGTATATTTTTTTGCAACGATACCTGTTTTCTTCATTAGTACAGAATCTACGTCGAAAATGTAATATTTGTATTTATAATCATTTTGGTGACAGTTGTTTAATTGTCAAAAATAAAAGTTAAATTATGGAATTCAAATTAAAAAATAATTAAAATTATATTTATTGTAAAAAAAATAACATTTTAATAAGTGGAGAAGGCCGCACATCAGTGGCATCAAAACTATTGATATTTTTTATATTTTTAACTTTTTTCGCTCAATGCCAACTTAAAGGAACTGAAAACGAATGGAGTCAGTGGCGATGCCAGGTGTTTCAATACAACGAACTAGCTTCATAAATATTGACTTTGAAAATATATTGCTAGATAAATAAGAACGAGTTAAATACAATAGCTACAATACAATAAAAATAAGATAGTATCTATATTCCCATTTATTAGAACTGCACATAATTTAGTTACCTACACCCGTGACAAATTGGTAGTCTATTGCTATTGAAAATGACCCAATGAGCGTTCATGTTTTTATATGGATAAAACGAACTAAATGATTACTTTCTGGATCATAATTTTACTTAATTGTCTTGTGTTATGAATCAGCCTTATGTGATTGACACACACTACATTCCTTTTTAATTTTAGTAATTGGAACTATGCATCTATTTTCATTCCTAGGACCATGCATAACCCTCCTTCGCTTGACTATACCCCACTATTTACCCAAAAAGCGTTTGACCTTGACCGACTTTCTGGGGAAGAACTTTTGCGCTCAACTTTTCAGTTTAGAATGAAATACTAAAGTTGTTTATAACTTATGCTGTAATATTCTTCTTGAACTCAAGAGTAAGTCTGAGTTGCAACTTGCTGCATATTCCACTTCTTTCTATTTAATTCATTTTAGATTTTTGTATCTACCAGCTTCAACTTTCTGACTTTCCGACTCCTTGACAGGTTAAAAGTGCCCGTAAATGAATTAAATGATTTATTTAAATAATTAGTTTGAGTTTAGGTACTCACCATTCAACCTAATAAAGTTGCCGTGTAATCCTGTGGAGCAATGTTGAGTTTAAAGTTAAACTATGACCTTGTAAACATTATAACCCGTTGCCCGCTACTTAATTCGCATGACCTTGAATCGCCACAGTGGGTGAGATTACAAAGTTTAACCCTTTTTTAGCAGCACTCAAAAGCTTACACACAAAGACTTGCTAATATTGAGGTTAAGAGCAAAGATTCAGTTCAAGTATTTAGGTTAAGTTCTGGATATTAACGCCTTTATGAATAAACTTTGCTTAAAGTTAAGTGACGTTTAGACGTCAAAAATGCATGGTTAAAAAGTCGCTAATCATTATTTAACTTTAAGTAACGTTTATAAATAAATTTATGTTTAGTGAATAATGCTTACACACATTTTAGATTTAGTATTCTAATGTCTCCGCTATGAAAATAATATTTTGTAATATCGCCACATTGATACTAAAAGGGAGTGTAAGTCATCAAAAATATAAATAATATTCCATTCATAGCATTCAAATTAATTAATTACTTCGCATAGTGTGCTAACGTTTGTTTATTCTGGACAAAATAATATCATTGTTAATATTTCAAATGTTGTGTAGGCGTTATAAATTCGTTTATTTATTGAAACATAAATTATTTTGGACGTGAAATAATTGTAATGTTAAATAAATACGTCGCTCCTGATATTTAGTAGTTCCAGATGAGTATTTTAATTGATGTTAGGTGATTGTGTGACTGCTATTTTATTGAAGTGTTTTGTCATTGTAATTGTCGACCTTTGAATGTATTTATAGGATTGATACAGAGCCTGAGGCACCTGTTTTTTAATTGTATCTGTTTCGGCAACGTTATTATTTTAATTGTCATAGAACCTATTTAAGCATTTTAATATTTATATTTATAATAATTATTTACAGTTAAAGCATTAAAAATAAAAGTGAAACTATGGAATTTAGTATTACAAAAATAAGGAAGCCACCAACGAATACCAAAAATTTAAAAACGCTTCACCAAAAAATTTCATCCCTTCACCTTTTCAATGAAACTCACCTCACCGGCAAAACTAAAACGTATCGATTACTGAACTAAAACTATATTGAAATGGAGCGCACTCCACCTATAACTCTTGTCGAAACAAATGCCGTCCACTCTGTGGCATCTGTCGGCACTGATGGATGACGGGACATGTGTCCATTATCGCCTGCACACTGCGCCAAACGTGCATCCACAAAAGACGCTGGACAAAAAATCGCATGGATTTGACACGCTCGTTAATCAAATTATGCGATTTAGTGCAATAAATTTTTGGGTAGCAGATTTTTGAATATAGGGAGTATTCTATAGAATTGTAGAAAAAAGTTTTTGTGTGTAGATTAACAAATTACTTTCATTCATTTTCCGCAGACGCTATAAATAATTGCCATGATTGGCGGGATTTATGACAGAAATAAAGATGGCAGTTTATAAAAATAACGGCTATATAAATATCGGTTCACGGATTCGCGAGTATTTGAATAACAAGCGCAGGCAAAGTGTTGAAAAGTTAACGGTCTCATAGAATGATAGAAAAATTAAGAGACGTGTTCATATAAATGTCTTCTCAGCGATTACGTTGCTAAATTAAGATATCTCTAGTTTGTACTGATCAAAGCTAGTTTTATGTCAGAAAAAATATTTTAAATACTTGTGAACAAGCGTCTTCTTCTCATAAATTACACATTAGTTTACGTTGCACAGTTTGAGAAAGAAATTAATAATCATAAATACTTCGTTAAGTGTAGATTGGCCAAACTGATTATTAAAGCAAAGAAAATCTTTTTACTAAAATAAACTTTCCAAATAGACATAAAATATAACTTACAATAACCTTCTAACTTTCAAACCAAAGGACTTTTTATACCTAACTGAAACCTCGAAAATTCAAACACCTGCGAATTACCCCTTTGTCCAGACTCCGCGAGTTCGGCGCACTGTGCACACATTTGACGATGACGGATGACGGACGGACGCACACTTCCGCGGGGGGGGGTAGGCAGAGGGGGCTCGCAAGACCCGCTCTAGATATATTCCCGTCTATCAATCCACGTTGACGTTGACGGGTTGCATGAAATGGTACCTCGTAGGTCGGGTATTTTCGACCGAGCGAGGAGCTTGGGTATTTTTAGTATAGAGTGCAATATTTTAAATAAAGTTCGTACATTTTCACGTGACAACTTTTATAAAACTTTTGGAATTGGTATACTTTTGTCTAATTTCCCAAGCAATATGTTAGTATGGAGATTCCAAAAAAAATATATAAGAAAATGTGAGAATCTCTGTGATATGCTTTACCAAATTGGACCCCGTATTCCAGTCAAAATATGGACAGGAATACGGAGCCCTCGCGGCTGCCACCCTCTCGGCGTCCGTTCGCACCCACTCGACGGATAGCCCCCGCTCTCCCTCTCCTTCTCCTTCTCGATCGCGTTCGCGTTCTCGCTCGCCTCTGTCACAGGCTGGCTCTTCTGTATCCGACATGGAAACAGAAGAGGCAGTCAGTGGTGGAAGAGCCGACACCCCGCGTCCCGCCGGTTCCGACTCAGAATCGGACCGTACCGTCACGACACGGTCGGCAGCGTCCTCTGCCTCTTCCCCCTCCACCTCGGACGAAGGCTTCAGCCTAGTCTCGGGACGGGGGGGCAAGAGGAAGAAGACGAAAGCCCAGAGAAAGGCCGCCAAGAAAGGGAAAGCAGGGGCCTCCAGCCCTCCTGCGTCCCCCACTCCGTCTACCGCGTCCGCGCCCTTCGCGTCGCAGGTCCCCACCCTCACCCCGTCTACCGCGTCCGCGCCCTCCGCGTCGCAGATCCCCACCCCCGCCCCGTCCACCGCGTCCGCGCCCCTCGCGTCGCAGGTCCCCACCCCCGGGCCCTCCGCCGCGCCCGCGCCCTCCGCGTCCGCGTCCACGTCGCAGGCCCCCACTCCGCGCATTCTCATTAACGGCAATCCCGTTAAGAAAATCCCCCCCCCACCGCCTGTATTTATCCAGGATAAGTCCAAATGGACCGACATATCAAAATGGTGTGTCGAGCTCCGGATAAATTACTCGCACGCCAAATCCACCCAGACCGGCATCAAGGTTACGGTTCCCACGTCTACGGACTACAGGAGCCTAACTAAAATGCTTCGCTCAAAAAACGTGTCTTTCCACACGTATTGCCTCCCCGAGGAAAAGGAAACACGCGTAGTCATCCGCAGGATCCCAAGGGAGATCCCATGCTCTGAAATCATAGCCGATCTTAGGTCGCAAAACGTCCCTGTAAACGAGGTCCACCGTATGCATCGCGCGCGACGCGGTGAGGCCTTTGACATGATCCTCGTGATCTGCCCACCCTCCGAGGGTCATAACCCAATCTTCCAGATCAAATCGATCTGTAGTCTCTCGGGTCTCGAAATCGAGAGACCCCGCAAGTCAAGCGTAATTGCCCAGTGCCATCGTTGCCAACTCTACGGGCATACGCAGAAGCACTGTTATGCGACACCCAGGTGCGTAAAGTGCCTGGGTTCGCATAGCACTGCGGAATGCGAACGTCCCAAGGACCGCGCACTATGCACCGAGCCACCTAGCTGCGTGCTATGTGGCGAGGCAGGCCACCCCGCGAACTACCGTGGCTGCGCTAAAGCTCCAAAATCCGCGCCCCCTCGCTTAGCGAAGCGTACCGACGCGCGTCAATCCCGCGAATGCCCGTCCTATTTGGAACCAGTAAGACTGAGTCCCCAGAGACCCAGTCCCTGGAATTACCTGCACCATCAGCAGGCGTTCCCAAGCCTCCAGGCTAGACACGCCCCTCAGGCAGTCGCTCCCCAGGCCCCCCAGGCCAGTATACCCCGATTAATGGACCCGCGAACCCGATTCGAGAACTCGCAATCGAGACCCGCGACCATCGCGCCCCCCACCGCACCCGCGCCCCTCGCCGCCGCGCCCGCGCCCGCGCCCGCGCCCGTCGCCGCCGCTCCGTACGCGCGCCCCCCTCCTAACCACACCCCCACTCCCGTGGCCGGTGTCAACAATGTAGATCCCTTCCAGGTGATCTCTTCCACCTACATGGTCTTCCTCACCCCCCGCGCGAGGAGGATGGCCGATGAGATAGTCGCCGCGACCAACGCCGGTGACCTATACCAAATTCAGGCAATCTACAATGCGTATCCCGAGATCACGCAAGCATTGTCTAGATTCGCGAACAACACCCCTAGACCACTTAATGGATACTAGGTCCCCCGCTAGAAACAAACCCCGATCCCTAATGTTAGGTTATTTTAACGCCAATGGCTTGGACGGCCAAAACTCAGAGATCACCGAATTCCTCGGCGATCATAAGGTAGACGTTTTCCTAATTCAAGAGACCTTTTTAAAACCCAGGCACCGTAACCCGTCAATTGCGAATTATCGTATAATTCGCAACGATAGGTCGCAGTGCCACCTGGGAGGTACTCTAATCTATTATAAATCAGAGCTCTATTGCACGCCCATAGACCCTCCTGTCCTAAAGTCCCTATTAGAAGTCTCGATCTGCCGAATCGGTATGACGGGCCACCCATCTATAACGATAATATCAGCCTATCTGCCCCCTACCATTACAATTGATCCTATCCAAGATCGACTACTGACCGACGACCTTAGCACCCTCCTGAGCATGAGTGATTCCGTCATCATGGCGGGTGATCTCAATGCCAAGCACCCAGCCTGGAATAGTAGACTCACCTCCCATAGGGGTAAAGTCCTCTTTGACCTCTGCCCCCTCCTAAATTTTGATATCATCGCCCCGATGAATCACACCCACTATCCGCATAATCCTGACCATGCCTCTGACGTGCTCGATGTGGCACTTCTAAAGAACATCAACCTACGGTTGGTCTCTATAGAAGTGCACCACGAGCTTCACTCTGACCACCGACCTGTTCTCGTAGAAATGGCCCCTCGCATAGGTCTTCACGACCCCAATATCCCCCCGCGCACCAAAAGGATAACGGACTGGAAGCGAGTAGGCGAAAGCTTGAAAGCTAACACGTCCCCCCAATTGGATTCGATCCCCGACCAGTTCGACTCTATCGCAGACACGACGACCGCGATCGACTCTCTCACAGAGCACGTACAATCTGTCCTGAACACATGTTCAAGGGAGGTTCCGGCGACGGATAACCGTCGCGGGAAACTGCCGGACGATGTACGTGCACTGATGACGGAGAAGAACGCAGCCGTCCGTGCGTACAGTAGCTTTCCCTGCACGGCTAACAAAATCCACATGCGCTACTTGCAGCGTGCTGTAAGTAAACGCGTGAAGGAATTTCGTGACGCCGACTGGGATAAGCTACTGAGCAGCCTAGAGCCGAACCATCTAGCATTCTGGCAACTCCAAAGGAAACTCAATCCCCGAGGAGGTAGCTCAGCCTCAATGCCCCCACTGATCCGCCCAGACGCGTCTCTCGCTTTCGAAGACATCGACAAAGCCGAATGCTTAGCCGACAGTCTAGAGGCCCAGTGCTCGCCCAGCTCTCAACCAGTAGACCAAGCTCACCTCGATGAGGTCGACGCTGAAGTCGAACGTAGAGCCTCCCTCCCGCCCGTCCTGAGTATCCTCTGGCTCCCGTCACACCGGCCGAAGTGCACGAGCTCATAAAGGGTCTGAAACCTCGTAAAGCCCCTGGCTCTGATGGTATCACCAATAGGGTGGTCCAATTGTTCCCCGCCCACCTGATAATGCTCTTGGCCACCATCTTCAATGGAGCCATGAACAATAATGTCTTCCCGCAAGTGTGGAAAGAGGCCACAGTAATCGGTATTGCCAAACCCGGTAAACCCAAGAAGGAGCCCGCGAGCTACCGCCCCATTAGCCTGCTCACAGTCATGGGCAAACTCTACGAGAGGCTTATTTATAAGCGTCTCAGAGACTACGCCGAGACTAAGGGCCTTATCCCCCACGAACAGTTTGGATTCCGTACCAAACATTCGTCGACCCATCAGGTCCACCGTATAGTCGAGGACATAAGCGCCGGCTTTCAACGCGGCCTTATGACAGGAGCTATCTTCTTTGATATAGCGAAAGCGTTCGACAAAGTCTGGCACAACGGCTTGATTTACAAGCTGTACCAACTCGGTGTGCCCGAGCGTCTCGTGCTCATCTTACGAGACTTTTTGTCGAATCGCACCTTTCGCTATCGCATAGAGGGTGCCCTCTCCTCCTCCCATCCCATACGCGCAGGAGTTCCTCAGGGCTCTGTGATATCCCCCCTGGCTTTTACGCTTTACACCAGCGACATCCCGAAGTTTAAAAAGGCTCAGTTGGCTCTGTTCGCAGACGATACGGCCGTTTACTACAGAGGGAAGTGTCATAATGTCATTACCAACACTCTCCAGACTGCAGCCGACAAGCTCGGTGCGTGGTTTAGAAAGTGGCGGATCGAAGTCAATCCTGACAAAAGCCAAGCGGTTCTCTTCGTAAAACCGAGAAAAATCCCCCCAAAGCCCAAACCTGTCACCATGTTCGGCAAGCCTATCCCTTGGGAGAAGCGAGCCAAATATCTAGGTGTCATTCTCGATCAACGCCTCTCCTTTTCTGAGCATGTAAGTAAGGTGCGTTCGCGCGCCGCCTTCGCTCTCTCTAGGCTTCACTCCCTTGTCCACGAGAATAGCAAATTGTCACTCAAGTGCAAATTGCGATTATACACCGCGTGCATCCGCCCCATCATGACCTATGCGAGTCCAGTCTTTGCCCAAGCAAAATCACATGTCATCCATAAGATGCAAATCATTCAAAATCGTTTCCTCCGTAAATGCACGGGAGCCCCCTGGTTCGTTCGGAACACAAACCTCCATGTAGAGCTTAGAATGCCTACAATAGCCCAATTTCTGAAACGCTCTTCCAAGCGATTCTTTGACTCTGCCGCCACCCACCGCAACACTCTCGTTGTGCAGGCCGCCAATTATACCCCCTCCCGCATTAGTACGATCCGCCGTCCAAGGCACGCACTGACCGACCCAGACGACCCCACCACTCTCATCCAGGAGAGTCGTAGGGAAACTAGTACAGCTCGAAGAGTACACACAACACGAACACGATCACAATTCCGACCTCGCTTTAGAGGTCCCGCGCGAAACCCACCCCGATTAATAAGCCCTCCCCGTCCCTTGACGACGCTTAACGATGTGCCAGCATGTGGTTTAGCTGAGCCTGTAATCCAAACTCCCCCGATTAATAATCCGAACCCTGATATTATCCAGCCATCGACGGTCCCTTGCCACCCTCCCTCCGACACTGCCCTAAGCCGAGGTTCGAGCCCCACCTGGGGTGCCCTTAGCGAGTAGTCGTCTAGCATAAGTAGAATATAGTAAAAACCCCCTGGCTGGAGGCGTAAACTTCGTTAGGAGCTTGCGGCACCACAGGAAAGCCCGGTTAAGGAGTAGGAACCCCCAGTGGTTATACCTCCGAGATGCCATACACAAAAAAAAAAAAAAAAAAAAAAGGAGTTATTGTCTCTACTATTTCTGCCTTAGTTTTTTTGTCTAACTGACTTGTAAAGTTAACTGAAGAACTTTTAAGCTAACAAGTGGTTCTTCTTTTAAATTTGGTACTGCTAAAGGTGGTTAGTTTTCTTTGCCATTTCTCCTGTTCCCTCCTTCGATTAATCCCGTTCCAATACAACCCTATCTTCTTATATATATAAAATTCAAAGTCCTGACTGACTGACTGATATATCAACGCACAGCCCAAACCGCTAGACCTAGAGATTCAAAATTTGGCACGTAGGTTCCTTATAAGATCTAGGGGTGTACTAAGAAAGGATTTTTGGAAATTCCATCCCTAAAGGGGTAAAATAGGGGATGAAAGTTTGTATGAAAGTCCGTCAGTTTTGAAGTTAGGATCTTCAAATTTTGTGATTAGGCTGACGATTATCTATATAATAAAATGGTAAACTGACTGACTGACTGAGTGAGTGAAATGTCATAGATATATAAAATTCAAAGTCCTGACTGACTGATTGATATATCAATGCACAGCCCAAACCGCTGGGTCTAGATCCAAATTTGGCACGTAGGTTTCTTAAGAGGTCTAGAGGTACACTAAGAAAGGATTTTTGGAAATTCCACCCATAAAGGGGTAAAATAGGGGATGGAAGTTTATATGTAAGTCCGTCAGTTTTGAAGTTAGGATCTTAAAATTTTGTGATTAGGCTGACGATTATCTATATTTTGTATATAAAATTCAAAGTCCTGACTGAAATATCAACGCACAGCCCAAACCGCTGAGTCTAGAGATTCCAAATTTGGCACGTAGGTTCCTTATGAGGTCTAGAGGTACACTAAGAAAGGATTTTTGAAAACTCCACTCCTAAAGGGGTAAAATAGGGGATGTAAGTTTATATTAAAGTCCGTCAGTTTTGAAGTTAGGATCTTCAAATTTTGTGATTAGGCTGACGACTAAAAATTTATGTAAGTATACATGTCTCAGCGTTTTTGATAATTCCAGCCTCGAAGGGTTAAAAAGGGGATGAAGTTGAAAAGTCCTTAATTTTAGAAGAAAAATCACAAAATTTACTATCTAGGCTTATGGTTGGAAGCTAACGCAAAGGTGTTGTTAGAATTTCAACCCTTAAGGGAGTGAAAAGGGGGATGAAATTTGGTTTTTAGTTTAAGTTCTTTATTTTTTAAGTTAAAAACACAAATATTGCGGATTATGGTTGGAAACTAACACAACGTAAATCGTGGTTTTATTGTTTAATTTTAACCAACAAGGGTCTGAAAAGGGGGATGAAGTTTTGTATTGAAGCAGTTCATTCGCTAAATTTTGTATTCAAATAAAAATAATATAAGTACACGTGTAGGTACTGTTTTTAACTTTACAGTATTTTACATGTAGCGACTGTCTATCTGACCTCCACAACGCAGTTGGTAATACGATACCCCTTGGTAAAAATGGTTGTCAGAATTTCGGGCTTCTGACTTCCCGTAACGACTGTCAAAGATCCACGAACGACAGCCGGGATCAACAGCTTAACGTGCTTTCCGAGGCACGGACGGGTCTCTGTATGTAAAGATGGTCACCCATCCACAGACCAACTGCGGCAAGTGTAGTTTAACCAGGTGGATACTGGTCCTTTACAGTAGGTATTTCTTTACAGTATTCCTCAAATATCACACGTAGTGGAGGACAATTAGCCATGAACAAAGCTCTATACTGTTATTGTTATAATAATTCATAATTATCTAGAAAAAATAATTTATACTCTACGAAGACGAAGTAAAATAAAATAGTAACGAAGTCAAACATTACATTGAATATTCGAATATGATGCCGAAAATATAGTTTTTAGAATTTTGGTCTGTTTGTTTGTACTCGTATGTATGTTCCGGTTTGCACAAAAACGGATGAACGGATTTCGATGATATTTGGTATACAGATAGTTTTTAACCTGGATTAACATATAGGTTATTTTTTTATCCCGGTAGTACGTTCCCGTCGGCTATCTTTCGACATCCACGCGGGCGAAGCCGCGGGCAGAAGCTAGTACTAAATACGTCGTCTTTATTCTTCTGTGTTTTCCTTCAATATTCCTGCTTACAGGGAATACAGAAAAGTTGTATTAAAGCTAGCTACAAAATATTACCATTATAATTAATATTTCTAGCTTCTGCGCGCTACTTCATCCGCGTGAAATTTGGCCCCTGACCCACCGCGTCGCATCGCATCACCCGCCCATTTTCGCTTAGCGTTCTTTCTGACTTTTTTATTTTTGCTCGGCGCCTAAGTTTTGTCGCATGATGTTGAAAAGCCTTAAAACCTTCCTCAAGGATTGGGCTATCAAATGTAAAAAGAATTTTTCAAATCTGAATGGTAGTTCCAGAGATTAGCGCGTTCAAACAAATAAACAAACTCTTCAGCTTTATTATATGTATAGATAGTGTACATATGCAAATGAGCTTATAATTTTAATATCATTGAAGAGAGTTGGAAAGAGAGATTGTATGTAAGCATTTAAATGTTATTAATAAGAGATAATAGGGTCAAACACAATTTAAAATATAAAACAAAAATCACCACATATCATCTCACCTGTTATCCGCGAAGGGATAGGAAGATCTATACATACTACTACACTACTAAGTTAGCCCGCGAAATTCAAATTTTATTCCGTTTTTTGCTATTTGCAGGTCAGTGTCGGGTTGTATGTTGCTCAGAATATTATTTACGACAGTAACAAATAATTATGAATTAAAAGAAAAAATAAAATGTTTTTTTTACACAATCAAAACGCACTTATCTAAAATAGTTATTTATGCAACTGTTGTATAATAAGGGGTATTAAAACAGGAATGTGGGTTTAGGAGGCGTAGCTGAGTGTGATAATAGTATCACATGAGTGTTTTAATACCTAATTATGTATAGTTGCAAACAAGACTTTATCTACACCCATGTTATCTCTCTTTGATATTTTCCAATTCATGAAATCTTGGTACGCCTTTTCATATTGTTTTCTCGACTTTACTGGTAATAGTTGGTTAGAAATGTCCTTCGCTGCATTAGAAATATCTGGTGGTGTGTTATCAAAGCTTGTATCACTCATTTTTGTAAACAACAAACTTATAATTTTTTGCAATACTAATATCGAACGAAAATGGCGGGATGCGACGTGAACTATAAGTTTTTTTTATTTTTATTACGGCGCTGTGGTAGAAAAAAAATTGTTCTTTTTTTGAAATTTATAAATGTGGCTGTTTGATGAGTAAGGAAGGGATCGAAAACGCAAAAGAGTTGCATAGTGAAATTTAGTAAGTACAACATTATAACACTCGTTTGAATGATATTATGGTTACTATGATACCGGTTTTTTTAATGTTGGCAATAAGCTGTTTCAGAAACTTTTATAGAGGATTTATAGCATGGGTGTAGATAAAAAAAAATACACACATTCAAGTAGCCAAAAACCTCTTATTCAAGCAATAAAAGTTTGACAATTTAGACTTTATTTATCTAAAATTTTACAGAATTTTTATATTACTACACACTTACTTAACTTTTTTTCTTTTTTTTTTTTTACTATATACATAGAGAGTTTTAGAACTCTGTAATTTAGAATTGGCCTAAAATGTCATGATTTCATGAAATAGACATTCAATAGGCTAATTTGAACTTAGAGAGCTGTATTGATGATTTGAATGATTCTATATAATTCTGTAAATAAATATTTGTTGTAGTCGCCAATCATATTGTGGTTATCATATAACCTGATATTGACCAGCAAATTGCTAAAAACGTCAGAAAATTTGAATTTCGTGAGCTACCCTGGCGCTTTCGCTTAAAGAAAAAAAAAAAAAAAAAGTGTGTGGGTGGGGTCCCCGGGCTATTTGTCGATTTCTACCAGTTAACTCCTACCGCAAGCTGCGTTAAAGAACTTCGTTCCAAAAATACGCTTCAAGTTATGCTAATCTTAGTTTTTATCAGAATATTAGCTATAATATATTATACAATAAAATATTATATTATTTTGACATAATAAGTACACAGATACAGGGTGACACTTAATTTAAGCGTGGTAAAAGCTTGGTACAAAATAGTGATCAATGACCATGCTAGGAAATACCTGTGCTACCATAATGGATGTTATAATAGTTACAAATGATTAATGTGCACTTTTTTTAACAAAAAAAAAAAAAACTAACTAACTAGTTTAATACAGTTAATTTCAAGGATAAGAAACGGGGGGAAGAGAGTAAAACTAGGAGACTTACTTCCACACACAGCTATCGATATTTATCGATCATAATATATCTATATCACAAAAAGAGAGCGTGGAAAGGAAACATCAGCTGTCAAGTTACGCTCGAATTGTCACAGCGATGATTAAGCGACGATCGACCAAACGGTTCGCTTGTGTCGCTTGTGTCAACGATATTTTAGTACAGTCGTATGCAGCTAACTTTGAGCTGACATACTTTGCGTGTTGCGAAATATAGAAGCAGGATGGAATGTACTGGATTTGTAATGCAATGATAATTTAGTAAGTCAATAGGATAGTGTGGGGTAAGTTTGGCGCTGGGATAAGACCATACGAATCCAATTCTGCGCTATTTTGTTCCGTCCTGGCGTTGCACTGAACACAATGTTGTCAACCTTCAAAAAATATTGCCAAATCAGCCAGGAATTTGATTCATACGGCCTTATCCCAGCGCTGCGTTTAGCTCAACATACTTTAATAAACGATATGCAGGATATCAAAATATTAAAAAGCAACCAAAAAATTAAACGGTTAAGCTTCTGCGCTACGGGTTGCTGCCTGCTTCGATTCCCGCGCAGAGCACATAATTTGGTTAGTCCAGAAATAGTTCATCCAGATCTAAACATAAAAAAATGAACATAACTTTTTTATTTTTTCTAGCCATCTTTCTAACACAAAACAACAATAGGTACTATATTACTCAACTCCACTCTAGTAACAAAAACTCTTACAAAATTATTCCATCAGTTTTTAAACCGAACCCTGCCTCCGATGAATCACATAATAATAATTGATAAAATCTTTTTGTCTGCGCGCACGCGTTTGCGCACACTGTGCTGATTGACAGCCGATCGACAGTTGACGTTATCTCGACGCTATTTCACTTTCGAGTTTCCGCTGGTTTGTGTTGGAATTATTGATTTCTGTTCATTATGCCGGCAATATTTTGTTTCATGTAATGTAAAATGTTGTGTAGTTTTGATGGCAATTTTATAGGTAGAAAGAAATATTTTGTAGAAATAAATCTGTTTATGCCTCGACTACTTCGTTGTTCTAGTTGTTGTCAGCGCTACTGCTGAGCATAAGGTCCTGGGTTCGATTCCCGGGACGTATAAATAGGGGTTTTTCCATCAGGAATTTCTCAGTAGCAGCTCGGAGTCTGTATTTGTGCCCGGTTTGATGGCAATAGGCTCGCCAACTATTACGGCCCGGCCACGACATTGCGCGGCGGCGGCAGCGGCAGCGGTTTTCCTAATTCATTGCGTGTGATCCCAACCAGCCACAGTGCGTTGTGCGTCTCGACCGCGCAATAAACAGAAAAACGCTTGCCGCGCCGCAATTCACGCAATGTTCTGGCGAAATGAAGGTGTACTATAGGTACACACACTTTTCATTGTCCGGAAATCCTCAATGCGAAATCTTTTTTTTTTTTTTATCTAGGTCATCTCAGAGTGTAACCACTAAGGTTCCGACTCTTTAACCGGACTTTCCTGTGGTTGCCTTAAGCTCCTAACGAAACTTAATGCCTCCAGCCAGGGCGTAAAAAACTATAAACTAAATGACTGCTGCTCGCTAAGGGCACCCCCTGTGGGGTACGAACCTCGGCTTAGGGCAGCTGAGTCGGAGGGAGGGTGGCAAGGGACCGACAGTGGCTGGATAAAATCAGTGGTTTGATTATTATCGTGGGGAGTTTGGATTACATGCTGCTCAGCTAAAACGCGTGCTGGCGCTTCACTTACAGTCAAGGGTCGGGGAGAACAATTCGTTAGTCGGAGATTTCGCGCGGGGCCTCGGCGGCGAGGTCGGAATGACGATCGTGTATTGTGTGCTCTTATTTTGCGAACTGTACTAGTTTCCCTACGACTCTCCTGGAGGAGAGTAGTGGGGTCGTCTGGGTCGGTCAGTGCATGCCTTGGACGGCGGGTCGAACTAAATGCGAAATCAGCTTATACTGGAAATATATAGCTTGATATGTAGCCGTGTGTACAGTACACCTCTGCCGAAATCTTCGGGTAAACAAGGCGTGATGCAATCTAGGAAATTTTCAAGTAGTGAATCTGCCTAATTTCGAATCTGTACAAACCGGAATCTGTCCTATACCGAATAAAGGCGTGATTTAAAATTATGTTACAAAATCAAAATCTAAAACAATATTGGGAGAAAATAAAAATATTTCTAATGGTGGATCTACACAGCCCGGCGGCATGGGCCGGCTTTGTATGCGGCAGTCGCAACAACCCCTCGCCCTCTTCCTCTCTCCTACTGTTGCTGTGCCCGACAGGGTCCACAATGATCATATTTTTGTAAAACCTACCACCTGAGTTCACATTTGGAAGCAATAAACATATTGAGTATTGAGTATTGAACAAAGTCGGCGGGATTCTGCCGCCGAGGCCGCCGGCAGCGGGGCGACAGTTCTTTCGCGGCTTTGAGTGAGAGTGCTAGTGTCGTTTGGTAATTTAGTGCAACGTGACTGATTTTCATTGGGACGACAATGCAGTCTTATTATTGATAGAACAATTTCACGAATGAATTTCAATTTCACCAAAATTTAAGCAGCATTTTTATTTTTTATTTATTTTTTTACTATGGGTTTGCTCTTGACTCTAGTCTAGGTCTGGATGTCAGAGACAAAGTCTACGATGGAGTGAGCTTACCCAGAAGAAGCCTGTTCACTCTACCTTTGAATAGATTGAATTACAATGGTATCGTCCATTTTTGCCTCCAGTATATTTTATGCGCGCCTGCCAAGCGTGGCGATTATGGCAAACCCCCCAATTGGGCTAGGCTTATGTCCAGCAGTGGACGTCTATCGGCTGAAATAATGATGATGATGATATTTTAAGCAGACTATAGCGGGGAGGTGCGAATCTCCTTTATTAGGTAATGTTGTTCGAAGGCGTATTTCGAACAACAGCCTTGTTACCAAATAGATAATACGTTTACTAACATAGGTACCTATAAGTTATCTTTTTGTTTACTAACCCATATGGATGTTGCTTATCCGAAATAAATATTATATTATTTTATTTATTTATTTATTTTTATGCGTAGGTACACCTCCAACTTCATCAAAAGTCACAGCACTACTATGACAACTGCGAATATCGATTTGGAGCCTCGCTTGCCGGCGGCTTCTCAGGCGGTTTTGCTTGAGGTCAAGCCGCCGGCAGTGCCGGGCGGTGTGGATCCACCATTAAGCATTTTATAATGAAAATAATATCATTAAGAATGGAGCGCAAGACTAGAAGTTAGTTTAATAATTTCAATATCCTTGTAGCTAATAAGAGATAGTGAGATACTTCGGTCACATTGCCTGCAGATGTGCACCAACGATACCTCTCGGTAAGACTGGTTGTCAGACTTTCGAGCTTCTGATGACCCATAACACACGTTCCATATTGTTGGTACCTCTGAAATCACTTTCAGAGGTACTAACAATATGGAACATCTAATGGTAACAGGAAAGATAGAGGGCAAAAAACCTAGAGGCCGAAGCCCAAAACGGTGGTCGGATCAAATATCTGAGCAACTGGAGGTACTTATCAGTGCCAAACTCCACCAGACCACCAATCGTAACAGATGGGGAAAGACATCAGAAAATATTTTTTCACTACTCATGCTCTAAAACTTCGTCATTATGTCGTGCGTAGGCGACATAAAGTCGCTTTTTATGTTCTAGAGCATAAAGTAAAATCTTCGTCGAAGACCAAGGCAATCGGTCCAACAGCCTCACGAACAACTTCAACTTCATAGAATAATCTCTTTATTTTAATTCGTTTCGTTAGTATTCTAAGAACAAGGCAAGGATACCAACAGCCAAAGTACACAATAAAACTTCATGAAATAAACTTATATTTTTTATTTCGTCCATTTATTATTTTTTAAATTAGTTTTTTATATTAGTTAATCAATATATTTAAACTATAACTAGGTTATCATAGATATAAAAACATTCGTGACTTAACACCTGACTTAGGCCTTACACATGTTATGTCACGTTCCTACTGAAAAAAACTTGGCGGGAACCATAATTATTTTTCAATTTTAATTAAATTTACAATATTTACATGATGCTGTTTCATTTCCTCGCAATCGAAGTGAAAAGTAGAGTGTACAACTCGTCCATAAAACCCATTTTACATTCTACTTTATATCCATCCTCGCTCGCAAGCTCGCTCCGATGGATAAACGTCTTGCGTAAAATGGTGCGTTTTCATACACTTGATGTACAATCTACTATTTTAAACCTCATCGGGAAAACTCTTGGCCTTCATCTCACCTGATGGTTGTAAACTGAGAGAGTAAAGAGAATGATGTAAAGTGTGAGAGTAATTTGAAACTGGGTCACGATTCTCAGCAGTGAGAGAGGGCATGAGAAGAAGAGAGTAGCCAATAAGCGACATATTTAAATAGAATAAGAAATAATAAAAAAGTAATGTTTATTTACCTCTACAAATTACATTCTTATACTGGTTATACATTTAAATTGACAGGTATTTTGATTTTTTTTGTAATTTGTTGAAGATCTGGAGTCTTAACTAAGCCAAGGCCTGTATTTTTGAACTCCAGGCCCCCCATTATATCTCATAGTAAAGGTTGTCAACGTGGTACAATTGCGAGTGAGGGTGTGTGTGTGTTTGTATGCCTACATTTATTGTACATAAAATATTACATATATATAATATAATTAAGTACTCGTATGTACTACATGTGCATAGAAAATTAAATATAAATATTATATTATTATACGTAGATAACTACCAAGCTCACCATCTCCGAGTAGCTTCCCATCATAAATAAAGTAGGTACCTAGCAAGGATATAGCTGGGATAGTCCAGGTGAGCGATTTGAAAAATGTATTCGATTACTGCAGTTATTTAATAAATGACTTCAAATAATCCCGTCCCACAAAATCCACTCAAAAAAAAAAAAAACAATTGTAAAAAAATAACTGTCATCAAATTAATCGGCTTGATCAAAAATCGAAAAGCTAGACACATTCGTTGATATCCATCGTATTTAATCAATATATTGAAAATTGAAACTAAAAGAGTCCAGGTTAAAACTATAATAGCCATGCTTATGTGTACAGAGCAAACCCCAATATAGAATGGTACAAGTTATAAGCTGATATCATCCCTTTTATAAAGGTCTCGAATATGGGAATGTGGCGTCGTCTCAAATTAGTTTTATATCGGGAAGAAAAGAATAGAGCGTAAAAACAAACTTTATAAAACTAGCTGTGATTTTTAAAATATGATTGATATTTACCTAACTCCAACTAAACGGACGCCCAGTTTCTGAGTTAAGTAGATTTAAACAAGAAGCTAAAAACACCTTCACGTTTTCATTTTCCTTCCTTTTTGTATAATTAAAAGGGTTCTTCATTATCTTATTCATACCTATTTCAGCAGCAGTTGAAGCACCAGCTTTCTGTACATTGCTGGTTTCTGGCATGGAAACAAAACAGAGTGGAGTTTGTTGCTGGCTCTTCTCCATAGGAAACGACCAATTGGAACCGCGCACTTAGCTTCTGACGTTAAATAAGTATAGGTTTATGTGATATAAAATATTTTGATTTTTTATTTTTATTTTGAAGTAAAAACAACTATTTCTGACACTATTTCCACACAGCACAACATCACTTGACACCAACCTAATAAAGAACTCCCATTCAATAGGTATTATCTCAACCCGCTACCGCTCATGCCTCGCCCCACCCCCAACCGCACCCCACTTCGTGCACACGTCAGTCAGCACCCATCAATCACTGTAGCCATGACGCCACCACTCATATTTCAGGGGTCGCCTTTCAAACAACCCTTCACCCTTATCACCACGGCATAAGGTTCAAATTGAGGCTAAATGACGCCAATCGATTAAGTGCTTTGTTAATGAGTCGGCCGTAAGTTTTACATTACCTGTGTCCTTTGGTGTTTATAGTGATGCATGTACCGAGCTGGCTCATAGTGAAGTATGCTTAACTGATGTCTTTGTTTACTTTTACTTGTCATAATCTGATTACAGGTACTTAGCCACCGCAGCTGACGCGGAGGCCTTATTTACTGAAAGCTTAATTTTTATATTGACTTAATTTACTGAAGGAAACATTTGACGAACGACAAATTTCACGAAATGGATCTGTTGACTGGCCACCTCGTTCATGCGATTTGATGCCATAACATTATTTTCTGTGGGGATATACATATAAAGTCGTTTGTCTACGCAGTAAACCAAAAACAGTTGAGCACTTGGATGTCACACGTTGTCGAATTTTTCGTTCCAGGACATGCCAGTTTTCACTCGATGTTTTCCATCACCGTTTTGAGAGCAGTGGTGATGAAATTATTTGCACAAAGTGAAGTAAAATCTTTATTTTGCATTAAATAATGGTACATAAATGGTGTTCACATATTTTGCTTGCTTATTTCAGGATGCAAAAAATACCTTAAAATAAAATTATGTACAAAAACACTTCAAATTATATATCTCAAGGTCATTGGTAAAGCACTAAATAATAATAATAATATTACAAAATTAAAAAAATTAATAATATTACTAACATCGTAAACAACTACTATTGTTCTATAACTTTTAATATTTCATTAGATTTTAATTTTTTTTTTTTTTTTTTTAATTTGTCATATTTTCATACAAAAAAGAAATAATTAAATTCAACGCTCTAAATGTTACGAACTCTATGCGTTTGCGTTTGTCTAGTGCAAAAGACAGGGGCGACAGACGCGACAGTGCACGGAAGGTGTAGGTAGGTACAACAAAATGCAGAATTGAAATGTGTTAGATAGAACTACGAAATGTTATGTTTGTTACCTCAGAACTCCGTCGTTTATGAACCAATTTGGAAAATTCTTTTTTATTTGAAAGGGTATATACTTCCAGATTGATTCTATTTTTTTCAAAATCCAGTTCTGATGATGGGTTCCATGAAGAATAGAGGGAACTCCTCAAATTTTATAGGCAAACATATAGCGATTTATGTATTTTCATCAACAACTCAAGCATTTGCTACCAGCCAATATTTTTATTATTGATGATGGTAAATATTTAGCTCAAATCTATGTAAATTAAATAACAATTTAGTGAAAAGTAAATTATAAGTAAATAATATTATAATTTTATGTTACAAAATTGCTGATAATATTTTTTTATTACAATTTTACGCCGCGATTTAACAGAGTGGCTGTATAAAAATATGGAACATGGCTTGGGATTTAAATTTTTTGACAGCAGGGAAAATCGTTTTCCAGGGACGAAAAGTACTGTTTTCATTCCTCTAATCAGGTAACTTCAAGCGTACTTTATAAGTATGAGAAATGAAAAAACTATTAGCTGCTAATTCCCAACAAAAAAAAAACACTATTCCTTCATATTATTTAAATGTATACTTAGAATCAACTAAGGGGAGGTAAGTGCTAGTTACAACATCAGTTATTGACGCTAACATCACGAAACAGATAGGCTGCCTATTTATTTAGATAATGGGCTCCAGTAATGACAGATTACTGACGGTAATAGTACTGTTATGATCTATTTTGCATACAATTCCCTGTAATCTGCAAACTGAATATTGAAGTTAACTAAGGTTTGTAGCGGGCAGTACCTATTGTTTACGTTTAGTTATTATAAATTATATTATAGAATATTGGGGAGACATTGACATGGAAACTACAAAGTAAAAACTGGTCTCTAATTTGAAAAAATGGTAGGTGGAAGAATGGAAACTGTCTCTGATAATAAAAAAAAGCATTTTTCTTTTGTTCATTCCCTATTTTTTGTTAAGTTCAAAACATGCTATGCTACAAATTATTTATATTTTTATTCAGTTACTAGCTTCTGCCGATAAGGCCTAATATAAGCTTTCTAGCGATAAGACGGCCCATTCTGTCACCCTATGTAAAATTTCTACATTTATACCTGTAATTTTTATGATGTACATAATAGAGAGTATTTTATTCTATCTATCTAAATGCCCGCGACTTAGTTTGCGTGGAATTTGTAAGACACCATTAGATACTAAAATAACAGCCACATTTTTATAAAACTTCCCTGTACACGTGTCTAGTTTTGGTCTCAGCAGCCAAAATATACAAAGAGTCAGGACTGGACGGACGCGGGAGCAAGTGACATGCAGCTCGTCCTGAGGTCGGCCCCGCAGCCTTCAGTAGCAATTTCCCATTGCTTGCAAAAATTCCAGTAATTTTTTTTTTTTTTTGCGAATTAATGAACGCCTGATTTCCTAAAATACTACATAATGGCACAACACTGATGCATTCTAACAGATTATTCCTGACGAACGGCTATCACTAAAATAATATGACAGTAGATTGTGAACACACGGGATTTCTCATTACAACCATAAATATTTATTTTTATTAACCAAGGATTTCAGAACAGGCCTAAACTTTATGTTTTTCTAACTGTAGTTCTAAACTATCATATCATAAGTGTTAAAATAACACAAACATATCAATAGTTAAGAATCAAACTTACAACCACAGGTTTGCAAAGTAGTCGACATTAAGCTATTTGCTTTGTTGGAAGTTGACAAATATTGCTGTTCTTATTATATATATCATGACTGACTGCTTAGATTAATAAAGTTAAATAGGTAACAATCTGCAATATTCAAACCTTTTTACAATCTCGTCACGTCTTTTTACAATTTGCGGTAAATTAAAAACGAACATATTGCAATATTTTTCATCCCCCTTATCAAATAGTGAGATAATTCAGCCTTCAGTCTGACCAGACCTATAGAGAATATCTATGCAAAATTTGAACAGAATCTATCCACAAGTATTTGCGTGATGCTGGAACATATATATAGACAAACAGAAAAAAATTTAAAACTATAATTAGAATCGTTCCCAAACCTCGTCGTAATTTATTTTTCCAATAATTTTTAATGTACAGTTTAGTTTGACTTCGCTACGATTTTATTGTATGTATCTTATGTATCGGCTGAAATGATGATGATTATTCATCATCATTTCAACCGAAAGACGTCCACTGCTGGACATAGGCACTTCGACCGGTTCTGTGCTTCCCGCATCCAGCTGATTCCTGCGGCCTTCACAAGGTCATCGGTCCACCTTGTGGGAGGCCTTCCAACGCAACGTCTTCCGGTACGCGGTCGCCACCCCAGAACCTTTCGGCCCCAACGGCCATCTGTTCAGCGAGCAATGTGCCCTGCCCATTGCTCGTAGAACAGCAGAATATCAATAGAGAATACTTCAAAATATAATATGCTCGCTGATGCGCATATACTAATTAGGGATATGTCAAAAATATATGGGACTGACATAAGCTACCGAAAAGCTTATGTCCTCATGCCGTTGAAAAGTTCTGTAGAAATAGAAAAAGCTTTGAAAGCGATTGCCACAAGTCTAGGCCCTTGGGCCTGTGAGCCCGGAACACCAACATTGCTGTCTTTCTGATTTCAATCACTAGAGAACACTAATACACTTCAAGATCACATGCCTTATCACATAGATATTTATGAAGTCACGTTAAAACTAAAGCAACCGTCATCCGAACCAATCAAACAGATGACAGCACTCGAGCCAATCGATGGCTCCCACGGCCGAGACATGATACGTGTCTGTTGTCGCCGCCGCCATTTGGACTTATTAAGCTGTGCTCGTTGCCCTTTGATGGCGTTGGTTTAGGGAGGATGTGGTGTGGAAAAAACCTGGTCATGGATGTTATTCTGTGTCTGCGCCAAGACCGTCAAATTAAAGCCCTCTTCCTCTCTTCTAGTGTACTGTGTCTCATATGACAGGGTCCACAATGATCATGTGTTTGTATACCAACCACCTAAGTTGTTGATCATAATATAGTGAATTTGGATTGCAATCAATTTATTGAGGATTGTGTAGTAGGATCCCCACGGATGATTTCATGGGTTTTTATGATGATTGAAGCTGTGTGTCTGAAGGTATGAGTTAAACAAGCCTTCTTCCCAAGAGTTTTATGATTTAAAGTGATTTTAGTGTTACATTAATATTATTACCGTGTACCGTGTGGTGCCGGACTTAAAGAATAGCTCTGCCCCATTTTCTCCCGTGGGTGTCGTAAAAGGCGACTAAGAGACTTACTAAAGAATGGGTAGCAGCGTTCTCTATGCATTTATAACACTATACTGATATCCCCGTCCCGCCTGCCAAGCGTGGCGATTATGAGAAATCCCCCCTTTTGGGGGAGGACTATGTCCAGCAGTGGACGTCTTTAGGCTGAAATGATGATGATGATAATCGATATTATTAACTTATTTGCGACATGAAATGTAAGTTTTCTGATTATAAAAGCGCAAGCAAATTTTATCTCAGGTATCCAATTAAGCTCTCCATGGACAGGTGATTTATTTACGTACCATTTATCACTACATAGTTGAAGAAGACACGTTTGAATCCCACTGTCTGTTTACTTCATCAATCTTTTCCTTACTGCTAAACATCAACAGAAAACTGAGTAGTTTGTCTTTAACTAGAAAAACAACAAATGCATACAATTTCGCCTTGCTAAAACTTCTACTGCAATCGCAAAGCAGATCACAGCACCTAATACAACACCAATAATACGAACAGTCGTATCCACATAAATCTACCCGCCATTACTGAAGATTACCGCCGATGCTTTGACAATTGATTTATGTCTGTCAAGGCTCGTCACAGCGGCGACTGCGCGGGCGCATCTGTGCGTTCCCCCCTCCCTCTCCATTCCCCCACTACCTCTACCACGTATCACAAACATTGGAGATAGAGTAGGAGCGGAGATGATATTTTATTTGTTTTTGAATAGTTTCGGCTTGTTTTTATTTACTTTAGGTAAACGTAAGGTAGTTTGAGCTGTTTTCCTTTTGGAGGTTCAGTATGCGTAATATTTAGTTTTCCTATTGGATATTTTGATGAAGAACAGGTTTCTAATCGTTATGGAGATGGCCATAGCGTGGTCACAGCTGAAGGCGAGTGAAGGCACTTCCCATGATTGACGGCCTTCTCACGAAACAGTCTCTAAAACTGATTAAACAACAGATGCATACAGTTACAGCAGCTACAACTGGCCACGAGTCATTCAATAAACACCTATTTGTCATAGGAGTCACAGACAGTGCCCTGTACAGGGCCTGCATGGAGGAAGACGAGACAGCTGCTCATGTGCTTTTAAACTGCTCGGTAGTTGCCACATACAGAACAAAGTACTTCGGAAACCCAGGTAACAGAGGCATTGCTGGTCTTGCTTGATGAGCTGGGGTGGGTCGAATGATCGATTTTCCCGCCCTTACGCAAAATACGCGCTTGGACATGGAGTTGCGAACACCAGCCCGTATACTATACTGTAATATTGTTGATGAAAGTAGCTAAATATTGCAAACGTACCGTTATTCCCACTCGCGACATTACGTGACGTTATCATCAGTGAAAAAAGCAGGTGAAAAGATGAGCTACTTAGCAACATTGTAAGCAGGCATACATTGTCACTCGTAGAA
This sequence comes from Dryobota labecula, assembly GCA_947523025.1. Lineage (NCBI taxonomy): Eukaryota > Metazoa > Arthropoda > Insecta > Lepidoptera > Noctuidae > Dryobota > Dryobota labecula. Next base: position 2,352,295 of record OX383292.1, read on the forward strand.
TCCCCCTAATGCAAGGTGGATTAAAAATATAGTTTAATATCTCAAAACAATATTGACATTTTAATTACTCCAACAGTTTCTATAGATATTCTACCTAACGCCACATCTGTACCGGCTCCCAACTGCGGGAAAGTCGACAATATATCATCAAATCTAAAATAGTCAGGACGCGTTTGCGGGAGTTTGCGGCGAAAAAAGAAGCGCTTTATTTTAATAACTTGCAGCGCTTCAGCTGCGGCTGGGTAAACATGTGTATTGACAGATACATTGATGTTTTTATGGTGTTTGGATGTAGATTGAGATTTTATATAAAGCAATCTTTGACGTTTGATGTGTGATTTTACATTCTTGTACACAAGTGCATCGTAGAGGCACAGAGTAAAAGAAACGGAATTTTAACTCATGTGGCAGATGTACTGATTATTATAAGGTTTTGTGTGATACGTTGAACGACGACTTGTACTACAATATTTTACTAAGTATATTTGACTTGTACTACTACAGCGGTTTTCTACTGTCTAGTATCATTGCTATGGTACCGGTTTGAAGTTTCACTGTGTCCTCATAAAACAACAATTAGGTTAGCGTTTAGGCTTCGTCTTCCTCTTTCGTTGGTTGTCAATGCATTGGCAAGTTTCCTGGCATAGCTGATGTCCTACGTCAGTGGTAATCCATCTCATGGGTACCTAACCTAACCTGTTCCATAAAAATCTACATCTAAACTTTACTACAAAGCACCAGTCCTACAATATCTAGAAACCAATCTAAAAAACATCAAGTCACCAATAAATAAATATCAGAGCTGTACTTGTCAACTCAACGCGTGTAATAAACTGTCACAAGCAATTGAGTGAGGATCCTGCGACGTTTACTGACAATAGACCGACGACGACCAGACCTACATACGTACATTGTTAGTGCGTATACTCGTCTTGCAAGCCAAGGTTTCATTTAGCAAGGATTGGGGCAGGTTGTGGTGATGAAACCTGCGGTGTTTTGTTTTTTAGGGTTCCGTACCTTAAAATGAAAAAATGGAACCCATAAAGGATCACTCTTGTGTCTGTATGTCTGTCCGACTGTTACAGCCAATTTGCTTCGAATATACTGGACCGATTAAGTTGAAATTTAGTACACATATTAACTTCTTTGACCCAAATACGTACTTACGTGTAAAGTAAATAAATGAATATTGAATATATCCCATATATTCAATATTCATTAATTTACTTTTCACTTTTGGGGGGCAAATTAGAAAATTTTATAAAAAAGTGTTGCAAACTGTACCGTGTGACACATCAAATTAAAGGCTTATTTATTTACTTATTAAATTAAAGGTTTATTCTAAGGATTTCAGATATCTTTTGACGTGACAACGTCTAATAAATCGATGAACGCCGGCTGCATGCACGAAAAAGGATGACTCATTGTCCCGTTACGCTCATTGTACGCTTGCGCCGGAACCGCTTCAATGTTTTGTTATGACGTTGTCACGTTAAACTATCGTCCGTAAACCAACTTTACAGACAACCAATTTTTTTTTAAATAATTTTAATATAAATACTTTTAAAGTTATGAAAATAGATGACATTGACCATTCCCCCCTTATCTCTGAAACTACGGAGCATACAATTTGGTAAAAAAAAAATACAGATTAAATAGTTCTTGACTTATAGATTACAGGAAACTATAAAAAGTCTATGGTTTTAAAATAACATGGTAAATCTCTTATTATTGTGCGTACAAACTTACATTTGCAGTTGGAATGTATGGGAGAACTTATTTTTCAACTACAATGTTAGGTTTGTTCTTGGGATAAATTCATTCCAACTACAGAACCCTTTATTGTGTGTAGTCCGACACGCACTTGGCCGGTTTTTATAAGATATGTAGACCATCTTAAAAAAACCTTCTAAGTGCATTGTAGGTGAGGTGCGTAGTAATTGCTACCGGCGGCAGCGTGCATATAATGTTATGACCAGATTTACAATTATGAACGTGGAAAAGGCTAAGTTTATGTAGGGATCGTAGCAGTTGGCCTTCTGCAGTTTCTGCCTCCATGGGAAATTGCGCGAGTGATGGTGCAGATTGCAATGATGAAGCCCTTGGATAGGTAACAGCTTTATCACATCAAGACCAGTAGTGCTTTGGAGAGAATGTTAGGATGTTGGATAGTTAGAACCTTGAAAAGTCTGATCCTCGCACTTAGCCTCAAAATAAACTGACTGAGACTGCAAACTCGCACGTGTAGCGCGGAACGTCTCCCGACAAAAGTACACACAATGACAACATCAACGGAGGCAGCTAGGGAAAAGGTATACGTGGAAAAGAGAAAAACATCGTCAAAAGAACTTGGGTGAGACTTGTGCCATACAGTAATATAGTTGTGCCGTTGTGCCATGCGGTACAGTATTTGTCTAAACAACTGCATAAGAAAAATGTATCGCACACTATTAGTTGAAGCCAACATTCTTCCTTAACCCCAATCCTACCCATGTGCGTTGGCACATGGGTAGGATTGGGGTTAAGGAAGACACATAAGACACGTATGTGCTTTTCTAGCTTCCCAGGGTTGCCTAGGAAGCTAGAAAAGAACATATGTTATAACATAATTTATTATGTGCTAAAAAAACCCATGTCCTATCTAACTAGAAAATACTGATAAAAAACCCACACATCCCACAATCCCTCTTTATTCCCAAATGCCTCACAGCTCAGCTGAACTAAAACTACATTATCCAAACTAAAAACACGTAACACATCAAGTTACCGTCTAATTAACGAACTGTCTAACCCGCCGGTGGCAGGTAAGTGACGGCCGGGTGACAACTGACGGGAACTGATGCGAGTTGACGTGACGCGATGTGACGTGACGTGGATCTCGGCGGTAATGAAATTGTGACGTTGACGAGAGGCTTAAGTATGGAGTGAGTAGCGTATTGTGAGTTATTTTTAAACCAAGGTATAATTTTGGTATGATTATCCCATTTATCTATTAAAGTGTTATCTACAAGAGTTACGTTTTCTTGACTTTAGGGAAAGGCTTGATAGGAAAATCTAATACGAGTATATCTAGACGCAGTGAGTGAAGTTATAATATTGAAATTTATGCAAAGCAGAAGTGACACTTCACTTCAAGCAACCAGGCATGAAAAGCGACCCAATGGTAAAAAATCAACAAGCAAAACTCGATAATTATTCCTATCCTGATCTGCATATCCTGATCTATGTTATGCCGGACGTTAAGAATAGCACCATCCCATTAGCTCCCGTGGGTGTCGTAAAAAGCGACTAAGGGACTTTCTAGAGAATGGGCAGCAGCATTCTCTATGCATTTTTAACACCATACTGCGATCGCCAATCCGCCTGCCAAGCGTGGCGATTATGGCAAACCTTTGCGATTGGGGGAGGCCTATGTCCAGCAGTGGACATCTTTCGGCTGTAATGATGATGATGATGATGTTATGTTATCTGAATGCAGAACAGATCTCTTCTGCCTTTATGAGAAACATCCAGACCCTGAAAGATCAATAAGATTACGGCCCGTGGGATTTGTTTTTGTTTAGCATCATAGGTAATCAGTAGGTAGCATCATAGCAGTTTGGTTGAGGGAAGGATTAATTGAAACATAGTTAAATAAATACATGGGACTATTACATGGGATTTTAACATAACTAGAAGAACAGAGAGACTGAATATTGGTACACCTCTGCCTAACCCTTCGGGGATTATAGGCGTGATGATATGTATGTGTAAAACAAAAACTCGCTGTCTTCTATAACTTGGGCCACACCAGAGTTGAGCAGAACAGTCGCTCTGTCTCGAAATCGATATTAATTATTTTCACAAGACGTTTGCTTCGGGATTATATTAACTTTCACGATCCTTTTACTGTATTCAGAACTTGAAATGTACTTTATTTAATATTATTTTGTTATTGTAAAAAAAACAAATATTTAAACGGATATTTTCTTTTTGTTAAACCAATTTGCAAGAATTGACAAATAATTTAATATCATGTAGAAAACGAACGTATTTTGTACTTTATCCGCAGCGAGGTCAGTCCCAAATATGGACACAATATCAAAAGAGAGGAACTCTTAAAAAAAATTGTTAGCAGCCCTTAGTAATATTAGGTTATGTAATTATGTATGGGTTAGTGACTAGGAAGATTTTTAAGAATTTGTACTAAAGTCCTGGTTTGACTTTCTATTTAAATCTAAGATACCACTACAATTTCAGCCAGAAGACGTCGACTGTTGTCATAAGCTTCCCCTAAGCACCGCCACTTTGACTGGTTCTGTGCTTTCCGTATCCAGCGGATTCCTGCGGCCTTCACAAGGTCATCGGCCCGCTTTGTGGAAGGCCTTCCAACGCTAGGAAGACGTAGCGTTGGAAGGCCACGGGTACGCGGTCGCCACTCCAGAACCTTTCGGCCCCATCGGACATCTGTTCTGCGAGCAATGTGTCCTGCCCACTGCCACATAAGTTTGGCAATTCTTCGGGCTATGTCGGTTACTTTGGTTTTCCTCGAGGCAATTCATTTCTGATTCGATTACTTAGGGAAACTAAAAGCAAAGCCCTCTCCATTGCCCTTTGGGTGACTTTTAGCCTACTAATAAGGTCCATTGTGAGCCACCACGTTTTAGTGCCATAAGTCCCTGCCTGAACTCTTTCTTGAAGTTGGATTCACCTAACTGAACAGTTTGTCCAAAGTAAACATACCACTAACTCACAGTGAAAGAAAACATTCCAAGGAAACCTGAACTACCTACTTAGGACTGTAGTCCAAAATCACCAACACGCAGTGAGCGAGTGCTCAATGTTCGTTCGTGACCTCTGCCCTGCACTGGGGCAAATAGGCGGGGCAATTAAAGAATCTACTAGGATCGGTCAGTGCAAGCAATATCTATCACTGTACTTTGCTATCTTAAATGAGTCACATTATATCTATGATCTGTTGTTGTAGTTATGGTCTGTGAAGTATCTGATGAAAATGTAAACAAATGAATCAGAAAACATTAAGGTCATGGCACACTATACCGGCACCGCTTCAACCTAGCATTTAACTTAATTTAAATTAGAGCATTAAATCGTGTGTCTAAAGGTGCGTACAGACAGTACGAGGTGTGCGCCGCAAATGCATTTTTAAAATGTGAGATGCCTCAGCCTGAGGCACGCGACACATGCGTGTCTTACCATTCAAAACACATGCCTCGCACTGTCTGGACGCACTTTTATGTATTTCATAATGTCAATTTGAAAAAGCCAACGGCGGGCTGTCAGCGTGCTTGCTATACAACTCGACTCGCAGCCCGTGCACTGCAAGCGAGCGAACCGCATGCTTAAAGCGCGCTGACCGCGTGCTTACTGTGCGTCGATTCCGAGTCGCAATAAACAAGTCAATGTAAACCGAGACATTATGAAAACTTGCAAGTCCTAGGCATGTTCAATCATAAAGGCTCGTACAGACTCGCGCGATATCGCGGACGCGACAGGCAGCGACAAAGAAATAGTGCTACTAGTGTCGCGTCGCGCCCGCGATATCGCACTAGCCTTAAATGCTATATAACAATTGTGTTCGCGGTGACCTTGCACTTCGTGGCCAGCGCACGGACTGCGAGCTTGTACCTCGCGGATGACGCGTAGTTAGCGCGCTGGTGGCTAGCCATAGCCTAAATTCGAGGAGACTCCGTGTTGCAGCTGTGCGGTTGCGGTGCCGCTATAATGTGCCATGACCTTAACTGTGGATGCCAACTTGTAGTGCCACTTACTTTGCATTGATTTTATTACCTACCTATTTGAATACCCATCATTATCATCGGCCCACAGCAGTCCACTACTGGACATAGGCCTCTCCAATTGCACGCCAATCAGCTCGATTCTCGGCAACTGTCATCCAGCTGCCACCAGCCACCCTGCGGAGATCGTCGCTCCACCTAGCCTGAGGACGTCCTACCTTACGTTTGCCGATTTGCGGTCTCAACTCAAGAACACGTATACCCCAACGGTCATCGGTTCTACGGCTGCTAATATGGCCGGCCCATTGCTACTTCAGCTTGCTTATTCTGTGAGCTATGTCGACAGCTTTGGTTCTCTGCCGGATCACATCGTTCCGGATTCGATCCTTATACTACTATACTATACTTAAACACGAAACTCTAAAATCACTTTAAACATGTTTCTTTTTTTATAAATTGAGGATAATTGTGTAACTTCAATTGTCGTCGATGAATTTTCAATTACAACTTAACAATGTTATTCAAACAATGATTGTTAGAAAAATCCCTGTAGTGAGTGAATGCGTAAGAAATTTCCCCTAAACAGGGGTTTGTTTGCACTTGAATTTCATTTCATCAGAAATTTAATGAAATGAAATCGTTTATTCTCTAAATAGGATATCGGAATCACTTATACAGGTCATATAAACAAAAAAAAAATAAGCTAGACGGAATCGACATTTCCTATCTGACTACCCCTCGCCGAAACTAACTCAGGGGTTGACCTCTGGAGTTTAGTTTAGTTTTGTCCGGAGACTTTGAAGTCTCTTTTAAAGTCCAGACATATCTGAGGAAAGAACCGCGCAAATTTGAGTGGACCTGTCAATCAGCTCAACTCAGGACTTAAGGAACTAGAATATTTTGGAACTGACATTACATACCAATAGGTATGTATAATATGTGTATAGGGAACTACCATCATCTGCTGCCTTGTCCCAACTATGTTGGGGTCGGCTTCCAGTCTGACCAGATGCAGCTGAATACCAGTATTTTTACATGGAGCGACTGCCTATCTGACCTCCACAGCCTAGTTACTGGGTAACACGATACCCCTTGGTAAGACTGTTTGTCAGAATTTCGTGCTTCTAATGGCCCGAAATGGCTGTCAAAGATCCATGTATGACAGCCGGGACCAACAGCTTAACGTGCTTTGCGAGGCACGAAGGAGTCTTGGTATGTAAAGATGGTCACCCATTCACGGACCAACCGCGGCAAGCGTAGCTTAACCTGATCGATCGACCCTTCAGCAGTTATTACTTAGCGACAACCATACCGTAGTATAACATAGGGTTGTACGTTGTTTCATAGCAAATTGTTTTATAGAATTTCGTTTCACATAATTTTTTTCTCATATTTTCGTTTCATAGAATAATCAATACGCAAAATACTTACTTTAAAGATTTTTAAATCGTTGATTTTTGTTTCACATAAAATTTAATGTTAGAATAGTCATATCATAGAATAACAAATCAAATATTCTTTATCCTTATATTGTTTATTTAATATAAAACTTATTACCAAGAATAACATTTTATCCATACATATATCATATATCCGTGCAAGCAAGCATGCAGCGTGCAAGCAAGCATACAGCATGCATGCAAGCATGGAGCATGCAAGCGAGCATGCAACAAGCAGCAGGCATGGTTTCTGTCACAGCTCCGGCGCTTCGGGGCTCCGGCGGTCCTACACGAGCTTATCGACGCAGATGGTATTCACGATCACCACCGCAGCTTCGGCTTGCTGGCCGGCTTTGCCGGCCAGCAAGCCGAAGCTGGCGAGCGTTAAAACCACCTGCTCCTCAGCTCGCGGGCCGCCTCGCCCCTTCGCGCCTACGCGGATTTAAATTACACTCTAGGGGTAGGGCAGACAAGACTACGTGGAGTCGGTTTTGCAGCGATTCGTTTCTGTCACTAACTTATACCGAACAAACACTATTCGTAAAAAAAAAATCTACTGTTTGATAAGTTTGTTAAACAAAAAATGTGATTAAAAATTCATTGAATTGTGTTTTTGTTAAATATGTTTCATTCAAGTAAATAGTCTTTGAAACAATAATATTCCAACTAAAAATATAAGGACCAAATATTATATGAAACATTTTCTGGGAAACGAAATTCTATGAAATTTCTGTCTGCGAAATAAGGGGCCACCATAACATAGACTTCCGATTCATCAATACTTTCGTTTTGTCCATCATCATTTAGTCTCGGTAACCGGTACTTCCAATGTATCAAACTTCAACTTCAATAAATGTTCGATTCATTCATACCAAGTATTTGTAATAATGAGCTACACACACGACGCCGCCCACAGACACCACGCACAAGGACATAACTGCGAAATTCGCAATAAATCAATTTTATACAAAACTACGAAAAACACAATAAGTGCCTACGTGCGTCGCCCGTGTGGATTTGCATTAGTGCTTGCATTAATCATTTTCATACAATTCGGGTAATAAAAGCCATAAAACTTTGTATGGGCGGCCATTAATTGTCATTGACAGCTGACAGGCGCGAGGGTTGATTGACAAATGTCAGTCGCGCGAGCTGACAAAAGACTTCTTTTGTAAGCATCTGTTGTTTTTTTTTTTCGTTTCAAATGATTCAGTAGTGACTTGCTATGTTTATTGATGCTTTTATCGCGTTTTCGGATTCTTGTGGGTCTATTAATATTTTTGGATGTAGGGAGAGGAAGTTTTTGTGATTTTTATGAAAAATGAATTGAAGTAAAAAATTAACAAATTTAGTTTAAGATTTTTCGCTGTATCAGTGTTTTTAATAATTACTATTATGGTAGTATCTACCTAAAAATAAAGTTTGGCTGTTAATTTTTTATTTCAGTTTAGTTTATAAATTGTATCCAAGACAAAATTGTAAAAAAGCTTATCTTACGGAAAATCTAACATTTTTCATAAAAAAATAATCCTTAATTTTGATTGGAGGTATTTAACTATTCATATTAACTACAGCAATTCCCTAGCAGTTTTATTAACGTTGAATTACGACACAAAAACTCATCACCGTACTATGAAACCGAATCCACTCTAAAAGCTTCACAAAAACAAGAGCGTAAGTACAAAATTGACATTTTATTCAATCGCTCGCGAGTTGATTGACGCCCGTCACAGATACAGTCGCCGACAACTGACGAAGGATCGCCGATCGACCAAGAAATGCTTCAAACATTTCGTCTGATAATCTGTATAGAGATGTCTACTATTGAAAAAGCTTTCAAATAGTATGATTTTATTGATAATTATTATATTTAAAAACGACATAACATCATGCCTGATTTCCCTGAAGGGTTAGGCAGAGGTGAACCTAAGTACACCCACAATTCGCCAGTTACGTTTAAGTCCCATGTAATAGGGGGCGAGCCTATTGCCATCAACCGGGCACGAAACCAGACTCCGGGCTTGTACTAGAAAATTACGGATGGGAAAACCTAATAACACTATGACTAGAATAAAAAAAAACATGTTTTTTTTTTAGATGATTCGCGTGTCTTTAAGTATTCGAATTTAGGAAATAATTATATCACGAGTAACCAGTAACTAGTTTTAAATTAAACAAAAATAAATGGTCTTAATCATCAATAAATCAATAGGTTACAAGATTCGCATTAATAAAAATCATTCAACTATGTAAATGTATTCATAAACAGTGGTGTAAGTGGAAAATTGACATTTTATTCAATCGGTCGCTGGTTGAGTGACGTACGTCAGAGATACGTCGGGGACACTGACGACTGACGAAGGATTGTCGATCGACGAGTAGATACGTAAAGTGAGCGACGTGGCACCTGATAGCTGGAGTTTTTAGGGGTTAGCTGGGAATATATGGTAGAATAATAGTGTTGGTGGAAAAAGTAAGGTGTAAAACGTACCTATGCAGTTTTGTGATGTTTACAAGCAGTTGAAAGGTACATAGGTAACTTATTTACTACTGTGTAAATGTTTTATTAGGCATCGTTTATTTATTTAATACTTCAAGCACAGAAATGTACAGAGGCGGACTTAATGCCATAGGTTTCTTAATGTCATAGGGATTAGGTGGTTTAAGTGTTCCCTTAAGATTTTCATTCATATATGAATGTTATAAGATCATATTTTTTTACTATGCGGTCCAACTCCCACACAAGCCATTGCATGAAAGTAATAATATCATAACTACTAGCTTGTTGGATCTCATTTGTAGCCTAGTCAAGCTTCATGAAATATGTGATATAATAGCTGTACCTTTTACCTTGTCTATTGATTCGATCCAAGTATTCTGCCATACAAAACTTTATAGTTCTACACCATACACAAAACTTTGAGGTAAAACTGTCAAAAATCTTCTCTGCCGCAAACGCTACTTATCCCAAACCCAACACACCGCCCGCATCAAAGTAAGTAAACAAAACATAAACAAAAAAACCAGAAAGAAAATTACGCACAAATCAACCTTCTTTAAGGGATGACCATTTTTCCGACCTACCCTAGTATGCGCACAATATTTGGACTATTACCTCGCCCTAGTCCATTGATTTATTGGTTATGAATCAACCTGGCCCCCTCCCACGATCCACGTTCACCCCCGGCCATTACAGGGGGTGATGTATCGGGCTGATAATGAATCTAGTTGTATTTTTGCTCGCATATGATGGAAATATGACGGGTGGGTGGGGGTGAGTTATGTGTCTGGTGCTGGCGGCTGTTATTTAGTGATTTTTGAGGGTTAGGAAGGTTTGAGCTAATGTTAGGTTACTTGTGAGTGGGTTTGGTGAGGTTGAAGTGTTCTTGGATGAAATTGTTTTTGGAAATTATTTTGTTTTGAGGTATTTGGACTCAAACTCGACAGTCTGCTATTGATGTGAATTTGTAATTCTCCTTATAAAAGGTGGTTACTAACAAAAAAGTTGAGTTTGCCTTTTTCATTTCAATCATAAAACTAAATTTCACCTTAGTCCTATTGGTCCATTATCTGCCACTAAATTTGGTCTAAGAGTTGTTTCTCTAAAATCGTTCAATAGTGTATTTTAGAATTCCGAAATACTTACCAAACCTCTCAATAACGGTCAAAAGCCATTAGAATATAACGTCCTCATTGCCACAGTGATTCAATCAAAATGTACAAAAAAATCCCAACATTTATGTCGAAAAGCGCAAAAATATTGCAAATTTTTCAATAACCAATCAAAAATCAGTCCCCTGAATGATATTAATTTAGCAATAAAGGCCGCATTACACGGCCCATTTTTCACCCCCGCCGAGGGTCGTAGCGTCGGACGTCAGCGTTGCAACGTCAACGTCGGCATTTGTCACGTCAGCGATCTGCAATAACGTTGGGAAAAGAGTTTTTACTGTTTTTTTGGAGGATTTTAACTTATTACGAAGGATTATTGTGATGATGGGGAATTAAAGAGGTGCTGAAGGCTTATGTAAATCTGATTTTTTATATAGTGGTGTAGAATAATTTGGTGTAGTAAGGGTTAAGACGGAAGGTCGTCATCCTCTCGCTTATTATCAATATTAACCTAAAGATATTTTTTACTAAGAGCCAGGCCAAAACTTCCACATTTAAAATACGGGCCAAGATGACCTGCTTACATTGAATTTGTTGCGAGCATTTAAGTTTTAATCATTTAAAACATTAATTTATACACTTATTCCTTCACAACTCTCATAATAAATTCATAGTTCGCTACTATCGCTCAAAGGTTACAATTTAGCCATTTTAGTGCAACATACCCAGTGAAGTTATTAAACCTATAAAAACAACGTTTTTATAGCTTGCACATTCGTGTATTATACAAAATTCTGTGTGACTGGCACACAGCGTAATAAAATGAAATGAAACAATCCTATGAGTTATTCATGGACCGCTTTATGCTACTGGTTTTATTTATGCTACATTTTGATTTTTGAATTTATGTTCTGATGTATGGGAAGAAAATGAATGAATGAATGATTTTATTCACTTAAATTTCTTAACACTAGGTACATTGCCCCACAAAACTGCTTACGCAGTTTAACTGTGAGATCGTTCGTGTGTGAGAAAATTGTTCTTCTCTATTTTCAAGCTTATATTTTGTCGTTACAGGTGGAAATAGGATGAAAAGACCATAGACAGTATTGTTTACATTTCTATTACAGGTTACTCTTCACTCCGGACCATGGTTAGATCCATATTCTGCAGCGAAAGCGCCCCTCGCAGTAAATGGTTTTGGGAGGAGGTGAAGGATGGCAAGAAAAAGAACCAGGAAACAACCACAAGCAAAAGATGCACTGGGTGGATTGAGTGGCGAGTCATCCTCGTCCACTTAGCATCCTGCAGGAGGATCCAAGGAGTGTGCAAGCGACTCTTGCTCCCCGGCCTAAGGGTGAAGCCAGACGAGCGTAATTTTTTGAGTTGTGAGTCGCGTAATTTCTGCTCGGCAGAAATTCTGTTGGGCTGCCAGACGAGCGTAATTTATTCAGTTGCTTTTCAACGCTTGTATTGGGTGTTCGTGTAGTGCACTGGGTATAATAAAAACGTTGTGTATTTACGAAGCATATAGCGAAGATAGAAGAAAATACTGGGTGAATCCACTCAACAGTGAAAGACTGATGCACGGACAGTTTCATGTCTTGTATAAACGTTTATGTGCAAATCCAGATATATTTTAAAATTACTCCTTAAGCCATTACATGTTTTTCAAGAATTATTACATCTCGTAAAACCTTTTATTACTAAATCAGACTAATATGAGACTAGATATCTTTTATAATACAACTATGAGACTAGAAATCAGTGCAGAGGAAAGACTAATACTCGTAATAACACTTAAGTAAGTTTTTAACGTGTTTTTATTCCCTCGAGTCGCCCCCCTCTCGCCGCGAACTCAATTCAGTCGGGATTGTGCACGTGGTCGGCAGACAACTCATTTTGCGTCACCGTGTGAACGAAACAGGATTTTTGTATGAAACCGAATGTAGCAGAAATTACGCGACTGAAATTACGCGACTCAACACTCAAAAAATTACGCTCGTCTGGCTTCACCCTAAAGGTAAAGATTTCTAATCGATATCTTGCATACATGGGTCTTTTGCAAAGCTACTTGGCTACTTGACTGGGTAGGTAAGCATGACATCCTAAGAAACTTACAGAGTTTAATTTCGACTGTAATGATAGTCATCAGCTGTTATATTTTATCTGATCCCACATACATGAAAACATAGTGAGAACATACAAGTCATCGAACCAAGAAAACACAATCTACGCATGTACACATTATTTCCTTCAATCGGTAAAAAACTCGTAAAAATTGAAGTCGTTTTATGCCTTTTTTCACCCGACAAAGTCGTAATGTAATTATTTAAATGTTTCGCGTGTTTTATTATAGCCTCCGTACCCCATAAAGTGTTTAGTGGTTCATCTCATTAAAAAGAAACCAAAATTCTCTCGGATGTCATTCCCTTGGTAAAAATTTAGTATGTAATCAAAATATTGTAGGCTGTTTATTGGGGGTCGTAAAAGTCCAGGTGCAGGGACAACATAATAATCTTTGTGATCTTAGTTTGGTACTTTCTAGTACTGAATATTATGGTTAGTTGATTTAATGTTAAGTACATCGATATGGGAAACATCTCGTCTTTTCATAGTAATTGCTACATTACCAATACACACGTGATCCTTGCTCAATTTCTTAGTTCCACTGACGATGAGACTGAAAAGTTTTGGAGTAGTGACGTACTGTAAGGCGCAGCGTGGGTAAACAAGATGGACCGATGACCTGATGAAGGTCAGGGGACTCTGCTTTGGAAAGCACGGGACTGGTTGTTGTGACGATGTATTATTAAAGTTTATGATGATGTGGTAAAGCTCATTATATCTGTGTATTTTTAATAACTCACAATTTTTTACGAAATAATTGAATTAGGTACTGTGCTCATCGCACATAAACCATCCCATGTTCGATCCTGTCATTATTTATTTCAGTCAGAGCGACAGACAGATCCTGATCTATGAGCTGCCGACATCAAACGGTCAATGTGTCACTTTGGATTCCAGTGCGAGCTCACTTTAATGGTACTTTTAGTGCAGCATTTAGTCCTCGTAATTGACGAAATGAAAGATAAGTTGATATTGATTTAACCAAGATTTTTCAAAATATGTTAGTTTTTCTTTTGCAGCTTCGGACTATACCATACAAGATGTCTTTTGATGTTCTTAAAAGCTAGTTAAAAGTAAATGACGATCCCAATAGGTTGGTAAGGTGAATCTTGTAATTTGGGTGTTTTTGTGTAAAAAAATTTGGACTACAAAGAACTCAATGAAACGGATTCAACGGATTATTTTATAAAACATAAAGTATAGACACAGATGCATCTGCATGCGCATAATATAACTCTTCGGATATAGGTACCTCTTGTTTGTACCATACTCACTGGAACCTAATACGTGGCATTTACAAAACCCGAACCCATAAACCACTCCCACTGGATCCCAAAACTAATGACTACCTCAAAACCATCGCATTTCTCACAATTTAATCAATTGAAACTATCAATATATCCATCTGAACGATATGTTGTTATTCAATAATAATGATTATTTTCGTTAAATATACCATAGTTATGGTCATTAATCATTGCTGTAGGTAATTAATGAAATTTATGTCCGACATAAATTTCATGTTGCTTATTATATTTTGCCTACACGTTAAGCGAATGAGGTCATTGTTTTTTGGGGTTCCGCTGGTGAGAGGTTCTGTTGGCTAGACATGGAAATGGGAGATTTCTAAGAAATGAGAAGGTGGAAATTATAATATAATAAGTAGAGCCTCTGAGCTCGTCAGGTAGGATGAAAATATTTGAACACAGAAATTCTACTTTACCGAATAGTAAAGTAGAATTTCTCCTTTCTCATCATCAAATCTTTCTTCATCTTTCATCATCAAAACTTTCTTTTCTCTTCTTGTATCAATCAACTCAGGCCATCGTGGTGGTCCAAGATCTGCAAAAAAAAATCAAATATGGTCCATCTTTTAACTCAAAATACTACTGCAGCAGCTTCCCGATCCAACAAGGACCTGAAAAAAAAAAAATACATCGGTAAGGATCCCGTAGCATTCACACATAATTATATACATCTATACAAATAAACAAAATTGAAGTGTCTGTTTGTAATGTCAAATTAACAGCTTTTTACTGTGTGCATATGAAGGATTACACGGTAAATAATAAAAAAATAATAAAAAAATAAAATGGTCCTACTCTCTGTTTGTTCTGGCTAATCTCCGAAACGGCTGGACCGATTTTCACTGGCAGATATTCGATGTTGTAAGAAGTAACTTCCTTTACTTAAACTTACTTTTATTTTAGAAAAACCAGCAGCTAGTATAATTATTATAAACGCGAAAGTAACTGTGTGTCTGTTACCTTTTCGCGCCTGCAACCCATTAACGGCTGAACGGATTTTCCGGAGCTAGACCATGACCTGGATTAAGTCATAGGACACTTTCTCCGGTAGTATGTTCCCTTGGAATAATTTCAGATCTATGACTTCACCCTCGCGTAGGGTAAAGTCGAAGGCAAAAGCTAGTAGTTAATAATAATTAATACTGTCCTTAAGTCTTTTGTAAACCGCTACTAAGTAAACATCACATGCCATGGCGATACCCCACACTTTGAGGTTATCGACACTTAAAAGCATTTTGTACTTGGAGACATAATTAACAGACTAAAAGCTGCCTTGTTGACAGGTCCTTAGAGGAGGTAGCCTTTACTTAAGATTTCTAAAAGCCTAAGCAAAGTCTTTCTTTGGCAAATTTGTCAAATATCATGTTAGCTTTGATTGAGCAATATCCTGCGGCAATATCACAACAGCCTTTTTGGTGTCTGACAGGCCTTTTTAATTGTTTTGTTTATTCGTACAAATAATGTCCATTTTGTTACTTTTAAATGCTCGTTTTTATTTATTTTTTTTACTTTTTGTAATTCTTGTGCATGTAACAAATAAAAAAATCTTTCTTTCATCAGCAAGTGCAAACACTTTGCACCTAATTCAAAAATATACAGAAAAGTTAGATTTAATATTCTGAACGCGTGTGAAGATTAGATAAAGTGAAAGTCGAAGTTTGTTATATTTTGTCTAATTTAAATAGTGCTGTTTGTTTGTTTTAGACATTGGTCAACGGAATGACATAAAACATACTTGTAAATACATTGCTTCTTATTTGCAAAAAATCGTCTTCTTAATAACGTAAATAACGCAATTAATTCTGTTGAATTGTCAAAATGAATTCCGATATCATTGCAAGTGTGTTACATAATTACCCCATTGTAAACATAGTCCGAATAGAGGTATATTGTTACCCTACGGAACACCATCAAACAAAACATTCCTACGCTTGCCCAGTCTATTGTAATCTGGCTCGACTAACGAAAGTATTTTCGTCAAATCATAGTATTTTATTATAGCCTTAGAGATAATGTCTCACGTCTTTATCTCAGGTGTCCATAGCATGTTTGTTTTGTGGTGGGCAGAGGTTCCACTCAAAAATTTATATTTTGAGAACACTGATATTTTATTTTACTGGCTTTACAGTTCATCGCTCATCGCTCTGTTAGACGTGCTTGCGGCTAGAACTAACCCATTCGAGTTTACCCCTTTGTCAGGAGCCGCACGTTTTATTAATATTATTAAAAGTATTGGAGATTATATTTGGGCGGAAGCTACCGAGATTCATTCAAATGGCAAAAACAATAATTGAAAGAGGTCTTGTATTATAAACGTTGTCATGTTTATAATCGTTTTATTCATCATCATCATTTCAGTCGAAAGATGTCCAATGCTGGTCATAAGCCTCCCCCAATTGGGGGGGGTTTCCCAAATTTGACAGTTCGTGGTAACCTGATGAGCTGGCGACTGCACAATATGCAGTACGTCAGTGGTAACACTATGACTTTGAACTGGCCTAGTTTCAATAGAATAAGAGGCCATCAGCCACTGACGTGCCGCTACTGTACAACAACTACAGCTTTGTGTATATTTTTTTTACTAATTATTACAGTTATACAAATAATGTTATTAGTTCCATGTTATAGGAGATTAATCATTGATTTCCAAAGCAGACATTGAAACTGTTCTAAATATAAATAAGTACCTGACCATAATATCGCAGCAGCTTTGCTTCTGTAAGAGAATTGATTTACATACACTGAAAAGCCGAATAGTTGATTTTTTGATTGTTGATTTTCTTTTGGTTGAGTTGACATTAAATTGTGTTACAAAAACTGTTCCATGACGTTTGTTTTGACAAAAATAAAATTGTTGAAATGTAATGGGTTGTTTTAACCAGGAAAATAGGTTAAAACAATACAATATTTTTTGTATGTTCAGGTACAAGTAAATCTAACTATTGATTTAGTTAAGTCAACATTTTTACGAAGTAAAATAAAAAAAAAAGATTAAGTTAAATTAACTAAACTCATTGAACTATTCATAAAACAGTTTATTTAACTATATACTATATTTAAGTTAACAACAAAAAATAGGTTCACACAATACAATATTTTATGTATGTATGTATGTCTTTTTTAAATTCACCTCAATTTTAATTTCGTTGATTTAACAAATCACAAAAAAAGGTTAAATCAACTTAAGAAGTTGTTCAGTGTACACAGCATAAATCAAATCTTAAACCTTGTAATATATAAACTATTATGTAAAGGCCTTATGACACTGGCGTTTTGCGAGCGTGTTTTGATTGTTAACACCCACGCTGCGTGTGCGTAGCGAGCACGCCTCGTGTGCCTAACATATTCGTCGCGTTTGCGGATGGAAAGCAATTGACGTAAGTGTAAAAGAGAGAGCGAGACAAGCAAGTTTACAGAAGGCTACATAAAAAGTTATAGATTGCCAGTATAAGCTGACCTCTCATTGTACGGAAATCCTAGACAATACTAGATCAGCTTATACTGGAAATGTATAGCTTGATATGTCCGCGGAGAGCATGTTTACAAATCGCTTCGTTACAAACTCGCTGGCGAATCGTAAGTGTGATAATACTAAAGAAAAGCGTTGAAAATATAGTAAAAACAAAAATATCTAAAAAGTAAAAATATATATATGTAAGGGTCTTTTAAGTCTCATGTAAGTTGGGTAATATTTTGGTCCAAGCGTAGTCGCTTCGGGGGACGGCTAATCAAAATATGAAGTTAAGGCAGCTATCCTTCCTACAATAGCATACATTCATTATTGCTAGATCAATTCATTATTTGTAAGCCTTGTCTGTTTGGCGTTTTCATTTGACACTCTCGATCAAGTCACCTTTAAAAAAACAAAATCCAATTCAGCTGTTTGAGAGCTACGATGGCGCAGACAGACACACAGATACACACGTTAAACTAATAACACCCCTCTTTTTCCGTCGACGGTTAAAAATAACTTGAAAAGTATTAATTTTAAAGTTGACAAACTGCAGACCTACTGACCTAATTCCTCATTTATTAACATGACCTTATAATAACTTACTCAGTAATGCGAATGTTACTATCTTCTCAGAGCATTAAGCATGACTTAAGTATATTATTAAGTTGTGTGTTAACTTAGAATGTCTTCCTTTATTGTGTGAATGATTTAAACGAAAATACATTCAGAAGTTTTGACTGAATTGCATGAGAAAGAATTGGAGCGATCGTATTTTGTTTCTAGCTTGTATTTTTCGGGTTGGGTGGCAAAGAAACCATATTTTTGTTTCATTCGAATTCTTACTACCTTATTTTATTTGTGTGTTTCAGTAATTAGCTGCGAGAAAGTTAGATTTACAGCTGGTTTTATCAAAGTATCATTGGAAAATGGGAACTTCTAAATTTAATTGCCTATTGTAAGCCGCCATTTTTAAGTCAGCTGGGGATGAAAAATCAAAATGACCACTTACAAAAAATGCTTGAAAACTTATTTTTTCAAATTAATACTTCAATCACTGTGATTCTTTAACCTTCCATATTTTTAAGAGGAAAATACAAAAAAGAAATAGTCCACCATCATACCTCGATTCACCAAACCTACCTTCCAAAACTAATAATAAAGTAAATTCAAAAATTATCTCATACGGCACAGCTCCCGAAGGCCCGAGATACGCCTGACATATTTACGACAACGGTTTAGGGCATAAAACTAATCCCTACGACGTAGGGGGACCAAGGGGGGCAAGGGGGGCGGTCGAAGGGCCCTTTATTTCTAACATTCGTCACATAGTAGCAGTAAATTATCATACTACGCTATGATATGACGGGGGACGCCCATTAAAACGCGCTTGATTTAGATGAGGCCATAAAATTGATTTATGCTTTCACGCCAACAAAACCCGTAGTACTGAAGCAACTATTATATTAACATTTTCGTGGATAACCTTTTTGATTTTGGTTGGTCATATATCATTATTATCTACAAGGGAAACTCAACCTTATATCTAAACACAACGCTTTAAAATCGCTTGGTCCTTCTCTAACAAATTAAGTCTTTTATAATTGAAAAAAACTTATTCAGTCGCGTAGTTGCATTCGTTAGCTACAATACATAAAAGTTACTTTATTGTATACGAAATAAGGTTGAAATTGTGGTGTGGTTTCACGTCGATCGGGACATTGTTTTTGGATATCGGGCCCGCGTAATTTGGACCATTTTATGACATTGTACTTCAATATAATATGTTGTGTTAAGTTAGATGGCTGTATCTGATATTATGAGCTGGCATTTTGCTATTGAAAATGGTAAAAGATTGCTTATTATATTGGCATGTTCTCGTATATTTTAAAAGGAGTTCCAGCTTGTAATGTTCCACCCACGTTTTATGTGAAAGTGGGGAAAACTCGCAGAAGTCTAACTTACAAGGGTCATATGAATTACAAACTGCCCTGAAAAACAACTCTTTCTCAGTAAGCGACCGAATTTGCCCGTTTCTCAAATGGTATTTTGTGGTTCCCTGTTTCTATTCCCAGTACAATACCTTGAAGATAATGTGCCCTACATTCCACTGCACGCTCCTGACTTTGAGGCACAGATAAAAAGTTTCATATCCCGTAATTTCAGGATACCATAATAGTTGAAACAATAATAGGGTTTCAGCAGAAAAGCGGGGTTTCTAATGAAGCTGATCAAAATGGCATTATAATTATATAACTGAAAAGAACTAACACATAGGTACGATAGTTGTCCATAACAATCACAAAACGTAAAACCGTTTCGCAAATATGTAAAAAGTTTCATTCTAACCTTATTATTTCCTCTTATTATTACAACTACGCATTCTATCAAAGAAGGGGTCTAAAGGAACCACGGTCATTCGTCACGCGTAACTAATATTTCCTAAACGAATTTAATCAAGGAAAAATCAATCTTGTATTAAATGTTGTAATGTCGCTTTAAAAAAACATTGACAGAAGGATGAGTTATGATTACCAGTTGCCATCTGTCGACATAATCTCTGAACTATTACCTACCTTGTTGGCATTAAAGAGTATTAGAGATGAATAAATTCAGACACGACATTAGATTTTTAAATTAATTAGGTATGTAAATAATTTACAGATTTTTTTATTGTGTATCAAAATGGAGTCGAAAATATTAGAGATCTTAAGCTAACAATGTAGATAAAAATTAACGATTTAACAATTTGTTTTAATTAAAAATAACATAAAATTCGGTCATCAAACGGGCCCGTCCACTCTGGATCTGTAACCGAAGCCAATAAAGACATAATAACAAATATATCTTATCGAGACGTATAAAAAGTCGAAAATCGTTATTTATCTATTTTACGAGGCACGACACTCGGGATTGGTGACGTAAGTCTTATGGTCAAGAGCCATAAACCAACTTTAACACGATTGGTCGCTCACCACTAAATCTACCATTTTAGTGTCCAAGAGTTTTATGGTATTTCAAACCATAAAACTTTAGGTGTCAATTGATTTGAAGTAAAAAATGTATAATGTACCCAATTAAGTAACGATTTGGTATATAGTATTGGTAGATAAGGCTTGTCCGTCCGTCACGTATTGATAAAATAATAGTAAAAATAATGTTTATTGGAAAATCGTAAAATGGAAGATGCCTGTATCATCATCTGCCTAGCAACCACGTTGGGGTCGGCTTCCAGCTAGCCGGATGCAACTGAATACCAGTATTTTACATGGAGCGACTGTCTATCTGACCTCCACAACCCAGTTGCTGGGTAACACGATACCCCTTGGTAAGACTGGTTGTCAGATTTTCGGGCTTCTGGCGACCCGTAACGACTGTCAAAGTTCCACGAATGACAGCTGGGACAAACAGCTTAACGTGCTTTCCGTGGCACGGAGGGATCTTGGTATGTACAGATGGTCACCCATCCACGGACCAGCCGCGCCAAACGTAGCTTAACCTAATCGATCGACCCGTGTAGCTGTTATTACTTAGCCACAAGCCCCTCTCAGATGCAGGCCTGTATACTGATCACTAACTTATTGCTTTGCCCTTAAAAAAGAAATGGTCATCCACCACCTGTATTATATTTTGATTATTTAATTTTAATTCAAATCATCATCTCAGCCGAAAGACGTCCACTGCCATAATCGCCACGCTTGGCAGGCTCGTTGGCGATTGCAGTATGTTATTAAAAATGCATAGAGAACGCTGCTGCCCATTCTCTGCTATGTCCCTTAGTCGCCTTTTACGACACCCACGGCAGGAAATGGGGTGCTGCTATTCTTTACGTCCGGCACCACACGGTACAATTTTAATAATAATAATGTATTTATTATGTAAGTAATATTATGTAGGTACCTAAGTAAAATGTATGTCTTAGTAAGTTTCCTGTCTGAAAAATATCTACCCACGTAAGAGTCTAAACGTAGACAGAAGGCTTAAAATTATTCCGTTTTAATTTAATGCAGACCTAGATCTCAATTTATTTATGTAGCGCCCAGAATAATATGGAAATTTGTTTAAAATGCAAAGAAGGACACACACATAATATATTCTCATGATACAATGAAGTTTTGACTTATTCAATCCTTGTATATATACATACACATATATAAACTCACGCCTAATTCCCATGGGGGGACAGAAACTACAGAACTACGATCCTTACATATACTCCTTTTTGTCTTTTTTTATGCCGACTTGCATTTTGAAGGACTTTTGCGGAAATACCCAGTTATCAAAATACCTACTCTTACAAAAATCTCACGATAAGGTACCCAGAAAGACCTCAATGAGCTCAACCAAAATGTAAAAACATAAAAAGTTCGAAATTTCAAACATGTAGCAGCGAGCGATCCGAGTCGGACTTAGCGCAAACTTGCTAGGTTCGTCGTGCTCCCCTCGACGACATAAATCAATTTGTCAGTTACAATGTGACGTAGTTGCGCACACACACGCGAACTTGTGAACGTGTGGGTCGTTTTTTTTTTGTATTTTTCAGTTTATTTTAGTTTTCTATGGATTGTGTGCAATTATGAGTGATTGATTGGAGTGGTATTTTGTTGTGAGGGATTTTTATAAAAATTATGTTTTTCGATGTTATTGCTTGGTGGCACGCATTTTCTGGATGGAGTTTGTACTTAATTCTCACGAATTTTTTTTAAATTTCTTCTGGCTTACTTTATGTTTATAATATCTTCCACAGTGTTTTTGGAAGGATCGGCAAACGTATTGTATTCCTGAAGCTGACGAACCCAAGACGGTGCAGGGGTGGACTTGATGCGCAAGGGCGCCGTTGACCGAGAGCCATTGCGCAACTTTGAAAATGCTTACCTTTGTTTATTGTATAATAGTGCAAGTAACTGCAACAGGATAAGTTTATCGAGTAAGGTTAGTAATTAAACCAGAGATTGTTAAAAATACTTTGTTTGGTAACAGATCTAGACCCAAACAAACTGAGGAAATTATAAAATGTATTAAAAAGAAGTTACTGGTAAAACCTGAAATAGAAGAACTACAATACTATTTTAATACGTATGTTACCGAACGTCACACATATATTATAGGTATCCTTTTTATTAAACCCTCGTAATAAGCTCGTTTTGCAAAAACGAAATGGGATTTATCCTATAAATTATTTTCCTCTTACCTGCTTCACATCAATAATAAATTATTTACTGATGTGTGTTTATGTATAGTTTTCATTATATATGCATATAAATCAAAGTAAAATATGTAATGTTAGTTAGACTTTTCTAATTTACCACTTGTCATTACTATTCGCAGTTTTATGAGGTTCAAAACATGAATGTTATGGCAAAACTTTATTCAATGCTCTATCTTTGCCTATGTTAGTATGGCTCATAGTTACATACATCGGTCCCATGTGGTTGCAGAGACTCGTGGGTGTCGTAAAAAGCAACTAAGTGACACTAGTGTTCTCTTTTCTGTTAATTAATTTAACAAACTCTATTTACGAAACTGTGAAAAATCGGTGATGCGATATAGTAACTGCTCATTAATGACTAATCACTAATAGCGTTCATTGAGTGTTGAGTTTTTAGGACAAGCCATTATTTAGATGTCATTACAGACATCATGAACTCCCATTTTCAATGATTGCGTAAGTTGAGCCGGTGATTGGATATAATATTTTTTAATTTGGTTTTTGAATTCTACATTCAACTTAATAACCAGTGCAATAGAGGAGGCCTTTTTGTAGCGGTGGGACAGTTTCAGCCCGACTCGCGATTGCTCGACACTTTTATTCGGCCATAAACTGACAAAATGAACATCCCACAAATCTTTTGTAAATATTAGGTTACCTTTCACATTTGTATAACTATATTATTCATATACAAATCCTATTAAAAGAAATTGACACTTTTATATTAGAAAAAATATACGGAGCGATATTTCTCCCGATGCCCTTGCATTCGTTCTAAATGAAACGATCGCGCGATTACGTACGTGTTTACTCAATAATTCGATGCGAGTGACTTGTTAGCGCAAGAGAGAGGCGGAAGCGAGTTTTTAGAACAACATTTTAGAGCTGCATAGGGCTTATAGAACTTTGTAGAAATAGATAGTGGTTATCTATTTCTACAAAGTTCTACGAGTATAAACCCTATGAAACCCTAAGATAAAAAAAAAATACAAACATATCAGACCAAAAATATTGGTACTATGGGGGAAATCCGAATCGACACACTTTCAAAACAAAATCGCGTGCTCATGGATCCGAATGGGTTTACTGCCCCTATTTATGACGACCAATATAAAAAAAACATTTGTTTAAAAAAAAAAAAACAGGTTCTGTTACAATTATCACAGATCATTTATAAAATCAAGAGGCTCAGCAAAAATCTGATGCTACGATGCTATTGGTTGATGAGCGTAGGTAAGCGTTACCATAGCGACCGAGCGCTGCAAGCAAGAATAGTCCTTATCGTAGTCCGATTCGGATGTCCGTGATAGTACCTACTCTGATATGGTATAATATTTGCGCAACCCATTATCTAAATCAAACGTTTGACACTGTTGTCCTCAAGTTAAAATATTATAATTTTTTGTTTTTATTTATATAGTTAGTTAGTTCATTTAATTAAGTACCTAGTGTAAATAGTTGTGTTGAATATTGTAAAAAAATATAGAATATAATTATAATTGTTATTTTTATTGTAACTAATTATAAGATATATATGGCAACGACCTGAATAGGGATGAATCAAGCACTAGGAACAAAGACTGATGATGACAAAGACTTTTGTGTCTATGAAAGAAATATTTTTCATATAATAGATATTTGCACACCTGTTAAGATATAGGATATTTGTAGGACATGGTTTAAAGGACTTTTGTTGAATGTATCACCTTATGTTATCATATTAAAGAAAATAAATTATTAGCTGTATCACTCTAGCTTCGCTTGCAGAATGTATGTAGGTAGCACTTTGCGAAAAATCTTCGTTTTGCGGCAATTGCTTGCACCACACACCAGTATCGCTTGCGATCCGGCCGCGACTCGTCATTTCTCGCATTGTCGTAATCCGCTGATTTACTAGCGACATTAATCAGGTTGACGGCCGATAGGGACTAAATCACTACTACGCTGTCTCCTGCCATCAACGTCGACCTTACCACAACAACATAAGACGCAATTTTCCATAACAACATGCTTTCTTACGCATCCAATATTAACACTACTGCATGTTATTGCTTGTAATTCTTTTTGCGAATTTTGTACACATATATACAACTTTTTTTTGTTTCATACATGTTTTATTTGTCTAGCGCGACGTGTTGCTGATTTATTGGCCGTTTCCTTTTATGCCCGTTTTAGAGGGTTTGACTGTAACGCGAGATTTAAAAAAGCGTGTTGATTTTGAGTGATATATAGTGATAATTTATTTTGTATTGTTGCTATGTTTTCGTGCCGTTTATTGTATGACTGCCAAGTTTGATAGGCGTGGAGGCAAACAAGCTTCTACGGGAATGCATCTGGTGGTCTCATTTTAGTGATGCTAGTATGTCTAATATGAGCACAGCTGTCAATAATATTACAGATATACCTACAAATGAATATATAACAGTAGCTGTTGCCCGCGGCATCGCCCGCGTGGAGGTTGGAAACTATCCCATGGCAACGTTTTACAGGGATAAACATCTTATGTCCTAACCCAGGTCATGGTGAGACGGCTGTATCTCTCCGTGTTTTGTTTTACACAATAGTAGATTGTTATAGGTACAAGGGATGAAAGGTACCCATTGAGGCACGATTATTAAAAAAAAAAATTGTTGTGCTTACTTTCCAAGTATGAAACGAACTATGAAGTCGAACTTGGAAAGTATGTTTGAAGTTACCAGATTAGAGGGAAGAAAATAGTACTTTTCGTCCCTGGGAAACGATTTTCCCTACTTTCAAAAAAATTCAAAACTTTGCAAGTCATGTCCCAACTTTTAATACAGCCACTCTGTTAAATCGCGGCCTAAAATTGTAATTATAAAATACTATCAAATATTTTGTAACATGACTTAAACTTATTATTTACGTTTCACTAAATTATTATTTAATTTACATAGATTTGAGCTAAATATTTACCATCATTACTGATAAAAAATACTGGCTGTTTGAATGCCACAGAAAAAGAATCAAAAAAGGAGGGAAAGCGGCAGTTCGATCTTCAGTTGTTTTGTATAGTGCTAATTATTCACGTATACAGACATTTGTATATAATGAATTCATCAGATTCCGATATGTTTTTGTTTAACTCTTCGTTTTTTATT
The DNA here is from genome assembly GCA_947523025.1 of Dryobota labecula. Lineage (NCBI taxonomy): Eukaryota > Metazoa > Arthropoda > Insecta > Lepidoptera > Noctuidae > Dryobota > Dryobota labecula. Next base: position 2,378,300 of record OX383292.1, read on the forward strand.
TCTTCATCATCATCATTATTTCAGCCGAAAGACGTCCACTGCTGGACATAGTCCTCCGCCAAAGGGGGGGTTTACAATTATTGCCACGCTTGGCAGGCGGGTTGGCGATCGCAGTATGGTGTTAAAATGCATAGAGAACGCTGCTGCCCATTCTACTATTTTTACTACACCTACGGGAGGAAATAGGGTGGGGGTTTTTAGGGTTCCGTACTCAAAGGGTAAAATGGGACCCTATTACTATGGCTCCGCTGTTCGTCCGTCTGTTACCAGGCTATATCTTATGAACCGTGATAGTTAGACAGTTGAAATTTTCACAGATGATGTATTTCTGTTGCCGCTATAACAACAAATACAAAAAAATGAATAAAATAAATATTTAAGGGGACTCCCATACAACAGACATGATTTCTTTGCCGTTTTTTATAGATTATGGTACGGAACCCTTCGTGCGCGAGTCCGACTCGCACATGGCCGGTTTTATTTACTTTCCTCATATTCGAAATGAAAAGCAAAGTGTTTGCCTCGGGTGAAAGAACCTATTTAGGCACTCGAATGGCGACCATCTCGTGCCTAAATAGTTTCATTTCATCCCTCGTATAACAATCTACTGTTAACTGCTCTACTTTATGATTGTTCACGTAGTGTCTATACAAATAAATAAAATTGAAGTGTATGTTTGTACTGTCAAAATAACAGCTGTTTACTAAATGCATATGAATGTTACAGGTACGGTATTAAAAAAAAAAAAAAACAATTTTCTAAATATTGGTCTGTCTGTCTGTCTGTTTGTTCCGGCTAATCTCCGAAATGGCTGAACCGATTTCGACGGAACTTTCACTGGCAGATAGCTGGTGTAATAAGAAGAAACTCAAACTACATTTATTTTATAAAAAGCCACGTGGGCGAAGCCGCGAGCTAATCTATATCTATACTACTCGTAATATATAAAGCTGTAGAGTTTGTTTGTTTGTTTGTTTGTTTGAACGCGCTAATCTCAGGAACTGCTGGTTGGAATTGAAAAATTCTTTTTGTGTTGGATAGTCCATTTATTGAGAAATATTATAGGCTATATAACATCACGCTACGACCAATAGGAGCGAAGCATAAATGAAAAATGTTGCAAAAACTGGAAAAATTATTCCTTTTTGAGAGCTTCTGTTGCGTGCGCTGCATAAAGAAAGAAAGAAAAGAAAGAAAGACAAACATTTTATTTGGGACACGCACAAGAAATACAAACAGTAAAAAATAAGACATGAGCATTTAAAACTAACAACATTGTAAACCTGTGCGAGGCCAAAAAGGCCACTATCTCAGCATAACGCTGCGATATTTAAAAAATAAATACCGCAGCGCTGGTATTCTGATAGGGCCCGCAGTAATGCCACGGACACACCTACGGAAATCTATAAGTCCCACTAGGGGATTAAAAAATAAGTGGCAAAAAAATATAAATTATAGATACAACAAATAAATAAAACCGTAATTAGGTACGCACAATCCATACTAATATTATAAATGTGAAAATAACTCCGTCTGTCTGTCTATCTGTCTGTCTGTATGTTACGTTTTCACGCTTAAACCGCTGAACCGATCGTCATGAAATTTGGCAGAGATATAGCCTGGGATTTGGAGAAGGACATAGGCTACTTTTTTATGCGATAACCGACATCCACGCGGGCGGAGCCGCGGGCATAAGCTAGTAAATAATAAACGGTTTAGGTAACGCAAATATCATGTATTATGGAAATGTTCCTCTTTAAAAGTTCTAAAAAAAAGTCCGTCTATCTTTTAAGATTGCCTCACTATAACCTGATATGGTAATCAAATTTTTTCGAAATTAATTCATTATTTGCGAAGGAGTTTTATCAACATAATATTAATCCTTATCCAAATATATATGTTATTAATCACAAGTATTTAAATGTAAACAAAATTGTCCTTGACATCCTTTGATTTTAATCAACATCTTAGGAAATATCATAATTTTAAAATAACTCCGCAAGAAAATAAGTAGAAAATTCATTACTTAAACCACTCTCTCGCTTACGAGTAGGTGACGCAGACGAAGTTGCGTGGGTCAGCTATATAATTTGCTAGATTTTGCCCGCGGCTCTGCCCGCGTGGATGTCGGTTATCGCGTAAAAAAGTAGCCTATGTCCTTCTCTATATCCCTGGTAATATCTCTGCCAAATTTCATGACGATCGGTTCAGCGGTTTAGGCGTGAAAACAGACAAACAGACAGACAGACATACAAACAGAAAGACAGAGTTACTTTCACATTTATAATATTAGTATGGATAAAGCTGAAGAGTTTGTTTGTTTGGCTGAACGCGCCAATCTCAGGAACTACTGGTTCGAATTTAAAAAATATTTTAGTGTTGGATAGCCCATTTATCGAGGAAGGCTATAGGCTATATATCTACGCTACGATCCTTAGAAGCCAAGCGAAAAGAACGGATGTCAGAAAGAACGCTAAGCGATAACGAAGTTTTAGCGCGGGAGAGCGACGGGATGCGACGCGATGGGTGGCCCGAAATTTCACGCGGATGAAGTCGCGGGCAGAAGCTAGTAAATAAATAAAAACAAATGTGTCCGTTGAAATCCGTTTACCCGTAAAGGCGAGAAAAGGTAACATACAGACAGACAGACAGAGTTAGTTTCGCATTATTTTATAATATTAGTATGGATAACTTCTATACCAAAAGCTGCAGCGTCCCTCCCGCGAAAGATGGCTCCTCAGCTGAGGCGCCATAAATCTACAACTTTTGCCAGTTCGCGACATAAATCAGCCTGATGTATTAGTGTTGCAGAATTAAAAATATAAATGTTGATCGCGATTTACGGCTTTTGATTAGATACGAGTCTGGGTAAGGGGGTAAGCAATAGTGTCAGTGACTAAGAAATATCTTTAAAAAAAAAAAAACATTGAGCGACAGCTAACCGAATGTTTTAAAAAGTACTTGACGACCTCAGTGCGGTATACAATACCACATATATTTGAAATATTAATCTGAGATAATTGTCAAAAAGAAAGATAAATAAGTTTGTCAGTTTCGGAAAATCAAATTATAACAACAAAATTCAAATTCCATTGCAAGTTGCAATCAACATTTTTTGGAACCTTTTTTGTTAGCTACCTTCAAATTGGTCTCTCAAAAAATCAGCTTGGAATGTAAAATATTGATGGTCTAGAAGACAAACGTACTAATTGCAGATCTAACAATTATTCAGGAGGACAGTTTTAGTTAACTTAAGTTTGAAAAGCTGAAACTCAAAACTGTTTATAGGTAGAGTGTATACCGAGTGTGTACCGTGTGGCGCCGGACGTAAAGAATAGCGCCACCCCATTTCCTCTCGTGGGTGTCGTAAAAGGCGACTAAGGGTCCGTCTAGAGAATAGGCAGCAGCATTCTCTCTGCATTTTTAACACCATACTGCGATCGCCAACTAGTCTGCCAAGCGTGGCGATTATGGCAAACCCTCCCAATTGGGGGAGGCCTATGTTCAGCAGTGGTCGTCTTTCGGCTGTAATGATGAGAGTGTATATTATAGTGAATATATTTAGTTAAGTATTGTCTGTGTAATCATTGATCATACCTAAATAGAAACGTCCGTTTTCAGAATATACTTTGTGAAAAAAATCATTTTTATGAAAAAAGCGTCACTTAGTATTATTGTACACTAAAGTGATTTGTAACAACGAAATGAAGGATACTTTTTATCCCGGTACCGACCTCTACGTGGGCAAAGCCGCGGGCAAAAGATAGTTTAAATAATATTAGTAAGATGTTTGAACTTCACTTGGTCACAAGGTCTAATTGATGTAAAAAATAATAAAGCTTACGAGGTCGACTATACCTACTAACAGACTGCAATTTTGAGGATGGTACAGAAAATAAATTTAAAAAAGATGTGTTTATTTGGACGCAGTCTATGAAACAAAAAATACAAATCACAAAATGAAAATATCAAAATAATGTTTTACCAACAATAGTGTGTGCAGCTCACGGCTGTGCCAAAAAGGATCATTTGAGCATTAATTAAATTAAATTCATTTATTTTTTAGTTGTTAGTTGCAAAGGTCTTAAATGGTAGATTGTGCATCAAGTGCATAAAACGCACCATTTTACGCGAGACCTTTATCCATCCGAGCGAGCTTGAGAGCGAGGATGGATATAGAGTGTAAAATGGGTTTTATGGACGAGTTGTACACTCTACTTTTCACTTCGATTGCGAGGAAATGAAACAGCAACATGTAAAATAATAAATGGACGAAATAAAAAATATAAATTTATTTCATGAAGTTTTATTGTGTACTTGGCTGTTGGTATCCTTGTCTTGTTTTTAGAACACTAACGAAACGAATTAAAATAAAGAGGTTATTCTATGAAGTTGAAGTTGTTCGTGTGGCTGTTGGACCGATTGCCTTGGTCTTTGACAAAGATTTTACTTTATGCTCTAGAGCATAAAAAGCGACTTTATATCGCCTACGCACGACATGAAAGACGAACTTTTAGAGCATGAGAAATGAAAAGTATGTTATAGTACTAGCTGCGCCCCGCAGTGTTACCCGCGAAAATTACATTCTTTCGGGATAAAAAGTAGCCTATGTATAAATCTAGGGTGTCAGCTACGTCCATACTAAATTTTATCAAAATTGGTCCAGTCGTTTGAGCGTGAAAAAGAGACAAACATACACACACACTCACAAACTTTCGCCTTTATAATATTATAAGTGTGATGTGATAGTGTGATTATATATTATATATTCTATATTATATTATATAGTGTGATAGTGTGATTACAACATTCATAAAAATCTAATAATAAAATCATAGTATTATCTCGTCACATGAAGTTGGATGAATCTCCCCAGCCCTGCAGACTGGCTTTTCAGAGATCATCTTAGGATTCCGTTTCCATTAATGCCATACAGAAGGTACTAGAATACTGTACTGTACGGTGGCCAGCACATCAAGATACCACAAACTGTCAAATTTTCTCGTTCGATTTTGAACTTAATTATCAACATTTTAAAGTTTAAAATCGTTTGGAGAAATTTGACAGATTCGTGTAGCTTGATGTGTTGGCCACTGTACTTAGAACAAAAAATATCTCTATAAAAAAGCTTGTCAATCAAAATGATCTGAGTCTTCAAATTGGAGCAATGAAAGTTTAAGTCGTGCCAAAAAGGTGCGAGTAGGGCCCCGAAATAATTATTCATTGCGTTTTTAACAGCCAGCCCAGGCGGTGCGGAATTGTACGAGGCTACTAGATCTGGCGGAGAGAGCCGCGTTGCTGTCGTAAAAATGTTCTCTAGGAAAACTGTGGAGTCGCGAAATGTAGATTTTTGTTCTGGAGTGTGTATTGAGCCGTAATTTTGTCATTCGGCTTATTTGTGTTAAAGAATAGAATTAAGATAGAAGAAGAAGAAGAATAGAGTCAAGTTTGATAAGCATACATGTTTGTTTAATATCCTTAGATAGGAGTACGCTGAGGTTAATTTTATGTCTAGCTTCTGCCCGCGACTTTGTCCGCGTGAAATTTATTGTTCTCCCATTTCCCAATCCGTTCTAGAGATATCGTCAAAAAAGTCGTTCCATTAAAAATATACGAAAAAATGAATTTCCTTCATATATTTTTTTTTTTCGTGTATTTTTCTCATGTTTTATTAGTTATTCTGCTATTCCGGGCGGAGACTAATACAATGATTCAAACATCAAAAAAATTGGTCCAGCCATTCTTGACTTAATGGTGTAACCCGACTTTGCTTTATATATTAAGAAAATCATAATTATATTTTTATTGACACCAAAAATATTCAAAATCAAAATCATTTATTCAAATTAGCTGAGAATAGCACTTTTCGAACGTCATTATTACATAAGACAGACCCCAAAACGCCCGCCTTTCACCACTTTCTTGCTTTAGCTGGGAAGAAGAAGTGGCGCAACAAACTCCCCAGTAGCACAGCTGTTAATATTTGTATTTACTATAAAGTAAGTGTTAAAAATAATTATAAAGTACAAAGATCTAGTGCTTAGCTGGAAAAAAAAGGTACTTTGGTTTAGATTTAATAAAAAATAATCACGAAAATCCTCTAGAAATGCGACGTTGCCAGCCCGCGGGGGATGAACGCTCTTAAATGAGTTATAGAGTGTGGACGGTGTGAGTGAGTTTTTATAAAGTTTTCATGTTAGACATATTTAGGGATTCAAAATAGAAAATTGGCATAGGTTTCATTCTCATGCATAAAAATTAAACATTATGTAGATTTAGGTACAGTAATTATTTCAAGCACTTGTTTATTCACTGATCTACATCCGCATAGTTATTTTATCTCCTAAAGAATTCAAAACCTCATACTAACCTACTGAAAAACAATTGTGTCAGCGAAATCTTTCGCCATGCGATCGTAACCCTTTCGCTATTTTCTAGACAAAAATCCTTCACCCACCGCTCCACCGCACCTCTACTCCCTCAAAACACGACCATCTCCTGACTTGTTAATGCCACAGCCTACCATCTTAGCATATTGCAACTCTCTAAATAACGCCATTATTCCTAAGACGGCGTCCAAACACGAGGTTATCACGAGCAAAGTATTTGATGGGCAGACCTTGCAAATTGAATGTATTATTTAGGTACAATCAAGAGGGAGGACTTCGCTGGGTTGCCAGGGTTAATAAAGGCTTTTGTTTTTTGACTGGATTTTTTTATTGGAAAGCCTGTGATTGACCACTATTACAATTGATGGGATGATTTGGTTGACGATATACACTGCCTAGAGGCTAAAAGTAACAGCAGTGATGACCTAGTGGTGTGACCGTCAGCATTTCAAGTATTTTAAATGAGTTGTAGAGTGTGGACGGTGTGAGTGATCAGTATAGAGAAATGAGGAACAGGGTGTAAAGTTCACTCATACTCATATAATAGTAAAGGGACTATTCTCCGACCAAACGGGTGTTGTGTCTGGTGGATAACTGCCGTAGGGCAGTTATCCACCAGACACAACACCCGCAACTGCCCAACGGTTGATGTCGGGATGTTGAATATATTCTAGTCGCGCGGTGAACTCTGATTGCGCGATGCAGGATTTGTGACGTCAGATCTTTGATGCGTAGTTCGCATGTGGCGTTGTAGATGCAGCCACATCACACCACTTTTTTTTTTTTTTTTTTTTTTCAATCTTTTCATAGGTCTCAAGTTCGAACCCAAGGTATGCAACTCTGAATTTTGGATTAATGTGCGTATTGTATATTTATCACTTGTTTAAAAAACCGCGAAGGAAAACATCGTGAGGAAACCTGCATGCCTGAGAGATATATTTAGACGGCATGTGAAGCCGAGTCAGACGCCCTTGGGCAGTATAAAAACTCTGAGACCAGGTTAGTAATCACACGAAAAATAAAGAAGAAGAAGAGGCTAAAAGTACCGATTTCTCTATTTGAAACTTGTAGAATACTCTCTCTTATGCACACCATGCGAATCTATAATAAAAAAATATTAAATTGAAGTGTCTGTTTGTAATGTCAAAATAACAGCTTTTTACTAAATACATATGAAAGTATGTACGGTACCTTTTTTTTTTTTCTTTCCGTCTGTCCTGTTGTTCCATTTTTGACGGGACTTTCCCTGGCAGATAGCTGATGTTATAAGAAGTAAGTGAGGCTACTTTTATTTTAGAAAAGCCACGCGGGCGAAGGCGCGGGCTGCAGCTAGTGTGATAAATATTTTGATTCATTTAAATTGCCATCGACACGCTAAGTAGAGTTGATTCTATTACCTACTTAATCTATAGGTCAAATTATAGGTTTACCCACAAAACTATTTCAGTCTAGCAACACCACGCACAACCGTGATGCGGTGTTGCATATTTATGAAAAGCACCATTTGACGAATATGAGAGTGTTAGGGTTAAAAGAGTTTCACTCAACAACAGGTTTGGGACTCCTTCGCGGTGGCAGGGTTAAAGTTATTTGTAATAATTTCAACCCCGCCGTGAAGGACGAAGAAACTAACATGAAAAAAACATGGATGGTTTTCGGGGCTGTGTTTAAGTTGGTGGCTACATGATTATTTCGAAGTTTTTCTGTAACGTTAAAGTTTATAGTATGGGTTCTTTTTTAAGTGTTTCTTTCTTAATTAAATTTGGCGTACTTAGGGCTGATTTCAACAACCAAACTGAACACTATCAGCACATAAGCCAAGTTTAAGAGTTGTCAGTGTCATAATTTTCTTTGGAGCATTGACACTGAAAGCTCTTGACCGCAGTTACTTTTAGATGTCCTGAACGCGTTCAGTTTCAGTGGTGAAAGTGGCAATTAGTTATCAATATGTTGGTGCAGTGGTGGCCCATTAGAAACGGCCGTGACTTACGAATAGGGCGTCGGATCGACCTCAGGTACTTTACTTTAAAAAAAAAAAAAAACTCTACTTCAAAAAAAAAATACTTTAATTTTGGAAGTCAGTGTCTTTAGTTCCGTATTTTCGTTTATGCCACCGACTTCCAAAATCAAAGTTTTTTTTTTAAAAGACGATTGTTTTTTTTTTTTTTTTAAAGTTTTTTTTTGTAAGTAATATTTCATCATCACTGTCTCAAAACGATGAAGGAAAATATCGTGAGGTAATCGGCATGTACCTACTAACCCGCACTGGGCCCACGTGGTGGATTGCGGCCCACTCCCTCTCACAGAGAGGAGATCTGTGTCCCAGCAGCGGGATCATTATAAGTTAATTATTATGTCAACAAGTTTATTGCTTCATGATTTAGCAATGTATTCTTTGAGAGTTGTTCCAGCTTGTTTCGAGGGAAAATATTTTTATCTTAATCCTAAAACAATTGTTGTAACTAATTAAGAGGGCTGTCTCGGGTCCACTAGCGCCACTCCTTTAAAAAAACTCTAACTCTCTCTCCTTTCCTCTCCTATCTGTGTTTCCCAACGCATACAACCCTAATTTATTCAAAGTGAGAGTGAACAGGCTTCTTCTGGGTAAGCTCACTCTATCGTCGACTTTGTCTCTGTCACCTCTGACCAAGAGTAGAGTCAAGAGCAAACACATCGAAAAAAAAAAAAAACTTCACGAAGCAACAAAATTCGATCTAAAGAAAAAACGGCCACATTCTTCCAGATCGTATTTTGTTGCTTCGTGTCTCAATATGAAACTTTATAAAAGGTATTAGAAAATTCTAGATACACTTACCGAGGTCGCTGTTGAGCCGTTTTTCATAATTCCTTATCTCAGTCACGAGATAATATTTTTTTAAAGGTGTGGCGCTAGTGGACCTGCGACAGCCCTCTTAAGTTAGGTTTTTTTTTTTTTTAAACGTCGCTCCACACTAGGAATTTCTCCTGTATTGTGGGTGCGTTTACAAACATTTAAACTCACATAAACTGACAGCCAGATCCGGAACAACTACTTGTAGGTCATACAAATATTTGTTCCGTGCAGGAATCGAACCCGCGACACGCAGCGCAACAGTCAATCGCTTAACCACTGCGCCAACCGTGCCGTCACTCAATTCAATTCAATTCGTCAATTTGTTATTAAATAGTTCAGTAAAGTAAACCAAACACAAATACTACCGCCAAACTATTGGCACCCAAATGGGCCTAATCCAACTCCAGACAGAAGCCTTGAAAAAATTCAATACAAGATTCAAGAATTAAACAGTTCTCAAACTTACAGAACAGAGAGCCAAATAAATTTATTTTATTTCCTTCCCCGTCGGAAAAGTATTTGATTCACTTCGCCCCGCTATTAGAATGATCCTGTGTTTTTTTTTTTCTTTGTTCATTGCTTTTTTCCAAGTCGGTTAAGCAAAGGGCAATAAATTGTACAAGTACACTTCAAGTAGGTATATGTTTGGAGTTATTTACTGATTTCAGGGGTCGCGTGATGATATTTTTATTTAAGTAAATGAGGATTTTCTGGGTTGCCGGCAGTTTGGTAGTTGATTTAGTAAAATGAAGATAGTTCTAAACTATTTGAGGAATATCGTTTTGTCTGTCGGTTGAACTTCATGTACTATCGCGGTCACAGAAATCTAACCACTTTGAAAACAAAATCCCGTGCACACGATGACCACATCTGTTTACAGCCCCTTTTAGCAAAAAAAAAATACTTTTTTTTAAATACATTTATCAGGCTCTGTTACAATGATCACTGACCAACTTGGCTGCTTTCTACACAGCTTTGTTTTTTTTTTTTTTTTTTTTTTGTCATTTACAAATACAAGGGGCTCAGCAAAAATCTGATGCTGCGATGCTAGTAGTTGATGAGCCTAGGTAAGCGCTATTATAGCTGCCGAGCATTGCAAATAGGAATAGGAACAGCGATAGTACTTAAAGGCTTGTTATGGTTAAAAACTTTTTTTTTGAAGACTTGAAAATCTGCTTATTCATTTCATATTAATTAAAAACCTCAATGCTAAAAACGTGTTTTTTGTGAAATTTTATATTACATCTAGACATTAGATCTCTACTTCAAACAAAATCTCTTACACTCAAAGTTTTTACATAATCAAAACATAAAATAATAAAATTGCTAAACGAATAGCTGTTTAAGATGCGTGCGCATGTTGACACAGAATGCGCAGGCGCCGCGGTGAGTTGGAAAGAGCTTTGTCAGTGAAACTATGGGGTCAGAAGTTCCATTTCTGAAGGCAGAAGCAGCACTGAAATTCAAGCTTTTTTTGTACGGCAGTTATTTCATTGATTATTTCCGACACTGATGGACGAGGCTCCGAGGGTCAGAAGCATCAAAAAAATAATGTTTCAGACTTTTGAAATTGACTGGTGGGAATGTGCCTTCATTATAGAAGTTATTAATTAGGACTTTAATTATTAAAAAAAAAAAAACTCACCTTCATCGAAACCAAACATACGCGCGATACATTCAAAACTTGTATCACCATAATATGGTGATACAAGTTTTAATGGTAAAAAGGTACTATACAAAATTCTGAACATATTATGTTCAGAATTTTGTATAGTACCTTTGCAGAAGTCCACTGTGGTACTTTTCAGTGATGTTATGTTAACGCGCAGTCCTGAAATGCTTTTTACAAAGCCATAATCGTCTGTCTCTAATCTCAAAAGAGTTAAAACCTTCTGTTCTCCCCTATAAAGTGACAGCGGTAAGTTGAAAAGAGTTTTACTTTGGCCCCTGAAATGTTTGCGTCGGCAGATAACTTGAAGTTTCGTGCCTTTTGTTATGATTTGTGTGTTTTACTAATGAAATGTATGTCGGTTATTAGCTAGTGTGTCTTTGTACGTGCCGCTTATGAGTTCTGGCGTGTGGTCTTCTTTTAATGGGTCACTATGTCCCTTTCTGGGCATGTCGAAAGTGACGATAAGGGACTGAGGCAGTTACATCGTTTTGTCTGCTAGCTTTTATTCGTCTATCTTGGGATAGCATTCCAATCTTATCTACCATAGTGTAGGAAATGCAAGAATTATTAGAAGTATGTCTGTACTTTACATGGAATGACTGCTAGAGAATACTTAACCAGGATCTACTGATATTCCTTACACCATTCATCGCCATTTTTCCAAAAACTATTAAGGAAAAACGCGAGGAAACCAGCCAGTGTTGTTCTTGAATCAATAAATCCACAAAATGTGACGTAGGTAGCTCTGGGCCCGCGTGGTGGACTAAGACCCACTTCTTAAGAGAGGAGGCCAATATTGGCCAAAATTTGCCCATGAACTCTTTATTTATTCATATAACAATTGCTTGCTGCACTTACAGTAAACACCAAAGCGCGCAACAAGCCAACAACATAACATTTGACTGAAAAGTTTATGCAAACATTAAATATAGATTTACTGCCATACATAAATATATCAACATCCGGCTCCTGAGCAATCAGACTATGGCTTATGGATTGTACCACCACCACAACAATTCAACCAAATGATCCATTGATTCATTTATCTGTTAGATAGAGCCTATCCGCACACTAAAAACAGGTTTTCAGCCTCATCTTGCAAAACTCTCTACTACAGTCTATTTCTCAGCACACAAACATACTTAAAGATTAATTTATGAACCCTATAAGATAAGCTCACACACTGCAGTTTCTAATATGGCGAGCAGATGTTCTAAGACGCATAAATCAGTATAATGACGGATATATGTGACAAGTGTACGTACATCACACGTCATATAGAGTGATATGTCGCTCATATCATTTGCATGTGTTTATGGCATGTGGTTTAGCAATTATGGATGTTAATTATGGATGTACGAAAAATAGAGCAAAAGTGCTTACATAATTCTATGTATGAACACCAAAGCAGTATTTTCTTGAATAAACTTAAAAATCAACAAAAAAAAGTCTGATCATCAAAAGTAAGGAATTATTGATGATCCGTTTTTTTTTATTTGTTAATTTTCTGTTGTGTCCATGAAATACATAATCAAGGAATAAAAAGTTTAAGCAATTTTCGAATACATTTAACGCTAATAGATAGATAACGCTAGTTAGTAGCTAGTTCATGTCATCTTTTGTAACTGTAATTTGCGAATGTTTTCGGAAAAATAATTAGACTCAATCACATTGCAAGTAAAATTTACCGTAGAGCTGCTTGACTTTTCCAATCCTCCACAGTACTTCACACGCTTTTCCAGAAGTCTCAAATTATGGTTACAATTTAAATGATTTATTGACCAAATAAAACGAAACACCTAATAGTATTCAAATGAACTCATCCACAAAACTGAACGAAGAAAGAACATCATCCAAAAAACTGTAACACTACACACATCCCATCCATCAGCGTTCATCACAAATCAACAAGACGCATGCTTTCCGCCGGGACTCGAACTCGGGACTAATGGCGCCGCCCGATTTATTAACAACACTACATACACACGCTAATGTAGTTAAAGAAGGGGAATAAAAGGTTCTCTCAAAATTATGGCGACCAAAACAATGGGTAGAAGTTATTTTTACGTCTTTTCTTGTAAAAATAAGTATCGTTTACTTTGATCTTTTAAATATTTGGTTTAGTTCGGGTGTTAGGTATTTTTTTCTCAAATAAAGATGGAAAAACCGGCCAAGTGCGTATCCGACAAAGCACAATGAAGGGTTCAGCAGTTGGGATGAATTTATCCCAAGAACAAACTTAACATTGTAGTTAAAAAACATGTCCTCCCATACATTCTAACTGCAAATGAAGTGTGTACGCACAATATTGGGAGATTTACAATGTTATTTTAAGACCAAAGACTTCTTATAGGTTTTCCTATAATCTAGAAGTATTATCTGTATTTTTTTCAAAATTTTAGATCAGGGCTCGTACAGACTAGTGCGATATCGCGGGCGCGACGTGACACTAGTAGCACAATTTCTTTGTCGGTGCCTGTCGCGGCCGCGATATCGCGCGAGTCTGTACGAGCCTTCATTCGTTTCGAATATAAGGGTTGGTCAGTTTTCATCAATTTTCTTAAATAATTTGAACGCTATTTCTATTAAAATTATTAAAAAAAACTATACTTGAGACCCTCACAGTGAATCCTTTCATTTGTTATGTCACACGACACAGTGTGCAAAACTATTTTTTATTTTGTTTTATATTTGTCTCCCAAAAGTGACCCCATATTCAAAATTCATTTATTTACGTAACACATTCGTGCTTGGGTCACAGAAATTTATATGGGTACCAATTAAATTTCAACTTAATCAGTCCATTAAATTCTGAGAAAATTAGCTGTGACAGACGGACAGAGAGACAGACACACGAGGATCACTTAGGATCACTTTTTTGTTTTTCCATTCGGACATACGGAACCCTAAAAAAGGTATTTGGTAAATACATGGTGGCAGGGACCGACGCGGCGACGCGCAACCTGTTACCAGGGATTCAGTACATCATTCTGCCCCTGCGTTATAATTGTTCGACGGTTATTAAAAAAAATATATATTGTTCCAAACATTTTGGCCGCGTAGGTATTACAGTTTTCTATGAAAAAGCAGTTTTTTTTTTTTGTTAATTTACCAAAAATTTCTACGCTAGGGGTCCAGAATCATGTGCTGAATTCATGATCACAGTTTGCGCGTCGATGTCCCTGCCGCCCTGTAGAGAATTAAGGGATATAGTAAGTCAACTATTCCCATTAAATTAATAATCCTGGCTTTTGATTGTTTGCATTAATTCAGTGGTGTTAAAACTTTAACAAACAAAAAACTTGTTCATGAGTTTTTAAACTATCCGTGTATATGCACTTTTACCAACCCTTCGGGGTGTTTCATAAGTGCCCATAAAGGTTTATATGAAATAAAATATTTTGATCATATACAGGCATGCAATTCAATGCTATACAAGACTTCAAAGTTTTAAAGCTCTCTTAGACTAGAGGCTCTTGCAGTAACAGGGAGGGACGTTTTGCAAGATTTCTGAGGCAGATAACACTCTCCTACCTATCAGCTTTCCTATCTCACACGTAATGATAACTATCCGCCACAAACTAAGCTTCAAACATCCCTCAAACATACTAATACCACAGTCCAATAAATCATTATAATCAAATAATTTATTCATAACTCTGAAGCGAGGGACACACGGGCGTCGCAGCGACGCCGACGTTTTTTTACCGTGATGTATAGCTTCCTTCATGCAGGATTATCGCCGTGCGTTGAAACGCCAAATGTTTAGCGACTCGACGATACGTGCACACTCTTATAATTGGAGTGTGAAATTGTTGGACAAAAAATGGCCTAATTTGACAGATGTAAATTGGCCGTGGAATGAGTTGGTGTGTTTAAGCTTTAGTGAGGGTTAGTACGTACCTAATTATTAGGTTTTTTACTTGTAAATTGATAATATTGTTTTAATTTTAGTTTAAGCTGAAGAGCAGTGGTGGCTCCGTTGTAATGGCCCCGACTTACGAGTTGTAGGTCATGGGTTCGAACCCAGACAGGCAGGGGAGTATATTATTTATATATATATGTCGCATGAAATACAGTGTTGCTGACTGAAGTACTTTCAGTCGGTGCGCTATGACGGAGTCTAAGGACCTACGGGCGAGGGCGCGGGAAACAACAGGAGCGCCAGTCACCCTTCAGCCCTAGGAACTGTCACACGTTCATGAGACGCGTGCGCACATTAATCTTCCAAAGTTTTTATTATTTTATTTCTCGAATTATTATTATTGGACAATATTAATTAGGACATTCGTTATTAATTGTGATTTGTGTTACCATAGAAACTAAGTGTTCATAAACTAAGTGTAAAAAGCTGTTATCATCTTTAATTGCCTGAGATCCACAAAGTGCCCACAACAATGTCAGAGGACGGAAGCATGACCCCTCCTCGCTGTCCTGAACCGACATCAGAAGTGGGATCACCTCGGGCAACTAGAAATATGAGAGGTGTCACTGATGAAGATACGAAATGGAGATTACTATTTGAAATGCAGAACAAGCAAATGGAAAGTCTGATTCAAACACTGAAGAGCCCAAATGTGAGTAATAATTTAGCCTTGCCTGAATTTAACCCCGAAAAACAAGATTCGGATGCTTTATCTTGGTGTTCAACTACGGAATTATGTTTTGGTGATAACCCAGTAGAAGGCAGTCAACTTATTGTTGTGATCAGTAAGGCCTTGAAGGGATCCGCATCTACCTGGCTATCACAAATATCCTACCCAGGAATAACATGGACCGAATTTAAAGAACTATTTAAAGCGAGATATGTGAGTACCGAGACTATAGCGGCCACACTCATAAATCTAAAAAACAACAAACCGAGCGATAACGAAAGCTTAGCCGCATACTCGAGCCGTTTGGTGACGTCATTAATGAATAGTTGGAAGAATGCAACTTTAGAACAAGTGGCTTTGTCGACTGTACTTACACACGTATCGCAATTTGATACTCGAGTACAAAGGCTTGCTTTTACAACCGAAATCACATCACGACAGAAATTACAACAAGAGTTGCAAGCGTTATCGTATTTGAAACGAAAAGTGAACAGAGAGCAAGATTCAAACAATGTACCTGAAAAACGTCATAAGACACAGCCAAGTTTAATGAAATGTTTTCACTGCGGAAAATCCGGACATAAACAATCAGAATGCCGTGCAAAAAGAGAAATGAACAAAAGAAGCAACCTAAAATCAACAAACACTGCATCAACAAAGTCGGACCAGAAACATCCACCATCCAGCTCCATAGTCTGCTACAAATGTGGCGAGTCAGGTCACATTTCCACCCGGTGCCCCAGCGCCAGCAGCAGCAACAGTGGCGGCGCAGGTGCCCGCGGCGGCAGTGGTGCGAATCAGAGCGAGCGGCGAGTCGACGTGTGTGTAGTCGAACCGCCTACGGGAATACTGAAGCATAATGGTAAGGGTTTTATGTTTCACTATGATTCAGGTGCTGAATGTTCGTTGATTAAAGAAAGCATTGCTAGAAAGTTCAGTGGTAAACGAATAAACGAAGTTGTTTATTTAAAAGGCATTGGGCCAGAGAGAGCAGTCAGCACCCTACAAATTCTATGTAAAATTGAAATAAATGACCACGTAATGGAAATTTTGTTACATGTTTTGCCTGACGTTAATATGCGAAGCAATATCATGATAGGTCGTGAGATTTTAAGTAACGGTTTCTGTGTGACCATGAGTGCTACGGAGTTTGTTTTATCGAAAGATATTGTTGTAAATACATGTAGTGTACATGAAGTTAAGGTACCTAATCGTGATTTTAATTGCATTAACACCGACATTTTACCGGGCAGTAAACCCGATCTTGTGAACATTTTAGATAGTTATTCTGATTATTTCATCGATGGTTTTCCCGTCACCCGTGTCAATACAGGCGAATTAGAAATAAGATTGATCGATCCGAGTCGTACAGTGCAGCGACGACCGTATAGGTTATCTCAGGACCAACGAAAAATCATGCGTGAGCGGGTTGATGAACTATTGCATGCAGGAATAATCAGGTCCAGTAATTCGCCGTTTGCTAGTCCTGCGCTTTTAGTGAAGAAACATGACGGGTCTGATCGCATGTGTATAGACTATAGAGAGTTAAATAATAATACTATTGCGGATCGCTACCCGTTGCCATTAATATCTGACCAGGTTTCTAGGCTTCATGGAGCTAATTATTTCACAAAGTTAGATTGCGCAAGTGGCTTTCATTTAATTCCAGTTCAGAAAGAGTCAATCGAGCGTACTGCATTTATAACGCCAGATGGGCAGTACGAGTATCTTACTATGCCATTCGGTTTACGTAATGCCATCTCTGTTTTTCAACGAGCGATTATTAATGCTCTAGGCAACCTCGCACATACGTATGCAGTAGTATACGTTGATGACATTTTAATCCTATCGGAAACCGTAGAACAAGGGCTAGAGAGGCTCCGTACTGTTCTAGACGTACTGACAAAAGCAGGATTTTCACTGAATCTGAAGAAGTGTTCCTTTCTTAAAACACAAATCGAGTTCCTAGGCTATGAAGTAAAAGCTGGTCAAATTCAACCCAACCGACGTAAAATTGAAGCTTTAACTACTTTACCTCCACCACACACAACAACGAAACTGAGACAGTTTATAGGCCTGGCATCATACTTTCGCCAGTTTATACCTGGATTTTCGCGACTAATGGCACCCCTGCATAAAATGACATCGCAAAAATGCACACTTATCTGGAAAACGTATCACGAAGAAATTCGTCAAAAAATTATTTCTATACTGACTAAAGAGCCTGTCCTCATGATATTCGATCCTCAGTACCCAGTCGAGTTACATACCGATGCGAGTGCTGAAGGTTATGGCGGGATTCTTTTTCATATTGTAGATGGCAAACGATGCGTCATTGCATACTATAGCAAGCGAACATCGCCAGCTGAATCACGATACCACTCATACGAGTTAGAAACACTTGCCGTCGTCAACGCAGTTAAGCATTTCCGTCAATACCTACACGGTAAAAAGTTTACCGTAGTAACCGACTGTAATTCTCTTAAGTGCTCTCTTAAAAAGGTTGATTTAACGCCAAGGGTGCACAGATGGTGGGCTTATCTTCAATCATTTGACTTCGACGTAAAATACAACAGTGGTAAGTGTATGGCTCATGCCGATTTCTTTTCACGAAACCCACTTAGAAATACACTTGACTCAGTCCCACGTCAATCAGAAATTAGAGTAGAGCAAAAACGTGTAGACTTAGCAGAGCTTTCAAATAACTGGCTTTACGCAGAACAGCAACGTGATTCAGAAATTTTAAAAATCATATCTGATTTAAATAATTCTCAGTTGGATGAAAATTTAACTAGTTCATACGAAGTCCGATCTAAAATTTTACACCGTAAAATTCAGAGAAAGGGCCGGACAAAATGTCTTCCAATTGTACCTAGGTCTTTAAAATGGTCAGTAGTAAATAATATTCACGAATCTTTAATTCACCTTGGATATGATAAAACTTTAGAAAAATTGTACGATTATTACTGGTTCGATGGAATGGCTCGTTTTGTGAAAAAATTCATTGAAAATTGCATAACATGCAAAGTTGCAAAACCTCATTCGGGTAAAGTTCAAGCGGAACTTCATCCCATTCCAAAAGTGCCTATTCCCTGGCATACCATTCACATAGACGCAACAGGAAAGCTAAGCGGAAAGAATGACAAGAAAGAGTACGTTTTTGTTTTAATAGACGCATTTACAAAGTTCGTCCTTTTGTTCCATACTACCAATATTGACAGTAAAAGTAGTATCAGAGCGGTTAAAAACAGCGTAGCCCTTTTTGGTTCTCCAACGCGAATTATAGCGGACCAAGGACGTTGTTTCGCGAGTAAAGATTTTAAAGAGTTTTGTGAAAGTAAAAACATCGAACTTCATCTTATCGCTACGGGATCATCGCGTGCAAACGGACAAGTAGAGCGTGTGATGGGTGTGTTAAAACCTATGCTGACAGCAATAGAGACTAACAAAGATCGGTCATGGCAAGACGCTCTAGGAGAAATTCAGCTTGCAATTAACTGTACAGTCAATCGAACTACTAAATCTAGTCCCTTAGAACTTATGGTCGGCAAAGTAACGCGTCCATTGTCCCTGATGGCAGATGATCAGGAGACTGCGGTTGATATTTCCGAGGTTAGGAATGAGGCAGTGAATAGAATAAAACGCGCTGCTGAATATGAAAAGCAAAGATTTGATTCTACTAAGGCAAAACTTAACAAATTTTCTTTAGGTGATTTTGTTTTGATTGAAAATGAGGAACGTAATCAGACTAAGCTAGACTCAAAGTTTAAGGGTCCTTTTAAAATAATTGAAACTCTACCAGGAGACCGTTATAAATTAATGGCATTAGATTCAAATCGTACATACAAGTATGCTCATGACAGAGTTAGAAAAATGCCGGATAACCAAAGTGTCATTGAAGAGATGAATGAAGATAACGCGGATACCGAGCGAGAGTCCGGGACCTCCGGGGTCCGTCCAGAGTTCACGACCGAATTGGCCACGGCAGAGGTCACGCAGTAACCGTAGTCTGTTAGAAGTCGGCATGTCCCACTGTGTGGGTACACCGTGGATACGCGGTACGCTGGTGGCTCTGGCTGGGGGCCGGGTCATGTTTATGACCGTAGAGTCATGTGACGACTCGGTGTTCCTGTGCGCAGGTTCACGTAAGCAATGGTTATTGCTGGGCTATGTGTAGCCGTCAGGAAGTGAACTGGTTATTGTTACGTTTGGACCCGCTGCGGATTGTTTTAATAGTTTGTTTAAACGGTTTGTTTAAATTGTTTGATAATGCAACTTGAAATCGTTGTATTATGTTATCGAATTCTGTGACGCTATGGTGATTCCTAAAGTGGAAATGTTGAACTTGAGTTTGAGTCTGAATAAGTATCTCATTTGTGGCAGGATTGCCGAGCGTGAAAGAGATGTACTGTGCTCTGTGCAATATTGTTTCAGAATGAACACACGAGGTCGTGTGTCGCACAGGATGGCCGTGTCGCATGAAATACAGTGTTGCTGACTGAAGTACTTTCAGTCGGTGCGCTATGACGGAGTCTAAGGACCTACGGGCGAGGGCGCGGGAAACAACAGGAGCGCCAGTCACCCTTCAGCCCTAGGAACTGTCACACGTTCATGAGACGCGTGCGCACATTAATCTTCCAAAGTTTTTATTATTTTATTTCTCGAATTATTATTATTGGACAATATTAATTAGGACATTCGTTATTAATTGTGATTTGTGTTACCATAGAAACTAAGTGTTCATAAACTAAGTGTAAAAAGCTGTTATCATCTTTAATTGCCTGAGATCCACAAAGTGCCCACAACAATGTCAGAGGACGGAAGCATGACCCCTCCTCGCTGTCCTGAACCGACATATAATATATATAATAAATGCTTTGACTGAGTTTGAGGCGCTTTTGTGTGAATCATTTAATCACCACTGCTCTTAAAACGGTGAAGGAAAACATCGTGAGGAAACTGGCATGTCGTAGAACCAATAATTCGAAGACACGTGACATCTACCAACACCCACTCTCTCTCGAAGAGAGGAGGCCCGTGTCCCAGCTGTGGGAACAGTATATATAGGGTGGTTGTGCTAAGCAGGAAGTAGACAAACCATAGATTAGTCAATAAGTAATTAAATTTAATAAAACATGCCAGAAAAAACCACATTACTTCTGTGTACTATAAAATATAATTTTGGTGCCGATTCCCTTGTTCACAAAACTAAATTTAAGTTCAGTGCATCTTTTTTTTTCTATTTCACTAAGAAAAGGACAGAAGATTAATTTAAGTTTAGTCCTGTCAAATTAATCAGCGCCTGTCACTACTTCATACAAGTTTAGACGTGATTAAAAACTTGCCGACTAAAATTACGTCAATTTACGTCAAGCGCTGATTAATTTGACAGCACTAAACTAAAATTTATCTTCTGTCCTTTTCATAATGAAATAGAAAGAAAAAAATGCACTGCACTTAAATTTAGTTTAATTTGTGAGCAAGGGAATCGGCACCAATGTCATTTATTTTCAAGACAAAATAACATTATCGAATTAAGTAAGTACAGTCAGGGAAATTGATTGTCTATCAAAGTGATACACTAAGTCAATATACCATGTCTAGAATTTTCTAATACCTTTTATAAAGTTGCATACCTAATGACACACGAAGCAACAAAATTCGATCTAAAGAAAAACGGCCACATGCCTCCAGATCGTATTTTGTTGCTTCGTGTGTCAATATGAAACTTTATAAAAGGCATTAGAAAATTTTAGGACACACCGAGGCAGCTGATTGAGCCGTTTTTCATAATTCCTTCTCAGTCACGAGATAATAATTTTTTTTAAAGAGTTGCGCTGGTGGACCCGAGACCCGGGTCGCCTTCATACAACTGTCGAAGAATGTCGGTTGTTATTTCATTATACGGTCAATTTAAGTTGGTTGTCGATTTGCCTAACAATTACCTAATTTCCCTGACTTTTCCTACTTGACATGGGTTGACATGGATTCGCCTCAGCTCTATCAGGCAGTGCTGTCATAAAAACCGGCCAAGTGCGTGTTGGACCACGCACAATAAGGGGTTCCGTAGTTGGGACGAATATATCCCAAGTAAAAACTTAACATTGTAGTTGATAAACATGTTCTCCCATATATTCCAAATGCAAATATAAGTTGGTCAACTATTACTTGTTAACGTGTAAAGCCTACTTAGCTGTGATATTTTTCCATTTAACTTCGTTATATGTATATACTATAGCCGTGAATTTTCGCATATATCCAAGAACAACTATTTAGCTGGCAGGAGGGTGGAACACTTGACTCTAACAAAAAATAGCACTTTAAAGCTTAATATTTCGCAAACGGATTCCTGAATCGAAAAATGGTTTTCACAAACCCCCTAATATTTTTAAACGGTCCATCCAACAATGCCACTCATCATGGGATAGACAAGAAAAAAATACCATCCCCTCTTTACGTGTGAGGGAGGTACCCTAAAAAATATATATTTCAAGATTTTATTTTACCACTTTGTTGGCGTGATTAATATGTATACCCATGCCAAATTACAGCTTTCTCGTACTAAGAGTCTCTGAGCTAAGCCGCAGACAGACGGACATGGCGAAACTTTAAGGGTTTTTTGTTGACTACGGAACCCTAAAAATTACTCCTATTCATTCAGTTTCCAGGATACCATAGCATCCCTTCATACTTAATTTCTATAGACAAGTTCAAGCTATTCTGCTATCACATTTCGTTTTCAAGTCGATACTCTCGACCACTTCTTTCAAATCCCCCCACGTTCAATAATCAGCATCTTACATAACCCGCAGACTTCCAGCGTCAGTGTAAATAATGTATGTGTGAGCAGCGACGCGAGCGCCACCTATTGACTTAATCAAAGACCGCTAAATGTGCGCGTGATCGCCAGACGTGAGAGGTGTTCTGTACACGCGTACTGGCACGGGGAAAAGTGTTGGGGAGACCAAAAAAACCAGCCAAGTGCGTGTTGGAACACGCACAATGAAGGGTTCCGTAGTTGGGATGAATTTATTCCAAGAACAAACTTAACATTGTAGGTGTAAATGTAAATTTGTTGTTTTTTTTTTTTAAACGCTGCCCCACACTATGAGTTTCTCCTGTATTGTGGGTGCATTTACAAACATTTAAACTCACATACCCAAACAGCAACAATAATTAATTCTTGAATCGAAAAATGGTTTCCACAAACCCGTAATATTTTTAGACGGCCAATCCAATAATATTGTCTCGTCTATCCACAGCATGGGAAAGACGAGAAAAAAAAAACATCCCTCTTTACGTGTAGGAGAGGTACCCTAAAAAATATATATTTTAAGATTTTATTGTATCACTTTGTTGGCGCGATTAATATGTACACAAATTACACCAAATTACAGCTTTCTAGTATTAGGGGTCTCTGAGCTAAGCCGCAAACAGACAAACAGACGGACATGGTGAAACTATAAAGGTTCCTTATTGACTACGGAACCCTAAAAATGAACCAGAAAAAAACCAGTTCTTCTGCAAAAGAAGAAAAAAGGTTTGACTTTCGTGCACCTAGCTTCTGACGTTTCATAAGTGCCCATGTAGGTTAGGCATAATATGAAATAAAATATTTTGATTTTGGTGTTTATGCCCGGGGTTTCCGTACTATGTAAACTGTTAATAAAGTATTAAAATTACTAATTATCCTTTACCGCGAATTTAATGTTAAATTTATTAAAAAATTACAGAAAAACGATTGCAAAAGGACTAAAAAAGTTTGACTTTCGGTGTTTATGCCAGGGGATTCCCTACTGTGTAAACTGTTAATAAAATATTCGATGTAACTAAAATTGAAGTACCGGCTTTTGCAGTGGCATGAGCCTCCCGTAAAAACGGTTGCTTTAATAGAACTGTAATATAACTTCTACAAAGTCGTGGTATAAATAGTTTCAGGACCTTTCAAATTAGGTACTTACAGAAGGTAAGTCTTCAAGTGAGTCTCTTAACTAATATCATTAATCATCCACAACCACGGTGCTAAATCTGCTTTTGGGGCTATTACGATTAATTGAACAAAATAACAACAATATATTAGTTGCCCATATTAGGTACCTAAAAAAATAACAGTTCTCTTTTACAACAAAAAAAAAAAAACGCCTGATTTGCCCCTAAACACTTTTCCCCACACTAGTACCGTCGGCGAGTTATCAAAAAGCTGTGCTTATGCATAGTTTGTGTGCTAAGTGCTTATACTTATCTGCGGCGGTGCAAAAGTGGTGTTCGGTGTTTATCTGCCGTTCTGGCGATGTTGAAACGGTGCTGCCTGATAGCATGCTTCTGTTTCCCGTCAGGCTGTAGACATCGGTATTTAGGGAAGTCTGTAGTTTTGATATTTGATGACGTAGGAAGAAATAGTGTGTTATTTTTGGGTCAATAAGTCACTCAGAATGTTCCGTCTGTATGAATCGGAATTGTTCTACTTCTCTTGTCGGCACGAGCTATAATTATTAGGATAACTGATGAAGTTGTAAAAATATTAGCTAGACAGTAAGGTGGGTAATCCGAAGCGCCCGATGCATATTATCATCATTTCAGCCGAAAGACGTTCTGTGCTTCTCGCATCCAGCGGAATCCTGCGGCCTTCACAAGGTCATCGGTCCACCTTGTGGGAGGCCTTCCAGCGCTACATATTCCGGTACGCGTTCGCCGATCCAGAACGTTTCGGCCCCATTGGTACTCTATTCTGCGAGTAAAGTGCCCTGCCCATTGCCACTTAAGTTTAGCAATTCTTCGGGCTATGTCGTTTACCTAGATTCTCCTGCGGAACTTTTAATGTCTGATTCGATCACGTAGGGAAACTCCAAGCATAGCCCTCTCTATTGCCCTTTGGGTGACGCACATTATGAGTAGGTACCAATGTCCCACCTTATAGGTATTTTAATAATTGAATTAAGTCGTTTTTATAAATGTCAATTAATTTATTAAGAGAATATTAATAAAAGTCTATAAGAACCATTTTGTTATGAGACGATAATTAATAAAATATCAGGTACCGTGTATGATCAACGTCAAAGCTAAAATTAAACCATGCTAAACTTTTGGTACAGAAGCAACACACGTTAAGAAAAATAAATGTTGTATGAAGAGTTCATCGATGTCTTTTCAATATTAAGGTATGGCAGTTCATTTGTTTATAGTCTGTTGGTGAGAGACTATTTTGCTGTGGATAAACCTACTTTGGGTAGGTAAAAAAAATCATAACGTGTCAGGCAGGTCTCCTATTCAAATAAAAATAATTAACCCAAAAATGTCCACTCAGTTCCATATAAGGGTAAAAATAAAAATAGGTGTTACAAAAACGATATTTCCAAATTATCAAAACAAAATACTAATAACCCTTTACGGTGATTTTAATGTTAAATTTATTAAGGTACACCAATACAGCAGAGTTGAATATCGGGTACCCGCATTAAATATGGGGGTAGTGGAGGGGGAAAGGGGTAAAAGGTGGGGGTAAAGGGAGTAAACACCATACCGATATCACCGTATTGGGACATATTTGTTACGGATGGACGACAAAATATAATTATTAGTTATGGACGGTCCGGCTCCCGTATTAATAACCTTTGGTGCTGATTTTGCTAAATATTTGGAGAATTTGATGTGAAAGTTTTTAGGGTTGAATGTTTGGGCGATGATATCTAGCTGTTAATTAATAAAGGATTTTTTTATTAAATATGATGCGAAGTGGTCGGTGTCATCTCCCTTTACGCTTTTAATTAGAAACACGACATCAATTCATACGTATTGTGATCAGTCCAACCGGTCATTATGTAGACATAGCATGTTTTAAATTTTATAAAACAGTCCCAAAATAGGCACACTTTGAATCAAGTTGCTTTGCTCTACAAGCCTTAACTACTTCGGTTAACAATACAGAGGTTTAAAAAGAAAATCATTAAAGAAAATTACTCGAAAAACCCAAAAAATCGGCACGAACTACAAAAAATGCCGCAAACCGATCACCGATTGATTCCCATTGTTTAAACAAATGAGAGACAAAGGAGATTCGCTAATGCCATCCGATTTGATCATTCAATTAAACCTGAATAGGAAAGAAAGAGGTTTACAGTCCAAAATCCATATAAATCATGCTCATTGATAATAATTGCTTCGATGATAATCGGCCTTTTTCGCTCGCTATCGGTTTTAGACGATTATTAATTTTCTATTTCTGAATTGAGTTATTCGATTGTGTGAAAAAATGCTTTTGAGCCGATTTGAATTGGTGAGAATGAAAGAGAGATTTGTGTGAAAGAAAGGTGTATATCATCTTATACAAAAGGGTTGTGACAGTATGTGTCACATATTTTTTTGTCGACACCTTGTGTTTTTGATTTACACTTTGATATTTATGACTTCGTAGATAATGTCTTTGTAAGAGATTGCTATCTTCATCTAAGTGGAGTTAGACACATATGGCTCTAATCTTTTAACCGTTCTTCAATATGTAAAGCGTGAGACATTTCACAGAACTTGCAGGGACAGTGTCGACTTTAATTTAATTCAGTTTGTTGTTAAATTATAGTGACGATAACTGTTATCTAATGTGCAAAACTCGTTAAAGAGATCCAACGATAATTATTACAATAAAACATAACACTGGAAACCAACATGACACATTTTCACCTTGTATTAATGATAGTCTAGTGTTGTGACCGTCGGACTGCTAAGTCATTGGTCTCGAGTTCGAACCCAAGGCACGCACCTCTGACTTTTCGGATTCATGTGCGTATTGTATAATTATCACTTGCTTAAAAAACGGTGAAGGAATATATCGTGAGGAAACCGGCATGCATGAGAGATATTTCTACGGCGTGAACATGATCATGAACGACCATGAGCGGCATAAAAACTCTGACGCCAGAGTAGTCACAAACCATACGAAAAAGATAGAAAGAAATGATAAAGAATGCTCAGACGAGGCATGACTACCCAAGCAACCAGCACACAACTATCAACAATAGACTTAACAAACATACAACATTAGCTTAAAAAACGCTACACCACTACAGAAACACACAGACTAAAAACTGACAGAACGTCTGATATTCAATCTCAAAAGTCAAAAATTCATAAACCGAACCCGATCTCTAATGAATTAAGGGCAGCGTAGTTTACGTCCCCCAGTGGAAGGGGGACGGGAGGAGCCCGTTCGGCAATTTTATCATGTTATAAATTTGAATTTGTATAATACTCTGGCATTAACGCATGATTTATACAACTTGACTCCGCTAAGATTTCAAAGATGAAAAACAATAAATTATGTAACCGTAACTATTGCGTTTAATGGCGACGGAGGGGTTAGCGTTGTGTGGATGTGGCGTATTGTGCTTTATTGTTTTGGTAGAAAGTCGTTTAAACGGTCCTATGCGTTGTCGATAGTGATTTAAGTAAAAAATAATAATATCAATTGGATGTTAAAACAATTATAATACGGTAGTTTTCAACCTAGAGGTTTGATTTGACTTTTGACAGTCTTACAGCTTTATTGCTTTTTTCCATTTTTCCCTAAACCAAACTGCATTCTACTAATCTTAATTATAGAAGTCTACTTAACACAATTATGATTCAATAGTAATTTCAGATACCTCCATAATTAAATGACAAAGACATTCTCTATCAAATCCTTAGGCTAAAAAAAATCTACAATTTTACTGTTTCGTAGTCGTCGTATCCACTCTAACCTTACCCCCAAGAGTTGACGACTTTTTACTTGACCGAATTTATGCGACACATTTAGGAGGAGCTCGTCGTATACAAGTCAGTTAAATATTTAGCTTTCATCCAAATTTATACGGTTTATAGTGGAAAAAGCTAACTTTGGTTCCGCGCCGTAAATTTTCGTGATTGATAATTTCTATTGTGAAGTAAAAAGGTCTGGTTTTTGGTAGTATTGCATGTTACGGATGGTAGATGGTATTGGTGTTTCGTTCTGTTTTAACTATGTGCTAGGGGTTAGTCTAGGAACTGGTTTTAATTAATTTTCTTCGGTGATTCGTTTGTATTTGTTATGCTCCGTAATTTTTATTGGACTGGTTTGTTGTGTAACAGTGGCGTGTGCTTTTACTAGCATGTGCTATTTCCTTACTGAGAACCTATAAAATGCATAAGTTGTACAAATTGCACCTTGCAAATATGTAAGCACGAATAAAAGTCGGGATTCAAAACAATTGACTAACGATCGACGATCGTCGATTGACGATTTGACTATGAAACCTATGCCTGCTAATTATTATCAATTAGTCCATAGTCAATCATGGCCCGGACTTTGATCATAGACAATATAACAAAGCGGGCCATCTCTAAAATATGCTTTTGATCTACTATCCTACATTTTTAGGGTTCGTACCCAAGTGGGTAAAACGGGACCCTGTTACTAAGACTCCACTGTCCGTCTGTCTATCTGTCTGTCTGTCCGTCTGTCACCAGGCTGTATCTCATGAGCCTTGATAGTTAGACAGATGATGTATTTCTGTTGCCGCTATAACAACAAATACAAAAAAAAAAAAAAAAAAAATATTTAAGGGGGCTCCCATACACCAAACGTGATTTTTTTGCTCGTTTTTGCTCGATATTGATAACGGCAACAGGTAGATACTTGAAATATTCACAGAATATTTAGTTACATATTCACTTTAAAAATAAATAATTAAAATCCCATTCAACAAACATGATTTATTTTGCCGTTTTTTATGGATAATGGTACGGAACCCTTCGTGCGCAAGTCCGACTCGCACATGAACGGTTTTAGGGTTCCGTAGCCAAATGGCAAAAACGGAACCCTTATGGATTCGTCATGTCTGTCTGTCTGTCCGTCCGTATGTCACAGCCACTTTTTTTTTTTGAAACTATAAGAACTATCGAACTATCGAACTATACTGTTGAAACTTGGTAAGTAGATGTATTCTGTGAACCGCGTTAAGGTTTTCACACAAAAATAGAAAAAAAAAACAGTAAATTTTGGGGGTTCCCCATACTTAGAACTGACACTCAAAAATTTTTTTTCATCTAACCCATACGTGTGGGGTATCTATGGATAGGTCTTCAAAAATGATATTGAGGTTACTAATATAATTTTTTTCTAAACTGAATAGTTTGCGCGACAGACACTTCCAAAGTGGTAAAATGGGTACATTACGTTACAGGGGGACCCCCGGTAACTTAATGTAAACTTCCACCGAAAATTGGTTTGAACGAGAACTAGTAAGTTGTTTTTTTTTTTTTTTTATACGTCATAAATCGTAAACCGCAATTTACCTTTCATTCAATCAACTCAAATATAAAAATTAAAAAAAAAACATTTTATTTCATAAACATAAACCTTATGCATAAACCGTGAACCATTATTTTCTAATAATAAATCTGTAATAGGTGCCTAAGTAAATAATAATTATATTATAGGTAAAGGTACGGAACCCTTCGTGCGCGAGTTCGACTCGCACTTGGCCGTTTTTTTTTAGCTCCTATGTCAAAAGTTCAAATAAAAACATCTCAATTTACGACTACAATATTTGGTAAATAACAATACAATATCCTCTTATTGATACAAAGTGACGAGATCAATATACGGTCAGAATGAATATACATACTTTTGTTATATTTATTGATAAATATATTTCAAGATGGCCGACTTTTATTGTCGTATAAAGATGACTATTTAGTGGCGTTTATAAGGTTTTATGTAGTGCTCGGTTTGTATGGAAATGGCGTTTGATTTTTATTATCAAGTTATCAATTTTTTAATAATTTTTTCCACCATCTCTCTGGTATAGTAGAATTTTCTAGCAAATATTTTCATTCAAGCCTAGTATACATTTGTGTATTTATCTGGTAGATAGACTCTATTCGCAATTGATTTGTAATCGTGTTGTCATACCGTTTTGTTGTGTCTGATTATTATTAATAGCAAATCTCTATTAAGACGCAGATATTATACGATTTTGTAATGCAAGTAAGTTATAAAAAAAAACGATGTTAATCTACAACGCGTGCACATCAACTTATATGTGAATATTTAAGTATTGTAGTAAAATACTAGTAATGTCTACCCGAAACATAGAAACGATATTACTTTCAAACGACTTCAGATATTATCACGTTTTTTTTTTTTTGTTTTAACAGATTGATTATCTTTAATATTATAATTGTGATTTTTTTTCAAATATTCATATTTTCGTTACTAAATTAAATATTGGTGGCAATTATACGTGGCCGTGCGGGGTTACGGAAACGCACCGACCAGTCGCACAAGGTCACCATCACTTACCGTCCCCTTAAATGCATAATGCTCTAGTATAAAAGCAAAGCTTAGGACTTGATAGTAATAACACTTGGCACTAGTTGCGTAGACGTCACGCCGGTAGTTTATATCTCCCGTGACTGATAGCGCCACCTATGCTACGAGTGCTATTATAACTATTTCTTTGATTTATTATTTCCAGTATGTTATGTAGCAGGGAAGTATTTAAATCAGCCGGATGATCGATGTATAAATCCTGATATTGACTAAGGGCCTTACAAATAAATACGAAATAAAGTTTGCTAGGAATAACTCCAGTATAACCATAGATTTTTTGACGTTTATACCTAGTATAACTTTATTCCGTGTTTATTTAGTCATTTATTTTCATAACAAAATACATTGTGTTGAAAACTGTAAATTATTTTTAAGGCCCTAAGTGATTAAGTGAGCCCTAGTATAGACAAGCAGTGCTATTCTATAACCATCTCACCGTGAAAACAGGTGAAGTGAGCGTGGAGTGAACTGTTATTGTCATCCCACCTGATGCTAGGGATTGACCATATACAATCTTAAACGAGATTTTAATAATATTTGTAATACTAATTCTATTGATCATTTTATATTATTTAAGTGTCTAAACATTACTATTTACGGGGTTTTTAAATTAAATAGCAAAACAGATTCAGTCAGAAACAGTTTTATTTTTATTTTTTTCAATGTTTCTTTCCTTTTTTTCTATACCTTTTCTAGACCTTATATAGTCTGTGGGGCGAGCGCGTCACGCTCAAATAATAAATGAAATAAAATGATCAATAGAATTAGCATAGAAGGTATGTTTAAAATCTCGATTGCGATTGTAAATGTATTGCTTGGTCAATCCCTAGAATCGGTGGGATAACACTGACAGCTCACTCCATGCAAGTTTGCACGGTGAGATTTTTACAGAATCAACATACTGTTCTTTTAATGTAGCACTACATAATTGTAGATTGTACATACCTACAATAATGTTCATTACATTAACATTTCCAACATAAACATTATACATTTTTAAAGTATAAATTATTGGTATTTTTGTAGGTACGTAGGTTAGGGAACATTACTTACGTACCTACAAAAATGTTCATATAGTGCTTGCTCTTATTTTCTTACCTCCTTACTAATACCCCCCTCCTCTGTACCTCCTTTTGTTTA
Organism: Dryobota labecula; assembly: GCA_947523025.1. NCBI lineage: Eukaryota > Metazoa > Arthropoda > Insecta > Lepidoptera > Noctuidae > Dryobota > Dryobota labecula. The sequence continues at coordinate 2,409,273 of OX383292.1, forward strand.
AAAAAAAAAAGAATTAACGTTGTATAGCGTCTGTATAGTTACACAACGCTTTGTCTTCTTCTTTCGAAAGTCAAATTACTGACGAGTGAAAGAGAGAAATCGGTGTGTAACTATACAGACGCTATACAACGTTTATTAGTAAGGAGGTTAATATTTTAAATAATAACAATAATAAATAATAATAGACCTAACCACCGGTAGCTTGAATCCTGCTCCCGACATCGCCAGACCACTATTTTTTATATTTTTAAATGTCGTTTACATATACAGAAATATTTAAAAAAGTATTTATATGGATAAAAAATAAATAAACGTCATAATAATAATTATAGTAATAATTTATTTCAGCCTAGGTTGTCCATAGAGTGTTAAATATACACTGAAACTTAAGAACTATGTGTGTGTGTTATAGTGATTCAAATAGGTATAAAAAAACGAAAAAGGAATAATAATTATCCTATATGTAGGCGAATCCAGTGCCTGCAGATATGGCTATCAATATGTTCAGCAATAACCCTCAGGTTGCTCGAGCAATTTTATCTGTGTTTCGGACCAAAGTCGAATCATCTCTTCCAGGGAAACTGCACCTCCATTTTGATACTAAATAATTTCAAACAGTAAAACATTACATGCATGAGAACCTAGATCCTTATTAAGTTTGACATAAATTGATAGTCATTTAAACTATCACTAATGTCAAAAAATGCCTGCAACATGCATGTTGTGTGCCAAAGTATTTGCGACGATGACTGACATTCAATTAACCCTCTCTAATAGCAATGAAATATAAACAGTATGACATTTATTATTAATCACGCTTCCTCTAATTAGCATGAATAGTTCAGGTGGTAATTTATGCATTTTCAGTTGTTAACTGAGTATGTTATCTGGCTCAAGTTTATTATTTTTTTTTTGTAAAGGAAATACGAGCAGTTTTGTTTTGAAACTAATATAACTTTATTCCGCGTTTGTGTTAGGGTACTGTAATGAGTTAAGAAATAGAATTGAAAATTACTAATTAAATAATAAGTTCCTACTCCACACTATGTTAGCGAGGTCCTTCGTCTCTGACTCTCGGCTCACTCACAGCAGCCTATCACATATTTTTCATTTTAAATTTACACGCAATAGATGTTTTTATACGTTTCATTTTACCACAGTAAGTGTTGGGTAATAACTTCGAAAGTTATCGCGAATTTATAGTTTTATTTAATTAGTATTAGTAAGTGAGTTTTATCTTTAGTTTTATAGAAAATTGTCGAGTAAATGATGACAGCAAATAACAAAACAAAAACTAAGTCGTTAACTTAGGTGGATTTTTATTAATTAAAAAAAAAAAACCGGCCAAGTACGTGACGGACCACGCACAATGAAGGGTTCCGTATTTGGTATGAATTTATCCCAAGAACAAACTTAACACTACAGTGTTAAGTTTGTTCTTGGGATAAATTCAAACCGACACATGTTCGAAAAAAAACGAAAAACATGTTCTTCCATACGGAATGTATGGAAGAACATGTTTTTCAACTGTAAATGTAAGTTGGTCGACTATTACTCGGTAACTTGTAAAGCCTGTGATAGTTTTCCTTTTAACTTCTTTATTATAATACTAATAGTAATAATAATGCATTTGTTTCAGATAATAAAAAATCCAAAGTCCATATAATGATGGTAATAAAGGTCTTAAAAACAATGTTAGTACCTATATACTACTGCTGTATAAATATATATAATAAGCTTAATATTACGCAACGGATCCCTGATTCGAGAAATGGTTTCCCGCAATATTTTTGAACGGCCTATCTAACGATATCCCACACCATGTGATAGACGAGAAAAAAAATATCTACCTTACTTTACGTGTAGCGGAAGTTCACTAAATAAAAATGTTTTTCAAGATTTTATTTTAACACTGTCGGTGTGATTAATACGTATACCATACCAAATTACAGTTTTCTAGTACTAAGAGTCTCTAAGCTAAACCACGGGCAGACAGACAGACAGACGGACATGGCGAAAATATAAGGGTTCCTAGTTCCTTGTTCCTTTTCGGAACCCTTCATATAGATCCCTTTATGTAGATCTATGCGAGACACAATGGGTTTTTAATTGTGTCTCTAATTACGACATAGGAGAGGTTAAAGTTACTGTTGCAGTTGCTGTTGCAGCTGTAAAGTCTGAAAGCAAAGTTCATGTAAGTCATCATACACCATTTCAGCCAAAAGACGTCCACTGTTGGACATAGGCCTCCCAATGCTAGATCTTCCGGTACGCGGTCGCCACTCCGGAATTTATGGGCCCTATCAGCTATCTGTTCTGCGAGCAATGTGCCCTGCCTACTGCCACTTAAAATTGCTAATTCTTAGGGCAATGTCGGTTAACTTGGTTCTCCTGCGGTTCTCTTAATTTCTGATTGGATCATGTAGGGAAATTCCGAGCATAGCCCTCCCCTTTGGGTGACTTTTAGCCTTTTAATAAGACCCGTTGTGAGCGACGTTTCAGTGCCATTGGTCATCGCTTGTTGGAGTTTCTTTGAAGGATCAGAAATGAAGTTATCAGGAGAAGAACCGGAGTTACCGACATAGCCTGCAGAGTAATCAAGCTAAATTGGCAGTGGGCAGGCCATTTTTGTCAAAGAACCGATGAGTCCTGAAGTGGAGACTGCGTATCGGCAAGCGTAGTGTAAACGCCCCCCAGCTAGATGGACCGACGACCTTAAAAAGGCGGCTGGGATAGACTGGATGCAAAAGGCGGAGGACAAGGTGAGCAGCCTGGGAGAGGCCTATCTCCAGCAGTGGACTGCGATAGGCTGAGTTGATGTCATACCTACTCGTATACATGATAACAATTGTTAACACTGTTGTCTGTTTGTGACATGGTAGGCTATAATAAAGAAGGGGAGTAGCTCTCGCCACTTGCTTTGTAAGATTATGCGTGATAAAATACACAACCCAGGCGTTCTACGCATGGTTCGGTTGTGTGTAGGTACCTGATGGGCACGTGGGGCGACGGAAGCGGCCGCCGCTGCTGGGGGTGCCGCCCGCTCGCACTAACCTGCTGCAGCACGCGCCGCTGACGCGCGCCCTGCATGCACTCAATATAGCTAGACTGCTTCAATTGTCATCATCATCATTCATCATTTCAGCCGAAAGACGTCCACTGCTGGACATAGGCCTCCCCTTCAATTGGCTTCAATTGTACTCTGAGTGTCACACGGACCGCATTTTGTCAAATTGCTCTTGGTTGTTCATAATGATATAATAAAATTGTTAGTCTAATTGTAAGCTATTATACCTATAACTACACTATTGTATTATGTAAGCCTGTGATGATGGTTATATGTATTTGTCAAATAAATAAATAAAATAGGAACATGTCAGCCTTAAGTTTCCCAAGGAAGGAACATGTTTCAAAGTCCTCACAACACCGGTAAAGCAAAGACAGACAACCCCGACACCTTATATCGACAATAAAGCCACAATTCCTATTTCTAACCAGTTCAGTTTACGAGTAACGAGTGGTAAACACACGTTAATAAATTAAAGAAACCCACACGTTGGTCGCACGACGAGCGACGGATCGTAGGCGAGTTACCAGTAACGTGTCCCATAACTTTACTGTTTTTATTTACTTGCTGATCTGCTGGTAAAGGTGTTTTAGATGTTAGATTGGTAATGTGTGAGGGAGATAAGTGATCTACATTTTTATTGTGGTCCTTCACGGCAGGTGCCTTTTTAATTGATTTTCTGTTTTTAGTAGCTGATCAAAAGAATTCATGACTGTGCCGCGAATTCGCAAAGTTTCTACGAGGAGAGATTAACTATACGAGTATACTACATGTCCCGGAATTAACGCTCACACCAAATACCCCAATTAGAATGTTATATTATAATCAAAATACAGGGTGGCCAATGTGTGGAAGTATACAACTTTAAATTTTATTGCAAACGAAAATTACAGGATATTTTTATACAATTATTTTACTCAGGCTTGGCAATTTTATACGAAAAATTAAGATCAGCGTAATCTCCTCCTTTTTTAGACTAAAAAATGCGATCGCTTTTCATTGTTTTTCATTAAATTTTCACATACTTTGTTAGTTATCCCACTAACAAAGTCACAAATATTCTGCTTTTTGTAATCAAGATTGACCACGACACGTCCCTTTGGATAACCCCATACAAAAAAAGTCAGGACATGTCGCGAAATCCGCAATGATCAAAATGGTATTCGTTACTCTCAATGATTTGTTAGAAAAATTGGTTCGTTTTTAAATTCGTTTAAGAACTTCATGATAAATTACTGAAAGTATTGCGGTGGTCACGGTCTCATAGACTGTGCATAGCGAATATGCCGCATTTTAACTAAATAATAAACACCAAACAATTGCAAAATTTGGCTTTAAATCAGAATGGGGGCAAAAAAAAGTTGTATACATCTTAATTGGCCACCCTGTACAAACACCGAATTTTTACTATAATGTATATAAAACATTGTTTATTGATTAAATTAGTTAAACTGACTGTGGGAGAAAATTGTGGTCACATTACAAATCTACGTGCGCACCTAGTCGCGTTTGGAGCCTTAAGGGTATAGGGTAGAAAGTACTTCCGTACGACCATTTTGGTATGACTGTACAGCGGAAGTGTGACTGTAATTTACGTAGATGCAATTGTTGTTGGTATAAAAAAATTACCTATACCTATTAAAAATGTCAGAAATAGATTCAGTAAACGGTTCGGTTCGGTTTTGGTTTTGTGCTCGTCTATTTTGTTTTATTTTTCTGTTTTCCAACCTGCTCGAGGTACTTATCTTTTTGTATTAACGTGTTTCTGTGACAAATAAACCTAATTTTCTTTCTTTCTTAAACGTTTCTGAAAAAACTACTTTCACAATGTGCATAATTCAGTTACACACTGTAGAAGCTCCATCGAGAAGCTACAAGAAAATATATCAAAGTCCCCACCAGTGTGTGTGTATGTGTGTATTCAGTGATAGTGTCTTTTGGACTCAAACATTTGATATTGGTGCCGATTCCCTTGTTCACAAACTAAACAAAATTTAAGTTCAGGTCATCTTTTTCTTTCTATTTCATTAAGAAAAGGACAGAAGATAAATTTTAATTTAGTCCTGTCAAATTAATCAGCGCCTGTCACTACTCCATACAAGTTTAGACGTGATTAAAAACTTGCCGACTAAAATTACGTCAATTAACGACAAGCGCTGATTAATTTGACAGGACTAAATTAAAAAAATTCTTCTGTCTTTCTCTTAATGAAATAGAAAGAAAAAGATGCACTGAACTTAAATTTAGTATAGTTTGTGAACAAGGGAATCGTTACCAATGTGAACTATTAGCATGCAAAGATGGCCAGACTTGCCAGCTAAACAATTCGTGTTCAAGTCTTACACCCAGGACAATGGACGTGAACTCACTCCTATTACAAGCTTAGTTGTAGCCGTAAACAGCACCCTAATATTGCATAGCACACTATCAATCCCAATCTGAATGTTTTTGAAGAAATTATAATACTAATACATTGCTTCTTATGTTCGAAAAAAGTGTCCGCTCAACAACGTAAATAACGCAATGAAGTTTGTTGAACTGTCAAATGAAACCAATTGCTCCTGTAAGTGTATTACACAATTACCCCGTAGGGTTAAGTACTAGTCAAATGCAAGCTTCAACACACCTTGAAGAAAATAAGAAAAAATCGTGTTTATTAGCATAGTACCTGTAGGTTAGTGCCTACATAAATCCTGCTTATCTCATAGACGCTATTAAAACTCAAACTGTAAGCATGTATTTAAATAAAACCCTTTTATAACAAAAAATAGACACTTTACACTGACCGACCCAGACGACCCCACTACTCTCTTCTAGGAGAGTCGTAGGGAAACTACTACAGTTCGCAAGAGAATACACAATACACGATCGTCATTCCGACCTCGCCGCCGAGGCCCCGCGCGAAATTCCCGGCTAAATAGTCCTCCCCGACCCTTGCTTGTAAGTGAAGCGCCAGCACGCGCTATAGCTGAGCCTGTAGCTTTAAATCCCCCGGATAATAATCATAACTCTGATTTTATCCAGCCACCGACGGTCCCTTGCTACCCTCCCTCCGACGCTGCCCTAAGCCGAGGTTCGTACCCCACAGGGGGTGCCCTTAGCGTGCAGTCGTTTAGTTTATAAGTTTTTACGCCCTGGCTGGAGGCATTAACTTTTTAGGAGCAACCACAGGAAAGTCCGGTTAAAGAGTAGCAACCCCTCGTGGTTAAACTCTGAAATGCCCTAGATAAAAAAAAAAGACTTTAGAATTGTCAGAATAATTGGTCAGTAGAAAGATGAAGCTAGTTGCCCATTCCAAAGCAAGGTTCCTTTTAAAGAAACTGCAACGCTTGCATGTTTCTCCTCTACCCTGAAATCAGAATACACTACTTTAATAATCACATTCATACCTCTCAAATTATTTCGGTAACAAACACGGCTATTAGAATTAGTTCCGTAGAAACGCAGACAGAGACAAACGCACATGTCACATTGATGGGCGAGTCCGTCTGTTTGTTGATGTATGGATGTCATCTATCCTGTCACGATAAAATTAGACAGACTTATGTAGGTACGCTGCTGTACAATATGTACAGCAGCGTGGAATTTTGGCGTAATAATTCTTAGATGTTGTTACCGAGCCAGTAGTAAGGACACTCTCAAAACTTAACCTTATCAACAAACGAGGGATGAAGAAATACTTAAAACTCTAAATCATCATCATTCAAGCCACTTGAATCCAGCCAATCCTCGAGACCTTTATGAGGTCATGAATCCACTTTCAGTCAAACTCCCCGTGATAATTTTATTTAGGAGAGAATTGTCAAGCTGAACAAACGAAACAAAACAATTTTTTTTTCATTTCCTTTAATTTAGTACTAGATGTGATTAATAACAATTATAATCGATCGATAAATTCAAAGAACGCCTGTGCATATTATGATATAGGAATATCGCCAAAATAACCACATCGACAAATGTATAGCTAACAAGAGGATGCTACTGTCCCATCTTGAATAATTCTATAACAATGATATATTTATCCAATTATTTACATGAAACGAGACAGAAGCACAGGAATAAAAGTCTTTGAAGTGTAACAGACGAACGTAGACGAACATGATTTACAGATGACATGCCACTTATAATAACTATGGACAATTCGACTTGAATGATTTCATCACATCGTTTTGCTACATAAGTTTATACGAAAATAATCCCCAAAAAAATAGAAGCAGAATATTTCTGTTTATCAAAAATGAATTTGAATTTGATTGGATCCCCGTGTCCTACATATTAATGTTTTTTTTTTCAATACGATTTGAAGAATCGCAGTGTTATGGACTATGTACTTAAAACATGGTTTATTTCTTTTAAAAACTTTCCAGACTAAAGATAAAAAACTGACACAAGACTGAATGGACTGGCAAAATATATCGCCTGGTCATCATAATTTTGATCAAGTTCATGTAGTTTAGAAATCAAGGTACGGACTTTGCCATCACATAAAATAACTTCCACACTAATCAATTATAACTTTAACTTAACACTGCTAATTCCACAACCTCAGATTAATCTTAGCCCTCTATTCCGCATTACCCATCATAAGAGGGCTGCACCTAATTCCATACAACACACCATCAAATAACTACACTAGTACAAATCGATCGGAATCTGCCCCTAGTAAATTGCTAGGCAGCACTTTATAATAACAATTAACAATAAATAATAATGGCGTAATCTCATTAACCTGTGTGCTGGTTATCGGCGATGCTTAATTGAAATATTGATGTTACATGCCTGAGGTTTTAGTGTAGTAGTTTATGCAAAATTTTGTACACATTGCATGAATATCCCCAATTGATACACATCTACACTTATTACTCTAAACTGAACTCGTGATTTTTTCAGATGGAAACTGACACCGATGAATGTAAATTGGTGCTGGCAAATAAGGTAAAACTGAAATCTTATGCAGAACAAAACACCTGCTGAAGTTTTTCCTTCCTTCTCTTTGATATTATGAATAAGAAATTAAATAAATTATTAAAAAAAATGATAATAATATTTTGTGTTTTTTTTTTTTGTTTTTTAACTTGATATTCTCAGCTTCCTTTCTAGGTTTTTTCCAGGTTTTTTTATTAGATCACACGGTTGTAAACCAAGACGAGATTTAAAGTTTGAGTTTCGTGTTTTGTGCTGCATTGAAATGATTGTCAAACTCTAATTGTAGGAATTTCCGTACTATGGCGACATGTTTTTAATATATTATGCTGCTTTAGCAGCTGCGCTAGCTGCTTTTTTTTTTTTTTTTTTTATAATACTGGTTACATTAAGGGTTACTTTATCGCATAAGCCTACGTTATCTCTAAGATTATTATTTATTCATTTAAACCATATATTATTATTTATATTTATAATTGACGTAAGTTCAGGTTCCGTTTTTTCAGGCTCTATTGATGCTTATTTGTTTTCAGTTGCCATGTCAATGTGGTAGGCCTTGGAAGCCTGACTGCATGCCATTTGGACTATCCATATTCTGTACATAGTATAATTATGGAGTTACTTGCCCGTTATGCTTTGCTTTGGAATAGGTAACTAACTTCATCTTTCTGACCGACCAACCCCTTGACAATTCAAAAGTGCCTGTTTTGAGTTTTTTAGTTTTGTGTTTGAGCATCAATTTAAATCAGTTCAACTCTGCGATCAACCTACTTTTGACGATCTGAACACTAATTAGACTAATCTAAGATGGAACACCATACACCAAAGCACTCTATCTGGACTACTGGCCAAAAAAACACGCTTATTATTTTTTATTTTTTTTCATTTACACGAAAAATTCGTATTGTAATGTGTGGAAGTGTCATCATATTTCATTTTGTGTCGGATCACTTAGCTTGGCACCGTTTTCATTGGCACACGACACGATTATGATATAATACGGGTTTGTTAACATTTTTCTACTTGCAATATGTAGTGTTAACGTGTCAAATATTTTAGTCTCGTTAGTTTACTTTGATGTGTGTTCTTTTCAGTTTTTTTTTTATTTTTTTAAAGGAAGGAGAAAGAGTTTTTTTGGCAATGATTTAAATGCAGTTATTTTTATCATAAACTAATACTGATTTATTCACTATCAAAAAGCAACTTTTCTTATTACAAAAATAAACTCACGTATATTGCACCATTTCATAGGCGCCTCACTTTGCAGATATTAATGAAGCTGAATCGTCACAGGTTTCCAGAATAAGGTGCCTTAAAAAGATTTAGTTTATTCAATTCGCATTTAATATCATATGTAGCGAACCTTACTCTTGGTTATTTTAACCTAACTCTTCTTTTTAAATAAACGATTACAGACTAAAAATCCAACGTTGCACTCTTACCTAGTCCTATCAATCCGTCACGTCAAACCGCACGCCGTGCAACAATGGACACACACCGAACAGTAGTGGCCACAGTCCGGCCTGCAGTGTCCAGATAGTGGCCAATGATTTAACGCTCAACTTTTGACACAACTAAGCTTTTTGGACACGGCCGCCTCCGCCTATAAATAACCTCTTACGTGAACTTGAGAATATGGCGTGAAATACGAGTGGGCGGCGATTAGGAGTTTTTTTTTTGTTGGATATCTGGAGGCTAAGAGACCTCCTGTTAGGTAAAAATAATCTTTTCTAGATTCTTTTTACCTAACAGGAGGTCTCTTAGGTCGGTTTAAATTGAAAATCTGTTCAACGGGATAACTATGAAATGAAATGAAATGGAATTAAACGAAATTAAATGAAATTGTTTGTTCTGTAAATAGGATATCGGAATCATTTTTACATGTCATACTCCTATTAAAGCTATATTAAAAAATAATCTATATGGAGTCGGCATTTCCAATCTGACTACCCCTAAGAAAAATAGTGAAACAAACTCAATCAAAGTTTCTTTTAAAGTCATAATCTTGTAGATCCATGTCTGCTGCAATCAGCAACAGCACATATGTATACATACATAAATTAATTTCAGATTGTTCTTACAGTTAAAAATCATCAAAAGACAAGCCCTGCTCATTGATTTATTCAAGAACTAATTTTTTTGATCTACCAGTAAAAAAATTGATCTACCAGTAGTAAATTTGTGAAATTCAAAATAAGGATTGCAAAAGGTACTACTTGTCCAATTCTATCAGCAAATTTTGTCTAAATAATACGAAGAAAATGAACAAAAACACAACGACTTTTCTTTTTTCAGTTGCACAAAGCTCCTAAGAACTCCTTACGTCTAATAACTAACATTTTCACTTGGCCCACAACATGTATGTTTTGGGTGGCCGTGATAAAGGAGCCTCTGTTCATATTTCACACATTTGTTTGAGGGCTACTCCTTATGATTTGTTGTGTCCACCGATGCCTGTGCTGACCCTTTTTTCTTTAGCTACTTTTGTGTTTAATGGGCTGTTTATAGATCTTAGATTTTGTGACCTACTAACTTGCTAAGATGCTAGAAATAGAGCCTTTTAAATAATTAGTTTCTATCTTGAAACTGAATAATTACATAAACTTTCTAATTTATAATATGATCTATAAGACTTAGGGCTGATTTTTCAACAGCCAGATAACTTTTATCTGAGAAATAATTATTGAAGTTTGATAGCTTTTGTATGGAAAATATGCCAAACTGTCTTAATTCTTCTGTTAAAAGTTATCTGAATATCAAAAAATCAGGGCTTAAAGTTAAATTACATACTTAAATATTTACTTTGGAGTTGATAAAAACCGTTGTAATGATCATAAAATGAACACATGTAAGGTGAATCTTATTTCATCATGATCATTTTAACTGAAATCTTATTTTGTTTCAAATAATTGTTAATAATGGTTACTTCTAACGTATCTATTTATATTTAAAATTTTGAAGGACTCTAATAATAATGAACAAATGGCATTTTAACATAAAGTCACGGTTCAAAATGGGTCTCCTTGTAAACCGCAATATCAAAGAATATTATGTAAGCATTCATAAAGACCCTACATAAAAAAGAACATTGTATAATATTTCGAAACACCCAAAACTCTGAATGACAACAATCCAAATACAGTTCACTTAGAACCTCCCAATTTCCATGAATCCATCTCCGAATTCCATCAATACCTTCAAACTACCGAATCACGATTTTTCGAAGAACATTTAAAAATAACATAATTTCATCTTTACGACTACACTTCCTATATCGAAGATTCAAAGATTGACCTCCAAAGGTTCAGATCTCGATTAAGTGACGAGGTAGTAAACTTTTACAAGTTTTGTGAATTGTACGTCGTACTGCCGATGTCCGTCGCCGTTTTTATTGTAATACATGTTTTTATTATAATAATATATGCTTTTATTGTGTCTAAAGTGGTCATCAACGCGTGAAGGGTGGCCGAAGAAAGTTTTGATACGATCGGAATAAAGAGCGGCGAGTTTTGGAGGCGGCATTTATATTTTTGATGGAGTGACTGTATCATCAACGCTATGAAGCTATGAAGGGCTTGTGGCTAGGTATTAACAGCCACACGGGTCGATCGACCAGCAACGCTTGCCGCGGTTGTTCCGTGGATGGGTGACCATCTTTACATACCATGACCCGTCCGTGCCTCGAAAAGCACGTAACGGCTGTCATTCGTGAATCTTTGGCAGTCGTTACGGGTCGTCAGAAGTCCGAAAGTCTGACAACCAATCTTACCAAGGGGTATCTTATTACCCAGTTACTGGATTGTGAAGGACAGATAGGTAGTCGTTCCCCGTAAAATACTGTATTCAGTTGCATCTGGGTAGACTGGAAGCTGACGCCAACAAAGTTGGGAAAAGTCTAGGCAGATGACTGAGCATCAAAGCACCGTAAATCAAATAGACATGGTGGCTTGTATCACACCGTGAATGTCCTCCAGCATATGAGGATCATGGATGGATACCAATCAATCTGCCTAGCCTTTTCCCAACTAAGTTAGGGTCGGCTTCCAGTCTAACCGGATCTAGCTGAATACCAGTATTTTACATGGAGCGACTACCTATCTGACCTCCACAACCCAGTAGCTGGGTAACACGATACCCCTTGGTAAGACTGGCTATCAGACTTTTGGGCTTCTGACGACCCGTAACGACTGTCAAAGATCCACGAATGACAGCCGGGACCAACGGCTTAACGTGCTTTCCGAGGCACGGAGGAGTCTCGGTATATAAAGATGGTCACCCGTCCACGGACCAACCTCGGCAAGCGTAGCTTAACCTGACGGATCGACCCGTGCGGCTGTTATTACTTAGCCACGAGCTCCTCATGGATGGATACCGATACCTAACAATTTTATAGCTAAGTTGGCTTTTTTTTTTTTAATTATAGTCCAGGAAGTTTTTCAAACCCCGAATGCATTTTCCTTTGTCTATAAATGAAGGTGAAATGCGCTGAAAATCTTCATTAACATTAGAAGGACTAAAAGAGAAAGAAAGAATTTTCAGCTTCAATTTCATCAAAAACTATAAATAAAATCCAAAGATTGCATTCGTACATCAATGTGCCCCAACAATAAATGGAAAACAGTGTCCATCGGACGTTTCAGCGATTCCTTTAACAAAAAATAAAGGATGGGCATTATTCAGAATCGCCGCACATCAAAGCACGTTCGTTATAATTTTATGGTAGAAACAACAGTAAACTTTGATAACAATGTAGATATGATGCCTTTTTGTTTTTAGATGTCTTCTCTAATGGGGTGAAGTGTCTCCAATTTAAGTTTGAAGAGCAGTGGAGATATTTTGTTGGGATGAGCTGATTTGAATCAAGATAAAGATTATAAGGATGATTTTGATGAAAGTAACTGAGCTTTATTTATTCAAGAAAAAAGCGCATCCATTACAAAACAACATCCAAATTATTGGTACAATTATAATATTAAACACTGGCTTGGCCTATAGCTCTAACTTTCGTCTGAGAAATGTAGAAATATGCTAAAAGCTGTGAATGTTTCAATGCCTGAAAATTATTGTTGCCTTTAAGTCTCTTCAGAGCAGAGCAGTGGTGGCCCAGTGGCATGGGCGCCGACTTATGAGTTGTAGGTTCGAACACAGGCGATTTTACTTTGTGTTAATTATTTCATCACCGCTGCTCTCAAAACGGTGAAGGAAAATATCGTGAGGAAACCGGCATGTCCTTGAGCCGAAAATTCGAAGCCATGTGACACCCACCACCCCGCACTGGGCCCGGCTCGTGGAGTATGGCCCACATCATCTCACAGATAGGAGGCTTGTGTCCCAGAGGTAGGAACGTCTTAGGTTAATTATGCAAGTCTCTTCAGCCTGTCGAAGAGATTTATTCATCAGGAAACATAATTTTCAGTGATTTTAATAAAAACTGCCAAAATATGACCTTCTTTTTCATCGTAGTCAGTTAGTAACATTTTCAAATCTATAATTACTTGAACAACAATACAAGTTTAAATTACAATGAAGTTAATGAGCGATATACTCGTAGCTATTATTTTTATGCAGTTTTTAAATAACTGGGTTTTCAGATCCGTGTGCAACATCAGTAAGATCCTGGTTTACAGTGCCCTTTATATTTATTGGTTATTAGTAACTAACAGGATTTAAAAGTCAAGTGTTATCGTGGGTTTATCCATTATTTTACAGATCTGTATCAGTTGTCCTTCATATCTTGATTTTCGTCATCGATGATTGGTCCCTAGGTACTGGTAGATCAAACATTGTCGTGACGTTATTCAAGAGCAGTAAGTTCTTCAAATTCAATCGAAGTACGATTCAAATAAATGGATTTCGATTAACATTACTGCTTACCATCTTAATGTGACTAATATGTGGAGTGTGATGATTTTAAGAAACACGACTGAATATATCTTCAGAATAATTCAATAGCGGTTTTGTGCTTACTTAATCTATGTCTTAATCTATTATGGTTAGTTTTATCTTAAAGATAAAACTAACCATAATTGTTTTGTAATCAATCCAAAATTAGACGATCTAGCTGTCATCTGACTACAGTTTCCTAGGATAACAATCTGTAGGATCTCCTTCCTCAATATTTTAGTAACAGCGGGGTAATTACCTACGTACACATTTGCAACGCCAATGTCATTCATTTTAACACTCCAAATATACATTGCGTTATTTACGTTGAATGTGTGAGCAGACGAAGTTTTCAATCATATGAAGCAATGGATTAGGATTTTTTTTTTAAATCCTCAAGATTGTGTCAGCATTACAACAAAACCATGCCCTTAGCCTACCTACCTCATCATAAACATCATCTCATCTCAACAAAGTTAAACATGCCACACTGATCCGTAAAGAAATGGTGCAGTTGATAAGAGATAAGTCCCATTTGATAGGCGGCCATGACAGGTGACTGTTTGAACGGGATGATCAGCGTTATCAGTGACTTATGATTACGTGTTGTAAATATTAGGGAATTGGATGGATTTATTGTTAGGGTGTTGATTTGCTAAAGTATAAAAAGGGTTTGAATAAAATTGTGACAGTGATGCCTTGTTTTGACACAAGGTCTACCCACCTTTTGTGGTTCTCGCTTCATTTAGAAATGGTTTGTTTGTGGACCAACTTCTATAAGATTTTTGTTATATTGAATGTTCAATGATAACTATACAATTTTTTCCCTGAAATCTATGGTGTTCGAGGAATATTGAAAGCCTCGGAAAGCCAGCAATTTATATTTAAATCGAGCTAAGACGTGGCGTTACTTCTATTAATTCTCATCGTGATTCTTCATACTCAAAGAAACAAGTATAACCAATAGTGTTAAATTTATCTTCATTTAGCCTGATGATGATAATGTATATTGGATGAAAAGCTCAACGACTCGACGAACCATACCAAAAAAAAAAAAGACATTTGGATGTCCTTTCTTTTTTCGGCGAGTCGTTTGAGCTACATAATCACTGGAAAATGCTTGCACTATATGGACAGGTCCACTCAAATCTGTGTGGTTCTTTCCTCAAAAGACCATTTCAGACTCCAATCTACATGGTCCTCACATGATCTGACCAAGATTATGGCTGGACATTAAAAGAGACTTCTGAGTTTGTTTTAATAAGAAAGAGACTTCTGAGTCTGAGTTTATTTCGATATTCCTTTTCAGAGGTAGCCAGATAGGAAATGTGGACTCCATCAAGCTTATTTATTTTTTTAATTTGACGTGTAAAATTGATTCCGATATCCTATTTACAGAATAACCAATTTCGTTTCATCTCATTTTAAGAAGTAGAAAAGTAGATGCACGTGATTATTATTATTATTTATTTATTCCCCATGCCGGTTGTCTTTGAGCTGATAATTGAGTCCGATATAATTCAGGTGTACAACGGTCCACTAACGCCACTAAGTTTCGTATTGAGACACGAAGCAAGAAAATATGATCTAGAGGAATGTGACTGCTTTTCTTCAGATCGAATTTTGTTGCTTCAATAATTATGAAACGATATAAATAGTATTAGAAAATTCTAGACACACTTACCTAGGTTCCTTATTGAGCCGTTTTTCATCATTCCTACTCAGACACGAGATAATATTTTTTTTAAAGGAGTGGCGCTAGTGGACCGTTGTACGCCCTCTTAAGTAAATACGTATAAGTGGGTACTCATGTAAACACTTAATACAGTTTTAAACCAATTATTTCTCTGTAGCGAAACAGTTACGAATAATTTCACTTCGGCAACTTTTTATAGTTTTTTGATGATTTTCCCGAAAGTGACAGAGTTTTACGATGCGATCTGCAGTTAACGCTTCGATCATAAATTGCAATTTAGGAATAAAGTTAGTACCCTCGCGGCTGAGTCGTGAATATATCTTACTGAATTTACGATTAATAAAAACGTGATCAGTAGCGATATATTGCTGGATACGGTTTTTTGTAATGGCAAGTTTTTGCGATTTGATTTTTTGATACAAAGTTGTTGGTAAGTACATCAGTATTCTCAAAATTGGAGAAGCTCGTTGCATTTTATATTTCTTGCAAAGAACCTTTACTTGACATCTATAGTCTATAACCTAGGAAGTGGTGACCAAAATATCTTCTCCAAAAAAACTCATAAAACTAGGTATGTATATATTAAAAAAAGTGTATCTCCTTTAGAACATTTCATGTGGACGTAACATTCAGCAAAGTTTAATGCATCCAATAAATATAAACCCAAGTAGCAAAAGCCACCTAAGCATCGATATCAGCTGTTATTTAGTCTATTATTAACCAAGCATAAACTAACACCATTAAAATAAACTAAGTTAACAAACCTTCAAGAAACACTTATCGTAACCAGTATCAATAAGTTAAATAATTAAATTCGTAGAACGATGTCCCCTCACTTAGCGGGCGCCATTATAAAAATAATGCGCGTGCGCAGCTCTCCTTTCACGCGCACCGACGATTATCGTAAACGCGACGTGGCGCAATTGTATCGATATTTGATGCGCGTGCGACTGTTAGCTGAATTTGTGCGAGTTTTCATTTTACTGCGCCAGTTGTAGTTTTTTTTTTTTTAAGAAAACTATTTATTTATTAGGTTGTATCCGGTTCAAATGATGTTTCTGATTAGTAAAACTGCTGTTGGTGTGTCTCTTGTAAGCTCCCAGCTATGATCGGTTAATCACAATACGTACCACATTAATTATTTCCTTTATAACTTAACATCTTTGATTTATCAGATTTTCGGCTTCCGTGAATCTGAGTACTTAAATCTATAATTTCAGAAGACAAAGAATAAAGACGGCTCAAAATTGTTGCTGGTATGATAGGTTTGAAGAAAAGGCTGTTATTAAACAAATAAATAACGCTAGTTAAGGTACCAAAAAGAGAATGCCACAACACCTGACGCAATACAATCACATTTTACAAATTCCCGCAAACGATTGGAAACGTGCAAAAATCAGGTCAGATCCGAGCGTGTCAAAAGTCGAAAGGATTGCTGTTTTGCCTCTCAACGTCAATTTAAAAGCCGTAAAATGTTTTTATTTTGTAAATAACTACTGAAACATTATATTTTGTATAAAAATCATCGGATAGTCGCCAAATCCTTGTTGATAATCAGCGGTAATGTTACGTATGTAGGTTATTATCAGTTTAAAATTTAAATTAATAAGCCCCAAGGTGATACGGTATTCGCATCATAAAAATATTTGGGCAACTTTGAGTTGGTGAGAAAACAATTTATTTGGTAATGTTGTTTTTCGGTCACTTTTCAATCTGTTAGTGGAACGTTATTTGATTTTGTCGATAATCAAAACTGTAAGTGCTCAACTTTCAATGAAGGATATTGATGTCAATTGATGGTTTTCAGTCAGTTCGACCATCAAATTGCTCTCAGACCAGCATTTTATAAACTTATTAATCACGTAACTATACATTAGGTAACTTGTAAAAATGAAATAAATCACCAAAAACAATGGGCACATTAATCACCGCTCACTTCCATTGTTGGTGATAGTAACAAAACGGTAACAAATCATTACAATGATGGTGTTGCCGAAAAGTTCTCTGTTTACAACAATTAAAGGTAGAGGGCGTCCTGTCACTCGCTCAACCGAGTCGTGATTCATGGTTTCATTATATACCTACTAGCTGGTTTTTAAAATACATGACTGTGGTAAGGTCTTCTAACGTGCGATGAAATGAAATGCGTCAAATTGACAGACCATATTCGCAACAATACACTGCGCTCCAAAACACAGATTACTGACGTTGCTCAAAAAGCCGCTAAGCTGAAGTGGGACTGGGCTGGCCACGTCTGCCGTATGCCCAATGAGCTGTGGGCCAAAATTACCACTATGTAGAGCCCTGACACAGCCAGAAGGCGTCGCGACAGACCCCGTAGAAGATGGCGGGACGAGCTGAAGAAAACCAACGAGCAGTGGTCCACATAAGCCCTGCATCGAAAGAGTTAGAAGTCATGGGGAGAGGCTTTTGCCCAGCAGCGAGATGATGCAGGCTAACAGTTACAGTGGTAAGTCTAGTGACTACTGGGAGAGCCTAGGTGATCACCCAGGCTCTAAATGGAAAGTCAAAATAAGACTTAGTCGGGCTAAGTCTTATTTTGACTTTCCATTACGGAACTTCTTCTTTTCATCACGGCTTGCCACCTGAGCAGTAGTGGCCCAGAGGTATCGGCCCCGACTTATGAGTTGTCGAGTTTGTTGCCTGAGCATTGAACAACTGAAAGGCCCGAGACGGCGGCGCGCCGTGTTCCACACACGCCTTTCTCTAGAGGAATTGCGGTCGTATTTGACCGCTGAGAGTGACAGGGTCCGCATGAATCCAAGCGGAGTAACATCTAGCCGGGGTAGCGTGACGCCTGCTAAAGGTAGCAGCAGATCACCGTTTGGTTTTAGTCAGTAGAAGTCTGACAGACTCTTTCACCCACTCCAGGGTGGAGGACATACATGAGGATATCCTCACGATAAAAAAAGGTTGTGAATACGACCCCAGCCAGGCACTTTACTTTGTGTATTTAATTTCATCACTGCTGCTCTCAAAACGGTGAAGGAAAACATCGTGAGTAAACCAATACCAACTAAGAATATTCCTAGAACCAAATTTTACATCCGCCAACATGCACTGAGCTCGCACTCCCAGCGAAGAGACCTGTGTCTCAAATTCAAATTCATTTATTGGTGTGATTTTTGGTATATTTTACATGAGATCTTCTTAATAAATAAATAGTTCCTCGAAAATCTACCTTAAAGGTGTACACTCTTTAACATAATTAGTAATTATTATAAAAAAAAGCACAATCAACATATTAAAATAAAATAATTACAACGAAACACAACATAACAAGCAAAACATTAACAATTGAATATACATATAAATAATGAATAGAAATATAGATAATAATACGTTGTCAAAATTAAATAAATATCAATGTCAAATAACTTACAATTTATCATTAAGGAATTCGTCAGCAGTATAATAACATTTTTCCAATAATAGATGTCTTAATTTGTTTTTAAATTGAATAATATTTAAGTCCTTAATTCCATTTGGTAATTTATTAAATATTTTTGGGGCCATGCAAAGTATGCTTTTGTGCATTAAGGCGGTCTTTGATGGTCGAACGCATAATTCATGTCTATATACTTGTCTAATCATTTTATATCGATGTTCAGATGCTTTTCTGAATAGATGCATGTTCTTTTTAACAAATAAAGCAGTCTCAAATATGTACAAGCAGGGTAAAGTCATTATTTTTAACAATACAAAATAAGGTTTGCAACTATCAGTTATTTTTATACCGGTAATAGCTCTAATGCATCTTTTTTGCAATTTGAACACCATGTCCTTATTGCAGGAGTGGGAATGTGTCTCAGCAGTGGGAATGTTATACGAGTATATAGACCGTTTATGCTTGCCACGGAGCAAACGGAGCTATGTTGAAACATAACTGGCAAATTGTGGATGTTCTATGCAACTCCATGGTAGACGATATTACATCATGCCTGTTCCCCAAAAGGAAGAACGATGGATTGGCGATCGCATTTTGTTTCCACGGTCCTTTAACCTCTCGTATGTCGTAATTAGAGACACAATTAAAAACCCATTGTGTCTCGCGTAGATCTACGTTCCGACATATGAAGGGTTAAAAGATTCCAGAGGCTTATAATAGTTGAAACGCTCTTTTGCTAAGTCATGAAAACGACGCCTATTTACGACGTTTAGTTTTAACGTTTGATATCAGGATTACCTCAACTAAACATAACATCTAACTAATATTATTTATTGCTCCATTAATTGGTAAGTCCCGATAGCCAGTATACCCACGGTTGTAACAGACACGCTCTGACGTAAGGGAGCAGGTTGCCTTTGGTTTATGTGTCTCCTGCTCCTCCCAGATCTAGTAGATTTTGAGTTCGAGATACCTATGTATCTACTTTTAAAGTCGTATTTACTGTAATGGCAGCTGGAGACCGATCACATCAGATATTGTAGCTTACTAACCACCAATTAAATAAGTCAGTCGTGAAAAAACTCCAGTTTTTACGAGCCAGTTGCATAGTTTTATTGGTGGAATTATACACTCATCTCTACTAAGGTCTACAAATGTTACTAAGCTCGTGTTTTGACTAAGGCGGGTACTTAATATCACAAATTGCGCAATGTTTTTGACCGTTTAGGGTTAATATTGAAGATCGCGCAATGAATGAACAAAAGTTTGAGCGAGTTTAATTTTAACCGTGTGGGATAAGTATTGCGCAGTGTTGCTTACGCGAAAACATTGAAGCTTAAGGGCCATCAATGTTACTATGTGAAAATAATGAATCGTTTGAATGCAAGGGCTGATTCAGTCATATTGCGCAATATGAATATTGCGCTAACTTATAGGTTAGGTGTAGGGGCCGCCTAAGACAAGGTCCCGTCTCTATAGCTTGCACATGCCGTTTGACAGTTATGCGACAGTGACAGGAATAATGCTTAGCCTAAGTACGTGTTAAATAACGTTTATAGATCTCGGCCTAAGTTGCCATGATCTTGTTGATGATGATGGGCAAAACCTGCCGAGATTCATTCAAATGGCACAAAGTATTCCTGAAAGAGGTCTGTTAATATAAACGTTGTCATGTTTATAATAAAATTGTTATAATTGTTGTAATTATTAGTATCTATTCAATTCATTGTGATTCTGCTTACAGGTCATTTTATTTTTTGTGTTTCTGTGTAGACATTGTTACTTATAACATCGCATTGGATTATTCTGTAAAGGTGGTATAATTGTGACTAAAATAAATAAACACATAAATAACACTCAACACCTATTTATGTACCTAACTCTAGTCATAAACTAACAACTTGCTGAACAAAGATATTAAAAATAGTTCATCAAAATCAGCCTGTTAACTCTCAATGCATTAAATTACATATTTTTAATTCCAATAGGATAAATGACCATAATTCCTTGGGAGTTTGGTCGGCCTTTGGTGTGAAATGCAACATGTGTCGAAATCCTTGCGCCACCCCATCTTCCTAGCACGGCGGGCTGTGCTGTGGCGGCTGAGGTGCGGAAAACCTCAAACGGCGCAAATACTCCAATCTTATTGGGACTTATGTATATGTTCGAGCCGTTTGGGGTTGAAACACTAGGGCCATGGGGTCCGAGTGCCCACTTAGTTTTTTGAGACATTGCCAAGCGTTTGGTCGACTTTTCACGTGACCAGAGAGCCAGCCCTCTGGCGCTTTTTCTGGCCCTCTGGCCAAGAAAAAGAGCTTTATCTTGGCCAAAGAATCAGCGTTGCCATACAATGTGGCAATGATGCCAGCCTGTTGGGCAATTTTCCTGTTGACAGAATTTTTTGATGCCCTGTGATGCTTTCCCATCCCTTTTTTATACACTTGTACATATTATTATCATTACTTTAAGACCGGACTCGAGTGGAGCTTTTAATTATGTAAATATTATCCAGAAATAAAAATATTTTACACTTTGGATAAAAAAGAACAAAATATTTTTCATCATGTTAGGTGTATTCACCAGCCAATATGTAGGTACACAAAAATCAACGGTCTTACACAAAAATCCTAGACCAAAAACTTTCAGGAAGTCTGTTGACCTACAAATTTCTCGATTTGAATCTGAAATACTGTCAATTTAGATCTAAAGTCTTAAAGTTTCGATACCAAAAGTTTCCAATTTATTTTCATAGGAAATGATAAGTTTTGTTAATGTTTCAGATAGTTCCAAAACAAATATTTGCGTCTGATCGAAGCTAGAGCTTTTCTGTGCTTAGAATCCAAGTAATATTGATTTAATTGAAATGAAATAGTTTATTCTGTAAATAGGATATCGGAATCACTTTTACACGTCATTGAAAAAAAAATAAGCTAGATGGAGTCAGAATGACTTCAGATTTGCGACAACAACAAGCGTTAAAGGGGTAATATAGCCTATGTAGGCGCTAGTTAATTGTGCAGACAGACACCCTACTCTGCCTAACCCTTCGGGCGAAAACAGGCGTAATTTTAGGAGGAATCAAGAATTTACCACAAAAAAAGAAGATTTAGAGACCTTAAGAAGTCCATCCAATGTTCAATAGGTCTGGTGGTGGTAGGTGAGGTGATGGTGGGTCCTGGCAAAGTACACCACCCTAACTGTGTAACACACAAATCACAATATGAATGATTTTGAAGGAGATTGCTAATCCATTGCTTCATATGTTCGAAAAATCAACAACGTAAATAGCACAATGACTGTTGTTGAACTGTCAAAATCGAAACCATTGCTACTAGTGTTTTACACAATTACCCCGCAGGCTATATACTCCTCTTTGACTTGGTAACCTACTTTTTACAGAAGAGGTAAAGCATCAGATTGTCTTTTCTGATCAATCATTTATAATCCGTCCACCGAGAAAATGGTTTTATGACACCTGTCAGTTTCATACAAACGAATATTATGTGTTTTACGAATTTAAGTTTTATTAGTTCCTAATTTTGTACAACTGAAAGGTGTCAAAAAAGCATTCTCTCGGTGGACGGAATATAGAGGTTCAGAATCAGAATCATTTAAAGATCTTATAAGTAGTAAAGGTTCTTGCTATGTTTTGTCATTACCGACATACACATTATAAGAAAACCAATTTTATCACAAATATAAAATGTCAATTAAATTAAAAGATTACAAATATAAAATTTCAATGAAAAAATACAGAAAAAGAAATGTCAATAAAAATAAAAACATTACAAACACAAAATAACAATAAAATTCTTTGACGGACTATTAGAAAAGGTGATTACCAACATCATAATATCATTATTCTATTTGTGGGCTGTAGCAGGACCGCAGTCCATTTCTAGACGAAAGTCGGTCAAAACTAAGCACCGAAACTTCTAATATTACGTCACATAACTAACAATGTCCAAAGAATCACTTTCTACCATATTTTATGAAGAGGCGTTGATATTGCGTCTGTGGCCTATTGTTTCATAAGTTATTACTTTCGTATACCGTAAGATAAAGTTGTATGTAGTTACGTGTTTCATCTGCGCATGATATGGGGTACGTAAAAATGTACACACGGCCACAAATCAAGCTATACATTTCCAGTATAAGCTGACCTCTCACTGTACCGAAATCCTATAAAATGTGAGATCAGCCTAAACTGGAAATGTATAGCTTGATTTGTGGCCGTGTATACGTTACGTAATCTGGGAGGAATTGATGGAACATAGGGGCTCGTGGCTAAATAATAACAGCCGCACAGCTCGATCGAAGGCTACGCTTGCCGTGATCGGTTCGTGGATGGGTGACCGTCCATTACATATCGAGGCCCCTCCGTGCCTCGAAAAGCCGTTGGTCCCGGCTGTCATTCGTAGACCTTTGACAGTTGTAACGAGTAATTAGAAGCCCGAAAGTCTGACAACTAGTCCTACCAAGGTATCTGCACAGTAATGTGTTGTGGAAATGAAATAGTTTATTCTGTAAATAGGATATCGGAATCACTTTTACACGTCATAGAATAAATAAATAAGCTAGATGGAGTCAGAATGACTTCAGATTTGCGACAACAACAAGCGTTAAAGGGGTAAGATAGCCTATGTAGGCACTAGTTGATTGTACAGACAGGTCCCTACTATGTCTAACCCTTCGGGTGACAATCATTCTTTATGTATCTATAATCTTTACATAAATATACCTAATATTTACATTGATAGGACTCTGTAAAAAACAAATTAAGTATTCCAATTTTAAATATTAGGACTTTATAATCCAAGCCACTTGGCCTAATGCTCCCGTATAATTAGGAAGAACAGTACATGTTAGCACCCTAGTCGATAGTACTATACCCATAAGGAAAAATAAAATGTTGCCATTAATTAAAAGTACGCGATAAATCCAAGCTAGTAGAGTTGTTTAAAAAAAAATAAGTTATTGCTCTGAACGATTTGGTTCCCAACAAGATCTCGTCAACCGATAACTATTTTGATAATTGACCCGATGATATATACTTTAAAATAAATATATTGATCTCATATATTAACATCACGCCTCCCAAATAATATATCTATCGCTAATCACTAGTATACATCAAAAACTTACATTTAATTAAAACAATAGCCAGCCCCTATTGCAAAGAGCTTAAAGTTTAAAATAAATCATCACTAAACTATTCAGAGAAAAGCTTCAGGCGCAAACGCACCGATTAATCCTACAATAATCTCGATTACTCCAAAATCTCACTTTAATTCCTTCTGAATAAAGATCAAAATCATTCACCTAGCCAATAGTTGAAACTTACCTTGCAGGTTAGAAATCCAACATACAAAACCAAACTCTAATTTCAAAACGAAGCAATTGAAAATCGCTTGCATCACTTTCTAATTCCAATACCGTACTTATCACAAGCTGAACACAACCCTATTTTAATGATCTAAGGTATAATTTCCTACGTCCAAAGTAACCTATACATGAAGCACATAATATCAATCACAAATCAACATTGACACGGGCCTGCCCAGTCGATATAGAAGTTAATTGTTGGCTGTGCACATTATCATTAGTTCGTAGCATCGTGCTGCGCCTGCGCAACCAGATAATATCTGCCGATTATAAATTTAAGATGGTCAGTCGTATGATTGTGGTTGGATCGGTATACATTCGATACGTTAGATGGGCAGTTTAATCAGGTATTGACTGTAGTTTAATTTCTTAGATGGGAGTATGGTTGAAGATGTATGGTCTCTTGGTCTATACAGCTGCGATACCTTTTGTGGTTTATTTTATTTTATTGTCACGTATGTATCAAATCAGCTGCTTTGATAATTGGAAAAGAGAAATAGACCAATCGGGAAACTATAATTTCTGAATAAACTTCGGAAATAGATAATAATGCATTTTATAATATATCTTACATAGTTATATCTAAGCCCATGCCTAAGAAGGTTCACTGCAGTCCTTTTATAAACTGCTCTACCTTGAGGGTTGAGTTAGAATTTTCTTTAATTTTCACTGTTTACCAAGATGCAAAGTTAAGTTAGCGACATAAGCGCTGTAATATATTTATTTATGACACTATTAGGGTTACGTACCTAAAAAGGATAAAAAGGAGTCCTCACTTGTGTGTCTGTCTGTCTGTCTGTCCGTCCGAATGTATGGATGAAAACGTTTATCAACTAAATAATATAAAAATAAATTCATCCCTATTACGGAACCCTTAATTGTGCGTGGTCCAACACGCTATTGGCCGCTTTTTTTTACTTTCACATTTGCTTTTCTGTATCTAGTGAAATCAGCTTATTGCGTATCTGCAACTTTTCAGGGCTAACGTCGCTATCTTGTTTTGTCAATACAATTTCTGTGACACAATTTTAAATGATTTCCAACCTGATTGTCGACATCATTCGAGCGCCAAAAAAATCCTTGTACCAATTTAGCTGATTTTGACCAAAATTTCACTTAAAGAGGATATGGAAGGAACTTTTCCTCCAGGAAAATTAAAGTCCTCTATAGCCAGGCGAGACACCAGGCGCACCCAGTACTCAAATAAATCATAGATAGGTACGTCTTAGAGTTTTCCTATACCAGCCGTCAGCTTGCACTGACAGGCCGGTCCATATCCATTTGAATTTTGATGAGACACATTGCTATGACAGTTTCTGAATGATTTATTTTATCTATATTCTGTTCGGATTGATTTATTGTTATAGACTTCGTTGGTGTTTTGGAAAAATTCAGTATTTTTGAGGTCATTTTGGAGCTGAAGGAAAACTTGACATTCTTTATGATAATTTTATGTCATCCTTTCAAATAATGTGCAGGATGTGGGATCAAAATGCGATTTAGTAAAAATTAAATTTTTGTTATATTCAAGTAAGAGATACAATAGATAAGGATAGTGACGGCGCGGTGTCTGTATTGCGGGTGCCTCGGCCATACCTCATGAAGTCAGCGATTGAGCGCATTCCCTGCCTCAGTTCCGTCCTCTCGTCCACTCACAACGTTTATATCGTTAACGTCTTCCGCCCCCTTGGAAGCCGTGCTTTCAAGAAGCTCTGGATCGTCAACTGGTATTAGGATGCAGACTTTGTTTAGAGCTCGTCGGAAACATCCTTTAATTGTGGTTATATCTGCAACTCTGCATAAACCATCTGTTCCGATAAAAATAACAATTGGGTTCTTTTGTTAGTCTTAGACTGGCTTTCTACCAATTTTTTCAGAAACTATGTTTCACACGATAAATTTCTGAGGTCAGTTTTTACCCGTAGTTGGGGATACCGTTTTGCTATCGGCTTACGTCATTAGTATATTTTATTGGGTACCTAAATGTGAGGACTTTCCGGTCACAGTTTTCAAACCGGTCTCTTAAGGTAACATATTATTATCTTATATAAAATAAAATAAGCCTTTATTGCTGGTCCTACATTATACCTACAAAACTTTACTTCGATGCACTTTTTAAAACAGCTTGTCCCTCAACAAAGGCCTCCTCTAAAGACTTCTATCTCTCTCTGTCTCTCGCCCTCTGAATCCACTCTGGACCAGCTACTCTATTGACGTCATCTTCCCAAAGTTTCGCTTGTCGTCCTTTGCTCCTTTTTCCATCACTTCGGTACCTACCACTCTGTTGTTAATTTGATCCATTTTTCTTTTTCCTCTCTTAATATAATGTTATGTCCTGTACATCGCCATTTTTGTGTTTTACATACTTTTTTTGCATCTTTAAACTTAAGTAGTTATTGTATTTATTTCTTCTAATCTTACTTTGTCTCTTCTCTTGACTACAATTAAAATAATTATTTTCTATATCTATATAATATTATATACTTATAATAAAGCTGAAGAGTTTGTTTGTTTTTTGGAACCCGCTAATCTCTGGAACTACCAGTCCGATAGGAAAAAATATTGTTGAATTTGATAGCCCAATTCTTGACGAAAGTTGAAGGCTCACGCTGCGACCCTAAGTGGCCGAGCAAAAAGAAAAACAAATCAGAACGAACGCTTAACGAAAACGAAGTACCTAATAGCGGCGATGCGATGCGATGGGGTGGGACGGGGAAACAAGAAATTTCACGCAGACTTAGTCTCGGGCAGAAGCTAGTACTTAATATTTAACTATGAAAATCAATTTTTTTACAAAAAAAAAACATTGTTTCAGATTCATCGACTTCTCACGGTTTCTATGACTTCACTTCATTACACTCCAATTCAAGCCTCCAAATACCATCATTATCGCCACTAAACTCTATAAATATGTATATAGTACACTCAGACCTCAATAAAGTTTGATTCCCACCGTTGTACTACACAAATCACTGACCATGATAAACCCAGATACCCTCAGCTCACAACCAAGTGCAGCAAGCGCCACCCATCCATCCGTCATACCTCGCCCGAGGTCAGACAACGTTTTTGCGACCAGCCTTCAGAGTGGCCTATCTTTTTACCACGGCCTATTTTCGCATAATCGTGCCGATCGAATAAGAATAACTTCAACATTATCCTCCTAATATCCAAATCACGGACCACAACAAACCCAGGTACAGAGCACAACAAAGTGCAGCAGCGGCCACCCATCCATCCGTCATACCTCGCCCGAGGTAAGGCAACGTTTTTGCGACCGTCTGAATTGATGGCTGCACGTTATTGGAGGTGGGACTGAGATGTACAGCCGACTCGACTCGATATCAACTGATATAAGGCTAGCTTGTGATACCAGAGGTACGGAGAGTTTTGATACTTGAACGGAAACTTCTACGTACTAAATTATGAACAAAATAATAAAGCCTTCATTAAGCATTGGTTCGCGCTTTGGGAACTCAATGCTTTTAACTTGCTAACTGAGTAATCTTCTACCACTTTATGATATCTTCATAAGCTCAAATGAGTGGACAAAATAATAATATTAATTTTTTTATCGTTACACTGCTGTCAAGAACACACCTGTGACCCTGACAAATAAAGCTTTAATAAAATACATCGGGTTAGTTTGACATAACGTAACCCCATTAAACTTGATGTCCAGGGGCTAGTATGAATCTTTGGGTTCATTCAAGTAATCGTCGCATTTTAATCATTCATTAATTCGGGAAAGTTTGACATAACCTTTCAAGTTCCCGTAATCAAAATCACGGAAAAATCCTATTTTGCTGTTTGATATAAAAATTCGTATCAATTATTGCAAGTCACCCTTTTTATTATTAGTTCTAAATTCAAAGTAATTGTTTGTAAGTGTTATGCTAAATACTAAAGGCCCAGACATCTCATAATAATTTACCGTAGGTGTCTCATAATAATTTAAAACATCTCAAAGTATCAAAACCTCCCGTCGCTACTATGCCGCGCAGACGGCACTACACTCGTATTACTACAAATCATTCAACCGGAGCCAGTCCTGAAATGTTTCCATTCTTTTATTGATTTATTTCAGCATTATTATTAATTTTTACAAATAAATATAAAAATCCAACATTCGGCCGCTTGTTATTTATTAAAACGTTAAACTTACACGCCCAATCTGATAAGTATTTTATATTTATAGCTCATATTTTTGTTTCAATTTAATTTTTTGTGTCATTCAAGGTTCTTTGAGGATGTTCAGTTAGTTAATTTAGTGCTGATTTTTGAATAAAAAGAAACATGATAGATGTTAATAAGGGGAATATGTAAGAACCTAACAGATTGTTGCTCATAATTTGTTGTGTTTCAACCAAAATTAGTTTTTTATGCTAATTAGTAATAAAGCGTATCACCTGTTTGCGATACATTAAAAGAGGTCATCGTTTTAATATAAAGTCATTGCTACCGATACAATTTTGTAAGTGAGTTGCTACACCAAGCAAAACGAGACGAAAAAACTTATTTACTAGACTCAACTCATAAATCAACATGAGTCAACCGGAATTACAAGAGGATATTGCAAGCAGAAGCCCATTCAGAAGTAAACGCTGTAGTTTCTGTAGAACAGCCAGAATCAAATACTATAGAATAGTACATACAACATATCAAGCAAGCAGGTCTAAAGGTAAAATTTATAAAAGCCGAGCCAATCGACAAACGCCATTCAAGTGTCGTGAATAATGTATTCCATATTGTTAAGACAATTTTCGGAGAGCACCAAACTGAACAGAGATCACTATACAACCGAATAAAACACGCGTCTAAACAATATGTAGTTGTCACCGGTTGATAGGACCTGTCTTTCAAACTATCTAGTTTACTCTACTACAAAAAACATCCCATAAACCAACCACACTGAACGAAAAACACACTCTAACTAAGCAAACCCAAAGCTCACATTCAAACGCCAAGGAACATTGACTTTCGTAGATGGAACAGCGTGTATTGGCACAACTATATTCCGAAATATCTGATAAGCAATGCCTTCGCGTTCTACACTATCCATTGCTCGCTCTCTATGCTTGTTTTCATCAAGTTTAGTATCAAAATAAGCAATGTAGGTTATATTTGGGGGGTTAGTAGTTGTGAAAACGGTGTTGATGTAATACAGTTTTGGTTTGATGTCTCAGGGGAGACGGCAGCTAGGTGTTGAGGTGATCCTGGGCTGGATAGATCAATGATATGTCAAAATCGTGTTATACTTGTGGGATTTATGCAGACTAGTTTCGGTAAGCAATCAGGACAGTGATAGATTCGTACCGAGGTGTTACGTCGGGAACATTTCCCTCGTGGCTATTGCATTCGATTCGGTTTTGATATCTCGTTAGTGCATACGTTTTGAGAACGGTTTGCGGATAGATATTTTGTCGTTCTTCTGCGTTTTATTTGAAAAAGGAGATACAACTGGCATTTGATAGGGAATGGTCAGATGATTTTAACAATTTGTAAACGCCTTCAAAATGATCTGCAGATACTTGGACTAATATAATGTTGTCTGGTGAGTCCGTTAATAATTATAACGCAGTTTATTTGCATCCTGTCTGTTAGGGAATAATTGGATATGAAGAAAGGGTCATCAACCCACCAGGTTATCCAATTTTCTATCAATTTATAATCTAGATTGATTGTGTTACAAAAAAAACTACCCGAAATGAATATATTTTTTTCGACTTGGCAGTTCCTTCATATATATATATATATTTTTTTTATTGGACTCTATTCGCAGCGGACTGTGTGAAACTTGATGGTTTCTGCAACTTATAATTATTATAGTGCCTGATTTAATCCAAGGCACACCCAATTTTAATCAAAAAGTAGTAGGACAAAAAACACCAGTAACTTTCATGCATCAATTTCTAATTTACAAGCAAAAAAGCTCCACAACATTTTCCGTGCAAGGCGAAGTCTGATGGAGATGAGTTGCTATATAATTCATGGCGAATGGGCCTGCAACCTGTCACGTATCACGGCGACACGTGTTGTGAACACCATACTTAGTAACGGCATTGTTTACACCTACTGAAAAAATAAAATTCTGGAAAAAACGGTGAAAGATAGAGAGATGTGTGAAATGGTTTGCAAAGGTGTAACGACTTGGCATTCAGCATTTGCTATAGTGGATTGGAAATTCTGCGGCTGATAAGTTATATACCAACGATTAATCCATTGAGAATTTGTCATCCCCCAACTAAACTTTAATTACTTAGTGATGAAAAGGTACTGATTATAATGTTCGGTACCTGGATTTCATCATCATCATTTCATAATCAGTCTATAATATTCCCACTGCTGAGACACCGGCTTCCTCTCTTCGAGAGGGAGTGGGCTTTAATCCCACGCGGGTTGGTAGATGTCACATGTCTTCAAATTTTTGGTTCTAGGACATGCCGGTTTCCTCACGATGTTTTCCTTCACCGTTTAGAGAGCAATGGTGATGAAATTATTTGCACAAAGTAAAATGCCTGTCTGGATTCGAACCCACGACTTACAACTAGTAAGTCGGGGCCGTTACGACTTGGCCACCACTGCTCTAACTGGATATATTATGTATTTATTTATCCTCACACTGGAACGCCATTATAGAAATTACACCAACGGCGCAAAAAATAACTTCATGTGCTGATCCATCCATCCTGTGCGCGCTGGACATCGATGGACGGACGGCGATGGATCACGCACGCTCCCGCAGCGTTAAGACACTTCTCCGTAGTTCCATACCTCCATCCATATTGCGCATATTCTTTGCAATATCTTTGAGAGAGCATTGTGGCGGTATCTACAACGCCACATGCGAACTACACATCAAAGACCTGACGTCACACAAATCCTGTATCGCGTAATCAAAGTTTACGGCGCGACTAGCATACATATATACAATGCAGTTGCCCACCAGACACAACACCCGTCTGCTCGGAGGATTCTTCCTTTTCCATAAAGTATGAGTGAACTTTACACCCTATTCCTCATACATAAAATGCATTAATTTAAAAAAAATGTGTCATCCTCACCGGTAAATGACAGGAAAAGATGGATGTGTTAGCAAGAATCTCCTTTGGGCGAGGAAGTCGTGTCTCCAAACCCAGTGGTTAGATTTGGTAAGTGCAAATGTTAAAGCTTGTTCAAGGGTTCAAACAAACACGTTGACTGTAAAAAGTTTTAAAAAAATAGACAGAACTGCTGAGAGTAGTGAAAACTTAAAACTTTGGAATAACTGACAGTCTGGCGCAACACATCACAAGCATGTCGCTCATTTTGGTGACGCAAACCCATAAGTTTATCCCCTAACACCTATGATTATTTGATGGTTAAGTAAAGTAAGTTACAGTGGTAGTAGTATGTCATTACTTCAATTTATGACACCTCGTTTTCACCTCATATTCATATAAATATCAAGGGGTAAAACGAGAAACAATTCAATACCAGCCCAACCCCGCCATATTTAATCCACACATCCAAACTACGCAACACACAGCTCTCAGAAAGGCATTAAATTAACTCTTATTGTCTCAAAACTTCTATCGGTACGGGATCGAATCGCACAAAACATCGTACCTGAATAACCCAATAATTGTGTACATAAATCATTTGAACGACTTCTGATAATTTCGCCCTCCGAACTAAGGATGGGTTGCAAGTTATGAGAGAGTGGGGTGTGTGGTGGTGAGGGCGTTTGAAGGTCAGTGGTGAATAGTTCGCAGGTGATTAATGTGAAGTGCTTTAAGTTTTCACAAAAAAATATATAAAATCCAGATTTTCCGGCAATAATAAATTGGCATTCAAGGATTTATTTAGTATATTATTTCTACAAGTCCACGTCTGTCTGGCTGTGCATTACGTAGGCAAAATTTCTATAGATAATTGTATTAAGGCTCTGAATAGAAAAGCTTTGTCTAATAATGTTGCATTTAACTTTCAATTCAGGCCTTATTTAAATACATAGGTACATTAAACATTCTGTAGTATGTTTGTAGTACAAGAAAATTGGTACTATTGTTTCTTAATTTAATGTTTACCACCTAAGTATATATATACATTGTGGAATGTAATAAAGAATTAAGTATTGATACACATAATTTTAATGGTACTCGAACGATGGGAGCTTATCTTTCTCACAAAAAGTTCTAAAATCGCTGTAGCTTGTAACATAAACAGAAGTATAATTCTCCCTCCAAACGTAAGGGTTTGAACAGACCGACGATAACAACGATACGTGCGAAATGCGACTTTTCAACCTTTTGTGGGCCACAGACGCGATAATGTTTCTAATGTATGCGCTATGTTGTGATATTTTTGAGTTTGTCACGCTACTGATACTTGTACCAGCATTGTGTCCCGGGGTTTATATTTTATCTTTCTTTGAAGTTTATGGCTTTGAAGATATTCAGGTTTGAAGTCTGTTGTTTTACTGTGCGAGGTTTTAATGATGTTCAGAACATAAGTTAATCATGAGAATGATAAGTGAAGGTAGGGTTGCTTTTAATTTAATATGTGTACAGCTTGATATAATCACACATCCTTGATAACTTATAAAGCAAAAACAACAACAAGCAAAAATTTTACAAACGTATAAAGCCTTGCGTCACTGCGTTTTAGGTATTTGTTTATGGTATTCAGCCGCACGGGTCGATCGATCAGGTTAAACTGCGTTTGCCACGGTAGGTCCGAGGATGGGTGACCATCTTTACATACCAAGTCCCTCGGAAAGCACGTTAAGCTGTTGGTCCCGGCTGTCATTCGTGGATTTTTGACAGTCGTTACGGGTGGTCAGAAGCCAGAAAGTCTGACAACCAGTCTTACCAAGGAATTTCGTATCAAATTCAAATTCAAAAGTCATTTATTCAAATTAGGCTGAGAATCAGCACTTTTCGAACGTCAAAATTAAATAAGACAATTCCCCAAATTTCCCACCATCTATCACTTACTAGTGCTTTCACTGGGAAGAAGAAATGGCGCAACAAACTCCCCAGCAGTATTACCCAGTAACTAGGTTGTGGAGGTCAGATAGTCAGTCGCTTCATGTAAAATACTATTCAGCTGCATCCAGTTAGACTGGAAGGTGATCCCAACGTAGTTGGGAAAGGCAGATGATGATTTGTGCATGCGGAGGTGCTGGAAAAACCCATACGATTGAAATAATAATAATAGTTCTCCAGACCGAACTTCGGCCATGGTTCGGCCAGCCTTCGGCGCGGGAGACGTTACAGTTCACAAGTGTGTACTATACACAGGTGCACTCTCTCTTGTCTCACTAGAAAAAGAGCTTTCTCAGCGTGCAGTCTTGAAGGTGTTGCTGTCCCTAAATTAAAGTACCTACCACTCTGGTATGTGAGCAGGCGCGTGTCAGAAAAATATTTATATTTGAGTGCCTGTGGAGTTATCACCGGCACACAGTCCACTAATAGCGAAAAACAATTAAGAATTAGAATGTGCATAGTTTATTCATTTTCCCAGCAGTCAAAAAAACATACAAATGTAAGTTTTGAAAAATTGATGCCTTCTAAGATCTCTTTTAAGGCGATCGATCGCGCTCGAGCCGACTGAAGTAGGCTCGCAAAGTCACGAGTGGTTGCCTCGCGCATTTGGTAGTGACTATTTTATCAAGACAAACTTAGCGAATTGTGCTAAACAATCTTAATACCTTTTATTTATTTAACAATTTATGTATACATATTTATAAACAGACAACAAGAAAGGAACAGCAAAATACGTACAAAGGTGATGCTTGAATTTATATAAAATTAAAATTAAAAAGTCTGTCGTGCAACTATGACATTGGTTAAACATTACGAAATGGGATAACTTTTTTTTACCACCCTTTTTTAAGTTTCCCATGGAATTAAAAAAGCTAGTAAGCGCGGTCTCTATCTAGTCATACCACCTTAAGAATTTCGTCAAATATCAGACCAAGACACAGCAAAAGCATTATTATTAGGTAGGTACGGTCAGCAAGAAAAGTTAATTAACACTGTTACATATCATCATAATGATAACTCATTACCATCACAATCGAAACGAAATGATTCGAAAAACGGGATTTTTAGCTTTTAATTTAATAGCTAAGAGTTAATATTCTTTAAGTATAAGTTCTGTTTCAATTTTAATTAAATATTTTGTTGAATAATTAACGACTTTTCTTTGACACAAAGCATTAACAAACTTTCAATAAAACTATTCAGGTACAGGTACTTTTGACTTCGAAGGATTCGGTCAGCTAGTCAGAAAGTTGAAGTCTCTTAAGGGGAAGAACACGCAAAGAACTCCATGGTTACTATTTAAGGAGGTCAATGTATTCCGTGAAATAGGTATAAAATTATGTTTTAACGAAATTAAAAAAAAAGTCTTATTTGCAGTAAATACATTTCGAGAATTCCTTAATGATGTTTTAAATGATTATAATTTAGTTATTATTTTATCATAATTGCCGCACATTGAATTTTAACTAAACAGATCAACTAAAAACGTAAAACAATGCCGCAATTTGCAAAAATCTTGAGAAAATTTGAATTCCGCGGGCTATATTGAAGGAATCACCTTCAGGTAAGTTTGTTTACATCGCCATATTCCTAGTGAAGCTAACACAAAGTGAACTCTAAAGGGTTACATAATGTAGTTAGCGGGACCACCTGTCATCGCTTATTAGGAGCATCGATGCACCTCATACATACACTCTTAGACCTCTCATAACTTAGTTACGGAGGGAGGAAACATGTCGTTGGTGATTTTTATTGAATTTGGTTCGTAATGTCAACTAAGCAGTTTTGTACTGTGGGATAGCTAGTTGAAGAAAATTGATTCAACTGGCTTCCGCACGCGGCTTCGCCCGCGTGGCTTTTTCTAAAATAAAAGTAGCCTAATTTACTCCTTATAATATCGGCTATCTGCCGGTGAAAGAACCGTCAAAATCGGTCCAGTCATTATCGTATGACAAAAATTTAAAAAATGTGTTTTTGTTATATGTATATACCAACCTTAGATACTTTCATATATCGTTCATCATTTCATCCGAAAGACGTCCACTGCTGGACATAAGCCTCCCCAAATTGGGGGGATTGCCATAATCGCCACGCTTGGCAGGCGGGTTGGTGATCGTAGTATGGCGTTAAAAACGCATAGAGAACGCTACTGCCCATTCTCTCGTAATTCCCTTAGTCGCCTTTTACGACACCCACGGGAGGAAATAGGGTGGTGCTATTCTTTACATCCGGCACCACAAGGTACTACGGTACTGCCACCACACGGACTTTCATTATATGCATTTAGTAAAAAGCTATTATTTTGACATTACAAACTTTTATTTATTTGTGCAGATGTTTGAATGACACTGAATTGTGGTTGAGAAACTCAGTCACTTATTAAATGACTTCCTTTTTCAGGGAACTTTAATCATAATATATTAAAATGTAGTTTCCTATAATAGGTAAACATTTAGGTATATATTTTTCTATCACGTTTCTATTCTATAAATATTCAGTAATAACTGGGTTGTGAAGGTCAGACATGCAGTGACTCTGCATGTAAATTACTGGTATTTAGCTACTTTAACAATAAACTTCCTAATTCCCTTAAGGAAATGAATATTAATTCATTCAAGAGAGAGCTAAAAAAATGCTAATTATTAAGGGATACTATAGTGTTACGGAGTTTTTGAATGAAACATTTTGAATTTAGACAATTTTATAATGTATTTAGTTTTATTAATTTTATTGTTTTAATTAATTTTTATTTTGACTGAGCACATTTTGTACTGACTGTAATTATGTATTTGAATTGATTGAATTTTGGCTATAATTTCTTAATTTAAAATAATTCTAATTAAATATTATGTACGCCGAAAGGCAAAACATGTTAAAAAAATGTTAAAACCTGTTTAAACTCGTTTCCATCCATATGTATCATGACACACATGTTTATACAAATAAATGCATCTTTAATTTTATATTTAAGTTGACTGGAAGCCGCCCCAACATGGGAAAATTCTGACATGATGTTTCTTTGGCTTTCTTTTACGTTAAGATGAATTTAATGTTGGAATGCTAAACATGCATAGGCTTTCTCTTAGCAGAGTTTAAGCCAGTCAAGCCTTCAGCCAATAAATGTATGACAACTAATATGGTGTTATTAGAGTTGGTACCTATAACGACATCGATTCTTTCCTATACCCGAATCGCTTTACCGTGGCAATAGCGGTTATGGCGGCATCTACAATGCCACATGTGAACTACGCATCAAAGACCTGACGTCACAAATCCTGCATCGCGCAATCAGAGTTTACCGCGCGATCTATTTAAACACGAAATATTTTAAGAGATACACCTATAGGGGGTAAAGAAGCCATGGAAATAATTTTTTTTTTTAATTCTGAGTATATTATTATATATACAATTTTTTTTTAATTACTTATATGATGATTAATTACCAAAATTCACCACGCTCGTGCCGCCACCGTTGCCGTGTCGCGTCCGGGTGGGTCATTCATAGAATAAGTACCTAAATCATTGATATAAATAGTAAAGATACGGTCGTCCGAACGTTTGCCGGACACGGTCGCCATACAAAAACACTAGCGCCATCTATTAGAACTACGATGTCAATCGGCGTGGTCTGCTCCTAGACGTAAACTTGTAAGGGCGGGTATTTTTCGAGGTACAAAGAAATAAAAAAACCTTCTATTTTTCGAAATTTATATTTATTGCAGTTTGTTTGTGTTATCAAATTTCCATTGGCCTTCGAATAAAACAATATTTTTAAACTTATTTTTTTTAACTTATGACACGACTCCAAACTTTATTTCGCACGGAATCAGAAGGAAATCTGCAAAATAAATACGTATTTCACTGTATTTACAGATTTTTTTGCAGTAAGTACATAAAAACACATTTTAATTTGCTTTTAATAAACAATAAAAATAATTTTATACATAATTAAATCATATAGTAATAATAATAAATCTTTTCATTTCATCGGATAAAAACGCGCGCCGCTGCAAAGTTATGTCGCACTTTTACGCGGCTTCGCTTCGTCTTTGCCAAACGTTGAGACAAATTAGAAATAAAATTGTTTTAAATAATGTTAGAAGTTGATATAATTACATATTTTTAACTTATCGGTGATATGAAATGTTATCAATTATTTTATTGTGCTTTTTGTCGTAGTTCACGCAACCCTTCACGACACAACTTGGCATTTTTGCTTGTAAAATTTTACGACCGCTCCCGAAGACAGCCGAACGCGTTCTAGTTCACTTCGTTATAGGGAAGACCATTTTGGGACCAAGTTCGAGGCGTCATTATAACATGCGGTCCGCCCAGTCCTTACGCAGTAATATATATGTCAATGACCTAAATAAAGTTTTTTTTTTTTGCAAAATATCTCAAGCAATTTTAAAATTATAATAATTATGTAAAAATATAAAAAACTTACATAAAAAATTTGTTTTAGCTGCTATGGCTTTTTTACTACCTATAGATGTTTGTCTTTAAATATTTCGTGTATGAATAGATACACCTTATATACTCCTAAGTACAATAATACAAAAATCCCGAGATCAACCGTCGGGCAGTTGCCCACCAGACACGATACCCGTCTGGTCGGAGGATCCTCCCTTTTCTATAAAGTATGAGTGAACTTTACACCCTGTTCCTCACTTACGTCTATACGGTCATTGACCCTCCTCCATTTTCTAGCATAATTTTTTTCAAAGACTGAAATAAGTCCGTTAACGTCCTGAATAGGAGCTCGTGGCTAAGTAATAACAGTCGCACGGGTAAGGTCAGGTTAAGCTATGCTTGCTGGGGTAAGTCCGTGGATGGGTGACCATCTTTACAACCGAGACTCCTGCGTGCCTTGAAAAGCACGTTAAGCCGTTGGTCTTGGCTGTCATTCGTGTATCTTTGAAGGTGGTTTCGGGTCATCAGAAGCCCGAGACTCTGACAACCAGTCTTACCAAGGGGTATTGTGTTACCCAGTTACTGGGTTGTGGAGGTCAGATAGCCAGTCGTTCAATGTAAACTACTGATATTCAGCTGCATTCGGTTAGACTGGAAGACGACCCTAACATAATTGGGAAAAATGTAGGCAGATTGACTGAACGTATTTATTTATTTGTTTATATCTTTCTTTCTTTCTTTATAATAAGCATGCCAACAGCACAGACACAATTCAAATAAAATACCATTTAAACTATACATTTTAGTAACCATGCAAATAACAAGTATTCATGACATTGACTTATGAATATTAGAGACAAAGAAGAACAATAAAAAAGTGTGTGTATTAGACCTAAATCTAGAACACTACAAAACAAACCAATTTGAGCTTTCCCTAATATGTCTCTGTAGGAACCCAAACAATAAACTATGTAAGGGTTTGCGTTATTGAAACACGCTGAAGTTCACGATAGACTCGTCAAATGTCAAGTGCACCTATGCGGTGCATTAGACATTTCGAGCGTTTGCTCTTATTCACCGCATAGGTGCACTTGACATTTGACGAGTCTATCGTGAACTTCAGCATGTTTCAATAACGCAAACCCTTACATAGTTTATTGTTTGGGTTCCTACGGAGACATATTAGGGAAAGGCAACAATAAATAGATCCTGTAGCTATGTACCAAATTCTGTGAATGCTCTCATTTGTGACACTAAACTTTTTGCC
Source organism: Dryobota labecula (assembly GCA_947523025.1). Lineage (NCBI taxonomy): Eukaryota > Metazoa > Arthropoda > Insecta > Lepidoptera > Noctuidae > Dryobota > Dryobota labecula. The sequence continues at coordinate 2,448,345 of OX383292.1, forward strand.
ATACTCGAGTGATTGGGCTATACCAAGAAAGTGTACTAAGCTATCTATATGTGTAGATGGTCGTAGAACCATACCTTATTATGGCTATTTCCCTAAGTTTCTTTACCTGCACCTCAAAATACACTCCTAGTTACCTCTCAATCTAATTAATGAAATTCCATTCACTACAGATCTCCCAGATCGGTAAGCAGATACGCGCACAATCACTAGTTTCAATACAGTTGGCAGATAGGCAATGTTCCGAACTTATAATTTGATGACAATCGCGGCCTGTGGAACACTATGGAAGTATGGCTCCAGTGATTGTTGCCTAACTTACCTAAGGTGTTTGTTTAATTTAATTGAAGGTGGCTAGGTAATTAGGTACATGTTGGGTTGTTTATATTTGATTTTAAACAATATTTTTCCCGCGGCTTTGCCTATGAAGCTCGGAAAGTATCATAGTATCTGTGTGTCTCTGACGCGTCCCTACACTTCTCCGAGTTTTCTTCTTGACACTGCGGAGATTGACAACTTTTCTTCGGAGCTGCCTTGACGTCTGTTCTTCGGAGCTGCCCTGTCTACTGGATTGCGGAGCTTTCCTGACGCGGAGCTGGGAGTGTCTTCTAAGTATTATAAATCTCACCTTCCTCCTCGAGAACACACTACACAACACACTTCACACTTGGAACACACTTCAGAAGCCTCGAGAGTGCGTGTTAGGTAGCTCTTTCTAATTTTAAATCTAATTACTGTATTTTTACGTTCCTCTATAATTGTATTAAATTGTTCAGTCTATTTAACCTTTTTATTTGTTAGGAATAAGTAGACATGACAGTATCCCGCGATAACGTACTCTTACTCGTCCTCTCTGTGAGAGGGAGTGGGCCGTAATCCACCACGCGGGCCTAGTGCGGGTTGGTGGATGTCACATGACTTCGAATTTTTGGTTCTAGAACATGCCGGTTTCCTCACGATGTTTTCTTCACCGTTATGAGAGCAATGTTGATGAAATTATGTATACAAAGTAAAGCACCTGCCTGGGTTCGAACCCATGACCTACGACCTGTAACTCAGAGCCGTTTCCACTGGGCCACCACTGCTCTACAACAACGAACGACCGAAGTAAAAAGTATTATATATTGTACTACCAACCCAGGCTATGGTCTGTGTTCCAAATAGCATCAAACTCCGTGCAGCCGTTACGGCATGAAAAGGCAAGTAATAATCAGACAGACATAGTTACCTACTTTCGCATTTTTAATATTAGATAGTTATATGAATATCCAGATGGTTTTCAGGCTTAGGGCAAGTCAAGTTTAGTGTTCAAATTGAAGATGAAATGGAATACATTAGGTGAGTTGAAGAGCAGCTGTAAACTACGTTACTGTGGACTTAAAAGCACTTACCAGGAATCAAATTGTTACCACATGGTAAGTTTGATTAGAATTACCATCTTTTTTGCGGTTTCTACAGGTGTCATGTTACTACGTCACATTATAAAGACAGGTACGAATAGTTTAATCGATCTTTCATAAGTTTTTTTATCTTTTACGTCTTGGTCGTCCGGGTAACTTGTATGTAACCCGTTTTGATTTGAGTCGCTAGTTGAAGTTAAACACAAACATCCACATTCGCAGACCCCATATGTACAACAGCCAGAAATACACCAAAAAAAAAAGAGATTAAAAAACACCACAACTAGACTCCGAAAACGCACATTCGCTCTAATAGATTCCCCACTAAGTGCTCTTAGAATTTCATAAAGAATAAAAAAACTTTGGGCAGCTCTCCCGCCATTCATTAAGACTCACGTACACGGTCCACGTCATGTGATGATTTAAGGGTCCATGCGGTAATGGTGCGATAAATAATGCGGTCACAGCTACCCCAGTACTTAAAGTACGCGAAAATGGCTCCACTTAGCTACCGCCATCTAGCGGCCAGCAAATAAAACGTATAAATCATCCTCTGTTGTTGTTGATTAGTCTGTGTAATTTCATGTTCGTATTTTGAATGTTTTTTTTGTTTTGTAACAGTTTTTAGTGACAAGTCAATTATTCGTAGTATGAGAACTACGCGTTTTCAGTCCCTAATTTACTTAAATCTTTCTGATGCGACTTACCTGCTTAAAATATGAAATAATTAAAGAAAACCAGATCTAACTATTAACTCTTACTCCTGATAATTTCAAACTACAAGATATGTTGTTTTATGTAATCCAAAGGAAATAAATACTTACGTAGAGATGACCATTTAGAATCGTTGAAGTCTTTTTGATGCTATAAAATTTGGATAGAGGGCGCTAGTTTTATGGTCATTGACCATTTATTATGTGTTTACGTTTAAAATTAAGTAAATTTTTTATAACTATGACAATTGTTGTTTTACGATTATATTATTTTAATAACATTTTTAGAATGTTATATGTAAGTTTAGCTTAAAAAAATGTGAAAGTACTTTGCAACATCGCAACGATCAGCTTCGATCTACCTAAAAGCTTCAAGAATGCCAACATAGAGGGCTCTATTAATATGGTCAATGACCACGCTTTACCTGCCATTAAGTTCAACCATTTCTGTTTAAGATGGCGCTACTTGTGGGGTTTGGTACCAAAATCAACGAATAACATATCGGACATTCCATATCAAATACCTACTACACTTACTTTTTATAGTATACCTACTTAGTTGCAAATGTAAAAAATATATATCGGTCGCCACCATGATATACCTACATAAGCATTTTTTACATTTGCAACTAGTAGTTCATAAACATGATCGGTGAGCGAGAACTGAGAATAGTTTAAAGGGTTATCCAATTGTCTTCTTGACCATTCTTTGTACTTTAAATATCGTTTTTTAATATTATATTAAAGTCGTATTAAAGGTGAAAAACTTTTTTACAGTAGGTAGGTTTGTACTTATTCAGATATAGGTCATTTTGAATTAATCATCCCAAAACCAGACCACCAGCTATTACTGCCCGATTCACCCCATTATCAAAAACACCTTGACACAACAATTTCCTTGAACGATCTTCCATAACTGATGAGCTTAATGCCTAAATAGCTGATCGGCAAGATTTACCGGCTTCCGTGCCGGTATCGGGTCGTTGCCGTGTCGGAGCCGTATCGGCGCCGCGCCGGAACCACGGAAGGGTCCTTATCGGGTCCTCACATCGCACGTCTCAAACGGTAACTCGTTAATTTCTGTAGATGTCACAAGCCGTGGCCTATAGGATGAGTGTGGTGGCACAATGAGAGCATTGTTCGTGTAACTTTGACACTATCAACATTTTAGAGTCGTTGGAAATCTTTAATTCCATAAACTTAAAAGCCAGAAGCTTCAGAATTCCAAAGCAAGACAAGATTTGGGTTTGATTGTAACAATAATATAACTTTTTTTTATTCGTTTCAATACTTGAATAAGAGACTTAAGAGGTCTGTTTCAGGTCCACTAGCGCCACTCCTTTAAAAAAATATTATCTCGTGACTGAGAAGGAATTATAATAATAATAATAATACATAATCTTAGAGAAAAACGGCCACGGTGTCTAGAATTTTCTAATACCTTTTATAAAGTTTCATATTGAGACACGAAGCAACAAAATACGATCTAGAGGAAAGATCGTATTTTGTTGCTTCGTGTCTCAATATGAAACTTTATAAAAGGTATTAGAAAATTCTAGACACACTTACCGAGGCAGCTGATTGAGCCGTTTTTCATAATTCCTTCTCAGCCACGAGATAATATTTTTTTAAAGGAGTGGCGCTAGTGGACCCGAGACAGCCCTCTTAATTCCTTCCCCTATTCTAAATATAAAAAATTGTATAGATCTAAAAAAAAAAACTTTATAAATATAATTTTTTTCAGACAACCGCAGAAAGAAGGTCCTTCCTAAAAACATTTGTCTAAATTGCATTTTCCCAACCGGGCGAGCTTTCTCGCGCCCAGTGCGTCCCAGTACCGATACTACCCGAAGTTAATGCGACGAAGTTGGTGCCCAAATTTTAATAATAATATATCTTTGTAATTTATTTGATTCGCGAATCGCGACGCAAGCATCGTTTGTTCGGAGACTCGCGGTATCATTTTTCTGTGAAATATAATCTGAGATTATGTTTTTATTTTTTTATTTAGTGCATGGAATTCTGAAGGAGCTTACATAAAGTTATTAAAAAAAATTGTAAATTTGTAAAAAAACCTTCAGAAGATAGGATTACCATGTTTGATTGCTGATTTCTTCTGATTTTTTTTTAAATGGAAATATATTTCTGTATCAAATTCTTGATAATATGGCAAAAAGTGTCCTAAAAGAATATTTACTTACAGATATCTTAATTTAATATGATCCTTATAAATTACATCTTAACCAAATCCTTAACAAAACAAAAAGTGCGGTAATGACAGCATTTTAACTACGGAACATTACACACACCTCCTAAACTCAACCCTGCGCTCGCTATGGGGAAAAACGCCCCCGATCGGGCCGCAGGCGAGTCAAACCGACCCATAAATAATAAATACTAGCACGGTGCGTCTGTAGATAATGGTAATTTACGATTCGCTACCATTGACGTCAAATCTTTGGCAGCAGCGGGACGGTTAGATCGACGCTCGGCGTTTTTCGGGTGAGCTCGGATGTTTTCGGCGTTTGTTTTGAAATTCGAAATTTTCTTTTGTTTGGTGTGTCATGGGTTGTTTGCTTGGGAACAAGAAGTATGCTGCATGTCTGAGGGTTTATGTGCTTTGCAAACTTTAAGTGCATTTGGTGGTGATACGAGTATAATTATGTAGGTAGGTACCTATAGAATGGTTTCTTATAAGGTTTCATGAATAGTATTGAAAACCACGCTCTTTTCTCAGAATCAGGATCAAGCCTTTCCATGTAGATGGGCAAACATTGAGTTTATTCGAAACAGCACTTGTACTTGACTGTAAGCTTATTTATACCTGCTGCTTATCTACAGATTGCCGACACAAGTCCATCAGGCAAAATACCATCCACAAACAAAAAACAAAATACAGCTTACGATAAAATCGACCATGATTTACAATACACACGATCTTGGCGTTTCTTTTTTGACCATACCTAAACTCAAAATTAAAGTAATACCGTGACTTGCGACCACAAATCAATACCCGAAATCCTTACCATACTTCAACGTCTCACAAATGGCTAATTAATAAAACTTAAGCTATAAATATCGTCGGGCGTCGTAGGTAGCTGTTAGCAAAAACTGTTAGGATCATAAAGCTGTCGTGAGATGAGAGAGTGCCTTTGTTGCTGTTTCGTTGGCGAACGATAAATCTAATGCGAGAACAATTTGGTCGTGGTCGCGAGACGGCGTGATGGTCGCGGATGGTCGCGAGTTTTATGCGGGTAACATGGCCTCGGTTGTTGAGGGTTAAGATTTTAACATGTTGGTTTGTGTTTGTTACCTACCTATTTACTGTACAAATATGTAGCACTAGCTTATGCCCGCGGCTCCGCCCGCGTGGATGTCGGTTATCGCGTAAAAAAGTAGCCTATGTCCTTCTCCATATCCCAGGCTATATCTCTGGCAAATTTCATGTCGATTGGTTCAGCGGTTTAGGCGTGAAAACGTAACATACAGACAGACAGAGTTACTTTCACATTTATAATATTAGTATGGAGTATGGATTATAGCTTGTGGTAGCTATCCTGGTTATTGGTGTCGACCACTGCGCCAACCATGCGCAGTGGTTAAGCGATTGACTGCTACGCTGCGTGTCACGGGTTCGACTCCCGCACGGAACAAATATTTGTATGACCTACAAGTAGTTCTTTGTTCCGTGTCTGGCTGTTTGTGTATGTGAGTTTAAATGTTTGTAAACGCACCCACAATACAGGAGAAATTCCTATTGTGGGGCAAAGATTAAAAAAAAAAGAATGTTTATCAAAGTAATTTCGTTGTTTAAAAAATCTTCTCTCGAGGGGACCATAATATTGGTAATTTCTAAACTGATCGTAGTCGTTTTCCTTCATAATTTACATGCGATAATGACATGGCATTACAAGGTCAGGAAAACTCTTAGGTGCGAATCTACCTCCTCCACAATCTTATTCGTAACTCCATGTTTAATTGTAATATTAACGACTCAACAAATAGGCGGCGAGCAGTATAATAAGTAGCGACGTTACAAGCAACAGTTTACTAACTTATTAATAAAAGTGCAACATTTTCTCAGAGTGAAGGTTACTTACACATAAAAATTGGATTTTATTTTTGCTGCAGCATTTGAAACCTTGGGTAACATTTTAAAGTCAAAAGTGAAATATAAGTACCTACTTACAATAGTTAAGTTTCTCTTATTGAATTATGTATTCGTTTTTGGCCTACACTTTTTAGACCCAAATAATATTTATTTATTTTTATTTATTTATCTTTATTTCAGACACAGAGTTCATCAAAATTGTTACATACCTGTTAGTAGGGTTGTTAGTAGTACACACAATTTTTTTTTTTAATACAATAAAATAAAATAAAATGGTGTTATTAATTTGTTAGTAAACAAAACAAGTTACACAATAATAACTTAAGTATGTCTATTTCCTATTCCTACATTGGTCTCGTGAAAAATAAAATCGCAATTCAAAAAGCGTGTAACCCAGAACTGCACGTGTAGTCTCTGAATTCCGGGAATTTAGAAAATTCTCATAACAAATCCTAGAAAACGATCCTATTTATTCTCTCAATAAATCTTCCTCAATCTCATCAGACGATAAACTCAAATCTAGAGCATTCCGAAAGCCCATCCATCTCACCTGCACAAATACATCGATACATTATAAATTAAAAAGAAAACACCCCATGACTCACGGCCCACGGGAAAAAACTCCGTATAATGTTATTACAAGGCATCAAACGCAGTATAAAACCGTCAACAGTTCGATAAATCTATCAACAAGTGCTGCCATCTATCAAAGACTGTGCGCAACGAGTAAACGTGTAATGTTCCGCGGTGATTGATAGATGGCGCTGCCGTGTTAGTGCGCAAGCGCACGGTAAAAGTGTTTCTGATTTGATTTAGATTGTTTAATGTATACCTGGATGTTTTTAATGGAAAGGTCGTTCGGCTATGCTCTGAGAATTTTGGTGGTTGATTTCTGGAGTGATTGTTTTATGCAGTATAACTACATACTAGTAAGATGTGTTAAAAGAAAGACTGGAATAATTTCTTTCCATTCGCCTAAATACCTATGTTCTCGTTGGTAATGGTACGCGGCGCTGGCAAAATAAGCACCAAGCTTCAAATAAGTGAAAATACGACACCTTAGTAAGAAGTGCTGAACTGGAATGGAACACATGGGGTACCTACATGAGATCTACCAAAGTATAAATAGATTGGACCTAAGGTCTGTTGCAAATGAGTCTGATGAAAATGTAAACAAATGGATCAGAACACGTACCTGTGCTTCCTTTTCTTATTTGAACCCGAATTTGTGATTTTAAATCACCATAAAGATAATTTTCATTTGACAAATGAGGTTAATTTTACTGCCTCAATTTTCATCGAACTCAATGATTTTTCAATCATAATTTATTAATGTTATTCAAACATTGTTGGAAAAAGTGGTAAAGATATAAAGTTGAAACCACAGCTGAATACAGATGAATGTGTTACTGATTCCCTTTAGTGAGTGATTGCTTAAGAATTTAACCTGAACCACAGATTATACAGATGGGACTCTCCGCAGTTTAGGTATCAAACCACAAGTTTGCAGCGGACCCATCTCACTGGGCCAATTCAGTAGGACTGCCACGCGCCGCCGCCGCCGGTATAACAGTTGCAATTTATTTTTTATAAATAATTTGTAACCTATATCCATTTGGAATAATTTACCTTTCAAATGGAGAAAAATATTTTAAATAGGAGCTGTGGTTCCGGAGTTTACCCTCCACATATAAGTACACAAACTCACAAAATTAGCACTCTCTCTTTATAATACCTATTAGTATAGATAACATTTGAACTTAACTTTCGCATTAATCCAACCAGTAAAAATAGAGTTAAGGTGTGTTAAAAATAATGCTATAACAGCCATTACATAGTACATTTTTTTCTTTCACCATCACAAACTACAGCACATAATTTCAATAAGGGCGACTTTAGCGACACCTAGTGATGGATAGCCGCCATTAGTTTTTTGACCCACCCAGCCTTGTCTTACTTTTATAATTAACGGCATCATGCCAGGGATTTATTGTCGCTCGCCAGACACTTTTAAGGTTATGGTGGCTTTATTATTTATTTTATGGGGGATTTGAAGTATGCTAAGGCTAAAACGCAGAAATTCAGGAGTTTTTGCAGAAGTTGTCATAAGGAGGCAGGGATTAAGCACTTAGTGAACTATTGAAATTGAGAGACTAATTGAATGGAACACTTTTATTAAGATCACAATAAATTAATATAATACACAAGGATGTTTCTCCTTGACGAAACAGTTAGTAGTGACAGTTTCTAAACAGCTTTAGTCGAATCTTAAAACACTGTATATAGGTATACAACCTCCATCATGAACTTTTCATTTTGATTGTGGTGACTATTTAGTCACCCGAATTTAAACACAATCGAAAATATAATATATATTTTTAAATTAATAAAGTATAAAATTCATCACACAAAAAAAATATGGCGATTTGGAATTAATCAAAATGAATAAGGAATAAATATACAGGAGAAATTTTCCCATAATCAGCCTAAAATGTTCCCACTGCTGGGACACAGACCTCTCTATGAGAGAAAGTGGGCCATAATCCACCACGCAGGCCCAGTGTGGTTTGGCATAAATCACATGTCTTCGAATTTTGGTTCTAGGATATGTCGGTTTTCTCACGATGTTTTCCTTTACCGTTTTGACAGCAATGGTGATCAAATAATTTACACAAAGTAAAGCGTCTGTCTGGGTTCGAACCTACGACCTACAACTCGTAAGTCGCGGCCGTTACCGCTGGCAACGAATTTTTTCCAATATATGTTAATTAATTTCATACTTTAGTAAGTTAATTGAGTGACCTGACTTACTGGATGTTCAGAATACTTCAAGATCATCGTTTTTGCCCAACAGGTAGCTACACTTCGATGTCTTGGATTTTCTCGTGACTGTCCATTTTCATTTAAACTCCAAAACTTTATCCACATCCAAACACCTACCTAAAATCTTTCTTAAATAAATGTTAGCCCTTTAAAAGGTAATAAACCCCGACCTCAGTGTTGCATCCCTGTGAGCCCTGACGAAAGGCCCCCGCGGGCCTTCCCTAATCACTCACTCTCCCTCCGAGGTGAGAGGTGAACGGACAGGCCCTGATTCGATTCCCGGACGTGTTGTCCAACTTTTATTTATGAACGCAAAGTTTTTGGATTTATTAGGTCTTGTCATTTAATTAATAATTTAATTAATTTATGTTTTGCCAGTCGTCAAAGTAAGGTGAAGTTGGTCGTCTTTACCCGTGGGTATTTGAAGTGGATAATGAGGGGTCACATTTGATGGATGGGCTTGGACATCCATCCCTGTTCTAAACTTGGATTCCCTTGGGTTGATCCAAATTAAAATATAAACTTAAAGACAGGTGCACACACAAGTAGGTAAGTCAATTCAAAGACAGAACTTTTTTATCATTTTGCAGGTATTTTTGAACTGATGAGAAACCTTACAGTTAGAAAGAATTCCGTATTCCAGAAATATTTTATTTAATCCCTCTAAAGAAATAAAATGACTGTCGTCGCATCGTTTTATGGAAAACACTGATGTTATCTTCTCGTGGCAGCCACATATATTTAAGTATTTTTATTTTTCAGCATCATCGAAACTATCTTAGCTAGCCTCAACAACAACTATTGATTTACTTTTGTATTTTTAAGCTATTGCATAGCTTCTATCGCGGGCCTTGAGCGCGGGGACCGAATCCAGAAATTCCGTAACGAAAAAACCTCACGCTCCCCACTCCGACGGTTTTACTACACCTCTCTACCCTCTAGTGATCTAATAATTTCTGGCAGTTCTTTTTTCTGTGTACTGCGTATTTTATTCTTATAAATATTAGTTTATAAAATTATGATCTTCACAAAAAGTGATTGTTGATAGTGGGGTTTGAACTCACGACCAGTTGATTATGAGTACATTCAATTTCCCTGTTGCACCGCAAGGCTACAGTGACTTAATTAAAGTCTGCCAAATAGTTGATACCATTCCAGTTGAACAATTTTTAAACTTGACTAGACGGTTGGAAATGACTCATGTACATGGAATTTTTTCGCTGTCAAAACAGTTTGTCACTCTTTTTTAATTTAAAATTTCTTTAGGTTCAACACTTTCGTCTATTTTAAAGTTGTTATTATGCTTATATTTGAATAGTATTTGACTTTGTTTACGTAGTTATACACTTTTACGACGTTCAGCACTTATTTATTTTGTTTTTAAGCTATTGCATAGCTTCTATCGCGGGCCTTGAGCGCGGGGACCGAATCCAGAAATTCCGTAACGAAAAAAAAAAAAAAAAATCAAATAAAAAGAAATACTGCATAAATAAAATAAATAAATAATTATAATTGCATAAGTTGATACAAAATGCTATGCAATAGCTTTACCGCGGCAGTCCCCGAGTGCCACACGTCTTTTTTATTATATTTTATTGTTTATTTTATTCCTCCAGTAGGATTCTTCGCACAGTTCTTTTTTTTTAGTTTTAATACTATTTTTTTTAATCACAATTTTTATAGTTAGTTTTAATGTCGCCGCCCTAGAGTGTATAGTGGTGCTGTTCCACAAACGATGGGACACTTCACCCGTTACACTGACTGATGGATGCTACTGCAGGTGCCAAACTCGTAGCCAAATTCTGGACGGACAAATTAGATTCCCATCGGCACGCAAAAAAAAGAAAACGATGATGAGATCTGACATAGATTAAATAGTCTTTCACGAGCGGGAGGTTTTATCCTTTAGTCATAGGCAGTCAAGTTCTTCTACGCCTAATCTCCTATTACCTAACCAAACTGATACACCATCAATAATATCTATATAAATATCGACGTCAGAAGGAAATATGAAGTGGTGTGTAACCTACATAGGAGCGAAACCTCTCGTGATGCGCACAAATAAATTATCTATGAACGAGATTGGCTAGTTGCTACTGAGACGGACTGGAGAGTGCTCGGTTTCGTTATATTAAATACAGTAGGTGTACTTTTTAATTTATTGTATTAGCAAATAGAATAAAATCTACGTTTAAAATAAATTAACAGAACTAAATAGCTTGTTCGATCGTAATTAGGTATATAAAAAATTGCTGAAAGCTATTTCGGTATACGGATGTCAAGATGACTGATTTATCTGTGTTTAAATACAGTGGTATCAGCCATTTAGAGGCACAGTATGGTGATAGGTTCGGTTTGATTACAATAAAAAGTAAAAGTTTAAATACATAAAATAATGTAAAATGTAATAAAATTATGACGCCCAACGGAGGACATAGCCATCGAGGTAGACCACGGCGTAGGTGGTGTGACGATCTGATAATGTTTGCAGGGCCAACGTGGCCAGAGATCGCACAAGACAGGGAACAAGGAGGCAAGGAGGTTTGTTAAGTGCGTTTTGTTTGTGCAGAATAACCAAATTTTCTTTCTTTTCTTTCTTTGCCTAGCAGTGGGACAAAAGAGAGGCTAACAAAAAAAAATATTAAGATATCTACAAGTGTAAATCGTTATTATTAATAGGATCATCACGATCCAGGTATTACCATTTATGTGACCAACTAGATATTGGTACTTGGAGTTGGAGAATTATGTACTACATAGTTTGATGTTTTCAGATCTCTTTTTACTTATAAGAATTGATTTTTTAAACGGTTTTTTAATTTTTATGAATAAAAACATCTTTTGATTTCTTTTTCAGTACATGACACTGTAGGAAGAAGAAGAAGAAGATAAGTAGATAGATAGATAGGGTGACACGATGGGCGGTCTTATCGTTATAAGTAATCTTTTATAGACAACTTTGAATAGATTAAAGGTTGAAGGAAGTCAGTGGTGTACCATTTACATATACAACAAATACATACATACATAAGGTACTTATTTATAAAAAAAAACATCCAATTCTCAAGAAAGTTTAAGTAGAGCATCTTACCCCTCACATCCTCCAAGAGTTAAGCTCTCGATAATTTTCAAGGGGCAGGAATCTTACAGTAGACTGAAATATCGGAGCGATCACTACATCGGAGAGCGATATTTATCATTCACCATGCTATGATGGCCAGATTTATGGGAAATAATCTTTGCTTAACGCGGTCAGGAGTTTAAGACTTGAAAATATAGGAAAATATCTTGCTGAGGTAAGAAAAGTTGGTAAGATTTTGACTATGGTAGGTTTGAGGAAGGTTAGAAAACAAAAAACCAAAGAGTAATCTAGTTATAGTAAGAGGTCATAATTATATGTATAGTATGATTGGCTATGGTATAGTAGAAGCAAGCCACATATAAGTCATACCTAGCTGGCTTTTAGCTGCACATCCGACATGGGTAGACAGTTGAAACAAAAAAAAAAGTTAAAATAAGGAGAGAGTACACCGTAATTCAATGAATATGTCTTTACCTTTAAGGACACAAAAAGGGGTTGGTCAATTCTGCCTGAAATATAAGGCTAATATAGCCAATAATGGCTAACAGTGGCCTTTTTGACGTCGCAAAAGTTACAAGTATTCTTCTATTGTTTTTTGTTGTTGTTTACAATGTAAATTTTGTTAGTATTAAATACTCATTTTTTTTTTTACTGTTTCTATTTCTTGTGCATGTTACAAATAAAGTATTTTTCTTTCTTTCTTTTATTTATTAATATCTGCATTTTTTTAATGTAATGCATCTAAAGATTCATTTTCATTGGTCGACAGGGCTCGTGTGCGGGGTGCTGGAGATTTCTATAAAGTATGCCATAGGGAACATGTATTTGGGGAACCGTTTTCACAAGCCGATAGGGAACGATTGCGGTGTAAGGAGAACGTGCTCCGCACGTTTGGCAGTTGCTTTGAAGGCTCATGCTCATGATTGAATTGAAACAAGGCCGCCTTTTAATATTATACTGCCATTATGAACCCTTAGATAAATGTTTACCTCATTAAAGAGCAATCCAAGATGAGCCGTCTCCCACTTCAGGCTACATCCATACTTACATTTTTGGGTCTACATACCCATCATTGATGTTTTAGGACAGCGATTGTCTTTCAACAAAATACCCTAGAAAACTGCTCACCCTTCTATCCCCTGCCACCTTCGCAACAGAGCTGGTGAAGTGACAGCTTCATCAGGCCACAGCCGTGTTTTCATTAGTTGGTAACGTATGACGCGGTGGGGGACTAAATCTTCATTTTTGACGTCCCATGGGTCACTACAAGGATATTGACTTGTGGGAACTTACTGGATGCGACAGTGTATTTTACAATAGTATAAAAGTGGATTTTATAATAAAATTCATACTTTCATTGAACTGATCTACTTGAAATTGGATTTAAACCTTTTTATCTGTTGTGGCGGTATCAACAACGCCACATGCGAACTACGCATCAAAGACCTGACGTCACAAATCCTGCATCGCGCTATCAGAGTTTACCGCGCAACTAGCATATATACAAAATCCCGACATCAACCGTTGAGCAGTTGCCCACCAGACACAATAACCGTCTGGTCGGAGGATCCTCTCTTTACTATAGAGTATGAGTGAACTTTACACCCTGTTCCTCATACCTCTAAACTGTTAACAGACGCTCCTCATGATAAATGATTTTATTTCTGTAAGTAGGTTTGTAAAAATAATTTTACACGTCAATCATATTTTAAATACTAGATGAGGTCGGCGTTTCGAATCTGACTACTCTGACAAGAAAGGCCGAAACAAAATCAGAGGTCACAGTCTCTTTTAAAGTCCAGACATAATCTTGATCAGATCATGTGAAGATCATGATTAGTGTCTGAACTGGTCTTTTAAGGAAAAAAGCACACAGATTGAGTGGACCTGTCCAGTCAGTGCACGTATTTATCAGTAATCGTGCGGCTTAACTCAGAACTTAAGGAGCTCAACGATTCGGCGAACAGTACCAAAGAAAGGAGATGTGGGTAGGCCGCATAAATAACTCCAACTGCCAGACCATGATTGAAACTAACTGAGAAAAAAGTGAAGTGTCATGAATGTGAAGAAAGAAAAGGAAAGAAAAACGTTAATCAGTGCCTATAAACACTTGTATCACCCAGCGTCTTGCGAATGCGTTGCTAAAGAGACAAAGTAGATGCTGTACTGTACCTCAGATAAACATGAATTAATTCTACAACATCCATTCCCTCTCAACAAGTTAACAGAAATTATGCTTAGCAGCAGAACTAAACAACGTGGAGGAAAAAGTACATACGTCACCATTATATTATTTTGTTCCAGGAATCCCAGAGTCTTATCGTTTCTATACAGGGCCACAATTATAGACCAATAACTACTAACTCTTCATATGAACGTGAAGGTGGATCGCGGATCCTGCACGTGGATCCACGCGAGATACAATGGTTTTTTAATTGTGTCTAATTACGACATACGACAAGTTAAGTTACAACCGTGTACTATTTTATTGAAGCCATTTTCAGCCAGCCACTTCCAGCGCCCAACAAGCTCCAATATGTCCCTCTCACGGACTAGACGGGGGACGTACTAATGTTGATATATCGGCCGCCGGCCCGACGGACAGACGCGTACACACATCTTAAATAATAAGGATGCTGTACACCTGTATCATCGTTTATTTATGGCTGGTTACCCTAGTTTTTTTGCGCTTTTTATGCGGTATTTTTTAGTTAGCTGATGTTAGGGAAGGTGGACATGTAAACATCGTGCTGTTTTTTATAAGCCCTTTTTATTTCCGCTTCTTTTTATAAAAATACTACCGACACGTCCGGGTCTTCGAACGGGTGCGAATGGCGACATGTCAAAACATCGGGATTTCGGGATTTCAATGCTATATCTAAGTTAAATATTAATGTTATATTATTATTACAGACCGGATAATCGGATGCATATTTACCTAAAGTTGAGGTGTTGGCTTTTATGGAATGCACTTTTGTACCGATTTACGATCGGTACAAAAGTATCGCGATTCCGGAATTGATAAATTTACAACTTTTTGACTATAGAATCGAATGCTGGCTTAAGGTATATATTTAAATAATACCACATATTTAAGAAGTCGCTTCCATTCCATGTATCCGGTTAGATGTGCATTCCCGGATTTTCTGGAATCCCGGGATTTATATTAACAAAAAAATATTTATGAATCCTCTTCCATATCTTTATAGCCAAAAATTTACTTCACGTAAATATGCATGCTAATGTCCGATCTCAAATTTTTATCCACATTATATACCTTTCGAAATAAGTTCTCTAAATGATGATGAAAACCGTATCAAACTCCATTCTTTAGTTTTGAAAAACTAAGCGGTCACACAGACAGACATTTGTTTTGTGCTACATATATAGAAATGTCACGCATTTTAAGGTAACAAGTAGTAGTTATATGACAAAGAGGGACGAAAACATTCATTTGGACTTACGAGTATCATGCAACCCTATAGACATCACTGTATGCTAAAACTGGTAAAACATAATTCATCGCGGCATAGTGATTTCAGCGTGACACTTTTAAAATGGACTCGCCCATACTCATGCGTGTCTCTGTAACAAATATGAAAATAAAAGGGAAGCCCTTTTTCATTCACTGTGACAATAGAATAAACTTTATTTCCAAATTTATAATTTACACAAAGGCGATAGGTTAGTACTATGACAATATTGTATTTTTTATTTTTTTATTGCATTAATCACTGATTATTACCTCCGACACCCAAGCTAAGATTAAACTTGTGTAGAAAAACTAATTTACTTCTACAATATACCTAAGTTTACAGCTACATTAAATTAAAACTTTATTTTATTTACATTAAACCATTTACAAGCACTTCTGAATAGTCAAAAAGTCGCTCAATTAGTTAGAAAGTTGATGCTAGTTGCCCGTTCCAACACGCAGATCTCTATGGACAAGAACGGGCAAGAAACTTCATGGACACGCTTGAAAATCAAGTTAGGTACTTCTTATAAAAACCTGGGTAAATCATACTTGTTGTTTCTATATACGTGATCACGTTACATTAGCCCAAACACCTCCTCTTCTGCTCATTGGGTCCTCCAATAGCAATACAGGCAAGATACCTCTGCTGCCCATTCTCTTAAGAAAAAAAGTGTATCAAATATCATGGGCAAAATATTAGATGGTTTATGACACCTAATTGGTACCTACTGGTTATAATTTATGTTTATCTAGTAGCTATAAGTAATCCATCTTCCAATAGGCAATCGTGATAGCCCCAGGCAATGGTCGCCATAAGTTGAGACACCTGTTAGAAAAATTGTTTTTATTTGAAAGTTATTTTTTCACGCGCCTATTATTTTCTAATAACAAAGTAGCATACGTTACTTTGAACAATATTAGCTATCTGCCAATAAAAGTTCCGTCAAAATCGGTGCAGCCGTTTCGGAGATTAGCCGGAGCAAACACACAGACACACAACAAAAAAAAAATTGTAAGTAGGTACCGTATATACTTTCATAGGGATTTAGTAAAATGCTGTTATTTTGAAAATATGAACACACACTTAAAATATTTAAAAAAAATTGTATAGATGTCTTAGAATCAAGATTGCAAAAAATTACTCCAATCCTGATTCTCTTGACGAATAAATCCATACTAATATTTATTAATAATGCGAAAGTAAATCTGTATCTGTCTCTTACCTTTTTAAGTCTACGAAATAACTAACTGCTGAACGGATTTTGATGCTTGGTACACAGGTAGATTATAACCTGGGTTAGGAATAAATAAATAATCATAGAAAGAAGAAAGGTTCTGTGCTTCCCGCATCCAGCGGATTCCTGCGGCCGTTACAAGGTCAGCGGTCCACCTTGTGGGAGGCCTTCCAACGCAACGTCTTCTGGTACGAGGTCGCCACTCCAGAAACTTTCGGCCCCATCGGTCATCTGTTCTGCAAGCAATGTGCCCTGTCCACTGCCACTTAAGTTCAATATATTGATGCTCACATAGACCCACATAGAACTCACATAAAATATTGAAATTTGAAGATTAGCACTCTTTTATTAGGTATTACAGGTATAGGTACTGAAATCTCGTCACTTAAGAAGTAATAAGGCCGAAGGAGAAAAAAAAGAGCCAGCTTCGGCCATCTCCGTCAAGTATGCTTTAAAAGCTGTTCATAAAACCTTTTGAACTCTAAACCAATCTAAATACGCTGTGCAATCCCAAAACCACTTCAAAAATACTTATATCCACCCAACCCCACCAGCAAACACTTGCAACCCGAACTCAAAACCACAAAACTATCGCATCCACAATTTTTCGCCATCTCCCTTCATAAACAGGGATCATGAGCCTTACCCTTTTGCCATAAATCTACCCCCCCCCCCCGTGCCCCCAGCACTCCGCCCCCCTCAGGCCGCGAGGTGGTTTTGAATGGAGATTGAGCCAATTAAAGTAATCGCCGTAACAGTCGACGCTGCCTTGGATTAGTTCTGCGGAGATGAGAGCTGTGGAGTCGCTGTTGTGTTGAGAATATTTTTTTGGAAAATAGTGGGGGAAAAATGTTCTATTTTTTATTTAGGTATTTTTTTTGTAGGAAGAATAAGGTTTACCATTATGAATGTAGGATTATGTGACATGCTGGGTGTACTTCAAGCTTTCATTTTGACTGGCATCAAACACTGGAGACTGACTGGTTGGCTGACATAGATATTTCAACTGACTAAACAGACAAAGTATTATCAATAGTTCCATCTCACCACTCCCTTCATAAAATTTAATTTAATTTATTTATTTATTAATTCTGGAAAACAAACAGTTACACAAATATCATAATAAAAACAGGTAGTGAAAAAAAAAGAGATTACATATGTGTAGCTCACGACGTTATCCACATCTTAAATTCTACAATATTGGTAAGGAACTATTTGCACACGAGTGAAACTTAAACTTAAATCTAAAGAAAATACTTAAAGGAAAAGAAAAGAAAAAATAAAACATTATTTTTAAAACAATACCAGACTTTAAGTTTAACAGCTCAACATTCTTTTGACGTGAAGAGGAAATAAATTCGTGGCGGCAGCGATGCAGGGCTTTGAGAAATTGACGCTGGATATTTTCTAAGCTATCTGTGTAATTTTGGTAGAGAGGACTCCAAATTAATACAGCGTATTCGTGTTGTGACCTAATTAGAGATTTATATAAATGTATATAGGTATCAATGTGCTTAAAGAACTAAAAAAACAAAAAAATTAGCACCCCTAACAGCAAATATTTATTCCTCATTGATTTTATTATTGTCTCCGGTACCGTTAGTATCATCTACTAATAAGTCTATTGTTACATATTCATCTCCATCACCAAGCACAAATCCCAATCATTATGTTCTCATTCTGAACACCCAAAATTCCCCAAAAATATTTCTGAGCCTAACATCGCCTCCACCGCACCCTGCCCCGCAGGATTAGTATCATACAATACAAGCAACAACTGAATCCTTTTATTTATTGCTATTTATTGTTATTGCATTTTCTCTCATTTCTCTGCTCTAATATTGTCTTGGCATAAATTTCGCTTAGCGTTTGGGAACGTTGTTTTAAATATTATTGCTAATTAGAGTTAGCTCTGCATTTCCGTAAGCTTCTATAAGATGAGTTTTTGTGATGAGTTTTAAGTACTGCTGTTAGTAAGTTTACAACTTTATGCTTTAAATTTTAACATTCTTTATTTGCTTTCCATATTTTAAATTCATGATGGAGATGCTAAAGTTCATTGTGGATATTCTTGGGCACACAAAAGGGCACAGAAAAAATGAGAGAAAACTTTACTGGGGTCACTTACTTTACTTTGTTGACTTGGTTCTCTTTTTTGTCAAATAATTTCACGTTTTCCTTAACTTTATTCATTACTGTCATTGATGTGTTAGCTTAATAGTTTATTGAATAAATAAAAAACTGGCCAAGTGCGTGTCGGACCACGCACAATGAAACCGTTCCGTAGTTGGGATGAATTCCCAAGAACACACTTAATACTGTAGCTGGTTGACTATTACTGGGTAACTTGTAAAGCCTACTTAGCTGTGTTAGTTTTGCTTTTAACTTCGCTATAATATATACTACTGCTGTGTATTTTTCTCATATCCAAATACAATCATTTGGCTGGCAGGGGAAGGGGGACACTTAACTCTAACAAAAATTAGCACTTTAAAACTTAATATTATCCAAACGGAGTCCTGAATCGAAAAATGGTATTCACAAATACGCAGTATTTTGGAACGGCCTATCTAACGATACCCACCACTATGGCATAGACGAGAAAAAAAAAACATCCCCACTTTACGAGTACACTAAAAAAAAATGATTCAAGATTTTATTTTACCACTTTGTCGGCGTGATTAATGTGTATACCCATGCCAAATTAAAGCTTTCTAGTACTACGAGTCTCTGAGCTAAGCCGCGGACAGACAGCCAGACGGACATAGCGAAACTATAAACTATAAAACTATAACTATCAATAAGGGTGAAACGATTTGGGGTTTAGTAGGTATACACATAACATAACATAACATCACGCCTGTAATTCCCGAGAAGTTAGGCAGATATTCACCTATGGTGCACCCACATTTCGCCAGTTACGTTTAAGTCCCATGTTATAATACGTGGCGAGTCATCAGCCCATCAGCCGGGCACAAATCCAGACTTCGGGCTGCTACTGCGAAATTCCTGATGGAAAAACCCAATAACACTTTGCCCGACCTGGGAATCAAGCCCAGGACCTCATGCTTAGCAATAGCGCTTGCGATAATTAGTCAGTAGGTACGTTGTTACAAATCCCAGTAAGAATGATCGTGTGGACTACAGGTATACTCATTTATAGATTGATTTATTTAATTCGGTAAAACAAACAGTTACACAATAGGGATGTATCCTGGGTAGAAAAAAAAAATTAGACACGTATTTTTTGCTTTATCATATTAATAAAAAATGACTTGGATAAAACACATTAAACTTGGGGAGTGGGGGCTCGTTACGTCACAGCTACGTATACAATCTAGCGAGCAGTGACGTCATGCCACATTTGAACTGAATGTATCGCCGTAATGTTTTGATTACGTAAAAAAAGAAAAATACGTGTCCAATATTTTTTAATAATTTACATGACGGACAAAAAAATTTTTTTTTAGTCATCATCCCTATTGTCTTAATAAGGTAGTGAAAAAAAAGAGACTACATAATGTGCAGCTCATGACGTTATCCACATCTTAAATTATACGTACAATATTGGTAAGGAAATATTTGCATACGAGTGAAACTTAAACTGAAATGTAAAGAAAATACTTAAATGAAAAGAAAATAAAAAATTTAACATTATTTTTTTAAACAATAATAAAAACTTGTTTAAAAAATATGAGTCTCTAATTAATTTTACCAAAGAGCCTCTAAACTTATGAGCAGACAGGTGTAAACAAACCCAAATTTGCGAACATAGTGTTGTAATTTTTGCTTAAAAGATTTCTTCAAGAACAAATCAATTCCTTTATCCTGCCTATCCTCATCAGACATAGAGTCTTATGTCTGTCTGACGCTACATTGTGGCGCACAGTGGGCCCATACTGAAAATTAGTGGACTTAGGCAACAAAGTTCCTATATCGATGCGATTTTTTTTTATATGACGTGTTATATTATTCCTGACAACTTTTATTCTTATAAAATTTCTTCTAAAGTTGATAGTTTGTCTTGAAAAAAATTAATTAGATTTTTTTGTATGGAGCGAATCACGTTTAATTTTTTTTCTTCGATTGTACTAATATGTTGAGTGTGTGGCGTGAGTATATGATAGCTAGGGTCATTCTCTATCCATGAAAAAAAAATCAGCGCCGGCCATCTGCGGCAGCGCGAGTAATCATTCGGTAAAAAAAAAATGATTTGGAAGAATTTTTTTGTCATTTAAAATAAATTCAAAGCATATTTTTTGTCTCATTTGGCTGTTTTCACCTTCTTTTTAGTTAAATAAATAGTTTTAATAGCGCATACGTACTTATAACTAGTAATTCTGGTAGAGATTTAGTTATTATTGCATGTTATCGGTAGCACCTGCATTGTGATTGATGACTCATTTGTTTGTGCACTCGGCTAAGCGCATAACTAATGAGTCATCGAAAAATGCTCGTCTCTGATTGGCTGAATAATTTTCACTCACTGTTATGTCCACTACTTGAGTAATTAACACTAACTATAAATATAAAGACATTCATTAAGTCCATCTAGTTTCGCTCTTGTCGCTTGTTTGTGAACACAGTGAAATACTTGTATTTTTATATTTACATTAGAACTATGGCTGGATTTTGTACCAACCTAGATCTTTTTGTGAAATTTAGAAGTGGCGGTGATCTGAAAAATCATATGTTTCTGTATTAAAGTATCATTTCTGTCTTGACTACCGAAGTTTCTGAAGAAGACAAGAACCGAATCAAGGAGTTCTGTCGACTTTTTTGTGTAAATTTAAATAAAAAGTGGATAGAGTCAAGTAGAAATCAAAAAACTTTTATGAATCGTGTAATTAATCGCAAGTGGTTGGAAAAAAACATCAACTGGCCTGTTTGTGACAGTGTTGATCTGAGAAGTGTGATGGGCTTTTCGGACGCAGCCTTATCTGAGCTTGTGGATATAGATTGCCATGTTCCTACTCTTGCAGTATGTACTGCGGAAGCGGGAACATCTACAGAAAAGGAGCACAGAAAACCGTTCGAAGAGTTAAGTAATAAGCAAAAGAAAAGACGTTCTACTTCCATAGTAGAAGAAACTTCCGAGGAAGAGTTGCAGCACTGGTACATAACAAAATTGAAAGACAACTGCAAAACGAATCTGGCAAAAGTGGTCGAATACCTTTCCAGTAATCCAGATGCGCTATCCGAAGTTGAAGAGAGACTATTCAAAAAACAGAGCTTAAGTACTGTCTCTGAAGATAAGTGTTTAGCTCTTTATACATCAGTTGCGCTCTCGAAATGGAAGTACTTAGCTCTTCGACAATTTCTGAAAGAAGAAAACTGTGCTGCCTTTCCATCTTATACAAAGCTTGTAAATGCCAAGAAAAGATGTTACCCACCACAAGAGAGTATGGAGATTACCGAAAACGGAGCTCACATTAAATTGCAAGCGCTATTGGACCACACTGTGGAGAGAATATTACTTGATATAAATACTGTTGATAGGTCTCAAAATGAAGAACTCAAGTTGACCTGGAAATGGGGACTTGATGGTTCTTCGTCGCAGAGTAACTATAAACAGAAAACGTCAAACACAGCTACAGAGTTCGATGATTCATCAGTAGTCATGATAAGCATCGTCCCTCTTCGGCTAGTGTCTACTAGGCCATCATCTGGGAATGAAAATCTAGTTTGGGAGAACCCCACACCTTGCTCAACTCTGTACTGTCGACCAGTGAAGTTCACTTTCACTTCGGAGACAGCTGACTTTATAAAGTCTGAAGAGTCTGAGATGAAAAAACAAATTGATGAACGAATATCTACACAGTGTGGAAATATTATTGTATCACATGAATTGCATATGACCATGATTGATGGAAAAGTGGCCAATATTATTGCTGGAGTACCATCATATGCAACGTGTCCCATTTGCTTGGCAAAACCGAGTGAGATGAATAATTTAGACGCTTTGACTTCTAAACCACTTCGTGAAGAAATTTACAAACAAGGAATTTCTTCACTGCATATGAAGATTCGGTGTATGGAATGTCTTCTCCATATATCTTATAATCTGGATTTTCAACGATGGACTGCTCGCGGCGAACATAAGGCTTTGAAACAAGCTAAAAAAAATACCACACAGCAAGAGTTTCGTGAGCAAATTGGAATGCTGATTGATATAGTCAAACAGGTACATATGTATTTAATTTTCGCTCTCTTTATGTTGTTTGTGAATTATATCTCTATGTATTGTATATTACAGTATTGTTTCCCATTTTAGGGTTTTGGAACTACAAACGACGGGAATACAGCGAGGCGCTTTTTCCAAGATTACAAAAGATCTTCCAGAATAACGGGAATTGACGAAAATCTGATTTTCAGATTTTCCGTTATTCTACAAGCCATATCATCAGGCAAAAACATTGACTGTGAAAAATTTTGAAGATACAGTAGAGAAACAGCTGATGTGTACGTGCAACACTATTCGTGGTACTACATGCCAGTTAGTGTACATAAACTTCTAATGCACGGTGCAGACATCTGTAACCACTTTGGTGTTTTGCCAATCGGTAAGTAAAAAATAAATATAGTTTGATGTATTATTTGACTCGATTGCGTTTTGAAATTAAAATGTATGTACTTATTCGTTTTAGGTACCTTATCTGAAGAAGCTTCGGAAGCCCGTAATAAGGACTTCAGAAACGTCAGGGAGAGGCACATTCGGAAAACGGGGAGAATAGCAACAAACGAAGACATCCTCCATGGACTTCTAATAAGCTCTGATCCCCACATATCCTACATAAGGCCTAAAATAATGAAACAGGTTCATAATGAGTTGTTGCCTGAAGCAACTCAGTTGTTACAGACTACTGAGCCTCCCTGTGACAGTGAAATTATGGAGGAAGAAGAATGCCTCATAGCAGAGTCCGAAAATTTGCCGGACCCACTAGCACTTCTGGAACAAGAAATAATGTGATCCGGCTCTAAATTATTCCCACAAAAGCCCATCAGGGTTAGGAATATGACAAACAGCCCTTTTCAGGGCTACAATTACTTCACAGTTTCATATTGATCATACGTACGATAACTTATACTATAATAATATACATACAGTTGATTATGTAGATAATTATCAACGACTTGCCCGTACAAATTTAAATTATTTCACCTATCATTAACAAAATTAGTATAACCTGAAACATTACGATATATTTATTCAACAATAGATAACGTGCAGTTAAAAAATAACACAGCCAATCAGAGACGAGCATTTTTCGATGACTCATTAGTTATGCGCGCACAAACAAATGAGTCATCAATCACAATGCAGAGCACCTGCATTGTGATTGATGACTCATTTGTACCGATAACATGCAATAATAACTAAATCTCTACCAGAATTACTAGTTCTAAGTACGTATGCGCTATTAAAACTATTTATTTAACTAAAAAGAAGGTGAAAACAGCCAAATGAGACAAAAAATATGCTTTGAATTTATTTTAAATGACAAAAAAATTCTTCCAAATTATTATTTTTTTACCGAATGATTACTCGCGCTGCCGCAGATGGCCGGCGCTGATTTTTTTTTCGTGGATAGAGAATGACCCTAGCTATCATATACTCACGCCACACACCCAACATATTAGTACAATTGAAGAAAAAAAATTAAACGTGATTCGCTCCATACAAAAAAATCTAATAAATTTTTTTCAAGACAAATTATCAAGTTTAGAAGAAATTTTATAAGAATAAAAGTTGTCAGGAATATTATAACACGTCATATAAAAAAAAATCGCATCGATATGGTAACTTTGTTGCCTAAGTCCACTAATTTTCAGTATGGGCCCACTGTGTGGCGTATTAAACGGCGCTCTACGGTAGAGTATTTCAAATGATTAGGCAGATTTATGCGGGGTAGCGCGGCCCGTTATCGGTTCTACGTAGAGTCTGTCTCAGGATATCACAATTTAGATTGTGTAGTAAGTTTTATTTGAGGGTTACATATGTTAGTTTTAAGTGTTAATAACACGGTAGGTATATGAACTCTGTGAAGTTTTGATCTTATTATTAGTTAGTTAAATATGGCATGTCTATGTTAGTTTTAAATAATTAGCACTTATTAAGTTAGTTTAGGTAAATAAGAGGTTTTTTTTATGACATTGGCATGTTAATTATTTGAACAAAAATGTTTACTAACGTCAAATATTCTTTTCGCAGTAAAGAATTATTTTAAGTTTTTCCGAGGAAATCCTACTTCATGTCAACCAACAAGCAGCTTTGCTATGTGATGGTTTAAAGGTCACAGGTATTACAAGCAAATGAGACATTTTGGTTTTGTCCTAGGAATGGGAGAGCAGTAGTGATGTCCCAGTGGAAATGGCCCCGACTTACGAGTTCAAAATATCTTTATTGTGCATGTCTGTTACAGGTCTTAACAAAAAAAATCAGTTCAAATATGTCCTGCCTAATAGGCATACAATAGTTAGGTGTTGGCATTAAATTAAAAATAATTTTACATGTCAAATTTCGTTATTACAAAAATGTGAAAAAATCAAAATACAGTGAAATTACATACATGGTCAACAAATCAATAATAATTCAAGAAATCTTGGATCGTGTAGTATGCTTTATCAATTAAAAAGTTTCGTAATTTATTTTATGTGGGCCATAATCCACAACACGAGCCCTGTGCGGGTTGGCAGATGTCACATTATTATTATTTTTATTTCGTTTTTTTCTTGAATTCTGTTTTTTTGTTTCTCTTGGACTTGCCCTAATGTATAATGTGTGTCCTATTTTTTAGATATCCTACATCACTTTGAAGGGACACTGGCTTCTAAGATACAGGTATATAAACCTAGTTTAGAAGTCAGGGTTTTTCACTCTTGAGCACTATATTATGCCAGTTTTACATCAAAATTATGTAAATGCATTTATTGAGAAATAAAAATGTATTATTATTGTTATTATTATAATATTGAAGTTGCTATGTTTTGAACAAATAAAAAATAAACTAAGAACATGTCGTCGAAGTTTTGGTTCTAGGACATGCCGATTTCCTCACGATTAGTAACACACTTAACTGTCAATTTTTTTTTTAATACTTTGCTCCACACTAGGAAATGTTTCCTCACGATGTTTTCCTTCACCGTTTTGAGAGCAGTGGTAATGAAACCAAGGTAACCGACATAGCTCGAAGAATTGCCAAACTTAAGACAAAATTAATTGGCAATGGGCAGGGCACATTGCTCGCAGTACAGATGGCCGTTGGGGCCGAAAGGTTCTGGAGTGGCGACCGCGTACTGGAAGACGTAGCGTAGGAAGGCCTCCCACAAGGTGGACTGATGACTTTGTGAAAGCCGCAGGAATCCGCTGGATGCGGGAAGCACGGAACAGGTTGAGGTGGCGGTGCTTGGGGGAGGCTTATGTCCAGCAGTGGACGTCTTTCGGCTGAAATGATGATGATGACACAAGGTAAAGTGCCTGCCTGGGTTCTTCGAACGCATGACCTACAACCCATAAGTCGGGGCCGATACCCTAAGGCTAGGCTGGTATTATTATGTGAAAACTTGTCTAACACTTTCATTTCCAGCAATTGTCGTATTATTTTAATTCATCATTATCATAATTTCAGCCGAAAGACGTCCACTGCTGGACATAGGCCTCCCCCAAGCACCGCCACTTCGACCGGTTCTGTCTTAATCGGATTATTTTAATTCTTTATACCTATTGATCAGTACTTTTAGTCAAGTCAAATCATTTCCTCTGTAAAGCCCTCGTATGTACATAATCCTACATAACACCAGACCTCTACCTACTACAAATTACACACTGTAACCATTTTACCTCAATCGCTCTACGTCGGAGTATTTCAAATAGATTTATACGCTAGAGCGGGGACGTTATCGACGCGACTCTAGCTAGAGTACGACTACGTAGAGCTGTCTCTGGGATATCATGGAGAGTGTTTTATTTGGTGATTATCGAGCTTGGAGGTTGAGGTGGAAGGAAAGGAAGAAATGTGTAAGATGAACGTTGTCGTGCTGAAATTCTCCGTACCTAAATCGATACGTGTTTAATCGTTATGGTTTTTGAAGGTTAAAAGCACACAGTAGCAAATTCTTGAAAGATGATTCTCATTTATCATTTATCAAAGGGTCAAATTAAATTAGCTAGTGAAACTCCGCAGAGTCGATGGGAATCGTTATCTAAAAAAAAAACAAATGAATCTGATGATGTTTTTTGTGGGGTCATCGACAGCAGTTACTTCAGTCAGTTATTTTTTAATGGGTACTCTTCACATACGTGATGGGTATCGATATCTTAACACGATAAAATATAAGAAAACAGTTTTTTTCAATTCATACTTCAAGTAACAACACTACGAGTACAAGCGGTAGTTGAGTTCCAAAAAAAAACAAATCTTTTTTTTTTAATATCCTGTTTAGGTATCGATACCCATCACATTTGCAGAGTTTCTCTAGCTAATTTAATTTGACCTTATGGCGGCATCTACAACGCCACATGCGAACTACGCATCAAAGACCTGACGTCACACAAATCCTGCATCGCGCAATCAGAGAGTTTATCGCGCGACTGGCATATATCAAATCCCGACATCAACCGTCGGGCAGTTGCCTACCAGACGCGACACCCGTCTGGTCGGAGGATCCTCCCTTTTCTAAGGAGGATGAGTGAACTTTAAAGCCTGTTCCTCATTCGTCTATAAACTCGGTTTCTGAATTGGGAATTCCAAATTGAGAACTTGTCAAACTCTACTTTAGCTTTAGGTACACGTAAATTTTGAATTTCGCGGGCTAAGTAATGCTAAAGTAGAATTTGACAAGTTTTCCACTTCAAATCAATCAATTGGTATGGGTGTAAGTAATAGCACTTTTGATGGTAATTGAAATCATTGCAACTTTCGGTTGCTGTTGGCCATAAATACTCTGATAGTTTGTCTGATCACGTGAAAAATAATATTATTTATTATTTATTTATTTATTTAAACTTCATGTACAATAGTGGTACATAGGCGGACTTAATGCCACAAGGCATTCTCTACCAGTCAACCTTTGGGTTAAATATAAAAACAGTGGTAGGGTACAAAAATAATGACAAAAATACTAACTTCTTGATATTAATATATACTTGTTTTATGTTATTAAACAACTAGCTTTTGCCCGCGGCTTCGCCCGCGTGGATGTCGATTATCGCATAAAAAAGTACCCTATGTCCTTCTCCATATCCCAGGCTATATCTCAAAATTCTAACTTAATATTAATTTTAATGTGATTCACTATGTGAATAGAAACTGAAACAAATGATTTAATACTCGTATAATAAAAGTACTTATGTTCTGAACGTGAATGAGTCTTTACCTAAAGATAACAAAATCAAAATACGAAATTTCACTCAAATTCTTAAAGCAATCAATTGTACCAAATTATAACACGAAATAAAAGTGCGACACAAATAATAATTTTAAAATAATTCACGTAAGTACCAAAAATGTGAAAACAAAACGAAATCCTCCGAAATGTCGCTAAAACGCTCGAAATATCTAATGAACACCATTGGTGCATAATTTTTCTCAGGGTCACGTTCGCAATTGGACGAAATATTTGACATTTATTTTGTACTTGCAACACCATCTGGCTGTAGAATTCAATTAATCGACTAATACTTGACCGGTTGACATTTTAGCGGGAACACCACTAAACGAACGAAAAAAAAAAGAAAACAAAATACGTCTGTACTCTGTGGTCGTGTGGCGGTGTGGCGCGGTGCATAATGTAAACATTCATCGAGGTTATACGTGCGTAAAGTAATGGATTCAATGAGAAAACGGTTTAATATTAGAAGAATCTTATACAGAATTACTGAGAAATAAGTGTAGATTTCGTATTGAATGATAGTTTATCGAAAAGTGATAAGTATGTCAGTGAAAAAGTAACGAAAGTTTTGGAATGCACAAATTTTGATCATAAGGCCGCCGTGTTTAGTAATGTTTTTATGATAAATATTCTTGTATACTGTTTAAAATACACATAAATAGCTAGCTTATTTATCTACGAACATAATTTGGCTAATAGCTACTGATATTATAGCGTATTGTTATTGTAATCATATTTCCAAGAGTAAAATTCGGCAAACAAATACCTACAAAAAGACAATAAAATGGATATAGTATGTTATCCTTAAGAGATAGATATATGCCATCGCGGACTTTTTTGAAGACCTTTATAAGATACACAATTCCACCATACATTATTTTGTTATATCTCAAAGGGTTTAGACAGCGTTTTCGTTGAAAGCTCCCAGACGGCTTATTTTTTCCGACACCTCCATCAAATATCGTTAATTCATACAAAAATGCATACAAAAACATAACAAATTATATACTAAAACCTTCCTCGAGAACCAAGCTATCCATTGGTGAAAACAGCATGAGAATCGGTGCAGTAGTATTTGAGTTTATCGCGAACAGACAGACAGACAGACAGACAGACAGACAGACGCGGCGGAGGACTTTGTTTTATAATATGTAGTGATAGTGATAGTGATTACAGCTAATATGACCGCTGGCTGATGGCATAAGGATTAAAATTAATTAACAAACTGTTATTAGCGTACAGAAAGATGCTTATTGATTGGTGTGTTATTCTAGCGTATGTAACTCCTGGGTTGTAGCTGAAAATCAGCATCAGGTGGTACACCTTGTGTTGTCATCTGACATGATGGTGAGCTGAGGCCCTTTTGCCATCATAATCATTGCTTTCTGTTTTATAGTTTTAAGGTGTATTTTTTTCTGTAATGCTTTTTATTTATGTTTTTTATATAGATCTACATAATATTGTGTAATTTTATTCCGAACACGAGATATGTAATAATTTGTCGGCATTTAAAAAAAACACTCAATAGAGTTGTTTGTATTTGACATAATGAACAGAGGCATATTGAACAGAATGAAAACCATAGCCTGCGGCGACTACCTCAAATAAATGCCTAATAAAATAATCACCAATATTAACAATATTTTGACCTCTTGTACCCATACGTGCTATGTCGAAGTGACACGCATTATGCCATTGTTATAATCATTAATTACTGCATAATAATTAGTGTTATTTGGTGTTGTTCTACAATGATTGATAGCTGTAGATGTTAGATTAGATTACTGATTGATGTTGTACAGGTTATTTATGAGGACATCATAAGAGAATGTTTTTCGTGGAAATAGTTTATGAAGAAGATGGTATAATTGAATTACTTCATCATTCTTGTCATCGTTTTGGCCTGGCTCTTGAAACGCGTCTTCGTGTTCAACGAAGAAAGGTTACTGAGATAAAACCTATATAGAACTAGGTTATGAGGACATATTTATATCCGTTGATAATCTTATTTTGATCCTAATGGCAAGCGAGGTGATTTCGACTATACATGATAATTATGACCGGTCATCATAGCTCTAATTGTTCATTCATTCATTCAATTCATCTTTATTGCAATCCATAATGTACACATACAGGTGGTAAATATTTATAAATAGAAACAATTATGAACCCTCTCGGGCACAGCAAATTTTTGAAATAAATATGAGGAAGAGCGCTTTAATTATTTTCCGTAATACTAAATATTAAAAGGATTTCCTTTATTATATATTATTCCATACCATACCCATTTATTTATACTCTGAATATAATGTGTATAATGTGTGTATATGTATATGTGTGTGAGTGTGTGTACTATAATGAAACAAGTATAGATTCATAAGAGAACGATGCTGGTAGGAACCCAATTGAAATTCACACTGTATGATAACCAGACTTCATTCCGTTTCACAATTCCTCAGTTCACTTCAAGTCAAAGGTGACGAGCTGATCTTTAAAAAGTGCTAAGAAGATACTCGTATAAACTGGCCGTGCACAGTCGATTTATTAGAACGAGGTTTATAGTTTTACAGACTTGAACAATACTAACATACCATCACGCCTTGTTCCCCCGAAGGGTTCGGCAGAGGTGTACCTGTAGTTCACCCATATTTCACCAGTTATGTTTAAGTCCAATGTAACAGGGAGCGAGCCTATTGCCATCAACTGGGCATAAATCCAGACTCCAGGCTGCTATGAACTTCTGTGACCCAACGACGTGTAACGTAAATAAATTAATTTTAAATATGGGGTCACTTTTGTGGGGAAAACTAGAATTTAAAAAAAAGTTGTGTTAAGTTTACCGTGTCACATATCAAATGAAACAGAATTTATTTCATTATATATATATATATTTTTTTTTCATAAAATTATTCTCAGTTTTTGTTTTTATAATTTTGAAATACATAGTTTTAAAGTTATTTACGAAAATTGATGAAAATTGACGACCCTTATCTCCGAAACGGCTGATCTTAATTTTGAAAAAAAAAAAATACTGAATAAGTTATTTACATGTAGATTACAGGAACACCTATAAGAAGTCTATGTTCTTAAAATAACATGGTAAATCTCTCAATATTGTGCATACAAACTTACATTTGCAATTGGAATGTATGGGAGAATTTTTTCTTAACTACAATGTTAAGTTTGCTCTTGGGACCTTCTTGGGATTCATCTCAAATATCGAACCCTTCATATTGTGTGGTCCGACATGCACTTGGCTGTTTTTTTTTTTTGTAAGATAGTACCTAAACGGATACTAAAATGCACATAACTACTGCAGAGTACAAAGCCTTCATCAATTGCTCAAAAATAAATCAAAACTAGCCATCCTTAAATCCATTTCGCAACATCTAACCGAATCACAGAACAAGTTCAGAGCACAATGTGCGGATGTGGCCGCTTACTTACTCACTTACTTACGTAAAACGAAAGTGAATGTACCTAGTGCCGGCCACCGGTCAATGGTTGTGTACACCATGCTTTCTGGCACTTTGCACTTATACTGTTTGATGGTAATTTTTAGGGTTCCGTACCTATAAAGGAAAAAAACGGAACCCTTGTCACTGATGGCTGATGACTGAATGTAGTAACAAAAATTGAAAAGAGTATGCATTGGTCATGTTGATAGGATGAATGAAAGGCGCCTAACAAAAGGTATTTACACGGTCGATGTGAGAGGAAACGCTGGGAAGGGACGCCTTAGGAGAACATATAGTGACCTAATTGGTGATGTTCTTCAGAAAGGTCAGGTGCGTAGCACTCGCAACCAGCGTGCGTGTATGACCAGATGTATGAATGTAAACGAAGCAAAAAGAGTATCTAAGGAACGTAGCAGGTGGCGCACAATAGTTTCTGTCTACTCCCATAGAAAGAAGGCGTGAGTTTATGTATGTATGTTATAGGATCACTTCGTTGTCCGTCTGTCAAGACCCATTTTCTCAGGAACATGTGGAAGTAGGTGTACGAAGTAGGAGCTTGGAGCTCTAAAACAATCAAGCTTCTAAGTCAACGCAATAAAAAATACGGCCATATATGCGGCGGCATTTTTTTTTTTTTTTTGCGATTTCCAACTTACGTTTGCAATTGGAGAATTGACTGTGACGTAAATCGATGTATGGGACCTTTTTTCAACTAGAAAGTTGTTTTTTTTTTTTTTTTTCTTAGAACTTGGCTAGTTTACTAGTTCGTAAGTTTGGACATGTTTATTTATCAGTTACTTCATGTATTCTATTGAAAGACATTTTGATTGTTTTTTGTGTCTCTTCGTTTTCAAGAACGGCATGAAGTTCGAGACTTTTTCCTAGTTTGGAAGTTTTTCAGTTGTTTAACATGTGATATTTGGGTGGGCTAAAAAATCTATTACATGTTATCTCGACGGATAGGCATCGTTATATAGGTAACGTACCAAACAATACTTTTGACGAACTTAAGAAAGCGCCTTTTTCTTCAACATACTGAGTGTGGAATAACCTTTGTAGATGATACTACGATTTGGCAAGACTTTCAAAACAAAAAGTGAAGCACATCAAACAATTACCGCAAATAAACGTTTTTTCTTTATTTCTTTCTTAATTACTCAAAAATCACTAATATTTTCAAAATCTTATTTCAACACAGAAATTGCTTAAAATGGAAGCGTCTTAACAAGTTTATCGCCCACTGGTCCAAGTGACCATATTCCTTTCGCTCGATCAATCAATGTGATACCATCATACATAATATACAAATTTACATGTTCAATATATTATGTACGTGCAATAGCAATTGCCTTGTTTCCGAGACTGATCTTAGGTAACTGATTTCTCTGCTTGTTTGGTCATAGGGTATGGTAATGTCGTTTGGTCTTGTTTATAAGTCTATATCAACTACCGTTAATTGACCCCTGATCCACTGCCTCGCATCGATCGCTCTCCCGCGCTATTACTTCGTTTTCGCATAGTGTTCTTTCTGACGTTTAGCGTTCCGTACTCCCAAAGGAAAAGACGGAACCCTTATAGGATCACTTCGTTGTTCGTCCGTCCATTTGTCTGTCTGTCAAGAGCCTCTTTCTCAGGAACGGGTGGACATATCAAGTTGAAATTAATATCAAATACGTAAATTTTCTTAACAAGCTAGAATATTAGCGGTGACCCATTTTTTATGGTTTATACTTTTAGGAAATGTCTCAACAGCGACTATTCTTTTTCATACCAATTAAAAATGGCAAGCAAGCTGACGTGCACGCAGATGTGAAGAAAAGATAACTGCTCATAAGCACAAATAAAACTTTACTTAAAATGCTTAATTTCACCGCCACTTATACCATCATTAACACAAAGATTGTCAGCAGCAGAAATAAGTATGGTGTATTATTCCTTCCCCGATCTTAACGAGGCTCTGTAATTATTACTTCTAATTTTATATATTCGCCTACATACTGATCGAATGTAGGATTTCCAAATGTTTCTAGAATCTAGAACGGCGA
The DNA here is from genome assembly GCA_947523025.1 of Dryobota labecula. Classification (NCBI taxonomy): domain Eukaryota; kingdom Metazoa; phylum Arthropoda; class Insecta; order Lepidoptera; family Noctuidae; genus Dryobota; species Dryobota labecula. The sequence continues at coordinate 2,482,078 of OX383292.1, forward strand.
CAAGGCACAGCTTTCTTTAGATTACTTCAGACTACCTTGTTTGAGTGCATTCTACGTAACCAAATCTATTAAAAGTATGTTCTTGTAAACAAATACATAGTTCTACATAATAATCTGTGAATGTCGTCCGTTTCCTGAGATACAGCGTGAGACACATACAAACATAATTACTTCTCATTTCATAAACCCATTCTCTTGGTACACCATAATGAGAACTAATAGCCCTAATTAGACCACCATAAGTGCGTCAGATTTCACTGGAGTTACGTAAAGAAATGGGCCATGGAAGCTTGGTATCCATGACGGACTATACATATCTACTAGTAGATAATGGATATACACACCCCTGAGTTTGTTCGGCATTTTTCTTCTCAGGGGTAGTCAGTATGGGAAGGTCGACTCCATCTATTTTTTTGTAGGAAGTGTATGATTGATTTCTATATAAGTACTTATAGAATAAACCATTTAATTTCATTATATTTGTTAAAGGCTATCTGCAAAGAACTAATTTTACTTTTTAACTTAAATATAGGGTTATTTTAAATTAGCTAGCTAAACTCCGTAGACGCGATAGGTATCGATAGTAGGCAAGTGGGCCTACTATCGATACCATCACAAATCACTAAATGCATCTAGCATTAAACGTATTTAAAACATCATTTAAGTTCAATCGTTTGAAGATGACGGAGACAGAATGATGTTTTAAATACGTTTAGCTCATTTAATTATTTGTGGTGCAAGCGGACGTAGTATGTTTGTAGCCGTCACTTTAGATAAGGCTGCGACTACACTTCTATTATATAACACCCAAGGACTCTACTATATTTTTTTTCCATATCAACATTCAAGAAAATATTTAGCACAGACCCATTAATTGCCCTCAATTGCCACTCCATTTTAAGAGTTTTCACATTGATATAATTTCGCAAGAAACTACCTACTCAACATTTGCCTAGCCTTTTCCCAACTATATTGGGGTCAGCTTCTAGTCTAACCGGCTGTCGCTGAATACCAGTATTTTACATGGAGTGACTGCCTATCTGACCTCCACAAAAACTGGGGTTACAACCACACCACGAAGTCAGAAAGTCTGACAATCAGTCTTAGCTGGTTGTCGTACTTTTGGGCTTCAGACGACCCGTACCAACTGTCAAAAATCTACAAATGACAGTCGAAACCAACGGCTTAACCTGCTTTCCGAGGCATGGATGGGTCTTGGCATGTAAAGCTGGTCACCCATCCACTGACCAACCACGGCAAGCGTAGCTTAACCTGATCGTTCGACCTGTGTGGCTGTAATTACTTAGCCATGACCCCTACCAACAGATATTAAGCCTAAAACTATCACAGTCAACTGCTAATAGCCCCTTCCTAAACAGGAGGATATGCCCTCAATCCCTACATTACCAAACTGGGTCAGAGATAACAAATAGGTGCTAACTAAAGTACATACATTTATTATAAACAATAGCCCGCCCACTGCTGGTCACCGTTGCGTCACAATGCGCAATGATAATAAAAACCATTGCATGTGACACCTTAAAAATGATTCTTGTGTGAATAAGATTGTCCGCTATATGGATATGACGGAATGTGGTGCAATTATTTAGTTCCACTTTTTAGAGCAACTGTTATAGATCTTTGACAGTCGTTACCGGTAGTCAGAAGCCCAAATGTCTGACAACCAGTTTTACCAAGGGGCCGTGTTACCGAGTAACTAGGTTGTGGAGCTCAGATAGGCAGCCTCTCCATGTCCACTCCATACTAGTATTCAGCTGTATCCAGCAAGACTAGAAGCCATCCCCAACGTCGTTGAAAGATTCGCTATGCAGATTTTTGTTGTAATGGTATCACAAGTCTACCATAATTCGTTCATTCATCCATGTGTCAAAAAAATAACAAAGGACTTTGGCGTTTAATTCACTTTTTTATGCAGTTTTTTTGTGCAAACTTTCAGACAACCTATCTCAGAAATTCAAGGTCGCTTAGCACGCTATGGAGTGGGCTGAGTATCTTTAAAGAATAAAATCAGGAATGAATGTCCGGAAGAGAACCGGAATTTCCGACATAGCTGGCAGAGTAAGTAAACAGGTCGGGCAAGGTGTTATTGGGATTTCCATCTGGAATCTCTCAGTAGCAAACCGGAGTCTGGGTTTGTGGCCGGTTGATGGCAATAGGTTTGCCCCCTATTACATAAGACTTAAACATAGCTGGCGTTTCGCCAGTTATGTTATAGATACACCTCTGCCTTATCCTTTTGGAAAACAAAGCGTAATGTTATGTTCAATAAGTGACGACATTTTTTTTAAATCGTCATTCCCAATTTGATCAACGTTAGTAAACAGTGACGGGAGACAATATAAGGTTAGGACCTGCCCATTATTTGTAAGAATTTGAGCATAGTAGGTGTTGTTCTGTAGTTTCTGCCTTGCCCCATGAGAAGAAGGCGTGAATTTATGTATGTGTGTGTATTTGTAGTAAACATAAAAGTGCATTAGCAGTATTAGTACCTACGTCTTCACGACGTTTGTAGTTCTTCGCCTATTAACACCATTATGTAAGTACATTAGCATTAGAGGGACTCATTGCCCTTTTAAGACTACCTTAATAGTGTACATTTAAAAGAATTTTAACTTTTTAACTGCAAAGTACAATGCAAATTTACATTTTTTTCTTACTAGTTGACCCGACAGGCGTTGTCCTGTGAACATTATAATTATAAAAGAACGTTTAGTTTTTCCCAAATTTGAACATTTCCCGGGAATTTTTTCCAATTGTTATTTCCCTGAAAACCTAATTCGGACTATTTCAACATTTTAAAACGAAAAATAGCCCAATCGGTTCAGCAGTTCTCAAGTGATGCACTTACCAACGAACAGCATTTCATTTTTATTTACATATAGATGAATGCAACTTTTCATCACTACTGTAAATATATTGATAGATTTCCCTGAACTCAGTAACCGTTAAATTACTCATTGGTTACCTCACAGTTGAACCTACCATTGATAAGCAACACACCCAAACAGAGTCACTATTATAGTCTAAAGCGATATTATGTTGGATTTCCATATACAATTCGATTAGCAAGCCCTTTATAATAGCCACATTAGTCCAAACAAGACCACCATATCAGTAAGGATTAGGTGCGGAATGCGTTGAACTCTTTTCTATACGGCCTTCGGTACGTTACGTGCGTCTCGTCCGTTACCATTGCAGGAAAGTCGTAGACATAATGGGGCTTATACAATATTGCACCTAATTACGTTACACTCTCTCAATCCCATTCCGAATGATTTTGAAGGTAATTGCTAATTCATTGCTTCATTTGTTTGAAAAGGTCGTCTACTCAGCAACGTAAATTACGCAATGAATTTTCTTAAACTGTCAAAATAATGGCAATTCCATTGTGAGTGTATTACACAATTACCCAGCATATAATTATAGATGTTTAAATAAAATTATTAACATAATTTTTGTTAATTAAAATACATATTATTATAAATTTTTATACTAAAATATTGTTGGCCTAAATAAGAAAGCTTCTAAAAGCATTAAAAAAAAACGTTTAAATTCAAGTTGCAATCTCATCTCATCAACAATCATTGTCAAAAACTTGTCAGAAATGTAAGAAACTATAACTCCATTCGAAATAAGATTAGACAATTAAATAAGCCTCTTTTTCAGTCCGTTCAACCAATTTTGACTTCTATTCCGTAGGCATAAGGATGGTATTAAAAACAAAAGAGTGGTTACAATGCCAACTGTTTACTGCAGCTGCCATTTGTCATACCACCAACGCAACAGAAGTCAAAATCAGTTGAACGGACTCATTCGGATCTTATTTCAAACTGAGTATAGTCTGGGATTATAATGCGAAAGTTTTTGAAAATACGAGAATTTGCCCTCTGATCATCTGTCTAGCCTTCATCCAACTATATTGGGGACAGCTTCCAGTCAAACCGGAGCTGAATACGAGTATCTTATATCTGTCTACAGACTGGTTGTCAGACTTTCGGGCTTCTGATTACCTGTAACGACTGTCAAAGATCCACATATGACTGCCTTCTTATTTCATTCATGAATGGTTTAGAGTAATCAATTAATGACGAATTGCTTTGCAATAACAAACATTTAGACAACCTGATAAAGGTTCCTATCTTAAAAAAATAAACATGGTTTTTTTTTTTGTCGAAATTAAATGTAATTATTAGGGGCACTAAGCTATTCAGACCAGGTGGAAGTAAAGTCCAAATCAAAGACAAATCATTTATTTCTAATGGGCACGTAAAAGACACTTTTGAACGTCAAAATGTACAAAAAAAAATTGTTTCTAGTTGCACCATTTATAACCCAAGAACGGCTGCACTGATTTGTATGTTCTTTGATTTGTTCGATATGTCTCCACCCCGAATAGCAGAATAACGATTAAAAATTCGATGCGAAAAATTCACGAAAAAAAAATTATGAAGGAAATTCATTTTCTCATACATTTTGTATGGAACGGCTTTTTTTATATATCAAGAACAGGTTAGGGAACGGGGGACCAAGAAATTTTACGCGAACGAAGACGCGGGCAGAAGCTAGTTTTGTATACATTCTTTATTTATTTATATGTCAAGACGACTTACCTAGAATAAAATTTTACTATACCACATTATAGGTAAAAATAATGAAACGTGAAGTAAATAAATTAACTATGTATGTGATAGACACATGGTGCTCACATATTTAAAAACATTGTAAAAGTAGATGATTTCCCTAAAATTTTAACAAATCAGTATCAGCTATCTTAAGGAACAAATCTATCTTCAACGTAATCTCTTACTACAAAAAGTGCCTCAGTTTATTAGCCGCTTACGTTGCAAAGTAGAAAATGATACATAATTAGTGGCAGATTGCTCTGAGATCGCACACGGTACAAGCGTAGCAGAATCACATTTCCTTCATACTTACATAACCTGTGAGGTATTAACTGGATTGCTACTATTAAAAAATAAAATAACGTTAGAGTGATTTTCCAGCTAAATCGGGCCATACCTTCCGCTGATAAGTTGGAGGAACATAATACAGCTTGTAATATATAAACATCAATCAAGCACACGTGTATAATCTTATCATAGCTTCCTCATTGGCCATTTAATGTAGACGTAATTTCGAAGAGGGCTCTTTAAGCAACTTCAAAGAAAAAGTAATAAATAAAAAACTTTTTAGAAAAAAAAACAACAGCCTTCCAAAAAAATAATCACAAAAAAAATCAAAATAACAAAAATTTTGGAAGTCGGTGGTTTGGTGGTATTTGGTTTCGTATTTTCGCTTTTTGCCACCGACTTCTAAAATTTAAGTTATTTTTAATTTGTTTGGAAGACGGGTGTTTTTTTTTTCTTTTTGTAAAAAGTTTTAATTTTTCACTTTTTAGTTGTGTTATACTTATTATTGAAGCTAACTCAAAAACTGCCCTAGAAAAGTTAATACAATTTAACGGGACCATCGCGCAAGCTTCATCTACACCAAATGAAAGAAATATAAAAATCGGTTCATAAACAAATAAGTTATGCAAGACCATATATAATATTTAAATACACGAATTGAGAATCTCCTTGTGTTTTGAAGTCGGTTAAAATCATTTGTAACCAGAGTACATCTCATGACAATTCCAATAAGCCCAGAAACGGCTAGGATCCATTTTTCTATTACGGAGTTCCGTTGCATACTTTTGGCTTCATCATCAGATCAGTTTGATGGTACCATATTGACCAGAACCATTTATTTAGATTTGCTACGTCATAGTCGCGTAACTATCTTAATCGAGACATCTTATCGCCACCCGTGAAATACGTATCATGACGAGTTCCGGTGGCCATCTGTGGTGTTTTTCATCAGTTCCACTTCACCAAACCATACTTTCTGAATGCAAATGCTTGACTTGTTGATGAAAATATAAAAATCGCTATATGTTTGCCTATAAAATTTGAGGAGTTCCCTCAATTCCTCATTGATGCCATCATCAAAACTGGATTTTGATAAAAATAAGACCAATCTAATCTGAAAGTAAATCCTTTCAAATAAAAAAAGAATTCTTCAAATCGGTTCATAAACGATGGAGTTCTGAGGTAACAAAAAAAAAATATACAACTGATTTGAGAACCTCCTTTGGGAAGTCGTTTAATAATAATAATATGAAGTGATTTCAAAATACATGCTCGTTCACTTATTGAGAAGATAACCAGAGTAGTTAAGTAAGGAAATATAAAAACGTAAGTAGTAATGAGTCATGTCATGTGTGCGCGTGATTCGCTAAAAGTGCTACCAAACGCATGGCGCGCTAATACCTACGTGGAAACTAGGTTGTGTGTACCCATCATTTAGCGGTGCGAACTTTTGGATTATTATTTACCTAAGTGTTTTAAACGATACGTCATCATTAGCTGGGGGGTATACTATAATCGCCACGCTTATCAGGTGGGTTGGCGTTATCAATCCGTCCGCAAGATGGACCGATGACCTGGCGCCGAAGGTTCCGGGAATCCACTGGATGCGAGAATCACAGAACCGGTTGATGTGACTGGTGACGCTTGAGCCTATGTCCTGCAATGGAAGTCTTTCGGCTGACATGATGATGATGATTATTCTTGGAAACCTTATCAAGTCTCTGATGTGTTGCAACTTATGATTACTTGGCAAAAAAGTATCATCACATTTATTGAGTTCAAGATGTCGATGCGTTCTTTTCAGGGCTTACTACCTATGCTATTTCAAAACTGTTTCTATATCTTTGTGTTCCTGTGTAGTTTTCATGGATGAGAAAGTATAATTGAAAACCTGAATCTGGACATGGCAACAAGATTGAAGGCAAATCACTTTAGAAAGTGCTTTTCACCTTTCTTTACTGCCCTTTCTTAACTTTTTACTTTAAAAGCTTTATAAATACTCCACAATCTGTTAAAACAGTAGTCCATACACATATACGGCAGTTCTCGCGATCAGGTGTCCGCTTGTGTAATGTACATACTACTCATAAGGAAGCAGGTGGACGTGATGTGTATTGAGGTCAGCAGAACTACTGCTAGGGTCAATGTCGATGTATGGGCAAATTGCACCATGGGTTTTGTTACAGGCACCATTGTTTGTATTTTTATGGGTGCAACGTTGCGAAGCAAAAAGGCATAATAAGATATTCAAATTGAATTACAACTTCGGAAATACCAGAAAAAAAAAAAAACAATTATGACTTGACACTTAGGTCAACTTGTAGAAATAACATTACATTTTAAATGGGTTTCTTTGTTGCGTTGTGACTACCGTTTGTAATGTTTTTGTTTAAGTAGTTAATTATGTAATTCCTCTTAGTGTAGGTACCAAAAAGAACAATAAGACCAAACCTATTCAGAGATAGAGATAAGCAAAAGGAGTACGTAAGGAGCGTAGCAGGTGATTTTAAACGCGCGATCTATAGTTTCTGCCTACTCCTACGGGAAGAAAGCGTGAGTTTATGTATGAGTATGCATGTCAATACCTAGCAAAGAGGTAGAAGTGTTTAAGACCGGTCACATAAATGTATGCAAAACTGGACATAATCAATAGAGATTCTGCTTCCCTGAGTGATATAGACAAAACTAAACTGAACTCCTAGGTTTGAATTACAAATGTTTTACCATTTCAGTAAAAGTCTTTTACCATTATGCCCTCACTATTCAAAACACAACATCATACAATTTCCCTATTACACATAACATCTCGATTTGGGAAGACCACTCATACGTAACGCATACCTACCCACAAATGACTCACAAAGCCATCTTTGTGGGATACATGCTCTGCATAATATCAGCATATAATCAGCATGCTATGAATGTACTGTATGACCTAGATTCTGTTTCTCACGCACTTTCCTCCTTTAAGAGAATTCAGCTTTTACTTCGTTTTATGTGAGGATGCTTACTTCCGGATTCTGGAGGTCCTTAGGTGCTGTAGATGGGAAAAGTGTTGTTTTAGTCGGATTCCGATATATCTTTCCGACTTTTCAGAGTGGAAGGTAACTTTGATAAAGCTCACGTGAAAATAAGAAGTCGTTTGCTTGAAAGACTAATTCTGCCGGTTTTTGGAAGCTTAATTTTTAGGAAGGTTTACAAAGCAAGAGTGATCAGGCATCCTTTGGGCTTGCTCATTCTATCGTAGACCACATCCATCGCTTTCCATCAAGCAAAATCGAAGTCAAAAGCAGGCCTTCATCATCATCATTTCAGCCGAAAGACGTCCACTGCTGGACGTAAGCCTCCCTCAATTTGGGGGGGATTTGCCATAATCGCCACGCTTGGCAGGCGGGTTGGCAATCGCAGTATGGTGTTAAAAGTGCATAGGGAATGCTGCTGCCTATTCTCTAGTAAGTCACTTAGTCGCCTTTTACGACACCCACGGGAGGAAATGGAGTAGTGCTATTCTTTACGTCCGGCAGCATACGGTGCAGGCCTTACATAAAACAATTAAAAAAAAATGGTTTAGTCACCGAAAAATGTAATGTTAAGGGGGATGCGCTAACGTAGCTGACGCTAACGTAGCCGACGCTAACGTAGCCGACGCTAACGTAGCCGACGCTGAGGTAGCCGATGCTAACTAGCCGAAGTTAACGTAGCCGACGCTAACGTAGCCGCCGCTAACGTAACCGACGTTAACGTAGCCGACGCTTACGTAGGCGACGCGCGTAAGTAAGTAACGCGACATTCAAATCATACGTTTATAACCATTTGATGGTCCGTAACCGCCACTAACATGTTTTTACAGAATTATAATAATTAAAATCATCAACACAACCCTATAACATACCGAAAGAGCATTTCATGAAATCATGACATTTCAGGTCAATTCAAAATTAGAGAGTTGTATTAATAATTTTAATGATTATTATTCCTGTTGCGAATCATATTTTGATCAACATAAAACCTGACAATGACCTACAATTGCAAAAATAGTAAGAAAAATTTAATTTCGCGAGCTACCAAGGCGTTTTCACCAGAACTATTTTGGTAGATGTCAACCGATATTAATAAGCCTGGGCCTCAAGTCTGCTATTACAATAGTGTCAGAATGGTCTCGCCATTGTGAGTATTTGACAGTGTTTGTATGGCAAATCTGTCAAAAACTCACAATGAAGAGACCATTCTGACACTATTGTAATAGCAGACTTGAGGCCCTGGTCTTCTTCCAATTCAGATAACAACCTGCCAAAATATTACTTCAAAACCCCTCACTTACTTACTTATTATTATTTTACCCTTACTTATTATTTTCCTTTACATAACAAATTCGAGAAACACTTCGTGAAATCTTAAAATCATTACGCAAAGGGGTAATAAAATTGTTTTATTTACTGTTGTCGATTTGCATTCCGATAGCTTTGCGATTGGTGTCGCCAGTACAATCAGAATTCGACAAGACGATCAGATATTAAACAAAAGTCGTAACTAAATTAAAGATGACGGTAAATTATTGAAATATATATCTTGATAAGAAAACTTGAAGAATTCATAAAAAGAAATAATGATACATTGGCCGATTTGGCTTTGTCTAATGCTCAAATAGTTCGGGCCCTAAATACTCAAAGAAGACTAATAGAACAGGTTTAGAAGGCGCTCGAGGCGAAACATGGGCAAACTCTGTAACTACATTTATAGGCTAAGATGACTTATTGAGTGTAATAGACACAGGATAAAATCAAAACAAAGTCGGGTTATTTACACTATTTATAACTGAAGAACAGCTGGACCGATTTTTATGATCTTGGATTTGTTGGATTTGTTTCCGCCCCGAATAGCCGAATAACTATTAAAAAAAGCTAAACATTCATGATTTTTTTTTTCATTTTCTGGATTGGGAAACGAGGGAACAAGAAATGTCACGTGGACGAAGTCGCGGGCAGAAACTAGTGTTGTATTCATTAATCAAAATCGCATTACACACATGATTGACGAGAAAATCCTCATACAGACCAGAATGCAAAGATCAAAACCAGTTCATAGATGAAAACCAGTTAGTGACTGCAATGGCGGAAGAATCCCTCACTTTACCTGTACATACAAATGTTCTCTTTTTAATCGCATCTCTAATAAATAATATTATATCATCAACTACGGAACGAATTTTAGCAATGTATTCTCTCATCTCAACATTTAGAAATTACGTGTAACCAATCAAAATTCTGTGGTTTGTTAACCAAGTAAAGTTTATTAGTGAATGTGTGTTATGCAAGTCTCGTGATTGTAGATTAAAACATAGGTGAGACGAGTGTGGTTGTGTCCGGTATATGGTGGAGTAGGTATATTAGCAAGTCTGAGTATTAGTCTAAATTAGTCTGTTGTGTAAAGCCTGAAGAGACAAGACTACACTTTTGTCAGCATTGATAAATTATTATTATTTTCCAATAAACATTATGCAGGAATGACCATTCTATCGTTGACAAGGTCGGAGGTCTTCTTGTATTGTTTTTAAATATGTAAATATTGATGTAGAAATCAGATCCTTTCTCTAGAATCAGAAGTGAAGTGCTATAAAGAGGTTGTCGGCTACTTAACCGGAATGCTTTAATAAATTAAGGCCTCCAGCCAGGACATATAACTTATAAACTAAGTTATTATACGCTAATGGTACCCCCCTGTGGAGTACGGACCTTGGCTTCGAACGTCCCTGGGGAAGGACAGTAAAGGCCAGGCTGAATTGGATCATACAAATCAACGTCATCGTCAAAAGTATATAACATTTCTCTTGCCCCAGTTACACACAATCATTCCTTAATAACCGAATCATAATCATTTAAAGTAATATTCACTATGACTATCACATAATCACTATACTACGTACAGAGTAGTATCAAATACTACGCTACTATATGACTGGTCAAGTCATAGCTCACTCATTCACATTGAACTAAACTATATTACTTTCACTGCAATCTCGAGATATTGAAAGTGATCAGTAATTTATGATTGACAGGTTACTTGTTACTGTGGAAGAATGTACAATAAACTTCATGGTTAAACACCTATATCAAATTAAAATGCTGTTGGTCATCAAATTAATTTGTTAACTTTTAAAATGTCCCTGATTTTGCGTGATACTTTACTTCATAAGAAGTCGTGCATGCAAACAGAAATAAGAAAATACCGACCAAGTGCGTGTCAAACCAGAACGAAGGATTCCGTAGTTGGAATGAATTTATCCCAAAAACAAACTTACCATTGTAGTTGAAATACGTGTTCTCTCATACATACCACTGCAAATGTAAGTTGGTTGACTATTACTCGTTATCTTATAAAGCCTACTTTTCTGTGATAGTTTTCCTTTTAACTTCGTTATAAATATAGTACTGCCGTGAATTTTTTCACTTAAACAAAACCAACCATTTAGCTGCCCGGGGGGGGGAGACTCTCTCTGATAAAAATATGCACTTTAAAGCTTAATATTACGCATCCGGATTCTTGGACCGAAAAATGGTTTTCACAAACCTGCAATATTTTAGAACAGATAAAAAAAAAAATTGACAATAAACAACGAACCCTGCCCTCCATCATGGGATAGACAAGAAAAAAAAATATCATCCCCACTTTACGCAAAGGAGGTATACCCTAGTTTTATTTTTATTTTTTTAATTTATTTTTTACCAATTCGTCTTCGTGTTTAATATGTATACCTATGCCAAATGACAGCATTCTAGTATTAAGAGTCTCTGAGCTAAGCCGCGAAGAGAAAGACAGACAGACGGACATGACGAAACTATAAGGGTTGACTACGGAACTCTGAAAACTGTACTTTCATAGAATAGGTAACAAAAAATTTGAGTCATATAACACTTCATTTCCACAATTACGATTAAGTACCTCCCAAAAATTTCTCCTACGAACTCTAATCATGTGCCTACCAACATTCTTTCTTAGTAAATAATTCAAAGAATCTTCAATTGCCACTCAATTTGAGAAAACTAACAAGCCGATGCGTATAAACACTCTAACGACCGCAAAATGACACATCATTATACTCAACAAAAACTTATAATGGTCTGTATTGCTATAGTCAATAGCCAGTGGCACAATGCAGTCAACTGTATGTAGAAGTTCTACGTAACATCCCGTTGGCAAGTGTTGTGATCTTTTACTCAATCAATCTCAGAAGCCCGACGATAAAACGAATATAGATCATGGCGCAAATACCACTACGAAGAAACTTTGCAGACTCTTTATACAGCTTGATTACAGTTGTTGATGGCATCGTAACTACAGTTGACCAACGGATACTGATCACACTATGTCATCATTCACCATCATTTCAGCCGAAAGACGTCCACTGCTGGACCTAAGCCAACCCCAGGCACCGCCATTTCGACCGGTTCTGTGCTTCCCGCATCCAATGGATTCCTGCGGCCTTCACAAGGATATCGGCCCATGTTGTGGGAGGCCTTCCAACGCTACGTCTTCCGGTACGCGGTCCCCACTCCAGAACCTTTCCACCCCATCGACATGTGTTCTGCGAGCAATGTGCCCTGCCCACTGCCACTTAAGTATGGCCATTTTGTAGTGCTGTTTTGTGCTATGTCTTTAGTTGGGCTATGTCGGTTACCTTGGTTCTCCTGTCTTCATTTCTGATTCGATCACGTAGGGAAACTCCAAGCATAGCCCTCTCCATTGCCCTTTGGGTAACTTTTAGCCTTCTCTCACATTAGGTACCTTTATGCCTTTTGGCCTTACAGGCCTCTTAACAGTTAGCTGATATGTCAATGCTCTTCATTTTGCACCATATATAACCTTTTTATTCATACTTCTAGATGCCAAAATAATGTAGATGGTTAAAGTGAAGCAAAATCAGTTTTATCAGTGAGTCTTCCATCATGTTTTGTTCTTAGTGTGCCTTCTTTACTTCATTATTATTTTGATGCCAGTAATAACTTGGAGTCTTGGTATATGTGAGAGTCGCCCGATGGGTCAGTTTTTATGTGCAGATACTTGTCTCCGCTGATTTCGCTGATTAGATTTAAACTGAACACACATTGTGAATGTGGGTTTTGAGTAATGGGGTATGCAAATATGTTCATGTTAAAAAAATGTGCCATTTCAGGGAAGAGGTGTCTTTGCGTGAATCCCCCCTCTGCAGAATATTACATACTTATACTAAGTTGCATCGTACCAAAACAACTTATTGTGTTTCGACAGTTAGATGTAAGATAGCCAGTTCCTCTGTGGTTTAGGATTCCGGGTGAAGCTCGCTTTCACCTTCGGCCATCAGGTGAGATGAAGGCCAAGAGATTACCTGTAGTGGGTAATAAATAATAAAATAAAACCAGGATTTTCCACCCGCATACATGAGCTGCCTTCACATGGGACCTTATTTAAAATATTAACAAAACAACTAACCAATTTTTGTATAACAACCTTCACTTCTGCCTATACTCTACCGATAATAATTACGGTTTACTATAGATCACTATCTCCGCCGTCCGCCTGTCACTTGCGCACTGCGGACATCATACCGACTGCGCCCGCGCAAGATTGATCGTTCACTTATCACAGACTTGTGAAGATATAGATAGATCTTTTGCGTAAAAACTTTTATTTTGTATTATTATTTTCTTATATAGACCATAGATAAGAATGACTTGCAATGCAATATTACCGTTTATGGAAGGACCTTTTTTAAACACCTAAGGACGATGACTATAAAAAAAACTCATTTCAATGATTAATGTCCAAGCTAGACAGACAGAGTTACTTTCACATTTATAATATTAGTATGGATTGATTACGTAGAATAGATTGGCGATTCATTATTAGAAATGGCGGTTTGTTTATGCCGATTTAAGTGTTGAATTAAGTAGGATTAAGTTTTAAAATTATTATGTTTATAATAAGCATGTTTCAATATTGAATTTCTTTGCTTTTTAGTGTTCTCTCTGATTCAATTTTTTGCTGAATATTTTATTATTCTTGCAAATGGGACTGGACAGGACATCTGCCATATAAACTGTGGGCATAAATAGCACAGAACTGGTGCCCTGAGGCAGTAAGACGGGGTCGCGTCAGGCCATGTATGAAATGACAAGACGAACTAGATAGGTTAAGTCAAAACTGGGAAGAGCACGCGCGGGCTCTTGAAAGATGGAAAATGTGGAGGGAAGCCGAAATATAGTTTTCACAAACCCACAATATTTTCGAACGGTACCCTACACCATGGGATAGACGAAAAAAATAAATATCATTCCATATCATTTCATCGTGTATAGGAAGTGCCCTAAAAAAATAAAATTTTAAGATTTGATTTTACCGCTTTGGTGGCGTAAGTAATGTGTATGCCAAAATATAGCTTTCTAGTACTAAGAGTCTCTGAGCTAAGCCGCGGACAGGCAGACAGACAGACGGACATGGCGAAATTATAGGGGTTCCTTGTTGACTACAAAACCCTAAAAATGATAGGTTATATCATTATAGTCGACCATATATGTCCAAGTGTATTAGATTCTATGCACTATTTAGGAAGTGCATCGGTCATAACACTCAAGAATCACAGTAGCATTATGTGAACGCTTATAAGATTAGCGATTCCACACAATACCCAGGCAAACTGCCCTCGTGATGAAAATTTACAATTCGTTACAATCTGTTCAGTTACGTCACTAATCTTAAGATTGCTTTCTCTTGTATATCCTGACATGCATTTGTTTTTCTTGTTGTGTTTAGATATTCTAAATTGGTTGGCAGTAAAATTACAATGTGGGTGGCTTCGTAAGTACCTAAATAAAAGTGGGGGTGGAAGAGAATACAACTCAGAATGCTGTGCGACAGTGGGTCTATCCTTTCAGGGATCAAGCGGAAACTTTTTAAACGGAACCATTATGATGAAAATATCTATACGGAAGGTTAAGGATAAGGAGACCCGGGTGCGCCACTTGGGAGAGGCCTAAGTCCAGGAGTGGAATGCTAAGACTGCAGGGTTGATAGATTGATAGTAAAAATCTGGTGACTGCCAAGGAATTTTTAATTAAACATTTTTCATGCATAATGAGCAGAGATCGCTACAGGTAGAGTTTATTTACCTAAACTTCGAGAAAGGAAGTAACATAGAGTGGATAATACCCTTTTTATCGCAATATGATATACACACAATAACCAGCCAACTTTTCTAGAATTAATTAACTTATTATATTATGTAAAACAAAGCTCTTTAATTTAATAGTTTTAGCACGGAACCCTAAAAAATGTTACATTTATGATTCTTCAAATCAATTATTTGTAACTACAAATAAAGTCAAATAAATAATTCGTGGTTTTTAAATCCTGGGATTTAAACGTCATTATAATTATTCCGGGATTTTAGAGGAGGTATTATCCACTCTATGTATTTTCCTCGAAGTTTAGGTAAGTAAACTCTACCTATTCCGATCTCCGATATTGAAATATTTGGCTCCTGGACGAGGTTCTTAATATGTCAATTGCTAAATATATGCCTGACCAAAAAGTTCAGGACGATACCCGAAACAAGTAGGGCGACGTACAAGCTTTTGTGAAAACCTATGGTTAACAACATAGTGCCCTCTATTTATTGGTCAGAGTTTGTTTGTTTTTGTTTGTTTTTGGTTTGAGTTTGGGTTTTTAACCCATACAAACGGGGTTTAAATACCAGAAAGAAAGATATTCTGTGAATTCTAGAATAATTATTATAGGAGACAGTTGAACTAAGCAGACTGCATATATTTCTCAAGAATTTGCAAATAAATAGGCGCCAACCGAAAATTAATTCAATTAACTAAATATGTAAATATATAAATGCAACAACATTATATAATTGCAGCCTTTCGTTACGTTCATTTTATTAGAATTCGGGAATTTAATTAGCATAAATTATTTAAATTTTATTCAAGCATTGTTGTCGCCAGTGAAATGCTTAGTTCCGTGTATTATTTTTAGAGATTATGATCAAAATACCTATTGTTTTTTATAGGAAGTAGTGTTCAACTTTCAGGCTAGAATTTTGCTTGACTTTTGATGAAAAGTTGACTAAATGAATAGGCAAAAGACTTGCCTATCTTCCTGGGACTTAAATTGATAATGGTTTACAATAAAGATTTTTTTGATCGCCCAGCTCGGATAACCTCTTATTTTCATGTGACATTATTTAGGGTTCCGTTCGTCCGAATGAAAAAATTGAACCCAGGATCACTCGTGTGTCTATCTGTCTGTCTGATTCAACTGGACCGATTCAGTTTAAATTTGGTACACATATGAATTTCTGTGACTCAAATACGGATGTGTAACATAAATTAATTAATTTTATGGGGTCACTTTCAGGGGGCAAATTATAAATAAAATAAAAAATTGCAACCTGTACTGTTTGACATATTAAATAAAAAGGCTTATTGTAAGGATTTCAAACATATATATATTTTTATATAATTTTAAATTAAATATTTTTAAAGTTGTTTAAGAAAATATATGAAAATTTACCATTCGGCTAAAACCTAAAATATATCGCAAAAAAAATATCTATAGCCCAAAATTAAAAAAAAAACAGAATGTAGATCTATACTTATAGATTACAGGGAAACCCCAATATCACGCGTACGAACTTACATTTGCAGTGGGAATGTATGGGAAAACATGTTTTTCAACTACAATATTAAGTTTGTTCTTGCTATAAATTCATCCAAACTACGGAACCCTTCATTGTGCATGGTCCGACACGCACTTGGCCGAGTTATTTTTTTTTTTTTTTAATTACACAAGGTTACGTGTAAAAAAGCTGTGAGAAAAACTCATATTGATTTTTTCTTGCACAGATCGCCATGACGACATAATTAAAATATTACTCAATTAAAAGTGCATAGGCAAATACAATTGGCTTAAATTATGAACTGCGTTACCCACTTTGCTGAACTCTGGCTTGTTCCTCTACCAACAAACATCCATTAATTACCTACCACGTCAGATGGTCATCGAAAACAATGGAACCTCAGTCCAAGATGAACTTTCTCCTTCCATCTTTGGGTGACCTATTCAATGCAAATTATTTCGAGACTTAATGTAATATGCGTAATGAGCAACTTGTCTTTGTTTACGGCTGTAGAACTGTTAATGTGTGTTTAAGAATCGCCTCCCTATTTACATAGTGTGTAGGTATACGTAATTATTGATAGTTAAAATAATAACAGTAAGTAGTAACCTATCTACTATTTTATAAGTTCTACTATTCTTCTATTGCGCACTTTCGTATACGTGACTTCATACACGGAGTACAAGCGCAAAGAACTCCCCAGCAGCACAGCTGTCTGATCAGCTAGAAGAACTTGATTATATACAATAGTATGCAAAGTAATTAAGATTACGAAACACAAAACATTTAGTAGGTATTGGAAATCTTTATGTTAAACTTCAAGTCATGCGATTAATGGAAGATAAAAATCTCACTGAATTCCACAAGATGCTTATAAGCACGAGTCATGCCGCGGACAAAATACAAGCCAGTCAGCAAGATGGTAGCAGGGTCAACTGCCCTGTCTCCACTGAGACAAAGTTTAAGCAACGCCACTCGTGATTGCTATTTTAAAGCATAGCAAGCAAATTGCTAAAATCTAGCCCAGGACATTACACCATCACTATTGTCCTGAATACCACTACTTATACTAAGTTGGCAACTAAACTTTAACAGGCCAGGGGTCAAGTATGACCATATTATTACCTGAGACAGAGTTTCCAGGTGGCCAATCAATCAACCTTATGAAATGATGGGAGTTATGGTTGTTTATGACGGTTAACCATAGACCTGGTAATGTGTCTACTGCAATTTGAAAAGCGATAAGTCATGTCAATTTTGCATTACAAGAAACAATTAGTTATGGCTTTACAAATGTTATAAGTTGAAATGCTTATGCGTAACACGTAGGGTATCTTTTCTTTTTTTTAGGTGACGTGGTAGAAATCCTCATGTTGTCCTCCGCCCTGGGGCGGACGGAGGCGTCTGTCAGACTTCTACTGACTAACCACCCCGTGTTCTCTCGCACACTTGCACCGGAGGCTACGGGGGCACTTAAGCACTCTTCTACAAAGCCCCCGGCTAGTGCCAGCCCGCCTCTGCGGGCTCCGTCTGGTCAAGCGGGGGGAATGAGGTGTTTGACTCCACCCGCGACTTCTAAGAGGGGCGCGCGTGAAACATTACGCACCACCACCTCGCATCTTATATAATAGGGGGCGGCTGACGTCTCCGAGTCCACCGTCCCTGGACCACTCAAAATACGTAGGGTATCCTAGGTCAACGTGACTCAAATGGTCAAAGTATAGTACCTGTTTGGCAGGGTAGCTAACCTTAATCTTAACAGTTAAACAGCTTCTTCTTGCTGGCTTATCTTTCTTTCAACTTATACTGGGGACAAGGGTCCCAAGTATAAGGTGAAAAGAAGGTCGCGAAATAGGCCTAGAGTTTTTGTCAGGACGAAGAGTATCTATTAGGGTTTCTCAACGCAGTAAAAAAGAAGTAGTTACCAGTAACCGTATCCGATTGGCCATACACCACAAGATCTTCACATACTCAAATAAATATAAGTTTGCAGTACCAAGCATCCTTGCTGACCACAATCTTAAACTTATCTGTTGTCGAATCGTGGTGAATGAGACAATTATCCGTTACGGCACATTGATTCTACGTGTTTCTTTAACTGACATAGCTCAAAATTTGTTTTATTTTATTAAAACATGATTTATCTCAGGTTCATTGTCTCAATAATTGGCGTGGTAAATGAATAATGCAGCTTTGATTATATTTTATTCTTTTATGTATTGACTATTGTTGCTAATCGATTAAATTAAATTGGTATCGGCTCATTCTAAGCGAATAAATGTACTTTTTTTTTCCTTCTTTCGTTTGACCGAATCTTTTCGTTTTTCTTTCGTTTGGCCTTTCAGGGACTCGGCCTTCAGTAATTAAGTACGCGACCAAAATGAAGTACATTGTAAGAACAATATATCAACACTTACAATGTACTTCATTTTGGTCATCTGGACTTCGTGGCTTAATGTATGATGTTCTTCCACTTCGTACGATTCTCGGCTTCTCGCAGGGCAGTCGTAACAGAGAGTGGAGTGAGGGCGGTTACTTGGTCTGACCAGCATTTAGGTGACCAGCCACTAGGTCTTTTCTCATCTACCATGCCTATCACCACCAAATTTTCAAGGTTATCTGGTTCCCGACGGGCAATGTGACTAAAGTAACCGAGAATCCTTTGGTAACAGATCGTGGATAATCTATGTCTTATGCGTAGAAGTTTGAGGATAGATTGGTTCGTTGTCATGGCGGTCCATGGTATGCGGAGCATTCTTCGCCAACACCACATCTCAAAAGCTTCTCTCTTTTGTATAATATACAGGTGCACAATGTACAAGTGTGGCGTATTACAGTACAGAACGAAATTGAGAGTTATCTGCAGTCAAGTGATCAAAACCGGAGGAAGAAGTCTTTTAGACTATTTTTGAGGTTTTTAGCTATAATAATAAACGTCTGACGGGCCTCTGCGAGTTGACTTCGGCTCCTCGTACGCCTTCCAAAGGTCCGGGGCCCCAGGGTCCCGAGAAATATTATGACTCCCTCATTGGTCTTGACTGCCACGTTGGTCTAGTGGTCGCAAGCGTTACTGTCGAGTATGAGGTCTTGGGTTCGATTCCCGGGTCTGGCAAAGAGTTAATGGAATTTTCCATCTGGGATTTCTCAGAAGCACACAATAGGCTCGCCCCCTATTACATGGAACTTAAACATAACTTTCGGCCCCATCGGCCATCTGTTCCGTGAGCAATGTGCCCTGCCCACTGCCACTTAAATTAATTCAATAAAATACCCATGGTCCACGCCATGGTCTGAGCAGTATTCACCATATTGACAAACATAACGCGTACCTATATCATAATTCATACGTCTGTTACGTTTTCACGCCTAAACTACTGAACCGATCATCATGAAAGGCAGAGATATAGCCTGGGATCCATATCTCAGGCTATATATCTCTGCCTTCTCCATAGACTTAGGCAATTTTTTTACACGATAATCGACATCCACGCGGGCGGAGCCGCGGGCAAAAGCTAGTAAAGTATAAACTTATGTATGTTTGTTGTTATACAATAGTCTCAAAAACCAGTGTTACTACTATCTAAAGCGACGGAGCGTTAATCTTCGGTTACTTCGTATGTTACATTGTGAGAATTTGTTACATATAATATATTTTATTAAGGTATTGTGTAATTTGGGCAGTCGAGGGTGAAGAGATGACTTAGCGTTAACGATCACCAACATAAGATTGCGGTAATGGACAACATTACATTTAAAAGTTATGTCTTAAAAGTTTAATGTAGGTATTGAATTAAAATCGAAGTTAGTTTTTTATAGACCAGCTGTTCTGACTTCGTCTGCTTAAATTTGGTATTTCATAATTTTTTAATACTTACAAAATATCCAAGATGAAAAATAACCATGTTCTTCTCCAAGTCCCAAACTACCTGTTTGTCAAATTTCATAACGATCGGTTTAGTTGTTTAGGAGTGAATAGGTACCTAATAAACAAACAGAAGTTACTTTCGCATTTTTCGGGTTCCGTACCCCAGGGGTGTCAAATGGAATCCTATTACTATGCCTCCACTGTCCGTCCGTCCGTCCGTCTGTCAGAGGGCTGTATCTCATGAAACATAGACAGTTTGACTGTCAAAGGTAGACACTAGAAATGTTCACAGATTGTGTATTTCTATAGCCGATATAACCACAAATAGACAAGAAACGTGTTTTTTAATTTTTTCGGCGTTTTTTGTTCGATCTTAATACGGTACGGAACTTTTCGTGTACGACGTGCACTTGGCCGGTTTTTCAATATATGTATGGATGGATTTATTTAAATGTACAGTCGCTAGCACATCAAGTTACCACAAACTGTCAAATTTTCTCATTCGATTTTGAATTTAACCATCAACATTTTAAGGTTTAAAATCGTTTGGAGAAGTTTGACAGTTTCGTTTATCCTGATGTGCTGACGACTGTACAATTTAATAACACAAAACTTATATTTACACCGAGTTTTTGTGATTAATAAGTAAGTAGGTACTATAGGCGTAACTAATAAGCATTAGCATGGCAAATGGCCTTTTGGGGGAGGCCTATGTCCAGCAGTGGACGTCTTTCGGCTGAAATGATGATGATGATGATAGGCATAGCAGCCTACTAATTATGAGTACCTAATAACATCAGCTGCTGATTAATTAAATTATTATCTTGATCGTTTACAAGACTAAATAAATATCAAATATATATGAGAATGTTGTAGGAGTTTTAATTAATGAAAATATTTGATGTCAAAAACCTTTGGCAAATTTTGACTTTGGACCATTCCAATTTCTTTTTTACGACTTTCATAGCCACATGTCAAGTTGATGACGAGTATTCGATGGTATATAGTCTGACTTTTCTGTGAGCTTAGTAGCTTGCAATACATTTTATTCCTTGTAGATAATAGTGTTGAAAAAAAAAAATATATATATATTATTGAGGTGTCTGTTTTTAATGTCAAAATAACAGCTTTTTACTAAATGCATATTATGAAAGTAAGTACAGTACTTATAACAAAAAAAAATTTTTTTTTGTCTGTCTGTTTGTCTATCTGTCTGTCTATCTGTATGTTCCGGCTTATCTCCAAAACGGCTGGACCGATTTTGACGGGACTTTCACAGAAAAATAGCTGATGTTATAAGGAGTAACTTAGGCTGCTATTTTAGAAAAATCCACGCGGGTGAAGCCGCAGTCAGCAACTAGTTTTACATAAATAAATAACAATGCTTAAATTATACTGCCACATTAACCGTTGGCTTCAGAAACCATATTACGATAACTTGTTGCAAGATGAGAGAAAGTGATAAGAACAAAAAAATATTATTCAGGAGCTCAATTGTCGCATCGCTCGTAAAAAAGTCATTACTCATTTTTCGGTGAAATCACACCCAAAATGTGAGACGAAACGAGTGAAGAACTTAATAAAACAAATTGATAAAATGGAGGCCGACAATGATGAACATTGGTAATTATCGCGTGCGAAAAAAAAAAACGTAAGTCTTCAGTCTCACAACCTCAAAACCTACTAATTAACAGAATGTCGTTAAGTAACCGAATAATTTGATTTACATACCTAAACAAGATCCTGCAGATGGAATCGAACAGATTATTGGCAGCCTCCCATGCGTTAATTATGTAACCTCTCGAGATTCGGAACACCCGAGGTTGCACGGAGAAAGTGCATGGTGCATTCAGATTAACAACTCGAGCGAAATTATTCGCTAATTCTGCGAAAATGGCCGCTGTGACGCAACACGCGATGGCTCGCACTATAGCTAGTTTCGAAATTTTTATCTAATCCTCGAAGTGCGATCTGGTATTTCGAACCGTAATTTATAATTCTTCATTGGTTTTAAGGTTGTTACGTTCATGTATCTCGGTCAGCAGGTTGCGAAATCAAGAGTGATTCATTTTGTGAGGTGCTAAGTATGTAACTTAATATGTTGAGAAAAAAAAGACTTAATTCCACATTATTATAAAATTGCACGTCAATTACGACACAAGCATGTCATAAAGTCGTCCGCTGACATCGGTACTTTCGATTTTATCGAAAACGACTTTCGATAGGGACCTATTACAGCTCTTTAAGGCGTCGAAACATGTTTTTGTTTCGTATTAATATATTTTTTGTTGAACCGCATATGGTTTTACGATTGTAGCACCAAGATGTACCAGTTGCGGTACCTCGGGATGTGAAAGTTCGGATATTAAATCAAGGAGCCGTTCGTACAAAATAGATTGTTCTTTTATTTACAGAAACTTATAACAACAAATATAATACATAATAACATCTAGGATGCGATCACATGATTTACATTAAATGAATGAGATGACTAACAATTTGGTCGTTTAGTGGGGGTGGCCGTATGAGCTGGAGGGGACTCCGTAGGATCCTGAGGGGATTCCGATGGTGGTGTAATGGGAGCCACCGCCGGAAGAGTAGCCACCGCCGGAAGAGTAGCCACCGCCGGATGAGTAGCCTCCCTGTCCACCGGAATAGTAGCTGCCGTGACCGCTGGCGTACGCCTCCTGAGCCTGGTGGTACTGAGCGACCTGGATGGCCTGCTGGACGTGGTCGAGTTCAATGCCAACGATCTTCTGTTCGGGGACACCGTACACGGGGGCAGGGGGACCGTAGTGAGATGAGATGTGGCCTAGTCCGTGACCACCGAAGCTGGAGCCTTGGTTCTTGATCTCCTCGGACAAGAGGATGTTCTTGATTTTGTGGAGGAGATGAGGGTCTACGTAGTATCCCTCGCTTTCGGAATGTCCGATGGGCACGGACTCGTAGTGACCGCCGCCGCTGAGGCTCCCCAGCGAGATAGATGATGAGTGAGATGATGGGGCAGAGTAGCTGTAGCCCACAGGAGGCTCGGCGACGGCGCAACCCAAGAGGGCGAGGGCAACCTGTCAACAAACATTAAGTTAAGATACGGATTCCCAAATTTTCATAAACCTGTGGAGATAAATTTTAGTGCGATGTTTTGGCTAGATGCATAGACAAGACTTATACATAATTATGTAATTGGTTCAGTAACCACTCATCACACACTAATTGAGCAGCCCAATTATAACGTATAGCTTCGAAGCTATCACTCCTATAGCCGGAATCACACGCCTCTCCACAAAACAAGTGTTCCATTTTCCCAAAACTGGTACAGAACACTTAGAAATGAAGATCAAATCCTTGGCAAGTCTCGGAGACATCCGAAAGCACATCCAGAAAGCACCGAGTTATACGAAACTGAAGTCCACTTCACACAGTGTGCATAGTGCACCTCCACACGACACAACACATTCACTGCACTCCAACTTACGATGTATTTGGCCATGTCTAGTTTGGTTGAACGCTGGCTGATGTGTGATGCCTTGTGGTCGGAACGATCCGTTTATATAGCTGAGATCAGAGCGTCTACTTTTACTTTGCTAGAGAGGCTATCGAGGACGAATTCGGGTTGCAAATGGACTATTTTTTCATTTTTGGTTTTAGTGGGTGAGGCTTCGGACTTTTGGCGATACAGCTGAAATGGGTAACGGGTTAAGTGCTCCAATTATCTTAAGATAAGAAATATTCGCGATAATTTTCTGTAATTATAACTTTAACTTAATACGTAAAAGTTTTGAACAAAGCTAAGTTTGTTTTCATCGTCTTTGTTACTCGAATTAAATGATGCATTGTTATTGATAGTCGTCTTTGGTTTTGTAAACTTTTTAATGACTAAACAATCAAGATAGCTAGACAGATACCTACAGACACTCGCTTTAAAACTATATTATTCAGATTTTTATGCCCATTTGTATTAGATTTTAAATTATTGACTTCCGCATCCGTTTACTAATTAGAAATGGTAACTATGATTTATTTGAAATTCTCACCTTTTCATTAAGATATTTTCTAGTTAAATGCACATGTAAAAAGTTGGTATTTTAATTATTTATTTATTTAAATGTGATGTATTTTCGAAATTTAAATACATTTCATTATTGTACTCGTAACGTTGCAGCATTGATACAATCATCTATATCTTAGCTGTTTTGTGAATAACAACTATGAAGTCCCAGTCGCAATCCTGGACATTTTATTTAAAAACAAGTGCGTGTCAGACCACGTACAATGAAGGGTTCCGTATCTCAAGAACAAACTTAACATTGTAGTTGAAAAACATGTTCTCATCTGTTCAACTGAAAATTCTAGTTGATCGTTGGCAGGGGGGACTTGAATCTAACAAAAATTAGCACTTTAAATCTTAATATTACGAAAACGGATCCCTGAATCGAAAAATTGGTTTCACCGCAATATTTTTAAACGGCCTATCCAACAATTCCCCACACCCTGAGATAGACGAGAAAAAAATCAACCCCACATTACGTGAGGGGAGGTACCCTAAAAAAAAGATTTTATTTTACCACTTTTTCGGCGTGATTAATATGTATCCTTGTTAAATTACAGTTTTCTAGTACCTATTAAAAGTCTCTGAGCTAAGCCGTGAACAGACAGACGGACAGACAGACGAACATGGCGAAACTATACTATGTTCCTTGTTTTTTTGGGGTTCCAAAAAGGACAATATGCGCAATAAAAAGTGCAAGTAGTGTTCAAATGTATGCTGAACTACTAGGCTACGAAATCGCATAACTAACCTAGATGCAGGGAGCCAGGATGGTGATGATTGCCCGTTTCTTCCTTTTATGAAAACAGACCTTCAACCTACGTTAGGGCAGTCTAACCGACATTACCTCTAGCTATCAAACAATGATAGGTACCTAACAGGATAATTTCTAGCCTTCATCCATACTTATTATCAGCTGCCTAGCCTTCCTAACTATAGTGGGGTCAGTTTCCATTCTTACCGCATGCAGCTGATTACCAGTTTTATACACGGAGTGACTGCCTATCTCCACAACCCAGCTACTGGGTAACACGATAACTTGGTAGTCCTTAATCCATACTAATCTGTCTCCACATTTCATGCTTAATATTATAAATGCAAAAGTAACCCGGTCTATCTGTCTGTCTTTTTCCGTTTCACGCCTTAACGGCTGAATGGATTTTGAAGAAATCACATGATGATAGCACACAGGTAGACCATGATCTGGCTTAGGACATAATATACTTTTTATCCCGGTAGTACGTTTCCATGGGATAATTTCCGACCTCAGACAAAACCACGGGCAAAAGGATCCAATCTATGAGATTTTTATATTATTTTGTAGTATTTTTTAAAGTACCAGTAACGCATTTTCAGAAGCAATGATCAATAATTCAAAGCCACCAAATGTTTTTTTTAGCTCACTTTATAAACATGAATATGCGTATGTGATAACCAATTACACTTAAAACTACATAATCTTAACTCGCCATAATCATTAAGCATAATAAATAATGAAGAGCGTTCAAACTAAAACGTTATTTGCATAATGGTGTAGCAGTTTCGTAGGTAATTACACACATACGGATAAACGATTTGTTAATGTTGTTTAACGGTGTCAAGGAGTTAACTGTGCGTTTAAACTTGCCATTAATGACCCCCAGTTATAGATTTTCTAATTTGTATATATTGTTTTTTGTTTCAAAAATGACTGGATGATGGAGGATGAATGGCGCAGCCAAGGCCTACTCTGAAAGAGCTGGCGAGCCGACCTGGATGCGTACCGCGAGGGTTGGTGGTGTCGCCCTAGAAGTAGCGCGGGAAAAGAGTCCCTGGAAGGACTTGGGGGAAGCCTTGGTCCAGCAGTGTGATTGTATAGGCAAAATAAATAAAATAAAAATAAAATGAATAGTTGCTAAGTAGAGCTGCGTGCGTCACTTTGATCCCTGATGATATAAAAAGGCAATGACTATCGTCATTTCAGCCGAAAGACGGCCACAACTGGACACAGTCCTCCCCCAAGCACCGCCACTTCGACTGGTTCTGTGCTTCCCGCATCGAGCGGATTCCAGCGGCCTTCACAAGGTCACCGTTCCACCTTGTGGTAGACCTTTCAACGCTACGTCTTCCGGTATGCAGTCGCCACCCCAGAACCTTTCGGCCCCATCGGCCATCGGTTCTGCCAGCAATGTGCCCTGCCACTTAAGTTTGGCAATTCTTCGGGCTATTATTATTATCTATTTATTTCGGACAGAATCCATAAAAGAGTTAGTAACAATTTTCTTACGATCTATGTTAGTAGGTACATAATTTAATAAAATATTTTTCTAATATAGTCTTCCCGTAACTATTCCCACCCAGTGCGCCTGTATGGGACAGTCATGGCGGGATGCAATCATTTGCAAAATGCTGTTGGTGCTACCGCGCAGTCTTTGGAATAATGACGCCACTTTCTTACGCATTATAGCGTGGAAACCGTCAACGCGAGCATTTGCGAACATTTGTGACGCACTACAATGGCGCGGCAACCCCAACAGCATTCTGAAAGCATTATTATACTGAATACGCAGGACGTTGTAGGCTCGTTGCGTATACCGAACCCACAGGGCGCTCGAGTAAAAAGATTGGCAGTATGCCCTAAAAAGTGTTACCTTAACTTCCTTAGTACATCGAGCGAACCTAAGGGCCAGCATATTGCTCCTTACCGCCAACGCACTGCGTTCTCTTTCTATATCTAGGTCATCTTTTAAGTCCTCCGTTAGCAGATGACCCAGATATTTAAAGTTCTGCACAATTTTCAAGGCCGTTCCATCGACCATGATCAGAGGCACCGTAGTAGGTCTCTGATTTCCTGCCCTAAAAATTAGTACCTCACTTTTCTGTGTGTTGTACCTGAGACCATGCTCAGATGCGTAGCGTTCACAAATACGAACCAATGTACTCAGGGCGTTGACCGAGGGGGCCAGCAGCACCATATCATCAGCATAGCTTATGTTGTTGACACATGTTCCATGCTATGTCTTGCGATTATCTTAGTAGATACTTATTATTTTAATGAAAATTGTGCAGTGGCTGAGGAAATTGGCTTTTGTTGTGTGGGAAAGAGATTCGTTTCCCGAGAAAAAACTATGGCTATGGAATTAGTATGTACTATCTGGGTGTAGTTAGGTATGTACGAATTGGAAAGGAGTCATTTTTGTCTGCAAAGTCATCCATGACACAGGAACAATCATTTATCAGAACATATAAAGTAGGGATTGCACAATTAAATAAAATTAATTCCATCTTCATCGAGAAATCATAATTCGTTCTTTCTTGAAATACGCTCGTTCTCTTCGACATTATTTTGATTTATTATGTACGTGTAACTATATATAACAACTTGTAATCTGTCAATAGCTCATTTGCAAGGTGATTACCACCCGCTGCTAAGCAATATCTAAGCCCGCATAGATTATTATTATTATATGGATGCGGACATCCAATTTCTCCTTTAGGTATGTGAATGTATAGTTTTATTTGTATAGTTTCCGGAAAAAATACATCTGTCTTCTGCTCGATTCGATGGTGAAAAGAGGATGGACAATCTTTCTGGCAACGAAGAACTTGCAATCACGATTTTATTATTCTAAGGCTACCACAACGGTACTCAAAAAGTAACCTGTTTCAAACACAAATGACTAATAAGTATAATTAGCCTATAATTGCTTCACTGCTGGGACACAGGCCTCCCCTCTGTGAGAGGGATACTCAAATTACAAATGAGTAGCCAGAATGGCACAGCACTAGATTTCAATGGTAGTGCGTGCAAGACGCGACGTACTAACTCGTTAGTAACTAGTAGGTATGTGATTTGTTGTGTCGTTTATTTATTTATTATGGCACTCCTACGACTATACTCCATTTGAAATAAGATTACACATTAAAAAATCCTTTTTTACAGTCCGTTCAACCGATTTTGACTTCTACTGCGTTGGTGGATTGACAAATGGCAGCTGCAGTAAACAGTTGGTATTGTAACCACTTTTTTGTTTTTAATGCCATCCTTATGCCTACGGAATAGAAGTCAAAATCGGTTGAACGGATTATAAAAAAAAGTTTCTTTAATTGTTTAATCTTATTTCAAATGGAGAAAAAAAAGTTCACAAAAAACATTAACAGAGAGCATAGCTTATTACGATTATAACTTTTATACTACAGCGAACTTGGTACATAAGGTGTGCTCAGCACTTACATACATAGTTTGCCTATTTATGATTTAACTGATAAAGAAAAACAAGCTAATAATAATATAATCAAATAAATCAATAAAAAAATCAATCAATGAATCAAAGTAAGTTATATTAATTATTTTAATTAAAAAGTTTAAGATGTACTTAACAATAAAAAGCAGAACAATATCTACGAATGGCGGAATTCAACAAGAATCAATTGTCAGCAATTAGCAATGTAAAAGTTGCCGTAAAAAATGATTGCGAAATTGAGCCAGGGTGTTGGAGAAGATGTCAATGCTTTTGGTGCGAGAGTGGTTTTCATCATACGTCCTCATGAAACGGTTCAGCTCATCAGTTAACTTAATACTAATGACCAGTTCATCCAAGATAATTTGTGAAAGAAAGAATTGAATATGGTCGCATAATTACCTCATTGGCAAACGCATCGAGCAAAGCAACGATCATGAGTTCGAAACCCACCCGTTGCTCTTTTGATGTTCTCAGTCCGCAAAATATTATTATTTTAACCTGCCTACAAGAGAAATTCAAAAGTGATTGTAGCTGTTTGTATTTGTCTCAAACTAATCTATTTACCTACTACATTGGCATCCGCATAGAAATATATGGGCATCCGTCTGTGGGGATAACATAAATGTGAAATTTTGGAAATGTTGGTGATCTAAACAGAGAAAGTAAGTTATCTGACGTCGGCGTTTAGGTAAAAGCTTAATTCACAATGATGGTGCGTTTTTTCAGTCAATGTTGTGACGTAACGCTAAATTGAGTACATGAGTGTACATCGTTTACCTACTTATTTTCAGAGGTCAAAACATCTGTATTAATCATGCGTAGGTACTGTAAAAACCAGCCAAATTTGTGTCGGACCACACACAATGAAGGGTTCCGTAGTTGGGATGAATTTATCCCCAGGAAAACATAACATTGTAGTTATAAAACAAGTTCTCCCTTATACATTACAACTGCAAGTGTAAGTTTGTACACACAATATTGAGAGATTTACCATGTTATTTTTAAGACCATAGATTTCTTATAATGTTTTCCTGTAATCTATAAGTAAAGAACTATTTTCTGTACTTTTTTCAAAATTTTAAGCTCAGTAGTTTCGGAAATAAGAGGGGAATGGTAAAATTTTCATCTATTTTATTAAATTACATGTAATTTTTTTTTTTTTTTTTTAAACAAATACATCTAAAATCCTTACAATAAAACCTTTCATTTGATTCATAAGGTACAGTTTGCAAAACATTTTTAAAAAATTGTCCATATTCAAAATTAACGTATTTACGTTACCCGTCCGTATTCGGATCACAGAAGTCCATATGTGTACCAAATTTCAACTTAATCGGTCCAGTAGATTCGGAACAAATTGGCAGACGGACAGACAGACAGACAAACACGAGTGATAAAAAAAAACAAAAGGACAAACATAAAAGTGGCACCCTTTTTTTTTTCCTTTTGAGGTAGGAAACCTAAAAACGAAGGATTTCCTTAATGTCTTCAAGCTATAGTTATTTATTTAATTTAGACCTTTTCTCAAAATTGTAAAGAACTTGACAGCATAATTAGAAAAAAATAAAATAAGTGTGCCAAATTAAAATGTGTTTCATTAATCAAAGTCATTGCCAAATGGTTTTGGTAATTGAAATAAAATAATTATACTGGTTACTATGTAAATAAAATTAAGTTTTTGCAATCGGAGATTTATTAATCAAGTTCACTTTTTAAGTGTTTTAATGAGCGTGAATGAACCATCTTACAGACATATAATACAGTTAGGTACAATCGCGGGCATCCTAATCGGCACACTTTCAAAACAAAACCGCGTGCTCACGATCTCCACATTTGTTTCCGCCCCTTTTTGCGATGACCAATAAAAATAAAAATAAATTGTTTAAATACATTTCTCACGCTCTGTTACAATTATTACAGATGTGTGACCACCGCGGCTGGTTTTTGACGGGTTTTTTTTTTTTTTTTTTTTCATTTACTAGGTCATTGGGCTCACCAAAAATTTGATGCTGCAACACTTTTGGTTGATGAGCGTAGGTCTATAGCGGCTAAGCGCTGCAAGCAGGAATAGTACTCACGGTGGTCCGATTCGGATGCCCGCAGTAGTACTTTGTGTAGAGATGGTATAGCAAGAGGTTTTTCATAATTACATATACAGAATAACATCACGGCTGTATTCCCCGACGGATTAGGCAGAGATGTATAGTACACCCATTTCGCCAGTTCTCTTTAAGCCCCATGTAATGTGAAATGTGATGGCAAATGTGATGTGGTGAAATGTAACCACGCACAAATCTTGACCCTTGAATCTTGAATCTTGATCTACTTCTGAAAAAATCCCGATGGAAAAACCCAATAACCTAATAAATAGGCTTCAGAACTATCAATGTACAATACCTACTGAAATTCAGCCGACTCATTTAAAGGTAAACCAAAGATTAGACAAGGCCCTACTTAGTTTACATTCAGTGAATCTCTGCTTACACTGTTAGAATTACAAGCGTAGATATAGTGATGTAATTAATGTCCTTTCTAAATGATATGACATACAAACCGACGTGAAATAACATTTTATTAACATACCCGCAATTTTAAGACTTGTCTCAATGTTGTAATTATCAAATTAATTATACTTTTAAAGTAATGTAACTCTTGAGTACGAAATGATACACATTTCATTTCATCTGCTATGTATTTTAAACAAGTCTGAATGTTTTGGTAATCTTGGAAACTGCTTATTAGATTTTAATTGGATTTTAGCAACACACATAGAAAGAGTAATTTCTAGGGTTACGTAGTTAACAAGCCATACTGTAACACTGAAAGCTAGCAATACTAGAATACTGTAATTTGGCATGGGTATACATATTAAACACGCTGACAAAGTGGTGAAATAAAATCTTGTGATATAGTATTTTATCTTAGAATTTTTTATCATCTATTCCATGGTGTGGAGTATCGTTGGATAGGCCGTTCAAAAATATTGGAGGTTTGTGCAAACCATTTATAGATTCAGGGATCCGTTTGCGTAATATTAAGCTGTATTAATTAAGTATTGCTTATAGTGCTAATTTTTGTTAGAGTCAAGTGCCTGCCACTTTAGTGGTTGTTCATTGATATGTGAAAAAATTCACAGCAGTAGTTATATATAACAAAGAGTAATAGTCAACCAACTTATGGGAAAATAATGTATTTCACCTAAAATGTTAAGTTTGTTCTTGGGATAAATTTGTCCCATCTGCGGAACCCTTCATTGTGCGTGGTTCGACACACACTTGGCCTGTTTTTAAGTCTTACTGTCTGTCAGGTAATAAATACAGAAGTCATTAAACACACTCCGGACACAGGTTTACCGGAGCAAGGTAAACCTGCTCAGGGCGAGATTCATAGATGACTCCGCCCTGAAGTGTAAATGTGGCGCTGTTCGACGAATGATGAGACATATTATATCATGTCTTGCGTGTCCTATTGCCTGCACATTACAGGAACCGATGGATGCTACTGAAGGCACCAAATTTGTAGCCAAATTCTGGGCTGACTCAATTATTTAAATTGGCATCGACACGCTACTAAGAAGACTAATACAGTCGGCTTAATTTGTTAACATAATAAAATCTCCGAATATGTTGAAAAGGTTAAGTTAATTTAATTTAACCGCATTCGGCTAAACCTTAACTAAAAGCCAATCACTAATGATTGAAAAAGCAATGATTCATAAGAAACCCACAAAACGCAAGGATGTTCATATATTAATTGCTAAGTAAATTATAATCACGGTGTACAACGAGCATCCGTCAATAAAAGTCAAGCTCAATGTCCCCAAGTTCGCGGCACTGACCTTTGGCAGATGTTGAATAATGCGCGTGCGCAGTTTGACGTACCGTGAGTACTTCCACACGCGAGCGGTACACTTGCTATGGTAGAATTGAAAATCACTTTGAGGATTAAGTAACAATGTCGTGCTTAGACTATGTAAACATAACTTTCATTATGATTCCTATTTCAGAAAAATATACACCTTAAAAAAAAAAACTCATAATAATGAATAAGAAGTTTATTATAATTTACATTATTTCCCCATCATGACCTATGCGAGTCCTGTCTTTGCATACGCCAAACCCCATCTCATCCATAAGATGCAAACCCTACAGAACCGAGTCTTACGTAAAATCACGGGAGCCCCCTAGTTCGTTCGTAACACTAACCTCCACGTTGAACTCAAAATCCCCACGATAGCCCAATTCATGAAGCGCACTTCAAAGCGCTTCTTCGATTCAGCAGCCACTCATCGCAACGCTCTAGTTGTGAAGGCCGCAAGTTATGTCCCCTCTAATATTAGTTCGACCCGCCGTCCAAGGCATGCACTGATCGACCCAGACGACCCCACTCCTCTCCTCCAGGAGAGTCGTAAGGAAACTAGTACAGTTCGCAAAATAAGAGCACACAATACACGATCATCATTTCGACCTCGCCGCCGAGGCCCCGCGCGAAATCCCCGACTAACGAATAGTCCTCCCCGACCCTTGACTGTAAGTGAAGCGCCAGCATGCGTTTTAGCTGAGCAGCATGTAATCCAAACTCCCCACGATAATAATCAAAACACTGATTTTATCCAGCCACCGTCGGTCCCTTGCGGGTGGCAAGGGACCGACGGTGGCTGGATAAAATCCCCCTCCGACTCAGCTGCCCTAAGCCGAGGTTCGTACCCCACAGGGGGTGCCCTTAGCGAGCAGCAGTCGTTTAGTTTATAAGTTTTTACGCCCTGGCTGGAGGCATTAAGTTTCGTTAGGAGCTTAAGGCAGCCACAGGAAAGTCCGGTTAAAGAGTCGGAACCTTAGTGGTTACACTCGAAGATGACCTAGATAAAAAAAAAAAAAACATTATTATGAGACTTTTTTTTATTGTAAGTTGTTTGTATTTTTTGAAAGCCATAATGAAACTAGTAAAACATTGCCTATTCTTTTCTTGGAAGTTAGTCCCTTGAAAAGTCAGAAGGCCGACACTGAAATTTAAATCGGTACTAGGGTACCTATTTGACCTATCGGGCTAGACACGATCTTGATCGAAGGGCAAGGAGAAGCATACCTAATTAGTAATATGTAGTAACCAAATGTAGTGACCACTGAAAATCAGCGCTGTGCTATGGGTCCCCCATAGCACAACATTATGCTGAGTGCCTTCTTATCACAGTCATGACATGCAGCTGCCGACTATTTCTGTTTTGTGCTCGTGATTACATTGTAGATCTATTTTGTTCTATTTCTCTGTTTAACACCCCATCATCCTCATCATCAGCTACTTACTCGAGTTTAATAATCTTTGTGAATGCACGTGTTTCTGTGACAAATAAATCTATTTTCTTTCTTTCATTCTAGTAGTCAGTATTTGCCTATTTTTGAGCAAGTGCTAAATTGTGGCCATCATTATCATCCAATGTCGTCTGTCTGCTCATCTCGCAGCCAGACGACATCACTCCTCTTTCTAGTCCTTCAACAACAATTGTGTAAAACAGTCGTAGACAAGGGAAAGGTGAATTGGTTTTCAAGAAATACTATTAACACATTGCAGATAGACATTATTTTCAAGATATCTAGTTAGTACGTAATAAAACAACACGCAATCCAATCGACAACATCTAGAATTAGATCTTCGTTTTATGATAGACCTACATATTAAAGTCCACTGAATAATTGCCAACTAACAGTTTTATAACTCTCTGATTGTCTTATTTGAAAAATCATTAAAATAAAAACGATTGTAAATGTTATCAAAGTAATCAGTAGTGGTATTCTGTGAAAATCTGACGGTAAAAACTTAGGTGAAGTGAGTTTGATTCCACCTGCCGATTTATTCTGTAAAAAACTCACCGTGAAAACTCAGGTGAAGTGAGCATCAATACACAGTGTAAATCCCTAGCATCAATGGAATGACAGCTCACTTCACCTGTGTTTTCACGGTGAGTTTTTATACAGAATAGCACTACTGATGCTTGATGATGTTAGAGATTGTCACAATTGACAGCTCAATCCACGCTAACTTCACCTACGTTTTCACGGTGAGATGGTTACAGAATAGCACTGCTGTAGGTATTCTATAATACAAAGTCGTAGTGACTACACCGATCTTATTAGTGAATAACACGTCTGTAGTGTCTGCCGACTCGTTTACGGTTGTAGGTATACATACATACCTACTTAGTAGCAACATTCGAATTTCTGGCAAATATAGTTGCTAGGTTACCGATTTTTATGGAAAATTGATGTTGTCACTTCTGAATAAATATTCTTGTTACTTAGAGCTAAAATACGTGTTTATCTTATTATATTTCACTATATATGCTTTTATGATATGGACACATTTGATGTGGGTTTTATACTTTCCTTCTCTAAGTTCTGTGTAAAAGTTCTGTGTTTATAAGATAATAGTTGTTTTTACTATACTGGTGACCCCGACGTGATCAACGGCTAATAGATAGTAGCACCAATGTTTTTGCCATAGCATCGAATCACTCAGATTCATCTTTATTTTCTGTAAAGGTTACTTCTGGCGATTCAAGGCATCACAAAATTTTAGAAAGCTTTCCCGAAATTACGCGACCTCCCGGAATATTACGCACTACACCACATAACACTGTACACCATATCCGCACGACTCCAGGTCCTCCAGTATCTTCTTCATTTCGGCGATTAGCGCCGGACAAATTAAAAATTGCTCAGCAGGAGTTCCAGCTGATGTTGGCCAACGGAACTGCCAGACCCTCGGAGAGTCCTTGGTCGTCACCACTCCATCTCGCTCCGAAAAAAGATAATAGTTGGCGACCTTGCGGAGATTACCGTATGCTCAACGCGAGAACCGTTCCTGACAGGTATCCGATTAGGCATATTCACGATTTTGCACACAGCATTTCAGGCTGTCGAGTTTTCAGCACAATTGACCTCGTGAAAGCCTATAATCAGATACCTGTCAGCCCGGACGACATCCCGAAGACGGCGATCACCACACCGTTCGGCCTGTACGAATTCCCGTACATGACGTTTGGTCTGCGCAACGCAGGCCAGACATTTCAACGTTTTGTCGACGAGATGACGAGAGGACTAGACTTCTGCTACTGCTATTTGGATGACTTCTTGATCTTCTCCAGGACAGAAGCAGAGCACGAGGAGCACCTCCGTACCATTTTCACCAGGATGAAGGACTTCGGCATGTTAATAAACACGTCCAAGTGTGTTTTCGGTGTCCCGGAAGTAACTTTCTTAGGTTACCATATCTCCGAAAAGGGCACCAAACCACTTGACTCTAAGGTCGATGCCATCAAGAAGTTCCCTCAGCCTAAAGACGTTCGTCAGTTACGCCGATTTTTGGGCATGATTAATTTTTACAGACGTTTTATGCCCCATGCAGCTCGAATACAGGCGCCACTTCACAACCTCTTGATTGGCAACGTAAAGGGCTCGCATCCTATATGTCTTGCGGAGGATACTTTGCAGGCATTCCAGGATTGCAAGGAAAGCCTGGCTAATGCTGCTTTATTAGCTCACCCCGATTGCAATGCCAATCTCGCATTGGTCACCGATGCGTCGGATACTGCAATTGGCGCGGTGTTACAGCAGCTTAGTAACGATGGTTGGCAACCATTAGCTTTCTTTTCCCGAAAGCTCAGCCCTTCGCAAGCAAAGTATTCTCCCTATGATAGGGAACTGCTGGCCATTTACGAGGCCATCAAATATTTTCGCCACATGCTGGAGGCTAGGCACTTCGTCGTGTATACGGACCATAAGCCGATCAGTTTCGCATTCCACGAGAGGAAGAAAAACTGTTCGCCTAGGCAATTCCGCTACCTAGACTTCGTAGCCCAATTTACCACCGACATACGACACATTTCTGGAAAAGACAATGTCGTGGCCGACCCGTTATCTCGCGTGGAGGAGCTTCAAGCTCCAGTCAATCTTGACATCCTCGCGCAATCGCAGGCGTCAGATCCAGAACTGAAGAAACTTCTTCAGGAAGGGTCTTCGCTTGTGCTAGAGAAGGTACAAGTCCCCGGGGAGCGTTCAACTCTGTACTGTGATGTCGGTACAACGTCCCCCAGGCCATTTGTACCCAAAATGCTGCGGAAACAAATCTTCGACAGCTTGCATTCCCTCAGTCACCCAGGCGTCTCAGCGACTGCCAAATTAATCGCAGAGCGCTTCGTTTGGCCAGGTATCAGGAAGGACTGCAGGGAATGGGCACGAGCTTGTCTCGCATGCCAGCGGGCTAAAGTGAGCCGTCACGTTTCCGCGCCATTAGGGACTTTTCACCTCCCACGCGCCAGGTTCACTACGATCCACATCGACCTTGTTGGCCCGCTACCAATGTCACAAGGCTTTAAATACTGTCTCACGGCAGTCGACCGATTCACGAGGTGGCCAGAGGTCGTACCTATTGTCGACATTACTGCCGAGACAGTAGCTAAAGCATTGCTGTCCGGATGGATTGCCAGGTTTGGTTGTCCTACTGTCATCGTTACGGATAGAGGCCGTCAGTTTGAGTCGGCCCTGTTCGAACAATTGTCAAAAATTGCTGGTTTCCAGCACAAGCGGACAACAGCATACCATCCGGCGTGCAATGGCATGGTGGAGCGATTTCACAGGCAAATGAAGGCGTCCATAATGTGCCATGCCACTAACAATTGGACAGAGTCCTTGCCGTGGGTATTGCTTGGCATAAGGAGCGCATTCAAAAAGGATGTCCAAGCGTCTTCCGCCGAACTGGTATACGGCGAGCAGCTAAGACTCCCAGGAGAGTTTTTTACTCCCAGTGATGACGGAACGACCGACATCACGGAATTTACCGCGCGTATACGTAACTTTGCACAGAGACTTCAGCCAACTCCAGCTTCCCGTCACAACAAAACGAGCATTTTTGTTTTTAAGGATCTGCAGACCACTGATCACGTGTTCCTCCGTGAAGACGCATTACGTGGCTCGCTGCAACCAGCCTACACAGGTCCTCACAAAGTTCTGCACAAGAGCGATAAAGCTTTTAAAATTTTATTTAAGGGTAAGGAGGTCACGGTCTCAATAGACCGCCTAAAGCCAGCCTACATATTGGCCGACAAAGCTGACCTGGAAGAAGATACCCCATCTGGCGACATAAAGGAGTACACGACTCGTTCTGGACGCCGTGTAAAGTTCCCAGATTTTTATCGCCCTTGACGGTCTCTGGAGGGGGGTGGTGTAGGTATACATACATACCTACTTAGTAGCAACATTCGAATTTCTGGCAAATATAGTTGCTAGGTTACCGATTTTTATGGAAAATTGATGTTGTCACTTCTGAATAAATATTCTTGTTACTTAGAGCTAAAATACGTGTTTATCTTATTATATTTCACTATATATGCTTTTATGATATGGACACATTTGATGTGGGTTTTATACTTTCCTTCTCTAAGTTCTGTGTAAAAGTTCTGTGTTTATAAGATAATAGTTGTTTTTACTATACGGTCATACACGCTCGCTGCGGTTTCGAGTACTACGCACCTGACCTTTTTGAAGAACATCACCCATCAGGTCACTATTTATGTTCTCCTAGAGCGTCACGGCGTTTCCCACTCATATCTGCTTTTAAAATAAATACCTTTTGTTAGTCGCCTTTCATTAATCCTCTCAACATGAGCAAACCACCTAAGCATACCTTTTCAATTTTTGTCACTACATCTTTTAAACAGCACCGTTGCCTTATCACAGCATCAAATAGACAAATGTGAGGAATAACCATAAAATTACTACACAATATAACATCATGATTGTAATCCCCGAAGGGTTAATTAAGCAGAGGTGTATCATACTACATCCAGATTTCGCCAGATATGTGCAAGTCTCATGTAATATGGGGCGGCCTACTTCGGGCTGCTAGTAAGACATTCACTAAGGAAAAACCAAATAACACTTTGCCCGACCTGGGAATCGAACCCAGGACCTCAAGCTCAGCAGTAGCGCTTGCGATCACTAGACCAAAGACTACTTTTCTTTGTAATAAATAAAATAAAATAATATTTATTTCGGATAAACACATCCATAAGGTTTAGTAAACAAAAAGATAACTTATACCTATGTTAGTAAACTTATTATCTATTTGGAAACAAGGCTGTTGTTTGAAATACATCTTCGAACAACATCACCTAACAAAGGAGACTTGTACCTCCCCGCTATGGTCTTCAGGGTGGAGTTGGAGCTTTCTCGAACTCTGCAGTGCTAAGAGGCACATTTCTGTCTGACGATGGCGTGGAAGCCATCGACGTGTGCTTGTGTAAAAAGCTTTTTAACCAAAAAAAAAAAATTATCGACTTTCATAGAAAAAAAGTGAAAAATAAACTTTATTTTCGGAAGTCGGTGTCCTTGATTCTGTATTTTCATTTTTTGACACCGACTTCCGAAAATAAAGTTATTATTCACTTTTTTTTTAAAGTCGGTGGTTTTTTTTTTTTTGTTAAAAAGCTTTTTATTTTTCACTTTTTAGTTATGTTACCTTTCCCACAACAATTCGATTACCACTACTTGCTACACCGCACAAATAACAGTGACACAAGATACCTATACGAAGTGGATTAAATACGTATTATCGAAGCTAACTCAAAAACTACCCAAGCAAAGTTAATAAAAATCGGTTATTAACCATTTATAGCCCGAGTGCATCTCATGACTATTCCAATATGTAAGTCCAAACACGGCTAGGATACATTGTTTTATTACGGAGTTCCGTTGCATACCTTCCGGCTTCATCTTCAGATCAGTTCGATGGTACCATTTTCATCAGAATTATTTATTTAAATTTGCTTCATAGTCGCTTAACTATCTTAATCGAAATATCTTTTCGCCACCCGTGAAATACTTATCATTGAGGAGTTCCGGTGGCCATTTATGGTCTTCTTCATCAGTTCCACTTCATCAAATGATACTTTTTGAATGCAAATGCTTGAGTTGTTGATGAAAATACAAAAATCGCTATATGTTTGCCTATAAAATTTGAGGAGTTCCCTCAATTCCTCATGGATTCCATCATTAGAACTGGATTTTGAAAAAAATGGAACCAATCTGGAAGTATATCCTTTCAAATAAAAAAAGAATTTTCTAAATTGGTTCATAAACGACGGAGTTATGAGGTAACAAACATACAATAAAAAAACAAAAACAACAATATATTACCGAATTGATAACCTCCTCCTTTTTGGAAAGTCGGTTAAAAATACACAAAAACGGGGCAGCCCCATCAACATCCTGAACCCCTTATTATATTGGACCCGTAGGGCGCTGATAGCCCGCCGAGTACAATTGGTCCACAGACTGCACGTGTGAAACAATTGGCAATAAGCTTTAAAAAGCGAATAAATACAATCAATAATCGATTAACATCAAACATCCGCTCAAATATTTATTCGAAAATAATAAAACTAGTGAGAGTTCCCCACATACCGACGTAATAATCAACTATTAAATGTTCCGCACCCATCCCATTCACAATGTGCAACTGATGCGGCGCTCGTCTCTCAATGGAGAAAGGAATCGAGATCCGGGCTAATACGCGGGTGTGTTTCCATTGAGTGACTGCTTTTATTGACGTTTGACGGACGTAAGGTTGTTAAATGTCAATCGTAATTTGTAATTGATTGACGTGTTCTTATAGCCCGACGTCCTGCTTAATGGAAAGTTTTTGATTTGGTTGAGGTCCAAGATAAAAAGATGATGATTGTCATGGTCGAATATTGTCTGGCGGAAGCTTTTTGTCTTGTAATAGGCGTTTTTTGATTAATGTAAAATTATTACATACGGCCTATAAAATTATACACAGCCTAGCCAAATCAAAGTCAAAGTCAAATAATTTATTTCAATTAGAAACATAAAACACACTTTTGAACTTCAATCGTTCAAAAGTGTGTTTTATGTTTCTTAATTGAAATAAATGATTTGACTTTGACTTTGATTTAGTCCATGTTCATATAGTATTGTTGAGACGCCTTCACTCAACATCGCCGCGCGCTAGCAGTCGCGATCAAGTATGTACCATCTTGCCCCGCTTCATTCACCTATTTCACGATCTCTAGGACCTCTCTAATCAAATTGCTTTAGAAACTTAGTGAGACGGACATCTATTTGGATCGTCAATGCCAAAAACCTAGAGCTAGACAATATTTTTAGTTTTAAAATCTTTCGAAAAGTCTACCATTACCGTGTCGTGTCGTGGCAACAGCAGACACGCACCGATAAACTATCATGCATCGGAAAGCACGCGACCTGCCCAATCTCGACCACTCACCGATCACAGTTATGTAAACTTTACAGTAATTATGTACGTTCTTCATCTCATACGTCATGAGATATAATGCTTATTATTTTGAACAACATATTTTGGAGAGTTTTTTATTTGTGTTTGTCTTTACTTGCCAATAAAGATTCGTTTCTAAGAACTAACACATTTATACAGACTGTGTAAGTACAGTACTGACTACACTGTGTAGTACAGTACAGACTGTGTAGGTACAGTACCTACGTACTGACTACACTGTGTAGTACAGTATAGACTACACAGTCCATACTGTACTGTACCTATACTACTGTGTGTAGTCAGTACTGTACCTACACAGCTACATTACTGACTGTATAGGTACAGTACTGACTGTGTAGGTACAGTACTGACTGTGTAGATACAGTACTGACTGTGTAAGTATAGTACTGACTACACTGTGTAGTACAGACCATGGGGGCAGCCACTTGGTCTCGTTGTCGCAAGCACACCTGTTGAGCGTAAAGTTCGATTCTTGGGTCCGGCAAAGTGTTATTGGAATTTTCCATTAGGAATTTCTTAATAACAGTCCGGAGTTTGGAAGTTGGCAGTGTGGTACCCCGGTACCTCGGAAAGCACCTTAAGCCGTTGACCCTGCGCCTGATCTCTCACCGGTCATGTCGGATTGCCGTTCCATCGGACTATGAGAGTAAGGGAAGAGAGAGTGCACCGTATCTGCGCACACACTTGTGCACTATAATATCTCCCGCGCCGAAGGCTGGTCTCCGCTGAGATTGGTCACTATGGCCAAAATTCGGTCTGGAGGTCTATTATTAAGTACAGTAGGCCACATGTTAGTGGTAAAACTTTGAACTTCACCTGGCCCAGCGGAGTAAGGAGTTTTAATAGAATATATCACTAACACGGTACTGTACGATACGACTCCAACTTTATAACTATATTTTAAGTTAATTGAAAAAAAAAATTGCCAGTTGATCGTTGATTGATGCAAAGACAAACAATTTAAGCTAAGGTATGCTTATGAATTCAGTTAGTAATTAATAAACACAAGCGTCTTCAGGTAGGTGGATATTTAGTTTTCTAAATAAAAAGAGTAGAATAAATTGTGCAACTGGTGATCCGAACTTCGTCATGGTTGCTACCTATGTTTGTGTTGTAGGCAGACATAGGTGCTAATATGAATGTAGCGAAGACGTGATGTTATACACGCCTCCAGTCAAGAAAATGCGTCATGTCCGGTCTATGTCAATGTCATCTTAGGCCTTAGATCGACGTTGAGCAATTGTCTCACTGCTGAGCAAAGGGCCTTTTATCATACTGAGAACGATTGAGCATTGGTCACTTGGGCACCACGCTTACTCACTGAGTCTTATTCGATCAACAAATTGATAGTGCGCATAATTTATTAAGACAATTCTAATGATATCTATACATTTATAATGTTACTAGCGGCTGCCCGCAGATTCGCCAGTGTAGATTTTCTAAAATAAAAGCTTAAGTTACTCATTATTATATCAGCTATCTGCCAGTGAAAGTCTTGTCAAAGTCGGTCCAGCCGTTTCGGAGATTAGCGGGAAATAACAGACAAACAAATGAAAAATGTTTTTTTTTTTTTTTTTGTATATGGGTACTTTACATACTTTCTTAGCATTTAGTAAAAAGCTGTTATTTTGACATTACAAACAGACACATCATTTATTTATTTGTATAGATAATCTTTATATAGTATAAAATTAAAACTCCTTTCTTTTCTAAATTCTTAACTTTACAATAGATTTTATGTGGTTG
Source organism: Dryobota labecula (assembly GCA_947523025.1). Taxonomy (NCBI): domain Eukaryota; kingdom Metazoa; phylum Arthropoda; class Insecta; order Lepidoptera; family Noctuidae; genus Dryobota; species Dryobota labecula. Next base: position 2,524,874 of record OX383292.1, read on the forward strand.
TCAAAATCATATACAGAAAGTATTCCGGAAGGTTTGACACCGGGTTATGTTTGAATTGTCTTTTTTTTTTAATTCTCTTTGTTGTACGGCGGCCAGCGCATCAAGTTATCACAAACTGTCAAATTTTTTCGTTCGATTTTGAACTTAATCGTCAACATTTTAAAGTTTAAAATCGTTTGGAGAAATTTGACAGTTTCGTGTAGGTTGATGAGCTGGCCACTGTACCAACTCTGGACACTTTTAACGTGCACGTTTTCATTTTTTTTATTTTTACTTCGTTCTCACATTAAGTTATAAATTCAACATTATAGATGTAACTAATATTTTTGTAACAATTTAATTTAAAAGAGTGTCCATGGAGTTTATTCCCCGTTCTTCTCCATAGGTAACTACTAGGCTTTGGAATGGGCATGTAGCTTATTTTTTCTTACTGACCGACTCCTTGACAATTCAAAAGTGCCTGTAAATGGTTTAATTGAATAAATGATCTGAGTTTGAGTTCGTATCACTGGTCAGTTTCCCTCACTCGTCAGTTTATTTAATTCGCCAGCTTTTTTGATTTAGTACGAATCAAAGAAAAATGGCAAACACTGGAAACTGTCGAGTTGACGCAACTGACTAATCAGCGAACCTAACTAATCAACGAAAATAGCGAATTAAATAAACTGATGAGTGGGGGAAACTGGCCAGTGATACCCAGACTCGAAGGGTTATGTGTATAATACATTCATTCATATTAAAAATAAAGTACAATAAATAAATCTCGTTCTTTTGCAGGGGTGGGTCGGTGTGCTATATAAATAAGGCTGAAACTGCATCTCAATGCAGTTTCAGCCTTCGATAATCGACACGTTTATTTCCAATCATACCTTGAAATATGACTTTGACGTTACCCAAAATGTAAAAAAGGAAGTAAAATACGTAAATGTCTGCTTTTAACCCAGTTTTCGTGTTATATCGCTCTCGCTTTACCATTTTTGGGTGAGCAGAGAATCACATAATACTGTGTTTCATGTGGGGTAGACCCACGTTGAAGAATAAAATAATGAATATTGATATTACGTAACATTCGTAATAATAAGGCTATCTTAGTAGGAGGTTATGTGTCTGCAGCACTTATTTTTACCGTAATTAGGCACATAAGCAGTAGCAGTAGCATAACATAGGCAGTTTTTTCTTCCTAAATACTAAAAATCCTCTTGCTCCCAATTTCCATTTGGTGTGTTTAAACATCGCACATGTTCAAACATTTTAACCGCCTCTGTGGTCTAGTGGTAAGACCACCTATCTCAGACCCAGAGGTTCCGGGTTCGATTCCCAGCAGGGGCAAAATTTTCTGATCGGTTTAGTTGGTGGTAGCAAGCGCTACCACCAACTAAACCGATCAGAAAATTTTGTAAGTTCGTCTGGCTAGCTGCCACCATCTTATCTAAGTCTGTCGCCATAACAACATTGTTAACAGCATTGTTGTGTTTCGGCAGTTAGAGGTAAGATAGCCAGTTCCTCTGTGCTTGAGGATTCCAGATGAAGCTCGCATCCACCTTCGACCTGATCATCACTTACCATCAGGTGAGATCGAAGAGTAGGGCAAGAGCTTCCCCGTTGTGATTAAAAAAAAAACACCCTGATTTAAAACAGCTTTCAGCAGCAACCTGTAAGCAGCACAAAAACCATTCATTCGGCCAGTAGAAGATATTTTCTTTCCCGATTTTCTTTCAATGACGTTCTTCACACTTACCTACCAAACACACGTACCTTTTGAATTTATATTTGTACAATTTAGAGACTGCTTTTTCTGTCAGTCATTAAATATTTTTATAAGAAATCAGTTAATTGGAGCATCTCATCAATTATTTCATTTCATACCACAAAATCTTTGCAACACAGATTCATACTATGTCATTATAGAGCAATAATTGCATCAAAGCGAGACAGCTCCAATTAATGCATCCGTATAGATGATCGGTTACAATATTGCAATGCTTATGCATTAGTATTAGCCAAGTCTGGATCTAGGCTGTGTGGTAACAAACCAGTCTGGCTAGGTCCTATGTAAACTTGACACGGTGCTGCATAGGAAAAGTGACTTCTTATTTGTAACTAGTTGGTTCTTTCTAATATTGTGTATAAAAATGAAGAGATCCGCAAGAGAACCAAGGTAACCGACAAAGCTCGAAAAATTGCCAAACTTAAGTGGCAATGGGCAGGGCACATTGTTCGCAGAACAGATGGCAGTTGGGGCTGATAGGTTCTGGTGTGGCGACCGCGTACCGGAAGACGTAGCGTTGGAAGGCCTTCCACAAGGTGCACCGATAACCTTGTTAGGAAAAGACTTTCCAGATGGCAAATGATGAATTATTCAGTTTTGCAACATCTACATACGTATTAGATGATCGATGACACACCGAAAGATCACTATCTCCTTGACCAGGCGCAACTAATGATTGATGCATCAGACATCGATCCTCGTTATGTCATTTATCGTCAATTTACGGCAATATCAACCGTGTCTTGTTAACCCTTTAATTGGCAGAACAATCAAAATAACAAAATTTAATATTTGACACCATGAGTCAATTTCTAGCACTTCATAGGCATGGTAAAAAATATAAATAAAAATCCGAGTCTTTCAGTTTTCTGAAAATTATATGTGAAGTATACTGGACATTACCAAATACATAGCGATCAACTAGCTGGAATGTATGTGCAATATACTGGACAGCGTCAAGTTCACTAAGATCAATTTAATAAGGGATAGATAAATAAAAAATTGATTTAAAATATTAATTATGTTTATTTTTTATGAAAATTCAAAAAACAGTTTCCTCTGCCTGCGACAAAGCATTTTCTTTGGTTACATTTTATACATACAGGGTGTAAGGGACAGCCCTCCGCAGACTGATGGGGTAAATTCAGTATATCATACTAAGATTACCAGTACCTGAAATTATTTCAGGAACGTTATGGGAATCCAATAAACCTAATTTGTTTTATTACCTCACACGCAATGTATCGTTAACGTGGCAAAACGCAGGTAGCGAACGACAGCGCAGCGAGTGAGTTCGATGAACTCTGTAGCTAGGCAGAAAGTTAACAGCTGATTTCGCGCGTCGTTCGTTAGAGTATTTCAACATCCACAACATATGAAAAAGGATTTAAAAAATGAATATTTTCCTGAGTAAATTTCCGGTGGAATATGATTTAAAATCAGGAGCTGATTGAACCCTGCTAGTTTGCGGAGGGCTGTCCCTTACACCCTGTATAACGTTTGTTTTACCGTCCTTACATTAACGGCATCATCTCCCATAGCTACACGAATCGGAAAAATTACCTACTTGATCATAGCGTATATCTTCAAACGGTCTTGCTACCACAGGTTTCTTAGAATTTGTATGGCAAGAAAAGTTAGAAACTCTTCATGAGTAAGTTGTATGGATCTTCCTTTTACCTGAACAGAGTATAGATTTGATTGATATACTATATATTTTATTATATTGGGTGAAAAAAAAAACGATAAAAGAACGAAAGGGTTGTTGTTCGTCTTCACTCGGCATCAGCGGTGTATTTTCATCTTCAACTTCAGCCCGATGAATAATAATTCCTTCTTCCACTTGTAACTCAGAACAAACTTTTTAGATGTTTTAACTTTTTTTTTTAACTAAATTTTCGGCGCTTTTTTAGGTACGTTTTCTAGTAGAACATGTGTCAATGGTCGGTTGGTCAGTTTGCACGGTTTGCACTGAACCAATTGATGGTAAGGAACTTATGGAAGGGATAGCATTGTAATTTGTTTTATTTTGAGACGGAAAAACATTGTGTAATATAGGTGTGAGTGGTAGATTAATTGCATTGTTATCTGTAATTTCATCTTCGGAAGATTCTAAAATATTCAGTGCTTCTAAGGCCGAATCTACTGATATCAAGCTGTTTTCATCCGAAGAATCGAGGTTGTTTGAAGTTTTATTGGTAATTTCAAGTTCTTCAGTAGATGAAGGGTCACTGGAATCGAAGCATGTATGTTCAGGCGGTATCAAAGTAACTAGCGTATTCGTGTGCAAGCGCATCAATCGATAAAACAAAAGGAAAAGCTCATTTGATACATGCAACCCATACAAAACTAAAATACTAGTTAGTTGGCATTGTCCAACCCGCTTCCCAAACAAAAACAGTGATAACATTGTGAGCAATTGGCAGTGTGAAGTATACTGGACAACTAGTTTCAAGTGCAAATTACAACGTTATTGAAACAGTACCGGGTTATTATTTGGTACCATATAATAAACCGTCACTTTGAAATAATATATAATGCATAACCAACCCATATAAATCTTTCAATATATTAAAAAAATATTCAAAAACTTACCTGTGTCGCATTAACCGACCGTTGCTTCGACGTCATTTCGATTTTTGACATATTTTGATGTTGCTAAGCATATAGTTTATTATTCTACCAAATGCTTACCCTATAGCGGAATTACCAGAATTAAAAAAAAATTGGTATAATCAGTATACTCGCTTACAAATTTATTTCTTATTAATGTCCAGCCGGCTACACTCTGTCAATTTAAGGGTTAAGCATAAGGTGGTCAATAACTGTAGTTTCGTTGCCTATGTTTGTAAGTTTTAATATTGCAGTAGGAAATTAGTAATGTTACACCTCTCAGTTGTGTTTATTGACTTGTAGTAAAGTAAACCCTATTATGTAAGAAATACGGCATTTAATTTTATGGAATTGCACTTTAATTAATCCTTATTAAACCACAAACGTATTATTCTTTTACAATGTTTAGTATAATAATTAATTACTTACATAAATATTCAAATGACCTAGTGCTAAAACTCCAATTGAAATAGAGTTCGTCAGAGAAAGTCCCATATATTTACAATTTACATGACATAACATCACGTCTGTATTCCCCGAAGGGTACGGCAGAGGTGTAGGTACCCCCCTTGAAAGCAAATTTTAATACAAATGGGATACCCAATTGATGCAGCTCACTATATCTATAGTTGATCCACATTTCGCTAGGTCTCATGTAACAGGGGGCGAGCCTAAACTCAAATTCAAAGCATTTATTTCAAACTAGCTTTTGCCCGCGGCTCCGCCCGCGTGGATGTCGGTTATCGCGTAAAAAAGTACCGTGTGTCCTTCTCCATATCCCAGGCTATATCTCTGCCAAATTTCATGACAATCGGTTCGGCGGTTTAGGCGTGAAAACGTAACATACAGACAGACAGACAGACAGATAGACAGACAGACAGAGTTACTTTCACATTTATAATATTAGTATGGATAAACCAATTACAGGCACTTATGAATTGTCAAGGAGTCGGTGAGTCAGAAAAATGAATCTAGTTGCCTATTCCAAAGCGTAGTAGGTTCCTATGGAGAAGAACGGGTAAGAAACTCCACGGACACTCTTTTAAAACAAAATATTGGTTACATCATTCATGTTGGAATTATATGTGTGTGTAAGAACAATGTAGGAAGACGTGCACTTAAGAAGCGTTCGTAATAAAAATAAAACACAATTCAACATTTTTAATATGTCGCGGCAGCCAAGAGATGACCAGTACCTACTTTTTTTCCCTTTATTAATAAGAATTAAAGTTCTTAATAATTTATTATAATCTAGCCTAATAGACTTATAAGCAATTTAACTCTAACTTATTATATTAATGGGAAATTTACTATGTTATTTTAAGACCATACACTTCTTATAGGTTTTCCTGTAATCTATAAGTAAATATCTATCTTCTGTATTTTTTTTTTCAACATTGTGGGTTTAGTAGTTTCCAAGATAACGGTGTTAAATTTTCATCTATTTTCTTAAATAACCTTAAAACTATTTTTTTTTTTCTACTATGGGTTTGCTCTTGACTCTAGTCTAGGTCAGAGGTGACAGAGACAAAGTCGACGATGGAGTGAGCTTACCCAGAAGAAACCTGTTCACTCTCACTTTGAATTGATGAGGCTTGTATGCGTTCGAAAACACAGACGCAGGCAGAGAGTTCCACTCCTTTGCTGTGCGCATTATAAAAGATGTTAGAAAACGCAAAAAAAAAAAAAATATACTAAGAACATAAATTCATAAAACATAAATTTTTAATTTATTAAAAACGACGTGACGGTGTGACGTGATGTTTTTTGCCTATAATATTCCTCAATAAATGGACTATCCAACACAAAAATAATTTTTCAATTCCAACCAGTAGTTCCTGAGATTAGCGCGTTCAAACAAACAAACAAACTCTTCAGCTTTATATATTAGTATATATATAGATTCATTTATTTACGTTCCACGTCGGTGTTAGGGTCACAGAAATTCATATGTGTACCAAATTTAAACTTGATCGGTCGAGTAGATTCGGAGTAAATTAGCTGTGACAGACGGACAGACCCGAGTGATCCTATAAGGGTTCCGTTTCTTCATTCGGACGTACGGAACCCTAAAAATGAGTTATTAACAGCAGGAAAAAAAAACAAAATAATGCAACAGAAATTAAAACTTAGGTACACAATAAATTGCAGCGCATTCCTTTTTATATAATGCAATGTTTTTATTACATTAAAGGAAATTATACTTTAAGTCTTTAGAAATAAGAACTAAAAAGAATATCGTACATATTTGGTCTGTTTTAATGCTCAAGGCAAGTCATAATTTTGAAAAGTACCTATTATTTTGTTGTAGATTCAGATTTTATCTGTATTTGATTTAATGACAATTTGTGTTATTTATTGTCTTGCTTTATTACAATTATTATATCTACTAATTTTTAGGTGCCTAGTAGATATTTCTTACTGGAGCATTACGTCATAACAATAAAATATTATTGTTTTATTTTAACTACACAATGTGACCGTATAAAAAGAAACCTGTTTAGTGCAGGTGCAACTTAGCAAGACTAAATTAATATAGAAACTGATCCATAAATAAACACTTTCATTATTATTAATAACCTTATAAACATCGCATAACAACACGAGAATCTATTGAAAATATGATTGCTCACTAATGTCGCTCAAAAGTTCTAATTTCCGAATTAATATTTTGCATCGAAACAAAACACAACTGCCGATCGATGCTGTAAAAATCTCACCGTGAAAACACAGGTGAAGTGAACTGTCATTCCATTGATGCTAGGGACTGACACTGTGAATTGATGCTCACTTCACCTGAGTTGTCACCGTGAGATTTTTACAGAATAGATCGGCTGACGCTAGGGAGTCTAGAGATTGACAGCTCACTTTGAACTCACTTCACCTAAGTTTTCACGGTGAGATTTGTGGTGTTTTGTTTCGATGCAAAATATTAATTCGGAAATTGGAACTTTTGAGCTACATTGGCATTTTATTTTCATATTAGAATTTTTATATTGAATGTGTGTACATTTTATAATTTTATTTTTGTTAAGTGCGTTTTGTTTGTGCAGAAAAAACAATTTTTCTTTCTTTCTTTCTTTTCTTTTTTCTTTCTACAGGTTGCAATCAAAAGTAAATGCTGACCCATGATCCAAATCAGTAAACTATAATTTAACTTGAAAGGAATTACCCTATACTTTACTCAAACAAATTGATTAAGATTAGCGTAACAATTCTATCTAAAGAAACCTTTCACTAACTTGCAGATGATAACTCGGGCATTGTATTGTAACATTATTATTGTGTCATTTTCAACCTATGGGTGACGTAATAACTATACTTTTAGTTCGATCGTCCGTCAGTCATAAATGAACGGGTATTTATTTATTCGGTTTCTTTGTAGGGTGACCACGCTGTCCAGAATATCCGGAAGAGCCAAATAATTCCTCATCTTATTAAAATTTCCTGAAACCTTTAACCATGATTTCTTTACCTAAATCACCTAGGAGTAGAGAAATCTGTATTCAATGAAAATCTTGGTTGTTTTGGGGGGAAATGTTTAGCAATCGTCAATAATACGACAAATACAATAGTCGGAAAAAAAAAGTTAATTCCATCACAAATGTGATAACAAAAGGAAATAATGACAATGGTAGCATTTTACTTATTTATTTTCCAATTCGCATGTTTACGCACAATGACTCTTTCGACACACTATCATTGCAATCCCTACTTTGCGATTACACGATCGTCACTTGTCACCACTAAATTAAATGCATTCACGGTGAGACGATTTGCTGACAGCTAATCGTTCAAAAAAACACCGTGATAGATCTACGGCTGGCGCCGACTTCGCCACATTATGCCACAGCAGCCACATGTCATTATGCAGTCACGGCGCCAACACCTTAGAGGACAGTCTCCATGAATATTAAAATTGCAAAACTACATAATTTAATTATTTGAGGCTCATCTATAAAAATCATCTCATCATCTAAATATGTGGTTATTGCCACATTTGGACCACTAAAGACTCATTTTAGCGACGATAAGGCCTGATAAGAATGTTTTTATTGTAATAATAAAATTTAGACTTTTCATTCAGATTAATGCATGAAAAAAGTTAAAAACGACTTAACGGTAAAAATATCGATTAATAAAAATTACTAACTTTTTTTTTATGTTTCTATAAAATAGATTATAGAAAAATCGATTTTTAATCTTATAATAATAGATTATACACGATTTTTTTTTCGTAAATTTATTTGATTAATAAAAAATACTAAAACAAATTAAATCAATTTTATTTTCAGTAACAATCTTGTCTGTCTGTTCTTTGGAGTCAAATGCTGAAGCTTTTTTCGATTCGTAATTATTTACCACATATTGCTTGGCAAAGAATAAAGAAACAAAAGCTTCGGTAACCTTTTCCCTAATATGCGATTCCTGGCTTTTCTGGGGACATTTCCCGCTTTAGAAAAAGTACGAACGAACTGGGTAGCGGTGATGCCTTGTTATTTTTAATAGGTACCATTAAAAAAAATCGAAAACTAAATAACTGAGTTAAAAAAAAAAGTTCATAAAAATCGGTTTTTAGGGTTCCGTAGCCAAATGGCGAAAAACGGAACCCTTGTGGATTCGTCATCTCTGTCTGTCTGTCTGTCTGTCCGTCCGTATGTCACAGCCACTTTTTTCTGAAACTATAAGAACTATACTGTTGAAACTTGGTTAGTAGATGTATTCTATGAACCGCATTAAGATTTTCAAACACAAAAAAAAAAAAAAAACTAAAATTTTGGGGGTTCCCCATACTTAGAACTGAAACTCAACTTTTTTTTTTTCATCAAACCCATACTTGTGGGGTATCTATGGATAGGTCTCCAACAATGATATTGAGGTTTCTAATATATATTTTTTTCTAAACTGAATAGTTTGCGCGAGAGACACTTCCAAAGTGGTAAAATGTGTTCCTCCCCCCCTGTAACTTCTAAAATAAGAGAATGATAAAACTAAAAAAAATATATGAACCATTACCATGTAAACTTCCACCGAAAATTGGTTTGAACTAGATTTAGTAAGTAGTTTTTTTTTTTTTTTGAATACGTCATAAGTCGTAAACCGCGCTTGCTGCTACGGAACCCTTCATGGACGAGTCCGACTCGCACTTGGCCGCTTTTTTATGAAATAATAATCGATGTTTTTTAATAATCGATTATTTTTGAGATCCTAGTATGTTCCTAAAATATCTAATGAAAATTTAAACAAATGGCTCAGAAAACTTATGTGGATGCCAACTTGTACAACTTACAAATTGAGCGATTTGGTTTGATTATTTGAATATTCAAGCCCGAAATTCTAACTTTAAATCACCTCAAAGATGTTCTTGACAATTGAGAATAGTTTTATAACCTCCATTATTAGTCGTCGATTTTTCAATTTAAAAATGTTATTCAATCAAGAATTGTTGAGAAAGTGGTGACTTTTTTACATACAATCGTCTTCTGGAACAGACCATAGGATGGGCGACTACAAAAAAGAAGTATTAATAAACAGAACAATCTCTCTTTCAACCAGAATTATTTAGACAATATAAAGTGCAGTACTTATCAGAAAGTCAAAGTTGCACCACATACTTACTTAGTTTAAACATAAAGCAATGTAAAAGCATCAGCTTCGCTTGCGCTTACCATCATTTTATTATATTTTATGGATATTTTATTACTAATTCAGACGGAACTGTGATCTTTTTTTGGGGACACAAATTTGGACAGTATAAAATAATTGAGTAGTATGGTAAGTTGGGTAGTATCTCCAGCTTTCTAGTGCTTCGTTCTGCATAGTTTTCCCCAAATAAACGTAGTCGGCTTCTAAAATCAGATGAGCCTGACATACGCTTTGGGACCTCCCTTAAGGACTGTCATCACTGCAGCATGGCCAGATTTAGGGCAGGGTAACAGAGGCTACCCTCGGGTGGTAGCACCGGGCCTAAGCAAAAAGGGGCCTCCACCATCAGATTTTTCTTAGATAAGAAAAAAAAATACATCCTTAAGAAAAAAAGATCACATTCAGAAGGTAGCTTTTTAATATGAATGTCTTTCCGATTATTCAAAAAAAAAAACGGGGCCTCCACTTCAGGATTGCCCCAGGGCCTCCACACTTTTAAATCCGGCCTTGCATGGCAGACATAAGCCTGACCATGGCCAGTGCAACTTACCCTCAGACTGATCAACCTGCGCTGTTGCTTTTAGGCATCTTTTATCATCGCCACTCCCATAAAGGAGATTGTAGTCTTCGTAACCGACACGTAAACTAAAATCATAATTTATTATCACGCACATTCTCACATTATTTCATTTTGAAGCTAGACCGGACCACAGAATAGCCTTAGCTATAAACTTTCACTGTCTATGACCGCTCCTTATTTCTGGTGTAGTCTAGTTAAATGGCCATAGAGTATTATGTCTGCGGGTCAACACTGGCTAGTTGTGAGTCAGTGTTGCGAAAGTTAAGTGATGTGCTTGAATCGATAAATTACCTTATTAAGTGCTGAACCTAGAATTTTATCGCGTAAATAGTTAAAACTTGCTACCTATCCTTTCTTACAGGTACACCACCCAAAATAGATTTTTCTTGAATTATGTACAAAGGTCTAAACCTCAAGTATCTTTTGAGCTCTTCGATGGCTATGCAAAGTCCTTTGAATGGAGACAAATTTACGGCTCACCATTTATGCCAAATATTTTTCACTGTTACGTAAGTAGCCACTGGTCATATAGGTATCTCTTATGAAAATATGGATCATTTGGTCAACTGGTTTAACGTCAAACTAAGTTATGACGTCTCTATAGGCAACCGTGCTGCTTCATCCATCACAATCATAGTGACGTCAGACTGCCGGAATCTAACTAGATACTGACCTGTATAAGTCAGATTAGCTCACACACCCGTCAGCGTACCTATCTCTTTGTCAGTTTCTCCAATAACTTTCAAGTAAATTGAAACTTTCACTTGTTATAATTTGAAGTATCCTGTTCCAGCCTGGACCATTTACATGGTTATTAAAGTTTATGGCCCAATGTGGGTCAGCGCTGGTCACTTAATGTGAATCATTGTTATATAAGTCAGGTTCCTACTAGAGCTTTCGATATTGTTTTGGAAATATATTCAAATTCAAATAATTTATTGTGGATCATAGGTTCATATGATGTTATGTTAGTTACAGGTAAGTCTACTATGTCCCGCCATTGAGGCATAAACAAATCATATTATAAGTTCGGTACATAGTTAAAACACAATACCTACTTGTAATTCGTGTAGTTTTTTTTAAGGTATTTATATCGCTCATAGTTCTGAGAAAAGGTGGAAGATTAATAAAGATATATGGACCATACAAAAGATGCTTTAGTGCAAAAGCTATCGAAACGTATTTGCACTGCTGAACGTTTAATCCATACTAATATTATAAATGTGAAAGTAACTCTGTCTGTCTCTCTGTATGTTACGTTTTCACGCCTAAACCGCTGAACCGATCGTCATGAAATTTGGCAGAGATATAGCCTGGGATATGGAGAAGGACATAGGCTACTTTTTACGCGATAACCGACATCCACGCGGGCGGAGCCGCGGGCAAAAGCTAGTACTAAATAAACAGATGGTATTAACGAAATTGTCTTTAAACTGGGTTGCTGCTTATATCGAGAGATAAAATATTTGTTAATCTCAAAGATTGACAACGCGTACTGGCTCATATGTTGCGAGTAGCTATAGACAGAGGCAAGTTTTTAGCATGAACGGGACATGATTGAAAATAGCTCACTCGGAATATTGAAAAAAACTGGAGTTACCGATATAGATTGCAGAGTTAGTTATGGCATAGTTTGAGTGAGGCCCATGTTTAGCAGTGTCGCAGGACAGCGATAGTATGTGTTGATTAAGTCATTCAGCATCGACTTTACACCAAGAGAAAGGGGTCTGCGCTTGCGACAATTCTTAATACCCCACATAACATGTTACTAAACAGTCATAAAATCAACAATATAATAGTTAAAGCTGCATAATAATCATAAAAGAGACAGGGGAATGCCTATCGATATATCCACATCACTGTACAATTTTAGTAGTTTTGTTTAGTGACTTTTCAATTCAATTAAATGATGCTTTATAGATCGTAGTGATGTAACTTAATGCGTTGAACAACCAGGGCATGCCATCCTGTGTTTTTTAAGGAGGATGTGACATAGATATTCTAACACTATTTTGTCTTTATAAGGGGTTACAGTCGTTGTGTACTCAGTTTTTATTTAAGAACGGATAAGATTTGCATGATAAATTGGAGGTTTTGTAATTGATACCTATTTTTGCTAGTTTGCTTCGCCGGCTTTTTTTCTAGAGCACGTGATAGGCGGTGACATCCTGCAAGTACTATCTAAATCGAAACTGTTCAAGCACTGCTGTCAGACGATAATCATGATCATCTTGAACAGGGTCATTTTGCATAGTCAAGAGATGATCATTTGACTAGACAGGTGTTGTGTCTGGTGGGCAACTGCCCGACGGTCATTGTCGGGATGTTGTTTATATGCTAGTCGCGCAGTAAACTCTGTACCAGTCAAGCGAGCTAAATGCCTAGGTGTTATCTTTGACTAAAACCTCATATTCAGCGAGCACATAAAACGGTTCGTTCGCGGGCCTCTTTCGCTGTCGATAGACTCCACTTCGTGTTGACCGAGCGCAGCAAATTGTGCAAATTGCGCACCTACACCGCGGTTATCAATCCCATCATGAGCAACGCTTGCGTCGCTTTCGCACACGCTAAGCCACGATATATCCACAGGATGCAGAACCTCCAAAACCGTTTAATTAGAAATATTACACAGCCCCTTCTATGTTCATAATTTAGATTTACACATAGATCTCAAAAGGCCCACCCAGTTCAGCAGTTCGTGAAACGCCTCTCAAAACGTTTCTTCGACTCTGCTATAAAGGACCCCAACCCCTTGATTGCGGCCCGAATCCGCAATCTAATCCGAATTCGTAGGATTCAACGACCGAAGCATACTCTCACCATTCCTGATGGTGCTACCACTCTCCTTAAGGAGAGTAGTCCCTCAAAGGAAGCACTCCCACCGACCGCCGTCCTTCCGTCCTCGCCAACGAGGCCTGCCGCGACGTCCCCACCCCAACCCTTGCTCGAGCTAGCCGGCGCCGCTGAGCCTGTAGCTTTAATTCGTCCCCGAATCCGATCCAGCCCTTCCCTTTGCTGTCCTCGCCCAGCGACGCACTAAACCGAGGTCCGCACCCCACAGAGGGTGCCCTTAGCGCGTAGTGGCTTAGTTTTTCAAAATCAAAATATTTTATTTCACATAAACCTACATGGGCACTTATGAAACGTCAGAAGCTAGGTGCACGGTTCCAATTAGTCGTTTCCTACGGAGAAGAGCCGGCAAAAAACTCCATGGTTATTCTTTAAAAAAAAATATATATATAAGTTCGCATGTGGCGTTGTAATCAATTAAAAGTTATGAGGAATATACCGTTCTGCTTAATAAATTATCTTATTGAAAGTCAGAAAAATAAATATTGGTTTTTGTAATTTTATGAATTCCAGAAACTCGTTATCCACACATATTATAAATTAAAGTCGCTTTTTGTGTCTACGTTGTGTGACCGCATTGTTCTTCTAAGCTACGCAACCGGATTTTGATGCGGTTATCTGCATCAATCGGAGAATTTATTCCGGTAGGTTTGTAAAATACATTAATATTAAACCTAATTTTTTCAAGTTGTAAAACCTGGGCGAAGCAGGGGTGCGTCGATAGTTCAATCATAATTTATTTAGATGAGAAACAATTCGAAACTTAAAAATAAGTTACGATCATTTGGAAACTTTCTTAGATGCTTAATGCAGAAAAGAATCTACCATGACGTCTTTAAAGAGTCGTCATAATATAAAGATGAAATCAACAGGAAGTAATCGAAAAATACAAGTCTTATCAATTTTTTATATTTAATACAAGCTCAAATTTTTAAGTAGAAATCAACTAAAAATAATTGAAATATTTGCTTTCTAATTGATGCAATGAGATCGACAAGAAAGTATTTAAATGATCTCTTTAGATTAATCTTAGGCAGTTAGACATAGGCAATCGAAGGACCATTAAGAATACTACATTCAATAGGTAATGATGATTTCATTTATGATAAGCCTGTTCTTCAAAAGATCTCTTGCTCTACAAGTTTTTTAGTGTAAGTACCTAATTCTGAACATTGCGGAAGTTTCGTGATAGGCCTCATTTAAGCCTATTAAGTCATTGTGAATGATGATCATGAGCGTCATCATCATAAAATCATACAGTGCTGAGTTATCTTGAATTAAGTCATTTGGTTTGGCAATTTGCACTTCTTTTTGCATCGCTGGTTAACCTTATTTTTTTTTCTTCTTATAGTAAGCTTTTGTCTCTATGGTGGGGAGGCCAAGATTCAAAGTGCCGATTTTTAAACAACAACACAAAAAAATCGTTAATGCAAGGTGTGATCTCCAAGACTTTCAGATATGTATAGGCAGAACATATTCTAGTTCTAAACTAAATGGTTATGTTTATTAAGTTAGTAGGTAATATCTTCTTGGCCAGAAACATTTTTTTGCGAAAAGTCGACACGGAACAACCGACCCCTTATGGGGTTGGTTGTTCCATCGTTGAGGTAAGATGTTCCGGTAGAAATTGTAATAATTTCTGGTGCGGTAACTGTAAATGGATTTACATAATTTAAAGCATACCATCTTTGATGACAGCATCAGCTACGCGCTGTCAAGGTTCAACAGAGTTCTTGCCCCGTTCGGTTTTCCTTTTGTTTCTGTTCACATTGTAATATAATTTTTCATTTTATTATAAGTTGCTTCATTTTGTTTTCTCGGCACAACTAACCTCAAACTAGCGGAATTGTTAGCCTCAAATTCAATTTTTCAAAGTTATCTCAAACGCAATAAATACAAGTAAAAAATTACCAATAATGCGATTAAAAACAGACCCTATATTTTTTTTCAACTGATATGTGCAACTCGCACATAAATAGCTGTCAAATTGATGGAAGTAGACCAAAAGTATGAGAACGGAAAACAATACTTTTGTACCAAATATGTACTACCAAACGAAAACCGAACAAACTTCTTTAGAGCGTCACTATAATGCCTGCCAAAGCGCGATGGTACAACGTTTAGTGATACCTCTTCTCTTAAAGAAGTTATTCCGAAAGGAATAACTTCTACCCCCGGCATTTTGAACCCTGGCCTACTGATGGTAGTAAGTGTTTCCAGTTAATTACTATTGATTTATACAAATAAAAACTGTAGCCAAAAATCTATCGTGCATGGAACATCCTCTATAACAAGTAGGTAAGATATAAATCATCATTATTAAAAAAGTTAACCAAATATTTAGACTTCAGAGAGAGAGAGCTTCACTGGCTTGTATTTCGCGCAATTTTTTTTTGAGTTACTCAATGAGCAAATACCAAAATCATTTTTTACCTGGGCAGACACACAAAAAATTTTTACTTGTGCAATGGAACAAAATGAACCATCTCGTTGATGTTTTGACAAAATTATTCGTAAGAGTTGTTACGAAATACGTAATTTTATCGCATAGTGAAGAGGCATCATTTGCGACACACCCAAAGTGTTGGCTTATGTCTAGAATTAATTGAACTTAGCGTATTATATAAATATAATCTGACTATCAGAGAGTATTTAAAGATAAGGAGATGGCTAAGTATAGGTAACAGCGGTTTCGATCATATTAAGAAATTTACTAATCTATGAATTGGCAGATTAGAACATTCTGATATTATTAATCTACCGTAGTGGGGGTATCCCTCGACTTTAATCAGTTTCAATATAAATTAACCGCGCTCACACACGTCAGATTTTGGTAGGCCCGTTTGTCGAACTGACTCAACCCTTGTTGTAG
Source organism: Dryobota labecula (assembly GCA_947523025.1). Lineage (NCBI taxonomy): Eukaryota > Metazoa > Arthropoda > Insecta > Lepidoptera > Noctuidae > Dryobota > Dryobota labecula. Next base: position 2,541,203 of record OX383292.1, read on the forward strand.
AATATGTTCGTTGGTATTATGGGATTCAAGTTCATTTACATGGAGCGACTGCCTATCTGACCTCCACAACCCAGTTACTGGGTAACACAATATCCCTTGGTAAGACTGGTTGTCAGACTTTCGGGCTTCTGACGACCCATAACTACTGTCAAAGATCCACGAACGACATTCGTAACCAACTGCTTAACGTGCTTTCCGAGGCACGGAGGGGTCTCAGTATGTAAAGATGGTCACCCATATACGGACCAACCGCGGCAAGCGCAACTTATTATTTATTTTTATAGATTTATTATAGATTACAAGGTGTAAAATTTCAATGGATTGAAACTACGAATTAAGTTTGAATATCACCGGTAGCATTACAAAGCTTAGTGAAAGGTAGACATTATCCGAGAACAGCTGATCTGGACTAGTAACCTTTGCCATATTGCGATAGTTAAATGCGATGTGAGACGTAATTGCTTTGTCAATCAATGGGCAATTGGTGTCTAAGGATTGAAGGGAATTTAGTATGTCGTACCTCCGGAGTAACACTGACACAACTGCAAATTAATTATTTTTTTTATTTATCACAAACACTGCTAGCATCACAGGAAAAAATCCTAATGCGGTAGCATGGTCCTTAATTTAACTATCTTAAATAACATAACACATACAATACAAAAATTAAGCATAGGTATATTATAAATTTTACAATAAGCAAGTTTAAAAAAAAAATTGTAACTAACAACTGTTTTAGATTTCTAACGACTTTTAACCCTCTAGCGGATTATTCCTGCAGTTACAAATACTGCGTTTTCACTCCAAACGTAAAATGATTTTAGGAATAATTTGGTATATTTAAGTCAGTTTAACATTTTTTTGCAGTTGTGTCAATGTTGCTCCGGATGTGCAATGTGTAAAGTTAAGAGTTAATAAATCAAGGTAATCAACCAGCATTGAACCCACGCGGTGGATTAGTCGACTCCTTCACCCATATAGAAGCAAAGGACGTCTGAGTCCCAAGTCACAAGGATCCCTTGTGACTTGGGACTCAGAAAATTACGTGAAAAAAAGTTATTATAAGTTATACAACATATCGAAAAAAAAAAAGTGATTCGCGCCTTATAGTGTACCTACTGCAGTCTTTATGGTCCATAAAGTACTGCATATTTTGGACAAATATCGTCCATATTACAAATAATAAATGATAGTTGCTGTATGAGAACAGCATCCCACTGTACGGTTGCCGTTGGGGCAATCACAGCAATAACGGAGAATACTGTTGTAATCATTACCATCGGAAATATAGTGAATATAAATACGATAGACTTTGCTATTTATGCTCTAAAATAAATTGGTGAAAAAAATGTGATGTGGACCATAAAGTACTGCAGTACACTATAAGGCGCGAGTCATATATTTTTTTTTTTTCAAGTGTTGCACTAACTTTTTTTTTCACGTTATTTTTATGAGTAATAGTGCACATAAAGGAGCATAACATATATTATTTTCGTGATTGTAACTCTTAGAGAACATGAAATAAAAAATTATGTATTTTTTTTTATTATTACAATAAAATTTAAAATAAATATATGTATTGTTGTAATATTTTTTTTTTAAACTTCCCCTCCTTTTTTGTATTTGCAGATGCAATATACAAATATTATATCGCCTATGTCACTCCCACAATTAAGAAGAATCTAACAACACCTCATATGTTAAAATACATCAAGCCGTTTAGGCTACAGAGCGTGCCAAAGAAATATACATACATACATACTCTCGAAAAACATTACCCTCTTTCAGGGGCAGTCGGGTAAATAGTCAATGAACAGAGAACAGACATCGATGATTTTTTCTACACTGCACCTTGATGAAATAACACAGGATGTTAAGAAATTCGAGAGCCACACATGCCTAAAAAATATACCTACGAAGAGATGGTAAAATCCAATTACATTCAGTGCATAGACTTTACGGTCTTGCGTTTGAAGCACAAATAAACAACTACGTTTAATGCACAGTTACATCACTATAATATTTCACAATTTATCACAACTTGAACAATATATTTCATTTGATGGACAGAAGTTACTTAATTAATTGTACCTCTGCAATTAAATAATGTAATTTCTCAGATTCTTCACTCCAGACGGCTATAGGTAAAGATGGTGGATTGAAACACTTCCCACCACTAAAATAAAACGAGAATTGGTACATCTTTCAAGTTCTTCTGTTGCACAATACTTAGGAAAAAATGCATATTGGTAAAGCATATCATGTTAAAATGTTATTTTCGTAATTAACGCCCGGAGTCAATTCGTTTTCTTGAGCCCTGACCGCCGCGCCGCCGCCGGTAGTACGGACCCTGTTCCCGATACCAGAGGACAATTTTTTTAATAAATAAAATTTATTTCCAAAAATACCTTAGAATACCTACTTACTTATTACTTACTACCAGTAGTGCCACTCCTTTAAAACAATGTTATCTCGTGACTGAGAAGGAATTATGAAAAATTGCTCAATCATCGACCTCGGTAAGTGTGTCTAGAATTTTGCGATCCATACTAATACTACTTTTTTTTTTTAAACGTTGCCCCACACTAGGAATTTCTCCTGTATCGTGGGTGCATTTAAACTCACATACACAAACAGCCATACTAATATTATAAATGTGAAAGTAACTCTGTCTGTCTGTCTGTCTGTATGTTACGTTTTCACGCCTAAACCACTGAACCGATCGTCATGAAATTTGGCAAAGATATAGCCTTGGATATGGAGAAGGATATAGGCTACTTTTTAGCGATAACCGATATACACGTGGGCGGAGCCGCTGGCAGAAGCTAGTACCGTTTATAAAATTTCACAAGCAACAAAATTCGATGTAAAGAAAAGCGGCCACATTCCTCTAGATCGTATTTTGTTGCTTCGTGGACCGGTGAGCGCCCTTTTAACACTTACTTACTTACACTTAACCCGTGTAACACAGGTTCCACCTAGAATTGGGATCATTGATCAAATCTCTGTGCACTTGTATGTCGCACGCTGTAAATGCTGCGCATACCTACGTTGTACATTACTTATGTAAAATAAATTATTTATTTTTATTACAAGTCTATTACGTACTAGAGAACTTAGTTAAAGAAACACTAATCTGTTTTCCTTAGCAACTACAATAATGATAACTAAAACGAAACCGAATGAGGTCTTAAAAATTATGCAACCTTAAGAAGCCAAATGAAAACCCTGGCATTTTTATAACTTGTATTTTAAACATTAGGAAGACTCGCCAAATTCATACATTTATAACTGATAAGTCATAATGAAGTGATTACAACGATTAATAAAACATGTTGAATACAAAAGGTCGAATTATGTAAATTAGTGTCCGAATTTCTTTATGATTTGCATGTCTGCACCGTGTTGTAAATTGAAAGCTTTGTGTAAGAGATTATGACATTTGTTTACTATTACAATGCTCGGTTGACAAACATAGTCTGAAAACTCGTTTTCCGGGTTCACTTTACTAGGTTTATAAGAATAAGCGAGTTAACGTTTAAAATCATGTGGATAGATCATAATAATTATGACATTATGTACATATGTCATAATTATTATGATCTATCCATATGATGCCAAACGTTAATTTCTTCATATTTAATGGAATTTTAGTTGGGTTTTGGTAGATTAGCTGGTTTACTAAACGGACGGACAGATTCATTTTTAGGGTTCCGTACCTCAAAAGGAAAAACAGAACCCTTATAGGATCACTCGTGTGTCTGTCTGTCTGTCTGTCCGTCTGTCACAGCCAATTTGCTCCGAATGTAATGGACCGATTAATTTGAAATTTGGTATACATATCACAATCTGTACCGTGTGACATATCAAATGAAAGGGCTTAGTGTGAGGGTCTCAATTTTTTTTTTTTTAATAATTTTAAAACAAAATTGTTTTAAAGTTATAAGTGAAAATTAACGAAAATTGACCACTCCCCTCCCCCCCCTATCTCCGAAACTACTGAAACTATTTTTTTTTTTTTTAATAAAAAAAATAGTTCTATACTTATAGATTACAGGAAAATCTATAAGAAGTCTATGGTCTTAAAATAACATGGTAAATCTCTCGATATTATGCGTACGAACTTATATTTGCAGTTGGAATGTATGGGAGATTATGTTTACCAACTACAATGTTAAGTTTGTTCTTAGGATAAATTCTTTCCAAGTACGAAACCCTTCATTCACTTGGCCGGTTTTTTTAATAAATAGTTATTAGTGACGAATGGAAAATCAAAACCAAAATGAGACATCGCATCCTTATAACAAACATTCAACAAATTCCGTTTAAATAACGGTCATAATTAAAACCCATCATTATTAATTTTGTCGCAATTCCATACACTCCAGGTTTCCGTAAAATCTATAGAAAGATTTTATTAGAACTCTAATATATTCAGTGACCAATTGACTACCTATATTATGTAACGGTAAAAGTGCGACCATGTTTCCAAGTGACGATACGACCAAGTCGTATTACGTTTAACCATTAGTCTCTTGACACATGGTAATAATTTAGGTAATTGTGCAAGCTATGCGTATGTACTGTACTTGTGGGTAAGTGGATCAGGTGTTATGTAAAGATTAGAATATAATATCAAATGGTTGGGTTGTTTGGTTTTTGGGAGGAACTGACGCGGAAGCGTTTTCTCAAGCGTTGCGTATTTAGGACAATATGCATATTATTCACTCTGCACACGTACTATCGGTACTACTACATCCGAATCGGACCACTATAAGGACTATTCCTCTCTGTAGCGCTCGGTCGCTATAGTAACGGTTACGAACGCTCATCCACCAATAGCATCGCAGTATCAGATTTGTACTGAGCCACTTGTTTAAAAAAAAAAAAAAGACCGTTTAAAAACTAGCCGAGGTGGTCAGACATCATTCTGTGGTCATTGTATCAGAGCCTGAGTAATTAATTTAAACACATGTTTTTTTTTTTATTTGTCGTCGCAAAAAAGGGCGGTAAATAGTTAAAAAAAAACAGTCATCATGTGCACGGGATTTTGTTTCCAAGGTCAAAAGATCAAGGTTATTGTTTGCATGTATTTTCGTGACCGCGATTGTACATGCAAACAACAACGATATAAACATTGCAAGCGTCATAAAAAAAAACATTCAACGTTTTAATGGAGTATGTTGCCAGAAATAATTTGACTTCAAAATGATATTAGTGAAATGTTTTATTTTAAAACTAAGTTAATGTTATTTTTGTTTGTAGTTCCTGTTCTTAAAGTTTCTTTCCACGAAAGTAACGTAACCACAGCCTGATAGCACAGCTGGAGCCACGCATTGAAACGGTATTCTTGGCATTTTCACTCGTTAAGACCACAAACTATTTTCCCTACAATTCTTTTCGTTTATCATGTTCTTCATTCACAACACCTTCTTACAATTTTTTTAATGGCTCCCGGAAACAGGTGCGACGCGACAATGCGACGCGACTCGAGTAAATCAATTTCCATGAAGTTTTTATAGAAATTTCACGACTAGAGTTACTGTTTCGTCGATCCTTTCTGCGGGAGCGTTTAACCTGCATATCTTTTAACTTGTACCATACAAATCTCACTCGTAGTTTTGCGTACATGTACGTGCGCCGTAAGTTTTTGCCATTGACCTGCATTCTGTGCGTCTACTCCTAAACTGAATTCTGATGGCGTTTTTATGGTAATTTGGTACAACGCAATGTTAACGCGTGGTCATGGTGTTATCAACACTGATAATGATCCGTTTACACCTGTTTTGTTTAATATACAACAATGCACTGAGGCTTATGTAAACTATTGTAATGTTATATCATTTACCGTGTGATTTAAGGCCAAGAATAACTTCTTTATCCATTGCAGGTCGTACTCTTAGTTTTCCCTTATTATGTACTTTAAGTTTAGTTTAGTAAATCTTTTTTCAATTAACAATGGATGGTCGATAAAGGTGACTGAAATTAAAGAAAAAAATTGCAACTAGATGAAAATTAGCATTATTTTTCGCGTAAAAATATACCACGGGAACGTACTCCAGGTACGTATCCAGGTTACAAACCTAGGTAACAAGGTAGGTCCAATGTATCTATGTGCCAAATTTTATCCAAATCCGTTAAGCCTTTTTTGCGCCAATCCGGAACATACGGACAAAATTCTAAAAACTATATTTTTGGGGGTTGGCGATCGCAGTATGGTGTTAAAAATGCATAGAGAACACTACTGCCCATTCTCTAGTAAGTCCCATAGTCGCCTTTTACGAAACCCACGGGAGGAAACAGGGTGATGCTATTCTTTACGTCCCACGTGTGGTGCCCACACGGCACATTAAGAGACAATGTTTAAGTTGAAATAAATATTTTGGTTTTTAATTGTATTAAGCAAAACTTTGATTAGAAGTTTAGCAGTACGAGTGTATTATTGAAACATGCATGTATTAAAGTTCCCCTCGTGGTCTAGTGGTCGCAAGCGCTTGTGCTGACCATATGGTCCTGGGTTCGATTCCCAGGTCGGGCAAAATGTTATTGGGTTTTACCATCTGGAATTTCTCAGTAGCAGCCCGTAGCCTGGATTTGTGCTCGATTGGTAGCAAAAGGCTCGCCCCTTATTACATGGGACTTAAACCTAACCGGCGAAATGTAGGTGTACTATAATTATGTATCATCATCATCATCATTTCAGCCGAAAGACGTCCACTGCTGGACATAAGCCTCCCCCAATTGGGGAGGTTTGCCATAATCGCCACGCTTGGCAGGCGGGTTGGCGATCGCAGTATGGTGTTATAAAAATGCATTGAGAACGCTGCTGCCCATTCTCTTGTTAGTACCTTAGTCGCCTTTTACGACACCCACGGGAGGAAATGCCGGCACCATACGGTACCGGACGTAAAGAAAATTAATTATGTATACCTCTGCATAACCCTTCGAGGATAATAGGCTTGATGTTAGGTTATATTATGTATAAAAGTTTCAAAAGTTGATGTGACTTGACTGTTAAAGTTGCTCGACCTGAAACTCAGTTGAAGCTTAAAAACAAGAAAATATCAATAAAATTATGTCATCGGACCAGTTTGTTTAATAATAAATGTATGTTAATGTGTAATAGTTATCGTAGTGTCAAGGACTTTGTAACCAAGTTGAGGACAGACCGCTTTTTATTTCAACTGCATGACTGGAACAGTGGTTATAAGAAAAAAAAACCGGCCAAGTGCGTGTCGGACCACGCACAATGAAGGGTTCCGTAGTTGGGACGAATTTATCGCAAGAACAAACTTAACATTGTAGTTGAAAAATATGTTCTCCTCATTCCAACTCCAAATGTAAGTTAGTACGCACAATATTGGGAGATTTACCATGTTATTTTAACACCATAGACTTCTTATAGGTTTTCCTGTAATCTGTAAGTATAGAACTATTTACTTTAATTTTTTCAAAATTTTATGATCTGTAGTTTCGGAGATAACCTACTAATCAGTTCCGCCTGCGGGAGGTATGTAGAATCAGTATAGTTAAGGAGGGAGTGGTCAATTTTAATCTATTATCTTAAATAACTTTAAAAGTGTCTATTTTAAAATTATAAAAAAGTATATCTGAAATCCTTACAATAAGCCCTTTCATTTGATATGTCACACGCAAAACTGTTTTTTTTTTTTAATTTTCTAATTTGATCCCCAAAAGTAACTCCCATATGCAAAATTAATTTATTTACATAGCACTTCCGTGTTTGGATCACAGAAATTGATATGTGTACCAAATTTTAACTTAATCGGTCCACTAGATTCAGAGCAAATTGGATGTGACAGACGGACAGACAGACAGACACACGAGTGATCCTATAAGGATTCCGTTTTATCATTTTGAGGTACGGAACCCCTTAAAATAAGTTTGCTGCTTCCTGCTGTCTTACCAGAGATAAATCTTAAATGCACTTATCCCGGAACAAATCTGTAAGCAAATATTTGATTATAGACAAGTCTGAACTATCTCCAACGACGCTAATGGGAAGCTATGAAGCAGTTCTGCTTATAATCAGGAACTGTACAAGCTATATGAGTTGCGTAACTTTACATTAGTCAACATGGCTAGACAGACTTACGTAATCATATTATTACTGTTTTAGCTTCACTTAAGAGTGGTAAAATATTGACTAGATTATGGGCCAGCGTTAAGAAGCATGAGCGTCGATCGTAAGGCTCTGAGTTCGATACAAACTGAAATGGTGTTATCATATCGCCGCCTTACAACGAAAACCAATTAAATCGAAATTTTTACGAAAATGACTTATGAATGCCAAAGTACTTACAATTTTGTGTTCTTTCGTCTGCGAAAACCCATTAATCGCTAAGTCTTATTATAGTTTCGCTGCTATCTAATCAGATAACCAATTATTTCAAGCATTTCCAAGGTTTGTTTTCAAATACAAAACATTAAGCAGATTATGTAGCAATTATTGAAAATTTCATTACAAAACAATAAGTTTTTTAAATCTCAATAGATATGTTTATATAGAACATTTATCAATGTACTGATGCTATGAAGTAATAATAACAATATAATATTTTCAACCCCATAAACTTTGTAATCGCGATATCTCCGTTTGCACTTTTAATGATTTAATTGGTTTTCGTTGTAGGGCGGCGATATCAGCTGGTTTACGTCTGTAACTGCAGTAAGGATTCTTAATAAAATTATGCAATGTAAGAGAATAAGGACTATCTCCATAACAAACAGGTTTTGCAGAGCTAGTGAGTGTTCTGGCGTATTACAGCAAGTACAAGGTAAATAACATAACAAATAAATAACATCACGCCATCCGTATTCCCCAAAAGGTTAGGCACAGGTGCGGTGAGATTGTGAATGTGAGCACTACCTATAGCGTTGGTCATTTGTTTCTTTTTAGATTTTCGTAATATTTTTTTTTCCTCACTTATTTTTAATGATGGTCTGGCATTTTGAGTACTCTATGCGGCCTACCCAAATGTCCTTTCTTTGGTATTGTTCGTCGAGTCATTGAGCTCCTTAAATCCTGAGTTGAACTACATTTTTACTGACAAATGCTTGCACTGACTGGACAGGTTCACTCAAATTTGTGTGGCTCTTTCCTCAAAACACCATTTCCGACACGGATCTACATGGTCCTCACATGATCTGACCAAGATTATGTCTGGACTTTAGAGACTTTGACCCCTGAGTTTTGTTTCGCCATTTCTTTTCAGGGGTAGTCAGATAGGAACTGTCGACTCCATCTAGCTTTAAATAAACATATTATAATTATGTAATAGCTAGTTTTTTTTTTTTAGTTCATCGTGGTTGATTATGTTAGGTAAATCAAGCGTTAATACAGCTCTTTCTGCCCAACAACATTTCGAGTTATGTTTGTGCACCTACTTTAGGGTAATAAAGAATTATTTTCAAAATCTTTTCAGCGCATAATTCGCTTAAAATTCTCGTCTTCAAAATGCGCTGATTACTTTTATATAATTATCTTTAATTTTCTTATTTCGGAGGTCACAAAATCATCAAAATTCTCTGTTTTTATCTCTTTATAAACGGTTTGTTTCATAATTGTATGTATTTAATAAATCTATTATTTTAAGTGTTCAATAAACCAAATACTAAAAATAATTGCACCTAAATCACCTTACTCTAACAATAATAACAGTCTCAAAACACCTGAAAATCATCAAGAGGGCAATTTAAAAATCGCGTGCAGCGAGTCCACGCGTCGAGTATCTTTTTATGCCCATGGGCGGCATAAAAACTCTGACACCAGGTTAGTCACTAATCACACGAAACGAATAAGAGTTAGTCAGTAAGGTTAAGTAGGTACTGGTGCTAAGGTTGACTGCGCACAGTTCATCGGACAACAAAGGTGTCGTCTTTTAATGATGAATAATATTTAAACAAAAATATATTATAGTATTAGAGAGGATCAACATAACATTCACTTAACTTATTCATACTAAACACATATTTTAATCCTTGCAGACATAATCCGTCCAGTCATTTCGCCACATGTTGTAACAGACGGACAGATAAGATGCATCTCAACAATGTCACAGAAAGTAGAATTACGTCACACAGTGGACTTAATACCCACATACTTATTAGATCAAGACTGGTAACATCTGATACGTAATTGGCCGAGTTTCTGTTAGATAACTATCTTTTGCCCGCGGGGTTTCTTAGATGACCATTGCTGTATGTAGTTTTTGTTATGTTGTGATGAGTGGACGTTTTTCTGAAATATTTTTAGTAGTGAGTTCTTATTTATAGTAGTGTTATCTTTTATGAGAGCAGCATACAGAAGTAAGATTGACATGCATATGGATAGGGAAATGCATAATGGAAAGCAGTTAAGTTTATACGAATTTAAGTTGATAATTGAATAGATTTTTTAAGTTAGTAAAGAGTGGACCCATTTTCATCTATGAATATTTAAGGTCACATAAAAGACATCATCATCATCATCATCTTTTCAGCCGAAAGACATCCACTGCTGGACATAGGACTCTCCCAAGCACCGCCACTTCGACCTGTTCTGTGCTTCCCACATCCAGCGGATTCCTGCAGCTTTCATAAAGTTATCAGTCCACCTTGTGAGACGCCTTCCAACTCTACGTCTTCCGGTACGCGGTCATCACTCCAGATCCTTTCGGCCCCAACGGCCATCTGATCTGCGCGCAATATGCCCTGCCCATTGCCACTTAAGTTTGGCAATTCTTCGAGCTATGTCGGTTACCTTGGTTCTCCTGCGGATCTCTTCATTTCTGATTCGATCACGTAGGGAAACTCCAAGCATAGCCCTCTCCATTGCCCTTAAAAGACATACAAGGTCATAAAAGGACTCTGTTAAATAAAATAATAGAACCTACACTCGGACACATAGGCGATCAAAGACAGGCCACCTAAACTTGAAGTAAGAGAAGAGAGGTATCCACCACCTCACTTTGTAAAGCCTCAAGAACACCTGCCTCCAGGTTGCGAACTGCAATGGCCTATTTGGAAAGCTTTAAATCGATTACGTAGGTACCCAAGTAGGCCGTAACAAACATAACCTGGCGAAGTGGGGGATAGTCGATTCACCTAACATTCAATGCGAGTGTGTTGCTCTAAAACAGACTATGTCCCATCTGCTAGAGTGTCCCAATTATCCGTTTACCTGCATCCTTAATGGTCTAAACTAACAACGCCTCTGACGCCGCAATAAATGTGGCTACCTACTGGGCCCAAACAGTATAGCAAAAGAAGAAGTCGTAATGATAACAGCTGAACAAGTACCATTTTTTATGCGGTTTTCCTCAATCCATTTGAAACAGTTGGTAACCCAATTAGTCTTTCACCTCAGTACGCTCTACCGGTTATTAAAACCGAGTTAAAATAAAATAAGTAATAATATATAGGCATTGTAACATTGCAATAATTTCTGGTATTGCACTCATGCTTTATCGGTTGCACATCAAATAAGGATGTGATCACATTTGTCAGTTCTCGCACACTAGTAACGATTAGTAGTGATTTCTTTGATTGGTCAAATCAAATCAAATCAGTTTATTGCAAACATGTTGTACAGAGGTTGGAAGAAGTTAATTACAATACAATATACAATAGGTACATTACAATACAATACATGTCATTATAATGAGTCATTTTACAAAAAAAAAAAAACGCTTTTCAATCCAATAGAAAAGAATAATTAATATTTAGTGTTACTGTATTAATCGAATTATATTATTTATTATAAGAATAAAAAAATTAAAATAAGTTAAAGCAAAATAAAACCTATACTTACATATTTAATTTATTTGAATTAATTAATTTTATTTTGCTTTAACTGCTGACCATTGTTTGTAACACTGATCAGCAGCTATTTATTGCATTACTTTTTATTTATTCATATTGTTCTTTCTTCAAAAAACTCAATGTGTTCTGCACTTCTGGTTCAAATAAGTGAACAATTTTGTTTAAAATATATTGTAACTTTTTATTTCTTTTAAAGACTTTGGGACTTTATTGTAAATCTTGATACACATAAGATATGGGCTTGAATGGAATATGCATAGTTTTGAAACGCGTAATGCTAGATCATTTTGGTGTCGCAAGTTTCGTTGGTATTTTCTTTGTTAGTGATTCGCTGGTTTCACTAACAAAGAAGTTTTCCTCTGGGTCAAGATAAAGTTTCCCTGTAGCCGACGACTGTGCATAAAACCATTGCACGTCTTGACACGACCACTTTGCCACTACTTCAGCTTATGACTTATATAATCTGCCGATATTGTTCCCACTGCTGGGACACAGACCTCTCTGTGAGAGGGAGTGGGCCGCAATCCACCACGCGGGCCCAGTGCGGATTGGTAAATGTCACGTCTTCGAATTTTTGGTTCTAGGATATGCCAGTTTCCTCACGACGTTTTCCCTCACCGTTTTGAGAGCAGTGGTGCTGAAACAATTTAAAGTAAAGCCCCTGTTTGGGTTCAAACCTACGACCTACAACTCGTAAGTCCCGGTAACCACTGCTCTCGCTAATGACTAAGATGCGGTGAATCAAACAATGATCTCTTCTGGCTCAACGGCCATCGGTACTATGGTGTTGTCGATCCAGCTTCCTTTTTGCGTAGATACCCATCCCATTCTGTGTGGTGGCGGACGTAAAGAATAGAACCACCTCATTTCCTCCCGTGGGTGTCGTAAAAGGCGACTAAGGGACTTACTAGAGAATTGGCAGCAGGGTTCTCTATGCATTTTTAACACCATACAGCGATCGCCAACCCGTCTGCCAAGCGTGGCGATTATGGCAAACACCCCCAATTGGGGGAGGCTTATGTCCAGCAGTGGACGTCTTTCGGCTGAAATGATGATGATGATGATGATGACCCATCCCATTTGGAGATTTTCTCTATATAAGTCAGAAATATAGATTTGTCTCCAAGTCCTGTGACTACAGCTTTACTTATTACTATTGCGACATTGAACGATTTAAGATAGTTAGGTATGTTGTAAGTTAATAAAAGTATTAACGCTCTACTTGAGACAAGGTTATGTATTGTTTGAGAGCGGATCTCAGATCTGATAAGATTTGAGTTAGAATTTGTGTGTTTTAAATAGAGAGCGGTAATGGCAGTGAACGTGTTTGTTTTTGGTTGTACTATGTTATGTATATATAAGGTGATCATATATTCTAAAACCACAGGACAAAAGTTTTTGATCAAACGACATTAAAAAGGAGAAATTTTTAAATAAACCGCAAATGAAGTCGTGTGTCTTTTGTGGTTAAACTCAGATGAAGAGAAAAAAAATTTTAGATAAGCTATATAGGTAACACAATGTGAAAAACTTTCAACAGACGTTTCTCACATTATGACAACATATTCAATTTTGTTTCTTTTGAATATTTTATTTATTTATTGCTCCTGCAATTTTTTGGGCTATTTCGGTTAATTTGTTCTCCTGAACAAAATAACTGAAATAGCCCAAAGAATCGCCAAACTTTAGTGGCAGTGGGCTGGGTACGTTACTCGCAGAAAGGATCGCCGAAGGGGCCGAAAGGTTCCAGAGTGGCGACCGCGTACCGGAAGGCGCAGCGTTGGAAGGCCTCCCACAAGGTGTACCGATGACCTTGTGAAGGCCGTAGGAATCCGCTGGTTGCGAGAAACATAGGACTGGTTGATGACTAGGGATGATAAGGCTGAAGATGGAAGCGAGCTTCACCCAGAATTCTCAACCACAGAGGAACTGGCTATCTTACCTCTAACTGCCGAAACACAACAAATACTGTTACCATTGTTGTTAGTGCGACATAATTAGATAAGATGGTGATAGCTAGCCAGGCGGACTTGGAACAAGCCCTACCACCAAACGAAATGACCTTTTGGCCCCGCTGGGAATCGAACCCGGGACCTCTGGGTCTGAGACAGGTGGTCTTATCACTAGACCACAGAGGCGGTTGGCGGCATTAGTTTTTCAGAAGAGCAATGTCTTTAGTTACGCACATTTTTAAAGAGTGGTTTTCCAGAGTTACTGCATTTAATTCTAAATTATGTAAAAAAAACCGGCCAAGTGCGTATCGTTTCGTAGTTGGGATGAATTAATCCAAAGAATAAACTTAACACTGTAGTTGAAAAACATCGTCGACTATTATTCGGTAACTTGTAAAGCCTACTTAGCTGTGATAGTTTTCATTTCAACTTCGTTATACATACTACTGCTGGGAAATTTTTCACGTATCCAAATACAACCATTTAGCTAACACTTGACTCTAATAAAAATTTGCACTTTAAAGGTTCATATTACACAAAAGGATTCCTGAATCAAAAAATGGTTTTCAAAAACCTTCAATATTTTTAAACGGCCTATCCAATGATACCCCACATAATGGGATAGACGAGAAAAAAATATTATCCCCATTAATAATATCCAACCTAAAAAAAAATTTTTCAAGATTTTATTTTACACTTTGTCGGCGTGATTAATGTGTATACACATCACATTACAGCTTTCTAGTACCAAGAGTCTTTGAGCTAAGCCGCAGACAGACGGACAGATAGACAGACAGACGGACATGTCGAAACTATAAGGGTTCCTTGTTGACTACGGAACCCTAAAAAGAGATGACGAAAATAAACAGACAGATAAATAAGTTGGGCTATTATTTGTAAAGGTAGATCATTAGAAAACTATAACCCAAAAAATTTACCCACAGAACATCTTACATAACACATAATCGCCCACATTCTCAAACACCAAAATAAAATCAAAACATTTTGGTTTTACGATCGAAACAGTTTTATTTATTTTTATTTTAGAGATGTTCGATAGACCATAATAGTACCTACTAATTGTTATTGGTATTAGTCGATTGACCGAGTTTTTTTTTTTTATAGCTGAAATTATGACTAAAGTATTTAGACATCGTATAGCTTACGAAGGTTAAGTGAAAGTGGAGTAATTTTGGCGAAACTAGCTCATCTTTTTTTGTATTAACAAATGAGACACAGGAGATAGCCGCCCTGATTTTAAATTAAAATTAAAAAGAAAGTACACACACAGTGTGTGAGTATTAAATACATAGTTAATATTATAAATGTGAAAGTAACTCTGTCTGTCTGTCTGTCTGTCTATATGTTACGTTTTCACACCTAAACCGCTGAACGATCATCATGAAATTTGGCAGAGATATAGCCTGGGATATGGAGAAGGACATAGGCTACTTTTTTACGCGATAACCGACATCCACGTGGGCGGAGCCGCGGTCAGAAGCTAGTTTTACATATTATAACAAAAATATCAGAAGTGGAGTAATGGCTTGTTAAATAATAACGAAGTACATGATATCTCAACGTTAGTAAGGCTTGCGTTGTCTGTCAGTGATTTTAAGATTATGATTAAGAACTTATCTAGATCTTTTAACCGACCGGGAAGGTGGGTAAGACGGCTTATACGGGCCTTGTAGGTACTTATATCTAATTTAAATTACTAGTTGTAAGGCTAGCCCTACATGGGCAGCTTGAAGCAGTCAGTCGACTGCTTCAAGCTGCAACTGCATAGTGAACTACAGTCTCCTATTAACTTACATACACGGAAGCGCTCGAGCAGTTGCGACTGCTCCGGCGCGGCGGCGCTCAGCAGCAAGGTGTAATTACATTTTCAAATTCAGTCATACACTGACCGCTCGAGCTCTCGTGCGTTACTCTCTCCGCTTGCGCTCCTCATTCCACGTCGCGTGCGCGTCCCGCCTGCTAGCTTCTTGTTTTTCTACTGATTTGAAATTGTGACTTGGCACAAATGGCAGCTTCGAGCAGTTGACGTTGAGTGCACGAGCGGTCCGTGTATTTTGATCACTGACTAACTGCTTGAGCAGCCCGTGTAAGGCCGGCCTGAAAGCCCCCGCAAAATACAGACTTTATAGCAGGATAGTAGCCATATGAAAGACTTTATTTCCCAATTTCTAAGCAGTATAGCCAAATGGTATGACTGTCGGACTGCCAAGTCATAGGTTTCGAGTTCGAACCCAAGGCACGCACCTCTGACTTTTTGGATTCATGTGCGTTTTGTATTATTATCACTTATTTAAAAAACGGTGAAGGAAACCGGCATGGCTCAGAGATATTTCTCGATGGCATGTGAAGCGAAGTCAGAAGCCCATGGACAAGTCTGACACCAGGCTAGTCACACGAATAGAAGAAGAAGAAGAAATTCGAGCTCAGCCACTGGTCCACTACCGAACTTAACTGCAAAATAATGTCTGACCAATTAACTTTAAATTTACACATGTCATAAACACAAGTTTTTGCAATAAATTTAAATAAATATCAATAAACGTTATGAAATGATTCCGTTATTAATTGCAGTTATTAATTAGTTTTAATATTTATGTAAGTTAATTTTCATTTCTCAGTGTTTGTTTTTGAGTTCAATACAATTATAAAACTATTCTACGTATAATTTAACTCGATCGTATAATTTTTTTAAATCCTCAACGAGGAGTTCCTGGCCTTCATCTCACCTAATGGTAAGTGATGATGAGGCCGAAATTGAAAGCGAGCTTCACCCGAAATCCTCAACCACAGAGGTACTAGCTATCTTACCTCTAACAAAACAATGCTGTTAACGTTGTTGTTATGGCGACAGACTTAGACAAGAAGATGGTAGCTAGCCATTCTAGCCAGGCGGACTTAGAACAAGCCCTACCACCAACCAAATCGACCAGAAAATATTGCCTTCGCTGGGAATTGAACCCGGGAACTCTTGGTCTGAAACAAGTGGTCTTACCACTAGACCACAAAGGCGGGTAAAAAATCATAGACTTGTTTAAAGAACCGGAACCTGTGAGTTGTTTTTCTTAAACACACCGCATACAAACATGGGGCTCATGCCCTTGCACAAGTTTGATGAATGTATAATGTATATAATCTATGTTCATAGATTGAATAGCAAAGTCGAAGTCAAATCAGTTAGCAAGTTATTTCAAATAGGACCGTAAAAAGCACTTTTGAAAATTCAAGGCAGTAGTATAACGAAGTTAAAAGAAAAACTATCACAAAAAAGTAGGCTTTACAAAATAACGAGTAACAATATAGTCAATCAACTTACATTTCGCCTCTTTACAAGAACAACGTGATATTTAAAAAAAAAACGTTTTTATGAAATGACACGTTGCTCTTGTAAAGAGGCGAATTATCATAATGTATTGTCATTATATTTGTAAACTATCAATCCGTGTTGTTTTTCCTGCCAGTAGCAGCAGGTCATTTCGCCTCTTTACAAGACCAACGTGTCATGTCATAAAAACGTCTTTTTTAAATATCACGTTGTTTTTGTAAAGAGGCGATTTGCATTCTTTATTTGAAAACATGTTTTTCAACTACAATGTTAGGTTTGTTCTTGAGATAAATTCATCCCAACTACGAAACCCTTCATTATGCGGGGTCCGACACGAACGTGGCCGGTTTTTTTGACATAATTTAAAATTAAACGCAGTAAGTCAGGAAAACCACTCTATAAAAATGTGCGTAGTCATAACTGAAGACTTTTTTCTTCTGAAAAGTAATGCCGCCTAACCTCTGTGGTCTAGTGGTAAGACCACCTATCTCAGACTCAGAGGTCCCGGGTTCGATTCCTTTCTTACATGTGCAGTTGGAATGTATGGGAGAACATGTACTTCAACTACAATGTTAAGTTTGTTTTGGGGTTGATATCATAGGTACATATGAATAGTATATTTCTAGAAGTCTAGAAAATGCCAAATGAATATTTTGTATTAAAATATCAGAGGTCAGGACTTAAGTTAAAATATAAAACGAGTTTAGTTCTAAAATGTGTGCTAGCGCATGATGTTATCGCTCAAATTAGAAGCTGTAACATACAGTTGTTGATACCTACAAATCTTATTGGGTTTTAGAATAGGCATATTTTAAAGTGCTCTACAACTCTTTCTTAGTTTCAACGAACATATTTTCTTTAATGCGTTCGTAATTTCATCAACAACGGTTTAATAAGCTTAGCTACTTCTTTGAGATTCTTGCATCAAGATCAGACAGCAATTATAACAGCTACCTAGCTAAGAAGAAGAAAGAAAAAAAATACGTTTATTTGCCGTAAACATGACGCAAAGAAAGTTTACAAATACGAAAAAAACAGTTTGGGGGAAAATATACGTCACATCGTATTCGTCACACACGTGCTTTCCGAGGCACGGAGGAGTCTCGGTATGTAAAGATGGTTACCCATCCACGGACCAACCCCGGCAAGCGTAGCTTAATCTGACGGATCGACCCGTGCAGCTGTTATTACTTGGCCACGAGCTCCTCTAATATCACATCAACTAACACACCTATAATATCACCTCTTATTTTTTTTTCTAACTCGTCAAATGCGGTAGTCTGGTACAGTGAAAGTAAAAAATATTACGTTAAATAAGAAAAATACAAAGCACCGACAACTTGCGCCCGCGCCGGCATTCGACATAAGAAATGACGGATTATGGCAGACACTTGTTAACCTTTACTATCCGTACAGTTACATCTAAAACTTTTACTGGCAATTTGACGGTTGTGAATTAGAAAGGGCATTTCGCGGCTTCGCCCGCGTGGCTGTTTCTAAAATAAAAGTAGCCTCAGTTACTCCTTATAACATCAGCTATCTGCCATTGAAAGTCCCTTCGAAATCGGTCCAATCGTTTCGGAGAGAGATGAGATGAGCTTGAACAAACAGACAGAAAAAAAAAATTTTTTTTGTTATTTATGTACCGTATTTACTTTCATATTATGCATTAAGTAAAAAGTTATTTAGACATAACAAACAGACATATCAATTTTATTTATTTGTATGTACATATAAATGAAAATTATGGGCATGTGATGAGGAGGGAAGAAATGCATGTGACTGCAGAGTGATGAATATAAATGTTGATGGATGGAGAAGGAGAGGTAGGTCAAAGAAAAGATGGATAGATTGTGTGAGGAATGATATGAAAGAGAAGGGAGTGAATGATAGTGTGACGGTTGACAGGGGAGAATGGAAAGAGAAAATGTGTTGCGCCAACCCCAAGTAACATGGACAAGGGCAGGAAGATCATGATATATAGATGAACATGAGCATCGTCATATGTATATAAGAACATGATTATTTATTGTATCATCATCTTTTGCTAAAAACTCAAACAGTATAACCAGTTGCTCAGTAAATACAATCTTTTTTGACGCTCAGCTCTAGATGTAAAGAATTAAAAGCAATGACTATATAACATTGTTAACGGCAATTTTGACTATATAAAGTTAAATAATGTATTATGCTATACAGTCCCCAGAACTGTCCATAGACGGCAGGGGCGTGCAGGCAAACTCTTTGTAGTAGGTACCTGCCGATCTAACACTGGTCTACGTTCACCAGTTCGGCGAATGGCAGCCACCTACAATAAAGCATTTGAACATGCAGCCCTAATATATAGAGATTTTCTATGGTTTACCGTTACGTCACTATACGTAACGGTAAACCATAGAAAATCTCCACATAACAATTATTAGTTAGTTAATTAGTAATTCCTTATTGGCCTAGTGACTTAATTGCCTTATAAACACTCGACACCATCTGATTTTGTTACTTTGTAATGAACATTAAAATCTTCTATCTATACAAGAATAAGAATCAGAATTATTTATTTGTTAAACATAGGTTAAAGGTTATTTATTATATGTTGCGCTATGTTTTGTCATTGAAGACATACAAATATCAGTGAAGATTATATATAATAAAGGCAATCAAAATTCACTACATAAAACAAACAAAAAATATCAAAATAAAACAAAATACATGCATGCACAGTATATATTATAGAATAGAGTGTTATCATTAAAGTAATCATCTGGGGCATAGTGACATTTCTCAACCAATGCTGTTTAGCGGCGCATGATCTACGACATAACGTTCGACCGGTGGCAAGTGATCGCCGCACATTCGACAAGCAACGGTGCAACGGTGCGGTGCGGCGGTGCGGTGCGGAGCATCGGTAGCGGTCAAGCAGTGAAGACATCTAGAAACTGTCGCGCGTTCGGTATAGTTGTGTCGTGTTCCAACATTAATTACTTTGCATACCCATTACTGTATAGAATCAAGTTCTTCTAACTGAACGGACAGATGTGCTGCTGGGGAGTTTGTTCCACTACTTCTTTTTCTCAGCTAAAGCACTAGGAAGTGGTGAAGGGCCGGGCGTTTGAGGGGACTGTCTTATGTAATTTTGATTCTCAGCTTAGATTGAGTAAATGACTTTTGAGTTTAATTCGGTTTTTTATTGCGCAATAACCAACACTACCCACAGTACGCCCACAGTAGTTAAAATATGGCTGATGATAACAAGAGAAACCTACCGTTCTCTGACATATACACCGTGGCATTTTAGTCGTCTACAAAGACAGCCCACTTCATGTATCCAATGACTAGTAATCATTCAAGTAAAAAAAATGTTTTTTTTTTTTTTTTGAACATTTGAATTTTTTATTTTGTTTTTATTTTTATTAATTATGACGCATGACATAGTTTAAAACACCCTGTTAAGAGTGCAGTCCGAGCCTTGTATTACAAGGGCGCCGCAGTATGGATTTAGATTAAGTTTAAGTTGCAATAGTAAGAAACACATTTTTGCGTTAGGGTGAATGAACTCTGATAAAGATGTCGCCGCTCCATTCCACGGCGCCCTTACACAAGGCTCGGACTGCACTCGTAACAGGGTGTTTTAAACTATGTTATGCGTCATAATTAATAAAAATAAAAAATAAATTAAGTTCAAAAAAAAATTGTTATTTTTTTTTTTTCATGAATGATTAGTAATCATTGGACACATGAAGTGGGCTGTCTTTGTAAGACGACTAAAATGCCACGTTCTATTAAGAAATTTAAAATCATTTATTCAAATTAGGCTGAGAACCAGCAATTTTCGAACGTCAAAATTACATAAGACAGTCCCCCAAAATGCCCACCCTTCACCACTTCCTAGTGCTTTAGCTGGGAAGAAGAAGAGTCGGGGCCCCAATACGCTGCCTTGAGGTACGCCAAATTTAACATATCTTGCTTTGGAGATATACTTAGTTTCTAATTTGCTACTAACAAATAAATAAAATTGAAATGTCTGTTTCTAATTTCTAATGTCAAAATAACAGCTTTTTACTAAATGCATATAAAAGTTTATACGATACTTGTAACAAAAATTTATTAAAAAATTTGTTTTGTTTTTGTGTATCTGTCTGTATGTTCCGCGCTCCGTATTTCGTGTGCATGTCTCAAATAAAATATTTTTCTTTCTTTCTTTCTTTACTTATTTAGAGGCCCTAGTTTTTATCTACCCAAATCTAATAAAATACCAGCCTAAAAACTACTACTACATAAACAACATTCGCCTGAACTTCCCCGAAACATCGCACCGTTAAATCAAACCCCTCAGGCTCCAGATCGAAGAAGATATGACACAGTAAACATACACCCTATATGTGTACCTACCTGATCCCGAAATTCACATACAAAGTTATGGAATTAGTCATAAAATGGATTCGTGACTCAAATATCTAACCTATGCATTGTGTGCACGATTGTACCTTTCATATCTCGACTCTTTTCCCTATCAATTTTGAATTTTAGCACTTTAAAGTAAGGTTTATTTTTCTTTGGAGGTGAAAAAGGAGATGGGTTGTTATGGTAAGTAGGATAATAAACGATGCCAGTTGACATTCGATAGAGGGCGTCATGTGATGTCATTAAATCAGTACGGCAACAAAATTTAGGGCTTAAAGGGGCTTACGATAGGGAGGAGTACGTTTATACCATCACGGTGTGACTGCGAGG
Organism: Dryobota labecula; assembly: GCA_947523025.1. Classification (NCBI taxonomy): domain Eukaryota; kingdom Metazoa; phylum Arthropoda; class Insecta; order Lepidoptera; family Noctuidae; genus Dryobota; species Dryobota labecula. Next base: position 2,563,052 of record OX383292.1, read on the forward strand.
GAGGAAGATTGGCAGTTCAGTATAAATAGGTAGTCGGGGAAATATATTTTAGCTTACCTACGTGTTAATAGGGTAGCGACGTATATGATTTGCAATACTGTTTCCCCTAGATAAAAATAGAGATATCTGTGCGATATTGAGCTCAGTTTTGGCTACGATAAGCCATAATCGCACAAGATGAGCTTAATTAACTGAATCATCATCATCTGCCTAGCTTTCCCAATTGAATTAAGTAAATAATAAATTATAATAGTACTCGTGAAAAAGCCCTGAAACCTGAAACGCCTTAAAAAACCGGCCAAGGCGTGTCGGACACACAATGAAGGGTTCCGTAATTGGGATGAATTTATCCCAAAAACAAACTTAACATCAGTTGAAAAACAAATTCTCCCATACATTCCAACTGCAAATGTAAGTTTATACGCACAATATTGAGAGATTTACCATGTTATATTAAGACCATAGACTTCTTATAGGTCTTCCTGTAATCTAAGAACTATTTTCTGTATTTTTTATTTTAATTTTAAAATCATTAGTTTCGGAGATAACGTAACGGGACAATTTTCATATATTTTATTAAATAACTTAAAAAATAATAATTTTAAAATTATAAAAAAAACTGGAATCCTTACAATAAGCCCATTCATTTCATATTTCACACGGTACAGATCGCAACTTAGTTTTATTTTTTTTTTCTAATTTGTCCCCTTAAAGTGACCCCATGTACAAAATTAATTTATTTACGTTAAGGCTCCCACACACTGGCGCGAGATCGCGGGCGCGACATGGGTCGCGTTGCCTGTACCGCCCGCGATATCGCACCAGTGAGCGCGAGCCTTTACACGTTACGAGAAAATTGGCTCTGATAGACGGACAGACAGACAGACACACGAGTGATCCTATAAGGGTTCCGGTTTTTGCTTTTGAGGTACGGAATCCTAAAAACCATTAAATTTGCGATTAAGGGATACATTCAAAAAGTCTCCAAACGTAGCGATACCTTCCCCATTCAGTGCAGACCTTAACGTGTCAGTCCCACAACCATCATGCTAGCTGACAACTGGTTTCCGCCAAAGACCTATTTTTATTTAACTCGTACCTTCCACAAAATACCAAAAATAATAACTTAAGAAAATAATAGACCAATAAAACAGGAAAAACTCAATGAAACGAAAAACAATCTTCCATTTTCCCTAACAATGTACAATAGCAAACTTAATGACTGCTAACAAAATATTTTTTGTTTGCAACTCCACGGATACTGATAGACACATATTTTTCTTTGAGAATGGGAAGCACAGCTAATTTGATTACCGGTTCAAACGGCCGTCATGCGCAACGTCTCCTTTGATCGGCAAAAATACAGATATGTGGTGTGCTCTGCCTTATGTCGTGGTGTACGGCATAGGCGGTAGCGAGCGCGATAAACGAACATTGTAGCTAAAAGAAGATACTACCTACTTGCGAATCTACATACATATGTTTTGAAAGGGGCAGCTAGAATCAATTCATTTCTTGTTGCAAAGACGTTCAAAAGTGCCTATTTCAAATAAATGATTTGACTTTACGTAAGAATCAGAAAGATAGTGGTATCCAATGATGTAATTATGAAAGACACTGCAAATACTGTTTGTGAAATTCAGGTATGAAACAAAACTCTATTAAACTCATGGTTTGAGATTAAAACACGATTAGCTTTGAAATTGAATGCTGAGATACCTAAATAACAGAAAATATATAAGAAAGTACAACCCGATTGCTATTATTAAAAATTACTACTTACTACTAAACTGCCCTACCTTTAAATAAAAACTGCAGCTCAAAAACATAAAACAAAAGTGCCCTAGGTAACAGTAAAACTATAACAACTGAACCTTTTTTTTTTTTTGTTTGTTTCGTTGTGGAAAACCCTCGTGAATGTCCTCCGGCCTGGGACGGGCAGAGAGGTCTGTCAGATTTTTACTGACTAAAAACCACCTTGGACCCATCATGGGAACTTGTGCGCCTTCCACGATCCCCGGCTAGTGTCTTTGCGAGCCACCTCAGGCCCGCGGGGGGAGTGAGGTGTAAGACTGCCCCCGCGTCGTCCAACGCTCCGCCAACCTCTCATAACTTGCACTACTAGCGGATAGTGCCTCAGGCATATCGTTCCCCGCTTTAGCTAATGAGATGTCAGTACAATCATTTGTGCTTTAACCTTACGCGATGAGGTTTTTGGCCTTCCATTTTGCCCGCCTTTAATTCAACCATTAATTAATTTAAGACGCATAGTGTGCCGAACACACGTTCATATGGAAAAAAATTGGCCAAGGTTTACATGTTTACTGTAAATAAGGTGATAAGTATTGTTGTTTACTTTGCCATTGTCGACAGGTTTTTGTGTGTTTTTAAGACTTTTATTTTAAAGCAGGAAGTCGTTATGTCCGTGCTTCCAATGTGGCGATCTCGTTCAAATAAATGATGTTCCACATATTTTTTTACACAGTCTTAACTTGAATGTACGAGAGATGAACATTAATTTTTGAATTATGAAATAGATTCATTGACATAATGTTGCTATGCAGTTGACCTCAAATTATTTGAAGGTGTGTCTCGAACACTTTCAATGTAATTTGAACAGACAAAGTTCAAGCGGAGTCAAAATATACAAAATCTTCTTTCAAAGCACTTAATATTTCAGTTTAAAAAATTCCTATGTCACAATCGTCTTGACATTCAAAAAAGTGAATGAAAATCCTTGAACAACCGCAAGTTCGTCATTACAAGTATTGCATTTTTATCATAGATCTAATAATTTATTGAAATAATCTACTGTTAACAAGGCAGAATCATTTGGTGTTAGGCAACACTAAATTTCTTAGTTTTTTTTTTTTTTTTTTTCTAGAGAACGGAATGAGATCGGATCGCACCAAGGCGAGCAGGATTTCAAGCGAACGGCTTGAAAGTGAAAATGGATACTTATATATTTACATGGATATACGTATGTTGACGTCCACTGCCCATATTACACACAAGTGGGTCAAGAAACAAGGTTACTCAATAAAACTTAATTATATACTTTTTCTTAAACAACGAGCTGTGTTGAACACTGTGCAGTACTAACAATTATGCATATGTAATTACAGGAAATATTGTAATGTGTAATTAGCGTTAAAATAAATTGTTTTTTATGAGAGTTCGATTGGAATTTTAAACAGAAGATAAATGTTTTTCAGTGGTCATTTTGAGCAAAGCACCGTGTCAAAAGTTAACACATGTAGTAATTATGTATGCAGTTAACTTTTGACTTCGGAAAGATAATATAATAATTTTTTTAATTAAACTAGGTGTGTAACCGTCGGACTGCCAAGTCATAAGTCTCGTAATGTGCGTATTGTATAATTATCACTTGCTTAAAAAACGGTAAAGGAAAACTCAAAACTCAAAACGCAACCTATGGGCGGCATAAAAACTCTGACACCAAGTTAGTCACTAACCACACGAAAAGAAGAAAATAGTAACATACAGTTTTAATTAATAACAGAACAGGCCCACTTAAGAGGGTTGTCACCGGTCCACTAGCGTCACTCCTTTAAAAACATATTATCTCGTGACTGAGAAGGAATTATGAAAAAAGGCTCAATCAACCATCTCGGTGAGAGTTTCTAGAAATTTCTAATACCTTTTTTAAAGTTTCATATTGAGACACGAAGTAACAAAATTCGATCTAAATGAAAACGGCCACATTCCTCTAAATCGTATTTTGTTGCATCGTGTCACAATAATAAACGTCATAAATGGTATTAGAAAATTCTAGACATACTTACCGAGATAGTTGACTTCTCAGTCACGAGATAATATGTTAGGAGTGGCGCTAGGGGACCGGTGACAGCGCTCTTAAATCTATTTGGTCCTTTCCTCAAAATACCATTTCAGACACATGGCCCTCACATGTTCTGACATAGATTAAGTTTGGACTTTAAAAGAGAGTGTGACCTCTGAGTTTGCATCGGCCTTTCTTCTCAGAGTAGTCAGATATGAAACGCCGACCTCATCCAGTTTTTAAAATAAGACTTACAGAAATAAAATCCTTTATCAATGCTTTGTCCGAAAACATTTTGACACCTCAATCAAAACTTAATGACCAGCCATACTAATATTTATACAATCCCTATAAATAACATTCATGTTTGACTAGCACCAGCAAAACAAACCAAAAAAAAAAACAATCAACACCCAACAGCACACATTTGAAACAAAACCCGAGCTTTATTAACACAAAACTAAACCAAACAAAAAGCACAGTGCTCCAAAACATGCACACACCAGACAAAAACGTAAAAAGGCGAAATTTTCCAATTACGCGTAAGCTTTAACATTTCAAAGCCGCTGTCTGTATCACGGCAAAGACCTAGACGTTTTTCCATTCGCATTATGTGACTAATTGAATAAAAAGTAAATCTTTTATAACAAAAGGCTATATACGAGTATACGGATGCGGTTTATCTTCGCATCGCCTGAGGTGGTGCGGGTAATTATTATTTTACTTTGTACTTGTATGTTTTATTTTGTTCCCCTGTGTTCTTTTGCTAACCTCCATTACTGTTGTCTTTAACATAAATTCTAATCGACATTTGGACTTGAGTTTGGTACACAGTGGGCTTATTTGTTTTCTCTTTTATTTCTCTAAATGATATTTTTTGTTCGTATAATTCAAAACTCAAACTCAAATCATTTATTTCAATTAAACCATTTACAGGTACTTTTGAATTGTCAAGGAGTCGGTCAGTAAGAAAAATGAAGCTACATACATGCAGCTACGAGTACATTCCCATTCCAAAGCGTAGGTACCTATGGAGAAGAACGGGCAAGAAACTCCATGGACACTCTTTTTAATAATAGTATACTATATTAACAATTTAAAAGAGTGTCCATGGAGTTTCTTGCCCGTAAAAAAATAAATAACTTGACAGAGGTCATAAACAAAGGCACATTTCGCAAAAAGTTTATTTTGTCACAAAAAAGATTATTAAACCTTCCAAACCGTACACATTAATTAAAAATCAATTCACAGACATTAAAAACGACATTGACACATTTAAAATGTATTAACAATCTATATTATATATAATATAGATTTAATACACATTTAAAATGTATTAACAATAATAATATTTTTTTACCTTTATTTATTTTATTTTTTTCTTTACTTTATTGTGCCTTTGTTTATGACCTCTGTCAAGTTAACTATTTTTTTATCAAGATAATAAAACATTTCTGTAGACTAACGTATTTATTCAGGATTCAAATGAAATGTACAAAAATAACTATACGTAATTAATTCATAATCATCAGGAAGTCGGCCGTAATGCACCACAGTAAAGCGCATGTCACTGTATACTGGTTGATACAAGACAAAATGTTCTTATGCATAAAGTTAACATATCAATAATCGATGCGTGTATAATTACCTTCTTTAATAAAAATTAAACGTTTAAATACAGCATTCTTGAATAAAACCATCCAAAAGTAAAGACGTTTGATGTACAGTCGAGGACAGAGGTGATGTTTTGTCCCGATGTCCCTATCGATAGCCCGAGGCTTCCCGCGTCCTGGGGCGTAGTGGCGTTTCATGGCGTAATGCGCGTACCGATACGCGTGCTGGTGACGTGTCACGTGCTTATTAATTGTATGTATGAGTAGTTCGGTATTACTCGTATTGTGGTTTTGGATTAAAAAAAGATCAAAGGCTTTGGTAGTGTCGATATTAAAATGATTTTGACATGTTGTGACCATGTGGTACCTATATATGTAGTTTGAATATATTAAACTGTATGAACATAATTATGATATGTTTATAATAACGAAAATAAGGGCGAAATTAATTTCTCCTTCTTCTATTGTAGTCCAAACTTGTCATACTTAAGTGTATAATTAATTAAAGCAGTATCTATACTTATTTATCCCATTATCAAAAGTGTTTATGAAGACTATAACATACTGAACGAGAAAATTATTTACTTAAGTGCAATTCTGCATTACACCAAATCATAATTATTCTATTCTGGATTTCATGCATTTTTTAATGTTGACTTTGAAGACAACAATAAGTTCACAGGGTGTGCAATCATTGTATTTTATTTAAACAAAATATTGACTTGCTTCGTGAGAACTAGAGCAAGAAGGGCACCAGCCTCGCATTGAACTTCAGAACACATTAACATTGTGGGAAAATGCGTTATAGTATATTGTAAGATGGACGAACATTACCAATGTTTTTACGTCACCTTGCCAAGTTTTTGTGAAGTAATGGAATGAATTATTTATTTGCAAACTGGCTGCTGCCCGCGACTCTGCCCGTGTGGCTTTTTTAAAATAAAAGTAAGCCGAAGTTTCTTCTTATAACATCAGCTATCTGCCGATGAAAGTCCCGTCAAAATCGGTCCAGCCATTTCGGAGATTAGCCGGAACAAACAGACAGACAATAAAAAATTAAAATGATTTTTTTGTTATTGATACCGTATGTAGGTCCTTTCATAAGCATTTAGTAAAAAGCTGTTATTTTGTAATTTCAAACAGACCCATAAATTTTATTTATTAGTACCTATAGGTTTTATTTATATAGGTAAGTGTGGGCAATCTAGATGTAATGGCACCCGTTTTTTATCACCCTTCTTTCTCATGATGAATTAAAATGATTAAAACTTCAAACAGCCCTGCCTTGTTGACATCTTATATCTCTTTCCAAGTAGCCTGTTATTAAACGTATCCATCTCCTATAAAATCTATTAACTTCGGTTTTGTAAGCAAACCTCAGCGAATTGCAGTAAAATTTCAAATACTAAACCATATTTAAACATTCCCAATTATTATTAAAAATGACTCTTTTTTAAAACCCCAAAAATAAAAACCAACCCCTAAAAAGCATCTAAACACCGCCACCTACCTTAACCCCCAACCCGTTAAGCTCCTCAACATTCTTATCCTCCATATTGCAATCGCAGCGATCTCACAAAACACGAAGTGCAAGGCAGCAGAACGGACCCAACTTAATTTAGTGGCCGATAATTAAACCCCGTTGGGGTGGCCGGTGGCCGTAGCCCGTGGACCTCCCGAGGTCCGAACATGCTGAGATGTGTATTTTTGTCTAATAAGGGGTTGGGAGGAGTCGGCTTTAACGGCCAGACTATGTGACTGATTGTGGTGGAGATAGGCTGATTTGGTTGTGATGAATGCTGTAGTTGCGTAATGGAAAGTTGGAGAAACGAAGTGCGTTTACCGTGACGATGCTTGAAAATAAAACACAGGTCTCCTTTTATCAATTGCATCAAAGAAGATCCAGTCATGAATATCAAAACCTAAATCTAAAAGGTGCTTATTCATAGAAATAAATTAGTTTCTTGTAATAATCTCAACAAAACATCGTCAGGAAAACGGCATGTCTAGAACCAAAAATTCGAAGACATACGGCCCATTCCCTTTCACCGAGACGAGGCCTGTGTCCAAGCAGTGGGAACATTATGCGCTGATTATGATAATCTCAATATCAAAAGACATCACGCCTATCATTCAAGTACCTAAATGCCCTTAACTTAATTTGACTTAATGACTCTTTTGCACATTTGTAGATATAACACTTGCATATTAGTACACAGGCTGTTAAACAAAGATATAAACTCTAAAATAACGTTTGCAAAAAAAGGACAAACACAAAAACGTATTACTAGACGAAAACGCGACATCTATCTAAGACCACCACGTACTAACTACGGAAGGAAAAACATATTATATGAAGGAGCTGAGTTATATAACAAATTGCCTAATGACATTAAAGAGATCCAGTCCTTTACTCTATACAAAAAAACCTTAAAGCATCACATCTTGAAAGCTTTCTTTCGATTTTAAATCAATTACCATATTATTTATAAACTCTGTGTTATTTCTTTGATGTATTAATCTGCTTCAACTACATCAAATTATAACTTATTTAAAATACATACCAAGGTACAACAATAATAAAATACAATCAGGAACTAAACTATCGTGTAAATTGAATCATGAACAAATTAAAAATATTGATATTCTGCTACTATTAACAATGTGTAATAGCTATTGACTTGCCATCAAGAAACGATATGTAATGGCACACTCACTTTTTCTTGTTACCCACAGAACTGTAAAAAATTGTGTATCAACTACTTATTAATTTACGAGTATCTACCGTTCTTCATAAGTTCGTATTTAGTATTAAGATTAACTTGTATTTCTCATGTTAAGTGAATTGTATTCTTTTTGAGAAATAAATGTCTAAACCGTAAAATATAGTAAAACAGCCAGTATATTCTCCAGTAAACGACTAAGACTAAAGTTAGCATTTAGGGGCTGATTCAGCAACGGCTTCTCTTAGTTAATTTGCATAGCATTAATATCATGTAGTCAGTTTTAAAGAGTCTGCCAATTTTATTATCTGGATTATCTTTCACAAAATTGGTTCTAAAACAAAATAAAGAACAGAAAATTCTACTCAGCAAACTATTTGTAACCCTTCAAAATCCAGACTGCAATTTACATATTTAAAACTGAATACAATTAGGCTGACACTTTTAGAGCAAGCGATAGCCAAATTTTGCCAAACCAAATCAATTTTATTAGCGGAAACTAGAAAACGATTTTAACTTGACCACTCTCGTCATCATATTTAAAAAAACGCAAACATCAATTCGAAAAAAAAACATTGACTTTTATTTATTAAAAAAAAAATACACTAAAACTATCAATAAACCAATTAAAGCCGAAAGCTCAATTTTTCAACGACTTCAATTCGTAAAAAATGTTTATATCGAAAAGTCGAGGATTCATGTCTGTGTACAGAAATAAAATTCTGAAAGTCGATTGACTGACGACCAATGGATAGCGTTTGTATGTAAAATGTAAATAAGTCAACATCTTTTTTTTTTGGTCGGGGACATGGTTGACTATGACACAGTTAGGTAACAGCATAGGCAAACTTGACTCATATAAATTTTTTTTTTTTTTCGTATTTAGTAATTGCAACTGAAAGTTCTACGTAAGAATAGTCAACTGAACCATAAAAAGAAAGCTCCTTCTGTAAGTACAATAAAAATCCACCAACATGAAAAACCAATTAATTTAATTAAAAATACCCGTAAATCCAAAAAATTATGATTTCACTTTCTTTTCTTATTCATTGCAGCGTTTCCTATACCAATTAGGAAGAGCACTTTAAAAAATATCTATCCAAAAAAGTACAAAAAATTACTTTCTACTTCTCAAAAACGTTTAAAAGCAACATTTTAACATAGCACCAAAGGAATTTGCTGGGATCGCCAACGAATTAAGAATCAGACAAATTATAGTGATAAATTTTGATGTGGTACTTATTTAGAGTTCAGGCATTCTTGTCGTCTGAATATGGCTGATCAAATTAAGTGTTGCAAAATTATTTAAATATACGAAACCTTAGCTGGTTTTGAACTAGTTAAGTATTAATAGTGGTTTTTATTATAACCTATCGATGATCGCACAAAATTATAAGTGGCCTAAACCTAGTTAATTGATTGATCTTGATTAAGGTCTGATGTGTGAAATATTTAAATACCTGAGGTTAGTTTTAATTGCAGAAAAGGACTAAGTGATATTTTTCTATTACAATATCACAGATTTATGATTATTGTTATGTTTTTACTGTGAAAGTTCTTTAACGTAATTCTATTTTATAATTATTACAGAGGTTGCATGAGTATGTTTTTTTTTTGTGGTGTACTTGATAAACATTTCACCTATATAGCAATACAGTTTCTTGCAATTGTCAACCAATCCGCTGACAAATCAATCGCGTTACACTTCGGTGTAACAGGCGGCCTCTGCAAACGAATTGGCGTGAATTGTCACTTGTATCTGAAAACGTTCGGCCAGCCGGGGTTTTAGAGGCAAAATAAATAAAACAAAAATGCCGTCAGTTATATTTTAACATGACAACTCTATTCAAATGAAACTTTTCGAAATGAAGAAATAAGAGCCTTTTCAGGAGTCTGTACCTAAGTCTCTCATCTTTATGTTACCGGCTAACTAGCCTATTAGCGATTTTTTTGTATCTATTTCACTATGAAGTATGTAAGAGTAAGATCTGCGCTGGGATAAAACCGTACGAATCAAATATGAGCACAAAATTGTCGGAATTAAAAAAATATTACTAAATTAGCTGGAAATTTGATTCCTACGGTCTATCCTAGCGCCAAACTTATCCCAACATGTCTTACTAAGAAACAATAAAAAAGTTAAGTATTTTTAGCCTTAGATAATTACTGGGTATATCTGATCTGCCTATATTGACAACTTCTTAGTCAGTAATACCTACCTCTACCAATTATGTTTTGTTTTTTTTTTTTTTTTTTCAGGACTTTTAATTTTAACATGGCATTTAGTTTTAATAATCGCTAAATTAACAAGATTCCAAAATGTACTAAAAATTAAGAATCAAATGAATGCGTTTAGTTATCTCTAGTTAAAGCAAATTGACTACCAAGTTAAATGTCATTATTTGACAAACTCAAACTCAAAAGCAATAAAAAAAACTCAAAGCATTTATTTCAAATAAACCAATTAAAGGCACTTTTGAATTGTCAATAAGTCGGTCAGTTAGAAAGATGAAGCTAGTACCCCATTCCAAAGCGTAGTAGGTTCCTATGGAGAAGAACGTGCAAGAAACTCCACGGACACTCTTTTAAAACAAAATATTGTTACAAGATATGGGTTTCATGTTGAAACTATACATGTGAGAACAATGTAGAAAGACGACAGTTGTTACGGGTTGACAGAAAGTCTGACAACCATGTCTTACCAAGGGGTATCGTATTACCCAGTAACTGGGTTATGGAGGTCAGGTAGGCAGTCGCTCCATGTAAAATACTGGTATTCCGCTGCATCCGGTTAGACTGGAAGCCGACCCCAATATAGTTGAGAAAAGGCTAGGCAGATGATGATTTTCCCTAGTGAGTGAAAAAACTTATTTATAATGATTTACAGTCGGTTCTTCATTGTATAAATAGTATCCTAATTTCCTAACTAATATATTAAACAAACAAACGAAAAAAAATGCGTAACTTTCTTTGTTATCTTTTCACTCCTAAACTACTGAACCGATCATCCTAAAATTTTGCATATACGTTGTCAGGTGTTGTACGGACCCTATGTCCGTTTCTGTACACCTGACAACGTGTAACCTTTCATCCCGAAAAAAAGTACTGTTCCCTAGGAAAACAACAATAACGTTCTTATGATAATAAATGGCGCCACGTGTCTTTCGAATTATGTGAATTATATAATAGAAACTTTAGTAGTGTTTTAAGTTTATTTTTTTATTCTAATCACCGCGAGCGAAGCCGCAGCCAAAAGCTAGTAACTGCATAAGTATATAATCTAATCCTCATATCGATATTCCTCACAAACCCACACGTAAGTACTAGTCCTCAAAATTCAGTAGGCGTAACAATTAATTGTATTAGCGGGTAGTGCGACGGCCAACAGCTGCGGTCTTCATGAAAGTCAAGAACCATTCGTCTCACGTTCACCGCGCTTTGCCAAGTCTTTAACATACTTATGTCAAATTATTGGATAGACATTACAGTATTTTCGTTGTAACTTGGTGCGGGTGGCAGATGTCAGAACTGCATGACTAAGTCAGTGACATTATGCAATTCAATTTTATCGTAAACGATTCTTGCAGCTAAAATCTCGTTCTCTTTATTATTGTTATTATGTAATTTATTTTAAAATATGTATTTAACAAAACATTTAAACAAAACACAACAAAGATTTAGGAAAAAAATATATTTATTCGTGGTAACATTTTTGCCACATGACGCCGTACGTCGGCGGCCATTTTGCATCAGTACGAGTGCTAGTGCCTTGTATGCGACACGTATTGCCTTTTGCCATTCCGTTGTTTATTTTTTTATTGTTTGTTAAGTTTGTTGTTTTACCTGGTTGTGGTAATAGACACGCCTATGCGCACAAATTTGAGGCGTCAGGCTAGGGAGTTTGTCGATCGCCTCCGAGACTACTTTGAAAGAGAACAACATTTTTTTTTTTTTTATATATACAGCAAACTTCTTTTTCTATAAAAAATATCGAATATCCATCATAGCAATATATTCTATCACTAAATATTTCTATGGCGTTACGATACACGCATAGCACTTTGCTTCATTTTTCTTTCAATTTATTTTTATTTTCGGACAGTATCATTTTGCCAGGGTAAATTTATTTATTTTACTACAGTTATTGCTGATTCCGTATTTTACGACTATGATATTTAAGGTACAGCTAAAATATTCAGTCATGATTGCAAATCGCAGTAACGTTCAAGAGTGAAAAGGAACGATTCGTCTAATGTCACCCGCACCATGCTACAACGAAAATACTGTAGTATGGGAAAGATGGTATTTATTAGTGACTTTGTGACTGTGAATGTGCAATAAAAAACTGTCAATTTTATTTTGTCATTACCAATCAAGAGTCCTATGTTTGACTCCTGATTGGTCAGGGTTTTTTCATGGCAATATAAATAGTAATAACACGGATGGTGCAAGAAAATGCTATTATTATAATATGAATATTACTAAGAGGATATAATCACGCTGTTCAAGGAGACCGACCCTGACGACGTGACATCGTTTGTGGCGAAGGAGCTACACAAGCTCCCTCCCGTCACCTTCGTCCACGTCGATGTAACGAGCCTTCTGGAGGACATTGTCTTTCGGAAGGCCCACCTCGCGGATGTGCTGACGAAATTAGATGCATCTCAAAACACCGTCGCTGATTTGCGCAAGGAAGTTAACGAGTTGCGCAGCAGTGTGGCGGTAATTAGATCACCTGTCGATTCATTGTAAACAAGTGCCGCGGAGCCGGCCTCGATATATCAAATTCCGCATCAGCAGTTTCGTCGCCAGCGCATCCGTTGATTGCTGAGCTCGCCGCGCCGGGGCGCCCCACAGCCCCATGCTCGTCACCACGGCTCCTTCACGCAGCGCCACCCGAACCCCTCTCCCCATCCCGTTGCCAGTGTCTGTAACCCTGGCGAACCCCCTCCAAAATGATTTCGCTAGCGTCACCGCGAGTGCCCCTGGCGCTCCTAGTATCAAGCCCATGCCAGAAAAGGCGCTGAATAGGGCTGATAATGACGACGGTTTCGTGTCGGTGCAAAGGGGGAAGCGCCGATCGCGAACGAACAAGAACTGCTGCGGCAAAGCTCCTCCGGACCCTTAAGTGAGTCTGCGTGCCGCAAATCTGAACACACCGGTGTACATCTCCCAACTACACTACACCACAAAGGTGGAGGACATCGTGGAGTACGTGCGCTAAAAGACAACGTACGCCGAGGGTGCAGTTACTGGAATTGCACCCGAACGTTAACTTCAAGGCGTTCATCTTGCGTATAACGAAACTGTACCTGCTCACCGTCATGAAAGAAGACTTTTGGCCGTAGGATGTGGTGTTTCGTCGCTTCCGCAGACAAGTTCCACAGGACAGCACAAAGTACAGCTAGTGCAAAGGGAAGTGCTACTAACATAGTCTTAAGCCTTTTTATTAACACAAGTTTTATATTAAACTATGTATGTTTAGGTTAAGGTATTTTTCTATGTGCCTGTGTTGCCTGAAATAAATGGTATTATTATTATTATTATTAGTAGTAATAGGGTTGCGTTTGACACCCTTCGGGTACGGAACCCCAAAAATAAAAAAATAAAGGTTATTGGCTAGTTCGGCAACGAAAGAATGTTTTCCTTAATTTTCTTCATGATATAACTTTTCAGGGTTAGTGGGTCGTCTTAGTGGCGGAGTTTTTCAGCGTTTATAGGGAGGGGTGTTAAAATATTGTTCCTAAAATCGGTTCATAAGTTATCACATCTTCATAACTGACTTCATGACACAGTTCCCGTTCTTCATATGTTACGAAATTCATTAATACTTCACAGCCATGCTGTACTGAATAATCCTCCACAGTAATAAAATAAATAATCACACTCCTCATCTCACATTACCTCACAAAAGCCAAACCTTGATACATTTCCGAAACAAAAATACAAACTTAACCTCTTCTTACTCGACTTACGTAAAGAGAACACGAAAATTGATTTCTAACCTGTCATTACCAAGACAGACAGACAGATAAGAATATTGTACCCATCAATCAAGTGAATCAAAATTCTAAGTGAAACAATAACCGAAAAACAAAAAGTAGTAAAGTTATGCAAGTCCAGGGATGGCAAACCAAAGGCACGATCGAAAATTGTGGACGGCCTTAATGAGATAGGTACCTTTACCTGAACCAAATAAAAAAAAGTTATATGCAAATAAAAACCATTATGACTATATAAGTACCTATATTAAACCAAATATTAACTTTATTTTAGGTTAAAAATGGTTATCTTAAAAACGTTTAACTACGATTGCAAAGCGTTCATTGGTGCTGTTTTATTTATTGGTGACGTTGTTAACATAATATCCATGCCTCGGAAAGCATGTTATGCCGTTGGTCCCAGCTGTCATTCCTGGATCTTTGACAGTCGTTACGGGTCGTCAGACGCCCGAATGTCTGATAACTAGTCTTACAAAGGGGTACCGTATTAGGTACCCAGTAACTGGGCTGTGGAGGTCAGATAGGTACTCACCCCATGTAAAATACTGGTATCCGGCTGTATCCTAAATGCTTAGGGTGCTCCTAATTGCGTAATACATGTTCAATCACAATCTGACTGATTTTCCTAATCCATTACACATAATATTTTCGAAAAAGTTGACTGCGCAACAACGTACACACACAGTTATAGCAATTAGCTGAACCCCCTTTGCTCAAATAGTAAGGTTTTTTTACTAACAAATCATACGATTTTCATATTTTCTAGTTTTGGGTAGATTTCGTATAGGTATATAAATAAAATTAAGAATTATAAAATCTATCGATTCGTATTCTAAAAAATCTCAACCATTTTTGCAAAGGGCTATAACTGACTATACGTTGTTGAGCAGTTTTTTTTTTTTCTCATTGTTTATATAACGCAATTAATGTTGTTGAACTGTCAAAATGAAAACCATTAGACTACTACTGCTACCACTGCCACCACCGCTACGGCACCGCTACTGCTACCGCTACTACTACTGTTAGTGTGTTAAACAATTACCTCTTCAGTTCTACTGGAAGCCGACTCCAACGTAGTTAGGAAAAAGCTTGGCAGATGATTTGGTTGATATAATGTCATAGACAAAAGTTTTTTTATAGCACGTGAACGTCCGAAGGTTTGCCATCCCTGATGTAAGAAGTAAAATATGACCTATTGTCATTGCACAGTTAATTCACTATCACTTTTCGCACAGGTTAAATATTGTTACAGATTCATTAGTATGTGGCAAGATTGACAAACGACTGCTTGTTTTAATTGAGTTGAACAAGATAATGATCCAATCTCATCTCTGCTTTAATAGAATATAATAAAATAGAAAGATGTTTATTTCTCTGGTTCATATGTTACATTATGTCCACAGGTCGGTGGTCGGTCTACTCTATTCTAGTCTATTCTCTGCTTTAATATCGCAAGATTAAGCAAGCAAGTAAGTACCTAAGTACTTACTTAAAAATCTTTCCGATTAATTCAACTCTTTTCAGGTGCTGCTAAATTATTCTATGATTTCTCTAACTGAACAGACAGATGTGCTGCTGGGGAGTTTGTTGCGCCACTTCTTATTCCCAGCTAAATCACTAGGAATTGGTGAAGGGCGGGCGCTTTTGTGGGGGCTGTCTTACGTAATTTTGACGCTCGAAATGACTTTAGGTTTTAATTTTTGATTTTGATACGTTAGTAAATAGATGTAAGTCGGAACGAAATAAAGAAGAAATAAATGGATAAGAGTAGGTAGCCAATGAGCAAGCTTAGAGGCGTGCAATTGGAGAAGTCTACATCCAGTATTGATCTGCTTCACTGATGATGATTTGCACCTATTCGGTTTTCTTATAAGATTGTGTTAGATTAAGGTATGAACGTAAACAAACCAAAAGTAGTTTGTAAAGAGCGTAACTGGAGGCGTTTTATTTGTTATGTCTACCCGTATGGGCAGAATGCGTGAGTTTATTTGAATGTGTTAGATTAGTAATAATTGCAAAAACGACATAGGTAGGTAGGGCACTTCTAGAGCCTCCTAAGTCTTGTGGTCTTTAAATAATTAGGCCATTAAATTGTTTATATAAAATCAATGAACCGGAGGCGCCATCATAAATTCCGACATTCGCCACAAAACAATAAAATTAAATAAAAACCCAGACTGATCACTAAAACAAATTGACTTTTAATTAATTTTATTTACATTGAAACGTGCACTAAAATAATCAATAATGACTCATCGAGAGTTTGTTGAAATTGACGCAACCATTGTATTTTATTAGTTATTTCTACAAAATCACCTGTGCGGCCAACCGTGCCGTCACAGAATAAATAGGTACAGAAGGTCAGCTTTAGGCAATGAGCGAAAACATGCGTACGCACACACAGACGCGTATGTATGGTGATCTCGATCAACATAATGTATATTGCGTTCGCTATTTAGTGTCCATATAAACAAATATTTAAAAATACCAGCTCTTCTCGCACAGAGAAGACACGAGCATTGATCACCACGCTTGCTCAAGACGGGTTGGCAAATTCAGACTTATATTGACTGTAAGTCCTGGTTTCCTCACGATGTTTTCCTTAAGCGATGTCAAGAATGTCCAAAATAAACAAAAATATAAAAATAATAAAAATATATGAATCGAAAAAGTCACATTGATACTTGCCCGGATTTGAACCCACAACCTCGTGCATGATAGGCGGGGCCTTAACCACGGGCAATCACGACAGCAAATATATGTATCTGGAAAAAAAACCCACACATAAAGTTCAGTTTGCACTACTACTTCAAACATTTTAATGACTTTTTCACTGTCATTCTGAAAACAACTTCATTTACACTGACGTATAGTTGATACAATCTACCACGCGAGCCCAGTGCAGGGAACCTCTCTCTCGAAGAGAGGATTTCTGTGTCCCAGTATTGGGCAAATTATAGACTGATTATGGAAAGTTGATATTAGTTTAAGGCGATTAACACACTGCTACGCACCACGCGTAGCGCGTGAATGCGTGTTTTAACGTTGCTTGTAAGTATCTCCGTTTGTATAGAAAACACGCACAGTCCAACACACAGAAAATGCATCCACGCGCATTCATTCGGATGCTGATGCAGCGTGATGCGTGGCAATGTGATAATCGCCACTCGCTGTACGTGAAGCGTGTCTATGTGTGGGTGCGTTTGCGCTCGTTGTACGGAGTCGACTTTCTGTACTTATCTATTCTGTGGTGCAGTGTTCCGCCGTACATCACGAACGTTTACTGGTTCGAGTAATATATCGTCAGAGTGTCAAAACATACGTGAGGAACGACGGTAGGACGTAACTGCTGAGAGGAATGCGTAGGGGAGTTTTAGGAGTTTATATTTTTATTCTTTGGCTCTATTTTATTGCAGTATATCACTGGATAGACATGGGATCGTTTGCGAAATTTTCTGAAAGAACAAAAAAAAAGCCAGCCTGACGAGATTGGAATCGGACGTTGTATGTGTTCTGTCTGCTTAAAGAATGGGCTGACTTTATTACAAACTAGCTGCTGCACGCGGCGTCGCCCACGTGGCTTTTCTAAAATAAAAGTAGCCAAAATTACTGCATATAATATTAGCTATTTTTCAGTAAAAGTCCCGTCAAAATCGGTCTACCCGTTTCGGAGATTAGCCGGAAAAAACAAACAGACTGACAAGCAATTTAATAAAAAACTGTTATTTTGACAAATAGACACTTCAATTGTATTTATTTGTATAGATGCGTACGAAAAGATCCTCTTAAAAGTCAGTGAACCGTTTGCGAACGCTAGTATGCAGATGTAAGGCCAATTTGGTAAAGTAAGGATTCCTCGACGAAACAGCTGAAGGATGCGGATGCAGACAATGTCTCCGGGGTCCTTTCCTGTCCGCCGCGCCCCAAAACCTCCAGTCAAAGTGATCTCTGCGCTGCCACCGACGTTGCCGTGTAAGTGGTGAAGTAGCTATTGGACCAACCAAATTTAACGGTACCTACCATAGACAGGAATAAGAAGGTACATAGTAAGTATACCTAGGTACATACAATGAAATACTGAAATACTTGTTCAACGAAATCTGCAAACGGCTGGTTGTTACTTCCCGTGACCCAGGGGCTGGCATTTACCTTGGCCAGAGGCTAAGCATTGCCATACAACGTGGCAATGTCGCCAGTCTCTTGGAAACATTACCAGTCGACAGCGATGCGCAGGTTTTTTTATTTTAGTTATGAAATTTAAAAAAGGTATTAGAAAATTCTAGACACACTTATCGAGGTTGCTGATTGAGCCGTTTTTCATAATTCCTTCTCAGTCACGAAAATAATATTTTTTTAAAGGAGTGGCGTTAGTTGACCGGTGAGCCCTTTTAAGGCGAAAGCGTCAGAGAAGTCCGCGAAATTCATACTTTCGTATGTTTTCTGCAATTTGCAGGTCAGTATCAGGTTGTATGTTGGTCTAAATATGAATCGCGGCCATATCAAATATTTATTTATAGGATTATAATCGTAAAAATAATCAATACAACTCTCTAAGTTCATATAAATAATCCAATTGAATGGCTATTTCATGAAATCATGGCTTTTAGGATTATATCTACTTAAGGAATTGTATTACTGATTCTAATGATTATAATTCTATAAATACATATTTGTTACGGTCGCGAATCATATTTTAATCAACATACATACACCTAGATAATGAGCTGCTAATTGCAAAAATCGTAAGAAAATTTGAATTTCGCGAGCTACCTTAGCGCTTCCCCTTAAATGAAATACTAGTAGTATAGACTTTCTGGGATTCGAATACGTTTCGTCTCATTTCTAAAAAGCTTAACTACTTATTTTTTTATTTCTTCTGCTAAATGTAACGGTGCACTCACAAGCTCGCTTACTTCTTAATAAATGGTCATCATTTAATTATACGGAGTAGTTGTAGCTTATTAAATTACACAATTCTTAACGATAAGTGCTGCTGTAAAGTAGCGGAAATAGCTTGAGATTTGTTCATATGTGTTACTCTTAAAAAAAAAAAAGAATAATGATAAGTCGTGATATTTGTAATACTACTCCAGAATAAAAGAAAATAATTTGTTTAAAAAAAATATAATGTCGTCAGCACAAAATAAGGAAGACTATAAATCATAACTTATCGCATAGTATAAAATAAAGTCACTTTTCGTGTCTGTTTGTGAATCCACTTGATTTTGTAAACTACACAATAGATTTTTCACCTCAGCACCTCAAACTAAGCAAGTTTTGCTGTTTGAAGACGGTGAGCAAAATTAGATTTTGCTGCGAGCGTGAGACAAAGTAACTTTTGAATTATTATTTTTAAATGCCGAAAATAGTGCTGGGTCTACTCACAAAATTCCAAAGATTTGAACTTCACTTTGTTCTGTCACTTTCACTTCGATACGGAAAAAGCGAGAGAGCTACGCTAGCTACAAAGTTCGATACACGTTGGATATTATCAACATAATAATAAATAAATATGTGTGAGTTCAGTGACGAAGTCTGCTGTTTAACACTGGAAGAATTGAAGCAGCATGTAAATAATGCAAAACTAAGTTTCCTGCCTTAAAAGTCTCGCGAAAAATATCTAAAAACTTATGATATTTTTAAGCAATGGATATTTACAAAAGGTGCAAACACTTTTTCGGAGACTGTACTGATAACGTACTTCTTACGAATAACGAATTATCACAAACGAGGCAACCATCTACAATGTGGAGTATTTACCCAATGTTGAAAGCCACAATAAAGACAAAAGATAATGTGCACATGGAACCCTATCCCAATCTTATTGAATTTAAAAAAAAAGTCATTTCAAATCCAAAAAAAAATCTTTTTACTCTTAACTTTTTTATAAATATACATGTGGTTTAATTTTTGCCATGTTATATTTTTCTACTGCTGAGGTGAAAATTTGTATGTGTTACACGAGACCTAAGTTATTTGCATCACGTGTCTTTGAATCCCTCGCTGCGCTCAGGATTTTAACAGAATCCCTCTCTACGCTCGTGATTCAATTATAGAATCCTTTACTTATTCTGGATTCATAATCAACACTTGCAGCAAAAACCAACCTTGCTCTCTTGATGCACAAATAACTATTAAGGCAGTTTCATCATTATTTCAAGCATTTATTCCGGAAGTTTTATGAGTAAAATAGGGAGGGGCCGAAATTCGTTTCACATTAGGTTTTATCGAAATTCGGCGGCTTGAACTAAACTTAGGCATTCGGCCGACATTCGGTTCAAATGTCGAATATTCTATACAAGAAAATATTAAAATAACAACTATTTTGAATAAAATAATAAAACTAAACCCTTAAAATAAAATTATATGCATTTTTTTATTGTTCGTTAGTTGTTAGATACTTATTCAATAATTAAATATATTCTAAACATTATCAGGATTTTGACATCTACATTAGATGGAACACACACACATGGATGGACATTACATTGGAAGAATTAACGCCAAAATTACTATTTTGAACTTTTGACAAAGTGGAAAATGGAAATTAATGGAAATCAAAAAGTGTCTGTTTGTAATGTCATAATATCAGCTTTTTACTAAATGCATAATTATGAAAGTATTTAATTTTATGGTACATGGCAAAAAACAAAAACAATTTATAAAAAATTTGACTGGCTGTCTGGCTGTTTATTCCGGCTAATCTCCGCAACGGCTGGAACGATTTTGACGAGAGACAGCTGATGTTATAAGGAGCAACTTAGGCTACTTTTATTTTAGAAAGAGCCATGCGGGCGAAGCCGTGAGCAGCAGCTAGTATTTAAATAAAATTTAAACTCGACGCGCACACATTTACGTAGTCTGTCCGATGCGCAAGCGCAGTTTACTTTGGTGTCATCGTAAAGTAGAGGTTATAAAAGGCAGATCTGTTTACATTACGCTGTCGTGTTTGAGTGAAATTAAATTGATTTTAGGTATTTCCGACTGCCTGCAGCGATCTAATACTGTAACGGGGTTTAGGTATAATAAATTATTTGGTGCTGACAATATAATGGTTTTATAATAGAATAGAAATAAAGTAGATGCATCATTCTGGTCTTCAGGAATTATTATTGTCTATACATAATTTCATTAACCAAACTGAACAACAAAAAATATTTTCCTATTATTGTTTATATATCATTTATTTATTTATTAATAAACATAAATATAATATAAATTAAGAACTATGCCCCGCAAAACCGTTTTCACGGTTTGTCTGTGGGAACAGAACAAATAGGTATAACTAATAATGTTTATTAATGCAGTCACTTAATTTTCGCTTATTGCACATTTAGAGGTATGAGGAACAGGGTGTAAAGTTCACTCATACTCTATAGTAAAGGGAGGATCCTCCGACCGGACGGGTATTGTGTCTGGTGGGCAACTGCCCAACGGTTGATGTCGGGATGTTGTATATATGCTAGTCGCGCGGTAAACTCTGATAGCGCGATGCAGGATTTGTGACGTCAGGTCTTTGATGCGTAGTTCGCATGCGGCGTTGTTGATACCGCCACACACATATGAAGCAACTTTTATTGTAACCAATATATATGGGAAAAACATCGTTTACAAACTCTTGAAAAAGAACTGCTTAAGTAACTTGGCAAATTTACCTTTTATTTCCTGATTTCTTATTTCAGTAAGCAACTGATTTAGAAGGTACTCTTTTATCAAGCGTTCGGTCGTCAAAATAATTCCTTATTCTAGGTACATCAAAACCTGCTGATACCATCCTAGTTGCGTGGTTATTGGTAACTAGCGAGTGACGGTCCCAGCTGCCAACTGTTAACCAGAAGTAGGTACGAGTATTTATGTTCTAAGCTGATAGGAAGAAATTTGCAAATTTTAAATAACTTATAATCATCTTTACATTTGTTTCTCGTTTTCTTACTTACGATTACTAATAGTTTTAAAAATCTTATTTGTTGTGCTTCTAATTTTTCTAAGTTACTTTAGAATGTGAGTCCATAGCAGTCGAGGTCTTAACTTAATATTGGTCAACTAGCTGTAAATAAAGACACTTAAGGGTATTACTTGGTACTTTAAATCTTAGATGGTAGAATTTACCGAGCAATATTCTAAGTTTTTTACACATTGATATAATTATATGTTACACTAGATTAGTAATTACCGCGCTAAGGCGTTGCCACTGGACATATGGCCACAGCCATATGCGTAGCTAACGTCAGTTCAGTGCTCTGTGTGACGCCAACCGAAGTGAACCTATTAATAATAATAATAACTTTTTAATAAGAATAAGAATCAGTATCTTATTACTTTTAAATGTTTAGTGGTTTCAAAGCTACGTCGTCGTCGCGTTTAAATAGTGGTTACACTTTTTGACACATTTTAATGAGGTTTGCTTCTCTAGTTATTTAACCCAATGGGTTTGACCACGAAACATTTTCGTCGTTTTGGTTTTCGTCGTTTGATACATCATCATCTGCCTCGCCTTACCCCAACTGTGTTGGGGTCGGCTTCCAGTCTAACCGGATACAACTAAATACCTGTATTTTACGTGGAGCGACTGGCTATTTGACCTCCACAACCCAGTAAATGGGTAATACGATACCGCTTGGTAAGACTGGTTGTCAGACTTTCGGGCTCCTAACGACCCGTAACGACTGTCAAAGATCCACGAATGAAAGCCGGGAGCACCGGCTTAACGGGTTTTACGAGCCACGGAGGGGTCTTGGTATGTAAAGATGATCACCCATCCACGAACCAACCGGGGCAAGTGTAGCTTAACCTGATCGATCGACCCGTCTGACTGTTATTACTTAGCCACAAGCCCCTCTTCCCATTCTTTGATTATGGACCTATTATTTCTTGAATAGAATGGGAGATATTATAATAATAAATTTATTTAAGACCATAAATCCCATTACAGACATGACATACATACATATTTGTGTTCGTACTTATGAACAGAGATATGCAGAAGATGGAGTAAGGGGCAAGAAGATATCTATAATGTGATACGGAATCCCTCAAACAACCGAATAAACGAAGGAAACCACTCTCCATTAATTTCATCATCAATATTTTATTTCAGCTGTAATTTCAGGTGAGCTTTAAAATGTTATCTGTAAAATTAGAAAGCTTCGTAGGTATTATAGTTTCTTTATGCAATGCAATGTAACCACGTTCCTTCAAATCAGTAGTCAGTCGGTCTGTTTGACATTCCGTATTTTTTGTAATATACAGAAAATTATGAAATATATTAGTTGAATTACATTTCAGGCGTCTCCTAAATTACCATCACCTCCAAGACTGCACTACAATCAAGAACAAAAGCATCAATAACAGGTACAGTCACCGACATAACCTCAGAAGCAACAAATAACTCAGCGCCGAGATTTGTTGTCGCTATCCATTGTCGCCGCGACACGCCAGTAATGAAAGCCGCTTATCTACGCGACTGTACCTCAGCTCTGTCGGTTATCTACGTCACTGTACCCTCAAGGAGGCTAATCGGACCGTTGAATTAAACTTAAAATTTGCATTTTTATTAATATTATATTTTTTTATTTTTTTGGGACTCTAATGGCGGATAGAGAAAATGGCGGCGTTGACAGTAGTAAAGATTGGTCTTGTATTACTTTTTGTTGTGTTTTATTTTGCAGTGGATCTACATCTTATGGTTTCGAGAACAGAAAAGGTTTCCAGTTTACTTGTATAAAAGTCTGTTTAATGTTGCATGCACACTGGTACACGTTATAACATGCATAGAAAAAAGTACGTGGATTTGATTTTAATTAGATATTATTTTTTATCATACCAATCTTTTTACAATGGATGAAAGTCTCAAAGTGAATAAAAAACGTTCATTCTCGATAAATAAAACGAACGTTTTTTCGAGCAAGTGACATAAAAAAAATACAAATAAATAATCATCACTCGTAGCATTTTCATCAAAATTAACGCCCAATCATTCAATAGACTTGCACAGTACTATAAAGCACAAAAGTAACAACAGTGCAAATAAATTGACGTACAGTCGAGCACAACTCGTAAATACCGCACAGGTGTGAGTTGTTGTGTGTTTACGCAATCGTATCGTTACAGTTACGCGTGTCGCTCGTATTTCGTACGCGGAAGGAGGTACGTACGGGTACGTGTGACTTGGATCGTAAAGGTTTTTTGAGGACGGTAAGAATATATTCTTTAGGAAACTTACTTTATGATGATGATGCAAGATTGTGTTGATGCAAGATTAGTTTTTTTTTTTGTATTTTTTTTATTATTTCTTGTTTATTTTTGGTTATGGCATTTTCAGAACGACAGTGATAGAAGCAGAGAGGACTTTGCTAATAGGCGACGTTAAAACTGTATACGTTGTATACTGTGTAGTGTGTATAATTATATATTGTGTACTTTTTGGGTGAACAAAAGTCATGCAACTCGCGTCATCGTCGCCGAACGCTCGAAATTAATAATCTAATAGTTCGATGATACAATTCACAAGTTACTTTGTTTTCACTTCTATCGGCAGTCCCAAAGACTGCCCCCCTTTTTTTTTGTTTTTTCTTCTTACAAAAAGTAATTTTGTATCAAAATATTTGCTAATTAAACTACCGAGTAGGCAGCTACTCAATAAAAAAAAAAACACTAATTCCACTCTCACAAATCAAACACACTCATCAGCAATAAATTTAAACATCATAAAAATATTAATTACATAAACTCACACACGTAAAAAATTGCCCACATAATTAATTACCATTAAAAACAACATCAAAGCTTGAAATAGCTGAAAGGGACGTCAAGCCGGACTGACATGGACACACGGACACGGACAGGGAACATTGAAAAGGAAATTAGCCTCAGTGTGGCGGCCATTCGCATTTTTTCCATTTATGTCAACATGACAAGAGCACAGTGCTTCACGCGGACAAAGGATGGGACAGAAGCATCAATGCTGATGGCGACACAGACTGTACTGGAAAACGTTAATTTTATAAATGTTATTATTGTATTGCCTGTAATTGTAAAGGATTTATTTAATTTTTGTTTAATATTTTGGTGCGGCTAGAACAAATTTTTTTTTTTTAGTTCTGTGTTTACAATTCTGATACTAATTCAGATGAGGTTTCAGCAGTTTTTTTTTATTTTCAGCCCTACGCCGATTCCATTCATCATCAATTTTGGAATTTTCATCAGGAATTACGGGGTCAAAATGGAACGATCATGGTTAGGCTATTACTATTACTATTGCTACTAACACCTGCAGAAAAATTTGTCCGACCCTTAGATTTTCCTTTTTTTTTAGAAAAAACACCTAAATGAATTCTTTATATTTTTAAAGGCAGTACGCAGTCAAGTACATAACAGCCCATGAATTATAGCGAACACAATCACGCAATTTGTATTTTCGCAAGTCTAGATAAACGAACGCAACTCTCACCCTCCGAAAAAAGAGAAAAGTCGGAAGACACAGGATAACAGTAACACATTTTCGTCGCGGAGGCTAACGATTCCGAAGTGTACTGTCCCATAAATCTGGGCCAGCCTGATTGATACATGGCGGTGGGTTGACGCCCATCGAGTAATTTAGTGCCGCCGCTACGCCCACCATCCAGATAGCGGGACTTTTGTTTTGCATTAATTCTCTTTCGCTGTTCTTTCCATCGATGCTAAAGAAAAGAATTTACTTTTTAAAAGGAATTCTACGTTGTGATAAATGTTGAGATAATTTTTTTCCTCGGGATTTTTTTTTTGTCTAGTGAAATTTAGTGTCTTGTCCACTGTGCGATTTGTGTAGATTGTTTTATGTTGATTAGCATTTTGTTCGGAATATTACTTTGTCGATTAGTTTTAATTGATTTTTAATATTCATGGAATTTATCGATATGATAATGTTTAGTAACAACATTTTGGAAATCGGCTACAAGCACATTATTCGGTAAAGTTTTGAATGAAATAAATCGGAATGAAATCTTTAACTGACTGTAACTGTAACTAGAGACTAAAAGGAGATAATTTTAATTATAATTTGCGTAATATTTTGGCCCCTGGACATAATTTGGGAAAGTACAAAATTAAAGTTGTCCCAAGGTGAATTTGGAATGTTATTAGATATTGATACAATCATAGATAGTATGATAGCGAAATTAAATGCTAACATTTGATCATCTGCTTAAAAAAATATTATATATTTTTTAAATGTTGCAACATTATT
The DNA here is from genome assembly GCA_947523025.1 of Dryobota labecula. NCBI lineage: Eukaryota > Metazoa > Arthropoda > Insecta > Lepidoptera > Noctuidae > Dryobota > Dryobota labecula. The sequence continues at coordinate 2,589,415 of OX383292.1, forward strand.
TATTGCTAAGCTAGGCTCTATATTTGCGCAAAGATACAGTCAACATCAGAAGTTAATCGTCAGATTATAAATTAATTAAACTATTCTGCATACAATAAGCATTACCTTTGTACATATTTTTCTGTTCCATTCTTCTTCTCTGTTTATATGTGTGTACATCAATTGTTAAAAAATAAATTAGGTTTTGTATAATTTTCGGTAGTAGCTGAATAAGGTAATCGTACGACCGAGACAAGTATCATGCATTTGGATAGGCTTATGACCAGCTTCAATCTGATGATGACTTCACCTTTGTTTTATGTATGCTTTTAACAAGTATCTCATTTCACACACATATAACAGCACCATAAAAACATCAGCCAATCCAACTACACTACCAAGTAGAACCCCTAACCATTCTAAAAACAAAACAAAACCAGAACGCGTTAAAACAAAACACTAACAACCATCAAGTCACAACACTACTTCATTCCTCATAGTTTTCTCATCTAAAGAGCAACAAAAGTGCCCCTTTCCCCCCACCGCCCCCTTCACAAAACCGACTAATTCCAGTACCAGTGAGGTTCAGACGACAGACCTAGCTGGTATTAAGGCCTTTCTTAACAGCTAATCTTAGGACAAAAGCTTTAATACGGCCGGCCCCGGGGTGTAGGACGAGTGTTGCCTTTTGTTTATTTTAATTTTTATTTTACGCCTGCGCGGGGAACGGTGTCTGGTGGTACAAGGAGGATTCATAGGGTGTTTGAAAATATTATAATTATTTATCTTTAACATATCTCGGGACCCGATGAGGCACTAACCGACGACTATCCCTGTACGCACTGTGCAAGTGCATCCTAAGAAAACCCCCGGTTGGTGTAGGGCTGTTGCAGGATATGGAAACAAAGATATTGGACTATGGGTTTTGGTAGCTAAAGTGGACTGGTTACATAAAACTATGGAAGGACTCCATAGTCCTTCCATACTTTCAGTATACAATAAAACATTGGTCAGGCAGGGGCCATGCCCTGCCTGACCAATGTTTTATTGTACACGGATGAAATGGCAGGGGATGACTTGCACACTCAATAATGGGCCCCTTGGAGACGGTCGCTAGCACATAGTGACGGAGCGACAAGGGGGCAACATATCCTGAGGTTTATTATTATTTATTTATTTACTAAGGCACCAAGTCCCAATATACAAATCACAAATATATAAAATTCATAAGAGACATTTAGACATTTATTCGTAGAAACATGAGAAAACTAAATCAATTCATTACATCATTAAAATACAATACAATCAAATTTCACTACATTGAACTACTACTACACTACACTAATAAAAAAAAACTCATAAAATTTATGTAATGGAGATCTGAAAACAGTTTTCGTCAGTTTTCTAGGGATTTGGGAAGACGAAGAGGTTGTTCCTCTAGTCTTTTTTGTAGGGTTTCGTCATTGAATAGCGCAGTGACCACTGTCAACAGACTTTACCTACCATTCAGGGCACTTTTGCATCTTATCAGCTCATGAACGTTCACTTCTGAAACTAAAAGGGTTCATTAATAAAAGTTGCTTAAAGTAATGAGACGAACAAACGATAAAAAAATGTAAAGTTGAGCAGACGTTAATTATACTCAACTTTAAGCAATGTTTGTAAATAAACTCCTTTAATACTCAAATGAATTAATATTTTCACAAGCAGCGCCGCTTGTTTTACAAAAAAAAAGACGAATAAGACAATGTGATATTCTCAATATTAATAAACCCAGAGGATTAAAGTTAAAAGTCATTTATTTGGAAAAAGATTATTATTTCCGAAAAGAAAACGTAACATCCTGTATGAGCACAGGATAGCCAGTGATATGCAGCTCATTTTCAACTGTAGCGCGAATTATCAGCGACGCGTGACGACACTGTCTGCCTACCAACTCATACTGCTGTATTATCACTTGTAATATCTTATGTACCTTATTTATTTTGTATATGAATTTGCATCTTATTTGCGGAGTAGCTCCAGTTCTCTTAGTTGGACTTAGGTAATTAGGTATTTGTGGTCACTCTTCTATAGTGCAATGCAGTATTTCCTTTTACTAAAGACAATTAAAAAACTACTACTATTATTGTACATGTATTTTCTTTCTTCTTCTTCTTCTTCTTTATTAGAAATTAGCTGCTGCCCGGGCCTTCGCCCGCGTGGCTATTTCTAAAATGAAAATAGCCTAAGTTACTCCTTAAAACATCCGCTACCTGTCAGTGAAAGTCCCGTCAAAATCGGTTCAGCCGTTTTGGAGATTTGCCGGAACATATGTATATACTTTCATAGGCATTTCGTAAAAAGCTGTTATTTTGACATTAGAAACAGACATTTCAATTTTATTTATTTTGTATAGATAGATAAGCAGTAGGTACCTTTGTACTTAAGACTTATTATGTCGTATCTGTATATTTTTACTGTGTTTTCTTAAATAAATAAAAGTGTTAAGGTAGATTTTGGAAGAAGCCTCTGACGCCACGAGATCAACAAAAAGTTTAACTTCTTGCTTTTTTACCGACTTCAAAAAACGAGATTCTGTTGTCTATTCTTTAACATTATTCTCGCCTTTTGTAAATGTCACTTAATTTACTTGTTGATTGAACATTTCCTTTATAAAGTTTTCAATAAAGCTAGTTATGGACCAACTCAATAAGTATCATATAGTCTTCAAATAAAATTCTGGAGGTATATACGCAGCTATAGTAAGAAACGGGCCAAGTGCGTGTCGAACCACACACAATGAAGCGTTCCGTAGTTGGGATGAATTTATCCCAAGAACAAACTTAACATTGTAGTTGAAAAACAAGTTCTCCCATACATTCCAACTGCAAATGTAAGTTTGTACGCACAATATTGAGATATTGACCATGTTATTTTGAGACCATAGACTTTTTATAGGTTTTCCTGTAATCTGCAAGTAAAGAACTATTTTTTTTTTTTATTGTATGCGCAGTAGTTTTCGAGATAAGAGGTGAATGGTCAATTTTCATCAATTGTCTTAAATAACTTCAAAAGTATTAATTCAATAAAAATATCTGAAATCATTGCAATAAGCTCTTTCATTTGATATGTCATACGGTACAGTTTGCAAAACTGTTTTTTATTTATTGCTAATTTGCCCCCCAAAAGTGACCGTGACAGAGGGACGGACAGACAGACAGACACACGAGTGATCCTATAAGAGTTCCGCTTTTTTCCTTTTGAGGTACGGAACCCTAAAAAGACAACAAAAGATAAACAGCATCCTCATAATTATGGAGCTAGTGTAAGTATAGTACTTGACAAAAATACTCTACCATCACATCTGAGACAGCTCGACTGGCTCGTCGGTGGCAGGTTGTCGCGCAAGAACAATGGTTAGTTCCGCACTAACCTCGGGTGACGTGACGATATGAAAAACATATGGTAGGTATGTGGAGGGAAATTGTGCGCGAAAATCTGGGGTGTGTTTTTTTTACGTGAATACGTCTTTAAATTTGCGTGCATAGTGGTAGGCAATTCGGAAAATTTATGATAACAAAATTGGGGGATACAGTTTCGTGTTGCAGTTACATATCTATCGACTATTTCTAAAACACCACTCGATAGCTAAAGGATCAAAGGAATTTTTACAAAGAAAATATTACCCGTTACGTACACGTATTCACAATCACACTGCCGTGTCCACGACACAGCCACACCTTGTGTGTTTTTGTAGCTATGTTAAGTAATGAATTTGAAGATAACAGGTGAGGATGCGAGTGGCATGTCGTGCAGGAGCCTATATATGCCGACGAAATTAATAAATTTATGTCCACATGAAAGCATTGCAAGTAATAATTGCAAAAGGTTCCTACTTCAGTTCCCCAACAAATCTCTGGGTTGCCTATAGGTAATTTGAATAAGATGTTAAAGGATGTCAAAATCGAACCAATTTTTAAAAGAAAAGGCAATATGTCAGTTTAAAAAAAAAAAAACCCCACCGCCGTACCTCTACGTTGACGTCGTGGTGGGGCTTTCGCGCTCCGAACTCTAGGTCTGTGCCAGTAGAGTTTACTTTGCCGGAACATGTCTAGGGTAAGGAGCCAGACCAAGAGAGATACAGAAACCCGCAGGGCAACATGTGGCGAGCTGTTGGGCAGTTGCGACCCCACGGACCCTATCTCCCGGGAGAAGTCATGTTCCTCATCTCTGGCTTGCCTTTATTGAGCAAATGTGCTCGGAGGAAGGAAGTATTCCAGTAAGTGCTTGTAGGGATCTTGACCATCTTCCGGGCTCTGGGATTATTCTGAGAGCTTCTCCACACCACCTCGAGCACCTCAGGATATGTTGCCCCTTGTCGCTACGTCACTATGTGCTAGCGACCGTTTTCGGGGGCCAATTATTGAGTGTGCAAGTCACCCCCTGCCATTTTATCCGTGTATAATAAAACATTGATCAGGCAGGGGCCATAGTCCTTCCATAGTTTTAGGTAACCAGTCCATTTTAACCATCCAAACCCACAGTCCAATATCTTTGTTTCCACATCCTGCAATAGTCCTACACTAACCGGGGGTTGCCCTTGGGTGCACTTGCATAGTGCGTACAGGGATAATCGTAGGTTGGTGCCTCATTTAATTAAAAAGCGTCTAACGGGCCTCTGCGAGTTGGCTTCGGCCCCTCGTACGCCTTCTAAAGGTCCGGGACCCCAGGGACCCCAGATATGTAAACATATAAAAATAATAATAATATTTGAAAGTAATAATTAATCTTATGTTTTACCGCAAATAAAATCTAAAAATATGTCCTCAGAAAATTCATTTCCAAAAAAATGTACCCATCCGTATTCCCTCTGGCACCCACGACACCTAAATCAAAAGCAAGCCGAAGCCAAACTCATTCAGAATTCACGCCGCCTCAAAGGCTATCAAATCGGAAATATCTCCACGTAAATGCACCCATCTGGAGTACTGAAGCTGCTAATATCTCAAGCGCGACCAATGACTTTGCTTTTACTCACCTGCCAAATACTATTTTCACTCGCGAGCGCAACGACACGTCTTACCTCGATGAAGATACAATTGAAAATGGAATGACCTCGGCTCTCGGTAAGGTAACGTTATGTTTGCGAAGTCAAAAGCAGATAGCGTTTACGAAGCGGGCTGTGGTCGAGGTAAGGTTAAAATATGCAGCGCTTGTATTGAGGGGACCTGCATAAAGGGGTAAGACAGTCCGTGTGGTCGCGACGCACTCCGTGCATGCACTTGCTGGGTAAGTTTCCAAGGCACGATACGGAGATGGCCTCTGACCGATATACTTGATAAACACATTGAGTAGATGAAAGGAGTTGCTTCTGAAAGATTTTCTAGGTCATTTTATCTTATTTTAACTAGCTGGTGCCCGCGGCTGCGCCCGCGTGTCTTTATCTAAAATAAAAGTAACCTTAGTTATCTACTCCTTAGAAGATTAGCTATGTGCCACTGAAAGTCTCAGCGAAATCAGTCCAGCCGTTTCAGAGATTAACTGGAACAAATAGACAAACAAAAATGTTTCAAATGGTTCATTTGATTTTTTTGTTGTAAGTCCCATAATTATTATACGTTCATATCAATTTAGTAAGAAGCTGTTATTTTGATATTACAAACAGACACTTCAATTTTATTATATTTATTTAGAAAAAAAAAGAAGTTTATTTGCAATAAACATGACGCAAACACAAAAAAAGTACACGTTGAGGGAAAATATGCGTCACATTCACGCAAAACGGCCATCGCTCAGCATAATGCTGCGACCCTATGCGAGACAGAGCTCCAGCGCTGATTGTCAGCGACAGCCGGCGTTGAATTGTATAGAAGATATTGACACCAAAAAGACTAACATTGTAGGTACTAGAATATGTTTATTTTACAATCAAAACCAGCCATGATAAGTTGATATAACGAATAACTTTATTATTAATGCAAGTGAACAGCTCCTTTTCTTCAGGCAATTTCTCCAAATTTCAAAATCGTTTTAAAAAACAACAGTTTTTCTACCATTCTCAGATACCATGATACAATAGTACCATGCGCAGATAACCACAAACATACCCAAAATCTATGCTACAATGGAAACAAGCCCCCAGTCTGTTTTCAAAAAGCCCATGAGAGCGTGTCTTGACAAAGTGACCGCTATTAAACATTCACTGCTGCTCAAGTAAGGTGTTAAGTCGCCGCCATTCTCTTTGAGACGGCGTTGTACACGCTGCAGTCCCACCGCAACACAACGGGGACTTGCAAGCATGCACCTGATAATTTCAAGTGGAAATCTCCAAGAATATGTGATGGCATTTCTAAGATATCCAAAACAGTACAAATAAGCTCTCAGAATTACTTAAGGCGAATGTGTCAGGGCAGCTCGCGAAATTCAAATTTTCTTAAGGTTTTTGCAATTTGCATGTGAGCATCAGGATAAATGTTAATATATAATATACTAGCTTCTGCCCGCGACTTCGTCCGCGTTAAATTTCTTGTTCCCCCGATCCACCCCGTCGCAACACATTGCCTGCCCGTGCTTTTACATCGTTTTCGCATAAACTTTCATAAAAAAAAATGATGTTCTAGTTAATAGGAATGTAATTCTTCCTCAAGAATTGGGCTGTAAAATGCAAAAAGATTTTTTCAAATCCAACTCGCAGTTCCAGAGATTAGCACGTTCAAAAAACAAAAAACCGGCCAAGTGCGTGTCGGACCACGCACAATGTGTTCCGTACTTGGGAAGAATTTATCCTAAGAACAAACTTAACATTGTAGTTGATAAACATAGTCTCCCATACATTGCAACTGCAAATGTAAGTTTGTACGCGCAATATTGTGAGATTTACCATGTCATTTTAAGACCGTAGACTTCTTATAGATTTTCCTGTAATCTATAAGTATTATAAGTAGGTATAGAACTATTTTTTTAATTTTTTTTTTAAACTTTGCCCCACTCTATGAATTTCTCCTGTATCGTGGGTGCGTTTACAAAATTTTAAACTCACATACACAAACAGCCAGACCCGGAACAACTACTTGTAGATCATACAAATATTTGTGCGGGAATCGAACCCGCGACACGCAGCGCAGTAGTCAATCGCTTAACCACTGCGCCAACCGTGCCGACAATTGTATTCTAAATGTTCGTCTATTTTCACTTATAACATAAAACAATTTATTTTAAAATTATAAAAAAAATACATTTGAGACCCGCACAGTAAGCCCTTTCATTTGATATATCACACGGTACAGTTTACAAAACTGTTTATTTTTATTTTCTTATTTGCCCCCCAAAACTGACCCCAAAATTTTAATGTCATTTATTTACGGTTAACGTCCGTGTTTGGGTCACTCAAATTAATATGTATACCAAATTTCAACTTAATCGGTCCATTACATTCGGAGCAAATTGGCTGTGACAGACGGACAGACAGACATACGAGTGATCCTATAAGGGTTCCGTTTTTTCCATTTGAGGTACGGACCCTAAAAAAAAAAAATTCAACCAAACACTTCTTACTTTACGTGGCATTGCAACGCATGGCCGGGTGCAGCTAGTAGAATTATAATAATAAAATTCATCAATACAACTCTCTAAGTTCATATGATCCGATTGAATGAATATTTCATGAAGTCATGACATTTAAGGATTATACTAACTTAAGTAGTTGTATTATGTTTATTTCAATGTTTTTGACATATCTCGGGACCCTGGGATCCCGGATCTTTAGAAGGCGTACGCGGGGTCGAAGCCAACTCGCAGAGGCCCGTTAGACGCTTTAAATGAAATGAGGCACCAACCTACGATTATCCCTGTACGCACTATGCAAGTGCATCCAAGGACAACCCCCGGTTGGTGTAGGACTATTGCAGGATATGGAAACAAAGAACTAACTAACTATGGGTTTGGGTGGTTAAAATGGACTGGTTACCTAAAACTATGGCCCCTGCCTGATCATTTTTTTATTATACACATCTAAAATGGCAGGGGGTGACTTGCACACTCAATAATGGGCTCCCGGAAACGGTCGCTAGCAATTAGTGCCGTAGCAACAAGAGGGCAACATATCCTGAGGTGCTTGAGAACTGGAGAGGTATTCCACAACTATCAGAACAATCCCAGAGCCCGGAAGATAGTCAAGATCCCTACCAGCACTTACTGGAATACTTCCTTCCTCCGAGCACATTTGCTCTTGCGAATCTCCACTCAAGCTGGCCAATAAAGGCAAGAATGAAGTGGGAGCTCAGTTCCACGTCAGTGTTCACTCCAGCCGGCCAATAAAGGCAAGCCAGAGATGAGGAACTAGACTTCTCCTGGGAAATACGGTCCGTGGGGTCGCTACTGCCTTACAGCTCGCCACATGCTGCCCTGCTGGTTTCTGTATCTCTCTCGGTCTGGCTCCTCACCCTAGACCTGTTCCGGCAAAGTAAACTCTACTGGCATAGACCTAGATTTCGGAGCACACAAGCCCCTCCACGACGTCAACGTAGAGATACGGCGGTGAGGTTATTATTGTTATTATTACAGATTCTAATGATTATAATTCTTTAAATATATATTTGTTACAAAACGGACAAATGTGACGAATCACACTTTAATCAACATACACCCAGACAATGAGCTGCATATCGCAATTTTTTTGAGAAGCTGTAGCTTCCCCCTTAAAGTATGACTAAGGCTAATGGCCTATTTTACAGTGTCCAAACGCACGAACGAACTATTAACAAGATGAAGAATAAAACAGATTTAATTTGAAATATCTGATCCGATGGATAAGTAACTAAACTGAAAATAAATTAGGAGGTAAAGAAACTGTAACACGAGAAAATAGTTTTAAGAGTGTTAACACTATCTCATCATGATAAGTGAGTGTTTGACCCCAGTTTTTGAATGAGCGAACGATCTTTGATTCCTATGTCTAAGTCAAAACACGACAAAAGAACTGTTCAACCAATCACCTTCGATCATAAAATTGCTTAACCCCCCACATCACTACCCTACTTCCTCAAAACACATCTTAACCCTTCAACACTCATGCAACTACAGAAACAACCGAACATCACACACGGCGCTGACGTTTCCAATATAAAATAAACAAGTGGGGTATGATTACGGCGGGTTGAACTCCGATCGATGACGGTTGACCCCTTTACCTGCCCCCGCTCGCTGTCCGTCCGTCCGTCTTGAAATCCGCTGCAACTGTTAAGGGGATGGACGCTGTCTAAGGTGCTTAGTGTAAAAAAAAGTAAGAAAAAGTTTTTATTTTTATTATTGAGCTCTAAAATGGAATAAATACCTCCCAACTAGAGTTTTAGACTTATGATGCCCTGTTTTAGCTTATAAAAGAAGGCCCCATTTGGACTTGAAATAAGCTGGGCAATCCCGATAGTAAAACCTCGTAACATCTTTTTCGCACGTCTGATATTATTATATGGTTTCTACTTTTGTAATCAGTTCACACAATTCTGCCTATGTCCAATACTGTTTGGCCATAGCACTCGTCTTTCCAAATAATGATTGAGACAACATTTTATGGAACTTATTATGACTGGTAATCCCATAGTATTTTATAATTGATAGCTGCTGCCCGCGGCTTTGCCCGCGTGTGTTTTTCTTAAATAAAACTAGCCTAATTTAATTCTTATGACATCAGCAGCCTGTCAGTGAAAGTCCTGTCAAAATCAGTCCAGCCATTTTGGAGATTAGCCAGAACAAACAGACAGACATTTTTTTTTTCTTTTTTATTATACGTACCTACCGTATATACTTTCTTTTGCATTTAGATAACGAGCTGTTATTTTGACATTACAAACAGACACTTCAATTTTATTTATTTTTACGGATTAAAAACTTATAACGAAACGAACCCTGGAAAACGAACATACGAAAAGCAAGTTACCTTTACAGCCACCATATTCTCTCAACAAAAACTTAAGACCCAATAAATCCACAAGGAAACCTCCCCTTAACACAAGGGGAGGTAGGTGCAATCTGGTGCCTTTTGTCCGTATCATGTCACCCCGCAGTCTTCACTCAACGATCTTTTATATTTCTACAAGACTGTTCAACTTTGAGTTGGTTACAAAAGTTAGGAGTTGAAAGGTTGATGGAATAAGCGGCGATGGTATGGGGAGGGTTATAAATTAATAAGTGGATTATTTGTCGCGAGGAATGTTGGTGTTTTGTTAGGGTAATTTAGAGCTATCTGAGTATGAATAGATTACGAAAATAACTAGGAACTGAACTCGCGACCTAAACAGAAGAACGACTCTCGTAATTAAAAACATTCAAAATCTACCGTATCGTGCAATCTCATCTGACTTTTTTTTTGCGGGATAAATGTTACCAAATAAAGGTACAAACGACATGCGACGCGACACAAAGAAACCGCTCGTAGCGCGACACGCGGTACCTTTGTGTCGAGTCGCGTGTCGCGCCTGTTTGTAGGAGCCTAAAGTAGTGGCGCATACATTGAGCATAGACTCGTTCACATGTTGTTTGTACTGCACAAAAACGTACATAGCTAAATACGTTTATCGAATATACGACTTGTCAAGCAAACCGAATGAACTTTTCGGTCTACTGTAGCGCATAATATTACACCATCAAACTGTGGCTATTCGTTTTTACACAGACAAATTTATAGTTTTTCGTCTATTTAGATTTCCTACACACCAGCTTTATATGGCATGTAAGGTGCTAACAGTACGTCAATTATTTGTTTTGAATGTAGTTTTATTCCAACACACTGAACTCTATTTTAACCCAGTACCTTCAGATAGGAGAAGAAAAGATTTGGTGTGTGCTAACTCTCAGACTAAACATGCTTTTTCTAATCGATTTTATTTATTTTTACGGCCCTACTTGTATAACCAGTTTAACAGAGTGCTAAAGATTTATAGTTTAAATTATAATAGGTGTAACTTACTAGTACAGGAATATTTGTCAAAACTCACTTACGCAGACACGGATAAACTACTAGAAATTTGTAAATAATATCTCTAGCTACCTACTCTAATATAAGTCTCTTCCTTTACCTAAATAATAATGGTGTCCACTTTATTTACTTTAATATTGTTTGTTAATTTATTTAAACATAATATATCTTACATAATCTAGTTTTAAAGTAATACACCTATTGTTGTCTTCTTTTTAAATGTTTGATGTAAATTGATGGCCTGAAACAGGTTTTTAATAAACCTAGATCAGGCAGGTCTACATTGCAGTTAGAATAAAATTTTCCTCGATTGTAATTAATCTAAATCATAAGTTTACTTTATACTTGAATAAATTTTATTTTATTTTATTTTATAGTATGAACAGCCCAGTATTAATGAGTTATAGATCGAATATTGTAAAAACGTGCGGTGTATTACCAAGTGAACCCAGCCTCAGCGACGATTAATGTCAAAAACTTAGAATTTTTGACACATCGAGGCTGAGATCAGAAAGTAATCAGCCTATGATGTTCCCACACACACAGGACACAGGCCTCCTCTCTTCTAGAGTGAGCTGTAATGTCACATGTCTTCGAATTTTTGGTTCTAGGACGTACCGGTTTCCTCACGATGTTTTCCTTCACCGTTTTAAGAGCAGATGGTGATAAAATTATTCACACAAAGTAAAGCACCTGTCTAGGTTCTAACCCACGACCTATAAACCGAAAGTCGAGATCGTTACCACTGGACCTCTCAGATTAGAATGCACGCGTTCCTAAAAATATGGGAAATGCCCCTCGGACTAAGTAATAAAAGGCTAAACCTTCCAATGCCAAATCAGAAAATCACCAAAGGTCTTCAATGAAAATTACCTGTTTTTTTTATTTTTTGCAATATTTTTTTTTTGTCCCATACTGTAATTTTATAATGACTTTATCCTACTCCGTCACTGTCAGATCCTTTAATAGGTACTGTTAGCGCTTTATGGAAGTAACGGTACCATAATAAATAAAACGCCTATTTTTGTTATGTAGCGTAATTATTGGGACCTTTAAATATTCAATTTAATATTATACTCGTATCTAAACATCTGCTTGTTAGCCCGGGGACCGGACTCTCTCAACTTTTCTTCAATTCTAATTCCAAATTAAATATTTGTTTCGTAATCTTAAAAGATTCCCGGAGGCTTCATGCAACACCAAGTTAGGTTAAAGCCTGGTACCTACCCTAGTACAATTAATTAATGACCTATTCCGGCCGAAGGGCTACAAAGCTAATATCTACACTATCAATGGGCTTATAAATCAACCACAGTGACTAACTTGAAGTCATAACTATCCACTAGCACCCAGAAATAAGTCCCCACAAACATAATTTAACATACCACCATCCACTAAAACACAAAACTTGTAGTGAGAATTAATACAAAAGTTGTTTTGCCCATAAAATTTGATGTCGTTCCACATCTTAGTGAAACTTGAAACTCATTTTCATATTTTCAACTATCTGACCGGCAAAACAAATCCACAACTCACGCCGTAATAGTTACTTACAGTCGTAGTGCATTAATGGGCTGCCTACAGATGTACGGGGTGCTGAATGTGGCATGAGCGTAGCTGTGGAAAAAAAATTGGGCTTTAAAAACCTTTTGGACCTAATAGTCTTTTTGTGGCTTGTATTGCTATCTGGACAACGATAAGGACTGACAGCTATGCCAAATTGATTTTATATTACTTACTTCAAAAATTGAAGGTCACTCAGCGCGCTATGGAGCGGCCTAAGCACGGAGTTTCTTTTGAAGGATAAAATCAGGAACGAAATTATCCGAAAGAGAACCGGTACTTTAATATTGAAATTTATAATATTTAATTTAAACTTTTACTCGGAACAGTACTGGCTTCATCTCCAACTGGTGACCACCCATATTGTATAATAATAGAGTCTTCGCTACAAATACCTATAATTTTTGACTATACAGATCTGTTTATGATAAATAAAATTCTCTCAAAAAAAACTTCTCTTTTCTTGCCTTATGCATTCTCTACCATTCAACCAAGGGTGGTGAAGAGATAACATGGCAGGAGCTCTGATTGAGAGGAGAAAAAATATCCCTGTCACATCCAGTGATCTCTAACACTCGCAACTATTTATGACTACTGCTTACCACGCTGCATCCGGGGGTCTCATAAAATTCTATCGCCGGGATTGTGCAGCGTTGATCCGTCTGCAGCGGGGGGAGCGGGGGGGAGTGCCGTAGATTATGAAATAACGCGGTCCTCCCCTTCATTGGACCAATTATATGACCAGTCGAAGGGTTAAAATGTGCAAGTGGATGGCCATTAAAGGTGATATCATTATGTCTAGACCTGAGGGCTGTGAGTGATGGATGAAAAGTGGATCAGCTGGTAATCCTGTCAAAACATTAAGGTTTTAAAACATTGTAGGTATTTGAATAATTGGTCAAAGTGGGACCGCGGTGCAGGAACGGGTCGTACGGGATGGTTGTATAATTATTTATTTTTTCTTTCAAATCATAATGTTAGCGTTTTCATGAGAAAACATCTTCCAAACTGCTCATATGTTCTATATGTTCTCGTAGATTACACAGGAATATTACTGTCATAAGAAGTCGGTTAAAAACTAAGACTTCGTTCTTGTGTGTCAAAATAGCTATTCCAATTTTCCATATATATTTTTTTTTTTTTTAACTTTGTATGTAACACTTTATTACTTTCCAACGTATGATATTTCCACTTGTTTTCTCTTGATAATTCGATATACATATAATGATTTATGAGAAGTTTAATTACCTAAACGTCTGGTCATTTGAAAGAAAATAAATAAAAATAGATGTATTTGTCACAGAAACACGTGCATTCAAAAAGATAAGATAATTCGAATATGAAACACAAAAACAAAACATGAAGAAGACCAACACTATGACTATCAACCAATATAGTGATATAGTATATGCGCCTCTTTGACTCCATCACCCAATACCACCCTCAAAAAAAAAAACAACATCCACATTCTAAACAGCACACAACCCAATATTTCGAAAATCATATAACTAATAAAAACGCTAAACATACTGTAGAAATGGCTCGCGAACCGAACAATATTGCCCCGTTGCTTGCCAAATCGAAAACTAAGCTCGGTCCGTACTCATAAGTTGCTGTATCTCTGTATTGCACAACTTTCAACTGCGACGCTCATTTGCAAACGTTATATAGGACGAAGATTCGGAATTGGATCATTTAACTATTCTTTTGAGGAATAAAAGATAGAGCGGACATAGTGTTCTTACCAAGACCAACAAGATTGGTTTGCGATCTTAAGGGTAACGCAATCTTGTTAACTCCAAATAAAACCTAAAAGAAAGACGTAAATAGACCAAATGCCAAACAAAGAGCAGGGCAGTGAAAAGGATAATGCATTCAAAAATTCAACGATTTTAAAGGATGTGGATTAAGTTCCCAATAAAAACATTTTTACTTTTACTTTAATTTCGGAAATCGTATTTTTTTTTTTTTTTTGTAAAAGTTTTTATTTTTCATTTTTTTGTTGTGGTAATTACCACGCACATTTTTGAATACCATTACCTGCTATGTAAATAAAAGTGACAGGAAGTTATTATAACATCATACAATTAGATTAAGTGGAAAAAATGCGTATTATTGACAATAACTCAAAAACAATAACTCAAAAGCAAAGTTAATAAAATTTGTATGGGACCACCGCGCAAACTTCTTAAACCAAATGAAAAAAGAATTTTCAAAATCGGCTTACAATTGACGAAAATATCGATGAACAAAAAATTTAAAAAATACATACAGACGAACATCTCCTCCCCCTTTTTTGAACTCGGTTAAAAAGGTGAGAGTCGTAGACGCAAAGCTACTGATATAAAGAACATCATCTCAAGTCTGATTGTGCTCATCTAATCCAGAAACGTAATTTTCGCTTTTCTTCTTCTATTCCAATATTTAATTTTTAGCTCACTCTCTCTGAAAATCTGTTATGATCTCTTTTAATCACCTATTCACAAAATGCAAACTTAGAGGCACCCAAGATCCCATAATCACAACCTAGCTTTCTGCTCACCCCTCAAACAATAGCACACCTTAACAAAATAGGCGTAATAATTCCATCTGAACACGTTAACTAAGGACACTATGTACGGTCAGCAGGTAAACAAAGCGACGCATTAGGAGGGTAGATTAACAAAAAAGGCGGGGGTGAAATACGGCGGTGCCTGTAAATTTTCTTACGGCGCCCCCTCTGACGGCCCCGAACATCGACACTGCGCTGACATGAGTACGGTGTGCACAAATGAGAAATGTGTTACTGTATTTTATTTTTTGGAATCAGAATTAGAATTATTTATTTATTTATTTGTAAGAATGAAGTTTTATATAGTACTAGCTTCTGCCCGCGACTTCGTCCGCGTGAAATTTCGGCCCACCCATCGCGTCGCATTCGCATCCCGTCGCTCGCCCGCGCTAAAACTTCGTTATCGCTTTGCGTTCTTTCTGACTTCCGTTCTTTTCGCTTGGCTTCTAAGGATCGTAGCGTAGATATATAGCCTATAGCCTTCCTCGATAAATGGGCTATCCAACACTAAAATATTTTTTCAATTCGAACCTGTTCCTGAGATCGGCGCGTTCAACCAAACAAACAAACTCTTCAGCTTTATCCATACTAATATTATAAATGTGAAAGTAACTCTGTCTTTCTGTTTGTATGTCTGTCTGTCTGTTTGTCTGTTTTCACGCCTAAACCACTGAATCGATCGTTATGAAATTTGGCAGAGATATAATCTGGAATATAGAGAAGGACATAGGCTACTTTTTTACGCGATAACCGACATCCACGCGGGCAGAGCCGCGGGCAAAAGCTAGCAAATTATATAGCTGACCCAAGCAACTTCGTCTGCGTCACCTACTCGTAAGAGAGAGAGTGGTTTAAGTAATGAATTATCTACTTATTTTCTTGCGGAGTTATTTTAAAATTATGATATTTCCTAAGATGTTGATTAAAATCAAAGGATGTCAAGGACAATTTTGTTTACATTTAAATACTTGTGATTAATAACATATTTATTTGGATAAGGATTAATATTATGTTGATAAAACTCCTTCGCAAATAATGAATTAATTTCGAAAAAATTTGATTACCATAAAAAAGGTTATAGTGAGGCAATCTTAAAAGATAGACGGACTTTTTTTTAGAACTTTTAAAGAGGAACATTTCTATAATACATGATATTTGCGTTACCTAAACCGTTTATTATTTACTAGCTTATGCCCGCGGCTCCGCCCGCGTGGATGTCGGTTATCGCGTAAAAAAGTAGCCTATGTCCTTCTCCATATCCCAGGCTATATTTCTGCCAAATTTCATGACGATCGGTTCAGCGGTTTAAGCGTGAAAACGTAACATACAGACAGACAGATAGACAGACAGACAGAGTTACTTTCACATTTATAATATTAGTATGGATTGTGCGTACCTAATTACGGTTTTATTTATTTGTTGTATCTATAATTTATATTTTATTGCCACTTATTTTTAATCCCCTAGTAGGACTTATAGATTTCCGTAGGTGTGTCCGTGGCATTACTGCGGGCCCTATCAGAATACCAGCGCTGCGGTATTTATTTTTTAAATATCGCAGCATTATGCTGAGATAGTGGCCTTTTTGGCCTCGCACAGGTTTACAATGTTGTTAGTTTTAAATGCTCATGTCTTATTTTTTACTATTTGTATTTCTTGTGCGTGTCCCAAATAAAATGTTTTTATTCCTTTCTTTTCTTTCTTTCTTTATGCAGCGCACGCAACAGAAGCTCTCAAAAAGGAATAATTTTTCCCGTTTTTGCAACATTTTTTATTTATGCTTCGCTCCTATTGGTCGTAGCGTGATGTTATATAGCCTATAATATTCCTCAATAAATGGACTATCCAACACAAAAATAAAATATTTTTAAATATTTTTCAATTCCAACCTGCAGTTCCTGAGATTAGCACGTTCAAACAAACAAACAAACAAACTCTTCAGCTTTATATATTAGTATAGATGGTGCTAATATTTTGTTAAGTCAGGAAATCAAATCAAATTATGTTTAGAGGAATGAGGAACAGGGTGTAAAGTTCACTTATACTCTATAGTAGAGGGAGGTTCCTCCGACCAGACGGGTATTGTGTCTGGTGGGCAACTGCCCAACGGTTATCTCGGGATGTTATATATATGCTAGTCGCGCGGTAAACTTGTAATTTTGTCTTAGAAAACTCGGAGTAAGTATCATTGAAAAAGGATTTCAAATATATTACTTACCTATTGTTTTTAAATTATATTTTTTCAGTCAGTAATGTGTGTATGTATGGAAATATTGAGTTATTTTAAAACGTCATAAATAAAATTATATTTATAAAACACCCAATACGCAAATTCTTTATTGCATTCCACAATGTATATGCTTAGGTGGTAATCATTAGATTAAGATACAATCGTGGACCCTGTCGGGCACAGCAAAAGAAAGATAGTAGGTAGAGATGAGGATTTATCGTTTATGTTATAATAATTCTATCTTATTATATTATTTTTTTTCTAAATTGTGTATTTTATGTGAGCACAAAATACGAATTACTATATAGGTTCAAGGTAGAGCAATCCAATATTCTTAGTCAAATGTAGAAGAAAACATCTAAAGCCTTTAATAAAATCCCACAATGACAGCTGCCACATTTTTCTGCTAACAGTACACTCGTCTCCCGATTCGTCCCACCGAAAATTTTCGTTCGAGCCGTTTCTAAAGCGCCTTTTTTAATCTCTATAAATCAAATTTATGACTTGTGTAAGCTTTCTGTTTTATTTACCCTTTTATAATTTTGTTGTCTGTACATACACGGATGGAGTTGGGGCAGTACACACACATGCTTATGATAAACACACACACATGACTATGCTTGCCACATTCATTTTAGCAATTTCTAGGATTTGTTACATATTAAAATGTTGTAGTTAAATATTATGGATGCATTTACATTTATTTAAGAGAAATCGGTGTCCTGAAGGATTAAGTATAATGATAGTACTTAAGGGGGAAGTAGTACGTCAGGGTAGCCCGCGAAATTCAAATTTTCTTACGATATTTCAATTTGCAGGTCAGTGTCAGGTTCTGGCTGTCTGTGTATGTGACTTTATTTGTAAACGAACCCTATTAAGGGTGCGTTTATAAACATTTAAACACGTGTGTGTGTGTGTTCATGTGTTGCCCCACACAAGGAATTTCTCCTGTATTGACAGGAGAAATTCCTAGTGGGGGCAACTTTTTTTTTAAATAAATTAAAATAATGGTTGTACATTAATTCAAATATGATTCGCGACTATATCAAATATTTATGTATAGAATTATAATCATAAAAATCATCAATACAACTCTAAGGTCATAATTAATCTGATTGGATGATTATTTTTTAAATAGTCTTGAATGTGCCCTGGCGGCTGAGAGTATGTCATGCTGACTTAGATGTCTCGCTGATGGTGGCGTGTGTGTTGGATCATTTAGCTCCCTTCAAAATGGTTGCTGAATGGTGCTAATCCATGCGTCATGTTCGTGAACTGGCGCCGTCAGTTGGGACTGGTCATCTCTTAGCTGCCACGGGTTATTTTATTTTATTTTGTTTCTATTTGTTGTACCTACGCTTGACGCTTTTAACGTTTAAGTTTTTATTATTTTTATTTTGACATCGTTCTCACATTTAGTTATAAATTAACGAACGATGTAACGAATACTTTTGTAACAATTTAATTTAAAAGTGTCCATGGAGTTTCTTGCCCGTTCTTCTCCATAGGTACCTACGCTTTGGAATGGGAATGTAGCTTCATTTTTCTTACTGACCGACTCCTTGACAATTCAAAAGTGCCTGTAAATGGTTTAATTGAAATAAATGATTTGAGTTTGAGTTTGAGTCATTCAATCAGATTATACCGCTTCACCAGTTGTTTTTTTTTTTTTTTTTCAATATTTGGTTTTATATTTATTCAAATACGAATATGGCTTTACAGAATTACAATCATTAGAATCAGCAATACGCCAATTTAAGGCTCTTACAAATAGGCACGACACGCGACGCGACACAGAAGGATTCATTATGTTCGGCAATTTAGATATCAGTTTCATGATAGTAATATGGTATGCAGATCGGTCTTATTTGCTAAACCAATTAGGCAAGAAATGTTAATGTTTTTGGAAATAGAAAGTAAAGAGCTACGTTTTGATTTGGTATTTTAAAATTACCTGTTATTGTATAACTACTTAATATACTAATACCTGAGGCTATCGTTATTAGTGATAATCCTCTAACATAAACATTTACATTCCGCAAATATTACGTGATTAATTAAATATACGCTTAGTAATTATTTTAAAATTCAAAATCATTAAAGTATGTTTTTTTTTTATGATATGGCAACTCAGAGTGTAACCACGAGGGGCTCGGACTCTTTAACCGGACTATCCGGTGGTGCCTTAAGCTCCTAACGGATTTTAAGGCCTCCAGCCAGGGCATACTTATAAGCTAAATTCTAAATTCCGTCTGCTCGCTAAGGGCACCCCCTGCGGGGTACGGACCTCGGCTTAGGGCAGAGTCGGAGGGGGAGGGTGGCAAGGGACCGTCGGTGACTGGATAAAATCAGTATTTTGATTATTATCATGGGGAGTTTGGACTAAATGCTGCTCAGCTAAAGCGCGTGCTGGCGCTTCACTTACAGTCAAGGGTCGGGGAGGACTATTTGTTAGTCGAGGATTTCACGTGGGGCCTCGGCGGCGAGGTCGGAATGACGATCGTGTAGTGTGTACTCTTTTGCGAACTGTACTAGTAGACCTATGACTCTCCTGGAGAAGAGTGATGGGGTCGTCTGGGTCGGTCAGTGCATGCCGTGGACGGCGGATCCTGCTAATAGTAGAGGGAGTATAGTTGGCGGCCTTTACAACCGCGGGGGGTTGCGGTGAGTGGCGGCAGAATCAAAGAAACGCTTTGAAGCGCGTTTTATGAATTGGGCTATGGCTATCCGAATCAACCAGGGGGCTCCCGTGATCTTACGGAGGAATCGATTTTGGAGGGTCTGCATCTTATGGATGATATAGAGTTTGGCGTATAATTAAAGTATGTATTGAAATGTTCAATATATAGCACTCCCCAGTTCCTTCTTATAATAATATCTCTGCAAGCCAACGAAATGGGAACAAAGCATCCCAGGATTCAACCATGCATATGAAACGTATTACTAGACGAAAAACTGGTCCTTACATCCTGAAATATTATAGGGTTATTTTAAATTAGCTAGCTAAACTTCTCAGATACGATGGGTATCGCAGTCTAAACACGAAAAAAAAATTGGTTGCCTGTAAAGTTGGTTTACGGACGATAGTTTAACGTGACAACGTCATAACAAAACACAACAAGCGTATAATAAGCGTAACGGGACAATGGACGTAACGGGACATTTTCGTGCATGTAGCCGGCGTTCATCGATTTATTAGACGTTGTCACGTCAAAAAGATTTGATATTTTTTTGGGGGATCAACGACTACTATTACGAGTAGTTACTTAAAGTATGAGTTAAGAAAAACTGTTCTATTATTTCTTATCGTTTTTAGATATCCATACCCATCACGTTTGTGAAGTTAACACAAAAAAAAACCATCGACTACAATAACTACGATCGATGACACCACAAATAATACATGTTTTTTTTTTAGTTCCGTCGCTCTTGCGGAGTTTAGCTAGCTAATTGAAAATAACCCTGTATGGGATGTTAAAAGTAGTTAGTATAAATAAAATGGCTCTACCTAATATTTTTACCATTCCAGATATTTTCAAGCGAACAAGCTAACGGATCATCACTCATCGTTAAACAATACGAACATCATAATATCATCTGAATACCCAATAAACCTGATCAGCCCAACTTCTACCCATAAACAATGAGTGAAAAACATCTGAGCCCACTGGGCGGATCAGGTCATTAATTCCAGTATTGTTCACCGTGTGCTGGAAGGAGTTATGGGTACGTCTTTGTGTATGGTGACGGGAGAACGCCTATGGTAAAAATATGGAGGTGATATTGACTGCCATGATTGGGAGTTGTGAGGTGTTCAACATTTGTAAAATATTTTTTTTATTTAAAGTTTATAAAAGGTATTAGAAAATTCTAGACACACCGAGGTCGCTGATTGAGCCGTTTTTCATAATTCCTTCTGAGTTGCGAGATAATATTTTTTCACAGGTGTGGCGCTAGTAGACCGTAGTATGCGCTTTTAAGATAATGTAACTACTTTAATTTATTTCTCAATGTATGTTTCGAAATTTAAATTTATTTAATGTCCAGTGTTCGAAGTCAATTCCTAGGTTACAAGGTTGTGTCTATGTAAGTCCTGCATCTTAAGAACCACTAACTTCCAAAATATAAGCTTGGCTTAGTTTGGAAGTTGGCAGAAATTTTGCAATTTGCAGCTCATTGTCTGGTTATATGTTGATTTAAGTATGATTCGCGACCGTAACAAAATATCTATTTACAAAATTATAATTATTAGAATCAATAATACAAATCCTTAAGTTAGTATAATCCTAAAAGTCATAATTTCACGAAATAGTCATTCAATAGTGTTATATGAACTGAGAGAGTTGTATTGATGATTTCTAAGATAATAATTCTATTAATAAATATTTGATATGGCCGCGAAACATATTTATATCAACATACAACCTGCAATTTGTAAAAAACGTAAAAAAAACATTAATTTTACGGGCTTCCGTTTTTTTTAACATTTTTTCTCTTGCCGGAAACATCACGTTACCAGTCCTTATGAAATTGTTAAGTAGCATTCACCAACTGCACCAAATTAATCAAATCAATGTACATAAAAAGAAATCGATTAACCTCTCAGCAATTTCAATACCGATATCTTAAAAAAAAAGTTTTAACATGTTAAAAATAAATTCCGTGAACACAGGAACGTGTGCTAAGCAGCTTAGCCGAGGTCCGCTAAAGAACACGTCACAACATGCCCTCAACTTTGTTATACATTTCCTTGACTTAGCTTTTTAGGGTTCCGCAGTGTGGCCGAAAATGAAACAACATCTTTTTATTTATTTTTATTTATTCTTAAACTTTATGTGAATTCCAGTTCTCAGCAAGATTATCAGAGCGCACTACGTTATTATAAACTCTTATTTTTCTGGCATCAGATTCCAATTAAAATTAAAGGCAGTCTACTTAAAAAATTCTCGCTAACCTGAAATTAAGTAATAAAATATCCATTTCATTTTTACTCTTAGCTCAGGTAGATTCCAATTATTATAGGTATACCTCTAGTTTAAGGACCTAATAATGAAAATATTTATGTAAAACCAATCAATTCAATAAACAATTTCATTTTTCAATTTACCGGAGGCAATTCACTCCTAAGTTATTATTATTATTATTTACTCCTAAGTTCGAAACTAACGGTGAGGTTTTTAACTTTATAATCAAATCAAGGACTCCAACCTCGGTAGCTTTGTTAGTTAATGCTAGACCAAAGGTTTACTAGCAAATTATTCGGTGGTTTTGGCAATGTAAGTTGTGGTCAGCTAAATGACTCGTCAGCCTGTATCGGTTGGCTTGCCAAGCTCACCCCGAAATTACACGATAACACTACTTATCATATTTATTTTCGTTCAATCCAGCGATCCACTCTCTCTAACTACTGTGTCCCGGGTTAAAAATGCCCTGCGAGAAAAAAATTACCTTGCCTTTAACAAGCACATGAGATATTTCAACTAAGTCTTAATGTATTAAAGAAAGGAAGGAATCTTCTCAGTTTATTGCAACCAATTTTGATGCACACAACTAAAATAATAAACTTAAAATTACAATTTGCACTTACATTGTTCCATTTTCTTTATATCTCTGAAAAGAATTCCCAAAAACAAAGACAACAAAGAGAATAGTACTTATTTGTATACGGAACCTAAAACCTCACAAAACATTTAGCCAACATAACGCCATAAAAACTTTCCTTTGACGCGTTGCCCACTACGTCACACACACAAAGCGAGCGATTACATAGAAAAACGCGCGAAACGCTTAAAACGGAGGGGAGACGACCTAGGGTGGGGGGTGCTACAGAAATGCAAATATGAAATATGAAAATGAAGATGGCATGTAATAAAAGTGATATACTGGGCTCCGTAGAGCCATTTCGTACCGTGGGTAGTCGTCTCGTCAGTTTTATGCTCGGCCGTCCATCATGCCCTGACAGCATTCATGGATGCCTCCTTGAGCCTGAAGAGGGGTAGGGGGAGGGGGGAATGGACGCGCAGATTTATTATTTCAATGTTGATGTTTGATGTTTTATTATTTGAGTCGTGTTTTGTTCTGCTTTCGAGGTCAGTGACGTCATAGTTAAAATTCGTCTATATTTTCTTTATGCCTAGCTGTAGTGCAAATAAAAATCGCTGTTTTATTTTCAAGTCACGCATCTTAAAGTTTCTTTCAGTCATTCAGTTTCTTTCAACGGCTGGAAAAGGATTTTTTTTTTAATACACATCTTTTTCTGCTCACTTCTAAAATTACCCAAAACACACACGAAAGCCACACATCTCACGACACTAAACCCAAAAAGTACAGTAAGCAAAACAATAAGGATCGTTAACAAAAATTTTAATTACCATAAAACAGCTCAAGTGGTAGTGGTAGGGTCAGCACATTCAGCGGCGATGCAAACAAGGCTGGCTTTAATCGAGTGCCCTAACTCGGCGTAAGCTTTTTGATATCTCCGATACCGGGCTAGGTGCAGATCCTCGTACGGTTAGCAAAAAAGTTTGTAAATAAGTTGGGTAGCGGTGATAAAATATTATATATTGAAAAATTTACATTTGTACAATATTATTCTATTAATATTAAACGGATCGGTATGCTAAGGGTAAATCTCGTTCAATTATAATTTTTAAAGGCGGGTGATATAGAAATGATATAAAAATTGAAGAAGTAGGTACATGCACATCATTTACCTTTTTTCTTTTTTTTTTCTTTTTTTTCAAAAAAAAATCTGGAGCCACAGTTCATATAATTAAGACGAATCGGGACATGTAACGTGTACATGACGCTTCCAACGATACTTCGTTTGTCAAAACACGACGAGTATTTTAGGAGTTATGAACTTATGAGTGAACAGATGAACATACATACTTGGCCTGTTTAAATAATAACCCTCCTTTGGCATTGCTGTAGTCGGGCAAAAAGAGATTATAAAAATACAAAATAGTGAAGGATGTGATGCAGTACCATTATTTTATTGCCTTTACGGAGAACATAAAAAAAAAATACTTTTTACGATAACTTTGGAAGTAACCATACTTTTCATGACCACTTCCTTATTTGCTGCCCCTACACTGACCATGTAGGTAGCGTTAGCAAAGCCAGGTGGAGCATGTTTACGGGGGCTCGGTCGCGTACATCACCGCGACAACGCGCCAGTGTGCGCGCGTCCTAACGTGCTTCTAATAACATTAGCTTTTAACTGTCCCACTAAGGTTTTTGGGGATTTTAAGGACTGGTTGTTAAACTTGTGTTGTTTTCTGTTATAAGTAGAGTGGAGTTGGAGTTTTGGTGGCATTCAAAGGCGACAGCCAATCGTGAGAAGGCTTGTTTGCAGTTTGCTTCCACTAAACATAACTCTGCTTCCAAATGACATTGCCGTGTTCTAGTTTCAGGATGCTGGTGTAATTTTAAGCAAAAAATCGATGAAATAAGTTGAGATGTCGCACAAGACATCTCTACTTACGTATACTCTACTAGAGTATAGAAAAAGAAAAAATATAAAATACTTCATTTGAAAGTTTTTTTTTTTTTGTTAAGTTACTTTAAGATGCTCTAGTGTAAAGTTGCCAACATGTCGTTTGGCCAATATTGCCTTTCAAGCGTCGATATTCTTCTTCTTCTTTTCGTGTGATTCAAAATCAAAATATTTTATTTCACATAAACCTACATGGGCACTTATGAAACGTCAGAAGCTAGGTGCACGGTTCCAATTAGTCGTTTCCTATGGAGAAGAGCCGGCAAGAAACTCCACGGTTACTCTTTTAAAAATAATTGGCTTTACAATATTATCAAATAACAGTGATAATAGGTATGGGAGGACAGTGTAGGCCTTTCAACAATTACCAGGTATTTAACAAAATAGAAAAGTGCCAACAAATCTACACTCTACTAGGTCTACAACGTTCTCACATTCACAAAATAGAAAAAAAAAAAAAAAACATCTAAATATATAAAAGATTAATGACATGATTGCAATTAAAACTACGGTTAGTAACTAACCTGGTGTGAGAGTTTTTATGCCGCCCATGGGCCTCTGACTTGACTACACATGCTGTCGAGAAATATCTCTCGTACACGGTTTCCCCACGATGTTTTCCTTCACCGTTTTTTAAGCAAGTGATATTTATACAACACGCACATGAATCCGAAAAGTCAGAGGTGCGTGCCTTGGGTTCGAACAAGAGACCAATGACTTGGCAGTCCAACGGTCACACCACTAGGCTATCGTAGATATATTATAAAGTCTAAGGTTTGTCGGCCCGAACATTTCTACTTGGGCATGAGCCTTCTTAAATAATAACAGTTATTATTATGACACCCCAATTTTTTTTCCGTGTTCACACCTTTGCAAATTCATGCACAGGTGTTTACATCCAGGGCTTGTTAACGTTACCAAATAACAAAATAATAACCGTTACGTAACGTTAAATTTCAATGTTATACCTACTAACGTTACAAAAATTTAACGTAACTTGATAACATTACCAGTAATATAACGTTAATAAACATTAACAAAAATACGATAACTAACGTTAATTTAGCTATGTTGCCGTTCTGTGGGTAAGAATCAGGCAGATTCAGGCAACGTTTTGATCGGCACGGCATCAGAGAGGCGCGAGGGCGGGCTCCCGTCGCGCCGCACGCCTCAGGCCCCACTACTTACATCTCACCCCTTTAAAATAACGATAAAATTAATAATCGCATAAATAACGTTAAATCGATTACCGTTATTTAATAATAACGTTAACTCAGTCAATAAAAGGTAACGTTATGAAAATTTACCGGTATTTAAAGGCCTATTTTACAAGCAACCACTCATGTGGGTTAATGACTGATTCAGTATACGGCAACTTTAAAATATTTCTAATGCAACCCTGCATCTTATAAGAATTAAGTTACCTGTAAGTTTTTTTATTTTTATTTTTTTCAATGATTTGTTGAATTGGGAAACTATAAGTTTGTTCTATTTAAATAGTGTTTGCACTGCACAGGAGCTATATTTTATATTAGTTGGAGATAACAAGAAAATTAAATGATCTTCTTATTCTACGTCTTTATTCATTTATTTGTTGTACAATGTACACACAGTTACAGGCTTTGCTTAACACTAATGAGTACATGACCCCGTTAGGGCGCAGCAAGATAATTTAAAACTAGAATATAGTGTCCTTATAATTAGAACACAATATTTCATTATTCAGTGATGTCTGGGAATTGGATCGCCTCGACATTTACTGTGTTCGGAACTGTAGATGATAGCAGTAATCACCATTTCGTTACCTGCCATAGGAAATTTTCTTCACCCAAAAATAACAATCTAACACAAAACAATAGTACCTACATCCAAATTCGGGCAAAATCTCTAAGTAGAAAGGTAGTTTAATATCTGTTTATACACTAAACCTCTTATAATTCTGGCGGCCACCGCAGCCGTGCGAGCCTCGTAAACAGACACACACTTGCAGTTTTTGTGTATACTTGCCTTCTGCTCACCGCATAGTTAAGGGGCTGTGCTGATCAAGTGATTGGGAGTTTAAAAGCTGTTGATTGCTTCAACAATATTTTTGAAAACAAGAAAAAAACTGTAATGTCAAATATTGAATGTTACTGAAGAAAGCATACAAACTGTGATGTCAAATGTTATATTAGCTGGTGTGATTTTGTTGACAAAAAAAAATTAACATTCACCGTTGTGAAACTACGTCAGGGCTTTATCGGTCACCGACGGATAAGGCATCTTGTGATGTTTCTTATGATCTATCTTATCCTATAGTGTCAAACTCAAAAGCATCAATCAAATAAAACTTCTCAACAAGGTTGACTAATTATCTTTGTAAATTGTGGTTGTACAAAATTAAGACACACCCAAGTACCAATATTTTGCATTTAACAACATAACATTCTTAATAATTCAATTCTGAATTAGTAGCAAACTGTGAAAAAAGTTGAACTAATTGATTTAATTTCATAATGCATTCACAATTTTAAGCAAGGCTGAACCCTCATAAAAAATCATATCAGTTATTTTTCCTTTACCTAAAAAGATAAAATATCGAACCAAGACAGGCACTTTACTTTGTGTACATTATTTTCATAACCACTGCTCTCAAAACGGTGAAGGAAAACATCGTGAGGAAACCGGTATGTCCTAGAACCAAAAATTCGAAGACATGTGAAATCTACCAACCCGCACTGGGCCCGCGTGGTGGATTACGGCCCACTGCCTCTCACCGAGAGAAGGCCTGTCTCCCTTGCCTTGCCTGTATTGATAAGGCGTGCTCAGTCTTTGTAATTTTTTTAAATT
Source organism: Dryobota labecula (assembly GCA_947523025.1). Lineage (NCBI taxonomy): Eukaryota > Metazoa > Arthropoda > Insecta > Lepidoptera > Noctuidae > Dryobota > Dryobota labecula. Next base: position 2,617,019 of record OX383292.1, read on the forward strand.
ATGATAATAAAACACTATTTCTCTCCCTAACCATAATTTATTTTTTTGTATGTTATTTGCACTTCCTTAATAATTATTATTGTTTATATTTATATAGATATTTATAACATGTTTTATGTATTTATGTATTTATTGTATATATGTAAATGGTACACCACAAACTACCTGCAGTGCTATTCTGTAACCATCTCACCGTGAAAACTTAGGTTGAAGTGAGCGTGGAGTGAGCTGCCAATAGTGTCTATCCCTAGCATCAGGTGGAAAGACAGTTCACTTCACCTTAGTTTTCACAGTGAGATTTTGACAGAATAGCACTACTGCAGTAATGTTTCTCCTTCCCCCTTAATCCATCCAAAGGTTGACTTTAAAAGATCGCTTTTAACGATAAGATCGCCCATTGTGTCACCCCTTGTCAAATTTTCTACATATAAATCTGTAATTTTTATGGTGTGCAATAAAGAGTATTCTATCTATCTATCTCCCAGCATTGAGAACATTAGAGGCTGATTAATAAAAAAATCTGACCTAAAAAGAAGAAAAAAAGCCTTTTTTTAAATACCAGTAATTAAGAGCACCTCCCCCTTAATTCGCAGCAGGTATTTAGTGTCCGTATTTATAGTGCTGTGTTTAAGAGTGAGTTAGGCGCGATTCCACAGCCTGATATTATGCGACGCTCCCCGTCTCTTTGTTACCTGGCTTACCAGCTCGCCAGAAGACTTGCACAGAATTTTGGTTATTTGGGTGGTTACCTAAAATTACTTCAGTAACATAACATCATGCCTGTATTCCTCCAAGGATTAGGCAGAGGTGTACCTATAAAATACCCACATTTCACCAGTTATGTTTAGGTTCCATGTGGTAGCGGGCGAGGCCATTGACATCAACCAGGCAAAAAACCAGACTTCGGGCTACTAACACTATTATATAAAATCAAAAAACACTAGCCAACCCGGGAATCGAACCCAGGACCTCATGCTCGAGAGTAGCGCTTGCAACCACTAGAAAAACGAGGCACTCCACTAAATACCTATGAAATTGTATCTGATAAACATGGATCCCATGTTGTGGGGGCTAGATAACTGATGTCACTGTCCAATCACCACCAATCTTAAATCTTCTTACAAATAAATAAAATTGAAGTGTCTGTTTGTAATGTCAAAATAATAAGTAGCTTTTGAATAATATGTAAGTATGCACATAAGATCGCGATCAAGCTGACTAAATGATTGACACCGATCTCCCAAACACCTAGAATTTAATAACAAGAAAATCCCACTAAGCTCATACACAAAACTCCGACCCATATACCCATCATCAGCACTAACATAACTCATAAAACTTCAACACGGCCATACCATAACTAATTCTGTCCATAGCAAAACAATAATAACGATAGACCAATATACACCAACCGGTAGCCGCGCACTATTATAAATATTTATGTGTTAAAAAGTTATACAGCCAAAATGCTGAGAATCAAGCAGTTTGGTCAAATAAATCTGTCATTGGTTAAGAGTAAAACAGTACATATTTTGTTGCGGGATTTAAATCAAGATTCGTACGCGGGAGCATTTGGTGAGTATGGGTTTGGAAGATGGCGGGACTGTCCTGCTTTAAAAGTTGGTTTGGATTACATTGTAGTATAAAGTTTGGTGATAAACGCTGTAAAAGTTGGAATTACTCTATGTATTCACTTAAAAATTATAATATTATCACACTGAAATTATAAATGAACTCTGTACCTATATTATTCTGTAGCACTTGAATTACGAAAATCACGAGAAATGCGGTGTGAAATATTTGTATTTGGCTTTGACAGCAACTTCTTTTCTTAGTGTGTTTTTAAAACGAAAGAAAGAAAATTATTTTATTTGGGACACGCACAAGAGCGCTAACAAAATTTTCATTTATTCGAATAAAGAAATACTAATAGATAAATACAAATAAAAATAAAAATAAGACCTGTGCGACGCCAAAAAAGCTCCTATCTCAGCATAATGCTGAGATATTATAAAAAAATATACCGCAGCACTGGAATTTTGATAGGGCCCGCTGTGATATAATTTTGATGGACATACCTATGGACAAATATAAATCCCACTAGGGGAAGAAAAAATAAATAAAACAATAATTTTGTAATACTTAAAAAAAATAAAAACGAAACTATGTATAATAAATATTACGATCGACTTAACAAAACATGGACATACATAAGTTAGGAAACGTCTGCTTTAGGACAAATTAATATTAAAATCCACCCAGATACACGACATTCTACATAAATCTATCAATTACCTTCACTTCCAGTATTCCCATATCTCTTTTATCCCCACAAAACCACTAAACGTCTTGGTCACTCTCCCCACACAGTAGTTCCAATGTTTACTCTCGAAGATCTCAGCACAATTCGTCATCGGTAGAATGAATCCCTCAACACCTCGACGCTGAATGGATAGACTTGGCATGGGTGATCTGATCAGTGATCACACGCACAATAATTTCATTTGGAAGGTCGACGTAAATTATTTCATTCACATTTAGCTTACGAAAATGTGTGAATAGAGATTTGAGTAAAATCGAATGCGTAATGTAACAGTTCAGATTCGAGCATTACATCAGTGAGTGAGAAGAACCGAGGATTACAGTGTACAACCTGTAATTATACAATTCGTAACATAGGCGGAGACTGACATGCAACGTTTGTAATGTATCATTCGAGGCGAGCTTGGTTACAAAAAGGGGATACACAAGACGCGGCGAACGCTCGGTTCGAGCACCATAGCTCAAGCGCACTCCATTTCTTGTTACAAAACGGCGATACACTAAACGTGGCGAACGTTCGCTTCGAGCTCTTAACTCAAGCGTGCTCCATTTTTATTCAGAATGACGGACGTAGAGGTTATGTGTGCTTCATTAGTTTTATTTAGTTATTGTTCAAATTTATTGGAAAAAGAAGAAATAAATCAAAACGACTGCACTGACTTGGTTGTAAACATACGCTCGCAATGCTCGCATCGAGCGGCTCGGCTCGCTGCACTGACTACTGTAACGCGTTACAAAAACTCGGTACATTACAAACAAACTTTGCAGACAGTCTCCGCCTTACATTTACCGGGACTACTGTAATATAACAGTGGTAAATGGAAGCACCCGCGATACAATTTGTAACATGAATGCGAATCATAACGAATCTTGGATTGTTACATTACAGGCGAATGCTCTGGCAAAGGAGCGCCTTTAGAGATTAATTTAATATTTTAACTAGGTATTCCGACTGCAATCAGTTTGGGTAATAAATATGTCAGATTGTTAAAGAGGAATTTTAGTGTTTAAAAGTTATACAGGAAAGATGGCTGCCAGGCTCAAATGGGATTAGGCGGGTCACATCAGCCGCACGCACGATGACCGCTGGGTAAAAGTCTCCACACAATGAGTGCCTGAAGTTGGACGGCGCCGCGCCGCCAAGGATGGCCCAGAAAAAGATGGCGAGATGACCTGGACTGGAGGGCTGGTTCGAGGTAGCGCGGGAAAAGAATCCCGAAGGATTTGGAGGCATTTGCCCTGGGGGCCAAGTCTACTAATGTACAAACGTTGCAATGGTCTCTTCATTGTGAGTTTTTGACAAATTTGCCATACAAACACTGTCAAATACTCACAATCGCGAGACCATTGCAACGTTTGTAAATTAGTAGACTTAGGCCCCAGTAGTGCTACAGTATGGGCTAACAAAAAAAAAGTAACATAACATCACGCCCGTATTCTTCAAGGGATTAGACAGAGGTGTATAGTAGGTACATCTTTTCGCCAGAACGTTTACAAGTGATATTCTCAATTAGTGTAAAATAAAATTAATCAGTTCAGAATGCGAAATTACAAACTCAATCCTGAAAGTATCGGACGTTTCTTCAAATCTTACTGACGTTTAAAAAACTTTCTATTGTTTTTGTTAGTCTTATTTATTTTGCATGACAACACATAAATATCACGCCTGAAATCCCCGAAGGCATAGGCAGAGATATATTATAGCTATAGTATAGCACTTAAACAAAACTGGCCAAATGAGAGTGTACCTCATTTCGCCAGTTTTGTTTAAGTCCCATGTAAAAAGGCGAGCCTATTGCCATCAACCGGGCACAAATCCAGATTTCGGGCTGCTACTGAGAAATTCCTGATGGAAAGACCCCAATAACACTTTTCCCGAACTGAGAGTCGAACCCACCGACCTCATGCTGAGCACAGCGGCCATTAGACCAAAGAGGCAGTCAAGACTTTGAAATAACAACCTTTATTTTTTTTATTCTAGCCCTGTCTACATCTTCCTAACTCTAGATAACCTCGGTATAAGTAAGATACAATGATTCCCGCGACTCAATCTCGCTGAGTCGTGTCACTCGGCGCCCGGGCACCGCACACAGCTGCGCGCACGCACACAACAATGACACATATATACATTTATCCACGAATAATAATTACAGTGTGATTTGAGCAGTTTGTTGCAGAAGCACAAACCAAGGGTTTAAGACAATTTAAATATGTTTTGTGTGATTGAAACTTTTCTTTTTTAGGTTATGGATTTCTACGCCGATTTGTAAGTCATTAACGAAATATTATGGGCATCTATCTCTATTTAAATAATTCTTCTATGCGTGTGTATGTGACTGAACTCCTCCGGCTGGATGAATTTTGATGAAATTTTGTGAGTGGGTCCCTAGATGGTTTTGATTCATAAATGGACCCGGTAACTTCAAGGAAACAGGACAACGTCTGTCTGGTCAGCTAGTAAAAATATAAAAAACCAGCCAAGTGCGTGCCAGACCACGCACAATGAAAGGTTCCGTAGTTGGGATGAATTTATCCCAAGAACAAACTTAACATAGTAGTTGAACAATATGTTCCCCCATACATTCTGTATCGGATTCATGTATCGGAGAACATGTAGTTCAACTGTAAATGTAAGTTGGTCGAATATTACTCGGTAACTAGTAAATTCTACTTATCTGTGATAGTTTTCCTTTGAATTTCGTTATATATACTACTTCTGTGAATATATAGCCTATGGTGACATAGGCTATACGATATCCCACAGTTAAGACGAATCTAACGACACCTAATATGTTAAAATCCATCAAGCCGTTTAGGCTGCAGAGCGTGCCAAAGAAATAGACATACATATAAATACTCTCGAAAAACATTACCCTCCTTCTAGGGCAGTCGGGTAAAAATATGCAACCCACTGTAATACTTAAAGTTAAGCTAGTACCTATAATAATAAATAACTTAGTAATTATGTACCGTGTGATGCCGCACGTAAAGAATAGCACCACCCCACTTCCTCCCGTGGGTGTCGTAAAAGGCGACTAAGGAACTTACTAGAGAATGGGCGGCAGCGTTCTCTGTGCATTTTCAATACTATACTGCGATCGCCAACTATCTGCTATCGGCGATTGTGGCAACCCCCCCCCCCCCCCCCCAATTGTGGGAGGCCTATTTCCTGTGGTGGACGTCTTTCGGCTGAAATGATGATGAATAACCTTTGGTAAAGTTAGCAGTGGTGACCCAGTGGTATCAGTACCGCCTAACGACCTCATCAGCACTGCTCTCAAAACGGTGAAGGAAAACATCGTGAGGAAACCGGCATGTTCTAGAACCAAAAATTCGAAGACATGTGATATCCACCAACCCGCACTGCACCTGCGTGGAACCCACTCCCTCTCGAAGAGAGGAGACCTGTGTTCCAGCAGTGCAAACATTATACACTGATTATGCTAACCTTTGGTTAAACATCGAAATTGAAACTAGCCCCCCTGCCCTCATTCGTAGGTATTTCGACGGAAATCGGCACCTGAAAACTTGCATTTTCAAGTAATAAAAACATAACCACAGTAACTAAAATAAACTATCTACATACCTAAGTAAGTATATAACTGGTTTTACCTACATGTATAAAAATAAATAAAATTGAAGTGTCTGTTTGTAATGTCAAAATAACGGGTCCGCGCCCACTCGACCCGCTTAGACTCGACCCGAAGAATAATACCTGGATATTTCTGTTTTGATAGGCGTAAAAACGTCGATGTATAGTCAGACAGAAAAGTGTCGAATTAACGCTTGCGTGGGGCAAGCGTTAATTCGACACTTTTCTGTACGACTGTACAAATGCCACTGAATTGGTAGTAAAACATCTGATATTATTCTTCGGGTCGAGTCTAAGCGGGTCGAGTGGGCACGGACCCAAAATAACAGCTTTTTACTAAATGCATATGAAAGTATATAGGTACGGTACTTACAACAAAAAAAAAAAAAAAATTTTAAAGTCTCCGTCTGTTCGATCGATTTTCAAGGGACTTTTACTGGCAAATAGCTGATGTTATAAGGTAACTAAGGCTACTTTCATTTTATAAAAGCCATGTGGGCGATGCCGCGGGCAGCAGCTAATTAATAAATATCACAGCAAAATATACTACGATAACTACATTTGACACATTATTTAACAATTACGCTCAATTAAACATAAATACTGTTTTAAATTGAATAATAATTAAATTAACGTGAACAATAATAAATTTAAAACAAAATGTGCACTCGCTTGGTATAATTAAAAATCATAATTACTATTGGTACGACGACAAACGTTTACGACCGCAATCAAACACAGTTGCACATTAAATAGGGTAGGAGGAACTGTTGTCGTCTATCTTTATTTGGTTTTTCATGTAAAGTTACGAATTTAAGTATTCTTTAACAATTATAGAATGACAAGTAGTGTTGCTGAAAGTAATATTTTAATTTATAAGATTCTGCTGATAAAATTGTACTAAGGCATGAATTAAAAAAACTTTGGTCCTCAGTCTCACACTCCGTAGTTAATATAAATCCTGAAATGAAATATTTCATCAAGAAGATGGGCACTTGGAAACTGAATTGGAGATTGGTCAATGTATCAATGCAAAAACCTACTTAGAGATTATCTCCAAACGAGAGATCTTCTACTGGGTAATTTACAATGAAAATGAACTATATAAATTCAATCTAAACATAACGGATGTGTACTGGTTACACCCTATTCTTTCTCACTACACATACCCTATACCTACTCACTACATACACACATCCTACACTCACTCACTACATTTATTTATTACTCCTACTTTCACACCATTTGCTTTTTGTTGAAACGTTCTGATTTAGTATAATATAGCTTTGCTACGGAGAATCACTGACTCCTAAGACACATACACATACACCTAGTTTAGGAGTCTGTGGCTTTGGTTATTGTATAGTTTTTTAATGTGATAGTTTTTGGTGAAATAAATAATTATATTATATACAGGATAAGTTTTTAACCAGTGCGCAAATTATTTTTTGGTGGTTCAGTACTTGTATCAGTAATAGAACATTGATCATCCATTATTTGTTCAATACATTTTTTTTGGTCCTACTTGATATCAGCCAAATATGGATACAATCTATTCGTAATAATATCAATGGTCGAGCGCACAGCTGATAGGTACCTACTACTGCGTTCTGCTTCACTAACCGTGCTGTGGCGCGTTGCGCGACGAGTATCCATTATACCAGTTTCAAAATAAACATCTTTCGTTAACGATAACTTCATTTTTATATATATATCAAAATAATAAATAGGTAGGTATAGGATAAAACACGTTTAAGTTTAATTTGTCAAAATATGCGCACTGATTAAAAACTTTAACTTTAATCTCTCTCTTAACTGCATTAAGTGATTAGCCCATGACCCATAAAACCTAAAATATTGTGTCAGTACCTTCCATAATCTATTGCACCTAATGAACTTATACATTCACCGACACTTTACACTCCAAGCTCAAAACGTATTAAAATATATAATTATACCACACTGAAAACCAGCATTATTAAGCTCAATACCTATCTATTCATCCGAAAACATCCATCCATCCCTCAATTTTAAACAAACAATTATTCCACCAGGCCGACAACCACGACCGCTGCCCCACAATTCATTATCAACAAAAATGAGTATATATTTATTTGCACGGCCACACGTCAAAACAATACGATTGTGCCCGCCGCTTGTGCAGGACGCTACCCTGTCATTTACCACAAAAACTAGATGAAACCGATTAAAACCACCCGAAGCTGGTTATGGCGGAATTATAAGTGTTTTATGTAATTATTTTGGATGTTGTTTTCTATTTGTGTTTTTTTTTGTTGTTGTTTATAGCTTGTTTTTAGGATTCCATAGTCAATAAGGAACCCTTATAGTTTCGCCATGTCCGTCTGTTTGTCTGTCTGTCTGACTGTCTGTCCGCGGCTTAGCTAAGAGAATCTTAGTGCTAGACAGCTTTAATTTCACAGGGGTGTACATATTAATCACGCCGACAAAGTAGTAAAATTAAATCTTGAAACATATATTTTTTTTAGGGTACCTACCTAAAAAAATAAATATGTTATTACTTTTTATCACTATTTTAACCCTACACGTAAAGTAGGGATGATATTTTTTTTCTCGTCTATCCCATGGTGTGGTATCGTTGGATAGGCCGTTCAAAAATATTGCGGGTTTGTCGGAACCATTTTTAGATTCAGGGATCCATTTGCGTAATATTAGGCTTTAAAGTGCTAATTTTTGTTAGAGTCAAGTGTCTCAGTGCCAGCTAAATGGTTGTATTTAGATATTTATGAAAATTCACAGCAGTATTATATCATAACGAATTTAAAAGGAAAACTATCACAGCTAAGTAGACTTTATAAGTTACCGAGTTATAGTCGTCCAACCTACATTTGCAGTTTAAAAACATTTTAAGTTACATACAATGGTGCATGCAATGTTAACTCTTGGAATCAATTCATCCCAACTACGAAACCCTTCATTGTGCGTGGTCGGACACGCACTTGGCAGGCTTTTTTTTTTTGTCTTGTAAAGCTTGTTTTTAAATATTATAGAGAGGTGAAACTTACTGAAGTTACTTGGAGAAATCGTCAACAATCGACAAGACATAAAAGAGTGGTAATAATGGTTTTAAATGAAGATCAGGTTTATCAGTTAAAATACTGCGTGACTACTACGTGAACATATTTGTAAGAAGTTGGCAGAATCATCCCAGCGCTGATTTGCTGTATTCGTTTTCTCCTCTATCTATCGTTATTTCTCCTGAGTTTATACTGTTTATAATGTATGTATGTATATATTAGTCTTTATTCTTTTTCGAGTTATCTATCCCTTATGTTGCAGCTGCCATGTTTTGTATCTGGATCACCCTATGGTTGACTGGTAGAATATGCCTAAGGTAATAAGTCCGCCTCTATACAGTGTTTTTTTTTACTTGTCCATAAAGTTTTAAGTGCCATTTATGTGCCTATTTGAAATAATTGCTATAACTTTGACCCGACCAGGGAATCCAATCCAACCCAGGACCGTATGCTCAGCAGTTACACTTGTAACCACTAGACCAACGACGCAGTAGAGAGGCAACTCAGACTACAACTCAGCAAAACCAATTTAAATGCCTGAAAACTGAAAATTAATCTGAAAATTTTCCTAAATCACCCATGATTGTTAACAGGAGTGCAGACAAGCGCCCGCACATAGCTCATAACGAACAATGGCGCTATCCTAAATATCCGATATTTATTTATTTATAGCATTTATAATACGGTGAATATATCACTGAACTGTCATACCAACCGCGATAATGCAAAATTTGCGGCTAGGAAAACCGTGGAGTGGTGTGATTAACGAAATTATTTGTTGATTGGTTGATTACCTTTTGTTTTTACTTAAGCTATTTCTGTTTGTTAATAATTTGGTATTGTTTTCTGGAAAAACCGTCACAGAATCCGTCAAATCATAAGACTTTAGAATAAAATCACCATTTATTTTATACTAGTTTTGTCCGCGGCTCTGCCCGCGTGAATGTCGGTTATAGCGTAAAAAGTAACCTATGTCCTTCTCCGTATCCCAGGCTATATTTCTGCCAAATTTAATGAAGATCGGTTCAGCGGTTTAGGCGTAACATACAGACAGACAGACAGAGTTACTTTCACATTTATAATATTAGTATGGATGATTTTCAAAGAAACGTTTCTATCTCTTTGCAGTTATCAGTTTCTTATTCTCTTTCTGCGTCCCTGACATTTACAAGTCGTCCCTTTATAGCGCTATAAAGTACAAGACTAAGTTACCTCAAACGCGAACATGTAGGAAAACGACTTTGTGATTGCCTAGATCAAGTTACTAAAAGCGTAACATATGAGAGGCAATGAAATACTTTCTAATTGGAGGTACTGAATCTCCTTACTTAAAGTGTTGAAGACAGTTGAAGTTGGTTCAGCTTCCTCTGTGAAGTTGGCAGAAATTATCGAGGTTCCAGAACGGTAGGAAACTATGAGAAAGGATGATATAATGTCCATCACAGTAATGATAAAGCGGCCAGCAGAGAAAAACCTTCCATACCAGCCCACCAAAAATCTTTAGCCCCAACCCGCTCCACAGCATCCTTAGCCCTGCATCGCCGGCAGCATCGAAGTGCGCCAGTAACGAGAGCTACGTCACAATAATTCTCGCGCACGACAATGCTTTAATGTGCGTTTGATTCATTCGTTACAAAATGAGGTTATCATTGCCAGTTACGCTGTTGTAATGAATTTTGCTATTGTCGGGCGGCCTTTAGCGCCGGAATGGCTTTAACAAATCATTTTGACGTTTTATCTACTGTGCATATGCTTTCGGTTAAACTTTTTGTGGTTGTGATTTGTGAAGTTTTCATTGGTTAGTAATTTACCTAAAGATTGGGCTGACTCAGGGAGAACTCAGAGTTACAATACTTTAAACAATATAAAGAATTTCAGCAATTATTTAGCAACCAACAACAACCCCATTGATTCTTGTAACATCAAAAGCAACAATTATCTTGCTATGTTGTTCCGACGGTCAATTAAATTCCCAGCGTTTCCAATGCGTGAAACCAGTTCATATAGGTGTCCTTAAAATCAGAACACAGAAATGGTACTTAGATGCAAAAATAGGTTTGGTAGTAGTTCCAAGTTTCTTCTCATCCCCTCACACATAACCTTAAAATCACTAAACACTAACCCCCTATAAACAAAGATCCCATAAAAACCAAGACGCCTCTTATACCCCAACATTACCATTACAAATGCAAGACAAAACCCTACATCATGCGACGCAAACGCTGACGTTGCCGAAACTTATCCGCCGGTACTTTTCACCCGGACACCTTAAGGCCATTAAGGCACTAATGACTGCCTGTAAATTGGCCATAACTCAGGCCAGGCCGTAAATAACGGCTCGCCTCTTGATAAGGGCTGCTGAGTTGTCGCAAACGTCCGACATGTCTGTCTTAGTTTAACATGTGCGATTTATAGTTACGACAGTCGACAAGTTTGTCTTGTCTCCGTACTTTATGTATATTAAGTAGTTTTGGGTCTGTTAACGGTTACTGATATTGATGGGAGCGCCATCTGTTGTGCGGAGACGTAATTAAGATGCGAGTTGCAGCTATTACACGATAGATGGCTTTAATTTTGTCGATAATGGATAGGTGGTGGAGTGATGGATATTCACATACCGTCACATACGTCTTACGTACCAGATGGATTACGCGGCAGTTAAAAAGCAGGAGAACTAGAATTCAAAGAAACTTCATAAACCTTAACTTTTAGATGTTATCCTCCAGTAGGTAATTAATACCTATAGCTACATATTTTAAGTACCTACATCAACGTATTTTTTCTGTTTTCTACTGTGGTAAAGTAATAAAAGCCACACGGGTCGATCGATCAGGTTAAGCTACGCTTGCTGCAGTTGGTTCGTGGATGGGTGACCATCTTTACATACTCAGACCCTCGACTCCGTGCCTCGGAAAGCACGTTAAGCAGTTGGTCTCGGCTGTCATTCGTGGATCTTTGACGTTACGGGTCGTCAGAAGCCCGAAAGTCTGACAACCAGTCTTACCAAGGAGTATCGTATTACAGGCAATCACTCCATGGAAAATAGGTACTGGTATTCAGCTTCATCTGGTTAGACTGGAAGCAGCCCCAGACATAGTTGGGAGAATGCAGATAATGATGAACGTATGTTTTCTGTTTTATGCCATATTACTGGCATCACAACTGTTTTGGTAATATAGCTACTTACCTAAGCATAGGTATCACAAGTGGTATCCTTAGTTCCTATTTATGCAAAAGTATGAGTATCACAGCTACTTTATAGTCAGCTGCTCTGCAGCAAATATTTACAGCTGCACTTTTAAGTGCCATTTTCGTAACAGCAGATGTTCGCAGTTTGGAGTCCCTAAAGCTATTCCAGTGAATCAGGTTACTCTTTAGAAACAAAGGATAGCTGAAAATACACAAAACTTCTCAACATATTGATACACCAGATGATAAACAAGGTAGGTTAAAACAAAGAAACAAACAAACAATTATCGCGCACGCCGCGTCGACCGAAATTAGCAATTACTTTGAGGGAATCTCCGGAGCTACCATTATCTTAGCAGCCGTAACTCCGCTGCTAACTGTTATTGCCATCATTCCCCGCTTGATTTAAACAAGACGTTACGCCACAGTCCCTCGTCAAACGTGGATATAGGCTGAGTCGGATATGGTATGATAAAATTACGACTTTGCCCTGGTTTTTGTTAAGGGATCTTCATAGCTACTATGTTCTGGGTTCTGGGATATAATTATATCTCCCCTGATAAAAAGTTCCTGCACAGTGGTTATTGGAAAACCGGTTGCAAATGTCAAACCGATGTCAACTGGCTACGAAAATGCTGAACTTTTCTGATAGATAGGATATCATCTTAGTCTTAGGTTATTATTACATGCAATGACATCAGCTCGTTATTGGCATGTGTCCAACATGCCATGGTTATAGCCTAAACTGAACTAATGGGGTCTAAATTCAATGTAGATCAACATCAGTCTCAAAAAGCGTAATCTATTGGTATACCAAAATTATAAAAATCTTGTTATTATTGTTAGTATCTTGATGTGAGATTAGACAGCAAATTAAGAACTAATAGAAACAGGGGATGACACTACTAATAGGCCTGGTTCACTACGTGCAGATAAGTTCATTTATCTGGCACTTCATAAAATTCGAAACCGCTTGAATTTATCTGGAAAATAGTGATAAACTCTTTAGTTTTAAGTTGGCTTGTGAACTATACATGTACCTAGGCTTACAAATTAGCATATTTTTAGTTCATGTGGTTCATCTTTAAGTAATTGTTACACTGTTCAAAGTTTTTAAGACGTTACTTTTTATCAAGATGTTAGTGTAAACAATTGTTTGTGAACCAAATAAATAAATAAATAAATTATGTAACTGGCCCAAAACTTTATATATCAAATTATCCAGAATATATATAAAATAATCTATACAAATAAATAAAAATGAAGTGTCTATTTGTAATTTCAAAATAACATTTTTTTACTGCATATGAAAGTATAAACGATCATTATAAATTTATAAAAAGTTTTTGTTTGTCTGTCGGTCTGTCTGTCTGTTTGTTCTGGCTAATCTCCGAAACGGCTGAACCGATTTTGACTGAACTTTCAGTGGCAGATAGCTGATGTTATAAGGAGTATTTTTGCGTGTATGGTTCGCGTGGTAAAAAAAAAAATAACATTACATACAGACACTTACATTTTATTTGTATAGAAAAAGCCATACGGGTGAAGCCGCCGACAGCAGCTAGTACAAAGTATACTTTAAGCTCCAGTCATGTGATTCGTAGCTCCGTTGCCCCCGCCTGAGCGACACCATGATATACTGAGATAAAGAACTCCATTACACTACAATGACCATAGCAACACCTTTGTTATACACGATAACCTTACACTTACTGACCTGACGGCGGAATTAAATTGTCAATCTTTGAGGCAGGTTGTGGGAGGAGGAGAATGATAGAGATTTAGAAGAATGTTGCATGAGCAGTGTAAGAAAGAAAAAGAAACAACACGTTCAAATATTCGGGGTTCAGATACAATATCTGCAAAATCTGCCTTATATAGCATTAGGAGAACTAACACCCACAATAAGTACCCACAATAAGTTTAAATCCTTTGAATTGTAGGTAAGGTTGAATCATCAGAATAATACATCATCCAAAACCTAGTAATTATATCTAGCGTATGAGCTTTTATTTCTGGATAATTACTTATTTAATAGGCTTAAAATAATAATAATAATATATAAAAAGGGACCCCTCCCTTTTTTTAATACTTGTACAAAGAATCATGGCGCATCAAAAAATTCGTCCGCTGCATTACCACGTAATGAGAATGTTCGCGATTTTCTCATTCGTATCCAAAAATTATACAATTATCTGTATGTGCCTTCTATAAAAGACAAAAATTAAAAATAAATTAAATTATTTTTTTAGTTAAATTTTGAATTTCTACTTAAAAACCTGTATTTTTTGGTGTGCAAAAAAGAGTAATCTATTCTATTCTAAAAGATAAAACTGAAAAGTCTAGTTATTCTAGAATTGTTAGGACCAAGAAGCCTTCACCCAAAACAGACATTTGCATCAGCTACAAACAAAATTAAATTTTATCATATAATTCTGTTTCTTTTCATTTCAAAATATTATAACGCCTATCGTGCCATAAGCTTTCTCATCCCCTCTTTTTATGAGTGACATAAAACGTGGCAGAAGCTGTGACGAGATTATGTAGGTATACCTATAGAAACAGTCTTTGGCATAATGCAAACAAATCAAAAACCGGATATAAATTTTAGAAAAATATGTACAGTGTCAAATTAAATTAGCTAGCGAAACTCTACACACGTGATGTGTGAGAGATTTAAATAATAATATGATAAAACAAAAAATAAATTAATTTGATGGTTTTTTGTTTGTGGGGTAATTAATCACATTTAGTGTAGCCACAAGAAATATGAAACGAAAAATTTTTTTTTTTTTTAAATCTTTGTCGACTATATAGGTATCGATCTCTAAATATGATACAAAAAATAAACTGATTTTCTCGACTCATACATCAAGTAACAAGACTGTAACACTATACTATAATATTATAAAGAGATAACATTTGTTTGTAGGTTTGTATGTAGGAGGAAATCTCTGAAACTGCTAAACGGATTCTGAAAATTATTTTTGTATTTGATAGCCCAATTCCTGGAGAAGGTTATAGGCTATTTTACATCACGCTACGACCATAAGGAGTCGGGTAAAAATAAAAAACCGGTCAAGGGCGAGTCGGACTCGCGCACCGAGGGTTCCGTACCATCGTAATTATATAGTTTCATAACCTTCATTCGTATAAGTAGGACCTAAATAGTTATGTGGCCAGAAAAAACTACAACTGTGCTTCACCCAAAGCAACCTGCGAGTAGGTAGGAAGGAGGATATTTTAGTTGTGAACCGCGAAATGTTTTTAAATTTTCATCGGCGAGGCCTTTATTCGTCAGTTAATTTTAACACTGCGGTGTAGAATGTTTCAGTTTTAGGTCAGCGCCATCTATTGACAGATAAAGGAACTAATGTAATTTTTGTTGATTTCTGAAAAAGTGTGCTATTTAGAGACATAGTTTTATTTTTCCTGTAATCTTTACATAATCTTCTATCACATAGAATAATTTCAGATTTTTCTCTTTGCAAACTTCGGAGAACTTCGGGAACGGTATTTTTTTTTACATTTTTCATCAAAAGTCGAAAACTATGCGGCCTTAAGAAAAAAGATTTTTTTTTAGAGAATATGCAAACAGCGCTCTTTCAGATGATATTGTGTCCCCCATGTCCTATTAGCGGCATTTCAAATTTTTAAGACCACCTTTCAGACCCTGTTGCAAAAAAAAAACTTTTTGTTTCTTTCTTATTTGCAAAATATTTGGGCAAACGTCATCTAAAACTATTCTAAATTTCAAGTTGATAGCATCAGTAGTTCTTGAGATATTCAACTGTGACAGACAGACCGACAGACAGACAGACAGACTGAGTCACACCATAAGGGTTCCTTTTTACCATTTTGGTACGGAACCCTAAAAACGACAAAAAGTCAGAAAGAACGCCATATGAAAACGTAGTAACAGCGCGGACGAAGTCACGGGATAGAAGCTAGTCTTTTATAAATTACTAGCTTCTGCCCGCGACTTCGTCCGCGTAAAATTTCGGCCCCCAAACCACCCCGTCGTGTCGCATCGCATCACCCGCCCGCGCAATTACTTTGTTTTCGCTTAGCGCTTTTTCTGACTTTTTGTCGTTTTGCTCGGCTCCTAAGGGCCGTAGCGTGATGTTAAATAGCCTATAACCTTCCTAAAGAATTAAGCTATCCAACACTAAAATAATTTTTCAAGTCCCATGTAATAAGGAGCGAGCCTATTGCCATCAACCGGGCATAAATACAGTCTCCAAACTGCTACTGAAAAATTCCAGATGGAAAAACCGAATAACACCGCCCAACCTGGGAATCAAACCCAGGGCCTCATGCTCAGCGCTTGTGACTACTAGACCATCGAGGCAGCCATTAAAATAATATTCATTATATTTATTTATTTATTAACATAGGTACCTAAGGAAATACAGATCTTATGAAATAGTTTTAGGAATAATATTAGGAAATACAGATCTTATTATATATTAAGATAAAACGCTGAATAATGGACAGATATGACGATCATCGTCAAGAAAATCTTGAAGGTGACAACGTCAAGAAATTGGCTACACTTTAAAACTATTACTGGAACATTTCGGCGGATCGAACGGCATTTGTCTAGAGGCCGGGTCGCTTGGTGACACCAAATGTCTCGATTAGGGAGGACGGTCCTCATTTCAGTAAAATGATAAAACAATGACGTGGGAATATTTTTGATTGCTCCACGCAAAGTCAATTTCAAACCATTTATTTCAAAAAGTCCATTAAAAGGCTCTTAACATCAAAATGTATTAGAAAATAGAATTGATTCTAGTTACGTATGGAGAAGAATGGGCAAAAAACTTCGATAGCACGTATAATGTTTTACGTTGGTTACCATAACATTGTAGTAGTTAATACAATTTAGCGTGACCTTATCAGCAATAAACTCTAACCATTTAGGTAATTTATTACTCATGGTGATTATTTAGTAACTTCCAGCTATAATAATTTAATTTTAATTAAGACCTCAAACACGCTACGTGTTATGTCGTATAAAATTATGTACCGTCACGAGCATAAATATATTACTATGGACAATAATATCTGACTTCATGATTCATCCATTAATATCTGTCGTCAAGGTGACGGCAAATATATGTGATCATTTGTGGAAGGCGTATACAAATGGCAGCAGAAATATCTGAATATCTGAACTTAACTGAGTAGGTAGCACAAATTTTTAAACCGATGCAGCATCCTATATTTTGGTGTCGCTTGTCTCGTCAGATAGTTTTGATGTTCCTTCGCAGTAACATATTTGTGCTGCCACTTGTACCTTCCACAAATGATCACATAATTATATTTGCCTTCATCTTGACGACAGATATTAATAGATGAATCATAAAGTCAGATATTATTGTCGAGCTGTTTATAGTTATATATTTATGCTCGTGACTATACTTTACTTTTCCATCGAAATACTTTTTTTTGTATTCCTTTATTTCTGCACCGAAAATAACAAAGCTTAATAGATTATACATCGAAAGAAAATAAGGTCTATGAGCCGCCATCAAAAATTTATTTATTCTTAAAATCAGAAAGAAGATCTGACGATACTCATTTCATCTAACCACACTTTTTTAAAGTCCCACATTTACCGCTATAGCTGGCAACACTAGCCCCCATCGCCCCTCGGATTACCCGACAGAGGGGAGACATTTACTAGTGACATTCGGAGTATTTATTCGCATAATAATAATTCCTCAACACGGCGACGGGGACGTTCCTCCGTGAAGAGTTATGGCTGGGGAGACACCTCCGAGGTGACAGTGTTGCTGTTGGGAGAGAGAGGATGTGACGGAGATTTGGATGTGGATTTTAGAAAATAAGTAAAAATCATTACTTTTAACTTATTTTTAATTTTAAAAAAATCAGTTTGAATAAGCGACTACGTTTAAACTCTAATTAATTATATTTTCAGGTCTTTTCAATATCAATTATTAAAAGATAGAATTAATGAATGAATGAAATGCACCGAACCCAGCGTGGTTTGACCAGACTTGATTACTCAAATCACGTTCACACATTATTATTAAAGTTGGAAATGACTATGAATTACAAGAAATAAAAAGACGAAATATAATTGCTCTAGTCACCTCGTCATCATAAAAAAAAAACGTGAAGAGGCATTGTAACCTTAAATTGTTTTAAGTCGAAAAACATACAACGGAATTATCAAATGATATGTTAACCCGAAAACGAATAATTTAAAGTTAGAACCGAAACGTATTACAGTTTTTGTCTGGTCCTGTATTTCTCCAATGTAATGGACAAACACAAACTCCACATTAAACCTAATTAAATGTTAATTAAAAAATCGCGACATTACTTCCATCACATAACAATACTACATCCTTTCTAGTCAAGACCTCTACGATACAAACTCCATTCCCATCACCGAAACAAGTCTCATGTAAACAAGGGTACGTCCACACTGCTCCCACGGTTGGCGTCCACCTTAAGATTAAGGCATTAACTGGTACACGCGGCGACGGCCTACAGACGTCCGATGTTATACATAACGATGGTTACAAAGATATGAAGTGTGCTGGAATTGGTGACAGTAACCGTTTCTAGTCCAGTCATATTAGGGATTTCACCTCGGAATGAGACATAATAAGGTGGAAACTGTAGTTGACCTTGAATTACAGTATGTATACCTGAGCACTGCTCGCTCTCCGTCCTCTATCTGAAAAACGGTTGATCGCATGAAAAAATGTTTGGAACAACATTTTACGAAAATTTTATGCTCTACAATTCTTACAATTATAAAAAATATATAATTATTTTTTATTTACTTCAACTGTACAAAAAACACATTATAAAACAAAATGCAGGGTTACACAACTAAGACAAAGAGTGTTTTAGATGAACTCTGGCACCCAGAGTAAGATTTAACTTGTGTTTAGGGTGCCAGCGTCCTCGCCTATAATTTGAACATTTAACAGTAGCTGTAAGACGAGCACAGAATATTATTAATAAGATAACTACTTGCTAGCAAATGAAGTATATGAGATATATGAAGTTGCCTATTAAAGTAGCAATGTGGGGGTATGTATATGTGTATGTATTGAGAGAGAGATAAATTTGGTGAAAACTTGTGTTTATGTAAGTCTGTATAAATATAATTATAAATATGAGATTGTATGAGACTTTTGACACAACTTTTAGAACGCCAATATGAAGGTATATATGAGTTTCCAGCTAATTATCCCTCATTCCGAGGTTGACCCCCTTTTTTTTTGCTTAAGTGGCTGCACTATTCTGAAGATGAAGGTGTGGAGAACGGAATGAATACGGCAAAGTAAAAAAAGATGGTCATTAGAAAAGAGAGACAATAAATAATGTTACATGACATCCAGAAAGAAATAAAACAATAACAGTGCCAATACTAAGCAAACATTTTTGAACATGAGATTTTAATCTCAAACGGGTTGGTGATAATAGGAAAGCGTTTATGGAAACTTTTATGCAAGTAAAAATCAGTCAGAAAATTTATATGATTATCTGATGATGATGATGATGCTCAATTTTATTGCAAAAAAGTAGTTGCAGAGAGTAAAAATAGACAACCGATAGAAAAAACCGGACAAGTGCGTGTCGGACGACGCACAATGAACCCCCGTACCACTACGGAACCCCCGCAGTGGGGATGAATTTATCCCAAGAACAAAGTTAACATTATAATTGAAAAACATGTTTCCCCATACATTCCAACTGCAAATGTTTTGTACGCACAATATTGAGTGATTTGCTATAGCATTTTAAGACCATTGACTTCATGAAGGTTTTCCTGAAATATATAAACACATAGTATTTCCTATATACACTTATAACATCGCGATTTTTGTAAATAAATAAGTAATTATTTTTTAAATGGGTACACTGTTTGGCCGTATTTTCTGTGTGATGGCAACCCAGTGTATCACTTGTTTTAGAGATCATAAATAAGGTAGAGGAACAGTTCTGTTTTCTATAGTTCCTCATACTTACATTCAATAGGTTTTCCTGAAAGGTAATGGAATTAGGTAGGCTAATTATTGCAGATTCGAAACAAATTGGCTATGACAGACGGACAGACAGACAGACACAAGAGTGATCCGATAAGTGTTCCGTTTTTTTCCTTTTGAGGTACGGAACCCTAAAAATTAAGTAGAACAATAGAAAATTGCATGTAAAAGACTTAAGAGACTGTCGAGTGTGAATCAGAAAACACAAAAAGTAGCTATCCTTATGTGAGTTTAGTTACTTGACTAGAACCGCCTACATATGGCGAATATATAGAATATTGTAAAAATCCAAGATGACATGTATAATTAATTTAATTTTGACATTGATTTTAAAGTAACGATTACCTAATTGTAATAATATTAATGCTTAATGGACTTATTGTAAATCACAAATCTTAAAATGAATTGATTAAGAATGACATTTGAATATTTGTACACCATATTTTGTGGTAGAATGTATAGAACTTAACAAAATGTTAACGCAATACTATGTAAAACTACATTCTTACAAATAAATAAAATTCGAATTCTACAATGGTCAAGATATTTTTGAAAAAACTTCAACCACTTTAACCCATCCAGTCCTCCTAACTCACAATTATGTTACCATTTGCGGTGTCCTAGTATTACAGCAATACCCATGATTACCTCATCAGCAAATATCTTAGATTAAGCTCGAAGAATTAACTTGTTACTGTCGACTTGTACCCTTCAGCTTTTGAGGGTTAAGAGCCGAGGAAGGGACAACTATTTTCAAGTTAGAATAATAATGCTGGTTTCAGTAAGAAATGTTAGTACCGTAGTCAATTTAAATACATATTGTATTAAATCAAAAGGCGGAGCAAATGAGCAATCGATACTAATCTCTCCTTACTTTAACGATAAAATAGTAACAAATCAGTTGAACTTTCCATATGTTCGATATGAAAATAATAGGAATGACAAATATCAAAAACCGTAAAAGTCACATACACCACTTTTGCTAGGTATATCAAGGAATGCTGGTCTTCAGTGTATTTTGTTATTCCAAAGATGATAGAAAATACAGTATTTATATATATATATGTCGGAGACGGGTTGTATCCGGCACACCAGCGCCATCTAGTGGCGTTTGATGGAGTTATTGGAGTTTGCGCCATCGATTCTTGACTAATCGGGACTAATTATAATTTTTTCTACCAGTGATTTTTTTTCTTTGACGTAAATATTTACATAACATTTTGCTGTTATTTTGTTTTTCATTCTATTATCAAATTTGGACACACAAAATACACTGTAGGCCAGCATTTCGTATCATACATTCAATTTAGCCAGGAAAAGTGTATGAAGATTATAAGTGCCGCAGCTGTATGCAAAAAATTCGCAGTAGCAATGTGTCTATTTGCAAGGCCACACTGCATTCATTCACTATACAAGCTCGATCAAAACTAAAACCGGCCAAGTGCGTTTCGGATTACGCCTAATAAAGGTTTCCGTAGTTGGGATGAATTTAAAGAATAGAATACTCTTTATTGCACACCATAAAAATTACAAATTTGTATGTAGAAAATTTGACTAGGGGTGACACAATGGGCGGTCTTATCGCTAAAAGCGATATTTTAAAGACAACCTTTGGATGGATTAAGGGGGAAGGAGAAACATTACTGCAGGTAGTTTGTGGTGTACCATTTACTTATATACAATAAATACATACATACATACATAAAACATGTTATTCTTATCTATATAAATATAAACAATAATAATTATGAAGCAAGTGCAAATAATATAATAAAAAAATAAATTATGGTTAAGGAGAGATAGTGTTTTAAAAAAATATATCCCAAGAAAAAACTTTACATTGTAGTTGTAAAACATCTCCCATACATTCCAACCGCAAATGTAAGTTTGTACGCGCAATATTGGGAGATTTAGGTTATTTTAAGACCATATACTTCTCATAGGTTTTCCTGTAATCAAAGTAAAATAAGTAAAAAACTATTTTTGTTTTTTTTTTTTTTTTTTTTTCAAAATTTTTGACTCAGAAGTTATATAAATATAATACTGTCATTCTAGTCTAGAAGCCGATCCCAACATAGTTCGGAAAAGACTAGGCAGATAGTTTTTTTTTTTTTCAATATTCGTCTATTTTCGTAAATAACTTTAAAACTATTTATAAATTAGAATTATTAAAAAAATATACCGTCACAGTATGATACCCTTACATTTGGTATGTCACGCGGTAGTGTTCAAAACTTTATTTTTAATTTTCTTATTTCTCTCCCAAAAGTGACCCCATAATCAAAATTTATATATTTACGTAACAAGTCCGTGTTTGGTCACAAAAACTGATAATTATATGTACCTAATTTCAACTTAATCGATCTATTAGATTCAGAACAAATTTTCTGTGACAGAAGGACTGACAGACATACACACGAGTGATCCTATAAGGGTTCCATTTTTTCCTTTTGAGGTACGGAACCCTAAAAAAATAAAAAAACATTAAAAAATCCCTACAGGGAAAACTGCGGGTGGAAATCTTCAAGCTCTCTCACAATGGTTCACATAATAGAGCTAGAAGCCAAGTGGATATATTGCTCGCGATAAAAACGTATCCATCCCGATATGCCCTCACTAAATCACCACTTAATAGTCGAGGAGCTCGTAAATATGTCAACAAGCTCCAATATCTAAAGATGTATATGTGAGGAGATCTTTTTTTGTGCGAAGTTGCAGTGCGTCAGGATTTGTCGATCTTACTTCGTGTGTGGTGGGAGATGGATGGGACGCAAGTGGTGCGTTATCGGCTGTAATTGTTCGCTTGCTTTATGTGCCTTTTTGAGCGGGGGTTATAGTCATTGTGTAATGAAAAAGTTTATCTTGTACGAGTAAAATAATTCTAAAATAATATTACCAAGAGATACTTTGATAAGACTGAACCTTTTTGAAAGTTTCGATTGGATATTATAAAAGTCAGAGGACACACAAACTTTTTTATTTTATTTTATTATAATAATAAATTTATTTCAATAATTGTTTACAATGGTGCACGATAAAGATACGAAAACGATTTATAAAGGCTATATTTTTTTGTTAGAAAAGAATTAGACGATATCTGTAGAAGAACTAGGTGAAAGCCTGTATTTCGGCTATCAGCGCCAAAACCCTCAAATAATAAACTCTTAAAAATAGCCACCAAGTAGAGATGTTAAGGTGAGTGATAAATAACATAATAATTAATGGCTCGGTACAATAAACTATTATAATAATTAATGGCAATATTTACAGAATTTGCCAAAAATATAAATAATTTAAAAACTGGTTCGAGATAGCGCCGGAAAAGAGTTCCTGGAAGGATTTGGGGGAGCCCTTTTCCCAGCAGTGGGACAATAGGAACTAACAAAAAAAAAAACTAAACAAAATTTAAAATAAAATCTGGATAGTGTGTGTGTGTCCTGTATTTTGTGATATGATAATATGTGTGGGTTAATGTAAGAGAGAAACTGATAACGAGTTTAACTTATCTGACAATCGAAAACCATCCCGATGTGATAAACTTATTCGACTCAAAGTGAAACGGTAGTTGTTGCTGGAAAATTCGAAATCCGTCATTATGTAGTCACGAGATTAAATACCCTACAATTACGCAAAATGCATGCTCATGAAATAACGATTGCAACTGTTAGAATATGTTCGTAACATCTTAAGATTCTTATCAAAATCAATCTGTCCAGCCTTTTCTCAAGTATGTTGGGGTCAGCTTTCAGTCTAACCGGATACAGCTGAGCGTGTAGCGGCATCTACAACGCCACATGCGAACTACGCATCAAAGACCTGACTTCACAAATCCTGCATCGCGCAATCAGAGTTTACCGCGCGACTATATACGCATATATACAACATCCCGACATCAACCGTCGGGCAGTTGCCCACCAGATACAATACCCGTCTGGTTGGAGGATCCTCCCTTTACCATAGAGTATGTGTGAACTTTACACACTGTTCCTCATTCCTCTATACTGGTGACCACGAACATGGACATTAGCACAGCCTTCGAAAAGCTAGTTCAGCGTGACTATCTGACCTTTCTGACCTCCACTATCCAGTAACTGGGTAATACTATAATACCCTTGGTAAGACTGGTCGTCAGACTTTCGGGCTACTGATGACCCGTAACGACTGTCAAAGAGCCACAAATGACAGCCGGGACCAACGGCTTAACGTGCTTTCCGAGGCACGGAGGAGTCTCGGTCTATAAAGACGGTCACCCACACACGGACCAATCCCGGCAAGCGTAGCTTAACCTGATGGATCGACCTGTACGACTGTTATTACTTAGTCACGACCTCCTCAAGATTCTTATAAAAAATGTTCGAAGAGAATCGCTTTTGAATTTTGCATAATTGTAAGATATTTATGCTCATGACTGTACATGGTGACGAATTTCGGCTTTTCCACGAATCAACTACGTTTTCACTTTGAGACGAGTGCATAAGTCAAATAATTTTATCCCAACATAAATACAAAACCATTTACAAAATAAAATAAAAATATACACAACTATAGCCCGGCAATAAACGCTGGCTCACAACCGCTATAACTCGACAACAATGCTCAGAACTAATTAAATTCAAATTAATCGTAAAAAAAAGGAATCACGTCAAATTGACCGTAAAATTTCAAGAAAGAAAAACAATGGGGTACCGACGATAACGGCGCTGGACTTAAATTAAATCGGAGTCGTTTCGACGAACCCTTCACTTTTGTAAACATAGGGACACATATTGCGAAACCAACTGCTGCGAGTGTAAAAATAGTAGTTTTTTTGTTAAATCGCTGCAATTTGTAACATAAGGTCAAAATAATTGAGTACATTTTATTGCTTGAAAGTATCATTTTATCAATTCAACTTAAAGTAAAGATTCCCTAGTTCTAACAAATAATTTGTCAGTACTTTCAGTTATGACAAATTCTATCAATACAGAACTATGGAACGCCACCTGCTACGCTCCTTTCATACTCCTTTTGCTTTGTTTACGTTCATACATCTGCAGGATAACTGGACACACAGTAACAATGGCTTTCATTTTGACAGATCAACAACAATCATTGCTTTATTAACGTTGTTGAACAGACAAATTTTTCGAACATATGAAGCAATGGATTCGCAATATGCTTCAAAATCATTCAGATTGCGATTGATAGTGGGCGTATACACACCCGCTGCATTCTATTAATACGTAGGTAGTGAATATTTTGAAGTCTAACTCAGTTTTAGTCATACTAAACTACTAAATTTTTAGAGTAATTTTAATTATGATGTCTCTTGCAGCGCATTATAGAAGTTTAATTGACTGATCGATCGATTCGCCACTCGAAAATTCGATCTACATCAAAAGCAATCGATGCCCTTATACACGCACTCAAACTTAAGTGGAAATGGGCAAGCCATGTTGCAAGACTGCATGACAACAGATGGGCCAAAAGGATGACCTCTTGGATGGAGCCGGTTGGCAAACGCAAACGTGGAAGACCTCACACTCGCTGGGAGGACGAAATCGTGCGTATAGCTGGATCACACTAGATGGACTTAGCAAAAGACAGAGAAAGCTGGCACTCTCTGGAGGAGGCCTGCACCACAGGGGTTCTCTAACAAAAAAAAAAAAAAAAAAAAAATGTTAGCACTAAAATCTTTAGAGAAATATAAGGCTTTTTTATTTTTATTATTTAATTGACTGATCACCTACGTATCCTAAGATTTTCAACAACCTAAAAAAGCTAAGCTTTCCCGCTCCAAACTATTACCCACTACATTTCCAACGTGGAGGGTTAACTCTAAACTCCGTCCAAGGTATGAATATTTACGAAAGCATTAATTATTTTTTAACTTTCTTCCTGCTTTAAGAGGCTTTTCTTAGCGTAAGGTGGAAATACTCAATGACTGTTGTTTTTAGTTGGCGAAGTAAAGTATACCCTATTACCGTCCAATTCCGAGGTCCTTGCTTATTAAATCAGAGTAAGTAAGAGAAATATTAGTTGAGGATTTTTTAAGCTGGATCTAGGAATGGTATAGTGGATACAGGAAGTTTGTAGTCTTTTAGAGGAATCCTAGTGAAGATAATATTTAAATTTAAAATGAGAGCCATTTTGTCAATGTTTCTTGTCGATTTATCGATATTTACTGAAGCACAAGTTAGAAATCTATTCTTAAATCTCAGTTAGTAAACATATTAGCATAATCAGCGTGTAATGTTCCCACTGCTCAGACTAGGCCTGTGAGTGGGGAGTAATTCACCACATGGGCCCAGTGCGAGTTGGTAGATGTCGCCTGTCTTCGAATTTTTCGTTCTAGGACATGCCGGTTTCCTCACGATGTTTTCCTTCATCGTTTTGAGAGCAGTGGTGGTGAAATCATGTACCTACGCAAAGTAAAGCGCCTGTCTGGATTCGAACCCACGACCTACAACTCGTAAGTCGGAGCCGTTACCACTGGGCCAGCCAACACTGCTCTTTTAGTCACATGCATTGTATTATTTCATAACTTGAAATGGGAATCAGAATATAAAATATAGTTCAAGTCTTTAAACAACATGAATATTATCAACAGTCCATTACAACAAGAAACCTCTAAATTGTAACGGTCACCCATCCAATTCCAAACCTCAGCAACACTCACTCAACTTTGCACATTTTCCATACTCCGCCTTAGTTTCCGTATTTATTTCCGTCTCTTCGCTACAAAACCTCCACTATATCAGTTTAAACTTTGATAAACCTTATGGCGCCTCAAATATAAGTTTTTATTTTTTATTACTCAGTTAACAAAGGGATGGTTATCGGTTGAGAGTCCTGCTAGCAGTTAATTCGACTAATTACCGACCACTAGCAATTAATTCTACATTTATCAACTAAACAGCGGTTACCCATCACCGTCCAAACCTGAGCAAATGTTGCTTGACCTACACATTTGTTCCTAAACTTTAAATATCTGGAAAATTCTGCCATTATTTACGAGTGCATGCCACAATTGTGTTCCCAACTGACCATTATAGCAAGACTCCTCTTAGTTGCAATGGGCGGTCACCCATCCAATTCCAAACCTCAGCAACAGTCACTCCTTTTTCTCGCACAAGGAAACGTTTGAGTGAGAAAAGCTGCCGCAAGTTACCACAGAATCCCCACTATCTCAGTTTAAACTTTGATATTCCATAAGGCGCCACAAATATAAGTTTATTTTTCTTATTACGCAGTTAACAAGGGGTGTGTTATCGGTCGGCAGGCCTGCTAGCAGTTAAAGCGAATTTATACTTTCGATTACACTGGGCTGTGGATGAATAAAAAACAAATGAGCCAAGAATTTGTTGGTACGCTGCGCTGCTGCGGACTGTGTTGGATTAGTGTGGATGAGGGTGGATTTTAAAATTAATTTTAAAGTTTTTTAAAGTAGTGTCGAAAGTGATTATTTGAAAATAGTAAAAAAAAATAGAAAAATGTTTTCAACCTCGGCTTCCAATCCCTTATAGCTAGGCCTGTTAAGAGATATCCTAAGAGAAACTCCTCATTAATCTTCAACTGAGTAATAGAAGAAAGGCTTATAAGAGAGAAAAAATATTTTACGTCACACCTGGCCATAATGTGAGTTTTACCGCATGTTACGCGTACAGTAAAACTCGCATTGTAGCCAGGTGAAGACGTAAAATTGTGTACTCACCACGGGCAGTAAAAAAGAAAGCCCTCTATCGCATATTTACAACCCTCGTCTGCGGCTCGGGTTACAAATACCTGCGATTTCGGGCTTTCTTTCTTTTACATCCCTTGGTAAGTAATGTACTATTACGTATGGTTGCTACTCCTCAAATAGATTACTACTTATAACGACGATGGACAACTACTATATCTTTCCTCAATTACTCACACATCAGCCACACTACTTAAAAGAAAATAAGACATAATTTTTTTATAGTTAGGCCATTATCAATGAGTTCTAAAACTATACGTTTATTAAAATAAGTAAATCGAGTTAAGTTAAATGTTTAGTGAAGAGACGACCAGCGTATATGACGTAAGGTAAAATAAAATAAATATTACCAGTTTAAAATCCTCCATTTTAAATTCCGCCTAAACAAAGTTGTATCGTATTATCCACACTAAAATATCGTCGTCATCCGAAGGCGCAGACCTAAGCTATTATATTTAATGTGTATGCTTGCTTGATTTGAACGTAGTATCAAACTCCAGCATTCTTTGTCTCTTAGTAATGTTAATTTGTCGTGTTTTCTTGTTATTATCAAGTGAGCAAATTAAACTTTACGATTTTGCATACTTCTTGTAATGAGCTACGCTACGCCTACGCTGCTTCGAATGGGGAGCTACGGGCGCTACGGATTGACCGTGACATGGGATTAGGAAAATGATGAGTTTTCACTTTCAGAGATTTTTTTTTTTTGTTGAGATGAGTAAGTCTTATTAAAAATATATTAAAGTGTCAAGCTTGCGAACTTCAGATAATTTTTTTTTTGGTTTTGCTTTTCAAACGTACGAACATCACATAAAACTTACTCAATACATCTATAGATTAACCTACTTGGATATAATTTATAGTATAGTGACACATGTTTTATAATTAAATAAACAACAAATAAAATAAACACACTATTTCTTAGCAAACTAACAACGACCAATTTCTTAAAAGTTTACGCATTTGCCTGCAAGAGCAGCGACAGAAGTGTGACCCCTTCTTCGATAGATGGCGTTGTGGAGTCCCGCTGAATTGCGGTATGGTTTCGTCACACGCGTTTGGTTAGGTGACCCATACATAAGATATCGTGCACCCGCAACTTATGGTGCATTGATAATATGCGTTGTAGGTAAGATTTAACTATTATGACTGAATTTTTGAAATAATCCCGTGGAGGTTAGGATTTAATTTAATACGAATATTAATAATGGTGCCGATTCCCTTGTTCACAAACTAAACTAAATTTAAGTTCAGTGCATCTTTTTCTTTCTATTTCATTATGAAAAGGACAGGAGATAAATTTTAGTTTAGTCCTGTCAAATTAATCAGCGCCTGTCACTACTCCTTAGAAGTTTAGACGTGATTAAAAAGTTGCCGACTAAATTTACGTCAATATACGTCAAGCGCTGATTAATTTGACAGGACTGAACTAAAATTTATCTTCTGTCCTTATCTTAATGAAATAGAAAGAAAAAGATGCACTGAACTTAACTTTAGTTTAGTTTGTGAACAAGGGAATCAGCACCATTGAGCTATAACCTCGTGAGACCCAGACACATTTTGGGTTCATTACGCATTAAAACCGAACAGTCCGTTTAAATGGACAAAAATTTTATAGTGCTTAAGTCCCGAGACTTGTTGTTGAAAATTTGACATGTTAGAGTTATTAGTTTGAAGTGAGACTTTCAGGGCATAGTTATGATAATAAATAGATGCCGTTTTATATAAAAAAATTAGTCAATAATTTGTCCGCCAGAATGACCTTTAGATTAGAATGACTTTTAATCAAATAATATATTGAAATCCGTCCTTTCGTCCAGAAATTGGTAGAAATATCTAAAGATTTCAGCCTAATTTAAAAAAAATATGTATGATTTCGTAATATGTCCATTTAAACGGCTAGTAGGCTTTAATACGAACTCATCCCGTAAAAGCTGTGGGTTTGAGTCGCCATCTTTATTTTGGGTATTTAAAGGGCGCGTCGGCCTCACGAGGTTAAATGGGTAATAGCGATCCGTCAAGGTAGCCCGCTAAAAAGTTTTCATGATATTATTACATGTCCCGACTTAAGAAATATAAAATTACAGGACGACAATTTGCAAAAATTTGTATTTTGCGGGCAGCTTTAGGGAGTTTATATTGTTTGATTAATTTGAATTCAATGATTTATATTTCTTGCTCAACACCTATGTTAATAGGTACAAAAATACATAATATCACGACTGTATTAAGTAAATGAGTAGGTACACTTATAGTCCTACAGAGGCACTTCACACACAAAAGTTATCGTGCAATAACTAAAGTTTTCCAGTGAAGAAGTTTAAGGGGGATGCGATAAGGTAGCCCGCGTAATTCAAATTTTCTTAAGTTTTATGCAATTTGCACGTTAGTGTCAGGTTGTGTTTATTAAAATATGATAATCATTAGAATCAGCAATTCTGTAGTTATGGAAGTTGGTGGTAACTGGCACTAAATAAAACAAAACCA
The DNA here is from genome assembly GCA_947523025.1 of Dryobota labecula. NCBI lineage: Eukaryota > Metazoa > Arthropoda > Insecta > Lepidoptera > Noctuidae > Dryobota > Dryobota labecula. Next base: position 2,647,421 of record OX383292.1, read on the forward strand.
AAGACACCAACTTCCGAAACTAAAAGTATTTTGTCCTTTGTAGTGATTTATTTTTGGAAGTCGGTCGTATTTTTTGTAAAAAGTCTTTTATTTTTACTTTTTTTTTGTTGTAGTTCCACAAATTCGTGTACCGCTAGGTGCCTACATGCTCAGCAACTTTATTTCGTTTTCCGTACGATTACCCATTCACAATATGTGTACTGTTTCTCGATGAGGAGTTCTATAGGATATCTTCGAAGCCCATGATCTGTTGACCTCCGATAGGTAATAACCAGCAATTTTCTATGATCTCCAGTACAATAATCTAATTAAACTACGTGCACTGTTCATTATTGAGGAGATCTCTTGTTTATCTCCGAGAATATTCTTTCAAATAAAAAAAGAATCGTGCAAATTAGATAAAAATTGGCGAAGATTTAGATGAACATACATTTAAAAAAATACATACAAATGAACATAGAACCTCCTCCTTTTTTGAAGTCGAGTAAAAAAAACTAACCCTCAAACGCCAACGCGATACAAGAGATCGAGTTATAAATCCTAATCCAATATCAGGCCATATCAATACATAAATATATGGATCCTGATGGGGACAAATCCGCAGACTTAACCCTAGTTTACGAGTGGCGACTGATGGACATTGACCGGTATCGGAGCGACCCAGCCAGCGGCAGTGTTGCTAGTTACACGTTCATATTTTCCTTATTTTGGGAGTTGGATACATTTTAGTTTTTGGTAATTTAACTGAATTGTTTTTCGTTGGTCTAATGCGCCTGTGAGAAATAAGATACGCAATATTTAGTTCAACACAAAATTGCTATTCATTAATCAGGTAAACATCCCATATATATTTTTAGTTTATCATTGCAATATGATATTGAAATTAATAAATAAATTTAGATTTTACATCGGTTTAATAGTGCAATAGCAGAACCAATAATATCAAACTTATAAATTCTTTAGTCCTACAGAATATCTATAAAAACTTTAAAAAACTTATCGTGTTTTTTTTTAAATTATAGATTTTTTGTTGAAAGCTTCTCAAACTTTAGTTGTGTTTCTTATAAGTGAGACTTATAATGTGTTTTCTAAATGTTACTAGCTTTTGACTTCGTCTGCGTGAAATTTGTTGTTCCCCCGTAGCACCCCGTCGCATCGCATCGGCCACCCGCGCTACCTCGGTTGTCACTTAGCAATTATAATTTTTTTCTTTTCCTCAGCTTTTAAGGCTCGTAGCGTTATGTTAAAAAGCCTGCCTCAATAATTGGACTACGTAGTGTAAAAAAATCCGACTGGTTGTTCCAGAAATAAGCACATTCAAAAAAACAAACTCTTCAACCTTATTATTTGTATTTAAATAATATATATATATACATATTAAAAACATATTAAAAATAATATAAAACATTTACCTGTATATTTATAACGTGAAAGTGTTCATAAATAAATAGGTAATTTTTTGAAAAAAAAAAAATGACCAAGCTGGCACCTGGCAACTGGCAACACCAAAGTATCCCCCGTTTGAATTACTATAGTTATTTCTTGTTTATTGGCCCAGTATTGGACGGCAGTTGGGTTGGTCATTTTATTGCGTACGCGTCATTCTAGGGTTATACGATGTAGGATTTAGTGCGGTTTGGGATGTTTTGTTTTGCATCGTCGTGACGTCATCATATATTAGTATTTATGTTTGTATTGTTCAGGATGCCAAACTGTTTGGTATTTATATCCTTTATGATTAAATGTGTATGCGTAGGCGTACATGTCTGGTTCGTTCATTGATTAAAGTCTGTAGATCACTACATACTAGCTTCTGCCTGCGACTTTGTCCACGTGAAATATCGGCCTCCGACCCAAGCGTCGCGTCGCACTATTACTTTGTTTTCGCTTAGCGTTCTTTCTGTTTTTTATTTTTTATTTTGCTGTTTTCCTAAAGGTAAAGTTAGATGACCTTCCTCAAGAATTGGGCTATCAAATGCAAAATAATGTTTCAAATCTGACTGACCAGAAATTAGCGCATTCAAACAAGCAAATTAATTCTTCAGCTTTATTATATTATATGTATAGATTTTATGAATGGCAGCGCCTTAATAGACCACTAAGTTTTATAGCACTTAAAAAATATGTAGAATCCGGTACACACTTAGCAAGCAAATAAATACTAGATTCTGAATAATAGATTCTAATTTTAAACGGTTAAAAATACGACTGGGTTGCACCAAAAGAACGTACACCACTGGCGATGTTTATGTACAGACCTCCGCTCATCAGTGGTAAAAAATTGGCATTGACAGCGCCTTTATATTGTAGCAGTAAGAGCGAATTTTGTAGTGCAAGTTTACCACTGATGAGAAAAACGTGTGACTGTACATCCGGCATGCTCCAGGCAGCGGCAGCCAGTATTGCAAACAATCTTGCTGACTGGCAAAACTTTTCACTACGACAAGAGCGGGTCGGAGTCAGACATTAGAAAATACCCTGACGCCTTATGAACATCGTTTTACGTGATCCGAGTTGACAACTTGATTTTTATTTTAGCTTTTTTGCGGAAGGGGTCTATAGAAATAAAGAAAATATATTTATTTGCACTAAACGTTAAGCATTAAGATACAAAATAACACTCACAAAAACAACAAGTTGGGAGAAAATATGCGTCCCATCGTCACACTTAACGGCCATCACATACTATGAAGGACAGCGCAGCACTTCTTAGTAAGCATTTTTTGCTATAGATCCTGAGACATAGACCTACTCAGTTAAGATGCCAGCAACTTATAAAACATTGGTACTGGAGGTCACAATGCCTTTGATCATTGTCTGTTGTTTTCTGTAAACTTTTCTATGATGAAATCTCGTGTTATGTTTTCAAATATATCATCATCTGCCCAGCTTTTTCCCCAACTATGTTAGGGTCAGCTTCCAGTCTAACTGGACGCAGCTGAATACCAGTATTTTACATGAATCAACTATTTGACCTCCACAACGATACAATACGATACACCTTGGTAAGACTGGTTGTCAAACTTTCGGGCCTCTGATGACCCGAATTATATATATATATTTTTTAATACTTACTTTAAATATATTATTTTCCACCCACAGACTACAACAAAAGAATTCCCGCCACAACCAAAATGAGTATATCTACCCAATGCAACTTAATTCGGCAAAATTACAATCGTTCAACAAACAGTAGCCGTACCGATTAAAACAATTGAACGTATTTATTTCCACCATTATAACCCTACCAATGCATAGTGCACCGTAATTATCGTAAAATGCGAACATGTTTATGTATTTTTAATTCCGTCGTATATCGCGTTTGGTCGCGATGTAAAATGGCGAGGCCGGCTGTACGGAAATCACTACAATAAACTTGTGTTAATGTTTGAATTGTTATGTATCACTATTGTGTTAATATTGTCATGCTGAAGTGATATTTTGCAGGTTAAATTTATTCAAAAATGTTGATGATTTTGTTCAATTCTGATGCAGAAATGGGTTAAATGATAAATCTAAATTGCATGATTGAAATTGTTCGTATACTTTTTTTTTTTTTTTTGCCAAGTACGATGAAAATCTAGTCTGTAATCATCGTACTTACGATGAAATTAACCTTTAGTGGTAGCAGTATCAACGTGGCCCACATATTCGGGAATCGTTTTGCTCGAAAAAAATCTAACACAATATTTAACTCTGACATCTTTTCAAAGTCTTTCTAACCTCCTTCCAGCCGGCCTTACAATGCCCTGCTAATTTACAATGTAACCTAGCACATCCACTTCGTTCCACCCATCCCTCGGCCCGGGAGGATCGTGACCATTACCCAAGCCACTTAGCTGACCCACCCTGATGCAAGGTAGATCGTTGAAAATAGCACTAAATATAAACCAATAGCGGCCACTAACCGCGCGGGGTCTAATTACCAATAATTATCGTTTCGTGCCGTTTGGCCGGGATGCAGTTTTAAATACGCCATTTTGTTCCGCTACTCGGCTACTAATGAGAGTAACAGATCGCTTTTTGATAATGTTATTGATATGGCTTGGGGAGTACGATCCGTTGAGATTTTCAGAATTAAATTAGTGCGGATATGTGAAGTGTGAATTGGAATTGGTCATCGTAATGCGGAATTACTGCCGCGAGCGCAGGGTTGAATTGTCAAATTGACAGCTCATTTATTAATTTTTCGTGGAGCATTTAAAAGTTTAAATTCATTATTATTAATCATTTCATTAATTTATTTAAACTTAAATTGCAATTTAATGCTCTCGACTTTTGTCATAGCCTCACAGAATACTCGTATTTAACTAGCTTACTGCTGAATACTCAAACGCAATTCAACTTTAAGTCGCCGTTAAGTCTAATGCTGTCTCTGTCACTTTAAACTGTTTTGTAGCGACAGAAACACTCATAAGAACGTCTTAAAGTTAAATAACGTTTGAGTATTTGGGCATTAGACAAGTAAATTAGCGATCGCAATAATGTTATGAAGCGACCACCACGAGCACTGCCTCAAACGACGCATGGCCTGTGTGAAAGATGCTATGGCAAGAAAGGGGGGTCATGTATGGAAGAAGAAGACATGTTGTACCGATCCTTAATAAATTGTGTTACATATGGGCATGAGAATGATGTTGCAAGCTCTGTCATACTGTTTCATCACTGATTTCATTGTAACATCAACATAACATCACGCCCATCTTCCCCGAATGGTTAGGCAGAGCTAAAGCTGGATACTAATCATTCTCTTACAAAATCTATAAAAACTACCTTATGCAGTTGCCACATCCGTTCTTCACACACAGAATGTCAGAAAATGACGCAACAAACACAAAATCCGCTATACAGGTTGTTCCAAAAACAAATCCGGATAGTAGCACGGCGTACGTTGTCTACACGGTTGTCAAAATGTATCGGAGTGCAATAAAGTGCGTCGCAATACGAACCACGCCGTGTCCGCACGCCGCGGCGCGCCGTAACTCCGCACGTGCGGTTTGCTGCCGGACCGGACGGGATTTTATAGAGAGGATGATACTGGTTTAGAATATTTTAAATTAAGGCCTAATTTATAGTTGTTCTATGTTATAAATAGCCTACAGAACAAGCAAGCTGAAATGGTAATGGGCCGGCCATATTAGTTGTTAGAACTGATGACCGGTGGGGTAGACATAGGGCGTAAGGTAAGACGCTATCAGGCTAAGCGCAGGTGGAAAATTTCCGAGAATCGACTTAAATGGCGTGCGATTGGAGAAACAGCATATCCTGCAGTGGAATGCTATAACGCGATGATGACGTGAATATGTTTTGTTCAAAGAACGATAATCTGATATCAGGTGGTCACGCAATAATTCAATATCGATGGGCTGAGTTCTATAATCAGAACGCTAAAGATTAGAATCTACTTTACAACGTTATTCAACAAAACACGATGATAAGAGTTTTGAAATTGGTACAACATTCAGAAAGTTTCCATAAACAAATAGGTATGTCTCTGATTGCATAAAATCTTTGTAAAGGTATTGTATTCAAATGCAACAGTTTACTTTTATAACTTACATTAGTTAAGTTAAAAAAATGACTACTGATCCATGACAGAACACATCTTACTTGTTATCTCATCATCATCACAATATCACACTAATATTATAAAGGCGAAAGTTTTTGTGTGTGTATGTTTGTCTCTTCTTCACGCTCAAACGGCTAAATCAAATTTTATAAAATTTGGTGTGGACATATCTGACACCCTGTATTTACACAAAGGCTACTTTTTATCCCGAAAGAATGTAGTGTTCGCGGGTAACAGCTAGCGGGGCGCAGCTAGTTATACATAACTTCAGTTTGGAATCCCCCTGGATTTAGACCATATTGCCTTCTCTTTAAGCATAAATAGGGGTTTCAACATCTCTATACATTCCAAAACAAACTGACCAATTAAAACAAGGCAAGTCGACGTCGGCCATCTTAAATCTGCGCGGCCGTGCATTGGCAATATCTGAGCGGCACCTATTACTTCGGTGCCGGCTGTATGCGTACAACCCGCATACGATTTACTGTTATTTCCTTGAATACGATGCTAGTTTGCGTTTTGTGTGAGTATTGGATGCAGTTCTGAAGAAATTTAGAAGAGATGAGGCTATTGTTAGTTCTTTTAAGTGTAGTTTTGTCTGTGCTGTGTTCTGACTGTCGTGTGTCCCAGAATTAACGCACACTACCAAACACCCAAATTAGAATATTATGTAATTGCCGCAGTCAAAGTGACGCTGTTTAAGCATATTGCATGCCACTGTACTCGGGGAGCCTATGGTTCAGCTACATCCAAAAGGTCTATCATGCTTTGCGAATCCAGTATAATAACGCATTTAGGGTGCTGTTGCGTCTGCCTCGGTTCTGTAGCGCATCATCTATGTTCGCTGAGGCACGTACTGACTGTTTTAATGCTATACGGCGTAAGAAAGCGGCCTCACTACTAAACAGACTCCGTGGCAGCCCCAACAGCATTCTGAGCGCCATAGTCGGGAGGCATGATAGCCCGTTGGTGAGGTCACTAGTCACCTGTACACTGTCTATGTTTTTAGTTAAGTACTATCTAACATAGGTTAAGAATATTATTACTAACACTCTTGATTACCTATCTGAAATAAAGTGTTTATTATTATAATCATAATACCTACATACACTGTTTTTTTTTTTTATTATGTATAAAACATCATCATCTGCTTAGCCTTTTCCCATCGTTGTTGGGGTCGGCTGTTTGTGGGGTCTGTTGTTCCAGTCTTACTGGATGTAGCTGAATACCAGCATTTTACATGGAGCGACTGCCTATCTGACTTCCACAATCACGTTACTGGATAACACGATACCCCTTGGTAAGACGGTTGTCAGCCTTTCGAGCTTCTGACGACCCATAACGACTGTCAAAGATCCACAAATGTCAGCCGGGACCAACGGCTTAACGTGCTTTCCGAGGCACGGAGGGGTCTGGGTATGTAAAGATGGTCACCCATCCACGGGCCAACTGCAGCAAGCGTAGCTTAACCTGATCGATCGACCCCTGCGGCTGTTATTACTAAGCTGCAAGCCCCTTATTATGTATGTAACATTGTATAATTATTAAAATAGTTAGGTATACTGATTGTAGGAGAAAATTGTGGTCACAGTAGGTACAAATTGACGACATGGTTGGCGCAGTGCTTAAGCGATTGACTGCTGCGCTGCGTGTCGCGGGTTCGATTCCCGCACGAAACAAATATTTGTATGACCTACAAGTAGTTGTTCCGGGTCTGGCTGTTTGTGTAAGTGAGTTTAAATGTTTGTAAACGCACCCACGATACAGGATAAATTCCTAGTGTGGAGAAACATTTAAAAAAAAAACTCCGTACGCACACAGTTGCAAACGAATAAGGGTCTAGCGTAGGTAGTAGGAAGTATGACTGTAATTTACGTACTTCGTTTTAATTATTTTTGGGATAAAAAATTAAGTATATTAATAATACATAAATCGATTCAGTATACGACTCTTAGGGTGTTACCACACCAATCGATCGATCGTCAATCGATGCCATCGATCGACGGTAGAATGGATTATTCACCAATTAACGGAGTAGACACCAATCGAACTACGTCGACCATGTCGATCGATAGCATCGATCGACGATCAATCGATTGGTGTGGTAACACCCTTACGGTTAGACGGTTAGATATCATCACCACTTTTTCCAATAATTATTGTTTGAATAACGTTTTGAAAAATCATTAACGTAAATGATTGATTAAGATGTGGAAAGGAGAGTAAATGCGGGAAATAAAGTGAATGGTGCTTTACATGCAATTATGACCAACCATTCGATGTCCAAAAAGGCTTGACTGTCCGTTTACAATGGTATGCTAGTACCTACGCTTATGTATGGAAGTGAATGTTGGGTATGGCAAAAGAAACATACAAGTAGAATAAATACTGTGGAAATGCGTTCCTTGCGAAGCAAGTGTGGTGTGATTAGAATGATAGGCTAAAAAATGATATGTTAAGGCAACGGTGCGTCTTAAAAGAAAATGTAGTGACAAAAATTGAAAAGAGTATGCTTAGATGGTTTGGTCATGTTGAGGTGATGAATGAGAGGCGACTAAGAAAAGGTATTTACGAGGTAGATGTGAGTGAAAACGCCGGGAGGAGACGCCCTAGGAGGACATTATAGTGACCTAATTGGTGATGTTCTTCAGAAAGGTCAGGAGCGTAGCACTCGCAACCGGCGTGCATGTATGACCAGATGTATGAATATAAACGAAGCAATAGAAGTATGTAAGGAGTGTAGCGTTTCTATAATTTCAGCCTACCCCCATGGGAAGACGTGAGTTTATCTATTAACATAAATTGAGGTTATAAAATGAACTTCAAATTGTCAAATAAAAACATCCAAGTTGATTTTAAATTAGAATGACGAGTATAAGTATTCAAATAATCAAATCAAAGCACTCAATTTGTAAGTGGCACTACCAATTGGCACCCATAGGTACGTTTTCTAATCGATTTGTTCACATGTTCATCAAATATTTTTGAAACAGATCCTACATGTATTGCGTTTTCGGATTCACGGTCCCCGGGTCTCAAGGACACGTCAGCTTCAACGGCCATCAGTCGTAGAGCCGGCCCCTAAGCCATTAGGGCTAAACTTGCTTATCCTATAAGCACCTACTTACCTACAATAATCACTAGTTACCATGCCTTGAAACACAAATTGTTATCATCCATAACAATAACAACAGTCCTGATTAGTGCTGATTATATTCAGCATAATCCCATACCTAATAGTCCCATTGAACTTGATTAAAATCATTATTGTTTCAGACGGATTATGATAACAAAGTGGGTCACCTAGAAACTTCGAGGGCTATTTGGACCAACAACCTACCGTATAGAACCATTGTCCTATTTACACGTTACAAGTTTCTTGGCTCATCTAAACACTGTTTAGACGGTGCAACTTGTGTTGTTGCTTCAACAATAAATCGCACCGTGTAAATCTGACTTAACGTGTTCTCAACTCAAATTATCAATGAATAGCCAGTGTCACTGTACTGTACTCATGTAACAATGAGTACCTAACTCATTGTTGATATGTTTTTTTTTTTTTTTAATCTTCAACGTGGTGCTCTTGGCCTTCATCTCACCTGATGGTGAGTGATGATAAGGCTGAAGGTGGAAGTAGGCTTCACCCGGAATCCTCAACCACAGAGGAACCGGCTATCTTACCTCTTCTCTTCTTACGGACACACAACACTCCAAAGACACACAGCACATCTCCTTTGTATTGTCTTAATTCTATTCCTCTCAGTACTTGGAGTTTTCAATGTTGTAGTACGTAAGTGCAATTAATATTGTATTTTAAGGGTGTGAGCCTGGAGATCTGTCATACAGGTCCCGAACCCAGTATAGACTCCAGCTCTCACAAAGGATATACCGGAAAATGTAACTTATAGGTACTATGAATCAAAATTGTACCTTTTTGAGAGAAATAAATTACTTTATTATTATTATTATATTATTATTATCTCTAACAGCCGAAACACAACAAATGCTATTAACATTGTTGATATGGCGACAGACTTAGTTAAGATGGTGGTAGCTAGCATCAACCAAACCAAGCAGAAAATTTTGCCCCTGCTGGGAATCGAACCCGGGACCTCTAGATCTGAGACAGGTAGTCCTACTACTAGGTTTATTCCGCTTATCTCCACTGACAATCCCAATCCGCATTGTAAAAATATGTTAATTTAATAATGACAAAAACTTTGATTTTATTAATTAGTAAGAAATTGTAAAAATCTGTGATTTTATGAATGCTGTAAAACTGTGTGATTTTTTTTTTTATGTTGCCCCTCACTAGGAATTTCTCCTGTATTGTGGGTGCGCTTACAAACATATAAACTCACATACACAAACAGCCAGACCCGGAACAACTACTTGTAGTTCATACAAATATTTGTTCCGTGCGGGTATCGAACCCGCGACACGCAGCGTAGCAGTCAATCGCATAACCACTGCGCCAACCGTGTCGTCTATTTTAAAGCTCCGTGATTTTATTCAACTCAACTAAACAAGAGGTAACCAATATTTATAAAATAATTAATCAAAAAGTAACCATAAAGTGATTTCAAAGTTGATCTCTAAAAGATTATGGAGTTTATTTATAAACGTTGCTTAAAGTTAAGTAATGATTAGCGACTGTTTAACCATACATTTTGACGTTTAAACATCACTTTATATTGTACATAGTAAAGTTTAGACTGTATTAGGACATGATCGAAGTATTTGACACTTAAGGTTTTGTTTGACTACAAAAATATCAATGAGTCCTTACCTCCCTCCGACACAGATTTCTCTCAAGTGGATATATTTAACTGTAATAAACCTACATTCAAAAAACAAATTGTAAAAACCATAAACGAAGGCAAGTGACAGACTACCAAGCTCTTAATATTCAAAATTTTATTTTTCTTAATAATCAACCTTTTTTTTCTCTTTAAAATTTAAACTTAACTATAAGTAATACACCTAAAAATTTAAGCTATTGAATTTAAATATCTCAGTAGTCCGTTCGCATGTTTTATTACTTATCCTAGTTAAACAGGGAAACCTATTATTAGCCATACAATCTGTAATTATACATACTTTGTAATATACTATATATGTATCGCTGTTGGTTGCCTAAATAAATAAATAAATATTGTATATAGTAAAGTTTAGACTGTAATATGACATGATCGAAGTATTTGACACTTAAGGTTTTGTTTGACTACAAAAATTATCAATGAGTCCTTACCTCCCTCCGTAAGGAATTAACACTTCGTGATTCTTATAAATTATGTTGTTTGTATTTTATTTTTAAACGGATAGGTATTTGTGAACTTTTTGTCCACAAATCCCCATTAACGTCTCATAGCGCTTATAATGGGGATTTGTGAACAAAAAGTTCTCAAATCTCCATTGATGGGGATTGTCAGTGGGGATTTGTGGACCCCTACTACTAGACCCCAGAGGCGGTTACTGTACTGGTTACTTTTAAGTAACGTCGTGGACGATGGACCTTTAAGGTGAATCGGTCAAGTAATTATAACCTGAAGCTAAAGTTGTTTTCTGCCTGCTAAGCGCTAGTGGCTAGTTTTGGTTCGCTTTTGTTTCGCTTTCGCTGCACTGGAGTGTGTCCGAGGACTAAGTTATATGAGTTTAAAAGTTTGGCTTTATGTAACCTAGATAGTCGTCTTTATCACTCATGTATGATAGATAGTTTCTTCCTAAAACTCCATGACGTGCTATGCTATATTATTATGGCCTGGCATGGTTATTCTTTTAAAGCTCCGTTCTACTTCGCTAGGCCAGATCAAGGTCAAGGTCAAAGTCTTGCCACTGACGTGTAGTCTACTGTACCTACTTTTATTTGTCGAATGGGCAAATTCTAACTTGACAATAATTGTAGCGTACTAATTGAAAAGATCTATGCCCAGTAAATGATTAGCTACCTATTTCGAACAGTCTTGTGCCTGATCAACACCCTAATTGCGTAACTCACTTTCAATCACAATCTGAATGATTTTGAAGGACATTGCTGATCCATTGAATCATATGTTCGAAAAATTTGTCTGCTCAAGAACTAAATAACGCAATGAATATTGTTGAACTGTCAAAAAGAAAGCCATTGTTACTGTGTCTTACGAAAGTACCCCACAGGTTGGCTGGCAGAGATTTTTGCTATATGACTGCCCATAAACCCATTTTACTATTTTAACCGACTTCAAAAAAGGAGGAGGTTCTCAGTTCGTCGGTTTTTTTTTTTATATATTATTATTTGTTCATATGGAAATCTGTGTACCTACAATAATAATACCTGCTTAACCCTGCTTGTGACCGTACCGTTTGATGCCGGACGTAAAGAATAGCACCACCCCATTTCCTCCCGTGGGTGTCGTAAAACGCAACTCAAGGATTTACTAGAGAATGGGCAGCAGCGTTCTCTATACATTTTTAACACCATACTGCGATCGCCAACCCGCCTGCCAAGCGTGGCGATTATGGCAAACCCCACCAATTGGGGGAGGCCTATGTCCAGCAGTGGACGTCTTTCGGCTGAAATGATGACTTAATTATTTATTCCAAGTAGACATGATTATCGTCACGTTTCTACGATATGACCGACTCTTTGGCAATTCAAAAGTGCCTGTGAAAAATGGTTTAATTGAAATAAATGCTTTGAGTTTTGAGTACCATTTTTTATACTCAATACTGGACTACAACTTTACCCGACTGCCCCAGAAGATTTTCTGTTTTTTTTTTTTTTTCTAACAACAAAACAAGCTACCCAACAACACATCCGACTAATTACAGTGCGCGTATTAATCACGGCATTATTCGGCACGCGAGCGCATCCTTTCGATGATTATTATCACTAAATCATATTTAGTGCAGTCATTATCGCCTCTGCGCACGATATTATTGAGTGCGCTCATAATAAATAACAGCTATTGGGTGAGATTCTAATTTTACCCTCGTATTTTACAGTGGTTGCGCTGTGGCCTTCCGATTAGCTGCTATACAGATTAGATGATAAATTGGTTAAAATAATCGTGGAATTAAATGTAGGTATGTATTATTGTTACTGTTAGACTGCATCATCCTACTGCTGGGCAAAGGCCTCTCCCCTCTCTCTCCTCTCTCTCTCCTCTAATATATATATTTTTTAATCGTTGCCCCGCACTAGGAATTTCTCCCGTAATATGGGTGCGTTGACATAACATTAAACCTCACATACACAAACAGCCGGACCCGGAACAACTACTTGTAGGCTATACAAATATTTGTTCCGTGCGAAAATCGAACCCGCAACACGCAGCGCAGCAGTCGATCGCTTAACCACTGCGCCAACCGTGTCGCCTCTTTCTCCTTCTCTCTCTTTTTGAGCTACTGGTCCATGAAAGAGCTGATGAAAGGAAACCTCCCTCTGTCACTGAAGCGAAATATTATGTTGCTCAAAAAGCCGCAAAGTGGAACTGGGCTGAAAGGCGTCGCGGCAGATCCCGTAGAAGATGGTGGGACGAGCTGGACAAAACAAACGACCAGTGATCCACATTAGCCCTGGATCGAAAAGTAGGTATTATTTACTACAAATGGTTATGCCGAATAAAGGATATGAAGGTTAAAAAAAAAGGTTATCAAGGAGCTCAGGGCTAATAGCCGCACGGATCCATCCATCAGGATAAGCTACACTTCCCGGGATTGGTCCGTGGATGAGTGACCATCTTTACACGTTAAGCCGTTGTTCGCTGTCATTAGTGAATTTTTGACAGTCGTTACGGGTCGTCAGAAGCCCGAAAGTCTGACAAATAATCTTACCAAGAGAAATACCCAGTTACTGGGTTGTGGAGTGCAAAAAGAGCAGACGCTCCATGTAAAATACTGGTATTCGGCTGCATCTGGTTAGACTGGAAGCCGACCCCAACATAGTTGGGAAAAGGCTAGGTAGATTGGTTATGCCGAAAATGGAACAAAGTCAAATCATTTATTTCAAATAGGCACATACTCGTAAAAAGCACTTTTGAACGTCAAAATTTACAATAATAATTAATTGATTCTAGTTGCCCCTTCCAAAAGGTAGTTACGTATGGAGAAGAATGTAATATACATACCGACCATGTTCTGACAAATAAATGATTATGATTATGATTAATGGGCAAGAAACTCCATACATTACATTTATTAAACTACGCGGATTTTTTACAAATGAGTTTACAAATTTTACTGCAGTTGCTAAAAGGATAAATGTGATGTGTATTATCATAATCAATCATTATATATGTATTATTATATTATAAGATTCTGACATTGACTTTTTCTACTTGTGAAAGCTTGCCATGGCCACCTTGGTCTGAACAAGGTAACTTGTGCAAATGTGTCTTCATGACATTATAAACAAATAATTCCTCCAGTACTAATTTCATACCAAATTACAAAGCCATTTGATGCTCAGCCAGCATGACGCATAAGCATGGAAACAGCAACACCTAATGAACTAATAACCAAAAATTATTGCCACACTAAAACCTTATCATTACCAACATTATAACATAAAACATGGCAACATTGTTCCAAACGCGACGCGAATCACACAGCCTATAGCCACGCTGACGGCTTTACGATCGTATTAATGCTAATTTCGGCAAAATTCGGAAATGCTCGGAAATGTTCGGCTCCCGAATGCTGATGACGTTACGTCATTTTAATGCGAGCACCTTGTTTTGGTTATTGGGTTATAATGACGTTATTTAGATATATGGTGTTGAATGACATTTGTAATGAGGTTGGTGATAGTTTTCACTATCACCAATCTCATTACAAATGTACACTACAAGGTAAATTGGTAATGTGTTTGTATTATAGTAACCATAAAAGAATCACGGATCTTGACGTTCGGATCATTGACCTTGACCCCAAGGTCATTGACCTTGACCTCAAGGTCAATTCAAAACATTCATTGCGTTATTTACGTTGTTGAGCAGACATTTTCGAACATACTTGTATGTAGCAATGGTTTAGCAATAACCTTCAAAATCATTCAGATTGCGATTGATAGTGTGAGACGCAATTAGGTTGCTGTTCTATTCTGTAAAAAAATCACCGTGTAGACGTAGGTGAAGCGATCTTGAAGTTAGCTTTCGTTCCATCTGACGCTGGACTGACACAAATATATCACAAAGCTTACTTCACATACTTGAGTTGTCACGGTGAGATTTTTACAGAATAAGCATTTCATTCCACTCGTGATGTTGTACCAAGTTTTATCACTTAAGACGCAGTCCAGTGACCTTAAGTGGTTAGCTTACGTAATCTGTACTGAGCTCACGCAACGCATCAGCCAGTAATAGGACTCGCCCATCCAGGAGCGCTCTCCCAAATAAGACGTATTATTAATTTATTATAAATAAAACAAAAGGTATTTTAATAAAACACGTATATTAAAAGATCAATAATTAAATTGCATTTAAAATGGTGAAGGTTTCAAAAAAATACGCTTGATAGATTTTGCGTGATTCTCCGTTTTTTATCCGCGTTAGACATAACTTTACAAATTAACTTCACTATTGTAGTATAAACAGAATTTAAAATATTCATATATTGAGTTATTAAGGAAATGCTCTAATTTAGCATATATTTTTTTCCAAATCATTAACACTACTCGTTTAGACGTGATCTTGAGTATCAAATCATTAAAAGTCGGTTATCGTCGCCTAAAGGCGGGTTCACACGGCAATACACCGCACGTTATTAACAATATTCGATTTTAACCGTATTAATAACGGGCTGTTTACACGATACATTTTTCACAGTGTAAAAACGAATAGCCTAGCCACAGTTTGATGGTCTAACGTTATGCGCTACTGCAAACCAAATACGTTAAAAGTTCATTCGGTTTGCTTGTTTTCTTGGTGGGTATTCGACAAATGTATTTAGCTGTACGCTTTTTTTGCAGTACAAACGACGTGTGGACGGATCTATACTCAATGTAGGCGCCACTACTTATTCGGTAACATTTATCCCGAAAAAACGTGCAGTACAATGCCGTGTGAACCTAGCCTAAAGCTGATAAGTGAATACGTCAAAGGTCTATACTCCATTTATTATAACATTAGACAAATAACTGTTCTCACGAAATAACGAAAGCGTTATTTCGATGTAAACGTTTAATAAACTCCGTTATTTCACGATAAATACAAAGCACTAATCTATTTACCATTTACATTAAAAAAATAACTCTAAAGTGCAGTAATTTCAACAATATTACACAATAACTGTCGTTATTTAGCCGTTATTTGTCTAATGCTATAGTCAACCAAATTGTATGTCTACAACACGTTAGTGAACGTTGAGGTCAACTTTTTAGGGACTATACGTAAACATTCCTTTGCAAGCGTCTGGTCCTGGCAAAGATCAGGTTAATTCTTTCTTTTCCTTCAAAGGCAAAAATGACGGTATTAGAGTAAGCTGCATATTAAATACGTGTGCAGATAGCCAACTACAGCGTTGATTTGTTATTGTCTTTGATTGACAGATTGGGAGACAACTGTGGAGACAGTTCCCAACTAGGGGTTGTTTTTAACCTTCGATTACATCATAGACACTTCCATAAAAGACACAATAACCTAGTTTTTACCCAGAAAACATGCCCCACAGCCAAAATTGTCAGTATTTCCCTCAAAACGACAGCCCATAAAAAGTTATCAACTAAAATAATTATCGAAATAAATTGCCGCTAAAATGGCGCACTAACCCATAAAACTAAACGCAATCAGTTCAAAAACTACCGCAGAGAGTGGCATAAATCAAAATTTAACAACGGCTAGTCGGCCTGGATGATTAAATTCATAGCTAACTGGCTAGCTATGTGGGTTTATTGTGTAAATAGCGACCGGTTGCTGTGTTGTAGGGAGCGTTTTAATGTAGTAGTGTTGTCAAAAAAACTTTGAAGATAATCTAAGTTTTGAATAGCTAACGACGTAATATTAACTTTATACTTGCTGCTGATCTTCAGAAAAACTAAATATTAGTTCATTTATCAGAGTGTAGCAGTTTGACAAACAAGTGATCTTAGCGAATTAGGCAAATATAATGCTGTTTTCTATCAGAAGATAGAAAACAGCATATGTACCTATTTTTCCTCCGACTCAACTTACGTATTTTTTTTTCCGTTAAAACACTGGTAATTAACCCAGAAAAAAGTAGTTATACAAAAAAAGAGAAACAAGCGGTCACTCGTTCTTCAAAAGATCTCAAGCGCCGTAGAACAACTGCTTTACAACTGATTGCTACCACCAGCTACACGATACCGTCCCGCGGGTGTATCCCCGTTGGAAAATGGCGTGGCCCCGCCATAATGAGCGCGCGATTGTCGTTGCTTTGATTTAATGACTCGAAATAATAGCAATCAATGCGATCGCTGAACGACTGCCGATATTTTTGCGATACACGCACAGGGTGTTAGGAAATTTGTAGGGTTCAATTTGGTATATGTCATGATGAAATTGAAATATTTTTGGTGCTCCGCGACTTAACGTCACACACAACATATTAAAATTTACAAAAACTGTAAAGAACTTTATAAAGTCTTATTATTAAAGTTATAAGACATTGAATAGTAAGTTAACTTTTTATTAACGTTAATAAAATTTAACTTTCTTTTCGTTAACGTTTTTGATTAATCATAAGCGTTACGTATATAACGTAGTATGTATATAGGTATACTATCTGTTTTTGCTTTTTTTGTAATAGCTCGTTTTCGAACACCCTGTACAGTTCACCGCGTTGACATCAGCCCGTGTAATGGAAGCGCATTATTTTGCGTCTAATTAATTTACGATAATGTACTGATACACCATTAAATAATATATCATCAATCGTAATTTTGCATTAATTTCATTATATTGCCATCAGTTCGACTTTTCAGGATATTTACTTGCTACCCATTAGGTAGTACTGTTTACCTATTTATTCTGTGATATTTTGTCTGAACTCTTAAAGGACGATTAAAACGTCCTTTTTATATCTTGTAATAGTCCTCCAAGCCGAATTTCACCAATCTCAGCGGAGACCAGCCTTCGGCGCGGGAGATATTTTAGTGCACAAGTGTGCGCGTAGATACAGGTGCACTCTCTCTTCCCTCACTCACATAGTCCGATGGGACGGCAATCCGACAAGACCGGAGAGTGATCAGGCGCAGGGCCAACGGCTTAAGTTGCTTTCCGAGGCACGGGGTTACCATACTGCCAACTTCCAAACTCAGGGCTGTTACTAAGAAATGTCTTATGGAAAAACCCAATAACACTTCGCCCGTCCCGGGAGTTGAACAAAGGACCACATGCTCAGCAGTAGCACTTGCGACCACTAGACCAACGGGGCAATCATGTAGGTTCTATTTTAGAGGGTTTGGTTTCCGCAATTAGTCCTTCTTCAAGTGGACCATTGTGCGTGGGCCATAGCGGCCATCGGTGGTTATCCCAACCAGCCCACCTCCCTTCAGAATTTGATTATGTCTCCTGGCCTGTCTAGAAATTATCTGTGAAGGATCTGGGTGAACCGAGGATTTCTTTTCTAATCTGGGTGACGCCTGTGCATTCGAAGAGCACATGCGCAACCGTTTCCTCAGCCTCCATGCAAGCCTTGCAGAGAAGACCGTCCGTTATGCCTATTGTGTGGAAGTGCTTGTTTAGCGAGCAGTGTCCCGTGATGGTCCCGGTCAACAAACGCAAGCCTTTCCTGTCAAGGCGTAGAAGACGCCTGGTTAGCCTACCATCTAAGGATGGCATAGCCTTCCTGGACTGGATTGCCACACAAGCAAACCGCTGCAGTTTATGACATATATGACAGTATATTACAGTTTATGACATCTCAAAAATCTCAGGAAAAATCATGTAGGTAGTCATCAAAAAGGAAGTAAACGTATGTAAATAAATAACCTACTCTCCGGCGGCAAAATAAACTTCTTAAAGAAAGTCTTGATACTTGCAGCAGCGAGAAGCATACGAGCACTGGTGGCCCAGTAGATACGGCCGTGACTTACGAGTTGCAGATTGTAGGTTCGAACTCAGACTAGCACTTTACTTTGTGGAAATAATATCTCATCACCACTGCTCTCAAAACGGTGATGGAAAACATCATGAGCAAACCGGCTTGTCCTAGAACAAAAAATTCGAAGACTTGTGACATCTACCAACACGCACTGGGCCAGCGTGATGGATTACGGCTCACACTCTCTCACAGAAAGAAGGACTGTGTCCCAGCAGATGGAACATTATACGCTGATTATCCTAAGCTTGATATTTAATAGTATGCGGAATAAGATGTTTATTGTTGATATTTGACATCTTATGGGATACTCCGGTTCCTGATAAGCTGATGATCTGTTGTCCAATCTCATGTTAGCCGTCAGGGTCCGACCCGTTGAACAAAATAACAACAGCCATTTGTGTACTTGTCAAGTGACAGCAGTTCAAATTGAACAGGCTTTCGCAAACTAGTTTGTTGCTGTTTGTCTAATAAACTCTAACACAAATTTTTGTTTATATTTATTACAGTTAACATTTACTGCTTGGAGTTCTGCCCACTTCGCACGCTTAGAAGACCGTGACGACAACTTAGAAAATATTCGACCACAATAAATTCAACAATAAAACATTGTCAAAGAAATATTATTTCCGAACTTCTGCGCTTAGGACATAAACGAAAACGAACTATTGTTTCAACAAATTATTATCTGGACATAAAACTCCCAATTGGCAAAGATACAGTAATAAGCATAGAAGATAGAAGATATCTACTTATCGAAGATACGGAACCAACAAGCCGTGGCGCAATAAACCAATAAAATAAGAATATAAATAAAAATAACTGCTGTGTTATAAATAATGTTAGAGTAGTACTTGTATAGGGCTGTATATCACGGGGCTCAGGGTGGTGTGTCACCCGTCTGAGTTATAGCGTCACAGGACATAAAATATACAACAAAAACTGTTGTTCTTCCAACAGTTTTGCCCCATATTAAGAATGAGCACAAACAGAATGTGGATTTGGAACAGGAGCCGCCGATATTGTGGAGACGACAAGGGACTAAAAATGTTGGAGGAAGTGCATGGTGGTTCCCGCTGCGGGGGACGGTTATAAGCATCAGTGACGTGAACAACACCGACGGATTTATGAGTTTTATTTATAGATTAAATAATTCCTGACATAAAGCAAACTTGGTAGAAAAAAAAAAAGAAATTGCACTCCATTCAGCTTAAAAAAAGATGGGTTTCATCTAATCTATATAATAAAAATGAAATTATGTTCATTGGTAAGCGCATCACTTCAGAACGGCTGCTCCGTTTTGGCAAATAATGGTTTTGAAATGTTCTTAATAGCCCGGTAATCAGATTCTTACGGAAATAAAAATTCGAAAACGTAAACTTCCTATCAGACAAACCACTTCTCCAATACAGTTCCTCTCAGTTATGATGCGTTCAGTGTCCCACTGATGTGTACCTACCTAAGTACGTTCCGTTTTTTTTTAATATTCTATGTGAAATCTTAATAATTTGTAACAATAATGTAAATTTAATTTCTATGTAACTATTGTATGCCCTAAGGGCGGGACACAGCTGATCACATTTTTTATTTTTTTTATTTCCTGTATTATGTACCTATCTATGATCCACAATAAAGATATTGATTGATTGAAAATTGGAAACATCGGGAAAACCGAAAGTGCATTTCCTATGGGATTTTTGTTGGACATGACAAAGTGTGTCGGGTCAGCTGCGAGTAGTGTTAAATAAAAATGACCGAAACCGGTTGACTAGACACAGTTACCCACAACTAGACTGTAGACGTAGATTCGATCTTTCGGTTTCGTGTACATAAATGTCTTGAACGATTCGACCATTATCGTCCCCTAGCTAGCCCTTTCAAATGATTCCCTTTCCAATAGCGACTCCACGTCATCCCGCTCGCCGCATCCTCGGGGCCGATTCAAGCCCAGTTCACGGGGTAATTCGTTATTTTTATTGTTTTTTGTTATTATGATTCTGTCCCCTGGATTACTGTCCGTGATACATGGCCAAGCACTGGATGCGTTTAATTGCCCCGGACGCTTTCCCGGAACGCGATAAATAATAAGATTAAGGTGGAAAATAGTGGATTTGGCTGTTTATAATATGGGCGTTACTTACCCTTTATGTTTTTGTGAGCGATTGTACGGAGGTAAATGTTTTTTGAATGGAAATTATTTTTCCCCAAGTATTTTTTGTAAATATTGTTTCTTTTTAAGGGGGAAGCGCTAAGATAGCCCGCGAAATTCAAATTTTCTTATGATTTTTGCAAATTGCAGCTCATTCTCTGGATGTATGTTGATTAAAACGTTTCATATTGAGACACGAAGCAACCACATTCGATGTAAAGAAATGCGGCCACATTCGCCTTCGTGTCTCAATATGAAACTTTATAAAAGGTATTTGAACATTCTAGACACACTTAGTCAGGTTTCTTATTGAGCCGTTTTTCATAATTCCTTCTCAGTCACCAGATAATATTTTTTAAACGAGTGGCGCTAGTGGACCGTTGTACGCCCTCTTAAACTTAACTTAATTTAATTCATTGTCCTATTTAGTAATTTTTTTTTTTTTGCTCTTGTACTTTTGACATTAATTGAATTGATCTGTAATTTATTTGTTACATAATAATATTTTTGCATCTTAACATTTACAACAATTTATTATATGTATTGTTTATAAAATTGACAAAATTGTGTATTGTTTATGGATTAATATGGGTCAAGGACCTGAAATAAATTAATTTTATTTAATTTTATTTGTTTTTTTAAATAGGCGACGCGTGAACAAAATCATAGCGTGATCTAATCAAGATGCCAACGCCATCTATCTCGCGACGACAACTTTGGTGAGAGGAAAGGAGATTGTTCTGCATCCATACATCGTTCGCAATGATATTATATTAACAGATATACACTCACAAAACAACCGAAAAAAGTGTTCCGCGCAGCAGCGGCAGCACACATACCCACTTTTCATTCATTTCACATTTCACTACAAGTAAAAATGATAGAAAAGAGATGGCTTGATAAAAACAACAAGAAAAAAAAGAGACAGCTAATATTTGCTTCAACTAAGCGTATTACTCGTCGCCATGCGTGTCGCAGACTAAAGTCAATACGTCCCAGTTAGGACGTTTTCAAGTCTTCACGATTGCGCGCTCACAACATATCTGTTTAATATAATATCATTGATAGTTTGCCCCAGAACCAACAGCAAAGGAAAATTACTTTGCGTGTTCTAAATTACAAGCACATACATATATGCCCATGAAGACAAACTTTAATGACGGACAATTTGCAGAAAAGATTTATTAAAAAAAAAAAAAAACAAAGATTTTGAGGTTATATTTAGTAAGAAACAATCCTTTCAATACTTCGAAATACATGCTAATAAATGCATATCACTGTTATTTCTCTGGCCTGTATGTGGTTAGTTAAGCTAAGAGAATCAGAAAAACATTTAAGTACTTAGCTAAGTACCTATTAGGTAGTTGGTAAATATTCTAGTTATTGTATTAAAATAGGTAGGTAGGTAAGTAAGTACTTATTTATTTAACTTCAATGCTTACTTTATCCTAATGTTTTTTTTTATTTTATTCATTTATATTTATGTTTAGGTAGGAAGTCATATTATCTCATGTATGTTAGTCATGTTATTGAAAGATTGGACATCACTAATTGTCATGTCTAATCTAATTGTCAAAGATGGCGACATATTGTATGTGATGTCGATAGTCGCTCTTTTAATTGTTCATTATGGAACGCAGAATGTCCGTTTCATACAGATATTCGTAATAAGTCTAATAAAATATATTTATAATTATTATGTAGGTCAGATGTTTGTTGATCCTGGGGCCATTTCCGACGATGAACTTTAAAGGAATACGAAAACTTTTGTTAGTAGGTTTAAATTTATTACATAAAAAAGAAGAAAGAAAAATTGGTTAATTTGTCACATAAACACGTATATATAAAAAAATAAGTTCACTCGTATGTTCAGAAATCAAATGAACAATGAGAAAGACTTAGACTCCAATTTGAAAATGAAAACCCCAAGCAACACATTTCCATAATAATTAGCAAAAGTGAGAAGATAAAACGCAAAAATCTGATGTTTCGCCTAAAAAAGTTAAAAATAATAACAGCTCGGGTCACAATTTGAAACAAAACAGCGTTACGATGTATTTGTAGGTAATATCAGGCCTTCTCATTAGGGTGCCGGGATTCGCGTATTTGTATGAACAGTTAAACACAAAAGTGTTGGTGTAATGAAAATAAAATAATAAAAAACTAGCCTATTATTGTCCTACTGCAGGGCAAAGGCCTCTTTTCATATTATTTATTTATTTATAGTTAATCAACTCGGTACAATACCAATTATATTAATTAACATAGAAAATGCAGACAATTGTGTCATAAACAATTATTCGCTACTTACTAACATGGAACAGTGGACACTCTCGCGTACTGTTTCTCTCAGAACATCAGATATACGCGCATAATTTTATTGCATTCGTCCGCAAACACATCACATTCAGGATTGGCCATCAGAAGGGCATGGAGCATCCTTAAAGTATGACACACAGACGATTCACTTCTGGCGACCGTTCTGCAAGGCAGTTGCGCGAACAGATTGTGTCGGCGACTTTGGCGGTGACCGATGTATTTGTCGGGCACAAATAATCAACAGAAAAGGTCATGGAGCTCAGGGCAGTCGATACGACCGTTAAGGGTCTTACAGGCTACCGAGAGCTGATCAAGGCCTCTTCTTACCTCCAACGAAGAGATTATAGAGAAGGCCCAAGCATTGATCACCACGCTTGCTTAACACGGGTTGGCGATTTCAAACTTATATTTACTACTAGCTGCTGCTCGCGGCTTTGCCCGCGTGGATTTTTCTAAAATAAAAGTAGCCCAATTTACTCCTTATAATATCAGTTATTTACGAGTTCCGTCAAAATCGGTCCAGCCGTTTCGGAGATAGCCGGAACAAAAAAACAAACAAACAAACAGACAGGCACAAAAAATAAAAATAGTTTTTTTATTATAAGTATCGTATTATTTTAATATGCATTTAGTAAAAAGCTGTTATTTTGAGATTACAAACACACTTTTTTTTTTATTTATATAGATAAGTCCAGATTTCGCCACGTTTTTTTCTTCACCGATGTCTGTAATATTTAAAATTAACTCAAAAAGTACATATGAATTGAAATAAGACAAATTAATAAAAAATATTATTATCATCTGTAGACTGCGATATATGCGTAGAGTAGAAGGCGGAAGATGATTAGTTGATATGCCTAAAATCGGGATGAATACTGCAATGAGAGCTAATAGCGATATATGCGAGAAGGAGACATGCTGGGCGACCAGAAATACAGAATACACAGTACTTTATTGCATTCCACATTATATATGCTTAGGTGATAAACAATAGCTTAAGAACAAGCGTAGACCAGGGTCTACGCTTGTTTGGCTGTGCCTGACAGGTCAGGCATAGCAAAAGAAAGATAATAGGTAGAGGATTTATATCCTTTATTTTATAATATAACGTACTCAAAAAAAAAAAATTGGCTATTTTATATGAGTTTTAGGGATTTATCATTTAAATATTCGTGTACACTGTAATAACATTTAGGTAATTATTAATAAAATAAATAAATATTCGTGAATAGTTGGAGTTATATTTTTTCTTTTTTTTTTTTGGTCCCTAGGCCAAAATATATAACAGAAATTCAATAAAATAATTTAGGTATGACAAAATTATTATTTAGCAATTTTACTGTGTAGTAAAAAAATGTTAGTGTTTCATTCACCCAGAAAAGTTAATAAACGTTTTTACGTTCCATTAGTTGAATTTTTTTGCTGTGTGAAAGTATGATCACTTTATTAATAAAACCAATCCAAAACATAAACACCGTTGCGCTCAAGCATACCCAGTATTATAAATCCGGTGTAACGCTCATTCCAAAACGATAATTAAGCGACAGCGGCTCGTTGTGCACAAAAGGTGCCTAGTTTATTGCAACGTATGTGTACGCGAGCGTCCTTTTTGCATATCCCCTCTGTATATGAGGAAAGATGTATCTGATGGTACAAATGGCTGTGTACACATTTGTACGTAAATCAGAGCTAATTATAACATTTTCATAACTCACTTCACCCTTTTTTAAACATTTTTTTTTCACGTCTGTTTTAGTCAAAGTAAACCACGGCAAACGTGGTTTACTTTGACACTAGTCGCGATGGCCCGTTAAGGCCTCGCCGCGTCTCTCATGTACTTACAGCGAGTGGTCAGCACAGCGAGTTTAAACGATTTTAGTTGATGACTAAGTTCAAAATCGAACGAGAAAAGACAGGTTGTGGTAACTTGATGTGCTGGCCACCGTACGAGGTTGTGCACATCCGGACAAGTACAAAATATTGATCTCAAAGTAACTGATAACTTACAAAAAAAAAAAAAATAACATACATTTAATTATATAATAATTAGTTAAACTACATAGAAGAATATTTTAATCTCTTGTAAACAGATAATTACTACGTAATGATCGACTAATCATTTCTTAACAAACAATACTATTCCGGAAACCCAACCAAATACCGTAATGAGTTTATCAATAATCGGCAAAAATTATCTAATGAGCCAAAACAATGCGCGGGCGCACCTTATAACGACAACAAATGTATCTACACCTTAGTTCGCACCGATCGTTCGCAGCGGAAGCACGTCTCCAAAATGTGCAGTACTTTCCTTGACCCCGAGGCGATATTATCAGGCAACGAGGAATGGATACAACTCGAAGAAAAGTGGGGAGAACCTGTTGATCTAGAAACTGAAGAAGACTATCCTCCAGGGAAACTACAACCTGTCTTCAGCACCTTGGACTTGATGAAGACTACCTTCGATTCCTCGTTTCTGTTCAAGAAAGTGCGCAGAAAAGTTGGCAGGAGGCTATCAAAAGCAGGAGTCCTAGACTATAATGACTTCTTGCAAGATCTTGAAGAAAAGAACCAGCCGAAGCAGTTCTACTTCATCAACGGACAGATTCTCTCAGCAGCATCCGTAGAAGAAATATGTGACAAGATTGATGACATCTTCAAGTCTGTGGAGAAACTATCTGCTGCTACCAGCACGGTTCGGAAAAAGAATGGTTTTCCGGAGAAAGTGAGTTGCAGCATATCTACCGCCGACCTGTCTTTTGATGATACTCCAATAGAAAAAGAAAAAAGTGACGGAGATGACGTGGCAAGGTACATCGATGAAGCCTTTGAGAAGTTGAGTCACTTCTCAAATATGACAATGGATGATGTTGATGATGTAACAAGAGAATCGGTGACTACGCTCGTGAGGAGGTTCAGCTCCATTCTTCGCAGCCCAGCAGTGAACTGCAACCCTCGGAGGCAGCGGCAGTGTTGTAACAAGTTTAAGGAGTTAGCAGAGTTCTGGAAAAGTCATGCGTTTAATGAAAGTGGGGTTGGACATTGAACTTTAGTGATGAATTGGTGGTACCTATTAGAGGGTACTTTTCTGTACATCTGTGATTTTAGTTGAGTAAGTATGATGACTGGAGTCTTGACATTCTATGGATATAGTGTGGGTGGTATGATTAAATGAAATTGTGATCTAAATATTTATTTATAAACTTTGCTTAAAATTAAGAGACGTTTAAATGTCAAAAATGTATGGTTAAAAAGTCGCCAATCATTAACCAACTTCAAGCAAAGTTTATAAAGAGAGGCGTTCGTTATTAAAGTAAGTATTAAGATAATCAACGTAAAACAGTAGGTATTAAATAAATAATGCATGGAAACGAAAAACAATATCTTGAGTGCTGTTATGTTAACAGTTTTTTCGCTGTAAAATAGAATTTAGATAGTTACCAAAGTTAACATTGTGATGTGTTTAAGAAATAAAGGTTTATGAACATGTTTGTAGTAGGTATGACGCCGTTAAGAATAATTATGTTATTATAATGATTAATTGGTGAAGGTAGACTAGTATGTAAGTCATTATATTACATAGTTAAAGAAATAAAGTAGTTTTATTGAAGCATAGTATTGTTGTGTTTATAATTTTTGGATGTAGGCTCTGAAAAGCTTTCCTACTATTTTCAAAGATTAACAAAAAAAATTGTTTAAAGATTTTTATTTCATAACAATAATCTGTATGTCAATGCCCTTGTTTTTAGAATTTTTTAATATTTATTGTGAAAGGTTAAAGCAAATATTATTATGAATATTAATAGTTTGCAAAAGAAATTAACATTTTATCTTACAATTATTTAAATAAATGTTTCGAAATTATGGTTATGGTTTAATTTATACATTTCTTATGTATTTCAAAGTCAGATAATATTGTTTACCTTAGGAGGTAAATAATAAACTTTATTTTAACAAATCGAGGTTAAAGTTAATATGACTATGCATAACATAAATAATATTGATTATGTAAATTGCACATAGATAGCCATTTAGGTAAGTTGTAAAAAAATATGTGGTAACATTTCTAGGTAAGTATACAAGAATACTTACTGGTAAATTGATAACATCATTTAAATATATAAAAAAACTTAACATTTCTGATAACCTAATTATTTTAAGAATAGACCGCCTGGTTTATTTTGATATAATAAAGTTTATGTGCAACGAGGGCAGTACGTAGTAGGTCCACAAACAAGATACTGATATTGCCTCGATCGTCATACAGGTCGCGCTATTACTGATCGTGGGGTCCTGTCTTCGATTCAAGTCGGGGAAAGGCAAATTTAGCGTATATAGCGTAAGTATAAGTAAGCCTGAAGCGTGGAGTCTCATCCCCCATTACCTACATGGGACTTAAAAATAAAAAAATACAATAATTTTAGGGGTTCCCCATACTTAATACTGAAACTCATTTTTTTTTTTCTATCAATCCCATACGTGTGGTGTATCTATAGATAGGTCTTCAAAAATGATATTGAGGTTTCTAATATAATTTATTTCTAAACTGAATAGTTTGCGCGAGAGACACTTCCAAAGTGGTAAAATGTGTGTGTGTGTGTGTCCCCTGTAACTTCTAAAATAAGAGAATGATAAAACTAAAAATATATATGATGTACATTACCATGTAAACTTCCACCGAAAATTGGGTTGAACGAGATCTAGTAAGTAGTTTTTTTTTTAATACGTCATAAATCGTAAACCGCAATTTACCTTTCATAAAATCAACTCAAATATAAAAAAAAACATTTAACCTAATTATAATGTTTACTTATCAATACATTAATTTAAAAAAAAAACACTGTTATTAAAACATCGATCAAAGTTACAACCAACTACAAGAACTTTTATATTATGTTACTTGCTGCTACGGAATCCTTCAGGGGCGAGTCCGACTCGCACTTGGCCGCTTTTTTTCTTTAAAATTGTGGTGACCAAAATATTTTGCTGCTCATCCAGGGAAATGCTGTTGTTAAGACCCTGCTCTGCCATATTGTTTATCAGCTAGATAAAATAAACAAAAAACGAATAGACAAATATTCATGACATAAACAGAGTCGTTACCGAGCTATTACTTAATTACCTGAACGGACAACAAATAGAAATTCATGGTTCATTAAGCAAACAACCGTGGCTTGGTTCCGTAGGTCCTCGCAGGACACGGGCCAAGTTAGTCGCTAAATCACGAGCGGTGCCTGTGGACCCCTAGATGAGGACACACGAGGGCCTAAATGGAACCAGTGCCGCGGCGGTGAGGATGATGATTGTAGGTCGTGGATGGCAAAGTCTTTAAGTCAAGTAGGTATGTAGCTAATGCTTTTCATGTTCTACAATATAGGCGGGCAGTCTCAAAACCGTTTTATACAGAAAAGTTTTTAATCAATGCGCAAACTTTGAAAAATTAAACTTAAACGTGTGTTATTATACACATTTCTTATCGTGACATGTCTTAGTACAAAAAATTAAGTTATCGTTAACGAAAGATGTTATTTTGAAATTATTTTTATTTTGAAACTGGTAATGGATACTCGTCGCGCAACGCGCCGGCGGCGCAGCGCGGTCAGTGAAGCGGAACACAGTAGTAGGTACCTATCAGCTGTGCGCTCGCCTATTGATATTATTACGAATAGATTGTATCCATATTTTGCTGATTTCAAGTGGACCAAAAAAAAAGTATTAAACATATGATTCAAATGTGTTCTATTACTGACACTGAACCACCAAAAAAAATTTGCACACTGGTTAAAAACTTATCCTGTATTTATTATTTGGTTATCGAGGACAGATCTCCAATGGACATTCATATTTGGCATGATGCGACGGGGTTTACCTCTTTAGGCATAGAACGTTAGGAGTTACCTATACCCAAAGTCTCAAATTGAGATAATTTATGTAAACAAAGTAATGTCAAGAAATGTCACTGTCAAAATGACAGGACAGTGGTGCTAAACATTTTATCATTAAATATTTTTGTAAATAATCATCGATAAAATTAAAGTGAATTAATTATAAGAACTATGCAAACAAAACACCGTTGCCAAACAATGTTTTGTGTAGTGTGTCGGAGACACGATATATGATCGTTATTATAGTCAGCCCTTTTAAGCCCAGTGCTAGACGTAGGCCTCCCAAAATAGATTTCCAATCGAAACAGTTTAAAGCCGTTTTCATCCAAAATGTGGCTAGATATGCTACTTACAATATGAATATATATGAGAGTAATTGTAATATTAGTATTGTTGAAGATGCAAAAAATTTGAAAATGTTTGTATCTCCTGCATTGTTACCAGTATCATAAAATATTTTATACCAGACAATCTTCGTTTATTAATAACTTTGTTTAAAACCGAAAATTTATAAAAATAGTTACGGTATGATTATTTTGTTATTATTATTTCTTAAAATCAGTACTTAAAAGAAAATGGAACCTCTTTTTTCGCAATTTTATGTGAATTACCATTGCGAAGATATTTTTTTGTTATGTTATCCCCTTTGTTTACATAAATTATCTGAATTTGAGACTTTGGGTATAGTTAATATTTCAATATCTACAAAGCGAAATGCTGGCACTCAAGCAGCCTGCAGTATTGTCTCTCCTTCTACTTTTAATCCATCCAAAGGTTGTCTGTAAAACATCGCTTTTAATAATAAGACCGCCCATTGTGTCACCCTATGTTACATTTTAACATTCATATCTGTAATTTGTATGGTGTACATAATAAAAAGCATCCTATCTATATGTCTATCTCAAGTAGCGGCATAAACCTTGAGGTGTACCCGACAATATAAAAAAAACTTTATTTAAAATTCAAATTCAAAATTCAAATTCATTTATTTCGTGAACACAGGGTACTTACAGAAGGTGTTATAAATACATAAGATGCGAGCTGTGTCCCGCCAAAAGGCATACAAAATATAAAAGGTTTAACAAATACATTTTAGAAAATCAAAAGTCGGTACAACCATTAAAAATGTAAAATTAAATAAATTAAAAAGAATAAAAAAATAGAAAAATAATGTCACTAATTCATTAATACAACAATAATCAAAATTAATAATATTATTTAGTGTGTCACATAAGAACAGATTGTTTAACACTTCTCATAAACAGTACTAACCCACTCATAAGCAATCGAATCAATACTCGTATTCTTATTAATTAGGTAACCAGCTAAATACTAATCGTGGATGAAAAATGCACTAACACATTCTAGTACGGAATCTAAGGAACTGCTGGTTATAAGGTGCCTTAAAACCAGCAGTTCCTTCCCAACTTCCTCCCCGTATGTCCGCCATGTTTCGCGCACTGACCGGAAGCAGAAACTTATTCCGGCTTGTTCATGAGAGTTGGACAGTTTGTCAATTTATGAGCGCTGAGCACAATAACGCGAGCGCAGCGTATCGGACTGAAGGCAGATGCTGTTAATTGAGTTAGCGTGATTAGCTATCTGTTTGTGCCGTGTTTGTGTCAAAGGGGAATTGAGGGGTCTTCCTGCCCTCGTTATTGATTCACCAGTATACAGGTATTAGAAGAAACAGCCGAGAAGAGCTTGAAAAAAAAACGTCTTGGTCAACGGTGTCCAAAGCTTAAAGTGAGTACAACGAATTGATCATCCAATGTGGGATGCTGAAACAAAGAAACTCTTCTCTAGTAGTTTTTGATGGTTGAGCTGGCACTCACAACTAAATTGTCAAAACTAACTTGGTAGTTGTCTCCCCAGTCCGTTTAGCGCTGAAACCGATCGCGATGTTCGCGATAACTTTTTGAGGTTGACCACTCGTTCTATCGATAATTTTAAGGCTCATATAAACTTGAAAGAACAAATTCATAGCAAAAGGTGCGCTTCCATGGTGCGCAGATTATCGAGCAGCTCCAACAGTATTCTAAGCATGATTTCAAGTCGCCTAGACTGTGTGTTCGTGGGTCGCTGTTGTGCCATCTCACATGGGTTGCCACAACGGTGACCCACTACTATTTGTTTGTTTTTGTGAAGTGTCAGTTTTTACTAATATAGTTGTAAGTCTTACTAATCATTTTTGGGCCATATGATACTTGAATAAAGATAATTCTATTCTATTCTATTCTATTCTACAGCTAGTTAGTAACTGTTTACAGGCTGGGGATTGCAAGCAAAACATGCTTAGTCAGTTATTTATTTGGGATCCTCAACAAAGGATATACAGTCACAGTATAAATCACAACAATACGAAAGGTTATTTTACGTGTGCTCCTCCAATTACAGGAGACCACAGCACGCACATATAACAAAGTGTGAACAGGATAAATATAATAAGTCTTAGTAATAAATATAGAGACAAAAAAGTTTTTTTTTTTTTCATAATATAATTGTTAAGAATGATAATTTGTTCAATATTGAAGGGAAGACACAAAGTTACATATACTTACTTTAACTTAGTTAAATAGTTATAGCCGTTTTACCTTCAAGACTTCGATGGGTGTAACCTCTACTTTATACAAACCACGTCCAAACACTGCAACTTGTGTTAATTCACGTTCAAAATGTATTAATTAAGAGTCCACCTTCATTCACTGCGGCTATCAACAACTTGCTGCACTTTAATTAGGTGTTACGCAGTGTTGCGGCTGCGCCGGGCTCCTAAACCCACCATGTTATACGACAAGAATGGCGCTTGTTTGTTGCAGAGTGGACTGAAAAGCTATTGGTTCGTGGAGATTTTGGTAAATCAGTTTAGTTCAATGATAAGATAACATCAAACTAGAACCTGGATAATGAAGGTTGAAGGTACAAATTATCTTTGGCATTAAGTCCGCCACTGTACATGAATGAGCATGGAGTAATAAGTAAACATAAATAAATTTCAAATTGATACGAAATTAGCTTTCAAGGGCTAAGCATATAACATACCTTATTCATTCATGTTCTTTGCAACTTTTTATGGTGAAGATGGAGACCACAACATTGTGTAGGTATAGTTACCAAGTTTAACTCAAATATTATCCAAGTTGCGGTTAATTGCATCTTGATATTATTATACTTAAAGAAGAAAAAAAATACGATCCTACTATAATACTCTGCGTAACCTTTCGGGGATTACAGAGGAATTTATGTTGTGGTTTTATGTTTACTTTGGGAATAGTCTATGTAAGTTTATAATTTTAGGTATATTGCTTGTCCTCCTCTTCCTCCTCCTACTTTCAGCCAAAAGACGTCCACTGCTGGATATAAGCCTCGCCCAATTGGGGGGGTTTGCCATAATCGCCACGCTTGGCAGATGGGTTAGCGGTCCCAGTATGGTGTTAAAAATGCATAGAGAACGCTGCTGCCCAGTCTCTAGTAAGTCCCTTAGTCGCCTTACGACCTCCACAGAAGGAAATGGGGTGGTGCCATTCTTTACGTCCGGTACCACACACGATACAATATATATAATAATATGCATTAAAATATTGCAAGTAGCATCATTTTACATTAGAAATAGATAAAAATTAAAATCTTCAAATTTATTTATTTTTTACTTTAATTAAGAAAGACGCCCCTTAATTTCTGTTGTCACCTCATTACGCACTAAGAGTTTAATGTCTTTGATGACGTAAAGATGGGTGTCCACTAACATGGTTATAAAAACGGCAACAGTGCTCCATTAGTGACGTCACGGGCTCGGCCGCTCTCGATCAATTTGTGCGAAATCGCCTGCGCGAAGTGTTTTTTAATTAATTTTATGAGTGAATTTTGTTGCGGGACACGGATGTATGGAGTGGCTAGTACAGTTTTTAACGTTAAACGGCTATTATACTGGTCGCCGTTTAGTGTTTAATTGCCTAAAAAATACTTAAGCTTTTACGTACATAACTTCTATTTAGGTTTTGATGCCATTAAGTTTTGAATAACGAATTAATTAAAACTGTGAATAGATAGATAGATAGATATATAGATAAAACATTTATTCAGTGCACACAAAAGACAGCACAACAAGCAAGAGCACAAACGATTAAAAATTTCATGAATATTATAAAACAGACAATAGATCCACCCAGAACACAGGTCTGCTACACAGATATAGATATACCTAGATAACGCAAGAGCAACTACTTCGCGTGCCAAAAATCGCACCAACTTACGATCAAAAATCATAAGCCGCCACTTTTGCGCTCTGTCCTGTGTACTGCTGGCTGGGTACACGTGAGCGAGAGCGCGAGCTTGTGACGTCATAATAGGTAGTCAAAAAATGGCACGCTTGGTTTTCATACAGTTCGTGATACTTGCGTTATCTAGGTATATATCTATAACTGTGGTCTGCTATCATAAATCGAACTCAAACATTTAAGCCATGTTTTAATTTTTTTACTGTTTACATCTTATTATATTTGTTGTATTTGGGTATTTATTAAATAGTGTTATTTTGGCCGCAATAAAACACTATTTATTTTAATTTTATTTTAATGCTATAGTTTAGATAATTCATCTTTAGATATTTTGCGTCGACGCTCTTACCTCATTAAAACACATTATTTTCCAAACAGTGTTTCCCTACATATTAAATAGAAACCCTACTCCTTCACAACTCACAAACAAAACCTCCACCCAAAAAAAATAACACGTCGTCAGCTCCAT
Organism: Dryobota labecula; assembly: GCA_947523025.1. Lineage (NCBI taxonomy): Eukaryota > Metazoa > Arthropoda > Insecta > Lepidoptera > Noctuidae > Dryobota > Dryobota labecula. Next base: position 2,681,127 of record OX383292.1, read on the forward strand.
TCAGTCACTGTCCGCGCGACATTGTCGTCGTCGACGCACTAATTCAATACGGCCGACGTAAGCCATTTGCGTTCGCGCTTGACGCATCGCCCGTGAAAAAATCAATTACGATTTTTTGATAGCCACGCTGACCGGCGGTGTAGTGTGAAGGTGGCTTTATTTTAGGGGGATTATTTTGGACTGTTTAGTTATTGTAATAATTGTATGTCTATTACGTACTTTCTTCAAGTCATAATATTTCACAACCAAACTGCAGGATCTAATTCAGCATGATACCCGACATTATTAAATGTTCCTCAGATTGCTTAAAGCCGCTTAATGCAGCCTTTGGATTGACTAACTTAGCTGGCTTCGCTTCGGCAGCCTGATTAACCGGCTGGCGTCTTCAATTACCTACCTTAGTGTCTCATCTCGATATGACGATAATTAATATAATTGTTGTGTGCACAATTCATCGTTTTGTAGGTATAAGTAGGTACTTACTACATGGTATTTATCATGAGCTGTCATCCACCAGATACAGATGATTGACTCTATTAGTTGGTTTTGTGGACATGATATTTATTCAGATTTGTTACTGTAGTTGTAATGGTAACCATGTAATTTGGTTGAAATAGGTATTTATTTTTATTTATGTTTTTATTTTTATATGTATAGATTATTTTCTATTTTGTGAATGTGAGAACGTCGTAGGCCTAATAGACTATTCTTATTTTGTTAGTAGGTACCTGGTACTTTTTGAAGGTTACCTTCACCTTCCTCCCATAGCTATTAACACTGTTATTTGAAAATATTGTAAAATCCAATTATTTTTAAAAGAGTAACCGTGGAGTTTATTGCCGGCTCTTCTCCATAGGAAACGACCAATTGGAACCGTGCACTTGCTTCTGACGTTTCATAAGTGCCCATGTAGGTATATGTAAAATAAAATATTTTGATTTAATTACTGAAAGCTCTCTTTAAGTTCACTTCAGCTAAGGTTTCACAGTGAGATTTTTACAGACTAGATCGGCAAGTATGTTTCATGTCACTAAAAACTCGTCTATTTATTTAATCGAATACACTTCAATTGTCTTCTGTAACCATCTGCAAAAATCCAATCCATTTTAAATTTCATTTTCCAGAAGTCTATTATTTTAATACTAGTTACCTCTCCACTCTCGCCAACCATCTGACTGGCCAGTGTATTTTCAATAACACTACTCTATCACACGACAGTTGACACTTCAATTCGCTTCAATCTAAAATGTTACCGTCACGGCGTAAAGCCGTGTGGTAGGCAGGCAATGAAGTGGAGGCGAAATTTTATTTTTGCAATGTTGGCAGTAGTTGTGAAAAGTTTAAATAAAATATGTGGAGGTTTTTTGCTCTAAGATTTGTAATATTTAATAGCTGTTTTATACGCGACATTTTAAAAGTTTATTGACACTGCAATAAAATGAGGGTGGTGTGAGATTTTAATAAATAACGAAAGCAGTTTTCGAACGTTTATTAAACTTGTATAGTTTTATTTAAAAAAATATAGTTTGGCGATAAGAACAACCTTTTTTTAAGTTCCATAACTACCCAATAGCTTTAAGAATACTGTTTTTCACTATTCGATAAAAAAGCCATTTAATGACAGACTTTGTTTTGTGAATAACTAACACGTTTTGAAGAAAAAAACAAAATGCGTTAGATTTGTGGACCTCACTGATAGTGGCTGGTTAAAAACCTTCCATTTTACAAATCCCATCATCACACAATTACAAAAACGATATACATAAATCAAAATCTGCAATAGCACCGTCAATTACTACGCAAGCGACTATATATCGTGCGCCAGCGCATTAGAAGCACCTGCTCTGGCCCAAGCTGCCTGATTTATGTCGAGTGCGGCGCTGCTAATAAGTCTATCGGGCTAGTCGAAGATTATGAGAATAGGGGTACGAATTCGTTGATCGGGTTGATGGTTTATGTCTTGTTGTTCGGAATTTGCAACCTGCAGGGTACTTGCATACCATACTAACAGTTGCAATGTCTTTCATTTTCACAGTTCGACAACATTCATTGCGTTATTCACGTAGTCGAGCAGACGAATGTTTCAAACATACAAACCAATGGATTAGTATTTAATCCTTCTGATTGTAAAAGAAAGTGATTTACTCTATTGGGGCACGGTTTATTAAAATGATAGGGCTATATAACAATTATGATAATAATAGGGATGATGCCTGGGTAAAAAAAAAAAAGAAAAACTGTTTAGTCCGTCAATCAGATAATAAAAAAATATTAGCACGTATTTTTGCTTTATCATATTAATAAAAAATGACTTAGATAAAACACATTACACTTTGGGAGTGGGGGCTCGTTACGTCACAGCTCAGTATAAAATCTAATGAGAAGTGAAGTCATGCCCATTTGAACTCAATGTATCACCGTAATAGTTTGATTACGTAAAAAAAAATACGTGTCCAATATTTTTTTATAACCTACAAGACGGACAAAAAATTTTTTTTTTTTGTGTTCCTCCTTATTAATACAAGTTTAGAGTTTGTGTATTTTTTAACAAAAACTGTAGTTATAGTTCTTTAACAATTATATAGTATTTAAGATGTGGATCTCATCGTGAGCTAAACATAAGATTTATTTTTTTCTCACTACTTTTTTAGGATTCCGTTTTTTCATTCAACAATTATGATAATAATTAATACAAGTTTAGAGTTTGTGTATTTTTTAACAAAAACTGTAGTTATAATTCCTTAACAATCATGTAGTATTTTAGATGTGGATCTCGTCGTGAGCTACACATAAGATTTATTTTTTCTCACTACTTTTTTAGGGTTCCGTTTTTTCATTCGGACATACATTATAGGGTCACTCGCGTGTCTGTCTGTCTGCCAGTCTGTCACAGCGAATTTGTTCCGCATCTAATGGACCGATTAAAATGAAATTTGGTACACATAACAATTTCTGTGACCAACACACGGACGTGTTACGTAAATAAATGTATTTTGAATATAGAGGTCACTTTTGGGAGAAAATAAGAAAATAAAAAATAAAAATTGCACTCCTGTAAACAGTAGGTACCGTGTGACATATTAAATGAGAGGGCTTATTGTGGGGGTATCAAGTGTATTTTTTATGATTTTAGAATGATAAATAATAATTATTATAAATAATAATAATACATAATTTCAAATTTATCAAGAAAATTGACCATTAAACCCCCTCCCCCCTTATCTCTCCGAAAATACTTACATATTGCAGGAAAGCTTAAAATAACCCGATAAATCTCCCAATAATACGCGCTCAAACTTACATTTGCAGTTAGAATGTATGTAACATGTCAACAATGTTAAGTTTGTTGTTGGGATAAATTTATCTCAACCACGGAACCCTTCATTGTGCGTAGCCCAACACGTACTTGGCCACTTTTTTATTAATATATTTGTGTAACTATTTGTTTTCCCGAATAAAATAAATAAATAGATAAATTTGTCCTCAATTTTAGTAGGAACTTGAAAATCTAACATACATTTATGTATGATATATTTTTAGAAAGTTATAGCTTGTTATCCATGTAAATACCCAGAATCGGCTAGCTGACAACCATACACTTAAAGGTTTTTCCTAAAACACATACCTACTTATACGATAAACTCACGCCTTCTAAACGAAACCGCAGAACGCCACCTGCTACGCTCCTTCCATACTCCTTTTGCTTCGTTAACATTCATACATCATGGGGCCAAGTCTACTAATCTACAAACGTTGCAATGGTCTCTTCATTGTGAGTTTTTGACAGATTTGCCATACAAACACTGTCAAATACTCAGAATGGTCTATCATTGATTTCATAATTGTTGATTTTGACAAGTTTGGTAATCTACTAATATAATAGCGTCATTATGACTTTCCAATGGTCAGCCACTGACACTCCATTGAAAGAATTAGTAATCTCGTACATAATGACAAATGAAACTTCCTACTAAACTTCCAACTTCCTACTACTTCAGATTGCTTATAACACTAATAAATAATATGTAAAAATATATATAAATGAAATCTGGCATGAATAAATGTTCAAAATGCCATTGTAATACAATTCTATTACGAGACCATTGACCGACCAATGATCGACCATTATGAATTTAGCAGATTACGAACTTTTAGCGAAATGACAATGGGATCGTGTTGGAGTGACGAATTTATAAAAATAGCAGAGTTGGGCCCCTGGTCATACGAACACACCGGTTGCCAGTGTAACGCACCTAACCTTTCCGAAGAACATCACCAATAAGGTCACTATATGTCCTTCTACGGCGCCCTTAGGCTTTCTATTCACATCTGCCTTGTAAACTGCAATAAATGGATTATTATTAATTCCTTTATTCGAATAAATACATATAAATTATATATATTATTTATTATACTTATTATTATTATTTTTAAATGTCTTTGACTTATCTCGGGACCCAGGGGTCCCAGGCCTTTGGAAGGCGTACGAGGGGCCGAAGCCAACTCGCAGAGGCCCGTTAGACCCTTTTAATTAAATGAGGCACCAACCGACGATTATCCCTGTATGCACTATGTAAGTGCACCCAAGGACAACCCCCGGTTTGTGTAGGACTATTGTAGGACATGGAAACAACGATATTGGACTATGGGTTTTGGGTGGTTAAAATGGACTGGTTACCTAAAACTATGGAAGGACTATGGCCCCTGTCTGATCAATGTTTTATTATACACGGATAAAATGGCAGGGGGTGACTTGCACACTCAATAATGGGCTCCCGAAAACGGTCGCTAGCACATAGTGACGTAGCGACAAGGGAGCAACATATCCTGAGGTGCTCGAGGAGTGGAGAGGTATTCCACGGCTCTCAGAACAATCCCAGAGCCCGGAAGATGGTCAAGATCCCTACAAGCACTTACTGGAATACTTCCTTCCTCCGAGCACGTTTGCTCTTGCGAATCTCCACTCAAGCCGGCCAATAAAGGCAAGAATGAGGTGGGAGCTCAGTTCCTCGTCAGTACTCACTCAAGCCGGCCAATAAATGCAAGCCAGAGATGAGAAACATGACTTCTCCCAGGATATAGGGTCCGTGGGGTCGCAACTGCCCAACAGCTTGCCACATGCTGCCCTGCGGGTTTCTGTATCTCTCTTGGTCTGGCTCCTCACCCTAAATCTATTCCGGGAAAGTAAACTCTACCGGCACAGACCTAGAGTTCGGAGCGCGCAAGCCCCACCACGACGTCAACGTAGAGATACGGCGGTGGGGTATTATTATTATTATTATCAAACTTAATACAATTTCTGCCTAGATGTTGAACCGAGCAACCATTTATGAATAGAGTTGCCAATAACAAACGGTTCGTGTCGTCATCGAGCCGGCCGGGTCCCCGCCGCCCACAAATTAATTCTGTTACACTTGGCTAACGGCCGCATCACCTGGACCTCTGAACGTCCGCCCTACATTTCTCATGACCTTCATATAGATGCACTGGATAGTGCAGCATTAATATATTGTTTTTTTTTTTTTGTATATTCGACAAAGAATTTACTCTTGATCGAAGTGTTAGGTACACTTGGTTAAAGTACATTTGAACCTCGACAGCATCCGCCCTACATAATATGTACACATCGGCAAGAAGAGTGTCACAACACATAAAAATACGAAGTTTACGGATCAAAAATATATTTAGATTTTAATTTCCATAAAAAATATAATAGAGCATTAAATAGTCTTCTTAAATATATTATTATCTTAAGTTCTCCGATAAAAATTTAAATGGACATTTAGGTAATAAAAATAAAATAAAAAGAGGTTTCCCAAAACTACATTTATTGTGTTGTGACACTCTTCTTGCCGATGTGCGAATTATGTCATGACTTTTGTATGGATAGGCTAGATGTGACAGTTCATGTTAAAAGGAAAAGTCCGATTCTTTCAAGTTTTTTCGATGATATTGGCAAAATGGTCAACTTTATGGCAAATGGTGACTCCCGCCTAAAGGTAACAACACAACCAGCGCCCTTATTGCGTACAGATAGATAGATAGGTAGAATACTCTTTAAATGTAGAACTATAGTATTTTTATCTTACGAAGCGACGCGCGCTTTACTTGTGGTAACCACAAGTAACAACACGCGTCACTTGTACAAACACGCTGTGAATGTGTGCGTGAAGACGAGTAGCGTCAGCACATAACACACACTTCTGACTTCGCCATTGTCTCTGTCGGTACCGAGCGCTCCTGCGCTTACACATACATTCACAGCGTATTTTTACACTTGGTTACCACAAGTGAAACGCGCGTCGTACCATGAGATAAAAATACTGTAGCACACTTTCAGCGCATTGACAGCGCAATGTCGTTGCGCTGTCAAAATAAAAAGCATCTGTATGTGTGTTACAAAATTACTTCATAACTAGCCGCTGTTCGCGGGATCACCCGCGTGGCTTTTCTTAAAATAAAAGTAGTCTTAGTTACTCCTTATAGCATCAGCTATCTGCCAGTGAAAATTACATCAAAATCGGTCCACCGTCCCGAAGATTAGCCGGAGCAAACAGACAGACAGAGACACAATTTATAAGTCCCGTATATACTGTCATATGCGTTTAGTATAAAGCTGTTATTTTGACATTACAAACAGACACTTCAATTTTATTTAGAGTTTAGATTGAAATATTTTGTATCTCATGTGTGCTTCTCACGGGCACTCAAACCCTTCAGAAGACAACATCGCTGCAATTAAGATCAACATAATCACGTAATCATCTTATCACCTATCCATATAATTATAAACTGCAGACATTTATTTTGTTTTTACTTCCACTAAGATGGATTTTAAAGTTTCAGATGATGCCACTTACCTACCGACGTGCACTTACGTAGACATGCGATGTAGTAGACGTCCTAGACATTGGCATCAAGCCGAAAAACTACTTAGCAACATGCTAACAACCAAAGAAAAATATTAGTCCGCATCTTAAAATATGAGATCTTAAACTGCTTATTCTCATTCTGCTTGTCTCAAAAATAGTAACCAAAATATAGATAGATAGATAAAACATTTATTCAGTGCACACAAAATACAGCACAACATACAAAAGCAGAATTTAAAAAAAAAGTTTTTTAACACAAAATACCTTTGTATACAATACATACATATTTCAGACGAACTTTCTGAGGAATCCTTTACGTACAAAGTATCACTAACATCACTACATGTTATAAAAACAAACGGCTTCCAAAAAAATTGGTTGTCTGTAAAGTTGGTTTACGGACGATAGTTTAATGTGACAACGTCATAACAAAACATTGATGCGGCGCAAGCGTACAATGAGCGTAACGGGACAATGAGTGTAACGGGACAATGAGCGTAACGGGACAATGAGCGTAACGGGACAATGAGTCCTCCTTTTTCTTGCATGCAGCCGGCGTTCATCGATTTATTAGACGTTGTCACGTCAAAAAAAACACAAAATAATGAAAAATTACTTTAATTTTGGAAGTCGGTATCTTTGGGGCCATATTTTCGTTTTTTGCCACCAACTTCCAAAATTAAAGTTATTTTACATTTTGACGTGACAACGTCTAATAAATCGATGAACGCCGGCTGCATGCACGAAAAAGGATGACTCATTGTCCCGTTACGCTAATTGTCCCGTTACGCTCAATGATCAATGTTTTGTTATGACGTTGTCACGTTAAACTATCGTCCGTAAACCAACTTTACAGACAACCAATATTTTTTTTTTTTTTATTCAGTTGTTTTTAATTTAATTTTTTTGTAAACAGTTTTTTATTTTTCACTTTTTCGTTATGCTTATTATTGAAGCTAACCCAAAAACTACCCTACAAAAGTTAATTAAATTTAACGGGACCACCGTGCAAGCTTTATTCTAGCAATTGAAAGAAATATAAAAATCGGTTTATAAACAAATAAATTATGCCCGAACGTAAATAATATTTAAATACACAAATTGAGAACCTCCTTCTTTTTTTGAAGTCGGTTAAAAATCATTTATAGACAGAGTGCATCTCATGAAAATTCCTATAAGTCCAAACACGGCTAGGATACATTTCTTTATTACAGAGTTCCGTTGCCTACTTTCCGGCTTCATCATCATATCAGTTTGATGGTACCATTTTGATCAGAACCATTTCTTTAAATTTGCTTCATCATAGTCGCTTAACTATCTTAATCGACATATCGCCACCCGTGAAATACGTATCGTTGACGAGTTCCGGTGGCCATCTGTGGTCTTCTTCATCAGTTCCACTTCACCAAATGATGAATGCAAATGCTTGACTTGTTGATGAAAATACAAAAATCGCTATATGTATGTATAAAAATTGAGGAGTTTCCTCAATTCCTCATGGATTCCATTATCAAAACTACATTTTGATAAAAATGTGACCAATCTGGAAGTGTATCATTTCAAATAAAGAAAGAATTTTCCAAATCAGTTCATAAATGACGGAGCTCTAAGGTAACAAACATTTTTATAAAACAACCGACTTGAGAACCTCCTCTTTTTTCGAAAGTCGGTTAAAAATAAAGTCCCCCCGTCGCGTCTGTCCGTCGGACTGAACACGATAAACTCAAAAACTACCGAACGGACTTTCATACGGTTTTCACCAATGGACGGAGTGATTCATGAGGAAGGTTTAGTTGTATAATTCATAAATAATAATAAACCATTTATTTTAGACCCATAGATAAATTCCCTAAAACCTAAGGTTTTTTGTGTTCAATTCAATGTGTTACATTATTTATATACTTACCGTTTCTTTTTAGAAGCAAAACCAACAAGTTACATTTTATAATAGCGAGGCGTCCTAAACTATTTTATGGTCACTTCCAGTTGGTTCTACAGTAAGTCTATCTCATCAATAAATGCTGACAGTGCCAGCATGTGAACACAGTCGCTTATTAAGACGAGGAGAAACTTCTGCCTTGATCTTTAAGAATGGCTTCAATATGTCTTACGTGTATGGAACCTTTGGATGGTTGTAGGAATGTAGCTGCAATTAGGGTTTCTTAATCAGCACTCTAATTGTGTAACATACTTTTAATTAAGATCTAAATGGTTTTTAAGGATATTTTTTATTTATATATGTATATTTTTTCAACAAGTAACTATGGATTCAATATGTTAACACGTTCCGGGTCACACCGTCGAAAGGCGGGATCAGATTTTTCATCAAAATCTATACACGAATCCCATACATTTTGACTCAACGTCTGATGACGTTGTGTAAAATTATGCATATTTTATTTTGAGTGATACTAAACACTGCGTCTCGACGTTCACAGGCGGGACTGAGGCAAGGGGAATGTATACGCACACACCCACCATTGAGTGTTGTGTTACAGCGTACTGCACGCTTACATGGATGCGCAGGTACCATAAATTGGCGACTTGTAAAAGCTACCCAAGGTGACAGCACAAGGCTTAAATATCTCGTACACGTGAGTACGTCACGTTCATGAAACTTCCATTGGCCCGGTTATCGACGTAGTGGCTTTCATTAAGGTTCAAAGACAATCGTCGACAGGCATTGTGCCGCATCGCATTGGATTCCTATACCCGCCCTACGACGTAATGTCCCGGAACGTGTTAATAACAATATTTCTTAACAACTATGTTAGTAAACTTAACCTGCGCACTTAGGGCCGGTTGTTTCAAATGGTCAAATACGATTACATAAATGATGTTTAACGTTCGTTAAATACAAAGCGTTGTTTCACTGCATAAAAACCGATCGTCAAACTTCAAATGTAGAAGAATAAAATGATGTTAACCAGTCGGTTACTGTAATCATTATTTTTTAACGAACGTTAAGGGCATAATTTTGTGAAACAACGCTTTTTTTTGGTTTGACGATAGTTAGCGCCATTTATGACATATATGTGTGTGTCAAGTGGACGTGAAACAACCCGCCCTAAACCTAACTCCGCCCTATAGTTATGAGAATCCCTGCTACAAGCTCAACACCGATGTGGAAAGCTTGCAGCAGCGATTCAGACACAAGCAGTCCAGTCTGCTCGCGACACACTGCAGTATAATGTTGGGGCTGTCTCGCGCTCGGCGCACCAGAGGCGCATCTTTTACTATGCTTAGAATCTAAATAATATTAATTTAATTCACAATGACTTCAGATTTGCGACAACGACAAGCATCAAAGGGCTCAGACAACTTACTAAAGCCTATGTAGGCTCTTGATAATTATGCAAGCAGGTGCTTGCTTTGCCTAACTACTAAGGTAGTAACTATTAAAGAGTAATCGAGAGTTTTCTACAAAAAAGGAGAATTAAAGACCTTATAAAGTCCATTCAATGTTCAGTAGGTATATGCGTCCTGGCAAAGAACAACACCCTGATTCCGTAACACAACCAATCACAATATGAATCAATATTTTGAAGGACATTGCTAATCCATGGCATCATAAGTTCGAACAATTTGTTCGCTCGCAACTTAAATCACGCAATGAATGTTATTAAACTGTCAAAATGAAAGCCATTGCCAGTACGTGTGTTATGTAATTACCCCGCTGGTTTACAAAAAATCAAAACTTAAACCAAAGATTATTATAATGTTCTATAACAATATAAATAATTATCGTTATTTAATTAGTTGATGGCACGATATTGTCGAACTGTTACGATACATTATTTACATACAGATAGTGATGTGCTTACTATGGTTCTTGTTGATAGTAAGCCTAGCATTACCTACCAGCTGTTCTCCGCTATTCCGTTTGCTTGGAACTTTTAACCCTCTTAAATAATATAAGTTGTGTTTAACAAAAACCATGTGAGCAAGTACCTAAATGAATTATACTGGCCTGAAAGTTAATTACTAATTTTGCTTATACATAGCTGTGTGTAATAAAACTATCTAGCTAATATTAATCTATATACAATGTGTAAAAAAATTAATGCATTGCGACTGTGTGCGTACGTAGATTTGTAAAGTGACCACAATTTTTTCCCACAATCAGTATAACTAATTTAACAAAACGAAATGTTTTATACATAACTAGCTTTTGCCCGCGGCTTCGCCCGTGTGGATGCCTATGTCCTTCTCCATATTCCAGGCTATATCTCTGCCAAATTTCATGACGATTGTTTCAGCGGTTTAGGTGTGAAAACGTAACATACAGATAGACAGACAGACAGACAGATAGAGAGACAGAGTTACTTTCACATTTATAATATTAATATGGATTGTAAAAATTCAGTTTATCTATTTTGATTTTAACATAATATTTTAATTGGGGTTGATTGGGGAAATGTTGAATTTATCTCATTAATTTATCTCGTTAACAGGCCACCAGTATTTCAAGGAGCAAGGAGTATTTCAACGACACAAACTCTTTTGAATAAAAGTATATTTTGCATGGTTCCCCGTGTATACAATCACCTACCTAAATATTTAATGGAAGCATCATCGGCTAATTAAGATATTTAAAAAAAAACGAATTAAACTGGTTTTATTGATCTTATTCTTAATTTATTCTGTTTAGTGTTTAGTGCATGCCGAAAAGTAAAATATGGTGATACCAAGACAGTGATATACAATTATTACATGAATGTAGGTAAAACATCTTTATATTATTTACTCATATTTGAAAATAAATGATTTTGAATTTGAGTCAATATTAATTTAAACTTTCTTCAAAATATAAATACCATTTTCCCCATATTCTAATAACGAGCACAATACAGCGTACCACATCTCCCATCACTAGAACTCCGACGCAACACTAAATATCTAGCGGTTTTAATTTATTATCAAACTTGAGCAGTTTGTCGCTTGCACATGCAAGGGGCCAAGTTTCGATACACTGGGACCATAAATTGATAAGATTATGTGCATTCGGACTTTGATTTACGTCCCCCCGATAGATAATTGGGACGAGTTTTGAATTTACTGCATAATGGGGTTAGGTTTAGAAGTTTTGGGGTGCAAGCCTGCGTAGATGCATACATCTTCGTATTACTATGGTAATAGCTAAGGGGTCAAGGGAATCATCAGAAAGTTCTGCGTCATTTGGCGATACTGACACTTTTTTGTGACTAGACTTTGACTTACATATTTTAGCCAGGATCTAATCAACCCTGCAAAAGGCAACGGGTAAAAAGTTTGAATGATTGCGATTCGTATGGGATAGGGAAACATGGCACTAAAAGGTGGAGGCCGATACTCGATAGTGGGTGCAACTAGGGTTTCCATAATGAAGCCAGGTTATAACTGGCTTCATGAAAAAGTAATGACAATCCACCTGTTACAATCCTGCTGCAAGTAAATTAAATGCTTCTTTGAAAACAGAAAAGATACGAGCATTGATCACCTTTGCTCATTGTATGTTCACCATTTGTATTCTTTGCCAACATTGCTGACATTAGAAAATCACTAAAAAACTGATTTCCTTGGTGTTTTGAGCAGTTATAATGCTTCAACAGCACTTTTTTTCCTAGCCTATCAAGCCTATCTAGCCTATCAAGAGCCAAAAGCTTCATAACCATTCAAAAGTACCACATAGCCCCCTACACTAGGTAACATTTCAGCACCTCCCCCGTATATTACCGCCATATTATCGCGCTTATTACCGCGTGGGTATCGCCGTGCAGCCACGTGGGACAGAGTTAGCGTGGCATGTTTATGGTGCGACGTAATTATACCTCAACTGTATGCAGTGCTCGAGTTCTTTGATTTATGTGGGCTGTTCGATTATGTGGGAGGGTAGATCATCATCAGGGTAGCCTTTATATAGGGTGTATCTATTCAAACATGAAATATTTTAAGGGATACACCTATAGGTGGTAAAGAAGCCATGGAAACTTTTTTTTTTATTCTGAGTATATTATTAAAAAAACTTGATAATTATGATGATTAATTATCAAAATTCACCACGCTCGTGCCGCCACCGTCGCCGCGTCCGGGCGTGTCATTCATAAAATAAATAAGTAAAGGTTTTTTTGCAATATGTCTCAAGCTATTTTAAAATTATAATAATTATATAAAAAAATATTTCGTTTTTGAATAGATACACCTTATATGAGTACTTTTAGCTTCCAGCAGTAGCGGTCCATGTAGTGTTGGACGTGAAGAATAGCACCACCCTATTTCCTCCCGTGGGTGTCGTAAAAGGCGACTAAGGGACTTACTAGAGAATGGGCAGCAGCGTTATCTATGCATTTTTAACACCATACTGCGATCGCCAACCCGTCTGCCAAGCGTGGCGATTATGGCAACCCCTCCCCCTCTTTGGGGAGGCCTATTTCCAGCAGCGGACGTCTTTCGGCTGAAATGATGAGTAGTGGTCACCGTACAAAAACAGAATATAAAATTTGTGTAACTTAATAATAATTTTTAAGCAATTATTCCAAGAATATCTGAACGTTAGGCTTGTAGGGCAGGAGTCAAGGATCTCTGCGGTCTTAAATAACTGCTATAAAAACTATTTTCCCAGTAATATTGACTCATTTTATTGTGGGTGGGTGTGTGGAATCTTCCATCGAATCCTATGGTGATCAAGGAACTGGATTGATACTGTCACTGCGCACCCTCTTAGTACACTAAAATGCTTTTTTTTATTTTACAATGGGTTTGCTCTTGACTTTAGTCTAGGGCTGGGTGACAGAGACAAAGTCTACGATGAAGTGAGCTTACCCAGAAGATCCCTGTTCACTCTCACTTTGAATAGATTAGGGTTGTATGCGTTCGGAAACACAGACGCAGGCAGAGAGTTCCACTCCTTCAACCAATCTAACCAACCTGAAAACAATAAGAAATGCAGCGCCCATTACGACCCAGTGACTACATAGTACATATCATCCTAACGTTCCCAATTGCCATTTCAGACGCGAATTTGCTATAACAATAACTATTTGTAATTAATTGCATCTATCAAGAAGAGTGACCATAGTTCAAGTGGACATACATGTTTTAACCTGTGCACTAACCGTGTCCACTTCACTGTTTTTAAACCCACCCCAAGTGCGTGAATGATAGTGTCCTAAGTATTAATGTGTCTGTAATTAGGAGTGTCGTGGGTCAGTCGGCACTATTAGTCAAAGTGACACACCCTAGTGTCAATCTGTCACTTTGAGTGGGTTTTTGTTTCTTTAGCTGGGTAGCTTTTGAAGTGGTTTAGTGGCTTAGTGTTTTCTTTGAAATCAATTAGGTTAGTTAGTGCGATTGTGGTAATACAGTGAGACACTTCTTTGAACATGGAGTCTAAATTGCTGTGTTTGCTTGTATCGTATGGTTTTCATAATAAAATATTATACTATTAGATAAAAACAGAGAATTTTGATGACTTTGTGACTTCCAAAATAAGAAAATAAAAGATAATTAGAAAAACCTAATCAGCGCATTTTGAAGACGAGAATGTTCAGCTAATTATGCGTTGAACAGATTTGGAAAGTAATTCTTAATTACCCTAAATTAGGAGCACAAACATACCTCGAAATGTTGTTGGGCAGAAAGAGCTGTATTCAACGCATGATTTACCTAACATAATCCACTTCGATGTACTAAAAAAAATTACTAGCTATTACTTATATTATGTTTATTTCTGTGCAATAATAATATTTCATGTTATTTCGTGAATTTGTTAAAAAAAATTACAAAGTTGCGCAAATAACTCACCGCGAGTGAATTTTGCAAGACTGCAGCCTTAACATTCAGTTATTATAATTTCAACATTGAGACTTAAAAATAACTGAACATTTATTTTTCTACAATTAAAATGTATTATTTTTGATCACACAACCAAAAATCGCACACATCACAAACACACACATACACTATAAATAGACACGCTTTTAGTGAGAGATAAGGGTGTCCATCTGGCTTGTCAGTCCGGGACAGGGGCCGGCCGCGACGTCACTAGTAATCCTGACGCGACTTTTGACGTCGTAAAACGTCGCTGATATGTCCTGACGGGATAAGTCCCTGTGACTTTTGGAAATCACGCAAAGAAAATGTTTTGGTCTGTTTTCGTTGTAATTTTAGAACGAGTACCTTATATTGGTTGGTGTTTTGTTGGGATGTTAATAAAATGTGATTTTCGTATTGAAATAAAAAAATTAAATAAAAGTTTTTCGTAATAATTTAGAATCAGCAATCGGAAATTAGTGAAAACCGGTAAAGAGTTTCCATAATAAAATCGTGTAAATTAAGTATTCTAGGTGCAATGATTTCCGTTTCGTGTAAACTGTAACTGTAAAATCGTTAATAACAAAAATTTCGTAATTTATGCAAGTAAAGTATTGTCATAATGCACACATTATGTGTACGGGCTGTAGTAGTTAACTCCGTACACTGATTTGTCGTGAAGGTTTGTAAGTTCAGTTAGTTAGAGAAACACGTTCCACTAAGATGCACTAAATAGTTAAGTTTATTTAAGATGAGTAAGTGACAGTATTATAGCGGAAGGCGATTATTTCTCTCAGTTGTTGATAGCTACACAGGTATAAGTTCACTATAATTAGATTCGTTAGTCATGTTATTTTATTACGCTAAATTATGATGCGCATCGCTTGGCCTAAAGTAGGTTACAGAGTAAGCAGAAAAATGTACGACGATGAGACCGTACATTATGATTAACATACCCATAATCTGCTTGCTTATTTAATTGTTCTTGATTCAAAATAAATCAACCTTTTCTATAATTTCTTTGTTATTATAATTTATTTCTTAAATTTATTTTGAATGCAATGGTTTAATGTATAATGAATCCTTACGTTTATTAATGTAATTCCTATGTAATTTGTAGTGCTTAAAATGGGAATATCTTCCTGAAATAGATGATTATTTAATTTAAATTATGTTAATTTATAATGTCATGATTTATAATGTAAATAAAAATATAATTAATTTCTACCACAAAAATACTCAGCACCTCAATCCCTAAACAATTAGCCCAATGATTTATCACTAAACGTTAATTTTTGTTACATCCAATGAGCACTAGCCACGATATTAATCTAACGCCTAACACACTAACACGACACGGGGTAAGGGTGACCATTCTTCATTAGCACAAAGGAGTCGGCCTTTTGTCTCCACTCCATTCATTCGCGATTGTTCACTACTGTGAGTGAGGAGTTTGGAGACTTATTCTGGAGACGGTAGTCTGGGTACCAAATCAATTTTGTTTACCTATTTATATTGATTTTCTTATATAACTCTTATTATAATAGCCTTTATGAGAGAATTACTATTACAGAGACTGATAAAAAATGGCATTTTAATTTATTTCTTAAAACAAATAAAATCTAGTATGCCTCGTGAACTTAAAAAAAACTACTAAAAACAAAGGAATACATAATCCAATGTTTTAAACCAAGCAAAACGTTCCAAAAAAAAACAATGCCAATTCAGTAATTTTTTCGGTATAAATTTAGTATCGTTCACAGAAATCAACTATTCTCACAAAACACTACTCCACATATACCAAACTAGCCCACCACCGCACACAACATTCGAAAGAAACCCGAACCCACATCAAACGGCCAGAATACGGCTGCTGACGTCCAGACGTGATCCCTGTCAACAAATCCACAATACAAGCTGACTCGTTGTCACCCCAGTTCAACAATGCAGTGATTAATGATCACTTCTTGTATTTCACTATTGGACGGTGCTTCGATTCAAATTCAGTTCACTCGTGGATTTTTTGATGGAGACAGATGTTTGTGTGGGATAAGAAGAAATTGAATAATGATGGATTAACAAGTCCTACTGTGTTCACTCCCGTCAACAGTCTCTTTTTAGTCGTAGAATAATAGAATTTTCGTAGATTGCCTTTGTTTTATTTTATCTTTGTGAACCACCACATTCACGGCAATTTTATTTTTCCTGATAGGTGTACGAAATTGTTTACGTTGGTGAACTTATGAAAAAAAATAAAAACTAGTTCCTACAGGTGGATCATAATTTAATAAGTTATCTATTGTTATTTCAAAAGACTCCTTCACAAGTTGGTACGTTTATTCTTGCACCCAATTATAAAAGCAATAATCCCTTTAATTTGAAGATTTCATTTTAAAATAGAAACTGTTGAAAAAGTGATCCCACATTAAAGCAATTCCCAGTATATCTTACAGGTATTCCCACTCAAATCCAGACAATCAATTCAATTAGACTGTGTACTTTGAGTGTGAGCCCAACTTGCTATTAAACGGAGCAAGTGACAAAACAAACTTAGTGCCGTGAGTTGGCTCAGACCGCCTTAAACTGGTTTACGTCGGTTTGAACCGGTTTATACTGGTTAGGCTCGATTTAAACTTGGTGCAAAGTTATTTGATGTGAAGATTGTTCTGAGAAAAACGTTTGAAATTAAATATTATACAATTAGATTAAGTAGTAGATTATCTATCAATTTAAATTGTATTTTCTTATACATGAGAAGTTATTTTGTGAAACTTTACTCATAAAAATATTTTTCTGGCATTGCACAAGCAAGTGTAACTCAAGCACAATTTATTCCAGCTCATAGAAAAATAACAAGTTGAACGGACGCTTAACAAACTGCAACCAGCCTAGTCTACACGCAGCTGCGCAGTTCCTAAGGCTACTTTATGCCTTCCAATGTATGTCTATCTCCTCCTACATCGGCTACATCCAACTTTGCAAAGCAACAAAGATATCGGCGATGCAATGGGCCGCGGCCAGCACGGAGCATTAAGCCCGCGGCAACAATCTTTACGGGGCATTCGGGTACATTTGGGGACATTCACTGACATTTGGGAGTATTCAAAGACGTTTGGGACAGTTGGTGTGGACTGGCATTTAGCTAAAAGGGTGTTATGTTTTTTTTTATTTGTCTTAGAAGGAAGACTAAGGAGAGGTATTATTATCATTATTAACTTCAGTGAAAGGCCGGCTGGAGTTTTCGTTGGAATACAGGAGTACCATGTAAGCAATGTGTGACTGCAAAAAAACATACTATATTATCATTTAATACTATAAAAGAGCTGAAGCTTTCAACTAGTATTTTGTAAAAACTGTTATTTTGCTTTCATTGAACAGCACGATCCAGTTACACGAATCCTGAAAAAAAAGCTTATTTTTTAAACCGCAAATACACTCATCACTCCAGCCAATTACCCACAAAAGAGCAACACAATAACCGGAATCCATTAACAAATCGTTTACAGACAACACGACAAGTGGCACGGCGCGTGTACCGCAAAGCAAGCATGACAGAACAAAGTTTGTGAACCGGATTGCGCCGGTTCCGGGCGGATTAAACCGGTCCGTGCCGGCACGCGGTGGTTAGAGGTGGTTAGAGGCAGTTAGTCAGGTGAGATCTGAGGCGCGGCGCGGGCTTACTATCGAATTATTGTCTTTGTGCAACTAGGCGTTTTGTATGCCAAGGGGTTTTGTTTTTAGGGATGAGTTTTGGTTTCCGTTCTATAGTTGGTTTTGGGAGCTTCGCCTCTCAGATTGCATCTGTTCGTAAAATAGCTTTAAAGTTTATCTAGAGTTTGTGTCTTGAAATAGGAGACCGATGTAGTTTTTTGTTTATTTCAAATCAAGGATTCATTATAATTATTCCAACTTAATGACCTAAAGTAAAACAGGACTGGTAAAGTACAGGAACAACAAAAGTCATTTTTAACAGGCCTTGGTCACGTGTGGTTTGAATTTCCATTGCTCTAATCTAAATCTTGTCTTACATTGCCCCTTGCTGCCCAAATTCTCAGCATTCAAGACCCCAGCTCAATTGTCACTGGTCAATGGTCCACCGTCCAAGAGAGATTAGACCATTCAGACGCTCTGGCCTAAGACGCACAGATCTCACGATGACATCAATCTATGTAAACAGCCTCTACACAGCTCTTAAATCAATAGGTCTTTGTCCAGGTACTTGGTAGACCATCGAGAGCTGTTTGATTTAATATAATGGCTATGTGGGAACATTAGACGATCAATTGGCCATCAATTGTGCGGTTAATTTGCAGTAAATACGCAGTAATCCGCCGCCTGTCCGGGGCTGGATTTGACAATGTTATTGCATGATTGGTGCTATGTTTTGGATTATACAGTTTGGTTGGTGTTTGCTAAAATTTGGCGGAATTTTTGTGTCATACAAACGCTTACTAAAAAAATTCGTTTCAGCGCTGCCCTGTAATAATGAAATAATATTTTGGCTCAAAACATAATCACCCTTTTATCGTAACTATACGAATGAAATGTTTATAATTTAATTATCGTAGGACTGTCTACCGGCATCAATTAAAATTAATTTAAGGTTTTGATTTAAAGTCGTATAAAATAACGACTAATGGTATTATTTTATTTTAATTATTAATTATTGTGAATGTGAAGACTATGTGGGTCTTTGTTTACTCGTATTTTTATTTTTTCTAATCATGGCAGTTTGAGTAATTTATGCGGCCTGCCCAAATGTCCTTTCTTTGGTATTGTTCGTCGAATCGTTGAGCTCCTTATGTTCTCAGTTGAGCTGCACGATTACTGACAAATGCCTGCACTGAATGGACAGGTCCACTAAATCTGTGTGGTTCTTTCTTCAAAAGACCATTTCAGACACCAATCTACATGGTCTTCACATGATTTAACCAAGATTAAGTCTGGACTTTAAAAGAGACTGTGACCTCTGAGTTGGTTTCGGCCTTTCTTCTCAGAGTAGTCAGATACAAAACGCCGACCTCATCTAGTTTTAAAATATGATCGACGTGTTAAAGTGTTTGTAAAAACCTAATTACAGAAATAAAATCATTTATCATTATCCTATGGGGAAAAGATATTTCGTATTTCATGCAAATACCCTGTACCTACTACTCTTCGATCACGCTTTTTCAATTTTATTCGATAGCACTTTAAACTTTTTAGGCCACGCTTTAAAACGTCTAGACATTCAAGGATAATGTCTTATTTTAAATAATTAATTGAATAACCTAGTTTTGGGTCTGAGGGTGACTGGTAACCAAATATAGCTGTTAGTTACACCAAAAAGAATACCCCCACACTATGACTATGTACTAACATACTGATGTAGTAAAATCAGCGATCAAAATAAGTAAAAAATAAGGAATCGTCTCAGTTTTACATACTTCCCTGTGTTAACAACTATACACCAAGAGATTTCGAATAATTTGATAAAAAACCCCATCAATAATTTTTTCCCATAAAACCGTTCAATTAATTGATTACCGCTAATTCTGTACCCTGCAAGCGTCTACAAATTGCCGTGCAATATCTCAAGGCGACAACGGCCTATCAATAAAGGCCTCCACTGGCCTCGCCAGGCCTCCGTCTTGCCAATACGCAGGCCGGTAAATTGAGACGGCCGATTTACGAGGCCTGGCCTGTGCGACGTATTAATTTACAATAGTCAGTGAGATGTGTGAGAATGGGGGCATAGCAGTTGCAGTTGTTGTTTCTTTGATTTTGAAATTGTATGCTGTTGTTAATAATGGTATTGTTTGATTGTAGATAGATGAGGACTTATGGAGGTAAGCATTACTTAATTCATGGATTATGTCACTACATAATTATTTTACAACAAAGTCCTTTAGCCGCGTCTGTCTGAATGCGATAAACTCAAAAACTACCGAACAGATTTTCATACAGTTCTCATCAATGGACGGAGTGATTCACGAGAAAGGTTTAAGTAAGTCAGTCATTAAGGGTGGGTAAATACTCCAAGTAGGATGAACATCAGTTACATGTTAATCTAACCCACACGCTCGATGCAATAGGCTGATAAGATACCACGCCAGAAAAAAAACAGGCCAAATGCGTGTCGGACCGCGCATAATGACGGGTTCCGTAGTTGTCATGAATTTATCCCAAAAATAAACTTAACATTGTAGTTGAAAAACATGTCCTCCCATACATAATGTATGGGAAAACATGTTTTTCAACCGCAAATTTAAGTTGGTCGACTATTATTCGGTAACTTGTAAAGCCTACTTAGCTGTGATAGTTTTCCTTTTAACTTCGTTATATATACTACTATTTGACCACTTTGTCGGCGTGATTAATATGGTATACATATTAATCACGCCGACAAAGTGGTCAAATGGTCAATGCCAAATTACAGCTTTCTAGTACTAAGAGTCTCTGAGCTAAGCCACGGACAGACGGACAGACAGACGGACATGGCGAAACTAAAAGGGTTGTTTACTACGGAACCCTAAAAATATAGGCACATAAAATAAACGAAGATAAATTGGTACTCAACATGATATATTTTATTTTATGTAGGTACTCGTACTTTCTCATGTAGGTATTTCACAAGACGTTCGCCCGATGGGTTCCCATCGGCTAAAATTACAAACTACCATAACAATCTTTCATCCCCTATTTAACCTCTTCAAGGGAAATTAAAAAAAAAACTTGCTTATTGCTTACCCCCGTTATATAAGGAACTTGTGTGCAAAATTTCATGCTTCTAGACCTAGCCGTTTCGGCTGTAGGTTGTCTGTCGGTAAATGAATGAATTTAAGATTTCATTAAAGAAAATGCATTTTATTTTTTATTTTTTTATTACAGATTGGGCCTGTTCTTAACCTCGATCTCGCCTGATGAAAAGCGATCGATGAGGTCTATGATGGAACGAGCGTGCTGAGAAGATGAATAATTGGAAATAATAATGATAATAGTAATTGATAATATTAGTTAATTTCTATCATTACTGACAGGATTATTGTCGCCAATAAACCTGATATAGTGGTGATAGACCGATTAGCGCGCCGCGCAATGATAGTCGATGTTACCATTTCACATGACGAGAACCTCGTGAAAGCTGAGAAAGAGAAACAAATAAAGTATCTCGACTTAGCACACGAGGTTGTCGACATGAGGAATGTGAGTTCAGCTATTATTGTGCCGATTGTCGTGACGGCCAATGGCCTGATGGCCGAAAGCCTCGATCAACATCTCTCGAGGCTTTCGTTAGACGGTTGGATCAAGGGCCTGATTCAGAAGGCAGTAACTCCTTGATACGGCTCGCATTGTGAGGAGGTTCCTGTCTCTGCAGCCCTAACCACCGGTAGCTTGGACCCTGCTCCCGACACCGGCGGACCACTATTTTTTATATTTTTAAATGTTTTTATATGTAGTTTTTAAGAAATATTTAAAACTGTATTTAAATATGGATATAAAAATAAATAAACGTCATATTATTGATAACGCATTTAATCGGAAAGAATCATCAAACAATATTAATTTTAAATAAAAAATTGGTAAAGTGGAACAAAAATAAGCTATAAGTAGGTGAAGCCTAAATGGTTTGATAGAATCGATCACGAGCGATTGATTAAATTAATCCCAAACAAAAAACTAAAAAAAAAATAGGCAGTCATAAGGACAGAAGTGAAAACTCAAAACTTTAGAATAACTGACAGACTGGCGCAACTCGTCACAAGCATGTCGCGCATTTCGGTGATGCGACCCCATCGGTTTTTTCCTACCAAAAATAAAATCGCTCAACGCGGCTAACGAAGTTTTCACTTCAAAAAACACATATTTAAAAAAAAAAAACCATCACCAAAACCCAAGTTGAGAATAACTTGGGTTTGGTGAAAGATTATTTTGTTGTAATTACATGTTTTTTAGATCCAGCTATAAATAGTCCGTCAAAAGTGGTTCGTCAAAATTAAGGCGCCGCCGTCGATCTGATTACCTTCGCGCCATCGCACCGGAGTCAATACTCATCAATATTCACGACGCTTCAATTATGACGAGTCGCTATTTTTAGAATGGAAATATTTTTGTAGGTTAATTTTTGAATGTGTTACATGACAAATTTGAAGTGAGAATAGGCTACCGGCTGGTAACACAGAGACAATAATTTCAAAACTATTTATTTCAAGTAAACGATTTTATTTCAATTGAACCACTGCACTTTTGAATTGTCAAAGGAGTTAGTCAGAAGATGAAGCTAGTTGCCCATTCCATAGCGTAGTAGGTTCTTATGGAGAAGAACGGGAGAAATGTTGCCACTTCATAAAGCGCACAGATAAAATATTAAATATAAAGCGTAACACGTTTTGTTGAGGATGATATTCTCATAGCATACCTTTTTCATTTCTTTTTCTGATATTCTTTTTTTATTCCATCTCATTTTAAATTAAATTAAATTATATAAATTTTCTTTAAGTACGCTGTGCTGGTACAGCGTCTTAATAATTGTTTGCTGCACCGGACGACGTCATTACGTCAACGCCGGCTGTCGCTGAAAACCAGCGCTGGGGCTCTGTCTTGCATAGGGTCGCAGCATAATGCTGAGCGATAGCCCTTTTGCGTGGATGTGATGCATTTTCCCTCATAGTTTTCATATTTTTTTTTTTTTGTGTTTATGTTCTTTATTGCGTCATGTTTACCGCAAATAAACGTTTTTTCTTTCTTTCTTTCTTTTTCTTTCTAAGACACTCTTTTAAATCCAAACATTGTAATTAAATATTGGTAACATCATTCAAAATCACCCAATGCGGTATTGACATGAACATACAGTCTATTCATAGGTTTAGAGATAAGAGTTCTGTAGGCCAAGTTCGTTGAGTGAACGGGTACAGGTGGAGTACAAGTAGATAATATGCAAGTACACTAAAATCTGCCTAGCCTTTTCCCAACTATGTTGGGGTCGGCTTCCAGTTTAACCGGATGCAGCTGAATACCAGTATTTTACATGGAGCGACTGCCTATCTGACCTCCACAACCAAGTAACTGGGTAACACGATACCCCTTAGTAAGACGATACCCCTTAGTAAGACTGGCTGTCAGACTTTTGGGCTTCTGACGACCCGTAACGACTGTCAAAGATCCACGAATGACAACCGGGACCAACGGCTTAAAGTGCTTTCCGAGGCACAGAGGAGTCTCGGTATGTAAAGATGGTCATCCATCCACGGACCAACTCCGGCAAGCGTAGCTTAACCTGACGGATCGACCCGAGCGGCTGTTATTACTTAGCCACGAGCTCCTCAATAATAGGCAAGTACACTATATAACCAATATTTCTAGTATTAAAGGTCATCTAAAGAAAAAAGATGTGTAACAACGTTACAAGCAATGTTTCACACTAATCTGAACTCATCTAAATTTATCTACTTGAGGGTTATTGTGATATCAAGCAAAAGCTGAGAGCTTCTCATAAATTCAAGATAAGATTGTTAGATAAATACAAATCATTCACTTTCTGATAAGCACTCGTGGGCAGGGCGACTCATGTCTCATACAAAATGTATGAAAAACAAAAGACAGTATACCACACGAAATACTCTACCTATACCCATAATTACCAACCGCCCAACCCCCTTCAATCAGCACCCTCAAATAAAAACAAAAACAAATGGCGTCCCAGTAAACAAACTAGAGCCTTCCACCTGACCAGCCACATAAACACTGAAGAAGAAAAGCAAAATGTATGTGCCGTATCGGCGGCAAAGCCCCGTACAAATCTGGCCAGTGGATAGCCGGCCTGATCGACAAATCCGGCAGATTACGCGCTGATACAGGGGGCATGTTTATGAGACAGCCGCCGGACTGCCGGACTCTGGCCGGTCGGGTAGGGCTGCCGGGGAATTCGGGGAAAGGAATTTGACGAAAGAAGCTATTTCTGGAGATAGGTAAAGTTTTCAGTTTCAAAAATCATTACACCACTTAAAAACATCGTAGTAATTAAAAAATATAACAATATCAACGAAATTCAATAAGATTGTTAAAAAGTGCCTATGAATTAAACGTACTTATCTAAAGCTGCTTTCAGACCACGCTATAATATAGTTATAGTATATCATATAGTATATGCTCATAGCACAACAATATCGATCACCATACATTCCAATAATATTATATAAAGTACAGTACAATGTGTACGTGTCCATAACAATGTATGGTGCGCGATATTTGTGCTGCTTAGCTTACATCATTAATACTATACCAAAAGTTAAAACAGTTAAATCAGACAGGCATACCTCTGCCAAACCCTTCGGGGAAACGAGGCAAATGTAATATGTAGTTATGTAAAAAAATTATACAATAATATTCGTGAGTGCTTCGAAAACGAGAAAAACCTTGAGGAATATTCAAAATTCAACATAAACTGCAGTCCGATGGTCAAACAAAGATGGACTTTCGCCAAAATAGTTACAATCGCTGGAAATACAGAAAATGATAATACGTTTAATTCCGTGAAGACAAATAATTACTATGCTTTTAAAGCATCTACAACAAAGTTATAATATCAGCTTGTTATCCTGTTGCAGGATAAAACAATCTCTCATACAGAAAACTGAACTTACATTGAAAATCTAACCTGTTATATTTAATGTACTTTTCATTTTTCATACTTGGAAAGTGCGCTTGACGTTACCAGATCAGAGGGATGAAAACAGTACTTTTCGGCCTTGGGAAACGATTTTCCCTGTTGTCAAAAAATTTAAAACTATCCAAGCCATGTTCCAATTTTTTATACTGCCACTCCGTTAAATCACGGCGTAAAATTGTAAGTAATAAAAAAATATTATCAATAGTTTTGTAACATGATTTGATACTTATTTACTTTTCACTAAATTATTATTTAATTTGCATAAATTTGAGCTTATTATATACCATCATCAATGATAAAAAATACTGGCTGGTAGAATGTCACAGAAAAAGAAAAATAAAAAGGCGGGAAAGCGGCATTTCGATCTTCAGTTGTTTTGTCGAGTGCTAATTAGTCGAGTGCTAATTATTATTTACGTATTCATCTGATGAACTCATTTTATATTTGCATGAAATGAGTTCATCAGATTCAGAAATGTATTTGTTTAACTAATCAGGTTTTTATTTACTTTCCTCCTATTGGAAATGAAAAGCAGAGTGTTTACCTCTGGTGAAAGAACCTATTTAGGCATTCGAACTATTGGTGCCCTCGCTACGCTAGTGCGCCAAACCATCTCTCGTGCCTAAATAGGTTCCTTTAATCCCTTGTGTAACAATCTACTATTAAGATACTCTCGACGTATTGGCAAAATCAGACCATCAAATCTAAGCTTCCTCGTCATGTCACAAAAAACAGTCAGTTGATATAACTGCAAAACTAACCCTCAATTAAACCCAAAACTAAACCAAAAAACATAATCCAGACAATTGTACTCCATTTTCCAATCCAAACCTGAGCACAATAACCATAAACTGACAAGAAACTATCTTGTTCAGAACCAGATAACATTTTACAAACATATCTCCTATACGTTGAAATAAAAATGTAAATGCTCTGGCAGCCCTAACGCATCGAGATAGAAGGAAGGTACTCCGTATAATATTTTGGCTTACAAAACGAGTCCAAGTTTTAATAGTGTACCCCATGTTTATGTTATAGCCTTTGGTATCGGAAGTATGAACCTGTCCTTAGGGACAAGGCCTGATGTACAGCATATGGGGTTTTTGGATGTATTTGATTTGTTTTTTTTTTTTTTTGGCGGTATTTTGTATTATTTTTATTAAAAATTTAGTATGCTACTGAATGTGAGTGTGTGTTAGCAAGCGAGAAAATAAATCTTATGAACATTAATAAGTATTAATGAAAATATTTCAGAATTCAGTGACATTAACTCTAAACCAAATAATATAGGAAAAATATTTAAATTATTTTTATTGCAAGAAAAATAAGTCACACAAGCCTATTCTTATACCTATTTTTTTTTTATTTCACATAATTAATAATTAAGTAAATAAAAAGGAAATATAGGCCAAACATTGATAGAAATACCACTAACAAAGTTACCTAAATAATAAAATGGGAATAATCATGCGATCCCGATCGTAGCACCGGTCTGCTACGGGCTACGACTGTGTGCTACGGCGTAGTAACTGGCGTAGATACAACAATCTATATCCGCTACTCGTTTTTATTCATTCATCTCAATACTGTGTGAAACATCAAATTTACTAATACTATAGTTAAATGATGATTTTGTCTTAGCCCAGCTGTGGGAAAGACTCGACTAAATAAGAAATAAAATAGTATTTTTTTTTTTTTTGTTCTTTTGGCTAAGTAATAACACCCACACGGGTCGATCGATCAGGTTAAGCTACGCTTGCCGCGGTTGGTCGGTGGATGGGTGATCATCTTTACATACCAAGACCCCTCCGTGCCTCAGAAAGCATGTTAAGCCGTTGGTCCCGGATGTTATTTGTAGATCTTTGACAGTTGTTACGGGTCGTCAGAAGTCCGAGAGTCTGACAACCAGTCAGACTTTAGGGCTGAGTTGAGAAAAGGCTAGGCAGATGATGGTGATGATTTTTTACCTTTTAGTTTGGAACTAGGAGCAATTTATTACAATGTCATAAGAAGAGGTTATCAGCTATGACAGGTAATCACTATGTAACAAATCTATGTTTCCCTTATAGGCAAAACGATTTGACCATCAGTGAAAAATTCGCTTACCTACTTATTTTTTTTTTTGTCAAATCCTTGATTTATTTATTTATTTGGAACTCTCTGTTGTAAAACCTACTTGTTAAGATACTTTTTGTTAGGTTTTAAATGCCATTTGTAATGTCGATAAAAAGATGTTCGAAGTTTTAAATTATGTACTAATTAAACTAGAAGTTTGAATAGCAACCATCTTACAACGTTTACTGGGTTTTTCATTTCCTTTTTTCACTCTATTTAGTTAGGAACGTGATTCTTCAGATCACAATTTCAACACTCTCACTATATTCCGGCATTTTTTTTCTCCTAATAGTATATCTCCCGCCTTTAAAACATACTACTTACATTTACATTTCATTTTACCCCTCGTAACACCAACAACAAACCAACCCAATTACCCCACCTTCATTATTTAAATGAACTAAACAAACATTACATACAAAACCGATTACAATTTACAAAACAGAATACATAGCACAAAACAAAACTCAACAACGTAAATAAAAGCCGGTAACTATCTCAAAACGTAACCAAACCCGGTCATTACGCATAATCGCTGGGCAAAAACTACAAAATCCCATAATTATTTACAACTACCGGTGTTTGCGCACGTTTTAAAACTACCCGCCGACCGTCCCATCAAAGTCAGATAACGCGGGCAACTATGAGAAGCCTTGTTTATTGAGAGGATGTCACGGGGGTCCTGGTGTTCAGATTGGGATGCTGGGAATATAATGCAGGTACTTTTGACTGATGTATTTTTTTTTTCGACATTTTATGCTGAGTATGAGTCAATTTTATTACTGGTGGATTACAAATCCTTTCTATTGGCTTCAACATATGTAATTGAATTACGTCCTACTGAAATATATAGTAGGTATCGGCTGACATACACCCTAGGTAGGTACCCTTTAAAATAACGATACTCGTATTGTAAACGAACTGTGCCACAATTTTTGGTGCTTAATTTATTAATTAAAACTTTATGCACAAGTAATAAAATACTGTACAAAGGCGGACTTAATGCCTGAGCCATTTTCTGCCAGTCAACCTTAAGGTGATGCAGAGACAAAACATGGCAGGTGCAACATACAGGATAGACAATTTGAAAAATTATAAATACTAATACATACATACATACATACATAATATACATACACATAAACAAAATAAACCGATGGGTAGAGGAGAAAGCGAATCCATCAAATCAGCTCTGGGATGATTCTGCAAACTTCTTACGAATATGTTCAAGTGCCTTCACTTCCATTCTAGTAAATATTTCTAGGGGTGTATACAAGGTGTTTTTTTTTATATCCCATAACTCTAGGGTAGGAGTGAGACCATATCAAAGAATCGACTGGCATATGAACATTTTTTTTTTTTAATAATTCGATAAAGACACGATTATTAATGTAACCTTACGTGAAATATGACACCGTCGCATTTTCTTAGCTTTAAATATTAATGTTTGGTTTGAATGAACATGAATTACTCGTATTTATCAATGCAACTTAGATGCCTACATACATCGATGGTCACAGTTTCTTCAGTTTGGCAACGTCGCAAAAGTGACAATTCGTCATACGGGTGACAATTTGTGACCTAAATTAATATGATTGATTATAATTATCTTCGAAACTATGCATTTTTGGACCACATAATCCGGGACTTTTTGTATTATTTTTACTCATAGAATATAACCCTAGAGTTATGGGATATGAAAAAAAAAACACGTTGTATAATTGCCCGGCCGTAAATATTTCACATGTATTTTTTTGAAAATGTTCGGCTTTTTAGGGCGTCCGTCGTGTATAAAAAGGAAATGAAACAAGTAATATGAGACATCGAGCATTAGAAAAACACAATTACCTGTGACGAAGACGACGGACGCCCTGAGAAGACTAACATTTTCTAAAAATCCATGTGTAATATTTACGGCCGATTACTGTAATTACTTACAATTAATTCATAAAAGTTGTTACGAAAGGTTTTTCCATACTCCTTTAAAATTACAGTGGTATTAAAATAGATCTTACAACATGCTTTTGTATTAATCTTTGTATATGCTTGATAAACTAATACCGACTTGTAATAATCTCCACAATTACTTCTGCCACAATCTTTTTATAAATAAATACCTATTGCGTACTAATATTTTATATAATTTCCCACATAATTATCAATAATAAAGCACCCGAATCCGAACACGCTGTTAAGCTATATATCCGCCGATAAGGCCTTTTGTATCTCAAAATAAATAAAATAGCTTAAATATGTCCGGTCGGGGACTCAAACATGGCGCTCGTGCCCATACGAGTACAACAGTGAAGCGTACAACACATATGTATGGAAATTAATACTGGTATACAACTTTTGTGAGTAATACTGGGTTAGAGAATCCGTTTTGTGTGTTTGAAGTTAGTTATTTAACTTAGTAGTGGCAGGAACCTTCTTTAAACCGACTGGAAGTCTGAAGGTTTTAAATTTTGAATTTATTGGTTTTAGACTTTGTATAAGTTTGATACCACAATCTTTAAACATCACTGTGAATCCATTGTTCCCACAAAATTGTAGGACTTTATTATGAATGAATAATTATGTTTAGGATAGAAAATAGATTGTTATAACACCTGCAAGTTTAAATCTGTTATGTAAACATAATTAGAATGCCAGTTGCTCTACGAGAGCTACAATTTAGGTTCCTCAAAAAATGTCGTATTATTTTTTGCCGTCAAGCATTATTCTGGTTTGAAAGGTTGCAAGCGCCTTTAATTTTCTTCACGGTAACTCTTTCCCTATGGCGTAGTATTTTCCATCGATACAGTTTTGTAAAGGTACTATTTGGAAACGAGCTGCCAACTGCAACTGCGGACAGCACGTGCATCCACTGTATGCAATCGGCCGCTGGTTTGTATGTATTTATATGAAATGGCATCCAAGCGCTGCACGTGCTGGCGGCAGTTGCAGTTGGCAGCTCGGTTCCAATTAGTACCTTAAAGATATCTTTCAACTTGCAGTTTGAATGTGAGTGGCAGTAATCGCATCAAAAACAGCATAATATGAAAAACAGTTACTGGCTGGTAAAAGTGCTGAGTACCTATATAAGAGTATGTGAGATCCAGGCTAATAATTAACAGAATCAATTAATTAATCGTAACACGCAGTTAGCAGCTGCCATCCTACATCCAAAACTTTGAAAACACCATCAAACTGATACCAATTAAAGGCACCAGCAGCAGCAATAACAATAAAAATAAAAAACTTTAATAAACAATGAAACACGACGCTCTGCGAATTCGCCAAAAACACGGCCCCGACGCGATTACTGCCCCTTAACTCGGTATAATTACGGTCATTTGGTGTCATCTTACCCTTAACGAGATCATCAACACAGCACCAATGTTGAGCTACGAAGATTTGTGAACACAACGGTGGAGAACAGTTTTAGAGAAACTTGTGTATTTTTGGAGACGCAAAAAATACCTTAGAATGTCTTAACAGTGATAAGGTTCCTTTGGAATAGGTCTACCACCATGCTTACTTCTGCCTAGCATGTGGGATGCTGTAGACTTCTAAAAAGCATGCCATAAGACCCGTATTCTAGGAACCGTTTTCATTAGTTGATAGGAAACGATTGCGGTACATACGGCGAACCTGCACCGCACGTTTGGCAGTTGCTTTGAAGGCTCATTTTCATTGGGTGCGAGTCTCCGCACGTTTTTTATCGACCGATGAATTTCATTGGTCGCTACGCCCGCTACGGGGATTCCCCGAAGACGGTGTACCGACCGCGTTATCGACTTACGATTTTCATTAGTCATTACCCCGCCTGCGGGGAGTCCCCGCATGCTGTATATCGACCGAATTATCGACTAATGAAAATGAACCATAAGTAATTGTAGGAAACTTTTGCGCCACCTTTAATTGTTTTATTCTCAATACTTCATTGAGCAGATTATTTAAAAGATGATAACTTAAGGCATTTTTGAATCAGTAGAGAATTTTTAGTTTTTAAGGATATTTTTTGTCGGTTTAGATAGATTTTTGTCGGATAGGTTTGTTTTAAAAGTTTCTCTTGTCACCTCCATCCCTTCGGCCATCCCCCATCAGTATAAAGCTTCAAACTATAAATAATATTTTAAATTAATGCTAATGCCGCTGGTTCGCCTAAATGTCGGGTAGGCGTTATAACTCAGCGCAAGCGACGCGAGCTGGTTAATGTACGAATTTGCCGAGTATTTGCCGTTATTTATTATGATTACCCGGGTAAAGCTGTGATCGATAAGTAGTCAAGGTGCGTGGATTTATTATGCGGTTATAGTGCTGAATATGGTAGTTCTGGTGAAGGTTATGCGTCATGGTTTAACGGGGCCATGGTTTACCGTTAGAGGTGACGCAGAGCCCTAAGCGGTGACCAAAAAATACTTTAATACGTATTGGTTAGTAAATATGTGGACTATTCTTAAATCATGCCACAAACTTTAATCGCGAAAATAAAGCCATTTTTCCTACAGTTTAGTCAGACATTGGTGCCGATTCCCTTGTTCACAAACTAAACTTATTTCAGTTCAGTGCATCTTTTTCTTTCTATTTCATTAAGAAAAGAACAGAAGATAAATTTTAGTTTAGTCCTGTCAAATTAATCAGCGCTTGACGTAATTTTAGTCGGCAAGTTTTTAATCACTTCTAAATTTGTATGGAGTAGTGACAGGCGCTGATTAATTTGACAGGACTAAACTAAAATTTATCTTCTGTCCTTTTCTTAATGAAATAGAAAGAAAAAGATGCACTGAACTGAAATAAGTTTAGTTTGTGAACAAGGCAATCGGCATCAGTTTCAAATATTCAGTAAAATGAAATGAAATGAAAAAGTGATTTGTAAAAAGAGACTTCTAATGATTAACGCATCTTCAACACTGCAGAGATACTATTATAAAAAATACAACAGTAAGTTCTATGGAATGACTAACAAGCTAATAGATTTTGATATTTGGCGGAGAGCTTTGAGAGAGCCATGGAACTTTTTGTATAAGCAACAAATTTTTCACGTGTATTTGTGCAATCGCAGGCACAGCTCCAAATAAATACCATTCGTCTTAGTTCTCACTTCTTTATATTATTTGAATACAAATAAAATGGCGCCTATGTACTAGTATCATTACACCATAAAGGATATTAGAATAACTATCCCAGTATAACAGCGTATGAAGTACCAATAAAAATAACAAATGTGCGCACACTCGCACAGCATGGATATGATTAATAACAGAGGAATTTATGTGATAATAAATTTATTTGACGGAGTTAAGTGGCTATACTTAACCGATGTGCCATCTGAGATGGGCATGAAGAGTCGTACCATCACGTGTTATTGTTTGTGAGAATAAAAATTCTGGGTCTTAACTGTCATAAGACCTAAGGTAAATTACTTCTAAGAGTCAGATATAACCACGGCTGGATCACAAGTCTGACTTATTTCCATCACCAGCATCAAATCAATAAAAAAAAACCGGCCAAGTTTCAGTCGGACTCGCGCACGAAGGGTTCCGTACCATTATCTATAAAAACGGCAAAAAAATCATGTCTGTTGTATGGGAGCCCCCCTTAAATATTTATTTTTCCTTTTTTTGTATTATTTGTTACAGCGGCAACAGAAATACATCATTTGTGAAAATTTCAATTGTCTAACTATCACGGTTCAGGAGATACAGCCTGGTGACACAGCAGAGTCTTAGTTAAATTAAAAAAATATTATTTGGATATGTAAGTGTGATTAAGTATTATTGTCTATAGATTCACTGACCCCACAGTCAAACCATTGCAATGGTTTTGTGGGGCTAAGTTTATAAGTTAGGTACTTACAATGTTAAATAAATAAATAAATAATAGTAAAAGGGTCCCGTTTTACACTTTGGGTACGGAACCCTAAAAACCATCATCATCATCATCATCATTTCAGCCAAAAGACGTCCACTGCTGGACATAGGCCTCCCCCAAAAGGGGGGGATTTTCCATAATCGCCACGCTTGGCAGGCGGGTTGGCGATCGCAGTATGGTGTAAAAATGCATAGAGAACGCTGCTGCCCATTCTATAGTAAGTCTAAAAACCAAAAATAAATATTTCGCATAAACCTACATAGGCACTTATGAAGCGTCGGAAGCTAGGTACATAGTTCATCTCGACTGCTTTGGAATGCACACACGTCTTGCGTCGTTGTGTTGCAGTCGTCCATCATCACTTGGAAAAACATCAACGCGACAATCTCTGAATGAAAGTTCAATGAAAATTGCCATGATCATCACGCTTAGCAGGCGGCAATCCATCAAATCAATAACATCCTAGATTTGAATTTTGCGACATTGTCATATTTCTGTGATAAGGTGATAACCCATCACAGAAATATGACAATGTCGCAAAATTATACTAACTAGCAGGCAGGGGAACGTTGTTCTAACATAAATCATAATCCCATAACACCTTTTTTATCATCCAGGGTAGGCAAGGAAGTGTCTCATTATACCACAATGAATCCTGTTAACGTCGACATAGCAACTAGCTATAAAATTATTAGTAGGAATGAAAGATGAGACGATAGTAAAATCAAGTTATTTAAGGCTTATTAAGGCACTACCTATTCTCGTGACCACACTTAAAAAAACATACAAAATTGTCTGTTTAAACACCAAAAATCATTACCTCACCACTAGACATCAAACAAATGAAACTCAACCCTCAAAATCGAATAGCAAATCAAACAGTGAACACCGCGGTACTTTCGACCCATCCACCCTAACTTGAATTATTTGCCCAAGTTATCGGCCCACCGTTTATCACTAAAATGTCACATTTAATAATAATTAATGATAATTGCCTTCTAGCTTACGACAAAGGCGATCGGCCGATTCTCATAAGTTATTTCAGTTTAAGTTAGAGAACACTTGGAATTTGAGTAGAGAACTGTATCTTGTGTAGTTCGGTGTAAGTGGGGATAGGGGCTGGGGTGGAGTCGCTGTTGAAACAAAGGTGTAAGGTATCATCTAGTTTGTGATCTTGTTTATGTCTTTTATACTGTCTCCAACGACATTTCAGTGTGTTAATTTAACCGTGAGGAAACCTTACGTTCTCATTGAGTTTTTCGCATTTCAACTTAGAATGTATGTGAATGTGAGCACTATGTGGGTCATTTGTTTTCTTTAAGATTATCTCTTTTTTCCTCTTTCTCAAGTAGTTTTAATGATGGTCTGGTTTTTTGAGTACTTTATGCGGCCTACCCAAATGTCCTTTCTTTGGTATTGTTCGTCGAGTCGTTGAGCTCCTTAAATCCTGAGTTGAGCTACACGTTTACTGACAAATGCTTGCACTGACTGGACAGGTCCACTCAAAATTGTGTGGTTCTTTCCTCAAAAGACCATTTCAGACACGGATCTACATGGTCCTCACATGATCTGACCAAGATTATGTCTGGACTTTAAAAGAGACTTTGACCCCTGAGTTTGTTTCGCCATTTCTTCTCAGGGATAGTCAGATAGGAAATGTCGACTTCCTCAAGCTTGTTTTTATATTTTTTATATGACGTGTAAAAGTGATTCCGATATCCTATTTACAGAATAAACGATTTCATTTCATTTCATTTCATGTAAATCGTAGATTTAAAAAAAAAAATGTTAATCTTTGTGGTTTAAGCCATAATAATGTTTTGTAAATATTACTAACATTGTTTGTAAGTAAATTGTTACTAACGTTATGAGTCCATGATACTCGAAAATAAATGTTTTATTATATTATTATTATTAGTTTTAAATACTATTGAGTATGGTTTGTACAGTAGGTAATGTGGTTTTTTTGTGATGAAACGTGAAAAATAACATTATAAAATTAGTTTTCTCAACTACGAAACAGCTTTACGACTGTGTTCTGCTAAACACTATTCTGAGTGACTATTCGTATCGCCACAGTATGAGTTATTTACACAGCACATGCTTACAAGTCAGTAGAAAAATATTAGATACTATCAGAAAGAAGAAAAGAAAGTGAAAAAAGAAAGAGGAAATAAAACATAAGAAAAGAAAGAAGCTGGCAGTACAACGGTAATGTTTTCCCATTGTTTGTCTTATTTGTTTTAGTATACATATTTATGTGTATTTATTTGTGCTTATATTCATATATAATAAGATGTATATATTTAATTTATAGTTTTTAATAGGTATTTGTGCATAAGACTTTATATTTAAATGAATATTTATTCTTCAATTCTCGCTATTGAACCTACCACTGTTTGTCTCTGCATCACCCAAAGGTTAACTGGTAGAAAACACCTATGGCATTAAGTCTGCCTCTATACATTTTGTGAGCTTAAAGTATTTAATAAATAAATATAAGTCCCAATATTTCATTGACTTCTTACCCAATACTGCACTGACTTCTTACTGAATAGTGCAAGAAAAACAACATCGACTCCACCGCACTCATATCCTCAACGAGTATTCTTAATCACTTAGCATTGGTAAACGTTCGCACGACAAGGTAAACAATATGAAGGCTACAAGTTGAACTATAACTCTTGTGTTACGTATAAAGTTGTGCTCCTACGCAAACGGCTGCATTGTTTCATGTTTGACTAGCAGACCGAGTTCCGTTGTGACACTGGTGTTGGGATGTCATTGTAAGCGGATTGGGATTGCCTATGTGTGTAACATTACAAGTTAATGTTATCGGTGTTTGGACACTGAAAATTACAAGTTCCTGGTCCTGAACCGGAGAAAAAGTCCAGAATATGCTTTTCACTTCATAATATTTTGATATTTCACTAATAAGTCAGTTATTTTTATGTAACAATGCAGCCCTCTTCAGTAAGTTTCAACTCCTATGTGTTAATGAACTGAAAAAACAATTTGGTATGGGCTTGAATCATACATTTACAAACAGCTTCAGATCTGAACACCGAGCGAATCATTCGTCAAATAAAAAATAAAATAAAAATTTGGTTATTGTACTGATATAGACTATTCTGAATGTCGAACTTTCTTAATACTGCCCGTAATAATAATAATAATACAATGACGGACGTAGGATAGGTCTAAGATAATGCGTATCTCCTGATAAAACATACTTTATTTTTACCCGACTGCCCCAGAATGAGGGTAATGTTTTTCGAGAGTATGTATGTATGTATATTTAATAAAAAGATTGAAAAATAGAAAATGATTTATTAAAACAAAAAACCTAACTTTTGTTTTAGTAAATAATTTACTTAAGAAAATGACTATATTTAATTTAATTCACCTTCTCTGTATCAAAAAAACTGTTCAAGAGCGAGTCGGATTCGCGCACCGAGGGTTCCATACCATAAAAAATCATCAAAAAAATTACATTCGTTCCACTATCGGTCAAGAGATGGCACTGACCTAAAACTGCAATATTAGAAAAGTGTGCTATTTAGAGACATCGTTTTATTTTTCCTATAATCTTTACACAAGTTTCTTTCACATAGAATAATTTCAGATTTTTCCTATGCAAACTTCGAAGATAAGGGGGAACGGTATTTTTTTTTACATTTTTCGTCAAAAGTCGAAACTATGCAACCTAAAAAAAAAGAAAAATGTTCGAGAATGTGCAAATAGCGCTCTTTCATATGCTACCCCACATGCCCTAGTAGTGTGTAGTGCCCTTGATTTCACTTCGAATTTTCAAGATCCACGTGCAGTCCCTGTTGCAAAAAAAAATCTTATTAGCAAAATATGTAGTTGGGCAAACGTCATCTAAAACCATTCCAATTTTCCAGTTGATAGCATTAGTAGTTCTTGATATATCGAGCTGTGACAGACGGACAGACTTACTGAGTCGCACCATAAGGGTTACTTTTTACCATTTTAGTACGGAACCCTAAAAACCTTTCCTTCTAAGATCAAAACAAACTCACCGATTTTAATTCCATAAGAGAGCAACTAAAGGGTTAATCGATCGAACTCGATCAAGGGGTTATGGGGGTTAGTCCCCTCTTGGATATTAGCAAGGTGTTTCTCATTGTCCCGACAAGTTTCTATTCGATTGGAATTTGTTCCAAAACTCGATGCTAACGGCTCTGAATGATAAAGATCTTCAATTGACAGAGCTGGGTTTAGAAAAGGCAGGATTAGATTTGGATTATTTCGGAAAAAGGTTAAAATGTCTTCTGAAAGTTGTATTTTTATCATCTAACTTCCAGTTTAACTAGATCCCGCCGAATTACAGTATTTTACATGGAGCGACTGCCTATCTGACCTCCACAACACCGTTACTGGGTAACATGATAAGCCTTGGTAAGACTGGTTCAGACTTTTGGGCTTC
The DNA here is from genome assembly GCA_947523025.1 of Dryobota labecula. NCBI lineage: Eukaryota > Metazoa > Arthropoda > Insecta > Lepidoptera > Noctuidae > Dryobota > Dryobota labecula. The sequence continues at coordinate 2,718,859 of OX383292.1, forward strand.
TGACTAACTGACTGTCAAAGATCTATACGAATGACGGCTGGGACCAACGGCTTAACGTGCTTATCGAGGCACGGTGGGGTCTCGATATGTAATGAATTTTTACCCATCCACGATCCGACTGCGACAAGCGTAGCTTAACCTTCAATGGACCTGTGCGGCTGTTATTATTTAGCCACGATCCCCTTACTAGCTTTTACGGGACTAAAAACCCTGACAACATCATACCATAATTTAGTTTTCTTTGCGATTGTTCAGTTTAGATACCTGAACTAGGTCTTGATAGCAAAAACTACGCTGAATGACGCTTTCGACACGTAAATGGAACAAAATATGACGGGTCAGTGAGAAAGCACATGATTGAAATCGAAACCTCTTAAAAGTAGATATATAAATCTGTAAACTAAAGACCTAAACTTGCATTTTTTTTTATTGCTGGGCCTGCTCTTGATCTCGATCTCGCCTGATAGCAAGCGATTGATGAGGTCTATGATGGAACAAGCGAGCCCAGAAAATGCCTGTTCACTCTTGCTTTGATGGAAAAGAACCCAAAAAACAAATATTTATACAACCTAGACTTCCGCCTTTACAGAGTAAAGTCTACTTCATCTCTAAACATTCCCAGGTCTACTCTTGTCAGTCGCGGACTATATCGCCGATCTCTTTGTTGGTCGCTCATATCGCACTGGATTAACTGGGACTGTTCGATACCTGCTAAAATAAGGAGCTTCAAGATGTTGAGAAAACTGGAAGAGACAGAATATATGTCACCTATTATTGAAACTTTTTCGAAAGATAAAGTACATATAAAAGCTTTTTGGTGAAGTTAAGTGGTTTACATACCAAGACCCGTCTTCTCATGTGCTTTCTGTGCCTCGGAAAGCACGTTAAGTCGTTAGTACCGGCTGTCATTCGTGGATCTTTAACAGTCGTTACGGGTCGTCGAAGCCCGAAAGTCTGACCACCAGTCTTACCAAGGGGTCAGCTATGCAGTCGCTCCATGTAAAATACTAGTATTCACTGCATGCGGTTAGACTGGAAGCCGACCCCAACATAGTTGGGAAAAGACTGGTGTTAACCTAATTCCATCATAATATTACATCATGCGCCATTATTGATTATATTCAAAATTGATTTTGTCATAAGTTCTAAACTGCACGCCACAGAGTATTTACTATACTCTGCACAGATCAAGGCTCACAAACAGACGCGACACAAAGACCGCTCGTCGCGCGGCACGCGGTGTCCTTGTGTCGCGTCGCGTGTCGCGCCTGTTTGAAGGAGCCTTAACTCTAAGCCGGCGGCGCGTACGCCGCTGCCGACGGAATGGAATGTTGCCATTTTAAATATTATTTTTATAAACACATTTAGTATTATGTATTGTTTTTTTTTTTTTTTTTTTCCTTCATTGTATGCTGCACCGGTCGTCGTCATCACGTTAACGCCGGCTGTCGCTGAAAACCAGCACTGGGGCTCTGTCTCGCATAGGGTCGCAGCATTATGCTGGGCGATGGCCGTTTTGCGTGGATGTGATGCATATTTTCCCCCAACTTTTTTTTTTGTGTGTGTCTTCTTGTTTTTTGCGTCATATTTACAGCAAATAAACGTTTTTCTTTCTTTCATTTATAAACGTAAGTTTTATTTATTATTTTCTTGCACAATGTCCATACAGTTACAGGCTACGACTAGGCTAAACTTAGGAGTACATGACACTGTTAGGGTGCAGTTCTTACACACAATTTTCTAGCCATTCTTTCCTGGATAGTTTCGAGTCAAGTACGTTTTTAGTCTGGAAATTATAATCTCAACAGATTTTTTGCAATAAGATTAATTCTTTTCCTAAATGTATTTTTTATTATTATTATTTTTTTTCGAGATATGGCCAAGCGGTTGTTCGACTCTTCATGTGGTCAGAGGGAAAAGAATCAGTATTGCCATACAACGTGGCAATGCTACCAGCCTTTTGGGAACATTCCTGTTGACAGCGATGCGGACGAATTTGTTGATGCCCTTTAATTCTTTCCCTTCCCTTTCTTTTTTTTTTATATACTTGTACGTATTACTTATATTTTAAATGTTATTATTATCAAGACTATTAGCTTTTAAATTATGTAAATATTTTATAATAAATTCTATTCCTACATAACCATTTCCAAATTCTCTACCTTACGACATTTTGGGCCTTTTAATATGAGATCGTCGAAGTTATTTAGATTTTATCTGGAACACGTTGTATTGAGGTGGATAAATGAGTTCTGTTGCTTTAACGAAGTTGTATCGCTATCGGATCACGCTTTGTGTTGCTAAAATTTGTTCAGATTTAGATAACACTGATGTTGACTCTTGTTTTGATTAAGTTTGAGAATTCAGGAGTGTTTTGGATTTTGTGTTTGTGTTATGTCAAGTAACCTGTGTTACCTTGGGAAGCATTTGGATCGGTATCGCTTAATGTCAATTGTGTTAAGTTGTACCTTTCTAGACAATATTTTTTTTATAAAATCCGTATTTTCAAATATATTTTTAAGTTACTTAAGCTACACTTTCCCACTGCTGAGCAAAGGCCTCCCCGAAATCCTTCCGTCCGATGCTTTTATTGCACAGGGCGTTTCTAGACATTGTCCTTTACGTCAGCATCAAGATTTTTATACAAAACGCGAAGACAAAAATATATATTATCTCGTGACTGAGAAGGATTTATGAAAAACGCCTCAATCAGCAACCTCGGTAAGTGTTGTTAGAATTTTCTAATACCTTTTATAAAGTTTCATAGTGACACGAAGCAACAAAATACGAATAGCTAGAGGATTGATAAAAGGTATTAGAAAATTCTAGACTCACTTACCGAGGTTGCTGATTGAGCCGTTTTTCATAATTCCTTCTCAGTCACAATACAATTTTTTTTTTAAAGAGTGGCGCTAGTGAACCGGTGAGCTCCCTCTTAAGAAACACATTTCTTTTTCTTGTCAACAATTACGTTTTTCAGTATCAAGCTTACTTAATATTCATTCTAAAATTCCGTTTGCTAATAATCTACCGATCTATAAAGTTCACAGTACGCTCGTATAAAACGAGGGTAGTCTTACAAACAGACTGCGTTAACGTTTTCGTTCTTTAATTAAACAGTAATTAGTTACCGATTAACAAGTGTTCGTGTACCAAATAATGCTGGGTTGTAAGCTTTGGGAGAGACTTTTGTTTAAGAGGTTTTTTTGTTTGTTTTAGAGTAGCTGGCTGGTGTCGTTGATTATGTACCTACTTCTCAACGGTATTGATATATTGTTTTGTGATTATTTCTACCTAACTACTGGAATCTAATGGATCGTCAGAGAGACAAATTAAATAGGTGTAAAGTGACGAATAGGATAGAACACGAAAAAGCTTCAGAGTCTGCTGAGGGTACTGCGAAATCATTGCTGACTAAGAAACAGTCTTGAAAGTTCTAAAATGCATTGATTTATTAATCCATACTCTAATAACAGTTTTACAGCAATATTGTTCTGAGGCAAAAAATGTAGCAGTAACACATTTCTAAATAAATTTTCTTCTCAAGAAAAAAGCATATTCTGAAATAATTAATGAAAATGATTCCACAAACAAAATTACAAGTTTTCTTGGTACGCGATCGTCTTAGATCTGGCAACACAGTGAAGCTACTTGTTTTGCGTAGCCCGCCGCTCCCGACAAATGAGGTGATCGCGCCCTCCTACAAATTGGCCACATTAATATAGACAGGATTAAAGGCTGTTCGCGGAGAAAAGGTGCGATATAGATAAAAACGATTCGAAATAGTCTAATTTTAAATTATCTGTCTTTCGTAGACGTAAAAATATTGGAGATATATATTTTTTTATTACTTGATTTGAAAAAATCATCAAATTATTTCTCAATAATTTCACACTTTTAAATAATAACGGTATTGTTTTGTAAAAATGGCCATTCATCTCTACTACGACTATTCAAACACGAAATATTTGAAGAGAAACATCTATAGGTGGTAAAGAAGCCATAGCAACAATGTTTTTGTTCGACTTTTTTTTACGTGTTATTATAATTTTAAAATTGCTTGAGACATTTTGCCTTTACTTACGCGGCAAAGATACGAGGTGGCAAAATGAAAATTCAAAAAGAACACGTCAAAATCAATAAAATCATCAAGTATACATATACCCCCGGAAAACTTTCCAGGTTACCTCCTTTTGAACACCAAATAACTGTACTAATGTGACATGTTTTTACATAATAGTCATCTAGACGACATGCCAGTTTGAAAATATCAGAACAATAAAAAAGATACGTAGGTAAATAAAATACGTAGTCGGCCGTCCTTCAACCAATTTAGTAGATCTAGTATTTTCTCAACTTTATTTATTTTATTCCCACTTTTATTTTAAAAGAAAGAAAGAAAGAAAAGAAAGAAAGAAAAATATTTTATAAAAGCTCTCTCATCTTACAGTCGCGCACAGTGTAATGTGTAGGATGCCTGTGTCGATTCGGTAACGGAGCCTGTCGAACGCTCGTCTCGCGAGCGTGCCAAGCATAGCCTCGCAGTGCAGTACTGGAGCAATTGAGAAAATTATTCTAACTCCTACGTTAAAATATTTTTAGGAATGAGTAGCGCTATTTACTTCATTATAAGATACCTCAACGTCTGCTATGCTCCTCCTTGGAAAATATATTTTTAGGCGCTCATGATTTTTGATTAGGCACGGGGTGAATTATTTGTCACAGTTCTGTCTGACCATATAAAGACATATTTGATAGCACTTGTATACTTAGCAGCAAGTCAATAAGATTTGTAACGGGCTGACCCGTTACAAGTCTTATTGACTTGCTGCGCTTTTTACATTCTACATGTTAAATTGTCATAAAATGTCAATGTTGTATAGTGCAAGCAATAGAAGCAGAATAATTCATGTTGTCACGAAAATAATAAAGGTCGAAAGTAACTAGCCATTCCGTTTTAAAACGGAGATCCTTTCTTCCTTATTGAGCATCTACACCGAAAACTACTATTAGAAAACAAAAAAGTCCCAAACCCATTAAATATGCCACGAGACTCCTCTACGCCACCGCGAGCCCCCCGTCAATAAGTGGCGAAGTGATATCGGTTTAATTCGCGCGTCTTGACGCCAAGCCGAGGTCGAGGTGAGCCGGAATGTTAATTACACAGACTGATCGCCTCTCCTACTGTATACCCCATTTCTCTGCGGAAAGATGGCGGGTGAAAGAATGATTGGCGAGGGAATTCGGCTGTCTTGTAGTCATTTGACTTGGGAAGTGCTGATGTGTTGTCTTTTTCTTACACGGGCAATTAGTTTCGCAATTCTTGGCAATTTGTAACGTCTCAGCTACACAGAGCTATTGTCGTCAACACCAAGATTGTATAGAGATTGAAAAGAATTGCACAATTTTAATTGCACATGTAACCACCACCACCCTGTCGCACCACTGCTAAGAAATGGAACTGCTAATGGAGTCTGTTTTTCTCGATAGCTGTAACCTGGGAGTCTCCGAGACTTCTAAGATTACACACACTGATCTCCGCTCCTACTGTTCACCTACGCCATTTCTTCGCGGAAAGATGGCGGGTTTGAAAGAATGATTGGCGGAATTCGGCTGTCGCATAATCATTTGAACTGCCGATGTATCTTTGAATTACACGGGCAATAAATTTTGCATGCCACTTTTTGACATCTCGGCAACATTGTGCAATTTACAGCAATACCAAGATTATATACAAATCGCTAAGAATTGCACAATTTTAGCTGCCGATGTAAGTGCTCCGTACTGCTAAGGACTCAAACTTCTTACTGCAGTCTGTGTTTACCGAAAAGAATAGGTTACTTCTTTAATTACACAGACTGAATACCTCTGTAACTGTTTATGGCGGGTCAAAGAATGATTGGCGAGGGAATTCGGCTGTCGTAGGTATAGTCATTTGACTTGGGAACTGCTGATGTATTGTCTTTTTCTAAGACATTGTCATTTCGTTGAACTGCTCGCCAGAGTCTGTTTTTGAAAGCTACTTTTAACCAGCATCTTAACACAATCATTTCAATCACAAACCGAGAGTTTTAAAGGATATTGCTAATTCATTGCATCATAGTTTTGCAAAACTTCGTCTCCTTAACAACGTTAATAACGCAATGAACGCGGATTAACTTTTGTTCTAAGACTTTTAATAATCCATCAGATTTTAAATTATCATAATATTTTCATACAAAAATAAAAATATTCAAATTCGACGCTCTAAATGTTACGAACTCTGCGTAGCAAAACAACCTGCCGTGTCTAGTTCAAAAGGCAGGTGCGACAGTGCACGGGAGGCGTAGGTAGGTACAACAAAATACAGAATTGATGACTTTACGTAGAACAACGAAATCTTGAAGGTTTGTTTTAAGTAAATATGTTTTGTAAAAAATCATAGAACAAAAAGTTCTTGTTTATTTATTTATTTTATTTTTAGGAAAACTTACAGCTAAACAGATCCAGTAAGAAATAGTTTATGCAATATTATATAATGATGTTAGTAATATATGTATATAATACTAGCTGACCCGACAGACTTCATTCTGTCAAAAGCTATGTATTTGACTGTGGCAGTTTATCTACGCGCAAAGGAAATATACGAGTAGTATAAACTCCACTACTTTACCCTACCCTACCCTACCCTACCTACCCACCCTACCCTACCCCCTACCCTACCCTACCTACCTACCTACCCTACCCTACCTACCCTACCTACCTACCCTACCCACCCTACCTACCCTACCTACCCTACCTACCCTACCTACCCTACCTACCCTACCTACCCTACCTACCTTACCTACCCTACCTACCCTACCTACCCTACCTACCCTACCTACCCTACCTACCCTGCCTACCCTACCTACCCTGCCTACCCTGCCTACCCTACCTACCCTACCTACCCTACCTACCTACCCTACCTACCCTACCTACCCTACCTACCCTACCTACCCTACCTACCCTACCTACCCTACCTACCCTACCTACCCTACCTACCCTACCTACCCTACCTACCCTACCTACCCTACCTACCCTACCTACCCTACCTACCCTACCTACCCTACCCTAACTACCTACCTACATAAAACCTTTAAAAACAAATTATTGATAAAAACCTATTCTCAGACCTACCAAATGATGACTGACACGTTATGTCAAATGCCATAAAGTTACATTGACGAACGTCAAATGTTTGACAGGAAAGTAGGTAGAACAGTTTATATGGGAAAATGAAATTGTTGTTTTTACTATCTTCCTCGCAATTTTTCCATATTTTCTCACCGTTTAAACCTTCCCCGGACTACGACAAACATTTCAAAACCGAAATCAGCTAAATCGGCCCAGCCGTTCTCGAGTTTTAGCTAGACTAACGAACAGCAATTGATTTATATATATATAGATATATATACTGTATATATGTATGATGTTAGTAATACAGTCATGCAAGGTTGTTAGTGTTTTTCCAATAACCCTGTATAAAGAAAATTAAAGATTGTAAATTTAAGATTTGTGAACTTAATAGGCTGTATAGCTAAGCACTTCTAAACTAAACTAAACTAATAATAATCTAAACTATAAATAATCGGCCAAGTGCGTATCGGACCACGCACAATGAAGGGTTCCGTAGTTGGGATGAATTTATATAATATATACAAACTTAACATTGTAGTTGAACAACATCTTTTCAACTGCAAATATAAGTTGGTCGACTATTACTCGGTAACTTGTAAAGCCTACTTAGCTGTGATAATTTTCCTTTTAACTTTTTTTATATAAAAGAAGTGTTTATACACAGAAACAATACAATACCACTGCCGTGAATTTTTTCACATATCCAAAAACAACCATTTATTACGAAAACAGATCCCTGAACTGAAAAATGGTTTTTCCAAACCCGCAATATTTTTCCGCTTTTCTGGAAAAGTCACCGAAAAAAAAACTTTTTTTATTTTTTATAAATGTAATGTAAACCCATGTTTACATTTATTATTTTACTAGCATTTGCCCGTGGCTCTGCCCACGTAGATGTCAGTTACCGCGTAAAAAAAGTAGCCTATGTCCGTCTCCATATCTCAGGCTATATCTCTGCCAAATTTCATGACAATCGGTTCAGCGGTGAAGGCGTGAAAACGTAACATACAGACAGACAGAGTTACTTTCACATTTATAATATTAGTATGGATTATTTGTGTGATTGGTCCACTAAAATAACAGAGTCCCGTACGGTAATAGCAAATCAAATTATTTGATTTGACTTAACAGATTGACATTTTGTTAGCAAATGGTGTTGATAACATAACATCACGCCTGTATTCTCAAAGGGTTAGACAGAGGTCCACCTATAGTACAGCCACATTTCGCCAGTTATGTTTTAAGTCCCATGTAATAAGGGGCGAGCCTATTGACATCAACCGGGCACAAATGCAGACGTCGGGCTGTTACTGAGAAATTTCAGATGGAAAAACCCAATAACACTTTGCCCAACCCAGCAATCGCACCCAGGACCACATGCTCAGCAGTAGAGCTTGCAACCACACCAACGAGGCTGTTTAGTGTTGATAACTCCTTCGGAAACCGCGAAACCGGCCTTTGATTGCATAATCAAAATCACTACCATAAAGGCTCCTAAAACAAGCGCGACACGGAAGCACCGCGTGTCGCGCGCCGAGCGTTGTCTTTGTGTCGCGTCGCGTGTCGCACCTGTTTGTAGGACCATCACTGTTTGTAGGAGCATCCTCTTCAAAAAACACCATCACAAAAAGTCAAGTCAATTATACTCAGTCCCAATTACGTACGCCAATAATAAAAGGAACAAAGAACAAAGCAATAGCAATGGCGATACACAACAGTCTCTATCGGGGACGAGACAATGCAAAAAGGCGCTAATTTCCCGAAACGAAAAAGTGGTAACGATTATGCGTTGTGGAGCCAGCACGTTTGTCTCGCGATAACGCGCGCTTACAATTAGCATGGCTGGTGTTATGTTAGAGTGTGCCATTTTCTATGCAGGGGAATTTGAAAATGATACAGTTTTTGACTGGAAATTTTGATTTTTTAGGAGTTAGTGTAAGCATTGGTTGAGAAATGTATGTTGAATTTGCTACGTCTTATACGAGTACTAATGTCACAGACAGTTTTCATTAAAAGATCCAAAGTAATTTAATTTAAGAATGATCATTATGAAGATTTTGGAGTTTTTTTTTTTTATCCACAACATGGAAGCTTTTGGCCTTCATCTCACCTGATGTTAAGCGATGATAAGGCCGAAGGTGGAAGCGACCTTCACCCGAAACCTCTAACTGCCATAACACAACAAATGCTGTTAACGTTGTTGTTATGGCGACAGACTTAGATAAGATGCTGGTACCTAGCTAGTCAGGCGCACTTAGAACAAGCCCTACCACCAACCAAACCGAACAGAAAATTTTGCCCCGCTGGGACTCGAACCCGGGACCTCTGGGTCTAAGACAGGTGGTCTTACCACTAGACCACAGGAGCGGTTAGTTATTCCAAAATCTAGGTATTTCTATTGTCATTATTTACAAATATTAATAAATTTGTAGTGATTTTAAATACTAAATATAAAATTAAAAGTATGGGATTTGCTTTAAACGACTTTTATATCGGCGTAGTCATGAAGTTTAAAAGTATCTCATTTGACAGTTTCCGTAAAAGTACTGGTTTTTTAACGGAACGGAATGGAAACATGATGTTTGGAGCGTCGCCTAGTTTCTAATTTAGTTCTCTTCGAGCCTCGGAACCTAAAGGTTGTCTTCAAGAAATCTAAAACATATACCGACATTATTTTGAGTACATAATTAAATAGTTTGTTAAATATTTCTATATACCAAGTTTATATGTGTGCAAGAATATAAATACAGAAATATTCGTATTGAAAAGGCGTATCATTTCACTATTAGATATGTTTACGACGTGTGCATTGTGCAAAGGCCCTATAGCAATACTTTATAATCATTATCATTTATTTGCAATAAGTATTGGTAGGTACAGTGTTAGACCTAAAGTCAGTTATCAAGTTCCTAATACATAGTCAGATATTTGACATTTGACATGCAAAACATTAAAATGTATTTAATGCTAGAGTATAATATTTATATCCAATGGCATGCTTTAAATGCTAGTTTCTATTATTCAATAATTTTACAATACATTCAAAATTATTATCTTCACAATAATTTAAAACAGATTATTTAACATTATTTGTAAAATTATTTATCGAATAAAATCGTTTAAGAAAATTCACTTTTTCCTGTGCCAGCTAATTTCAGAACTAGAATTTTATACACTCCTGCATAATCCCACCCTCTTTCGCAATTAGACGTGACTTGGCGACTATAATCGTTAATGTTTAGCACCGGTCACATATTTCTGTACCTTTGTGCAAATGCACCCTCCGTCTACCACCTCGCCGACCAATCAGAGCGCGCCTTTATTGCTAACCGTTTCTAGCTTTGATAGAACGTTCCTTTTTTAAAGATTTCAAGTTCTGAATACGATTCTGTTTTTTCTGTAAGTATTTAATGGCCAGTTAGCGTTTCATGGAGTTTCTATGTTGCCAGCTGCAAAATATAACGCACTGGTTGCATTTTCGTTGCCGACAAGATTTCTAGTCGAAAGAATTGGTAATCTGCGTGGTGGGCTGATGATAACATACATTTTATAATTGCATTCTGTTCCCCTAGGTGAGAAGATGAAAATTACTTGGTATACCCTAATACCAAGAAACTAACTGGAAATTCCCACCTACTTAATGGGAATTTCCGCGCGGATTCTGAAAGTCTGACCATGTCTATGATCTGCTGCATCTGCAATTACTTGGCTATAAAACGTATAAACGTATTTCCTTTCGTTCTTTCTTCTTATAAATCTCATGTATGTATGTCGCAGCCTAGCCACTAGCTTAATTAGCCTTTTAGGTAACAGCCTAGCATTTTTACCAACGGCGTCGTTCAATTAGCGGTCTGAATGATATTCATTATAGATTAGGTTGCAACTGTGGCCAACCACGCGCGAGCCGTATTGGCTGCAGTAACTAAGCCAGGGTCCCCGACCAAATGGGGTATGATAGAACAGTGACCAACCGCGCGCGAGCCGAGCGAGCAAAGCGAGCGCCGCGGCGGCACCGCGGCAGCGGCCAGCGAGTGCTACTTGCAAAGGCTATGCTGTTAAATACACGGCTAATTAAGCTACTTGGCTTCGACATAGACATTATTTAGAATATGACTGAATGACTAAAGCTACCACGCATAAAAAAATATTAAATTTATTTTAATACAAGATATTGACTGTAACAGTAACATGAATCAAACCACTGCTTCATCGAAATCAAAACAAGAAAGCCGGCAAGACGTTTTTCCTCAATATTTTAATTATTCGCGGCGATACAAGCAATATTTACGTAGCCAGCCTAATTAACAGCGGCACATATGGACTCCACTGATTTCTCTGGGGCTCGCCTACCGTTTGATGGAGACTCCCAAGCCCTTTTATTTGTGAGGCCATGAAGAAAGAGATTGTGCAGATTAAAATAGGAATTAGTTGAATATTTTATTTTTTATTTGTTAATATTTTACATGATTGTATCTACTGATAATTATTTATGTATTTCTGTATCTGCCCGTGACATCACAGTGGGCCCTATCAGAATACCAGCACTGCGGCACTTATTTTTAAATGTCATAGCATCATGCTGAGATAGGAGCCTTTTGGCGTTATTTTTATACTTTTATAATTGTGTGTTTAGTTTGGGATCTTCCTGTGCGAGTCACAATAAATACTTTTTCTTTCTTTCTTTCTTTAGTTAAACTGTTAATGATTTATTCTGGACAATTTATGTAGGTGATGTAAGTAGACTAGAGAAGACAGGAGTAATGATAGAAGACTAATATATCCAAATTAAAATATTTAAAACTTAGATTAAAAATAAATTAAAAAAAGCAAAAAAAAAACTAGCTGCTCTTACAAAATTATTTTAGCACATAATCACATCTCCTAAATTTGTTACTCACACTTCAACAATGTCGGTACTCGATATTTAGAAACATAAAAAGGCGTAGTAATTTTTTTACCGAAAATCAAACGTGGCCTTCATGGCCCAACAGCCTCGTGAACTAACTTTTCTCAACCAACTAAAATATACAAAACTTAGTATTTTGCGGGTAAAATAAACATAATATTCAACTAATTTGCGTGTAAGCTGGGAAATGAAAGAAAAAATAATAATGGAACCCACCTTTTTTCCTACTCAGGGATTTTTAGCCCACAAACAGCGCTTTTGTTTATACTAATTGGTCCTTGCAAACAAAAACCAAAGTTATCTTTGATAATGCGTACTTGTTGTGTGATATAAGTAGGTAGGTACCTATTGGAATTACTACCATTATAAGCTGAATATAACCATATGCAACTTATTAGAGAGGTACATCTGCACTACCTCGTAAAAGCAAAACCTTCGAAACAAGTACTCCAATCTACCTCCAAAACCCGCAAAATAAAATGCACGTCTACCCTCTTACCTTTAAAAGCACAATTTTAAACCTCATCGTGGTTCAATTAATCCCGCGTCTTCAGATTTGTTCAATTAGGCTCTCATATCGTTGCGCAGTGATTTCTCCGAGGGGCAACATAGCGTCAAACTCATGTGAGTGTAGGAGAAAAATTACGGGAGTCATATAATTTTTGCTGTTTCTTTACGAAGAGAGTATTGTTGCCATATCAAGTAAAAAGCGGGAAGTATTTACTTTAGCTAATAATGATTGAATGCATGTTCCTCCTTGCATATTTTAACAACAAAAATCTAAGATCAATAACGGTTTATGTTTCTAAAAAACAGGTCACTTTTATTTATTTATTTGCTTTAATGCACATCACGCCTTTAATAACAGATTACTGTCGTTTACTGTTAATTAAAATCGATGTCCTAATCTTTTATTTCATAATAGATAAAATAAAAGGTTAGGACATAGAATTTGCCTGCTACTTGTTCTGCGTAAAAGTTCGGCCGCCGATCCACCCCGTCGCATCGCGTTGCCTGCCCACGCTATAACTTCATTTTATCATTCTTTCTGACTTTCTTTTCCTTTTTGCTCGGCCCCTAAGAGGCCTAGCGTGATGTTATATAGCCTTTAGCCTTTCTCGATAAATAGGCTATCCAACACTAAAAGAATTGTTCAATTCGAGCGTTCAGTAGTTCCTGAGATTAGCGCGTTCAACGAAACAAAGAAACAAACTCTTCAGCTTTATAATACTACTAGCTTTTGCCCGCGGCTCCGCCCGCGTGGATGTCAGTTATCGCGTAAAAAAGTAGCCTATGTCCTTCTCCATATCCCAGGCTATATCTCTGCTAAATTTCATGACGATTGGTTCAGTGGTTTAGGCGTGAAAAAGTAACATACAGACAGACAGACAGACAGATAGATAGACAGACAGACAGAGTTACTTTCACATTTATAATATTAGTATGGAAGTATGGATGGATAAGTACAGATGTTACCCACCACTATAAAGTAACAAATTGTACTGGTCCATAACATTCGGGAAAATAAACAATATTTAAAAAAAAATCATCTGTCGACAGTAATGAAAGAAATAATAAGCTAGTCCCGCGGTGGGCGCCAAAAAGGGAAGCCCTTAAATTCATGTTCCGTGAAAAGTTGCAAAAAGATCCAAGGGACCTCATCAAATTATAAGTTGTGCTAGTCATCGCCTTGGTACGAAAGTTTGAAAGCAATAAAAATTGAGGATTTGATTGGCCGTGGGATTCTATACAAATATTACAATCGGTCAACATAAATAGCAATTTAAATAGACATTTTATTTAAAGAAATTGTCCAGTTAATTAATTTCATGACAGATTCTAAATCATATTTATTTTATTTGTAAGCAGAACACTATTTTGTGGCCATGTTTTTAACGTTGATTGACATGTCAATTAATAAAATGTGGGTTACTAATCTAACTTATGCTTAAAGAATTTTAAACAGAAATACTAAATAGAAATATACATAGCATATAAAATCCATCGAGATTCCCTGACATTCTAGTAATCAAACTATTGGCAGAACGACCGGCGCCGTCGACCGCTCGAGGCCAACTGACAAACTTTTAATTTCTTCACCGCAGACATTGACGTTCGATTGCGATTGGCGGGAAAGTTACATTGCACAGATAACGCCAACTTTTGAATATAGACGGTAGAAATGTAAAATGGATGCGTTCGGATTGGAGTTTTGAAGTGTATTAAATAAATCGATTCGGTTTTTACGAGGTCAAAGTTTTCCGATTTGAACAGCTTTAATGGATTTAGATCAGTTTTCGTTATTAAAAATTTGTACTTATTGTCATTCAGACATCAGATCTACAAATGAATTCCAGTACTCCATCATAGTAATATTTGGCAGTCTGCTTATGCCTCTCAGCATGATAAATAAGTTCATCACTGCCACGCCCTACTCGATTTCAAGAGCCTTTTGTCAATTCTAATGAAGCTCAACAATATCTTCATCAGAAGCCCAAATTAATTCCATTATTGGATGCCACAAGGAGATTCTTAGATGCAGATTAACAACATGTAACCTACGTCTTCATTTCAGCCGAAAGACGTCCACTGCTGGACATAGGCCTCTCCCAAGCACCGCCACCTTGAACGGTTTCTGCTTCCCGCATCCAGCGGATTCCTGCGGCTTTCATAAGGTCATCGGTCCACCTTGTGGGAGGCCTTCCAAACCTACGTCTTATGAGCCTGATAATTATCATCAATACCATAGCCATCTCAGCTGCATTGCCATTTTAGAAGTATTGTAGATGCAATATCATCTCAGATACAATTGTGGATGGATTGCCATCCTGATTGCGATTACTGACTTGTGCGTGCGCTGATTGGACAGGTCCACTCATCTGTGTTGTTCTTTCCTCAAAAGGCCATCTCAGAGATTAATCTGCATGGTCCTCATAAAGGCTGACCAAAATTATGTCTGGACTTAAAAGAGGCTGATCTCTGCGGTTTTTATTGTTCTTTCTCCTCAGGGTAGTCAGGAAACAATGAACTCATCTTGTTTTAGAACATAATTTAATAATATACAGGGAAACAAATTTTTCGTCAAAAAAAGGCCGTAAAAAAAATTGCAGTCCCATACATTTTGACCGCGTAGGTATTGCACTTTTGTAGAAAATAGGACAGCAATTTTTTTTTT
This sequence comes from Dryobota labecula, assembly GCA_947523025.1. Lineage (NCBI taxonomy): Eukaryota > Metazoa > Arthropoda > Insecta > Lepidoptera > Noctuidae > Dryobota > Dryobota labecula. The sequence goes on from OX383292.1 coordinate 2,734,095, forward strand.
TTATAACTGACGTAAAATTTCAACGCAGTGGGGTCCATAATCATGTACAGAATCCATGGTAACGGTTTCGCGTCGATGTCCCTTCCACCCTGTATAATAAATTGACGTGTAAAAGTGTTTTCACTTCTCATGCTCTAAAAGTGCTTTTTATGTCGTGCGTAGGCGACATAAAGTCGCTTTTTATGCTCTAGAGCATAAAGTAAAATCTTCGTCGACCAAGGCAATCGGTCCAACAGCCACACGAAAAACTTTAACTTCATAAAATAACCTCTTTATTTTAATTCGTTTCGTTAGTATTCTAAGAACAAGGCAAGGATACCAACAGCCAAAGTAAACAATAAAACTTCATGAAATAAACTAATATTTTTTATTTCATTTCATCCATTTATTATTTTTTAAATTAGTTTTTATATTAGTTAATCAATATATTTAAACTATAACTAAGTTATCATAGATATAAAAACAAAATGTTTTTATAACTGAGCAGTATGTAAGGACCTAAGTCAGGTGTTACGTCACGTTACTACTGAAAAAAAAAAAAAAAAAAAGTTAATTGGCGGGAACCATAATTATTTTTAAATTTTAATTAAATTTACTATACGATATTCACATGTTGCCGTTTCATTTCCTCGCAATCGAAGTGAAAAGTAGAGTGTACAACTTGTCCATAAAACGTGCATTTTATGCACTTGATGTACAATCTACTATTTTGAGTCAAAGCTGAAATATTTATAGGGCGTAAATTCCAAGCAGCCCTTTTTACTTTTCACAGAATACTGGTGACGTAATCAAGTAAAAATACACCGTGTCAGTTATTAGCTGGGTCAGCGGATCGCACTAATGACGCATGTCGGATTGCTAAACAATGTTTTAATGTGAAACACCCTTACGCAGATGGCACGGGTTATTTGCTTAGGACAACCAAACTGCCGAGCGTTTAGCGACCGACCCGTCAGCGGGATCCGGTGCAAGGGAATGGAGACAGCGGATAGGAATTGTGTCATTGTTGCGTTGATACTAAGTATTTTTTAATTAAACGGCAAAATTGTATACTTAAAGAAGCCTGTTCCATATTTGCTGATTCAGTATTAGACGAATAGCGAGATGCTTTTCAGACAATTTTCGCTAAGTGAAAGAGATGAAAATGAATGATAATCTGGTTAAAAATCACTTCCTCTCTCCTTAAACATCATCATTACTTAAAGTTCTTTGCTCTTGTATCATGTTTATTATTGTATGTATATGTAGATATATATATATTTATATGGATAAGTATCTATATGCTTTATGTATGTATGTATTTATTGTATTTGTAAATGGTACACCACTAACTTCCTGCAGTATTGTCTCTCCTGCTACTTTTGATCCATCCATAGGTTGTCTGTAAAAGATCGCTTTTAGCGATAAGACCGCCCATTGTGACACCCTATGTAACAGTTCTAAATTTATATCTGTAATTTTTATGGTGTACATAATAAAGAGTATTCTATCTATCTATCCATAATCGCACTGTGGTTTTGTTAACCACATCTCGATTCTCATCATTTTTATTCTGGAGCACTTCAAATATCAAAACCTTTTATAATTTTAGTAGAATTTATTGGCTTTAACATTAATTTGATCTCCTATTTCTCTATATTGTGTGTATTCCTCTTGTTTACAAAGGTTTTTGCAAGCTGTTTATTACTCCTTTTCCAAGTTCGGGAGACTACCACTGCTTATTCATTTGCAAGGAAAACTGATTACATCTATGTTTCAGTTACTGAAATATTGGTAATGGTACAACATACTCAATACACAATATTTTATTAGCATTCCACAATGTGTACTTAGGTGGTAACTTGAAATTATATGAGATCATTATGGACCTTGTCGGGCCCAGCAAAAATAGTAGGAGAGAGGAAGCTTCAAAAACTTAGCTCATCAGTCAGTCTTCTGAACTAAATCTAATATTGAATATTCGTTTTTTTTTTTATACATACAGTGTGGGTCTTTATAATGTGCACATATCGAAAAGGGGGAATCAATGCTAAATTTTATCTACAGCAAAAATAAAAAAATATATATAAATATATTAGTACATTTTTTATGGAATTTAAAAAAAATTGTTTCCAGTAATTACAAAACGGTGTAACTTTTAAACTAAATACGAGTAATCTATCACGATGAAACAAACTCCATAATGATTGGAGGTAATTAGGCGTCCTCATAAAATAAAAATTGGGGGAAAAACTACCCTCAATTGAAAAGAAACATGTTTTTTTAGCAAAAATCAGTATTTTTTTTTTTCATAATTATATACAATAATTGTAAAATTTCTCAATAAGGGGGCGTCTTATTGAGAAATTTTGAAATAAAAAATAAAAATACCATAAAAATAAAAATTTAATTATTTTTTTGTATTTTTTCCGTAGATAAAATTAAGCATAGATTCCCTCATTTCGATATGCGCACATTATAAAGACTCACACTGTATTATAGTTTACTAATACATATGAGATATGTCAGCACCTCTATTTTGTCGTTTAAATATTCGTTAATACTAAAACAGCTCTTTCTTATTATATTGACATGCGTAGTTGGCATGAGCAACATGGGAGAGGCATACATCCAGCAATTGGCGTCTGGCAAAAAACGTACACTACCTATGAAAAAAACTTACCCAATCGCTCGTCAACTATAACTCACACCACCAGTATACAGGCTGATACAGGTGCGAGATTAAATGGCCGCCGTGTATACAGGGTGTTCATTACGATATTGCTGTGAGTACAACGAATATTGCGAGCGGTTTTTATTAGGAATGTCATAACGCTTTACTTTTTTGATGAGAATTGAAAATGTGTTTGATCTGCCGTTGTAAAGGGACACCGTGTCATTGTTTATTGTCTGAATATTCGCTGTTCAATGCGCGATGATTTTAAAGGATCCGTTAATTTGTTTCGATTTGTTTTTTGATAAAGGAGTTTTATTTTGATTGTGATTGGCGTGATTAGGAATGGCGTATTTGATTTAATTTTTCGTAGCATTTTTATGGGAAATGTACCAATCATAATTATTATGTAGCGGTAGATTATCGACCAAGTCAGTGACTTAACATTTACTTATTTGGACTCCCATTTGGTGCAACCTTGAGACGCACACCGCACCTTGTATATTTGTTATCTAATTGAATTATGTCATAATATCACACTGTTTCTGTATCTTTTTCCTTTTGTTGATTGGGACCCAGTTTTTATAATATTCATGATTTTTTTTTTATCGTTTGTGCTCTTGTGTGGTGTGCTATGTCTTTTGTGTGCACTGAATAAATGTTTTATCTATCTACTCTATATATCTATCTATCTTACTTTTAAGATAATGCAGAACTGACTACTTCCAAGATTTTTAACTACATCAATTCTTTGTAACTCTGCTCTGCAGCTCTGTTACATATTAAAGACAAATATGTAAAACTACAGCATCCGTCGTGTTACCTACAGAAAATCTTATTTACCCAACAACGAATACCTACGCAATAGGTAATCACATAGTATTTTTAGTAAACTAGGGAAGCAAAATATCTGCCGTTACGACACGTCGTCCGCCGGACAGTCGGTAAACAACCGGATGGGAACTGTTACCGGTTAGTATTGTTAACAGTACCCACGATTTGAGTAAGGTTTTTCTTGTGTACCTGAATTCTGAAGGTCGTCTATGGTAAAGATAATCTAGCTAATGACAGGTCCCTATTGTTGGGAAATTGATAGCTGGTCGAGCGTTGAATTTGTGTTCGCGTTCACGTAAAAAAGTAGCCTATGTCCTTCTCCATATCCCAGGCTATATCTCTGCCGAATTTCATGACGATCGGTGTAGCGGTTTAGGCGTGAAAACGTAACAGACAGACAGACAGTTACTTTCACATTTATGATATTATATAGTATGGAATAGTATGGATAGTATGGATTAAATGCGATAAATTAAATAGAAAAAATTATTTGACCACGTCACGTCATACTTGATCTGGTTTAAATTTATTAGAAAACCTGCCATTTCCTAACCTGTAAAAACATACTGAACTTATCAACCTAATGAAGCAATGCCCCCCAATAAATAATACTATCTTCCTGCACATTCAAATAACCCATAAACTCCATTGAAACTGTTGTGCCCATGATGACCGTTCGTTGCACATCTATTAACTGTAACAGGTGGAGCGAACGGCCACGATGAGTTACTGTTATATTTATGTTCGTGTGTACGTCCCGCAGTAACTCAAGAACCTAGTGCATCGATTTTACGATGGCCGCTTGTTTCGGGAGCATCGGTGCAATTTATTGGCAATACGTGGCCTATTATTGATAGGGAAGACATGTTTTGAATTTTCGTTTGTGAATAATATTTTGGTGGTGAAATTGGGGGGTTAAGAAAAGGTTAATTTTGAAAAATTAAGATGGATGGTAAAACAATGCACGATACTAGGTTAAAACAACGTCGCAATTTTAAATTCTATTCTTTTTTGAGTTCACCGTAACTGTTTTAAATGTTCCACAGTTAATGCAATTTATTAATCTTATAACCAAAATTTTAAAAATATAGAAATAATGCACAAAAAATATCACAACCAAAATATAAAATCGTCATTAAAACAACAAAAACCACACCTAATTATAATCCAAATAGAATCTGCAAATAATCCAAAAACAAAGTGACTTTAACAGAAAATGACAATAAAAACGACCCAAATGCCAATTCAAAAACGTATCAAAACAATAACATTAACAAAAATGACAAAGAAACAGTCATTTCAAACGGCTCCCACTAAAATTTTAATCAAATATATCGAAACAAAATCATAAATATGGCGGGACGTAAATACGTACCTTTATTAAAGCCATTAGGAGAGTAGACGAGTATTTCTACATCAGGAGATTGTATAGAACAATAATGGCGTAAGTCAAAAATACAGAAAACTAAGGAAAGGTTTATTTTAAAATAAGTTTCCGCGTTATTGCTTCAGGTCCAGTGTTTGATTCCAAGGTCGGTCAAAGTCATTTTGATGTTAATTTAAGTGTTTTATTTTTTTACCCTAAGGATACATTATTTTGGCAGCTATCCGTTAATAGGTATCATCAATCGACATTTTTTCGAAGATTTGATAAGTATCATTGCAATCCGATGTGGGTTTATAAATATCTTGTTCAAAGTCACTCTCATAAAATCATTAATTTTCTGTTTACTATACGTTTTTTAGGGTTCCGTAGTCAACAAGGAACCCCTATAGTTTCGCCATGTCCGTCTGTCTGTCCGCGGCTTAGCTCAGGGACTTGAAAGCTGTAATTTGGTATGGGAATACTAATTAATTACGCCGACTAAGTGGTAAACCCGTTTGCGTAATATTAAGCTTTAAAGTGCAATTTTTTGTTATAGTCAAGTGTCCGCCCCCTCCTGCAAGCTAAACGGTTATATATGGATATGTGAAAAAAATCACAGCAGTAGTACCTATATATAACAAAGTTAAAAGGAAAACTATCACAGCTAAGTAGGCTTTACAAGTTCCCGGGTAATAGTCGACCAACTTACATTTACAGTAGAAAAACATGTTCTCCCATACATTCTGTATGGAAAAACATGTCTTTCAACTACAATGTTAAGTTTGTTCTTAGGATAAATTCATCCCAACAACGGAATCCTTCATTGTGCGTGATCCAACACGCACTTGGCTGGTTTTTTAATTACATTGTACTTAAGTTTCTTATTATTTCCTTTACCTAATTACTTCACCTAATAAGAACATGTTTGCCTTACTTGCGACGAGACAACACCATGACACAGGGAATTAGAATCCCCTATAACATGCAGTTGGTGTGGGGTTCAGGGAATTTATAAAAATCTGGCTCCTATATAGTAAAGAATTACTTCATTTTTTTTTTAATATTGTCCAGTGTTCTCTGAGCCTTATAAAGTACTTAGGTTTTTATTATTTTTATACGTCCCTATACATACCCCCCCCCCCTTTGCTCAAATGGTGGAGGTATTTTTTTTAAATAAAAGTCGTATTATTTTCTTTCTTTTTTTAGTTTCGGGTAGATTTCGTATAGGTTTTTAAATAAAATTAAGAATTATAAAATTCTATCGATTCGTATTCAAAAAATTCTCAACCATTTATGCAAGGGGGGTCAGCTAATTGCAGTAGGTAACTGACTGTATCTACATGATGTTTTGACATACGCCATTATTGTTCCACGAACGTCATATATTATTGTTTCCTCACACGAACGGAGTGGGCTACCCTTTCTGCCCTCAGTAATTCGTGAGAGGGACTTTTGGTCAATACAATTAAGGGCGGGCAAGATTTCACACGTACAATTTGAATTTTAAACAATAGTTTGTCATATAAATTTAATTTTATGCCCCTCATGTTTATGTATACAGGGTGATGTGGGAAGGAATCTGTGATGAGAGAGATAGCGCTTTGTTCCAGTTTCGGGGGTTTGATTGATAAGAATGTAATTTGTGTAGCACTTGTACAAAGAAAAGAAAGAGATAATACTAGATTCATTAACAGTTAGGCGTTATTAGCTTACTTCGTTAACTTATTTATTTATTTTTTATGCAAGATATACAAGGATAGTAACAATAGTTAATCACGAGTCTTCAATACTGTGTAAATACATCACTGGCATGCACAACTTAAGGAAAAAAGAAAACATTTTGCAATTTTCACATGATTTTGGGTTTTCTGTAGATTTAGCCGAACTGGGTGATACATGTATTTCTAAAAAGAGGATAGAATTTGGTTGATACTCATTTTAATGTCAAAAAAATACTATTCTACTCAATTAAATGTGTTGTTCTACTCTATTAAATGTAAAATAAATAAATAAACTAAATGGCTAGCCTATTTGGAACCCTTATAGGGAAGCAAATCAACGCATTTTTTTAATCGAAAACGTTTTTCATCGAAACATCAGCGCATTTTTCTAAGGCACGAAAATCAAGATAATGCCCACATCCACGTGTACAAACCCCATCATAACGAACATCCTGTACAATAACCTCGACGATAACCAAAATAAATTGTCGTTTAAAACTAGGGATGGACGAGGGTTTAAGCAATTAACTCGTGTAGCCGTTAAGAATAAAACATTCGGATTTGGTCCGACACCGTCACTAGCGTTGCTTTTCAAACTATGGACGTAACTTTTCACTGTTTAGGCTTTAAGGGAGAGTTGCACTGGCTTTGGTTAACGTCCATTTGTGGTGCTATATTTGTAAATTGTTTATGAAAATAAAAGCGTTTTTGAGAGGTGACTGTTTTTAAGAAAGTAATCGTGTTTGATTATTTTGATGATTAGTTAAATTATTTCCCTTAGCGTGCAAAGAGTTGACCAGATATTGATTGGACCGTTAAGATACGATTCCATTCTAGATGATGCAAGTCGTGGATTTCATTTCAACTATAAAAATAAGGTAGGTTAGTTATTAGGTGGTTGCTACCTGCTGATGTTAAGATCTATCAACTCATATGCTAGTAGGATTACCTACTAACATATGAGTTGATAGATTTAACATCAGCAGAACCAACTGAACCCATATTTCTAAGTTCCAGGTAGGTTTCAATAATTTAATTTCGTTTATCAAGTCCGATTAAAAATCTCCAGAAATGCAATTAGGTTATTTGTGTAACTCTCTAAGATGAATGATTTCCTTTGCCCGTCTCTATTGGCCATATATGAGCCTAGACAGAAAACAAGGTAAAAATATAAGGACAGAACCCTGTATTACAGATACTTACTATTAATCCCCAAAAGCTCAGCGACATGGCGTGTCACTTTTTAATATTCCTAACTAAAAGTTAACATCACGGTGGAACCCACCTCGAAGCGGTTGTTACTCCCAGTTAACGGCTTTTATAGCCTGTACAAAACGAGTAAAGCCACAAAATACTAATTCTCCTTTCTCAAAATGTATCAAACTTTTCTAATTACTGTAAATGTGATGTCCCCGCGAGTTTTTGCGATTGCAATATCGTTAAAGTATGGGTGTCTGGTTAGTTCGTAACGGGTACGCGGTAAATCTGTGGTCTTTATTTTGTAATAAAAGACATGAAATTAAGGTATTTTGTTTCAGGTTCCTTTAGAAATCAGGGTGACAGTTTTTAAACTTAGGTCTAGCTTCATCAAAATAATATAACCTCAAAATCTTTTAATGTAGTGGGATGGGGTATTTATTCATTAATTTATTTATTACTTTGTATTCGACTACACGTGCTGATTCCTATATTAGCATAACACTGTGAAAAGCCACAAAATTCCTCCTACAATCACAAAAATGAACAGCCAAGATGCCAAAATACTTACACCCTAAATTAAGACAAAACAAAATCGCATCTCCGACACAGGAAAACCGTTCCGAAAATCAGAATGACCAAAATTAATTAAATAAACAACATCACATATGCAACGTTGGACCATAATTCGCACGCGTGTATCCGAACGGACCACGTGACCCGCAAGATGGCGGCCCAGCGACCTTTTGGCGCGAATCTGTGCTGCCATGTCAATAATTTTCCCGGGTTTTCGGTGTTTCTTTGTTGCGATTTTTTGGTGAAAGGATTAATTGTTGCTATATTTATAAATTGTTCATACATTTAATTTAAAAAAGACTTAGTAAGTAATTTATAGCAGGTCACCAATGTAATTTATTTGTAATAACCAAAGAATTAATTTAGCATTTCTTTTCTAACGAAAAAAAAAAACTTATTAAAAATAGCTACAAAAAAATAGATGGAGCTTGTGTATTTTATTGAATTCGTTTTCCCAAATGCATTCATCCGATATTTCTCTCCCAAAAGCTAGCAACCCCAACAGAAAATCGGGAAGCGTCTACTAATGGCGTCTTTTTACGCTACCTGCTTGCTAATTGGAAATTAGGGGCCTAATGTGTAGGAGTTTAGTTACAGCAGCTATTGTTATTGGCGATTCCTATTCGCCATTGTTTTTGTCTTTTTCTATTTACTTGATTATTTTGGTGACTAACGTTAATGGTGTTTTGGGGTAATTTTTCGTTAGACGATTAAGGGGCACATAAAATTGAATAAAGATTCGGTAGGGGTTCAGTTGATTGGATTGAATTTTAGTCATTTAGAAAAATTTGGTGAACTAATTGAAACAGATCAAAGTAACTTCGTTTCTTTTTCTGTCATAGACTTATGGAATGAACAGTTAACTGCAGCCGGATGTGACATTAATAATATAAATGAACCATTTAAATAAAGTATCATTTGTTCGCAGTTGTTTACACTTCTGCCTACCTCATGCACCCCATAACTAAGCACTTTAAGTACCCACATTTATTAAGATAACAACCCTTTAAACACAACAATGCTAACTGTTAATATCAAACAAAAATAAACAATACAAAACAGTGGCCTAATTAGATCACCTATGAATATCGCACAAGATGGCGTACGCGTTAGCGCCATCTGTCGGTTGTTAAACGAATTTATTTATACATCTAATTGCTCCGTACAGCGAATATGCTACGCGTATGCACTTAATACCTTTAATATTCCGTTTTAAGCGCTATTCTGCTTAAAACAAGGGTTATTGTGAATACTGTCATCAAGTTTTAGTGGCGGGTGGTGATTGCAGCGGTGTTTGTCTTTTTGGTCTGGATGGTACTGCGATGTACTTTGTTATGTGCTGCTCCTGCGGCAGTTATTATTACGCATAATATAATACAACCATTGCAAATTGGGGAAGTTAATAGTTCTATGATATTTTGTGTCATTTTGGTTACGTAAGATCCTGACAAAAGTTGACTGAGTTAGAATCACTAAACACATACCAAAACGATACACTGCATGTTAAGCTGAAATTATAGTAAGTACTAGCTTCTGCCCGCGACTTCGTTCGCGTGGAAGTCGTAACACGACACAATATACTAAAATACCAGCCACATTTTAATAAAACTTCCTTAAATACCTACTACGTTTGTAGTTTTGGCCACTGCATTCAAAATATACAGAGAGTCAGGACTGATGAAGCGAGAGCAAGCGACGTACAGTTCTATGTTCTATGGTAAAGGGTTTGGTTTCCGCACTTAGTCCTTCAGGTGGATCATTGTACATGGGCCATGGCGGCCATCAGTGGTTATTCCAACCAGCCCACCTCCCTCCAGAAGTTAATAACGTCTCCCGGTATGTTTAGAACATCTGTGAAAGATCAGGGTGTCCCAAGGGTCTCTGTTCTAATCTGGGTGACGCCTGTGCATTCAAAGCACATGCGCGACGGTTTCCTCAGCCTCCATGCAAGCTCTGCATGGAGGATTGTCCGATATGTCTATTGTGTGGAATTGTTTGTTTAACGTGCAGTGTCCCGTAATGGTCCATGGTACGGAGCGAGAATGCATGGGAGGCCGTCACCTCCTTCTGCGAAGCAGTAATGCTTGCTAAGGAGGAGGCGGAACGCGTGAGGGAGAGGTAGTCTGTGCACCCTCACGCCCCTAGTCACCGCAGAATACGCCCTGAGCGGTGGGAATCAATTGGCGATTCCCGGCCATCGTAGGCGCGGGCTTGCGGACGGCGAGCAATGGGCAGCTCGCCGTCTGGTAAGGACCAGGCCCAGGTTGATGGCGCGTTTTGTTCTACGCGTGCCACAAAGAGATGTCAGCACGAACTGTGACGGGGTCCGCTAGGACCAATGCCTGCCAGGGTTGCGGGTTTTTCCGAAAGGGATACCGTGGCCCTGGCACAAAGGCAACTGAAGTAACACAGGTGGGCTTTAGTCATTAAAAGTCTGACACGCCCTCCCGTTCCCTCCAGAGCGGGAGAAGATATTTGATAATTTCCCACCCAAAAAAAAAGTCCTATAAAGTTCTTCGAACTATCACAATTACAGTAATAAAATGTAAAAAAACCGGTCAAGGGCGAGTCGGACTCACTCACCGAGGGTTCCGTACCATCATAATTGTATAGTTTTATTCGTATTACTACCTAAATAGTTATGTGCCCAGAAAAAACTACAACTTACTGTGCTTAACCCAAAGCAAACTGCGAGTAGGTAGGAAGGAGGACATTTTGGTTGTGAACCGTGAAATGTTTTTAAATTTCAATATTCATCAGAGAATTTTAACACTGCGGTGTACAATATTGTAGTTTAGGTCAGCGCCATCTCTTGACCGATAATGGAACTAATGTAATTTTTGTTGATGATTTCTGAAAAAGTGTGTTATTTAGAGAAATCGTTTTATTTTTGCTGTAACCTTTACATAAACTACTATCACATAAAATCATTTCAGATTTTTTCTATGCAAACAACGGAGATAAGGGGAAAGGTTTTTTATTTTTTTTGTCAAAAGTCGAAAAAACGGGCCTGAATTTTTTTTATGAGTATGTGCAAATAGCGCTCTTTTATATGATACCCTAGTAGTCCCACTTCGATTTTTTAAGACACTCAGTTATGTCACTATTGCAAAAAAAAAAACTTTCTTATTTGCAACATAGTTGGGCAAACGTCATCCAAAATTATTCCAAATTTCAAGTTGATAGCATTTGTAGTTCTTGAGATATCTAGCTGTGACAGACAGACGGACAGACAGACTGAGTCGCACCATAAGTGTTCTTTTTTACCAATTTGGTACGGATCCCTAAAAAGAAGCACATAAATATCAATTCTTTGGAATCGAAATCAGATTTGCATTGCTTTGTTGAAAGTTGAGTGAAATAGCATAATATGTCATAATATTGACTGCTTAGATCCATAAGGTATGATAATCATATAAAAGATTAAATCTGTAACTATCTGCTATATTCTTTTCCTATTCAACACAGCGAAGTAGTAATGGAATAATTCGACTGTTGTCATACACTGATACATTGTGTTCGTTCTTATCTCAGTCTCACCTACGACCTGTATGAGAAAACTTTTTTTCAATTTCTGACTTTTCTAGTACTCAAACCTCAGTTGGTCCTATAGAGTTTTTTGATCCTCGTAAGAAACAAGATCGATTGGCATCAAAAAACTTTTTTGTGAAAATTGCACATTTTCTTGCTGACTGTAATTTTTTTTCAAAATCTGTGAATGCAGATATTTTATTTTTCTAAAAATTAAGGATAGTCTCTTAAGACCATTTTCTTGTAGCGACCACGGTTAAGATACCTGCCCTTATGGACCCATCTCAAAACATAATGCAATACTGCTCTTCCCCCATAACAAATAGCGTGATTATTTATACGTAGTAATTTGACCCCAGACCTATAGGGAATATCTGTGCAAAATTTGAAAAAAATCTGTCCGATAGTTTTTGAGTTTAGCTGGAACATACATTCAGACAAACAGATAAACAGACAAAAATTCTAAAAACTATATTTTCGGCATCAGAATCGTTCCCAGACCTCATGGCAATTACTTTTTTTCAAAAATATTCAATGTACAGTTTTGACTTCGCTACGATTTTATTATAAGTATAGAAGATTCAAAACAAAATGAAATCAATTACCCCTGATACGTGCCCAATCATACAATTTTTCAACTTGCTTTACACTACGGCTGTAAGTACACGTTTTGTTTTTCATCCCCTGAAATTAATTAAAAACCCAAGTTTAAAGCATGTTAAGTGAAGTAAAGACAAAAAATATACATTTAAAATTTACGCAAGATCTTCACAATAAAGTTTAGCTTAGCTACCTCATCTGCCATCACTAAGTCTGCCATCACTCGTCTTCGTAATCTATTCTGCCATACCTCCCACAACTGTGGGCTGTGGGCATAACAGCTCGACGCTAATTATGTTCCACGCGGGATCCCTCGGATTTGCATGCCACTAAATCTGGGTTCCTAAGATTTAGTCGAGGACATACGGACATATTTCTTTGAAAAGAATTGCGATTTAAAGCAGGACGCTTATGGGGTGATGTGAGGTGAGCTTGTGAAAAATGAGAGTTTAGTTTGATGAGATGAATTAAGTTGGATCAACCTATAGTTTTCCGAGGAACGCGTATTCCTGAGATTTTATTAATTAAAAGATTGCCAAACAAATTATTTAATGAACTTATAGACAGTTTAAGTTGGGCCTATTTGGTTTGATAGGTACATGGTCGTTGATCTAATCGGCTATTACTTTGTAACTACATGAAAGTAAAATGTTATCGAGGTCAAAGACATTTTACTAATTTCTGTTAAAATAGAATTGGGTTTGAATATTATCATTTAGAACCTGAAACTTGAGAAAGCTTAAAAAAATGTCAACAATAATAATAACGAAGCATACCATCACATTGATATAGGCATATCTGTATCAGAATGAGCTAGTGAACCAACTTATTATATTTACAAGAATTCTCCTAAAAATATGACACGAACACCAACAAAAACGCGAGTTTCGATCGTCAAGATGAGACGTTGGCAAACCAAAGGGGGAAGCAGGGGTAACTCGCGCAAAACTATAAATTCCAGTTTAATTACCCCCGGGCAGCGTCACATCATGGATTCAGACAGTTTTATGACGATTTACGGCACATTTCGACGCCGGGACTGGCCCGCTTAGGGATTTCCACCGGCCGATCAAGCAAGATCTCCCTAACCCCCTCCTCACCGTAGAAATAGTTGAGGATTCGGGGTGAAGTTGGGGAAAACGAGGGATCTTGTGTAACTGGTCGGTATTCGTCACCTTTTACACAGCCGGGGGGTTTTAAGGCTTCCAGTTCTTTATGGTAATGAAATCTGAGCAGGGTGACGTGGCGAGGTGATGGCTGCGAGAGTTTTTGTTGTGCCTCCCCCCCTCTTTATTTATTGTGCGTTTGGGGTGCGGAAGTTTTGGTCGAAGTTTGTCGAATAGAATGTGTTCCGTGCGGTGTTGATGATATCGGGAGTACGAATTGTTTTTGTTCATTTCTATTTGGGAAAAAGGTACAATAGCTTGAGTATCAGTGCCAATAAACAGATGGGTCGGTTCGGTGATTTGTGAAATCGAGTTAGACTTTCTCTTGGCGTGTTTTTGTTGAAGACTGTGATGTAATGAAGTTGTTTCTTCAATAATAATTTGAGTCGTCACTTTCATTCCTTACTTGTAACATCAAAATCGTTTGTCGAGTTGCTATTTTGTTTGCAAACATTGTTTTCAGTTATTTTTATTAGTCTCTAAAGTTGATTTACTTCTTTCTGTCGTAATTGCTGTAGGTACTCTGAACAATTTGAGCTGCTGGCACAGTTTAAAAAAAAAAAATAGTATAAACTATTTTATTTTTTCAATTTAACTCAGCAAAAGTTTACCAAAAAAATATCAAACAGAATCTTTATAAAAACATCAGCCAGTCACAACCACTCCACATGAAGACAGTACAGAAAAACCAATACAAAAGAGATCCACTTAAAAAAGAAAAAAATAATTGTCATTCCCAACACAATCCAGTCGGGATCATAACAGTTTAACACGCAATTTTATTTGTCGATACACAACGTAAGCTAACGAGACTTTATAAGCAATAAACGTACAGACAGACGTTTTGGTGTGACATAAAATCAAATCAACAGTTATCCTGCGAGCCTACATCACAATCGGGCTTAATCGCGTATGTGACAAGTTAGCTTGTACGAGCAAGCGACCAGTTTACAAAGAACTCCGATAACTCGGCAGTTATATCCCCCGAGTTCTGTTTCACTGAATAAATCGGGGGGAGCGGGGGTTGGAAGTAATTTTGTCAGTTCGCAACACGCTCAGCGCTCGCTCCGGCCCGATATCGCCTTGAGTGACGGACAAGTATGCATTCAAATGGGTTACTTTAGCCCCCTTCTCCCCTTTATAAACATCGTGGCTAGATCCTCCACCAATTTGGTACAGAATTTGTTGTGGAATGTCGAATGCTTTTTGAGGGTTAAATTGCATTTAATTTGCAATAAACAACGGGACTATTTTGATGAACATTTAAACGATTTTTGGTGTTTAAGGTTTTATAGTAATTGCTGGTTATTTTCTTAACAATTTCGGCGCTGATTTTCTAGTGATCGAAAAGTAAACGGTACTTTGTCTTGACATTTTTTATTTTTTCAGCGACGTGGGAAGTGAATTTCAGAGCCTTGTAGGTTTTAATATTAATTATGTAACAATGTCATTTAAAAAAGTGTCCATGGAGTTACTTACCCGTTCTTCTGCATAGAAACCTACAACGCTTTGGAATGGACAACGAGCTTCATCTTTCCGAGTTACTGACACCTTTGACAATTTAAAAGTACTTAATTGTAAATTGTTTAATTGAAATAAATACTGTTAATATTAATATGAGTTTGAGTGTAATGGAATCTACCTACATCTGTCGTCCGTACACTTGGACTACGCCAACATTTTTTGCGAATTTTCTTTCCCATCAGATCCCAAATCCATCCCATCAAAATAACCTCCATTATCATCCAAAACAATAATATGTACATCTCCCTTCAATCCATAAAATGATATTACGAGATAAATCACTAACGAATGCATCTCACGCCCCAGCATAATGCACAGACGTACTAACAGACAATATATGACGCGTACCCTCACGCTAGCCCCCACCGTAGGTAGGCAGGGCAATAAAAACCGAAACTCGTCAGCTACGGAGATGGTTGAACGATTTATGTGTTGGTGTGGAGGAAGAAGTGGTGGAATGGAGTTAACCGACTGTGACGAAGAGAGGTGTTGTGTTAATATATCTTTAGGCTGTTTTGTATGTTTCTGTATCGACGAACTATACAAGTTCCTCCCATGATATGAAGGTAGCTTAGCGTACTGAAGGTACGCTAACTTAGCTAGGAACTTGGGTACAACAAATTCTTTGTAAACCACATCGGAATATAAATACTTTGTGGCGGAATCTACATCGCCACATACAAACTACGCATCACACTGACGTCACACAAAATCCTGCATCGCACAAGCAAAGTTTACCGCGAGACGAATTTATAAAAGATATATATACAGGCGGTTAAAGAAATTGCGTGCCATAGCTTAGGGGTGGGTTCAGTATCGATAAAGGAAGCCAGGAAAAAACACTCGCAATGTTAACCTAATTAAGTACCTACTAACTTAAAATACAAACGTGTAGAATTAAAATTATTTCATTTGTTTAAATCTCACGTTTAAAAGACAGGAACTCGACATACGTTATACGAGTAAAAGTATGTATTGATTACTCGGAAGGAAATCCTGCCTATCAATACATAATAAAATTATATTATTATACAAGCATATTCTTATGCCAATTTGGACGTATGGCATCCAACTTTGGGGCTGTACCAAACGAAGCAATGTTAAAATAATCCAACAATTCCAAAATAAAGTACTCAGGGATGTTGTTAATGCACCATGGTACATTAGAAATGACGACCTCCACCGTGACCTTAAAATGGAACTCGTCACCACCATCACCCAAAAAATGACTGTAGCCCACGAACACAAACTTTATCGACATGTGAATGTCGAGGCAATTCAGCTGCTAGACAACATGGACATAGTGGACGTAGGACGTGGGCTAAAGAGAACTAAATCTTTTGAGTTAGTGTAGTATATAAATAGTGAATGCATAATAGTAACAATGCTGTGCTATATGTACATGTAACACATGAACAAAATTGTTTTTATTAATTACCAGACTCTAAGAAAGTGCTATGTACAAGTGCAAATTGACACTATTCTTAGTTATGCAATCTATCACGTAAAATAATAAGTCAGAGTTAAATGGCTTATTAGTCTATTAGGCTAGACTGTAATAAATTATTAAGAACGTCAGTTTTTATTAATAAAGGAAAAAAAAAAATTGTTTAAATGCTCTAATTATTTACCTACTATCGAACGTAGGTTTTAATTTTGAAACAGATAAGCACGCTAAATTAGGAAGAAGTACTTGTAATTTACGTACCTAGTACATGTGTACTAGGTACACAACGCCGATAGGTCGTAGGTCGATAACGCCGTGTGAAGGATGTCCTTCACACGGCGTTATCGAAGTGTTCGGGCATAGGTATTTCATTGCGTTTGATAGTAGGTAGAGTACGTAAGTGCATTCATTGTCTTCACATATAATTAATAATTAATGTATACAAATATTGTTAACATTTTAAAAGAGTAAGTATGGAGTTTCTTGCCCATTCTTCTCCATACGTAACTACCTTTTGGAAGGGGCAACTAGAATCAATTATTTTTGTAAATTTTGACGTTCAAAAGTGCCTTTTATGTGCCTATTCGAAATAAATGATTTGACTTTGACTTTGAACTCTAGGAAATTATTAATTAGCATTTAAACAAAATAAAAACTTATTTTAAGCAATTTTTTAATGAATTCTAAACGATTGCTACTTAATTAGTAGTTACTACATTAGGTTCATCTTATGATATATTTTTTTTCTTTTTTTTACGGGTTCCTTTATCGATACTGAACTCACCCTGAAGCTATGGCACGCAATTTCTTTAACACTCTGTATATTTATATACAACATCACGATGTCAACCACCGGGCAGTAGCCCACCAGACACAACACTCGTCTGGTCGGAGGATCCTCCCTTTTCATTGGCGGATGAGTAAACTTTACATCCTGTTCCTCATACCTCTATACTGGTGACCCCGAACATGGACATTAACGCAGCCTTCGTGCACCTACTTCAGCATAACGTCGTCATCATCACTTCCTCAAGCTTTCGAGCGGCGAGTCACACAGCCAGCCAGCACCCATGACTTCAACAGGAACCCTGACCACCAGCATGCAACGCACGCGCACACCTGGTCATCACTTTCAGCCCACCTCTATAAGCTCATCCCACTTCATGTTTTGTCAATTCCATAACCGTAATAATATCCTATTCGCTTATTTTCAAAGAACTTATGAACTTCCTACATCATAAATCGCAGAGTCCTTCCTCCAAAATCCTTCATTCCAAAATTCCACCAATCCCAAAAACATTTCCTCCTTTTGAAACAGTCGGGTAATAACCGGATGCCTGTAATACGCTACTGTACAGTAGCGAGTTGCCCCGCTGTCCAGCACGTCACCGGGTCAAATCATCGTATCATTCGTGACGGGCGTGTGGACGTGACCGGGAACCGAACCGGCAACCGGCGATAAATCGCGGCCACTGCGCTAGTGTAAGTTGAGCCGTGGTGGGGAAGAATATGGTGTTGAGTGGTGACACCGACAGTTTTGTAGTCTAGTATTAAGATTCCGTTCTAATACCAAAAACTAATACCACTATGTATGTTTTTCAACAAATTTGATGGAACAAATATCAGTGGTATTAGTTTTTGGTATTAGAACGGAATAAATCGAAATGATTTGTATATGATATGAATTAAGAAGTAATGACATAATTATTAAGTAGGTACCTATGTACGTACAAGTGTTTTTTATTAAAAGAAAAGGGCTCAGTTGCACAATAAGTACTTAGTCTGCTTATTTACTAAGATAGATTTTAAGAAAATTATTACTAACTCGCATAATAAATAGATTTTGTCCGAAATAAATGTTATATAGTATAATTTAAAGATTTCTCGAACTGCATAGAGACTTTGAGGATTGGCTCCATAAATAAGATACCGAAAAGTATTCAATATTGCTTTATTAGATCGATTATTAGGTAATTTAAAATTATATTTTACGGCTTAACTACACCACTAGTAGGTAATCAATTTAACGACCCAAATAAAAAATAACCCCAATTTAAAGGCCCTGAAATATCTTGAGTTTTTATTGTATTTTATGAAAACTTCATACCTACCTCTCTACTGTACATTTCCTTTCCACCATCCACACGGAGGTCTGGCAGCACTGGCTAGGACACGACTCAGTCATTATTGAACATGTTATTGCTATTATAAATAAGGATCTCATGATATTGTGCTCATATTAAAATGGTTTGTTTTCCTTTTTCTTCGGAGGGTGGCGAAGCGATAGGCGCATGGATGATTGTTTACATGTACCTACACAGTGGCCAATGCTGGCTTTCAACACCATTTAGGGCATTTAGGATATCACCGTCACCATGTCAATATTTTTTTTTTCTTATGTGTCATCGGCAAACAGCCGCTCGTCTGTAAAAGCCCTTATTCTGATACACAACTGACCAGAAACTGAACTGAACAGAAAATATATAATTTTATTTATTATAAAAAATATTTTTTAGAAGCTATTTTGAGGCAGCCTTTTTTTTTCATCTCTATTTATTTTCTATTAGAAATAAAATGTTGTCAGAATTATATATATATATTTCTAAAAGAAAAACTACAGAAGACTGGTATGTTTTCCAATCATAGAAATCGAACCCAAAAACCTCACAGTCTCTCTCAGCACTTACAACTAGCAAGCCAAAGAGTTTTCTACCCATCTGCCTTACCCAATCCCTACAAATACACACCAACACCACCCTTAAGAGCAAAAGAATAAAACCATTAATTCCCCATGGGCTTATAAAAGAGCAGCCATATTCCCCTAGAAACACCATGATATCCGCCGAAGTAGTATTCTAATGTTTTTAATGTATATTTACGGGTTTTATCGGTGTTTATGGGACATTTGATAGGTAATGGTGTCTCGAAGTAATGCTAAGACTGTGGGGGTCGGTTAATTTAGCTATGGGCTGTGTGTGGTTTTATAATATCGTAATTGATTTATTTTACGGTTTCGAAACCAACTATAGTTCCAACTAGGTTTTATTTATTTATAGTTAACTAACACAGTACAATACCAATTGCATTCATTAACATAGAAAATGCAACAATTGTGCCATAAACAATTATTCGCTACTTACTAACATGGAACAGTGGACACTCTCGCGTACTGTTTCTCTCAGAACATCAGACATACGCGCATAATTTTATTCCATTCGTCCGCAAACACATCACATTCAGGGTTGGCCATCAGGAGGACATGGAACATCCTTAAAGTACGACACACAAGCGATTCAGTTCTGGCGACCGTTCTGCAAGGCAGTTGCGCGAACAGATTGTGTCGGTGAACAGGTTGTCTTTAAAAGATCGCTTTTAGCGATAAAACCGCCTATTGGTCACCACACCACATCTGTAATTTTTATGGTGTGCAATAATAGTTATTTATGCAACTGTTGTATAATAAGGGGCATTAAAACACGAATGTGGGTTTATCACATGAGTGTTTTAATACCTAATCATGTACAGTTGCATACAAGACTTTATCTACACCCATGTTATCTTAGACTCTTTGATATTTTCCAATTCATGAAATCTTGGTTCGCCTTTTCATATTGTTTTCTCGACTTTTCTGGTAATAATTGGTTATAAATGTCCTTTGCTGCATTAGAAATATCTGGTGGTGTGTTATCAAAGCTTGTATCACTCATTTTTGTAAACAACAAACTTATACATTTTTGCAATACTAATATGGAACAAAAATGGCGGGATGCGACGTGAACTCGAATAACTAATAAAAAAAATGTTCACTCCTCTTGCTCAAGCGAAGCAAAAATAGCATTTCTTCCGCTAGGTAAAAAAGTTTTTTTTTTTTTTTTTTTAATTTTTGTCGGTCAAATGTCAGTGAGCCTACATCAATCATGAATAAAGACTGGACTGTTTCATAAAAAAGAACAACATTTTATTTTTGAAAATGGAACTAAAATCGGCGATCTCTTTGGTACAATGCATGCAATGCGTTGCGGCTACAGTAGAAATAATAAAAAAGACATTGGCGCGAATTCTTTAGAATTTTCCTCTAATTTGCAAATTGAATTAGTGGCCGTAATTTATTTTTAATATTGTATTAGATTATTTTATTTTCTCGCAATCGTAGTGAAAAGTAGAGTGTAACAAGCGTCAAGCAACTTCAAGCTTATGATGATGTAAAAGCTATTCAAAACTTCGATGCATGATTATTAATTGTACTGTGACATATTTTCGAATTATAAAGCAAATTTATTTTTCAACACACTCGCTCGTAAAGTGGCTCTTAATGAACCGCTTTTAGGTCCATAATGCAGTGTATTAAAAACGCGTGCTTTTTACTTTACGTTACCGCGCTAGTGCTGTAACGCCACAGGTTTACTAGTCGGATAATTGCGCTTTTTTTAATATCATCAAAGAGACTTCTATAATGCTGGACCCATAATGCCATATTTCACTGTTTTCTTGACAGGTGAATTATCCTTGGTCCCAAAATGAACTAAAAATGTATCTTAAATTGTCTGTGGTCCATCCCGGAACCAAACGAAAAAGACCCTGACTGGCGTTCTATTATTGCGGATTCACACTGAAATAATGTATATTTCTCTATGCCAATAGTACTTTCTAATTCCATACTAATTAAACTACAATTTGATATATGACAACATTATGATCAGTTTAAACATTATTTTGTGTTTTATTTTTATTTTTATATAGGCTTTAGCTGTTTTGCCAGAGCCTTTATTTACACCTGCGCGCGCATCGCTAGCGCGGCGCGCGGAAAAACAAAACCAGCGCCATTTTTCATAAAGTTAATAACAATACAAGTCTGTTTTTTTCCTCGCAAGTTTGTTGAAAAACGTCGTATGAAACGCGTGTGCATTGATCATTACACTCTCGGCTTCCTTATCGCGAATGATCAACTTAGCACTCATGTGTCATAATCATAATGTACTATTAAAATTCTGTTTGGACCGTATGTAAAAGTGACTATTTATACCCTACTTACATAATAAATAATTTCGCATTTCACACCACCAAGGCTAGCATTATTTGCTCAATAAATACACATAAAAGTACCCAAAACATTAAAAACAAACCTTCAAAGTTAGTCTCAAAGACAATAAACTCTCCTTCGTTACATTAATAACATAATTATTTAAGTAAGTAACAAAAACTTGAGCCATTAGCCACACTCCGCTGCATACGCCATGAGTCCCGTAACGCCTCATATCGCGAGCCGACCAACCTTCACGGCATTACTCATCGGGGGATAAGTTGAACGGTTTAATTTTTGACAGTAGGTATTAAAGGGTTACGGATTGGTGGGCCGAAGAGTTTCGGTAATCATCTTGAGAAACTTTATTGAATGGTAAATTGGTAAAAATACTTAGTCATTGGTAATTGAATCTTAAGAAAAATAGCTGCCAGTACGGAATAGTATAGAGGTATAAGGAACAGGGTGTAAAGTTCACTCATACTCTATGGTAACGGGAGGATCCTCCGACCAGACGGGTGTTGTTTCTGGTGGGCAACTGCCCGACGGTTGAAGTCGCGATGTTGTATATATGCTAGTAGTGCAGAAAACTCTGATTGCGCGATGCAGGATTTGTGTGACATCAGGTCTTTTATTCGTAGTTCGCATGTGTCGGTATAGATGCCGCCACAATAGTGTTTTTGAGGCCACCTAAACAAGTGGCAAACGGTTTTAAAAGTGTTTTGTATATCTACCACGACTTTAAACGGGATTTATATAAGCTTTTCGGTACCTTATGTCAGTCCAAATACATTTCTTACTTTTCCGTCATCGTTATCGTTCATAGAATGTCACTTTGTCTAGGCCATCAACTGTTCCATTATCATTTCGTATTGTGCGTATTAAATACTGTAGCATCAGTAGCATGCTACTGTAAGTGAACTATCCCACATAATAAGGAGGCTCCTATGTAAACTTTTGTCAGGTAGGTGTTACATAATTATAAATCCTCTGTCCATCTTCGAGAAAGAGGTCAATCGTCGAATCTGACTCTGCTGGGCAGCGTTCGGGAAGCTACGCAATATCTTCTCATGCCATATACCGCAGTGTCTCAAGACGAAAGTCTTTGACCAGGGCCGCAAGTCTGCTACTACAATAGTGTCAGAATGGTCTCTTCATTGTGAGTTTTTGACAGATTTGCCATACAAACACTGTCAAATACTCACAATGGCGAGACCATTCTGACACTATTGTAATAGCAGACTTGAGGCCCAGTGCGTGTTGCCAGTAATGACCTGTAGCACTGAAACGTGGTCGCTCACAATGAGCCTTATTAGAAGGCTACAAGTAAACCAAAGGGCAATGGAGAGGGCTATGCTTGGAGTTTCCCTACGTGGTCGTATCAGAAATTAAGAGATCCGCAAGAGATCGAAGGTAAGCGACACACAGTGTTTCAATTGATCAAAAAAAAAATCTCTATGCTGTTTATGGTATTTATCGATCAAGGGATGCATTTGTAATGCACGAGTAAAACACCCACGTGTCCATTTCAAATACTTTTTTTTTTTTAATGATGAAATTTGGGTGACCTTTTCATTAAAAAAATTAAAATTAATTTTGAAATCGTATCTGTACAAGATATTTATTTTATATAAATATATTTTGATAGAGCATCATTGGGTGCATATTTTACAGTTTTTAGTTTTGGAAAATCACCTCCGGATATCGAGTAGGTAATATTTGTTTTTCAGATTTTCGTTTTTATTTTATTTTTTCTCCCTAAAATCTCAAAGTGCGACTTGACACTAGCACAGAAATATTGCTGGTAACAAAGTCTACCACTTATAAAATAAAACACTTCAGACTTTCGCGGTTTTTGGGAAGAATACGCCATTTCGTTTTAAGGTCAAATAATACAACATAGGGTTGCAGCAAAAGCTCAAAAGTTTTTTCTTTTTTTTTGTGTCTTTTTTTTAAATTTCTTATAGGCTATTGTTATATAGAATAAAATATAGTACAAAACAAAATAAAATGAATTAAGGTCAAATACAGTGACATCCCTAACACTATATTTTGAAATTCAATTCCTTCTAAAAACCGCGATAGTGCGACGTGAATTTTATCATTAATAATATATCATTAATAGGCTTTGTTACGAGCAATATTCCTGTGCTAGTCGATAAAAATTGCAATTGGAAAACACACAGACAAAATTCTTGCAAAAATAGATCGTTTTGTATATGTCTTGAAAAGAATTAGACAAACAGTAAACTGTGATACGGCAATGCTGGCTTACCATGGTTATGTATCATCCGTACTTAGATACGGCATTGTAATATGGGGTAACTCAGTAGATTTTAACAGAGTTTTTAAAGCTCAAAAAAAATGTATCCGAGCAATTTGTGGTGCTCACTTTTTAGACAGCTGTAAGCCACTATTTCAAAAACTTAAAATTTTACCTCTGCCATGTTTGTATATTTTTGAAATATGTATTTTTGTTAAGAGAAACTACAATTTATTTGGCACTAGCACTGACAAGCTAAATAGCCGAACACGGCATAAAGATAGACTTCGGCTGCCACCAATAAAACTAACATTATTTAAGAAAAATGTATACTGCATGTCGATTATTATTCACAATCATTTACCAAATAGTTTTCAAGACTTACCGCTGACAATGTTTAAAAAAATACTTTTCAAACTATTATTATTTAAAAGATATTATACCATTTAGGACTATTTAGAAGACAAATCAATAGAATCTGTAATTTGTAACTTTGAATAATTGACATCGCTGATTGTCAATACATTTGCATGCCATGTTATGGCAGGATATGCTGAAACAAAATTACTGTAACACCTTATGTACCATATGCTAGCAAATAAATATTTTTGATTTGATTTAGTGTCAAATCGCACTTTTGAGATTTTAGGGAGAAAAAAATAAAAACGAAAATCTGATAAAAAAATATATTACTCGATATCCGAAGGTCATTTTCCAAAAATAAAAACTGTAAAATATGCGCCCAAAGATGCTCTATCAAAATATATTTATATAAAATAAATATCTTGTACAGATACGATTTCAGAAATAAATTAAACTTTTTTAATGAAAAGGTCACCCAAACTTCATCATTAAAAAAAAAGTATTTGAAATGGATACGAGGGTGTTTTATTCGTGCATTACAAATGCATCCCTTGATCGATAAATACCATAAACAGCATAGGGAATTTTTTTTGGTGAATTGAAACACTGTGCGACATAGCCCGAAAAATTGCCAAACTTAAGTGGCAGTGGGGAGGGCACATTGCTCGCTGAACAGATGGCCGATGGGGCCGAAAGGTTCTGGAGTGGCGACCGCGTACAAGAAGACGTAGCGTTGGAAGGCCTCCCACAAGGTGGACCGATGACCTTGTGAAGGCCGCAGGATACCGCTGGATGCGGGAAGCACAGAACTGGTCCAAGTGGCGGTGCTTGGGGGAGGCCTATGTTCAGCAGTGGACGTCTTTCTGAAATGATGACGTCCTCTCTCTCAAATAAACGTCTGTTCAATCAGCTTTTTTGCTCAACTTTCATCTTAACCCTTCATATAACGTAGATCTACGCGAGACACAATGGGTTTTTAATTGTGTCTCTAATTACGACATACGAGAGGTTAAACTCGCTTAGTCTTCGGTGATTGGTGAAACAAATTTAGTGAACATATGTTTCGCCAATCACCGAAGACTGCCTTCTTTTTATAAAGAAGGTACATCTAGGATAATTCTTACTCCAAATAGGATACTTTTTAAGAAAACTGTTGAAAAAGCCGATTTGGATGATTCACTCGGATACTTTTTAAGAAAACGAGTGAATCTTCCAAATCGGCTTTTCCATAATGTATTCTGATGTTAGTTTTAAGTTGTAACTTATTATCTTTTCGCTAATTGCCCCCTCTGGCTTAATGCTGGGAGATTTCGGCGCAGCTTGATAACTTCGGTCCGGTTACATCTTGTGGAGGTGAGGTGCTAAACGTTGGGCAGGATTTTGTTGGTGAATTTTTCATCGTAAGAAACGTAGTTTGACATAATCAATGATCTTAAAGTAGTCCGAACTTTATTTGCTTGTTAATAGGAACTAATCAAAAAACCGAAGCAAGGTCGTAGGCACATGTCCCGAAATAATATTATACCTAATATGTATTTTTCTGATGATCAATCAACGTTTTTAGTATCGAAGATTGACAGCTTACATTTCTAGGTTTCGATCTAACGTTATTTTCATTATTATCAGCCTAATGTGGCTAGGATAGGTACATTCGAAGTTCCTAAACTTCTACAGACCCTACAAAATACTTCATATTTATTTCAAATGCAATCTCAACTGCACAGAAACTAAAATGAAACAAAATCCTCACAGTTGCAAAGCGATGCAGGGGCCGTAAACATTTTTATTAAAAACAAAAACATAGAAATTCGCTGCGAAAACTTTTGCCACCGCAAGAATGAGATAAGTGAACTAAGTTGTTCTCAACTGGCAGAGGCTAAGTGTAATTATAATAATTCACTTAATAACTGACTGTGAAACTGTGGTGTTATGTAACTTGTAAGTATAAGTTATCTTTAAGTGGTTAATGTGACGCTGGGGAAGGTGGGACTTTTTTGGAAAGAAAGCAGTTGATTTTTTTTGTGATATTCTGATTCTATTTATGCAATAGCTACTTAATTAGTTATTTTTGGTTATTTTCTGGTACCTGACTTAAGATTTTTGTAATCTTATAAAAATATTTCTATCGCAAAGCATTTATTTCATTTGAACCATTTACAGGCACTTTTGATTTGTAAAGGAGTCGGTCAGTCAGAAAGATAAAGCTAGTTGCCCATTCCAAAGCGTAGTAGGTTACTATGGAGAACAACGAGCCAGAAACTCCATGTACACTCTTTGAAATCAAAATAAATCTAAACAAATAACTAAAATTGAAGTACATATGTGTTTGTAATGTCAAAATAACAGATTTTACTAAATGCTTAAGATACATATATCAAAAAAACTATTTTTAAATTTTTTGACAGTCTGTCTGTTTATTCCGGCTAATCTCCAAAACGGCTAGACCAATTCTGACGGGACTTTCACCGGCACATACCTAACTGATTTATTATAAGGAGCAATTAAGATTTTAGAAAAAGGCCACGTGGGCTAAGCCGCGAGCAGCAGCTAGTCCATATCACACTATATGATATAAATTATGATATTATGACATAATAACACACTATTTCTGTATGTTTTTCCTATTTTATATTTTACCCTGTTTTATAATATTCATGAAATTTTTAATCGTTTGTGCTATTGTGTGTTGTGCAATCTCTTTTGTGTGCACTGAATAAATGTTTTATCTATCTATCTACCATACTAATATTAAAAATGTGAAAGTAACTCTGTCTGTCTGTCTGTATGTTACGTTTTTATGCCTAAACCGCTGAACCGATCGACATGAAATTTAGCAGAGATATAGTCTAGGATATGGAAAAGGACATAGGCTACTTTTTTACGCGATAACCTACATCTACTCGGGCGGAGCCGCGGGCAAAAGCTAGTTTAAAATATATTAAAATAAAATAATTTCCTACAAGTAAGTAGGTATATATACTTACCTAAGTGTAGATCAGATACATATACCTACATAACTTCTACTTAGGTACTTTTGGGTACTAAGTTGCGTTGTAAACATAAATGTGCAGTGTAAATATAGACTACTGACATTTATTGAATTTTTCACGTGAGAAAAGTTCATAAAAACACTTAGGCACACCAATTCAGCCATTTTTTTTTTAATAATCACGTAACCAATGAATCAATCAAGTGTCACTGAAAATTACTTTGTGATAATTATTTTGCAAATAGATAGCTCTGATAGAATTCTTAAGAACGCTAACGAAGTAAAATATTAACGACTAGCTGCTGGCCGTGGCTTTTTCTAAAATAAAATTAAGCCTAAGAAAAAGAATATAATTATGTAGGTATAGGTGTCCAAAAAAATGCAACATGGTGGAAACTAGTAGGAGCTAGAAAAAGGAATGTCTAATTAAATGCAGCATCAGATTCCATCCAAGTTTATTAGCTGACTATAAAAGAGGTTATTTAAAACAGAGAGAATCCTCAAAATACCAATGTGCCATTGCAAGTGACTCTTCGAAGACTTCGTATAATATTTCCTAAAATATTAACCACTATTCAAAAATGTAGTAAGAGTTGATAAAAGTCAAACAAAATATTTCAAAGTAACTTCTAAAACACATTTACAAACTTGAGTGACATGCAACGCCATCTATGTTGGAGAGCACGTGACTAGCATACTGATCACCGCCGCTAGATGGCAGTACATCGCTAGGTGTCACTCGTGACATGTTTATGGCCAAAAAAACAGCGCCTCGCTTGAAACAGAATCGCTTTTAAATGACTGGGCGAATTTGCGCGCGATCTCACGAATTTGTATGCAGATTTAAGAAGAAAGATGTCTGAGTGTGTTTTCCATTCGTGCAGACGGATTTCGTTATTTATTTTCCTTGGAAAAGCTGTTTTTCTAGATCTGTATGTATAAGTTTATGTTTTGTGAAGATTAACTTGCTTTATTCTGTTTTTGTTGCGCGAAGATCTAACTTAATCGTTGAAATAATTCTTAATTCGATTATAATGGCGACAAATCACTTACAAAACCGCATTAATCAAACTAATATTAAATATAGTGGTGATATAATTACAGAAAGCAGAATTTCTTACAATTATAAAAGGATTTTCATATTTAAACTTAAAAAATCTATGAAACCATCTTAAAAATTATTATTATTACTTATCTAGTCTTCGTACAAAGATATACATTTTGGTAGGCAAATAAAGAAAAGGATATTTTATTTAAACCCTATTTAAAATGTATACATTTATAATTGTAATTTTTGTGGTGTTAGTACTTACATAATACATAACAGATAGGTACCTATTCTATTCCATTCTATTCGGTATTTTTGATTACCATGGGTAGGTAAAAGTACCTAAATACTAGAATAATAGTGAGAATACAATCAGAAATGTACATATCTGTACATACATGAAAGTATATTAACACATACCTTTGCATCTTCGTTCTAAGCATGTTCCAAGTCTAGAACAGTAGCGACTGATGTATTATTCATTAGTTTCTTTCTCTGAAACGAAGTTTAAATGTAAATATCGTCTCATGTTGATAGGAGTGTGTACTTGAAAGGTCATGAATGCACTGTGGTCTTATGTTATTTAGAAGACGTTGTTCAAGATCAACTAAACTGTATAGTGGTTTTGTGTCAGTCAATGACAAATAAAATTAATATGTAGGTACATTTTTATAATTACTTCTATTGACCCATGATATAAATATCAGTTTCTATTATAAATCAAACGATTCTGTTGTAAAAGGTCCAATCAAATCGTACTCTGAAGTCTAATTTATACCTAACTTAACATCTACTTGACATCTGAGGGTAGTTGGTTTCGATTTTCCAGGATATTGAACATCTTTGAACTAACGCGGTATTACTGGTTCTAATTAGTCACAATATTGGGTAGATACTAAATCACTAAAGCAGGTAGCCTTTTACCTTAAAAGTACCTACCAATTTGTGTGAGTGAGGTCTACGAATGGTCACAAGATTCTAACATAACAATTATTAGTCATCGTTTATATTAAGGAAAAACTCAATAATTGTACAAACAGAACTTTACACCCTACATTTTGAAGTAGCGTGGACACAGCTCCCATAAATCGCCTTCATTAACACGCATCGCATAGTTCAAATTACAAAACTCGAATATTTTATTTTGAAATAGGACCGTCAATTCAGTTCCGAAGTCACATAAAACGTTAGTCTATGACAGACATGGGGGTGGCAAAAGTCCGGGCCCCGCCAACGAGGCCTCCCATAAATATCAACCGTCTGAGACATTGTCAACCGGCCACCCTAATTTACGGCTAGTAATTAGGAGTTTGCACTTTGCCAAAACGATTTGCATCGATCGCTACGCTATTAATTTATTGTTTTACTAGAATGTTTGAGCTTTAGCCGGATCTGAGCTAATTTATAATAATGCTCGGATGATACCAATTTAGTTGGGAGTTTTGAATTCAATTTCGGAAGTTTTCCAAAATATTATTCTACCTTGTAACGCTACATGTAGCGACATCTATCAATGATTATAGTAAACTATTCACTATGTAGGCGCTGTACAAGCTGGCGGATTGGTTGGGTAGATGTCGCTACGACGTAACTTATCATTCGTTATATATTATTCAAAATCATAGTATATTTTTATATCGAGGGACTAAACGAAGCCAAAATGTACCAGAGGTGGTTTGACTCCCGAGCGTGCATGGGTGTCAATGAAACCGAGGGTATATTAAGTTGGCGTTTAGTCTCGAGGTGCACACTATACTTTTCACTTTGAGTGCGAAAAAAATAGTCAATTTAGTACAAACACATTTAATAAATAATATTATTCCTTCAGTCCATAAAACTTTCGTAAGTTTTTAGGTAAATCTTCCGCGATTTTGGCGGCAAAAGATTATCTATTATGTCTTTTGCTCTTTGCTCGACGTCAAACTCTTCACTGTCACTGGATATTCTCATTAAATTTATTTAAAACCGAACAAATTTACACTCGACAAAAAATCTGAAATTTTCGCGGTCTGTTTTTTCTTATAAACCAGTCATAGATTAACAATTTAAAACACATGGCGCCACCTTCTTTGCGGAACAATCATGGAACTAAAACTCTCAACATTTTCGCAATGAACATCTTCATTGCGAAAATGTTGAGAGTTGTTCACACTCCACAAATAATAGTATATTTACTGGTTGTTTGAGTTCATCTATGTCACATGAAGGAAATTAAAAAACGAATTACTTTTCACTCCCTAGAGACTAAATTTTGTGGTCACTTTAGTCCCGCTTCGTAGGGCTATATTGGCGTACTTTTAGAGCATGAAAAGTGAAAAAATAATTATGCACCATTTTTGAAAATATCGCACTCGTATTATTTTTTCAAATAAATTTAATTTAATACCTAGTGAATAACCAATATGGTTTTCAAAGATAAACCTACAACACTTGCTGCATTCTCACTACCGAATACAAAAAAAAAATACAGAAAACGTTGATAATCGTTTGAGTTGGTGCCATTTTCTTTGACATGAGCAAAGATTTCGTAGATCACAAAATCTTCCTCAATAAATGCGAGCTTAATGGAATCCGATGTAAAGTACTCGATTGGATTAGGTAAAAGCTACATAAGCAGCAGAAAACAATGTGTCGAAATAAACTTTTAAAACAATGAGTAGTTCGGTGTTCCTCGAGGAAGTGTACTAGGCCCTCTTCTCTTCCTTATATACATATCTAAACGATATTCCATTATATGACATCCCATCAAAGCATTATATTTGCGGACGATATTTCGGTTATAGTACCGGAAAACTTAGATATCAACTACGAACATTCAAAACACTCTAAAATCAATAATAAACTGATTAAAGGACAACAATTTAACAGCTAATAAATATCTAAAACCAAAATTTTACAATTCTCTTATAAGGTATAAAAATTCTAAAATGGAACCCATAGATTTATCACCTACTAGCTTTTTCCCGCGGCTCCGCCCGCGTGGATGTCGGTTATCGCGTAAAAAGTAGCCTATGTCCTTCTCCATAACCCAGGCTATATCTCTGTCAAATTTCATGACGATCGGTTCAGCGGTTTAGGCGTGAAAACGTAACATGCAGACAGACAGAGTTACTTTCACATTTATAATATTAGTATGGATATATACAAAAATTTAAGAATTCCTTGACATAACATTTTTTGGTATTGCAATTGGAAATCATACAAAATTCACATATAATTAGGTAGGTGCACACCTACCTAATTATATGCGAATTTTGTAATTCTAATCTAATTTGTTTACTCTAAAAGAAACAAAAGAAATTATCAATTTAAAAAAAAACTGCTACTGCGTACGGTGGCCAGCACATCAAGTTACCACAAACTGTCAAATTTTCTCGTTTGATTTGAACTTAATTATCAATAATATAAAATATAAAATCGTTTGGAGAAATTTGATAGGTTTATGTAGCTTGATGTGCTGGCCACTGTACCATGGCTACGTCGGGTCAGTTCTTAGATACGGTCTTCTTATATGGGGTAATTCTTAGGCTAAAAATGTCTATGTCACACGAAAAAAAACATGTGTCTGAGCAATCTGTGGGGTTAAACCGTTTGAATCTTGTAGACCTATATATACTAAAGCCATATAAAATAAAATAAATCCTTTCAAGAGATCCAACCCGACTGGCTGCCACAAGATGTAGGAGCATACTATTTTATAATATGTCTGCCGAAATCTATAACCACCTAAATCATAAAATACCAAAACAGATTCTTCGTTAGTAGGCCATTAACTGTAACGAGTACCTATCGGTACAATGATTGCAGAGTCCACGTCCTACATGACGACAATCTTGTGAACCTACCTCCTAAGTCAAGATACTAGATTTTTTTACCTTTCTCCGCTTTCACGAGATTCTCGTCATGAGGAGCGATATCAACAATCCGATAGCAAGACGAGAACTATCGGAAGCATGATGTCGGATTGATTCACCGGATCGGTGGCATGCCCAACAGATGTCAACCGTACCGAAATGTATTGTATTTCCGATAATTAATAGTCATGATAACTTCATTCAAAACCTTCGGTTTCCCAAAGAGGTGGCCTAAACACAGCCAGGATACAGACACCAAATGGTTTACATAAGACCCATGGAGGATCCGGAAAAAGCGTCCGTGAAGTTATTTGCCTTGCCATACTTCCTTACAACCGTTGGTATCAGTACTGTAGGTTTGCAATTTTCTAATAATGAAAATTAAAAAAAGTAGGCGCAGTTCGAGACCCCGCCGTTCAATTTCGTGAAAAAGTTAGTTCAAAGCTTGGTCTATCCCATCTAATGAGTGGTGGTCACATTCACATCATAAACTATAAGTTGCCAAGCGAACATATCTGTAGGCACCTACACGGTAGTTTTTGAATAATAAATTCAAAATTAGTTACTAATATTGTCAAACAATACTGTGGCTGTCATAAATCCTCAAATTGGAATCTGTACGAGTACACTGCCTATTTTAGTCGCTTCTTCCCATAGTAATCGTAATTCTTTAGGAAGTATATGATTTCCATTGTTAGTACAACCATTTTTCGTTGCTCGCAAAAAAATTTGAATGACTTCAACCAATCAACATTTTTTGTTAAGATGGCGCTCACAGGTCCCCTAGCGCCACTCCTTTAAAAAAATATTATCTCGTGACTGAGAAGGCATTAAGAAAAACGACTCAATCAGCAACCTCGGTAAGTGTGTCTAGAGTTTTCTAATACCTTTTATACATTTTCATATTGAGACACGAAGCAAGATCTAAAGAAAAGCGGCTACATTTCTCTAGATCGTAAGTTGTTGCTTCGTGTCTGACAAAAAAAGAATTACATTACGAAGATTATTCCGTTCTTTGTTTAACGTATTTGAACGCTTTTAACAGGGTTTAACAGGACAGCCAGGCATTTTCACGGAGCTATGCGCGCCTTCTAAACGATTTTCGAAGTGCGAATCGATATACAAATCGATTTGAAAGTAGTTTTTATGAACGTACAGTGGCCAGCACATCAAGCTACACGACACTGTCAAATTTCTCCAAATAATTTTAAACTTTACAAAGTTGAGAATTAAGTTCAAATTTAAACGAAAAAATATGACAGTTTGTGGTACCTTGACGTGCTGGCCACCGTACTAGAATATTTGTTCTTGTACTTTTACAGCGGGGGAAGTGTTCGTAAGGCTTCTCCAGTGTTATAACTCTAAGGTTTTGTATGTAATTTGAGATATTTCGCGAGTGAAAAAATATTAGCGACACCCGTGGTAAAAGTTGACACTTTTTTCCCTAGTCAGTTTGTAGTCTGTGATAGACTTTATTCATGGTCATGTTCCCGCACTTTTTTACGTCAAAAACCCAAACAAAACTCACTGCCAAAAAGTTATTGTTTATTGTTTTGTGTAAAAATGTGTTAAGTTTCTTCCAACCAACAGTGATTGCTTGCTAAAATGGACCCATACGAAGTGGAATTTATTGGCGAGAACAGAATCATTAGTGTAATACCAAATTTCAGCTACGACAAAATCTATCTGATTTGCGGTGAATTTGGTCCATTCCGTGCCGGTTTGCCACTAAATGTGCCATTATGGCTGGCTATGATGTTGAAACAGAAGCAAAAGTGCCGTATAGTACCCCCAGACTGGATGGATTTAGACACTTTAGAAAATATCAAGGAAGAGGAGAAAAGATCTAGGTTAGTTTTAATTTTGTTTTATTCCAGTTTCGTTTTCAATAATATTTCAGAATTTTATTTTGTTTTTACTGTAAGCCCACAATAATTAACCTGGCCCTTTTAATGCTACTAACCTTCTGCTGTAAATAATGTCTAAAATACAAAGTTATTAAGACAACAGTCTTCATACTGTCACTGTTTCTTGTATATTCTAGTAAATAAGATATGCAGTTACTATATTATCATTGCCAAATCTCCAGTCTGTCTGTCTGTCGTACTTTAAATATGCTAAACGCCCTTCTGACTGCCAACCCTGAATGTAATGTGTTTGCGGATGAACGTAGTGAAATTATGAGTATATCTGTAGTGCTATTCTGTAAAAATCTCACCGTGAAAACCTAGGTGAAGTGAGTTTGAACCGAGCTGTCAATCCCCTGATTCGGTAGGATCAGCTCACTTCAAGCTCACTTCACCTAGGTTTTCACGGTGAGATTTTTACAGAATAGAACGGCTGGTGTTCTGTGTGAGAAAGTATGCACTCTTCCATCTTACTTTTTAATTTAATTATATGCAACATAATTGCCAACATAAACAGTAATTAGGAAAATATTGTCCTGTTCCTTTTTATGTATCTATGTTAACTATAGTAATTAGTGTTGTACTGTTTTAATTAACTATAATTAAATAACTTGTTGGTCTAGTGGTCGCAAGTACTCATGCTCAGCAATCTACTGCTGAGCATGAGTTCCTGGGTTTGATTTCTGGGTCATGCAAACTGTTATTAGGTTTTCCATCTGGAATTTCTCAGTAGCAGCCTGGAGTCGGGATTTGTGCCCGGTTGATGGCAATAGGCTCCCCCCATCAACCATTACCATTACATGGGACTTAAAACATAACTGGGAAATGTGGGTGTGCTAGGTACGCCTTTTCCTAACCCTTCAGGGTTTACAGAGTTGATGTTATATTATGTTAATTAAATAAATAAAGAAAAATAATTATTAAGCCACATTGCCGTATTCCTTCATATGCCTTTATTAGTATACTTGTTATACTTAAAATTTTCTCTCATTTTGAATTTACTGCATTATTACAGGTTCTTCACAAAAATGCCAAATGAACACTACATGGTTGAAGCAAAACTCATCCTCGGTGCGGCATCCGAAGATGTTCCAAATGCTTCAGAAATAAAGACTATAATCAAAGACATTTGGGACATCCGCATGTCTAAGTTACGGACCTCCATGGATGCATTGATGAAGTCTGGAGGTGGTTACGGTAGGCTGGACCACTTGACTATGATGGAGATCAACTCTGCAAAGCCTTTGCTGCCTTCAGCTATGGATTATTTGCTGCAGATACAAATGGTAAGTGTACGTAAGTAATCATTAATTAACCAAAAAACTTAGCCTAGTAACATCAATGTTGTTTCAATAAGGGATGAGTATGGTCATTACAGATAAGTGAGACCAATCTACTTAGACTTTTCCCAAGCCATAGAACAAAAGTCCTGCAAGGTTTTTACAGTTTTATTGATAAAACACTAACGTTTTATCAATAACCCTGTACAAAGCGGCCTGCCCAAATGTCCTTTCTTTGGTATTGTTCGTCGAGTCGTTGAGCTCCTTATGTTCTGAGTTGAGCTGCACGATTACTGACAAATGCGTGCACTGAATGGATAGGTCCACTCAATCTGTGTGGTTCTTTCTTCAAAAGACCATTTCAGATACCAATCTATGTAGATTGGAAGACCATGTCATGAGAAGAATGTTCATGTGAAGACCATGTGGTCTTCACATGATTTGACCAAGACTATGTCTGGACTTTAAAAGAGACTGTGATCTCTGAGTTTGTTTCGGTCTTTCTTCTCACAGTAGTCAGATACGAAACGCCGACCTCATCTAGTTTTAAAATATGATTGACGTGTAAAAGTGTTTGACTTACAGAAATAAAATCATTTATCATTTAAAGGTCTGAAATTGTCTTTTGAGGATAGGACCACACAGATTTGAGCAGACCTGTCCAATGGTTTGATAAAAGCAGTACCTAACCATTATGGTATTCTTTACTTTACAGAAAGCCCAAAAGAAGATACAACAGCCTTCTGCCCTCAACACTTCAACATTCAGCCAATCAGGAAGCTCACAAAATAACTAGCTCTATATGCAATATCTACTTATTAAGATAGCATGTAAGTCACTTGATTAAGTTTTTAAGTAGTTAGTTATTTTTGTAAGCGTTTCGTACTGATTAAGTAAACAAATTCCTAATTAATTTTGCATTTATTTATACAAACACATTACACACTCTCTGCTGAAGTCATCATCCTATAGCAGGCTATAGCAGTTCACTGCTGGACATAGGCCTCTCCAAATGCACGCCATTAAGCTCGATTCTCGGTAACTCTCATCCAGCTGCTACCAGCCACCCTGCGAAGATCGTCGCCTGAGACCTAGCCTGAGGGCGTCCTACGTAACTTTTGCCAAATTCCCTGCTGAAGTGCTTAGTAATCATTTAAAATTTAATATCTTTTACTGTCATGTCATTATTTTGTACAGTACATACACCTCTATCCAATCTTGTGCTTGGTGAGTTTTTGATGTGGGAATTCAAGGCGAAAACTGTATCTTTAGTTTTATGTTAAAACAAAATAGTTGGATACGAATCATAACCAATATTTGATCAGAAGTTGGAGTCAATCACGAATGTACCTTTGATTGGAACGAAGTTCCTTTCGCTATATAAAACCCATGTGTTAATTATCACGCACAGTGCAGTTTTTTTTTTTTTAATGTTTCCCTACACTAGGAATTTCTCCTGTGTCGTTTGATAGGTATGTACTAAATAAAAATAAACCGGCCAAGTGCGTGTCAAACCACCCACAGTGACGGGTTCCGGATGAATTTATCCCAATAAAAAACTTAACATTGTAGTTGAAAATCAAGTTCTCCCATACATTAAATCAGCAAATGTAAGTACAGTAGTTTCGGAGAAAAAAAAAGAAGGGAGGGGGGGGGGTCAAATTATTATTAATTTTCTTATATATATGTAACTTCAAAATTATTTGTTTTAAAATTATTATAAAAATATATATATCTGAAATCCTTACAATAAAGCCCTTTTATTTGATATGTCACACGGATCACGGTTTGATATGTACAGACGCCAGCAGGTCAAGCTACCCGAAACTGTCTAATTTTCGCAATCAACCTTGAACCTTATACTGTAGTGATAAAGTTGAAAATCTATTAAAGAAATTTGACAGATTGTAGTAGCTTGATGTGCTGGCGTCTGTACCATACGCAAAACTTGCTTACTTTTAATTTTCTAATTTACCCCCCAAAGTGATATATTCAAAATTCATTATTTACGTTACACGTCCATGTTTGGGTCACAGAAGTGCATTATGTGTACCAAATTTCAACTTAATCAGCCTAGTAGATTCGGAGCAAATTGGCTGTGTGACAGAGGGACGGTCAGACAGTCAGACACACGAGTGATCCTATAAGGGTTCAGTACCTCAAAAGGAAAAAACGGAACCCTTTTAGGATCTCTGGTGTGTCTGTCTGCCTGTCCGTCTGTCACAGTCAATTTGCTCCGAATTTAATGGACCGATTAAGTTGAAATTTGGTATACATATCAATTTGAGAGACCCAAACACGGACGTGAACCGTAAATAAATGAATTTAGAATACAAATGAAAGGGCTTACTGTGAGGATCTCAATATTTTTTTTTATAATTTTAAAATAAACTGTTTTGAAGTTATAAGTGAAAATAGACGAAAATTGACCATTCCCCCACCCCTTATCTCCGAAACTACTGAGCCTAAAATTTTGAAAAAAATACAGAAAATAGAAGAAATAAAAATAGAAATAGAAATACTTATAGATTACAGGAAAATCTATAAGAAGTCTATGGTCTTAAAATAACATGCTAAATCTCTCGATATTGTGCGTACAAACTTACACTTGCGGTTGGAATGTATGGGAGAACATGTTTTTCAATTACAATGTTAAGTTTGTTCTTGAGATAAATTCATCCCAACTACGGTAACCTTCATTGTGCGTGGTCCGACACGCACTAGGCCGTTTTTTTTTTTCCTTTTTGGGCATGGAAGCCTGAAAATAAAAAAGTACTGCTGATCCGCATTCCGAACGTCTGTCTATACTACAGTAATATCCTTATACACAGACATACGCTTGTAAAAAACACACATCATCTTCGTGCCCTTTTCCCATGTTACTTGTGGTCGGCGCAATACGTTTTCTCTTTCCATTCTCCCCTGTCAACCGTCACGCTATCAGTCACTCCCTTCTCTTTCATATCATTCCTCACACAGTCCATCCATCTCTTCTTTGGCCTTCCTCTCCCTCTCCTTCCATCAACATTTATATTTTCATCACTCTTTTAGTCACAATCGTTTGGCATGGTATGGGCATGTGATAAGAAGGGATTCTTATCACATGCCCATACCATGCCAAACGATTTCCTTTCAACTTTTCTGTCACTGGCGCCACTTTCAAACTTTCCCATATACTATTATAT
The DNA here is from genome assembly GCA_947523025.1 of Dryobota labecula. Classification (NCBI taxonomy): domain Eukaryota; kingdom Metazoa; phylum Arthropoda; class Insecta; order Lepidoptera; family Noctuidae; genus Dryobota; species Dryobota labecula. Next base: position 2,772,619 of record OX383292.1, read on the forward strand.
ATACTCATTTCTGACTTTATCCATTTTCGTCATTCCACATACACACACTCCACAAAGATTGCATGCAGCGGAGATGATGCATCTCCGCTTTTTTCATCCGGCTTCTTCACGGCCCAGCATTCCGATTCATACAGTGCGACCGGTCTTATCACGGACTTGTAAAATTTCCTCTTTAACATCCGTGGGTCGCAAGTTGTTCCTGCGACCTGTCGCCATTTCATCCATCTTGATTTGATCGGGTGCGTTACGTCTCTGTCTACGTCGCCATCCCTTTGGGCAAGCGACCTGAGGTACCGAAAGTTGGAGCAGATCGGTAAGGGCGTTTTGTAAACACAAAAACACATAGTATAGCAAAAGTGTAGTGATGGTAAAATTTTACACTTATATCGGTCTAGCTCTCATTCGACAAGTGTGCAGTGTTTATCGTGCGATATTCGCTCTAATAAATATCGCCCAGTAAGATACTCCCAAAATACTCTCACAATCTCAATCACATTAAAGATTTACGATTATTACTTAAACAAGTGACAGTCGCCGCAAGTTGCTCCAATCTATAATTTATTACACCGATAGTCGGACATTCAATTATAAGGGCCGAAGCACACGTACACACGGCTACACATGAAGCTATAATTTTCCAGTATAAGCTGATCTCGTATTGTATAGGATTTCCGTTTAATGAGAGGTCAGCTTATTCTGGAAATGTATATAGCTTGATGTGTAGCCGTGTGTACCAACACCACACCACATCGCAGCGACAAAATGTCGGCAAACTGTGGTTACGTGTGCTAGCTGACGTATGGCAAATAATTTAATTTAATGTTCTGTCTCGTAAAGTTCATTACTTTGCATACCTACTATTTATTGTATAGAATATTTTTTTCTAACTGAACAGACAGCTGTGCTGCTGGGGAGTTTGTTGTTCCACTTTTTCTCAGCTAAAGCACTAGGAAGTGGTGAAGGGCGGGCGTTTTGGGGAACTGTCTTATGTAATTTTGACGGTCGGAAAGTGCTGATTCTCAGCCTTTATATACATATATATATATATATATATATATATATATTGTCGCTTCTGGTTCTTGCAGGTTCGTTGTGGTAACCACAAAATCAAATCAAATGGTCGACGCTACGTTGTTTCCGATGTGGCCGGCAGCTAGCGCACGGTCCGGCTGGTGGTTGCGATTTGGCCTTGATGTGATCGGTATCCACACGGTTGATTTTGACGGCCAAATGTGGTCCATGTGAAATGACTACCTATTCATTTTCATATAAATTAGCACCCATCCACGTGTTGTCGTTGTGGAGTGGTTGTGGTACGTGTGTTCGGGACCTAAACACTATAATTTGTTGAGTTAAACTATTATCTAAATAGGTTTTTAGCTTACAGTTTACTTATTGATAGTTTTCGGGGAAAGGTGCGTAGTAAAAGTGAGTTGATAGTCTTGTTCGTAGTCCATATTGAACTTTGCCTCGGTGCTTATTCTATATAAGTTATATCTACCTACTTTAAAGGTCTATCTTTCTCATATCTATGTTATAGAAACGAGTCGAAAAGAACAAGTATAGAGAGTTACATTTTCTAAAGTGTGCGTTACCCCAGCCAGAAAATGTCGAATATCGTCATTTGAGTGAAATAGATAATTAGTACACCAGCTTCTGTAATTGTTGCGTAGATTTTTAAATTTTTAGTGCTAATTGTTTTTTCTGGCTGCGGTAACGTTAAGACTTAACGAGGGTGCCGAGCGCGCTGTGGCGCCCTCATCGTTTGTTTAGTAATTTATTTAATTTTATAATGAAAATTCAGAAAATAAGCACGTTAAGTTGTGCTCCACAAGACTATACTTACGTTATTATTAGTTAGTTTTATTGTAATCCTTAAAATGGGAAATAGTGGCCACTAAGCTCCGTTTTAATGATTACAATAAAATATAACAATATAAAACTACTAATTATAAAGGTTGTCAAGTTAACAAAGAAATACTGTCAAGAAAAATTAAACCAAGAAATTTTCCTACTGGCAACTCCAACTTTGCTACTGAGAAAATCCGCAACTATACAATATCGGAAAGCTTCGCCCTGCCTCAACGAAAGGAGTTTCGTAGAGAGCAGATCAGACCAAAGATACTCGGATATTGCCGCTGGACGCCCCAAGGTTCCTCCACGAGAAAACATCGTTACATCTCCTCACATAGAAAACTCTCAACAAAACGTAACAGTTATGGAACAACTCATAATAAAACAAAATGAGAAAATCGACCTACTCCTGCAACAAATCGGTACCCTAATGGGCTTACTGACTACAGTCATTACTAAACTAGCACCATAAATGACTCCTCTACGATTTGGAATCTGGAACATCAATGGATTGGCTCCCAATATCCAAGAGTTGGAGACTTTAATCAAAGCCAACAAACTAGACGCCGTATTAATTTCAAAATCGCACGGGACGTCAAGAAGCTCGTTCTGAAGACAAATAAAATATTTACCATTCCCCCCATCCCGATGGTAGTGCGCATGCTGGCTCAGCGCTGGCCATTCGAACGTACCTAAGACATTCACTGATAGAACCATATTCTACAGTGCATTTACAAGCTACTTCTGTTAGATTGGAGGCCCGAGCAGGCCCCATTACTTTATCCTCAATTTACTGTCCACCAAGACACAAAATAACTGCAGATATGTTCAAAACCTACTTCAATACTATTGGCCATAGATTTATTGCGGGTGGTGAATAGAATGCCAAACATATATTTTGGGGATCCCGCTGTACCAGCACTTGTGGACGCGATTTGAAACTCTGTGTTGATGAAAATCACTTAAAACCGATATCTACAGGTGCGGCTACCTACTGGCCCAGCGACCCAAAGAAACTGCCGGATCTCTTGGATTTCTTAATAAATAAGGGTATAGATAGCTGACATACTGCTACAGGGATCTGTTCTTGGCCCTGTGTTGTACAACATATTAACATCGGATCTACCCACATTGGATGGCATAACAATAGCAACATATGCCAACGACATAACCTATTTAACAGTTGATAAACCCAGAAAGGGCCAGCAATAGACTCCAAAAACAGCTAGACAAAACTTATAAATGGCTCTGTAAGTGGCAAAAACGTGCCAGTGCATCCAAGTATAACCATATCACCTTCACACTCAGGCACGGAAACACCTCACCTGTTAGACTTGGTCCTGATACCTTACCACACACAGATTGTGTAAAGTATCTTGGCTTCCACTTAGATAGACGCCTAACATGGAAGCATCACATCCATATTAATATTATAAATGTGAAAGTAACTCTGTCTGTCTGTCTGTCTGTATGTTACGTTTTCACGCCTAAAACGCTGAACCGATCGTCATAAAATTTGGCAGAGATATAGCCTGGGATATGGAGAAGGACATAGGCTACTTTTTTACGCGATAACCGACATCTACGCGGGCGGAGCCGCGGGCAAAAGCTAGTAAAATAATAAAAGAAACGAGATAACCCATAAGTTCCGCAACCTGTATTGGCTCATGGGAAGAAACTGTGCGCTCTGTAGACAACAAACTCATCTTAAGATCATTGTATCTAAAACTCGGTCCTTAAGCTAATATGGACCTACGGGATCCAATTGTGGGGCGTTGTCAGCAAAACCAACATACTCTGCCTGCAAAGAGTCCAAAATGGTATCCTAAGATCAATAGCAAATGCACCTTGGTTTGCTAGGAACGACGAAATCCACGACCACATATCTACAAATGCCCTCAGTAAACTCTGAAATCGAGCGGTTCAAAAGACAAGACAAGGCACGCCTAACCTTGCATCCAAACCCACCCCACCCCCAGTTACTGAACTGTTAAACCCGACAGCGGTGGTAAACTGAAAAGGAACCACCTTCTTTAAGTGCATCTTCTTTTTCTCTTTTTCTTTGCGCAGCACTGGCTGCTCCACCCCAACGCCATTTGACATGCAACGAATTCGCTTATAGTCCGAGGACTGATTGCAAATAGAATGAAAAGGAAATAAAACAACAACAAAAAAAATATTAGCATTACAAATTTAAAAACCTACGCAACAATTACAGAAGCTGATGTAATTATCTATTACACTCAAATAACGATATTCATTCTGGGTGGGGTAACGCACACTTTTCTAAAGATACAGACAGAGTGGTTTTAATTTGTGGAAGTCCATGTTCCTCTGCTTTTCTAGACAGGCAATAGTGAGGTTTTGTACTTAAAAACAGAACCCCGTCTTTGCTGTCGCGCAGTCAGGTAAAAAGGTAATCTGGCAGAAGCACAAGTCACTAACAATGTATAATATTCAGAAAGGATTTTTTATCTGAATGCGTCTAAAACTTCTTACACGTTTTTGATGTCACTCAGTCACTCAGCTTGCAGTTCCTACTTGTATTTTACTTACTTTTTATGTAGTACCTATATTTTTGTGTCCTTTTACGGGAGTAAAAAGATTATCGCATTCCGCATAGCTTGGATGCGTCCTAGACGACTTTTTAAGGTCGTCGGGTCATCTAGCTGGGATGCTTCCCACACTAGGCTTGCCGAAACGGTCGTGGTCTCCAATCCAGGACACGTCTGCTACCGTGACCGTACGAGTAGTTAGAAATAATTCCTGGTTTTTTTTTTTTTTCGGTGACACGCAGTCGCTACAAAATTCTGAATGCCATTTACTCTCAAAGTCAGTGATAAAAAGGGTCAAATCCATGTCAATAAAAATCATATTTATATCGGAAAAATACTATATTTCCTCTTAATATCTAAGATGGGCCTTTCTCTTAAAAATCTAATGTGGCCATTTTTTCAAATTATTTTCATTTTCTTACATTTTACTGTGTCCGTTTTTGCCAAATGCTTATAAGTATCTTAGAACCTATGCTTAATACAATCTGCTCTTATGCTTTTATTTTAATTAGTCTTATATTAGGTACTAAGGTTAAAATAGCGATTAGCCTAGCCGTAAACTACCTACTCAATACAAAAAAAAGGGTACAAAAAGCTAGGGTAAACTGAGAGAAAAAATATTTTTATAGATACGCACATGCACTCGCATGTTGCACTAAAATTGCAGTCTTGAATATTTTACGAGATGGCTCTTATCAAATCAAATCAATATATTTTATTTCACATAAACTTACATGGACACTTGAAACGTCAGAAACTAGGTGCACGGTTCCAATTAGTCGTTTCCTGTGGAGAAGAGACGGCAAGAAACTCCACGGTTATTTATTCTAAAGAATACATAATTCCTGATATTTGCAAAACAAAAACTAGACAATAAAAACAAAGAACACAAACCTAAGTAAGTACGGGTAGTAAAAAAGTCCGTAAAATATATTTATTTTTTTGCATCTTTCTCTCAATTAAACCCATAGCCTACTTGTAATAAAATAAATAATTACAGAATGGCTTCCAGACTTATAATAATGTTTTTTACTGGAATGTTATATTACAGTTGAGATTAAATTATTCAATAAAAAAGCGTTTTAGAAGAGATCCAAATTAACCAAGAAAACTAGGCTGTTCAATCAGATATTTAAAACAATGTTTTACTGAATTTAACTACTGACAAAAGAAAAAATATAGAATGTAAAAGTTACAACTGTATTTGTTCACCTATCTCGGAAACTGCTAAACCGAAATAGTTTGAGAAATCTTTTAGATCAAACTAAAATTAATTTGCGTTACATTGACAGCTAATCCAAGAAGCACACGAAAGTCCAAAAAGAAAACTTAAATGTATCTCTATAAAGATAAATATATATTACATACAGCTTTAGCCGTGTTTTAAATTGATTCACTTTGCAAAATGGAAATGTACAATACACCATATTTTTTAAAACGCAAAGCAATCACAACACTTTGGTTTAACTCCAGCTTAACGAATACATAAGAATTTTAGGTTAAATATCAATCATTTTAATAAAACATTGATATTTATATACAAAGTTAGGCAGTATGTACAGAAATGTAGTCAACAAAAAACCATAAATTATATATTTTTCAATCGTAAAAACAGAAAATATATACAAAGATCTGCCGTTATAACGAAGCAAGGCATGACTCAAAGGTTTCCGTCGCTCCCTTAGGGCTAAAGATTGAAGATGTGAGTCCAATGCATTTTTCAAAGAGCCTTCGATTAAATTCGCTTAAGGCAAACAAAAATGCGTTCTGAACATTTGAAGAGAGTTACACACAATTTTTGCAGGCTACTATAAAAATGTGTATATTTATACTGGTTCGATTTTATTAGGATGGCCTCAAAACTACGCTAAGACGAAAAAATGGTTTTAAGTCATCGTTATAATTAAGAAAATGGTGTTATGGAGTGGGGAGTTATTCGATAAAAGGTTACAGTACAGGTTAGTAATTATTATTTAAAAATCTAACCATTAGTCATATTAGTAAGAATAACAACCCCAAAGCAACAGAAAGGCATTTTTTTTTCTAATGTATCTGCATCATTCCTACAGCATACTGATAAGTTTCAGGCAAACTTATTTTTGAGGCCAAACTAAATTTTGTAAGGCATCCTACGAAAAACATCTGCAAATGGTGCTAATAGGTAAACAATCCTACTAAATATGGCACAGAAAAGCAAGTCTCGTTAAAGTAAAGAAAATATGTACACTATGGCCTAAAGAAATAAGGTATAAAATACTTTGAAACCATGCTGAGCTTGTTACGTTCTTCTGCCGGCAATGAAACTCAAGAGATCTTTAGTGAAAGGATAACAATTGCGTCTGCGCATTCTAAAACTAATATGTATTTACAAATATTTACAAAATACTGAGCTAAGTATAAAAATATCTAATATTTACAGATAAAACTATGACTTCAAGTTACGTATTACTAAATAATGACTATAGAATACACATAATGTGTTAATAACTTAAGTTTAACTTGGATTCAGCCTGAAGTTAGAACTAAGTTAAATCTAAGCCTAACATTCATCTAACCCCAACTTAATTCTTTAGTACTCTTAAACCACAATAACGCTGTAATTCTACTCAAAATTTGAACATTAGAAAATTATTAAAGGTTTTTAAAACTAGATAAAACCTTAAATGATAACTATTTACCCGACTATAATGATTGAATCCATTAATATTTTATCCCAGCCTTTGTATGTACCCTCAACTAGATTCTATACTGGCCAAATTTTGAAAAAGTTTTGTTCTGCTGCTGATTAAATTGTATAGCAATAGCACAATCGGGTTTATTACCGTACAAAAATAACTATCCCCTAAACACTACTACTTATACTAAACAGCTACAATTTTACTAGGATCTACCTTAACCCTTAAGAACATGACGTCATCCTTGATAAAGTTCCTCTTCTTCAGCATTTCATGAGAGACAAACCTTGGGAATCCAAAACCTAACGCATCGGGCTCCTTGGAAGGTCTTTGGAAGTTCTTCCATGTGGGGTCGGGAACGAAGCTCTCGACGATGTTGCAGGCTCGGTCTGGGCTTGAGCTCTGGTCAAATAGGGTGAACGAGACCGTGTGGGCAAATGGCCAACGGAGGAGTGCGTCGTATTCTCCGGGTAAGATCTTGATGTAGACAGACATGTGGGTTGCTTCGCCAGCTCCGTTGCCATTGAGGAATAGTGACGCCTGGAATGAAAGGAGGTGAGAATTTAGTTTAATTGATGCAAGCCACTAAAACATAACATACTTTTACTAAACAACATACTTTTTTGATTTATAAATCAGAAGGTCCAGACAATTAGGTAAAATTGAAAAACAATCACAGTCATAATATTATTAAAAGAATCCTGCCATGTGGGAGATCCAAAACCTGTAACGAAAATCGTCTTAACTAAAATAACTACCAACTAGTCATTCAAAAGTTTAAAACGCAATAAAAAAAGAAAGAAATGAAATTAACAAATGTCACAGTCTATCAAAAAGAACAACTATGATTTATTACACTCAAAATAATATTACATTACACACTGAATGAGCAAGTATCTAATTAAGTCTCCGTGGGGACGCGAGTTTAGTCATCATACTCGAGTTGACTCATACAAATATAGCGGCGTGGCTTTGTTTACCAACAAATGTAATACATGTGGCGTTACGACGAGAGTTTTGGATGGCAACAGATTTCTGTGTTAAGAGGTCAACATTTAACAATTGAAAATAAACGTGCACTGCCAATTTGGCATCTACACTATATTTGCAGTATATTTCACGGCATATTCGAAGCATAAATGCGATTTTATTGTTGACCTCGGAGCTTTTTTATATGTGGCAACTAACCAGGAATTTGGCAGGCATGCCAAAAGTGGGTAGTACGATATTAGTGAAGTGTGAAACTGGAACAAACGTATTTTTTTCGGACTCTGCTCTGCGATTAGCAATTTTTGGAAAACATGACTAATATCCTCGGTAGTCATAATGCGATCATCTCAATATTTAAAAAGGTGCAGAGTATTTATTTATTTATTTAATACTTTAAGCACAAAAAAATGTACAGAGGCGGACTTAATGCCATAGGCAGCCCGCAGCGTTCCAGTAACCTTCTGGCTTACCTTAGCGACTTGAGTTCGCCAGTTCAGAGTATTGTCAATGTGCAAGCCTAAGCCTTCACGTCAGTGCTAAAAGGAACGACCGTACCATTGAAGATAACCGGCGGCAAAGTTGAACCATCCACCTTGCTAATACCACGAGGACTGCCAATGATGATCGCCTGGCACTTCTTAGGGTTTACAGCTACACCAAATCTATCAGCCCAGGTTTTTATGGCTATCAAGTCCCTATTCAACTTGTTTAGACTCTGGCAGACTAAAAACTTATGCCACGAATAGACGATGGAACATTTGAATAAATGAAAAAGACTGTCAAAGCTCACCTGCAACTTATATCCGTACTGGCTAGTATAAAACGCGGGAGACACAAGTTCAACACCATCTTTGCACTTCGCCTCCGCCATCTTGGCGGCCCAGTCGCTGATCCGCCACACAAGAGCGCCTGAACAGTTGACGGATAGTCGCGCAACTGCAGAGCGCAACGAATCTAATTGCCGCGCTTGGCGGCTGGCGAGGGCTGAGACGAGGGCTAAGTGTTGCTGGCAACTTTCTTCTGTGTGCTTTTCTAGAGCTTGTCTTGTTCCCTGTAAAGGTTAAAAGATTGGTTAGTATTTTAAGATCCGGAATTCGATGATAAGTGAACCTCTTAATTCTTCTCGTGATATTTTTATTGTTTTTAATTGATTTTTTAAATATTATATTTTGATTTGTATTTTAATGATTTTTTAATGGTATTTTTTTTAAATGGATGTGAGTAACGTATATTTGTGTGGTAGTAACACAGCATTGACGTTATAGCTGTTAAGGTGTTATGTACGTAATTTTGAATAAATAAATAAATAAATCTTTTAGAAGAGTCTTGAAAGTACAATAACACTTGCCCGAGATCACTTAAATCAGACTCTTCACATGTGTTATTCAAACTTTTCTTTACAAAAGTAAGTACCACTGCACCTATCAAATGCTTATTTGTATACTTATTCGCTTGCTTTACTATGCTTATCGTATGCTCACCATGTTTCTTTTTAAATAGCTAATTGTATCAAATTAAGTATAGCTTTTCAAGCCTTTTAATATTACTTTAATAGTAATCGCCATTGGAACATACCTTAAACCTACACCCAGCATCTCTAAAAGAGCAAGGTAACGCTGCAGCAGCGGCGGCCGCGGCATGATCCCGCAAGTGTGCCGCCAAGTCTGCACGTGGTACACCACTCGCGCCGCAACGTTGCGGACACGCCACTGGTGCGCGGGCGCATGATGCTCCGTGCGCTGATACTGTGTCCTGGAGAGTAAGAGGTGGGTTTTTTAGATGTGACTGACTGGTTAGCTTTTGAAAGGCGATTAATACAAAGTGACGAAAGAGGAGCTACGCATATTATAATTAAACTTTTAGGGAGGAAAGAAAGGGAGGTTTTAAACGAAGGTTTTTTCCCCCCACATAATTTTACTAAGTATCCAACGTATCAGAAAGATTCCTTCTTGACCCAGAAGTCCCCTTCATTAAACGGTTTCCTGTATCAATATAGGATTTCTGCTTATTGGCGTATTCCTCAATAATTAAACACCAGTGGATGCTTACCTGGGTATAACTCTGTCCACAGTGCTTGCAGGGTACTAGTCGTTTACTGCAATGCTGCTGAATGTGCTGCTGTGTATGTCTTCGCTGCACTTTAGCTCCGCACTTGTTTTCGCAGTAAACAGGCTCGTGACCGCAGTTACCCTGATGTTCCTGAAAATTGAAATTGTGGTGTTAGATAAAATTAGAAGCTGTAGAAAGGTTCAGACGGTTTTCGTTAAAGTTTCTAATAAAAGCTACTTCTATAAACATCCTAGAATTATTCCTGTCGAAAAGTCCAATTATATGCATCTTATTTGTATTTTTAAGGCAAGTAGTCTCATAGAGATGCAAAAAATTTGGTTGAGATATTTATCAATTTTGGTATTGAAACCATTATTTTCGCCTCGCATTAGAACTGTTAACCCTCATTCACACTACCAGAAGTAAATCTCATACTTATTTAGGTCTTCTTCCATCAACAGCGGGAAAAATATCAAAAGAATCTCAATCCTTACCTCTAAGGCGCTTCCCGAGAACTCCTTATGACAATGCTCGCAGTTGGCGCGGCGGCGGGGACAGGTGTAGCGCAAGTGATCTTGCATCAACACGCGCGGGATCATCGCACCGCACTGCGCGGCGCAAAGCACCGCATCGTGCTTGCACGTGTTCAGATGCGCCTGCACATAAGAAAGTGATCTTAGGATGTTGATTCGGGTGCAAAGAAAAATGGGTCGCTGCTGATCGTTAAAATTTTTATGGGTGATTCGATCGAGATCTAAGTTTTTATACAAAGTGTGCAATAACAAAATCTTCGTGAGTATGGTAAACAAAAAATATTAATTGATTTATGCAACCAGATAATTAATTTGATTTATATACTTACGACTTGATGTAAAGTCAAGTGCCAACTAGTTGTAAAATCTGTACAGACTTGACTAAGACTGACTTAAAACAATGCTGTTATTTAAATTCTTCAGAAGTCTAATTTATTTTTCATTCAAGCGAACATTAAGACAAATTAGCGTATTCACGCTAAATGAACTTACGGGCAATTAATTTTGAAAACCGACTCTCACTTCTGTCATAAATTAAATAGGTACTATTGTCGTCCAGATAAATAAATGTGTCGTGACATGGCAGGCGCACACAAAATGATAGATCGATCGATCTATTTACCTACTTAACTTTATCTTAGCAAATATTTGACTTTCCCACTCACCTTCAATTTGCGTAGCTCGTCAGACCATTGGCATCCTTCTTTGTGGTGGATACAGTACACCACCGATCCCATAATAGCCTTCTCCGACTCGGGATCCGGATAAATCTGAAACAAAGAGAACAATATTTGTAATCATATCTCAACAAGCCAAGTACGTGCTCTTAAAAATATATCGACCTTTTTTATCTTTGAAATAATGTATTTAAGCATTTTGTTGAATTATTTTCAGTTTTAACAGAAAACACGACGTCAAAAGCAACGGCTACCGTTGAGACTGATTGAGGCGCTTGCCACACTCGCATAACGGATTAAATAGGACAACGCGATTAAAAATAAACCACATTTCAAAGAGAATATCAAACGGGCGCTGTATACACACCGTACTCTCGAATATGGAACACATCGTACAGAAATATGCAAAATGGCCGACTGTTTTTCGCGCGTAATTTATTCAAAGTAAAGGCGCGGGTGCGTTCACCGCAAACGACTGATACGTAGTGAATGCGTTCCCGTTTGTACATTTTCGTTATCTTTATGGGTGCAACGAACAGATGGCTCCAGCCACGGACCACCGTTCCCTATGTTTGTGCCGCGATAAGCGTGATTTTTCACTTCCCAAACCAGCTGGGTAATGGAATGAGCAAATATACACGTTAGATGCCTTTGAACAGGTTACTTTCACATGTTGAAGCTAATTTTTCTATGAAACCGACTTAGCGAGGGCTGAAAAAAATTGTTTGTTGACCCACGCTGTTGTAAACATAGGGAATGCGCTTCGAATGCTAAAAGTTGTTAGTAAACAAAGCCAAGTTTGGAATATATGCTCAGGAGATGTCACTAGTAGTCGCACGGATCTTTAAATAAGCCACCCGAATCGAGACCAAGAGTTTCTGCCAAGCTTTAAAATACATTGAGAGTTCTCTATTCATTCCAATTTTCTTCTGAAGAAAACAGGCGATGGACTGTTCTCATTTCTAAACTGAAAGATCAAAGCCGATCCATAGTACGCTGTGTTTCTATTTACAAACATTGATGCATGTGGTCATCGGCATGGCTGCTGCGTAACCGTACCATCTTAGCATATTCTATGCAAGTAAAGCGAAGTACCTTATCCTATCTATTACCGCCACTTAACTGTGAGTTTTATGGCCAACGAGTAAGGATGAGATTCCCGTTTCATTTTGCGAAGTCCTAGGTGCTCTCAAAGCTGGTGGTGTATAAATTTACAAATATAGAATGTTATTTGTGTCGTATTCTAAAAAGATGGACCGCGATGTGTTGAGCTCTCCCGCATCGCTCAATTATAGAACTCGTTGTATCGTAAATGTAGTAGGAACGAAACGTAACAGGTTGCTGAAGTGACGCGGCGGTTATGACGTTTTGGCGCGCAACTCTCGCTCAGCAAAAGGATGGATAGTAAATAAGGATGTTACGCTGCCATTTGTAAAATATCACAGGCAGAGGTGATATTAGACAGCTAGATAATATATTTAACTTATATTGTATACCATTACTTTAAAATATTTCTTTCAGTTGACTCATATTTATGTTGCCACTTTAAATCTAACTGTCAAACAGCGTTTCGTTTTTGTTAGGATATCAAATGCCACACTTGTATTTCCTTATTCAGGTTATTTTAACGACGTTTCCATATTATTTACATTGAAAATCATTAAGAATGTAATTAATCAGTTGTTTGACATAACACATGATTATTGCCGACAAAAAGGTTACGAAATAAGCAGAGATAACAAGAACCATATTAGGCGGCAAGACCTTATCTACCTACGTGCAATGTTTGAATTAAAACAATTTAATAGGTTTAATAATTAATTAAATTTAAACTGTGACAGTCAATGACATCATCGTAAAATAAAATAATAATAAGTAGGTACGGTTAAAAAAAAACATAAAAATTAAGCCTCAGAATTATTAGAAATATGTAAAATAAATTCTCTCACTATCTTGAATCGACACATTTCCCATATATATTTATTAGGTTAAACTTTAGCATAACATCTATACAAACCAATAAAATAAAATTGAAGTGTCTGTTTGTAATGTCAAAATAACAACTTTTTACTAAATTCATAAGAAAGTATATACGATACTTAATAAAACAATTTAAAGAAAATAACTGTCTGTCCGTTTGTTCCGGCAAATTTCCGAAACGGCTGGACCGATTTTTACAGGACTTTCACTGGCAGATAGCTGATTTTATAAGGAGTAGGTAACTTGGATCCTATAGTAAGAATCATCTTGTATCTCAGAGCTAGTCAGGACGGACATTAAGTCGCAAATGTTATGCAAAGCATCAAGCTCCCAGCCATTCTATTTCAAGAAAAACTAAACAAGTCTTTCTTACAAAACTACTTAACAAAATCGTCACGTCCCACAATTCTCACGAAGACACTCAACTTTAAGGAAGGTAAAAAACAAGGTTTCAAATCTTATATGGCATAAAACGTTATCTAATTACAAGGTAAGCGTCATACGCCCACCTTAAACAGGGTTGCATCACATCTCCCACGCGGGTAGACACTTGCCTTCTATCGATATGGAAGACCTTGGAGAAATACACTAAGTATTGGACTAGGTATAAGATTTATATCAGTTGGGATTAATTTCAGTTCCGTCCATTCTGCCAATATTTTATAACTTCATTTTAGAGAACTGAGATGCATTAGTGCTCCCAACTATTTAAAATCTCGCAATAAATCCCATCTTGTGTACATTTTTACGATTGAAGTGCTGAATCTGCACCCTATTTTGAGACTTTACCAGAAAATCAAATCATTTATCACTCCAAAAGCAGTTAAAAAACTTCGCTAGCGAAAGCTCCCGTTAACGCAAAAGTCATTTTGGTCAAAACAATTGTGTACGTCACAATCCACTTGACGACCGTGTCCGGCCGCGGGCGACCAGTTGACGTCTCTAATTTGTTACTAGCACCATTCGGGGTGATTGTTAACACAGTTTCCCTGTGTTTTATTTGATATTCCAAGGTTTATAAATGTGTCAAAGAGGGGTCGGGAGTGAACGGACTTGGGACTTATTTATTGCTGGAAATCAGTAAAGGCTCCTACAGAACAGGCGCGACACGCGACGCGACACAAAGACATCGCTCGTCGCGCTACAAGCGGTGCCTTTGTGTCGCGTCGTGTTAAAGCGCAAAAAATCTTGATGAATGTGTAGTATATATGCTTACGGTAAAATTGATGTTATTCAAAATAGAACCATGCTTGAATTAGACGCTATTGACAATGATAAATACCTCAATTTCTAAAATGTAAACTCTTCTGCATAAAATATGTCTTTCCCAAAATATATTTTGAATCTTTGAACAGGAAAAGTTTCCAACCGAACCCACCCATCATCGTTTAAAACGGAACGCACCATATAAATTATGGCGCGAACTTAGCTGTCAGTTTGTGTTCTAATTTAGAAAATGGCGGTTGGAGTGGTTCGGAAACCGTTTTTTTTTTTTTTTTTCTTTAATGTTATTCTGGGTACACTTTTTTGTACAACTTCTTTGACATTTCTACACTTCTGTTTTCATCAAGTCACACCATCAGTTGATTGACGGTGATGTGCATACAAAGTTAGCCACCTTCCAGAATCTTCACCCTTCCTTTATCACCTTCGAAATAAAGTTGAATTTTGTTTGTATTTGTTTATCTATCTTGTTGATACAATTTTGTATTCGTTAAGCTATCGACACGCGCTGACGTGGGAAAGTAAACATTACACCAAAAATATATCTAGGGATTATTTTCAAGTGTTTCCGTAGTAAACTAAACTTGTTGTAAGGTTGAAGGACCTTTATATCACATATCTGCCGTGCTTGAAAATGAAACGATAATTTGCTCATACATAACATGGTCTACTGTAATTACTTCTTTCTCTGAGAATCAGATTTTCGCTGTAAGGCTATAGTCGTCATGTAGACAATATAACTTCGCCTTTCGTCACCTTAGAATAGAGATAATGGAAACTCCTACTCAAGACTAGACAAGCCACTTAATCTGAAAAATACCTGTAATAACTTATGCTTGTAAAGTAAACGCAATATTTTCCCGGCCTTGCGTGTCTAGCAATAGTTATTAACTTTTCAGCAATCTAAGTTAAATTACTTAGTTTATTTGATTTATTTGCTTGGTTGGATGTGGTAATTATTTCTGCAGTATTTTGACCTTCGTGCCTGTTCACTTTTATACCAGATTATTTATTACTATACCCAAAGTCTCTAATTCAGATAATTTATGTAAACAAAGTAATGTCAAGAAATGTCATTGTCAAAATGACAGAACAGTGGTGCAAAACATTTTATCATATATTTTTTTTGTAAATTCTCATTTATGAAATTAAAGTGAATTAGTTATAAGAACTATGCAAACAAAATACCGTTACCGAACAATGTTTTATGTAGTGTGTTGGAGACACGGCCGATTATCGTCATAATCAGCACGTTTAAGTCCACTGCTAGACGTAGGCCTCCCAAAATTGATTTCACTCGAAACAGTTTACAGCCGTTTTCATCCAAAACGTGGCTAGAATATGCTACATACAATATGAATCTATGAATGAGAGTTGTAATATTAGTGTTGTTGAAGATGTAAAACATGTGAAAATGTTTGGATCTCCTGCATTGTTACCAGTATCATAAAATATGTTATACCAGAAAATCTCCTTTCTTTAATAACTTTGTTTAAAACCGAAAATTTATAAAAATAATTACGGTATGATTATTTTTTAATTATTATTTCTTAAAATCAGTACTTAAAAGAAAATGAAACCTCTTTTTTCGCCATCTTATGTGAATTACCATTACGAAGACATTTTTTTGTTATGTTATCCCCTTTGTTTACATAAATTATCTGAATTTGAGACTTTGGGTATAGCTGTGTCCACGGCTTCCTTCGTGTGGCTGTGTATTATATTGGGATTATAAGTTAATGGGAAACTGATTATACGTTAGAGGGAATGGGATGTAATACTATCGTAATGTCGTACAACATCGGTTGATTTTGTTAATGTAAACTAAAACTTGTTGGTACAGCTTTGATTTGATGAACGAAAGAAAATAATTGTGATTCTTAAATTTTCCTGGGTCCTCACAATTAGAATCGTTATTTGCTATGAGTTTAATTTCATTGATAATATTGTTTTGGGGCTTATTATTCCGAATCATCATAGCATTTTTCGTTTTATACCTATATTGTGCGTTACAAAACAAAGCATATTGTTACGGTGATAAGTAAAAAAAAACGAAATACAAAAGTACCATCTTACTAAACCAACTACCAACTAGAACTACGTGTAGATGAGACCGAAACGAGTTTAAATTGCCGCAAATTCTTCTACAAAACAAGCACCGCATAACAACAACTCAATATTCATAAGAGCATGGTATTACAAAATTTAAATAATAAGTCTCGATGGTTATCACGGGTGCGCGCGCGCAACGGAAGCGGGTTCGACGCCCAGCAGCGGGACGGTACCGTGGAATATGTAATGATGTCTAATTAAACGTTATGTAATGGACAATGTGTGATTTCTGTCATTAGAAGGGCTTTTCTGTAAGGTCCAAGGAAGAGATAGGTTGCAATTTGGTTTTTAAATAAATCTAGCCCTATGAAAATCACTCTACATCTTTTGGCAGAGCTAACAAACGACTCAAAAGAGCTAGAGGAAAATGTAAATAAATGCTTACAAAAAAAATGATAAGTACCTAGATATACATTCAACTGATTCAACAACAGCAAAAATGTTGAAGGCGTTGTAACCATTGACATTCCACTAATTTGTAGAAATGTAATTAATAAGAATAATTCCCATTGCTGTACAAATGGAACGTAGCTATCGGACATTTATATTAGAAACAATGCAATGTAATTGTATTGTTACTAGATACTACTTTCCTACTCAGAAGATTGTTATCTGAAAAATGCGTGCGTTCACATCGTTCATGAATAACTTGGTTGTATACCGTTATGAATTGCGCACCTTTCATGGAAACACCTTTCGAAAGTAGTTCAATTATATTATCTTCCATTTTATATATCGTAATACTCATAATAAATCTTCGAATAATATCTAGCAGTATCTTCCTTATTTACTCTCAATCTTTCTGCTGAGTTGCTAGCGGATTCTTCATCAACGTCGTCTTAAACTTTCCTGGTGAGTTATAGCAGGTGGCATTTTTATTTGCTTCCATAAAAAAGCAAATCGCATGGCGTGTGCAGTTTCACTTGACTGACAGTACAAGCTGACATCCTAACAATTTAGAAAGCCAATTATGTCTAGTCTGTTACCATAACAATGACGGACTCTCTTTTGCATCATTTTTCAACTACCCACCTTAAACCTACGGACTTTTCACCCGACTTTGGCCATTCTTCTCCACTATCTCATTCGTAGATCAGTTTCTGTACCAGTGTGGGAGTAATATTAAACTTCATTGATAAACAAACGGATTTCTTCAATGGACTGACATCACATCGATCCATCATACAACGCTAATGCATTGATTGTTATTGTTTACGCAACGTCACAGCTTCGGGTGTTAGGACCTGTAGACTCGTTGATTAAAAATGTTTGATATCAATTGCTAGAAATACACCGTGATTTATATTTTTTTAGAAAGCAAATGATTGACGCCTTTTGGTAATCAAGAAGATTGCCAAAAGGTGCTTCCCTATCCATAACTTATTTTATCATAAGATTACTACTAGACCAAAAATTAACCACTAGATGAAAAATGGTAACAAGCCCAAAAACTGACAAGTTCTTGTTTTACCTCAACGAAGCCGTGTTAAATCTCATTAAACCGATTAGCCTCAGTAGCAACTAACAGCGTATTACAATCTTACTCAAAGTAGTTGTTGTGTTTTTCAAAATAGACCACTTCGTTAAAAGCAACGCGATATCAATTAGGTTGTCTGTCATCGCTTGAACGTGTCGGGTTGCCGACGAATTCAATTCTAAAACGTACCCCGCCATTTGGGATACATTAATTCATAGTTTGTTTTGTTTAGATGTTAAAATTAATTTGAAATAGTAGTTCTGGGGAACACGAAATTAGAATGTAAAAATGAATCCCTGAGTTTTCTTTTTAATTGAAAGAAAGAAAAATATACAGTATTAGTTTCTTGTCATCCCGAGTTTTAATAGGACACTAAAGGAGCTGTTTTGTGTGATCTTGTTCAAAATACACCGAATACAGACACTAATAATGAAATCGTTCTATATCAATGTCAACTAACCAAGAAATGCCAATAAAATACTCCAAAACCGCGTCCTAAAATGTAAACTAAAGATAAATTCTAGGTAATTTAGACAAATCGCATTTCTCGAATACCTACGGTCACCACTGTCGTTCTGTCACGCCACAAATTCCAGAAGAAACCGCAGGTATGCGCACTTGCTTCCAAACCGTCATTTTGACACGTACGTCCTCGTGAGAGATCACCGTTAGAAATATACATATTGAGGGGAAACGGAGAAAAGACACATCTGACTAACGGTCTATCTATGATAAAAGATTAAAACCTAGATAAACCGTCGGTTTCATCTATGGTTCTAGATATTTCTAGATGAAATAGTTCTGGCTACAGATAGAGAAATAGAAAAAGTTGGGGGTTTTAAATCCACGAATGTTGAAAACAAGTGAGTTTTGGTACATTTTTGACTAAGCCTGAGATTTTTTTAAATCACTCCCGAAAACTTATTTGTTACCTACATCAATTGATCCGAAATACCAGGAAATCAAATTAAACTCAAAATCACGCCAATCAGTCTTATCAGTAACAGTACCATTCCACTAATAAATGCCAATAAATCACTGAAGCAGACGCACCGGAAGCGGCAGAGGTCGCTGGTGTCAGCCATCAGCGCGCGCGCATCAAACGACTTGAGCTTTCGTAACAACTATCAATCGTTAACTGAACTCAATTGTTGTTGTGTAATCAACTTTGTGATTGGTAGACAATATGGGTCCTTCGGGGGAGTTTTATTTCTGAGTATAGTTTAGATTTTACTTGAAATAAGAGCACTTCGTAAGATGAAGCGATGGAACTATTTTAGGGCCACCTATATAACTAGGATTTATTTACGGCCTATTGCCATCTTAAAGTTCCCGAGACCGATTGCTCTATCCACTTTATTGACCCATTCGCTCCATCTATTGTTATGGTGAAACAATTTAACAGATCTCAATCTACTGCAATCTGTGTTACACCCGACCTAGCTGCGAAAACAATCACTCCACATAACTCTGCCCTAACAAGTGCAACTCCAATTGAAGTCACAAACCGCTTAGCTCAATTGGATAATGCTCCGAGTAAAAGGGTAATGCGTTCGCAAGCGCAGATTGATCGATTACCGGAAGCAGCCATTTTGGAGCGGCCACGACATTGCAATTTCAATCCTTTTATTGGCGGCTCCCTGCTACAGGCCGCTGATCATACGAATGTGTATGACTGTATCTAGGACGCGATAAAAATGTCTGTAGATTTGGCCATCATGTGAATGACGAGAATTTGCCTTGACCTAATTGGGGCCACCACGGTAGGATTGGTTAGGACGAGATAAACGTTGGTGATAAAGTTGATAAAATCGAGCTAATAAAGAAAGGTTTCTAAAATGTTTGGTCAATTGTGAATTTTCGTGGATAAAGGTAAAATTAAAGGAGTTTCTTCAAACTCGTAACAAATTCATAACGTACTATATGATGAGTACTACTGGCATAATATTATTTTGAAGTTTAAGTTCCTGGTCATATAGGGAATCATTTATATCTAGCTAATAAATAAAATATTAGGTAAGCTTAATTACTTCATGTCCTTTAGCAACCTGCAATTGATTTTATCCTCAAATCAGCTTCAAACAATCGTCTCCATTTAAAGAGATTCAACATGAAACCACGACGAAATTGTACATGATAGCGACTGGATAAGGCTTTTATAGCAAAATGCAATTAAGTCTGCCCTTTACAAGCCATGTCTTCGAAACTTCGAGATTTCAGGAAACCTTAATAGAAATGTTATATAGCTTAAAACAAGCTTAATTACCGAACTATAAGTAGGCAGTGAGGCACACGTAAATAGACATAAAACTCATTCTTACACTCACTCACTCTCTCTTTCTTATGCCATATGTTAGAAAGTGATCAGAATACAAAGATGGCGGCGATGACGCATTGCGGTATAACAATCTAGTAATAGAACGCGTTAAAAGACTTAATGCTTCAGTTACGGTACGGATAACTCATTTGAAATAGTTAACGGGTTCTTTTATGTTAGACTAAGAAATAAATAAGAGGCGAGGCGTAAGGTGTGAATGATCCATGTTTTTAATTAAGACTAAAAGTGTTTAGCCATAAAAAATGACAAATGGCCAGCCTTGTTATGGAACTAATTCGTGCCTCTAATAAAAAGTCGGCTTTATGTAAAGAATTTTATGCATGAACAGCATCAAATATTTGCTGAGCACTGATTGATTTATACACATCTATCTATGGTTCGAGGATTTCAAGAACATAATGATGATAATTGATTATCCATCGCTCCATGAGCAAAGGCGTCAATAATATAGAAGTTGAAGTATGCATATTCCATCATATTACCAGTTTCCAGCTTTGAATAACACATTTTCAATGCAAAGATTTTTGCATATTCTAAAAATCTCTTGAAAAAGACTGGTCCAATAATCAATGTTCACATTTTTAGTACTTTGTGAGCTGCGCCAACGCATTACTCCTGCACCTTCGACTTATCAATGAACCATTTAATAGTAAAGTGAATAATGGCGTGACTCAGACAGAATAGCAGATATTTGCCATACAGTTGCCATGATGCGGGTTACTAGGTCTCGCAATTTTATGGGCATTTTGCTCATTGGTGAGATTCATGCGTGGCTTGGGAAAAAATGTAGTGTTTGTAAGTGCGTGCGAGCTTAGGATATTAAAGTTTGAGTTGTTCCAAAAGAATCCTTATTTTAATGCATTCAATGCACCTACAACCCAAAGTTCTGAAATTAGAAAACCTGACCTACCTGGCCTTTGGGAACTACAGTGGGGTCATCTTCCAGTCTGACAGAAATTACTGATTTTGTTAGGTAATTGTTCATCATTCTTGTGTTTCCTGTCTTTCTTTGTAAAAGCTTTGGGTGTTCAAAAGTTACAATTGGTACCATTGGTACAATTGCTATGTGCCTTTATTGTTCTCGATAAGTGAGTTTGGTATTGTTTCGTAATGATTCATATTTTTACTGACTTCATTGATAAGTTTGCTTTGTTGAATCACTATTTGCAAACAGACATGACGTAGGGACGAGCTCATGATAGACATGTCTGGACGACAATTTATTACTTAATCATAATAATTGACATTATGAATAATTGAAATATGCTCATACAAATAAAACTAAAGCACGGAGTAAATATTATGAATAACGGTATTTAAATCAAATTGTCGAGTTTATTGACCGGATATCGCAGCCTCCAACAAGCGGAAGTGACGTAGCGTTATGATGGGATGCGCGCGCGCAAGTTACCGCAAAAGATTATCATGTCGGCGCCTTGGCTTTATTGATTTATGGTGAATTTATCAGTTTTATTAACTGTTTACTTGAGCAATAAATGTGTTGTCAGTTTGATTACTTTGTTATTGGTGAATACATTTCTCTCAAGAATTGTAGAAACTTGTTATAGGCAACGACTGATTTTAGCCACTCTGACTGAAATTCGACACTTAAATGCATGAAATGGAAGAATAATGAGAACGAGAAGAATAGAAGATTATGTGATAGAATTTTTCGGGAGTGAAACGAGTTGGTAAAATACTTCAAATATTGTATGTAGTGCTTGTTAAAAGTATGTACTCCCTTTCTAAGCTAAATACAGAACCTAAGGAATGTATAAAGTTGATAGTAATACAGGTCCATAGATCGGAATTCTGCCTTGTAATCAAAGCGTAAAGCCCACGTGTAAGCATTTTGTAAACAGTTTAATGTGAGCCATGTTGACATACAGACACTTAATGGCTTATTATATTGAATGTGTGCGTTGTGCAACTTATTAATACACGAACATCTTTGTTTGTATTTGAATTATTGTGCAAAAGTTGAGTAGGTACACACGGCAACATATCAAGCTATACAAATCCAGTTTACGCTGGTCTCGCATTGTATAGGATTTCCGTACAATGAGATATCAGTTTATACTGGAAATGTATAGCTTGATATGTAGCCGTATGTACCAGTGATATTGGCTATTTCGTTTCATGTGTTTCAAAGCTTAGTGGGTGTGATTTGTAATTCACATAAATACATAGTATTTTGCTATACCTACACTTATGTTTCATATAGAGCGTGTTTGTACACTTGGTTACCATAAGTAAAGGCTCCCACACACAGGCCGCGCTGCCTGTCGCGCCAGTCTGCACGAGCCTTTAAGCACACGTTGCTTCGTGAGTTAAAAATACTATATGTAGGTACTACGAAATAAGCTGAAGTAGGCAAGCTACACAGTTCTTCAATGAAATAAATAGTTTCCTATTATATACCTATAAAAGTCATACTTAAAAATTTGTTAGTCATTTAAGAAAAATACATAATGTTCTCACAGTGCTATCTGTCATCATCGGAATGCTACATTAAGTAATGTTATTGTTGACTGAGTAGATAGCTATGATTATGACCGACGATTAGATAAAGAAGTCTTTACGGGCTAGTTTATTCTGGTTTAGTAACTATCTGTTAGTAGGACAGTAGACAGTGACAGTAGACCGCATGTCAGCGGCAACAAAATCAGTATAAACTGGCTATAATAGAATATCTCTTATCTATTGAATCTCAAGCTCAAAGTGTTACCTCTAACGTGCGATCGAGTGTACTCTATTTACAAGCAATCTGAAACGTGTATAATTATTTTTGGATGATAAAAATTATGATTATTTGAAATCATGTTTTACGTCATTCCTGTGGAAACAAGATAACAGCTGCAATTTTTTTGTGTAAATAATTATAATTGCCAAAGAATTGGTTAGTGACCAAATTACGCGGTAAAATCAGCAGTGCAAAATCATTCATTTTTAAAGTTATGTCTTAATGAACTCCTAATGCTAAAATTAGCAAAACAATGAAAACAACAACATTACATAAAACCGAGGAATTACTTAGATGCTGTGAGAAAAGATCTGTATCTTAGCATAAAGATGAATATGTAATGCTTGAAGCAACGCTTTACACGAGGAATTAATTAAAGTGACAACTTATTAATAGTACCTTAGATGACAATCTAAAGCACAAAGATGTGATTTGCATCTCAATATTTAAATAATTACCGTTGCAAAAAGAATGAACAACAACAGAAATAGTTGAAACTATAGCACGTGTGAAAGCTTTCATCTCATGTAACTAGATGGCGGTAAAAGTCAATTTACAACGCGCTAGGATTACTTTCTTAATGAAAAATCTATAGGAATGATCGATTAATGACAAAAGATTAAGTTTAGGAAACTGTTTTTAAAGTCCCAGATCAGTTAATCTGCTGTTAATCTCATGTTAACCTTGAGAAACCAAAACAACTGCAACAGCCAATCAGATCATTCGACAAGAGCTTAAATTCCCGGCTTTCAAAAGCTGGAATAACCCCTACTATTTCTCATCATCAAAATAAATTTAAATTACGCAAACACCAGTCGTAGTCGACCCGATAGCCTAACAACATTCCTAAACTGATTTCTAGATTACCTAGAAGGCAAGTATTTATATTTAATTCGGTTGCGCAAGCACGTTTCATTTCATCTCGTAAGGAACGTCTAACTTATCTGATCATCTATGGTAATGTGTAAAAAGTTGTACTTAACTGTTCGGAAGGAATGTGCTTTTTTCATTAGCAGCACTGATAAAGGAATGAGGCTGTAGACGTTAGTGCCTAAGCAAAGAAGTAGTGCAGTAATTTAGAACGTAGGGTATGGTTTTTGCACGCAGAATTTATTAGCTAGAGCTGAAACTTTTTACATTCGTCGATGGAGAAAATCAATTGCAATGCGGTTCTTCGCTGCGGTAAAGGGCTCCATTGACAGCTGAATGAAGGTAACAAACACTTTGAGCCATTTACACGGAATTCATTTTTGACAGTTACATACCTCCCCATTAGCAAAGAAAGCGCCGAACTTTCTGAAGGTATCTTCCTAATTAGTCACTATGATTCAAAACCACCAGGCACAGTTATTCATGCAACGATACCGCCATAAAAGACCATTCCTACTTTCCTTAAAACCCGGATCACCATAACAAAGTGTGCCCAATTGAAAAACCATTAAATATTAAAAGCAAAACTAAACTTTATCACCACAAGAAGCAAAGACGAATTAAATTAAAGTCTTCTTTAGGAAGTATCAAGCCATTAACCATTCTGGTCTGGCAACCCGTTATGAACATGTTTCGACAAGTCTGAGGACTACTGAGAAACGAGGGCAAGGACTAGGAATCCGTGACCTTATAAGAGTTATTTAATGACTTGTCTACACAATGGGCCATGATGGCAGTTATAAAGTTCATTGATAGTTTTCTAATTAGCTAATGATAATGAATGATCCATTTCAAGTCTTAAGACAATTTACTGGACTTTATACATTGGAGGCATTAGTTAATGCAGTGCTGAATATAATAGGTAGATTCCCTTAATGATTAATGATCAGAAATTATTTGGTTAAACATAAATTAAGCATCCCATTTTTGGTTAACTCATTGGCTAAAAAGAATTAGCTGCACAGCGTAAAGCTCTGTAAGTCACAATGAAAGTGTCACAAGTCTATTCATTACTAACTAAGTGCGTAATGGATATTTAATAAATGGGACTGGCATATACCGTCAGGGTGAATTTTCCAAGTGTCATCCACGGAGGATGACCAAATCCAAAACTAAGTATAAGGAATTGTGAAACAGTCTGAAAGGAGTCTCAAGGCGGAATTTGACGGAAAACTAAAACGGTATCATTAGAGAAACACCTGCCCAGAATAAAAACAGGTACCTATTCATATATCACTCTAATTTTCTTTCATTAACTACTCTGCACGCCTTTATGTTGTGATATATTAATTCTACATGATGTCTTTATAAGCGCATTTCACTTGGAACACAAGTAGTTACGACAGCCAACGTAATGTTTTCTTAGAAGAGCACATCTTGAGCAGAAGAAGATGTAATTGGACGTCCAATGGACACCTGTTTCGTTCTTGTGGTTTCGTTCTTGTGATGTGCAAGGAGGATATTTATGGACCAACGTTGGTCCTAAAGCTTCCAACGTTAGACAATAATGTTGGGATGTGTGGGGCCAATATTGGTGGAGATTAATTTTAAATGTCATTCATTTTGCATCCGTATTAAATTTTTTATGATTGTGTTAATTTGGATATGGTAAAATAACATGGTCAAGGATGATAAAAGCTTCTAGAGGACTCGGACTCTATAACGCAACTTTACACAACAAAATTAAGCATAAGTAATTTGTTTAAAAAAAGTATCATACCTACTTATTCTAATAATTTCGAAGGTATTGTTTACACCATCAATAGTTACTTATTACGTAAACTTACAAATGTACAAAACCTAACGCTAGAGACGTGAAAAACTTACCTCTAGTAAATCGTAGAGGAATTCCACGTAACTCATTATCGTAGTGACAAATTAAATTAATAAAAACTTCACTAAATAGACCTCACTGCACAAAGTCTGTTGTCGGAGTGGCAACTGCAAAAGATAATTTGTTTATGGTAGGTTACCACACCTATGCGCCTACGCCGTTTTTTTAAACACCTGCCTATCTATATATGGACACTAATCAACAGATTTAATATTAACATTGCCGTTTTTTTCTTGTCTATCATGTGTGTCATTGACACGGTGGAAAATATGCAAATTTTTCCGAAAGTCTTTGGGTTTCTGTTTTCTGTTTTATTCCCTTTTAATTTGAAAGTCATCTATCTGTTAATGGAAGTCGGTTAAAACGCCGGTAGATGACATTTAAAATGTCATTCTAATATTTGTTAAATCTTGAATGAAAATAACTTATAAATCGGCACCAGCAAGTCGCGAATCATCGTCAAAACCGGTTTGAAAAGTAGGCTTGCAAAATACAGCTACGGTGTTAGTAATCATGCAGTACTGTGATTTCTCGGTGACAAAAAACTAAGTTGACTGTAAATTATAACGTACAGGTGCAATAAAAAACTGACGACGTCACGATAACTTTAAAACAAAAAAGTAAGGCGGGAAAAGTTCCAAATAGATCATACTTATGTCCTCAACTTCAAGATGCACACAAAAGGTGGTTTCATAATAATAAATCACGCTACTTACACACGTCAAAATGCGCTTACGCACCAAAAGCACAGTTAATATACACTAATGATAGTGTACTGCTGCCTCAGCAACCGACAATCAAACAAGATACAAATGAAAGCAGTTTGGCTCCTTCAGAATCAAGCCCGAGGCACGGATGCGTTAAAAAAAAATAAAAAGCTATGGTCGCGTTCGCGTGCACTGTCCGTGGGAACGTTTGAACAATAAAAAGAATTTAATCGACATGATTATCCGGGGTTTGCATTTGCGAAAAATTCGGACGATCTTAAATATGTACGGTATAATTTAATTTTAATATTACGCTGTCCTATTCAACTTCAACACAATGATGTTGCGGTGCGAATGCGACAGCTTTTTGTTGCGAAAAAAAAAATATGGCGGATGTAATTACAGCAGTAGACGCAAAAACAGATTGTTATTTTTTGGAACCAGTCAGTCTTTTCGGTACGGTTCTATTATCGAGAGGAGGTAGCGATTTTTCACGGATAATATTTGTGCTGAATCCATTGCAAACAAAGATGTTTCGAAATTGTGTAGCAAATATGTATTTATTTCTATGAAGGTCGAGTAAGTAACTTCAAACTTTCAAGAATAATTTTTGACAAGTGAATTAAGGTGTATTATTAAAACGTCGCAGCACAATCATTTCTAGATCAGGACTCAATTTATAAATGCAACTATTCGCCTTAAATAAGATAATAAAGTAGTAGTAGTTAAAAGATTCAAGCGTTATACTGTCAATCCCAAATATTATTTCCACAAAGTTCAATAACACAGCTGATTTGCATTCGCCAAGACATTGAAACCGCTTCTCGTCCTGAGAATCGATAAAGACGATCGGATTCGCGCCGAGAATTTCGGATTCAAGTCCGAACAACCATATAGGTCTAATAAATTAAGAGTCGTGGTGCGTGTGCGCATTACAAAACGATGACTAAACATCGCATCGGCCGTGCAATCTCGTACAACCTGATTTTTGTCGTGACTAATGCGAAATATTCAGATATTTACTAAATAACCGTGTTCTTTTACAAATTTCTGTTACTTTTTGGGGATTTATTGAACTAATAAATTGTTCGTTTGTCGACAGTAAATAAGTTTTAACTAGTTGTTGAACTTTGGTCTAGACAGAGTTTTATCATAATATTTTTTATTTGTTTTCTAACTCTATAGGATTTATATTAAAACTATGGCGGTAAACTCGATGACACTCTACCGTCATAGTAAGTCCACTTTAATAGGAATCTCCAAAACGAACAACTATTTTTGTCCAAAGCTCCCAAAACCGACAGTTCAAGTTCAAAGTATCATTGTGTCGTTAATAACACATTCTTGCTCACTCAACCGTGAAATCACATAAGAAAATTGCTCCTAAAAGCCCAATTACCATAACATTAACAAACTCAATTAGGACATACGATCTTTAAAGATTCCATAGAATTTGTCAAGAATTCAATTCAGTCCGACTTGTTAAAAACGTTCCGTAAAAGTTACGGTTCAAAAATTCTCCCACGAATAAATACATACTTATTTGGTCTGTCAACTTCTTCAAAAAGCACATTCAAATATAAACTCTATAAATAGGAAGTAAGTCTTAAAGTAAGTTGCGGAAAACTTGAAGGCCACCGGAAATCAAACGCGGTTGGATTATTGGGATCGCGATCAGAGTTTAAATATGGCCGCGCATCCGGTCAATTGAGTGTCGATTTGACTAATTAAGAAGGGTCGATTCTCATTCCGATAGGCGCAAATGTCAGTGTAGCTGTTAAGAATGACTAAAAAGAAATAAATCACATAAAAAAAAAACAATATGACAATGGTACCTACTTGAAGACTAACATTTTCAAAGAACATTATTCCATTCGCATCAAGGTAATAAACTGTAACTCCATTTAAAGTCCCAACTACCATAAAAACTAATCAAAATTTACTGCGATCATCAAATATAAATTTTGTAAAAGCTCACTGGACAATCCTATTTAGTTAAAACACGGCGATAAGTATTCTCCACATGCAACCGTAATAGGATTGTCCATCAGATAATGGTGAGAATGAAAGCTTCCGTGATGTCAAAATAATTAAGATGTTAGATAACGTTTGATAGGCTAATTTGTTTTAATTAGTTAAAGGGATCGGTGCAGTTAGGTATGGAGGGTCAAGTATGAGTAATACTAGCCCGGAAGAACATTATGGTGGCTTTGAATTAGTCAGATTTCTTACTAGGACGGTCGAAATCGAAGGATTGTGTCTCACTCGGGTCTTTAAATCTCCTCAAAAATATTTAAAAGCAATATATGGTTGTAACATCTTCAATAATAAAGGTTGCATTGTAAGACAAGAAAGCCCAAGAAACATATAATTTATATTCCAAAATACTCCTACTGAAATTTTTAGGACTGCAATAGAATCGAATATCTTAAGAGTTTAAGCAACCATTAACATTGTTTAACTGCCCAAAAAAAACAGAAATTACTATAAGATTCCACAAAGACCAATTTCAACTAAAACCCCTTTATCAAAAAAGGTTCTTTTCAAATCCATCCATCAGATCTGTATAATTATTACAATCGTACAATATGGCAACTCTGACAACCAGTAATTGATGCGTTCAGTTTTGAAAAACGTTCCAGAATCGATGGTAATCATATATTTTTGATATAATTGTCGTAAGGTAATGTCCGATTGGAATAATTGGCCTTTATTTTTGAATAATTGAATGATTGGCACTTTCAAGCTTGAGCTTATTAATGTAAGTGATGTTATTAATAAGGGTTTTTCTCACGAGTGTATTCTAATAAGACTACAATAGCCAGTTTGTTTGAATAGGAGATAGCTTGAAAGCAGCTTCGGTGTCTTACAATTCATTATCTAATCTTTCTTCACATGCATGTGTAATGAAAATGATTATTCTTGCAGTGCCATTCTCAATTGAAAAGATTTAGAATTCTATCCAATTATTTATCATTATGTTCAATTACATCTGTTACCAGTTAAGCAACAAGACAGTTCTAATTCTAGCTATATAATTATTTCCCAGTCGTATATTTATCTAAAAACGAAAAACACGACACTGTCATGTACAATCACTATAATTTGTTCAACAACATTCAGCCTTATTTCTTTAACATTCTAACTAATCGACTTAGAATAGTGAGGAGACTTAACTAAATAAAACAGTCGATCCCTACACTATCAAAGGCTGATGGCTCAAAGACTGTGTCCCGAAGCAAAACTACTCCCAATGGACATGTAGCAATAAACAGTAGGGCTCTAGACAGAAAACAGACGTCCTCGCACGAAGGGCCCTTTGTTTAGAACATTTTATAAATAAACCTTCAAGTAGTGACCTCCTTTGTGTTAATATTGGAATGTTTATAAAAAAGTTTTTGGACGATATTCAAAGAAGATTGAAAAATAGTTTAAATTAGGACCGTTTTTGTGAAGGGCCTACTGGAATCAAAAGGATAACCAGAAAAACAAAGCGATTAAGTTTAAAATTAACGATTGTCGTGTGTCAGCTATAAATAACTTGACTGTCCATACATAATTCGGATATTCAAAAAAATCCAGCCATATGTCGGTATCAGCTGATCGGCCTCCATTATAGTCAGTAATTCCTCTTAGCACAGGTAAAAGTTTTTTGGTGGCAACTTTCAACAGCTGTTCGAGTGCGTGCACGCATTCGAAATCCCAAAATTTTCATACAATTTGAAGTTTCGTTAATGTATCCGAACATCTGCGCCAGCAGGTGCTGCCCCGGAATTTTTGAATTTTGAACACTCCTTGTGTATCTAATTATTATTACTTTTTGCGTAATTATTGAAGAAGATGGCCGCGTTTTATGATTGTAAACGTATGGATTTTATTGCTACTTATTTTGATCGTTGAGCTTTAATGTCAATTAGAATGACATTTCATTATGGAAATTGTTATTTTGCTGCTTCATGAGTTTTTTTTATGACGTTTGATGCGTGAATATTATTAACATAACATCTTACATCACAAAGGATTTAAATAATTAAATTAGGCACGTGTAAGCTACTTGAATCCTTATTCCTTAGACCAATTTTACAATCAATATCCGCATAAAAAAAATATCCTTTCCCCTTACATCCTTTCAATCAATTTGCTTTCCATAACCGGAAATGTCATTTTATCAGTCCACTTTTTTTTCGCATCCGCATCCCGTACTCGATTCATATCGATGTATTTGTGTACCGATACCGATTACTGACGATATCTCAGTATCGGATATCATATCCGTTTAGTTGATATCGGATACTGGCTGGCGAAGATGCTGCTGAGTTTGTGCTTATCTTTATTAAGATAAGGACGGTCTTGTGTATGAATTACTGTGAATGAAATTGAGATTGAATGGCGAGCATCAAGGTTTTTGCGAATAAGAAAGTTTCGGGGAATTTGTATTGCAATTTTTACACGTACAACTTGCTACCTATTGTTACACATAATTAGTTCTGTCTTCAATTTATTTTACAAATTTCGTGGTTATAATTCTTTTAATTCCAACACAAATTAGAATAATGCAAATGGATTCATACATAGGTCAAATTACACCCTTAAAAATGTTATATACTGATATAACTATCCTTAAAATTTAATTACCCGACATTATCCAAAACATTGAATAACCTTTAAAGTATACTAATACATAGGTTAAAAAAGATTTGACGAAAAAAAAAAATTGAGATCCGTTGAAATCTGTATTATTTGGGTCCTTTGTACGGAACACCCCGGGTATCGAGTTCAGTAACAGCTGACACTACAAAAACTACCCTCTTCCTTTATCTATGGTTACTATTCAATGTTGAGCACACTTTTGTGGGGCCTTTATTGAAAATATTATTATTAGTTCAAGTGATGTTATGGAATTCGATGAAAGAACTGCCTTGAAAATCAGTAAATATTTTAAATCAATTAACAACAAGTGGTTTACATTGTTTTTACTGTAACATGTTGCCAATACAGGCTCGTGTGCACCGTTTTGTTCCTGTATAACTTGCTCTTAAATAATAGTCCAAGATCCCAAATATTTTTTAATTTTTTATTCTTATTTTCTCTTCACAAACAATGACATGATAAAATATTTAAAACAAACTTAAAAACTATGTGACAAAGTTTGTCAGCACTAGGAATACCTGTATAGCAGATGACCAGGGTCCCACCACACGGTATGTAGACATACCTAATTATTTATACAGTAAATGTGAAGGAGCTGAGCATAACAATATAAAACATATAATATAAATCAATGATAAAACGAAATCAAAATGAAAAATAAAAAACATAAAACAAAACAATAAAACAGTGAAAAATTATGTGTGGGGAAATTTGCGGGGCGGACTATTCTGGATGAGTAATTCCTCAGTTGCTTTATAATCTAAATCTAAGTTATGAAGCCATTCAACTGGAGTACTCTTACAGGATTTTTTTGTTAGGTGATAGATCGTGGTAATGCTACATATACTAATTGGTCTTTCCTCATTTATATTTTTAATGCAGGGGGTAGGGTAGGGTGATTTTATTTATTTAATAAAGCACAAAACATCATGTACAGAGGCGGACTTAATGCCATAGGCATTTTCTACCAGTCAACCTTTGAGTGATGCAGAGACAAACAGTAGTAGGTGCAATAGCGAGAATTGAGGAATAAATATTCATTTAAACATAAAGATATACATAAACTTATTAAAAACTATTAATTCAATATATAAATCTTATTATATATAAATATAAGCACAAATAAATACACATAAATATGTATACTAAAACAAATAAGACAAACAATGGGAAAACATTACCATTGTGATGATACTGCCAGCTTCTTGCGAATGTGCTCGCAAACTTTTACTTTAAAAGATAAGGCTCCTACAGACTAGTGCAATATCGCGGGCGCGACGCGACTCTAGTAGCGCAATTTCTTTGTAGCTGCCTGTCGCGCCCGCGATATCGCGCGAGTCTGTACGAGCCTATAATCGGTTGGTTGCCATCCTGATTTCCTGGGGGAGCGCATTCCACAGAGAGATAGACTGTATGAAGAAGGAAGAGTGAATGAAGGCTGTGCGGTGAGTGGTATTTTACGAAAGCAGACAAAACAAATAGAATAACAAATGTTTTTTTTTTTTTTTTTGTGTTTAATCAAAACAAAGCTACTTTATGGTTCTTAATCAACTATCTCTCACTAGCGCTTTATTGATTCTACGTTCTTCGATTGAAATTAAATTTCTAATAATGCAGGTTTCTAACCAGCCAACATTGGATAAGCAACAACGTTTTTTTCCCCGCCTCATGTGCACGGTTCGTTTCCCAAGCCTGCACAGTGCACATGGCACACAGGAATTTGACACGCAGATGTTCGTTCCGCCACCGACACAATAAAATACCTAATAAAAATGGCCGACTTGCACTTTAGAAAATTATTACAGTTTTATCACGCAATTGTTTTGTCGGTGTTCTTGTGATTATTTGAAAGAAAGCTAGTAAATTAATGATTTATTGTTTTTATGAAATAATATCGTGTTTGGCTTTATTGACTATTTTTATTGTAAAACCAATAAATTTCCCGATTCCATGCTTATTTTCTTTAATATTTGTAATCGATAAAGTGAATATGTTTTCGAATAATCTAAAAAAAAAGTAAACAAAACATCAGAAAGCTGTGACATCCATTAGCGCATGCGCGTGTGAATTACTATGCGCTTGGAAAGATCATCATTCCATTACGAAATGTCAAGCCCCACATAAAATGTTTATACCTACTGAGTATTGGTTGTAGTACAACAACATAAAGCAGTATATAAATTTAAACAACTTCAATAAAGTACCTTACTTAAATATAATAATATAAAGTAAATGCTACCTAGTTTTCTATTTAAAAAAATCGTGTTTAGTTCCAAAGATAGGACTGCAGCTGTTAAACTGACTAAATATGGAAGGAATTGTTTTACTGGAGTTTTATTCAGAAGATTACATAACTATAGGAAATTAGAATGTATTAAACTGAAAAATATTAGAATGTATAAAAGAAACTTGATAATAATGCGATATCGTGCTTAACCTATCCAGCTAAGGAAAATAACTAAACAGTCTTCGGCTTCGCCACAAAAGTTCAATAGGGTCGATTTAACCTGTAACCTATTGATCTAAAGCCAACAAGCTTTTAGTCTTAGGGTTACGTTACGAGAAATATTAATTTGGGTGGCTTTATTTTATTACCAGCTTGAAGAGGAAAGTGGTACCAATAACAACGAGTGATAATATTACCCATGTACTTATGTATCTCAACAATACAAAGAAACAATTGACAAGAAATTGAGCAAACTAGAGAAAGCTAGTTTTTGTCAGCGACAGTCTAAAAGTAGGAACAAGCATGACAAGAAACAGCCTAAAAGTGGAACCAAATAAGACAAGAGCGAGACAACGCGGTTGCAAATTATTATGATTAAAAATATGCCTACCTAACACAATTTTTAATGATCCAACTTAATCGTTTTATAACACTTTAAAAGTGTTAAAAACATAACAACCGAGCAAGGAATGTGCAAAATCCTGCTTCGCCAAACGAGGGCCTACACTGTACGTAATCATACGCAATCTACACTTTTAAACTGCAATAAATGAATTCTTACGTTATTTACCGGTAATAAAATAAGTATCTTCACGCATTTTAGAAGCAAATTACTTTGGCGCCACATACTTGTTGAATTGCAAAAGTTGTTGCTAGCTCCTCGCCTACGATGGCCTCTTATGCTACACATACCATAAACAAAACAATGCAGTCGTTTAAGTTCATATTTTACTAAAAAGTTTATAACTTCAACTGTCAAAATGAGTTTTTAATTTTAGAACAAGCGCGCCATAAATCGAAAATGGCGCCAAAAGAAAGCCATCAATTTATTTTACGATGATTTTTTATTGCGAGTATTTTTTAAGACGTGGGTCATAGCAGTTTGACATTTTGTAACTGGAAACACTAAGCATGGATGAAAAGATTTTTACTGCGAATTGTCGTTCGTCGATCATCGTTATTACACAGTAATTCGTTTATGGCCCTCGGTAAAATGTAATGGAGATAATACCATGAATTTTTTAGATGTGACAATAAGACATAAGTTTTTACGCATGGAAAAAAGTGTGTCACAATCTTAGGGCACAGACCAATTGGTACTAAGAAGAAAAAAACCTTAATGCGGTAAAAGACAGTACTTTTCTTGAATTACCACGAAAAAGGTGACACCACAAATACATGTAGGTTAACTGCAATATTTTATTAAAACGTAAAAATCGGGTTATTCAAACGTCACGTTAAAATAGTGGTGTTGCTTCAATAAAATAGTAAAAAAATCTATAAAAATTTAATTCTACGTTGGCCTAACATGGTAAGATTTACAACGAGTCTTACGTTTCGCAATGAATTGTAAATCTGTTTTATTGTCTCAGATTAATGAAGATAGTGCCTATTTATCATTGTTATTGAGCTCGAGTAGAATAACTTTAGTTAATAGGCAATTTCTTACGTCCCTCTAGGATTCCTTGATAATAATCCCTCCTCCTCTCTTCCCCTTCTCTTCTTCTTTTTCTTCTTCTCTTCCTCTCTTCGTAATCTCCTTGTAGATTACGGATAAGTTTTTTGAAAAACAAAAGACTAACTATTGAATTTTTGTAATGTTTTATATTTTTAGTCCCTGAATATTTACTCAGGTTTGAAGTTGTGAAGGCTTCATTTTGGTGTATTTACATATATAAGGACCGGTTTTTATGAATGGCGAAGCTACTTATTATATCTTTCACATTAGATTATTATTACAAAATGCATTCCTAAGTTCACTGCTTTACACATTGATCCTCAAATGCAATTCTTAACACGACCCGACAGTAAATATTGCAACATCTGCAAGTAAATTAAGTAAAATTGAACGCTCTTTGGATACCGTTAAAATACGTGTATTTCTGCATATATTTGCCGCTGGATTTTGCATAATATTTGATAAAGTCATGATAACTTATCTTTGATAAGTAGGTTACGCATTTGTTCACCGAAAAATTGGATAATGAACTTAATGTTTTGACATAAAATGGCCCTTCATAATATTTTGTCGGTAAGCAGTATGAAAAGTTTTAATTCAAAGAAAAGAAAGAAAGAAAATAGGTACGTTTATTTGCGGTATGTAAACATGACGCAATGAAAGATCACAAACGCGAAAAGAACAAGTTGGGGGAAAAAATGCGACAGGTAGATGAGAGAAATACAATTATTTTTAATGAATGCAAATGATTATTGTGAATGAATTGACTTAAGGGAACCTGGAATGGCATTTACGAGTAGTATTTTCTAGGTTATCTCAGTACATAGGTACACTTGATAAGTGCTGTAATCTGCCTTGACATCTCATTTTGCACTAGTAACCTACATAAACAGAAAATTATCGGTATCGCGATTTTAGACAAAACTGATAGTATGACTGACAAGCCACATTGCACGTAGATCATTACAAAAAGTATTGTTGGATCTATTACGCCCACGGCGTATGTTTGAAGGAGTTTGACCGTTAAAATACTATGTATATTTCTTCGGGTCAACAGACTACTGAACAGTACCAGCGATACTTCAAAGAAACGGTCTCATTCAAAGCTACTCATACATGGTGTACGCTACACTACCCAAACATAACACTAACAAATACTTAAAACCTAAGACCTGAATCAAAAACAAAATTCAGCATTTAGAAAGGCGTCTTAAAAGGTGAAAGTCATGCTTTCATGCTTCGCAAAAAAACTCGCATCTCGTCGCGGCCTTGCCAAGGTGAGTGCAAGGGGGACATAACGGTGCGCTGGCGCACCGGCCCCCGCGCACCAACAAACATTAATTTTCATACACCATCGCCGACTTTGGCATCCAGCGAACGTTCCCACACTATCCCTCTACGTGCCACACAACATAAACAGCAATGTACACGATCAAACCACGTGCGTCGTCGGAAATGAATATGGTTTTTGATACACTTCCTTTCAGTACTGTTGTACTTAATGACTGTCTAATATGGTGTTCTGTCCCATTAAGTATGGTTCAAATTTCATACACGTTCACCATCGGTTATGGGAAAGCTAGGTAACGGTTGCTAGCCTTATTGAGGTAAGGGACTGTTAGGCATTCGCTCTGCTATTTGTAAACAAAGGTGTAAGTCTGTAAGAGTAATTTTCCCAAACTAGTGTGGTACTTATTTCTTAAGTATTGTTACATCGTTGTGTCATCAGCATTAACCATATTGTCATCACGTAATAAAATTTTGGTTGAAATCTTATTGTTTTAAAGTAGGGTAACTATGTTGGCGGTTTTTTCAAGGACGTTCTCTCGTTATGACAGCCCAATTTAACAACTATAGCGTGTATGATGGCCAAATTCATAGAGCTTACAAGGACATTCCTATTATATATTGCAAATTTATACAACATGAATAAAGATGTTTTGTAATTTTTGACATCAAATTCTACATATGTACCATCTCTTATTAATTATGTATTCGTAAAGTAGACCTAGAGCCACTTTTCTGTGAAATAGCTAAACGTGAGTTTTCGTACATAATAGACTACTTGGCATTCAAAACGCATACTTGAGTTGCAGCTGCAACTACACAAATGTTCTCCTCTCAAAGAAATAATTCAGCTGAGGGACCTGTCCTAATCAAAAAGGAGACTTACGATTTGACTGATCTCCGTGATAGGAATTGGTGTGATAGTTTTATCCGAGCTGTGGGGGAGCGATGAGGCGCTGGGAGTTGGCGACACTCCTGGGGAGGAAGGGCCATTCCCGACGCTCTCCTTAGAAGTGCGGTTGGGAGACAGCCTCGCTGGAAAGCTGAGCGTCTTCGTCCACTGCGATAAGCTACGCACCATCTTGACTGTTCATAAGCACAACACTCGTTCACTGAACTCTTTGTGACGAGCGGCACGCGCGCTCTCTAACACGCTCCGCGGACGAATGAGGAATCGAAGAGGGCAACAAAACGTACAGCCTGTGCAAGTTGCGACTTGACCGACTGGAGGGGAGCGCGTGTAGGGTGGCGATGTGTGCGTCGATGCAGTTTGGAGTCCGGCCACCTATGGGTTTTCGGTCGGATTTTCTTTTGTTTATCGGATCGCCTCGGCTACCTCGTGGAGCAAAAAAGTTTCGAACGGTCATCTTTGAGTTGTAATGAATTGGCAGTTAATTTACAGTTTGTTGTGTTAAATAGTTCGTTAAAATCTTATTAGTCACCGACTTGTTTTATAGGAGAGGCACAAAGTAGGTTTTTTTTTTTTGTTGAATGGAATACCTACTTTTAGTACCCTTTCACTTTTATAACTGACTTGAAACAATTTACGGTCCTTGCAAACAAATACAAAATAGATCTGAATAAAAAAGCTTTTGATAGTTCTTAAAAAAAATCTCAATAAGCCCATTACTTCTTCCACTCAAAAGCGCATTTCAATGTAGACTTCAAACCCATACATACCTACCTCACACATTCATTTGAATTAGCAACGCCCTATAAACGCAGAAAATAACTGCACGTAACGAGGGTGGCACCCTCCTCTCTTTTCAAAAACTCCAAGATATGTGCGAGCGCAAATATAGACTGGTTTAAAATGCGTCTTATACGTATTGTTCGGAGTATGCAATCAATTTTTCATGTAACCAAGAGCGGAAAGAAAGAAATAAAGCTTTTTATAAAGCTACTACAAGCAATCTAGCCCTTTACTTGGCAAAAACTCGAGTAAAAACTTTTTCTATTAACATCGTATACAGATAATCAAAGCAATTCTTCATAATGTATTTAATTAGTTACTCCACAAAGCATAACCCGACCAAGTTTTTATAAACTACGTCTCGGATGGGTGGTTAAAAAGTTACATTAAAAAAAACTTGGAGCTTATGGTTCGTGATAAACAGGAGGGTGCATAAGACGCGAATCGATACAATGGCTGCGCAGGATTGCGTGTCGCAACTTCCTGAAGCCACGTGCGCGCGCAGCTGACGCCCGCAGCGCATGCGCGCTGAGTGCATAAAATTTGAGGGGTTCGAAGGAAACTGTGAGTGGAATAGTAAGGAACCTTTTGTTTTTACATCCTTTGGAACCGACACTTGGAAGAAAAATGTCGTTTTGAATTGTTAGACTTGCTTGGCAAAATAGTTGAATCTTGTCAAACATAGACACAAAAATACTGATAGTGAATTAGTAAAGAAATATTACAATTCTTCTTGCTTCGTTTTATCACCCTACTTTTGTTCTGCATTGAATCATCGTTTAATTTAATCACATCACTGATGACATTACTGAGCTTTAAATAAATGAATACTCAATCAGTTTACATCCCTGACAAGCTAAGCTCCCTGTTTATTTTACAACGCTCAGCACTAAAGATTGTCTTAAGCAAAAAAGGGGTCATTACTGCCCCTCGTTATAAGTACCGCTCGCAATCAGCCCCTGGACCACCCCAACCCTACTACGAGTATCCTATTGTTCTCGGATAGGGTTGCTAATTCTTACTTGGAGAGTGCTTAGATACTTGATGTTGGCACGGTTCGATATAAGGGCAGGAGTAGTTTGTTGATTGTAGTTTGGCCCTGTTTTGTTTGAGATAAAAGTGTAAGCATCATTACTATACCTTGTGAACGTGTATTGTTCGTTAAAAGTTTCTAAATATAGGGTAGCCCAATCGAATGTAAACAACTTTTTTGGTCATTTGGCGCCAAATTCTTTGGTTCTTTGTTATCCACTCTGTTTTAACACATTTGAACTAAATGATAAAATATGGAAAATTCGTTATGCCATTTATAAGGCCATGTTCTTACACGGATTGAAAAACGACCCAATTTTTTCAACGAATCATTACGAGTAACTACTAATCTCATTTTGTTCACAGAGGATTTGTAAATAGACAGCATTTTCGATATTGTGGAGAAGAGCAACCTTTGTTGACCAAGGACCCCAAAATTTTTGTTGTCTGTCTGATAACGTGGAGTAATTGTACCATTCTTACTTGAAGAGGCTACAGGACAGGTGCTGCTATTACTGCAACTGGTATTCGCTATAATGTTAAGTTTTTTTATTTCATCAAATTCATCAGTTAAACAGAGAAAACACGTGAATCCAATAAGACGGAGCTAGAAACCATGTAGCACGAAACATAATCGAAACTTTGAGAGGAATGTGTCCGAAACAATCAATTTCAAGAAATGTTAACAAATTGACCTCCAAATTCACCAGATTCGTCAGGTCCTGACTTTCTTCTGTAGGATTATCTATAGGGAAGTGTCGCGGTCACTGAACACTATAAGCAGAATATTTGTGACTCTGATGATGGAATACTTAATAAAGTATGCGAACATTTGTGGAAAAACATAATGAAAAGCGATCGCATTTTAACCAGCAAAAAGGTGGAGATTTGGTGAATCTCATTTTTCATACAAAATTGTCAAGCCTGTATTATGTTATTATGGGAAAATATCTAGTTATTTTGATTTGTAATAAAAAATATCTTAATTTAAAGTTGTATACTTCCGAATTGGCCACCCTGTAAAACGCAGGACAAACATTGATAAATAGTTGGGTTATGTTAATGTAACCTGAAAATAATTGCAGAAAAGATTAATCAAATGAAGTAAGTAATGATCTTCATCAATAGCCCTACACAGTGGTAAATTAACTGTTTACTTTTGAAGTGTGGACCAATAATTCGGATGAGTCATTAGTTAAAGTGGATAAGAAAAAGACACGAATGACTCCATGTTTAACACCCCTACGTCTCTGTTCAAATATAGCGTCTACAATTGATACCCAAGGTGACAACAACAAATGCTTTAGAATTTAAAAAGCATGGCATACAATTATGTCCAAAATGAGTCATAGAATGTGTACCTATAATAGGCATTGACAGTAGGTAATAGCCAATAGGCAAAAGAGTTTGCGTTATAGACGATAGTTCTGAGTACCGGATACGGCGGTACGTGTCTTGAAATACAACTAATGAATTGCGCAAATCAAAACAAAATCAAATGACATTTATTTCCTTTTTACCATTTTAATGACGTCCATAGGCTTTTAAAACGATTATTTATTACTCTTCCTGATTCTGGCTTGGGAACCCAAGAAAGCATGGAATTGGAATTTAAAATTAAGTGTAAGTATTTGATTTGTGTATTTGTATTTTGATTTTCTACAGGCCAGGACTGAAATTTGGTAAAAGGGCAATCATAAGAACTGGTAGAACAATAAATTAACTTAAAGATAGAGAATATTATAAGGTGTTTCAGGCTATAGCAGCAAATATGGCTTCAACTGTTTTGATATTTGATTGCCCCTTGAAAAACAAACGAAAACTTCAAAATAATTTATGTAGAAGTAGAGCGTATAAACACTGCAATTTTCGTACTCAACATATGGCTTGAAAAAACATGTTCTATTGCTTTCTTAGCGCGCAAGGGATTAAAGTTAATAGGCAATAATTAATATGCACACGTTTTGTACTACAGACGTTTATTGACGATTTAAGTCAATTTGCCAAGTAAAAAAGTACCTATAAATAAAAACTTAATCTTAAGTTAAAACAAAGACGTTTAAAACGTCAAAGTGATTTATCCGCGCTTTCGTGAAAAGTATGGTGACTATACTTTAAAGACTTTTCTAATCCAGCTTTTTGGATATAAATTAAAACGTTAAATATTAGGTTCCTTCATTCCAAAGTAAAAGTAAACAAAAAAATAAATGGATTTGTAGTAGGTAAATAAATTGTGGTTTATTTTTATTATAGGTTATTAATATAATTTAATCTTTGCTATTACTCGGCTATAAAATTTAATATATACTTGTTTTTGTGCATTATCGAACCACTTCTAAGGGTCAACAGCAGTTTATTGTAAATATTGGTTTAACCTGTAGATATGGAAAATCCAATTGTTTCTGCACATCTTACGATACGCCTGTTTATCCGCAATTACGTTTTTCTTTATTTTAAACGTTCACTGGATTTCTCAAAGCTGCCAATAAAACTACCAGGCAACGCGATTTAAAATCTTCATGATTTATGAAACATACTCAATTTACAACAATTTACAATTAGGAAAAAAAAATTTTTTTTTAATTACAACACCTATTTATCCAAATCAAATCAAATATTTTATTGGAACAAAAACAGATTCACAATTTTTTAGTGTTCGTTAACAGGTGTCTGTCTACATTCGTTTAAAAAACCGGCCAAGTGCGTGTCGGACCACGAACAATGAAGGGTTCCATAGCTGGAAAGAATTTATCCCAAGAACAAACTTAATATTGTAGTTGAAATACATGTTCTTCCATACATCGATATACAGGTCGGTCAGTTCTCCAACTGCTAATGTAAGTTGGTTTACTATTACTCATTATCTTGTTAAGCCTACTTTTATGTGATAGTTTTCATTTTGACTTCGTTATAATAACATTTGGCAGTGGGCCATGATTTTATTCACATATCAAAAATCAACCATTTAGCTGGCCCGAGAGACACACTTCATTCTAACAAAAAATTGCAGTTTAAAGCTTAATAGTACTCAAACGGATCCCTGTATCGAAAAATGGTTTTTAAAAACCCCGCAATATTTTTGAAACGAGGATATACCTTGGGATAGACAAGGAAAAAAAATCATCCTCACTTTACGTATAGGGGAGATACCCCAAAAACCTGATTTTATTTTACTACTTTGTCGGCGTGATTAATATGTATACTCCATGCCAAATTAAAGCTTTCTAGAACTAAGAGTGTCTCAGCTAAGCCGCGGACAGATAGACAGACGGACATGGCGAAACTATAAGGGTTCCTTTTTGAGTTGACTATGGAATCCTAAATACTGTGTTGTAGCCATTAGTCACCTCCTTGGGGGAAGACAACGGTGTTCCAAAACAAAAATAACAAATTGTTCTAAGTAATAGAACCTAAAGTAAAAAATAGGTATATCAACTATTTAACTAAGATATTATTAGTTGCATTTAATTCCTATTATTTTAAATGATTAAAACAATAATAACAAAAATATGTTCCAGTTCTCTGAAGTAATATGTGGGTGTATGTATGCATGCATGTATATATATGTAGGTGTGCAGTGTATAATCTTATTCAATATTTACTATACTCCATTTGAAATAAGATTAGACCCTTAATTAAACCCTTTTTTGCATTCCGTTCAACCGATTTTGACTTCTATTCCGTAGGCATTAAAAGCAAAAAGTGATTACATATACCAACTGTTTACTGCAGCGTCTGCAGCTGTCTTTGTCATGCCACCAACTCAATAAAAGTCGAAATCAGTTAAACGGACTGTAAAAAAAGTTGATTTAAATGTCTAATCTTATTTCAAACGGAGAATACTTCACTTCAATCAGGAAATATCCCGTTTCCCTCAAAACCCACACCCATCCTACACATTGTTAGGCGAGGGGTTCCTTTATTA
The DNA here is from genome assembly GCA_947523025.1 of Dryobota labecula. Classification (NCBI taxonomy): domain Eukaryota; kingdom Metazoa; phylum Arthropoda; class Insecta; order Lepidoptera; family Noctuidae; genus Dryobota; species Dryobota labecula. Next base: position 2,815,789 of record OX383292.1, read on the forward strand.
TTAAAAACTAGTAAATGCTTGTTCAAAATTAGTTCTCTGTCAATCTGCCTAGCTATTCCCGTACCTCGTAAATTACGTTCTAACACCGTAAAATACTTTGGCAAAAGCGTGTCAAGTTAATTAGTTTGCTCTAAGCTCTGTTTAAAGTTTATTTAGAATATTTGGAAGTGATTGAACCAATAGATGAATGATTGATTGGGTATCCCGTTTTGGACAAACTGAAAATTTAACTAACGGTTGGTAAAATTATCTTCGGTTAGTAATGAAATTATTGGTTAAGGATACTGACAAAGGTGGGTGGGTGTCGAACAGTGGGTGTCATAAAAGGCGACTAAGGGGCTTACTAGAGAATGGGCAGCAGCGTTCTCTATACATTTTTAACACCATACTGCGATCGCCAACCCGCCTGCCAAGCGTGGCGATTATGGCACCCCCCCCCCCAATTGGGGGAGGCTTAAGTCCAGCAGTGGACGTCTTTCGGCTGCAATGATGACTGACAAAGGTTAACTACATGTACAGTTAAGTGATTTTGTGGATTAAATAAGTTAATAACGGAGCCTCTGACGGTTAAGATTTGTAAAAACAAACAGTTCTGTGTGGTGCCACACGTAAAGAATAGCACTATCTTCTTCTCGTGGGTGTCGTAAAAAGCGACTAACGGAGTTACTAGAGAATGGGCAGCAGCCTTCTCTATGTATTTTAACACCATACTGCGATCGCCAACGCGCCTGCCAAGCGTGGCAATTATTTCCCCTAGATGCGAGAAGCACAAACTGAAAAGAAGGAAAAGAAGTACGAGTATGTAAGGAGCGTAGCAAGTGGCATTCTATAGTTTCTGCCTACCCCCATGGAAAAAAGGCGTGAGTTTATGTATGTATGTATGTATGTATGCGAGAAGCACAGAACGGTAGGGCTTCTGGCTAAGTAATAACAGCGGCACGGGTCGATCGATCAGGTTAAGCTACCCTTGGCGTGGTTGTTCCGTGGATGGGTGACCATCTTTACATACCAAGACCCCTCCGTGCCTCAGAAAACACGTTATTCCCGGCTGTCTGTCGTAGATCTTTGACAGTCGGGTATGGGTTGCCAGAAGCCCGAAAGTTTTACCAAGGGGTATCGTATTACCCAGTAACTGGGTTGTGGAGGGATAGGCAGTCGCTTCATGTAAAATACTGGTATTAACCTGTATCCGGTTAGACTGGAAGCCGACCCCAACATAGTTGGGAAAAGTCTTAGAGAAGCACAGAACGATCGAGTCGAAGTGGCAGTCCTTTGGGGAGGCCTAGTCCAGCAGTCGACGTATTTCGGGTGAAATGATGATGAAGGACTTGAAGGAGCACACCCTGGTCAGGCAGCCCCAAAATCTACTTTTGGCTAAAGGCTCCTACAAACAGGCGCGACACGCGACGCGACACAAAGGCACCGCGTGTCGCGCGACGAACGGTGCCTTTGTGTCGCCTCGCGTGTCGCGCCTGTTTGTAGGAGCCTTAAAGCATGGGTATTTTAAGTACTTATTCGTAACACAATGTGTCAACATGAAACTGCGTATGGTAGTATAATCGTTATCGATTAGTGTAGTGATAGTATATGATTTGCTTGTCACACTCTGCATAATCAGTAGGTAGGATTACTGATCAATACGAAGCAGGGAATTATCTTTGAACGCTCTACTTGTTTGCAAGAGTTCAATCAAAGTATTTATTAGTGTTTAATCAGCTGATAAGTAGAGCTGGTACATAGAGCATTAATTTGCAATGGGGCTTGTGAAATGTTTAATTTTACTAACAGTTTATCTTTTTTCAGAAAACATCTTAACATTCACTAATTACTTTTGCTCATCCCCTATTCAGCACAAACACTGCAAAACATATATATATATACATTTTTTTTTTCTGAAGTTAATGGTTATCTAACTAAACATTATTTAAACCTAATGAACCTACTCTCTAGTTCTCTATATACCTACGCTTCTGCAACCAATATAAATGAAAACTCTCATCACCTTACTTTTTGATATTCACGCCTTTAAAATTAAAATCCAATGACAATGACACATGCGTGACCAAAAACATCATAATATCATACTAACAATAATATGAAAAAACCGATTATGACCCTAATACCCTTATCTTCACTAACCTCATTCCATAAAATAAGGGTGAACACTCACTTCCGGCTAGAACGGCCAGTTTTCAATTAAGGACAATAGACAGTAATCGATTTGGCCCGCAGAATAATTACTCATTAAGGAAGCTACAAAAAATAATGTGGCAAGGGTGTGAATCCGTGGGAATATTATCCCAGGAAAAGTATAGGACATCCTAGTTTTGGGAGTGTTGGTAGCGTTGGCCTCGTTGCTAAATAATAACAGTCACACGTTTCGATCCAAGGTAGAGCTATACTTGCCGCAGTCGGTTCGTGGATGGGTGACCATCTATTAGGTACATATAGAGACCCCTCCATGCCTCGTGAAGCACGATAAGCCGTTGGTCCCGGCTGAAGGAACCATTCAAAAGTCCGACAGAAGCCCAAAAGTTAACCAGTCTTACCAAGGGGTATCGTGTGACCCAATAATTCAATAATTGGGTTTTGGATGTCAGATAGGAAGTCGCTTCATATAAAATACTGGTATTCAGCTTCATGGTTAGACAGGAATCCGACCCCAACATAGTTGGCAAGAGGCTAGGCAGGTTGGTTGGTAAAGTCAAGGGAAAGGATCTAAAATGGCGATGTAAAGTAGTATCAACATCCTAACCTGAAAATAATAGCATCCATGTCTTACTTACCATAATTAGCGTTTTGCCAATTAATTCTGTGTCGGCTTTCAGTCTAACTAGTGCCTGGCTTCCATTCTCACCACTGATTTTCAATACTTTACAAGATAACGACTAAGTTACCTCTGCGCTGTTACCGATGACGCCGTGGAAATTTTGGGCCCACAGGATCTGAAATACTGTCGTGCCAGCGACATGAAGAAGAAAATAACGGCTATCAACATAACAGGTAGTTGTTCCTTTAAATACTTATACTGGGTAAGTTCATAATCAAAATTAATTAAGACTAGAGATGAGTCCGATATCATGTCACATGTAAAAATCACCAATATTTTAAAATCATTTCATCATGCAATGAAAACGACAAAAATGCCTCAATCATTACATAAATGAATGCGAACTTCGGTGATCCGGACGGATCGTCTCGGGGCGACATTATGAGGCTACGCGATCTGCGACACTGAAGTCACAGAAGTAATTATTTCAGCACTCATAATTGAAGTGACGTGATCTTACACATACTCAAATAAAAATCATTGATGATTTTGTCATTGTTCCCGTATATATATATATTTTTGTCATTTTCATGCAGTTATTGATACAGAAAATTCATCTCTCAGCCCATCTCTAAATAAGACCCTATAGTTAAAGTGCTCAATCAAGTATTTATGTATTTATAATTGGGTGTAATACTGGGTACTAAAACTTGGTTCTTTACAAGTATTGCTATATATTAACCATCGGATTGCGAGTTCAAATCGAACTCAGATGATTAACTAATTACTAATTTACAAGAAATCTATAAGGAAATGCACTAATTACGGTGTTCCAGGAGAAGGAAGAGTTATTGTTTTAATGCCCAACTATATTAATTTATTTTACTTTCTCTCAAACTTATATAAAACTAAAATTAAGGACCAACTGAAAAACCTTGATATATTTTGGTACATAATACGAGTATATCCCACAGAACAGATATTTTTGCTGTGATATTACTCCACTACTTAGTATTTATTATTTATTTATTTATATATACTTTATTATACAACACAAAAAAAAAACAAATAAAATCATACACTATAAAATATATAATGGGCGGCCTTATCGCTTTCTGCGATCTCTTCCAGGCAACCTTGGAATGGACAGTGATTTGCCTGAACATTAAATGGGGCTGTCGTTATTCCACTGCTAACCACGTAGGCAAAACCCTCGTCTCGTGCAACGAAAGAATACTAGATACTTACTTTGGATCACATGAGCACTTACATATCGAAGACTGCAGACAAAAAAGTCCTAGGACTCGATGATCCTATCCCATTTATTCCTAAAATAGCATTTGCCAGTAATTAACAACAACGCTCACCTACAAGCCATCATAACCGTGACAACAAGCATGTATGAAAGGAATTTCAATTAATTCCATGCTTCTGTATGGCCTTTGTTTTGTAAGCCCCACGTGCATCTGCACCCCTCGCAGACGATAATGGTGTTATTCTATTGGGAATGTTTTATGCGATAGGCAATAAAATTTTGGAAGCACCTAATAAAATAATATTTATATGGGAAAAGCAAACAGGGAATAGTATAAAACGATAGCTTTAATTGGCTCTCACGTGAACTTTGAGAGCTAACTGATACCGCTGCAAAGCAATTTGCAGCTTTTGCATAACACTATACATTAAAAAGCTCAAATTTTGGGAAAGACAACATTTGAAGATCCAAATTATAGGTATCCAAATGTCAATCTTATTAACAACGCAAGCTAAATGTCTATCAATAAAAAGAATAGCCCAAAGTATAGACAAAGTGTTTGACCAACTGCCAACTGAAACCACATTGCCGAAATCAATTAGAACCACACAAAAACCCACCACCAGACCCGGCAAGCGGTCCTTTTAAACTTTAAACCCATTGTAACATCTAACTGCCCTTCAGTCAAAGCCCATATGTGGCACGAACCCAGGCACTAATAAAAACAGTTCAGCAAAATGACCGATCCCATATGGTGTTGAAGAAATCCGGGACATCTTAGGCACATATGGACAAATAGATGTTTTTTGGCCCATTGTGTTAGTTTTTTTTTTTTTGTGTTGGCGCACGTGGCTGTGTAAAATTTTTGTGACCCAAATTGTGTAGCTTTTGAAGAAGTGTGTTTTTAATTTGTTAGGTCATATGGTTAATCGAAGAGGGAATGGATACTACGTAATACGCCGACGAAATTAAAAACAGATCTTAAAAATGTGCTCAAGTTCCTCAGATATGTGTCTGTTATTTATTTATTGAGACTCCACAACTTTACTTCAAGATCTGATCTTAGTCTTCCGCAGGACAAAATTTTCTCCCAAGAATCAAGACTTAAATCAATTTTTGTTCACCAGCAAATAGTAACTATCCGTAATTGTGTAGTGTGTCCGTGCCAAACCTGAACTAATCAGGCTATCGTCGATAATCCATTCATCAATCGGCCGGAGTTCCCTTTGAGCATATGAATGTAGCGTTAAGTCATGAATGCTAAACTCAAGGGCTTCAATCAACCTGTGTGTCCCTTCATATCGCTCATCCGTTCATAACACCTGAACATATCAATAAAATATGACATAATAGGAAAAGTCGTGTGCCCACCACACGAGCGTACCAAGAACTGATTATTAACAATCACAATATGACCTCATTGGCGCCATTTTATTTTTGATTGTCTCGTCAAAGTATTGGACGTGCTCACGCGCCAAACACTAATACGTGACTGACTTGATTAAGAACTTTTACTTTGTTTGATTCCATAATGCAACGTAAACAGTCATATTTCATAAAATCACAAGTGTAAGTACTTCATGAGTACAGCTTTTAAAGGATGAGCAGTACATACTCCAAAGGCTCTATACCTGGCTTCCATAACAAAAGGCAACACTGACGACTTTTCAGGATGCCAAAATAAAAATAAGGTATTCCACTTTCAACTGCACTTGACCGAACGGTTTGTTCGTCAACTGGCGAGTGTGAAACTCACGCGTACGCGAGTTTAATCGGAAAGTGCAAACTCGCGAGCAGGCGCGAGTTTCACACTCGCCAGTTGACGAAAAACCCGACCGAACGGCACCTAAGCAAATCCAATTATGGCACCAAGTATTTAAGTTACCCCATCACTTAAATTACTTCTACGCCTTCACACCTTATAACCAGAGATCGGAATAGGTAGAACTAATTTACCTAAACTTCGAGCAAGAATGTAACATAGAGTGGATACAATACCTCCTCTAAAATCACTGACTTTTCAAATCAATAATTCGTAACTATAAATAAAGTCCAATAAATAATTCGTGGTTTTTAAATTCCGGGATTTAAACGTCATTATAATTATTCCGGGATTTTAGAGGAGGTATTATCCACTCTATGTTACATTCTTCCTCGAAGTTTAGTTAAATTAGCTCTACTCCCTATTCCGATCTCTGCTTATAACTGACACCATAACAGGATTATCCTATACCCAAAGTCTCAAATTCAGATCATTTATGTAAACAAAGGGGATAAAATATCAAAAAAATATCTTGGTAATGGTAATTCACATAAAATGGCGAAAAAAAAGGTTCCAGTTTCTTTTAAGTACTGAATTTAAGAAATAATAATTAAAAAATAATCATACCGTAATAAAAAATAAAAAAAATCGGTTTTAAACAAAGTTATTAAAAAAAGCAGATTTTCTGGTATAAAATATTTTATGATACTGGTAACAATGCAGGAGATCCAAACATTTTCACATGTTTTACATCTTCAACAACACTAATATTACAACTCTCATTCATAGATTCATATTGTATGTAGCATATTCTAGCCACGTTTCGGATGAAAACGGCTGTAAACTGTTTCGAGTGGAAATCGATTTTGGGAGGCCTACGTCTAGCAGTGGACTTAAAAGGGCTGATTATGACGATCATAGGCCGTGTCTCCGATACACTACATAAAACATTGTTTGGCAACGGTATTTTGTTTACATAAATTATCTGAATTAATCAGATAATTTATATCTGAAAATTTATCAATTAATGACAACATCTTTGCTCATCAATACGACAACTTTGCAACTTTGAACATATTGCTCAATTCCAATACTCGTACATCTTACATCGACCCATATCACTGACCTTAAAAACTCCCCCAGAATATCAACCAACAGCCTCATTCTCACACAGAGACAGCATTTACATTAACTACACTTCAAAACAAAGTAGCCTCTAGCCGCTAGCCAGTTAGCCACCGTTTTCGTCACCTGACCGAGCCTAGTCCTTTTAAGTACAATTCTAGAACAGGTTTGCATCCGGCACGACTGTATTCTTGTGCAAGACACTAACAATATTAAACTGATATTTGACTGTCACTCCCACGTCGTTGACAGACAAGACCTTTACGGGAAATTAAAGTGATGTTGAAGAAATGATTTGGGTCAATACGTGTATTGGAAAAACCCGGGACGCGTTAGGAAGGATCAAAATTAAAGAGCCCTTGATACTGGACTTGCGAAGAATGACAAATTTGATGGAATAGATGGTTAATTACCACGACTGAAGACATTATTTGAAAGCAGAATACGATCACAGATTCGTTTTGGAAATGATCTGGGAAGACCAATGAAAGGTGACAGTAAAATTGCAGTTTAAACTGGCCTTCCAACAAAAGTCAAAGTTGATGGAATCCAGAAGAAAATGATAATAGGTTCCTATATTGGAAGATTGCATGCCTTTTATCGACAAGTGCGATGTATAAGTAAGGCACACTTTCTCTCAGCTGACGAAGCAGGTTAATCAGCTGATAAATGTTCGCTATAGATATGTAAAGGTACTTGAAAGAATTATCATGAAAGAAGTGTGCTAATACACCCGTGTAAAAGGATGGAATTTTCTATTTACTTTTGTCTTCCATCCTCCGAATGCCATAAATAAACAATAATAATTCAATATCTCGTCTACTTACATCGCTTCATCAATCATTACAACTAAAATTACTAACAGCTTAACCGCTTCATCCCATTACGCACTAATTCGAAATTCAAACAAAGAAAGGGCATGGAACTTTTAAATCATGGAATAGTGAGGCGACATTGACGTAAGAAAAAAAAATAAAGGCAGTGACACATTTATTAGACCTGTCATTCGATGGTACTTACCACTGACAGCTCATAAGTTTTGAGCCTTAATTTGTGATAAGCTAAATGCGTGTATGTACAGATGGATGCGCTACCGGATTTTAACTTTCACATTTCTAAAAGTATTGTTGGGTTATCGGTTATTTAAATTGGGTCTTTTAGCGTCTTTGTGTAGATGGTTTTATGGTTACAACACGGGCATGACTCGATATGTTATTTCATCATCATAACGATAAGTCCTTGTCTGCCTTAAGGCAAGAAGCTTAATAGATACCTACTTAAGTTTAGAGTTTTTGTTGTAAAGCAATAAAATTGAACTAAAACTAAATTGTCTGATAAGAACGATTGAGTCACAAACACAAGTTTCAATTAAATTTACGATTGGCATAAAATCTAATAGTGTACTGTGTAGCTAAAGAATCTAGTTTCAATGCAGCGTAACTAGGCGATGTTAGCTCATTCGTAGCAGGTGTTCTTACTATTTAGGTATGAGAACTTGTATATAAACTACCTTTGTGTACTAACGAACCAATAAATTCAAAACTCAACAACTCAGCCTCACCAACAAAGAAACCAACACATCCCCTTTTATATTTAGTCACATTTATTGGCTTAACTGAACTAATTACATGCGGTGACAGTGTATTTCGGAACATAAGTCGACTAATTCGTCGGACAGGCGAGACATAATCGTAATCGAGGTAATGCGCCTCACTATGCCATCGACAAGTTATGGCGCCAACATTTACTTCTTTTATTTTATATTTAAACAGTTGACACTGGCTGAGTTTATAACGCATTAAAAATTACTTTGGGATTATTATGTATTTTTTATGGACAATCCAATTTTGTAATCTTCGTGGTATAAAGACTATGAAAAACTTTAACTCATAAGTTTTTCATAATATTTGTGGTATTTGTGGACCATAAATCTTTGTTGTTTAATCGATAGTCAGTTTTATTTTTATTTTTAATGATGCAATAATATTGCTACATTAAATTGATGAGGGTGCCACTACCGATCTCTGTGACGTAATATTCACTTATTCTTTCAGTTTCAATCATTATCATTCTCCTGCCCTAATCCCAATTTATTTGGGGTCGGAATCGAATAGAAAAGTGCATTTTCCTTCCTTACTACGTACGTACGTTCTCTATAGTCGTCATTTCAGTAGTTACCCCCTTTCTAGCTATATCATCTTTCATCTTTTGGAAGACTAAAAGATGAAAGATGAGAGGGCTAATTTTCACTAACTTACTTTTTTTTGGAGGGCTTTTTTTTAAACTTTCCTCACGATATTTTCCTCATTCCTTCAATTACAATACTCTAAATGCTCTACTAAAGTTTACTAAATTCATTTAAAGTTTTGTTGCTAAGCTAAATGTTAATGAAGGTCAATTTGATCGAGTCATACGAGGTACATAGTCTCGGGCTACCTGATGAGCTGCCTATATACAATAACAGGAAATGCCTTAAATTGCAAGACCGCCAGACTGAGCTAATTTAAGAATTTATGTGGAAGTAATATCGCACAGACTGTACCGACATTTTTCTTACAAATTAATGTTGTAATAAATAAAAATGTGGGTAGGTACTTCAAAAGTAACTGAGACAGGTAGGTAACATTTTGCAATTCGACTCTAGGGATCCATCAATAATATCATTTTCAAAATTGGTTCTAAACTACTCAGTCGGTTGGGACAAATCTTTTGCCTAATACCATAGTTTCCGTTGATAAAGTAACCTATTGCCTTGGACCTTTCAAAAAATTTATAATCAGATTCAGATCAGCCTTTACAAATTTGGCAGTACTTCTCCCAAAATTACTCCGCTCAATATTTTTGCCTACGCTCAAAGAAGATATAAATACATAATAAGCTGATATTTGTCATAAACTTTCTCTACCCACGATAGATAATAGTAATTAAATTAATCTTTAATGTTACAATTACAACCGGCTACCGACTAATTAAATTACAGTTAAAGTAAGCGGAAGAAGCGGTTAGACCAAGAGCCAATATCCGGTCAATATATGAATGGACGTCCGTTAATAATACCAGTTTATGTGGAAGTGGCATAAGAGTAATATGTAGTTCAATAAACTGTGGATGTGTGTGGATGAATTAACGTCATCATCTGTGGTCCTTGGGTAGGTAATCGATTTTACGCCTCTCAATCATCCTCTGAATGCAGAAGGGGGTCATAAAAGCTTACAAACTCTATGTAACATGAAAGTTGTTTCTAATACCAGACTTTGTGGATGCTAAAACCTACAATGTTTTCAAGTATTACACGCCAAGATATAATCCAAGAGAATGGAAATTGAATATAAGACGCACCAATAAGCAAAAGAGTAATAATAAACTTGTTACGAACAATTCCCAAGACAAAAATTCTGTAAAAAAGTGCTTGCTATGGAGGAAGACAAACAAACCGGACTCTGGACCTGAGCCCAGAGTCTGATTTGTTTGTCTTCCTCCATTGCCTGAGCAATAAAACAAAAAGACACCAAAACGAAGGAAATGAATGTATAAACTGTTGACAATTTTGAAGGGTGCACGTCGTCATACTGTCTAAAGGGAGTAAAACTTGGACCAATCTCGAACGTCAAGTGTGGAAGGCTAATAAAAAGGATATTTTTGGCGCGACCATTTTGGATTGTTACGTTAACGACGTCAAGTTTTATGATATTTTTTGGTTTACTGCTGTAAAATCGTTGCTGTAAACGAGCTTTATTGTTCGATATTTTTGAAAAGTATGTAGAGCATTAATGGGTTCTCCAATTTTTTTATTGTTTTGGCATAAGACGTATGTCTTACAGGGCGTATGGATATGTTAAGAAGATCCTCAAAAATATATCTGTCACACAGAACTACTACAAAAGCTCCGAAAATGCATCAAAATTTTAATTCAATACCTAATCCTGCCAACAATTCGTTCAAAGCTGGAAATATCGCCAGGACTCAACAAAGGGACTCCCGCGCAGACTGCAACAATGGCGGCGACAGACCGACAGATGCGTGCGCAGCACAATGCGAACTGTCAACTATCAGCTGTGCACCGCCATCTTTGATTTGCTGGTTATTATATTGAAAGTTGACACCTATGTGGGGTTTTTAATTTTATTGTCAACTGAGAGCAGGAATAAAAGGGTAACACAATAATCGAGCCAAAATGCCTATGAGAGAGAGTTTTTTTAAATAATAGGTTCGTTTTCCGGGTCGGGTAAAGAGAACGAAGGAACGACTTTTCTGAAGAGAAAACTCAATCAGCGCAAAATTAAAAATATGCTAGTACAAAATGCCAGACCTAGGTCTGATCTTTGGATTAGGGGAAGAATGGAGGACTGTATATGCACTAAGTACTTAGGTACCGACTGTTTTAAAAATTCAAAACACATCAAACTTTTAACAAAATAACTAAAACTTCATCTATTGTCAACAACTAAATAATCCATATTAAATACGGCATTTTATCTCAGACTAATCTCTGGCCCAATTAAGTTCTATTTGTGTAACCCGGGGTGGTCCAAAAAGGGAATAAGTTGGGAATATTTTGTTGTTCCGTGGCACCGTACGACCTCCGTCAATTAGAATATGTCAGTTACTGTATTATGTCATGGAGGACGGCTCTCCCGAAACTGTTACTTAGTTGGACCCTTTTAAAATGATAAAATAAAGTTCAGGAAGAGGTTGATAATAAATTCGATCTAAAAAGTGATGAACCTCATACACATTTTAGATCTAATGCAAGGCTTTTCCTTATCGTTTTTGGTCATATCCAATCCCATACCTCAACCAATTTGGGATATCTTTAACACCTCAATGTCTACTGCAGATTATTTGTGAATCCCGTCAAATCGCGTCAAGGGACGAAGAAGTAATTTGTTTATGAAAGGCTTATTTCTCGCTAGCATAATTTCTGCGAAGACACATGAGTTAACACTGGACACCGACCAATAGTAAATTTTCCTCAAGATTGTATATACTTGATTATGCAGTACAAAAAAATTACAGAGCTTCAAATCCCAAGTCTTTACCGTGAACTTGAGCATACGCCTGTGTCATATGACGTACGGCACTGCGCGGGCGCATTCCTCACATAAAACAGCCTCGCGCCTCGATGCTTCTATTGTCCAATAAACACTCGTCTTTTTACTAATAGCTACACATTGGAACGGTCACAGTATTGTGGTCAAAGTTAAAATTGATGTCATGGCATACCTTCAAGATTTTAATGTCTCATCACGAAATAAATAAGGAACTATTGAACTGATCTTTAATCAGGAGTTAGAAAATAAAGATGTTCCAATTTCACACAATGATAAATCTGATAAATTGAAACTTCTAAATTAGGACATCCATTTTGTCTTTTAGTGCAAATCCTTAGTGTTTTTACCTTACTATGGCAAAACCAAATGAAGGTTATGATTTTAACAGGCTATATAAGTATGTTCATATTCTTCATAACTCCTAAACTACTCATGAGTAGTTTAGGAGGTATGAAGAATATGATATACTTTTTAGTCCTCTTCATATTTCCCCAGTCCGCATAAAAAAATCTTCATTCACATACACAGTTTCCGACCTTTTACCCACAAGAAGATCACAATCAAATACCGGATCAGAATATCGTTATATTTTTTTCCGAGGCACGCAGACCGTGTTTACGTTAGAAATATTTGTATCGTCTGTCTCTACACCCAAAGATATTGGAATTAATGGAATCTGTCGGCTCCTTTTAGATACGAATCGACGGATAAAAGGTGGACTAAGCCGAAAAGGAGTTATGTTTGAAGGTTGTTGAAATGAATTTGAGGATAATGTTAAGATGATGTTGTACAATTAATGAATATTGATTTTAGGAGACTAGAAGCCGATGAAAACAAACAAGAAAATAAGCAAGGATCCTGATTCTGTTGGAAACTGATTTTCTAAAAGGATTGAATGCTTCCACATTATTAGGCATTTTAGCCAAACCTTGTTTGTTTGTATCAGAGGAGAAATTTTTAGCTTCAATAAAATTTTCACAGATGGAGTTCACAGATGAACCTAAAGAACTGAACTGAACTTTAGGACTTAAAGTATCTCGTCAGTGATCTTCGTAAAGGTAAGACAGAGAGAGAGGTAGTCTAGAGGCTACTGTCTAGTCCTTTGCCTCTGACTACGATGTTGTCAGCTTCCATTTCAACCATTGCAAATGAATATCATCAAACATTTTTTTCTGTGGTACCTAAGTATTTTTTTGTCCAGATAAGCGGTTATGTAAACTTAAAGTGAACATTGTATATTTACATTTACACAAACGATAACAAATCGTATGATCATTATTGTGTCAGACTCATAATCACAACATTTTATCAGAAGTTAACCGACAGTATTTTTTGTTTACTTACAAATATTATTACCTAGTCAACTATGACTCATTAACGGTTAGTTATAAATAAAAATTGCTTAATGTTTAGACTATGGTCATTAGTGTAAATACTGCGATAGTGATGTTTTTGAAACAAACAATCCACTGATTGCAAGAGTTCGTATTGTAGATGACATTAAAAATGTTAGTTTTAAAGATACTTTAGTAAAGCTAATGAGCTTTATCTTTAATGCGATTAAAATTCAGAATTGAGAGAGCCATTACTGTCAAGGCGAAGCTAAAACTGGAAAGCTACCGACACTGATGATCTACTACTACATCAATAATCTTCATATCGCTAAGTGTAAGGCCTGAGTGAAAAGGCGTGCGGCGGGGCGTTTTGCGTCGCGTGCAATCGGCGAAAGATTGTTTGGCGCGCCGCTCGCCACCACTCAGGACACTCGCGAGGAACACCTCACGCGCCGCACCGCCGCGCGCCGCCGCGCCGCGCCGGACGCTCGAGTCGAGCGTGCACTCAGTTCGTACCCTAAAAACAAGTCATCGGTTGCAAAAATCATAATCACGATGATGAAATGCTATCTTAAAATATGTCAAAACTGCATTCATATCATGCCTCTTTTCCATGGGGATGCTCCAATTCTTACGAACTGCTACTCTTTCGTCCATGTTAATGCATCTGTGGGCCTAGACAATGGCAATCGGTTTTAAAGCGTTTCGAATTTCTTCAACTTTTAACAAGATTGGCATGATTTTCGGTATCAGTACATTTAATACATAGACTATTTCATTATCGTTATCGCTGATACAATGTCACTTTGTCTAATGCTTCATGATCATGCATTCGTGCCAGCTAAGAGTCCAACACACTTCAGCATTTTAGATGAAATTACGAATAAGATCAGTCTGTATCATTTCAATATTAGACCAATCGATCGTGTTACTCTTTATTTTAAAGACCCCAAAACAATTTCCCCCATCACCATAACCCCATAACGTATTCGAAAGGTCAATGAATACCGGTTCAATAACAAAATGATTCCGTCTGTCCGTTACCGCGAACTGGTCTCAAAATCAGCTGTTCCGCTGTTTGCCGCGCCCATACACTAGTTCCACCGGTTCTGCTAATATTCTTGAACAAGCAACATTTTGAACTTGAAGTAGGTAGATGGTAACGTATTTTTAAGAATAGGTACAGTAGGCGTCATTATGTGCTAACCCCTCAAGTTTTAAAATGTTACACTGCTACAAAATTGAATTCGTTACGAATAATCTAAAGAATACTTCAAAACTCAAACTCAAAGAATTTATTTCAAATAAACCAATTACAGGCACTTTTGAATTGTCAAGGGGTCGGTCAGTCAGAAAGATGAAGCTAGTTGCCCATTCCAAAGCGTAGTAGGTTCCTATGGAGAAGAACGGACAAGAAACTCCATGGACACTCTTTTAAAACAAAATATTGTTACAAAATATGGGTTACATCATTGATGTTGAAGTTATACATGTGAGAACAATGTAGAAATACGTGCACGTTAGAAGCGTCCGTAATAGAAACAATTCAAAAATTAAAATAAGCCGTGGCAGCTAAGAGATGACCAGTCCCAACTGACGGCGCCCGTTCACGAACATGACGTATGGATCAGCACCATTTAGCTCAACCATTTTGAAGGGAACTTAATGATCCAACACACACGCCACCACCAGCGAAACATTTGAGTGAGCATGACATACTCTCAGCCGCCAGGGCACATTCAAGTCAATAAAAGACATATTACCCGGTAAATGGTAGCTCTATAGTACATAGTACTCACACCTGTGCTATGCAATTAAAAAAACAAAAAGAGTTTACTAGTTCGACTTCGATTCGAACCATCGCATTACCGAATGTCGTCATACTCATATTGGCAGTTTGACACACTAGCCAGCGAGCCCATGAGAATTGCAATGAAATTGTTATCCACTATCGTCCAAGTAGTTTATCTTTAGGTCTCTGTCTAATCGATAGATGTTATCATTTGAGGTTATCCATGAATTATACTTACTTACGTTTTCTTTATAAAATTAATCCATACCCTCAAATTATAACTACAACGTTGTCTAGGGACTCGTTTGTGTCAGTTGGCAAAATATGTAATGACTAATGATAACTGTATATTATCAAATCTTTTCCAATAAAAAAAACAAACAGAACTTTTACAAAAAGAGTAAAATATATTAAAAAAAATATAAATAAAAAGATTGTAAAGATAATATAAATTCTCTTTCAATATCAAAATCTTTACAGTATATATATTTTTTAGTAAAATAAGATCAAAATTTTGTTAAATAATAGCAATAATAAATATTATTTATTTTTATTGATTTTTAAATTATTTCTATATATTACTAAAATAAAATAGAAAAATACTATATATTAGAAAATGCATACTGCATGACAGAAAACACATGTTGTGCGTAGGATTCGAACCACCAATATTACGCACGGCAAGCGGTCTTGAAACAACTGCTCCCAAATAACGATGTTTATTTAGAATTTTTTATTATTTTTTTACATACTTCCTTGACATAATCTTTTCATTATTTGACATTATTTACCTACAAATCGAATTCCAATTCTTTATTAGTGGCTTTTGTGGACATGATATTTATTCAGATATGTTACTGTAGTTGTAATTGCAATCAGTCATTAATATTTTATATACTTAGATTATTTTATATTTTGTGAATGTGAGAACGTTGTAGGTCTAGTAGAGTGTAGATTTGTTGGCACTTTTCTATTTTGTTAAGTACCTGGTAATTGTTGAAAGGCCTACACTGTCCTCCCATACCTATTATCACTGTTATTTAATAATATTGTAAAGCCAATTATTTTTAAAAGAGTAACCGTGGAGTTTCTTGCCGGCTCTTCTCCATAGGAAACAACTAATTGGAACCGTGCACCTAGCTTCTGACGTTTCATAAGTGCCCATGTAGGTTTATGTGAAACAAAATATTTTGTTTTTTTTTTTTTTTTTGTAAACCTCCGGACTACTTAAACGTTGTGTATGACTTTGCTTGCTTGTCATTATATGCATTAATAAAAGTATTAACTTTTTATTGAATAAAAACAATATTTAAAACAGAAAATACTTATTTATTCACTAAAACAATACATTAATTATAATAACATGTTTTTGCAAAATACATAAACCAACTTGGGCCCATCACGGATTTGAACCCACATGTCTTTTGGGGGGGTAAGGACTTAATGGAGCTGTGTGTACTTACAGTTCCCATTAGGGACATTTTTTTTTCTTTATATATGGGTTTAATGATGTCCAGATAACACGATTATATAAATATTCGATATCTCCCAAATTTTGAATTTTTTACTGTTGCCACGTTAGGCCGAAAGAAGTACAAAAAAGTTTTTACTTTTATTTAGTGTAGTTTATGAAAAAACATCTCAATTTTTAACACATAAACATAGACCAATTATATTTAGATTATTGTTTGTATAACTCTCACAACAGTTGTACGAGTACCAATCAGGTACAACACGTCTGCTTATTGTTTCTTCTGATTTTGGAAAATGATTTTCTGTATATCGTAGAACCATGGAGTATTCAAAAGGTACCAAAATCAAAAGTAATTCAAATTAGGCTGAGAATCACTTAATGAATGTCAAAATTACATAAGGCAGACCCCAAAACACCTGCCCTTTACCACTTCCTAGAGCTTTAGCTGGGAATAAGAAGTGGCTCAGCAAACTCCCCAGCAGCATCCCCTGTATCTTTCTGGTGAAGGAAGGTAAGGCAAATCAGACTTCTTCTATTTGCAAGTTATCTTATGTCTTTTACTTGTTGAAGGGCCAGGATCGCTTCGATATGTATCACCTTTGTTTTTATTTATACCTTGAGAAACTATTTTTGAACCTGCCAAAAGTTGTCAAGCATGTAATTTTCAGATCAACCCACCAAACTCCTCAGCAGTATGCTCTACCGCTTCAGAAGACTCATTACTAATATCTAGTAACTCACAATCAATCTCTTGTTACAGTAAATCCGTAAATTCATTCAACTTTGGACTAAAAAGAATTAATCACCCATAGGAAATAATGTATCTCTATCGGCCTAGCGTTGCCATATGGCAACAGACAAAACCCTGTGTTACATAAAATTGACATAAATAAGTCCATCTATTTAGTATTATTATAAACCTAAGTCTAAGTCTAAATTCATATATTGTTATACAAAAAAAAAAAACGGGACTTTTAATTTTCGGTTCTCCATTTCTGCGGAATCTATGACATCCAACAAATGAAAACACCACTACCAGCAAACTTTAAAAACCACTGATCCCAAATTATTTCTAATCAATGGCTAGCATATCTCGCTATGAGTTTTCAACAACGTAGAATGGCTAGTCTATAGTTTGTTTATATAATTTTGAAATTAAATTGACTACTCACTTTGCGTTTAGTGTCGTGAGGGCCCGTTGGAGTGTCGTGATGGCGCGTTGGTTAAGGCCTCGCCTCTCATGCATGAGGTTAATAAATTGTGGGTTCAAATCCGGGCAAGTACCAATGTGATTTTTTCAATTCATATGTACTTTATGAGTTTATCTTGGACATTACTGACAGCGGTGAAGGAAAAACATCGTGAGAAAACCTGGACTTATATTGTTAAGTATGAGTTGTTGTTGTAAGTCTGAAATCGCCAACACATCTTGAGCAAGCGTGGTAATCAATGCCAATCGTGCCTTCTCTGTATAAGAAGAGGCCTTTGCCTATCAGTGGGGCACTTATAGGCTGGTATTATTATTATACTCATGTTGCCATATGGCAACGCTAATCTCTTGTGGGTTAAGAAAACGCGGTTGATTGAAACCAAAGAAATCTGATTGATATTGGAAACGTTGGAAACTAAGGTTTTGTAGAATTCTGAAGGATGTTAGGGTACTTGACTGTTACAAAGATAATTTGTTTGAACATTATATGGGAACTCTTGTTTTCCTAAAATTTTGTTTAACGTAAACACAATTCTTCAGTTGCTCTGCTAAAACAAATGACACGAAAGTCTCCAAAATTAAGCAAATTTTGGTTCAGCAAAATTTCCTGCAGCTGTTGCAGTTTGTATATTTGTTCTCTTCCACAACGTAATTTCTTTTTTAAATCAAACCGACTAATACCGCCTATTTAGTAATTAAGCCTTTAATCACGATTTCACGACACTCCTACGCACTTTCAAATATCAATGTAGACCTCACCGGCACCGGCACCTTTGTAGGGTAAAAGCGACAATAACCGGCACTATATTTTAACGCGGCATCTTTATGACTCATTACAGGAACATCCAAATGTATGTGCAAACATCGACGTTTAACATCGTAAATACTATGTTTTATTGGTGCCTGTAAAAATGTTGATGGATGAACAAATGGGTCGGTTTTATTTCATACACATGTATGTGTGTATTTGTGGCATGTAACGTTGGAATGTGCTGTTTTGTTAGTCGTTGGTAAAGATAACGGATGAATTGAAAACTATAGCACTTATATACAATGTAGGTATGTATGTTTATATACGTTCTTAGTAAAATATATTCATATGTACCTGTATTTTATAAGGATTTACCGACTAGACTTTTTAGACTTTTACCTACCCCCATAGGAAGATGGCGTGAGTTTATGTACGTAGACTTTTTTAATATTGATGACAAGTTATCTCAGTATTTACATCTATACTATGTAAGTACACATGACAACTTATCTTAGGTGCATCTACACCAAGTACAGGTTTCAATAAACACCGTAAAGTTAATTTCATAAATAAATAATCCGGTTAAAGGCTCGTACAGACTCACGCGATATCGCGGGCGCGACAGGTACCGACAAAGAAATTGTGCTACTAGTGTCGCGTCGCGCCCGCGATATCGCACTAGTCTGTGCGAGCCTTAAATGTAAGAAATTATAATTTGGCAACATCATTTAAGCTTAAATTAACCTCTCGTAATTACAAACACAATTAAAAAACCATTGAGTCTCGCATGGATCTACGTTAATATGAAGGGACACTACAAAAATTATTATAAATAAATAGGTACTTAAACAAAAAAAAAAAATACTATCATTGCAATAAATACAACCTTAATGTTCAAACTCTGTGTCACACATTTCTCAGTAAGCCCGAATCCACGTGTGGCCAATTCGTTTTAAAAGCAAAAATATTGCCGCTAAAATCAAAATTACCGACAAACACCGTAATTTACGTGTTGTCAACATTCGATTGATTCTTTACTCGCATTACCGATGCCGACCGACTGATAACTGGTGCACCCACCTTCATATTTTTCATCCTTATTTCTCAAGACATAAAGTCCATATTAAATGTATTATTTAATTTGTAATCTTCAACTATGGTGTTCTACCATTAACCTGTAAATCGTTGCTTGACACCTTATTACCACACCTAACTTCAACCTAATCGAAATTCAACCTTCTTTCAAAAACCACAACGTCCAAATTCCCTAAACATGCCACAATAAATCATCCAACCAATTTTAGACTCTCAATCAATACAACGAAAGTTCTAAATTTTTTGGCAAGTATTTTCCCATCAAAATCAAGGGTGGTATAATGTCGTGTATTTAAGACCGCCGCGCCGTATCAGCAGGGAGGCATGCGGCACGATTGAGATATTTCCACTAAATCCAATAGATAGTATGTTTGTTTGTTTGCGCCGATATAATGGGAGGTCCTAAGGTTCTTGGTAATGAAGACTGTCGGTAGAAAGGTGTTCAGATAATAAAAGGATGCGACAGGTTTTTATTTTAGATGGTGACTAATTTTGATAACACCCCCACGCCTGTAATCCCCAAAGGGTAAGGCAGATCTGTACGTATAGTACACCTACAAGCGCCAGTCACGTTTTCGTCGCATGTACACATCTAGACTCCGGGCTGCTAATGAGCAGTTCCTGATTGCAAAACCCAATATCACTTTGCCCGACCCGTGAATCGAACCCAGGACCTCATGCTCAGCTCTAGCGCTTACGACCACTAGACCAATGAGACATTCCAACAAGAACATGTAGCCCCATAATGTGATTATTCGGTATACTCTTTTTACTGTTTGACCCATTTAGGAAATAAAATACAACACAGTATGTATAGATCGTAAGCTCTTCATCTAATAGGTTGTCTTAGGACCGGTTGTTTCAAACGGTTGGTTAACGTAACATACGTACGTCAAATAATAACGATTACATAAATGATGTTTAACGTTCGTTAAATACAAAGCGTTGTTTCACTGCATAAAAAACCGATCGTCAAACTTCAAATGTAGAAGAATAAAATGACGTTACCCAATGGGTTACTGTACCTTACTCTTGAAACTGGAGCATTACGGACTAGGTAAACTTGCGCTCAGTTTAGTAAAATCTTATTTAAATGATAGACAACAGCAAGTTCAAATAAATGGAGTCAATTCACTCGGCTTAAGAGTAAAAATGGGTGTGCCACAAGGCTCGATATTGGGTCCTTTCCTCTTTTTAGTATATATTAATGATCTAGCCCATTTATTAAAAAAACCAACCACAAATGGTGTTATTTGCTGACGATACTTCCTTAATTTTTAAGATAAATAGACGTGCATCAAATCTTGACGACGTAAATAACGCCCTATTGCAGGTCCAAAATTGGTTCACTGCTAATAATTTAGTATTAAATGGGGAAAAAACTAAATGCATAAGATTTGCTTTACCGAATGTTAAAAGTAGTGATTGTGACATAGTATTGAATAGGGAGAAACTAGAATTCGTCGATAAAACTGTTTTCCTAGGGATCACGCTCGACTCAAGGCTGCAATGGGGTCCTCATTTAACATCTCTTGCAGGGCGGCTAAGTTCAGCAGCATATGCTGTGAGAAAAATCCGTCAATTTACTGATGTAGATACCGCTAGGCTAGTCTATTTTAGTTACTTTCATAGTATCATGTCTTACGGTATTTTACTATGGGGACGGGCTGCAGATATCGAATCTATTTTTATTCTACAGAAAAGAGCCATCAGAGCAATATATGGCCTCCGCAGGCGCGATTCTCTAAGGGAACTGTTTAAAGATATTAACGTCATGACGGTACCTTGTCAATACATCTATGAAAACATCATGTACGTAAGGAAAAATGTAAATATTTTCAGTAAAAGAGGTGAAAGACACAATTATAGTACCAGAAATAGGGACCAATTAGTTCAACCAGGTTTCAGACTGGCTAAAGTAGACTCATCCTTCATGGGGTACTGTTTAAAATGTTACAATAAAATACCTCCCCACATACTCCAATTGAACGAAACAAAATTTAAAACTTGTATAAAACGCACACTATGCAGCCAAGCATATTATAAATTGGGGGATTACATCGCTGACAAAAATGCTTGGCTCAATGCTGGTCCTGCTCCATAAGGGCGCATAAACTAATTGATTAGCATTTGAAAATATTATTGGAGCTGCTGAAGATTGTAAACTATTTTTGCATTGTATAAACTCAATGTCCTTGAATTATATAATTGCATAGCACAGGTGTGAGTACTATGTACTATAGAGCTACCATTTACCGGGTAATATGTCTTTTATTGACTTGAATGTGCCCTGGAGGCTGAGAGTATGTCATGCTCACTCAAATGTCTCGCTGGTGGTGGCGTGTGTGTTGGATCATTAAGTTCCCTTCAAAATGGTTGAGCTAAATGGTGCTGATCCATGCGTCATGTTCGTGAACGGGCGCCGTCAGTTGGGACTGGTCATCTCTTAGCTGCCACGGCTTATTTTAATTTTTGTGAATTGTTTCTATTACGGACGCTTCTAACGTGCACGTCTTTCTACATTGTTCTCACATGTATAACTTCAACATGAATGATGTAACCCATATTTTGTAACAATATTTTAAAAGAGTGTCCATGGAGTTTCTTGTCCGTTCTTCTCCATAGGAACCTACTACGCTTTGGAATGGGCAACTAGCTTCATCTTTCTGACTGACCGACCCCTTGCTTGACAATTCAAAAGTACCTGTAATTGGTTTATTTGAAATAAATGCTTTGAGTTTGAGTTTGAGTTTGTAATCGTTATTTTTTAACGAACGTTACGGGCATAATTTTGTGAAAAATGCTGTTTTTGGTTTGACGATAGTAAGCGCCATTTATGACGTATATGCGTGCGTTAAGTGGACGTGAAACAACCCGCCCTTAGGATGTGGGGTGACTCTAATCTCGCCATACAAAGTTGGTGAATGTGATTCTGATTATGCAGTATGAACGTCATCATCAACTTTTCAGCCGAAAGACGTCCACTGCTGGACACCTATGTCCAAACCGGTCGAAGTGGCGGTGCTTGGGGGATGCCTAAATCCCTCAAGCACCGCCACTTCGACCGGTTCTGTGCTTGCCGCATTCAACGGATTCCTGCGGGCTTCACAAGGTCATCGGTCTACCTTGTAGGAGGCCTTCCAACGCTACGTCTTCCGGTACGCGGTCGCCACTCCAGAACCTTTCGGCCCCAACGGCCATATGTTCTGCGAGAGATGTGCCCTGCCCATTGACACTTAAATTTGGCAGTTCATCGAGCTATGTCGGTTACCTTGGTTCTCCTGCGGATCTCTTCATTTCTGATTCGATCACGTAGGGAAACTCCAAGCATAGCCCTCTCCATTGCCCTTTGGGTGACTTTTAGCCTTCTAATAAGGCCCATTGTGAACCAGTATTGTCAGTATGAACGTAAAAGTTACAAATAGGTCACAGTGATCATTATCAAAAGCAAAGTCCAAAGAATAATCAAGGAAGGTATATTATTTAATTTTGCGTGCACAAAGCTACCTACCTAGCTGTAAACAATTCTCTACTAAATTAAATATTTTACCCCAAACAATGCCACATCATGGCCATCAACTACAAAATACATCCATTTATCAGCTTCTATCTCCAAAACTGCGGAACGAAAGAAAACGAACATAATCCTTCGAGTTCGTCACACCTTTCTTATATTGTGAAGACAAAGCTATTATAGTAAGCGTCAAACTTAAGGCAGCTCTGAAGTGCGCTACTCGCTGCGCAGTACCGCACCCCTCACCCCCGCTGACACGTGAATTTGTTACTGCGCAGGGATTCGCCTCATGTTCCGAGCCGCCAAAGCCATAAAGTTTGCATCGGGCTGTTACATATTTTAGTAGTTCTATTGTACTTGTTACGCAATTTTTGGGGAACCGTTGAGGTAAGGTAAGATGGGGACAGATTGGCAGAAGTAAAATTTGTGAAGGCCTTTGAAATTGTGTTGTAGAATTTGTTGAACATTTTGTTGTAACGTTATATGATATTCCTGCTAGTTTTAACTACAATACCTATCAGAAAGAACTAAATTGATTCATTTCAATATGAATAACCTATCATAGAAGTAAGACTGATAAAAAACCACCATGTACCTACAAACCCACGTAACAATTTTCTGCCAATCGTCAAGCATGACATTATTGCTTATTTGCTATTGGCAATCATCAACAAAAAACATAAACGTATATAAACCCAAGGTCAGCAATCGATATTTACGAGATAGTAGAACCAATCAAAACTTAAGTAAAACTACACAAACCCCGGATTCGAAGATCCCAGATAAAACGAGCTAACAAAAACAATGTCCACAACTTCTCTCTAAAAACTCAAACTACCGTTTCTTACCTACTCTACATCATTCAACTTGCACACTTTCGACTCCCGTTTGTTTTTACTAAGCTCTTTATTGCCATCAACAGTTTCTGCCCACCCTCCATTCTTCAAAGAGTGTTCAACAAACAAAACATTGTCCCAATAACATCTTTACGGCTTAATTGCCTACCTGTAAATGTCATTATACTAAATAAAGAAATATATTGGTTTACATTGAAGGGTACTTCTGTTAAAAAGGCAGCTAATTTTGCAGAAGAGAATAGGATAATATAATCTGTGACTAGGAGTGACGTAATCAATTACGAATTATTTGCTGTAACTGTTGTTTATTGTAAAGGAGATGACGACAATATTTATGGAACAGTGGTTTTAAAGCAGGAACTTATTTCATCGTTTCTTTTTTGACTTAACACCTAGCTGATATACTCAACATTGGATTGCTAAATCTCCTACCTAAGTAGAGGTTTTTATTGTAGACATAATCCCATTTACTAGACCTATGCTCCAAAACAAATAGGTTACTTAACATAATTTACTAGTTAATTTGGTTTTAATTTGAGATTCCTGCTTGAATATAGTTTACGAACACAGGGCATATTAGGTTGTACCTACGCACCTTCTGATCAGTTTTCACTTATCTAAATCCCATAGAACCTAAAGACTATACGATAGATAAAGTCACTGTTGCTCTGTTGTCTTTTACTGCTTTAGTAAGCAGCTAATAGGAACAGGTTACAACAGGTATAGTGCTGGTTAAACAAGGGTTGTAACATGTCAATACTTGTGTGCTATGAAGCTTGTTAACGACCACACATCACCGGAAGCTCAGATAAGTAAAACAGGTATGTTTCAATACCCAATTTGGACTCTTCATCTCAAAAAAATGGACAACATTTCTTATCTCCGCCTAAGGGCGACGCGTTAGATAAAAGAAGACTCCAATCCTAGCTAGTAGTTAATGTAGACCTTTTCTTCCCGAAAATTAAGTGCTGGATTAGCATGATGTCCGAAATCATCACCGAAAATTGGTGGCAAATATCTTATATAGGTAACCACTGCACTAGTTTGAATTTCTCGCTTCTTGTCCTGATTTGATTGCATTTGACCCTTAGATATCTGAATCTAACTGACTAAGCCATTATGCACTATCATATATCGTAAACACAAGACAATTATATGTATTACCGACCGACTATCATTATTTAACTTTTTACTCCCGTACAAGAAGCCTACTACACCTAAAAGGCTAACATTACATTCATTTTATCTTAGCAGTAGAGATGCTATTTTGTTTTGCTTGACAAGATCACTAGAAGCATACTATTTAATATAGTAACACGATCCTTCAATCGAGTCAGTTTTTGCGCGAACTGTAAACCACTGCATACAGCCTCTTTTTATGACTTCGTTTTCCAGCCAAAGATGGTCTTCCCTGCCTCTTGTTGGTCCAACTTTTAGTATGAATGAAAGGGTACTGTATCATTGGTCAGGGGTCTAGGTGCCTGGTCGTCAAAGGCAAATACACGGCCTTGCTGATTGTATGTGGAACTTGGGATTGAATCGGTTAATACAATTTGATGATGAATGATTTTTTTGGAATCTATGTAATCTTGAGTTAAGATGTTTTGAATGAATGATCGGATGACGAAGAGGTTCTGGGATTATAGTCTTTATACAGATGAGTTGCAATATTTTTGTAAATGTTTTCTGCACTTTCTCTTTTCGGGAGTAAATTATATATCGTTTATTTCTCTATTATCTAGAAATAGACGATGTAGGTTGTTGAATTTTCTGCCCATGAGTGCTTGCAATATGGCGCTTGTTACGAAACTTTCTACAGAAGAACAAATAATTTGGCACGTATACCATCTAGTTTCAAAAGTGCTAATCTTGAAAAGATTTGTTTTGATCCTTAATTTAGTAGTCAAGCTAAAACCTGAATTCTATAAAAAGAATCAATCAAAGTTAAAAGAATCACAAGTTGTTATTAATAGTGCATTGGGAAGAAAAACGATTATTTCTTCATGAATATAAATACCCTTTGTACAATACGACGCAATATCGCCGATACCGGGTCGCCGAGGCCATCGGATGGCTCCAAATATACCTTGAACAAGTCATGACATGTCGGGATCCGGATTAAAAGGCTTTATAACTGACTTAACGGTGTTATTGATACAATAATATTAACATTAAGGGTTATTTAAAACAGGAATAAGCCACCAAACCCTGCTCCAAGAGTAACGCCAAGTTGTTATAAACAAAGACATGATTTGATAATCTACTAAAGATTTTTTTTTTCTTTCAAAAGAGTATCTTTAGCACTTTTTTTAACCTGGCTTCTTGTTTCCTTGTTTGTATACATATCATTGGTTTTAACTTCGTCGATATTTGGTACAAGAATAAACAAGTGTATCTTTTTCCTTGCATTCCATCTTTCATTACCTGAGAATCTTATCAGGTTACTTGTTTAACTTAATTCTCACTTTATGTAGGTCTCTCTTTAGTTAAGAGACCCTCTCAGCTACATGCTCTTTCGATATCCTCAAATTAACATATTATCGCTCCGTTTCCAAATCAAATTAGGATAAACTGATAAACACACCTAACAACGGTCCTTGGACAGGTAGTGACGTGTCTACTGTCCAATACCTGTTAGGCACGACCTTGCCTCGACCTAGACTGAACAGGATTGAACGGGTCAACGCACCGCATCTGTCTGGGAAAAGATTAGTGTCGTTTCGAAACTAGATTTTATGGACCGCTCACTTTTATGGATATGGGTTTTGGTTCGGAGCATTATGTTGAGACTTGAGTGCTTGCAAAAAGTTTTTCTTATAAATGTGAAGGATGTTACAACTTTTAAAGTTAGAAGCTATGTATGGTTCATGTTGAAGTTACTTACCCTTGAAAACTCTCTTCTTGCAGATTTAATGGAAATTAGCTGATTTGTATCGTTTCAGCTTCGTTATGTTACGTTAGATTTAGTTAATAAGTATAGTAAATATTTGCATAGTTTAATAATAAATAATTATAAATTCTTTATTGGCATAAAAAATGTGTACCTACAAACAAAATGAAGCCCTGACTCCTGCGCTTGGTAAAAACACCTATGTTACAGGAGCCAGTGTCTTCTCCCAATCAGTAGGTTCTGGATTTTATACAATATACATACATCGCTTGGATTTACTTTATGACAAACAAACAAAAAAAATATAATTAAAATAGCAAAATAGTAGAATTAAATGTTTGGATAAGTGCTTGGGATGTCTTCCATTCCATTATATCCGTGGTCATCATTTTGCATTCCTTACATAAAAATGTAAGTGTGTATCGTATTAGACAGTTAGGTAATTAATATAAATTCCAAGCCCTTTTGAAAGGTGTTAGACAACTAGACAATAAAGATTGTGACTCCAATAATAACGTATTGTTAGTTACTACTAGATACTTCTTCACAATGACTTTAAATGTAGTATGTACTGTAGTATCCTTATCATGTTTTAGATGTAGGTATTCTATTCTGAATAACCTATCCCAGTGTTTTGGATCTTTTGGCTATGAAAACCTTCTGGTTATTTTCCTTTTATCCTGTTTTTATTATTTCTATGAAAATAATATCATAGTAATCAATATGTGGGCGGACCCAAGTCCGTCTACTGAAATTCACCCAACAGTTCAACCAGTTTTGAGGGAAAACAGCGCCAATGTAAGTTTGTTAAGGACTGTCAAGTTAATACCAATGGAGACTTCACGACACAACTTCACAATTTCACACCGTCATCCCCTCAAAATAACAACAGTAGTTTTATCCTATAAAATCATGGAAGCACCAATCTTGGGACAAGCGCTGAGGGCAAAAATAAAACAAAGTATCGGCTCGGTCCACACGTGCGGCCACATCTGCGCAAGGTGCGCGTGCGCAGCTGTCCTCGCCAACCAGCACACTTGCGCACAACGACCATAAACATTTGAACATTTAAAAATCTCGCCGCAACGCTCTGCACCTTTGCTTTTAGCCAAATCTTTTTACTCCCATTAGGGTTACTTAAATGACAGTTTTTGTACGAACCCGATAATTGGCGTATTTAACTGCAATGATGAGGAGAAAATTACGCTGTTAAAATTTTAAAAGGCTCAATTTTATCTGAATGTATGTAATGTGTAGTTAGTTAACAACGTTGCGCTGCATCGAATTATTTTTAATAAGACATTTTGACTCAGCTTTTGATTTTAAAAGGGCATCTGATTATGCTAATGACACTGGAAGAGTGTAGTTTCTAACAGCTGGGGGCCAAGTCTACTAATGTACAAACGTTGCAATGGTCTCTTCATTGTGAGTTTTTGACAGATTTGCCATACAAACACTGTCAACTACTCACAATGGCGAGACCATTGTAACGTTTGTAAATTAGTAGACTTATGCCCCTGGTTGTAATCTGCAAAAGTTCGGAAATAAGAATCAGCTAACTAAAAGAATAGGTAATGCGAGGTCAAGAGCAGGCTCAACTAGTATTTTTTATATTTTTTTATGTATGGAAGTGAGCCTCACAATGACTTTTGAACTAATAATAAAATTGCTAATTATTCACTTTTTCAACTAGGGCGCTCATTTTTAGGTCCTCCTTGAGTAGCCAAAGATATATTTCTCTACCGATAGTACCATCATAGCTACTTCACCACGGCCTTCGCACCTTAGAACGTCATTCCCTCTACCTCCCTTGCTAACTTATCTTTCTACCACGGGTGAGGTAGCATGTACCTACCTGAGTACCCACGGGAGATCTTTTTTTGTAAAGAATCTGAATCACTCACAGAACAAATTTATTTTTTTCTTCATGGGATCTTTGTGATCTATTTAGCCGTCATGAGTTGAGGTCACTCTCGCTCGTTTCCTTACAAATGACATTGTTTTTCCTTCCTAATTTTCATTGCACCTCTTACATCAATATTACAATTCTCAATCTAGATCCATAGATATGTGTGACCCTGTTTGACCTGTAACGTTTTTCATTGGTTACTTAGCTGACGTCTGCTGCATTCTGTGCGGCACGCGGCAGCACGTAATGAATAATTCAGTTGAATTTTGAGTTCGTCTCATTTGTTAATGTTTTTGTGTTTGTTATGTATCTATGTATGTGTCTATGGAGTGGGTAGAGGTCCATGTGATAAAGATTATTTATTACAACGTTTGCGATTGGTAGGATAGAACATTGCAAGACAAAGCCTCAAACCATCTAACGCGACGTCCACTGTGTCGTATTATTTTCTTACAGAATTAAATGTTTGTCTATAACTTGTTAAAATCTACCTAATGCAAATCAAGTTGCTATGCCATGAAACTAAAGACTTAAAAGTGAACCAATCTCCAGGTGTACAAAAATTTCGACAATATCCGTGGCTCGTCCGTCAACTTCTTGATTTTATTGGAACCATCTGGTGATTCTGTTGATACGAAAATAAAACGACATACGAATATATCACCTGCTCGTCATCTCATGCAAGCTGAAAGATCCTGCTGAGATACTTACATACGAATGAAGTATGTACTGGGCTAATGAGGTAGCAATATGTGGATTTTACCGAAGGAGGACTATTCACAACCATTCGACAGGCCGAGTCTAAAATGACACATTTTCGGTTACCAGCACTAGGGTGCTGCAACCGAAAATGTTATCTGATTGCATAACATTGTAACACACTATCAATCACAATCTGAATGATTTTGAAGGATATTGCTAATCCATTGCTTCATATGTTCGAAAAATTTGTCTGCTCAACAACATAAATAACGCAATGAATTTTGTTGAACTGTCAAAATGAAAGCCATAGCTACTGTGTGTAAAAGAAAGAAAGAAAAAGTATTTATTGGGACTTGCACAGGAAGATTAGTTAAGTTACTAAACACACATTTTTTTTTTCTTTTATGTAATATAAAAAGAAAAAAAACAGGTCCTGTACGAGGCCAAAAGGCTCCTATCTCAGCACGATGCTGCGACATTTAAAAATAAGTGTCGTAGCGCTGGTATTCTGATAGGGCGCCATAGGATAGGTAGGATAGGTGTAACCTTATAACGCAATTACCCCGCTGATTTGCCTAGTCTAGATAAGATATTAATATTTAATATTGTTTTGTATTGTATTGATGAATCACTGACTGATTGACATGCTATTATCCCATTTGACATTTAATTTTTATTTTTATTTATTATTACTGTAACCTTGTTTCACATTTGACATTTTTTTATTATTACTGTAACGTTATTGGCATTTGACATTTTGTATTTTTATGACATTTTCAATGTATTTCAAACTATTTGTATTTTGCATTTAATTTTCAAAATTGTTATTTAAAATGATAATATCTTTAATTTTGAGTGAATTGAATAATAATAAGATTTGCATGCCTATGTGACGGTAGAGCATGGAGGACTATTTATGATAAAACATCTGTGTACTAACGTGTTTGCAAACCAATAAATGATTTGATTTGATTAGACTGCAAATAACCATCGGGAGAATAGCGACGACCGGCGACCGCAATTTATTTACGGCTATTTGCAGTCGGGTTGGCTATGTGGATTAAACTGTCAATATTTTCGGGTTTCGTATTTCGACACCTCCCGCGCATAAGGTCGTATGTTTGAATTCGTGATTTTTAGGAGAGAGATTTTTAACGTCATCTTTGTGTTGTTCAGCCGCAAAACATAATATGATAAGACTATGAGCGGGTAAGAAACTCAGTTTTTAGTGAAAATATGAAAATATCGTTTTTAAGAATGTGTAGTATTTATATAATATTACATTATAGTACTAAGATCTCATTTTTACTAAAAAAAACATGTTACGCCTTTTTGCGTGGGAGGTATCGATTTGTGAACAGCGTTTTGAGGACTCCTTCGGTATCATTGATTTATTGATGTTGGAGTCGGCAATGAAACCTAACGAATGGTTGAGAATAACTATGCTGCATGCAACAGGTTCTCAATTTGACCATAACAATGATAATTTTATATCAAACTATTCCATATTTCAATATTAAAAGGTTCAAGCAAACTAGAAAATTGCTATTGCACTAAGCTATCTTCAAGATCCTGTAATGTGACAAAACTTTTTATAACTATTGTCGACACTTCTTTTTTCCCTAGACACCGGACCTCCATAAAATTGTTCACTCCATCCATTGGTTATTAAACAAGTCCATCTCCAAAACGATACAATATCAATCAAAATAAAGAACAGAGCTATAAAATATTTAAAGGGATATATCACATTGTCAAGTGTGAAGGTGACCGGTACGTTTATCGTCCGTAATCATAATCCATCATGTGTTATAGACTTGGGGCCGTTAAAAATGAGTGCAGTGTCAAATGTAAAGAGATTAGGGCTATTCTCAAAAGACAGGACTGATAGACTAGTTCATATTTTTATACTAGGTAGTGCATAAGTTATCACCTCTCTGGAAGATGCTCTCATTTTTGAAAATGGAATGTTTAGTCTTTGCAACTTTGAGCGACTTTGACATTTGTGAAGTAGGTACACAAATGTAAAATATAAATCGTAAAACTATGGTAGGCTATACTCTACAAGAATGCGGAATAATTTCTCATTGTTTTTAACCAATAATCTGTCAATGGTGTTAACCCAACATGAATTTCGTCGTCAATTCCCGTCGTGGTCGTGCAACACCAACTGCGCAAACATTGCGGCGTCTGGCCAGTCGTCTTATGGAGACTGTCTCAACACGGGACGCCCCTGGAGCAGTCATTCCGCCGAGTATATAGCTGCTGTGGATGTCCAAATCGACCCAAAAACATCAACCAGACGACGTGCTATGCAATTGGGCATCTTTACAGCGTATATTGGTGTTGGATTTGAAGAAGTTCCGTGAAAAAAATTGCCTTAGGAAGTCATGTGTACCTACTTACGCGCTACCTAGTATTATTTACTAGCTTTTGCCCGTAACTTCATCCGTGTGTTTCGGCCCTCGACCCATTGGTGTCGCGTAGCATCACCCTCCCGCGCTATTACTCAATTTTCGCTTAGCGTTATTTCTGTATTTTTCTTTTTGCTCGGCTCCTAAGTGTCGCAGCGTGATGATAAATAGCCTGTAGCCTTATTGGGCCATCAAACACAAAAAGAAATCCGACTGTTAGTTCCAGAGATTAGCGCGTTCAAACAAAAAAACAAACATTTCAGCTTTATTATATTATCTGTAAAGTGAGCATTTAGGTTATGAATTCGGAATAGCCTTTATTTTTCTCTGTTTTTATTTGTTGGTCAAATGGGAAAGCTGTGGTTCAATACTAGCTTTAATTATATTAATTCTCTTTCTATTTGTCTGTTTCGCTAAAAGCTTTACCAATTAAATGCCTTGATTGATGCCTTGCCAAATTAAACAACATTGATCCTCACAAAAAAAAATTAAGAGCCGTACCGCTCTTAGTTACCACTAGCTAATCGATAGAACCAAAGATTTTCCCTCCTACCTTTCGCTCTTAAAAAAATTAAGTGATGATCAATGTTGTTTAATTTTGAAAAGCAGCCTTCCTTTTTAAATCAGTATAAGTCATGTGTACCTTCACCAACAAAGTAATATTAATTTCTTAATATTTATTTTCATCGAATCACATTGCTACCATACTTTTACAGAATCACCCATCAAATATTCTGTACCCCAAAGACACGAGACGGTCATAGATGTGTGACCTATGACTGCCATGATTTACAGTCAATACGTCGCTCTATAGTATATGGTGTATGATGTCTATGGAATGCACTGTTCATACACTGTTGGTATATTGTGGATAGATTGTTTAAAATAAACAGAGAACATTCTATTATACATTAAAAATAGAAACCTTGAAAAATAAACTTTTTACATAATCTGCTGAAAGAAGGCACCAATAATCTCATCTCAATACCTAAATCAAGGAAATCCAATAAAATAAAGTATTTTTATTCATTGCATTTTGCGATTTTGATGCGATATTTTTCCCAAAACAATGAATAGAAAATATAAAAGACTATCTTTATGCTTCCCTAGTTAAAATCCTAATAAAAGTATACATACTATGTAGTAACATTAATTTAATCATAAACATAAAATAATAAGTACCAGCTCCACAATACGAAATCGGAGCACATCTCTCATAAGCTCCTAAACATTTATCTAATCTACGCGGCGGTCAGTACAATGCCTTTCACCCCAAGCGTACGCGCATGACAAATAAAATTCCTAACGTGAGAAAGTCGAGATAACGTCAAATGACCGTTAATGCTGTATTTAGATAAACTTTATTGTTAACTTCTGTGAACTGAGTTCAAAGTGAGGTTACTGTTGCATCACAGTGATACCGACATTTTACTGGTGTTAGTTAACTGTTGGTTCTAAGTATCATTATTTGTTCCTACTTTCTAAGTTTGTCAATGAGAACATCTTGGATCATTCCTACCTATAGGAACTGATCGAAATAATCCAGTTTCAATGAGGAAATTGAATTTTAGCTAATAAGTAAAGCTGAATGTCACCAAAGCGTTGTTTATTCGCAGATCAAAACAGAAAGAAAATCTAAACAACACGTCAACATGTCTTGTGTTAACCAGAGGCCTAATTACGTAAAACACTATCAGTAGGAATCGGTTTAATTTTGACAGTGCAACAACATTCATTGCGTTATTTATGTTGTTGACCAGACACATTTTTCGAGCATATGATGTAATGGATTAGCAATCTGCTTCAAAATCATTCAGATTGCGATTTATTGTGTGTTACGCAATTAGGATACCTAATACTGGCTATATGATAGTCAATTAGGATACCTTCTAACTATAGTTACTCTATGATAGTCCTTATTGTGGTATAGTAATTTTAGTCTATGTACATCGTCTTCACATATGATTATACTAGCTTTTGCCCGCAACTTCGCCCGCGTGGACGTCGGTTATCAAAGTAGCCTATGTGCTCCATATCCCAGGCTATATCATTCAGCGGTTTAGGCGTGAAAACGTAACAGATAGACTTTTATAATATTAGTATGGATAATTAATGTATAGATACAAATAACATTGTAAAACATTTTAAAAGAGTAACTGTGGAGTTTCTTGCCCATTCTTCGCCATACGAAACTTTTGGAAGGGGCAACTAGAATCCGTTCAATTTTCTAATTTTTTTTTTTTTTTTGACGTTCAAATGTGCCTTTTACGAGCCTTTTTGAAATAAATTATTTGACTTTGATTCAAGACAGCCAGAGCAGCTATTCTCGCTACCAACTTTGCTGGCTAGCTAATCATTACCCCGTATGAGCTTTTCTAGTGCTGCTTTACTCAAGTTTCATGAATACATATTAATATGTACTTATATGGACTGAGTATATGGTCTATTTGAGTATGACTCATAGCTTCCAGAGAGAGAAACAATCCTCCTAACTCCCCTCCGTCGCAGTCGGGTGACCACACGTTCCCTCACGTACAAGACATCTTATCTTCATTGTTGGCACCTACTTTACATCATAATGTCCTGGGACCCGTTTTATATCGTTTAACCTCTTCTATGTGAAAAGGAAGCTAAAGGCTGTCTTACATTGAGGTGTAATGTATGTAATTTCGGTAAAAAAAACTGTTTGATGAATGGGTAATTGGATCTATGATACGTAGAAGAAGCATTGAATAAAATGCAATGGGTAGTACATATTTGAATAATTTATTCGAAGCTGTTTTTAAGTTGTCAACGAAGTCGTTGACATTGTTGACGTTATAGAAGGGAACTATTTGACAAAAAAAAAACATAAATAGATGCTGCATCGTTGATCCAATTACTCGGTTGCAATTGTAAACACGGCGCTTTTCATAAGTTCCTAGGTTTTATTCCGGATCAAACAAAAGTTTAAATGATGGTTTCGATTCAGAATGTCGCAGTAGTAGATGTATATTTATAAATTGAATATAATTTATAAACACTCTGCACCCTGCTGTTCATTTGACTACATTCTGGATGGCCATTTGAGTCAAATCGACGCATAAAAAATCATATGAAGAAATTATTACAAGACTGGCGCAGTCTGCTAACGACAAGTCAATGGTGATTATTCATATTTCATTGATATTCGATCTTAGGTCATTGACAAGTAGCAAATCTTAAGTAAATATATTGCGAAATACTTTGCAATAACATCACAAATCCTTAATGGATGTATGTGTATTACCCAATTTAAAGCTTCGATTACAAAAATGATGCAACTCGGAACATAACACCCTAATGTAACCTAACCTTTATTCATTTTGAATATGTCCAAATTGGGTCTTTTGAAAACGAGGTCAGTGATCCTGCGAGCATTATTTTCTTACACAGATTAATCTTTAATTTAAATGCTGCTATACAAAGAGCCATAGAACGCATATTATAATATGTGATCGCTTGAGAATGCATGTCTCTATGACTTATGAGATATGCAGCGTATGCATTCGAGGATCGATCTTGTTTTGAATACAAAGAATAGATAAATATATTTTAATACAGACAAATAATAATAACACTACTGGCATGTATGTTTTCTTAGGATAGAAAACTATTATGAGATATCCTGGACTTGTAACTGTCTGAAATCGCCATCAAGGAATGAGCAAGCTTGGTGATTAATGCTCTTTATCTTTGTGAGAAGAGGACTTTGGCTGGCATTCAAGTCTACCCCATTTCAGCAACTTAACATTACTTGAAGTATCGTTAAGGCGCTTCCCTAGCGAACAAACTTGAGCGTTCGGTCCTTCTCTGCCCCGCTCCCTGCACACGGCGAATTCACACATTTTTTTTGAATTTTTTAACTAAAAAAGAAAAGCTATCTTAGGAAATAAAATAAAACGTGAATTATTTAGATTTTTAAATTATCCATTCATTAGCGTAATCCTCAAATGAATCAAAAGATGCATGCAATCAATAGTTTTTATAATTTTTTTACAAGGAGATTTTAAATTGTATTTAACACACATAAAAACAAATAATAACGTGTAATGTGATAATAGGATATCGAACATTAACAATTTTTTTTTAAATAGGCAGTCATAAGGACTGCCGACAGAAGTGAAAACTCCAAACTTTGGAATAACTGACAGTCTGGCGCAACACGTCACGAGCATGTCGCGCATTTCGGTGACGCGAACCCATAAATTTTTCCCCTACCAAAAATCGCTAAACGCAGCTAAAGAAGTTTTCACTTATAAAAAAAAAAAAATATTTATCTTAATAAATGCCTTAGCCAATAACGAAGAAGCGCCTTAACTCCATCTATATTAAGGGAAGGAGATAACAACACAAAACAAAACACAACATCTTTTTCACGCATCGCTGATAGATTAAAAATCAACTTTATACTGAACTACATCATTACGCCTCTTCAAACTCAAGAAGGGATGAATAGAGAACTATTTGGTCCTATTGTACGCAATGGCTATCCCTTTGTGGGTCAAATTTCCTTTGTGAAGTTTATCTATTATTTTGATTTTAATTTTAATAACCGTGTGATCTGATCTGATAGGGTTTTTCAGATGTCCATGAGGATTAGAATATTTGGTTTCGTTGTGTGACGAAGGAAACGTCATTTGGGGTCCATTCAAAAATTTTTTTTCTTTTTTAATCAGTCTAGGGATGCAAGCTTGTATTTTGTTCATGGGCCATTCAAGTATATATTACGTTAGCAGAATTTTTGTAATTTTGAACCCCCACCTCCCCCTTATCAGCAAAAGTAAGAAAAGCTCATACCCCCCTTCCTATGCTGACATAAACATTGGTACTTTTTTTTTTTAATCTGTTCAGGTTTCTATATTTATTTATTTAATACTTCAAGCACAGAAATGTACAGACGCGGACTTAATGCCATAGGCATTTTCTACCAGTCAACCTTTGGGTGATGCAGAGACAAATAGTGGTAGCTGCAAATATATATGTGACTAAAAGTAAAACTAATCAAAGTTAACGTTATCGTTAATCAAAGATACCATACCTTCTTTATCAATGTGCAATTTTTATTTTTGTAACCTGCGGGAATGCTGTGTAAATGAGATTTTATTTGTTAGACAACAATATTTAATCAACCATAATAGTCACGGCCAATCGCTATGATAACATAATATTGGGCGTGCAGGCAGCGGCGCAGCACCGCTGTCGAGGAGGGGCCAAGACTATATTAATATAATTAATGAAAAAATTAATACAGATAATAATCTGGCAGATTACGTTATAAATAATAAAAACAAATGGCGACATTCGTAAGGATGGAAGCGAATAACCCCGACCTAGTAGATTTCCCTAAACCTATCACCCTTCTTCTTTAAACCTATAACCCTTGGCATATATAATTTGAAACTGGCCCGATCATACTGCCACGAACACATGAGGTCAAATAATGTTTATTCTATTGAAGTGTCTCGACATCCCGCGTTAATAGAAAACAAGACGTCGATAGGAGGCCGCATACAATCACATCGTGTGCGATTGAGACAGTAGGTACGTACATTTTAATTGATCCTACACTAAATTGACACGAACGACTACAGGACTGTTTACTCTTCCTATATTCATGGCCGCCGCAAAATGGGATGTTGTGCACATATTGCGAGCATGATAAACTTTTTCTATCTTTCATGGACATGACATGAAGATTTCAATCTAACGCCAGCTGCCTTTTTGGATAATATTATTATTATAACAGATTATGATAGTTAATACAAAATCTATTATTATTACACACCTACTTTTTCCTTAATTACTCCTGTTCCTCAACTTGATATTTCCAACTTAGACTAATCATATCTCAATATTCCCAAGTGCCACAATAATGCGCTTTAGGTCAACATAGATAGAGGTATAAAAGTTTAAAATAAAGTATGTTTCATCATTGTCCGCCGTGGGGAGATTTTCCATAGTAAAGTTCCCAATGTCTTTTTTGCAGAAAAATCTGAAAAGTAAATAAATAAATATTGCTGACGTAATCACGATCCAGACCCCCCGTCCCCCATGTCATCAAACATAATCAAAGCAAAGACCCCCCAACCCCCCTTTGGTGCTTACAATACTTGAATGACCCCTAAACGGTTTATCAACCCCATATACTTAGGTAATCTGAACCCCATTAATAAATAACGCGTAAAGCCTATTTATAAACAAAAAAAAATTATATAAAACTGTTTATCCATCCATCGTACCGTGTACAAGTTTGTCGATCTGCAAAATAAGTCGGTAGGCATATAATAACAAAATAATACGCCTATCTGTTTATACACCTGATACCGTCTACTAGGCTATTTAATATTATGCCGTGGGTAAATAGTGATTGAGGCTTCATATTTGAAGAAAATACGTGATGTTGTAGTATTCTCCCCTCGGCCCTCACCATACCAACACTCATGTTTGATTTGACAAGCCGATCCCATTACACACTTCGATCCTCAAAACTCTAATTGTATCGCTGTTGTTGTATGGTTTATTGTGGATTTGTGGAGCCTTAATTTTTGGGGCACCAAAGGCATGTCCGGTTAAGCAGCCGACAACCTCCTAGGTTGACGACTGCGAGAACCCATTTCAAAAAGGAAAATAAAAAAGCGACCAAGTGTAAGTCGGACTCGCACAAAAAGGGTCCCGTACCATCATCATCTGCCTAGCCTTTTCCCAACTATGTTGGGGTCGGCTTCTAGTCTAACCGCATGCAGCTGAATACCAGTATTTTACATGAAGCGACTACCTATCTGACCTCCACAACCCAGTTACTGGGTCATACGATGCCTCATGGCAAGACTGGTTGTCAGATTCAGCCCTGTGACAGACGGACGGACAGCGCAGCTTTAGTAATAGGGTCCCCTTGGCACCCTTTAGGTACGGAATCCTAAAAACTGCCGAAGTGCCGAGGGATTCCATTTGACCGCTACAATGAACGGTCATAGAGGATATTGACTGACACTGATAGTAAGGACCTCGTGGATGATTCACGAATTATTGTTATCGATCGCGCTAATCGTTCGATTAATGAGGTTCAGTCTGTGGACTGGTTATCTACCATATTATTTACATTCAAGACCCTTGCCTCGGAGAGGACGATGGTAACGCCGGATATCAAACGAGTGCGCCCTGGATTTTCTTTACGGTCCATCCATAAATTGCGAAACAGTATTTCATGACATTTGGACCCAGTCCCTTGTCACAGATGGTCACATATTTCAATTAGACCATTAAATGGTCTAATTCAAAAGTGCCTGTGCAAGTGTGCAGTGCAAATTAAATCTTACTAATAGAGTTGATAATATTTTAATGTTTTTTGTTGTTGTTTAGAGTGAGTTGAAGTTTAGAGTTTTGATTCTTTACTTTACATGGTGACCTCACGAATCTTATGACCCCCTTTTCACACAATGTCACACTTTAATGACCCCCCCCTCTCTCCCCCTTAACGCGTGATGTAATTTATATGTAGATGGCCCCTTAATGTTACTCTATTGAGTCTACCTAATATCTTCTTAAAATCATGAATCAATAGATACAGCATGTTCTCAAACGTTCCGTTACAAATTCCATGGAGTTAGTGCCACACCCAGCGTGACATATCTGTGAGTCTGACTGTGACTGTGACATTTATTGGTCTTTGTTATGTCATAAAACAATAATTACCACTGCGTTTGACAATGACAAACTCAAAGCAATGCTATGGGTGTTGACGAGCATATTCGTCACATGTGGTTGACACATTGTGAATAGAAGAATTTGTCTAACATCTTTGATTGTATAAAAAAAATCTTGATTTTTAAACACGACAATGAGATTTCTACCTCTATGACGACGGGGAGTGAGTGCGGATTATTTATCGAAAAAATACAGAAGCCACTCACCTTTTATCCTATGAAAGCATATTTACATACGTACTTAATTGCTGAAAAATACCCGGAGTTTCCGCAAAACGTTTCAAAAGTTATATTTTATATAAACTTAAACAGGTCTTATTATGTCTATATCTGTGACAATCATATTGTACATAAATAAATACATCTTTATTATATTATAACTAGCTTTTGCCCGCGGCACCGCCCGCGTGGATGTCGGTTATCGCGTAAAAAAGTTGCCTATGTCCTTCTCCATATCCCAGACAAATTTCATGACGATCGATTCAGCGGTTTAGGCGTGAAAACGTAACATACAGACAGACAGACAGACAGACAGATAGACAGAGTTACTTTCACATTTGTAATATTAGTATGGATAATTCTTCTGTGCGTGTGTACCTATGTGTGTAAACTCCTCCTAAACGGCTAGACCAATTTTTATGAAATTTTGTGTGTATATTTGAGTGGGTCCCTGGATTGTTTAGGTTCACAATTGAACACGATAGGTGGCGCTCCGATCGAATTCTAGGAAACAGGACAACGTCTGTCCGGTCAGCTAGTACCTTATAACATGCTATTCGACAACGCTTGTATTTAAGTACAATTGTACTTACATGTTACATTTGTATCTTACACCAGGAACAGAATATACGAGATATGTTGGTACGAGGATAAAACACAATAAAAAAGTAAGATACCCGTGCAATTTCAGCAGCAAGTCATCAATGTTATTATCCAATGGATCATAGATCGCGGCATTGTTCCGCACTCACTCGCGCCGGTTCTCACGCCCTGCGCCCGCGCACCCGTAAGATTGCCCGGTCCGACACACGGAGGCAAGACGGACATTTTAGTGACGTCGTTTATTGGAGCTTTATTGAGGAAATAGTACTTATTCTATCAAGTTGGTATGACATTTTTATTTGTTTTGGTGACTAGATAGTATGAATATTTTAAAGGCTGCGGCGAAGTCTGGCAGAATAAATATGA
The DNA here is from genome assembly GCA_947523025.1 of Dryobota labecula. Taxonomy (NCBI): domain Eukaryota; kingdom Metazoa; phylum Arthropoda; class Insecta; order Lepidoptera; family Noctuidae; genus Dryobota; species Dryobota labecula. The sequence continues at coordinate 2,856,606 of OX383292.1, forward strand.
TATAGAAAACGAAGCACGAAAAAGCTTATCTCGATTTTTATTAGACTTAAGTTTTGTGACTCATTAAAGCTCCTACAAACAGACGCGACTCACAACGTGAATCGTGCACAACACAAAGGCAACGCTCGTCGCGCGACTCGCGGTGCCTTTGTGTCGCGTCGCATGTCGCGCCTGTTTGTAGGAGCCTTAATGAGTCGCAAAACTTAAGTCTAATAAAAATCGAGATAAGCTTTTTCGTGCTTCGTTTTCTATATCATATTTATTCTGCCAGACTTCGCCCAGCTAGGTATGAACACAATTGGGGAAATTGTATGTATTTGAAAAAAGTCGAGGGAAAGGGTAGCACATATAATTTGTTAAAGCTTAAAAGGAATAATATTTCCACATTTTATTAATTATTGTTATTAGTGTACAGATAGTGCAATCCACGAAGGCGCGCCCCACTATTCCTCCTAACCGTTTATAGTATATGTGTGCAAGCTTCCGTCAATGTTTGAGTGTTATCGGTACACACTAATTACCTATGAGTGCACACGCACACTACAATGAATAGACTAATCAGGAGAGAGCGTCATGGTCAAAGTGAAAGATGCTCTACTTCAATTTTATATTTTTTACCCGACCGCAAGGAAAAGGTTATGTTAATTTAATTTTTAGGTGTGGATATTTATGTGATTATTAATTAATATCGATAATATTACTATTTTTATAATAGGAGGTAATAATAGACATAAATGAAATACGGAAATAGTTTTATTGAACTTTATTGAGAAATGAAAATCGTCAATCACTCGTTTCAGAAATATCTGATTCAGAGTCTGATGTATCACCGACATTTACAATAAAACTAAAATCAAGATCACAATGTCTCATGTATTCGTCTTCTATTTTTTCCACGTGCTGACAAGTATTGAACCAGACATCTTTATTTACTCGATCAAATGCTTCATTTAAAATGGGCATAATTGAAGTGTAATTTTGATTGATATTGCGGCTAGCAACGTCGTTTTTTACAATACCCCAAATGTTTTCGATTGGGTTTAAATCTGGATGATAAGGTGGCAGCCGAAGCACTGTGAATCCATGTTCTTTCAATAATTCGTCAACTTTGTACTTGCGGAAGTTTTCTTTGTTTTTTAATATAAGGTCATAAAGTTCAGGTTTTTTGTAGCTTGGTTCAAAATGGATATTTTTTGCATTCAGCCAAGTCTGCATGACTAATTTGTTGGAGTTGGATGTTGGTATTTTTTCCGAACTAGTATTGTGATAGGCTGCATTATCCAAGACTACCACGGCATCATTTGGGAGATTTGGTATTAGTTTCTCATTTAGCCACTTTAAGTAATTTTCTGTGTTCATGTTATCGTGGTAGTCTCCGGATTTAATCTCTGCTCTGTATGTCAACAACGCATTTGGTACGAAACCCTCTGCACTTCCGCCATGTACTATAATTATGCGCACTCCTTTTGTTAAGTTTTGTTTTATTGCTGTTTTAGAACTTTTTTCGGCCCAAGACTTTTTTTGCACGTGGTTGGTATGAATATATGATTCATCTGTGTAGACTATAGGTCTACCTGCATTGCGAAAAGACTTTACCTGTTTTAAATATTTCAATCTTAGCATTTGAATATCATGTTTTTCGGTTAGCACCTTCCTGTTATTCTCAGTTTTTCTCCATTTATAACCAAGTTTAAGTAACAATGTTCTTAGAGTTGTTATACATCCATCAAATTGTATACGGTCTTTCAAAGCAATATTAAGTCGTGATAATGTTGGAAATTGACGATGTTCTATATGATAGTTTTGGATAGTTCTTCGGACTACACCAATATCAAATTCGTCTAAATTAATTTTTCGTGGTATTACCCTTCTCTTCTTCATAGGTGATGTAAAAATAGAAGCACTTCTGTATACTAAATTCGAATGCGACGTACTCGCTTCATTTTCAGACTCAATATCCGCTTCCGTAGTCGGCTCTGTTGTACGCTCCGCACTTGGGGCTATAGGAACTATCGCATCCGTTTCCATAGTTATATTCGATTCCATAGCAGGTACTGTAGTTTGCTTCGTTGTATTAGTATATTCCTTTCTTTCGCGTAGAATTCTAGTCACTGTGCTTTCAGATACTCCAACAGCCTGTGCGGTTCTCCATCGCGCATCAGTGAGTTTTTCTGCATAATTTTTACTTGCTTCTTTTTTCATAAAATCATAAACTTTAGAAATAATTTCTCTTGCCTAAAATAAAAATAAATATCAAATAGTTTTACTTATTTTTTTAAATGAAATGAAATCTACTATTACTAAAATTTGCTATTTATTAAAATTAAATTACTTTCGTTAGCTTATTTCATGTGTTTTAGTAACTGCAAAGTTTTTTACATACCTGGCTTTTAAGAACAACACGCTGAGATTTTCTCGACATTTTAAAAATATATAAAGTAGAGCAACTTTCGTGACGAGTCTGGATTTTCGCAGCATAGAATGTAATATTCGTGTGCATCGAACCGCTGACGGTTCGCGACTGCCGCTCGGAGCAAACTCCCCGCACCCCGCGACCCCTCAACCGAAAATTGGTGGGGCGCGTCTTCGTGAATTGCACTATCTGTAACACCATTGTAGTACACGCAACCGACATGCGTGTAACCAACCAATGTGTATGTAAGGATCGTAGCAGGTGGCGTGAGTTTATATTTATGTGTACCATTCTAATTAAAAACGAATAAATTCTTAAATAACTCTATCCAAATGCTTTGGTTCTCCAATTTGCCTATTTCTCATTTAATTTCTATGCAGCGCCATCTACTTTCAAAAGAACGAACTAATCACAAGACGTCCGCAACGCTCCTTAGTTCGAAAAGCATAGTGAAACAACCGTACAGCTTTGCACTGTTAGAAGGAGATAGCAACACCATTTTACGACCGGACATAATCCGGGAGAGAGAGACAAAAACATTGTCGCGTGACTGGTTAGCATTGCAAGGTCGTCGCAAGAGGTGAGTGACACCAATCCGTGAAGACTGTATTTTTGTTAATTTAGACTTTATTTCGAAGAGGTATCGTTGAAATTCGTTTGGAAAGTGGGGATAGATAGTGCGTCCGCGCATTTTGCGTGCGAAATCATCTTGTTTTGATTTTGTAGGCACAATTGGTGTTTAATCGGTGTTTAAACGATCGATTACGGATGATTCGCCGTGATATGTGCGGTGCTTGTAATTTGGATGCTGTGCCGAATTTGATAATTCCTTGACTATAATACATTGTTTTGTATTGTCTAATTTTTTACCGCATTTTATTTTTTTTGTCTGCGTATGTGAATCTAACTAATCCGATGATTGACATGTAATATTGTTAAAAATAGTATATTAGTAGTATTTTACATAATTTAAAAATAAAACGTATGTAAGGACTCTTTTTTTTTTGGTCTCTCCAATCTTCAAAGCTAAAATTGCTAAAACTTTATCTTCATCAAATGGTTGGTGCTTCATTCATAGATAACGCATTGACTAACTTCTCTCAAGACAATCCTCTCAATATCCTTTAGAAGTTTAAATGGTGTACAACTAATTTTATTTCTATTCCATTTCGTACTATTCCTCACTTTTCAGGGCCTACGTATAAAAATCTACGTTGTAATGACCCTGACTCTTTTGAAACTCTGTGTTTTATAGGTTTATCGACATTATCGCAAGTATCCCCCCAGGATCGTTTGTTATGGCAATCTGTGGGAGAGACACGTGTTTAATGTTTACGAGAATCTATTAATGTTCCTGAAGAAATTATTTCATTGAACTTTGAAGAATAATATTTTGATCAAACTATTTTTATCATCTACCTACGCTGTTCGAGTTAATTAACTTATTAGTCCTTAGCATCCTTCGATCAATTGATCGAAGCTAGCATCAAAGCAGCCTTGTCATCATCGCCAGTTTTTTTGGTAACATTTTTATTGTTGGATAGTTTTTCATTTTGACGTTTTCATTCAGTATTTCTTTTGTTGCCACAAACACAATTCATTTTTATCAAAACATTATCATCCACTACTTTTTTTCATGAAACACAACATTGATATAATTTTCTAAAGTAATTCAAGCAATTGAATTTGAAATGGACCGCGTGTGAGCTTACGCGCGCACTGCACCGATCTATTTGAGATAGCTGCAATTTTAATGCTCATTTTTTTTTTTCTTCTTGCGTACATTGAATATCCTCACGGTGGAACATTAGGTATAGAATTGGGAATGATGAGGAATTTCAAGTAATAAATTCGTTGAAATCGATGCAGTGGAATGTTTTCATATAAATTTATTATTGTTATTGAGTTAACCTATTATTTGCAATTACTGAAAGATCGCTGTTTTTTTGTTGTATGAGAGATGATTAACAGATCTTGAGATTTTTTACCACAACATCGAGTTTAGACAAACCAAAGTTTGTTCAGCTACATAATCACTTTATGTTACAATTAAAATTGTTTATAAAGCGCATTCTAAGAAAGCTCGTAGTTTTACGAGTCAATAAAATAAGTTTTAAAGTTTAATTTGTAACAAGTGATGTTTGACCTCAAGTTGTAAACAACGCCATCTATCCACAGCTGGTTGAACCGCGTAGTGAGCGCGACCACCCGCGTGCTACGTCGGCGCGTGCGCATCCGATAGCGATTAATGGCGATTGATGGAGGCACTGGGCTTATTGGACAGTGGTGCCGATTCCCTTGTTCACAAACTAAACTAAATTTAAGTTCAGTGCATCTTTTTCTTTCTATTTCATTAAGGCCTGTGTTCACCAACATGTAAATCAACTGTTTAGATATTTAATCGGTTGTTTACTCAAAATTTCTTGGCCTGTGTTCACCAACATTTAAATCAACTGTTTAGATATTTAATCAGTTGTTTACTCAACATTTCATAGGAAATTTGACATAAACCAACTGTTTAAATACCTAACCGGTGGTTTGAATGTTGGTGAACACAGGCCTAAGAAAAGGACTGAAGATAAATTTTAGTTTAGTCCTGTCAAATTAATCAGCGCTTGACGTAAATTGACGTAATTTTAGTCGGTAAGTTGTTAATCACGTCTAAACTTATATGGAGTAGTGACAGGCGGTGATTAATTTGACAGAACAAACCTAAAATTTATCTTCTGTCCTTTTCTTAATGAAATAGAAAGAAAAAGATGCACTGAACTTAAATTTAGTTTAGTTTGTGAACAATGGAATCGGCACCAGTGTGTAGTCTGTCAATTTAGTTTCCCACGATTGTTTTCTTGTTTAAAACAAATTTATCTCAAGTTACTTATTGTATCAGTAATTGAGTGTACTATGAGCTTAAAAAGCTATAAAAAAAGAAGTAGGATGCGAAGTACACACCTACGGGCCCTACGGCTATATCCATTGCTTTTCTAGGGGATAACCAATTGATATACATAGCTCTACGTACTAAGATATTTCAATGCGCGAAATGAACCATACACCAATGACAAACACTACTACTCCAGATATCATATGGATTTAGATAATATTAGTATCTATACCCAAAGTCTGAAATTCTGATAATTTATGTAAACAAAGGGGATAACATACCAAAAAAATATCTTCGTAATGGTAATTCACATAAAATGGCGAAAAAAATGGTTCCATTTTATTTTAAGTACTGATTCTAAGAAATAATAATTAAAAAATAATCATACCATAATTATTTTTATAAATTTTAGGTTTTAAACAATGTTATTAAAAAAAAAGGAGATTTTCTGGTATAAAATATTTTATGATACTGGTAACAATGCAGGAGATCTAAACATTTAGAAATTTTTTACATCTTCTACAAAACTAATATTACAACTCCCATTCATTGATTCATATTGTAAGTAGCATATCTAGCCACATTTTGGATGAAAAATGTTTTGAGTGTAAATCGATTTTGGGAAGCCTACGTCTAGCAGTGGACTTAAAAGGGCTGATTATGATGATCATAGGCCGTGTCTCCGACACACGACACAAAACATTGTTTGGCAACGGTATTTTGTTTGCATAGTTCTTATAATTAATTCACTTTAATTTTATCGATGATTATTTACAAAAACATTTAATGATAAAATGTTTTGCACCACTGTCCTGTCATTTTGACAGTGACATTTCTTGACATTACTTTGTTTACATAAATTATCTGAATTAGAGACTTTGGGTACTCGTATAAGTGTGTTGGAAACTTACCTTCGCGTAATCAACGGGAGACGCGTTGACCGGACAAGTAAACAGTCCCTCGCTGAAACAAAAAAAAAGAACGTCAGGCTTACTTACATAACTTCACGTAATAGTTAGACAAATAATATGTGACATCCACATAAGCGCTTCATTTATTCTAAGACACCTCTTCGGATGATAATTATTTCGTACCGCTCATCTATTCAAGTCCTTCAAATTGTATTTTAACGTTAATATTGTTTTCAAAAACTGAAATGATAGTAAACTTTCAGCCTAACCAAATACTAATAATACCAGCCTATAACTGTCCCACTGCTGGGCAAAGGCCTCTTCTCATACAGAGAAGGCACGAGCATTGATCACCACGCTTGCTCAAGACGGGTTGGCGATTTCAGACTTATATTAACTATAAGTCCAGGTTTCCTCACGATGTTTTTCCTTCGCCGATGTCAGTAATGTCCAAGATAAACTCAGAAAGTACATATGAATTGAAAAAGTCACATTGGTACTTGCCCAGATTTGAACCCACAACCTCATGCATGAGAGGCGAGGCCTTAACCAACGGGCCATCATGACAACAAACAACCAAATACTAGATACTTGAATATTACTTTTTTTTTGTTGTACTCCGTTGTCTCTACTTTAATTCTGTTCACTGATCAAAATGCCTCATAGTGGCAAATGTTGTCAAAAAAACACTGGAAACTTGACTAAACGTAGCCAAAAGCAGGTCTACGCAATGGCCAATAGCCTTGTTAAAATTCGCAGAAACCCATAACGTCTTCCCAAGTAACATTTTTGCCATAAAGTGCAGCAGTTAGCGGTTAACATGTAATAAACTAGGTAGTTAAACGAACAATTAAGTGTTAAAAATATAGTGTAATAAACAATTATTATGTCACGCTATCGTATGAGATTGCAGTCGGCATAATAATTATTAGACCAGTACAGTGGGAATCGAAACTGTTTTGAGTTTGACAGCTCTCTCTGTCAAAATTATTTCACAGAAAACAAAAGAAATTGACAAAAGAACACGGCATCAGACAGCTTTAGAGCTACACTACATTATTTTCTTCTTGATGCAAAGTTAGAAAATAGATCGGATGCTCTTTTTGCATACCATTTATATTAAAATAAAAGCAGGTTAAACGAACCTATTTGAAATACTAGAAGCAGATGATTTATTAAAGCTTAAAACCTATTCCAAAAGACCCATCATTTTAAGCAAATGATCTTGTCGAAAGCTTTTGCAAAATGATTTTCTTTAGCCAATTTCAAACGGTAATTATGATCTTACTGAAGCTAGAAATCGAACTGTACATCAATCTGCCTAGTCTTTACCCAACTATGTTGGGATTGGTTTCCAGTCTAAACGGATGCAGCTGAATACCAGTGTTTTACATGGAGCGGCTGCCTATCTGACCCCTACAACATAGTAACTGAGTAATACGATACCCCTTGGTAAGACTAGTTGTCAGACTTTCGGGCTTCTGACGACCCGTAAAGACTGTAAAAGATCCACAAATGACAGCCGAGACCAACGGCTTAACGTGCTTTCCGAATCACGGAGGAATCTCGGTTTGTCAAGATGGTCACCCATCCACGGACCAACTGCGGCAAGCGTTGCTTAACCTGATGGATCGACCCGTGCGGCTGTTATTACTTAGCCACTAGCAACTTAACATACTAGAAAGAAATATCTTTGAATCCAACACTTGTGTCCACGAACATACTACTTGCTAATAGTGCCACAGAGAATAATCACCGGAACAGCAGACGGATACTGTCTGGCGATAAAATAAGTTTGCATAGCGATCCCATGATGGATTGCATAGTATTTTGTTACAATAATATTGTCGTGTTCTGACAGCTATTGTTTCATTTATCTGGATGCAGGCGGACTTTGGAATGGGAACCGATAAGAGAATTAGTGACGAATTTTGTGTTCTGTGAATGCGAATTGCAAACAATTTAAACAACAGAAAGACGGGTAATACGAATCAAGGTCATCTTAAAATATATTTACTGGAGATTTCATCATTCAGATTTTCTTCTATGTGAAGAATATATCCCATGATGCAAACAGGCACATCTCATTGAGAAATATCAATGCCTGTAAACTCAAAGCATTTAATTCAATTAATCCATTTACAAGGAGTATTACTTTTGAATTTACAAGGAGTCGGTCAGTCAGATATATGACGCTCGTTGCCCATTCTAAAGCGTAGTAGGAGGACCTGTGGAGACGAACGGGTAAGAAATTCCATGGACACTCTTTAAAATTATATTGTTACCTAAAAATATATTAGTTCAATCTTTAATGTCGAATTTTTAACTATAAGTGTTGTTAATAAAAAAACAATTCAAAAATAATATAATTAAAATAAGCCGTGGCAGCAAAGAGATGACCAGACCAACTGACGGAGCCCGTTCACGAATATGACGCATGGATCAGCATCATTCAGCTCAACCATTTTGAAGGGCGCTAAATGATCCAACACACGCATCACCAAAGTAGTTGTTTAAGATTCTACACGTACTTACAACAAAATGTCTGTCTCTGTTACTACATTACTATATAGATCATTCACAGTAAGCTAAGCGGAGCCTGGCGATAAGCCAAAGAAACGTGAGAATGAAGAAGATACCTATGCAAGAATGGAGGATACAAGAAAACTTTCAACGACTAAAATTCCAATTTAACTTCGATATACTGCGAGTCTGTGTTTCCGAAATTAATAGCCTGAGAGTCTTCAAGTAATGCGTTTATCTACTTCGGAGGTAGCGTGCACCAACGTAGATAACATCATCGCTTAACAGACAGTGGACAGCGGTTATACAATAAAAAAAGTGTTTTGTACCAGAAACATAGATAGATAGATAAATAGAATACTCTTTATTATGTAAACAATACAAAATACAGTTAAAAATGTAGAAATTTTACATTGGGGGAATCAATAGGCGGTCTTATGGCTAAACCATAGCAAAACCCTGGCCATTCCACAGGGTTTTGGTTTGAATCGTCATCACCTACATTAGATTAGAGTAGGCACCATCAATGTAACTGTGTAACCGCACTTTTGGTTTCCAAAGTTGGTTGCAGTACAACTGCAACCAACTTTGGAAACCAAAAGTGCGGTTACACAGTTATATCAAAATCCTAAACATTCAACAGTTAGTGTATCGCTTTGCTGACGTTTGGAAAACTTCGCATCTGACGTGAAAAGACGACGAGAATCATTCATGTTGAAGGTTTTATGATTCCTATCGTGATCTTCTTTAATTCTTAAACAAACAAACTTGTTATAGAAAGCTATAAATCATCTCACTATTAAATTGCTTACCATAGTGTTATCACCTGATCGTGTCTAATTACCTTAACGTCTAAGATGCTGGATCTGCCAACACTTATTTGAAAAACAACTTTATTATGTATTGCTAAAGTAGGTTTTGCTTTGTTTGTTAATCCAAACGCGATGTACAGTAGTTCTTAACGATAAAAACGTTTATTTTTTCGTTTGACGTTTGTAATTAGTCGGTAATGCGAAGAAAATTATGTAGCGCGTCTCTTTATATGCGCACGCGCATGAGATACGGCAGTTTTTGTCGGGTGATGATCTCGATGTTTCCGTCCGAGTGTTTTGCTTAATAATCGGTATAATCGATGCAATGGCTCGTGTAGTTGCCTCGATTTATTGGTGGCGTGGTCGTTCAACGAAGATATTTGTTAGAGTATCAGAGGCGGAAATCGGAGTAAATTGTTCTAGTGATAATCTTGTAGTGGACTATCTTGTGTTATTAAAGTAAGAGCTCGACGGCGTGTTTGGCACGAATTTTATTAGATTAGTATGTCGCCACACGGACTGCGCTTTCGTGAGCTTTCATGGATCATCGAGTTTCACTTGACCAGATTCGGCCAGTGCTAGCTAGAATTTATCACACAATGAAACAGTTTGGGAGGATTTGTAGCAAATCTTAGTATTATAATAGCTTAAGTATGGTGTAAATTGTGACACGACAGCCGCTTCCATATTTAAACTTTAGGTTAATAATTTCCACAATTATAATTGTGTGAGACCACTCGATCTACTCGGTGAAATTTCATGGAAAACATATCGAGCTTAGAAAAAGTAGCGAACGAAACAACTCCCTATAAAAAGTATTGATTGTAATTTTATCGCTCAAAACTCATAACTTTACCCACACTTTGAGCCTCGGGGCACAGCTAATGAATAATTTTCTTCTCACTAGCAAATCACTATCGAAGTTAAAAAGAGAAATCGATATAAATCAACAACTTTGCACAAGGAAAAACATGTAAATAGCGTGCGTTTAGTTCGATGCACTATCACGCCTCTTATTATGACGTCACGGGCAGCAATAGAGGCGATCATTGTGTCACGTAATGTTATTTACATAATTAAACCATTTAACAGGCGTGTGAGCGAAATATTCGCCTTATTTAGATTGTGAGCGTAAAAGTTGTTTGTTAATTAATTTAACATATTTTGCATATGGACCGCCATGTTAGTTTTTCAGCGTCTACTGGAAATCATTGAGAATTTTATACCTACCCATTATTGGTGTTGTACTTTCTAACAAAATGAGCTAAAAAGCAACTAAAAATATTGGTAATCTCTACTTTTAAGGGGTGAAAGCACTCTTCGTCTTTTAACACAGACACAGTCACAGGACACAGATACCTACTGGACACAGGAACAGGACTCAGACACAGGACACAGACACGGGACACAGGTATGATGAAGACAATGGAAAGCCAAACTTCTTCTACAACTCGTTGTCCCATATTAACGGACGCAAACTGAAGGTTCCAAATCGCTCTTATTACGTCAACTTCAACTCTGCAATTAAGGCGCTTCCCCTAGCGAAAATCTTTGAGCGTTCAGGGCCTCAAGTCTGCTATTACAATAGTGTCAGAATGGTCTCACCATTGTGAGTATTTGACAGTGTTTGTATGGCAAATCTGTCAAAAACTCACAATGAAGAGACCATTCTGACACTATTGTAATAGCAGACTTGAGGCCCAGTCCTTTTGTGTCCCGCCTTTTGGAATTATTATAATAAAACAAAGAAAACCGATCTTCTGAAATAAAATAAAACGTAAACTATTTAGATTTTTAAATTATCTATCCATTAGTGTAATCCTCAAATTAATAGCAAACAATAATTTAAGTTTTGTTTTTTACAAGGACATTTTAAATATATTTTTAACACCTAAAACAAAAAATTACATGCTATGTGATGATAGGTTATCGAACATTAGTATGGTATTTTTAAATGTAGTTTATTTCTCTTAATTTATAAGTTAATAGCCTCTGAAAAACGCACTATTATCGCAAGGTTTTGCTCAGGTTAGTGCCTTAAGCAAAAAATGAAGTGCCACGCAAAATGTCAACTTAACTGTCAGCTTGACTTGGCCTGCACATCACCTGCCATGCACATCATTATTGTAGGACCAGTATATCAGTACGTAAGTACATACATAACTCAACCTGCGTCTAGTCTAGGCTCACTTGACAAAGTGCCCAAGTACCTACATCAAAGCAGCCGCAACATTGTAATAAGTAGTACTAACGGCTCTCTTTTCCCCGTTCCTAAACAATATGTAAACACTATGCATCAGTGTTGTATGGTCACTAGGCGTTATGTACGCCTTCACTGTAGTTACTAGTTACCGACTGTTATTGGTAGTTCCGACTAGCCGTAATATGCGTATTTAATGATTGCGTTGCATTATCTAATATAATGTTGTTTTAGACAGCCATAACACTGTTGCTGGTTGCAAGCGATATATAATGTTGATATGTAATACCTACGCGTTATTGAGACAAAGTTGAAACTTCTCGTATTTTCACTGGCATCTATCTATACCCTTCAAAAAGCAAGTACTATGCATCTGCATAGTACTTGCTTTTTGAAGGGTATAGATAAAGTCAAAGTCAAAGTCAAATAATTTATTTCAAATAGGCACGAAGATGCACTTTTGAACGTCAAAAATTACATGAATAGTTAATTGATTCTAGTTGCGCCTTCCAAAATGTAGTTATGTATGGAGAAGAATGGGCTAGAAACTCCATACTTACTCTTTTAAAATGTTAACAATAGTTTTTATACATTAATTAATATTTATAGGTGAAGACTATGTACCTACCTAGAATAAAAAAATAAAAAATATAAAAAAACGAATCAAAATTACTTACCACAATTGATAGATGCCAGATCCCGCCTAAAGGTAATTGTGGTACCTATGGGCGGGATGCCCTGAACGAGACCCTTTATAGAGAAGGCTCTTCTAACTCTTTCTCTAGTCAGTTGACTGACATCATCAAGGTTTCGAATCTATTTGGCTTTTCGTTGCCTTTATGGTCATATAGGAAAATGCAGACGACGAAAAAGCTATGATTGAAACTCTTTGTATGTTCGAGAGAATAGGTTACCCACTTTTTAAAGTCTCCTCCCCTTGCCCTCTTCTTTTGGCTGGCCTTTACTCATTTTATTGTTTCTTGGGGTCGGTGCAAAATGTCTCCCTCGTATATAAAATTATCCCCTGTTGGCAGTTACGTCATCATTCAGTATTCACTCCCTTTCACATAATCCATACATATTTCCTTTGGTCTCCCTCTCCTCCTCCATCCATCGACATTTATATTCATTGCTCACATAGTTACACATGCGTTTCATCGTACCAAGATAGACGGTTACCTTTTAGAGTATATCTACAGAATCTGCAGAACAGATTGTCTGTTCTGAGTATATCCATCAATACAAAATAAAAGAGACGAGTACGACGTTCCATACAAATTGACAGTCCTGTACTGGAAATCAATTTCCTTCAAAGCAGTACTCAATTTAAATCCGTTACCACCGAGTCGATTTTCTCAATTCAAATACAGTATACATTGAAACATTATGTATGTATGTTTATGTCGCAACTGCAGTAGTCAAATACATAATTCAGACGCATTCATTTGACATACTTACATCTTGAGACGATGCGTGTGGGATTCAGATAGTGATGTGCCTCGATACAAGATTAGTCGCTTGTTTATCGATTCCCACTTACCGTTCTAGATTTGCTTTTTCGAATGGGATTTTGTATTGTTATGTGCAATCAAATACAAAGAATCGGATCTCATTGTTCTAATTTGTTCTAAAAATATTTAGTTAAGGAACGTATACAGTTTGCTGACAGATTGTCTCAAACTATATAATACGTTCTGATGTGATTGGCTGACTGTAATAACAACAACCAATCAATTAATTTAACATTAATTAGTTTGACAAACTGTATTTTTGACCGAAATGATGCCCCATCATCGACAACTTATCAGGAGCCTTAGAAATGAGTTCAACTTCCACGTTTTTCGCTTCCAAAGTTACAAACTTTCATCCTTTATTAACCCCCTTAATATTGGAGAACAACAAAATATGTCCATCCCACTTAAGTAGTTTGGGAGTCTTCTCTTTCATACATATTTACATTGAGCATAACTTTATTATAGTTTAGACGCTAGTGTCCCGTCGCGTCGGGACTAAACGAGGGTGCACATTCACCTCTCCTGCCAAATAAATATAAGTAATAAATAAATCAGAGGAAATTATAACCGTGCCTTTCATTGGTTCTCAAAACCAAACACTTAAGGGCTGAATTTCCAAAAAAAATACAATTTAGGCAGTGCGTAATCTATCAGTAAAAGAATTTAAGATATTTTAAGTAGACAAGTATTATTATCTAGTAATGCTAATAATCTTCTAAAGGTAATAAAACAGTGCAAACTACTCATAAGTTCATAAGAAGTAATCTTATTGTTCACAAAGCACCGTTAAGTTCCCTCAGTCAACTTTATGCAATTAACGCGTTGAGATAAATAGCGGAAACATTAAAGGTTGAGCTTTAACTTCCAGATTTAACGATCGTTTAATTAGATACGTTTAGTGGCTGTTAAATAAATTATAATACCGGCCTTAATTATTTCAATGCGGGGAAAATGCTTTTTCTCGTACAGAGAAGGGATAAAGATCAACGCTTGCTTATTGCATTCCAGACTTAGGTGTAGGTATCAAGTAGTTATTTATTTATTTTCACTCTGCAATCGGAATTTTGTTTTTTTTAAATATTTTGTTTGTTATCATTTGCCAGTGTCGCAACACATTGTAATTACGTAATGTAAATTGTCTTTTCGTTTCTCATACTTGGAAAGTACGCTTGAAGTTACCTGATCAGGGGGATGAAAACAGTACTTTTCGTCCCGGGGAAACGATTTTCCCTGCTGTCAAGCCATGTTCCAACTTTTATACAGCCACTCTGTTAAATCGCGGCATAAAATAGTAATAAAAATATTATCAACAATTTTGTAACATGGCTTTAAACTTATAATTTACTTTTCACTAAATGATAAAGTATTTAATTTACATAGATTTGAGCTAAATAATTATCATTATCAATGATAAAAAATACTGGTTGGTAGAACGCCACAGAAAAAGAAACAAAAATGCGGGAATGCGGCAATTCGATCTTCAGTTATTTTGTCGAGTGCATAAATATAGATATTTGTATAAAATGAGTTCATCAGATTCAGTATTTGTTTAACTAATCAGGTTTTTATTTACTTTCCTCATATTCGAAATGAAAATCAGAGTGTTTACCTCGGGTGAAAGAACCTATTTAGGCACGAGATAGTTTGGCACACGAGCGTAGTGAGGGCGCCAATAGTTCGAGTGATAGTAGTAGGTACATATAGGTGCCTTTCATCCCTTGTATAACAATCTTCTATTAGTCCCTGGTCCTGCTAACAATTAATGGACTAAATTTTCAAACTTTTATTACTTGAATACGAGGCTTTTGGCTACTTTGCATGTGTGTATAAAAATGTTTGTAATGTGCGTTTTCTTTGTGCAGAATAAACAAATTTTCTTTATTACTTTTTCTTTTTTTCAAGTCCGATCCTTACGACGTTTTCCGTTAACAAAAGTGGTGTAAAAATGTACCTACATAGAAATTCCTTATTAGAAAGAGAAGAGAGTTACTAGCTCTTAGTTAGCCAAGAGTACCTATTGAACAAAATTTTTAGCAATCACATTTGTTTTAATTAGCTTCTCATGCTCTAAAAGTTCGTCTTTATATTGTGCGTAGGCGACATAAAATCGCTTTTTATGGTCTAGTGCATAAAGTATTTATTTTTTTCTTTCTAATCATCAGGCCCAACAGCCACACGCACAATAAAACGTCGCAGATTAAAGTCATTATTTTATTTCATTTGCTTTAATTTACATCACTTCCATGTTTTCTATCGTTAATTTAATAAAACCAAAATAATTGTCTTTATTATTTAAAAACGCTAAGAAACATTTTTTTGACTGTGCAGTATGAAGTCGAATGACACATGATGGAAATTAAAAAAAAAGACGTGTGGCACTCGGGGACTGCCGCGGTAAAGCTATTGCATAGCATTTTGTATCAACTTATGCAATTAGAATTATTTATTTATTTTATTTATGCAGTATTTCTTTTTCTTTGATATAATTTTTTTTTTTTTTCGTTACGGAATTTCTGGATTCGGTCCCCGCGCTCAAGGCCCGCGATAGAAGCTATGCAATAGCTTAAAAACAAAATAAATAAGTGCTGAACGTCGTAAAAGTGTATAACTACGTAAACAAAGTCAAATACTATTCAAATATAAGCATAATAACAACTTTAAAATAGACGAAAGTGTTGAACCTAAAGTAATTTTAAATAAAAAAAGAGTGACAAACTGTTTTGACAGCGAAAAAATTCCATCTGTCAGTCATTTCCAAAAGTCAAGTTTAAAAATTGTTCAACTGGAATGGTATCAACTATTTGGCAAGCTTTAATTAAGTCATTGTAGCCTTGCGGTGCAACAGGGGAACTGAATGTACTCGTAATCGACTGGTCGTGAGTTCAAACCCCACTATCAACAATCACTTTTTGTGAAGATCATAATTTTATAAACTAATATTTATAAGAATAAAATACGCAGTACACAGAAAAAAGAACTGCCAGAAATTATTAGATCACTAGAGGGTACTGGTGTAGTAAAACCGTCGGAGTGGGGAGCGTGAGGTTTTTTCGTTACGGAATTTCTGGATTCGGTCCCCGCGCTCAAGGCCCGCGATAGAAGCTATGCAATAGCTTAAAAATACTGTTATAGTATACTTTATGCCTGTTTAATTTTTTCGAAATTGAAGTGAAAAGCAGAGTGTTAAACTCGGGCATAAACGAGCCATTTTACATCTCGACTAAACTATCCACCCTCGCCTGCGGCTCGGGTGAAATGGCTTCTTTTATGCACTAGCTGTAAAATATATATATTTTTTTTTTTTTTTTTTCAAAAAATCCTGCTCTTGACCAAGATTTCGCTTGATGGAAAGCGATGGATGAGGTCTCCGATGGAACAAGTGGGCCCAAAATATTTATGCCTGCTCACTGTTGCTTTGAATGACTTTGAAGGCTAGATTAGGCTAGGTTATAGTCAGTAAGAACACAGACATACCTCGAATCACGCCGCAGTAGCCAATCTAAATCAATTTAGCACAATATTTACTGCTATACTAGAATATAAACTACGTCTAGACAACTTTGCGTATTTTCAAACAAAATCTAATATGGGCAGTTTCAAAATCTAAGATGTTTATTATTCAAAGACGATTCCAACGGAGAAGTTAGTCGATAGATATTTTGAATCGATAGTTAGTTCTGATAAAACCGAGTAGGGGTTTTAATTCGAAGATTGAAATCAAACGAAATAGCAGGATACTTAGTGTAAAACGTCAAAGGACATTATTTTTGCTAGTAATGCCCAAAGTTGGTTATTTTACATTATTTTATTAGACAATGGTCATCAATATTCCTACATGTGTTGCACAATGTGTTTATTGGTCCAAGAAAACTATTAAAGCGGGAAGAAGTTATCCTAAGAACAAACTTAACATTGTAGTTGAAAAACATGTTCTCCCATACATTCTAACTGCAAACGTAAGTTGGTCGACTATTACTTGGTAGTTACCAAGTACAATACAATACATAACAAGATAACCGTGGAGTTTCTTACCGGCTCTTCTTCATAGGAAACGACCAAACCGTGCACCTAGTTTCTGACGTTTCATAAGTGCCCATGAAAGTTTATACGAAATGAATTTGATAATTATGGATTTGCTCCATATTGCAACTATCGTGAAAACCGTTTGTGGCCATCATTTGCAAAATCTATAAACTAGTCAATAAATCCACTGCATTTAACCTGCAAAGTAACAAACAAGACTGTAAACACAAGTCTGTTGGCATGGGATCTGTAACTGATACAGATGGGAAACTGCGGTGCGGCTGTCTATCGGGCAGTATCGGGCTATCGCGTTACCGAACGTGTGTCACGGGTTTAGAGTTAAGGGGGTAGGCAGAAGGAGTAGTCAGTAGTGTTGGATTAGTCTACAGATGACTTAAAAACTTTCAGTATGGGTGGTGAGCTTTAAATGCTGGTGCTAAAGGTGGAAAAATGGACAACACATCTATGAAAAATAGTGTCTGTTTGTAATGTCAAAATAATAGCTTTTTACTAAATGCATATGAAAGTATAAATACGGTATTTATATTTTTTATTTTTTATTGTGTCTAATATCTGTCTGTCGGTCTACCTGTCTGCCTGTTTATCCCAGCTTATCTCCGAAGGGGCAGGATTTTGACGGGACATTCACTGGCTTTAGATAGCTGATGGAAGTAACTAACGCTACATTTATTTTATAAAAAGTTACGTGGACGAAGCCGCGGGCAGCAGCTCCAGAAGAAAACCAAAAGAAAAAAAAACTTTGTGCTTGTCAATCACATAACTTCAAAATATCATCAACATAGACCAATAAATCATAAAACAATGTTCACAGCCTATTAACTTAGTTAATGAGCGAATGTGTGAATATGTATTAGTGTTAAATAACTATTCGAAGGTATGCGGTTACGTACAAAGTTAGTTTAACGAATGTACTAAGTTATGATAAAATCGACTCACCCGCGTGTAAACTTTTCATTCATAAATTTTGCTGTAGTCTGAAAAAATGGCGGTTAGTCATGTTTTTGTGTATTAACCTGAGCGTCGACTAGTAATGTATTATGAGCAGTTTACTCTTGGTAATTTTATAAGTTAAATTAAAAACTTTAACATTGAAATTTTTATTAAATGCAATGGTATTACTAGGCTTAGATATAAAGCTACTTAACTTCAATAAAATAAAATACAGTAGAATACAAGTTCATGGAGAGAACATTACACACATAGTTCAAATACAACCGAAATTATGTGACTAAATGATAACTGTCACGTTGTTTTTTTGATTGCCACCCAAAGAGTCATGAAATATACCCAGGTTTGAATTTAAGTTTTTGGTGAGCATATTGTAATGGTTAATAGATCTTATTAGCGGACCATGGGCAGCGATATTAGTACCTACGACAGAATGGAGGACAAAATGTGTTAGTTAGGAAAGCGCGGGGTCTCTTACGTGGAACTGTGATGGGAACCTCTGCTAAGAGGTGACTGCAATCACGAGTATTCCCGTTTGAGCACCAAAGTTATTCCCATTTGAGAATACCTCTGGTGCTCAAACGGGATTACTTCTGCAATCAATCTTTCCGCAAAAAATAAATACTAAGCATAACTCGACGGTCACGGAGTGAAGTCATTTTGAAGAAAGAAAGTCGCTGGTTATATGGGCATCTATGAGAAATACCGCGAGTGCCAATCGCCAAGGAGCGTGTGAACATAGGTTGTATACGTTCAATGCGTTGATAGTGAACAGCATAGGACAGCAGACTCCACACTGTACGGTGGCCAACAAATCAAGTTACCCCAAACTGTCAAATTTTCTCGTTCGATTTTGAACTTAATCGTCAACATTTTAAAGTTTAAAATCGCTTGGAGAAATTTGACAGTTTTGTGTAGCTTGATGTGCTGGCCACTGTACATGCGTATTCTAAGTTACTTCTTATTAGTGTTTTGAATAGAAATAACTTTGGGGTCGCCAGCAACAGTTGGCGTTGCGTTGAAGGAAACTAAGCATCTGAGCAGATTTTTTAACTAAGTACGTTATCAATATGGGATGTGAATTGCAATTTGGGTTCTGATGAAAATTATTTCAACTTTCAGATATTATTTCAATTATATGACAAACTTTTCAGCTTGTTAATCATGGGTTTTAAGGGCCATCCGCCAGAACTAGCATTTCCACAAAAAATACCTTTATCATTACCGGAATAGAACTAAATAACGCAATGTCCCGACCAAATAAATTACTAGGCCCATAAATTAGTATTAGTTCAGGAACCGGGCCTTCCTCCATCCATACCTAATAGTGTATGGTGAGTTTCTAGTTTTGGTCAAAGTGATTACCATTTGCCATCCATTCTTTTTGACAGCTCAACAACATTCATTGCGTTATTTGCGTTGTTAAGCAGACAAATTTGCAAGCAATGGATTAGCAATCTGCTTCAGTCATTCAGATTGCGATTGTTTGTTTGTTACGCAATTGGTTGCAGGTCCTAACCGAAAGCGAGTGTCGCGTGAGTAAAAAATTACATAATACATAATTTTATTATCAAATATACATTTTGGCAATATGTATTATGTCATATTTTTTTCCTGTTAGGTGAGATATTCAAAACTGTATTCTGTGATCAGGCCCCTCTTTTCCAGTGGGCATACTGGGCGAGGACCGATCGCCCCAGTTCCCGCCAGACCACCAACCATTAAATAAACCCTAAGGTTTAAAGAAAAAACGTTAGTGAACTAGTACAATTTCTTTGAGTCGTTTAATGAGCATTACCTATAAAATCACAAAAGACATTTTTGTGGCTTTCAATGTCAAATTGAAATGAAGAAACTAATAGTATTGTAGGAATATATCATCTTTTGAAAGAACACAAAATTGGAGACACATTTCCAAATGTAGAAATTACATTGAGAATCTTTTTAAGCATAATGGTAACTAACTGCAGTGGGGAACACTCCTTCTCCAAATTGAAAAGTAAAAGAAACAAATTAAGGACCATAATGCTTCAAGAAAGATTGACCAGTTTGACGCTGATGACCATAGAATGTGCTATGCTAAAAGACATCGACTGTGAAGAAGTAATTGATGATGTTGGTACCTTTTCAATCAACACAGATTTTTAAACCCGAACCTGTGAATGTTAAAAATTACTTTTCCGAATTATATTATACGTACCTAGTTATTATTTATTTTATGTGACAAAAAAAGGAATAAAAATAACAGTTGAATGAATCTAAAATTTTGCTTATTTAGGTACTCTTTTTGCCTGTTTTAAAAACAAAACAGTCCGATCTCATTGGGGCCCCATTATCATGTGTCCTGGGGGCCAAGTCTACTAATGTACAAACGTTGCAATGGTCTCTTCATTGTGAGTTTTTGACAGATTTGCCATACAAACACTGTCAAATACTCACAATGGCGAGACCATTCTGACACTATTGTAATAGCAGACTTTTCAGGCCCTGGGCCTCCAAGAGGTTAAAGACGGCCCTGTCTGTGATAGTAAAACGACTCTTAAGAGGAAGCCATCTATGAAATTGTATAATTCAATTTATTATTCATAGCCAACTTTTTCAGAAAATTGTAAGAACGCTTAACGCTTTAAAAAGTCATGTTCGCCTTGGAATAAAACAGCGTGTGTAATTTATACCTACACTTAAATCTAACTATATATTCAACGCATGACTTGCGCTTTGGTCACGGTGTATCAGCAGAGGCCTAGGTGTGTTATGAAAAAAATGGTGTTTGTACCTACATAACTAAAATTGTAGCATGCACTGGGAACTATTTAAATGTGTAAGGTACTCGTAAATGCGCTTCAAAAGTGGCCATATTTCTTTCTGCGTCAAGTGTAGAAATTTAACATAATTCTACATAGTAAACTAGGTCGAAATTATCATGGTTGGAGACGACTATTTCTTGACAATTTTTTACACTAAAATCAAATTCAAAAACGGAAGCTTTCCGTGGTAATGAGGTGTAGAGAAAGGCTCACCACGCAATCCTCACCATGACACCTTTATATCTCTGGAACCGCTTAATTACTTATCATATGATTTTTTTTGGAAATGAAAACAAGTCGATACTTCCAGCCGTTTGCTTGCACTAAAGGTGAGGAATAATATAACCTCGGAATCATATTGCGACTATTTTATTTTGACCTTAGTGACATTTTTGGCATTCTCAAACTTGATTTTCATGAAGTTTTTCAAGGTGATAACACATATGCACTGCAATATGTGGCTGTTATAGATTGCCAACTAAGTTTCCGGACTGGATTGGCCACTCTGGCTAAGTATTATAAGTACTGCGGCAAATGCTGCAATATTTTTGATATATTGCCTAAACCACCAGAACCACTAACGAAAATACACTTTATGGCATAGGTAGGTCAGTACTCTGCATTATCTGACCCCTCTTACAAAGAAGAAGAGAGGATAAGGGATAGGGCTATGCAGGTCACTGACGTATAAGTAAGTAAATAATAATTTATTTACCAAAAACTTAGCCTAGGTAACATCAGTGCTTTTTCAATAAGGGATGGGTATGGCTATTATAGATGAGTGAGACCTCTGCTCTTCAAACTAGGAAAATCCTGTATCTTGAAGGACAATGAACTTTAGTGGGATCGACGCGTTTTATAAAATATTTATATCTGGGTGATAATTCTGATGTTAATGTGATGTGTTGATGTTAATGTGATGTGTTGATGTTGATGTGATGTTGTTTTATTTTATTGTGTTACTGTATTATTTATTTTTTTCATAGGCAGGCTTTGCTTGAAAAGATGCATTTGCCCTGAAGAGGGAACCTAGCCAACTTATCTACATCAATAAATAAAATGGAAGTGTCTGTTTGTAATGTCAAAATAACAGATTTTTACTAAATTCATATGAAAGTATATAAGAAGGGTAGGTACTTATAACTAAGAAACAAAAATGTTTGTTTGTCTATTTGTTCCGGCTAATCTCCGAAACAGCTGGACCGATTTTGACGTCACTTTCACTCGCATAGCTGCCGATCTATTCTGTAAAATTCTCACCGTGAAAACTCAAGTGAAGTGAGCAGCAATACACAGTGTCAATCCCTAGCATCAATGGAATGACCGCACACTTCACCCGTGTTTTCACGGTGAAGTTTGTATAAAATAGCACTGCTGATGTTATAATGAGTAAATGAGGCTACTTTTAAATTAGAAAAAGCCACGCGGACGAAGCCACGGGCAGCGCTAGTTGTAAATATTACTGATATGGTCAACTCATTATCCCACTGGTATACTGTCTTAGTTATACATTATACGACAGTCTGGTAGTACCAGAAAATGAGGTCAAAAACTTGATTATAACACTGTTGAACGGATGCATGGCTTCATCGATCAATACAGGTATATTTTTTGCAAAAATAACAGTTTTTCATCCGGTATACCGACTTCTTAATAAGTAAGTATTAGGCACAGATACATGGCTTCTTTTAGGCGACGATAACCAACTTTTTATAATTTTATACTGAAGATCACGTCTAAACGAGTAGTGAATTGGAAAAAAAATATGTTAAATTAGAGTAAATTCTTAATAACTTAATATATGAATATTTTAGATTATGTTTATATTACATAGTAAAATTAATTTGTAAAGTTATGTCTAACGAGGATAAAAAACTGAGAATCACGCAAAATATATCAAGCGTATTTTTCTGAAACCTTCAGCTTTTTAAAGATAATTGACAACATTATTGATCTTTTAGTATACGTGTTTTATTAAAATACTTTTGGTTTTATGTATAATAAATTAAAAATGCGTCTTATTTGGGACAGCGCTCCTGGATGGGTGAGTCTTTACTGGCTGGACGTACGACGCGTTGCGTGAGCTCAGTACAGAACACGCAAGCTAACCACTCAATGTCACCGGCATATATCTGCGTCTTAAGAAATGCCATTTGTTAAAGAAGCCATGTATCTGTTACTATGTCAGCTATTCACTAAGGGACGAAATGTTTGGTGGGCCCCGCTAGTCATGGCGGCCTGATACCCTCTTCCTCTTTCCAACCTCTTCTGTGACCGATAGGGTCCACAACGATCATGTCTTTCTAAAACCACCTAAGTTCAAATTCATCATCATCTGCCCAGCTTTTTCTCAACTATGTTGGAGTCAGCTTCCAGTCTAACCGGATGTAGCTGAATACCAGTATTTTCCATGGAACGACTGCCTGTAATACGATACCTCTTGGTAAGACTGGTTGTCAGACTTTCGGGCTTCTGGCGACCCGTAACGACTGTCAAGGATCTACAAATGACAGCCGGGACCATCGGCTTAACGTGCTTTCCGAGGGACGGAGGGGTTTTGGTATGTAAAGATGGTCACCCACCCACGGACCAACAGCGGCAAGCGTAGCTTAACCTGGTCGATTGACCCGTGTGGCTGTTATTACTTAGCCACAAGCCCCTCTTCCTCTAAGTTCACATTGTGGAATGCAATAAATACAACATGTCTCGGAATTAACGACCACCATCAAAACCCCAATTACGTCGCCTTAGAGTGAAAACCTCGTAGATGCGAAAAAGGCAACTTTACAGGAGGAACATACAACTGTGCCCTGTAAAATTTTATTACCACAGCATCTTCATATAATTATGTGTCCATCATATATCCCTCCGGTAACGCTGTGCGGTTCACTTTTACAGAGAGTAACCCAGTTTAAATATCTAGGCCGCATTGTTACCGAAGACCTGAAAGACGACACAGATATGGAAAGGGAGCGCAGGGCATTGGCTGTGAGGGGAAATATGGTAGCTCGAAGGTTTGCTGGTTGCTCAGTAGCAGTAAAAATGACTCTATTCAAGGCTTACTGCCAAACATTTTACACCAGCAGCCTTTGGGCTAATCATACCCAAAAAGCAAACAATGCCCTGCGAATACAATATAATAATACCTTTAGGGTGCTGTTGAGGCTTCCACCCTATTGTAGTGCGTCAGGTATGTTCGCCGATGCGCACACTGACGACTATTTCGCAATAGTGCGTAAGAAGGTGGCGTCGATGACACGCAGAGTGGGAGGAAGCACCAACAGTATCTTGAGGGTGTTTGCTGAAAGGCTGGATTGGCCTACCATGGGTAGGTTTATCAAGCTTCATGTATTACATGGGGCTTGATGAAACTATCTGTAGTCGATATTTGTCATCTTTTTTTTTTTTTTCTTTTTGTTTCTAAGTATATTCTAACATATTTTGTAAGTTAATTTAGACTCTAACACAATGTGGGCCTCTGTAGTCTTTAATAAAAGATTTTTATTTATTTATTTATTATAATACATACACTAAATTACTATAATTATGTAAGTATAAAATATTTTTTATTTATTTTAAAAAAAAATTGTTTATTGTGTCTCAAACGGATACATTTACACATGTGAATGAAACAGCCCCAGTAAGTAGGTAATTAATAATACTTGTGTTGGGGTTGTCTCGCTCCTTCCCTTAATTGAGCGTTTACAATCTTGAGACATTTATATTTAAAAAAAAGAGTAAAAATTACTTATAAAGTAATTAGCAGCTCAGTGTAGTGTGTAATTTTGAGTATGTGTATGTGTGTATAATAGTGTGTGAGGATGAGAGTGTGTGTGAGGGTTTTTAGAATGTGCGTATGTGTTTATGTGTGAGTTTATGTGAAATATTTTTATCTATTAAATTAGTTATACTGATTGAGGGAGAAAATTGTAGTCAACGTACGAGTATTTTCCGGCCTCCGACTCATGGTGGTCGTAGGAACCATGGGGTTTTGATCGGTAGGAGTCTGATATAACGCTCCGTTCTCCCCAGACGGAAGAACATTCATGAAAAAAAAAGGGAAAGAAATGACCTGCGAGTCTTCAGAGACCAGAAAGGGTTTAAAAATGGACATCCACTTCACAATGGTATTCTTGAACTTTTATTAAGTCAATACCAAGTCACAAACTGTCGATACTTTGTCAACATGGCACCTCAGACATGCAAGATATCAAGTTAAAAGTAACATCGAATAACCGTTAGTTGACAAGTAATTAGATCTTCCTCTACAGGCCTTTGGAGGCATAAATATGTAGTCTAGCCTTACTTGGGGTAGGGCTACCATCTCCACAAATATGTTAAAATTAAATGTCAAAGTTTAACCTGAGTCTGAACGGATTTCGACAAAAAGTACACAGGTAGACTTGAATTAATATACGTAATTGTACGTTTTGGATGTATTTTAACTTTTATACTACCCGTCCTTGACGTGAACTGAAACTGTCCTGTCCTTGTTTAGAGAGATATGTAAGAAAAAGAAATGCCGTGCCGAACCCTAAAAAAAAAAAGAGTAATCATCTACATTGTACTCCTGCAGCCGCAGGCTTAGTAAAACCTCAGTACTTAGGGGATGCGCTAAGGTAGTAAAAAAAATAATAATTTATAATTACTTGATATAATGATTAATTATTATCAAAAGGCACCGTGCTTGCGCCGCCACCGTTGCCACGTTCAGTCTGATCATTCATAGAATAAGTAAAGGTTTTTTCAAAATATCTCAAGTAAATTTTAAAATAATAATAATTAAGTGAAAAAAAATTCGTTGCTATAGTTTTTTTACCACCTATAGATGGTTCTCTTAAAATATTTCTTGTATGAATAGATACATCTTATATATGATTCGCGACCGTAAAAAATATGGATTTAATGAATAATAATCATTAGAATAAGCAATACAACTCCTTAAGTTAGAATTGTCCTCAAATTTCATAATTTCATGAAATAGTCATTCAATAGGGTTTTAAAAACTAAGAGAGTTGTATTGATGATTTTTATGATTAAGTATCTATGTACTTATAATTCTATAAATAAATATTTGATACGGCTGCAATTCATATTTAGATCAACATACAACCTGATAGTAGGAAACTGAACTGCAAATTGCAAAAAAACGTAACAAAAAATAGCGGGCTAGCCTTAATAACAAAAACACTTCTTGTCACACTTGTAAAAGTGACTTTAAATCTTTTTTCAAAAATGCCTTCCTTATAAACATCTTTGACAGCCCTAATTAAGCTTCCCTCCAATCATGTAGGTATACAAATACATGGAAATTGTAAAGAAGTTAGTTTAAAATAACTCCACGCTTATACATGAAGGAGCAAAAAGCATAAAACTCAGCTCTATGCGTATTCATGTGGTTGTGTTATTTTTTGTGGGGTAAGCAGTATTCCAGCTATAGCGGTAAAGCACCCCGTGAGGCCGAGATTTTAATGAGGACGATAGACGGACTCATTTCAAGAATTTTCCAATGATCGAATCGTTACTTATTTCTGTTTTCCGTAAACAACAAGCTACATCAACGACAACATAAGACCAACAATTTTAAACAACAAACGACGGGTACCTCTGCTTCGTACCGTTATTATGACTTGACAAAACATCGAGATTTCATTATTACATGTAAGTTAATTAATAATGTAATATGTATGCTTATCAGAAGGGTCATGAGTACGGGATGTTAATTGACAACGAAACGCAAGTGTGAAGTTGGCGCGCTTCGACAGTCTATCCTGACGTTCGTGCGAGTCGACGAGGGCGCTGCGGCGGCGTAGCGCAGCTCTCATGACCGTTGAACATTGTCAGTGCCTAGAAACTGTCCAACGTTTCGTTTTATAAATTTTGCCAAGTTCAAATATAACCTAAAAATTAACTTCAGCCTTTTTCCATTCGCCCGCAACACACATCTACGCCCAGTAAAATATTCAACGATTAAGAAGCCAACTCCAATCGGCCCCCTGTCCGACATGGATATAAACTTTCCGGAATAAATCCTCAAAATGATGGAAAAACCGTACCAAAATCCGTTGCATAGTTTAAAAGAATAAGGCGGTAATACAGACATACACGAATTAGACTTTAATTTACAATATGTATAGACGTGACTAATGGACATATCAGCACCCCCAGTAGAGTTCCTTAATAACAGATTAGCTTATCTAGTAGATAATTACATACAAACTAGACACCATTTTTATTCATTTAGTGGATATTGCCTATCCGGTCACTTTGAAACCGGCTCTAAATCTCTTTTCTGTATTGTTTTCGAACTGAGAAAATACGAATTTCCGACTTATTCTAGTAAACCTCAAAGAATAATTTACGGGGAACATTCATGTGCAAAAAAGTTCATTACATGAAAAATAAAACATCTGGTTGGATAACAATTAAAGTCGGTGTTGCACGCACGAACGTGATCATCATGACGAATTGCTCACATCCATCATTGCTAATAACTATCACTGATTGAACAGGCTAAAACGTGGGAATAATAGATCTTCAATTGTTTAGACTTGCAAGCTGTTGTCCACGAATTTTGTGGGCCCAAAACTTTGCCGCTTCCACGGCGTTATCGGTGGCAGTGCAGAGGTCATTTTGGCTGCATGTTTTGGGGCACAGAGGGCAGGATGGGAAGTGTAGCATACTTAGTTTATAACACAGTCGAGTTCCCTGCTGCCGTTCCACTGAGGTAGCCCCATTTTACGAGGTTCTATTTACACCTTCCCTGGGTCCGGAGACGACGTTTTGGGTTCCATACCTCAAAAGGAAAAACGGAACTTTTATAGGATCACTCGTGTCTGTCTGTCACAGCCGATTTGCTCCGAATCTACGGGAGTTACGGGACCGATTAAGTTGAAATTTGGTACACATGTGAATTTCTGTGACCTTAATACGAACGTGTATCGTAAATAAATAAATCTTGAATATGGGGTTCACTTTTGGGGAGGAAATTAGAAGATATAAAAAAAAATGTTTTCAAACTGTACTGAGTGACATTTCAAATGAAAGGACTGATTAAGCGGATTTAAAAAAATACACCTAATCCTAAAATAATAATATAATAATAAAAAATCCCGTTTCAGCATTTAGGGGTGAAAGAAGATAATTCTAATTGCTGCACCTTTCAAACCCTTTAAACCTGTCTTCCGCCTTCGAGTTGTCTGTAAGTCAGTTAATTACGGATTCTTAGAGATGGGCATGTGATGCGGTGGAAACATGGAAACTGTGGTGAGAAAAATCTTGTGTAGAAGAAAATCAAAGAAACGATGGATAGGTTGTATTAAAGATGATGGCTAGAAGGGAGGTGACTCCTGAGGGAATACACCTCTATTAACTGATATCTCAATGACAGTCAATAGAGAGAGCAGTAGTGGCCCAGTGGTAGCTGACTTACGAGTTGTAGGTCGTAAGTTCGAACCCAGGCAGGCGCTTAACACGTTGACGGACGGTATACCCTCACTGGTTGAACGTGTTAGGTCACTACAAAATTTCATATATTGCCCAGAAGCGCAACATAGGACACACTTTTGCAGAATGTTTTTTTTAACGTCTCGATATGACAGTAAAAGTTTAAGGCGAGGTTCTTCAAGTTAACCTATAGGAAATGTAATTTTAAGGTCATTTTATTTAGAAACGGTAATTATTAAACACGTGAAAAAATTATTTGCTGCTTATGAGACCTATTTTTAGGTACGTCGGGTACTAGTTACATAATTGGATAAAGTTCGCTCGATAGAAAAAAATCCAAACATACCCTTATTTTGTAGATTAAAATCATTTTATTTCGATATTATACCACATTATGTGTTGAAAATCACATCAAAATAAACGTCTATGATGACGTAATGTCCGTCGGGTTTAACATTGTTAATATCGTAAAACATATAATTTTCAACCTAAAATTATCGAAATTCATGGCACAATTTACGCGCGCCCAGCTGCCACCTCTAGAACAAAAATGCACGCTCGAAGAACCTCGCCTTAAAATGATTCCTGTGGTAACACTACAGAATACCTTTCCTCGTATTATTATAGAAAATAAAACGTCACAAGGCGTACTGATTTTATACAAGTCAAAACTTTGACGTCGACAGGCGTACTGTCGTATTCTTTTTTGCAGAGACAACGTTGAGAGGCGTTCTGTTCGTCAACGGGTTAAATTTATTTCATCACCACTGCTCTCAAAACGTTGAAGGAAAACATCGTGAGGATTCCAGCAGGTCCTAGTTCCAAAGACATGTGAGATCTGCCAATTCGCACTGGACCCGCGGGGTTGATCCCACTCCCTTTCTATGAGAGGAGGCTGTGTCCCAACAGCGAGAACATTAAAAGCTGGTTATGCTAAGGGAGGTATTCCTAGTTCAATTGTGACGTAGACCAGGGGCCTAAGTCTACTAATTTACAAACGTTGCAATGGTCTCGCCATTTTGAGTATTTGACAGTGTTTGTATGGCAAATCTGTCAAAAACTCACAATGAAGAGACCATTGTAACGTTTGTACATTAGTAGACTTGGCCCCCTGGGCCTCAACTCTGCTATAACAATAGTGTCAGAATGGTCTATCATTGATTTCATAATTGTTGATTTTGAGAAGTTTGGTAATCTACTAATATAATGGCGTCATTATGACTTTCCAATGGTCAGCCACTGACACTCCATTAAAAGAATTGGTAATCTCGTACATAATGACAAATGAAACTTCCTACTACACTTCCAACTTCCTACTACTTCAGATTGCTTATAACACTAATAAATAATATGTAAAAATATATATAAATGACATCTGGCATGAATAAATGTTCAAAATGCCATTGTAATACAATTCTATTACGAGACCATTGACTGACCAATGATCGACCATTATGAATTTAGCAGATTGCGAACTTTTAGCAAAATGACAATGGGATCGTATCGTGGAAAATGGGATGGGATCGTGTCGTGACGAATTTATAAAAATAGCAGACTTGGGCCCCTGAATACAGGAACGAAGTCAAGTTAAAATCTACTCATACATATACAGTGATGCCAGAACAACCACAGCAATTAATAATGTAATTAGTAATTAATGATGATGTTGTCCAAGTAAATATTCATGTAATTAATATTAATTAGCCTGTTGCTAACAGGTATCTATCTGTAGATAATTGCAA
Organism: Dryobota labecula; assembly: GCA_947523025.1. Classification (NCBI taxonomy): domain Eukaryota; kingdom Metazoa; phylum Arthropoda; class Insecta; order Lepidoptera; family Noctuidae; genus Dryobota; species Dryobota labecula. Next base: position 2,886,850 of record OX383292.1, read on the forward strand.
CTTATGTGAGATGTTATATTGACTATATTTGCTTTTGCATGGCCTTGATATTGAGGTATGAGAAACGGTGTAAAGTTCACCCATACTCTATGGAAAAGGGAGGATCCTCCGACCAGATGGGTATCGTGTCTGGTTGGCAACTGTCGGGATGTTGTACTCGTATATATACTAGTCGCGCGGTAAAACTCTGATTGCGCGATGCAGATTTTGTGACGTCAGGTCTTTGATGTTCGCATGTGGCGTTGTAGATACCGCCACAATATGTTATAATAACCAAGTTTTTTTTTTTTTTTAATAATTGGAAAATATTCCTTATTTTTACCATAAAGTAGATAAGGACTTAAACATAACTGGCGAAATTTGATATACTATAGGTACACCTCTGCCTTACCTTTTGGGGATTAAAGTCGTGATGATATGAATACAGGTAAACCCAAACAAAACAACAATCAATGGAACTGTACTTACCAGCTATCAATGTTGTGTACCTACATATCTAAGTTTTTTATATTGTTTAAGACAAAAATAACATGCTATGTTTACTCGTAAAATACTCCTTCCTTGGAATAATAAATATTGATTAGTATCTTGTACAAGACGAAATAAACATTTAACATTATAGACACAACACTTTAAAAGAAAAATATTATGCATTCACCAAGTGAACTGATCAATAATATAATCTTAAACCAAAGATTCCAAGTCTCGAGTCTCGCTCGAAAGCATTACAATAGAAACATCAGTAGAATAACAATGTTAAAGAAATAACCACCACGACACACATTAACACATCCCATGCTCAATATTTAACACTCTCCAACATGAAACATGTAAACGAGACGTACCTGTTTACTTTGAACAGAAGCCCGACAGGGGTCATTGCGTAAAAGGCACTTCACTTAAAATTTTCCAAATCCGTCACAAAAAAAAACCAATTCAAAACCGAATTTGGAAAAGAAATAAAAACAAATTCCAATTCCGAATCCACTCGGTTTATTAAAGTTCAAAATTTGCGTTCTAATTTGCAAAATTAGAATCCACTTTTTGAATTTTTCCGTTAAGTGTTAAAAAATTTCTAATTCCGTTATAATTCGCGTTTAGATCGATTCATTGATACTGCTCTGTGTGTCAGAGCGGTTGATCGGTACGCGTGTTGGTCCGTCGACGTTCGCGTCAGTTCTGGCCGAGTGACAAACAATGGATCGGTTTGAAGACTAATTATACAGGTTCTCTTTATTAGTAGAGACAACAGGTGGGAACCCTCGTTACAATCTTGCTGGGACGTTTAGTTGTACTTAACTTAAGTTCAGTTTTGGATAAATAACTTGAGGGGAGCTTAGGGCGCAATTGTTTACTGAAGAACATTCGTTCCTATCAGTTAGATATCAAAATGATGGACTTATGTGCTGAAACTATAAAATGCTTTCCAGGTCAGTTTAAATAAATGATGACGTTATCTATTCTGACAAGTACTTAACCAGTATTACCAAAAAAATATGATTCAAGTTTTCCTTTCTTGATAGAATTTCAAAGAACTTGCTAGGCTCAATAGAATAACTGTAATTAAATCCTCCATCTATGCGTGTTCTATACTCGAACATTTATTATGCATCGAGTTAACATCGAGCTCACTACCGCTTATTTGCCAGTCCGACTCCTTAGCCGTGGAGCCATCACATATACAGGGCGGATTTTTGAGACGGGGCAGTAAGTTCAGGTACCTTACTTAGTAGGGACAAATAATACAAACACCTTTCCCGCAAATGGCATAAGCACAATAACTTACTATAACTTGCATTCACATAGCCCACGTAATGTATTTTGAGGCTATCGACTCCTATGTATAGTATGGCTTTATTACCGCCTGCCTACACCACATCCGCGCACGCGCAAGCCACAGGATGTTCAACTTTACCATCTTTTGACACAGCCGCTATATCCTTTATGTCTTGAAGTTTAAGGTCGATTTTGTATGCAATGGGTAGCAAAGTTAAGCTTGCTAAGAACCCTTCATGATGTCACGGTCAAATGTTTCCTTGATAATATTATAAATATTTTTTATTATAAACTTTTGAGTTCAAGGTTGAGAAGGCATAGCGTGAGTAACTGCTTCTAATGCAACCGCGCAACACAAAGCTTCAAATTAATCATGCATCTTGACATTGACTAAATACTTAATCTTGAATTGTTGACTTGAATCGCAAAGAAATGCCAATTTCAAAATGTAGTTTCCTATGTACAAAAGCCAAGGAGAATCCACGGTTACTTCTTTAAATCTTATAACAATATTCTGTTAGGTCTGATGTCTTAGTGGTAAAGCTTTCGCTTGAAAGATAAGCATGGAAGTAAAAGACATACAGACATAATGGAGGATGATGAGAATGACGGTAAATAAACACTACCACCATTCTCCTGAAATACACATACATGTACATGAACTCACGCCAGCTTCCCATGGGGGTAGACAGAAACTATAGAACGCCACCTGCTACGCTCCTTACAAACACCTTTTGCTTCGTAGACATTCATACATCTGGGGGTCTACTCCCTAAGCACGAAGTCCGTCGTTTCGGGCTTCGTTTCGGGCGTTTCTTACTCCCTATCACCAACGGACGAACGATTCGTTCGGGGCCCGACGAAGAATGAACACAGAATACATATACCAACACGATTTGACAACTGTCCCTACTCCCGATGCGTTTTTGCCCGTCCGAAAAGTTGAACTTGACGCTTGTTTTGACGGAACCTTGTGTCAGTTGATACGACATCAAAATAGTTATCGTTCTGTCGACGAACGATTATAATTGTTTATACTATTTAGAGGCAAAGTAAGGAATTCCTAAGTATGGCTGCTTTTTTATTGCTTGACAAAGCTATATAGGAAGAGCGGAGGCAACGCCGACAATATTTACGCCAAGAATTTAGGTTGGCGAGTATTCCCGACGTTACTGACTTATTGCTATTTGGCAATTTTGCTAAAATTTATTTAGTTAAAACTTAGATTTTCTAACTAAATCTGACTATTATTAATCGTGATTAAAAAGATGTAGAATAAAATCAATTAGTTGTCATGAACTAAACTTCACACCAACATCTCGACTACTGGTACAAAATCAGTACTGTTACTGTATATATATTTTTTCTTTTCTTTTGCTTATATCTCGAAAATGGTGCGTCCTATCGCAAAAATAATGAAAATTTCGACCCCCTTTTAGATATCCCAAGCCCCTAAAACGCAACATGTTAGTATTTTTTAAAAATTTTTTTTCCACACCAAAAGTGAAAAATTCTATATAAAGCACGTTGAGGCTGCCCAGCTCCTGCGCGCCTCCGGCCAGAGTCCGTGTCCGTGAGTTTCTGCAGCGGTTGGGGCCATTTTACGAAATGAATAAGAAAGAAACTAAAATAAAATAATTTTCAAACTTCCCGGCTAGTATCGTTGAATTAATTTGAAATTTCCGTCAAAATGTCAAAAAGGAAAAAGGCAAAGGTATCAACAGGATAATGCCGGTTTCCGGACAAAAATGTCAAAAATAATTCTAATCTTTATAATAAAAAGTATATTGTTAAAAATGTAGTCATTTTCTAAAGAAAATATATTGATTTTTGTTTATTTAGCTTGAAAACCACAAAATAATTAAACCGGTAATCGACCGGTAAAATAGCACAACTCTATTGTCATCAATCGCCATGCGTCTTTCGTTCACGAATATTGTCTACGATTCCGTTGGAAACTGATGAATCCGAAATTACTAGGGAGTAGGGTTCAGTCCGACGTGTCGGACTACTAACGGACGGGCCCGTTACTTCGTTGACGGACTTAGGGAGTAGACCCCCTGGTCATACACGTACGCCGGTTGCGAGTGCTATGCACCTGACCTTTCTGAAAATCACCAATTAGGTCACTATAATTATGTTTTCTTATGGCGTTCGCACTCACATCTGCCTTGTAAATACCTTTTGTAAATCGCCTTTCATTCATCCTCTAAACATAGCCAAACCATCTAAGCATACTCGTATCAATTTTTGTCACTACATCTTCTTTTAAACCACACCGTTGCATTATCACATAATTTTTCAGCCTATCATTCATAGTCACGCCACACATGCTTCGCAAGGACCGCATTGCCGCAACATTTATTCGACTTTCATACTTCTTTTGCCACACCCAACATTCACTTCCATACATAAGCGTAGGCACCAGCGCACCATTGTGAACGGCCTTACTCCCGACAGCATCGAATTCTGAATCAATCGAATTGGATTCGAATTAAATGCCGATCCATACTCTTGAATCCGACACTAGCGCACGATCGTGCGGTGGTTCGAAGCGAAACTAACTTCGATCGAAAGATTCGTTAGGATCGAAAAGTTCGTACTCCACACGCCTTCTGACAGATAGATATATCGAGTTGTTGGATCAAAACTACAGAAACAAAATCAAACTCGAATCGTTTTCGGGAGTAAGGCTTCAGCCAGTCGAGCCGGCTTATTGCACTAATCCCCCCTGAGAGAATCCCCCTCAGTGGAAAAAACTGAACCCTAATGTAAAAAAATCACTTTCAGAGGATCTTGGAATAAGTAATTTTTGGTTTTTTCAATTCTAGTTTTCCCCCCTTAGCGGGATTATCAGGGGTGAATTCTAGACTGTTTTCAGATTCCACTTTTCCCCCTAAGGGGGATTTTCAGGGGGGATTTGTGGAATAAGCCGTCGAGCCTTCTCCTATTCCCCTGAAATAAATAACCAATCATAAACGACAGATTGAACGCAAAGTCCAGGAACCAGGAAGCTTGTTTGTTATCGTTCAGCCAACAGCTCGGTTCCTGTTAGCATTCCACGCGAGGCTCGTAAACCAACAACAATAGGTTGTTTCATTCCAAACTTATTGACAGGTCGCGTTTACTACTCATTTGCATTCTTTCTGTTTTGCAGCTCTTGATTGAGAATATTGTTATGTTTTATTTGACGATGTTTCGAACCTAGCGACTGTTTTTGATGATCAGTTAAATCATTGCCTCTAACGATCAGTAGTGATGATTCGATACAAGTAATCATAGTGATACATGTAAGTACCTACTTGATACTTTTGTTTCGATACCAAATAATTTTATGATCGAATGGATTCTTTCTATACTTACCTACTTAATTGCTATCGGAAAAAAATAGTTTTATCGAAAAGAATCGCGCTGGCAGGCGGCATGTAATTTGTGAACGCAATATTTGGAGCAGTTACAAACCTATTATAAACCTATTTTTCTTTCTTTCTTTCTTTTTCTTTCAATTACTGCTTTTGGCGAAGTTGTAGTAGGTAAGTTATTTGTGTTGATTCTTTATTGTCTGGTGTTTATTATATTACTATTATTTCGGACTTATAAAAAAGTATCAATATGAGTAAGTATCGATACTTTTGGACTACTCATATGCATAGTATCGAAAGACGATTTGAGTACTACTCATTGAGTAGGTATCGATGCTTTGGTGGTATCGGATCATCCCTAATGATGTCAGCGTTTTTTTTTAAAAAAAAGGCTGTGTTTGTGAAAAGTCGCACGCTATGCCTGACTCTCTTAGTAGCCACTGAAACACTTTTAAGAACTTCTTAAAGTTAAGTATCGTTTGAATATTCCGAAGTGAAAAAAGCACTGTCTGAAACATTCAAAACAGGCTACTACAAAGATCTTTGACCGCAGCTGAAGTAAACACCGAAACATACATAGGCGAAGTATTCACAAACATTCCTTGCTTCCAAATTACCATGAAAATGACTATGACTAAGTATTCAATGTTCAACTAGCATGGTAACCCGCATTCCTGAGAGCTGACAGGTCACTTACATGACAATTGTGTTGCAATTCTTCAAGGTCATACGTCAGTTGGAGCAATAACCTTTTCAATTCTTCATAGAACGATTTGAGCTTAGTTTGTGTAGGACTGCCTCGTTGTCCTAGTAGTCTCAAGCGCTACTGGTCAGCATGAGGTCCCGGGTTCGATTCCCGATTCGGGGAAAGTGTTATTGGGTTTTCCGTCTTAAATTTCTGATGGCAATAGGCTTGCCCGCTATTAAATAGGACTTAAACATATGTAACTGGCGAAATGTGGATGTACTATAGGGGAACCCCTCGGGGAAGACAGGCATGGTGTTATGTTATGTTTGTGTAGGAAAAACGCCTTTATAACGAACTTAAATACGTCAGATGCATGCTAGGCAGTCGTCTGATGCTGACTGTTGGTTAGTGTTTTGAGGACCCGTGTCTTACCTCACTTTAAATCTAAATTGATGTAGAATGTCAATCATATCAGCCAAATCATTCACTGCTGCCTTCCTTTGTTTCTACCAGGTCCAAAGGCTTTGTGTGTCCATCTTCCAAGGTTTCCTGCAACACTAAAATGGTGTTTATTCTATTCAAATTTCATATTAAACTAGCTTTTTGACAGTACGGGTTTCCATTACTCGGTCAAAACCGTATGGTTTTGACCGAGTAATGGAAACCCGTACTGTCCCGTACTGTACTGTCTCTTCGACCATCTCCTGTCTCGTGAGCAATAAAAAAAAATCTTTACTTGAATACAAATCTAAAACGTACAAGAAAGTGACATTGATAAACTTAAAGTTCATTAACTTTTGAACCTGCAGAAGAGGTTCGAGGGAACTGAATGAACTAATGAATGAACCAGAAAACAATGCTCACGTTTTTGTACCACCAAGTAGCTCATTGATTGTAATGCTAAATATAGCTGACAATAGGAAAGTCCCTTTTTCTCCAAAAGAAGCCAACCATGCCATCAAAATTTGGTTCACGTCAAGAAGCAAGTCGGAACCTACGACCACTTGCTAATCAGTCCAACGTTTTAATCGTTGGGCTGCGCGCTTCATTATTGTCCTCCTGCTGATACCTATACCAGTTTGCCACCCACCATGACCCATTCACCCCATGTTTCCCATTGTTTTTGTTAAGTAATAAATGATTTGATTTGGTAACCTTGTCTTCTGTATATAACACTATCAGACATCTATGTATGTCCATATGTTTATAGCCATATCATATTTTACACCATGCATTCGTTTTCTTGGTCTCCCCTTAATACATGGTTTAATAGCCGTTTCAATTATCCCTTAATCAAACCGCGCACATCTAAAGAATACCGCTACTCAGCAACGTATCAAATTAAAACAATGACTAGTCTTGGGTTCCCATACGATGTATTGTTAATTCTACCTGTGCTTGCTCTTACAGTAATGTGATAACAATTGTAACGGAGCCTTTTTCCTTACGAAGAATGAAGACACAGTCAGTAATAAAGAGTTTTGGGCAGTATGCCTGAACCGCTGAAGAAAACAAAATATAGAAAACAAAAAAATATATAGAAGCAAACACAATATGTGTCTCTGTAGAAGTGCACACTAAGTAACTTTAACGGTGGTTGAAGTTTCTATAATATAATTAAATTAAAGATAATTTAAAACTCATATTAAAAGCACACTTTGTGAACAAGCATATAAAAAATTAGAGGATTATATCCAAGATAAGAATGCTTGGAAACATGCTGGTCCTGCTCCATAGGAAAATCTAGAGTCGAGACAAAATCAAACTGGTTGCTAATTTAACTATTTAATTTATTATTTTGATGACTTTAATTTCACATCCTGTGATTACTTTAACTCAATTAATGTATACAAAATATTGTTAAAATTTTAAAAGAGTAAGTGTGGAAACTGTTGCCAATTCTTCTCCATATGTATGTACCTACCTTTTGGAAGGGGCAACTAGAATCAATTCATATTTTTTGTCAACTTTGACGTTCAAAAGTTCCTTTTATGTGCCTATTTGAAATAAATGATTTGACATTGTATGTACGAACAAAAGACAAACAAGAGCTACCACAATAATTATAAATAACAACGACAATTATTTTTTTTCAAAAACCTCTACCATCAAGCTTCCAACTAGATGGGCACCTGTGGATGATTGCCATTTATAGACAGTTGTTTAACTCTTAGGTATGCCCGCGACCTTGTCCGGGGATGATGTTCAATGTCATTTAAATCTTTGCTTTTTTGTATTTTAACGATGAATCAGAATGTACCACCTTGGAATTCTTGGGAATAGAGCGCTAACTTCTTTTCTGTAGACTTGTTTGAAGGGATATGTATAGTTTTTGAGAAAGCAGTTGTTGTATTTTTTTTACTCCATACGAAAATATGTGAAGTAAAATATAGTCGCTAAAGGAGGGTAGAGGATGTTTCTAAGATTCCGTACCTCAAAAAGAAAAAACGGAACCCTTATAGGACCACGCGTGTCTGTCTGTCCGTCAGTCACAGACAGTTTTCTCCGAATCGACTTGGTACACATATGAATGTCTGTGACCCAAGCACGGACTTGTAACGAAAATAAATGAATTTGAAATATGAGGGTCACTTTAGGTAAATTAGAAAATTTAAAAAAAAATTGTTTTGCAAACTGTACCGTGTGACATGACATATCAATGAAAGGGCTTATTGCACTTAACACTTGTCACAGCTATTAGAGTAGCTCTTAAGAATATGAAAAGACAAAAGAAAAAAAAAAGAAAGGCTAAAAGGCTAAGGCTTCTTCTGGGTAAGCTCACTCCATCGTAGACTTTGTCTCTGTCATCCAGACCTAGACTAAAGTCAAGAGCAAACTCATAGTAGAATAAAAAAAAAAAGAAAAAAAAAGGGAAATCACCTGTAGTGCTATTCTGTCAAAATCTCACCGTGATAACTTAGGTGAAGTGAGCTGTCATTCCACCTGATGCCTAGGGATTAATACTGGTGGCAGCTCACTCTAAGCTCACTTCACCTAACTTTTCACGGTGAGTTTTTTACAGAATCGATCGGCTGGTCACGATGGTCTGGTGGTTACCTGGAGTCCTGGTATTATTGTTTAACTTGTATATCGTGCACTCTCACCTGCCAGACGGTATGATGAAAATGGTGGTCGTACCAGAAATTAAAAACAAAACTGGGTCGAATTATAGATCCATCTCTTTGGCAACTTTTGTAGCTAAAGTGTTTGACAGTGTGCTGAATTTGCGAAGCACAATTCGGGTTTCGGCCTGGCGTATCTACAGAAAGTGCAATCGCTTGCACACTGTCAGGTACTACACTAGCAGGAGTACAACCATTTACGGGGCGTTTCTGGATCTTTCCGTGGCTTTCGACCAGGTCTCATACGACATTCTTTGCCAAACGTTTTTAGATACTGGTACCGCAACCAAACAAACATTGTAAGGTGGGGGAGTAAGTTTTCTTTACCATAAAGGTTGGAATGTGGCGAAAGGCACAACTAGTAGGTTTTTGAAAAAAAAAATACAGAATATAGTTCTTTACTTAAAGATTACAGGAAAACCTTTAATAAGTCTATGATCTGAACATAACATGGTAAATCTCTCAATATTCTGCGTACAAACTTACATTTTCAGTTGGAATGTATGGGAGAACTTGTTTTTCAACTACAGTGTTAAGTTTTTTCTTGGGATAAATTCATCCCAAATACAGAACCCTTTATTGTGCGTAGTCTGACATGCACTTGGCCGGTTTTTTAAGCACTTGTTTCACAGCTCTGTATTAGGTATTACATTATTATTGCATCAAGCTATATGTATATATAGTCTCCAATACCAGCCAAAACGTGTCATTGCGTCCCAAGTGACGTACATGTTCATAGGCATTGATTGTTACTGGTAAACTACCATAAAAAAAAACTTTCTTACACGTCATTGTACATAGATTCTCAACATAATTGCAAACAAAAGGCTTGCCGATAAAAAATCCATGGGTGGTTATAAACAATACAACATACAGCACCATTGTGAACGGGGAAATTCGCCACATCTACCCGTAACTATATGACAAGTGATGTGAGTAGAGAAACCCGTGGGAATTGGCGAAGATCGGTGCTAGAAACTACAAACATATCATTAAACCTACATTTCCCGAACTAGTAGGCAGACGCCTTACACCTCTGCCTACTCTCTACCTTCCCAGGTAGGCCTTCCTAGGTACACCCACATTTCGCCAGTTGTGTCGGGCGAGCCTATTGGCAGTAACTGAAACACATCAACTGCCCAGGCAGCTAATGAAAATTTTCTTATGCGTAAAATGATCTACATCTATATAAATAAAAATGATTCGCCGAAATTTATAATATGTACGCGCATAACTTCCGAACGACTGACTGACTGCACCAAATTGGATAATTCTTTTTTTTGTGTGTTCGTTATTGTCAGAACAAGGTTAGTATTTTTTTTTATATTTTTTAATACGTTCAGTTGTTCAGGGGGCCAAGTCTACTAATATACAAACGTAATACTATTGTAATAGCAGTTTTTGGCAGATTTGCCATACAAACACTGTCAAATACTCACAATGGCGAGACCATTCTGACACTATTGTAATAGCAGACTTGAGGCCCTGGGCCTTAAGTCTACTAATTTATAAACGTTGCAATGGTCTCGCCATTGTGAGTATTTGACAGTGTTTGTATGGCAAATCTGTCAAAAACTCACAATGAAGAGACCATTGCAACGTTTGTACATTAGTAGACTTGGCCCCCTGTTGTGTTGTTGGTCATAATGTCAAGTTTGTATACGGCCGGGAAGGTTTTAGGTAAGGTAGGTATGGTAGGGTAGGTAGGTAGGATAGGGTAGTAGGGTAAGGTAGGTAGATAGGAAGGGTAGGATAGGTAGGGTAGGTTTTTTTTTTAAATTATATTGGTAGGTACGGTAAGGTAGGTAGGTAGGGTAAGGTAGAGAGTAGATAGTTAGAGCTATCCGTGAGAAGCCGGGCCGGGTAAAGCTAGTTTCCTATATTATATTATTATTGTCTATTATTGCCTATGTTTTCTTTTGTTTCAACTTCAAGCTCATTAAAAAGTAGAGCTAAATGTTTAAGCATTTGTTTTACTAAAAATTAAACTACACTTGGACAATGGGCGTGGGAAACAAATCACCATACAAATGCACGCTTAAAGAAATAAAGAAGTAGAAACATTCAGTAGGCACACTTATAACAACGAGTAATAGTAGGATCATTTCGGGGCTAACATATATGCTTAATCAGTGTATTTCTCGTAGAATACGGGGCGATTCTATTGATAGAAAGAGGGTGCAATCAGAAAGTTGGCAACGTCGCAAATACCCGTCAAATATTTCGCTATTTTATGACAAAAAAATGCAATATTGAATGGAATTGGCGTGCGTATGACCAGATGTATGACGTACACGTGGCAAAAAGAGTATGTAAGGAGAGTAGCAGAGCAGGTGGCGTTCTGAAGTTTCTGCCTTCCCACGTGAGTTTATATTATGTGAAATTAGGTGAACTAAAATAATAATTATGAATTACGATGATAACACTGAATTAGATATTCTAACAGTGTAAGGTGTGAAATAAGCATTTGCAAACGTTTTAAATGCTTTTTTTACGCCTTTAGCCAAATATTCATTCAAACAGTAATTTTGATTAAAAAATTATCAATATTTTTTACCTGTTGTACTATTATCTAAAGAACATCGTCATTACATATAATTATAATTAATGTATAAAAAATATTGCAAAACATTTTAAAAGAGTAACAACTATAGAGTGCTTGCCCGTTCTTCTCTATTCGAATCTACCTTGAATCAACTCTATTTTCTTTTAAATTTTGACGATCAAAAGTGCCTTTTAATGATTTTCTTGTAAGGTTTCTGCAACTTTTCTGTTCTATGTAAATATAAATACCTACCTACTTAAGTTATTTTCTCTAAACAAACATTGCAGATAGATTTTTATGCTAATTCGGAACTTAATTGTGTAATCTTCATCAGATTGTTGCGAATTCGCACGGTTTTAAATATCTTTGTACAAACGTTTTGTTTTGAGAATCTCTGGTCGTGGTTATTGTATAAGTATACGTGTAGCAAACTGCTATTTTTCTTTAGTATACTTAAGTGTCTTTGTTATACTCAATGATGCAGCTGAATACCAGCTGACCTCCACAGCCCAGTAACTGGGTAACAGGGGTAGCCTTTTACCCAGTCCGAAAGTCTGACAACCAGTCTGACCAAGGGGTACCTTGGTCAGACTGGTTGTCAGACTTTCGGACTTCGACGACCTGTAACGACTGACAAAGATCTACGAATGACAGCCGAAACCACCGGCTTATCGTACTTTCCAAGGCACCGAGAGGTCTCGATATGTAATGGGTGGTCACCCATCCAAGCGTAGCTTAACCATCGATCGAACTTTGCAGCTGTTATCATTTTGGTATTTAAATAAAAAATAAAATATTTTTTTATTTCCTTCAGGTTGTACAAAAAAAAATATCAAAACAATATGCAGGCAATTCTATAATAATGGGGCATTAAGGGCAGTTACCATGCTATATGAAAGATTTCTTGGGAGACCATTACTTAACTTTTGACAATTATTTTATATTCTGTGATAATTGTAACTTGCACACTGACTTATTATTTGTTAAAATTTTAGTAAAATCGTCTACTTTAAAAATATTTGTAAATATGTGAGCATCATGTATGTATCTAACAAATAATTTATTTATCCATCATTGCTTCATTATTTTATTTTTTTACCTATTGTGGTATAATATAGTCATTTTTATTACTATTGTTTTTATATTTTTTTGGATTTTTTTTTTATCGTCTTCACATAATTATAATATTATATAATATTGATGTATACAAAATATTGTAAAACAGTTAAAAAGAGTAACGACGGAGTTTCTTGCCCATTCTTCTCCATACGAAACTACCTTTTGGAAGCAACTAGAATCAATTTCAATTACGTGTAAATTTTGACGTTCAAAAGTGCCATTTATGTGCCTATTTGAAATAAATGCTTTGACTTTTAAAATTAGGTACATCAAAGTACTTCATTCGCGCAGCACGCTATGGAGCTGGCTATGCTCGGAGTTTCTTAGAAGGATGAAATCAGGAATAAAATTATCTGGAAAAGAACCGGAGTTGCCGGGATAGCTTGAAGAGTAAGCAAGCTGAAGAGGCAGTAGGCTGGCCATGTTTGTCGAAGGACCGATGGCCGGTGGTGGAGACGATTCCTGACGAGTGGAGACCGCGTAATGACAAGCGTATTGTGGGACGTCCCCCCGCTGATAGACCGATGACCTTAAAAAGGTAGCTGGGACAGACTGGATGCGGAAGGCGGAGGGCAGAGTGTAGTGGTGTAGCCTGGGATAGGCTGAGTTGACTAATATTTGAAGATCGTCAAAAAGTAGAAGGTAGGTACGATTGGCAACCAAAACGGCAATTTGGTATCCTGCACCTTCAAGTTTGAACTACAGTTATGTAAACCACGTTTAATAATAGTAGGATCCTACAACATCAGATTTCCTACAATTTTCTTAGTCATCATTCCAGCTGAGCGGACGTTCTGAGTCCATTATATCTCTGGGTACTGACCATAGGTTCCAAGGGAACTATGTAGTAATACGTAGGTTGACGTCACGGTCAACCGCGCTAAACATTGTCGTTGGAGTGCGCTCCGGAAGTATGAGTGTATGGGAATGACTGGCCAATAGAATAGCCTCCATGAACAATGATGATAACGATACAATCTAAATGTACAGTCAATTGCACGTTGGTGATAACACAATTTTCAATAGGTTTTGTTACTCATGAGGTGCAGCCTAATGTACGAAAACGATAACACAGAGTAGTACAGAAAAACTTTTGCAAAGAATTATACGAAACGCAAGCATCCGTATGATTGGCATAATATATCATCACATCATCACTCAATGATAAACACCATGTTTTAACGTTTTCAGAACATCCCACATCATTATTTATTACTAGCGCATTCCTAAAAATTGGCAGACCATGAAATTATAGTTTGAAGATGGCCGCTTTGTAAGGCGTCCATTATAACTAACACACTTTCTTTTACAATCCGAAGGATATTAAAGGAAATTCCCAATCCATTTAAAGCACTGGATTGGGAATTGTTTTAACATCGCCTGCTCGTTAAAAGTTGTCGAACTGCAACTGTACGTGTGTTACGCAATTACCCCACAGGGAAGCACTGCTTGTTGGCACCTAAAGGCAAACCTCTTCGACCTGTCAAATTCAGTAAGTAGGCTACATTAAAAAAAACGTGTGTTCCTTCTCGCGTAGGTATGATTAAAAAAAAAACTTTTGACTTTAAACTTGAGACTTTTTTTTTTAATTTTCTTTTAGCTCGCTAAGACTGTTTTACCCACCCACAAACGCATTTTCAATACTGAACCTTCTATACCCAAAGTCTCTAATTCAGATAATTTTTGTAAACAAAGTAATGTCAAGAAATGTCACTGTCAAAATGACAGGACAGTGGTGCAAAACACTTTTTTTTTTTTGTAAATAATCATCTATGAAATTAAAGTTAATTAATTATAAGAACTATGCAAACAAAATACCGTTGCCAAACAATGTTTTGTGTAGTGTGTCGGAGACACGGCCTATGATCGTCATAATCAGCCCTTTTAAGTCCACTGTTAGACGTAGGCCGTTCTAAGTGCCCGTTCTCTTGCACTAAAGAAGACTTAATGAACGCCACTGATGCCGTTTCCACAAAGCGCTGAGCAGATGGTGGACAATTCGTCCGCAGACAATTTGGAATCTTATGGAAATCTTGGGAGTCTATTTGTCCTTCGTGTGCGTTATTGCATAGATTACCAATACATTCTATCGTCGCGGACAAATTATCCGCGGTCAAATTGTCCATCATCTGCTCATCGGCTAAACTCGATGAGCCATACATTATAACGTCTGCGGATCTATGCAGGTGAACCTACATTAATGTCTGTCATGCTTTTGTCAACTTTAGAGACAAAGGATAAGATGGCTATAGAACGTAAAAGTTATTGTAATAAACGATTAATGAATGCAGTAATTCAGCACGCCGTATACGGGCAGATCCTAATGCGTTTCGAGTAATTGTGGGGGCGACAGTTTTGGACGGTGGGAAGGATTTTGTTTCATTGAATTTCGTAAATATGAATTTTTTTATCGGATGTGGTTTCTTTGCCAACCATTTTTAAGTTACTATACGCAGAAGTGCGGTAAACCAACGATGTTTGTCTGTCTGTCAGAAAACAGACTATCTCAGGAAAATTTAGAAATAATTTGATGAAATCATAGACGGTGTGTTAGTTTTAGGCTTAGCAAACAATAAAATCATGCATGGAACACTATTCCCGAGTTTGACTCCCTCTTAGCACAATCTGTTCTTTTCATTCTTTACCTACCTACTGCTTTTGGGAGTTTATAAAAATCTCTGTGACCAGAAAAATCCATCAAAAGCATCAGAATGAATCAATACCAAACTTTCTTTTTAAAGTAAATCACTTTCTCTAGGCGCGTTAGTTAATCTCTGTATCCGCATTTAATGCCAAAGAAATAATAACGCTGTAATTTGTAATTAGCGGTAAAAATACGTCAATTATTGGACGTTGGTGGAATGCCGATCAGTAACCTAGATGCTACAACTGAGTATTTAAGACAACACGCTATTTGCGACACGACATGTCGGCGAAAATATGCTTCTTCTTTGTTTCGTACTCGTATTGACAGTAGGTGCTTTCTTATTAATGCTTTGGCCCAGTAGGAGTAAAGTCTGTTCCAAAAATATCTGATAAAAGTGTAAGCAAATCCTCATCATTATCTACCTAGCCGGGGTCGGCATCCAGTCTAACCTAATGCAGCTAAATACCAGTATTTTACATGGAGCGACTGCCTATCCTGTGTGGTGCCGGACGTAAACAATACCACTACCCCATTTCCTCCCTTGGGTGTCGTAAAAGGCGACTGAGGGACTTACTAGAGAATGGGCAGCAGCGTTCTCTATGCATTTTTACACCATACTGCGATTGCCAACCCGCCTGCCAAGCGTGGCGATTATGGCAAATCCCCCCTTTTGGGGGAGGCCTATGTCCAGCAGAGGACGTCTTTCGGCTGAAATGATGATGATGATGATGACTGCCTATCTGACCTCCACAGCCCACTTACTGGGTAATACGATACCCCTTGGTAAGACGGGTTGTCAGACTTTCGGGCTTCTGGCGACCCGAAACGACTGTCAAAAATCCACGAATGACAGCCGAGACCAACGGCTTAACGTGCTTTCCTAGGCACGGAGGGTCTTGGTATGTAAAGATGGTCACCAATCCACGGACCAACCGCGGCAAGCGTAGCTTTACCTGATCAATTGACCAATGCAGCTGTTATTACTTAGCCACAAGCACAAGCCTAATAAATCTGCTCGACTAACCACGTAAAAATAGAAACACGTCATCAAAATAGAATCACGTAATTTAAATAAAAGTCTAGAACTAATTTAAGACGTAGGTGAATGTAACCATCTAAATTCAAATTACTAATGTAGCCACCTAAATGCTAATTCAAAATTAAATCTTTATCTCGTAACACGTCTTTACAAGGTCTTAATAATAATCTATATCTATATCTATACTAATATATAATCTATATCTATATACTTATACTTATATAAAGCTGAAGAGTTTGTTTGTTTGTTTGTTTGTTTGAACGCGCTAATCTCAGGAACTACTAGTTGGAATTGAAACATTCTTTTTGTGTTGGATAGTCCATTTATTAAGGAAACTTATAGGCTATATAACATCACGCTACGACCAATAGAAGCGGAGCATAAAAGAAAAATGTTACAAAAACGGGAAAAAATATTCCTTTTTGAGAGCTTCCGTTGCGTGCGCTGCGTAAACGGTTTAAGTTACGCAAATATCATGTACAATGGAATTATTCCTCTTTAAAAGTTCAAATAAAAAGTCTGCGACTGTATATGTCTATATTTTAAGATTGACTCACTATAACCTTTTTTATGGTAATCAATTTTTTTCGAAATTATTGCATTATTTGCGAAGGAGTTTTATCAACATAATATTAATACAAATATTTAAATGTAAACAAAATTGTCCTCGACATCCTTTGATTTCAATCAACATCTTAGGAAATATCATAATTTTAAAATAACTCCGTAACAAAATAAGTTGAAAATTCATTACTTAAACCACTCTGTCTCTTAGCTGACGCAGACGAATTTGCGCGGGTCAGCTATATATTATAAAGCTGAAGAGTTTGTTTGTTTGGTTGAACGCGCTAATCTCAGGAACTAGATACTGATTCGAATAGAAAAATTATTTTAGTGTTGGGTAGCCCATTTATTGAGGAAGGCTATTTAACATCACGCTATGTTCTTAGGAGCCAAGCGAAAAGAACAAACGTCAGAAAGAACGCTAAGCGATAACGAAGTTATAGCGCGGGCGAGCGACGGGATGCGACGCGATGGGTGGGCAGAAATTTCACGCGGACGAAATCGCGGGCAGAAGCTAGTTACTTATAAAGTTCACATGGACCCCTGTCGGGCTCAACAATTTAATCAAACTAGTAGCATGATTCAAAATAAATAAAGTAAATATCGTCGCTGTAGAATGATAACCTCGTATGTCCAGAAATCCAAATTTCACAGGGAACGAAAAAAACGGTTAATTTCGTCAATGTTTAAAATATTTTTATGAGCTTTTGTGTCATATTTTACTCCATAGATGGCACTAGTAGTCATATACTGGGTTCACGGTTTCGCCGTATTATAAAATACGTGGTTTTCATACGATTTTTACAAAAAAAAAAAAAAAAAGATTTTTTTGACATACGAGGTATTCAATCTACAGCGACGATATGCATTAAAATATTGTTATCAATTAAAAATATAATAAAATTACAAAATATCACATTAAATTATGTGATATACCTATGTACGTCTTTACAAATTTCTATGCAGCGGTCAAAACAATAATAAAACTTTACATACATTATGTATGTATAATAGGTACTTAATTCAGATGATGCCTAAGTTAGTTTGTTTTTTAACCGACTTTCCAAAAAGGAGGAGGTTCTCATTTCGGTTGTATTTTTATTTATTTTTTCTAATGTTTGTTACCTCAGAACTCCGTCGTTTATGAACCGATTTGGAAAATTATTTTTTATTTGAAAGGATATACTTCCAGATTGGTCCCATTTTTTTCAAAATCTAGTTCTGATGATGGGATCCATGAGGAATTGAGGGAACTCCTCAAATTTTACAGGCAAACATATAGCGATTTTTGTATTTTCATCAACAACTCAAGCATTTGCATTCAGTTAGTATCATTTGATGAAGTGGAATTGATGAAGAAGACCACAAATGGCCAACGGAACTCCTCAATGATAAGTATTTCACGGGTGGCGATAAGATATTTCGATTAAGATAGTTAAGCGACTATAAAGCAAATTTAAATAAATAATTTTGATGAAAATCGTACCATCGAACTGATCTGAAGATGAAGCCGGAAGGTGTGCACCGGAACTCCGTGATAAAACAATGTATCCTAGCCGTGTTTGGGCTTATTGGAATTGTCATGAGATGCACACAGGCTATAAATGGTTATTAATCGATTTTTATTAACTTGCTGGGGTAGTTTTCGAGTTAGCTTCGACAATACCTACGTATTTAATCTACTTCGTAAAGGGTATCTTGTGTCACTGTTGTTTGTGCGGTATAGCCCGTAGCGGTAATCAAATTGTTGTGGGATAGGTATCATAACTAAAAAGTGAAAAATAAAAAACTTTTTAACAATAAAACAACCGACTTTCAACTTTCGGTTGTTTTTTTGTTAAAAAGTTTTTTTTAACAATATTTGTTGTTCGTTATTACTTTCGACAGAAAATACGTGTAAGAAGAATTGATGTCTTCATACCATATTTGAACTGTCAAAATTGTTGGTTACGGATTTGAGAATAACGTTTAGAGGACTTCGTCACAACATTGACATTCGATACGGCACGAAAGCGCATCGTATCTTTGTGAATATAGCGTTACAGCTCAGCATGTGTCAAAATATACCTGACGCTGATATTCTGTTGGATCTCTGCAGTGACATAGGTACGGACGTCGAGCAGACGAGATAAATACGCGAATTATTGGTGTTGTGAAAAAGTGTTATGTGTTAAATTAGGCATGCTACCTTATCCAATATTCTGCAGCCGATTATTATATCAACGGGCAGAATTCGCCGAAAATACGGAAGGTTTAGGTGCCATTAATATAAACATGTTATAATATGAACTCGTGGGTGTAGCACAGCATCGAGTGCATTGACTTAAGTTGTAATAACTTTTTTAATAAACATAACATAACATCACGCCTGTATTCTTCGAGGAGTTAATCAGATGTTCACCTATAGTACACCCACTTTTCGTCAGTTATGTTTAGGTCCCATGTAATAGGAGGCGAGCCTATTGCCATCAACCGGGCATAAATCACTCAACTTTTACCTATTGTGGTATAGTAATTTTATTCTAGATACATCGTTTTCACATGTAATGATATAATTGATGTATACAAAGTATTGTAAAACAGTTAAAAAAAGTAACGGTGGAGTTTCTTGCCCATTCTTCTCCATACGAAACTACCTTTGGAAGGTACAACTAGAATCAATTTTATTTCCGTGTAAATTTTGACGTTCATAAGTGCCATTTATGTGCCTACTAGCTTTTTCCCGCGGCTCCGCCCGCGTGGATGTCGGTTATCGCGTAAAAAAGTAGCCTATGTCCTCCTCCACATCCCAGGCTATATCTCTGCCAAATTTCAAGACGATCGGTTCAGCGGTTTAAGTGTGAAAACGTAACATACAGACAGATAGACAGACAGACAGAGTTACTTTCACATTTATAATATTAGTATGGATTTGAAATAAATGCTTTCAAAGTCAAAGTCGAAGTCAAAGTCAAATCATTTATTTCAAATAGGCACATAAAAGGCACTTCTGAATTTGTAACATGGTAAATCACTCAATAATATGAGTACAAACTTACATTTCCAGTTAGAATGTATGTGAAACATATTTTTCAACTAAAAAGTTAAAGTTGTTCTTGGGATAAATTCATCCCAACTACTGAACCCTTCATTGTGCGTGGTACACAAGCACTTGGCCGGTTTTTTTTTATACAGAGATTTGCCAGCTAAAGGACATCGGAGACTTAACTGTATCATACACGGGGCTACCAAACCAGTTGCAGCCGGAACTTGATAATGACAGCCCTAACCGGATATGCGTCAGCTCAACTCTAACAGTCTTATGTTAACATTTACCGTTCTGGATCATGGTTAATTAGTGTAGGTGAGTTTGACCGCCTTGACCTTGAGAAACGCAATCTAAGGGCTATTTCTGTAGGTATCCATACATACTATACTGGTATATAATAATATAAATGCGAAAGTAACTCGGTCTGTCTGTTACCTTTTGAACGGATTTCGATGCAATTTAGCACTCAAATAGACCATGACCGGGGTTAAGACATAGGATACTTTGTATCCCGCTGGAACCAGGGCTTAAAATACCGTTACTTTTGGGAACCGGTATCATTGGCCTTGGTGTGATACTATCAGAAGTAGTACCGGTACCAAAAGAAAAAAAAAAACTTTTAAACTAAATATGATACGCAAAAATGATGATAGAAGCATCGCTGACGTCTCATATGCTATATAAGCACAAATGAATCTCGTATCTTTGTTAGATCCAGATATATACGAGTATTTTGGTTATTAATTTTTCTTATTTTTCTTGAAAAATCTGCCGAATTGGGATAAGTTATTTAAACAGAAATTATATGCTCTTCATTTTCCCTAGACACCACATAAATTTCTCATTCCATCCCATTTTCACCCTAACCACAGAAAAGAAGCTGATGACAGCCGACAGTGCCGTCAAATTAACTCACGGAACAACCCAAGCAGGCAGTAGGTAAAAAAACAAATTGCTAATCCACAGTCAAATAATACCGCATGTGATTAATTCTTCACAATCATCACTTCCTTATAAAAATATTTACTGATAGCCAAATTCTGTTCAAACACGGAAAAAACGGCTCTCACGTGTGACCACTCACGTTATCAGTATCCTCGACGAATAGGTATGAAGGGACTAGGTACTGTTCCTATAAGGATTGTCTGATTACTATTAATCAGCTATAGAAGCCATGTGCATGTGTGGCTACTGTCACGCACGATCCGCTTTGACAGTGGGTGACAAGGTGTGCAAGCGAACGCAAAAGTGCACGCGCAAGGAATTTCATCATCATCATCATCATTTCAGCCGAAAGACATCCACTGCTGGATATAGGCCTCCCCCAAAGGGAGGGGGTTTGCCATAATCGCCACGCTTGGCAGACGGGTTGGCGATCGCAGTATGGTGTTAAAATGCATAGAGAACGCTGCTGCCCATCCTCAGTCACTTTTTTTAACACCCTCGGGAAGAAAAACGTTACAACGTGTTTAAATAACTTTATAAAATTGTAGCAAAAATTAAAAAAAATGTACTGAATGAATTGAAATCTCATCGACGAAAATTGAGGTTACAAAATTAACCTCAATTGTCAAATTGTATTATTTTTTTGAAGTTGATTTAAAATTAGAATTTTGGGTTTAAGCACTCAATTTATATCTGTCAATATAAATTAACGGTTTTTTTTAGTAGAAATAATAATAAAAAAATCGGTACTTAAAAGAATAAATTACACCGGGGACACCGGGAATACACCAAATTGGCATCCACAGGTACGTTTGCTGATACATTTGTTTACATTTGCATCAGATAGTTTTGGAATAGATCACACGCCCATACGCTTGCAGACCGACAAACTAACAATTCGCTAGCAACATTGCACACTAACAGGCTGCTTCAGAGAATTTCCAAAAGGAAAAATCCAATAACATTTTGCATTATCAATGGCTGATAACTAGGGATCGGATATTCGGATGCATATTTACCTAAAGTAAATTTTTAGCTGTGAGTTCGGAAGCGATTTCTAAAAAAATCTTTATAAAAAAAAATACCCCGGGATTCTTGGATTGCACAACTATTCAGATGCATATTTATAAATATTTAACCCCCGATGCAAATATGTGTTTGTAGGGTGTAAGAGGAGGGGTGGTGTACGTTACATAAACAAAAATTTTATTTTTTATTTTTATTAAGTTAAAGTTAAGTTAAATATTACCTCAGCTACTTAGGTAAGTAGATATGCATTCGACACAATAGTCAGAAAAGAAACACAAAATCTGTCGATTCCGGAACCATATTAGCCAACATCTCAATTTTAGATGAATATGCATCCGAATATCCGATCTCTACTGATAACATAACATAACTTCTTCCCTGTAATCGCTAAAGGGTGAGGCAGAGATGTACTACCTGTAGGCTGTAATACCTATACCCACATTTCGCCAGTCATGTTTAAGTCCCATGTAATAAGGGGCATGCCATCAAACGGGGCACAAATCCAGACTCCGCGCTGCTACTCCGGGACTAAGAAATTCCAGATGAAAAAACCCAACAACACTTTGTCCGATCCGGGATTCGAACCTAGGACCTCATGCTTAGCAATAGCGCTTGCGACCACTAGACTAACGAGGCAGTAAATGGCTAAAAATCTCAGTATTGAAACGTTTGATGAAGAAAAAACTGAATTCAAAGACGCAACGTCAGGTACTTCCACGCAAGGAAGACGACGACACGCATCAAAACGTGTGCGAGTACATAATGAAGGTATTTTATTTGTATGTGAGAAATGATATCCAGCACGAAATAATAATGGTAATATGGCCGCTGTACTGTTTTGAATTAATGTCAATTGCAATAGGGCCGGCAAACACTTTTGAGACAAGAAAAAGGGCTAAGAAAGAAAGAAAAAACTCGGTCAATTCGAGTCGGAATCGCACCGTAAGGCCGCTTGTACACGCTAAGAAAAGTCACCGGGCCTACGCAAGAATTCGTGTCGTTTCTAGACACGCACTATGTACACTTTCAGTATAGTAGAATGTACTCTGTGGTGTACACTGCCACAGTGCTGAACAAGAAAAAATCTTGTCTTCACTTGACACGACGCCGACGCGCTCTGTGTGGCTGCGGTATAGGGAGGGACGGGGTAGGTGAGGTGGTTCAGGTTGCTAGTGTACGTTTGACGCGTGGACGTGTCTTCACTCACAAAAAATTGCAAATTAATAAAAAAGACGTGTGGCACTCGGGGACTGCCGCGGTAAAGCTATTGCATAGCATTTTGTATCAACTTATGCAATTATAATTATTTATTTATTTTATTTATGCAGTATTTCTTTTTCTTTGATATTAATAAAAAAAAATTTTTTCGTTACGGAATTTCTGGATTCGGTCCCCGCGCTCAAGGCCCGCGATAGAAGCTATGCAATAGCTTAAAAACAAAATAAATAAGTGCTGAACGTCGTAAAAGTGTATAACTACGTAAACAAAGTCAAATACTATTCAAATATAAGCATAATAACAACTTTAAAATAGACGAAAGTGTTGAACCTAAAGTAATTTTAAATAAAAAAAGAGTGACAAACTGTTTTGACAGCGAAAAAATTCCATGTACATGAGTCATTTCCAACCGTCTAGTCAAGTTTAAAAATTGTTCAACTGGAATGGTATCAACTATTTGGCAAGCTTTAATTAAGTCATTGTAGCCTTGCGGTGCAACAGGGGAACTGAATGTACTCGTAATCGACTGCTCGTGAGTTCAAACCCCACTATCAACAATCACTTTTTGTGAAGATTATAATTTAATAAACTAATATTTATAAGAATAAAATACGCAGTACACAGAAAAAAGGAACTGCCAGAAATTATTAGATCACTAGAGGGTACTGGTGTAGGAAAACCGTCGGAGTGGGGAGCGTGAGGTTTTTTCGTTACGGAATTTCTGGATTCGGTCCCCGCGCTCAAGGCCCGCGATAGAAGCTATGCAATAGCTTAACAGACTTGACTAGAGCAGCCTACTATACCCTACACACGACTGCCCGAAAACAATCTTATTATGTACACGTTCATATTTGTCTAATCTGCAGCAGACACAAGTTTTCGTGCCTAGGTCCGACAAAATTCTTGTCGTGTACATACATGATGAATTGGTCCTGTCTGCAGCAGACTCGATAAATTTTCTTAGAGTGTACAAGTGACCTTACAATATTTAACACACACGTTAATTGTAGGGGGATCCCCTTACATTTAAACTTTATTTTATTTTGATTCTATATTTTGTTGTTATACTAGTATCATAGCGACCATAGTAGTACACACTCCGTGAAAATTTCATAATTTCATTCATAATCCCGCATTGCATATGTAAATGGGCACGCCCTTTATGCCTAATTAGTTTTTTTTTTTTTTTTGCATTTTTAGTTTTTTGCTTGAGTATAATTTTTCACTATATTTGCTGGTAGGTATATTGGCGTGTACTAGCTGACATAATGGTAAATAATTTAAATTGTATCTTATTGAACTCCTGTTATTTCAAGTTTATCTAATTGAACAGACAGATATCCTGCTGGGGAGTTTTTTGCGCCACTTTTTCTTCCCAACTAAAGCACTAGGAAGTGGTGAAGAGCGGGCGTTTTGGGGGACTGTCTTATGTAATTTTGACGTTCGAAAAGTGCTGGTTCTCAGCCCAATTTGAATAAATGACTTTTGATTTTGATGATGTGTCTACCTGTTACGGTTCAAAAGATACAGCCCTGTGAAAGACGGACGGACACACAGAAGATTCTATTTTATTCTTAAATTGTGAAATTTCTTGTTCCCCCGTCCCACCGCGTCGCTTCGCATTGCCTTACCGCGATATTACTTCATTTTATCAGTCAATCCGTTCTCGAAATACCATCAAAAAAGCCGTCGCATACAAAATGTATGAGAAACTTCTTCATATATATATTTTTTTTTTTTCGGGTATTGTTCGCATGTTTTAATACCTAGTTATTCTGCTATTCGGGGTGGAAACAAATCCAACAAACCAAAGATCATAAAAATCGGCTCAGCAGTTCTTGAGTTATAAATGGTGACAACTAACCCGACTTTTTTTATATATTTAAGATACCTTCTTGGTAGCCCTAGGTGTTGGCACGTCTTGGTATTTACTTCCTAATACGGACACCGGAAGCGCGCTTTGGCAGCCGGATGGCACGGCTGGCAGCCGAAACTTTACGCACACAGCAGGCATTTAATTTCCAAGTACCTACATTACGACACAGCATAAAAGTTCCAAATCATCGGCAAAATTCGTCAAACACAAACATTTTGTGTTTTTGCTACTAACGCGACTTGTGGATGGATATAAACGAATTCTAGCAGGAATTGGAACACGATAAGCCATCTTTGCGAATAGATTATTATTTATTTAATACTTTAAGCACACAGTCTACAATGGCGGACTTAATGCCATAGGCATTTTCTACCAGTCAACCTTTGGGTGATGCAGAGACAATAGCGAAAACTGAGGAATAATATTTATTTAAATATAAAGATATACATTAACCTATATACGTATTAAGAACTATACGACAATAATAGAGCACCTGTCATCTTATCTCTTCACTACCCTTGGTTGACTGGTAGAGAAGGCCTATGGCATTAAGTCCGCCTTTGTACCTTATTGTGTGTGAGAAGTTTAAATAAATAAATAATAATAATTGATAATTTTATCTAATTTTGTCAAGTTTTATCAAGTTTATCTAACGGAAAAGACAGCTGTGCTGCTGGGGAGTTTGTTCCGCCACTTCTTCTTTCCAGCTAAAGCACTAGGAAGTAGTGAAGGGCGGGCGTTTTGGGGTACTGTCTTATGTAATTTTGACGTTCGAAAAGTGCTAATTCTTAGCCTAATTTGAATAAATGACTTTTGATTTTGATTATGTTTTATTAGAAAATCTTCATAACAGGTACATAGAAGCTGGTGATCAAGGCATAATATTACAATAATAATAAACCCTTTTATTCAGGCTATCTCAAACTTATGCTACTAAAATAACATTATTAACAAGCTGTAAATAAAAAGTTAAAAATAAAATATTAAATAATTCTATTGTTGACACCGGCTGTCTTAGTCGCTGTGCCCATTGGCAAAGGCCTCCTCAATTTCCTTCAATTTTTCTCTATCTATTGCTATTCTAGTCCATAACTTTCCAGGCATCAAGACGCCGCCAAATATGTGGTAATGTCGTAAATGTTTGTTTGTATTTAGTTTATTAAGAAATAAATAAATAAAGATATTATTAGATATTTGGTGTCTATAAGATATTTCTTAACAAACTACCGTCATCTGTAGATATTTATAATTCACTTCCTTTGCCCTCAGGGGGCATTGTTCGATAAAAGGGGCCATAGATTCTGTTATAGCCGTTAAACGCTCATAAAAAGTTAATGTTTGGAGTTCCAAACATTAAATTTTTGTGTAAGTAAGTCGAATATTACAAACAAAGTTTGGGCCAATTGGCCCAAACATTGTTTAGAGTAATATTTTACTTAGATCCCAGTGGTAACGTCCCTGACTTTCGTGTCGTAGGTCGTGACTTCGAACCCAAACCGGAAAATTACTTTGTGTAATTTATTTCATCACCAATGTTCTCGAAACGGTGAAGGAAACCATCGTGAGGAAACCGGCATGTCCTAGAACCAAAATTTCGAAGACATGAGACATCTACCAACCCACCCTGGGCCCACTCCCTCTCACAAAGAGGAGGCCTATATCCCAGCAATGGGAACGTTATAGACTGGTACTATAGAAAACTTACGCCCTTAATTGAAAGAGCCGGAGGGATGACTATGATCATAATATCTACTTATCTAATTGCAAAATCGATTAAGGTTTAAATTAAAAATACCTAGAATTTTAACTAACAGATTTTTTTCTGACTCCTACGTCACAGGATCACCAAGTTTGGGAGTCAGGGTTTACCTTATCTGTATGATCTTTAGTTAACCTAGTTATGTATCCTAGTCCTAAGCAATTCCAAAGGTTTTTGTATCAGTAAAGATTTTTATTTATCTATTAACGTAATTTACCTGCTAAGAGATACGTAAATCGGTAGCGTCGCCATTTTGTGAAATTACCTGAAATTCAATAATTATATAATCATTAAGGTAATTAAGTATATTATTATAATAATAATGTATACTATATAATATTATAAAAAGGTACAATTTGTTTGTAAGTTCGTATGTAGGGGGTAATCTCTGAAAGTACTGAACGGATTCTGAAAATTCTTGTATTTGATAACCCAATTCCTGGAGAACGTCACAAGCTATTTACCTAACAGCACGCTGCGACTCTAAGGCCTGTGTTCACCAACATTTAAATCAACTGTTTAGATATTTAATCAGTTCTTTACTTTGGAAATTTGACATAAATCAACTGTTTAAATACCTAACCGGTGGTTTGACTGTTGGTGAACACACGCCTTAGGAAATTGACATAAATCAACTGTTTAAATACCTAACCGGTGGTTTGACTGTTGGTGATCACAGGCCTAAGGAGCCGGACAAAAAGAAAAAAGTTAGAAATAACGCTATGTGAAATCGAAGTAATAGCGCGGGTGAGGAACGACATGTGAGGCGAAGGGTAAAAGGGCGAAATTTCACGCGGGCGAAGTAGCGAGACAGAAGCTAGTGTATTTTTGTATTTCATTTTAATAAAATAAAAGTATAAGATGAGGATAAAAGTAATAAGACATTGTGATCGTTTTAGTCACATTTTAGTGTTTCGCAACAAATCACAAAACCCATACACCGCGTCCTAACCAAAAGCTACCGTCGTCACGCGAATACGCGATTGACGCGATCGTTTGTATGAATTTTGACGTACAAACACAACTTGATTGTTCGCGCGACAATGTCATACTTATTCATATAACGATCACTTTTGGTTAGGACCTTACAGTTTCGCTATAACTGTCCATATGGGTAAAATCTATTGGAAAAACCCAATTACGTTTTACCCGATCTGGGGGTCGAACCCAGGAGAGTCACATTTATATGCTCGACAGTTGCGCTTGCGGCCACTACACCAACGATCACTTCCCAAAACAAAAGACAAAAAATGGCTAGGGGCGTGTCAGACCACGCGCAGTCAAGGGTTCCTTGGTTGGTGGTAGGCGCCATATACATATAAATAATAGTCTGTAGGTGCGTAGTATATTCATTATACGCATGCAGAGTATTCATTTTACCGGGCCCGAAATTAAGTTCATAGTATTTCTCAAAAAATGATGAAAAACAAAGTCATTTCTGCGGTTGTAACGAAAATATCCCATTCTCAAAAACAATTGACTATAGCAAAGTTACTTGGAAACATCATAATCTTTTTAATTATGGGATCCAACAATACCTACCCCACACGCTTATGTATGTGCTGTGCAGTATGCTCATATTTTTTCATCTCTCGGTTACATGTATGGGGAGTACCACCGCTAAGTATTTTTTTCGTAGTTACACTACCCCATTGTTTAACGGTGCAAAATCACATCCGGTCAGCAGTCTTTCGGATGTGACACAGCCGCAGACGGATATAAGAACATGACGAACTTATAAGAAGTCCGTTTTTACCATTTGGCTAAGGAACCCTAAAAACCTTTCGAACAAGAGGTTTTAGTTTTTTGTCCTCCCGTTTACAATTTGGACTACCGGATGCGGTATCTATGGCAAGCATAGACAATAGAGCAATTGGATATGCATCTTATCTATGTTCCGATTCAGATAACACAATAGCTTGCTTTTGATGTCTTTGTCTCTCGTTCGGTGGGGGATACCGCACTTTTCGATACCTTAATTTCAAGCGCGACGTCTAAAAATGTGATCAGATTATCTATTTTTTTTTTAAACGGACCTAAATCAGAACTATACATACGTGTGTAATAACAAATTAATTACAAAATAAATTTACCAAAAACGTAACAAAACTTACTTTTGAACGTTCCTAAAAATCATAAGTTGGTACACTGAAACACACTCACACGTCACCGAAAATAAAATAAAACATACTTTTAAGATCGCTCTCACATTATACATAAACACTTTTAAAAACTCATTTTGAACTTTAGTGTAATGTCCTTTGCTAAAAGCTGAATACAATTAAAAAAAGAATACGTCAAACGGGCGCGCGTCATAGAGGTCTCGCTCGTCACTACTCTATGTACAAAAAGCGCGGCAGTTTATTTTTATTGAAGTCTTTGCATGGGGTTGCGGTCGCTTTAATTTAGGGCAACAAGTGGATAGAATTATCGAATCCGCGCATGCGTGGTGGTCTCGGCGCATAAGTACGCAAATAAGCGGGTATATTGTGAACTAGAAATAGCGATATCGCGTGGGGGATACAAATTGTACAGCAATGCCACCGCATAATTGCACGTTTTCATTTGAAGAGTAATGCCGATGGTTACGCTGTTTATGTCATATTGAATGACAATTTTGTTAAAGCAAGGCAATTTTATTAATTTATATATTTTTAATTTAGTATTCATACACACATACCTACCTAACTAGGTAGGTACTTATTTAGTTTATCTGCCCCAATAAATTTTCCGAATATTCCCATTTTTATTTCCCTAAAAACCTATTCGGACTTTGAACATTTAAAAAAGAAAATTTACCAAATCGGTCCAGCCGTTCTCAAGTGATACGTACAGTGCCAGTGGCCAGCACATCAAACTACAAGAAACTGTCAAACTTCTCCAAACGATTTTAAACTTTAAAATGTTTATGATTAAGTTCAAAATCGAATGAGAAACTTTGACAGTTTGTGGTAACTTGTAGCTAAGAGATGACCAGTCCCAACGAATAATCTAACACACGCCCCCCATCAGCGAGACATTTTAATGAGCATGACGTTACTCTCAACTGCCAGGGCACATTCAAGTCAATGAAAGACGTACCTCGTAAATGGCAGCTTTATAGTAGGTACATACCTACTAATATGTAGGTACCTCCTTAAGACGTTTGTAACTTCGGTTCGACAGGAAGTGTGCTTGGCCAAGCATGGTGTTAGATTTATGGTCACCGTAGACGTAGGTACGGTGGCCAGCACATCAAGTTACCACAAACTGTCAAATTTTCTCGTTAGATTTTGAACTTAATCACCAACATTTTAAAGTTTAAAATCGTTAGGAGAAATTCGACAGTTTCATGTAGCTTGATGTGCTGGCCTCTGTACACTACTTACTTACTTATGGCATTTTATAAATATATTTTATCTACTCTCTAAAAAGTAAAGTTCTAATTATAAAATTCCGGAATTCTTTAACAGTTTATCTGATATTTCAGTTCCGGAATTGAGAGGAGTAATATCGTAATTCTGATATTCATAATTTTTTGATATTTTGATTATTATTTTTTCGGAACGCACTCAATCAAGTCTGTGGAACATTCCACAAAACACTAGCCGGCTGGGCTGCAATTTCGACAAGATTTCGACCTCGCAGGCTTTGTCAAATTAGAAAAAGCTATGTATTATATGTTATCGGAGGAGACCGAGGCGTGTATCTGACAGAAGCCGCTTATTTTATGCGTTCTACGCACGAGTGAGGAGAGTTAGAGTTTTTTCATGTGCGGTTACTTTCGTAACCAAATTACATTTTATAATGAAAATTTTAAGACTGGAAGGACGTAGAGTATGTACGTCACACGTGATACATACTACGATTCCAATATCGTATGTTTTTTATTCATTTTATCAATGTTTAATTCTATTGTGTTTTATAAACAAGCCTTGTTGATTTTATAGTTTTAAATGTCTAATCAGAGTAATACGGGGGAAAGATGATCAAATATATTTAATTTGTTACTAAAAATCATTAAAAGACTGATATAATTATAAATCTTGTTTGATTTGAAACTATCTTTTTTATTTTCCTAGATAGAGAAGAAAGACACTGTAACAATTTAAAGTTACCAGTTGGTAAATTTTAGAACGTTAGCTCTTTATACTGCAGGCCCGCTTTTTGGTACCCATTCAAAATTGGTCGGTTTATCCATGTATTGCAGTTGTTCAGGTATTTTTATTATATCTCTTTAATTATTTAGTGTAATGAGCTGAAATTTGACATGTGAATTATTGCATTAATACACTAAATACTGGAATATGTTTCATTTTGCTTTTCCATTAAAAAGTTCTACAATCGGATGTCATACAATATAGTGATCCAGTTGTAGTAAATTATGCCATAGCTCATTAATTACTAAGAGCACATAAATGAAACTTAGCAGGACATTGTAGACCCTTACAAGATACAAATAAACGTTATAAGTTAGGCTCTAGAGTTACTATTTTAAGCATTTCGACCTAATAACCTTATTTTACTTTTACGTGTATATCTTCTGAACGGTATGTTTTTTCAAATTCTGTTTTCACAAACATTACACACAAATTCAAAGCAACGTGCGTAAAAAATTACAACTCTCCACTAAACCGTTTTATATGATTTTCATCAAATAGCCAAACGTCAGCGCAGCGGAAACTTGAATATCTTCGCACTTTTATGACACACAAATTTCATTTATACATACACATTTACCTCTAGCTACACACTAATTATTAGAGGTATTTTTTTTCTAGTAGGTCCATAGAAAAAAAAAGTGCCGCCAGGATGACGTAGTTCCAGCGGAAACAGTTTTTCTTGAATAGCTCCCCAATGGTTGGATGCACAAATTTTTACTTACCATACACATATACACGACGTCATACACTAATTATCTGTAAAACTGAAATGAAGAAATTCGACACGTTTCCGCTGCGACTACGCACACACGCACATTGCCTTTTGGCAACGCATTAATTGTGCGTATCTACAGCTAAGGCTGTTTTCCGATAGCTATTAGGTACCTACTGGAAGTCAAGTCTCGACTGAATACGTAACTTCCGTAAAGCCTCTGACCTCTGTGTGCCTGTCGAAATGTCACAGGGCTGTATCTTTTTAAAAGTAATAGGTAGCTAGTTGAAAATGTCCATGCCTGAGGCTGTCTCTACCTGTCAACCAAGGGTGGTAGAAGGATCCTTGATTGAGAGTTTGGTTTTTTAAAAGGGTCGTTCAACTACAGCGCGTGCGTGAAATTTCTGAAGAGCACATTCGTGGCCTGCATGGGTCCTCCCATGATGCCGCAAGATGCTCTTGGCATTTTCTGCGACTTTTCCTAGGCCTTCGATTGCAACCATCATGATACACTCATCAGGAAACTGTACCACAATGGTATGGGAGACGGGGCTCTCGACCTTCTGACTTCATATCTGAACAACAGAATTCAGAGGGTTAATGTTAATGGCCAGGGATCTACAGGATCTGCGGTCACCATGGGCGTTCCGCAGGGTTCAATTGTAGGTCCTTTCTTGTTTCTAATTTATATAAATAATTTACCTTACCACATAAGGGATAACAAAAAGATTGTATTATTCGCAGATGACACACAACACCAAATGTCAGGCAGCTAACTACCAATGTTCAACATAGTGGAATAGAGTTGGACCCTGTTGAGCCCAAAGTTTTTCTTGGAATAACGATTGACGGTAAATTATAAAATTACACATAGAAAAATTGTCAGGAAGGCGTAGTAGGCGTAGGGCTGCGCTGTTAAAAATTCCTACAGATAAATAATTGGTGTACACACAGCCAGAATTGTTTATTTTAGCTTTTCATGGTGGTATTTCTAGTAACATTTTGCAAAATGTTACCAGGAATAAATACATTTGTTTCGATTTTAGCTAAGTAGGTATATCTTCCACACACCGCACTGGGTTGAGATTGAGACTGATTGCCATATTGCCATAATATGAACCCACTTTTTCCCCTATCAAAAAGGTTTCTATTCAAAGTAAACAAAACCGGCCAAGTGCATGTCGGACCATGCACAATGAAGGGTTCCGCAGGTGGGATGAATTTATCCCAGATAACATTGTAGTTGGAAAACATGTCCACACATGTTTTGAACATCCTCCCCCCGCCACATGCTGGCGGGGGGAGGGAGAACACTTAACTCTAACAAAAATTTGCTTAAACTTTAAAACATAATATTACGCAAACGGATCGCTGAATCTAAAAATAATTCTCACAAACCCGCAATATTTTTAAACGGCCTATCTTATGATACCCCACAACATGGGAAAGACGAGAAAAAAAAAAATCATCCCCACTTTACGTGTAGGTACGGGAGGTGCCCTGAATATATATTTTTTTTCACGATTTTATTTTATCAGTATGTTAGCGTGATTCATAAGTATACCCATACCAAATTACAGCTTTCTAGTACTAAGAGTCTCTGAGCTAAGCCGCGGACAGACAGACAGACGGACATGGCGAAACTATAAGGGTTCCTTGTTTACTACGGAACCCTAAAAATGACATTAGATAAACGTCTCGTAAACGAAAAAAAAATGACGTTAGTAATCAATAATCCATTTGTAAACAAAATACCTACATATCCATATATTTTGATAAAAATGTCATATACGAAACAGCAATGGTACACCCCAGCAGAGGTGGCTATTCACAACCATTCTTCAGACTGCTGGGTGTCGGTCAACGGATTGGTCTACGATGTGACGAGCTGGCTCCAAGATCAGTTCCGAATCTGTAAGTGTGTCAAGACCTGTTCATGTGCCAATAAGAACTGGTTCTGTAACAATTGCGTGGAGTATTGCCCTTGTTTTAAACAAGGCTATTTCTATTGCGACGGCAAAAGGGTTAGTAATATTAATGTTGTCTTATAATAAAGCAAACTGAACAAGCTTAATGTCCCTTCACCCTATTAGCTATAGGGTGAAGGGACATTGAGCTGGTTCAGTTTTTTGTTCCTAAACTTGAATTGAAGTATACATAAAAATATTCTTTCATTTGCAGCTAGCCATGACTGTGGTGGCGAACGCCGGTAAAGACTTGAGCTATTGGTTCAAAGATGGGGAATGGGTGCGGCAGATCCATGCTGTGACCGGTACACAGGTCACGTACCGCACCCATGGCCATGCCTTCCGGCGCCCCATAGTCCCTTCCCCTAAGTGGCGCACACTAGATGAACCGTGGTGGAGTGGCGACAAATATGTGGTGGGCAAAGCGTCAGCTAAAACTAGGCCTATCAGGATCACTAATACTTTGACAGGCTAGTAAAGACAGTTTAAGTAAAGCGCTTATTACACTACACAGAATTCAGAAATTCTAATTACCATACCACTAGGCAAGAACGCGCGTTTTTCGGCGACATAATGCCACCAACCCACCACACTACATTTTCGTAGCTTGCATCCGAAAGCTATGGATTTATGGGTACCTACAGTGCTACAGGGAACTTTGGCGCTCGAATAACATTGTCTTTGGGACACTGTTTTATTCGTGCACCCTGTGGGTCAGCTGTACTCAGCAGACACTCAGTGCCCTTCATGTACAATATAATAACGCTTTTAGGATGTTGTTGGGGCTGCCGAGATGCTGTAGTGCGTCTGGCATGTTTATGGAGGCTCAGATTGATGGCTTTCATGCCATCATGAGAAAGAGAGCGGCCTCCATATTGCACCGTATCCGAGCAAGTTCCAACAGCATTCAGAAATCAATAGCGGGCCCGGTAGACGGTTCTTTTCTTTTAGATTTTTGACTTGAATACTCCTGAAATAAAGTTATTATATGTAGATATATGTGATGTAGAACAATGTAGAAGACTATAGTTTAGCATAATGTCTCCGTCAGTTTTGCAGTAGGACCTACACTACACTATATTGATTGTATTAAGATTTTTATGAACTTAACCCTTCTTCTATCTAATACCTACATGAACTTAACCCTTAGCATTTGCTATTAGGCTCCACAGTGACTTTAGAAGTATGTTCTGAAGAAACCATTTACGAGGTTATGATGAGATATCTGCCACACAACAGTCATCTAATGTCCTACACGTGGCGTTACATGGGCAAAGCCCTTTGTCTCAAAAAGACTCTGGAAGAAAACGGTATACCTGACGAAAGGGATCGATTTAACGACGTAGCGCTGCCTGAAAACATTCACATACCCGCCATTTTGATTTACTACAACGATGACTTGACTGAAGGTAACTATGTTTTTAACAGGCTTTCACTAGCTTCTAACAATGTTATCGAATCTTGGAAGTCAATTTTAACCTGCTTTTAATTGTCGTATCGAAATGAAACTTTGAATGTATATGTAGTTCGGATGAGAATACTAAAATTTGGTATCTTGGAGCTGAGCTGATGGTGGAGCCAGTAGGTGGATAGTGGAACTCTTTAGCGGCTACTAGTAAACCCTGGGTTTGTTCTCATATGATTAGTTTTGATGAGTCCAATATATTGCACTTGGTATCGAGAGTCTGATGATAGAGCCAAGAGGTGAATAGTGGAATTCTTCAGTGGCTACAAGTAAGGCCCCTCGCCCACGGCGACTTTTTGTAGCGATGCTGTCGCGCGTTTACGAAACGCGCATAGTAACGCGCGTTAGTCGCATTTACAACGTACTACAGAAGCGATGCCAACGCGCTACTAACACGCTACAGTATCGCGACTGTATCGATGCAAACGCGCGACCGTGTCGGACGACATCGGGGAGAGAACGGAGGGAGGGTGGCGCGTGAGTGAAGAAACGAGCATCAGTGCAACTGTGGCATTTTTGTACCGTTACTGAATCGCGTTTGCATCGCGACAGAAGCTCGACAATATCGCGTTTGCATCGCGACTGAGAGTCTTGGTGTGGGCGAGGGCAAACAGCTAGCGGCCACATCGCGGCTGTATCGATGCGAATGCGCGACAGCATCGCTACAAAAAGTCGCCTCGGGCGAGGGACCTAAACCCTTGGGAGTTTCAGGTCATGATTCGTTAGATTGCACTAGATGTCGAGGGTCGATGGAGCCTAGAGATGGATAGTTTTAGTGCTTTGAAGCTCGTATAAAAGCGTGTTTTTTGTTTAACTACATATTTTTTTTTTTTTTTAATTACTTTAACATACAATGCTATGAGGATTTTTTGGCGCTTGAATAACATACAACAACAAAAAAAAATCGCTTTAATACGGTCAGCTGCAGAGAAATTTCACCCCCTAGCAATTAATAAATAGGTACATTGCTAGGGGGTGCGCTTTCTCTGCAGCTGACTGTATATACATCCAAACCTCGTTTAAGTACTGTCAGCTCTTGAACGGAGTTTAGATTGCTGATCGCGTTCAGTTTCATTGGTAAAATTGGCTCCTAGCGAAGTTACCAATTTTCTGGGAATTGCTGTTAAAAATGGTATCTAAAGCATTTACGAGTTCGACTATACTTCAACTAAATGAAAGTTTATGCAGGAAGGTGTTTCCTCTAATACGGATGCGTTTCGGATCTTATATCTGCAACGAATTTGAAAGCAGTACCTATAAATATTACGAGGGCGGTTTGATAAGTTCAAGACTTCGGATAAAATAAAAACATTTTTTCGGTCATTTCGGAAATCAGTAGCATTCGATGAGAAGGCGCAGAATCCCCGTTATATTTTTTTCAATTTGTTTTCGGTCTGCATAATGGTTTTTACGTAAAAAATTGTGTTCAATAACTAACACTCGAAACTTGGATTTTTTTGTTTCGAAAAAGACTATTTTCGTGCCTTTGAAAAAAGAACAGCATTAGCTTTCTGAGAAGTTCCATAGTATGAAAAAAAAAAATATTTAAAAAAAAAACGGCTTGATAAGTCAATCCTATAAGTCATAGTACTTTGTGGTATAGCGCAGGTCGGGTCAACTCGACAGCTATAGTTGCACTGCACATGCTTCAATATCTTGGCACTTGTGTTAGCTTCACATGACCCCTCACTTTTGTTAAATATATTGGGCTGCATAAAGCCGGGTCCGCTCCGCCATGTTTTCGTGTTTTACAAACACACAACATTGTTCGCTAACCGATGTGCGCCGCACTTTTTTGTATGAAAATGCGTTGCGCTGCGGCCCGTTGCGGCTGTAATTTGCGCTTGGCTTAACCCTTTTATTTCCAGACCCGCCGAGACACGACTGTTTCTGCCAAGATGCTGTTTGTGCAATGAAAAGACCAGTGGGATGCTTCAAGTCTTTAACATGATATTTATCGACGAAGGTTTCATTTAAATTTTTTTTATTTTTTATTATTGAAATTATTCACAAGGTTTCACAAATATATTTTATAAAAATCCTTCGTATATTTTATTTAGATTTTTACTACATTTAAAAATATCATGTACTTAGTACATTTAAATCGACGTATTCACTTCTTGTTTTAAATGAGCAATAATAATTGCTCGCGCATTAAATAAGAATACCCCATAAACATACTACTCACTTTCAGAACACAAGAGTTTTTTTTCTATTAAATAATAAAACATTTCAATTTGAGACATTATATTTGTATAATCATGTAAATATATTACAATATATAAGAAATAAAAATAATCACACACACTCTTGAATTTAGCTATGAGGTGTGCTTGCATTTGTATTCGACCAAGTTATCAACAAAATAACTATATAACAGGGATTACTATGGCGGCAATGATAACCGTTACAGATAGAAATACTAATAATTGTTGTAACAAATTCCTCTAGTTCTCAAATCAAAAGAGCATTAACCTATTGACCGCCCTTTTCGGATTCCTACGACGTTTTCGTGCCCGTGCCGCCTGTCGTATTTATACGACTGAGAACCTATGTTTTTTTTTAATTATTAATTTATGTACACACAATAAAATATATAGGGTTCATTTTTGTATTTTATTTTATTGCACTACCCTATTCGTCGTAGAGCAGTGGTGGCCCAGCTGAAACGGCTGCGACTTACGAGTAGGTCGTAGGTTCGAACCCACGCAGATACTTTGTGTAAATTATTTCATCACCACTGCTCTTAAAACGGTGAAGGAATACATCGTGAGGAAATCGGCATGTACTAGCACCATAATTCGAAGACATGGTGACATCCACCAACCCGCACTTGGCCCTCGTGGTGTATTACGGCCCACTCCCTCTCACAGAGAGGAGGACTGTGTCCCAGCAGTGGGAAACATTATACGCTGATTATGATGATTCGTCGTAGATATTTATATGTCGATTTATGGCGTATGGTCATGGCAATTGATATAAAACCAAGCAGTCAGTAGGTTAAAAAAATACTCTATGATCAGAGTGTCTAACTTTCAATTCGTTTATGAAGCAATATGCCTAAAATTAATGTCTACACAGTAACTTGCCTAAGCTGTAAATCGCCTAGAGATCAAAATGTTTAACAAGCAAAATGATTAAAATGCAATAATTTCTAAGTAGTTGAGATGGTTAAAATAAACTCACACTAGGGCTTCTGAACTGTAGGTTAGGTAAGAAACGGTACTCCCTCTTCTCCTAAAATAATAGACATATTACAAGGTAGGCATTTTGGTTCATAGTCAGAATAAGGTTTAGTTCAAATACTGTATAGACATATTGCAAGGTAGGCATTGTGCTTCCTAGTCAATATAAGGTTTAGGCAATACTTGGCTAACTCGATGAAATGCAACAAAAAAAACTTCATAAAGAAGCTCGCTGTTTATAACGCATAACAGTTTAAGGATAGTTCCATTTTCCCAATATAAATCATATTAAATTAATTTTGGAAAACGTAAGTTTAGTTACAACCCCATCAGATCGAGCACCGGTCAAAGACAAATACCGCGCGGAAAGGCTGAGAACAATGAGTGCATCCAACCGGGGCCGCCGCAGACCTGGCGCAGCGCGGATTTCACCGGCAAATAAATATCAACCTTGCACTTGTTGAAATAAACTTAAAAATAGACAAACTTCTGTTAGTCCGAGAGCGCATCAAAGCGGTCTGAGGTGCGTGACTCAGTTAACTTATTTTCAACTTTATTTTATGAGACGAAACATTGATATTTGTTTGACAGTGACAGCCGCGCTGCGCTGCGCCTAGCCAGATGTGCGCCGGCCCTTACATCCTGACAGTCAATAAATAATATCGCGATACCAATCCCAATATTTATCAATCACACCAAATATCAACCTACATTATCAATAAACATCAATTTTATTGATAGGATCACAAAATATCGTGATCGTTATTGATAGTCTGACAGATACCAAAGCGAGCTTGATACACGGGCAACTTTTCCAGTAATTATTGCCGACAACAGTTGCCGAGGTAGTGGAGCAAAGTGATATGTAGCAACTGGGTGTGCCTATGTGTGTTGTAAAGTTAGCTGTAAGTTCTCCGAACAGAATAAACTAAAATAAATAAATAAAATATCGCTCAACATAATAAGGTAGTATCTCTAGCAACGATGAGCGTTTTCTGAAATTACGTTCACTAGGTGGCAGCACTGAGACGTCAGGTCCGGCAACCTGTCAAGTGTCAAGGCACCCATATTTTCTTGAGTCGTGACTGAATGATGAACGAATGAATGAAATGAATGATAAACGTCATCATGCATTTTCTATTCATTGTCAAAAGGAAGACCTCTTGTCAAAGTGGCGCCAACTGGTAGCGTGAATTTTCATGAAAACATGGCTATTTCTCGCCTCTTGGCTATTGGGGTGAATTATGACGTCACGGCTCGGTAATGCCATGACGTTATAATTCACCACAATAGCCAAGTAAAGTGGAATGAGTTGCCCGTGTAAGCGTAGTTTCATGACTAATACAAGATGTAATTGAAATAACTCAGAACGCGAAAATAAGTCATTGAACTCAAACATCGTAAACCCCATTTTTTACGATGGGACCAAACATGAAAACGCGAAAATAAATCGTCTGTACCCCATTTACACACTTTCAATCATAATTGGAAGGATTTTGAAGGAAATTCCTCAACCATTGCTTCATAGGTTTGAAAAATTTGTCTGCTCAATAACATAAATAGCGCAATGGATGCTGTTGAACTGTCAAAATGAAACGCACTGACACTGAATTCTGTTACGCAATTACTGTTCTCTACATTTATATTCACATGTCACAATGTATGGAATAGCAGTTTTTTTGGCGATTTCAGGGCTATTTAAATTACACCATGTAGAGGTTGGGATCGCGATATTTATTGACCGTCTTTATGACGTCGTCGCGGCAGATCTATATACATTAGTTCTATGAGGGTCATGAGGCGGGCTGATGATGGGGCGCTTGCGATAAGTGTTTGACGATGTCCACCCAGTCAAACCCGCGCGGCTTCTCGCCCGCTCGCCCGATCTCCGCCTTGTCCCACGCTCTTCTCTTCTGTGCTTTCGTTAACTGCTCCTTCTTTTCAACAGTTTTCTTCGTTTCAGTCTGGAATTTGTTAAATAGTGTATCATTAATCTATGCTTACATAATCTATACTTATAAAGCTGAAGAGTTTGTTTGTTTGTTTGTTTGAACGCGCTAATCTCAGGAACTACTGGTTGGAATTGAAATACATTTTTTATCGAAGAATTTTATGGGCTATATAACATCACGCTACGACCAATAGGAGCGGAGCATAAATGAAAAATGTTGCAAAAACGGGAAATAATATTATTTTTTGAGAGCTTCCTTTGCGTGCGCTGCGTAAACGGTTTAAGTTACGCAAATATCATGTATGATGGAATTGTTCCTCTTTAAAAGTTCTAAAAAAAAGTCCGCGACAGCATTATGTCTATCTTTTAAGATTGACTCACGATATCCTATTTATATGGTAATCAAATTTGTTCTAAATTAATGCATTATTTGCGAAGGAGTTTTGTCAACAATAATGTTAATCCATATCCAAATAATATGTTATTAATCAGAAGTATTTAAATGTAAACAAAATTGTCCTTGACATCACTTGATTTCAATCAACATCTTAGGAGATATCATAATTATAAAACAACTTCGCAACAAAATAAGTGTATAGGCTATTTAACATCACGCTACGCCCCTAAGGAGCCGAGCAAAACGACAAAAAGTCGGAAAAAACGCTAGGCGAAAACGAAGTAATTGCGCGGACGGGCGATGCGATGCGACGGGGTGGGTTGTGGGCCGAAATTTTACGCGGACGAAGTCGCGGGCAGAAGCTAGTAATATAATAAAGCTGAAAATTTTTTTTTTTTGAACGCCCTAATCTCGGGAACTACCAGTCGGATTTGAAAAAATATTTTTGCTTTGATACCCCAATTCTTGATAAAACGCTAAGCGAAAAAGAAGTAAAAGTAATCGCCCGTGCGGGTGAGCGATGCGACGCAACGCGGTGGGTTGGGGAAAACAGGATTTTTCACGCAGATGAAGTCCCGGGTAGAAGCTAGTTTATATATAAAGGCTTACCAACTAAATATACACACAGCATTAACCCACATCTTTGTCATAATTATAGATCTGCATGTATCAAATTTATAGGAAAGCACTGCACTTAATACAAAAGAAAATTTTAATAATTTTAAAATGGCATGCAAAATAGTATTTATAAATTTCTAAGCTAATAATAATAAAACAATAATATTTTTTTGATTACTGATTATAACATAATTATGATTATGGGTTTTTATGATAACATGTTACTTTACATGTATTAAAGACAATAGCTGCTGTCCGCGACTTCGCCCGTGTGGCTTTTTCTAAAATAAAAGTAGTTAGTTCTTAGTTACTCTTTATAACATCAGCTATCTGCCAGTGACAGTCCCGTCAAAATCGGTACAACCGTTTCGGAGATTAGCCGGAACAAACAAAAACTTACAAATAGTTTTTTTTTTTTTTTTGTTTAATTACCATATATTATAATACTTTCATATGGATTTAGTAAAAAACTGTTTTGACATTTCAAACAGACACTTCAATTTTAATTATTTGTATAGATGGTTATTTTTAAACAAGGATGATTTCATGTTGAAATCACGCGAAGGTAGGCAGAGGTGTGGTTTCTATGCGTGACTCGTAGGAGAGAATCACCAAGCGAAATATCGCACCATGCTTTTAAAAATGGTTGACATGGTGTGTGCAAACGAAAAATAAATAAATCTGCTTTGCAAATGTAAAAAAAAACTTAGCTTTGTTGAACCCTTTTTTCCACTAGAGCTAAGCTACGCTATGAAAATCAAATGCTCCTATTATTTGATATCATACACATCCATTGCTACACAGCTTAGCACATCTCTGGTAGAAAGGCAACCTTACACATTAGTTCTACTGTGCTCTCATTAGCTCACCTGATCATCTATTACTATCTTCTCCACCCTAGTCACCACCGCCTCTTCTGTCTGTTCGGCCAGTAGTTCTGTTACTTTCTCCTTCAGACACTCAAACAGTGTGTACGTCATTGCACACCCAGCCCATTGCTCCGCTTCAGTATTCACTATACTCAATATTTTTTCTTTTACTGGAAGTAATCTGTAAAGAAGTTGATGTTCATCATTATTTGACCTGAAAGACATCCACTGCTTGACATAGGCCTTCCCTAAGCGTTGCCACATTAACCCGTCCTGTGCTTGCTGCATCCAGCGAATTCCTGCGGCTTTCAGGTCATCGGTCCACCTTATGGGAGGCCTTCTAACGCTACGCTTTCCGGTACGTAGTTGCCACTACAGAATCTTTCCGCCCCATTGGCCATCTGTTCTGAGAGTGATTTGCTCTGCCCACTGCCTCTTAAGTTTGGCAATTCTTCAGGTTATGTTGGTTACCTTGGATTTCCTGTGGATCTCTTCATTTCTGATTTGATCACACATGGAAACTCCAAGCATAGCCCTCTCCATTGCCCTTTGGGCCTTTTACTTAGGCCCATTGTGAGCAACCACATTTCAGTGCCATATGTCATCTGGCATCACGCACTGGTGTTGGTTACTTTAAAATATTTCTTTGCTTTTTCAACCCAGATGAACCGATTTTTTTTTGGTAAAAAATAGTTCCCTATTTCATTCACTTTTAGGCATATCTTATTGCTTTAATAGACGGACTTGTGGATAAGTAATAACAGCCCCACATGGGTCGATCGATCAGGTTAAACTATGCTTGCCACGGTCAGTCCATGGATGGGTGACCACCTTTACATACCAAGACCCCTCCCTACCTCGGAAAGCACGTTAAGCCGTTGGTCCCGGCCGTCATTCGTTGATCTTTGACAGTTGTTATGGGTCGTCAAAAGCCCGAAACTCTAACAACTAGTCTTACCAAGGGGTATCGTATTACCCAGTTACTGGGTTGTGGAGGTCAGATAGGCAGTCACTCCATGTAAAATACTTGTATTCAGCTGAATCCAGTAAGACTAGAAGCCTACCCCAACATAGTTGGGAAAAGGCTAGGCAGAAGATCTTATTGCTTTAATAATACTTACAAAGACTGATTGTAGAATATATCCAAATTAAAGATTGGCTTGTCTGTCGGGTATGTAGGGCCCCATGATATCTCCAGAATGAATGACTTCTCTCCCTCTATGTACTGAAAAGTAAAAAAAAACATTGGTCTGCAAATTATACCTTAAATTCAAAACAAGTACTATATTTTTAATTTAATTTTATTGAAAGGAACAGCAAACAGTTACATTATAAGAGCTTATAACTACTTTAACAAAAAACTTTTTGATAATAATATAACCCACAACGCTGTCCACAAGTAGACATAATTATATAAAAGTTATATTAGCTACAGAGCAGATGATACTCTTCATAAATTCTGGTAAACTTATCTGGCAGATTATTTCATACGGAATGTTAAGTCCAAATTTTAATGCAGAATATTAGATCATTATAAAGTTTTGGAATCACAAACTCAATTTTATACATAGAATTTCAACTTTACATATACATTTATAACTGTGATTTTGCATGCTACAGATATAAAGGTGTTTTTACGGACTTTCTTTTTTCATATACAAAAACGAGGGCCTCAGTAAAAATCTGATGCTGCGATGCTATTCATTGATGAGCGTAGGTAAGTGTTACTATTGCAGCCGAGCGCTGCAAGCAGGAATAGTCCTTACGGTAGTTAGATGGTTGTGCTCATGATAGTACATAAAAAAGAGTATTCTATTTATAGTCACTCAAAAATCAACTTCACTACAAGTGCTAAAGTAGACATAGAGTTTTTATCTCACGAAACAACGCGTGCTTAACTTGTGGTTACTGTGGCGTTCACAAATCCTGCATCGCGCAATCAGAGTTTATCGGGCGACTGGCATATATACAACATCCCGATATCAACTGTCGGGCAGTTCAACCAAACACCACACCCATCTGGTCACAGGATCCTCCTTTTACTATAGAGTATGAGTGAACTTTACACCCGAGTTTTTTCAAACATCTATAGTTACCAAGTATACAAACACAGTCTGAATGTACCATCCGAGAAAATGGTGAAGTCTGAAGTGTGTGTGTTATGTGCAGACGCTACTCGCCTTTACGCACACATTCACAGCGTGTTTGTACACTTCGTTACCACTAGTAAAGTGCGCCTCGCTTCATGAGATAAAAAAAAAACTGTAGTTGAGTAAAGGGTAGCGATATAATGTTTAGAATGAATATTCAGATGATGTAGGAGAACTTACCTTGTATTGATACGTTTTAGCATCAACTTGTTTAAAATTATCATCTCCTTCATAAATTGATTTCAGCACCTCCGTCTCCTCAGTCTGCAACTCAGCATCATCAGACATTGTCTGTAAAAGAAGTATTTTATTTTATCTATGAGTATCCTACACACCACTTGAGTGATTCATTTAGGATCATCTTAGTAGAGTTCCTGGGACCTCTTCTATACAAATAGGGTTAAAGATTTCACATGAACGCAGATACAAAAACTGTTACCCACAAAACGGTTTCCAAGCAAATTGAGTTATTAAAGTTAAAGACAAAAATTACATAAGTTGCAAAATACCTAATCAGAATAACCAGTAGCTTACAATTATTAGTATAAACACAATTTGACACGTTAATAAGCGAGGCTATGAAATTTACAATGGAAATATTTAGTGTAAGTATTCATTCTCTAAAACTAAACATAACCTATAAACAAATAAGTTGAGCTATCTGGCTAAGAAACACATTCGCCTAGATTACCTGGATCTATGTACTCTGCGGCGTTAGTAATAAATTAATTCAAATTTATAGTTAACTAATAATTCGAGTAATGCACACACTTACTCGTTGCAGCTGATGACCTCAACTCAAAAA
Organism: Dryobota labecula; assembly: GCA_947523025.1. Taxonomy (NCBI): domain Eukaryota; kingdom Metazoa; phylum Arthropoda; class Insecta; order Lepidoptera; family Noctuidae; genus Dryobota; species Dryobota labecula. The sequence goes on from OX383292.1 coordinate 2,931,828, forward strand.
AAAAACTCAATCGAAAACTTGCTTAAAATGAATCAATTAAATTACTAACTGTGGCAAAAAGTTAAAATATCAAACGGATTCTTCAGTTTTCGAGATTTTCTCCTTGCAGCATTTTGCAGTTTCTCTCGACGACAAAAATTTAACGACACAGCAGTGTTGATGACGATGACGGGCGACGGCACTGACTTACAAAGACTGACACAGTGACACTGACATGACATTGACATCTGTCTGAACTGGTCTGAGCCATGGAATTAGTAAATTCCTGGAGTTCAGCTCACTCATGAGAAGTCAACTGGGTTGGAAGATCAGATAATGGAGAACTGTTTCCCTCTCTGCAGATATATTGCAGTAATATTAGAGTAATATTATTACTCTCCAGAATCTGCTTGTGGCGCTGATTTCCTTTACTCCAAATCCTACGCTACGGTTACTCTAAGAGCAGTCGGATTGCTAAAGACCGTAATCAATTATTAAAATATTGTGGAGACGAACTAATGCCTCAAAATCGCCAGAACCAACATCGTTAGAGATAACAACTCGAGCTCCGCCCATAGAGCACCGAAGTTCAGAAAATCTACCAAATATCATGGCTTGCGAGGTAGAAAAGGCACTTTCCCAAATGCAGAGTGGAAAACCACTTGGCGAAGACGGTATCACAGTGGAGTTGCTGGTGGTCAACACGTACTATAAGTTCTTGGAACTAACAGCGTCCTCTTCGGTGTCATGCCCCTACATGCTTGGAAGCAGGCAATAGTAGCTATCCTAGATAAGAAAGGAGACCATTCAAACCTTATCAACTACCGTCCTATATCTCTCCATAAGCTGTTTGCCAAAACTATATGCAACCATCTCACTCGCCAACTAGACTATTGCCGGCCCGTTAGTAAGTCTCAAGTCGAGTTGGACAGGACATCTAGGTCTCCGTTAGGAGTATATATGTTCTGTGATCTAGGTAGACGCGGGGTCGGCCGATGGAGTAAAGCTGTGACCAAATGGTGGTCAAGGTTAGGCCAAAGAAACCAGTGCCATCCAAAAGCACGTTGGGTTGATAATATTGCTAGTCGCGGGAAACACCTGGATGAAGGACGCAAGGAATCGGGAAGTCTATCAGGAAATAAAGGAGACCTAAACCCAGCAGTGGGTGATTCCGGGCTGTAATGACGATGATTATGCAAACATTCTGCCTGTGTGGATGTGTATTTAATGTTTTTGATTTGATACGTTTCATTTAATTTCTAACCCAATAAGATCTACTGGTGCCGATTCTCTTGTACACCGAACTAAACTATCACTAAAATTCCTTACTTTTGGCTGTGAGAATCTTAAAGCTATTCTGCAAACATAATTCTCTAAATTTAAAAATAAGTTTGACACAACTAAATCGAATTTGACAATCGTGACTCCACGTGGTATTTTTTTTTTTGCTTCGCAACGTTGTACTTGTTTGCCTATGATTTTTTTTAGAGTCGGAGGCGCGCATGGGGGGCAGCCGCGACGTGTTTTTTATGGAATTTTTCAGTTTTTGTGTGGAAAAAAAAAAGATTACCTACATGTAGAGTAAGAGTGATTTAAAAGGGGGTCAAAATTTTCATTATTTTTGCGATAGGACGCACCATTTTCGAGATATAAGCAAAATAGAAGAAAAAAAAAATATAGGAATAAACACGAAATATTTGAAGTGATACACCTATAGGTGGTAAAGAAGCCATGGAAATGATTTTCTTTTTTATTCTGAGTATATTATTTAAAAAATTAAATAATTTAAAATTACTTGATATGATGATTAATTATCAAAATTCACCGCGCTCGTGCCGCGACCCCACCGCACCGTTCGGCGTCACCGCGTGGAGGCGGGTCATTCATAGAATAAGTAAATAAAGGATTTTTTCGCAAAATGTCTCAAGCAATTTTAAAATTATAATAATTATGTAAAAATATAAAACACTTAGATAAGCAAAAAAATTCGCCGCTGTGGCTTTTTTACGACTTATAGATGTTTCTCTTAAAATATTTCGTGTATGAATAGATACACTTTATATACAGTACTGGTTTTGCACAAGTCGAGGTGACTGGTGTGAATTTTAGTTCATGAAAATTAATTTTATTCCACACCTTTTTAATCGCGATTAAAAATAGTCAGATTTAGTTAGAAAATCTAAATTTTAGTTTAAAAACGTCAAATTCAGAATAGCAAAATTGCCATTTTCACTAAATTTAAAAACTCAGTACCATCTTAGAGCTGTCAAACTAAAATATAGTTAAGTTGTGTCACTTTAGTCAATTTCAGAATAGGAAATGGTCGTTTGACAGGAATAAACTAAATTTTGGTGTTTTTTAGTCTAGTTTAGAGAATTTTGTGACAAGAGAATCGGCACCATTGACCCGTTTTTTTATGTGAAACATCTATAGACACGCCTTGGGAGTAAAAACGACTCGTATGCCGTCATGCCCTCTCTCCGCCGTCATTTGTTATTGTTTTGCCATCATTTCGATGTTTTACGTATTTTTTTTTTCTTGTGCACATTTGCTTTTCCAACTCAATACATTAGCAGAATGATCGACATTTCACCCTATTCTTCACCTACCCATTAAAAACCTGCTAAAAGATTAATGTAAAGGAAAAACTAAAAAATATAGGACATGGCTTATGATTTATGAACTTGGTTTCCAAAGCCTAAAAATAAAAAATTGAACAGTTGGTCTTTCTTCGGTGTCTTCCTTCAGTCTTTGTCCTTTGTTGTCTGTGTGTTCGGGTCATAGACTTGTTTAGAAGTAGGGATCCGCAAAAATTCAAAAGTATCGATACTTACGCGATACCGGTATCACAGAAGAATGTATCAATACCGATAAAAGCATCGAACCAAAAGTGTCGATACTACTCAGTATCGAGTACTTTTTCGATAACCTTAGAAATTGTATATTATAGCAAAAAAAAAATTACAGTAATAAACAAGTACAGACGCCAGCACATCAAGCTACTACAATCTGTCAAATTTCTTTAATAGATTTTCAACTTTATCACTACAACATAAGGTTCAAGATTGATTGCGAAAATTTGACAGTTTCGGGTAGCTTGACCTGCTGGCGTCTGTACATACTTAGGTAGCTATTATTTTATTTAAAAAAGTACAAAATTGTCATTATAATTATTTCAATGAAGTACCGCGTACTTTTAATGCGAAATTTAAAGTTAAATTCATTCAGTCCCCAATCTTCTTCGATGCAGTCTGACATGAAAAGTAATTTGTCTATAGTCGTCCCAGTAAGCCGTTTCCGCACCGTTGTCACCGTCACCGTCGCCTCAGCCTTTCAGATAGGAGTATGGACTATAGACTGAAGCATTCAGTATTATCAAATATTTACTTGCCAACCAATATATATAATTTTGGAAAGACTGCTTTCAGAGATACCGCTTTAAAGTATAAGTTAGAATGAAAACTGATGACATTGTGTAAATAAAATGTCACGAGTGAGAAGACAAAAGTATCGAGTACGTGAAAAAGTATCGATACGTAGTAAAGTATCGGAACTAAAGTATCGAGTACAAAATACTAGGTATCAAAGAGAAAGTATCGATACTACTCAGGTATCGATACTTTTTGCGGATCCCTATTTAGATGATTGTTGATTGACAGTTGTTTAATGATCGAAAAATACGTTATTCAAAACTGTTTTCAAAACTTTGAATTGAATCGACTGAAAGTTGGAAATTACAACTGTATTTATCGGGGAAACCAAAGACTTGTGAAGATGAACATTAATAAGTGTTGTTGTAAAGAAAACCGTCCGCCAACTGCTGGTCGGTCCGGTTGTGGTTGTAACAATGGTCAAAAAATGCCAATGGACAGTTTCAAAGTGCCAGCTGCTCCTATCAGCCGACCGCTTTGCGGTAAAGTTAACGAGACTAAAGAACATTCTGCGACCCAAAACATAGGACCAGCAAAAAGCGAAGAGAAGAAAAAGTCATGGTCGCTATCAGATTTTGACTTAGGGCGTCCGCTGGGGAAAGGTAAATTTGGTAATGTGTACTTGGCTCGTGAAAAGGAGTCACACTACGTCGTCGCGTTAAAAGTACTTTTTAAAAGCCAGATTTTAGATTCGGAAATTGAACATCAGGTGCGACGTGAGGTCGAAATCCAATGCAGACTGCGTCACCCGAATATATTACGTATGTACGGATACTTTCACGACGAGAAACGAATTTATTTAATTTTGGAATATGCAAAGCAGGGTTCTTTGTATAAATTGTTGAAAGAACGTGAACGTTTTGATGAGAAAACTGTAGCAGTATATATCAGAGACTTGACTAAAGCTTTAGTATATTGCCACACAAAGAAGGTCATTCACCGTGATATTAAACCAGAAAACTTGCTCATTGGTCACAACTGGGAGCTTAAGATAGCTGATTTTGGTTGGTCTGTACACTCACCATCATCAAGGAGAATGACATTATGTGGTACACTTGATTATTTGTCTCCTGAAATGATTGAAGGGAAGCCGCACAGCTATGCTGTGGATATATGGAGCCTCGGAGTGCTGTGCTATGAGTTACTTGTGGGTTTACCACCATTTGATGCTAAAGACTCCCACCAAACATACAGGAAGATAAGATATGTCATAATTAAGTATCCCGATTTTATATCAGACAAAGCAAAGGATTTGATGGGTAAATTGCTAGTCATCAACCCAGAACAAAGACTGCCATTGACAAATGTATTGCAACATCCTTGGATCACAGAGAATGCCCCTGAAGGTGCACAACCCCCTGCCTTTAATCCTGAACCAAAATAACTAAAATTTCTTTCTGTAGAACATAATATAACAATTTAATAGGAATTTAGATTATGAAATTCATTCTTTATTATAAAGCTTATTCATGTGTTAGTTTATGCGGCACTCAAATCGCGTAACACACTATCAATCGCAATCTGAATGAATTTGAAGCAACTTTCTAATCCATTACTTCCTATGTTTGAAAGATTGTCTACTCAACAATGTAAATAACACAATGAATGTTGTTGAACTGTCAAAATTAAACCCATTCCTACCGATACTGTGTTACGCAATTACCCCGTAGTTTATGAATATATTTTTCCTGATGTTACTTAAAATCTAGCTCAATAATCATGGTTGATATGTTAATTTTACGATGCCTATAAATGTAAAAGACTAAACATGACTGAACAAATATTTATTGCACCAAGTGTGACAATCATGTTGTTGAACGTAAATAATTTTTTAATACATAGATGAAAATATTTTATTTTTTTTATTTACCCTTTACAGGTCACCCCGTGGCTTTCCAGTCTTCCTTGTGTGTTACCTTCTCCGGCCAATCTCCCATAAATGGCGACGACGCCCCCAAATATTAGTGTTTTTTATTTTTATTCTTGTAATACAAATGAAGAGCATATTTATCAAAATTGGGGTCCCTTTTAACAATGACATGCCAGTGAATTAATTCTCCTATCAGGCAAATGGCACTAACTGAGTATCCTATGGCTAATGCAATAAAAGCACCATAGAGTTTCTTCAGATTCATAAGTGCTTTGACTTCATCCTCTTTTGTTTCTAAAGTTCGTATAGAGTACATTGCATCATTGAGCCATTTTTCAACAAGTCCAACTTCAACCACCCTCCACATATAAATATCAGCTAATGGCTTCAGAGGCGAGTTCTTATGAAATCCAATTGATATTGGTATGTTTACCACACAATCTGACATGATGTGCAAATTCCTTTGTGTGTCTTTTCTAGCAGTCACTTCAGTTCCGTTAGTAGAGTTATTCTGCTTTGAATCTCTGAAAGTATTCTTCCTGGTGACACTGATATACTTTAAGAAATCAGAGTTGTCATAGTATGCATACACGCCTTGGGCTACTTTATCAGCAGCTTGCAGAGGATCGTCGATGGTTTCGAATTTGTCCCCTATTCTCTGGCTGTATTCGTCAAGAGATTCATCAAAAAAAATTTTGGCTTGTGTTCCCCATCCGCCGCAAGTTATTTTGCTGTCGACAAGCTCTCGGAGCGTGTCGATGGTTACTCTTGGTGCTGGGTTCGCGAGTATCGCGGTCATGCTGGCTCTGTAAGAGACTACGAGGAGGATGCAGTAAAGCCAATACCAGCCCGTCAGGAGTCGAATCGACCAACCTACTGGCAACCTGGGCAAAGACACGACAAGCAGCATTCCGTAAGTATACAGAATGCTATTCACTATTTCTCCAAACAGGTACAGGCCGGGCTTTTCATCTGAAAGCAAATAATGACACTTTAGTTCAGGTTGGTCATAATAGGCGGTACAGCCTACACCACCCTCTTCATTACTCTAACGGGAAAGGCTGGGCTTTAAAAACTAACCGTTATCGTCATTCTTCAATTTGCTAGATCTTTGTATTTTCTTGTATTCCTGAAGGTTCATGTGATTTTTCGCCAGTCCATAGAAAATGGTTCCAGTTATTAGTAACACTAGGAGCACTGCTATCCACATGTACAATCTGGAAAAGTGAATACTTAAATGAATTAGGTATTCATTTTGTTAACAGACAATTTGACTAATGTACTCGTAGGTATAAGGTTGTCTTTTGTCTCGAAAGACTGTAAAGTCTGTCTGGAGATAAGTTGTAATACTTAGGTACACGACTCTTAGTGCATCTGTACGGAGTGGGGAATCCAACACGCGCACCCAGTGCGGACTTGTTTGTGAATGTCACTTTTGTGTATTTGATTTTTTGGTAGGTAAGACAACATGCCGTGAACATGTCCTCTCGATTTCTTTCATGAATTTCGATTTTTTTCGGTGATGAAATTTTCATGTAAAATGCATGTCTGCCTGATTTCAAACCTATGACCTACAATTCGTAAGTCAGGGCTGCTACCACTGAGCCACCATCTGCTCATCATGGTAGGGTAGGAGCAAGTAAAGCTAAAATGGAACTTAGAAGACAGTTCATAGTAGGTATCTATTACTTGCTTTCGGGTTCGTGTTTAGATTTTAGATATTCTCTTACTTGAACGGTAAAATTAAAGTCTTCCAAGAGTTATCAGTAAGTGCTTCAGGAGTCAAGAAGGTCCAACATTGAGATGTGTAAGGTATACTCAAGTCCGTCAGTTCGAGGTGGTACGGTGTATACTGCAGGTTGCCTAAAGCAACATCAGCCCTTCCATTCACCATTTCGCCTAATAGTCCGGAAAAAGAGCCGTTTGACTGTTTCTGACCCCATTTTTGCGTATCGGCGTTAGCAGCTTGATAGGGTCTCGGTTTGAAGTTCATTTTCTCGGCTAGTGTATGCAAGATCTGAAATATAATGCCTAAAATTAAATTTTATATGTTTTGGACAAAACAAAGACAGACAGGACAGTTTAAACACTTATCATGTTTTTAAAGTAGGTTCGTTATACTGTAGATCTATGTTACACCCATAACGGTAAAAAAATACTCACTTCAACTTCAACGCCGCCTATTTTATTACTAGCATTGTTCTTCGTTACCACCACTGACGGAACGTGGTCCAAGTACACGACATTCAGTACTTCCCCATTCAAGTTACTTGTTTTGTCCGCAAACAGAGGCCTTTTGTAGTGAAAATTCTCGTTTTTCCAAATATCCATCCTTCTTGGTACGAAAATGCCTTTGATAGGGTTCGGGAACGGTACGGTAGATAGTTCGAACCAAGCCTTGCTTTTGACGACCCCTATCACTTTTTTGTGGTATTTTATAAATATAATGTTGACTATTCTTCGCCAAATGTAGTGCAATTCGCTATGAAATAGACGGAAGTCGTGCAACATTATGAATTTGGCTCTTGTGTCAAGAATGCGATGTCTGCAAGATGGAATAAAAATGTTATTTATAATAAGTCTTTGTGAAATGAGCACATCCATAGTAGGTAGGAACGGTTCGTACGGTCAGCACCCAAAGTCGATTAAAAGTCGAGATCAACTATGTAATTTGGCTATATTGCTTACCTGTCCCCAAACCTCAACAGTCGTGCAGCTTGAAGGCCGTTAGCAAGTAGTATGACGTAGACGTTGCATCCTTCTTTCCGCGCCGCCTTCAATGATTCCAGTGTGACAAAATTTGGAGACAACAGGTCGTCATAATCTTCAACAACGGTCTAAAAACACAGAAGAACTAGTCACGAGATGTTCACAAGGTGGGTGCGCACACAATTTCCCTTCCCTCGAATCACTCTCATGTAGTCCGATAGAACGGCAATCGATTGACTGAGTGGAAGCCTTCTTTTCACAGTCATGAGGTGCAGCTGCCGACTACTCTTTTTCCACGCTTTTAATTATATATGTATTTGTTTTGTACCTATACGTAGGTCCACGAGGGTATGTTACTTCTGTTGATCCTACTGAATTTACCTCCTGTATAGAGAAATTACACTCTCAGTTTCAGTTTCATCATGCTGCTTGCATTGAAGAGAATTTACAATTGTCTTTTTAGGGTTCCGTACCTCAAAAGGAAAAAACGAAATTACGTAACCCCTATAGGATCGCTCGTGTCTGTCTGTCACAGCCGATTTGCTCCGAATCTACTCGCCGATTAAGTTGAGATTTGGTACACATATGAATTCCTGTAACCCATACACGAACGTGTAACGTAAATAAATGAATTTTGAATATAGTGTTAAATTATGGTAGAATTAAAAAAAAAAGTTTTGCAAACTGTACCGTGTGACATAACAAATAAAAGGACTTGTTATGAGGATTTCAAATATATTTTTTATAATTTTAAAATAATTAGTTTAAAAGTTGTTAACGGAAATAGATAAAAATCGATCACTCCGCCCCTTATCTCCGAAACATCTGAAACTAAATATTAAATTTTAAAAATACAGAGAATAGTTCTACACTACTAATCTATAATTACAGGAAAACCTATAAGAAGTCTATGGTCTTAAAATAACATGGTAAATCACTCAATATTGTGCGTACAAACTTACAGTTGCAGTTGGACTGTACCTATTGGAGAACATGTTTTTCAACTAGATACAACATTCAGTTTGTTCTTGGGATAAATAAATTCATCCCAACTGCGGAACCCTTCATTGTGCATGGTCGGAGACGCACTTGGCCGGTTTTATATGCACGTGTTGTTGTGACCTCAGATCAAATGAAAAGGTTGTGCCAGTATAATTTTTTTTTTCTTTCTTAGTGCAGGATCGAGACTTCAAGAGCTTTACGTGTTTTCCGAGGCACTACGTGTCAGTCAGCGCCAACTTTTAACTCCGAGCTGCTGTTGAGAAATTCTCTTCTCATATAGGTACCTACCATAACGTAGGGCACGGAGGCGGTTCTTTTAAACAAGGGTCCAGCAAACACATTCAGGTAAACTTCATCGCAAATGATCGCTATGCAAGTGACCTCGTAATCTTTTTTCAGGACATTTAGAAGGTCGATCAGGAGGTAATCCAGGTCATTGCGGTCGCGAAGGTCTTTTAGAATGGGAAACGATTCGACTTTCACTCTGAAATCAAAATTGTTAGTTGGCGGTCGCGGTGATACAGTCAGCAACGAAACTCATTAACACTTCAGTTTTTAGGGTTCCGTACCTCAAAAGGAAAAAAAAACGAAACCATAGAACCATTTCATTATTCGTCTATCTGTCTGTAGGTATGCCTTTTTTCTCAGGAGCGTGGAGGTATCAAGTTGAATTGAATATAAAATACGGTCCCATGGAGCTCTAATAAATATAAATAAAATAAATCAAGCTTCTAAGTAAACGCAATAAAAAAAAAACTGTCATTTATGCGACATAATTTATTTTGAAACTCGCAAATAAATCAAAACCCATACCATTTCCCATTGAAGCAAGGTCTAACAGCACAAGTAAAGGAAAAAGTCCGAAAATATTTAATTTGTAGTTTTATCACTTATAAAATCAGGCCAAGTGCGTGTCGGACCCCGAACAATGAAGGGTTCCGTAGTTGAAATGAATTTATTTATCACAAGAACAAACTTAACATTGTAGTTGAAAAACGTTGTCTTATACATCGATATACGTCAACAGTTCAACATGGTCAATTCTCCAACTGAAAATGTAAGTTTTTAATCGCAATAAATGTGCTTGGTCCACACACGCACTTCGCCGGTTTTTTATATCATAAATTCATAATCGAAGGTAAAACAAATTATTGTTCGAACAATTTAGTGCCAATTGTTTTGGAAAAGTATTAAGAGGGCGTACAACGGTCCACTTGCGCCACTCCTTTAAAAAAATATTATCTAGTGACTGAGAAGGAATTATGAAAAACGGCTCATTATAGAACCTCGGTGTGTCTAGAATTTTTGTAATTCCTTTTATACAGTTTCATATTGAGACACGAAGCAACAAAATACGATATGTGGCCGCTTTTCTTTAGATCGAATTTTGTTACTTCGTATCTCAATATGAAACGTACACGCTCTTAAGCAAAGTTAGTTCGTTTCTGATCGTAGGGTATCTATAGCGGGTGTGTAACGTTTGATATAATAACAAAAGTTCTAATGATCATAAGACCTAATTTCATTTAATATAATTATTTTTTAATATAACGATCAAATGATATAATGAATTATTGATATAATTTTATTTTACCTAATTTCATATGGTATAATGAACAGTTTATATAATGCACATTTGAAATAATATTCAATTAATATAATATTCAGTTGCTATATATAATATTCAAAATCTATAAGTAACGTTTACTATAATTTGGAAATGTCACTTTTATTTTTGCTTATAGTTAATAGGTTGAATCTGTTCCAAAAGCGAATCAGGGCACCCCGACTTTACGTAGTCTTTTGTCTCCTACCCTAAAGTGTATATAAAAACCGGAGGCGCTCACCTCCGCAGCTTCGGCTTGCTGAGCCTCAGCCACTACGGCTCGCACGGGTGCCTATGCTTTGTTACGTAAGGGCGAAGGGGTTGCACTTCCCGCAGCGCCGGAGACGATGCAGAAGCATCTTTAATGTTTTAAGGTTAGGTTACAATATAATTTGCTTTTCTCAAGAACGATGCGTTGCCTTAGAAAATTAGTTAATATGAAAGTTAGGTGTAATGAACATTATTTAAAAAGAACAGTATACAATTTGAAAATTATATGAAATGAACGTTATACTAAATAGTATATGAAAATTATATCATACTAGCTTTTGCCCGCGGCTCCGCCCGCGTGGATGTCGTTTATCGCGTAAAAAAGTAGCCTATGTCCTTCTCCATATCAAAGGCTATATCGCTGCCATATTTCATGACGATCGGTTCAGCGGTTTAGGCGTGAAAACGTAACATACAGACAGACAGACAGACAGAGTTACTTTCACATTTATAATATTAGTATGGATGGATGAAAGTTATGTTAAATGATATAGACTATCTGTTATTATACCAAACATTACACACCCACCTACAGCTGCTGTATGATACAGGTAATTTCAAGAAATATAAAGTCCGACACTTCTGTCAGAGACTTTTAAATATTATTAATAATTGTCACACAAAAAAAATACTTACACGCCAATTAGAGTCGCTATTATTAGTATTTTTAACATTTTTAAATGGAATGCAAATAACTGAATGTACGCATGTGGCCTTTGCCTAACTGCCGCGTAAAGAATGAAACAGCTACTTGTGTCTAAAACCTAATCGGATTCAGTCACTTCGTGCAGTCTGATTGACATGCTCATTGTGTATGTAAAACCCAATCACCGAGCCCTATTTTGTTTCCTAATAACAAATTCAATTTATTTTAACTATTCTTGGACGTTGGGTAGATTGTAGTCTGCCATATGTCTAGTCACATTTAAATATTGATTGCGCCTTTATTTCGTGGCGGTAAGGGCTGTTTTCGTAGCTCATGTGTAACTCTGATAGGCTGTATGTAATGTTAGAGTCTACAATACTGCAAATTACTTAGCATGATCCTCAGTCTTATCGAAATCACTGCAGCATTAATTTTGAAATAAATATATATGGTAAAGTTGAGGATTAATGTCAAGTACTATGTTTTTACGGAAACACGATCCCATAAAATTCTCTCGACAGAAGAAAATAACAAAGTCCAAACCAAGCAATAAACAGCTAGTATAAAAAAATATATCTTTAAATTAAATCATAAACTGAAATTATAATGATATCGTATCTCTATGTATTTAACTGTGGGTACATAAATAATAAAATAAATAAATAAACCTTTGCATAATAAATAACTGAACTAAATAAATATGAAGCAGATACAATTTTTTTTAATATATACAGGATGTAAGGGACAGCCCTCCGCAAACTAACAGGGTGCATTCAGCTCCTTATTTTGAATCATATTCCACCGGTTTTTTTTTGTTCAGGAAATTTTTCATTTTTTTAAATAATTTTTTCAGTTACTATTCCTTTATTTAAATGTAAAATTACATTCTCTGTACGTAGCACTCCATGTATGTAAATAAAACAGATAAAATAAAAATGGATGTTGAAATACTTTAACGAACGACGCGTAAAATTAGCTGTTCACTTTCTGCCTAGCTACAGAGTTCATTGAACTCCCCGCGCCCCGTGGCGGGGAGGGCGGCCGAAGGCTCGCTGCGTTGAGAGTTCATAGAACTCCCCGCGCCCCGTAGCGGGATTCGCTGCGCTGCCGTTCGCTACGTGCGTTTTGCCACGGTAACGATTAATTGCGTGTTTATTAAATTCCCATAACGTTGATGAAATAATTTCATGTACCGGTCATCTTAGTTTGATATACTGAATTCACCCCATCAGTCTGCGTAGGGCTGTCGCCCTTATACCCTGTATTTTAATAACCAACCATTTTTGTCACCGTAAATAAAATTGCTAAAGTATCGGCGCCTTGGAGCCTTCTCCCTGCCGCTTATCTCTCTTACTCGCGTGTCCGCGAGCAGTAGTGTGCGAGTGAAATAAAGAGTGAGGTGGCGCTGAGGAATTATGGACTCTTACAGAGAAGCGCTAAAATAGCCCGCAAAATTAAATTTTCTTACGATTTTAACAATTTGCTGGTCATTTTCAAGTTGTATGTTGATTAAAATATTATTCGCGATCGCAACAAGTATGTATGTATTAACAGAATTATAATCATTAGAATCAGTAACATAACTCGTTAAGTTAGTAAAAGCCTAAAATATCAAGATTTCATGAAATAGTCATTCAATAGGATTTTATGAACTTAGTACAGACACAAATATTCAATGGTTATTAGCTGTGTTACACATTAATTAAAACTAACGCAACACTTGTGTATAAAATATTTATTGTACAAAAAACCCTGTATAAAAATATCACCACCATTAACAAAACGTTTTATATAATGTTTTATTACCAAAGTATAAAAAATAAATATATTATGCGTACTTACAAATATTATAATTATTATAAATTTATTAGAATAACATCGCTTATTGGCCTTGCATTTATTAGGAATGTCAGGCACGGAATATGTGAAAACGCTTATGAGAGGCCACAGACGGTTATAATAGAAGTCAGACGAAAATGGGCCCTGGACTCCAAAGCGTCTCTTGGAACTCTCTGCCAGCGTCTGTGTTCCCTTCCATATATAAGCCGTCTGCCTTCAATGCAAGAGTGAACAGGCATCTTCTGGGCACACTCGTTCCATCATAGACCTCATCCATCGTTTTCTATCAGGCGAGATCGAGGTTAAGAGCAATCCCAATCAGTAATAAAAAAAGGCGTCAAAAACTAATTACGAAAATACCTAATAAATATAGTCTGAGTTATCTTTTAAAAAAAGGGAATTGTCTTACAGGACACGTTGCTTTTATGCCGTGGCGTTCAAAAACTGAACAACTGACTCCATTAAAAGAAGACTGCTAATACAAAAGTATTCTTAATAATAAAAAATTGAGACTAATTTATTATGCACAATTGATTCTCGACCTTATTTCTTGTTCGTTAAGGTAGTTTACAGCTTGGAGGGTGCGTAAGATTGCCAATACACCACGTCGCGCCACCACTCAGGCCGGGTCATTGACCCCGGGTACGTCATCACGCTTGATTGGATGTGTTTGTAAGCCTGTAAAAATAACATGGATTACATACTTGTTTAATTTAATTATTATAATAACGACAAGCTATGATAATGTGAGTGTACAGTCAAGTATTTTATATCTTCGTCAGTTTTCAAACTCTTTCCTTTATCAAGTCAGGACACATGATGTCTTTTGAAGTTACAGCACTGAGCAGACTGATGCATAGAAAATTGAATTACTTGATAACAAAAATCAAAATAGCATACACCTTTCACCAATGTTGAGCTGTCATCAACCTAAAATCTTTGTAATGCGTTGGCCATTTTATGAAGTACTTGTAAGTCAATTTTCATTTTAATTTAATGATATTGTCAGAGTCTGTCAGTGTCACATTTTTAATTCGGTCTGACATGTAAAGACGATGATTGAATGTCATTCTGCGGTATTGAAATTTCAACGAATTAAATAATGCTAAGTCGTTATAGCAGATTCTATCGTGCAATGAGTAAACAAAAATAGCCCTTAGTGACAAACATATTTTGTTTTTGTTTTTTTTTGGATGTGACTGTACTGTACACCTGCCTAACCATTCTGGAGTGTAGGCGTGATGTACTGTACCCAGTCGTAAATATTGCACATCGAGTTTTAGAAAAAGTTCCGACTTTATACAGGGTGGCGGGACATGACCGGCACGAGTCGTGAGCACAGATGGGCAGTAGTGGGGGCAAGTTCGCGCATGTACACTTTCGGCTAAATAAAAATGACACGCGAGAGTTCAATAGACGACGAGTATCGACTGACGAACCAATCGCATGCAGCTCGGCGCCCCCGGCTTCTTCATTCCGCCAAAGAGACCTAAAAATTTACAACTGCGCAGGTGTCAGTTTGTGCTCACGACTCATGCCGGTTACTATACTTCCATAATTGTAACAGCTCTATCTTAGACCTTGTCATCGCGCGCTCATTTTTCCGAAGATAGACGATGATTCTGGAAGCTCATGCATGTCTTTGGATATCTGT
Organism: Dryobota labecula; assembly: GCA_947523025.1. Taxonomy (NCBI): domain Eukaryota; kingdom Metazoa; phylum Arthropoda; class Insecta; order Lepidoptera; family Noctuidae; genus Dryobota; species Dryobota labecula. The sequence goes on from OX383292.1 coordinate 2,946,834, forward strand.
AATGTGGATATTTGTTTGGCCAACTTACTTCGCCGTCAGCCATGCCGAGCACCGACTTGAGGCAGAAGTCGGGCGGGGCGAGCGAGTCCACGAGCGCCACGGCGTCGGGCGCCACGCGCGCGCAGCCGCGCAGTACGCCGTCGCGCAGAAGCGCGCCTTGGGCCCCGCTCAGGTAGCCGCCCTGGAGGGTTAACCGAGGTTTTAGGGATGGAAATTGGGAATCGGCTGAAATGCTGAAGGGCGCTAACGGAGTGGTAGCAAGCCTGTTGTGCCCGATCTTTAATATGTATGCAAGGCTGTAATCGAACCACTATACAGGTTGGATTTTTGAGACGGCGCAGCTTACTGCGCCATAGGGTAGGTACCTTATATGTTGTTACAGAAAAACGGTTTCCGGAGACTGTCCTTATTTTTTGAAAAAAAAAAAAAAAAAAATTAATCCCCATTCACAGATTTTGAAAACAATGTACAGGCAAGATGGGTCATTTTCACAAAAACTTTTTTTGATGCCAGTCAATCGTTTCTTAAATGCAATTCATATTATGTACTATACCCAAAGTCTCTAATTCAGATAATTTATGTAAACAAATTAATGTCAAGAAATGTCACTGTCAAAATGACAGGACAGTGGTGCGAAACATTTTGTCATAATATTTTTTTTTTGTAAATAATCGTCTATGAAATTAAAGTGAATTAATTATAAGAACTATGCAAACAAAATACCGTTGCCAAACAATGTTTTATGTAGTGTGTCGGAGACACGGCCTATGATCGTCATAATCAGCCTTTTGAAATCCACTGCTAGACGTAGGCCTCCCAAAATCGATTTCCACTCGAAACAGTTTACATCAGTTTTCATCCAAAATGTGGCTAGATATGCTACTTACAATATAAATTTATGAATGAGAGTTGTAAAGTTAGTATTGTTGAAGATGTAAAAAATGTGAAAATGTTTGGATCTCCTGCATTGTTACCAGTATCATAAAATATTTTATACCAGAAAATCTCCTTTTTTTAATAACTTTGTTTAAAACTGAGAATATATAAAAATAATTACGGTATGATCATTTTTTTATTATTATTTCTTAAATTCAGTACTTAAAAGAAAATGGATCCTTTTTTTCGCCATTATATGTGAATTACCATTACGAAGATATTTTTTTGATATGTTATACCCTTTGTTTACATAAATGATCTGAATTTGAGACTTTGGGTATAGACTTGATCCCACATACAAATAAAAATTTATATTGTGGATGGGTGGGCAATTTTAGTTTGTCGATCTCTAATTTATGTTTTGCATAAATTATTTATTTATATTTACACAAAACACTTAATAGAGAAAAATAAGTACATAACGATAGAAGAACACAAAAGCACTTATATAATTACTAGCTTTTTCCTGCGGCTCCACCCGCGTGTATGTCGGTTATCGCGTAAACAAGTGGCCTATGTCCTTCTCCATATCCCAGGCCATATCTCTGCCAAATTTCATGACGATCGGTAGAGCGATTTAGGCGTGAAAACGTAACAGATAGACAGACGGAGAGAGTTACTTTCACATTTATAATATGAGTATGGATGTGTGAGATCAAGGAGTAATTGCTTCATTTTAACAATTTACGGATCGGGAATATAGGATACCAGATGGTATCTGAGGCTCCCAATGGTGGCTACCTATTTGTGTCTATTGCGTTTAAATTAGTCTCCATGTAATTTGAAATGTAAGGTCAAAAACACAGGTCGATTTGTGTCATCAACTAATCATACAGCAACGCTAATCAGCGGCAGAAATAAGTATATCTCCCACTCTTCCACTGTAAAGCTGTTCGAACAACTTTGCCCCATATAACACAAAATATGAAGTCTTTTATTCAATATCATATAATACCTCTGGCTATCTTTATACTTACAATATAAAGTGTGGCCATGTGTTTCTCCAACAGGAAGGCGCCGTACAGCGACACGAGTTTGAGCAGCACGGCTCGACACGAGACGTCTTCGTACTCCAACGCGGATTTGTAGAAGTGATTCAGCACGTAGTTCTGTAACATTTTCAACAAAGTGTAAAAGGAAGTTCAATAAACCAATCATTAAGTTCGTTTTCGTCTTTTAACATCTTTGGTAAATACATGGGTCCCCGTATTTCTGCAGTCAACAGCTGCGCAACGGGGCATAGTATAACTTTATTCCGCGTTTATAATTAAGGCAGCAGGTATATACAATATAACATACCTCTCCATAGACAATGGACAGTGTGACCGCGTTGAAGGACTGCGAGTCGTTCTTCGCCGAGAAGTTGTCTTTGCCCTCGCCCTTTAGTATGGCCACCTTCTCAGCTGTCATCTTTAGCATGAATGCTGTCAGCCATTTGTATGTGAGGATGAGGTCTGGAAGATAAGATAAGTATTTTATACTAGTCAGGTGAAACAAATCCATCTTATTCAATCAGGTGATGTCACTTAGGAGGATACACACAGGGTCACAGCTTCTCACATTTTTTGTTGAAAATCTGGAATCCTTGATTTTCGTAACCTATGCAAATAAATAAAATTTAAGTGTCTGTTTGTTATTTTAAAATAACAGTTTTTTTAAGAACTGCACATGCACTTCAACATTTCGTTGTTCTAAGTTACGCGGATGACATGGTGTTGCTCAGCCCGTCTCTTTCTGCGATGCGCAGGCTTTTGAACATTTGTGAGACCTACGCGGAGGCCCATGGGCTCAGATATAACCCAAAGAAGAGTGAATACATGATCTTCAAAGCTGATACTAAAAGCTACTTAACTGGACCACCTGTTACTCTCTGCGGGTCACATTTGAATAGAATAGAACGATTCAAGTATCTGGGTCACTGGGTCTCTGATGATCTATCTGACAATGCGGACATCGAGAGGAAGCGAAGGGCGTTGTCTGTCCGGTGCAACATGTTGGCGCGCAGGTTTGCACGTTGTTCTTCACAGGTAAAAATAAACTTGTTCAAGGCATACTGCCAGACTTTTTACACTTCACCCTGCGGGCGTACAACGCCCTTCGTGTCTGGACACGAAGGGCGTTGTACGCCAAATAACAAAGCGTTCAGAATTCTGTTGGGGCGGCCCCGGTTTTGTAGCGCATCGGCAATGTTCGCTGATGCTACTACCGATGACTTCTACGGAATAATCCGGAAAGAGTGCATCGCTTCTGCGTCGCTGTAGGGTCAGCTCGAACGGGATCCTGAGCGTGTTTTCCGAGCGGTAGGATTCTCCTTTCTTGCGGAGATGGCTGCAGCTGCATGCCAGCACCTGCACGTATATATCTTTGACTTTGGTATTAAATTTTCTTTGGACATATTGTGACATTTTATTTGTTAATAATTTAATTTTTGACATTTGTGACATTTTCTTTTGTTATATTGAATCATTTTTTTGTTATTTTTTTTTTTGAAATTTTTGGATATTTTATATTTGACTTATAATTCTAAATTCATTTTCAATTTCTGTAATTAATTTGTATGTCTATTAATATTGTAAGTAAATAGTACGTAACGTTTATAGTGCAAGCATGGCAATTTGTAAAATTCCTTTTTAATTTTATATGGGTTAAAGACCTGAAATAAATTAATTTTAATTTAATTTAATTTTTTTTTTAATTTAATACACTTCAATTTTGTATTTTGTTGTATCTACCTACGCCTCCCGTGCACTGTCACCGCTGCTTTTCCTTTGCTCTAGACACGGCAGATTTTTGCTACGCATGAGTTCGAAACATTTAGAGCGTTGAATTTAAATATTTTTATTTTTGTATGAAAATATGATAATTAGGGATGATGACTAAAAAAAATTTTTTGTCCATCATGTAGATTATTAAAAAATATTGGACACGTATTTTTTAAGCTATTGCATAGCTTCTATCGCGGGCCTTGAGCGCGGGGACCGAATCCAGAAATTCCGTAACGAAAAAACCTCACGCTCCCCACTCCGACGGTTTTACTACACCAGTACCCTTTAGTGATCTAATAATTTCTGGCAGTTCTTTTTTCTGTGTACTGCGTATTTTATTCTTATAAATATTAGTTTATAAAATTATGATCTTCACAAAAAGTGATTGTTGATAGTGGGGTTTGAACTCTCGACCAGTCGATTACGAGTACATTCAGTTCCCCTGTTGCACCGCAAGGCTACAACGACTTAATTAAAACTTGCCAAATAGTTTATACCATTCCAGTTGAACAATTTTTAAACTTGACTAGATGGTTGGAAATGACTCATGTACATGGAATTTTTTCGCTGTCAAAACAGTTTGTCACTCTTTTTTTATTTAAAATTACTTTAGGTTCAACACTTTCGTCTATTTTAAAGTTGTTATTATGCTTATATTTGAATAGTATTTGACTTTGTTTACGTAGTTATACACTTTTACGACGTTCAGCACTTATTTATTTTGTTTTTAAGCTATTGCATAGCTTCTATCGCGGGCCTTGAGCGCGGGGACCGAATCCAGAAATTCCGTAACGAAAAAAAAAAAAATAATATCAAAGAAAAAGAAATACTGCATAAATAAAATAAATAAATAATTATAATTGCATAAGTTGATACAAAATGCTATGCAATAGCTTTACCGCGGCAGTCCCCGAGTGCCACACGTCTTTTTTTTTTTTTTCTATTTTTACGTACCTACTCAAAACATTACCACGATACATTTGAGTTCAAATGTGGCATGACGTCACTGCTCGCTAGATTTTATACGTAACTGTGACGTAACGAGCCCCCAAGTTTAATGTGTTTTATCTAAGTCATTTTTTATTAATATGATAAAGCAAAAAATACTAATAATGTCTAATATTTTTTTATTACCTGATTGACGTACTAAAGAGATTTCTTTTTTTTTTCCAGTAAACATCCCTATTATAATATGATGAATGATTAAAAGTCATAACAGCAGAAATACAGCGCTTATGATCGCGAACTTCTCGCAATATACGAGGCCATCAAACATTTTCGGCATATGGTAGAAGCACGACGTTTCACTGTGTACACCGATCATAAGCCGCTGATAAGTGCATTTAAAAAGAAAGACTAACAAGGTTCACCAAGACAGATTAATAAACTATATTATAATTATTTTTGTATAGTAACAAAAAGTAAGAGTGTATCATACTTCACCTATCCATCAACCAGATTCATCGTTTTCTCTTCGTTGTTACCTACGATATTATGATATTGTAATTTATCACTATTTATTTTATTTCATTACATAAAAGAAAGTGTGTGTTCCCCGAGACAGGCAAAGGTGTGTGGTTCGCGAATACTTCGTCAGTAATGTTTAAATCCGATGTAATAGGGGGCGGGCCTATTGCCATCAACCGGGCACACATCCAGACTCTGGGCCTCCACTATGAAAATTCATGATGGATAAACCCAATAACACTGCTTGACCTGGGAATCGAACCAAGGAACTCATGCCTGTATTACAGGGCATATGTTATGCAGGCTTTATGTTATGTTATATTCATCAAAACACTTACTAGCAGGCTCCACAAATTCATCCACACTGTTCCACGGGCACTTCTGCTTTAGAAGCTGGTCCACATTGTCCAGGAACTGCAGTGAGCCTAGAGGGGAGTCGTTGGGGGTGATGGTAGACCTCCTCGCCCAAACGTTGAGGAGCCAGTTGCTGGTCTGCTGTAGCAAGAGGCTGTTCTCTCCTTCGTAAGTGCAGTTTGCGTCGTTGTCGTTGCGAAGATCGCCGATTGCTGCCGCTGTAATTAGGGTATGATAATTAGGTCGTGGCAATTGGGTCTTTAGCTTTTTAAAGTACGTATACAAGTATAATTATACTTATAAGATAAAAGACGACGTTGAAGACAAGGAAGTTTGGCAATAATTCCTTCTGCACATGTGGCTTCCCTGGTACCTCGTAAACGACATAACTATGTAAATGTCTATTAACTGCTCCCAAATAACGATGTTTATTTAGTTTTTTTTTTTTTTTTTTTTTACATATATTCTTCCTTGACACAATCTTTTTAATATTTGACATTATTTACCTTCAAATCGAATTCCAATTCTTTATTAGTGGCTTTTGTGGACATGATATTTATTCAGATTCAGATTTGTTACTGTACTTAGTTGTAATTGCAATCATGTCATTAATCTTTTATATATATTATTTTCTATTTTGTGAATGTGAGAACGCTGTAGGCCTAGTAGTGTAGATTTGTTGGCACTTTTCTATTTTGTTAAGTACCTGGTAATTGTTGAAAGGCCTACACTGTCGTCCCATACCTATTATCACTGTTATTTGATAATATTGTAACGCCAATTATTTTTAAAAGAGTAACCGTGGAGTTTCTTGCCGGCTCTTCACCATAGGAAACGACTAATTGGACCCGTGCACCTAGCTTCTGACGTTACATAAGTGCCCATGTAGGTTTATGTGAAATAAAATATTTTGATTTTGATTTAAAATCGAAATCCAAAATAGAAATCTCAAAATATTGATTTTGAGATTTTTGGGGGTGTTCATGCACCAAAAATTCTGTCCATTTCGAAATCAAAAATGGCGACGTTAGAAGTGAACTTGTGGTAAGAATCAATTTCATGGTTATTGGGGTTGAAAATGAAGACGATTTGAATTTCAGCCGTTTTTTCTTCTATTGACGTCGTAAACGTCCAGTTCACATTAGTAGTGTTCAAATGGTATTTATTTTTATTGCCCTGGAGGCCTGCTCTTGACCTTGATCTCGTCAGAAGTATAGATTGAAAAAAAAAAAATATAGGCAGTCATATTGAAATCACCAAAGAGACTAAAGTGAAAATTCAAAACTTTGGAATAACTGTGCTCTTTTTTGAATTTTTAATTAGCGACGCGCTTCGCGCCGCCAATCTCGTGCAACACGTCACGAGCATGTCGCCCATTTCGATGACGCGAACCCATAAGTTATTCCTCTACCAAAAATCGCTCAACGCGGCTAAAGAAGTTTTCACTTCAAAAATGATAAAAGTGAATAAAGATTACCTTTGAGATAGCCGTGTCCCCCGCAGGATTCCCTGCAGTTCTGAATGCCGTCCCGCGACGTCCAGCCAAACATTGGCTTCACAGCCGATGAGAGCGCGTGCAACTCAATACCTCGTGCTGCCGCGTTGTTGTCTTCTCCTAATATCGCAAACAAAAGTTTCAATTGTCAATCGATTTATTATCCTTCTGCCTTTTTATGCCTAATTTATTTGTAGTTATTTATATATAGATCGTTTCAGTAACATAGTAATTAAATAGACTCACCCACAAAGCTGTTGATAGCCATGTTGATATGTATGTAGCCGAGCCAAACGGAGAATATCTTCATGGCATACGTGGCCGCCAAGTAAGGAAGCAGGCGGATTTGCTGCGAAACACGACGATTTGATTACATATTTGATTAATAATGTCGATAAAATTATAAGTGTCAATCAACACGACGATGGAAGACATGGTATAGGAAGCAAATTGATATTTTGAACTCTATTTCCATTGTATAACGACCAAAAACGACAGGAGACCAAAAACGGGTAGCGAGTCTTCCGAAGATTCTCGAGCATTCTTGCTACGTCGATTGACTAGCTAAAGAAGGAATAAATAAATTGACGCTTCCCTTCACCATCCCTGCATTTCCGCCGCAACATAAATTGAGCCTTATTGTGGTACAAAATAAACATACCTACAGGTAACAGTTTTTCGGAATTGCAGAGTTGTTAATCTATACTTTTGTAATCATGTTAGCACAAAATAGGCAAGTACTTCCATGGTTATTACAGGCCTATACAAGACTTCATCCTCGCGCGCTCGTATATCCGAAGATAAACGATGATTGCCGAAGCGCATACTTTTTTTGGGAAAGCTGTACATTTGAAATATTGCTAGGTATATTGCCTAACCTGCTGCTGATACTCCAAGACCGGTATCTCCTCAGCATTTTCCGGCCCGAACTGCTTCCTCACAGCCGAGTACCTGATGGCTATGACGATAGCCTTCTGCAGGTAGTACGTAGAAATAGCCGTAATGTGCACGCGGCCACCTGGATAGGACGTCAATTTATATCATTACTAGAAAAAAAGATCGCTTTTAGCGATAAGACCGTACATTGTTTCACCCGATGTAAATTACATTTATATCTTTAATTCATATAACCGTACTCTTTATTGATTCGGTCCTACAACAAAACGTAGGATCCAAAGGAAACGGGATGGAAAAATGAAACGTGATATAGATGATATAATATGCTTGCTAAAAGAAACAGATCCTGAACTGATTCCCATATTTGTTGCATGGGACCTTCAAAAACTTCCAGCGGTCCTGTTTGATCATTAGGATTTTACTAGGCTTTTTACAAGCCTTTGACTTGCTTCGAATGCAGAATGAGATTAAGGAAGTCAAGGAGCAGTATGTTACATTACAACAATTGGATTCTGTTAAAAAGGACAATGAAAATCTAAAAAGTTCAACGATGGATGTTCATCAAGTAAACGAGGCGGGTGTGTGCTAGACAATGCAGAAATTGAGAAGTCAGATAGTTATACTACTTACAATTATATCTGCGCCCGGTAGCCCGTTGTTACATTCTTCGCGGGTGGAGGGTAAAAAAGAAAAAGATGTTAGGTAGAAGTCTGTGTGATCGGTGGCGGCGGCGTACCGGTTGTAAGCATTGCGAGGAGCGGCGAGATTGCGATGACGCATCGCGTAACATCGGTGACGGTGACGCTTGCATCTGACCGAGTAGATAAATTGGGACGCGAGCATGTTGGGAAGCAATTGACTTTTGCAAGTGTCTTGAGAAAGGAAGGGATGGTTGGACATTAGTTCAAAGAAGTAACCGAAATAAGAGGTTTGCAGGGAAAATGGGATAAGCTGTATAACCTGATGCGAAGTTTAAGGCGGCTGAGATAATGGTACCTTTATATATTTCCAATGTATTAAAAGTTTAATGTAAGTTTAATATATGTTTAGCAATGTTAACAGTGTTTAGCAATGAATTTCTTTAAAGCTTAAATTCCTTAGATTTTTCTTTTTATTTTTTAAATTGAATTTTTAACATCTTGGTTCTCAATGGAAATAACCTATCACAATTATATTAGTCTTTGCTTAGTTTAAGTTAGTAAGTAAGTAAGATTTTATTTGTTTAAACATGGTGTACATCCATACTAATATTATAAATGTGAAAGTAACTCTGTCTGTCTGTATGTTACGTTTTCACGCCTAAACCACTGAACCGATCGTCATGAGATTTGGCAGAGATATAGCCTGGGATACGGAGAAGGACATAGGCTACTTTTTTACGCGATATAACCGACATCCACGCGGGCGGAGCCGCGGGCAAAAGCTATATACATATACAGTGAAACTTGGTTAAGTGGGACCTAGATAAGTGAGAAACCTCCATAGCTGGAACCAATGCTGAGGTCCCAACACTTTGGCACTGAATTACCTCTGTTAGTGGGACAAGGTAAGCCTCTATATCTGGGATTTGTTCTTTCGATTTATCATCATAGTTACCTCTATAACTGAGACAGCGAGCAAATTTTATATGCATAAACCTCTGTAACTGAGATAACATTGTTTGTTTACTCATTCTTATTCTACCCACAAATTCCACACGTAATTCCAAGTACGTAAGTAATTTTGAGCTTCAATTACCTTCAGTTTTAGTTTCGCTTTACTATCATACAGATATTTATTTGAAAAATGCCAAAACGAAAGCTACAATCGTTATCATTACGTGAAAAACTGAAGTTAATGTCCGTTTATGAAAGTGGGAAGTCACGCGAAGAAGTTTGTGCCGAATTTAATGTGCCAAAATCTACTCTTTGTAGAATAATTCAGAGTAAACATAAAATTGAATCACAATGTTCTGAAGGACAAGGAAAACTAAAACGTGTACGTTTTACGTGCACCTGTATAACTGAAATAACCTGTATTCTCACCTCTATTAATGGAACCCTCTGTAAATGAGACAAATATTTATTTATACCTGTATATCTGAGACACTGGGTAAGTGGAATACCTCTATAAGTGAAACGACATTGCAGGTCCCTTGATGTCTCACTTAACCAGGTTTCACTGTATTACATGAAAGATAATAAAGAGATACCTACATAAAAGTTCTAACATGTTTAGCCGCATATCGTGGCGTACAAATTGGTAGGAAGAGATGGTGCATAAACCGTGATAGTATTCATCAAAATTACATTATATACATTATGTACTTATTAAATCATCATTATTCATTAAAGATTAGGTATTATTACAATTCAGCAAGCATATTTTTAGATAAAATAAAATGTCAAAGTAATCATTAAATAAATTAGTCAATAAAAATATGAATTACTGTCATTATGCAACCTTGAGACGCACACCGCGCACCTTGTATATTTGTTATTTAATAGAATTATGTCATGTTTGTCTGTTTTATAATATTCATGAAATTTTTTATCGTTTGTGCTCTTGTGTGTTGTGCTTGCGCTATGTCTTTTGTGTGCACTGAATAAATGTTTTATCTATCTATCTATTAAAATTTCAATTCCAAATTACAAATTCCACAAAAAAAAAATGATGGTTGATGATCTACCTATCTGCAACTTTTTTTTTCTGCCAATATTTGTCAGTATTTATATTTTGTTACAAGTACTTTTATACCAGACAGGCTCTAGTCGCGAAGACCTGTAATTGGCTGTTAGATTATCATACTGTTATTTATCACCATTGTATTTAGCTGTAAGTCTTCCAAAGTATTTATATTAATTAAATAATTAATTAAATAAATATGCGTTAATTACATATAAACCTTCTAGAAACCAAAAACGATGAATAAATTGTCTAAATGGTGATAAAAATCGCTTCAAAAACCATTGTGTAGTTTGCAAGAACTGAGCTGTCACAGACAAAGACAGACAGACACAAAAACGACTTATACAAATAAGATTTACTATTGCTTTATTTTTATACAAATTATAGAGTAGACTAGCTGCTGCCCGCGGTTTCACCCGCGCGGCTTTTTCTAAAAGCAAGTTTTCTACTTCTTCTAGTTACTCCTTATAACATCAGCTATCTGTCAGTGAAAGTCCCGTCGAAATTGGTCCAGTCGTTTCGGGGATTAGCCGGATCAAACAAACAGACAAAATTTTTATAAATTGTTTGTTTGTTAGAAGTACCCTATATATACTTTCATATGCATTTAGTAAATAGCTGTTATTTTGACATTACATACAGACACATCAATTTTATTTATTTGTATAGATGGGAGTACATAAATGACCGTAAAAATTAAAGAATCATAAAGACAAGTCGGTGAGAATGGAATATTACGACATTCAATGCTAACGTAGTAATATATACGCAGACGTCCCACAAAACATGTCGACAAAAAATCGACTACTTACCGAGAAAAAGCGGTCGTGCAAAAACACAATTATTTTTGCAATGTAGAAGTCCCATGAAACAGAGGGCGAGCCTGTTGCTATCGGGCACAATTCGGCAAAATCCAGACTCCAGGCAATAACGCTACAGCACTGCCCGACCGGGGGTCGAACCCAGGATTTCATTCTCAGCAATCGCGCTTGCGACTGATATTCAACCTACTTATGTATATCGAATTGCCTTATATAAACTCCTTCTAAAATTAGTGTCGCTGTATCACCGGAACGTTCATATGCTTTGAAAGAATGATTTGACAGATATCAAGAGGCCACGCCACCGTCAAATCAAAAATCAAATCAAATCCATTTATTTGCCAGAATGTAGGTTTACAAGGTATGATATTAAAACTATAATGGCCCCTTTACATTCTACCATTACCTAAGGTGTGAATAGTGAAAGTGAAATATTCTAAAATTGGATTCCGGATTAGGGGCGAAAACATTTATTCGCTTGTGACGGCAACGTTAAAATAATAAGGTATGGTTCCCTTCCTGTAAGTTCCGGTGGTTATCACCTCCAGTTTGCAAAGAGGCAGTACAATTATTATTACCCCCTGGATGTACATTTTTAAAGTAGAATGGAATTGTGCCCTTCTTATGAATGTTTGTGCTTTCTAATTTAGACTTGTTCCTTATTAACATAAGATTTTTATAACACAGAATTTTTTTGTCATAATAATGTGATTCAATCTTGAAGTTAGTTAATTTAGATACATCTAATAAATAGTAGTATTTATTGTATGGGTAATTACATTTTAGATTAATAAATGAACAATTTTTAAAGTTGTCACAAATAGTTTTTATTAAGTCATTATTTAACATACTTTGATTTAAATATCTGTTCTGTAAAACACTAAATACTAACAAGTTAATTTTTTGGAAGGATTTTAGGATGGTTACTAATTCTATTATTACTTTACAGGGGTTAGTATCGTTATCTCCTATACATATAATTATATGTCCGGACCATTGATAACATAAATCTTTTAAATGAAGGCTTTCATCTTTAAGTAATGGGACAGCAAGTGTACACGGAACTCTATCGCTGACACGAGCGGTATAACACAATACAATGCCGCTCACACACACGTAACGGCCCCTTAGTCTGGAGTGTGACCGGCTGGACCTGGAAGCAGATGGGGGTCTACATACACAGTTGGGAGCGCCTTAAGTCAGCACCTCTATCGCTGGTCGTGTCCCGCCGGGCCTGCTTCGGGGACCGGAGGTCTCACCGCCAGGAGACAGACCGCCGGGTGGCGTGAAAAAATCAGTACTGTGAAACAAATGCATCCACACACTGGATTGCGCTACCGCCGTAATTGCACCAAGCCAGGCCTACTTGGCCCCCCAATGAACGTGCCCGTATTAAACCGCGGGACTTTAAGGGCCACACACGGAACCCGCCTGCCGCGCCCCCTGACGGGGACGTCGCGACTAACCACAGGACGAGCGCAATATAAATATAGGAATCTGAATATCACATGTTTATACCTGATAAGATTCCAAGAGCAGCTCCGAACCTCTTGCTAGGGTCTTTGAAAGGTGTCTGATAGTCTCCATTATCATCGACTCCTCCCAACTTGTCGAGGGCCGCCTCTTTCGGTAAGTGGTAGTTGTTGAACATTACGAAACTACAAGATAATAATTATAATTATTATTTTAGGGCTGATTTTCAACAGCCAGATAACTTTTATCTGAAGAATAAATGTGACAGTTTGACATATTTTCTATACTATAGCTAGGCTTGCCATAATTTTCAGGACCAATACGGGACGTTGCAAACAAATCAAATAAAAAAGTCGAAATCAAAGTTTTTATTCGAATAATAGTAGGTACTTATAACAATTTTTAACTTAAATTAGTCGTTAATTTTTTGGCCCAGTCATATTTTGAACTTGATTTTGCCGGTGCCCCCCCCCCCCTCACCTCTTAAATGTGCGCACCCGCGCGTCTGCCGTGCCGCCCCGGCAGTTCGCCTGCGCCAGTCGCGCCCAGTTCGGGCCATTTCCGAATTTTGTCGAAATCATTGATATACGGGACAATAATTACTTATACGGGACGCGATGGTCAAATACGGTGACAGTCCCGTATATACGGGACGTATAGCAACCCTAAAGGCTCCTACAAACAGACGCGACACAAAGGTACCGCGTGTCGCGCGAAGAGCGGTACCTTTGTGTCGCGTCGCGTGTCGCGCCTGTTTGTAGGACCCTTAACTAGAGCTATCAAATTGTATTATTTGTTCCTCAGATAAAAGTTAACTGATCAGCCCTTAATATAATTATTTAAAATACAAGAAGTTATTTATTCATTTATAAAAAAAAACGCAATTACTCGTATTCAAAATGAATAAATAACTTAAGAGCATTAAGATTACAAAAAAATCTGTTTTTTCTCACTCACTAATTTATCCTATTTTTCATGCCTATTGTTAAGTTAAATACTGCCTCGAGTACATTTTGTTGATGTTATCATCATGAGGCTATCAACATAATTCATTACCTGCCAGAGATTTATTTATAATATTTTGTACATACTGTTATATCGTTTTATTCTTTACTAGCTTCTGCCCGCGACTTCGCCCGCGTTAAATTTCTTGTTCCTCCGATCCACCCCGTCGCAACACATTGCCTGCCCGTGATTTTACTTCATTTTCGCATAAACTTTCATAAAAAAAAATTGTGTCCTAGTTAATAGGAATCTTATTCTTCCTCAAGAATTGGGCTGTAAAATGCAAAAGATTTTTTCAAATCCAACTCGCAGTTCCAGAGATTAGCGCGTTCAAAAAACAAAAAACCGGCCAAGTGCGAGTCGGACTCGCGCACGAAGGGTTCCGTACCATCCATACAAATCCTTACTAATATTATAAATGTGAAAGTAACTCTGTCTGTCTGTCTGTTTGTATGTTACGTTTTCACGCCTAAACCGCTGAACCGATCGACATGAAATTTGGCAGGAATATAGCCTGGGATACAGAGAAGGACATAGGCTACTTTTTTACGCGATAACCGACATCCACGCGGGCGCAGTAAATAAAACGGCAAAAAAATCATGTCCGTTGTATGGGAGCCCCCCTTAAATATATATTTTTCTGTTTTTTTGTATTTGTTGTTATAGCGGCAACAGAAATACATCATCTGTGAAAATTTCAACTGTCTAACTATCACGGTTCATGAGATACAGCCTGGTGACAGACGGACAGACGGACAGACAGACAGACAGACAGACAGACGGACAGCGGAGTTTTAGTAATAGGGTCCCATTTTACCCTTTGGGTACGGAACCCTAAAAACTAACTCTTCAGCTTTAGAATAGACTACCTCGCAGAGTTGATCATTATTTTGCTGCGGAGTTATTATAAAACAGTTATATCTCCTAAGATATTCATTGAAATTAAATGATGAGGCAACTTTGTTCAAAATTAAATACTTGTGATGAATAACGTATTTATTTGGATAAGGATTAATACCATGTTTATGAAAACTCCTTCGCAAATAATGCATTAATTTCGAACAAATTTGATTACCATAAAAAAGGTTATAGTGAGTCAATCTTAAAAGATAGACATATGCTGTCGCGGACTTATTTTTAGAACATTTAAAGAGGAACAATTCCATCATACATGATATTTGCGTAACTTAAACCGTTTACGCAGCGCACGCAACGGAAGCTCTCAAAAAGGAATATTTTTTCCCGTTTTTGCAACATTTTTCATTTATGCTCCGCTCCTATTGGTCGTAGCGTGATTTTATATAGCCTACAATATTCCTCAATAAATGGACTATCCAACACAAAAATAATTTTTCAATTCCAACCAGCAGTTCCTGAGATTAGCGCGTTCAAACAAACAAACAAACA
Source organism: Dryobota labecula (assembly GCA_947523025.1). Taxonomy (NCBI): domain Eukaryota; kingdom Metazoa; phylum Arthropoda; class Insecta; order Lepidoptera; family Noctuidae; genus Dryobota; species Dryobota labecula. The sequence goes on from OX383292.1 coordinate 2,962,121, forward strand.
AACTCTTCAGCTTTATATATTAGTATAGATAGATATAGATTGTCTTAAAAAAAAACGTGTTATATTTTTTTTTTATTACTTTTAGGAAAATGGTGCACGCGGCTGAATAACAGTCGCACGCTCGCACGGGTCGATCGATCAGGTAAAGCTACGCTTGCTGCGGTTGGTCCGTGGATGGATGACCATCTTTACATACCAAGACCCCTCCGTGCCTCGAAAAGCACGTTAGGTCGTTGGTCCCGGCCGTCATTTGTACATCTTTGACAGTTTTTACGGGTCGTCAAAAGCTCGTCTGTCTGTCAATCAGTCTTACCAAAGGGGAATCATGTCATCCAATAACTGGGTTGTGGTGGTCAGATAGGCAGCCGCTCCATGTAAATTGTTGGTATTCAGCTGCATCCGGTTAGACTGGAAGCCGACCCCAACATAATTGGGAAACCAATAACACAAGAAAACCACTCACATGTGAACTTGCTAACTTTATAACCTACCCATTGTCAACACCATTTAGTCCAATTTTCTCGCCAAGATCGCCCACAATGACTCCGGGATAAGGTTTCAATGTCTTGGGGTCTCGGATCGGCACCACAAACGTATGGAGACCATGGTTCTTGCCTTTTGATATCAGCATCGCGTACACTATTGCGTGTGTCGCGCATTTGCCTGAAATTGAACACGAAACACACTAGGACAAGTTTTTAATCTATGTAATGCTACGTTATACGCTAGACATCCCTTTTTTTTTGACGTGACAACGTCTAATAAATCGATGAACTGCTGCATGCACGAAAAAGGATGACTCATTGTCCCGTTGCGCTCATTGACCCGTTACGCTCCTTGTCCCGTTACGCTTATTGTACGCTTGCGCCGCATCAATGTTTTGTTATGACGTTGTCACGTTAAACTATCGTCTGTAAACCAAGTTTACAGACAACCAATATTTTTTTTTTGTTGGAAATATATTATCAAATAACTTCTTCCGCTCTGGGTGGAGCGGGGGGGCGTGTCAGACTTTTACTGACTAAAATTCAGGCGTGTTCCTTCAGTTGCCTGTGTGCCAGGGCCATGGTATCCCTTTCGGACAGACCCGCAACCCTGACAGACGCTGGACAGCCCTATACGGTATAAAAAGTGCCCGGAACAAATGTTCGTCCACTTGTTGTCACAGCGAGAAGGCCTGAGTCTCACCAGTAGGAATATAGTGTCCCTCACTAGAGCACTAGCCTGTAAATCTGTAATGTAATAATCCAAGATTTGATTTTGGGCATTACGTTACAATACTGCCTCACTGACTGACGAGCATTCGCCTGTTATGTCCAAGATTCGATAAGATTCGCATTCATATTACAAATTATATCACGGGTGCTCCCACTAACAGTAACAGTAGTGACTGTTACGTTACAGGCGAATGATCCCGGTGAACATTACGTTGTATCATTACAGGTTGCGCACTGTAATGCGCGGTTCTCCTCACTCACTGATGTAATGCTCGAATCTGAACTTTTACAGGCGAATGCTCCCGGTGAGCGAGCACCTTTATGCATACATAAACCCACGCCGTCTTCCCATGGGGATAGGCAGAAACTATAGAACGCCACCTGCTACGCTCCTTACATACTCCTTTTGCTTTACGTTCATACATCTGGTCATACACACACGCCGACTGCGAGTACTACGCACCTGACCTTTTTGAAGAACCTTACCAATTAGGTCACTATTTATGTCCTCTTAGTGGGTGTCCCCGCGGCGTTACCACACACATCTGCCTTGTAAATACCTTTTGTGGCTGAATTTATTCAAACCAAATCAAATTTATTCGTAAATGTAGGTTTCAATACAATAGGGTGGTAGAATAAGATGGTTAGTACGCTACATTTTACTCGAGAGCATACAAATAATCATATAGTTAGTTGTGTCGAAACAACAGAAACACATTTATAATAAAACTAGCTTCTGCCCGCGACTTCGTTCGCGTGAAATTTCGGCCCACCCATCGCGTCGCATTCGCATCCCGTCGCTCGCCCGCGCTAAAACTTCGTTATCGCTTAGCGTTCTTTCTGACTTCCGTTCTTTTCGCTTGGCTTCTAAGGATCGTAGCGTAGATATATAGCCTATAGCCTTCCTCGATAAATGGGCTATCCAACACTAAAATATTTTTTCAATTCGAACCAGTATCTAGTTCCTGAGATTAGCGCGTTCAACCAAACAAACAAACTCTTCTTTATACTGTACTGTATAGCTTTATAATATAGCTGACCCGCGTAACTTCGTCTGCGTCACCTAAGAGAGAGAGTTGTTTAAATAATGAATTTTCTACTTATTTTGTTGCGGAGTTATTTTAAAATTATGATATCTCCTAAGATGTTGATTGAAATCAAGTGATGTCAAGGACAATTTTGTTTACATTTAAATACTTGTGATTAATAACATATTTATTTGGATAAGGATTAATATTATGTTGATAAAACTCCTTCGCAAATAATGAATTAATTTCGAAAAAAATTGATTACTATAAAAAAAGGTTATAGTGAGTCAATCTTAAAAGATAGACATATGCTGTCGCGGACTTTTTTTTAGAACTTTTAAAGAGGAATAATTCCATCATACATGATATTTGCGTAACTTAAACCGTTTATGCAGCGCACGCAACGGAAGCTCCCAAAAAGGAATATTTTTTCCCGTTTTTGCAACATTTTTCATTTATGCTCCGCTCCTATTGGTCGTAGCGTGATGTTATATAGCCTATAGCCTTCCTCGATAAATGTACTATCCAACACAAAAAGAATTTTTCAATTCCAACCAGCAGTTCCTGAGATTAGCGCGTTCAAACAAACAAACAAACAAACAAACAAACTCTTCAGCTTTATATATTAGTATAGATAACTCAATTACATACATACTAACACACAATTCCTTACGTACTAACACACAATTACTAATGTCAAAATAATAATAATCTAAATGTAATATAAAAATCTAAATGTCAGTGGTGTCAGTCTGTCCTCCATAAAGTCAGTTGTGGAGTACTCGTAATAGGTAACATTTATGAATTAAAATTTGTTTTAGTTTCTTTTTAAACATATTATTATTAAGATTCTTTATCTGTAGTGGAATTTTATTGAAAATAACTGGACCCATTCGATAAATACTTTTACGTAAGAGGGCTTTATTACTGCGATCAACACAAAGAATGTTCGAAATCCTTTTCCTTAACCGTGGATCAGCCGGGGCTCTTATTTTGGCTGGTCATGTTAGAGTCAATAATAGGAATAATAACACACAAGTTAACTTCTTAAAACTTACCTAACGATCCGACCCAACACTTCGCCGCCTCAAAATCAGCACTATGCATAACAAACTGCCTTTTTTCCGGCACAAACGTAGCCGTAGTTCTCATGCCCTTAGCATTGGACCCATGGGACACTTCAGTCAAGGCAAAACACCCCCCGATCTTGGCCTTCTCCACATCTTCGATGAGGTGGTAGTGGTGACTCTTCCCGTTCCCTTGGATTGCGTTGCTAAACATTCGGAAGGTTAGGGATACCTTCACGGCTAAAGAGCTGTCGAACATGAACATGGCTTCGCTTTCAGCTTGGAATAATTTTGGATCTTCGGCTATCTGAAATAGATTTATTCTATTGATTATTTTATTATAGTCCAGTCACTTAAGCAAAAAAAAAAGAGGGTTAACCTCGGAATGAGAGATAATAAGCTGTAAGCTTGTATAAACCTTAATTATCGCATTCTAGAAGTAGTCTCAAAACAGTTTTTTTTTTTTTTTGTAAATATTTCGCTTCCTATGGTTTTAATGATGTTTACCTATCATACATAATTTATTATCTATACATTATAATAAAATTGTAGCGAAGGCAAAAACGTACATTGATTATTTATGAAAAAAGTAATTTAAGCCACGAGGTTTGAGAACGATTCTGATGGCGAAAATATAGTTTTAAGAATTTTTGTCAGTTTGTCTGAATGTATGTTCCAGCCAGCATCACGCAAAAACTATCAGATAGATTTTGTTAAAAGTTTGTATAGATATTCCCTATAGGTCTGGTCAAACTGTAGGGTATAATTTATCACGCTATTAGCTATGGGGATGAGCAGTACTGCATTATGTTTTGAGATGGGTCAATAAGGGCAGATACAACAACAACAAGCTTTGATTAGAGCATCCTTACGTCAATAGTTATCTCGTTATGTGTTTTGTTTTGCATAAAAAGAGTATGGAGATGGTTTTTAAGCTATTGCATAGCTTCTATCGCGGGCCTTGAGCGCGGGGACCGAATCCAGAAATTCCGTAACGAAAAAACCTCACGCTATCGCTGTCTCGCTTTAACATCTATTCGACTCTATCGCACTACGCTACTCAGCCGCCATAGCTACCGGCCGCCATATTCTTGTCTTGTTTGTTGTCAAGAACTTTGTCAACAAAGCGCTGTTTTTGTTTTTATTCTGTGTTTTGTGGATATTTATCGTAAATTAGAGTTATTGTTGTATTTATGTATGTACGTGTGACGTAATTTAAGTTGCAATGCATTACAAAACGTGTGAAATATGTGTTATAAGATCCGGCCGGTCAGATGGTCAAATGCGAATCTTCATAGCCAAATTTCCTTTGAATGAAGATAGGTAAGCATATATTTTCAATTGTTATGTTAAAAAACATTGATAAGCTCTTACAGAAAATAAATTACTTGATTTAAAGTCCAAAATTTACAAAATTACAAAGTAACCTATCAATATGCTAGTGCTTGACGCATGTTACTTTTTTATCGACTGTCGATATTTTTATTATTATAATATGCCTATTTCATTTAATTTTCTCTGTTATTCTATTAATACTGCAAAACCAAAATAACAAAGATATAAGTTTAAATACACTACTATTATAATCATAATAATGTAATAAAATGTTCCAGCTAGATGTAAAAAATGGGTTAAAGTTACGGGAAAGAAGACTTGGTGTAGGTATGTACCCATTGAAAAGCTACATCAATTGGAACATATTTGTGGCAGTCATTTTCTACCAAAGGATTTCAATAAAAAGAAGACACAACTAAGAAAAAATGCTACTCCGTCTGTAGAACTTAGTGCAGAACCAATGGCAGATGAGCTGTTCGTTGGATTTCCACTACACATCTTCAAAAGTGAGCAAACAGGTAAGACTTTATTTTCCAGTCGTAATTCATCCTAACTCACCCTTTCCGATTACTTTAGTAACTCATGTTCAATTATATTTTGCAGAGTTATCTTCTACTTCGACTACTGCGATTCTTGGACTGGTACATCTAGAAAGTTTTTTTTTTTTTGGGTACTGTACGTCCGAATGAAAAAACGGAACCCTTATGTACCTTCATCTACTGGACCGATTAAGTTGCATTTTGGTACACATGCAAAATGTATCATGTGACATATGAAATGAAAGGACTTGACAAGAGAACTTTTTTTTAAATTATTTAAAAAAAAAATCCTCTTGACAAATCCTTTCATTTCATTTTACATTTTTTATGAAAATTATTAAAGAAAATAGATGAAAATTTACCATTTCCCCCCTTATCTCCGAAACTGCTGATCCTAACATTAAAAAAAATACAGTGTACAGTTCTATACTTAAAGATTACAGCAAAACCTTTAAGAAGTCTATGGTCTTAAAATAACATGGTAAATTACTCAATATTGTGTGTACTTACATTATTATTATGCAGTTGGAAAGTATGGGGAAACATGTTTTTCAACTACAATGTTAATTCGGTTCTTGGGATTAATTCATCCCAACTACGATACCCTTCATTGTTTTTGGAATTAGAAGTGAATGACTACATTTTGTTTTTATTGCAGTACCTTCAACATCAACTGCTGAACCATTGCCAGTAGAATGTTCAAAAGACAGGAAAATATGTTCTATTGCGGGTAAGGTTTATGTTTATTTTAAACTTATTAAATTCACTTTACTATTTGATTAACTGTATTGAATGTATCAATTGTAAATATTACAGATACTTTTTTGTCTATTACAGACCCTTTTTCAAATGAAAATGTGATAAAAAGAATGAGACTAAGCCCAAGTAACTATTCAAGATTAGAATTAAATTTGAATTCACTTGTTCATGTGTCAGTTAATAAGCAACGTGTTTTCTACATTTCAGTACCTTCAACATCAACTGCTGAACCATTGCCAATTGAATGATCAATAGAAAGGAAAAGGTGTTCTAATTATTATAAAAAAACTTAAGTCCAAAGTTTTGTTTTATTTTATTATCATCACAGCAAATCTCATCTTATAGTCAAGTTTACCTCGGATTAGATCTAGACTATACAATGGGATTTGTCTCTGAACCCCGCTTACGCCAACGTGGAATCACAGCCGTAGCTGGTTTCTTTTTATAAGAAAATTACCACGTAACCTTAGTTCAAATCGAAAGTTACCGTTGGCCTAAGTGACCTTTGCCTTAAATTTATTAAGAATGAAACCGTAAAAATGTCAGGATCCTAAAACCCGGAATTTTATACAGCAACATATCGATAAAAATTACGAGTGAGTAGTAGTACATCCCTATCTTGTTATTATGTTGGCAGCTTTATGTCATGTCTGCAGTCCGTGTCATTTCTGATATGTTGGTATTCATTATTAGCTCACGTTTCATACAAGCGACGTTTTTCATTTTTATCTATGGGACTCCCGTCTCTTAATATTATATACTCTTTGTTTATTTAATAAAAGTAAAATTTGTTTATTATCAAAATGCAAGAGGTCTTCGTACAAAATTAGAAACCTTTAGAAATAACATATTATCATTTAATTCTGACTTATACGCTATAACGGAATCAGGCTGCAATGAATCCATTCAAGACGCAGAAATTATCCCTCAAGGATATAAAATAATACGTTGTGATCGAGTGGATGGGCGTAAGCAGGGTGGAGCGTTTCTCGTGGCCACACACCGCTTCGAGCTGCGACAGGTACTTGTCTCGGACGTGTCGATAGACGCCTGTGTGTTTGAAATTGTTTGTGCAACGGTTCATCTAAAGAATAGATTTTTGTTTTTATGTTGTGTTGTTTATATTCCTCCTGGGAGTTCGGAAAATGATTATATGATTTTGTTTAGGGTAATAGAAAATATGTGTAATAGATATAGACAAATGATAGTTATTGGAGATTTTAATTTACATTCTTGTCCGGTAAATATTAGCAATTATTATGAATGCTTTATGTCATATTGCGAGTTCACTCAAGGTAACATGGTACCAAATGTCTTAGGCCGACACCTGGATTTGGTTCTGAGTACGGGTTTTAGCGGAGAAGTGTCAGTGGTGTTGGCGGGCGAAGCGCTCGTTCCTGTCGACCCGTACCACCCGCCACTAGCGGTGTGCGTGCGCCCCGCGCCCTCAGCCCCCGCGCCTTGCCCGCCTTCGCCCGCTGCCGAATCCCGCTTGGACAGCGCGTGCAATAACAGGCCGCAGTGGAATTTTTATAAAGCAGATTATCAATTATTGTATTCGATGTTAACTTCTGCTGACTGGAGTACAATGTATGAAATGCATGACTTGGAAGACATTTTAAATTTATTTTATGTGAAATTAGGCCGTATTTTAGACGAATGTGTACCAAGGAAAAAGTTTACCCAGGAAAACTCACGTTATGTGTATCCCGAATGGTACACCGCAGAAATTATTAAAGAGATCAAAATTAAAGCAAAACTTCACAAACTGTTTAAAAACTCAAAACGTGATTGTGATTACGAAGAATACGCTAAATGTAGGGCCCGGATAAAAAAGGCTATAGAAATTGCTCACAGAAACCATAAAAGTAAAATTCAAAATCAGTTCGCTAAAGATCCAAAATCTTTCTGGCAATATATTAGGTCAAAAAAAAGTAGAGTGAATAGACAAAGTATTATAAAAGATGGGCAAAATCTCACTGATGAGCAGTATGCTAGGGAATTCGCAGAATTTTTTGAGTCGGTATACAGTCAGGAACCACCGCAACTAGACGTTCAGGCGGCGATGGCAGAGTTCGGCAGTGCTACCAGTGCACGGGTACATATAGAGACCTTGAGTCTCACAGATGTGCAGGATGCGCTGGCGAACCTCAAGCCAAAACGATCATCTGGCCCTGACGGTATACCAGCGTTTCTCTTTAGAGATTGTGCTAGAGTTTTAGCAAACCCGCTGCATTACATATATAACTCGTGCTTAAAGCAATCGACGTTCCCAGATCAGTGGAAGACTACACGTGTCGTTCCAGTACCCAAGGGTAAAGCAGGTCCAGATGTCAGCGGTTATAGACCAGTCGCAGTGTTGTCGACGCCGGCAAAAGTTTTTGAAGCCGCTATACAACGCTGCATACAGGGGCAAGTCCAAGCGCAACTGTCGGACGCGCAGCACGGCTTTCGGCCCGGACGCAGCACTTCCACCAACCTGCTTAACTTCATGGCACAGGTTATACCAGCAGTCGACGCTGGAGTACAGGTAGACGCGGCGTACTTTGATTTTAAAAAGGCCTTTGACACCGTTGACAATGATGTCTTATTAAGAAAGCTGGCAGATGTAGGATGTACGCCGCACTTGCTGCAGTTCTTTGTCAGCTATATGAGAGACCGTCAACAGTACGTTAACTACAATGGGTACGAGTCGAGGCCGTACTTCACCAGGTCCGGAGTAAGCCAGGGCAGCAATTTGGGACCTCTTGAATTTATCATAATGATAAACAGTTTGCCGGAGGTCGTCAGACATGGCTCATGTTTATTGTTTGCAGATGACCTCAAGTTGCTGCTCGAGGTAAGGGATGAGTCAGACTGTGAGCGACTCCAGGGTGACATTGATAGAGTGGTGAAATGGAGCCATGACAATAAGCTGTACTTCAACGTGTCCAAATGCTCGGTAATATCCTTTGGTCGTGCGCGCACCCCTATCCGCTATGAGTACAAAGCAGAGGCGATACCCATGCAGCGAGTAACGCAGGTGCGGGATCTAGGGGTATATCTCACTCCAGATCTTACGTTTCGCGAGCATGTCATTAAGATATGCAAGAAAGCGTACAGAAACCTCGGCTTTGTACTTAGGCAGACACAGGGGTTCACTAATATTACGACTATAAGGGTATTATACGACGCTCTAGTCAGGAGCCACTTGGAGTATGGTGCGGTCATATGGGCTCCACATGAAGCCAAGTACTCTATCATGGTCGAGCGCGTACAGAACAAGTTCACGCGTCACTTGTACTTCAGACTGTACGGGGTTTATCCATTGTACCCGCTGATGTACCCCACCCTGTTTGTACTGGGCATGGTCGGGTACAATGAGTTAAGGGTGCGACGACAGTTTACTCTTGTCGTCTATTTAATTAAATTACTCCGGGGCAAGGAGCACAATCCGGGAGTGCTTCAGTGCTTGCGGTTTTCTGTTCCGGACCGCTACGTGTGGAGGCGGCGGTGCCCGCCACTGCTGGCTGTGCCAACTGCCCGAACCAACCTGCTGGCCAAAGCACCTCTCACGCGAGCAATTCGTACTGTTAACGAAATTCAGAATAGGTTGGACATTTTTTCGTGTTACTTTAGTGAACTTGCAAGAGTAAGTTTATATATAATATGTTACGAAAGCAACGATTAGTGTAATTTTATGTTTATTGTTTCTTTATTGTTTTATGTTTTGAATGTAAAGTATACTTAAGTAAATTTTCTGAATATTGCATTGTTATAATTATAAGGTTGCATTGTTTTAGTTATAAGTAATTTGGTGTTAATTGTGTAGTTATTTGTAATTGTTAGTAATAGTGTTATTTAAAATAGTTAATATTATAAGTAGGCTTAGCTATCGCATTAGGTTTCTAAACCTGTAATGATAGTTTAAGAGTTTTAAATAAATAAAAATAAATAAAATAAATAAATAAACTTGAATTAATATCAAAGAAAAAGAAATACTGCATAAATAAAATAAATAAATAATTATAATTGCATAAGTTGATACAAAATGCTATGCAATAGCTTTACCGCGGCAGTCCCCGAGTGCCACACGTCTTTTTTTTTTTTATTGACGTGAATACGTCTCTAAATTTGCTTCCATAGTGGGAGGCCATTCAAATAACTGATGATAAGAAAATCGGGGGATACAGTTTGGTGTTGCAGCTACTTATCTACCCTAGTAGCATTTTTGTTGGCATTTAGTTGGGCCACTTACCTCTATAAGTGGCCCAACTAAATGCCAAAAAAAAAAATGCTATTAGGGTATCATCATCTATGTATATCCAAAATTTAATTACACCACCCAATAGCTATCGCTCAAATTTAAATATTACCCGTTACGTACACTTTTTCGCTTAAAACACACGACCGTGTCCACGTCACAGTCACACCCCGATTTTATTAATCAATTCTGACGTTCAAATTATGAATACTGCATCTGAAGTAGCCGCGCAAGCTCTTCAGTCTGGGCTTATTCAGCGAAACGTAAGCGCAGAACTTCACGTAAGTCATTCTGCCGTTCAAAGAATTTACCATCGATAACTGGAGACTGGCGGTTTCGTGCGCCGTAAAGGAGTACCACGAAACCGGGTCACTACAGCACGACATAATCGGTTTATCTTTACCACCAGCCTGCGTAATCGTCACCTGACCTTAGTAAAGGTCCAAGAATAGCTTCGACACTTTCTTGGACTGACTGTTTACGCTCGAACTGTTAGAAGGAGTTTCAAAAAACTGACACAAGCTCACAGAAAGGCGCACCTACAGTTTGCACGCGGCCATTTTTATAGGACTCAACATTAATGGAGCCAGGTTCATTTTACGGACGAAACCAATATTATGCTGTATGGCAATAATGGACGTAGCAAAGTCTACCGAAGTCAATATTGCATTGAAGAGAACGTGAGTTATGGCGGCGGGTCATGACAGTATGGAGAGGAATTTCCAACGAAGGAAAAACTGACCTTGAGGATGTGACGGGACCACGGGTGCCACCACCAATAGAAACTGACCCACAGTGTTCCATTTGATCAAAAAAATGTCCCTCTACTGTTTATGGTATTTATCGATCAAGGGAGCCGCAGAAAGGCGCAGGTCAATATCATTATTAATATGTAAATACACTCACTTATTTACTTCCAACTTTTAATGGATTTGTCACGACTGTGAAGCATAAGGTATAAATAGTATTGAACTGCAATCGTGAATACTTATAATTTATTACGTCATGTGAAATTATAGTTCACTCTATTATTACTGAGACTTTTGAATTGAATTTATTTACTAATTTATTGACGACACGGTTGGCGCAGTGGTTAAGCGATTGACTTCTACGCTGCGTGTCGCTAGTTCAATTCCCGCACGGAACAAATATTTGTATGACCTACAAGTAGTTGTTCCGGGTCTGGCCGTTTGTGTAAGTGACTTTAAATGTTTGTAAACGCACCCACAATATACGAGAAATTCCTAGTGAGGGGCAAGGATTGAAAAAAAAAAAAAAACATAAGTAAAAGTAAATGCCAGGGTATAAATTCAGCAGGATTGTCCCAAAGGGGTACCTCTGCCCCGGAACATAGGAAGGAACACGGGTGGGTTTTAGTCAGTAACAGTCTGACACTCCCTTCCGCTCCACCCATAGCGGGAGGGGTCATTTGATAATGTCTGTAAAGTTGGTTTATGGACGATAGTTTAACGTGATAACGTCATAACAAAACATTGATGCGGCGCAAGCGTACAATGATCGTAAGGGGACAATGATCGTCACAGGACCAATGATGTATAAAACTATACGTCATTGCACAGGACAATGAGCGTAACGGGACAATGAGTCACCCTTTTTCGTGCATGCAGCCAGCGTTCATCGATTTTTTAAACGTTGTCACGTCAAAAAAAAAGGGTATACATTTTAGTAGGATATTGTTTTCATAGTTTGGTAGAATGGTCTTCTTCTTAATTAGTGTGGTAAGTGACGAACGATGGTGTCAGAGTTTTTATGTCGCCCATGGGCCTCTTGACTTCGCTACACATGTCGTTGATAAATATCTCTCAGGCCCTCCGGTCCTGCACCGCCGTGTCCTCACGGAGGCGATTGGCGGCGGCGATCTCTCGCGTCCGGCCCTGGTCCAGGCCATAGTCCGGAGCGAGAGTGCATGGGAGGCAGTCACCTCCTTCTGCGAAGCAATAATGCTCGCGAAGGAGGAGGCGGAACGCGTGAGGGGGCGGCAGTCTTTGCGCCCTCACGCCCCTAGTCGCCGCAGGAGACGCCCTGGGCGGCGGGAATCGGCAGCCAATTCCCGGCCACCGTAGGCGCGGGCTTGCGGACGGGGAGCTATGGGCAGTTCGCCGTCCGGTAAGGACCAGGCCCGGGTCGACGACGCGTTGTGTTCCACGCGCGCCTCAAAGAGATGTCAGCACGCACTGACGGGGTCCGCTAGGACCGGTGCCTGCCAGGGTTGCGGGTTTGTCCGAAAGGGATACCGTGGCCCTGGCACACAGGCAACTGAAGGAACACGGGTGGGTTTCAGTCAGTAAAAGTCTGACACGCCCTCCCGCTCCGCCCAGAGCGGGAGAAGTTATTTGATAATTTCCCACCCAAAGAAAAAAAAAAGGCCCTCCGGTCCAGTTTCCTCTCAATATTTTCCGTCACCGTTTTTTAAGCAAGTGATAATTATACAATACGCACATGAATCCGAAAAGTCAGAGGCCTTGTGTTCGAACTCGAGACGAGACATGGCAGTCCGATGGTCACACCACTAGGCTATCACTGCTATGACAAATTGGTATGGTTGCTATGGTAAATTGGTAATACCAATTAATTACACAACATGGGTTATGGAATGTAACCACTGTAAAATGCAAAAAGATTTGACGACTGTATTTTACTAACCAATGTTTTTTTGTAGTTACCAGTGGCATAGCTAGTTATAAAGGGGCCCTATATCGAAAAGTAACAAGGGTCCCCTTGTTGGGGGCTCTTTTTATCCGACTGCAACGAAACTCCATAAAAAGGGATTTTTGTTTACAAAATAGCATAGGTACTGATATGGCAGGTAGTTTCCATTTTAATTTAACTAAGAGAATGCAAGAGCGCGGCGAAGTGAGCCAGAAAATTTGAGCATTCTGACTCGGATACTAGGTTGAGCTGTCGTTGCGATTCTACTAAGAAAATGCAAGAACGAGTGGAGCGAGCTCGAAAGTTGGAGAGTCCTGACTGGGATACTAGGTTAATCTGTCATTGTGATTTTAATAAAAGGGGGGGGGGGGGCGTATAATTGATAGGCTGATACGGCGATAGCTACATCCCTGGTAGTTGTATAAAAGATGTGGAGGGTCAACTTTTTATTTATAGGAAAGCTGCAATTTTAGTTGAATTAAAGTTGATATGGAAAGAGGGAGCATACTGAAGTTAAAACAATAAAACCCAAAAAATGCATGGAAACAAGAGGAAAGGCTACACCAACTTCCAAAAACAGTTACTTATGTATTTATAATACCAGTATAGAATGCTGCCATTATACCTTTTCGAAGCGTACAAATTGTTCATTATAAATAGTATACATCCTCTTTGTGGTGATTTGCCTCTCATCATCCAGGACTCGAGTGGCTTCTGTGTGTTTGAACAGAGGATGACTCTCCATGAAATTCCAGATGTCATACTAAAAAAGAAAGAAATAATCATTTTAAATTAACAATTATGAATAACCAATCTCTTGCACACAAACCTGTGAATAAATTCCTTTGACTTCAACTAAGGAATTTATTCAATGGTTTGTGTCTTCAATATTATTTATTTATTATTATTATTTTGAGCCTGTTGTGGCAGCAAGTTAAGGGGTCCCTTCTATCTTGTTTTTTTTTTTCCTTACACATTATAATATATTGTAATCACCAATGTGCTCACTAACAAATCTTCTAAATATAAAAAAAAACCAGCCAACTTCGTGTCGGACCACGCACAATTAAGGGTTCCATAGTTGGGATGAATTTATCCCAACCAATCCCAAGAACAAACTCAAATCAAATTTATTCATAAATGTAGTTGAAAACAATTTCTTTGATAAATTCCAACTACAAACGTACACAATATTGATAGTTATACCATGTTATTTTAAGACCATATTTATATACTTCTTATAGGTTTTCCTGAAATCTATAAGTAAGGAACTTTATTAGTGCATTTTTTTTATCTTATTTTAGTTTCAGTAGTTTCGGAGATAGGGAATGGTAAATTTTCACCATCACCAAATAAATACTTTTAAAGAACTTTAAAAATAATTATTTTAAAATTATTTGAAAAAGAAAAAACTGAAATCTTTGCAATAAATAAGCTTTTTCATTTGATATTCTTATAAAACAGAACAAGATCGCAATTTTTTTTTTGATTTGCCCCCATATTCAAAATTCATTTATGTTTCCGAAATTCATATTACACATAAGAATTTCAGTGACCCAAACATGAACCTAATTTCAACATAATCATTCCAGTATATTCGGAGCAAATCAGCTGAGACAGGCGGACAGACAGACAGACACAAAAGTGATTCTTTATGGGTACCATTAATTCCTTTTGAGGTACAGAAACCTAAAAAAAAAAACTTTTTTCTGGCACAAACAACTGTATCGATAATTTATGTTAAAATATGCTAACTGATTTTAACATATTAATTATAATGCTTACTTTCAATTTCATTGTGTTCAATGTATCGTAAACCAGTTTCATTCGACGCCAATCGAACGATGCTTTCTTCCTGTAATTATCTAGTGGACCTTTAGGCAAATCCGGAAAATACCGCTTCAATTGTTCGTCAGTTACTTGTTGCTTCTCCATTTTATTACTTACGTAGACTTTTTTTAACAAACCTCTTCGAGCACTTCACTTTTTATTATCGCGAACCTTTGAACTGCACCAATTTAATTTGGGTACACAACTCCGCAAACCGTATTCACAAGCGGTGTTATCAAAGATTAACGACAGAGTTATTTTATCTATTTTAAAGGATTATTTACATTATATATTTGCTTAACACATTAGCAGTTTATTAATGATACCTAAATTCACAAATAAAATAATTAGCTGTTTGATATCAATATTCAATAACTTGGAAAGTTCAAAACCCTCGCAAGCAGGCAACAAAGTATCTACGATTTGCGGTTGCGGCACGACACAATCAAAAATCTACGGACTTCAAATGACGACAAACGTCAATGAAATGAAAATCAGAAAATTACAATGACATGACAGCATGACCACACAGTTATGGACAGTATAGAAACTACGCCTAATGCCTATTTGTAGAACAAATTACCTACGCGCTCAGCTCCGTTGGAGCGTTAGGGTTGGCACTCTTATAATGTTTGTAAAATTGAAAAGTGTTTAATTGGAACGGAGTTCTTTTAACGCGGCTTGCGGTAGGAGTTGACAGGTAGAAATCGTCACGCGAAAAAGCGTTCCTACATGATAGCCACACTGCCCTCCATGCGACTTTCTTCTTTGGTCAAAATATAAATCTAAGACGGCGACTGCGAAAATTTTCATATTTTTCATCATGGGTGTCGTTTCCATGGTTATAATTATGTAATAAGTAATAATTATAAAGTTAGATTAATTTCTATTTAAAAACGTGTGCGAAGTTCCTTCTCACGTACCTATGATTTAAAAGTAAAACAAAAGTTTCTCAGCCGCTATCTTGGATTTAAATTTTGACCTCACTATCGGCTTAAGCACCCTCGAAAACCATGAAAACGACACCCATGACGAACAATTTGAAACTGTTTCGCAGCTGCCATCATAGATTTACATTTTAACGTTAGATAATGTCTTTAACACACTCGAAAACCATAAAAATGACACCCATGACGAAACATTTGAAAATAATCGCAGCTACCCCATCGTGGTGTTTACATATAAATCCACGAATTTCTTATGATCGATCACACGGACCATAATTTTCTGATTATAACAATATAATTTTCTTTCAAGGTCAGCTGGGAGTTAAAAAAACGAAAGCTCCGGTTTCGAAGAAGCTGAGTTCAAACAGCCGTATACTACGCAATACATTCGTTTTTTAAAGATCGCGGGTGGTCCGCTGCGAAAGAGATTAAAGTAATAATTCGACCACTGTCCTCGACACGGCACTCGCGACTGAGAGCACTGCCACGCGCCCTTTTGTCTCGTTGATGAGCGCGTCTATGTGTGTGTGCCGTTTCGAACGTTTTTTCGTAGTTTCTCTACTGCCCATTTATATACTGTGATGACCGTCACGTTTGTTTGTTGAGTAGTGTTGTGAAAGGCAAACTACAGTTAACATCAATCGACTTCAATTTTAGTAGACTATCTGAATTGAGTGCAAAATCATCAATATCTTTTACTTGTATGTATCTAACTGTTTTCATTGAATTATGTGTGTCAGTGTGTGTTAACATGTGTGTTATTTACGAAAAACAATATAAGCAAGAAAAAATTGTAGTGAATGTTACGTCGGCTACCCTTCTTCAGCCGTGATCGTTCAATGTGTGTTATCTATCAGCATCCTAAGTCCGTAACACACTATCTGTAAGTGCAATACGCAATTATCCCGAAGGCACCCCAATTGCGTAACACACTATCGCAATCTGAATGCTTTTGAAGCATATTGCTAATCCATTGCTTCCTAAGTTCGAAAAATTTGTCTGCTCAGCAACGTAAATAACGCAATGAATGTTGTTGAACTCTCAAAGTGAAACGCATTCCTACTGATAGTTTATTACGCAATTACCCTGCTGGTCTTCTTTCGTATCACATGGGGACACATTGCATTAATCTGCCTTGTTCTCAACACTAAAAAGCAATTCCAATTCCGTCATCCCCTTCGTGGTTTTTTTTTTAACAGTCCAGAAGTAGGGGTTCCGTTGACCGGGGCTCCGTCGACTACGATCATGTTGAGTGGCACAGGGGGGGTCTCTTCCCTCCCCCATAAATCAGGTAGATGATATCAAAAAACTTAACAATAAATAACCTCAAAATAAGATTTAAAAAAATTCATTTAAAATAATTCCCATCCACCCCCTTCCTCAAATATTTATTTATTTATTTATTTATATATTAACTCATCATCACTATCATTACAGGAATTTGCTAATTCAATAGTGTGGCCATAATTACATTTTTATTATTTACAATAACATATTATGTACATCGTGGTTTTTGTGAACTCACTCAGAGAACAAGTAAAAAGACCTATTCTAATATATATATATATATATATATAGTGGCCAGTATATCAAGCTATACGAAACTGTCAAACTCCAAACGATTTTAAACTTTAAAATGTTTATAATTAAGTTCAAAATCGAACGAGAACATTTGACAGTTTGTGGTAACTTGATGTGCTGGCCACCGTTCCCATATAATGTCGGGTCGGCGGACACAAGTCAAAATATTGCTTTATTTTTTCTTAGTACCAAAATTATTAATTTAAATCAATACATCGGCAGACTAAAACACATAAGTTAGTTCGCTTTTTCGGGCTTGAATATCAAGTGGCGTCCTTTTTCAATCTCTTGATTCGCACGAATCTTGCGACGTTATAAAACACATAAGTTTGACTTATGTGCTTTAGTCCGCCGACCCGACATATAAAAGTCCTTCCTAAACATAGAGGTATGTATGTGTTTATTACTAAATGAATGTTGGAAATATAAAAATTCAATATCAACTAATTGGCTGAGTCAATAGTCGATTGGAGATTCTTTCTGTATCTCAGCGCTAGTAAAACGGTGACAGAACTTCTTGTCAAACTTGACATTACCTATCAGATTAGTCCCGTTTCGCAGTTTCGCTTTCCACTACAAAAGGTGTAACAATTTTGCATTTTGTATCTGCTTTCTCTCTTTAACCCCAGATAAATCATGTTACTATTTCATCCTGTCTGTCTCGAATTTCAATTTGGAACTGGAACGAACTTAAATTGGAATGGTATGACCGGAAAGTTGGAACGACAACAATAATTCCAAAACAAATTGTAAATTCATGGTAACTTCAGTAAAGAGCTATTGAATCTTCGGATTATCTACCACCATGGACTTTGGTATGTATTCAATACCAGTAAACTAGTGAACTTTGTCCTTGCATAGTGTTATAATGTGGAAATAACGAAATTCAAAACAAACTTTACAATGTTTTTAGCGCTGCTTGTGTAGTTATTTATCACTGAACTTAATCCATAATATATATTAAATAGTGTTTGACGACTTACCGGTACTGTATAAACTAGATGAGGAAAATTTTAATATTATTTATAAGTTATCCTCAACTTTTTATAACCTTAACACTCTAACCTGAACATGAACATAGCCAATGTTAAGATGCCAGAAAAGTATTGTAGCATTCTTGCGAGTTGATTCATTGTGTCTCCGAGTTTCAGCTTTAATTATATTAGAATTATTGGTATGCTGTATCTTACTACACGCATACAATTATAAACAAAACAAAATTATACTTCAGTTTAATATTCATAGTATAAAACATTGGGAAACTTGTTTTGAAATGTTATAAAAAGAAATTTATTCTTGTCTACACTATCTATACACAGTGCTAGACGTGAGAGTCACCGTGGAGTTTCTTGGGTGGTTATTCTCGACCATTTGGAACCGTGCACTTAGCTTCTGATGTTTCATAAGTGCCAATGTAGGTTTTTTGATTTTGATTTTGAGACTTTGTCTGAAACATGTACTGGAAACATGTTACCTGTTTGTGTCCAAAAGCATGTTCCCAAACAAATGTACTAATTAATTAATATTATTTTGAACCATCTTAAATATACACTGTAGAATGTTTCTAATTTATTTGTGACCAAATCTTATGTTATTTTATAAAAAAATCTTAAATATGTACAGTAAAATGCATGTTCATGGTATGGTGGAGTTTCACTCTGACAGCACCTTAACTTCGTAGTAATAGAGGTGGTTTTCATAGTGCAAGGGTTACTTCCATTGTGCGGTTGACGTTGACCTTAAAACAAGGCTAAACAAGGTTAAGCTTGTTCCTTTGATGCTATTCATGAATAGCCATTGAAACAATAACCCCATTACGATATTGACCATAAAATTGCTCATTATCTAGGTATTCAATCTTATAAAATGAGTGCTCAGGTATTTACTGATATAATGCCATAGCTAATAAATAATGCATTCGGTTTAAAACAATCGCTACACTAGCTACTACAAGTTCTGCACAAAATGAAAATCATAATAGGTAATAGGTACATAATACGGGCTGGTGTCCGCAACTCCACGACAATGCAAGTATTTTGCGTACGGATGGGAATTCGATTATTCGATCACATTAATTGATGTGAAAACTTATTTAGCCGCGTTGAGCGATTTTTAGGGTTCCGTATCAAAATGGTAAAACGGAACCCTTATGTGCGACTCAATCTGTCTGTCAGTCAGAATACAATCTCAAGAACCACTAATGCTATCAACTTGAAATTTGGAATAGTTTTAGACGATGTTTGCCCAACAATTTTGCAAAAAATAACTTAGACATTCGAAGTAGGGCTACTAGGGCATGTGGGGTTATTATATGAAAGAGCGCTATTTGCAAATTCTCAAACATTTTTCTTTCTTTTTTTAGGCCTCATAGTTTTCGACTTTAGACGAAAAAAATAAAATACTGTTCCCCCCTTATCTCTGAAGTTCGCATAGAGAAAAATCTGAAATTATTCTATGTGATAGAAGTTTATGTAAAGACTAGCTTCTGTCCGCGACTTCGTCCGCGTGAAATTTCGGCCCACCCATTGCGTCGCATCCCGTCGCTCGCTCGCGCTAAAACTTCGTTATCGCTTAGCGTTCTTTCTGAATTTTGTTCTTTTCGCTTGGCTCCTAAAGATCATAGCGTGATATTATATACCCTATAGCCTTCCTCGATAAATGGGCTATCCAACACTAAAATAATTTTTCTATTCCAACCGGTATCTAGTTCCTGAGATTAGCGCGTTCAACCAAACAAACAAACTCTTCAGCTTTATAATATAGTTGCCCCGCGCAGCTTCGTTTGCGTCACCTAAGAGAGGGAGTGGTTTAAGCATTGAATTTTCTACTTATTTTGTTACGGAGTTATTTTAAAATTATGATATCTCCTAAGATGTTGATTGAAATCAAGTGATGACAAGGACAATTTTGTTTAAATTTAAATACTTGTGATTAATAACATATTTATTTGGATAAGGATTAATATTACGTTGATAAAACTCCTTCGCAAATAATGCATTAATTTCGAACTTTGGTTACCATAAAAAAGATTATAGTGAGTCAATCTTAAAAGATAGACATATGCTATCGCGGACTTTTTTTTTGAACTTTTAAAGAGGAACGATTCCATCATACATGATATTTGCGTAACTTAAACCTAAAACGCAGCGCACGCAACGGAAGCTCTCAAAAAGAAATAATTTTTCCCGTTTTTGCAACATTTTTCATTTATGCTCCGCTCCTATTGGTTATAGCGTGATGTAATATAGCCTATAATATTCCTCAATAAATGGACTATGCAACACATAAAGATTTTTTCATTTCCAACCAGTAGTTTCTGAGATTAGCGCGTTCAAACAAACAAACAAACAAACTCTTCAGCTTTATAATATTAGTATAGACCTCAATAAATGGACTATCCAACACATAAAGATTTTTTCATTTCCAACCAGTAGTTTCTGAGATTAGCGCGTTCAAACAAACAAACTTTTCAGCTTTATAATATTAGTATAGATTACAGGAAAAGTAGAACGATGTCTCTAAATAGCTCACTTTTTCTAATATTGCAGTTTTAGTTCAGCGCCATCTCTTGACCGATAGTGGAACTAATGTATTTTTTTTTAAATATTTTTATGGTACCGGTAACCCTCGGTGCCCGACGCGCTCTTGACCGGTTTTTTGGTAGGGGAAAAACTTATGGGTTCGAGTCACCGAAATGCACGACATGCTCGTAACGTGTTGCGCCAGACTGTCAGTTATTCCAAAGTTTTGAGTTTTCACTTCTGCCGGCGGCCTATTTTTTTTTTTTGCGATCATTTTCGTTCGAGAAACTGGCCCTTACTATGCCATAATCTTAAAAAGTTTGGTAGTGTACCAAGTAGAAATATGAATGTTTTTACCTGTAGGTAAATCTTGTTATTGCTTGTTCGACTGTACCTACAGTTCAGAGGACTGGGAGTGGGACACTTAAAAAGTCAATCACGAAATGGAACCGATGCAATATGCACGTAAGCTGTTAACTCGGGCACATTGATACGAGCCTGCCTGTCTGCACGAACCTCCGACCCGTTTGCAATAAATTCCTCCTCTTTTAAACCTTCCCAATAATCATGCAAAAAGTTTGAATCACAGCCCGGAGTCTGGATTTGAGCCCGGTTGATGGCAAAAGGCTCGCCCCCTATCAGATGACTGGAACATTGGCAAATTGGGGGTGTATATACCTACTTTGCCTACCCGTTCACGGAATACAGGCGTGATGTTGATCTGAATCACAGAATACACGTGCCCTTGCCAGTTATGCTGCAGGCAGATTGCTGAAACGTAACATAAGCTTGTAGAAAAAATATCAGTGTATCGCTTTATCGATATTTTTTGTTTGATATTTCGATATATCGATATTTTTGGCGATATTTATTATTTCGATATATCGATAAAAAATATCAAGTAACTATCGAATATGTATCAAATACGATATATTTCCAAAAGCAACACCGTTGTCGACACTGACTAAAACCGCTGGAGTTCAAAGCCATAAAAATGTAGTTTATTTTTATTTTTATTGTCTGTATCTGCTTGCTCAGAAAATAAATAATTTTCATTGCAATTGGGCCTAACTGTGAAGGCCAAGAGCTACGCTGTTGTGGATTAAAAAAAAACAAATAATTGAATTTCATAAAGTACAAATATATTTTATTAAACACCTATAACGTTTTTTTTTTTTCGATGGATCGAGAAATTAAAATTATAATTAGAAATAATTTTTTCAAAGATCGAAATCAATATCGATTTTTTTTATATACAGGGTGTTTGGCAGAACGTTGAACATACGAAAATGGTGGATAGGTGGGGTCATCTGCTACTTACTCAGCCCTAATTTATTTGGCCCAGGCCCCCTGAATATAAAAAAAAAAATTGTTTGCTTTCTTTTAGTTTCACCACTTTCTTAACTTTAAAGTGTATTTTTTTATTAAAAATGGGTAAAACAGGCAATATTTTAGTTTATTTTTTTATCTTTAATATTGGCAGATTCTTATAAAATTATTGCTTTATTCAGATGTTAGCTAGAAAAAAAGTTATGACTCCTCAAACTTACAGAAAGATGTAATAAATAAAAATATTGCCTGTTTTACCCATTTTTAATACAAATTACACTTTAAAGTTAAGAAAGTGGTGAAACTAGAAGAAAGCAAAAAATTTTTTTTTTTAATATCCAGGGGGCCAGGGCCAAATAAATTAGGCCTGAGTAAGTAGCAGATGACCCCACCTATCCACCATTTTCGTATGTTCAACGTTCTGCCAAACACCCTGTATAGATACTTTTTGGCTTTTCTTGCATCCCTAAAGTAACACAAACAAGCCGTCGAAATCTATCCAAAGCATTGTGAAATGTAACAACTATACCCAAAGTCTCAAATTCAGATAATTTATGTAAACAAACGGGATAACATAACAAAAGAATTATCTTCGTAATGGTAATTCACATAAAATGGCGAAAAAAGGGGTTTCATTTTCTTTTAAGTACTGATTTTAAGAAATAATAATTAAAAAATAATCATACCGTAATTATTTTTATAAATTTTAGGTTTTAAACAAAGTTATTAAAAAAAGCAGATTTTCTGGTATAAAATATTTTATGATACTGGTAATAATGCAGGAGATCCAAACATTTTCAAATTTTTTACATCTTCAACAACACTACTCGTAATATTACAATTCTCATTCATAGATTCATATTGTAAGTAGCATATCTAGGCACATTTTGGATGAAAACAGCTGTAAACGGTTTCGACTGGAAATCGATTTTGGGAAGCCTACGTCTAGCACTGGACTTAAAAGGGCTAATTATGACGATCATATGTCTCCGACATACTACACAAAACATTGTTTGGCAACTGTATTTTGTTTGAATAGTTCTTATAATTAATTCACTTTAATTTTAGCGATGACTATTTACAAAAAAAAAATATGATAAAATGTTTTGCACCACTGTCCTGTCATTTTGACAGTGACATTTCTTGACATTACTTTGTTAACATAAATTATCTGAATTAGAGACTTTGGGTATAGACGAATTTGTTTCATCAATTTGCACTCAAATTGCGTAACAAACTATCGACCACAATCTGAATGATTTTGAAGGATATTGCTAATCCATTGCTTCATATGTTAGAAAAATTTGTCTGCTCAACAACGCAAATAACGCAATGAATGTTGTTGAACTGCCAAAATGAAACCCATTGCTACTGTAAGTGTACGGCAAGAAATAATTGCAACTGCAGTGACAACTATTAAAAGTTAAATCGCGAATGTTTCGGGAAAATTATTCATTGGTTTGAATGAAAACGCGCGTCGCTGTGGTTTTCACAACAAAATCGTCCAATCACAGTTATGCCAGTAATTTGATGACGACCGATTTGTGCGTATACAATGGCGAACTACTTTAGCCAGATTTCAGTGTAAAAATAAACGAATGGTTCGCAAAGACCTTTGTAATTCACAACCAAAAAAGTTATTTACCATTTTTTCCTCCGACTTTTCAAGTAGGGGTGTTAAAATATAGCATTATCACGTGGGATGTGGACGTGGGACGGAACTTTGTTCCCTCTTGAGGTCCGTGCAATCGTGCTGATGGACCCGCCAACGGTTATATCCCTCGGACGTAGGCCTCCTAGATTATGTTAAAATAGAATAGGGACGAAACTTCCTTCTGTATTAGGCATTGATGTATAAAAAGAGGAAGATAAGGCTCCGCTCTAATGTCACGTAAACATTATTGGACTAGAAACAATTACATTTAAACACGGCCACAGAACTTCATTTCCCGATGTCGTGAAACAACCGAAATAGAGAGATATGACGCAGGCTGCAGCGGGAACGAGATAGCAATAATTGTCAGTGTTACGTACCCATAACAATTTAGAAACAAATGGCGAAAACAAATGACTAGAAATCTATATTGTTCAGAATTTTAAAGAAAATAAGTTTTTATGTACTTACAAGTGGAAAGTAATTCCGTGGAACTTGTTTTTGGTTTGTGAATTATTTGTGCACATTTTGAGAACACAGGACGGCATTGTTGCTGCTTATTTAGACGATTACGGTATTTTTACTTAACGTGCTGCACATGTGCTACACAAACACCAGTTCGTTTGTAACTAAGGACAGTTGTGCCGGTCGGCATAGGCACGTCGAGGAGCGCGTACCTTAATCTTCCTCTTTTTATACATCAATGGTATTAGGTAAAGATTATGTATTACGTATCCAGTTATGATTTTTGATCGTTCCTAGTAGGTAGTTCTAGGATGACTGCATGACTTCTGCTTATTGTTGAGAAAAGTGATTTTCATTTGTTACAATTTGGAAATGTCATGTCTATCTAACAGGTTGCAGATGAAAATGGCATGCAGTCTTGTTTAAGTATTTAAAAGCAATTAAGTATATCTTAATGTCTTTAAAATTAACTTTGTATATCTACTGTCCGTAAAGTAAAATATACGAAAGACCCACAACTTCTTTAAAACTAAAAGCTTCTAAAGGATCAAGCAGGGTACTAAAATAAATAACCGTTTGTATCTTATCCAGATTTATAGCATCCAAGAACACGCAAGAGCGGACTCAAAACTTAAAACCTCGGACCCGTTATGAGCCATCTCATAAAATAAAATAATATAACGTTTTCTAAACTAACTTTATTTTATTTTACTGTGCAGACGTGTATCTTGAAACGTTTCGAGTTTTAACGGAGATTCTCCTGCGGTACCGCAAACCATTTTGGTTTGGTTCATATTATTTTATTGTAAAATGTTTTCGTGATGTGCTATATTTTTTACTGCTCGTCTTTTATTTGCCTCTGTTTTTTCTTGATAAAGTAGTTATGTGTGGTTACCGAATGACGACATTTCCCCAAAAGTGGTTATTCTGTATTTTGACCGGTACCGCTGTTCCGCGCCTTAGGAATGCGCGGCGAGGCGGGGGGCGGCGTTGACGAATGAGCGGCGGGACGCCGCGCCGCGCCGTGGCGTTTATGGAATCCCTTCCAGTATTCAGAACCCCAGTACTTCTGAACTCCGGGAGAGCTTAGCGTTAATTCACAGAAAGTTACCTGAAACCATTCCGCTATTCAGAGTTGGGAATGATCTACATTCGGGTGTTGTTTCCGATGCAGAATTCAAGACTTCATATTTATGAGCAAGCTTACGAATTTACTTGACGAGTATCTAGAAAAATAAAGGTACAACCTACTTCTGCGAGCAGTCGTGAAGATAAAAAGGCGTGGGCAGAAAGTCCAAAAACCGCATATATGCAGGGATATCTATAAATATAAGCAAAAATGTGCCTAACGCTCGATAATTTTGTTGTTACTAACTTTTTGATTCCCCTTATGTTAAAAGATTGATGATTACATTATCTTTACCATACAATTCAAATTATTGTTATTTCTTAATAGTACCTATGATATTCATCCTTTCTTTAATTTTCGCTCGTTTACATAGAAGTCCTTACCGAGCGTATTTTGTTAAACCTATAAGCCGTAGGAATTCATATCCATAACGCTAGTATTGCGTTTGTAATGCCTCCTGCATTACAGAACTAAAAGCAGGGTAGCATTTAATTAATTAAACTCCGCGTTCAATCGCTTAAATTAAAGCTCAGAAGTACTGGAGTCTGGCGGATTTACCAGCAGGCTGAGTAGGCTGGAGCCTAGGGTGGCAGATTTTAGGGGGCGGCAAAAGCTCAATTTGTTTTTTTTTTGTCTTACAGAAATAAAATAAAAAACGTTATTACCTAGGGTATCGAATTATAGAGGTCAGTAGGGGCGGCAAAATTTGAATAGCGTACCGGCGGCAAATGTGTAAATCCGCCACTGACTGGAGTTCTGAATACTGGAAGGGTTTCCATAAACGCGACGCGCAGGGCCGTGAGCTTTGACGAATGAGCGGCCTGTACCGCCCCCCGTCTCGTCGCGCACATACCTAAGGCGCGGAACAGCGATGCCGGTCGAACTATAAGTGTAAAAAGGCCAAACAGCGGGCCTACCATGCACTCTTATAGCAGGTCAATTTTAGACGGAAAGTGAACTGTCGGGCTATTTTGTACCATGAACACGTTAAATAAGACGCGAGCCAGCAGTCACGTGACTAAAGCCGGTCAGTAGTCACGTGACAACATTTTACTGTCTGACCTGCGATAAGCTGTACCATCAACTCCTTTTTGACATGTAAACATTTGAAAACTGATCTGCCCAGCAGTCATATTAAGCAGGCGTGTAAAACTAACTTTTATTGAACTGTTTTCTTTAATTTAAAATAAAAAACCTAAGTCGATGTTAATTTGTGAATGTAATACTATTGTGACATTATTTAAAATTATATACAATGAAAAAAACAATCTCTTTGCCGTTTATTTTACATCACACATCTAACATAAACGGCAAAGAGATTGTTT
Source organism: Dryobota labecula (assembly GCA_947523025.1). Taxonomy (NCBI): domain Eukaryota; kingdom Metazoa; phylum Arthropoda; class Insecta; order Lepidoptera; family Noctuidae; genus Dryobota; species Dryobota labecula. The sequence goes on from OX383292.1 coordinate 2,988,760, forward strand.
GTGACGAAGATGAAATTTTAGAGTTTCTTGAGGAAGATGGTGATAAAACCAGTGTGAAACAAATCGCTAAAATCCAAAGGAAAGTTTTGAGAAGCATGATAAAATCTTTTGACTTGCAGGATATATGTGATGATGACGTAGCCCATTGGAATGACCGCGTGATTATTAAAAAAAAAAAAAAAACATTTATTTCAGGTCTTTAACCCATATAAAATTAAAAAGGAATTTTACAAATTGCCATTTTTGCACTATAAAAACAACACCCCACAGTGTTTCCCATTGTTCATATGAAACTATCCTTGAAGTAATTATTACCAAATAACTGCACTATCTTACTACTCGTAACAACGGACACGATACAAATGTGTGCATTTCCGATTTATTTACAGAAACTGTTTGTTTCTTCTGTTAAAAAACCCACTTGAATTTCCAATACTAAAAATAACCTCATAAATTGTTGTGGTTAAGATAGTATATTTATATGAGTCGTTCAAAAATAGCAAAAACTTGTTAAGTTTTTCAAGTAGGCACTTACCTTTCTTAAGTATCTAAAAGGGCCTCCAACGACATAATCGTGTTAAATAAGATTGTTTGCTTCGAAATATAGTTTATTTTACAATTCTCTTGATCATTATAAACTGTTTTTAAATTAATTTTATCTAGTTCTACTAAACCGTAAAACCGGTAATATTGCGAAATTGTATTTCCGAACGTTTGTTTATAATATGGCGTACCGGCTAGTGATAACGTAGCAGGTCTGAAGTTGACACATTGCAGGTCAGACGGAAACGCTCATGGTACAAATAGAAAACCTGCCAGGTTAACCTGCTAAGTTGACCTGTCATGTACTTGGCAAGTATTTTAAATGTTGATGGTAGGGCCCCAGGTCCAGTTACTGAACAGTTTCTGAATATGCAACTATACCAATCACAAAGAACCCAAAAAAATATATTCTCATACCGAAATTTATAAGGTCGTTAATCTCTTCAGTCCAGTCTCTCGAGAATGCTTACTTATTCAGCAAAGATAAAGAAAACTGTAAAGAAACAAATATATCGCTGTTCTCTGCTATACCAGACGTCATATAATTTTGTTGATATATTGTAATAATCTTAGCTCTATTCTTAGAGCCCTCTTTTAGTGGGTATACCGAAGATTCATTTCAATCATATACCGTTTTAGTATATCTTCTCATGAGGAGATAGGTACATTAAAACGGTTATGATTGAAACGAATCTTCGGTACCTACTCGGTGTTGGTAACTTCGGTCTACTTATTGTAGATACATAGGTACATGTACCTATGTATCTACAATAAGTACCTATTTACCCTCATATTTATAATACCCTCACGTTTAAATGTCAAAAAACATGGTTAAACAAACTGTGTTTTTGAAGCCGAGTTGGGTAACTTGTCTTCTACTATGTGTAAAAGTCAAGTTACCCAACTCGGCTTCAAAAAGGGTATCATTAATGATTTTTTCTGCAATGAGACGCTGCGTTTTAGATAATTCAGGCATTTTGGTAGCAACACTTTTAGCGAAAACATCATAACGGTCTTCTTTAATAGAGTGTCGCTTAAAGTGATTTTGTACCGATAAAAGTACATCACTGCCAATTGAGTCTGCTTTCTTTTTTTGGTGGTATTGACTGTGGCCGATTATTGGCAATAAATAATATTAGTGGGGTCAGACTGCTCATCGGTGGACTCGAACGGCTCATCGGTGGGCACGGTCGGCCTAACGGTGGGCTCAGCCGACTCAGTTTCTGTGTGCTTAGTGGGTTCAGCATCGGAGGGCTCCGTAGGTGTCGTTGGGATTTGAAACATTTGATTATTAGTTTAACGCCACATTCTCTATGCTAATACCTGTTTTAAATGTAATTTTTGTAAAATATTTCAGTTTCCACGAACTGAACAGGAATGGAATTTATATCCTAACAATTTGAAGAGAGATGGAATTTCCCGCATTGCCTTGGAGCGATTGATGGGAAGCTCGTAGATATTACACCTCCAGAAAATAGTGGATCATATTATTTTAATTACAAAGGCTAACATAGCATGGTTTTAATGGCAATAATGGATGCGAATTATCAATTCTTGCTGTGCGATTTTGGGACCAATGGTTTCGGATGGAGGTGTTCATCAAAATACTGAATTTTATGAGAAACTTCAAAATAATGATGTAAAAGTTCCTCTCGCGGAAAGCGTGGAAAACAGTTCCAGAAGCCTCCCTTATGTATTCGTGGCCGATGATGCATTTCCTTTAAGATGCGACATGATGAAACCTTTCCCACAAATTGACTTAAATTCACATGAAAAAAAGAAGATTTACAATTATCGTGTGTCTCGAGCGAGGCGGATAGTTGAGAATGCATTCGGCATATTGGCATCCAGGTTCAGAATTTTTCACACGCAAATTAACTCAGATCCTCACAGCATAGAATCCGTAGTAATGGCTTGTTGTGTTTTACACAATTCCTGATGTCATCTTCGCGTAATTTCTAGGAAGGATGTAACATAGAGTGGATAACAGCTCCTTTAAAATCCCGGAATAATTATAATGACGTTTAAATCCCGGGATTTAAAAACCACGAATTATTTATTGGACTTTATTTATGGTTACAATTTGTTGATTTGAAAAATCATATAACATTTTTTAGGGTTACGTACTAAAATTTCTAAAAACGGCTCTAGAATTTAATAAATTTAGTACGTAACCCTAAAAAATGTAAACGTCATTATAATTATTCCGGGATTTTAAAGGCGGTATTATTCACTCTAGGTTACATCCTTCCTCGAAGTTTAGGTAAATTAGCTCTACCTATTCCGGTCTCTGATGATCAAACATGTTCGAGCGTGAACTTCTTGGAATGCATTGTTCTTTAAGAAAAGACAGCTGATTATAGTACCATAACTTTGGATTATATATTTCATGAGTGCCTGCGCCTGACTTCAAAGACTACAACTTTATATTCCTCCTTTTTGAAGGCTGTTCAAAAGCTGTTAATTTTTGTTGTCACTAGGTCACGGTCTGCATTCGGTTCTATTTCTTTAAGTTTTTCTATTAGTTTACAATAAGCAGCATTCCGATTATCTCTGTTAAGGTAATCTTTATTTTTTATATTCCATAAACAGGATTCATTTTGATATATTTGTAAGAATTCTTCTAATATATTGCGGTTCGACATTATGCAATGCAACACGTCCTCATAGGAACACTTCCGCAGTAACAACTGAGCGCTCACAACACATACTAAAATGTTTAATCTGACAGTTTGGTCAAACTGTTTGATCAAATAAAAATACGAAAATTCATATTTATCCAAGCCAATTGATTTACTCATTAAATTTTATCAAATTTTGTCACGGACATTCATGCCAATTTGATCAAACTGTTTGAACCAGCCTGTTTGATCAAATTACTTGAACGTCTATGGCGGCCATAATGTACCATGCTACAACGAAAACACTGGAATCTGTATTAACAGTAACATACATGATACAATATACCTTAAGTCTGCATACTGCTTATCAGTTAATCTGCAGTTGTTCTCGTCTAAAATGATAAAAAAAATCAAAACTTAATTAAATTATGCTAAGTAAACTATAATAAATATACGTACACTACAGTCGAGATCAAAAATCTTACATTCTACAAAAATACATTTTCTGATGTTACAAACAGCTCCTTTATGGACACAAACAATGAGAGATAATGTTTTTGTAGAACTCTTTTAAGTTGATCATTAGATTTGACATGCGATAGCACCACCCTAATTGCGTAACACGCTTTCAATCACAATCTGAATGATTTTGAAGGCTATTGCTAATCCATTACTTCATAATTGTACAACAATTTGTCTGCTCACCAACGTTAATAAAATAACGCAATGAATGTTGTTGAATCGTCAAAATGAAAGCCATTGCTACTGTAAGTGTGTTACGCACTTACCTCGCAGTTCGAAACTGCCAAATTTCTCCAAACGATTTTAAACTTTAAAATGTTGACGATTAAGTTCAAAATCGAACGAGAACCAACAACCGTACAACCGTACATGTAAATAACATGGGGATGGGGATACATAAAAAGTTTCTACATAAGTCACAATTGCATGGGAAATAAGGAAAACCTGGGCTACGATTGAATATTCCAATATAACGAATATATCCACTCGACTCCATCGAACTAATTACTATACAGCAGAGTGGCTACCTCGGCGCACTCCGCAATTGTTTGTGTCTCGTTCAATGGAGTTCGGAATGAAAAACCGCAGTTTGAATAGGAACAAGAGAGAAATTGTGAATAGGCCAATCACGGTGATTGATTTTGTACTTCGCGTTGAATAAATTGAAGTGCTTTTTGCTGCAGACGTATTGTTTTTATTTTTCGTGTGTGTTCTGTTCCTTGGTGATGATGAGCGCGAGATCACCGTTTTGGGAGCAGTGGTGATGAAAGAATTTACACCAAGTGAAGCGCCGGCCCGGGTTCGTACACACAACCTACAACTCGTAAGTCAGGGCCGTTTCTACTGGGCCACCACTCTCACTTTTTATGATTGTAATTCTATAATAAATATTTGTTAGGGCCGCGAATCAATTTTTTTGACGTGACAACGTCTAATAAATCGATGAACGCCGGCTGCATGCACGAAAAAGGATGACTCATTGTCCCGTTACGCTCATTGTACGCTTGCGCCGGAACCGCTTCAATGTTTTGTTATGACGTTGTCACGTTAAACTATCGTCCGTAAACCAACTTTACAGACAACCAATTTCTTATCTGTCGAATCAACATACAACCTGATACTGACCTGCAATTTGCAAAAAACTAATGAAAATGTGAATTTCGCGGGCTACCCTGTCGCCTTAAGGCCCACATATATGCCAGTGACCTTGAGTGGTTAGCTTGTATGTTCTGTACTGAGCTCACGCAACGCGTCGTACGTCCAGCCCAATAATAGGACTCGCCCATCCAAGAGCGCTGTCCCAAATAAGACGCATTATTAATTTATTATACATAAAACAAAAGGTATTTTAATAAACCACGTATACTAAAAGATCAATAATTAAATTATCTTTAAAATGGTAGAGGTTTCAGAAAAATACGCTTTATAGATTTTACGTGATTCTCAGTGCCTATTTTATCCACGTTAGACATAACTTTACAAATTAATTTTACTATGTAACATAGACATAATCTGAAATATTCACATATTAAGTTATTATGAAAATGCGCTAATTTAACATATATACAGGGTGTTTGGCAGAACGTTGAACATACGAAAATGGTGGATAGGTGGGGTCATCTGCTACTTACTCAGGCCTAATTTATTTGGCCCTGGCCCCCTGGATATTAAAAAAAAAAATTTTTTGCTTTCTTCTAGTTTCACCACTTTCTTAACTTTAAAGTGTAATTTGTATTAAAAATGGGTAAAACAGGCAATATTTTTATTTATTACATCTTTCTGTAAGTTTGAGGAGTCATAACTTTTTTTCTAGCTAACATCTGAATAAAGCAATAATTTTATAAGAATCTGCCAATATTAAAGATAAAAAAATAAACTAAAATATTGCCTGTTTTACCCATTTTTAATAAAAAAATACACTTTAAAGTTAAGAAAGTGGTGAAACTAAAAGAAAGCAAACAAATTTTTTTTTTATATTCAGGGGGCCAGGGCCAAATAAATTAGGTCTGAGTAAGTAGCAGATGACCCCACCTATCCACCATTTTCGTATGTTCAACGTTCTGCCAAACACCCTGTATATAATTTTTTTTTTTTTTCAAATCTTCAACACTACTCGTTTAGACGTGATCTTCAGTATAAAATCATTAATAGTCGGTTATCGTCGCCTTAAAGGCGCGTTGTCAAAATCAAACCGTTACCACCACAGACATGCGGTCCTAGAGGAAAAACGAAATAAGATTTTCCGGGTAGCAAATTGAATCCGAAACCTCAAGTTTGCATCTAAACCGTGACAACGAAAGCAATGAGGTGGTTGGTTTGATCGATTTAATTAAGTCTTAAGAGGGCTATTACCGGTCCACTAGCGCCACTCCTTTAAAAACATACTATTTCGTGACTGAGAAGGAATTTTGAAAAACGTTTTTCATAATTCCTTCTCAGTCACGTGATAATATGTTTTTAAAGAAGTGGTGCTATAGCCCTCTTAATTGTATTTACTTCTATGTAGGTATTGTACCGTGGCCAGCACATCAAGCTACACGAAACTGTCAATTTCTCCAAACAACTTAAAACTTTTAGGTTCAAAATCGAACGAGAAAATTTGACAGTTTGTGGTTACTTGATGAGCTGGCCATCGTACATAAATCCCTAGATATAAACCATATTCAGAAAAGTTACACAATGTCTAGAAAACTCTCATTTAGGTCAACAATGAAAGTCGATAAACAATGTAACATAATTTAATAATTCTGTGGCTTGGTGCTAAAAAGGCCAAAATAGGTTTTTGTGAGATATGAGAATCTACTGTCAAATTATTTAAAAAGTGATATATTTATGTGTAAGTACTAAAAAGGTGTAACGACAATCTCTCAGAAGATACGAAGTATGTTAAAAAGGCCACTGTTGTACTTTCATACTGTTAAATATTGCTTATTATTGTAAATAAGGATTATACATATTGTCCCTTTTAGCACCAGGGGGCCAAGTCTACTAATGTACAAACGTTGCAATGGTCTCGTCATTGTGAGTTTTTGACAGATTTGCCATACAAACACTGTCAAATACTCACAATGGCGAGACCATTGCAACGTTTGTAAATTAGTAGACTTAGGTCCCAGGCCACAGAATTTATATTTGTATGACCTACAAGTGGTTGTTCCGGGTCTGGCTGTTTGTGTATGTGAGTTTAAATGTTTGTAAACGCACCCACAACACAGGAGAAATTTCTAGAGTGGGCAAAGTAAAAAAAAAAAAACTTAATTCACAAAAAAATATTCGATGAACTGCGTTTTAGCGTTTCATGCAAAAGTTATTAGTTTGTTTTATTTCAATTTTGAGATTATGATTTAAAAAGCCGCCCAAGTGCGTGTCGTACCTCGCACAATGAAGGGTTCCGTAGTTGGAACGAATTTATCCCAAGAACAAACTTAACATTGTAATAGAAATACATGTTCTCCCATACATTGGTATACGTGACGGTCAATTCTCCAATTGCAAATGTAAGTTGGTTGAATATTACCCGTTATCTTGTAAACCCTACTTTCCTGTGATAGTTTTCCTTTTAACTTCGTTATAATAATATACTACTGCCGTGAATTTTTTCACATACTTAAATACAACCATTTAGCTGGCAGGGGGAGGGGACACTTGACTCTTACAAAAATTAGCAATTTAAAGCTTAACATTTCGCAAACGGATCCCTGAATCGAAAAATGGTTTTCACCATAGATATAAGAAATAAGGAGACATGCCCGGTAGCTAAAACTGTATGGAAACCCGATGTCTGCAGTCTATCCCTTCCACTCGCCACAACTACACATGCAGTTCAGTAAAAGCAATAGATACGAAGTCGCGCACACACTCGCAATTCATAAATCGAAACTTACTACACAATCAATTATAAACCTTTTCGCATCAAACACAACGCGCATTTACCAAGCACCGTACAACTCACTCACACGAAAGCATCGGGCTCTATCGTTGTGCTGTGCAAAAGCCATTTATTTTACATATACGCTAATGATTGACTAAATCGAAAAGTTATCGATTCTTCCATTTATTATTGTATTAAAACTTTTGTGGGGGACCTGAAAATAAAATAAATAATAAACGGTATACAAATAATAATATAATACAAATAAACAATATTTTGCTAAAAACAAAATATTATTAAGTAAATTAAAAAAAATAACAATATGAGAAAATAAAGATGTGTAATAAACATTATTTCACATGGTTCTTCCAATCGGGTTAAAACGGTTAACAAATTGAAGAATAAACTATACGAGGGCTGCACTAAAAGTATCGGGAATGGAATATTTCCACTGTTCCTGTCATATTAAAATCTTTTTAATTGAAAACTCCTTGGTTTTAAAAATCGAATACCATTTATTTATTTAAAAAAAGATTCTCGGTCTTGTCACAAGGTTTTGTCAAACTTGTTTAGTCGTTGAGAAAATGGAATTGACTCGAGAAAATTCAAAATTCAATAAATCATCGCTCTTGAATTTTCTCGAGTCGATTCCATTTTCTCATATGTCAGTTGCTTGCAAGCTGTTTATTACTCCTTTTCCAAGTTCGGGAGACTACCACTGCTTATTCATTTGCAAGGAAAACTGATTACATCTATGTTTCAGTTACTGAAATATTGGTAATGTTACAACATACTCAATATTTTATTAGCATTCCACAATGTGTACTTAGGTGGTAACTTAAAATTATATGAGATCATTATGGATCTTGTCGGGCACAGCAAAAATAGTAGGAGAGAGGAAGCTTCAAAAACTTAGCTCATCAGTCAGTCTTCTGAACTAAATCTAATATTGAATATTTGTTTTTTTTATATACATAATATAGTTTACTTTACAAATAGATATGAGATATGTTAGCACTTATATTTTGTTGTTTAAATATTCGTTAATACTAAAACAGCACTTTCTTATTACTCGTAATAGCAATATATTCATTAGACAATCGACATTATTGTCGATAGCCTACGTTAGTATGGATCTGCACAAGCACATCATTAGCTCGCGGCAAGACACCGCGGCCGTACTACGCGACTCAACCGCATACACATAATATCGTTTTGTGATTTTTACATTGTCCAGTCCCTTAGCGTCATACATACTTACGTAGTGGTTAAGAAGCAATGTATTTATTGCAAAAATAATACAGTCGCTTTTATGTGTGAAAACAAAAATAACGTAGTAAAAGCAAGAAATATTTTACACCTTGTTGTTTTTCATGATTTTAAAGACAAATATAGTTAAATACTTGTACTAACTTATGGTAAGTGATTCCATGATGTACAAACATTTTGTTTTGGCTTCGGTTTTTACAAGAAATCACTAAACAACACGGCATTCTTATAATTTGTCACGATCACGTTCGAAAGCGTACTAGTTCGCGGAGACCGCCATTTGCCTACTTTGCGAGCATTTCGATCATTGCGCGCGGACACAGACACGCTCTCTTGCCACTTCTGTTTTTTATACTTCTATGGTTTTCACAAACTCGCAATATTTTCGAACGGCCTATCCAACGATTTCCCACACCATGGGATAGCTGAGAAAAATAAATATCATTCCCAGTTTACGTGTAGCGGAGGTACCTACCCTAAAAAAAAAAACAAGATTTTAATTTACCATTTTGCTGGCGTGATTAATATGTACCTACACCCATGCCAAATTACAGCTTTCTATATAGTACTAAAATTCTCTAGCTATCCGCGGAAAGACAGACAGATGGACGAAGCGCGACGTGGCGAAACTATAAGGGACCTTGTTGACTACGGTACCCTAAAAACTGAAGTGTTAATCGACACAAAGTTTTTATCAAATTGACAATAATTCATGTACCTATGTATTAATATTCTGTTCACGTTATAGAGTTTCATTGTAGGCTTGATGAAGTGTTGACTATGCTATTTATTATCCATTAAAAAAAGTAAGTTCCCGGGCGTTTTGGGCTTTCGGTCGGCACTCGGCAGTACTGATTTGAGAAGCGGGGGTGGTGCACGCCCTTCGCTCCAAAGTTTCCCGCCAATATGTACGCGAGAGGTACGTCCGTGTTGTTTAGGAAAAATGTTTTATGTTGAGAAGTAACAATTTTACATTAATTTACAAATTAATAATATTCGCGTAAAATTTGGTTTGATGGAGGAGAATAAAGGGAAAATTCGTATTCACTGAAGTTTTTCAGTAAAATATTATATTTTTATTTTATTGTTTCAGTTGTAACGTTGGTGCTAATTCTCGCTTACATAGAATGTATTCAAAGTTTTGGTAAGTTTTATTTTAATTATTTTTCTACAACTTAAAATTCCTACACCGCGACAATTGAATCAAATACGTTTTAAAATGATGATAAGAAGCTATGTGAAATAGTCGTTATTAGACATTTTATCATCACAATTGTGTTATCAAATTCCATTTATTATATCCGCTAAAAAAGTTTGCTGGCAGCCAAAACAGAGATGTATTTTACATTCAGATTAAAAAAAAATATCAGTTCAAAAAGTCACTCCGTGTAAACTGAAATCACTCAGTAGGTAAAATCGGTCTGATTTCATACGCAATCGAATATTTTAAAAAAAATTATAACGGTCGCCTCTCGTTAAAAAGGCATTTATTTTGACCATTAAAAGCATTAGGTAATCCCCGTTTGACCCATTCAGAGGTCAAAAGTTTATACGTGTCGTCGCGGGTAGCAGATATTCCGACTCATTTCATGGTTTCAGCAGGTTGAACTGGAATAACTACATTTGAACATGTACATAAAAAGCCCGGCAAATTAAGCACACCTACTTTAAAAAAAATACTGTCGCACGGTTTATTTATTTACTAGCTTTTGCCTGCGGCTCCGCCCGCGTGGATGTCGGTTATCGCGTAAAAAAGTAGCCTATGTCCTCCATATCCCAGACTATATTTCTGCCAAATTACAAGTAACAGACATTAGTATGGATTTCTGACTTCATCCATTATCGTCACACATCCATCTTAACATTCTCTTTTCTGCTGCAAGTAATCTTTTTAGGGTTCCGTAGCCAAATGGCAAAAAACGGAACCCTTATGGATTCGTCATGTTTGTCTGTCTGTCTGTCCGTCTGTATGTCACAGCCACTTTTTGCCGAAAACCGCATTAAGGCTCCTACAAACAGGTGCGACACGCGACGCGACACAAAGACACCGCGTGCCGCGCGACGTGCGGTCTCTTTGTGTCGCGTCGCGTGTCGCTCCTGTTTGTAGCCTTTAAGATTTTCACACAAAAATAGAAAAAAAAAAACAAAAATTTTTGAGGGTTCCCCATACTTAGAACTGAAACTCAAAAAGATTTTTTTCATCAAACCCATACGTCTGGGGTATCTATGGATAGGTCTTCAAAAATGATATTGAGGTTTCTAAAATCATTTTTTTCTAAACCGAATAGTTTGCGCGAGAGACACATCCAAAGTGGTAAAATGTGTCCCCCCCCTTGTAACTTCTACAATAAGAGAATGATAAAACTAAAAAAATATATTATGTACATTACCATGTAAACTTCCACCGAAAATTGGTTTGAACGAGATCTAGTTAGTAGTTTTATTTTTTATACGTCATAAATAAAACATCGATCAAAGTTACAACGAACTACATGAACTTTTATATTATTTTTCTATTCTTACTTGCGGCTACGGAACCCGTCATGGGCGAGTCTGACTCGTATTTGGCCGCTTTTTTCATCCGTCTTCTTCATGGCTCAGCATTTCGATCCATACAGTACGACAGATCTTATCACGGACTTGTAAAAAGTGCCTGTATATAATTTGATTGAAAAAAATGCATTGAGTTTAAGTGCATTACTTAAACCACATACCTACATGTTCCAGACGTTCAGTCAGGTCAAAAGACATGGCGGGCCGCTTTACATCCGAGGGCGTAGCCAACCAGCCGTTCTGACTTTATTTCCAAACGATTAATCGCACTCCGATTGATTCTGAAGCAGCACGCGGATAAATCTTACTTTGATATCGAATTTATCACGAGATTCGAGATTTTTCCGTTTCATTGAACACTTTCCACCTTTGACGGACTAAGTTCTTGATTTAAGTTCTCGATCAAAGATTTATTCATTTAAAACGGTTTTGAATTTAAGTGGAAGTAATTGGCCGAGAGTTTCGATTTGTTATTGGAATTGTAATTGAGTATTTTCTGACTTTCTTAATTCCGTTTACTAAACTTCTTGGTTAAATTATGAATATCGTTTTGGCAGTGGTTAGCTTATGAAGTAAGAGAAAAAAACTACATTTCTTGGGACACTTAGCCCCTAGCCCCCTATTAATAAACTCGAATAAGTCTGAAATCGATAACTCGTCTTGAGCAAGCGTGGTGATCAATGCTCGTGCAATCTGTGTATGAGATTTGCCCTGCAGTGGCATAGGAACTAACAGTGGTATTATAAAGTTACACCAGTTTTAACTTCGGTTCAACAATGCCTTTTTCGAGGTTTCAGTTTGGCATAACTTAACTCCGAGTTTATTAATAAAGGGGTTAGTAAATACCGAAGGCACCTTAAATATAGTTTTGGAAAAAACCTATGTAGCCCGCATTTTTTTTTGTTTGGGTGGGATATTATCAAATAACTTCTCCCGCTCTGGGCTGAGCGGGAGGGCGTGTCAGACTTTTGCTGACTAAAACCTACCCGTGTTGCTTCAGTTGCCTGTGTGCCAGGGCCACGATGATAATATGATTCAAAACTACCATTCTGTTCTAGCTGCGAAAGTGAATTTTCTACATAATTTTTCGCGTGTTTTAATAGTTATTTGCTATTCGGGGCGGAGATAAATCCAGCAAATCAAAGATCATAAAAATTGGTCCAGCGGTTCTTGAGTTATAAATGGTGTAAATAACCCGACTTTGTTTTTTATATACAGGGTTAATGATAAAACCCTAACAACCATGCAGGACTGTATTACTAACATCATAAACAACAACCTTTGTTCTATAACTTTTTACAATACATAGTACATTTAATAAAAACAAACCTTCAAGATTCGTTGTTCTATACATTTAGATCGTTGAGTTTAAGTATTTTTATTTTTGTATGAAAGTCTGATGAATTACAATCTGAAGAATAGGATGATGCCCCAAAAATATTTTTTTTGTCCGTCATGTAGATTATTAAAAAATATTGGACACGTATTTTTTCATTTTTTTACGTAATCAAAACATTACGGCGATACATTGAGTTCAAATGTGGCATGACGTCGCTTCTCACTTCTCAGTAGGTTATTTACGTAGAAGTATTTTTTTAAATAAGATAAAGCAAAAAATACGTGTCTAATATTTTTTTATTATCTGATTGACGGACTTAACAGTTTTTCTTTTTTTTTTTACCCAGGACACATCCCTATTAGATAAATAAATAAAAAGTGAGCATGTCAAATTAAAATAATCCATCACTGAATACCAAAATTATATCCTTCAATTATTTAATTGGATTTAGATTCCCTTGTCAGTCGCGACATGTCGATACACTCGAGTTGAATTTTAACAAGTTTCGGTCTGTATGTGACTATGTCATTAGTTTGTAATTGTTTATTAAAGTTGTATGTATGTTTGATAGATTCAAGGCTGTGTAGGTACTTAATTGTTGTTTGTTAGTTTCTTCATGGGGTACTTGTTAAATAGATTCTGTGCCTATAATCGACTGTTTAGTTGTAGTTCTATAATCTATTATGTACGAGTATAATCTATTGTTTAGGTGTAGTTGTTGTGGTCTTTGAATCATTATGAGCAGGATGGGACTCTGTTTCCGCTGTCTTTTAACCGCATTTGATTCTCCATGTTCTTTATATGACTGTAGCAAAACGAAATTTTCCTATTGTTGGTTGGCTCATCATCATCATTCATCATTTCAGCCGAAAGACGACCACTGCTGGACATAGGCCTCCCCCAATTAGGGGGGTTTGCCATAATCGCCACGCTTGGCAGGCGGGTTGGCGATCGCAGTATGGTGTTAAAAATGACTAGAGAACGCTGCTGCCCATTCTCTAGTAAGTCCCTTAGTCGCCTTTTATGACACCCACGGGAGGAAATGGAGTGGTGCTATTCTTTACATCCGGCAACACACGGTACGGTGGTTGGCTAATTTGTATAAAGTGCGTTAACTCAATACTCGATATAATTTATTGTATTCCATAATGTGAACTTGGGTGGTACGTTTACAAATACATGGTCATTGTGGCCTGTGTCGAGCACAGAAAGCAGGAGAGAGGAAGAGGGCTTTAATTTGACAAATTATCTGTTATACTTATTACTAGCTAGTGCCCGCCGCTTCGCCCGCGTGGCTAAGTGTGAAAAATTAAAGTAGCCTTAGTTACTCTTTATAACATCAGCCATCTGCCAGTGGAACAAACAGGCAGACAAAAAGAATTAAAAAAAAAAATGCTTTTTTGTTATTAGTATTATTTATACTCGTATTTAGTAAAAAGCTAGCTAAGCTAAAAAGTTTTTTGTATCGTTTAAAAACAGACACTTCACTATTATTTATTTTTATTCATTGTATAGCATTTATGTAGATTAAGTGTAGAAACTGTTTTAATTTATTGATAATAATTAATTAATTGATTATTTATAATTGATTGGTTCACTAAATAAAATACCCTTAGTGGTCATATACAGGGTGAAATTGAATTCATGGGCATCCTCTTAAGGGGTCATTATACTCATCATTATGAACAACTTTCAATATGGGACCAAACATGAAATCACGAAAAAAGAATCAGCAAACAGTTTTTTTTTTTTTTCGATATTTCACTTGGTTCGTCCCATAGTAAAAGTTGTTCATAATGATGAGTACAATGACCCTTTAAGAGGATGCTCATGAATGCAATTTCATCCTGTATAACATAGGCATATCAAATCAAATCAAATCAAAAGTAATTTATCAAAATTACATAAGACAGTCCCCCAAAACACCCGCTCTTCACCTCTTCCTAGTGCTTTAGCTGCGAAGAAGAAGTGGCGCAACAAACTCCCCAGTAACTGCAGCTGTCGACACTCGTCGATGGCAGCCATCGACGCGACGCGTCGACGGCAGAGGCAACTGCATCCCTCGAGTGTCGACGCCGCTGCAGTTGCCTCTTTCGTTGACGCATGCGCTTGTATACAGGGTGAAATTGAATTCATGGGCATCCTCTTAAGGAGTCATTGTACTCATCATTATGAACAACTTTTACTATTGGACGAACCCTGAAATCTCCCCGATATGGCTACGACTAGACCCTAAACAAACTTAGATATCACGTAGCGAAGAAACTTTGACGAATTTTTTGTTTCAAAGCTGATAGACAAGCTACTCTCCTCCAAACTTGTGTGCAAGAAAAAGGATCAGGAAAAATCTCCAGCACAGTATGTAAACGAGTTCTTTATCATAAATGTTGATGTCCAAGACTTGCGACTACTTACTAGTCTCCGTTCCCACGACGCGAGGACAGTGACAAAGTTTTAAGCTGAAGTGAGGGTATCTTGAATAATTTAGCGGCTGTGTACTCAGACAAGTAAGTTGTAACTTATGTTAGAACGACGACAACGGTAACTCTTTATCATGGAGCTTTGTGCGTCACACTCACAATGGGGTTACTTTGAAGGATTTTGTGGATAATACGGCTTAAGACATTTATTCCCCAAATGAAATGAATTTAGTCTCATTTAGTTGAAGTATGCGGGGAGGAATTTTATTGTAACATTTTAAACAGTACCCCATCAAAGATGAGTCTACTTTAGCCAGTCTGCAACCTGGTTGAACTAATAGGTCCCAATTTATAATACCATAATTATTTCTTTCAAGTCTTTTCAAAAAAAAAAAAAAAAAAACATTACGTATACGATGTTTTCATAGATATATTGACAAGGTACCGTCATGATGTTAATATCCTTAAACAGTTCCCTTAGATAATCGCGCCTGCGGAGATTATATAAGGCTCTGATGGCTCTTTTCTACAAAATAACAAATAGACTTGATGTCTTCAGCCCGTCCCCATACTCGTACTGCCCTACTGCTAGGCAAAGACCTGTGTGCTACCTCGAATTTGCCCTCGCGGTACGCGTCCAGGTCTTCAGGTCCCTAATATCGCATAAAAATATGGACAACTGAATCTTCATGAATGTTATCTTCTCCAACTACTTATTTCCTGTGTCGGACTTACATAGGACCACTTAAAATACCGGCTTTCCTACCGAGATTGAAGTAAAGTACTCAAGTTAAGAGTTTGTACAGCTCCGTTGTGACGTCATAGTCCATGTTATTAAAATATCTGCAAGGGTTTTAATCGTTGTCGAGACGCTTGTGTAGCTTCTGTATTTTAGTTCGTTATGAAAGATTATTAGATGAAAACAGACGGGTATACAACATTATGTATGATACAATTTTTAGGGTTCCGTAGTCAGCAAAGGCCTTATAGTTTCGCCATGTCTGTCTGTCTGTCCGCGGCTTAGCACAGAGGCTCTGTGTATTAGAAAGCTGTAATTTGGCATGGTATATTAATCATGCCGACAAATAAGTAAAATAAAATCGAGTTTTTTTTTACGGTAGCTACTACCTACACATGAAGTGGGGCTGATTTTTTTTTCTCTTTCCCATGGTGTGGGGTATCGTTGGATAGGTCATTCAAAAATATTGCGGGTTTGTGAAAACCATTTCCGATTCAGGGATCCGTTTGCGTAATATTAAACTGTAAACTTTACTAATATTTGTTAAAATTAAATGTCCGTCCCCCCATGACAGCTAAATGGTTGTTTTTGGATATGTGAAAAAATTCACAGCAGTAGTATATTATAACGAAGTTAAAAGGAAAACTATCACAGCTAAGCAGACTTTTATAGTTAGTTTGCGAGTTATAGTCGGCCAACTTAATCGCATTGGATTATTCTGTAAAGGTGTTACAATTGTGATTAAAATAAATAAATAAATAATAAATAAATAAACTTACATTTATTTATTTTATTTTAAAGAAGGCTTACAGACTAACAAACCAATCATATAAAAGAAAGTAATATTAAAAAATTGCTAATAACAAGCCTCCACATATAGTAAAGAAAATGTCGATAAAAAAAGTACATACAAGTTAATACACCGTGGCATTTTAGTCGTCATACAAAGGCAGCCCACTTCATGTATCCAATGACTACTAATCATTCATGTAAAAAAAATTTTCTTTTTTGTACATTTGAATATTTTTTTTATTAATTACTAGCTGACCCGACAGACTTCGTTCTGTCAAAAGCTATTTGACTGTGGCAGTTTGTCTATGCGCAAAGGAAACTACCTACCTACCCTACCTTACCCTATCCTACCCTACCCTACCTACCTATCTACCCTACCCTACCTACCTACCCTACCCTACCCTACCCTACCCTACCCTACCCACCTACCTACCCTACCCTACCCTACCCTACTTTACCAACCCTACCTACCCCACCCTTCCTAACTAAAACCTTCAATTTTTTTTTTTTTTTTTTGATAAAATCTATTCTCAGACCTACCAAATGATGACTGACACGTTATGTCAAACGCCATAAAGTTACATTAGAAGATAGAGTTACCTACTTATTATTACAATAAAAATGTAAATATGGTCGTTTTCTTACAATTTTTTTTTTTTTAACTTTCTTAAATTTTTCTTACATAAGAACCTTCTCCTGACAATAACAAACACAACAAAAAAATTATTAGCGAAATCGGTCCAGCCGTTCACGCGTGATGCCGTGACCAAGGGAAATAGGGATTCATTTTTATATATATAGACTAGCTGACCCGACAGACTTCGTTCTGTCAAAAGCTATTTGACTGTGGCAGTTTGTCTATGCGCAAAGGAAACTACCTACCTACCCTACCCTACCTTACCCTATCCTACCCTACCCTACCTACCTACCTATCTACCTACCCTACCCTACCCTACCTACCTACCCTACCCTACCCTACCCTACCCTACCCACCTACCTACCCTACCCTACCCTACCCTACCCTACCCTACCAACCCTACCTACCCCACCCTACCTAACTAAAACCTTCAATTTTTTTTTTTTTTTTTTGATAAAATCTATTCTCAGACCTACCAAATGATGACTGACACGTTATGTGAAACGCCATAAAGTTACATTAGAAGATAGAGTTACCTACTTATTATTACAATAAAAATGTAAATATGGTCGTTTTCTTACAATTTTTTTTTTTAACTTTCTTAAATTTTTCTTACATAAGAACATTCTCCTGACAATAACAAACACAACAAAAAAATTATTAGCGAAATCGGTCCAGCCGTTCACGCGTGATGCCGTGACCAAGGGAAATAGGGATTCATTTTTATATATATAGATGACGCATGACATAGTTTAAAACACCCTGTTACGAGTGCAGTCCGAGCCTTGTGTTACAAGGGCGCCGCGGAATGGAGCGGCGACATTTTTATCAGAGTTCATTCACCCTAACGCAAAAATGTGTTTCTTACTATTGCAACTTAATCAATCAGTTTATTTGTTAAACTTAATCTAAATCCATTCTGCGGCGCCCTTGTGTCACAAGGCTCAGACTGCACTCGTAACAGGGTATTTTAAACTATGTCATGCGTCATAATAAATAAAAATTAAAAATGTTCAAAAAAAAAAACATTTTACATGAATGATTAGTAGTCATTGGATACATGAAGTGGGCTGTCTTTGTAAGACGACTAAAATGCCACGGTGTATAATTAGTTAATTTTAGATAAGTTAATTATCCATGAAAAATTGCTGTGCCAAAAGCCGTCTTAAGGTTGCCACACTGGTGCAGAACAAGTCAACATTGGAATGTATGGGAGAACATGTATTTCTACTACAATATTAAGTTTGTTCTTGGGATAAATTCGTCCCAACTACGGATCCCTTCATTGTTGGACCACGACGCACTTGGCCGGTTTTTAGTAATTAATTAGTTTCGAAGGAATCTCGTGGGGCTTGTAGCTAAGTATAACAGCTGCAGTCCAGATTGGTCCCATTTTTTATATAATCAAAACTCAATTTTAACGTTTGTACCAAAACATCGACGCTGCAAGTTTCTAGTTTATGTTTTTTTAACTTAACATAATAGCTAAAGGAAAACTCCGAAGAGAGGGTTGAAAATTACAGGGTGTTTTTAATACCGACCACAAATTGTTCAGTGCTGACTACAAACTAATAATTTGAACCTCTTTCGGTAGTTAACCGTACTTAAGTGTTTTTGTATTACTTAGCCATTATACTGTTTGGAATTAAAGTAGGTCCTTTTAAATAAATGTTTATTTTGAAACATATTGTGACATGTTAAAATAGAAATGTCGTAAGGAATGTTGGATGTGATTAGGGAAAGGCTCAGAAACTAATTAAAAGAAAGAAAAATGGTTTATACAGCACAAAAACCACATAAAAAAAATAAACTCATGCAAAGTAGCCTAAAGCCTCGTATTCAAGAATTAAACGATGGATGAATTGTTTGAAAGATATAATGGCTAGAAAGAGGATGAATACTGACATGACGGCTGCCACACCGACCTCGAATACATTGGTACGTATATAAGGACGATTAAAATTATGTAATTAATAGCAGTGCCTCGCGGTTTCACCCGCATAAATCACGACCCCGTGGGAATATCGGAAAAAAAGTACCTTATGTGGTGATCTAGGTTATAAACTATCTTTGTGCCTATTTTCATCCAAATGTGTTTAGCCGTTTTTGCGTAATTGAATAACAAACATCCGAACATACAAACTTTCACATTTATAATATTACTAGCTTCTACCCGCGACTTCCTGCCTGCGGCTTCTTCCCCACAAAATTTCCCGGCCCACCACGTCACATCGCATCGCGCGCACGCACTATGGGCGCCCACAAAAAACCGCGATGCGATGCGATACGATAATTCTTGCTGTGCATTCGTGCTCTAGCTCGCACGCAGATATTTGCGATGCGTTGCGAATTCGCAGTTATGTGTGGGAGCCCTATTACAACGATTTCGCTTATATAGCGTTCTCACTTACGTTTTTTTTTTTTTTCTTTTTTCTCGCCTCCTATTGGTCGTAGCGTGATATTATATAGCCTATAGCCTTCCTCAAGAATTGGGCTTTCAAATGCAAAATTATTTTTCGAAATTTTTCAAAGGCGACTGGTAGTTCCAGAGTTTAGCGCGTCCAAACGAACTAGCAAAAAACAAACTCTTCAGCTTTATTACTAGTATAAAGGCCTTTTTTTTTCTAAGTAGGTAAAGTAGCCTAAGTTACTCCTTATAACATCTACAAGTGAAAGTCCCGTCCCGTTAAAATATTCGTTTCGAAGATTAGCCGGAACAAACAGACAGACAAAAATATATTTTTTTTTTTGTTTTAAGTACGTTATATACTTTGATACTTTCATATTATTTTCATTTAAGTTTGTAACTAACATTATGGGCCCTGGTTGTCTGTTAATAAAATATTTTTATTTTTATATTTATTAGTTTTTTACTGCATTGCATTTAGTAAAAAGCTGTTATTTTGACATTACAAACAGACACCTCAATTTTATTTTACAAAGTCGCTTTTCGTGTCTGTGTGATGTGGTTTTCTCCACCCAAGGGTTGAAAATTACAGGGTGTTTTTCATAACGACTACAAATTGTTAAGTGCTGACTACAAACTAATAATTTGAACCTCTTTAGGTAGTTAGCCAAACTATACTTAAATGTTTTTGTATTCGGTACTTAGCGATAAATATTGTTTTGAATCCAAGTGCTTCCATTTAAATAAACATTTATGGTATAACAGCCCTTTCTTGAAAATAATGTAACATGTTAAAATTTGACATGTCGTAAGGCAAAGTTTTCAATTTGAATATCCATACTAATATTATAAATGTGAAAGTAACTCTGTCTGTCTGTCTATCTGTCTGTCTGTCTGTCTGTCTGTCTGTCTGTATGTTACGTTTTCACACCTAAACCGCTGAACCGATCGTCATGAAATTTGACAGAGATATAGCCTGGTATATGGAAAAGGACATAGGCTACTTTTTACGCGATAACCGACATCTACGCGGGCGAAGCCGCGGGCAAAAGCTAGTGGATATATAAGGTGTATCTATTTATACACGAAATATTTTAAGAGAAACATCTATAGGTAGGTAAAAATCGATAGCAGCGAAAACATTTTTTTTATTTAAGTGTTTTATATTTTTACATAATTATTATAATATTAAAATTGCTTGAGACATTTTGTAAAATACACATTTATTTACTTATTCTATGAAATACCCGACCTGACGCGGCCACGCCGCGACTGTGGCGACACGAGCGCGGTGAATTTTGATAATTAATCATAATATCAAGCAATTTTTAATAATTAAATTTTTTAAATAATATACTCAGATTAAAAACAAAAAACATTTCCATGGCTTGTTTACCTATAGGTGTATCTCTTAAAATATTTCGTGTTTGAATAGATACACCCTATATTAGTCCCCCAGACCGAATTACGATTATGGCAGCCAATATCAGCGGAGACTAGCCATCTACGCGGGAAATATTATAGTGCACAAGTGTGTGCGTACACAGGTGCACTATCTCTCTTCCCTCACTCATAGTCCGATGGGACGGCAATCCGACACGACCGGAGAGAGATCAGGCGCAGGGCCAACGGCTTAACGTGGTTTCTGAGGCACGGGGTGCCAACATCCAAACTCTTTCGATTTTTTTGGAGAAATTCCAATAACAATTTTCCCGACTTGAGAATTGAACCCAGGACCTCAGCAGTCGCGCTTGCGAGCACGAGACCAATGGGTCAGTTAATATGGATGTAGCGGAAGATCATGGACACGAGCATTTTTTGGCAAAGACACTACCAGCCGCACTACCAGTAGTGTCCTTTACAATTAACACCCCCAAGCCTATTTTGGATTAAATTGTGCGGTCAACACAGCAAAGTTCAGAAATATAATTCTTTATTTATTACTAAGTAAATCATGAAATAAAAGTAACAGTAAACTTCAGAAATGTAACTCTTTATTTATTACTAGCTGTGCCCGCGACTTCGTTCGTGTGCATGTCGGATAACAATAATGTGCAAAATAAAACCGGCCAAGTGCGAGTCGGACTCGCGCACGATGGGTTCCGTACCATTATCTATAAAAACGGCAAAAAAAAATCATGTCTGTTGTATGGGAGCCCACTTAAATATTTATTTTATTTTAATTAATTAATTATTTATTTTTAAAGTGAATATATAACTAAATATTCTGTGTATATTTCATGTGATATTTCTACCTGTTGCCGTTATCAATGTCGAGCAAAAACGAGCAAAAAAATCACGTTTGTGGTATGGGAGCCCTTAAATGGTTATTTTAATCTGTTTTTTTAGTATTTTTTGCTATAGCGGGTTCCGTTCGTGTGCCAGTCCAAGTGCTAGTTTTTTTTCTGTATTTTTTTTTTTGTAATCAAACCTTATTATCAGTCTGCTGTAATCATTTCCAATTACACATTGAACAATAGTCCGTAAATTAATGACCACAATGCATTAACATGCAATTTGTCTCCTACGGGGCTAGCGTTCATAATTTCTATACACGATGAATAGACAATCTGGCATTGCTGACAATTCAATCAATTATCCACATTTGCAGGACGGGCCGCCATTCAAAACCATTTGATTTTGCTCAATCACACGCGTCCCTAATTGGATAACAACCAATGAGCTGGATATTAATTGTAACCGTAACGTGTTCAATTTGATTACGTTAATGGATTATTGTTGTAATCCGGGTACCAATTAAATTGGTATAGAATTAATGGGTTTTGTTAATTGTTAGGTATTTTATGGTTGTCTGCAAAAGGGTACTTTACATCATGCAGGGCGGCAGAAAAATAATTCCGGTTGCATTCGATCTGCACCCAAACAAATTTAGAACCAATTTTAAAATTGAATATGTGGCACTTGTTTTCTTCATATTATAATAAAACAGTTTTCTGATGAAGGCTCCTATAAATCAAATCAAATCAAACGTTTATTTGCCAGAAATACACTGTTTTGGTAAAGGTAAGATCTTATAACCTAGGAGTCATTGTATTCTGCCTGCAAGCAAGCGTGCACATTTTTATCCAGTTTACATAAATTCTTATTATATTAGTATTATTCTTATATAAAATTACCATGCATTTTATACACTATTCAATTTTTAAATTTTAATTGTTACTATTATTATTACACAAATTTTCAATTTTTATGTTCGATATATTCCTTAATACTATAAAAAACAACACTAGAAGCCATTCTGTCAGTTTTGTCTTGAACACATTACTCTGTAATAATTTTAATTCATTCGGTAACTTATTATAAACTAAAATACACATATTAAACACATTTTTCCTATAGATATCTTTATGACGGTTGTTGATGCAGTAGGTTGCGAAACTTTGCCCTTTTTTGTCTAGTCAGGACCTCACTACGTTGTACTACTAAAGTAGTGCATGTGTTTTTTTGTAAAGATACAGATATCTTTTATAATTATATAAACAAGGGATTGAAAGAATCTTACATTTTTGAAATAAAGGTTTACAACTATCTAGGAACCAAGCCTTGTTAATAACCCGGATGCACCGTATTTGAATTGTAAAAACTTTGTCGGTATCGGTCGAGTTTCCCCACATTATTAATCCATAGCTCAGTACAAAGAGGCGCGACATGCGACGAGCGGTGCCTTTGTGTAGCGTCGCATGTCGCGCCTGTTTGTAGGAGCCTTAAGCGCGTAAAAGAGAACACGTCCTCTAGAAATAAATTGCAAAATTCAATATTGCTTCTTATTTAGCGCCTATATCCGTATCCGCCGTATCCCTCCCGGTACTGCTAGAGCGTGTAGCTCTACAGTATATGTACCTATAGTAAATTGTAGGCTCTTTTTATTAAATCTGACGCTGAATAAAACTATCTGCTTCATAATTTAAGTTATAATTGTCTTTTTGTTAAAGATTAAAAAATAAAACGCAAAGTATTTATTTTAATGAAACCATTTACTTTAAAGGCAAATTGTCAAGGAGTCTGCCAATAAGTCAGAATCCAACCGCGCTTCTATTGATTTCTCGGATAAGGATTATCTAAAAAATTTAGGCCTTTAATGGATTCCCTCTGATGATAACGTCACTTTTACTACATCTGACTTAGATGGGATTTGCACCAAAAGAACCATTCTCTCCGCTACGAAATGCCGTTGAATAGACACGTAGAGTACCTACTTGCGTACTCACGCTTCTTGAAACTTTACAACCGCTATATGTATAAATCTAATACAGCATACTTTGAGTGGTAAATTGCAGTGATTTCGTGAAGAAGAGGAATCCTGGCCCGGGACCCAAGCCAGCATAAGCACAAGTTGAAACTAGTGGTCGTTATTCTGACCTCCCGGTCTACGCAAATACAGTATCTGTTTATAAACAGCCACCATAGATTTAACTTCCATCGCCTGTCACAAAGAGCACTGTCCGGCCGTATATCAGTTTGCAAATCCCAAAGAACATCTGCTTTCACAGATCCAATCTCACGCGAACCGAAACGTAGGTAAATCTGATAAAAGGCCCTTTTGAACTTTGAGTGAGTTTTCCAAAGATTTCGCATCTACTTTGTTTATCAAAGGATGTTTTCTTCTCGCGATAATATGTCAGCTTTAGTGATACTGATGGAGGCTATAGTGCTCCCGTCGTGATCGATCCGTAATTCTTTCTCTGAATCTTGGAGAATCTTTTTCATTGGTAATATTGAATTTTATTTTATTTATTTTTATATTTGCTTAGACAACAATGATCCATAGGTTAGTTGTATGGTACAAAAAACTTAAAAGTTATATTACTCGTATTAGTGTGTTCCAATTATAATTAGGTAAGTACCTACTAAGCTCAAGAAATTATATACAATACATACATGCATTCAACGGATGTAAATAATCAAAAACTATAATACATTAGTCCTGCCTAATCAAAACCTAATAAGTACATATTTTGTGTTAAATAAAAGAGAAAACGAATGTTTCGGTTACAAATGAATCCTAAGACTTTAAGGTGTTTCTGAGGCTCAATCGTATTGTTTACTGTCTTATCATAAAAAATAACTTGTGTTTTATGTGACATGCGACATATTTTATGTAACGTAGGATTCAGTTTGTGAACTGAATACAACTTTATGTAGGTACTTATTATAATATAACGAATACATTTAGTGACATATTTCTCCTCTTATATTTTTTTATAAAATCCCTGGAAAATACAAACGCAATGCGACACGAGAAAAGTCGTAAAGCTCTGTCTTTTGAGAGGGCGCTCACCGGTCCACTAGAGCCACTCTATCTCGTGACTGAATTGGAATTATGAAAAACAGATCAATCAGCGACCTCGGTAAGTGTATTTAGAATTTTCTAATACCTTTTATAAAGTTTCATATTGAGACCGAAGCAACAAAATTCGATCTAAAGAAAGCGGCCACATTCCTCTACATCGAATTTTTTTGCAGTCGAGTTTAGTTTTATTTTACACTAGCTTTTGCCCGCGGCTCCGCCCGCGTGGATGTCGGTTATCGCGTAAAAAGTAGCCTATGTCCGTCTCCGTATCCCAGGCTATAACTCTGCCAAATTTCATGACGATCGGTTCAGCGGTTTAGGCGTGAAAACGTAACATACAGACAGACAGAGTTACTTTCACATTTATAATATTAAGTAGTATGGATGGAGCGACTGTCTATCTGACCTCCACAACCCAGTTATTGTGAAACACAATACGTTTTGGTAAGACTGGTTGTCAGACTTTCGGGCTTCTGACGACCCGTAACAACTGTCAAAGATCCACGAATGACAGCCGGGACCAACAGCTTAACTTGTTTTCCGAGGCACGGAGGGGTGTTGGTGTAAAGATGGTCACCCATCTACGGACCAACCGCAGCAAGCGTAGCTTTACCGTCTCGATCGATCCGTGCGGCTGTTATTACTTAGCGCCAAGCCCAGAATTTCAACATGTTGACTGAAAATTAATGAATGAATTAGATACCTACATTATTAATTAGAACAAAGTCCTTTGACTCTGTTCGAATTAATAATGTAGGTATCTATATAAATAAATGCTTTGAATTTTCAAAGCATTTATTTCAAATAGGAACATAAACGGCACTTTTGAACGATTGATTATTGTAAATTGATTCTAATTGCCGCTTCAAAATGGTAGTTTCGTTTGGAGAAGAATGGGCAAGAAACTCCACCGTTACTCTTTTAAACTGTTTTACAATACTTCATATACATCAATTATATCATTACCTATATGTGAAGAGGATGTCCCTAGAACAAAATTACTATACGAGGGCGGCACTGAAAATTTCGGGAATCAAGGAAGAGACACAACATTACTATTTAAAAATGTATTTATTGCTTTTTCGAAGTATTCTCCGCGAAATTTTACACATTTTTCCATACGATGGAACCAATCATTGAACCAACCATTCCATTCGGAAGTTGGGGTCTCCAAAATGGCCGTTTTGTAGGCGTCCACAGCTTCTTCAGGTGATGAAAATCTCTGTCCACGCAATTTATTCTTTATTTTAGGGAAAGTATAGAAATCATTAGGGCTTAGGTCGGGGCTGTACGGCGGATGGTCTAATAATTCTATGTTTTCTTGCTCTAAAAACTCTTTTGTTCTGTGCGCGGTGTGAGAACTCGCATTGTCGTGGTTGAGGATGATGCGGCGGTTGCAGTTCTCTTTACGGGAGTTCAGAAACGAGCTGTGGCAAACAAATGCTAGCATACCATTCTGCATTAACCGTTCTTTGTCCCTCAAGAGGAGTAGTCGTAACATGGCCGGTTTTGGAGACAAACGTGGCCACCATTTTTTTTGCAACACTCCGTGAACGAACAATTTTTGTTGGCTTTAACTCATTTTCGAACACCTAAACTCGTGACTGGTTTTTTGTTTCGGGTTCGTACGCATATATCCAGGATTCGTCACCTGATACGATGTTGTATACAGCATTTGAGGATCCTGCGTGGAATCTTTCGAGAGTTCTGACGCAGCAAGTAACGCGAGCCGCTTTTTGCTCTTTACAGAGCGAATGCGGTGTCCATCGGGAAAACAACTTTTTTCACCTAATTGTTCATGCAAGATTATTTGTATTTGACTCATGCCAATGTCTAAAGTTGCCTGAATTTCGCGGAATGTCACATGTCGATCTTCCTCAATCAGCTTACGCACAGCATCAACGTTTTCTTGGGTGACTGCAATTTTTGGACGACCTTGACGGGGATCATCACTGAGCTTAACACGTCCACGTTGAAATTCAGCAAACCAGCGATAAATTGTGGTTTTGGATGGGGCTTCATCACCAAATGCAGAAATCATCCGATCAACACACTGTTTTTGTGTTAAACCACTTCGAAAGTCATAATAAATCATCGCTCTTGAATTTTCTCGAGTCAATTCCATTTTCTCAACGACTAAACAAGTTTGACAAAACCTTGTGACAAGACCGAGAATCTTTTTTTAAATAAATAAATGGTATTCGATTTTTTAAACCAAGGAGTTTTCAATTATAAAGATTTTAATATGACAGGAACAGTGGAAATATTCCATTCCCTATACTTTTAGTGCAGCCCTCGTACAACAACAGGTAAAAAACAATGACGGATAAATTAATTATATGTTAGATAAATGGTGCTCACATGTTTACAAATATTGTTAAAGTAGAAGAAAAACTAAAATTTTAACATATAATAAGTCAGTCGAACCTTCCGATTTCTAACTTACAAATATCAGAACACCCACAAAGCTGTTAAGCAATTTGTGAGACAGGTCAAAGTCAAATCATTTATTTCAAATAGGCACATAAAAGGCACTTTTGAACGTCAAAATTTACAAAAATAATTAATTAATTGATTCTAGTTGCCCCTTCCAAAAGGTAGTTACGTATGGAGAAGAATGGCCAAGAAACTCCATACTTACTCTTTTAAAATGTTAACAATATTATGTATAAATTAATTAATAATTATATGTAAAGACGACGCACTTACCTAGAATAAAATTGCTATACCACAATAGGTAAAAAGAATGAAAAGTGAAGCAATGACAGACAAATTAATTATGCGTTAGATACATGGTGCTCACATATTTACAAACATTGTAAAAGTAGATGATTTCCCTAAAATTTTAACATTTAATAACCTATGTCAGTGTGTGAGTTAAAGTATATTAATCACAAAAAAAAATGAATGTCATAAAAATTATAAATTATACAATTAAATTAGCAACCAATTTGATTTTGTCTAGACTCTAAATAAATTGTCCTATGGAGCAGGACCAGCGTGTTTCCAAGCATTCTTATTTTGGATATAATCCTCTAATTTGTAATATGCTAGTTTACAACGTGTGCTTTTAATATAAGTTTTAAATTTTATTTCATTTAATTGTAATATATCAGAAGGTATTTTATTGTAACATTTAACACAGTACCCCATAAAAGAGGACACTGTATAAAGACGTAAGCAACACGACTCTTGTAACAAATAAGAAAGATAAATGACGTCGCTACCACGCTAGGAGATTAACCTGCCCATACGTAGTCTATAATAAATTGAGCGGTAAAATTGAAACCGGGCCTCGGGCCTGAGGCCTTAGAAATTCGAGTTCGGCGTCAATCCCCTCGATGGTGGAATCCGAGCGATGTGATGCCGAATTATTGATGCGCCTCTCGACACCACCCAGTATAGTGTAGGACGAGTAGTGGAGGGTTTGTGTCTGTTTCATATTATCAGTATCTGATTACGTAGGGTTGAGGTGATTAAAGGGTTAATTAAGATGTGTCGGTTAGCGTGAATGCTAGAGATTAAACTGAGTAATATATGTCTTGGATAGGTATTGATCATTGCAAAATAATTACTATTGGGTACGTTTTGTTGTTTACTCGTAAAAAACCGGCCAAGCGCGTGTCGGCCCACACACAATGAAGGGTTCCGTAGTTGTGATGAATTTATCCCAAAAACAAACTTAACATTGTAGTTGAGAAGTTCTTACAATACAACTGCAAATTTAAGTTTGTACGCGCAATATTTAGAGATTTATTTTATTTTATTTTATTGTGTTTGCGTGGCTTACAGCTATTAATACAAAAGTAACAGTGAGGTAATCGACGACAAGCCATTTACAAGCCTCCACAGTTAGCAATAGACTATTGTTGTTCAAATTTTCAAATTAATTAACTATTCGTAAACCATAAAATATTTTGCTCATAAGACGAAAACCATCTATTTAGATTTACCATGTTATATTAAGACCATAGGCTAGCATAGGCTTTGGGGGTTTTCCTGTAATCTGTGTAGATTACAGGAAAACCTATAAGAAGTTAAAGTGAGTAAGAAACTATTTTCTGTATAAAAAATAAAAAAATTGGATTAGTTTCGGAGATAAGGGGTCCGAATGTTCAATATTAATCTGTTTTCTTAAAATTTAAAGTATTTATTTTAAAATTATAACACATACATTATACAGCTCGCAATTTTTTTTATTATAGAAGTGACCCCCATATTCAAAATTCATTTATTTACGTTACACGTCCATGTTTGGGTCACAGAAGTTCATATGTGTACCAAAATTTCAACTTAATCAGACTAGTAGATTCGGAGCAAATCGGCTGTGTGACAGACAGACGGACAAACAGACAGATAGACAGACAGACACACGAGTGAGTCATAAGGGTTCCGTGTTTTCCTTTTGAGGTACGGAACCCTAAAAATCGTCTGGATAAATAAAATAGTGAAAACAACAATGTTCAGTACTCCCATGATTAAAATGATGATAAAAGTTTGCAATACAAAAAGGATTTCGTATTTGTAAAAGCGAAAATGTCGAAGTAGTCGTAACTATTATAGGAATAATTTGACGACGAGTAACCAAAGATAAATTGAAAGATTTCAACGTTGTTCCAATTTACTTTGATTGAAAAGAACTTTCTTTACAAAACAATGATTTTCAATGGTTTAGGAAAACAATTGGATCTACGGTGTATTTACTTCGTGGTTAAATCCTATATTTTCTGCCCATTACTCATTCAAAAAATCTATTAAGTGAATCGCAAGATTTTTATCCTTTGTTACAGGTAACCTTTCGTCCTAGTCGAAATCGGTTGACCGGACTGTAAAAAAGGTTTTTTTTAAATGTCTAAGTGTTATTTCAAATGGAGTATAGGTAGGTCTATGATAAATTCTGAATATGAAAGATGTTATATTCTGGTTGAGGTTTTTGGGAACTAAATGAGCAAATTGCGGTATATTTGCCTCATCTGTGTTGAGCTGGTCTCCCATTTGGTGCAGCCTTGAGACGCGCACCGCAATTTGTATGTGCGCTATTTCATTTATAGTGACAACATAGGTACAGCCAATACCCTACATAGACAATATCGTCTTTAAAATACCTGTCATTTAGGGTTTCGTACCTCAAAACGAAAAAAAGGAACCCTTATAGAATCACTCGTGTGTCAGCTGAAAAACATATTCTGCCATACAGACATACATATTATAATATTAATTTTACGTTGTAATAATTTATTGTAAGTGTTTATTATAATTTTTATAATATTAATTTTATTTTCTGTGATTAATATAATTTAACTCACACACTGACTTATTATATGTTACATTTTTTGGAAAATCATATACAATGTTTGTAAATATGTGAGCACCATGTACCTATCGCATTTATTAATTTTTCTGTCATTACTTCACTTTTCATTCTTTTTACCAATTGTGGTAAGTAATTTTTATTTTTATTGTAGGTACATCGTCTTCACCTATAATTATTAATTAATGTATACAAACTATTGTTGACATTTTAAAAGACTAAGTTTGGAGTTTCTTGCCCATTCTTCTCCATACATAACTACCTTTTGGAAGGGGCAACTATAATCAATTAACTATTTATGTAATTTTTGACGTTCAAAAGTGCATTTTATGTGCCTATTTGAAATAAATGATTTGACTTTGACTTTCATGTTTTTCAACTGCAAATGTAAGTTGGCCGACTATTACTCGGTCACTTGTAAAGCCTACTTAGCTGTGGTAGATTTCCTTTTAACTTCGTTATATATACTACTGCTGAGATTTTTATAACGTATCCAAATACAACCATTCAGCTGGCAAGGGGACACTTGACACTAGCAAAAATTAGCACTTTCAAGCTTAAACAACGCGATCGGATCCCTGAATCGAATAATGGTTTTCACAAACCCGCAATATTTTTGAATAGCCTATCCAACAATACCACACACCATGGGATAGAAGAGAAAACAAAATATCACTCCCACTAAATGTGTATGGGAAGAAGGTAACCTAAAAAGACTAGATTTTATTTTACCATTTTTTTGGCGTGATTAATATATACCCATACCTAATTACAGCTTTCTAGTACTAAGAGTCTCTGAGCTAAGCCGCGGACAGACAGACAAACAGATACAGACAGACAGACGGACGTGGCGATACTATAAGGGTTCCCTGTTGACTACGGAACCCTAAAAACCAGCCAAGTAAGTACGTGTCGGAACCCCATATTTCAAATTCATTTATTTACGTTACACGCATTAATATATTAAAAAAACCCAGTATATCAATGGTACACGTCCGTGTTTGGGTCACAGAAGTTCATATGTGTACCAATTTAATCGGTCCTGTAGATTCGGAGCAAATTGGCTGTGACAAACGGACAGACAGGCAGATAAACACGAGTGATTCTATAAGGGTTCCGTTTTTCCTTTTGAGGTATGGGACCGTAAAAATATCAAAAACAACGAATTATGAAAATAAAACATTATAGATACACATAAATAGGTTATAAACTTACATAATATTATATTCACTTTAATATATAAGGCGTATCTATTCATACACTAAATAATTTAAGAGGACCATAAAAAAAAAAAAAAAAAAAAAAAAAAAAAGCCATAGCAGCGAAAAAATTTTTGTTTTATATTTTTACATGATAATTATAATTTTAAAATTGCTTGACACATTTTGCAAAGCAGTTGTATTTTCCATACTTATTCTATGAATGACCCGCCCGGACGCGGCGATGGTGGCGGCATGAACGCGGTGAATTTTGATAATAAATCATCATAACAAGTAATTTTAAATTATTTAATTTTTTAATTAATATACTCAGATTTAAAAAAAAATCGTTTCCTTGGCTTCTTTACCACCTATAGGTGTATCTCTTAAAATATTTCGTGTTTGAATAGATACACCCCCTTGTAGCTATTTTATTAATATTCATGTAATTTGTTATGATTTAATCATGCTTTTGTATGTTGTGTCCACCAAATGTACGATTTATCTATAACTATCTATCAAAATTCGGATATGTAGCACCAGCCATAATAGAAAAATGCACATTGTATTTATATTGAGCTGTGGGTACAGAGCTCTCTATAAACAAGGTCGGTATCGCAATCCCTGTAGGTTTCGATGGAAACCCGTCCATTTGCTGTGACGATTCGCGAATTATTGATGGACCCAGTCTATTTGCACCTCCAACGCGAAAAAGTAATGAATAGACCAATAGGGAGGCAGATAGTGCGGCGAAGACTTTAAGTGTTTCATGACTTTGATTAAGGCCGAGATTAATGGGGGCTATCGTTTTTGTGCTCACTAAAATTGGCAAGCATTAAGTAGACAAATATTATTTTTCCTCCAAGTGCTACCAAATTAGATCCTAAGTTGTTACTTAAAATCTTAAGCTTTAATTAATCAGGAATGGCACAATCTTTAGGGCGCTTGTGCACTACAAGGAATTTTACTGTCCGGCAGTCCGATTTTGGCATGCCATAAAATATACTAGCTTGTGCACTATACGTAATTTCACCGTCCGACATTTTACTTTTCCCTATTCTGGGCCGTTTTTTTTTCCGGTCGGAGATGACAGCAATGAAAAACGTGTTTATGCTGGTGCACTGCATCCGCGCTCAGTATTATTTATGAGCGGGCGGGGCGGGAGCGGGGGAGGGGGGCGCGTGTGTCGAATTTTTGGATGAACCCAAAATTCTTTTTGTCTTCTACGTCTTCGCACGTAGAGTAATAAAGCAAGCAATTGCCGACGTTCCAAGAAACTCATCGTTCCTAGCGTAATTAAGCGTGCGTGGCGTGTGTAGTTTCAAAGAGCTACCTAAACTGCGCTGCACCGATCCGAGTAAAGACGTACAAGTGCACAAGCCAATCATCCGTTTTTTTTTTCATGCCACATCGGACCGTAAAAATTCGGACTGCCGGACAGTAAAATTCCTTGTAGTGCACAAGCGCCCTTACAGTTATGCATAATTAGTAAAAAATCGCGATAGAAAATCCCGCAAACAGTGAACGTTCAGTTTCACATTTGACATTTCTGGAGACCTCACTCTACACTTGCGCCTCTAGCGGCGAATTAAAGCGTCCTCATTTACTTGATTCCTGGGTCGAGCAAAGCGTTATTGGGTTTTTTCATTTGGTATTTCAAAGTATAGCAGCCCGAAGTCTTGATTTGTGCCCGGTTGATGGCAATAGGCTCGCCCCCTATTACATGGGATTGAAATATAACTGACAAAATGTTGGTTTATAGGTGCACCTCTGCCTATCCCTTCGGGGAATACAGGCGTGATGTTATGGTACTTTGGCTTAGATATGTTCCATAGAGCTAGGAAACACCTCGCCGGCCGCTGCTAGGCATTGTCAACACTTTTCATACAAACCAATCGTGTCATGGCTTTCTAGCACTACGACACAATTGACATATACAGGTTGTTTTGGTAGAAGGACCGACACAACGTTTTGTGGGATTGGGGATGTTCTTTACTAGCACAAAATTGCTGTATTTTTCATTAAGTATATATGATTTTTTTTATTTAAAAGTTTTCGTACCCTAACACAATTTTAAGACTGGAAGCACAAAAGTTATTTTCTAGAAACACTGGTACATTGCAGATAACACCAACTGTAATTTTACAAGCAAAAACTAAAAACCATTATAGGAGTTTATACAGTGTTATTTTAAATTGGCTAGCTAAACTTCGCGGACGCGATCGGTTTCGATATCTAATCACGATAAAATAAAACTGTTCGTCATCGTGTTAAAATATCGATAGCCACCACGTCAGTGAGCTTAAACAAAACCAAAAAAAAAAAAAAAAACTTTTGACCGCCACGTAAAAAAATCAAAAACGTGCCCACGGCGCCAAGATACGAATTCATCCTTTCGAGTTTTTGTCATCTTATGCTAATATAGATAAATATAAAGAAAGACGTTCAACTAATATAAATTAGGATAAGTCAAGGAACATAATTATTTACCAAA
Source organism: Dryobota labecula (assembly GCA_947523025.1). Lineage (NCBI taxonomy): Eukaryota > Metazoa > Arthropoda > Insecta > Lepidoptera > Noctuidae > Dryobota > Dryobota labecula. Next base: position 3,022,788 of record OX383292.1, read on the forward strand.
GGAAAAAAAAAATTGTTTTATGAGCTTTATTTACAGATTTACGTATAAGTCTGTCATGTAGTCGTGGCCGTGGCGTGCTGGGCACATTTTGATTTGTCATCTATACATGACTGGGGCGGTCAAAAGGTTAAACTAATATTTCAAGTGACTACAATAACTACGCTGCCGTGTCACGCACATCTCTGCTATCTTAAAATAATAGAGTTTCGCCTAACCACTGCAAAATAATTTTATACACCATAACCATCCTCATACTAAAACAGAATTTCAAAAATTGTTGTTAGTTTCCGAGATATTTGTAATGGCAAACTCGTTCAACTTTATTTTTTAATGATTGAATCATGCCTAACTCTTTTAACTCAAGTTAGAATAGTTGTGCCTTACTCGCGGTAGCTGTCGCAGCGTATCTCAATTTCTGTTAGATATTAGTTAGAAGAGTTGCGCGTGATCAAGGTTTGAATTTGTCAACTTCAAACCCAATACAAGATTTGTGTACTTTATGCCAAAATCATAGAAAGAACCACAGTGAGCTGAATCATACATGTTCTGAATTTAAATGTGCATTATGCAAGGAATATCCTAATCATGTACTGAACAAAACGGAATCCTGTAAAGCTTTAGAAGATGATCTCAAAAACCAATGCACAACTAGAACAGTGTACACGGTAGATATGCAAAAGGCAATTTGCATACCTAAATTAACCATAAAAGATTTATTACTTTTCCAGAAAATTTGTACTATTTAATGAAACCTTCATTCCTCCAGGAAAAAATGAAGATGCATATTGCATAGTTTGCCATGAAGGCGAAAGCGGGAGAAAAGCCCATAACATTGCATCATCATATATTTATTTTGTCATGAATAATGCACGCGACTATAGTGAAATAATTTTTTATTGTGATAACTGCTCATCACAAAATAAGAACAATTTTATTCATGGCTATGATAAGATTGGTTAATTCACCGTCACGAATATCAGCTGAAAAAATAAAGTTTGTATATTTTGAACCGGGTCACATATAATATATGGCGGCTGATACTGTACACGGATGGATAGCAAACTTTGGTAAGGTAAAAGAGATGTATGAACTCATCAAGGGTCTGAAACCCCGTAAAGCCCCTGGCTCCGAAGGAATCACCAATAGGGTGCTCCAATTGTTCTCCGCCCACCTCATAATGCTACTGGCCACCATCTTCAATGGAGCCATGAGCAATAACATCTTTCCACAAGCATGGAAAGAGGCCATCGTAATCGGCATCCCCAAACCTGGTAAACCCAAGGTGGAGCCCGCGAGCTACCGACCCATCAGTCTGCTCAAAGTCCTCGGAAAACTCTATGAGAGGCTTATTTATAAGCGTCTCAGAGACTACGCTGAGACTAAGGGCCTTATCCCCAGCGAACAGTTTGGTTTTCGAACCAATATGCCTCGACCCATCAGGTCCACCGTATTGTAGAAGACATCAGCTTTGGTTTCCAACGCCTTCTTATGACAGGAGCGATCTTCTTTGATATAGCGAAGGCGTTCGACAAAGTCTGGCATAACGGCTTGTTATACAAGCTGTACCAACTCGGAGTGCCGGAGCGTCTCGAGCTCATCTTACGAGACTTTTTGTCGAATCGCACCTTTCGCTATCGCACAGACGGAGCTCTCTCTTCCCCCCATCCCATACGCGCAGGAGTCCCTCAGGGCTCTGTGATATCTCCCCTCACTTTCACCAGCAATATCCCCAAGAGTAGGTTGGCACAGTTGGCTCTGTTCGCAGACGATACGGCTATCTATTACAAAGGGACTAGTCAGATTAAAATCACTAACACTCTCCAGACTGCAGCCAACAAGCTTGGCGAGTGGTTTAGAAAGTGGCGCATTGAAGTAAATCCCGAAAAAAGTCAAGCGGTTCTCTTTTCGAAGCCGCGAAATCGCCCCCTAAGTTCCGACCGATCACCATGTTCGGCAAGCCTATCCCTTGGGAGAAGCGAGCCAAATATCTAGGTGTAACCCTCGACCATCATCTCACCTTTTCTGAGCATGTAAAGAAGGTGTGCTCGCGCGCCGCTTTCGCTCTCTATAGGCTCCATTTCATCCTAAATGCAAATAGCAAATTGTCACTCAGGTGCCAATTGCGCATTTACACCGCGTGTATCCATCCCATCATGAGTTATGCAAGTCCAGTCTTTGCACACGCAAAACCCTATATCATCCATAAGATGCAGACCCTCCATAACCGTTTCCTTCGTAAAATCACGGGAGCCCCCTGGTTCGTTCGGAACACAAACCTTCATTTAGAACTTAAAGTCCCTTCAATAGCCCAATTCATGAAGCGCATTTCAAAGCGCTTCCTTGACTCCGCCGCCACTCATCGCAACATTCTAGTTGTTAAGGCCGCCAACTATACCCCCTCACGTATAAGTATGACCCGGCGTCCATGGCATGCACTGACCGACCCAGACGACCCCACTACCCTCCTCCAGGAGAGTCGTAGGGAAACTAGTACAGTTCGTATGAGAGTACACACTACACGATCGTCATTCCGACCTCGCCGCCGAGGCCCCGCGTGAAATCCCCGACTAAATAGTCCTCCCCGACCCTTGCCCGTAAGCGAAGCGCCAGCACGAGCCTGTAGCTTTAAATCCCCCTGATAATAATCATAACCCTGATTTTATCCAGCTACCGACGGTCCCTTGCCATCCTCCCTCCGACGCTGCCCTAAGCCGAAGTTCGTACCCCACAGGGGGTGCCCTTAGCGTGCAGTTGTTTAGCTTATAAGTTTTTACGCCCTGGCTGGAGGCATTAAGTTTCTTTAGGAGCGTAAGGCAACCACAGGATAAGTCTGGTTAAAGAGTCTCAACCCCTCATGGCTAACTGTGAGATCCCAGTAAAAAAAAAAAAATGAAGTTTTTGTTATTATAGGAGTTTGTTTAGTTTATTTTATTACAACAGACTAATCAATAATCTAATAATATAATAATCTGGTCTGGCTGTTTGTGTATGTGAGTTTAAATGTTTGTAAACGCACCCACGATACAGGAGAAATTCCTAGTGTGGGGCAACGTTTTTAAAAAAAAATCATAATAATTATGTTGAAACTGTTTTATGGATTTCTTAAACAGTTTAATTGATTATTTTAAAAATTAACATACTATTTTAAGCATAACAAATCACAAAAAAAGAAATTAAAAAATTTTGACTGATTATTTTGTTCAATAAGTAATTACTTAGTCCTATTTTTTATTTTTTTATTTATAATTAATAAAGATGATTCATTACTCACTACATTATTTAAAAAATTAAACTATAGTTTGTCATATTTCATGGTTTATTATTTAACTACTTACCCTTAAATTAGATGAGTATTCTAAATCGACCGACCTGACAAGTTACACACATCTCACACAACTATTAGTTAGCAGACATAGGTCTTGGAATCACGTGGTAAAACCTTATTGCGCAAAAGTCTTCTAACTTAAGATAATACATGACGCGTGACCACGTTTGTATGAAACAGTGGTTATGCCCAACTCTTTTTATTCGAATAAAACGTTTAATAAATAAAATTTACAAAAAAAGAATTAGGCCCCATATTCTTAAGTTCTTTTAAAAACTTATTCAACAGTAATTAAGTACTTTATACAATTTACATAAGGAATATGAACATTAGTTTATTTAACATTTCAAAGACGATTTACTCAAAACGCTGTTTTTCAAGATAGAAGAGTTGTGTGTGACACGGCAGTACGGTCGACGACCCAACAAAAAAAATCATCAAATTAATTTATTCTTGTTTTATCGTTGTTTAACATACAATAAATAAATAAAAATAAAATAAAATATGTATTTTTATTATGTTGTATGTTTAGATATTGATACCCACCACGTCGAGCGAGTTTAGCTAGCCAATTTAAAATAACCCTGTATAATATTAGTACTGCCGTGTGCCGTCTCTAGAAGCCGCCGAAACAGCGATTCCATTCCCGTCACTATCTTGCACTTGCAGTTTGACAGTTGTGCGACAGTGACAGGAATAATGCTTAGCGAAAGGTCGTGAGTAACGTTTATTAATTTCAGTCTGAGTGATTACTTTCGCGAAGGTGTGGAAGTTTAAAGAACAGTAAAAGCTTTTTAGAGTAAATTGTCACTCATATAATAAAAAAATGTCCTTAACTTTAAATACGTAAAAAATACAAGTTTTGAAGACTGTTATGACATGTGCTAGGTAAATATATAAATTGGCAAGAACGCAGAGGATAGCTTTTTCTCGGTGAAAATTTTTTGACTGACTTTTTTCTATGACCGATTTTTGTGGGACGACTGCGAGCTCTTTTCAGTCTAATTTTACAGTTTGCTGTCTCCCTGATGTATCATTACACATTACACAGACATTATATAAAACTAGCTGCTGCCCGTGGCTTTTTCTAAAATAAAAGTAGCCTGAGTTACTCCTTATAACATTAGCTATTTGCCAGTGAAAGTCGGTCCGTCGCTGCGCGTCGTCAGTCCCGTCAAAATCCTGTTTCGGAGATTAGCCGCAACAAACAGACAGACAATTTTTGATTTGTTATAAGTACACTGAAAAAAATGTTTACTTATACATAAACAAATTTTCGTCAATTGTAACACAAAAAAGTGACCACATAACTTTATGCAACATGTAACCAAAACCTGTGCTGGCTGTTGTGTATCACTTTTATTAAATCAAGTTAACTTTTATAAAGTCTTGTCAAACTTTGATTATTCCTGAAATAGCCGAAGTAGTTAGGCAAAATATTTTTTTCAGCGTACCGTTTAAACTTTCATATGCGTTTAGTAATTATTTATTTATTTGTATAATGTGAAATACAAAGCATTCGTAAACAAAACTACACAGTGTAGGTATTAATAGCATCGGTTGAGAGTCCAATTTGGAAACAGACTAATTGAGAATTAGTTCTGTACTTTTGTGGCAAATTCGACGGGTGACTGAAGGGAACAGGGGCTCAAGGGGGCTTGGTGGAAAGCTCTGGAACTGAGCCATTGTGAGCCGCACCGATTTAAATGCTTAAGGGGAAAGCATCAGGGTAGGCCGTGAAATTCAAATTTTCTTTCGTTTTTTGCAACTTGCAAGTCAGCCTCAGGTTGTATGTTTATCTAAATATGATACGCGACCGTAACAAATATGTATTTACAGGATTGTAATCGTTAGAATCAGACAACTCCTTAAGCTCGTATATTTGATTGAATGACTATTTCATGAAATAAAGAAAGAAAGAAGAAGAAAGAAAAATTGTTTATTCTGGACAAACAAAACGCACTTAACAAAAATAAAATTATATAATGTACACACATTCAAGTAGCCAAAAGCCTCTCATTCAAGCAATAAAAGTTTGACAATTTATTTCATTGCTTGATGACAGTACCAGGGACCAAAGACAATTATTTACATTGTTACTCAATAGTCTGAGTTGCGTCACTGGCAAAAATGTCAACAAACAAACGATTACAGAGTGGAAAATAACTACTTTTGTAACAAAAAAAAAACAACAATAACAAGAACAATTAAATCATGACTTTTAGGATTATACTAACTTAAGGAGTTGTATTACTGCTTCTAATGATTATAATTCTGTAAATACATATATGTTACGGTCGCGAATCATACTTTAATCAACATACACCCAGACAATGAGCTGCAAATTGCAAAAATCGTAAGAAAATTTGAGTTTCGCGGGCTACCTTATCGCTTCCCCCTTAAAACAGGAGCTAGTAGACTTACATCATCAATACCTCAATGTTGTCGATGAACGGGTTCAACTAAGGGTGGTCACAGATGGTTTCAACTGCAGTAGCTAATTTGTTTGAGGAAGCTTTGTGAAAGGTTATCCCGACCTAAAGGATGAGTTAATCCACGCAAATGTTCAAATTTTAAAATTCCAAAAGGATAAAGAACGTACTCAGGTCAAAGAAACTGACCATTTGTTTAATGAATTGTTAAATACAAAACCCTCATTCCATAACCTAACACAGGGTCTTTACTGAAGCATAACTATAGTCATAAAATTAGTAAAAAATAAATAAGCAAGACTGAATAAAATCATTAAATCATGTAATAAATTCAAGAAACATCAAAAACACTGTTCCAAAAATATTCATTTGAGCAAAGAACGAACTCTAACACTCTCTCTCTCTCTCTCTTTCTCTAGAACTCTTATCAATAAATTGAAGAACAATCAAATTAAATTAGAAGATAGTATAAATATTTATGAAATAGACACTCAACGTTTACAGTCTGAAATTCAAATAAACATTTAAATCGTTAGATTTGCCAATACTGAGAGTGACCTCACACTCCCCGTGTAAGGCGTTTCTATGGCAGCATGCGACATTACGTGTGTCAGAGGTGTCAAAACGAAACAGAAACGTGAGTCATCATCATCTGCCTAGCCTTTGTTGGGGTCGGCTTCCCAGTCTACCAGCATGATGCAGCAGTTACTGGGTAATACAATACCCCTTGGTAAAACTGGTTGTCAAACTTTCGGACTTCTAACGACCCGTAACGACTGTCAAAGATCCACGAACGACAGCCGGGATCAACGGCTTAACGTGCTTTCCGAGGCACGGAGGAGTCTTGGTATGTAAAGATGGTCACCCATCCACGGACCAACCACGGCAAGCGTAGCTTCACCTGGTCAATCGACTCGTGCGGCTGTTATTAGTTAGCCACAAGTCCCTTAAAAACGAAAGAGAAACATATAATAATATCCTGATATTTAAATCAATATTTATTCCACAACTTACGCTATTGCACTTATCACAGTTTGTCTCTGTATCACCCAAAGGTTGACTGGTACAAAATGCCTGTGGCATTAAGTACACCTCTGTACATTTGTGTGCTTATAGTATTAAATAAATAAATAAACGCGATCATCTTTTGACTCTGTAGAGTTAGAATTTTATTTATTTGTAAGTAGGGCAAATCTAACGATTTAAATCTTTGGATTTAGAGGACTTGACATGATCATGGGTTTTCGTGGAATTTAATAAGATCTACTCGTATACTCCTGGCTAAGGCCAACTCGAACTCTAATCCTCGTCAGATGGTTTTTGCCATTCCTGATTGATGATGATAATGATGATGTGATGCCGAATTATTGATGTGTCTCTCGACACCACCCCTTTACAGTAAAGGGCGAGTAGTGGAGGGTTTTTGCGTTTCATATTAGCCCCACCCCTCGTCTTTGTCACAGGTGGTCACATTTCTGGAACGTCGTCCCCCCTGGTGTGACGTCACATATTTCCCAATTGTATGCTTAGAAACATAAAAATAAAAAGCAGTTTTTTTTTTTTCATAAAATAATTGTCAAGTGAACAATAAGGACGGACGTATTGAAATCACTACGCTGGCGCGTGCAGTGGAACTTGTCGAAGGTCTCACAAACAATCGACGACGCTTAAACCTTATAAATACAGGTCGAGTTACTAATATTTTTATGGTTTTTGTTTACGTATCAATTTCGCGTTTTAATATTTTAGATTTTTCTATGTGACGTCACAAAGCTTTTGACCCGCTGCCGTTAGTCACACAATGTCACATTTCGTTGAGACACCCCCCTCCCCCTCCCTGATGGTCCCTTGTCGGTATCTGATTACATAGGGTCGAGATGATTAAAAGTGCTATAAGTGTTAATTAAGATACCATTTGTGTCCATTACCGGTAACACTAGAGATGAAATTAAGTATTATAATTCTAGTAAGTTGGTCGTTGCAAGTGATATGATGTGTGTAAGTAGTAAACGCTGAACAACTCTTCCGCCTGGTTTAAGACGGAACTGACCGCCAAATTCTAGTATTAGAAAAAAACTATCATAGACTTGAAAACTTACTTCCATTTTGCCATGGTAATGATCAATAATAACCTCTAAATTGAGTGTTAGCATTTCCAAAATTGTCTTCAATTAACTGTCTGAAGGAAATTGTATTCCAGACGGAGCCTTGAAAATATTTTAACGTCCATTAATTTGAGCACCAATTAATTTCTCCATTTTCTCCAACGCTAGAGATCTAAGTACATAGTATATAAAAAGGTAGTGCAGCAGGCTTATTTGTCGCCGCTCTACTCCAGATGCACAAATTATTCATACGCCATCAACGCTCCGCTATCGCCACGAAATACGGACTGGAGTGGTTTCTTTAAACAAGCAACTGCTCCCTTTAAAAGTCTTAAATATAGTCCCTGTAAGGAAGAATTTGTGGAGTAAAATATTTTAGATTGCGTTCAAATCGTCCAAACTTAACCGGTTCACAGAATCACAGCCAAATGAACCATAAATGTGCTCTGTTCCACTGCTTTAACCGTTGTGTCAGCTTATGGGTCAGTGTAGCTGTTAAATGCAGCTCAGAATTAAGTACTTTTTATCTCAAGATTATATTATTATGGATGAACGCTGAGATGATGGCCGACTGGAAATAAATTGGGATAAAGGCAACATCATGACGAAGTATTTGACTCATGCATTCAATTCCAAAGTTATAGGTAGGTTCTCGAGGCTTATTAAAATCCATCCGGATCTACTTTGAAGCAACTTGAAATTACTTTGGTTTTTAGGGTTCCGTAGTCAACAACGAACCCTTATAGCTTCGCCATGTCCGTCTGTCTGTCTGTTTGTCCGCGGCTTGGCCCAGAGACTCGTAAGTACTAGAAAGCTGTAATTTGGCATAGGTATATAATCACGCCGACAATAAACAAAATCTTAAAAAAAAAAAAACATTGTTGCGTGGTGAAAATATCCTTGCACGTAAAGGGGGATAATATTTGTTTCCTCGTCTGTCCCATGGTGTGGGGTATCATTGGATAGGCCGTTCAAAAATATTGCGGGTCTGTGAAAACCTTTAAGGATTCAGGGATCCGTTTGCGTAATATTAAGCCTTAAAGTGCTAATTTCTTTTAGAGAAGTGTCCCTTCCCTAAATGTGCTACCTAAATGGTTGTTTTTGGATATGTGAAAAAAATCATGGCAGTAGTTTAAATAACGAAGTTAAAAGGAAAGCTTTAACAGAAAAGTAGGCTTTTCAAGATAAAGAGTAATAGTCAACCAACACACATTTGCTGTTGGAATGTATGGGATAACATGAATTTCGACTACAATGTTAAACTTGTTCTTGGGATACATTAGGCCCAACTACGGAACCCTTCATTGTACGTGGTTCGACACGCAATTCACCGGTTTTTAGGTTTCCGTACCCAAAGGGTAAAACGGGACCCTATTACTAAAACTCCGCTGTCCGTCTGTCCGTCTGTCACCACTTCAACAGGATGTATCTCATGAACCGTGATAGTTAGACAGTTGAAATTTTCACAGATGATGTATTTCTGTTGCCGCTATAACAACAAATACTTAAAAACAGAATAAAATAAATATTTAATTGGGCTCCCATACAACAAACATGATATTTTTTGCTCGTTTTTATAGGTAATGCTACGGAACCCTTCGTGCGCGAGTCCCACTCGCACTTGGCCGGTTTTATTTTATTTATAAGAAATGGCTGGCTCAACTGGTGGTGGTTATCATAGACTTAAAAAAACACAAATCCATAAGTCTGATAACTTGTTATGGAGTTATAAGCACGCTAAAGGCTCTTACAAACCTGGCACAAGACACTGACAAAGGCACCTCGTGTCGCGCGACAAGTTGTGCCTTTTTGTCGCGTCGCTTTACATAGTTTATAACGTCACTCTTAACGTCATCCATTAAATTTTGCATCATAATTTCCACCTCAAGAAAAATATTGAACTATTTAGCTATTTACATTACATTTCCCGTTTACCTGTTCCAAATCGTTAACCCCCACATTTTAAGCGTATTTTTACCTAACCCTTACGTTATCGGTATCAGCGGTAATACGTCTTGTGCTCGCCTGGGGACATCATAAAGCCAGAATGCGATTTTAATGTGTCGCACCTCAGGTGATCGTAGAATTTGCATTATTCATGATGCTTCCATCCAAATTGATCGATTTTGACTCCGATTTGACTAAGAACCTGACTTTCTGAGGGAGTTGATGCGAATTTTAAGACGAAATTAAATATTGAAGATCGCACTTTATATCTGTGTGATTTGGTCGAGTTTTGGGATCGGTTTTTGGTGTTAAGATGGTAATGGGGTAGTATATTAGTGAATGTGGAGAATTTTATCTGTCTTTTAAGACAAACACTATACCTAAATTAAATAATAATTGTCGTAATAAAATGACTTAAATCTTTAATCACATTACTTTTTGGCACACCAAGGAAAACCGAAAAGTGTAAACATGCCTCTTAAGCGCACGGCCCTTAAACTGGGTCTCAAGTCTGCTATTACAATAGAGTCAGAATGGTCTCTTCATTGTGAGTTTTTGACAGATTTGCCATACAAACACTGTCAAATACTCACAATGGCGAGACCATTCTGACACTATTGTAATAGCAGACTTGAGGCCCTGATCACTCATAAGAAATTGCAAGGGTCATTTTTCTTTACAAGGTTTATACTTAGGGCATAATGAAACTCAATTTTACAGTAAGCCGCTTCTCGTCTCCATTACCTATACAATCTTATTTCAAACGGAGTATAAAATAAATAAATAAAATCATTTTATTTCGGATAACACAAGATCCATAAATTGATAGTAACATGTTTGCACTTAAATCACTATTGTTAGTAACTTAAACTAAAGACGAATTTGTGAGAAGACCACCCAACATCTAGACGCAACGAGAAATGGTACTGGTCTAACTATGGTATAAGTCTTCGCACAAATTGCCTTATTATGGCGGAGGAAGTGTCTGCCGCCACCGCCTTCAGGATACTATTGTGACTGCCTCTTATTCTGCTCAGGAGTGAGGCCGTTTTTTTGCGGATGATGTCATGAAATCCATCGGTATGATTTACCGCGAACATTTCCGAGGTACTGAAAAAACGAGGCAGTCGCAACAGCATCCTAAAACATTGTTATATTGGACGCGTAGAACATCCAGCGACCTTTTCGAGTAGTTGACCCAAAGATTACCGGTGTAAAAACTCTGACAGTAAGCTTTAAAAAGCGTAATCTTTACTTGGTCAGTACACCGAGAAAATCTTCGTGCCAACATATTACCCCTGACCGCCGAGCCCTATGCTCCCTTTCAATGTCACCATGGTCGCTGGTAAGAAAATGCCCAAGGTATTTAAACTTCGAGACTTTACGAATTGGCGTACCGTTTATAGAAAGACCGAGGGCATCCTCCCGGCACTTACCAGCGACCCCAAAGACCAGTATATAGTTTACCAGAAGTTTAGTAGATATAATGTAGAGAGGCTGCAGACGTTAATCTGTGACGTCAGAAGTTTCCAATGGCTGTGACTTACCGTCCTTATCACTGGCTTGAATTATTCATAGCCCAGTTCTGAGAAGTGCAGTCTCATTTACTTTTATTACTGGTTTGCTATAGGTATTTACCGAGAGTTTTACGAGTATCAAAATCAATACCTTTAATCGACAAGATTTAGATAATACCTATTTTAAAACTGTTGTAAAAGTAAAAAAAGAAAAAGATCAATAAAATTAAAAAAAAAAAATTGTGTCTGTTTGTAATGTCAAAATAACAGCTTTTTACTAAATGCATAATAAGAAAGTACTAAGTGGCGCATAAGTAACCACTTGACTTCATAACTGTTTTGTAAACAAGAAAAATTGTTCCGGGTATTTTTCTATTGTTTATTCAGACTTAATTTTTTTAATCTTTATTAATTATAGAGGGTTTGATCAGTATGACCATGTCACCCTCATAGGGGTAAATTTTGTTCTGTTTAAGTCGAAAAATAATATCTGTTAAGTGGCCGCCGCCAGAATTGATGAACATTTGGGCACGTTTTAGAGCATTTTGCATTATATTTCTCAGTACTTAGCGATAGATACGCCACTTCTTCTACGATGTTCTCTTTTAAGGCAGCCAAGGTCTGTTCACCCAAGGCTTGTTCGCAAAAACGCCTGACTTCAGAAAACCCCATAGAAAAAAGTCTGCAGCTGTCAAATCGGGTGATCTTGCAGGCCATTAAAAATCGCCAAATCGATAGATTGAGCGGTCGAGAAAGGCTGTGTGCAGAATATCCATCGTCGCACGTGTTGTGTGTGCGGTGGTACTGTTCTGTTGAAACCAGATATCCTGCAAACTCATTTAATTAATTTGCGGCAGCAGGAACTCTGATATAATGGTTCTGTTAGCGCTTACCATTCGCAGTAAGAGTGTTGCCGACGATGTCTTCGATAAAATATGGGCTAATCACATTTTCTCCGTAAACACCGCACCAAACAGTGACCTTGAGAGCATGCCATGGCTCATCATGTATTTCATGCGAATTTTCAGTGCCCTAGAAGCGATAATTTTGCTTGTTCACGTATTATGGAGGTGAAAATGTGCCTTATCGCTCATGATAATTTTCGAAGGAAAATCGTCCTCTTCGTGGTCAATGTTAGGATGGATTGGCAGTAATTTAAACGCGATAAGTGGTTGGCAGGTAATAGCTAATGCACTGTTTGCACTTTATGTTCATCTTCAAATCTTTTATCAATATACGCTGTAAAGCCTGTCTACTGATGCCCAATTGCGTAGCAAGTCGCCTGGATTGGTCATGTTTTTGGATCGACTTGGACACTTGCATCCACAGCAGCGATATACTCGGCAGAACAACTGCTCCGGGGGCGACCATGCCTAAGACTATCCCATGTTGAGCTAGTCATGGCCAGAGGGGTAATTGCGTAACACACACCAGTAGGAATGAGTTTCATTTTGACAGTTGAACAACATTCATTGCGTTATTTCCGTTGTTGACAAATACAATTTTCGAACATATGAAGCAATGGATTAGCAATCTGCTTCCAAATCATTCAGATTGCGATTGATTGCGTGTTACGCAATATTAGAGTGCAGGGAATTGACGACGAAATTCACGTTGGGACCACCACTCACAGAGTACATTTATATATAGACGGTATAAACAATTTGTAATTTATTCTTCTGTCTGTCGGTCTGTCTGTCTATCTGTCTGTTTGTTTATTCCGACTAATCTTCGAAACGGCTAGGCCGATTTTGGCGGGACTTTCACTGGCAGATAGCTGATGTTATAAGTAACGTAGGCTTTATTTTAATTTTATATTTCATAAAAAGCCACTCGTTCGGAGCCGCAGGCAGCAGATAGTAATTAATAATAACAAGAATTCTGGTTCGAGGTGGCGCGGGATAAACGTTCCTGGTAGGACTTGGAGGAGGCCTTTGCCCAGCTGTGGGGCAGTGGGTGCGCAGTATCGGCTACATAAAAAAAATAAAAAACTAGTAGGTAATTCGCAGTCTACTTGACATCTGCTGGGTCAAAGTGCCTATTTACATGTTTCGTCGTTTACGTTTTCTTATGAATTCTCTAGAAGGAAACATGCTCTACCGCAACATCGTTATTTACATCACATAGGCTTCTTAAGGCTAATTTATTTTATCGAGCGTAAATAGACGTAAGAGGCTTTTTATGCCTATAGTCGTGTATATCAGCGACAACCTTGTCTATATCATCTTACACATGTTAATCCATGTACACACAAGGCATATATCTCTATCAGTTACCTGTAAATGAAACCTAATGCCTTGTCCATGATTGATGAGCGCCGACGGCTTGTTAGTCAATGCTTCGGCGCCATTTGTCATAATTTGACGGCATTGACGCCATTCGGCGGTAATGTCGTCAGCCGTGATGCGGTGTTTCGATGCGGGATATAATTTGATGGGGTTGGGGGAGGGGAGATGTGTAGGTAGGTACTTACAGCACAGAATATAAATGGACTTACAGGCTGTTGTTTTAAGTGATCATGTATGAAGTTTTTATATTATATTTATATTCAACTTTAATTGGAACGGCGCAAATTAAACATTTTCTTAGTGGAGTTCCAGATTGGTAACAATTATGTATGACTAGCAACGGGGGGTGATTTGCGCACAGGCAGATTCATGCAATGGCATAATGAACATTATGCTCAGCAGGGTCCATATTTATAACTTTTATACAATACGGAATGCAACAAATGAATATTATTGTTGCAGATTCAAGAAATATAGTATTTACAATAGTGAGTCAACCTGAGCCGTATCACGCCAGTGTCGCCAAGCGACTGAAACAGGACATCGAAAATCAAGTTCTGCAACTAGAAAAAGTATGTATAAGTATTTTTCTTTTGTAATGTTGTAACTATCTTCAGTCTAATATTTCTTACAGACGAAGGGCATTTTGTCGACGATAGAAGTAACTGCAGCCGTCGCCGCTTGTCGGCTGCTGCCGTAGACGCGCCCGCGGCAGCCGTCGACGCATCGGTGGCAGTCATGATCGTCGCGTAGTCCACTTAACTTAAGCGACGCTATTGGTAGACCACAACCGCCGATGCGCCAACGGCAGCAGCTGGCGCGTCGACGACAGCAGCCGACAAATGCAGTTATCTCAGTCGCAAGGTGCCGCTAGTCTGTAAGCAGCCATTGTCTTCGACAAAACATATAGTCTACTTTGTTTGCCAGTAACCTCAGTGAATAACACTTTAAAAGCCTCGTGTATGTAAGCCCCTACCTGAAATATTTTTGTTCCATTTCTGACATAGGTCGGCTGAACGAATTTAGAATTTTCTGCCTAGAGTTTGTACTGATGCAAATATAGTTCCGACAAGGCTTTAATCATCATAGGCCTAACCTTTTCCCAACTATGTTGGGGTCGGCTTCCAATCTAACCCGATGCAGCTGAATACCAGTATTTTACATGGAGCGACTGCCTATCTGACCTCCACAATCCAGTTACTGGGTAACACGATACCCTTAGTAAGACTGGTTGTTAGACTTTCGGACTTCTGACGACCCACAACAACTGCCAAAGATCTACAAATGACAGCCGATAAGGCTTTAATGATTTTTAATTAATCGTCGGGCAACGTTGGCGTCGATCGTTACTGCCAAAACGCAGCGTTCACGTAACGTGCATTATTTTATGTACCGTATGTCGGAGTAAGTTCAAAAATTCTGGATGAACGAAGGTGCTTTATTATCCGGTCTGCAAAATCTTTCTTACCCTATCCATAAACAGCCTATACCCGAAGTCTCTAATTCAGATAATTTATGTAAACAAAGTAATGTCAAGAAATGTCACTGTCAAAATGACAGGACAGTGGTGCAAAACATTTTATCATTATTTTTTTTTTGTAAATAATCATCTGTGAAATTAAAGTGAATTAATTATAAGAACTACGCAAACAAAATACCGTTGTCAAACAATGATTTATGTAGTGTGTCGGAGACACGGCCTATAATCGTCATAATCAGCCCTTTTAAGTCCACTCCTCGACGTAAGCCTCCCAAAATCGATTTCCACTCGAAACAGTTTACAGCCGTTTTTATCCAAAATGTGGCTAGATATGTTATATACAATATGAATCTATGAATGAGAGTTTTAATATTAGTGTTGTAGAAGACGTAAAAAAATGTGAAAATGTTTGGATCTCCTGCATTGTTACCAGTATCATAAAATATTTTATACCAGAAAATCTCTTTTTTTTAATAACTTTGTTTAAAACCGAAAATTTATAAAAATAATTACGGTATGATTATTTTTTAATTATTTTTTCTTAAATACAGTACTTAAAAAAAATTGAACCGTTTTTTTCGCCATTTTATGTGAATTACCATTACGAAGATATTTTTTTGATATGTTTGTTTACATAAATTATCTGAATTTGAGACTTTGGGTATAGTTTAAACATCTAACAGCAACTTTAACCAAACTACCTTCCATACAGCGCCACCCAAAAACGCATATAACACACGAAGACTTCCCCGTGCCTGGTGCGTGGACGATCTTGCCTCTCTTGTCCCCTCTCACGTCACGATATAGACGTAGTGACGTCAGATGGGTCCTGTTCGTGGAGACGCACACTGCTGTCAAGTGTGATAAGCTGATTGAAGCGCTGGCGGCTGCTGATAGACATAAGGTAAGGGAGAAAGACTTGTGCCCTTTAAAGGTTTCTGAAGCTGGAACTGTGCATTCGTTGTATTAGGTCGTTAGGCCACATTCAGGTAGTCTAAACCGTTACCGGAATTAGGACATTCCAAACATTAATTTCATGGCTAGCAAATGTGCTAAGTGTCTATGTAGGTATAGATGAACTTACGTTCGGCAGTCGATTTATTTTATACATGTTTTTTAGCCTAATATTCCAGCATCTGATTTAAGACTAACTTGTGCTCACTCAGTAAAATATAATGCATTTAATATTCCGGTCCTCCTATTACCAAACTTAAGTGGCAGTGGACAGGGCACATTGCTCGCAGAACAGATGTCCGATGGGGCCGAAAGGTTCTGAAGTGGCGACCGCGTACGGGAAGATGTAGCATTGGAAGGCCTCCCAAGTTGGACCGATGCCGGTGACCTTGTGAAGGCCGCAGGAATCCGCTGGATGCGGGAAGCACAGAACCACAGAACCGGTCGAAGTGGCGGTGCTTGGGGGAAGCCTATGTGCAGCAGTGGACGTCTTTCGATTGAAATGATGATGATGATTCTGGTCCTTAATCTTTTTGTTGACAACCATTTTCATTGTGTTGAAAATTTTGGTGAATTAAGAGGCTACTGACCATGCAGTGGCGCCCTCATCGTTTGTTTGGTGATTTCTTTTATTTTAGAATGAAAATTCAGAAAATAAGCACGTAAAGTTGTGCTCCACAAGACTATACGTTATTATTATTATAAACAGTAGTTTTACATTGTTAAGTTTTATTGCAATCCTTAAAATGGAAAATAAGTACAGTCAAAACCGTTTATAACGACTTCGAAGGGACCATTGGACTACGGTTGTTATATCCGATAGACGTTATAACCAAACTCTATGTTAAATAAACAGAAATACTGAGACCTCAAAATA
This sequence comes from Dryobota labecula, assembly GCA_947523025.1. Lineage (NCBI taxonomy): Eukaryota > Metazoa > Arthropoda > Insecta > Lepidoptera > Noctuidae > Dryobota > Dryobota labecula. The sequence continues at coordinate 3,039,713 of OX383292.1, forward strand.
TCGTCGTTCTAGCCCGTATGTCGTGTTAAGACGAGGTTCTTTAAGTTAACCTCTAGGAAATGTCATTTTTAAAATTATATGTTGCTTTTGAGACCTATCTGTAGGTACGTCGGGTACTCGTTACATAATTAGATAAAGTTCGCTCTATAGAAAAAAAATCCAAACATACCCTTATTTTGTAGATTAAAATCATTTTATTTCAATATTATACCACATTATGTATTGAAAATCACATCAAAATAAACGTCTATGATGATGTAGTAATGTCCATCGGGTTTAACATTGTTAATATCGTAAAACATCATTTTCAATCCAAAATTAACGAAATTCACGGCACAATTTACTCGCGCCCAGCTGCCACCTCTAGAACAAAAATGCACGATCGAAGAACCTCGCCTTGAGCGAAGTCGTTATTAAACGGTTTTGACTGTACTAAGCTCCGCCAACGAATAAAGATGAAAGACTCTGAAAACTATTTCTTCTAACAGGACGTAATGTGGATAGGCTACCCACTCAGTGACGAGGAGCCTACCATCATCCACCACTTCACTTTCTACGAGGACTTGGAGGAGGAAGGTGGCTTTATGTACCCCAACTTTGCCAGCGGATTCGCTATGAGAATAGAACTCATTGAAATGTAAGTGAAAATAACGCGGCTTTTATTATGGCACATGGGGTTTAAACAGAAATTATCACACACTTATGAGTGGCAGATTATGACGGTCTGTAAAGTCGAACTTTTTCTAAACCTCATGTACTATTACATATTAGCAGCCAGTTACTGTAAAAATTTTTATTCATTTTCATCTAAGAATTTTGCAAGCTTCGACAAGTTCCTATATCCTATCAAGCTGAAAATAGAGGTTACTCGGTGCGTTCCGCTGACATCTAATACAGATAATGGGTATTTCTCTCTACCCAATGAAATTGGTAGTTGTATTGTGTGTCCGTATATTGACAATCCGCACAAAGACTCCCAACAGTTATTGGTATCAGAATGATGACATGTAGCATTTTAATAAGAGCTAGTTTCCAAAAGTTTTTTTAAATGATAATTTATACAAATAAATAAAATTTTAGTGTCTGTTAGTAATGTCAAAATAACAGCTTCTTACTAAATAATAATAATCATAATACATTATTTATTTCACCAAAAAGCCATCGCATTACAATAACCAAAGACTAAGAGGATATAAGGCTTATAACTAGGTCACAATAATTTTAATACTCTGACTCCTAAACTAGGTGTATGTGCCTGTGTCTTAGGAGTCAGTGATTCTCCGTAACAAACAAAGCCAATGCATATCACATATGCAAGTATTTAAAGTATATACAAAAAAAAAAACCTCTTTTGGTCTATCTGTTTGATCCGGCTACTCTCCGAAACGGCTGAACCGATTTTGACAGGACTTTCACTGACATAATAGCTGATGTTGTAAGGACTAACTTTTTAATTTTAGAAAAAAAACAACACGGGCGAATCAGCGAGCATCAGCTAGTGTCATATAAAACCTTATAAGGATTAAAGAAAGTTCATTGGGGAGGGAGTTTAAAGTATTGCTTTATTCATCATTCGTACCGTTTTTAGACTCCTAAGACAAATCGAGAGCGGTCAGCGTCGGTTGGAGGCAGACTTCTCCATAGACCCTGCGTTTGAACTGGCGCAGCTGGTCTACGGCGGCGGCTCTGACCCTGGACCGCTGCTCACACCTGATCTGAGCTTCTGCGTAGTGTCCGGCGATAACTGCGCCACTTATCCTCGACAGTTCGATATATGTGTGAGTATAGTACTGGTTAATTTCCAAAAAAATAAATACATAAGGCTTTAATGGCAAAAAAGTAAAAGTGATGACTGATGACAGATAGTAAGCTTATCGATTGAATGATCTTTGTTTTGTTGCACAAAAATGCCACACAAAGGCAGAGGGTACAGGCTCTCACCCACTGGCGCAATATCGCGGGCGCGACAACGCGCTGCCTCTCGCGCCCGCGATATCGCGAAAATCTGCGCGAGCCTTAAACCGTTTGGTTCTCGGTAACGTTACGTACCCCCGTACGTAGTAAAAAAAACATAATGCTTTATAATGAAATGTGAGTTTTTTGAGTCGAGTTGTTATTTAGTTGTTATTGTAACCGAAGACCATAAGGGCTATTCTCCTGAACTTCGATTCGACATTGAATAATTTACCGGTCCCATAAGAAATCCGTAACTTAGACTAAATACGCAGATAGACAAGCATCTAAATCAGACGTATACTTATCGGTTGTCGGATCTGAGTGGTGGTGAAACGCCCTACAGCTTTTCTCAAATGCCACGTTATCGGCAGGGCAGTGCCATAGCTGAGGACTCGATATTCTTCGCCGTGAAGACCTGGAGTGGTTTCCACAGCTCCAGAGCCAGGGTGGTTAAGAAGACCTGGGGAAGGCATGTCACGAACCTGCAGTTCTTTAGCGATAAAGATGGTAAGTTTTCTTTCATCACCACACTCATAGTTTTTAGAGGTACGAGGAAAGAGTCGACAGTTCCTCATCCTTCATGAAAAAAATCAAAATCTAAAGTCATTTATTCAAAATAGGCTGAAAATCAGCACTTTTTGATCGTCAAAATTACATGTGACAGTCCTCTAAAATGCCCGCCCTTCACCACGAGCCAAGCCAGCGCGGCGCGGCGGTGTGAACAGTCAGCGATTAACTATTAATACATTTGTATCTCTTACTTACACGGACTCACAATATTTTGTGAACGTCAGCATCGCCGGTCAATAGACACATTTAGCTTTGAAATTGTGCCTAAAAATTAGTAATCAATTGCTTATATTTGGTTACCATGATAAAAGAATTGCTTATTTTATAAGATATATGAATTAAAACAGATTGACCGTCCATTCTGATGCCAGAAAAGAAATTTTCAACATACGTCACTTTGCTCTAATATATTTAACGGGCGCAGAGGCTTTTAAACTCTTGGTTAGCTTATATTAAACTATTGGGTAGCTTATATTAAACTATTAGCTAACTTATAGAATGAATAACAGGATCTAGGCTTATAAATAGTGAAATAAGCAATTAATAAGCAATATTTGGCAATTACCTAACACAAGCATCTTCTTGCTTAAACGGTGACTTCCTTTTTTTTGCCCATGAAAATTTGAGTGATTCCACATAGTTACTACTACTCTACAGAGATTGACCAGCCATTCTGACATCAGAATGGTCGCTCAATCTTAAACGTTTTAATTCTTTTAACTGATGCAATAAGCAATTCCTCTCATCATGGTAAGCGAATATAAGCAGTTGATAAGTAATTTTTAGGCAGAATTTCAAAGCTAAATACGACTGTTGACGATTCTGCATGACGCTACGGTGGCACTATTGACGCGCCTGGTCTGCATGATGTGCTGGCTCGCTTGTTTGTCCCAGACAGTTGCTGCCGCGGCAGAAAGCACACGCAGTTTGGGGGGGCTGTACCCCCAGCCCCCATTTCGCATCGTGGCGCGTACTTAGCCCCAGTACCTCGCACTCATCAATAAGTGCGGCCAGCGCTTTATGATCTCTTGGATTCTAATCCGACAAAACGATCTGTTTGTGGATGAATGGACGAAGATTTTATTGGCATGTCAGAAGTACTGTAACAAGTACTCGTGGTATTATAAATTTTTGTTTTTTTACCTGAATTTTATATTTTATTTTTTATGTGTATGTGTTTCTGCCTTTAATTATTGTAATTGTTGTTTTAACCGTGTTAATTAAAGTTACATAAGTAAATAAATAAATTTGTATGTTTCTTGAGCAAGAGCTCGTTAATAGCTAGCGTTAATTATATTGCGTGCGTAGCTTTCTCGTTGGCAGTGGGACAGTTGCCTTAATAAATAAACCTAAGATGTGTAACTTTAGTTTTCCTTAAATATGAGGCTCTGTCGTTATTTAACATTCATTATGATTTTCTTGTAGACCCGACTCTACCAGCAGTGAGCACTGGGATACCAAACAGTAAGACGGGCCACTGCGCCAAAACGATCGCCATATTGAGAATGGTGTTGAAGAGAGTAAACAATATGCCTCATATCAAATGGATATTTTTAGCTGATGATGATACTATACTGGGGTAAGTTTAGATCATAAAAGGTATGTCGCAAATAGATTGTTGAATCCGCTGTTTTACAAAACAGCTCCGTTATGTAAAACAGCTGAACGTCGTTCAGCTGGATTGCCATTGCTTTGCATTGTTGCTGTTTCGGACGCCATTTTTGTTATTATGGCACACGGAGCCACGAGCGCCTAATTTAGAACTAGCATCTACCATCTGACGTTTCATTTCACGCAGTTTTACATCACCTCTAATCGTTGACCCGCCGCATTGATAAATGCAAAATGTTTATGCAATTCTGCGTACGTAAAACAGCGGATTCGACAAATCTGCGACAGATACATTGATTAAAAGTACTATCAAATATAGTCCGAGATACATTGATTGAAAAAACTATCAAATATAGTCGGATTGAACATAAGAAAAGGATGTAATATCAAAAAGCGTAAGTTGGTACGTAATTCATGATTCTTGGACATCTAAAAAAGATACAGTTTTGTTCCAATCCTCATACTACAAAATTCGAAGTGCTGACTTAATCGCGCTGATACAAAAATAAAAGTCGGTAAAAAATTTCGCGTATTGTTCCCTAATGCAGTCGAGGCTTAAATTAATTAAACCAATTGGCTTATCTTCCTAAGCCAATTGGTGTCTAATAATACATTATTACAAAGACCTTGAAATAGGAAATTGCAGGTCGGGTATGTAGGCGAGGATTTCACTAATACGAGACAGGCAATTGACATTTCTGCCGAGGCATACATATATAGTGCTTTTCTCAAAAGAATGCAGGGAAATAAAACAATATGTATGTAAATAACAAATCAAGACGAATTTTCAGCTATGCCGCCAATTTTCTATTCATAATTTTTTGTATTATGTCTGTGCCGAAAGGCAAACGCATTTATGGCTATACAGCCACGTGAACGCAATTTGTGCTAAGCAAAGAGACTTACTTTGGTATGCCAAGAATGATACAAGAGATCCAATCAAAGAGTAAGTATTTAAAAACTCCAGCACGCCGTTTCATACAACATTGCTGGAGCGTTGTGATGTTCCAAATTCAAAAAACGCTCCTGCAATGGATTTGATTTTCTTTATCCGTAAATTGGATACTTCGCGTGTTCTTTTTTCGAAAATAATGACAATATTTCCATGTCAGCGTTCATTGTCGAATATCTGGTATCATCATCGGCCTAACTTTGTCTTACCTATGTAGGGGTCGACTTCCAGTCTAACCAGATGCAGTTGAATACCTGTAATTTACATGGAGCGACTGTCTTTTGTATTTCCATTATCTGGTATAAGAATAATGTAAGTAATTCTAAGCCTAAACAACTTAACATTGTTATAGAGTCCAAAGACTGTGTGAGGTGCTAAGTTGTTACCGCGGTGGAACTGATATCACTGTGCTTGGAGAAAAGTACGGCTATGGGTACGGGAAGAGAGAAACTGCTGCTAAAGGTTAGTTTACAATATTCTATTGAATTGTGTTAACGATTTCTTAGGCTAGGTGACGTCCAATAACCATGACAAGCAAATCCCATCTGACTTTCAGGGCTACTGTCAGTGAAACTGAGGTGGGTTTCTTTTCTCGAATAATTTTAAAATGGATTTGATGCAGTGCCGGATTAACCACGTAGCAAGAGTAGCAATTGCTACGGGCCCCGTGCAAAAGGGGGCCCCGCGTATCCAAACCTGGCCACCTCCGCCTAAACGTAGTTTCTTTAGTGAAACTTATTAAGACGTGGAATATTGAATTTACTTGATGTCACAAAAACATGAAACGTAACACCCTTTCCGACTAAGACAATCCACGTCAGACAGTCGGTAACCGATTTTTCCGTTGGCGAAAAATACTTTTTTTTTTTTAATTATACATATATATGAAAAATGGGAAATTTCGATTCGTGACTTTTAAATATCAATATTAAGGGCTGACATTTTACAGGGTCTTTTATTTTGGCACTATCTAGTTTTTTTTTTTTTTCGTTTATACTTGAGAACCCATAGCAGATCAAGGGCCTAGAATTTGCTTACGGGCCTCGCGCTTGCTTAATCCGGCACTGATTTGTTGCACCCCTTGCTTGATACACGAGTGAGCAAAAGCTGTTATTTTCTATAGCTTGTTGAGGCCTCGCTGTAAACAAATAATTTTGTCGAGTTGCAAGGCAAGCTCGATGGCTTACAATCCACGGTTTTGCTACCGGGGTGAGTCAAAGAGACCTAGGTAAAGCTTGTTAGTGGATTAAACCTTTTACACACGCTTGCACCACATAATTTGCACCATATAAATACGCTCAAGGTTTAACATAATAAAAAATATAATTCTGTCTCTGTTATCTTTAAACGATTGACAGAAACAGAACGATATTTAAATTCGTTTGGCGTTAAATGTATTTTGTCATTTGTGGTGCAAGCGGGACTTAGGGAGCGTTCAGGTATTACGTAACGAATTTGGGGGGAGTGGGGGGGGTGTCTTGTAAAATGTTACGATGCGTTACAGGGGCGGGAGGGGGTTTGAACTACGCGTTACATACTCGTAACATTGTATTTTGTTAACCCTTTAGAATGGTTGCGTAGAGCGATTCTATCACGCATTTTTTTAAACTTTTTTTTTCCTCAAAATATCAAAAGGAAAATTTTACACATAGTATATTAACGCGATTAAAACAATAACAAAGGTATTTTAGCGTATTTCCGGTACTTTACGTTACATAATTGTGACTTAGGTAAAAATGGTCATTTGGTGGTAACGTAACCTTTTACTAGAGGGGAGGGGTACAGAAAAACGTTACGGCGTGTTACATGGGGGGAGGGGGTCAAAATTGTCGAAAAAAAGCGTTACGTAATACTTGAACGCTCCCTTAGAGCATAAAGCTGATATGCGCCAACAGGCTACGACTACATCACTGGCGGCGGCGGCACAGTGCTCAGCACCGCAGCGGCGCACGCACTGTCGGCGTGCGCGTGCGGCGCGGGGGGCGGCGCGGCGGGCGCGCGCGCGGCGCCCGACGACATGACGCTCGGCGCGTGCGCGCACCATCGCCTCAACGTGTCCCTGACGCACTCGCCGCTGTTCCATCAGGTTCTTTTTGGGTTTCTGTCTGTAGTAGGACTACAATATTGGGCTTTCCCATCAACTACGGCGCGGCGGGCGCGCGCGCGGCGCCCGACGACATGACGCTCGGCGCGTGCGCGCACCATCGCCTCAACGTGTCCCTGACGCACTCGCCGCTGTTCCATCAGGTTCTTTTTGGGTTTCTGTCTGTAGTAGGACTACAATATTGGGCTTTCCCATCAACTACGGCGCGGCGGGCGCGCGCGCGGCGCCCGACGACATGACGCTCGGCGCGTGCGCGCACCATCGCCTCAACGTGTCCCTGACGCACTCGCCGCTGTTCCATCAGGTTCTTTTTGGGTTTCTGTCTGTAGTAGGACTACAATATTGGGCTTTCCCATCAACTACGGCGCGGCGGGCGCGCGCGCGGCGCCCGACGACATGACGCTCGGCGCGTGCGCGCACCATCGCCTCAACGTGTCCCTGACGCACTCGCCGCTGTTCCATCAGGTTCTTTTTGGGTTTCTGTCTGTAGTAGGACTACAATATTGGGCTTTCCCATCAACTACGGCGCGGCGGGCGCGCGCGCGGCGCCCGACGACATGACGCTCGGCGCGTGCGCGCACCATCGCCTCAACGTGTCCCTGACGCACTCGCCGCTGTTCCATCAGGTTCTTTTTGGGTTTCTGTCTGTAGTAGGACTACAATATTGGGCTTTCCCATCAACTACGGCGCGGCGGGCGCGCGCGCGGCGCCCGACGACATGACGCTCGGCGCGTGCGCGCACCATCGCCTCAACGTGTCCCTGACGCACTCGCCGCTGTTCCATCAGGTTCTTTTTGGGTTTCTGTCTGTAGTAGGACTACAATATTGGGCTTTCCCATCAACTACGGCGCGGCGGGCGCGCGCGCGGCGCCCGACGACATGACGCTCGGCGCGTGCGCGCACCATCGCCTCAACGTGTCCCTGACGCACTCGCCGCTGTTCCATCAGGTTCTTTTTGGGTTTCTGTCTGTAGTAGGACTACAATATTGGGCTTTCCCATCAACTACGGCGCGGCGGGCGCGCGCGCGGCGCCCGACGACATGACGCTCGGCGCGTGCGCGCACCATCGCCTCAACGTGTCCCTGACGCACTCGCCGCTGTTCCATCAGGTTCTTTTTGGGTTTCTGTCTGTAGTAGGACTACAATATTGGGCTTTCCCATCAACTACGGCGCGGCGGGCGCGCGCGCGGCGCCCGACGACATGACGCTCGGCGCGTGCGCGCACCATCGCCTCAACGTGTCCCTGACGCACTCGCCGCTGTTCCATCAGGTTCTTTTTGGGTTTCTGTCTGTAGTAGGACTACAATATTGGGCTTTCCCATCAACTACGGCGCGGCGGGCGCGCGCGCGGCGCCCGACGACATGACGCTCGGCGCGTGCGCGCACCATCGCCTCAACGTGTCCCTGACGCACTCGCCGCTGTTCCATCAGGTTCTTTTTGGGTTTCTGTCTGTAGTAGGACTACAATATTGGGCTTTCCCATCAACTACGGCGCGGCGGGCGCGCGCGCGGCGCCCGACGACATGACGCTCGGCGCGTGCGCGCACCATCGCCTCAACGTGTCCCTGACGCACTCGCCGCTGTTCCATCAGGTTCTTTTTGGGTTTCTGTCTGTAGTAGGACTACAATATTGGGCTTTCCCATCAACTACGGCGCGGCGGGCGCGCGCGCGGCGCCCGACGACATGACGCTCGGCGCGTGCGCGCACCATCGCCTCAACGTGTCCCTGACGCACTCGCCGCTGTTCCATCAGGTTCTTTTTGGGTTTCTGTCTGTAGTAGGACTACAATATTGGGCTTTCCCATCAACTACGGCGCGGCGGGCGCGCGCGCGGCGCCCGACGACATGACGCTCGGCGCGTGCGCGCACCATCGCCTCAACGTGTCCCTGACGCACTCGCCGCTGTTCCATCAGGTTCTTTTTGGGTTTCTGTCTGTAGTAGGACTACAATATTGGGCTTTCCCATCAACTACGGCGCGGCGGGCGCGCGCGCGGCGCCCGACGACATGACGCTCGGCGCGTGCGCGCACCATCGCCTCAACGTGTCCCTGACGCACTCGCCGCTGTTCCATCAGGTTCTTTTTGGGTTTCTGTCTGTAGTAGGACTACAATATTGGGCTTTCCCATCAACTACGGCGCGGCGGGCGCGCGCGCGGCGCCCGACGACATGACGCTCGGCGCGTGCGCGCACCATCGCCTCAACGTGTCCCTGACGCACTCGCCGCTGTTCCATCAGGTTCTTTTTGGGTTTCTGTCTGTAGTAGGACTACAATATTGGGCTTTCCCATCAACTACGGCGCGGCGGGCGCGCGCGCGGCGCCCGACGACATGACGCTCGGCGCGTGCGCGCACCATCGCCTCAACGTGTCCCTGACGCACTCGCCGCTGTTCCATCAGGTTCTTTTTGGGTTTCTGTCTGTAGTAGGACTACAATATTGGGCTTTCCCATCAACTACGGCGCGGCGGGCGCGCGCGCGGCGCCCGACGACATGACGCTCGGCGCGTGCGCGCACCATCGCCTCAACGTGTCCCTGACGCACTCGCCGCTGTTCCATCAGGTTCTTTTTGGGTTTCTGTCTGTAGTAGGACTACAATATTGGGCTTTCCCATCAACTACGGCGCGGCGGGCGCGCGCGCGGCGCCCGACGACATGACGCTCGGCGCGTGCGCGCACCATCGCCTCAACGTGTCCCTGACGCACTCGCCGCTGTTCCATCAGGTTCTTTTTGGGTTTCTGTCTGTAGTAGGACTACAATATTGGGCTTTCCCATCAACTACGGCGCGGCGGGCGCGCGCGCGGCGCCCGACGACATGACGCTCGGCGCGTGCGCGCACCATCGCCTCAACGTGTCCCTGACGCACTCGCCGCTGTTCCATCAGGTTCTTTTTGGGTTTCTGTCTGTAGTAGGACTACAATATTGGGCTTTCCCATCAACTACGGCGCGGCGGGCGCGCGCGCGGCGCCCGACGACATGACGCTCGGCGCGTGCGCGCACCATCGCCTCAACGTGTCCCTGACGCACTCGCCGCTGTTCCATCAGGTTCTTTTTGGGTTTCTGTCTGTAGTAGGACTACAATATTGGGCTTTCCCATCAACTACGGCGCGGCGGGCGCGCGCGCGGCGCCCGACGACATGACGCTCGGCGCGTGCGCGCACCATCGCCTCAACGTGTCCCTGACGCACTCGCCGCTGTTCCATCAGGTTCTTTTTGGGTTTCTGTCTGTAGTAGGACTACAATATTGGGCTTTCCCATCAACTACGGCGCGGCGGGCGCGCGCGCGGCGCCCGACGACATGACGCTCGGCGCGTGCGCGCACCATCGCCTCAACGTGTCCCTGACGCACTCGCCGCTGTTCCATCAGGTTCTTTTTGGGTTTCTGTCTGTAGTAGGACTACAATATTGGGCTTTCCCATCAACTACGGCGCGGCGGGCGCGCGCGCGGCGCCCGACGACATGACGCTCGGCGCGTGCGCGCACCATCGCCTCAACGTGTCCCTGACGCACTCGCCGCTGTTCCATCAGGTTCTTTTTGGGTTTCTGTCTGTAGTAGGACTACAATATTGGGCTTTCCCATCAACTACGGCGCGGCGGGCGCGCGCGCGGCGCCCGACGACATGACGCTCGGCGCGTGCGCGCACCATCGCCTCAACGTGTCCCTGACGCACTCGCCGCTGTTCCATCAGGTTCTTTTTGGGTTTCTGTCTGTAGTAGGACTACAATATTGGGCTTTCCCATCAACTACGGCGCGGCGGGCGCGCGCGCGGCGCCCGACGACATGACGCTCGGCGCGTGCGCGCACCATCGCCTCAACGTGTCCCTGACGCACTCGCCGCTGTTCCATCAGGTTCTTTTTGGGTTTCTGTCTGTAGTAGGACTACAATATTGGGCTTTCCCATCAACTACGGCGCGGCGGGCGCGCGCGCGGCGCCCGACGACATGACGCTCGGCGCGTGCGCGCACCATCGCCTCAACGTGTCCCTGACGCACTCGCCGCTGTTCCATCAGGTTCTTTTTGGGTTTCTGTCTGTAGTAGGACTACAATATTGGGCTTTCCCATCAACTACGGCGCGGCGGGCGCGCGCGCGGCGCCCGACGACATGACGCTCGGCGCGTGCGCGCACCATCGCCTCAACGTGTCCCTGACGCACTCGCCGCTGTTCCATCAGGTTCTTTTTGGGTTTCTGTCTGTAGTAGGACTACAATATTGGGCTTTCCCATCAACTACGGCGCGGCGGGCGCGCGCGCGGCGCCCGACGACATGACGCTCGGCGCGTGCGCGCACCATCGCCTCAACGTGTCCCTGACGCACTCGCCGCTGTTCCATCAGGTTCTTTTTGGGTTTCTGTCTGTAGTAGGACTACAATATTGGGCTTTCCCATCAACTACGGCGCGGCGGGCGCGCGCGCGGCGCCCGACGACATGACGCTCGGCGCGTGCGCGCACCATCGCCTCAACGTGTCCCTGACGCACTCGCCGCTGTTCCATCAGGTTCTTTTTGGGTTTCTGTCTGTAGTAGGACTACAATATTGGGCTTTCCCATCAACTACGGCGCGGCGGGCGCGCGCGCGGCGCCCGACGACATGACGCTCGGCGCGTGCGCGCACCATCGCCTCAACGTGTCCCTGACGCACTCGCCGCTGTTCCATCAGGTTCTTTTTGGGTTTCTGTCTGTAGTAGGACTACAATATTGGGCTTTCCCATCAACTACGGCGCGGCGGGCGCGCGCGCGGCGCCCGACGACATGACGCTCGGCGCGTGCGCGCACCATCGCCTCAACGTGTCCCTGACGCACTCGCCGCTGTTCCATCAGGTTCTTTTTGGGTTTCTGTCTGTAGTAGGACTACAATATTGGGCTTTCCCATCAACTACGGCGCGGCGGGCGCGCGCGCGGCGCCCGACGACATGACGCTCGGCGCGTGCGCGCACCATCGCCTCAACGTGTCCCTGACGCACTCGCCGCTGTTCCATCAGGTTCTTTTTGGGTTTCTGTCTGTAGTAGGACTACAATATTGGGCTTTCCCATCAACTACGGCGCGGCGGGCGCGCGCGCGGCGCCCGACGACATGACGCTCGGCGCGTGCGCGCACCATCGCCTCAACGTGTCCCTGACGCACTCGCCGCTGTTCCATCAGGTTCTTTTTGGGTTTCTGTCTGTAGTAGGACTACAATATTGGGCTTTCCCATCAACTACGGCGCGGCGGGCGCGCGCGCGGCGCCCGACGACATGACGCTCGGCGCGTGCGCGCACCATCGCCTCAACGTGTCCCTGACGCACTCGCCGCTGTTCCATCAGGTTCTTTTTGGGTTTCTGTCTGTAGTAGGACTACAATATTGGGCTTTCCCATCAACTACGGCGCGGCGGGCGCGCGCGCGGCGCCCGACGACATGACGCTCGGCGCGTGCGCGCACCATCGCCTCAACGTGTCCCTGACGCACTCGCCGCTGTTCCATCAGGTTCTTTTTGGGTTTCTGTCTGTAGTAGGACTACAATATTGGGCTTTCCCATCAACTACGGCGCGGCGGGCGCGCGCGCGGCGCCCGACGACATGACGCTCGGCGCGTGCGCGCACCATCGCCTCAACGTGTCCCTGACGCACTCGCCGCTGTTCCATCAGGTTCTTTTTGGGTTTCTGTCTGTAGTAGGACTACAATATTGGGCTTTCCCATCAACTACGGCGCGGCGGGCGCGCGCGCGGCGCCCGACGACATGACGCTCGGCGCGTGCGCGCACCATCGCCTCAACGTGTCCCTGACGCACTCGCCGCTGTTCCATCAGGTTCTTTTTGGGTTTCTGTCTGTAGTAGGACTACAATATTGGGCTTTCCCATCAACTACGGCGCGGCGGGCGCGCGCGCGGCGCCCGACGACATGACGCTCGGCGCGTGCGCGCACCATCGCCTCAACGTGTCCCTGACGCACTCGCCGCTGTTCCATCAGGTTCTTTTTGGGTTTCTGTCTGTAGTAGGACTACAATATTGGGCTTTCCCATCAACTACGGCGCGGCGGGCGCGCGCGCGGCGCCCGACGACATGACGCTCGGCGCGTGCGCGCACCATCGCCTCAACGTGTCCCTGACGCACTCGCCGCTGTTCCATCAGGTTCTTTTTGGGTTTCTGTCTGTAGTAGGACTACAATATTGGGCTTTCCCATCAACTACGGCGCGGCGGGCGCGCGCGCGGCGCCCGACGACATGACGCTCGGCGCGTGCGCGCACCATCGCCTCAACGTGTCCCTGACGCACTCGCCGCTGTTCCATCAGGTTCTTTTTGGGTTTCTGTCTGTAGTAGGACTACAATATTGGGCTTTCCCATCAACTACGGCGCGGCGGGCGCGCGCGCGGCGCCCGACGACATGACGCTCGGCGCGTGCGCGCACCATCGCCTCAACGTGTCCCTGACGCACTCGCCGCTGTTCCATCAGGTTCTTTTTGGGTTTCTGTCTGTAGTAGGACTACAATATTGGGCTTTCCCATCAACTACGGCGCGGCGGGCGCGCGCGCGGCGCCCGACGACATGACGCTCGGCGCGTGCGCGCACCATCGCCTCAACGTGTCCCTGACGCACTCGCCGCTGTTCCATCAGGTTCTTTTTGGGTTTCTGTCTGTAGTAGGACTACAATATTGGGCTTTCCCATCAACTACGGCGCGGCGGGCGCGCGCGCGGCGCCCGACGACATGACGCTCGGCGCGTGCGCGCACCATCGCCTCAACGTGTCCCTGACGCACTCGCCGCTGTTCCATCAGGTTCTTTTTGGGTTTCTGTCTGTAGTAGGACTACAATATTGGGCTTTCCCATCAACTACGGCGCGGCGGGCGCGCGCGCGGCGCCCGACGACATGACGCTCGGCGCGTGCGCGCACCATCGCCTCAACGTGTCCCTGACGCACTCGCCGCTGTTCCATCAGGTTCTTTTTGGGTTTCTGTCTGTAGTAGGACTACAATATTGGGCTTTCCCATCAACTACGGCGCGGCGGGCGCGCGCGCGGCGCCCGACGACATGACGCTCGGCGCGTGCGCGCACCATCGCCTCAACGTGTCCCTGACGCACTCGCCGCTGTTCCATCAGGTTCTTTTTGGGTTTCTGTCTGTAGTAGGACTACAATATTGGGCTTTCCCATCAACTACGGCGCGGCGGGCGCGCGCGCGGCGCCCGACGACATGACGCTCGGCGCGTGCGCGCACCATCGCCTCAACGTGTCCCTGACGCACTCGCCGCTGTTCCATCAGGTTCTTTTTGGGTTTCTGTCTGTAGTAGGACTACAATATTGGGCTTTCCCATCAACTACGGCGCGGCGGGCGCGCGCGCGGCGCCCGACGACATGACGCTCGGCGCGTGCGCGCACCATCGCCTCAACGTGTCCCTGACGCACTCGCCGCTGTTCCATCAGGTTCTTTTTGGGTTTCTGTCTGTAGTAGGACTACAATATTGGGCTTTCCCATCAACTACGGCGCGGCGGGCGCGCGCGCGGCGCCCGACGACATGACGCTCGGCGCGTGCGCGCACCATCGCCTCAACGTGTCCCTGACGCACTCGCCGCTGTTCCATCAGGTTCTTTTTGGGTTTCTGTCTGTAGTAGGACTACAATATTGGGCTTTCCCATCAACTACGGCGCGGCGGGCGCGCGCGCGGCGCCCGACGACATGACGCTCGGCGCGTGCGCGCACCATCGCCTCAACGTGTCCCTGACGCACTCGCCGCTGTTCCATCAGGTTCTTTTTGGGTTTCTGTCTGTAGTAGGACTACAATATTGGGCTTTCCCATCAACTACGGCGCGGCGGGCGCGCGCGCGGCGCCCGACGACATGACGCTCGGCGCGTGCGCGCACCATCGCCTCAACGTGTCCCTGACGCACTCGCCGCTGTTCCATCAGGTTCTTTTTGGGTTTCTGTCTGTAGTAGGACTACAATATTGGGCTTTCCCATCAACTACGGCGCGGCGGGCGCGCGCGCGGCGCCCGACGACATGACGCTCGGCGCGTGCGCGCACCATCGCCTCAACGTGTCCCTGACGCACTCGCCGCTGTTCCATCAGGTTCTTTTTGGGTTTCTGTCTGTAGTAGGACTACAATATTGGGCTTTCCCATCAACTACGGCGCGGCGGGCGCGCGCGCGGCGCCCGACGACATGACGCTCGGCGCGTGCGCGCACCATCGCCTCAACGTGTCCCTGACGCACTCGCCGCTGTTCCATCAGGTTCTTTTTGGGTTTCTGTCTGTAGTAGGACTACAATATTGGGCTTTCCCATCAACTACGGCGCGGCGGGCGCGCGCGCGGCGCCCGACGACATGACGCTCGGCGCGTGCGCGCACCATCGCCTCAACGTGTCCCTGACGCACTCGCCGCTGTTCCATCAGGTTCTTTTTGGGTTTCTGTCTGTAGTAGGACTACAATATTGGGCTTTCCCATCAACTACGGCGCGGCGGGCGCGCGCGCGGCGCCCGACGACATGACGCTCGGCGCGTGCGCGCACCATCGCCTCAACGTGTCCCTGACGCACTCGCCGCTGTTCCATCAGGTTCTTTTTGGGTTTCTGTCTGTAGTAGGACTACAATATTGGGCTTTCCCATCAACTACGGCGCGGCGGGCGCGCGCGCGGCGCCCGACGACATGACGCTCGGCGCGTGCGCGCACCATCGCCTCAACGTGTCCCTGACGCACTCGCCGCTGTTCCATCAGGTTCTTTTTGGGTTTCTGTCTGTAGTAGGACTACAATATTGGGCTTTCCCATCAACTACGGCGCGGCGGGCGCGCGCGCGGCGCCCGACGACATGACGCTCGGCGCGTGCGCGCACCATCGCCTCAACGTGTCCCTGACGCACTCGCCGCTGTTCCATCAGGTTCTTTTTGGGTTTCTGTCTGTAGTAGGACTACAATATTGGGCTTTCCCATCAACTACGGCGCGGCGGGCGCGCGCGCGGCGCCCGACGACATGACGCTCGGCGCGTGCGCGCACCATCGCCTCAACGTGTCCCTGACGCACTCGCCGCTGTTCCATCAGGTTCTTTTTGGGTTTCTGTCTGTAGTAGGACTACAATATTGGGCTTTCCCATCAACTACGGCGCGGCGGGCGCGCGCGCGGCGCCCGACGACATGACGCTCGGCGCGTGCGCGCACCATCGCCTCAACGTGTCCCTGACGCACTCGCCGCTGTTCCATCAGGTTCTTTTTGGGTTTCTGTCTGTAGTAGGACTACAATATTGGGCTTTCCCATCAACTACGGCGCGGCGGGCGCGCGCGCGGCGCCCGACGACATGACGCTCGGCGCGTGCGCGCACCATCGCCTCAACGTGTCCCTGACGCACTCGCCGCTGTTCCATCAGGTTCTTTTTGGGTTTCTGTCTGTAGTAGGACTACAATATTGGGCTTTCCCATCAACTACGGCGCGGCGGGCGCGCGCGCGGCGCCCGACGACATGACGCTCGGCGCGTGCGCGCACCATCGCCTCAACGTGTCCCTGACGCACTCGCCGCTGTTCCATCAGGTTCTTTTTGGGTTTCTGTCTGTAGTAGGACTACAATATTGGGCTTTCCCATCAACTACGGCGCGGCGGGCGCGCGCGCGGCGCCCGACGACATGACGCTCGGCGCGTGCGCGCACCATCGCCTCAACGTGTCCCTGACGCACTCGCCGCTGTTCCATCAGGTTCTTTTTGGGTTTCTGTCTGTAGTAGGACTACAATATTGGGCTTTCCCATCAACTACGGCGCGGCGGGCGCGCGCGCGGCGCCCGACGACATGACGCTCGGCGCGTGCGCGCACCATCGCCTCAACGTGTCCCTGACGCACTCGCCGCTGTTCCATCAGGTTCTTTTTGGGTTTCTGTCTGTAGTAGGACTACAATATTGGGCTTTCCCATCAACTACGGCGCGGCGGGCGCGCGCGCGGCGCCCGACGACATGACGCTCGGCGCGTGCGCGCACCATCGCCTCAACGTGTCCCTGACGCACTCGCCGCTGTTCCATCAGGTTCTTTTTGGGTTTCTGTCTGTAGTAGGACTACAATATTGGGCTTTCCCATCAACTACGGCGCGGCGGGCGCGCGCGCGGCGCCCGACGACATGACGCTCGGCGCGTGCGCGCACCATCGCCTCAACGTGTCCCTGACGCACTCGCCGCTGTTCCATCAGGTTCTTTTTGGGTTTCTGTCTGTAGTAGGACTACAATATTGGGCTTTCCCATCAACTACGGCGCGGCGGGCGCGCGCGCGGCGCCCGACGACATGACGCTCGGCGCGTGCGCGCACCATCGCCTCAACGTGTCCCTGACGCACTCGCCGCTGTTCCATCAGGTTCTTTTTGGGTTTCTGTCTGTAGTAGGACTACAATATTGGGCTTTCCCATCAACTACGGCGCGGCGGGCGCGCGCGCGGCGCCCGACGACATGACGCTCGGCGCGTGCGCGCACCATCGCCTCAACGTGTCCCTGACGCACTCGCCGCTGTTCCATCAGGTTCTTTTTGGGTTTCTGTCTGTAGTAGGACTACAATATTGGGCTTTCCCATCAACTACGGCGCGGCGGGCGCGCGCGCGGCGCCCGACGACATGACGCTCGGCGCGTGCGCGCACCATCGCCTCAACGTGTCCCTGACGCACTCGCCGCTGTTCCATCAGGTTCTTTTTGGGTTTCTGTCTGTAGTAGGACTAAAATATTGGGCTTTCCCATCAACTAACTACTCCACCTTCAGACGCAACTTCCCATGATGCTCAAGCATGTCGATTCAAATCTAGATTTAAGGCATCAAATGCTGGTCCTAGGTCTTTCGTCTTTGCCAAAGTTCTTCGATCACAATTTGCCTCGTCCAACCTAACTGAGCCGCCTTTAAGAGCGTGTACAACGGTCCACTAGCGCCACTCGTGACAGAAAGAATTATGAAAAACGGCTCAATAAAGAACCTCGGTAAGTGTGTATAGAATTTTCTAATTCCTTTTATAAACTTTCATATTGAGACACGAAACAAAATACGATATAGAGGAATGTGATCGCTTTTCTTTAGATCAATTTTGTTGCTTACACACTTACCGAGGTTCGTTATTGAGCCAATTTTCATAATTCCTTCATCACAAGATCATTTTTTTAAAAGGAATAACGCTAGTGGACCGTTCGCCCTCTTAACAAAAAGGCGTCAACACCGAAGCCATTGGTATACAATCAAATTTGACTTTTTTTTAAGTGCCAAAATTTACAAAAAGCGTCCAGAACGCCCTTCACCACTTCCTAGTCTTTTATTTAATACTAATAGATTTTTTTATTCAATATTAACTTAACCTCTGTTTCCCCTTAGGCTCGACCTCAAGACTATGCCCGCGAAGTACTAGCCCGGGACCGTCCAGTATCCTTCCACCGTCACTCCTCACCAGAACCCCTCAGAGTGTACGCCACCTGGTTCCAACATGATGACCTGGCCATCAAGAAAACTAGGAGAAGAGATGAGCTTTAAACGAACGGTTTCGAGGTGATGATAACTGCCCTAATTATTTAAGGATACTATTTTCTTTATTTGGTTTGTCACGTTAAAGGAAAGAAAACTTAATGCATTAATTTGATTCTTAGTTTGGTGAGACATGAGACATTTTAATTAGAGCTACGTTCTATGTCTTTTATCATAGTTTTTTGTTTTATTGATAGCGGAAAATTCTATTGTTATTTAACTAATTTATAAAAATGATTTACAATTTTGTTTTTGGTATAAAAATCAAATGGGTTTAGTGCTTTTACAGACTCGAAAGAATTGTATGTATGGCTTACAGTATGTAGTACGTACGGGTATCGAAACGAAAGCGCAGTTTTCTGTGCTAACTTATATTAATTTTTTTTTTTTAAGAACTTTGGTTGCTTGTTCACGAAAGTATTTTTGAAATGCAATAATTTTAGAAACCGCTGTGAGTTTTTTTTTACAAATAATATAACTGTAGTTAAAAATAAATGCAATCAAGTGATGTGCCATATTTAGCTGCTACTACTTAAGTAAATTAAATAATTTTTCTTTGTTGATAAAATATTGTTACCATTTTAACCCGTGTTAAAGACATTTTCAGCGAATAAAGACGCTTTTAATTTAGTTTTTAGAGTTCGTCCTCATTAGTACTACTTTATTATTATTTACTTTGTGATGGTAACCTTCTGAATCTATTTCAAATATTTTGTAAAGATTTTCTCATTCCATTCTATTATATAAAGAATCTCAAATACAGTACAGAAAAAATGAAATGATATGAAATGAATGATTGGCCCCGCAATTAAATGTATCGTAAATGATAATAATATTAATAAAAAAGATATAAAAGTCAAGACAAATATATTATAGTATGTGAGTAATTTTAAAAACTATAAAACAATGCATCACAATAATATAAAGTAAACTGCAATAAATATTAGGAATCACAAATCTATGATAAGTTTTAGTTTATCAATTAATATTAAGTTTTAATTAATTTTATCACAGTTTTAAACGCTTTGTTCACATACCTCGGATTGTTAACTCGTGGCATTTATTATTATTAATTAAAAAGTTGTTTATTATTAATATATTCATATTATTATTAATTAAATACTTGTTTATTATTAACAACATTTTGTTGCTCTCTCGTTATTGTAATTTTTAATTGATCTAATTGTAAATACATAATCTCTTATTCGAATATCACAATCTCCTTGCCTTTTTGAGACCGACCTGAAATTTTACATGAAAACTTGGTCCAATAAGATTGGCGCAAACTCTTTTTTCAGGTCTTTTGTTCTGTGGACGTGCTAATTCGCAATGTCGTTGGAAATGTTGTTGGTTTTGACTCGATTATGCGAATAGTATAATCTTGACACCAACGAAACATCAAGCTAATGCCCTTAACTTAATGATATTGGTCGAACTTGAAGCCATAATACCAGAAATAATATATTTGTGGTATTATGGTTAATCGCCGCATCGGCGATTCGTCAAATTTGATATCGGTCAAGGCTGTAGTTCGTCAAATCGACTTTTTGTCCAATTACAATGTTTGCCAAATACGCTATTGGTCAAGTAATTTAAGTACAATCAACTGTAAAAATGAAAGTACCTCATGACATTTTTTATTAACTCATTTATTCAATTCATATTTATTTACATAGAATTCATACCCCTTTTATGTTGGATGTTTTCCTCTGCTTCTCATCTTCTCTTTTAACTTTATTTAAATAATATTTCGCTATTTTTTTAAAATACTTATGTACATGAAAATAATTATTATGTGTTTCTTCTACTTAAATCCCTAATCTCTGATACCAAGCCTCGACTGCGTTGGTGGTACAATGGCGTTCATTTGCACAACATGTGGTGTTGTGCAAATGAACACCATCGTATCATACAGTACAGTTCCTACAAGTAAGTTATGTTGAATTCAAAACTTATATTTTCATCGATTGTACATGGACTTGACCAATAGCGTATTTGGTAAATATTGTAATTGGACAAAAAGATGATTTGACGAACTACAGCTTTGACCGATATCAAATTTGAAGAATCACCGATTTGACAAATATCAGACTTGACCAATGTCGTTCAACCCCACAAATAATCTAGTTGGATGTTTAATTCCACAAATGCCATTGGTCTTCTTGCGCATTTTACTGAAGAACGGTATACAAATAATGATTTTGATGCACTTGATTCCACCTAAATTGTGTAATGAGACGCGACTAGATGTTTTTCAGTGAAAACTGAAGCAGATGCACAGATTAATACAGATGGGACGCTCCGCAAAATCATTTAAATAAAAAGCGACTCTTGCTACGACACAATAAAGTGCAATTCAGAACGCACACCGCTTATTACCTACAGTTATATTCACCCACAAGTTGCCTCTCCTTTTATCGCGTAACTCTTATGCTGGCGGCGCGCGGTAGATCTACTGAATTGGCCCAGTGAGATGGGCCCGCCGCGTACTTGTAGCTTCATACTTTAACTGCGGAGTGTCCCATTTGTATTAATCTGTGTCGACTCGCAACGCGAATCGGGCGCCTTTGTGTCGCATCGTGCCTGTTTGTGTGCTGTTTGTCTCTCTGAGCAGAACCAAAGAGTATTTTTCTATGCAAATGACTATCATTCAGGAACAGACATCGCAAGCTTTTCCACATCCACGCAGGCACAGCTAGTTTGAAATAAAATGTTGATTATTGCTAAATATTAGCATTTATTCTTTGGAGTATCGTGCGTGATTTCTACCTCCTCAAGATGGCGTCAATCAGTTTTAATGGGTTTTTCAATATAAAATCACGTGTTTTATTCTGAAAGTTATAGATACTGACTAATATTTTTATTCAATTAATGTAACTAGTTACTAGTGTGTAAATTGTATACTTGTTTTCAGTATTGTTATATTACTAAGAAAAATTAACATATCAGTTGTGTGTAATTTGAATAAAGTTTAATATTTTTCTATAAATTTGTATTTTATTTATCTTTAAGTTCCATATAAAATATTTTGAACAAAATGCAATATTTTGACATTAAATTAACGATGTATCATCACAAGATGCCACATCAAAGCTTCTTGGACAACTTACAAGTCAAATTACTCACGTAACCCTATCAATCAACCTCCCTCCTTACCCTCCCCCCCCCAAGATGTTCCCAATAAGATGCGCCGTTAATTAGGGCATCCCTTGTTCCGGCTAATGGACGCATTGAGCGCCGTGAGTTGCCAAATAACGGCAAGTCACCTTACTTAATAGACCGGGACTTGCAATACTTGACGATCGCTCAGTCATCTTAGGGGTGGTAAACAAGGTTTTTGTCATTTCTCAGTACGAAATAAACAGAAAAGTAAGTAGGGTAATGTCCCGAATGATAAAGCTTGGAAACTTAGAAGCTCCATTTTGTTTTGCCTTCACTCCATAATCATCATCTGCATAGCTATTGCAGATGATGATTATGATTACTATTGTGCGTAAATAAGCTTGCAAAACTTTAAAACTTGAGTATCGGAGTCTAAACTCGATAGGTACTTATTTTTTTGGCGTAATTACCTACATTTTTTTTTTCTAAAATTAATATAAGTACGCCAAAAAACTATTATCATTAACCAGGGAGAAAACGGAGGAATACGTTCGTATGGAAAGAACGCCAACGAAGACGCGCTACGTGACCGCGTTGCCTCTTAAAACAAACAAAAAAAAGCTGATTTTCGAAACTCATATTCCAAGCAACTACTTTGCCTGCGGTTTTTACCCCGTAACTTGAAATAGAAAATGAGATTTTTTTGGAACGATTGTTCTCTAACGCGGCTTGCGGTAGTAGTTGACTGGTAGAAATCGTCACGTAAGGAAAAAGCGTTATGCTCCCTCTATGCTTTCGCTCTCTCTGTCTCTCTGATGATAATAGAAAGATACAGAGAGAATGTGTGAATTTAATACCTACGCGTTTTTAATACAGAGCCATTTAGTATAAGTTTTTTGCTTCTAAAACTTATTCTAGATGGCTCCGTATTAAAAACGCGTCTGTAGGTGGGTAAAACTGTCTGTGCGAAGTACCTAAAAGAGACTTCGAAGCAAAAAAAAAACTGTTTCAAGGTAGGTATCAAGTTTCAAGTTTCAAGTGTCAAAAGTTTTTGTTTTAAATCATATGTGAGAAGGAACTGCGTTCCTGACGGGGCCGCGGGGGTCCCCCCGACCGCACATGATGTTTAGGGTTCCGTAAATCCATAGTCGACAAGGATAGTTACGCACTGTCCGTCTGTCTGTCTGTCCGCGGCTTGGTTCAGAAACTTACTAGAAAACTAAATTGGTATAGGTCTTAGGTATGGGTATACATAATAATCACGCCGACAAAGTGGCAAAATAAAATCTTAAAATAATTATATTTTGGAGTACCTAAAGTGACTACACGTAAAGTGGGAACGATATTTTTTTTTCTCGTCTTTCCCATGGTGTGGGATATCGTTGGATAGGCCGTTCAAAAATATTTTTTTTCGTGTGCGCAACAGTGCAATTTTTTGTAAGAGTTAAGTGTTCCCCCCGCCCCCCTGCCAGCTAAATGAATTGATTTTGGATACGTGAAAAAATTCACGGCAGTAGTATATATAACGAAATTCAAAGGAAAACTATCACAGAAAAGTAGGTTTTACAAGATAACGAGTAATAGTCAACCAACTACATTTGCAGTTGAAATGTATGGGAGAACATGTATTCCAACTACAATGATAAGTTTGTTCATGAGATAAATTCGTCCCAAGTAAGGAACCCTGCATTGTGCGTGGTCCGACACGCACTTGGCCGGTTTGTTTTTGTTTTATCGTGTTTAAATGTTGATACCCATCTTGTCTACGAAGTTTCGCTAGCTAGTTTAATTTGACCCTGTATAGCTGAGTACCTAATCCCCTAAGGGTATGAAACCTTTATCTGTTTGGGATAGGTTGGGTGAGATATGTAAATAAAGTAATTAATCAACAGAGAGATCCTGCATACTTTACCACGCATCATACAAAACCTAATCCTCTCATAATCCGTGTTCCTAAAACATTAATGATTCATGCCAACCCTGATAAAGAGTTGCGTGTAATTACGCGAACAATCTCCAAAAAGATTAACATTCTTTGAGAACTTGCCATAATATCCGAAGCACTTATATTTACGAATACCTCAGATTATAACTTGTGAACAAAATAATATTTATTCTTCGCAAAGTTTGCGGGTACTTAGGGGAACTTGGGTAAGGATCAGAGGGGGTCATAGCGGGCAATTTGTCATTCGACACGCGATACCCACCGTAAGTACCGACTACACTCTAACTTTACCAACTTACATTTTTCATTACCTACAACTTTTGAGTGCGGCGCTGGGAACAAAAAAAAATACACACAAAACTCAACCTTATCCTATTGCTATAAGGTTGTAAGTTCGGGTGTTGTGATGAGACTGTGTTGAAAGATTTTTCTTGCTTCCAGAATGTGTTGGTCCTTATACATTAATCAAAAAATATCAAAGCCTTCGTGAGCTGTTAGAAGTTCGAAAGAGTTGGCCCTGAGAGGGTTGTGTTTAAGATTATACTGAAAATAAATAATTCTTCTTATTTTGTAAATAGGTACCTAGATACACTCGTAAAGGCTCCAACAAACAGGCGCTCGTCGCGCGATACGCCGTGATTTCGTGTCGCGTCGCGTGTCGCGCCTGTTTATGGAGCCTTAATTCGAAATAATTATAAATCTGGATTATTATGAAACATAATACAAATACATAAAACGTATATTTTTAATTAAAAAAATATAGACATCAAAATTACCCTTATAATATGAACAAAACCACAGTTCAATTTTTTTACAAATCATTGTCTACGTACCTATTGCACAAAGATTTAGCTGGAAGTCTCTTGGCGAAAATATATGTAGGAACTTAAAAAAAAAAAAACGTTTTATGTATCTTTAGAATAGAATAGAATAGAATACTCTTTATTATGTACACCATAAAAATTACAGATATAAATGTAGAACTGTTACATAGGGTGTCACAATGGGCGGTCTTATCGCTAAAAGCGATCTTTTACAGACAACCTTTATTTCATTTAAGTATGAGGAACTCGTGGCTAAGTAATAAAAGCCGCACGGGTCGATCCGTCAGGTTAAGCTACGCTTGCCGGGGTTGGTCAGTGGATGGGTGACCATCTTTACATACCGAGACTCCTCCGTGCCTCGGAAAGCACGTTAAGCCGTTGGTCCCGGCTGTCATTCGTGGATCTTTGACAGTCGTTAAGGGTCGTCAGAAGCCCAAAAAGTCTGACAACCAGTCTTACCAAGGGGTATCGTGTTACCCAGTTACTGGGTTGTGGAGGTCAGATAGGCAGTCGCTCCATGTAAAATACTGGTATTCAGCTGCATCCGGTTAGACTGGAAGCCGACCCCAACATAGTTGGGAAAAGGCTAGGCAGATATTTCATTTAAGTATGACCCGTATATACATCCATAAACAGACATTTTTTTCTAAAGTTCTATGATTAGAACCAATAAATAGCCTTTTAAAGTAGGTATACTAACAAACAGGGGAGGAGGAAGATTGACCACAATAGCGACTGGCAACATCAGTCATATTGTAGCCAGGGATCACTTCAACACATATCAGAAGTCAGAATGCGGTTTGCATATTATGTAAACGGATATCTCTACTGGTAGCTTAGTCTATTGTTTATTTATTTAAAATCTTTGCGGTGCGACGGCGCTGCGGCGTAAAAACTTTACGGCACCGCAACGCCCGTGTGACCGCCAATGCGGTGAAATCTTTGCAGTGCGGCGCCGCAACGCCCGTGTGACCGCCATTGCAGACAAATTTTTGCGGTGCGACGCCGCAATGCGTTGTGTGAACAGGCTCTAATAAAATTCAAATTCAAACTCAATATACATAACTAGAGGCAAATCAAGTCTGCAACAACCCCGATGTAATCAACCACTGTTCAATTAAACAACATCCTATAACCGTGTTATATAGTTACTCTGATTTACAGCAGTCCCTAAATTCGGCAGATAGATGACCCAAATTATACTATTTTGAAAGGACAACATTAATTGCTTTGGATTAACTAATTTATTGTCTCCGGGTTAATCAAGAATTGCTGTCAGCCGTTTGTCACTATGAAAGAGTCGAAGATGGCAATTAAATAAAACAGACGTAGGTAAAATTAGGCTTTAAATTATTGGGATATGGACAGCAGAATTGTCAATTGGACGGCTACGACTTACGAAGGTCGTGTTTTCGAACTCAGGCAAGCGTTTTACTTTGTGTAAATAATTTTATCAACACTGCTCTCAAAACGGTGAAGGAAAACATCGTGAGGAAACCGGCATGTCCTAGGACCAAAAATTTGAAGACATATGACATCCACCAACCCGCACTGGGCACGCGTGGTGGATGTCGGCTGATTCAAATCAATTTGCCTAGCCTTTTTCCAACTATGTTGGGGTCAGCTTCCAGTCTAAACGGATGTAAGTGAATACCAGTATTTTACATGGAACGACTGCCTATCTGACCTCCACAACCCAGTAACTGGGTAATACCATATCCCTTGGTAAGACTGGATGTCAGACTTTCGGGCTTCTGACTAAACGTAACGAGTGTCAAAGATCTATGAATGACAGCCGAGACCAACGACTTAACGTGCTTTTCGAGGCACGGAGGAGTCTCGGTATGTAAAGATGGTCATCCATCCACGGACCTACCTCGGCAAGCGTAGCTTAACCTGTTATTACTTAGCAACGGGTTGGCTGATTATGATTTTGTTTAAACCTGCCATATAAAATATTATTTATTTATTTATTTATAGTTAATTCAAATGGTACAACACCAATTACATTAATTAACATAGAAACATAAAAAATATGAATATTGACAATTTTTGTATATAATTTAATTAAAACTAACATGGAACAGTAGACTCCCTTGCATAGGTACTTTCTCTCACAGAATACCAGACATACATATACCTACGCATAATTTTACTCCATTCATCCGCAAAAACATCACATTCAGGGTTGGCAGTCAGAAGGGCATTGATCATCTTCAAAGTACGACACACTGGGGATTCAGCTCTGGCGAGAGTTTTGGTTCACGGTTGCGCAAACAAATTGTGCCGATGACTCGGACGGTGTCCGATGTATCTGAAAAAAAAAAGAGAACCTCCAACATAAAAAATAGTTGCACGTAAACCTAAACGGAACTTGTTGAACAAACCGCGCGTTCCGGGCAGGTAATTAGGCAACTAATAACGTGCATAAAACACTGTGGTGCTGGGCGCGTAATAACGGGAACTAATTAACATGTATCATAATCATAATGAGTGGAGCAGCTAGGAAAAATTGCTAGCCTTGTCTTCACCGTGGGGAGACGGAGGAAGGAAGATGCTACTTTTTCAAATTACTTAGCTAGGTAGGTACTGTAGAATAATAAATGATAAACTTGAATTATATTCATTTTATGTTTATCAGTTTAACTTAGAGAAACGTGTACTCTGCATTACGCGTCTATTTTTTCACTGTTGTTTTTTTCCGAAACAAAAACCTAATACCAACTTTTAATTTAAAAGTAATTCCAAACTCGCTTGAATGATTGAATGCAACCATAGTTATTTTCCTAACAGCCTGTACAACATTAGGTCACCTATACTCCATTTATTATAACATTAAACAAATAACTGTTCTCACCCTTTCGTTATTTCGATGTAAACGTTTAATAAACTCCGTATTTCACGATAAATACAAAGCACTGTTAGTAATCTATTTACCATTTACATTAAAAAAATAACTCTAAAGTGCAGTAATTTCAACAATATTACACAATAACTGTCGTTATTTAGCCGTTATTTGTCTAATGCTATAGTAAATGGAGTGTAGGTATGAAACCTTTACAGTACCTTCTGCTACTAGATAAGTTCTTAGGCCAAACTAGAACATCAGGAAGTCAACACAATTATTACCTAACCTAAGTATAAGTTATTCGTAGGTTTATTTAACTCAAATTAAGTAAGTTAACTGCAGATGGTAGCCTGGGAGAGGCCTATGTCCAACAGTGGATTGTGATAGGCTGAGTTGATTGATTGAAGTCCTATAACAAAACAAAGAATTCTGAGTCGAACTATGTAAAAGAGTGAATTTCGTAAAAAGTACAGTTGACTCTTTCTACTTTGCTGCCGTATCGTATTGTCTAAACGGAACGTCATTTTAGTCTACTCTTCCGTCGACACTAACTACGGTGCTCGTGCTAAGCCAATGCTCGTGTATTCAATTCTCATTTTCGATAAAAAAAAATACGCAAAAAACTTGCAGCATAAAATATTCTTATGAACTTACTTCAAACCGGCAATCCTATGGAACTAGTTTTCGAATATTCAGGAAATGGATTTATAATAGCGTAACCGCGCTTTTATCGATGTTCTCGAAGAGAGCGGGGAAATATCAAAGACGTGCTCACACTGACTGGTAGGGGAAATCAAACAGATGATTTAATTCGTTGAGCTGAATGATTCTGAACCATGCGTTATTTACGTGAACCGGCCGCCGTCAGTTGGGACTGGTCATCTTTGCTGCTACGGCTTATTTGCATGATTTAATTTTTGAATAGCATTTTTTTTTTTTTCTATTTGTTTTAGGTACTCTGGATACTTTTAACGTGTAAGTCTTTTTTAGGGTTCAGTTGTAAACAAGGAACCCTTATAGTTTCGCCATGGCCGTCTGTCTGTCTGTCCGTCTGTCCGGGGCTTTGCTCAGACTCATAGTACTAGAAAGCTGTAATTTGGTAAGGGTATTATTTGGTAAACACATTAATCACGCCGGGTAATTAAGTAGCTTCCATTCACGTAAAGTGGGGAAGATATTTTTTCTTTCTTGTCTATCCCATGGTGTGGAGAATCGTTGGATAGGCCGTTCAAAAATAATACGGGTTTGTGAAAACCATTTTTCGGTCCAGGGATCTGCTTGCGTAATGTTAAGCTTTAAAGTGATATTTTTTGTTAGATAAAATTGCCAAAATTACCACTATGTGGAGCCCTAACACAGCCAGAAGGCGTCGCGGCAGACCCCGTAGAAGATGGCGGGACGAGCTGGAGAAAACCAATGACCAGTGGTCCACATTAGCTCTGGATCGAAAGAGCTGGAAGTCATGGGGAGAGGCCTTTGCCCAGCAGTGGGATGATGCAGGTTATCAGGCACATAAAGTGGGGATGATATTTTTTTGTTAGAAGCCCAAAATTCAGACAACCAGTCTTACCAAGAGGTATCGTGTTATAATAACCGGCACGAGTCGTGAGCACAGATGGGCAGTAGTGTGGGCAAGCTCACGCATGTAAACTTTCGGCTAAATAAAAATGACACGCGAGAGTCCAATAGACGACGAGTATCGGCTGACGAACCAATCGCATGCAGCTCGGCGCCCCTCGGAATAAAAATTCCGCTAAAGAGACCTAAAAATCTACTACTGCGCAGGTGTCAGTTTGTGCTCACGACTCATGCCGGTTACTATACCCAGTAACTGGGTTGTGGAGGTCAGATAGGCAGTCGCTCTGCATCCGGTTAGACTGGAAGCTGACCCCAACATAGCCTAGTTGGGGAAAAGGCTAGGCTGATTGATTTTGAAATAATAAAATACCATTTCATTCATTCTAAACAGAGCCTTACCTACACACATGTGGTTTGAAGAACACTCATTCGAAGCGCGCCTCTTTGAGTCAAATGCAAATAAAACGATGGCTTTCTACCAAATCGTGGATCAGAAATATTCCGGCTAAGAGCTTCAAGTACACACGTTCTTTTGTAAGTTGTTTACTGGCAAATTGAAAACGAATTGATTTATTTGGAGTGAACGAGTAACTTGATATTAAATGTTTTATGTTCTTGCTAAAAGTGTCGTCTGCGACACTTTTGGATAATTTGTCGGTCCGATAATTAAATAGGGTCGTCCTTGCCTACTTTTTAGGTTTTGGAAGGCTGGACTGCCCCTTCATCCGGCATTGTTCCAGCAGAAACGTTGCTGTGCCAGTGTCGGAGAAAAAGGTATTTTATATATATATATATATATATATATTTTTTTTTGTTAGGTTAGGTTCTCCGGCGCGCCCACAACAACTTAAATTTTTTTATCATAATCGGTCGAGCCATTTTTGAGTTTTTGCGAGGTACGATAATTAATTTTTATATTCGTAGATCATAGATGTTATTTAATTTTATTTTATATGATTTTATTGCTAATTTTTGTTTAGCAATGGGTGTTATTTACCTAAAGTTAGTGAATTTGTTTATTTATTATCTATATTTAACCGATTTAAAAATAAGGCGGAGGTTCTCAATTCGACTGTATCTATGCTTTTTACAAGCTTTTGTTTCGCATAAGCATGTAATCTAATAAATTACAGCTTCGTAAGTCAGTGTTGGGTCTCTTCTGTGCAAAAAAACTTTCCTACAAATTTTCAGCAGGCGTGCGTGAAAGTTAAAGCCTGTCCAATACTTCCACCACAGAGTAAAAAAACGGATCAGAGACAAAGCTTCTGTAAAATTTATACCTACATATTTTGGTAACTTAATAAACAGAACGTTAATCAGCTGACGTGTTTTAATTTATAAACATAATTATTCAATCACTAATAGTGCGGTAGGTATTATCACCTATGTATTTCAAATCATAAACACCAATCATCTGCCATGAATTGTAAAAAAAGTTCTCAAATAGTCGTTATATACGCGACGCCGCGTCTACTTACCTACTGCGCCACGTGCCTCTTTGTGTACCTCTACCTACCTTGATTATTATTATTTCATAATTAGCTTTACCCGGCCCGGCTTCTCAAGGATAGCACTAACTGTCTACCCTCTCCTCTACTTACCCTACCTACCTACCTTACCGAACCTACCAATGTTTTTTTTTAAACCCTACCCTACCTACCTACCCTTCCTACTTACTCTGTCTACCCTACCCTACCTACCCTACCCTACCTACCCTACCCTACCTAAAACCTTCCCGGGCGCATACAACATTTACTGATTTACATTATAACGTATGGTCTGTTTGAATTTAAGAACTCCTTGCTAAACAACTGAACGTTTAAAGATATTAAAAAAAAAAGAATTAAGAATTATCCAATTTGGTGCAGTCATTCGGAAGTTATGCGCGTGTACCTACATACTTTTCGACGATTCATTTTTATTTATATAGATTGTTATTTAAAAATTATAATCTTTGAAAGTGTAAATTAAATATGATTTGCATGTGACGGTAGAACATGGAGGACTGTTATAAAAAAAGCCATATACTGATTACCCATGTTTGCAAACGAATATATGATTTGATTTGATCTGAACCTTCTCCTTTTATGTTGGTTAAAAATACTCATTTTGTTACGTCGTGTATCTACCTAACCAAAAACCAAATAATACAAAAAAAAACTTCAAATAAATGAACAACATTGGGGGTGCACAGAGGCAAATTGGACAAGTGGGCACACTCTAACAAAAAAAAAACATAAATATAAATAACTTTGTCGCGTCGCGAGCGAAGTCGATTGGTTTTGCTTTGTGCGCCAATTACAGTGAAAATAAAAGTCCCTCTTTGAGCCTTAACTAGGTGTGAGTGTACGTACCTACGTATGTTTTTTTGGGAGATGCCGTGAGTGGAAAATATGGAAGGATAAAAAATATTCGCTCGTTTATAATTCTGTTGCAACCCGTTTTTTTGCTTAGAAATATGGAAAAGTTATTTAAATAAATTATTACTCGTTTGAAGAACTTTGCCCAATTTAAAAAATCTTTTTTTTTATATAAAAAAGAGCTAGAGTTTGCTTATTAAGGAATGACTTTACTGACTGTAGATTTGAAAAGATTTTAGGTAAACTAATTAAACCAACATCAGCTGGCTAGGAAATGTTTTTTTAGGCGAGAGTAGATAGCATAATTTTTAAACTGAGTCTTTTTTTTGCTGAAAATGGTTAAATGAGAAAATAAAATAAAATTAACATCATTTCTAAAACAAAATTACAATTGCAAAGATATGACACACTTTTTCAGCGCTTCTCCATTTCTTATCCGTATCAAAGAGCGCTAATTTAGCTTTTTATGAAGGAGATAAGATGGCCGCCGGAGGGGAGGTCGGGGCTAAATGGCAAGTGAACATAACACTATAATACGGACGGTCGGAGTCAACGCTGCTGCGTCCAATTTATTTTATTGTTCTTATATCGCACTGTTTCGCTTCGCCCGCGTCCACTCGTAAAGATGTGATCTCATTTCTGATACTTATAAAGATACGTATTCTGATGGTCAAAGATATTTAGATGTCTGAGAGAATTGAGAGCTCTGTGCATCTAGGAGGAATTTAAATGAGGACATTTGTAGAAAATTATATCTCCTACGGAATTCCAGCTGGAGGAGATTGGCTTTTGCTCAAATCGTATCTACATTTAAGCTTCTTTGTCGGTTTCCAAAGAACTAAATAGTCTGATAGTAGGTAGGTAAGTATCTGATCTACTTAAAAAAATTATGCAGACATTTTAGTAAGTCATTATCTTTTCTGAACATTAATACACACATCAAAAGTGTCTAGGGCTCAAGGTTTTTTTTTTTATAAATATTGTATTGCATAATGCTATGTCTATTTAGATTGATTAAGTAAAATATTTTCTTATGTGTAGATCGATGAAATACTTTCTCCTTTTGCATTAAATAAAGACTTCGCGATTTTTGCTTATGCTGAATTTTTCTCGTTAGTTATCCTAATATTAAAGTGTGATAAAATATAAAAATAAAAGTCAAACGGCTTTTATTGCGTAAAATAAACAATTAGTAGTCTGTTTTTCCTCCGTTATTGCGTATAACACAATTAGCAACGATTCGGCATACTCAATATGAGGTCATCCAAATCACGTTGAGGAATAGCCGCTCACGTCCGTTGTAACAGGCGAAAAAGATTTTCTGATGGGTGTAAGGCATCCGTATTTGGCAGAGCTGTTCTTTGAAGCATATCCCATGTGTGCTCAATGGGATTCAAGTCTAACGATTGAGCAGGCCGAAATTGAGATATCGATTTCGGATTGAGTAGAACGATGATATTAGCTGCAGCTAGTGTGTTTGCAACGACTCTGGCAGTGTGTGGACGTGCATTATATCATGCACAAGCAGAAATGAAACACCAAATTGCCTCTGATCCAAATCAGTTCAGTTCTTCCGCCGAAACAAATACCCGCTCATATTATGATTGTTTCACCACTCTATGCATGGACTTCCTGGCATAATTTTAAACGTGCTTGGCATCCAGGGGTCTTCCATTACCGTGTACGTCTAGTATCTGGCCTCATACCAAAGCGAGATTCGTCAGAAAAACACACTAAACGCCGCTCTTCTTGTACCCAATTTCTGTGTTCACGCGCCCATTGTAAACGGGCTCTGCGATTGCGGGACTCAATAGGTGGTACACGTAGCGGCCTTCGGGAACGGAGATTGACTTGATCCAAGCGATGTCTTATGGTTTGATCGCTTATTAACATTCCTGGAGAGCTATGAAGCTTCGTAACCAACATCATCACGGTCATTGTACGATTTCGTCGAGCAGTAATTTGTTTTAATGATCTTGTCTGCATGTGGTAATGCGAGCTCGTTCTCCATGTCGTTTTGCCACGCTGCCAGTGATGCAGTAACGTTTCTAAAGTCGACTTATAACACTATGGGTAGTGCCCAGAGTGATTGCCACAGCACTTTGCCAGAACCAGCTTCCAACTTTATTATTTCTTCTCAGCTCAAATGGCGTCTTCTCTCCATAATAACGTTCTTTGTATTGATTCCACTCAGAAGTATGGCAGAAATTGTACTGATTTGGCTTCAAACCGTTTGCAGGATTATGTAGGAATACTGCTTGATAGATTTTTTAATCTTTTGACCGAAATTCAAAAATTATTCCCTTTTCAAATGACGAAATTTACTAAAAAAGTATCCATAGGAATTGATTTTTAGTAAATAGCAAAAATGTTGCTTGATCCCTAGACACTTTTGATGTGTGTATTATGAATTTGAGTAGGTACCTATTTAACTTGCTTTTCTAATTTTATCCGTAATAGAGACTGGATGATAGCTATAGGCCAATCTCTGAGTAACATAAATTAAATATAAAACCAAGATTATTCCATATCACATAATCCCGCGAGAGAACATCTAGCACAGCTTCCACTCAGAAAAAGATAAAAAATTCACAACATTATTTCTGTCGAATTTTCTTGTGAACCTACCTATTCCCATTTCCCGAAGCCCCTTGCCGCCGATGTCAATAATACGGGAATATCGTAAAATAAACATTTTTATCGTGAATCCGCGACAATCCTTTGTAAATACATCAGGATTTAGAAGGATAACCCTTACTGTTCTTATTATTGTATGAATTGGGGTTGGAACGTGACCGCTAGATCACAATTTAGACATGAATCGTGTTCATTTTGACTACAAATAGGAGTTTGGACGAATAACTAAGTTACCTACTACTTTCGTATGGAAATACAGGGCCAATTCGAATATACACAATATTCTTTGCGCACCATATTGATTTGGTACAACATTTTTACGGTCGGTTGAAATCCACAATTTAGTTCGGTAAGCACCATTTATAAAACCGTGACTTCAGTAATTTTATCCTAAAGATCCTAAATCTGTTTAAAAAAAAATCATCAAATCAATCAGTTAAGACTTAGAAAAGACGTGGCTCCATTATGAGGCAGCCAGATACCATGTAGCACAAAACATAACCGAAACTTTGAGAGGAATGTTTCCAAAACAATAAATTGCAAGAAATATTGACATTAATAAAAAATAAGAAATATTGAACCCCAAATTGACCAGATTAGACAACTTTTTTATTAGGGACGCAGTGGGACGGGGAACAAGAAATTTCACGCGGACAAAGTCGCGGGCAGAAACGAGTAAATAAAAAAATATAAAAAAAGGCATTTTTTTAGCACAGACTAAGAGACACACAAATATCAAACTATATTTTTTGATTTTTTAGATAGATTAAAAATAATAAAAAGTGTAAAGTGCGATGTAAGAAATTAGCCGGCAAAAGTGTATCTTGTGGCTGTGCCAAAAAGGATCAGTTCATTAAAAATGCCGGACAACTCACAACGCTGGTTTTCAAACGGACCTGAAGTGTGAGGTGACGGATGTTAATCAGTTTTATACTACAGCGTGTGTATGCATACTTAAATAAAATAAATTTCTGTCAAATAAAAATAATAACGAATCTATCTATCTATGTATATAAGGTATATCTCTTCAAACACAAAATATTTTAAGAGATACACCAGAATAAAAAAGAATAGTGGTAAAGAAGCTACGGAAATAATTTTTAATTACTTGATATGACGATTAATTATCAAAAGGCACCGCGCTCGTGCCGCCACCGTCGCCACGTCCGGGCGAGTCATTTATAGAGTAAGTAAAGGTTTTTTGCAAAATGTCTCAAGCAATTTTAAAATTATAATAATTACTTATGTAAAAATAAAAAGACTTAGATAAAAAAAAATCGCTGTTATCAATTTCAATTATTATTTTTTATTTTTTTGCCTAGTTGAGTGTAGATTTGTTGGCACTTTTCTATTTTGTCAAGTACCTGGTAATTGTTGAAAGGCCTACACTGTCCTCCCATACTTGTTATCACTGTTATTTGATAATATTGTAAAGCCAATTATTTTTAAAAGAGTAGGTAACCGTGGAGTTTCCATAGGAAACGACTAATTGGAACCGTGCACCTAGCTTCTGACGTTACATAAGTGCCCATGTAGGTTTATGTGAAATAAAATATTTTGATGATTTTGATTTGATTTTGATTTTGATTTTTATGATGATTTTGATTTTGATTTTGACAGGCAGCGCAGCAGCCAATCGCTTAACCACTGCGCCAACCGTGTCGTCCGTCTCGTGTGTCATGGCTTTTTTACCACCTATAGATGTTTCTCTTAAAATATTTCGTATATGCCTTATATGTATAAAACACAAAGTATGTATCCAAGCAATAGTTATATAAATAAATAAATAACTATGTCCGTTATAGACTTTGAAACTACTGAACGGATTCTGAAACTTCTTTTTGCATTTAATAGCCCAATTCTTGAAGAAGGTTATAAGGCTATTAATTTAATATCACGCTACGACCCTTAAGAGCCGGGAAAAAAGAAAACAACTCAGAAAGAACACGGATTCTGGAAATTTTTGCGTAGTAGCATGCAAAACAAAACAAAAAAGACTGATAAATAAATGAGACGGACGCGTGATAGACCATTATGTAAATATCAGTGCAAAGAGCACTGGTGGTCCAGTGGTAAAAGCCGCGACTTACGAGTTGTAGGTCGTAGGTTTGACCCCGACAGGCGCTTTACCAATCAGCACTGGGCCTGCGTGGTGGATCAAGGCCCACTCCCTCTCACCGAGAGGACGCTTGTGTCCCAGCAGTGGGAATATTATACGCTAATTATGTATTTTAATAAATAAATAGTTCTAAACAAGTCAGAACAAAATTCTGTTTTAAACAAATGATGTTCGTATGTTTGTCTTTTTTTAATTTTTTTATTCGTAATGAAAGGACTTTGTCGCACATGCGATAATGCCGCCCTGGTTAGCTTAACAAAATCATATCAATTTCCATTTAACAAAACCGTAGCATAGCTAATTTGTAAAGTACTTTAGCTGCATCAGACAATGACACAGCTACAGCAAACCTACCTCTCTAATTCTACCATCCAAGCTATTTCTAAATTCCTCGTTGCGGACACACTCGGTTAAAATGTGATTAACATCATCAACGGAATTAGTACAAAAATAACAATTAGTCGATGTTGATTTTGCCATTAGGTATAAGAACTTATTACACGGGATGTGTCCGGAACGAAGTCTTAGTGCGATAACAGTATCACATCTGTTCAACAGCTGATTATCTATCCACGGTGAGTTCAAGGGATGCGGCTGGATCGTTTTGTACCAGATTCCTTTTTCTTGGGATCTTTTATTGAAGTACTCCTTCCAAAGCGAATAACAATCCTGTTTGATATTAGGTATAAAGTTAGTAAAGTAAGGAGAAAAATTTA
Source organism: Dryobota labecula (assembly GCA_947523025.1). Taxonomy (NCBI): domain Eukaryota; kingdom Metazoa; phylum Arthropoda; class Insecta; order Lepidoptera; family Noctuidae; genus Dryobota; species Dryobota labecula. The sequence continues at coordinate 3,076,461 of OX383292.1, forward strand.
CAGGAATTCCATCACAAATGGCCTGCTTGGCTAGTAGATCAACAATATCGTTGCCTCTTATTTATTATTTATAACATGGTAAGTACCTAACTTATAAACTTAGCCCCACAAAACCATTGCAATGGTTTGCCTGTGGGGTCAGTGAGTCTCTAGACAATAATACTTAATCACACTTACATACCCAAATAATATTTTTTTAACTTACTTTTAAATCTATTTTTATTTGTTTCACTCCTTATGTCTGGCGGTAGACTATTTAATAAGTATGGTATACGTTTCTTTAGAGTTTTGTCAGCAAAGTAATTGGTGACTCTGGGAACATTGAATCTGTCAGCAGCAATAGATCGGGTGTTATGGTTGTTGAATACGTGGTTTAAGCTATACTCATGGGGACCATGATGGTTTACTGCTAAAAGATATTTGTTTGTAAGTGATAGGTAGAATTTTACATATTTTAAATAGTTTCCTATAATCTCCTTTACAACTGTTTTTAGTTTTTTTAGTAACAAGTAGTTTTAAGAATCGAATTTTAAGAGCTTCTAATTTATCCAAGTTAGTTTTGAATGTTAATCCATAGCTGTCAAGTGCATAACTCATAATATAATCTACTAATGACATATAAATACATCTCAATATACTAATAGGAACTTTAAAGCTTAGGTGGTACATTTTAATTAATAATATTCTTAGTTTACTTGAAATGTAGTTAATCTTATTCCGATATGTGATGGAATCCATTGAAGAACTATGTGTTTTCCATCAAATTGTAATTTCAAAATCTTAAAAAAAAGTCTTTAACAAGAACTTGGTTTTCTTAAGTATATGAAGAACCAGGGCCTCAAGTCTGCCATACAAACACTGTCAAATACTCACAATGGCGAGACCATTCTGACACTATTGTAATAGCAGACTTGAGGCCCAGTAGTGCTGTTCTTTAAAATTCTCACGGTGTAAACTTACGTGAAGTTATCTCGAAGTGAACTGTCATATTTCACCTGCTGCTTGAGATTGACACTATTGACAGCTCGCTTCACGCTCACTTCACCTTAGTCTTCACGGTGAGATGGTTACAGAATAGCACTGCTTATATCAACGCCAGGAACAATAATAAACTGCTGTTACTATGCAATAACTTTATTATAAAGCAGGGTTAAATTATTCGTTTAAAAAATCCACAGGAAAATGTACGGAACTCGTTAAACACGGGAAATTGCTTCCGGTCAGCTGTGTTGTTGTTTCACTTACAGTTCGTTGTAGGGTTCCGTGGACGACGATCTTTTTAAAATAAACGTAACAGTCATCAGCAGCCTGTTTTCTGTTTTGTAGTTTCTATTATAAGTCATATTTATTAGGGAGAGAAACTATTGTTATTTACCAAGCAGAAAACCAGACTCCGGGCAAATACCGTAATTTTTTCAATTGAAATACCTGTTGACACTGCCCAATCAGGAGATCGAACCGAATCCACGCACAGCTCAACTCAGCGGTCGGAAACGCGACCATGCGTTATACCTATTTTTAGGGTTCCGTAGTAAACAAGGAATCCTTATAGTTTCGCCATGTCCATCTGTCTGTCCGTCTGACCGTGGCTGCTCATCTGAGCAAAGCCACTTAGAATATCTACTCTAAGTACTAGAAAGCTGTAATTTGGCATGGGTATACATATTAATCAAGCCGACAAAGTGGTAAAACGTTTTATTAGGGTACTTCCCCTATATGTAGAGTGGCAATGATATATTTTAGGGGTATCGTTGAATAGGCCGTTCGAAAATATTGCGGGTTTATGAAAATCATTTTTCGATTCAGGGACATATTAAGCATTAAAGTGCAAATTTTTGTTAGAGTCAAGTGTCGGGGTCTCCTGCCAGCTAAATGGTTGTATTTGGATACCTATGTGAAAAAATTCACAGTAGTAGTATATATAACGAAGTTAAAAGGAAAACTATCACAGCTAAGTAGGCTTTACAAATTACCAAGTAATAGTCGACCAACAAGTAAAAGTAGTTAAGTTTGTTCTTGGGATAAATTCATCCTAACTACGGATTGTTCATTGTGCGTGGTCCGACACACACTTGACTGGTTTAAAAATGCAAAAAATTCAAAAATTCAAATATTTTTATTTGTTGAACATAGGTAGGTAAGGTACAGATGTTGTGTTTGTTAAAGCACGCTATGTCTAAACGTCGTCGGCGTACAAATATTACATATTGCAATCATGACTAAAATAAACTATCAACAAAAAAAAAATTGATTTCGATATTTTTTTGTTAACTTTAAAAGTAAATTAATTAACTTTATTCTAGAAACGGTGGGGGATAATCACACAATTTTCTTTAGAAGCCTGGGAAGACGTCACCACGCCTTACTACTATAGTGAAGGACGGACCGACTGTCTTATGTAATTTTGACGTTCAAAAAGTGCTGATTCTCAGCCTAATTCGAAAAAATGAGTTTTTTTAATAAATCCACCTAACTACGTCGTACGGAACCTTGGTCCTTAAACGGTTATTTCCTTGGACACAACAGTTTTACTTTATTTTCAGCTCCCCGCTATTCACAACATCAGCGTCGACGTTCAGCGTGTTTTTTACTTGAAACAAATTGCTGATTCTATCTAGCTATAAATCATAGCCAGTTTTATATCCAGGTCTTAAATTATAGCCTTGTAGGAAGGTACTATTCATTGTTTATAGATTGAAATATAGGATAAGTTTTTGTGATTCCGTTTTTAATTGAGTGATTTGTTATTTAAATTATAAATTTGTAATGTGCTTACCGAGGCACGGAGGGGTTTCGATATGTAATGGATGGTCACCCATCCACGAATGGACCGCGGCAAGCGTAGCTTAACGTCCAGTCGACCAGTGTGGCTGTTATTATCTAGCCTCAAGCCCCTCTTAGATATACCTATTTACCTGCCCATTGTTAATAGGTAACCATCTCACTTAATACATTCCCCCGCTACTGGGTAATGAAGTTTGGAAGCTATAATTAAGGTCTGTCTAAGTTTGTCCGATGCTTCATATTGCCACTTGCAGCTTAGTTGGCAACTTGGGCAACTCACCGGTGCACGGTGACACGTCATACGTCTTGCAGTGCATGCTCATGCTAGGAATTAATTTGTGTAGTAGCTCGTTGGAACCTCGTTTTATGGCGATAGTATGACCGTTAAAGATATGCTGTGGTGACCTAGTCGGTTGAGAGATAGATATTCAAGTTCAAATCAAACTGTGCACATAACACTCTTCATTAGTCACCATTCATGTAACTTACTCAAGTTTATGAAGCTAATCATGGACATTACTGCCTGACGGTGAAGAAGCATAGCCCTTCAGCAAGACAATGACATTTGTTGCTGTTATGTATTATGTTTTATTGTAAATATTAAAAAGTTCTTAATCGAGATATTCTGAGAGAAAATATCTATACTGTCGGGAAATTGAAGAAAGTCACACAATAGTAATTACTAAATACGAAAATGTTTAATGTTAACCTACTAAACGTAACAAAACGATCCCATATTTTAACAGCCAACCTTTTCAACCAATTCCCACCCTCCTCTCTGTACCCCTATTTAATTATAAAAACCCTTACATTCCATATTTAACAAAAGCAACCAAAAACTAATAAAAATTCGCTCCGGAAAATTCCTATAACTATTTTCACGCAAGAAACTCGTTTTCACGTCGTTATGTTATCATAACACATTCGGAAATTCAATTCCGACTCTAACTGCCCCACTGGAGTCCATAAGACAGTCGAAAATAGCTCTTATCGTGGAGGAAGTAGGGTTGGAAGTATTTGTTGTGGTTTGTAAATCAGAAATAAGTAAGCAACACACTGAGTGAACTCAGATGCGATATCATGGAGGTATTATTAAGTGCTCGTTTGGGATTCCTCTTGTGTTGTACGTGTTTTGGATTTGTTTCCATTGTTTTATTTTATTCGTTTTATAATTGTTTATTTTATTACGATATGAGTGGGGTTAAAAAAAATACTATTTTTTATTGCCATATTTTATTGCTAATTTGTTGCTAATGCCATTCATAGGTTGTTGCAGTTCCTCGTCACTGTTTTATAAAAACTCCATTTCGCTTTAGGGACCTTATTTTCTTGTTGACGAAGTTAAAGTAGATATACTATGAACTGACCTCTAGAGCAACGGATTCTCTGTACGACTTATTAATTAATCATCGGTACGAGGAAGAAAAAGATTTCTGCAGCATCCAAATGTTTTATGTAATGTCTACCTTAAATTAAAAAATTGTAAACTTAAAGTACAATTATGTGTTATCTGTATTTTTTGGGTGATAAGGATACAAATTATTATTAAGAAGACTTAGATTTAGTACAGAAATCTCGATGTTTTGACATGCCAGAGGCGGGTCGCTTCATCATCAGCCTATAGTAGTCCACCGCTGGGCATAGGCCTCTCCTATTGCACGCCATTCAACTCGATTTTCGGCAACTCTCACCAGCCGGCGCGCGGCGAGTCGCTTGTTACTTCTAAATACGAAGCTCAGCAAAATTCTATTCCAGATAGGTACGAGATATTCTCGTGACTCGTGCTTCAATGGACACGTGTTCAACCCTCTCGCGCCATGTAATATTCAGGTCTCGCACATCCCCGCCGCGACTGGATCACTCGCACTTATTGTGTCAATAGTGTTGTTTATTGTGCCACATGTGCTGCTCACCCGGCCGACCGGACCGGTTGCTGTGGTGGCAATAAGTTGGGTAGCCTTATAAAGTTCTTGATATTTGATGGTTGATTTAATGAGAAGACGATGCTTTTGCTGGACATAGGGATAGGTTTGAATCGCAAAATAAAATCGCTTTGTTTTTAGTTTAGGTCTAAAACCTTATGCTTTCCATGTTCCGTATCATCATCAGCCTAGCCTTTTCCCAACTATGTTGGGGTCAGCTTCCAGTCTAACTGGATGCAGCTGAATACCAGGATTTTACATGGAACGACTGCCTATCTGACCTCCACAACCCAGTTACTGGGTAATACGATACCCTATAGCTAAGACTGGTTGTCAGACTTTCGGGCCTCTGACGACCCGTAACGACTGTCAAAGATCCACGAATGCTAGCCGGGACCAACGGATTAACATGTTTTCCGAGGCGCTGGGGATCTTGGTATGTAAAGATGGTTACCCATCCACGGACTAACCGCGGCAAGCGTAACTTAACCTAATTGATCGACTTGTGCGCCTGTTATTACTTAGCCACTGTCAATGCCAATGTCATGTCATATTTAATAATCACACCAACAGCATATTGTGTATGGTATCATGTATAAATACAACATTAGCTTAAAACAGTATCTAGGCAATGAGGTTAAAGATCGTTGTATCTAGGTATTACTTAGGGTCTAATCTAGGTTTACCTACATGAATGATAGATGTAAGTACCCACATAATAAGCGGAGAGATTCTGTTACAATATTTAAATGCAGAGTAGGTACTGAAAACTGCCTCATTTCCTTTATAATTAGATGGGTACCGTCCAATTTAAAAGTTATCACAGTATAAATAAGTAACAGTATTACGTCTCGGCAGTGACCTTGAAATAATTTACCTACGGCGGCTCGTTAGGTAACCTTCCGCGTCCGTCGTAAAGGCGCGAGCTCACCGCGGCGCATGCTGTGTACGGGCACGCGGCGCATTTTAGCTGCGTGTATTAATTTGTTTGACAACGTGAGTCTACGTTTCCATTGGAGTACACGAATATGACCCACGACTATTTATAGCGTGGCACGGCGCACGGAGAGGCTACGTACGTGCCACTGCAATCCACGGACACGGGCTTCACTGCGGGAGGTGTGGGGAGGTGGGACGGGCGGGAAAGCAAGCGTCAAAGGTAATAATATGATATAATAATATATTCCACAAGGTGTATGACTGTCAACTGCGCTGCGATAAGTGAGCTGTACATAGTCGTGGGTCATAATCGTGTACTCCAGTGGAAACTTAGACCCACGTCGACAGCGTTGAGTTATGTAACCGCCTATTCGAGCAAGCCACGCATGTATCAATGACGTCAATTCATGCGTAGCCTCTCTGTGGGTTGCAGTGGACACAGCCATATACATTTTCTTACAAAGCGAAGCTTAATACACGTCCGTAGCCTCTCCGTGCACCGCGGTGGGCCCGCGCCTTAACTGCTGCGCACTTGAGGCTGTTGCGTACTGATATACTCTGTGATTTCGAAGCGCATCGTTTCGGCCGTTTTCTATGAAGACGGAATACTGTTACTTTATACTGTGACGTTATAGCGGCTTGGAACATGATGCAAGTCGCTGCGCAGTAACAAATTCACGGGTCAGCGAGGGTGAGAGGTGCCGTACTGCGCAGCGAGTAGCGCACTTCAGAGCCGCCATAAAGTTTGACGCTTACTGTTTCACTGGCTTTTTAGGAAAACTCCTTCAATACTCACTTAAATACTTTATCTTTTTGCTTTTCTAACTTCTTTTTAATTTCTTCATTTCCTTCATTATTCATGCTTCCTATTTGCCAAAGTTCTTGGAACCGACACCCATACCTACCTACATCATCATTTCAGTCGAAAGACGTCCACTGCTGGACCTAGGCCAAGCACCGCCACTTCGACCGGTTCTGTGTTTCCCGCATCCAACGGATTCCTGCGCCTTTCGCCAGGTCATCGGTCCATCTTATGGGAGGCCTTCCAACGCTACGTCTTCCGGTACGCGGTCCCCACTCCAGAACCTATCGGCCCCATCGGCCATCTATTCTGCGAGCAATGTGCCCTGCCCACTGCCACTTCAGTTTGGCAATTCTTTGGGCTATGTCGGACTACCTACATACATTCCCGGGTTTAATAGGGAAGGCGTCACCGAAACGAAGTCGTGTTGACTGTTGTCCAAAAAATAACAAAGAAAACACAACAGTAACAATATTATTATCTAAGTACATTCACCAAGCTATCTACTAATAATTATTCGAGTCTCGTACAAAACGGATCAGGGGGTTCGTGTCAATATTGTATATTGTGCACACATCGACCGCCTGCCGCTGGATATTAGTTATTAATTAAGAGAAGTGGTCGCAGTTGTTGTCTTTGAGCAGAAACAGAGATATCCATCTATATAATTATCTCTGTGTCTGAGAGGGCCTAGACAAAGAGACGTTCTATCAGCAAATAAGTTTTTGGCTCGTGCACTTCTTCAATTACAGGGCCACGCCATATGCAGCAAAACTAATAAGCGATTAATTAACATAGATTTCCCTAAGTTTTCTTTAAGTTCCTACTACGTACACAGGTCACAAAATACTTCCACACTTCAGTAACATTAGTTCCAAATCACAGTCTACATTGCATTGAGCCAAACTTCGAGCAAGTCGGTCTCAAGTTGAGAGCGTGCACATAAACCACAGACTTAACTCAGTGGCGACCGATCAGTCAGTGTAGACACGTATTAAACTTCACTCAAGTGTGCGAGTGTCGCGGTGGCGGTACTGAGGATGCATGGGGCTTATTGGTAATAGTAGAAAATGTAAGCTCTGCTTAAGTTAAAGTAAAGAAAGAGATTTTGATGATTTGACATTGATAGATTGTAAAACTACCGAAAATGAATGCGTTATATTATAACAGTTCACAATTTTTCGATAGTTTATAATCTCGCTAGACGATTATAAACTAACGGTACTCACAATTTTACGGTGACTATCATTTACCTTCTTTCGTATAAATTCGTGCATATTGTATCTTAACTTTTTTAAAGTTTCCTCCAACAGACAGTCTTTTTTCTTTGCAAGTTTACGAAGTTAAAACCACAAACTTACAGTTTTTGTTGCTCGCTGATCAGCAGTATGACCACGTAGGAAACTTTTGCTACAGCAGTTGTCAGTTAAGCACAGTTTTATAACTTGACGAGTCACCGATTTCCTATTCATGTTTTATTTTTTCATCCACAACAGGGAAGCTAATGCCTTCATCTCATCTGATGGTAAGTGATGATAAGGTTGAATGTGGAAGCGAGCTTCACCCAGAGTCCTCAACGACAAAAGAACTGGCTATCTTACCTCTAACTGCCGAAACACAACACATGCTGTTAACATTGTTATTATGGCGACAGGGGTACGTATTGCAATATCTAAAATTAAAAGAACTAACGTAAAATAACCTACGTTCAAAATCCCTAAAATCTAAATACTGATTGTTTCACTTATATTCAAAATACCGAAAGGTTAAAATGTCAAATGGATATTTTACTGAAGTTCAAAAAACTAAAACATGAAATTCCTATGTACCAAGTTCCTTAAATTGGTTTACCTCACCGTTAATTGACCAAAATGAAAAATACCGATCTAAGATCGACATTTATTTATTATGTAGGTATGTCACAGGGTAATTTAATAATTCGAATATTGCGAAAACCCGGAAAATAAGAAAATGGTGAAAAAAATTCTGCGAGCAACTTGGAAGTAGCGTTCGCCGGCCGCTGCCGCGGCACCGCTCGCGTAACTTATTTCACCCAGTTCAAAATGATGAATCATACAATCTACCTGCGACTAGATAATTAGACAATAGTGAAAACATTTCTGCGGCAAATTGTAGGTATGCTTCGTCATTTTGAACTGGGTGAAATTGGTTAGGTTAGGTTAAAACTGTGACCAATGTGAACATCACCAATTAGGTCACTAAATGTCCTCGTAGGACGTCCCCACCCGGCGTTTCCTCTCACATCTGCCTTGTAGATACCTTTTTTTAATCGCCTTTCATGCCTTTCTTGTCAGTAACTGCAAATCAATACACCACAATTTCCATACAAGTAACACATGCGAATACAGTTCCACATTCATGCTGAATACCAATACGAATATGATTTATGAGGTCTTCGTGTGCGAAGTGGCGCCGATCGCGACAACTTTATGTTGGCGATGGAGCCTTTTGTTTTGCTGTCGGTACCATCCCGGGATGTCCCGGTGGGAAGTCGTGAGTTATATTGCCTATTGTCAGGCCCTTGGATTGTGTAGAATTGAGATTTGTTGACGGTTTTTAGTGGGTAAACTTATTTTAATTACGTAGCTTCATCATAATAATTACGATTGTAATTTTTGTAGGGGTAGGTAGTGACAGTGCATCCGTATTTCGACAGTCATCTAGCCGGTTGGCTTCCAGTCGGATGCAGCTGAATAAATACCAGTATTTTACATAGAGCGAATGTCTGCCTGACCTCCACAACTCAGTTACTGGGTAATAAGATAAGTCATAGGTCATTTATTTCGGGACAATATACATTGTGTAGACATTTTGTAAAATAAAATAGTACCATCCAAATTTAACAAACGAAAAAAAAACATGTCATAGATAATTAAAATAACAAATTCAACACAATAATAATCCACATTCAATTTAAAATAATTAATAATACAATAAAACAAATGAAAAGGAAAAACGAAAATCAAATTAATATAAAAAGATCAAGATCAGTGATTTATGACATCCAATTATCTAAGAAATATTGCAATAAAAGAAAAAAGAAAATGTTTAAAAGATTAATATTTCATGTAATTTACCCCTTGGTACCCCTTGGTAAGACTGGTTGTCAGACTTTCGGGCTTCTGACGACCAGTAACGTAGCATTAAAGTTGCCAGTCCGCGACGACCCACCCACTCCGTCCGCGCGTCACCCATCCACGGACCAACCACGGCAAGCGTATCCATATTTCGACAGTATTCTGTTATAATTTCCAAGTGATAAGAGGCGATCCTACAGCCACTTACCGGGCGCAAAGTTTGGATTTTAGCTGCTACTAAGATTTTTTTAATGGAAGACCCAACAATTTCTACCTTTCCCGACCTATATAGTTATCGAACCCAGGACGTTCAGGACTAACGCTGTGCAATTTTTTGTAACATCAAACCAAGCTCAACCCTGAATGAATGATTTATTTGCCAGAATATATGACATGCACATGACTTGTAGTGATGATTAAGACGATGACCGTTCCTTGACTGTTGCACTAATGAAACTTTTCTCAATAGGTACACAATGTTTAGTTACTAAAAATCAAATCACCCAAAACTAGCTGCGATCATATCCAAGCCTTAAATAATGAGTGGTAGAACCCTAAGACCCACGCTATTCATTGCAGGGTTAATTAACACTGTTTGCGGCGAGGGCACGATGTAATCGGGGGTCCCTTAGACCACCAACTTTATGTGTTTGAGCCCATTTTATTCTTTATGTAGCGTGCGGTTTGAGAGGTTAATCTTGTAGATTACTTTGGGTTAAGTTTACTGGCGAATAGTGCTGGTACTTTGTTTTGTTACTGTTTTATTTGGAGAGAATATTGTCTAGAACTCTTATCGTGTACTGTTAGTGATAATTGGGTGTGTGGTTTTTGATTGCTTCAGGAGTCTGCCCATTATACTGTACCATATCATGACCGTGCCTGATACGTTCGTACGTATACGTGATACTACTATGCCCACTAGGGGAGTGATATGATTTATGAAGATTCGAATGACGTTGTTGCGACGCACACTGAAGCGAGTGGTACGCCAGTTCGAAAACACATTGAATCGAAAACCGCTATAACGAAGGACGTTGTCGCGAACACACTGATGAGAAAAACTTTTTGAATGTTACGCTGGTACGAAAGTCTTGTCAAGTCATTATCGAAATTCAATGTTGCGTAAATTTGAACATAAAAAAAGTTTTTCAAACTGTACCGTGTGATATATGTCACACGGTACAGTTTCCATTTTTTGTTTTAAACTTTCCTTCTAAAGTGAACTGCATTATTCAAAATTCATAAAATTTCCTTGTTGACTACGGAACCCTAAAAATTGCCATTCAAATCAAATCATGCTAATCTTACATCATGTAAAACTACATTTGGGCTGAGTTCCTTACTTCCGCTTAATTGATTAGTTGAAAGTTTGTCCTTACGGCATTTTGTATTTCCTTGTGTTCATACCAATATCTAATGTCAAAGATGCAACAACTTTATAGGTCCTATCTATGTTGTACAGGCAACAATAATTGCAATTGATCGTAAAATAAAACACAAAACTAATTTAATTATAATAATATTTACTTAAACCTAATCAATATCTTCGTAACCTCTATTAACTTTAAATGATAAGATATTATTCAATAATAATCCTTCAGAAATTAATAGCTCCTACCCAAATTCTTTTGGGATTCGAAGTCGACATTACTATAAGCATTGTCCATCAAGTCTTTCACTTTACTCGATTCATCTCCTAAACGGACTCCGACATCACTTATAGAAATACCTACATCACTTCTTAATCTGTCAGCATTGTTTGCCTTTTGATTATAATGACCCTGGACATATCTTTTCTGATTTCCGATATTGTCATTGATGGAATTACCTACGTCAGTTCTTAATCTGTCAGCATTGGTAGCCATTTGATTGTAATGATTCTGTACATTTCTTCTCTGATTTTCAATATTATCATTGATGGAACTACCTACGTCAGTTCTCAATCTGTCAGCATTGGTAGCCATTTGATTATAATGACCCTGGACGTATCTTCTTTGATTTTCGATATTATCGTTTATAGAACTACCTACATCACTTCTAAATCTATCAGCATTGCCAGTAAATTGATTATAATGACCCTGTACGTTTCTTCTCTGATTTTCGAAATTATCATTAATTGAACTACCAACATCACTTCTAAACGTATTAACATTGTCGCCGAATTGGTTGTAATGGTTTTGAACATTTCTTCTTTGGTTTTCGAGAAAGTCGTTTGAGTTTTGCTTTGCACCGTAGAAAGAAGATTGTGCTGACTGTCGCCCTTCATCAACTGCGTCATTAACTTTATCATATGCTGCATCTACTCCATTTTCGAAGTCATTTTGTAAGCCTCCAAGATTGTTGACCGAAGTACGAATGTCGATTAATCCAGTACCATCGAGTTCGCTATTTACATTTCCTACATTTCCTGACTCCTGTCTTTTCTTAGTGATATTGAGACGGATCCTATTTACCGCTTCCTGTAAACTGTTGAGCGTTTGTCTTATACCAGAATTTGCTGATGCATTATTATTGAAGAAGTATTTGTTTAAGTGGTGCTGTAAAAAAACTGTATCATTGTTAAGTTTTTTTATCGGAGCGTATGGTCTGTTTTCGATTTGTGCTTGCCCGTGGTTGAAGAGGAAACTTTTAATTTTGAAAACACGACATTTCACTCTATCAAATAGACTTCCAATAATTCCTTTTCCATGGACTTGATCTCCGTCAAACATATGTATTACCGTTCGTACCTCTTCTCTTACCGTTTGTGACATGTCATGTATTTTTAGGGATATTGTTCCAACTATGCCTGGTTTTGTGACATCATGTCCTGCTGCATTTTGTTCAGTACCTCCAAAGACGAAACTTTTGCCGTAGTGGAGTGCATCTCCAACGCCGTGGGTTATAGAGCTTGTAGTATCTTTTACTGTACCGAGTAGTCCGTCTATTAGACCACAATTCGAATTCGCTATTAATGCCAATGACACTACTATTACTAGATACTGCTTCATAATGTTTTTTTTTTTTGCACTCTTTTGTCTGTTAATTTTTTAGTTCACTCAATAGACTGTCGGTCCTATTTTAACTATTTATTCATAATTATTTGTGTTGGTTCGTCGTGATTGTTTAAAACTCTAATGAAATGAATCGTGCACTACTATTTTATCAGCGTATTATCTGTTAGCTTGACCTGAACTGTGTCTATGATACTTTATCATGTTACTATGTTTTCCAATGATTTCACTCGTCTAAATATTTTTATATTGGTTTTTCTTGTAAGGTGCCTTGTCTTAGTGGTCTTAAGCGTGACTGCTGAGAATGTGGTCCTGGGTTGGATTTCCAGGCTGAGAAAAGTGTTATTCCGATTTTAGGGTTCCGTAGTAAACAAGGAACCCTTATAGTTTCGCTATGTCCGTCTGTCTGTCAGTCTGTCCGCGGCTTAGCTCAGAGATTCACAATGCTAGAAAGCTGTATTTGGTATGAGTATACATATTAATCACACCGACGTAGTGGTAAAATAAAATCTTGAAATATATATTTTTTAATTCACCCTACACGTAAAGTGGGGATGATGTTTTTTTCTCGTCTGTCCCATGGTGTGGGGTATCGTAGGATAGGCCGTTCAAAAATATTGGGGGTTTGCGGACACAATTTTTCGATTCAGGGATCCGTTTGCGTAATCTTAAGCTTTAAAGTACAAATTTTTGTTAGAGTCAAGTGTGTGTGCCAGCTGAATGGTAGTACTTGAATATGTGAAAAAATTCACAGCAGTAGTATAAAGATTTCACTAAAACAATAGGTAATTATAAGTAATGGAATTGTAATAGTTTATTTCTCTGTATTTTATTTTATTTAATTATCTGTATTTTTCAATGTATTTTTATAATTTGTTATTTGTATGGATTAATTTTATCTGAAATAAACTAATTAATAATGTGCAGGATCAGGTTTGTTCGTCCAAAATGAAGCGATTTGTAGTTTTAACGGTGTATATTTTTTATATAGTTCTTTTCGTTTTAATATATTCGCTTGACTGTTGGCAGTTCGAATAAGAAGAAGAAAAACATTTTTAAATATTAACGGAGGATCTAATTAAAAAAGAGATCGAATATGTTGCCGCCTCCAAGCCTCTTGCAGATGGCGAGGACAAATAATAATAAATAACGGAATTAAAAGGAAAACTATCACAGCTAAGTAGGCTTCATAAGTTACCGAGTAGTAGTAAGAGTATTTATAGTTGAAAAACATGTTCTCCCATACATTCCGTATTGAAGAACATGTTTTTCAACTACAATGTTAAGTTTGTTCTTGGGATAAATTCATACCAACTATGGAACCCTTCATTGCGTGGGGTCCGAGACGCACTTGGCCGGTTTTCTATTTAGACTTGTTCAGTAGGAAACCTAAGTTTGGATTTGTGCTTCAATGATAGGTTCGCTTCCTGTTGCATGGAGGGAGACCCATAGCTGGCATAGTGTTGGGTGTAAAATGTTCTCCACCTCTCTTCCAGGAATAGGTACAGGCATGATATTATGTTATGTTATTTATTTATTAACCCTGATTAATAGTTTAAGACCACGCTAAACCGTCGGTCCCGTCTGACAGTTTTTACGGGCGATTAACCCAAAAATCAGACGACGGATCCTTGCAACCTAGGCTTGGACATTAAAATGTCGTTGTGTTGGTCTCCATACAAAATATTGATATTCAACCGTATCAGATGAGATGATGGAAGTTGAACCCTGTTAGGAAACTGCAAGGCAGATGAAAATGTAATAACAGTGACTTCAGTTGTAAAATAGGTTTTGGGATTAGCATGGTCATACAGACAGATACCAACAAACTATATAGAACATCGAATTCCTAGTATATGTGCAATATTATAAACACGATAATTACAATGAACTTTAAACTGTGTTTATCAATTAGTTGGAATTTAACTTAATTAGCAAGAGGATTCAGTCGCACTACAGCCAATATGGTCGTTAAAAGTGGTGTTCACAATAATAAGATGACTCACTTAGGTAGATCCGATAAATTTACATGACCTAATTTAAATACCATCTCTAGGCACTTAATAAAAATCTTAAAGCCATTCACTGACAGACCAGAGGCCCTAGTGTGAGTTACTTTTAACTGTCGCGATTTTACGCATCGAGCGCGTTCAGCGTTCCGATTGGCCTCCGGTTGGCTCTTCACCAATCGGAGTGCTAAACGCGCTCGATACGTTAATTCGAGATGGTTACAATAAACTCACACTAGGGCCTCAGCTCTAAACCTTTGGCTCTAGAAGCATGAAACTTTTTGTCTAGAGTTATATTACTACATCGTGCTCGTCAAAGTCAAAGTCAAAGATTTATTTGCAGATAAATATGGTTACAATAGTTCTTAACAATGGTAGTATAATGTAGCTTAACATATTTAATCATAACATAATGACATGCAAATTTTTGGTAGGTATAAAATTAGATCATTTTAATTTAAATTGAAAGAATTCTTTTATACTATCGAAGGATTTCTCAATTAACCAACTGCGTAAAGCCCTTCTGAAGCGGATCATTGGAAGTTCTTTGATTTGATTAGGAATCTTGTTATAAATCTGAATACACATAGGATTACAACTTCGCCGATATAGTTCCGTTTTCATTCTAGGAATAATTAATCTATTAGGATATCTAGTTTTGAACTCACACTTATCTCCCAGTTTTTCAAACATCTCAGGGTAAGATCGTATCATAGATACCTTTATTCCTAGTAAATGACAGTTATTAACCGCTTTCGTATAACCATATATCGGTATATAGCTTTATCCTTAGAGATAAAACTATATCACGGCTTCAACTGTCTTATTGCGACATAAATAATAAAAATCAATTGCCGTGCTTTAGTCTTGCAAAAACATGAAATTTTTTCGACTAATTTGTCTTTTTTTTTTTTGTTTTGTTCGTCTCATACTGAGGTGGTTTAGAAAAATAGAAAATTAAGAAAAACCCAAAGGAATAGCTGAAAAATCTAAATTTTGTCTCACGTGGTACGAAGTTCACCAGGTCATCTATTCTCTTATAAATTCAAACCATACCACCAGTCTATCTAATAATTATGTAAGATAAGGCAACTTTATTCATACTAACAGATAAGCATATATATATATTCAGTCTATATTGATTCAAACCGCTCTATACTCTAGATGAGATCGGTAAACAAATGTAGTGTTTGAACGAGTATCTTTATTTCATTTCCGTTTCGTAGTCGCGCCCGCGCCCGATCAGACAGACAGGCGTTTGAGAAACACTGCGGGCCAAGATTTACGAACCGCAGTGCTTTGTAGGGTCGGCAACAAAAACATATTTCTATTCTATTTGATATTGAAATAGAACACATAGAAATAGATATGTTTTTCCCAAGCTACATTTATTTATATATGTAAACATCGACGCATTTAAGTACAGTCCCTCCCCGTCCCTTGCTCGTAAGCGAAGCGCCAGCCCGTGCCATAGCTGAGCCTGTAGCTTTAAATCCCCCAGATTAATAATCATAACCCATTTTATCCAGCCACCGTCGGTCCCTTGCCATCCTCCTTCCGACTCTGCCCTAAGCCGAGGTTCTTACCCCACAGGGGGTGCCCTTAGCGCGCAGTCGTTTAGTTTATAAGTTTTTACGCTCTGGCTGGAGGCATTAAGTTCCCTTAGGAGTTTAAGGCAACCACAGGAAAGTCCGGTTTAAGAGTCTCAACCTCTCAAGGTTAACTCTGAGATACCCTAGATAAAAATAAAAAAAAACAGTCAGCCCTAAAAAGATGTATACACGGACAAGGAACCATTTTATTGTCAACAACCTATGTCCCATAACATTGTATCCATCATATAGGTACAGAACATCATCATCTGCCTAGCCTTCTCCCAACTATGTTGGGGTCGGCTTCCAGTCTAACCCGATGCAGCTGAATACCTGTATTTTACATGGAGCGACTGGCTATCTGACTTCCACAATCCAGTTACTGGGTAACACAATACCCCTTGGTAAGACTGGTTATCAGACTTTCGGGCTTCGGACTACCCGTAACGAATGTCAAAGATCTACAAATGACAGCCGGTACCAACGGCTTAACATGCTTTCCGAGGCACGGAGGGGTCTTGGTATGTAAAGATGTTCACCCATCTACGGACCAACTGCAGAAAGCGTAGCTCGATAGACCCGTGCGGCTATTATGACTTAGCCACAAGCCTCTAAGTCTCTATAGATATTTTGGGACAAAATGTTTATTTTCAAATTAATCGTATATTATGTTTTATAGAATATAATAAAACAGAATATGTTTATACCTGTATACAATGTTATGGAACAATGGTTGTAGACAATAAAATTGCTCTTTGTCCGAGTCATCATTTACATCGTCATTACCTCATTTAAAATCTATTTAGCCTATATTCTAAGTAACCAAGGACTACTTTGTATGCAAAGCGGACATCAAAATAAAAGGATAAAATGTAATGAAGTATTTTTACGTGTTTGTGTAGCTACCTACTTATATTCTAACGAAATATGATGTATAGTTTACACGCTCCGAGGACACTTAGTTCTATCAGGATCCGCGTAAGTATTTAAGTATCAAAGTAGGTAACTTTTGCAGCTTTTTCTGCTGTCTGTACCAGTTAATTTAATCTGCGAGCTTGAGCTTGGTCGGTTTATCTCGTTGCTCCGCCAGAGGGCGCTTATATCCGACACCAAATACAATTACTTACCTATAATTATTTTTTGCTCTTTGCTTCACGCTTATTAGAACTATAGAATTTTACTATCAAACAATCTATCTTTATCATTGGACGTAGTTTAGCAGACCGGGCTCAACCCACATGGTCAAAAATTTGTTGTATATACCACCACACGATATGGGTGTTAGTGTTTTATCAATACCCCTGTAGTTAACGAAGTTAAAAGGAAAACTATCACAGCTAAGTAGGCTTTACAATTTAACTAGTAATAGTGGAACAACTTATATTTGCAGTTGAAACGCATGGGAGAACATGTTACTCAACTACAATTTTAAGTTTGTTCTTGGTATAAATTTATCCCAACTACGGAATCCTTCATTGTGAAAGAAAGAAAGAAAGAAAAAAAGAAAATAAAGAATTACGTTTATTTGGTCACAGTTCGTGAAACACAAAATACAAACAAATTAAAAAGAGTGGAGTGAACGCTGACGAGGAACGGAGCTCCCACCTCATTCTTGCCTTTATTGGCCGGCTTGAGTGGAGATTCGCAAGAGCAAACGTGCTCGGAGGAAGGAAGTATTCCAGTAAGTGCTTGTAGGGATCTTGACCATCTTCCGGGCTCTGGGATTGTTCTGAGAGCCGTGGAATACCTCTCCACTCCTCGAGTACCTCAGGATATGTTGCCCCCTTGTCGCTACGTCACTATGTGCTAGCGACCGTTTTCGGGGGCCCATTATTGAGTGTGCAAGTCACCCCCTGCCATTTTATCCGTGTATAATAAAACATTGATCAGGCGGGGGCCATAGTCCTTCCATAGTTTTAGGTAACCAATACATTTTAACCACCCAAACCCATAGTCCAATATCTTTGGTTCCATATGCCGCAATAGTCCTACACCAACCGGGGGTTGTCCTTGGGTGCACTTTTTTTTTTTTGGGTACAGGGATAATCGTCGGTTGGTGCCTCATTTAATTTAAAAGCGTCTAACGGGCCTATGCGAGTTGGCTTCGGCCCCTCGTACGCCTTCCAAAGGTCCGGGACCCCAGAGTCCCGAGATATTTAAATACATATATAAAAATAAAATAATAATAATAATAAAAAAAGGAAAAATAATAATAAAAAAATATTCCTTATTATTTTAAATAATCATCGCCTTAGTAGTGAAGGGAGCTATTCCACACTAAACTGGTTCCAAGATAAAGATAAATAAAAAATTCACCACTTGATTTTTTGTTCCTAGTTTCATTTAACTCCTTTCACGTCTGAATGAAAACCCAAACCTCTAGTTGAGCTATCACTTAGATCTCTTCACCACTAGAATCTCCGTCTAACGACGAGTACACCATACTCGTTCGTTCATAACACAATTTGGTCAAAAGTGTGGCTTAGCTCTCTTCACCACTAAAGTGACGTAATTTAAAATAATAAGGAAAAATAATAATAATAATAAAATAATAATAATAAAATTTTATATTGAAATGTGTGAAATTGTGCGTGGTCCGACATGGACTTAGCTGGTTTTTTACACTGCCTACTCGCTTCTCGCTAATCTCTTGCGGTGGGTGTCATAGCCTTATACTTACTTACCTCAGGTTAGTGTAGGTACTGTCAAGGGCCAAAATATTTAGGTATTAGGCTTTCTTTTTTTTTACAAAGTGAAGGTCAGAAATAAAACAAATTGTGTTAAAATTAAAAACAAAAAATTTATTACGAGTTCGATTTTTTGGTAAATGCAAAGAAATTGTTACCGAGAGATAAAACAACCAAAATAATATAAACTATTACACATTTGTATGGCATCTAAACGATTTTAGTTAATAATTAACTATAAGTAGAAGCTGTGTCCTTAATAGTTAAAATGTAAAAATAAATAATTAAAAATAATTACAAAATGTAACAATGCTTATGCGTTATTAGTGGACTTGGCATTTTTTCACAGAATGAAATAAAAGATATTGGCATCGAGTGATAAAATACTATAAACATTTTTGAAACAATTAGATTTCTTTCAAGAACATTTTCACGACGGCTATTACACATTTATTTTATTAAACTAATTGGGTATACTTAAACAACCGTTTTTTACCATTCTAAAAAGTTTTTAAGTACAATTGTATTCAAATACATATTTTGCCAAAAATACTACACACGTCTTATACCTACAGTATAGTTCTGTGAAAAAATGTCGCTTTGTAAAAATAATAATAATCTTAAATATTTACATTAATATATTTAATTAGTAACTGGCAGTTTCAGAAGGCACATAATACACTTTTGTAGGAATTTATTTATTTTAAAATATGTAGGTATATTAAGCATAATTTAAGCTATGACGATATGTATCGCTAAGGCACACTATGTGAATACTACATTACACAACTATTCAGAAATATGTACCCATTTATTTTTCTTAATTTTTAGCTGCAAGAAGGACTACAATTTATTATGCGAAATTTTTATGTTTTTGTTACTTAAGTTACGACAAAGTGTTTTTATTGCTATTATTTAAAATTTACAGATTCTTTGATGCCCAGTTTAGCACTTTGAGAGATCTACCTCAGCTGGGTATAAAGAACCGTTATTGATTGATATTGAGATGATGCCTCCCAAAATTATAATAAATTTTATTTATGTAAAGCGACCTTATTAGTAACATTATAGACCATTCGCTCTGGATTCGAAATATAAATCGAAGTTGTATCGAATAAGAGATTCAATTTTTTTTTCTATTTAAAAAATAAATCATTTCACACGTGACTACATTTTTTCTACCACAATTTAGTTACTTATCATATACTTGATTCAATTACTCGATACACCTCCAACAAATTATGTTATCTAACGCATTCAGTAAATACCTAATTATTAACTTAGATCACATTTTCAACAGCTCTCATACATACACACATTTTTACATTTATCACACGACAAGATTTAATCTTTCATTCATTTTACACTTTAATACAATTCATTTTAGATAAATTATAATAATTATTAAATTATTCATTTTAATTATAATTTATCCAACATGAGCCACTTCAAACCTCAGCCCTAATTTTTTTTTTTTTAATTTCTATTATGGCGTCCGAAAATTAATTGTTTAATCGTGACTAGTTTTATTACAATAGAAGAATAGATGTACAATATTAATAAAAATGTCGAACCTTTCATCTTCTTTGTAAAAAAGACATGAAAAGTTGGGGGGAAGAAAATTCGTTATAATGTCATGAACTCATGACTCATGAGGTAAAACTATTGCATCATAAAATATGTATGGCTTCTAAGTATTTTTATACAATCAAATTGGAGCTACCTTTCTAATAGGCTGTATTTTTTATATTTAAAATTATTTAAACATAAAAGTTACAGCCCAACTCTTTATTAATTTTACAAATAAATTAATAAAATATCGCACTCATTCTTGCCATCATTAAAACGGCAGAAATCAGTGCGACATGATACAGTGACGTCATTTAAAACTTATAAACGATGACTTTGTGATGTCAGTATCTGTCGAAGCTAGTGGAGTCGTGACTGGTGACGTCACTGGCGGCGTCAGTGGACGAACTGCCGTCCGAACCGGACGAGCGGCCGGCGTCCGACGTCCGGCCGGCGTCCGACGTCCGGCCGGCGTCCGACGTGCCGCCCGTGTCGGACGTCGCGCCTATCTCGGTGGTCGGATATCAAAGATGCTCGTCGCGTCCGTTCAGAGGTTGTCGCTCAGCGTGGTCCGAGGGCCGGTTGCGTTTGAAGAATCCGCACTGGAAATTGAATAAATAAATTGTTAAGAAAAAGAGTATTCTTGTCGGATTATGTAAGTTGCACTATTTTATTACTGCCTCGTTTGTCTTGGTCGCAAGGTTGACCTGCTGAACGTTTCATCCCCGGTTCGTGCAGTGTCATTAGTAAAAAGTAAAAAATAAAGTACAAGTCACAAATGAGAGCATTCACAAGAATTTGGTACATAGATACATCATTTATTTATTTTTGCTTTAGGTACTGCAACTGATACCCAAACTAAGCCAGGGCTTCTTTTTTGGTAGTCAGTCCTCAAACGTGGCGCATTACAGGGAGATCGTGTCAACGTGAATGTCGTGAGGTAAATTATAATTAATAAAGCAGTTTTTACTTGTGAGCGTGGGTGCGAGCGCACGCACCCATTTACTGCGTACGTGTACGTACTACGTGTGTAAGGGAGGGTGAGGGTGTGTGTGTGTGTGTAGTGGTGAGGTGTCGGTGTATGTGTGTAAGTGTGTCTTATATGATATTACGCGATGTGTGCAAGTAAGTATTCGGTCTTTTGATAATCTAATTGCTGGAGCCAGCCAGTAACAATGTTTTTAACTTTATCCAATAATTGTATAGCATGGTTAACAACAAATTATAAATGTACGCGTATATATTATGAAATGTTACTTGTTTGTAGACGCTTTGGGTTGACCTGTAAAGTCTACAAAATGTTTAAAATAATAAATAAATAATAAATGTCTGGAAAGTCCTACAATACTGAGCTTTTTGTTGATGCTGTCATATAGTCTACTACCTAGGCTGCCAAGCTGTCTGCTGGCGAAAGCTGTTTTACAAGGGGCGCAAGGACAAACAGGCATTTTGCTGCGTCTGTTTGGGTCAGGTAGGGGCACAGATGGATGTTTCCTCAGTATGAATTTGAGCACAAAGAGCTGACGAACTGTTAGTACAAAATATCTGGTAATATTTTGTGAGCCAGTTCATGACCTGAGATAGGGAATATTCTGCTCTTTCAAAGTCAAAGTCAAATCATATATTTCAAATAGGCACGAAGATGCACTTTTGAACGTCAAAAATTACATGAATAGTTAATTGATTCTAGTTGCGCCTTCCAAAAGGTAGTTATGTATGGAGAAGAATGGGCAAGAAACTCCATACTTACTCTTTTAAAATGTTAACAATAGTTTGTATACATTAATTAATAATTATAGGTGAAGACGATGTACCTAGAATAAAAATAAAAATTACTTACCACAATTGGTAAAAAGAATGAAAAGTGAAGTAATAACAGAAAAATTAATAAATGCGATAAAGGTGCTCACATATTTACAAACATTGTATATGATTTTCCAAAATAAATAAATTAAACATATAATAAGTCAGTGTGTGAGTCAAATTTATATTAATCACAGAAAATATAATTTATATCATAAAAATTATAAATTATACAGTTAAATTAGCAACCAGTCTAGACTCTAAATTGTCCTATGGAGCAGGACCAGCATGTTTCTAAGCATTTCTTATCTTGGATATAATCCTCTAATTTGTAATATGCTTGTTTACAAAGTGTGCTTTTTATATGAGTTTTAAATTTTCTTTCATTTCGTCACTGATATGTTGATCTATTTTAACTCTTCGCTTTCTGTTTTAAGGTAATCCTTAAAAATACTACTCGTATGAGCGATACCTCGACTTCCGAGCTTTTCTTATTTTGCTTAGAGAATGGGGACAGAGACCGTGTCAAATGCCTTTGGATAGGTCAAGAAATACATAGACAGCAATTTTTAGCACCTAGGTTTCTCACGACTTCGTTTGTTAGATCCATCACTGCATCTTTAGTTGAAACACTAGAGCGGAAAACTGGCCCTGGGATCACTGCCTGCTTCGTTTTATTGAGTTTTTTCATATGCTATTCTTAATTTTCGGAAAAGACGATTACAGAAGTTACGGTAGCGAGTATAAGTTACCTTGAGGATTATAATTATCTAGATTCTAGACCTAATGTCATGGAGGGTAGGCTTGTTTTTGTTAAATAGTAGTCTAGACAGATGTTGATTCTCGTAGGATGGATATGTGTTGGGAATAATAGGCCATGAATTGCGTTAAATGTCAAATATTCCTTACGAAAGGGGTCAGAGCTATTAGGGCATATGTCAATGTTTGTGTCACCTACAAGAACTATATTTCCAGATGGTATGTCATTGTATACGTCATTTAAGCTGTTTACGAGTATGAAGTCATTAAATTTATCTTTTGTTTTAGATGAAGGAGACTGGTATACAGCAACAACTTCAATGTTTTTTTTCTATTTGACATTAGGTTTTCAGTAAATAAATTGTAAGTATAGCAGCCTGGAGTCTGAATTTGTCCCCTGTAAACGGAAAGGACTCGCCTTCTATTCATGGGCCTGAAACTTAACTGGTAAAATACACCGCCTTTACCTACCCTACTCTTCTGGTGGCGATGCCTGAAAGAGGTCTGGTATTCAGTAGTGGGCGTCGTTCGGCCCACCTATAACATGTATTTTGAATGAACTCACTTTGTACAGCGCGAAGATGAGCAGCAGCAGCAGCAGCGCGCCGATGACAGCCGCCAGCACCACGACCCACAGCGGGATGCCGCCGCTGCCCAGCGCCGCCAGCTGCGGCGTCACCGTGGTGTACTTTGAATGAACTCACTTTGTACAGCGCGAAGATGAGCAGCAGCAGCAGCAGCGCGCCGATGACAGCCGCCAGCACCACGACCCACAGCGGGATGCCGCCGCTGCCCAGCGCCGCCAGCTGCGGCGTCACCGTGGTGTACTTTGAATGAACTCACTTTGTACAGCGCGAAGATGAGCAGCAGCAGCAGCAGCGCGCCGATGACAGCCGCCAGCACCACGACCCACAGCGGGATGCCGCCGCTGCCCAGCGCCGCCAGCTGCGGCGTCACCGTGGTGTGCGCCTCCGCGGTGCGCCACGCGGGCGGCGGCCGCCCCACCATGGGCAGGCGGGACACGCGTGCCGCGGCCAGGGTTGAAAGGATCACTGCGCGGTCTTTGGATATCTGTCGGGCACGAGTTTTGGTGTGTGTTAGGCTCAAAAACCGAAAACGCTCATTTAGCGAAAACAAGGTGTCACAAGGTGAAACGCGCGTTTTGACCCCTTTGAAAACGACCAGAACGGGTTCTGGCAATGAAAAAATCCTCAACCCGTTGTGAGCTTTTTGATGCAACTGCGACGCGACGGTTAGGAAGCATGACAGTCGTTTTCGGTTTTTGAGCAAGTTTTTGCGGTTTTAGTCATTAACTCATAAGCCGTATGTGATAAAATCCGACTCCAAAACCACATTACACAAGATAGTGATGTTCAAGAAAAGGATGGATGGCTTGTTTCAAAACCTTTCCGATAAGTTTTGGTCATATATAATAAATTCCGCTCCAATCTTCTGGTAGATAGTTCCCATCTTAGGAACAGTATTTTTTTATTTATTGAAGAGCTCAAATCATCATTAGATGAATGATTTGAAACAAACAGCCTGAAACAACCTTTTTAAGAAACTGAAACAGCCTTGCTAATGTTTGTTACGGCCTCACCGTCGCCATGGCGCACTATGACAAGACTTACCACCGCCGTTCACAGGCACGACGGTAGTAAGTCCTGCCATAGTGACAGATTGAAATGCCACTGGCGGCGGGTCCCACGCCTCCAGTGGTGCTAGTCGTGGTCCCACCATCACGGACGTCGCAAATCCATACTAATATTATAAATGTGAAAGTAACTCTGTCTGTCTGTATGTTACGTTTTCACGCCTAAACCGCTGAACCGATCGTCATGAAATTTGGCAGAGATATAGTCTGGGATATGGAGAAGGACATAGGCTACTTTTTTACGCGATAGCCGACATCTACGTGGGCGGAGCCGCGGGCAAAAGCTAGTTATAATATATATCAAACAAACAGATTCAGATCAGAACTTGTAATTTCCTAGTTTTCAAATCATATTGTACCAGCCTACATCCATTTATTCGAATCCTTTCCATACACACTACACAGCGGTAGCAGCCGTAATAAGGTTGTCGTTTACCCACGTCAGATTCCATAGTTTAGCATAATGGTCAAACGTTATCATCTATTACCTAACTCTTATAACACTAAGTTTTCATTTAAAGCCTCACCTCAGTAAGCACAGTCGCGTTGATCCTGGATCTGAACGCGAACCAGGCCTCCTGTCCCTTCACCATGTGACCTGTGGTACACCTCAGCACCTCACACTTGTACTTCTCTTCGCATTTCTCCAGAATCTTCTTCAGCTGTGGGTCCACCTGGATTGAGAATAATGGGTTAGCATCATAATTTATCATCATTACAGCTTCATAATTATTGTAAAGTACACAGCTCTATTCAGTTCCACTCTCACTGTAAGTAAGCATGAATGTAGCATCTCTTCTGCCATATGCGAAAACACGCGTAATCGATGCGCTTCCCTTCGCAGTGATTCACATAATATTCATGGTTAGGTGATTAGAATATTATGGAAATGCTAACTTAGGGGTAAGGAATATTGTTACTAACACAATTGAGTCATGTTACTTGATGAATAAAGATATTATTATTATTATAAGCCCCTGTTTTGCGATCTTATTCTTTGTTGACTTTACGTGCGTATATTACTTTTGTGTGGTCCTATCTTTTCTGGGTTCAATGGCGTCGTAAATTCAATTTTTCACATAACTGAATTTAATATAGCATGTTTAAATAATTCAAAGACTTACTTCATCCTGTCGTCGTCTCCTAGTGTTCTCGCGACGTTCAGTAGAAGAGCTGTAACCACCGCCTGAGTGAGTGCTGTATGATGTTTGACCACCTGGAAAATAATAACCAAACCATTTAAAACACAGTTTATACAACCCATCAAGCGCAAGAACAGATGTTCTCCCTTTTTTATTTATTCCTTTACAGTAAAGAGATACAAATACTAATGAAAAAAGTTTTACCTGATGATGAAGAATAAGAGTATCCACCGCCCCCTCTTTGATAACTTCCACCGCCCGATTGATAGTTTCCGCCGCCCGCTTGGTAGTTTCCACCTCCAGCCTGGTAGCTTCCACCTCCAGCTTGGTAGCTTCCACCTCCAGCCTGATGACTTCCACCTCCAGCCGCGTAATTTCCACCATGCACAGCAGCACCAGATCCAGAGCTTCCTTGACTTCCACCAGAAGTACCACTAACATCAGCAATACCATATCTGAATTCGTTATTAGGGTTGTACGCGGCGTATGTTCCGAAACCTTCGAGTTTATCTTCTTCCTCATCACCAACTACAGTAACGCTTGAGGATCCCCTGAAAGTTGAAGAACCAGCTTTCGAGATGTCAGGGTTGACTGTTTCTGTGGTCGCCCAAGAGCCGTGAACAAAACCACCTTGGCTTGAATCTTGTCCAGAACCCCTTGACCCCTGACCATTGGCTGCAGAACCTTGGTTGTAGGTCGCTGAACCTTGGTTAAATGTTCCTGATCCCTGGTTGTAGTTTCCTGATCCTTGGTTAAAACTTCCTGATCCTTGACTATAGGTTCCCGTTCCTTGGTTGTAAATGCCCGATCCTTGGTTGTAACCGCCCGAGCCTTGGGAGTAACTGCCCTGAGAATGACCTTGTGAAGATGCTAGGTTGACACCGCCTTGGTTAGCATATCTGGAAAGATAAAACAATATTGATTGAAAAGAAGGTAACACTGGAAATATCTTGAATGCATGCTTGCTGGAGTTGAATTTTGATAATGTAAAAAATCTATTTAAAACTTACACATTGAAAGAGCTTCCAGGCTCTCCCTCGTGTCCAATGTTTCCATACTCAGTGCTCGTCTCTACTTCCGAAATAATGTTATGATTCGCATCATACACAATGGTCTTGTTCTTCACCCTCACTACCTGAGCGCCTTGTCCAAAGGCAACCTGGTCAATACTTCCAGAAGCAATAGCAGCAGCGAGTTTCTTCTGTATTTCTTCCTTTTCTGCAGCAGTTAAGGCTTCGCCATTAGAATTGGTCCAAGTCTCGTTGAAAAAGTAAGTGCCGCCATACTGGCCTTGTTTTTGACCATTAATATAACCTTGGTTTCCACTAAAGGATCCCTGGCTTCCACTGAACTGCCCACTGGAACCTTGGTTGCTATTGAATTGTCCACTGCCACTTTGGCTGGTAGTAAATTGTCCATTGCCACCCTGATTGCTAACAAACTGCCCATTGGCATTCTGACCACCGGCAATAAATTGTCCATTGCCACCCTGGCTGCTACTGAATTGTCCACTGCTACCTTGGCTGCCACTGACTTGTCCACTACCACTTTGGCTAGAACTGGAGCTGCTACTGAAATGGCTTGAGCTACCACTAGAGTGACCGCTGGAACCTTGTCCGGTACCATAGCCGGATCCGCTGCTTTGTGCGGTTCCATAGCCGGAACCTCCTTGGATGGTCGCACCGCCAGCATTGCCGCCAGCCTGAGAGTTAACTTGGCCACTGCTAGATGACTCTTCCCAGTAAACTGTAAAAATAAAGCAGTTGTTTTATACATAGATACGTATAAAAAAAAAATTTACTTTAACATAATTATTATACCTAAATATACGTCCATAATATACGTTGAAGTGATTTTTTTTTTAAATCTTTACATAATTATAACTTACCCTGTCCATAATATCCACCGCCTCCTGACGTTTGTGATGAACTGTAAAACTCGCTGCTCATCATAGCTGGAAACAAACAAACATTTTGATAACGGCTTGGTGAGAAAAAAACAGTTTGTAATACAAAATCATGGATGAAATTCGAAACATTAAACAGATTCACGACTTCGACTTTTAAAATCGATACACTTAAGGTTATGATAATGAAAATGAAAAATTATTTGTAATCGCAAATGTAGGTTCTAAAGGAAATAACAATATTATAAAAAAGATAAAATTAAAGCTAAACATGTCATTATAGTTAACAAACCTTCTCTCTCCTTTCCCAGTAGAAAAGCATAAGGATTCTGGACGAACAGGTTCTCCAAGTTGATATGTCTGGCCACGTCACATTTGACGTTACCCAGCCATTGTGGTTGTACCAGCATATACATCAAGTTCTCGCCTAAAAAGTTAAATAGAATTTTAGTATGGAGAATTGAAGAAAAGCAGCTTTCATGTGTCTACTTCATATTTTGCGCAGGATGCGCTGGACGAAGAGTTAATATTGCCCCTCATGGAGGTTATTTCAATGCAACTAACTATTGTATTTTTTTGCTAAAATTATTGGTTGTTGGTTTAGTTGCTATAGTTGTTATCTCACCTTCAAGAGTCTGATATGGCCACATGAAGTATATCTCCGTCTCTTCAACAGTGAAAGGTCCCTCGTTCTTGATATTGTACTTGTGTATCACTTGTGGTCCCAGTTTAGTGTCATCCTTTATGTTTGCTGTATCGTAGAGCGACGCATTGTAATGAAGTTCTGGCGGGTCTGATGTTCTGTAAATGATATAACCGGAACCATTATAAAAAACATGTTATTATGATATTATTATAACATCATCCATATAAGCTTGATTAAATCTCATGTTATCGTGTTCCCAGTTTCTTAAACAATACAAAGCTTCCTAATATTACTTAGACAATAGTATTTTACATTTCACATAATCGTTTTATATTTCTATTCCAAGAAATTAATGAACAATACTGAAAATGCTACTTCAACTTGGCTGAACCCCCTGCCCATATCCACTGAAAAAAAAAAAAACCCGTTAGCTTACCCAATGATAGACAGCTGAGCTTTGACAATTACGCCGATGTTCATATGCATGTTGTTGTCATACATGGTGCCTTGTTCTACGTTAGTGGAGTTGGCTTCCATGTCGAAACTCAGGGATGTGACGCGGGAGTCCACTTCCAAGAACAGGCGGAAGTTTACCTGGATGAGTACATAATGTAGGATGTTAGGATATAGGATACTTTTCATTCCGGTGGTACATCCACGTGGGATAATTTCTGATCTCCACGCGGGCGAAGCCGCGGGCAAAAGCTAGTTATGAAATAATTTATTGTTGATAATCCATGTCAGGATTATCAACAATACATAAAATATTTGATTGGTTTTGATGTCGTGGCATATTTAAATAACAGGACAAATCGGAATGAATTGAATAAATTATTTGGAAATGGACCTTTACACCGTAATTTCACACATAATTCTTAAGCAACTTTAAATAAAACATCGGAAAATAATTTCACCTTTTGTCCACCAGCCATAGGATTTCCTAAATCACATTTCAGTGTGCTATTACCATCAGCAAATCTGTTGGTAATCGAGCAATATATCAGAGTATCAGCGGTGTCCTGATCTAAGCGTTCCATCTTAGCGTAGGTGACTCCTGAAGGAATGACCAGGTAGTAAGCAGCTTCGAAGGCATCTTCTCCAGAATTCTCCACTTTGACGTCAATATTGACGTTTTCTCCAGATCCTAACACGTAGTTGATTGTGGGGCTGTGGAGAAGAATACAGGTCTGCGAATGTTTTTTTTTTTGTCGTTGTTTAATTTTATTTGTTAATATTTGTATTAGAATTATATAAAAGGTTATTTACATTAATGACATCCACCACCTCACGAAGAAAGGTTAAGACAACACAGTACTTATTTGAAAGTATTAGAACGAGTAACACAAAAAACACAAACACTCACAAAACAAAAGCACAAACTGAATAATATTTGGTTAGTACAAAGTACTTTATAACTACAGTACCTACCTACCCAAATGTTTTGTTGGATACAAAGGGTTATACCGTATACATAATAGGACTAAAGAGAATAAAAATAAAATTAGCTTTATTTTTCCTTCTACAATTTTTGTTTGACTTAACTAATAATTTCTATGTACCGTTATTTAATATTATGTACAAGGGCCGCTATTCAATAGCGGTAAAAGCCTCCTCCATTCGTTTCCATGCTATTCTGTCTGTCTAAAAAGAATATCATCAGTAAATTACTAAACTAAAATCGTTAAAGTAAAAAAAAGTAGAAAAACTAGAAAACGCGGATCAAAAGTCCGATTGTTACACTCATAAAGTGAAAAAAGTTGAAACGGATTTCAAATAAACTTTTACATATGTATATCTGATGCTCTAGCTTAAAAATTGAAGCATGCTTTATCTCAAGCGGTTAAGTACCTGGTAATTGTTGAAAGGCCTACACTGTCCTCCCATACCTATTATCACTGTTATTTAATAATATTGTAAAGCCAATTATTTTTAAAAGAGTAACCGTGGAGTTTCTTGCCGGCTCTTCTCCATAGGAAACGACTATTTGGAACCGTGCACCTAGCTTCTGACGTTTCATAAGTGCCCATGTAGGTTTATGTGAAATATTTTGATTTAGATTTTTTTTTTTTGAGTAGTTTCTCAGATACAGCTTGACTTCTCTTTTGTATGGAATTCCCATACAAAGCAGGTGTCATAATCGAATTAGTAGTTTTTTTTTTTACATTATTAGGCGTTAGTTGGTTGTAAAAATTTGTTATATATTATATTAAAAAGGTCACAACTACATATAGGTTATTCTTAAATTGTTAAGTAATAAGCTCAGCAATAAATAAATAAAAATACTTGAAAATAGAAAGAAAGAAAATCAGAAAGAGATCTATCTAAATAATATAGTTTCTTTTGCCAATATGACCCGATAATTTGGTGCTTTTATCGAATGTAGATACACAAACACTCATCGCAACATTGTTTTTCCACATCCACGCGAACGTGGCCATACAAGCAAATAGTGGAATTTAAAAGGAAATAAGAAAGAAAAGCGGAAAGAAAGAAAGAAAGAAAATTGTTTATTCTTGTTTTACGACTTCCACACAAACGAAGTCGCGGGCAGAAATTAGTAACAAAGCAAAACAATACAGAATTTACCGTGTTACTTCTTTAATGCTGGTGAAATGGTTAATTTATAAGAAAGAGTGTCTACAAAAATAAATCTTCTGAATGAACAAACCAAAAAACCTGACGTGGTGCTAAAACGGAATTTAAAATGGACAAAATATTTTTTTTTGAGAACACAATGCACTTATTAAAGTTTTAAAACAAATTTAATTCGCAGACCTGTGATTTCTTGATATTTAATAATCAGATCAGCTCAAAGTTTTTTGGGGAATCTACTGGTTGATAAATCAAAGGCATATAAGTAAAATTATGAACATAATAATAGAAATAGATTAGAAAATTATTATATCAATACATGTCATGTTAATACATATCATAAATAAAGAAAAAAAAGCAAAAGACATACAGTTATTTAAACACATGCATTATCTTAATAAGCTACTGACACACACATAGAGCATACTTAAAACTAACGTGCTCTTTAAAGTACTAAACACGCTCGAAAAAAGCATGCTAATCACTAGCAAATTTTCACTCACGTACAAAAATGAATGAATTCATGAATTTTCTCAGTAATAACATGCATTTGTGCTAAAATGAGCATAACGTGTGTCAGTACTTTAAAGGCATATCTGGCGACAAACAAATATCAACCCTGCACCAGTTGAAATAAAGTTAAAAAAAAAAAAAAACGAGAGCCAAGAGAGTATCAATATGGACACAGTTACGGGATTATGGATATTTATTTTCGACTTTATTTTAAAGGCTCAATGTTGAAATTTGTTTGGCAGGTAAATATACGCTTCGCCAGGTCTGCGCCAACCACCACCAGCTTTTCTCAATAGCAAAAAAACTCACGTTGTAGCTGACATCCTGAGGTCCGGTATACAGATGTTATCAGGGCCGCAGTTCTTCTGGATGTTCAGCGAGTCTGCGTGCACGATGCTCCTGGTCTGGTCCAGGACAGGCGGCACCAGGTTACCAGACGGCTGTGTCACCAGGTCATAGGACATCTTCACTTCTATGGGAGTCAGCTTGTCACGGATCTCATCCTACAATTAGAAGTAAGAGGTGTTTTTAACTTTTAATCTATATATATAAAAATCAATTGCTGTTCGTTAGTCTCGCTAAAACTCGAGAATGGCTGGGCCGATTTAGCTGATTTTGGTTTTGAAATGTTTGTCGTAGTCCAGGGAAGGTTTAAACGGTGAGAAAATATGGAAAAATTGCGAGGAAGATAGTAAAAACAACAATTTCATTTTCCCATATGAACTGTTCTACCTACTTTCCTGTCAAACATTTGACATTCGTCAATGTAACTTTATGGCATTTGACATAACGTGTCAGTCATCATTTGGTAGGTCTGAGAATAGGTTTTTATCAATTTTTTTTTTTTTTTGAAGGTTTTATGTAGGTAGGTATAACTACTTACCTACATAAAACCTTCAAAAAAAAAAATTAAGAGAGAGAGAGTAGGTAAGGTAGGTAAGGTAGGTAGGGTGGATAGGGTAGGTAGGGTGGATAGGGTAGGTAGGGTAGGTAGGGTAGGGTAGAGTAGGGTAAATAGGTAGGGTAGATAGGTAGAGTAGATAGGTAGGGGGTAGGGTAGGGTAGAGTAGTTAGGTTAGGTTAGGTTAGATATTTCCTTTGCGCGTAGATAAACTGCCATATTCAAATACATAGCTTTTGACAGAATGAAGTCTGTCAGGTCAGCTAGTATTAAAATAATTAATAAAGTCATCAAAACAATATTTTCGAAAATTACTGATCGAAGTTGATCATAATCGAGAAAATAAACGTTTTTTTTTTTTTTTTTTAAACCTTGCCCCATACGCGGATTTCTCCTGTATCGTGGGTGCGTTTACAAACATTTAAACTCACATACACAAACAGCCAGACCCGGAACAACTACTTGTAGATCATACAAATATTTTTTCCGTGCGAGAATCGAACCCGTGACACGCAGCGCAGCAGTCAATCGCTTAACCACTGCGCCAACCGTGCCGTCAAGCTTTGTAAGACCTCATTTTTTTATGGATCATTTTGATTTGCTGCTCTGACAATTTACCAAAAGTTTTTCCGAGTTTATGTTAGTCAGGGATTCGAAGACCGTGCAAAAAAACGGATAGATCGGAAAAATATTGAGTTGGTAGATCTGAAATAAAACATTAGAAAATTGTTTTGAAGAAGATAAGTCGTGTATTTTATGATTTACTAGCTTTAGCCCGCGGCTCCGCCCGCGTGGATGTTGGCTATCGCGTAAAAAAGTAGCCTATGTTCTACTACATATCCCAGGATATATCTCTGCCAAACATGACGATCGGTTAAGTGGTTTAGGCGTGAAAACGTAACAGACAGACAGAGTTACTTTCACATTTATAATATTAGTATGGATTTTCGGTTACAACCGCAGAAAAAACGTTCAGTTTGTTTGAGAAATAATATGAAACACAAACTTATTTTTGCTGCCAATTAAATTAATATTGAGCATGTGTTCATCCCAACAACGGAACCTCCATACTTCACTGTGCGTGGACCGACACGCACTTAACCGGTGTTAACTAGAAAGGGGTAGATTTTACAAAAACTCAAAGGTATTTGATTCTAAATTTTTTGTTAATTATTAATACCACTGTCTGCCTCGTTGGTCTATATTGGTCGCAAGCGCCACTATTGAGCATGAGGTCCTGGGTTCGATTCCTGGGTCGGCCGAAGTGTTATTGGGTTTCCCATCTGGAACATCTCGGTAGGAACCTAGAGTCTGGATTTGTATGCAAAAGTCTCGCCCCCTATTCATCATCATCATCATTTCAGCCGAAAGACGTCCACTGCTGGACATAGGCCTCCCCCAATTGGGGTGGTTTGCCATAATCGTCACGCTTGGCAGGCGGGTTGGCGATCGCAGTATGGTGTTAAAAATGCATAGAGATCGCCCCACGATCGAAATGTGGCTTCTGCCTAGCCCTTCGGGGAATATAGCCGTGATGTTATGTTATTAGTACCAAGTTTTGAGTCGGATAACGTGATAAGTTTATTTCGGACTGAAGTACCCTCTGAGAGTGTAGTTTAACCAGTTAATAATTTTATAGGTAGTAATAATTATACAAATCGAACAAGGGGTCCGATTTTGCAAAAATATCTTCTTTTTTTTCAAGTCTATAGTAATAGTGTAGTGCTTAAATTGTGTAGAATGCTGACCATTAATGTGAGGTTGTAACGAAACCATTGTGAGACCTAATTCGACGCCATCGCCATCTATCGAACGAGGGTACATCTTTGTTTTTAGACGGAGAAAAAAATATGTTACTTTTTAGGATTCCCTAGCCAAAGATTATGATGTTTCTAAGTGGCGTTTTTAATGTCAATAGCAGGTGAAGTATGCGCAGTATTCACAAAAAATTGTACTTTCTCCAACTTTTTAACTATACGGAGTAAAATTCTGAAAAAAGAAACTGGCAAGTGCGAGTAGGGCTGAGCGTTCCATCTCAAACCTGTGCCCGGTTGCCTGAATTTCTAATTCCTTAACGAAAGACAAAGATAACTTCGTGCATGTGTTAATAATATTAATCCCGACTCCGGAACCCTTCACTTTGAGTGGTCGCGATACACAATTGGCAGTTTTATTTTTATCGGTTAAAAATATGTGTAAAGTAATAATAGTAACTCACGTCCAAATACACAACAATATCCTTGCATTCCTGCTGTCCTTGTGTGAGAAGTATCTGCGTTTTATAAATCGTCTCTCTTCTCTCTGAGAGGAACAACCTCTTCGTGGTTTTCTGACGAGAATCCAGGTCCAAGGTCACCTCAAATTCTGGGGATTGGAGAAGAAATGATTAATGTTTTATTTGATGCAAGTCAGTGACATTCATGATGTGTAAGTGCATTATTGTTTAACAATAATGGCTTTAACATTTCAAAATATTGTCGTGTAAAACATTAACATTGAGTGCAGTCACATATACAGCTAACACTGACGACAAATATATACAATCCATAATTCTACTAATAATCTCATTTCTATCAGACATATAAATTGCCAAATAAAAATAAATGTCATTAATAGAGATATGGAGTTGATTGGGTGGTTTTCGTTTTGTGTGGTACCAATTAGCGCTACTTCGACCACTCACCGAAATAGCAGATATATCCCTCCGCTTGGAAACAAATAACAAATTATTGTGACTCTCAATTTTGTTCAAATTGTACATGATGTGCTTGACGATAATAATATTGATGAATATGAAAATAGGGACGCCAATAGAGGTTGGATACCTAAAATTGGAATATTTGATAGGTAATTTGCCTATAAATAATGATTTCAGTTAGAATATAAGAGTATTGATGGTTTGGATGGAAAATAAGTTAAGTCAAAGAAATCCTGGGAAACTTAAAGGCGAATATAACCAATGATACTGATATTAACAATACAATCAAGATACTTACTAATCTGCTGATCCACATTAACGCCTCCGTACGTCAAACAGAACATGAGTTGCGCGCACGCAACTGTAGTGCCATTCTCCAGATGACACTTCTTGTCTGTCAACGAGATTAACTTGCTGTCTCCCAAGAACTTGACGTCGGCTGATACTTTTACTACGGGGCGAGATCTGGAAAGAATGCATGTAACATTTAAGTTTTCCATTTGATACAGTCAGTTAAACATGGTAATAAACATTTCGTCTCTTTTCCCCGAACGAAGGCCAGTAGTGTACCTACAGTAAACCAACTTTTTTTCAGTTATGTTTCATTTCATTGTAATAGGGAGCGGCCTGTTGCCATCATACGGGCACAAATCCAGACTCCGGGCTGCAAATGCGAAATTCCTGATAGAGAAAACCATAACGCCCGTGTTTTTTTTTTCCACTAGAAAATTCTCAATTGTCTGGATTTGTGCCCGGCAATAGACTCACATTTTAGTATATGGGACTCATAAATGACTGACGCGTACTATATCCGAAATTTGTGAGCGATTTGTACCATATATCTCTGCCGACACCTTTATTACTTCTGTTCTTATAGGCAAACTGCTTTATATTACAAACAAATCGTTGAAAATAAAAAATTGCAGAAGAAAAACTTACTTCAAGAACACAACACTATCCGACTTATATGCACCAACAGCTAAATCTGTATAATTATTATTATCCAGATCCACTCCTCCTGACAAAGAGAAGCCGAAGGTGGACAGGGTCGGGGAGATCTCCTCAGCAGTGATAGCTTGGGAGTACTTCTCATGGATGCCAGTCTCGCTGCCGTGGTAGATGTAGACCACGCCGCGCCCGCTCTCACCACCGTACGGCGCGCCGACAGCTATGTCTGGAAAGTGGCAAGAAGGACTTTGATTAGTAATGTTATTTGATGAGAATAACTTTGAAGTTCAATCGATGTCAAATCAAGGAATGAATATGCGATGATTTTGTTTAGAGACTAGCATTGTGTGCGATCAAATGAGTGAGGTTTGAAGTGAACTTTACAGAATATCACTACACTAATGGTTTCATGAAATGAATGCTTCCGTAATGTGTACGGAAATTCAATAAAAAATATTCGTAAGAATTTAATAATATCATCGTAGTTACCTCCAAAGCCGTCGTAGTTGATGTCTCCAAGTGACGTGACTGCCAAACCGAATCTACCTCGAGAAATCTCACCGGTCCTAGCGTGGCTCTTTGTGAATGACTGGAAAAGTAAAGAAATATTCATAATTATAGCATAATGAAAAATAAATACATAATTATGTTGTTTGAATGGCAGTTTAACCGGAAGATGCAGTCAGAAGATGAACTCGATGACAGGGCATTGTCTGCTATGATAGATTTTTATAACAGTAGGTACAGTCTGTTTCGTACTAAAACTTTTTCATACATATACGTTAAAACATTCATCCTTACCCGATCTTTATCCTGATATATAACATAGATCCTTCCATGTTCAAAACCATCAGTCTTGGTCCTGGTAAACATCGGGGCGCCAACAATGACGTCATCAAAGCCATCGCCATCAATGTCACCGGACGCAATACTGTATCCGAAGTAAGCACCGATCTGAGAGCCACTGATGTTCTTGATGTTTTGGAGCTCCCAAGTGTAGAGAACGACCTAGAATTATTGGGATAGTTCGAATTAATGAAGTTTATCCATGGTCAGGTAAGTCGGACGATCTGCGACTTTTATATTATAGACAAAGCTCAAAGATCTCGCGAGTGATAGATTAAACCAAGAAATTAATATTGTTGACTATTCTCCTGCACGCGTAGCATGACCACTTCTATATCTTCTCTAAGAAGAATAGACATATCTCTTTCTATACAAAGTGAGCGTTCCTTTGTACTACTAATATTATATTTATATCTGAAATAAATTATTTGAATTAGTTCATTTTTGACATCGCACCGTAGAAATCTTTCTACAATCCGTAATTCTGTATTTCATTCTTTTTACGTAAGGTCTTGCTACGCGCGCTGGTTCCGTAACATCAAACATAGACCATTCTTACTATTGCTGTAGAGTTCTTCAATACGAAGATTTAATCGCAAAATAATTGCCTAACTTACCAATCCCTTCAGTCCAGCTCCTCTGGGCACTCCAACAGCAACACTCTGAATACCTTGACCAGCAAAGTCACCAACAGCGATGGAGTAACCCATGTAAGAGTCGTCGTACCTAGGACTAGCTTCAGGAGTCGCTATCAAGGCTGGGCGACTGGTCATCGATTGAGTCATCAGCTGACCTAAAATGGAGATGGTCACTCAGTCAAGTTTACCTGATGAATGAGCTGTTTGCAGTTTCATTTGGACGATTTCTTAGGTGATGCATGAAAGTGGAATTGACTAAATTGGTATTTTTCCCAATGAAAGCATGACCCGAAATGTATTCAATTTAGAAGCTTTCAAAACAAGACAAGTTTCGAATATGAATGAGGATTAGAAAATCATCCAAAGGAAACACATGTTTTAAACATCGAAACAGCACAAAACGTCAATCATTCGTGTACAATGTTCCATGATCTGTCATTAGATGATATTCAAGCGATCCAGCAGCCAGGAGAGGCAGTTTCATGTGATGATGGTTGTAACACCGTTCATATCGTGTCATATATTACAGGCGTCTGTATAACGCTTTGATTAGGTTATTATTAGCATACATATGACCAAAAGTCTCATCACACCATATCAAGCGTGAGATTCAGGGATATTTTAATAAATGTTAAATATATCACCAAATCCTTGTTACAGCGACCGCAATAAGATAATTATTGGTAGAATTAATTTTGGTAAACGCTCTGGCGAAACACAAGCACTAAATACAACTAAGAGTCCTTCTGTCAAAGTGGAACGAAACTTAACGGAACGATATAAAGTTGTTTATCTTTCAAACATCAATAACAAATGTTAAATTGAATCGCAATAAAAATAGCTGTGTTCAGTCAGAGCTAAAGCCAATGACATTTTATAGTTTAGTTTTAAAGCATGGACACTTTTGCGGTTACAAACTCATTTGAGTATTATGAAACACCTATTTAACCCGCAGGATTTAAAAACTACTTCATGGGAATTGTCATTCCTATTTACACCATTATATTCTTTTACAAAAGACTTTTAAAATATAGTTATTATTACTAATTAACATTTTGAAAAAAAATACAAAATCTTATTTATGTACATCTATCATTATAGGGTAACCTATTACGATAGTATACTTAAAACGATATCGAAGTTTAAAACGATCATTTGATCATCCACATGCTGTGGTTGTGATGATTAGGCCTGCATGTGTTCACAATGTCCTTCATTCTTTGGACATCGTGAGGTAACACACAAATTGTTGCAATCGTGATTGTGGACTGTGATATCATCCAAGTAGGCAAATTGTTAGCACAAAGATATGAAATGGATAAACTAACTATGAACTAATCTCTCGTGCACAACGTTCGTTATTTAACTACCGCTAAAATGTTTTATAGAAATTAATGGTTTCTTAAAGTTTGGAGAATGTGGAAGGTATCTGGTAGAACCCATAGGGTAAACCTTAGAACACCATGACTTGAGGAAAGCTAATGATTTCTTCGCTATTTATGGCAAATATTATATCGCCAATATCTGCCACCAATAGTTGCGAGCAGTTTCTATTCTAAATCCATTATTTATGTTCAAGTATAAAATAAATGATTTTGTTTAACCATTTCCTTTTATAACGTTGATCATCTCAAATTAAACAAAAAAAATCCTTACACTTACGATGATAATTCAGAATTAAGAGACGAAATCTCTTAACATATTATGTTGAACAAGAAAAACTCAAATAAAAATCGACATTTTATCATTTAGAAAACATGACATAATTCAGAAAGCAAGCAAAAGTTAGCGACATATTTAATAATTTCAGATGTTATTGCGTTAAAAGTTAATAATGATTATACTCGAACACAAAAAATGTAATTTAAAACAACTGTCCATGTTCAAGGCGTTGATAAAGGATTATGCGAATTGAGGCCTCTCTATGTTATTGCTGTTAAGAGTTAAGATGTCAATCTGGCGGTACGTCTGGATATGTTACCTTCTTCCGGTATTTTCGGCATATAGTAGAAGAACGATTCTTTCGGATCTATGGATAACGTTCGCCCTGTGAATAATTTTAGTGTCAGTTATCATTCGGAATGCCTCTCCAACGTCATGTTTATTTGGAGAATATTGTGTTATGTGAGTCAGTCCTGTTGGTTTGTTTTTGTTTTCGTTTTCATTAATTACATTGAGTACATTTTATTTGTCAATTGTTAAAAAGACTGTTTCCATTGATTGACTTAAATTTTTATCAGTAGTGTCTTTTCAGGAAACATCGATTATAATATCATGTGATTGTATTTCTGAATCGTTAATATCAGAAACAAAATACTATCCTGTTTGTACTATGTCGTCTGCATTGTATATATTCTCAGCTACTTTCTATATTATTATATGTAGTAGTCAATCCAAAGGTGATAGTTAATTTCAAACCAGTCTATTATGATTTCTTCTTTGATGGGACTAATAAACACCCATGCGTAGCTCACTACGCAGCTACTGTTTTATATCGGAGCTTTCCAAATTGTATGCAGTCTATATTAGGTAGTTAGTAAGTCTTTACTTATTTATGTAACGTTACCTTGCCAGAAGAAGCTGCCTGGAGCACCCATGAATAGACGTTGTCCATCCTGAAAAAATATAATTTAACAATTTAATAAGAGAATATTAAGAATGGTTGTCTTTAACGGAATAGTTATTACTACTATATTAACATTATTTCATCGTAACATGAAATATCCTTTTGCGTAGTTTTTTTTTTTTTTTCTAAATTCTCTCACAAAGGCGAATAAAATACATCAAAAACAATAAAACCATCTAACACATTGTTAGACGCCACTCTCGTATTAGAACAAGCATCAAAGTGTTTTACGATTAGAACCTTTTTATGTCCCCACTTATGGTAATGTACGGACCGTTCCCTGCCCCGCCCTGGACTGGACTGGACTGGCCTAATTGCAGCCAGGATAGATAAAGTGCATTGGTTTATAAGTGTGTGATGTCATTGAGTCTGTGTTTAACTTACGAATTAAGTGACCGAAGAGTTGAGGTCAATTTGTAAGGAGACGCGGGAAATATATTTTTAAACACAAAATAATAATATTGAGTGTTTCTTTAAAGGTGCATCCACACTATAGTTTTTGTAGAGCAACACTTTGCAACATGATATTTAACATTAAATTTCTATAAC
Organism: Dryobota labecula; assembly: GCA_947523025.1. Lineage (NCBI taxonomy): Eukaryota > Metazoa > Arthropoda > Insecta > Lepidoptera > Noctuidae > Dryobota > Dryobota labecula. The sequence goes on from OX383292.1 coordinate 3,117,077, forward strand.
TTTTGCGGCTTTTGCTATATGTTATTGCTTACTAACTCTTGCAAACGTTGCCCCACAAAAAGTAACTGCCATGTGGATGCATCTTTATGCATAGTGGGGGAGCAACAGTAAGTTTTTGAAAATGAAAAATAAGAGTTCAACAACAATGATTTTAGTGAACATGGAACAATTTTTCTTTAACTAAACATCTCCAATTTAAAAGATGCTAAAAATACTGAACGGATTATGTTCATAAATAAATATTTAGGAGACAGCATTGAAAAAACGAAAGTATTTTTAACTTCTGTTTCGTGATTTGTTATAGGATTCCCAAGTGGTAACAAAGATTTTGATGCGAATGTAAGGTAAGCGGCAAGCGACTTTAATAAGACATCATTTTACATTACGTATCATTTGTAAATTTATTTTAATGTTATTATATTTTATTTACAGCACTTTTATTCCTGGAGTCGAACACAATAAATACTAATAAAAATTATTTTTGAAGCTTTCCCTTTTAATTATTCTAATTTTCGCTTTCGCTTATCCCTTCGCCCTATTCTCTTAAAAGACAAAAAGCAGACACGACAAATCGGTGCGTGTGAACGTGTGAGATAAGCCCCGCTGACTCAAGTTACATGCAACACACTTGAAGTTACAAGAAACCTCACAAAAAAACGTGTAAACATGCGCATTTCAAGTTACGATCTAGTAGTAAAGCTGTGTCTTTTGCAAATTGTCGTTAAGTTTACAGTTTTTTTTATGATAACGACATGTGCTGTTGTGTTGAAATGGCATAGACGGAACAGGTGTAAAATTTTAGTCTAGCTTGTAAGGATGGTCCAAATATTTCGAACTTTATATGTAAGAAAAATGTTGTTAATCTTTACTTACTTAAAAACTATGGAAAGCTTATATGATGTTTGTAAATGAATCGCCCAGAAACGGCTGAACGGATTGGGATGAATGCATATCTGGGGGTAAATAAAGTGGTTATAGGGAAACCTAGAACGCGATTGGAACCGTGGTAATAATAATATGAATTTCTAAACATAGATTTCTTAATTATGACCAAAAAGATAAAGACAAAATTACCACAAGCTTCGAACTACTTAGTTAAAGACCCTAGCGGTCTGTAGAAGTCAGATTAAGGCACTAACACTAGTACAGCTACATACAATATCAACGACGGAGGCGATCGTCGTGTGTTTCCTAATGAGAAACACGAGCTTAATTTTAGATAGTATATTTCTTAGAGACAGAAAACCTAATTCATCATCTCGTTAACTGCAAGCAAAAGAAGTAGATTAAAGAAAATCTGTAACACAAGTTCCGCAATACATCAGACACCTGCCACTAATAATGATATACAAATTTTAAAGTCCACACTTTATTACAAAAAAAAAAAAAAAAAACATAGTATATTTGGTCCTTACACACATGGAAATTCAGATACAACCAATACCAACTCAATTTACATCGCACTTTAGAAAATTGAAATTATCGGACATTGCTATAATGTAAATATGTAAATACACATAAATAAAACATAAGCCGAAGAATACGTACACAAATCTGTCATGGAGATAAAAAATAAAATGTAAGTAATTCATAAACCCAAAATGGCGGCGACAGCCCTAAAAACAACATAAAAGCCTAGTCGTTTTAGCATTGAATCAGCGTACGCAGGCCAATGAATAAGTATGCGCGTGAGCACCATATACAGCGCAGGCAACCGCGCATGCGCACCGAGTGTCACCGGAGGGCAGAATGTCAAAACGATGTTACGTCACTGACTTATTTTGTTGTCTTTATTACAGGTACACAAGATCGAAAGGGTTGGGATTTTGACGGTTCCATGCGTCAGTAAAAAGAATATGTCGAATGATACAGCTTTGGCCTATCTCTTATCTTTAAGACCTTTTTAGGGTTCCGTAGTCAACAAGGAACCCTTATAGTTTCGCCATGTCCGTCTGTCTGTCTGTCCACGGCTGTTTGGCACCTATACATATTAAGTACGCCGACAAAGTGGTAAAATAAAATGTTTTGTTTGTGTGTTGTGTTTGTTAATGTGTTTCCCCTATACGTAAAGTGGGGATGATATATTTTTTCTCATCTATCCTACGGTGTGGGGTATCGTTGAGGCCGTTCAAAAATATTGAGGGTTTGTGAAATCCATTTTTTGATTCAGGGATCCGTTTGCGTAATATTAAGCTTTAAAGTGCAAACTTTTGTTAGAGTCAAGTGCCCCTGCAAGCTAAATGGTTGTACTTGGATATGTGAAAAAATTCACAGCAGTAGTATATATAACGAAGTTAAAAGGAAAACTATCACAGCCAAGTAGGCTTTACAAGTTACCGAGTAATAGTCGACCAACTTACGGTTAAGTTTGTTCTTGAGATAAATTCATCCTAACTACGGAACCCTTCGTTGTGCGTGGTCCAACACGCACTTGGCCGGATATTTTTTTTATTTTGCTAAGTTTTTCTTGAGAAGGTTAAGTGAAGACGTTGGTGACAAATCATATTTTATCCTGAACTTTACAACTCAGATCCATGTAAAACGATACTTACTTAATTTAAAAATCAATTCTGCCATTCTTACTAGACATTTGAAAGCTTTTAATATATTTATTCTAAAGTGTTAATTTAGATTTTTTTTATTTTTTTTTATTTTACATACTTCCTTGACATAATCTTTTCATTATTTGACATTATTTACCTACAAATCGAATTCCAATTCTTTATTAGTGGCTTTTGTGGACATGATATTTATTCAGATATGTTACTGTAGTTGTAATTGCAATCATGTCATTAATATTTTATATACTTAGATTATTTTATATTTTGTGAATGTGAGAACGTTGTAGGCCTAGTAGAGTGTAGATTTGTTGGCGGTTTTCTATTTTGTTAAGTACCTGGTAATTGTTGAAAGGCCTACACTGTCCTCCCATACCTATGATCACTGTTTATTTAATAATATTGTAAAGCCAATTATTTTTAAAAGAGTAACCGTGGAGTTTCTTGCCGGCTCTTCTCCATAGGAAACGACTAACTCGAACCGTGCACCTAGCTTCTGACGTTTCATAAGTGCCCATGTAGGTTTATGTGAAATAAAATATTTTGATTTTGATTTTGAAAGAAACTTTTCCTCTTTGTTACCAAGATGCGTGAAGTATTAAAGAAAACTATAAAAGGCTCAGTTGTTGTAGGTAATTGAATATTCAATTAAATTGTGCATAAATATTAGAAGCGTTTAAAATCCCATGAATTTTGCATTTACAACCTGCGCGCGCGCCTGTAGTACTGATGACAATTTATTCAATATTCATCTCTATATTCTAAGAAATAAAGTTTATTATTGTGTTTCGTTATTTCGATATACAGCTTCCATTGTTCAGAAACTATTGTAATAAATGTATTAAAGATGTAAATACAATATAAAGTCGGGATATGAATTTTCAATCGGGATTTTCAAAACTGAAACTGAAATTTTATGATGGCAACATTTATTGATAATGAAAGGGTTTTATGTTGCAGTAATTTAATGGCTGGCAACACCATCAGTTATATGTACTCGCCAGCACATCAAGTTACCACAAAATGTCATCTCATTCGATTTTGAACTTAATTTTAATTATTTTAAGGTTTAAATCGTTTGGCGAAACATGACAGTTTCGTATATAACCTGATGTGTTGCCCACCGTACCTACCTATATAGACGATAGCAAAGCTTTCTTACTTTAAAAGAAGAATGTCCAAATGTTGATCCAGAAAGCTTGTCTTATTGACATTACAAACAAGAACAAGGCATTGGTAACCTGCGCGCGCGCAGTTCTGCATCATTACACCAATGATATTCTACTGTTTACTGTCACAGTTTGCGTAAAAACCATTAAAAATCAAGCTTCTTAATGTATGTATATTTATTTGGCAAAATCATATGAATGAGTAATAATGGAAAGAAGATTCGTATGCATGGTATTTAGCTTTATCTGGTGTTTGTGTTATGATAATAAAAAAAATATTAAAATACTAGCTGCACCCCTCGGTTTCACCCGCATAAGTCTCGATTCCGTGGGAATATCGGGATAAAAATTATCCTATGTGTTAATAATCTAGATCATTACACTATCTGTGTGCCAAATTTCATCCAAATCCGTTCTGCCATTTTTTCGTGATGGAGTAACAAACATCCATCCATCCATCTATCCATCCATCCTCACAAACTTTCGCATTTATAATATTAGTAGATAAAAGTATCTTAGGTGTTAATCCAAGTTAAAAACTACCTGTGTGCCTTCATCCAAATTCGTTCTGCCGTTTTTTCGTGATTGAGTAACAAACATCCATCCATCCTCACAAACTTTCGCGTTTTTTATAATACATATTAGTAGGATAAAGGCTTCGATCAATAATCTTCTGAAAATAGCCACAGTAGCCAATTATTTTCAGCACCTTTTACGATGCTGTTCTCATAGAAATATAAACTATTTTCATAGCAAAAAATCTTTTAGGTTCAAATCACAAGTCTTCAATTCCGCAAAAGTCCTGGACGCATCAGTTTCCCGCCCGTTTCGCGCCGCCATTGTCTGCAAATGGCTGCCGCTTACGGACGCGTTCCAAAACCATGTTTGTAAACTACAGGAATGTTTGACGTAGTAATGTTGAGAAATTGTGTTAGCTTTGGAGACGAAAAACGTCTTCAAAAGGGTTGGTTTTAAAGTTCATATATTATTTTTTGTGCGGATAGACAGCGATTCATGGAAAAGCTCGAGCGAATTTCAGCGACATTACTTTTGCGTAGGTAGAGGCATACGAAGCATTTATAAATAACTAGCTTTTGCCCCCAGTCCGCCCGCGTGAATGTCGGTAATCGCGTAAAAAAGTAGCCTATGTCCTTCTCCATATCCCAGGCTTATATCTCTGCCAAACATGACGATCGGTTTAGCGGTTTAGGCATGAAAACCTAACATACAAGACAGATAGACCGACAGACAGACAGAGTTACTTTCACATTAACCCCCTTACTAATAAACGTTGTATAGCGTCTGTATAGTTACACAACGCTTTGTCTTCTTCTATCGAAAGTCAAATTACTGACGAGTGAAAGAGAAAAATCGGTGTGTAACTATACAGACGCTATACAACGTTTATTAGTAAGGAGGTTATAATATTAGTATGGGTAGTATGGATAGTGTATTGAAAATAATCGTTCATTTGAAAAGCTTCAAAAGTATGTTGCATTTTGCTAAATGCTTTCATTTTAAAAAGATTATTATTTTAGAGTAATTAATTTTATGTTATTCCACTTCTTGTGTAGTTCTACATCTATAGCTATAACTTTTATTTCATAAAATATTGTGTGAGTTTTCGTCTATACCTCTTGATTGTATACATAAGTCAGGTAGCAATTAGGAATATAAAGTAGCAAGCCACTTAAGATTGTCAGAAACTGACTATATATTTTCCTAAAAAGGCAAAAGAAATTACACTTAAAGCCGAACACATTCACCCGCACCGATTTGCACAGCCTTCCTCAAAAGCTAAATAGCGTCTAGCAAGTGAATCATGGCTCACAAACACATGGGCCTATTAGGATGCAACACGGTGTAGCAATGAATAGTAATGAACTGTGTTCGTTCGCACCTCGCTGCGAGGTGGGGACAAATTTATTGGGCTATAGATGGACGCTTCAATAAAATTGATGCTGTTGGAAAGCGGGATAGGGTTGATAGACTTTTCTGAACTTTGTTTATGGGTTTTTCGAGTTTATTTTGGAGAAGACTGGGCTGGGCAATTCTAGAGTGATGAGAAACGCTATTAAAAGCTTGATAGAGAACAATTATTTAGTATGGTACCTTTTAAAATAATTTTCACTTGCTCTTTCAGCAACTAAGCACACTACTTACTGTTAATTTTTAGGTAGTTTTAGAAACAATTTGTCTTTCTTTAGTAATTAGGACAGTTCCTTTAAGATTGAACTCCATTAGTGAAAAATATTTATCAACATCATCAAAAATAGCTCGATCAATCTCCACAAATATCCATTTATTTATTTATTTATGTATAGGTACCTACTTTATTGTATACACCAGATTACACATTACAAAAAGATTATTCTCATTTCTATTTCATAACTTTTTTTTTCATTCTTATTTCTTACAATAATCAGTTCTGGTTTCTCCAACTAATCCCCACTATTATTGTTATAAAACTGTTTAGCAAAATCATCACGTTTTGCGTCGACGTGCAGATTGCCAACATCCACGGTACCTAATGTCTTGGTATCGGGTTCCGTCTTCTAAGAAAAGATACCATCTTTGCGAGTTGGATGCAGATGATAAGAGACAGTTGGTATGGCTATCTGGGTCTTCGTGACAGAAATGGTCTAGATTTTAGTGTCTTGTGCCATTTTAATGAGGTTTGGGGCCGTTTTTGTTTCAAAGTCAAATCATGCATTTCAATTAAGCACATAAAAGGCATTTTTGCACGTCAAAATTTAGAAAAATATAGAACTGGTTCTAGGTAAGAATTGTTTGATTAGAGGTCTGTAATTTTCTTTCATGGTTTACAATTCGGTAAAAAATATTAGACATTAGAAAGGTATGGTCGTAAACTGCGACTACTCCTTTCAACGTCAAATATTTTTACACCTGGTTTCTTGAGAATTTTGAAATTTTAATCATGTTCGCAGAAATCTATTAAGAGAACATAAAAAAGTCGTAATACGACCAATTTCACTTGGAATAAAAATCTATAAAATTTACACTTTATAAATCTTTTGATAACTATAAATAGAAGCCATAAGGTGATATAGTTTATGTCAATCAATGGAATCTAACACCTTGTCTTTTTTTATAGATAGTGATTCAAAAAAATACCCTATGGCACGTGATACCCATACCGAAACTGTTTTTATGCACCTGGCAACACTTACAAAAAAGTCCCATTGAACCGGTGTGGTGACATTAATCACTTTTTTTTAATGTAGGTATCTAAGGCAAAGGCAAGGTAGTCGTGCAGTGTCATCTTTATTGTTATTTCTTTAGATAATGGAAATTAATGTTTGTGTGTTTCTGACTCGAATTTAAATCGATTTTAATTCTCGTTTCAACGATAAATTGATAAAGATTTATATTTTACACCTATATATATTGTGTGTGATATAAGTTACGCGATGCTTTTTAATTGAATTTAGAGAATTCCTCCTACCTGTCTTATCGTATCTTTATTTGATTTAATAAGCGCTATAAAAAAATCGGCCAACATTTGAAAATGATGTTAATGTTACCATTAAACATATATTTATTTGTTTCCAAAACATGAGAATACATACAATAACCTGTACAAATAAGATTAATACCTGCCTGGGGTATGACCCAGGCAGGTATAGTTCGGAGGTTCGGCAAAAATATACGATGTGATAGCTAATTTAATGCTCCAATGATTAAGACAGCTTTAATACATATCAGATGCATCTAGCTAAATTTATTTATTTATTTATTTTATTTTTAGGAAAACTTACAGCTAAACAGATACAGTATGAAATAGTTTGAGCAAAATAAGGCCAATTACAAGTTTCCACATGTAGCATAGATTAGCTCAAAATCTCTTCCTAGCTTCTTTGTACGGTCTGTTCGGGAAGCCCATATTCAGCTCAGAACTTTTATGGGTAGCTGCGTATGTAAGTAGCATATAAGATACTCATGCAATTTTATAAGCACTACACCGGGACACTAACAAATAAAGTCCTGCTCGGTAACCGCTACCATACTAGGACCCGAAGGGATTGTCCTGTCAGAATTTAGCGGTAAATCTCAATTGTATCCCAAATACAGAGATATAATAAAACTGCAATAAAATTCGCTCACTATTCTCGAAATAGAAATCTTACCATTTCTTGTTTTATTTTTTGCACTGGCAACAATAAAAGTTAAATAATTCATAAGGAGTCTGCGCGGTTGCGGGCGCGCATGCGCGTCACGTGTGCGCGTCGGTCGCCGCGATCACGATGATAATTCCTCTATGGGCAAAAATAATTCTATTCCCACGATCGTAAAATCACGATGTTTTACATGAAAGTAGTAAGAATTGGTATTTTTTTACAAAAAAATGATCGTGTTTTGGTTTAAAAATGAAGAGTTACTTGAAGGGAAGGGAATAAATGAATAATAAGCATAATATTCAAAGTGCGCTTTGCAAATATATTTTTTGTACGTCGTTTTGATTCCCTGTACCTAATTCAGTAGCATTTCATAAATAAAAAACGCTTAAATCATAACGTACTTCAAATGTATTAAATTCTATGATATAGTTTCCAGAATTATTGGCAGATCTGTCTTTCTTTTAAATCGACCTAGTGCGAAGATTTGAATACTCAATACTCAAATCTTTATTGCATTCCACAATGTATAAGCTTAGGTGGTAAACATAAATTAAGAAACAATCGTGGACCCTGTCGGGCACAGCAAAAGAAACAGGAAGATTTTTCATCCGTTGTGCAATAAACGTTCATGCCACAAGTCATAACATAACCTGACCTCACCTTTTGTCTTCTCGGTAATAAAATAAAATGACTACCTATTACCCAAAATACCGTAGCTAATTTGTCACGAAATGACAGACGCCCACAATAATTGCATTTTAATACGAGCACTTATGAAAATAAAATTATAAACCTCACTTTTTAATGTTGCCAGGAATCGGTACCGATAAAACACGGATTTCACTCGAAATAATTGGAAATGGAACGTAATTGGTGTGACAAAAGCATAATAAACTGTTATCATATTTTTGTCTATAAAATACACGGCGACAATTGATAAATGGCAGCACCGTTATTAAGTTTAGCGAAAAAACCTCTTTCTTTAAAAAAAAAATCGTCTGAATGAAAAGCAACTTTCATTATTCAACGGTAAGTCCAGAGCGATTTCTTATTAGATTTAGAAACTTGACTGGATTTGTTTTTGTGAGCATTTAGAAAATTAAATATTTTTTTACCTTTTAACAGATTTTGTAATAAAACTCTATAGCTTTTGTTAAAGAAAAATGAAAGTTTGATCACATACGTGACGTGACTTATTTTATTCAAACAAATTGTATTTATCCTGCTTCCACGAAATTCAGAAAAATAAAACAATATTAATACGTGTTCTCAATAAAAAGCTTACCTTCGATATAGCTGCTGAGAAACCGGCTTGGCACATGCCTGTCTTGCGCTGTCCATGACTCGCTGCAAATTAAAAACAAATCAATTAACAATCAATATGGGCCCGCGATGAATTATACACTTATACGATGCTTTAATATACAGTCTAGGTACGTACATACAGGATGCTTGACTGAATACAGTGTTTTTGTTTTTATAATACAGTATGTCTATAAATGTCATTATAGTACAGTTGTCTTTAGATTTAGATGTGATGTCGAAATTGTTCTTAAAAAAAAATGAAAAGAACATGTCATAATATAACTACCTATTTAACTATCTATCTTTAATTCCTGAAACTTGTCATATTTTAGTGTAGGTTCTTAGTTAATGGTGCCGATTCCCTTGTTCACAAACTAAACAAAATTTAAGTTCAGTGCATCTCTTTCTTTCTATTTCATTAAGAAAAGGAAAGAAGATAAATTTTAGTTGACATTGTTTATTCATGTAGTGTTGTTTTCTACATCATCTAGGTACATGAAGACGTTGTGGAGTGTTTTCTCATTAAATATTAAGAACACAGTACGACATATAGGTACACATACAATATAGATACATGCAAACATTAACATATGTTATTAAATGTATATTGGTTATAAGAGAAGGTTTTAATAAAAGTATCTAAAAACTAGTATAATTAACTAAAACGGTTTCATTAATTCAGTTTTCAGTCTAAGAATGGAGATTAATAGAAATTATTTTATTAATAAACACATGGCGTTTATTTATTCAAACTTATCCCACCCTGTATTTTTGAGTAGGGTTGCCAATGTCATTTCAAATTATACATATTTTTTTAATTTTGTATTTTTCTTTCGCCATACTGGGTAGGTAAAAGTGGCCACAGCTTAACAATTTAAAGAGAACTGAACTGGTTGTATGAGATGGATCAACATGTTCATACATTAATGATGAAGTGTATGAGTTTCTACTGGTCGACAAGTGCGTTACACATCGAACTTTACCTCAGAAGATACTCACCCTCGTCCACTGTACGGAACCCTAAACAAAGCATAGATAGTTATTTCTTGTTTATACCTGTTATAATAAAGTAAATAATGTTTTAATTTTTTGTGAAAAGTGAGCAGTCAGTGTGGTCAAAAAAAAAAAAAAAGAAATAAACAATTTTTTTTTTACCAGATAAGTATAAACATAAAACCCATAATAAAATGTAAACTAGATCATTGCGGTACTAAAAATGATTGAATATTGTTGTTAGACTGAACATTGTTAAGTATGTGTGGTCCCTCAAACTTCGTGTGGGCGATCGCAAATAAAATTAAAGTTTCACATTTCAAAAACCATCAAATCACACAATGATATTTTTGTAATGTAACGTGACCCTTAAATTTATCGTTTTACATGAAAGTGGTATCGTAAATCATGTTCAGTGTCTCAGGCTCGTCACGCTAATTCCCTTGCCTGCCGCCATTACCGGCGGAAGTGAGTCGGTTTTCGCGCGCTTTCATGACCGCCATTGTTGCGGCCATGATGGCTCCATTGGCACCCTTTTACTATGGACTGTGTTGCCATTTTATGAGGGTTTGTGATGAATTTTTTATTTTAAAAAGTTGATGTAAAATTGAACTTATATTTTTGTACAATATATGCCATGCACCTCCTGAATTTTATTTGAAATTACATAGATTTATTCATATTGATTTCGGTTCGGTAATGTGGCATTAACCTGATTCAACAGTGTTTAGTAATTCGTGTGAAGTATTGAATGTAGCAAGAAATCCAGTCCTAGGATATCTTCACCTCCACCAATATCCCATGAGTTTGTTTACGGAACAGATAAAAGAGGTTTATCCATTCCGTGAGTTTGTTCATGCACGCATGCATACGAACATGCGTGTGCCACGATGTCATCGTGATACTTACATGTTCTGCACGGGGAGAACTCCTTTACGTCACTAAGGTCGGGTGAGTTGGCCACGTAGCACGTGCCTACTGGGTCTCTCTGGTTCAGCTTGGCTGACACGTAGGAGACGTAGCGAGGAGCGCAGGCCTGGGGACAAACAAAAATGGAATTTTATAAAACAGCAAAAATGTTACATGGACCAGCTTTTTAGTTTAGAGATCCAGAGCGTGACTGCAGAACGTTGAGTTTATTATTTGGTTTTAAAGCCAGGTAAAGGGTTTAGGTTCTCCATGAGGAATTTCTCAGTAGCAGCCCAAAGTACATTTTTGCCTGGTTTCTTGCTGGTTTATAACAATAAGCTCGCCCCCTATAACTTACACGGAATTTGAACTTAACAGACTAGGCGAAATGTAGGAACGTGTTACTATTTACCTATGTACCTTCTTGGATTTCAGAGGCTTGATTTGGATTTTACGAGAAGAAATAGTCATTATCATTTATTTAGTCAATATTGTAAATTAATAAATACAAGATTCCGTGTTTATGTTTCCTGTAGAAAATCAAATAATAAATCATAACGTTTTCATAAAAATATCAATGAACTTTCACGGAATAACTATCGTTTAATTAATGTTAAAATACCAAAACAAATCGTTTGAAAATAATGCTCGGTTACTATGTGTGTTATAGTTATGAACTTGAAAACTGTTCGGCAGTTAATTTTAACTGTAATAACACGCGTCAGTGCTGTAATCCTTTACTTACAGGGCTGTCACTTGATAGTTTCAGGATTAATCATAGTAAAATGGAGCTAATTAAAAAATTCAGAATACCGTAATGTAACTATATTATGTAAAAGATTCTGCATTGAATTAGCAAAATAAGAGCCACAATTTATGGTCAAAACTTTAACACGAGCTCATCACCACTGCTCTCAAAACGGTGAAGGAGGAAACCGGCACGTCCTAAAACCAAAAATTCGAAGACATGTAGACATCTACCAACCCACACTGGGCCCGCGTGGTGGCCCACTCCCTCTCACAGAGATTGAGGCCTATTTCCCAGCAGTGGGAACATATTGGCTGATTATGCTATGCTTATGCTACTGTAACACGAAAAAAGCAATGAGCTTTAAGGTCATTCTAATTATATTTGTCCGTTGCTGTCTATAGTACTATGCTGCTGAATAAACATTGGAATCAACACACAAAAATTCATTAAATTCAACCCCAATCAATTACGATAATCCATAACTCCCAAAAACAACACGTACAACATTTATATTAACTTCGACAGCCCTACAGAGCTTCAAAATGGAAAGAAAACAGTTGCATGCGCGCGCGCTGCGTGTTTTAATAAGAACAAACTAACATTATAGAAAACACACCGCCATCTGGCGGAAACTGCCGCGAGGCGTGATATTAATTCACACCGAGTATTTTTACTGCTTAACCGTAACGTTAATATGGTACTTTTTGTGGCAGTGTCACCACATTGGGCACACCTTCGCTTCAGGATTAAGGCAGGGTTATGAATACGCTATTTCGATTGGTTTCTATAGTGCGAATTTCATTGGAAGTTATCGTAAAAAAAAAGAGAAAGGGAGACTCTTTTTCGCATTGTGTTTTTCATTTCGTTTGTCGTTTTTCATACTGTGCTCTTTGTCAGTCAATTTTGACTTACTGTAGGTTCATGGGGTGGGGCGAGTATGTGGGCCATTCTCATGTACATTCACTCAAGGTGGCCACTTGCCGCCCTTTCCTTTTCCCCACTAACCTTCTGTATTAATCTTATGAAGTACTAACAGTTCGACAGTTATTTATAATGAGCATGTACGAAAAAACACGCATCACTTCCATACAGCACTGAATTTACTAAAAAGAGACGGAAAGATATAGGTTGCCCTCAAAAAAGTACAAAACATGCTTTCGCAGCTAAATTTGATAATATACCTCGGACCGCTACTCTATAACACGCTAAATGAAAAGTGAACATCTATTCCTTAACATAGTAACTGCAAGAAAATCCTTAAGGAAACTCTCCAAACTGTCCTATGAAGACACAGAGAAGTTATTACGTAAAGTAAATATTGTTCGTATTATTGTTATTTTGTCTTTTAATTAGCTAAGATACTATAATTTTATACACCTTTTTACATATGTAGGTACCTATAAGATTAATATGTTATCTGATTATTTAATCAATTAATGTTACCTCCAATAGCCTGAAACACAGGATTACCTAGTTCAGGCACAAATATATTTATTTATTTATTAAAACTTTATGCACAAGTAAATCTGTACAAAGGCGGACTTAATGCCTTGGGCATTTTCTACCAGTCTACCTTAACCAATCACGGGTGAACTTGACTAGATTTAAGAAAAACTGTATTTAACGTTATAATATAGATTGCAAAAAATTTTAATCATTCCATGGTGCTCCCAAAACCATGATATCATACTGGGTTTATTTCTCATTCTTTCTAGGTATATCCTGTCTACTGGTTATCGTGCGTCATCTACCTAATCTTCAATCAACAATGCTTAAAAACAATGGTTACTTACTTCAACGTCATATTATGTACCCGTCAAAATTGGCTTTCAATGCACTCTTGTTACGTCAAAATAGGTCTCATTGAGGTCAGAGCAGCCCACTATACACGATTTTATGGCCCATTGATCGGCATCGTAAAGTTTCGACTAACATTCGCTATTTAATGGCCGCTCTTGCGTAAACTGATACAACGTATGTCGTGTTTAATTCATGGATAATGTCAAATGGAAGGCTTAAATACCAGAAGGCTTATAGGGTAAATACGAGCTGAAAATAATGATTGATGATGATATTAAAATACCGGGTGTAAGGTTTATTTTGCGTCAATAAGATGCAGCAACTTAGTGCTATATTTCTTTACAAATCGGCAGCCCAATGTAGGCCAGCATAAATATCTCACAAAGATCATGATGTAAAAAAAAAAAATATTACCTTATACACAATTTATTATGCACTAACAAAATTCACATGAAACCTGGGCCTCAAGTCTGCTATTACAATAGTGTCAGAATGGTCTCTTCATTCTGAGTTTTTGACAGATTTGCCATACAAAAACTGTCAAATACTCACAATGGCGAGACCATTCTGACACTATTGCAATAGCAGACTTGAGGCCCAGACCTTCCCGCCAGAAACATGACAGTTTATGTCGTTTGACTTTGACAGATAGTTATTGATGCGTTCTCTTTTAATTTAATTACCTGCGATCTGCGATCATCTTCGTGATATACGTTCCACGATTAAATCTTCGAATATGAGTCAGTAACGAAGTGGTGACCAATGCGAGAAGCATCCCAAGATCGTAAAACCTGTGATATATTGTATAATATAGCCGCCGTGAGATATTGACACCTCAAACGGACAGATTAAGTTATAAGCTGGTTAGATAGAAATCACCTTTTAGAAATAGTGTTTTTTAATAGAAATCTGATTTTCGAAATGGAATTTATTGAACAGCCTACTCGTTAGGTTAAAAGTAGTTTTATATGCTAATGGACAGTAAACTTGTAAAAATTGTATTGCAATACCGACTTTACTGTGACCAACACAAAGGAAAATCCAATTTTAGTAAACTTTTAAAATGATTTTTAAATAAATTACTATCACTTTTCCATTCTTCTATTCCAATCGAAACGGAAGTTGTGTCATTCATGAATATTAATTTACATCAAATTATAATACTGTTTTAAATTAATCTCCATAAAATCGAGATGTAGGAAATTTAATATGTCATAAAATTAGTCCGTAGTTCCTTGACTAATAAGTTGTTAGTTTTATTGAGTAAAGAAAGAAGTTGAATGGATCACTGAGTCATGTCAGTGAATCAGTGTTTACACAGTTCACGAACAAAGAGAAAAATTGTTAAGATCCGTGGTTTTAAGACGACCGAGCTTAGTCACTGACCGTTTCTGAATATTCATAAATACTTTATTTGTCTGAGTATTTGAACGCGTTGGCGTCATTTTAATATACTCTCGTAGGTACTTAATAAAGAGGAAATGATTGTTTGTCCGTTTGCCCACCTTTTGAACAACCGAACAGGTTTCAAATTCTTATTGTTTTTGGGAGAACGCAATGAGCTTTAGAGCCCGTATTAATTGCCAGTCTCAGCATGGTGTAAGTTAAAGCTGAATCCCAAAAAAGCTGCGAAATATAAACGTCATTTGCATTTCATACATAAATTAACCACCCATTTAAGTCATCTTTGCAATCAAGCGAGAATAAAACGCCATTTAGGTGCACACGACTAACCTAACATTCTGAATTGACTTTCTTAATTTTAGAAGCTTAAATAATCAAAACTTATTTGTGACAGATAAAAATATGACCGCAAACGACCATTACCAACTAATTCCACCTTCACATAATTCCACTTCAACAAACTACTCCATTTCAACATAGTGCTAAGTTCACAAAAGACCTAACTACCGCCCGCTTTCCAGCTAATTCTTTGCGACCTTTTGTCAACCTCAGCCGCAGCTCGGCCCGTTCCTTTCAAAGGCCTGTTTAACCTACATTCGAGCAGTTACGTGGTTATTCTTGTAACAAATCTGGGCCACCAGCCGTGCCAATTGCTGGAAAGCTTGGGCAATCATTTCTTTCGGTCAATCTTTATTGACGGGAACTCTTTTGATGTTCCACATATATAGGTCAGTTTCGTTGTTTCGATCATTGATTTAAGTAGGTTTTTAATGGTGGTTTGAATGTTTGTGATTGATTTTTAGTTACTTTCGAGTCATAGTTGTGGTTGATATTACGAGTACCTAAACAAATGCTGATAAATAATGATGAATTCTGAATGTGAATACGAAATGCAAAATACGACACTCCAATCTCAATAAATAGGTATTTAAAATTATCTAAGGGCTTACCTCTGCAGGTGTCAGCTACTTCAAAGCTAGAGCCATCGCTAAAAATGATTAAAAAAAAACAAAAACCCGACTGTAAAAACATAACTGAAAACAGAAAAACAAGCATTACCTATAATCTATAGAATTTTGGTATTGCAGGCGGGCACAAACCAATAACCTGAAATATGGTGTAACTTTTGTTTGTCCCCCGCCTGCAATACCAAAATATGTTTTTGCAGTCGGTTTTTTAGTTTTTTTTTTTTGTAATTTGCTTTTTTCAAGCTTTTTTGTTTTATTAATTTATATTTATATATACATATTTGGAATTGTCTCATTACTAGTTTTTATTTAATACCAATATTGTTGTAATAAAAATTTTTTAAACCTTCCCCTCCCTTTTTTGTATTTGCAGATACGATATATAAATATTATATGTATAGCCTATCTCACTTCCACTATTAAGGCGAATGTAACCACACCTCATTTATGTTAAAATCATCCGTTTAGTCTACAGAGCGTGCCAAAGAAATAGACATACTCTCGAAAAACATTACCCTCCTTCTGGGGCAGTCGGGTAAAAAAGGTAGAGTGGAGAAACTGATAGGGAAAGTTAAATATTGTTGATAATGCACATATAACAGAGAGTTACTTCATCGACACTTAAAACAACAGTAAAGGGCTTATTGACCCTAATCCTAGTGACGAAGCAACGGTATTTTTTTCCATCTTTAATATTATACAGATGGTATTCATTTGTAATGAAATGAAGGTATTACTTTGGTAGAGTAGGGTAGCACTTTCGCCCAGTAGGTACATATTTATTGAAAATCTCTTGCTTTTCAATTTAATGTTTCTTTTCGTAAGTAAAATATTTTTTACTTAATAGGGATCTTTAAACATATTTCGTCATCGATTAATTTAAGACCACATCCTGCCTTGTGCAGAATTTCTAAAATTACTTCTGATTGAGACACTTTAGTAACAACCTCGGACAAAGTAGTAGTCCCAGTTATTACTGTGTTACGCTCATAATTCCGAAGAAATATGTCCCGCTGACTTTAATAGGCACTAAAAAGCCGCAAGTCTTGTAGCTACGTCTAATTTAACTTCAGCAACATTTTTAGTTTCCTAGGAGCAAAGAAACAAATACTTTGTACTAATAGGGTTCCAGTTTATTAGTATTATTGTCTGTTTCAAGAATGTGTTTTACTAATGTTATCTTTACAAACGTCCAAATATGATCCAGGCCAGGCAACACGGTCTGATTTTATTTGTTGGAACGTAAAGGACAAATCTGGAATACTATAACTTCAGGACCACTTGCTAGGATAAGCCCGACGAATCAAACAAACAAAGGACGGAGCATTGGAAGTTGGGAGGAGACGCTCCGAGGTTTGTATCCAAAGTTTTACCAGAAGGGGTGATCCAGGACGACAGTAACGCTAACTTAACTAGCTAAGTAGGTGACAATCTTTTCTACTACAAAACTTAGGATTCCAATGGACTTTATTATGCTTTTTCAGTCCGTTTATAAAATGTAAATGGTAGAATCTATTAAACTAAAATGCGAACAAGCCATAACTTGTTAAATCCGCATCCATTTCGTATGAGTTTCATCATTATATAGGTACTGTGTAAACGTCAAACAACATTATTTAGCTTCGCGCCAAAGAACATGTCATGTTATTTGATTTACAACGACAGACACCCATCCATTGTACGTATGTAGATATTACGGAACTGTGTCAACTAGGCTCGCGACAACAATACTTAGCTTCGAGTGTTAAATCTATTGAGAAAATGTGAAATTTTGTATGTAAAATGTCTTCTTCCGGACCACTTGCTAAAGTTTGTTTGGGACTTGGAAAATCCTCGTCTGATTTCGCACTTGCCGCGAGTTGTGCTTCATCACCTAGAAGATTCGTTAGATTTAATACCCATTCCACCTTGTTTGATATTTACAGTATCATTATTAGAACCCTCTAACATAATCATCATTTAGAGTTCAAGGCCATCTACAGCTACAGTATTCGCGACACAGTTCGTATGCGTAACCCCAGCAAAATATTGCGCCTTAGAGAAAATTGAGTATTATAGATAATAAGTTCATAGTTAGTTAAAATTTGTTCAAGTTGTATTTTCGAAATTATTCGAGAAAAACTGATTTTGCTGGAGTAACGTTACCAAAGCAAAATGTTTTTCAAAACAGGCATTTAGCCTGAAACCAAGTACATGAAAATATAGCTTTTGATGAGTTGTAAATGTATACCAATAGCAAAATTTGTTCATTTTATAGTTTTTGAGATATTCAAGATTTTGCTGTGGTAACGTTTTGGGATTCTCAAAATCTCGAAAACTGTTCGTCGCAGAAGTTTGAAAAAAATACCAGTTATAGGCCTTAATTTGTTCAAACATAAATATTTCGATTTATCAACAAATGTCGATGTAAATAATTGTTTTTAAGAATCAGAAAAAAAATCGAGTTACTCGTAAATTTGTACACGTACACGTTACCCCAGCAGAATCTTAAATATCTTAAAAACTATAAGATGAACAAATTTTGCTATTGGTATACATTTACAACTCATCAAAAGCTATCTTTTCTGTTTTTCTCGAATAACTTCGAAAATACAATTTGAACAAATTTTGCTATACTTGAACAAATTGCAACTAACATAAACTAATTATTTATCTGTAATACTTTTCTCTAAGGCGCAATATTTTGCTGGAGTTACGCATACACACACTTCACAATATGATATATGTTGCAATATTTTGGATAAAGATTGGCCTTACCTATCTTAAGTCCACTAAAGTTATGAAAAGCATTGTAATTAACAAACATACTAACTAGCACAATTATATAACAACAACGCTAGCAGGTGCAATGCTACGATATGTCAGTACTAAGTATTGAATGAATGCTTGCTGACAAAAATACAGTAGTAGATACAGCACTCAGAACGTGTTCGTCTTAACAGGTGCCAATAAATAATAATACTTATTATGATAGTTATGATTATTGCAGAACCAGATGTTTCATCAAGAAAAGTCGTATTATTGTATTGTAAAACGGGTGCATATTCCAATGAGTCAGAAGTACTTATTGAAAGCGTGTTGATTTCTAACACAATAGCGGAAATGAAAATTACTTTATCTTGAGGACTTCAGAAGTTAGTACAAGTTCCAGGAATATTGAATGAAAGGAAGCAGCTTATAAGCGAATGTTATTGTGATCACCGTCAGTTCATAGATAATCGATTAAAATACCTATACGGTCTAAATTAAAACTTTCTTTATCCATTTTGTTTTAGGTTATAGGAAAGTCTTTTGGGCTTTTGGATCTTTTTAATCACATTCCGTATTTATTTTTCTTATAGGTTTCCATGTAAAGTAGGTATAGGTTTTCCTTGTTTATGGTGAGCATCAAAGCTACCTCTTGTTGATCCTTCGGTAGGTACAGAAATGATGGTGAGAAAGAAAGCTGGGGTATGTCCCAAATAAAATACCAATAAATTTCGAAGACAAAGGGCTTCCGTTGCAAATTCATTAGCCTGCAATTTACCGTCCACTACTTCAACAAATTTTTGACCAAAAAAAATCCACATTATTTTTTTCCTTTTTTTCCAAAAAAGCCGAATTCACACTTAAAGGTTTCCTTTGTTCGTAACTTAGCTTCAATGTAAGCAACATAAATCGCGACATGCTTACGTGTGAACAGCGCATTCCACTTACACATCGTGTACACCCGGCCTTAGGTGGTAGGTTCAGCGGCGCGGGCGCACATAATCGGTTTTAAGTGTTTGCCGCTTTCGACAACAATTGTTTCGGTATTATCTTTAGAATCGTAATGGATGGTAGTTATCTGAACTATCACGCTACGGTCAGCGGTGTAAGTAGAGTCGCTTGTAGAGAAATGGGGCTAATACTTACCTATTGTTAAATGTACTTGAGGTACCAGTATGCCGAACAGTTTGGTCGTTAATTAAGAGAGAAGATCAAATTCTGTGTCAAATATATTTCTAGTTAACCAGTTAAACTTATTGAAGGGGTTACGAAAAGAGTAAAAGAATTGCAAAGAAGACATTTTTGTTCACAAAATAAGTGCATTGCTGATTCACTTAAACAGGGTGACGTAAATACAACAAAAAACACCTTTTATGAAAGCAACGATAGTTCAGAAGATTTCATTTGGATGTAGGTTTGTAAGTACGCAACAGTGAGCCATTTTCCGACCATATGTAAGTACACAAGGAGGTCCGTCCATTAAAATTGTTTACCCAGGTACCATACGGGTAAGGTAACCAGCCTCAATCATCCCAAGCCTTGAGTCCACAAGGATCCGGCTATCCCATATAAAGTGTCGCACCGTTGCGCCCGCGCACTTGTCATTGCAACTTTTTCTCGCACTCTCCCTAAACAGAGCGGCGCAAGATTCTCGAAAATTAACTGCATTCAAACGGTCATCGTTTTTAGATGATAGTAAAAAAATGTTGTTGACCCACTGTCGATTGACGAAGATAAATATGGTACTAGAAAAGATAAAATTAATTTTGATAGAGAAAGAAAAGATGATTAGAGATGCCAAAAAATTATAGAGTTTAGTACCTTGGACCCATTAGTAGGAGAAGATAAAAAAGCTAAGATTAAATCAAGATTTAAGAAGAATTTAATGATTTGAACTTTGAGTCATACAGTAGATAACAGACAAGACAATAGTAGAGACCACAGACGGACATGAAGAATAAACATCGAATGATAATATTACTATCACGTTAGTAAGTCTATCATCATCTTTCAATCGTGGCCAATAATTGGGCAATGTACAAGCGAAAAAATCAATCACACTTTCGTCTTAAAAGGCCACCATGCCAATGAGGCCATAAACAGTATAAATATAACAATACAGTGACATTACCTACTCATAAAAACCGTTACAATATGTGAATGTGACATTCGTGCGCGCACGCATTTCGCAGCTATTCTTCATTTAAAAGGCGATGAATCATCATGTCGTCCATATTTAGTGGGTCGAGTGCATTATTCGGAATATGAATGAATAAGTGAACATATTTCAAGATGATTTTGTAATGGACGATAACCTATTTCCAAATGGTTGCAAATATGGACTCGTTTAAAGCTTCTTATATAAGAATTGGTATATAATATATTAGCATGTTTAATATTATGATGATGATTTTTTATTGACAGCCTCATATCTAATAGTCAATATTACTAACAAAAAAAGCCACCACCAATTCTATCAAATCCGTTGCCACTTCGATGTCCAATTCTACATCCTCAATCCAATCAATTCCAGTATCATCTATATTTAGCTCTTCAACGTTTTTACTACAAGCATTGGTCCCTCTAATTGTACACTTACTGGCAACGCCGTTACTCAATGGACTATTGGACGCGTACTAAGAACGTCTATACAAGGACCTGGCAACATTTTTTTGGATCTTAACTGTATGGAACGAGCCGTTAGAGCATCGGATGGGATTTGCAGGTATGTGGGTCAGAGATTGTGGTGATGTATGGTGCAAGTGGTATTATTTGAATGATATTTGTTATATTTTGATATTGTTCGTTGTTCGTGTTGTGTGAGAGAGTGGGAGAGTAGCTTTAATTTGTTCTCGTTAGGAAATTCAACCAAGGTTATTATTTGTCCCATATGATTTTATGAAGCATCGTAAAGTGAACCGTGGTTTTAAAATTCTTTCTCTAGATGTTCTCGAAAATAGTTTACTTAACGTAGAATATAACATAATTGAAGGCTACATTTATTTCTTTTCAGTAACATATAATTTAACAAGTATTGAAGTACAAATACTCAACGATATTACAAGCGACCTGACAATACTCTCTAAACAAACTTTAAGTACCTACGTGCTCATATACCATTTCCTTCCTTTACAACTTGACCTTAATCGTTTCTCCAAAGGGCAGAGATAGCAAATAATAAATCAGCGCCGGTATGAACAGTCTTATCTTCGGAGGAAGGAAATTAGCCGCCAGAGGTTGCCACGAGCGCTCTCGTATTGTATCTGAGAAAATATTGGACATGTGAACTTAGTAGAAGATGAAGTAGAAGCTGAGTAGTATTGACAATGTTTGATAAATTCAATTCAACGAATTGTTCATTGATGCTGAAAATGATCAAGCAGATTTTTATGTAGACCGTGGGGTAAACCGGTAATAGATACAGTTATATAGATATAGCCCAGATGTAGTCAATCTGAAGTATTGGAAGACGTAATCAGAGTCATTTTAAATGATGATGAATGTGATGTAAACCGTCTACGGTTTTTTTTATATAGCGTATTACAACCGAAAGTAACCAGTTCTTTCAAAGAATGAATTTCGAAAATCCAACTTTCGATGAATTTTATATGAGTGATATGACATGACAGTCCTAAAATAAGCATAGTAGATATAAGTAATTTCAACCATTCTCAAACAACATCTCGTTTGTGTAAATAGATTAAAATAGCACCGCAAATGTCCGACACTAGTATCTAAAGTGTCGTAGACTAGCTGTAAGTTAAGACTAAACTCCATGTAGCAGCTGATAGCAATCTTCACGGGTCGGCTGATAATATCGGGTGTAAGTTATTACGGAGCTCCCTATATCCGGCTGGGCATCGAAATGGACACCCTGATCATAATGGAATTAACAGCATTCTTAGATTGTAACTGTATTTTATGGAAAAAGAATAAGAAAAACATATAGTAATAATGTGTATGATATATGGAAGAAGACAGTTGCACCGACTTCTAATAACTGGGAACTTAAATGCAGGAGGATGGTGATAATTATGCTTTTCGATTAATCATTCAATTGCTAAATCCCAGCGAAATACATATAAGCAGGTATTTAAGAATACTCTGAAAAGAATACAAAACGTTAAACTGGGAACTAATTAGAATTCCAGCTCCTTGTAAATTGTAATCGAACTAATTAGACAAAGTAAGAATGCGCATAATTCACACCCTTTGTTATAGGTGCCTACATCTTAATTTGATCAAGTGGTAACTGGAATAGTTAACATGACCAACAATTAGTTGTACTTTGTAGCGGAATTAATACAATGTGAACCAACGTTGGTTAAAATTATATATCTAATTAGATAGTACCTAAGTGGACATAAATACCAGCATATTTCTAAAAAGCGTAGACATTTTCCACTCTACAATAAAAAATACAACTTTTGATGATAACTTTTGAAAGATATTCAGACATCAAGTAGTTTACTAAATAAAACACATTTTAAACCCGCTAATAACTCCGCATAATAATGATTAAATAAGGTTCAGTTGTTCAGTAATTACAACTTTCACCGCTTCAGCGCTTGGCAAGCCACGCCCCCTGAAGTTGCGTGCCACTCCGTGACGGCGCGCGCGCAGCTCACAATGCGCAAGCGCACGCGGTCCACTCACACTCGCGGCGCTTTCATTGCGTTTCCACGTGCTACAGAGTAATTGTCGTTTGGTTATATATACCACAAGAGAATGAAAAACTTGTAATTTTTTTTTCCAAACAATTTGATAATGTGCCATTTTAACTGTCAAACTCTACAGTGTGGCGATTAGGTTATCAAATTAATATAAACCACGTATTTTACATTATGTATTTTAAACATACACAATTAATAACAATTAACATTCTAGTGTAAGACGTTTTTTTTTTTTTTTTTTTTTTTCGTTAACTTATTTAATTTTTGATTATTTGGTAACAATACCTACCATAAAGTTTTTGTTGTATTGTTGTCAACCCCACGCCGCGCGTGTCTAGTGCCATATTATCAAGGGTGGTTTATTTTGTGCCAATTTTTACGCTATTCATATTGTACTCCATCGCCACTCTGTATATTGTCGTCACTATAGGTATGGTTTGTCTGTCACTACTCCATACAAGTTTAGACGTGATTAAAAACTTGCCGACTAAAATTACGTCAATTTACGTCAAGCGCTGATTAATTTGACAGGACTAAACTAAATTTTTTCTTATATCCTTTTCTTAATGAAATAGAAAGAAAAAGATACACCAAACTTAATTTGTGAACAAGGAAATCGGCACCATTATACATTTATTTTACACTTTATAAATCAATTAAACTAAACGATCACCATTACAATAAATATGACCATTTTATTACACAAAGTGACAGCTAGCACATGTCAGATTAATCCAGTGAATTAATTATTCGACTTTAGTGATAGACTGTTCAATTATGTTTGTATTAGGTACACTGCATTACTATGTAGGACATAATATAGGATACAATACAATACGTATGTAGGATACCTATGAACCAAACATGTAGTAAGTACCCCACCCAGGAAGAATTCCTTAAAATAAAGGTCAAATCCTCAAGGTCATTCGCATTTGTTAAACACTAAATTATAGGTTTAGTGCCAAACAATAAGGCTTGGAGCACGCCCCCTGAACTTTGCGCGCCAAAGCGTGACAACTTGCGCGCGCGCTGCATACAATGAGCATCGCGGTTCAATGGGCAATAGATACTGTGAGGTATGCGCTTTGTTTGTTATAAGAGTTATGAGAAGCATATTTTTTCCCAATTTAGACTGAGAAACAGTATATTTCTGGAGTGCAAATACAGTAGAAAGAAACCAAAAACCCTTAGAACTTTTATTATGCAAGGTGTATTTCTAATAACTGAAAACTTCTGAGGGGTTATTGTGCTCATCATTACTATGGCAACAAAACTAACTATTACTATGGCAACAAAACTAAAATCGCAAAATAAAAAATCTGTTCCCTTCATTTTGTTGCCTTGAGTCGTTTTTACTGCGATTTCAGGGTTGGTGTTAGAACGTACCTATAGCTTTATTTAATCACATTTTTCATCAATAACCTACTTAACTTTTCTGCATTGAGGTGCCTAAAGTTCCTATTATCAGTGCCAGATTAACCGCGCCCCGCGCAAAAGGGGGCCCCGTGTATCCAAACCCGCCGCCGCACATGAAAGAAATACTGACAACTTAGGGTATGTCCAACTTTAATTTAGAATAACTTTTGAATAAGTGAATTTATAGAAAAATTATAAGAGACCTTTTTTATAAAACGTTCAATTTCCTATAAAAACATGTATCGCGCTAGTGGTAAAGTGCTTGTGAGACCAGATGTAAAATCCCAAAGACCACATAAAATTCCACATAATAAAATTCTTGTTTTTTTTTTTACCACTTTATAATTGAGAACCCATAGCAGATCAAGGGCTGGCTCCTCGATAGTATTTGCTACAGGCCCCGCGCTTGCTTAATCCAGCACTGCCTTCAATAAAATAATTTCAAAGAAACTCTTGCATTTACATCTACACAAGACACCCAGAATTAATATTCCAACCACTTGCATTCAATTCCCAGTACAATCTATTTGGCAATTGACATTAAACATTATAGGCATAACTTCGACTCCAGCTCAGATAGCCATTTGTATACATAGACCATGTCTAGACCTAAAAAACTTAGACAAAGGGCAATAAAACGAAGTGGTGGCTGCCATAACAATTTGTTAGTCCTATTCCGACATTACTGCAGACATCAGCCGAGGTAAAGGAGCATTCAGCAGTCGAATGGACAAATTGGCAGTCGTTATAGAACAGAATGACTTTAGTGTTTGTAGAAAAGGAAAGTATAAAATATAAATGTAAAATTGTAAAATTTGGTAGTGCAAACAATCGATTTTCTTTCATTCTTTATTATTCTGCTTTAGACCACCATCGGTATTGCTCCCAAAAGAGAAGGATCTTTTGGGAGCAATGCCGATGGTGGTCTAAAGCAGAGTAATAAAGAATGAAAGAAAATCACTTTATTTGTGCCTAATATGACGCATAAATCTAAATATATAAAACAAACTCAAGAACGGCTAGACCGATTTTTATGATCTTTTGATTTGTTGGATTTTTCTCTGCCCCGAATAGCAGAATAACTATGAAAAACATGCAAAAATTCACGTTTTTTTTTTTTTTTTTAATCATTTCCTTATACATTTTGTATGGAACAGCTTTTTTGATGATATCTAGAGAACGGATTGGGGAACCGGGAACAAGAAATTTCACGCGGACGAAGTCGCAGGTAGAAGCCAGTTAGAAATAATGTAAAATGGAAAAAATAAAACAAATGCGAATCATTTGAATAATTAATTAATAATTGAATTGTTAACTATTGCATAATAATCACCCTTATTATTGACATCACTTTAAAATATATTTATGTGAAGTAGGTATACTTCCTTTTAGAGAACCTGATTTCATGGAGAATGTACAGTCGCCAGCACATAAAGTTACCACAACTGTCAGATTTTCTCATTCGATTTTGAACTTAACAATCAACATTTTAAAGTCTAAAATCGTTTGGAGAAATTTGTCAGTTTCTTGTAGCTTGATGTGCTGGCCACCGTACCTATGTTCGAATATTTTTATCACTATATTTTCTTTATTTTTTTACTTATAACAATGCACACTTCCTTTTCTAATTCACTTTAAACATCGGCAGATTGATCGACATCGGCTTTGCTCAGCCATAATAATAAATAGAATAGAATAGATATGGATACTTAAATTATTTTAGATTTAAATCCACCTAATCTAAAATTACACGCCCGTCCCTCCAAACTTTACCAATTTCACAATTTTCCATGTTCACATCTAACCGATGACTGAGACACGGCAAACCATTTACACTTAAATGTGTAGTTATGTTCGCATCATTATCATCATTCTCCTGCCCTTATCCTAATTTATTTGGGGTCGCCAAAACATGTCTTTTTCTTCCATACTTCTCTATTAGTCTTACTTGTACTACTCCATCTCGGTAGTTACCCCCCTTCTATCTGTATTATCTTTCACACACTCCATCCATCGTGTCTTTTGGTCTTCCTTAGTGTACGCAAAAACAGTTAAGGGCGAGCAATTTTAGCTACCGGAGAACCGAAGTTACCGATATAGCTTGCAGAGTAAGCAAGCTGAAGTGGCAGTGGGCTGGCCATGTTTGCCGACGGACCGATGGCCGGTGGAGCAGACGAGTCCTGGAGTGGAGACCGCGTATCGGCTAGCGTAGTGTGGGACGCCCCCCAGCTATATGGACCGACGACCTCAAAAAGGTGGCTGGGATATACTGGATGCGGAAGGCGGAGGACAGGGTGTTGTGCAGCATGGGAGAGGCCTATGTTCAGTAGGGAACTGCGATATGCTGAGTTGATTGATTAAATTTTACCTTAGACGTTCTACACCTTACATCACCTACATATACTCAGATACCTCCCCCACACACACCTACTAATACCTTGATTCCTCTTAAAACAATAAAGCCTAGTGCAGAGTCGATGCGCTTATCCCGTCCATTGTATAGCCGGAGGACAATAGTATATTTATAGCGGATGAGCACAGAATTATGCTCTATCGACACATCGTAACTCTCAATGATTTGCCAACGGCTTTGGTTTTTAGATGATGTCTATAGGTATCATCATTATACATAATTATGTGTGTAGCTTGGGTGCTATATATTAATATAAAGGATTTTCAATTGTTGAAGTATAATTTTTTTGCTTGTTACTTTTGTTGTAATCAGCAGATCTAATACAAAACAACTCATCGTGAAGACGTATTTAGGTGTAAGGAGCATGAAATAATCTTATTATAATCCCATCTGAAAAGTAGGGATTGACAGTTCACTTCAAGTCAAAGTCAAATAATTTATTTCAAATAGGCACATACATATAAGGCACTTTTGAACGTCAACATCAATAAAAAAAAACGACTTAAAAAAAAAAACTAATTTTGGAAGTCGGTGTTTTTGGTTCCGTATTTTCGTTTATTGCCACCAACTTCCAAAATTAAAGTTAATTTTCTTTTTTTTATCGTCTGAATGGTACAGGGATCGCAGAGTGCCGTTTGTTTAAAATAAACAACGGTAATCTTAAACAGACTACCGCTGTCGCATACTAACTGCCACCCCGAGATCCAAACATCAAAGCATATATCAAAGGCTATTTATCACATTGATTACCCATTAACTAAGAACATAAACACGAAATCAACTTATAAATCTCACAAAGACATAGGAGAAACAGACCGAAGTCCAACTCCTAACTCAGGAAGAACAGATCTTCAGGAAACCAGCGCCATATAAGAAGTGCTATTAAACATTTCAAAGTAAATCTTAGCATTCATGGTAGGACGCAGGAAATACGCATCTTTCTATTTATACTAGGGATGTGTAGTGGAATGAAAAGTATCGAAACGAACTATGGAAACAAAAATGATTAGATACCAATGCAACAAATAAAAAAGAATGTCAATTTTAAGATCTAAAACTGGCCTAGTGCGTATCGGACCACGCACAATGAAGGGTTCCGTAGTTGGGATGAATTTATTCCAAGAACAAACTTAACATTGTAGTTGAAAAATATGCATAAATACATACATACATAGATGTAAGTTGGTCGACTATTACTCGGTAACTTGTAAAACCTATTTAGCTGTGATAGTTTTCCTTTGAACTTCTTTATACAGCGTTATTTGTAAAACACCAACAACCTCGCAGGAGTAGATTACTAACATCATAAACAACAACATTTGTTTTTGACTTTTTTGAAAACAGGCAAAAAAAATCGACTTTTCATACAAAACTCGATCCGCTGTTCGAACATATGTATGTAGAGATGATTTTTTTTTTGTCTGTTTTCGGAACAGTCGTAGAACAAATGTTGTTGTTTATGATGTTAGTAATCTACTCTTGAGAGGTTGTTGGTGTTTTACAAATAAACCTGTATATACTACTGCTGCGAAATTTTTCACATATCCCAATAAACCATTTAGCTTGCAGGGGGGGGGACACTTGACACTAACAAAAATTAGCACTTTTAACCTTAATATTACGCAAACAGATCCCTGAATCGAAAAATGGTTTTCACAAACCCTAAATATTTTTGAACGGCCTATCCAACAATAAGCCACACTATAGGATAGACAAGAAAAAAAAAATATCATCCCCACTTTACGTGTAGGGGAAATACCCAAAAAAAATATATATTTCAAGATTATATTTTACCACTTTGACGGTAGATAAGCCGCGCACAGACAGACAGACAGATGGACATGGCGAAACTATAAGGGTTCCTTGCTGACTATGGAACCCTAAAAAGAGGTCAACGACACCTATTTCTCTAACTCCTAAATTCCCAATTTTTCCCCAATTTATCGACTCGAGTACCTAATAGAATATATACTAATATTATAAAGAGAGAAAGTGAATTTTATGAGTTTTTGTATATGTGGAGGTTAATCCACGGAACAAGCTCCTGTTTAAAAAACTGTTTGACTATTTGAAAGGTACATTATTCCAGATAGACATAGGCTACAAATATTATTAGGTATGTATTTAAAAAAATGCAAACGTGCGAAGCTGGGGTGAGTCACTAGTTTTGGATAAAGTAGGATCGATACTTTGAAGTGTTGAGAACAAAAAAAAATTATAACGTAGCAACGGAACTATCGATACTTCTTCAAATCCCTATTTTATAACATGAATGCGCTTGCGCATAGGAAACAGTTCGATCTGCACAATAAACGAATTCCAAGGAAACTACCAATAAGGAAACTGTTTTTAGAAGTGCACAAAAGATCACAAATTATTGTCTTTCGATAAATAAATCTATCTATATAAATAAAACACAAAGTATGTATCTACCTATGTCCGTTACGACACAGAGAGAGGACCGAGAGAGGTCCGTTGTCGTTATGTTTGAAACTACAGAACGGATTCTAAAAATTGTGTCTACATTTGATAGGCCAATTCTTGAGGAAGGTTATAGGCTATTTAATATCACGCTACGACCCTTAGGAGCCGGGCAAAAGACAGAAAGAACACGAATTCTGAATTTTTTAGCGTAGTAACGCACCGGGTATTCGCTAGTTAATAATAATTTTATTATATGTATATACTTAGGTAAGTACCTATACCCAAAGTCTCAAATTCAGATAATTTATGTAAACAAAGGGGATAACACAACAAAAAAATATCTTCGTAATGGTAATTCACATAAAATTGCGAAAAAAGAGGTTCTATTTTCTTTTAAGTACTGATTTTAAGAAATAATAACTAAAAAAATAATCATACCGTAAATATTTTTATATATTTTCGGTTTTAAACAAAGTTATTAATAAAAGGAGATTTTCTGGTATAAAATATTTTTTGATACTGGTAACAATGCAGGAGATCTAAACATTTTCACATTTTTTACATCTTCAAGAACACTAATATTACAACTCTCATAAATAGATTCATATTGTAAGTAGCATATCAAGCCACATTTTGGATGAAAACGGCTGTAAACTGTTTCGATTGGAAATCGATTTTGGGACGCCTACGTCTAGCACTGGGCTTTAAAGGACTGATTATGACTATCATATACCGTGTCTCCAACACACTACAAAAAACATTGTTTGGCAACGGTATTTTGTTTGCATAGTTCTTATAATTAATTCACTTTAATTTTATCGATGATTATTTATAAAAACATTTAATGATAAAATGTTTTGCACCACTGTCCTGTCATTTTGACAGTGACATTTCTTGACATTACTTTGTTTACATAAATTATCTGAATTAGAGACTTTGGGTATAGAATTATTAATTTATTGTCAAACGGTAGATTTATGAAGAATATTTATTTTATCTTGACAAATAGTAGTAAAACATGTTTTAATTACTTGTTTTATGTTCCCTGTTATCTTAAACGAAGTGCAGATGACTATTTTTATCACTTAATCCGTACATACATCTAATACTTAGTAAGGTACCGTGATGAATCTTCAACTTCTATTTGTCAACTCATTTTTAACTCTACTTCACATAAGATAAAGTCGAAATTACAAATTGCTATTACTATCAAAATCATCTTCAAAAATCACGATATTCCCCATCAATTCTCAACTCTTATTATATTACACGTAGAGTTGAGTTTTCTTTGTACAGTGACATTAGTAAAGGATATGGCAATTAACCACGCAGTCGGCACGTTAGTGATCAGATAGCGATCGGTTGCTATCGGGTCATCTTAACATCAGTCCAGTCGTGGTTAATCCGCCGCGACCGGTTGCTTTATCTGCTAAGCGTTGGGATGCACTGAGTTGGTTATGCTTATAAAGCAGAGTGAGGGCGCGATATGTGTGCACACAACTGCACTTAGTAAAACGTATTCAAATTCCCAAAAAAAATCTAGAATAGAAAAAAAAAGAAGAATAAAGGAAGAAAATACGTTTATTTGCGATAAACATGACACAAAAAAAGAACACAAAAAAAACGCAAAAGGGCCATATCACAGCATAATGCTGCAAACCTTTGCGAGACAGCCCCAGCGCTGGTTAGAATAACTTTTGCTATGTTTCCCTTGCATCACCCATGAGCAAAAACTCTCCATTCCATTGCGTTATGACAAAACTAACATACCTAACGTACTGTTCAGATAGAACAGTCGTGGCCTAGTGGTAACGGCCCGACTTACGAGTTGTAGGTCGTGGTTTCGAACCCAGGCGGGCGCTTTACTTAGTGTAAATAGTTTCATCATCACTGCTCTCAAAACGGTGAAGGAAAACATCGTGAGTAAACCGGCATTTCCTAGAACCAAAAATTCTAAGACATGTGACATCCAATCCGCACCGGGCCCGCGTTATGGATCACAGCCCACTCCCTCTCGAATAGAGCAGGCCTGTGTCCCAGCAGTAAAAAGATTATCGGTTGATTATGCAGATAGAACAAGACAAAGATAAAATTAATTAAATCTGTCAAATTAGATTGTAAAGACCACCAAAAATAAATACGCTGTAGTTTAAGAGCGCAAACATCGGTCCACCATCGCCACTCCTTTAAAAAATATTATCTCGTGACTGAGAAGGAATTATGAAAAACGGCGGCTCAACAGCGACCTCGGTAAGTGTGTCTAGAATGTTCTAACACCTTTTAAAAGTTTCATATTGAGACACGAAGCAACAAAATACGATCTAGAGGAATATGGCCGTTTTTCTTTAGAATGAATTTTGTAGCTTCGTGTCTCAATATAATATGAAACTTTATTAAAGGTATTAGAACATTCTAGACACATATTACCGAGGTCGCTGTTGAGCCGTTTTTCATAATTCCTTCTCAGTCACGAGATAATATTTTTTTAAAGGAGTGGCGCTGGTGTCCTCTTAACATTCTCAGTAATATTTAAATTAAATGTTTAAGTAATAATAATATGTAAAAATATATAAAAAATATGGGAGGGGAAAGGATCAAAGGGCATCAAAAAATTCGTCCGCATCGCTGTCAACAGGAAAAGTGCCCAAAAGGCTGGCAGCATTGCCACGTTGTATGGCAATGCTGATTCTTTGGCCAAGAAATAGGACAGCCTTCTGGTCACGAGAAGAGTCGACCAACCGCTTAGCGATGTCTCGAAAAACCAAGTGGGCACTCGGACCCCATGGTCCTAGAGTTTCAACCCCAAACGGCTCAAAAATTAATTAATGTTAATAAATAAATTATATTCTTTAAGAATTAAATGTTAATAATGATAAAGGTGCAATCTAAGTAGGTAGTAATATTTGTAGAATTTTCCTAGGAATAATAAGCATTACCTGCATCCAGTGTGTCCCTTTACTAAGGGTTCTAACTGTTGCATATATTTCAATCCGTTAATTAGTAAATTGAATCTCCCACTTTAACCGACAATTACAAGTTACCGTTATTTTATATTTATTACTGCTAGCGACCTATTAAGCAACTTTGCAAATTGTAAAAATTTGAAATTCTGTACTCTAAACCTGCCTATAGGTTTAACATAGTTAAACTGAAACCAAAATCAACTAAACCAACAAACTAACCAGTTACCAACATCCCACCTAAAAAAAAACAAACATTCCATTAGTTGACCAACAAAAACTAAAAAAGATTTATTTTTTACGGTATTTACATATAATAGTTGCAATATTAGATACTTCATATAGGTACTGTACCATTTGTATAAAAATTCCAAAAGAATTTTATCTTCTTTCATTCAAGCAAGAATTCAATCTCTCTGCAGCCCAGCACCAAACACAATACATCACATTTAACCAACCGCGGAGAATTAAAAAACACTACAATGTTGAAATAATAACGAATACAAGAGAATAGCTTTTAATGAAGTAGCGTAAAAAAAACTACGTGGTAATAGTTTTGTTAGGGTTCCGCGAGGAATTTGTGGTATTTAAACCCTAATTTACAGGTGAAGTGCGTAAAAAAGTATGATAGGTATATCTAGTTGGACATTGCTATAAATTATTTTATAAATCTGAAATGTGTCTAACTCTGACCGATCCTAGAAAAATATTAGAATAAATTAAGCAACTTTTTTTTTTTTTTTTTCTTTCAAAAATAGAACACTGCCATTTCCTAATATTCTTCGATCAATAATATAAAAATGATCTACCTTTAAATATACATCCAATATACCGAGTATCAAACAGCTCCGAAGAAAAAAATATTAAGCTGAACCATCTGTGATTCGAAATGATACTCACACTTGACAAGATAATTTAAAAAAAAAAAACTTGTGCTCGTGAAGTCGTGGCCGATACTGGGGTCTTAATGGGAACTTAAGTACCGTGATATTAATGAACCCATGTTAACTCCACACCGTGCTTGTGAGTAATTTAATTATCTCCCTTTGTAGAGTATCGAAAACATTTGGTTTTGTTCGTAATACTTAAAGACATCGTTCAAAGTATGATGATACGTTGATTTTTACTACAAATTAAAATTGAATTAAAAAGCATTAAAGTCAAATTCAAATAATTTATTTCGAATAGGCACATAAAAGGCACTTTTGAACGTCAAAATTTACAAATAAATTGAATTGATTCTAATTGCACCTTCCAAAAGGTAGTTACGTATGGAGAAGAATGGGCATAAAACTCCGCACTAAAGTATACCCAATTAGGCTAGCATTCAAAATATCCTCCATCCTCCACTTCCAACGGTTTTAGTGCAAACAATGTTATTTAAAATAAAAAGAGGGCGCAATAAATTTGTCAGCGAAACAATTCTCAAAGCTTTAAAAAAAAAATCTTGCCCACGGCGAACTCGCAAAATTTTCAACCCCAAAAGAAAACCAAACATGAAATGCCAAACGGTGTGGACGATTTGGCAATATCACAGATAAGCGGTATGAGATTATAAGCTTTTGATTTGAAACATCTATTGGCGCGCCTTGGCGGTAAAACCAACTCGTATGCCGTGACGGCAAACCTCTACGCCACCGTTCTCTACTCCCTTGTGTGTTCGCGCGTATATTTCTTTATTTTACTTCATATTTCGTTTTTTTATTAAGTAGGTACTAGCAGCCCGCGATTTCGTCAGCGTGAAAACCGCGTGTCAACTCGCTCTATTACTTCGTTTTCACATAGCGTTCTTTCTGACTTTTTCCGTTTTGCCCAGCTCCTTAGGGTCGCAGCGTTATGTTAAATAGCCTATAACCTTCTCTAGGAATTGAGCTATCAAATACAAAAAGAATTTTCAGAATCCGTTCAGAGTTTCAGAGATTACCCCCTACATACAAATTAACAAGCAAATTTTACCTCTTTATAATGTTAGTCTCTATATGAATTCTAATATTAACATTGATATTTCACATCTGCCGGGCGTTCCTTATCGGCCAACTTTTTTGATTTCATATCTACCGACTGCCATTTGATGAGGCATTAAAATAAATTCCATCACTGATTACAATTAAAAAGAGAATAAAATTGAATCCCACTTGTTTTCTGCACCCAATGTTATCTTTAACCATTCTGACTACAATATAACCCAGTCATTTTAATCAACCCTCGTTTCACAGACTACATTGATACCACCCGCAGTTTCAACTCTAAGCAAATATCAAATAGGCAACATTAAAACTACACGGTACAGACAATAGCTTGGCTAAATCATTTAATACAGAACCATATCTAATCTTTAGATATTGTCCCACCTGTATCTCTGTCGGTACCTTTTGTGTCTAAAGTCAAATCCAACTTTAAACATATATTTCCTAGGGTTTAAGGAAAAAGATCTTTTCATTTCTCATACTTGGAAAGTATGCTTGAAGTTACCTGATCAGAGGGATGAAAACAGTACTTTTCGTCCCGAGGATATGGTTTTCCCTGCTGTCAAAAAATTTAAAAACCAAGCTATGTTCCAAATTTTTATACAGCCACTCTGTTAAATCGCGGCGAAAACTTAATATTTATAATTAAAAAATATTATCAACAGTTTTGTAACATGACTATACCTACACTTATAATGTACTTTTCACTAAATTATTATTAATTTACATAGATTTGAGCTAAGTATTTCCCATCATCAATGATAAAAATACTGGCTGGTAGAATGCCACAGAAAAAGAAACATAAAAAGGCGGGAATGCGGCATTTCAATCTTCAGTTGTTTTCTCGTTATTTACATAAACAGATATTATTTGTATAAAATGAGTTTATATGATCCAGACATGTATTTGTTTAACTAATCAGGTTTTTACTTAGATACTTTCCTCATAATCGAAATGAAAAGCAGAGTGTTTACCTCGTGTGAAAGAACCTATGCAGGCACTCGAACTATTGGCGCACAAGCGAAGCGAGGGAGCCAATAGTTCGAGTGCCTACATAGGTAGGTCCCTTTCACCCCTTGTATATCAATTTACTATTTTAACATTGCTTGTCGTTGTGGTCCCGCAAGGTGCTTATCTTGGTCCAATACGATTCCTTTTTTGGCACAGTTCTATGTGGATTTGTCATCAATAGACAAACGTTTGTTATGTTAAAGATCAATAGAAAACTTTTTAACGTTTTCCGATCAAAGAGGATGCCTTTTTGTGTCAACATTTCAAGATTTATGTGAATTTTTATTTGTATGAAAAGATCATTGTAATTATGTGAGAAAATTTGAGACGATACGCGGTTCCGTCAAAGTAAATATTCTTGAAATTGCCTTATATGTCGAACTACCACAGGTGGCCGAAGGTAACATCCCTCACATACAAACATAATTTCCAACATTAAAGAGAAATCCGGCAGCGAAAAAATATCCATGAAAATAAAGAAAACATGCCGAAATTTCACATAAAAATTCTCGGCAAATGGAGACAATAAAAGAAACGTTCTCTATATGGCGATGTGAGTCCAAATCGGACGGGTGTAGCTGTCAAGCGGCGGCCGCCATATTAGGTGCGCGCGCGCAAGAACCCAGGCATTCGACGCTGACAAATCACCGGACAATTTGTTAGCTCAAAAACTTTGCGTAGAGGGTGTTGCGAAATTTAAAATTAGAATATTTTATTGATAAAAATATATCGCAAAAGTGAATAAGAAAGAAATTAGTTTTATGTACCAACCTATCTACGACACTTTTTAAATATTTATGAATATTAAAATGAGTATTGTCTATTTTTAGACTGCTCAACTTTTAACTATAAGAATTTATGCCAACCAAGATGTCAAGATGTGCCTGAGCACTAATTTAGTCTGCTGTCTCCAATATCAATTGTAACCGTGACTGTATAAATGTATATTAAAAAAGTCGGTACTTACTTATTTAACAAGCCCTCAAAAAGAAAAAAGAAAAGACAGAAGAAATAAATGAAAGAAGAATATAAAAGATTCCTGAAATGAAAATATAAAAGAAGACATTCTAATATCCTCGTCTCATATCGGGTATTTAACAACTCGAAACGTCATTTAACACAATATGCAGGTATATTTACCATTAATTCGAGAAGAATAAGATAGTGGGTATCTATGCAAGGAGATAAATATTCATAAACAAGCGATCGGCATAGACAATACGGTGTATTTAGTGGTAGCAATATGCTGCGTCTATAAAGTTGCCTTATAGAGTCGGAGACGATAGTCTGGTCATCGACGCAAAAACCCTGCAGAGCGTTTAGATATCACCCATTTCTGCTGTTTGATTAGTCTTTAAAAACACAAATCGTAAAAATCGAAAATAATGGATGTACTTAGAAATCATCAACCGCTCCTACTGAAATTGCATATGACACACTTCAGGGAATTATTAAAAAAAAAAATCACCCACTTGCTGAAAAAAGAAGTCTGATACTGCTGTTAATAAGATAATAAATTCATAAGCTTCAAATCAAGCTTCGACAAAGGACCAGGAAAATGCTTTTATTATTTTACCCTCAAACCCCATGAAACAACGACAAATAAGTCAAAGATATAATCAATTGCCAATGAATGAATAACTCTCAAAATAATTTATCTATGTTTAACTGTTTAACCTACGGTGCAAGCGCATGTCGCGCCGTGTGCCCGTGTGACGCGACGCTGCGATATCCCTCGATTTATCTCAGGATATTTATTTGCAATTATAATAACGTAAGATAGTGAAATAAATATATGATTTGTTAGAGATACCTACAAAGTCAAAGTCAAAGCATTTATTTCAAATAGGCACATAAATGGCACTTTTGACCGTCAAAATGTACACGGAAATTAAATTGATTCTAGTTGCCCATTTAAAAAGATAGTTTTGCATGGAGAAGAATGGGCAAGAAACTCCACCGTTACTCTATAAAATTGACTGTCGTTCAATTTTTTCTTCTTATTGATTTTTGGGATTATTTTGATCGAAGTCAAGGTTATAAAAGACACATACCCCGAATATATTCCTAGTCTTACTTATTATTTATTTATTTATTTTTCTTATTTCACAGTTTTTTTTTTAAATATAATTATAAGTCAAACTATCATATTGATTCATCAGATAAAAACGTAAAAAGAAATAAAAAAATAAAAACACCCACTGGGAATCGTCAAAGATAAAACCTCCTTGCAAAACATTACAAATTAAAAAATCAAGTACGTTCGCTTTATCGTGAGAAAACGAATCATCGATAAAAACAAACCAACTTAGTATTCAATTGGTACTAATAAGAAAACAATTATGTCTCGATAAACGACTACTAAGTGAGTACTCGACGAGTTTTGTTTTAAATAATAACAGCAAAAAAATAGTGCTGGGACACTGCAATTATAAATCAATATTATTTTATATTCACTTAGAAGATATAAAAAGATATGCTGCTAAAAGAATTTTTATCTTTTTAAATAAATGTTTAGGTATTCCAATCGTCTTATTGATTACAGGAGATAGGAGAGGAGACATTAAAATAACTGTTCAAATTCTAAAGAAGGAAAAATGATAGCATATTTTTAGTAGTCTATCATTTTTAGTTATTAAACTACGAATACCACATTGCTGGGAAACTTATATCCAGCCATTAAAATGGAGTTGACTTTGAAATGACTTAATCATCGTAAAGTTAAAAGAATTTTGCCATTTCCGTTTTGGATTATAAGAAGTAAATATTTTATTATTCGAAATGTTGCAGTAACTCCTATATTATAGTTTTATTTTTAATAGAACCTAGCAGATATGACTGCCAGTTTATGTTCGCATTTACGATCAAGCAGCATTATATTACATACAAAATATTTATTTGAAAAAAAAAAAAAAAAACATATAACACAAACACAGCACTATCAATAATAACAAAGGCCTATAGATACAGCCTATGTCGTCGAACAATTATAAATTCCCAGCGCGTTTCTGTCCCCCAGTGCAAATGGAACAAAATGCCTAAACAAATTGCAGTCTCGCTGAGAGAGCCAGCTTTTTGCACTAATTCGGCATTCCGAAATAAAAATTCCAACTCCTTAAGTAGAGAACAAAAAGTATGTGGTCTCTGGTCTTCGACGAAGAAGTCTCCTGACTGATTTCAAATATGGAATTGAAAAAAAAAGTTCTGAAACCGAGCCGCGGTGTTCGTGCGAAGTGCGTGAGTAATACAATTTATTTGCAACATGTATGCGGTAAACGGTTGCAGACTTGCAGTCCATATGAATTAATATGGCGGACATATTAAGTGATGCTGCTGGCTAAGTTGCTCCCATGTTGCTACCATTTGACTGAGTTTCCAAAACCCTTAAATTTTATCTTGAAACAGCATTTCAGATTACTTTTATGGTCGAGTTTGATTTTGATAAACTTGTGACTACATTTTTGCCCACTTAACGCCCACAAACAAATTCATAATAAAAACAAATGGGTTCTCTTTAGTACGGTCAGCTGCAGAGAAATCTCACCCCCTAGCAATGAATAAATACATTGCTAGGGGGTGAGATTTCTCTGCAGCTGACTGTACAAAGTCTACGATCCTTTTCGAGGTAGGTTATTTTTGCTATCATGACTAAAGCAAAATAAATCCTTCGAAAGAGGTCAAGAAATCTCCCCTAACCTAACTTACATAACCCTGAAACCCAATTTCGCCACAGATAACTACAATAAGTCCACAAACCATAAAGACGGCCCCGTAGCCTAATGGCGTTCAACCCTATAGCCATGGGGGCCATGGGGCCTTGGACTGACCCACTTGCCAAATGTCAACCATAGGGCGCCGGGATTAATGGAGTTTCCTTGGCACCTATTGTTTTAATAGTAATAAAGGTTTTAGGAGCTATTCGAGATTTATGGGATGTCTGGCTGTATGTGTGGAGATATTCTTTTGTTTTTATTGATACTTTAAGACTCTTGGTCTACCGGATTGCTTGCAACAATAACTTATTAATGTGTAACTGAATTAATGCATATTATGAAAGTTGTTTGTTCGATTTGTGTCATTTTTAATAAAGGTAAAAAAAAAAATATGTAAATTATAGTCACACTTCCGCTGTACAGTCAAAACAAACCAAAATGGATGAAGTAAGTACCTACTAGGATAGATCATTATACGTCTGCAACTGTGTACGTGGGTAAATTTTTAATGTGACCACAATTTTCTCCCACAATTCAGTATAGCCAATTGAATAAAAAAACAATGTTTCATACATAACTAGCTTTTGCCCGCGGCTCCTACCTAGTAACCCATATCCCAGGCTAAATCTCTGCCAAATTTCATGACTATCGGTTCAGCGGTTTAGGCGTGAAAACGTAACATAAAGACAGTCAGACAGTTACTTTCGCATTTATTATTAGTATGGATAATAAAAATTCAGTGTATGTATTATGATTATAACACAATATTCTAATTGGGGTCTGTTGCGCCACCTCCTGCTTATTATTGCGATATAATCCCGTTTATAGTTACTTAGAATCTGCGACAGTGAATCATTACTAACCACACCACGACATTAAATCCAAATCCAATGACCAATAACGCAATCACATCTAGGCCAGTGACGTCACGTATGTACGTCACGTGTGTATAGACTCGATAACAAAAGATAGAGCGATCAACATTAAGGCAGAACACCTTGAGGACAGGGCGGAG
Source organism: Dryobota labecula (assembly GCA_947523025.1). NCBI lineage: Eukaryota > Metazoa > Arthropoda > Insecta > Lepidoptera > Noctuidae > Dryobota > Dryobota labecula. The sequence continues at coordinate 3,157,413 of OX383292.1, forward strand.
CAGGAAGGGTGCGCCTGTCAAGACATCCCATCAGACCATCAGTTTTATAGGTCAGTCGTGTATGAGGTCATGGAGTTAACTGAGGAAAATGGCACGGAAGAGATTCGTGGCGATACGGATTTTGCAATGAGGAAACGAGGAGTTTTTTGTGGATTTTCTTGGCTGTTGACGTAATTGTTGAACGGAAAGATCACAGAATGCGTTGTCTAGTAATAGAAAATGGTAGTAATAAAATTTGTGGCGAAATTAATTTTCCTGAGTAAGAAAGATTAGAGAAATTCTCTCTAAAACGAGATAGATTAGCTATGCTATTAGATTCAGAATTGAGATAGTCTCATAAAACCTTCTAGGTAATCAAAACTTGTAAGAAACATCATCGTTTCCCAGAATGTGGTATTACAATCTGTATTTCCCTCAATAGAAAAGTATAACTCACCATGATTGCACCGTTTCTGCCTGTACTGGTGAGCGTCGCTCCGAACCATTGGTTCGACTTCTGGTCGATGGGACGACCTTGACGATCTTCGTTGTTTCCTGTGGACAAATATATATTTTATATTATAAACAGTTGTGATAGCACTTGCGTTTTTTAGGATTTATTTACATATTTAATGAGGATGTAGTATGAGAAAGTCAAAGACGAGGTAACTAGGAGAATAGTAAATGAAAGGCTGGATAATAAAAATTATGAAGCAGTTCTGCCTGAATAAAACAACAAAGAAAAAAATATGTTAAGTTCTGTCGGCTTCGATGAAAGAGTCAATCAAGCACATGGAGATTTTACGATTACAAAAAAAGGCTTCACACAAAGTGCGTAACACGAATTGAATTTAAACATGGTATCCCCTGAAGCAGAAAAACTTGGGCAATACCTACAAATAAATTAACGTACAATTAAATAAGCATTTCTCATCTCATATTTAATATTTTAAGACATAAATCATTGGAATGAAATCGTGGACATCGGCCACTGCACGTCTTTCTCAACCTTTTCATAATTTATTACAGAAATCTTTATGAGAACACGTAATACAGTATTAACATTTAATATCAGCAATGTATTTGTGCTTTTTGTAATTTATCACTTTAAGAAATTATGATGATGATTTTGTAGAAATTGGTACCTACTTCAATTATTTACTACAAGAAGATTAAGTTGCGACACTTATTTCGGGGATTGCGAAAGTAATCTTCAAGAAAACTTACATGAAAATAATTGTGTTGTTACGTTCGATCAACGAAGGTTGTTTCTTTAAACTTCACCATAATATTTCAAAAGGTGAATGAGTCACTTTTATGGCAATATTGACCTTTTACGAACAAACAAAAAACATGATACGCAAAAATAATTCGCAATATTTAAAAAATCTGTTACAAAATTCTTTTTCCAAAAAAATATTTTACAACTTAACGACTTTCCCGCGTTTTCGATTCAACTGCCATTAACTGCCAAATATGGCGGACGTTGCAGTGAAGAATTCAATGCAACGGAATAAGAAATATCTGGTAATAACTTAATTCGGCTGGCAGGGCATCCATCTTTTATTCAATTTTGTAACGGCGAAAATGGAATGCTTGATTAATGTATTTTTAGTTGAAAAGTGAGTTTCCATTTTTTAATGAAAAATAAAATAAAGAAAAGTGATGTTTCCGGCTGACTTGACATAATTGTTTTTATTGACTGAACTTTTATGAAAGTAGGTACATAGGATCGTTAGTTATTGCAATCGAGCTGTCATTAACAAGCCCGAGCCACAGGCGAGGGTTTTTAATTACACGAGTTTGTAATAATCTACACACCCGTGTATCAGACGATGTTTTTCAATACAGTTGTGGGAAATAGTAAAAAACAAATCAAAAAATTAAATATATTAAACAAGAATTCAATGCTAAGACGTACGGACTCATAAATTTTTTCTCGTATAAAAACTATCCCATTTTATTCTATGTATGAAAACTCTTTGCTACTAAACTTTTTAAATTGACTTATAAATTTAAAACTCAACTGCAAAAGTAATGATCGAGCTCGTAATAAAAAAACAGAAAGATGCCTATGCAAAAGATTTCATTTTCGAATCATAATAGTTATAGCCTCTGAAAGTAGGCCATGTTTAACAAAGTATATTGAAAAGGTATATTTTTTATTGTGAAATGTTTTGTTTTTTTACGAATACCTACAAGGCTTTGTAATGGTGCTTGTATACAATACGCTTACGACAGATATTTTTTTTACGTTCTGTGTAGTTGTTTGCATTATTTCCGATATTTACTAGAGTTTTATAGTTTGTTAGTGTGGCCGAACCACAACTGACCTAAAGCTACCATGCAGAAACGAAGAAAGAAGAAGAAGAAAACAATACTTTTTAACAAGACTTTTTTAATTCGTCGTACTTTATTGAAAACAACTAAAAGGCGTAACCCACGTATGCATCCTGTTGTAAACCCATCCAAAACTGTAGCCAAAGTTAATTTTGACACCAGTAATTAATTTTGAACAGAAAGCTATCATCATTTTTAATTACAACGAAGGAGGTTCGAGTAATGACGGGCTTGTGACCTTCTTCCTCTTATGTTGCGTGCCAAGATTACTGATAACAAACGATCTTTGGGAATGGGAATGAAGTTGTGTTGTATCTTGGATCGATGTTTTATGGAAGGGAAAGTGATAATTGATTTTTGTTGCGTTAATTACGTTCGTCTTTAGACGGATTTTAATGATAAACACAGGAAAGAAAGAAAAAAATTTTTTTTTTTTTTTTGTAGAAAAAGTTAAGAAAGCTTAGTTATTTAGCTGGCTATATGAATTAACAAGAAATTAATATAATCATAATAAAAAAACTCATTTTTTACTAGGTTCGACAACGCAGACTTAGAATATTATGACATTAGCACAAAATCATCATTACCTGTGACATAGCCGTGTAATGACGACCATCGTTAATGAGTTAATGACCGACCCCCCCCCCTCCCTGCCGCGCCTAAACCGCGCCCTTCGGCGGCGCCTAATCATGCTGGGGTTAGGCTTTTAAACTGATTGCAGTGGTACAGTCACGGCCAGCAAGGTTTAATAAAAAAAATCTCGAAAATTATACTGACGGAGAGATTAAGTCGAAATTTTGGGCGATTAAGCTAATTGATTGAAAATTATACGTGTTTTGAGTTACAATGTTAGGTTTGTAAAGCGTGTAATTAAATAATTTTGTTCGAGGTGGCCATAAAATACTTTTTAATCGTGCAGGGCCTCGGCTGCATTTCTTATTTAAGTGAAACATTAAAACATGGCTTTGGAAGTTCGTCCACCCAATTTTAAGCAATTTCTAATTCCTCATTTTGTAAAACCCTTGAAATTTTTACTTTGCTAACAATTCCATACTATTCAGTCAAAAATTTCACAGAATTAATTTAAATTCACTAACTAGGTACATCTTGAAATACTATTGTCCATTCTAATTTTAATTCAACTTCTAAATGATTTATATTAATTTAAGACAATGCGACATAGCTGTGGTAGATATACATTATATCGTAAAAATATAATAATTTGGATTAGTACCAAAAAATCTTTTTTATTAATTTTATTATTATTTAATAAAATTATTTATTTTTGTTTTGATTAAATTAAAGCACGGAGAAAACAGGAATACGTTCGTATGGAATGAACACCAACGACCACGTGACTGCGTTTCCTCTTACTCAACCGTGGACAAGTGTACAACAATGACACGTCTGTCTAGCTAGTTAGTAGCTACTGCATATCGAACCTTTTTTATATTTTAAGAGGTTACTTACACACGGAACGGCCTAATGGGCTCTGTAATGGCCCCCAACACTTACTAATTCAACGGACATTTGTTTTAGAACACGTAATTTATCGAATGAGCCAGCGGTCAAGAATTTTTAATTAAAATCTGTCATATTTATGTAATGTTGTGAGGAATATTTTCTTTTTTAATCAATAATGAGGTGTAATTAAACACACCTGGTTAACTTGTCAAATTATTTATTAAAATTGCATTTTGGTGCAGTTATTACTTAAGAATCAATTACCTAATTGTAATTTATTGAATCTATTAACATTTTTGTAAATGATTAAAAAACAGCAGATGAAGAAACGAAGAATGATTTGGACATCTAAAGTTTACTTTAGCAAACAAACTACTTTAAAAACTCGAATAAAAACGATTACAAGAAAAATGGCAAAGACCACCTACCACCAGGAAGAAACACACTTATCATTCACCATAAAAATGAAGATATAATAATAACGGTAAAAACTCACAAGCCCCGCTACCCCCGCCCCGTATTTGTTTTTACAACTTAAACAGCACCCAAAGGTTTCAATCTTGATTTTTATCGCTGCCGATACTCTTAATGGCTCTCCATATACGTCGTGATGATATGCCAAAGCCAAAATTAAGGCTTCTCTCAGAGAAATTATACGCAAGTTAAAATGACAGAGAGTAAAGATTAATGACGTCAGTTTTTGTTTGAATGATGCTTGGATGAAGACGTTAAACATTACAACGTCAATTTCTTAACAGTTATGGCTCTCGTAATTAACTGTATGACAGATATGGACTCTAATGTGATTGGTAGTTGACCATACTTGACCATTTTATCTGATTTCACGAAAATGATGCTTAACGGAAGCTCTGATATTTTTTTATCGATGGGAAATTTTTGTTAAGTGATTGATGTCTTAATCATATTGTGGCCTTTTTTGTGGTTATTTTGAGGTCATTGCGGTTAGTGCTTGTATGCCTTGTTTGTACAGTCAATTGATTTTATGATGTGTGGCAATTAATCAAAATGTGAAATGTGAATGGATTGCCAGTATGAATATATTCGTATTTTTTTTAAAGATCATTAGATGTGTTTGAATGTTTTTAAAAGAAAATAAAACAAAACACTGTTTTATAGAACATAATAGGCTCGTATCACGCTCTATTCACCCTAAACAATGTCTTCCAGACATGTCATCCGAATTGTAAATTATTCTCCTTCCATTTCCATAAAAGTGAATGTATTTTAAAAGCTGCGAACCCTCTTCGTAACCACGACCGTGAAAAGGGGAACTATTCTCCTGAATAAATTACAACGACACGCGGGTGTATCAAAAAACATTTTTATAACCTTAAAATTACGTTGCAATGACAATAAAGGTAGTCCCCCAACTCATAATTCCATCGGAGCATGAAATACATAGCAGGAAACAAAGCGACCCGACAATGATTCGGTCCAATGAACAAATGCCCGAAGTGTAGGAACATCAATAATGGACACCCTACTTTAACAAATGAGCACATTTATTTCATTGAACGTAATTTTTTCCATATCATCAATTATAAAGACTATGCCGACCATTTAACGTAATATGCTGCAATCATTCATGAAAATCATAATAATTATGAGTTTGAAGAAGGAATAATTTTCGCCATAGGTAACTCCTGACTGATTTTGCGTAGACAGCAATTCAGAATCGAATAAAATATGTCCCACAAAAGAGGAAATGTAATAAAAAATTAATTACCTTCAGGTAAATCAATAAACTTCAAATAAAACATGGTAATCATACTACAATAAAACAAAAGGCAATAAAAATGCATTTTTATAAAAGCTTGCATGTCATGACTATACGGTAGAGCACCTCTCGATAAAGGCAGGCATGGATGTGTAATAAATGTCATTTGTATCGCTTTTACGTTTTGTATCTGTGCTTAATAGAGTACCGCCTTGATTGAGGACATCATAAAATTGGACGTTTTAAAAGTACAAGTTAATCTACCATGGATGCTTTAAAGGTTAAAAACTCAAAGCATTTGTTAAACCATTTACTGGTACTTTTGAATATTGTTAAGAATTCTGTCTGTTAGTCAGAGATAGTCCAAGCTGACGAGTCTGTAGGTGGTAATATGCAAGTTAATATGTTGCATATGCAAAATAGGTTTCTTAATATCTCTTTACGACACCAATGTGTTATAAATTCGTAATTTGACAGCACGGTTGGCGCAGTGGTTAAGCGATTGGCTGCTGGGCTGCGTGTCGCGGTTTCGAACAAATATTTGTATGACCTACAAGTAGTTGTTCCGGGTCTGGCTGTTTGTGTATAGTCGCTTTAGAGTGAAAACCTTGTATATGCGAAAAAGGCAACTTTAAAGGAGGAAAAAACTGCGCCCTGTAAAAGTTGATTACCATAGATTCTTCAAATGTTTCTTTTCGTGTGCAATATTCAAACTCGTCATAGATGGAGTTACAGGTTGCAACACTTTTTTTGTGTGAAACTAGGACGTGCGCTGTGAGGTTTTCTATCCAAAAATATAATAAAATAAAAATGACCAAAATTGCATTCCCGAGGTTTTCACTCTAACGCACCCACAATACAGGATAATATCCTAGTGAGGGACTTTAAAAAAAAAAAAAAAAACAAATGAGTTCATTACTAAGCATAGGATGATTTGGTTAAAAACAAGTAAAGAACGCCTCATCATACACACATCAAAAAAAGTTTGTGATCACTAGCATAAGCTGATAATTATAATTTTTTAAATTTAACTTTATCTTTATCGCTTTTTTCTTTGTTGTGTGTTTTCTTTAAATAGAAATACCCTGTTTGAAATAAAACTACGTTTATATTTTATTAAAAAAATTGAGTTATTAATCATAATGTAATTGTAACAGAAATTTGATATAAAGAAAAAGACTGTTTAACCAAACTTAAACAACAATTTATTAATAAAAGGTTTATATTCAATATAACTCCTCCCCTGGCTCGAACACATGCGGTGATCCTCCTGGGCATGCTGAGAATAAAGTTATCCAGCATTTCTTGGGGTAACCTGTCCCATTCTTGAATAGCGGCTTCCCTGAGCTCTGGCACTGTCTGGGGACGTGGCTGACGGTTCCAAACAGCTCGCTTAAGAGCATCCCACGCGTGCTCTATTGGATTTAAGTCAGGCGACCCGAATCATAATATAATCTACAGTACCTAACAAAAAAGATTTCGATTTTTCAAAGTGATCGCAAACTTTTTTTGATGTGTGTACCTAACTTATTTCATGATTCACCAATTGAGCCATTTCCGCATTTTGTGTGGTAGTAGGTAAGCTCATTAATAAGGTAATGCAATATATTACGTGATTCCGCATTATACAAAGTGACTCAAATTCAGACAGGTACATAAAACGGAAAATCCAGTAGCAAATTTCACCGGTTTATATCTCACATAAATAAAATGTTCTCTCTTCTATTCGTAAAGCGGTCCCTTTCACCAAAACCCAATAAAATAAATCAAATATCATGCCCATAATTAATTCACATTCGAAGAGGGGTGAGCCCTGTTAATTACACATTGTAACGACCGCCATTTAAACCAAGGAAGAAATAATAACCCAGAGAATAGTACTGATTAATATTCGATATTAATTATACGGAGGGAAAGATACAGCTGCTTATTACAAAAGGTGTAAATGTGTTAAAGTAATTGCAGTACAGATAATTATCTATTGGGTAATGGTAAGCCATGTTGCTATGATTTAAGTGCAATTTACTCGTACTACTGTGTATAGGTTGGACTGTAAGACAAGTTGTAGTTATCTTCGAAGACTTGTTTTTTTTTTTCTTAAGAGCCATTTCACAAAATTTTAACGCTCGAGTTTAGGTAAAAGACGGCAGCGCTGTGTATGTGAGCGTAACTATCCACACATACACAATTTAAGCAGTGTAACGCGAGTGTCGAGACGGACTAAATAATCTTGAGCCATTATAATAATAATGCGGTATTTAGAGATTTATTAAAAAAGTTATTTTATTTATTCAGTCTACTAAAGCTTTCTAGACTAATAAAAAAATACAAATATATGTTTTGAAAGTATATAATAAAAATGAACAGGAAAACAATCACATCGTACAAAATATAAGTGTTGGTCATTATTATTTGACAATAATGTCAAGTAATAATGACTATCACTTACGTTAAATAAATATTTGTCGTAAAGGCATTGATCTTGCTTTTCTAGGGTCTATAATTTCCGGCAATACGCAATCTTCGTAAAAACGAGTCAATTTGGGAAGCATCAAAATGTTGTGGTCGTAGTATAATATCACGGTTACGATATGAGCACTCGACAATTGAGATGCGGGAAAAAGTAGCACAGGTCCTTCCTCGATGGGCGCTCGCGCTGTACTAAACGGTGCCCACTTGTGCATCGCAATTTATTCTTTTTTAGAGTGTTTAAAAAAAGGATATTGTGGCTAATTAAATGAAGGGATTTTAATCAAACTTGAGAATTCGATTTGTTAAAGAACATAGTTCATTTTGAGATGATTTTTAAAATGTAATTACGCTTTATTCAAACAAAAAAATCGCAATATAATTGCGAATAAATCGTAAAAATTGTCCTAAGTCTTTATTTTTTTTACCTATTAATGTTATTAATAATCGAAATTCTAGTACGTCATTTGTCGACAAAACTATATGTCTGATGCTTTGTGTATTTTTTTCAGTCAAATTTATAAATATTAATTATAGAAATAGGAGTCTGAAATTGCCTCTGCGCTGATTTTTCAGTAAACTAGTTCTGGGAGATTAATAACTACAAAGTACACAAATAAGTTTTTGTAAATGTGTTACATGAAGTGTCAATACGAAAGAATCATCTATTATTTACATATATTCACCAATACCAGAGAATTAACTAAGATGGTAAATTAGGCGACTAAAATCTTAGATATTCGCGCGAAAACGTAAAATGGCTCTTAAGGTATATTCTTGACCTCATTCTTCATTAAAAACCGGCCAAGTGCGTGTCGGACCACGCACAATGAAGAGTTCCGTAGTTGGTAGGAATTTATCCCAAGAATAAACTTAACATCGTAGTTGAAAAGCATGTTCTTCCATACGGAATGTATGGGAGAACATGTTTTTCAACTGTAAAGTTGCTTGACTATTACTCGGTACCTTGTGACGCCTACTTGGCTGTGATAGTTTTTCTTTTAACTTCGTTATATATACTACTGCTGTGATTTTTTTTACATATCCAACTACAACCATTTAGCTGGCAGGGGGGGGGGAACACGCATTAAGTGGACACTTAACTCTAACAAAAATTAGCGCTTTTAACTCATTGCAGCCCAGAACTTTTGTTTCTTTTCAGAAACGGATCCCTTAATCGAAAAATTGTTTTCACAAACCCGCAATATTTTTGAAAGACCCATCCAACAATACCCCACACCATAGGGTAAGCGAAAAAAAAAAATATCTCCACTTTACATGTGCAGGAGGCAGATTTTTTTTTTTTTTTGGGTTATATATTATCAAATAACTTCTCCCGCTGTGGGCGGAGCGAGAGGGCGTGTGAGACTTTTACTGACTAAAACCCACCCGTGTTACTTCAGTTGCCTGTGTGCCAGGGCCGCGGTATCCCTTTCGGACTAACCCGCAACCCTGGCAGGACAGGAGGTACCCTAAATAACTATTTTTTCATGATTTCATTTTACCACTTTGTCGGCGTGATTAATATGTATATCTATGCCAAATTATAGCTTTCTAGTATTAAGAGTCTCTGAGCTAAGCTTGGGACGGACAGACGGACGTACATGGCGAAACTATAAAGGTTCTTTGTTGACTATGGAACCCTAAAAATTAACAACATAGCGAGTGGTTAGCACCAATTTCCCATCACAATGATCTTATATACTCGTAGACGATAGATGAATGCGTAAGCCTACACAAGAAGTCTACACACTCAACTCACATCACATCGTATCCACGGAACTTCCTCACAATAATAAACCCCAATCACATCGAAATTACATTAACAGTCGTAATGGTCGTTGTGCCAATAAACCAATACCACACATGTGCCCAATGCGCCCATGAAGACGATGTCAAGAGGGTGCAAATGCACGCTCAAGTAAATTCAGTGTGTTCCAATCATTTGACAAATATTTGTCCAGTAATCGAACGCAGGTGGGAATGGTAACTGGTCTTCGGTTGTAAGTCATCGCACTGACAAGTGTGAATGGTACTGGTTTTTGTGTATTAAAGTTCCTATGCTAATCTTGGGATAAGCAGTTTTATTGTTGTGCAAGTTTTGGGAAAGAAACGTGTTTTTGTTGACTATCAGAAGCATGCAACTGTTTCCGTAAGTGTCGCTTAGGTTAAGTGGTATCTAACTGTACATTCACCAGCGGGGAAGTTGCGTAACACACATAAAATGAAAATTGATCGCAATGGGTTTCATTTGTACGGTCAGCTGCAGAGAAATCTCACCCCCTAGCAATGTATTTATTCATTGCTAGGGGGTGAGACTTCTCTGCAGCTGACTGTACCATGTGGTGTCGGACGTAAAGAATAGCAGCCCTGCCTGGACCCTCGTAATAAATAAATCACTAATAAACTAAGCGTTACCGGCACAAGTACACCAAAAGTACCAAAGTACCAATCTATCAACCAATAACCGAGAGCGTTTACATTGTTTAGGGTCCAATTAGTGACAAGTGGACAGTGGTCCACCGCAATTCATCCAATTCGGACCGTCCTCAATTGGGTCCAGATTGATGATCACTCATTACGTACTTTAAAAAGTGATGGCTACTTTCGTTGATATTGCTGTTTTCACGCATATCAATTAAGAAAGTGGACGCTATGGTAATTTCGTAGGTACTCCTGCTGTGTACTTTTTATATTAATTTCCTGCAGATTTCATGACAATTGAGAATCATTTTCCTAGGACTTGTCGAACATTCGGCATTCTTCTGTTTCTAGAATTTATATATTCTTTTTAGAAGCAGGTAAACTCTGTAGATTCTGCCTTACATGTGGCAATAATGTGATGGGTTTGTCCCAAAACACGAACAATTAAAAGACTGATCAGAATATACACGGAACTTTGACACTTGATTAAATTAATGAAATGAAAATCTGCTTGTCAAACAATACAGCTACTTGTAATTGAGCGCAAATTGAAAGGGTCATGTGAAGGAAATGGATCATTGCTGCGCATGCTCATGCGGGCCGAGGATACCTGTCCATCACTATTTATAACATTGAACTTTATACCTAACGTTTTATACGGAGGACGTCTGATAACTATTAATAACATCAAGTCCGTATTCGATGAAGGGATAGGTGTGTATATAATGTAAACCTATATTTTGCCAGATATGTTAAAGTCCCATGTGATAAGGGGCGAGCCTATTAAGCTATTAAGCGAAGAAAAAATGTATACTCCAGCCTGCTACTAAAAAAATCCTGATCGAAAACACAATTACACTTGGCCCAATTTGAAAATCAACCTCAGCTCAGCAGTTGTGCTAGAAACCACTGAACTAACGAATCAGCGAACACTTTCCATTTAATATAGAAAAGGGAAGAGACAAAATTAACTATCTTGAAGATAAGAATCCAATTTAAACCCCACCCTAGTAGCATTTTTGTTGGTGTTTGGTTGGGCCACATACCTCTGAAGGTGGCCCAATTAAATGCCAACAGAAAATGCTACTAGGGCAGTAACTACAGATCATTCAAACCGCAAACATGTCATCCGCGAAACCATTAAACAAATTAATAAGTCAAAGTTATACCACGTGCACGCGGTCGATGCACTGCCTTTGCGCATGCATTCGAAATAAATGGCGCTTCTGGAGGAGCATCAAACGACCCCGGTGCATCGGCGCGAGCGCAGCTAGAGTGACTGCTAAGTAGCGGGATATTAGGTGCTTTGTACGATCAACATGGTCAATTTGCATTAAATGATGATCAGAGATGCTGGTAGGAAAGTTGAATTACATTCTGATGGGTTGCATTTAAATTTAAATGTTGGTAATAGTTGTTATTTAAATGTAATGCGGTGTCTGCAGTGATGAGTTAACAGTTCAAAGTTCAAACGCATTCCAGATGTTTTTGCCAAACTTGACGAAATCGAAAATAGTTGCAGCAAAATTTTACATTAGGGATTTGAATGTAATAATTTACATTGATTTTTATTATATTTAAGGTATAAAAAAAAAAATTGATTGTCCTGTTAAATTCATGGTCACCCGACACCACCGATTGATTTATACTCTATCAACGCGCAATGCGTTAATGTTGGCCAATGTTCTCGATACTAATGCACTTACAATCGAATGCATTCGATGCATCGAGTACTCGGCACAATGCCACTCGATGCGATGCCCTATTGTTCAAGTACAGCGAGTACACGGTAGATGAATGTCTGGTGTTTACGATCGGCGCTCGGTAAACGTATCGATCATCGATATTGTTTGAATAGAGGAAGAAGCGATGTTTTTGATGTTGGTGTTTAAAGAGAAATTAGTTGTTTAATTGTTTAGTGGGATTACAAAAGAGAAATTGATTGTCTAGTAGTTAATCTTAGCTTGTGAAGTACCACGACTTCCTATAATGAGTTTTGGAAGAGGCACTTACTTGTTTATTTATTTAGTGATTGATACCTATCACCAATGGTCAAATTCTTTATATTACCTATATCTATATATATAAAAATGAATCCCTATTTCCCTTGGTCACGGCATCACGCGTGAACGGCTGGACCGATTTCGCTAATTATTTTTTTGTTGTGTTTGTTATTGTCAGGAGAAGGTTCTTATGTAAGAAAATTTTAAGAAAGTTAAAAAAAAAAAAAAAAAATTGTAAGAACGACCATATTTACATTTTTATTGTAATAATAAGTAGGTAACTCTATCTTCTAATGTAACTTTATGGCGTTTGACATAACGTGTCAGTCATCATTTGGTAGGTCTGAGAATAGATTTTATCAAAAAAAAAAAAAAAATTGAAGGTTTTAGTTAGGTAGGGTAGGTTAGGTAGGGTTGGTAGGGTAGGGTAGGGTAGGGTAGGTAGGTGGGTAGGGTAGGGTAGAATAGGGTAGGGTAGGTAGGTAGGGTAGGGTAGGGTAGATAGGTAGGTAGGGTAGGGTAGGGTAGGGTAGGATAGGATAGGGTAAGGTAGGGTTCCCTCCGCAGGAGGGAGAACGCCGCCGCATTGCGGGCACCCCAAAGGGCTATAGCTCAGCGGGTGGCGAGGGCCTACCGAACAGTAGGCTTTTCGGCGGCGTGCGCTCTGGCCTGCACCCCTCCTTGGGAGCTCGAGGCATGGGTGCTGACCAGAGTGTACGAATATACGGCGAGGCGGAGGGCGAGAGGGGAACACCCAGCCCCGGAGGAGCGGGAGGCCGTGCGGCAAAAGGCGAGGGACGCGATCGTCCATCATTGGACGGAGGACCTCGCCTCTGCCACTTTTGGCCGCCGAACCCTGGACGCGCTCGGGCCAGTCCTGAAGGATTGGCTCGAGCGGTCACATGGTTTCCTCTCTTTCCGTCTGGTGCAGGTGTTGTCCGGGCATGGATGCTTCGGATCGCACCTGCATCGGATCCAAAGGGAGGAGACCCCGTCGTGCCACGACTGTGGCGCGGCGGTGGACACGGCACAGCACACCTTGGAGGTGTGCCCTGCCTGGTCCGAGCTGCGCCATAGTCTGGTCGCAGCGGTCGGGCAGGACCTCTCGCTTCCCGGCGTCGTCAGCGCCATGCTGGGGAGCGAGGGGGCCTGGGCAGCGGTCGCCTCCTTCTGCGAGGAAGTGATGTCGCAGAAGGAGGAGGCGGAGCGCGTGCGGGAGGACGACCCTCTCGCGGCGCCGCTCCGAAGGCGGAGGAGGGGTCGAAGAAGACGTCAGTATGACAGTCATCTCCGACTCCTCCCAGGTGGAGGCCAGCAGGCAACGGGTGCGGGGGCACCCTTGCCTGTATTGCACAGGCCTCCATCAGTGTCGGATGGGAATGGCCAGGTGTTCCCGGCCATTCCCGTAGCCCCCCAGCTTGGGGGGCATGCGGGGCCTGCCAGCTAGGCGGGCACGCGCCGGGAGGGTCGTGGACGTAAAGGCTGTGCCAGTTTCCCATGGCCCTCCCATAACGGCATTGAGGGAACACCGCTGGGTTTTTTAGTGGGTATACCGGCACTCTGCCGGGGAGTCCCACATACCCCTCCCGTCCCCCGACGGGAGGGTATGCGTAATGCATTTTTCCCAGCGGAACAAAAAAAAAAAAAAAAAAAAAAAAAAAAAAAAAAAAAAAAAAAAAAAAAAAAGGGTAAGGTAGGGTAGGGTAGGTAGGTAGTTTCCTTTGCGCGTAGACAAACTGCCACAGTCAAATAGCTTTTGACAGAACGAAGTCTGTCGGGTCAGCTAGTTAATTATAATTATGGTTTCCGTACGTCTTTTTCGGGTGACCACTGAAAATCAGCACCATGCTGGAATCCTTCTTGTCACAGTTACGACGTGCAGCTGCCGAATATTTGTTTTGTGGGCTCATGTTATTTTTTTTTAAACGTTGCCCCACACTAGGAATTTCTCCTGTATTGTGGGTGCGTTTACAAACATTTAAACTCACACACACAAACAGCCAGCCCCGGAAAAACTACGTGTAGGTCATACAAATATTTGTTCCGTGCGGGTATCGAATCCGCGACATGCATCGCAGCAGTCAATCGCTTAACCATTGCGCCAACCACGCCGCGCGCGTGTGAATATATAGATCTATTTTGTTTTTATTTTTTCTGTTACCGTATCACTTGAGTTAATTATATTTTTGTATGCACGTTTCTGTGACAAATATGCTTATTTGTCTTTGTTAATTATTTCTTTATTTATTTTTTTCTGCCTCGTTGATCTAGTGGTCACAAGCGCTACTGCTGAGCATGAGGTCCTGGGTTCGATTCCCAGGTCGGGCAAAGTGTTATTGGGTTTTTCCATCAGGAATTTCTCAGTAGCAGCCCGGAGTCTGGATTCTGGAGTCTGGCTCGCCTCCTATTAAATGGGACTTAAACATAACTGGCGAAATGTTGGTGGTATATAGGTACACCTCTGCCTATAATCCCTTTTGAGAATACTGGCGTGATGTTATGTTATTTATACCAATCCGTACTTTATAGAAATATCCAAAATGAGCGCAAGAACTCGCGTGGGTTCAATCTATTAAAGCTATGCTGCTTGTTGCTTATCTATGATTGCTATAATCTAAATTGAATTTGACCAATTTAAGAAATCAGCTTCTGGTTTTAATCTTTTGATTCCCATAGTAACATTGATAATCAGGTTACGAGACAGGGATTGAAGGTGCTACCTCGTTTTATAATTTACAGTTACAGATAACAGAACCCACACGAACATGAAATGGAAAAAAAAATGGAAAAAAAAACCTGCCTATCTACTGTACAATCGACTGCTCGTATGAGATAACACTAAGACCTGGAGCAGGCCTAGCGTTGAAGTTCAATAGAATGAGAGTCTAGCTCAGGAGTCATCAAATGGCAGACCGCGGTTCATCAACGAGTATAATTGAATAGTCAAACGAACTTACCTGTAAGTGAAATTCGACTGTAATTATACTCGTAGCTGTCTCGTTCGAAGATGATGAGTCCCACCCGACCTAAACATTCCATGTTATATACCTAGGTACATATATGAACATGGGCCCTGTGTTGTTACTTAATGAAGACAGTTACAGGAGGATAGGACGTTACTCTTTTAGTTATTTCTTCAAAATTATGTGACACGACTAAAACGCCTACTAAATGTACTAAATGTATGTCTTAGTTTCCAGATGGAAATGATCGATTTCCAAGAAAATACTGTTGTTGAACACATAAGTACGGACGTTCTTTTGGATAAAATTTGAGTGTAGTAATAAATATAACATAACTAAGTGAACTTAAATTTAGTATAGTTTGTGAACAAGGAAATTCTCTTGTCACAAAATTCTCTAAACTAGATTAAAAATCACCAAAATTTAGTTTATACCTGTCAAACGACGATTTCCTATTCTGAAATTGACTAAAGTGACACAACTAAACTATATTTTAGTTTGACAGCCTAAGATGGTACTGAGTTTTTAATTTAGTCAAAATGGCAATTTTTGCTATTCTGAATTTGACGTTTTTAAACTAAAATTTAGATTTTCTAACTATATCTGACTGTTTTTAATCGCGATTAAAAAGGTGTGGAATAAAATTAGTTGTCATGAACTAAAATTCTCACCAACACCTCGACTTCTGGTGCACTAACGGTACTGTATATATTTTTTCTTTTCTTTTGCATAAATCTCGAAAATGGTGCGTCCTATCGCAAATATAATGAAAAACCCGTAAAACTAAACATGTAGGAATTTTTTTTCCATACAAAAAGTGAAAAATTCCATATAAAACACATTGGAGGCGGCCCCGCCCCTGGGCGCCTCCGGCTCTACAAAAAATCATGGGGTAGGGCAAACAAGTACAAAACATTGTGAAGCACAGTCACAATTGTCAAATTCGATTTTAGTTTTGTCAAAGTTATTTTTAAATTTAGAGAATTTTGTTTGCAGCTTAGTAGCTTAGCTTAGCAATAGCTTTAAGATTCTCATAGCCAAAAATAAAGACTTTTAGTGATAGTTTAGTTAGTTTAGTTCGGTGTACAAGAGAATCGGCACCATTGTCTGTTTATAAAGAACACAAACATGAACACACAAATTATTTTATGCTCCAATTTTGGTTGGCAACTGAATACCATTGCACCCGCTGTGGTGTGGTGTGGTGAACTGTGGTGAGCTGTGGTGTGGTCCATCAAAGTTAACGTCAACATGTCAGGAATTGGGGCACTGTGGTTTACATAGACGTTTTAGGGGCTTAAAAAGTAGCTGTCTTGACTAATAATATGGATGAATTCATGTCACAAGTGACAAAAGCGTTGTATTTTTTGATCTTCGTCATAAATAAAGTCTAAACAACGACAGTCCTTGTTCAAATTATTTACTGTAAAATAAAAAAGATTAAGGAATTTTAATAACTGGTTAGAATTTTAGATGACATTACAAACTGCATGACCATGAAAAACATCAAAGGTTTTATTGCATCAACAGTTTTCGTGTCTAACCTTCTTTGGTAGGTTAGACACACACTAGGTTATACCCTTCCAAACAAGTTAACAAAAACGATGGTATCAAAAACCTGTATTCACCTTGATAGACTCAATTTAAATGCAGGTCCGGCAGACAGATCCTACAAAAACTCTACCCTTACTTTAAACTCTTCAGATACCTACAAAAGCGCAATTACCTTCAAAATTACACGCTAAATGTCAAATATTTTCGATTGACATTCAGAATCACCTTCAATTCCCACGAGGACATACATACACAAATATAGATACGACATAAGGCTGTAACTTTGTAACTGTAGATACATTAAAAACTAGTTTTGCCAAACGAGCCTCTATTTGTGTAGGAAACCGGTTTCCACTGATGTCATTTTAACACTTGAAGAATGAATATTTTGACGTTTTATTTCATTAGGTTGTTATTTTTATCTAACATCATAGTAAAAAACAGTTGTAAACTTGTAACTATTGTTACTTGACAAGATATAAGCAAGCCTTTAAAGTAAGTATACTGCATGTACATAGAATATGTACATGTAGTGTATTAAATAGGTTTTCTTAGAGAGACCTTTGCTACGGTAGCTTAAGAGTAGGTACAGTCATAGGAATTGTGACTATTACCCAAAAATATTCCAGCCACCTTGAATGAATATATTATTATCGTCACGGCATTTACCACATTGTCACAAATTGAAACTTGGGAAACCGAGAAAACTGTCATAGGAACGAATAGTAAAATTCATCAAAAAGTAATTTCTAATATTCTAAGTTGCTGCAATATCATTATTCTTAAACAAAAAAAAATGTTGCAGCACAAACATCAAGTCACAATTTTGAGAAAATGTGGAAATGTGGGTTTGAAACGAAAACTCAATGCCAACAATGTTTACTACTGAAACATTCACACGCTTTTAGTTCTGCTAGAATTCTTAAAGGAAAATGAGCATGAAATGACAGTGCTCTACAAAAACCATTCGCGGATATACGATGAAGCGGAAACAGTGTCGGATTGCGCGTGGCCTGACGGAAGCATTTGCCCCGCCCCTTTGAAGTCCATCAAGTTCTTTTATCTCGACCAATTCCTTAATTAGTTTAAGTATACGGAAATTAACATCGTTTATCATATCCAGTTCTGTATTTGGGATGGTTAAAATTGGATTAAATTGGGAAATGTTTTCCTTTTGTGGTTCTAGATTTTTTGCACAAAGGCTGTCATTTTATATTATTTACTGTATTTGTGCTTTAAGTGCCCTAGCTTTATTCTTTTATGTCTCTGATACATGACTAAAACATATTTTAATATTATTGTAAAATGCGTTAAGTAACTGTATTTGTAAAAAATAAAATCAGCAGCTTCTTAGATTTTATAAATGGGTTGTTTCTGGACGAACAATTCTATCTACTAAATCGTTTCCATCAAGATTCAAGATCGATCAAATTGATCATAGCCATATAATAAACACGCCATAACTCATAGACACCAAACAACGTGTAAACCACTATCACCTTTTACATCTCGTTATCTCTGTAATCATCTAAACGGGCACGCGTGCCAACAGGCCCGCCACAGCTTCCCAATTCCACTAAATTTACAAGACTTGGCCAGATTCGTACGCGTTAGAAAACATAAAGCTAGTTGTGCCGGATGTGGCTCATTTACGAAATAAACCCACGCTTTTATTCGCTGTTAGACAAATATAAGAATGCGGGTATTCGTCCACTGGAAGCGATAGTGAAGCTAAGCTGGAGAAGATAGCGAAACTAACCTAACCTATACCATTAAGGTACAGTACAGCGGGGTAATTAGGTAATACAGATACAATGGCAATCATGGCAATTCCTTCCATTTTGACTATTCAGCCACGTTCATTGCGTAATTTACGTTGTTGAGCACACGAATTTTTCAAACCTATTAAACAATGGATTAGGAATTTCGTTCAAAATCCTCGGACTGTGATTAAAGTGTGTTACGTAGGGTGCATTTTAGGCAATGATAAAAGAAGATAACTGAATCTTCAAGAGATTTCGAACTCTAAATGAGGTCAGCGTGACCTGACTACTACTATAGGTACTACAAACACCGATATCTCAGGGGCTACATCTATTTTGTAATAACATTGTCGAAAAGGAGGAAAATTTGGTTCTTTATATATACTCATAGAAATACACACATATACTCTGTTCTTGACTCATAGGTTATTCTGTGACTAATTAACTAATGACATCTGTCACCCACACCGGTGATTTCATACTGCAATCGTCAATCTAACTGTCATGATGAGTGACCATTACAACATTACCTATCAACTCAAACTACCTCGTTACCACAGTACCTTTAGGTACCATTATTATAATGCAACTAAAAGTACCTCGCTGCCGCAGTGGCTATTATTATTATTAATTCATTTATTTCAGATCATTAAAATCCATAAAATACATTAAATTCAAATCAATTAGCACATTTATACCACAGACACATTACATAAAATTAAATTAAATGCTATGATGGGGCCTTTAATAGCTAGGCGAGATTAGCAAAGCGACTATTATCAGCTGGTAGTATGGTGTCACCTTTACGTTTCAGCGTGGGTGAATAAACATAGCTTAGCACACAGCTTGTCCAAGCTAATTTGGAAATAGAGGCTGTTTAGGAAGTGGCGGATAATATCCGAGAATCAACGGTTTATTATTCAATGATTTATCTTTTATTCATTAGAATCGAAGTCGATTTATTACTTGTTTGGGTTTGCACTAAAATATTGCATTCGCTGTGCGACTAGAGCAGTTTTGTTTTTGTTTTGTTATCAGTGTTTTTTTTTTAAGTTTTGGTCTGCTCTGCCCTACATTATTGTTTACTTGTTCATCAAAGATCCCTGCAGCCAGACAGATTATTATATTTATGAAACCGTTATTAAAAAGAACTAGGTTCTTAATAATTGATTACAATCTAGCTTATTATAAATAATAAGCAATAAGCAATTTCAATCCAACTAAAAATTTTATACGAATTACGTTATGTTTTTTTTTTTTAACTTAGAAAAGTGTTGATTTGTACTTCAAACAAGTCCGTTCCATTTTCTTATAGTCTGATATAATAATATAAATACTTTGTTCATGTGTACATATATATGTGCGAGATTTAAAAAACCTGACAGCCATTTTTATCACTAGAGGCTAGCGTAGTACCTAAGCCTTTTTATGCCCCGCTTAGTAACATAAGCGGGGCATAAAAAGGCTTAGGTACTACGCTTAGGTATTGTTTTTTTTTATGAGCCTTTGAACGTACATTAACGAGCAAATTGCGCACTCAAATCAGCCCCTATCCGCTCTTTTAGTACAAACTATCTGCTTTTACGTATAACCTATCATTCCTCATTATTGTCATCACTTAAAGTATCTACTCTCCATAATCCCATTACAAAACAAACCATCCCGACATAATAAACTCAGTGAAATTACATTGAATCAATAAGTTGATTATTATTGACAAATCAACGTGTCGGTTGCCGGGTTGCCTACGCACGGCCGTGGTTTCGTCGCCCACACTATGCCCACGTGTGGGATTAATACAGCTGCTGACAGTCTACTATCACAACGTGACTTGTTTCGGGTGCCTAACAAACTATAAAGTGGTGCGTTTTATTTCTTAAATTCTTATTGAGACGTTTTGTGAAAGTTCTGTTACTAAGGGCTTTCCAAATATTTCTCGTTTTATCATTGAATCTTAGGTACCTATTTTCATTTTTAAATATAACTAGCGGATGCCCGGCGTGCTACTACGCTAAAAAAAGAATTACCTACATTTATTAGTTTTAAATAGTCTATAACCATCCTCAAGAATTGGGCTATCAAATGCAAAAATATTTATCAGAATCCGTTCAGTAGTTTCAAAGTCTATAACGGACATTGAGACATCATTTATGAAACCCTTTTCCTAAAGGTTCACCGTTATAAAATCTAACCCCATGTTTTCTTAAAGTTCCTTCAATATCGTTTAATATCCACCTTTATTATTCTAATCTAACGTCACCTATCAATGCCCATACACCTTAGAGTCTCCATAATCCAACGTCTACAACATCCATTCATTTAAAACCTTCTAGTTGTTGGTATGCGCGTGCGCAGTTCTGCCTGTATTTGGCGCGCGACAGATGCTGATCTCGCACGAATGCTCGCCGTGATCTCGATTCGTGTCGTAGAAGACATACGGATGGTTTGTACAAGTTACATGTGACTAAACGGTTGGAGGACTTCCGTGTCGTCAGGACTTGGAGATTTTCATAAAAATAAATAAGAATATAATAATAATTATAAGAATGGCGAAAGATCTTAGAATCTTGGAAGCATGATTTGGAAAGATTAATTTGTTTGATCATAAATGAAGGAGTTCCAGAAATCCAGATGAATTAGCAATTGTCTAAAAATTAGTGTAAGATAAGAGAAAAATGAATTAAAAACTAAGACACCAAATTAAATAATGATGCTGGAGAGACTCATTTAGCGTATGGTACTTATAGAACGTAACCACTAACGATCTTCAAAACATTAATTAACTATTAACAATCTTGCTAGAGGCTATGATAAAGGAGCAATTGTGATAACAAGAAAAAGTAGGTGATAAGAGAAAAAGTGCCGGCAAATTGTTTACAGAAGTCACCGTCGATTACAAAGGCGCTTGTGAAATACAACACTGTTAGTGATAAGATATGGGCTAGAGATGTGCCGCTGAGTTATCGATAAAAAAAACTTTGTTCTAAATAAGTCAGGAAATTATTCAAAATTATAACCTTTACCACCCTAGGATTGAATGTACCATGTTACGCCTTGAGAATGAATGAATCCATAATGGAGGAACTCAACATCACCAAGCGGTTATCTGCAATATCCCAGGAGCGTAACCGCAGCATTCTCGGACATATTATGCGTTCAGTTAAGCATGGTCTGGAAGGGCTTATGATACTGGGCCGGGTAAAAGGAAAACGCGCTCAAGGCAAGGCACCGGCAAGATGGTCAGACACGACCAAGAAGGTTGTTGGAGGCAACATTTAACGACCGCATAACTTGGAGACGCGTCGTATGTGGTCATGATCCTCATCATTGAGGGAACCACGAAGAAGAGATTGAATGTAACCTGTACGTCAAAAAACGACCAGCACACATCAAAATCCGAGAGTTCTGAAGGATATTGCTAATCCATTGCTTCATAGGTCTGAAAATTCCTCTGCTCAACAACGTAAATGAACGTTGACGAGCTGTCAAAATAAAACCCATTGCGATCAATTGTCATTATAAGTGTGATACACAATTACATTAGACAAATAACGGCTAAATAACGACAGTTATTGTGTAATATTGTTGAAATTACTGCACTTTAGAGTTATTTTTTTAATGTAAATGGTAAATAGATTACAGTGCTTTGTATTTATCGTGAAATAACGGAGTTTATTAAACGTTTACATCGAAATAACGAAAGGGTGGGAACTGTTATTTGTCTAATGTATGATAAATGGAGTATAGCAGATCTTTTTTGCATTCAAAACCAGAAGTGACAGTTAATAATTTCAACTATCATCCTCAGTGAAGTTTCAATTTACTGATCTCATCGACGACGCTCGCGCCGTCGCAGAGGCGAAGTTTTGGCCCAACAAAATCTCAAATTTTGTCGTGCCGGCGACACGAAGAATTTACTGAAAATTGATGTCAAAAGTAGTAAAGTCATGTCGACTATTTATCTACTGAAATAACAACACTTACAACTGGTATCTGAGCAATTGGAACTCAAATTAAGACCACATCTCGTTAAATTCGACACATGTCGACTTTAAATATAAACTTTATCAGAAGTTTGTTTTTATTCATTCAAAAAGCGTATATTTTTATTCATAGTCTGTTAATAGACACTTATCTATAGTCCAGCATCTACTACCGCTGTTTGAAATTTAATGTCATTCCTATGCATTTCTGCAGGCTTAGTAGATAATCATTTGCTGGTAAAGTTTACTTTTATTTCCCATCGCATCGTAAACCAGCTATAACAATCAAGAGGTTTTGGACATTTATTTTATTTACATCTCAGCTTAATGTACTAAAATCAATTCAACACATGATAATGTAATTCTATAAGATTTAACAACATATGAGATTCGTGAGAAAATTCTTTAATAATAAATCTCCTCAAATTAACTCCTACTTTTAAAGTACCATAAGTTCAAGCGTGAAATTCGATAAACTGACCATTTCTCTTATTTAACTAATGAAAATTACTCAATCAAGTTAAAGTTTAACTGTATTTAAAGTTTTACAAGTTTTTAACTACATTGACACAGAAGAGTAATGGTAACCGGTAAACTTTTGTAATTGAAGTTAATGGTTTTTTTTTTCACGCCCTTTTTTTTTACCTTAAAAAAATAGGTATTTGGTGCCTAAATAAAAATATTTTGGATAATTTTAAATTCAAATTAAATATTTATGTTGGTGGCATGTATCATACTAATGTAATTTAATTTATCTGTCACTGCACATATTTATTTATGGCAAATATTTCATTTAGGTATTATGTGAACTTTTTAATCTAGTTTTTGAGCGGCTAAAACAGCAGCAAGCTTTAAGTAACGTCTTTTATAATACTTATAGAAAACAATCGATTTCATAGAGTACCTAGGTAAACTCAAAATTCTTTGCATTCCATTCCATCGAAGCACCCACATTACCGATATCAGTATCGACACATTATCGATATATTATCGATATAACTGCCTCCCTGGTATTCGCGGGGTATGCGCCGGTTATCAGCTGTGAACTCTGTTATCTCTGTGAAATTGTACGCAGCTTCCGGGTACCCGAGATCTTAGAATTGAGTTATAAATTCTTATAAAAATAAGTCGTTAAGTTGACTTTGATAATGAAGCGTGCATGTTGCAAAGCATTACATTTTTGATGCTGGTAATTTTTATCAACATTGCATTTAGTCAATTCGAAACCTTAAATTCAAATGGAAATCATTCGTAACTTCAAGAAATATTTTAGAGAGTTGAGCATCTATCCCAAACCCTCTAATTGCCATACAATGAGTTACCAAACACAAAGAAGATAAACCACCCAGCATGATTAATAAACACCAAATCACCATAATTAAATTAAGGACAAATTCCAACTTCAAAATTCGAGTTTAGCACCCACCGCCTATGTAAAATGCGCTTACGCCTACGTCACAGCTTCGAGTTCGCAATCGATCGTTAACCATAGCTAAACATGCTCCAGTAACCGAAGGGTTAAGCTAAAAGGTTACTACGGAATTAGCGTAGCGAAAGTCCGGTCAAAGAGTGAATGATTCATTCAGAATGAATGTTTGAACGCATGATTCACTAGCGATTTCTTTATGAGGCAATCAAATTGGATAACATGAGTGTTAGCGCTTGAGGCGTGCAGTAATGTCTGTGGTGTATTGCTTCGCCTGCACCTTTGTTTGACCTTTGGATGATGCATTTCGCTTTCTGTATTCAATCAGGTAGAGTCTTAGATAAATTGGCCTTTACTAAGAGATTTTTTTGCTTCCAAGGCCCACATCTATATAACAGACTCAACAAAGTTTTAGAATTCTATTCACTTCCAAGTAACACTTTAAAAGAAATTGTGACAAAGTGGCTACTTAAACAGAATTATACTGACACAGAACGGCTTCTTCTTTCTGGAGAAAGGTCCTACTAAACCATTTTAAAACTGGCAATCTTTCACACACACATCTACACATCACGAACACGTTCGACCATCACACTTAACTCAACATCTTCTTGGCTTTTGCTTTCTCATTATTTTTATATCTTTATTTATTTTCATTTTTATTTTTTGTAATATTTGGACCCAAAAATTTTCTTTTTGTAATGCCTTAGAATGAGCGAACCAAGGGTTGGGACTAGTGCTCTTAATACAAGTTATCCTGATAACTTAGCAAGGGTGCTAAGTTACAACAATAATTTCTAGTATGCTTTTATAAATCTAAGTCTTAAGTATGTAATGTTAAATAGTCTTTTTTGATGCGAATAAATAGTTATTATTATTATTATTAATTATAAAATTTATTTATTAAAACTTTATGCACAATTAAAAACTGTACAAAGGCGGACTTAATGACTTGGGCATTTTCTACCAGTCTATCTTAGGGTGATGCAGAGACAATACATAGTAGGTGCAATAACAGAAAACAATTTAGAAGAATTTATATCTAAGGTACAAGAATAAATACATATATAATACATACAACAAAAAATAAAAAGGTTATGAGAGTTAAACAAGAAAACCTACAACAACCGAATTCTGAGACGAATCTGCCAAATTCTTGTGTATGCGTTCACGAGCTTTCACTTTAAATGTGAACTGATTGGTTACCGTCCTGATATTCTGAGCGCATTCCAAAAGAAAACCGCCTGGACAGAGAAAGAAAACTTAATAAAACCAGAGCGATGAGAAGGACAACGAAGAAGACGAATAAATATAACGGATAAATTATATTATACAAATAAATAAAAATTTAAGTGTCTGTTTGTAATGGCAAAATAACAGCTTTTTACCTAATGCTAAGTATATACGGTACTTATAAAAAAATAAAAAATGGTCAATCTGTCAGTATGTCTGTTTGTTCCAGCTAATCTCCGAAACGGCAGGACCGATTTTGACAAGACTTTCACTGGTAGATAGCTGATGTTATAAGGAGTAACTAAGGCTACTTTTAAAAAAGCTTTGGAAAAAGCAACGCGGGCGATGCCGCGAGCAGCAATTTTTTCAAAATCAAAATATTTTTATCTCACATAAGGCTACATGGGCATTTCTTAAACGTCAGAAGCTAGATGCACGGTTCCAATTGGTCGTTTCCTATGGAGAAGAGCCGGCAAGAAACTCCACGGTTACTGTTTAAAAAATAATTGTTATAATATAATAAGTGTTAATAGGTATGGGAGGAAGGTGCCTTTCAACAATTAGCGGGTACTAAACAAAATGAACGAGGTGATCCGGCAGAGAACCAAAGTTGTCGACATAGCTCACAGAATAAGCAAGCTGAAGGGGCAATGGGCCGGCCATATTAGCCGTAGAACCGATGACCGCTGGGGTAGACGTGTTCTTGAGTGGAGACCGCGAATCGGCAAACGTAAGGTAGGACGTCCTCAGGCTAGGTGGAGCGACGATCTCCGCAGGGTGGCTGGTAGCAGCTGGATGAGAGTTGCCGAGAATCGAGCTGAATGGCGTGCAATTGGAGAGGCCTATGTCCAGCAGTGGACTGCTATAAGCTGATGATGATGATGAAACAAAATAGAAAATGGTCAACGAATCTACAGTCTACTAGGGCTTCAACGTTGTCATATTCACAAAATAGGAAATAACCTATAAAAAGAGTTAAAAAAAATTAAAACCTTTTTAAACCAAATGAAATGGTTGCCATTGATAACTACAGTAACAAATCTGAATAAATATCATTTCCACGAAATCAACTATTAAAGAGTTGAAATTAGAATTGTAGTTAATAATATAAGATAAGATTAAGATTTAATATAATTATATATATTTATCTATTTGATTTGAAAGAATATAATTTCTTTTTAATAAATAATAAAATAATAAATCTTTTAGCTACTTATTCTCAGATCCCTCGACTACCTCGTTGGTCTAGTGGTCGCTAGCGCTACTGCTGAGCATGAGGTCCTGGGTTCGATTCCTGCCTCGGGAAAAGTGTTATTGGGTTTTTCCATCAGGACCTTCTCAGTAGCAGCCTGGAATCTTGGTTTGGTGCCCGGTTGATGGCAATGGGCTCGCCCCCTATTACATGGACTTAAACATAACTGGTGAAATGTGGGTGTACTCTAAGTACACTTCTGCCTAACCCTTCGGGGAAATACAGGCGTGATGTTATGTTATGTTGTTCTCAGATATCCTGATCAGAAGAAGGTTAAATGAGCTGAAGATGACCACTGAAAAGGTTTAAATGACTGAAAACTGACTTAAAACCTATAAAAATGTTGGCGAGGAAATCCCTCGCTAAAGTTGTTTTTTTTATGGAATTTATGAATTCTAGGACAAATGGGAAAGTTGCATGACATGAAAATTATATTTGACATTTTTATTTTAAGCTATTGACATTTATAATCTAATTTCTTTGGTTGTCAATTGAAAGTTGATATTTAGATAATTCGTAATTTAATTATTTTTCTTTAAAATTTGTAATTTGATATATTGACAATTCTTGATTATGTACTTTTTTTTTGACATTGGAATTTAATTATTTTGTTTAAATTGATTAATTTAGAATCATTATTATTGTCACAATAGCATGCCGAATTTAGTAGGCGGAATATGAAGAACTATTGTGTAAAATCTGTAAAATACCATATTTCAGGCAAATAAATGAATCTATCTATCTAACTAAAAGGGAAAAACTGTAAAAGGTCATAATTTCGCTCAATTATGACCGGAATGGATATCAGAGTTGATGATGAGAGTTATTAACTGTATCACAAACAACCCTTTACAAACACAGGAAACTAAATTCAGTCACAGATTCTCACTTTCCCTCTACCCGGAACAGGAAACCTCTTTCAAAATCTTTGATCGTTCTAAATATAACTACCCACATAGCATTACGGCGAAATCCATCCACTTTCTCATGGACATTAAAAATATCGATGTGGGTTAAGAATCGAATCACGCGCACGCGTTAACTGCGCGCGCGTATCCTGTACGTCGTAAAGTTAAGCCCATTGTGATAGTCCGGATCCTTGCCGATTTATTTACTCTGAGATTTGCTTTGAGATTTTCTTATTTAATGCTTATTTAAGAGGTTAACAGACCTATACACAATGTGTACCTGAATTAATGTACATTGTGAAAGTAGTTTGTTCAAAATCGTTTACTGAATCGATTTCGGTCATTTTTAACCGACTTCATAAAAAGGAGGAGTTTCTATTTTTTTAATATTTATTACCTCAGAACTCTCTCTCTCTCTTTCTCACTCAGAACTTATAGGTAATTTTTTATCCCAATACTAATTAAAACCACGTAAATTACAGCCACACTTCCGCTGTGGAGCCAAAACAAACCAAAATGGACGGAATACCTACTACACTAGACCCTTCTATGTGACCGACTGTATGCGTGCACAATTTTCTCTCACAATCAGAATAGAATAGAATAGTTTATTTGTAAAACATAGGTGATTACATACAAAGATCTTAAAAGTTAGGTAGTGCGCTATGTTTTGTCAATATTATTTTTTTTTTTTTTTTTTTTTTAATAATATATTGACATAGAAATGATTAATATTACTAAAAAAAACTATTGAATGAGTACTATTAATTAAATTACAATAATAAATTGATTACAATATTATTATATAAGTATTCGAGTATCTATTTATGTTAACGCATGCATGCAAATTAAATGTTTCGATAATTCAGAGTCAATTTCATTTCATGTCATAATTTAAAGTCAATTTAATTTAAAAGATTATTATTCATGTAAAGTATTAAATTTAGTAGAATTAGAATCAGATAACTAAATTAATTAATAAACAACGTTTTACACATCATAATAAAAATTCTGTGAGTCTGAGTGAGAGTCTATGTAGGTATAATGATTGTAGCATAGTATTCTAATTGGGGTGTGTGGTGGTGTGCGTTAATTCTGGGATATGTTGTATTTTAAATAATATATTTTTAAATAATTCAGACCGATAAGACGTCTGCGCATTTTCAAAGATAAATCATTCCCAATGGTGGTTTTTAAATGAAATAAATTCGCTTTGTAAATATTTCTGAAGTTAATTTCACTTAACGTCAAGTCCTTTTAAGTTATACTTGACAGTTAAGTGATTTATAATAACCAGCTCCTTGGCTTTACATATTTTATAGTATTCAGAAATAATAAAGCTTGATTGTCCAGGCCAGTAAAAGGCATAACTTATTTTAAAACCCCTCTTTTTGATATATTAGTAAGGGCAACATTTGTGAGATGGAATCAGTATAAAGTACTGGGCAATATGGCAATAACAAACCGCCACTATAAAACCTCTTAGGCACAGTTGAAACTGACCATCTAACAAAGCATTTATGTCTAATTTGAAGCTGGGCATTACTCGTCCTGACAAGACACATTACGTCCATCTAGCGAACGAACAAAGCGCAGTAGCTGCGCAAGAGATGGTAGAGAAACGGTACAAATAATTACAGAATGTTAACTTTAAACAAAACGCTAAAGAGATTTTGAATGAAGAAGAGAAAAATACATGCTGAAATGTTTGCAGTCTACAAAAGGTTTTTAGACTGCAAAGCGATGTCAGATGTTTTCGATCAGAACGTGGTAACATATTCTTCTGAATTTAACTGAGTAGGCAGACATTCATGACGCAAGACATTGCATTGACACATATTTTTGAAGCCGATGCAGCATCCTATATTTTGCCGTCACGTGTCTCGCCGGATAGTTTTGGTGTTCCTTCGATGTCACTTACTTATTTATTTATACTCGTATTTGTGGTGTCACTTAATTGCCTTCCACAAATTATCACATATCGCACCTTTATAATTATAGAGACCTTATTTGAAATCATCAATCACATCATCAGTTAATGACATCATTAATTGATGATGTCATTAACTGATGATGTGATTGATGATTTCAAATAAGGTCTCTATAATTCACAATATTTAATATTATAATATTGTTCACAATATTATATTTACCTCATTGGTGATGTTTTTTAGAAAGGTTAAAATCTTAAAATTTCAAATATAGGTCACTATAATATTATTATAGTGACCTAATTTGGTGATGTTTTTCAACTTCTGAAGAAATTAGGTCTCTATAATTCTAAAGGTGCGATATATTTGCCGTCATATATTAAAATGGATGAATCATGCAGTCAGATATTATTGCCGAGCTGTTCATAGTAATATATTTATGCTCGTGACTAGTCGTGACTCTATAGGTATACATTTCTAATAGTTGAACATAATCAGTTTCTATTAACTGTGGGCTTGATCAAATCTCCAATCAATAATGTGAATCCAGATCTGAAATAAGCTATTGTGATTGTTTCTGACACTATCGATAAAGGATTGATTTGACAATAGTTAGCTTTTATCCGAAGAATAAATATGACAGTTTGACAGCTCTTGTATGGAAAGTATGTCAAACGCCATATTTATTCTTTAAATAAAATATTATAGACTATTGAAAAACCGGCCCTCAACCTTATAGGGATATCTAACTTATAAGGATAAGTGAGCCTTCTGTCTCTGCATTTCGTGGACTTGTGCAAGAGCCGTATAAATCAGGCGCGCGTGCGCGGTAGCTGTCCCGTGCATGCGCACCGCGACACACGTCATAGCGACGTGTACCCTCATCTGCTCGTGATTTTGGTTGGATACGTTGGCTGTTGCTTATGCGAGACGGGCTTTAACTTTAAAGGTATTTTGAGCTACAGCAGAAAAAAAACTACGGAAAAGGGCTGTTGTTTTGGCTCTAGTCTCTACAATTAGTAGCTGTATGATTTTAAAGATTTTGATTTGATTTAAAAAAGTGTCCATGGAGTTTCCTGCCCGTTCTTCTCCATAGGAACCAACTACGCTTTGGAATAGGCAACTAGCTTATTCTGACTGTCCGACTCCTTGACAATTCAATAGTGCCCTAATGGCTTAATTGAAATAAATACTTTGAGTTGAGTTTGAGTTTAAATGTTATCTTTTTAATAGTTTCTACCGTGTTTAATTTAATTTTAACACTACCCAGCGGGGATATTGCGAAACACACTTACAGTAGCAATGGGTTTTATTTTGATAACTCAAAAACAATTATTACGTTATTTAAGTTGTTGAGCAGTTTTTTTTTTTTTCATATATTATGAAGCAATGGATTAGCTCCTTCGAAATCATTCAGATTTTTATTGATAGTGTGTTACTAAATTAGGGTGCAAGTCAAAAGTTTCATTAATCTTTAGCAAAAACATGAAATATAACTCCATCTCCATATCAATGCAAAAGAATTCAATAAACTTTATCGCCAATCATACAGCGAATATTTACGTACAAGACCTCCTTTGAATAGTACTATAAATTACGTTATTAATAAAACCCCGATAAGAAGTGCATGAATAATGTCATAAAGGTAGCGGAGACAAGCACAGTCTTATTGATTTCATCTCATGATGCATTGCGAAGTTCTCCTGTTATGAGGATTAAAATAGCATATTGTTCTGTCGAGGATAAAAGATGGGTGGATTGTGGGAAAGATAATATGGATAGAAAGGGGGTGAATACTGAGGTGACGGATAGGGGTGGATGAAGAAGACATGTGTTGATGATTGTGATCGGGATAACGTTCCTTTTAGTTAAGAGCGCACCGAGGAAACGATATACGTAATTGCGAAATAATTGCGCTTGTTTAATCCCTTGTTGCACCTTTATTACTTAACCTTTAGTTATGAAATTAATGTGTAAGATATTTAAGGATTCACTCTATAAATCGTACACTTTAGAAACACGACCAACTTCTGTAGTTTCCACGATTGAAAAAAAAAAAAAAAAAAACAAAGAAATCTCTAAAAACCAAAATATACCCTTAGTACCCTTAGTACGGCGTAAATACTTTACGGAAGGATATTCGTTTTTTAATAATAACAGAACTATACTCCATTTACGACAGTTATTGTGTAATATTGTTGAAATTAATGCACTTTAGAGTAATTTTTTTATGTAAATGGTAAATAGATTACAGTGCTTTGTATTTATCGTGAAATAACGGAGTTTATTTAACGAAAATAACGAAAGGGTGAGAACAGTTATTTGTCTAATGTTATAATAAATTGAGTATACATGTTTTCAATAACGAATACATTTTACATTTTCAAAATGTGTATTTTGTTTTAATAATACGAAGGAAATACCTAAATTAGCCAGAGCCGCCACGATTCTATCAATTATCGCCAGAAGCTCGATGCGCCCCTAAAAGCGAGCAAAACTCTTTAGTGTAACGTTTCTGAGGTAATTTATAGCAATACGGGTAGCTGGGTATAGGAATTCGTTTTGTGAGATTAGATCTGTTGGGAGCATATGGGCTAATGTGGGTCATATGAAGTTTTACGTTCGTTTTGGCAGTTTATGTGTACCTTCTTGGTTTTAATCTATAATGAGGGCTCTGTTTCTTTATGAACTACAAGTTCGCACCTTTAGTTTGAAAGTCACAGCGCACGAGGTCAACTTCCAAGTGCATTCCGAGAGTTGATAAACTGAAGTGCATACTTGCAATTAGTTTAATATTGTTTACTTGCTTTGACTAACTACAATTGATGACTGAAGTTCCTTTTATTTCTATTTGCAGAATTGTATTTTTCTGACCTAATGTTATCAACCGATAATCTTGTTGGAGATAGTGCGCGCTTGCCTTGTAGTTAGGTACCTATTCCCTCAAGACATGAAGACTCTTCTTTTAAACCTAATGGGAAACACATACACTGAAAAAAATGCACTCCAATCAAGTGACTTTTTAGCTTGATTAACGATATCTTGTTTAGATTAATCAAAATCTTAGTTAAATTGATCATCAGGACATGATTGCAGCAATACTAGTTCAAATGATTGAACGCTCAAACAAGTTTCTCGATTACCTTTAACATGACATCGTTGTAGAAGAGTTAAAAAAGAGAAAAGTAAAAAAAAATTACTGTAACAAAGTAAGTTAGTTGTGTCAATCAAGCATTTTGATTACTTCTATAAAGATCATTGAAACTTTAATCTTGGTTGGAGCAACTATGTTTTGGCTTGATTACTGCAAATAGGTTTTGTAATAACTCCAATCAAGATCCCGTTTCAAATCTTAATCAAATAAAAGTAGTAGCTGTGATCATTGTGCTTGATAGGCTCAGATGCAAACAAGTTACTTAGTCAATCTAAACAAAATCTTGATTGTGGCAATTTAGTTTTTTTTTTTTTTCAATGTACTTCACATGGAATTCCACCTTCCAGATCCAGCAGTAGCGGCAAAGAGACACAATAAAAAAACCATTACTCACGTGGATTCTTATCAAACTGCATAGGGCTGCACCTATCCAGGGTACGCACGTTGCCTTCTGCAGCATAGTTCCTGAACCCTGGCTCGCAGCGGTAGACCGCGCCAGGTCGAGACACGTTGTACTCGTACGGCGGGAAAAGCTCGGCTTCTGGAGCACCCACCAGGATCCTGAGGAAGAGGAGATGGAAAAAGATTAGTTTTGTTAAAGGTTCGTTATTATTTCTAGGCAATACAAGTAAAAGCTTGCGTGATAATAAAGTATTTTTAGCTAATAACCGTTTGATTTGAATTCACTTCGGGATGAATTACACGTTGGAAAAGACTTTAGCCAGGGCTTGCGATTTTCTGTTGATGGTGAGTATTATAAGATTGAGCTTAATATTAAGTAGTAAAGTTAAAGTCCTGCTGAAAACTTTCCCTCAGCTTGTTAAGCTGCCCATTCGGTGTCTGCCTCACAGAAAACTCATATAGCGAGACTTGTCATAATATTCAAAAAAGGACTTTTAAACTCTAATATTTCAGGCAACCGAATTTGGGTTCCCTCATCTATCAGGTTTCTTTTAAACCTTTTAAACTTATACTTTCTTATCTCTTCAGTATCTACACTATACTCCATTCTTATCAACACAATACCCCATAGTACTACACCCATAAGTATTCACCACATATCCTAACGACCAGGACAAAGCAATCACACCATCATAGCTCAGGAAACGGGTCAAACAATCAGACGACTCTTGGCACTGAGCCAGCACGTAAATAGACCGGGGTTCAATCCCGGTCGGGTACCTCGCCAAATTGTATTTCTATACACTGACTCATGTGTGACGTGTGTGTATGTCTGTTGGTGTGATGTCATGGTGGTTTGAGTAATTTGTAATTCGGTAACGTAAGGTAATTTGGAGACAGTAGCCACTAAAAGCAATCTAGCTAGCCTGTTCCCAACTATGTTGGGATCAGCTTACAATCTAACCAGATGCAGCTGAATACCAATATTGTACATGAAGCGACTGCCTATCTGACCTCCACAATCCAGTCACTGTAACACGATACCCCTTGGTAAGACTGGTTGTCAGATAATTATTAGCCACCCAAATAATTATTTCTAAAATCGTATCATCAATTATTATGTCCTTAACTCTTGTTGCTTGTCTTCTGGTCGCTTGCTTCTATTATTATTTCATATTAGTTAGAATGATATGAGGATCAAAGTTAATTTAACTTTAACAAAAATGAAACATCATAAGAATTACTTTTTAATTGCACTCGGTAAGTGGACCTGAAGTGCGTGCACGTTTTACCACCAAAATAGTCTTGTGTAAGTTTTAGAACCATTTGCATAATCTACCGAAATCGAATATCAGTGTCAAAAGTCAAAAATTCAAGTGCAACAACAGAGATGAATGGTTGTTTACTTTAGCGCATAATAATATAATTATAGTTGCAGAGATTATTTTATTTCCATAAATAGCAATGACTAAGACATAAAGTGACTGGATAAGATTAAAATAACAAGTTATTAGACTCTAGTAAAATTAACTTTAAGATTAAAGTCATGCATACAATGAACGTCCAAGGAGATTCGGGTCATAAAAACTACATTCAGCAATATTGTGGAATTTAGGGGCTATGGATTTAATTTAAAGTATCTAATTACTGCCTTTAAAACAAGAAATGAATACATTTTTTGCAATAAATTTTAAAATAGATCAACCAATAAAATGAATAGGGTAATTAGGTACTTAAGTGCTCAATTTTGACATCGAATACTCTTCACACATTGGAATCATTTCGGTTCTGTAATAAATCGTATTATAAATAAATATTTTAAATTAAATATATATATTTTTTTAGGACACTTCAAGTGGGGAGTTTGTTCTTGGGATAATTTCGTCCCAACTATGGTACCCTTCATTGTGCGTGGCCCGACACGCACTTAGCCGGTTTTTGCATGGACACAAGCAGGAAACAATATTTCTGGCAACAATGTGGGTTATAGTGTTACTGCAAATATGCTAATGTACCGTATTCAAGGTTAACATGGATAAATGTAATTTTAATTTATGAAGAACAATTTATTCTAATTTTATTTTGAAATGTATCAAATTTGAATTGTATTTTAATTGTATGTAATTTTAATTAACGTGACTGTGTGTGCTTTTATTATTCGTATTGAGTTTATGTTACTTGAATTAAATTATTTGAATTTAACAAAAGAACATCCCGAATCATCAAATGTTGTTGACAACAGTGTTGTCGGGTTTTGAAATATTCTTCTATTTAATTCTTTCACCTTCGAGAAATGAACCCCAGAACTCTATTTAATCCACGATAAAATTGTACCATCTTTACGTAGATTATCAGTTTATCACATTCAAATACCATCTCCACAAATCGATTATTTAAAGATGTGACACTACGCGACATCAAAGTTGATATTTTTACGTCTGCCCTAGGTACAGTCAGTTACCGCAATTAGCTGACCCCCCTTTGCTCAAATGGTTGAGATTTTTTTAACTAACGAATCGTATAATTTTCGTGTCTTCCTAGTTTTGGGAAGATTTCGTATACTTATTTAAATAAAATTAAGAACTATAAAATTCTATCGATTCGTATTCTAAAAAATCTCAACCATTTATGCTTGGGGGGTCAACTAATTGCAGTATCTGACTGTACAATCAACCGCACATCAGTAGTAACAATTTGACATTCTCAGTGCCTTTAAGTCGCAGCAGTAAGGGCGATTTTTGTGGTGCAGGTATTACCTGATGTGCGGTTGATATTACAAAGGTAAGGTGTGGAAATAGCTCAGTGGAAATAGTCCCCTTTCCGGCGCGCGCGGTGCCCGGAATAGACGAGTCACTGGCGCTTATCAACCGTGGGGGAAATGGGGACGTGTGTGAGGAGGTATAAGATTATAGGTGTGTAGATTACTGTTTATTTAATCCGATCCAGCCCGTCCCTGGCTGTCCTCCCCCAGCGACGCCCTAAGCCGAGGTCCGTACCGGCTTGGTGTTGCCCTTAGCGTAGTCGCTTAGTTTTAAGTTTTATTCCCTGGCTGGAGACCTCGATTTATTGAGGCACCCATAGGAAAGTCCGGTTAAGCAGTAGACAGCCCTTTAGGTTGCAAAGAGATGCCATTAAAAAAAAAATGTGTTTATTGTGTAGCAAGATTAGGAGGCATAAAGAAGAGTTTATGAGATAATATGTAGTATGTTTATGAGAGATTGGAGACCAATTAAAACTTCAAGAGGCAAATTTAGGAATGGTTGCTAATGAGAAATGTTGTCATTCGTTAAAAGATAAATATCACTCGTCTATCAACTATTCCATTGGTTACTCTAGGATGCATATCCGGTACGGCTCTATAATCCTTCATTCGAGTAATCGAGTCTGGTCAAACCACGCTGGGGTCGGCGTATTTAATTCATTCATTCATTCATTCAAGCTATAATCGACTGTTGATATGACGGCCCGAAAACATTATATATTTTTTACGTCACACCTGGCCATGCGTACAGTTAAACTCGCATTGTAGCCAGGTGAAGACGTAAAATTGTGTACTCTCTACGGGCAGTAAAAAAGAGAGCCCTCTATCGCATATTTACAACCCTCGTCTGCGGCTCGGGTCACAAATACCTGAGATTTCGGGCTTTCTTTCTTTTACTGCCCTTGGTAAGTAATGTACTATAAATTAACGGTTCACAAATCGATTGGGCAATACAATACGAGTATCACTTACAATGACAGATAAACCTATAGAACACATTACACTGCATGCCCTTTAATTAATCAGAATTAAAATTAAATGTAGGTACATAAATAATATCATATATATATAATCTATACAAATAAAATTAGTTAAAGTGTGTTTTTAATGTCATATCAGCTTTTTACTAAATGCATATGATATGAAAGTAGGTAATACTTATAACAAAAAAAACTGTCCGACTAATCTCCGAATCGGCTGGACCGATTTTGACGGGACTTTAATTGGCAGATATTAGCTGATGTTATAAGGAGTTACTTAGGCTTTTTTTTTTGAAAAAGACACTCGGGCGTAGCCGCGGGCAGTAGCTAGTTATATATAAAATATAATATAACTAAAACTATTCATAAACTAAATTCACACCCTAAAATAGATAATATTTTATGTACATAAAGTTCCTGAAAGTCGTATGCTGTAAAACTGATAAGTAGGCTACTATAGGCACATCAGCAGATTGTTGTCTTAAGTCGAATCGTATCGATTGTAACAATTCGACTGGTTTTCCCCACTGAAAGAACAAGAGCTGCATTCACTTGATACTGAGTAACGTTACTGACTCAGACACCACTCTGCTTAAACACCACATATCACAAAATAAATTTAGCATTGACTAAAGCAGGATGATGTTTTAAACTCGTTACGAGGAGAATTTAGAAATTTAGAAAGTAAACTTTTGAAAGGAATTTAATCTGTGGAAGGGTTAAAAGCCCAGACAACCTTTGACAATGTAATAAAGTAGCTAATATCGAACATTGAAATCCGAAAAAAAGGAATCACCGGTCGGCAGGTGGTTGGCGCGGCGCCACATGTGACTCACCTGCCGGCCCTAATTCTGTCGCCGCCGTAATGACCCGTAGTCTGTACTTAGCCACTTTTGCTACATGCTACATAAGTGCGAACGTAAACACTGCTACAAATCAAGCAATTTTAAGCTACATTTCCAGTTTAAGCTGATCTCGCATTGTGTAAGATTTCAGTACAATGAGAAGTCAGCTCATACTGGAAATGTATAGCTGGATTTGACTTGCGGCACTTCCCGAATCGACTGTATTTAACACAATATTTTTTAGGGATACGATGTTAATGTGAGTTAAAGAATGCTTGATTAGATTCATCACACAGAAGAACGATAGTAAGCAAATTAAAACGATTAATTAAATTAACTATGTAGATTTCAACGAGAAAAAGAGATTAGTCAATATCTGTGAATTGCTAATTTAATAGGTATATTACGGACACTAAAGGTCGCTAAATATAAATTTTAACTGCCTCTGTGGCCTAGTGGTAAGACCACCTGTTGCAGATCCAGAGGTCCCGGGATCAATTCTCAGAGGGGGCAAAAGTCTGCCTAGCTAGCTACCACCATATTATCTTTTTTTGTGTTTCGGCAGTTAGAGGTAAGATAGCCAGTTCCTCTGTGGTTGAGGATTCCGGGTAAAGCTCGCTTGCGCCTTCGGCCTTATAATCACTTACCATCAGGGGAGATGAAGGCAAAGAGCTTCCGCATTGTGGAAAAAATATCGTATAAGAAGCGAGCATGCTGTTTAGAAATAGCGACGCAAAAGTCGAAGACAAAGCTACACACCACAATGCGAAGAAAACCTTAATTTAAAAAAATCGCAGTCATAAGGACTGCCGATAGAAGTGAAAACTCAAAACTTTGGAATAGCTGACAGTCTGGCGCACACGTCACGAGCATGTCACGCATTTCGATGACGCGTTGACGCGAACCCATAACTTTTCCACCTACCAAAAATCGCTCAACATGGCTAAAGAAGTTTTCACTTCTAACATCTGTAGCAACGGCAGTGGCAGCCCTAATCCCGCCGACGGATTTAACCCTGCAAGTGCAATGTGTGTGCAAATGTCCGCACCTGCGCAGTGGCAGCTCGTATAGATTATACAACCGATACCGATGAACGGAAACAGAAACAACGATAAAGTTTGACAGTTATAGCACTGACTACAGTGTTAACTTAACGTAAGATGTGCTAACTGCTTACACTGTTAGGATAGAATAGGATCCTAGCCTGCATACTAAGATAGATTGTGTTGAAAGCAGCTTTACAGAACTGAAAGCAACTAATAAAAAACTTAAACCTATTCAGAAAATCGCTCCATACAAATAAAATGCCTCTTCACCAGCTAATAAGTGATGTTGTTCAATTCGTTAAGTCTTTTAGAGAGAGCTCACACAAAAATTTTGTTAAGAGCGATCATCCCGCGCGGGCTGGTAACTTCGCATCTCTACAGATTTTTCGTAATTAATTTACAAAATTTAAATCAAAGTACATTTTTTTTTCAGCCAGGCATTATTTTTAATACTTACTTTATAGTAAATACAAATATTTCGCCGTAATACAACAAATAGAAAATAATTGACGATTTGTAATTTTTTATGAGTAAAAGAATACCATAATAACCGTTAACAATAGCATGCATACTTATAAATATCAAAGATCTAGTACTTGGCTGAAAAAAAAATTGTACTTTAATTTAAATTTAATTATTTTAAATTTTCTTTTTTTTATAGTACTTTGAAAATAATATAATAATCACGAAAAACCTCTAGAAATGCGACGTTACCAGCCCGCGACGGATGAACGCTCTTAACACATAATACGATAAACTATGCTCCCTTATCTTCCCTGCTACAAAATACAAATCATTCAATCAGTCTTCAAAGTCTTTACCTACCCAAGTAATGTATCTACATTACTGTTCAGCTTTAATATTAGCTAGCCTTATACCATGACATTTCACAACGGTGCTACCTACAAAGACAAATGTCAAATAAACGTCAGAAACAAAACATTTCATTTACTTCTTTCTTTCTCCGTGTACTAAGATATTCTGGTTTCCTTAAAGCAACATTGTATTTTAGACCAATATCAAATAAACGTCTGAAACAAAATAATACATTTAGTTCTTTCTTTCTACATGTACTAAGATATTCTGGTTTCCGTATAGCAACATTGTATTTTCGAACTATGTAGATATAGCCAAGGGGGCCATGGCTTAGTGAAATGGTTCAACGTTCAACTATAAAACCGTTTCCGACGGTAAGGCGTGCCGCGACTAATCTGCCAATGTAGCGAACATGACTAGCTAAACTTAAGTTAAGTTAGTGTTGTAACTGTATTTCAGAAGGGAACAAACCATATTTTTGTTTCACAGTTATTACAGTTTCAATATTATTTAATAAGACTGACTGACGTCGAATAAATGAACACATTAAATAAGAATCATGACAAATTTTATTCTATCAGACAACGCCAAGCTATGCTATATATGTACACCAAACCAAACTAAAGGGCAATTTATACAGAAACACGATTAATTTAAAAATAAGGCTGAACTTAGATTAATCAAAGCAACCCCTGCTATTTGCCAAAAAAGCTCCAGAATTTGCTGGGCTATTACCAAACGGACCACCCAGTACCTACAAATTAGGTGTGAAATTAGACCTTGGTAAACGCCAAAGGTTAATTAAGCCAAATTAATGTGACGACTGTTTCTTAATAACCGTCGCAGACTTGCGACGTGACCAAATGTTGTCTGTTAATGTATTTGCTTCGAAATCAACTCGCCTTGCCTTATCCCAACTATGTTAGAGTCGGCTTCCAGTCTAACCGAATGCAGCTGCCTATCTGACCTCCACAACCCAGTAACTGGGTAATACGAAACCCCTTGGTAAGACTGGTTGTCAGACATTCGGGCTTCTGACGACCCGTAATGGATGTCAAAGATTCACGAATGACAGCCGGGACCAACGGCTTAACGTGCTTTCCGAGTCTCGGTATGTAAAGATGGTCACCCATCCACAGAGCAACCCCGGCAAGCGTAGCTTTACCTGATGGGTCGACCCGTGATGGCTGTTATTACTTAACCATGACCTCCTCTTATCTCAGCTCCTATTATCTCCATTATTGGGTTATGAAATCCAAATCTAGAGTCCCAATTGCAGTACGTGTCTGATGAAAATCCAATTTTCACACCAGAGAAACTATTCAAAATCATATCAGATCTCACCAACTTTAGTTCACAATTAATCACCAATGTTGCGTCCAACGTTGGCTAATGACGTAGCTCATCAGCCATCATTGTGCAGGCTTCAATAGACACAATGGATGCAACATCAATTATG
Organism: Dryobota labecula; assembly: GCA_947523025.1. Lineage (NCBI taxonomy): Eukaryota > Metazoa > Arthropoda > Insecta > Lepidoptera > Noctuidae > Dryobota > Dryobota labecula. The sequence goes on from OX383292.1 coordinate 3,198,306, forward strand.
AACAATACGGACACACACATTTAATATTAGATAATATTCAACGGAGAAATGATCTTTGAGATCAATAACTGTTGTGGTATCTACTTGTAAAGGTGGCTCTGCCATGAATGGTTCAATCTCTTCGGATTTAGAAGAGAAAAAAATACCAGGCTATTATTGTATCACTTAATTATCACTTGCTTAAAAAGCGGTGAAGGAAAACATCGTGAGGAAACCAGCATGTCTCAGAGATATTTCACGACGGCATGTGTAGTCAAGTCAGACGCCCATGGGCGGCATAAAAACTCGGACACCATGCAGGTTAGTCACGAACCACACGAAAAGAAGAAGAATTTCCCCACTGCAGGGCAAAGGCATACAGAGAAGTCACGAGCATTGATCACCACGCTTGCTAAAGACGGGTTGGCGATTTCAGACTTAAAATAAGTTTTCCATAGTTCCATACTATCCTAACTAATATTATAAATAACTAAAAAATAATAAGTAATAATAATAATAATTGGAAAGTAAGTTTGTTTGTTTGTTCGTTACCTTTTCACGCCTAAATCACTGAATCGATTATCCTGAAATTTTACATATATACGTTGTCAGGTGTACAGAAACGGATATAGGGTACCTTTCATCCCGAAAAAAAGTACTGTTCCCTGGGAAATTAACAATAACGTTCTTATGATAATAGATGGCGCCCCGTGTCTTTTGAATCATGGTTGAATTTAGAAGGACATAGAGGCTACATTAATTTCATCCTGAATCGCAGATGAAGTCTCGGGCAACAGCTAGTAATATCATAAATAAGAAGCTATGTCTGCCTGTCTGTTACGTTTTAACGCCTAAACCACTGAACCGATGGTGATTAAATTTAGCAGAGATATAGCCTAGGATATGGAGAAAGACATGTTCTACTTTTTTATGCGACAACCGACATCCACGCGGGCGGAACCGCGGGTAAAAGTTAGTTAAATAATAATTATAAACTGCAGTAGCTGTGTTGGATTTTTAGTTTTCATAGTGATCATTTGAAAAACAGTTTTGACATTAAAAGTGTACGTAGGTAACTAATTAATTATTCTGTGTTCTGTGCAATTAAGGCATATTATATACCTACTCACGGAGTTCATTCAACCTTCTGCGTAACGTAGGTACATTTCAATAATAGCTAGGTACTTAGAATGATTTATTCCCCCTAAGGTAAATTACAAATGCATCATGAAAATTAGAACTCAAGAAAACCGCAAAACAAAATACAAAACAAACTCATTGATGGAATCATTTTCCTCAAACAATTGTCATTGCAATTACAAATAAAATTGATAACTATTCTCTATAAACAAACGTCACTATACCACATGATGACATGACGTGTCCGTCCGTCTGGTTAACTCAACGACAATTAGCGAGGCAAATCGTCCGTCGCGCCAAATACTTCAATTTAGATGACGACATTTGTGAAGATTTGAAATTGGGCATCACAACGAAGATATGAAGTAGACATAAGAAAAAAAGTTCGAGAAAGACCCAAGAAGAAACTTCACAACTACTTCCATTGAAGAAGATAAAAGCAATAGTAGAAACATTAAAGAAAGAAAGGAATTGGCATTGGATGGAAAGAAAAATGGGAATATCTGCACCGCAAACTTTCAATCTTTAATAAAAGACAAATAAATCCTGCCCTGTATATAAGTAAGCCCTGTATGAGTATGAGTGTTATTTGTAATTTATTTCTATTTGTTGTACCTACTCTGGACGCATTTAACGTGTAAGTTTTTATTTTAGTTTTTTACATCGTTCTCACATTTACTTATAAATAATTCAACATTACAGATGTAACGAATACTTTTGTAACAAATTTAATTTAAAAGAGTGTCCATGGAGTTTCATGCCCATTCTTCTCCATATGTATCTACGCTTTGGAATGGGCATGTAGCTTCATTTTTCTTACTGACCGACTCCTTGACAATTCAAAAGTGCCTGTAAATGGTTTAATTGAAATAAATGATTTGAGTTTGAGTTTGAAGGAACTACATAGTAGTAGTCACTACTTCACTAGGTAGGTTGAGTGTAACAATCTCATTCTTGTCAAATCAATGCATCCGTTTCTGAGATAAATGAGTCAACAGTCACGCAAACATATTCTAACCATATATAACATACTTATTCTTAGTTAAACCTTGTCATACCTTCTCTAAAAGGAGGAAAAAACTAAACAGTTTTTGCTTCAATCAGACGCAGGTATTCATACAAACTGGTCATATACTAAAGAATGTTAGATTAGAGGCAGGCATTTATCATTCTACACACATTGCAGAAGCCAATTGAAGGAAACATGTAATTACATACAAGGCTCGTAAACATTTTATGTACTATAGACTACCTGAAAGTACCTACCTATTGAGTTTTATTGACATCTTGTTTTCTAAGATCGCGAGTATTCGCGAGTTGAGCTAAACAATGGGACTCTTCTACTCGATAGTTAGCCAATAAAGAACTATGTAACTTTAAATATCTATCAGCGTTTGAACATATTGGATTTGATCTTTATCGTAATGTAATACCTCCGGCATTATATATAATATGGCACCTAGTAATCTCTAAAATTGAAGTGTTCTATTGTAAAATTTCACTAGCAACGCCTCAAGAGTTTACAGATGAAAATGGTTAGCCACTACGTGCCCATTATCCTCGCTAATTCCCTAAAATGAAAGTAGTTAATTCCAATAGTCCATCATTAACTAATCATCAATGTATTTTTACCTTATAGCTTTTGACTTGAGAATTTTCCAAGCATTAATATTTAAAAGAGCTGTGATACCCATGACCATTTTACCATCTGCATAGCTATTTGCCTTAACAAAACTTAGTCAGTATTTAATCAGCTCTTTCAGCACACAAACCCATTTAGCTAAAAACAAGGAAACATCTCTATTGTCTTCTCGTGTGCTAGAAACATTCTTATCAGATTATCACTTGTTTATAATTAGATAAGCGTTGCATCACTACAATGTTGTAATGAGAGCGTTATGATAACAGCTGCGTTTAGCAATCTGGATGATGAGATGTTTTGCGAGAAATTAGCGTCCTTCCTTGGTTTTTATCAAAATGTACAGAGTAGGTGTTTTTCACACAGTAAATTCAATCCACTATTTAGCGGACTAAGTATCAATGCATTTCCATAGAATGCTTGCTAATCTCATAGGACCAAATAATGGGACTATATCAAAATAGTTAATTTTGTTTTCACATTTTTTATCAATATGTTAATAAATACATTACAAATAATGAACAACTTAAGACCTTATCACCTAAATGATATAAGCAGCTGTTGGACTTAAGCCTGTCCCAAGGTGTACTACAACATCTGGACAACTGATTTCTACATAAATATATATGTACCAATGAATGAGAAAACATTGCTACAATATGCAGGGTGGCGATTTAGTCACCTGCATCGTTCACTATGCTGGTACTACTTTGATGGTATGGAAACGACTTCTTAAATATGTAGTATTGTTTAACTTTATAACTAGCATTCGATTCTCTAGTCATAAAGTACAAAATTTATCAATTCCGGAATCGTGAGATTTTTACGATCAATACAAAATATATTAGCCGACACCTGAGCGTACGTAAATATACATTGGATTATATAATCAGAACTCTAAATTTGTCGATTCCGGAATCCCGGGATTCTTTTGATACAAAAGCGCATTCCACAATAGCCAACACCTCAACTTTAGGTAAATATGCATCCGAATATCTTATCACTGATTATGAATGATCCAGTACCATAAGGTAGGTATAAACCAAGCGAATACCCCACAAATGCGGCCAATTTGAATACCATACGAGCATATGGTATAAAACAGACACAAACTACAAAGTACCATATCGTTTGCATAGCGATCGCGACTCGTCCGGCGACTTATGCTAAGTTTCGCTTTGAACTCGGCGACAGGTGCCTCGAATAGCCGTACGATGTGGATGTGCCTTGCATATTAAAGCAGCTGCTATGCTTTCGTTGATATCGGTATTTCTGATACAGATATAGAGTCCTTTAAATATCTATGAAATCATCAGTATTCTCTTGAAATCACGTGAACATGATGACCTCAAAAACTGCTGCAACAACCTACCTACATCACCCTTATTAAGATACTGACAAAACCAAAACACAGGAAAAAAATCTAATGTTTTTACATACATATACCACCCCAGTAATCTCGGAAGGGTTAGACAGGCACAAATCCAGATTCCGGGCTGCTACTGAGTAATTTCTGATGAAAAACCTAATAACACTTTGCGCCGACCTGGGAATCGAAACCAGGACCCCATGCTCAGCAGCGCCGCTACTGACAAACGAGGCAGGTAGTGCAAGCATTAATGTTTTATATCACAAAAATTAATCAACAAAATGAATACCTCTAAAGAAGGTAATATAAGTAGCACAATGATTAAAAAATCTGGCGCCCCACATAGTTCCAATCATTTAGTCCCCCCTCATTCATACGGCTTCGCCATATTGAATGATTTGTACGTCTTCAATCATTCAGCTGTGAATGATTGAATGAAACACAATTCTTTGGTCGTTTTGGGTGTTGTTTTACACCTGTAGTTTACGAATGCAAAAAACAAGTAGAGGAATGAAAGAAAAAATAATATAATTTTCCTCTAATACAGGATTATCTTTAATTAACGAACATAATAGTCTAGATTCTGTTGACCCAATCATGTTTGCACAAATTTGTAAACTGCTTTCCACCAAGAAAATAAAAACGCAAACAACAGTTACAGTCAGAGAACCATGAAACAATACCTTTATCGCTAAGCAAAATCAAAAGATTATAATAAATTATCATAAACAAAAGATTCTCTTTCTTCAAACCAAGTTCAATATTTAGCAGCACATATTCACATAATATATCAATACATTTGTTATCGCGTGCGGACCGCCATTGTAGCACCCGCGGCGGATCACTTGCAATCTTCTCATTTAGACAATCAGCAAGATACGGGAGCGAGGGTGCGCCGGAGTCAAGCGGGATAGTGCAGAATTTTGTACTTGTGTAGGTTAGAGCAGTTAAATATATTGTTTTAAATCTAAAGGTCACACCAACGGTTGGAGCTGAGACAGTCTCAACGAAAGGTTTAATTGAATTAATCAAGATTCCGGAATGCGAATTCGAAGTGACGTCTAACTAAATTGAACTGATTGAAAAACGACACTTCGCATAATTTGTGCTAAAGTTTATGACAAGGTACTACACATTTGCATGCTTAAATTACAGAAAATTTCATTTGCAATCCTTTTCATAAATTCAGTTACACGGATTTACAAGCATCTAAGATCAAATGTCCAACACAGTCGCATTAAAACCAAGCACGATGGCACCATAGCCAATGATTTAAATCCAAAACCTGCGGACCACACAACCAGAGACAACCCAAATAGTGCACCAATTCAAGCTGTCATCAAACCAAATAACACAAAAACAACTAAAGAAAAAGAACAACTTACAAAAGAAACATACATTACATCTGACAAACAATTGATTCACAAAACAATACATGCGTAGACGCCACATGTACAGTACCATAGTATCAAATAACATATGACAAAACAAACTTGCGTAAGACTTAAGTCTCCATCCAAAATGCAAATGGTCGAGAAAGTCAAGCGAACAGCGTAGGACGCATTTTTATTAGGCCCGCACTAGACGATGAGGTTTTGCGCAGGCGTGATATGAATGATGGCATTTTATTGGCTACTGTGGTACTGTCAATCGGGAGTTCAATGTCATCGATGGCATAGCTCTGCTGTATATTACGGAGGTCTGTGCGTTGGAGACATCAATATGTCAATATGGAAATATTTATATCTTTGGGTTTTAAATTATATCTCTAATTGGAATACATAGTGGAATCACTTCTATTTAAAGAAATCTTAGTCGGCAGCGAGCAGAGACTCAATTTTATGAGAAATGATAGGGTAGATATCAATACTAACAACGTGAAAAAGGATGAACAGCTTAGAAAAGCAAAATTTGCAACAAATCGAACTAATCAGGTACAAAACTTTATTCATAGATGCATTCATCACTGTATATAAACACATTGTGGTTGTAATATTTCAAGATCAGGGCTTGAATCTGAGCCCGAATGTCCCAACAGGTATTCATTACAACTTAATAACCCACAAGATATCACATGTACCAATAAAGGCGGTAGTACAAAATAATGTGTAGGAGCACATTAATGAGGCTACGATAGAAGTATTAGTCGCAGTTGCGACAAGTCGTGGGTGTGTGGACGGCCTTCTGCAGATGAAAGGGCCCTAAGTTGCCCAATAGGGTTTAGGTAATGTAAGGGAACAACCTTTAGCATAATTGATTTGTTCGGAACAATACTTAGTTACAGCGACAAAGATTTACATAATTAAGCAATTAACTTTTCTTTGTGTGTTATCTGCGATAGAGTAAAAATGAATAGGCCCAGAATATCTGACCATCCATTTCTTTCCACCTTGAAAGGTTGAGGACGTCAAGATTCGACCCAAAAAAACACATTTTTCATGTGATTCAGATTCATTTCAAAATCAGACTTATACGTAGTTGCTAAGATCTATCAGCTTACTTCAAAGAGTTGCATATATTCTGTAGTGAACACAAGATCCTGACTTGATTGATTGATTGATAACTCGACTGATGAGTCGTCAATGGAATATTAATAGCTCCTTACCTTTACCTACAAGGTATGGCCTGTGGCTCAGAAAACAAGCAGTGTTTAAATTTTTTGAGAAGAGAAGACGTGGCTATATATTATATACAAATTGTCCCTGATTTAACGCATACGCCAAACACCCCAATTAGAATATTATATTCTAATCATAATACAAACACTAAAATTTCACTATCCATACCATACTAATATTATAAATGTGAAAGTAACTCTGTCTGTCTGTCTGTCTGTATGTTACGTTTTCACGCCTAAACCGCCGATCGTCATGAAATTTGGCAGAGATATAGCTTGGGATATGGAAAAAGACATAGGCTACTTTTTTTACGCGATAACCGACATCCACGCGGGCGGAGCCGCGGGCAAAAGCTAGTTATGTATAAAGCATTGTTTATTTATAAAATTAGTTATACTAATTGTGGGTAAAAATATAATTGTGGGTCTAGCGTAAGAGGTAGGTAAGAGAAAATATACAGTCAAAATATACACTGCGCCATAAAAATAGATTAAACTTACCAGGATCTAAGCTAAAAATGCACTCAATAAGTACACTAGTCATGTCAATTAAAATATATAATAATAAATTACCACAAACAATAAAAGTAGAACAAAATTTTTATACATTCTTAAATAAATTAAAACAATTTCTCCAACTAAATAATTTAAAATTTGTCATTTATATTCATTTCATTTGTATTCATTGATAGCTTATCTTATCAATGAATACTTAAATAACAAATTTTAAATAACATGTTGTATGAAATAATCACATTAACTATTTAATATTATCACAACAACTAAGTAGTCAATTAAAAGCCCTCTTTCTCTCTCCAATCTCCGGGTTTACAATGATAATATCTTTGTAAAACCTACCACCTAAGTTCACACGTGGAAGTAATAAATATATTGAGTATTGAGGTATTTCGTCCATTTTGACTTATTTTGACTATACAGCGGAAGTGCGTCTGTAATTTACGTACTCTTAATTATGTTTGTGGATTCAGTAAACGATTGTGAACTACTTTTATTACAACGTGCATTAATTCAGTTACAAATTGCATTTTATGGAAATTCGCAAAGCAGTCACAAAAATTTTGTATGGGAGTCAAACTTTTGCCTTTAAATATACGCTAACGGAACATAAAGCTTCCAAAGATCTACTCTTAGAGTGTAAGGTGAGGCAGGTCCTCATAAATAACCACCAACTTATCTCACGACTTATTAGATGAACCTGTGATAAAATAAGAGGCTTAAATATGGATATTAACACGACAGGCCGCGCAGGGCTCTCATTATTAGCTTATCTTAATTTAACATCAACACAGATTCTAGGCTCCTACAAAATAATTAGTGGATATATCCCAGTTTTTAGGTGGTGGTGGAAGGGAGAATCAAAAAGCGATTTAAGGCGAAAGCGAGAGGTTAAAAAATGTTGTTTTTTTTTTTGTGATACATAATTTTTTTACTTTTTTTGCAATTTGCAGGTCAGTATCAGGTTGTATGTTGATCTATTATTTATAGAATTATAATCATAAAAATCATCAAACAACTCTCTAAGTTCATATATATTCCTATTGAATGACTATTTCATGAAATCATGACTTTTAGGATTATATTAACTTAAGGAGTTGTATTACTAATTCTAATGATTATAATTCTGTAAATATGTACATATTTGTTACGGATGCGAATCTTACTTTAATCAACATGGACTCAGACAAATGGAGCTGCAAATTGCGAAAATCGTAAGAAAATATGAATTTCGCGGGCTATCTTATCGCTGCCCCCACGAGAATCCTAGGAGATTTGTATAATGATAATTTGTAGGAAAAAGAATAGCTCGTCGCCGCATCAGCATTATGGAAACTGGAATCACTAGTCTGTCCTAACATGCTTACAGAGACCAGACTAACGTTAGCCCGCTGTATTATGAGCCGTGAATCAGTGATGTCGAAAAGCTCATAAGACACAAGTCGTCACTACTAGAGGCAATCACTTAAGCACAATTAGATTAGGCTCATTTTTCAATGACATAATACATAAACTTCAACATAACAGGTGCAATGTGGGTAGGTAGGTATACTTGTACCTACACTTTTACCTTCTCCTTCGGGGAATTAGTCGTGATAGTGTATATTTACTTGGAAAGTTAATAATTATGCACATGTTTACGCCCCTCAGTACTTTCCGCTCACCGCTTATAACTCGCCCCACAACTATTATAATATGTTTACGATAGCTAACTACGGCAATATATGTTGCACACGCACATGACTTGTTTATAATGTAGTAATAAAGCGTCAACTCCCAAGACCACCCGTGTGTGGCCGGCCTAACATCTGATCTTGTAATTCTGATCGTTGCATTCGCCTTAAGAAATATTCTGTTAGGCTGTTTGTATACGAACAGTCAAAACTGTAAAAAGTTTCCAGCTGTGAATGAATTATTTCTCTATTTGTAAATTAGCTTTCTATTTATGAGTATTGTATTAATTCTGTTTGTGTAGTTTTTTATGGTGGTTTGTCTGTTCGTCTTTAAAAACTGTATTGAAATATTGTCGGTATATTAAAAGCCTGGCGAGTTATTTAATGACTATAGGTACTACGTAAGTAGGTATATTAAACAAGTTGTTTTATAATCTTTAGATATCGATAGCCATCAAGTCTGGAGAGTTTTGCTAGCTAATTTAATTTGACCTTGCATAATTCTCACAGCACAACGTTACTAAAAACTTAAGCGGGAAGCGCTAAGGTAGCCCGCGAATTTAAAATTTTCTTAAAATTTTTGCTTTTTGTTGGTCAGTGTCAGGTTGTATGTTTATTAAAATATGACTCGTGACCGTAAAAAAATATGTATTTACAGAATTATAATCATTAGAATCAGTAATACAACTCCTTAAGTTAGTATAATCCTAAAATGCCAAGATTTCATAAATAGTCATTCAATAGCAATGACTATACTCGTATAGGTTTAATATAGGTTTAATTCTCTTTGAGCAATAGGAATATATATGAACTTAGAGAGCTGTATTGATAATTTTTATGATTATCTTATAAATAAAATTCTCGTGTCACAATGTTAGTTACCATACTCCTCCGAAACGGCTTGACCGTTTTTTATGGAATTTTATATGCATATTCAGGAGGTCTGAGAATCGGCTATTATCTATTTTTTTTTTTAAGTTTTAGGTAGGTAGGGTAGTGTAGGATAGGGTAGGGTAAAGGGTAGGTAGGTAGGTAGGTAGGTAGGGTAGGGTAGGGTAGGGTAGATAGGTAGGTAGGTAGGTAGGTAGGTAGGGTAGGGTAGGTAGGTAGGCTAGGGTAGGGTAGGGTAGGGTAGAGTGGTGGAGTTTATACTATAGCTTTTTACAGAACGAATTCTGTTGGGTCAGCTAGTAATTCTATAAATAAATATATGATACGGACGCGAATCATATTTAGATTAACATAATTAGATTAACACAAAATTTGAATTCCCGGGCTACCCTGACGCTTGAAATAACTTACAAGCATTCAACTTTCATTAATTACAACATCATAGTTACTTTAACAGTTAATTTAAAGGGATTAACCGCTTACCTTTCACCTCATCGTGTTTTTACGACGGCAACATTTATAAAGTTAACTTAGTATGTTTTGCATAAACAACGAATAAATCTTTATTAAGAACCTCAATGTGGGAAACTGTGATTATGCAAATAAATAATTGTACGTAATTAATAAGGTATGGGTAAAGACCTCACCTCGTATGCCCGAGGTTGTGGATTCAAATCTGGGCAAGTACTAATTAATGTTCATGACTTTTTCAATTCATATGTATTTTCTAAGTTTCTTATTTTATTAATTTAATAGCTTCTGCCCGCGACTTCATCCGCGTGAAATTTCTTGTTCCCCCGTTCCCCAATCCGTTCTCGAGATATCAAAAAGCCGTTCCACACAAAATGTATGAGAACATCAATTTTCGTCATATTTTTTTTTCGTGAATTTTTCGCACTTTTTAATATTTATTCTGCTATTCGGGATGGAGAAAAATCCAATCGATCCAGCCGTTCATTATAAGTGTAAATAACCCGATTTTATTTATATATTTAGATTCGGTGCACAAGCTAGGGGTTGTGGTTATTTCAATATAAACCTACGATACGATACATTTTTACGGTTAATAAAATTGTCAACTTGTATTCGATATAGGAGAAAAATTATGGTTTAATTTAGTAAGACAAGAATTATGGAGAATATAATTGAAGGGGCTCGAAGGTCCAATTGGTCGTGGCTAAGAAATAACAACCCCATGGGTCGATGATCAAGGTTAAGCAACGCTATCCGAGATCGGCCTGTGGATGGGTGACCATCCACTACATACCGAGCCCAGTAACAGGGTTGTGGAGTTCAGAAAGGCAGCCGCTCCATATAAATTACTGGTATTCAGCTGCATCCGGTTAGACTGGAAGCTGACCCCAAAATAGTTGGAAAGAGGCTAAGCAGATGATGATGATGATGTATTTTATAAGTTTATTTTAGTTATTACTGACATAAAATAACAAAATTTAAACTTACTTTCATACTGACATTACACAGTATGTAAGTACATATGTACCTTTACTGACATTGGTGAAGAAAGACATTGTGAAAAAACTTGGACCTATCTATACTAATATACTTATCCATACTTCCATACTAATATTATAAATGTGAAAGTAACTGTCTGTCTGTCTATCTGACTGTCTGTCTGTCTATCTGTCTGTCTGTCTGTGTGTCTGTCTGTATGTTACGTTTTCACGCCTAAACCGCCGAACCGATCGTCATGAAATTTGACAGAGATTTAGCCTGGGATATGGAAGCTACTTTTTTTCGCGATAACCGATATCCACGCGGGCGGAGCCGCGGGCAAAAGCTAGTAATATTATAAAGAGGTAAAATTTGTTTGTAAGTTTGTATGTAGAGGGTAATCTCTGAAACTACAGAACGGATTCCGAAAATTATTTTTGTATTTGATAGCCTAATTCCTGGAGAAGGTTTTATGCTATTTAACATCGTACTGTGACCCTAAGGAGCCGGGCAAAAAGAAAATAAAAAATCTGATAGAACGCTGTGTGAAGTAATAGCGCAGGTGGGCAACAGGATAAAAAGAAAAATAGGTTTATATGTCACAGAAACACGTGCATACTCGTACCAAGTCAGCGTACAGGCAGAATTCGTATATTATTCGTGCGAAGCAGAAGTTTTAATAAACTAACTGGTGAACATGATTTGGACATTTTCAATACCAGTGTTTCTCGGCTTAAGCAGTTGTTGGTGAAAAGCTTTTTTGCGGAAAAGTTTGTTTGCGTCTGAATGTTTTTTAGTTTGTGTTAATCGTTCGTGTTATTTTGTTTCCTACTTTATGTTATAGGTATTTTGTACCGACCTTTTTTGTTGTCTTTTTGTTTCAAGTGTTTTAAGTGGAAACTTTAAACAATTGTTTAAGAACACTGTTTATGTTAGCTGTAAGTTTCCCGAATAAAATAAAATATAATAAATAAATACCTACACAAAGATAATAATTAACTCGAGTAGGTAGGTAAACAGAAAAATATAACAAAATAGACCTACATTAGGTATAATCACGAGCACAAAACTGAAATAGTCGGCAGCTGCATGTCATGACTGTGACAAGAAGGCTTCCAGTCAGCATGATGCTGTGCTGTGCTGTGATATGCGATACGATACGCGATATAGGTGATACGCGGAGGGTCGAGGGCCGAAATTTCACGCGGACGAAGTCGCGGGACAGAAGCTCGTAGTTAATATACAAGTCTGCTGGAATCTCCAACCCGTCTTGAATAAGCGTGGTGATCAATGCTCGAGCCTTCTCTGTATGAGAAGAGGCCGTTGTCCAGCAGTGGGACAATAATATAATAAGATACGGAGTATCTGATGTAGTTTATTTTGTTGTGGTGTCGCAATTTGCGTTGGTAGGCAAAACAATTACTATGAACATACGAGTAATTACAAGTTAACACTTTCAATGCCAAAAACCCAGCATATGGGTCTAAAAATAATTCTATCGCGTGCCCAAAACCCGCATCCGAGTCGTCGCTGTAGGTAGCTATTGATGACTTCTGTACATGCCCACGACGCGTCATGTACAGAAGTCATCAATAGCTACCTACAGCGACGACTCGGATGCGGGTTTTGGGCACGCGATAGAATTATTTTTAGACCCATATGCTGGGTTTTTGGCATTGAAAGTGTTAAGTAGGTCGTTGTAATGTATACAGTGGCATTCAAATATGTCTTTTCGCAGATTTTGCTTTAATACGAAATGATGACTAAGTATTAAGTAAGTAGGTACCTACCTACTCTTTGTGAGAAAAGATCAATAAGCGAACGTCATCAATAGAGCATAAACATTAATTCATAATAAGGAAAACTAGTAGTAAGAGAAACGTTATATCGCTGAGTTCCTACTGAGAATTTATGATATTTTGATATTTTTCGTGAGAAAACCTATTATTAACAAAACCATGATAACTCGTACAAAAACACGACTTTCCCCTTTTCTACCATATAATTAAAATCTATATTTATCGGAGGTAAGCCGGAAGGGTGGCAGTTAATTACACTCGCCGTTAACTGACTCGTCGGCGGTGTATTTCTGTTAAGTTTTAATTAAATCACTCGACACCTGTGCCTCCCTCCCCCCACTCTCCCCACGGTCCGGCGCGTGCGATGCGCGTGCGCACGTGCCGCGTATTCTTCGTTTTAGATCCTTTTTTTATGGTAGTGCACCGAATGAATTGTTAAGTGAGCTTTTGTTTCCGGAATCGTAAAATTTTGGAGGTTGCTCGTTACAAAGGTATTACAGACAGTGTAGTACTAGAAGACATTTATTTATTTATCCTCCCACTGGAACGCCATCCTGTGCGCGGTGGACATCGAACGTGCGGCGATGGATCACCCACGCTCATCGCTGTCACAGAGCGTCAAGACACTTCTCCATATAAATCTTTAACTCCATCCATATTGCGCACATTCTTTGCAATTTCAATGAAGTCTACAAAATAAATTTGAAAAAAATAAAATTTATTTATTTCAAATTTATTTATTTATTATTAGCTAAAGGTCAAAGGTTTGACCTTTGACCTTTAGCTAATAATAAAATCGTTAAATTCTTTGATGTCTCGTCCTACCTGAAAGACGCAGATTGGCACTTTAAAAATAAATAAAAAAGAAACTAATAAAATAGAAAATGATTACAAACAATTATTCATTTTCACACTCTGTAAATATCCGTTCATACTTTCTTCTCACCACTTCCGATAAAATCGAAAGTGCCAAACATAACAAAGCACCATAAAAAAGAAAGTGCACCAATCATGAGAACAAACAGTCATATTCATAACAGAGCCATATTAAGACAAAGCGTTGAATGAGTACTGTTTACCACTACAACGCTAACGCCAGCGCATCGGAAACTAGCGGTAATATGGAGAAAGGTGCCAATATCAGTGCAAAAGACAGGTTGGAAAAACTAGTCGAATGAGCGAAATCTGAAGAAAATGAAGATATATGTGAGTTTGAAAGAAATGTGAACGTGGGAATCATAAGAATTATTGCCAATTGGATAAAGTAGCAGACAAGTATGCACCCAATGATTGATAATATGAAAAGGAAACAGGTCAGCAATAGGTAAAATAAACTGTACTGTGGTGATGATATAAATATTCAAAATTATGAAGAAAAGCAGTATTTAAAACCAGACTTCCATGAACGAACTACAAAAAGTTACTAACAAGAGATCTTTTGTAACACAAACTTATTCAAGTTACACATTATACCTAGTTAATTAATTCAAACTCTTTTCAAACAATGGCCAAAACATCAATGCACACTCTATAATTATTCTGTATTGTTTTCATAAACTTCCGCAAAGGATATTAGGAATTTAGGTATAATTTGTACAAAGGAAGAGAGCGCAAAGATAACAAACGATTTTATTATTAGCTAAAGGTCAAAGGTTTGACCTTTGACCTTTAGCTAATAATAAAATCGTTCAATCGTCAATATTTATCTTTTGGCTAATAATAAAAATGTATGCACACACATCGTCACTACATATGATCCAACTGGTATAACTACAATTGAAAAACTACTTCTACTAAGTACCAGAGAGCAAAATTCATAGGTACAGTATTTTTATCTCAATAAACAACGCGCGCTTTACTTGTGGTAACCAAGTGTACAAACACGCTGTGAATGTGTGCGTAAACGGAGGAGCTCTCGGTACCGGCTGAGACCATGGTGAAGTCGGAAATGTGTGTGTGTGTTATGTACGGACGCTATTCGTCTTCACACACACACATACACATGGTTACCACAAGTAAAACGCGCGTTGCTTCGTGAGATGAAAATACTATACTGATGAGACACCCTAAGGAAAGATAGTCGCAATTTTTTTAAAACAACACTTTTTTGTTTTTGGTGATGCCAAACCAAAAACTTGAAATAGAACTAAAATAGTAGTAATAGTAGTAGAGACGTCCACTGCTGGACGTAGGCCACCCCCAAGCATAGCCACTTAGGTCTCAATCCATTAAAATTTAACTCAAATTAAACAACTTTGAATACGTCAACAATCAAAAAAATTCTACTCCTTCATATCCGCATAAAATAATCGAATATTCAAAAAAATGCACGCTATTGAGCTATTTTCAAATTCAGACTGTATAGTCTGTATTTGTGTATGTATATACACAAATAGAATACACATATATTACATATACAAATAGAAGATGGATCACAATTAGCGTTCACGGCCACTTGCGCTTACGCAATAACGTAACCAACTGAAATACACTTTGATTCGGACCGAGGTGAAACTGATGAGTTCATGAATGTTGCTCTATTTAGTGGGTTACTCTAGCTGTAACGATAAAGGCTTGTGGCGGCATCTACAACGTCTAACCTACACCTAACCACATAATAACCACACACATTCTGTATCGCACAATCAGAGTTTACCGCAACTCCGGACAACTTCCACCAGACACAACACCCGTCTGGTAGGAGGATCCTTTCATTTCTATGGAGGATTAGTGAATCTTACACCCTGTTCCTAATACCTCCATAGGTTTTCTAGCATAATCAGTGTATAATATTCCCACTGCTCACACAGCTCTCTTCTCTGTGAGGAGTGGGCTGATATCCACGCTTGCCACACTGAAAAAAATGTTTATTTATACATAACCAAACTTTCGTCAACATGTAACACAAAAAAGTGACCACATAACTTTATGCAAAATGTTACTAAAACCAAAAAGCTGTTTTGTATTTTATAAAAAAATCACTTTTATTAAATCAAGTTAACTTTTATAAAGTCTTGTCAAACTTTGATTATTCCTGAAATGACCGAAGGGCTAAATATTTCTTTCAGTGCAGGTGCGGGTTATTACATGTCACACGTCTTTGATTTTTTTTTTTGATTCTAGGACATTCCGGTTTCCTCACGATGTTTTCCTACACCATTTTGAGAGCAGCAGTGACGAAAAAAGTTACATAAAGTAAAGTGCCAGCCTAGGTTCGAACCGAAGACCTACAACTCGTTAAGTCGGGGCTTTTACCACTGGGCCACCACGGCTCTTAAGAGAAAATGTGGTAATAATTTAGACTAAGACGCTGGCACCAGCAACTTCATCCCTCATGATCATTACAACCAAAAAATTACAGCGCTGGACATAGGTCTCCCCCAAAAATGAGTACCCACATTTAGTGGATTCCCTTCTATCTGGACGATATTTGTCATTTATGAAATATATAAACATGAAGAATGGGCAGCAGCGTTCTCTATGCATTTTTAACACCATGCTGCGATCGCCAACCCGCCTGCCAAGCGTGGCGATTATGGCAACTCCCCCCAACTGGGGAAGGCTTATGCCCAGCAATTGACGTCTTTCGGCTGAAATGATGATGATGAAACATGAAGTGAGGAAAATGTAAATCGGTTGACATGGTATGGGCATGTGATATGGAGGAAAGAGAAAAATGTCGTGAAGAAAGTTTTGACTTTGAGTGTGAATTTCGATGGCTATAAGAGTAGGGGAAAACCAAAGAAACGATGAATGAACGATGTGAAAGATGATATGGCTAGAAAGTGGCTGACTACAGTAGATGATGACTGATAGCGAAGACGTATAGAAGAAGAAGAATACATGTTGCGTCGACCCCAAATAAATTGGGCTGAGAGATAGGTGATGAGGAAAAAATTGCAATATCTAACGTAATCTGTCACAAAACTTATGGTCTCATAATTATTTTTATGTTTTAGAGCCAATGTCTCTTATCACAATTTCAGCGGGATGTGAATTGTGATTGTTCTGGATTAATGAACTGAATATTTTTATAGGCCTGAAGCCAGTGCCGGTTTTAACATTACCGGCGCGCAGGGCGAGGTTTCTATGGCGCCCTCTTTTTTACTTTCCAATTCACACATGTGAAAAAAAACCAGGGGCGTTTTTCAAAATTTTTAAGACATTATTTTTATGATAAGTTTAACTCGCACACCGACTTTTTATTTGTACAAAATAATACAATATTTGTAAATATGTGAGCACCTTGTATCTATCACATGGTTAATTTGGTCCAAACTTTGCAAAAATGGGTACTATAAAATTTCTGATTATTTAGAAGACAAAAAAGCTTGGGATTGAACTGTTCGCTCTGCTTAAAGCCTTTTGATTAAACCGTAAAACTTGACATTTTAATAATTATACAACGTTTTATTTACATACCTAATTATTGATGTTGACATTATTAAATATTATAGACAAAATGACATTGAATATTTACTTTGAAAAGTATTACATATATTATTTAATTATTGTGAATGTGAGCACTATGTGGGTCATTTGTTTTATTTAAGATTATCTCTTTTTCCTCTTTCTCAAGTTGTTTTAATGATGGTCTGGTATTTTGAGTACTTTATGCGGCCTACCCAAATGTCCTTTCTTTGGTATTGTTCGTCGAGTCGTTGAGCTCCTTAAATCCTGAGTTGAGCTACACGTTTACTGACAAATGCTTGCACTGACTGGACAGGTCCACTCAAAATTGTGTGGTTCTTTCCTCAAAAGACCATTTCAGACACGGATCTACATGGTCCTCACATGATCTGACCAAGATTATGTCTGGACTTTAAAAGAGACTTTGACCCCTGAATTTGTTTCGCCATTTCTTCTCAGGGATAGTCAGATAGGAAATGTCGACTTCCCCAAGCTTGTTTTTATATTTTTTAGACGTGTAAAAGTGATTCCGATATCCTATTTACAGAATAAACGATTTCATTTTATTTCATTTATTCGTCAATGCTTAATATTATTATTGTTATTACCTGTTGTGGTATAGTAATTACATTCTAGGTACATCGTCTTCACATGTAATGATATAATTGATGTATTATATACAAACTATTGTAAAACAGTTTAAAAGAGTAACGGTGGAGTTTCTTGCCCATTCTTCTCCGTGCGAAACTATCTTTTGGAAGGGGCAACTAGAATCAATTTTATTTCCGTGTAAATTTTGACGTTCAAAAGTGCCATTTATGTGCCTATTTGAAATAAATGCTTTAACTTTTTAAACAACCGTTTATATCAAAAAAACTTTTTTAGCCTTTCTATCGGCAAACTATAAAGGCATCGAAGTCTATGTTTTCAGCAATTTCATTTTCGATTGACAAGTTGCCAAGTATGTCAATCTCGATTGAAATGTTGTCGATCGCAGATAGGTTTGTATCAGCTTAAGCTTAGAAAAAGTCCTTTCTCCACTCGCTACCTTTACAGGTATACTGTCCAATATTCTCAATGGAAGGACGAGACGGGAAACCAGACATGAAGGAGCGCTTCTTCATGCCTGGCGCCCTTGGGCGTTCGCCCAACCGCGCCATACCCTGAAGCCGCTACTGCCTGAAGCTGTGCTTCAGTTGAATAGGTAAACTGTATTTCAATATGTTTTATATTATTTATTTATACAATTTTAAGAAAGCTTACAGACTAATACACGTATGTAAATGGTAATGAAGTAGTAAACATCTGACAATTGCTAATTACAAGCTTCCACATATATATGACAATGTTGTAACACAAGATTAAAGGGGGAAAAAAAAGATGAAAAGGAAAAGGTATGGAAAATAGGTAGGTATGCCGTGATAAACCACAAAATATTCACCCATTGAAATATTCCTTGCTCAAAATTGTCCTGATTCTTAACGCACTTGTGCAGAATAAATCAATTTCTAATTTTGTAAATTTATAATTAATATGTAAAATATTTCCGCATATAACATAACATAATTAGCCTATAATTTTCCCACTGCTGGGACACAGCCCTGGTCTTTTCGAGAGGGAGTGGGCCATAATCCACTACGCGGGCCCTGTGCAGGTTGGTAGATGTCACACGTCTTCGAATTTTTGGTTCTGGGACATGCCGGTTTCCTCACGATGTTTTCCTTCTCCGTTATGAGAGCAGTGGTGATGAAATTATTTACACAAAGTAATGCGCCTGTCAGGTTCAAACCTACGACCAACAACTAAAAACCTACAACTTGTAAATTGCGGCCGTTACCACTGGGTCACTACTGCTCTTTCCGCACATAATTGTCTCAAAAGAGGTAGAACAATAGAAGGCTCTATTGCCGTGTACATCTCTTGGAACTACATTTTTTTTTTCTCTGTAATGCATTTTTACAAAGATTGTGATATTCACATCAGTGAAATGCTAAATCCAACTCTTTTAGACTTATAACTAGAGATCGGATATTCGGATGCATATTCACCTAAAGTTGAGATGTTTGCTAATATCGAATGCGCTTTTGTATCGAAAAAATCCCGCGGTTCCGGGATCGACAAATATAGGTTTCTGAATATAGAATCGGATGTATATTTACTTACTTTCAAATTATGGCTTATATGGAATGCACTTCTGTATCGATCGTAGAAATCCCGCGAATCCGGAGTCGACAAACTTAGAGTTTTTTCCCGACTGTAGAATCGGATCTACCTACTAAATACCTATTTAAATGTAAATTATTCAATTATCTCAATATAATATTATTATTATCTCTTAACTAAATGCTACTACTCGACTGATGATTTTATGAATGAAAAGTTGACTTAAACACTTATTATCTCTTTGACTAATAATCT
The DNA here is from genome assembly GCA_947523025.1 of Dryobota labecula. Taxonomy (NCBI): domain Eukaryota; kingdom Metazoa; phylum Arthropoda; class Insecta; order Lepidoptera; family Noctuidae; genus Dryobota; species Dryobota labecula. The sequence continues at coordinate 3,218,209 of OX383292.1, forward strand.
AACCAAAACCCTGGAAATGTATTTGTACGCCGGAAACTGCAGAATATTATGAACTTTAAAAAATGTATGTAACAACTCTGTAACAATATTCTGACAAATAAATGGACTATTACTATTACTAAGTAGCCAAGGTAATATTTACGCCCCATCGGGATATAGTACTTAATTTAATAAAAATAATAATTCGAATTTATGTTTTTTGTTTTGTTTTAACTAACATACACCACCCCTCCTCTTACACCCTGCATACACATATTTGCATCAGGGGTTAAACATTAATTTAAAATAAATATGCATCTTAATAGTTATGTATAGAAACCCGGGGTTTTTTTTAAATAAATATTTTTTTAGAAGTCTCTTTCATACCATACACCCGACTAGTTATGCACTCCCGGTGTTCCTGGCATCCCGGGTTTTTATTTTACAAAAAAAATATTTTAAGAAGCCACTTCCATACTTTCATAGCTAAAAATTAACTTTAGGTAAATATGCATCCGAATATCCGATCTCTACTTATAACAACAAGATTAAAAAAAATCCATTCCCAATAAAAACGTGGTATCTACTACACGCTTTTAAAAATAAATAACCCCAATAAATAATAATAAAACTAAGATTAGCTACAATTAAACAACCTAACACGCTCTATAACGTCATAGAACGGTACTAGGGTCAATTCGGTCGTAAATCTTGTCCGTATAGAGTTACTTGCGCCTGCGCCGATCTGGTTTCACTGCGACATCACACGGACCACCGGAAGCGTGAGAAATGGAGTACGCACTGTTTTTTACGCACCTTGATGTTTAAGAGAAAATCGTACTACTTATCCATACTAATATTATAAATGTGAAAGTAACTCTGTCTGTCACGTTTTCACGCCTAAATCGCTTAACTGATCGTCATGAAATTTGGCAAAGATATAGCCTGGGATATGGAGAAGGACATATGCTACTTTTTATGCGATAACCGACATCCACGCGGGCGTTGCCGCGGGAATAAGCTAGTGTATTATAAAGGAGAATTTATTATATCCGACGATGGCTGTCTTTGGCTGGCTTAAACCTCATGCTAGAGCCTCTGCCTCTGAAAAATTCCGGACCATAGTACCTACATACAAAAAATTCCATGCTCCGGAGAATAACCAATTACCTCCTTTAAAAATAAAATACAGTATAAATACCTCGTAAATATATTTTGTCAAAGCCTCACTGGAGAGAATATTAAAAAATTAAAAAAAACTTGTGTTTGTTTTTTAGTTTTAATTTAAGGAATGCTAGATTAGTTTTAACCTCTAAGTAAAAAAGTGTCATAATACATATGTAAAAAAAGGACCTACGTCGGTCAACAAACTGCTTTGCATTTTGGCAGACGTATAACTATTATTAACAATTATTTCTGTGAAGAAACACTTTTAAATTTTCATAAAAGGCCGCATTGAATGATAAATCAAAACTGTCACGTTGTCGAGGTATTGGACATGACAGGGAGGTGTATTCAAAAATGACCATAATGGCTTAGTTATCAAAGAGGCACTAACCTTCTTCTAAACGTTGCTTAAAGTTTAAACGTCAAAAAATCTATAGTTAAGCGTTAAGCAGACGTTAATCATTAGGTACTTAACTTTAATCAACGTTTATAAATTATATGAAATACCGACAGATTTTAAGCAGGTCTTAGGCCTGTGTTCACCAACATTTAAATCAACTGTTTAGATATTTAATCAGTTCTTTACTTAGGAAATTTGACATAAATCAACTGTTTAAATACCTAACCGGTGGTTTGACTGTTGGTGAACACAGGCCTTATTATGTTAATTCATGTGCGTTGATTTATAGCTACGTAACGGGCGAATAGGGCTTGAATCGAAAACCTCTCATGCAACGGCTCACAGGCTACATTGTCGCGCAAAGATTCGTGTCGCATTGTTGCGACAAAACTTCATGTCGCGTTGTCGCAATAAAACTTCGTGTTCAATCTACGAAGAACTATAACACCGTGGCATTTTAATCGTCTTACAACGACAGCCCACTTCATGTATCCAATAACTAATACTAGTCAAATATAAAAAAAAATATGAACATTTGAATAGTATTTCTTTATTTTTTTATTAATTACGACGCATGACGTAGTTTGAAACACCTTGTTACGAGCGCAGTCTGAGCCTTGTGTTCCAAGGGCGGCGCGGAATGGAGCGGCGACATCTTTATCAGAGTTCATTCACCCTAACTCAAAAATGTGTTTCTTACTATTGCAACTTAAACTTAATCTAAATTTCAATCTTTCTTTTTTATCGCGCCTAGAGGTATTTTATGTCGGATACATTAAGTGGACCACTTTTGTAAGATGACTAAAATGTCACGGTGTATTGGCCACATTGTTAAAAAAACTTCGCAGTTTCGCATTCGAGTTCGCCTGAATGATTCGTGATGTTACGAATTGCTTGACTGGACAAGCACAACGCGAATCTTCGCTTTATCGCGAAAATGTGGCTGTAGCATCAGCGCTTTTATTCCCCCTTCACAAGATTCACTTATCAATTACCATACTATAAAATTACTATGAAACTACGAAGATTGATCACTATGTCACTACGTTGCCAATTTATCTTATGCCGTCGATAGATTTCAATACACTCCTGCGCACGATAAATCATCAATTGCTGTGGGTCGATGCAAATTGCGTTCGTGTACCTTGTCGGGGTCACCTTGTGGCAAAAGATTGTATTGTTTAATAAACATATTGAAGTTATCAGTGAGTTGATAGCTTAAATTAAAACATGGTGAACACTACCTGTTGATTGGGTTATCAAGGTTATCTATTTGGATACTGTTGAGTACCAAACTGGCTTAATCATAGCTTATCAGTAGGTTTTTTTAAGCTCTGACAACACGCATAATGACTCTAATAGTAATTCTGTGGACATGTTCAAATAAAAAAAATCTTATCAATAACTTATTGACATTATATTCATTTGTTATTGACATTATCGCATTTCGTAAAATATTGACATTACCTGAAATTACCTATTGTATTTTACTATATGACATTTAAAAAAAATTACATTGATACTACTGAATTATTATAAGTTAATTTACTTAATTGGCAACAGCCATGTATATTTATATTTGTACGCCAAATGGCAAAATATAGAGAAACTATATTAAAACATCTTGCACACTGTTGTATATTTACAAATAAAGACTACTGATTGTTTGATTGATTGGCAATTAACATTCAAAGGGGGCGAACGTAAAAAATACGGACGTGGTGTGCGAACGTACGGATTCGATTCGATATTTGACAAATAACTAGTCGTATATATTATTTATGCCCATTTTCACTAACGCTAGGCGACAATATGATGAATAGACGCTAAATCAATGCCTAATGTTAATGAAACCGGGCAATGATAATATTTAATAGGGAACGGGCCTATCGCCATGACCCTATCATTAATACAAGAACCTAAACCACCATTATATTAACAAGGCTACCTAACCTTTAGCGGAATACACCACCAGTGGCGAGGCTAAACATTTCGTTGGAAGGAAGTCGAAGAAGAAATTGTTCAGTTCTATAAAATAGATTTTGCGGTTGGCGCAGTGGTTAAGCGATTGACTGCTGCGCTGCGTGTCGCGGGTTCGATTCCCGCACGGAACAAATATTGTATGACCTACAATTAGTTGTTCCGGGTCTGGCTGTTTGTGTATGTGAGTTTAAATGTTTGTAAACGCACCCACGATACAGGAGAAATTCCTAGTGTGGGGCAAAGTTTAAAAAAAAAAAAAATATATATATACAGAGGTAATATATATATATATATATATATTACCTCTGTAAGTGGCCCAACTAAATGCCAACAAAAAAAGCTACTAGGGATCTACCAACTCGCACTGGGCCCGCGTGATAGATTAAAACCCATTCCCTCTCGAAGAGAGCAGGCCTGGCTCCCAGCAGTGCGAACATCGTAGGCTGTTGTTGTTGGAATTCAAAGCTAAGAATAGGCGATTTTGTTGTTTGAATGTTATGGTGTATTAAAAACCTGTAGTTTCTCTATATTATGCTTGTCAATGTGCTTTTTTACAATGGTGGTAACTGATTGGTGAAGTTGCTCTTCCGATCGTCCGAAGCGTAGCCGGCAGGAATGGAGTTGTTAGCACGCTACGCCTCTGTACACCACAGTGTTTTCCAACTTTTCCCTAACAACTGGCACGCTACCTACATAGTCCATCTTTATATCATTATGCTTTCAACCGTGACTTCCGAAGATGGACGAATGCTCTTTATACTTTGTTTGAAGGTATAAACGGCAGGGGCGATAATATCTCGCTCAAAACCGTTTTCCTGTTTACTTGAAGTGAAAACCAGAACAAATGATCAAATTTTACGTTGTGTACAAAGAACACATCACCTACATTGTCTCACGTAATGGAATCAATATAATATATTATAAAAACATGTAATGACGTTCATCCTTGGTAAAACCTTTATGTGGCTACTTTTACTGTATCAAGGAAAATTGGAATTTCAAGACTTACCTACTTACTTTCCTTGAATACAAAAAACCCGGTTTGAACTATTTGCAACTGAAAGACATTAAAATCATTCCCAATATTTTAATACATAATATCAGCCTCATGCCACAGATTAGTAAATAGTTCTACTCACGCTTAACCATTGACAAAACATGAATAAAGCATTGTTTACACTGGTGACCACCATATGTCATGCGTAGGCGCACCGAGACTGTCAACATTCTAAGAACACCTTCGTAGGTGAAACATGACTGAACCACAGATTACGTTGACAGGTACAGACTACAGTACTATCAACGCACGAACAACGAGGAAAATATTAACTGTTATCGTGTCGCCATCAACTGAATAGACATAGCAGAGCAATGTGAGTATTTGGAACTAAACAAGTTTCTTAACAAAAATGTAGTGATAGCTAGTGAGAAACACAGGGATAGCGGTATGTAGATCCACATATCTGTGATGATCTAGCAAGATGGTCAGGACCGATCAAGAGGGCTGTCGGAAGCACCATGTTTCGAGAGGCCCATACCACGGAAGACTGTAACTTGGAGACGCTTTGTAAGTATTTGGTCACTGCAGGCCGCAATACTCATCAGTAAGAAGAAGCTTTTCATACTTAGAAAAGTTACGAAAACTCACCCATTCGTTCATTTCACGAAGAGTGTATCTCGTAGCCAAAGAAACTACTATATTACCCATATCAGCAATATTTTTGCTACCAACATAGGCGTCTACATGTCTGTCCTTACAAAGTACAGCTTCTGCTCTTTTAAATAATGAATCACAATTTTGAGAGCTACAAACTCATACATCATGATTCCGACAATTTGGTCACGCTTTTGCAGTAACAGCACGTTTTCTTGATTCATTGTAAAGTTGAAATGTGTCAGAACAACCTTCAGTTAACCACGAAGGTCAGATAGTGGATTGGTCACAATGTACCGTATTTAATCTCCAGGTTACACGAGGCTCATTTTTCATGCTAGGAGAGCAAGAAAGTAACCTAGTAAAAGCTAGTGATCCTGGATTCGTGAATACAGAACTATCCTCACAAAAGTGAGGATAGTTCTGTAGGAGGCTAGTAAGCTAGTGAGAAAAATGGAAGCTAGTGTAATAGTTTAATAGATGGGGTGCTATTTTTGAGCTAGTAGCGCCCCCCACCACTGATTTTACTATCTTTTTTTTTTGGGTGGTAAATTATCAAATTACTTCTCCCGCTCTGGACGGAACGGGAGTGCGTGTCAGATTTTTGCTGACTAAAACCCACCCGTGTTCCTTCAGTTGCCTGTGTGCCACGGTATCTCTTTCGGACAAACCTGCAACCCTGGCAGGTGGCTGGTTTACTATCCTGGCTTGTGTACTAGCCTCGTGTGGCCGGCGAAACTGGTATCCAATCGGATAATTTTATTACACGGCCTATGTCACTGCAATGCTAGTGGCTTAAAACTTCCTAGAATCGTGTAAACAGTAAACAGCAGTGCCAAGCCAGGATATTACTTGTTTGCTTTCCTAGCTTGAAAAACTGTCCTGTTGTGTCCCGGGCAAAAGTTTAGAAACAAAAGATAGTTAAGCAGTTCGAGACTTTCAGCGATAAATCATGATTTTTGATGTTAAAAAGTGCCTTTTAATGCCTATTTGAAATAAATGATCGTACTTTGACTTTGAATTTGACATTTAAAACCTAACCACCGCGAGTGATGAACGTCTCGCACACCCTGAGGAACAAAACAAAATGACTTTCTATTAGCGATATCATTGATACCAAATTCAAAAATTTATGAGACTGACTGACATAAGTTACCGAAACCTATTGTCAATCCCATGTTGAAAATCGTTGTTGACATACGAATCGCTTTTGAAAGCGATTGCCCCCTGGCAAGGCTCTCTGGACAGTATTCCTAAAAAAGTCCGTTCTAATACGAAAGAAATCGATATCCGTATAGTTTTACCTTTGTATATGGATACTAATATTTTTTTGCGTGTTCATTGATAAAAATCCTCCCACAGTTTAAACAAAAAATTAAACGGCTCTACCACCTGTTACAATTTATCCTCTTTACCAAACATTTTGCATAAAGAACTTGAAATTAAGAACACTGCATCGCAAGCGCTGAAAACTATTCACGCATTTTTCTTCACAGAAGTATGGATGATCTAAATAGTATACAATAAACAGTCATCATCATCATCAAACATATAATTTTCCGAACCAAACCAAATAAAGCGTGCACCGCAGTTGGCGGTGAATGGGCAGTGACGTCACGTTGATGCCCACGCGTACGCCCGCCATATGGTCGCTGCCTTAATTGTAGCGGTTCGATATTTGAAGTTTGGGTAGAATTGTAGAATAGTACTAGCAATGTGTGGGACCATTATATTTAAGACCTTTCATGTACCATATTTTATGCAAAATTAATAGGTATACTTATTCTATCCTGTTCTACTAAATAAATGTAGGAAGAAGTTTTTTTTTTTTTTTTTAAGATTAATTTAAGCAAGCATACTTTCTTGTAAGGAATTATGAGCATTTATAACATTACTACCTTCTGCCCGCGATTTCGTCCGCGGGCCACCCATCGCGTCGTATTCCGTTGCTCGCCCGCGCTATAACTTCGTTATCGCTTAGCGTTCTTTCTGACTTTTGTTCTTTTCGCTTGGATCATTTCAGCCGAAAGACGTCCACTGCTGGACATAGGCCTCCCCTAATTGGGGGGGTTTGCCATAATCGCCACGCTTGGCAGGCGGGTTGGCGATCGCAGTATGGTGTTAAAAATAAATAGAGAACGCTGCTACCCATTCTCTAGTAAATCCCTTAGTCGCCTTTTACGACACCCACGGTAGGAAATGGGATGGAGCTATTCTTTACATCCGGCACCACACGGAACTAAGGATCTAACGTGATGTTATATAGCCTTCCTCGATAAATCGGCTATCCAACACTAAAATAATTTACCTATTCGAACCAGTATCTAGTTCCAGAGATCAGCGCGTTCAACCAAACAAACAAACTCTTCTTTATACTGTACTGTATAGCTTTATAATATAGCTGACCCGCGCAACTTCGTCTGCGTCACCTAAGAGAGAGAGTGGTTTAAGTAATGAATTTACTACTTATTTTGTTACAGAGTTATATTAAAACAACAAAACCACAACAACAAAAACAACCTTTAAAAGAATTCACAAAACAGTACCCAATAGAAAACTACTACAAAATGAAAGTGCATTTAAAAAGTATTATTTGCTGTCGCGGAGTTATTTTAAAATTATGATATTTCCTAAGATGTTGATTGAAATCAAGTGATGTCAAGGATAATTTTGTTTACATTTAAATACTTGTGATTAATAACATATTTATTTGGATAAGGATTAATATTATGTTGATAAAACTCCTTCGCCAATAATGCATTAATTAAAATTAAAAAAATATATATTACCATAAAAAAGGTTATAGTGAGTCAATCTTAAAAGATAGACATATGCTGTCGCGGACTTTTTTTTAGAACTTTTAAAGAAGAACAATTCCATTATACATGATATTTGCGTAACTTAAACCGTTTACGCAGCGCACGCAACGGAAGCTCTCAAAAAGGAATAATATTTCCCGTTTTTGTAACATTTTTCATTTATGCTCCGCTCCTATTGGTCGTAGCGTGATGTTATATAGTCTATAATATTCCTCAATAAATGGACTATCCAACACAAATAGAATTTTTCAATTCCAACCAGTAGTTCCTGAGATTAGCGCGTTCAAACAAACAAACAAACAAACAAACTCTTCAGCTTTATATATTAGTAATAATAGAAGTATAGATTTATGTTTAATATTTTATGTAGCCGGTTCGCGTTTCCCTATGATTGTTTCAGCTAGTAGGTACCTAAGTTACGCTTAATTTAGGTACGCTTAATTACAACCAATCAAGTGACAACCACCAATTTTTTCCTAATCGCACAGGAAAATAAATCACAACTTCATTAATGTCCATAATATTTGTGGTAATACCTTTGTTTTGTACAAACTGTTGGTAAATAATATTAGGTATCCAGTAAAAACGCATATTTTAACAAATATTAAATAACATGAATTTTATGAGTGTATAATATGATAAGTAAATAGATACTTACTGAAGTAATTTAAATTATTTTCTCTAAGTAAAAGGTAAAAGGAACATTCTACCATATAAAGGGTTATTTCCAATCGGTATTAGTCATTTATAATCATTCACCACAGTATGTGCCTAGCTGTAAATATTTACTCTCATTATTAGGTACCTACGCCTGCATTGATTCGTCACTGAAAAAAAAACCCAAACTGCTCGCGTGACCAGTTTACAAAATGACTACAATTCCCACAATACAATATATTTTTATCTATAACTTTTTTATTCGTCATAAAAGTATGAATTAATACTTTGTTGACATTAAGGCTTCTACAAAACAAGAGCGACACGCGACGCGACACAAAGACACCGCGTTCCGCGCGAGGAGCGGTCTCTTTATGTCGCGTCGCGTGTCGCACCTGTTTGTACGAGCCTTTATACACTAGCGAGCAATAAACTGGTATCATTTCATCGCGCGTTGCTCAAAACAATTTTTTACATGAATCGTGTGGATTGTGGTACCTATATCACCTCAAAGGTAATTTGGTTAGCTTTCAAGTGATATCAAAAAGATTTTAAATTAATTAAATCTAGCTAAATTTAGAGAATTTTGCAATAGGTCGAAGTTGTGGACGTCTAAATGAATAGGAAGTAATATGAAAAGATTTTTTTTTTTTTTTACAATTTATGTTATTTATCCCTTAATATTTTGTGTTACACCCCCTGGGCCTAATGACTGCCTGTAAACGGTTTTTCATTGACTGAATGAGTTTCCTGATGGAAAACTGTGGGATTTCCTGCCACTCTTCGACTAAAGCAGATTTCAGGTCTTCTATTAACGCCGGAGCTGGACATCTTCCTCGTACCCGCCTTTTCAGCTCGTCTCATATATGTTCAATCAGATTTAAGTCAGGGCTGAGGGCTGGCCAGTCTAGTGTGGCAATCCCGACTTCTACAAGGTACTGTCTAGTCACTGCAGCGGTGTGGCAGCGGGCATTATCGTGCATTAGCAGGAAATCTTCGCCGTGGTAGTCAGAGCACATGGCCTAGCAGAATGTCGTTGATGTATCTTTCTGCGGTTAGCCCCCCTCCCCGACCTCCAGGTATGAATATCAACTACGTTTTTGCTTCATTAGAAATCCCCCCGTCCACATCATACAGGACCCACCCCCGTATGCCACTGTTTCCGCAAAACAGCATTGTGCGAATCGCTCCCCCGGTCTCCTATAGACTCTCTGTCAACGGTCGCTACCATACAGGCACATCCTGGATTCGTCCGAGAACAGCTCGCCTTCATTGCTCGATATCCCAATCTAAGTGATCGCGAGCAAACTGAAGCCTGGCTTGTCGGTGGGCTGGAAACAATTTAGGTCCCGTGGCTGGCCTTTTCGGGGTTAAGTTCGCTTCTTTGAGTCTTCGCCTCACTGTCCACTCGCTGACAGCCCTCTCTCAAACTTCTCTGAGCTGCTGCTGGACGTCCACGCCGGTCAGTTGTCGATTTCTGAGAGAAGAGGTGACAATAAATCGGTCATCTCTCACCGAAGTGCATCGCTGTCGTCCAGATCCTGGTCTCTGGACTAAGTTTTCAGTCTCCCTGAACCTCTTACTTTTTTTCTCTACCTTTGAGACACAAAACTGGCTCAAATGAAGCTGTCGAGCGATAGTACGCTGAGACAATCCTTGCTGGATTAGGATGACGACTTGAGCGGCTTCTATAGGTGTGGTTTCCATTATGTTTTAGCTTCAGTATTCCCAGTGACGTGAAATATTGGACTGATGATCAATTTTCATAAACCTTTTTATAGGGTTTCAGGACTACTATACAATATGGTGTTTTGTTTTAAAAATTTATGTTTTTTGTTTTACGTTACGGCGTAATAAATATTCAGATGCTAAAAATCATAATCATCAAAAAGTAATATAAAGGACAAAATCGGTTGTCCCATTTTCTATCAAGGTTCTCATTTTAAAACTGTTTTTTTTTAACTATGGCATCTCGTAGTTGACCTTGAGAGGTTGTAACTACTTAACCAGACTTTCCTGTCTTCAGCGAACTTAAAGCCTCCAGTCAGGGCATAAAACTTATAAACTAAACGACTGCACGCTAAGAGCACGGCATGGACATGTGGGGTACGGGACTCGGCTTAGGGCGTCGTTGGGGGGAGGACAACAAGGTGGGACAGGCTGGATCAAAACTGTATAATTATTATTAATCGGGGAATTTAAAGCTACAGGCTCAGCTGCGGCGCGAGCTGGCGCTTCGTCGAGCAAGGGTAGGGGGTGACTGTTAAGTCGGGGTCGTCGCGAGGGACCTCGGCGACGAGTTCGGAATGACGATTTAAAACTGTTGCCAGACCATCGATATTTAAATCTTTATTGGCTTGTGCTTCACTATCTCACCTGATACAAATGACAATACGTTCCCGTATCCAACTACATCATCGTCAGATAATCTCTCATTCACAAACATCTCCGCTGCTCGGTCTCCCGCTGCGCCTTGCCCTGGATACCGCTAGTCGAAAACATTTCCGAACGGGACGATATACTCCGTGCACCGACGTGAAACACGACCGGTTCATCTTACCATCAATCATCATCCTAGCCCATTCCCAAGCCTGTTGGGGTCAGCTTCCAGTCTAGTCAGATGCAGTTGACCATTAATCTTTTTTACGAACTGACAAACTGCAAATTAACCATTGTTTTTGAAGCTACTCGTACTAATGTTATAAACTTATACGTAAACGGAGCAAAATAAGTATGTAAGGAGCGTAGGGTGGCGTTCTATAGTTTCTGCCTACCCCCATGGGAAGAAAGGTGTGAATTTATGTATTTATACAACAGTTGAAAAGCGATTACGATTTTGACAACCGAATGGATGTTTGCATGGCCAGTGTCGTCCTCCTACCATAGTGAACCTTCGTCTGCATCATGCTCTTATTAGTAAGTATTAGGTAACTATCTGAAATTAGGTAACATTTGCAAAGATACGTGTGATTTACAATGCAATTTGTGCCCTAGTATAAACAGCACCCTAATTCCTTAACACACTATCAATCACAATCTGAATAATTTTGAAGGATATTGCTAATCCATTGCTTCATATGTTCGAAAAATTTATCTGCTCAACAACGTTAATAACGCAATGAATGTTGTTGATTGAACTGTCAAAATGAAAGCCATTGCTACTGTAAGTGTGTAACGCAAATACCCCGCTGCTGGGCTTTTCTTTAGATCTGTACTAGTTTCGTATTTAAGCAGAACACGCGCACAATCCCAATGATAGTTATTTTGATCATTCAACAATATTCAGCAGGCGATAGTTTTCAAACAAAGGAAGCAATGAATTATGAATTTCTTTCCAATTTCTTCAGATTGTGATAGAAAGTGTTTTACACAATTGGAGTGCAGGTGCAGTAAGATCTTGAGGATATGGGTAAGACGGTCAAACACCCAAAGATTGAATAACCATGACAACATTGTCTTAGCTACCTACCAGTGGCGAAATCACCATACAACCAGAAGGAATGGAGGAATGGAAGGACATGAAGGAATTTTCCATATTTTATTTAGTTTTCACCTGTTCACACTTATTTTTTTATTGAACAGGTGAAAACTATTACAGCAAATTCATTTTTACTTTATTGATAAGTAAGTTAAAATCGGCTTCGCTCAGGCATTTCTCTTACAAAAAATTTACACCTCACCGCTGCTACCATAGTCCATTATCATAAACTTCAAACTACTAATATAAACCGTTAAACCTAAACGTTATATAACACTAATACTGTTTATATAAATACCTCGCGATAACGCATGTTTAGAGATAGATTAGTAACTAAACTAATTAATATTCAAGACCCGTCGACCCAATTCAATTAAAAGTTCAATGTGTAGATAACATTATCTATTTGACTTCACTTGTCCTAGTTTAGTGCATACCAATTACACCTGTCGCTGTTTCAATAATGCCCTTGTTTCTGGGTAAATTGATGATTGAAATGTCGTTTTATGTGGCATCGTGGTTATTGAAGTTATCATCCCGACATTTTCCATTAATAAATGAAGCTAGTTGTGCTTATGGGCTATAGTGCAAAAAGCTCAGTTCAATATTCCTGAATTACTTTTTCAAATACCTCAGTCAAGGAGCATCTCTCGCATCATTTATGTTGGTTCACAATTGTACATTTTCTCTTATCTGCTATCTTTACAGTCACTAATAAAGTAGATTGTTATACAAGGGGTTTAAATTACCCATAGCTTGGGACTAAATAGAAACCAATTAATAATGGGTTTTTAGCGCCGTGTGTTACACTCTACTTTTCACTACGATTGCGAGAAAATAAAAGAATCCAATACAATATTAAAAATAAATTACGGCCACTAATTCTATTTGCAAATTAGAGAAATATTCTAAAGAATTCGCGCCAACGTCTTTTTTTTTTATTTCTTCTGTAGCCGCAACAGCGGAATGCTTGCCTTCTACCGAAGAGATCGCCGCTTCTTGTTCCATTTTCAAAAAACAAAAAACACTTTTTCCCCTAGAGGTAAATATGTTTTTTTTTTTCTCAGGCTGGTACGATACAAAGACGGCCTTTTTGAGCAAGAGGAGTGGAAAAACCGCTATCTATCTCAAAAAGGAATGCGCATCCCGTACAGTTAAAAGATTCTGCTAACTAATTTAATTACCAGCATATTTTAATTCAGAAAACAATATATTTGCTTAAACACCCCTTTCGCATAATAATCGCATTCACAAGCATTAAAGGCTACTGATTGCATTTAAATAACAATTAAGTTTTAATGTGACGTCGTTTCCGGCTAATGGCGCGGCATCCGGCGCGGGTGCGTACGCGCATACAAAGCCTGCACTTGGTGCGCGGGCGCCACATCTGGACAGTCCGCGGCTACTCGGGGACCATTGTATCCGGTCGCTTGTTTTAGGGTAAGGATGTCAAGAGGTCAGAGTCGGAAGTAATTTATTGTTGAAGTAAAGAGTATATAATTATGATGAGTAAAACATAACATCACGCGTTGTTTCCTCGAAGGGTTAGGCAGAGGTGTCCCTATAGTACACCCATATATCATATATCGCACACCTAGATAAAGAGTAGCACAACTCAAAATACCTCTTTTTTCAGGAACAGCAAAAAACGTTCTACTCATTTTCTATTTGACCGATTTACATTATTGTTGTATGATGTTGTATATTATTTTACTAAGATATTAATTTGCTATTAATATATATATTTTTTATATTAATTTAGTAAAACAACAATTACTTTCATTTGTCAACAATACTGGGGTAAGTGGAAATAATTTGAAGAACACACAAGAAACAAGACCGATTCAATCACGAATACGAAATCAACTCAAAATAATTCATGCTTGATTACTGCGATTAGCCACGAATACAAAACTAAGTCGAAATAATTTACTCTTTGAGCGTATTGACAGCATCTTTCCCTGCAGCTGACATGTCGTAACTGGTGATGCGTTACTGTTGTTGATGGGGGGTGACCGTGGAGTTACTCAAAAAGACTGACTTACAGCGCAATCTAGTCTTTTATGAATGGAGTTTGTACACCGGTGTCTTTGGAGTTAACGTAGTTTTCAACACTGATTCCGATAATCGCAATAACTCGATTTTGGATTATTTTGAGTTGTGCCACCCTTCATCTAGGTGTGCGATATGCTAGTTAGCTTGCGTGTTCTGTACTGAGCTCACGCAACGCGTCGTACGTCCAGCCAGTAATAAGACTCGCCCATCCAGGAGCGCTGTCCCAAATAAGACGCATTATTAATTTATTATACGTAAAACAAAAGGTATTTTAATATAACACGAATACTAAAAGATCAATAATTAAATTATCTTTAAAAAGGCGTATAAGCGTATTTTTCTGAAACCTTCAGTTTCAGAAAAATACGCTTGATAGATTTTGCGTGATTCTCAGTTTTTTATCCGCGTTGGACATAATTTTACAAATTAATTTCACTATGTAATATAAACATAATCTAAAATATTCATGTATATTAAGTTATTAAGAAAATGCTCTAATTTAACATATACATATATATATATATATTTTTTTCAAATCTTTAACACTACTCGTTTAGACGTGATCTTCAGTATAAAATCATTAAAAGTCGGTTATCGTCGTCTTAAGACCCATGTAATAGGGGGCGAGCCTATTGCTATCAAACGTGTACAAATCCCGACTTCGGGCTGCTATTGAGAAATTCCATATTCCGTTCTATATGGCAAAGCCCAATAACACTTTACGCGACCTCGGAATCGAACCCAGGACCCAGGCTCCAGGCAGTAGCGCCACTAGACCAACAAGGTAGTCGCCAACTTTTTTAGCCGAAAGTTTTTAATTCCGTCTTGCGATCAACAGTGTTGTTGGTCTGTTTGTGTGTTGTAGATCGAACCTATCATCAATTTGTTATTGGATGTAGTGGCAGCCCTGCCAATGTCGCCCGTTCATTGAACGTTAGTTTATTACGACACTTCCACACGAGTGTAAGTAAACTTTCCTTTGGTAGTAAATTATGTTTTATTGCTGTTCTGTTGTATTGTTTGATTACGATTTGTTATGAAACATCTATTAAAATGAATCGTTGTACTCTGGAAGTTGTAGAAGAGCTTTTCAAACGATAGGTAAGTATGTATCTAATGATTTTTTTAAATAGTAGTATCGTACAACAGCAGCCAGTCGTCAGCAGTCTTATAAAATAAACCTTGTTATACAGACGATTTGCTACTATCACTTATTATACCAGGTACCTACCTACCTATGGGTACTTACGCTGAGTTTTTCATACTAAGTTAAAGTCTATAAGTATGATGTTATTCTATTATTAATTTATTATGTTATTATTGATGACGCAGAAATAAAAAAGTATCTAAAATATTAATCTGACAATGCTCCAATCAATCAAGACTTGCCTTCTTCTCTAACTAAATTACGAATATTATTAACAAATGCCTGCCATTCATCATTCTATCAAAAGCTAACTTTACCGTAAATAGTAAAAACATGCTCACGTCAACTTCCTCGTGCACACTCATTCACACAATCTTATAAACACGAAACTCTGACGTCCACCTTGACTCATGGCATGATGACATAACTCTACCTTGTCATAAATATCGTTGCTAATCTTTATTTAAAGAAACTGTTGTGATTTTGAGATTGAGAATAGGATGATGAATAAGGTGGAAACTTATAAAGGTGACTAGTTAACAGGCCACAATCAGAAATTACATTATATGATAGATAGATAGATAGATAGATAGATAGATAAAACATTTATTCAGTGCACACAAAAGACATAGCACAACACACAAGAGCACAAACGATTAAAAATTTCATGAATATTATTAAACAGACAAACATGACATAATTCTATTAAATAACGAATATACAAGGTGCGGTGTGCGTCTCAAGGTTGCACCAAATGGGAGTCCAGCTCAGCATGTGTCAGGCAGATATACCTGACATAATTATTAATATATATATAATTATATATCAAATATATATATAATTATATGATATAATTATATATCAAATCATCATTGGATACGTTTACCTACAGCACCATTGTAGTGGGAAATTCCCAAATTAGCCCTGCGTGTCCCAATTGGGCGCCATTACAATTTAGTTAAAAATAACCAACCAACCACGGAATAATCAGTTAGCCATATCAAAGGTTGTGTCCCAAAGCAAGTATCGCTTCCGCAAACTTTAACATCAGTAGGTGTTCCGTCATTGCACCATTTAGGTGCCTGAGTGTGCACTAATGAATAGGTAATTTGATGGCCCTTTTGTATGACTAATGGAACAGTATATGTAATTCTTGCGCTTACGCAGAACTACTTGGATGGCCAAGGGACAGTCATTCGAAGCCATTTGCAATAAGTAGATGATCAAATAATGTTTACTAGAAGTTAGAAAGGAAACGAAAATGTATGTAATACACACGTCGATTAGGAGCAGGGAGTGCTTATGTAACTCTTAAGTAGCACGTTTGTGCTATTTAAATAAATATATCGAGTTACTGGATCTTATCATCATTGCCGCGGTTGGTTCATGGATGGGTGACCATCTTTACATACCAAGACCACTCCTCGTCTCGGAAATCACGTTGAACCTTTGGACCCGGTTGGCTGGGGGGCGGTCAGTCTTGGATCTTTGACAGTCGTTTCGGGTCGTCAAAAGCCCCATACGAAGGGGTATCGTATTACCCAGTAACTGGGTTGTAGAGGTCAGATAGGCAGTCGCTTCATGTAAAATACTGGTATTCAGCTGCATCCGGTTAGACTGGAAGCCGACCCCAACATAGTTGGGAAAAGGCTAGGCAGATGATGATGAGTTACATGATCTAATGTTTTCGCCATATTATTTTTTGCTTCCTCTAGCTATTCATTTTGCAGACAGAATATCAGCAAGCAAGACCTAAATTCTTACACCAATAAGTGCTCTTTCTATTGGTTGGAAGTTGCAACATTTTAGTTAATATTCACAAACTAGCTGCGCCCCGCGGTGTTACCCGCGAACACGTAGCCTACGTGTAAATCCAGGGTGTCAGCTACGTCCATACCAAATTTTATCAAAATTGGTCTAGCCATTTGAGCGTGAAGAAGAGACAAACATACACACACACACACTCACAAACTTTCGCCTTTATAATATTAGTGTGATAGTGTGATTGTAACAATGTACTATGTTATTCTGACTGATCACCTGTCAGTTGTTTTGTCACACCTTTAGTGAGTGAGAATTTATGCAGTCTTCGGATTCGATTCAAGGTAACTGCATGTGCGTGTTATTTATCTTTCTTCCTATCCCTCATCTCCTGGCATTCAAACCAGCATACACTTCACTACAAGAAAGGGAGTCGTGCGGGATTGCTGATTAGTGTCAGCATATAATACCGCCGACATCTCGAACACTATTCGTCTGCCATTTGATTTCCTAGTGAATAGCATTTCTGTAATCCAAACAATTTAATCGCTACACAAACAATAGATTTAATCTGAACATTCTGAAGTAATTTTACAGAATGAAAGTTTGATCTCATAACATAATACCTACGTTTTGAACAAAGGGCACAAGCGCAAACGTAACCGGTGAAAGTAAAAAATCAGAGCATTATTTCGCCACATTTAATCAGCTTATTGATTATATTCATACCATATCCGTGGTGAGAGGCGGCAGGACTACTGACATTTAGTATAAACTGATATAAGTAATTAATAATTACAACCCATGCTCTTATTTGAGACAAGGCGATTATTAAAACGATATTGGCGCATTATCGCACGAATAAAAACGACAGTTTTGCGGAGGGTAGTCATTATTTTGTCCGGTGAGCTTTTTACGAGATAAATTAGCGGTGACATGATTGCAGTGTCGGAAAAAAACTCTTTGTAAAATTAACTTTCATTTAAGTAGGAACGTGTTCTTAACGTGCACAAAGAAGTCCGTGATTTTGATAAAAACATCATCTAAATTCACATATTATTCTACTGTTATTAATCTATAATAAAAAAAATTGTTCAAGGAAGAGGATCTAAGAGAGGATTTAGTTTTTAGTAATTTTTTTGTTGAATATAAAATTCAGGAATAAAATTTTATTGTATCCTATTTAAACTCAAGAGTCTACACCTGCTAAAGATCCCGAGATTAACCAAATAACCACCTATTAAATTAACCGATCCCACACAGCAGATCACCTTGTATCGAAAGCGATACACTCGCGGTGCGCCTGCGCCGTTCTGTGTCAAGGAGAACGATACATTTACTTGGAATTCAGTCATCAGCACATGTTTAAGGGAAAAACATTGTTTTGATTGCGACATTGACCTCTTTTTTGTGACGTCATCTCGGTACTTACCTAGTAAAGGTATTTTTTATGAATTTATTGACATAAGCAGAAAATAAAGCAAGGTCATATTAAATTGAACTTATAAAAGCAGCTTATTCAGAGAATATTGGACCGGCAAACTAATCAAATTAGAATATATCTAAAAGTGAATTTAAGAAACTGCGAGCTATTGTAGGATAGGTACTATCACGGACATCCGAATCGGCACACTTTCAAAACAAAATCCCGTGCTCATGGTGTCCACATCTGTTTACAAAGAAAAATTAAAATTAAAACAAAAATACATATGAATATTTTGTTTAATTAAATTTCTCAGGCTCTGTTACAATGATCACAGATGTCTGACCATCCTTTTTCGACCACTAGGAATAGAATAATAAAAGAGCCCCAGGTTGATGCACTTATGTAAGCGTTACTCTAGCGGCCGAGCACTGCAAGCAGAAATAGTCCTTACGGTGGTCCGATTCGGTTGTCCCCGATAGTACCTACCTACTCTATAAACAAAACGCTAATGTGGCTTATCGTCAAAATGGAAACACCAAAACGTAATCGTCAATTCCTGTTACTCTAAATATGAAAGACAAAACAGCACTCTAATTGCGTACTCGTAACACACTATCAATAACAAACTGAATGATTTTGAAGGATATTGCCAATCCATTGCTTCATATATTATATTAGAAATATTTGTCTGCTGAACAACATAAATAACGCAATGAATGTGGTTGAACTGTCAAAATTAAAGCCATTGCTACTGTAATAGTATTACGTAATTACCCCACTGGTAACAAGTTCAACGCACATGATCATCAAGTTCAAAGCCAGACCTATTAATTTAGCCGACTGGCAATTAGTTTTTAAGTGATCATTTGCACTCGCACCAACGGAACAACTATTAATGTTAATTTCGTATTTTTAAAACCTTACTGCTCCCAAAAATTCATCCAATATTTTTTTGTTTTTTTTTTATACACAACGGTGAAGCTCTTGGCCTTCCTCTCACCTAATGGTAAGTGATGATAAGGTCGAAGATGGAAGTGAGCTTCACCTGGAATCCTCAACCACAGAGGAACTGGCTATCTTACCTCTAACTGCCGAAACACAAAAATGCTGTTAACATTGTTGTTATGGCGACAGACTTAGATATGATGGTGGTTGCTAGCCAGGCGGACTTAGAACTAGCACTGCCACCAACCGGAGCAGAAAAAATATATATTAATCCATAAATGCGAAAGTAACTCTCGTCTGTCTGTTACCTTTTCAAGCCTTAACGGCTAGACGAATTTCGACATAGGGCATTTTTATTCTGTTACCGTACGTAGGTACTTTGGGTTAATATCCGACCTCTATGATAATTATCACATAAAAACTATGGACCTACTGAAAAGACATCGCACTATGACACATCTTTATTGAAAAACAAATAGAAAACAAAATTCTCTAGCATATCTGTGCCACAAGATATAAATAAATATGTACACAAGATTCGTTTAGAAATGATAAACACCTAAATATATACCTAAGCCTTCTATTTCGGAACAGTTGGCAAGCGCGAACATGTAACTTGTACGTCATTAGAAAAAACACAAAGTAGTCGAAAAAACTATGAGAGGAAGTCTTCTCTTTTTCTATTCTATGTAAATAATGTTGTTTATTTATCTTAACGCTGCCATCCATATAGTGTGGGCAAAAATATCGGATGTCCCTTTTTTTAAGCAGTCGATAGATTGTTTTTCCCCAAAGTGTAAATATTGCATGTTCCTTCGACAGTTTTGAATTTAGAGGGTTAAGTTTTCACTGACTACTACAGCAACCCTCTAAATGACTTGGACTTATGGTAAAGAAGACTGGTTAAACTGTCTCTACCTTGCACAATTTAGTCTACTCGACCATATGAAGCTATCAATCATAGTGGCAAAGAACAAATTACTGACTCTACCTACGCCGATATAAAAATGACTATTTTATCAAAATCAAAAATCGTTTAGGTGTTCAAATTAGGGTGAAAATGAAGATTTATGAATAAAATCTTAAAAATTAACTAAGTCTTTGTAAATTCTGACATTTCTCAAACGATATATGTACTTACAAAAGCGAGCATGTTAGAATGGTTAGAACATTCGCGGCACAAAGTAAACTCAGACGCTGTGAGGTCGTCTGCGGGCGCCATATTTGTAATGAGGTCACGGATACTGCGCCGGCGGCGCACCGATGAGAGACGATGAGCGTTCATCTTCTTTTGAGAAATGTATCGGTTGCATTCAGTTTAGATTTTTTGTTTTTGGAAGGACTATTTTTAGATTCGTAATAGGAATGGAGTGCGTTCGCTACTTTCAGTTTTCTGATAGCCTTACTAAAGAATAAAAATAAACAGAAAATATAAAATATTTTACTGTCCAGGTAATACAGCACGATTGAGTAGCTACTCATAAAATATAACTTAAAATATTACCTACCGCTAGGTATAAATAATATTGTCAGTGAGCCCAAAACTAGACAGTTGGTCTGTAGTTTGGGGCTCGAGGTACAAATTCCAGAGTGGAGACTAGAGATTCACGTGTTGTATGGTAAATTTGCTAATTAAACTCTATGCATATAGGTCATACAGTACTCATGGCGTTATTTAGGTAATAACAAGCTTTATTTACTTTTTCCTCGTAAGTGTGTTGAAAATTGTCGTTTGATACGCGTTAGACTTGTATCAAAATGTTCTATTATTTGATGGATTTCTTACAAACAAATGAATAAATGAGAGTACAATAACTCTCAATACATAGATAAATATACTATGGATTTGAAGTTATTAAACCCGCAATTTGCATTTCCACTCGTCAATAAAATACTTAAATATGTATGTCATACACAATAAATTCCCACATTTTTCTAGTTTTTAATTTACTTGTTATTGTAAAAAATACCTGTAACAGACGCGATGTACAATAAATTATAATGAGAATTGCATGACGAATACCTGATGACCTTACTTTTAACTTACGTAAGTGTCTGCTCTGTTGTCATTCATTGCAAAAAAACCTAGACACACTACTAGAAACATAGTGAGTTGTCATAATATACAGGGTGGCAGCCTGTCTGTTGCCTGTTACCTACCATAGATTCAGTACACGATTCTGAACCTTCCTGCGTTAAAATCTAAAGTAGGTTATTAAAAAAAACTGCTGTTTCATACATTTTGACCACGTAGGAATTGTACCATCGGCATACTTTCAAATCAAAATCCCGTGCTCACAGATGTCCATATCTGTTTACCGCCCCTTTTTGCGAAAACCAATAAAAAAAAAACTTTTGTTTAAATAAATTTATCAGGCTCTGTTACAATAATCACAAATGTCTGACCACCTCGGTTGGTTTTTTGCGATCTTTTTATTTTTCATTAACAAAAAAAGGGGCCCAGTAAAAATTGATGCTGCGATGCTATTGGTTGATAAGTGTAGGTAAGCGTTACTATAGCGGCCGAGCGCTGCAAACAAGAATAGTCCTTATGATGGTCCGATTCGGTCGATTCGGATGTCCCCTATAGTACTTTTGTATGAAACAACAGATTTATTTTTTAATAACCGACGAAAAATTTCTACGCAGTGAAGTCTAGAATCATAAATGCAGAATACATGGTTACAGTTTGCGTATCGATGTCCCTGATACCCTGTATACTTAAACACTACACTTGATCCCCGAAGGATTAGTCGCCTGTAGGAATATAGGGTATCAACGTTTATCCGCATTTCGCCATTACGAACTCTGTAAAAGGGCGTGAATGCCTGTATTGCCACTAACCGGACGCCAATCCGGGCAGCTACTGGGAATTAAATAAATTCCTGACGGAAGATAACAATAACACTTTGCTCGACCTGAAAATCGAACCCGGAATCAGCAAAACCAATGAGAAAACTTGGTCAAATGGTCACTTGCCATCATCAACAGAAAATGATTCAACCTACACGGCTATTATGTAAAATTTATCTACCTGTTGGTTGATGCACAATTGTACCTATTAAACCTGAGTTTTTATTGCTAAATTGAACTTACGAGGTTACTGCATCTAATAGCTCTTCATCGCGTTATGTATCTTAGACTATTGCTTCGTTTTCAGGAAGTTGTTCAAAGTAAAAATACTTGCGTTAACATTAAACATTTGACATTGGTCCGTAATATTAAAGTACAGTCAGCCAGCACATCAGGTTATACGAATCTGTAAAATTTCTCCAAACGATTTTAAACCTTAAAATGTTGATGGTGGTAAGTTCAAGATAAAATGAGAAAATTTGACAGTTTGCGGTAACTTTGTGCTGGCGACTGTACATAATATTAATAACACCAAATTACCTCGCAACTTCTGCAAAGGATAGGTAAGGCAAGGAAGTTTGACTAAATAGCAGTACCCACCTTTGTACTCAATACTTAGATGTCGTATCCAGCACCGGCCCTTAGATCAGAGTAGAGCGAGATTGTCTTTCGGCGCCCTTTGGTCGAAGCCGTTATGAAGCCATGATTTCAGCTGTGCACAAAAGAGCTTACGGACTAGGTTCGAGGCCAGTCTAGCCGCTCCTAACGATCAGATTTAGCTTGAAAAAAATATCTAATTTAACTTTTTTTTAAGTCGGGTCGATCTACCAATTTTTCTAGAGGCAATCTACGGATTTTTCAGCGTCACCCTTCGGATTTTTTTAAAATCTGATCTGGCAACTCTGCTCCCGCGCCTTTCAAAAGGCGCCATTTAAATTTTATTTGGCGCTAGAAATTGTTTTGCTCATTTGGCGTTTTGGCTCCCCTTGCCATTTTGCGCCTAGAGCGACCGCTCCTCTCGTTCTACCCCAGGGGTCGTATCTGAATCTATTTTACTATGTGTATTTACATTAATAATAAAATATATAAATAAGATAGGCATCTATGTTCAGCGTCCCTAAATGACAATATTCTGCGAAGTTAATCAATGATGATCATGGCAATAATATTAAATGACTTCAATGCAATTTAACATCAACCACAGTGGACATTAGCAAAATCTTTAGGGAATTTACTCTTTCAATAAAACTGAATACCAATAATTCACATCACACATACCCAATTTACACTTGCAATGCGTCTAAAAATAACAGCTTTAAGAGATGAGTCTCCTGGTGCTAAGAAGATAAGGGAGCATCGAGGTCCAGAGGTTATCGCACACAAACGAACATGCATAAGCACCGATTCACTGGAAACTATCGCTTCCACACTGATAATGGTGACGCTTTAAAAAAATATTTCTCTGATAAAGAATCTCTTGTGTTGCCTCCGGATTTAGATGCTTTATGTATCAGTACAAAAGTAAAAATTCTATCGTTTTTGAATATCTCTTTTTGAAGTATTCTATGTTATCTGTTTATGGTGATTATGATAGCAGAGCTTAATCTAAGAGTGATAGTTTTTTATACTAATGACGTCTACGGTACGGTACGGTAAACTATTGGAGAGTAATAAAATGTAGCGACTAGCCGACTACTCATAAAGTAACGGATAAGGTGCTGAATAACGACTAGAAAGGTTTGGAGCTTAAGTCCTACTTGGTAAAAAATGAGATGAGCTATGAGAAGATTGAAATCTATGGTATTCATAGTATTATTCAAGTAGTTATCTTGTAACCTCCTTAAAGGAATCAAAAATAGTCAAGCAGTTAAAAAAAAAAGATTTCAAACGTCGTTGTATAGGTAAGTACCAGATTTATACTACTCATCCCGATCAACACCCTCAACCCTCTTTTTTTACTCTAGCTATTTCAAGCCACATTTCCAAGTTATAAAACGTTGATAAATGACAAAACCGCATCCCAAACGCCTGAGCCGACGACAGAAACTCCATTAAACATCGATCAGTGATCAATAAAAGAGTTCTGAGCACAGCTGCGCAGGCGCAACCAACTCATTACTTATCTTTAAGCATTAGTCGGATAAAGAGCTGTTGTGACTCTGACGGAGTTAATGACATGTACGTACTAAAATGTGTGTAAGAGGCTTCGGAAGAGGGTTCCGTGTTATGTTTATTTGTGAGAATCTACCGAATGAATCACCGGTTTAAAGAACGGTGGCTCTACTTACAACGAGGTGTTTTCAAGTAGTCGTACAAGGATCTTTTTGCCGCGTGAGCAAAATCAGAACCCATGCCGCCATCTTGGTTTTTCAATATAATTTCACGAATATTTACCAACAACGCCAACGCAATAGGCTGAAAAATGATGTGATAAGGCTACGGTGTGGTTTAAAAGAAGATGTAGTGACAAAAATTGAAAAGAGTATGCTCAGATGCTTTGGTCATGTTGAGAGGATGAATGAAAGTCGATTAACAAATTTACAAGGCAGGTGTGAGTGAAAACACCGGGAGGGGACGCCCTAGGAGGACTTATAGTGACCTTTTTGATGATATTCTTCAGAAAGGTCAGGTGCGTAGTACTCGCTACTGGCGTGCGTGTATGACCAGGTGTATGAATGTAAACGAAGCAAAAGGAGTATGTAAGGTGCGTAGCAGGTGGCTTTCTGTAGTTTCTGCCTGCCCCCATGAGAAGAAGGCGTGAGTTTATGCCAACATGACAATGTCATGCAACCCCATGTAGCACTCTAACAGCATAGGAAGGATCGAGAAGAAACAAAATTTTGAAAAGATCAAAATTTACGGAAAAATAATGGCAAGAAAGGTCACAATCTGCAACATGTCGTCATCACATCAACACATGTTGCCACCACTTGTTCATACACTTGCACGCCAAAAAAACTTTGACAATGCAATGCGATAGTTTTTTTCCCAAAAAGTTAGAGACAAATTGAACGCCAGCACTTTTTGCCACCATAACCTAAGCAGCATTATTTGTAAACGCATGTTACTATAAATCAAACAGAAAGCATCACCCTCGACAAACAAAAATAGCATTCACGACTAAATTAAGCTTCAAAAAAAGTTAAAAAGGGCGTGCGTTACGCCTGCGCATGTGCTGAGCATGTGACGTGTTTCCGGTTAGAATTTGCGTTGCATTGTCTATGGTGGTGTTAAACGAAAAAGTTCAATGTCACTCATGGTGTGGTGGACAACCGAAATTATTTGATGGCGTGATGAAACGTTGGCAAAATAATTAACACTTAGGTGACAAATTATGTCTTATTACTTTGGCTGGTTAACGTAAACCAAGATTCATAAAATAAACGACTAGGTACGAAAGTATTTTATATATGTTATATGAAGGATTACATAAAGGGTTTCATTTAAATAAAGTTGCACTTGTCCAAATGAGTTATCATCAGCACAATTTATGCAATGCGTGTAAACAACGTTAAAATCAAGTCACTTGCACCGGACACCATTAATTAGAGTAGCTACCCACCTAATTGACCAGTAATTTACTTTTTACATACGTAATGAGAAATTGGCGAAGTATTAAATAAATACCTTACATAAATATTGAGCAATTAGTTGCCGCATTTCTCCGAGTAAGCCATTAATATAATTACTTAAAATTAATTCGGTATACCATTCACATGAACGAAAATGAGCACCAAAAAGTGCTCTTTTCGTTCATGTGAATGGTATACCGAATTAGTTTTGTGAAAAAAAAAAAATTGCGCCAAAATATTTTATACATGAAGAAATTTTCAAATAAGTGATGGCAATGGCATCAGCATCACTAATTATTTATAATTTTGCAGTTTTTATTTCACCTCGTAACAAAATAATGTGGAAAGGTAGTTTTAAATTAACTGCTACCGTATACGTTAATTGCTGTTCATAATTAAAATTTCCTTGACTGTAGTTAGTAGTTTATCAATGTACGATTGCCTACTTACTTACGCCCGAAAAGTCCAAACACCAAGATTTAAAATATAAAATATAGCCTCCAAAACGAATCTTTTTCTGATCTTGATGTTGTATTGATGCTTTAAATTCTTACATAATCTTTTGTAAATTATTTACACTAGCCTCGTTCAGTAACCAGTTAATGATACCCATTAGAAAATCACCACTTATGGCTACGTAGATAATTTTATATTTCTCATCTTCTCTTTTGACTACTTATGCCACCTCTGGCCAAAAAAGACAATAAGGAGAGCATTTTAAGCCTTTTCTTCGTCTGGTTGAAGACAAAGTCCAAAGGACATCTTTTCAATTGCTCTGCTCATGTCCAGATCTTAATAAGTTGACAACTTGCACTTGGCGACGCCAACGCTCCACAATCATGGCCCATGGGCGGCCAATAAACGCAATCGGTCGCTAAAATTCGCGCCCGTCAGCTGCCTGGCCAGTGATGTCATCGCGCAATATACGCGATCTTGAGCTGCTTACCTTGGGTTGTGGCTGTTTAAGAGCTAGGCTTTGAATTATTAGTAATGTGAACGTAAAAATTATGACATATCAGCTGGTTTTGGAGCCGTTTATGTACCTAAGTGAGCCAAAGCGTAAGGGTCTCAATAGTTGGACCTTTTTTAGCCGGTCCAAGACACACGTGGTTCCCCTTGGTGGCCCTTTACAAATCAGTTTTGACCCGACTGTGGTAACATTGTCTTTATAATAGGTAATTAGAAATGCCAACAATTGTGAAGGAAGATCCCAAAAGTATTGGAGAAACGTGAAATCGTAAGTGCAAAGTGTAAGGGCGTTATAACCCGAGAGAAACCACGCTTACTAGTTTTTTCAATACATGGGAAACATAAAAAACAGCGTTTTAAAATTCTGAAAACAGATATATCTTATTTATGGATGGCGGACATACAATCGCTTTTAATAAAACGATTAGATTAACTTTGCTAGATAGGTTAAAAAATCCCAAAGTTACCCCTTTTCGTAATGTTTAATCAATCTCATAGCTACAACCCTTCAAGCCTTTAGAGTCTCCCAAGTCTTCAAACCAAAGATTTATTATGTATACCGAAGCTGTATCATACACAAATGACGGAAGCCACGAACGAATATTTATGTCTCCATGAGCACGACAAAGTCGTCTTCAAAGGAATTATAACAACATTGTTCTTAGAGCACGACTTTATTGCTATGCTTATGCTCTAACCTACATTCCCGAGGAGAGGTACTGGGCACAAATTCGCGGTACAGACAGAGTACTGAGACTTACATGCAGATCGGGCATGGCATCAGAACATGCTTCTCGTGACTACGAGAAAATAAACGACCAGTAATCCATGATGTTGGACTATAAATCTTAGATAAATGACCTTCTGAAATCTTTGTTTATTATTTAATTCGATATTAAAACAAAACCAAGGAAATATGGAAACTGGTTTCGCCGGATAGAGGTGCGAAAGAATTATTACCTATGTATTTAAAAATAGAATCCCTCATCTTTGGATATTAATCAATGAAACTGTCTTATAACAGAGTTAGCTCCTTCAGTAAGGATATGGTTCGCTTAAGAAACAAAAAATAAGGAGAAAGTCCTGAAAGCAACCAAACTCTTCATGGAGCAGATGATGTTCCGCTTCAGACTGATAAACTCTTCTGTTGCGAATTAAAAGCACTCGTAATTTATAATTTGGCAAACACTTGTCTAAACAAATGTTTCATTCATACGGTCGCGATGTTTCAGCCTTCAGCCGACTCGCGTAAAATATGCCAAGTTTTATGTAAACACTAACTCTGACTAACAAAGCTATATGCATTAGCGCCGGCTATAAAAATATTTGACTTCACCATCTCCATAAAATCGCAGTTATTTTTATCTTTATCACCGCCAAGACTGAGCGAATAATCGCGCGCGAAAACCATAATAGTCTATTTAAGCCCACTATTCTATGAAAGAAAAAGAAAATGGCTACTTACATTTTCCGATCGCCATCAACATGCGCCTGCACCGAAAATCCAAACATGGAATTCGGATTACCCTTATAAACCACCCTCGATGGTATGTCCACATTGAACCCGAACACACAGGCGCACGCGCTCAAAAATACGCACCACGCTAACACCATTGTAAAGTACACAATTTTTCACTAACAGAAAAATATATAAAAATAAATATCGCACTATTTGTATAAATTTACATAATTCGTCCTCATGTCGTTCGAATAACTTTTTACGATGTTCGTGTTCGTCACGGTGAGACGCGGCACATGCGTCCCTCGCGACTGTCGGCGGTATACTGAAGACGCGGCGCGGTACAAGCAAGCAAGGCCGATGAGGTAATAGCGTGGAAATAAGACGGCACCCGAGATGAGTTTTCGCGCGTTTTCCCAGGAAAATGAGTGTTACGTTCGACTACGTGGTCGTATTTTTGTTTGCGCGTAAAGATTAATTCAGTCATGGACTGTTTAGAATAGAGGGAATAATGATTGATAGAGTTCAATGGAAACCTTGGCTGCAATTTGTAGTGGTATTTTTCCCTTACGAACTAAAAGTATTATATTTACCTGCAGTTTTCAGTCGGTTCAGAATTGTATAAAAAACCACAACAAGGAAAAGAATCCATACGCATACAACATCGAAAAGCAAACAAAAATATAGTTCTATGAAATTCATAAAGTAAATAAAAGTCTCCAATAGGTACATATTTACAACATTTATTAACAAATACATTTTAGATACGGATCTCGTATACTATACATTGGTGAATTTAAAATTAATAGGAGTAGATATAAAATTTAAGCTTACAATAATATATACTGAATGCAGTACTTCACAGCGTTTTGTGCTTACATAAATAATTATTTGATTTATTAACAAAAACACCAACGTAACTATTTTAACAGTTTTTAGACGATAACATTAAATTAGTTAGTGAAAATTCGCAGAAGTAATGGTTATAGATATTTAAACACGATAAAAAAATATAGAAAACAATTTTTGTTTTTTTTTTTTTGTTCAACGGCAGTAGACATTTTAGTTACTTGAAATATCAGTTTTAAATTGTAGTTTATTTTTGTGTAAACTTAATGGAAGTGAAGCTTATCGATATCTAAACACGATAAAACAAAAAATAAACTGATCTTTTCAACTCCATCTACAAGTAACCACTACCAGCATTCGTAGACCAGAAAAAAGATTTCTTCAAATATTTTTTTTCTTTTATTTTAGTTGTGTCGTGTTTAGATATCGAAACCCATCATGTCTGCGGAAATTTAATTTGAGCCCGTAGATGACGTCGTTTGACAAGTGACTCATTAAGAAGTCATTTTCTATTCTTGTTTGCTTTGAAACGGCAGTAATCATATTTAAGTGGAATATTACCAATCGATGCATCACCTACTAAAATAATTAGTGCTTTGAATGAGTAAAATGTGCTCTTAACTAAATACATAGAATTTAATTTTACAATTTAATAATACCTAATAATATCTTTTACATTTTATTTAATGTCTTTTATTTTTAGATCAAATTGTTAACAATTTCTTAAACATAAATTGCATGTTTTCGTAAAAATAATTAACTAAATCTTACACCAAATAAATAATAATAAAAAACCAATTCCAAGGCGATGACGGATGACGTCACTGAAATACTTAAATGTCCGTTCAAATGTTTGCGCATAAAATTATAGTAATCTCAACATGAAATCAATCCATTTACATAATAATGTAGCGTTTTAAATGTCTGTCTTTTTATGCCGATTTTACTTCACGCTGCCTTCCTCATATAGATTTTTATGCTCACATTCACGCCCTTTTCCCATGGGGGCAGGCAGAAACTACAGAATGCCATGTGCTACGATTTTTTTAAACTCCTTTTGATTCAGCACCGTTCGAAAAACGGTGCGCGTGTGTTTCATTACGTTAGCAGAATTTTAGTAATTTTGAACCCTCTCCCCTCCTCCTTGTCAGCAAAAGTAAGCAAAGCTCATACCCCCTCCTAAGCTTTCGTAAGCATTGGATTTTTTTTTAATCCGTTCAGGTTTCTTTATTGTCATTCATGAGTCTAGAAATAAGGAATTTATAGACTATAAAGTAATTGATCCCTACTTCAGTTGTTTCTAACGGCTCTCACGCAGTGTTTTAAACTGCGTGAGAGCGAGTAAGCAATATCAATTATTTTGGTGAACCTGAACATGGGGTTGCCATCTTTGTCCAAATCAAAATTAACTAATCGTAATCACCATCCCCTGTCCCTCATGTCATCAAAAATACTCAAAGCAAAAACCCTCTTTGGCGTTAAAGTAATACTTGAATGACTCCTAATGAAATACACGCGCACAGTTTTTGGTATTTAAGTATGAATAATATTTGACAGGAACTCGTGGCTAAGTAATTACAGCCACACGGGTCGATCGAAGGGTAAGCTACGCTTGCCGAGGTCAGTCCATGGATGGGTGACCATCGGAGACTCCTCCGTATCTCTGAAAGCACGTTCAGCCGTTGCTCCCGGCTGTCATTCATAGATCTTTGACAGTCGTTACGGATAGTCGGAAGGCCAAAAGTCTGACATTCAGTCTTACCAATGGGTATAGTGTTATCCAGTAACTGGGTTATAGAGGTCAGATAGGCAGTCGCTCCATGTAAAATACTGGTATTCAGCTATATCTGGTTAGAGAAGCCGACCCTAACATAGTTGACAGATGATCTTCTTGTCGTGTGATCAGTGACTAACCTGGTGTCAGAGCTTTTATGCCGCCCATGGGCCTCTATACTAGGCTTCACATGCCTTCGAGAAATATCTCTGAGGCATGCCGGTTTCCTCACGATGTTTTCCTTTACCGTTTTTTAAGCAAGTGATAATTATACAATACGCAAATGAATCCGAAAAGTCAGAAGGTGCGTGACTTGGGTTCGAACTTGAGACCTATGACTTGGCAGTCCAATGGTCACACCACTATCACTGCTATAACACAGACAGATACACAGACAGATGATGAATACTTGACAGGAGCCTAAAGTCACCGAAAAAATAATCGGCTTACCATAATAAGTTTAGTGAAGAAGCATTAAGTTGAGAGGAACTCAAATAAGAAAACACTTAAATGCCCTATAATCCGTTCAGAACAATTAAGTATTCAATATTAATTACATAGGCGGTACTCAAAGCCGGAGTTCTAATGAACCAATGTGATTAATTAATTAATGATAATTAGTTGATAACCCAGTTAATTCGACATATTCGGGGAAACAACTTATGCAAATGATAGAGGTCGTTTAGGAACTACACACATTCCGGTTATATATTTTTAAATAGAATCGATTTTCCCGTTTGAATTTAGCAAGGTGGCATAGACATATACCTATAGGTGGCAAAATATTTGATAGGATGGTGTGGATTTGAGTTTAGTCTTGCTTTGACTTATCTAACATTGGCAACCTCTCTGCCAACGTTCTTTAGCCCCTACAAGCGTTAAATAAAATAGGTAACACTAGCTGCTAGCCGCAGCTTCGCCCGCATAACTTTTTCTAAAATAAAAGTAGCCTTAGTTACTCCTTGTACATCAGCTAACTGCTAGTGAAAGTCCCATCAAAATCGGTCCCGAGATTAGCCGGAACAAACAGACAGACAGACAATCAGAGATTTTTTTATAGTTTCCGTATATATATACTTTTATATGCATTTAGTAAAGAGCTGTTATTTTGACATAACAAACAGATACTTAAATTTTATTTATTTGTATAGAAGATGTATAGATAACAACGATAGCGTAGTCCTTTCAAATCGGAATATGTGTTAAGTCGTTACGATGTCTGAAACATAATTATTGACTCCAGCAAACAGTGAAAGAGCCAACACATACGATCGTTTTCAATGTGCTTGGTATTGTTACAAAGCAGCAGCAGCAGGTGATACTCCACCTTTATTAGCCGCGGGTTGCATGAATGTATTCTTTGTGCATGTTTGTGGTAAAACTTAGATTAGAATATTAGAAGGTACAAAACACTGGAGATTATAAACACTGAAGTAATTAATGATTAGGCCTATTTTTTCTAAAAATAGCCCTACTACTGAATTGATATATTATTATGAGCCTCCTAACGCCACGCTTATATTGCTTCCACCGGAAGAATGCTTTTCTGACACCTGTCAGTTTCATACAAACGAATAGGGTGTTTTACGAATTTATACTTGATTATATTTGTGACAATCTAAGAAGACTTCTTAGATTGTCACAAATATAATCAAGTAATCCATTCGGATTATAGCTGCCAAATCCAGTCGGATTTGGCAGCTATAAAAAAACTTTGTGTAGTGATGGAAAAAAAATCGGGTGCTTTAAACACCGATTCTCGAGTCCTATCGATTTATCATAGTTAGACTTTGTAATAATCGACAATTTATCTGCATTGCTTAAAACTGATTCTCGAAGCATAACGTTTTACTACACGTACGAGTTTCTAATATTTAACAGTTACTACATAAATCCCAACTAAGTTTAGATTTGGGCGAGTTTCAAAGCCAAACCAAGACAAACTAATACCCGACATACTGATTTCTTCCGGAAGGTTTATGTATAAAAATATACATCGTATATTATGCACCAATGGCATACCTAGAGGCATACCCTAGGCACGCCACTGATATGTGCCCGTGCAAAGCCGGCGGATCGCTAATCAAGAATAAAATTAACAATAAATAAGCGTAGTTGAGTCGGGTAAATAAATAAATTCATTAAATTTGTAAAAAAATAAATGTAATGTTTGTAAAAGAATTGATATTTCAGAACATCAATTTTATTCGGTCACAAAAACAGCTTATAACGCGGTCACGACACTACCGCAACGAACCCAAAGACACGACATTGTAATAACGGCATGTCGGAATATTAAACAACGATTAATTCGTCTTTTTTTTTGTGCATTTTCCAATATAAAGTGAAAATTGGCGCTTACGAATGATACTCATTGTTATAGTGTATGGATAACATAATAATTAATTAGGATTATGAATTTGATTTTTCGATTTCTTACGTAGACGTTCATACAAAGTCATCGCGGCATGTAGAATGAGAAACGTCAAATCCGACTTCTTAGATTGTCGAGACTATTGTTCCAAATCATGTACAACCGACGACAGGTGTCAAAAATGCATTCTCTCGGTGGACGGAATATAGGAAAAGAGCCGTAATAAAATGTGCAATATAAACGTGTGTTTGTTTTACCGTAGATTTAGCACCCATAAAATTAAATAACGTATATAGACTGTGCCCGCATATGCAACAATTCGTTCTTATCTATAATATCTCTCTCGTTATAGTGGTTCGTACAGTTCGCACACCATTCACTGGTAGTTGCAGCATAAAGCAACAAAATAAATTAAAAATAATACCAATATATTATGTGACTTTAAAAAAAAAAGTTATAATTTTAACGAAATTGCATCTTATTGCTCAACGTTTAAAGTTAAACATATATAAGCAGATCATAAATATTATAAAGATCACAACAGTCTTACTTTTGGCAAAGTTTTCTTTCTCTCTCGCACCTACGTGTTTCTCTTTCTAGGATGAAGTTAATGAGGGTATTCTACCTTTTCGCCGAAAATCGTTTGGCAGATTATCACTTGCCAACCAACGTTTCGCCGATGTTTCACTTTGACAACTAACGATTAGCAAATTTTTGTATGACAACGTTTCATTTGGTAGAATTATTGTTAAGCTGATTATTATAATGACACAAAACAACATGGTAAATATCCCGTTCGTGTTAATAATAATATGACACAAAACGTTTGGGACATTTATCATTTGTTAAACATTTCACTAGGCCACTCAACTATTAGACGAATGACGTTTTGTCAATGTAATTTTTACATACATTTTTTATTTAAGAATCTCAAAAATAACATTAAACCTTTAAATTGGCAGCAATGCAGAGCCATATTACGATAGGTTAGGTTAGGTTAGAGTATGACAAACAACGCACGAGCCGAGCGGATGAAGCGAGCGTGCCGCGGTACCGGCCGGCGATGTGCCAGAAGCGAATCGCTTTTGTAAAAGGAACAAACTAAAACATTCTGCTACTTGAAAGTTGGCATTTTAAAAAGTGTCATTATGAAAAGCAGACCAAACGTACAGTTGGTAACTGTGAGGTTGGGAAATAAAACAAAATTATATGATAAGTTAGCAAATGATTATTCGACGAAATAAAATTCTGCGAAACGTCAGTTGGCAAGTAAAAATCTGGTAAACAATTTTCGGCGAAAAGGCAGAGAACCGTTAATGAGTGCTTAATTCTAAATTGACCAAGTTATTAGAGGGAGTATGTGCGTTATATAGTGTTTTAGGGCATCCCATTACACTTGTTGGCCCTCTTAAGAAAAAGCGCTAAGATAGCCTGCGCAATTCAAATATTCGTAAGTTTTTTGCAATTTGCAGGTCAGTGGCATATTGTATGTTGATCTGAATATGATTCGCGACCGTAAAAAATCTGTAATTATAGAATTATAATCATTAAAATCATCAATGCAACTCTCTAATTTCATATCTATTGAATGACTATTTCATAAAATCTTGACATAATGAGGATTATAAATAACTAGCTTCTGCCCGCGACTTCGTCCGCGTTAAATTTCTTGTTCCCCCGACCCATTCCGTCGCAACAGATTGCCTATCCGTGCTTTTACTTCGTTTTCGCATACACTTTCATTAAAAAAAAAAGGTGTTCTAGTTAATAGGAATGTAATTCTTCCTAAAGAATTGGGCAACCAACTCGCAGTTCCAGAGATTAGCACGCTCAAAAAACCGGTCCAGTGCGAGTCGGACTCGCGCACGAAGGGTTCCGTACCATCCATACAAATCCTTATCCTTACTAATATTATAAATGTGAAAGTAACTCTGTCTATTTGTCTGTCTATCTGTCTGTATGTTACGTTTTCACGCCTAAACCGCTGAACCGATCGTCATGAAATTTGGCAAAGATATGTATAGCCTGGGATATGGAGAAGGACATACGTAGGCTACTTTTTTACGCGATAACCGACATCCACGCGGGCGGAGCCGCGGGAAAAAGCAATCCGTACTAATATTATAAATGTGAAAGTAGCTCTGTCTGTCTGTATATTACGTTTTCACGCCTAAATCGCTGAACCGATCGACCTGGGATATAGAGAAGGACATAGGCTACTTTTTTACGCGATAACCGAAATCCACGCGGGCGGAGCAAAAAAAAACGGCAATACAATCATGTCCATTGTATGGGATTAGGCCCCCCCTAAATATTTTTTTTTCTGTTTTTTTTTTGTATTGGTGTTATAGCGGCAACAGAAATACATCATATGTGAAAATTTCAACTGTTTAACCATCACGGTTTATGAGATATAGCCTGGTGACAGACGGACAGACAGACAGACGGACAACGGAGTTTTAGTAATAGGGTCCCATTTTACCCTTTGGGTACGGAACCCTAAAAACTAACTCTTCAGCTTTAGAATAGACTACCTCGTAGAGTTGATCATTATTTTGCTGCGGAGTTATTATAAAACAGTTATACTCGTATCTCCTAAGATATTCATTGAAATTAAATGATGTAAGGGCAACTTTGTTCAAAATTAAATACTTGTGATGAATAACGTATTTATTTGGATAAGGATTAATACCATGCTTATGAAAACTCCTTCGCAAATAATGCATTAATTTCGAAAAAAATTGATTACCATAAAAAAGGTTATAGTGAGTCAATCTTAAAAGATAGACATACGCTGTCGCTATCTTTTTTTTAGAAAATTTAAAGAGGAACAATTCCATAATACATGATATTTGCGTAACTTAAACCGTTTACGCAGCGCACGCAACGGAAGCTCTCAAAAAGGAATATTTTTTTACCGTTTTTGCAACAATTTTCATTTATGCTCCGCTCCTTTTGGTTGTAGCGTGATGTTATGTAGCCTATAACATTCCTCAATAAATGGACTATCTAACACAAAATGAATTTTTCAATTCCAACCAGTAGTTCCTGAGATTAGCGCGTTCAAACAAACAAACAAACAAACAAACTCTTCAGCTTTATATATTTAGTGAGTCAATCTTAAAAGATAGACATACGCTGTCGCTATCTTTTTTTTAGAAAATTTAAAGAGGAACAATTCCATAATACATGATATTTGCGTAACTTAAACCGTTTACGCAGCGCACGCAACGGAAGCTCTCAAAAAGGAATATTTTTTACCGTTTTTGCAACAATTTTCATTTATGCTCCGCTCCTTTTGGTTGTAGCGTGATGTTATGTAGCCTATAACATTCCTCAATAAATGGACTATCTAACACAAAATGAATTTTTCAATTCCAACCAGTAGTTCCTGAGATTAGCGCGTTCAAACAAACAAACAAACAAACAAACAAACTCTTCAGCTTTATATATTAGTATAGATAACTGCAGGAGTTGTATTACTGATTCTAATTATTATAATTCTGTAAATACATACTTGTTACGTTTGTGAATCATATTTTGTTCAAAATTAACCTAATAATGACCTGCAAAATGCAAAATCGTAAGAAAACTTGAATTTCGTGGGCTGTCCTGGCGCTTTCGCCTTAACTAAATTAATTGTAGTATTAGCAATAATTGCATTTTTTATTTGGCATAGCGGTGGATAGAAGACATTTGGCAGTCCTATTTATAATATGACGTTATAAAGGGCCCTGCCAATCCTCAAGAAAGCTGTGCAGTGGTCATCACGGACCTATTCAATTATATTTCTTGATCTAAGTATTTTTATACAGAGTCAAATTAAATTAGCTAGCGAAACTCCGCAGACGTGATGGGTAAAAACATGATAAATAGTAAAAAAATAATGTTTTTATGTTTTTTTAGT
Organism: Dryobota labecula; assembly: GCA_947523025.1. Classification (NCBI taxonomy): domain Eukaryota; kingdom Metazoa; phylum Arthropoda; class Insecta; order Lepidoptera; family Noctuidae; genus Dryobota; species Dryobota labecula. The sequence goes on from OX383292.1 coordinate 3,255,437, forward strand.
CAAAGACCGTAGCTGATGTAGTTACCTACTTGAAACACCAGTTTATTAAATAACTTTTTTTTTTTTTTATACTTCAGTCGCGATGACAAAGTACAAAAAAAACTACAAATATTTTTTTTTACATTTTATCGTGTTTAGATATCGATGCCCATCACTTCTGCGGAGTTTCGCTAGCTAATTTAATTTGACCCTGTAGTTCTATCACAACATTTTTCCAAAATCAGATCCATACAACCTTTATATTAAGAAAGTGTAAAGGCAAACTGTACGATTTGTTCTAATTACACAAATATAGCATACATTTCTATACATTTTGACAACCATACGTACATTCAAAAAGCCTAAGGATAGCGTATACATAAATAACAATACTAGCCTCTTAACTATAGAATGTCTTACATTGTTCGATACAATCTAATGCTGGCACTTAAATTCGCGTATTTGACAAATATTCGTGTATTACAAAATAAGCCCATTTCGATCGAAATAAAGTTCATATTGTGGTAACGTAATACCGCAAATACGCCAAGTGTGGTGCCAGTCTAAGGTTTGATACACACTTAAATGCTGCGCTTTAAATGTAATTTATAGCGTCTATATATTACGCTATGATTTGGAGAATTTGAATACGCTCGGTGTGCTTTTCTTTTGCGGCTTGTTGTCGGCGACCTAGAAGGAAGGATTTTGATTATATATTGAAGATTCGCAGCTTAGATACCGCGGTCAAAAATCACAATGTTGGCTTGTGGTCCTGTTCGAAGTGTCGCGGTTTTTATAAGTATATTTAAATGGTGCACTATTAACTATCGTCAAAGATTACTTTAAAGTGCCAAGTTTCTTATTATTTTCTGTCACAAACCAGAAAACAGCAGCAATTATAAAAAAAATCGTCACAGCATCATCATCATTTCATCATTTCAGCCGAAAGACGTCCACAGCTGGACATAGGCCTCCCCCAAGCACCGCCACTTCGACCGGTTCTGTGCTTCCCGCATCCAGCGGATTCCTGCGGCTTTCACAAGGTCATCGGTCCACCTTGTGCGAGGCCTTCCAACGTTACGTGTATAGAACCTTTGAGGCTATGTCGGTTACCTTGGTTCTCCTGCGGATCTCTTCATTTCTGATTCGATCACGTAGGGAAACTCCAAGCATAGCCCTCTCCATTGCCCTTTGGGTGACCTTAGCCTTCTAATAAGGGCCATTATGCCATGAGCGTCCACGTTTCAGTTCCATAGGTCATCGCACAGCATACTGAGAACCAACTAACAACTTATGGCAAAGCTAACCTTGATACAGTGACACGAATGATACCACCAATACACATATTTAGTTGATAAACAGCTTTCTAAAAAGTTCGTCAAATCAGTCGGTACAAGCTTATATGTACATATAGTTATTAACTTACAGTTCTTTCTCCCAGCAGTAGCCTGGCTTTGTCCTCCTCGTGCGGCTCGGGCGCGGCGGCTGCCCGTCTGTGCAGCTGCAGCTTTTGGCGAATAGCTTGGGATACTATTACCCTGTGTGAGGAAAAATAAAATTAAAGCTGTAAGTATCGGTCTAACTAATTAATAGTCCCTTATGCGTTCCCATACTATTCATCTGATTGCCATGTAACTTCGGTTAGTGATCGTGCGCACGCCCGCGAATGCTTCTGAGCTGGTAAAACCATATTCCTAGCGAGTAAAGCCGCTGGAAAAAGCTAGTACTATATCAATAGGTTTAATTTGGTTGGCGCAGTGGTTAAGCGATTGACTGCTGCGCTGCGTGTCGCGGGTTCGATTCCCGCACGGAACAAATATTTGTATGACCTACAAGTAGTTGTTCCGGGTCTGGCTGTTTGTGTATGTATTTTTAAATGTTTGTAAACGCACCCACAATACAGGAGAAATTCCTATTATGGGGCAAAGTTTTTTTTTTTTTTTTTTTAATATTACTGCCAGAAGCGCGATTTCATTCATGTGAATTCTGAACATCGAGATCCAGGGAAGATCATTTAAAAGTACGCTGCCTTGGAAAACTGTCGATCCCGGTTGTCATATTAAGAGCGTTCATCCGTCGCGGGCTAGCAACGTCGCATTTCTAGAGGATTTCGTGATTTGAAAAAAGCTGAAAAAAAATAGTACTTTGATTTAAATTTAATAAAATAATCATGAAAAACCTCTACAAATGCGACGTGGCCAGCCCGTGCGGGATTAATGCTCTTAACAATAGGTATGACAGTCTATGTCAGAAGTCCGAAAGGCTAACACTGGTCTAACCTTAAAATATCAACGCATCAATCGATCGTCAGCAAAATTATGAATCACAAGAAAAAATCCGTCGATTTCAACTGTATACAGTCAGAGATTCATTTAGCGATGTTGACATACAAATAGCAAGAGTTTCGATACCGCATGTAAAGTGACGATGAATCATTTGAAGACATGACGTCAAAAAAACTAATAAATTTTAAGAATCTCATAATATTTTCTGAATACTGTTGAGTTTTTTAATCATAATAATATTATTTAAATACATCGAAACCAAGTCATTGTAAACTTTAGGTAATCTCTATTTTTAAACTGCAACAACAGAATCGCTCAAGCGATAAAGACTTAACAAAAACATACAATGGAGTCAAGAGTACGTGGAAATTACCAGCTTAAAGGAATTAACTCGTGAGTTTGTGTATGAAAAGATAAACAGCTTGAAAAATATAAATGACATCAATCGCTTCGTGCAGTTCAGAGATCATCTGTAATGAAACTTATTCTAGAAAAATGTGAGTAGATAGTAAGCCTCGCTTAATAAGAGACCAATATCACAAAAAATATCACAAACATAATGATCACATACAATGTTAAGTTACCACCTAATTACACATTGTGAAATGCAAATAAAGTATTGAGTATTGAACATTAAAACAGATGCGGGTCACAAGTCGAAATACAATGTTGAGCAAATTAAATATCTGAAACTTTTTGTCATAGCAAGTTATGTATAGACTAAGTATCGACACTAATGTGGTTTCATTCAATCATTTTAGCCGAAACACGTCCACTGCTGGACCTAGTCCCCCCGAAGCATCGCCCACTTCGACCGGTTCTGTGCTTCCCGCATCCAGCGGATTTCTGCGGCCTTCACAAGGTCATCGGTCAACTTTGTAGGAGGCCTTCCAACGCTACGTCTTCCAGTACGCGGTCGCCACTCCAGAACCTTTCGGCCCCATCGGCCATCTGTTCTGCGAGCAATGTGCCCTACCCACTGCCACTTAAGTTTCGCAAAATTCTTCGGGCTATGTCGGCTTGATTCTCGTGCGGATCTCTTCATTTCTTATTCGATTGCGTAGGGTAACTCCAAGCAAAGCCCTCTCCATTGATGCCCCTGTCCCTTTAGACGACTTTTAGCCTTCTAATAAGGCCCATTGTGAGCGACCACGTTTCAGTGCCATAGGTCATCACTGGCAACACGCACTGGTCAAAGATTTTCGTCTTGAAATACTGTGGTATGTGGGGCGAGAAGATATTGCGTCTTAATGTGGTTTAGATTAATTAAAAAGATAGATAAGCAAAGATCTCTACATCATCATCATTCTCCCCTGTCCCATGTAATTTGGGGTCGGCACAACACTTTTTTTTCCTCTATTGTCTCCTGTCAACCTCCACTCTATCATTTACTCCTTTATTAGGGTTCCGTACCTCAAGAGGAAAAAAACGGAACCCTTATAGGATCACTCGTGTGTCTGTCTGTCTGTCCGTCTATCACAGCCAATTTGCTCCGAATCTACCGAATCTATGAAGTTGAAATTTAGTACACATTAATTTTCGTGACCCAAACACGGACGTGTAACGAAAATAAATGAATTTTCAATATGAGGGTCACATTTGAAAGTAGACTAGAGAAAAAAAAAGCTTTGCAAACTGTACCGTGTAACATATCAAATGAAATGGCTTATTGTAAGGATTACAGATACATTTTTTTTTATAATTTTAAAACTATTATAGTTATTTAAGAAACAAGATGAAATTGACCTTATCTCCGAAACTACTGAGCCTAAAATAAAAATAAAATTACAGAAAATAGTTCTATACTTATAGGTTACAGGAAAATTTATAAGATGTCTATGGTCTTAATATAACATGGTAAATCTCTCAATATTGTGCGTACAAACATACATTTTCAGATGGAATGTATGGGAGGACATGTATTTCAACGACAATGTTATATCATCCCAAACAATCCATTCATCTTTTCAAAGCAAAAATCCAAGTATCATGATAAAATGTCAGGCAATAAATAAACACTGTCTAGTTTTCTAACTAACTCACCGTCTCGTGTCACTCTTGGTCGCCAGCAACAAGTCGAGCCAGGTCCACGTCACATTATGGTACTCCAACGTAGGCAGCACTAGCGGTAAGTCGCGTACATCTTCTAGATTCTTCTCTTTGCTACCCTTGTAGGACACTCTGACAGGAACCTCGGGAATCTTGATGTAGATGAATAGTTTGTTCTTTTCGGCTCGCTCCTGTTTAGAAAACGGAGTTATAGGAATAATACTGAAGTATTGAGGGATTCGGTCTGTATTCAGTTTTATACAAGGTAAAATATAAATGAAGTTAAATAAATCGACATCCGTCGTCCGAATGACGTCTGTGGAGTTTTTCTAGCTAATTTAATTTGACCGTATACGGAGCATGAGTAAAAAGTATTATAATGTGAATGAATAATGTTTAGTTTGTATTACTCGATCGTGTACTATTTATGTTATAGGTTTTTTTTTTTTTTTTGGAACAACTAATTGTAGGTCATACAAATATTTGTTCCGTGGGGGAATCGAACCCGCGACACGCAGCGCAGCAGTCAATCGCTTAACCACTGCGCCAACCGTGCCGTTATTGTTTATCAGTGGAAGTTTCTAAATGGCCTTAAATTTTATGTTGTTTAAAAACACTGTATAAGTTAGCTGTAAGTTTCGAAAAAAAGCCTCAGAAAAAATGTACATTTATAAAGGTTAAAACACTGAAACTGCATCTAACACGTTTGATGAAAAGTCGCTAAACATATTTTAAGACATGCGTTCACCTAAACATTATTGCTCATCTGTTTACATAGAACTCATACTAAAATCATCTGTTCGTTCATGTTTAAGTATAACCTGTATAATTAAACTAGAAACGCATAAGTCCCTCTTCATCACTTTCGTACCGTTTGCATGAGCCATCAACAGAAAAGGGGGATTTATTGTAATTGAATGAGTTGCGCTGCTACGCAATACAGCTGTAATATGTGCCTAAGTAAAATATACAAAATATAACGTAACATCACGCCCGTAATCCCAGAAAGGAAAAGCAGAGGTCTACCTGGAGAACCCTAAACCCACATTTCGCCAGTTATGTTTATTTAAGTCCCATGTAATAGGGGGCGAGCCTAATGCCATTAACCGGGCGCAAATTCAACTCCAGGCTGTTACTGAGATCCGATTCCCGGCCACCGTAGGTACGGGCTTGGGTTTGTCCGAAAGGGATACCGTTACCCTGGCACACAGGCAACTGAAGGAACACGGGTGGGTTTTAGTCAGTAAAAGTCTGAGACCGGGAGTCTGAGAGCTCCGCTCAGAGCGGGAGAAGTTATTTGAAAATTTCCCACCTAAAAAAAAAAATTGCTACTGAGTTCTGACGGAAAGACCAAAAACACTTTGCCCGACCTGGAAATCGAACCTAGGACCTCACGCTCAGCACAAGCACTAAAACTAAAAACTAAAAAAAAAAACACAAAAAGCACAAACCTTCATCTTCTCAACATCATCTTTATCCTTCTTATCCCTCTTCACATAGAAGTTAGAGTTAGAATCTTTGCTCTTCTTCTTGATTTTCTTAGAGCCAGTAGATACGAGGCTGGAGGAAGAGGCTCCGGCCTTGAGGGTGCCTTCCGTCTCCTCCTCCCCGTCTTCTATGGAGTCAGGGTCGCGTTCCGGGAAGCAGAACTTCAGCATCGTGTTGAAGAACTTTTTGGTTAGACCTGGTAGAAAGATTTTGCATTTAATGTAGAACCGATTTCTTCTTAGTCATTGACACATTCAAAGTATTACACAGTTGATAAATACTACCATGTTTTTCATCCTATAATTCATGTTTTTTTACTATTTTTTATTATGTAACGAAAGAGAGAAAAAAAAAGTATTTATTGTAACTCGCACAGGAAGATCACAAACTAAACAATGATAATAAAATAAAATTATATAAAAAGAAAATAAAAAAACAGAACCTGGCACAGGACCTTGTACCAGGAAAAAAGGCTCCTATCTTAGCATGATGCTGCGACATTTAAAATAAGTGTCGCAACGCTGGTATTCTGATAGGGCGTTCGTTTCGTTTTAGATTTTCTTTTTTTCTTTCTCACTTAGTTTTAATGACTCTGGCATTTTGAGTACTTTATGCGGCCTACCCAAATTTCTTCCTTTGGTATTGTTCGTTGATTCGTTGAGCTCCTTAAATTCTGAGTTGAGCCATAAGATTACTGACAAATGCTTGCACTGACTGGACAGGTCCACTCAAATTTGTGTGGTTCTTTCCTCAAAAGACCATTTCAGACACGGATCTACATGGTCCTCACATGATCTGACCAAGATTATGTCTGGACTTTAAAAGAGACTTTGACCCCTGAGTTTGTTTCGGCCTTTCTCCTCAGGATAGTCGGATAAAAAAAACCGACCTCATGTAGTTTTTTAAAATATGATTGACATGTAAAAGTGTGTAAAAGTGTTTGGACAAACCTACTTATAGAAATAAAATCATTTATCATTCAATGAAATCATCGACACGACGAAGAAGAACAAGTAACACAGTAGGAAATACAAATGTTTAAGTCACAACATGTGTTTTAATTATTTGTGACCCGTTTAATTCTAACATGTCTACTTTGTTTCTTACCGCTGCCATATTTGTACAGGTGATCTACTTGTAGAGCGAACATAGCGCTTTTTAAAATGTTACGGTTTTTATTCTTGAATAAGTGAGTTAGTTATGGTGTATGAAATAATAGGATTCTTTCCTGACTTTACTTCAAACACGTGGCGATATCTCTTCTCTAAAGATTAGTATTCAAACTCAAAGCAGTTATCTAAACATCTATACAAATAAATAAAATTGAAGTTTCTGTTTGTAATGTCAAAATAACTTTTTACTACATATGTATAAATGCATTCAAGTAAATACAGTAGGAACCTACTTATGACTATATCAAAAATCTTTTCTTTTTTTTTTTATTTGGCTGTCCGGCCTATCTCCGAAACGGCTGGACCGTTTTGACGGGGCTTTCACTGGTAGATAGCTGATATTATAAGGAGTAACTAAGGTTACTTTTATTTTAGAAAAAAAAAAACGCAGACGAAGCCGCAGGCAGCAGCTAGTTTCAAATAAACTAATTACAGGCACTTTTGAACTGTCAAGGGGTCGGTCAGACAGAAAGATGAAGCTAGCTGCCCATTCCAAAGCGTAGTAGGTTCCTATGGAGAAGAACGGGCAAGAAACTCCACGGACACTCTTAACCGCAATAAAAAGATAAAAACAAAAACAATTCAAAAATTAAACTAAGCCAGCTAAGAGATGACCAGACCCAACTGACGGCGCCCGTTCACGAACATGATGCATGGATCAGCACCATTCAAGTCAACCATTTTGAAGGGAGCTAAATGATCCAACACACGCGCCACCATCAGCGAGACATCTGAGTAAGCATGACATACTCTCAGCCACCAGAGCACATTCAAGTTAATGAAAGACTTACCCAGTAACTGATAGCTTTATAGCGGGGACATAGTATTGAGTTTTGAACTCTGTTACGTACACCATGCATAATTAGCCTAAAATGTTCCCACTGCTGATCTTAGAATTTTTGGTTCTAGGACATGCCGGTTTCCTCAGAATGTTTTCCTTCAACAGATAGTAAGTGCCTGCTTGTGGTTCGAACTCACGACCTTCAACTCGTAAGTTGAAGCCGTTACCACTGGCGTTGCGTACACCATACAAACATGATAGTAACAGTTTTTTTTTTCGGTATTATTGTAGCCATCCTGGATCTTTTAATTAACAACAAACTGGTTTTATTGATAACCTACTATATGCATTTTTTCTTTTCTAAGAAAATCTGTAAATAACATCATCTGCCTAGCCTTTTCCAATTTAGTTTGGGGTCGGCTTCCAGTCTAACCAGATGCTACTACATACCAGTATTTTACATGGAGCGACTGTCTATCTGACCTCCACAACACGGTAACTGGGTAATACGATACCCCTTGGTAAGACTGGTTGTCAGACTTCAGGCCCCCGAGGAGGGGGAGGGGGCAGAAGTCTGACAACCACTTACCACCAGTCTACCCCCTAGTAAAACGCTACGTAACCAAGTGACCATGTTTACCTAAAAGTCCCAATTATGTGGCGTAAAGTACTGAAAAGTCACTAAAATACCTTTGTTATTATTTTAATCGCGTTAATATACTATGTGTGAAATTTTCCATTTGAAATTTTGAGAAAAAAAAAACGTTTTAAAAAATGCGAGAGAGAATCTCTCTACGCGACCGTTCTGAAGGGTTAAAAAAAACAATGTTAGGTAACGCGTAGTTCAAAACTTTAACGCATTGTAACGTTTTACAAGACACCCCCCCCCCTCCCTCCAAATTCGTTACGTAATACTTGAACGCTCCCTGACAACCCGTAACGACTGTCAAACATCCACCAATGACAGCCGGAACAAACGGTTTAACGTGTTTTCCGAGTTTTGGCGGGGTCCTGGTATGTGAAGATGGTCACCCATCCACAGACCAACCGCGGCAAGCGTAACTTAACCTGATCGATCGATCCGTTGGGCTGTTACTATTATTACTTAGCCATAAGACCCTTTAAGAAAATCTGTAAACATCTTATACAAATCAAATTAAATCTCCATCCTCAGTGATTAAAGTACAAACTTACCTATCTTTATCGGCACTATGTTAACTTCGAAGTGTTCTTTAACAGCGATGCCTCCAACCGGCGGGCGGTCGCGACAGAACACGCGCAACGCCGCGCGACGAGCTAGTGGCGCGCGACCCGACGGCTCTTGAGGTACCAACACCTGTGTCAAACAGTGAAGATTATAATGACGTACCATCACGTCTGTATCCTGCATTCGCAATTTAGTTTCCAAACACTGTAAAGATTATACTTCAGAGTGTGCGCAGGAGCTCCACGACCTGATCCCACCATCGCTCTTTTATTACCGGACTACCAGACGTACTGTAGGGTACCGTGCGTACTTGGTTGATATCCCGTCCAGTTGCACTCAGCGCTTTTCCTCCACATTTATTATGCGCACAGCCATAGTGTGGAACTCTCTGCCAGCTTCTGTGTTCTCTTCCACATATAACCCATCTGCCTTCAAAGCTAGAGTGAACAGGCATCTTCTGGACACGCTCGTTCCATCATAGACCTCATCCATTGCTTTCCATCAGGCGAGATCGAGGTCAAGAGCAGGCCCAATCAGTAATTTAAAATAAACATGTAAACAAACATAAAATCACGCCTGTATTCCCCGAAGGGTTAAGCAGAGTTGCACCTATAGTAGACCCACATGTTATAGCGGTGAGCCAATCGACCGGGCACAAATCCAGACTCCGGGCTGCTACTGACAAATTCCAGATGGAAACCCAATAACACAATTCCCACCACGGGAATCGAACCCGTTGTGGAGTCGATTCACTTCAATTCGCATACCGAACCATTGAAAAAATATAATTTGTTTTTAACATGATTTGAAGTATCATAACTGAATTTAAAGTCAAGAAGACGGTGCCATTTATGATTTTTTTTTACCCGACTACTGCAGAGTGGAAAGGTTATGATCTTCAACCTTTGTGCTAGCCAGATAATGAATGTAGAATGTACAATACAAAACTATGTTAGCTTCGCCCGCGTGGCTTTTTCTAAAAGTAAAATACACTGGACGTCATTCTCTATTATTTCGATACTTATTTTGAAGAGTACTTTTCTGCAGTCTCTATGTCTCTCAGTCTAGATGAACTACATTATAAAGGGAAAGTGGCCATCTAAGAACGGATAAATTTATGAACGTGGTGAATGTATCAAATGTTAGCAGTTTATCCATTTTAGAGTACCTGCTACCCGCGGCTTAGACAGCGTGGCTTATTCTAAAATTAAAGTAGCGTAAGTTACTCCTTGTGTCGTGATGGCCCGTTGGTTAAGGCCTCGCCTCTCATGCATGAGGTTGTGGGTTCAAATCCGGACAAGTACCAATGTGACTTTTTCAATTCATATGTACTTTCTGAGTTTATCTTGGACATTACTGACATCGGTGAAGGAAAAACATCGTGAGGAAACCTGGACTTTATAGTTAATATAAGTCTGAAATCGCCAAACCCGTCTCGAGCAAGCGTGGTGATCAATGCTCGTGCTTCTCTGTATGAGAAGAGCCTTTGCCCAGCAGTGGGACAGTTATAGGCTGGTATTATAAGTTACTCCTTATAACAGCTATCAGCCAGTGGAAGTCCCGTCAAAATCATTCCAGCCGTTTCGGAGATAAGCCGGAACACAGACAGACAGATAAGCAAATAAATAGATTACAAGTACCGTATATACTTTCATATGCATTTAGTAAAAAGCTGTTACATTGACATTACAAACAGACACTTCAATTTTATTTATTTGTATAGATTATGTTACGCAGCTGTCGCGTGACTTTTCGATCTTCCAATTAAACAAACATACATGTTTTTATCACAGTATGCAACAAAATAAAGTAACCATATAGTTTTAACTCTTTATAAATACTGTGAATGTAAATGATAGTGATCTTACTTCTGGGAAGGGTTCGTTGGGCAGGAGGTTCTTGACGCGAACGTAGCCGACCTCCAGCTGATGTTCTACGGAGTCGTCCGACCGAGATGTTTTAGTATACCTGCACAGAAAGACAAAACAAGTAATAGAGTTAGAATAGTTCGTTCTAGGCCTAGTAGATGGTAGATTTGTTGGCACTTTTCTATTTTTTTAAGTACCTGGTTATTGTTGAAAGGCCTACACTGTCCTCCCATACCTATTAACACTGTTATTTGAAAATATTGTAAAAGCCAATTATTTAAAAAAACATTGCCGTGGATTTTCTTGCCGGCTCTTCTCCATAGGAAACGATGAATTGGAACCGTGCACCTAGCTTCTGACGTTTCATAAGTGCCCCTGTCGGTTTATGTGAAATAAAATATTTTGATTTTGAATACACACACATTAACGGAGTTTTAAGTCAGGTCAAATATATTAGGAACTTTGGGCAATGAGTTTATCGGACGAATAATTAATTATTAGGACGCTCCATTTGGACTCTATGAAACACTTTATAAAACCTGAAATGATATTCCGCAGTCGTAAACCAACATCCGTTAAGCTTGAAAGGATGTACTTTTTCGGTTATATTCGTAGATGTGATTCTTTTACTTAATAAAACACCCAATCCGAAATATATTGTTTATTTTTAGTAAATGATTTTATTTTTGTAAGTAGGTTTGTACAAACGGTTTACTTATGATTAAAAAAAATTATATATTGTTTATTTGCACCTTCAAGTAATAATGGTTTATATAAAAAATAGGCCCTTAAGGTAAGTAAGGTTGTATGTTCGAGTTGCAGCCAATACCTAAGCTAAGATAACTTAATATCTTGTAATTATAGGTATCAGCGCCCACCCTCGTTATCATTATAGGCGATGTTTTTGTACCTACCTTATGAAATAATTTAAAATTAATGAGAAAAACACCTTGTAACCACTATAAGCAAAAAATATACTGTCATAATTTTACATAAGCGTTATGCTAAACGATATTATGCCTTAAAATTTTATGTCAACAGGGAGATTCCCTGTACAAATACTTGTACACGTCAATCATATTTTAAAAACTATATGAGATCGGCGCTTCGTATTTGACTACTCTGAGAAGAAAGGCCAAAACCAACTCAGAGGTCACAGTCTCTTTTAAAGTCCAGACATAATCTTGGTCAGATCATTTGAAGAACACGTACGGTACAACTATTTTCTTAATGTCCCTCGGCAAACTTCGTGTTTCGTCAGTCGTCGGATTTTTATCAGTTGCCTTTTGCATTTGGTGCAGACCGGACGCTCTCAATCGACTTGGAAGTGCATAGAGTTGTCAATACTCTTTTAACTTAATGTAATTTATTTTAAAATGACGAATGACTGACGAAACACGAAGTTTGCCGAGAGCCATTAAGAAAATAGTTGTACTGTTATAGATCGGTGTCTCAACTGGTCTTTTGAAGAAAGAAGCACACAAATTAAGTGGACCTGTCCAGTCAGTGCACGCATTTGTCAGTTATCATACAGCTCAACTCAGAACTTTAGGAGCTCAACAATTGGCGAATAATACCATTAACCGGCCTTTTAGCATAAAATTTGAGCTTTTCGTTGTTCACTACTCACAAGAAGTTGGTAAGCAGCAGATCAGCAATGCCGAGCTGGCCATCGGCGTCCGTGAGCCGCCAGCGCGCGCTCTTGAAGCAGATCTCGTTGTAGCGGTGCGGCGGCGCGTGCGCACCACTAGATTTAAGCTCTTCGTTCTTCTTCACTACTCACAAGAAGTTGGTAAGCAGCAGATCAGCAATGCCGAGCTGGCCATCGGCGTCCGTGAGCCGCCAGCGCGCGCTCTTGAAGCAGATCTCGTTGTAGCGGTGCGGCGGCGCGTGCGCACCACTAGATTTAAGCTCTTCGTTCTTCTTCACTACTCACAAGAAGTTGGTAAGCAGCAGATCAGCAATGCCGAGCTGGCCATCGGCGTCCGTGAGCCGCCAGCGCGCGCTCTTGAAGCAGATCTCGTTGTAGCGGTGCGGCGGCGCGTGCGCACCACTAGATTTAAGCTCTTCGTTCTTCTTCACTACTCACAAGAAGTTGGTAAGCAGCAGATCAGCAATGCCGAGCTGGCCATCGGCGTCCGTGAGCCGCCAGCGCGCGCTCTTGAAGCAGATCTCGTTGTAGCGGTGCGGCGGCGCGTGCGCACCACTAGATTTAAGCTCTTCGTTCTTCTTCACTACTCACAAGAAGTTGGTAAGCAGCAGATCAGCAATGCCGAGCTGGCCATCGGCGTCCGTGAGCCGCCAGCGCGCGCTCTTGAAGCAGATCTCGTTGTAGCGGTGCGGCGGCGCGTGCGCACCACTAGATTTAAGCTCTTCGTTCTTCTTCACTACTCACAAGAAGTTGGTAAGCAGCAGATCAGCAATGCCGAGCTGGCCATCGGCGTCCGTGAGCCGCCAGCGCGCGCTCTTGAAGCAGATCTCGTTGTAGCGGTGCGGCGGCGCGTGCGCACCTCGCACGGCCGGCAGGGCCGACGCGCGCCCCACCTCGCGCCACGCGCGGACCATGGCGTCCAGCTCCTCGCCTAGCGACCACACGGATTCTTTGCACTCGTTCACCTGTGACAAAAACATGACCTTATATTTCAAAGGAAGGTTTTAGTCACTACTGCTTTAAACAGTGTGTACCGGACGGGCGTGATCGCTTGACTCGAAAATCAGGAAGGTTGTAAGGCTATCCCAGTCCAAGCGGCGCTGACGTCCTGCACCAATAGTTCAGGATATCTTCAATACTCACTGCGACATTACTCCTGAAGAATCACAGGTTTTACGGAAGAAATAATAAGACCGTATTACTGATAAGACTTCATAAATATTCAGGAAGCGATTTCAGGACTCCCCAGTACTACTATATGACTATTTAGATGGAATTAGTTCCATGTCGATGACTACGAAATTTATAGGTGGCGCGCTCACTAAGGTAGTAGTGCTCCTTTACCTTACTGAGAGCCGCGAATCGCCTCCCGTTTTAGAAACTTTATTGGTTTAAAATATCTTAAGTTCTAATGTGTTTCACACCTAAACACCCTTATTTCTATCACTTTACATAAAGTGTTATACATCATAAGATTCGTAAAATAATGGCCTTTCTAATGAGGTTTCTATCATGATTCTAACTATTCCCACTGAAAAGATATTTCAGTTACAACGGGATTTATGTGAATAATTAAATATTAAATTGTTTGCAAGTGACTTTACTGGCAAAGTACTGAACCGATCTCCACCATACCAAAAGAAACCTCAAGCTAGTCTATTGCCCTAGAGAAATCTAGTATTTTAGTTTTCGTACCTAGATTTTTCAGCCCGCTATGAGCCTCTGAATACAGGTTGGGTAGCCTTTATTTTACGAAATCCGCTTTGCGGCATTTAGACTCGATTAGGTAGGTATCCTGAAGGGCTAGATTTCAGGAAGTTAGGTCCAGGGCTAGGTCTCGGTCTAGGTGACCTGGATACAGTAAATGATTTTAAGTTTTGTCTATCTAACTTACCTAATCGAGGCGTACAATGGTCGAGTTTACGACTTTTATCAAAATTGTCATTTTGATTACATTATAGCTGCTAGGCAGCACTATCAATGACTATACTTTTTACATATTTGAGTTAGTATAGTCATTGCACATTATTTTGACTGTTTTATTACGCATTATTGCGACATGAAATTTTCCCTATTTGTAGGTGGGGCATATTGTGTGGAAAAAAAGTGTGCAAAAATACATGGGCACCTACGTAAATAGGAACATTTTTAAATAAAACTCATTTCTGATGGCGCCTCAGCGCGCACATCATCGATTCTACATAATTTATGCTATTATTACTAGTATTAACGAAGAAATTATATTTCCTATATACTTAAGCTAAGTTAAAATTACTGATTTTATACAAGCTAAATTGTTGGTGACGCATCGTCGCGAACATCTCTCCCGCCGTGCAGCGCAGTGGCGACTCGTAGCGACGTCGGCACGGCGCTGCATCACGCCAGTGAGCGACGACCGTAGTCGCGACGCTCGCCGCCGCGACGCCCGCCGTCTCGACGCCTCGTTACTTCGGTAGTGGGACGAGTTTCTTCACCGGACGCTTCAGGGTGCCGCCAGCGGTGCGCACCTCAGCAGTCCGGACCTCACCATCAGCCCCTGGAAACACGGCTATTATGCGGCCTCGCGGCCACGTGTTGCGAGGCAGCTGGCCGTCGGCAATGAGAATAGGGTCGCCCACCTGTAGTCCTGGCCCGCGGCTATGCGGCTCCCGCCGGTTTTGCAACTCCGGCAGGTACTCGCGCACCCAGCGTCACCAGAACATGTCGGCGAGTATCTGTGAGCGCCGCCATTGTTTCTTGCTGTCTATGTCCTGTTCGGTGAATACCCCAGGTGATGGAAGTCGGGCCGAGCCACCAAGTAGGAAGTGGTTCGGTGTTATCGACTCGTCATCTTCGCTGTCCACGGAAACATGTGTCAATGGACGACTATTTACTGTGTACTCTGCCTCACACAGTAGTGTGGACAACACCTCTTCATGTGGGTGTTTTTCAAGTAACACAGTGTACAATGCGGACTTCACGCACCGCACGAGACGCTCCCAGGCGCCTCCCATGAATGGCGCCGATGGCGTTATAAAGCGCCACACGATGCCTCGGCGACTGGCCTCCTCTCGGAAGGCGTCTCGGAGCTCCTTGTCAGCACCGTGCATGTTGGTGCCGTTGTCGGAGTGCAGCTCGGTTGGACATCCTCTGCGAGCAGCGAATCGGCGCAACGCCAGTATGGCGGAGTCCGCGCTGAGGCTGGCGGCGATCTCGAGATGGACGGCTCTGGTGGTTAGACAGGTGAATAGTGCTACATACCTCTTTTGATGCTGGCGTCCGACAGTAACGGACAGTGGGCCGAAATAATCTAGCCCGGTATATGTGAATGGCCTCTGATGATGAGCGAGGCGCGTCTTCGGATGGTCGCCGGTCGCAGGCACGGGTGGTTGTGCCTTGCGAATGCGACATTTTAGGCACTTGCCTAGCACCATCTTCGCAGTTGGCCGCATCTTGACAACCCAGTAGTGTTGTCTCACTTCGTTGATAGTGAGTTCTACCCCACCATGCTGTAGGCTGCGGTGTGTCCAATCTATGTATAACTGGGTGATGTGATGGTCGCCGTGCAATATCGGCGGACGTCTCACGTCATCTGTTATTTCATCGGTTGCGGCTATTCGGCTTCTTAATCGCAGAACATTGTCCACCACTTCTATCTGTAGTGGCCGCAGTCGACTATTTTTCTCTAATGTCTTCTGTTCACGCAGCTTCGCTATTTCATCAGCGAAAGACTGCTGCTGCACGACTTGAATGAGTATTCTCTCCGCTTCCTGGAGATACTCTGCTTCTATTGTTTGCTTCGTAATTTGAATATCAGACGTCTTTGCTGTCTGTTTCGGAGGAGTTGGCGTCGCCTTCTTCTGTTTCCGCCAGTCTGGATCTTTCTCTGCATTCTTTCTTGTCCTTTTATAGAATGTCTTCTCTTTCTGCTTTCTGCAGAGAGCTATGAATCGTAGAACACTTCCTGTTGCACGGAGTAATCGTTCCCATCTCGAGAATCTAGCTGGATCTGGTATGGCTTCCGCTAGCTTTCGCGTGTCTGCTTCTTCGACGGCTATGAGGGTCCTTTCTTCTCCTGTGTCCTCTTTGATAGGAGGTTTTTCTGATGGCCATAACGACGGTTCTTCGTACAAAAAGCTAGGGCCGCAGTACCATGCATGTTGTGAGTCGAAATTATGCGGTACGTCACGGGTAGCGATGTCCGCGATATTCATCTTCGTTGGTACCCAACGCCAATCTTCGACTTTACTGTTTTCTTCTATGGCGGCTATACGGTGAGCGACAAAGGGTTTGTACACTCGCGCTCCTCTTCTAATCCATGTCAGGACGGTCTTACTGTCTGACCAATATGTCACCGATGCGGGCTTAATGTCGTGTTCTTGCATCACAGCTGCAGCCACGCGGGTTCCCATCACCGCGGCCTGTAGTTCGAGGCGCGGTATCGATTGCAGCTTCAGTGGTGCCACCCTTGCCTTTGCCATGACGAGGCTGACTTGCTGCTTGCCTTCTCTTGATGTGGTCCGCCAGTATACTGCTGTCGCATATGCCATTTCACTTGCATCGGTGAAGACATGGACTTGTGTTTCTACAGCATCACTGTATCCCGGATAGCATCTTGGTATGCTGATATTCTTAAGCTGTTGCAGGTGTTGTATCCAAATTCTCCACTGGGTTGCCAGGTCCTTATCTAGTGCCTGATCCCAGTCGACTCCTCGCCTCCATGCCTCTTGCAGTATCTGCTTTGCTCTGATCGTAACTGGTGAGGCGAGTCCGAGCGGGTCGTACAATGACATTACGATTTTCAGTGCCTCTCTCTTTGTAGGTACCTCCTTTTCTAATACACCTTTCGGTAGGCGCGCGAGCGTTAGATTGAAGCCCAGCGCATCTTCACTTGGTTTCCATATTAGACCAAGTATCTTCTCGGTGTTTTCTGTATCTCCGATGTTGACAACTTCAGCTCGGATCTGTGACGGATCTATGTTTTCAATGACTTGCGTATTGTTCGATACCCATTTTCTGAGTTCGAACTTCGCTTTCAGGTGTATGTTCTTCACCGACGTTGCGATACGCGTTGCGTCCTCGACCGTCCTGTAACTATCAAGGTAGTCATCCATATAATGACTATGGATGATAGCTTCCACTGCTTCTGGATGCTCCTCTATGTGCCTTTTCGCATTCCAATTCTTTGCGAATATGGCCGTGCACGGCGAACTTGCCGCACCGAATATAATGGACGTCATTCGGTATTCTTCAGGCGCTCCCTCCCTTCTATCGCCTCTCCATAGGTATCGAAGTGCGTCTCGGTCTTGAGCTCGCACCTTTACCTGCATAAACATTTCCGTTATGTCGCCGGAAATGGCTATGCAGTGACGTCGGAACCTCATCATAACGCCGGGCAGTGACTGCAGCAGGTCTGGTCCAGTTAGAAGGAAGTCATTCAGTGACAATCCTCTTGATTTGGCCGCAGCGTCATGTACTATGCGGAGCTTGTCTGGCTTCATTGGGTTGAACACGTCGAAATGTGGTAGGTACCACGTTCTACCTGGTGTGCTCGTTTTGGGCGCCTTCTCTGCGTATCCCTTCTTCTCTAGGGAGTCCATTTGTTCTGTGTATTTATCTCGAAGAGCAGGGTTTCTGTCGAGCTTCTTTTCGATTGAGACGAGCCTATTTAGTGCGGTCCCATAACTATCTGGCATTTCTATGCTTTCATTGTTCCAAAGCATAGCGGTTTCTATATGTCCATCTTCTAACTGCTGAGTGTGACGATTCAGGATGTCTTCAGCTTTCTTCTCGGGATCGGAGTTTGGTCGCTTCGGATTGATAGTCAGCGACTCTAAAGCGAAGAATTCACGAAGTTGCTCGTTCAGTTCTTCATCGCTCGTATCTAGTCGGTTGACGTAGTGTACCTGTTGACCCAAGATTCTGGTGTGCGCGCCGTGTAGGGTCCAGCCCATTGCAGTGAGTGACGCAATAGGCTGGTGTCTCGGACCTCTGCGGATTTCACTGGCTAATAATAGATGCCAGTTATCTTGACCGATGAGAATCTTCGGTGCGCCGACGTTGTACGTAAGCTGTTGCCTCAGGTCGTCCAGATGCTTGCATTGTGCGATGTCTTCTTCGCTGACTGTTTGCGGTGTGAGGTTGAGCTTCGGTATGGTGCGCGCCTTGAATGACACTTTACTTCTCAGCTGGCTTGCAAGGTCGACTGTTACTCGACGCGAACAAGGAGTGTCGATTGTGGTGTTACCGATCGCACCTATCTTCAGAGGGTCGATGCGGCCCTCTGCCCCGATTTGCTTTGCAATGTCTTCATCTATCAGCGAAACGGTTGATCCATCATCGAGCAGCGCGAATGTTGCTGCTTCTCCCGCCGGTCCGATTACCCGGACCGGTATGATCTTCAAATATGTCTGGTTTGATGTCGACCTTGAACTGGCTACCGTTTCCTGAGGCTCCTTCTTGTCTGGGGCATCAGGCTTCTCGGCACCCTCTGCAGCAGGCTTCTTGTCAAAATGAAGAAGCGGATGGTGTGTGGCTGTACACTCCTTGAGGTCACACCTCTTTCTCGGACATCTATGGTCCGATCGATGGACTCGCAGACAACGGAAACACAACCTTAGTTTCTTTGCGAGTTCCCATCTCCTTCTATTGGGTGCTTCTTTAAACTTCTTGCAGTCATAAGCTTCGTGCCCTTCTTTCTGGCAGACACGGCATTTCAACGCCGTCTTGTCTGTAGCTGTGTGTGTCCTTTGGGTGACACGCCTAGTTGCTGTAGCTTCGACCGGATTAATATTCTCAGGCGGAGCGAAAGCACTGCAGAAGCGGGCTTGTTCTGTGATAAAGTCGCTGAGCAGTGATAAGTCTGGCAGCGATTGGTACTTCTCGGTATAGGTCCTATACCATTGTACCCGAAGGGAATTTGGCAACTTCTCAGTCAGTAACCGCATCAATTCAGCGTTGATTAAGTAATGTTCTTTCTTCAACGCGCGTAGCGTGACTATGCCGCTCCTAACTCGGCTTGCGAACGTGCAGATATCCTTTGGAGATTCACTGCAGCGCGGCAGCCCACGGAGCCTATCTGTTTCAGCTTGAGCAATTGAGTCTGGACGGCCGAACTGCAGCTCGAGTTCTCTCATGATGTCATCTGGTCTTGCATGTCCGATGAGTTCTGAGCTCACCGTTTCCAGTGCTCGTCCGCGCAGGCTCCTTCTCAGCCTAGCTGTATTCTCAACATCGTTGAAATATCGACGAGTTGTTTCATAAATGGCGCGAAACGACAGCCATTCTGTATGAGCCCCACTGTAATTTGGTAGGGTCATAATCACCTTCGACGCCGAGGGGTTATTCGATGACCACTGTTCTGTTTTCTTGTCGGCTAGCGACGCTATAGCGGACGTCAACTCCGTTATGAATGGACGGAGTTGTGCTTCCCCCGGATCCTTCGATGGTACTATATCTTTCACTTCGTTCACTATAGGATGAGTTAACATGGGTACTTGCGTTTGATGGAGGTTCACTATTGATCCGACTTCGATGGAGGGGTATATGTTCCCTCCAACGGCATCTTCTCCCGAGGGCAGTTGAGTCTCGACGGCCTTGTGGCTTCTATGTAAACTGCGGTTCCCCTCGGCGGCATTGTCCTCCTTCAATGGCTCAGGCTCAGGCGCCTCCTCTAGCCACGATCGCACATACTCCTCGTTCGAATTCCGATCATCCATGTAGCCATCAGAATCTCCTTCTTCGGCTCTTTGAAGTGCTATTTGAGCAAGTTCCAACCTAATTTTCAATAAGTCTTCACGCGCTCTTGAAATTTTTCTATTCGACCGTATCGTCCTACTTATGGACGGCGGTCTTCTATGTTCGTTACGGGCGTCACCCCGGGTAGTCATCGGCATGATTCCTCTATAATTTCCATCCTTTTGGTCAGCTGATTGCTTCACTGTTTTGTCTGGATTCACTGATTTATCCGAAGGTTTTAATGTCCTATCTGAAGTTCCTTCCAGTCTGGACTCCTTCCTGAATGTAGTCGGTTGTTCTATTTGTTCTATCTGTTCTGTTTCCTTTGATTGTGTTGGCACAGGTACGTCTTCACCCCCGCTCGGGGCAGGGGGTGGCGGTAGCGGCTGCTCGGTCCCTTCCGTAGTGGATGGCGAACGTGGAGGTAACTCATGACGTATAGCTGTAGAGGTACGCGTTCTGTCCAACTCCACCATCCATGCTTCAGGTGCTTTGCCTTGTGACCTCGTGACCGGCATGTTGGTTTAGATTCAGGGACGTCACTTCACTATATGTGCACTAACTGTAATCCTTTACACAGATGTTCAAACTTCCAAGATGTTTCTTCTATCTTCAAAACAAATCTTCAAAACGTCAAAGTTATTTCTCCTATCTTCAAAACAAATCTTCAAAACGTCAAAGATGTTTCTTCTCTATTCAATGTTGATTCTTCAAAGTTTAAAAAAATAATCCTTCAGGAAATAAGTCTTCAGGATCCGAGAATAATTCTTCGGGGAAAAAGTTTTCAGGATCCGAAATTAATTCTTCAGTCTTCAAAATAATCCTTCAGGAAATAATAACTCTTCAGGAAAAAATAACTTTTCAGTCTTCAAAATAATCCTTCAGGAAATAATAACTCTTCAGGAAAAAATAACTTTTCAGTCTTCAAAATAATCCTTCAGGAAATAATAACTCTTCAGTCATAAGTCTTCAGGATTCGAAAATAATTCTTCAGTGTTAATTCTTCAGGAGTCGACAATAATCCTTCAGCCATAAGTCTTCAGGATTCGAAAATAATTCTTCAGGAACAGGTCCTCTGATTCCAGGAATATTCCTTCTTCGAAGATATCCGGCTCGACAGGACCAACAGATGTACCGGACGGGCGTGATCGCTTGACTCGAAAATCAGGAAGGTTGTAAGGCTATCCCAGTCCAAGCGGCGCTGACGTCCTGCACCAATAGTTCAGGATATCTTCAATACTCACTGCGACATTACTCCTGAAGAATCACAGGTTTTACGGAAGAAATAATAAGACCGTATTACTGATAAGACTTCATAAATATTCAGGAAGCGATTTCAGGACTCCCCAGTACTACTATATGACTATTTAGATGGAATTAGTTCCATGTCGATGACTACGAAATTTATAGGTGGCGCGCTCACTAAGGTAGTAGTGCTCCTTTACCTTACTGAGAGCCGCGAATCGCCTCCCGTTTTAGAAACTTTATTGGTTTAAAATATCTTAAGTTCTAATGTGTTTCACACCTAAACACCCTTATTTCTATCACTTTACATAAAGTGTTATACATCATAAGATTCGTAAAATAATGGCCTTTCTAATGAGGTTTCTATCATGATTCTAACTATTCCCACTGAAAAGATATTTCAGTTACAACGGGATTTATGTGAATAATTAAATATTAAATTGTTTGCAAGTGACTTTACTGGCAAAGTACTGAACCGATCTCCACCATACCAAAAGAAACCTCAAGCTAGTCTATTGCCCTAGAGAAATCTAGTATTTTAGTTTTCGTACCTAGATTTTTCAGCCCGCTATGAGCCTCTGAATACAGGTTGGGTAGCCTTTATTTTACGAAATCCGCTTTGCGGCATTTAGACTCGATTAGGTAGGTATCCTGAAGGGCTAGATTTCAGGAAGTTAGGTCCAGGGCTAGGTCTCGGTCTAGGTGACCTGGATACAGTAAATGATTTTAAGTTTTGTCTATCTAACTTACCTAATCGAGGCGTACAATGGTCGAGTTTACGACTTTTATCAAAATTGTCATTTTGATTACATTATAGCTGCTAGGCAGCACTATCAATGACTATACTTTTTACATATTTGAGTTAGTATAGTCATTGCACATTATTTTGACTGTTTTATTACGCATTATTGCGACATGAAATTTTCCCTATTTGTAGGTGGGGCATATTGTGTGGAAAAAAAGTGTGCAAAAATACATGGGCACCTACGTAAATAGGAACATTTTTAAATAAAACTCATTTCTGATGGCGCCTCAGCGCGCACATCATCGATTCTACATAATTTATGCTATTATTACTAGTATTAACGAAGAAATTATATTTCCTATATACTTAAGCTAAGTTAAAATTACTGATTTTATACAAGCTAAATTGTTGGTGACGCATCGTCGCGAACACAGTGTGATCAATAGATCAACGTTTTTGTATTGTTAGCTTTAGACACATTGCCTTTAATTTGTATGTGTCGTAAATGGCAACTGAAAGTGCTAATTGTACATTACCTTACCTATAGATATAGGATATATTAGACTGTAAACTTTCTGAAGAATAAATAAATCTAAATAAGTATTAAAAACAAAGTCAGGTTAGTTACACCATTTCTAACTCCAGAACGGCTGGACCAATTTTTATGATCTTTGATTTGTTGGATTTGTGTTCGCCCCGAATAGCAGAATAAGTATTAAAAAATGCGAAAAATGCGCGGTTTTTTTTAATGAAGAAAACTCATTTTCTCATACATTTTGTATGGAACAGATATTGTGATGTCTTACGACTTCCACACGAACGAAGCCGCAGGCAGAAGCTAGTAATTAAATAAATATCGGCGAGTGAGTCACCAATATATTTACATAATTCGAAGCTCGTATCGTAATCATGATAGTGACATAATAGTCAACTGTAAAATTGTATTCCTCATTCTTGTTCTGCAATCATATTTAACAGTCTTCTGCTAGCTACTCTATTAAATAAATGTCGATATTCAATGTTTTTCGATGGTACATAATTAAATCTACTCTGCCATTGGATCATCATTGAATGATGCCGATTCCCTTGTTGATTAATTTGACAGGACTAAACTAAAATTTATCTATATCATTTCTTAATGAAATAGAAAGAAAAAGATGCACTGAACTTAAATTTAGTTTAGTTTGTGAACAAGGGAATCGGCACCAATATCTACAGTTGCTTTAGTTACTGACAGTCGTTCAAAATCCATCGTATAATTCAATGCCTGATGAAGACTCACCTGGTCATCTAAATTCTTCAGCTCATCCATGGCGACGGGATCATTGCCGGTGATTGACCTGTTCTTGAGGTAGTATTCCTTCTCCAGCCTTCGAAGCCTAGCCAGGGACTCCCTTACCTGTCATAGGAAATGAGTAATAATAATAATAAATTCCTTATTGGTATAAACACGAGATTCAGAAAAAAATTGAAAACCTGACTCCAGAGCTAGGTTAGAGTACCTGTATTTCAGAAGCCGGTGACTTCTTCCAGTTAGGTTACAATTATGCAAGTTTTATGCAGCGAAGGTTACAATTATGTTATTTAAAATTAACGTTATTACCAAAAAAAAAAACAAAAAAAATTAAAACTGCAGTATTATAATCAAGTTTAAAATAAAATTTGAATAATAAAAGCAAATAAAATAAAATCAGAAAATGAGTCGTTGCAAGTTATACTGGACAGCGTAAAGAATTATATATGGATTTCTACAACATATTGAATTTAAGAAAAAAGAATATAATATTATAACTGGCGAAATGTGGGTATATTATACACTTCTGCCCAAGCCTTCAGAAATACAGGCGTGATGATAATAATCTATTCCAACTATAGTATTAATGTTCCTCTGAAAGTATCGTTAACTGAGGCTACCTGGATTGTCAAGACAGTCCACATGATCTGACCAAGATTATGTTTGGACTTTAAAAGAGACTGTGACCTCTGAGTTTGTTTCGGCCTTTCTTCTCAAAGTAGTCAGCATCTTAATTGCGTAACACACATTCAAACACAACCTGAATGATTTTGAAGAATATTGCTAATCCATTGCTGCATAATTATGTTCAAAAAGTCTGCTCAACAAAGTAAATAACGCAATGAATGTTGTTGAACTGTCAAAATGAAAAAATCAAAATCAAAATCAAAATATTTTATTTCACATAAACCTACATGGGCACTTATGAAACGTCAGAAGCTAGGTGCACGGTTCCAATTAGTCGTTTCCTATGGAGAAGAGCCGGCAAGAAACTCCACGGTTACTCTTTTAAAAATAATTGGCTTTACAATATTATTAAATAACAGTGATAATAGGTATGGGAGGACAGTGTAGGCCTTTCAAGAATTACCAGGTACTTAACAAAATAGAAAACTGCCAACAAATCTACACTCTACTAGGCAAGCCATTGCTAGTGTAAGTGTGTTACGCAATTACCCCGCTGGTAAGAAACGCCGACCTGATTTAGTTTTTGATCACTCATACTCTATGGAAAAGGGAGGATCCTCCGACCAGACAGGTGTTGTGTCTGGTGGGCAACTGCCCGACGGTTGTTATTTATTTTATTTTATTATTTGTTGCATCTCGGAGTTAACCTTGAGTGGTCGTAACTCCTTAACCGGACTTTCCTGTGGCTGCCTTAAGCGAAACATACAGCCTCCAACCAGGGCATAAAACTTATAAACTAAACGACTGCACGCTAAAGGCACCCCCTGCGGGCTACGAACCTCGGCTTAGGGCAGCGTCGGGGGGAGGACAGCAAGGGACAGCCTGGATCAACTCAGGGTTATTATTATTATACGGGGAAGTCAAAGCTACGGGCTCAGCTGCGGCGCAGGATGGCGCTTCGTCGAGCAAGGGTCGGGGGGGACTGTTCGCCGCGAGGGACCTCGGCGGCGAGCTCGGAATGACGGTCGTGTTTTGTGTTTTTTTCACTGTACTGGTGGCCCTACTGCTGTCCTGGAGGAGGGTTATGGGGTCACCTGGGTCGGTTACCCCGACGGTTGATGTCGGGATGTTGTATATATGCTAATCGCGCGGTAAACTCTGATTACGCGATGCAGGATGTGTGACGTCAGATCTTTGATGCGTAGTTCGCATGTGGCGTTGTAGATGCCGCCACAACTCTAATTGTCATCTTTATTATTTATTACTGTTACTGTCACCCTGCATCATCCCACTGCTGGGCAAAGGCCTCTCCCCATGACTTCCAGCTCTTTTGATCCAGGGCTAATGTGGACCACTGGTCGTTTGTTTTCTCCAGCTCGTCCCGTCATCTCCTACGGGGTCTGCCGCGACGCCTTCTTGCTGTGTTAGGGCTCCACATAGTGGTAATTTTGGCCCACCGTTCATTGGGCATACGGCAGACGTGGCCAGCCCAGTCCCACTTCAGCTTATTATTATTAGCTATATTATTTATTTATTTATTTTATTATTTACTAGCTTCTGCCCGCGACTTCGTCCGCGTTAAATTTCTTGTTCCCCCGACCCACCCCGTCGCAACACATTGCCTGCCCGTGATTTTACTTCATTTTCGCATAAACTTTCATTAAAAAAAAATTGTGTCCTAGTTAATAGGAATGTTATTCTTCCTCAAGAATTGGGCTGTAAGATGCAAAAAGATTTTTTCAAATCCAACTCGCAGTTCCAGAGATTAGCGCGTTCATAAAACAAAAAACCGGCCAAGTGCGAGTCGGACTCGCGCACGAAGGGTTCCGTACCATCCATACAAATCCTTACTAATATTATAAATGTGAAAGTAACTCTGTCTGTCTGTCTGTCTGTCTATATGTTACGTTTTCACGCCTAAACCGCTGAACCGATCGACATGAAATTTGGCAGGAATATAGCCTGGGATATAGAGGACATAGGCTACTGTTTTACGCGATAACCGACATCCACGCGGGCGGAGCAAAAAAACGGCAAAAAAATAATGCCGTTGTATGGGCCCCCCTTAAATATTTTTTTTTCTGTTTTTTAGTATTTGTTGTTATAGCGGCAACAGAAATACATCATCTGTGAAAATTTCAACTGTCTAACTATCACGGTTCATGAGATACAGCCTGGTGACAGACGGACAGACAGACAGACAGACAGACGGACAGCGGAGTTTTAGTAATAGGGTCCCATTTTACCCTTTGGGTACGGAACCCTAAAAACTAACTCTTCAGCTTTAGAATAGACTACCTCGCAGAGTTGATCATTATTTTGCTGCGGAGTTATTATAAAACAGTTATATCTCCTAAGATATTCATTGAAATTAAATGATGTATGGGCAACTTTGTTCAAAATTAAATACTTGTGATGAATAACGTATTTATTTGGATAAGGATTAATACCATGTTTATGAAATCTCCTTCGCAAATAATGCATTAATTTCGAACAAATTTGATTACCATAAAAAAGGTTATAGTGAGTCAATCTTAAAAGATAGACATATGCTGTCGCGGATTTTTTTTAGAAAATTTAAAGAGGAATAATTCCATTATACATGATATTTGCGTAACTTAAACCGTTTACGCAGCGCACGCAACGGAAGCTCTCAAATAGGAATAATTTTTCCCGTTTTTGCAACATTTTTCATTTTTGCTCCGCTCCTATTGGTCGTAGCGTGATGTTATATAGCCTATAGCCTTCCTCGATAAATGGACTATCCAACACAAAAAGGTTTTTCAATTCCAACCAGTAGTTCCTGAGATTAGCGCGTTCAAACAAACAAACAAACAAACAAACAAACTCTTCAGCTTTATATATTAGTATAGATGTACACACAGTTAAATATATAGAAATACGACATAATTATAATTTCAGTACAAAGGTACTGCTTATTTCTTAAGAAATTTCTTCCAGCAGACCTGCGAAAGGAGAAATGAAAAATAAATGTAGACAATAGTGTGTGAGAACATGAAGAGAATAATATGAATAGGCGAAGTCTTAATGAATGAATGAATGAAATGCACCAAGTATTGAACTAAAATATTCAAAAGCTATTAAAAAGCTGTTCGGTTCTAATAAATAAAATTCAATACTCCACTAACATTATTCTTTTAATAAGATTATTCTTTCAACAGATTTACAAGTAAAAGTGTTTGTACAAACCTACTGACAGAAATAAAATCATTTATCATTTATTTATCATTCGTTTTTATGACAAATCATCATAATAGAATGGTTGATAAAGAAATCGTTTCTGAATCTGTATACATAAAGTTATCAGACAAAATCTGTGTCAGGTTTCCTTGTAACTACAAATATTGAAAACAAATACCTACTCTGTAAATATAAGATCTACAATACATTTTCCTTGTATTATTTTTTCTAATAGAAATGAATGATTCTGTGATAGAACTTCCTGTACTTAATTTAAATTGATTCCTATAAAAAGTATGACTCATTGGCATAATAGCCAATTTAATACCGCTATAAAATAATCGGTCATGCGGAAAATTATCTATGACTCACACATTGCCAATTCTATTTAAATTTTTCTTAGTCATACTAGCAAACACAACTGCTATTTCAACAGTTTCCTCACATCTTCGGTAGTATAGTGGTAAGTATCCCCGCCTGTCACGCGGGAGACCGGGGTTCGATTCCCCGCCGGAGAGAAACTTTTTGCATTTTTATTTTCGAAATTCTCGATATTAGACGAATTCGCAAGACATATTTGGATATTATTGAAAAAAACTGTAATATTTTAGATATTTTTCATTCATTGTTTGATTAGAGAACATCAGCGTCACTTATTCAAAACAAATCCTCGTGTCATTGCGTACATTATTATAAACTTTAATTTTCATCCTTTAGAAATTTAAAATAACACATGAGTAACATAGCGCTTGCAATCCCTGAAGGGGTAGGCAGAGACGTGTAGTATACACACATTATTTTCGTCTCTCAAACAATCATTGATCTTTTGCCTTGTTTTTAAAAGAAAATAAAAACCGGCTAAGTGCGGAATTTAATTTATAGGTAATAAAACCAAATGTTTGTTTACACGCATTTAAAAAATTGCGGCCAAGTGCGTCTCGGACCACGCACAATGAAGGGTTCCGTAATTGGGACGAATATATCCCAAGAACAAAATTAACATTGAAGTTGAAATACATGTCCTCCCAACTGCAAATTAAAGCTTGTTGACTATTACTCGTCATATCTTGTAAAGCCTTCTTTTCTGTGATAGTTTTCCTTTTAACTTCGTTATGATATACTACTAGCGTTAATTTTTTCACATATCCAAAAACAACCATTTAGCTGGCACTGAACACTGGCTGACACTGGACTCTAACAAAAATTAGCACTTTTATTTTGCAAACGGATCCCTGAATCGAAAAATGGTTTTACACGCCCGCAATATTTGTGAACGGCCTATCCAACGACACTTAATACCATGGGATAGACGAGAAAAAAAAATCATCCCCACTTTACGTGTAGGGGAGATACCCGAAACAATTTTTTTTTCTAGGTCAGTTTTACCACTTAGTCGGCGTGGTTAATAAGTATACCCATGCCAAATTAAAAAAAATTTGTACTAAGAGTCTCTGAGCTAAGCCGCGGACAGACAGACGGACATGGCAAAACTATAAGGGTTCCTTATTGACTACGGAATCTTAAAAACAGCCACCAGTTAATTATATTAAGTGGTCAACTCTACAATGATTATAACATGATACCTGTGTCTGCAGCTTATGTATAAGCTGCCTCGGATCCTGATCTTGATGCAGCTGCAGTTGGAAGCGCATACGGGCTCGTCTTTCTAGGGTACGTCTTCTCTCCGGTTCCACGTGAAGAACCACGTTGTTGACTACATCTAGCAGCATCGCGTACTGGTGGAAAAACAAATTTTAGTCAATTTATTATGTTACACTTACACTATTTACTAATGGACTCAAGACTGTTTGTTGACGCTGAATACTCAATACTCAATATCTTTATTGCTTTTCCGTAATGTGTACTTAGGTGGTAACTATATAATTTAGATCATTATGGACCCTGTAGGGCACAGCAAAAGGGTAGGAGAGAGGAAGCCCTGTTTTAGGTATAAGAACAAGTTTTAACTTACTTACAATCAAAGTCAGGAGATCGAGAATAAGATTTTTTTTTTTTTGTGTTATTAAATGTACTATTTTACACACTGGTAAAAACAATCCTCGGAAAAGTTATTTTGAACTTCAAAAACTCTCACCTTTTAAGTCACAGAATGATATAGGTGTTATTATTTCCAACGACCTAAAATGGGATTTACTTATATCAAGTATTGTTAAAAGAGCGAATTCGAAACTTTACATCATCGGCAAAACATTCAATTGCCTGACGAATAAGCCATTTTTGTCAAGTTGTACACGACCTACATAGGATCTCTCTTAGAATATGCTAATGTCATCTGGGATCCATATTACAAAAAAGACATCACTCTACTTAATAATGTGCAAAGAAGGGCATCGAAGATGGTTCGCACCATGCGTACCTTATGAATTGCGCCTCAAAGACCTTGGTCTTATCACACTGGAACAGCGTAGACAAAGGGATAGGTTCATTGAGATGTGTAAAAAATACTTACGGAACACTACGAAGTGCCCGGCCTCAGACCTATACACACTGAACGCTAAAAAAGCTATGGGAAAATTCGTCAAAGAAAAAGTATTTAAAGCAATTCTAGTCTGACCGAGTTGTAACAGCATGGAATAGGTTACTCGAAAATGTTGTAACGGCTCCCACACTAAACTGCTTCAGGAACCGATTGGACAGATTAAATATCGCCAAGCTATTTGAAACACACGCGTCAGCTTAGCTGCTGGTGTGTCTTACCAAATATTTTAAAAGAGTAAGTATGGAGTTTCTTGCCCATTCTTCTCCATACGTAACTACCTTTTGGAGGGGGCAACTAGAATCAATTAATTAATTACTTTTGTAAATTTTGACGTGCAAAAGTGCCTTTTATGTGCCTATCCATACTAATATTATAAATGTGAAAGTAACTCTGTCTGTCTGTCTGTCTGTCTATCTGTCTGTCTGTCTGTCTGTCTGTATGTTACGTTTTCACGCCTAAACCGCTGAACCGATCGTCATGAAATTTGGCAGATATATAACCTGGGATATGGAGAAGGACATAGGCTACTTTTTTACGCGATAACCGACATCCACGCGGGCGGAGCCGCGGTTAAAAGCTAGTTTGAAATAAATGATTTGACTTTGATAATAACTTACATTACATTTTAATACAAATGTAATGTAAGTTAGGAACAATAATTGGAACTTCATAAATAGCACATTTTGTTTACAACACATTACCTTTTATAAGCCAGGCGCTGTGGCCTGGCAAAGAGAGACCCAAAACATAGGGAACGGTATACTTTTGATTCTGAAAAGGCGTGAACGACCGCTTTTCACACTTCTAACCCGCAAAAGTATGGAGGTTTTTCGTTGTAAACTCGAGTTAAATAAATAGTTTGGCAAACTATCTGAAATTATGATCAGAAATCGATATACCAAGCGTGGTGATGACAATGGCCACGTTTACGTCCGTTATTACTTCTTAAACAGGCTGATCTAATATCCAATAATACCTTGGCAAGAGGCTAAGCATTGCCATACAATGTGGCAATGCCGCCAGTCTCTTGGCTACACTACCAGTCAACAGCGATGCGGTAGAATTTTTCGACGCCATATTTTAGTTTACAATTCTATAAATATAGATTTGTTACGGCATCGAATCATATTCAGATCAACTTACAACCTGATACCAATCTGCAAATTGGATAAAACGTAAGAAAATTAGAATTTCGCAGGCTACGCGGGCGCTTTCGCCTTAGTAATCTGTTCGTTAATTTAGATTAAGAAGTTTATCTAATAAAACATTGTACTACCTGCAACGAGTTGGTGCACACGTTGAGGTCGTGGTGCATGAGGGTGAAGGAGTCGTACGGCTGTTGTTGGGCCCAGCCGGTGCCCTGGCCGGTGACAGGCTCGGCCTCCTCGTGAGACACGTAGTAGAACTCGCACGCGCAGCGGGATACTATACGTTGGAGCTGTTGCCGAAAAAAATCGGAGTTTTAAAACAAAATTCTCTCAATATTGTGCGTACAAACCTACATTTAGAGTTGGAAGGTATCATTCTAAGCCCACATCAACACACTGCTGGATTTCATTTTATGATGAAATGTTTTGCTTTTTTTCCGTTAATTTATGGGACGGCAAATCATACAGGCCCGGCGCTCAATCGTAAAATACGCCACTGGGTACTGACACGCGGATTACAATGATTTTGATTAAATAAATATTTTTCAACACATTTGCTCAAAAAATGCATTTACGAAGCCTGTATACATTGTACGAAAAATAATAATTACGCACCATACAACGGAACGTGCGGTAAAATAGGTACTCTCAACTAAGTACCTATTTTACCGCATAGCCCGTTGTATAGCACCGTGCGTATTCTTTACGGTTTTTTTTTATTTCCATAAAAAGTATTATAAGAATTCCACCAAGGAGTTTCACATTACGAGAATAAATAAGCTGACTGTGATGCTGATGTCCGTGCTCCTCTCGCTCCTCTCGCTCCTCTATGCACACACTGACCTGCGCCAAGCCCGCGTCGGCGCTGGGCCCCACGGTGCGGCCGATGACGCCGCCGGCCGAGTGGCCGCTGCCCACGAGGCGCGGCACGTCCGGCAACGTGCTGATGTCCGTGCTCCTCTCGCTCCTCTCGCTCCTCTATGCACACACTGACCTGCGCCAAGCCCGCGTCGGCGCTGGGCCCCACGGTGCGGCCGATGACGCCGCCGGCCGAGTGGCCGCTGCCCACGAGGCGCGGCACGTCCGGCAACGTGCTGATGTCCGTGCTCCTCTCGCTCCTCTCGCTCCTCTATGCACACACTGACCTGCGCCAAGCCCGCGTCGGCGCTGGGCCCCACGGTGCGGCCGATGACGCCGCCGGCCGAGTGGCCGCTGCCCACGAGGCGCGGCACGTCCGGCAACGTGCTGATGTCCGTGCTCCTCTCGCTCCTCTCGCTCCTCTATGCACACACTGACCTGCGCCAAGCCCGCGTCGGCGCTGGGCCCCACGGTGCGGCCGATGACGCCGCCGGCCGAGTGGCCGCTGCCCACGAGGCGCGGCACGTCCGGCAACGTGCTGATGTCCGTGCTCCTCTCGCTCCTCTCGCTCCTCTATGCACACACTGACCTGCGCCAAGCCCGCGTCGGCGCTGGGCCCCACGGTGCGGCCGATGACGCCGCCGGCCGAGTGGCCGCTGCCCACGAGGCGCGGCACGTCCGGCAACGTACTGATCTCCGTGCTCTGCCAGCGCTCCTCTATCTCTTCCACTGATACCCATTGGATGTTCTCTGAGGAATTGAGATGTTTATTATTAGTATGAATTCTATGACCTAGGAGGTCATTTTGACCTATATAGTGACCTAATTGATGATGCTCTTCAGAAAGGTTACGTACTCGCAACCGGCGTGCGTGTATGACCAGATGTATTAACGTAGCAGGTGGCATTCTACAGTTTCTACCCCCATGGGAAGTTTGCGGGAAATTAGATCAGTAGATGCCATTATTGCGTGTTCTACTAAAAAGTTAAATTCTTCAAAACTTTAAATTGATAATATCTTTTGATAGAGTGAAGCGATTGCGATGAAACAAAAACTAATCACTACCCCGAGTTATACACAATTTTTAAGTATAAAAGTTAACCATATTGGTTTGGTACTTTTTACGTTGAACCTGTTCAAACAATAATCTGTCACATCCAAACAGAAAAACAGACGAAAATTCCAAAAATTTATGAAATGGCATCTGTTGCCTTTAACACCCCAATATATTTTTTTTTTTTTTTTTGGAAATATTTTCAATGTACAGAAACGCCTCGCCTACAAATTTATTATATGTATAGATAGATATAGATAGAATAGATATTGAAATTGAAAGTTTAACTTAACTATTATTGATCGAAGAATGGATCTATAGAATTCTATGAAATTACTTCGAAACTCCACTTTAATAAAGGATGATGCTCATTTTGGTACCCTCCTCCAATAGCCATATGTAATACATCGCTGGATAGCTCTTTTTAAACTGAAAGTAACTACGAACAGAGTTATATATAACTCTGTACGTAGTTACTTTCAGGTATTAAGGGTATTGCTAAAACTGACTTACAGTACTGATGCCCCACTGCTAACTGACTTGTTTGGTACAGTATACTGTACCAAACAAGTAAGATAATAATTCACTAACATTACGCCTTTCTTTCAATAATCTGATGTACATAAATAATAAAATAAATAAATAAGTCTATTTAGCGCTTAACGAATTTATAACATTGTTCTATTTCTGTCAATCGTTTCAAGATGACTGGTTGCGCTTCATAATTTATAATTCTTATATATATTTTTTTTACATCACCTTATGGCGATTGAGAGGCATTGATTTAATAGTTCTAATTTATTAAATAAGTGTCACATATCATCGGTTTGGTGATGTTCTATGCGGAAGTGCCGCTGTCAACGAATTGGAGCTGTTGACACCTGCCGGCTTCAGTAGTCTCGTCTTGAACACGGTATGGTGCGCACGCGTCCCTACGCATATGTCCTGATCTCGCTCGGACGCGCTCCATCTCGCTCAAAACCCTAAATTGAACCTACATCGAGTGTTATCTATATTACCTAGACTTTGTTGTGTACTGCTGGCCAGCATAGTGTACCTAGACTGCGAGCTGTTTATCCTGAACGCGGCATCCATCTGCTTCTGCTTGGGGATCGCTGGATCAAAGGTATGTGGCATCACTAGTAAATTGGACTATATCAATTGCCTTTCGTCTCATTTGTGTTTCTTTCTCCTTAAAGTTAGCAACGCTGAATCAGCATTTATAACCTAGATTACTCTAATAATTTAGGTTCACGCGCGTGTGATTTTATTAGTAATTTTCGAATTAATATTCAAATTCTAGAGGTTATACGCTCCATTTTGGTCCTTCGAGCCGGATAATTTAATTTTGGGCCTATTTACAGCCTATTTTTGAGTTCTAAAAGTCTAACTTTAAGCAAAAAACTCGGGAATTTTCCATATCAATTGCATATCATCACACAACTCTCACCTCTATTGCTTTAGACATAAGGGTCATACTGCCTTGCATGCAGTAGTTCTACCGGCAAATTAATTGTTAATTTAAATCTTTAATTTCACTAATTACGACTTTGAAATATACACATAATTGAATATCAACGTTGATTCATATCGCTAAATAAGTTTATTTAATAAATCAGTTGATTTTCGGCGTAATTACATTTTTTTTTTTTTTTCGTGTATGAAAATTGTGGGTAGTTGTGTAAAATTTCTCAAGTTGGCCTACGTGACTGTGGAATTTTTCATTTCTTTGTTCTCGTACGGCTAATCGTTATTTACGTATTAGAAACTTTTATATTTTTTTCTAATCGAGATTTGCTGAATGAATGATATTGATTGTTATTGTATGATACACTTGTACTGTTGGTTCGTTAGGTACATGCCTACAATATTCGTATTGCACGAGTAGGTATGTTTTATATTGTCGAGATTCCACCGCATTTGATCAATTATTGCAATTAATCATCTTATACCGCATTTGGCTAGTTATTGAAATTAACCATCTTATCATCGCGTCGCTTGTTGTTTTATTTTGTAAGGTAACTTGATCTTTTGATAGGAATCTTCAGGTAAAATAACAGATTTGTATAAACTTTATGCGTTAGTTCTCGTCATAGGAAACAGCCGTATATTTATACATATCACCCCCGCACCTGACTTGGTAAACGTAGCACTTACTAGATAAGTTATTTCGAACGGTCATCTACGCATTTACTTGTTAGGATTTTTATCGTTTCTTACGAAGGTATTTCGTTACGAATACAATCGCATCGCTTACGGTTTTAAGCGTATAGACTTATTTTTAAGTTTCACACTTAACTTATTGTTGGTTAAGGATCTGTACTATAACTCAATACCTATGTATTGAGTAAGTTAATCTCATATAAATAGAAGTAGTGCAGAATAATTGTTATCGCGTCGCATCCAACATAAATGCTAATTTGGTTTGTTGGAAAGTTGTAGGTATATCTAAGCTAATCATAAATCTATGATATAGATAGGTACGTTCTTAAGGTATTAGGCGTGCTTACTATTTTTGTATTAGACTTTGTTACTTGCAATCTGTTAAGTTTTTTGTCCGCTTTATATTTTTAAACCTTACAATCTATTATTTGTTAGGGTTCGCGCGTACGGATAAGTGGTTCCGTACTATTATTTAATTAATTTATAAAATCGTTCGCTGAGTTATTGTTTTGATTTACCTCCTTAATTTCACTCACGCATTTTAAGGTTCCGTAGAATTATCTTAGAGTTCAGTTGATTTAATTTAAAATTTCTTTATTTTTTTGTCTTGTTTTAACTTCTGTTCACAATGAGTGACAAGGTTAAACTTCGATTGTTTGAAAGTAAACGCGACTCGTATTTCGCACGGGTTCAAAGTATTTTTGATTCAACAAAATCTTTAACAACCGAAAGATTACGTAAGACTTTTATTGCTCAGTCTAAACAAATTGATGGATTACGTAGCGAATTCAATGAGATTATGGACGAGATAAATATGTTAAACTTGACATTAGATCCAAAGTGCGAAGTAAGCTATAGTGCATTAAATTCATTTGATGAATTGGTTTGCGAAATAAAAAAATACTTTGGCTTCATTAACTGAATCAAATGATTCCAAGGAACCCGCTGCTGCTGCTTCGCTTGGCATGAAAGCGAGCCTTAATGCTTATCGTATAAAGGTACCTAACATCGAGCTGCCTACCTTTGACGGTGATATTCAGAGCTTTCCGTTCTTTTATGAAACTTTCAAACGTATTATACACACTAACGCAGATTTATCAGATTCTGATCGCATTCATTATCTGCTGAGTTGTTTAAAAGGAAAGGCTAGGAATGTGGCAGTAGGTATTGTACCTTCTGGCGATAATTACCGCGTAGTCTGGGATGCGCTTATCGCAAAGTACCTGGATACTCGTGCGCTCGCCACTAATTATCTAAATCAGCTGTTCTCATTGAAGTCGTTCGGATCGACACCCGCTAATATTGAAAAAGGTTTCGACCACTTAACTGCTACGGTTGCGGGACTCAAACAATTGAAAATACATAACTTGGATGATTTTATATTTATTCATTTGGGTCTTAAATT
Organism: Dryobota labecula; assembly: GCA_947523025.1. Taxonomy (NCBI): domain Eukaryota; kingdom Metazoa; phylum Arthropoda; class Insecta; order Lepidoptera; family Noctuidae; genus Dryobota; species Dryobota labecula. Next base: position 3,291,873 of record OX383292.1, read on the forward strand.
AATAGACTCAGATATAGCAAAACATTTTGAAATGTCGCTTCGTAATCAACAAGAGTTAGATTATGATTATTTCGTAAAGTTTGTTCGTGAACAAGTAAAAATCTTGTATCGCACCTCTTCTGCGGCAACTAAGCCCGCCCCCGCAGGTAGCTCCAGCACCTCGTCTAAGGTATCGCAGGTGTTTGTGGCTACTGAATCTAAATGTTCGCTCTGTCATTCCACGCATAAAAATTTGTTTACGTGCAATGCGTTTCAAAAGTTGAGCGTGAATGATAGATTTAAATTTGTAAAAGACAATAAAAGATGTGGTAACTGCCTAAGTAGTCAACATACCGTATCTAAGTGTCTATCTAAAACCACATGTAGGAAATGCAATGGTAAGCATCATTCCTTATTGCATTTTGAGCAATCGACGCAAGCCACTGCGCTTGCCCCTGCCTCATCTTCTGCGGCCGACCCTGCTACTCCTGATCATGTGGCGTTGTGTACGCATTCTTCTACCCAAGTCCAGGCCACACGGAGTACCGAAGTGCTGGCTACGGCCAAGGTGTTAGTGGCAGGTAGGAAGGGTAAAGACGTGGTGGTTAGATGTCTTTTGGACCCTGGGTCGCAAAAGAATTATATGACATCGCGTTGCTGCCGTATGCTCGGTCTAACTATACATACGAACTCGATAAATACCGTTCGTGGTATTGGTGGCACGTCGCAGCCCGTCCGCGGCTCGGTGAACCTTACGTTCAGCTCTCGGTTGCGCTCGCAGCCTAGGTATGAAATTGACGCTTTAGTCTTGGATCAAATAACCGGCCAGCTTCCTCTGTGTGCTATAAATATTGCCGAACTGAATCATATTGATCCTAAACTACTCGCGGATGACACCTGGGGTATACCAGGTAATATTGATATGTTACTTGGGGTCAAGTTGTTCGCTAAGTTATTGCGACCAGGTCACGTGACCAGCGTAACCGGCTGCCCCGACGCATTGGAGACTGTGCTCGGCTACATACTTCTAGGAGAAGCACCTATTATCGAACCTCCAACTGATACTCTGTCTTTCTTTGCGAGTTCGTTCGATAACTTTGATCTTCGTAAGTTTTGGGAGATTGAAGAATTTACTGCCTCGTCCATTGGAAGTGTGGATGATAAACAATGTGAACAGTTTTATTGTACCACAATTACCCGCTCTCCAAATGGCAAGTATGTTGCAGCTTTACCACTTAAATCAGACGCGTCAGCGTTAGGAAATTCTTTTGATATAGCTCGCAAGAGATACTATAGCCTCGAACGTAAACTTAAATCGCTTCCTAACGTCAAGCTTCTTGATGATGACGTCATACGGGATTATCTACAGAACAATTATATTTCTTTGGTGCAGAATATAGTACCTGAATGTATGTTGCCCAAACGAAATTGTAAGGAGCGAGAAATGGAGTACTATATTCCTCACCATGCTGTTATTCGAGAGGATAAAGTGACCACTAAGTTGCGCGTGGTCCTAGATGCCAGTGCATGTACAGACAATGGTACCTCGCTCAATGATATCCTGTACGCAGGTCCAGTCCTTCAGTCTGACCTTTTTAACATCTTGTTAAATTTTAGGCTTTTCAGTGTCGCTATTTCCGCAGATGTTAAATCTATGTACCTACGCATAGGTATACGCCCGCAAGATCGTTCGCTTCAACGTATCTTATATCGGTTTAATGAAGAAGAAGCACTTCAAATCTATCAGTTTTCAGTGCTGCCCTTTGGGTTAAAGTGTAGTCCTTTTATAGCTATTCGCACCATCCAACAGCTATGTCAGGATGAAGGAACGCAATTACCTCTCGCCAAGGACATTTTGCAGCGAGATATTTACATGGATGACATAGTTAGTTCTATCCCTAGCACTGCGCTGGCTATAGACTCGGCGCGTGAACTGATAAAAATGTTCTCTCTCGGTGATTTTCAGCTAACGAAGTGGTCTAGCAACAGTGTCGATGTTCTTGAGACTATCCCAGAGTCATTACGACTTTCACAGAGCGTGGATCTAAGTAAGGATCCGACACAGAAAATACTGGGACTTCGTTGGTTTCCTGATGAAGATTGTTTCGCTTTCCAGGTTAATCCTAATGATCGCCCTTGCACGAAACGGAATATTCTTTCTTTTGTCGCACGTCTTTTCGATGTTCTAGGCCTCGTGGCACCGATAATTTTATACGCCAAGCTTCTTATCAAAGAGCTTTGGCTTGTCAACCTTGAGTGGGATGATGTCCCACCACCTCGCATTGTTCGTCTGTGGGAACAATTTCAAGCTGAACTGCCAGTTATCTCTGAATTGAGATTTTTGCGACATGTCGGCGTCGTAGAACGCTGTAGGCTCTCACTTGTCGGTTTTGCCGACGCTAGTGAGAAAGCTTACGGTGGTTCGGTCTACGCCCACGTTGTCATACCCGACGGTAGTATCGTCGTTTCGCTGGTGTGTGCGAAATCTAAAGTCGCACCACTGAAAGTCGTTTCGCTAGCTCGTCTCGAGTTATGCGCCGCACTCCTCTTATCAACTGTGATAAAGCGAGTATATAATCTTTTCGCAGCTCGGCACGCCATTGAGGTAGTCGTAGCTTTTTCGGATTCAACTGTAACTTTGAGTTGGATTCATTCCGCTCCGCATCGATGGCACACCTTCGTAGCCAATCGTATCGCTAAGATTCATGAGAATCTTTCGGCAGAACACTTCTTCCATGTGAAAGGGGCTGAAAATCCCAGTGATTGCCTCTCTCGCGGCTTAACTCCTGCCCAATTAGTCCATCATCCGTTGTGGCTAAATGGACCGCCATGGCTTAAGCTTCCCCGCTCTGAATGGCCGATAAAACCATTCGTTTCAGGCGAGTCGCAAGAGCTTCCCGAAATGAAGCCCGTGGCTCTACCTGTGCTCTCGCTCGAATGCTCGGACGGAAGTCCTCCTTCCGACGACATTTTGCACGCTCGCTCTACCAGGTTCTCTTCCTGGTTGAAATATTTAAAAACGATTTGCTTCGTTTATAAGTTCATTAAACGGCTCCCTAGAGGGCCCGTTACCGCGTCTGATCTAGAGTTCGCTGAATTCATTGTGTGGCGATCGGTGCAGAGGATTCATTTTGAAGCTGATCTCGATCGTTTAGCCCGCAATGAGTTGTGCTCTAAGTCAGTACAACGGCTAAGTCCCTTTCTACACGAAGGACTTATCCACGTTGGAGGTCGCCTAGCAAATTCTGAGCTAGATTTTGTCTCGCGTCATCAGATCCTCCTTCCGCGTCAAGATCATATTGTGGAACTTTTAGTTTCCCACTATCATGTGAAAAATTTTCATACAGGACCAAACTTGCTCGTATCTCTCTTACGACAGAAGTATTGGATCCTGTCCGCGCGACGTATTGCGCGTCACATTATTTTTAATTGTAACATTTGCTTCCGAGCAAAGCCGCGACCTACCTTTCCTATAATGGCGGATTTACCACGTTCTCGCGTTGAGTCGGCTCCTAAGGCTTTCTTTGAAACAGGTTGCGACTACGCGGGACCTCTCTTGATTACGTCGGTTCGTGCTAGAGGCCAAAGAACGAGGAAAGCGTATATCTGTCTTTTTACATGCCTGACAACTCGTGCTCTGCATCTTGAGATTGCCTCAGATCTTAGCACTGCGAGCTTTCTGTCAGCTTTTAAACGCTTCCTGGCGCGTAGAGGTCCAGTTCATCGTCTTTACACAGATAACGCTACCAATTTTATTGGAGCTAAGTCCTATCTCCGAGATCTCTACCAATTTTTGGCTAAAGAGTATCACCCTTTATGGGAAAGAGAACTTGCAGAGCATCGAATCACACTTAAAAACATCCCCTGTAGAGCTCCACATTTTGGTGGTTGTTGGGAAAGTGAAGTCAAAAGTGTCAAAACGCATCTTTTCAAGGTCATAGGTCAGCAAATTCTTAGTTTCGATGAGCTTAACACTATACTAACTCAAATAGAAGCTTTATCAAACTCGAGGCCTCTGTATGCTATCAGCTCGGATCCGTCAGAGCCCACTTCATTATCGCCGGCGCACTTCTTGCATACCAAACCTCTTTTATTTCTTCCCGCCCGCGAAGTCAATGAAACGCGGTTACATCTTATTTCGCGATATGAATTGACTGATAAACTGGTCCAATCTTTTTGGAAACGGTGGCGCCAAGAGTACTTGCACACCCTACAATCCAAACAGAAGTGGAACACACCTGCTAATCCAGTACGGGTCGGTATGGTTGTCGTCTCCATGCAAGACAATGTGATGCCTCTGCATTGGCCGTTAGGAGTAATTACCGAAATATTTCCAGATAAAAACGGAGTTTGTAGAGTCGCATCCGTAAAGACCAAAAGCGGGATCCTTCAGAGTCGTCCGGTAGTAAAGTTGTGCCCTTTGCCAACTCAATAAGTTGTTCGTTACATTAAGATTAAGTCTCACCGTGCACCAATGTGCCGTATTAGATTTAGTTACCGCGTAGAATAGTTAGTTAAATATTGTTATTTGTAATATAGAGTCGTAACTTTAGAGTTCTTATAACTTTTGTTAGAGTTGTGATGATATGCAATTTTATTTACTTTTCCTTTGTGTTTCGAAAGTAGGACCTTTCAAGCCGGGGAAAATGGTTGCGCTTCATAATTTATAATTCTTATATATATTTTTTTTACATCACCTTATGGCGATTGAGAGGCATTGATTTAATAGTTCTAATTTATTAAATAAGTGTCACATATCATCGGTTTGGTGATGTTCTATGCGGAAGTGCCGCTGTCAACGCATTGGAGCTGTTGACACCTGCCGGCTTCAGTAGTCTCGTCTTGAACACGGTATGGTGCGCACGCGTCCCTACGCATATGTCCTGATCTCGCTCGGACGCGCTCCATCTCGCTCAAAACCCTAAATTGAACCTACATCGAGTGTTATCTATATTACCTAGACTTTGTTGTGTACTGCTGGCCAGCATAGTGTACCTAGACTGCGAGCTGTTTATCCTGAACGCGGCATCCATCTGCTTCTGCTTGGGGATCGCTGGATCAAAGGTATGTGGCATCACTAGTAAATTGGACTATATCAATTGCCTTTCGTCTCATTTGTGTTTCTTTCTCCTTAAAGTTAGCAACGCTGAATCAGCATTTATAACCTAGATTACTCTAATAATTTAGGTTCACGCGCGTGTGATTTTATTAGTAATTTTCGAATTAATATTCAAATTCTAGAGGTTATACGCTCCAATGACAGAGACAGAATCATGTTTTAAATACGTTTAGCGCTATGGGGGAAGCGCTAAGATAGCCCGCGAAATTGCAGTTCATTGTCTGGGTGTATGTTGATTAAAGTATGATTCGCGACCGTAACAAATATGTATTTACAGAATTATAATCATTAGAAGCAGTAATAAAACTCCTTAAGTTAGTATAATCCTAAAATGTTACGATTTCATGAAATAGTCATTCAATGGGATTTTATTTTATTTGAAGTCTTTGTTGTTGCGGCCAGTCTATCCATCATTAAAAAGTAAGTTGGGGTCTCATTTCCTACGAAATGTATGGATTTTTTTTTTAGCGATTTCTGACTTTTCTAATATTCAAACCTCAGTTGGTCCAATAGTTTTTTTATCCTTATTAGAAACAGGATTGTTTGGCACCAAAAACTTGACCTATTCTCATGCTGACAGTATTTTTTTTTTTTTTTTTTTTTTTCAAAATTTATGATCTCAGGTCAAAGTTTCTCAAAACGTTAAGGACAGTCGCCTAAGACCGTTTACCTGTAGCTACAATGTTTAAGGTACCTGTCACTGCCCTATCTCAAAAATCCATCCTGTATATTTATTTCTCGTAAGGAAATATAGGACATCGTTTTTAATGAAGTACTTACCTAGCAGTTGGTCTCTATCAGCCGCACTAACAGTAGCGTAGTACTGCATAGCAGATAAGGCACCGCTCCACGCGGCCGCAGCTGGCTGTCTGCGCACGCGCTGCCGTACTTCCGCTCGAGCCGCGCATAGTATGACATAGCCACGTGTCTCGCAGCCTTTTAGAACTACTTGGGAGTTTACCAGCTCGACTGTGGAAAAACACATGGACAGATGAGGTATAGAAAAATTGTTATTTATGCAACAAGAGAGCAAAGTTGGTTTTTGCTGCGATTGTTGATTTTGAATCCCTAATAAGCGAAGGATTCTATAATTGAATCACGAGCGTGGCGTGATCCTAGGTCAGAATCCTGAGCGCAGCGAGGGCTTCAAAGACACGAGATGCAAATAACTTTGGTCCCATGTAACACATACAACTTTTCACTTCAGCAGCGAAAACATATATATTACCAACCTAGAGGAAAAAAATACAACGCTGAACTCGTCACTGAACACCACGGGCGCCGAGCCGCCCGCCTCCACCACCAGTGCTAAAATAATCAATTGTACACCTACTAAGACAAGCAGTATGCGCGTTGTCGTCGTCCAGCATGTGCTTAGAGTGCGGCGTGTGCGGCGGCGGCGCGTCCTCGGCGCCGCTGAGCTCGTCGCTGAACACCACGGGCGCCGAACCCCCGGCCTCCGCGACCAACGCCGCCAGCATGCCGCCACCGCCCGCGGACCCGCCGCTCACCTGCGCGACACACGGGATCTAGTCAAAAAGTGCTGACGCGTGGACTGACCAGTAATAATAATAAACTAACAGAGAAATTAATGTTACTATCTAACTTATGGTAAGTACTTATAACCCGATGGTAAGTACTAAAAAATTAATGACTAACTTTTAACAAAAAGCTTGCAAAACAAACAATGAAATGAAATAACATAAAATCACGCCTTTATTCCCCGAAGGGTAAGCCAGAGGTGTACCTATAGTACACCCACATTTTACCGGTTGTTTAAGTCCCATGTAATAGTGGGCAAGCCTTTTGACATTAACCAGGCACAAAACGAAACTCCTGACTGCTACTGACAAATTCCTAATGAAAAAAATCGGGATTGCACTGTATCTATTTCAGACTACTTAATGATAAATAATACTTTATGAAATTTTATTGAGTTTTTTTTTTTAGGGTTCCGTAGTAAACAAAGAACCCTTATAGTTTCGCCATGTCCGTCTGTCTGTCTGTCTGTCTGTATGTATGTATGTATGTCTGTCTGTCTGTCCGCGGTTTAGCCCAGAGACTCTTAGTACTAGAAAGCTGTAATTCGGTATGAGTATATATATTAATCACGCCGACAAAGTGGTAAAGTAAAATCTTGAAAAATATTTTTTTTAAGGTACTTACACTTAAAGTAAGGATGATACTTTTTTCTTGCCTATCCCATTGTGTGAAGTATCGGTGGATAGGCCGTTCAAAAATATAACGGGTTTGTGAAAACCATTTTTCGATTTAGGAATCCGTTTGCTTTATATTAAGCTTTAAAGTGAAATTTTTTGCTAGTGTCCCCCCCCTGCCAGCTAAATGGTTGTATTTGGATATGCGAAAAAAATTCACAGCAGTAGTATATAACGAAGTTAAAAGGAACAGCTTATGTAGGCTTTACAAGTTACCGAGTAATAGACCACCAAGTTACATTTGTAGTTGAAAAACATGTTCTCCGGTACATTATGTATGGAGGAACATGTTTTTCAACCACAATGTTAAGTTTGTACTGGATAAATTCATCCCAACTACGCAACCCTTCATTGTGCGTGTTCCGACACGCACTTGGCCGGTTATTTAAATCATATACAACCCCAACTAGGAACATTATGTCTGATGTAAAATCCTTAATTAATGAAACATTGATAAAAATAAGTTTACTTTTTACGACTCTGAATACTAAAACCGCTCGACGGTTTTAGTTAACAAGACAACGGTGTTGCCTTTGGAAATATATCGCACTTGATTAATTTTCGATACTTGATATTTTATATCGATATATCGATGAATTGAATTAATAGATATCGCCCAAAAATATCGATATATCGAACAAAAAGTATCGATATATCGATACATCGATATTTTACAGTGAGACGAAATAGCAGGAACTTACTTGCGTAGTCACCGGAGGAGGTGGTGAGATGACGTCAGCCTCACGCTGGTGTTTTGGAGACGTGTTCGGTTGCTCTTCCTCTTTCAAAGCCTTCGTCGATAGATTCTTCTTCAATTGCTGGAGAATAAAATATTAAGCTGTTACTGTCTGTAATCCGCGTTAGCGGGACAGTCAAAACTCGGAAAGAATCATCATTTAAATTTGCGCAGTAAATATCGTCGCCTAAGAGTAAAACCCTCGTATATGCGAAAAAGGCATCTTTACAGGAGGAAAAAAAAAAAAACCGCGCCCTGTAAAAATTTATTACCACAGCTTCTTTATGTTTCTTTTAGTGTGCAATAGTCAAACTCGTCATAGATGGCGTTACAGGTTGCAAAACTTTTTTTGTATGAAACTAGTACGTGCGTTGCGAGGTTTTCTTTCCAAAAAAAACTTAACGATCTGTATAGCTCTGAGCTGGCAAGCGTTTGTTCGAGTGTTCTCGCGGTAAATGAAAACAGAGCGAGCGAACATTATGTGTGTCAGACGAGAACGACGTCACGCCAAGCCAGCATTTACTCTGTGCATTCGCTCGACGTTGGACGTGCTCGGTTGGTGTCCGATCTTTTCTGTTTCGAGCGAACATCAGCAGAACAGCAAACATTTGCTCTGAACAAATGTTCACTCGGCAGGGTATAGTGAAAACAGATGTTTTCTGTCTTGAGGGAACATCGGCAGAACAGCAAACATTTGTTCTGAACAAAATTTTCACTCGGCAGGGTAATGAAAACGCGGCTTAACACACAAACAAGACATCCACCATCAGAGATTATGTATTAAACTTTCAAAGTCTGATTGAGAAAGAAAGAAAAAAAATATTCAGCTCATCTCTCATTTATTTTATGAACTTACCTGAGTCTTAATATAAGTATCAATGAGCGCGAATGCTAAGTCCCTATTAAGCTTGGTCCAGGCCCCCCGCAGATCATGCACAGCCAGCCTATGTGTGGGCGGTGCGCCTGCGCTTACTCCCGCCTCGCGGCCGTAGGACACGCGGCGGACTGATAGGCAGTAGCATTTCTCCATTACTCGGGGGTTTAGGGCTGAATACTGAAAGGCAGATAAATAAATAAAAATGGCGTGTGGCACATAATGATTTTTGTTTGGAAAAGTTTTAAATTGATAAAATTTACTTAACTTTTTTTTTATTTTTTTTTTTTAAACAAAACATTAACATTTCTTATAGAATATTATAATGCTACTGACATTGTCTGACAACTTAGATTTGACGGTTGATTTTTGGCTCAGAGACCAATAAGTATTTTAGAACATGAATTAATTGTTAGCTATACAAATAAATAAAATTGAAGTGCCGTTTTTTACTGTCAATTTTGTTTCTAGAACAAAAGTTGTTGTTTATGATGTTAGTAATATAGTCGTGTTTTTACCAGTAACCCTATATAAGGCTTCACTTCGTATTCGAAAAAATATAAACGTAAACAAAAGGTTGACTGCAACTCTCTTTACTGTTCAAACAAAAACAGATCACGTTTTCAGAAACTGTTGCAAGTACCATTTGGATCTGACTTAATGTTTGACCCAACATTTAATTAAACCAGCATTCGTCCCCAAACATTTCAGCAACCTACCTCCTCGCCATCCCTCTCATCAGCAGCCAGGGTCTTCAGCCAGATCTCAGCATCGTTCAGGTCGCAGTTCATATACACCGTGGTCCAGTTAGCCCGGGGTCTTCGAATCAGTCCATCATTGGTAGCAACCAGAGATAGGCGGTGTTTGGAACCACAGGTTACTCGGACGCCAAGCATTTCGATGCCACGTTGGAGAGATGATGATGACCAGTAGAATACCTTTGGAATGATAAAAATAGTTTTAAAATAGCAACGTTCTTCTGGAAGATTTTAATGCCCGGAAATAGTGAGTGCTAAACCGCTCATTATTAGGCATTATCTATTCCACAGTGTTTGAAGACTAAGGTCTTCAACCAGTGCGTCCTGCCTGTTATGACAAACGGTGCCAAATTCAAGGTCACTCAGCGCGCTATGGAGCGGGCTATGCTCGGAGTTTCTTTGAAGGATAAAATCAGAAACGAAATTATCCGGAAAAGAACTGGAGTTACCGACATAGCTTGCAGAGTAAGGAAGCTGAAGTGGCAGTGGGCTGGCTATGTTTGTCAAAGGACCGATGGCCGGTGGAGCAGAAGACTCCTGGAGTGGAGACGCGTAGCGGCAAGCGTAGTGTGGGAGCCCCCCAACTAGATGGACCAAAGACCTTAGATCCATCTAAGGTCGTTATTCCAGCCACCTATTTTAGGTCGTTGGTCCACCAACGACCTAAAATAGGTGGCTGGGGCAGACTGGATGCGGAAGGGGGAGGACAGGGTGTTGTGGCACGGCCTGGGATAGGCCTGGGTTATGCCCAACAGTTGACTGCGATAAGCTGAGTTGATTAAGGCTTTGACTGCCAGATAACAGACACAATAGAAAAACTATTGTTAGCGGTCACCGGTGACCGCGGTGGCAGTCAATGTGTTAATATACCTACAATTCTAATTTCATGCAGGTTTATGTGAAATAAAATATTTAGATTTTGATTTGCTAACAATGGTCCTTCTAACGAGTCTTTTTTTTATTATAATAAAGCAGTATTTCTGTTTTTGAAATAAAAATACATTCGTTTGTGATACTTCAATGACACGACTTGGGACAATTTTTTTTAACAAACGAAATTCAATATTTTAAAATCATGGAAATCATAGTTATCAAAAGAAAATTACCTGTAAATTATGTAATGTGACAGACACGCTAACGTTTCGGTAGTGACGTGACAGTTGCGGCTTGCGCGGGCGCACGTTCTTGAAGATACGTCCGCGACGAGTAGGTCGAGTTATACCTGATAGTATTAGTTTTAGACTCTCGAACCACCTAAAAAGGAACAATAAATAAATGACGACTTTATCACCCGTTTTGAAAGGATAGGATATTGTTATTCCAATCAGGTGGCATATTTAAGAGCAGGTCACGTGAGTTTTTGTATTGGTTAGCCTTTCAGAACCCGTAGTCCTACTAATTCAAATACAATTCAAATTCGAAATCTTTAATTCGAGCGAAGACTCATATAGGGTTTCTGTTTCATTAGTAACATTGACTTTAAAACTAAGTGTTAGTAAACAACACAATACTAACTGACAGTAGTGAATTACATACGGATAGTCTACTCTATCAGCAACCATTTTCAGAACCCTGTTAGGGCTGGCCATGACTCGAGTCACCAATTCACCACCGATGCTGATTGCTACACAGTATTGCGCAAGCGAGCACTTGCGCAATATTGTGTAAAAAAAATCTACACGCGCCGCCGCAATAGTAGATAGTACATCAAGTGCATAAAACGCACCATTTTACGCGAGACGTTTATCCATCCGAGCGAGCTTGCAAGCGAGGATGGATATAAAGAGAGTGTACAATGGGTTTTATGGACGAGTTGTACACTCTACTTTTCACTTCGATTGCGAGGAAATGAAACAGCAACATGTAGATATGGTAAATTTAATTTAAATTGAAAAATAATTATGGTTCCTGCCAAATAACTTATTTTTTTTCAGTAGGAACGTGACATAACACCTAACTTAGGTTATTACATACTGCTCAGTTATAAAAACATTTTGTTTTTATATCTATGATAACTTAGTTATAGTTTAAATATATTGATTAACTAATATAAAAAAACTAATTTAAAAAATCATAAATGGACGAAATAAAAAATATAAGTTTATTTCATGAAGTTTTATTGTGTACTTTGGCTGTTGGTATCCTTGCCTTGTTCTTAGAATACTAACGAAACGAATTATAATAAAGAAGTTATTCTATGAAGTTGAAGTTGTTCGTGTGGCTGTTGGACCGATTGCCTTGGTCTTCGACGAAGATTTTACTTTATGCTCTACAGCATAAAAAGCGACTTTATGTCGCCTACGCACGACGTATAGACAAACTTTTAGAGCATGAGAAGTAAAAATTACATTACACACTTGCTAAAACACCAACATCCTCTCAGTCCTATATTACTAACATCGAAGACAACAACTTTTGTTCTATGACTTTTAATAATTCATCAGATTTTCAAATAAAAATATTTACCTTCAACATTCTAAATGTTACGAACTCTTCGCGTAGCAAAACAAACTACCGTGTCTTACGAGTGACAGTGCACGGGAGACGTAGGTAGGTACAACACACAGCCGAGCCTCAGAGTCGTACCGTCGCTCGAGCTCAGTCTCCTGTCCCTCGCACACTGTCTGCGCTCAACGCTCTCTTGGACGCTAAGCCTGACTGTGATGTGTTCGCGGATGAATGGAAGATCTTGTCAGTATGTCTGGAGTATTGTGACATGAGCATATGACGGTCGAGTAGTTGTATACTTTGTTATTATCCTTAAATAATGTGTTTAAGTGTCTTTGTTAACTAATGTAATTGGCCTTGGCAGTTTTATGTTAAATAAATAAATAAATGTGTTAGATTGAACAACGAAATCTTCAAGGTTTGTTTTTGTTACAAGTAGGTATTATGGTTTGTAAAAAGTCATAGAACATAAGTTGTTGTTTATGATGTAAGTAATAGTCCTGCAAGGATTGTTAGTGTTTAAGTATAGCCCTGTATACTAATACTCACATTGACAGTACACAAGGCCACAAATCAAGCTATACTTTAAGCTGTATAAGCTGACCTCTCATTGTACGGAAATCCTATACAATGCGAGATCAGCCTAAACTGGAAACTATAGTTTGATTTGTGGCCGTGTGTACCAGAGCAAACCAAAATCTGAGGAAATGTTTATGTTACCTGAGTGTACTTCCATATAAAAGTAATACGGGGCCATTTCCCTCTTTATCGACAGGCTTCGTCTCCATACTTAGGTGTAGATCTAGTCCTTGAGAACGGAATGCTCTATATGAATCGTGTTCCTGCAAGCGAAAACATCCGTTATGTTCTATGAAAATCATCACATAAAACATAAAATTCTCATAAGACTTTCAAAGACGGCACGGTTGGCGCAGTGGTTAAGCGATTGACTGCTGCGCTGCGTGTCGCGGGTTCGATTCCCGTACGGAACAAAACAAATATTTGTATGACCTACAAGTAGTTATTCCGGGTCTGGCTGTTCGTTTATGTGAGTTTAAATGTTTGTAAGCGCACCCACAATACAGGAGAAATTACTATTATGGGGCAACGTTTTTTTTTTTTTTAAATCTGTTAAATTTTTTGTTGTTTATTTGTAATAGTTATTATTCTTTGGTTGTCTAGACTGTTTCTACATTCAACAAAGCACAAATAACTTTTAGTTATAATAACAGATGCAGAGTAATTGCTTTTGCTTACCTGATTACTAGAATATTCAGGCAACCTGGTCGGAGCACAAGGGGCCACAGCATGATGATCACGTGGATCAGCAACACATTGCCAACCTAACTTGACAGACAGACGTAACGCTGGCACTCTGAGAACGCGACAGTCGTCGTATTTACTTGCTGTTCGGACGTATACGTCCAACGTGCCCAGGAAGCCGAGTCTTCCTAAACAATAAAATGTTAAGACTGATCATCTGCCTAGCTTTTTCCCAACTATGTTGGGGTCAGCTTCCAGTCTATCCGGATGCAACTATCTGACCTCCACAACCCAGTTACTGGGAAACACGGTACCCCTTGGTAAAACTGGTTGCCAGACTTTCGGGTTTCTGACGACCCGTAATATCTTTCCAAGATTTACAAATGACAGCAAAATGTTAATGACTGATTATGTTATAAATTAACTGCTGTAAAAGGTACTACAAGTATCCGACCTAGCCCTCCTCCAGAGATGAGCTTATTGCTAAAGGCTCCGCACGAGATCATAGTCGGGAAAACCAGAAATAATTACGTGAGTAAGGGCTGAAGCTCAAAGCTGCAGAGCGACTTCGCATCGCCCACACTAGACAACTTGTATTTTATTCCTATCACGCTTTTGAGTTCATCCGTAAATCCCATTAAATATCATGAACGTGTCCTACACAAAACTCTGTTTAGGCCGACAAGAATAAAAACATTGTATATTTGCTATGTTAGATTGGTTCTTGGCATCTCTGGACAGAGAGAAGTGGACGGAGAATTGGCCTTTGCCCAGCAGTGAGAAAATACGGGCTAGTAATAAAAATAAAATATTTTTTGTCTGTCAACCGCACACCGGCAACATACTGCAATTACAATCTTACCTAAAAAAATATAAGATAAAATTACACCAAGCAAATCTACTTAATTAAAATTACATCTCAAACACGGTGAAGGAAACATCGTGAGGGAATAGGCATGTCCTAGAACCAAAAATTTTAAGATATATGACATCTAACAGCACTGGGCCCGCGTGGTGGTTTCCGGCCCACTCCCTCTCACAGAGACTGAGGCCTATTTCCCAGCAGTGGGAATATTATCGGCTGATTATCTAAATTGACGTGCAGTTGCCGGTTTTGTGCTCGTGATTATAATGTAGATCTATTATGTTCTATTATTCTGTTTACCGACCTACTCGAGTTAATTATATTTTTGTATGCACGTTTTTCTGTGACAAATAAACCATTTTTTTTTTTTTTCTTAAATCTACATAAAACTCTTACCGTTAGTCCAATCCAGTACCAGATCAGTCCACGTGACCTCCATCTCCTCCGTAGTGTTATAAGGGTCGAGTGACACGTGCAGTAGACAAGTGAACTTGGCACAGTTTACTGTCAAACGACCGTGCATTAGCAGCCGCACTTTGTCCCAAAAGGAGAGGGGCGCTGACGGGTCCAGCGATGGCCGGGAAACTTGGTCGAATGCTGTTAATAAAATTATGCTAAGTAAAACGAAAATAACATACATAACATCAAGCTTGTAATCCCCGAAGGTTTGGGCAGAGGTGTACCTATAATACACCCACATTTCGTCAGTTATGTTTTTAAGTCCCATGTAATAGGGGACGAGTCTATTGCCATCAACAACAAAAACATAACATACTATGCACAGTTACTACAGTTTACTTCCAGCACCACACTGTACTGGTATAAACGTGTAAGTATAGGAAATATCAAAATTGTGTTCTTTTATTCTAGTAAAAATCAATCTTAAAAATGATTCGAAAGCTGAAAAAAAAAAGCTGAAACGACAACTAACGGTTTTAAAATTTAATCGCGCCTTTCATAGGTGATGAGTATAACTTTGATAACGGACGACATTGTCGCTATTACCCACCCCGGCCCTCGCTCGAGCCAGCCGACGCCTCAGAGCCTGTAACTTTAAATTCGCCCCTAAATAATCATAATCCGATCCAGCCCGTCCTTTGCTGTCCTGCCCCAGCGACGCCCTAAGCCGAGGTTTGTACCCTCACAGGAGGTGTCCTTAGCGCGTAGTGGCTTAGTTTTTAGTTTTTTGCCCTGGCTGGAAGTCTTAATTTATTGAGGTACCCAAAAATCCGGTTAAACAGACGACCACCTCCTAGGTTGAACTGGTTGCATCACGGGTAGAACCTGGTAAGGCTGGCACAGGTGCGTCTGGATAGGTACAACAAAAGAGAGGCCAACGTCCGGCAATAAGAGAGGGCTGTACATGATGATGAGTATAACTTTTGAAAGTAATAGAAGCCCTTTGCACTTTTGAGAAAAGTGCAAAGGGCTTCTATCACTTTCAAAAGTCAAGATAGCAATTAAGTAGTGGACAGCGCTTAGATTGGCATAGTGCTTTTCTCTCATGGCTCACGTCGATTCTCAGTAATTCTCATACAACTATTACCAGTTACCATGCAAAAGGTGTTCATCTTAGAAAAAATATAAATAAAAATACTAACACAGATTACAATGAGCTATAACAGGCTCCCAGCAAGGTCCGAACGCGTAGCTGTACTCCGACATCTCGCAGCACAGGTCGTAGTACCACTTAAGAGGCATCATACTGCGCTCCAACTCCTGCGCACCCCACGGCGCGCCTTGATCTATGGTCACTGTGCGGACGGCTGTGGAAAATAAGACATAAATTAAACTCTCGTATGTCGTAATTACAGACATAATTAAAAACCCCTTGTGTCTCGCGTAGATCTACGTTGTAAAAGCCGATGTCCAGAGTTTAATTTCAGGACTGGAAAAGTGTTATTCGGAATTTTCATACCACAGTAAGGAGAAAAGTATTTCAAAGTGGATTGAATACGTATTATCGAAACTAACTCAAAAACTATTCCATGCAAAGTTAATAAAATTTATATGGGACCAACCACCTCGAAAGTATACCCCTTAAAAAAAAAAAAAAGACGTGTGGCACTCGGGGACTGTCGCGGTAAAGCTATTGCATAGCATTTTGTATCAACTTATGCAATTATAATTTTTTTTTTTTTTTTTATGCAGTATTTCTTTTTCTTTGATATTAATTCAAGTTACACTTTTTGAGCGTGGTGACCGATAAGAAAGTAAAGTCAATCCATAATCGGCCCAGAACTTTGGAGAACCGTTTAAAAGTGGTTTTTATAAGCTATGAAGAACGTTAATGTTTAATGTTAATTCTAGCTAGGAGAATCATAAACACGAGTAAAATTATTGATTTATAAATAAATTGCTCACATACCTCAACAACCTTTCAAAAACTTTTGAATTACGATGCCTGCCATCTAGTGGATAAAACCGACAACAAAACACAACTGAGACCACCAACAGAGCAACGCTTGTCTCGATTACGAATCACAAGCCACGCCAATGTCACCTCTATTTAGTTAGTTCTACCTGCGATTACTAGATGGCGTTGCGTTGCGCGGTAAATCCACCACAGAGTTTCGTAGAGTCGTACAATACGTCTAATCGCACGCACACAACGCCGTGTCGAAGACTGCCGAACTGAAACGACGTTAGATGCACGGCCTTCAAGCCACACCTCTGTGCCCGTCGGAGTGTGGAGCGTGAGGTTTTTTCGTTACGGAATTTCTGGATTCGATCCCCGCGCTCAAGGCCCGCGATAGAAGCTATGCAATAGCTTAAAAACAAAATAAATAAGTGCTGAACGTCGTAAAAGTGTATAACTACGTAAACAAAGTCAAATACTATTCAAATATAAGCATAATAACAACTTTAAAATAGACGAAAGTGTTGAACCTTAAGTAATTTTAAATAAAAAAAGAATGACAAACTGTTTTGACAGCGAAAAAATTCCATGTACATGAGTCATTTCCAACCGTCTAGTCAAGTTTAAAAATTGTTCAACTGAATGGTATCAACTATTTGGCAAGCTTTAATTAAGTCATTGTAGCCTTGCGGTGCAACAGGGGAACTGAATGTAGTCGTAATCGACTGGTCGTGAGTTCAAACCCCACTATCAACAATCACTTTTTGTGAAGATCATAATTTTATAAACTAATATTTATAAGAATAAAATACGCAGTACACAGAAAAAGGAACTGCCAGAAATTATTAGATCACTAGAGAGGGTACTGGTGTAGTAAAATAACCGTCGGAGTGGGGAGCGTGAGGTTTTTTCGTTACGGAATTTCTGGATTCGGTCCCCGCGCTCAAGGCCCGCGATAGAAGCTATGCAATAGCTTAACAAAAAAAGAATTTTCAAAATCGGTTCACAATTGAAGGAGAAATCGGTGGACATACATAAAAAACATACATACAGTCGAACATAGAACCTACTCCTTTTTCGAAGTCGGTTAAAAAATAGAAAACGTCCCAACTAAATTAAATTCGCGCCATTCGTGAAACGGAAAGTGATCACTTACAGGAATGCATGCATTAGAGTAATACCTAATACTGATTTCTATTAGCCCTGAAAATTATAAGCATCCAATAAACATATTAACAATTAATCCACTTTTTAAAACAATGCAATTTAAATGGCGTATAAAGTCATAATAATAAATACAATTACGTTTGACCTTGACTTCCGGCACGCGTTACTACGTTTAGTTCATAAATTTTACGAAATAATGGCCAATGCGTAACATATCGTGCATAATTTTACGCTCGATATAATTTCTAGTGAAATCAATACTACCTTGGCGCCATTTTTAAAACTGTATATAAGACTTGAGAATTTGGTGGTATGTATCAGTTTGTGAGTAGCAACAGTTCCAAAACTACAACACTCCAAAATGTTCATCAAGGTATACAATTTTATTTATTTGTGATACAATTTCTGAGACATTTTTTAATTCTGTAATATTTACAGTAATTTTTTTTTCTTGTATACACGAGAATATAGGAACAAAAAAGAATTTAACCCACAATACTCCATAGCTCCAAAAATATGTTATAACAGTAGTCACTATGGTTATTATTATATCAAGCACAAGACCACAATAATCGTGCTATCCGATAGTTTATAGTTAATCAAACTTCTAAATGAAAGCCAGATTTTTTTTTGTACTACCAAACACAGTTCTCCCTAACAACATCCATGTCACTTCTTGTATAACAAATATCTTTACTTCCAGGTTGTGTGTGTGCTATCAGTAGCCGTAGCCGTAGTCTCTGCACATGGCTACTCGTCCCAATACATCCACCGTCACGACGGCCACCACGAGCCTGTTCATCATGGACACGGCCATCATGACTACTATGTAAGTATTAGGTTTAAAAACGATAGGATATGGAAATTGTTCCTTCTATTCTACTATTAGCCGTTTCTTATGTAAAACACTAAAACAGATAAAACATTAGGGAACCAAACACAGTTTGTTTGGGTCTCCTAATGTTTTATCTGGCATTGCAATATCAAGCATTAGCTTTAATCCAAATACTAGAATCGGCTTCAGTCCATAATATTTCAGAAGCACTTGTGTTCATTAAATTTGAATGAAGATTTTTTTTGACGTGACAACGTCTAATAAATCGATGAACGCTGCATTCACGAAAAAAGATGACTCATTGTCCCGTTACGCTCATTGTCCCGTTACGCTCATTGTCCCGTTACGCTCACTGTCCCGTTACGCTCGTTTGTTCTGCTTTGTTATGACGTTGTCACGTTAAACTATCGTCCGTAAACCAACTTTACAGACAACCAATTTTTTGTTTAATTTGATGTTGCCGCGGGCAGCCGCTTGTAGAATACAAATCTGACTCCATATTAGCGTTGTCTCTCAAAGCCTTTACGCCATTAGCTATGGCAGATTAAATTCGCCGAAAAGATTACTTGATTTTGATCTAGGTCACGAATTAAATCTTTTAACCTGAACATACTTAATTGTTCCTAAACTATCGTTTTATCTTCCAGACGTACCCTAAATATGAGTTCGGCTACGAAGTAAAGGACGCTCACACGGGCGACCACAAGTCGCAGCATGAGCACCGCGACGGTGACTTTGTGAAGGGGCACTACTCGCTGCAGGAGCCTGATGGCGGTTACAGACACGTTGACTACCACGGTGACGACCACAGCGGGTGAGCAGAAACTAAATTCCTATGCTACCAAATGCGTTTTGGTTCCACAAAGAACTTGCCAATTGTTTAAAGGCTTATCCAGCCCCAGTCTTTTTGGGCTTGTGGCTAGATAATAACAGCCGCTTAGGTCGATCGATAAGGTAAAGATTCACTTTCCACGGTTGGTCCGTGGATGGGTAATCATCTTTACATATCCGTGCCTCGGAAAGCACGTTAAGCCGTTGATCCCGGCTGACATTCGTGGATCTTTGACAGTCGTTACGGGATATAAGTTTTTAAACTGTCATGGTAAACGGGATATTTACCATGTTTACTTTTTGATATGAGTTCCCGATATTTCGGCGCTGTTGCAAGCACCATGATCACGGATAAACTGAAGTCATTGCGGGTGGGTGTTTATGAGCAGACAAAACGGTCTACCCTCTTTCTTGTTCGTTTTTTGCGCTCAGTACCGCTACCACTGTCACTCGCAACTCGATTCTGTTCCCGACACACGAAACTCACTGTGTCCGCTTGCGAACTTTTTTCAGCACTTCTTCGGTTTTTACACAGCTGAACCACTGGATTCCAGGGTCTCGACAGTTGAAGCCCATCATCCCGGTTGAAGTTCCTATATTTGGTGATCTTGGATTTTGGTTTTTGGGGATCTATATTTGGTATTTGGTTTTGGTTTGTGTTAATAGTAATGTTAAGTCGTTACGGGTCGTCAGAAACCCAAAAGTATGACAACCAGTCTTGATCTTGTTAGATAGATAGTCCCTCCATGTAAAATACTGGTATTCAGCTGCATCTGGTTAGACTGGAAGCCGACCCCAACATAGTTGGGAAAAGGCTAGGAAGATTATGAGTCTTTTGGGGGCGGACTTAAACTCTCTCGTCGAATCAGCTATGAGAGACCATTAGGGACATTAGGACATTGGTTGAAATCCACATGGCGTCTCTCGTCTCGTCTGTGATTGGTGATTGGTCGATTCCTGCACATATCTGCTCCGCTCCGCTCCGCTCTGATAATTAGTTTGTCATAAGTGGCTTTAGGCTAGAATCTAGCTTCAAGCTGTTGCTTCCAGCCGCTAGATTATCCGAAGGTTATGTTTCAATTGAAGCGTAGCGGAGCTACTCAACGCAAATCTTGAATGATCCACACAATACAAATAAATAAAATTAAAATGTCCAAATAACAGCTTTTTACTAAATACATATGAAAGTTATACGATAACTATAATGAAAAAACAAATTTATAACTTTTGTCTGTCTGTTTGTTCCGGTTAATCTCTGAAACGGCTGGACCGATTTCGACGAGACTTTCAGTGGCAGATAGCTAATGTTATAAGGAGTAACTAAGGCTACTTTTATTTTAGAAAAAGCCGCGCGAGCGAAGCCGCGGGCAGCAGCTAGTATTCAATAAAAAATATATTTATATCTAGTTCAAAATAAATTGTACTGCAGCAGTAATAAGGTTCTATTTCTTTCCCAGCTTCCACGCTACGGTGAAGCACAGCACCCACCATATTATACCTCACCATTATCACTACTGAAGCTGGTCTCCAAGGAAAACTAATTCTGTTATTTAAATGATTAAGTATTATTCTTTCTCTATTTAGATGTGATACTTTTTTATAAAACTAAATAAATGCTTATAAAACATACATTTATTTTTATATATTGTTCATGTGACATATTTATTATAGTTATATAGAATTCTAAATTATAACCACTTGACTTGTCGATATTTTTTATAACATGTTCGACGCAAACTCATAGCTCTATCAGCAATATAATTATTATTATTGACTCATACAAATTATAAATAATGATCGCGAGGCTTGTTTGTTGTAGTTTCCCACTTTTGACAAAAATTCCCACTAAATTAAAAAAACACTAAGATTGTAATTATTTAACTGTCACATAAACAAACAGCCCTTGTCGTTTTATGACATGCAAGTGACATTTAATTTTATTGTGGCAAAGAAATTATAAGGTCGAATATACAAGTTGAAGTTTTATCAAACCTCGTGGCGAGGCCTGTTCCTCTGCAGCCAGCAGTGTTCCCCACATCCTCAGCTCACTCATGCTGAGCAGCGGCTGAGGGAAGTCCCTCAGTACCCACACACAACGGACCAAATGAGAGTCTAAGTGCGGAAAAGGGAGCCCCATCATCATCATCAGTCCCTCAGTAACAGCTGCCACTGAGCACAGCTCATGTTATGAAGGGTTACCTCGTGGCGGGGCCTGTTCCTCTGCAGCCAGCAGGGTTCCCCACATCCTCAGCTCGCTCATGCTAAGCAGCGGTTGCGGGAAGTCCCTCAGCAACAGCTGCCACTGAGCACAGCTCATGTTGATGCTGCGACACCAGAGTGTTGTGAATTCGATGCCATCTTCCGGCCATGGACTGTAGGAGAAAAACTTTGTTACTAAAACATTAGCCTCCTTCTGGGGCAGTCGGGTAAAAAATGTGGATGTAAGAATATAGTCATTCGTTTTTCGTTAATTATCAGCTAAAACACAGTTATAAATAGTTCGACAAAGTCGTACACTAGAACTGAATTAAACGGCTAACCACGACCTATACCATCTACTACTACCAATCACCATCTACTATCTGTCCATTTAATCCGAAACCGAATATCGCTCAGCTCCTTAGATAATGGTTACCATTCCAGAACTTGCAAACTGTAATTGACGTGAATGCACAAGGGTCGCTAGTAGAATCTGCGACGCTCGCTTCACTTGTGGTAAACGAGTGTACAAACACGCGGTGAATGTGTAAGCGCAGGAGCTCACGGTATCATTCGAGACACAGGCGTAGTCCAGTCGCGCGAGCATAAGTAAATTTTATTATTTATTTTATATATTATTTGTAAATTTCAATTTAATTTATGTTTTGATTTTGATTTAAATTTTGATTGTAATTTTATTTTAATCTTAAAATTATTTAAATATTATTTGTAAATGTGATATTCTGAGTCTATGTTACTCGAATTAAATGATTTAAATTTGAATTTGTAGTCGGAAGTGTATGTACGTACTATGTGCTGATGCTACTCGGCTTCACGCACACATTCACAGCGTGTTTATACACTTGGTTACCACAAGTAAAGCGCGCGTCGCTTTGTGAGACAAAAATACTATACCCGAAAACCTGTATTCGTTTTCTCAATTCGCGACTCTCGAGCAACATGTTTAATCCAAAACTAGACTAAGTACGTTAAAGCTCATACAACACTTGAATTTCTTACCTATCATAATCCATATCCCTCAGTTTCGCTAGCGCATTCTGCGTACCATGTATGGTCGTATCAGCGAGCGCTATCAACGTAAACCGGGTAAGACAACACGCGACGAGGCGCGTGCGCGGCGGCGGCGCGGCACGACATCGCTGTACGTAGATTTGTGCGTCTTTCTGACGAAGGGCGGCGTAAAGTTCTTCTACTTTGCCCGCTGGTAGGAAGAGATGGGGTTTGCAAAGTTCTTGAACCTGTGTGGTAATGTTTTGTTATTACACAAAATGGGGTTCATCATCAGTCAGGCCTCCCTAAGCACCGCCACTTCGACCGGTTATGTGCTTCCCGCATCCAGCAGATTTCTGCCTTTACAAGGTTATCGGTCCACCTTGTGGGGAGGCCTTCCAACGCTACGTCTTCCGGTACACAAAAGGAGTATTTTGTTAGAATATCGGCAACCTGGCGCTTGGCGGAATGTGAACACCGTTCCCGGGACTATAACTGCGTCACGGAAGTAATACTTGTATTAAAATTATCATATAGAATCAAATTATTACACAAAACTATACCTTTGCATCGAGCATGGTGCGTCGCTTCTGGCTCTCCTTATACTCGTCCTCTAGAAGCTCGTAGTTATCGCGTAACTTTACCTCAAACGGGTCGTCACTCATCTCTATTAGAAGCTCTTCGATCTAAACAAAAACAAATTAATCAGTTACTATACTTCATTTACTATAACATTAGAAAAAAGAGGCTCGTAGAAGCAGGAGTGCGAAACATTTTATTCAAAGTTAAAAGTTTAAACAATTAAACTAAAAATGTTTTAACATAACTTTGATAAATAGGTCGTAATAACATCTTCATCACACATTACTTACAACGAAACGAATGAATGAAACAAACGATTACGTCGTGATGATTTAAATTTAATTAAGATTAAAGGAAATAAAAGTCTTTTTTTTACAATATTTTATTTAAAACAACAACTTTCAACACACAATAGTTGGTGTAACTTCTTCGTCTTCATCATATAATTTAGTCACTATCATCAGAGAATAAAGATGAAGAAGTTTCACCGACGTTACCTAATAATAAATCTTTCTACCACATCATCCATTATGCTTTAACTTTTCCTCTTCTTTAATTGCATGAGCAACGCAAGACTGCCATCGTTCTAGCGTAATACTATCCAGATCTTGTGGGAGTAATTGTTTCTCCTTGTCTAATTTGAACGTTTTGTTATGTTGAGCCACATACCCCATCATTTGAGCCCATATTAATTCTATAGGGTTGAACTCGCAGTGGTAGGGTGGGAGGCGCAATACTGAAATACCCTTCTCTCTAGCCAGATGGCTATCATTAACATGGCATCTACAACAAACTTTTGGTATAAATGTCTTTGTATTTTTGCTTTTTCTAATAAAGTTGCCCTAAGATCTTTTTCCTCAAAAGGAATATTTTTGCTTTTAAACCATTCCTGTATATCTGCCTTTCGTGTAGCTGTGGTTGGCAGCTTCTCCAATGTCCTTGAGTGGTATAGCGCATTGTCCATAACAATTACAGCGCCACTCTCAATTTTTGACAAAATTAACTTGAACCATTTTCACTTTTGTCTATCGCGCTTCTATAACATATTCCCTGTAAATTGAGAGGTCTGGCTCTTATGAAACAGGAAATCCTAGTACAAGAGTCAGGGCTACACAGATGATTGTGTCTTGAAGTGTAAATAAATAAATTATTATTATTATTAGAGTTAAAGGCGTCCATTTCGGAGTGGTCATCTTCATCACCTTTCTTTGCATCAAATATTAATGCAGCATCCATTAAAAACCCTTCACAAACTCTATGAAATAAAATTAATACAAGTCAATTATTCCGTACCCCCTATATAATTTCACTGCTGGAAATAGTTCATAGATAAATACTATAACAAAAATTATAACTTTAAAAGTTCGCTTTGCATGCGTTAATTCATAATACAATATAATATGTATTACTTAATTAATAGTCAATAACAATGGGGTGTTCATTTTTTTATGGCGAGGACAGTCCATAAAATACATACCAGTATGACCGATTATAAGTTGGATTTTTTAAACCACCAGATAGACCTTCCCAATGTGCTTCTTTTGAAGACTTATTATTAGTGTCATGCCATATTAGGCTTTTCGTGTGACCTGTTTGTATGATAAAAGGTTATTAATATAAATACCATTCATTTCACGAACCAATTTTATGAAATTATGTTTAACTGTATAATTAATTATAATGTTATTGAATGCAAGAGGTCATACACTGCTTAGTGCATAAATAGCTGTTAAGAAATTTAGAAGCACTGTACCTTCATTTAGCCAAGTGTCATCTAAATAATAATATATTTTCCTTCCTTTATTCCTTAGCCTTTTTATTTCATGAAGATATTTTAGTCTCCAAAGGACGATCTCCTGCTTGTCTATGACTTCTATGAGTGCACTTTTTCTGCTCCGTTTGATTTATGTGAATTTTAATGTTTATTTAATTATTTTATACAGACTGCTTTTTTTTAAATCTGGCGGAGACTCGTCACTGTTAACTGCTTCCAGCATCTTTTCCAAGGTGGGCAACTCATTATTAAAGAAGAAGGAATGAATTTTCCTGCATATTCCACTAAATGTGATGTCATCAAAATCATCACGTTTCATGTGCTTCTGTTGGGGAGGGGGAGATTGCAGGCGACTTTTTATTTTGTACTCTTTGAGAATATTGGACAGAGTAGCACGAGATACGCCTGTAAATAATAAAATCATGTGCGGAGTTTCTAAAATATAATACATTTTATCACAATGCATGTTCGTTTCAAATATTTTTATAGTAATAATTTTATAAATCATCCTTACCGGCAACTTCTGCGATTTTGTTTATCATCTCAGTCCTATAATGAGGAGTATCTGCAGGCCAGGACTCCAATTGCTTAAAAATATTTATCACAGGTTGTTTTTCTACAGCACGCAGCTTTCTCTTTTTTTTGGGAGACATTATTATTTCGTCGGAGTCAACTTTTGGACCACGTTTTTTTCGCCGTTGGCTTTGGTCAGACTCAGCACTTATATGTTGTAAGCCACTCGGTCCCGCACCGGGATCACTCATAGCTCAAAAAAAAAGTAACGTTTTGTAAAAACAACCCAATGACAACACTGATAACAATACAATAATAAAGAAATAACTAAATATTATTTATTATTTTAATAAATAACAACAAAATCACGAAAATTAAACAATAACAAACAAAGTATTCACAAGTAAATGACATACATGACAATCTTAGAACATTGTCAAGTCAATTTCACAGACGACATAAACCAGTAAAATTAGAAATCCCCGGCTGTCACAGCTTATGAAGGGATTAAGTAATATTTTAGATTTGGTAGGATTATAGTGAAACAAAAAGCGTTGCAGTATTGTTGACTCCTGCTTCTTTTAGGTTTTTAGCATAGGCACTGTAATTTTAAATTGGAATGAAATAATATATCTAAATGAAAGCTACTTAATTTCATATGGTTGTTTTTTTAAATTATTACAATTAAGTGTGATAGCTGATATATAAATTCATTTTAATCGATTTGGCGTAAATCGTAACTATAACAAGTTTATTGTAGTTTTGTTATAAAGTGTGCATCAAAAATAACCTTTTTTAACTTCTGTCTAATGCTATTATAAATGGAGTATAGGTGTGCACGCGAGTCCGCCTTATCAGATGATTCTTTAAACACCAAGCTTCTTCTGCAAAATTTCATCAAAATCGGTTTTGAGGTTTGATCGTAAAAACTTGAAGCATACATATATTATACAGACAGACACACTATCATATACATAAACTCACTTTATTTGTTAATCTTAGTAAGGAATGCATCCTCTACAATAAAAAATTACTAACATACATTTTAATTATAAGCACTCTTATCAAGGCTCGATTCACAAACTTCATCAATCTTATTCGTGTAAATTATTTAGGTAAGTATGAACGTAAATTACCTTTATATGCAGATCACTAGGCAGGGGACTCTCGGCGGTGAAAGGTTTCTTCTTGATGCCGTGCACCAGTTTGATCCATTTGAATAGGGACACGAAGTCTCCCTGCACCGCCTCCGCGAAACGATGCTTGTACGGAAATACCATACGGATTGAGTCTACTCTTACTGACCTAAGAAGGAAAAACAATATAAATTGGTCCACTGCAAACTGAAGAGGCTTTCAATGTAGACAAGCAAGGCAGATTCTGTCTTAGATGCACTACTCTTGGCTAATCTATACTTAATATTATAAAGCTGAAGAGTTCATTTGTTTGTTTGTTTGAACACGCTAATCTCAGGAACTCCTGGTTTGAATTGAAAAAATATTTTTGTGTTAGATAGTCCATTTATCGAGGAAGGTTATAGGCTATATAACATCACGCTACGATCCTTAGGAGCCGAGCGAACAGAACAAAAGTCAGAAAGAACGCTAAGCGATAACGAAGTTATAGCGCGGGCGAACGACGGGATGCGCCGTGATGGGTGGGCCGAAATTTCACGCGGGCGAAGTCGCGGGCGAAGTTAGTACAATATATACCCTATATTCATTGAACTAAAGTTGAATTTGTATTAACGAAATAAGATGAATATTTGTACAAATACTCCAATTGCCCCTTGCTGTCCTCCCTCAGCGACGCCCTAAGCCGAGGTCTGTACCCCACAGGGGGTGCCCTTAGCGATTAGTCGCTTAGTTTTTAAGTATTTTACCCTGGCCGAAGGCCTTAATTTATTGAACCACCCACAGGAAAGTCCGGTTAAGCAAACAACAACGTTCAAAGTTGACCTGCGAGATGCCATCGTTAAAAAAATTAAAAAGTCAGCATAAAAGATGGGACAAAAGGAACCGCCAATATTTGAGGCACACCCCAAAAATGCCCCAGGCTCTCAACCTGATAGTTGAATCATACTTTAGAATACCATGCAGCATCCCCACTAGCAAAGTTCAGAGGTCGTTAGACAGCAACCAAACTAAAGCAGGGTCGAAGAACGCGAAGAATTTCGTAAACCGACCTATTTGTCTCAATCACTCGCGCGTAATTATATTGCAGTCCTCAACATTTGGATTTACTGAAAGCTGCGGAAATACTTAATCAAATACTCAAATATCAATAACTTACCAAACCTTATTCCAAGTAAGCGCAAACCCTTCATTGGCCTTCCTCTCCACCCTGACCTCATGGTCATCAGCGACGCGCTCCTGACAGTACCCTTCCACCATCATGACCTCGTCTCCGTTGAGGATCATGTTTAGCTTGCTCCACGCGATGGACAGACCTACCTCATGGTCGTAGGCTATTGTCATGTCGTCTAGAACAGGACGAAAGGGTAAAAGAAATACTTGATTAATTAAATATGTACTATAAATCAGTGTAGATTCGAACGGCACAACAAAGCTGATTAGATGACAAATATTAAATTTGTTTTATACAAAAAAATTACCCGTCTCGTGGGGCAGTAGGGTAGGCAAGCAAGGTAAATAAGACTTCAAGTCAAGTTCAAGATCTTGAAACTGTTTTGATTTGAACCAAAAACCATTTTTATTTTTTTGTAATATTAATATTTGTGTAACAAATTAATGCGGCTCATTTTTAAACGTCCGGCACAAAATATTTTATAGCAGTAACTCCAATCCTACTTTCATGATGCAACAAGAGGTTGAAAGATGTTAGAATAACGTTTAATTAAAATGCGAGCCACGCACATGATTAAAACTAAGAACCATACACGAAAAACAAACATCAAAAGAACAAAATGTATTAATAATGACTCACCCGTAGCAAACAGCATATTGTTCTCCTTCGACAAAATCAGCCCTAAATTCGTCTCTCCCTTAAAAGCGACCCTCCAATCCAACGCACTCCCTTTTTTCTTCACCACAACATTTCTCCTCACTCTCATCTCTTGTCTAAACTCCTTCACAGCTCTCACGAAGGTTAAAACTTTCAGGTGTAAGTTCGCACTCCACTCCAGGTCTACATTCTCCTTGAATTGGAAGTCAAGGAGGGCGGAGTACTTTTCTTTGGATAGAACGTATTCTATTCTAGCTAGTTTTACGTGGAAGAATGTTGTTGGGATCTCGTCTGAACGCTGGCAGTGGACGTGTCCTAAAATTATTGGATGATGTTTAATTTTAAATTGATGCAAGCAAGTTGGCCAAGATTTAATGGGTTCTATTCGTAATCGATGGAAGATTTCTTAGGATAAACCTTAGGACTCAGGGACCTATTACAAGGTCAACTGACTCATCACAGGTTTCAAGTAAAGCGCTAAGGTAGCCCGCGAAATTCAAATTTCCTTATGATTTTTGCAATTCGCAGCTCATTCCCTAGTAGCATTTTTTGTTGGCATTTAGTTGGGCCACTTACAGAGGTAAGTGGCCCAACTAAATTCCAACATCAAATGCTACTAGGGTTGTCTAGGTGTATGTTGATTGGGGGTTCCCCCGCAGCGCTTACTTCCACGTAGTGACCCCTGGGCAACGCCGTGTCTGACCACCGTAACGGAGTGGCAGACCGGTGGCTAAAGAGCGCTGCGATTCGTAGACCACAAGCGGATCTCTGCGAATAATGCGGAAGAAAATGTCGCGTGACGCCTCCGGGCGCTTTTATCCGAATCGTCGTGCTCCAGCGGCCCCCCCGAGCTCGCAGAGGGAGGACGCCTTTCTTCCCTCCACCACCCCGTCCAACCAGACGTGGACGGAAGTGGTCAGGAGGGGAAAGGGCAAAAAGCCTGCTGCGGCTGCTTCGGCAGCCCAGAAGGCTCCGGCGGGTGGGAGGAAGTTGGTTCCCCCCAAAACTGCGGCGGTTGTGGTGACCATCACCCCGGAGGCCGTGGAGCGGGGCGAGACGTACGAGTCCGTACTAAGACGGGCTCGTGCCAACGCAGACCCCTCCCGGCTGGGGATCGGTGGCATCACTTGCCGCCGCACCCTAACCGGAGCCCGGATTTTTGAGTTCGGGGGGGAGCAGCGCGGCGCAAACGCGGACCTCTTCGCAACAAAGTTGCGGGAGGTCATCGCGGATGCGGCAACGGTCGCCAGACCAGTCAAGACCGCAGCCTTGGAGGTGGCCGATCTTGATGACTCGGTCACCAAAGAGGATGTGGTGGCGGCCGTTGCGGCGGCTGGAGGCTGCGACGCTGGCGCAGTGAGAGGGGGAGCCATCAGGCTAGGCCGCCGCGGCATGGGCACCATCCGCGTCGAGTGCCCAGTCGCCGCGGCTGCAGCCGCTCTAAAGGCGACCAAGGGACGGCTGTTAGTGGGCTTCAGCTCGGCTGTGGTCCGGCCGCTTGAGGACCAGCCCTTGCGGTGTTTCAAGTGTTTCGCGCCGGGCCACACCCGAGCCACGTGTCCCTCCAAGTCCGACTGGGGCGAGTCCTGCTTCCAGTGCGGGCAGGAGGGGCACAGGAGTGCCACGTGCAGCGTCGCCACGCCTCGCTGCGCGGCATGTGCCGCCAGTGGCCGCCCCGCGGGGCACAGGATGGGGGGCAAGAGCTGCCGGCCACCTGCGAGGAAACGCATAGTGTCGGCGCAGGTTCGCCCTGCTGCCACCACCGCCGCTGTCGTCGCCGCTGTAGCTCCAGCGGCGGTAGCTGAGGAGGAGGGTGCGATGTCGGAGTAATGGTTTCCGACTACCGCATCCTCCAGGCGAACACCAACCACTGCAGAGCGGCCCAGGACCTGCTGATGCAGACCATGGCCGAGTGGTTGGTGGACGTGGCGGTGGTTGCCGAGCCGTACTCGGTCCCTGGCCGTTGGCTGGGTGACCGGGATGGCTTGGTGGCACTAGCGGCGCGGTCTTCCACGGACTCCCCTCCCCTCTCGCTATTAGAGAGGGGACCGGGATACGTGGCCGCCGCGTGGGGAGAATTCGCCCTTGTGGGCGTTTATTTCTCCCCAAACCGCCCCCTCCAGGACTTCGAGAATTTTCTCGAGGTCCTCACCGCAGTGGTCGGTAGAGTGGCGCCACGCCAGGTCGCCATTTTGGGCGACCTGAACGCCAAATCGATGGCCTGGGGCAACCCGGCCGCCTCCTGCAACGTCCGGGGACGCGCCACAGAATTCTGGGCGGCGTCCTGTGGTGTGTCCCTCCTTAACAGAGGGACTGTCCACACGTGTGTGCGGCAGCAGGGAGGGTCGGTGGTCGACGTATCGTTTGCCACCCCCGTGCTAGCCGCGCACGTCGTGAACTGGCGGGTGGAGATGGTGGAGACCTTGTCGGACCACCGATACGTGCGGTTCGACATCTCCACCCAGAGCTCCCAGGGGACGGTCCGCTCGGGCCAATCTGCGTTCCCACGGTGGGCTCTCACCCGCCTGGACCGAGAGGCTGCGCAGGAGGCGGCGTTCGTCCAGGACTGGCTCGCACCTCCCGTCGAGGTACTGGACGTGGACGCCGCGGCGGTCGAGCTGAGGCGGGCCCTGACCGAGGTGTGCAATTCCAGCATGCCCCGGTCTCGCCGCCCGGCTCCCCGCCGCGCCGTCTATTGGTGGTCGGAGGAGCTGGCCGGGCTCCGGGCCGCCTGCGTGGCTGCCAGGAGGGCCTACACGCGGAGTCGACGACGCAGGCCCCGAGACCCCACCAACGAGGAGGGCCTCTATGCCTCGTACGTCGACGCCAAGACGGTTCTCAAATCGGCAATGGGGGCGGCCGAGGACGCGGCGAGAGCCGAGATGCTCGAGGGTCTCGACAGGGACCCTTATGGACGACCATACAAGGCGGCGCGGAACAAACTGCGCCCCTGTGGTCCTCCACTGACGGAGGCGCTCGAGCCGGCATTGCTGGATGGGGTGGTTCGGACTCTGTTTCCGTCCAGGACCGACTTCACCCCTCCAGTGATGGACCCCCCGCGGGTGGAGGTTTCGCCGGAGGAGGGAGTCCCCGCGGTTACGGAGTCGTAACTGTACGCGGGGATTCTGCGCCTCCGCGCGAAGAACACAGCCCCAGGGCCGGACGGCGTTCCCGCACGGGTGGTGGCCATCGCCGCCTCACAGATGGAGGAGAGGTTTCGGGACCTCTTCAGCGCGTGTTTTACGACTGGGAGGTTCCCGAAGCCCTGGAAGGAGGGGCGGCTATGCCTTCTCCGAAAGGAGGGACGCCCGGCGGATTCCCCCTCGGCTTACCGGCCTATCGTTCTGCTCGATGAGGTCGGTAAGTTCTTCGAGGGGATCATCGCCGATGGGCTCAATAGCCACCTGGGGACGGTGGGGCCGGACCTGTCGGACGCCCAATTCGGTTTCCGACGGGGTCGTTCGACGGTCGACGCGCTGGCCCTACTCAAGGGCCAGGTCAAGGAGGCCGTGGAGGCGGGTGACGGAGTGTTGGCGGTGTCATTCGACATAGCCAACGCCTTCAACTCCGTCCCCCACTCTACAATCTTGGAGGCACTCCGGTATCACGGAGTGCCTCAGTACCTGCGCCAACTGTTGGCCAGCTACTTGGAGGACCGGGTGGTCCTCCTCGAAGACAAGTCGGCGACCATGAGGCGATACAGCGCAGAGTCCGGTGTTCCACAGGGGTCGGTCCTAGGACCACCGTTGTGGAACATCGGATTCGACTGGCTCCTGCGGGGAACCCTCCTCCGTGGCACGAGTATCATATGTTACGCGGACGATACCCTCCTCATTGCCCGGGGGAGGGACTTCAGGGAGGCGGCCAGTCTGGCCTCTGCTGGCGGGTCCTTAGTGGCGGGAAGGATCCGCCGCCTAGGGCTGAAGGTGGCGCTGCAAAAGACCGAGGCCGTGTATTTCCACGGGCCTCGGCAGCGCATCCCCCCCGACGGCCACATTGTCGTGGAGGGCGTCAGGATCGGGGTCGGGGCCCAGATGAAATATCTGGGCCTTGTTCTCGACAGCAGGTGGCGCTTCGGTCCGCACTTCAGCGGGCTGTCGACCCGCCTGCTGAAGACCGCGAACGCCCTGTCCTGGCTCCTCCCGAACCTGGGGGGTCCGAAGGCGCGATGCCGGCAGTTGTACGCCGGCATCCTCAAGAGCATGGCCCTTTATGGGGCTCCGATCTGGGCGGACTCCCTCCACAGGAGGGAGAACGCCACTGCCATCCGCAGGCCCCAAAGGGCCATTGCACAGCGGGTGGCGAGGGCCTACCGCTCGGTTGGGTTCTCGGCAGCGTGCGCTCTGGCCGGCACCCCTCCTTGGGAGCTCGAGGCATGGGTGCTGACCAGAGTGTACGAATGGACGGCGCAGCGTAAGGCGCTCGGGGAGCTCCCCGCCGCAGAAGAGCGGGAAGCCGTGCGGCAGGAGGCGAGGGACGCAATAGTCCTTCATTGGACGGAGGACCTCGCCACTGCCGCTTTTGGCCGCCGAACACTGGACGCGCTCGGGCCAGTCCTGTAGGATTGGCTCGAGCGGTCCCATGGTTTCCTCTCTTTCCGTCTGGTGCAGGTGTTATCCGGGCATGGATGCTTCGGATCGCACCTGCATCGGATCCAAAGGGAGGAGACCCCGTCGTGCCACGACTGTGGCGCGGCGGTGGACACGGCACAGCACACCCTAGAGGTGTGCCCTGCCTGGTCCGAGCTGCGCCACAGTCTGGTCGCAGCGGTCGGGCGGGACCTCTCGCTCCCCAGCGTTGTCAGCTCGATGCTGGAGAGCGAGGGGGCCTGGGCAGCGGTCGCCTCCTTCTGCGAGGACGTGATGTCGCAGAAGGAGGAGGCGGAGCGCGTGCGGGAGGACGATCCTCTCGCAGCGCCCCTCCGAAGGCGGAGGAGGGGTCGAAGAAGACGTCAGTATGACAGTCGTCTCCGACTCCTCCCAGGTGGAGGCCAGCAGGCAACGGGTGCGGGGGCACCCTTGCCTGTATTGCACAGGCCTCCACCAGTGTCGGATGGGAATGGCCAGGTGTTCCCGGCCATTCCCGTAGCCCCCCAGCTTGGGGGGCATGCGGGGCCCGCCAGCTAGGCGGGCACGCGCCGGGAGGGTCGTGGACGTAAAGGCTGTGCCAGTTTCCCATGGCCCTCCCATAACGGCATTGAGGGAACACCGCTGGGTTTTTTAGTGGGTATACCGGCACTCTGCCGGGGAGTCCCACATACCCCTCCCGTCCCCCGACGGGAGGGTATGCGTAATGCATTTTTCCCAGCGGAAAAAAAAAAAAAAAAAAAAAAAAGGTGTATGTTGATTCCCCCCCGGTGGGTTCCCGCATTGTCGAGGCGGGGGGGCTCAGTAGCCGTGGCTTGGAGGGCCACGGTGAAGCTAAGAGGAACCCGAGGAGGGGGCCGCTCGTCAGGGCTTTTGCGGCTAAGCCGACGACGTAGCGGCCGTAGGTTGCGGTGCCGCTTTGGCGACATCGCAACTGAGGCGGGCCGCGATGTCGAATGGGCGGCATCGCGGCTGAGTGTGGGAGGCCGCGGCGGGAGAGGAGTGCCGGTATTGCGGTGAGCCGTTCTCCCTACCTTCCGCGGCCTTGACGGGGTCGCCACCGTTGAATGGCGGACGCGGTGGGGCCGCAGAGGAAGAGGAGTGTCGGTATTGCGTTGGCCGCTCTCCCTATCCTCTGCGGCCGAAAAGTGGTAGGCGGCGGGGCCACTAACCTGACCCGTTGCGGGGGGACCAGGGGCGCCTGGACGCGAGATCGTCTGGCGCGAGGTCCCAGGTGGAGGCCAGCAGGCAACGGGTGCGGGGGCACCCTTGCCTGTATTGCACAGGCCTCTACCAGTGTCGGACGGGAATGGCCAGGTGTTCCCGGTCATTCCCATATCGCCCCCAGGCTGAGGGGCATGCGGGGCCCGCCGGTTAGGCGGGCATGCGGCCGGGAGGGTTGTGGACGTAAAGGCTGTGCCGGTTTCCCATGACCCTCCCATCAAGGCGATGAGGGAACTCCGCTGAGTTTTAGTGGGTATTCTGCCATTTTGGCAGGGAGTCCCACATACCCCGTCTCGTCCCCCGACGAGCGGGCATGCGTAATGCATTTCTCAGCGTAAAAAAAAAAAAAAAAAAAAAAAAGGTGTATGTTGATTAAAGTATGATTCGCCACCGAAACAAATATGTTTTTACAGAATTAGAATCAGAAATCCAACTTAAGCTAGTATAATCCTAAAAGTCATGATTTCATAAAATTACTATTAGTACCAGCCTTTTGTAGCGCAATTTTATCGTAGTTACTTTTTATTTTTTTTAGATCATTACAAAAGTTACGATATAGTTTATACGACTGTTGCAAAATTAAAATATGAACGTATAGAGTTGTATTGATGATTTTTATGATTATAATTCTATAAATAAATATTTGACACGGCCGCGAACCATATTTAGATCTACATACAAATTGATATTGACCTGCAAATAGTAAAAAGAAAATTTTAATTTCTTTGGCTACCCTGACGCTTTCGCCTTAAGCAGGGTTTTTAGTCAGAAAACGATAGAATATGAAGAATTTTAAAGTGTTTTAAACAAAATAATTCACCTTTTTGAAATTGCTAACCGGTTAAATTAATTTTATCGGGTAAGACAAAAGACAAAACTCACCTTTATAAGGTACCATTTCCACCACCTTTAACCCAGAGATCACCGCACCAGATTTACTGTGATTCTTCTCCAAGGTCACGGCATCTACCCTGGTCATCAGGCACATATCCTCGTTCACAATCAGGAACAGGTTGATATGAGACAAGGCTACGTTGACTGATATGTTGAGTGGAGGTTCCTGTACCTCCTCTACATGGTGGACGCGCGGAGATGAGGATTTGTACTGATTTAGGCAGTCTGTTAGTGAGATTATGGTTCGTGCGATGGTTGGACTCCATTCTAGGCGGAGGCAGTCTACCATGGCTTCTACCTGTGGTGAAACAACATTTCATAGTCATTATTTGAGCAATTAGGTGGAAAGTTCGGTGATATACTGTACAGTTAATATTAACTTATTTGAACTTGAAAGCGTGTTTATTTCGCAACAGTAAAGGCAGTTTCCGTATTTCTTACGTTACATCTAGAAAGATCACTTAAAGGATCATAAAATATCGGCTGGTAATCGCAAGAAAATCCTTTTTTCAATAGCAAAATTGTACGACTCCAAGACTACAAAAAAAAAGGTTAGAAGCGTACACTACAGGCAGACTTATCGCTAAAAATTATTTCGAAAATATGAAGAAGGTACCTTAGAATCAGAAGGTCCATGTGACGCCCACTTAACCAACGCCACCGCCAGTAACGCCTCGCCCCACGCATGGTTCCTCCGCGGTGGCGGCGCGCGAAGCCCTAGGGCTGCGGGCCCGCACGCTGCCCAGCCGCCGTCGACCAGCAGCTCTGCCCCCCACTGACGACCCCCTACTGCTTGCCGAGCTACGGCACAACGGTACCACTCTTCTGGAAGTGACGTTAACTAGGTCAGAAGTCATTTTAAACGGAGGGACGGAAAGTAATAAGATTGACCCTGATTCCAGGGTCCCAGAAAGCTCATTTGTTTTAATCACACGTCATTCAGTATAACACGTCTTAATATCAGCCTAAAGACGTTAACTGCTAGACGTAGGCATTCCTAAAATATCGCCACAGCGACTGGTCTTGCGCTGCCTCAAAATATATTGGTTGCTGTCAATTAGCAGTGATAGCCTAGTGGTGGACTACCAAGTCGGACTGCCAAGTTCTTTGACTTTTCGGTTTCATGTGCGTATTGTATAATTATCACTTGCCTAAAAAACGGTCAAGGAAAACATCGTGAGGAAACTGACATGCCTGAAAGATATTTCTCGACGACATGGATGCCAAGTCAGAGGCCCATGGACGGCATAAAAACTCTGAAACCAGGTTAGTCAGTAACCACACGAAAAAGAAATAAGTTATCAATTAATCACAACAGCCGATTTTTGTTTTTTAATTGTGCCAGAAAGGTTACTTCAAGCTCAATAAAATTCACCCAAATCAGTTCATCCAATTCGGAGATCTATAAACACACAGACAAAGGCATTTCCTAACTAAACCATCTCAAATCTAAAAATTGAATCAATCCTCAAATCTCTTTGCCTCGTCTCACAAACCTCTAGTCTCCAACAGCTGATCCAGCTTGACTTTGACCCCGCTGCATCCGAAACCGAGGGCGTGCTCACTCATCAGCCGCGCGTGTATTGTTACTGCTCGCAGTTCTGCGCAACCTTGCACTATGCATGTTGAGAATATTCGGGATAACCATAGTGGAGGGGATGGTGCTGTAAGAGATGATGTTTTGTGAGTTGTGGTGAAGTAATAGCGATGTTGACAACCGCCAAATATAGTCAGAGATTAGTGGAATCTGATCCAAGGAAAGGTTGGCACACACCGCATTATCAGAAAAAGTGCTCGCTTCGCATGCGCAGGTCTTCGTCACCCTAAGAGGTTTTTTTCCTGTTTTTGGCCTTGTATTTACTCCGTAGTTTGGCCAGTCTATTTTGAACCTTAGGTGCTTGGAATAGAAACTTTTATAAAAATATCTGTTTATTTTTCTATTCCCTTCTAGACCTGAGGGCATATAGATTTAAGACTACGCCGAGCGCACAGTGGCGCCCTCATCGTTATTTCGGTGATTTCTTTTAGCAGCACAACTTGAAGCATAACTTGACGAGCTTATTTTCTGCATTTTCATTCTAAAATAAAAGATATCACCGAACAAACGACGAGGGCGCCACTGTGCGCTCGGTAGCCTCTTAAGGTGGTTTGAGACAAGAACTGATCAAATAAATTGACAAGTAATACTTACAAGGCGATTCCACTTCCATTATTTGCAAAGGCTTTGCTTTTCTTATTTTCTCTTTGACGGATGTGTACCATT
The DNA here is from genome assembly GCA_947523025.1 of Dryobota labecula. Taxonomy (NCBI): domain Eukaryota; kingdom Metazoa; phylum Arthropoda; class Insecta; order Lepidoptera; family Noctuidae; genus Dryobota; species Dryobota labecula. The sequence continues at coordinate 3,329,333 of OX383292.1, forward strand.
TAAATGCTTCGATATGACTATAATTTATGTTCAATGTGCTTATAATTAAGTACAAGTTTAATACTCCTTTCTCCAACTAAAACAAACAATGTTTGAATAAGGACTTTTCATTTATTACGAACAGTCTGTATGAGGTCAAAGACGGAAGAAATAACTGGCCTTGTGAATTGCGGTTACTAGACAGTGCCGGATTAAGCAAGCGCGGGACCCGTAGCAAATTCTATCGAGGGGCCCTTGATCTGCTATGGGTTCACAAGTATAGTGTAAAAAAAAACAAGACTCAATACAGTCGCGCCTATGAGTAGCAGTATGTACTACGTCCTATAACTGGTGGAGGCGCCGTATATGACGTCCGTTTCCATCTAACTGTAAAATATCTCGACGCTCCTCTTCTAAACCTCCTCATCATACCTTAGCATCTAACTTGAGCTTGTTGAGCATCGCCAGCTGCTGGCTGTCTGCCACCAGCTGGAACTGCTCCATCTGGAACGCGACGTACACCTGCGGAAGACCGCTTAGCTCTGAACCCGTTTCGTCGTATAGGATTGATGCTGCACTGAATCTGGAGTTTACCTGTTAGATGAAACATCATTGTAGAAAACTGGTCTTAGAACTATAAAGCTCAACGCACATTACTGCCACATATGGCCGCGGGACATCGCATTTCAATACAAAAAGGCTTGGTGCGGACCGCCTGTATGGTGGTTCATACAAAATGTACGAAAATGATATAGGAGGATTTTTGCATTGCGGCGCGACCCGCTCTTTGAAGCCCATATGTGCGTCAGCGTTAATTCGTAAATATAAATATAACATGTGTACTTACTTGTAAACTCTGCAAAGACATTTCGAAATTAGTATTTACAGTTTTGTCTTTACAACTTATTTTGGTTGAGTCTATCTTTAAGCTAAAAGTCTGAAACCAAAAAAAAACAACCATGTCATTGTTATGTAATAAAATCCCTCTGAACATTCATGACTACACGCTATTAAAGGAATACTAAGTTTAACTACTTTTTGCCAGCGCCGGCCCTGGGGTAGAGCGAGAGGAGCGGTCGCTCTAGGCGCCACCAGATGGCAAAGGGAGCCAAAAAGCCAAATGCGAGCTGCGAGCTCAAAATAAAATTTTGATGACGCGTTTTGAGAGGCGCGGAAGCAGTCTTACCAGATCAGATTTTTAAATCCGTAGTGTGACGCTGAAAAATCCGAAGGTTGCCTCTAGTTATCTATTCGTAGACCTACAAACTTTTTAAAAGCTAAATCTGACTGTTTGGAGCCGCTAGACTAGCCTTGAACCTAGTCCGTAAACAGCGTTTCTTGTAAAATTACATGGACAATTACAATTAAAAGCTTTCATAATGAAGCAGGAGTATACTAATTAAAGCTACTTAATTTAATTTAAATTCAATAAGTCAATCAGTAATAATTCTGGTAGAAAATGCCTCAGGCATTAAGTCCGCCTTTGTAAATAAATTTTTTACTTGTGCATAAAGTTTTAATAAATAAATAAGTGTTGATATTTGCAATCAAAGTAGATTTTTGAAAATTTGGGAATTATTTAGTATCTATACATAATAAAAATGGAATGCTATTCTTTGGTGCGAAAATGAGAAAGGCTGCACCGATTAGGCTATTTTTTGTTTTAAAATGTTCTTAATAGTTCGAATTAGGTTTTTATGTAAAGAAAAATTGGAAACATTGCCCGAAATTTAATTAAATTCGGGAAAAACTGAACGTTCTTTTTTCTATAGGATTTTTGTGTGAACTGAAGACCTTTGGACAGGACAACGTCTGGCGGGTCACCTTGTTTAACATAAAACGAACCGAATAAAATAGAATTAACGTGAAGTGAAAGCGTCGACCAAAGGGCGCCAAAAGACAATCTCGCTCTACCCTGATCAAATGGCTGGGGCCGGCGCTGCTTGTTGCTTTACATAATGAGCAACAAATGTCAAAACACACCATGAAATAAACATCGAAATAAACATTACAGAACATAACATCGCGCCTGTATTCCCCAAAGGAGTACACAGAGGTGTATAGTCCCTACAAATAAAATTTCGCCATTTATACATTCCATAACAGTAAAATATTACAGTATTTGTATCACCCGAAGCGACTCGAGCTTTACTAGTGGTAACCAAGGGTACAAACACGCTGTGAATGTGTGCGTGAAGACGAGTAGCGTCAGCACATAACACACACACATGCACAAACACACACACCCTTACACAAACACACCCTAACACCCATGCACAAACACACCCTCACACCCGCACACACCCTCTCGCGCGCGCACACACACACTTCCATTGTCTCGGACGGTACCGAGAGCTCCAGCGCTAACACACACATTCACAGCGTGTTTGTACACATGGTAACCACAAGCAAAGCGCGCGTCACTTCGTCTATCAATCTGCCTTTTCCCAGCTATGTGGGGGTCGCCTTCCAGTCTAACCGGATGCATCTGAATAGCAGTATTTTTCATGGATCGACTGCCTATCTGACCTCCACAACCCAGTAACTGAGTAATACAATACCCCTTAGTAAGACTGGTTGTCAGACTTTCGGGCTTCTGACGACCCATAACGACTGTCAACGATAAAAATACTATATGCAAAAATATTTAGTTTTAATACCGCAATACATTTAATGTCATAGAGAAGTGTGCTTCTTGTGATTTACTGGACACAAATCTAAAATCTCGGCTGATAATTAAAGTCGCTTTCTCGCTCATTGAACTTTTATCTTAGTTACTAAATAGGTAGAGCGCACTTAGCTATGACAGCGGGAACCACGCGGTAAACGCGCGAAGAAATTCGTAAAAAAAAAATCAATGTAAATTAACTGGACATACCTTTGGTACAACTGGCGAAAATCTGGGAATGATGGTAGCGAGGTGGTCTTCGTGATGGATGCTCATCACAGGAGTGCGTCTGCGCTTCTTGTGACTCTTTAAGAACTGGTACAACTCATCTTTGAATGTCACTGATGTGTTGCTTATTATTGCGTGGATTTTCTACAAATTACAAAATAATATGTATCCACTGTGTCCTAACCAAAAGCGACATTTGCGCGAATATACGAGTACTCAATCGTTTACCTGAATAGACATAATTATATAAATTAACAATAAGTTTAGATTAAATTAATAATTAATAAAAAGTTATCTTAATTTTTACTTAGAATAAGTTAGTTTGCATGTATAAATAAACATGCAAAATTCTCTTCCTTCAAATTTTCCTTTGCTGTGCCCGACAGGGTCCACGATTGTTACAAAAAATGTTTACTTACCACCTAAGCATATACATTGTGGAATGCAATAAATGATTGAGTATTGAGTAATGACGACGCAACTTGATTGATCGCGCGGGTATGTCTTATTTCGTTCGAACGCGGCCAAGAATGAGGAAAAGCAAGGATACTATCGCCCAACAGAATCGTCTGTTGGGCTATATTAATGTTGCCTTTACCAGGTTCTACAAATTTATATTAAAAAAGAAATATAGGACAAAAGAATCTTACAAAAGGCAGAATAAAATCATGAGGTACGAGTATTTTGGCCAATCTTCTATTCAACTTTTGATACCTCAAGACTTTCTTTCGGTCCAGTTAAAATAAGTCTTACCTCTACATTCAGTGGCCCATCAGCCTTCACGGTCCCTTCAATCACTAAACAGCAGGCCGCTTCTCCTAAACTCTCCCCCTTCCCCCCGATCCTCACTCTAGCGTCTACCAGCTTCGTAGAGAAGACCAGCGCCCGCGCAGGTCCGCCTGCAGCGCCATCTGCATGGACCTCGGCGGCAGTGGCGGTTAGGCACCATGGATTGTCTACAGTGCCATTTTGGATGGTTACTGATGCATTAAATATGTGTACTCCCATGAACTAAAGAGAAAATTATTAGTTGGTTATTTTTAATTTATATTAAATTGCTTGCTGCACTTACAGTAGTAGTAAGCATGTTTAACGTGGTTAGGGCTCATCACCTCTGTGACCAGAGTAATGGCATGGTTCGTCAGATATCGCTGGTTTTAGTCACTCTTGTGGCAGTTGTTTTCACATATTCTTTACAAAAAAATATTTTAACATGGCTGTTACTATGTTTAATAATAAATAATATTGACGGCACGGTTGGCGCAGTGGTTAAGCGATTGACTGCTGCGCTGCGTGTCGCGGGTTCGATTTCCGCATGGAACAAATATTTGTATGACCTACAATTAGTTGTTCCGGGTCTGGCTGTTTGTGCATGTGAGTTTAAATGTTTGTAAACGCACCCACGATACAAGAGAAATTCCTAGTGTGGGGCAACGTTTAAAAAAAAAAATATATATATACATAATACAGACAATTGAAAAAACGTGAACAGACAGTTTATGTGTTCTTCACGGCACAAAGGTTCATGAATGTGCCACGAATTGCAACATACTAACTGTGTGTGGTAACCACAATTATGGTCACTACTCTAGCAAATTGATTGGTATGCAATATGTATTTTTTTTTTTTTTTTTTTTCAGATTTCATTCATTCAAAAAGACTGTTTCCTCCTAGTTTGGTAAGTGACATCAGAAACACACGTGACATGATCTGAGATGGCACGATGCCAATTGCTAACACTTAATCACTTCTTATTTTAATTTTATGACTATTTTATTTTATTATTACACAGATTAGATAACATAACATAACATGACGTCTGTATTCCCTGAAGGGATAGGCACATTTCGCCAGTAATGTTTAGGTCTCATATAATAGGGGCGAGCCTATTGCCATCAACCGGGCACAAATCCAGACTCAGATTAGATAACTAAATCATCATCATCATTTCAGCCGAAAGACGTCCACTGCTGGACATAAGCCTCCCATACTTGGGGGATTTGCCATAATCGCCACGCTTGGCAGACTGATTGGCGATCGCAGTATGGTGTTAAAAATGCATAGAGGATGCTGCTGCCTATTCTCTAGTAAGTCCCTTAGTTGCCTTTTACGACACTCACTGGCGGAAATGGAGTAGTGCTATTCTTTAAGTCACCACACGGTACAAACTATACTAAATAAAAAACAATATTAGCTAGTTTTGTGTTTTGTTACTTTCAGACATAAGGAACAAAAACAAAAGGGGTATGTAAGGAATATTGCAGGTGGCATTCTGTAGTTTCTGTCTACTCCCATGGAAATAAGGCGTGAGTTTATGTATGTGTATATCCTTTCAAACATTAGTGTCTCCCTTCATAAGTATTCGTCATAAATAATAATAATAATAGTCCTCCAGACCGAATTTCGGCCACGGCAACCAATCTCAACGGAGACTGTGCACACTTCGCCCCGAAGGCTGGTTCGGCGCAAAGTGTGCACAGTCATAAGTACAACTGTAGAGACAATACCAATAATATAACTCAATTAAATAGTGGCAGGATAATGATAATTAAATTAGGTAGCTAATTGTCTCATAAAGTATGTATGTAGCTTATAAAACTTACATAGTATTTACAATAGGTTATTAGCCCTTATTTTTAGCCCATGTTGAGACTTAATTTATATCTAATTAAGTCTCAACATGGGCTAAAAATAAGCCATCATTCATAATATGATAAGGCTTGTTTATCTATATAAATAACAATGAAATTCTGTTCGTTGGTAAGCGCATGACTTGACTATAGTTTGACCGAAACCATTGTACCGCCTCTTAGAAATGTGCAGCGAGGGGTGGGACGCCGTGAGACGTTGCCGGCGGACTGACAGAGTGGAACGGCTTGCACTACCCTCCGTCTCGCCACGCACATACCTAAGGCGCGGTATAACGGTTTCAGTCAAACTATAATGCAAGTACCTCATGGTTGAGGTAAAAGTATTGTTTCCCATAGGTCACAGGTTCGAGACCCATGTTTTTGCAACTCTCTTTACAAAATAAGGCTTATTCTAATAGGCTTACTCTATGAAATGCTAAGGTAAATATGCAATGCAAGATGCTATGACACACACAAGATTTTCTATAATTTGAGAAGCAAAATAGTAAATACAAGCACCAACATACCTGAGCAAACATAATCAAACTATGTGGCAGTTTCTTATCTCTAAAATCCAACAGCTCCTTATTTGCTATTTGACTCAAACTGCTCTCAAGATTCCTGAAGTCGGCCACTTCATTGTAACCCTCGCTCCTCGTAGTAGAGTTCTGTTTGGAGAGAAGCGGTTTGAGGATCGTCTCAACCACAACACTCCTCTTTTCCTCCACATTGTTGGTTACTTCAACTCCACGGATTACTACTGACACCAGTTTATTGATTTCGGAGTTAAAACAACTACTTTGGAATGACACTTCATCTATGTGCTGTAAATAAAAACCAGTTTAAGTTTATGACATTGTTAATGACAATTTATTTCATGTTATGATCAATAAATGCTTATGTGGACTTAAATGGGCTTCATGCATTTTAGTTATTGCAACCTGATGCTTCTAGAACATACAAAAAGTTCACTAGAAGTCTATGTAGATTCTATCAAGGATTTTTTTTTTAAATAATCTGTGTGAGAAAGTAAACTTATGAAGTAAATAACTACAAACACTACAGTTGAACTGGTTATATCCCTGTGCCACTACCAAGGACAGGTCGGGATCAGTATATTTACATTTATACTCTCAGGAACAACAGTAACGGTTCATTATGTACAAATCAATAATTATACTTACAATAGAATACCTATCTTTGGATAGGCTCACATCTTTTAGTATCAACTTTGGCACGGCGATTCTACCTATTTTCAACTTTATATGGTACTTTCTCATGAACAGCCATGCCAGTAACGTCGGCAGCAACCTAAAAATACCCCAAATGTTACCGAAATAGTAAACAAAACACAAAACAATAATAAAAATAGCGGTGTCATCGTACATCGACCACTTACCATGACACACAGGAGTAAATAACTACAAATATAAGAAACAATATCAATAGGGCGTTCATTTTGGAACGGTTAAATCATTTCGTTTGAATCATTCGCTAATTAATTGAGTAAATATGTTCATATTTAGATCGAGATTCACTTCGTATTTAACCTCAAAATTATGTACAAATTTCATCTGTCACTTTTAATTCGTTCAAAAACTTGTTATAAAAGAGAAAGGCTTCAAAAAATTATAAAGCCAAATACTGACCTATTTACCTTGAAAAACCTTATTCAAATCCAATTTTCATTTTTCATTGTACTCATTTATTTTTGCACCTTCAGCATTTACAACAGCTTCAAGAGCAACAAGAAAGGGAAAAGTATACGTATACCTCTGAAATAGTTATTCAAAGTGCTATTTTGGATTCAATATCTGACTCGGGAAATACAATAACTTGCTCCTTACTTGGAGAATTCAGGTTCTTCTTACAAGAACCTGAATTCCGCGAAGTACCTGACACACAATCAACAGATCTTTTGATCGATACACATGTTAAGCATCGTTCCCGGTAGGCATACGAATAATATAATTTCTTTACAGGAATTTAAAGGACAGCATCTCCGGTTTTCCGTACCTCTCACCCACGTCACGTCTTTCTCAATCTCATCCTATCTTATATCCATGCTTTAGTATCACTGGCACGTTTTAGTCAATACCTATCAGACCTTCGAAGCTTCACTTTTTGCTCATTTATACATTTCACTCGAAGTGAAACGTCTGACCACAAAATGAATCAAAAGTGAAAAATTAAGTCATTGGTGACCCGATGCAACGATGTTGGATTTGGCTCGGTATATTTCACTCGATAACATAAAATCGAAAACTGAAATGAAAGGTGTAGATCTTACAGTACCTATATACTTTAAGGAGCAGAACAACGTTCATTCCTATTCCTGTATAATTTTGTCTTATGAACGTAAAATTATACAAAAATTAACCTTCACTCGAGTGCAGTAGATCGGCTTTTGCACTTACAAGTTTACTCAAATGAAATTAAACAACGCTATAGTTTGAAGATTTTTTCTTTATCAACTATAAAACTATACAACATTTTAAATCTAAACTTAAACAGAATTAGGGCCATGTTCGCTTGGCAGAGTAGCCTTCGTACTTCTTCCTAGTCTTAATACCAGTTACAATAGTAGAACTCTTGGGGAATGCTGAGATACCATTGAACATTGTGTCTTTATCTGAAACAGAATTTTGCACATATTATATAGATTTGTAACAGAATTTTTTTTCGAATAATTTCTGGAAACTCTTGTTTTACCTGGGTGGAATCTGACATAGTCCGGCTGCACATACAAGTTTTTGGGCAGTTCCATTCTCTTCAAGGCTTCAAATGGTGTTGCAGTGTCCACAGGAGTCTTGTAAAATTCTTTCAAATCAGCTGTAACAAAAAAAACGACTTTAACTGTGTAAATGGTCCTTTACGTTCGATTGAGATTTTTTCGAGATTGGCAATATCTATTGACAGTTTTTACTTTTTTTACTCGCTATAGTTTTTGGCGCGCAACGAACTAACGAATATCAACGAAAAAATAAAGAAAAACTTAAAAATAATCAGAAAGAAAACAAGACCTGAGCTGAGAAGTTCTTTTTTTATCTATCAAAAAGTGAGGAAAAAAAGATCAAAAGTGGGAATCGCAAAAAATACATATTATGCAAAATCTAGATAAACCGTTTTATAACAATATACGACTTCATGTCGCAAACTCAGTGACCAATTTGAGTTTCTTGGATAACATCGGTTTTGAAATGAAGAAGGTAGTATTATTTCTTAATCTTAATATATCTAAATAAAACAAAGTCGGGTTTTTTACACCATTTATAACTCAAGAACGGTTGGACCGATTTTTATGATCTTTGATTTGTTGGATTTGTCTCTGCTCCGAATAGCAGAATCTAAATTAAAACACGCGAAAAATTTACGAAAAAATTTTTTTTTGTAAATTCATTTTCTCATACATTTTGTACAGAACATCTTTTTCGACGATATCTCGAGAACGGGTAGGCGAACGGGGGAACAAGAAATTTCACGCGGACAAAGTCGCGGGCAGAAAGAAGCTAGTTATAAATTAAGGGCCTATACTACCTCAAATGGCTTAGCATCCTCCGTTATGTCGAAAATACTGCAGCATTAATTTTGAAATAAATATATGGTAAAGTTGAGGATAAATGTTAAGTACTATGTTAGCCGAAAACACGATTCCATAAAATTTTCTCGATAGAAAAAAAATCCAAAGTTACCTCCAAACCGAACAATAAACCGCTGGTATTCAAAAAATACTTCAGGTTAGATAATGAAACTGCATATTAACTAACTATAGAGCAGGTCTTATGTTATTTACTTTTTTTAAATGACCATTATTTACACCATAAAAAGAAATTACCTAAACTATTGGCACCTTGGAGCCTTTTCCCTACCCTTGTTTCGCTTGCTCGCGTGACCGGTAGCAATAGTTTGCGAGCGAGATACAGACTGAGGTGGTGCTGAGGTTGTATAGACTTAATATACTTTGGTATTAAAAGGACCATTCAATTTTATTTTCTAGGATCGTTTTCTAATCAATAGACATCAGTTAACACAAAGTCGTTAGTAAAGAGTTGGGCTGTAATAAGTATTATTTTAGTCAAGTGTATTGCAATGGTACCTAAAGATTGTAAGACAATATCTCTAAACTTATTTAATTTTATTTTATATTAACTTTGTTTCTCTCTCAGTTAAGAAATGTGAATATCTATGTATCTCTTACCCATGTTTGCAAATAAATAAATGATTTATGATTTAAAATAACAATGCTTTGGTGCATCACAGTATTATCTTTAAAGCAAATAGTGATTACTGCTCAAGTGGAATTATTAACAAAGTTAGTAAGTAACCAATTTCAATCCAGATTACTAAAACAATGTTCTGAGTGTTGATCAAGCAAGACGATTAGAGAGGAACAATGTGGAGTTTAGTTATACACCTTTTTCTTAGGCCGAGATAAACATTACTTAGCACAAACTTTGGCTTGGATATGTTCCTATATCTATCTTGTAGTTTGATAATTGCACAACAGTGACAGGAATAGTGCTCAGCCAAAGCACACGCTAATTAATAACATAATTTATCAATCTGACCCTCAGTCTGTACCAACATTCTGAAAACAAGGATAGCATCACATTTAGCTTCTTTCCTGAGGCTTATTAGTTTTTTTTTTTTTTCAGAAATACAACTATTGTACTGCATGTGGCTCTCCCTTAGTTGAAAAATTAATCTAGAGCTTTGTCTAGCTGTAGTTGTTGCATTTTAGCATGGCAAAAACGGTCATTGACCCAGACGCCTCACACCCATCACAGTTATTTTCATCATATTATTATTTAGACTAGCTGCTGCCCGCGGCTTCGCCTGCGTGGCTTTTTAAATACAAATAAATAAAATTGAAGCGTTGGTGTGTAATGTTACAATTTTTTTTTTAAATCCTCGCGGGCTGCTTTTAGTCGTAAATAAAAGTAGCCTTAAAAGTTACTACTCCTTATAACATAAGCTATCTACCTGTGAAAGTCCCGTCAAAATCGCTCCAGTTGTTCTGGAGATTACCCAAAAAACAATGTTTTTTTTTTTTACTTACTTTTTTTACTATGTACTGTGACTGGCCCCTGCAATAAAAGCTGGCCAAAAATGAACGTACAAAAAAATTAACTTATTTTGAAGAAAACGCGTTATAATTTTATTTACATTGAGAACAGAATTGAGATTGTTGCTTGTGATTTCAGTAATTCTGAAAAAAATGTCCTTCAATAGTTTACAATGCTTAGGCTGATATGGAAAAGTTTTTTGCAATTTCTCGCTTTTGTAGTGGCCAGTCTACCCATCATAAAAAAGTAATTTGGAGTCTCATTTCATCCGAAATGTATGGGGAAAGTTTTTTGCGATTCTGACTTTTCTAGTACTCAAAACTCAGTTGGTCCCATAGTTTTTTGATCCTTATAAGAAACAGGATCGATTGGCATCAAAAAAACTTGTGAAAATTGCGCATTTTCTTGCTGACTGTACATTTTTTCCAAAATTGAGAATGGGGATCAAAATTTCTCAAAAAGAATAAGGACATTCTCCTGAAACTGTTTTTCTGTAACTAAGGTACCTACCCTTACTACCCCATCAAAAAAATCCAACCTGTATACATACTTTCATATGCATTTAGTAAAAAGTTGTTATTTTGACATTACAAACAGACACTTCAATTTTATTTATTTGTATAGATAAAGTTTGCTATTCCTTTTGTTTCAGCTTGTAAGCTAGGAAACCCTATGTCTACATTTGTAGATTGAATGTTTTCTTAATACCCAGGTAAGTCAACATTTAAAGAAATACAAAGGCTTTGCATTAGCATCAAGCTAAAGGCTTTTAAATGGGATATTTGCTTTGAGAAAGAGATATGGAAGAGACTAAAAAAAGAGGTGCAATGTAACTCAATTTAACTCTGCATGTGTTATTACTATATTGCAAGTGTTCACGGTGTCATTCTTAAAATTGCAATTCGCTCAATGCCTAAGATGTGTTAGATGCATGCTTTCTGTTTTAAAAACCATTATGATTTGGATGCATGAAAATTTAAAAGGAGAACCACAGAAGAATATTGCTGGAGACATTCTTTTTGGTGGATACACCCCTTCCCCAGCGAGAGTAACGTACCGACATTTCCAATGGTATGCAGCAATGAATTAGGTACGTCATATCCTGTCTCTTCAAAGCATGCCTTGAGTACGGCAAACTTAGTTTCTAATGCATCAAATTGAGCATCAGAATTCAGACCATTGGAGGTACATATTTTGGTAACAGTTTCTTCTATGTTTGCAGGTGGGTCCCATGGTTTTGTGGGTCTTAGAAAACTGAAAATAAAAATGTGTAAATGTTATTATCTTAGAAAGTCAATATTGTTTCCCCTAAAATTAAATGGCCTTTGCCATTAAATTTCAGGGGATTATTATTGAAACAATAATCAATAATCAAATTTCATTGTCAACCTGTAGTAGGTAATTATTATTTGCTCTGGTTATTGACTAAGTTTATTATATTAAGTTTTAATTTATTAAGAAAATATAATTTGTAAAACTTAAGTTAGGTAAGTATTGTTCAAATCTAGTGTTTCATGGTTCAAAACAGTGTATTATTTTAATTGGACATAATGGTAAACATTGCATACTGTACCCTCTTGCAGCTAAGGATTCTGCAGCAGCTTGGAACTTTTTGTCTACTTTAGGATGTTTCTTCTGCTTATACCTTACTGCAGTGATCTGTAAAGTATTTAATTGATTAGAACACTATATTAATGTTTTAAATTATTAGGTAAGGTGTGCAGCAAGATAACCTGTAAATTCCTGCGCGGTATGGCAGACAGCACGTTCCGAAGCATTTTATTTTATGTACGTTGCTCCGATTATTAAATTGAATTAAATAATAGTAATTTATTTATTTGCTAAAAATGAAAAATATTTTTCTTAGTATTTTTATTTCATGTCCGTACATTTGACAACTGTAGGTAATAATGTTTTTTTCATTCCACGTAGAATGCTATTCGGAGAATTATTTTTAATGATGGATTACGTAATCTGTTATTGATTGCAAAACAAGATAATATTTTTGATTCTTAAAATTAGGAAAGTTTTTTTTTTTTCTATTACCGCTTGATCAATTAATAGAAAATAATGGCAAAATATTTGACCTATTGCCCTATTCTGCAATTGCAGTAGTGGTAAGTAAGAACCAAATATACTAAAATTTGCTTGTTTGTTTGCGCTTCTATCATTTTAATAGTTAATAGTCAATAGTTTCTACAAGTAAAAACTAAAATAAACAAACTAGATACTGAAGTCAGCCGTAAGTTGATGAGTACACCAACATAGAACGGAACGTATCCACATTTCTAGACGAAATCAGTTTCTATCCTTGGCCGCCTACGGCAGCACTGTCGGCTTGGGTTGTTGTTTCCTATCCGCCATTTTCCAGTCGCCATTGAAAGGTGAAAACTTCACTAAATGTCGGTGATGATTTTAAGATTTTGAGTGGTTTCTTTAAGATTGTACCCGTTTTTAGTGTTGTGAAATGAAAATGAAGTGCCCCGGACTACCATGACGCATCAAAATCACCAAACAAACGGTGCAAGTCTCGAGGATTGCCACACAAACTTCTTCGCCTTGGTAAGTCACTTTTACATTGATGAAAGAACTCGTATGTACTTTTCTTTCGAAATCATTACGATTTACGTGATGTTAGTATTGTGCGCTATTGTTCTTAGGTCTCCCGTTGCATGTTTAGGAATTCCTAAATAATGAGTCCACGACGTCTAAGTAGACGATGTGATTATCGTTAGTGGACGCTGATATACAAAATTCACCTTATTGCGCTACGACTGCCGAATCGATCTATTGCGTTAAAGTTTTTGTATGGGACAATTTACGTTTAGGCGGCTAATGACGGCCGGCCGTTAGTCATCCTGGCATCTTTCTCGCCACTACTCGGAGTCATGTCATGTTGCTAACCCACAAAATGTCAACGCTTTCGGCGAGCGAGGCCACAAGAAGCCACCGGCCCATAGAGGTCATTTTGAATTCACCTGGCCGTAACGCGAACCGTAATGCGTTCGCGAGACTAGTTTCGCCAGGTTGAGGAAATAACTTTCTTATTACATTTTTCGCTTCGTACCGTTCGATAATGCGACACGATAGCGAGACATGAGAAGTAATGTTTATGTGCGTGTTAAAAAAAATCATCGGGTCATTCATTATCGCAGTGTTGTAGTGTTGAGTAGCTTTGCGTAATGTTCATAGCTGGCGCGAATTTTATCAGATTGTGTTCGGGTGAGGATTAGCGGGTGAGGGGCGGGCGCGCGGGGCGCCGGGGGCGGTCGGTCGTCCTCGGCGAGAAGCGAGCACAGCACGGGCGCCACTTCCACCTGACGCGTTGCCATATCTCCGCGGCGGCGCGCGCCTGCCTGCACCCGTCTCCCTCTGCGCTCCGCCTATCTCGACGCGATACAAATTACCGATTTCTTGCCCTGCCTGCTTATTGTCTAATTATTTATGCGTCGTTTGCGGACATCGCTGCTTTTGTCGCGTGGAATTTTTTCTCGTCCACAACATAAGCGGTGACGCACCGGGGGCTACTAGGTGTCGCGTTTGGGTTCAATACACCTTAGAGCATTGCGCAAAAAAATTGCAATGCAATAATTTCATTGATGCTAGTTAAATCGGAAATGTAAAGCTGATTGTCAAGCTGTGAATGTTCACTGGCTTTACCTAGGCTCGGTTTATGTTGAGGTATGCGCGGCATCTGCGCGGCGACATCACAGATGTCGCGGGACTCGCGGGGTCGGTGCGCGCGCGCTCGCCGGCTGCGCAGGCGTCTTGCGCTCATTCAACCGTTTATGAATGGTCGTAATGATTGTAACTTTCCCATAAGCGGGCCTCCTCCCAGGCACCAGTTGCGTGCACTGTGATTATCTAGGTAGTTGATGCTCATCTTTGTTCTTTTACCTGTTTACGCTTTGGCTTATAAATTCTAGTACAGTCATACGCAGTATGTCATAGCTGTGACTTTGTCTCGACTTTGTCTGTTTGTTTGTATGAGAATGAACTGGCAATAATCATTCATTCATTCTGTAACGTTGTTTTTCGTGGGCAATATTTGGAAGCGTTCTATTTAAATAACATAAGCTTTCCGCTTATTTTTCTCTGGTATGTAAACAAAAATACCAACTTTTCTAACTTCAGTCTAAATAAAGATGTTTAGGGTTTCTGCTAGATATTCCTTTTTCCATCTCAATTCCTCGTCACAACGACGAAGTCCATTGAGTGACGGAATACACCGCTAACTTATTCATGGCATCTGACGAACACACGAGTCTCCGCGACCTCTGCCCCACACCCCTTGTCACCCTCTGTGCATACAGAGCACGACTTCAATTTTATCCTGAATGTGCTCATTCCCCCACTGTTATGACTCCTCCCGCTTCTAGGTCACCCCTTTACCAATTCAACCTAAGATCAGATTTGGTTTCCTGACTAAATAAATCGCGCCACTAATGACCAGTACTGACCAGTGTCTATTAAGCTATGTAATTAACTGGTTAACAGTGTTAAAACAAGTTGTTAACTACCGTTTTGGCGGCAATAAAGCAACAGATTATTTTTATTATTTTACGTTTGTCTAAAGTAGCGATACTACTATAAACTTCCTTAATGTAATCAACCTAATTACAACATTGTGTTATAATGAATCTCTAATGCGTTGCTGCTTTTTATAAGCCATAAATTCTTGTATGATGCTTACGATGATCGTTAATTCTCACGATGTCTGTTCTTTGCCTTTTGGTATTTCACACATTACATTTTCACTTTCATCTTATTGGAAAACTGATGAAATTAGTCGTTCCTGTAGTAGAATCTTTGTATTGTTAATAAGTTACGACTCTCTCGTAACTAAGACAACAGCATGACCATGGTTTCTTGAACGGCTCAAGGTCGTCGCAAAAAACATCTACCTGAAATCAGTGCTTTACTTGCTGACTGCACATCCGAATGAATTTGAACTCTAAACGAATGATATATAGTGTTATTTGTAAGATCTCATTGTTAATAATGAAAATTAAGGTGACCTTATAGATTATTAAACGCTTGATTTGTGTCTGGCGGGTCACTGAAGTATTTAAAAGCAGTCTGCGCATGCACACACTGGAGCAAACTGTGGCCAACGTTGTTAAATCCGGTTTATTGTATCTTAATTATTAACTATTTACGTTATAACGTTACGCATGCTCTGAGCATGTAAATGAGTTCAGACACATGTTCGTCCTGATTTTTTCATAATATCTGTAAATAGCAAACATTTAAAACGAGTGTTCTAAATAATTGCATTTAAGAATTGAACAATAACGATAATTTGATTGATAAATTAATCACTTCTCTTCAAATCCTCATAGAGAATATTGATGAACGGAAACTTAAATGTTGTACAAATTAAAAACGAACTATACGTTTTTTTATGTCGCGGGGGTCGTTATCTATCAGCTGATAACTTATCACACTCACACGGTATCAAGGTTTCAACGAGAACGGTTGGTGCTTGCCGCTATCATTCACCACAATAGAACACGATTAAAAGCTTTGGAAGCCACTGGCGGAAATAAAGATGTGACCAAGTGGTGGAGAACAAATGGTACAAAATTTGTTAAAAATATCAATACCTTTTTTTATTTTACGATGTGTTTGCTCTTGACTCTAGTCTAGGTCAGAGGTGACAGAGACAAAGTCGACGATGGAGTGAGCTTACCCAGAAGAAGCCTGTTCACTCTAACTTTGAATAGATTATTAGGGTTGTATGCGTTCGGAAACAAAGAGAGACAGGGCAGAGAGTTCCACTCCTTTGCTGTGCGCATTATAAAAGACGTTTGAAAACGCTTAGTGCGAGTTGATGGAATATCAACTAGGTAGGACATAACTTGCAGTGAGTCTAGATGTCCGATGGTACAGGGGGCCGGTGGAATGAGGTCGTGGAGTTCATGGGCACACTCGCCGAAGTACAATCTGTAGAAGACCGACAAGCAGGCAACCTTGCGGCGATGAGCCGAGCTGTGAAGCTTGGCATCCACCAGTTTTACGTCGCCAATGAGCCTCTTAGCTCTGCGTTCCACCGAGTCAAGCGCAGCAAGTTGGTACTTAGCTGAGCCATCCTAAAGGTGGCTTCAATACTCCATGCAGGATCGGTCTTGTGCTTTGTAAAGGGTTAAAAGCTGTCCAAGCGTAAAGTATCGCTTCACCCTATTTAGGACGCCCAGTTTCTTGGCCGCAGTTTGAGCTTTGCACTCAATGGTGGAGCCGAAGTTGAGATCAGATGTCAACTCCATGTCTAGGAGCTCGAGCCGATCAGTTACAGGAACAGATGTACCCCGAAAAGTAGGAGTTTGGTCAAAACGACTCCTTTTAGCGGTAAAGAGACACTCCTGTGTTTTGGTGGCGTTAAAAGAGACCAGATTGTTATCACCCCACTGGGAGACAAGGCTCAAGGTCAAATCAGTCCGCTCTACCATGGCCTCTCAGGGAACGAAGTTCAGCCCCGCCAGTTTTTGCGCTGGACAAGTATCTCTCTGAAACGGTACTGTCATCCGCGTACCCAACAATACCAGGCAGAAGCACGTCATTGATGTGCAGCAGGAAAAGAGTTGCAGAGAGAACAGATTTCTGAGGAACTCCGGCATTAATAGCCATAAGGTCAGAGGAGCAGCCGTTCACGACTACTCTGATCACTTAGGAAGTCTGATATCCAGCTACAAAAACCACTGGTTTTTGTAGTTGGGATGACATAAGCAGGAAGCTTGCTGAGTAGTCCAGCGTGCCAGACCCTGTCATAGGCCTTCGAGATATCAAGCGATACAGCAAGTGCTTTACACCTTAATCTAATCTTTAATTCTTTACAAAATATTATTATTGTCTGGCGATTAAAATGATAGTAAACACATTGACAATAAGATTCCAACATCGTCTATAACGTTGCAAAGGAATTAAAACGTCGGTGTCATAATCTTGACGCACGTAGAAGCACGTACTCGTGTATGCTCTATGCTCAAGCGCAAGACAAGAAAGAGCACGTGTATAAATTAAAAAAGAAAACTGTTCAAATAAATACAGTGTACTCGCATCATTTCGGTACATAAAGCCAGCCCCTCGTGGCTGCATCTGGGTCCTCGCATCAAAACCACAATTGAAAGCTGTGTTCTGTTTATTTTGTAACCAATCGCACAGTTGTTTACAGTGCGACCGGCTATATAATACCACATTATCACACATGATAAGCGAACAGTTGCGGCGGCGGTATCTCACGCTCCTTCAACACTTGAAATTAATATTACGATTGCTCTAATAACGTTCCCTAAACAACAACGGAAATCAGTGCCATGATTGGCGAGCGAGCATTGACTTTAAGAATTTAAGATCGAGTTGAAAACAAATGAGGAAAACATTTTGACGTTTCTGAGGGAAATAAATAAATCCATGTGACGCGTTTACCTACATAAGAATGACGCACTGTTTATCTCGAGTCTCTAGTGACCTCAGACTGGAAAATGCCAGATAATTGAAGTAACTAGTGTAGTAGTGCTATATGATGGCAAACGTGTTCAATGGGAAGTACGGGATAGTGACGCTTGTGTGAATATGCAGTCAAAACACGCATGGAAATGACTAACAAGTATTTATTGCTCGCACTTTCCTAGGATATGCTTCATGCAATAGAATTGGTACTGCACCACATCCAACTGTCATACCCTCCAAGGTCACTAATAACATGCATCTTGATAACGACAACATTATGACCCAAATACTAAGCTGATCCTAACAACTTTGGTGCAATGCAAAGATAAACAGCTGATACAATATTAAGGTTGACAATGACATGCCAAGTGGTTTTTAACTACTGCACGATACTGAATTATCAGTAAATGAGTATCAATTGGCTTATCAAAGTTATCACATCAAGTTTTTTAATTATGTATCTAATTAAAAAAAAAACAATACATTTATATCGAGATCGGTCCTTGGAGCGAACGTGTACGTCCTTCGCGCGTTATCCACATTGTCCTTAATCGATACGGTTCCGCAACGAGTGCCTTTATTTAACCCACATTGAAGAGAAAGGTCCGTATCACCGAGCCTCGCCAATTAAAACTATTTCGAGTAAATGCGTTATCGAATTACTTCCATTTACTTGATGGCCTTGCTTAAATTGAGTCTGAATCAAATAATTTTAATACACGAAAATATTTTAATAGCTACTGTGTTATTAATTGTTAAAATACCTAGGAATATTATATTTATGCTTCGACTTGTAAATTATCGTTTGCTTTGGAATTACTTATTAAATAAATATATATTGGTGATTGCATACATTTCCATTGATCGAGGATATTTTCTCACGCGTATTTTCTCACTGGCCTATATATAAATGGAGTTATCCGCGATAATAGGATAATCCAGACGGAATTACACTGACGAAAATAAAAATGGTCTTCAAGGACACTCAAATATTTGTGTAAATAAAATAAAACCAGTCTTAAATACTCAGACCATTTATGACATCACTTGATGCGATCCTGACAGCATCTTCGTAACGTCCTTTTCCTCTTGTTGTTACGAGCCACATTCTGGGTCAAGGTTCTGTTTTGATGATGCTGTCACGAGGAAAAACATTCGCTCTTTCTCATTTGGTTACGATGTCGATTTTTACCATTTGTTCAGCGATATTGGAATCTCTTATATGATATCTGTATTTTCCCTTTTCATCATTTTATCTTTTCTGGAGAATTCTTTCATTAAACTTCGAATGTACGTTTTTTTAATTTTTTTATTGAGGAAGCAGTTCCAACACAATGTTTTTACTTTATTTTGCTATTTACTTCGACAAAGTTTTGCATGATCATTTCGTTCAAGTTTCACACAATATTTATTGTTTTGAAGAAGGATTTATTGTTTGTGTTTACCTACATAAAGGTTAAAAGTTCTTCATAATTTTCTATTTCTGTAGTTGCCCTTTCGAATTTCTTCACATTTTCCATCAGAAGGCAATTAAGGTGTTCCGCTATAACAGCGCCAGTGGTCCGGCCGCGACCGCGGTCACGATATGTGGGTCAAGATAACAGAAGTGCTCTGTGCCTGTCCCACATTCGATACTTTGCCAGAGTCCGCCACTCGACGCCAGCGCGGGTCCTGTGTAACTACTGATTTGCAATTATTTATTAATTTATTGGGTTATAAACTTATAACTAATTTTTAATATATTCTAAAATGCGCCAGTGTCAAATAGACTTGTGTGATTCATTTTATGCAATAAGATTGTGTTTATTCGTTACACGATAATCAATTCACTATGATTTTATCTATAATAAAACGTGTGTCATTCTAATTAACTATTGACTAAATCATCCAAAGTTACAATTTAATTCAGTTGAATGCATCTCCGATGAACGTAAAGTTCATTAGTATGATTGAAAAACACACCGTGTTCAGGTTTCTGCGTTATGTCGATCGATAAAAACAAGTCTTCACTAGCCTTGTGCTCCACTTTCGCTTTTATTGGTTAAAGGTTATTTCTACACGAGTAATTTTACTCCGTAATCCAGCTACACCCTGTGTCGTACGGGACACAAGTGTCTGAAAGCGTGAAAGTAAAGAGTGACCTATATTTTTTATTGTGTAAACAAGACGGTGTTGTGTCTTGACAACACTTGGCACCGTCTGTACGTGCCTGAGGCGCAAGGCGCACTTTGAAAACTGAAACTTACTTTTATCATTGCAATACTTTATTTGCGAAATGTTTGTGAGATGACATAAGACGTTTCAGAGATTAGCTGGAGCACAACTGTAGCCGAAAGCGGCTGTTGGCCCTTTGTAGGCGAGTTTTGGCCCTCGGCTCACGGAAAACAAGTTTCACTATACGATTAACTGCGTCGTGTTGTTGTTACAAGCGTTACACATAACTTCACGTATTCCAACCTCTCGCCTATTAAAAGCTAACGTATGTAAAACTTGATGTATTACTTTAACTTGGTGAAACTTTCTTGCAAAACTAAAAGCAGCCAGACTAATTGATTAAAGTGGAGTTTCGAAGTAACTTCATAGAATTTTAAAGATACATGACAGTAATCAAGTATTTTGGAAACAAACTGCCACCGTGTTTTGGGTGAATCTTGAAATCAGTTGTGCCTGAACTAATTTTTGCATTATGTTCCTGTCTTGGATAGACTCGCTGAAATGAAACACAATATGCACAGACAAAGGTATTGCGTAAAATATATGTAATTTATATAATATTTTTCGCTAAAATTTTGCTTTATTTATGCATTTATTTCCAACTTCAACGTTAAGAAACGCCGACAATTATTATGAAAATTACATAACGTTTCACCGATGTATCGGCTTGCAAGTTGACCTCATTTGCAAATGACTAACAAAATTAACTGTCAACAGACAATGCGAATCGAACCTATTGCACAGCGGCGGACGAAATTATTAGTTTAATTGACAAAATAGATTGTCAGCACACGATATCTTTATTATAACATGAGACTGTAATATAACATTGCCGAATGTCTGAGGGCTCTCTCGGATTAAATTCGAAACGCTTTCACTACAATCCCCCCTTTGCCTCTATCATTCGTCCGCCCCCCATCCGCTCAAGACGTGAAGGTGTAAATTCGCTGACAAGAACGTCTATGATTATCATAATGATGTTCCTTCTCAAATCAGAACCTTATTTATTTTGATGTTGTCAGAATTGGTTAATGTCTTATGAATTTCAAGTTTTGAATGACGCATAATTCGAACGACATTAATTTGCAAGTTTTAAATTGGGTAGTCTGGTAGCCTATAAAATAATTAGTAATCAGTAAAGGATTTTATGAAGTTCAAAGATATCGTTATTTTACTTAGTGTTTAAAGAACATATTCACTGATATTCATTCTAATTTGGTGTTAAAATGATACAGTATAAGATGCAACTGGCTCTGGCTTCCCAAATCAACCGAACGTGTGCACATTATCATAATCTTTCAATTAAAGCAGAGTTGGTAAACGTGCAAGTGGCTTTCCAGTATTTGTTGCGGCCCACTTGTTAAATAGTGCACGTAGTATTTACGTGTCACCATAGAGGCTGAGGTTTAACGCGTGAGGAGGTATGTTCGAGAGAGAGCAAAAGAGACGGAATAATCAAGCGATCGAGATCAGTATGTAGGCGATGTTGTTTCTGTATCCACTAAGTTGTTTTGTAATTTTATATCTTCTTGAAGATTCTCGTTGTTAAAGCTTTTTCCTTCTCATAATTCCGCCGCGTCTCCTCAGATTTCAATAACAGACGTTTCAGCGAATGTACTTGCTACTCGCATCTAACTACCTGTCACACCACAATATCCTAGCTACGTCCTTTATATGCATAAAAGCTTTGCCTGCGTCGGGATCTGCATTCTGTCGGCTCATACAAACTATCGTCGAGTTCTCAATCTCGAGATTAAAATGTTTGCCAACATCTCGACATCAATAATTTTGCTATTGAGTTACTACTTTATTTACTTGACGTCTCAAGAAACGTATTCTTATTCCAATGAACTTTTAAATATTTGTTATAAAGTGAAAAAATTAAAACTAGGGCAAACCTTCAAATTTCTAGACTAGACGTAAGGTCGTTGAGTTCGTTGACCGCGGCCGGCGCGCGGTTGTACCGTTAGCGGCGTATCGCACCAGTACTGCCTACCTGCGTACCCTTTACCCTTCGGCACTAGACGATACCCGGGTTTTGGGTCTAGATCTGGAGTTTAATTGATATTTTCGTGTGAATGATAGTCTCGAACTGGGAACCTCTAACAAATTAATAATTTCTAAAGATATCAATATTACTTTCCATTGAATGTTTATTAAATACTAGCTGACCCGACAGACTTCGTTCTGTCAAAAGCTATTTGACTGTGGCAGTTTGTCTACGCGCAAAGGAAACTACCTACCTACCCTACCCTACCTTACCCTATCCTACCCTACCCTACCTACCTATCTACCCTACCCTACCTACCTACCCTACCCTATTCTACCCTACCCTACCCTACCCACCTACCTACCCTACCCTACCCTACCAACCCTACCTACCCTACCCAACTAAAACCTTCAATTTTTTTTTTTTTATAAAATCTATTCTCAGACCTACCAAATGATGACTGACACGTTATGTCAAACGCCATAAAGTTACATTAGAAGATAGAGTTACCTACTTATTATTACAATAAAAATGTAAATATGGTCGTTTTCTTACAATTTTTTTTTTTAACTTTCTTAAATTTTTCTTACATAAGAACCTTCTCCTGACAATAACAAACACAACAAAAAAAGAATTAGCGAAATCGGTCCAGCCGTTCACGCGTGATGCCGTGACCAAGGGAAATAGGGATTCATTTTTATATATATAGATTTACTTCTCCCAGAGTAAGATAAGACTTTATGTGGAGAAACTGGCCAAGATTTATAATTTAACTTCTGATCCATTTTAGTGTCAAATTCTTCTGATGCAAATAAATTCAGATCAGTATCCTATGCAATGTCAGTTTCCGTTACAAACATGAGTTTTCAAGACTCTATTTTCGACAGTCGACGATCTTGTAACCGTTTCGTGTGTCGACCTCCTTCCTGAGGTTGTCCACTGCGACTATCCGTTTGTCGGCGGCCTCGAGGTACCATGATACCAGCAACATATCCTGATGTAATACTTCTCGAATAGTCGTAAGTTCGTAACCAAAACGAAATGGCAATTAAAATACTATGACCGAGTAGATAATCTTCTTCACACGATATGATGTCATTTCCAATTTTGACATAATACTTAAAAAGTTTTGCTTGACTCCGTACCAGAAGATTAATTTTCTAAAATTTTCATTATGTGCCCTATCAAGTTAGTAATCATTTTGTTCCTTTGTTAATTGTGTATCGATACGTATAAATGTTGATGAATTCAATTTACATCGGTCTTTGGTTGTGCTTGTGCGAATGTAGACATACATGCGCAAGCGCCGATGTGGCCTCTTAATCGATACATGGCGCGTGCCTGTAGAGGCGTTTGCCGCATAACAATTCCATTTTAGTACCTTCGTGCATGCAATATCATACTTGTTAAGTCGACGAAATTAACTATAGACACTTTAAAATATATCGTGCACGGTTTTAAACGATATATACTCGTAAATAAGTTGCTGCAAATATTTTATAAGTTAGTCAACTTAGCCTGTTAGTTTTATTCAGTTCTGAACTATTACTACGAGTTCTGAACGACTGTTGGTCTTACTATACTTATCTATTAGAAAATATTCCTAGAGTTTTATCCACGTTCGCCGGCTAGCTTATAAATGTATGCGGGATCTATTATCTTTGGTCACGTAGCACGTGTCCTCGCCCTTGGTGACATACAAGCTTAGTTGTACAACAAGAATGTAAATCTCACTTTTATAAACACAGACGTATGGCTCCACGTCTGTTTTCCTGCTCATTGCCCACTACCTTCCGTTGATCTCTGCGGCATTCATTTCCTCTTGATTGTGTGAACGGTTGAATTAAATGTTAACTTGAAATTGTTTCCATTTCAGTTTATGTAGATGACTTTTTTGTTGTGAGGTATGTTGACCGCTTCGCAAGCTTTAAAGTGTTCTTCATTTTTTATTTCTGCACCAGTTAGGTTTTTTCAGAAGATTGTAGACTAGGTAGTTGATTTGTATCAGTTAATTCAATACCCTTTCATTAAAAACCTATACTGGCCGCATTTGCATCAAATCTTTGGCTTAAAATGAGTTTTGTTACATAGTATTTAGAATCTTTACAAAATAATTACTTTGATTGCAAGACCTTTTCTTCAAATAATAATTTTCTCGTTATAATACCTGAACAAAAACATTGAGGAGCTTACGTCAAGTAAAAATTTGACGCCCGTATGATACGAATCTCTGGGGTCAAAGGTAATCATTTTATCATGACAACATTGGTAAAAACTCGTGCGGCTAATAACTCCATCTCACTTGCTCTCCTTTAAGTAGACAGAGTAAGGAATATCAAATGCTAAGTGTTGCCGTTTGCCGCCGCCCACTCGCTAGTAATGTGGTAGTATATCGTCGGCTTATACTGCATTTGTGTGAGTACGCATGTGAATGTATGGAGCAGGTAACAGTAAATATTGTCTATATAATGGTTTTAATGCGATAATATGTTAGTTATAGTTACCGCCTTTTGAAGGCTTCAAATTGTTCAAGCTACCATTACCACAACATTTAATGTTGTGGTAATAGTCTTTGACATGGCCACCATGTTCGGTTAGCTTTATATTATGGCCAGTGATTAATTAATAGCTTTAGTCCCGTCGTTCCTATGAAATATTTGGATTCTGTTTTTATATGATTTTAGAAATTCTTCCCGTCGCGGAACCGTCCACTTATGTTGTCTGTCCTCAGTTTATTATATTCCAGAACTCAGATAGTTTCGGCTATAACTTTTTTACGATTTTCAGTGCTATCTCCCCCGCCCTTGACATTGCTCACGATACTACCTAGAAATGTTGTTTCAAAATTACCACATAAAGAAAAGAAAACAAGTAAGGCACATAGCAACAACCGTGTGACATAAGTTCAACACGCGCAATCCATAATAATGATGACGTTTGCGGAAGTGGACAGTGGCCAGCACACCGCGCACGCACCGCGGACGCTGCGATAACTGTGCCATTACGCGCCGAAATACTGATACCAGCTGCAACACTCGACACCCATGAAATTTCGCAGACTGTTTACAAACACGCTTATTTTTAGGTGACTATTTCTAACACTGTTTATGCACTCGGGACTAGGGCGCAGCGATCGAACACACAGTCTCTTGACTAAGGTAAACGAAATAGCCAACCTCACCCCGACCAGAAAACATAACGCATCTAGTGACGTCACACGTCAAAAATGCAGTAGCGAAGTGCACGGCCGGGGGCGGTCGCACGCGCAGCGCACCGTCACATCATCCTCGATTGTTTACCCCGCTAGTAACGTAACTGCGCGGTGTTGCCGCTCCGCGTCTCGCCTCCTCTCACTTTCGCGATTGTCGCCGTCTTGCTCGCGTCTCATACGCCTGTCCCGCTCACTCGACTAGCGGTGCTCGACTTTTTTGGACATGCAGTTTTTTTCCGTTCTAGGTTATGATCGCTTTACGGGATCATTGTTTTACTTACAGGAAACTGATTATTAAATAGTGTTTTATTTATTTATTTCTTACAACCTTTGTCGAATACATTGTACAACAGCCATTTTTTTGTTGTACTTATGAACGTTTCAAGTAGGTTATTGAAAGAATATCAAGTAAAGGTGAGCGACATCCTCGCAGTGCATTTATGCGACAATTAGTCATTGAGCGCGTATGTCCAAATATGTGCACCGAGCGATACAAAAGACTTCAACGTAGGGAGACGCCAGCGCACGGATTATATGCGTAGGCGACCATGATAAAGGGACCAAATGGGAACAGTCTACTGCTAATCTGCTATGGCAAGACTCGATGTCTTGCACATGAGCAAATAACAAAATATTTTAATTTCATGCACGGAAAAAACTCGCGGAAACTATTTAAACCGTGCTCTCATTTGACTTTAAACTTTGCAAAGGCTTGCACGGACTGACGTAACACCGCTTTAGAATCGGCTACAGGCTGAATTTTCCGGAAAAGGCACGGCTTTCGACCGGCTTCATCCGGGTGTTATCGTCGGGCTAGGCGTCCATCCGTCGCTCGTTTCGCATTTTAAATTCAAATAACCGCAGATTTTTTCCGACAAACTTGCTCTAACCCTGTGCAGTGTGCTCTTTGGCGAGGAATATTTTTGCGTAATATCCTCCAGGCGATTTTGTCCTAGCACCATACAAGATACTGCAGCTTTTGAATTTTCATTGTGATCCATTGACCTCAGTGTGGGTGTATTGGAAATACATTAGCGACTCGCGCACACGATGTTTTATTGATGAGTTCCTTTGCTCACTTACTCGTGCATATATTAGGAGCGTACTTACTTGATTGATTATATTCTCTATTGAACACTAAATATACGGTGACCAGCTGTCATTCAGAACATAGATTTTATCTGGACACCTGTATAATACAATACACTTAACATGTATGTGTATTAACGTGTATGTATGAGCTTTACGGGTAATTAAATAAATTAGTATACATTGAAGGCAAGTCGTCACGTCGTCGTACAATAGAAAGTGAAGCGGACTGCGCGGGCGCATCGGGCGCGTTAGAAAGCGGCCGCCGGCCGGCCCCGGCGCCGCCCGAACGAACATTCACGACACCGAGCTTGACGCATTCCTTCATATGTACTCAAGAATGCTATCCAACTACTTATTTAATATAGGCTTTCAATCAAGCTTCAGTAATGCCTGATCTTTGATCTTGAACAAGCTCAATAAACAGCTGTTTTACACAACCACCTCGTACATCACTAAAACGATTTAATCTCTGTCAACGTTTATAGACTTATATTATATTTCAATAGAAACCTAATTACTATGGCTAATAAAATAGTAATAAAACTTCCGCAGCACAGCACACACCATAAACGGCTGACTTGTATAATTTTATATCTAAACGTTGCATAACAGTCGCGTTTTAAGCTCGACCAATAACCCCTCATTTGGAAGTTAACACTAAACTCGTTTGGAGTTGCTTATTCCTCCCCTTATCGCGTTAGGTCGATGCGACCCCACGCGTCACGTCTGCCAGGTGCGTTTAGCCCCTTCCGCCGCAGATGCGCGTGTCGTGGAAAAATGTACAATGAACTTTGTGTGTTACCAAATTAATAGGTAACGAATTTAGTTCAGTGTGCCTCCTTGCAAACGAACACCTGACCTGACCTGACCTGACGAAATAAATATCAGCCTTCAATATTTTAGTTTTTAGAACCAAGGAGTTACAGGTCAAAATCAACCTAATAATAAAATCAGTGAAGACAAGTGATAAGTTTCAATTCGCAAAAACTACCAGAAGTGAAATAGCAGATATCTAACGCACTTGTTCGGTTGTGTTTACTTTAATCCTACTATTCCTATTCTTACTATATTATATTATACCGCTCACTGTGTCAAACATGTAATTTTTATGGTGTGCAATAAAGAGTATTCTATCTATCTACTAGCTTTTGCCCGCAATTTGTTCGCGTGGAAGTCGTAAGACACCACAATATCCGGACCATACAAAATGTATTAGAAAGATAATATTCTTAAAAAAAAAAAACTGCATGTTTTAATAGTTTTTCTATGTGCTATTCGGGGTGAAGACAAATCCAACAAATCAAAGATCATTAAAATCGGTCCAGCCGTTCTTGAGTTATCCGACTTTGTTTTAAATATTTAGAAGTTAAAAAGATAGTGACAAATTGGGAGGGAAGCGGCATTTAAGTCGGTGGGGTGCGGTTAAGAAACCTCCGCTTTGCTGACGACATTGTCGTATTCCACGGCGGCAGAACTCGAGCCAATGTTAAACCAATTCGGTGATGCCTTGAGGTTGGCCTGGCGATGAACATGTCGAAGACCAAGCTGATGTCAAACATCACTAAATATAGGATCAGAGTTAATGCTGAGGAAATGCAATATGTCCATGAATACATCTATTTGGACCAGTTAGTCTCTTTCCAGTCCAGACAATACAAGGAACTCTTAAGACGAACCGAAAATGCCTGGAAGAGCTACTGGTCCATGAAAGAGCTTATGAAAGGAAACCTTCCTTTGTCACTCAAGGGAAATTTATGGACGGGTGCATTCTTTCCATTTTGACCTATGGATCTTGGTCTTTGACAAACATTCAAAAGTCAAAACTTAAGGTTTGCCAACGTGCGCTAGAGCGCAGTATTCTAGGCGTCAAAATTGACAAACCATAATTTTTCGCAAGATCACACTGCACTCCAAAACACAGATTACTGCAATACTCAAAAATCCGCTTAGATGAAGTAGGACCGGGCCGGGCACGTCTGCCGTATGTCCAATGAGCTGTGGACCAAAATAACCACTACGTGGAGCCCTGACGCAGCCAGAAGGCGTCGCGGCAGACCCCGTAGGAGATGACGGGACGAGCTGGAGAAAACAAACTACCAGTGGTCCACATTAGCCCTGGATCAAAAGAGCTGGAAGTCATGGGGAGAAGCCTTTGCTCAGCAGTGGGATGATGCAGGCTAATAGTAACAGTATATTATAAATGTGAAAGTTTGTATGTTTAAATGTTTGGATGTTTTTTACTCAATCACGCAAAAATGGCTGAACGGATCTGGATGAAATTTGGCACACAGGTAGTTTTTAGCCTGGATTTAACACATTGGATACTTTTAATCCCGGTAATTAGATGTTTGGATGTTTGTTACTCAATCACGCAAAAACGGCTGAACGGATTTGGATGAAATTTGGCACACAGGTCGTTTTTAACCTGGATTAACACATAGGGTACTTTTAATCCCGGTAGTACGTTCCCGTGGGGTATTTTCCGACATCCACGCGGGCGAAGCCGAGAGCATAAGCTAGTAATTGATATTATCAGTTACGTAATCTTAATTTATAAAACAAAGTCGGGTTATTTAAACCATTTGTAACTCGAACGGCTGGATTGATTTTTATGATCTTGGATTTGTTGGATTTGTCTCTGCCCCGAATAGAATAGCAGCAATAGCAGAACTATTAACACATGATATTTTTTTATTCACTTTCTCATACATTTTGTACAGAACGGCTTTTTTGATGATATCACGAGAACGGTTCGGGAAACGGGGGAACAAAAAATTTCACGCGGGCGAAGTCGCGGGCAGAAGCTAGTAACTCATATTTACGCTCAACTTACTGATTATTAAAACGGAACCAAGTTTACTGTGTATCGTTTTATGTTTATTTAAATGACCAGAAACACGGGGAGAGTGCCTCTGACCGCGAGCGGTAAAGGGTTGAAAGCTTTCGGGAAGTAATGTATTTAAACAATAACCATATTTGTGTTTGAGGTTATTTACATTGATGATTCTGTAAAAAAAATTATCCACTTACTAAATAGAGGACTCAATATGAAGGATAACGATTAAAAATACATATTAAAACAGCTCCGCAAAATAGGAGGCTCAGATTTCCTCAGATATCTGTGCTGTATCAATGCACTCCTGCTTCCTAAAATCGAATTATTACTGCAATATGTTAATGCAAAAGCAAATCTCAATTTTCATAAGGCAAAATACGCATAATTAACAAACGAAAGTGAAAACTTTAAGAGACTAGAAAAACATAGAAGTGTTACAGACGGACAGTGGCCAGCGAGGGGCGATGGGTGTTTGACCCGATAAAATATTTGCATACTGAAGGTCGAAACACCACCTGCCGCATGTACTCACACTTAGCCGTGCAATTGCCACTCACTAATGGCGCTGTGAATGGGAAACTAATTGGGTGTTTGGTAATTTTAGGGTTATGTGTGAATGAAAAGTGTAACGGTCGGTTTGTGGTTTAACGAGCTTATGCTTCAAGCGCTCAGGATAAAGTTGTAACGGAAGCTGTTGAAATCATGCAGAGGAATAAACTAGCTCTAATAGTAATCGTGACTTGTTCCGAGTTTCTCGACCACGCACGCCAATCGCCATAATTATTTTCTTAAGTCTTTTCTGACAAGCTACGCGGAAAACAGTACTGTAATTGGCATTCCATGTAAATATTTTCAATTCAGAGATCAAAACAATAAAAGCGAAAGTATTATGTAATTAATGTCCATCGCAATTGAACATTTTATTTTGATATTTGCGTCTGTATTTGCTTTAAAACGTACTGCGTGCGGTTTAATGGTGAGGGCTCTCAGCTGATTCAATAAATAAAGTTTAATTATTATGAGAACATCATCAACATGAATTGCCTTCCCGAATGGTTATTATACAGTATTTATGAAAGCTTTTTACTCATAATAGCAGACACAGGTGCTCCGGATGTCGCGATCATCGTTTTTAATATATTTGGCATGTTCGTAAAACGTGTTAATAATGTTCACGCGAGCACTAGTTTTTCGCTATAAAAATAAATAAACGCCCAACTTTATACGTTGGGGTAACTGCTTAAACTACGTAACATTTGTCGAGGCTACAAAAACAGTCTCGGTTAATCTCTTCGTGTTAGAGCACCGTGTCGCCTTATCACCGTTTTTACTATCTAACCGGGTGTTGCCAGAATATTGCGTATATTTTGAACAAGTCCCATACAAAAGCTTCTAGAGATATCGTTAGTTTGTAACTATAATACCTCGCTGCGATGCACAGCGGCTTCCGGGTGCGATGCAGAATACCTCTGATCTTGCACCTCTGTCCCCCTGGACTCCTGCCAGAGACAATTTTAGAACAATTTCGAGGTCTCTGTGCAGTTTTCGTCCTGATTATGCGGACGATTAATTCTGTCCGTGTTGGCAGGTTTGGCGTCGTTGTGGACTTCTTATTGTTTTCGCGAAGTTTCATTGTTTGTTTACAAACTCAGTTCTATGTTGTCACGTGGTAGTATTCGTATAATAATGTATACTTGCTCTACTAAAATCCTATTGTTGTAGTTAACACATTGTCTTCATTTTACATTCATCATAAGTTTCCTGTTTTGAACGTACTTGGGGTCCCTGTTTTTTTTTTTTTTCCTTTCTCGCTGGCCTCACTTCTGTGTGAAATTTTTAAAAGTTTATTCGTTCCCAAAAACTTCAGTCTTCAAGGGATCCCTGGCTGTGAATAGTGTGAATTCCGTAACTTTTGTGGTATTCGAAAATAGATGTGCTGTATGTTTCTTACTTTACAACGGCTTTAAGGTTTAAGATCTAACCCTCACTTTCTTATTCCAGACGGAGCTGTATGGCATAAAATGGCGTAAGCTCGTATGGGGGGAGACGAGCTGCGGCGGCGAAGGGGAGGAGGGCGGCGCGCCGCTGGCGGACCCGGTCATCAGCAGCTACGCGCGCTGCTTGGCCGGGGACATCCTGTGCGTGTGGCGGCGGGTGCCGGCACCGCCGCCGCCCGACAACATCTATGAGATGAGCGCACCCGTGCCGCCTCCCCTCTCCCTCCGAGCCGCTAAAGAGCTATGGATATTCTGGTACGGCGAAGAACCTGACCTGAATGGTCTCGTCGCACCAGAACTGATTGCAAGCCGTGAGTATTGTTTTATTTGTTTAGCAGTTAAGTTTTAGTAACGTAAGATAATTTTTGGAAACTAGTTTATAGCATGCTCAGTATTGTGACCTTTGGCCTTTGACCATGGACTCACATTACGCCTTTGATGATTGAAAATCATTGTGTCAAGTACACTATTGCACCTCTGGCGCAGATGTTTATTAACGAAGCTTATGAGCAGTACCCGTTACTGTAACACTGGAATATTTTTTATTTCTTGAAAACAAGCCTTATAAGAATTCACTATGAAAAATGTCATTGTCTTTGGAATTAGATACATCCTTGTCTAATAGATAAGTGTTCTACTAAACTAACACTTTTTACCACCTTAGACGT
Organism: Dryobota labecula; assembly: GCA_947523025.1. Taxonomy (NCBI): domain Eukaryota; kingdom Metazoa; phylum Arthropoda; class Insecta; order Lepidoptera; family Noctuidae; genus Dryobota; species Dryobota labecula. The sequence goes on from OX383292.1 coordinate 3,361,361, forward strand.
ACGCACAGACATAGTTTCATAACAAAAATGCTAATAAATAACATAAATTACACATTGCGACATTACGCAATTTGAGTAGATTATCTTGCAAAGACGGGCGACACAATGGCTCAAGTTAACAGATCGTTAACCAAACCGAGAGACGTTGTATCGCGACAATTAACAGAAAGATTAAGATCTCGCGACGCGGCGACGTCATGCCGACGACAATAGGGAATCTAGGAAGGAACCGGCCCGGGAAGAACGGAGCAAGTAATCAACGTAATGAATGAGTCTTCCAACTATACCCCCAGTGTTTTATAGCATGGTCGGGACTACATTTGAATTGGAAAGTACTTTTTTACACTTCCCTTTTGAAATTGTTTCTTGGGAGGTAAAAGAAAGGAGGGATTTTAGGGTGTTTTATTTCGGAATATAAACGAGAGATCCGCAGATTGTGTAACAGCCTAGTGTTTCCCTTCTGAAGTACATACATAAAAAGCAGCCATGACTAATTAGAAAACTATGCCTAGAAATTGGAGCAGTTATTGAATTTTACCTTTTGACTTCTTATTTATTTAGGACAGATTTGTTTTCAATCTCTGTAGCATTGGTTCGTTTTCGTTGTGGTCCTGAAATTTAAATGAAAATATCCAGTGGCTTTCATTATTTAGAAATTACTATAATTCACGGCATTTCAAGTCTTCAGCCTATTTTCCTGATTACATTTTAAAGCGTTACAGAAGTTGCCGGAGCCAAAAATCTGCTGTTTCGCCCGTTCCAGAGAAGCGCTAACATAAAATTTCATTACTCTGGCACTGGTAATCCTGGAGGAAATCTTCATTTATATTTGAGCGGTAGGTCTTGTCCATAAGCACCGCCTGTGGGGCCGCCCGCCCAATTTGCGACGAGACATGACCTCGATTTCGTCAGCCTTTTTAGTGGGCGGTTCTATGAGACACTTGCCCCTTTCATCTTAAGTAAATTCGTGATGCTTTACTTTTCTTCCTGTATTCTCAGTCTTTTAAACAGAGTACCTAGTTTTAACTGTCTTATTTCTCATTTCCCAGCTTATTCAAAATTGCTTTCTCTACGTTAAAAGATTTTGGGATTACCAGCTGGTCTAAGCAATTTCTTTTCTCGGTATCCACATATTCCACATGTCATCTTTTGAGTGCATATAGGTACCATTTTCTTCCTTAACTCATGAGTTTATGACCTTTACCTTTCAACATGGATTACCTTTAATTTTTAGAAAGTAATTGTGTAATTATTTTCCCTCAGAACGTTTCCTGTTATTATGTTTATTTCCCACCTAATATTTTGTTTACTAAACAAACCATTCATTGCCACTTGACGGTGCTTCATTTTACTGAAATGTGACAATATTTTTTTGGGAGTGGATTTCGGCTTTGTCACTGAAGCGAGTAAAATAGATGTAAGGTTATTTCGTATACTTTATTCAAGGAATTTCTACCCTCGAAATAAAAATATACTAATACAGTAGTTAAACCTAATTAGGGTCTATGCTTCAGAAAATGCAATTCTAGAATGATGTTGAGCTGAAAATTGATAAATTTTTCGCATAATTTTATTGCGGCTGTGGATGAATTAGCTTTAAAATTTTGAAGCTGTAGTTTTTGTAGGAGATGGTTTAATTTTTTAAATAACATGAAAAATAAATATTGTATTATGTTTATTTGTTTATATTTATACTACCCTAGTATTTTTTAGGAACCATTGCCAGAATATTTTTGATTCAGGTTGTTTGCTTATACCGGATTTTGGTTGAAGGCTAAGCGAAATGCTAAAAGATTTTTTTGGGAGTTCTAGATTGGTAGATTGGTTGGTCGATAACTACCTATTTGTTTTTTGGTCAGTCCAAATCCTATTGACGTAAATAATCAAGTTGTTATCCCCTAAATTGAGGAAATACAGGGTGTTTGGCAGAACGTTGAACATACGAAAATGGTGGATAGGTGGGGTCATCTGCTACTTACTCAGGCCTAATTTATTTGGCCCTGGCCCCCTGGATATTAAAAAAAAAAATTTTTTGCTTTCTTCTAGTTTCACCACTTTCTTAACTTTAAAGTGTAATTTGTATTAAAAATGGGTAAAACAGGCAATATTTTTATTTATTACATCTTTCTGTAAGTTTGAGGAGTCATAACTTTTTTTCTAGCTAACATCTGAATAAAGCAATAATTTTATAAGAATCTGCCAATATTAAAGATAAAAAAATAAACTAAAATATTGCCTGTTTTACCCATTTTTAATAAAAAAATACACTTTAAAGTTAAGAAAGTGGTGAAACTAAAAGAAAGCAAACAAATTTTTTTTTTATATTCAGGGGGCCAGGGCCAAATAAATTAGGGCTGAGTAAGTAGCAGATGACCCCACCTATCCACCATTTTCGTATGTTCAACGTTCTGCCAAACACCCTGTATAATGAACATGCAAAATAATTTCAGGACATCTATTTTCCTATTAACTGGTTAAATGACGCTGATACATCTAAATTTTGTCGAGTTCATCTACACAATATCCGAGGAACAGGAAAATAATATAATGAATCTGTTTTTACTGTTTATGTATGACTTGGCTTTGAATGGAAATGTATATATCATCTATCCAAGTACTTGTCCAATAAAAAATCTATAGTAGAGGGATCTTATTGCATTTTTATTGTCAATAGCTGCAGACATAAGCCGATCTCATCATGGGAATATAACTCGTATTACAACTTCGTAAATGTCATAATCTGTTGTCCTCACAACCAAATCAAAATCTCAAGAGTTCCAAATTAAACTCAAAAGGAAAGCTCTTAAAAGTGAGCATTTTATTAACGTCTTTATCTAGGCAAGCCGTTGAGAGGCGAACACCTCAAGACATCTATCAAATGTTTTTCACAAAGCAATTTGATTCAACAGGTGGCTTTGTTTCTTCTCACGGTTGGCTGCGGGTAACGAATGACTTATTGCAGTCTTTGAAGGGTAAATTCACTTCTTAGCTTCCTAACCCGTTTGAGATACTTTCATCTGTTGTTTTTCCACGAAAAGTACCAGTATTAATGCCAAGTGAATTGCGATTCGATTTATATTTCCTCGCACGAGAATCTAATTTGTTTGTATTACTCGTAAGTCATGCATATACTATTGCCATTACGTTGACGTCTTCATACTTCTAATTAAATACCATGAAATTCATGGCAGTATCATCCAATTGAAAATAGTCATGAAATTACGTGTGCAATGACTAATCTACCATCACCGTTCTTCGTATGTTGGAGTTTTCCTCTGTACTCTTATTTAAATTGGCCGGCGCGTGCGCAACACTCTGCGCGCCCTCTAGCGGGCAAGTTCAGACGCGACTGGTCGAATACTAAAATAGAACGTGACATAAATCTACATAAACGGTCTTTATTTTGGTCCTCGACCATTGTTTTGGATTGCCGCTTATGATTATCCACACACGATGTCAACGTTTCTTTACCAATACTTAGTATAAAACAATTTATGTCCTTTTACTTGTACTACTTTGTAAACATATCAAATGTATACGAAGAAGCGTGAAAGAAAACTACTGTTGAACCGCTTTGTGTTAAGTTTTTGGCCGTTGCTTATGGTTTGTTTTGTCTCAATGAAAATTATTTATTTAACGTTTTTACGAGTCACCGAGACACTGTGAGCTTTGTTTCAGTGTTCTTTTGTACTATGCTACTACTTACATAAAGCTGTAGTGAGAAAACAAACAGAGGCTTATAAACTGACTTCTCTTTCTTCTGCCTACCACATCAACAAATCTTTAACCCCAAAGGCCTAGCAAAATCAGATTTTCACTAATAGGCAGTCTGAAACAGGAGAAGCCTCCTAAGCTTAATTACTCACTTTCTTGTGAAGTCTTCCAAACTATTTTCTACTGATCAAGTCCCTGTTTGATTATTTGACTTAAACATCTTAATCACATACTAGCATAGTAACTTACACAGTAAAGTTGAACCAGATCAATATACACAATACTGAACACGGCGAAGGTCAATTGATGATTGTGTACGTAACATTGACATTGGGCTCCTATTATAGTGAGTTTTTGAATAGTTCATCCTTGTTTACTATTTTAACCGGTTAATACAACGGTCAACATTAGCTATCCCTATATTTCATAGATTGTGTATAAATATGGTATATATTTTTTGAGAATCAAAATATGCGAAGACACAGTTCCGGTCAAATTCCATTAATAAATAGTAGGTATTTTATTGATAAGTTTCGGTCTCCTATTTTGGTTCTGATTTAAAGTGGCGGATTCTGATGAGAAATTTTATACTGTCATGAAACAACTTTTCCGCATCCCAGATTCACCAAGCACCTATTGTTGGACTTGTTTCTCTCCAAGCTTCTCCTAACAAGCACTGTTCAAATACAGTATCCCCGCAAAATAATCCTCATATTTCAAGAAATGGCAAATTCGATGGCCTTTGGGGTCTGCGGTCGGTCCGCAGTCCTATTACCGGCTGCTACGGGCTCTAGTGGCCGTCGTCGACTCAATTGTTTCAACCTTGCGATTCTATTAGTCAACAACATACCACTCGATAGGTTGATAGCCGCACGTTAGATAAACATTAGATTATTGCACTTTTGCTAATGTTTATGCGTGAATGTCAAGGCTTCTTGGAAACTTTTATGAGAATTTTCGTTTCTTCCGCCAACCAAGCCTTTTGATATCCAAAAGATGGTTTCCCGTAGCTTTAATTTCGCCCCAATGACGTTACTCAAAAGAGGTTAAGTTCCTATAGAGGTATGAGGAAGCGAAGATCATTCACCTAAAACATAATAAAGCTACAACACTAACACAATACACTAGTTTCGATCGGATATGCCACAGAGGCGTTAGTCTACAGGAAAAGTTGTGTAATATCGCACCTATGTGTTAAGTAGCAGTAAACGTGTTATCCGCTCGGTTACGACCCGGCGATACAGATGTTAAAAACTGAATGACGCTATTTGCGAGCGTGCCGCCATATCGGAGCTCGTTGCTTGTACTACTTACCCTCCGCAAATCAATATCCAATTAAGTTTTCGTAAATCGTGGAAATTTTCTTGCTTACTGAGAACATTTTCTTTGGCGTGTAGTTGTTACTTATTTACGTTTATTGCTTGGCTGCTCCAAGGTTTAGAACGTAGAATCGCCGAGACCCCGAGCCGAGGCTTCAAGAGAATTCCCGCTAAGCAACTTTTCGTCTCATTTTCCGAGTAAATAGTTTGTTTCATTGCGATCTTTTTGCCCAACTACGATATAAGCAATAAGAAAATTGTCCGTCGTAATATCGCGGTCCGCGTTACACAATTGAGTCGAGCGTGGGAAGCCCGTATTATCTGCTACCATTTCTATAGGATTTAATAACATGTTACATGCTAATATGTCTCAGTAAATGATGTCCTATCGTCGGTCAAAGTCCTCTCACTTATGTCCTTGACGTATGCTTTCAGATCGGCCTCACTGTCATGGCTACTGTACGAGAGTACATCAGCATGGCATGTGGATGTCGCTTGTTGATACTCTGCCAACTTTGCTAAAGGGCTGGATCTTGGATGTGTATATCGCTAAATTCAAATAATGGTGTCAATATAAATACAAATAGATTGGTAATGCTGAGTATATACTTCTAAGAAAACTTATTAGCGCTTCAATAAATTAATTCGTCGAAAAGTTTTTCTGTTATGCCTTTAAGTGCAGCTGATAAAAGGCCATTGAAGCTGCATTCCCGAAAAGCATTTGCATTTACGCCAGACCCAAGTATTTGGTTTTCCAATGTATTCGCACATTCATGTCGAGCTATTTTGGAGTTGAAACACTCGAGGATCGTGCTAAAAATAAGTCCGTTATTGCTACGATAAATCTCTCCCGGTCACCCAGTTTCCGCTTATATGGAAACGGGTACCGCAAGGACGACCCGGCGACGTTAGACTTTATCATTTTGTTTTATTGTACGACTGTAATTGATTCCGATGTAAACGACCCTCTGAATTGCTGGAAATGTCCTTTGACATAATATATTATCAGAATTAATTTGATCATGATCATCGTGTTTAAAACATGTTGACTCTCATTAACAAATGAGCTTCCCAACCACAACAACGTTTCAGCGGATTTATTTTTAGCGTACTCACAAACGTGAACTGGTTTCGCTCATTTTAAAACAGGATCAGTTACATATTTGACAATGTTGGAGCTTACTGGCGGATCGTCTGTTTGTACTCTTTCTCGTAACTTTGCACATTTTCGTCGTGTATGCAACTGCACCCGAAGGTCGCAGCACGTTCTGTCGTACGCGCGACTGCGGACGGACGGAAATAGCCGGACGTATGGCAATTTCCCGTTCGGACCGGCCAACGAAATATGTTGGACTTCACAATTGATTACTCTATAGAGTTGTGAACTTGGACATTCAAGTTGGATATTGAGCGTACTGTCTCTGGCTTAGAGTTTTCATTGTTTCCCAAGAAGCAGCAGTCGTGATCTCTTCACCAAAATATGAGCTTACAAAATTGACTTCGAACCAATTTAAACATTTACTTCTTTGTTCTTGTTCATGTTCTGATATTTCCGATTGTGCTTTACTAAGTTTTTCTATTGTAACTCTCAAAGGTATACCGTTAAGTGCTTGCTTGTTTGGATTTAAAACCATTATAATTTTATATACAGTTACCCCAAAATGAAGGCATGTTGATATCTCTATTAACAATAAGTACACTATAACGCGCGACTTACCCTTATAAAAACAGAGATTAACACGTCTCGGCTGCATATCGGTGGTTGCGATCTCCCTTTAAATTCAACCGTCCAGCGGCGGTTATAATTTTAGCGAGTACCACAGTGCCACGGTCGTACGTGAGCCTATTTGCGCGGAGATTAACGGCCTGACCCGCCGGCGGACGCGACAGCGGATAATCTGTTTAGGCCAACCCCGCGCCGCGCCGGTTCGACGACGGGGGATGCAAGGGGGCCGATTTGCGGACGCGGAACACTGCAGGCAAAGCGCGGATTCCTTTTTTTTTACGTTGTTTATAGCGAATGTTTTATTTTTTCGGCAGGCAGCGAAGGCTTGTCTGAAAAGCGTGAATGACGCTAGACATTTTAATTTGAAACGGTTTTCTGTAGGCGTATGTAAAGTTACACACATTTTATACTAAAAGATCATTATGGTCGGGGTCCCCCTTTGTTTTCTTCTAAAGGTTACGAATAGGATAACTTCTTTAACATGTGAAAATGTTAAGTTATCCAATTCGCAACTCTTAAAAATACTATGAGTTATATCGCAGACATCCTAAACTAACACAAGGTCACATTATTAAGCATCTGGATATCTGACTTACAAAAAGTCTTACTCATTGTTTACTATGAATATTACTAGGTACCGAGGATGCCCGAAGGCTACTTGGTACATTGTTCGGGTAAGGCACGTGGGCCGGGGGGAAAGGGCGGCGAGCGGGCATTGGGGTGCAAATGTCACATTACCCACCCCGTGTGGGCGTGCTTGCGAGTGCGACTCAGATGGAACAGCTTTATCGCTGCGATAAAGAAATTAATAAAGGTCACGCTAGCCCTAGACCAGCAAATTTATTCAGTTACCAAGCAGTTACAAGAATATTGGCAAAATAGTAAAATCGAGTAATCGGTTGAGGTTCAAGTACTTGTCGACGGTTCCACCCACATTGTCCGTAAGTGACCGATTAAATTATTTTGTTAACGCTAATGGCAGCAATGACTAATAGTTTCCATTGAGAAAAATATATTCATCATTCAATGAATGATGAATATATTTAAAAAAATAGTAGATAAAGTTAAGTTGCCTAGTAAATCGTAAGTACATTATGTTAACCCAATCCAATGAAATATATTTGCGATTCCGAGTGATTTATATCGCAGTCATTTCTATGGAATCAAATTGACCGTCCAATTACTGGTATATCTCAACACCTGGCGGGCTGGCGCATGCAAATAGCGGGGAGATGGGCGACGGTCGGGTTCAAGGGGTGTCAAGGTGCACCCCCGTGAGGCCCGCCCCCGACTTAATTATTAATACACCAGCGATATACTAGCCACTTTATCGTTCATACCATGATCATACCGACACGCTTCTGTATCTCGAACATTTTATTCGGACGAGAATATGGCCATTTTCACCATAATGTCTGTCCAAACTGCCGGTTTTTCGCCTCATTTCCCCGCCCAATAACAATGTTTTTCGTAAAAAGGAATATGCTAGTCTTGAATTCAAACTATTGTTAACCAGGAGGCACAAACATTCAGGATGAGTTTGTTTAGTTGCGTCAGTAACAATATCTTTGTGGATCCCGAAAGGTTTATAAAGAAACCTATGTATTTCCAAAAGATTTGGTTAAGCATCAAAAAAGCTTTTCCCTTGTTTACACATAACTGCATTCCGCCCGTTTACCGTGTCGTTGCCTTGCTGACTGAAACCCTTGAACAGTGCGAGAACAAGGGTTGCTTTGCGAAGCGGGTGGTTTTGGATCAATCACAGGGTGCCCGCGGTCGCGAGCGCGGCTGCGAGCGCGGGCGCGGCCTTCTATCGATCCCATCCGCTGTCCGCCTATTGGCTGGTTCTAACCCCCGCGAGCCGCACGCCCCCACTTACTCGATCTAATTTACGTGACTACCACGTGTCCAGCGACCTTCACGGAACCGTAGCAACACAAATAGTTGTATCACGCACTGGTGTGAAAATATGCCCCGTGTACTCGGTACGTGCCGCTGAATATTTTAATATTCGGTAACAGTATTCCGACTGCCCTATTAATGTCTTAACTATTTAGCTAGTGCTACTGCCCTACCCTTTCACTCCAGTGTAGTTACATAATTAATGGCATCGATAAATTCATCAGAATAAAAGGATGTGAACACAAAATGTTAATCTCGTCTGTATTTCTAGAATAAGACTTTCAGGCGACTCATTAAACGTAGATTTGTGCCCATTCGTGCTACATAAACTTGCTTTTAGGAAAATGAGGCAGTCCTTGTAATTGTAACTAACTTTTTTGTAAAGTTCACTAACCCTAGATACTACTACGCCTCTTCACAACAACAGGTACTTACTATGAGTCAGATTAGAATCTAATACATATTCAATTTATTTAATAAGATTCACGATAAAACAGCAAATTCAATTCACTCTCGATCACAGCCATTCAAGTAGAGACTACACAGCAGAAATCTCATAAACTGATACATCATCGCATAATAACACATAAAAATATGTACTACATAACCGTGTGCCGGGGCATCATAACAGTGTATACAAACAGCGGTTCGATGGCGACACGCGATAAATTAGGTGTGAAGACGGCGATAAGTGCACGTCGCACGTACCGGCGCGCGCTTCCCGCCCGGCCCGGCCCGCTGGCGCGCCGGCCGCTCGCTGATCGATACCACCCCCGCACACAACACACCGATTTGTGTACAACCCCGCAGCCACACGGTTATTGATATTCATCTTTGGATTACGTCAACCTTGCCTTGAGAAAAACGATGCAGTAAAGTCCTCTTGCGAGGGTCTTGCCGAGCGATTTTGGCTACTGCTTAGTTTCCCATCATCTACTTGATATTTTCGAGATATTCCAAAGCAGTCGCAGCGGGAGTAAAGTCTGAAAAGTCAGGTTTTCCCGGACCTTATCAAAACACCGATTGGCCATTGTAGTCTTCAAGTTCAGGAAAATAAAAATATCTCGTGTTGTATTTGCCATATTTTGTAGTTACTGAAAATAGCAGAAGATCGACTTGACCTCGACCCTGTACTCAAAGAAAGCTCGAAAGCTTTAAAACAAACACGTTAAACTAACAGCCGAAGCTGCGGCACCGTCTCGATCAAACGACGGAGACAGGCTTTTAATAACCGATATATCAATGATTAGCCTTTATGGCAGGCCCGTGTCGCACAGGCGATCACACGCGCCATCTGCTATCTGCCCCCGTAACCATCATGTTTTCTTGGCCTCAAGCCAACGTCTAGTAAAATTTCCCAAGTTCATTGAGTAGGCCAATACGAACTCCACTTTTAGTGCTATTCTTTGAAACTTTCTACAGAGCATTCCGATTCGATACTTCATTTTTATGGTTAAATAATATTTCTTATTGTTTGTGATGCATCTGAATCCAGACTTCATAGAAAGATTTGCTCACATTCTTTATCTTTGACTATTGTCTAATTTACGATTTGTCCACAGTTCCTTATTTCAGTGACGAGTATGCGTATTGTTTTACATCAACAATTATTCTAAAAGCTTCATTAATCAAGTACCTCTTCATGCGTCAAGTTGGCAACAAAGCCGGAATACGTCTAGACGCCGTAACACCAGAGTAGCGAGAGGCGGCTAATTAGCCGATTAATGCACGCTAGCCTGCCACGGCTTAGTGCCACCCGGGGCACGTGCTTTGTCTTAATCCAACGCTAATTCACGCACCAGCTACTATGACTTCCCTCTTTGAAGACCCCTTATTAGAGCCACGCCCGAATGTAAAGAGAAGATGGTAATATGCCAATCAAACGTTACGCAACGTCAGCATTGATATAAATCGTATCTAGTTGTCAGAATGTATCACCACTTGTTTCTCTTATTTAAACGCTTCAGTAATGCGAACGCAACAGGTTGTTTTGTAGGCTAATTGTGGACGCAATTAAATCGTTTCTTTTCGCCTTCGCCTCGGAGGACGCCTCGTTATCCGTAACGAGCCTCACTCTAGGTCTTTTTGTTCCTGCAACATTGTTCACTTTAATTCTAATTGTCTCTTCGTTGCCGCCCTTCTCTTTTTCGATGCTCGCCGTCAATTCCTCTGATCGCGATCTTTAAATCCTTCGTAATTGGCGTATACTTTTTGCGTACATTATCGGTACCATTTGATGTATCGAAATATTTGAGTTTTTACTTTCTCGTATTGGCAGACGGGTGAGGCGACTGGCTTGTAACCCGTCCGGCAGGGTTTGCCCACGGTCAGTGCGGCGCGACACCTGATCCTTGCTGCACATGTCCTGTACGTGTAACGCGTTATGTAGACAGATGTTCAAGGACTACTCGGGAGCTGGTTTTAGTGCACCGCTTCACGGCTTTTGTATGCTTAGATAATTTTGCATACCTTTTATACTCATTGATCTCTTTTAGAACCTGGAGAGTAGAGAGCTTCTAACGAATACATTTCGTTTTCCAGGCCCAATGTAATTGACCGACAATAAATGTATCGTGCGCGTGCGCCAGCTCGTCGCCCAAATTCCTGACAATGGGCCTGTTGATGGCCGTTTACGTGTTGTCCGCCTGTCACTGAACTCTACTGTTTTAAATTTCAACCGACGTGCCTAAACAGGTTTCGGTTTCTTTTTATATTTTATTATTCTCCTATTTGAAGACTGAACTACCGAGTTAATTTTTGTATGGAAAATGTTTTGTCTTCAAAGTTACGAGATCTAAGAATTTGATTATTACAATCACGATTCCAATATTGTTATATGGTCGATCAAGTTTGACCTTTCCGCAATGCCATTATCCATAATCGATTTGTGTGGGAATGCATGTAATGTCGTCAGTGTGTGACGGTCACTATATCAGACCGTGTTCCTATGGTGCCCCGCGTCGTCGTGTCGAATGGACTAGATGAATTATTTCACCTCGAGAGGCGGTGGTCGGGGCGCAGTCGTTGACCCGTAGTACGCCCGTTTGATGTCCATGGTATGCCCTCCACAAATAAGGGTTTCTGATCGGCGAATCTTGCACGAAATAGACTACTTTCTATTTGTTACAAATCTTTTAGTAATTTCAGCACTTTCTTTTAGCACTTTCTTTTTGTTGTACTCCTCAATATTTGCAACTTACAGGAATGCTCTATAACAAATGTTTTTCTGCTTTTTTGTTTTTATATAAAATTGTAATATCTGTGATATCTTGTCTAATCCATTCGAAATTTGTATCTCTACCAACATTATCTCATCGCGGATGATCTGTTTGTGATGAGGTAGTGGTTGATAAGGTTGGTTTCTTCCGCTCGTCGGTGCGTACGTAATATAGTACAAGACGTTGGTGCAACACATTGGTGCTGGTGTAATCATTTCATATATTTGTTTGCACGTAACGTTAACAACAAGTACAGGGAATTTTCACTTTCGCCCTAAAATAACCATATCGTTCCGCTTGATCAAATAAATCAAGAGAGTGTGGAAACGGCCCGTTAGGCTTATTAATTAGTACTTAGGGTTGCGTGGGTTGAAGCGCGCGCGCTGTCGATGCCATCGCGGTTATTGTGGGAATCGACTCGAGTACTCAGTACTCGACTGAAACGCATGCACCTCACTTTCTAACATCACAGTTTTTGTTATTGTAATCGTGCCAAACGAATGTTTGAGTTTAATAGAAGAAAAGCAATTGACATCATTATTCGATAGTGATACCACAAATGTGAGCAATGCTCACTCAATCCGGTAGTATACTTTAAACAAGCAATTTGACAATCTGTTGTGCTTTACCGTTACCATTTCATCATAACAACTACCGCTACCCGTAACGCATCTCAACCATTGAGTGCTGGCATCGAATAAAATGTTGCCAACTCATAACAATGTCATCGATGTACGCAAGGTTTGCAATCTGAGTGGGCTTGCTTCGAGGCCGTGGGAATCGCAGCTTCCTTGCCGAGTTGAAGACGCAACATTGTCATAGTTCATACATAACGGTGCAACTGTCACCAGTCGAAAGGCTCTACATTCGTTTTAGGTGATCTTCATCGTATATGCGCTTTAAACGCTGTAGTAGTGATTTTAGCGCGACGTTGAACAATTGTGAATGTGGAGCAGGTCAGATGGTTGCATGTGATGTAACTAAGTAAAGAGTGCGCGTAAGAAGCCGCCGGCGCGGGGTTGTTGAACGTTCGGTGCGTCCGCGCGTTGTTCGGCGTTTTATTAATAAAATGCTCGTGACGTGTATCGATGGGCGCGCACCGGATCGGGCTATTTATTGATGCGCGTGCGCACCACCCGCTAGCCGTATATCGATCGGTGGCTCTCTCTATCGGTCGCATAATTATTTTCCAATTTCAAACACAAATACGGCCAATGTCTAAGTGTACCGCCTTCGCTCCGTACCGTTATTATCGATTCGTCTCACTTAAGTCATGTCTGACACCATAACAGTATTGCACGTAGTCCATTATAGATTACGACAAACGCCACTGATGTATTCGTGATTCTATACTATTGTATTTCAAAACATTCAATCGGTTTTTTATTTTATTCTTTATTTGCAGCGCGCGGCTCATTATAAATGCGAAAGTGTGTCTGCATATTTGTTACTCGGATTTCATCTCACCTGGGCTGTGGGCAACACATGACGATGGAATTGCACCGAGAAGAATATCTTATTAACCGGTTATACCATCAAGCAAGATTGTTGTCGAAAGCGAGCATAATCAGAATTTCAAAAACTTTCATAGATAGACTTTTGGCTCATTCTTTTCCGTATCTTACCACCAATGTTTTTCTGTATCAAATACCACTTTGTTATCTAATGTATTCATTAAACAGTTAATAAATCCAGAACTATTTATAACCTGTAAATATTGTTTCAAACGATGCCCCCAATCCTCCCCACATCTGAGTCGCATCGTTACCCATCCTGACATAACCATTAGCCATCAAGTGGTGTGTCGAGTAGAAACAAAAGCGCGAGGGTGGGCCATGCAGCTGCGAGTCTTCCCGGTTCCGCGCAGATGCCGAGGTCCGCCCCGCTTGTACAACGGCGGATCTACTGGCAACCTTGACGATGTTAACTGCAACGAGCATCTTTATCGGGCTAGCAACTATCCTATGTTATATTTGTTTCTCATTTCTTCTATCTGAACGTCTGTAAGGCTACGGCGTGGGCGTCGATCTTCACAATATTATTGTATACTATCTTCCGTTTTCCCGCTTTTATTGTCATTATTATTCGCAGAAGTGCTTTATCTAATCTCAGATTTAAATTAATATTATCAGAGTATCGCACGACGTCTCAAGTCAACAAACCAATGCCCGCATCAATGATAGCTCGATACAATAGTTCGGCAATGCGAATCTGCTCAGTCGAGGGTAGGGCTGATAGGGCTCCCGAGTCGGCGGTTTGCGGGCGGTCCGTGACGTCGATGGGGCGACGCGCTAGTGACGTCACGCGCGCACGTGGGTGTGCGCGACCGAGACAACAACAAGAACACCGCTCGGGTGGGACCGAGTCCGACCCGCTGCCGCAGAGGGCGCGCGCGAATTGACAGATTTCCACGCGCTCGATACGATCTTGAATTACATTATCAGGCGGCGCCAAACCGGGTTAAATGCCCGTATCCGCCTATTCAATCCATCGACTGCCCGCCCTTTTAACAAGACTTGTAACCTTTCTCGATTGTTTCTTTGTGAAACGCAGAGCTACCTAGATATGCTTCGATTAGATGGTGTAACAACCGGTTCGGCGATGTAAACCGCACATATCTAGATGCCGCGGCTGGCGGGTGCGTGGTTGTGGCGGCGCGGCTCCCATGCTCGGCGTATCGAGGCGAATGTTACCGCAGCGGTTAACCTCGCCCGCCGGTGGTTGTAAACAAAGCGCGCGGATTTGAACGCGACGTTGCCATGTCGCACCGCTCGCCTATGTAAGTACGTAGCTGTCACTGATTGTTTACTATTTTTCGCCGCCTGTCGCTGCAGTTTTTTAAACTTTATTTTTTTACTTTTTCGTTCTGTTTTTATTCTCGATGCAGGTATCCTATATAAAAGAAAAGTTAATCTCGTGTTTTAAAGATTGATTAGAAGTTCTTACCTATGGTTTTGATTTATCATTGAACTAGCTGACCCGACAGACTTCGTTCTGTCAAAAGCTATAGTATAAACTCCACTACTCTACCCTACCCTACCTACCCTACCTACCTACCTACCTACCTACCCTACCTACCTACCCTACCTACCCTACCTACCTACCTCCCTACCCTACCCTACCCTACCTACCTACCCACCCTACCCTATCTACCTACCTACCTACCCTACTCTACCCTACCCTACTCTACCCTACCCTACTCTACCCTACCCTACTCTACCCTAACCTAATTTTTCGCAAAAACCATAAAAAAAAAAACATTGCTATAAACCTCACGGAGCCCGAGACCTTTCCAACGAATGCAAAACCGTGGAAATCGGTTCGTGCGTTCTGGAGTTATAGCGTCAGGAAGGAAAACCCGACTTATTTTTATATAGTAGATAGAATGTTACAATCAGCCAAGCTCCTTTACATCAATAAAATAAATCAAGAAAAGCATTATTTTACACCTGTCAGAGCTGAAGACGTAATAAATAGTCGTGCATTGCACCTACTTCGTGTTTTACATGCACGAACACGAAGCTCATGTCTTACAAGCTAATCGTACAGGCTGCATAAGGATGTGTACTCGTGTACAGAGTTGCCAAGGTCTTAAATTGTTTCCATTACCTATTATCTAGAACTACACACTTATTATTATTATTTGAATTCACATAATGTAAAAATCAGTACTTCAACTGAACATTATTGTAGTCTACTTAACTACAGATGCCAAAAACTTTGAAACGACCAGATAATTGGGTGACTTTACGCAGTGGCGCAAAATTAAAGCAGTCAGTGTGATGTTGCGAAAGTATGCTCTTAGTAGAACACAGTGACGCGACACGGAGATTGTCCCAAACATTGCGGTGCGAGAGAGACGCGGCGAGTGCACCGCAGAGCGCACTCCGGCCGCGGCCCACGTGCCAAACGATAATGTTGTTGCGCTGTCACCGACGCAGATAAATCTTCCCGCTCTACTGTCTACTAGCTACCAGCCGATCGTTAAATACCGTATTTATTGCCTGCGACACGCTCAATTTACCCTACCTACCCACTATATTATTTCATCTCTGACAAACGTTTCGTAAGCACATACAATGACAAATGCTCCACAAGCCAGCGAGCTTCGTTTAACAGTTCGCATTCAATGATAGTCTCGTCTGTTATCAGCGTGTTATCGCCGACATTAACCGCAACGCGGCAGCAAACAAATAGTACTTGGGCAACAAAAGTGATAATCGTATGGCTATTACTGCGCTCACATTGGTGTGGAGGCGGGTAGCGCGGCGGCGCGCGTCGTCTGCCCGCTATCGATCCCGGCGCAAGGTAGTGCCAACTACCGCCGTTACACCGCAACAAAATATGCGACCTTGAACCTTTAACTATCATCGTTATTGCACTCAAACAAATGCACTCACGAAACAAACACAGCAAAAAAACAAGACCTAGACTATTCTGGTCAAACACTAACAAAATAACGCAAGCGAAGTTAACTATGCCACAAATTAGAACAGCTAAAAAGTTCAACAACAAAATGATGTAAGAAACTTGGAAGGCTTTGGAAGATTGAAGAGGGAGTATAACCGTTTCAAAAAGCAATAAAAATAAAAAGCCATTAAAATTAGAGCGGTGTCGAAATCACCCGCTCCGAAATCACGTAATCATATTTCGCCCAAGGAAACCTGTCAAACGTCCAATTACGGCTATACACCTCGTAAGGAGAAAAATAAAACTTTGTTGTTTAAAACCCCGTCGATCGATGCTGAAATCCTTGGTGGACCTCAAACGATGGTACCACGGCGCGGGTCGAGTCGTGACTCGCTCCGGTATTCGAGTATATCGGTATTCGTATACAGTAATCGTACCGTTTGTTGCGTTAACGGCCTTGGGAGATGGAGTCGATGGTGCCGAACCGACCGGCTCAATAATAATTGCAGCGCCTGTAAGCACCAACATACATACTAGCGGTACCTGGTTAATTACCGCACTTATCATGGAATCTACGCCCTACCGATCCTGTACTAAGAAGTTCTTGAATTAAATTATTTACATAATTAAAACTAATGGATTTTGAAGCAAGTTCCTTTGGTTTAACGAACGGAAAATATTTATAAACGAGAACCGAGCGAGGTAAATCTGAGAAGGCCTCGTCAGTCATTCCGATCCCAATAATCCAACGAATTAAAGATGACACCTAAAATTGTTACGACTAGGTTACCGCCTAGTCGTGCCACTAGATGCCCTTGACTAACCACTTGTAATTTCCAGACTAGCCTAGTAAGTCATTAAGCAACAACTACAAAATAATGAGATTAAAAGCGGAACTCTCGGTGGATCCTTACTATTTTAATTGTGATGTTAAAGTGGTAGCCAAATAAAATTTTCGTGGTTGGACTCATTTGAAATGTGTTCCACATTGTTGTTGTTAATACCTAAATACCGATAAGCAGGTGCAACTAAGAAAAACTAATTAATAGAACCATTAGTGTCCTAATTATGGAAAAACTAGTTCAAATGAGACAGACGCGCATACACCTGGAGCACGAATGTCAAGGCTGACCGCTTGGAAACGCTCCAGTAAGACGGCAACTAACGCCGAAAAACGTTAGTAAAATTTCTTAGTTGTATACTATCAATTTATCACGGCATCAAGCTATTGCCGGGTGCGTGAACGATAACCCGCAGTAATAACTCCATTAACTTTACCGTTTTGTTCCGTTTCATCTAGCGTTCAGTCTGCTACATTCCAATTTGTAATAGATTTCATTTATTGAATGTGTATGTTAGTGGAACTAGAATACTCCATTTGTATATCCTTCATTTTAATAATATTTTGAATATAAAATTCAATGTCAATTAAATATTTAGCGGGTGCTAAGCAACGCTCGCATGTGTGTCGTGTGCGGCGCGCGCTACAAACACAAGCACGTGCGCTGAGTGGCCGCTGACGTCACATGGGTCGCCCCCGCCCCGCCTCCTAGCTAGAAAAGGACGGCGTTATGGTGACGGAGCGGCAACGTCGCGCGCGCCGTTTTGTTTTCGCATCTAACGTCGGTGATAGTCCGAGTTTATCTTCCGATTGCGAATGCAACAACAGCTATTTCTAGCTTTACTTACCAAATTGCAACAACCCGATTTTATCGCTTCTCAGCTCCACGTTCCGCTATTGTGGACATTTTCATTGTCATTTCGACCTTGAATGTTTACTCAGTTTTTAAGAAAATATTTATTCAAATTAAGGGGTTCGGTAATTAAGTAAATACAATGATCGTAATAGAAAAAGCAGTAACTGGTACAATGGCAAGGTTGAGCATCTAAGGTGGTGAGGTCAAGGTTAATGCGATGCTGGACTTAATCCTAGTGATCTAATTATTATTTTTCTAGGATCTGCTATTCGCATTCACGGAACTTACGACCATTTTCTTTTATTTTCAGAAGGTGACCAAGGATCTTGGGAGAGTGGACTCTCTTACGAATGTCGCTCACTGCTGTTCAAGGCTCTTCATAATCTTATTGAAAGGTAAAACCATAAAACAGAACATTAAATAATCTCATCAACTAATCAAAACAACGAGTATCAATATTATCTTTTAAGATATGATTGGTCTTCAAATAGTAAAGTATAAGCCAATCTACTTCGTCCGTATTGATTTTACTGTTTTCCAATTGGCCGGCTCAATCGTTACACGAATAGCATTCGCAACAAAAACGTGATTGAAAAACCCGTACGGTACTAACAATACTAACAAATAACTTGTTAATCATAGCGACCGAGTACACAATTTGAACTCGATGATGCGTGTCACACAGCGCCGCGCGCGCACTTAGTTCCAATGCGTCTCGCGAGCTAATTGCTCGTGATTTATTATGAAATCATTCCTATTGACCGCTCCGTGTATGCTGCTGGTACGCTCACAAATACATTTCGTATTCAGAGTCGTGCGTACGGTAGGTGTTCCGCAAGGAACAATACGCGGCCCTTTATTATTGGCCACGCATTCCTCACTTTGAAAAACTCAAAAGAAAGTTTAATTTGTAATTGTAAATGACTCGTCAAAAGTTTTAAGTGTAATACATCCGAAATTGTTAAGAGTTGTTGATTAGACGCCTGATAAACTCAATTACCTATGCATGCTATCTGGTATATCTAATGCCTATTCTAGCAGTTTCATGTTATCTATTGTGATAAAAACTATGCCTGCAGTCGCAAGTTTGAGGTAGCGAAATTTATCTGTTTTATCTAACGGATATATTGTGTTATTGTAAATATTTCATCCACGGAAGATTTTCAGAGTTTTACAAGTCAAATTCAAATAATGTAATTATTTCACACGAAATTCATAATTTGTTAATTGTTCCTCATCTTATTAGTTCTCTAACCAGAAACTCACTAATTAGTGCAATGCACACTTCTAAACTTGATAAATAACACTAGTAGACGTTAGACGACAACGCCAAATCTAAGTATTTCTGACACCTCGCAGTGATTAATTAATAGATTTTGAGAATCAAATCTCAAGACTTGTTTTACTAAATATTTGCATAAACGTATCCTAATCCATATGAATTAAAATAGCTATAATTATAAATAATTAAATACAAACGAAATGAGACTGGTAATTAGCGGCCGTTTACTGAATTGCAATTTGCGGGCAAAATGTTGCACCTGGTGCGCAGGCGCATTGGAATCACTAGTAGTAGCAGTCGTAGCCATAAGAGATGAAGGTCGGGGCGTTCTAATGTCGTTTTTTGCCTCGTTTTATTTAGACGCCCGTGTAGCAGACTTGTTTAAAGTCCCGCCGTTATTAATACTATTGTTTCATAATCCGATATCGGATGTGTAATGATGATAGTCTCTTTTTGATAGGCCCAAATAATCAACATTTAAATGAGGTTGTTTTGAACGTGTGCGAATCTTCTCTTTTTTTTATTATACGCTCCAAATAAATCAATCGCCATTTGAATTATCTATACTAATATTATAAACCTGAAGAGTTTGTTTGTTCACATCACGCTACGACCTTATGGAGCCGAGCAAACAACAAAAAGTCGGAAAGAACGCTAAGCGAAATCAGAGTAATTGCACGGGCGGGCAATGCGATGCGACGGAGCTGAATTTTACGCAGACGAAGTCGCGGGCAGAAGCTAGAAATCGATACAATTTAAGTTAGTTTAAGCATGGAGCATTACTTAATAACCATTTTTATAAATTTTTGAAATAAATTGTCACGGTAACATGCCTATAAATTAAAGTTTAGATTTTAAATTATTTGGATGACTTGTTAATGGAGCAGATCCGCTCTTCACAGATCATTAAATTTTTAAGTTTAATTTAAAACGAATTCGTAATTTATTTATAATGTTTGAAATATAATTTGACTTATTGCTCCTATTAGTCCTATTAATTATTATACAAACTCATTTAGAAAAACATTTTTTTTTTTCTAGATTATGCGCTGTGTGCCTGTCTTGTTGCCTTGAGTCGTTTTAAAAGACAGGCACGATTTAGACAAAAGTATAGTAATTTCTTGGATCTCAATCTCGGAGACGGCGAATTAACAATTATCCGTGAGATTCGACAGGTTTACAGTACACCCAACTTTCAGTGTGTATTTCAAGAGATTATTTTTACGTTCCCCTATATATTCGCAACATACCACCCAGACCATTACAGTAAGCACGCAGCAATAAAAACAGTTGAGTTACAATAGTTTCCACGCGCTTCCGACAGATTTGGTTCAAACTCGCCTGTTTTATCAGCTCTTTCGAACGCATCAGTAACTATTCAAACACTCCATGGAAGACCACATATGACGTAAGGAGCCCATGTATTGCCATCACGCGACTTGAGTCGGGAGCGGTGAGCGACGGAATCTCGGCGTATGAACGAAATCCAGACGAGTCGTTGACCCCCGTGGCGGCTGGCGGCGCGTCAAAGAAACAATGCGTCGCGGTGAACCGGGGATGCGATCCCGACACTGCGACAATATACACACGCGTTCAGCTTCACGATTTTAAGGTAGCAACCGTGAATTGAGGGTCGTTTATAAGTCGTTAATTCGGCTGTTATACGATTAGACCCCAAACGCGATACCAGCTTTTATTGTGCTTTTTGTACGGTATACAAAAGTTGCGGGTGGGTGAATTCTTTGAATGGATCCTAAGCGTAGTAAAGTTAAATGGCTCGTATTTGATAAACAGTAGATTCTAAATTTCAAAAAAATTGAGAGGTCCAAAGTTGGAAGACACTACTGTCATTGCAAATTAATTCAAAGTTGCACTTTACTGTACAAAAGAAACAAAACATTCAAAGTTGCACTTTACAGTCCACTATAAACAAAAAAAGAATAACATTACTTATTAAAATCTTGCCTTTACTGAAAGTAGTAACTTAAGTATGTAGTAGTAAAATGTGCAATAAAATCCTCCCAAGATTTTGCGTTAGGCCTGCAAGATACTGCCGCGATTGAGTAACGTTTTATGTCCATTTTACAGACCTCGCCATTGTTCACAAGCACCTTCTCGTGTTTTAACTTAACTTTTATAGATTTAAAACGGCGCGTAATGAAATAATTTTAGTGTTGAATATATTCCTGTTTTACACGCGATAATATCACCATTTTGTTTAAGCAAATGAGTTTATGGATATCTAAATCGGAGGCGATTATTCGGTTTAAATGTTTATGTCAGTCTCTCGAAATCCGGTAAAATTAATCGGGTCGATAAAGTCGTTCTATCTAGTGTTGGTTAATATATCATAAAGCAAAATAAAGCACCGTGCTTATCATACATATCATAAAGCAAATGCTATCGTGGCTCTCACTTGTTGCTATTTGCTTATTTGCTTTACATCGCACTCTCTGTCTCTGTCCGTCGCACATCGCAAAATCGCAAGCGCAAGTTGCAAAGCAGGGGCCAGCGGCGCGGCGGGAGGCCAGTCGTCGCAATATTGCGATTGCTATTGCCATCGGTCGTGTGCTTAATCGTTCTACGCACCGCGTGCGAATTCGCGATCTCGGGCGGCTCACGTAATATAATGTTGTTTTTGTTTCGTGCTTTTTTTTGTGTACACATGGCTACACGTGGAATTCTGGAAATGTATAGCTTGATATGTAGCCGTGTGTCCGTAAATACTTGAAATACCAACATACTTATTTTTATAATAACACTTAATCAATTATAGACAGTCCTAAGCCTGGAAAGTATGAAGGAAAGTTCATTGGTTTTTTTTTACTGTTCCGTTTTATCGTAATAAATTCAGCGCGATGTAATATTTTTATAAAGCATACTTGCTTTATTCGCGCCCGCCCGTTTGGCCGTAACAAATACCTACGCATATAAAAAGCATATAAAATAACTTGCTTAAAATATAAAGCATAAAGCATTAAGCAAGTGATTGCCATATAGCAACTTTGAACACCACTAGTTCTATCTATCCTCGGTCTTTTTACATTTCCTCGACGTACAAGTGAATGCATTCGGAACTGATCCTGAATTCTTATTTACGGTTTATGTGCCGTTTAAGTACTCACAAATAACGTTTACAGCATCTTTTTTTGCGACATCTGCGGCGGCATCTCGTTGAAACTGGTTCAAAGACCCCAGATATGCTAAATGGCCGACATCGAATTGCTTAATTCTACAAGCTTGTAATATTCCCGCCCAAACGGCTGAAATTATATTATTTTTATTCCCCAATAAAAATGCAACTAAAGCTCACATTGGAGTGTTGACGTTGTTAAAATGCATTTTTACAACTGACTGGTTCGATACCCGCTTTGCTTTTTGTTGCGATGCAATAAACGAATTGCAAAAACTGAACAATTGATGCTTAACTCATCTACTTTATTACATCTTTCAACCAGCAAGAAAATACAATATAAATTTTAATAAGTCTCTTATTAGAGTATTAAATTATCTCCGATCATCAGATAACACCAAACGCGATGAAAAGCAAATTCGCACCTGTTTGATACATATTCAAAGCGTAGCAAACGCATTCCTTGACGCTTGTGTAGCGACACCTGCGCGCGCGCACCTAAATCTCTCCCGTTACGACGGCAGTTTGCACTGCTGCCGTACGTCGGCGCCGAACGCCCTCGCTGCGCTCGAGTGAGCGGTCAACTCGGCGTCTTTGATTCTCAACTTTATAGAGTATAATAGAATTCGCAATCTTCAGGTAATTAATCCAAGTAACGTGCTCATTTCTTTAAAAAATAAAGCATAAGAAGGATCTATATGTATATTACCTACATATATATTTGTTATGGCAATTTGAAAGGATAAAGTTATAATATTGCTTACGCATACAACAATTCCAACATTAACAAAATACATAAATTATATGAATCACACAGTGATAAACAACGTGACCAGTCAATTTGTAATTGAATTCTATTTGACATTTGAAATCCTTTAGAAAACATGTACAAAGGAAAATTTTATCGACCAATCACAATGTATCGCCGTACTATCATGCTAAATTAAATTCGAGGGCGAACTGGTACAGTCAACCGGGCGTTGATATGACACATCGAACTTTGAAAAGAGACTCACATAGGTATGACTGGTACAGGATTTATTATTTTACGAAGCGACGCTCGCTTTACTTGTGGTTACCAAGTGTACAAACACGCTGTAAATGTATGTGTGCGCAGGAGCTCTCGGTAGGTACCGTCCGAGACAATAGCGAATTCAGAAAAGCGTGTGCGTGTGTATATGTTGACGCTACTCGTCTTCACCCACACATTCACAGTGTGTTTGTACACTAAGTTACCTAAAGTAAAGCGCGCGTTGCTTCGTGGGATAAAAATACGAGTGACAGATATGACTCCGACACTCAACAATTTGACGGCACGGTTGGCTTGACTGCTGCGCTGCGTGTCGCGGGTTCGATTCCCGCATGGAACAAATCAAAACCTACAATTAGTTGTTCCGGGTCTGGCAGTTTGTGTATGTGAGATTAAATGTTTGTTAACGCAACTACAATACAGGAGAAATTACTAAAGCGGGGCAAGGTTTTTAAAAAGAAAAAAGAACAAAGCCGAACTTTTTCAAAAAAGAAAGAAAGAAAATATTTATAGTTGGCACACATCATAAGAACACACAATCAGACAATATAAAAAACAAAGAAAAAAAAAATGTATGACTCGTGGATGCACCAGTGCAGCATAATGCCAGACAACAAGTTCCTGACGCTGGTTTTCAACTGGACGCTTTCTATGTATGAACATGTTTACCTATTGTATTTATAATTCATTATGTTATCTTTTTAATGTTATTATCTCCTCTCAAACATAGCACTTGCCATCTTATCTCTTCATCACCCTTGGTTGACTGGTAGAGAATGCCTAAGGCATTAAGTCTGCCTTTGTATTGTGCGAGAAGTTTTGTATGTATGTAATATGTTACGTTCTAAAACTCGATGTGCCATAAGTATTTACGGTCGGGTTCTGAGGCCATAGTGTGAGTTTCTTTTAACCATCTCGATTTTACGCATCGAGCGCGTTCAGCACTCTGATTGGAGAAGGGCGAATCGGAGGCCAATCAGAACGCCGAACGCACTCGATGCGTAAAATCGAGATGGTTAAAATAAACTCACACTAGGGCCTCTGATACAAAATGGTAGAAAACTTGCGGTCTAAGTACTCTGAATCAGTAGAAAGAGTAATGTTTACAACTAAACTGTATTAGATACAGTGGAGTGCGTACGTTTAAAGATAGACAGGGGCATCGCTCGAAATAAACTATCGACGAACTACTACATTATCTGTGCATCCATTTATATACACTACTCATTGCACTTGGAAGATTAATATTTATTTTCAAACTCAAATCTGCTGTTCTTTGGTATGTTGTAGCATGATTTGACTTAGGAGCTTAAAACTAACTTAGGACTTTTAAAAGAAAAGTTCGTAACCACTATTTAAGTCAGACTAAATAACTCAATTAGTAGTCTAGTCATAGTAATTATTATTAGGTGGTATTTGTTAAAATGTCTATTAGTTTATTTTATTTGTGTAAGTGTATTATTATCAATAAAAGTATAGTAATTCTCGTAATCAAGAAGTTAGTATTTTAGACATTATTTTTGTACCCTATCACTATGTTTTTATATTTAACCCAAAGGTTGACTGGTAGAGAATGCCTTGTGGCATTAAGTCCGCCTATGTACCACTATTGTACATGAAGTTTAAATAAATAAATACTCATAAAATAATCCCAATATTGTCAAATTAAGCGAAAATGATACTTCAGGTTAGGTTTATAATTCTTATGTAACTTTCTTGTTTTGACCTAAAACCACCTAAATATAAAAAAAATATTAGTTAGACTATTCAATCTGAAAAACAGTCGGCGCCATACTGCATAAGGTGCATTGAAATTGTAGAAGTACTGTCCTAAAATCTTAACATCCCAAGCTAATTAATTGAAACAATTAGTAGAGAAGAAGAAGCTATTAAAGAAAATTAATAGCCCTCTTCACACGTACCAGAGAGTGAAACGGTTCTTTTAGTCTAGCTCTTGGGACAGGCTCCAAGTTGCACAAAATATTTAAAATAAAACCAATGCACCAACAAAAATATTTTTTAAATTCAAGTGTACGAGGGCGGCACTGAAAATTTCGGGAATCAAGGAAGAGACACAACATTACTATTTAAAAATGTATTTATTGCTTTTCGAAGTATTCTCCGCGAAATTTTACACATTTTTCCATACGATGGAACCAATCATTGAAGCAACCATTCCATTCGGAAGTTGGGGTCTCCAAAATGGCCGTTTTGTAGGCGTCCACAGCTTCTTCAGGTGATGAAAATCTCTGTCCACGCAATTTATTCTTTATTTTAGGGAAAGTATAGAAATCATTAGGGCTTAGGTCGGGGCTGTACGGCGGATGGTCTAATAATTCTATGTTTTCTTGCTCTAAAAACTCTTTTGTTGTGTGCGCGGTGTGAGAACTCGCATTGTCGTGATGGAGGATGATGCGGCGGTTGCAGTTCTCTTTACGGAGTTCAGAAACGACCTGTGGCAAACAAATGCTAGCATACCATTCTGCATTAACCGTTCTTTGTCCCTCAAGAGGAATAGTCGTAACATGGCCGGTTTTGGAGACGAACGTGGCCACCATTTTTTTTGCAACACTCCGTGAACGAACAATTTTTGTTGGCTTTAACTCATTTTCGAACACCCAAACTCGTGACTGGTTTTTTGTTTCGGGTTCGTACGCATATATCCAGGATTCGTCACCTGATACGATGTTGTATACAGCATTTGAGGATCCTGCGTGGAATCTTTCGAGAGTTCTGACGCACCAAGTAACGCGAGCCGCTTTTTGCTCTTCACAGAGCGAATGCGGTATCCATCGGGAAAACAACTTTTTTACACCTAATTGTTCATGCAAGATTATTTGTATTTGACTCATGCCAATGTCTAAAGTTGCCTGAATTTCGCGGTATGTCACATGTCGATCTTCCTCAATCAGCTTACGCACAGCATCAACGTTTTCTTGGGTGACTGCAGTTTTTGGACGACCTTGACGGGGATCATCACTGAGCTTGACACGTCCTCGTTGAAATTCAGCAAACCAGCGATAAATTGTGGTTTTGGATGGGGCTTCATCACCAAATGCAGAAATCATCCGGTCAACACACTGTTTTTGTGTTAAACCACTTCGAAAGTCATAATAAATCATCGCTCTTGAATTTTCTCGAGTCAATTCCATTTTCTCAACGACTAAACAAGTTTGACAAAACCTTGTGAGAAGACCGAGAATCTTTTTTTAAATAAATAAATGGTATTCGATTTTTAAAACCAAGGAGTTTTCAATTAAAAAGATTTTAATATGACAGGAACAGTGGACATATTCCATTCCGATACTTTTAGTGCAGCCCTCGTACTAAGTCTAAATTCGTTTGCCCTCCATTGCTTTATATTAGGTTGGGGCAAAAGTCTTTTCGCATTATAGTATGTATGAACTTGTAATAAAATCTCTTTGGCTATACTATTTGTATCTGGCTGGTTTTGGTATCATTGAAAGTTTAAATTTTAAAGAACATAATTCCAAATTCAAATCAGGAAAAGTGTGATTTTCATTTGTTTTTCGTACTGTCAAGATAAGTGAATCTAATGAAGAAATTCGATACATTTTAAAATTTTACCACAAAAAGGTAAAAACGCAACGCAAGCCGCGAAAAAAATTTGCGATGTTTATGGACCTAGTGCAGTGTCTATGAGAGTAGCACAAATTTGGTTTAAGCGTTTTCAATCCGGAAATTTTGATGTCAAAGATGCACGTCGCTCTGGTCGCCCTATTACGGATAAAATGGATGCCATTTTCGAAAAAGTGGAGCAAGATCGGCATATCAGTAGTTACGACGTAGCTGAAGAACTGAGAATTGACCACAAAACACTTTTGGCACATTTGAAAAAAACTGGGTACACAAAAAAGCTCGATATTTGGGTACCTCACGAGCTCACTGAAAGAAACCTAATGAACCGTTTACTCATTTTTGATTCTTTATTATGACGTAATGAAACCGAACCATTTTTGAAGGAGCTGATAACTGGTGATGAAAAGTGGATCACGTACGACAAGAACGTGCGAAAAAGGTCGTGGTCAAAGGCCGGTCAGGCTTCACAGACTGTGGCGACACCCGGTTTAACTCGCAACAAGGTGATGCTGTCTGTGTGGTGGGATTGGAAGGGCATTATTCATTATGAGCTGTTACCACCAGGCAGGACCATCGATTCTGAACTTTACTGCGAACAACTGATGAAATTAAAGCAAGAAGTTGAGAGAAAGCGGCCGGAATTAATCAACAGAAGGGGTGTGGTTTTTCATCATGATAACGCTAGACCTCACACATCTTTAGCCACTCAGCAAAAATTAAGAGTTTGGCTGGGAGGTGTTAATGCATCCGCCGTATAGTCCTGACCTTGCACCTTCAGATTTCCACCTGTTTCGGTCTCTTCAAAATTCTTTAGGCAGTGTCAAGTTAACATCACGAGAGGACTGCCAAAACCACTTGTCGCGGTATTTTGATCAGAAGTCCCAAAATTTCTATAGCAATGGGATCATGTCCCTACCTACAAGATGGCAAAAAGTTATCGAACAAAATGGTGCCAACATACTATAGTTAAATATAAATAAACTATATTAAAAAATGTTTTGAATTTTCTTAAAAAATGCGAAGAAACTTTTCCCCAAACTATTATTTGCCTTAGCCTATGCTACTCCATATAACATCAGCTATCAGATCAGCCAGTGAAAGTCCCGTCAAAATCGGTCCAGCAATTTCGGAGATTAGCCCGAACAAACAAACAGAAAGACAGACAAAAATTTTAAAAATAGTTTTGTTATAAGTACCGTATATACTTTCATATGCATTTCGTAAAAAAGCTGTTATTTTGACATTACTAACAGACACTTGAATTATATTTATTTGTTTTAGTAGATTATCCAGTTTTACATAATATGTCTCCTAATTAAAAACTGCAGCTATGTGTGACATTATTGTGTTTACAAGTACATGATTCACATACCAAGTCAACAAGTACTGCTTACTGCTTAGTCGTCAGTTTCACGCGTCGACTACTGCGTTCGGCGGTGTCACAATAATATTCGCTATGGTAATATAATCGATAGCCGAGCAGAGTTACGACACACCCGCGCCTCTATATCGTCTTGTAATACGTTTAGTTTGGAAACCATGCGATGTTCTATGGAAATGCATTGGTGTGGCAATGTAGACAGCTTTGTTTAAGCTTTGTTGCAGTTACATTTCGATACGGTAAGCATTTTACTAGTTACTAACTAGTAATAACTAACTAGTAAAATGCTTGTGGAAAACACTAAAGGATTCATCGGCTGTTCGCTACCTATGGTCTGTTCCAAAAGTATGTAATGAATGTATAAACAAATCTTGTTCAGGTTAAATTCTCACGCAATCACTCACTAAGGGGAGTTAGTACTTAATAGTAACACATTCACCCGTATTTAGAAGGTTTACAATTTATATCTCATCACTTTCTCAAACACTTATTGTTTTAATAACGACGAAAATTGAGGTTATTAGAGCATTAGTGGCCTAGTGGAAACGGCTGCAACTTACGAGTAGGTCGTAGGTTCCCAAGTTTGAACCCAGACAGGGACTTTACTTTGTGTAAATTATTGCATCACCACTGCTCTCAAAACGGTAATGGAAAACATCGTGAGGAAACCGGCATAACCTAGAATCAAAAAATTCGAAGACATGTGATATGGTACCAATCCGCACTGGGCCCGCATGGTGGATTATGGCCCACTCCCTCTCACCGAGAGGAGGCCTGCGTCCCAGCAGTGGGAACATTAAAGGCTGATTATGTGTTATGTGTTTGTGTGTGGCGATTATGGCAAATTCCCCCCTTCTGGGGGAGGCCTATGTCCAGCAGTGGACGTCTTTCGGCTGAAATGATGATGATGATGTGACACAAGAATAATATCTTTATCATAATTAAAAATTCTAATTTCGGGTTTAGCACTCAATTTGTAAGTGGAACTACGTTTTCTGATCCATTTGTTTACATTTACATCACTCACTTTTAGAACAGACCTTACATCCAGACAACCCAAGATAGCCATATAATAAAGAGTAGCATACCTACATGTTCTAAAACAGGTCAATTTGTATCAAACAGATTTTGTTTCAAACATAAGACAGTCTTGCGCCTCCCCTCATTTTATCGTTCAAACGGTATGCCAATAAAAGAAACGTGATACAGTCGTAAACCGGCAAATGTTACCAGATCTCATGTTCTGAGTTGCTGAGCTGTGAAATTGTATAGCTTATGTTGGCTCTTACTTCTCAATATTATCGCCCCTCGTTAACTGATGACGAGATTCCTTTTTTCATGGGATTTTTAACAAGGTCTTTATAAAATGGCGAAAAGTGTCTGAAAGTTTTACGTTTACTATCATGAATATACAATGAAATAACCATAACATCACGCTTGTTTACCCCTAAGGTTTAGCTGGAGGTGCACATATCTAGTACACCCATATTTCGCCGCTTAAAAGTCCCATGTACTAGGGGACGAGCTTATTGCCATCAACCCGGCACAAGTCCAGGCTCCGGGCTGCTACTGAGAAATTCAATATACAATGATATTTTACGTATAGTAAAGTTATTGTAGTTAAGTGCCTGCTTGGGTTCGAACCCACGACCTATAACTCCTAAGTCGCGGCTATAACCACTTGGCTACCACTGTTGCCTTTTATGCGAATTATTTTCATCACCACTGTTCTCAAAACAGTGAAGGTGTGAGTGGTTTCCTCACGATATTTTTCTTCGCCGTGTTCTGTCCTAGAACCAAAAATTCGAAGACATGTGACTTCCGCCAACCCGCACTGGGCCCGCGTGTTGGATTATGGCCCACTCCCTCTCATAGAGAGGAGAACTGTGTCCCAGCAGTGGGAACATTATAGCCTTATTATGCTGTATACTGTAGACTTATCCAATCTTTAGTTGATACAAGAATGAGTTAATAGAAAAAACCTTCAATTAACCGTCTCTACCCAGAAGAAGTTCCCACAATAATAAAATTTATTGACGCCTAAGTTATAGCCTTATTATGCTGTATAATGTAGACTTATCCAATCTTTAGTTGATACAAGAATGAGTTAATAGAAAAAAAATTCAATTATCTGTCTCTACACAGAAGAAGTTCCCACAACAATAAAATTTATTGAGGCCTAACTTTGACATAATCGGCACATACTAATTATAACTTTTTAATTTACAGATGTCTTCTATCTCGAGACTTCGTGAGGCTTGGCAAATGGTTCGTCCAGCCTTACGACGGCGACGAAGAAGAAGTCGGCAAGAGGTAATGAATAACAAACCTTATTGTTAACGAGATAAGAATTAATTTCACTATTGAATAGCCTTTGATAGTGAAAGTCGAAGTTACGATATGACACGCTTGTCTTTTGCGTGTGCGCGTTACATGTTAGCTAATTAGTAGATGTTGATTGTATCTGCAAGATTTTAATTGTGCGCTGATTGGATTTTTTTGGTACAAAGGTACTGTTATAAAATGATTCTTGGGAATGCAGTTAATAGAATTTCCTGGGAATAATCAACCGATCAGTCGCTTCCAATCTATGTCGTTAAAAGCGACTAAAGGTATAACGATCTTGCGATGACGAGCTCACTACTCTCGCTCTTGATCAAATTGGTCGATCATCAGTAAAATTACGAAAGTACCATCATTTGCCCGTTAGTATTACCCGTTACAATACTTAAATGGCTACATAAACACTACAGTCTATCAACAAACAAATATCAACAATGGCGCCACTGCACCATTGACGTCACACAATCCTAAATCACACAAGCAAAGTCAATGTAAATCCCGCCATATTGGAGAAAATACTCGCTTCGCTGAAGGGATACATCGCACTGCTATTACAAAACTGTAGTACTCAAAACAATACGTTTTTCACAATCGATAAAAACTGATTTCTATGGATTTGTTTTGTAAATAGCTAAGTCAAATGATTTGACTTTTTTACAAAAATCAATATACACAAAACAAGATACACAAAACACACACACAGGTACACAGTACAGGTATACAGCAAAACAAGAAATCGGTAATTTTTACTTACGACACTAGCGCAAAACCTATTTAATTTGTTTAAATAATTTTAGTTAAGTAGTTTTTGTAATTTTTTTTTGACATAGTTACTTGCTGCAGTTTTACATTGGAAATATTGATAAAAAACCACATCATAATTTGAGTTAACAAAGATAGTATAATTTTGAACCCAGTAATTGATACGGTCAAGCTGCACACCTTAAGATTCCTTATAATGTAAGAATGATAATCCTGCCAATGTTGCAACCTCCAAATCCATGGGGGATGGTAGCTTTAGTGCGATATCACTTTGTCCCTTGGTCAATAGTGTCAAGCATTACATGTTAATCCTCGACTGCCTCGTTGGTCAAGTGGTTGCAAGCTCGACTGCAGAGTATAAGGTCTTGGGTTCGATCCTCAGTTCGGGTAAAGTAAAAAGTCTGGAAGTTCAAATTGAAGGCAATTCCCTCAATGGATTGTTTTCAAATGAGCCGTGGCAACGCAGGTCTCACTTCCTATATTAAAAAGAAGATCTCTGTGTTCTGCTCGACAAGACACCAGGGCATAACTTCGTTCACCTTCTAACATTTTTACTTTTAAAACACTTCTAAATTCCTTGATTATTATTGAAACTTGGGCTATGGAAACCGTACATATAAAAATCTATTGCTGTGCGTTAATCTGGCAAAAACTCGAAAATTTCGTTTTTAGGGTTCCGTACCAAAATGGTAAAAAGGAACCCTTATGGTGTGACTCAGTCTATCTGTCTGTCTGTCTGTCACAGCTGAATATGTCAAGAACTACTGATGCTATCAACTTGAAATTTAGAATAGAATTAGATGACATTTGCCCAACTATTTTGCAAATAAGAAAGAAACAATGTTTTTTTTTTTTTTGCAACTGGGACTGAAAGCTGGTCTTAAAAATTAGAAATGCGGCTACTAGGGCAAGTGGGGTATCATATGAAAGAGCGCTGTTTGCACGTTCTCAAACATTTTTTCTTTTTTCTTTAGGCCGCATAGTTTTCGACATTTGATGAAAATTAAAAAAAAAATCTGTCTCCCCCTTATCTCCGAAGTTTGCATAGAGAAAAATCTGAAATTATTATATGTGATAGAAGCTTATGTAAAGATTACAGGAAAAATAAAACTATGTCTCTAAATAGCACACTTTTTCAGAAATGAACAAAAAATACATTAGTTCCTTTATCTGTCAATAGAGGGCGCTGACCTTAAACTGCAATATTCTACACTACAGTGTTAAAATTAGTGTGGGGCAACGTTTTGATAAAAAAAAAAAAAAAAAATAATACTGACGAATAAAGGCCTCGCCGATGAAAATTTAAATACATTTCGCGGTTCACTACCAAAATATCCTCCTTCCTACCTACTCGCAGGTTGCTTTGGGTAAAGCACAGTTGCAGTTTTTTCTGGGCACATAACTATTCAGGTCCTACTTATACAAATGAAGCTTATGAAGCTATATATGATGGTACGGAACCCTAAGTGTGCGAGTCCGACCGCCCTTGACCGGTTTTTTATTTTGTTCACCTCAATACTGGGGTGGTTTAAGAAAAACACAAACGAACGAAGTGGTACGAAGTTCACCGGGTATCTAGTCATGTATATTAATTCACCAAAATCGCTGGAAATAACTGTGGTGACTTGGGTTCGATGCCCAGGACTAAGGCCCGTATTATAGAACGTCACTCAATACTCAAGCGTTACTTAAGACTAGATTCAAGCCATTTGATTGGTTGAAACTAGTTTTAAGTAATGCTTGAGTATTGAGTAACGTTCTGTAATACGGGACTAAGTGTTTTCAAAAAATGATACATACTATATCTCTCTGTCGCAGATGCCTGTTTGAATAAAAACCACTGCTTATCCTCAAGGAGCTTGTGTCTAAGTAATAACAGCCGCACGGGTCGATCCATCAGGTTAAGCTGCGCTTGCCGGGGTTGGTCCGTGGATGGGTGACCCATCTTTTCATACCGAGACACCTTTGTGCCTCGGAAAGCACGTTAAGCTGTTGGTCCCGGCTGTCATTCGTGGATCTTTGACAGTCGTTACGGGTCGTCAGAAGCCCGAAAGTCTAACAACCAATCTTACCAAGGGGTATATAGTATTACCCAGTTACTCGGTTGTGGAGGTCAGATAGGCAGTCGCTCCATGTGAAATACTGGTATTCAGCTGCATCGGGTAAGATTGGAAGTCGACCCCAACATATCTGGGAAAATGCTAGGCAGATCGATGGATCCTCAAGCTAACAGAATGTTTTTTTTTTAACGTTGCCCCACACTAGTAATGTCTCCTGTATTGTGGGTGCGTTAAGTCACATACACAAACAGCCAGACCCGGAACAACTACTTGTAGGTCATACAAATATTCGTTCCGTGCGGTAATCGAACCCGCGTCACGCAGGCAGCAGTCAATCGCTTAACCACTGCTTCAACCGTGTCGTCGTATTGAGAGAAAGTCTGATAAAATACTACCTAATGTACTCTGTATATGTACATAAGTAACAAATAGAAACTGAAAATTACATAAGCTGTAAAAACGTATCAATACATTACATCAATACAATGTTTTGTTACTATGCAAGTTAAAATCATAACTGAATATATAAAAAAGTAGGGTAACAACACCATCGGTTCTCCGCAGCAATATGTCAATGTTGACCGATCGATTGCAATTTGATTTGAAGCTGCCTTCGCCGCGAGATACGGGCGGCAACGCGTCTATACTATCTTTATTGATGCCGCACCTTGCGGTATTCCGGGGCGCCGCACTGCCTTGCACCGCGAACTTAGAACCGTCATGCTATGAAGCTTCTACTTGTTTCATTGTTTGAAAACTTATTGGCAAAGCTGGTTTTATAATGTATAGATTTCCGTGATAATTAGACTTAATACAATTTGCGTGGGATAGTAAGACTAAAATAAATTTATTTATTCACAAGGTAACTACAACAGGTAACAATCATAGTATATCAGGATCACATTATAGGTTTCGACCTGATTTTCACCCAAAACGTAACCGCACAACACGTCTAGCAACAATAATAATGATGACAACTGGAGTAAAAAGCTTAGTTCACAAAATTACAGCTACAAGGTCTGTTCGTCTGCCCTCCGACACACTTCCGACCAGCTCATGTAGGCAGGGAAATGTAGGAGACCAAACGCCAGGTAAAATACATAATTAACACAAAGTTACATTATTTAAAGAAAACAGTAATCAAAGCATTACAAGATTAAAAGGAAAGAGTACATACATGTCTTTTGAAAGAAGATTTATTGTTCAAATAGGACTAGTTTACATGGCAAGGTATTATATAAAGAACAAGCATAAACTTTCATAATCTAGTTAGTGGGTGCCGTACTGTTCTCGCAGATAAAAGAAAAGAAAATAGAGGTCTTTGTCCAGAATAGTGTGATAGTGGGAGTAACTTCCGATCGCTAAGCTGACCTAATTTTAATGTGTGTTTATTTTGAGTAGAAACAAATGATAACATGTTTATGTTCTCTGATAAGTGAGAATGACTCACTTTATACTACCAATTTCTTCAAAGTTATCGGGATGACGAGAAGTAGAAACGCTGCGCAGACCCCAAATTGGAATAAGAGCTGGAAGATGAAAAAACTGTTTTATTTTTGAGTTTATTTGTTTCTGTTTGTATTTTTTTTTTTTTTACCTCTGCCACACTCTTCGGGGAAAACAGGCTGATGTTATGTGGTATTTATAATTATTATGAAACCCTGTATTAATTCATCATTTCTCCATTACTTCCAGTCCTTGGCACCTGTCGTTTTCGTTCGCGTTCTTCCTGCACGGCGAGAGCACTGTGTGCGCATCTGTGGACGTGCGGCAGCACCCGCCCGTGCGCACGCTCACGGCTAAGCGGCTCGCCAAGATCAACTCGCCCGACAACCAGGCTGATGCCAAAGGTAAGGCTTGGTGGATTTGAAGAGCCTTTTATCATGAAAGAAATCGACATAAGTGCCCATGTAGGTATAGGTAAAATAAAAAAATTAAATTATTTTAAAGCTTAAGTAAGATTCGGAGGCACTGTTGATTGTTTACATCTCAAAATATATCGCGAATCTCGTTTGCTATATAAATGTCTAGTTGAATCGGATTGGGTTGAAAGCCTACCTCGAATCATATCTAGAGTTAAACGAAAGCCATCTCATTACAAAACGCGGTCTAACTTTGGTCCAAGTCTAAATCTTTTAGCTAGTTTTTGTATTTTAAAGCTTATTCTGAGTTGGATAAAGTTCTTAATACAAAATTGACAACTTAGACTGGTATTAAATCAGTTTTTGTATTTAGAACTTTAAGGTTGTCGGAATAAAGATCGTAATTATAAAATGGTGGGATAGTTTAAACTTTAAATTTTATCGTCTAACAAGAAAAAGAGAGGTTTTACCATTGAAAAGAGATTTGAATTGCTCAAAAGCTGTAAAGTCAAGCCTTTTTTGGTGTGTAAAAATCTGTAAAAATTCAACCCGAAATTCTCCTATCCGTTCATTATATTTCAAGCTGAATGATTTTCTTTAGTTCTGTAATAATGTTGCCTTGATATTGTTCCAGTGATCCTGGCGCCGTTCGGCCTGGAAGGCACGCTGACGGGGCGCGAGTGGAGCGACGCGGACGCGGCCACGGCGCGCCTCTTGGACGCCTGGCGCCAGCTGTACCCGCTGGAGCAGGGCTGCGGCGCGGTCGAGGTGACTGTTATGTCATGGAATAGAATGTAACTGGTCGCAGTAGGCAAGGGTCTACCTTGCTCACTCATGACTAAGCTGGCATTCGTGGTTAACCATTGTCGTGTACGGGCGCAGGTCCTGTGCGGCGGCGCGCGCATGCGCTACCCGCTGCCCTACGTGCTGATGACGCGCATGGAGGCGGGCGCGCCGCCTGCGCACGCGCCGCACATGGCGCACCGCGCGCTGGCCGCGCTCACCACGCCCAAGCCGCACCAGGTACGCTGCAGCTAAAGAGTGGCTTTTGTTGCTAGTCGTCCTTTTCTAGACACGTCCTCGTAGACACGCAACCGCCCGTTGGTAACTTCAGGCCACCTTGCTTTTTCATAGATTTCACAAAACTATTCCATATCCAAGCTCCTATATCCAAGCTGTCTTACTATGGGGTGTGACGTCGAAACGGTTAAATGGTTTGAGAATTACCTCACTAATCGTTCACAGTTTGTCCAGGTGACAAGCGACAGCAGTGATACCATGTCCTCGGGTTCAAAGCGCGTGGACAGGGGCGTACCGCAGGGATCGATCCTAGGCCCGCTTCTTTTCATCCTGTACAGTGCTGACATCATCAATTGTCTAATCAACATCAAGTTCCAACTTTATGCCGACGATCTGCAGTTGTGCCTCTCCTTCCGCTCCCAGGATACTGCTGAAACTGTAAGCAGAATAAATGAGGATCTCAGCTTGGTCCAGAAGTAATTCACTGGTCCTGAATCCAAGTAAGTTCAAGTATATTGTGATGGAATCTATAGGGATTTCCAGAACAAAATGCTTGCGTGCAACCTGGACCTCAGGATTGAAGGTTGTGGTGTGGAAATAGTTCTGGAGGCTCGTAATCTTGGGGTAGTATTTGACGGGCAGCTGCATTTCGAAACTCACATATTGGAAGCCATCCGCAACTGCTTCTACCAACTCAAGCTCTTGTATCGTGTCCGTCCCTACATAAGTGTGGATATGCGTGTCATGCTGTGTGAGTCACTAGTTCTATCCAAGCTGAACTACGCTGACACTGTATGGGGCATGCGTTCTAGGTAGAAGCGAAAAACTGATCCGACGGGTGCAGAATGTTTATCGTCGCCTTAGAGTGAAAACCTCGGAAATGCAATTTTGGTATTTTTTTTTTTTAAGAAAACCTCGCAACGCACGTCCTAGTTTCACACAAAAATGTTTTGCAACCTGTAACGCCATCTATGACGAGTTTGAATATTACACACTAAAAGACGCATATATGAAGAAGCTGTGGTAATAAAATTTTACAGGGCGCCGTTTTTTCTTCCTCCTGTAAAGTGGCCTTTTTCACATATACGAGGTTTTCACTCTAAGGCGACGTTGTGCAAGATTCTGCTTCTATGTCCCGCCACGATCCCACATCACTCCGTTTTTAAATAAGGGTAATTTAATGAGAATGTCAGCACGCAGAAAGCTTCACCTGGCTACCCTACTCTTTGGCACTATTCTCACAAAGAAACCAGACTATCTTTATGAGAAACTGACTTGGTCGCATGATGTAAACAAGATCAAAACTAGAGCATCTTCACACCCCTTATAAGCCTCATCGCATAGAACTGCTGCATTCCGTAGTAGTTTCAAATTCGCTGCCTCTCCTTGCTGGAACGACTTGCCACCTCCTTTTCGTGCTATAAAGACAGTTGGCACTTTCAGAGCACTTACTACAGCTTCAAAAAGATACAAACCTTTAACCTACCCGTGGTTTGCACGCAGCTGGCAATGGTAGTCCGAGCGTTTGGCGGCGATTGTTCACTGGACAGGCGCAGCAGTTGTTTCGCATCTTGTTTTTTGTTCGATAGGTTTTTTTTTTTTTTTTTGTTGTCTGATACTTGTCTTTTGTGAAATTTGTAAATCTTCCAATCAATCATAAAACACCCTCATCATTAGTTTATTTCGATTTATTCATTATTGCCGTTAATTAACTACCACAGAACACTTTTTTTTTTCAGAACTGATAAATAATATATGTGTGAACTACCGCCAGGCAAAACGGCGCCGATACATGACAAGTGGCAACGCTTGTCATAAACGTTACCACTTGTCAGCTATTAATAATTCTGTGATTATACTCCGATAACACGCAAACTTCAGATCATTACGTGCTTTCATTTATCTAACTCAGCAATTACCTAGACAACGTATCGATTGCATTCACTAGGAACACATTTAGCTCGCATGCTTGTTTTTTTAATTCTACAAGATACATAATTTTTCATGGTGTGTAGTCTTACGCTAAATTCCGAAAACTGAGGCCGAGATCTATTTGACATTATAGCACTGTGCTTTGTTTCGAGCCTTATTCCTGTCACTGTTGCACAACTCATCTGCCTAGCCTTCTCCCAACTATGTTGTGGTCGGCTTCCAGTCTAACCGGAATTAGCTGAATACGAGTATTTTACATGGAGCGACTGCCTATCTGACTTCCACAACCCAGCAACTGAGTAACACGATACCCCTTGGTAAGACTGGTTGTCAAACTTTCGGG
The DNA here is from genome assembly GCA_947523025.1 of Dryobota labecula. Lineage (NCBI taxonomy): Eukaryota > Metazoa > Arthropoda > Insecta > Lepidoptera > Noctuidae > Dryobota > Dryobota labecula. The sequence continues at coordinate 3,400,095 of OX383292.1, forward strand.
CTTCGGACGACCCGTAACAAGTTTTAAAGACGTATGAACGACAGCCGGGACTAACGGCTTAACGTGCTTCCCGAGGCACGGATGGGTCTTGGCATATAAAGATGGTCACCCATCCACGGACCAACCGTGGCAACCGTAGCTTAACCTGATCGATCGACTCATGAGACTGTTATAACTTAGCCACAAACTCCAAAAAATGCACGATAGAGACGGGAACGTGTCAAAGCAGTAACGTTTATAGATATATATCCGCCTTACTCTCTACTCGTAATATGGAAGTGGGAAACAGAACTGTCTTGTAAGCATTTGGACTAGTTCCGAGATAAAGCTTCCGAAAGTAACATAGAATTAAAAATGGATTTATCATGTCAATAAATGTCATTCTTGAAATACGAATGGCATTTTTATCTTTTTATTCTAACATTCAAATCAGCGCATGGGCTTATCCAGTTTATTCGAAGCGCTAAGGAAAATTAATAGTGCTACACTATGCAACTTTAATACCTGCCATGTAGCTTTGCATTGGTGAGTAGTGGCGGCCCAGGGGTAACGGCCGCGTCATACGAGTTGTAGGTTCGAACCCTACTTTGTGTAAATTATTTCATAACCACTGCTCTCAAAACGGCGAAGGAAAACATCGTGTGGAAACCGGCATGTCTTAGAACCAAAAATATAAGACATGGTGACATTTACCAATGAGTACTCGACTCGCGTGGTGGATTAGGGAGCGTCCATTAATTATGTGAGGCGTTTAGCCAAATAAAGGGATGTTGTCGAGCCAAATCTTACCCAATTTCACGTAGCAAATATCAATTTTTATTTTTCGCAATAAACTGAAAAATTGCTAGAAAACTGGGTGATTATTATAAAAAATAAGTATTATAAAAAAATTGGCCGTCTGTAAAGTAGGTTTACGGACGATAGCTTAACGTGACAACGTCATAACAAAACATTGATGCGGCGCAGCGTACAATGAGCGTAACGGGACAATGAGCGTAACAGGACATGAGTCATCCTTTTTCGTGCATGCAGCCGGCGTTCATCGATTTATTAGACGTTGTCACGTCAATAATTAAGCAAATTATGTTTATTTCAATAAATCCAACACAATCGAGCACAGATTAACGTAATTGCACAAAAAATACGCAATATGAAAAGTCTCGCGTGAGATTAGGATGGGGGAGTGGGTCCAGCCAAATTTCACGACTGTCACACCCATTGGTGTGACAGTCGTGGGGAGGGGAGTCGAAAACTCGCCAACATCGCCTCACGTAATTAATGGACGCCCCCTGAGGGCACATGTCTACGGTACGGTACCGGCCATCGTTTAACGGCACGACGCCGCTACCGGGAGACGGCACGGCGTCGCACTGTGGGAAAGCCCCATACAAAGCCGTCTCAAAACAGTTTCACGTGAAAGTCGTTGTAATGGAATCAAATTAATAAATTAATTTAGTCTAATAAATAAGCTTTCTTTTCTAAATTTTTAAGTTTTTTTTTTAGTTAATCTTAATGTATATAAATAGGCATCAAAGCTAACTCATGTTCAATAACGTAATTTAAACGCAATACATTACTACAAGTCAACGCCACATTACTTAAAAGTTTTTGATATAAATGTACAACTATTATACAGTTTTGGAATGCTTATAATGTCCTCATAACGTTTCGTAATTAATATTATATATATTGGTTTGATAAAATAAAATTAACCAATAAAGTTAAGATTTTAAGTGAATTTTTTTTTCAACGAGACTTACCCTTTCCGCTGCTTGCCGCTGTCGAGGTATTTGTTGTATTAAGATCTTTATACATTAGTATAAGCAAGGAGAAAATAAAAACTTGCGCATACTTACGTTTGTTCTGACACGGGACCAAAACATATCGCGAGATAAAATTATATATTTTTTTCAATTTAGTTTTATTTCTCATAAAATTATTTTTTATCTATTAAGGTCAAATTGATAAAAAAATCTTACATTGATGAGTATTATTAATAGTTCTTTGTGGTTTTGATACAGTTTTGACCACCTTACTTGATTAGAATTTGCCAAAGAAACTCCTGAAAAAACCACGTCTGTTGTGGCTGATATCAACAATCATAAACAAAATCTGTCTCCTTCCCTGATAAATAAGAATGTTGAGATACCTAATCGAAATTACTCATGACCTATTTTTAATCATGATTGATGGAAAAGTAGCACAAGTTTAGTTGAAACTCGTTCGAGCGCTTCTTGTACAGTTTGTGGTGCTACTCCTCGGCAAATAAATAACTTAGAGGCAGTTAGTTAGGACACGAGATGTGAACGAAAGTTCATTTCAATACGGACTGTCAACACTACATGCTTGAGTTAGGAGTATGGAGATGATCTTACACATTTCCTATAACTTGTCTTTTAAATAGTGGTCAGCTACTACACCCGAAAAAAAAAAAAAATAACGACGAATAGAAAAAAACTGGTGCAAAAGTGGTTTAGGGAAGAAATGGGACTGCATGTCGATAAACCTTGACAAGGCACTGAAAATAGTAATGACGGAAACACAGCTCGGACATTTTTTCAGAATTACTCTTGCTCTACAGACATTACAGGAGTAGACGTAGAACTTTTTTGTACATAATAATACAAACTATGTCATCTGGAATGGCTATTATATGCCTTCCTCCGTGCATAAAATACTTATTATTCACGGCAAAAAAATCATTGAGTACTATGCTATTTTACCTACCTATCAAAAGACGCGCAAGAATCCCGAAATAATAATCCATACTAATATTATAAATGTGAAAGTAACTCTGTCTGTCTGATTGTCTGTCTGTCTGTACGTTACCTTTTCACGCCTAAACCGCTGAACCGATCGTCATGAAATTTGGCAGGGATATAGCCTGGGATATGGAGACGGACATAGGCTACTTTTTTACGCAATAACCGACATCTACGCGGGCGGAGCCGCGGGCAAAAGATAGTTATAAAATAAATTGACTTCATCATTCTAGAAAGTGTTCAAGAGCGGCTACCAATGAAGGCGTGTTCCATACCTTATTGTACACTTCTGATACGTAAATATAAAGTTTGAGAAATACCTCAGAAACAATATCGAAAGAACTTTTAGATGAAGTCAAGGCCCTTCTTGCTGTCAATGAAAATCTGTAGGAGCTTGCTGAATTATGTACATATTTTGTTTTCTCGTTTGGTACATTCGAGTTCATAAATATATGTGCATTCCCAAAGGTTCAATAATATCTGAGCAACCTTATGCCCTTGAAAATAAAGTCGTGTTCACATATTTTTGATCACTTTGTCCGTGCACATATTTTAGAACTCGACTGTACTATGGATATTCCGTTTTATGTAAATTAAACAAACATAATATATTTTGTATATATTTTTTTTTTTTCTTATAAAATGCATGTATTTTTTAAGTTTTATTTTTTAAATTAATCAATAAACAGAATTTTCAAAACCCAAAATTATTTGCATCAAATATTATACATTCAAGTATGTGTGCAAAATTGCAGCTCGTTTAGTTTTGAAACAGATGAGATACGGAGTTTTGAGACGAAACATACGCGATTTTCCCACTGTGCATCGTGCCGCAGTTTAGTGCCGTGTACGGTGCACCGCGAGCACAAGGCAGCAACCATCGTTCAGTTTTTGTCTTGATATGGACCGCGAAAGAAGTATTATTCTGCTCCTGTTACTAAGGCGATGAATGAAGAAAAAACAGAATCAAAGTATCAATATTTTCACATTTTTATCCTTATAATTCTCCTTTTAATTCTCCTTTGTCTTGTCCCCGAGAACGAGACGTGCTTCCACTAGTGAAATTAAAAAGTCGACATCTAAGTTGTCAGCCATTATTATGCATTAATTAACACGTGCGAACTAAACAACAAGAAAACATTAACTGCCGAGCGGTTCGCCGTATGCCACGGCGGTGCACCGTGGAACGGCGCCGTGCGTCTCCCGGTAGCGGCGTCGTGACGTTACACGGTGGCCGGTGCCGTACCGTAGCATGTGTCCACGCCCTTACGGCCCACTCTCTCTCACCGAGAGGAAGCCTGTGTCCCAGTAGTGGGAACATTATAGGCTGATTATGTTGTATTTAATTTTGAACAAAAGGGAGTAGGCCTATAGTCTGGCGGTGTGTGAAACAAGGCTGCCGATGATGATGATGATGATAAGCATTGCATTTGATATACAGGTGTCATTTTGTTACGAGACCGGAAACTATTTTTCCTTTTTTATTTTTATTTTTTATTCTACGATGGGTTTGCTCTTGACTCTAGTCTTGGTCAGAGGTGACAGAGACAAAGTCGACGATGGAGTGAGCTTACCCAGAAGAAGCCTGTTCACTCTCACTTTGAATTCATTAGGCTTGTATGCGTTCGGAAACACAGACGCAGGCAGAGAGTTCCTCCTTTGTTCCTCCTTTGCTGTGTGCATTATAAAAGACGTTTGAAAACGCTTAGTACTAGTTGGTGGAATATCAACTAGGTAGGGGTGGTAACATGCAGTGCGGCTAGATGTCCGATGGTAGAAGGGGGCCGGTGGAATGAGGTCGAGGAGTTCATGGGCACACTCGCCAAAGTACAAACTAGCCTCATACCAATGAATCTACTCTCGACTCAGTTTACAGCAGAATTTTGTGGCGGCATCTACAACGCCACATGCGACCTACGCATCAAAGACCTGACGTCACAAATCCTGCATCGCGCAATCAGAGTTTACCGCGCGACTAGCATATATACCGACATTAACCGTCGGGCAGTTGCCCACCAGACACGACACCCGTTTGGTCGGAGGATCCTCCCTTTTCTATGGAGGATGAGTAAACTTTACACCCTGTTCCTCATACCTCTATACTGGTGACCCCGACGTGAACAAATGTCAACATATTCTAAACCTTTTCAGGCGGCCGAAATCTGCTACGGCGAGGCAGCGGGCGACAAGAGCGACGACTTCATAGATCCCACCCGAAAAACTCCGTGTACCTGTGCGAAGTGAGTACTTAAATACATAATATATTAGTTAGTGCTACTATATCGCGCATATTATGTACTGTATTGTTGTGTCGCTGAGTATATGCATGGTGGAATGTTTGAAATGAGAAATAAACACAGGTCAGGCCATTAAAAGACAGGCAGTGGTGAAAATAAAGCAAAAGTATGTATAAACAGCGTTTTGTCTTTATGAACGTGTATCTGACAACATTTCATATATTTTGAAGCTTCGTATTCACTAGGGGACAAATGTTCAGCCACACGTATCTAGAGATGTCGGGCGAAGTCGACTCTAGTGATACATGTTGCGGGACATAATTCTCTCATAATGAATCCGAGGCTTGTGTCAAACTTGTTGTTAGTAACACAAAATGATGTTGTTGATAGAATGTTGAAGTATTGGAAATATTTGAGCGAAAATCAAAGACAATTATAATGTTGCATGCCGCGTTCTACAGTGCATATACTCAGTGAACGATATTATAATAATATATAAGTAGATAGGAACAGTATATAGCAGTAGTTGTACGAAATTGTGTGTTATGCATCTATATCTTACGTATGACATGTATGAAAGAATTATATAACTCTATATTTTTCTGTATCTTTGCATTTGATTGAGAGTTTCAGGCGAGTCTTCCACCGAGCATATTGAACCTTACGTTAAACACGATAAGAATCAATTTACCGGTGGATGACAACATGTGTAGTAATCTATTAGTACGCGATTTAACAGGGTGTAGATTTGATAGGTAGATGTTATGTATGTGAATGTTTTATTTTTTATATAGCAATAATATAATTATTTGTAGTTATATAAGCAGTAGAGGGTACAGCTTCACCAATATACATAACAATGTTATGTTTATTGGTACTTGTGACGAAGGAATTTGCAACTTATCTCTTTAGAAATTGTCTAGTTATTTGTTATTACTTTTAATTAATTGTGTTAAGGTCTATTTTTGTTTGAATTCCTTCGTCAGACACGCGGCGACTCTTGTCACACTTATGTCTTGTCCGACATGGTTTGGTTTAGTTAGAAACAGCGGTGTATTAGAAAGCGGTGTTTTATGTAGTTTATCGAGTAAATTGAAACTGATTGCATGCCCATGCAAAATAGAAAAAATTTAATCGCGATAGGAAGAGCTGAATGTTTGTCTCTAAAACGTAATCTTTGAAAGCATTTTTTGGATCTAGTGGATATTTTTATTTTTTCTTAAAACACAAACACAGGTAATGAAACCGGGCGAAAGTTAGTTAAGTCGAAAGCACTTTTTGTTCTCGGTCAGGGCTCATAATTATTTATACATAAAAACATAAATCGTTTAAGATGGAAAGATCAATTTGTTCGGGCAGCTTAAAAAGATTTGAATGTAGCAGTTTAAGTACACCGCTAATTGTTAGCTCGGTCACGGTATCGGTCGCTAAAACGAATGACTTGAATTACTCCGGTCACCGCAGCAGTTGTCGTTGGTCTCGGTACGAACGACTGCTGGCGTTAGTTTCGGTCGCCGCCGCAAGAGTGGGTCGGGCCCAGTGCAGCATGGGCGTGCGGTGTGAGCTCGCTTTGTGTGCAGGCTGCGCCGGCGCCGCGCGCCGCGCCCGCCGCCCTTCCACCGCCGCCCCGCGCGCCGCGCCGTGCCCGCGCACAGGCCAGCCCCGTGAGTACGCACACGCACCGAATATTCGCGTTACGTTGGTACAGACAAAACAAACGCTTGCTGCAGGCGAATAGGGTATATTTTGTATTTCCCGAGTAACGCGAATATTTTGACAAATACGCCAAGTGTAGTGCCCGCACAACACGCACACAAACACACCTGCTCTACTAGCCTTAAACGAAACCCCGTCTCATAGGATACAAAAGTTGCACAACATTGTTTCAGGAACAAGTTAAAGCCTCTCATGGTAAACGAAACTTGTGCAACATTGATTCCAGTAACATTTCAAAAATGTTTGCAACTTTTACTCATCTATAGTCTACCATGACCCGAATGTCCCTTGATTTTGAGTTCAGCATAAACAACAATAAAATATGAAGTCCCTTGCGATGTAAAAAAGCTAACAGACTATGATTCATGTGACAGAGAAGAAAATCAGCAACTGAAATCATCAGCTCAGCAGATCAAATTAATAACTAGCATAATATTAATAATCTGATTAATTTACTTACACACAATTAAACACAATTTACACTTTACACAAGTTAAGAGGAAATCGAGCCACAAATAATGCAATGCCGCTTCATACCGCATGTGTTGATGCCTCTAAATTATCATTTATTTTATTATATCGTAGACATATTTTAGTGCATGGACATATATATCGAATGCTGATGATGTTTGTCATACAAATTGCATGTTTTGTGTCTTCACCATAGTTTTTGTCTAATCAAACATTTATGTGTTACTTTTGACAACATTATTATGTTCGACGCTGCTTCTGATCAATTAATTACGAATAAAGTGCTGCGGGCTGAAAATTAATCAAAACATGTCATCACTAACTCAACAAGTGCCTAACGAATAACAGATGCGCTAAGGTAGCCCGCGAAATTTAATTTTTCTTTAGTTTTTTGAAATTTGCAGCTCAGTGTCAGGTTGTCTGTTGATTAAAATATGATTCGCGACCGTGACAAATATGGCTTTACAGAATTATAATCATTAGAATCAGCAATACAATTAAAGGCGAAGATAACCGTCTTTTAATGGTTTTATACTGAAGATCACGTCTAAACGAGTAGTGTTAATGATTTGGTAAAAATATATGTTAAATTAGAGAATTTTCTTAATAATTTAATATATGAATATTTTAGGTTATGTTTATTGTATTACATAATGAAATTAATTTGTAAATTTATGTCTAACACGGATAAAAAACTGAGAATCACGCAAAATCTACCAAGCGTATTTTAATGAAACCTTCACCTTTTTAAAGATAGTTTAATTATTGATCTTATAGAATACGTGTTTTATTAAAATACCTTTTGTTTTATGTTTAATAATTTGTCTTAATTGGGACAGCGCTCTTGGATGGGCGAGTCCTATTACTGGCTGGACGTACGACGCGTTGCGTGAGCACAGTACAGAACACGCAAGCTAACGCGTCTTAAGTTGGAATTGGCCTCAAATGTCATGATTTCATAAAATATTCATTCAATAGGATTACTTGGTCTTAGACAGTTGTATGTTAATGATTATAATTCTGTAAATCCACACTTGTTACGGTCGCGAATCATATTTTGATCAACATACAACTTGCCACTGACCTGCAAATTGCAAAAACTTAAGAATATTTGAATTACGCGGGCTACCTTAGCACTTCTCCCTTAAGATATCAAAAACTCTATATTTTAAACAGTAAATAGTCGGAAGTAATAACATTGTCAACAGTCAACATGGAAAATACAAGCTGGTATAGTTAACAGCGTCTCTGTCTCCAAGAGGACCTTTCTATATCATATCGAAGAGCTCTGTGCGGCTTTTCGTGAGCACTGAGATCTCGTTTCGTTTATCTTCACACATTTACTTGTATTTGCTACATTGTTGTTGCTTGTAATGTGTCAATAAATTTCCGTTTTTGGAGGACAGACTTATAAAAAAGCAACTTTGAGATTAAAATAAGCATTGACTGAAACTTCACTTCTTCAAAAGTTTACCAATTTTAACTCAAGTGTTTCATTTTGTAAATTGTACAAAAAGGATTTCTTATTTTGATCGCATTGTGGTACACTTTCATTCGTAAATAAAATGGATTTTGCCAGCAGTATGTTAAATTCAGTGCATTAATTTAGAAAAGGAAAAGATTTATATTCAGGTTTTTACAACACAAGAAACATTGTTAAAAAATAGACAAGATTAATGCATTGAATTTATTGCGTGACCTAAACAGCCCTTAATCCAATTTGAACTAAACTTGATAATTACAAGCAGTGACGTTGTAGTAATAAGTTGCGGTACACATGATAACATCTACCTGTCATTGGGGGTCTAATGTCCATGTCTGTACTAGTTCATGGGTCTTTCGTTCATGGGTCTTTCGTTCATGGGTACCATTCATTATTGTGTTTGACGGCAGTGGGGTGAAAGTGAAGGAAAGTAACATTTACGTAAGACGAAGGTAGAAAAGTAAATGAGGTTTTTTGTCGTTGAAAAAATGGGGTCGTATTATTAACTCAAATAAAGTCGTTTTCCCCAGTAACTTGACCAGGAGGACCCATAACTCTAGGTAAAGAAGAAATTTGCGGGCACTTTTAGTAGCAATAACATAATGTTAAAAGTCGGTTATAGTGCAATAAGTAGTTACTCTGTTCACTTTCGCGTCACAACCGGCGTGGTTTTGCAAGAGCTTGTACAAGCAGGCGCCGTTGCCCACAGAGGCGCGACGCCGGGCGCGGCGTGCTCGCCCGGCAGCTGCGGCGCCGCCTCGCCGGCGCCCGGCGGCTCGGCGCCGCCCTCGGCCGGCGCGCCGCCGCCGTCGCCGCACCAGCCGGCGCTGCCCAGCCACCAGGTACATCCAGACATTCGTGTTTGATAAACATGCAAGATAACTTACTCTCCTAGATAGAGTAGAGGAAGCACAGATAAGGAAATGAAGTTCTACATTCAGCAGAAGATTGCAATATGATTTAATGAGCCATTGCAACACGACTTGATTATTTACGAAAGTATGTTGAACAAGTGACTAATAACATCAATGTTATAGTCAACGGGCATCGTCCCGACGACGCTGCACACGCCGGCGCCGACGCCCGACCCGCATGCGCCTCCGACGCCTGCTCCGCCATCGTTGCCGCCGCCCAAGACTTACACTCAGGTAAACTAAACTAAACGACTACTTCTTCTTATATAAACTTAGATACAATCAAGAATTATATCTGGTTATTGATGTTTTTATACTACAGTGTCATCAGAGTTAAATCAGTAAAACTAAAAGTCAGTTGAATGAACCCACTACCCCATTTATTGAAGTACAAATAAATTATCTTTCTATCATTATGTTCGCAAATACTCGCGCGTTAATGCATAAAGGATATTTACAATTAAAGAGCACACCTACCTATTGGTTCCGCTTCCACTTAATAACATTAAGAAGAAGAAGAAAGATAAAAAAGAGAAGAATATTGTACTACGATAAGGTTAAGTTATACATCCATACTAATATTATAAATGTGAAAGTAACTCTGTCTGTCTGTATGTCACGTTTTCACGCCTAAACCGCTGAACCGATCGTCATGAAATTTGGCAGAGATATAGCCTGGGATATGGAGAAGGACATAGGCTACTTTTTTACGCGATAACCGACATCCACGCGGGCGGAGCCGCGGTCAAAAGCTAGTATGTTATAACGTGTAATATTGTGTGCAGGGTGAATCCCCGAGCTGTGAGGTAACACGGCGACCCACACTGCCGGCCGCAGCTCCTCGCCTGGACCCGCTAGAAGATGAGCACTCACTGCATATGCTCTACGACTACACCACAGTCTACGCATGGTAAGCTATAGCATATCATAGCTTAGATAAGAATACCGCGCAAGTTAAATTTGATAAGTTTTTAGGAGAGAGCGTAAGTCTAAACAAAATATTTTATAATACCGCCTAAGTCAATGATCATACACAGAGAAACCGTCGATGTATTGACGAGAATAATATCAAAATAACAATAATTTCACCAAAAAAGTAAGCCAACTCGATTATTTGTGGTAGACAACGTAATAAAAATCGAGTTGGCTTACCTTTTTGGTGCATCAGAACTGTAGGTCTCTCTGATTAAACTGTGATAAATAAAAAAACAGATAGTATGGCGGACTGAAGACTTATGTGTTTGTGACACAACAGACGATTTGCGCGGTGGCAGAACTATTCTAATAATACGCTGCGATTGCATAATTTTGAAAAATAAAAATTGACGTCATTCGATGCGTGCCGAGAAAATCTATTCAATGAAGTATAAAACGTCACATAGCCAATTTTAGACTTAAGCGATATTGTTACTTAGCCATGATATCAATAACAGCATCTGTTGAAGAAAATCAGCGAGAAAACAACTGAGATAAACTACTTTATTGATTGTTCCGTGCAAATTGTAAAGTTCAAATGTAGGTTTCGTACATTTGACAGTCACATCTAAGGCACAGTCTAAGGCTAGTAACAAATCTTAGTAGGAAAAGGCGTCAAAATTACGCTAATCGTCTCGTAGGCGCGCGTTTTTTCGCTTAGATATTACGACACTTTCAAATCATTTGAACTTGCAATTGAGCGAAGATCAGCTCGCAAAGTTTCACCTCGTTTTTTCACTCAGATCTCTTCCTAGCCTCAGGGCCCTAAATTATTATGCGAGCTATACACGGGCGCGTCATGCTAAAATTGACTTGACGTGAATCTTAACACTCGCTACATTATACACCAGTTTGCGCATCAATATCATTAAAGCTTTTCTTATTGTGTTCAATGCTTGGTGACAGTGTCTTTCCTCTTCAACTGTTTTACTTGTTTGTTCTCTAATGGTGGGAACACGTGAAACGTTACATGACGTGTAACATACGTTGAAACGAACGTGCCGTCCAAATACATACAATGCAACATGAAATGTCACACACGTTGAAACAAATTCGCCTTAGGCCTGTGTTCACCAACATTTAAATCAACTGTTTAGATATTTAATCAGTTGTTTACTCAAAATTTCATAGGAAATTTGACATAAATCAACTGTTTAAATACCTAACCGGTGGTTTGACTGTTGGTGAACACAGGCCTTATTGTTGTGTTACATTTCATGTAGCATTACGTTTAACATATGTATAACCACCATTAAGAGTATACAAAACCAATCAACTTTAACTAAAAAACTAACTTAATCTTTGGGTGATAACCATGTTAAACTACGATCACTAACCCTTTACTAAGGCCTGTGTTGACCAACATTTAAATCAACTGTTTAGATATTTAATCAGTTGTTCACTCAAAATTTCTTAGGCCTGTGTTCACCAACATTTAAACCACCGGTTAGGTATTTAAACATTTTGTTTATGTAAAATTTCCTAGGAAATTTTGAGTAAACAACTGATTAAATATCTAAACAGTTGATTTAAATGTTGGTGAACACAGGCCTTAGGAAATTTGACATAAACCAACCGTTTAAATACCTAACCGGTGGTTTGAATGTTGGTGAACACAGGCCTAAGAGCCTCTTTAAGGGACGGTTGTTTCAAACGGTTGGTTAACGTAACATACGTAAGTCAAATAATAACGATTACATAATATGATGTTTAACGTTCGTTAAATACAAAGCGTTGTTTCACTGCATAAAACCGATCGTCAAACTTCAAATGTAGAAGAATAAAATGACGTTAACCAGTGGGTTACTGTAATCATTATTTTTTAATGAACGTTAAGGGCATAATTTTGTGAAACAACGTTTTTTTGGTTTGACGATAGTTAGCGCCATTTAGAGCGCCTTCACACTAGCGTTTGCCCAGCGTAGGCGTTCGATAAACGTATACGCAACGCAGACGCGGCGACTGCGTGGCGTTGTCGCGGCTTCAGAGCAAGGGAAATGACTCCAGAGGAAACACCGCAACAACGCGACACCTGCGCCGCGTAGTCGCGGCGTCTGCGCTGCGCATACGTTTATCTAACGCCTACGCTGGACAAACGCTAGTGTGAAGGCGCTCTTATGACGTATACGCGTGCGTCAAGTAGACGTGAAACAACCCGCCCTTAATTGCTTAACATTAACTGTAGCGGGATCAATCATTTTCCTTTGTAGCCAAGGTCTTATAAACTTTTGAGTGTTTTACTAGACACCTCTATAGTCAACAAATAAATCATCTCCTTTAGGCTGGAGCATCCCGTAAAGCGCTTCAAGTCATCGCAAAGCAATTTCCGCGAGGAGATGGCTCTGGGCGCGGGCGCGGGCGGCGACCTGTACGCGGGACACGACCACACCAAGATGGCCGCCATGCGTGACCACGCCCTACTCGATATCAAGCAGGAGAAACAAGACCATAATGTGAGTTAAATTTACTATATAATCATCCCCGCTGCAGGACATAGGCCCCTTCAAATAGGCTCGAGCATTTAACTGTTCAATGAGGGCGTTTGTAGAAATTAAGCTTACATCCCGACCTGCAATACTGCTACTCGGGATCTACAACAATATCGTATAGGTTATGTAAGGATACAGACCGTACTCGTGTGTAATAAATCGACCATTAGAATGAGAATCACAAGTAGAAATGATAGCGGCGAAGTTATGTAAAGCCCAAATTTTAAAACTCCTTTGTACCATATTTTCGGGCCGGCTACTGTTAATGAATAATATATTTCATGAACGGCTCTTAGCACCGTCAATCATCCGTTAAGAGTCCCATACTAGCTTTCATGTTCACAACATAAACTCACAGTTTTCTCTGCCTGTTCTCTACAGGAAGATACAAAAGAGTACAAGAACCTATTCACGTCGGACGGCCTATGTCCGGCGCTAAAAGACCTCGAGCAAATGTTTGACACGTCGGACGACGCCACCAGCGGCGATGAGACGGTAAGACTTGTGAGTGTACACCCTTCTTTATACTTATAGTAGACAGATCTGTGTTTTATGTGAGCATGACTCTCGCCAAATATATCGCTTCTTCCCGCGACTTCTTACGCGTGAAATTTCTTATATCCCCGACCCACCAGCATCGCCCGCTCGCGCTATTGCTTCGTTTTCGCTTAACATTAATTCTGACTTTTTTTCTTTTTGCTCGGCTCCTAAGGGTTGTAGTGTGATGTTAAATAGCCTACAACCTTCTCAAGAATTATCCTAGATCCAATGCATAAAGATTTTTTTCAAAATCCGACTGTTTCAGAGACTAGCGCGTTCAAACAAATAACAAAAACGAACACTTCAGCTTTATTATAATGATTGTGGATTGGCCAATTATCTATGGACTGAAAGAAAATTATGATATTATATGAGAATTATGGCTATTTTTGCATGTATTTTATGTGTTGTCGATTTATGGTCAAGTCATCCCATCTGAGATAACAATAAAAAAAAACCACAGAAACGGGTTTAATGCGTCGGGATAATTGCTTACCTGTCTTGATTACGTTTTTTTATGTTTTTATAAAAATATTATAAATGTAAATGATATGAATTATAAACTAAATAAAGGAAATAAAAATGCATGATGAAAAGAAATCGAGAAATATAATATTCGTTTTTATTACGTTTCTGTGTCTACATTAACTCGTCAAATGTCAAGTGCACCTATACGGTGCATAAGAGCAAACGCTCGAAATGTCTAATGCACCGCATAGGTGCATAACTTTCAATCAAAATAAATGTCAAATACATCGACCAATAGCGAAGGTTACCTTGATTGAAAGTTTTTTTTTAGACATTTCGAGCGTTTGCTCTTATGCACCGCATAGGTGCACTGGACATTTGACGAGTTCAACTTATACTTTGGTTCACATTGACCACAGAAATCTGATTTAATGCCTTAAATGTTTTATTACTAGTTACTGCAAATGAGTCTTTTACTAATCACACTCTTATTCCAGCTGCAAGTATCCACCCCGCCCGACTCCAACAAGTCGGTAGAAGACGTGCGCTGCGGCGGACGCGGCTGTCCTCGCGCCGAGGAGCTATCCAAGATGTTCCCCACGCCGCCCAGCATGGAGGCGCACGCGCAGGCCTCGCCGGGCTTCTCGCTGCCCGACGACGCCACGCCCGTGCGCCTGCTGCACGCGGCGCAGGCGGGCTCGCCGCCGCCGGATCATGCCATTGAGGTACGTGGAGCTGTCCAACATGTTGCCCACGCCACGTTGTTGATTTAAGGCTACGAACAAATATAAAATGTTTCATCTGTTTGTCTCACAGGACTGGTCATATGTTTTCAAACCACCAACCGTGTTCAAATACGTGGGCTCATCTAAGTACGCGCCGCTGTCAACACTCCCCAGCCAGCTCATGCCACCCGTGGCGCTCCCGCCGCACGCCGTGTACCGGCCGCGCTGCCACCACGAGCATGAGCACGAGCCCAGCAAGCAGAGGGACGACTCTGGGGCTGAGACCAATAGGACAGGTCAGTCATAATAATTAATTCATAATAAATGTTTATAAACAGGCACATATCACATCGGTGTTCAAGAGTGGTGATAAACATAACATACAAAATTATCGCCCTATCTCAATACTCTCCACCTTGTCGAAGCTTTTCGAGAGTCTTGTACATAGCGAAGTATATTCTCACATTCACTTGATTCACAACATCATTATTGGTGAACAACATGGTGACGAATGCCAATCTCATGTTGTTCGCAGACTTTTTATTCAAAAGCATGGATGAACAAGTTCAAGTTGACGCTGTGTACACGGATTTTCGGAAGGCTTTTGATAGGGTGGACCATAAACTGCCCTTAGATAAAATTGCTTACAACGGAATCCGTGGCAATTTATTGCGATGGTTCATGGCATACATACACAATAGATCTCAAAAGATAGGCATTAATGGTTTCCAATCAAGTTCAATCATTGTCACCTCTGGGGTGCCCAGGGCTCAATTATGGGGCCCCTATTCGTTTATTTTGTTCATCAATGACATTAAAAATGCCTCATTAATTACCGATTTCTAAAGTATGCCGACGACATCAAAATTTACAGGTCGTGCGAAAACACACAAGATTTGAAGACCTTGATAGATTTTCACAATATTGTTCATATAACAAGCTCCAGCTTAGTTTACCTAAATGCAGTGCCATCACTTTCACAAAAAACCAAAACATTATAAAATTTGATTATAGTCTACAAGGTATCTGTCTGCAGAGAGTTGACCATATCCGAGATCTAGGTGTTACAATGGACTCGAAATTGCACTTCAATCTTCATATCTATAATATCGTTAATAAGGCGTATCGGATGTTTGGTTTCGTCATGCGTTCTTCAAAAGACTTTAAAATAACCGTTAACTTTTTTTACTTTAATACAAAGCTTTGGTTCGTTCTTAATTGGAATTAGCAGTTCCGATTTGGAGTCCTATTTTTGATATTTACATAAAAAGAATGGAAATGGTTAAAAAAAAACCGGCCAAGTGCGTGTCGGATCACGCACAATGAAGGGTTCCGTATTTGGGAAGAATCTAAGAACATACTTAACATTGTAGTTGGTAAACATAGTCTCCCATACATTCCAACTGCAAATATAAGTTTGTACGCACAATATCGAGAGATTTACCATGTTATATTAAGAACATAGACTTCTTATATATTTTCCTGTAATTTATAAGTATAGATCTATTTTATGTTCTTTTTTTTTTCAAAATTTTAGCCTCATTAGTTTCGGTGATAGGGGGGGGGGGGGGAATGGTCAATTTTCGTCTATTTCGACGGTCCCTACGTACATAAAGACATGTCAAAAATTTATTTTATTTAATTGCACAATTACAATAAAAAAAAAGATTTGAGACCGTCACAGTAAGCCCTTTTATTTGATATGCCACACGGTACGGCTTGCAAAACTTTTTTTTTTTAATTTTCTTTTTTCTCCCCCAAAACTGACCCCAATATTCTAAATTTCACGTCCGTGTTTGGGTCACTAAAATTGATATGTATACCAAATTTCAACTTAATCGGTCTATTACATTCGGAGCAAATTGGCTGTGACGGACGGACAGACAGACAGACACACGAGTGATCCTATAAGGGTTCCGTTTTATCCTTTTGAGGTACGGAACCCTAAAAAATATTAACGTGTTATGCATTTCAGATGCACTAAGTCTAAAATACCATACACTCATTTGTTAACACGGTATAAACTTAAAGCTTGGAGTCAAGACGCAGCCTACTAATGGCCATGATGCTGCATGTTCTGTGTAATAACAGGTTCGATTGTACAGATATTACCAATAACCTATGTTACATTGTACCTAGAACTGTCATGCGTCGAGAGGCGCGTGTGCCTCGGCTATTCCACACTGCAAGGTGCAGAACTCACGCTGGTGCACGGGCGCCTCTCCAACGCATTGTAGACACGTATAACACACACTTCATCGATTTGGATATTTTTGCGCTTACACTAAGTTCAAAAAGTTGGCTATTGATTCTTTAATAAAATAGTCTTTGTATTTTTTTTTTTTACTTATATGTAAATATATAATTTTATTTTTTGCTATGTATCTTCTGGGCAATGGGGTATATATTAATAAATAGCCATGTTACACCTGTTATTCCAAAATATGTATGAGTACTAGCAACGCACGCATTAAAATAAGTACCTACCTAGAAACCATTATTTCGCGGACATTTGTGTGGGTTACACGTTTACGTAGTTTTTAAGTTATTCACACTTAAATTGTAATGTGTATCTGCTTTATGTACCAATAAAGTAAAAAAAGAAAACAACAGTAGATCATATTAGGTATAAATAAAATTAAAAAGATTTCACATAAATATGTAGAGACATTGAGAGGGAACGTAGGGCTCTGGCGGTCAGGGGTAATAATGTTGGCACGAAGATTTTCTCGGTAGACTGACCAAGGAAAGATTACTGTATTAAAAGTCTGTTTAGCTAGTTAAGCAACTTTTATTAATAACAGGGCACACGTTCCAACATCAAGGTAGCTCCTTTTTATTACCGATTATCTCTGCCCCTGACACAACATACATTCAGCCTAAGGGTGCGTTCGGATATCACAACAATTACTCTTTTTAAAGCTTATTGTCAGAGTTTTTACACCGGTAATCTTTGGGTCAACTACTCGAAAAGGTCGCTGGATGTTCTACGCGTCCAATATAACGTTTTTAGGATACTATTGCGCCTGCCTCGTTTTTGCATTGCATCGGAAATGTTCTCGGTAAATCATACCGATGGATTTCATGCCAAAATCCTCAAAAAACGGCTTCACTCCTGAGCAGAATAAAAGGCAGTCACAATAGTATCCTGAAGGCTGTGGCGGCAGACACTTCCTCCGCCATAATACGGCAATTTGTGCGAAAACTTATATACCATTTCTCGTTGCGTCTAGCTAGATCATAGATATAAGAAAGAAGGAGATATGCCCGGCAGCTAAAAATGTATAGAAACCCGATGTCTCCAGTCTGTTCCTTTCACTCGCCACAACTACACATGCAGTTCAGTAACTTACTACACAATCAATTATAAACCTTATCGCATCAAACACAACGCGCATTTACCATGCACCGTACAACTCACTCACACGAAAACATCGGGCTCTATCGTTGTGCTGTGCAAAAGCCATTTATTTTACAAATACACTAATGATTGACTAAATCGAAAAGTTATCGATTCTTCTATTTATGATTGTATTAAAACTTTTGTGGGGGACCTGATTTAAAAAATAATAATAAACGGTATACAAATAATAATATAATATAAATAAACAATATTTTGCTAAAAACAAAATATTATTAAGTAAATAAAAATAAAATAAAAACAATATGAGAAAATACAGATGTGTAATAAACATTATTTCACATGGGTCTTCCAACCGGGTTAAAACGGTTGACAAATTGAACGATAAACTATAATAGCAATATATTCATTATACAATCGACATTATTGTCGATAGCCTACGTTAGTAGATCTGCACAAGCACATCATTAGCTCGCGGCAAGGTACAGCGGCCGTACTACGCGACGCAACCGCATACACAAAGTATCGTTTTGTGATTTTTACATTGCGTTCTCCAGTTACTTAGCGTCATACTTACGTAGTGGTTAAGAAGCAATGTATTTATTGCAAAAATAATACAGAAGCTGTTTGTATGAAAACAAAAATAACCTAGTAAAAGCATGAAATATTTTACGACGTGTTGTTTTTCATGATTTTAAAGACAAATATAGTTAAATACATGTACTAATTTATGGTGACTCCATGATGTACAAACATTTTGTTTTGGCTTCGGTTATAACAAGAAATCAGTGAACAACACGGCATTCTTATAATTTGTCACGATCACGGTCGAAAGCGCACTAGTTCGCGGAGACCGCCATTTGCCTATTTAGCGAGCATTTTGATCATTGCGCGCGGACACAGACACGCCTGTTGAGACGCCTTCACTCAACATCGCCGCGCGCTAGCGGCAGTGAACGAGGGACGCGGGGACAGCGGGGAATCAGCCGGCCGAAGGCCGAGCGCGGGCCCCACGCCACACCGCGTCCCTCGTTCACTGCCGCTAGCGCGCGGCGATGTTGAGTGAAGGCGTCTCAACACGCCCCTTTGCGACTTCTCCTGTTTTTTATATTTCTATGGTCTAGATGTTGGGTGGTCTTCTCACAAATTCGTCTATAGTTTAAGCTACTAACAATAGTGATTTAAGTGCACACATATAAAATAAAGATACCGTGTCAAATTTTATTGTTTTTATTTGCAGCGTGTTTCAAACATTTTATAAATAGTTTGAACGATACCGCTGGACCGCGCCTTAGGTATGTGCATGGCTCACGGGTAGTGCAGGCCGCTCATTCGTCAACGCCCCCTATGGTGTTATGGCTTCCCTCCCCCTGCCTGGTATCGGTCTAACGAACGTTTATTTTCACTCACCATTTACATTACAGCAGGTGTAAAACGCTCGGCACCGCCCACCCCCGAAAGCCGGGAGCGCCAGCGGCGACCGGGCGAGCCAGGCTCCGTGCCCGGCGCGGGCAGCACGACGCCCCGCAACCCCGGCAGCGTGGCGCCGTGCCCGACGCCGGCGCGGCCGAGCCGGCGCGCGGAGCCGGCCGGCCCGGCGCCGGCGCTCCACGCTGCGTGCCCGCTCATGCTCAACGTGTTGCTGGCTGACACAGTGCTCAACGTGTTCAGAGATCATAACTTCGATAGCTGCACGCTTTGTGTGTGCAATGCGGGGCCTAAGGTAACAATTCGCATTTTCATATTCAGTTTCATTGATATTTTCTATTTCTGTAAAATCATTTGAAGATGAGAGAGACATAATGATGTTTTAATACGTTTAGCGTTAAATGCATTTTGTAGTGCAAGTGGGCTTAGAAACTGGCTGGGCTGAGATTTTTCATTGATTAAGTAATATATGGATCATTTGTCAAGTTCTGCACCCACTTATTATCATTTAATTTCCCCCGAAAAATGGATCGACGATCTGGTGAAGGTCGTAAGAATCCGCACATATTTGGAAGCACAGAGGTCGTTGTGGCAATGCTTGAAAAAGGCCTATGTTCAGCAGTGGATGTTTTTCAACTGAACGATGATTATGATTTGCGAAGTGTTTTCATTATACAGCAAATCTAAGAGAATTTGGGTGAAAGTTCACATGGATAGAACATAGTAATTGACGATGAACTCCCTTAGGTGGTCGGCAACATCCGCGGCGCGGACGCGGCCACGTACCTAACGGGCTGCACCGGCATGGGCGGCGCGGGCGGGGCTTCGCCCTCGCTGCCGGCGCCCGACGACGAGCCCTCGCACTGCACGTGCGGCTTCAGTGCCATCCTCAACAGGCGTCGCGCACACCGAGCTGGCCTGTTCTATGAGGTAACTGCATAACAATTCATTCATAACTAAAAACAAAGAAAGAATTAAAAAAATATTTAATGTTTTCCGTCACGGGACGGCCAGTAGATGTGAAACATCTATGTTAATATTAGAATTCATAATTAATAGTAAAAACGTATAACGGAATATGGAGTAAAATAAAGAAATATACGCGCGCACACACAAGGTAGTCGAGAAAGTGGCGTAAAGGTGGAATCACGGCATGACAGCGTCATGCTGTTTGCCGTCACGGCATATGAGTTGGTTTTACTGCCAAGGCGCGCCAATAGATGTTTCACATCAATTATAAATAGGGAGATGTGATGGTAGTGGTGATAGGGTAAATTATCGACATGTCAATTTTGGTTCCAAACATGAACTCAACCCTACGGAAGTCTCGCTAACATGGTTACTAAAAGATATAATCGCATGTCAAGTGCATTTCAATTTTGCTGATTTGATGTAATCTTAATGCAAAATAAAAGTATTTTGAACTTTATGAACATAAAAACGAGGTGTAGCGAGACTCGGTGACGTCACAAAAGCAATGTGAGAAAAATACTCGATTCATGCCGTCCGCAATATTGAATCATGGTTGAATCGAATGAAAAGTCAAAATGTATGAGGTTATGATTTTGAATTTCAATAAAAACATGACTAAATATTGTTCAAAATCAAAACCAAAATATTGTATTTCACATAAACCTACATGGGCACTTATGATACGTCAGGAGCTAGGTGCACAGTTCCAATTGGTCATTTCCTATGGAGAAGAGGCGGCAAGAAACTCCACTCCTATAAAAAAATATTTACATAAGGAAGGTTACTAAATTATTTATGTAAGCTTGGCGTATTTGAACGCTTTTTACATGATATAACAGCACAGCCAGGCATTTTCACGAAGGTCCGCGCACCTTGAAAAGTATTTACGAAGTACGTTAGTATCTATTTGAAAGTAGTTTTTATGAACGTACTAGAACATATTTTGTACTTGTACAGAAGGTGAAGTGTTCGTAAGGTTTCTCCATACTCTAAGTATTACCCAGTAACTGGTTTTTGGAGGTCAGATAGGCAGTCATTCCATGTAAAATACTGATATTCAGCTGCATCGGATTAGACTGGAAGTCTAGTGGTGGGACACCACAGGCTTATATTTATGAAAATAACATCATTAGGCGGTTAGGAAGTCTTCGCGACTAGTCTATCGTTGGTTCAGCTACATTTACGTAGCTTATGGTGCGTACAGACTGGTGAAACGTAACATGAAATGTATCATGAAATGAAATAATTTGCCGTACACATTGCTGCAATGTATCATGAAAGGAACACACTTTGTAACAATTTCTCATAGTCTGGACGTCTTGCGCATTTATTGCTTGCACGCTACGAGCATTACAAACAGCGTGTGGAGCAATCCGTGATTTGTCGGTTTTTCGAACGAACCCAAAGGGGTGCGCGGGGCAGCAGTGTGGACGGTCGTTTCGGAAATCCGCCCATGCATGCAACGACGTCTACGCTTGCAGCAAACACGCAATAAAAGGCAGAATGATACATTTCATGTTACGTTTCACCAGTCTGTACGCACCTTTAGACGGCAATGCAACGCAAAAGTTATATAGCTTGTGAATTTATGCTGTGTTTAATCTGAACATAGCTCAGAGCCGAGACGAAAAATATTTCGAAATCTTTAATATTTTACCAAGTTCAGCAGGGCATCACAGCGGACCGTATCAGAATACCAGCGCTGTGGTATTTGTTGAGATAGGAGCCTTTTTGGCGTCGCACATGGCTTTATTCTTATTTTTTTTTTTTTTTGTGTGTGCTTCTTTTTTACTTTTTGTATTTCCTGTGCGTGTCCCAAATAAATATTTATCAAGTTGTTGTTTTGTACAATGTCCAGGACGAGATGGAAATCACCGGTCTCGCAGAAGAACCAGGGTTGCGTGGCGTTCGTGGCGCTGGTTTAGGCGAAGTCGCACGTGTCGTGCTGGCGCAGTCCGCGGCGCCGCCTGGCGGGCCCGCCTCCGCGCTGGCCAGAGCGGCTCATCGAGCTGCCGACCATCCACCTGCTGATGAACGAGGGCTGAACTTACTCGAGTGAGCACTAGACACTTGTCACAAATTCAGATTCAGCACATCTCACGGAGCATTTAATCCTCACCATAACATGATGCCTGCAATCCCCGAAGGGTTAGGCAGAGGTACAAACTCGGTCCTCAAATCCTCTATTACATAAGTATAAAAGAGAATTATAAAGTTGTTGTTAACGTAACACGATACTAACTCCCAGGTACACGGACGGCGGCACGGCAGCAGCGCGTGCGCTGCGCGCGTCCGTGAGCGCGGGCGCCGCGCCGAGCCCGGCCAGCGCGGCCGGCCCGGCCAGCCCGCCCGGCCCGGCCAGCCCGCCCAGCCCCGCCGACCCGCCCAGCCCCGCCAGCGGCGGTGCCGTGCATCGCTGGCCATTCATCGGCGCGCGCGCGCCGCGCTCCTCCCGCGACGTAGTCAGGTAAATACTGCAGATTAGAATGGGCAAGAAACCCCATAGTTACTCTCAAATGTTTTACAATATTTTTCCCCTTACATCTCTTCATAGAAAACCGCAAATTAAACTATGTATCGTTATTTATTTTTATCCTGATCTATTCATTAATGGAGCTTTTCACAATGAAATATACTGAAATCTGTAACTCAACGACCCCCCCTTTCACCACTTTATTCGGTACAAATGATTAAAATAGGATAATTATTCCCACCAAGTCTATCATGTTCTCATGAATTATTTAATCCATTTTTATGTACTTCAACATACTACAGAAAAGCAGAAGAAAAAAAAAAAACATACTTGACGATTTTTCTTTCCATCCACAGATTGATGCGGCGGCTAAGGCCACTCCTCCAAGACGCGATACAGAAGCGTTGTTGCGGCGCGCGCATGTGGGACGGAGTCACCGGCCCTCTCACATGGCGGCAGTTCCACCGACTGGCCGGCAGAGGGAACGAAGACCTGTGCGAACCACAACCTGTACCTCCTTTACTAGTTGGTCACGACCGGGACTGGATCTCCTTATCACCTTACGCACTAAGGCATTGGGAGAGATTAGCCTTAGAACCTTACTCCTACGCAAGAGATGTCGCCTACGTTGTCGTAGCAGCAGATAACGACGCCCTCACGGAACCTTTACGCGCCTTCTTCAGAGAACTATCCACTGCTTACGAATCTTGCAGGCTTGGTAGACATCAACCTATAGGACGAATTGCAAGGGATGGATTAGTTCGTTGTTCGACGGGAGGTGAAAGAAGAGACGAGAGAGATGACTGGAGCGGGTCACTCCCGCCTGGTCGATTAGGCGAACATTTGCGAGCATACTCCGACACATTACGGTCGACCTTACTGCCTCAGTTAGCCGCGCTTACAGTGGACCGCGCATTATTGGACGCTGACAGACCTGCTTCAGAACCTATGCGACCACCTTCAACGCCTGACCATCCTGCAACACCAACCAGTGCTGCAGAAACTGACAACGATTCTTCAACTGGAGGCTGTAGCAGTTCTTCCGGCCCTGGCGTGCCTGGAGCCTCATCAACATCAGGGTCTTGGGATGAGGAGGAGGGTGGAGCGCCCGCGCTGGTGGTGTATGTAGTGGAGCCCCCTGCGTCGCACGCGCATCGACCGCTTGCTTTACATGCGTTGTTACGGCTCGCGGCACGAACTATGGACCATTTACATCACCATAATCCTCTTGTCAAGGTACGTTTTATATCTTTCAACAAAATACATTAGTGATTATGGCAAAAAAATATTTTTTTTTAGTTCGATGGTTATATTTGTGCCGTGTTCGGTAAAGATCTCTAAACTGCGCTGGTCTATCTTTTATTTTGAATATGATGTTAGGGTAGGTTCATATTACTATGTAGCCAGCGACTGGACAACCAAAGGTGGCAATCTGACACAAGTGCAAGTGCGCATACAATCTAATGAAAAGGATTTGGGACGTTCCCCAGATAATCTCCCTGGAAAGCATCTGCTCGCGCTGGGGCCTGGGCACGCACAGCACGGACGCGGGCTTGGGCTTGGGCTCGGGCTCGGGGCCGGGCGGCGCGGCCGACGTGCGCGCGCTGGCCTTCAGCGTGTTCAGCGGCGCGCGCCGCCTGCTGCAGCACCACGCCAACGGGAAGTCGCTCACGGGCTTTGGCACGGCGGCGGATTCTAATCTGTTTCTGCAGAACAAAGATGTGAGTAGTGTGCTGTGTGTAAGTTGGAGTTGGAGTTATTCGGAGGTGCCTGTACAGTTTTACTACTCTTTTTCTTATCAACTTGAACACTGTCACTAACAATTTTCTTCTATTCAGGAAAAGAACCGCGAGCCCTACAAGCTATTCTCCCCCGCTTGGGTTCTCGCCGCGCCCCGTGCCCTCAAAGAAGTCGCCGAGACGTGGGGCCAGGGCTCCGGCGAGCAGGGAGGAGTCCTGTTCCTGGCGTACTGTCTCAGTCACGATCAGAGGTGGCTGCTGGCGTCGGCAACTGATGCGAGAGGAGAGCTACTGGATACAGCCGCCATCAATATTCATGTGCCGCACAGGTCTGTACAAAATTTAATATAAGTTAATCTATTGTAGAAATAAATTAAAACTAATAAAATGTTTTGCTATACAAAGAGAATCAAAGAGCTCTCGCTGAAAAACAAATCAGCCGATAGTCTGGACGGTAGGACTTCTACCAAATTTTCACATAAATTGCGAACAAAAAGGCCAGCGGATGAATGACAATTTAGCCAACCGCGCATCCGTATGTGACTACTGCCAACTTTTCGTCTAAAACTTTTGGTTACTTTGCAAAAAATATATAATTTTTTGCCACCTAATGCATAATTTGCCTTTTGCCATTTGGTATAATGCACCATGAGAAGGAAACTCAAAAAATGACGCGTCGACCGAAACCAGCTCCTCAAACTTATCTCTAATTAAATATTCAGTTCGAACTCTTCCAGATCGCGCCGACGACGGAGCGGTCCTGCGCGGCGGCTAGGGCTGACAAAACTGATGGACTTTACTCTCGGAGTCATGAGCCAGGCGGCGCAACCCTGGCGGCTGGTCGTCGGACGGGTGGGCCGCATCGGACATGGGGAACTGAAAGGTAAGATAGACATTGATAATCTTGACTAAAAATTGCAAAACCATCCCATTTGCAGGAAAACTTTGGTTCCAAATTATCCTGAATCTGATAACTATTGTTATCATTAAAATATTTATACAAATGACAAACAATACTTAATTTCTTTCTGGATTGCTACGAAAAAATATTTGTGGAGGGAGACCACCATTTACTAACGATGACTTTATTAGTAGGCACTTGTTCAAATTGAAAACTAAGTAAATGTGAGTTGAAAATGTAAATTTTGTGTGTTACCAGGTTGGAGCTGGCTCCTGTCCCGCAAGCACCTCGTCCGCGCCTCCGCCATGCTGCGCGACATCTGCGCCAGCTGCGGGGTCCTATACCCGGGCGGAGTGCCCTGCATCCTGTCCGCCTGTCTCGTGTCCACGGAGCCCGACTCCTGCCTGCGCCTTATGGCCGATAGGTTCACACCCGACGAGAGATTCTCGCAGGCCTCCATACAGTCTCATCTGCACACGCCTAGAGATGTCACTGCAACGCATATACTTGTGTTTCCCACCTCGGCTACTACACAGGTAAGAATGTTAAAATACGGTTATATTTCTTTCTTTCTTTCGTTGTTGAAAATTCTGTTTTTATTTGCAGTTTTCCGAATCAATCAGAGCCCGTTTTCTTGACCCTCTTTAGTACAATATTTAAACTATTGTTTTTATCCTCAGTCAAACCAAATGCCATTCGAGCCACCAATGGCGAATGGCGACGAGAGCGACATGATGTTCTTGAACGTGGATATGGGCGACGAGGACATGGGCGAGGACAATATGACGGACCTGCTCATTGGGGACATGTTCAACAACATGTGGGCCGCCGGCAGTCCTCGTAGGACGGACGATGATCCTGCGGCTAGTCCACAGGCGCATCATCATCATCAGGCTGCGTTCCATCATCAGGATGATAATGCTTCCGTAAGTAAACCAACACCTTTGTTACGGTTCAATAACTTTTTGGCCTTGTTATTAACCTGTATCTGAAGGTTTTTAATTTCTTATGATTGAATTTTCTCACAGTTCCAGCTTGCAGTACAGCATTTTTCAGTGTGATAATGAAATGAATGAGGCCGTAAATGTTAGAATTAGGCTGTCATGCTTTTTGATTTAGCAGAAACAGAGCCACGCCATGAGCTGTTGAATGTGACACTATTTGTTGCCGCAGGAGGCAGTGGGAGCACTGCTGCAGCAGCCGCTGGCGCTGGGCTACATGGTGTCCACGGCCCCGCTGGGCTCCATGCCGGCGTGGTGGTGGGCGGGCTGCGCGCACCTGCGCGACGCCTGCCCCGCCTTCCTGAAGAGCGCGCTGCACCTGCACGCCGGCAGCCTGCAGGCCGCCGACGACTACACGTCGCTCACGCAGCGCCGCGACCACAACACGCACCCGCTCGACTCGCAGACCACCACCGACGTGCTCAGGTACGACTCTCAAGCGATGGCCACTGCCAGACTCGGAACAGACGACTCACTAATTGTACTGATATTAACTCAACCAATTTCGTTACAGGTACGTGCTAGAGGGATACAACGCGCTCTCCTGGCTGGCGCTCGACAGCAACACTCACGACCGCCTCTCCTGCCTACCCCTGCACGTACAAGTCCTCATGCAACTGTACCACACGGCCGCAGCGCTGGGCTAAGCCTTCCACCAACCTTCGAATATATGCAATTGAACTACGAAGCAGGGTCAACAACAACATAAGCCTTCCACCAACCACCTACGGCGTATGCAGCGTCTAACTGCTAATGTGATCTTCAACACTACAGTGATATGTGTGTCAAGTGAGCAAGTGTTTGTGATGTGCCCATGAATGGTCAGTGAAATGGTAAAGAAGCAGATCTGAAATGAACGAGGACTGGATTTATTTCTAATAATATTATAGTATTGTGCAGGAAAGCCTTAAAAACAAAGTTCTGTATCTCAATTACCTAATGTTTGGAGGTTTCCATTTTGTTACATAGGAAAGAGATAGCACTATGTATCATTGACCTGCCTATTACTATTTATTAGAGTAAATGATTGAAGTTAGTATTTGGAGGGTAGTTGTAGTGGTTATATGGGTAATATTAGTGTTATTTATTTCAATAATTTCGATATACTTTTTTTTTCTAATTGTTTCAAAAGAGATATAATCATTCTGAATTGGCCCACCTACGTATGATAGTTGTTGTTTCAGATCTTGATATAATTTAAAATTTTCCCATTGGGGCCTATCACACTATCAGTATTATCACGCGATATTTGATATTGTGATTCAGTATTGATGAAATATTGATGGTATTGATGTCAAATTATGATTACTACAATGATAATTTTACTGATGATAATATCACGATATCAAGGATCATGATAATATTGATAATGTAATAGGGCCATTAATTTAAATAACTGTATAGTATTATTTATTTATTTTCAAACATTCTTATTTAACAAATTTAAATCTAAATCATGTTCAACACGATTTGCCTTGTTGTGTCTCCATACAACCATGCAAAATAGCTAATTTACAATTCAGTCATAAACATTAATCACTGTATTACCCAAATACCACTATGTGTAAAGTAAGGTAAATGACTAAAAGGCAGCGTAAACGTAGACTTGTAGTTGATGACAGTACTTAGATAAATTAACTAGTAGGGAGTGTAAGGGCCTCGTTACGATATGTTGTTGTTGTCAAGTGTTGGTACGTCTCCTACATGTTGTAGGGGATGCTGTTAGAGTGGGGTTGTTGATTACTCTGTTTAGCAATGTATACATAGTAATGTTTTAGCAATGATTTCACACAATTTATGAGATTTTTGACACCTAGGGCAATACAGCTCTCGTCCACTTATCTATAAGTGTACATGAGTTTAGATTATAAGAATTGCAAATATTTATATCATATCAGTTGCTAAAACAAACTACTAAAATATGCCTTACTAATCAAAGTCATTAATAACCATGCACAAATTTCTAAATTGAAATATCAAAAATGTTATAAATTAATTACTAGGAAAATTTAAAAATGCAAATTAATTAAGCCTGGCCGGGAATCTAGGATTTATAAGTTAGATCACAAAATAAGGTCCAATTCGGCATATAAACAGTTTTCCATGTTTTATATATGAATCATTCATGACATGACAAAACGCATTTTATTTTCATTGCAGATAATATACTTAACAGCATAAAGTCGAATAAATCAAGGTCTTATACTCAACTTCATAGCTCAACCTACCTTTTGGATTGAAAGCTTGTTCAAATAGTTTTCTACTAGGACAAAAAAAAAATTCTTAAATCGACTTTTCAGGACCTGATGACTGTAATTGTATGCATATAATTTTTGTTAATTATTTTCAATCAGTTTTTAGACATCACAGTTAGAGTTTAAATTATTTTTATCCTCTTTCTGACAACATCATCTTGAAGATCATTAATGTCTCGTTAATTTGGAATTACAGTTTTCCACCTATCAAGAAACCACTTCCATTCAGTCTTGTCTCTATGCAAAATACTTCCTGATCTCTCATTCCAGAATCGAAAGTGAACCTCATTTTACGTAGCTAACATTTTATTAGATGACCACAATGCTTATAAAGACCTTGAAAGTAATTATGAAAATGTCGAAAAATTTTAATAACGCGTCTTATCGGCTAAATGCAAATAAATAAGGATTTTATGTGGGAATATTGTATTTAGATAGTTAATTGCTCACAATATCCCTTTTCTCTCTTTTACCTCAAATATTTTTACAACTCGACATTAAGTTCCGTCGATTTTAATTGTAGCAAGTATTAAAATTATTAGCAAAATAAAATTTGCATGTTTACAAATAACATTAGTAAAAACATAAGAATGTTGAACTCATTTAGCTTGTATTAAATTGATATTTTCTGGAATATAGAAAATGTTGAGTCTAGAAAAGTTGATTTTGAGTTTTATAGCTATTGAGCTTTAATTTTAGTATTGCTATCACTTCATGTTTATCATTCACATAAAGTTTTATTTTGATCTCAATGGCTACTTTTTACTATTTTTCCAAGATCAATGTCCAAGGTATTGTGACTTCACTATATTATGCATGCAATTACAATGAGAATCCACCTGTGAAGATTTAAAATCACTACTCTTTCCGACTTTCTTATTGCAAATATTTTAATTACAAGACAATGAAATATTTATTTCCTAATGAAAATGACGTCACAATATTTACAACTGTAACATAATTATTATTATTGCAGTGTATGTATTAATGTAATATATTTTTTTGTAATTTTTCGTTATTTTAATAAACCGGTATGAATTACCAAAGGAGTTAGATATGTATAGTATATTAGATATTTTTTTTACTGACGTTTCTTATTAAATCGTCCACCAAAACATCTCACTTAATATAACGACACTAAGAATTGTCGACTCGTTCGTTCATACATTATTTTTGTAGGCTTTTTCGAAAAACGCAATTTATTTCCTAATTTATCAAGTTGTGCACGTAATCATATAGTTTGCAATCTCTAGGGACAAAATGTATTAAGTAAAATTGACCACTGAATTATGTAATTCTGTACAATTTTATAAGAGGGAACAAACGCTCAACATTGCTTTACTCGAGTTTTGCATTACACCAGCATTCTAGTGGAAAACCAATGTTCAAATTATATAATTCACTAACATTAACTACCGATAGTGTCTGTGTGATGTCGGCTACGTCATTCTATAACAAACAGATTGCTAGTTAATATTTCTTATGATAATGAAATAAGAAAACCTGATCAGTAACCTTGATTGTGTAACGCTCACGTGATAGCCATTGTTTCGAGTGTGATTTTTCTCAATACAACATTTACTTGACTAGCCCTTAAGCGTGCGGGCACGAAAGCAGCGGCGTGGAGCGATGGCCGAGCGAGGCGATGGTGACGGTACAAAATGTTCCTCCGTCATCGCCCCGCGCGGCCACCGCTCCACGTCGCTGCTTTCGTGTCCGCAGCCTAAGTGCAGTGAGAGTAAGATCCTGTTAGGCATATGAATACTGCTGAAAAAGCTTTATTCATTCAGAAAAAGCACACTTGAAGCAATTATATATTGTGGCAGTGTTAGGGTCAATTTATACTAGAACAGAGTCGAAGCGCATCGAAGCGTCAATCTGAAACTTAACATAGCAAATTCACCCTTACCTCCACAACATAATACACATATTTCTTCTAACACAGAAAAAAGACGCGCGAATTCGCGCGTCGGAGCGCAACCAACGCTGATTGGTGCGCGCGCGTTAAGTTGTAGAGATAAGGGTGAATTTGCTGTGTTATCCTTTAGATTGACGCTTCGCTGCGCTTCGACTCTGCGCTATTATAAATTGACCCTTATGCAATTAGGCTGCAGAACGCTAATTAGGAACACCAATAGTTTACGGCTAGTTAAAATAAAATAGTGATAAAGAGAGCCCCCTAGATGATGTTCGAAGTAGCATTTGCATAATTAGACATTGTCGTTTTATAACAATAAATATAAAATGGAGCCATTTGAAACAACATAAGATCGTGTTGATGCGTCGAATCTCCGACAGTTTAGTAGTTATAATAAAATTTTCTATTTTAATATATTATTAAAGCGTAAGCGTAGGGAGGTGTGCTGTGAAAACAAATCTGTAAATATGTCCGATGCGTGGTTTGGATCGTGTATTACTCATTTTTTATTGATATATTATTCCATTTTTAATCTTATTTCTGTGGACTGAGTTCGGAAAAATCAAAAATCCTTAATCAATTTTTCGTATTGAACAAATTATCAGAAATCAGATTGTAAATTATTTTTTTGTTGCTTAGTACCTAATTATTTTGTATTGTCAAGTGATGGTAGGCAATTTGTACAGGTTTTGTATGTAATGCACGTGCGCAGCGCCGCGGCGGTTTGCATAAATTATTTAATTGTAGACGCGGCCCGCCCGCCACTTAACTGAATTATGCCTAGTTGAATATGAAATGTTTTAAATGTGTTACAGCATTTGAGAATATTTAATGATGTTGTATATAGTTTATTATTTTGTTTTGTAAAACGACATTTTGTACATATACTCGATGTAGTATCGAATACCGTTAATTATTTGCCCACATTGCCGATGTATAATGGAGCACGTTTTAAAGAAACCACTCGTAATATTTTGTACAGTTGTTAAGCGAGATTCGTAGTTGAATGGATTATTTTAAGGATTTCGTTTTTTTTTTTTTTTAACTTTTTTGTTATTGTGAATTTGTCAATTTTTTTAGGGAATTGGGATTGTACTGTACATAGACCTCACCATTTTGTCATATATTAGTTGTAAGCGGTCAAATCTGATGATTGATGTGGAAATCAAATTTTCTAAATGGAGCAATCATTAGAAATTCGTAAAACAAAATTAGTGTAATACTTGATATTAATATAACTTTATAAATAACTGTGAAAATAGGTAATAATAATTATGAATAAAATATTACATATTTAAAAAGCATTGTTTCATTTATAACTGCAGTAAGTATAAATAATAAGATAATAATATAATAAATAATTTAATTATTAACAATTAATATAATAAATATAATATTATTATTATAACTATTGATTAAATTATTTAAATTATTATTTATTAATATATGATATATAATTTTTTCTTCTATTTTTTTATTGAACAGTGCTATGATATAATTGTCCAGTTTTCTAACAGAACAGCAAAGAATTCTGCCAACCTTCATGGGAAGAAACCGTGAGCTTATCGTTGTATGGATGGAATGTTATAGAAACAATTTGACAAGACTACATAATAGAAGCTGCCTGAATTCATCATAACCTAGGGGTTCCCGATCTGGAGTATTTCCGACGTTTGACTCCCAGACTGGACCGGGCGGGGCTGACTTGAAGCGGCTCCTGCCCAATCTAGAGGGTCGCTCCTGCCGGAGGGGGGTCGTGCGGGTCCGCCCTAGTAGCATTTTTTGTTGGCATTTTGTTGGGCCACTTACCTCTGGTTAGTTGGCAAATGCATACACTTGGCGGGCAGTTTGCGGGTTGGGCCAACAACTGATGGCCTACGTGGATTTGCCTACGAAGGCCCAACTTGCGATGGGGCCAACGTACATTGCCCTACGAAGGCAATGTACGTTGGCCCCATCAAGGTCTACAGAGCGCGGCGGGCCTGGCAGCAGGCACGCCGCACTAGGGATGGTAGGGAAGAGGATAGGCGCAACCTGCTGCATGCGGTGAGGGTGTCCTATAAGACGGCTATGCAGGAGACTGAATTGGCGTACTTTCGTGGCATTGCGGAGTCAGGGAACGACGACCCCTGGGGGCTTGCGTACAGAGCTGCGTCGGGCAGAGTGCGCCCCCCCGCCAATGTCATGCAAGCCATTCGCCTAACCGAGGGGTTCACCACAACGGCGGAAGGCACCGCAGTGGGCCTCCTTGGCGCCCTGTGTCCGGATGATGACCCCGGTAAGGACACCCCCTACCACCGGCAAGTTAGGATGGCGGCAGCATGTTCCCCAACAGGGCATGAGTCTGATCCACCCAGTGCTGTGGCACTCGATCGCATCATTAGGGATTTACCGAAGACAGCTCCCGGTTTAGATGGTCTTACAGCCCGGATCATTAAGCACGCGTGGAAAGTGAGTGGAGCGGAGATGTTGCTCATGTACTCCGCGTGCATAAGTGAGGGTGTATTTCCTGACATATGGAAGGTAGGCAAGCTGGTCGTCCTGCCAAAGGGCAACGATCGGCCGCTCTCGGATCCCAAGGCGTACAGACCAATTACCCTTCTCCCGATTTTGGGGAAGGTTTTGGAACGTCTCATCGTCGCTTGCGCACCCTGTCTCTATCGGGGAATTTCGGACGGTCAGCACGGGTTTTCGAGGGGCAAGTCGACGGTCACGGCGCTGAACGCGATCCTGGACCGGGCGGCGAGCTCCTCGGAAAAATACGTGCAAATTGTATTGCTGGACATCTCGGGGGCATTCGACAACGCCTGGTGGCCCATGATCCTGACCAAGGCAAAGCAGGGCGGTTGCCCACCCAACATATATAAGATCTTGGTCAGCTATTTCACTGACAGGCGGGTCGGGCTGTTCATGGGCGACCAGGTGGTGTGGAAGAAGTCCACTATGGGCTGCCCCCAGGGATCTGTTCTGGGGCCGCCACTCTGGAACCTCCTGCTCGATGACATCCTGAGGCTGCCGTGGCCTGAGGGTGTTAGCGCTGTGGCGTACGCGGACGATATCACGGTCGTTATTGAGGCGCCGTGTCGAGCGGCGATTGAGCGGAGTGCTCAGTCGTCGCTGGAGGCGGTGTCCGCCTGGGGGACACGGAACCGCCTCGAGTTTTCAGCTGCGAAGTCGCAAACACTTACCCTCAAGGGTAAGTTTAAGCGTCCCCCTACTATTCGCA
This sequence comes from Dryobota labecula, assembly GCA_947523025.1. NCBI lineage: Eukaryota > Metazoa > Arthropoda > Insecta > Lepidoptera > Noctuidae > Dryobota > Dryobota labecula. Next base: position 3,434,149 of record OX383292.1, read on the forward strand.
TGGGCGGCGCCTCGATAGCGAGCGTGGTACAGGCCAAGGTGCTGGGCGTTGTAATTGACGAAGCGGGCTCCTACGTGCCGCATGCTAGCTTGGCCGGCCATCGGGCTGTGAACGCCTTCGGGAAGATGTCGAGGGTCTCGGCGTCTTCCTGGGGCATCAGGTATCGCGCCCTGAAGGTCCTGTTCTCAGGGACCTATGTGGCGATCCTTACATATGCTGCGGCCGTATGGTGGCGGAGTGTTAATCGGTATGCAGTGCGGAGTACGCTGCTCCGCACGCAACGCCCGGCACTAATTCTTCTCACGAAGGCTTACAGGTCGGTCAGCACCGCGGCGCTGCCTGTGCTAGCGGGGGTGCTTCCGGCCGACCTGGAGGTCTATCGGGCGGGACGAGTCGCGCAGGAGTGTTTCGGAATGGTAAAAAGGGAGCGCAAGGAGGCGATCGGGAAGGTGAGGGCGGAGATCGTTGCTCGGTGGCAGGAACGATGGCATGCCTCCGGTGACGGCCGGGAGCTGTATTCATTCTTCCCAGAAGTGATGGGTCGACTGGCGCAGGGCTGGGTGGAGCCTGATTACGTCACGTCACAGATCCTAACAGGGCACGGGAGCTTCAGGAGCCGCCTACACGCAATGTCGCTGTGCGACACTGCTAAATGCTATTGTGGGCAGGCGGATGAAACTCGGGACCATGTCCTGTGGGACTGCACTCTGTACGTTGACGACAGGGAAGCAATGTTGGGGAACTGGTGTAGGGAGGTAGTAGGGCCGGTATACCACCAGGATCTGGTATCCAGCGCAGAGGGCTTCCGGAGGCTGAGGTCATTTGGACACAAGTGGCACAGCAAACGGAAGGCCCTCGAAGCCGGCATATTACAAGAGGGCGGAGAGGGTGCTGCAATGCATCAGTAGGTTAGACAAGATAACTGTTTGGGGGCGAAGTCACGTCATGTGATGTTTAGGCCCTAGTAAGGGAGTAGGGAAAATAAGAGAGGGGAATTTACCAGGGGGGGCATATGGTCCGTATGCCGCAAGGCGGGAAGGACCAGGGGCGGGAGATGCCCTACGAAGGCCCAACTTGCGATGGGGCCAACGTACATTGTCCTACGAAGGCCCAACTTGCGATGGGGCCAACGTACATTTCCCTAAAAAAGCCCAACGAAAACGTGTTATGGGTAGGCCCAACGACACAATATAAACCTACAACATGAACCTTACCGGCTTCAAAATAAGGTTGGTTTTTCAAAACAAATCGCTAAAACCAACCTTATTTTGAGGGCAATGTACCTTGGCCCCGTCGCAAGTTGGGCCTTCGTAGGCAAATCCACGTAGGCCATCAGTTGTTGGCCCAACCCGCAAACTGCCCGCCAATTGTATGCATTTGCCAACTAACAAGAGGTAAGTGGCCCAACTAAATGCCAACATAAAATGCTACTAGGGTAGCGATTTATTTTGAAGCCGATAAGGTTCATGTGCAGCGACGATTTTTACACGGTTTGTAACACACATGCAATGAGTCTTCCGTGTTGTCATCCATTCTTCACGCACCACACCGAGTTCCCCACCGTAACCATCATCGTCGTAAAACTCCACAACTTTATACATTTAACACTTTCACAAACACTAAGGGTTAACTAACTTAACTAAAACACAGCCTGCTAGCCTGATATCAGGCTAATATCTTTGTTGATGCGAACAAAACAAATACTCACAAACACTCCGCAGCCGCAGGTGCACAAATGAATAACAAAATGGCGGGTGGGCCGGGCGACGCGTGCCGCCGCCCGCACCCCGCTACCACCCCGTTGGAGTACCAGTAATTGGCCCTACATAAATCTCCCAACAGTAGGAATAGAAGCAGTAGGCCCGCGTTAGTTGGCCCAATGTTGTCATTATACCTGAAATCCCTACAAAAATCTCCCAACAGTAGGAATAGAAGCAGTAGGCCCGCGTTAGTTGGCCCAATGTTGTTATTATACCTTAAATCCCTACAAAAATCTCCCAACAGTAGGAATAGAAGCAGTAGGCCCGCGTTAGTTGGCCCAATGTTGTCATTATACCGTAATCCCTACAAAAATCTCCCAACAGTAGGAATAGTAACAGCAGGCCCATCGTTGGCCACCGTTGGGCAAATAGTGCATGTTTATGACAATGGGCCTATTTTAAGTTTAGGTTGGCGGAATAAATAACCGTCTGCCAATACATTCCCAACTGTTGGCGTATGGAAGCCAACGGCAAATGCTACTAGGGCGAGGCCCTATATTGGGCACCGGTGTGGGCGCGTTCCTTGAGGCGGCCACCAGCCCGCCGGTTGAACGCGTTCCAAAGGGTCATGGCCATCAGGCTGGTCCGGGGATACCGCACAGTCTCCGGTGAGGCGGCGAGCCTCCTTTCCGGATTGCCGCCATGGGATCAGGAGGCAAACATCAAGGTGAAACGCCGGGGCATAACTCCGCTGCCGCGAGAAATCACGGTACAGCGGACAGCTTTGGCGGGATCTCATGACGACATGGAGGGTGCGACTGTCGCAACCCAGCACTGGGCACCCCACAATTGCGGCGATAAGTCCCCTCTTTGAGGAGTGGCTAGAGAGGCGCCATGGCGTCCTCACCTTCCGCCTGATACAGGTCCTCACCGGACACGCGTTGATTCGGATGAGGCGGTAGGAAACGCCCGGGTGTTACCACCAACGTCCATACAAAAAGCGGACATCTCCTTTCTCCAAACGATTTTAAACTTTAAAATATTGATGGTTAAGTTCAAAATCGAACAAGAAAATTTTACAGTTTGTGGTAACTTGATGTGCTGACCACCGTCGGTACTTTGATGTAAGTGGAAGTGAGATGAGATGTAGAGCAGGTGAGCGTGTTTGTGTGTGAGGGTGTGTGTGTGAGTGTGTGTAAGTTGTGCAATTAGTATAATAGGATGAGAGAATTTATTTATAATACCACAATTTGCTCAGTTGCATCTTACGACATGATCGGTCAATTTTTTCGCAGTAAATTCCATAATAAAGGGTAGATTTTGATTATCCTATTTTAAAAAGTTTGGAGCTAATGTGGTTGAAGTGGCAACTTACCAACGCAAACCTATCAGAGCGTCGCTTTTTAGTAAGGTACTGAGAGTCGTTAAGGTGGTGTTTCCTAATCACTATTTGTGGTGCGAACTGCTGTCTTACCTTTGTATATAAAAACCATCAATGATACAATTAATTTTTTGCTGTCACATTGCATACCTTGTTTTTTTTTTTGTCGTGTATAGTTTACGAACGAAAATATCTGTATCACAACGACAGTTTGATTAATAGTGATATTGACATTGACACTGACAAGTAAATTGAAGATCGTAAGGTCATTCATGGGTGTATTATTTTCTATATAATCCATAATTTATTTAGATTTAACAATAAATAAAGCAATTATTATAGAGTAGATAGATAAGCGTTTTCATCCATATTATAAATTACTTGATCTTTACTACAGAAATTTAGAGGATAGCAAGTAGACAAACTCACATTTCACTCTTGATGTTCCGTGTTTATGAATATTTATAAATGACAATGAAAATCAACGAGAAGAATTTGTGCGCTTTCGCGTCGTCATTAACGCCGGTGGACCGAGACGGCTGGCTGGACATGAGGGGCGAAGTCGGCAAGAGTTATCAGAAACGATGGTTCGTGTTGAAAGGGAATCTGCTGTTTTATTTCGATAAGAAAGGTGACAAAGAACCTGTCGGTGTGATCATACTGGAAGGGTATACAATAGGTAAGAATAGCTCTCTAATTAATTACATTTCTTTAAATATATTTTTTTTTCTAAAATATTATTGGCCAGTAAACAGCCTCACCTCTAGCAAGCTTCCCTTCATTTTCATACACAACTGCTCACTTCGTCTTCCTCCATACATATCTATCAGCTGTCAACTCAGTATGCACCACCTTTCGGGCTATATTGTCTTTCATACAATCCATCTATTGTTTGTGTTATCACAATACTTTAAACAGTGCATTATCATTCAAATCTTTATGATAGAACCTTGACTAAATTCTATAATCCTACTCGTTTCAATAATCCAACTTATTTGAAAATATTCTAACGGAAACCCTATCATTGATAAAAAGATCATATTTATATTTTCATCCTCAACAGAGTTAACAGAAGAAGAAGCGTACAGTTTCAAGATACTGTTCCAGTGTGAGGGAGGACGCACATACTACTTGTGCACCAACTCGCAAGCGTCCATGGAGACATGGATGAAAGCCCTCGCCTGCGCCAGTTACGATTATATGAAGCTCATGGTGAATGACCTACAGAGGCAGTTGGATGAGGCTCAAGGTAACTTAAGGATTTGATTAATTCAATGGATCTAGGTTGACCTTGATATGACCCAAGGTAGGCTGGTCCAAGGTCCAATGCCTTATAAGTTCACCTAATGTTCCACCAGAAGTCAAAGTCAAAGTCAAATCATTTATTTCAAATAGGCAGACAAAAATAATTAATTAATTGATTCTAGTTGCCCTTTCCAAAGGCTTCCAAAGTTACGTATGGAGTAGATTGGGCAAGAAACTCCATACTTAGTCTTTTAAAATGTTAAAAATATTTGTATACAGTAATTATTTATTATATTTGAAGACAATGCACTTACCTAGAATAAAATTACTATACCACAATAGGTAAAAATAATGAAAAGTGAAGCAAAGACAGACAAATTAATTACGTTAGATGCATGGTGCTCACATATTTACAAATATTGTAAAAGTAGATGATTTCCCTAAAATTTTAACATTAAATAACCTATGTCAGTGTGTGAGTATATTAATCACAGAAAATAAAATGAATGTCATAAAATATATAAATTATACAATTAAATTAGCAACCAGTTTGATTTTGTCTAGACTCTAAATAAATTGACCTATGAAGCAGGACCAGCATGTTTCCAGCATGATACAACCTAGCAAAACTTGAATAATGAGACTTGTTATTGAGTTCAACAACAAGAGAGACCGAGTTCATCAAATAAACAATATTTAAATTGTTGTAAAAATGAAGGGCAGTTGACAATAATAAATACTATTTGTTACTGTATGTTTGGTTGTAGATTTCGCAGAGCATCTCCAATTCACAAACAACATGGCTATGTTGCTTGTCTGTTGAATAAGTTATACAACACATATTTTTTATCAGAGTTAATAGTAGAATTTTCATTCCCGATATGCATTTTCAACTTCCAGCAGAAGCAGCTGCCGAAGCGGCGCTGGTCACAATAACTCCGCCTGAGGACGAGCCTAAAGTGCCGCCCAGAGGGCAGAGGTACAACCCATTTAACAGAGTCACGGATGGGGAAACCAAGGCTGTGCTGGGCAGTAGACATCGTAAGTATTCGAGTGAGATTGCAATTGATGTGCCTAACCCTAATACAAATAATCATGAATCATAACAATGTATGTCTATTATAAGTTTATAACATATTTATGTACTTGTGTATCTATTTTATTTGTTATCTTTTTAATATTTTTATTATTATTATTTTTAAATGTTTACATATCTCGGGACCCTGGGGTCCCGGACCTTTGGAAGGCGTACGAGGGGCCGAAGCCAACTCGCAGAGGCCCAATAGACGCTTTTTAATTAAATGAGGCACCAACCGACGATTATCCCTGCACGCACTACGTAAGTGCACCCAAGGACAACCCCCGGTTGGTGTAGGACTATTGCAAGATATGGAAACAAAGATATTGGACTATGGGTTTGGGTGGTTAAAATGGACTGGTTACCTAAAACTATGGAAGGACTATGGCCCCTGCCTGATCAATGTTTTTTTACACACGGATAAAATGGCAGGGGGTGACTTGCACACTCAATAATGGGCCCCCGAAAACGGTCGCTAGCACATAGTGACGTAGCGACAAGGGGGCAACATGTCCTGAGGTGCTCGAGGAGTGGAGAGGTATTCCACGGCTCTCAGAACAATCCCAGAGCCCGGAAGATGGTCAAGATCCCTACAAGCACTTACTGGAATACTTCCTTCCTCCAAGCACGTTTGCTCTTGCGAATCTCCACTCAAGCCGGCCAATGAAGGCAAGAATGAGGTGGGAGCTCAGTTCCTCGTCAGTGTTCACTTCAGCCGGCCAATAAAGGCAAGCTAGAGATGAGGAACATGACTTCTCCCGGGAGATAGGGTCCGTGGGGTCGCAACTGCCCAACAGCGCGCCACATGCTGCCCTGCGGGTTTCTGTATCTCTCTTGGTCTGGCTCCTCACCCTAGACATGTTCCGGTAAAGTAAACTCTACCGGCACAGACCCAGAGTTCGGAGCGCGCAAGCCCCACCACGACGTCAACGTAGAGATACGGCGGTGGGGTTATTATTATTATTATTATCTCCTCTTAAATAGAGCACCTGCCATCTTATCTGTTCACTACCCTTGGTTGACTGGTAGAGAATGCCTATGGCATTAAGTCTGCCTTTGTACCATAAGGTACAAAGGCAGACTTAATGCCTTTAAACTTCTCACACACAATAATGTGTGTGAGAAGTTTAAATAAATAAATAAATTATCGCGGAATATAGTTATACTAGGTATAAATGTAAAAAAATGTATGGTTAACCGAAGTTATTCCTAGGATAAATTTATTCCGTGTTTATTTGTAAGGCCGTTAGAATAATATGAAAATGATTAGGAAGAGCGAATATGTTGCATGCACACTTGTTCAATTTTAGTATTTAATTTAAGAAATTGTGGGAGAAATCCAATGTCTTCGTTGTAAAATAATTGCTTTATTCAGGGCTATATCAGTTAACAGCCAAAATATAATAATTCTTCGACTGTTCAGTGGCCACATGGGGCATGGTCATCCTTATCCCTGAGTTGTACTTAATTTTTATTTTAAAAGTCTAGGTGTCCTGAACATTCCAGAGCCAAAGGTACCAAACATAGTCATAGTCAACATAGTCAAAAATGTGGCGCCATATCCAAATAGCTTTTGACACAACTAAATTCTATTTTCTCTATCTTTTCAGATAAAGAAAACATCAGACCTGACCTACCTCGCAAAAAGGTCCCCTTCCGTGACATCCACACGGCGTACGGACGTAAGATATTAGTAGACAGGAGTGCGTGGCGAGCCAAAGTGTCCAAACAGAGGGAGGACACGTCACAGCCTCTTATTCAGTTGTAGTTAAGTAGGATTTAGTATTTAATTTAGAGAGCAAAAACTTGAACCAGAACTAGTTGGTACAGGTCCCGTCATGTAAAAAGAATGTTGGCCGTTTACCTGCGCAATATTATCTATTTTATCTATACATACAAATAAATAAAATTGAAGTGTCTTTTGTAATGTCAAAATAACAACTGTTTACGAAATGCATAATTATGATAGTATATAATATGGTACTTATAACAAAAACACTATTTTTTTATCTGTCTGTCTGTTTGTTCTGGCTAATCTCCGAAACGGCTGGACTGATTTTGAGCCAGCTGATTTTTTAAGGAGTAACTTAGGCTACTTTTATTTTTAGAAAATGTCACGCGGGCAAAGCCGCGGGCGACAGCTAGTTCTACAATAAAACAATTACACTTATATTATACAGGGTGTCTCAGAGAAAACTAACTTTTGTAGGTGCATAAAAAAATAACAAATATATTAATTTATGTATGACACATTAAATTACAAAATCAGAAACTGAAGACATGGGAAAATTACTTTTTGAAAATAACATTATTCAAACGTCGTCCTTCGCGGCTCTGGCACTCTTCAAAGCGATCTCTAACATTCATGAAAACGCGCCTCAGAAGTTGATTAGGAATGTTGTTGATTTCTTATCTAATGTTTTCCTTCAATTCAGATATGGTTGATGGATTACTGTTTTACACCCGACTCTTCAGATAACCCCAGAGTAAAAAATCCGGAGGTGTGAGGTCTGGGCTCCTAATTTATTTCTTGGAGTCTGCCCAATATCATGTAAACGATATTTTCGTCGAAATTTATTATTTTCAAGAAACGCGGTTACACAAAAAGCACGTTACTCTCCCGTGAAACGCGACATGGCGACTGAATTTGCACAAATTGGCGTCTCTCTTGTCATTCCATACGCACCCCGCGTTCCGCGCATTTTGGTCTTAGAACACTTCCAAATAGTGAGTTTATTCTGAGACACCCAGTAAAACAATAGCCTAGTACTTTAGGACGCGATTGTACCCGTGCGCAGACACATCCCTTCCTATGTCGCTCAGCATTATTTTTACGTGACGAAAACTAACAAATAATTTTAAGCATTACAATAACTGAAAAGGCGTGGATTAGTTTCAGTGAAAGACGTCAGGTTAATTGCACGAAAACAGTTTATTTTACAAAATCATTACAAACACAAGTCCTATTTACACCACTAGATTTATGACAAATTTTGTGTTTTAGAACCTTTCTGAAACCATAAGGTCTATAAGACACGCCCATCAAATTGCTTATTTAAAAAAAACTGTGTATAGTCGCATTTTTTTTTTTCATAAAGGATAAAAATACTGTTTCAAAACCTCAAAACTTTGGATTGTTTTTCCTGTACAACTTTCCTATTTCGAACAATAGATGATAACGCTATCTTATATTCTAACATTCGTGTTCTGATGTCTATTAGTTATGTCAAACCCTGCCGCGGACATAATATGCTGGTAGGGACCGTACTCACTGCGAGAATTCGTTTCGCCAATTTATTTAGCAAACGTTCGTTTTGCGCGCTTTTATTACGCAACGAACATTCAGACGCGATGTTTCAAAACTTTGCGAAGCGAATGCTCGCGGTCAGTACCGTCCTGTAGAGGCATCATTACTTCTAACTTGGTTTATTTTGTACAGGGTTAAATTAAATTAGCTAGCTAAACTCCGCAGATGCGATGGGTGGATGGATCTAAACAAGATAAAAACAAAAATGGATTAAAAAAAACATTAATTTTAATGTTTCTATATCGATACCTATCGCGTCTGCGGAGTTTAGCTAGGTAAATTAAAATAACTCTATATATGATTTGATGTTAGGAACATAGTATTACAATGATTAAGTTATTTAATGATAGTCCTATCAACATGATGAGAAAATCAAAATGTCAGACTACAGGTGAAACATGTAAATTATTATGTATGTTAGAATAGAAGTACTTACGCTTATTTAGTTATATTGTTACATCAATTTGTGCTTGCAATAATTGGACGTAGTTTAGCAGAAAGGATTCCATTATGGTCAAAAATGAGTTGTATATACCAAAGAGGTCCTGATGGTTAACGGAAGGCACCCACCTTCATGCGGGCTAGTTCCCATCATAAATATTTTTTTTTTTACAAAAAAAATAAAAAACCACAAAAAAGTGAAAAATAACTTTAATTTCCGAAGTCGGTCTCTTTGGTTCTGTATTTTCGTTTTATGCCACCGACTTTCGAAATTAAAGTTATTTTTCACTTTTTTGTTTTTAGGAAGTCGGTTTTTTTTTTTTTTTTTTTGTAAAAAAGTATTTTATTTTTCATTTTTTAGTTGTGGTACAAGGCCAAATATTGCTCGAAAATGTTTCCTAAAATTATTTTGAATTTTCGGAGCATACCGGACAAGGTCATGTCTAGGACAGAAATCCTTAATAATAATAATGCAATAAAGTCATATTTTTATGTAAAAGAAAAATGTAGTTGGTAGTATAGTCAGTATTACTATGAACAAACTTTGAAACTTTTATAATAAACTTGTAGTTTACAAATCGCATCAAATTATTAATCATACGTTCATACTTATAATACATAACATCACACCTGCGATCTCCGAAGAGCTCCCACATCTCGCCAGTTATGTTTAAGTCCTATGTAACAGGGGGCGAGCCTATTGCTATAAACTGGGCTCAGATCCAGGCTCCGGGCTGCTACTGAGAAATTCCAGATGGAAAAAACCAATAACACTGCTCGACCTGGGAATCGAACCCAGGACCTCATGCTCAGCTGTAGCGCTTGTGACACTGTGTAATGTTAAAAATATAAGTACAATATTAGCCCGAGCGGCGGCGGCTGTTATAATCCCTAGCTATTCCGGAGGACTGGCGCTTGAATTCGCCGCTAGAGGCGCTAGTGTAGAGTGAGGTCTCTAGAAATGTCAAATGTAAAATTGAACGTTCACTGTTTGCGGGATTTTCTATCGCAAATTGTTACTAATTATTCATAATTGTAAAGATTGTGCCATTCCTGATTAACTATGGCTTACGATTTTAAGTAACAACCATCTTATTTCGTAGCACTTGGAGGAAGAATAATAGTTGTCTGCTTAATGCCTTCCAATTTTAGGAACATTATAATGTAAGTAAATATTCATTTGATATTTTAAATGTAAGTAAACAAACATTTTATGAAGTAATGAGTACTTAAACATATTCAAAACATATAAAATAAAAGTACTGACAGGACCTGACTCAACAGTGGCGCCAACTGGTGAGCACAAAATCGATAGCCCCCATAGGATTGGCTGTACTTGCAAAACCTACGTCAGACAGGCGAAATTTAATTATACAGGGTTATTGGTACACTGTCAACCTCTCAGGACTATTATTAACTTCATAAACAAAAACTTTTGTTCTATGACTTAATAATTCGTCAGATTTTAAGTCATCAGACTTTCATACAAAAATAAAAATATTTAAATTCAACGCTCTAAATGTATAGAATAACGAAATATTGAAGGTTTTTTTCAGTAAATGTTACTATTGTACTGTTGTTACTGTTGTTAGTAATACAGTCCTGCAAGATAAACTTCCATAATTAAATGAAAAAAAAAAAAAAAGAATAAATTGACGACTTGGACCATGAAACCCTGAAAGAATCGAGGTAGTCGGGAAAAATAAATTGTTTATTAAATTAACTACTAACTTAAATATTATCCGTTTATTCAAATCTCAACTGTCATTCTTTGACAGTTGAGAGGTCGACAGTCGTATGAAATGGGTTTAACACGGCAAATGAACGTAGTGTGTCAATTTGATAAACAATAATAATTAACCTATTGACCGCTTGGTTTTATATCAATGGCCGTGCCCCCAGCGCCCGGCTCGTAAAGCTACAAATTAATATCTACGACAATGGTCGTGCCTTTTCCCAACTATGTTGGAGTCGGCTTCCAGTCTAACCTGATGCAACTGAATACCAGTATTTTACATGGAGCAACTGCCAATCTGACCTCCATAACCCAGTTACTGGGTAATATCCTTTGGTTTTTTTCTTTCTTGTGTATAGCTATTTCTTTTTATATAAAAAAATCTTAGTAGTTTGTTTCCAATTTTATTGTTTTTCCACAGTAGGTTTTTCTGTTTCCTAATGCTATCAAATTATCCAATAAATGAATCTTGACCCTAGTCAAGGACTTAGTAAGGACCAGTAATAGTATGTATAGATATATATTTTTCTATGTAAATCTTAGGACATCCTCTATGGCCGAGATCTATAGAGTAGTAAGTCTAGTAAACGTTTCAAACGAATATGAATTTGAAATGAATAAAGTTCATGTTCGTATAAGTTAATGTGAGTTATACTTGAAGTCTCAAATTCAGATAATTTATGTAAACAAAGGGGATAACACAACAAAAAAATATCTTCGTAATGGTAATTCACATAAAATTGCGAAAAAAGAGGTTCTATTTTCTTTTAAGTACTGATTTTAAGAAATAATAATTAAAAAGTAATCATACCGTCATAATTTTTATAAATTTTCGATTTTAAACAAAGTTATTAATAAAAGGAGATTTTCTGGTATAAAATATTTTATGATACTGGTAACAATGCAGGAGATCCAAACATTTTCACATTTTTTAATCTTCAACAACACTAATATTACAACTCTCATAAATAGATTCATATTGTAAGTAGCATATCTAACCACATTTTGGACGAAAACGGCTGTAAACTGTTTCGATTGGAAATCGATTTTGGGACGCCTACGTCTAGCACTGGGCTTAAAAGGGCTGATTATGACTATCATATACCGTGCCTCCGACACACTACAAAAAACATTGTTTGGCAACGGTATTTTGTTTGCATAGTTCTTATAATTAATTCACTTTAATTTTATCGATAATTATTTACAAAAACATTTAATGATAAAATGTTTTGCACCACTGTCCTGTCATTTTGACAGTGACATTTCTTGACATTACTTTGTTTACATAAATTATCTGAATTAGAGACTTCGGGTATAGTGTGTTATACGGATAAAAACCTTATCGTCTTAAGTATAAGGTTCGTATTCATGTGGAAACTAACCATGCTTCGCAAAATCGCGCGTTCTGTGAATCTCGCCCTAAGTACGCTCTACAGATATCGGCCTACGTGTTTAAAAGATGACAAAAAACGAGTTAAAAGTAACAAATTGGATTAATTTGATTATTGATGATAATGTATATTTTGTTAGATGTTAAAAAGACTTTTAATAAGAATTAATTTTTAGTTTAGTTTGTGTTGTATTGTACGACATTTATCACAATGTAGGCTATGATTATATTTAAGTAGTAATTGGCAGATTTTGAACGTTTGTATAAGTCACTGTTAACCGAAATTAGTCTATGGAGTTATGTAAACCATACACGCTACGGATTGCCGTACGGAATACCTATTTATGGGTTAGAAGTACATCTGAACGGTGTAAATTAAGTTGATTTCAGAATGACTAGTTTCGATTCAGTCATAAAAAAATAAAAGTTGTAGCGCATACTGAACTATAAGTGTGGGTATAAAAGTTTTTTTTTCCAAAATCTTTTTTTTTTTTCTATGGAACACGAATTCGGAGTTCAAAATCTGCAGACGCTTATTTTGTATTTATGTTGTAAACCGCTTGCCGACATACTTATATTTTTGTTGTAAATCAATTGTAATTAGGAAATATTTATTGTATGATACAATAAAGTGACCAACAAGCATTATTCTTTTATTTTGGGTTGCATTAGCCCGTGAACTTAATATGTTCTTACTTTTTCTGCATTTTGTAGGTCAGTATCGTAGTAGTTATTGTATTGTTATATTTTATTACAAGTTTCTTAACGTGCTCTCTCTTATTCAAAGTCATTTATTTCGGACAACAGTTATCTATATTGTGTTAGTATTACAAAACAACTTATATTCTATAACCCAAAGTCTCAAATTCAGATAATTTATGTAAACAAATGGGATAACATCAAAAATATATCTTCGTAATGGTAATTCACACAAAATGGCGAAAAAAAGGTTCCATTGTCTTTTAAGTAACTACTGATATTAAGAAATAATAATTAAAAAATAATCATAACCTAATTATTTTTGGCCATTTTCGGTTTTAAACAAAGTTATTAAAAAATGGAGATTTTCTGGTATAAAATATATTATGATACTGGTAACAATGCAGGATATCCAAACATTTTTTTTTTTTTTAAATCTTCAACAACACTAATATTACAACTCTCATTCATAGATTCTTATTGTAAGTAGTATATCTAGCCACATTTTGGATGAAAACGGCTGTAAACTGTTACGAGAGGAAATCGATTTTGGGAGGTTTACGTCTAGTAGTGGACTAAGGCCTGTGTTCACCAACATTTAAATCAACTGTTTAGATATTTAATCAGTTCTTTACTTAGGAAATTTGACATAAATCAACTGTTTAAATACCTAACCGGTGGTTTGAATGTTGGTGAACACAGGCCTTAAAAGGGCAGATTATGATAATCATAGGCCGTGTCTCCGACACACTACACAAAACATTTTTTGGCAACGGTATTTTGTTTGCATAGTTGTTATAATTAATTCACTTTAATTTTATAGATGACTAGCTTCTGCCCGCGACTTCGTCCGCGTTAAATTTCTTGTTGCCTGCCCGTGCCTTTACTACGTTTTCGCATACTCTTTCATTAAAAAAAAATGGTGTTCTAGTTAATAGGAATGTAATTATTCCTCAAGAATTGGGCTGTAAAATGCAAAAAGATTTTTTCAAATCCAACTCGCAGTTCCAGAGATTAGCGCGTTCAAAAAACAAAAAACCGGCCAAGTGCGAGTCGGACTCGCGCACGAAGGGTTCCGTACTATCTATACAAATCCTTATCCTTACTAATATTATAAATGTGAAAGAAACTCTGTCTGTCTGTCTATTTGTCTGTATATTATAAACATGAAAGTAGCTCTGTCTGTATGTCTGTCTGTCTGTATGTTACGTTTTCACGACTAAACCGCTGAACTGATCGACCTGGGATATAGAGAAGGACATAGGCTACTTTTTTACGCGATAACCGACATCCACGCGGTCGGTGCAAAAAAAACGGCAAAAAAATCATGTCCGTTGTATGGGAGCCCCCTTAAATATTTTTTTTCTGTTTTTTAGTATTTGTTGTTATAGCGGCAACAGAAATACATCATATGTGAAAATTTCAACTGTTTAACTATCACGGTTCATGAGATACAGCCTGGTGACAGACGGACAGACAGACGGACAGCGAAGTTTTAGTAATAGGGTCCCATTTTACCCTTTGGGTACGGAACCCTAAAAACGAACTCTTCAGCTTTAGAATAGACTACCTCGCAGAGTTGATCATTATTTTGCTGCGGAGTTATTATAAAACAGTTATATCTCCTAAGATATTCATTGAAATTAAATGACGTAAGGGCAACTTTGTTCAAAATTAAATACTTGTGATGAATAACGTATTTATTTGGATAAGGATTAATACCATGTTTATGAAAACTCCTTCGCAAATAATGCATTCATTTCGAACAAATATGATTACCATAAAAAAGGTTATAGTGAGTCAATCTTAAAAGAAGACATATTATGCTGTCGCGGACTTTTTTTTTGAAAATTTAAAGAGGAACAATTCCATTATACATGATATTTGCGCAACTTAAACCGTTTACACAGCGCACGCAACAATAATTATTCCCGTTTTTGCAACATTTTTCATTTATGCTCCGCTCTTTTTGGTTGTAGCGTGATGTTATATAGCCTATAATATTCCTCAATAAATGGACTATCCAACACAAAAAGATTTTTTCAATTCCAACCAGTAGTTCCTGAGATTAGCGCGTTCAAACAAACAAACAAACTCTTCAGCTTTATATATTAGTATAGATTACAGGAAAAATAAAACGAAGTCACCAAATAGCACACTTTTTCTAATATTGCAGTTTCAGGTCAGTGCCATCTCTTGACCGATAGTGGAACTAATGTAATTTTTTTTAAATAATTTTTGATGGTACGGAACCCTCGGTGCGCGAGTCCTACTCACTCTTGAAAGGTTTTTTTTACTTGGTCAGAGCACCGAGCAAATCTACGAGCAAACTTGTTAATCTCTCTGTCAATGTCTATATCATCGTATGTATATGGTCGTCGGTGATGGATCTTGGTACGTCCAAGATCCTTAAATTTTGACACTCTAACGGGAGCCCAGTTAACTTTATTATTTCCGGAACAGAGTCCGGACACCTACCAGCGGCATGAAAGATCACATATTTACTCTTGGTGACTTGGTATAAATCAGTCCGTGTGAGGCACCATAAGTCTCACAGACTGAGCAATTCTCTGATTGCCCCAGCAGCTGGGCCCAGCGGCACCATATCATCCACGTAGTTGATGTTATTGACACTCACTGCATTTACTCGACAGCCAATACTCATACTACGGAGCTCAGTGATGAGACCATCAACATACAGATTGAAAAGCCTGGGGGATGTCAAACCCCTTGTCTCACCGCATTACAATCTTTATACTGAAGAGAGAATGTTAGACTACTTCACCTGGTTCTTTTGATTGGCATATCAGTACTGGAAGATTTTCAGTATTTCAGCAAGAGCCTTGCCACTTGTACTAAAGCACATCATAGGAAACAAAATCTAAGGCCTTTGAGATGTCAAGGAAACCCGAACGGTGCTTCATGAAGATTTAAAATATTATTTAAATATGAAGCAAGCATACTGTCCAACACCTTAGCCATGATCGTTGCCACGGAATTCAAGCGGTAATTCCCTTCGCTCGATATGTCCTACCCCGCCTTAACGATGGGAACCTTAATAGACTTCATAAATTTGCTTACTAGTTCTGTTTTGCACTTGTAGTTTTTTAGTTATTTCACAAAAACATTTCCTGCTGGGGTAGCGTTACCGCAGCCAGACATTTTCTTTTTTAATGGGAATATTGAAATAAATATTAGCTATATAATTAGTTGTCCAGACGAGGTAAATGTTGCAATTTATTTTGTATTTGTTCTTTCTTCGGCTGCGCAGTTATTCGAGATCCTGCTGGAGTAACGTTTGTGGTTTTACTGGATTTCTGAAACGGTTAAGCGGATTGTAATCATCTTTTGTACGACCTTAAGAATTAGTTTTAATTAGTTGTGCAATTAAAAAACAAAAATAATGCACCGTTCAAAGGTTATTTAATTAAATGAACACTTCAATAGGTCCTAACACTTTGAATAAGAGTTCTAAAGACTTAGGTACTTAGGCCTGAAACTGCGTTATGCGGACACCCGCGCGGTTCTATACAAAAGTGCTCCGTCGCAGGGACAAGCGCGGGCGTAAGTCGCGGAGGCACGCGCTGGGCCTGGTAGCGCCAGCTTACTGGCTGTCGTTTTATTTATGCTAGTCATCGTTTTGCTAAGTTCTCCATCGACACAACTGTACATGCACACCGTTAAAATTACACTACGCCGTATTTAATTGCCGACAGAGCCCCCCGCGTATCCACGCGTGTACACACGCAACGGGTGCCCGTCGCGGAAGCCCGCTTAACGCAGTTTCAGGCCTTAGAACGTTATTTTGTAGCTAGTACCTGCCTTCAAATGTATGTGAAGTTTCATTAGTATCTTGTTAGTAATTAACAAATTATGATGAAATTTAGTTCTCCACGTTCACGGTCACAATGCGCGCGGTGTTATTTGGCCACCGATAAACCTGTATGTGGATATACCTATCAACTGAATGATCAACAATTAGTTGCTTAGTTTTATACCTGTAAAATTTCAGCGTAGTACATATAATAATTAACGAGATAATAAAATTAAAGTCGTTAGGAAGTGCAAGACCGTGGTAACCCGACCTTGTTTAGTGGTTCCTTGGTGCGTGAAGATACCTTTATATCTCTGGAACCCCTTAATAACTATTTTCGAGATTTGGCATAGCGTTTCGACTATTTCTTGACATTTTTTTGGAATTGAAACCAACTCGATACTCCCAGCGGTTTGCTTGCACTTGAGGATTGTGTGGAGACGTTCACCTCACAATCCTCACCTGCAACGTATAAGCTTTAACTTCGGAATCATATCAGACTATTTTTTTGACCTTGGTGACTATTTATGACTATTTCTTGACTACTTTTTGGCGTACTCAAAATAGATTTTCATGAAGTTTTCAAAGGTGAGGAAGTTTTGTGTGGTGAACACACAAAATTGGGATTTGCAATGATCCTGGAAATTGGTCGAATAAATGCGAAAATATTTTTAATTTTCAAATATCCTATCCTTTTTAAAGCCAATTTTTCGATTATAATAAGTCATTATGGGATCAATTTCTTGTTTGATCCCTCTTTTTATGTAAAAGGATTATAATTTTTTGAATGGCAGGAACCATCTGTGGGAATGTACGTGATTTTAAAATGTATGAGTCTGATAAATTTAAATCTGATGAATTATTAAAAGTCATAGAACAAATGTTGTTGTTTACGATGTTAGTAATAGTCCGGAGAGGTTGTTAGGGTTTTACTATATGGGTGAGTTGGTATCTAGGTAGAAGTAATGAATGAACGAGATGAATGGATGCAATAAAACAACAATATGTTTGTATTATGTAAGTTTACTGTTCATTTTATAATATGTTATTATAAACACAACGTCAACTAGTACAGTCGACAGCCTAGATATGTCAAAACACATTCAAAACTTCAAAACAAGGGAACACAACATTACATGAACATAGTCTGCCGCCGACTGTATATAAAAAAGCTCAAGTAACATAAGTTAATTTATTATAGCCGTGAAGAATTACGTTTATATTGTCGTCTACTCATGTATTACTTACAATGCATACTATAGTTTTGGCATAACATTTTTTAACCAACTAGATAACATTGAGCAATTTATTCCATTTATAAATTATGTATACAATTTTTCGTGACATGTTATACAATAGGTACATAAAACTATCCGCTAGTTAGTGTTTATCTATACACAACAATGTGAAGGTGCGTTGGAAGACGGTTCAATGCCCAGAGTCAGGAGAATGGTAACAGTTGCACACGCTACAAGGAGGAGCTCAAAGTCAAAATTAACGCAAATTATATATTTTATTTTCGTAAACATGTTAATATTAAGATATAAAGTATATAAATATGCCTCTATACTAACCGCTCATTAGCATTTACTTTCCAAAACTAAAATAAATCGCGACAATAATGAATTTATGATTTCATCACATTTTACGAAAAATCTATTTTGTTTGCCGAAATATGGATTTTAAGTGACATGAAACGATTAAAAAGACTTTAGTAATAAATTCTAGACACACATAATAAGTCCACGCTTTCAAAACACGGTTACAATGCATAAAGTCGCGCTGGTGACGCAACCACCGGGTTCAGTACAATCTTAGAGAGACTTTGTAAAGATGGAGAGTGAGAGGGTAAACCTAAGTTCAGAATAAATACAAAATAAACATAATAAATAGAGCAATAAATAATACAGTTAGGTTCGAGACCTCAAGAAAAAACTTTTTAAATTAATTGTTTAACCGATAATTGCGTCCCCAATGCTTGCAAAACACATTAAATACAAAGAAATATTTGGTAACAACGTCTTAAAGATTAACATACAGAAAACAAACAATGAGGATACAATCGTTAGTATTTACATTAAGTATATAATTTACACAAGTCACATCACTAACCAAATCGACTAAAACTACAACTTCGAAAATTAATACATTATATACTGTTCTCAAAGATTATATACAATTGTGTGGTGGGAGTAAAGGTCTGGCCACTTTGTTTTTTATGGTAGAAAGTGTATTTGGTCTTAACATATTAAGTAATAATTAAAACATTAGTGCATTGATAACATACAGTTCCTATAAGTCGTTTAATTTACTCATTTGGATTTTATAACTCAGTAAAGATGTTTTAGTTTAACAAATTGGCTTTTTCATTAGATATATTTGTTTGATATATGCTATTAAGCTTTTTAAGTTACTAAGCTACCATTGACGACGGTTAAATATTCAGACGTTTGCCGAGAAATACAGTTGTCTCAATAACCTATCCACTTGTGATTATATATCTGGGTATATATGAGTGTCGTGGGTGGGGAATGAAGCGAGTGGCCAGGTGCTAGCGTGGTGGGTGTCTGCGACGTAAAGGGTCGCGTTGGCTCGTCGTTACAGCTCAAAGCGCTTCTTGCGCTCGGCGACCATGCCCGCGAGCGGAGCGATCGTCGCTCGCCCGCTTACCGAGCAGCGCTTTGGCGCTTTTAGTTCTGGAAAGATACAAGTTACGAAATTAAACATTCATATAATAAGGAACGAATACAAAATATTTTAAAATACAAAATGAATGTATGCGAATTATGGCTTTTCTTCTAAGCATATAGAGAATTTTTAATGGGCAAGTCTTATAACTAAAATTGTAGTAGATTCGATTGCTCTCTCGCTCACTCGCTTGACTTGAAAATAACAAAGAAAGGTAAAATGGAACCCAACAAAGTCAAATTGTTACAATGCAGACTTGCTGCTAAAGTTCAATATTTACCTGGACGGGTGAGAGCTGCAGGTTTCTCGTGCTCTCTGTCTTCGCGTACTGTATCTTGGCTGCGCGCGCCGGTCTCGCCGCCTCCAACAGCGGACTCGTCCGGGACGATTTCGTCTATAGTACATAATTTATCACATTAATATTGTATATGTCATTGATATTATCTGGAGCTGAGTTGACGATATTTTATTAACAAAACAGGGCTGTGTTTATAGTATTGCTGTGTTAATTATTGTTAGGCGTCTAAAGAGCAGTTAGTTTGTTTTTGGTTGTGGAATTATAAGGCTGCAGAAGCTTTTAGTTAGGGGTAAAGTGGAGTGTGTAACAAACTTAAAGAAAAAAAATTGTTTTAGTAGGTAATTGACATGTAATTGATACCTAAATACCAGAATATTTACAATCTATTTTTATTCCTTTTGTAGTGATAAATATTAAAAACTATGTTAATCACATGTCTGGTGCTTCTAGTGAGGGACAAACATCAAAAACTGCAATACTGTTAAAATTGAGAAATAGTCGATTATTGGTTACAAATTAACACCCCAGTACCCCGGTTCAAATTGTTTAAACCATGTTTTCCAATGTTTAAACCATACTGACTTTTTATAGCACAATGGACAGATTGATCATTTGCTAGAAAAAGTCAGTACGGTTAATTATTTTGCAAAAGTAAGCAAAAAAAGCACTACCCTCCATTTGAGCTTCGTCGCAGTCAGGAAAAATTGTCTTAAGTTCAAAATTGTAAAGATTCAATGATTTCTTTGTAACACCACAGCATGAATAAAAGTTTTTATACATTTTGTATTATTTTTTCCATGGGCATGCTAAGAAGAAGAACATGCCCCAGTCTCATATCATCATCTGCCTAAGCTTTTCCCAACTATGTTGAGGTTGGCTTCCAGTCTAACCGGAAGCAGCTGAATACCAGTATTTTAAATGGAGCGACTGCCTATCTAACTTCCACAACCTGGTAACTGAAAAAGTCCCCGTTTCATATAGCTCATTGTAAACACGTAATAATCGACCATTCCTCCCTCAACCAACCCCATAGCACGGTAGACTGGTAGCAGAGTGAGTACCTGCGTGGCCGGGCGGCCTCTGCCAGACGGCGGCGAGGTGTCGCAGGTGGCTCCACAGCGGCGCCGCCCTCCCATGCTGTTAGTGCACCCCATACAATGTACCGTTACGCCAGGTTGCTTACAATGTGGGATAGAGGCTGAGCTTGGAGCATGGAAATTGAATAGGCGTGTCTCTCTTTCGTGAGTATGTATGGAAATGATGTAGACCAAAGCCTGGAGAAAGTTTTTCAAGTGAAACATCTATCGGCGCGCCTTGGCAGTAAAACCGACTCGTATGTCGTGACGGGAAACGGCATGACCATGTCATGCCGTGATGCCCCCTCCACGCCACCGTTCTCGACTCCCATGTGTCGACGTCCCCATGACGGGCAACTTTTTTTTAATTTTTGTTGTTGCTACCATATGACTGGTTTGACCCCAGGTATCTGAACCCCGTTGTCAAACTCCTATTAAATGATGTCAAGCAATCACAACAGCTTATGAGTTTGAGTTGGTCGGGCTATTAGATACCGTGTATGCGCAATTGATTGTGAATGTGGCTAAATGTGTCTATTTATGACTAGGAAAAGCCATGTTTAGATTTATACGTGTCAGAAAGGTGTGGAAAAATTTAAGGGTGGACCAACATCGTAATCGCGAAAAAAATATCAGCCGTCCCATACAATTTGGATCAAGTTTTGTACGGGACAGCTGATACTTAACGCATTTGCTGCCCAGTTCAAAAATATTTTTTTCTTGTAAGCCATAAATTGTTTGGCAAATTTACATACTTAGATTTGGTGTCGCTAGTCGGGTCCTGGGCATGAACAGAAGTCATCTATAGCGACTGCTCGAATGAGGGTTGTAGGCACACGAACGAATTATTTTTTGACATATATGCTGGGTGCTGGGCAGCGAATGGGCTTACTTGCTTTATGAATCTGATTATTGTGCTATAAAAAGACAGTATCGTTAAATTGATTAGCAAAGTAAGAAAAGCACTACCCTCCTTTAGGGCTTCGTCGCAGTCAGAAAAAATTGTCATTTTGTGTTATTTTTTTCATGGACACTATCTGGGTCCCATGAAGAAAGTTCTTCAGTTAGATTGTCTGTATCACACATTTAAATTTGACCACACTTTTCTGATACACTCTGTATAGATTTGACCGGGGTAAGACAGTTTAGGTTTTTAGTAGTGCCAAGTTATCTCCAACTTCTATGCTCCAAGAAATGTGAAATAGTTCTAAACTACATGTGATCGCGCAAATTGAGCCTAGCTATGACTTGGGTAAGTAAGTGAATGGGTAACCGGTACATGATTTGAACTGTATTTATTTCGTTACAATTTTTTTTAAATTATATTGGATTGATCTTTGGTTAATTAAATTTTCATAAAATCAACTCGAACCGTTTTGGCTAAAATTTTATGTATTTCTGTTTTTTTTTGTGCTCCAGTGAAATATCGTAAATACTTTAAAAAAATAGCCGGAGGTGTAGTTTAAAAAATAATTTATTAAAAATAAAGCTCAATTTGTGCGATCTAAGAACATCACATTTAAGTAAAGTGTAATCATAATTTATTCAAGAATTGCAGGTATTTATTTACAAAAAGTATTTAAAGTATTACAAGAGAGTAAAATTAAATACTGAAATATCGGCAAATTGAAAGTGTCGTACAAAAACAGAACAATTTAAACTTTAACGTCGACTACTTAAAGTTTATTTCGGAACGGTGATGTATAAATGTTAAGTGCGATGTATGGTCATGCAAGCATGTGGCCTTTGCCTTATGGTCAAATGAAGAGAAGCTAGCATAGGCTGTACAAGCGTGTACCGTGGTATCGGTGTGTATAAAATTAAAAAAAGTAGCGAGTGACGTTGACGTACCGAGCCAGTCTCTTCTATGAGCTGGGAGAGAGTGGACGCTTCTGAGTGCTTCATTTCATTGGCTTCCGATATTAGATGGGCGCGGAGTTGCTTGTTTCTGAAATTAAAGAAATAACAAATTGTTTAATCTGGCCGGCAGCAAAATAATAATATTAAATGTTATTAAAAAGGGATGAGCTTGGTATGACGTGTCATAACGTGTCATCTTCAACTAATAACATCAGGGCTTAGATCACCAATAAGCTATAGCCACTTTTGTTTAGTCCATATTTCTACATTGGAAGATCAGGACTCTTGGATAAACAATTTGTAGTTAAAAAAACTTCGGATTGTTCGATGGGAATTTGGACACAGGAAGAAAGACTGGTTTTACTTTTAATAAACTTTTATTAGTGTTCAACTTACATAGTTTTGTAATACACCATCTTTGTTTTTCTATAGAGTATCACACATAACCACAGACTATTAATATGTTAACACCTTCTCCTATTTTATGAATTTTTTACAAACAAATTCAATAAAATACACATCAATCTAAATACCTTATCTTAAATTATAACAGCTTTTACAAACAAAATGTGTTTTACTTAAATTTGACTTTACATCAATGACTTTTATTTTCCTTTACAATTTTCTCACAATGAAATTGAAACTTCTCTTTACCCAAAGGTTTTGTAAACATATCAGCAATTTGTAAATTAGTTGGACAATATTTTATATCAATATTACCTTTCTTATAATTTTCATGAATGAAATAGTACCTTACATCAATATGTTTTGACCTCTTACTGAATGAACCTGTTTGTATTAATTTGATTGCACTTTGGTTATCAATATTCAAATATATTTTAATAGTTTTGCCAACTAACTCACTTATCAATAATTTTAAATATAAACATTCCTTCACACAATCTGCAGCTGCTATGTATTCAGCTTCAGTTGATGATAAGCTTACTATGGGCTGTCTCTTTGAGCACCATGATATAGGTCCCCCTGATAACATTATTATAAATCCAGTTGTACTCCGTCTTGTTTCAGTACAGCCTGCATAATCTGAATCACAGTATGCATGTAACTTTGTAATATCCTCTCCTGTATTGTACATTATTCCTTTAGATCTCGTTCCATTCAAGTACTTCAATATCTTCTTTACAGCCAATACATCTTGATTAGATGGATTTTCTAACCTTTTACTGGCTTCGTTTACAGCTTGACTTATGTCTGGTCTTGATCTTGTTGATAAGTATAATAGTCCCCCCACTAATTCTCTATAAGGAAAGTTAGATATTTCCATTTCAGATTCAATCTTTTTATCAGTATTACATGGTGTACCTGCTGGCTTAGAATCAAACATGTTAAATTTCCTGAGTAATCTTTCAGTATATGTTTTCTGATGCAATAAAATTCCTTCTTTACTTCTCGTAACTTCAAATCCTATATAATTTGTGGGTTTTTCATAAGCTTTTATTTTAAATTCCTTCTCCAGATATTTAAGTGTTTTTAACAATTTCTCTTTATCTTTAGTTATAGCTAGTCCGTCATCCACATAAATTGCAATTATCATTGTTTTGTCTTCTGTTAAAAAAACACACTGGTCTTGTTTAGTAGGCTTGAATCCAAGTTTTAGCATTGTTTCAGTGAATTTCTTATTCCATGTTATTGGAGCTTGTTTTAGTCCATATAATGCTTTTTTCAAATGACATACTTTATTAGGCTGGTTTTCATATCCTTCAGGAATATTCATAAAAATATCTTCAGTCAACTCGCCATATAAAAATGCTGTTTTTACATCAAATATAATCATCTCATATTCCTTTGAAGCAGCAATTGCTAATAAAGATTTTAGTGCTGATTGACTTACTACTGGACTATAAATTTCTTGATAGTCAATACCTTTTTGTTCAAAACCTCTTGCTACGAGTCTTGCTTTGTATGTACCATTTTCTTTTATACAAAATACCCATTTATTTGTCAGTATTTTATGTCCCTTTGCTTTTTCTAAATCAACTATTTCCCATGTATTGTTACTTTCCAGCGAATCCTTCTCCGACTTTATGGCCTTCTCCCAATTCTTCTTTTCAGCAGACTTCATGGCTTCACTGTAGGTAAGTAATACATAATCTTGCAGGTAAGTTGGTTTTTTCTTTTGTCTCCTTGTTCTAGTAGTTTCTACTTCTTTTTCTTCTACATTAGTCTCTGTATTTTCATTAATTTCAATTTCTTCTACTTTTGTAGCTGAAACATTTTCTTGTATTTCACTACTTTGCATTTCTAACTCTTGTATTTCATTATAGTTTTCATCATTTTCTTGATCATTGAAACTTTCTACATCACTGTCTGATATTATTTCTGTAGTTACCTGTCTTCTTAGTATAATACTGTCTTCTTTTTCTTTATTCTTATTATTATCATTAAATATAACAATATCTCTTGCTATTTCTATTTTTCCTTCTTTTTCATTCCATAGTCTATATCCATTATTAGTATATCCAACCATTATTAACTTCTTACTTCTTGGGTCTAATTTCTTTATGTTTGTATTTAGTTGTTTTGCATATACTTTTGAACCAAATTTTTGTATGTTAGCTATGTTAGGTCTTTTACCGTACCACATTTCATATGGTGTTTTGTTTTCTAATGATTCACTTGGTAGTCTATTTATTATGTATGTAGCACAGTACATAGCCTCACCCCACATTTCTTTTCCAAATTCAGAATCAAATAGTAAAGCTCTGGTTTTATTCAGCAATGTTCGGTTTAATCTTTCTGCCTTGCCATTTAATTGAGGAGTGTATGGTACTGTTAAATCTAGTTTTATACCTTTTTGCATGCTCCATTGTCTAAAATCATTGCTTGTGTACTCACCTCCATTATCACATCTTATGGTTGATACTTTTTCACTTCTTTCCCTTTCAGTTTCTTCAATGTAGTTTCTTAGTTTATACTTAACTTCACTTTTGTATTTTAGTAGGTAGATCTTAGTAAAATGGGTGTAGTCATCCATGACTGTTAATACATAACTGTAATCATCATATGTTTTGTTTTCAAACGGTCCACAAACATCTGTATGGATTATTTGCAATGGTCTTTTGGCTCTAGCTCTTATTGTGTCAAATGGTAGCCTGGTTTGCTTTGCTTGTGTGCATATTTCACATTTATCTAGTTGTTTTATACCTTGTATTTTTATTCCATCTACCATATTTGGTAATATTTCTAGTGTTGTTTTTCCTGGATGCCCTAACCTTGCATGCCATTCTAGAGCAGTTCCATTTTCTTTCATTAATAAGGTCTTTTCTTCTGTATTGTTTTTATCTATATTTATTTTATATAAACGATTTTCTTTTTCTCCTATTAAGACTAACTGTGACTCTTTGTAGATTTCAACTTTATTTTTAGTAAACACAACAGTTCCTTGGTTATTTGTGACTGCATTGACTGACAACAAGTTCTGTGATATATCAGGAACAAATAAAGTGTTATTCAAACAGCAACTATCACCTTTCACTATTCCTTGGCCTCGTACTTCAACAGATTGGTCACTAGCGGTTAACACTGTTGATACTTTGTTTTCTAGATTTGTTAATATTTTAATATCATTTGTCATATGAGCCGTGCAGCCTGAATCTACAATAAATTCCTTGTTTTTTAATTCTTCTTTTGGTTTAGTAAAAAATGCCATATCTGGTTTTTTAACTGTCATGTCTGGTTTCTTACTCTTATTTTTATTAAAGAAACAATTTTCTTCCTGGTGATTTGTTTTCTTACATATTGAGCATTGTTTTACCTTATATTTGCAATCTTTTTCCTGATGGTTATATTTTTTACATATTGAACACATTTTGCAGTCCTTCTTGAAATGTCCTTGTTTATTGCACTTGAAACATTTTATGTTTAAATTCCCCTTTTTTACAGCTTGAAACGCCAGCTGATTTTCTGTTTTGACTTTTTCCTTGTTCTCAAACCTATTTTCTTCACTTAACAAGCGGTTAGTTAAATTTATTAGTGTCTTTTTATCTTCTGATGTAGATTCCCAAGCAGTAACAAAATAATTTAGTTTGTTTGGTAAACAGGTTAGAATTTTTGACATCACCATTTCTTCATTTATTTTCTCTCCTATTTGATTTAGGCGAAACTGTAGGTTTTCTATGTCAGTGATCATTTGAGTGAGAGACTTATTTTCCTGTTTGTAATTAAAGAACTCCTGTAACAATGATGACTTATTTCTTTCTTCTTGTCCTTCAAATATTTTACAAAGTTTCTTATACATTTCCTGGGCATTCTGACAACCCAAAATATGACTTTTCAGCTTCTTATCTATAGTGTTTATGATGATCTTTTGTACCTTAGCATCTTTTGTATTAAATTCTTCCGTTTTTCTTACTACCTCAGTCGTTTCTTGTGATAAAACGTCACTTAGTTTTGCCGCCTTCACATAAATGTTGAATTCGATTTTCCATAGAAGAAAACTTTCCCCGTCTGTTAACTTTTCAATTTGTGTGTCTTCGTTAGCCATTTTTTATTAATATTCCGGTTTTTACTTGTTTTTATACAGGTTTTTACTTGTTTTACGGCCACGCCGTCACTGGTTTTTATTGTCGTTTTTACTTTTTTTTTTTTTTTTTAGCACTATTTTCCTGTGTCTGAGGTCTACTTAGGCATTTCTGGGAATCTGGGCCCATAACCTGTTCGATGGGAATTTGGACACAGGAAGAAAGACTGGTTTTACTTTTAATAAACTTTTATTAGTGTTCAACTTACATAGTTTTGTAATACACCATCTTTGTTTTTCTATAGAGTATCACACATAACCACAGACTATTAATATGTTAACACGGATAACTGTTCTCCCCCTATAAATGTATATGCTATGTTCTCATCAGCATACATAATGACGTACCTGGCATCTAGCTGCATGATATGGTTATGCGCCTGCGCAAGCTGCGCGGTCGCCGTCGCCAGTCTCTCTTCCAACGCAGCCGACTCCACGCACTTCACAGAATACTTCTCAGAGAGGGAGAGTATCTCCCGTTTTATCTCCTCCATCTCTTGCCTGGAAAGATTACTAAAAAACTTTACTATTTGGGGAACGGTTTTCTGAAGTATTTGTATGGAAGGGGAGTAATACATACATGGGTATATGGTGGAAATTTGAACCCAAGCTAGCTTCGTCGTTGTGGTTTTGATCTCTGATACAATAAGAGAAGTTTGGTTGAATTTATTGTTTTTAATTGTAGTAAAATATAGCACAAAAAGACGCAAACAATAAAAATATATTTCATTAAGTCTTTGTTAGTATGAGTATTACATTCTGACTTTGCCAGCCTTGTTCCTCTGCTTCGATAGGCCTCCTCCATTTTGAGCTGCCATTATTTATTTAATTGCTTCATCGTAATTCAACTACAAATTAGATGTGATACTAAAGTATAAACTAGACAAAACAGTTTAAAAGCCTCAAAATCCAAGTAACTTACTGGTGCCTCGAGCTAAGCTGAGTGAGCTCTCCATTATGCGCGCCTCTGCTGAGGTACTCTGCCTTGAACTTGTCGACCTCTCGCCGCACCTCGCTCTCGTGCGCCTTTCGCATCGCGTCGAGAGCCGCCAGCGTCGCGCGAGTCTCTTCTGCTAGAGCTTGCTCTTTGTCTAGCCTGGAAAAGGGTATTGTAGGGTTATTTGGAAGGTTTTTGCACGTGATTATGATTTTCGAACATATTTGTCTCTCGTATGCCGTAATTACAGACACAAAAAACCATTGTGTCTCGCGTGGATCTACGTTCTATATAATGGTTAAAAGTTATCGTTAAGAAATTCTGGCAGTCAAATTATGCGACAAACTGTCATCTCATGCAATGATGGTACAAAACACGCTCATTTTTAAGAGGATCTGACGATGGACCTCACTGGATTACATAGTGACTCTCTGCAATAACACCTGCACTATGAAAGACCTTTGCGAGGTCATTACTAACTCTGTCGATGTGGTTGAATCTATACGACGAAGAAGATGGTGGTCCGCCGCACTAGTAGTTCTGGGGCTGCACGTACCTGAGCTGCTCCCGCTCGGCGCGATGCTTGTCCTCCATCTCGCGCACGATGCGGCGATGCGAGGACTCCATGGCCAGAAGCCCTTTCTCGCACAGCGCGCGCAGCTGCTCGATCTCCTGCTGGTAGCGCGCGCGCAGCCCGTCGCCGTGCGTGTCCGCGGCCACGGCGCTCTGGGGCATTGGGTGCGTACTGAGCAATCATGCTTCGAACAAGCGCAAGTCAAGGCACTTGTGGTTTGGCAGTTGTGCGACAGTGACAGGAATAACGCTTAGCTAAAGTAACGTTTATAGATCTCGGCCTCAGCCTAACATAGCATTCTTCCAGATTGTTTTTTCAGTAGTTAATAATTAAAGTAGAAATAATACTGTTAATTTTACATATCATCTCCAAATTGACACACTAATGGTTAAATACACAGATTTTCAGCATTTCATGTAATAGTTGAAATAGAAAAGTTGTTACTTATTATTAAAAAAATATGTGTTTAATTATTAGGATTTAAAAAACTAAAGTGTTATTTAGTGTCATTGCTGACTTCGCGAAATAAAAGATTTCGAGAATACTCTGCTAACCTGATAAGCGGCTCGCAAGTTCTCCAGCTGCGCGGAGTACTCGGAGTCGAGCGCGGCCAGGCGACGCTGCAGAGTGCGCGCGCGCTCGCGCAATCCCGCGCGCTCGCGCTCGTGCTGCGTCTGCAGCTGTGCGCGGGCGCGACGTGCGGCCGCGAGTGCGTGTGCTTGTTGAGCTAGCGCGCACTCGCCCCGGGCGCGCTCCTCGTGCAGTCTGAGGGAAAAGTAGGGGTTAGAAGGACTGTTCCTTCAAGTATTTATCATATGGATATAGCCGCTGAGCTGGAGTACATGTGTCTCACCTGTCCAACGCGTCCTGCAGCTGCTTGCAGTGCTGGCAGGGCACCAGCGCTTGCAGAGCTTCGACGCGGCGACGCAGCGCGTCGATGCGATCGAGCGCGCTGGCGCCGGGGGGCGGGGCTCCGGACGGCGGGGCTCCGGGGGGCGTGGCCTCGGGGCTGGCCCGCTCCGCCCCCTCCTCCCCGCGCGCGCACAGCTGCCGCGCCACGTCCGCCACGGCCGCCTCCACCCGCTCGAGGCACTCGCCGATCTTCATCGAGTCTTCACTGTTACCCGAACAGTCACTGGAGAAGAGCGCTCGGCACTCGGTCGAGAATCGCTGGAACAGGTACACGAACTCCGCCTCCTGCGCCGGGTCCGCGTCCAGCGAGGACACGGCGTCCTCGGCGGAGCGGCGGCCGAGCGCGCGCGGCGACGAGGCGCGGTAGGTGCCGTCCAGCACGGCCACGCGCGCGTCCACGAGCGCGCGCTGCGCCAGCGCCTCGGCCAGCTGCGCCAGCAGCGCGCGCGAGTCGCCGGCCGCGGGCTCGCGCGGGCGCCGCTCGGCCAGGCAGGCGCGGTAGCGCGCGGCGATGTCCTTGACGGCGGCGTCCATCTCGCAGCGCAGGTGGTCGTGCGCGGCCTGCCACCACAGCTCCAGGTCGGCGCGGTCCTGCGCCGACAGCGTGAGGCGCGCGCGCCGCGCCTGCTCCAGGCGCCCGTCGCAGGCCGCGGCCGCGCGGGCCAGCGCGCGCGTCACCTCGGCCTGCACGAGCTCGGCGCCCAGCGCGTCGCGCGCGGCCGCCCAGGCCTCGCGCACGCGCGCCGCCTCCAGGTTGGAGCGCTGCCTCTCCACGTCGCCGTCGGCCGGCGCCGCGTAGCTGAGGGTCTCGCATGCCAGGGCGGAACATAGCTCGGCTAGCTTCTCGCTCTTGTACCGGTCCACTGCTTCGGCGACTTCACGCTGCGACGCTTTGAGCGCCTCGAGGTCAGCTCCGTGGATGATGAGTTCAGAGCGACGTCTCTCGCGCGCCTCCTGCGATCCGTTGACGATGTCGATCTTCCTCGAGAGGATCATCGCGAGGTAATCCAGCGAGCTTCTGGTGCCGGCGCCGCCCCTGCTGCTCTCGCCGTTGATCTTGCGTTTGAGGTTATCTATTAGTTGACTAGTTTCGATAATTTCAGACTTAATCAATCGCGCGAAGAATCTGCTGCCGTTTGAGGACTCGAGCGCTTCCTGTATCCTGCCGACGAGAACCGCTTCATACGCTAGCTTCTCGGCCAGGATCTCCAGGCTCTTCCTTTGCGTCAGCTCGCCTGCCTCGTACAATGCCGCCTTCCTTCTGGATATCTCCAGAAGTTTCGTTCTCAGTTGTTCTTCCAGCTGTACGACCACCTGGGCGACACTGTCATTCACCTCTTCGTGATTATTGTTTTGGTTTTGGTCAAAGTCAACGACGCACTTGTCGAAGCACTCCTGTAGCCTCTTGCTGACGTCCGTCAGGCATTTCTCCATCGATTTAAGACTGTATTTTTTTTCGAGACTCGGTGAGGGTGATCTTCGAGACTTCGCCGCTCGCATCGCACTCATTTGGCAGAGACACTCGTTCACCTTATTTCTCGAGTGTATCACTACGTTCTCTAGGCTCTGTAGCCTCTCTAGTAGATGCCTCTGTGACTGTGTGCCGATACTGGAAGTCTCAGGGCTCTCATTTAAAGATGGACTCTCTACTGATCTGGTTGTCTGACTTAAAGACTCGCAGGAGTTTGTGAGGTCCTTGCGGTTCTCCAAGGCGGAGGCTACTTTGGTTTCTAGCGAACTCAATCTTACTAGCATCTTCATGGGCTCGGAGCTAGTGGCACTATCGAGTGACTTCCTCCTTAGTCGAGCGGCGAGGCGTTTCATCCGTTTTTCGTCCGAAGTATTTTCAGATTTGGAAGTTTTTTCTTTGGCAGGTGACGCACTTTTGGAGGGAGAGTTTATCGTTGGGACCGGTTCGCCAGATTCGAGCATTGTGATTTTGTTTTCGAGCTCTGTTAACTTCTCTTCTACTTCTTTACCTAGAGTGAAAGACTCTCTGCCTTTTAACGACAGACTGCGTCTTTTCTCTCTAGATTCAGACTTTTGGATTTTGTGTTTTAACGTTCGGACTTGTTTGTCTGAAGCAGTTAACTTCTGCGTCAGGTCGAGTATGCGAGCCGCCATCAGATCTATCTCTGATCGGCTGCATTGTTCCCTAAGTTTCATCTCATTCCTTAACTTGAGATTTGTGATTTCGAGCTCATCGTACATGTTGTGTGAGTCACGCAGTTCCTTCTTCATGGTTTTTATTTCTTGAATGGCCTTTACAAATCTATCTCTTAATTCCGCGTACTCCTCTATTAATCTGTCTTTTTCCATCGATTCTAAGTTCATGTCTTGGTTCAAGTTCGTGAGGTCGCTGAGAGACCCTATGCTCTTTCGCTTCTCTTTAGTTGGTAATACTGACTCAACAAGTGATCTTCCTTCTAGATCTCTTATCCTTGTGTATAAACTATCACTTTCTTTAACACTCTTTAGCAGTTTCTCATTGAGTTCGTTGACTTGTCGTTGTAGTTGTGCTATTGTATCCTGCGCTGAAGCTAACTGTCTCGTCAGTAACTCGCAATGTTCAGTGGATTCTTTCAAGAAGTTCTGTGTTTCCGTCAACTTGCTCTCCCAAAGACTTTTATCTTGATTGTACAGTTCTTTTATTGCGTCTAAATTTTCAGCCTCTTTCGTTCTTACCAACAGTTCTTCTTCTTTCTGCTGTAATGTTGTTACTAGTTCTTCCATTTTCTTTTCTTGCAAAGCAGCCTCTTTTTTTAGTTTCTGCAGCCTTGTGATCTCGGCTTCTGCAGCACCAACGTCGTTAAGCGCAAGTTTCAGTTGTTTCCTAAGATCGTCTATTTCGATAGATTGTTTGTCGATAGTCGATATGTAGCTACGTTTTCTCGCTTCGATGGGTTTCTCGTTTTCATCAACCTCGTCGACGGTGCGTTCTTTTTCTTTGGTAGAGTCAATTTCGTCTCGGTCACCTTTAGGGGTGTCCGGTCGAGGCGGTGCCTGGTGGGAAGTTCTGATGCGAACCTTTTCTTTGACTTTGGATATCGGAGTCCTTGTAAGGAGTGGGGACGGAGGTGGTTGAGAACCCATATCTCCCCAGTCAGCACTATCTCTTCGGCCACCTTCGGAAGCCGTTCGGTATTCTTCGTCAGATGAAAATGGCGCTGATCTGCCTGTGATTGGCGTGACGGGTGTTACAGGTGATGTTGAGGATTCTGAAGCTTGGTCAACGGTATCCTCTCGTAATATCAGTGATAGCGGTCCTGTATCGGGTAGGCCGGCTGTTCTTCTCATGGCCGACACCCAGTTGGCTCTGATGCCTGCTGTCACTGCCGACAGAACTATGTGTTTTCCATCCCAAGTCTGTGAAACAAAACACGATTCATTAGAAACGTGTTTAACTTGCACAACCGACAAACCGTAAATTTTAGTATAGGTATTACATACCTCAGTCTCAAAAGCATATCCTTGCGTAGAATTGGGCAGTTCCACAACCCTCGAAATTCCACTCAAGTCAATAACCCCATCCATCAGTCCTCGATTTTCTGCGTGAGGATCCCGGAAGTATAGAAGGGCTGCCCCTCTTAACACAAACCAATGACGTGACCAGCCTGCAGGCCCTCGCCTTTGCAGCCATCCTGCTCTTGCATGGAGTAGTCTTTCAGCAGGCAGTTCAACCCTGCCTCCTTCTCCGCTTTCTGTTTGTTCCACTACGTCAGTTGGCTCGCTACCTTCGCTTGCTGAACTGGAGCTGGCCTCTTCTGGTGGTGCGCCACCGTCTGGTGAGCCGCGGGCCTGAAAAGGAGATTTAATTATAAATACATCATATTATAGAGTAATACGAAAAACTATATCTATACCACTTTTATCTGTTCCACATTGTTCGCGTTGATAGCTTTAGTATTGCCCTTTTGTAAGGCAGTTTTTTAACCGACTTCACAAAAAGGAGCAGGTTCTCAATTCGATTATAATGTTTTTTTATTTCAAAGTTGGTCCCATAGTAAAAGATTTTCATTTTCATGAGTACTACACTCCCTTAAAGTATGACCCTCGTTAACCCTAAAACGTTTTATTTTGTCCTCCCAGAAAAGACGTAAATGAAGTATCATTACGTACCGGCAGTCGGTCTGGGGGTGGCAGTCTTGTAGGTCTCTCAAGCGTCGGTGGAAGCGCCCGTCTGGACCGAGGTCTGGTGAGGGATGCTGCGATGTCACGGAGTTGTTCATCGTATTGCTGGTGCTGATGCTGGAGAAGCGGTGAGCGTACTCCCACGGTGGCTGTGAAAGAAAACAAAGTTAAATAACGAAGTAATTTGTAGTATTAGAGGTTCTTGAATATGAAACGACGACCTGAATTTGTAGTTGTGAAAGGACATAATAAATTCGGAGATTCGGTTATTCTGGCGCCTACGGGAGGTCTATGGCGATGTTCATGAAGCAGAGCTGAAATAGTAGAGTTTGTGACAGGATTTGTCAGCAGAAGTCAAACTTCTACAAGTTCTACAACTTTAAAAAGTTGTTTTTATCTATTATTTAGTCTAGAACATAGTTATATGCACTTACCATCGTCAGTAACAGGCGGTGTTGTAGGTTCAGCCCAGGTATCCCTGCGTCGAGACCTCGCCTTCTCCTCTCCGTTGATCTTATCCCGGGTTGGAGGGGATGCTGATGATACTGGCTGGTCTGTGTATACTGAAACAAATGAGTTTTACTAATTGTTACTACGTTGTTTATTGCGGTGGCGCATTTTGGAGAGGTATTACAAAACATAAACACGAAAGCTTCTGATTCTGCTATGGAA
This sequence comes from Dryobota labecula, assembly GCA_947523025.1. NCBI lineage: Eukaryota > Metazoa > Arthropoda > Insecta > Lepidoptera > Noctuidae > Dryobota > Dryobota labecula. Next base: position 3,468,627 of record OX383292.1, read on the forward strand.
AATGTATCATATTTTCGGTAGATGCCATTTTTTGTGTCGGTGATAAGTGTCCTTGATTTCAAGTAATTTGCAAGTAAAGGATTAAATAAAGAAGGTTTTTGCTTAATAAAAAAAAAGTCTAATCATTTATTTCAAATAGGCACATAAGAGGCACTTTTGAACGTCAAAATTTACAAATATAATTAATTAATTGATTCTCGTTGCCCCTTCCAAAAGGTAGTTACGTATGGAGAAGAATGGGCAAGCAACTCCATACTTCCTCTTTTAAAATGTTAACAATATTAGTAATGACTACAAGACGAAAAGAAATAGGAACACTTTTGAAAGACAATTAAAACGTATTTAATTTGATCTCTCAACTTAAAACCCCGCCTATTTTGAGCTATCTCACACGATTTATGAACTGGTTCACCTACAGCCACACACCGTCCTAACGAGATGATCGCATGAAGGTATGTATACCTATACGGCACCCAATAAAAATAAAACGCGTTTTAAAAATACGCGCGCCTTTTCAGCGAGGCTTATTTACGATGGACTGGAGAGGGTAAGCAGTGCTATAAGGCGAGAGAATATAATTATTTTATGACACAAGGGACATCATTTTTTGTATGCCTTACAATTATTATTTTTTTGTGTTGGTTTTTGAACGAAGATTGATATTGAATTGAAAAGGCATGAATCTAAAATGGCATTGTATTCTCTTAGGTAACATATTAGATGCCTATCTTTTTTAAACTTCTACTTACGCTGAACGAAGGACAAAATACAGCTCCGGCAATAAAAAAAAATTAAAAAACAACTGCTAAAGGATGATTAAACCTTTATATGGTCAGTTAGTGGAAATTTATGCTGACGTCATATTATTCTTCTTAAACATGATGACGCATTGGAATTACAAACTATCTTGGAATAAAAAAAATATTTCAAATTATTTAATTATGTAGATATATAATTATTTATTAATTAAAAAAGTTAACACCTATCTTCACAAAATTGAATGAGTATTTCATTGAAATGATTTAAGAATGGATTGATAGGCAAATCTATTAATATTCAACATGTTATAAATATAATAGTTATCCACTAATCATAACAAACTCCTCGCCTGCAGCTTATAATCATGATCCATTTAAAGAATACAGATAATAATAAGTCTCCATAAAGAGGATGAAGTATAAACTTTTATGCGCAGTTGCGCATACGCCGACAAAAGCGCGCTTCACGCCATCTTGTTTATTTTGTCAATTAATATTATTAATTGGAGCTGAAGCGGTTGTAATGGGTTGTAGTTCATATTATTGTATTTATTTATAAAGTTAAACGATATTGAATAAATGCATGTTATAAAATGTTAAATATTATTTTTATGGGAAAAATGAATACTAACACCTGTGCCTATCAAAAAAAGATTTATAGTATTACAACAATAGACACATTACTCGCATATTTACCATAAAACACCTTATTTATCCCCCCATAAATAAAACTCCAACAAAAAAGCAATAAACACTGACAAATAATAATAATAAAAATTATCTTTTTTTTATTGGAATGCTGGGGCTCACAAAATAGCGCAATCCCAACGTGTCACGTTCATCATACAGAAAAGATTTACAATTGAAAAAACTGCAAAGTTTAATAAATATGAATGAAGCTGGCCGTAGACGGGCGGGTGTAAATCATCGACACCCACTGCGTGTGCGCATTGCATTGTGCTGCCCGTGGGGCGACTACAAGCACGCTTTGATATGGCAATGGGAACTTTATGTAACATGTGCACTCTTTTCCTATACAAACAGAGGTTTTATAAGGTGCGTCTACACTTCGCTGCTAACAAGAAGTGAAGTAACTAGATAATCTGATCTATGGTTAGTTACACCATTAAAAAACATTTTCTGATAGACCACTAAGCTGGTGGACAAAAAAAGTGGTATTGTAAGAAAAATGTTTCAGGGTCAGTCGTAAAAATCTTTAAATAAATACAGGCGCGACACAAAGACACCGCGTGTCGCGCCTGTTTGTAGGAGCCTTAAAACTCTGAATATAAAGCTTAAATTAATTAATAACTGTATGAATTAAATTACGACACTGACCGAAACACAATAGAAGTTTTATGGTTATGACGCATAAGAGCGTTTATTGTCCCGGAACATGTTAAGGTAAGGTATAAATCATTAGAATCAGCAATACAACTCCTTAAGTTAGAATGCCCTCAAATGTAATGATTTCATGAAATAGTCATTCAATAGGTTTACTTAGTCCTAGATAGCTGTTGTATTAGTTATGATATGAGACAGTCTGTTGATGATTTTAATTCTGTAAATACATACTTGTTACGGTCGCGAATCATATTTTAATATAATGAATGCACTTCTTTTTTTGAACCTTAAATAATTCCTATTTTGGTGGCCTTCAAATACTAAATAGTCAAGTAAATGCGACCAACTTGGATGTAGCGCTTGCCGGCCACTGCCACGGCACCGTAAGTTATATGGTAAGTTTAATTTTAATTAGTGTATAAAATACGGTATGTAGTTTTTATTTATAATATAACATTTTCAGTAAGTTTCATCAGGTCTTGGTTCTCCTACAAGGTACCCACTTTTTTTTTGTCAACTGTCATAAGTGTCAACTGTACCAAGTATTTCCATTACATAATATTGTGTGTTCGTACTTGTAGCTGTTACTTATATTATAACATAAATTGTGTAAAAACCGGTCTTAATGTCAGTTTCTTTATTAAGTGAAAGTTGTCGACAAATAATGTAATTAGTCGTATCGACGATGATAACTTTTTTTATATCTGAGTAAGACTTTAAATTAATTTGATGGTTCGTTTCAAACTTTATATCTCTTGGATAGTAAATTTAATATGTAACTTTTCAAACTTTTTATGTGTTAGGCAGAAGTGTACCAATACGAGTATACCACTTCTTCTTCCCAGCTAAAGCACTAGGAAGTGGTGAAGGGCGGGCGCTTTGGGAGACTGTCTTTTTAGACTATGTAATTTTGATGTTCGAAAGTGCTGATTCTCAGCCTAATTTGAATAAATGACTTTTGATTTTGTGCACCCACATTTTGCCAGTTATGTTTAAGTCCCATGCAATAGGGCACAAATCCAGACTTCGGTCTGCTACTGAGAATTTCCTGATGGAAAAACCCAATAACACTTTGTCCGAACTTTTTAGATATATCTTTCGGTAGTGTGTCTTATGGTTCATCACTTTATCAGTCTATGAATACCTACTATTAAAGCTAAATTGACTTTCAAATCATCCCACAGTTACTTTGACACGAAAAATATAGTAAGAAAAAAAAAAGAAAGAAAAATTGTTTATTCAGCACAAATAAGACGCACATTTCATGAAAAATCGACAAAATACACATACTAATACAAAGTAACCAAAAGCCTCGTATTCATAACCTTAAATGTAACAATTATAAAAAAAGTTTGTTGTCCTTTGCTTGATGTCAGGCCAAGACCACAGACACTAGATGTTGCGTAATTCAATGCGTCGTGTAACACTGGTTTAAGACAACAAACAAACCAAACTAAGTGTCTCTAGTAAGTACTAAGATAGATAACGGATATTTCAGATAATGATCTATAAGTGGCTTATCTTAAAATAGGCACCAAAATTGACCCTCTACAGAAAAAGATGGCTAATGACCACATTTCTTTATGTAATTTCAATGAAACATCATTACGGGTTAAAAAGTACGTACATTTTAAGTCTAGCAAAAAAATGTAGGAGCCAGAAAATCCATTAGCTGGGGTTGTTGACCCCCGTTAGTCATGTACTCATGTGATATGGTGAACTGGCTGACAGCTTTCTGAGAAGACGCATGGAATTACCGATGTTTTTTGCTAGCGTATATATGCTCATGGGCTGATATTAAGATAATCTTATGGGATTTTATATAGCTTACAAGAATTTCATTGAACTTCTTGAATCTTGGCTTGAAATAAACCGTATTTTCACTATTCGATCCCCAGTTCGGGCAGTGTTATTGTTTTTTTTTGTCTGGAACTTCTCAGTATCAGCCCGGAGACTGTATACATATGTCCCCGGTTGATGGCAATAGCGAGCCTATTGCCATCATTACCTATCCCCTATTACATGGGACTTAAACGCAGAATATGATGTTATGTTTCACGTGTTTCACTGATAGTTTGGAAGGAACTGGTCATATCGAGGTTTTACTATAATATCGTTATCTTGCAAACGGTTTGGTGGTACAGTCAACAACAGGGTTGCCACGCCACATTAAAACCTACAAATCGAAGTTTTTTTCTATTGTTAATCATTATTTTATAACGCAAGCAAAACCTGCTTGTTTCTACCAATAATATTTATTTATTTAAAACTAGGTTCTGCCGTTCTGTACAAAATGTATGAGAAAGTGAGTTTTCAACATATATTTTTTTTTCGTGAAATTTTGCATGTTATTCTGCTATTCGGGGCGGAGACAAATCCAACAAATCCAAGATCATAAAAATCGGTCCAGCCGTTATTGAGTTATAAATGGTGTAATTAACCTAACTTTGTTTTATATATTAAAATTTGTACGCCAACAGCATACATACAGCACAGATATGAGTTCGTAAGTATCTGTGTAATCTTCAGAAAAAATCATTCAATTGTCACCATCCATCCATCAACTATAGTAATTAGCTAATTGGCTTTTGTCAATATCATTAACTTACCTACTAATGATTACGTCTCCGAGGATGTTTCAGTCAATGCCAATCACCAGTAACTCAAGAACTAGTATTACTTTACAAGCCACAATATGTAAATAAAAACCACAAATATTGTGCAACGAGACAAGACAAGTCCTCTTACATAAATTGGGCCCTCGGGCTAACTAAATAGCTATGTCTCTTGGTTGGTTTATACAGTGCGTGGAAATTGTGGTTTTGTAAGAAATAGCTGGTCCATGTTGCATGGAGATGAAGAAAAAAGTTTCCAGGTAATATGTTTAAGACTAGTTATTTTACTTAATAATTATATATATTTTGTGTGTGTTTTTAAACTAGCTTTCGTCAAGTAAAATTATCACGTCGTCAGTTGTTTAAATCAAAATAAGCCTGGAGGGAAAAGCTGCCTTTGACAAGTGGCAATCTTTGGCCAATCTTTTCAAAAGAACTTTCCCAGCTGTTGGTATTATCATGTTTAATTTCTGGAACTGCCTCTTAAGCTGTTTTTGCTGTTTGAGTCCCTTTTATTTGGTTAAATCACTTAAACCCTAAACTAACAATAATTGATACTTAGCTAAAGAAGAACAAGGAACAAATAAGTTTTCGCTGATATTATATTAACCAGTATTTTTTTTAGTATGTTTGCAAAATCAGAACAGAAAACACACAAGAACATAGCTGAAGATTCTTAACACTTCTAAAATCCGTACTTTCCGTCAAATCCTTCGTTTGGCTGCGTCTGCGCAGGCAGCGGGACCTACATTCTGTCACCCACACGCACCGCAGCGCGCGCGCACCGCAATTCAACGAAAGTGAAACAAAACCGCACTCTTCCTACACAGAACAGAACAACACTATGCGGCAAGGCATAGATGTTGAGATAGGGGTATGCGCAGTATGCGATAAGGCCGCCCATTGTATATTTTATAGTGTTTGTTTTCCTTTTTTTTTGTAATGTGTTATCTGATGTACAATAAAGCATATATAAATAATAAATAAATAAATAAACACTTTCGGTACTTTAAAAAAAAAATAAAAAAATTAACTGTCGTCATTTGGCTAATTTTGGAGTAAAGGGCTTGTATTTTAGACCCATAGGGTTGTGGAAGTCAAATAGGCAGTCGCTCCATGTAAAATACTGGTATTCTGCTGGTTAGACTGGAAGCCGACCCCAACATAGTTGGGGAACGGTTAGGCAGATGAGGTACTTAAGCACTGAATTCTAATCGAATCGGAAAATTAATTTTAAAAGAGGTCAACGGCCTAACTCATTGAAGAAAAACGATTTTACTGATAAATTCTGACTAGTTAGTTGAAAATAAACTGTAGTTAAGACCAGCCTATACCATAAATAACTTAATTATCTTAGTTGACAGTTCCCTATAACAATTTGCAAGAACCAACATTTACGATTCCTGGAAACATAGGAGGATTGTTTTGAAGCGTAAATTTTCATTTAGTCGCTGAGTATGGCTATTTTACAAGCGATAAATTAAAGTTAACGATAACGCAACTATTAATAAAATATTGGTCGCTGTAAATACCATGTTTTGATTTGTTTCAGTAATAAAATAATGAGTAAGTGCTTTTGCTATATTAATTTAAAAGCTTTTTTTAAAAAAAAAATTGAATAATACCTACCTTTTTTTCTGGTCTAGGTATGCACAACTTTTGGGTATGTTATGTTAATTTAACCTACATATCAGATATTGCATCAAGACAATAATACAATAAATAAAAAACACTAATGTAATTTTACAAGATTTCGAAACTTAAACACAGGGAGTAAATTCAGCATCAATACCGACCGACAGCAAATAATAGAACAACGTTAATTTATGATGTTAACATTTAACTTATCAGCATTCACGTTCGCAAATTATAGTGAGCTTACTAAATATGGATACAGTAATTCGTTAGTGGGACCTTTATTTTGTAAATTACTGTTTATAATATCTAATATTTGTTTAAAAAGGTGTGTTATTATGAATGGCTGGGAGCTACGGCAGACATATTGCGTAGTATGTAGTGCCAATTTGCTGCCTCGTCTTAGAATCTTGTTGACCCTTCTCGTGTTTCTTGTAATTGACATTTACTATGTAGGAACTTTGAACGACCTACGTCGCAAGTGATACCACCGTCACACAGCCATGAAGGAGGTTATTTTTCGTCGAATTCTGATTCGGAAGTTAAGTTATTTATTGCCTTAAGATTTTACAATCGTCAAATAAGTTTTTTCTAAAGAATAAATATGGTAGTGTCATGATATATTAAAAAAAAAAATTATCATTATTGTGTGTGTGCCAGGAGGCAACACAACGCCTGTTTTTAAACTATTCATAAGATTTGTAGTGATTTTACATACTAAATATAAAATTAATATTCGTACTGAAGGCGTATTTCAGTAGTTTGACATATCGATGGTCATACGTTGACAACTTGTAACCCACATTTTTTCGCAAAATGAGTTAAGTACATAATTATTATTTTTTAATTAAGTGCCCAATCTTCCCATTGATAACTCGTAATGCACAAAAAATGTGGGTTACGAGTTGTCAACGTATGACCATCGATATATTTTAACTTATAATTTTGTATATGAGAAAAGCATAAGAGAAAATAATGTCAAACTACTGTCTAAGCTTTTCCTTAGATGATTTAATCTTGATCTACATACTAGCTGGGAAAAAAAAAAATCTCCTAGAACAAATATAAACAAGAAATCTAGTAAAACAACCACACAGTAAAAAAATTACGCCCGTAATTTGAACACATGTCTATTTCTTACAACAGTACGATAACAATCCCATACATTCTACATTACTTTCCCAGACATGAAAATGTAAAGCAATTAATATAAATTACTAAGATACACCGCAATGTGGTGCAGCTACAGAAAATACGATGAAAACACCAACATTATAGCACGATAGAGTTTCTAAATAACATTATCACAATCTGTAATTAGAGGGCGCGCTTGACCGCCGTTAGATCAGTAATTAGGATCGGCGCAAGCGCACGCACCGCACTGCGTAGGCGCACCACACATAAATATGGGCGGGGATTGTGACCATAAAATAAGAGGCAGAGTGTCCAGTCTACTTTTAACAATGCGATAAGAAATTGGTCACACAGGACCAGACAAAATGAAAAAGCTAAAGGCAGTAATATGACAAGTTTGCTGCATTTGATAAATTTTATTTTCTGGTAGAACTATAAGGTTTCAATTAAAATAAGGGCGATAAAGGTGACAAGGACGTATGTCTCTTCTTATGTAGGTAGAAGTGGGTAGGGTATAATGCGAGATGATGTCATGGCATATGAAGCAGAGAAAAAGAGACTGAAGGACGTCCTTCCGATGCACAGGGCCCGGCTGAATATACCAGCGCTGCGGTATTTTTTTTTAATATCGCAGCTTTATGGTGAGATAGGAGCCTTTTTAGCGTCGCACAAGTCTTTATTAATATTTTGTTTATTGGAAAAAAATATTTATTTATTTATTAAAACTTTATGCACAAGTAAAAACTGTACAAAGGCGGACTTAATGCCTTGGGCATTAATATGTCAGTTTTGTTTCTTTCTTTCCTATAGTCCTGTATAAGCAAGGTTGACGACATCACAAAGTGGCGACTATCACCGAATGTAACATCCACTGACATCCAGTGAATGGCACACAGGAGGATATACCAATTAGCAAACTAATTGATGCCTGATCATGTCGAAAAAATATATGACCATTTTTTTTAAAGCGATCCTTCTGAACTTAAATTGTGTTGCACCGGCCTTGCCTTGCTCTTAGGACGCATTCAGTATTGTTTATATTTGTTCCTAGCTATGATATATTCGTATTGTGATTGCAATTGTTTGTGCAGTGGGCTGGATTTATAGACACGTGTTAATTAACTTTGGATATTAGTATTTATTTATCTAAATATCTAATGTAAACGATTTTTAGGTACCTACTTGTGTTTTGATGCCAAGGATTTGGCGCCAGGTCAGTTATGTGGACGAATAAATTGGATATTATTGCATACATAGTCATTAATAAAAGTTTATTGAAGTGTCATAAGATGGCCCGATTTCGCAAGACGTTCCAATTTTCAGGAGGGCAGTGACTCGTTCTGCGAATGCTGATTTTATGGGGCGTATCAGATCTTATTTAACGATTGTAAATTATAACAGCACAATTGACACTGGTCCAAGAAATTGATGCTCTAGAACTGGCTTTATGTTTGATGGATTTCAGCTTCATCAATATACTATTTAGTTAATCAGGCGAAAATTGTCCGGATACTACCCTTACGGAACAGAATTTGACTGAAGTAATCTTTCAGCCCGAAAGATCTAAACTTAGCCAAGTGTTGAAACAGGCAATAATCACACAGGTAAACGTTATCTGATTTCCTCTCATTACCAAGATTATCAGTCAGCAAACAAATTGAACCCTTTGCATCATTGTCAAACAAAGTTGGTCAGCAACTTTGTTACTTCAAACTGGTCAGCCTATAGTGCTTAGGAGCCCTATCAAGTAAAGTAAGTAGCGACATCAATTCACTAAGTAACATATTCACGCCTGTCGGATGGGACAGCCTGCTAGGCTGCCTAGTAGCTAGGCTAGGCTTCCGATGGGATATTTATCGTAACGGTGCTAAATTTAATTGACGCTAAGCCCCCGTTCCGGTGCAGGGTGTGAATCATCGTCTTTAATGGGTGGGTTGGTGCGAGGGATCGGCGTCAGCGGTGGTACAAACTTGAGTAATGGGAGGAGGAGGAAGAATGAGAGTTAGCGGGAAAACTTGTTGTGAATTTTGTGATGACACGAGAAGTTAGTAGTTGGCTTTTTGATGTTTGGGGTAAGCAACAAAGCCGGCGTGAATATATGAAAAAATTACAAAATAAGGTCATTAGAATAACAGATAAAACCTAAAAGAAATGCCAGGATATTTCTGAGAAAATGAAAGAAACATGGGTAAAATGAGAGAAAACTGATCTTTGCATGTTACAAAGTAATCTAGGTAGATGTAGAAACATTTTATGCTTGGAAAGCACACAACAGGTATTGTAAAACTGTGTCGAAGTCTCATTAAATGTGGAGTGGTGGAGCTTCAGTTTTTTCCCGAGTTTTCTGCCTCGTTGGTCTAGTAGTCGCAAGCGCTGCTGCTGAGCATGAGGTCCTGAGTTCGATTCCCAGGTCGGGCAACGTTATTGGGTTTTTCCATTAGGAATTTCTCAGTAGCAGCCCGGAGTCTGGGTTTGTGCCCGGTTGATGGCAAAGGCTCGCCCCCTGGACATTGGATTTAAACATAACTGGCGAAATGTGGGTGTACATGGGTACACCTCTGCCTAAACCTTCGGGGAAACAAGGCGTGATGTTATATGTTCTATAACTTAGTTTCCATTCCACAAATCAATTTCCGCTACCCATCGATATAATATTCCTTTTATCGATGCCGCTACCACTTATAACTTAAAACACCATCACTAAGGTTACACCATCTCCTCCATCTTACATCGTTTAATTAGGTCTAACGCTTTGCCGGACATCGAGATTTATGGTCAGTCTGTTCAGAGCTGACCGGGTCTGCGCGGGCGCACCTGCTCACGCGCTTGGAACTGGTATTTAGTGGCAGCTAACGGCAGCCACAATGGATGGATGGTATGTGGTCGGTAATGGTGGTGGAAAGTGGACATTTGTTATGGTGTGGCTAAGTGGCTGCGATTGTCTTGTTTCTTATCATTTGTTTATGGTGTTGGTGATTCGATTATAGGGTGTGACACTTGGAAAGTCAATATCCCGTTTAATTCAGGATAGCTTAGAATGGATTGCATCGGTCGCATACCACAATCTACAAAGAAATTTTCATAGTAAAAAAAAAAAATTGTCATCATTTGACCAGTCGACTTTCGCCAAATTGTGTCATTTTAATTTAAGCTTGCCAAATTATGATTATCGTCGAAATTATTTTTTTTGTTATGTTTTGAACCTTTGGTTATTTATGGAAGGAGAAAGAATCATAGGGCAATAGGGATGTCAACAGGGAAAGTGCCCGGCTGGTAGCAATGCCACGTTGTATGGCAATGCTGATTCTTTGGCCAAGAAATGGGTCAAGTGAAGAGTCGAATGACAGATGATGATGATGACGTTAGATTTTTAGAAGTATTCGTTCTAAAATTAGGATTATTAATTTATTAAGAAGGTCATATACTTTTCAGATGCAATATAGCATCATGCCTTACATGTCATTGCTATATAGTTCTTTCCTGTTGGTTTTCTCGTCTTGACTGTTTCATCCTTAGGCATTGGTTTTTATACCTTGGTGTTATTCTGTAGGCAGTGATATGTAGAAAATGATTATTTATACCTTTGGTGTCGATGGGTGTGGGGGCAGCCAGGCTGGGGATTTCGGGTTGTGGTGGCTGCACCCTGGGGCCGGGCCAGGTGGTGGTGCCACCTGAACAGTACCGAGGCCTGGTGGCCTGGCATCCGTCTGCTACGTCACGAAGAGTTGACGCGTCTGCTGAGTATTCTGAAATTATTGGGGATGGTTGAGGTAACGCAAGAAGTCTTATACATGTATGTGTAAGTTTTTATTTTACGATGGGTTTGCTCTTGACTCTAGTGTCAGAGGTGACAGAGACAAAGTCGACGATAGAGTGAGCTTACCCAGAAGAAGCCTGTTCACTCTCACTTTGAATAGATTAGGGTTGTATGCGTTCGGAAACACAGACGCAGGCAGAGAGTTCCACTCGTTTGCTGTGCGCATTATAAAAGACGTTTGAAAACGCTTAGTGCGAGTTGGTGGAATATCAACTAGGTAGGGGTGGTAATTTGCAGTGCGTCTAGATGTCCGACGGTAGAAGGGGGCCGGTGGAATGAGGTCGTGGAGTTCATCATATATGTACACTCTTGCCACATAAAACTAGATAACAACTCTCGAATTCTCCTTTGGAAAATGTAGGTCAGTCAGAAACAAAACTTATGTTTAAGTCGAAGAAAAGGATGCAGAAATCGCAGACTGTTTCTGAATTATCAAACAACATACTTGAATTGTAGGACAGACTACAAGAAGAAGTTACAAGACTGAACCAGATAGTTTTAGCTGAACTATTATCCAATAAAACGACACTCACTTCTGGTTGTCGAAGACTGCAGCAGACTCGCAGTCTGGCCTCCAGGAAATGTCGCATTCCTCTTATGTCGTCCCTGTAGACAAAAAAAACATTAAATTAGAAAAAAAATGAAACAAAAACTATAGGCAAAAACGCATATAATCAATCGTACAATCATTTACAGGCATATATTGTTGTGACAACAGTAAGGCCATTGTACACACACGATTTTCTTGCCGTGAAAAACTATGGTTTATTCGCCGTGTGTAGGCACGGTCGTCAGTGTTGTATGGATCACTATGGAAGCTTGTTGACAGACACGTTTTTTCTACGGCGCGGTTTATACGCCGTGCCGTAAAGAAACCGTGCCGTGTATAAAGGGCCTAATAAAGAAAACAAGTAGTAGTCGTGGTTTTCTCTGTCGTGTCGTTGGCACGACAGTATTTTAAAAGTTTGTTGGCCCAAAATTTCGACACTTATGAGTACACTTGCCTAACAATGCACCTTACCTACCAATTCAATTCAACATTTGCTTAATTTACTATAGTTTGACTGATACCGCAGTACCGCGCCTAAGGAGTGCGCGGCGAGACCCCCGGACAGTGGAGGCCGCTCATTCGTCAACAGCCACGGCGCGGCGTCCTGCCTGCCGCCTCGTCGCGCTTTCCAAAGGCGCGGTAGGTACTGCAGTATCGGTCAAACTATAATTCAAACGTCAAATCTCATAAGCCACTACAATCTCTAATACACTCCTATTCAGTACTCTACCCTAAATCCCAATACCCATACGCCCATTCCAACAAGTCCTCAATTACCGACTTCATAACGAGACATCAACCAATTAGTAAAAGATTTCTAATCGACAACATCTCTATTGCGTAGATACTGAGGCGTAGTTTCCCTGACCCCACCCATCCTTGGGAAGCAATGGCGATGTGAAACCGTACTGATAGGTATCGTTTAATTGTTCGAAAGCACATGCTAGCAAACTGATTGAAACGCGAAACGGGCCGGATCGGAGTCGAACGCAAATTGTATCAAGCGACGTTATGTCTAGCTGTGTTTGAGAATAAGTGGGTTATCTTGATGAAGTGACGAAAATGGATAAAATAAGAAATGAGTATGATTATATATATTAGAGGAAGTTTGAAAGTGGTGTCACTGACCAAAAAGTTGAAAGGGAAACATTTGTCATGCCAAAAGAGTGATGAATATAAATGTTAATGGATGGAGAGAAGAAGACCAAAGAAACTATGGAGAGTGAATGAATTAAGATAGCGTCACTTGACAGGGGAGAATGGAAGAAAATTAGAAGAAAACTAGAAGAAAACGCCGCTCGAAGTAACATAGGACAAGGAAGCTGATATCGTAATTAATGACCAATTAATTTGTCTTTGACGTCAATCAGGAGATCTTTTCGGATGTTTATGCATGGCAAAATAAGAGTTAAGACTAGATAAAAGATATCGTATTTGGTTTACTGACATATTTATAGTCCACGTGTATCATTACTATTTATTTCTCACGATTTGGCATCTTCCATAAAAAAGAGCGGCTATTGTTTATATCCGGTTTGTATTTCTGAAACTATCAGATCTTTTGAGTAATGCTTAAAAGAACAACACGGACCGATTGTAGTTTGGAATGAATATTGATGATTTAAAAAAGATGAATTTTATTGTGATAGCAACACATATCTGGGTAATCTACGTGTTCCGGAATGCTTTCACGTAGGTACGTCTTTCACGTACCTACGTGAAAGCATTCCGGAACACGTAGATTTTTTAGATTTAGATTTTTTTAGTATTTTTTTTTTTTTTAACTGCAAATAGTTATCAATCAAGACCTAAAAAAAAATCCTTCAAGCATCAATCCTAGAACATCACACTCCCAAATGGGATCAACAGTAAGACAATAGCAATATCTCTTAACAACGAAGATTTATCAAAGCCGTCGCTTAAGGCGAAGCTCTTCAGCCTTCGCTCGTTAATCGGCCTCAATGGATTAATTGGCAAATTACTGAGAAACTGGTCGCTCGCAGTTGTAATGGATTTATCACAATTGTGCTCGATGGACAATTGAACTGTCGCGAAAGTGAAATTTTGTTGCTATTGTCGTTGAATTTCGATCTACATCTGTGTTTAATTGAAAGTTAGATTTATTGTTTCTTTGAATGTGAGTTTAATAATTTCAGAGGACAGTGACTAACTAGTCAATGGATGTCATGCAGAAATGGAATTAATCATCAACAAGAAAGAAAGGAACGATTTTTATTTTCTACTAAAACGGTACAGAAGCACTTTTCTTATAACGGGCAGATTTTGAAACAATATTAAATTTATGGATCCTCCAATTGAGCTTCTGGGAAACGACTTGTCTGATGCTGCATAAATCAGAGAATCGCTGAGTCGGCATTAATCAAAGAAATACAAAACTGCAATTTTCTCTGTAATTAAAATCATCTGTTATATAAGCTTTAACAACTGCGTTGCACTCTACATCTACATACGGTCGGAAAAAAACTTCAAACCATAATAAGCTAGACTGTGTCTAGGCAGCAAAAAAGTCTTGACGTCTAAAATAATTTATGACTATAAAAAACGCATGAATCATCTCAATAGCGAAATACAAAATTAATTGTTTCTAATATAAAACAATAATGAAATCGGTGCGCCGGCGCCGCTTGGCCCGTTAGCGCGTTGAGATCGCGATTAAGGCTGGTTGCATACTCGCGACTAGACAGGATTTACACAATTTTTACTACTAAAGACAACAAATTATTCTTGCTTCTCGTTTGATTCGACGCCAGTATTCAATACCATGAACAGACATGTGGGCTAGTCGCTAAATTGATACAAAGGTGCAAAACAACAACCTTGTAGCGCTATAACTTGAAATGTACTAGAGTTGACAGGTGTTTGACATTCCAGTACATATCATGTTAGTTCTATATACCGCCACGTTAATTAAGATCCTTGTCGGGGTGTATTTGAAGGAGCGAGGAGGCTTGATTCCTGTTTTTTTTTACTGTCAATGTATTTATTCTGACTTTTAAGCCCGACTATTTAATACTTTTTAACCAGGGGCTAAGTAATAGCAGTCGCACGGGTCGACCCATTAGGTTAAGTTACGCTTGCCGGGGTTGGTCCGTGGATGGGTGACCATTTTTACATACCGATACTCCTGCGTGCCTCGGATAGCACGTTAAGCCGTTGGTCCCAGCTGTCATTCTTGGATCTCTTTGACAGTCGTTACGGATCAGAAGCCCGAAAGTCTGACAACCAGTCTTAACAAGCTGGGTTGTGGAGGTCAGATAGGCAGTCGCTCCATGTAAAATGTTTAGACTGGAAGCCGACACCAACATTGTTGGAAAAAAACATAACAACAATACATTGTTGGCTAGGCAGATTGATTTGAACCGATAAATAATTCAATAACCAATCGATCGATATGAATCATCAAGTTCAAAATTAGAGAAAGACGCATCTGTGTCGCAGACCTAGCGGATCAATGACCTCGCCAGATTTTATGAGCAGTCGTGATAAGAAGACGTGGGAGCGGATATCAGGAGCGCACTGTACGTCTTATCGTAATATGTAACAGATTGTACTGTTAATTGTTATTCATTAATAAAGGAAGTAGTTAATCATGTCAGTTCAAAGTCGACGACGACGCATTTGAACTTGTTCACTTGATAGAGCTTTAGAAAGAAAGAAAGAATAAGAAAGAAAATGCATTTCTGGAAATTAAATACTTTTTAGAGCTTTTTTTTTTAAATCCACAACGGGGGAGCTCTTGGCCTTAATCTCACGTGATGGTAAGTAATGATAAAGCCGGAATCCTCGAACACAGAGGAACTTTACTGGCTATCTTACCTCTAACTGCCGAAACACAACAATGCTGTAAACATTGTTTGTTATGGCGACGGACTTAGATAAGATGGTGGTACTCGTAGCTAGCCAGGCGGACTTACAACAAGCGTAAAAAGAGTTCCGTAAAAATGCAATTGAGGGTGGCTCTCACCACAAATGTTACGAGGGAGGAAAAAAAACAATCCACATAAGCGTGTGGGTTATCGTTGGATCCCATACTTTAAAAGATAGACTTTTTTTTATTTATGTCAATAGTATTTTAGATCAGTCAGTAGTTACGGGTCGTCAGAAGCCCGGTAGTCTGACAACCAGTCTTACCAAGGGGTATCGATAATTTTTTGGGGTAGGGTTTTGATAATTGATCATCATATCAAGTATATTTTTTTTATTTTTCTTATTTTTGGTGTTTCAAGAGGTGTCCAAGGAACATAGGTGCGCAGGAAAAGGTGTTTTTTAAGGCTTGATAACGGCATCCATTGATTTAATCAATTTCAATCCCCGTCAGTACTATTTTGACAATCTATATCAATCTGTCTGCATTGTCACTGTCAATCACTTATGAAACGTTTACTTTTTAATAGATTTATTTTGTGTATGTTATTTATTTTCCTTGACCGAATTCAGTCTAAATAAAAATGGATTCAGACGACAGCAACACTGAGACAATGCCGGTCGACGTGGTCCTCTCAGTGCATTCCGTGATGAGTTCCGATGATCCGCCGATGGAAGACTGGTCTTCATTGGAAATATTAGTGCCTGAAGAAAACAAGAAGAAAATTTTATACAACGAAGGGTTGTATGACCCTGGTAGCGGAGAAATATGCGGAAAGTACATATCTATGTCTGCCAGTTCCGTGTTCAGACACCCTTACTTCAATTACCCGGCGATCACAGATCCAGGAATAGAGGACGCTTTGTTAAAACCTGCAGATGCAATAACATACCCGGACGATGGACAGGCCTTGTACCTAGCTATCTGCAAGGAGATGAATCAGTGCCCAGTCAGAAGTTTCTATAGAGGACTCCTTGAAAGCCGAATAGATCTACGGTATTACTGCATCAATCCGAATGGATTCCGGGCAATGGCCAAAGCTTTGCAATACAATAATACGGTCCAAGTATTAAATTTAACTGATAACTTTTTAAACAATGATGCTTGCTATCATTTGGGAAATATGCTTTTGACAAACAGCACAATTACTGAACTCAATTTGCGTGGTTGCAGAGTTGGCCCTCAAGGTGCCAGACGACTGTTTTGTACCTTGCACCATAACAAAGCACTCAAAGTTCTTGATTTGAGTTATAACAAGTTAGGCGATGAAGCGATGGAGCATTTGGCAAAGGCTGTACTTTTCGGACTTTCTGTGAAAAATCTTAATTTAAGCTACAACGACATAAGTGGGAAAGGCGTCGCGTTACTAGTAGAACCATTCGAAACCCATAACAATTTTACTCACTTAGACCTTTCGTGGAACAAAATATATAGTGTAGGAGGTTACGCGTTTCTCGTAAAATTGTCAGAAAGCATTTGTCTTGAAGTCTTGAATTTGTCATGGAACTCTTTGGCTGGCCCTCGGATCAGCCTGGCCTTAAGACACATCTTACTGTGTCCGCACTTGAATGAGCTAAATCTCAGCAATAACAAACTAGATGGACAAGCTATAACGCCTATCCTAGGAATTTTAACGAAAGCTAAAAAATTGAATACGTTGAATTTGTCATACAATCCTTTATCCCCTAGTGACGCTTTAAGCGTTTTGAATAAAGTAGCGATGGTTGGTTCGAAAGTGAAAAATGTTCTAATGGAGAATGTGGTCGTTAATGAAGAATTTTTATCTTTGCTCGAACAAACAAAACAAAAGAAATCAAAGAAAAACTTAGTCGTAACGTACGGGGGCGTTGTAAGTGTTTTTAAAGCTAAAGGGCCAGACGCCAGGGAAATAGTTCTTAACAGAATTGAATACGTTACAAAATCGAAAAAGAACAAGTCTGATATTGCATTGATTGCGCTGGAAATTCAAAAAGAAAAACAAATAATGAATGCGAAAGAATTAACAGTCGCTTTACAGCAGGGTGGAGCTTATTTAGATGAAGATCTTGTGGATGAACTGTGTAACGTCTTCCCGGAACTGCCTCAAAAGAATGCTAAAATCAAAGTGATAAATATAAACGCAATGGTGGACTATATAAAAAGAAAATGGCCAGATAGGAAGTTACCCTCCACTCCTCCTCCTGAACCGGAACTGGAATCTGAACCACCCAAACCCAAAGAAAAAGGAAAAGAAAAAGCAAAAGGTAGAGGGAAAAAGTGAAGTATTTTAATTCACTTCAATATTATCATAAAAAATATTGAAGTGAATTAAAATACTTCACTTTTTTTATAATTTCGCTTTATGAAATTTTGTACGTTTTTATTTTTTAAGACGTAGATTCAACGCTGAAATATTATTTTTGATGCTTACTGCTAAGTTTTGTTACGATTTATTTTGTTAAATAAAATTATTTAGACGCTTATGTTACAAAATTTTGTTAAATTAAGTTATTTTTTAGAAGCTCATGATTATGATACTTAAGTTTTTTTTAAATAATGTTGACGCTTATGTTACATTTTTATTAAATAACGTTATTTTTGACGCTCATGTTACAATTTTGTTAAATAAAGTTATTTTTTAGAGCTCATTTTACTTATAAGTTTTGTAAAATTGATATTCAGAACTTTGTTGTGAACAGACGTGTCGAAGATTTTATTAAAATAAATAAATAATCACTTGCTGACTCGTGACCTGGTTTTACCAAATAGCCGGTAGTAAAGCAAACTGTGTCATACGTAGGCATGATATGTGCAAATCGTTTCTGTGAAAATGTGTTTAGTGATATAAAGTAAATAACTTGTATCACAATGGAAACCAGTCCCTTCAGCCGGGGTGGCAGATGTGCTCGGAGCCCACCTCCTACACCTGTGCCTGAGTGTCCCAGTGACTGTGCCGCACCTGCGTCTGCAGGTCCACTTTCCCCCGTACCCGCACCCGCACCTGACCGTCAACCGCCCAGCAAAAGAGAAGAGGTCAAGATGGAACTCATACCAACGCCGGAAATCCAGAACTGGATGACGTCCATTGAGCAGTGCCTTAATGAAGTGTGCACTATTTCATCAGAGGGCAAATTAAATATGGAGCAAAAACTGCGTATAAGTACCCTATGCCGTAAAATTGGTCACGGCACATCGCAGATGGCCGTTCAGTATCAGTCCCTTAAGATGAGAGCCGTCCAGACCCACTCCACAGTCCAAACACTCGAAGACCAAATTGATCTGTCGCAGCAACTGCAAGACCTTAAGCTGTCAATCAGGGCTTCAACTAAACCGGTTACGGAGACTTCTTTTGCTGACATAGTTAAAAAAGGTACCAATAATTTTATACAGCCGACAAATTTAAGCTCAGTAGCCATATACCCTAACGACAAACTGAAGTCGAGTGAGGAGACCAAAACGCTTGTCCAAAAAATTATATGCCCCGAGCAAATGAAACTTCAGGTAAGAGGACTACGTAAGACGAAAAATGGCGGTGTCATTATCAGCACTGAAACAAAGGACGATATTGAGAAGGTGAAAAAATCGATGCAGCTTTCAAATTCAGGCCTTACAGTAGACGAACCCCCAAAAAGGAAGCCTAGAGTAGTAGTTATCGGAGTGCCCTCATCCATGCAAGAAATGGAAGTTTTTACTTGTTTGTTCCACCAGAATCTAGCCGAAACCCTTCAAGATTGCAGCCTCGAGACCTTTTTGAGCACCATCAAGTTAAGCCATAAATCAGGGAAGAAGGACGCTGAAACTTGCAATTATATATTAGAAGTATCTGCAGACATACGCAAAGCTCTGATATCTAAAGACAGGGTGTTTGTAAATTGGTCGTCATGCCCTGTGAGAGACTTTACTCTAGTCACACGCTGCTATAAGTGCCAGCAGTACGGACATGCGGCCAAATCTTGTCGGGAGACCACCTATACCTGTGGCCACTGTGGTGATCAGGGTCACTCCATTAAGGAATGCACGAAGAAGTCTGAGGAACCAAAATGCGCTACTTGCTTGCACTTCAAAAAGCCGAGCAATCACAAGACAAGCGCTGCTGACTGTCCAGCGAAAATAATGGCTGAAAAGAGGTACATAAATTCTGTTGATTATGGAGGCGCCTAAGAGCGCCGCTAATTACGTATTTTTCTGGTCCTTGTTACTGTTTTTATAGTTATAATTATGATTAATAATTTAATTAATGACATAGATAATTTCTCTGTATCTGAATCCCATGTTTGTGACGTTGAACACTGTAAGCAATATCTTTCCTCCCACACTAGTCCACTAACCATACTAACCCAAAATATTCGCAGTATTTTTAAGAATTTCGACAACTTTAGCATTTTTCTACAACGTCTCGACATAAACTGTGACGTTATTGTCTTAACCGAATGTTGGCTTTCCAAAAAATATAACATACCACTAATTCCGGGATATAATATGTATAAAAGTAATATAAACTACAATCAGAACGATGGGGTGATAGTTTATGCAAGAAATCATCTCAATGTGTCTGTCGAGGAACCTAATATGCACGACTGTAATAGATTATTAATTAAAATTGGGTCAGATTTAGCGATACTTGCCTTATATCGACCCCCCTCTTTTAGAAATATAAACAATTTCACAAACTCTCTAAATGACATCTTGCAAAACCTGTCATCCTTCAAAAATACAATTTTAATTGGGGATATCAACATCAATATTATTCCAGAAAGTGCTGACGCATCTGCCGAGGAATACCTTAACCTATGCGCCTTCCATGGTATGCTTCCTGCTCACACGCTTCCTACACATCAAAGTGGCTCCTGTTTGGACCATACAATACTCAAGTCGAATTTCCCTGCACTAACCCTTGTAACTAATTCAACAATAACTGATCACAGTGCTACCCTACTTATTTTAAATTGTAAATTACCAAAAGTAGTCACTCGCACCATTTCTAGTCTAAATGTAAATAAACTTGAAGAAGACTTACGTAATATCGACTTTGACCCAGTCTACTTTTCCGCTGATCCGCAGTTTTGTATGTTGTACCTAATCAAAAATGTACAACATGCAATTCAGAAGAACACGGTCATATCTCGGCAAAATAATAAAAACTATAACATAAAACCATGGGTCACGACAGGTCTCATTCGCTGTATGAAAAATAGGGATAAATTGCATATGAAAGCCAAATCAAATCCCGATAATTTAATTTTGCAGCAGTCGTACAAACGATATCGTAACTTTTGTAATGATCTTCTAAAAAAAGTAAAAAGCAACTACGATAAAATTGCGCTAGAAAAGGCTGGTACTAATAGTAAAAAAATCTGGAATTTTATTAAAAGTGTAACGTATAACTTGAAACAAAATCAGTCATCATCAGATTTATTACAAGCACACTCATCACCACTAACATCTGCCAACATAGCAAATAATTTTTTTGTTAACGTTGGAAAGTGTTTGGCTGAGAAAGTACAGGGCCAATCACAATATCTAACAAGCACACCATTTACGTGTAGCACTATTTTATCATCCTTTGCGTTGCTAGACACTGACGAGACTGAAGTAGAAACGATAATTATGAGTTTAAAGGACGACTGTGCGGTTGGCTGGGATAACATACCAAATAAAATAATTAAACAATTCAGGCGTATTTTGGTACCGCCATTAACTTATATTTTCCAAAAATGTTTATCTACAGGTATTTTTCCAGAGTGCCTAAAAAAAGCTGTTGTTGTCCCTGTTTATAAATCAGGCAGTAAAGATCAAGTGACAAATTATAGACCTATTTCCTTACTGCCTTCTATGTCTAAAATATTAGAAAAAATTATAAATAAGAGGCTTTACAAATACTTGGAGGATAAGTTAATTTTATCTAAACGGCAGTTTGGATTTAGGCCTAAAATGTCAACAGACGATGCCGTCCATCATCTGACCGACTATCTAGCACAAGAACTTGATAAAGGTAACCACACCGTAGGAATCTTCCTGGACCTCGCCAAAGCTTTTGATACGGTTTCTATTCCTATTCTGTTGCGCAAGCTTGAAGCCATTGGTATCAGAGGCACCCAGCTAAACCTTTTTAAGAGCTATCTAGAGGACCGTACCCAATGTGTAAGGATTGGCAATGTTCTCAGCGATTATGAAAAAAACACGTCTTTCGGAGTTCCCCAAGGAAGTATTTTAGGGCCTACGTTGTTTTTGATATACATAAATGATCTTTGTAATCTAAATCTAAATCACGGCCAAATTGTTTCTTATGCTGATGACACTGCCCTTCTTTTTTCGTCTGACTCAGAAGAAAATGTCTACAAGTTTGCGCAACACGGATTCAATGTTGTTAATAAATGGCTTCAATTTAATTCACTAACATTAAATGCAGACAAGACAAATTACACTAAGTTTTCGATGCGCAAGCAAACACCAACTAGGACCACAACATTATATGCTCATTATTGCGCAGTTCCCACAGATAACCAATGTGTTTGTCCCAGGATTAAAGTGGCAAATATAACAAAATACCTTGGTGTTATAATAGATGAAACACTTTCGTTCAAACAACATATAGAAGTTTTAAATAATAGAATTCGCAAGTTGATATTTGTTTTTAAAAAGTTACGCTATATTGCTGACCCTAAAATAGTTCGACAAGTTTACTTTGCTCTATGTCAATCGATATTAACTTACTGTATTACCACATGGGGTGGAGCGGGTAAAACAAGGTTACTAACCATCGAGAGAGCTCAGAGGGCGATTCTCAAAGTGTCTACTTTCCGCCCTTTCCTTTTTCCTACCAACCTGCTATACAAATCTTGCGAAGTATTAACAGTTCGGCAACTATTTATAATGGGCATTGTATTAAAACAACACACAGCTCTACCCTACAGCACTAAATATTCTAATAAAAGACGTAAAGACATAGTCTGCCCACAAAATACAACTAAACATGCTTTTGTATCCAAATTTTACCTGTACCTCGGTCCTCTCCTCTATAACAGACTAAACTTGAAAGCAAACATTTTCTCCCTGAACTACACAAATTGTAAGAGA
Organism: Dryobota labecula; assembly: GCA_947523025.1. Lineage (NCBI taxonomy): Eukaryota > Metazoa > Arthropoda > Insecta > Lepidoptera > Noctuidae > Dryobota > Dryobota labecula. The sequence continues at coordinate 3,491,422 of OX383292.1, forward strand.
ATTCTCAAGGAAGCTCTCCAGAGGATGTCTTACGAAGATACAGAGAACTTATTAACTGTGTTAAAGTAAATATGTATGTATACTACAATAAGTATTTATCAAATTTAGAAACTAAGAGCTTCTGACCATAATTATATTTGTCTATTGACAACTTTTAGATTATTTATTATTTTTTTACAATACTGTCTTAGTACTTTTCGCCTGAAACACAGGATTACCTAGTTCAGGCACGTAAGTCTTAGGAATATAATTTACATTTAAGCAAAACTGTACTTATTTTTATATCTTGTAATTTTTTGAATAAAATTTATTATTATTATTTATAAAATAGAATTATTTTCTGTTACTCTTTGTCTTTTTAATTTTCAATGCTAACTATAAAACCCATAAAGATATTTAAGCCTTTTTCTCCTAGGGTAGACAGAAACTACAGAACATACTAATAATTAAACGAAAGTCACTGGATGGAAGAAGCTCAAAAAACAATTCTTTGTTTTACAAATATTTACCTATAATAGAAGACAAAAGGTTTCGAAAAAGTGATCAACTACAGGAAGATGATTATGAGATACCTTGCAAATGTATGATTTTTTTTTACTAAAACTTCAAATTATGCTGTTACCACTAATAGTTTACAGTTCTCATTATTGTCAAACAAACACATGCAGCACTTATGTACTTCGATCTAAGATTATCCATGTTAATCCAACCGGATCATAACATCGTATTTGTAACAAGAGGCGCCGCGAGTCCGTTGACCCTAAATTTTGATACTTATCATTGTTATAGGTACCTTATAGGTATTTAATTAGCTATGTTATGATAGTTGGATGAACTGTTGGTTGATAGAAGTAGAAAATAGTTTATTGTTCAAGTAATAAATCAAAAACAAAATTCATTTATTCAAATTAGGCCGAGGATCAGCACTTTTCGAACGTCAAAATTAGATAAGACAGTCCCCCAAAACGCCCGCTCTTCACCAATTCCTAGAGTTCAGCTGGGAAGAAGAAATGGCGTAACAAACTCCCCAGCGGCACAGCTTCCGTTCAGTTAGAAACACTTGATTCTATGTATACGGTATGCAAAGTAATTATCATTACGAGACACAGAACATTAAATTATTTGCCATGTCAGCTAGCCAGTGTGCCAATATACAGTAAGCAGGTTCACAGGTTATCACCAAGTGTAGACGAGATGAGCGGCTTCAAATAACCTGATTCTTCGACTGATTCCTTTATTAAGTGTATGTTAAGTAATATAATTTTTGAGGCGGTATTTTGATAAATACCTGAAGTTCTTTGACAAAATAGTCTAGCTACAATGAAAAGTTTCAGGAATTCTTAAAATGTCAATTATGATTGCACCAAAAATTTAAACATCCTAACAATTAAGTAAAAGTCCATTTAATTGGATCATAAATTCCATCACAAAAAAAAAAAAACATTTTACAGCCTCACCAATTACTTTATAACTAAGTCATATAGCCTCATATACCGGTATGAAGTAACAAATTATTACTAACTCGGTGTGTATCGAATGGTTCTGATGACCCCCTATTGTAGAGGCTTGAAGGTTGGAGCTGGTAGTTAAGGCAGACATTAATTACAGCATGCTATACTTTATATCAATGATCGATTTGTTACGCAACAGATTCGTATTGGTTTGATAGCCTGTTCCCACTGGTATACATAATATTATGTATTATGTAGTTATCAATGTTATGAAGTTCGGTTATCATCTTAATTCTATCAAAGAAGAGGTATAAACTCTTGAAAAGCGAAGAAAAATAGTTCATGGATAGCGCTTCAAAATTCTTAAATCTATGAATCTTTCGGACCAATAGAACCCACGAAACAGGGACCCAGTGTCCAGGGAATTTGTTCAAATCTAGCGCCTAAGGCTCCTGTGTAAATGATTACTAGTTTTTTTAAATATTGTAGATACTGTGTTTGTCTGGACCGAATAAAGTTTGTATTATTTATTAATAACGCTTTTAGAAGTGACGGGGCAATTATTGATGTATAAGACTAAAAGCCCTATTAAAACTAACAAATGAAATGTTTTATTTTTTATTTTGTAAAGATATCGGAATCACTTTTACACGTGGTATAAAAAAAGCTAGATGTCGTCGACATTTCCTGTCTGACTACCTCTAAGAAGAAATGACGAAACAAACTCAGGGGTCAAAGTCTCTTTTAAAGTCCAGACATAATCTTGGTCAGGTCAAGTTTTCTTAGTCCTGAAATACTGATCATAAATTTTCATTCCGCAGTGTTCTGAAATCCCTAACACGTAGTGAGCAAGCAAAGGTACCAATGCTAAAGAATATGGCTTCAAACTGCTATTATATTATTTATCAATCCCCTTATCTGATGGTGATAATGCCTTAGCAGTCTAACTGGCCAATTACTTGAGTTTTCCTATCATCTCATCGTCCAACTATGGTCACAACTGTGTATCTTCCGTGTATTGATAAAAAATACCAAGATAATTGATAACTGGTTGGCTATAAAAGAGTTATGACAGGTGGCTATTGAATTTCATGATTCAATTCAATTGATCTTTTTATAGAATTCATTGGTTATATTTTGTAGTAGGTGTCGAGCTGTGTATGTTGTTTGTAGATTTTTAAAGAAAGAAATGTTTACATAAAGGAATGTTATCGCGGAAGTGAAGAACTACAAATGCTTGCTGAACATAAAATATATTTGGACCTCTCTAAATAGGCCAGCCTGTACGCATGTACCGCATTCGGAAACCGTAAAAAAATCATGGATAGCTTCAAAATCCTTAAATCTATTAGATCTTTTTTGGTAAAACCAGGACAATTAAAAGAAAATTTACCAGCAAATGGATCCGTAAACAAAGAAATTAAGTAATCATTTCGGTAAAATCTATTTCGGTGTTTTAAAAAACATCCTTCCTTTTAGTTTTTCATACGAAAATAATTCACATTAATTTCCTCGAAAATAATTAAATCGTCCTAGATAATTGGTGATGATAAATCCTGAACAGAACATTAACAGCAGTAATTAACCAGTTTTTAATGACAAGACAAAGATTTTACGCCAATTTTACAACCCAAAGATTACTGAAGTTAATAACTTAATATCCTTTTAGAGTTATTAATATTATTCATATGGAATGTATGCAGGAAATGTTTAAAAATAAATACTATTGTAATGGTTTAACTACCAGAAAATAGCTGGTCTATTTCAAATAGCTCGTGGCTATATAAAAATAGTCACACGGGTCGATCGAAGGTAAAGCTACGCGTGCCGAGGATGGGTGACCTTTCATTACATATCGAGACCCTTCCGTGCCTCGGACAGCACGTTAAGCCGTTGATCTCGGCTGTCATTTGTAGATCTTTGACAGTCGTTACGGGTAGTCACAAGCCCAAAAGTCTGACAACCAGTCCTACCAAGGGGTATCGTATAACCGTTCCGGTTAGACTGGAAACCGACCCCAACATAGTTGGGAAAACGCTAGGCAGATGATGAAATAGCTGGTCTTTTAGTTGAAAATCGAAATAATAATCTTTACTCATTCAAATTTTGTTCATCCTGCAGGCGAAAAACGCATTAAGACGACTAAACAAATCATAAAAGGCGACCCATTTCCCGAATTAGAACAAGTTTCTCCTGAAGCTCACAAACAATCAACAGCGAGTGAGTCACAAGCATGCGCGGGCGCACGTAACGCGATCCTGCGCTAATTACCTCGCCCCATTTGATGGAAACTGGGCCAATCGCGCAGCTGCAGGCGACCGACTTCAAAGGAATCGATCGAACGATTACGACCAATTGAAAAATTGTACGAACATATGCGCCTTTTTTATTTAAAAGTAGAACTCAATGACGTCATCATTTTTCTGGGATCTGTCTCAATGAAATGCTGGCCAGTGTCTCGGTGTGGTGTAATTTTAAGGCACCAGCTAACAAAATGGGTCTCATGGTGTTTCGCAAAATTACAACATTAAAAGCTTTCATTATTTCCTGATAGTGAGTCATGGTCTGCCTGGAATTTAACTGTCAAAATGCCCCGTTACACGAATGTCTGAATTGATTAATTTTCATGTTGAACTGGATGGGAAAAAACATAATTATGGCTCGCCTATTATCGGGCACACGTTAGAGAGGAATGGGAGGTATTAACTAAGGGAAATGAGTGTGTTACGGCGCGATATCGAAGCTAACATCCTGTCATTAATTTTGCACAGTTGTTATCTTTTAAATAAACATATGACCAGCTACAAAGTTTCTTTGGAATATGCTTACGACATATATGAGGTTAGGAGAAGATACTTCTCAATAATTATATTATCTAATCGAACAAGCTTGAAATAACCAAAATGCCTGCTTATTACACATTCTACAAATGAGTAGATTCCAAATAAGGGTTCATAATTAGGGGACTTCGATCTATCACATAACATTAGGAAGTATGATTAACTCCGATTAAAGCTTGTTCAGTAAAGATCCACTCTGCGGAAAGCAAATCTAAGCTAATTTCGATCAAGACGAGCTATTTCCTTGTGAGATAAATAGGTACATCGTCACCTACATTCAATCTGTAGGTACAGATTCCACAAGTACCCAACAGCCTTGCTCATAAACCCATTATTAAATCTCATTGTAAAGTATGCGGCAAAACAGGATCATTTGGATCCAAGGGCGACGAGAACCTGTCGACCTGTCGCCTGCCGTCACGGTAGTCAGTCATGTTGTTGGTGATCAGTATACGTGACGCGGGTTGGGTGTCGGTAGTATAGGTAGACCTGACATTTGGACTGGGTTTTGTAAGAGGGACACGAGATAAGAGGCTAATTTGGAGACAATGCTGAGAAAAAAAAAATTGGCAAACAAAAGTTGCGATAGTCTAAATATTGGTTTAGATTCCCGTCGCAAAACAAAAAAGAAATGTCGTGACAAAAAGAAAAAAAAAAGTCTTTCATAACAGCGATGCGAGAAAAAACACCACACTGATTCAAAAAGCTCGTATACCTACTAAGGAAATACCAGTCCAGAATCGATTCCAATGGAAATTAAAATACCAAGCCGCACTTTATAATTTGTGCCGTATTAAATCGACCACAGGGTATATACCAACATCTTATTATAGGAAACGCCGAGCCTATTAACATAGTCTATAAAATTGCGTCGGTTCATAACTTGCCCAACAATTTGCGCTGGCGCAGCTTTCGCTGCAGGAAGCACACGTCTTATTACACCTCGATTGGTGTTTAGAAAACATCGTGTTTTGGCTTCCCTTCCATGTTAGGGAGGTATCACACAGCTTGATGTGTTCAAGAAATCAAGCAGTATTTAGTGCGGAACTCAATTTGCCAAGAGTTGGTGAACAAATTGCGTTAGTTGACGTTTTAATTGACGATGACAGAAATCAATTCCATTACGATTGCAACATATTTAATTAATTACGTATAATTGCAAATACTTCAAAGGCGGCATACAATCCGGGCCAAGAATCTTGCATACTCACAGAATTGGACAATTGGACAGAGAGAACAGGTACAGTTTACCCAACAATTTTACTACTTCACACCACCGTGTCAACCAACCTTTACCCATCTTATACACACATCACTCACTTAAGTTACCCTACCCTCGATAACTAGGAGGTGTGAATGGCCAGATTATTGGACAGACTCCTGCGCAGGAAGTACGCAATTACGTTGATTCTATGACTAGTTCGCGCTAAGTTTTGTATGGGTTTGTAAGTACATAATTGGCGATTGACCTATGCCTGAGAATGGGCGAGATAGCGTACTAGAGTACTGATTGGACACTGTTAGGTGGGTAGATCGTTTCAGAAATTACATGTTCTTAAGTCTTTTTATGATTATTGAAGAATAGTAAAATGAATGAGTGTCGAGGTTAATTTAACGCTTTGAAATTGCAGGATCTAACATGGGGTTATAACTTGATTTTATAGTACTCAACTTAAACACATTGCTGCTGCCCCTTTTAGGTTGGTATCTAAAATTTTAGCAGTCATGTCATCAAATTGGAAGTATTTTTTTTTTTTCGTTGTAATGGTATTTCCCAAAAATCAACCAAATCGGAAACTAACAAACATGATCAACCATTTTAAGTAAAGCTGAATGAGCTTCTTGATATGAAATCAGTTTCCTGAACCCACGAATTCACAAAAATTACTTAAACTTTCTAAATAGTGTTTTAGTCGCTACAATAACACCTTAAACAGACAAAAGGGTCCCGAAACGATCAATTGCAATTGTCAATTTTTAAGTGATTGATACACATTGGATGCGCAAACTGATCGTTTACCAAATGCAATTTGAAGCGATTGTCAATATAACACACACACGTACAAATTGATGGCAACTGATCAATTGCAATTGATCGTTTCGAGGACCCCGAAGACCCACATCAAAGCGTGAGTAGTGAGAATTCGGTCAAAAGCCTACCCTACCTTAATAAAGGAAAAATATCCAGTTGTAACTAACCTTACTCCTCGGATATACACTAAGCACGTCAGACCACCACCTGGCCTCCTCCCTGCAGGTGCCCTTTACGAAAGTAACCCTCTCCGGAGCCGTGATGGCCAGGCTGAAGGGATGCCCGGTGACGCTATCAGCCTCGCTAACCTCCAGGACTGTTGTCATGTCGATACTGGCTTGAGGGACTGTGTCTGGCTGTGGAAGAGAGAAACATGACGTTAGAATGTTTGTCTGTGACAAATTAGTGGCGAATTATACACTGACGTCGATAGGGGGGACCACGCGTTCCGATTCACCGAAAAAAAAGTGACGATCGCGTATTCGCGTGACGATCGCTTTGGTTCAGACGCGGCCTTAACAAGTCAAAAGTTCTTTTAAATTAAAATAAAATAAAATATTTGTTTATTATGGCAACTAGGCCCAATTGTTAGTAACATTGTTCTTAAAAACTATTTTTCTAATTCGACGCCAACGCCCTATATCAAGCCAGACGGCATAAAAACAATGAAACATAAATTTTTTCATGGCAAAGGATGCATTAGATAGATTTTGTTGTCCGTCATCGGACAACAATATCTAAATATCTAGTAACTTTTTACAGCGATAAGCTTTAATTAATGAGATCATTAAGAGAACAGCTCCTGTTTTCCTATGAGATATAGGCAGGAACCCAGGCTATTTTTCCCAGTCACATTAGTAGGCCGATATCGTCAGTAACAGTCTCGTTAGCTCTGGGTAAATATCTCATAGAAAGTCGGGTGATTACTTTACCGTGTTCTACCCGTCAGCAATATGGTACTTTCGATTTTTAAGTAGCTGCTGCGTGGAGTGTTTAATTATTGATTTGTTTTAATGAGGAAAAGAAATGTAAAATGTGAAACAGAACGTCCACTGCGGGATTTTCTATCGCAAATTATTACTAATATAATAATTTGTTTGTTCATAATTGTAAAGATTGTGCCATTCCTGATTAATTATGGCTTAAGATGTTAAGTAACAGCTTAGGATCTAATTTGGTAGCACTTGGAGGAACTGCTGTATTTGTCTGCTTAATGCTTGCCAATTTTAGGAACATTATAATGTGAATATTCATTTGATATTTTAAAATGTTATAAAATAAACTATTTATGAAGTAATGAGTACTTACACATATCCAAAACATATAAAATAAAGTTTTGACAGGACCTTACTCAACAGTGGCGCCAACTGGTGAGCACAAAAACGATCCCCTATTACGGGGACTTTGGTGCGAGGGATTTTTGTGTTGAATTTACTATTTTCTTTTGGAATTTTTGAAGAACCTTTCAGTAGTAAGTGTTTTTGAGTTATAACTTTATAGACTGCCTGGTTTAGTCTAGTGGTCGCAAGTGCTACGTCTAAGCATGAGTTCCTGGGTTCAAATCCCATGTCGGACAAAGTATTATTGGGTTTTTCCTTCTGTAATTTCTCAGTAGCAGCCCTGAGTCTGGATTTGTGCCCGATTGATGGCTAAAGGCTCGCCTCCTATTACATGGGACTTAAACATAACTGGCGAAATGTGGCTGTACTACAGGTACCCTGGTGGTGGTAGGTGGTAGGTGTCCTCTGCTACAGGCGTGAGTGTTTAATATATTTATATATAACATAGATATATTGAGATTTCCGACATAGATCAATTCCGGTTCATTTCCTACATTTTTATGTTAGTCATCGAATGAAATGGAAATACAGGATTAAGAATAAATAATTGGCGAAGCTTTTGACGGGTGGCGTCTACGGCGTAGACGAAAAGGAACGAAATGCCAGAGCGCTATCTATGAACATACATTTAAAAATGACAACACAAACACAAAACAAAACTATAATTTAACATCGTTAGGACAAAGGTTTATAAAACGCGTCGTAGAGTGTCAAAAAGGCCCACAAAGGTCTCTGTAGGCACGGCCGTCAGTGCTGTATGGATCAATATGGAAGCTTGTTGACAGAATTTCTTTCTACGGCGCGGTTTATACGCCGTACCATAAAGAAACCGAGCCGTGTACAAAGGGCTAACTGAAAAACTAGTTCAATTACGTATTTAAATCTACTGACCTTGCATCTTATAAACTTGAACCTACGAGGCTAGGACTAGCAGTGTTTAATCGCCTAGCTCTGTAATTTAGTACTTATCAGAGCTCATGACCTAGTGCTTATCCTAGCGGTATGCTAATGCCTAGATTTGTAGCTAGCGTGCTGACTGAGTTGTGAATGACCGTCGTTCATAATATCAGGTTAGGGTTTTTGAGATGAGGTAAGCTTGTCGAAGGCTTAATAAAGTCGGACACCTCAAATGCCAGATATGTGACCGTTGTATAGAAATCCTTGAAGAAATCATGAACCATATAAAAGTTATTCACAGACCCATACATTTCGACACTACGAATCATATCATTCCATTTAAATTCGGAAAGAAGGATTTAACATGCGCTCTTTGCGCTAAACAGTTTAATTATTTCAAGCATTTATCTGAACATATGAATAGGCACTTCCCAAACTATACGTGTAAGGAATGCAATTGTGGTTTCATCAACTTACGCTCTTAACGAACTCACGCCATTAGACATCAAACAGGCACGTTCGTCTGCGCGTTTTGCTCCAAAATCTTCGACACCCGAATCAAAATAAAGGGACACGTAAGAGTCTTACATCTAAAAGGTTTTAAAAATCGTATTGTGTTGTATTGTCCATCCTCCCGCTGGACACTATATTAAGTGTCCCATCGTTTGTGGAACAGCACCACATTGTTGTGAAAGTGAAAATCCCGTCAAAGTCGGTCCAGCCGTTTCGGCGATCAGGCGGAACAAACAGACAGACAAAACATTTAAAAAAGTATTTTTTATTATAAGTACCGTATAAACTTTCATATGCATTTAGTAAAAAGCTGTTATTTTGACATTACAAACAGAAACTTCAAAATTTATTTGTATAGATTGTTGAAAACTAAAGAGACCAAATAAATTGCAGCTATCAAGTTGATCGAGTTAATCTTGATTTCTTGAGTAAGGGATATATAAGACTGGTTAAAAGCCTAAAAAGGAAATAATAGTGTTTTATTTCTCCATTACCTTAGGCCCTTAACACCTTTCCTGCTTACAACTTGCATCGATCCATTAAGCCCCCATTTACACGATGCAAGTTTCTTGCTTGTGACATACTATTATAATAGTCCTCCAGACCAAATTTCGGCCATGGCGACCAATCTCAACGAGAACGAGACTAGCCATGTACGCGGGAGATATTATAGTGCACAAGTGTGTGCACAGACACAGGTGTCATAGTCCGATGGGACGGCAATCCGACACGATCGGAGGGAGAACAGGCGCAGGACCAACGGCTTAACGTGCTTTCCGGGCACGGCGGTATCACAACGCCAACTTCCAAACTCCGGGCTGATACTGAGAAATTCCTATGAATGAATGAATGAATGAAATGCACTGACCCCAGCGTGGTTTGACCAGACTCGATTACTCCAATGAACCCAAAGATTCACACTAGCCCCTGGATCCTCCATGGAGCTACAGTGACCATTGCACATCAAAGAGTAGACCAGGGGGCACGATAATGGTAGGGAAGAAGTGACCATAGGATATTGAAGGATTATTAGAGCCGTACTGGATCTGAATTCTAAAGTAAGCAATGTAATAGTGGAAAAACGGGTGTTATTTATCGGGATCTTTTAACGACGTCGCTGCCATTTTGGTTCAGGTCCAGCAGCTTTCTCGATTTTTTTCTGTGTCACTGCTATGCTGTGTTACACATTTACACGTTGCTGTTTCCAAAGTCTTCATCTGAGGTCCGTTTCCGGTTTCTTATAAACTCTCAATAAAGCAGCATTCTTGAACGTATCTCGGTCTTAAGCGCCCATCCTAAAATTGATTTCCTTGTCAAAGTAAGGGGCTGTTACTGAGAAATTACTAATAGAAAAAACCAATAACACTTTGCCCGATCTGGGAATCAAACCCAGGACCCCACGCTCAGCAGTCACGCTTGCGAGCACGAGAACAACGAGGCTTGTAACATACAATATCATTGAAGCAACATTACATGCAGATGATGCCTCTTTCAATATTGCTTTAACTTCTCACAGGAAATTATCGTGAGGATATCTATCAGAATAGGGGAAGACCAAAGAAACGATGGATGGACTGTGTGATAGATGATATGGTTAGAAAGGGGAAGACTACCGAGATGACAACTAATAGAGAAGTATGAAAGAAAAAGCCATGTTGCGCCGACTCCAAATAAATTTTGATGAGGGCAAGAGAATGATGATGTGCAATTCAGACACTGAAACAGTTGATGAGCGTCGCTTGCGCACTTAGCCTGGTCCAAGTACTCGTGTCTTTTACAACGGTACCCAACTACCAGCACTTGCCGTAATATTCTGTAATGTAAGTACCGGTTTATCGTTTCCATGACGATATGCATACGAATTGTCGCTACTGCTCAGATGTTTATTCATTTTGATTAGAAATAATTGATAATGGAAATGGTAGGAATATTTATTTAAGTTGGTCGGTAAAATTAATATTAAATAATTTTCCCAGCATAATTTTAACATAGAAACGTCAGTAGTCATTCTGTTTGAATAATAAATAATTGCAAAGATTTATTTATTTATCTTTCGGAAGTCAGTAATTGCAGAATAATTGTACTTTTAGTACTTACTTTCCAAATTATATAACCGTAATTTGAGTCTAAAGATTGTGTCTAATCTAAATTTAGTGTTTACTGACGAAACTCGTATATCAAATTGTACTATTTTCTGCGTTTGCGCTGGAGAGAGACAGAACATTCATTCAGCTTCAAATAAATAATACATTACAAAACTGATTAATGTACAGACATTGACAATAACATGGTTTAATTTGATTTATAGCATAACTTTCGCCGTCTCCGCAAACGATTTGATTTGAGAGTTCAAATGCGCGCGCGCACCGATCTACATTACGTCATAATCTCCGTTGGCATGGTTACGCGTTCTATTGAACAGAGATGTAACTTATCGTCTCGACTGACAATAATATTGATTCGAATTGATATTATGAATTGAGATTATTGCTAAAAAATTCGTGATTTTCTTAAGAGATTATTTGTGACGAATTCCAGAGGATTAAATTGTAGGTTCAGTTATGTGCGGACAAAACTAAAATTCGTCACCGATTTACAATTGAAACCCAAACATAGATGCTAAAATCCCGACACTCGATTCATTCGACATTTTATTACCCGAGACATCTCTAAAATGGAGAAGTGTGAATGGAGAAAATTCTCAATACTTGTTGTACGAGTATTTTAGGCTAATACACGTGGTTTAGACATAATAGGTTTTATGAGTCTGCATTCGCATTTCGTACCGTACGCAGCTTGAGGTCAACATTAGCAATTATTGTTACTTAACACCTATTTTATGTTCCAACGGTACCCAAAGGTCGCGGTTCTTATGAAAATTGATTTTATGCGACGTTATGTTTTTTGATAATGCAGGTGTTTGTGCTTTTCAGACCCCTAGAATTTCTACCTAGTTACAAAATATAACAGCAGGTGTGTATTCTAAAAAGGGTTAGGCAGAGTTGTGCCTGGTAGTACACCTACATTTCGTCCAGTTATGTTCTACAAATCCAGACTCCGGGCTGCTACTTAGAAATTCTTGATGGAAGAACCCAATAACACTTTGCTCGGCCTGGGAATCGTATTCAGGACCTCACGCTCAGCAGTAGCGCCTGCGACAACTAAACGAACGAGGCAGTTTTGTCTAGTACCTACTAGACAAAACTACCCGGGCACTTTCAAATTAGAGTACCTACTCTAATTTGAAAGTGCCCGGGCAGTCTGTGGTAATAGTTATTAATTCTTTGGCTGTGATATGTAGTTAAAATGGACGTAGTTAAGCAGAAAGGACTCAACCCACATTGTGGTCAGGGATGAGTTGTATATACCAAAGAGGTCCTAACGGTTAATGGAAGGTACCCAGCTACATGTGGGTTGGTTCCCAACATTAAAAAATCAACCTTCTCTTGGTAGAGTCACGGATCTTTTTAGCTGAGTGTAAGAACCAACCGTTAGGACCTCTTTGGTATATACAACTAATCCCTGACCACAATGTGGTTGCTTATAAATGATAGAAGAACTATCAAAAAAGTATGTTCAAATAAACAGGCAAGCAAGACAGAAACTGCATCTTCTCACACCATATTATTAAAACAGTTACAAAATTCAATTAATTCTGAAATCATACATTTATTTGCATTTCAACACGACTATATTTATCAAGCTATTTAATTTCACAGTTATCTGTGTTGAATTTTATAGGTTTCCGTTATGTAAATTCAGTTCTAAGGTTTATGGAACTGGCGTTAGTTGAATGTTTGAATAAATAAAAGTAAGGGCTTGGAACTCTTGCGCATCGAGCTGGGATAGCTTTCATCTATACATACAAATAAATCAAATTGAAATGTCTGTTTGTAATGTCAAAATAACAACTTTTTACAGATATACAGGGCGTCCCACGACTTTGCCACATGGAGAGACAAGTAGGTACCTTAAATACTGTAGACAGAAAAATTTACTGAATTCATTCTTCAGACTTCATTTTTATTTTAAAAACAATAGGAACTGCATTAAAAGAATTCTAAATAATCCCCTGTCTGAACCGGGAATCGAACCGCTAAATGTGAATTGAGCATGAGGCTCAGCAGAAAAGCTTCCGACCACAAGACAAACTATACTATACTTCACGATACTATTTATTGTGTAGTAAAAGTAATGATTAAATTATTGGAAAGCTGTAGGAAGTAATTTATGGTGGCACTAGTTGTCTGAGTTATTATTATTATTGTGGAGACAGTTGTTCAGGGTGGGAAAGTCAATTGCTGGTTGATTGAATTTTGCCGACTAGGCGAGTTAGGTGACTGTTAATTTCTGTTTAGAATACATGGATGCCTATAAATTGTGTTCCAGCATTTAGAATGGCACAGAACTAAAATTTTAGAGTACTTTTGACAGTATGGTTGACTTTACTACATTTATTATTTATTTATTTAAACTTTTCGCACAAAATAAGGTACAAAGGCGGACTTAATGCCTCAGGTATATTCTACTACGAGTAGTCAACCAAGGGTGGTGAAGAGGTAAGATGGCAGGTGCTGTGTTTAAGAAGAGATAATAATAATAATAATACCCCACCGCCGTATCTCTACGTTGACGTCGTGGTGGGGCTTGCGCGCTCCGAACTCTAGGTCTGTGCCGGTAGAGTTTACTTTCCCGGAACATGTCTAGGGTGAGGAGCCAGACCAAGAGAGATACAGAAACCCGCAGGGCAGCATGTGGCGAGCTGTTGGGCAGTTGCGACCCCACGGACCCTATCTCCCGGGAGCAGTCATGTTCCTCATCTCTGGCTTGCCTTTATTGGCCGGCTGGAGTGAAAACTGACGAGGAACTGAGCTCCCACCTCATTCTTGCCTTTATTGGCCGGCTTGAGTGGAGATTCGCAAGAGCAAACGTGCTCGGAGGAAGGAAGTATTCCAGTAAGTGCTTGTAGGGATCTTGACCATCTTCCGGGCTCTGGGATTGTTCTGAGAGCCTTGGAATACCTCTCCACTCCTCGAGCACCTCAGGACATGTTGCCCCCTTGTCGCTACGTCACTATGTGCTAGCGACCGTTTTCAGGGGCCCATTATTGAGTGTGCAAGTCACCCCCTGCCATTTTATCCGTGTATAATAAAACATTGATCAGGCAGGGGCCATAGTCCTTCCATAGTTTTTGGTAACCAGTCCATTTTAACCACCCAAACCCATAGTCCAATATCTTTGTTTTCCATATCCTGCAATAGTCCTACACCAACCGGGGGTTGTCCTTGGGTGCACTTGCATAGTGCGTACAGGGATAATCGTCGGTTGGTGCCTCATTTAATTAAAAAGCGTCTAACGGGCCTCTGCGAGTTGGCTTCGGCCCCTCGTACGCCTTCCAAAGGTCCGGGACCCCAGGGTCCTGAGATATGTAGACATATATAAATAAAATAATAATAATAAAAAGATCACAAATCAAGTACAATAAATAGGTTATAAACTTATAATTGACATACATACATAATATTTTCTATAATAAATACCTATTTTTAAAATACCTACCTACATTTAAAAATACTACGAATACTTTCGGGCTAGCGGCTAAGTAATACTAATAACAGACGCATAGTCTACTTTCGATAAGATATTTTGTTCTCGCTACTGAGAAGGGTATTCTGAAAGATAATAAGTACATTAAATACATGCAAATCGCGTGATAGTTTGGGGTACGCCTGACTTCCGTCATGTGTTTGGTCGAAATAGGAATTCAAAATGTGACATGATTGTTCAACGTTTTTTGTATTTTTTTTTTTTTTTTGTGGGAAAGTATCGATAACTTCTCCCGCTCTGGGCGTAGCGGGAGGGCGTGTCAGACTTACTGACTTAAACCCACCCGTGTTCCTTCAGTTGCCTGTGTGCCAGGGCCAAGGTATTCCTTTTCAACAATCCCGTCACTCTGGCAGGATGATTGTTGTATCCTAGGCTTCCAATTTTGTAATACTTCCAGAAATAACTCAGCTGAACATTCCTCTGAAAAAGCCATGTTGCGCCGACTCCAAATAAATTTTGATGAGGGCAAGAGAATGATGATGTGCAATTCAGACACTGAAACAGTTGATGAGCGTCGCTTGCGCACTTAGCCTGGTCCAAGTACTCGTGTCTTTTACAACGGTACCCAACTACCAGCACTTGCCGTAATATTCTGTAATGTAAGTACCGGTTTATCGTTTCCATGACGATATGCATACGAATTGTCGCTACTGCTCAGATGTTTATTCATTTTGATTAGAAATAATTGATAATGGAAATGGTAGGAATATTTATTTAAGTTGGTCGGTAAAATTAATATTAAATAATTTTCCCAGCATAATTTTAACATAGAAACGTCAGTAGTCATTCTGTTTGAATAATAAATAATTGCAAAGATTTATTTATTTATCTTTCGGAAGTCAGTAATTGCAGAATAATTGTACTTTTAGTACTTACTTTCCAAATTATATAACCGTAATTTGAGTCTAAAGATTGTGTCTAATCTAAATTTAGTGTTTACTGACGAAACTCGTATATCAAATTGTACTATTTTCTGCGTTTGCGCTGGAGAGAGACAGAACATTCATTCAGCTTCAAATAAATAATACATTACAAAACTGATTAATGTACAGACATTGACAATAACATGGTTTAATTTGATTTATAGCATAACTTTCGCCGTCTCCGCAAACGATTTGATTTGAGAGTTCAAATGCGCGCGCGCACCGATCTACATTACGTCATAATCTCCGTTGGCATGGTTACGCGTTCTATTGAACAGAGATGTAACTTATCGTCTCGACTGACAATAATATTGATTCGAATTGATATTATGAATTGAGATTATTGCTAAAAAATTCGTGATTTTCTTAAGAGATTATTTGTGACGAATTCCAGAGGATTAAATTGTAGGTTCAGTTATGTGCGGACAAAACTAAAATTCGTCACCGATTTACAATTGAAACCCAAACATAGATGCTAAAATCCCGACACTCGATTCATTCGACATTTTATTACCCGAGACATCTCTAAAATGGAGAAGTGTGAATGGAGAAAATTCTCAATACTTGTTGTACGAGTATTTTAGGCTAATACACGTGGTTTAGACATAATAGGTTTTATGAGTCTGCATTCGCATTTCGTACCGTACGCAGCTTGAGGTCAACATTAGCAATTATTGTTACTTAACACCTATTTTATGTTCCAACGGTACCCAAAGGTCGCGGTTCTTATGAAAATTGATTTTATGCGACGTTATGTTTTTTGATAATGCAGGTGTTTGTGCTTTTCAGACCCCTAGAATTTCTACCTAGTTACAAAATATAACAGCAGGTGTGTATTCTAAAAAGGGTTAGGCAGAGTTGTGCCTGGTAGTACACCTACATTTCGTCCAGTTATGTTCTACAAATCCAGACTCCGGGCTGCTACTTAGAAATTCTTGATGGAAGAACCCAATAACACTTTGCTCGGCCTGGGAATCGTATTCAGGACCTCACGCTCAGCAGTAGCGCCTGCGACAACTAAACGAACGAGGCAGTTTTGTCTAGTACCTACTAGACAAAACTACCCGGGCACTTTCAAATTAGAGTACCTACTCTAATTTGAAAGTGCCCGGGCAGTCTGTGGTAATAGTTATTAATTCTTTGGCTGTGATATGTAGTTAAAATGGACGTAGTTAAGCAGAAAGGACTCAACCCACATTGTGGTCAGGGATGAGTTGTATATACCAAAGAGGTCCTAACGGTTAATGGAAGGTACCCAGCTACATGTGGGTTGGTTCCCAACATTAAAAAATCAACCTTCTCTTGGTAGAGTCACGGATCTTTTTAGCTGAGTGTAAGAACCAACCGTTAGGACCTCTTTGGTATATACAACTAATCCCTGACCACAATGTGGTTGCTTATAAATGATAGAAGAACTATCAAAAAAGTATGTTCAAATAAACAGGCAAGCAAGACAGAAACTGCATCTTCTCACACCATATTATTAAAACAGTTACAAAATTCAATTAATTCTGAAATCATACATTTATTTGCATTTCAACACGACTATATTTATCAAGCTATTTAATTTCACAGTTATCTGTGTTGAATTTTATAGGTTTCCGTTATGTAAATTCAGTTCTAAGGTTTATGGAACTGGCGTTAGTTGAATGTTTGAATAAATAAAAGTAAGGGCTTGGAACTCTTGCGCATCGAGCTGGGATAGCTTTCATCTATACATACAAATAAATCAAATTGAAATGTCTGTTTGTAATGTCAAAATAACAACTTTTTACAGATATACAGGGCGTCCCACGACTTTGCCACATGGAGAGACAAGTAGGTACCTTAAATACTGTAGACAGAAAAATTTACTGAATTCATTCTTCAGACTTCATTTTTATTTTAAAAACAATAGGAACTGCATTAAAAGAATTCTAAATAATCCCCTGTCTGAACCGGGAATCGAACCGCTAAATGTGAATTGAGCATGAGGCTCAGCAGAAAAGCTTCCGACCACAAGACAAACTATACTATACTTCACGATACTATTTATTGTGTAGTAAAAGTAATGATTAAATTATTGGAAAGCTGTAGGAAGTAATTTATGGTGGCACTAGTTGTCTGAGTTATTATTATTATTGTGGAGACAGTTGTTCAGGGTGGGAAAGTCAATTGCTGGTTGATTGAATTTTGCCGACTAGGCGAGTTAGGTGACTGTTAATTTCTGTTTAGAATACATGGATGCCTATAAATTGTGTTCCAGCATTTAGAATGGCACAGAACTAAAATTTTAGAGTACTTTTGACAGTATGGTTGACTTTACTACATTTATTATTTATTTATTTAAACTTTTCGCACAAAATAAGGTACAAAGGCGGACTTAATGCCTCAGGTATATTCTACTACGAGTAGTCAACCAAGGGTGGTGAAGAGGTAAGATGGCAGGTGCTGTGTTTAAGAAGAGATAATAATAATAATAATACCCCACCGCCGTATCTCTACGTTGACGTCGTGGTGGGGCTTGCGCGCTCCGAACTCTAGGTCTGTGCCGGTAGAGTTTACTTTCCCGGAACATGTCTAGGGTGAGGAGCCAGACCAAGAGAGATACAGAAACCCGCAGGGCAGCATGTGGCGAGCTGTTGGGCAGTTGCGACCCCACGGACCCTATCTCCCGGGAGCAGTCATGTTCCTCATCTCTGGCTTGCCTTTATTGGCCGGCTGGAGTGAAAACTGACGAGGAACTGAGCTCCCACCTCATTCTTGCCTTTATTGGCCGGCTTGAGTGGAGATTCGCAAGAGCAAACGTGCTCGGAGGAAGGAAGTATTCCAGTAAGTGCTTGTAGGGATCTTGACCATCTTCCGGGCTCTGGGATTGTTCTGAGAGCCTTGGAATACCTCTCCACTCCTCGAGCACCTCAGGACATGTTGCCCCCTTGTCGCTACGTCACTATGTGCTAGCGACCGTTTTCAGGGGCCCATTATTGAGTGTGCAAGTCACCCCCTGCCATTTTATCCGTGTATAATAAAACATTGATCAGGCAGGGGCCATAGTCCTTCCATAGTTTTTGGTAACCAGTCCATTTTAACCACCCAAACCCATAGTCCAATATCTTTGTTTTCCATATCCTGCAATAGTCCTACACCAACCGGGGGTTGTCCTTGGGTGCACTTGCATAGTGCGTACAGGGATAATCGTCGGTTGGTGCCTCATTTAATTAAAAAGCGTCTAACGGGCCTCTGCGAGTTGGCTTCGGCCCCTCGTACGCCTTCCAAAGGTCCGGGACCCCAGGGTCCTGAGATATGTAGACATATATAAATAAAATAATAATAATAAAAAGATCACAAATCAAGTACAATAAATAGGTTATAAACTTATAATTGACATACATACATAATATTTTCTATAATAAATACCTATTTTTAAAATACCTACCTACATTTAAAAATACTACGAATACTTTCGGGCTAGCGGCTAAGTAATACTAATAACAGACGCATAGTCTACTTTCGATAAGATATTTTGTTCTCGCTACTGAGAAGGGTATTCTGAAAGATAATAAGTACATTAAATACATGCAAATCGCGTGATAGTTTGGGGTACGCCTGACTTCCGTCATGTGTTTGGTCGAAATAGGAATTCAAAATGTGACATGATTGTTCAACGTTTTTTGTATTTTTTTTTTTTTTTTGTGGGAAAGTATCGATAACTTCTCCCGCTCTGGGCGTAGCGGGAGGGCGTGTCAGACTTACTGACTTAAACCCACCCGTGTTCCTTCAGTTGCCTGTGTGCCAGGGCCACGGTATTCCTTTTCAACAATCCCGTCACTCTGGCAGGATGATTGTTGTATCCTAGGCTTCCAATTTTGTAATACTTCCAGAAATAACTCAGCTGAACATTCCTCCAATAAAATATACTTATTCCTTTCCCATTTCCAGCCATCATTAAAATACAAACGATATAAATCCTCAAGTCTGGTTCCTGCTAATGATGCACAGGTTAGCAACACTCTCAGGGCCCGGAAGTCACATCGTTCGTGACGTCATAAATCTAGTGCTGGAACTCGAAACAATTAGCCTTACACCTTTAACAGACAAAACCAGTCTAAGGTGACCTCTCATTGGCTCCATGATGGTGGTAAATTGGTTCAGGGTAGGGGTCAGGTGGAGTGGTCAGGTCGTAGTTGGCACATTATAGATTTGTCATGCAGTCTGTACCGTTGGGTGTCGAGATGATTGGGTGGTTGGCGTGTTGGGCCAATGTTGGTGGTTGGGACGAAGCTTGGAGGCGATTTGGCTAGGTTGATTGTAGTATTCAATTAATTTGAATTGGAGGCTTTCAGTTCTACCCGTACCCAGGAGAAAATGAGAGTTAAGTTTTTTTTTTTAGACGTTGCCCCGCATTAGGAATTTCTCCTGTATTGTGGCTGCGTTTACAAACATTTAAACTCACACAAACAACCAGACCCGGAACAACTACTTGTAGGTCATATAAATATTTGTTCCGTGCGGGAATCGAACCCGCGACACGCAGCGCAGCAGTCAATCGCTTAACCACTGCGCCAACCGTGTCGTCGAACACAGTATCTCTATCTAATATCCCTAAAATCACAAAACACTAGTCCGCAACCATGAAATTGACATAAACTTAACTACTATACTTGACAGCTACATTTACCCCCCCCGCCCCCCTCAACCCCTCACTCAACTGCCTTCATTATAATCCCCGTACACAAGTCAAACTTCAGTGTCACAGTATTTAACACCGTTATGTAGGTTTGTCGCCCACGGTGCGCAGGCGCAGCGATTATCCCTAGAGTTATGGACCTCACGCACGCGGGCACATCACCCTGGGGTTATCGGGGGGTAATGGATCAAGGAACCTGGGTGAGGAAGAGAAATTATTTATTTTAAGTGGCTGGCCTTAAACTAACGAGAGATAGAGAAAACCAAATAAAATTGGTTAACATAAAAAAAAGGAACAGTTTTCTCATTTACTGTTGGCTTCTGGAAGTCGAAATGAATAGTAAGAATAGTTATTTTTTTATAAATAAATAGGCTCGCCCCCTATTGCATCAGACTTAACTGGTGAAATGTGGGTGTATTATAGGTACTATCAAGGTCATCCGTATCGGACCACTATAAGGACTATTCTTGCTTGCAGCGCTCGGCCGCTATAGTAACGCTTACCTACGCTCATATCGTAAATTCTTACCGCTTGGTACCGTGTGGTGCCGGATGTAAAGAATAACACCACCCCATTTCCTCCCGTGGGTGTCGTAAAAGGCGACTAAGGGACTTACTAAAGAATGGGCAGCAGCGTTATCTATGAATTTTTAACACCATACTGCGATCGCCAACCCGCCTGCCAGGCGTGGCGATTATGGCAAACCCCCCTAATTGGGGGAGGCTTATGTCCAGCAGTGGATGTCTTTCTGCTGAAATTAATGACCTACGCTCATCAACCGCATCGCAGCATCAGATTTTTGCTAAGCCCCTTGTTTTTTTTTAATGAAAAAAAAAAAAAAAGACCGTAAAAAACCAGCCGAGGTGGTCAGACATCTGTGATCATTGTAACAGAGCCTGAGAAATGTATTTAAACAAAAGTTTTTGAATTGATCGTCGTAAGAAAGGACGGTAAACAGATGTGCAGATTTGTGAGTGACATTCATGAGCACGGGATTTTGTTTTGAAAGTGTGCCGATTCGGATGTCCCCCATAGTACATCTCTGCCTAACCCTTTCGCGTTTACAGTCGTGATGTTATGTTTTAGGGCATTGTACAAAAGCAGTTTCTGAAGCTTAAAATATTTTATAAGAAACTCTCCTGTCAAATCACATGCGAGCTGTTGTGATGTGATCACTTTTCGAATCCTATTTCTAATACATGAAAACTAACTAACATGATACAAAATTATATGTTACACCATCTATACTATTATTTTATTAAAGAGGAAAGATTTTTTATTTTTATTTGTTTGTTTGTATCGAATAAGCTCCGAAACTACTGGACCGATTTTACCAATAGAAAGCGAAATTATCAGGAAGTACCATAGGCTACAATTAATTTTCAAAAAGTTAGAGATCCTTAAGAAAATTGCAATAATGGAACCCAAAGTAGCAAAATTTTGCCTATAAACCAAACCGCGGGGAGCAGCTAGTCTTCCAATAAAATATCAACTATCACCAGGACCAAACATACATTTATCTAAACATCAATTCATCTTGTTCAGATCCGGAACCTCAATAAAACTGACCAGACCACACCTCATTGTGGTTATCGCAATCCCCTTTGCTTGTTTAATTTCAAGTTTATAAGTCATGATAACTAGCCCGTGTACTTGACGGGTACACCCTATAATTGGGTGTGTTACCCCATTTACGGGGTAATCCATTAGGTTGGCAACTCAGCGTCCGCGTTTCAGAGATTAGCCGTTCCGTGTTAATCAGAGATTGCGGTGTCGTTCGTGTCACTTGGGCTATTTGTGCGTGCGTAGGATAGGGTTGCCAGGTAAAGTTGAATTACGTTACGTTACGTTCCAGTTGTTATGGTGCTATAACAACTGGAATGTATGTGTAATCTGCTGTGTTCGTGGATATGTAGGCTAGTAAGATTTGGGAATTTAATTTCAATTATTTTTGAAGACCTATCAGGCAACCTAGTTTCGTGTGTGCATTATAAGTAAAAAAATTAAAAACAAATCAACCCAATAAAAGTCTAAATCAATCCTGCCACAAAAACAACGAAGACACTGCTTTGAATAATCTAATATTGCATCCATAGTGGTTTGTTGAAGATAATCAAAGGCAGAGATGACCATGAAAGCGTTCCAAGTGTCAGTAACCACTGATTCGGATCATCTGCTCCATTTAGCGAAGTGACATCCCTGACGCGAAGAGGCGTGGCAGTCTTCGTAGGTGGCGACGCACGACGTATGTAGACCGAGTCAATGCATGTCCGTCTTCATAATACTATGTTTGTTATTATAAATACAGAGCATTGGCAGGAAAATAGCTTTATAAATATAGAGGATGCGGTTGGTGACATCGGGATTAATAGTGCCTGCGGTCCATATCATTAAGAGTATCCTATGTTTTTTAAATTAACACCGTCCTTGTACCTGTTTCACCGAAATCATTGACCTAATGCTACTGTTTTTAAACAATGACGATATGTCATAAATCGTTATGGTCAAAGTCAAAATAATTTGTATTTATGAGAAGGCAAACCTACAATGGAAGCCAACTTCAGAAGTGTAGATAAATGGATTGTCTCTAGAGCTCGGCAATTTCAAACATCAACCAGAAGCGTTAAAACTGGCACCCGATTAGAAATCGTCCCACCCCAGGTGTTATTCATAGCCATATCCAAAAGTTACGACTTAATTATTTTATGAAAACGTTACTACCGCTATCACAATATTGCTTATTTTCAATAACGGTTCTTCAACCGTAGTTGTTCAGAATAATGTGCAATGAAGCATAAAACACATAAACGGAGCAAACGGTGGAAATAGAACCGCGGTATGTACTGGCGTAACAAAAATTGCAGATAGCGGTGTCGAAGTCACTGCCTGTGACGAAGTGACCCCCTTGGCTGGGGTGCAAGTGGTGGAAATAGCGGGGTACTCGACAGGGGGTAATTTCCTGTAAGTCCTCGATACGAAAACAGTGCATCTATAATCAAGTGACATCATTACAAAAAACATTGGGAACTTTGCCGCGGAACGGTCTACTTGGGATAATCATTGCATTTCCAGATCTACATTTGTAAATGCAATGATTGCTAATAAACCTCAATATAAATCAGTAAAAACTGCGGCTTTGAACATATTTTGAGCTCTCAAAATAATTGCCTGTGATTTTAGACAAAAGTTATAGCACAAATATTTGCATTAACGTGACTGGAGGCCTTTGCCCAGAAGCAGGACAAAAGAGGCACCTCAAAAAAAAAAAGTGAGCCCAAAAGATGAGCAGAAATATTTGGAACATGCAGAGGAAGCATCGGAAACTGTTTTATTAAAGCAATCGCCACTCGCCCCTAGCTCACACCACAACCATTCACATTTCCCCCAGCTTTGTTTGCATTACAATATTAAGGTGATATCTATAGTTTTTGCGTGTCTAGCGGTGCGCTTGCGCCGCCGGCCGATTCGGATCGACGTCTAAACTGGGCTGCGGTTACATGTAGATTGTATGAAGACCGTTGTTCCCTTAATTTGTTCTGTTGGGGAAATCGCGAGATTTATTTGAGCAACGGGAGTTGGTTTGATTTTCCATTGAGTTATTGGTTTGTTGTGATTGGGTTTCATATTTGCGTGTCGGTCGGCGATAATGGTAAATTATTGTGGATTGATACGGTTAGGTTCGGAAATTGAAAACTTGATTCGTTTGAACTAGAGGCAATAAATGTAAATTGTTTACACGATAGCGCTCGTTTTTATTGGAGCAGTTTAAACGTGCATCAAGATTGTCATCTGGAGCTGCAGCTGTTTATGTTAGATCCAAATGAAAGGTCAGACTCAGTTGATTGCTATGGGTTGACTATAAGGCTGGAATTATTGACATCATTCTGATATTTAGTTTTGGAGAGGACATTTTGTCGCTTGGATCGTCATTCTTTGAAAGCATTCTTAACGACACTCTCATATAAAAGTTCAGTTAACATATTTACGATAGCAGCTGCTACAATTACTTTTATCTCTACCATCCATACTTTCTCACCTTTATAAATAAACATCAAGCAATAACAAGTTTTGACGTTCAATCGATAACAGGTGTTGACAATGTGCGAGGCTCCCATAAAAACCCCATAAACATGGTAATAGCTGATGGCAATCACTACGCACATCACAAAACACCAAACTTGCTTATCTTTCACTTGTTTTAAAATATCAGCGTGGGTTATACGCGTTTGAGTGCTGAAAATATGAGGATAGTATATTTTTATGGCCAGTTTCTATAACGGAAGGTCTGGTGTTGTCTTTGGTTTATGGGATCTATGGCCTCTCAGTGGGAGTAGTGGTGGCCTAGTGGTAACGGCCCCGACTTACCGAGTTGTAGGTCGTGGGTTCAAACCCAAGCAGGCGCTTTAATTTGTGTAAATAATTTCATCACCACTGTTGTCGAAACGGTGAAGGAAATCATCGTGAGGAAACCGGCATGTCCTAGAACCAAAAATTCGAAGACATGTTACATCTACCAACCCGCACTGTGCCTGCGTGGAACCCACTCCCTCTCGAAGAGAGGAGGCCTGTATCCCAGTAGTGGGAAAATTATAGGCTGATTATGCTTATGGCCTCGCCTTTGCCTTAGGTAGGTTTTTTGGTGGAAGTATCAAGAGTCCAGGCACTATTATGAAGAAGACTCTGGTCAGAATGAATCAAAACTTTTTTGTTTCTCTCATCATATCAGATAAAAGATTACTTTACATAGAGTTTTAATTACTGAGGTAAGACTGACGCTCTGCGTAAGGCGAAATTCTTCCTTTTTCCAAGTAGATGGCAGAAAAAACTATAAGATAAAAAACATAATTAACATCGACCAGGGCCGGCCCGTTCATATAAAGGATACCGCGGATCACGCGACGAGCGGTGCCTTTGTGTCGCGTCGCTTGTCGCGCCTGTTTGTAGGAGCCTTAAGCGAACTAGGCGATGGCCTAGAGCGCTCGTACTATGAGGGCGGCAATCGGCGGCATCGAAATTGAAAAATAATACAGTAATTTTTATTTATTTTTAATACTCCCAACTTTTTACCTGTACTTCTACCAAAATTCTTTCAAAATCAAAATCAAAAATCAAAACGTTGCCAATTAGCTGACGTGCATGATGCGCTCATGGACATAATGGTTTTTTTTTTTAAGTTTTAACCAAAAATCTAATCAAAAATAAAAGTGAATTCTTAAGAACTCATTTTTTTTAAATTTAATATTACACACTTTTATCTGTTAACATTATTGTTTAATTTTGTCACGAATTTTCTTAAAAGGGCGCCGTTCCAGTCTTTTGCCCAGATCGCTAGAAATTCTCGGGCCGGTACTGACATCGACATGCAATACATACCACACGCATGACATTTAAAAGTCCGTTTTATTAATAAAATAAGCTTTCTTATTCAAGAAACATGTACGATGACATCCCAGAGTTTAATCATTCGATTGATAAAGATCTCAATCGATGGGAAAACTCGAATTGATTGAATAAATTCGATTTTTTAATCGATTTCGATTATATATGCTTTGAGTGCCGCCCATGGGCCATATGATTTATATTTCGATACGATGAACTGATATCGATATTTCGCGTTCAAGAGAAAGTGTCTGATGTAATAATTGTAAAAATGTAATTTAATTTAATAATGTTCTGTAATTGTAGATTTGTTGATGTTGAAAGAAAAGGTGTGGCAATGTTATTTAATCAAAAAATTTAATGATTTCGGAACAGTATTTATTTGTAAATAAGATAGGTAATTTACGTTTCTGAGCTAGCAACACTAAAATTCACACGACACTTCTTTCCCACATATTTCAAACAGTTCCTATTCTCTTTTTAAACACCAGGTCACACATGCTCCAAATTAAACTGCCTTTAATTGAAAACATAAGCGCGCGCGCATAGCATACGACATCATTCGATGCTTGATTGCGTATTGTAGTGTAATTTAGACAACCATAATTTGATAGTAAAGAACGGTGTACAACTATGGGAATGAGTGCGTGTGTGGACTATGAAATGTGCGCTTTTTTGCCACTTGCATATAACACCTATAAAAAATTAGGGCACGAATATTAATCAATAAAAATAAATCAATTCAAATTCTTAGACGTAGAAAAGGAATAAGAGAGTGATGGAAATTTTAAAGTGCAATATTTTTAAAGCTTTTGGCAGGATCAGACTTACACCCGTATACATTCATGGTCTAATAAAGTCTCAAGAGCTAGGATATAAATATTTATATTTATGTAGCCAGGTGACAGTGCAATGAAAAAAAGTTAAAAAAAACGCAACAATTCAAGTCAATCATTACATCATATCGTTCATTTCCTGCGTAAACTACAATTTTCATTAAAAAAACTGATAAATCCCACACCTACTACAATCGAGCTCCCATTGAAATCGGGCCACACTGTAATGACGTAGGATCCGGCATGGTAATTACTGTCCACAATGGGCCATTGTCTGTGACAGCGCGACACTTCCGGCCTGTGAGAGCATCCTGCGCTTGCGCCGCTCATCCTACTGATCGCTATCGAGAGTATTGTTTTGTCGAGATGGGCGTTGTTGCAACTACTGTTGTTTTGTGTGAGTTGTTAGAACTGTTGTTGTGGTTTTGGTTAGGTAATTAGGGTCGTCAATTAGTGAAATAAAAGATAATTTGGTGTCGTAAGAGATGAGCATGAGTACTCGTATGAGCAGATGGATCTGTAACCGTGTATTTGATGATCTACTTACTCGTACAATTCGCAAAGAAACGTAAGTACCATTTATCATTCATAGATGTTTAAGGTTCATAATTCCATAATTATTCAGTTATGGTTATTTAAAAATAAGCTTTCAAGCCTTAAAGAGTCCCAGTTAACCATCAGACCATTTCCGACTACTGTGTTTTTAAGATTACTTCGTGGTTTTCAAAGGATCCACAAGAAAATCCGTGATAGCTTGCTTACAAGTTTAGGCTCTCTGATCACAGTAAGGTTACAGTAACAATTATAACAAACACCACCCACGGGTCAAATTCAAAGCATTTTACCTAGGAATAAGTGAGTCAGTTAATGCCTGACACACTTCGGTAACTTCGGTAAGCCGATTTAAGGGGATCAGCTGATCGCTAGCTCTACGAACTAAACGATGCCGACACTGGGTATTATATTACTCATTCATTATCCTAATTCCTAATGCCTTGTGGGCCCCACGTGCCAAGAATTAAGCCATAGCCCTGGCTTTTAACTGGAGAGTTATACCAGCAGGTTGAATGACAGTTCACTTCACTAAGTTTTCACGGTGATATTTTTACAGAATAGGCATGCGGCTGGTTGAATGGCAGTTCACTTCACTAAATTTTCACGGTGATATTTTTACAGAATAGGCATGCGGCTGGTTGAATGAAAGCTCACTTCAAGATCACTTCACCTAAGTTTTCACGGTAATAATTTTACAGAACGGCTCGGCTCATGCTTATTCTGTAATAATAAAGAAAAGTTAGCTAGATCTTTTTATCGTGGCAATCTATGTACTGTAACGTTACACTTTTCCGGGAGGGGAAAAATGTATGCTTATAGAGCATACATATGCTCTATAATGTATTTTTTAAAGCTGCACGATTACTGACAAATGTGTGCATTGACTGGACAGGTCCACTCAATCTGTGGTTCTTTCTTCAAAAGACCATTTCAGACACCAATCTATATGGTCTTCACATGATTTGACTAAGATTATTAAAAGTGACTGTGACCTCTGAGTTTGTTTCGGCCTTTCTTTTTTTTTATAGTAATGGACAACAGTAACCAGTTGTACAATTATAAAATTTACGAGATCCTGAAGATAGTGAATCTGCTTAGCCTTGTATCAATTGATATGTTGAGGTTGGCTTCCAATCAGTTACTGGGTAACACGATACCTCTTTGTAAGATTGGTTGTCTGACTTTCGGGCTTCTGACTACCCGTCACGACTGTCAAAGATCGACGAATGACAGCCGGGACCAACGATTTAACGCGCTTTCCGAGGCACGGAGGGGTCTCGAATAGTCTCGATATGTTATGAATGTTTACCCATCCACAAATCGACCGCGGCAAGGAGCGGCATTTAGCCACGAGCCTCTAGCCGAGATCCTAAAGATAGTAAAGGACACAACACATAAACAAAAGCTTGCCACAGTCATCTAGTAAAGGAATCCCAATAATATTAACATTGGCGCCACGACATACCTGACCAAATATCTTACCGAAGCCGACTAGCCCGTTATCACAACAATTAATATCGTCTCAAGAATCAAAAGTCAACCAATAAACAAGATCGATAACAGAGATAACAAAAACTAAAGCTCATGTATTTATTAAAAACTAGTTTTTGCCCGCTGCTTCGCCTGCGTGTATGTCGGAAAATATCCCACTGGAACGTAATACCGAGGTTTACGAGGTTTATCCAGGTTATAAACTATCTATGTGCCAAATATCATCCAAATCCGTTCAGCCGTTTTGCGCAATTCGGAACATACATCCGGATAAAAATTATAAAAACAATATTTTCAGCATCAAACTCGTTCCCACCTCGTAGCAATTACTATTTTCAAAAATATTCAATGAACCGTTTTGATTTCGTTACTATTTTAATACTAAATTATATATGTATAGATCATTATAGACTAGGCTTCCAACATTTGTAAAAATCCAGATATAATGTAAACAGATTCTGTTTATCTCTCTCGTGTGCGGTCTGCTAAAAGCATGTTAATTTGAATTCATTTAAAAATAGCGTCCTTATTCATTGTCCAGGATCCTGGCCGATAATTGGACGCGAGATAAAAGGTACTTTATGAGTCGCGGAGACACTTACCGCTTACAAATACCTGCGTTAATGTGTGGATCCATGTTTTACAAGACACGTTAACGAGTATAAGGAAGAGTTGTAGGACTTGTAGGTAAAGTTGTCTTTCTTTGATGGGAGCATTGCTGGTCTCGCACAAGGCTTCTTTTTTTTTAAACTTTTTATTAGTTTTAATGTTATTTTTATTGTTTTCATAATTTTGTTAGTGTTAATGTTCTTTTATTATTATTGTATTCCATGTGCGTGTCCAAATAAAATATTTTTCTTTCTTTCTTTATTTATTTAATCCAGATTATTCCACAGGTCTGTTTTAGACAAAAAAAAAATTTAGCTTTGGTCCTAGACTAAGAAACATTCTGTCAGCGTTAACGATGATGTAAAAGACAAACATTTATGGAATTCAAGTTCATAAGCTACTGAAAAGCTTAACAGAATGTCAATCCTGTTGAAGTAAAAAAAAAAACAAAATTTGTAGAAATACGAAGCGCTTTGAAAGCGATTGCCTCTTATCTATTTTGTCTAGGCCATCTTGTCTCTGATAAAAGATTTTTGGCTCCCGTTAAATTACTTCAAAATCCTATCTACCAATGAATTTGGCTAGCCTCAGGCGACTGCATTCAAATTCAGAATCATTTAAAAGGAATAAAAATGTACATATCCCATGCATTTTTCTAAAGGCCATTCCCGATAGATTGTAATATTTATCTTGTGTCGTACTATCATAGTTTTTTAAGGCCACTTTTAGATACGTATGTTAAAATGGTTCCATTTGCAAAGATAAGCTTGTAAAAAATGTGCTGAATACATCGAGATAAAGTAAACGTTCAATTTATTACTGTAGACATCATCTACTTTGATTCTTGGGTAAAAAGAATCTGTATATTTTTTATTTAAGTACATTATATCGCTCCGAAGGTAGCTCGGGAAATTCAAATTTTCTTACGTTGTTTGCAATTTGCAGGTCAGTGTAAGGTTGTATGTTGATTAAAATATGATTCGCGACCGTAACAAATATGGCTTTAGGGAATAATAATCATTAGAATAAGCAATACAACTCCTTAAGTTAGAATTGGCCTCAAATGTCATGATTTCATGAAATAGTCATTCAATAGGGTACTTTGAACTTAGAGTTGTATTGATGAATTTTATGATTATAATTCTTTACAATAAGCCCTTTCATTTGATGTCACAAGGTACTTACACTTTTCAAAACTTAAATTTTTTAGTTTGCACCTCAAAAGTGTGTCATATTTTTCAAAACCTTTTATTTCCGTTACACGTCCGTGTTTGGGTCACAGAAATTCATATGTGTACCAAATTTCAACTTCATCTGCCTAGTAGATTCGGCGCAAATAGGCTGTCACAGAAGGATGGATCGACAGACAGACACACTAGTGATCCTATACGGGTTCCGTTTTTTCCTTTTGAGGTACGGAACCCTAAAAAAAAACAAAAGTGACATATTGCTAGCACATCCATTATACAACTTAGGATTGACTCACACTGTACACATTCTACAACTCAAAGTAAGAGATGACTTGCATAAAAGTTTGCGTCACAATTTTCGCTCCCGACTTTCCAATAAGTCATTGCCCGTCTCTCACACTATCATCTATTACACCTTTTAATACTTTCCTTGTATGATTCACAATTAAACGTTTAAAAAAAGCTAGTATTTACGACCATTTCTTGAAAGCAATTTGGTAGATATTTAAAAGAAAGTTCTGAAAGTGAATTTCCGGTCGTTCTTCAACGATCGATTCATCATTTTGTTGATAAACGAATGTAAATGCTATGAGCATTGCGCAGGTGCAGTCATGTATTTGTAATTTATTTCAGGAATATTTTAACCATTAGTCGTCAAAAGGAGAATACGGCGTTCCTGGTACCCAGATATGATCAAACTGCGATTATCCTTCCTTGAAACGAGATGCTGAGATTACTTTCACAGAGTCCTTCGGGGAAGACCTTCGAGTAATATAATAAACATTCACACTGCATGTTTCTCAGGTAAGAACAGTCCTACACTAGAGATGGCATACAATTTAAGTACATGAAATCTAAGCACAATTTCGACATTCTTCACCTTCCTTCTTGCCTAAAAAAACCTCTTAACAAAAACTTTCGGTGCCGAAAGTAGAATAACTTTGGTGCAGTTTGCTCCAATGTGGAGAAATTCGGTCCTATAAGTGGACTACCTCAAAATAATCAGTATCAGCCAGCCAACATCCAATGCTAAAACAAATACCGTTCAACACCAGTATCTCCACAATCAGTACATCTCAATCAGAACAGCATCTACTTATCTCAACAAAGCCCATCACATTAGCCGTAACAGAGATCCGTGAGCATGTGTCACAGAGTACAGTAACCCGTTTTTAACTTGGCATGTGTTATGCAGATTACCAGCGTACAGTTTACATAGTAACGTAGGCTATGTCGCTTGCCCCGAGCGCTAATGATAGCTGATGTATGGTGTAAGGTAGAAGTGACTGATATGAATAATTGCAAGAGCAGCTGAGGAAGGGCAAGTAAGAGTGGCCAGAAATAGAAAAAAAATGTTTCGTATAACTCTAAATAATAATAAAAAATAACGTTTTCAATAGAGCCTGCAACAGGGTCAGTTTAAGAGTATCCGGTTCCTTTTGGGCTTCAAGCCTTGCCATCAAAGTTATACTGTTGGATAGACTGCCTTAGATGCCAATATGGCTATAACCAAGTAAAGGAATTTGGCCTAACGTTGGGGCTTACGACGCTTGGATACATATTGTTTTTGGTGAACATTTTATAAGAATTAGATATACAATAGAAGTGCTTTCGATTTATAACCAGGTTATGGATAGAACAGAACTACATAGTCACAATTACAGCGTTTTTCACCCCGCTGTATCTTAAAACTTGCGTCTCCAACTAGGTGCGCCAGCGCAGGCCACGAAACCCGCCTTTTGCCGTTTCCATGACGACGTTTTAGAGCGAATGCCGGCTCAAATCACTATTTATTAGCCATGTTATTTTGCAACTAAACACACGCTAGGGGAGCCTGCAAAGGTCTTACTTGGTTGCCATCTCCTGATTGGCAGCCGCATTTGCTTAGAGCCGGGAGAGTAAATTATATGAACTTGTTTTACTAATGCTGCTCTTCCTAGAGCTTTAGGCTTGTTGCCAACTACTGCGTTCAAAGGAATGATTGTGCGTTCATTAGGAAGTCACGGAATTTCTGGATTTACGTGGTAGGGCGGAATGACTTCAAATTTATTTTTAAGAGGATCTAATTTAAGCTTCATAATGTTTAGGGATTTAGGGAATTTGGAATTCTCATTTAAATTATGTACCGTTATAGCATCAATCGGGGATTCATTCAGCTACAGGAAGATTCATATCATCCCAAATTTTTTGTGACATTTACAGAAAGGAGTTTGTCCTGGGATCACAGAATTCTCTACTACAACGGCTTGCTGGCTTTATGAGTCCCGAAGATGTGGACAGTTAAGAAGGTTTAACTTTGGAGATCATAGAGCCCCGTCCGTTAAATGATGACTTGTTGTCGTCACATTATAGGAGCTCCGATAGCTTTCTCTAAGATTACAAAACCCATCATCAATTTGCGACAATTCTCCGAATCGTGATAGTTTTCATGCCGTCGACAAGAAACCACAGTCTAGTCTTTACCCCAGTTCTATTTCAAAGATAACAATCAGCTCTCAGCTCACTAGTTGTACTAGTGTAGTGACACGTCGATATTATCGTCAGAACTAACGTTCTAGTGTTTGTTGTTATCGATACTTAATCGGTTCACGAACTTAGTTGTTTGGCGGTAGGTAAGTGAAGTTTTGCGTGAATCTTATTTTGTTAGTGGTGGTAGTTCTGTTTCTAGTTAATTGAATCGAAGTGGAGTCAGTCTAAATGTATGGTAGCAGAGGTCGAACAGTCTCAATCTGAATATAGGGATTACCTTCACATGTCTCGGATCATCTTTTATTCTGTCTGTGGAGTATCCAAATTCCTAATAGGTGGGCAAAAATGACAACAAAATGGCCGTCGTCCTATCTGGCAACAAATTGCACCTACCTAGTTCTTACTATAATATCTAGGTGCATGATATTAATTAATTACCTTGAAAATCAACTTTCAAAAAATTTAATTTATTATGACACATATCACAAAATGAAGGTGTTCATAGCATCAACTAGGTCACAGAATCAGTCTCACGGGGTTCCGATGGCACATAAGTAGGTGCCTACTCAAGCATGGTCAGGGTCTAATCTGGTTTACCTTTAATAACAACTAGTATAAGTGTAAACACATCAACAATCATTAAAAAATACGCACAGGTATTTGCCGCTACAAAACCTTGAAGAATCATAGCACATTCAAAACTATAAATTATCTAAACATTGTAAGATCATTGACCATATATGGGAACATCGCGATAGGCCTTTAGCGCTCGATGCGCGTGCGCAAGTTATTTAAATCACAGTTACTTTTGATCACTGCGATTTCGTCACTCGACCAGTTATCAGTTGAAAAACAGCGACACCAAATCGTCGGATTACGTGTAAAACTGTAAATGTCATTACAACAAGTTATTGGACGCGAAAATTACTAACCTAAATAGGGTTGTAACTTGTACCACAGACTATGTTTATTCAGTAAATCAAGGTGAGTTTTCGCTGAAAAATTTGGATATATCAAAAAGTTTGATATAACTGAAATCCTGTCAAATCAAGTCAAATGTCTGAAACTCTGTGATAGTACGGTATAAACGACCAAGTTCTTAAGGGATTTCTTGGCTAGCTTTATTATTCTCAGTATTTTCTAAATGCCATAAGCTATAAGCTACTATTTTCAATTAGAATCTCTAAGTTAGTCTTAAGTACGTTTTTTAATCTAGATAAGCACATAAGTTAGTAGTTGTAACTTAATACCGCGTTAGCAAAGTATGTTCTATCGCATGTAAATCTCTATTTAAACAGGAAATTATGAAACCATACACATTTAAGTGATTATACTTTGACCTGTCATTAGTTTATACTGTGGACTTTATTCTATGCAAATAGCTGTGTACATGCAAGAAAAACCAAGTCAAATCTGAGTGATGCATATTTCTCCTTTATTTGTCACTGGATATCTGTCTTTTTTGTTGAGAATTTACTGAAGAAGACGAACTTTTGCTAAGGAACTTAAAATAATAAGTCGAATTTGCTAAGTAACAGCCCTAGAAAAATAACGAGTCCAAGCAACGATCTCAATTCGATCGAGTGAATGAATGAATTCCATTTCGAAATGATCGAATCAATGTTGAATGTTACGCAACAAAATATACGCCTATATTAAGTTCTGAAATTAATCTTCTAAGTTTATCTACGGATATATTTCTTAAACAAGATATCAGTTAGATAATATTATGTTATCTAATAATAAAGCTCGCTTTGCACAGATAACGTTATTATTTTTAATCTATATAAACTTTTTCCCGCGCGTGGGAGCAACACTATTACGGGCTATTGTTATGTCACTTAAGTGTCAATAATAATTATTATGGTTTCACTTTCGATTCTATTACTGCATTATAAGAAATGTTTTATAGTTACATTCGTGTTGTGACTTTGTGAGCTGAAAAATTGAGATATTACTTAGCTGTCGGGTGTATTATGTATGATTTTGGTAAATTGGTTTCAGTAAATGAGCCAATTTTGCATAGCCAGTAATTTATGACATTAATGAATAGTAGTACAAGATACTGGGATATTGTTCCCATACATGACATGAGGAGGTACGGCTACCTATTTTTCAAGTAAGGCGGACCTTCGCCGTTTAGTCTTTCACCTCGTGTTTTTAAATAATTAGGTACTTATAATTATTTATTCATTTTTCACTAAACTAATATTTGTTTCTTACGAAATTCGCACAGGAAACCTGGCTTCAAGTACAACAATTATTAATTTTTATGACTGCAAGGCTTGCAGTACTTGCCGGGCGGGTAGGAACGGATGCGCTTGCGCAACCGCGAGCCAAACGGCGTTCTAATTGCCTTCGGCTACTTCCGCCGCGCGTCGTGATTGGTGACAAAATGAGTGGGCTAGGTTAGTGATTCGAAGGATCGAGGTAAATGGTGTTCCCGTTTATTTACAGTGGTCATAACGGAATGATATATGTATATTGTATGTATTATTATGACTTCTCACTTGTTTAAAGCATTCACTTATTTCAGTTTCAGACAAGACCTACGGCCGTCTCGTAACTGAAAGCGATTGTAATTGTAACGTGAGTAGGTACGCGATTATCGTTCATTTAAAACAAACAATCGCGTAATCGCGTATTCGTTACGTTAGGTCGTTAGGACAGAGGATACCACAATTGTTTCACTGGAGGTACTCAAACATAAGTTTATATGTAGGTATCCTTTTTATAGTGGCTACATTCATACTTACTACTTACATACCATCTTTAAAGCACATGTGCTTTAAAGATGGAGCATCTTCCGGTTTTCATTCCCTTATTTTTTTGTTAAAAAAACTCAACTTCCTCAGAATTCCAATGTGCTCAATTTAAGGCAAAAGGCGAGACCCAAGTATCCTTATTTGTGTATGAACGAAAGTACCTACGGCAGTTCTTAGACCGGAAAAATGGGCGTGGCTGTTAAGTTTGTAACCTTTGAAGCAATAAACTCTAACTAAACGCCCAAAGCGTTGACTTAGCGATAAAGTTATCGTGAGTAGAAATTGTTGTTAAACTATTGTGATTTAGCCACACCTTGTACAATAATATAAACATTATTTAGATGGAGAGGGTACTGAGATGGTGTTATTTACGGTAAAAAAATCATTCTAAATATATATTTTTTTGATCTTTGACCGATCTGTGAGCGCGTGACGGAGACCTAACATTATATCAAAAATCAAATTCCTACGTTACATAGATCTTTTTTCTTTTCCTCGATCTTTTTCTATTGAACTCGATCTCGCCTGATGGAAAGCAATGGATGAGGTCTATGATGTCACGAGCATGCCCAGAAGATGCCTGTTCTCTCTTGCTTTGAAGGCAGACGGGTTATATGTAGAAGGAAACACAGACGCTGGCAGAGAGTTCCACACTTTTGCTGTGCGATAAATAAATGTGGAGAAGCGCTCAGTACGACTGGACGGGATATCAACCAAGTGCGGAGGAGGTACCTTACAGTATCTCGAGAAAAACCTCTGTGAGAGACGAAAAAAAAAGTGACTATATACAGGTTCCATTTTCCCTTTGACAAAACGACGAAAATTAAAAAATTGTTGTAATAAAAAAGTGATGGATGAAAAAAAGTATTTTGGATGTAATAGAACTTGCTGAATACTCTACTTCAGCGTTTTTTAATTGTAGCTCATGTATTATGTGTTTTACCAACTTGCAAGCTTACAAAGATGTAACCAGAAACCGAGATAAAAATCATTGTCGGATTACGTTGCAAAGGAATTTTTTCACACAGCCAAGCTCCTTATTATACCGCCTACTTTAGCAACAAGTGGAACGCAACATAACCACAGTATGTAGGATAAAAGTCAATTGTTAATCTGACGAAATTTTTCTCCCAACAATTTTCTATTTCTCGCAGAATGGCACAAATCAACGTGATTGCTAACGTAGGGAGGGTTACATCATGCGCCCGCGCCGGCCTGCAGTTCATGAGATACGCGGTCGGCAATCGATGGTAAGGAAGATTTTTTTAGCGCACAATACTACTTTATACTAAAATGAAATAAAAAAAAATAACTTATATTTTACCTAAAACATTTTCTTTAGCCTGTACTGCGCTGACCCACTGGTGCAGCTGGGCAAAGGCCTTCTCCCATTCCTTCTACTTCTTTTAGTGTTGTTTCTCTAACGAAATCTTTATGTGAAAAGATATCCCCGAACTTAAACATCCAGATAATTTTTTGGTGCATTGTCATGTTTCCCTTCCATTTCCTAATTTCCACGCCAAAGGTGTCGGTTTGTCTAAACAGCCCTTATTGGGCACACGGAAGCACAGGTGAATCGACGTGTGGGTGCGGCATGCGCGGGCGCATCGCTTGCACAACGCGGCCGCATTCCGCCGGCGGACGCTGCAGCGGGTGCACGCGTTCACGGTTCACTCATTACCTAATATTTTGTTGATTGTTGAGATAAGAGTGGTAAGGTAAGTCTAATATATTGAGGAATAAAGTGTGGTACTTTAGGTGAAGATATCTTAAGTCTCTCATCTCAATTTGCGAAGCTTAGAGTACCAGCTGTAGAGCCTAATCTCTTGACAGGTGTTTTTGGTTTTCGCGCAAATTATGTCTATCTCGAAATAGTTACCTTGTAAGGTTTTTTTTTTCATTTGAACTCTATCGAAATAAGACTTGTAATTTATTTATTCCTCCTAATTTGATAAGACAATCGACAGAACCAGCCCTTTTTTCTTATTTGTTTGTGTTTATGTTCTTTTTTTTTTTGCGTCGTGTTTACCGCAAATAAACGTATTTTCTTTCTTTTCTTTCTTTCTTTCTTTCTTTCTTTCTTTACATTATGACACAAGAATAATTGTCTTCAATCATTTGGCAGAGTTACACAACCCCATAAATTCATCAGTAATCTTTTATCTCTCATACACATGCCAAAATAAAAACATTACCTTATCAGTATTATCATCGCAATCTCAGACAACAATGGAATGCATTAATTGCTCGACAATTACGAAAATGATTTGTATCTGATAGTATCAGCTGGCCCACTGTTGGGCGTGGGCGATAAACAACAAATAATTACTTGAGATAATTCCGTGAGACATTCGCTTATAATTCCCCTACGGCGGAATTAAGTAAGACCTACTGTTAACTACATTGAAATACAAATAAACATGTCTGTGTATAAGGTCGAACAGTGGATTTAAATTGATTAAATGAATTGGGAACTGGCGAGAAATATTGGAGGAGCAGTGGTGGCCCAGTGGTATCGACCCAGACTTACGAGTTGTAGGTCGTGGGTATGAAACCAGACAGGTGCTTTACATCTGCTCTAAAACGATAAAGGAAAATAACGTGATGAAACCGGCATATCCTAGAACCAAAAATTCGAAGACATGTAACATCTACCAACTCGCACTGGGCCCGTGTGGCAGATTACAGCCCACATCTCGAAGAGGATGCCTGTGCCCCAGCAATGATGACAGAGGATGCCAGTGTGTGTGTGGGAAGTGGGAATATTAGAGACTGATAAGGTTTTTTTTTTTTTTGAAAAATAGAAGGTGTGGATGTGGACCAAGAACCACTGTAGATACAGGCTAGTTAAAGATACCTCCACCTAACAAGAGACATTTGCTCCTATGCATATGCTACCATAACAAGAGACATTTGCTGAATGCAAATTCTGTCTACCAAAACAAGATAAGTGCTAGAAGTCTTTGCCGAACCCTACTTATACAGTTAAAAAGTTTTTCCATTCCAGTCACTGTAACTCTATCCATACTAATATTATAAATGTGAAAGTAACTCTGTCTGTCTGTATGTTACGTTTTCACGCTTAAACCGCTGAACCGATCGTCATAAAATTTGGCAGAGATATAGCCTGGGATGTGGAGAAGGACATAGGTTACTTTTTTACGCGGTAACCGACATACACGCGGACCCGCGGCCAAAAGCTAGTTTTACCATAAAATCTAAATCAAAATATTCATGTCACATAAACCTACATGGGCACTTATGAAATGTCAGAAGCTAGATGCACGGTTCCAATTGATCGTTTTCTATGGAGAAGAGCCGGCAAGAAACTCCACGGTTACCTACTCTTTTAAAAATAATAGGCTTTTACAATACATTCAAATAGTTCATAAAGAGAAGTTTCACAAAACAATCATAATAAGACTCCTAGAAAGGATACCCCTTGGTGTCCTTTGTCACAAGTGCTTCTATTAATCCGAAATGGTCCCCATTACCACGTAAATTTAAGGTCACGCTCCTACCTACACCATACAAAGTTTTAGTAGGCCAGTGTAGGTTTATTTGAAATCGCGTTGTCTCATAAATATTGATGCGAGCATCAACCGTTCTGCCTACACTAACTTGTCCTAATTGACACGTCATACTGCACACGGCCGACTGGAATGCTAAATTATTGTTGTAATTGATTTATCTTCTTGCTAGGTTTAGGTGTAGGTAGGTTACATAGACCTAGGGTAAATGTCAGTGAGCTTGAGATTGAGATATCCTACATTTTTGAACATCGCATAATTTGGAAGTAACAACCAATCCTGTCGTCCATAAGAGTGTGTCAGATTTAACTATGTATTTCCATATGCTATTCTTTCTTTCATGACAAAACAAGATCTTAAAAGAGATTTTGGCCATATCTAAGGTATTTGATCCCTTGGTTCTAATGGCCGATTTTTCTAATGGAACTATACCAAAGTCTTCTCAAACGGTGGCCATCTTTCCTACATCTATTTCCTCTAATATAGTGTGAATGAAGCCTAAATCCAGTACATTGGTACATGCACATAGCATAGGCAATTTGATGCAAAATCACTATTTATTCGTACACGAAGTGATTTAATTTGGCTCACCGGTTGAATGTTAACTAACATAATAAATGCTTGGTAGTTCGTAAGGGCTTTAAGAGACTTAACTTACGACAAAGGAGATATAGGAAAGATGGTAAAATTATGTTCGATTGCATATTATACGCGTAAATTGCACATAATGGCTAAGTATATCCTGTTCCTTTCCATAAAAATCATAAGGATGAGGTTTCTTATGGAAAAAATCTCGAGAAAATGTAAATAAATATTTGACTTGAGTTTGCTTCTTTTCATATTCATGAACAGAGACTAAAGGTGTCTGCACACAGCGGGCGCGGCGCGGCGGGACCGGGCGTGGCGGGGCGCCGACGCGACGCTGAGCAGTTGTAATGTACTAGATATTACGGAGGACGCCACACAGAGCCGTCCGGCTCGACGCGACGTGACGCGACGCTCTGTGTGGCGTCCTCCGTAATATCTAGTACATTACAACTGCTCAGCGTCGCGTCGGCGCCCCGCCACGCCCGGTCCCGCCGCGCCGCGCCCGCTGTGTGCAGACACCTTTATGCCTTTTCCTTGCACAAATATTGTATGCAACCGAAACTAATCTATGATTACCTACACTATATTTTAGAGCTAGATATTTAGGTGGTCTGTTTCGGGTTTTTAATTAATTTTGTCATTAGATTTTACTGAATTTCGCTTCGCTGTCTGAGTTCGCTTTTATCACTACGCTTAGGTAACGAGGCGGTAAGTGTCCTTTTTTGATTTATGGTTTCTGCTCTTTTTGTTTTAAAAGATGGGTGAATATGGCAGTTTTATATTAATCAGAATCATTTATTTTATAAATATAGGTGACTGGTGGTGTTGGTCACTCTCGTGTTGTAAGCACAAATTCAGTTTCCACAAAAGTCAATCTTTTCTACCGATAACCGACCGATTTCCTTGATAATCAACTTATCCTTTTGGCCAGGAAATGCCCCAAGAATGCTCAGCATCACCAAGAACATGATATGAAGAGTTCAATACAAGAGTAGTAATTGCAATATTGCAAATACGCGAGTCACTCGGTCCACTCGTGAAACTACTGGTATGGCCTCGCATATAATCCAATAGACTGTACGGCTTCCAGTGACGTGTTCATCGATTTAGTGATGTATTCGCGATATTGTTTGTAGCGAATGAATGGAAAACCAACATAAGGAGGAAATGAACTGAGGAAGTAGATAGAAGAGTGTTATGATATGATTTGATTTTACTGTTACGATAACTGATCTATGTAACATAGGTACACAAAGAGAGAAAGGGTCACCCACAGGACTTTTATTACCAAGAACCAGTCAATTTACTTTTCCAGGACGGGTCTTCTTTGTAAGAATACTGCGCTGCAGGGATTTACTCCAGATATTTAATTAAAATGAAGGAT
The DNA here is from genome assembly GCA_947523025.1 of Dryobota labecula. NCBI lineage: Eukaryota > Metazoa > Arthropoda > Insecta > Lepidoptera > Noctuidae > Dryobota > Dryobota labecula. The sequence continues at coordinate 3,532,487 of OX383292.1, forward strand.
TATTTCTAGAGAACTTTAGAAATAATTCTGGCTTCTAATCTATTTGGATGAAGAGTTAGTTCTACGGTTCATATATGAAATCAATCAAGAAACTTCTCTCATAGACACTATCTGTGGTATCTATGCACCTGTATATTTCACGACTGTAACGAATCCATGTTCTAACTATAAATTCTATGCAATCAATAGAACATAATTATTCATAACATACTCGCCGCCGTGAGCCACATTCACTTTACACGACTTTTATTTTATTTCTTGTTTGATCAACATACTTGTATGTTTGCATTTAAATTGCATTTTTAAACTTATCCGTTTGAGTTTAGCAGTATTTTAAAAGACATCGTAAAATGTTTTGCATGTTTTACGTTGAATGTTGCAATATTTAGCTCATTGTAGGATTTTGGCTGGTTGGCTTTGTGCGCGTTTCCATCACAAAATCTGCCCATTTAAAAGTTAGGGAAGATTCTGAATCCAATTGTCGTCCTTCCAGGGCACCACACTATACATATGTATACATTTTTTTTTTTCGATCTTGTTTCCTGTGAATCCGTTTCCACTATAATTCTAGGAGTCCTATACATAATAAGTCTTCTTTGAAGAATCAGTTTTAGTGAAGAAAGTTGCTGTCACTAAGAAATTGCTTTTAGCGATAAGACTGCCATTTGTATATACCGTCGCTTGTTTGCAGACTGTGTTAGTCCTTTCCACAGAGTAGGTTTCTTTCCTCCGTTGTCTTTTCAGTGAAATATAATTTATTTGTATCAATCTTTCATGTACCTACCTGCAAGCTATCATTGCCCAGGTAGCAAAATGACGTCTGCGGCAAAAAAAATACGTCATCCCAAGGTCATTTTAGGGTCCGTAGTTTATTCGTCGATTATGTACGTCACACTAACGTCATTTTAACGTCTGGTAATCAACGGTACGTCCTGGTGACGTCGATTTAGCATCATGTCTTGAGGATGTGACAAATTGACGTCATCTGATGGGACCCACCGACGTCAAAACATGACGTCTCTTACGTCGAGTAGTACCGTAAACGGACGAAATAATGACGTAAAAAGGCTACCTGGGTGCTTGTTCAGTCGCTGCTACTATACACCTTTTGCTAGCTATAATAGCAATATAAAGTTATAAACTATCTATCTATCGTAAACACTGAACACAAACAAGCATCTAGTAGTGCTCGATACAACCCACTTGCCGTTCAACATAGCTTGCTATTTGCTATTTTGTTCCGCGTTTCTCATTACCTCTCACATTATTATGATGAGCTTGCATATTCATTGATGACGAATGTTCGACGCTGTCGATCTGGCTGTGGGTGTTTGAAGGCTGGTAAGGATTCGATGCATTATGTATGAGCTAGGTTTTGGTGTTTATATCATGAATTTTCATTTTAAAAGTTTCAAAAATCTTTAGTCGGCCTTTTGAAAATCATAGAAGAAAAACTTTTGTACAACAAAAAAAACCTACTTATAGGTAATTGTAAACCTATAATTTTCAAAATTTATTTTAATTTTAGGTCACAAAAGCGTAAACATGATGCTTCCAGTATTCAAACTAAGTCGGTTAAGTGCTGTCTTTTAGGAGTTAGAGCTTTCTTTCATTTTAATTATTTAATTTCATGCAGGTACCTCCATCCATAGCAAAAAATATATATTTATCTCACAACAATCGTCTGCCCCGTACACATAAGCTGCGCGCAAACACTACTCCTAAAGATATATCAATATATCTAAACTATTCACTACACATGCACATATATTAATTTGAGCCGATGTCTCGCATCCATCAAGTTGAAGAAGCCATTTATCGCCCATCCGGGCTTGTATCAGGGTCTAATGGTCAAGATAACAGGTCTGCCAGTGTTTAGCGGCAACGGTACACGATCGCTGATGATAAGGCATTGGTATTTGACCAGGCAACAGCTTAGTTCTAACCTAACTAAGCTTGCTAACTAGGTGTTTGAATAAAAACTAGCGAGTGAGTTTGCTGCAGTTGGCAATTATGTTTTTTTTAAAGCGCGGAAATGTTTGGTTGTCTTTGCTTCCTACGTGAAAAACAATCAAAATCAAAATATTTTATTTCAACTACACCTACATGGGCACTTATAAAACGTCAGAAACTAGGTGTACGGTTCCAATTGGTCGTTTCCTATGGAGAAGAGCCGCGAAGAAACTCCACGGTTTGTACTCCTTAAAAAAATACAAAGCAAACTTGAGTATTCAGCGGGAATTTTGAATTAAGAACGACGAAAGGTAAATAAGCTTTAAGTTTAAATATGGCAAGGGTGACCAGACAAGTATGGAATTAGTAAGTACTTTTCTCGTTGCAGACAAGTTAGCCTTTCTAAAAATAAACATGTAATCTAAACAACCTATTTAAAACAGTAATTCAATCCCTATTAAAACAAATGTAAAGTATACAATGTTTACGTAAGTTATTCACCTTAACGTTAGTAGTTGTAAGATATTGCCTGCTACCATCACGGTAACCGGGTTTCCCTTAACTATTGACTTTACCAATTTACATGAAAATATAAGTAACTGTATTGTCAACTAATGTTTATCTTTAGACCTTTAATAACCATAATATCTTATTTTACGTAATTGTATACATGTTTAATATGTTTATTTCCTGAGGTTCCTCACAGGTAAGTGCCAAAATCTGAAGATTAGAAAGACGTTTTGATCCTTAAGATATTTTATTGAGCTGTTTAATACTAGTACATCGCTTCATTTAAAAGTGGCCACTGATCCAACCGATCCCTAACTTGACATACGTGTGAGTATGAGTTAAAGCACAATTTCGGAACTTATTCTGACAGTTCGACGTCCAATCATCTGCCTAGCCTTTTCCATGGATGCAGCTGAATACTAGTATTTTACATGGACCGACTGCCTATCTGACCTTCACAACCCAGCTACTGGGTAACACGATATCCCTTGGTAAGACTGGTTGTCAGAGTTTCGGGCTTCTGACGACCCGTAACAACTGTCAAAGATCTACAAATGACAGCCGGGACCAACGGCTTAATGTGGTTTCCGAGGCACGGTCACCCATTCACGGACCAACCGCGGCTAGCGTTTCTTAACCTGACCGATAGACCCATACGGCTGTTATAACTTAGCCACAATATGCTCCCCCTCAGTTCGACGTCCATTATGGAAAGAAATCAATGCTATTCACATACTTATCACACACATATAAGTAACGATCCCCATTCCCTTCTCTATATGCGCAATAATGATAAAACAGTTCTAAATCCCTGTAAATGTCATAGAATCCATTACTACTGGTACTATCCTGTAGGACCAATCAATTACCGGCTACATGCTACTAAGTGAACAAATAAACGCTAGTTACTTCAAACACTTAAACACCATTTATTTTCCTACTTTCCCCATAGAAGACGTTAACGACTTCCTTCTATTTTAGCTTGTGAGTCGCATTGCAAATCTTCGGCCCATTCAAATGATAACGAGGCGCGAGGTACGGAGGTGCGAAGCAACGAATACATTATGCGTCACATTGACGGCCGGCTGGCCCCTTTACCCCGAACCAACTGAAATATCTACTCAGCCTCCAACCAGACGAACTAATTCTGTTGTTCTACATCCAGATTACTTTATGGACCCGACACTAACGCGCATTCCGCTACGATTGGCTGACAAACATCTCAGCTTCTCAGCCGTTCCACAACATATTGTCAAGTTGTCAACCGCAAAAATTAAAACGCAGATATATGCCAGTGACCTTGAGTGGTTAGCTTGCGTGTTTTGTACTAAGCTCACGCAACGCGTCGTACGTCCAGCAGACTCGCCCATCCAGGAGCGCTGTCCCAAATAAGACGCATTTTTAATTTATTATACATAAAACAAAAGGTATTTTAATAAAAGACGTATACTAAAATATCAATAATTTTAATTATCCTTAAAAAGGTGAAGGTTTCAGAAAAATAAGATTGATAGATTTTGCGTGATTCTCAGTTTTTTTGCCGCGTTAGACATAACTTTACATATTAATTTAACTATGTAATATAAACATAATCTAAAATATTCATGTATTAAGTTACTAAGAAAATGCTCTAATTTCACATAATATATTAATCCAAATCATTAACACTACTCGTTTAGCCGTGATCTTCAGTATAAAATCATTTAAAGTCGGTTATTGTCGCCATAAGGGTGAATAACCCAACACTCGTCCAACGAATTTTAGAGTCAGGATTTTACACCATAAAAGGTAGCTTGTTTTATTTCAAGCTGGAAACGGAGAAAGCCTTCCTAGTCATCCTGTGTTCATTGTTCCTGGTTGGTTTACATTACGCGTCAAGTTTTTTGTCTCGCTCCCGCAGCACGGCGGCCGCCTATATACGGCGAGTATTAAAATTCATGTACTCACTTGAAATTGCAACGACGCCAATTATTATGAATATTTATGAGTGCCGGAGAAAAATGTGAAAGATTTGATACTGATAAAGCGAGGTGCCGATGAAACTGAGTCTCGTGCCGGCCCGGCTCGGCTCCGGTTACCGGTTTGGCGATGTTTGTTTTTGTAAAACGCTAATATTATACGCGGATGAATTTATTATTGACAAAAAACGAGACAACGTTCGGTGTGTGTGTCGGCATAATTATTGTCATTTTTATTTTGTTTTTATTGCTTTCTAAAAGTTTATGTATGTATAATTAATTCAATTTTATCTTAGCGCCTTGATTCGCGAAGAGCGGAACGATTCCTTCCATTTATATTTATTTTATCAAAGCGCGAATTAAATGGCAAGTATACCTTAAACAAGCTTCCCATTGGACAAAAAGCATAAAACTAGTGCACTACAACATAATTTTCCGTACGAAACGGGACCAAATTAGGATTTTATCTATCGGAGGACGCCTCGCCACTATTTCTAGTAACGAGTCAATTATTGGTCGCGTTACCCTACTCGGTTTCAATACAGCCCATTAAGGCGCCGCCGGACGGCTCTGAATTTGTTCAACCGATAGATTAGTATGCGCAAGAAGCGAGTTATTTGTAGTAAGTCGATATAAAAGTACAAGGAAACGATTACAAATGCCTTTTTAGTCGATTCGCGGTAAAAAGTCGAAAGCGGCGGTGTCGATAACAAGATGTTGCCTTATTTGATTGATGAAAGTTATTTTTGCTGCTCCCTAATAGTTCTGTGGTTATTGGGAAAATGGTCGTAGTTAGAACTTGGGTGTGTACTTATTATCTTCAGTCTCTAATAGAGCTATCGTTTCTCTGTATGTATGTGTGTACTTACGTGTTCGTCCAACGAATACGTCAGCTCCCCATCGTCATACAGGACGAACCACCTCCGCTGCCATCTCTGTAACAAAAAAAAACCTTCATTAGATATAGGAAGACATTACAGTGCGAACGAAAATGGTTCTAATGCAATGACAGCCGCGACTGCCACCATAAACAGAAAAAGTTATAACCCTTTTTAGCATTCCGTACCCAAAGGGTGCCAACGGGACTTTTATTACTAAGATTCCGATGTACGTCCGTCCATCTGTCACAGAACTATTTTTTTTTTACCGTAATAGGTTTACACTTTTCACAGAGTGTACTACTATTGCCACTATAACAACAAATAATAAAAATCAAATTAAGTTAAAAATTAAGTATTAAAAAAAATCTGTTAAATATTGTACAGTCGTACCCTTTGTGTGTGAGTGTGATTCGCATTTGGCCGCTTTTTTTGCAACTGGCAACACTGACGTTCGACATATGAATTTTCAAACCGTTTGTTATCCGAGGAGGCTCGTTAACACCTATGCAATCAAGATTGAACACATAATTACAACAAAACAAACGATTTATTCTCGATCTTAAACTGAGATATTGTATCTGCTAGCACCTACATTTAACAATTAAAGCTAGCCCAATTAACCTATTAGCTCTTAACTGATGTTTGTTACCCCTGACTCAGATATCTTCGGTGTCTAGTTGCGTGAGTCAGTGGAATAGGGCTGTCAGTCACCCGTGACGGTGTTCGGTTCAGGGCTGCTGTGACATTGGGGTAGTGTTTACTTAGATGACGTGTGAAGACACCTGACCGACAACCGTGGGAGTATCGCATTTCAAGTGACGTTTGTCTAGCTTGTGGTAGATTGTAAACTAATTTATAGGGCCACAAAGCTATCTGTTCAGGAAACGGTTGTAGAATGTGTCATCTGCCTTGAAAGTAAGATGCGTATTAAAGTTCCAAGATTGGTCGCAGAACTGATAAGTTTGTGACACATTGATACCTACTTGGTTTGAAAATAAAGGTATCGATGCAGTACACGACTTTCATTTATCACTAACAAGACAGAACCAGTCCTCCAACATGCCCTAAAAACGAACATAAAGCGATGATACCATAATGTCACAAATCTTGTTCAAGCTGAACTGAGACTTTCATTTCATGTAGTAATGTTCACTAAAATGTCAAACTATATCTACGTGCGATCAACATAATTAGGGCCCTAGCTCTCTGCCACACCTCGGGAACATGAACGATGCAAAGATATCACACCATTCAGCCTACGTGACACTTGGCACGATTTGTGTAAACTCGATAATTGGGTGATTTACCCTACAAGTGGTGTTGCTGTTTGTAAAATTTTAATTTTATTAATTTTTAATATTTAATTTGATAATATTTTAGCTTGCTTTTATCCTAACATTTTGGTGTCTAATCTTAGCCAGAGTACTTATTAAGTCGTAAGTTCTGATGCGTCGTTAGAACTGAGCCATGTCCACATAGAAACAGAAATTATTTTCTGTATTCCAATAGATATTAAAATAAACAAAATAGTAGAAAGACGGAATTATGCAATGCATTTGACAAATAATGAGCTTGCAATCCGAATGCCGTGAGAAACACAAACAGACAAACAGTTTAATTGTTGGCAATTAAGTCAAACACGGTAAGTAATTGGTATTAGATATGTGCTTGTTTTGCAACCATTTGCCAACCTGAAGACGTTGGTAATACTGCTTTTTCTTAGAATGTAACCTGTTTTTACTTTTCTTTTAGAAATAGAAACGATTTCAATGAGAATGATGAATGAATTAAACGCATAAGTCGATCATTTAGCAAATACTGTCAGTGTGTTCAGCTGTCTCTGGTTAGACTGAAGACCTTAACATGGTTAAGAAACATCAAACTGGCTGGCTGGTAATCGTTATTCATTCTTCCGATCCGAGTGCAGAGAAGAAACGGCACAGAATAGACATTAATGAACAAGGTAATACGGTTATAATACCAAAACCAAAAACTAAAACAATAGGAACGAAAGAAGAGAGAGAAACTGGTACAGAACAGTCGGTTTAGTCGAAGGTAGTAGTATAAATAATATTAGTGCAAATAGTAACTCAGATTCACATATTATTAATAACAAAACACAAAATGAAGGAACCAATCCTTCATTCTAAGCTCCATAACAGCGAAACAACTTAATTTGTAAGCCAAATGGAAGTTCCAAGTAGTGGGTTCAACAATAACTAAACGTCCGTGTACGCTGTAGGCGGTTCATAAACAAATCTTAAACGCAACACTCCTTTAGATTTAGAAGCAGCAATGTGAAATAACTGACGCTATAAGTACTTCTTTTTTAAATATGTAAAAATAATAGTAGGAACAATGGATAAACTTCTTATACTAAATCGAATAAAAAACTATTAAATAAAAATATAATAACCTAAACTAACTAAAACTATTAATTAACTAACAAAACAATGACCCCGAAAAATTCCTATTTAGCACTATACTTATAGTACAACAGTATAACTACCTAGTTTCCTAGGAAAGCGGTGTGGGTTAGGAAGACCTGTCATTTTCACCAGTGTTTGACATTAACCGATTCACTGTCCACAAAGTAGAAACCATAGTTAAACAATTAACGTGAATCATATGTGATTCATGGGACAGCGAAAGTGTTAAGGTATCATAATATTTGACTATATGGACAGAAGTAGCTTAAACATAGCATAATTTTACAGCGGTTCAACGGAAGCGTTTACGCAGAACAAATTGTGCGGAGGGTCCGGGGTAAGTGGGGTATTGAGAAATGTATATTTTTTTACATTTCTCAGATTTTGTCAAAATTTATGGGCGATGAACTACTGTTAGTAGTTTACTGTGCTAGTACATTGCGGCCCTTATTACAATAATAGGTCGAGGGCTGTCTGTTGGCTGCGCAATCTAACAAATCATACATTCATTACAGAGATTGTGTACTTAAGATTGAATTATTTGTTATCTTTGTTTAGATTTGCTGTAATACGGATATCTACAACTAACTATAGTTGGCAACCGCGTTCTGACATGCCTTTTTCGGTCATCATCAGCTTACAGCAGTCTTCTGCTGATCATTTTTGCGTGGCGTTCAAATAATCTTTAACTTGGTTACTACATGTAAGGTTTTCGTAATTTTATTGTGTGGATAAATTAACTGGGTGAATTACCCCGTCTACATGATTTCAATTAGATGCAGCATCAGCTGGAGCACCGTCAATATTTTCATGCTTAGCTATTCATCTTCAAACCAATATTCATGTGGAACCTTAGCTCTCATGGTTTTATCTTAATTTACTAAAGCCTCCATTTTCTCTTTATCCTCCACTAACAAATGAGTCCCCTCTAAAATACTGCAACAATTACTAGTTATGTACTTCCCAGCGCCACGTGCGGGCAGTCACAAGGTCCCACTGACCTCAAATAGTCTCCTGGCAATCAGTTATGAATCAGACGCTCATTACCAACGATACGTTAGTTTTGCAAGTGTGACTGGAAAGTAGAATACATACATAGGGCTTGTTGAGAAAATACAGTTGTTGAATAAGTAGGATTTGAGTTTCATTGTCTATATTAACGGTAATTTTGCTAAAAGATACGTCGCTGCTCTGTTTTGCATCGGGTAACCACTAACAAGATACTTGATTTTGTTTTTTTTTAATATGGTGATGACATTAGAATTCTTTAAAGGATTGAGTTTCATCTCTGAAAGATTATTTTGGGAGAGGCGTATACATACTGGTTGTATACTATTAGACAAGTTGGTTGGCATACCGCTGGTAACGCTGCTAAAGCACTAGGAAATGGTGAAGGGTTGGCTCATTTTGGGGAACTGTCTTATGTAATTTTGACGTTCGAAAAGTGCTGATTCTGAGCCTAATTTGAGTAAATGACTTTTGATTGAAACCCGCGAAAATGACATGAAACATGTTGGCATGTTTTTGTGTTGTTGTAAAACTCATTTTGATTATTAGTGATAAAAAAGATTTATTTTGATAGAGATTTCAGACAGGAATGGCGACTTGATTTGAGCACAGATTTGTTTAATTATTTATTTTTAGTAGTTATGCACACACAGTAAAATACTTAGAAATACGATATAATTGTAATTTGAACACAAACGTACTGCTTATTTCTTAAGAAAAAATGGTATAAAATGTTTTTGGATTTATAATTTTTGTGAATAGGTAATTAGAAATATTTTAAATTCCAGGACTTGCACCAGCTAAAGCTGATAAGAAGACAACCATCACTCTAGCCGCTCTCCTTCCATAACAAAATACCTAACCACATTCCAGCTACTCAGTCCACTTCCAATCCTACAGTTCTAGATCATTACGACACTATCACAAACATCTTGTATAACAAATACCTCGACCTATTCAGGAGTCCTACCAGCAACAAGGTCTTAACCTCAAAAATAATCGCACCGCAATCAGTTATGGATCAGAAACGCTCATTATTCGCAATAGTACTTACTACTTACCTGCGCATGCAACTGTACGGCAAGTGTCATTGGAAAGTCGCGCTGAGGGATAAATAGGGCTTGGATCGGAGTGAACTAGGATTGTGTGGACTAGGTTTTGGCAATTGAGTTTTTTGTTGGTGGACTGTGATTGTCGATAGTTTTGATTTATTTAGTCTTTTAAAGAGCAGACAGAGAATTCAGTGTTGTTGATGAAACTTTCTAAGTCTTCTATCATTTATCACAATGATCCTTTATTGAAAGAAATATTTTCAATTTTAAACCTTGTACGACAATTTTTTTTTGTGTATCCTTCATCCAGTCTTCAAGTTTTGCCTCCATCTTTTTGGTTCAGAAGGCAACACGTAAAATCAATGCCTCTATTCGTATTATTTCTCCGTATTTGTACAAGCTATGCGGCCCTACCTCTTACTCCAACCTCAACGTACACAGAGGACAATCGTCAACAATCGCGGTCTACCCCACGGGGAAAGTCGGTCGGCCAGCTAATGGCACTGGGCTGGGCTGATACAAGCCGATAAGATTGTCATTATCTACCGCTGCCGTGTGCTTGAGGTGTTAACATTAACCGACAACAATTGGGGCGGCGACCTTACGGTCCGGTAGGGTTTTGGTTAAGACATTATAATATGATGATTTAAACAAAATAACGTCAAAAGTTTTAGGGGAGCAGACTAACCGAGTTTAAAAAAAAATTGAATAAGCAAGCAAGCAGCAAAAAAAAATTGCAAGTAAAATATGCAGAAAATGATAAATTCAAACATCTTTTTGACCCCTGGACATTGCAAAGTATGAAAGTAATTTATTGAACAACTCGACAATTACACCTGCAAAGAAATAGTAATAAATCGTAACCATCGAGAATTCAGATCAACGACTGTCATCATTAATTTATTTACCAATAGCAACCCCGAGAATGCTTTTCTATCAAATGCGTTCAAACTGAATGTTTGGAACGCACGCACGGATATCAGCCAATCGGATCATTTCACGCCGCGGCAAAGTGCGATCAGAACATGTGATTACGCTATCAAAATCCTTCTAATGAAACATTCAACATTACTGGCTGAACATATTAAACCATTTCCGCCGGTCGCTTTGAACTTTTTTTAGTGGCAACATCGTTCAATTAGCGGCAGTGATTTGGTATATTTTGTGCACATATTTAATCTTATTGGGCATCTAAAAGGAAGAGTTTTGTTATTTATTTTTAATATTTGTATTGTATCAAATACCGCAAGGATTGCTGTATGAGTTTAATAACAAGATGATGTTTAGCTTAAGGTTCACTGGTAGAAAATGCCTCAGGCATAAAGTCCGCCTCCGTACAGTATTTTTTTACTTGTGCATAAAGTTTTAATAAATAATAAAAAATGCTTAGAGCGCTTCTAATATAATTTCGGCTACTCATAATTGATATTGACTAATGCTATTACGGTAACTTAAATTCTATAAGGCGTAATGCATCAAGAGAAATTGTATTTACAAAATAATTCTTAATCAAGTTTTTTATAGCTGCAATAAATTACTGATCTAGTCCGGAAGTGCATAGTAAAACTATAAAGTGTAATCATAATATTAATTAAAACTTTAAAAGCTATCTAGTGTTCACTGACACATTTGCAGAAATTATGGTAACATTATTCAACCTGTCAAACTATTGGCGCGAAAAACACAGGCAAGGGAACTCTGATAAAGCCTTTGTTTGCAAAAACCTTGCCAAGAGCAAAATGCAAATTCAAAGAGAAAGTGTATCTGCTATGTTCTTGTGCGTATTAAAATAATTATCTTGCTATTACAAAGAGGTTGCTTGCTTGGGAGCGACAGCAAGAAAGATTCAGATGCGATCACCTTAAATTATCCATTGTGAGCAAATTTTTCACACTGGCAATCGCTTACAATCGAACGTTTTTCTTGGCTTAATAATTGTTGTAAAAGTGAAACTTTTCTATGAAAATACGTGATGTCTACATGCAAGATATCGGTGTAAACTATACTTTAATGAGGAGTAAAGAAATTGACAAATAGACTTGAAAGTTTAGTAATTGTTGTATCGATAAAGTCTAATAAATACTTATACGTTGTTTTACATGAGGAAATAGACAAATAGGAACATAATGTAAACGTGTTTAGTTGTTAAACAAAACAAACAAATCGACTAAACAAATGAATGCACTCTCCTGAATATACCTATTTAGCAAACCCTTTCAATATTTACAAGAACCCGCGAAGAACACTTGACTACTTAAACATTTTAAACAAATACTTGACAATTTATTTTGCTGTCCGTCCGACACACATTGCGGGGTGCCGAATGACCAACTGAATTTCCGATTAGTTTCATCGCAACCATTGCCCAAAACATTGAAACAAGTGCTTTATCTTACGTACCTACATATTTACGTGATATACTGGCATAATAACGAACTCGAAATAATCGAACAGCGTCCATTGACATCGATACGAAAATCGACTAATGCGACAGCAAATCAATTGTTTAGTTACTAAGCTCATGTATTATTTATTTCGATGTTGGTTTTAAGTTTAACGGTACATTCAAAGCGCTGTCTATATTAATTTCGCAATGGGTATTGTCATGTCGACTCCCTATTAGGGAATTTTAGGTGCGCAAACTTTATGTTATAGTCAGAAGATATTTCTTCAAACTAAAAGCTGCAACGACACTTATTTGGAGAATACGTTATTGCTTATGGTCCCTATCTCCTGTTTATTACACCATAAGCATTATAACCATTACTGTTTTCTTTAGTACGCTTTTACTGCCTCTGAGAAAAGATAAAGCGCTGATACGCCATGTTTATGCCTCCCATATCGGGAAGGAAATTATATCAATAAAACGCTAGGAATAACTAAAGATTAGAATAATATCTTCATTTTGTAGGTGTGTTAATGCTAACATCGAGCCGCAAACTTGACCTTTATGTGAACGTCTTTGATTGCATAAAGTCTTAATCATATGTAGCCGAATTACAGACTAATAGTTTCAAGGATATACCGCCCAGAGTTTGACACGCCATGACCTATGGCCGACCAAAAAAAATCACCAACCGTTAATAAAATATATTCATTCGCGATTTTTTTAAACAATAGCTCGATTATTAATGTTTTATTATAATAAATATCAGGTGTTCGAGAGCAACGGGGCGTCCTAATGTGTGATTGTAATCGAATCGAATTGACCATTATTTATTATGTAATCGTTCACACGAGTCGACAGGCGATAATTCGACTAAGAGTATATTGATAATCGAGTGACGCGATGGATCGATGTATTGCTGCAGATCGATTTGTCAAAGTGTTGTATTGAGAGTGCGTACTGATTGTATCAAACCTGCCTGCGCTTGTTTACCGGGCAAAGAAAATAGAGCCAGATAGTCTTATTGAAATGTGGAATAAAACTACACTCGCGAGCAATAAACTAGAATCACTTCATCGTCCGCTGCTCGAAACAAACTTTTACAACTTCTATGCAATGAACTATGGATTGTGGCATATCATTTGAAAGGCAATTTTGTTAGCTTTCAACCTCTTTCAATATCATAACCAAAGATTATTCACCTACATATGTCATGGAACGTAAAACAAAAAACATAAATTTTTAAAACAAAACACCAAATTGGTAGTCCTGAAACCCTATAAAAAGGGGGCGTTTATGAAAATTGATCATCAGTCCAATATTGCACGTCACTGGGAATACTGAAGCTAAAAGAAAATGGAAACCATACCTATAGAAGCCGCTCATGTCGTCATCCTAATCCAGCATGGATCGTCTCAGCGCACTATCGCGTACTATCGCTCAACAGCTTCATTTGAGCCAGTCTTGTGTCTCGAAGGTATACAAGAGGTTCATGGAGACTGGAAACTTAGTCCGGAGACCAGGATCTGGACGACAGCGATGCACTTCGGTTAGAGATGACCGATTTATTGTCTCTCCGAAATCGACAAGTGATTGGCGTGGACGTCCAGCAGCAGCTCAGAGAAGATCGAAGGAGCCCGGCTGTCAGCGAGTGGACAGTGAGGCAAAGATCAAAGAAGCGAACTTGACCCAGAAAAGGCCAGCTACTGGACCTAAATTGTCTCCAGCTCACCGACAAGCCAGGCTTCAGTTTGCTCGTGATCACTAAGATTGGGATATCGAGCAATGGAGGAGAGTCGAATGAGAAAGAAAAGAGACGAATCCAGGATGTGCCTGCATGGTAGCGACCGTCGACAGAAAGTCTATAGGAGACCGGGGGAGCGATTCGCACAATGCTGTTTTGCGGAAACAGTGGCATACGGGGGTGGTCCTGTATGATGTGGGATATCTATTGAAGCAAAAACGGAGTTGATATTCGTATCTGGTGGACGTCGGGGAGAGGGGCTAACCGCAGAAAGATACATCAACGACATTCTGCTAGACCATGCAACCCGGCCCTACGCCGGGTTTATTGGCGAAGATTTCCTGCTAATGCACGATAATGCCCGCTGGTACACCGCTGCAGTGACTAGACGTAGACAGTACCTTGTAGAAATCGGGATCCCCACACTAGACTGGCCAGCCCTCAGCCCTGACTTAAATCCGATTTAACATATATGGGACGAGCTGAAAAGGCGGGTACGAGGAAGATGTCCAGCTCCGGCGTCAATAGACCTGAAAACTTTAGTCGAAGAGTGGCAGGAAATCCCACAGGATTCCATCAGGAAACTCAATTGGTCAATGAAAAACCGTTTAGTCATTAGGGCCAGGGGTTACACAAAATATTAAGGGATAAATAAAATAAATTCTCGGGCCTACATAGGTCCCTTTCATCACTCGTATAACAATCTACTATTTTTCAGTCATATTATCATTGCCTGCAACTAAAGCAAATCGTAAAGTGAAAATAGAACAAAAGCTATCACTTTTATCTTAGCAAAACAACCATGTATGACACGACTGAGGAGCACATCCATCAGAATTAATTAGTGTTGTGATTGTTAAGTCTTATCTCCAAGCAGATACTAGTGTTTCGTGTGTAACGAATTGTTCTCGATTGTTCGCATCGATCATTGTTCTAATCGATTTTTGTGTCAACCGATGTATCGAGAGTGTAAGCTCATGTGCGTGTGAGTTGCTATCTAGATTGTTACATTGTGTGGTATGTGGAATGGAAGTTAATATAATATCGATTTTATTAAAGTCGATTTTCAAGTTTTAGACAGGGAGAGTTTTTTGCTAAGGAGTACGGGATTAAAGATTTTCGATGTGTACCGAAGATAGTAATATCGATTTTAGATTTATACGAATTAATATAATTGAAGTTTCAATTTGTACGAGTCAAAATAACAGCTTTTTACTAATGCTTATGAAAGTATATACGGTACTTATAACAAAAAAACAATTATAAAAGTTTTTGTCTGTCTGTCTGTTTGTTCCGGCTAATCTCCGAAACGGCTGAACCGATTTTGACGGGACTTTCATTGGCAGATAGCTGATGTTAAAAGGAGTAACTTTTATGTAAGAAAAAGCCACGCGGGCGATGCCGCGGGGGGCAGCTAGTAGAAAATTAAATTATTTATTGTCTATGTAACGTAATACACCGAGTTGAGACGACATGAGTAGCTTAAATATTTTACTTACAGCTAAGTTACAAAGTATTATTCATCAGTGAGCCCCAAACTTGACAGAGTCTGCATCCTAGATGTATAAGTATTTTATCAAAAGGAAAAAACGGAACCCATAAAGGATCACTTATGTGTCCGTCTGTCACAGCACTCACAGCCGATTTGCTCAGAAACTACCGAGCATATTAAGTTAAAATTTGGTATACATATAAACTTCTGTGACCCAAAAACGAATGTGTAACGTAAATAAATGAATTTTGAATATAGGGGTCACTTTTAGGGGCCAAACTAGAAAAATTAAATGTTTTGCTTGTTCTTGGCATACATTCATCCTAACTACGGAACCCTTCATTGTGGGTGATTGGACACGCACTTGGCCGGTTTTTTTTATTTTTTTCAATGTTTAATTAATTTATAATTATATTTTTCCTGTTATAGCCTACTGGGTCAGTCGAGACCTACTATAGAGAGGGAGTTTGGCCTAGCTATAACGGTAATTTTGCAGAAAGAATAGCTTGGACTCAAAAGAATCAATTCTGTTGTTTGTATTACAAAAGCCTTAGAACACCCACGTTTTACATCAGCCAATGTCCATTGATGAACTAATCATTACTAGAATTACATTTATGAAGTGTGTTAACGAAGTCTTTTTACCAACTTTTTTCGGCATACAATACAAATACTTCGATACATAATGTTAAATTTTTTATCCGATTTCAAAAAAGGAGGAGGTTCTATGTTCTACTGTAAGTATTTTTTGTGTAAGTTCAAGGATTTCTCCGTCAATAGAGAACCGATTTTGAAAATTATTTTTTCGTTTGATTAAGGAAACTTGCACGGTGGTCCTGTAGCGGTTAGCCATATAAAATTTATTAACTTTGCTTGAGTAGCTTTTGAGTTGGCTTCAGTAATACGCATTTATCCCACTTAGTCTACTTGTTAATATGGATGTTTGTGCTATTTTGATCTTGGTTTTCTCGGAATCATAGGTGTAATGTTTGTTCAATATTCATGAGAAGCCTTAAAACATAAATAGCTCCTAGACAAGTTTTCTTTAGAATACCCAAAATATTACAGCTGTGCCGTGCTGTGCCGTGTGGTGCCGGACGTAAAGAATAGCATCACCCTATTTCTTCCCGTGGGTGTTCGTAAAAGGCGACTAAGGGACTTACTAGAGAATGGGCAGCAGCGTTCTCTATGCATTTTTAACACCATACTGCAATCGCCAACCCGCCTGCCAAGCGTGGCGATTATGGCAAACCCCGAATTGGGGGAGGCTTATGTCCAGCCGTGGACGTCTATCCACTGAAATGATGAAAATTAATGATGATTACAGCTATTGCTCCCCTTTCCACTTGAGTTTGAGTTTCGCTCGGTAACTACAACATGCTTCAGATAGTAAGGAGTCGATACACAGGAATTTATTTCTGTGTCTACTTGAAAACATTATGTTATAATATCTTTCTATCACTGTTATTGACATAGCAGGCAGTGGTATTCGAATTTGTGTGGGCTAGGTACCATAAATAAAAAGTTAAATATAAAACTTTTTTCAAATAAAAAACAACCGACTTCCAAAAAAACGTGAAAAATTACCTAATTTCGGAAGACGGTATCTTTGATATTGTATTTTCGTTTTTGCCCACCGACTTCCGAAATAAAAAGTTATTTTGTATATTTTTATTTTTTGATAGTTTTTTTAAAATTCACTTTTTTATTTTTTGTACAAAAGTTTCTATAAGTATCCTTAAATAACAAGCTTATTTCTCATTTCCGCTCGTAATATTAAAAACAATTTAATCAGCATAGTTGCGTACATTTATCTAAACTAAATGTTAACGGCGCTGTCAAACGCTATAGTACGACGGAATGATCTTGATGCGTTATAATTAGCGGGAATACGCCTCGCATGACGGTTTTTTGTAACACATGTAGCTGTGCGAGAAATTATTATAATTACATGCTCGTTTCTTTATGTAACTGCTGTGTCGGTTCGTATTTAGGAAGTTTGTTTGGTTGATGATAGTTGCCTATAAGTACTCTATTTGAAATAAAATGAGACATTTAAATAAACCTTTTTAACAGTCCGTTCAACCGAGTTTGACATCTATTGCGTTGGTGGCATGACAAATGGCAGCTGCAGTAAACATTGGTATTGTAACCACTTTTTTGCTTTTAATGCCATCCTTATGCCTGCGGATTAGAAGTCAAAATCGGTTGAACGGACTGTAAAAAAGGTTTATTTAAATGTCTTATTTCAAATGGAGTTGAGGAACTAGTAAGTTAGATGGTTGTTATAATCTCTCCGGCGGCGGTCAAATAAGTGCCAATACATTTCGATTGCCTAACGTAACATCACACCTAGGGCTTCCATTACGTAATTACGTAATTACGCAATTACGTAATTACGGACAGATTTTAGAAATCTCACAAATACGTAACTGAAGAGCTGCAGTCCGTAATAACGTAACTATAGGATAATATTAATTAATTTAGGTACCCATTTATTTAGTTCTATAGTTTCTGCCTACTCCATGGGAAAAAGGCATGGGTTTATCTGTGTATTTACAATTTACCTTAATTTAGTTAACCTACGACTTACATTATGACAACACCAAAACCCTTTCTGTGGGTATCCCCCGAATTCCCGGGGTTTATTTTATAACTTCCAATTTGAGTCCGCAAGATTTAATTTCTTAGTCGTACAGAATAGAGTTCATTGTTGACCAATCGGGAAACGAAGGGAATCCCCGTTGGTTGTGGATAGTTCGGTACGTAACACAATCAAAGTTTATAAGTGTTTCGCAAGTATTTGATCTACCTCGTAGATAATAAAGTTTAATATTGTGGATTGAGCAAGCTAAGGGAACTCCCTACATTTTTCTTTACTTTCGTGAATTTAGAAACAATCTCAATACTCGGTACTCAGTCGTCTTACGTACACCTGCGAGATACTGTCCTGCCTGGTCTAAGCTTATTTTATTGACTTTTGTGATTTTGTGTATGTGCCGCAAAGTTTGACGCTTGGTTTTCAGAAGCTTTTCATTACAAGTTTCTAAGTAGATATCACCATACACGAGTAGAGATACTTCAACGAAAATGTAAGTACCTATTTTAACATTACTTTACTTGTCTACTTACTTTGTTTCTAGGGTATTGTGTGAGAGTTTATACATATAATTTAGTAGTTGATTTTATATTGTTGACGGCACGGTTGGCGCAGTAGTTGAGTGATTGGCTGCTGCGCTGCGGGTCACGGGTTCGATTCCCGTACGGAACAAATATTTGTATGACCTACAGATAGGTGTTCCGGGTCTGGGTGTCTTGTGTATGTTAGTTTACATGATTGTGAGTGCACCCACGATACAGCAGTAATTCCTAGTGTGGTGCGACGTTTAAAAAAAAAAAAAAAATATGTGCGATTTTATTTTATTGTTGCTTGTTAGATGTCTGTGCAAATAGACATTGATTATGAGTTCACGGTACGTATGTAAATGTATCCCGTTTTAAGTGTAGTGCCTAACTATAGATGCTATTTATATGTATTACCTAACTATTAAATTATGAAATATTTATATATTGTTTTAGGTCTGCAGTAAAGAAGACTATTTATAAGGAGTTTTTGAACAAACGCACACAATCAGCTATATGGGAACACTTTTTGAGGGCTGAAAATGGGCAAAGTGTCCAATGTAAACATTGTCAAAAATTTTTGAAGACTCCTGGTGGTGCTACTGGAGCACTACATACACATATGCGTGCTAAACATATTGGCGAGATGTCACAAGAGCAAGATGCGCAAAGGGCAAGTACTTCATCGTGCTTTCAAGCAAGAAAAAGTTTAGAACCTCCATCGAAGAAAACTAAACTAACGGATTACTTTTCCACTGAGTATTCCTTGGACGTTATAGTGACTAGAATGGCAGCATTGGATGGCATCCCATTAAGCAAATTTTGTACTTCTGAAGATCTAAGGTATGTTTTCAAAAAATCTGGCTATGATCTACCGAAATCTCCTTCAACTATTACCAAAATTGTCCTGGAACAGAGTTGTGCCATAAAAAAACAATTAATAAATCAGTTTAAAGATATGAAGTCCCAAAAAAAACGGTTTACTATAACGTTTGATGAATGGACCTCTACCCGGAACCGGAGGTATATGAATATAAATATTCATAATAAAGACCTAGAACCAGCTAAATATAAAAATTTAGGACTAGTAAGGATAAAGGGTTCAATGCCAGCTCACGTTGGAACTGTACTGTTAGAAAATTATCTAAATGACTTTTATTTGAAACTTGAAGATATAATTGCATTCACAACGGACGGAGCCAGTGTTATGGTTAAAATGGGCAAAAATTTTGATGGTCACCATCAGTTGTGTTTTGCTCACGGAATACAACTTGCAGTGCTGGACGTATTATATAAGACACGGAAAAGTACAACTACTGAACCAGAACTAGAAGATGAAGCTTCAGATACTGACACTGAAGAAATTGAAGAAAACGATGGCGGACTTTTCATAGAAGTACCTAGAGTTCTAGAACCAGAGTTTCTGTACAAAGATATTATAGTAAAAGTAAGAAAACTTGTTAAATCATTCAAAAAATCACCACTGAAGACCGATTTGTTGCAAAAATATTCTTTACAAGAGCATGGTAAAAGCCTCGATCTTATACTAGACTGCAAAACGCGATGGAACAGCTTATCAGATATGGTTGGACGATTTCTGAAATTGAAATCAAGTTTATTTAAGGCTTTATTAGACTTAAAATCAAATATAAGTTTCATAGACACAGAAATACAAGATCTACATAACATTCATCATAGTTTAGATATAATAAAAACTACAGTGATGGCATTGTGTCGCCGTGACTCGAATTTGTTAGCAGCAGATGCTGCGCTTCAGTTTATGTTAAATAAGCTTGATGCTCAGTCCAATGGGCTCAGTGACAAGCTTGCTGTATCCCTTAGAAAAAGAATAAAAGAAAGGCGAACAAATGTGTCTGGTGTCTTGCAGTATTTGCATAATAATGAAGAATATTATAAAACCGAAGAAACAGAAACTTTTACAAAACCGACGTCGGATTATATTAGAACATATGTTGCAAACTTATTAGAAAGGCTCAAATTTACACCGCCTACAAGTACACAAATGAGTTTAGATTCCGAAGCAGATGACAATGATGCTAATGATGGTTGTGGCGACGAGTTGACTGTTGCACAGCAACTAGAAAAAGAAATACAGAAAACTATGTCTACAGTAAACAAATCTGGAGTAAACACAGATCTTGAATCCATCATCAGAGTTGAAATGTGTATCTACGATAGCACTGGCGGCGGTCGTGAAGTTTTCCTAACAGCAGCTTATAATTATTTACTATGTATAATGCCTACTAGTGTTGAAGCAGAACGGGCATTTTCTTCTGCCGGCTATCTTTGTTCTAAACTAAGAAGTTCCCTTGGTGACAGAACATTGCATTCGTTATCATTTATGAGATCATATTATCAAGAACAAAGATTGGAAAAATAACCATATTTTATATTGTTTCTTACTTTTAAACCATTTGTGCGTGGTACATGTTTTGTTTGAATTGTTGATTGAGTTTAGTCAAAATCAAAATCGTCAATCAAATCAAAATATTACATTTTGATTTGATTGACGATTTTGATTTTGAGTTTAATTTTAAAATTATCATTTTAATCTGTAATTTACTTTTAATTCCTTAATATTATAATTTTTTTCATTTGAAGTTGCTTGATTTTTTACTTCTAAAATACGTAATAAGCCCAGAATTTATCGTGCTTTAAAAAATCAAAACAGTTAAGTACGTAATTACGTAGTTACGTAATTGAAGCATCAAAATGCGTAACTAGTTACGTAATTAGCAAATCCGTAATTTTGGAAGCACTAATCACACCTATATTCCCCGAATGGTTAGGCAGATTTGTACATAGGTACAGCTCTGCCACTGTTACATATAAGTTTTGTCCCTCTAGAGGTATTGGAACAAAGCCCAGATGTAAGGTGGTTAGGTATTGAAATACAAGGAAACAATAAACTGTTTGAAATAACATATATTTAAAAAGAATACTCCTTCTTAAACAATACACGGTAGCCTTTAAGGGACTACCGCATAAATAATTAATTACTTATATCAAACACATACTAAGTTAACCTTTATAATATGTGACTATAACTGTCACTTATTAATGCCACATTACACCCACATTTCGCCATTTTAAGTCCCATGTAATAGGGGGCGAGCCTATTACCATCATTCGGGCTCAAATATAGAATACCGGCTGCTACTGAGATGGTACACGTCCGTGTTTGGGTCACAGAAATTCATAGTTGTACGGTCGACTGCAAAAATCCATGGACAGTACAGAAACAAAATCGTGTGAAGCGAAAAGCGAAAGTTAGTTCTATATTCGAAAATTTGAACTGAGACGTTCACTGGAAAATAGACACTAAGGTATCCATGCAATTTTGCAGGTGAGTGTACCATACAGGTAAGCTCGTTTGATTCCTAATTTTACTTCACGGCGATCCGAAAAATAATTAATTAAACAGAGTAGTGTTTCTTACACACACGTATATTAACATCGGGTTTTCTTTTAAATAGAACATAAATATTTTTTGTAATTTGGAACACCTGAGCATTGATTATTACAATTTAAACGGTCCAGTAGAATCGGAGCAGTAGAATGTGACAGACAACCGAGGGTTCCGTTTTTTCATACGGACGTACTGTAACGTAAAAACAAGTATAACCTCAAGCTTGTGAAGATAGTTCTCTTGATCGCTATAATTGGTACCGATGAGTAATGTATGAGTAATAGTTAATAGAATAAAGAAACGATATTAAATGTCTAAATTAATTAAATAACCATTAGCTTATGATTTTGACGTCAGCCTATACAGGTAAACTTATTTGAAATTGTTTTCAAATCCAAATTAAATTCGATTAAAACATGTGCACAGAGTATTACTGCCAAACATCCTTGTTCTCAACGTAGTCTTTAATTTTGTAATAAGTTTTTTGATGAGGACACAAGATGGCGGCTTTAGTTCCGATTTTGGCTACGCACCAATAGATCCTAGTACAGCTTTTTATGATTGGTTAGATATTCAGTCAGTCAATCAAATATTCAATCAACAGGTGACACTCACTTGACAGATTTGGAAGATTATAACTGGCCAGCTTTTCAATAAGGAGGTGTGTCGAACTCAATACCTAAGGCCCAAAAATACATTTAAAAATCAACCTGTACATGGAATTTTGATGGCTGTCAAAATTATACGGTGACCATGTTCCATCCAATGTGTGATATTAAACTGTTACTAAACGATTTCGGGAATCTTAAAATAATTGCACGAATACTCTTTTGCTAAAGCTATTTTAAACCTTATGTCCTTAACATTATGGTTGATTTTTGTGTGTCACATTTATATGGAAAGGTACACAGTACGCGTGTGGCATAAAACCAAATGATACAAAATGGCTGTTTTAATACAGTTTATATTGTTAAAGTTTTGGGTACATCGTTCTTTATGGGTCGTTTCGAGGGGAATTAAATGAACGCATCAAAAGTCAACATTGTTGCATTAATGGTTAAAAATTAGCGCTTTATACAAAACCTGTGGTACTTTAGATCGTTAAAAGCCTAAAAGGCATGATTTTGAACATTCCGAAAATAGATTTTGATTTAAAACTGATATAATTATCAAACATACATGAACTCACGCCTTCTTCGCATGGGGGTAGGCAGAAACTATAGATCGCCTCTTAGGGCGTCCCCTCCCGGCGTTTCCACTCCTTGTAAATTCCTTATGTTGGCACCAGACTAAAAGACGGAGCAAGTCGCGGGACAGGGATTGATTACACTTAGATAAGTAGCTTTTGTCCATAGGCTCGCCCTCTATAACATAGGACATTATCATAACTGGGATATGGGTGTACATTTCTGTCAACCTCTTAGTTTGAACAGGCGTCATGATGATTGCATAAATTATGAAAAAAACTTAACTCTCTAGGTGGCAGCAAAAAACCACAAATCATAAAAAATACAGCACTTTTTTTAATCAAACACTGTCACAACATCGCAGTTAATTCATCATACGATGTCGTTGCCCTCACAAAAATTCGGACATACCATAGACAGCTTAGTTCATCGTTCACGAAGTCGGCTTTCGACACTCGAGTAATTACTCGCGAGTTTTTTTTAATTACGACACACTGTAAACGCACCACACACGATATTTTAAAAAGCTTTTCGTTTGACCGCCCGAAGAATTATAAATTTTAAGACGTTAAGTTAAGGGTGTAAATTGCTTGTATGTGAGAAAGTAATGTAGATTTTATTGAATGTTTCCATTGCATGTGTAGTCGGTCTGTTTATCTGTCCGTTGATCGTCACTGTCACTTTGCTAGGATACTAATGTCGTAGAAATAATGAGTTCAAAGTTGCCTCCTGGCATATAGGTACTCGTAACTTCATTACTTACGAGTAGATATGACAGATTTTTGGTCTATTGCAATGCAATACAAAAATAAACAGATTTTTTAAAATGTATAATTAATCATAGTTCTAATATCAATTAATACTGAAGATTGGCCCAATTATTGGCCATTTCTCCATAAAAACTAGTACCATAGTACCATAGTCCATAGTACTGGCGGTATAAGTTCTAAGTTGTTTTTAATCCTATTGTACAGTCGCCAGCAAATATACGAAACTGTCAAACTTTTCCAAACGATTTTAAGCCTTAAAATGATGAAAATTAAGTTCAAAATCGAATGAGAAAATTTTACAGTTTGTGGTTACTTGATGTGCTGGGGGCGACTGTACATTTGTAGAGCGGTCTATACTACTCGCAAGATATTAAAATAAGAGCGATAATTTAATTATATCAAGCGAATAACCTACAGAAGTCCTTGAATCTGATGTTCCAGGAAAATCCAGGAAACAATAATTTCTAGAGATTTATTTATTTATTTAATACTTTAGCACAAAAAATATGTACAGAGGCGGACTTAATGCCATAGGCATAGAGATTAGCCTCTGGAACTACTTCCAGAAGCTAATCTCTGGAACTACAAAACGGATTTAAACTCTTCACCTTTATTATTATTAGTACAGATAGATGTGCAAATCCTACACAGTATTAAAACATAAAAAATCAATGACACACATGTCCTAAGCTTGACCAAAACAAACGCGGCGATTCGCCACAGCTAATTCTAATATGTACACAGTTCTTTGTGAATTTACAAAATCAGTTTCACAACAACTGTGGTACTTACCTATTTATTTACTCTGCACGAAAACAATGTTCTTCGGTGTTTCGGACAGGGCTGGTAATAACTGAATGAAATTATTCAGGAAAAAAACATTTCTAAATTAGAAATAATTATACATGTAATTTTAAGGCTGGTAACTTTATGTCAAGGTATCAACCCTATTTAACCGATTTTTTTTCCATAGTGTTGACAGGCCTACACTGTCCTCTCATACCTATTAACACTGTAATTTGAAAACATTGTAACAGTTAATTGTTTTTAAGAGAGTAACCGTGGAGTTTCTTGCCGGCTCTTCTCCATAGGAAACGACCAATTGGAACCGTACACCTAGCTTCTAACCTTTCATAAGTGCCCATGTAGGTTTTTGTGAAATATAATATTTTGATTTTGAATCAATTTGGGGAAGATCCATTCTTCATTTCCGGAGTCTACAAAAGGAAAACATAGTTCAATACAGTGATGAGAATCACGTCAATCGACGATAAAGAAAGAAGATAACGTAACGTAACGCCTATTATTATTTTTCTTCTGTAAATCTCCTTATTCGAGAAGAGAAAGAAAGAAATCTTGTTGGCCCTGTTACTTGCACCTTGCAAAATTATTCAAAGTCAAATCATTTATTTCAAATAGGCACGTAAAATGCACTTTTGAACGTCAAAAATTACATAAATAGTTAATTGATTCTAGCTGCCCCTTCCAAAAGGTAGTTATGTATGGAAAACAATGGGCAAGAAACTCCATACTTACTCTTTTAAAATGTTAACAATAGTTTGTATACATTAATTAATAATTATAGGTGAAGACGATGTACCTAGAATAAAAATTACTTACCACAATTGGTAAAAAGAATGAAAAGTGAAGTAATGACAGAAAAATTAATAAATGCGATAGGTACATGGTGCTTACATATTTACAAACATTGTACATGATTTTCCAAAAAAAATTACATATAATAAGTCAGTGTGTGAGTTAAATTATATTAATCACAGAAAATAAAATTAATATCATAAAAAATATAAATTATACAGTTAAATTAGCGACCAGTTGGATTTTGTCTAGACTCTAAATTGTCCTATGGAGCACGACCAGCATGTTTCCAAGCTGTTATTAAAAAGATGCTTTAACATTGTTTAAAATATGGCAGAAAATCTCCCTCAATATTCTTAAATCAATCGACTCAGTCACTTAGCCCATCGCAGTCCACTTCGGGACATAAGCCTCTCCCAAGCTGTGACACCAGATTCTCCGCTTTCCGCATCCAATACCTCACATACCCTAGATTGAACTACTTTAAGTAGTTAAGTAGGTACTCTCTGAGCAGTTACTTGAAGCTGCCAACCCTGCATCCAAATAAGGCGCGTTCCAAATAAGGAGCAAGTTACATGTTTTCATCATTTTGTTGGCATTGTAGTTACGAAACTAGCAAATGTCATTGGCCATTGCAGATGACTGGAACGCACGTGTGCTCAAGTGATTGATTGCCGAATGAACGGAGTGAGCTCAATGAGTTGTTATATTCTGTTTTTCTCTAATAACATCACGTCTGTATTCCTCTAAGAAATCCCCTTTGCGCCAGTTATGTTTAAAGGACTAACCATACTTATTCAGCTGAACAGAGCTGAATAAGTATGGTTAGTCCCTTAGTCCCATTAAAAGTCCAAAGTCCCCATTTAATAAGGGGCGAGCTTATTTTGTGACGATATTATTTTTGATCTCATACTGATTATTTTATTTCGCTTTGTTTAATCTAACGCTGATGGCAATGTATGATTATTTTAAGTGTTTTATTTTGATTTAGTTTCGTTTAATTTTAGTTTTTGTTGTATATTATGAAATAATCACCATGTCACAATTCCGACCCCCAAGATACAGGCAAATGCCTAGTTTGGACCCTCACTGTCCAATCTGTTCGTGTACAAAATGATTAATAATAATTAAATTTGAAATGTATTGCTACTGAGAGAAAGAGAAATTCCTAATGGCAAACCCAATAACAGAGCCTGATCCGGGCTCGAACCCAGTACACTATGCAGTAAAGTTTCAACATATTTCAGTGTTAAAATTGAGCTGTCAATAATAATTGTTTTAGGGTTGCGCAATGCTCAAATGTATGTTTCTGTCAAAGCAAGGACGAATCTATGTGGTGTCAAAAGGCTGATGATGGAAAAGGTCAAATATGAAGAACCTTGAAGGTACAGGGTCCGTGTTACATTGTGCCTATGTAGATTTGGCAGAGATCGTAACTACAAGTTAATGAATTCTAGGCCATTCATTTTTACATCGATTGCGACTGTTTCCATTGCTCACCGTGGCTGGAACTTACAATAATTTTAAAAAGACAACCAACAGATTTAATTTAGTACTTAGTGTAAATAGCATGGGGTCCTGGGTTCGATTCCCAAGTCGGGTAAATTGTTATTGGGTTTTTCTATTAGGAATTTTTCAATAGCAACCCCGAGTCTGGATTTGAGCCCGGTTGATGGCAAAAGGCTCGCCCCCTATTACATGGGACTTTAACATAATGGCGAAATCTGTGTGTACTATAGGTAAACCTCTGCCGAACCGTTTGGGGATTACAGGCATGATGTTTTGTGTGTAAATACTAACATTTTTATTACGGACGCTTCTAACGTGCACGTCTTTCTACATTGTTCTCACATGTATAACTTCAACATGAATGATGTAACCCAATGATGTATTATATAATACGTCATTGATGTAACCCATATTTTGTAACAATATTTTGTTTTAAAAGAGTGTCCGTGGAGTTTCTTGTCCGTTCTTCTCCATAGGAACCTACTACGCTTTGGAATGGGCAACTAGCTTCATCTCTCTGACCGACCGACCCCTTGACAATTCAAAAGTGCCTGTAATTGGTTTATTTTAAATATTATGTTGTTTAACATATATTGCACAATCATTTTCTTACGTTCTCTTCCTCTTCTTAGCACTCTTGTCAGAGCGGTCTTCGACTTCATGTAGTTTCTTGTCCAGGGACTGATGTTATTCGCCTCACGTATTTCTCGCCATCTACATACTCAGATTTTTTGTGTTTTTCTTACATTCAATAAATACTTATTTTTAGATTTTATCTTATCACATCGTTTGACTGAAAGCAAATTCTCGTTTATGCAACTTAGGCTGAGAATCAGTTCATCTGAACGTCCACCAGTTGGCTCACTTCATTCCTAGTGTTTGAGCTTAATAACTTAATTCATGACAATCATAGGCACTAGGTACCAGTGGCGCAGCTACGAGTATCGTTAGAGGGAAGCCGAAGAAAAATATTATCAGTTCTCAAAAACTCTAGATAATATCAAAATTAAATAAAGTCTCCTACAAACAGGCGGGACTCGCAACGCGAATCCCGCGCGACACAAGGGCACCACTCGTCCCGCGACACGCGGTGCCTTTGTGTCGCGTCGCATGTCGCACCTGTTTGTACGTGCCTAAACCCAAAATTAAAGTCATTCCTTTATTTTTCTTAATTTAACGCCATATATGATCAAGTAACATAAACCAAAAAGACATTTTTGTAATGTACAAAAATGCCTACAATACTCGTAATACATCACAAGACTATGAACATTTCTTAGTCTTATAAATTTATGATGTATTAAACTAGCATTATATTTATCTATAATGTGATGTGATACATACACAGTTGCACACACAGGTGTACCATATTATTTGGCAAATAGTAGACACTAGAGAAGAGTGGTTGTTCCGAAAGGAAGCCGAAAAGAATCGGGTTGTCTAAGGCTGCGCCTCTACTAGGTCCGTACCTATTCATTTATGTGAATCAAGATCCAAAATCAAGTTTTAACTCGCTATCATAAATCACGAACCTGAAACGGTAACCCACGATTTGGTAACACTTGAACCTTTCTAATTAGACCATAATATTTCATAATAAGTTCTATCATTACTACTAACTGTTGTAGGTACTGACATTGTTTTTAGCGAACCATTTGTCTTAGGAACTAATTATGTCGAATCAGAATCAAATAACACTAATAACATGAGTAATTAACTCGTGTTTGTTAAGATATACAATGGTATCGATTTTGTAAGGCAATCGCAGTACAAAAAAAATATAGCAGATTTTTTTTCATCTCTACAAATAAATAAAATTGAAGTGTCTGTTTGTAATATTAAAACAACTACTTTTTACTAAATGTATATGAAAGTATATACAGTACATAACAAAAAACAATTTAAAAAGATCTGTCTGTTTTTCCAGCAAATTTCCGAAACGGCTGGACCGATTTTGCCGGGACTTTCACTGGCAGATAGCCGATTTTATAAGGAGTTACTGAGGCTACTTTTATTTATTACGCAGGCGACGCCGCGGCCAGCAGATAGTATTTTATATCGGACTAGCTTTTGCCCGCGGCTCCGTCCGAGTGGATGTCGATAATCGCGTAAAAAAGTAGCCTATGTCCTTCTCCATATTCCAGGCTATATCTCTGTCAAATTTCATGACGATCGGTTCAGCGGTTTAGGCATGAAAACTTAACATACAGACAGACAGACAGAGTTACTTTCACATTTATAATATTAGTATGAAGTATGAAGTATGGATGTAAAATTGTAAGTACAAAAAAAGTTCTTTCGTAATCAACACATTAAAAAGAAATAAAATTGACATACTGGCTAGTGTTGCCATTATAAAAAAATATAAAAGTGTTACCACAAAAAAACTTGTGATACCAGTATAAAAAGATTAAGTTTTTTGGTAAAATTTGACACATTGATTAAATGTACGTGGTGTTCTAAGAATCTATCATCGTAAACTAGGAGAATCAAGTTCGAGCCTGGTAAACCGCAGTCAACTTTTTGTGATTATTTAGAGTAAAATAATCATGAACTTCCTCGAGAATATCACATTCCGTCGCATGCGCACTATATCAGAACCTACTAATGACACCAGCGAAATTATTTCTCAAACATTCAATGATACAACAAATAGTATGCCGGTAATGTCAGAAGACGAGGAAGATAAACAAATAGACATTCTTAAAACTGAGATTGAGGATCTGAAGTCTCAGTTAAGAAGCGCGCATCAAGAAATTGAGATTATCTCTGTGGAAAATAGCTCTTTAAAACAAGCTAATGCTGACTTAGTGAAGAAAAATGAGATGTATAAAAAAGTTACCAGTAGTCATTTAAAGAAGAAAATAAAAACACCAAAGAAAAATAAAATTATTCCTTCAAACAAGCCGTCAAATAACTCTCAGATATTCGAGGTTCCTGATTGCACGTCTGCTACTGCTGAATATTCTAGAACTGAAGCGTCGCAATATACGTCACAAAATATTGATAAATGTAACCAATTGTCGTCATTAGTAAAGAATAATTTATGTATTATAAGTAGTGAAACATCGAATAGACTATACACAATTTGTCAAAAAACTAATTTATGTAATTTTAATATATGTCACTATCGCATGCCAAACTGTGGATTGAAGATACTGCTTGATAATATTGATAAAAAAGTGCAAGATTTCACAGGCTCAGACTACTGTGTCATTTATGTTGGGGAAGAGGATTTCAGAAGGACGCATAATTATATAGAATTAGTTGCTCTCATTCGCGAAAAATTACAACCCCTAACCCATACGAACTTTTTAGTATGTCTGCCGACTTTTAAGTATATGGTAAATAAAAATGTTATGATCAACAGTAGAATCGATACCTTTAATAATTTATTATACATGGATATTGAGACATATAAATATGCGTATCTATTGGATTCCAACCTAAATCTCCCATTCACTTACGAAACATATACCTTAAGAAATGGAAGTATAAATAACAAAGGCCTGAATATTATTTTAAGTGACTTACAAGACCTTATCCTAGATATAAGTTCAGATACAGAAAAACAAATAACAGACGCTGATGGTGTATTGGAAAACTTAGTAAATAATAAGTCTAATAATAATTTTTTTCGTGTATAATAGAATCCATATACTTCACCAGAATATCAATGGCTTATTACGCAAAGCTGATGAATTTACTGTAAATCTAAATAATATTGTAAATAACCATATTGATGTGCTATGTTTTACCGAGCATAATATGATCGCAGACGATTTAGAACATCTCCATATTCCAAATTATACTATAGCGGCAAACTACACAAGGACAAATAGAAATGGTGGGTCATGTATCCTAGTACGAAATAATCATAAATTTAAGACTATACAGGAAGCAAAACTTGTAAGCATACCCAACCTTTTAGAGTGTTCGGCTATTGAATTGTTGGAGCATGGATTGATTATCGTATGTATATATAGACCTCCAAAGACAAAAAAAGATTGTATACAATTATTTTTCGACCGTTTAGCGGCTTTACTAGCAAAATTATGTAGTAAATTTAAGAAAATTGTTATTTGTGGCGATTATAATATTGATCGACTGAAAGACACTCCTGTTTCAAGAGAGTTTGAAAACTTGTTACAGAGCTTAAACTTAAAACTTGCAATAAATGAGCCAACCCGCTTGCAAAGTAAAACGTGCATTGATAACATTGCACACAATATTAGAGGCTGTCAACAAAGCGTTATTGAACTAGCTCTGTCTGATCATACAGCACAAATTCTCTCATGTCCAGTTAGAAAAACTTACTCAATAACCCATTGGTATAAATTTAGAAGAGACTTTAGCACCGAAAATGTTGAGAAATTTATTGAATGTCTAAAAGCCCTAAATTTTACTGAATGCTATGAGAAAAGTGACGCAAATGCTTCTTTTGAAGAATTCCATAAGGTATTTAAACTTTTTTATGACCTCTGCTTTCCAAACATCAAAATTAAAGTTCCAATTATTCGCAAAACTAAATGGCTTAGTAAAGGATTAAAAATATGTTCTCTTCGTAAAAGAATGCTTCTTAAAATATACCGACTCTCTGGTAAAAAGTCAGATAAGGGTAACTTTAATAATTATGCAAAAAGGTTTAAAAGAATTGTAAAACTTACTCAGAAGTCGCAAAATAATTATTATATACAAACAGCCACAAACAAACCTAAAGCAATATGGCAAATAATAAATAAAAATAAAAACAATAATCCCCCTGAAAAAATTGATAGATTAAGATATAATAATCAAGTTATAACGGCCCCTGATACTATAGCACAAACATTTAACAATTTCTTTATTGATGACATCTCGAAACTGACAAATAATAAAATAAATTACGCAAAGATTCTAACTTATAATAAACCAAACTCCTGTTTCTTAACCCCAGTTACCCT
This sequence comes from Dryobota labecula, assembly GCA_947523025.1. NCBI lineage: Eukaryota > Metazoa > Arthropoda > Insecta > Lepidoptera > Noctuidae > Dryobota > Dryobota labecula. The sequence continues at coordinate 3,564,458 of OX383292.1, forward strand.
AAACGATGTTGTGAAATTAATCATGGCATTAAAAAACACCAAAAGTACGGGCTATGATGGAATTTCAACGCAAATAATAAAACGTGTAGTGTACATAATTGCCCCAATCATAACTCATATTATAAATCAGTGTCTTGAGGAAGGCATTTTCCCAACATATTTAAAAACTACGGTGGTTACACCACTATTTAAAAAAGGAGACCCAGAAGATGTACGATGTTACAGGCCGATTGCTCTCATTCCAATATTCGCCAAAATATTTGAAAAAGTACTAAATAATAAACTTACTGAATATTTCGAGAAAAATAAAATAATAATAGATAATCAAGTAGGATTCAGAAAAGGGAAATCGGTAAATTCAGCAATTCATCAGTTTTTAGAAAAAATACTTACAGAACTAGATAAAAAAAACCAACTTACAGCTCTATACATGGACATGACAAAAGCGTTTATGTTGATCATGAACTTCTTTTGCAAAAACTGGAAATATACGGAGTTCGGGGTAAAGCACTACAAATAATCAAATCATATCTATGTAACCGAATACAGTTCACTGAAATAACACAGTTATGTCCATTTACAAAGAGAGAGATTAAGTATACATCGAGTCCTAGATTTGTAAAATATGGTGTACCTCAAGGGTCAATACTGGGACCACTACTGTTTCTCATTTACATAAACGATTTACCTAATGCTATTCAGCAACCTATGGTTTTATTTGCAGATGACAGTACGGTTCTTTTCACAAATAATAAAAACAAAAATCATGAACAAGAAATAAATGATTCCTTATCTAAATTAATAAATTGGCTTCAAATAAATAATTTACAAATTAATCTCACAAAAACACATTACATGAATTTTAAAAATAAAAACGCGACATCTATTCCTTTAAGTATTGCATACAATAATGAAACAGTAGCTGAAGTAGCAAATACAAAATTTTTAGGAATCCATATAGATTTAAATATGTCATGGAAAACACATGTAAATAGTGTATGTACCAAATTGAATCAATTTTCTTACGCTCTATACATGCTTAAAAAAGTATCCAACCAGACCACGCTTCTTACTGCTTACCATGCGTGTGTGGGATCCACTCTGTCGTATGGGTTACTATATTGGGGAAACTCGACTGATAAAGAAATTGCATTCAAAGCCCAAAAAAAGTGTATTAGGTCTATATGTGGGTTACGCCAAACGGATTCATGTAAACCACATTTCGTAAATCTCAAGATTTTAACACTCCCTGCTCTCCTCAATTCCTCCTGCCTCAATTTTAGTTAAATCAAACATTACAAGCTATGATACGTTAAAAAGCAGAAGACTTAAACATACCTTAAGAGATAAAACGTCCCACACTAGAGCGTACAGTAATAGTGTTTTCTGTATGAGCACAAAGATTTATAACAAGCTACCTATGGACATTAAGATTATAAATTCAATTATTATTTTTAAAAGAATGCTGAAAATTTTCTTAATTAAAAAGGCCTATTACTCAATAGCAGAATTTCTTGAGGAAAAATAATTTTGTTCAATAAAGTACCTATCACTAAAGTGAATATAATTCAGTAAAATATTTTTAAAAGGATTATGATAATTAATATTAAATGATTACAATACTGTGACATAATTGAACTAATGAATAATGATAATTTTTAAATCAGGTAACTCATGACATGTGTATTTTTATTTAGGTATGACTTTAATAATTTATAATCAATATGATGTAAATGATAAAATTATATAATGTAATTAAAACGATGTCCTATATAAAATTTAATATTTATAACTTTTTCTTTTTAATTAATGAATATAAATAATGCATGTTCAACTGTTACTGTTACAATTATAGCATATATGCATGATGAAATTGCAATGCCCTAACAGGGCCACTATGTTCTAAGAACTGATATCCTCTATTAAGAACTTTATTTATGTACACATAGTTAGCAATAAAGAATTTGAATTTGAATTTGAATTAAACGACAACCCTATATTAGGTGGTTTGTCAAAACTTGCACGCATAACACAGTCGGCGTGCGCTTGCGCAAACTGCCAAAACTAACAGACATGGCCGACCCTTGCAACACGTGATTGATTAAAAAGTTTACTCCTATTGTCTCTGGCACAAAGGCCGTCTCTAATTATGGGAATTATTGCTGTGGGTCTAGAAACAAATGTCAGATGTAGGTGGGATCTAGTATTGTGAATAAGTGTAATACATAATTGCGAATAACATTAAACACGATTGATTAAAGGTTAGAACTGTATGTGTCAGAGTTGACGGTTTACATGTCTTTATTTATGGTCATACGAATTATGTGGCAGCTTTATGCAAGAGTAACTTAGAGGTGGAGGATTACTTAAGTCTGCTTAAGACGCAGATATATGTTAGTGACCTTGAGTGGTTAGCTTAGGTGTTCCGTACTGAGGTCACGCAACGCGTCGTACGTCCAGCCAGTAATAGGACTCGCCCTTCCAGGAGCGCTGTCCCAAATAAGACGCATTATTAATGTATTATACATACAACAATAGGTTTTTTAATAAAACACGTATACCTACTAAAAGATTAATAATTAGATTATCTTTAAAAAGGTAAAATTAATCAGGTTTCAGAAAATACGCTAGATAGATTTTGCGTGATTCTCAGTTTATTAGCCGCGTTAGACATAATCATCGCAGGTTATCCTAGTATGGACGCCAGTCTCTCACAAAGGATCATATTTTATGCATTTTTGTCAAAACGCTAAAATTCTTGTCTCTTTGTTCATAACTATGAGAGCCTTTGTGAAGAGACAAAATAAACTATGATTATTATTATTTTTATATATTTACATATCTCGAGACCCTGGAGTCCTGGACCTTTGGAAGGCGTACGAGTGGCCGAAGCAAACTCGCAGAGGCCCGTTAGACGCTTTTAAATTAAATGAGGCAATTATTAAAAAAAAAAAGTTTACAATATTGCTACTATGTATACGTGTGCGACTGTGTGCGTGCGTAGATTTGTTATGTAAATACGATTTTCTCGCACAATCAGTATAACTAATTTAATAAAGAAACAATGTTTTATACATAACTAGCTTCTGCCCGCGACTTCGTTCGCGTGGAAGTCGTAAGAAACCACAATATTTTTATACTAAAATACTCGTACCAGCCACATTTTTATTTATTTCCGAAACCTCCAACAAATATCGTTAATGTATACAAAATCAAATTATATACTAAAACCTTTCTCGAGAACCACGCTATGCATTGGTGAAAACACCATGAAAATCGTTGCAGTAGTTTTTGAGTTTATCGTGAACAAACAGACAGACAGACGCGGCGGAGGACTTTGTTTTATAAAATGTAATAATGATAGTAAAACTTCAATGATTATAACATAATATTCTAATTGGGATGTTTGGTGGTGTGCGTTAATTCCGGGACGTGTTGTATATCCGGATATAAATTTCCGAAACAAAAATGAAACTACCATAAACTGAAGCGATATAAATTATGTATATACCGTAAAAAGTCGAATGAACTGTTGCGAACCCTAGCACAACTGAGGCCTTTTGTCAAACAGAGGCAGATGACCCGAGACCTGCCAGCCTGCCAGGTAATGACAGCACAAAACTAAATCACCATACACAATGAACTTCGCAAAAAACTAAACAATACCAGTCGCCATGGGGCAAATTAGTCGATTGATAATTAGCGAGACAATCGAATAGTCGAATCGATTCGGGCGTAAATAAAGGTGAATTGAGTATTGTTTCGAGATTTAGGGAATTAGTGCTGTTTTATTAAGGTCATTGTTTTTTTTTTATAGAGTGTGGTCTGATTATTATGATGGTAAATGATTAAATACATACTTCTGAAGACCTAATTCAAGAAAATTGATGGTGAAGTATTGGGAACTTCTAAAACGTCATCAAACAAACTTGATGTTCAAATTATTAGAAAAATGTCATATGAAGACGGTTGTAAGTTACTTCGTATAGTGAAATTCAACACTAAACACGTTTTAAATGATAAAATTACACAGGTTCTTTAGCAAACGACATCCATAACAACAATGTCGCCATAACTTAAACATTTAAAAACCGATCGAAGATAATTAAAATAAACTGCCTCAACAGCTTGCCCATTATACTATTAGTCAACTAATTGACTACTTATATAAAGGTATTAGTAACCGCCCGGTACCGGTAACAGTTGCCCAATGACCAGGTACCAGCTGGCCAAACATACGCACGCGACAAATATTTGTCTCTTTTTATGCACAGACGTGTCTAGGTCCGACGCGAGCTGCTGCTACGAGAAAATTTTGTCGCAGTAAGCCGGTCTGATGTAATTCAAATCAATCTCTTCACATTTGCATTACTAATGGTATAAGAACAGTCGTCTCTGTTCGAGATATCGATAACAGCATTAGACTACTAATCGAGTATTGTAGCAATCGTTGTGATTTGACTGGAAGAGCAGTTACGAACTCCTGTTTTTTATTTATTTTTTTGTTTCTTGTCTTTGTCGAGTAAGTGATCTTAGGCATGTGAGAATGATGATGGCCCTGTCATCCCATGTTTTATTCTGGGTTAATCAGGGTCAAATTAATTTAACTAGCGAAACTTCACAGACCTGGAGGGTATCGATATCTAACCATATAAAACAAAAATAAAAAATAGTATTTCTTCTCAAACTTCGTGCGTCCCGCGCCCGTGAACTCCGAGCGGCTAAAATTATGACCAGAATCTTTTTTTTTGTTTTGTCATGATTAAATCCAGATACTCATCAAGTCTGTGAAGTTTCCCCAGCTAATTTAATTTGGCCTAGTAATTATACTATGCTGATAGTAATTATGCTAAAATGATTCAACTGTATATAGCCTCACTACACTACTCATTTGCCACTCAAATCATACAAACAAGAAATGAAGAATGTTAAGAAGTAAGAATGTTACGTTTAAGTTGTTTGCATTTGTCAAAGGTTTCGGACAGTACACTTAAGAGGACTAATCATGGTGTTTGTCGAAATAATAAAGGATTATGGAGCAATAACATAAAACTTTGTAGGAATTACAACGAAAAACGAGTTTTTAACTCGTCGGCACAGTTTTAAGTTCCATTTTTGGGTAAAATACCTCTAAAATTACTACTACTAGTTTGAAGTTCAGTTAAAGTAATTTAACTTAAAACAACAATGACAAATTACACCGTGAAAACTTTGTGTATCACAGTGGGCGGAAAATAACATAACACACCACTTCAAAAGCCTTGCAAACGTAATGTCGCTTAAAATCAATTTGCTTTTCTAGCGACACCCTGTTTCAACGCAAATAAGACTCGCAACACATCAAAGAAAGCCCAACATGTGGTTATTTGATCTCAGCACTCGCTACAAACTCAAATATTTCCATAACTGAAGCGTCTAATTAACCAGAGATTTCCAAGAACGGTGTTAAAGAAAAAACAAAACGGAATAATGCGAAAACTCGTCGAAAGACGAATTCAAATTGGGGACCAATTGGAAGTGCGAAGGAACCCATTATTTCGGTAGCCGAAACAAGAAAAAAGATGTTATTAACGGCCCTACCGAATTTTTTATCCATCAAGATGGAGGGAGAAAAAAGGTTTTATGGGCGCATCGCTGCGTAAGCGCACGTGTCCTGTTTTTGCTGCGGTTTCGCTTGCGGAATTACTAAATGATACCGGGCAGCTACTACTTATAGTAAAACGTTTCACGTTTTGCTCTTTTTGTGTTTTGCGGAACGGTTATATTTTAAGACTTCTTTTTGCATCTGAACGAATAAAAAAGGTTATCTTTGAAAGCATAATTATCTCATCGTATTAGACATAGTATTACTCAAATTCTTAATCTTTACCCATCAGCTGAAGCCAACACCGACACCTCAGGGTCTCTCTGCACGTTTTTTGCAGTTATTTATCAACAAACAAAAATGTTCTCATTACCATCCGTATATTTCAACGTCCACGACTGCCAAATATTTCACTTGACGTTGTGAGTGATTAGTCTCATCAGGTTTGGAGGCATCTAATTGTGCATTGACCTTAGGGGCGACGTGTTTTTATTGGGCCTCAAGGTGGTCCTTATAAATGAGCAGAATTCAGACAATCCTGTTTTTGCCATCACATACTGCGTATTCGTTTCGACTCGTGCCGATGTCCTGCTGCAGACTTATTACGTTTTATCTGCAGACAAGTCTATCAGGTGAGGCTGCAACTGGTACTTTTAAGTGTTCGAATAAGATAAGCTAATTGTGCTGTTAATAAGAACAAAGCAATCTCGTTACGGTTAAGGGATATGTGCAATGACACATTCGAGATAATTAAAAAAGATAAAGGAAGAATTTCTGTATTCCAAGCTTGTTCGCTACGGCATCGACTAGCATCGTAGTGAGAGTATCGTTGTCAAGTGAAGCAATATCCGGGTTCAAAGTATTTAACATTGCAATACCCAGCAAATGTCAAGAAAGGCATTCGGGATCATCGAGGGTCTTAACAATCTGGAGAAGGTCGATGTTCTTACTAGTTAAGCTTATAAGAAACAGTTACAATCTCCCTAAAACGAGCGCTCAACTTTTAAACCAATTAATCAATTACAAAAGCAAACTATGTGATTACAAGAGAAAGCCAATTTCGAGCGTACATTAATTGCTAGGTACAAACCACAAACGTGATCTCGGTTTCAAATAATTAACGTACGAGTACATACATCGCGTGCTTGGCTGGCTGGCTCTCTGGCCTGACCCCAGTCTTTGATGCCGTAATGAAGGGTTTTTATTAAATCAATGTCAGAAGTCCATTAAAGCCTGGCCCCCGAGATGAGTCCGCGCCATCAATCAAGATACGGATGGACACCCAAAAAAGAGTCCGAACTACGTTTCTGGATGTTGTTTACTTTTTGGGACAGGATTTAAATAGCTGTTTGGACAAGATTGTGTTTGCGGTTGTCGAGGAAGAACTCCAGACGAAGTTACATGTATTTCTGGGTTAGGATGAAGTCTTTGAAGTGAAAAAGCATCTTGGTTTCGTTTGAAACAAGACAGTGTGACGGGTTGAAGGTAAACAAGGGTTGTCGGGACGAAACACATTAATCCGGTCGCGGTCGAGGTAGTTACGCGTAAGAGAACGGCTGGGGATAATTAATTACAGTCCTTTGATGCGATCTTCGCGCTTTATTCAATGAGGGTCTGTTGAGAAGATGGAATGCCTTGACGTATCGCGTTCGCTTTTATATTCGTACAATTCTTAATCTCGGTCCTTGGGTACGAACTCATGACTACAACTTTTTTAGTATCATACTTGAAGATTAATGAATCCAACTACCAATATAATCGTCTCGTCACAATAAAAACCCGGAGCAATTCGACGATTAGCGATAAACAAAAATAATCCAGCAAGGCCTCCCAGGATCCGTCTTAGGTGAACGCACTCCAAATTATGGGCTTCTAACACCCATGAAATATAAAAAGAAAATCATAAAAAATAATTTCCTCTATCCCATTCGACAAAGCGCCCATCCCGATTTTATAATTACACGGTCGAGATTTAAAGGGGAGCACCTGTAGACGTGTTCACCGATTTAGGGCGCTCACGGCGTGTCCAAATGTGGCCCCATCAAATTCACCGCCCACTTTTTTCTGTTCTAATGACTATGATAATATCTTTAAAAGGATCCGAGCGTTTAAGGGTAGATTGTGATGTCTAATATTTTAGGGGATTGGAGTAAACATTCCTTCGGTATCTAGTTTTGGAAGTGCTTTGATAGGCGCGTGCCATGTTCGAAAGGTTCAATTCCAGGTGGGCGAAACATATTTCGAATTTTTGGAGGACATGTCAGACGTTGCTGATAAAGCCGGAGATGTATTGGTTGAAATTCCTCATTACAAGGAAGTCTACAAAAGATTGGGCTCACACAGGTATGATAAAGCTAAACTAAAAGTACTATTAAGACTGTTTCCTCCTGTAGGTGTCAAAAATTGCTTTGGGACATTTGTGATTAATAAACTGGTGTGGGATGCAACCTGTGTCGACACCCTTGCGCCATCTCATGTTTCAAGCAAGGCTGGCTGTGCTGGCGTCGCTACTGCGGCGGCTGAGACCCTCAAGCGGAGCAAATACTGCAACCTTATGGGTAACTACAGTTTTGAGCCGTTTGGGGTCGAAATGCTCGGGTCATGGGGCCCGAGTGCACGTCTCCTTTTTAAGGAAATTTCTCGCCGACTGGTCAACACTTCACGTGACCAGAGGGCTGGCTCGTTCTTTGGCCAAAGAATTAGGATTGCCATTCAACGTGGCAATGATGCCAGTCTTTTGGGCACGTTTCCGGATGACAGCGATGCGGACGAGTACTTCGACGCCTGTCATTTTGTTTTTCTTTGTATTTTTGTTTTTGTATATTTAGTTGTTAGTCTTTTAATTTAGTACCTAGTGTACCTATATAGATGCATAACTTATAAATAAAACAATTAAGAAACTTAATTTTAATACTGATCTGTTTTTCTGAGTTCTCGTTTCTCGCTCTCAATTTCCAATAATGACTTGAAGATGAAATCATTTACCTGAAACAAAAAAAAAAAAAACAATTATTAGAAAAGCTACAAACGAAATAAAAACTAACTTCGAAATTATTTTTAGTAAACATACTAAACTTTTTCTCTATAAATGTTGCCTAACAGAACTTATTTCAGAAACTGTGTGACTGACGAATGTAGCAACAGACTGACCTCCAACTTTGAAAAAGCTCACAATCCTCGGCCAAAATCACAAGATATAACCCACAATCTTTTGTCGGTAACAAAAAAGGACAAAAAGAAGTCGTCATCAGTCATGCTCAAATAAAAAATGATACAGGAGCGACAGAAGAATGTCCATTAGATAATATCAGATGGTCCTGTCCAAAATGCGTGACAGACGACAAAAAATATGGTTCGGGGATAAAAGTGAATGCAGCAAGTTAAAAGTAAAACATGATACTCGTATATGAAATGGCAATGAAAAACCCTTTACTTGATGTATCTATCACTAGCTGCTCCCCGCAGCTACGCCCGCGAGACTTTTTTCTAAAATAAAGGTAAGCCTAAGTTACTCCTTATGACATCAGCTATCTGCCAGTGAAAGTCCCGTCAAAATCGGTCCAGACGTTTCGGAGATTAGCCGGAACAAACAGACAGACAGACAGAAAAACATTTAAAAAACTGTTTTTTGTTTAAAAGTACGGTATATACATTCATATGCATTTAGTAAAAAACTGTTATTTTGAGATTACAAACAGAAACTTTTATTTATTTGTATAGAGAAGTAACAACCTGAATCTATTAACGACAACACATTACAATTGGTCTACAGTTGTAGATTCAATTACCATAAAACTCGCCTTATAATAATGAAAAACAAGGATCCTAGCAGGTGTTCTCTAGTTTCTACCTACCCCGATTGGAAATGGCGTGAGTTCATGTGTGTATGTATGTGTATAAATATACTGTTTAAGAACTGGTCCCTGAAAATGCTCCTTTGTTTTTGGTGGGAAATTATCAAATAATTTCTTTCGCCCTGAGCTGAGCGGGAGGGCTTGTCAGACTTTTACTGACTAAAACCCACCCGTGTTCCTTCAGTTGCCTGTGTGCCAGGGCCACGGTATCCCTTTCGGACAAACCCGCAACCCTAGCAGGCATCGGTCCTGGCGGACCCCGTCAGTGCGTGCTGACATCTCTTTTAGGAGGCGCGCGTGGAACACAACGCGCCGCCGTCGACCCGAAACTGGTCCTAAGAGATGTTTATTGGATCGATGCAAAAAAAATTAAGAGCGTAAATAGGTATCTCTTACGCAGCAATACCAAGGCTATCAACACAGTAATTTGTCACTTGACAATGTTAAGAAAATACCCAAATAAACTCATGCTTCTGTTTTGTAACTTCAATATACTCATTGAATAGCAGCACATATTATTTGCCAATCGCTGGCGAGCCGTGATATTTCGTCAGGCAGTTGACATCGTCGTGCGTGCGTTGCTAAACAGAGCAAACGCACACAACTCATTACCATCTAGAGTAGATTACATTTAGTTTAGGCCAGAGGCACTCAACATTATGAATTGATGATGTTTTTCTGTAATGATTGTATCATGTAATCGGAGTTGGTTACGACATGTTCGGAGAAATGGTATGTGATACTTTAATGACAGTTTGTATGAAAGCTTAGTATGAGGGCGGGTTGTTTCACGTCCACTTAAGGTCTCTGCACACAGCGGGCGGGGCGCGGCGGGGCGGGACGCCGACGCGACGCTGAGCAGTTGTAATGTACTAGATATTACGGACGACGCCACAGAGCCGTCCGGCTCGACGTGACGTGACGCGACGCTCTGTGTGGCATCGTCCGTTCGTTAAAGAATAACAATTACAGTAACAGGTGTCATACCCACTGGTTAACGTCATTTTATTCTTTTACAATTGAACTTTGACAATCGGTTTTTATGCAGTGAAACAACGTTTTGTATTTAACGAACGTTAAACATCATAATTATATTAATCGTTATTATTTGACGTATGTTACGTTAACGAACTGTTTAAAACAACCGTCCCTGAAAGATCATAACGTGACGAATATACAACGGAGCGCAGACGAATTATTGTCAGAGAAATAGAGCTTCCACGAATGACAAACTCAAGTACACACGGCTACATATCAAGCTGTGTATTTCCAGTATAAGCTGACCTCTCAGTCTACGGAAGTCCTATACAATGCGAGTTCAGCTTATTCTAGGCCTTCGGCAGTCACTTAAGGCCAGTCATCAAACTTTCTGTCAAGCTAGCTCTCATCATCATCTGCGTAGCCTTTCCCAACTATGTTGGGGTCAGCTTCCAGTCTAACCAGATGCAGCTGAATACCAGTATTTTACATGGAGCGACTGCCTATCTGACCTCCACAACCCAGTTACTGAGTAATACGATACGGCTTGTGAGGACCCGTATCGACTGTCATTTACAAATGACAGCAGGGCCCAACGGCTTACGTGCTTTCCGAGGCACGGAGGGTCTTGGTACGTAAAGATGGTCACCCATCAGCAGACCAACTCCGGTAAGCGTAGCTTAACCTACTCGATCAACGCGTGCGGCCGTTATTTACTATATATGGTGTATCTATTCAAACACGAAATATTTTAAGAGATACACCTATAGATGGTAAAGAAGCCAAGGTTTTTTTTTTTAAACATCTATGTGTATTATTAAAAAAAAAAAATAAGATGATTATCAAAAGGCACCGAGCTCGTGCCGCCACCGTAGCTGCGTCCAGGCGGGTCATTCATAGAATAAGTAAGTTATAAAGGTTTTTTATGCAAAATGTCTCAAGCAATTTTAAAATGATAATAATTATGTAAAAATAAAAACATTTAGATTAAAAAAAAATCTTTGCTATGGCTTTTTACCACCTATAGATGTTTCTCTTAAAATATTTCGTGAATGAATGGATTCACTTTATATACTATTCACGGCTAACTCTATTAACGCGAAATGATAAATTCTCGTATAATATTTCGTTTTGGGACAAGAGAAGAGGATAGTTAAAAGTTTTAGGTTCAGTATCACTGGTGCAGATGCTGAAAAATGGAGCATAAGCTAGTCAAGGTCCTGCGTATGCGCGTATTATCTGTTCATCTGTGTATGTTATTGGCAAAGTGTCGTGACCTAACTGTTATTTATGACTAATCTAATTTGAAATAAGCATTTGCATATCTGTTTGAGTTTCTTCATTGCAAGAGAAGCGACTCTTTCCCCAGTAGTTCGGTTGGAGTTTTTTGAGAACTATCGTCCTTTCTTCTAGGTATCCTAGATACTTTAAGACGACGATAACCGACTTTTAATGATTTTATACTAAATATCACGTCTTAACGAGTAGTGTTAATGATTTGGAAAAAATATATGTTAAATTAGAGTATTTTCTTAATAACTTAATATATGAATATTTTAAATTATGTTTATATAACATAGTGAAATTAATTTGTAAAGTTATGTCTAACGCGGATAAAAACTGAGATTAACGCAAAATCTATCAAGCGTATTTTTTCGTCTTAAAGATTATTTAATTATTGATCTTTTAGTATGTACGTGTTTTATTAAAATACCTTTTGTTTTATGTATAATACATTAACAATGCGTCTTATTAGGGACAGCGCTCCTGGATGGGCGAGTCCTATTACTGGCTGGACGTACGACGCGTTGCGTGAGCTCAGTACAGAACACGCTAGCTCCACAATGGTCACTGGCATATATCTGCGTCTTAACATCTACTTTTAGTTGACAGTTTCTATCGGATTAGTGTATTGAATTTGTGGCGGTATCTACAACGCCCCAGGCGAACCACGCATCAAAGACCTGACGTCACAAATCCTGCATCGCGCAATCAGAGTTTAACGCGCGACTAGCATAATATACAACATCCCGACATCAACCGTCGGGCAGTTGCCCACCAGATACGACACCCGTCTGGTTCGAGGATCTTCCCTTTTCCATAGAGCATGAGTGAATTTTATACCCTGTTCCTCATACCTCTATAAATTCAATGTCTTTTTTTGATTGATAAACCATAAGCAAATATAGGTAATTCCAAAACAAATCAACCACCAAATCTCAGCATACACTTAACATAACTATCTACCTCACATAGCAACCGCAAACAAACACTCTCTCTGCGGTCTAATTTACTTTTTCACCAACCACAAACTATTGGAAAACCAACATTACATAACAAACAATGTAACTAATAATATCGGGAGCGCGCCGTGACCAGCGCACGCGCCCGCACCCTTGCACTATGAACCTCGCTAGAATTATCATTTATCACTTGCGAAGATTGATCATTTCAATGTATGCGTGATTTGTTGGGCTGTTTCGTTAAGATAAATCGTGGTGTTAGGTTAATGTAGTTGCGCTGATATTGAAATTGCAATAAATACTATTTCTTAACTATGATAGATAGCGTCTATCAAGGTACACATTCAAAAAGTTCGGGAGGAAACGTAGTGAAATAATAATGAAATTCTAATGAAAAATTTCATTCACCAATTAAATTCCAAATCATTACTCAATATTTGTAAGGACAATTAAATATGTTGACACTGGCGAACTTCACGTACAGCTTGGGCCAAAAATTTGAATAAAGAATCATTAATTCATTAACAAAAAAAAAAACTCAATTCGAATTTAGAATTCCAAAATTAATTCACAGAATTTGAAACAGTCAGTGCAACAGTATTGCTTGGGCTGGTCCTAAGTTCGTAACAAAGATGCTTCTATGAAAAACATTAAAAACTTTACCATCTGATTACACACCAGAAAAACCCCGTGTGACTTTATGTAGAGGGTTAAAATAAAAATTAAAAACACCGATCACTAACGACATGGGAACCGTAATCCATATCAAAAACCGCAGATCCTGTAGCTTGTACGTTAAAAACTTGATCGGCTAGTGTTGCCAGTTTTAAGAGAAAAGTTTTAAACCAGTCGTAGAAAGGATGTATAAAAGTAATTTCGTATCTTATTGGGACTTATGAATATGGTAAGATCTGCTGTTAAAATTGTATTAATAGCTCTTAAATAATTTTGCATGATTATTCAAAACATCTTTGTTTTGGTTAATTAACGAAATAAAGGAGGAAAAGCAGGAATATATTTAATACATAATTATTACAAATTATTTTAAAATTAAAAACTCGTGTTAAATGTCATAGCATCTTGAGCTTGGCGTAACATGTAGCAACACTATCAAGGCAGAATACGAAACTTCCTTTGCAAACCGCAAGTACTGAAGGACCAAAAAAACTAAGTACGGAGTAGGAACTCGATCCTTCGTCGCTCCAACCACACCGTACGTTTAAAAAATAAATTTAACCAGAGCCTACGGCGCGGCGCTGCCCGTTTGAAATTACAGTTAATAGAGTAAATATTACCTTGAAGACTTTAGTGTAATCATAGTTTATAGTGATGTGAGCGAAAATGATGGTCGATGACTCAGAAGAGGAGTTAATTAAGTTACGAAAGATGTTGTGATAGCTTAACCGGGCAAACAAAGATATCAAACTACCGATAATGTTTTTTTCTCGATATTATTAAATGTTTTCTACACCAATGCGAGGCTTTGGTTGAAAAAGTGTTTTGTAAAGAGGCATTTAAGTCAGCCAATTATTCAAATGTAAAGTTATCTTTACACGCTAAGATTTCGAAGTCTTAGCGTGTAAAAATCGGAAAAAAAAATATATTTGAGAAAACGATTTCTCAAATATATTTTTTCCGATATTTATACATACTTCAGACTGGAGTCTACAGCATCATTCATAAGTTCATCCTAAAAAGTGTACTTCTACTTTATATCGTCACCGGAAATCCAATCCATACTAATATACTAATACTAATATTATAAATGTGAAAGTAACTCTGTCTGTCTGTCTGTCTCTCTGTCTGTCTGTCTATCTGTATGTTACGTTTTCACGCCTAAACCGCGAACCGATCGGCATGAAATTTGGCAGAGATATAGCCTGGGATGTGGAGGACATAGGTTATTTTTTGGCAAAAGCTAGTATTACATAAGCGAAAAAAAAAAAAAACAACACGTTGCAACACATGGTGCAGCTAGTAAAATATAATAACCTAAACGAACTAAAACTATTAACAAACTAAAATATGGCGTCGAAAAATTCCTCCGCATCGCTGTCGACTGGTAATGTACCCAAGAGACTGGCGGCAATGCCACGTTGTATGGGCAATGCTCTTAGCCTCTGGCCAAGGTAAAAGCCAGCCACGGGAAGTGTCAACCAGCTATATTTATTTACTTTATTCCTACTTAATATTATAAATGTGAAAGTAACTGTCTGTCTGTCTGTTACGCTTTCACGCCTAAACCGCTGAACCGATCGTTATGAAATTTAGCAGAGCCTGAAAATTTACCAACATTCATGCGGGCAGAGCCGCGAGCAAAAACTAGTTTTCTATATTTCTTCAAAAGATAGAAAACATCGGATGGACCTCTCGTTTTCTTTTATGACCGTATCCAACTTGGAAATTAAGTCGATGTAAATTGAACATTCTCCCGATTGAGTGTGTAATTTTTTATGAGAGCTGTATGTATCAATTGAATTAAAATATCAATTTCGCGCTGTCCGTTATAAGTGGAGTCTCTTTATTAAAATTATATGTTGTAATATTACGTCGGTAAATGAACTTTTGCTTTTACTATTGAATGGTGCAATTGAAAGTCTCACGTGTTTTAAGGAAGCAAAAAGAAACACCTGAAGCAAGAAGATATTTTGGCGAAAATTGACACATCTAAGCCAAATTTGTTTTATTTATGCTTGCCCTGATATAGGCTTATTAATTATTTGTAAAAATCTAAAAGGAGAAGTAGAAAGTGATATAATTAATTTTCTAAATGTTATTTCTTTTGGACAGCCATAAAATGCTCCGTTCCATTACGGTATTTTAATTCTAAAAAGGATATTACCAAACCGTTTCATGACCATTTAATTAACACTCCATTTGTACACACATACTTAAAACCTATGCTAATATCGCTCACAGGTTTACATCACCTGTCAAACGAAAGTGAATTAGCAACGAATAAGGTTCCCAAGCCATTTTCCTTTCCGTTGCGCGTACGCATACAACTCATATGGAAATGACGTAATGAACAACGTTTGGGCGGCGCGCGTTCCGACGCACAAGTCGCCTTTTTTGGTCCTGTTAATTTATAATCCTATCAGACTTGCCGTAATTACAGGAGACAGGAGTGAGGGCGATGATTATGTAAATAGGGACGGATGGTTTATTTCTATGATATAAGATGCTTTTGAGAGGCTTGTGGCTAAGTAATAACAGCCGCACGGGACAATCGATCAGGTTAAGCTACGCTTCCCGCGGTTGGTCCGTAGATGGGTGACCATCTTTACATACCGAGACCATTCCGTGCCTCGGAAAGCACGTTTAGCAGTTGGTCCCGGCTGTCATTCGTGGATCTTTGGCAGTCGTTACGGGTCGCCAGAAGCCGTATCGTATTACTCAGTAACTGGGTTGTGGAGGTCAGATAGGCCGTTCCATGTAAAATAGTGGTATTCAGCTGCATCCGGTTAGGCTAGAAGCTGACCAAATGAAGAAGAAGAAGAAGAAGAAGATGCTACCTAATGGGTTAAGTGCTTAAGTAGTGACAGATTTTGCAACTGTAAGCTTATGAAATTATAAGCAAGTAGACACTTATGTGGCGGTATCTATAACGCCTAATGCGAACTACGCATCAAAGACCTGACGTTACACAAATCCTGCATCGCGCAATCAGAGTTTACCGCACGACTAGCATATAATTATACAACATCCCGAGATCAACCGTCGGGCAGTTGTCCACCAGACTCGACACCCGTCTGGTCGGAGGATCCTCCCTTTACTATGGAGTATGAGTGAACTTTACGCCCTTTTCCTCATACCTCTATACTTACATAATCGAAAGGAAGTTACAAAATTATAAGTAAATAAAAATGTGGAAACACCTGTTCATTCTCATATTTCATGTTGACTTAAGTTGCATAATTATTTAAATGAGGATGCATTATTTTGGATGTAGGCATAAAACCAAATGATTATTATTGAGGCATGTCCAAACTCGTGTGGGTGTCCATGTTTGATCTTTGGATCGTTAAGGTTAGAATTTTTGGGAATAATTTGGTACTTTCCTTGTTAATAATCGTTTTTGAGTAAGAGGAAATGTGATTTATTTTGTAATTGATTATTCATGATTTTATCGTTAGTGTTTTGTGTAAGTGTACCTCATTTGCTGGTGTAAGTAGCTTATAAAAAGTCATTATGCGACCACTGTCGAGTTTTCCTTATAAGATGGAAGTATCAATGAAGTTTTTTTTTTTTTTTCGCCATTTTAGAAATCGGTTATAATAATAACGATGTCTATGGATGTAATGGATTGACTTTATTTTGAACAGGATTTGAAGTAAGTACCTAAATATTAGACAACCCATTCGATCTGTTTTTACAACGTTGTCAAAAAAATCTTTCGTGTGTTAGTTAATTTTAGACGCAACGGCAGCTTTCACCTCCAGCGAAAATTCTAGATATTTTTCTCAACTCCCACTGTTGCAGCTGAATAGATAAATAATAGAAATAACATAACCTCCTTACAACGCGGAGATCAGGGCAGTAACCTCGACAAATAACTGCGGAGCTGGTACTGGTAGTGATTGCAGGCTTCAACGCATGCGCGGTAGCTAGCTGCGTTGGCGAAAGATTAAACGGGGAATAGAGATGCGACACGATGGGAATGACGGGAGGAATATTTCATTAAGAAGGATAGTCACAATGATGGGAGATGATCTTTATTGGAAGTCAACTATCTAGAATAGTAGCTGAAACTACAAAATCATATCGTTAAATAATCCAACCTCCAAAAGGTGATAACGTAACGCGATAACTTAAACTTATAATAACTGTCTGGTTCGTTGGTCTAGCGGTCGGAAGCACTACTGCTAAGCATGAGGTTCTAGGTTCGACTCTCGGGTCGAGCAAAGTTGCTGCTATTGGATTATTCCATCTGCAATTTCTCAGTAGCAGTCCGGAGTCTGAATTTGTGCCCAGTTGATAACAATAGGCTCGCCCCCTATTATATGGGACTTAAACATAACGGCGAGTTGTGGGTGAACGTAAAGGTAGGTACCTGTTTAACCCTTCGGGAAATACGGGTGTGATGCTATGTTAAGGTTTCAAAATGCTTTGAAAAAGTTCGGCGCCACCTAGGACCAAATTAGCTTAGCCCGTAAAGGAAAAGCGTGATCTCTACCCACATTAACAAGTACTTGTACACAATTTAAACTATTCACACGAACTACGACTAATGATTGTTTTGAAGTTGCGCGGGCGCACGCCTTGCTAGACAATGAAGACTTCTTGGAAATATCGTAGCCATAATATACATGTTTATTATGTTTATGTGAGTGGAGTAACAGGTATGGTATTAGATTTATTATAATATCACACGAATCCAGTGATAAATCCAGGGCAAGCGATTCTCATCACATTTTATGACACTCACTGAAAAAGAAGGGAATGGTATGGTATTATTTTCTAAGAGAAACCTTATGTTGAAAGGACGTCGTTTGGCATGGTATGGGCATGTTATGAGGAGGGAGGAAACGCATTTGACTAAAAAGTAAATATAAATGTTAATGGATGGAGAGGGAGAGGAAGACCAAAGAAAAGATGGATGGATTGTGTGAGGAATGATATTTTATTTTATTTTATTTATTTATAAAAGTACACCAACAGTAGGTACCAGACGTGGGCTTATTCAGTTACCAATAACAGGTGAACCAACATTCTCAAATACAGTGATAAGTGTGATAACCTAAGGTAAAAACGAAATGAATAAAAATTAAGTGGTAACAAACTATATAAACAGAAATATAGAATTATAAAAGAAATAAGCTACAGAGGTTGCAAGAAACACCTACATACTAACACTATGAATTTTTAGATTGTGTGGGTTGCGTGCTTTGGGACTTTAAAAATATTAATGGAGTCGTGATACATGATATAAGGGAGAAGGGAGTGAATAATAGCGTGGCGGTTGACAGGGGAGGATGGAAGAAGAAAACGTGTTACGCCGACCCCAAGTATGCTGTTATCATCTCATAGTCACGTCTTGGAGACACATCGCATTATTGTTACTTGTACGAATCGCGACCTGCAGTCTACAAGCTCATTAGAGACCCAAGCTACTCAGAAAACCTTGGAAAATTCACGTCACTAAAACCATAAATAAACTCCAACCTAAAACAGTGCAGTTAACCTATGTGTATGAGAATATTAGAGTAAATCAGCACACTAATTACGTCACACTATCAATCGCAATCTGAATGATTTTGAAGGATATTGCTAATCTATTGCTTCATATGTTCGAACAATTTGTCTGTTTCAATAACGTAAATAAAGCAGAGAATGTTGTTGAACTGTTACTGTTACTTGACAATAGCAGCAAATAAACTTAGGCTTTAAAATTTTATCGCCAGAACATAAGTATCATAACCAATAATGTTTTTCTTAACGATACCAGCTGTCGATGTTAAACACACTGCAAGTTATTTATAAACTTGATCGGCAGTTCTCAATTGTGTAACGTCTGCATTACGATACGAGTACTTGTAGCAATAACGCAGCTGCGTATTTTGAGAAGTTTATTAAGGACGATATAGCAAACAATCTTAAAACAATAATATGTACAATTTTATAAAATATCATAGAGCATCAAAAATGCATCGCTGTCAACAGAAAAAGTGCCCAAAACGCTAGCAGCATTGCCACGTTGTATGGCAATGCTGATTCTTTAGCCAAAAAACAAGGGCTGGCCCTGCCTAAGCCACCTTGGCCAGAGACTAAGCACTGCCATACAACGTGGCAATGCCGCCAGTCTCTTGGGTATATTTCCAGTCGACAGCGATGCGGAGAAATTTTTCGACGCCATATATTAGTTTGTTAATAGTTTACCATATTAATAGGTACCATAGCCGTACTGCCAATTCAGTACCTAGTGTAAAAGGTTCGTTGTATATTAATTTACAATTGTATATTAAATAAAATTACGATTTTTAATTTCTTCATAGTTTTCGGTCAATCAAGACCTGTCCCAATCGACCTAACCAACAATATACATATACGAACAAAGCAAACATTCTGTATATCTGTCTGAATGATTACATTTCGCAAGTATCGAGTCGTGATCGACCTTCGGCTCCGTGGGAATCTGCCGGGCGGTGTAACGCGCGGTTATGAGTTCGAAACAGAATGAACCATTATCATGTCATAGTTCGGAACACCTGATTTGGTTGGCTATTGTTTGGGTAGCTTTTTGAGAACAGTAGGAATGTTTTGTTTTATTGTTGGCGATCTGGGATTTTTTAGGTTTGGATCAAAGCTCTTGGCTTTTGAACGAGGTACGTTAGTCTGCAGCTTTTCTCCTTCATCTTCTTTAGCAATATGAGTTTAGTGCTTGTTTCGTGGTGAAAATTCTAACAGGTCGATGTCAAAAGATATGCATAATCAGCTTAGATATAATGTTCCCATTGCTGGGACACAGGATTTTGTAGATGTCACATGTCTTGAATTTTGGTGCTACGACATTCCGGTTTCCTCATGATGTTTTCCTTCACTGTTTTGAGAGTAGTGGTGATAAATAATTTACACAAAGGAAAGCGTCTGTAGGGGTTCGAACCTACGAACTACAACTCGTAAGTCACGGCCGTTTCCACAAGGACACCACTGCTCCAAATGCGTCCAAACTCTTCTGCTTATGAATATTCAGGTAAGATATTGCATACTACCAGACAGGTTCGCCTCCTCTACAATTCCTCTCATTAGAGGCAAGAAAAAGCTAAACCACGACGTATAAGGATCTCCGTACTTCAATCAACCTCGTGTCATAACTAATCTCACGGCTGATTGGAATACTTACATAAATCCTTTTACACAATCGTGATCTTTGAACCCCACACGTCAATTCTTCATATGCCATATGCCTCGAGCGATGAGTGTAGAGGTTGAGATCTGAGAGTGGTCTTGGATTTGGTTCTATGGGTAACAAAAGAAGCTGAAAAAAATAAGGGTAGCCCGCGAAATTCAAATTTTCATAAGTTTTTTTTGCAATTAGCAGGTTAGTATTTTGGCATTTTGTTACGGTCGCGAATTTTGCGGGCTAACTTAGCGCATCCCCCTTAATTAAGAGGAAAAACGGTCACGTAGTCATTGTCGTTCATTCCATACTAACGTATTCTTCTGTTTTCTCCCTGGTAAAAGATACTAGTAGATCAGGGAGGGAGAGAAAAAGAGATCAAGAGAAGGACTCAAATGGCCAAAGCTGCGATGAGTAAGCTGACATGTATTTGGCAGGACAGAACCCCACAGAACTTGGTCTCAACTTCCAAGGATTCTTATCCATCTTTTCATAGGTGTGATGGCTATCCATCACACCTAAATTGACAACCAATTACAACCTACTGAAAAGGGTAGATTACTCTATAGTAATCTACCCTTTTCAGTAGGTTGTAGTTATCAAAGAAAAATATCCTTTATATTGTGTTTCTTGCCCCACAAGCCTTACATCAATGTGTTGTACCGAAGGACCAAAAAACAAACAATTCACTGACATATTCTTTTTTTTCACAAGTGTGATATTTAAGGGCATATCGACCTGAACTACCATATGGCAACAGTGTATGTTACGCGCACGCGCGCCACCTGACATTTACCCGCACCTGCGCTTGCGCAAACCATCGCGCATCCGAAACTCGCGCGCAGCGGTAATTAAATTTAATGGCGCCCCGTATACAGCAATACCGCTGCATTGTTGAACCGTAATTGTTCGAATGCTGAATCAATATTTGACCTCGTCGGCTGGCTAGACCTTAATGCCTCTATCTGAAAGAAGCTTCTGAATGGGAGTTTTTGTTTGAAGATGAAATATCGAGTTACGAGCGGTTTTTATTTGAGTTAAGGCTCGTACAGACTCGTGTGATATCGCGGGCGCGACAGGCAGCGACAAAGAAATTGTGCTACTAGTGTCGCGTCGCGCCCGCGATATCGCACTAATCTGTACGAGCCTTTACTGGCGGACATCTTATTTATTATACATTTTATTTTTTCATGTCTTTTGTTGTGTGTATATAGCAGTCGTTACACACAACAAAACGCTTTTGTTGTTTGTAAATGTAAACTTGATGAATAATAGTAACCATTGAGTTTCCTATCCGTTCTTCTCAGTGGCGTAGCTGGTCCTAAATGGGCCCTGTATAAAAAAAATATTGGGGGCCCTTTTTCGACGAAGCCCAAAAGGAGGGTAATGTTTTTTTTTACAAAATAAGCAAAATCACTCGCAAACAACGTTAAAGCTTAAAAATAAGTACTGGGACGACGGATTTCCATAGCATAATAAGGATTATCAAAGATAATCTTATTTTTATCTAATTACGGGGCCCTTATCAATAAGAATTTGAGGTTGTGGATAACATTTTACGAATTTTCGTTCAGGGGCCCCTGTAGTCCGGGGGCCCCGTATCATTGATACGGCTGATACGGCGGCAGCTACGCCCCTAGTTCTTCTCCATAAGAGTCGATTTACGTCTTATTGAAATAAATAATTTTATAGCCTACCTCGTCGTTCAGCGATAGTCCTCTATTATAGCGTGACGAATCGGCCGTTCCCTAATTCCGGGGAGCCAATATCCAGCAGTGGCCGACAAGTTTTAGGCGAAAGCGTTAGGGTAGTCCGCGTTTTGCAAATTGCAGGTCAGTATCAGGTTGTATGGTGATCTGAATATGATTCGGCGCCGTAACAAATCTGTGTTTATACAGTTATAATAATTAAAATTATCAATATAATCTTAATATAACTCTCTAATTACATAGGTATTATTCTATTGAATGACTATTTCATGAAATCTTAACTTAAAGAGTTGTATTACTGATTCTAATGATTATAATTCTGTAAATACATATTTGTTACGGTCGCAAACCATACTTTAATCAACATACACCCAGACAATGAGATGCAAATTGGAAAAATCGTAAGAAAAGTTGATTTTCGCGGTCTACCTTAGCGCTAGGACCTTAAGTATAAAACAATAGGTACCAATCAATTAGAGTTTGCCAGTAACACTTAATCGTTGTTCTAAAATTTGAATGGCGATTGCGGAATGTGATGAAGATATAATGGAGATAGTTTAATTAGGTAAAACTGTAAAGATCAATTAAATGAAATAGGTTATTTATGGGAACTGTTAACGGTTTTCGTTATTGGTCATTAACATCTATGTTAAGCACGTGCTAACATCCTAATGGCAGCAACGGGATCCAGTCACTTCTCTATATGTATAACATAACATAACATAACATCACGCTTGTTAGTATTCCCCGAAGGATTAGGCAGAGATGTACAATTTTTACATAGTACACACGACTACATATCAAACTATACATTTCCAGAATAAGCTGACCTCTCATTATGCGGAAATCCTATACAGTGCAAGATCAACTTATACTGGAAATGTATAGCTTGATGTGTAACCTTGTATACACCCACATATCGCCAGTTATAATTATGTGCGGGCTGCTGCGGAGAAACTTCAGATGAAACAACCCAATAACACTTTGCTCGATCTGAGAATCGAACCCAGGAACTCAGGCTCAGCAGTAGCGCTTCCGAGCACTACACCAACGAGGCAGACTACACGTAATTTGTAAGAATTAGCTTAGATTAAGTTCTAAGTTATATGAGGATACACTTCTTTTCACTTCTCATGCTCTAAATGTTCGTCTTTATGTTGTGCGTAGGTAATTTTTTTTTTAAGACTAAGGTAATCAGGCCCAACAGCCACACGCACAATAAAACGTCGCAGATTAGTCGTTATTTTATTTCATTTGCTTTAATTTATATCACTTCCGTGTTTTCTATCGTTAATTTAATAACACCAGATAAAATAGTTGTCTTTATTATTAAACAACGCAAAGAAACGTTTTTATGACTTGGCAGTATGAAGTACCCAAGTCGAATCAATCATAATAATGAATAATCATAATATATAATCATGTTGAAAATTTAAAAATACTGTTATATACTTTATGCCTGTATCATCCCGCAATCGGGCATAAACGAGCCATTTTGCCCCTCGAATTAACTATCCACCCTCGCCTGCGGCTCGTGTAGATATATACGTCTCGGGATAAAATGGCTTCTTTTATGCACTAGCTGTACAATCTACTATTATTTAAATACAATCAAATGAATATTAAGAGTCCCATATAAATACGTAAATAATACCTGATCAGTTACTAAATATGGAAATCTAACCAATTAAAATCTCATACTTCTACAGTTAGTTATTCTATAAAATAAGATTGCTTTCAATAAGCGAGATTACCCCGGAACAGGGTCCCGTGGGACGGACGTGTCCCGGGAAACTTGAAATGATCCCGGGTCTAATCCGGGATTAGGTTACGCGTTCGCGGCGCGCGCGGCGGTGCCTTTGTGTCGTGCGCGCGCGCACCTAATCGTCGCGATACGCAATCAACCGCCGGCGTAATGGAGGAGATCTCCGACTTACAGATGAATTTTATGTTCCGTTATATTTAAGGTTTTATGTTATAACCACGAGAATTTAAAAGAGCTTAAATTGAGGTAGGTTAAGCACAAGTACCTAAGTTAGTGGTATTTAGAATTAACCTTGGTTCTGTAAGCTTTGATTAGGTTAACTAGTAAACAAACTGAGCTTACCTTTTAGTTGCTAGTAACTTGGAATGTATAGAATTTAGTTTTAGGTCTCAGTAAAGTTTGGAATTTGCGTTTATTTTGAACTTCAACGGGCGCGATACATTCCCAGAAGCTTAAATGTTAATATTAATTAGGAATCTGTGAAATGTACTGAGTACCTATGCTAAAATGTTTTAGGTAAAGACACTATAGAAACAAATGTTAAACTTGATTAAGGGATTCCCATAAGGACGATAGGAGACTCATACGTAAATCGATAAACATGAAGACGAAAAATAAAACCTTGAATTTGTTTTCTTTACCGTTATAGATAAAACTATCACCGCCATCATTTAGCAACACTTCATATTCATATCTTTGTTTGCATTCCATATTGTTCAAGGCACAGCTAAAAGCAAAAAAAAAAAATAACAAATGCGTGTGCAAAGTTGAACATGTACCCACATACATTCCAACTGCAAATGTAAGTTTGTAC
Organism: Dryobota labecula; assembly: GCA_947523025.1. Taxonomy (NCBI): domain Eukaryota; kingdom Metazoa; phylum Arthropoda; class Insecta; order Lepidoptera; family Noctuidae; genus Dryobota; species Dryobota labecula. Next base: position 3,589,245 of record OX383292.1, read on the forward strand.
GCACTTATTGAGTGATTTATCATGTTGACCATAGTCTTCTTATAGGTGTTACTGTAATCTATTAGTATAGAACTAAACTCTGTATTTTTTCAAAATTTTCAGCTGTTTAGGAGATAAGGGTGAATAGTCAATTATCATCTATTTTCTTTAATAACTTTAAGACAATTTATATTATAATCATAAAAGAAAATATTTTAAATCCACATAACAAGTCCTTTAATTTGATATGTTACATGGTACAGTTTGCAAAACTTTATTTAATATGTTCTCATTTGCCCCAAAAGTGACCCCCATATTCTAAATTAATATATGTACAGAAAGTACAGAAATTCATATGTGTACCTACCAATTTTCAACTTAATTGGTCCAGTAGATTCGGAGCAAATCGGCTGTAACAGACGGACAGACAAACAGATAGACATACAAGTGATCTTATAAAGGTTCCGTTTTACTATTTGAGGTACGGAACCCAAAAAAAAAAAACTGAAATAACAATAAAATTCACAACACAAATCAAAAGCAACATATCAGTATCCTCACTCAAACTAAACCGAGCCAGCAAAATAAATTCTATTAAAATAAATCAACAGAACGTCAAAGCATCCTTTCTCAGCGATATTTCTCAAACGATACCTAGAAAAACAGACCGTCAGTTAGCAAACCCAATCCTTCACGAAGTAGTTTGTAAATAAATAAACAGGAACACAATACACTAATCATATTCTTGCCGTGTCGGTAATATATCTGCGCGGGCGCCGACCTGCGTGTTCATAGGGCTGGGGACCATGAACCAACATTTATTTTACGTGTACAGTGTTGGGAACATTATGGAGTTTGGGATATGTGTGAAAAGTGAATGAGGTTTTTGTGAGTTATCTGTGGTGGCAAGAATTTTCATAACCTTTCTTTATAAGTAATAGAAAACATTATTAATATTGCAGTCATAATTTTGATCGCAAGAAAGTTGCTGGAGTTGACTCTTCATCGTCAGTTTATATACTATTCACAAGTTCTGTGGTCCTTTTATACGAATGTTGAAATTTAAATGTACGACAAATATAAGTCATTATGTAGACATAAACGGCATTATGTAGATATACTAATATTATAAAGAGGTACAATTTGTGAGTTTGTACGTAGGGGGTAAACTTCGGAAAAACTGATCTGATTTCGAAAATTCTTTCACTAATTCAACTATAGTATTGCTGTGTCATAGGATATTTTATGTTAAAACAAACAATATCACGCGTACGAAGTCGCGAACTCGCGATACAGTTAATGTTCAGTTAAAAGTCGTTTTAATTACATTAGAATTATGTCTTATTATACTTTTATGTAGTGCCGTGTACAGCATCACTAAAATAGTACCACCATGGCCCATAGCAGGCAGTAATTGCAAATTGGCCGAGTGATCGATGGCGTACCAAGAAAAATATCTCAATTTATTAGTTCCGATTGAGTCGCCGAGTTGATACCATACGTATTGTTGACCGTGTGAACGTTTTACCGGTGTTTCTGATTTTTAAACCATTGGTTATGGGACTGTTGGTGAGGAATGTGGGTTTGTCAGTGGAGTACTTTTACTTTGTATTGGAACGATATTGACACGGTTCTTAGGTTAATTTGTTAGACTGCCGACAGCTTGGTGGTTTTTAGGTTTTAGTTTAAATCATTTGTATTCATATCTTTAGGCGGGAGAGCGCAAAAATTAAGTAAAGTAATAAAAGCTTTATTTACTTGGTTTTTAACCTCTTCGGAGTTCGGAGTGTGTATAGGTTGTGTTGCGACTAAACTGCTAATCAACAAATTGCTCTGAATGCAGACAGGCTCGACGTGACTCTAGTAGATCAATTTCTATGAATATTAATGGAAATTGTTCTACCAGAATCGCGTCGTGCCTGTCTCTGGGAGCCTTTATTAGGTTTTTAGCTGACATCTCTGAGAGATTTCTAGCCATATCATCTTTCACACAAACTCATTGCAATGAAAGTATGCCTGATTGAAAGAATTCTCGACCAAGTGTTTACTCAGAACGGCCGTAACTTCATCCTTTTGCTAACCTGTCACTGGATGTGGCTTAGGTATGCAACTCAAGTATTGGTCCTTCGATACTTTTTCTTAGTGTCCGACTGAAGGTTCGGTTTCGGTTTCAGTTTCGGCCAAAGAATCAGGTTACGGCCGCAGTTTCGGTTCACCAGCCCGAAAATCAACCTTCGATCCGATTATTTGAGATTAAATACTTGCGAAAAACGATTGGTCACAGAAAATTATGTCAATTTAAATCACTTTTACTTAACTTTGTAAGTTTCGGTTTGGGACGAATATAAGAGAAGCTGAGCCGAAGATTCGGTTGTGGTTTCGGTGTTGGCTAAAAATCGTGTTTCGGTCGAATACTACTTTTGAAACGACAGAATCTCCCAAGTGGGTATAAATAACTGTGGAGAATATAGTGTTGTTAATAATAAAACGTAACGTATGTGTTCTAGGAAGGTGACAGGCATTGCCACCTGTCCCTGCCTATGAAATACTAGTGCGAGATATGTTAGCAGTAGCTATGTATCTTTTGAATTTAGTTTATTTATAGATGTTCTAACTTATATTGGAAAGGGTAAAGCTTAGGGTACACAGTCAGAAGTGTGAGTTATTATTTCAGGAGCCCCTGCATCATATTCAAATAATATGTGAAAAGTGAAAATATTGATGCTTCTTTATTTTGATTTATTTATTTATGGTTAACTAGCTTTTGACCGCGACTCCGCACGCGTGGATGTCAGTTATCGCATAAAAAAGTACCCTATGTTCATCTCCATATCCCAGGCTATATCCCTGCCAAATTTCATGACGATTGGTTCAGCGGCTTAGGTGTGAAAACGTAACAAACAGACAAACACACAGAATTACTTTCAAATTTATATTTGTATGGATTAAAATGGTACAACACCAATTACATTAATTAACATAAATATAGACTATGTTGACTGGTAGAGAATGCCTTGTGGCATTAAGTCCGCCTATGTACCACTATTGTACATAAAGTTTAAATAAATAAATAAATAAATATAGACACAATTATTACATTGATAATAATGAAGTTGTATTTATAATTTAATTTAAAACTAATATGGAACAGTGAACTCCCTTGCATACTTTCTCTCACAGAACACCAGACATAATATACGCATAATTTTTCTCCATTCATCCGCAAACACATCACATTTAGGGTTGGCAGTCAGAAGGGCATTTAGCATATTTAGAGTACGACAGACTGGGGATTCGACTCTGGCTGCAGTTTTGGATGGCGGTTGCGCAAACAGATTGTGGCTCTGACGGTGTCCGATGTATTTTGTCGGGCACAAATAATTGGCAGATAATCGACTTATAGTACTTGGATATTAAAAGTTTTACTTAGGACGTATGCACATGGCGTTTTTAACGCGCGACGCCTGCGCATCGAATGCGAGTTTTCTGGCTTGCTAAACTTGAAAAATCAGCACTCGTTGCATTTGCAGCGCATATAAGCGCGTTGTAATTTTTGGGGGGGGTTTGCCATAATCGCCACGCTTGGCAGGCGGGTTGGCGATCGCAGTATGGTGTTAAAAATGTATAGAAAACGCTGCTGCCCGTTCTCTAGTAAGTCCCTTAGTCGTCACCCACGGGATGAAATGGGGTGGTGCTATTCTTTATGGCCGGCACCACACGAGCCAAGAATTGCCAAACTTAAGTGGCAATGGGCAGGGCACACTGCGCGCAGAACAGATGGCCATTGGGGCCGAAAGGTTCTGGAGTGGCGACCGCGTACCGGAAGACGTATCGTTGGAAGGCCTCCCACAAGGTGGACCGATGACCTTATGAAAGCCGCAGGAATCTGCTGGATGCGGGAAGCACAAAACCGGTCGAGGTGGCGGTGCTTGGGGGAGGCCTATGTACAGCAGTGGACGTCTTTCGGCTGAAATGATGATGATGATAAGCGCGTTAACTGAACTCCCTATGCTTAGACCCTGAACTTTATTTGATTAAGATTGATCGAATAATATTCAAACAAATCCATTGTAAGTCGGTTAAGTAATTTCGTAAATAATCCCAAAATTAGCGATATTTTAGTCCTTAAAGATGTCAAGCCTATAAAATTAACATAACCACAATATAAACTGTCAGCACGCTATAAAAAACCTCAAATTCCTTTACAACACCGACTACCAATCAGGATTAACACAAAATATGACCAACATGTTGGCTTACAAAATTAAATGTTAAACACATGCATAACGAGGTATAAATAATATCATAACTATTAATAATAATGGTATGGGCAGCGATGTGGGTCTTCTTGGGGTCAACTGGCCACTTTGAGCAGGTGTCCCAGATTTGAGTGTAAACATACGGGTGAGTATTGTAGGCTTGTGCGCTGAGGTCCTAATTTTGAAGTGTTGTATTTAAACGACGTATTATTAAAAGTGCGAAGATTTTTTTTATGTAAATAAATTATTTTTTCCTATTGGTGACTTTTGTGGACATTATTTTGGACTGTTTACGGACCTACATTTATAGTTACACTATCTGCGACCCGCGGCTTTACCCACTTGGCTTTTTCTAAAATAAAAGTGGCCTAAGTTACTCCTTATAACATCAGCTATCTGCCAGTTGAAGTCCCGTGAAAATCGGTCCAGCCGTTTCGGAGATTAGCCGAAACAAACAGACAGACCGACAGACAGAGAAATAAAAGTTTTTTGTTATAAGAACCGTATATACTTTCACATGAATTGAGTAAAAAGCTGTTATTTTGACATTACAAACAGATACTTCAATTTAATTTATTTTTATAGATAAATTATTTTTACTACCTATGTACATATTGGGTTATTTTGTGGACATTATTTTGGACTATGTTTTCGGATCTACATTTTTAGTTTATTTATTTTTTATTGCATAAACAAAATCACATTGCACTGCATACATTCAGTTGACATAATTCAATACAACTAGCATAGGAGTACAATAATTTTAGACTCTATCCCTTAAACTAGGTCTGGCCTGTATCTTAAGAGATAGGGTTCAGCCATTATGTTGGACTAAATTATTATATTTATTATAAGACAACAACAAGTGAAACAAGCGACGATGTAAAAAATAATAATAATAAAAAAATTAAAAACTAATAGTAAAAGTACAAAGGTATGAATCGGTTGCGTTTTTTGTGTGGTGTTGAGTGTGGTAGAGTGTAGTGTATGTGTAGAGTATGATGTGATGATAGGGGAGAAGTTAAGTATGTTTGAGTTTAAGAAATGTATGTCAGTAGATTTTCTGTTGTGATGTAGTCCTGCTGAAGTAGCCACTGAGTGATCTTGTGTTTTAGCGCGTATCTGCTAGAATCTGTTACATTATCTTTCAGACTCATCGTTCATCAATTGGGATTTATCCATGAAAATGTAAAGTGGTGCATACAATAGAATACTCTTTATTATGTACACACGGCTACATATCAAGCTATAAAGAAAGAAAGAAAAAGTATTTATCTGGACTCATAGAGGAAGTACAAATCCAGTTTACGCTGGTCTCACATTGTATAGGATTTCCGTACAATGAGAGACCAGCTTATACTGGAATTTATAGCTTGATATGTAGCCGTGTGTACACCATTACATTCTCTTTATTTTAAAGGTATAAAAATAGAAATATTACAATCATATGGTGGCATAAGGCGAGCCTAATGCCATAAGGCAATCTGCCAGTCACCCTTGCTAGCCAAACCCATATTTATTTAGTCTGCCAAGTGAGGTTCTAGTAAATATTTACCTATACATGTACAATACTTAAATAAAATTGAAGGGTCTGTTTGTAATTTCAAAATAACAGCTTTTGACATATATACATATGAAAGTATATACGGTAGCTTATAACAATTTTTATTTTTTATTTTTGTCTGTCTCTCTGTCTGTCTATGTGTTTGTTCCAGCTAATCTCCGAAACGGCTCGACCAATATTGACGGAACGTTCACTGGCAGATTGATGTGATAAGGTCTAAGTAAGGCTACTTTAATTTTAGAAAAATCCACACGGGCGTAGCCGCGGGCAGCTTCTAGTAATAATTAAACCAGAATGATGCAGTTAAATCAATAATACTATAAGTAAATCTAACGGTACCTACTTACTAATTTCCTAAGTCTTTCTAACCGCAGCGGGACCGTCGTCAATAGTAACTCTGTGTTTCCTCATGACTGATGATGCAGTAAGCGATGCTCTTCATAACTCTCTCGTTACTCTTCATAATAATATGCTCATCGGGTTAAGGAAATGCTTTAAGTATTTGTGCTCTGACAGACGATGCAATAGAAATTAAATAGAAAGGCCACTTATTGATTTACATATCGATACCTTAATTCACAAGGTGGCTAACTCCGTAATCAGTAAATTTTACAGGAGATATTAAAAAAGTATTTATTTTCACTTACTACTTCACTACCACCACCACCACACACCACACCACACCACTACACCACTAAATTTTTTTTTTTTTGTTAGTTATTTTTTTTTTTTACGTTAATTAAAAATTAAACTTATCCCCAATTTGTAAAATCTGAAGATCCTGTTGGTAAATAATAAGAAAACACGCAGTTTTTTTTTTTGTAATTTTGCAGCCTTATAGTTTAATGTTTTTATTATACAACCTGATTTAGGAGTTATCTGTTCTACCTCTTGGCCGATTTGCAAATTAAGGTATCGATATGCGCTTATTTTATATTTTTTTCGCTAATTTCGAAACTTTTATAATGTAGCCGATTGCTGCTGCTCATCCAATTTCCTTAACCTGTCTCAACACTTGGAATTTCTACCATAATGCAGGTTCGTTTACACTACCTAATTTAGGATGCATATCCTGTACCAGGGCTTTAACTACCGGTAAATTTTCGTAACGTTACCTTGTATTAACAGAGTTAACGTTATTATTAAAATAACGGTAATCGATTTAACGTTATTTATGCGACTAGTAATTTTATGGTTATTTTAAACGGGTGAGATGTAAGTAGTGGGGCCTGAGGCGTGCGGCGCGGCGGGAGTCCGCCGCCGCCGCCGTCGCGCTTCTCTGATGCCGTGCCGATCAAAACGTTGCCTGAATCTGTGTATTCTTACCCACAGAACGGCAACGTAGCTAAATTAACGTTAGTTATCGTATTTTTGTTAATGTTAATTAACGTTATATTACTGGTAATGTTAACAAGTAACGTTAAATTTTTGTAACGTTAGTAGGTATAACATTGAAATTTAACGTTACGTAACGGTTATTATTTTGTTATTTGGTAACGTTAACAAGCCGTACGGCTTTAAACCTTAAATATCATAGGGGCATGTCTTCCCTACCACTATCGCTCCCCCCGGTCTACTCCTTGATATGTAAAGGTCTCTGTAGCACCATGAAACATGAGGCTTCAGGGGCTAGTGTGAATCTTTGGGTTCATTCGAGTAATCGAGTCTGATAAAACCACCCTGGGATCGGTGCATTGTATTCATTCATTTATTAATAGGGCCAGGTTCGTTCGCAGACACACAAATACCCACAGAGTACCAATATTGTGCTCTTCTTGTGAATAGCCTCCTATTCAAAATAGTTTGTTTCCAATTCTCAATTACAACACAAAAATCGTATAAATAGCATAACTTTTTCCTTCAATTTGGCCTTAAAATAATTTGTCGCTTTAGGGTCCTAACTAATCAGAAATAATAATAAAACTTGAACCGCGTACTTTCTTATGCGCGGACGCATTTCCCTTTCGTACCGCGCATGCGTGTTCGAAACTCACGTCTTTAAGCGCTTTTGCGAAACCGTTTGTGTGGTGCACGGAGAATATATTACTGTAATGTGTCTCTGTGAGAGCTAGCATAATAAGTTATAGCTTAGTTTGCTTAAATAATATGTTGTCAAGTTTATTTTAAGCTAAGTTTAAGAGAGATGAAAAGTGAAATCGTTGGACCAACTGACACTTATCATTTGGTTTCTATGTAGCGTGAATAAAAAACTTCGCTACCATTCAAAGAAAATATTGCTTTAATTTAATTCTTAAAAGAAAAAAATATATTTTATATTCAGTGACCCAAACTAGCTTTTACAGAAGTATTTGAAAAACTGCATTAATGAAATTACAATGACACTCAGAATAAGAAAAACCGCGAAAGTATATATTTTTAACTGGTTTTTGGGTTACCAATTAAATTCCGTCCACGTCGAGGCCTTAATTTATAATAAAAAACCTGATCGATCCACCTTATTGCCTTCTTAACGCTGAAAAGGAAAGTGCCCTCCGCGACGCGTCGAAAATCTTCCCATAATATAAATAAATCAACATAAAAATGCTACGTTTAAAATTTTACGAGTTACAACAGTAAATTCAATTTCTTATCCGATGAAAATTTTTATGGCGACCGAATGATGCGCACACGCAATTTACGAAAACGCTTCGGGCATTTTCGGGTTACCTTCTTTTTTTGAATAATTCATGCGGAAGAGATCAAAGATGGGCTGGTTATGGGCTACTTTTCGTCCTATATGGGGTTATGGTCGATTACTTTGCCTTCGTAACAATGGCGGATCATGTAATGAGTTTTTGTTGGCATTCGGGAGTTATGCCATTGTTACACAAATAAACATTGCGAAGGTTTTAAATCGATTTATGTGATTAATATAGTTCGTGATGGGAATTTAAATTTGTGAAAAGTAGGATATGTGACTTCGAATTTATTAAAGTGGGATAACATTGCCAGTCTGTAAAAGTGAAAATGTAAGTGTCATTAACATACTTACCAAAAACATTAATGACCTACTTTGTAATGTTGATAGTTTATCAATGTGAACGAGCTGAGTAAATAACTTCAGTGGCTTTTTTGGTAAGCCCAAGTACGCACGGGCATTTTATAAGCGACCATTTTTTTACGACGCACTGGTTTTGCAGCTCCCGGTATTGAGCCGAGGGTTGAAAATCCAACATAGCGCATCCCAGCGCGTAAAAAAAACATGTGACGCAGCGAAACGACCTCAAATTGGCGGCACTTCCCCCTCCGCCGCGCGCGATGCGTCACAGTCCTCACTCAACGTAAGGAATTCTTTGATCCTTTAGCTATCGAGTGGTGTAATTAAATTTTGTATTTAGATGATAGATATGTAGCTGCAACACCAAACTGTATCCCCGATTTGGTTAATTTCTGAATTGCCTCCCACTATAGAAGTAGATTTCAATACGTGGGTTTTCAACTCTGCGTTAAAAATCCAGTGCGCTAAAAAAATTCGCTTGTGGGTACGAGGGCTAAGTTAGAAAAACACGAAAACAAAATGGCCATTAGTCCATTGATCTCATGACACTTATTCCGATAAAAAGCCCGCACTTTCCGATTAATTTTACGACCGCTCGAGATCGATCTCTAGGTTATAATTTTATAAACGATATTAGTTCGCTATTTCGCCCCCAGGCATGAAGGCGTGATGGCGACGCTAAAAGTAAAAGTGTGAACGATTCGGTGTGGAAAAGCGATGGTCGAATAAGTAATAAGTGTTCGCCCACGGTCGCCACTTGGTACACTTTCTACTGACACTAAACTTACACTTAGTTTGGTAGGGTTGCCGGGTTTGGGGAAGAGATAAACTATGATAGCATTAGTGTCCACAATTCCTATTACACTTGAACACTATTCAGTTGACAAGACATGTAGTGTCTCTGGTGTAGAAGATGTGGCTGGATTCCAACCTGCTTGCATATCGTGATAATAACGGACAATACCTTCTTTTTGAGGTATGCTTGTAATAGACTGGATCTCCTCTTGGATCCTGTAGAGAGCTGCAATGGGCTAGGCTGTCTAAAGTTCCACTTATGTTCAAATGACTTAGCAATTAATTATAACAGGTCTACCAAACAAATGAAGCAACACCCTAAGAAAAGTACCAACAAGAAAAAAATACCTAGTTGAGAGAATTAAGAGCAAAGATAATTATACTCAAAGAGTAAGATTTGAAAGGATCAGACATTGGAAAAATCATAATAGGTAATCCTTATGTGTGGTCACTGGTCAATACCAGAGAACAAGACGAAAACGATGACGTAAAATGATGACGCAAATAATCCATCTCAAGCATTAAAAAAAAAACACAAGAAATAAAGATACAATCGGCAACCCTGAATCAAATGGACAAACTGCTGATACAGTTCGCAAGTAATGATAGGCGAAAAAATTGATGCGTTACTTTCAATTTATAGCGACAACCGAGGCGCGGGCGCAATCAACATTTTTAGCGGTGAAGGAGACGTGCACTAAATTGTAGACGTATTCAAGTGGGTGATGATTCGTTTGGTGGACCTGGTTTGCTTGCTGGCAGCAGAAATGTGGCAGGTCTGGATATTTGGTCATGTTTTTGGCAAAGCCCTGGATGTGATCGGCACTCAAACAAAATCGTCTAGTGTTGAAGGAGACGTGCACTAAATTGTAGACGTATTCAAGTGGGTGATGATTCGTTTGGTGGACCTGGTTTGCTTGCTGGCAGCAGAAATGTGGCAGGTCTGGATATTTGGTCATTTTTTTGGCAAAGCCCTGGATGTGATCGGCACTCAAACAAAATCGTCTAGTGTTGAAGGAGACGTGTTCTAAATTGAAGACGTATTCAAGTGGGTGATGACTGTTTGGTGGACCTGATTTGCTTGCTGGCAGCAGAAATGTGGCAGGTCTGGATATTTGGTCATGTTTTTGGCAAAGCCCTGGATGTGATCGGCGCTCAAACAACATCGTTTAGTGTTGAAGGAGACGTGTTCTAAATTGTAGACGTATTCAAGTGGGTGATGACTGTTTGGTGGACCTGGTTTGCTTGCTGGCAGCAGAAATGTGGCAGGTCTGGATATTTGGTCATGTTTTTGGCAAAGCCCTGGATGTGATCGGCGCTCAAACAACATCGTTTAGTGTTGAAGGAGACGTGTTCTAAATTGTAGACGTATTCAAGTGGGTGATGACTGTTTGGTGGACCTGGTTTGCTTGCTGGCAGCAGAAATGTGGCAGGTCTGGATATTTGGTCATGTTTTTGGCAAAGCCCTGGATGTGATCGGCGCTCAAACAACATCGTTTAGTGTTGAAGGAGACGTGTTCTAAATTGTAGACGTATTCAAGTGGGTGATGACTGTTTGGTGGACCTGGTTTGCTTGCTGGCAGCAGAAATGTGGCAGGTCTGGATATTTGGCCATGTTTTTGGCAAAGCCCTGGATGTGATCGGCGCTCAAACAACATCGTTTAGTGTTGAAGGAGACGTGTTCTAAATTGTAGACGTATTCAAGTGGGTGATGATTGTTTGGTGGACCTGGTTTGCTGATTGGCAGCAGAAGTAAAGGCAGTTCTGGAGATTTGAACCAGTTTTTAGCAAAGCACTGGAGGTAATCAGCAATGTGTTATGGGAAATATGAAACGAATGGTAGCGGAGCGTTTACTCAACAGTTAGAAAAGGCTGTCAATGATGATAATTCTCTTAAAAGTTCAGAGCGTAACATGAAGTTCAATTTTCATTCAATGTATGCTAATGTTGACAAGATGACACGACGCTAATTTCTGATGGATGTTAATCCATACTAATAATATAAATGTGAAAGTAACTGTTTGTCTTTTTTACGCAATAACCGACATCAGTGGTAATATAATGTTGTGCAAAGTGCCTAAAAACTAGCTACGTATATAGCTAGTTTTTAGTTAAAAACTAGCTTATGCTTTTTAGGTAATAATCACAATTTTTAAGTATTATATTAATAATAAATCTTGATTAAGATACTTAAAAATCGTTACTTTGATAATTTTTAACTTTATTAGTATCACTACCACCATTCTTATCATTTCAATTACTTATATTACTGTCTTAACTACATATTATGAGATAACACAATAGGACCAATTCAATGTTTAATTAAAAAGTTAATTAAATTTTGGAGGCTGTGGCGGAAGATCAATAAATCTTTGTAGAAGAATCTGTACAAGTACTTGAGTTTCATAAATATTCATAGGAGATGATAACCAAGTGAATAGGGGCGTCAACTTATTTTTATCTTATTAATACTTTTAATTAGAATTCGTGACTGGGAGTGCAATGAAACGTATATTTCAAGGGGAGGATCGATGTGACAGAAAAAAAAATGTGAGCTCGTAATAAAAATGCTGATCAAATAAATCGATGGTATCAAAAGGATGGTTGCATAAATTAACTTCTGTGTTATACGAGTACATGCAATTATGAGTAGCAATCGAAAACCCAAGTACTTAGTAGTGATAATTTTTTTAAGTATCTAAAGAAGCAGCTAATATTGGTCTTCTAGGGATAGTCTCGCAAACCCTCACCGCACCGTTCATAACGTTATAAACCGGCCAAGTGCGAGTCGGACTCGCACACGAAGGGTTCCGTACCGTATTAAGATTGAGCAAAAAAAGCCCAACAAAACACGTTTCTTGTCCGGACCCCTTTAATTATTAACTTTATTCAATTTTTATTATTTGTTGTTATAGCGGTAATAGAAATACGCAATCTGTAAAAATTTCCAAGTGTCTACCTATTACGGTTCATGGGATATAGTCCGCTTGCAGACGGACACCTTTCGGGTTCAGAACACTAACAAGGTGTACTTTGAAATTACTGAAAACCTTTTAAGGGGTTATTGTACTCATCATTACCAACAACTTTTACTGTGGGACTAACCCTGAAATCGCGAAAAATCTGCTGGTGTATATTACGTAACTCGACAACATGTGATAACAGCTGTTTTTTTCGCGATTTCAGCTTGTTTATAATAAATTTATTGATCAGTTGTTCATAATTATGAGTACAATGACCCCTATGTGGTACAAACAAATTGTATCTAACACCTAAAAACAAACAGCGGTGCCACTAGATATGTAGCGCAATTTCGATAACTGATCAAGTAAACATGCACTCAATGCAAAAACTGGTTCAAAATGGTGCTTACACAAACAAATACTGAAGATCTGGCTGCTGATATTGTCAACAGCGACTTACTTTGTCTTAGACGGGTCTTACCAGTGCTTGTGTCAACACTACTGCACTTTCTACGTATCTCGTAGCGAAAGTTACCTGCAACAAAAAATGGTAAAAATGAGGTAAATGCTGACATTGAGCATTTGATAGGATAGTATTTAAGACAATTCTGGCTGGTCATTGTCTTCTTACTTGCAAATATACAAGGTATAATGGACATAATTGCAAACCTGAAAAGGGGACTACTTGTAGATCCTCGTGTGGCGTATGCTAGGTTACATGGCCTGGCATGTAACATCAAGAAGTCAGAGATCATGGTTTTTTTGGCTGGGGGCAACAGCCCCAATAAGGTACCACTTGTTTTACTTTATGGCACGCCATTAAAAGGGTCCTTAAGTTTAAGTATCTAGGTCAAATATTAACCCCCAATCTCAAAGACGATGACGACATTGAACGGGAGCGAAAAGCGTTGTGGTTAGAGCGAACATGCTGGCTCGCAGGTTTGCAGGATGCTCACTTCCTGTTAAGATAACGCTCTTTCGAGCCTACTGTACGTCTTTTTACACGAGCAACCCTGTGGGTCAAATATAGGCAAAGATCGTACAACGCTCGCCGCGTTCAGAATTATAACGCGTTAGGATGCGGGTGGGGCTGCCCCGGTTCTGTAGTGTGTCGGGGATGCTCGCAGTCTTTTTCTACACAACCATGCGCAAAAGGTGTGCTTCCATGGTGCGCAGGGTGTGGAGCAACTCCAACAGTATCCTAAGCATGATTTCAAGTCGCCTAGACTGTGTTTTCGTGGGTCGCTGTTGTGCCATCTCACATGGGTTGCCACAACTGTGATCCACTACTATTTGTTTGTTTTTGTGAAGTGTCAGTTCTTACTAATATAGTTATAGGTCTTACTAATCATTTTTGAGTCATATGATACTTGAATAAAGATAATTCTATTCTATTATGAATAACTTTAATTAAAGGGCCAACCCTCTTACATGGTATCAAAAATCTTCATAAATAATGGTAGTCAAAACGTTATTTATTTATTAAAACTTTATGCCCAATAACAAAAAATACTGTACAAAGGCGTGTGCGTGGACTGTACCGTGTGACATATCAAATAAAAGGGTTTATTGTAAGGGTTTGAGATATATGTTATTTTATAATTTTAAAATAAATGCTTTTAAAGGTTTTTACAAATATATATGAAAATTTACCCTATATCCGAAACCATTGAGCCAAAAAATAAAAATACGGAAAATAGTTCTTTACTTTACATAGATTACAGGAAAATCTTTAAGAAGTCTATGAACTGGAAATATCATGGAAAATCTCTAAATATTGTGCGTACAAATTTACATTTGCAGTTGGAATGTATGGGAGAACTTGTTTTTCAACAACAATGTTAAGTTTGTTCTTGAGATAAATTCATCCCAACTACTACTATCCCATTGTGTGTGGTCCGACACGCACTTGGCCGGTTTTTTATGATTATAATTCTATAAGCAAATATTTGATACGGCCGCGAATCATATTTAGATCAACATACAACCTGATACTGACCTGAAAATAGCAAAAAATAAGAAATATAAATTCATTCTTTCGCCTTTAATATGATAGTCTTTTAGTGCACATCATAAATAGAGCTGATTTAAATCGGGGTTCCGCATGTCGGTGCAAATTCTTCGGGTTCTGATTACCGCCTTTGATAGTGCGGCGCAGAAAATTTCTTTCGTAACGGGCTCAATGTTATGAGTTAGGGTTCCCAATATTTAAGAATAAGAATTAAATATGATTGGATTTAATAGAGATAAACAATAGTGTAATATATACTATAGACATTTTCCTAGAGACAACAACTTTTCATAAAGCCAATTTCCAAATGCCCAGTTTTCCTTCTTTTCAAACATTGTTTTTACCAAAGAATGATCAATGACAAGCCATCCAAAGAGCGAAGTAAACTGAGGGAAGAGATGTATCCACCACCTCAAGACTTCGTACAAGAACACCTGCCTCCCAGGTTGCGAACTACAGTCGCCTATTTGGAAAGCCCTGAATCGACTGCATACTCAAGTAGACCGCTGCAAACATAACCTGGCGAAGTGGGCATAGTCGATTCACCTAACATTCAATGCGAGTGCAGTGCTCCTGAACAAACCATGTCACATCTGCTAGACTGTCCCAATTGTCCGTTCACCTGCACCGTTGACGATTTGAACAACGCCTTTGACGCCGCAATAAATGTAGCCACCTACTGGGCCCAAACAGTATAGATGTACCGTTGAAACGAAAAGAAGAAGATTAAATACATACATCGTTTATTTATTATTTATTGAAAGCCCTGCTAGCAATGCGCATTATAAAATAAAATAATAACGTGTAAAAACTAAAAACATTTATGTCACGCCAGATCTTATCCAGCATAGGTACAGGCAGGCACTTTATTCCCCCTATACATGGAGACATCCCACCCAAAACGGGAACGAAGGAAACACGCCCATATCTGCCGACAACCCTTACCGATAAGATCTATCACAGGACATCACAATATGAGAGCTTCAGCACGAATCGTTGAACATCTCACTCAGAATCCCACATTACGACAGGAATGCTGTGCAGCGGCATTTTGTATAGCATTATCTAGTCGGAGATTATTTGAAAGCAATAAATAATAATAAAGCGGACAAGTCCAGGTTGCGTGACGCACGCTACCGAGCGCCCGCGCAGCCCGCGAGCGCGGCTCCATGATCCTGCGGCAATTTGTAATGTTAATCACTAAGGGCTACTTATTGGTTCATGATTTAAGGTATTTTGTTTATTGGACCAAAGAAAAGGTGGATGGACTGCGTGAAAGATGATATAGCTGGTGTAGATGGTATAGCAGAAAGGAGGTGAATACCAAGATGAAAGAAAAAGACATATAGCGCCGACCCTAAATAAAATGGGATAAGGGTGAGAGAATGATGCATGTAAAAAAGGACATACTTTAGAGAGTGTAGTACTCATAACAATGAACAACTTTTCCTTAGCAATATAACTTTCTTAAATAATATCAGCTGTTGAGCTGTTCCATTCACTTCGATCGTGTTAGTATTGCAGTTTTGTATGGAACAGCAGATATTATTTTTCATATTTTAGAGTTGTTCCCATATTAAAAGTTGTTAATTTTAATAAGTAGGTACTTATTATCATTACAACCTCTTAAACTATGTCCCTTCTTTTACTTGCTATACAGTATAAACAGTCTATTTTTGTATTAGCTAATACAATAACAGTAAACGTCAGGTCTGAAAATGGTTTCATTATCCAAATAGTTAATGCTGTTTATGTTACTTAAAGCAAGACAACACGATAATCACGAATTAACGTGATCTACGTATCACGTAAATCCATACATATACAAGGCCACCTATTGCTATTCAAATCCCTCATCGTCTTCCTCCCCCAGTCCCATGTTACTTGGAGTCGGCGCATCTTTGTTTTCTTTTCCATTCTCCCTTGTCAACCGTCACGCTATCTTTTACTCCCTTCTCTTTCATAATATCATCTCTCACACAATCCATCCATATTTTCTTTGGCTTTCCTCTCCCTCACCATCCATCAATATTTATATTCATATATAGTCACATGCTATGCAAATCTTAATTGTAAATTTTTAGATACCATCACAACTGTAATCACACGGACATAGGTCCCGTGACGCGAGACGGTGGCCACGAATCACGCACCGTTTCATATCCACGATGTAAATCACCCATTTATATTATTGTAGAACAGAATTAAAAGAAACAACATTAAACATTTTAACATTTAATCGTTACTTATACACAATTCTAAAATAAATTCTAATCTAAAAGTTTATCCCAAATAAGAAAAGAACTAATCATTAAACGTAAGTGTACATTAAGTTTACTTACGATTAATTATTAGTTCATTCTGTAGTCTGTCTTCCGCATGAGAAAATATATATTACATTTATAAATTAAAAAGATAAAAGTTACAAAAAGAAATCTAAACTAAGCAAATCTTACCATATTTTAGCATTATGTAGTTCTTAAAAAATAAACAAATACAAAATTATTGTATATGCTAAACAAATAATTAAAAAAACTAAATAATTCTAACAAAATACACTAATGTGTAAGAGTAAATTATGATTATTACATTAAAATAAATGTCATGAATTCACTTTTTCCCTTTCCTTTTTCCTTTTTTGGGTGGTGGTGGTGGTGGTTCCAGTTCAGGAGGAGGAGTGGGGGGTATCTGTCTCTCCGGCCATTTTCGTTTGATATAGTCTACCAGCAGGTTTACATCCATAGTTTTGACTTTAGCATTCTTTGGACCTGGTCCCGGAAAAGTGATGGCCAATTCTTCAATAAGATCTTCATCTAGAGGCGCTCCAGCGCGGCGGAAAGCGTACGTCAGCTCTTTCGTATTAATTATTTCGACGTTATCTTTTTGCAGTTGCAGCGCCATCAATGCAATATCAGTCTTGTTCTTTTTCGGTTTCTTATTAGCAATAAACTCAATTCTGTTAAGTATTAATTCCCTGGCGTCTGGCCCTTTAGCTATAAATCCACCTGTAATGCCCCCGTACGTTACGACTAAGTTTTTCTTTGATTTCTTTTGTTTTGTTTGTTCGAGCAAAGATAGAAAATCTTCTGTAACAAACACGTTGTCCATTAATAAAGTGTGCACTTTCGAAGTTACCGCTGCTACTTTAACCAAAATACTTAAGGCGTCACTAGGGGTCATAGGATTGTATGACAAATTCAACGTGTTCAATTTTTTTGCATTTTCTAAACCTGCCAGCAAATTCCTTATAGCTTCTGCTTTTAGCATATTATTGCTAAGATTTAGCTCTTTTAAGCGTGGGCATCGTAAGATGTGTCTTAAGGCCCGGCTGATCCGAGGGCCAGCCAAGGCGTTCCATGACAAATTCAAGACTTCAAGACAAATGCTTTCTGAGAGCATCTTGAGAAACGAGTAACCTCCTGGAGTAAATATTGTATTCCACGAAAGGTCTAAGTGAGTAAAATTATTATGGGTTTCGAATGGTTCTGCTAGTAGCTCGACTCCTCTCCCGGTTATGCTGTTGTAGCTTAAATTAAGATTTTTTACATTAAGTCCGAAAAGTACAGCCTTTGCTAAATGCTCCATCCCATCATCGCACAACTGATTATGACTCAAATCAAGAACCTTGAGTGCTCTGTTAAGTGGCAAGCTAGAAAACAGTCGTCTGGCACCTTGTGGGCCAATTCTGCAACCACGCAAATTAAGTTCAGTAAGCGTGTTATTTGATAAAAGCAAATCACCCAAATGATAGCAAGCATCATTGTTTAAAAAGTTATCAGTTAGATTTAATACTTGGACCGTATTATTGTATTGCAAAGCTTTGGCCATTGCCCGGACTCCATTCGGATTGATGCAGTAATACCGTAGATCTATTCGGCTTTTAAGGAGTCCTCTATAGAAACTTCTGACTGGGCACTGATTCATCTCCTTGCAAAGAGCTAGGTACAAGGCCTGTCCATCATCCGGGTATTTGATTAAATCTTCAGGGGCTAACAACGCTTTCTCTATTCCTGGATCTATGATTGCCGGGTAACTGTAGTAAGGGTGTCTGAACACAGAGCTTGCCGACATGGTTATGTACTTTCCGCATATTTCTCCGCTACCAGGTTCATACAACCCGTCGTTATATAAAATTTTCTTCTTGTTTTCTTCAGCCATTAACATTTCCAATGAAGACCACTCATCCATTGGCGGTTCCACGGAACTCACCACGGACTGGACTGCGTAGACCACGTCAACCGGCACTGTCCCAGTGTTGCTGTCGTCTGAGTCGCCCATTTTATTTAGATTGATTGATTTCGGTCAAGGAAAATAAATAAAGCACAAATAAATCTATTAAAATAATAATACCAAGTAACCCGTAAGAAAACTCTGTGGGTAAACGTTTCATAAGAGTTTGACAGTGACAATACGGACTGATACAGAAAGATTTTTATTTTTGTTTTTTTCAAAATAGTATTGACAGCTTTCAAATTGAGGAAAACTTACTCGCATCGAGCTTAAAGGTTGATTTTCATAGATTCAGTATTTTTTTTATTAAGCGCTAAAATCCAGTGACACTGGATCGATATAATGTGACCACTTCAATCCAGTCCAGCATAATAGTATCCAGCACTGGTTTTGAATAGAGCAGCTGCTTCTGCTTAAGGCTGATTTATATTGATCTTTTCTTTCTTTCTATATTGATCCAGTATTTCACCAGTTGTACGTAGGGATGTCGCATGCGCGCTTGAGAAAAAAAAACCAGGAGTCCGATTCCCGACATCCCTCTACGAATACACAATAGCCCCTGGTAGTCTTAAGAGTCGGTAGAGCTTTCTCCGGTGCCCACAAGCCATCCAGGACCAACGCCCTAAGGTGAAAAGTAAGATGTGGTAAAAACACCACCTGTCACCACCCTCCTTTGTACCCAGGATCATGTGCCATTCGGACGCGACCTGCAATGGCCTATATGGAAAAACACTCAATAGATGGCGCGCCCAAGTAGGCCGCTGCAAACACAAACTGGCTGGATGGCCCACTTGTTGGAGTGTCCACAGTGTCCCTACTGCACATTTCAGGACGTAAAGACCGCTACGGAAGCCGCGAACAACGTGGCCACATACTGGGCCAAAGTAAGCTAGTTAGTTAACAAGCAATTCGAAAAGAAGAAGTATTTCAGACCAGCGTCAGTGTTTGAACCCATTAGCAGTGGTTTGAAATTAGCCGCTACTCTATTCTAATCCAGCGGATGATGCTGACTGAACCGGATTGTTTAAATTGGTACAATAACGATTAGTGTCACTGGATTACAGCGTTGGGTTAAAAATAATGGATCGATGTAAATCAACCTATACCAAGAGTGAAATAAATAAAGGACTCACATTATTTTATTTTCAGTTTTAATTGTCGCAAAGTTTTTAATAGCTGTTTAGTTACTGACGTTGATACCGGGCACTCGGCCGGAATACACGCTTGTACGATACTGTAATTATCATGAAAACTAAAAGCTTAGAAATGAAACGATAGCAGTAATAACTTTTTCATACATACATAAACTCACACCTTCTTCCCTTATGGAGAAAATACAGAACGCCACCTGCTACAATCCATATCTTTTGCTTAGTTTACGTTTATACATCTGAGCCCCTAGTGTGTTTCTTTTAACCATCTCGATTTTACGCATCGAGCGCGTTCGGCGTTCCAATTGGTCTCCGATTGGTCTTTCAGCAATCGGAGTGCTGAACGCGCTTGATGCGTAAATTCGAGATGGTTAAAATAAACTCACACTAGGGCCTCTGGTCACACACGCACTCCGGTTACGAGTACTACGCACCTGACCTTACTGAAGAACGTCACTATATATCCTCCCAAGGCGTTTCTACTCACATCTGCCTTCCAACTTCTTCATGTTTACTCATATTTTATTATTAAGTATATGAAAAAGAACCTATAGATTAGAACATACTCTATAAGAAAAATTAAGAAAACTATCAGGTCTTAAAATCAACGACTTTCTCCAAATGTCATCAAATAAGATAAACCAAAAGCCAATGAAATCTGATACTTTTGAACTAAAAGCGGTCTTAAAGCACATGAGTTTAACAACGATGAAGAATAACAACATAAGTGTTTTGGAATGTATGAAATGATACCTAGAAATGGCTTTCATGTGAAGAGGGAGGCACTGTTAGTGAAAGTATAGCCCGAGGGCACGGAAACGGGGGGCAAGGCCGCCTCGCTTGAGAGAATGAAATGCTAGAGAGGATCAATGATCATGATTATAGATGAGGCTGATAAGGAGATGGAGCGGAAGAGTCTGCATCAGCATCAAGGTAATTGGATTAAGTTTGTGTGTTAGTTGAAAGTGATTGCAGTTTAAAAAAATGCAATTATTGAAGCGCGAACGAAATGGCGATTAATCTAAAAGTATAAGAAGGTAATAAATGTAATAACAAAACTAGAGCTACAGATCTAATCATCGGGGCACCCTTAAATCTTTCCCTTCCAATTGATAACGAAACAGTCACGAATGTTAATTTACAGTGGTAGAAACAGAAAACTGTACCAGCACCACCCAGAATGAATTTCCACATAATAAATCAAATAAATTCAAAGTTATGGTGAGACTTATAATTCTAAACACTGCGATTCTCAGGCCGTATTTCAAGTCTTTGCTCTCGACGCTAAGACCTAAGTTATCATAGTGACCCCGTGTTCTGACTCCAAAGAGAGAGTACTCGTACCTTTCCTAAGGTTTGTACCACTTATTTGAATATCCACCAATCGGGTAAAGTGAGCATTTACACCGTAACGAATGACGAATGCAAGCAATTTGGGAGTGTGGCGAATCTGACCAATTGCCGGTGTGATTGAGGACAAGACTCGGGACAACTTTCGGGTTTTAAGCCAATCGTGGGAATGAGAGATTAATTTGCTAAAACCTACGCTTAACTATATTTGGAGTCGAGAGAAATTGATTAATTACATGAAAATTAGATCATGTTCCATCTGGATAGGCTTTTTTGTATACATCTCATTTAGGCAGAAAACAATTAAATATTAATTTTGCTTTGATTGAAAACGGTAATTCAATCAATTTAATGGACTACCAAGTTTGGACTGAAACTAGAACCAACATCATTTTAGAGCAATTAGATTAACATATGGACAGATTGTTAACAGGCACACACGATAAATACCTAACCGAATTAGGTACCGCAAAACCTATTATATTCGCGATACTGATCAAAGCAATAAATTTAATCCTAACCAATGATTAGGAACAATGTGCTGTAATATTAAGTTCTTTCACAATCGTTTACAAAAGTAATGTGCGCTTACCATATGGGTCTCTAGCGATAGTGCGGCATGGCCGGAGAGTGAAAATTTAATGCGGATTTAAATAACGACCGTGTTGAGTAAAACCACGGCTATAAATCCTGGTGCAATGTAGGGGCTAATACGAGTATCTAGCCACCATGCATTGATAATATTGAATATTGATAATAAATAATTTTATTAATAACGATTACTGGCTTCCGTGTTTTAGATGGAGATATAGCAAAAGAGCTTTCAGGAATACTAGGTGTGCGATATAGCAAGAGAGCTTTCAGGAATACTGGTTTTTAAACGTGACAAGTCTTACCATAAAAAAATACAGGGTTAAATTAAATTAGCTAGCGAAACTCCGCAGACATGTATCGATATTTAAACATGATAAAACAAACACAATAAAGATTTTTGGGGTCAACGACTCTAGGTCGTCCCCCATCCCGTCTGCGGGGTTTCACTAGCTAATTTAGCTATATTTACAATCGTACAGCTCAAGATAAGAGATTAGTGCATTATAAATTTATAATTGATTCGGACTGGGTGCGCCCGCGCAAGCACCTAATTGATCCGAAATGTTTGTATTGTGTGTAATTCGATCGCCTTTTAAGGCTAGCAGTTAAGATGCCAGTAAGAATGGAGGTCGCAGGTTCGAATTCGTGTGTAATTGACGTAATTACCTGTTTAAGATTAAATAAGGATAGTAGATAGCCCTGTGATCACGGCTAAGGTGATCGAGCCAAAAAAGTGCAATAGACAACGATTTGGTGTAATACGTTAGTATCGCTCACGCGTCTCTCCTAAAAAGGAATAATCTCCTTGCATCAATGAAGAGTTTAAGCATTTAAATAAATGATAGGCTTGAAAATTGCAGTTCCAACGTTCTTAAATCGAGCATTCAGATGATTGCCAGTGAATTGCCAGCACGAAAATCTGCCACCCATTTATAACAGCTTTTCATTTCAGACACCGAGATACATATTGCTATTCTATTCCATAAACAACATCCAAGTAAAACGCAGCACATCTGAATCACAGCTACCACAAAGAGTGTTCTAATCGCAATAAATTGTTGAGGTGCGCGCGCGCAACATAACTCAGCGGCGCGGGCAGCGACAGCGCCTCTCATAACCGCCGACCGCCCGGTTTCGGTACTATTTGATTTAGAGAAATGGAAAGGCGTTGCCATTGTTTTCTCTTTAAAATTTACAGAGCCCAGATAAACTGTATTTGGTTTTGTAATGAAAGCACTGTTTGTATAAGAAAGTACTGTGATTTACTGAGCGTTTTGAGGGAATGCAAATTGGCTTTTCAAATATGCAGTGACTTAAGAAAGTTGGTGGCATGGCGGCCCTTTGTTGGTTGCACGGTTATTTTGAATTTTACATTGTTTCAACGGATTTTTTAGAATTTAGAATTAACTTTCTATACGTTGGTATCTTTGCCAGACATTGCACCGTATTTTTTGAACGACAGACAACTTAAACATCAAGTTTTTCTGCTCAAAGAACAAGTTGATGATGCAATTCTTCAGTAAAATATTTCGCTACTCCGTATTCGTCCATCGAGTACATGTAATAAAACAAAAACCAACGTATACATTACATCGCATACATTAAATGTTGCGCAAGCCATCCATAAAAGATCGACTGTCAGACCCAAAACGGTGACAGGCAAAAATCCTCGAAAAACTGACCGACAATACATTGCATATGTATTGTTTTGGTTTTGACCAATCGCAAAGCGGGATGATGTTAATTGCTCACTCGTCTTAGCAGCGGCGCGTGCGCACGTTTGGCAGCAAAAAGGATGGGCCATAAAAGGCTTTAGGTTTACAAAAGAAGCCGCAAGAATCCATGAATAAAAATACCGAGCCAAAAAGCGTTGGCGCCAATTATGGTGTGTTTGGGCATCTCTAAATCCGTGGACCGACGCGGACGGTCTGCGCGTGAGCGCACGCGTTAGGGATGCTACATGCGCAACTGTCACGAGTGTGCGTGATTTAATTATTGTGCGAGTAAAGATTTTTTGGTCAGGTTTGTAATGCGGGATGCGTTTTGGTCGTACGGGATAAATTCTGTGTTCTTTCGGGGGCCTTTTACGCTTTGTGTTGCTCCAGGGTCCTAATATGAGCCCTAAAAGGCTCTGATTACCAGACAGTGGCCAGTAGCAAGATGTATTTTAAATTGGCACTCTCTGAACACAACGTAGCTACTTAATTGTGAGATGATAGTTAATAATTATGCATCGTGCGACGGATTTTAGTGGGCGTCTTTCGATTTCGAAATTCGACATAGTTTGAAGAATTTGCATATGCATTCATCCCATTTCGGAAATTTCGGTAGGAGTTGCCGACATTTGCATATTAACATAACATCGCGCCTGTTTTTATAGTTTTAAGGTGTTTTTTTGCTGTAGGTAATGCCAATAACCGCCATTTTCTCTCTTTTTGTTATTCCCCGATGAGTTAGGCTGAGGTGTTCCATCGGGAACATCCGAATCGGCACACTTTCAAATTAAAATCCCGTGCACATGATGACCACATCTATTTACCGCCCCTTTTAGCTTCGACCAATTAACAAAACACTTTTGTTTTAATAAATTTCATAGGCTCTATTACAATGATCGCAGATCCTACCACCTCAGCTGGTTTTTTTATTTTATTTACAAAAACATGGGTTATGTTATCCTTAAGAGATAGACATATGCCGTCCCGGACTTTTCTGTAGACCTATATAAGATACACAATTCCATCATACATTATTTTGTTATATCTCAAAGGGTTTAAAACTTCTTTTTCGTTGAAAGCTCCCAGACGGCTTATTTTTTCCGACACCTCCAACAAATATCGTTAATGTATACAAAGATGTATACAAAAACTTAAAAAAATATAAACTAAAACTTTCCTCGAGAACAATGCTATCCATTGTTGAAAACAGCATGAAAATCGGTGCAGTAGTTTTTGAGTTTATCGCGAACAGACAGACAGACAGACGCGGCGGAGGACTTTGTTTTATAATATGTAGTGATAGTGATAGTGATGGGTAATACTAAGGTAATCGATACGAACATTATTGTACGTGGCATATCGTATGAGAAAGTGATTCTCAGCGATTTGTGAAGGAAATCAATTTCCTTAGAATAGATCGATGAAAGTTTGTTGGGCGCAGGCGCAGTTTCACTGAAATCACTTGAATGTTGCGATGTAACACGTTCCTGTGTAGACATGTGTATGATTAGCTGGTTGTGCTTAGAGTTTAGAGTGATATTCTGTAATGCTTAGACAGGGTTTCTCTTTTAGAGGGTTTTTAGCCCGCGTTAAAGTGAGCTTCGCAGTGATAACGACTAAATTCACTATTTTAGAGCTTATAATGCGATAATCCAAAAAAAATATATATACTCGTACGGTAAATGGACTAAAATTTTGATAAGAAAACCTACGGCACCAAAAAATACGTTGCAATTTCGAGCTCCCTGAATGGATATTGCGATTTTCGGCGCGTCTCGTAATAAGGCAACAAATTCTATTTTAATCGTTCCCAAGACATATTTTTATACATCACATGCGGTAACATAGTATTGTTTAATAGAATATAATTACAGACCTGATTAACTCAACACACACCAAAGCAATCAAGTAAAAACTGAGTTAAATTAAACTGTCGTTACAAATGGATTTATTGGACCATTTGCACTGCAATGTATGGGTTTCCGGCGCCGAAACGTGAGTCTTTCCGACTTTTTAAAAGGTTTTTCTGACACATCAAATTATGTTTTTTTTTCTCGATTGATATAAAGCGCTTGATTAAACGAAAAAAAAACATATATTTTTTTTTTAATTTCCTGTAATCAATACCCACTTACCGACTCTATAAAAAACTTTTTCACTTCTCATGCTCTAAAAGTACGCCAATATAGCCCTACGAAGCGGGACTAAAGTGACCACTTTAGTCTCCAAGAAGTGAAAAGTAATTAGTTTTTTAATTTCCTTCATGTGACATAGACAAACTCAGACAGTCAGTAAATATACTATTATTTGTGGAGTGTGGACCATCTTCATTGCGAAAATGTTGAGAGTTTTAGTTCCATGGTTTTACCGCCAAGAAGATGGCGCTATGTGTTTTAAATTGTTAATCTGTGACTGGTTTAGAAGAAAAAACTGACCGCGAAAATTTCAGAATTTTTGTCGAGTGTAAAGTTCGGTTTTAAATAAACTTATTAAGAATGTCCAGTGACAGTGAAGAGTTTGACGTCGAGCAAAGAGCAAAAGACATAATAGATAATTATATAATCTTATGCCGCCAAAATCGCGGAAAATTTACCTAAAAACTTACGAAAGTTTTATGGACTGGAGGAATAATATTTATTAAAGGTTTTTGTACTAATTTGACTATTTTTCTCGCACTCAAAGTGAAAAGTACAGTTTGCGCCTCGAGACTAAACGCCAACTTAATATACCCTCGGTTTCATTGACTCCCTCGCACACTCGGGAGTCAACCACCTCTGGTATATTATGGCTTCGTTTAGTCCCTCGATATAAAATATACTAAAATTACTGACCTTTTCCAAAAAGTATATTCATGAGACTCAATTATTTTAAAAGGTACCCATTATTATTAATATTAGTGACTCATTTAATCTTTGTCTTATCAACCTTTAATTAATTATAATATTTAACAAATAAAATTATGGAGCTCTTGGGAATCAAAGTATGGAGAGAAATTGTTTGGAGAACAAAAGATTTGGAGCTCTTGGGAGTTCAGGAATAAAATATCGTTGCGATCAAAACTGAACAGTCTTTAACTAACACCTGTAAATCAAATCAATAGCGCAAATGAATAGAAATACTATTCTCTTTGTTTATAACGACCTTCATATTTGTACGTTATGAGTTTATGAACGCCGCAGGAGATTGAGAATTAACTTGCACAATTGATAACAATATTAAATGCA
Source organism: Dryobota labecula (assembly GCA_947523025.1). Lineage (NCBI taxonomy): Eukaryota > Metazoa > Arthropoda > Insecta > Lepidoptera > Noctuidae > Dryobota > Dryobota labecula. Next base: position 3,616,078 of record OX383292.1, read on the forward strand.
AGCCGATAGGAAATTATTTATTTGATAAGCAAGGTTGGAAATACAATTAGAATAAAAGGTGTGATCAAAACGAGAAGAGAAATAGCTATTGCATTGGAATTAAAATTAAGTCGATCATTATAATTAACATCATAACCAGTCCATATAAAACACCACTATGAAAGGGTGCTTCTCTACAACTCTCGCCAACAGCCATTTACCAGGAGGCAAGTCATCTTCCTTGACCACTACTACATCCCCAATATTCGGTTCAGGATTTTGACATGTCCACTTGTAACGATGCAGAAATTGATGCAGAAATTTTGTTAAATATTCATTTGACCAACGACGCCAAAACTCCTGCATCATTCTTTGTGTCAATTGCCAACGACTTAAATTGGATACATTAGACGTTTCAAAATTGTGACCAGGTACAGCGACCAAGGGTTCTCCAGTCAGGAAATGACCTGGCGTCAAGACATCAAAGGCATCTGAATCGCGGTGTCAAGACTCTCCGTGAGTTGACTAGGGTTGCGAGGATTGTAATTTATAATAAGTACCAATATACAGTTATAACACCGTGTCATTGTTTTACTGTTATATCATCATCCTTGTTACGATCGCGAGTGCAGCAGAAGCAGTGCGGGATAGTGAACGGTTGTTCATTTTGGTCCTTCGAGCCGGATATTTTTCGCCGTTATCATGTGCAACTTGTTCGAGGACTCTCACCGTCAGGTAAGGAGCTGATGCAGTGCCGAAAGTGACTCTCAACATGCGATAGTGTTCTACTACGTCTTCCTGCTCTTTAACGAGTGAGTCCTGTAATCAAGTCTAGGTAAACTTATTTTTATAACTTAAAAGGCAAAACATGCATTTTTGAAAAACTCATCACAACTTTTTCTCAACTATGTTGTGGTCAGCTTCCAGTCTTACCGGATGCAGCTGAATACCAGTATTTTAAATGGAGCGACTGTCTATCTGACCTCCACAACCCAGTTACTGGGTAATACGATACCCCTTAATAAGACTGGTTGTCAGACAAAAACATTATGGTCATTAGACTAAAATACATTGACCTATTTTATCCTCTAACCAATACGATTGAAGGAATTTATTAAAGTAATGACATTTCAATCAATACAAATAGCTAACGCCAACGTAAGTCATTGTAATAGAGCCCTAAAAAGTCAAGAGACTTATTGACTTAATTAAAAAAATCTCAGTAAGTTGCAACCTGCCCCATACTAAGATAAACCCACACCTGTTATCTAGAGCAAGGTAAAATGTTAATTACACCGCCATATTGACTCATAAACCAGCTTATTAATTCATCTACAAAAGCCCTTATGACATAGACATAAATACCATTTTAGTCAACCCTAGCGATTGGAGGAAATAGTCGATTTCCAGCGTGGGACACTATTTTGAGGTTACAATCGACTTCTTGCAATTAATAATCGATTCATTGGAACGTTTGAATCGATTCCGAATCGTTTACAAAAACTTATGAATGGCTGGTATTCGTAGTGGTTGCATAGCTTTTGCATTTCATTGGTTTGCCCACGATTTTGTAGTTCACATTCCGAGTGTTTTGTTTGTGGTTGGTAATTAAAAATAGGTCTTACGTAATGGTTTGGAGTAATTATTTAATTAGGCAGTTCATTTGTTAATCAATGTCGTAACCGCAGCAAGAATTAGAGTTTAGTCAAGAAGGGAATGCGATTTCTCATCTGATCTGTATATTGACGCCATCAGTCAGATTGAGATGAACAAAATCATGATTATTTCGCACCCTTAAAGGTTAAACCGATTATCTGTTAGGTTAGGTTCATATCAGATAATCGGTTTTCCCTATAAGGGGACGATTTTGCGGAATACATTCAATGACGGCATGGCAGACTAGGTAGGAAGTTTACACTGAGATGACGGCTCATACAAGTTTAGAAGAAAAAGACGCAAGTATCTACTGAACCCAACTACATTAAGATTACAGCAGGAAAATGATGACGAGGCTCGGGCTATACTTTTTTCTGGTCTTCTTCTGCCACTCTATTTAGCATCAACTATTTTTTTTGTACTATTTTGTTATCGACAGCGTTTTATTTCATTGCAAAAGGCTTCATAACGCCACGACCGCTACCTGACGGCGCGGGCGGGCCGATCATCAAACGAGTGTTTAGTAAAATGCGTTTTACGAGTTGATCAAGCCCAGTCTGCGTGCAGTTCTCAACGAGCCCACAACTATCTACAAGTATAGAGGTATGAGGGTGTAAAGTTCACTCATACTCTATAGAAAAGGAAAGAGAGGAGAAAAGGATCCTTCGACCAGACGGGTATTGTGTCTGGAGGGCAACTGTCCCGACGGTTGATGGCGGGGTGTTGTATATATGCTAGTCGCGCGGTAAACTCTGATTGCGCGATGCAGGATTTGTGACGTCAGGTCTTTGATGCGTAGTTTGCATGTGGCGTTGTCGATACCGCCAGTATTCAGCTACAGTCTGTGAAAATGGGTAATAATTATCAACGTGTGTATAAGTCCCAACCATTTTGTAATTCCTGAATTAGTATGAATGTAGCAGCTAAGTATGTAAATTAAAGGAATATTGTAAAATGTGTTGAATATGATTTGAAATATGATTCTGCATGCATTTTGATAGCATGTAAGTGCTTATATTAAATGAATATTATTCTAATGTGTTATTTCCCACATATTTATTAGTTAAAGACAGATTTCCGTCAAAATTCGCAGTCATTATTCAAAGTATAAAATGTTTAAAATAATCTCAAACATCACAATGAGACCACAGAGCCAAAAATATAAATAAAATACAAAGGAGCTAATTATGATTGATGATCAAATGGAATCTGTATGAATACACAGGATGTTTGAGGTTTTGAAGAACAGCAGGATTTGAATTTTGAAAGATGTGTGAAGTTGTTTTTTTTTTTTTTTGTGTTTTTGGCTTTGGGTTCGGTTAAACAATGAGTTCTTTGAAGCCTTTACGTGTTGAATGGTTAATAACAGCCGCATAAACGATCGAAGGTTGAGCTATGCTTGCCGAGGTCAGTTTGTGGATGGGTGGCCATCCATTTCATATCGAGACCCCTCCATGCCTCGGAAATCACGTTAAGGCGTTGGTCCTCGCTGTCATCCGTAGATCTTTGACAGTCGTTACGGGTAGTCTGAAGCCCGAAAGTCTGACAACCAGTCTTACCAAGGGGTATCGTTTTATTATTTCAAGTCTTCTCTGGCAAACTAAACTAAAACTATGTAAGAAATAAACGTCTGTTTTGTAGGTATGAGATTGATTAAACATTTCGAAAAGGGGTAACTTTGGGATTTTTTTCTATCCAGCAAAGTTAATCTAATCGTGCTATTAAAAGCGATTGCATGTCCGCCAGATCCTTAAATAAAATATATTTTTGTTTTGAATTTTATAACACTATTATTTTTGTTTCCCATGGATTCGAAAAAAATGTAAGCGCTGTCTCTATCGGATCATACCGCCTCATAAAGTAAGTACACTACCTACCTACAATCATAATTATTTTATTTTACCGAGCCCCAAACATTTGAATGCTATACATCCTTTGATCGCCTTTCAAGAACTCTATTATTAAATCCATGCAAACACTCGATTATTGCGATACGAATCAATTCAATCAAGATATCACTATGGCCGCCATCTTTACTAATAATACCTTTGTCGAAACATTTCACGTATTGAAAAGAGTTTTTGTCTTCAATGTACTTACAACTGCGAACAATAGTTGACCAATTTTTAACCTTATGACAAAGGCTTAAGGGCGAAAACGATTTAAATTAAAGGGTTTGTAAATTATACAGGGTTATTGATAATTAAGCTTCCCATACTGCACAAAAGGCGGGTACACAATGTATTGAAAACGTAAAAGAAGTTCTTAAGACCAAAAAAAACAAGAGAAAAATGATTGTAGGCACCCAGTATGGGGTTATGTTCAATTTAAAGGATATAAATTATATGTTGACCGAGGTAAATGATGCAGTTCTTGTATGTATTAATTTAATTAAAGCTAAGCTGGTTTTACGTAGTTTTTATAGTCTAGATCAGCAACCTAACTGGTGTTTAATTGTAAACAATAATGGTGTGACAGGAATTTGTGTTAACGCCAAAATCATTGTGATCTGCCCTCTGACTTTAAGCAATGGACAAGACTGTCAAACTTTGAACTTTTGAGGCTTTTGGCTACATTGTATGTGTGTATTTTATGCACCAATTTATTTCTCGTCTTGTTTTCAGAATAAACAATTTTTCTTTCTTTCTGAATTCATATTTTCTTAACAAAAGAAAGATGTAACAAAAAACAATTAGTGTATTTTATCGTTTTCTGTTCTGTTTTATTATGCTTGCCTGATGTATAATATTAACCGAGATGTTCGTTTACCAGTCTCAAATAAAAAAATATCAATCAACGTAATTGAGCATAAATATCGCTAATTAAATTAAATTAAACCCTGACAGACAGCAAAAGGAAACGATAACAGAATAAAGCCGTTTATTGTTGAAAACAATAAAATAATGTTTTAATAACTAAGAGCCGACTATAACCATACAGGCAATGATTAACGATCAATTATTTTTTAAACGTTGAGGACATCTTATTAATGTTAACCACAGAGGATTGGTAAGGATAAAAATAAGGGCTATTTAATTAATGTGAGCCGCAAAGCGCCGTAAAAACCGGGATAAATTGTACTAAAACCCTTTAGTGCGCACGCGTATCGAATTTTATTCGACTACTGATTGTAGGGTTGCCATGCTACAAGGATTTTCGGGATATTCTAGAATGTCATTAATAGAACTTAAACCGTTATTTTGTGATATTTTAAAACTACGCGGAATAATTATAAAATGAAATTAAAGCTACATGATACTATAGCATTAATCTAGATTAGTAAATTAGTTGCGCATTAATCGATTTAAATAATAAATCTAAATCGATTAATGCCCAACTTATTTTGTTTAATCAAGGTCTTTTCCTCTTAATCCTAATTTTGTTTATTTAGGAGACAACCCTATTACGGGCTAATTCTGTAGAATTGTTAAGCTAATAAAGGCGATTCGTTTTATTTTTCCAACGTAATGAAAGGCTGAGAATGTAAAACTCTTGCGCAAGTGAAGTTACGTTTTCCTTATTTAGTTGAATAGGGGAACGGAAGACGGTTTCTATACTTCAGTTTCTTTCTTTCGTTCTCATTCTGTGGGTTATTGTTTACTTTAAATTTACTATGTATTGAAACCTGCTGCTAATCTATACAAATAAATAAATTGAAGTGTCTGTTTGTAATGTCAAAATAACAGCTTTTTCCTAAATGCATATGAAAGCATATAAAGCATTAACGAAAAAAAAAAAAAATACTGTCTGTATGTTTGTTCCGGCTAATCTCCGAAACGACTACCGATTTTGATGGGACTTTCACTGGCAGATAGCTTACGTTATAAGGAGTAACGTAGCTACTTTTATTTTAGAAAAAGCCACGCGGGCGAAGCCTCCGGCAGCCGCTAGTCATTATACGCAATGATACCTTTATTTATGTATATCTGTTCAAAATCGTAAAATGGCTCAAAAGATGCTATGACGAAACATGAAGACTAATAGAGAAGGATAGAAGAAAAAAAAACCTTGGGCCGACCCCAAATCAATTGGGATAAGGTCGGTACTGGTTTCAAAAAGTAGGTGGACTTCTGTGTACCTATACTCCATTTATTATAACATTAGACAAATATCTGTTCTCACCCTTTCGTTATTTGGATGTAAACGTTTAATAAACTCCGTTATTTCACGATAAATAGAAAGCACTGTAATCTATTTACCATTTACATTAAAAAATAATAAAATCATGGTTCCTTCCCAGAAATTTTAGTTCTTTGCTGGTTCTATAGGATGAAGGGATACAATATAGGTGACCGCAACTGAAGCAAAATTTCACAGTGTGCGGCATGTCCTAGAGAACTAGAATAAAAAATTCGAAGACATGTGACATCCACAACCCGCACTGGGCGAGCGTGGTGGGAACCTAGACTGATTATGTTATAGCACGATAGTACATAGTACATAACACAACAGTATAAGGTAGTTGCTATTTCGAACGACGTTGATGCATCCAATATTGACGCGGGTTGACGCAGTTGACCTCTGCGCCTGCGCCGTAACTGGCTCGAAGTGCTCGAACATAAAGCCACGATAAATAACAGCCTGAATGGAACAATTGCAGTTAATTGCACAAATAATCCACTTAATTGGTTCGACTAATTTATCTGAGCCCACGTGGGTGGCCGGTGAACATGTGTTTTGTTGTTTGTAGATATTCCTTGTTGGTCTTTGTTTGTTTGATGGATGGCTGAACAACTGAACACTTTGAAGGATCAAGAATAGAGGTATTTTATGGCGAAGTGGGAGTGAAAGACGAATAGGTTTAGTACTGATTTGATACACAAAATTGGTTTAGTACTGACAGTTTAATTCAACGATTTCCATTGTGTTGTTTTGGTTTATGGGAACGAGGATTTACACAACATACTTTAATTATTTATTTTAATTTTTATATTCACTATAATTGACTCACACTAATGTTTTATATACGCAATCGATAGAACTAGGACGATTGAAACTCAAACGAAACGTCGCGTCGTAGCTTCTCCGAGACAAAATTTATACTAAACGAAAATTCATGTGACGCTATGAAAGCTATTATGATAACAAATGCATTACATAATAAGGGTATAGAATAAAAGGCAATTGAATTGAGACTGTTTAAAGGTCATGATGGTAAGGAAACACAAACAAAGGATCTGCTATGTATCATCATCACCAGCAGCCTTGTTCCACCCACCGCGAGTCTTTTCAGGTCTCCTCCCTTTTGTGCTAAGCTTCCCTGTGCGGTAGGAGTCTCAACCAGCCGGGGTAATTGCGTTACACACCTATAATATCAATTGATCGCAATGGGTTTCATTTTGACAGATCATCCACGTCCATTACGTTACTTACGTTGTTGAGCATACGAATTTTTCAAACCTATGAAGCAATGGATTAGCTATAACTTTCAAAACTCTCGGATTGCGATTCAAAGTGTGTTACGCAATTAGAGTTCAGGGTCCATATTTAATCAAACCGACAGGCGACAGGTGACAATGTGAATTTTTAAAGAGTTTATTCAAATATTTCTGCTTTATACAGAACCTGTCAGTTTTCGACAAATAAGTCGCATTGTTAGTTATATTAAATAGGGCCTAGATCTTACTCACGATTTTTTTAATGTCATTCACCCATTAAGGCTCCTACAAACAGGCGAAACGCGACGCGAAACAAAGACACCGCGTGGCGCGCAACGTGCGGTGCCTTTTTGTCCCGTCGCGCGCCGCGCCTGTTTGTAGGGCCTTTACTCTGATTAGAACCTGTAAACACGATTGTTTTTTAAATCTGGGCCAAAACACCACATTTGACCAGTCCTACATCAACATGCAAGGTGTGGTCGTTCCGCTGACACACAATACGCAAGCGACCTTGCGCAGGCGCATCTTTACAAATATTATGTCACTCAGTAAAGCACTTAATTAATTATTCTCGTTGATTAATAGATTTTACAAACGTCCTTGGCTTGGTTTTCAAGTGTGAGAATGTGTCTTAAGAATGTCGTAGTGGGTAGGGTCAGGAATTCTGTTATAAATAACTGCTAAACAAATATTAAAACTAGGTAAGTATGAAATCAGCGAAATCTCTAAACGGCTGGTTGACACTTTTCGTGAGCCAACGGCTGGCTTTTACCTTGGCCAGAAACTAAGCGTGGCCAGAAACTAAGCGTGGCAATGTTATTTTTTTTTCAGTCTCAATTCTGCTTAAACATTATACAAGTTTTATATCATCATGTTTCACTTTCCGCGGTACTTGCATAGTAACTTTTACTTTTAAGATAACGAAGACTCAAGTGATACTTAAGTTAAGAGGCAGTTAAGTGTGCCCACTTTATTTAACGTTGAGTGTTGTCAGCACTAAAATAAAATATGAGAGTTCATTAAGAATTTAATAAGCTGGGCTTATTTTTAAGTAGGCTGGTTATCAGATGACGCAGTGAATGGATTTCAAATGAAGGAATCTCAACCAGGACAAAACATACTGCTGGTCTTGTTTCAAGATGCCTGTATCCCGACCTTTCCAGGAGAGAAGGAGAAGGCTTAATATTAAGGGGATGCGCTAAGGTAGCCCACGAAGTCCAAATTTTGTTATTTTTGCACTCTGACGCTTTCGCCTTAATTAAGGCACTAGTAAGAAAATCGTCATATATTATTCTTCAAGACACAACTAAATAGCACAGCTCAAAATCTTCTTCTACTTCAAAGTTGCCTTCATGGAAGCTCTCATCTTTCTTCAATACTTACCAAGGTTGTTGATATTTACAGCTACTTCCAATATATTGTAAATTTTTGATGCTTACCTGTTAACAAAAGACAATATTATTAGTTTTGATATATCATTAGTAATCCATACTAATATTATAAATGTGACAATAACTCTGTCTGTCTGTATGTTACGTTTTCACGCCTAAACCGCTGAATCGATCGTCATGAAATTTGGCAGAGATATAGCCTGGGATATGGAGACGGACACAGGCTACTATTTTACTCGATAACCGACATCCACGCGGGCGGAGCCGCGGGCAAAAGCTAGTAATATTATAAATGTGAAAATAACTCTGTCTGTCTGTCTGTATGTTACGTTTTCACGCCTAAACCGCTGAACCGATTGTCATGAAATTTGGCAGAGATATATTCTGGGATATGGAGACGGACATAGGCTACTTTTTTTACGCGATAACCGATATCTACGCGGGCGGAGCCGCGGGCAAAAGCTAGTTTTCACATAATTTTCTATGCTCTTTTGCATCTATTACAACGGTATTGATGGTCGGTTGAAGGTTAAGCTACGCTTGCCGCAGTCGGGTCGTGGATGGGTGATCTATTACATATCGAGAACCCTCCGTGCTTTGGAGAGCACGTTATAAACCGTTGGCCCCGGCTGTCATTCATGGATCTTTTACAGTCGTTAGTTAGTCGGAAGCCCAAAAGTTTGACAACCAGTCTTACCACAAAGACACCACGTGTTGCGTGACGAGCGGTCCCTTTGTGGGCTTATTCCACAAATCCCCCCTGAAAACAGTCTAGAATTCACCCCTGATAATCCCGCTTAGGGGCAAAAAAAAAGAATTAGAAAAAAAAAAAAACTTATTCCAAGACCCCCCTGAAAGTGATTTTTTTTTACATTAGGGTTCAGTTTTCCCCACTGAAGGCGATTCTCTGGGTGATTATTGAAATAAGCAGGGGTGAATTCTAGACTGGTTTTTATATATTCCACTTTTCCTCCTAAGGGGGATTTTTCAGGGGGGATTTGTGGAATAAGCCCCTTTGTGTCGCGTCACGTGTCGCGCCTGTTTGTAGGAGGAGCCTTTATTGTCTCGATTTCTGTTTGCTGGAGACGAGACGTGCATTTTACAAACCCTGGCCACCCCATATGCCAAAAAGAGAATATTACACAATGACAACATTAACCAACAAAATTCAATTACCAAAAACATTGTTATCCTGATCAAACTCTACACGACATTGGCATACCGATCTCCGATAACACATGCTTTCCCTTTCTCACATACACAAATTATGCATCGCAGAGCGAGACGGGTGCACAGACTTGCTAATGAGTAGGTGAAATGGTGCATTCTTAAGATAGGGACAGTGAAATGTAGTGAAAGTGTCCCGGGCAATTGTTGCTATGCCAAGCTATTCAGCGGGCAATTTATCCGGCTTTTGTCGCATGAAATCATTCGACGCGCCTCAATTGATTGAGTGGTTTGTTTGGTATTTGAATATCGTGCGGCCATGACTGTGTTTATTCTTCTACTAATTGCTTTGAATGCTTTGGTTTTGTTATTTTAGTCAGCAGTGACTTGGCGGTTAGGCTAGAGAATTAGGAAGTTTGAACTTTGTAAATATGTGAGCACCGTGTAATACACATAATTAATTTATCCGTCATTGCTTCATTTTTTATTGTTTTTACCTGTTGTGGTAAAGTAATTTTATTCTGGAGACATCGTCTTCACATGTAATGATATCATTGATGTATACAAAGTATTGTAAAACAGTTTAAAAGAGTAACGGTGGAGTTTCTTGCCCATTCTTCTCCGTGCGAAACTATCTTTTGGAAGGGGCAACTAGAATCAATTTTATTTCCGTGTAAATTTTGACGTTCAAAAGTGCCATTTATGTGCTTATTTGAAATAAATGCTTTGACTTTGGAAGAAGGCAGAATGATGAGAGCAGTCACAAAACCATAGGTACATGTACATAGGTAGCTACGCATAGCTAAAGCGAATTGGTCTATGGTTTCAGAGCATACAACGGTAAAGAAAATTCTGGCGAAGCAATTAAAACATCGTGAGGACACCCGGCATGTCCAAGAACTAAACATTTTAAGACATGTGAAATCTACCAACCCGCACCGGGCCCGCGTGGTAGATTACAGCCCACTCTCGAAGAGAGGAGGCCTGAGTCCCAGCACTGGGAATATTTTAGGCTGATTAGGCTTTACACTGTTACATTCAAGATTTTGTCCCTCACTTCATAAAGGAATAAAAACCCTAATGCAAGATGGTTATGTATCAAAATGCAAGAAAACGACAAACTCTTTGAAATAACCTACATTTATAAAAATATATCTCCTCCATACAACATCACACGGTAGTCTTTAAGGGTCTACCGTAATAATACATTATGACATTAAACCCTTACAATTTAATTTAACATGTAAAGTAGGTAGGTGACTATAATTTTCACTTATTAATGCCAGCCAGCTTAAACTTCAGCAGAAAGAACTAAAGTCGTGGGGAGTTGGAGATGAAGCCAGTGCTGTTCCGAGTAAAAGTTTAAATTAAATATTAAAAATGTTAATATTAAAGTATAACCTTCCAATTATTATGGTGTAATCCGGCGCCAGGGTCTTTGAAAATCCCGGATCCCAGAGCCGACGAAGATGTCCAATATACTTCCAAATAAACGTAGGTGTCGAACCGGGGTACTTAAATAAGACCGATGAACACTAGCTCATCGCTCATCTGGATCGATGGGTCCAAGATGGTAGACCAAGTCAGTACCCACTAAGTACCTAGCCATCGGGATATAAGAACCTTCAATGAAATCAACATCATGTTCCAGTCTTACCGGATGCAGCTGAATACCAATATTTTACATGGAGAGACCGCCTATCTGACCTCCGCAACCCAGTAAATGGGTAAACCCCTTGGTAAGACTAGTTGTCAGACTTTCGGGCTTCTGACGACCCGTAACGACTGTCAAAGATCCACGAATGGCAGCCAGGACCATCGGCTTAACGTGCTTTCCGAGGCACGGAGTCTGTAAAAATGGTCACCCATCCATAGACCAATCGCGGCAAGCTTAGCTTAACCTGAGCGATCGTCCCGTGCGGCTGTTATTACTTAGCCACAAGCCCTCAATGGAACCAACAGCCATACTCATATCCTCACCTACTTCAATGACCACATCAGTGGCACAAACCAAACGTCGCCACATTATATTTCAATGTCAATTCACTCCATATCGGATATCGCACGGCATTGAACCGGCACTCTCCTGACAGGCCACACCCGCCATTGTTTCCATAGGGCTGACAACTCGAAAAAGCAGCGGCAAAACTAAGGGTTCCGTACCACTGTATAATATTTAACACTACATATATACAAATAAAATTGAAGTGTCTGTTTGTAATGTCAAAATGACAGCTTTTTACAAATTGCATATCGACGGTTAAAAGGTAATAAGCGACATTATTTTCGAAAATGAGTCATGAATGCCATCCTACTTAAAGTCTTATTTTAAGTAGGATGGCATTAATGACTCATTTTCGAAAACAAAAATCGCCCTATTACCTTTTAACCGTCGAATTATGAAAGTATATACGGTACTTAAAACAAAAACACTGTATTTAAAATGTTTGTCTGTTTGTCTGTGTGTCTGTTTGTTCTGGCTAATCTTCGAAACGGCTGCACCGATTTTGACATGACTTTCAGTGGCAGCTAATGTTATAAAGAGTAACGTAGGCTACTTTTTTCCGATTTACTGCATAATCAGCAATACAGCTCCTTGAGGCGACGATAACCGACTTTTAATGTTTTTATACTGAAGATCGAAGATGTGCCATGTGTTGCCGGACGTAAAGAATAGCACCACCCCAATTCCTCCCGTGGGTGTCGTAAAAGGCGACTAAGGGACTTACTAGAGAATGGGCAGCAGCGTTCTCTATGCGTTTTTAACACCATACTGCGATCGCCAACTTGCCTGCCAAGCGTGGCGATTCTGGCAATCACCGCCCCCTTTTTGGGGGAGGCCTATGTCCAGCAGTGGACGTCTTTCGGCTGAAATGATGATGATGACTTCTCATGCCGACGGTACAAGGACGTTTTGACGACGTAGTACCTGGTATTTGGATTGAGTTGACACGGGTCGAGTTGTCACTGACCCGTAAATAAATCTAAATCTAACTCGACATCCTGAAACACCATATTAAAAGTATGACAAGCTCTTATCACGTACGAGTTCTGTCTGTAGATAGTTCTGCTTGAGGCACATGGAGAAGACGTCTCCGAAGAAATGCACTCTGTACACGCATCCCGATCTTGCCCACCAACTCAGGGACGTCAGTAGATCCGTTCATAACACTAACCTTAGAATAATAATAGGTACAATTACGGGCCATAACCTCCTTAACAAACATATTTTTAACATAGGCGCCACAGACAGCTCCCTTTGCAGGGGCTGCCTTGACGCCGAGGAATCAGCCGCCCACGTCATCCTGGATTGCGAGGCCGTGGCTCCACAACGTGAAGAAATCCTCGGAACAGTGAGGTCGCTCTGTGAAGCCTGTGAAGCTCCCAGGAAGCTTCTGTGCTTTTGGGCGGAGCTAGGCTGGCTCTGTTAGTCAGAATCCCCACGCACAACGGACCAAATGGGAGTCTAAGTGCGGAAAAGGGAGCCCCATCATCATCATCTCGAAAATGTCCGTTTACACTAACATTAACGGCCCAATCCTTCTCACAGGAGACCTGTATCCCAGCAGTGGGAACATTTTAAGCAAATTATTTTATAGCAGCCTTAATATTACATACTGTGTGAAAATGTCAAGTGTCTACCTATTACTGTTCAAAAGATACAGCCCTGTGACAGTCGGACGGACAGTGGAGCCTTAGTAATAGGCTCTTGTTGGCACCCCTTGGTTACGGACCCCTAAAAAGTACGTACTTTGCTCCACATTCTACCGGACACAGAGCCAAAGTTACGGCCCTTTCTACAGCCATTGTAACGGAGTTAGAAGGTAGTTTGAGCAAATTAAGTGGAAGTTAGCAACTTATTGGAGGACTTAGCAGTAAAGTTGCATAAAAAGTAGCGTCTAAGTAAACATAATGTGGGATAGATTGACAATAAAGTCTGGAAAGGGAATTGTATCTTTTCCAACAATGAGCTGTTTTAGTCAAGGGCCAGGTTTTTTTGCCTTCATTCAATTAAACACACATTATACATTGTTTACAATAAATAAAATTGAAGTGTTTGTTTGTAATGTCAAAATACCAGCTTTTTCCTAAATGCATATGAAAGTATAATATACAATACTCATAACAGAAAAACGTTTGTCTGTCTATGTGTCGGTTGGTATGTCTGTCTGTTTGTTTGTTCCGGCTAATCTCCTAAACAGCTGGACCGATTTTGACGAGACTTTTATTGGCAGATAGCGCATGCTATAAGGAGTAACTTAGCCTACTTTTATTTTAGAAAACTCACGCGGGCGAAGCCGCGGGCAGTCGCTAGTCCATACTAATATTATAAATGTAAAAGTAACTAACTATGTCTATCTTTTCACGCCATAACTACTAAATCGATCGTTATGTTTGGCAGATTGGTAGCTTGGGTCCTGGAGAAAAACATAGGCTACTTGTTTTATTGGGATTTGTAAAAAAAAATATGTTTAAGTATGCCTAATAAACGCAAATGAAGTTGCGAGCAACGTCTAGTTCATTAATATACGAGGCATTTTTTTCATAGCTTTTATTATGCTTTCGTCTTCAATCAAAGTTAACCTTTCGACTCCACAGTGACCCCAACTTACATAACACAAGAAATAACACAAAAATCTGACACGCACAAAAATCTAAACACATCAGACAACCCTGTACACGTCCGTTTGTTTCTCTGATCACTTGTCAGCGACTAGCAAATCAAGATCGATTCTGATACACCTAATTTAAATCTATCACCCCTCTCTTTCACTCCCACTGCCAACCGTACCTCCATCTCTCTCTAAATCGTGCGCATACGACTTAGAAGTTAAGCGTGATCGAGCTATCATTTGTCACGGTGATTTTTTTCTGTGGATTGATAAGGGAATTCGTTCTGACACCTAATATATTAGGCGAATTGATACGCGTGATTTAGTTTATTAAATGGTCAAGAGTTCACTAGTCAGTTGTTGCCTTGGTTACATAAGTCTTGTTAGTACAGCTGAGCTTGGCAATGCTTGAATTAATTCCAGGAGAAAACGATTAGTATCTAGTTGGTTTAGTTGTGCAGAATATTAAATGGAAATATGCGGTGCAGATTGATCATTGAACTGAGACAGAAACAATAAACTCTAGTCGAACAACATTACTTTTATATCATTGACACAAATGGCTCTAAAGGACTTAAGAAGTTAACGTTGACACTTCTAAATCCTAAAGGTCTTTCTTGCATATCCCTACTCACAGCCATGATAGAACCAACGAGGCATCCAAGACCTAGTACTTTTTTACATAATATAACTCGAACAGAGACAGTCCCTAGATTTATTTTATTCCATCCTAAACACCATTCTTTCTCTTGAACTGTACAGAAAAATTCAAACCAGTTCCCAAGTTCAAATAAATAACAGAACGTAACCACGAGAAAATACTAAATCACAAACTCGACAGGCAAAACTATAAATCTGTTCTCTTAGCAAATATTACGGCGAGAGATGCGGGTAGAAAACTAAAATGTTACGTCACTGCGCGGGCGCATCCCGAGCCGCTAAATGTCGGGTCACGCGTGCCTTCCGCCCTGCTCTGAGAACGTGGTATTAGCACACCTGATGCACCGAAGAGGTTAGAGACCAGTTTGTGAGAAATTCTGTGCGTCCTGTGAAAAGTGATATAAGTCAACTTATATCGAATGTGATATTATTGTTGCACCTTCATCAGAAAAAAATGCTCTATTATTCTGTCTAATTAACATTTTGATACGTCTATTAGTTTTCAAGATCGTATGGTACATCTAAGACGAAATGGCGTGTTTTGATAAATATTTTTGTGTAAATAAATACATATTGACATGTATCGTTCACAATATTCAAGTTATGAAATAAATAATTGTGTTTTAAGATGTATCTCAAGTCATATCATTATTCACATATATTTATTACGTTACACGTTTTTTTTTAAACAAAACTTTATAATGAAAAAATATAATGAAGACAACATTAAGTTTTGAAGAATACGAGTTTTGTGTTTACAGTGCTTCTGCCGACTGAAAAATATTACTCGTTTGTTTGACAGCTTTGAACAGGAGTTGATTTAGTTTCGTATAAAACTACCTGACAATGCAACAATATCACCTTTCACCAAAGCTTCACACAAAGTGTAAAGCGATACAACTCATTTAGAATCATACACGATCATTCATTTGGTGTGTTTTGATACAACATATAGCTTTTTTTAAATATCTCTTCCTGCAGTAACGCCTTTTGAGCTGGAACATAATAGGTTGTAAACAATACGACACTAAATACAAATTATGTCACTATTTTTGTAAAATTATTATCCTAACAAAATTTTATAATTTTTTACACACAAAAACTACTATATTGTAAAGTTGACATTTTCGAGATGTATCAGTTTTCACAGGACGCACAGAATTAACTGTAGACCTCGCGGTTACGAAGAAGAGAAGTGGAATTTTTAACGCTGTTCCTCTTACCGTGCCTCTTAAGTGTTAAGGCATCAGGAGTAGGCTCATACATACATATTGATAACACGATTGTGATAGTGACAATTACAATTAAGGCTAAATTAAGACTTCTTGCAACTATATACATATGAGATTCTGATCGACTTGGACTACTTGGACGTCTGAATTTAGAAATTGAGTTCGACCCGTTATTGGAGTGTGCTAGGATTGAACCAGTGTCTGGAGTAGGACAGATTTTTAAACACTGCGGATGCGGACTGACTTTACATATTGCGGGAGGACCAAAAGTACCAATTACGAGTAAGTACGTGAGTAATCTGCCGTTGCGGATAAGAGGACCAAACCTAGAAGACCAATTATTATATTACGTGAGTAATCTTTTCGCCAATTGGATGTTACATGAGATCTAACCACTTTGACCCAAAATAAAAGCTCATCACTCCACCAGATTCTATCACAGATATCAACACTTAACTCATTATTACGTAATTCATAACAATCATAATTATTACGAAACCTACTAAAATAATAGTACATTCACAAACACAATTGTTGCTTCCGACAGATCTTCGGATAAACGCGGATTTACGCAATTAAATGGATGTAACTAAAAATTATCACTTTTGATTACGACTCCTGGCATTTCGATTTTGTTATGTGTATGGGAAATGCTTTCAAAGACACAATGTGATCGGTTTCCGGTAATAGAATGATAGAATTGAACAATGGTATGTTTTTGATTTTGTTAGATAAGTTAGCTTTTAGATGGGAATTGAAGAATAAAAGAAATGTATGTGATTCTTTACTTAGTTGATTGTATAGTGAGAGTTAATTAATAGGTACACAAATATGGAGGGCTAAATGGATGAAATTTTAAAAAGAAAGCCGGCCGTTGTAAACTAGTTTTAAATATATTTGACCTTTTTGTTTTTGTGGTGTAAAGTTAAGTGTTATTTATTGACGATATCTTGAAGAAAAAATATGAGTGAAGGTAGCTAGCTCATAATCGAACGAACGAAAGCGTCAGGTGGAAAAACCAGACGCTTAAATAACCACCAAGCGGGGTAGGCTTCCCCAATCTCAAAACCACCAACCTTATCTGATTGATTGATTATTTATCGGCGAAAAATATGATGATATTGATGAGTCTGAGCGAAAAGAAGGGACTCAAGTAAAGTGCAAATCAACACTATTCCTATGTTTTAAAATAATTATTACGTAAAAATTAAAGTCAGATTAAAATTGCATAGTAAGTCTTATAGGCTAGATCGTAATTAATTATTAAGAATCTAGTTCCTAAATAACGGTTAAAACAAAAAAATTGTCTGAGACTTCTGAGAGTTCACAAATTGACCTTTATATCGCGTGACCAACTGATGAAAAACTGGGTCAGACAATGCAGCTTTTAATGTTGACATCCCTATCATGATTATCACTCAAAGGTGCCAAATACCTTCAGGGCGGGGGTGTCCTATCGTAGCCGGCTTGGCGCCTCCGGCGACTTTCACTACGCGGGTTCAACGACCACGCGCCAAAAATAATAGCGGCGCGCGCGCATCGGCGTTACGTCATCACCGCCGCGGTTTCCGCAATATGCTATAAAGATGTGCGGTTTATGCGCGGGCGACACTTTTAGGTTACGCAAGTGTGTGGTGACTGATGGCTGAGTGAAGTGGGTTAAATATTGTGAAAATTATAGTAATAAGTACTATAATTTTCACAATATTTAACCCTCTTCACTAGCTGGTGTTTGAGTTTGATTCACAGAGTTTGCTAAGTCCAGAAGGCTTTGCCAAGAAGTTAAACGCTATGATTCAGGTGATCCAAGGAGAGACGTTTCCCGACTTCTCGATTCGACCATCGGCTCTCTAACTCCCGGGCTTATCAAAATATTTTCCGATTTACTGCATAATCAGCAATACAGCTCCTTAAGGCGACGATAACCGACTTTTAATGATTGTATACTGAAGATCGAAGATGTGCCGTGTGGTGCCGGACGTAAAGAATAGCACCACCCTATTTCTTCCCGTGGGTGTTCGTAAAAGGCGACTAAGGGACTTACTAGAGAATGGGCAGCAGCGTTCTCTATGCATTTTTAACACCATACTGCGATCCCCAACCCGCCTGCCAAGCGTGGCGATTATGGCAAACCCTCCCAATTGGTGGAGGCCTATGTCCAGCAGTGGACGTCTTTCGGCTGAAATGATGAATGAATTATTAAAGATGACTGAAGATCACGTCTAAACTAGTAGTGTCAATAATTTGAAAAAAAAAAAAAGTTAAATTAGAGCATTTTCTTAATAACTTAATATTTTAAGATTATGTTTATATAGTGAAATTAATTTGTTAAGTTATGTCTAACGCGGATAAAAACTGAGAATCTCGCAAAATCTATCAAGCGTATTTTTCTGAAACCTTCAACTTTTTAAAGATAATTTAATTATTGATCTCTTAGTATACGTGTTTTATTAAAATACCTTTTGTTTTATGTATAATAAATTAATAATGCGTCTTATTTGGGACGGCGCTCCTGGATGGGCGAGTCCTATTATTGGCTGGACGTACGACGCGTTGCGTGAGCTCAGTACAGAACACGCAAGCTAACCACTCAAGGTCACCGGCAAATATCTGCGTCTTAAGTTAGAATTTCCCTCAAATGTAATGATTTCATGAAATAGTCATTCAATAGGGTAATTTGGTCTTAAGACAGTTGTAGTGTTGTGTTGATTTTAATGAGGTCGCGAATCATATTTTGATCAACATACAAACTAATACTGACCGGCAAATTACAAAAAATTTAAGAAATATTGAATTTTGCGGGTCACCCTGACGCTTTCGCCTTTAAAGACAAGATTGATAGACCATTACGCCTTAACTCTGTAAATTCCAGGCCTCCCTAACAATGAAACAAAACAGGACCAAAACTCTTTCTCCGCACAACATTGATGGTATCAATGGAAGTAAAAGCTCACACATAAAACAGCGTTGTCATTAAATACGAGAGATACAGAATCTTGAGATAAACTGAGACAATAGAGAGAGCGATGTTCGACGCGGTCGGGTGCGCGTGCGCCGATCATCGATTACTAATGAAATCGAGATGTTAAATGGCCGAGTGACGAATTGAGTCGCGATCTGAATGGAAGATATTTTCTCTATTTGATGTTGAGTGAAGAATTATTGTTATTTTATATGTGGTAAGTTATATAAGTTAGTTATAAGATGGATAGGTTACTCTTTATTATGTACACCATAAAAATTACAGATATAAATGTAGAACTGTTACATAGGGTGTCACAATGGGCGGTCTTGTCGCTAAAAGCGATCTTTTACAGACAACTGTTATAAGTTTTGTTTTCAGGCGCTCCATGTTAAATGTGCAAGAGCCCTTAGTCTGAATCTTGGGATTCGGGGTATGAAATCCAGAGTGAAGTCTAGAGAGGTACAGTAAGAAAAATATTAGCTCTCAGCTAATAACTACCTATACATAATGTCGAAAGGAATGTATCAAATAGTGTCAATTTAGATGATGTGTAAAAGTGGCAGTCTTCATCGACTTTTATAGCTACCCGTTCCTTGTCTGACCTTCCAAAAACATTCGCTTGCATATTTTAAAGTTAAACTTACCACAGAGTATATAACTTGTGGACATAGGATGTGGTTTCAAAAACACAGGTACAAAATATACTTTATAACTTACCCCATATTTGTATCTGCCTAGCCTTTTCCCAACTATGTTAGGGTCGGCTCCCAGTCTAACCCATCTAATACCAGTATTTTACATGCAGCGACTGTTTATCTGACCTACACAACCCAGTTACTGGGTAATACGATAACTCTCCCGTCCCTTGGCAAGACTGGTTGACAGACTTTCGCGCTTTTGACGACCCGTAACGACTGTCAAAGATCCACGAATGACAGCCGGGACCAACGGCTTAACGTGCTTTTCGAGTCACGGACGTATCTCGGTATGTAACCCATCCAGGCACCAATCGCGGCACGCGTAGCTTAACCTCCAACTTAAATTGTCCATGTATTCAAATCGCAACTGTTATTCTTTGACAGTTGTATGAAACTGAATCTTCGCGTAGTTTAATAATTTTCAACTGCCAAATTAATTAACATTGCAATTATAAAGTGACTTCCAAACAAAATGCTGCTCAAAAAGATTCAAATGGCACAGCCATTGCTCCAAGTATACTTAAGTAGAAAAGGACCAATCGACTCACAAAGTAAACTAGACTACCCAACAATAAAACTAGCCCGAGGATTAATCTTAATAACCCATAAACCCTTAGTCCCATAACTATAGCCCATAATCATCCGCTGAACAGTTTCGTTCATTTACGACCACAATCAAACTACGGAGTTTAATCGACTCGTAAAATATTATAATTTTTATCATCACTGTTAATAAGATGCGAATACACCGTGTAGTACTGTGACCCTGACTCAGTTTGCTTTACTTCGTTATGGAGCAGACGAGTGATACAATGTGAATGAATGAATGAATGAATGAAATGCATCGACCCAAGCGTAGTTTGTCCAGACTTGATTACTCGAGTGAACCTAAAGATTCACACTAGCCCCTGGAGCCTCATGTTTCATGTGGCTACAGAGACCAGTATATATCAAGGAGTGGACTGGGGGACGCGATAATGGTAGGGAAGACGTGCCCATAATCCTATTGCCACGTCTCATGGAAAGTTTATTAGAGCCGAACGGGATATGCTTTCTAAAGTAGGCAATGGAATAGTGGAGACTCGGGTGATATTTATCTAAAGGAGGGATCTTTTAACGACATCGCCACTCCTCGCCAGGTTGGCTCAGGTCCAACTGCTTTCTCGACTCTTTTCTATGTCACTGCTATGCTGTGTTACACGTCTTCGTCTGAGGCCTCGCTACTATCCGCTTCAGGTTTCTTGTAATTCTCGCTAGCAGCCTTCTTGATGTTATCTTGGTCTTCAGCTGTTACTACTCAATAATTGATTTCCTTTTCGACAGCGAATTTAGTTGCCCCTTCTTCTTCTTCTTAGCGTGTCTATGGCAATCTAAATAGAGTTTACCCAGAATTTGGCTACGAGTTTGGCTTACACGCTGGACACGATGTAAAGTCCCCCAATGTTTGTGGGACATTGCCGCTTAGTTGCTGGGATCAGCAGAAGATTCATAGACTGTGGAAATTCCACAAAAAGACACCGAGACCGACACCGGAGACCGGCAGTATATTTGTTGTTATTTTTGCAGAAACTAATAAAGAACCTCGCAAGTAGCAAAGTTAAATCTTGTGTGACCCTAATCCATACTAATATTATAAATGTGAAAGTAACTCTGTCTGTCTGTCTATCTGTCTGTCTGTCTGTCTGTATGTTACGTTTTCACGCCTAAACCGCTGAACCGATCGTCATGAAATTTGGCAGAGATATAGCCTGGGATATGGAGACGGACATAGGCTACTTTCTTACGTGATAACCGACATCCACGCGGGCGGAGCCGCGGGCAAAAGCTAGTAAATCATAATGTAATCAAACAATGACGTTCTTTGGAAAAAGTCAGGGCTTAGATCGCCAAGTAGAAGATAACAGCAGATTCATAGATTGTGGAAAAGCCACGAAAATACCTATTACCGGCAGTAATATATTTGTTGTTATTTTTGCAGAAACTAATAAAGAACCTCGCAAGTAGCAAAGTTGAATCTTGTGTGACCCTAATAAATCATAATGTAATCAAACCATGGCGTTCTTTGGCAAAAGTCAGGGTTTAGATCGCCAAGCAGAAGATAAGTACTTAGTGAATGTACTATAAAGTGCAAAACACTTAGAGCATAAGTTGTCAGCAGATGATATCAGTTTGTTTTGATGCCAGGCATGTTGCAGCAATGTGCAAAAATAGTTCTAGCTGCAGTTTAGTTGCACGTTACCTAAGTCAAGTAACCAACAAAAAATCACCAGGAAATCGATCGCAGTCTTTTCATCGGCAACTTCTTGTCGCGTCATAGTTGCCAATCTACATCATAGTTACTAGGATCAACATTTAATTTGCCACAGAGATCGTTGATACGCCTTCATAAGGACTGTGTATAGTCGATGGCCTTAGTCATACCGATAGAGTTTCTTGTCTATGATATAAATAGTTTTATCACGCACATGCTTAGGCAACTAATGTGTGGAATATCATTTAGATAGGTGTTACTTCATCGTAAAAATTATAACGGTTTTTTAATTTGCATTAATTCTATTAGCATTAATGCTTAAAGGTGTCTGTTTATTTTTTAGATTTAATTAAATTTTTATTAAGGCTACATAAAAATTGCAATATCTTGTATGAGTGTTGCACGTATATAAATAAATTATACCGGGTTATTGGTAAAACACTAAAAAATAAACATGAATTATTCATCAGACTTTCAAACAAAAATAAAAATATTTGAATTCAACGCTCTAAATGTATAGATTATCCATAGTTATTAATGTTTAATTCCATGACGAAGTAATTTCACTATTCTTTGTAGTGAAAAACGTACGTAAAATGTTAAAACTCATCAGTTTGTCAAAATAAAACACATGACAATAATTACACCCATAACCAAAGGAATTCCAGCTGTAATTATGATAAAAATAAGCAACATAATTCCCCATTCTTATTATGGAACAGAATAAATTATGAAATTCATTAAAACAAAGTAGCAAGGATAACTTGGTTTCAATCATTAACCAAAACAAAATTCATTTTAAGATCAATCAAGGGATTTTCACCCCTACTGCTGTGTCGTTAAAGTGTAAATAAACTGTTCGGTTATGTTTGCAGATAGTTAATGACAGCAGAGATTGGCATCATACCGTGTGACAGATACGAAATGACTATGCTTCTGTGAAAAATTACTTTTCATTTCCTTTAAATAGTTAGTTTCCTTATTTAAGTTAAACACCTGAGATTTAGGCAGAACTTATGACAACCTGTCTTGAAAATTTCCCAAATCTGTCGATTTGCGAAAAATATGAGCATTATTATTATTTTTGGGTATTTTTGTAAGTTTCATAAATTAACTGTCGACTTTAATGATGAAATAAAGAGACACTCTCGGATTATTTTGAACGATTGCTATTTTATTTATTGAGTTTTTTTATTGTATTTTCGAGTGAATAAGGTTCATAAAGAAATAAATACAAGTAGTTTTTTTCATATATTTTAAACGAAGGCTGTTCTTATAAAATTATCATTACGAATAATTTTGTGTGTATATGTATTGTTTGTCTGCAAAACTGTTTTCACATTTTGTATCCGCCTAATAGAGTAAAAACTTGATAATCTTCTTCGAATAAGTATACGCAATAACAATTTATTTTTCAGATTCTTCTTTTTATTTTACTTTATTCATTTGTAAATGTCAAGGCTTTAGGCGCTATTATTAATATACAACTTAATAGCATTTTATTATTATTATTCTATAGTGTCGAACTCAGATAAGCTTTGCTCATCTCCCAAGGGAAAACCAACCTGAAGAAGAAAAAAAAAATCTTCATATAAACTTTCTCCGTATTATTCATTCTATTTTTGAAATCTCAAACACTCCCACATGACCTTCTCGTACCCAACCGGATAACGTTACTAATTCAAATTCAACCATCGAATCTTTTAAACCTTTTAACAATGTGTTTATAAAACGATTCGAATTATTGTTATGTGGTGTTAGGGTTGCCCCGTTTGCCTTTTATAATTAGCATCAAGCATCTTTGGTCACTCTTAATCTCATCAGTAGAATTCTGGCAAAGATCGCCTTTCTCCCTAGTGTGAGAGCGGCCGCCACTAAGTTCTTAAATATGCAGTCTTCAAGCTAGTTGACTGTTCCTATCCAGAGAGCCCTGAATGATCAAAAGCAGAAAATGGTGAATAACAAAATCATCATAAAACTAAGATTTTCTCCCCGTAGCACAGTGGAACGAATGTATGGGAGCGGTTGGACGTAGACATGTCCGAAAAATAAGAGTAAAATTATGACAAACTAATGATGCCATCTTATTCGATTACTTAATGCCTTCATAAATTGTGGTGATGAATTTCTTCATAACTCCCATATTTCGGGAGTAATTTGAGAAAATGTGAAATTTTACTATGAAAATGAGTGTATCGAGCTCTCTCCCTCCTGATTCCGGGCTTGTTTCAAGTAGCGGTCTCTAATATCGTAATGCTATTACTAAGAGCTATATTTAATACTAAGACACATAGTGCGCCAAATGTGCACTTTCTGGGATAAAAGGAAATGAAAATTTAAAAAAAAAAACGTTTTTTCCCCATTTGTATTTACTTTAAACCGCAGACAGACTTATTAAGAGGTCTATAAATATATTATATATATACAGAAATATATATTAACAAAAATATTCACAAGAACTGATGAGAGTATGACTTTTAAGTAAGTTGATAATAAATTACCTAGTTTCATTAAAAGTACAATAAATAATTAAGATGTAAGCTCTAATTTACTAAGTTACACATTTTAAAACAATAACATCATTTAATTATCTTCGTCATCATCATCATCATCAATTAATTCAAATTCAGAATCGATGTCCGCTAAATCATTTATGTTAACAAATTCGATATCACTTTTCTCAGAATCCGTAAGCTCATAAAATTCCTTAAAAGAAGATTTTTTTACAAACTTATTTCCTTTTGGACGGATACTTGTAACAAGTGGATCAGAAGACAGTAAAAGATTGTGCATAATATCTTCATTGCATGAGATACTGCTATGCTTTCGAGAATGCCCCTCTCTATATTTTCTAAAATCTTTATTTCTAGCCTCAGATGCCTCTTCGGATAGAAAACCAATGGGCACAATTGACATGTTCTGAACTATGTCTGGCCCATGCATTAAAATTTTATGAAGTGAAGAAGGCATATAATACCATGGGTATAACTCCACGTAAAGCTTAGCAGTATCAAAGCAGAACTCTCGGAATTTAGTTACGTTGATCTTCTCTCCTGATGAAATACACTGCAAGATCACACAGATTTTTCTTAAAAGCATAGCATCTATTCCGGTCAGTTCAGCAGATTTAGTGTAGTTTTCAAAAAATCTCCTTGCCGAGTTGCCATTGTTGGTGGATCCACTGCCTTGTTTCACAACATCGAGAAGTAAGCCCGTTTCTCTTCTTACAGCCTCTTGAACTCTTTTCTTCCTGTCATCAACTTGCCTTTTTGCTATATCACCCCTTACTTGCCATGATTTTATGTCTAATTTGTAGGAAATGTGTAATAAGCATTCCATTGAGCGAATCCAAGCGTGAAGGGTGCTTAAGCTATATTTATACATGTCCTCGTTTGCGTGTTTATCTTTGATTAACTCTAAATTATTCATTTCTTTAGGACAAGCCTTGCATATGTCACACACTGAAGCTGCTGTATTGGATATAATGGAATGAATTTTACCATCAATCATTGACAACAGCAGTTGGTGTTTGACACTAATTCCATCAGTGATGGTGGATGGAGTTAAGGCTTCAATCTCTGCTTCGATTTCAGCCATCTCTCTCTGCACATTTTCTTTGGTTTCCTTTATAAACTTAAACAATATTGGCCGGCAAAATGAAGTGGAAGATGGTCGCTCGTTTTCCCAAATTGTTACACCTTTTGAGACGAGCCGCAGTGGTACAAGACTAATCATAAAATTACTAGCAAGATCGATTTGCTCATCTTCACTCGTCCTTTGATGATAAATGCTTTGGCTAGATGATCCGTCAAAACCCCATTTGCTGGTCAATACGAGCTGTTGATTGGGATCAACAGGGGTTTCTAACGACCTAATAAGTCTTCTTGAGGTTAAATCCATCAAGGCTTGTAATTTGATTTTTGCAGAGCTCTCTGTAACTGTGAGATCTTCTTTGGCCGGATAGCACTTAATTTTTTCTTTAACCAACATGTAGTAACTCGGGTATTGAAGAGCTCCTTCTTGAGTGTTGAAATCCCGAAGAGTGTTATAGCGCCATTTCGATAAGTTCATCGATACATAAAGAGCCAATGCCTTCAAAGGGGATATTTCCCGTACCTGAATTGATTTACCTTCAATGAAGGCTTTGATTTTTGAGGCCTCTTCTGGATTCTCCGTCAAGTATTTCATAACATAAGCTGTATCGCTTTGTCCTGCCTTTTGAAGCGCCCTTTCGGCCGAAAACATAATTTCAGCGCTGCTACTGCTGCATGAAAGACTATCTTCAGTGCGTCTTCTTTTTTGCCGGTTACTAAGGTCCTCAAAAGATTTACGAGGACTAGGATGTGTACAAGTTGAAGCATCAGATTTAGCAGGAGAAATTATGGGCTCGATGACGTCACTTATATTTTCTGTAGAAGGTTCCATATTTTCATTCTGTAATTCCGGCCATTGAATTGCAGCCTGTAGCCAAATCTCATGTTTCTTCCGAAACTTATCTGTGCTTCTTCCAGACTGTGTCCATTTTGCATAAATGCGGTAGCAAAATCGACGACACCAGTCTTTTAAACTTGTTTCAGCACTTTCACATAACTGAACACAACTGTTATCTTTTAAAACACTGAACAAATAGTTAAAGTCGCGTAAATCTTTATGTGCGCGTGCGCATAAAGCAACGTGAATATCAAGATTTGTATTAAAATTTGGAAAATACATTGCGAGATTAGCTTGGATACAACGAGGTGTAAATCAACACTGATTTTAAAGTTACTAATAGTGACCTATTTATATAAAATCCAGGTATCCCAGGTATCCTTTGTTAAATATTGCAAGGTAATTAGTTATTGTGATAATTAGTAAATGATGCATGCTAAATTAGTGTATTAAGAGCCATTTAGTAATTAAATAATAGCAATGTTCTTATCAGTAATCATTAGTGCATCAGTTTTATATGTAAACCTTAAGTCCCTAATTATATATCCTAATTAGCTTATATCTTCTCTAATTGGCTGCTCAGAAATGTTATTGTAATAAGGTAAACCTTTAGAAAAACGGTTTTAATCAACAAAATAAACAAAAAATAAAAAAATTGTGTTATAAAATAAACATCACTCTTTATCCCAGAAAGTGCACATTTGGCGCACTATGTGTCTTAGTATTAAATATAGCTCTTAGTATTAGCATTATGATATTAGAGACCGCTACTTGAAACAAGCCCGGAATCAGGAGGGAGAGAGCTCGATACACTCATTTTCATAGTAAAATTTCACATTTTCTCAAATTACTCCCGAAATATGGGAGTTATGAAGAAATTCATCACCACAAGTTATGAAGGCATTAAGTAATCGAATAAGATGGCATCATTAGTTTGGCATAATTTTACTCTTTTTTTTCGGACATGTCTACGTCCAACCGCTCCCATACATTCGTTCCACTGTGCGTAGGCCCAACTAAAACAAAAAATATAAGTACCTATTTAAAAACACGATTGCATCCGCCAACCCTCGTACACAATGATGACGCATCAATAAATGGAATTTATTCGTGAAGCGTTGACATCGACCCGACCTTGGCGAGGTAATCCGATGTGACCCGAACACGCTCGGGTCAAGCTGTTCTAATCCGATATTTGAATATTGAATTACGAATGGTCACTTAAAACCAATATACTTTTCCTTTTAATATATTTAACGGTTTTTATTAGCCCAGTTGGCTTGAAAATCTTCCGGAGATGGATTGAGTACGGGATAAATGGAATTGAGAGATATTTTTAAAATTAAACTTCTTAGGCGGCGATTCGATAATTGGACGAGAATTTAGAATGAAATTTCAAGGACGCGTCACATATAGGCACATTTCGTTACATGAGAGAGAAGAATGATCTAACTCTCTCGGTCTCTCACGCTAAATGTCTTTTTTCTTTATTTTTTAATGTTTCAGTTCTATCACGACGCCTACGGAGCACGCGCCATTTTTTTTAACTTTGTTTATCTGATAATTTTTGATTGATATATTCTTGAAATTTTCGCGCAAAATAATAAGAAAAGCTTAAGTTAACTTTAGATTAAGACCTAGTGTACCTACAGTGTAAAACATATATCTCACGGAATCACTTATGTCATAAGTCATAAGTAATTTATTTCATAACAATATAGGTACATTGTGTTGAAAATTTTAAAAGGAACAGAAATTCATAACGGAACTGAGTTAAATAAAACTGTTGAGAGATCAAAATAACAGAATATTAACCTGATTACTGAGATATGAATAATAATAACATTGAAATATGGCAACGAACTGTTTCCTTCCTCTACTTTTGGCGTTTCCTTAGTTATTGTAATAACCACGTTATATCCATATTTGTAGGCAATAAACATACTCAACATGTGTCACTTGTTTGTTATCTGAAGCAACCTTCATTTTAACATGTGTAAAACAAATGGTTTATTTGGGGTTATAAATTGGAAACTGGTTACTGATCTTATTATAATCTCTTGGAAGAACTCACGATTATATCTATAAGTATTAAGTAAATCTTCGTTCAAGAGAAAAACAAAAACAACATTTAAAAAATAATAACCTTATCGAACAATTCCCATCAACAATGATGCAAATCACTCAGCTACCGCACGTATTGTGATGCGGCGCGCGCGCAGGTCAACAAACGCGTCGCATTGTCATGCAATGTGGATGCGCGAACGCATAGTGCGATTGAAGCTCAGGCATGTTTGCATCCCGTGTCGTGTACACTAATAAACCACGAACCTGCAGGTGATCATTTAAGTCCTATAGGACCTGTAGAGAAACCGACTCTCTATCCAGGACTTCGCAGAATGGACGATCTACGACTTTTGATTTCCATGATCGGTACTTTTAAATAAAGGCAAGCAGATGGCTAGAAAGGGAGTGACTACTGAGATGAAGAATAATGGAGATATATGAAAGAAGAAGAAGCCATGCTTCGCCGATCCCAAATAAATTGGGACCTACACTAGTTCGTGGTTAAGTCCTGAACCTCATCGACTAGGGAAGCATGGTACAAAAAGGAGGAGACGTATGTATATTCAGTAGTGGGTGAAACGAGGCTGCTAATGATTATGAGGGGCAGAAGAATCAGGTGTGGATGATGCGTTGGCATAACTATAACTCGGTTTTAGGGTTCCGTACGAACAAATTAGAAAAAAAAAATAAAAAAAAAATTGGTTGTCTGTAAAGTAATGGTTTACGGACGATAGTTTAACGTGACAACGTCATAACAAAACATTGATGCGGCGCAAGCGTACAATGAGCGTAACGGGACAATGAGCGCAACGGGACAATGAGCGTAATGGGACAATGAGTCATCCTTTTTCGTGCATGCAGCCGGCGTTCATCGATTTATTAGAAATTGTCACGTCAAAAAAAAAAAAAATAAGATTAGCATCATCTTTTTTTAACCGTCTGACATATCAAATGAAAGAGCTTATTGTAAGGATTTCAAATATATATTTTTTATCATTTTAAAATACATATTTTTAAAGTTATATAAGAAAATAGATGAAAAATTACCATTCGGGGTCTTATCTCCGAAAGTACTGAGCCATTTTTTTTTTTATAGAGAAAATAGTTCTTTACTTAAAATAGATTACAGGAAAACCTATAAGAAGTCTATGGTCCTGAAATAACATGGTAAATATCTCAATTTGTGCGTACAAACTGACATGTGCACTTACAATGTATGACAGAACTTGTTTTTCAATTACAATGTTAAGTTTGTTCTTGGGATAAATTCAAACCAACTACGGAACCCTTATTGTGCGTGGTCCGACATCCACTTGGCCGGTTTTTTTTAATTTAGACCAGTCGAAGAAATCACAGATTCTAAAATAGCCACTGGTCTTTGCAGGCATTTACTTTGTAGTGAAGTGAAATGACAATCTGTGCGTGCACATAATTATGTTTTCCATGAACACTGAGGCTAAGAACTTGTACACTACGTAATTATTTACAAAAATGGGTGTTTATGACTCGGTGCTTCAAGTTAAATAGCAGTTAATACATTCGTTTAATACTTCTAGTAAACTGATTTAATTGAAAGCGGTTGTTATTGACACTGGTAGTTTTTAACTTCAAAATAAATTTTTTGCAGGATATTTTTGTCGATGAGCGATCTCTGGTGTATCTTGGTTGAACTATTTTGCAACTCATTCCTTGAGTGCGAAAGGAACATAAGGATAAACATTTGCAAGATGGAAAGAAATTTATGATCCAGAAAAATACTGACTTAATGAGATCTGAGATCATTCTGATTGAATTCGTCCACTTTGTCCACAATTTTACAACGCGTTGTTACATTAAAATTTATGATGATTGGATCCCAACACAGGACATAATCGTAATGAACCAATCAGGTACAAGTTACAACAAAAATTCAATTATCCACAAAAATAATTTGGACATTACAAAATCCTTGCACGCGACGGCGACGCTTGGGCAATTTTGTCAAATTTGACCGCAGCCCAGCCCCGTACACTGCATCGTAATGGCACTCATTAAATATGGAGTAAGGTAATTGGTCTGAGCATGCGAGATCGGAAACTGTACACATTAATTACAGTGTTGATGAAATTTGTTTCAAGATGAGTCAAGTTTTACTTGGAGAATCACTTGATTCTGAATGGGTTGATGACGGTGTAAAACTTTGTAAAATTGGACTTAAGACGCAGATATATGCCAGTGACCTTGAGTGGTTAGCTTGCGTGTTCTGTACTGAGCTCACGCAACGCGTCGACGTCCAGCCAGTAATAAGACTCGCCCATCCAGGAGTGCTGTCCCAAATAAGACGCATTATTAATTTATTATACATAAAACAAACGATATTTTAATAAAACACTTATACTTAACGATCAATAATAAATTATCTTTAAAAAGGTGAAGGTTTCAGAAAAATGCGCTTGATAGATTTTGCGTGATTCTCAGTTTTTTATCCGCGTTAGACATAACTTTACAAATTAATTTCACTATGAAATATAAACATAATCTAAAATATTCATATATTACGTTATTAAGAAAATGCTCTAATTTAATATATATTTTTTCCAAATCATTAACACTACTCGTTTAGACGTGATCTTCAGTATAAAATCATTAAAAGTCGGTTATCGTCGCCTTAAGATATATACCCGAGACGAATGTGTAAATATATGTTTTGGCTCTAGTTATTGATAACCTGGATGAGATTCTGTTTCCCTAGCATGGCATAAAAAGAAGGCCTAGATCAAACATTGGGTGGAACAAGGATGCCAATGCCAATGATGATGAGAGGTATGAGGAACAGGATGTTAAGTTCACTCATCCTCTATAGAAAAGGGAGGATCCTCCGACCAGACGGGTGTTGTGCCTGGTGGGCTTCTGCCTGACGATTGATGTTGGGATGTTGTATATACGCCAGTCGCGCGGTAAACTCTGCTAGCGCGATGCAGGATTTGTGTGACGTCAGGTCTTTGATGGGTAGTTCACATGTGGTGTTGTAGAAGCCGCCAAGATGGCAGACACACAACAATACCAAGTAATACCAAACACGAAATAAACCAGCATTAAGAAAATGGTGACAAAGCGCCAGATCGATTTCCCAGCGTAAAATACTCTTGAGATACTATTGTCCAAACTGACAGACAAGCGCCCAATTGTTAGTTCACAGTTACACTAACAATTGACACCCAACAAAACAAATAGCACCCGCTACTTGTTCACACTATATCAGACCACGACTCTATCAGACAATCTCGCAAATTCCCTATCGTTTAAGGCGGTATGACCTTGGAGTTGGATGGAGTTTTTTTAGAAAACAAGTTATCTTATTTAAGGATCTGGCGGACTTTTGATAACACGATTAGATTAACTTTGGTGGATAGAAAAAAAAAAAAACAAAGTTACCCCTTTTCGTAATGTTTAATCAGTCTCATAGTGACATAACAGACGTTTTCTTTTTCTT
Source organism: Dryobota labecula (assembly GCA_947523025.1). Classification (NCBI taxonomy): domain Eukaryota; kingdom Metazoa; phylum Arthropoda; class Insecta; order Lepidoptera; family Noctuidae; genus Dryobota; species Dryobota labecula. The sequence continues at coordinate 3,648,038 of OX383292.1, forward strand.
ATTTTTATATAAATGAAAAGTCAGTAAGATGGTTTAGCACAATTCGCTGAGTTTGTCTTGATAAAACGATTAAAATAATTACTATGTTTAACACGTTCCCTGATCAATGACCCACATATGGTTCACGTTGATTGTTTAACTATTGTGTCTACTTTGAGAACAGTGAATGTGTTAAATACCTATGAAATGCACGAGGCAACCGCTTGCGACTTCGCAAGCCTACTTAAGGACGGCTCGAGCGCCGAGCCATAGCGCCTTAAAACCTTGTCCTCCTAGGAAAACAGGCGTGAACAAGCCATAAATCAGTATTAGCCCCTCTAATAACCACGTAGGGTGTCCCGTTACCTTCCCAGCGATGATGGCGCGAGATTTATCACATATTCACGCCGCTTCCGGGACGAGGTGAGCAGGAATGGAGCTAATAACTCCTCTATTCGAGTGTTAGCGAATTAATGGCCTTATGAGGTATTCAAAGATTATGTGTTAGGTTTGAGTAATATTGATATTCATAACTGATTTGTGGAAGTTGTTGAGTTGTTGTTGGATTTATTGGTTGAATGTTTTAATGGTACTGCCTCGATGGTCAAGCGCTACTGCTCAGCATGAGGTTCTGGGTTGGAATCCTAGGTCGGGCAAAGTGTTATTTAATTTTTCCGTGTTGAATTGTATAACTAGCGAAATGTAGGTGTACCTACTATAGGTACAGCTCTGCCTTACCCTTTGTTGATTACAAGCGTAATATTATGTTATTTGTTTTGATGGTAGGGGGTCATTCAAGTATTACGTAAGCAGAATTTTAGTAATTTTGAACCCCAACCTCCCCCTTTTCAGCAAAAGTAAGTAAAGCTCATAACCCCCTCCTATGCTTACGCAAACATTGGTATTTTTTTAAATCTGTTCATATTTCTTTATTGTTATTTACGAGTCTGGAAATAATGAATTTATAGACTAAAAGTAATTGAATGCCCATACTTCGGTTCTTTCTAACCATAAAACACCGCGTGACAGCGAGTAAGCAGTATCAATAATTTTGGGGAATCCCTGAACATGGGGTTGCCGTCTTTGTTAAAATCAAAATCAACAAAATTTTGCAGAAAAATCTGAAAAAGTAAATAAATAAATGCTGACGTAATCACCATCCAGATCCCCTGTCCCCCATGTCATCAAAAATAATCAAAGCAAAGACCCCGTTAGGTGCTTAGGTAACACTGGAATGATACTGTTATTACTACATAAAGAAGCTGTCAATGACAAAGAGTTACCACTATTGTTTTGTTCGGTTGACTGAATCATCCAACGGTTTTGGTAGTCAATTAAAAAATACTCTCTTTTTTAATGTGAGCTATTAAGATATCGAGCTAATAAACTCCACCACAATTTCCATTCCCATCTCATCTGCGCGTTACAAAATATCGCTGTCGAAACTCAGGCGCATCATTACGATCGCGTGCTGTGCGCGTACGCAGCTGTCGCGTCAGACGAGATAAAAGAGAGAAATATTCGAGGCACGTAACACTTGTGTGTTTTTACGCGTAATTACGGAGACCGTGGACAAGTTGAGGCATGGCTTTTTGTTTTTAAGTGTAGGTACACAGTGTGTGTATGTCTAGATAGGTTTGTAGTGTGGATGTGTTTTTGTGTTGTTTGCCCCCGAGGGTCTTTTGGAGACACTTTGTTGTAAAAGCAAAACAACGGATAGAGGATGTATGGGAAGAATCTACAGCTACAATTTGCTTTTGAGATAATAGAACAGTTAAAATCTATACCTACAAATAAATAAAATTTAAGTGTCTGTTTGTAATGTCAAAATAACATCTTTTTACTAAATGCATATATTTACTGAACACATACAACAAAACAATTGGTTTTTTAAATTTTGTCCGTCTCTGTCTTTCTATCTGTTTGTTCCGGCTCATCTCCGAAACGGCTGTACCGATTTTGACGGGACTTTCACTGGCAGATAGCTGCTGATAAAAATAGCTTAAGTTACTCCCTACAACATGAGTAACTTAAGCTACTTTTATTTTAGAAAAAGCAGAGCGGGCAAAGCTTTGGGTCGCACCTAGTTAATAATAAAAACACACACGATAGTCTAAATTGCCTAAATTACATAGTGTTTACATAAACCTTATTGCATTGCTCTCAAGCAGTAGCAAGTGTTGGGAAGCCATTTCTGCCGCTCCCAGATAATCATTCATGATTTCAAGTACGAGCCAAAATACACAAGAATCTACGTGAGCCTTTCTTTTTATTACAACACAAGAAACCTAGGTTTCCTCACTTTACGACTTTCTCGACACAACAAATCTTACATAAACAAACAGGTACATAAAACCGCAGCCAAAAGTCAACGCGATAAAAATCACAACTTTTCCTTTAGCAGCACCATAAAACAGCCAATGTTAATAACCGGTCAAACCGCATATTTCCCCGTTTTCCCTACTTTTCCCGCGGTGAACAACCTCGAATGTGAAAATGACATAAAAATGCGCTTGCACATACGCCACTTTCGATCTCAAACAGGCTTCCGTTGACGAGCGAATACTCACTCTTATTTTCTAATCGACTTTCGACAAGACCCAATTATCTGAGAAATATATCTGTGAGATTATCGATTGGGATCACGTTTAGTTGTCGAGATAACGTTAAATAATGTGGGTAGTTGAAGAGATCGTTTGACTGTTGTAGACATATTGGATTGTTGCTCTCTTGAATTCGGAAGAAGGCTTCCGATGTTATGTCATTGGAAAGGTTGAAAGCGACGAAGTGTTTCAAGAAGACAATGAGGACTATCACGTATGAATTCGCCGCTAGAGGCGCTAGTGTAGAGTGAGGTCTTCGAAATGTCACATGTCACTGTTTGTGGGTGGACTACGCGAGTTTATTTCAAATTAGATTATGAATTGTATGTGATAAAACGGGTGACTCCCGCTCCGGCTCGTTACTGGGTTGTGGAGGTCAGATAGGCAGTCGCTCCATGTAAAATACTGGTATGCAGCTGCATCCGGTTAGACTGGAAGCCGACCCCAACATAGTTGGGAAAAGGCTAGGCAGATTTATTTTTGTATGACCTAATCAACATCAATAAGACTAAATCTTAAATGATTAATTAATATTATTGATAATTAGATTAATGTTGTGAATATTTTGGAATACCTGAGATTAAGTTATGGCAAATATGGGTTACGGGTCAATGAAATGCAGTGCTTTGAGACAGTTTCATACTTCGGAAACTTAGTATGTCCTCCTTTTTTCTGAACAAAACGAGACTGCGCAACACTGCGGCTTGCTCGATATTTTTACGGTACGGTTTTAAGGTATTCAATATGACTTGAATGTAAACTTTTTTTTCACGCCCGTAGTAACAAACATTAGCAGCTAACTTCAGGACCTTACTCGACAGTGGCGCCAACTGATAATCACAAATGTAGCCCTCATTATATTAGCTTCATCTAGTTTCATATTGATTTACGTAGGAACTTTGCTGTGATTTATTTACTTCTAAATTCCCTTTGTAAGTGAAACTATTTTCGAACTGCCTCATTGGTCTAGTGGTAGGAAGTGCTACTGCTGAGTACTCTTTTAAAATGTTAACAATATTTTGTATAAATTAAATAATAATTATAATTATGTGAAGACGATATACTTACCTAGATTAAAATTACTATACCACAATTGGTAAAAAGAATGAAGTAATGGTGCCGATTCCCTTGTTCACAAACTATACAAAATTTAAGTTCAGTGCATCTTTTTCTTTCTATTTCATTAAGAAAAGGACAGAAGATAAATTTTAGTTTAGTCCTGTCAAATTAATCAGCGCCTGTCACTATTCCATACAAGTTTAGACGTGATTAAAAACTTGCCGACTAAAATTACGTCAATTTACGTCAAGCGCTGATTAATTTGACAGGACTAAACTAAAATGTATCTTCTGTCCTTTTCTTAATGAAATAGAAAGAAAAAGATGCACTGAACTTAAATTTAGTTTAGTTTGTGAACAAGGGAATCGGCACCATTGTCAGACAAATTAATTATGCGATACATACATGGTGCTCACTGAAGCCAGGAAGCTTGTCACAGATTTTAAGTAACTGGACTTGTACTGGATGTAAGCATTGTTTTGCTCCGGCTTAGCTATCTCATAAAATCACCCTTCGCCACTGTACTTCTGACTAACCCTTCGGGAATTACAAGCGCAATGTTATGTTATTTTCGCGCAGTGTACTTACAACAGTATAATATACTAGCTTTTTCCCGCGGCTCCGCCCGCGTGGATGTCGGTTATCACATAAAAAAATAGCCTATGTCCTTCTCCATAAATATCTCTGCCAAATTTCATGACGATCCGTTCCGCAGTTTAGACGTGAAAGAAAACGTTACAGGCAGAGTTACTTTCACATCTATGAAAGAAAGTATGGATTTACAAGCTTAAATAACTAAATCACATTAATATAAATCTTAGATAATTTAAGCCCACTGATTCCTAATCTATATTAACTGGAAAACTTTCAATTTAACTACGTTTCAATAATGTGCTCATCAATCACGGCGCCTGGCGGGTAATTAGCACAATAACCGGTTAGTTATCGTTATAAAACTGATGGTATCGGGATTTGTAATAAATTGTAACACTGGCAACATTTCTCTTCGTAACGGTGGCAGTTTTGAAGCATATAATTAATTAACTTAAGTAGAAAAATTGCATTTTAAATTTATTAAAGTTTAATTAAATTGTATTATTACAAAATAAGCCAAAACGTTCAACAGACACATCAAATTCGAATAGTGGCAGATACAAATATTTTATTCTATTTTCAATTTTGAACGAAAAAAATACTGTGGTAGATAATGAATAAATCTACTTAAAAGGTAGAGTATTAAATTTTTTTATTTATGTAGGTACACACAAAACACTTAAAAGAGAAAAATACATGAATATAGAAAAGCAAAAAGGTAATCTTTAAAAACAAGTCTAAATTCAATTAAAACAAGGATATTATAGAAAGTGATTGTTTGCATACCATGACTCCATGTCCTCAGATACAAATCAACCTCCATGGGCAACCTTCGGCCGTCGGAAGACGTCAAACTGCTCTATTGTGGCACTATGTACTTGTGACGAGTTAGAAGGTACTTCTCAATCTGATTCTTAATTACTTATAGAAGATTGTTTGCTTTATGATGAAAAGAATTCCGAGACGGAAGCCATTAGATGCTTAGAATAAACGTAATTATAGTAGCTGCAGCCCGCGGATTCGCCCGCGTGGCTTTTTCTAAAATAAAAGTAGCTTTAGTTACTCCTTATAACATCAGTTATCTGCCAATGAAAGTCGAATCAGAATCGGTCCAGCCGTTATTAGCCGGAAGTCCGGAACAAACAGACAAACAATTTTTTTTTTTTAGTTGTTAGAAGTACCGTATACTTTATATGCATTTAGTAAAAAGCTGTTTTTTTGACATTACAAACAGACACTTTAATTTTATTTATTTGTATCATAAATGAAAAGACTACGTGCGTGCTTTATCTATGAAATAGGTATGCCCTATATGCTAAGGTGACTAAATGTAGGTATATTATAACCTAGTCAAAACATATATCTAGGCATTGAAAAAAGAACCATGGGCAGACAGCATAGGCGTATATCGTCGTATCCTACGAATAGTGCCCTAACGAACATAGGGGCTTCCTTTTTTTATTGCATAATTCAATTCTGCTCATCATACCACATATAACCAGTTCAACAAAACAATTAAAAACGGGATTTAAAGGACAAAATGCGTATAAAATATAAATATTATAATAATTAATTTAATTAAACACAAAAAAGTGTCTCCTGAAAAGTAGCTATTATGCAGTTACGCCCCTATTCGTAGGATACGACGATATGGGGGGCGCCCCCCCCCATATCGTCGTATCCTGCAGTGTCCATCCCAGAATGGTCTAGTGCCCATCCCAGGATATTTGTAGGCCTAGTAGAGTGTAGATTTGTTGGCACTTTTCTATTTTGTTAAGTACCTGGTAATTGTTGAAAGGCCTACACTGTCCTCCCATACCTATTATCACTGTTATTTAATAATATTGTAAAGCCAATTATTTTTAAAAGAGTAACCGTGGAGTTTCTTGCCGGCTCTTCTCCATAGGAAACGACTAATTGGAACCGTGCACCTAGCTTCTGACGTTTTATAAGTGCCCATGTAGGTTTATGTGAAATAAAATATTTTGATTTTGATTTTTGATTTGGTAACCGATTCGAAATTCTAGGCTGAACAATCAAATAACTTCACACAAAAACAAGTTCAATCAAATAAATAACCTGTAACCGAGAAATAAAATAAAATAGTAGAAAATTAAAGACATCATACTGTATCTGGTACGGATGGAAGGACAAAGAAAAAATGGGTACCTCCAGGCTGCAACCAAGAATGTCCTTATAGAAAAACCCAATAACACACAAATTATTATTTGAAAGGAAGAAAATAAAGAACGACAATACGTTTATTTAGCACAGACTAAAAGGCAGACATAACACAACATAATATACAACAAAAAAAAAATTGGCATTCATAAGGACGAGCAAATCGCGCATTTCGGTGTCGCGAACCATAAGTTTTTCCCGTACCAAAAATCGCTCAACGCGGCTAAAGAATTTTCACTTCAATAGATTTAAATACCTAAAACTAATAAAAAGTGTAAAGTGCGATGTAAGAAATTAGCAGGAAAGCAGGGCTTTAAATACCGGTTAATTTTCGTAACGTTACCTTGTATTGACAGACTTAAAGTTATTATTAAAATAACGGTAATCGGTTTAACGTTATTTATGCGACTATTAATTTTATCGTTATTTTAAACGGGTGAGATGTTAGTAGTGGGGCCTGAGGCGTGCGGCGCGGCGGGAGGCCGCCCTCGCGCCTCTGATGCCGTGACGATCAAAACGTTGCCTGAATCTGTCTGATTCTTACCCACAGAACGGCAACGTAGCTAAACTAACGTTAGTTATCGTATTTTTAATGTTAATTAACATTATATTAGTGGTAATGTTATCAAGTAACGTTAAATTTTTGTAACGTTAGTAGGTATAAAATTGAAATTTAACGTTACGTAACGGTTATTATTTTGTTGTTTTTTGGTAACGTTAACAAGCCCTGCAGGAAAGTGTGCCTCGTGGCTGCGCGAAAAAGGACCATTTCAGCAAAAATGCCAGACAACTGGTGCCTGACGCTGGTTTTCAAAAGGATCAGCCGGTCTATTCTGTAAAAATCTCACGGTGAAAACGTCGCTGAAGTGAGCTTGAAGTGAGAGCTGCCTTTCACCTAATAAAATAAATTAAAAATCACTTGATGTTAGGGATTGACAGTATTGACAGCTCACTCTAAGCTCACTTTACTTAACTTTTCACGGTGAGATATTTACAGAATAAATCGGCTAAAGTGTGCTAATATAACGCTTTGGCAGACCAGGGGATCGAACCCAAGTTTTACCACATTCGGCAGACGAGATTGAGACCACGACACACTCACAAGACAGTAAATATAACTGCACATAACGTAATATATAATAAAAAAACCATCGTCGGCAAGTAACTGGTGCTTTTACTCTGTTCGCAAGTTTAATACACTTTTACTTTTACAGAAGTTAAAAACAATGATTTGGCAGAAAATGTTGTATTGATCGACCAATGGACAGATGGGAGATTAATAAATTCTATTAATTATTGATTTGTCTTATTGATATAAGAATAGAGGTGATTTGTGTTTTAATCAAAATCTTGTGTTAACAAGAATATTTATTATTTATTTGTTGTATTTAGATGCCATGTTGAGATTGTGTATTTTATCGAAATCATAAACTAAACTAAAATCTGACAATGCCTAATTTGCCGGGTTTTTTTACTCATTTTCACATTATATCACAAGATTTTATTTTTAAAATATCAGTCATTTTGTTACAACCACTGATACGAAATTCGTCATTCCTACATGATCGGATACTTTTAAGAAACTTCAAATTCGTCATTCGTATAGACTAGACACGACCGGGAAAAAAAGTGGGAGCAACACTTCAAATAAAACACCCGATTATTGTACACTTAACAAATACAATTACTTTGAGCTTAGAGTGTAAAACATGACTCATCTGTTATTTAATCTTAGTAATCCCAAAGATAAGTGTGAACCGCGGAATCGCAGGCAATTGATCGAAAATGGAGAAGCTATCAAGAGTTCTCTTGCAACATGTAATTCGGTGTCCAGAGGCTGGGAACGCGATGATTTGGCAATAATAGCTGTGAGAAATCATCGTAATCGAAGAATCGAAGGCAGTTAGATATTTTTATTTAGAAGAGATTTTAGAAAATGTTGGTGATGTTCTTTAGAAAGGTCAGGTGCGTAGTACTCGCAACCGGCGTGCATGTATGAATGTAAACGAAGTATATTATAAGGATGTGGGGTTCTGTAGTTTCTGTCTACCCCCATGGGAGTAAGGCGTGAGTTTATGTACCTATGTGTATATATATGTGAATTTAAAAACAAAAGGTTTGAAAACTGCGGTGGCGTGATGACATAATAAAAAAACGATCTTAATCGTATCTTGAGCAGACAAATTCAAGTTAATCAATGGATTATTAACAATGGTGCCGATTCCCTTGTTGACAAACTAAACTAAATTTAAGTTCAGTGCATCTTTTTCTTTCTATTTCATTGAGAAAAGGACAGAAGATACATTTTAGTTTAGTCCTGTCAAATTAATCAGCGCCTGTTACTACTCCATACAAGTTAAGACGTGATTAAAAACTTGCCGACTAAAATTACGTCAATTTACGTCAAGATCAGATTAATTTGACAGGACTAAACTAAAATTTACCTTCTGTCCTTTTCTTAATGAAATAGAAAGAAAAAGATGCACTGAACTTAAATTTAGTTAAGTTTGTGAACAAGGGAATCGGCACCATTGTCTGTTTTTGGTGGCTGCTAAGCCGACCGACAGAGTTTGATTTTCGCCAGAACTTTGGTCCGAATACGTTGTAAAGTCTGCCAATCTCAGTTATCCTATTAGCTAAGTACTGTGAGTGTTAATTATAATGTTACTGCAATAATTATAACCTTTATTTACCTTTAAATTTCCAAAAATGACGTGAAAGCCTCATAAACAAAGATTACTTAGTGAAAACGACCACAATTACCTTTTAAACTACAGTTGAGTGTCACACCAATCAATCGTTCATGGCATAAGTAGAGAGAAAAGGTATCATTATTAGCTACCAGGGTGTTAGCACAGAATTACAGAAGGCCAGCTCCATACAACCACACATAGACACGTTTCACGCTGGGTAGCACGCACTCTTGGGGAGTCTGTTTCGCCACTTATTCTTCCCAGTTAAATCACTAGGAAGTGGTGAAGGACGGGCGTTTTGGGGAACTATCTTACGTAATTTTGACGTTCAAGAAGTTCGATTTTCAACCTCGTTTGAATAAATGACTTTTTGAATTTGATTTTGAACACGTACAGCGAGCGCAAGCGCACTCGCCGACTGGCATATTTATGAGATCGTCGTAAGTACGCGTCTATGTGTGCGTGTGTCAGTTTTCTTTGAACTTTTCGTTTTTTCTAAAATAAATAATATCAGCTATCTGTGAGTGAAAGTCCCGTCAAAATCGATCCAGCCGTTTTGAAGATTAGCCGGAACAAACAGACAGACAGACAAAAAATTTAAATATTGTCTAAGTACCAAATATACATATAATAAGATAAGCGTCCTATTTGTTCTAAATAATCATATTTTCATTCTTGTCGCTCGTTGTATGGAGCCAATGACTTAATTCTCTATGGAGCCGACCTGCTGTACTTATCTACTGCGTGTTTCAAAGCTAAGCTAATTTACTTGAAAGTATCACCTTCAATGATTGTTAGAAAATGTTGTAAAGAGAAAATATTGGAGGGGTTAATTGTCAGTTGTTTATTGGTTTATGGTTATTGTGTGGCTCTGATAATCGTAATTAGTTCGTTAATCAACTCGGTTTATTGCGTTCTAGTCCTGGATTATAGGTTTGTCCCAAATGGTGCTTGTATCTACGTCTTAGGCCTACTTTAAGTCGCCATTGATTTATGTGTCTGCATGCAGGTTGCGGATATCCGTAAAATATAATTGCATAACCATTTCTGTGAGTGGTTTATGCTCTGTTTAGACCTCAAGTTATTGTCAAAACATTCTTGTTATGATACTTATTAACACTGAGGGTCACTAAACGATAGGCGAAATAACAATTAAACTTCTACTGTGTATCGTTCAGTTTCCGTCGACCGACTAACTAACTAAGCACAAAGTTTAAAAATAAAGGATTTCTTTTAAACCACAATTAAATTATTTTTCCTGAATATTTGGGCTATTATTTAACTAATATAATTATACTTATATTAAGTTTCTTACGGTCCACGCAGGCGATCTAAGACAGGCCATCCAGGGAGCGAAGTAAGTTGTGGGAAGAGAGGTATCCACCACCTCAAGATTTCGTTAAGCCCCAGGAGCACCTGCCGGTTGCGAACTGCAGTGGCCTATTTGGAAAGCTCTCAATTGACTGCGTACTCAAGTAGGCCCCTGCAAACATAATCTGGCGAAGTGGGGCATAGTCGATTCACCTAACACTCAATGTGAGTGCGGTGTTCCTAAACAGACTATGTCCCATCTGCTGGAGTGTCCCAATTGTCCGTTCGCCTGCACCCTTGACTATTTGAACAACGCCTCTGACACCGCAATAAATGTGGCCACCTACTGGAACCTAAAAGTATAGATGTACAGTCGAACGAAAAGAAGAACAAATAATATAATTATGTTGTTATCGAGTTGAATTCAATCTTTCTCTCTCTTTCTTGGATAATAATTTTGGCATTGAAATTATCTTAGTAAACAAAGCAAAGTATGTAAGGATTGTAGCTCGTGGCGATCTGCCTACCTTCATGGAAGAAGACGTGAGTTTGTGTGTGAATTATCTTCCCTATAGATTTCTACGCCTCTGATTGCCAATATCACCAACCACAACTGCTATAATTACTTCCAACGCTCGAATGCAATAAACTTCTTTCCCATTCAACTCAGAATTAAAATAGCCATAACACGCAATAAGACTTTCTATAACTACCGTATAAACTAGCCGAAGAAAGCGTTAATTGATGATCCGTCTTGTCGTGGCGAAGGAAACTAAGTTTTTCCCGTTCTCAAACATACATAAACGGAGAGAAATTGATGTTCTGACGCTGGGGTCCATGTTGGGTTTACCTGGCTTGACAGTAGTGTGGCTGTATCGTTATTTACCTGTAACAAGAGAATAGTAGTTATAAATAACATGTGGAACAGACACAGGAAAAGACGAAAGTTTGTCGTATGTTTTAGTTATTGTAATAGGAATTATTCGACCCTGGTCTAGAAAGGAACTATTTGTTTTGGTCATTATGAAAGAAGCTTTAATCAACTCATCCTAATATCAGTCTATTTACTGGACATAGGCGTCTCTTAAGTAGCTTAAGATCTACGAAAAATCTATACACTAATAATAAAGCTAAAGAGTTTGTTTTTATTTTTTGTTTGAACGTGCTTAGTCGGATTTGGAAAATTCTTTTTGCATTTGATAGCCGAATTCTTGAGGAAGGTTGTAGGCTATTTAACATCACGCTAGGACCGATAGGAGCCGAGCAAAAAGAAAAAAAGTCAGATAAAACGCTAAGCGAAAACTAAGTAATAGCGCGGATGCGACGCGGTGGGTCGTGGGCCGAAATTTCCGAGTATTCCCGTTTGAGCACCAAAGATATTCCCATTTGAGAATACCTTTGGTGCTCAATGCATAGGTGCTCAAATCGGAATACTCCGAAATTTCACGCGGACGAAGTCGCGGACAGAAGCTATAAACGGCTAAAATATTACAAGAAGATTTAATTCTCAGTAAATTATGACAAACGCACTGCGATGATGATACAATACTAGTATACATATTCTATCATATTATAATCATAAAAAGAAACCTCAAGTCCTGTTTTCACCCACCGATTTATTACCACAGATTCCAAGGCGTCCTAATAGCAATATTTAATATACAATAACGTCGTGGGAAAGCTAGGAACGTGTCGCATCCGCTCTTTAAAATGCATAACAGCCTTAGACCATCGTGGAATACTAAAATAAAAAGACCAGACGCGACTAGAACTCACAAGAGTAAAATAACAAGATAAAATTCACCCTATAATGTTCATAAATTGTTAAGTCTAGCTTGTAACACAGAAGAGGTTGGATTCAGAAGTCTAACTTGAAATTGGAACAAAGGGTAATGGGGAGCCTAGCATTCATATAGGATGGTCATTAACAAGTTTCATTATAACATTGAAGCTAATTTATTTATTTAAATGATTTGGTATAAGGTACGGTACCTACTATAGGTACACCTCTGCATGACCTTTTGGAGATTGCCGGCGTGATATTATGTTATGTTTAAAAAGGTATGACAATTATGAAGACTAGTCGAATGTCAACTTGAAGTAATCTGTTGCCTACAGCTGACGGATCATACATAAGCCTAACCAATAACACGGCACTGAGTTCAATACTTCGCAAATCCTATCCATTCATTAACAGACAGATACCTGGCGCGACGATCATCCCTAACCAGGCACTCAGCCTCAGTAGTACAAAGTCAAAACTACGTATGTTTGACTTTGTACCACTGCGTCCACAGATTACACGCCATAGTTTTATCTCATTAAGCTTCCTTATTACTAATCTTACGGCAACTTCTCAAGGTAGCCTTCTGTTCGTATCTACTCTGTGTTATCGCGTCTTGTTGACAAATACACAACTTTCGCTGCGCAGGCGCAGGTGGTACGGCGGAAGCGCGCGCAGATTATGGTCGCCCGCGGTGCTAATAAATAAATTATGTGTCATTGAGTGTGTAAAGTCAGTTAAATAGCGAAAGCGTATTGATATCGCTTTGTTAGAGGGCTTAGGAAAAAGGTATTTATGTCAATGATGGATTTATTGGCTAGTTCAGAATTAAGTGAGACACTTATGCTTTTATTGTTAGAACGACTGACTAGGTGGATCCGGAAATGGAGTGGCTGAAAGATGACCTGAAGAAAGCCGAAGGGAAGATTGGGCATGAAAGTCGGCGTGTTCCAACGGAGCCATAATAATATAAAAGTAATAATAATAATAAATTAATAAATTTATTTATTTCTAAGAAATAAGTTACAGATCAGCCGTACTTTTGATAATACACTTTAATTATTTCAACACTATTCAACTGTACAGCGAATTCAGCGACTTGTTCATCTTGCTTTATGCTGAACATTTAATGTCATCTGTCGAAAACTCGCGCCAATAGAATCAATCAAATCAAACAACCAAAAATCAATCTAATGTTTTAAAAAGAATATGACCGCCGTCAGCTGTCAAAGATACCTTGTCCCAATTGGAAAACCCTGTAGTTGTGGCGCAACTTCAAAGACGCTTATGTCTAGCAGAAGACTGAGATACTCTTAGAGAAGAAATAAAACTACCCACACTGGGCCCATTTCCATCTCATAGAGAGGGCCTGTGTCCCAGCAAGGCAAATTATATGCTGATTATGCTTATGAGAAGAAATCTTCCATTATTCTGAATTGACGTCACACTTTTTTTTATCCTCAATGGGGAAGCTCTTGGCCTTCATCTGACCTGATGGTAAGTTACGATAAGGCCGAAGGTAGAAGCGAACTTCACCGGTAATCCTCATCCACAGAGGAACTGGCTACATTACCTCTAACTGCCGAAACACAAATGCTGTTAACATTGTTGTTATGGTGACAGACTTAGATAAGATGCTGGTAGCTAGCCAGGCGGACTTAGAACAAGCCCTACCACCAACCAAATCAAGGAGATTTTTTCCCCCCGCTGGGAATCAGACCCAGAGGTCTGAGACAGGTGGTCGTACCACTAGACCATAGAGGCGATAAACTAAAGAAACCGCAAAATATATTTTTTATAACTCCAGATAGCCTCGCTCTACCTAGTGGAAAGTAAGACTAATATCTTACTTAATTACACGGTGTGAACATACTACTCACAGTAATAACGCACGTAATGTTTTGGCGGACTTATTAGTTATTACATTTGTGACTTTGTTAGTGCCAGTGGGCAGCCTTGGCCTAATAGGTTTAGATCAATTTGAATAAACAATAGCTTTGGTAGTAAATCTAGTTTAAAATTAAAACTTGGCGGCCGTTGTTATAATTGTGAAGATTGATTACTGTGTATTGTTAATTTAATTGTTGAACTATGTGATTAAAGAAATGGAGGGTGGCACATCAACGTGCAAACTGCTACCATGGATTCAGTACAACATGATTCTGCAGCCCGCGTAGAAATTTCTCGTTTGTTATTTAGTAGTAGTAATTAGATAGTAAGTAGAATTTCCACCGAATTTTCTTCGACTGTAGTGTAGGTATTTTCTCGCAGTACAATTTAACGCTCTTAGCAAAGTTATTTTCCCAATCGTCTTTATTAATTATGCCGTCAGCTAGATGGACCGACGATTTTAAAAAGGTAGCTGGGACAGACTGGATGTGGAAGGCGGAGGACAGGATGTTGTGATGCAGCCTGGGAGAGGCCTCTGCCCAGCAGTGGACTGCGATAGGCTTAGTAGATTGAATGATGCCGTCAAAGGAAAAAAAAAATGAAAAAAAAGGGCTCTGTTTTAAATTCAGAAGACGATCACTTCCATCAATTAAATCTGACAGTTTCACAGCTTCCCATCAAGACATATATTGTAATATTAAACAAATCACAAGAGATCTAGTTACACGAACTCTTTTCTCATCATTACTAATCCCTTATAAGTTACTAATTGCAAGTATTGGAAAGCGCACGCACATATCCGGTGTAGACTTTCCATTTCGCTACCGGTGCGTATGCGCAACGTGTGAGCGGAAAAATGTAATTATGTGATTGAGTGCTGTATGGGGGTGTGTAAATATTACTTAATTAGCTATCATTTAGTGGAGGTTGGTTGGAAAACTAGCTTGTAAGTACAGCAGACAAATGTCTAGTGATTATTCAAGTGTTGTCATATAAAAATGGCGGTGAAAAAAGATTGAAAAATATAGGCACAAACAACACAATTCAGCCAATAATAATAAAAAAAAAAACGATACTTATCCTCTGCATTGCAACTTAAGATAATATTAATCCATAGAGACTGATATTGAAGTAATTAATATTAAAATATTCATCAGCATTCAATTAAAATTCGATATCAGACGGCTACCAGGACTCAATATTTTTTTCAAATTGCATTGCAAATGGCAATAATCCAGCCCAATCTATGTACACATAATTATTATTTATCATTAAAGTAATAAAATCCATGTTAAATGTTTTCGATAAAATTATTGATGTGTGTAATTGGCTCATAAAGTTATAGGTTTATGGCCAAATTGAAATAATCTAGCGTTCAATGGGCACTTAACGGTTTTTAAGATTGGAATAAATGGAAAATATGTATTTTTTTAACTTTTTGTTCGTTTTTTAAAACGTGCATTATCGAGAAGAAACGTTACATTGTAACTCGCAAAGTAAACCCGAGAGAAGGCAAAATTATTTTATATTTGCATACATACATAATTGTGAAATGGAATTTTAATTAAATATCTTGTATAATGCGTTGAGGACCTGTCATATTGTGACTAAGTAGACATTCAACGACTGGATCTGAAGAAAATTTCAATGTCAATGCAAAGAAATACAAAGCTAAAGAGATTTCTTGGCAATCATGAAACTTGCCTACCAGTTAAAAGCAGAGCTAGCGTTGCAAAGGGGCTGGATTCAGTTAAGATGTCTCGAAGGTCCCTAGATATGTACTTATGAACAAAGAAGAGGCCCCATCGTGTAGCTCAATCATTAGGAAGGCTCTTTAAGCAGTAAACTGCAGTAGACTAGTTTTTAATATCATTGCAGTAGACTAGCTATGTTGTTTGTCGAGTAACCTCCAAATCCACTGATATAATATTATGAGAAGTCTCCAGAAAAACTAGCCATACGTACAGTAAAGCCTGATTTACGCTTTGCGATTTAATGGGGGCTATCGTTTTTGTGCTCACCAGTTGGCGTCACTGGCGAGTAAGGAGCTGTCAGTACTTTTACTTGATATGTTTTGGATATATTTAAGTACCCATTACTTCATATTATGTTTATTTTATTACATTTTAAAACATCGAATGTACATTTACATTTTGATGTTCCAAAAATTGGCAAGCATGAAGCAGTCAAATATTATTCTTCCTCCAAGTGCTATCAAATTAGATCTTAAGTTGTTACTTAAAATCTTAAGCCAAAATTAATCACAATTAGTAAAAATTCGCGATAGAAAATCCCGCAAACCGTGAACGTTCAGTTTCACATTTTAGACCTCACTCTACACTTGCGCCACTAGCAGCGAATTCAAGCGCGATAGTCCTCATTGCCCGTGAAGCCTGTGGAAAGAAACTGGCATCGTGTAAATGCGGCTTATGTACGTAGTTAGACCCTCCTGTCTACTCAAAAGAACTCCCACATCTTTGTCACCGTTCTGCTTTCTGTTGCTTGTCAGTATATCCGCATGATATATGACATCGATGAATCGCCGGGGGCCGCTCACTTTCACTAACTGTCGTTTTATTTCGATGCCAAGAGGTGTCGATAGACTATCGCTTTGATAAAGTTATAGCTAAACATATTTCAATAAAGTTCTTTGTTAAAAAAAAAAGACTTCAGGACTTATTAGTAGGTACTAAATGTAGAACTAGATAAGTTATGCAGAAAAGGCCTCTATAATGAACGCAGATACTCGTAGCTGCAAAATTGATAGGCTCCAAGGCTATCCTTCTTATCATATGTTGAGAAAAGGAAGATAGAAGATTCAAAATGGGAAATATTTTACCAATAAACGCTGTAACTTAGGCTCATCGCCTAAGTTACAGCGTTTTAATATTAGGATCCTTAGGACACCTTCAATTCTTAATTATCAGCAAATAACGTTAAATCTGAAGCACAGTTGAAGCTTCAAAGTCTCATGCTGTCCCTGACCCCAGAAAACACTATCAAGAACGTAATTAAAACCAAAAAATACCAAATATAATAATTAGGAATGTTATAATTACGAATTATGATTGCATGCAGTATTTGTATTATTTTGTAATTCAAACAGAATGAAATAAAAGGCTATTTTAATTATTTATTTTATTAAAACCAGAAGACCATTAGAAGGAATCTTTTATCGAGTTCCAAACCTACAGCGGCCATAAAAAATAGATTTACGATTGACAGACTAATCGACAAGTTACTATAATATTTCGTAAGACGAAAGCCAAACAAGAATATTACTTATGAGTGAAATTTCGACCATGATAGCCTTCGTGATAGGTTTCTATTAATTAATAGATGTATTGTGAAGTGTGAGATGTGTTTTTGTATTGGACGTAATTACTTTTTCTGCTTGTAATGTCAGGAACATTGTTGAGTCAAGTATGCGGTAATGGGTGTTAGAATTTCGATAATAGTTTTAAGAGCTTATTGAAATGTTATCTAATATATATTGAAATTAATATAAGATGCGCTAAGAGAAATTAATTATCTAATGTTTAATTGTTCTTTGAACTACAGATTGCTGTCTGTGTTAATGGAGTTTTTTAATTTAAAATATGGGCTTCACAATGACGACGGACGAAATTGTTTGAATTTTCACGAAACAAAGACGAATTGGCTATCATAGTATGTATGTAGCTTTTAGCAGACAGGCGAACGCTCTTTTTGACAAAACCCTATTC
Source organism: Dryobota labecula (assembly GCA_947523025.1). NCBI lineage: Eukaryota > Metazoa > Arthropoda > Insecta > Lepidoptera > Noctuidae > Dryobota > Dryobota labecula. Next base: position 3,665,856 of record OX383292.1, read on the forward strand.
GCTTTGTTACTTCTTCTGGCATTTTCTTTACTTAAGGAAGTACGGTAAAGATCCCCCCTACCAGCATTTTACTGAAATACTTCCTTCCTCCGAGCACGTTTGCTCTTGCGACTCCCACTCAACCCGGCCGTTAAAGGCAAGAAATAGGTGGGAGCTCTGTTCCTCGTCAGTGTTCACTCCTGAGGCCGGCCAATAAAGGCAAGCCAGAGGTGAGGAACAAGATTTTTGCCAGGAGATTGGGTCCAACAACTCGCACAATACTGCCGTGTGGGTATTTTTTTTTAATGTCTTTGACAAAACTCGGGACCCTGGCGTCCCGGAACTTTTGAAGGCGTACGAGAGGCCGAAGCCAACTCGCAGAAGCCCGTTAGACATTTTTAATGAAATTATTATTTAACCAAGTCACATAAATACCAGCATTTACTTATAAACACAGTATATAAACTACTTCCCCTTACAAAAATGTCTCCGGCAATGAAAGCCGAGAAAATAAGTCCAATAACAATTACAAGTAAAATAATAACGTGTCTTATGTATGGAAGTCGATTTCCTGTGATTTTTACTATTGATGGCTTTCACAGTTTTCCTGCGCTTAGCGACTTCCTCTTTAACTATGGTGGAAACTGGAAAGTCTGTGACTCACGGTATATTGTGAAAAGTGGGTCGGTAGAGGTGTCCGTTGGAACTTCGAAGGTGTGGTTAACGGTCCCATAATGTGTTTGTGGGAGTCAAATATTTGAGGTAAAGATATTTTTGTCTTTAGGCTGGTTGGTAGGAAAGTGTTTTTTTAAAGGTAAAGATTACGCTAAGTAATGCTTTCGTATTTTATGTAAATCTCATTTTTATTTATTTTAAAACAAACCACTTCTTTTCGTTATTCCGGTTGAAAGGTAACTGCGAGGTTTTTAAGTTCAGGAGTATACATTTACAGGCTGAAATCATAACATTTGTCGATAAATAATTGTATTTTTTTTTTAATACTAGCGACCCTCTTCGGCTTCGGGTGCATGAAACATTTTATGTAAATACGCAATTTTACCTAACATTCATAAATTATTCTTAACCGCAAAAATGTGAGAAACGTAATTTAAAATACATGAAATAAATTTCACTATTTTAAACCGTATCAACTTTGAACTCCGTTTTCGGGTAAAAATGTCGGACAAAGTACCAACTTTTTTGTATTATTTTGAGAGCTAAGGAACCCATAAAGTTTTCAAAATTATTTACAAGCCATTAACTTTTTTTTTTCAAGTTGAAATTAAGTGTACATTTCTCTCCAACAGAAATTTTAACCTTGTGATCAAATTCTGAGCTACTAGAAGTAAAGATTTTGGTGTTTTGTGTTTTAGTATATGTGAATACACATTCTAGCCATAATACTGACGAAAAAAATCTCAAAATAACAGCAATTAGACAAAGTTGTGACTAAAACAGTCCAAAAAAAAAAAAAACTGGAAAAAAAATTAAAAAAAAAAACAATTTCTCGAAAACTACAAAATATCGCGGAACATACATAGGGGTCCAATCGATGGGTATTAGTGTCCCTTGACCACAGACCTTCGCTGGTACAGGTTTCCTGGGACACCCTGTATATATTATATTTTAACAGTGTTGTGCGTGTTATAATATTAAAGGTAAATGAAGATGCAAATAAAGTTTTACTGGGTATATTAATTGTTTATTCTTGTTCCACAATAACTCGGTTACTTAAGGCGCCGATATATGTTAGTAACTTTGAGTTACTAACATTTGAGGTTGCGTGTTCTGTACTGAGCTCACGCAACGCGTCGTTCGTCCAGCCAGTAATAGGTCTCGCCCATCCAGGAGCGCTGTCCCAAATAAGACGCATTATTAATTTATTATAATAAAAGTAATACATATTTAAAAAAAGTTACAAAACCAAATCATTTTCCTTTTTATTGGAAAGAAGTAATTTAAAAAAAATACTATTTTGATAAAAAATTAAGGAGTAAAATGGTTTCATCTCAACGATTTGAAGGTGATTTGGTGTTTATTTTGCTTCAAATTTTTTTATGGCTAAACCACATTACGTATCATATCATGTAGATTACTAACAATTTTTGCAGATGTTATTTCTCTATAAATTCCGTCGAAAAGTTGCTTCGTCTGCATACTTTTTTCAAGCTTTTTTCGAGAGAGCAGCCTTAATATAATATAATATGACGTGGCAAGACGGAGGTATGTAAGCGACTGGGAAGGCGCGCACTGCTAGCGTTCCGTTAAAATATTAAAAATGCAATCCAGCATATCGCACCGCTAGGGTCGCTACAGCAGCATTATTTTCGAACGCAGTTTCAAATCTCTGAACGGATTACTTTGATAGACTAGACTGGAAATAAATCACGCGCCATGCTCGCGAATGTGTAGAGGTGGCATAATAAGTGATGGCCGGAGCGTTGTGCGAACGATAATAGCAATGACATTTGCGCTCGCCCTACTTAAGACAAACGATGCACAGTGCAGTTTAATCATCTTTAAATATAGTATTATTATGTGTTATTTTATCGACAGCTATAACTGATGTGCCAAATATTTTCGTTGCCACACACGAATTTTCTCGAAAGTAAACCTAATTTTACCCATGGTTTCTGCAACCCTGATCGCGTCCGTAAACCATACTTCTATATAAACCAATATAATAAATCTGAAGAGTTTGTTTTTAGGGTTCCGTACCTGAAAAGGAAAAAAGGAACCCTTACAGGATCACTCGTGTGTCTGTCTGTCTGTCCGTCTGTCACATCCAATTTGCTCCGAATCTGCTGGCCCGATTGAGTTGAAATTTAGTACACATATGAAATTTTGTGACCCAAACACGGACGTGTAACGAAAAGTGACCCGCATATTCAAAATTCAATTACTTGAATTTTGAATTTTTGGGGGGTTAACTAGAGAATATTAAAAAAAAATGTAAACTGTACCGTGCAACATATTAAATGAAAGGATTTCAGATTGGTATATATTTTTTATAATTTTAAAATAAATACTTTTAAAATTATTTAAGAAAAAAATATATATATTGGCCAGACCCCCCTTATCTCCGAAACTACTGGCCGCACGTCGCCGGTTTTTTTTTTTTGTTTTTTTTTTTTGTTTGAACGCGCCTATCTCTAGAACTACCAGTCGTATTTGGTAAATACTTTTACTTTAATAAGCGGGTTTCGGAATCCGGGGTTACTTGTAGTGTTTTCTCACGACCTTTTTGTCTTTGAACGCAAATCCACAAGCTTGAAATACAAGTTTTAAATACGGAAACTATTAGTTACAAAGTCTAGGACTAGGTATTAAGTAGTTATTATCGCCCAGTAATTTGTTTCCCTCAATTAATTCTAAGACTTCCCGCGGGGAGCTTTGCAAAACATGGATTTTGCAGAAAAAAGTTTCCTTTCATTGACTTTTTAACAGAATAGGTTTTCCCACTGGCAAAGGCTAGCTAGAACCTACTCTTCCATTCAAAGTCAAAGTCATAAAAAGCACTTTTGAACGTCAAAATATACAACAATTTTTTTTAAATTCCGTTGTCCTTTCCCTGTAGGAGAATTTTTGAAATGCAGCGCGACTCGCTCAAGGCTGCATCAGCCCTGATATATCTAAAATTAAACGTCCAAGTATTGTTACAACAAAACACAGATAAGAAAACAAAAGAATAAAAAAGCAGTCACTGTGAAACAAATACATTATGCATAATTATTTAACCACCAAAAAGAACATAAAGAAAAACGAAACGTTTAACAAAAAAATCCTCAAACACTCAATCATTATTTACCAAAAAGAAATGTTCAAATAACATCCTTTCAAGTTAAAAGGAGTCCAAAATATTAGTTGATCAGTCAAACGGGGTGCTAATGTGTTAGTCCAACATTTGTATTACGGTACCCGGGTTCGAACCTGTTGACGACTCAATGATAATTATGTGAAGTATTAATTAGGGAACACTTCGCACCTGGTTATGTGGTCACAGTTACATCTGGAGTTACGTAACTGGGGTTTTGAGGAATGTTTGTATAGGGGAGAATAAGCAATCAATCTGCCTTCCCAATTATGTTGAGGTCAGCTTCCAGTCTAACCAAATGCAGCTGCATACCAGTATTGTACATGGAGCGTCTGCCTATCTGACCTCCACAACCCAGTTACTGGGTAACACGATACCCCTTGGTAATATGATGATGACGATGGATGATGGGGCTCCCTTTTCCGCACTTAGACTCCCATTTGGTCCGTTGTGCGTGGGGATTCTGGCTAACAGAGCCAGCCTAGCTCCGCCCAAAAGCACAGAAGCTTCCTGGGAGCTTCACAGGCTTCACGGAGCGACCTCACTGTTCCGAGGATTTCTTCACGTTGTGGAGCCACGGCCTCGCATTCCAGGATGACGTCGGCGGCTGATTCCTCGGCGTCAAGGCAGCCCCTTCAAAGGGGGCTGTTGTGGCGCCTATGTTAAAAAGATGTTTTTTAAGGAGATTATGGCCCGTAATTGTACCTATTATTATTCTAAGGTTATTTCTACTTAGGCTGAGAAGTTTTTTAGTTAATCGCGGGTGTACCATTGGTAAAGCCAATTTTGACTGTCTACAGTCTGTTACCCGTGACCATCTGTTGTTATGGAGTTCGGTCGATATTTGGCGAATCCACGCAAGAAATTGAGAGAAAGGCAGAGGGAGAAGTGGGTACGGGCCTAGCACCTTCATATCAGAGCCTCTCTTCGCAAGTTCATCAGAGCGTCATTGCCCAAAGATCCCCTTGGTAAGACTAGTTGCCAGAGTTTTGGGCTTCTGACCACCCGTAACGAATGTCAAAGATCCACGAATGACAGCCGGGACAAACGGCTTAACGTACTTTCCGAAGCCTGGAGGAGTCTCGGTATGTAAAGATGGTCACCCATCCACGGTACAACTCCGGCAAGCGTAGCTATGGCAATGTTTGTTGGGATCTCACCAAAAATCGGGAAAAGGTTAGATAGATGATGAGGCTATTTTATCTATAATCTAGCCGCTAGATTGTAATTAATTATTAAGATTGAAAACATTATATTTACAACATACAGAAGTGTCGTAAAACAAAGATGGTTCTCAAGCTAAGTTTACATCTGTGACTTCAACAGTCTTGCTAAAGCTACACCATTTAATAAAAACTCATATCTTGCGTCAGAAGAAGAAGGCTATAATCTCTAGCATTCCTAAGTGAATATTTTCAGGCAGTTAAAGTGTTCAGTTAGATATTAAACCCTAATAACTATGTAGTTATGATAGCAGTGAGGTAGGAACGCGGAATAGAATCTGACACACGGCCGTTACGTTCAGCTGACAAACGTGTGGAAACTGCAAATGGATTATGTGTTTCTGTAATGTTGAAAGGACTGTTATTTTCAGTCGTTTGAACAGTAAAGATTTTAGTACTTTATTTTCTTTTAATAAAGGCTTTTAACTGGTGCGTCCCGCTAAATTAAATGGGGTTGTCGATATGGGATGTAACCCGGGTAGGATTCGAGGTGATTACAAGACCAAAATAATTTTGAGTGTTGTAAGATTATGCAATCTCCACAAAAAAGGCTTAAGTAGAAACAGTTTCTAGGATCTTCTCCCAATAAAATCGGATAAGATTGACTGGGACACATCTTAAAATAATTACAAAAATATTGTTAGATTAAAAAAAAAAAAATACATTGAATTATTTTCTAATCAAGCCTAGGTTAGTTGTTCTTCTAACGCATAGTGGTATACGTCACCGGCGGCATTCCTCACAGGGCACGGTCCGACATTTCGATCAAGACGTAAAAATTACCAGCAATTAGTGAGGTCTTCGCCCTCTCCCGTTTAGTTATGGACATAACTAAACATTATGTGGACATAAAACTTAAATACCTGAGACACTACGTCGATAATGCAATAAAAATGTGATAAAAATATAACATAAGCCTATGTGGTTGCTCAATGTGAATTTTAATTAAAAGTCTTGTTTGATTTGTTTGGAAATAAGAAATAAAATATCTAAGAAACGATTCAAAAATTACTTATAAGTTACTTTTAATTGGATTTTATGCAATAGTGGTTAAACAATCTTCAGCGTACTACAGTAGCATTGCCGACATTTTCAATCCACTCCCACGCAAAGACGCCAATAAAATTTCCATCGGCCCATCCATTTTTCAGAGCCACACAGAAACAAAAGACATAAAAGCGTCCATTTCCTTTAAATATAAAACTGCTGCGGGATTGGACCGCAGCATTACCGCGGTGCTGCGCATTCCTGCGCATCGCGGACGACACCAATTAACTGGGGGCGTGTCGCCGGCGCACTAAACCTGCGCCGATTTAGTGTTATGTGCGCAGACGCAGCCGTGCGCCGTGACATACGGCTGGGAAAGTGCGCGAATACGGAATAGAAATTATAAGCCCAATACGGAGGCACAGTTAGACTAATCGTGGGGACTGCTGTTTATGGTCAAATGACCATTGACTATTTGTTTTGTACTTTGAATGCAACGTCGCACATGTAATGGGCTGTTAAGTGTTTATTCAATAAACAAAACAGAACTTTAGCTTCTTGCGGCTTCGTATGATACTAGCATAATATTTTAGTGTGACATTTACACAGTCCTTAAAAGACTATGTCTTAGCTTCTTGGTTAGGTACTATTTTAAGATGCCATTCACGTAAACCGTTCCTCTACTATATACCTACTCATGCAATAATAGGTCTTTCATTTCAGCACAGTAAGTCCTTCAATTTACGAGTTTCCATTTTACTGCATAAAAATTTTTCGTCAGACATACAGATACAGATACTACACCCATACATTACACAGGACTACATTTGCTTCACCCATTTTCGCAGGGTTTTTTTTAGCAACCCGTTTTGTCCCTATGCTGGGCAAAAGTCTTCCCCACTCTTTCCTGTGTGTTGCCTTATCCGGCCAATATTCCATGAACGACGAGCGTTTCCTTCCCGAAGAAGGCTCCATCTTCTGGCACCCACTTCGTGACCAATCTGGTCCATCTGCCCCGCAGAATTCTCCATACAAGGCCCGCCCAATTTCACTTCAGGATAGCAGACTTACATTTTCGCTGTACAATAAAACATTCTCGTCTGTCTGCTCTGCATTCTTACCGCCGTGTGTCCGCCCACTACTCCATTTCTTCGTGGTAATTGAGGGTGCACCAACCACTTCCTGGTGCCTCCCGTAATGGGCTCTGGAGCAAGCAGTCCGGTTGGTGGATAGAAAAAACAAATTAGCATTTGGCTCGCGTGTTCCTCCGATATGGGGAATATTAATGAACTTATTTCTTGTAAGGTTTTTGTTAGTTTTTACTCGATAAGTAGGCTTGTGGTGATGTGAACGGGAAATTATTTACATGCTGTGAGAGATTTTTTTTTTCTTTATGTTATTGGTATTTGCCCTTTAGAATGTAAGATACTAATTTAAATAATCATAAATATTGATTTGAGGTTAAAATTTATCTTAATCATTGGCATCCTGCTGTGATTATACCTAAATATATTTTTTGTTTTGAGTATTGTGTTTTTTTAAGCACAAACAAGATAATTTGATTCTTAATAGGTAACAATCGAATCAATTTTATTGCAAAGTAGCGTCCAACGATGCAGTTTCGTCATCGAATCACCTTGCTTCTTGATTTCACAACAAAGAAAAGTAAACACAATCAATTGTCTTATTTACGCAAATACTTAAAAACAAACGCAATACAATTTATCAATGTAACGACTCATGATTCGCATGATTGCTATCAATATTATCAATCACGGATTTCAGCGCCGTATTATCATTGAAATAATGGCATTAAATAAATATTTTATCTCTTATCTTATCTGCTTTGTGCGGACTAATCAAATAAGCGTTGGTTGTCGGAAATACATTAGCATTTATTTTTAGAAACAGCGGAGCCTTCTAATACAGGCATTGTTTGCCTAAAAGGAGGCTCCAAACACGTTTAAATGTTATGTAATTTTCTATTTGTCACAATAAACAATTTTTTTTTCGTATTTTTTTTTTTTGTAATTTCATAATTTATTTTTTGCAAACTTTAATTTTGTTTTTTTAATAAATGGTCGATTCGGAGTATTGCTGTACCACTGACGGTATACTTTTATGTGACTAAAAGTAAAAACCATAAGCAATCTTCAGGAAAAGAAGAGGCTTTTCATTTGACAGTTTCCCTTTTTTGGCCCAAAACATCTTATAAACTTATTTCTACAGAATTATTCAAACTGTAGAAATGAGTTTGTGTTTTGTTTATGTTTATGATTGACAAATTGTCCAATCAACAAGTTATTAAAGTTATTTTTTTTAATCAAGTGTGTTGAAAAACTACTTTTCGCACCCTGAAGAAATACAGAAAAAACTTAAAAAAAAAACCGTCTCCGGGACCACCGCGCAAGCTTCCTCTACAAAGTGAAAAAGGAGTTTTCCAAATTGGTCTAGCCGTCTTGTAGTAAATTCCGACGAATTGAGACCCTCTTACTTTTTTGAAGTCAGTTAAAAATAGCAGAACGAGTGGGTGCTAATTCCGCAATCATCTTTAAAACAGCTTCTACATTCCTACAGAGCATTACCCATAAAAATCTCCTCTAACTAACACGACTGCCTACTCAATTACCACCAGTAACTTAGACAATTTACCCAGTATGACAACCAGCTAAACTCATACTATTTTAAACCTCTCTCGCTCTAAAATTGCACTGTAATATATATAGTTTAGTCTGTCTGTCTGTCGGCGTGCGGTTGCCGCTTCCGCATTGCGCCCGCGCAACACGCATAGACAACAATTTTGTTTGTATTACCGGCCGTCTACATAATGCGTAGTTGTTTTAGTTGTCTATTGTACTATTTTGAGTAATCTGTTGGCTTGGAGGCTGACGTTTTTGTATTTTTTTTTTTTAATATTTATTAATAACATTTAAACTTAAATATTGCATTATGTTTCATCTTTTAAGATTTTATTGAGATAGACGAAGAATAAGCTGGCTGTACACCATTATTAAGCTAATACAGACTTTGAATTTGGAGCTTGCTTATTCCCAGGAGTTCCAAATCTATTGTTATCCAAACAATTTCTCTCCATACATTGATTCCCAAGAGATCCATAATTTTATTTGTTAAATAATAAAATGGGAATTTTTTTAAATTTTCTCAGATCTAGAGATCCCGGGTTCGATTCCCAGCGGGGGCTTAAATTTCTGCTCGGTTTGGTTGGTGGTAGGGCTTGTAATAAGTCCGCCTGGCTACCACCATCTTATTTAAGTCTGTCGCCAAATCAACAATGTTTACAGCATAGTTGTGTTTCGGCAGTAGAGGAAGATAGCCAGTTCCTCTGTGGTTGAGGATTGCGGGTCAAGCTCGCTTCCACCTTCGGCCTTATCATCACTAATCAGGTGAGATGAAGGCCAAGAGCTTATCCGTTGAGAATAAAAAATAAATGATAGCTTAAACAAATTTGTGTTAAACTCAAACTTCACGTTCATGTAGATGCTCGCTCAAAACCAAATTAATTATTAGATAATTTGACTTTAGACTTTCAGAGCATAAGGTTAAAGGTGTAGGTACTGTGTTTTCTGATTACTATATAAAACCACTAATTATGATTTTCGCAAAATGACGAAAGCTATCAAAGCACATTACAGAAGTTAATTTTGCATTACTGCACGGTTTCTAACTCTAAAGCCATTACCCATAACAAGCCTAATTTAAGTGCCACCTACTAACACTACAAAAATTGCCAATCAAATGGAATTTCATCAGTGTAAACAAAAATTCTATCCAATCAATAGAAAGCTGTTAATTTGCATCGCAACAAGGTGAAACTGCGCCCGCGCACGTTCTACTCTGATAACGCGTCACGCTGCGCGCTCAGCTTTTGTAACTATATCACATGTCCTACTGTTTTCTAATACTAGTGCTATTTGGATTGATTTATTATTATTACATGTAATCTGTGCTTTGATTTAACACGGGAAATTGTTTCGGTTTCGCAGTTACTCATTACCGTTGAAAACTGGTATTAAAGTTACTGAAGACAATAACACTATATATCAGTCAGTCAATTCTTATGGTTCCTAATCCTAGAACCGATATTCGAATAGTATTTAAAATAAAATAAAACTAAATATGTTATTACACATAAACCTACATGGGCACTTATGAAACGTCAGAAGCTAGGTGCACGGTTACAATTGGTCGTTTCCTATGGAGAAGAGCCGGCATGAAACTCCACGGTTACTCTTTTAAAAATAAATTGGCTTTTACAGTATTTTCAAATAACAGTGATAAGTAATAGGTATGGGAGGACAGTGTAGGCCAGAGAATAAGCAACAAATCTACAGTCTACTAGGCCCACAATGTTCTTATATTCTCAAAATAGAAAAGAACCTACATAAAAGATTTAAAAAAACCTATTTAAATTAATGACATGACTGCCATTAAACTACAGTAACAAATCAGTAATCATTTGATTATGTCAAGGAAGAATATAAAAAATAAAACATGGTAATTTGGCAGCAAGCATCGTAGTTTGAAGATAAACTGTCCTCAGCATGCACGAGCTTAGCTTGCAAGATAAATTATCCTAAATGTAGCTAAAAGTCGAGATGAACTAATCTAGGGTTTGCTTCCCGTTGGATATGGTCAAAATATACGATCGCTTTTAGAACAAACTTTAATGTCATGTCTTTTTTTAGGCAATAACAAAAACACCTCACGGTGTTTCTTGCCCGTTCTTCTCCATAGATACCTACTACGCTTTGGAATGGGAAATTAACTTCATCTTTGTAACTGACAGACCCCTTGACAATTCAAAAGTGCCTGTCTTCGATCAATAATAGGTGCCTGTATTTGTTTTATTTGAAATAAATTCTTTGAGTTTGAGTATAAATACTTTACTTGCAACTTAGTTAGCATATTTTCACGACCATATAAAAATAAGCATTCAAATATCCTATCCTAATCCTTCTCGAATCTAAAAACCAACCAACCAAATCAAACACAGCATACAAAAATCCCCCGCACCTTATCAGCGCGTTATATCAGGTGTTGCATCACGGCAGCAAGGCAGCATGGCTTCCATTCGCGATGGCCGCTAATGCTCGCATTATTTATGCATTAAAGGATATCATTAAAACGACATCAGCTGCCGACGACCTCTGTGTTACGACTTGTTCTGTAACGATACGTGTAGACTGGATACTGGATGCGGGATGCTGGACTTGTTTGTGTTATGAGGTAATTGTAACTAGTTTTAAAAGAGCTGGGAATGGGTTGATTTTGGCGTCAAAATAAACTGCTTCCCTCGCACAAGGATCTTTCTATATTTCTACTGTTCATGGCTTTAAAAACTGACAAGTGAAGATTTGTTTTTTTTTTTTTTTTAATAATAATTTATTTATATCAAATAAAGTGACAACTTTGTGACATTCATTACATTAACACACATTGAACACATGAACAAAATGTTTATATTATTATATATGTATATATGACTAAGGCTCGTAAAACAGAACCTCACTCAAGACTCAAGCATCACTATTCTAAGTTTAAAAAAAATTACTACGTAAAAAATAAGTTCGATTAAAATTGCTTATTAGACTAATAGGCTGAAATGCTAGATTGTAATAAGATCTAGGCTAGATGTAATGATTGATTTTCCACTGCTGCCATTAAATGGATGGTTGAAATGACAATAGCTCATTAATAATAATTCATCGTATAAACCAAAAATAACTTGTAAAGAAATTCAAGAATCTACACCATAATACCAATATTCCCGTTACCATCCAAAAAAACAACAAAAAATATTAAACTTAACCATACTGTAAACTTGTCCAGTAATATATCTAAGTGTGATTTCAATACAGTCACATTAAAAATACGGCGAGAGCACAAGGCTGCGTGTGCGCACACGACCTGTTTTTCATACATTTTGATCATGTTTTTCATACACACATCATACAGCGAATGTGTTAACATTAAAAATTACTTGCACTTACTATAATTAGTTATACGGGATGTAAGGGCTGGGGTAGACTGGGTTAACTGGAATCGTTTTTTAAGACAGTCCCATCATACCCTAAATCAATAATGATAAAATACACGCTGCCATGGATTACATTTGGGCCATGAACCTGAACAGACTTTTCGCATCATCGCCATTTGGTTGAGACAGAATTCTAAGAAATGTGCCTAAATCAAGTCGGTTCCACCTCAAGATCAAACACATAATTTCTATCAGACTCGTATCAAACACAGTCCATCAATAAGTGATGTAAGTATTCCACAACTCCTTATCCCACACAATTAGGCGAGTTAGTTATAATATTAATCCACAACGGGGAATCTCTTGGCCTTCATCTCAACTGATGGTAAGTGATGATAAGGCCGAAGGTGGAAGCGAGCCTCACCCGGAATCCTCAACCACAGAGGCTAACTGCCGAAACAACAAATGCTGTTAACATTGTTGTTATGGCGGCATACTTAGATAAGAGGCGGTAGCTAGCCAGGCGGACTTAGAACAGGCCCTACCACCAACCATGAGATGTATCATTGTAACATAAAATTGAGTCACCCAACCAGCTAGTCTATCGGGAATGCAATACAAACGTACAATCGTACCAGATCTGCATGATACGTATTAAGCGTTAAGTTACAGGAGAAAGCTAGACCCTACTTTAATTAACTAATGATTATCCCGCAGACGCGAAAATAGGTAGCAAAGGACAATTAAGGCAAAAGCGCCAAAGAAGCCCGCGAAATTCAAATGACAATCTAGTTTTTCAATGGTTGTTTATGGAGCTTTAATACGAGATGACCATAAACTTGCTGACCATACTCATGACAGCAGTTTCACGTACTAACTGAGGGCCCATTTTTTTGAAAATTGGAAAACCTTAAGAAAAATTGAATTGCGCGGGCTACCTTTGAGCATCAAGAGCTGTCAGTGTCAATATTCCATAACAATTTTGTACAGCTCTTGAACACGTTCAGTTTCTTTGGTGAAATTTGCGCTCAGTGAGCAAGTAAAATTGCTGTAAAGACTAGGTACAGTAATTTTATTGTCATCTCGTATTGAAGTTCAAAGAGCAGTCATGGCTAAGTGGTAATGGCCGCGATTTACGATCGTGGATTCGATCCCAAGCAGGCCCATTACTTTGAGTAAATGATTTCATCAGCACTGCTCTCAAAACGGTGAAGAAAAAGTGTCCCAGCAGTGAGAATATTGTAGGCAAATTATGGATGAAGTTCAATAAACAAACATGGAACACCAGATTGTCATTAAGGATAGCGATGATCCGGCTTTCGTTTTTGAAGAATGGAGTGAGTGATGCCTGAATGATATTCTAATAATCGAATGCATTGATTAGCATCTGACAACCAATCCGTATGCAACTACAAAAGTAGTTATGGGAAAGTTCAATACAGCCATTGGCTGTTGACGAAGTCATGACAGTAGGATGGAGGTGTCATAATACGTGTCCAGCACGCGTAGCATCATCATACTATAGTCGTGATGGCCTGTTGGTTAAGGCCTCGCCTCTCATGCATGAGGTAGGTTGAGGGTTCGGGCAAGTACCAATGTGACTTTTTCAATTTATATGTACTCGTACTTTCTGAGTTTATCTTGGACATTACTGACATCGGTGAAGGAAAAACATCGTGAGAAAACCACTGCAAACGGAAAGAAACGGACGATAAAATGAAAGATTGTAGAAATATTTCTACGCGGGAGATATTATAGTGCACAAGTGTGTGCGCAGACACAGGAGCAATCTCTCTTCCCTCACTCTCATAGTCCGATGGGACGGCAATCCGACACAGCCGGAGAGAGATCAGGCGCAGGATTAACAGCTTAACGTGCTTTCCGAGGCGCAGGGGTAACACACTGCCAACTTCCAAACTCCGGGCTGTTACTGAGAAACTCCTATTGGATAAACCCAATATCACTTTGCCCTAGCTGGCACTCAAACCCAGGACCCCACGCTCAGCAAGAACGCTTGCGAACCCGAGACCAACAAGGCAGTTACCACAGCAACCACCTGCCTACTATGTGAATCAAAAGAAAGATAATAGATACAACTCGGCCCAAGGCCCTAGGGCCCAATCGGGTCCTATCAAAATGCGCTGCGGTATTTATTTTCTAAATATCGCAGCATTATGCTGAGATAGGAGCCTTTTTAGCCTCGCACAGGTCTTTTTCTATTATGTTTTTTGCTATTGTTTACAATGTTAATTTTGTTAGTTTTAAATGCTCATTTTTTTAAACTGTTTTTATTTCGTGTCCCAAATACAATATTTTTCTTTCTCTCTTTCAAAAAGATACATTTTCACCTTCGTCCCTTCTGCATTCTACAATAATCTGTGCCTTTACCACGCAATAGTGATTCGGGTCATAAATGCCAACAAACCGCAATATCAAGAAATCATATCGGTTATCGATTTCTAAGTTATTAACCGTCTGTGACTCGGTTAATTTATAACTAGAGGTCGGGGTAGTTTGATGCGCCTGCGCAGATGAAAGCCTTCAATAGGGCTGTGTAATAGATATTTTAAACGTTTTCTTAGTGTCAATTTATTAAGTCAATTTTATTTATTTATTTTGACATAATTATTAGTTTACAGGTAATTTGGTGATAAAACTAGCTATGGAAAAACTAGCAAAAACAACAAAATTTATAGTTATTCAGATAAATTACAGCCTAGGCAGTCTAGTCTATATCTTATTAGGTAAGTATTATGTAGTCGTGTTTTGCTAAAATCGAAGGGAGGGACATTATAGTATAGCTTAGGTGTGTAGAAGCAAAACTTATTTCATGTTTATGTAGGACCAGTGACTCAAGGCTCCTACAAACTGGCGCGTCTGTTTGTTGGAGCCTTCATTTGGGACGGTGTAAAATTTATCCATATTGCAAACAGGGCATCAGAACAGCAATGAAATTAAAAGACTTTTACTTATTTTATTTTATTATTCAGCGTATTGCCCAGCATTGGAACTACAGGTTGAATAAAAAATAAAAATAAAGTGTTGTCAATTCATTATGGACACTACTAACACTCCTACCAAAGATATCGGAAGGCAATCAAAGTAGCTGGCGACCAGTAAGTTAGTGCTAGATCTGGTCCTGTCTCGTTTCCCATAAATAAATAGTAGATCGATACAAATTATAGCAGCATGGTTGCTTCATAACGCCCGACAAGATAACGGAGATAAAGATGGTGGTGTCGCTGTAGCTAAGCTAGAATAGCGCAAGCGAAAATTGTTTTTTATGAAAATCATGATGACGAAATTCAGAATTGAAACAGAAGAATGCAGATAAAGCTTAAAGAGAAATGTTGAAGAAGGGTTCAATACAATTTTGAGTCTCCCAAAACTGTCACCCTCCACGAATCCTAATAATATAAATAAGGGAAGTTTTCCACACTATTTCTAATCACTGTAACTCCTGAAAGCCAGAATCAACACTGGCGACCACCAAAAAAGTACCAAAGCAATGAAGTTCGACGAGTCCCAGAGAAACGATTCAAACGTCTTGGGTTTTATTAGGAGATGGTATGTTCAGCAAGCAGCATTTGATGGCTATAATGTTCCTATCAGCTAGAACAAAATAGGTAGCATAGCTTTAGCTAAGTACAGTTCTTTACGTCGCCGTGTAGTGAGCACACCACTCCTTAGTTGCCCAATGGTTGTAGTTCGAAAATAAGCACATTTTAATATCATAACCTCTGGTCGTGACTAGAGCGTGCAATCCTAAGCTCTGTCCTTTTCTAAGGTACTGTACCAGAAAGAGACAGGTGTATGCGATAATATTTTGCGATCTTATATTTAGGCGTTGAGGACCTCGTTTTAGAGACTAAAGAGACGGAATTTGGTTAATAAATAGTGTCTATATGGTTCTCGTAATTTACAAGTGGGGACTGGTAGGTTACTGAGGAGAATGAGAATCAATTAATTTTCAGATAATGCAAGATATAGGGAAGAGTGGGGTTTGTCCAGCTCAATCTGCCTTTTCCCAACTATGTAGGGGTCAGCTTTCAGTCTAACCGGATGCAAATGAAAACCAGTGTTTTACATGGAGCGACTGCTTATCTGACCTCCAGAACCCAGTAACTGGGTAATACGATACACCTTAGTAAGACTGGTCCCCAGACTTTCGGGCTTCTGACGAGCCGTAACGACTGTCAACGATCCATGAATGACAGCCGGGACCAATGGGCTTAACGTGCTTTCCGAGGCACGTAGGAGTCTCAGTAATGTAAAGATGGTCACCCATTAACGGACCAACCGCGGCTAGCGTAGCTTAACCTGATCGATCGACCCTTGCGGCTGTTATTATTTATCCACGAGCTCCTCTTCTTCGAATTCTGCCCAGCTGTGGGACAGCCAAAGTCGCATAAAAAAAAGAAAGGTATTTTTTTTCCATTTGCCAAAATGCATCATTAAACATTTTTTTCCTTTCGTATCCTTCAAAGAAAAGACATGGTTGCGAACTTGCGGAGGCAGAGCGTCCACCTTGCTTCAAGGTCACAGGTTCGATTGCCGCGGCACAAATATTTGCGTGACCTACAAGTACTTGTTCCGAGTTCTCGTGTAGGTGTTTGTGTTCTTACAAACAAGCAGAACTCAAGTGATTTACGAGTGTTATGGAAAAACGATATTATAGGTCCCAAGGTAAACAATGAAGCCGCAAAAAACTTGAGGTACACAATGACATGATGTACACAGCTTCAGAATATATCCAGAACTTTCAAAGCCTTTTATCTCACTGACAGTCGGGGCGACTTTATTATTTATTTATTTAACATGGTAAGTACCTAACTTATAAACTTAGCCCCACAAAACCATTGCAATGGTTTGACTGTGGGGTCAGTGAGTCTCTAGACAATAATACTTAATCACACTTACATACCCAAATAATATTTTTTAAATTTACTTCTAAACCTTTTTTTATTTGTTTCACTCCTTATGTCTGCCGGTAGACTATTCAATAGGTATGGTATTCGTTTCTTTAGGGTTATTTTTGTTTTTGTTATATATTGACCATCTGTAGTAGCTTTTCATACTGTCACTTTTTATAGGAATGTAGCCTCGCTGCATAATACTTTTAACGATTAATGTATTGATGATTTTAATGATTATATTTCTGTATATACATACATTACGGTCGCAAATAACTTTTTAATCAACATACAACCTAATACTGACCACCTGAAAATTTGTATTTCGCGGGCTACCTTAGCACTTTCCCCTAAAGTAAATGAATACTCTTTCGCCTTGCTTGGAAACTAATCTAATTAAGCTACTGGCAATTTGAAATTGTACTAAAGAAATAGTAAGATAGATAACATTTAAAAAGACAGTTAAAACACAGTTAACATCAGGTACGAAATCAATTCAGACTGATTGACCGGTGCAACAGAATTGGGCAATTTCTCAAGATACCGCATCTTATAGTTACTCAATAATAATAAAAAAACAATAGATTATATCAATGTTGTAAAGCACAATGCGTTTATTGTCCGATAATATTCTAGTATTGAGAAACAAAAGCTTGTAACTACAGATAGATGGTTTGGGAACTAATCATGTAATATCTGTATTGTTTGATAAAGAAATCACTTGTGTATCAAATTTTTCACGGTATTGCTTCATTTGAGAAGTTATTTGTATCTTTTAAGCCTTCATCTTTTGGGCTATTTATAGATACGTTAAATCGAATCATAAAGAAAAATAAAAAAGAGCAGAGTAACTGACATAGTCGGTAGCTGCACGTCGTGACTGTGACATGAAGGCTTCCACTCAGCATGACGCCATGAGGAACTCGCACAGCGTTGATTTTTAGTGGTCACTCGAAAATGACGTACGGACACCAAGTCAGGTTAAAAAAACCATTTTTAAATCTTCGTTGTGATTCTTCTAGACTTGGCACCTCAATATTTACCATTCTGAACAAAGAGAGTCATTGGTCCTGAATATGGGTTGAATTTGGGTCAAAATGCTCAAATAAAAATCCACCTCATCTGCCTAGTCTTTTCTCAAATAAGTTGGGGGTCGGCTTTCAGTCTTAACAGACGTAGCTGAATACCAGTATTTTACCTGGAGCAACTGCCTATCTGACCATGATACACCTTAGACTGGTGATACTAAGCCATAGTTGAATATATAAGATACGTAACGTAAATAAGAATACTTGCAACGTTACTTATTATAGAATTCTCCAGACTTTGAAACGGTAATAGAATTGTATTATTCTAAAGTACAATGGCTTCTGAAGACAAGTGCCACAAATGACCCGTGACGCACGAACTAGCGTAACTCGAGAAAATAGAAAAAGAAAATAACAATATTATAACATTGCATAATTTTTTCTATGCAATACTGCATTATTTGCAACATCTTGTTGAATTTTACTAAGTATTATTAAATAATGAATATTGAAACGTTGACTTTTGAATACGTTTTATTTATTTTTGTTTAACAGTATTGTGCACTTCTTATTGTATCGCTAGAAAAAAAAAAACATGTGGCCGGCAGTTGAAATATGATACAATTATTGAGTAGGTATAGTTTCTTCGAATAATGACACTGTTTAAATAATAGAAATACAGTCAGCATGGCTATCCTGAAAGTGCTTAGCAGTCACACAGTTGACTCTGGGATAATATACGAGTGCCACCAGCGCCTCAACTAGGTGGGTAGCTTCAACAATATAACCATTCAATGGATCAAAGGACACATCGGTTCGCTAGGCAACGATACAGCCGAAGAGCTTGCCAGAAGGGGGTTGAGCATGGCACCAGTGGGTCCTGAACCCATCGTACCACTCCCCTTCGGATACTTACGCACTTTGGTAAGGAAACGCACCAGGACCAACATCACAAACTACGGTCGGACCAAGGTGAGTTCAGGCAGGCTAAGGAGGCACTCCCTACAATTGATGGCCGCCTCACGAAACAGGTTCTCCGACTAACTAAACAACAGCTGCGTACAATTACAGCAGATATAACTGGCCATGGATCATTTCATAAACATCTCTTTGTCATAAGAGTCACAGACAGTCCGCTGTGCAGGGCCTTCATGGACGACGACGAGACAGCAGCTCATGTGCTACTAAACTGCCCGGTGGTCGCAACATACAGGGCAAATTACTTCGGTAACGCAAGTACCATACGTGAGATTGTCAGTAACACCAAGGCGTTGCTAGCCTTCCTTGTGGAGCTGGGGTGGATAAATAACTCAATGAATGCTCTTGAACTGTCAAAAAGAAACTTATTGCTACTGTGTGTTACACATTACCCCGCAGGTCATACATACACGACGATGGCGAGTAGTACTACGCATCTGACCTTTCTGAAGAACATCACCAATAAGGATATATTCTTCTACTCTATAAATTTAGCATTCTCCCAGTTTTTGACCTTTACGTACCTATAGCTATCTTTTTAATAATACAATGTAACATCACAGCATCCAATAAACACGTTCTGATGAACGCTTTGCTTATCAACAATCTTAACAAACAAGGGTTTCAACTTAAAATATGACGTTTTAATTAACGCCGCGTCAAAAAATCGACTTCTAAGTTACTTTTTTATCCGTCGACCACTTAACAGTCAGACGCGGCTGTTCGCCACTTTTATTAAGAAAAAAGAGAAAAAATGGTGTATAAAGTAGGATCTGGCAACTGATTACGTATCTTTCGAAGAGAAATAAATTCATTGAAAAGTGTACATCCAGGGACTTAATAATGGCATATGTAATTAAGTGCGTTAATCTACAGCGATGAGTTTTGAATATTGTATTTATTACTACTATTTGTAATGCTTTATGTCAAATACTTAATAAAATAATTCTGAAGAGTTTGTTTGTTTAAACGCGCTTATCTCTTACAACTTCCAGTCGGATTTGAAAAACTCTTTTTGAATTTGATAGCTCAATTGTTGGGGAATGTTATAGATCACGCTACGACCCTAGGAAGCCAAGCAAAAGAAAAAAAGTCGGAATGAACACAATGCGAAAGCGAAGTGCCGCGGTGGATCGGGGGCCGAAATTACACGCGGAGTCGCGGACGAAAATGCGGGCAGCAGCTAGTAGTCTATCTAGTCAAGATAGTATATAATATATAGTATATTTAAAGGAAATAGTTTATAAGGTATTTTGTTGAAATCAATCAATGTGCTGGGAACTCAGATTTTCGATCGATTTGAAAATAAAAGCTTACAGATATTAACAATTTTTCGCTTGAAAGGCAATATTGACCAAACGACATGTCGGCAACTTTACACTAGAGCATTTTAAAGAATTTTTATCCAATAAAATAACTTTTAAAATGCTTTTTTTTATGTGTGTACTCTACCAGAGGATACACTAAAAATATAAAATATTCCATCTTAAAGTTTTTTTTTTTTTTTAAATAATACTCTCGTGTAAAGTTGCCAACATGTCGTTTGGTCAATATTGCCTTTCAAGCGTCAATATACAATGAAGGTAAACCGTAAACATACTGACTAATGAATAATTAATGAAAACGATTGCAGCAAGAAATTTTGTCCGTGTTCGATTCCCAGTAAATATGTATATTGTATTGGTATGATAGGTACGTGCTGAGATTATTACTGTTGTTAAAAAAAAACTCATATAAACAATCTATTATAATGACTCGGACCTTTTGAACTGTTGTGTGCAGTTATTAACTATGATTTAAAACTACTAAATTATCATAAAAAACACAACGTAACAAAGGAAGTTGCTATTAAAAATCACTTAGATGGACAGACCGACAGATGTTATAATGGAAAAATTTGTTTCGGAGTGATCTAATCGCGCTTCTGTAAATAAGTACTCGAAATACTTGAGAAATAATGAAAACAGTAAAACTTTTATGCTTTTTCATATAGTCCTTTTATTTTGATAAAAAAAATCGTCCAAGAATTTATCAATTTCATACATGGGTGGATTTCTCACGAGGGTCGAAAAAATTGTGTGAACGCAAAGAAAATAATTAAAACTATTTGGGACTGCATTATAATGGGATACGCTTTTGTCAGGCAGTATAAATTAAAATCATATTAGGTAGGTGGTTACGTCTTACAGAACGCTTTTTTTTTAATTCCTTTAATGCTGTTTTAGTCCGTTTCTTAAAACTAGTTGGATTTTTTACAACATAAATTCCGATCCCTATAGATTGGCATAACATAAGTGGCCTTGTATTCTCGTCCACTAACGGTCATCGGCATCAGAGACACTCCTTTAGGGGGAAAAGTTACCGTGGCCAACTTAGGAAACCTTAAATAGACTTCGTACCCAAGTAGGCCGCAACAAGGCCAATCCCACAAGTGGAAGTTCATGGACGGCTCAGATCTCCAGTGTGTATGCGGCGACAGACAATGGCTCTCCTCCCATCTCGCCCTGTCACCTGCAAAAGTGAGGAGCTAATGGCTGCGTCGCCAACGGTATCCGCGTTGCTGAATTTTTTTCCGAACTTTATAAAGCTGCAGGTATTTTTTTGTGTTATTTTTTCCATCAACACGCTAAGAAGATCGGTAGAAACTAACACTTTACTTGTATCTCCAACCCTATCGTAAAATGCTAAAGCGTCTACAGAACAAAAATTGCGTGTTACGGTACTGAATGTAATAGTCTTTTAATACACCTTATCTCCATTAATGAATACATGAGATTCGTTTAGCACACCGGATGTATGAATATTTTAGAGCCGTATTTATAAAGAGCGAATATGAAACGAACGATTAAATATCCTTTGATGAAAAGGGAGTGAATGAAAACGTGACGGTTGACTAGGGAGAATGGAAGAGACAAATATTTGCCCCCAAAGTAATATGGCAAAAGGTTAGGGAGATTTAAATATTCATTTAATTCATATTTTGGTACTACACGAAGTACAAAAACTGTAGTTCAAATTGTTCCTTTTAAACCGCCATACCAGTTGGCCTTTTTGACACTGCGACCTTTTTAAAGGACATTTACCATTATGGGCAGTGTCTTCTATGTCCTTTTCAAGGCACAGTTTGGCAGTTTGACTTACAATATCACCTTCCCGTGACCTTAAAGTGTTGAGCTGCTAGTCTCTGTTCTTTTAAGCCAATTATCATCGAAGATTATTAGTTCGACCTTCAAAACACAAATTAGAATACAATCATGTTAATAATTGGTTTAACTTATATAATGCGGCACATCCTGATTAGTTTTTTACACATTGCGATAAATGTTTAACAGTGGATATTATTTTACTGACTGAGCTTGATAATCTAGTTATCTGAGAACAATTCTACACAAAACTGCAACTTAATAAACTTATTGACAAACTGATAAAGCGATAAAGCCTTGTTTCCAAATCAAATCTTATTTAAGTTACAAAATCAATTGTAAGTTGCAACTATGCAAATAACTTAGCAATTATTTCATAAATACATTTTCGAAAATCTCATTACAGAACTGATGTAATCTTTCTGTTTCCTGCTTTGATACAAAAATGAAGTAAAAATAACTAAGTATTGCTTTCTATGGGCAGTCGTGCGTGCGCTCCGCACTACTTGACGACCGTTGAGTTAGGAAGAACAGAAGGTTCATTTCACTACAAAAAAAGGGCAATGGATGTCTTCTTCTAACTAAACCGACAGATGTGCTGCTGGAAGATTTTGTGAGTGGTCAAGGATCAAGCTTATTAGCATGTGCAATATGCGTTATCGATTTCGAAAGGAGGACTATAGAGGATGCAATAGGAGCGGTATACATATATTTGGACTATAATAAGTTCGATGAAGATTATGGTGTCCTCTATCATCATAGAGGAATGATTGGGAACTAGTGCAGAGGTGCCTTGTGATTTGTGACTGAGGTTTCAATACAATATGAAACTGTTCTGTAGGTCTAAACTAGATGTTTTTATAATTTCCTTTAAGGATTATCAGAATGCTTTGTGAATTGCATACGCGCTGAAATCACTAATTGTTCTGCTTGAAATTCTACGAGCTCTGTTTGTCTTGGTCCGTTTCTTGTAGCGACTTAAACTGACTGGACTTAAACCTTCGACTGTGTTTTGACTAATTGTTCACAATGTACCTTCTGCATGTACTTAATATTGCCAGCTGCGGTTACTGAATCCCGCAATCGGAACGGCTAGAAAGTCGTCTATGACATGAATAATATAATTTTAAGTACTCCGGACTGACGTTACTGTGAAAACTATTGCTTTTCGTATAATTATAATTATGTATGTTAACATAATCGTATGTTTGTTATGGTGTTTAATAATATGTGACAGAATTAGGCTGTGGTTAGGGAGCTTTGAGCGTTGACTTTGCGAATAACATGAGCTTTCCTGAATATCCACAGAAAATAGAAAGAACTTGCACCTATATTTAATTGAAACGAGTCATTTTAACTGCAACGCTCTGTAATTCTAGGCCTGTCTCTTTCCATTTAATTCGATTCATCGTCATTTGATGCCTTGTCTGTTATTCTCATCATCATTGTTAGCCTACAGTAGCCTCCTGGGCAAAGGTCTCTCCAATCACAAGTCACGGACTCCTTAAAATCAGCATCCATTAGTTTGAAATCGCTTCAATGCCCATACGCATGATTCGACGTAATCATCCAAATTATAACACCAAAAAATCACATAAATCTCAATTTTATAAGCTCTCAATATAACCCTTCAGAGTTACAATGTATTGAATGGCCGCCCCTCCCCCCACATCCCTCCTTTTTTTTATCCATCCACATTAGACCCTAATCGAGTTTCGCGGAACAGCCATATTTATTGCCATCGTAAACACTATTATCCTTTGCCCATGGCGGGTGGAGCATTGTAATAAAGTGTGGGGCATTTTTCAAACGTTACTCTTTCTTTTTAAATTTTTGGTCATTGTACGTTTGCTCTTGACCCTGTAGTGGCCGGAAATATGGTGCTTAGAGTGGAGATTAAAAGTCAATGGGTTATGGAATGTTCATTTTAGTTATAAATAGGTTATTAAAAGATTAATGTTTATTGATAACTAGCCGCTGCCCGCGGCTTCGCCCGCATTTGTTTTTACTAAAAATAAAAGTAGCCTAAGTTACTATAACATCCAGCCATTTCGGAGATTAACCGGAACAAACATAAAGACATAAATAACGAGAGACCAAAAAAAAATGTTTTTTTTTAAGTTCTATATACATACTAGCTTTTGCACGCGGCTCCGCCCGCGTAGATGTCGGTTATCGCGTAAAAAAGTAGCCTATGTCCGTCTCCATATCCCAGGCTATATCTCTGCCAAATTTCATGACGATCGGTTCAGCGGTTTAGGCGTGAAAAGGTAAAATACAGACAGACAGACAGACAGAGTTACTTTCACATTTATAATATTAGTATGGATATATACTTTCATATGCATTAAGTAAAAAGCTGTATTTTGACAATACAAACAGACACTTCAATTTTATCAATTTGTTTAGATGCTGCGATTTGCGATTTGTAAGATCATACACGCTGTATATTATGTTAATCTCCCATTATAAATTATCATAACTTTTAGAATTTTTTTCGTCTCTTTTTAGACTTTATACCTAATTCTACTCTAGGGTGTATGGCTAATGCTACAATTATGTAATAAATAAAACTACAACACGAATAAGAATATCACTATTATTGGCATGTTTAAGATTCCAAATGTGGACGACATTAGGAATCTTAAATATCGTATGTCTCAAAAATAAAATTTACTTAATGTTTCAGCCTTCCATAAACCCTTCCAATGAAATACCATCGAAATACTTAAACTAGAAATTATGAACATTATCAGAACATAAAGCAACCGTCCACGTCTAGATATAAAATCGAAGCTATCAATAAGCGATAATTTTATTTATCGCTACATCTCCACAATTATATTCACTGAGATACCAAAAATACCAAAAATCTTGATACCTACATCCCTTATTGTAAGGTCTTATGGCTCATTATTGAATATTATTGAGTATTTGACGGTGTGGAGGTTCTGAAGTCTGTGTCAGATGAATAATTAATATTGATCAGTTGACAGGACCGTTATGATGAAATGTCGGAAATAATCAGGTTATCTTGTGTTTATACAGCATTTATTTTTTATATTAAATTATTGTACTTCTGGTTCCAGGTTTCGACACAGCCCAGGGAAATTTTATACGAAGAAAAACAAGTCGAAAGCAGAAGCTATCAAAGTCATTACTCATTCTGACAGAAACCGGTCTGAAAACTAGAATCTGCCACATTTGCCTCCTTCATAAATTAATCAGAGATCAGGCAGGCTGTGTTCAAGAGAAACATCTTTGCAACATACATAAAACGAATTCAGCGCACAAATTCAAATCTTATTGGCCATTCCGAAAACGATACCACCAATCAACGTCCCGACATATTAGACATACACAAAATACGACGCATACGCATCCATTGTTGACTTTTTGGTCGTTTAATTAAAGTCAGGTACGAATGGCATCATCGATAAGAACGCTACGAAATATTATTATTATGCAAACAAAAAAGAGGTCCCAAAACGTGAATCTCGGAAGATTACGATAAGGTCCCGGCAGGGGGCTGCGGCTTGGCGCCAAAAAGTGTCAAAAAACTTGGCGGCGGTTTTTTTAAGGCGCGAATTTAAGTTGGCAGAATATTATTAATCACGGGAGATTCGCGTTATCAATTCGCCTGGCGAGACATGCGGTGAATGATCAATATTTTTCGGTTTTAGCAATCACACTAATGAAATGACAGCGATAAGCCCTTAAAAATATCTTGACAAGAAGATATTAGGAAGAACCAAGAACTCAATTGGAATGTAGAAGTGACAGATGCACCGATTAGTTCTCTCGATAAAAAAATCCCATTAGTCAAAGACCATAAGAATTGTTTCAAAAAGCCTCTTGCACATGTTATTCTTTCATTCCCATATGTAAACAAAACCCCATTACATATTCGCAATTCCCATAAGCCGAAACAATGGGGTCCACACATAACAGTACTTTATGAAAATCACTTCGGGAAAGTAATTAGAGGGCAAGGACTTGCGCGGGCGCATCGAGGAACAATTGAACTGTGACAACTGGTGTGATTAGCATATGGAGCGAGGGTGTGGTGTGACTATCGAGGTCAGGAATGGTTGAAGTGTGATTACCGATATTGAAGGAAGATTGCAGTGTTCTTCATTCTAATGAGGTAGAATGTGCAGATGATTATGTGCGTTGAAAATAAAATCAATGCATAATAATGTGAAGAATCGTCAAAAAAAAATCTTAGTTTGAAGATATCAATTTAATATGCAGAGCAATATTCTTATAAACACTATTGTCAGCTTATCATCTTTCGTACATTACAAACAAAAAATCATCGATATACGGTAAACGACGGAGCTTTACTTATTAATGAATTGCATTAATTAATTCTTACCTTTGTTCTGTAGAGCGGATTGGAGAAGTCCCACCCAGGAGCCACGAACAGATACCCGCATTTTGATATCTTGCGGCTTGCCTGTTGACAAATACAAATAACCGTTAATAAAATTTGCATCTGGTAATAGTTCCCCGCACGGTCTATTCTAGACGGACCGAAAGTGAAAATGTATTAAGTAATAATAAAATTGTGATCATGAAATGATATTATTAGTACAGATGGCGGCTATCAAACTTACGATAAAAATGCCAATTACAACATTATTACAAATAATGGAACAGCTAAATTGATCGACAGAATTGAAATGAAAATTGAATTAAAAGAAAGATTTCGTTTCAAAATTGCAAGTCTACGATCTTTGCCTTCACGACTTTTGCCTTTTTGCGTTAAGTTTGAATCTTAGAATTTGATAAAACGGTTTTGTAATCTGATGCTTCTTAAATTCTAAGAGGATTTGAGTATTTATCGATATATGCGCGAATTTGACACCCTTGCAATTTATTTGAATATAATAAAAATAAATCTTTAAGCTTTGGAACCCAAAATGTTTTGTTGCTTTTTGATAAAAATCAAGTATACAGTTCTGACATAATCGGATTCTCAGGAATTAAAGGTCGTCTGTCTATTGACAACAAGATTATATTTTTGTGTATCTTCCCTTCTCTTATTAGTTTTGATTTATAATAGCAGAGATAAGTTTGGCAAATAAAAATAAAAGATTTTTTACAAGCCTGGCTAATTAATTATAGACGTATGTTCATCAATTAAGTTTTTATTTGTAAGTGTTATCCACTACAAAAACGGCTAAGCCAATTTACATTATACTCCTGAAAGGATAACATCCATTCCATTTTAACACGCAGTAAAATGAAAAGATGCAACTATAAAAAGAAAAACTACCTCTCACCGGCTGAGTCTATTTTACAACTTTGCGTAAAAATGTCAACAGATTAGAATGTAGTATTTACATCACATTATAATAACGATAATGTAAGAAAACTTGAGACTGGAATTATCTCACGAATATTAACAAGGTCTTAGACACCTGCTAGTACTATTTTGAACAAAGTAAAGTAATCGATGACATAATTCTGAAATGTATATATCTAGATGATTTGTAACATGGCAATGAATGTTTAGTTACTGGTAATTTAGACTTTCATAAATAATAGCAAGGACAAAATAAACGAAAGAAAACCGAACAGCACATACAGTTGTTAAACCACTGATTAATTCCGTTATTCAACAGTAAATATCACATATAATTTTAAGTTACCACCTAAGTACACATTGTGGAATGCAAATAGAATACTGATATATTGAAAATATTGCCATAAATTTGTATAATCATGCAACGATTTCAGGTTTCCAATATTTTCAGCATAAACGTTGATCAAGCAAGTTCTATACCCGGACCCATAGAGATAGATAAACATTAAACCCCACCTGTTTTACTGATAACATCAGATAGCGAAAATCTGTTTTCTCCAAGGGTTGCGAAGGTCATACGGTGGAAAGTAGGTTACTGATCATGCACCTACTAATGACCGCGCGGCCTTCTCGTGTCAAGTGACCCTGTGATAGGGCTGGGAAAATTGTAGGAAGGACCAGAAAAATCTTTGGTTTACAAAATGGGCAAAAATATACGTCCCACGAGGTGGACCGATGACGGTGTGTACATGGGAATCTGCAGGAAGTGTAAAGCACAGGACCGGACGATGTGGCGACCGACGCTTAGTGGAGGCTCAAGTGTAACAGTAAGTCTTTCGAGTGAAATGATAATGCATAGCTTACCTACGATGATTTAGTTAAAAAAAATTAAATGAGAAAATTTTGAAAATGTAAGCGAAAAGCTTAAGGCAGACACTTTGGAGATTCATGTTCAATAGTACGTAAACGTTTACAATAGACTATAACAAAGAGGTCCATTTTGTAAGTAGCTGCTGGTAACTACTGCGTTTACGTCATTTATATTGTCCATGAATAGATTGATGTCAGTCACTTGACCTGGGATATAAATTACGCTGTAAACAAAGTTTCATACAACACAGTAGTAGCGTTGACTTCTGAATTGGATTTGTCATTTTCGTCATAATTATCTCAACCCAAATATTTGCAAGGAAAGTCAAAGTATCTTATCCTTACATTATGTAAATCAAGATGTCTTAATTTAGCATTCCTTGCATAATTCAGTATCATTGGATGCGTTGTTTATATCAACAACGTGATTTTCTAACTATTTAATGTTAATTTGTAGGTTATTAGTATTTAAATGATACTCTTTATAATATATTAACATCAATTTATCATTGCTAACTTCCTTAGTGACGTGAGAAATAGTGGGAAGTTGTCTGAATGCATCATTAATTAGTAATACTCGATTTAAAAACAGGCAAAGTGTGATTCTCCCAGTATACAGGATAAATCCCATTTCTCACACACGCAGGGGAGGGCATTGATATTGATCACTTAGCTTGCTCATTGCGTGTTGGCGATTTCAAAGTATTGAGTTTATGTTTACTCGGGATGTTTCGTACAGATATCATTTAATGACGATATTCAAATTTGTGATCGACGTTACGTTATCATTATTATCCTCCTGCTTTATGCCAATTCTTAGAGGAACGTGCAGTACGTCTCTTCTTCTATAATTCTCTATTAGCCTGCATCGCAGTGTTCACTTCCTCCTAAACCACATCTTCTTTCACACAATCCATTCATCATACATTGGTTTATCTCTTTTCTTTTAGACATTCATACTTTACATTCTTCTTGTCACATGTTGCTCATACGTAATGGCATCACCATCCCATGCTATTCTCTGTATTCATACGACTTTCATCCTATGACAGGTACCCAAAAATATAACATAACTTCACGCCTATATATCTCCGAAGGGGTAGGCAGAAGTGTACCTGTAGTACACATACATTTCGCCAGTTAAAGTCTTATGTAATAGGGGGCGAGCCTATTGCCATCAATCGGGCACTAATCCAGATCCCGGACGATCAAATATCTAAACACGTTTTTTACTCAGCGACCAGCATAACAGAATAAGCGGTAATCTATTTAAAAAAAAAAATCGCCGAAACCGTAGCGCTTCTATCCAAAAGAAATGACCGTGAAGGTATGGTTATTAAACTTATTAAGTAAGCAAAAGAGTCATCAAAACGAAGGTACAGTTTCGCGATGTCACCGGGAGCAGTGACCCCTTACGTCATCGTGACAGTTACATTCATTGCGTGATTCGCGTCAAATTAGCAACGATTTCGTTTTTTTTACTTCATCGCGTTTTTTCAGCGATGCGTGTGCGAATTATATTTGTCGGTGTTTTTTTTTTCGTTACAATTGTAGTACAGTTTGGTATTTTCTACTCAATTTGGTATGAGGATAGTGTAATGAACTGCTAGTAGTGCAATGGACAGATATAAATAACCTTTGCTGTAACAGATGACTTATTAATCGTCTACATATACAACCTAGTGTCTGATTGGAACTTTCCGTTCTTGGATTATTTCTCTTTCCTTCATCATACCCAGTTATCAGATTAACGTAACAAACATAAAATTACATTCCTTTAATTTTGACAGTTCAGCCATGTACACTGCGTTATTTACGTTGAGAAGACGAATTTTTCAAACGTATTAAGCAATGGATCAGTAATAGTATTATGCAATTCAGGGCAATTCTATCTCTCAAAAAATCCGCTCCTTATTGTAGTCGTAATATAGCTCTTTTTGAATATTGATTTATTCTTAGGGATGCTATAAACGACTCTCTTAAATCGTTTTCACAAAGGTTTTTTTATCAAAAGACCCGTACGTATTTATTTAATACATACACGGTATTATAATGTAATAGTTTAATTGAAACACTTGTATGCTTGTAAGCTTCAAAAACTATTATTTTAGAATAGCCGAGATTTCCTTTCCGAGATTAAATAACATTGGAAATACAGTAACATTCTTATTATTACAGAAACATTATAAGTTTAACATTTTTTTCATGGAGCTCATCTCTGTAACGGACCTAAGAGTGAGTCTTTGACAGAGGCATTTGTCATCATCATTTCAGCCGAAAGACGTCCACTGCTAGACATAGGCCTCCCCCAAGGACCTCCACTTCGACCGGTTCTGTGCTTCCCGCATCCAGCGGATTCCTGCAGCTTTCACAAGGTCATCGGTCCACCTTGTGGGAGGCCTTCCCACGCTACGTCTTCCGGTACGCGGTCGTTACTACAGAACCTTTCGGCCCCAACGGCCATCTGTTCTGCGAGCAATGTGCCCTGCCCATTGCCACCTAAGTTTGGCAATTCTTCGAGGTATGTCGGTTACCTTGGTTCTCCTGAGGATCTCTTCAGAGAGGCATTTGTATAATAATTATATGAAAACCAATTTGACTAGATGAAAAAAGAAGAAAAGCAAAAGAGCGATAAAAAGTATGTTTTTCAGATCCATTGAAACATGGACACTTGAAGATGGCAACATCCGTGAGCAGCAGAAAACGTAGTTTCATAGGCCTTGTGCAAAAAAAAAAATTGCAAGAATGTATAAAAGGTAGCATCAGATTATTATTAGTAGAACGTGTGGGATGAAGTACGGTTTGCAATAAAAATGTGTTCATACAAGATGTTGTATCAAGCAGTTCACCGATTGCATTAGACTAGTTGTAATTTTTGGCCCTGCGTGAACTCCATGCATTATACGCAATAAGGCATGAAAGATGCGGCGCACCCAGAACAGCTCAACGACATCTATTCATCTATTCTTTAACTCGTGCAGACACGAGAAAAGGACATTGACATGAACAGACTTTGATGACAAGCAGATTTAGCTTAGATTAAGAAGTTTAGACACCAACAGCGAATATCTCAGCAGTGACACGCCACCTGGCCTGCATTAAGATGCAGATATATGCCAGTGACCTTGAGTGGTTAGCTTGCGTGTTCTGTACTGAGCTCACGCACAGCGTCGTACGTCCTGGCTGGCCGTAATAGGACTCGCCCATCTAGGAGCGCTGTCCTAAATAAGACGCATTATTAATTTAATATACCTACATAAAACAAAAGATATTATAAATAAAACACGTATACTAAAAGATCAATAGTTAAATTATCTAAAAATAAACTGAGAATCTCGTAAAATCTATCAAGCGTATTTTTGTGAAACCTTCACGTTTCAGAAAAATACGCTTGATAGATTTTACGAGATTCTCAGTTTTTTTTTTATCCGCGTTAGACATAACTTTACAAATTAATTTCACTATGTAATATAAACATAATCTAAAATATTTATAAATTAAGTTATTAGAAAATGCTCTAATTTAACGTATATTTTTTTCCAAATCATTAACAGTACTCGTTTAGACGTGATCTTCAGTATACAATCATTAAAAGTCGGTTATCGCCGCCTTAAGTGTGACACAGCCTTTAAACCCGTCAAGAAATCTTAATAATTTTAACGTACACGTACGTAGGTACGTATTCTAAACGTACTTAAAGTACAGAGTATGTATGTCAGTCCCACAGTCCCACATGTCACCGGCAGCACCGTTATGGCATTAAAGCGACAATACAAATCTATGCGTATCGAATGTCAGCTGCGCGTGCGCCGTTAGATCGTATCGCGCGGGAGTTGCAAATTGAAAATTATTATTGTAATGGTGACTGTGTGAGTTATAATCTGTAACGATCTTTGACTACTTGGCGAAATTGTAAGATTATTTTGTATGGGCTTGTATCTACTGTGAGATTTCTCTGGACAAGTCAATGAACACTGCAATGAATGGGCATTTTAGCAAAATCATAATGCTTGGTATGGTGGGGTAATCATCAGGCTTATAAGACTGATCATTGATCAGTCAGTATGTTGAATAACAAAAAAAGAAGGATACTGCTTCCCATCTTCTGGGCAAACATTATTTATTATTTATTTATTAACTCATCACTATCATTACAGGAATTTCCTAATTCAATAGTGTGGCCATAATTACATTTTTATTATTTACAATAACATACTAAGTACATCGTGGTTTCGACAACATGGTTGAAGACAGGGGTCTATAATTCTTCGCCGAAAATTCAGTGCGGGCACCAGAACAATTTAGTTCTAACATTGTGGTTCATTAAGTTTCATTTTCAAATTACCTTTCAAAAACTCATTTGCAACTCATCTCTTCTAAACGTATATTCCCTTACAAATGACATTTAACTACCCACTGTATTGGCAGACAACAACCTTCAAAACCATTAAATTCTACATTACATTACACCATAGTCCCACAACATTAACAGCCCATTTAAGTAACCATTCCATTTTATGGGGATTAGCCCCACAGCCTATACACTTACCATGCAAACCAGTATGCATTTGTGGGCCATATTCGTAATACCTTATAGGGTTTGATACCTTAGTTTAGTGTTGTTTCAAGGAATTCGTTGTATTTCGGTGTACCCACAATGGCATTACGTTAAGAATTTTTATTTAGACGTTATCATCCAGTTTTTATCTCCCGTAGGCTTGAGTGGGTTAAGTCTTTCGCTTATGTCTAAAGTAAGGTATAAGGTATAATACACTTATAAAGGGTTATTGGAACAACACTAACAACCTCGCAGAACTGTATTCATCATCATCATCATTTCAGCCGAAAT
The DNA here is from genome assembly GCA_947523025.1 of Dryobota labecula. Classification (NCBI taxonomy): domain Eukaryota; kingdom Metazoa; phylum Arthropoda; class Insecta; order Lepidoptera; family Noctuidae; genus Dryobota; species Dryobota labecula. Next base: position 3,698,949 of record OX383292.1, read on the forward strand.
ACGTCTACTGCTACGCCTGCCTGCGTTTGCTGCTGATACGCTCCCACAACCCAGGCGATCAATCTGTTGAACGCCCTAATTGCTCAGGAGCCGAATTTTGATATATTTTTGTCTAGCAGTAAATTTGTGATTAGTGTTTGCATGAACTTTTTTAGTTGACTGTTTGTTGTTGGCTTGCTGCACGCTTTGGTGTTTACTGTTAGTGCAGCAAGCAATTATTATATAAATAAATAAATAAATTGGCCTCTCCCAATTGGGGGGTTTTCCATAATCGCCAAGCTTGGCAGGCGGGTTGGCGATCGCAGTATGGCGTTAAAAATGCATAGAGAACGCTGCTGCCCATTCTCTAGTAAGTCTCTTAGTCTCTTAGTCGACACCCACGGGAGGAAATTGGGTGGTGCTATTCTTTACGTCCGGCACCACACAGCATTTAACTTTAATTATATTTTGCTCAGAACTGTATTACTGGAACAAAATATGATTTAAGTAATGTACTCCTGAGAGGTTGTTAGTTAACAATGAAACTGTTTATGTAAAACAACGTGTAGCTAGTAACGCGGTTTAAGGCTCGTACAGACTCGCGCGATATCGCTATCGACAGGCACCGACAAAGAAATTGTGCTACTAGTGTCGCGTCGCGCCCGCGATATCGCACTAGTCTGTACGAGCCTTTATTCGGGACAGCCAGGGCAATTAGTCTGCTGTGACAGCCCGCCATCACCTGACAGTGACAGTTGACATAAACAATATAAACTTACCGTAGACAAAGACATAGGGGCGACCCTATGAGCATTGTTTAGGCCTACTGAGGCATTACAGCACTGGAAATTTTAAAATTGTTTCTTAGACGTTCAGTTAGCTACTCTTGCAACACTTCAAAAAGCAGTTGATAATATTATTAAAATAAATATTCACGTAGGTTCTCACTGAAAATCTTCGCCAGACTCGTTCGACTCATCGTCTTTTTTTTATTTTTATTGAAAACCTCTTTAGGCGCGTTGAGCGATTTTTGGTAGGGGAAAAACTTATGGGTTCGCGATAGTCACCGAACGCTTTCTATGAGCTATATGTATACTGTGTATATGTGTACTTTTTGGGTGAACAAAAATCATAGAACTCACGTCACCGTCACCGGACGCTTTCCATGAGCTAATGTACAAAATAACAGTTATTCCAAAGTTTTGTGTTTTCACTTGTCGGCAGTCCTTATTATATATATTTTTTTTTATTTATTTGTTTAATTCAGACACAGTGATCCATATTTTTGTTAGTATACTTAAGAATTATGTTAGTAACCAAAGATTCAAATACAAAACTACCATCAAACTATTATATCTAAAAATAAATAAATGAAGTATGACTACGAATTCTTTTTTGTATGTATTCGTTATTTTCAGGACATGGTTTGTATATATTTTTTTTGTATAATTGTTTTTTTGTAAAATGACTCATGATATAAAATGTGTTGTATTGTAATGTAATGTAATTTATTAATTTTGTTTTGTTTTGTTTTGTGGTGCATGTTTGAAACTTATACTAATCTTATTCCAACCTCTGTACAGCATCTTTGCAAAAAAACTGATTTGATTTCATTATTTATTATTTCTATGTCAACTTGACCTTATGAAATCCGCTGGATGCGGGAAGCACAGCACCGGTCGAGGTGGCGGTGCTTGGGGGAGGCCTATGTCCAGCAGTGGACGTCTTTCGGCTGAAATGATGATGATGATGTCAACTTAGAAGCATATTTGGTATCGAAAATCATTCTTTATACCCAAAGTTTATGGGTCAACCGTGCATTACTCATAGTCTTCATCCCATCACCTTTAAGCCCCCATGACCTATCCTCATTATTTACAACTCTCACTAGACGACAACCGGCTTAACGTATTAGTTACGTCACCATTCAAAACGTCTCATAATATCCCATAAAACTTTACGAAAATCGTTTAATTTACGACCATAACTACCAAAACCCTATTATGTTATTTTTATTAAGCTACCGTGATGTTAGAAGTCATCTGATTCCCATAAGTACCATAAATTTGTTGTGTGACAACCATAAAACTACTGAAGCCATGGGATAGTCTATGGTATTATTATTTATGGTTATCCCTTGGTGAAGGAGTTCGAGTTATGGGCAGAAGCGATAGAAGATTGTTTCGTCTTTATGTTGCTATCATCTATTAAATAATATACATACATACAAATAAATCAAATTGAAGTGTCTGTTTGTAATGTCGAAATAACAGCTTTTTATTAAATGTGTATGAAAATACTGCACATACTTTTTTTCTATTTGTCTGTTTGTTCCGGCTAATCTCCTAAACAGCTGGACAGATTCTCACAATTCTTTCTCTGGCAAATAGCTGATGCTATAAAGAGTAACTTAGGCTCTAATTTTAGAAAAAGCCACGCGGGCGAAGCCGCCGGCAACAGCTAGTACTCTTATGATTATTCTATTTAAACTCCTGTTTTTTAGCCAACTAACGTTGCATCTTATTCACTGTATCTGTTCACACCAAACGTTCAGTTGTCTGTCTGTCATTACAAAGCAATAAGTTGAAAATGAACGTTAAATAAGGTGCCCATGATTTACAAATCTCGAGTTAGTTATCCTATCTGCATTGGCGTTCTTCCTCTCTCTTTTTTGTTTTCATAATGGTTAATTTCTTTAAAACTTTTTTTTTACAGACTTGTCCTGGAGTGGAGACCGCGTATCGGCAAGCGTAGTGTAATAGGACGCCACCCAGCTAGATGGACCGACGACCTCAAAAAGGTGGCTGGGACAGACTGGATGCGGAAGGCGGAGGACAGGGTGTTATGGCGCAGCATGGGAGAGGCCTATGTCCAGCTGTAGACTGCGGTAGGCTGAGTTGATTGATTGATTGAAATATTTTACTTTCTTCTAGTTACTTTCTTCTTATTCTATTACCGTTATTGTTTACTAGCGGATTCCCGGTGTGTACTACTACGCAAATCAGAATCCTTGTTCTTTCCGACTTTTTTTTATTTTTTTCCAGCTCCTTTGGGTCGTAGCGTGATATGAAATAGCCTATAACCTTCCTCAAGAATTGGACTATCAAATACAAAAAGAATTTTCAGAATCCGTTCAGTAGTTTCAAAGTCTATAACGGACATAAGTAGATACATCATTTGTATTTCATTTCTTATTTCCACTTGACTATCTGATCATCTTAAAACCCTGACGCTTCCAACTTGGACAGCTACATTAGTTATAAAATATTATCCTAAATTTATGACACCTCTAATACCTGTATAAACCGAAATTATGTTGACGTATCAGTTCATGAATTCTATGTTGTTCAGGCTATGAATTTTGATCAGCTGCCTCTAGGGCCATGTGGTAGGAGCAAGCTTAGAAATGGTTACATTATACATGTTTGCATGATATGATCGATAAGGAGCTCGTGGCTAAGTAATAACAGCCGCACAGGTCGATCGATAAGGTTAAGCTACACTTGCCGGGGTTGATCCATGGATGAGTGACCATCTTTACATACCGAGACACCTTCGTGCCTCGGAAAGTACGTTAAGTGGTTGGTCCCGGCTGTCGTTCGTGGATCTTTGACAGTCGTTACGGGTCGTCCGAAGCACGAAAGTCTGACAACGCAGTCTTACCAAGGGGTATCATATTACCCAGTGACTGGGTTGTGGAGGTCAGATAGGTAGTCGCTCCATGTAAAATACTGGTAATCACCTACATCCGGTAAGACTAGAAGCCGACACCAACATAGTTGGAACAAGGCTAGGCAGATTGATTACATGATATATGTTGAAATATGTATAAGATAGGATTAAGGATCCACGGCGGGAGATCCTGGCAAATCTGACTTCTTCGTCTATATTGAAGGCAGAAACCGCAAGGGGGAAGTCCACCTACACTGAAAGAAATGTTTGCATAACTGTAACCAAAGATTTGGTTACTGTTTACACAAAAATTCGGACTTGCGAACTAGATGTTATCTGTTACAAACCCCTGTTTTGCACACTACAAAATCGTTTTGTTTAATTTAAGCAAAGTTTATTTCCTTATAACTAAAGTTGAGTTATTTTTGAAGTAACTTAATTAGTTCGGCTAATTATTTCTTTCAGTGTAAAACCAGGTGTCCCCAAATTTTGCCTCACATATGTGATGTCTCTTGGCGATGATCATAGAAAACTGTCTTGTGTTTAAGATACGGCGGCTACGAAATTGATGTTTGAGGTGATAGCCTCTCGAAGTGGTGACTGTTGCAATCGATTGGAACATATAGCAGTAATTGGCAATTTCCTATAGTTAACTTGAACCTGGTTATTTAATTTTAATCAATACGTTTAAACGAGTTAATTTTCTTCCCCCGGTATTACCATAAAAGTTATAACGTTTAAATGTTAAATACAATCACGTCTTATTTCCTGGTGCATTCATTACATAATCATTAAGTTTCTTAGTATGCGTTTAATAACAATAATTATTAATTTAACTTTACCTAATCGAATTATCTACCTTTACTGTAAGGAATTAACTAACGAGACTTTAAATTACAAAGCAAAGAAACATTTCAAACAAAATGCTTGGCAACGTAGCCGACCAAACATGGCGTTCATTATCGCGGGCGATCGCACGCGCATGCGCGCATTGCGCGGCCACGATTACTTTCCGAAAGTGTAAATAATTCGAATTACAATAATCGATAGTTTCTCAAGTCGGTCGGTAGATGGAGGTCGTGCGCAGTGGCGCGGCGGAGGGGGGTCGTGAGAACTGGGCGACTTGCACTTTCGTCGGCGCGCGCGCAGCCCGATGCGCGATAGCGCTGCGCCGGGCGCCGCGGAGTCTGCGCACGAGTCTAGCTCAAGTACTGATTAATCATCAATCTCTCAGCTTACAAGACACGGCAATCCTCAGAGAAAGTGCGATAACTTACATCAACATCAGTTTGCGCGTGAATAGGAAGTTTGACGGAGAAAATTATCAAAATCACTATCCAAAACAAATAAAAAAATACAAAAGATGAAAATGACAATAGAAAAAGTGAAGTTACTTTCTATCGCATCAAAATCAGACGAGTCTCGATACAAAAACTAGTGACAATGAAACTAAAATGTTGATAGAATCACGACTTTCAACAAACACTATTCGATAAAAGCACGAGGACCCCCACAGAGTGGTCATTGTCAGACATACACTCGTTAGCGGGCGTGTCAATTAGAAACCATCTGTTTATCTGCTCATAAATATTAAACTTGACAAAATCATGCAAAATATCTTATTATAGAATCGATTAATAATGTTATATGAGAAGCCACAACTAATCAAGACACAAAAGAAAAACTAACAACAGCTTGTAAGAATTAAAGTGGAAGCAAGTTTTATGTTTCTCTTAAGCCTGATATATTAGCACATTAATTATTTATTGGCACTTTTACATTCAACAGGTATCCGCGAAAACGTTCCACGGAAATTGCTCAACATGAGAAGTCATCATTAACAATGTTCAGGCGAACACAACAAGTCAGAGCCCTACTCCTGCAGACGACAAAAACTCGTCAAAGAACATCACTTAAAACTAACTACGAGTATGAGTCTCCAAATGACTAAATACGCTGCACGTACAAAAGCCAACTCGCCATAATTAACAGACATTGATCGATAAAAAAATCATCCATATTCATTCAACAATCCTGAATGGTCGTCAATAGAGAGCCGAGTAGATGAATGGATTTCTAATTATTTGCATTAGCCGTTAACACGCTGGGAATTTTTACGTCTTTAATATTTCAATTAGCAATGCAAATTGTGAGCCTTTGGAAAGTGTTGTGGCGATGAATCAGCTTCCCGTGGTTATTGCCAGGAGGGCGTTCCGAACTCGTCACGGAATCGCTACCGACACAATTATCGAATCTAGACCACTCTCACTGAAGCAAAAAGAACACCGAGACGTAAAGAAAGCAAAGTCAGGTGCGCCCCCATTTCACTTTCCAATGACTTATCTTTACCCCGTACTCCGAACGAAAATTAACTTAAAGCTGAAAGGAGTAGAGCTCGAAATTCCTCGGAGTGCGCCCGTATTGAGTCGGTAAGCATTTCATTATCAAGATTTACGAGGAAACCCTTTAAAAGCAGTTAATTGTGAGTGTTAATTTCGCTTTCTAATGATTTTTGTGAATTCTTCACTATTGTCGGCAAGATTTAACGTACACGTTCATTAGCATCAATTATGAAAACATTAATTTCTAAAGAGCATATTATCAATGGAAAAAAATTAAATGGCTATACGAGTAACGATGTCACCTCCAGACATCATTATGGCAGTAATCATACAATTTCCATCAATACTATCGTTAACATCTCAATTGTAGATCGTGCCATTGTGGCGTTGATGCATGCGCGGAGAAGCGCCCGCGCAGCCTTAATGACTGACCATTTAGTGCAGATATCGCCGATCCGATTGAGTCGTCGGCCTGGTCGCGATCTGACAGAACTTTTTTTACGTTTATTTGGACTAGTACGAGATTATCGGTAGATGTCTTGACATACTGTGTTGGCAATTACTTATTGTTGGTCGTATTGACACTTAATGAGTCTTCAGGGTGACCTCCTTCGATGATTCGTTTCTGAGAATGTAGGAGCTGACTGAATGTTTGTTGTTTGATGAGTGTTTTAGCGACACTGTTTTTACTACAGCTAGAATAGATATAATCAATTGTTACTCTCTTTATACTTTATTCTAAACTAGCGGATACCCGGAGAATGCTAAATCCGTGTTCTTTCTCACGTTTTTTCTTTTTGCCCGGCTCCTAAGGGACGTATCATGATATTAAATAGCTTATTATATTAAATAACCTTCCTCAAGAATTGGGCTATCAAATGCAAAAAGAATTTTCAGAATCCGTTCAGTAGTTTCAAAGTCTATAACGGACATAGGTAGATACATACATTGTGTTTTATATATATAGATCGCATCTTTTATCTATAGATATGGCTCTTGGGATACAGGAACTCCTAGTGAAAGAGCCAGGCCGACACAGATGTTTGGGTCTTGAAGTGAAAATAAATAAATTATCAATCTACGCAACGGTTATTTTCTAGGTAATAGATTTGTTAATTAAGCATTCTTCCTTCTAAGTTTCCTTTAAAGAATTTGTTGATTGTTGTATGATTCTAATTTTTTTCAATACATTATGGCCACTCGGCCAGTTCACTTGGCCAAGTCAATCGGTCCGCACGACAATAGCGAACGGAACGCAATTTCGGACAATGCCTATCAATGAACCGTTAATTAAAAGATTTCATTACTCTCATCTCTTTCTAATAACATAGAAAGAAATGAGATGGGGAACAGGAAAATGGTATAAAAATAATAGATAAAGGCCTTCCTTGTCCAGGTGATGGCTTACAAGTACAGTTACATAACCATGATGATGAAGAACAACTAAAATTATTTTTACAGACTTCAAAAAAAGAGGAGATTCTATGTTCGACTGTATGTATTTTTTATGCATGTTCACAGATTTCTCCATCAATTGTGGACCGATTTAAAAAACTCTTATTTCATTTGGTTGAGGAAGCTTCCGCGGTAGTCTCATAATATGATTATGAATTTACCTTGGGTAGTTTTTGAGTTAGCTTCAATAATACGTATTTTTCCCACTTAGTCTATAAGGATGATATTATAATAATTTCCTGTCACTGTTATTTACATAGCAGGTAGTGGTATTCGAATTTGTGTCGGGTATACCACAACCAAACAGTGAAAAATAAAAACTGGTGTCTTTGGTTTAATATTTTGATTTGTGCCACCGACTTTCGGTTCTTGTTGGAATTCGGTTGTTTTTATTTTTTTATTATTATTTAGGAGGGTAACAATCAAAAGCAGTACCTACATCGAAGTTATGTATGACTTTTTTTAAATCTAGCCTGCAAATAATCCCGGAAAGGTTCATTCATAGTTCTAAACTTCCAACCTACCGACTTTACCTACCCTACTACTACCATTTCCAACATTACTAATCGTAAGTAAAAATATGACAAAAAAAGATCTTGGTGAAGCAAAATTTAGAACAACTTAACTAAGGTCTAATTATGATTAGTTCCCGACATTAATTTGTTGCCATCATTTAGAAGAGTCTCATAAGTTAAAACATCCATCACCTTTACTGTACTTAGTTTCTCTTAAATATCTTTAATAGCTTTATACTAGCTTATTAGCTCTTAAACCGACTCTACAAGTCGTTATCTATATTCTGTCTCGCAGCGATATAATAATTTGTTTCGCGTGATCTAATCAATCGGTTTGATTGTTTAAGCGTTGACACCTCACCTTGACTTCGTTCGTGTTCATCGACTGTGTGTACTTGTGCGAGGCCAGTACCTATGTATTTCTATGAACAGCGTATTTTGAACCAATATGGAAATGGCCACTTTTCTTCTTCTTCTTCGAAAAAATGGTACGTAATTACTTTATGTTGGGGTTGTAACTATTAGTCATAATTATGTATTGTGTATTTATGTTATTTTTTTTATCTCATTGTATGCTGCACCGGTTGACGTCATCACGTCAACGCCGGCTGTCGCTGAAAATCAGCGCTGGGGCTCTGAGTTGCAGCATTATGCTGAGCGATGGCCGTTTTGCGTGGATGTGACGCATATTTACCCCCAACTTGTTTTTTTTTTTGTGTCATGTTTACCGCAAATAAACGTTTTTTCTTTCTTTTTTCTTTTTGTTAAAGGGAATATTATTTATCAAGAGGATATGGCCAGAATTTCTCAAGTTTGTGGATAAAATCTTCGTCAAATAGAAACTCTTTTCCTATAGAGATGATGTCTAATCTTTGCTATTCTCAATCGTCGTTTTATTATTTTCAATTGTCGTAGTATTGGTGTTCATATCATTGCATTTTGCCGTTTCATCAAATTGATGTCATATTTTAGCTGTGTCTGTTTTTCGATCTTCGTTTATCAGTCGGTTCTCTTCAAAGACATGAACTACAAACTTCATCACATCAATTGAGTCTCTCCTTACTATTCTGGGAACTTAAACAGATAATTTTCTCTCATTGAAATTTCGCCGCCAATTTCTTGCAAACATTGAAGCCGGTTAACATAAAACTTAGCTGTTTTATTGGATAAACGGTAATTCGGCTATTTTGAGTCGTAAACGTGCGATAGATAGATATTTCTGTTTTCCCAATGTGGCCGGATATACCTTAAGTCGAGGTTTATGCGAAAATATAAGCAACTCGGTTTAGTGTAAGTACAGTTTTATTATTGTCGGGTTCTTGGAACTGGTCAATTCATTCAAGCTTGGGTTCGATTTTACCTACATCCTGTACGGCTAAAAGTTTAGGTTTGAATATTTCACCACATATTAAAAGGTTTGTTGATATGTAATTAAGCTTTTTGCTTGGCGAAGCAAAGTCCAAAAGTTAGCAGTGGACTCAAAAATTTAACTAAAACATCAGATTCGCTTAAAAACGACATAAAATGTTTAAAAAAAATACACAATCAATTTTTTGGTCAAGTCCAATTTTATTACAAATCAAGCTCAACCTACACCTTCACAGTTTCTCCTACTCGACAATTTCTAAAACAGTTCGCAAACTGCACTATATAAATTAGAATTTCTCTGGATCGCGAATAATTAATCAGCATTACCGGCGCTGGATCAAAGGGGCCGCGGCGACACTTTCGCCATTACCGCCGATAAATTGTCACGCCCACTGCGCGACGCGCCGACTTGCGCCCGCGCAACCGCCCGCTATTTTAAGATATTGTAACATCATATTTAAATACAATAAAGGTATGGTACGGAACAATTCATTGTTAGTGGTATGAGATGAAGGCATCTTGAAATAATTAATTCTAGAGTGGTTACAATTATAACATTTTCTATCTTTTGCCCGCGGCTTCGCACGCGGTGATGTCGGAAAATATCTCACGGGAGCGTACTACCGAATGAATGAATGATATATTTATTTGCAAGAATATAGGTAGCTAACATAAGTGTTCTTAAGGTCTATGGCTTTCAATAGACATATTCGGCATTTCAGCCGTGCAAATATTTAGATTTTACAACTTGGTTTATTATAGCTACAGTACACATTTAATAATTATCAATAACATAAAAATACTAATAATAATTACATAATTTAAATTCAGATTACAATGCAATTAATAAATTTAAAATCTAATACAATTCTATTCATTTAAAATAACCTGGATTAAAAGTACCCTTTGTGTTGTTAATCCAGGTTAACTATCTGTGTGTCAAATTTTATCCAAACTCAAACCTCGTAACAATAACTTTTTTTTTTTTAAATTTTCAATGTGCAGTTTTGACTTCGGTACTATTTTATTATATGTATAGATTTCTCCAACTTAAACGTTACAGACAGTTTTTTAATAAGACCATAGAGTTATAAAAAGATCATCGAGTATAAAAGGCGATCATAATTATTTTTATAAGATCAAAATGTTCTTGCGGAAAAATTAAGTATTCCCATTTCTATTTGTCGCTAACAAAACTCCTAGTGCTAGACTTATGAGAAAGTGACGTCTCTAATACCCAACTGTCATTGTTACAACTAAGTCCAATACTTTACTACTTCGTAAACCATTGCTTTAGTTTACAATTACAGTGATTTTCCACAGCACAAAACAAACAAACATAAAGCGACTTTATTAACCAGAAAGAAACTCAAGAATTGTCACCAAACAAAATGAAGCCATAAAAGAAAACTGTGTTTCAAGTTAGCACTAACAATAATTACCACGAGAAAGTGAGGTCTCTAATACCCAACTGTCATTGTTACAACTACGAGTAAGTCCAAAACTTTACTACTTCGCGAACCATTGCTTTAATTTCCAATTACAGTGATTGTCCACAGCACAAAACAAACAGAGAACATAAAGCATGACTTTATTTATTAACCAGTAAGAAACTCAAGAATTGTCACCAAACAAAATGAAGCTATAAAAGAAAACTGTGTTTCACGTCAGCACTAACAATAATTACCACGCATTTTCACTTAATGAAATACGTTTTCCATACACAGCTTTCCATCGCTGGGAACAACTCACTTTCTGTAAAGAAAATTATCGACAAGCCACCATAATTCCTTGACACCTGTCTCTTTTTAGTAAATGACCAATAAAGTGTCAGGCTTAGTTGGTCGTTCGTTGTATTGACAATTCGTTTCTAGTGCCATCTGTCGGTCTTTAAATGCTATTTGTAATTGTCTACTGTTTGAAAATAATGAGGTAATTCTTTTCTTAAGAAATGATGGATTAAAAAACTTGCCTCAAACTCAGAGCATTTATTGAAAGAAACCAATTACAGGTACTTTTGAATTGTCAACGGGTCGGTCAGTCAGATAGATGAAGCTAGTTGCCCATTCCTATGCGTGGTAGGTTGGAGAAGAACGGGCAAGAAGTCCTATGGAGAAGAACGGGCAAGAAACTACACGAACACTCTTTTAAAACAAACAACTATTTGGATACAAGCCCTTGCTTTGTTTAGGTATCAGTTTCATTACCTTATGTATAAAAAATAAAAATACTGTATCCTATGTAACAAATTCTTGTGAATGCTCTCATTTGTAACAGTAAACTTTTTTTTTTTCTTTACTTTTTAGAAACCCCTTAATTGACGGAAGAGCCTGTTCTGTGAGTCATAAATCTGCAAACACGAGGTAAACAAAGCAGTAAACTTTGCTCTTCAACTTGTGGAATTTCAAGGCCAATATTACTATTAATTTTAACTACTCTCAAATCTTAATGAACAGCCCATTTTTATTTTCTCTCCGATACCGAGAAGTCGAGTTATCGCAGAATGTCTATAGCGAAATCAATTAATAGATCGATTAATTTAATAATAACTATGGGTGGAAAGTTCTGGTCTACACGCGAAACTATAAAATTCTATAAAATGCACTCTCTCTTAGTTTTAAAAGCTATTTTTAATTGATAGGAGATAAATGAGAATTCTTTATTGCATGTTTTTTTTGCCAATTTATCGTGTGATTTCGATGTCAAGCATTGAACATCTGGCAGATTTGTGGATTTACATTTAAACAAGTGTGGATTTCTGACGATACAAAGATACTCACGGTAAAAAGTCAGAGAATGCAGCTATATTTCCCGCGACTTCGTCCGCGTAAAATTTCTTGTTCTCCCAATCCATAGCCCACCCGCGACATTTTGCGTTTTTTTTTACTCGGCTCCTAAGGGCCACAACGTGATGTTAAATAGCCTTCCTGAAGAATTGGGCTATCAAATACAAAAAGATTTTTTCAAATCCGACTGGTAGTTCCAGAGATTACCCCCTACATAGAAACTTAGAAACAAATTTTACTCCTTATAATATAAGTGTAGATGATTCATGCATCATGCAAACGATACTGAACCAAAATTCTCAATTAGTGCAATAATGCAGTTCAATCCATACTTCACCTGCCAGTATAGAATTAGTTACTAAATCTATATATATGTCGGGACAGGGGGCCGGTTGGAGTTGGATTGTTCACCTTTGAATATTTTACTGGCGGTAGATGTGTGTTGCGGGCGTGAAGAAAAGGTGTGAAGTTGATTATTGATTTTTAAGTTATATTTGGACATGACAAAATTTATAAAACGAAACGTTGGACAGTTTCTAGGCAATTGTCCTTACGATGTCCGACGGCCAAGAGAATAGAGATGAAGCGGAGCTGCGCAACGCCGCTGTAGCGCTCTTGGCCTCTTGTCGAATCGCACGAACGTCAGGATTGACTTTGTCGAAACGCGCCAACTTCACACTTGCGTATCGTTCTCAATTGACATCCCGTAGTCATGACCCTTCCGTTAGAACGTTTTCCGCTACAAAGGGCGTAACTCCAAATCCCATACCTTTAGTAATGAGTAAAAACAAAAAAAAAAATGCCTTTTTTGTTTTTATACTTATAAAATTACCGTATTTTATTCGTATTTTCAGTATCATTTTGGCAGATTTATGTGTATGTATAATTACAATTATATTATTATATGAAACTTAGAATTAAAAAAGAAACCGTGCAAAGCAGGTCGCTAGTAAAGAAATAAAAAAATCGTGCCAGAATTTCACCTTAACTGATGATAATAAGTAAGATATCCCTGTTCAGAATGTATTATTACCTTTTGCTCGATGATACGTTAAAAAAATAATGCCTTTTGATAACATAAAGATGTGCACGTCTGACAAATGTTTGCACCAAAATCTTTTGATAACTTGTGGTTGTGAGGTTGAAAAATTGTGTATTTTATTGAGCACGTCTTTCGATTGTTTATGATAATCTTCTGAACGTATCGAAACAGGTTTCGATCAATTTTGAGCAAATCTTTTTTTTTTTTTGTCTTTGGAATTTTTTGGCGCGATAACGAATGAGGCCTTGAACTGAGATTTTGTTTTTGTTTTTATTGTCCCGTGTTTATAAATAGCCTTTATTATGCAGTTGATGCTGATATCCAGCTTGACTTTTATTTTCGGAATGATTCCAGAATATCAAAACTTAACATTAAAAAGCTAAGTTTAGTGCAACGTGTCACTTTAAATAGTAACATTGTCACGATTTTTAATGAATATTATAATGAACTAGCTGACCCGAAAGACTTCGTTCTGTCAAAAGCTATAGTATAAACTCCACTACTCTTACTACTCTACTATTTTTTTTTAATGCATATTGAAATTTTATATGCATATTCAGTAGAATATGCATATAAAATTTCATAAAAATCGGTCAAGCCGGTTCGGAGGAGTATGGTAACTAATATTGTGACACGAGAATTTTATATATAAGATTAATATAATTTATAATAAATGATTGTGCGGTGTCTTTTTGCCTTTTATTCATATGCATCCATGGGTTAAAATATCAAACGCACGCACATTCTTCCCATTTAACTGTATCGAACGCATCCATAACAAATCAACAACTAGTATACTCATAAAAAATGCGTTCGGATTCCGAAAATTTGATTCTGTAACGATAAGACAGCCCATAATAGCAATTTTGACCCAAAAATTCCTCTTGCATCAGGCGTGGGACTGTATTTGAGTAGGTGCGGCGGGTAAGCCCTTTCATTATCATCCATTCCGTGGATATGAAGAGGGGAGGGAGGGAAGATTACACTATAATAATAGGCTAGAATATTTCTCACCCACTAAATCTCCTTACATCGTTAAGATTTGTATCAAAAAAATTAAGCGGCTATAGAAGAAAGACTGTTTGTTTTTTTTTTTTCGTATTCGAAAACGAGGTGCGTCTGTTAATTACATCTTGGTGCTCTGTAATTTAACTTAATTGAATATTAATTGGGTGTTGTTTATGATGTTAAACATGGGAGCAAATCAATTGCAAATGCCAAAGAGGCTTGTAGCAAATAGCAAAAAATATATATTATACTTCTGTGGAACCTGCAACCTAATTTCGTAACCCAGTTTGCATCACGATCCGAGAGTTTTGAAGGATATTGGTGCCGATTCCCTTGTTCACAAACTAAACTAAATTTTTCAATTTAATCCATTGATTAAATTGAAAAATTTGTCTGCCCAAGATAATATTAAGATCATTTCACAAGTTAACATCATTTATTTGTCTAAAACATGAGTATACACACACGTGGCTTGCAAGATGTTAAATTAAATTCTATCCACAGGTATGTTTTGTAAACATCTAATAATTATAAATTTATTCAATATCCAAAGCAATTAACAATATAAATTAGACGCGCGAATTCCGCGAGCATTCGACAGAATTCGCGAATTTTTTCATCTTACAAGATATTATGTGTAATTATGTAGTGGAGATAAGGATGAATTTACTATGTTAAGTTTCAGATTGACGCTTCGACTCTGTTCTGGTATGAATTGACCCTAAGTGTGATACGCAATTACCCCCCGCTGAGGGCCTAGTCAAGTTGCAATCGCTGTCAAGCGTTTTGTATTTCTACGAATTAAGGCTCGTACAGACTCGTGCGATATCGCGGCCGCGACAGGCACCGACAAAGAAATTGTGCTACTAGTGTCGCGTCGCGCCCGCGATATCGCGCGAGTCTGTACGAGCCTTTAAACAGAATTGACATGAGCTTTTCGGTAGCTTAATGTCAATCTACTACATTTTCTAGGCCCTTAGGTCACTTTTTCTTCTATACTATATCTCATCACTTACTTCACAAAAAAGATCACTTCTCGCGAAGAACCTAGGCCTTTTTTCGCATTAGTCCAAAGGTTCGTTATGATAACTATTATTTCTCTAAATAGACAGCGGTGCGCGGGCGGGAATTTTAATGGACAGGCATCTTGTGTGCAATGCGCGCACGCTGCTTTTTGCCCTTCTCCACCGCATGCAACAAATTGTTGCAGCGCCGCATTTTGTGCGTCTCTAGGGTTCAACGAGTTCCGAGAGAAAATGAAATGCGTTTCAAGCAGTTTTTATCACGTCCGTGGAAAGGTAGACGGTACGCATCTGGTAAGGCATCCGCTGAGGGTCCATCGGGAATCCTGATTGGCTAAAAGAGCTAATAGGGTGACTAGGAATTGAGAATTAATTACGACTTAGTGTACGGTCTGAGTGAAAAGGCGTGCGGCGGCGGCGGGGCGTTTTGCGTCGCGTGCAATCGGCGAAAGATTGTTCGACGCGCCGCCGCCGCCCGCCGGCGCCGCTCGCCGCCACCTCGCGAGGGATTGTGTTTAACATGAACGCTGAACGCGCCGCTCCGCTGGACGCTCGAGTCGAGCGTGCACTCAGTTCGTACCCTAAGTTCTGATTTGACCAAAGATAAAATATTTATTGTACCGTGTGGTGTCGGACGTAAAGAATAGCATCACCCCATTTCCTCCCGTGGGTGTCGTAAAAGGCGACTAAGGGACTTACTAGAGAATGGGCAGCAGCGTTCTCTATGCAATTTTTACACCATACTGCGATCGCCAACCCGCCTGCCAAGCGTGGCGATTATGGCAAACCCCCCCGATTGGGGAAGGCTTATGTCCAGCAGTGGACGTTTTTCGGCTGAAATGATGATGATGATGATGATGATGAAGAAAATATTTATTTAACTTCAAAGGTCGTAGTTTATCATTTGTGACTACAAGTTACAGCTACATATATGGACATAATCCAGCATTGCATGTGGAAGCGGGCTCGCCCTTTAAGCCTGGAGGCTTTTATTTAGGTATTAAGTTCTGTTTACGTTTTTAGGGTTCTGTACTAAACAAGGAACCCTTATAGTTTCGCCATGTCCGTCTGTCTATCTGTCTGTCTGTCCGCGGCTTAGCACATAGACTCTTAGTACTAGAAAGCTGTCATTTGGTATGATAATACATATTAATCACGCCAACAAAGTGGTAAAGATATTTTTTTCTCGTCTATCCCATGGTGTGGGGTGTCGTTGGATAGGCCGTTTAAAAATATTGCTGGTTTGTGAGAACCATTTGTAGCCGTAATATCAAGCTTTAAAGTGCTAATTTTCGTTTGTCAAGTGTCCCCCCCTCCCCTGCCAGCTAAATGGTTGTATTTGGATACGTGAAAAAATGCACAGCAGTAGTATATATAACGAAGTAAAAAGGAAAACTATCACAGCTAAGTAGGTTTGTTTTTGGGATAAATTCATCTCACCTCCGGAACCCTTCATTGTGCTAGGACCCACACGCCCTTGGCCGGTTTTTTGTTATTTATTTCTGCTTGAGTATAGTTTTCAATGTTTTGTTGATATATTGGCGTGTGCTAGCTGACATTCGGCAAATCATTTGATCTAATGTTTTGTGTTTCGTAATTTAATTACTTCTTACTAAGTATTGTATAGAATCAAGTTCTTCTAACTGAACAGACAGTTGTGCTGCTGGGGAGTTTGTTGCTCCACTTCTTCCCAGCTAAAGCACTAGAAAGCGAAGCTGAAGGACGAGGTTTTGGGTGACTGTCTTATGTAATTTTGACCTTTAAAAGTTCAGATTCTCATCCTAGTTTGATTAAATGACTTTCGATTTTGATATTTTATCCGTGTAATAAAATTTACTAGTTTTTGTATACTTTTTGAACTGTCAAAAATTCGGTGAACAAGATTGGTCAAATGGTGTTTTTTTTTGTAAGCTGTCATTCGTATGATAAAAAGCAGTACCTGAATTTAGTAAATTTAGTTGAATGAGTTTTTATGAGTATGATGTAACTTGAAACTGCTCATTACAGCATTTCAGAAGGCTGGTTTTGCGATGTCTGCGGTAACATAATATACGATTTTGGTAAACATAACATTTATTATGCTTCGGCTGATTACCGAACAAGGAAGCAGTAAATAATATATGCGTAATATCCAATTATAATGATAAAATATTTCAACTTACAGTGCGGCTCCTTACGTGAAGAAGTTATTTGTTTACGACCAGTTTCCAATTACATAGGTGTTATATCCCGTAGAAACAGTTGATTTTCAATAAAAATAACGCCACATTTGGGTACCCACTAGGGTTTGCCTCATTTTGGGAAAATTCAGGATTGTCCCGATTTTTTTAAACACATAAATTCCGCTACACATTGTTTTAATATTATTACACAATTTCTATTAACTCTCCGATCAAAACAAGATATAAATTTTTTACTTAAACTAAATTGCGTAACAAAAAACATTTAACGAAAATATTGACCGTGACCGCATGCGAGTTTCCACAAAACTTAAGAATCCAACACGGACATTATGAAACCATAATTAATTGACAGTATAAAAGATTTACAATATTCTTTAAGCGATGATTTCTTTATGTAACGCGAATTTACGAGGTATTAGAAATTTTAAGGTACGTTCGGTTGCGCAAGCGCTACTTTCTACTGGGTCTGCGACAGTTCGTGGTCGTACGTAGAAAATGTTTGATCGCTTATGTAAGATGGATGATATATTGATATTTCGTTTCTGATATGGGAATGAGATGTGTATCAGCTGGTGTTGTTGGTGCTTGATGGACCATCAACCAGTTTCTGTGAGTTTTTACGAATGTTTTTGAAGAGAGGTTGTCAACCAAGCGAATAGTCTGTGGTATGGGATGAGCGAATACAGTAAGACGCTATAAATCATCAAATGTATGAAAAGCCAGACTTTTTGATGATCGACAAGCATAACTTACTACCAATACAATCGAAAGGCACGTCCCTTTGAAATTAATATCGAGAAAGAAAGAGCATAAATGGTGCTCACAGAATGATTTCTCACACATAGAGCTTATAAACTATTGAATGCACTTGGCTGGCTACTGTTAAATACCCTAGAGTGCACATTAAACCGATCTCAGATATATAACTTATTTATAATATACTATAGATGTCGCTTTACAAAACTACATTATCTACTTCGATGAAGCTCGTTACGGTGACCATGATTTATTACCAGAAAATAATCTATATATTGAAAGCCTAAGAATAACAGTATCAAAATAATTCTTTAAATTTTACAAAAATAAATAACATGACGACGTTGCAAATTACTCATGAACTGAAAATACTTCATTCGTTCTCGTTCATCATCACCAAATTGGATTTGTGTCACATGACTCAACGATCAACTTAGCTACTCGATTTACGGTTTATTTTTAGTACTTACACTTTTATGCGCGTGCCGATTTACTTGAACTTAAATTAATTACTTGAGTAGAGGACCTACTACGTACTACTTTTCCACTTACTTGTCGGTTAGTGGAAAAGTAGAACGCAAATTAAATATGAAAAGAGAAGATTTTATTAATATATCTTGTTCAAATTACATTAACATTCTGAAAATAATTTCTCATTCATCGAACCGTTAATTAAGTTTCAAGTAACATAAGAACAACATTAAATCAATGGCTCGTGATTACCAAGCCCTATTTACCAGGGCTGGCCACAAATCGGTGTACTTGATGTAAATTGGTCATATAACCCAGAATAGGGTGACCAAATTAAAGGTAAAAGTACTTAAAAAAAAAAAAAAAAACACTTCGTTAAACAAGTTTTTGCACGAGGTCACAGTTTTTTATAGCCTTATATCTTAGCGGTTAATCATTGTTAAGAATTATTTATGTTTTAAAAACACTTTAACAGCTCGGACGGACGTGAGTCGCTCGTAAATCATATTAACTGGGGTATCCTTAAAATTTTAATTTTATTAAAGCGTAATTTATTTATAACCAATTTAGCTGTGTGTCGTGACCTAAAAATGTTGACATCACTCACATTCCTGCATGAGTGTTCGCGGCACACATAAGTCATAGTTTAGGAAAATAAATTAAAATGTATGGCGACGCGGCCACCTCACTGGTAGCTAGCTGATTTCAATGCACAACAACGTACATTCATAATTTTCTTTGGGTCATAAAAAGCGCCATTATAAATAGACCTCCAAACGTTACACACAGTTTGCAGATATCCTAACGTCGCGATAGTTTAAGGCTCTTCTAATTTTGGATGCGTTTGAGCACGTCCCTTTCAAGATGGCGCCGGATACGTGACGTCTCTAAAGGCGGGAAACAATAGTAGACCCGTTATGAATATTGAGAGCTCGGGGATTGTCAAAGGCACGCTTCAACAATTTTCGCCGTGCGTTCGGGTAGACCAATGAATTCAAACCTGGAATCCATTGGCCTACTGCGGTACGTACGCGCGACCGTTCACCGACGATTTTGGCGCCATGTCTCTTTACGTTCGAAATTCAAAACAACTCTTTTTTTATGAGTGCGTTGAGGCGCGTGCACATAAAATTTACATACGGCCAGGATATGAAAGGCTAATTATTCATTTTTTTTTACGACTAAAGGCATGTACATAATAACCTAGTACGTCAAGTATCGCATAAATTTGACTATCCATGGACGATTTTTACACACAAAACCTTTTTCACCATGTATTTCTTCGTAAATTCAGGCAAAAGCATTCACAAGGAACCTAATGAACAGAGAACTAGAAATCTTTTAGTATTATTTCTAGTACCCATAATTTACTACTCTCATTTATTAATTATTGTGACTTTTAGATTTATTAAAATCTGAAAGTCAGTATAAAGCGCCTTTAGGACGCTCACACTGACAAACATATTTGTGTAGTGACATGACACTGATGTGATTAGTCGAAACGTTTACTAATATTTTTGCATATTTATTCGGAAACTGGTGAGTCAAATACATTGGACGTTTTGTATTTGAACGGCATTGAGAATATTGAGATATTGTGGGAATACGTGGAATAAAGATGAAGCCATCGTAAGGGTTAGTAGGTACTTTAATTGTTGAGGATAATGCAATGGAATATTATTTGTCACTTAAAACGACATGTGGACCGAAAAAAATAAAAGGTAAAATACGCCTTAAAAGAAATCAAAATATAGATAGATTACGTACCTACGTTAAAGATATCAACACAGGATCAGACAAAACAAAGTAGGAAAATCCGAATTTTCACTTCAACCAAAGATGCCTATATCTTATATACCTTAATCTTTCAGTGTGAAAGAAAAATGGGTATTTTTCTATTTTTACGCGAAGAATATTGGACAAAGACGTACGAGTAATAAGTAATACTTTCTTTGTCTTTAAACGATGATGAACAAACGGGAATTATTAAATGACTCCATTTTAATTGATTAATGGTCGATTGCACAACTGTTCTGGTGTGTTTAATTGGAAGTTAATTGCAGGAAATTAGGTAATGTACTTACTGAAACGGTAAGCTATAACAAAATACGTTATTTCAAGTTATATATAACTTTTGCGTAATTTCGTGTTTATTTTGGTTGTCCAAAAGAATTTGTTTTGAATTAACCCGAAAAATCGGAATTTTAGGTCGTTTTTTTTTTTCTAATACTACCTAAGTTATATTGACAATAATAAAAAAACAGTCAAGATTTTGTCGCATACGCATATCAGGCAAGCCTTAAACGTCAAGCATTCACGGAGTACGCAACGCCGTAAAAAGATTACCGCTGTTATGGCAATGACTGCGCTTACGAAGGGCATAATAAAGCTACGTGCTGAAGTTTAAATCTGTTTGTAACATTATAGCTGGAGTGAAACCGGGAACACCGAAGAATTTGAGATTTTCATAAATTGTCAAATCATAGTAAGGAAGAGTTCTTGACAAAAAAAAAACACATTTTCGCTTCTATACCTAGGTAATAATTGCAAGCGAATCAAATTAATTATGAACAGCACCACTTCACAATTTCAAACATCAACGTACATTACCATATCGCAGATCAGACATCCACTAAAAATTAGACACAAACGAATCGTACGTAAATGCGAAAGTGAAGTAATTACCTCTATAAACGCGACGTTAATAAAACAGAAGATTTAAAATTTCACGGTTTCGTAAACACAACAATGGAATTCGCAAAATATAGCGGTTCCGATACTAACAATAGGTGTTTATTAGGTAACAGACCGTTGTTTGTTATATAATCAGACATAATGCCTAAATTGTATGTGTGTTAATTAATATTATAAAACAAAAATGCTGCTTGTGAAGTTTGAGACTTTCCGACAAAAATCGCGATTGTGGTCACGTTAGTGTGAGAATTTATATGATAAAAGTGACGTAACAACTAGTGCTTTTAGTAAGGTCATTGACTGATAAAGTTGTTAAAGCTTGCATCCGCGGGCTGTTCCAGTACGTGTGATATTTGTGAATCTATTTTGATTACTTCTGATGTGATAGAAAAGGCATTTTTTGGCGATTTCATATTGAAATTAAAACTTAGAACCCAGCTTGGGCTTATTTTTTAATTTTTTTACACACAACGGGAAAGCTCTTGGCCTTCATCTCACCTGATGGTAAGTGATGATAAGGCCGAAGATGGAAGCGAGCTTCACCCGGAATCCTCAACCACAGAGGAACTGGCTATCTTACCTCTAACTGCCGAAACACAACAAATGTTGTTAACATTGTTGTTTGGCGACAGACTTAGATAAGATGGTGGTAGCTAGCCAGGCGGACTTAGAACAAGCCCTACCACCAACCAAAAAATCCAATTAGGCGGAAATCGTAAATATACTGGTAACAAATGTAGTGATCATAGTTTCATCTACGTATGAGAAGAGACCTTTGCTCTGTAGTGTAATTATAGTTCCTAAACTCCAACTCAGAGTCGACAAAACAAGTGTATTCATTCATAATTCATAATAATGGACTCCGAATACCTTCACGTGCTGGCCGAAATACACATTAAGGAGTCAGGGGAACGGGTCGGAGGAATTAAGGGAATTACTGGGAATGCTTCGGTAATCTTTGCCGAAATGGGTCTGGGGCGGTACGTGTCCATTGCACTTTTGGATGGTAAACAGACTATGGGAAATATTGAAAAAGATAAAGCTATAGAAGCTCTGTTTGATTTATGTAACGATGATAGCTACAGAATCCGTAATTAATACTGAACAATCAGTGAAAAGTCAGACAGCAATGGAGAGGAGCATGCTGAACATAAATAAATCGAGTAGAATAAGTAACAAAACTATCAGAAAACGTACGAAAATAAAAGATTTAACAACTAGAATAAGAAAACATAAATGGAAATGGACAGGCTATATAATAACAGACATTGAGAAGTGAACAATAAGTATTTTGGTGCCCAAGAAGAAAAAGGGAACGAGGTAGCCAGTTCCGAAGGTGGGAAGACGAAATAAAAGCCATAGCTGGGGAAACATGAACTAGGAAAGCGATAAACAGAGTAGAGTGGAAAGAAATAGAGGAGGCCTTTCTTTCGGCAAGTTGTTGGTGTCATCGACTCACCAGAGTCGTATATATAAGATTTAAATCATTTTGTGTCTAAATAAAGGTTTATAAATTATTATTTATCAGGGAAAAGAGTCAGCCAAAGAAGAGAAGACGGAACGATATTGGATAAAGATAAATTTATGATACACAGATGAGAGCAAGGGAACAATAAAGGGGGCTAGAGTAAGGGAGAGGAACAAGAGAAAATCTTCAAAACTTTCAAGTAAGTTTCCGCGTTTCAAAGTTAAATAGCCTTTATTCCCGTACCGTATCTACAAACGGAATAAGACCGGCTTTATTTTTTTTGATCAGCCCATGCCCGGGGCTGCAATTAGCCGTCGATTTGCCTACGCCGCGCCGTGCGCCCGCGCCGCCGACGTCACGAACGATATGCGCACGGCCGATTGAGATCGATCCCGACGATATGTGAGGCCGTTACGATTGGTTGGACTTGCTTAGAAATAGGAGATGGTGTGCTTTTTTAGGGAAATTATGGTTTATTTGTAATTTATGTATCTTCATTTTTAACTATTCTTGGAGGTTTATTAGAATAACTACCTTGTTTGTTTTTTCTTGTTAAATATTTTTTTTGTAGTTTCTGTCTTTTCTGTTCCATCGAATCTTTGCATATCAAACTGAATTTCGTGAGTTTATTTAAATTCTGCACATAAAGTTAAACCTTTCGCATAATTTTAAAACGAAATTGGATAACACCCCAATCCATAAGGCCACACATTTTAGGGCAGCGAGAGGTCAAAAATGGCCGATAAATTCAAAATATCAGTGTCGTCGACCGACACTGGGAAATTTCACACGGTTTAAACAATTTATGAATGTTTAAAACAAATAAGGTTATACTTGTCGCGTTTCACAAGCAAAGTGGGCCGGTGAATATAAATTTTAAAATTATTGTGAGAAGGGATCCGCAATCGTTGGTTCCGTTGTACGGGACCCGCCATAAGATGATGCCTCACCTGTAACAAAAAGAAAGGTAATGTTTAAATAAGTACTTTATGAGGACAAGATGACATTTTGATTCAAGGAGGAGGATTCTGTTTTTTACGTAGGTGTGGAAAGTGTGAATCTGAGGAATCCGGAACGTAATAGTCATTTACATAAATTTAATTCATTCACACGAATAAGTGAGAAAAGAAAAATAATTTGATAAAAAATAATACTAATACAATGTAATAAGTCAAAAGAGGCAAAAAAAAAAAAAAAAGCCAAAACACACAATTACAAGTAGCGTTCGTAAAACAATTACCTATTTGAAACTAAAATACCGTTACATTCAAATAACAAATAAAAAAACTGCAAGTCATAAATTAATAACCTCATAGAAATCAAAATAAAAACAGCACAATATTCCTAAACCATAAAGCTGATCGCTATCATATGAACATTAAACTGGGAATGCATGGAAAAGATGTTCAGTTAACATGAACTTTACCGTACTCCTTTTACGACTGACCCAGGGTCAAACACAGTTATTTCCTGACCATGGCAAACAAAACGAGTCACTGTGCTTTTATTTTCTAGTATACCGGATGACTTTTTTACCGTCTCGAAAAAAATTGGGTATACTAGGTGAGCGGAGTAGAAGCCTATGGCATAGCAATTTTTTTTTTTTTTTTTCAGAAATAAAACTAAAATAAAAGATAAAAATATTGAAATTTGGGTGCGTATGATTTAAATTTAAATATTATTTATCGTATTTATTTATTGAATTATGTTTTTCGTTAAATTTCTGTGTTTATTGTTATAGTATGATAAGTTTACTTCAAATGTGTGGTATTTATCCATAGATCAATTTCTTTCTAGGTTAAAGAAAAAAATAATAAAAACTATGCCATAGGCTTCTACTCCGTTCACCTAGTATACCCAATTTTTTTCGAGACGGTAAAAAAAGTCATCCGGTATATATGCCAAACATTCAAGTTTAAACACCATCAAACTGAACATTCATGTTCAGACCGGGTAGTTTATAAAACAATTGAATTCTGGGCAATTACGGCGACACTTTATTGTTTTTTGGTTCTCCAGGATCAGCAATAAATCGTAATCATTTATCTCCTTTTGGTCGCTTCTGGGATAGTTGCCATATATAGTTATCGTATTATGTTCTTGCTACACTCATTCATTACTGCTCAGGTTATAGAATTCTTCTTCCTTTTATTCTATAATCTGAGCATTACTGATTCACAGCTTAGTGACCAAAATTCTGACCACGTACAGAAGGACCAATATAGCTTAAGTCTAGGAATCAAGTCTAGTTAAAATGTAACCATTATCAATATTGACAATATTGTGACTAGGAATAAGACAATAATAATTATTGTCTTATGCCTCCTAGTCACAATATTGGTCAATTATTGACAAATGGCCAAGACTGTAATGTAAAGAACAATTTAGCCTAAACTAGTCTGAAGGCAATTTAGCAACGAAAATTAATATTCAGGATCAAATCTCTGAACAGGTTCCCAACAATGTCCCATTAAATCACAGTGCTATCTACCCAGCTCAGTTTCAGATGAAGAAATACATTAAAGTATCCGATCAGATCAAGTTACTAAGTTCGAATGAAGCAATCATAACTTGAAACTTAAGCACAATGATATTTAGCTGCAAATAAAACTTAATAACGTTGTGCAATTTGTATTAAGTGCTTTGTTGACAAATCAACGGCTGGTGGGTCTGATTACCTTCCAGATATGAGAATGTGAGGCGTCAAGTGTAGAATTACTGGCTTCTAAGTATGGTGAGGTGGTGTGAGGACCAGGTGGTGGTTTCTAGAACTTGAGCAGGCTATGCAAGAGGTTTAAGTGATTGACTCACTGATAAATTAATATCCGATTGCAACGTTACTGACGCATCTAGTGAAATCCTGTTGATGTAATCCAAATAATTCGAGAGGACAGATTTTATGACGAAGACAAGGTTTTGCAGCAAACCATGATCTTTACGAAAAAACTTAGTCTGCTCTTCGAAAGTGACTTCCCCTATGGGGTCATTCAAATATAACGTAATAACCAAAGGGGGGACATGGGGGACGGGAGGTCTGGATGGTGATTACGTCAGCAATCTTTTTTATACACTTCAGATTTTTCTGCATAATTTAAATTGATTTTGATTTGAACAAAGATGGCTAGATGATGGTTTAGAGATTCCCCAACATAATTGATATTGCTTTCTCGCTCTCACGCGGTGTTTTATGGTTAGAAAGAACCGAAGTATTTATAAATATTCTATAAATTCCTGATTTTTTGACTCGTGATCATGAATACCCTGAACAGATAAACAATATCAATGTTTACGTAAACATAGGAGGGGTTTAGGGGTAAGCATAGGGGGCTTTGCTTACTTTTGCTGACAAGGGGGTGGGCGTTCAAAACTACTTAAAATCTACTTACGTAATACTTGAATGGCCCCTAAGCTGCTAAGTGATAACAGCCGATGTATACGAAAGTGAAGGGAGCTGTCAATAGTCCCCCTAGTGTCAATAGTCCCCTAGTGTCAATGGTCCCCTAGTGCCAATGGTCCCCCTAGTGCCAATAGTCACCCTAGTGTTAATAGTCCCCCTAGTGTCAATAGTCCCTAGTGTCAATGGTCCCCTAGTGCCAATAGTCCCCTAGTGTCAATAGTCCCCTAGTGCCTATAGTCCCCCTAGTGTCAATTGTGTCCCCCTAGTGCCAATGGTCCCCAATGGTCCCCTAGTGTCAATAGTCCCCTAGTGTCAAGTCACCCTAGTGTCAATAGTCCCCCTAAGTCCCCTAGTGCCAATAGTCCCCCTAAGTCCCCCTAGTGCCAATGGTCCCCTTAAGTCCCTCTAGTGCCAATAGTCCCCTAGTGTCAATGGTCCCCTAGTGCCAATAGTCCCCTTGTGCCAATAGTCCCCTAGTGTCAATAGTCCCCTAGTGCCTATAGTCCCCCTAGTGTCAATTGGCCCCCTAGTGCCAATGGTCCCCTTAAGTCCCTCTAGTGTCATTAGTCTCCTAGTGTCAATGGTCCCTAGTGCTATTAGTCTCCTAGTGTCAATAGTCCCCTAGTGCCAATAGGCCCCTAGTGGCAATAGTCCCCTAGTGTCAATAGTTCCCTAGTGTCTTTGGTCCCCCTAGTGCCAATGGTCCCCTTAAGTCCCTCTAGTGCCAATAGTCCCCTAGTGTCAATAGTCCCCTAGTGCCAATAGTCCCCTAGTGCCAATAGTCCCCTAGTGCCAATAGTCCCCTAGTGTCAATAGTCCCCTAGTGCCTATAGTCCCCCTAGTGTCAATTGGCCCCCTAGTGCCAATGGTCCCCTTAAGTCCCTCTAGTGCCATTAGTCTCCTAGTGTCAATGGTCCCTAGTGCTATTAGTCCCCTAGTGTCAATAGTCCCCCTAGTGCCAATAGGCCCCTAGTGGCAATAGTCCCCTAGTGTCAATGGTTCCCTAGTGTCTTTGGTCCCCCTAGTGCCAATGGTCCCCTTAAGTCCCTCTAGTGCCAATAGTCCCCTAGTGTCAATAGTCCCCTAGTGCCAATAGTCCCCTAGTGTCAATAGTCACCCTAGTGTCAATAGTCCCTCTAAGTCCCCCTAGTGCCAATAGTCCCCCTAGTGCCAATAGTCACCCTAGTGTCAATTGTCCCCCTAGTGCCAATGGTCCCCTAGTGTCAATAGTCCACCAAGTCCCCCTAGTGCCAATAGTCACCCTAGTGTCAATAGTCCCCCTAGTGTCAATAGTCCCCCTAGTGTCAATAGTCCCTAGTGTCAATGGTCCCCTAGTGCCAATAGTCCCCTAGTGTCACTAGTCCCCTAGTGCCTATAGTCCCCCTAGTGTCAATTGGCCCCCTAGTGTCAATTGGCCCTAGTGTCAATAGTCCCCTTAGTGTCAATAGTCCCTAGTGTCAATGGTATCCCTAGCATCAGGTGGAATGACAGCTCACTTCTCCGAAGTTTTCGGAGTGAGATTTTTACAGAACAAAACAGCTGATATTTAACTTAAAAGACATATGATTTTAGCAGTGGTGGCCCATTGGTAACTGCAGCGACTTACGTGGCCCAGACAAGCGCTTTACTTCGTGAACATTATTTCATTACCACTGCTCTCAAAAAGCTCTCAAACGGTGAAACCGTATGTCCTAGGAGCAAAGATTGAAGACATGTGACATCTACCAACTGGGCCCGCGTTGTGGATAACGGCCCACTCCCTCTCACCGAGAGGAAGTCTGTGTCCCAACAGTGGGAACATTATACGCTGATTATGCTACGATTTTAGTGACTTTTAAATCTGATAATACAACTTCAAATAATAACAATAAACTGAGCTTATAGGTAGAAATGAAATGCCTATTAGACTAAACGTTATAAAACGATTTACTATCGAAAGTATCTGTACGTGCGAGTACAAATTTTAGTAACAACTTTTATTCAGTGAAAGTAACAGTTATTTTTATCTGTTCAGCAAAACGCGATTAGTGATGGGTGAGACGTAATTTTTCAAGCTTTTTGTCGATTTGCTATTTCACAACAAGTTTTGAATGTCCGTTGGATGGGAGTTTTATTTTTATATTATAAAACAACTGTTTGAATATCAACATTGTAGAATACAGGGTTTATATGAAAATCTCAGCTTAGGTATTACTACACACTACGCGCGGCTACTTTTATATCTGTGAAGGCTTGTACAGACTCGCGCGATATCGCGGGCGCGACAGGCACCGACAAAGAAATTGTGCTACTAGTGTCGCGTCGCGCCCGCGATATCGCATTAGTCTGTACGAGCCTTAATTCATACGGCGTACCTAATAAAGAGTATTCTATCTATCTCTCTACCATTTTTCACCGGAATACTACTGTCCAGCATAAAAACAACCTCACATTTAAAACCTTCAACTAAGATAACAATCACATGCAAAATTTAATTTTTTTATTGCTGACCTGGGGGCCAAGTCTACTAATGTACAAACGTTGCAATGGTCTCTTCATTGTGAGATTCTGACAGATTTGCCATACAAACACTGTCAAATACTTACAATGGCAGACCATTGCAACGTTCGTAAATTAGTAGACTTAGGCCCCTGATGGCCTGTCAGTGACCATCGCAATACGGTCAGAAAATGCGTTTAGGACCACAATTGGTACCTACCTAATGGCAATTTATGAATATTAGCAGAAAGACAGACCTACCACATCTTCCTCTTTTATTCCATGCGTAACAATTTTTTAGAACGGGCAACTAAATTCAACAATCATAATGTTATTCATCACCCGACACGGTATTCAAATAAAAGACATCAATGAAACAAAAAACGTTAAAGTATACAGTTTTTGCTACATCGCAACAAAGCTATTATTAAACCCACAATCAATGCAGTTAGACTTGTTATCAAAAATCCCGTTTTACAAAACGAAAACCTGTAGATATCTATGAACAATACAACTTATACATAAGTAATTCTCGGTATCGGCGAATTAACTGACCAACCAGTTAGCACGTATGCTGCGCCTGCGAATGACCTTTAGAACTACTTTTTACTTGTGGGTAAAAATCACTGTCCGTCATTGCTGGGTACATTCTTGTTGCTATCTAGTGGGGTATTTATAATTTAAGTGAGTTTATCCTTGTGATAAATTGTGTGGTTTTTAAATGGAATTTGTTCGGAGAATTTATTTATTTCTTGATATGGCACTTCAACGACTTACTCACTAAGACATACACAAATAAAAATCACATACAGTTTTAGGAATTTTGAATTCGTCACTTACAGAAGTGCACAGCAATAGCACAGAAATTAATAGTAAAGTTATCATTAGTTGAATTAAATATAAGTTATAAAATAGAATGAAAATGAGCTATGTTCACAAATACGATCGAAATAACAAAAAAAAAAAAGGCTGACAAAGAAGGGACTTATATGGGAGTTAATTGCACTACCCTGACTGTTTAATACAGCGGACATTAGGATGACCATATTTAGACAATTTCTGGTCCTAGGTTACACACATCGTAAACAGACACCACATTTTCAGATTGGAATCCTTTATCGGGATATTCTGACAAACGTACTCAGTTGTCAATTGAATCAACCGGAGTTCTGGACACAGGACGTTTTAACGGATTTCGGTCCTACCAGATGCTCCATTCCGGTACATTTTCTACTGTTCTAAAGAATCAGTGTTATGGTTTTATTCTTCCAAATCAAATGCAACAATTGCGTTCACATAAATGCAAATTGCAACACCCCAAATCGAGTGACACCATCTCGGAATCTCCACTTATGTAGCAACCTGCAATAAATAATCCACCTGACCAGTTTGCCTCAAAAGACCAGGTCGCGAAGCCTCGTTAATATAGTGACAAATAGACCTGAATTCAGATGACGATCACTGATTTTTAATCTCGCTTGACGAGTGGTTAATGTAAGGTTATTTGACAGCAGCATTTCATCATGGACGATGATGAAGATTTCTCAACTGATTCTAAGATTGCGAGATGACTTAGATACTACATATAGATTTTCAGCTACATAGTTTTGTGACGGACAGATGACATTGCAAAAACCGGCCTAGTGCGTGTCGGATCACGCACAATGAAGGGATGAATTTGAATGTAGTTGGGATGAATTTATCCCAAGGACAAACTTAACATTGTAGTTTAAAAACATGTTCTCCCATACATTCGAAATGCAAATGTATGTTTGTACGCACAATATTGAGAGATTTGCCAAGTCATTTTAAGACCATAAACTTCTTATAGGTTTTCCTGTAATCTTTATGTAAAGAACGAATTACAGTATTCAAAGAATTTTTTAATAAAAGCACATGCCGATTTGGTGTCCACTAAGATACTGGTTCTTCGTCTTATTTCCTGTTACTTTGTCGTTAACAATAATTTCAATAATTTAAGTAATTGAAATCACTATATTTCTAATAATTGTAATTTAAATGATTCTCATAATTGTAATTCATATTTTCTTATAAATTGTATAATTGTAATTTTATTCAAATAATTGTTGTATATTAACTGTAATTTTGCATGCCCGTAATGTGGGTGAAATATGTCCTGTGCTATAATTTAATTTAACACCTTATGTAACCATATTTCATGCAAATAAATGATTTATTATATTATTATTATTAATTATTAAAAAAAAATGCTCATTTGTTTCGGAGATAAGGGGGGGATACTCAATTTTCATCAATTTTCTTAAATATCTTCAAAAGTATATATTTTAAAATCATAAAAAGAAAACTGAAATCCTTACAATAAGCCCTTTCATTTGGAGGGCGCGATACAGAGGCACCGCTCGTCGCGCGACACACAGTGGCTTTGTGTCGTGTCGCGTGTCGCGCCTGTTTGTAGGAGCCTTGATATGTCACACGGTCAGTTTGCATAACTTTTTTTTAAATTTTCTAGTTTGCTCCTCAAAAGTGACCCCCGTATCCATAATTCATTTATTTACGTTACAAGTCCGTGTGAGTTCATATGTGTACACAATTTCAATTAAATCGGCCGGCCCAGTAGATTCGTAGCAAATTGGCTGTGACAAACGGACAGACAGACACGACACACAAGTGATCCTATAAGGGTTCCGTTTTTTCCTTTTGAGGTACGGAACCCTCAAAATTATACATT
Source organism: Dryobota labecula (assembly GCA_947523025.1). Taxonomy (NCBI): domain Eukaryota; kingdom Metazoa; phylum Arthropoda; class Insecta; order Lepidoptera; family Noctuidae; genus Dryobota; species Dryobota labecula. The sequence continues at coordinate 3,730,295 of OX383292.1, forward strand.
TGTGACAGTTTAATAATCAGCTATGTGACCTTTTCAATCCTGAACTGAGCTGCAGAACATAAAGCATCTCATCTGCGTTAACCATTTTCTCAGTATAAAACAATACAGGTTATTCTGTATGTTCTAATTTACAGTAATGGAATTACAGGAGAATTTCTCCGTTGCAGCCCGGAGTCTGGATTTGTGCCTGGTTGCTGGCAAAAGGCTGGCCCCCATATTATATGAGACTTGACATAACTGGCCAAATGTTGGTGTACTATAATAGGTACGAGTACAATTCTGCCTTACCCTTCGAGATTATATTGTGCAAGTTAAATAGTAAGGCCACAATCGTTAACAAAAATACTCCACTCTTTATGAGCCGATTATACCAGAGCATTTGGAGTCACTACCAATAACTCCAGAGGTTAACAACCATTAGACCTGTTAACACTGTTTAGGAGCTCTGACATTATCTTTAAATACATTTGTCCTTACCTTATTGTTTTGAACTCCTGACTCTGTGTCGTCATGGCTAAATAAATGTCAAATCTGCCCAACTATGGCTAATTAGGCCACAACAGATGCTTAACATCTTGTGACAGGCATTTAAGAATGTCGGCCATTTGTGTAGCTATGGTTTTACTATGGTAAACCTGGTATTTAAAGATTAAGCTATCAATAGAATGATGGTAGGAAAATGTGGATTGGAATAGCGAAGGGTTAGCGACGAGAGTGAATAATATTATGAAATAAGAAGAGATTATTTTCGTCTAGTGTTTAGCTCTAGCTACGGTCAAGGTGTTTGTTAAACGTTTAAGGAATTCCACGTACCTACTAAGACTTGTTCTTAATCGAAAAAAAAATTACGTAACCCACACAAATATCTACATGAACCTACACAAACTGCCATTCAGTCGGAGCTACTAATTTCTCTTAATTGATAAATTACACCGAAATTCGAAAATGTCAGCCATCAATCCTTTAATTTCCAATTAAATTGACGCAGAAAAGCGAAAGCAATACATTCGACCTTATTAAATACTCCATATACTTTCTCAGTTATCTTGCCCCCGCCATTCATCGCTCTGAAACCCGAGATCATTTCTCCAAGTCTGCACGTACGTAATTTAGTTAAATGTCACCGCGACCTGTCCGCTGACCCGGTCACTTTTTCACAAACTTTACTCACTGCAAGCAATCTGATTGCCATATTTTTATATTACACACGATTTAATACTGTCCTGGATTTACTTTGTATCGAATACAACCTGGTTGCAATTGCAACGTTGCAAGATTCTTTGATGTCCAGGTTGGTCTTGAAATGGGCGAAAAATATAGTGTATTTGATCTACCAGCTTAGAAATCAAGCAATTTGCGAGAGTTTACTGAAGGAAATGGGGTGTTGTGTTCATAAATTATGGTGAAGGGAACTAATATTTTAGTCAATGGTGCTGGGAGCGATGCTTAGGGCTCGCTTTGATGCCTCTGAAGTATCGAGCGGACTGTGAAGAAACCATTTTGATTTCAAAAAGCGCGCAGCTCTTAAACCAAACGATCGACAGTTAGTTTAGTGAGCTGTACTGATTTGCATATTGACTGATCAAAACAAAGGCAATAATTGCGTATATTGCTACATTACTTAAGTCTTCTTAAAGTCAACGAAACAATGTTAATCCTTCGACAAGTATTGATACGGATGTTGCTCTTTATGCAGAAGTTTTTAACCATTCAGTTAACATTCTACCATTCCTAAAGACTACAATCCTTTAAGGTTCCGTCGGTGTAGGAAACAGTGGAGTAGCAACAAGAACCGAGCGGCAGGTACAAACACTGTTTATGGAAATGGTCTTCCAAATAAGCAAGCCAACGAGTCAACTGAATAAATATTTCGTTATTATTCAAATTATTCGCCAAAAATGTCATAAGAAAGCTTTGTTAACTGGGTCAAGGGTCTCTGGCCATAATAGATCATTAAATAGAGATGGATGACGAGAACATAGCAAACGAATATGTAAAAAACAAAAAATGCAAAAAGAGGATACAATGATTTGGCACTACGTGATCGTCCCTCCTTGCCTTTAATTTGGCAAATTGACTCTTAAGCAAATGTAATATTTGTCTTGACAGAGGAGGCTGGTAAGAATACACATGCCTGGATTTATGTGGATTTGACACAAAGGTTGGTGCGAGTGCTTATTCTTAGTTTAACCAAGTCATAAACCTTCACAACAAAGAGAGAACTCTATCCTTTATTGAATACATTACATCCTCCGATAATACCATAAAAGAAAGGCAAGAATGGCCTTTCCTTTAGAGTCAAAGCTATAGCAATTTTGCCTAGTTAATATGCAAATGAGGTGGGACCTGCGCAAGCGCATTTGTCCTACTAATGGCTTTGCACATGATTTATGTGAAACAATCAACGCGGCGCCGCCACTTTTTTTGCTTCGCAGTGAAAAATATTAGCGGCATTAACGATATTATCGCCTTTTTTATTTCAGGGGTCCGTAATAAATTCGTGAAGGCGGTCTGACTTACCATACAATGGACTGAGGACCGAAAATCGCCTGCAGGCGAATCTGGGAAGTGTAAATTAATGCATGGCTTCTTCGAAAATCCGATTGGTAACGATTGGTATCCTGTTTTGTACCGTTTTAGAGGATATTATTCAAATTCGGAGGCACAAGGGTTCTTGAATTTAGAGAATGTATTATGTTGACGGAAATGAAACGGTAATTGCATCAAATCTACCTGCGATATCTTGGGCAATGCATAAGGACCAGCTGAAGGGAACGGGTTACTGTTGTGGGTGTAAAGTAGGGCTGCAGCCTATAAGTTCAGCCACATTCATCATGTTTGAAATGCCTTTGAAAATCTGCAGGTACGAAGTCCTAAGCTAAGTCACCATTGTGTTTGGAAAAGAAAATTGCAGTAAAACTTCTCAATACAATAATACCTACATACCCATTTATATAATATAAAGCCAAAGTAAGGTTCTAGCTACAAACAACCAATCAACACGCGTCCATAAAATAGAAAAATACCTTATAGCGAAAAGACTACAAGGATCTTTAGGCGTCTGAATGACATTGACATTTGCAGACCACATGATCATTTGACGCTGTCAATCCACTGCATTCCATAGACAATTCTCAAGAGATAGACAAACTACTGTCCTAATTTAAGATCATAATCGCACTAACCCTAATCCGAAATCCTTAAAAACTAACCAATTAAATCTAAATCCGTCCACCATAGAACTATTAAGGGCATCCAATAAACAACAGTTACTATAGTGCGGACGCAATAAATTGCAATTACGGGCAATTACTACTAAGCACGATGTTTGGGCGTAGTGTTATTTATCTCCTAATTAGCTGGCTTGGCTTTCAAGGTGCTAGTGCGAATATTTAAGGTGACTAGAGCCTTATCTGGTTTTGGTTTCGTCAGTTGCCACATTGTGTTTGGAAAGGTGCTCACTTGCGAGAAGAACCTATGTGTGTGATGGATGTTATACGTTGTTTCCTGTATCTAAGCGATTGACCTGTAGACTGAGGTGCCAAAAAAAGCAAACGAATAAAAAAATATAGAATTTGACAAGTTACTCTCTTTTGTCATGGAAAAAATTGGCAAAGCAGTTTGCCAAATTGAAGCATACCGCTGTTCAAAAGACCAACTTAAAATCTCATGCTATATAAATGAGACATTGTGTGACATGTTCTGGCTTTCTCACCCTCAGATTTTAACAAAATCTCATACTAGAAATCCAGACTCGACTTCAAGCGTACACATGCTTTATTCCGTCATTTACAGATAACAACGTCCACACTAAGAAATTGTAACATTTGTAACCCAAATCTGGCCCCATTCCCGTCCAGCACGAAACGTGCTCACGTACAGTACAGCGTTTAATACGACTGTGCTATGCAGATACCACGAGCAGTGTTAATCATGCTGCGTGGGAGTTGATACGAACATCTCACGTTTTTAGGGCCTGTTTGGACAAAGGACCGGGACTTTATGTCCGGAAATTACATGAAATTGAGTAATTAAGGAACCATTTAGTCATAAGCATCAGTTGAAATCTACAGATCAATGTGTGCGTGTCTAAAAATAAATAACATAACACAGTCGGGTAAAAAGAAGAACACGAGGAGGAACTCAGCGAGGAATATATGGTCACGAAAAAAAAATTACATCTTCATTTCGAACAACAGCAATGAAAAGCAATTACAATCCCAACAAAACATTAATACACCATTACCAACAACAAAAAATAATAACTACCTAAAACGCAGCACATAAATCGATCCGACGCATAAATTTATCTCGCAACCCTAGCTGGACCGTTAGGCAGGAAATATAGACGCGCGAAAATCATAAAGCGCTGCGCGTGCGCCAGTGCCGAGGGAACGACAGACGACACGCAGTCGCGACTCGCAGCCGCTTGTAAAATCATAAACAAACTCAGAAAATGTGTCAACTGGGAGTGTTACAGCTGTTATTGCCGGCGTAATATTGTTGCCAGTGCAGAATTATGGGCAAGGGGATAACAGACGGGCTGGGCGAAGAACGGTAGGAAGGTTTGATGGAGAATGTGTTTGTAGATTCATGGTATTCAAGTTTTTTTTTTTTTAAACAACCACCAGCTGGCGACAACACTATAGATGGAGATGGCGTTCTTCCAAAAAGACTGGTCCTACTGGTCATAGAATCAAATCAAAATCAAAATATCTTATTTCACATAAACCTACATGGGCACAATTGAAACGTCAGAAGCTAGGTGCACGGTTCCAATCAGTCGTTTCCTATGAAGGAGAGCCGGCAAGAAACTCCACGGTTACTCTTTTAAAAAGCATTGGCTTTTACAATATTTTAAATTAACAGTGTTAATAGGTATGGGAGGACAGTGTATAGGCCTTTCAGCAAGTACCATGTACTTAACAAAATAGAAAATTTACAACAAATCTACAGTCTTACTATGCCTCCTCAACTAGAAAGGAATCTATATAATATGTCATAAATCTATACCATTAATATAATAAAGCTGAAGAGTTTGTTTGTTTGAACGCGCTAATCTCTGGAACTACCCGTCGGATTAGAAAAGTTCTTGCATTTGATAGGCCAATTCTTGTGGAAGGATATAGGCTATTTAACATAACGCTACACTGGGGAGTTTTATAAAAATGTGGCTGTTATTTTAGTATATTGTGTATCTTACGACCTCCACGCGAAATAACGAAGTCGCGGGCTTCTGCTAGAAAAGAATAAATACGGAACTATTTTAACCTTCACTGGGACACTTCAGACTTACAATGTTTAAATAGAGGAAACCCAAAACCCATATTTTGTTTGATGCTGATTTAGAAACACATGGTTAGAATTAGGGTCATTCAAAAAGAGGCTTATCCAAATTCCGATTTTATCTACAAAAAAACCTGGGTGAGGCTGTGTCGTGGACACGGCCGTGTGTTTTACTTGAATACGTGTACGTCTGCAGATGTACTGGCGCTGTCGTTGATCCGATCAGATGTCTTCATTATTTCTTCAATCAATAGATCTTGACGAGAGCTGACGATTGAAACTCAAACGAACGTCGTAGTTTCTCAAAGACAAAATTTATACTAAACGGAAATTATGTAACACAGCAAAACGACCTCAGAATGGCGGCGCTTCCCCATACGCCACGCACGATGTGTCATAGACCTCATCGTAACTACTTCTTTGATCCTTTAGCTATCGAGTGGTGTAATTAAATTTGTAATGTAGATGGTAGATAATTATGTAGCTTTGCAGCTACATATCACCAAACTGTATCCCCCGATTTTGTTATCATCCGTTTTCTGAATTTCCTCCCAATATAGAAGCAAATTTAAAGACGTATTCACGTCAAAATGGCAATCCCACATGATTTTATACATTACCAACATTCTTCGTAACAATAATCCAGCAAAAATCCGCATAGGAAGGCAACGGTAAGCTACACAACCATACCGGCAGTAGGTAATGCCGACCGGTGATATCAACCGCGTGTCGTTTCCCGGATAGCGTGCGTACGCGCAGGGGACTTCGTGAACGTGCTGGTATGCATCGTTTGGTATCATCTCTTATAAATGTATTGTTTTATGATCGTATTATTATATTAACTGGCTGTAGAATTCAAGATAGTTGAAATATTTGATATGGATGTCTATGGAAGAATATTTTTAGCAACTGATCGTTATATAGTTCGTCGTCATTATCCATAGTCTTACCGATAACCTGGTTACTGTCCCGGGAATCCGCTGCACACTAAAAGCACAGGACTGGTCGGTGTAGCGACGCTTGGGGAAGGCCTATACCCAGCAGAAGGCCTATGTCTTTCGGCTGAAATGATGATGATGATGGTCTATCTGTCTACCCGGACATCTCATCTGGCAGATGACGTCATACAAATCAATTCCATATTTTATTTTATATTATGGTAGACTGTGTCTATCCGGACATGGAGCAACAGGCACTAAGAGATCTTTCTCATAACAACTAATTAAAATAAACTTAACATTTTACCTTCACATAAAACACACATAAAGTCGGACGTCTGTCAACCGCGATTACATCTGAGTTGTCTATAACCAGTTACTGGTTACATTACTGCACTAGAACACTCATACTAGCAGCTTGTAAACATATTTATACGAGTTAATAGCGATGTTACAAGATGTTTCTAAAGATAAGGCAGAGGTAGCTAATCAACGAGGAAATTAAATTGGCTGTATAAATAGTAAGCACAGCAAAACCGAATAGGCAGTCATTAAAAAAATATGTACTACTTAGAGATCTATCTATTTGGCCCACAGCGCATTGGGCATGCGCTAGACGCGGCCAGCCCAGTTCCACTTGTTTTTGTCTTAAGGAGGAAACTAGGCAGTCATCCCACCACGCTTGTCTAATGCGGGTTGGTGGGTGCGCAGTGAGTCTTCTAGCTTGGCCTTCAATTGCCGCCATTGACGCTTGCTGGTGAAATCGTTCTTTTTTCATTTTTTTTTATTCTACTATGAGTTTGCTCTTGACTTTAGTCTAGGTCTGGATGACAGAGACAAAGTCTACGATGGAGTGAGCTTACCCAGAAGAAGCCTGTTCACTCTCACTTTGTTCTTCCGCCGCCAACCAAACCGATAGAAAAATGTTACCAGTTTTTCTGCTTATAGCTTCGGCTTAGATGCTGCAACGCGCCACAGTTTTATGCCATCTCGGCGGCGAAAAAAGTCATTAAAATAGTAACAATGTGTAACCCTGAGCAAACTAAAAGGCGACCCGGCAGACCCCGTAGAAGACGGCGGGACGAGCTGGAGAAAACAAGCGACGAGTGGTCCATAATTATTAGCTCTGGATCGCAAACACTGGAATTCATGGGGAGAGGCCTTTGCCCAGCAGTGGGACTATACAGGCTAACACTAACAGAGATCTATCATTATTAGCCTAGTTACCAAGTGTTAATGAACGCAAAAATTTTAAAGAGCAATTGAATTGGATGCCTGCATAAAACATCTCATGGGATAATAGCAGAATATGATGACGGCAAAGTAAATGTTCTGACTGAGACTGGAACTGGAACGTGGGGATTGGCACAAGCAAAGAGAGTCATATACCCAGCAGAAGGTGAAGTCGCACTATGGATGGTGATGATGAAGAAAGATATTAACGATCAATAATGCCCTCAGCATGAGTTGATCATAAACCGAAAGAGTACACCAGGATTTGTTGAGCATTTCAAAGAACATGCTCCTGCGCAAACAGTTTAAGGAAAGTAAAAACAAAACAAAAGAAAATCGTTTGAAAAAAGTAGTTCACCATGCAAATTTCTAACTTAATGTTTTGGACAACTTAACTGTCCCACTGGCCACAAAAGCAAGGGTCAAACAGCAAACATGAGTCGGGAAAAGCTTTAAAACCAGTCTCTATAAGTGATAACAACGTACACCACTTGACAGTTATTTAGTTTTAGCCTACAACGTACACAAGGAGTTGCTAAAACAGTATTCGAGTTCTACAAGAGTGTTAGTAGGTTCGCCATTACGCCTACTGTCGTACCGTGTTCACTCAATTATCGACACAACACTAATGTTTTAGCACTCTGTTACATCATTATGTCTTATGTCGCGATGTGTTTTCACTTTGTATGTATGTACTTGCTGTAAACAGAGTTCTTTATTGAATGATAGGAATGCAATCTTTACTGCTTTTTGGGGACAGTTTTTCGGGCAGTTACCCAAGTCGGGTAGTAGTAGTTTAATATTGAACCAACTAATTTGCACTTGCGATTAGACTAGAAATATATTTCACACCTGTTTATTAGCTATCATTATTTGAAGAACTAACATCTTCGTAAGAATCAGCTTATAAAAATCAAGAAAACCTGTCAAATCCCAGTAGAGCGGCTAATCTGCCTGGGAATTAGAACGGTGTCTATAAATTTTTATGTCCATTAAATTGAATGCAAAGTTTTATTTCATGTAGGTAACTAGCCAAAAAGTCGGCATAAAGAACTTACCAAAAGAAGAGATAACAAATTCTTCCCAATTAGTTCAAACTAGGAACTTACCAAAAGAAGAGATAACAATTTCTTCCCAATTACTTCAAACTAGAGGTCTGTGCTTACCTGCAAAAAAAAGAAAAGAAATAATGAGCGAAAAATTATTCAGAGACATTCTTTCACCTTATCAGCCTATCTAAGTTCGTTTGTATGATAATATGAATGAGGTTTTATGATAGTCATTACCTTGAGACTTTCACAAGGGACTTATCATATGTATCAGTTCAGGACATGACCCTTGAGAAAGCCTTACCAAGTGTGGTGAAGAGCTTTTAGAAATAGCAGAATTTTTAATTTGCAATGATTAAGATTCATGCATTCAGAAGATCGCGGATAAGACCTGCACTCTAATATTGTGTAACACACTATCAATCACTTTCTGAATGATTTTGAAGGATATTTCGAATACGTAATTTGTCTGCTCAACAACGTAAATAACGCAATAATTGTTGTTGAACTTTCAAAATTAAACCCATTGCTACTGATAGTGCGTTACGCAATTACCCCGCTGGTTGAGACTCGAACAGACCAGGGAAGCATGGCATACGCAATTACCCCGCTGGTTGTGACTCGAACAGTGCAGGAAAGCATGGCTTATGCAGTTACCCCGCTGGTTGAGAATCGAACAGACCAGGGAAGCATGGCATACGCAATTACCCCGCTGGTTGAGACTCCAACAGACCAGGGAAGCATGGCATACGCAATTACCCCGCTGGATGAGACTCGAACAGTGCAGGGAAGCATGGCATACGCAATTACCCCGCTGGTTGAGACTCGAACAGTGAAGGGAAGCATGGCTTATTCAGTTACTTCGCTGATTGAGAATCAAACAGACCAGGGAAGCATGGCATACGCAACTACCCCGCTGGTTGACACTCATACAGACCAGGGAAACATGGCACTAAGGGAAGGAAGCCAGCTCAACAATGGGTGGAAAAGGCTGGCAATGATGATGATGATTGGGAAGTCGTCAATAGACTTAAATTATTGCCCAAAGCAATATTTTAGAGACTGTGCTTATTCTAACCAAAGTTGCAAAAATATTGCTTACATATTAATTAATTTCGCAAATTCCACCATATTTGCATATCGTGCAAGAAAATTTGGTTTATCATCATAATACTCAGTGAGTTACTCGTAGTTGCATGCTTGCATGAAAGATGCGCAAAAGAGATTTGTATTTTAGAACCATTTTCTGCAGTTTTTATGTAAGAATATATTATGCCAGAACGATGGGAATAAACCCCATAAAACCTTTGTAAGTAACAGGCTAAACGGTCATAAACGTTGGTTTTATTTGTCGTTTAAAAGTAAACGATACAAGCCCGGATTAACAATGAATTTAACACCCTTGTCCTTAAGCAACGTGATCAGGATTTTTTTATTTTCCGTATGTCTATCCGTCAAGAACTCAAGACCAAAAACTAAGATCAACAACCAACTATCAACCGTCATAGTTTTCGTCATATATAAAAGAAAAACAGCTTTCTTGTCCCATAAAGCCAATGTTTATGGTTGCACAGGCTAGATGCATGCACTATTTCATCCTAAATTAGAGAGAGTCTGAGAAAGTCCGAATGCATAAGTACTCTAGGGTCCGCTAGTTTCCATATCTGATAACATAAACAATAGCCAACGACCACATTGTGGTCAGGACGAAGCATGTACCAATTCATACAATAAGCAATATTTGCTTACAAGTTTTGAAGGAATAGAAGGCAAATGATTTACCGTAACTCCACCGGACTGCCTTTGTTAGTTTAACAAACGTTATATTGAAACGACAGGTTAATGTCGTCATTCATTGTAACACGCGTTAACCTGCGACTGCGACCTGTCACGTACGGTTTATCGCCCAACCACAGGGCTGCCCCGCGGGCCATCGCTGCGCGTGCGCACCGCTAATTGCGATCACGTAGATTGACAACCCTGGGTCACAGGATAACGGTGGCATTTGTTCGTGGGGACGATAAAGTCGGTGTGCGTTGTTGCGACATGGATAATTCTGTCACATTTGCGTATTAAATCGCATTCTTGCATATTTTTACTTCAGTCTCGTGACATAGATATGAGTAATTGTGTCCGACCATCAGGTAAATTATGTTTTTGCTTACAGGCACTTTCTACGCAGTAAGTATCTTAGTAGCTGTACTAGCTACATGGTCGGCTTGTCACATAAAACTAAATAAGGTAGACATAATCATTCGTAGCTTGAAAAATTTCCTTTCTTTTTACAGAACCGCAAAAATATTGAATAGTAAAACAAAATAAAAAAAACAATGATATAAGGATGACAACAAAACCTAAAAGTGCTCCTTTCTACAGACCCTTTTACAGTCACGTCATAATCTCTCGTCAATTCACCAAATCATCGACCGCTAAAATCCGCGACAATGTCGTGAAAATCGAGGCACGCTCGATGCGCATATCGGCGACTAATCGCAGCGTCACGCGTCGCGTTACGGCTGCGCAGAAGTGGCTCTCGAGCGGAGAGGCGCGTGGGCATCGTCGTGGTGGTCCGGTGGTCCCGGCTTCTCACCGACAAGTGGACAGAATAGAGATTATTTGTACGTTTCAAGAATATTGATGTAGGTGTGTGAATGTTGTTAGTTCATGTATTTTGTAGTCTATGAGACGGTTTTGTGAATGGAAATGACTAGTTTATTTATTTTTTTGTAATTTATTATCGGCAAATCTATTCAATTTTACCAAACCCTTACCACCATAGGCCTTTGTTCTATGGGGAGATGCAATCACCTTTGCGAATTACGAAAAATTTTAGTTCTTTCCTTACACAATCGCAATGATTAAATCTTCTTTTTTTATTGTTTTTTTTTATTTGTTTTGTTTTAATATTCTTTTTTTTTATGTATCTCCTGTGCGTGTCCCAATTTTTTATTTTTCCTTTTTTTCTAACTATACTCCAAAGAAAAGCTCTCGATGAGTAACTTATGACACATTCTGTAGAAACACAATTAACATTTGATCACCTCTTACTTACCTATGCCTATAATGCATCACCCCATATTTTCCCGTCCCGAGACATCACATAATCTTGCATTTGCGCATCTACTAGCCACAAAAAGACTTTTCTCGTACTCACTGACATTACGTGAGTTACCTACACATACGTAACGCAGGGAAGTTTGCTCGCGACGGATTTCCCTGTTTTCGATCTATGCAGCAAAAAAATATTACATTTGCGGTTGGACCAAGGCTTAGAAGATGTGCTTCTGTTCAAAGCGTTTATTCCAATTACACGATTTTTTTATTTTTTTACACAACGCTGAAGCTCTTGGCCTTCATCTCACCTGATGGTAAGTGATGATAAGGCCGGAGATGGAAGCGAGCTTCACCCGGAATCCTCAACCACAGAGGAACTGGCTATCTTACCTCTAACTGCCGAAACACAACAAATGTTGTTAACATTGTTGTTTGGTGACAGACTTAGATAAGATGGTGGTAGCTAGCCAGGCGGACTTAGGACAAGCCCTACCACCAACCAAACCGAGCAGAAATTTTTGCCCCCGCTGGGAATCGAACCCGGGACCTCTGGATCTGAGACAGGTGGTTTTACCACTATACCACAGAGGCGATTTACAGGCAATTTTGAATTGTCAAAGAGTCAGACGGTCAGAAATATGAAGCTAGTTGCCCATTCCAAATCGTAGTACCTATGGAGAAGAACGAGCAAGAAACTCCATGGACACTATTAAATTATATTTTTATTGATGAGTAGCTTTTGTGTCTTTGTTTGCGAGGTCTTTTCATTTACTGCTATGTATGACGAAAGTGTTTAGTAATCGGAAATGTATCAAACCATGGTATCAAATCCGGTCGTTTCTGCTTTAAAACATAATAAAGAAAGAAAAGAAAGAAAAATATTTTATTTAGGGCACGCACAAGAAATACAAACAGTAAAAAAAATAGCATTTAAAACTAACTAAATTTACATTGTAAACAACAACAAAATATTTTTTATTATGTATTATGCATTACATATTACATTACATATTATGTATTATGTTTTTTGACATGATTAGACTTGTCTAATCATGTCATCTTCACACTTTTCTGTAAGTTTGATAATCGCACCAACTTACGCTAGACCATCCGTTGACACTATCCATCCGTGCTTTTGCTAACATACAAAGAAAACTTTCCAATTTTTTTTATGTTTTAGAATTAGAACTGCTACGAGTATAAGAAACTGAATCTACATAAACCAAAATAAAATGCCGTTCTTTAAGCGCATCATTTGAGAACTGCTGGACCGATGTGTTATTTTTTGTTTTAAAATGTTTGTAATAGTCCGAATTATGTATTTATATGATTTTTGGTGATACAGTAGCACAATAGTTAGGTAACCTAGCTGCTGCCGCCTGCTTTACCCGCGTGGGTTTTTCTAAAATAAAAGTAAAGTAAGCCTAAGTTACTCTTTATAATATCGGCTATCTGCCAGTGAGAATCCCGTCAAAATCGGTCCAGCCGATTCGGAGCTTAGTCGCAACAAGCAGACAGACAAAAATGTAAAAAAAGAAACGTTATATGACGTATATACTTTCCAATGGATTTAGTTAAAAGCTGTTATTTAGACATTTCAAACAGACACTTAATTTTTTTTTTATTTGTAATTTTATTTATTAGAAAAGATTCCCGGAAAATATTCAAATTCGGTAAACCCTGATCGTAATTTTTTTTCTATGGGATTTAATTTTACTCACGATTCAAGGACAGGAAAGCGATTGTCGGGTCAGCTAATGAGATATTAAACAAAGAAAAGAAACATAATTATTTTCTGGGAACAAAATTTCCTATAACTTGGACCGCAGCACGTGATTTGTCTAGAAGAGCTCTGTAATTATTGGCGAGACGTGGATAGATGCGGCGTAATGAAGGGCTGCTGGGAACGTCTCTAATACACGGAACATGATCGCAAGCAGATTAAAAACTTGATGAAGTCAGTGTAAACTAGAGGGCTCTTTTGCCAAACCTATTTAAAACTAGTGCCAGCGGCTTCGCCCGCGTGGCTTTTTCTGAAATAAAAGTAGGTTAGTTACTGCTTATAACATCAGCTATCTACTAGTGAAGGTCCAGTCAAAATCGGTCCAGCCGTTTCGGAGATAAACCGGAACAGACATACAGACCAGTGTTTTTCAACGTGTGGGTCACGACCCCCTGGGGGGTCACGAAGCTTCTATAGCGGAGTTGCAAAAGGTTGGGAAAGCTACTGCAGTAAAAAAAAAAAAGGAAGAAAAATAAGACACACGGGATTACTCACCACTCGTAAGTACAGCCAAAAATGCTAATTTGTTGAAAGTTACAATAATATTTAATGTTTGCTTCACCATGTTTGTGCTACCGCGTCATGCAATGTCATTTATAATCTTAATAATCTTAGTCGTGCGCCGAGCTTAGGTTTACTGATTGCGATGTTAGCGCGTAACATATCTTCCTCCTTTTAATATATCAGTGGCTGGATTGAATATTTGTCACAAAATAAAATACATGAAAAAAATAAATAAACAACTGGTTGTCTGTAAAGTTGGTTTACGGACGATAGTTTAACGTGACAACGTCATAACAAAACATTGATCATTGAGCGTAACGTGACAATGAGTATAACGGGACAATGAGCGTAACGGGACAATGAGTCATCCTTTTTCGTGCATGCAGCCGGCGATCATCGATTTATTAGATGTTGTCACGTCAAAAGGCAATGGGTAGGGTCGCGAAATATTTCTTCATGCTAAAGGGGCCATGTCATGAAAAAGGTTGAAAAACACTGATACAGACAGACAAAGAATGAAAGAAAGAATGAAAAAGTATTTATTGTGACTCGCACAGGAAGATCACAAACTAAACACACAATTAAAACTTAATAAATAGTTTTTTGTACCGTAGTAGTAAGTGAAGTACCGTAGGTATATATTATTATACTTTCATATGCAATTACTAAAAAACTGTTATTTTAACATTACAATCAGACACTTTAATTTAATTTATTTGTATAGATGACGATGCAGACTATTGAGCTAATATTGTATCGGTAAGTGTTCGAGAATGTCATCGTTAAAATTAAATATGCAAAAATCAAGTTGTACCCGGATCGCGGATGTTATAACTCCTTGAAAAAGATGATAAGTTAGCTTAGATATATTATATTTCCAACCTACACAGTTCCATCGGGCATTCACCACGATGACTAACGCCTACACATTAAGCAGAATAACAATTAAAATGGCATTTCCGACTCGCTTACCGATTTAATGACAGTTGACAACAAACGTCATATTCGATATCCCGCGATTGTGTAATTATTGGCAATAAATAATTAAATAATTGTCGTGATAACACCGTACATCCTAGTGTTATGAATGTTTACTTAACTATTCATAGTCCATTAAGTGTTATTTATAATTATTTGCTAATTAAAATACTGTATTGTTAAAATCTGTGATAATTAATACTTTAACACATGTAGTGTCAAATGTTTATGATAGGTTTCCTGCGCAATTTTATGTCATAAGTAATTTATTATTTTTACGAATAAATATTTATGCACATATTTAATTCAGTTGCCCAGATAAATAATTAGGTTCCTACTAATACCAGTTAAAGGAAATCAATTAGAATGACCGGGCATGACTTGTTTTAAGACAATGTATAAGAAAAAGAAACCACAATATAATTCCACTTCGAATAAAATTGTTTGCAGATAAATTACATTCCCACATTTTTCTTGACGTCATTAGAGGGTTTGATCTAAAAAAAGAATTAATAAAACCCAACATTTAACCATATTTAACAGTCCCTGTTATTTTCTCTAGACAGCAAGACTCCTTGATTACTAGACTAAAACCTCTTTACATGAATAACAGAGATTAGAAAATTTTATTCTTCTTTATTTTTCATAATTAGAACTGAGATAATGATTATTTAGTTGCATTTCGTATTTTGAAAAAGCTTGCGTGTTTGAGGCGTATCAAAACGGAGCAAGATAATTGGTGTAATCACCACGCACAACAGCCGCGAATTTCGAACGAGTTTCTTTAAGAAAACTGTGCCATTATAGTATTAAGTACGTTATTAAAAAGGTTGATGACACCGCCGCCGCCGGGTTTAAAATGGTACATTTAAATTGCTAGAGTTGGGTAAATAGTTGTTATTAAGTGGGGTTAAAACGTCAAGATGAATTATGGATACTTGGAGGTTCCCATGTTTTTAGCTATTATACAGTGTTGAAAAGGTATAAGTTTTAAACAAGTCTACTTCAGGTCTAGGCTACAAGAACAAATATAAAAAAAGACTGACAATTTTTTTTTTTAGTGTAATCTTATTTAGCCGAAGAGCGATTTTTGGTAGGGGAAAATTTATAGGTTCGCGTCACCGAAATGCGCGACATGCTCGTGACGTGTTGCGCCAGACTGTCAGTTATTTCAAAGTTTTGAGTTTTTACTTCTGTCGGCAGTCCTTATGACTGCCAATTTTTTTTTTTTTTTTTAAAAAAGCATCTAATCTGGCTTTTGTTACTTAATTCTTCACGCTTGTAAAACATTTCAAAATACTCTTTGACTAATGTTGTAAACGAAATACTAATTTGTTACTGCATAAAGCGAAACAGTTACATAAAAAACATGTTTCTGAACACATCTAAAACATACTATTAATTTGTTGTAGCGATTTTTGTCTTTAAGCACTCGCAAAATTTATAATGACAAGTGATTTTCAATTTTATATTTTAGCAGTTTAAGTTTAAAATCATAATTCATACTTAATTGGTTTGAATTGAGAATGCAATTTATGTTCTTTATGCAATTCCGATTCACACTCTGAATGATTTTGCGTTTGGTCCAAGCGATAAACTGATAAATAACCCTGAAATTACAGTTTGTTATTATATATCTTCTGAGAGAAGAATGCATGAGATAAACCTTGTTTATGCTGAAGATACAAGCCAATGACCAATTGTTAATCTTAACTGAAACTTACAACGAAATGACACAACAATGGCATTCTACCAGCTTCAACTTTTACGTTAATACAACTTCCTAAAAAAAAAAACTGTCGTCTTTACGTCCCCCATAAGGAACAAGGAAAGATATGGGTGCCCATTTTGCAATACATCATCTAACCCATATCTAAACGAACATCTTAAAACATTTCCTATTAATTTCAGGCCATATCTTCCTCAACACTTCGCTTCCGCCTCCCCTTATCCCATGCACCATCGCACCACGGTCTAATACTCCGATCTTCGTGCATCACGCGAATACTTTCTGTTAGGTTAATTTCAGAATTAATGGACGTATGTACACACGGCTACATATCTAGCTATATATGTCCAGTATTAACTGGTCTCGCATTGTATAGGCTTCCCGTACAACGCAAGATCAGCTCATTCTGGACTTGTGTAGCTTGATATGTAGCCGTTCGTATATTTCGCGGTTTAGCACAGCTGAAGAAATATAGGTGATCATTTATATGTCCAGTTATGATGTGATTAGTGGCAGTAATTAGTTAATGTATCACGCGTTTATTTGCTAATAGGGTAATAACTGTTCTTGTTGGTAATTCAATTTGTTTCACGTATTCTGGTCTCGAAGGACCGATGCTGGATTGATATATAGATAGAATACTCTTTATTATGCACCTTTGGATGGATTAAATGTAGAAGTAGAGACAATACCGCAGGTGGTCAGTAGTGTAGCGATGGCATTTGAAGCAGTCGAATTCTTTTCTGGAGACCGTGAATCGTCGATCGGCAGCCCAGCTACTTAGATGGACCAGATGCAGAAAGCTAAGGATTCTGGGGTATGGGCAATTTGGGAGTGGCCTACGGAATGTCCAGCCAGAAGTGGACTTTAATTGATTGATCACTCTGCAATATCGACAAACGCGAAAGAGTGGGCAAAGCAATATTTTCTGCAGTTTGATCGTTTTTTTTATTTAGTTCACAAAACTGATGTACACACGGCTACATAACAAGCTATAAATTTCCAGCTTAAGCTGACTTCTCATTGTATAAGATACATCATAAATGCAATAAAAAATTAAAACACAATATTTCCGATTGACGTCTACTAGATATGAATCTAGCATGTTTATTTTATAAAGAAAAGGTAAACAAAACATACAAATTATGAACTTTTCCATAGATAATGAAAATGTTTTGGGAAGGAATAATTTATTAAATATTATAAAAATATATACACTTTAGACTTAAGTAGACTAAGTTTGGTCCTAACTGAGGCTACAGAACCAGCAGACATCTAATTCACCACGAATGGAGTTGGCAAGTGAAAGCAGGCGGCCAATGGGTGAAAAGTTGTGATTAGTTGTAAGTATTTTTGTAATAATAATAATATTATATTATTAGATAGATCGATAGAGTGTTCTTTAATGTACACAAGAATTATTATTCCTAAGATCAATAAAAATGAAGTTGGGAAGTCCAACAAGGCCCACAAGGGCCCAACCTACGGCTGCTCGTGGAAAAACCTCTATGAGACGTTATCGGCCCAAGTGACCACGTTATGCAAGGTACGAAAGATGAACTTAAAGTTAATGAACCTCAGATTACTTCATTGTTTATGCTTACCTTGTTCTATGTACTGACATGTTTCCAGACATGTAAAACCATCGGAACAAACATTTGTAAGGTCTATTTGTTCCGAGTCATGACCATTATTGACCATGTCATTTACATAATGGCACAACAGAAAACCTAGGACAAGACTATACGTTTATGCTATTTACAGTATGTGGCATGATTTATGGCGCAGAAACCAGCTTCCTCTAATACCTCCCACACTAAAAGTCAAAGGAAAAGCCGATAACATAAGCAGAAGCCATCAAACAAGTCATCGCAAATAAAATCAAAAGGAATTTCTATTACAAGCTATCAATACCAATTCTTAATCCAATTTATGAGCTGAATTCACCAAGATATTTTAAAATTCTGTATAAAACCGCACAAAGGATTCTGGGCATTATGTTAATAGTGATAAGATAGAATACGGTGTAACAAATGGTTCATATTGAAGGATCTAAGCTATGTTTTACTGCCAGCCGCCCACAGGTGGCGCTGATTATGATTTGTGCGCCGATATGCGCGCGCGCAAGTCCCGCCGTAAGTTTAATTGCTGGGAGCTGTACACGCCTGATTTATATTTATATCTTACCATCTTATAGCTTCCGCGTTTCATCAGTTCATCAGAATCTTTTAAAGAGACGAAAATAACCACATTAAAGTAATCAGATAAAATATATCATGTTGATATACAACGGAACGTTTTTGATTTACAAGGTTGGTTGTGGAACAGTAAAAACCACTTCCAAATGTAAATTTTGATTGATTAATTAACGTTAATTAAGTTAATCTGATAAGCTTTTAGTAGATGAACCTTTAAACCCACGAATCTACAACTTTTCACTTCACAAAGATAAAAATCTCAAATCAAGTTCTTTGAAATGTATTAAAAAACTATGCTTTTTGGAGATTATCTGGAACTATGAAACTAGGAACGTGCAATTTAATATGATTTTGGATACAAATCTATCTAAAAATCAACCTGAAACCGCAAATATTGTGAAAACTACTTTCTAAAAACGTACGGAAATGTAAAGTAGTGTAAAAATAATTGCCTTACTGAAAAAACCTCAAGTTCAAATACAGTGTAAACTCTTTGTAAAGTCGTTCGTTATAACTAAAAACTTCCTATAACATAGAAATTAGTTCAATTTGGTTGGTTTACGTCTAAACCCATACATTAAATACACTATAAAGGCTCGTACAGTCTCGTGCGATATCGCGCGAGTCTGTACGAGCCTTAAAGCGCAACAGCCATTCTCTATTACGAAGAAACAGGATCATATTTAGATGCCAGCAAATATTTACAGAAGTATTTAATAGTGTAATTGTTTTTATAATCAGCTTACAAAAGGTTCCGACTAAATCTTTGAGGTGCCGAAATTTCTTAGAAAGACACCCTAGGTCGTAAACAACTGCCTTGCTTTTGTTATTATTACTCTTGGATTACATTGATTACAGTTGGATTACTTGGATGACATTGTCTCTAGGAAATTTTGCTCTAAGATACTAAACGCACAAGGCACCTAATGTGTCAACAAGCACTTGATGCCACCAAACTCATCGAAAAATTCTTATTGTTTCATGAAGATGATTCCACCAAATCCACAGATATGCATGAAATAAATAAAAAAAATACAAAAAATAAAAGTGGCATACCAAAAAACGTCAGGCAAAGTTAACAGAATATATGTGTTTGGTGGAATAATTTAATTACCTATTGAAAGAAATAAAATTAGAAATTATTTTTATTGGTGAAGTTTTGTTAGTTTTCCTTCTTCCATATAACAAAAACTGTTTATAACGTAACGTAAAAAAATGCTCGCATAAGGTAAACAGCTTCGCTTCGCTTAAGGTGTATTACATGAAATATTTTGAGAGGACTATCTAAAGGTGGTAAAAAAGCCATAGCAGCGATTTTTTTTTTTTATGTGATTTATATTTTTACATAATTATTATAATTTTAAAATTGCTTGAGACATTTTGCAAAGGAGTTGCATTTTCCAAAATTTTACTTATTCTATGAATGACCCGCCCGGACGCGGCGACGGTGGCGGCAAGAGCGCGGTGATTTTGATATAATTAATCATCATATCAAGTATTTTTAAATTATTTAAATTTAAAAAAAAAAAATTGTTTACATGGCTTCTTCACCACCTATAGGTGTATCTCTTAAAATATTTCGTGTTTGACTAGATACACCCTTTATACGCTAAAATAGAAGCAAACGCGCGATGATGAGACTGACTTAAGAAAAAGCCCATTCTATTAGCTGTCTATCAAACCACATCATCCTTTATACATAGACCTATTATTTTACCATCAACACAATAAAACTGCTGCGTCTACCTTTCAATACAGCCTACATGATTAAATCTATTGATACAGCCCACATCTTCACTCTATTGAGATTATGCCTTTGGAATGCAGTTATTAGTTAATAAGTAGTCTGGCTTAGTCATAAGTAAGAAAGTCTAACGCCCAGGTTACATGAGGCAAGTTTTTCCAGCCAGATTCATTTTTTTTTTTCACTTGTGCTTACATGTTCATTTATGAAACATCAGAAGCTAGGTGCACGGTTCCAATTGATCTTTTCCTATGGAGAAGAGCGGGCAAGAAACTCCACGGTTAGGCCGCTTGTACACGCTAAGAAAATTCACCGTGTCTGCTGCAGACAAGACCAATTTATCATGTACACGACAAGACTTTTTTTGGACCTAGGCACGAAAACTTGTCGTGTCTGCTGCAGACAAGACAAATATGAACGTGTACATGATAAGATTGTTTTCGGGCAGTCGTGTGGTGTAGGGTATGGTAGGCTGCTCTAGTCAAGTCTTTTAGTAAATTGTGATTATTTGTGAGTGAATAACCCGTCCACGCGGTAAACGTACACTAACAACCTGAACCACCTCACCTACACCGTCCCGCCTTATACCGCAGCAACTGAGAGAGCGTCGTGTCTAGCGCAGACAAGATTTTTTCTTGTTACACACCGTGGCAGTGTACACAGTTCGTGTGTAGAAACGACACGAATTCTTGCGTAGGCCCGGTGACTTTTCCTAGCGTGTACAAGCGGCCTTACTCTTTTAAAAATAATTGGCTTTTACAATATCTTCAAATAATAGTGTTAATAGGTATGGGAGGACAGTGTACGCCTTTCAACGCCACTCGAGGCTAGTACACACGCCAAGATAGTAAAATCAGTGGTAAACTTGATTCTATTAAACTATCACACTAGCTTACTCTTTTTTACTGAAAATAATAAAGCAATCAAAATCAAAAGTCATTTATTCAAAGTAAGCGGAGAATCAGCACTTTTCGAACATCAAAATTACATAAGACAATCCCACAAAACGCCCTTCACCACTTCCTAGTGCTTTAGCTGGGAAGAAGTGGCGCAAAAAACTCCCCAGCAGCACAGCTGTCTGTTCAGTTAGAAAAACTTGATTCTATACAATAGTAGGTATGCAAAAAATAACATCACGAGTTAGAACAGTAAATTAAATTATTTACTACAAATGTCAGCTAGCACACGCCAATAAGCCAACAAATACAATGAAAACTATACTCAAACAAAGCCTAAGTAGTAAACCTAAAAATGAGGATAGTTCTGTATACACGAGGCCAGAGTGACTAGTTTGCTAGCTTACTAGCAATTTCTGACTATTCTAGCCAGAAAAACTAGCCCCGTGTAACCCTGGCATAAGCTATGCGTCGATGTTCATTCAGCTAGTAATATCGCAAATTGGCAGATTACTTACAATGCAACAACATGCAACATGCCTGGCTGTCTGTACTTGTAATGGCCGTTTTACCATATACAATGTTTTACACCGCTACTCTTGGTACGGATGTCATTTGGTTCCCGATTTCCTCAAGTAGTCTTAGGAGTTGAAGTTTTAGATAGATAGAATGTAGAATAGTCGTACACAAAACCTCATCAAAATCTCTCTATCCTCGATTATCTAAATAAATCCCCAGCGGGGCAATAAGGACTATCGCGTTTAAATTCGCCGCTAGAAGCGCTAGTGTAGAGTGAGGTCTCTAGAAATGTCAAATGTAATACTCAACGTTCACTGTTTGCGGGATTTTCTATCGCAAATTGTTACTATTTATTCATAATTGTAAAGATTGTGTTATTCCTGATTAATTATGGCTTAAGATTTTAAGTAACAACTTAGGATCTAATTTTTTAGGAGGAAGAATAATATTTGTCTGCTCAATGCTTGCCAATTTTAGGAACATTATTATGTAAATATTCATTTGATATTTTAAAACGTAATAAAATAAACATTTTATGAAGTAATGGGTACTTAAACATATCCAAAAGATATAAAATAAAAGTACTGACAGGACCTTACTTGCCAGTGGCGCCAACTGGTGAGCCAAAAAAAACGACAGCCCCCATTGCGTAACACACTAACAGTAGCAATGGATTCAATTTTACAGTTCAACAACATTCATTGCGTTATTTACGATACTGAGCAGACAAATTTTTCGAACATAAGAAGCAATGGATTAGCAATAACCTTCAAAATCATTCAGATTGTTATTGATATTGTGTTACGCAAATGGGTGCAGGAGTGCAGGTACTGACATTATTTTATCAATGAGGTTCTAATAGTAGATACTTATGTACTTTGGCAGATTAACTAACGTGTAAGTAGTTCAGTAATCCATTTTACGCTACTAGAATTGTATTCAATTCATGAGCCTCCAGTGAATTGTATTGTTTCGAGTTTATGAATTGCACAATAGGCGTCTTGTCCTGATAGACCAAATAGGTATCTAACCAAAGCAAAATTCAGCCCGGTTCATTAAATTATTAATGAGCTAACTCAATTATACCTAACGTCAAATAAATCTGAATTAAAGGTCATTGACCCGCATTCATTTATTCAAATACGTAATTCCGAAAACAGAAATAATGACATAAACTTGTCCCGAAACGACCTTTATCGTGATCCTTGACTTTTTTTTGTAATAAAAAACGATTCATAATGTATGTAATGTATGTATGTATGTTCATATGTGTATGTATGTATGTATGCATTCATGTATGTAATGATTCATGTGTATTGTCGGGGTACCTACGCAGAGAAATTAAGGAAAGAGCAATGAACTTTATTTCTGATTTAAGTGGCGGCCACGATAACACCAGTCCACACTTAATTCCCCTCATAGAATTACTTTACAGTATTCATTTTGACACTTTTTCGACTCGACACCAACTCACCCAAAGACCCAACAATCCCACCATAAACCAATGGTAGTCGTACCATCATCATCAGTAGCAGGATAAGTTCCCGGCGTGTTCCAACGTATTATTTCATAAGCTTATCGTTACTATCGGCATTAGATACTATACCCGCCGCATGCGCACTCTACAATTAAGCGAACCCGATACCGACCAATCAGAGGCCGGTTTTTATCAATGATCTATTTTGTACCGACAGTTATGGAGCGTACTCCTGTACTTCCTTTATTTTCTTCGTTGATTTAAAAATATGGACTGCGATGGTTTCTTGAGGAAGAACGAACCCGTTTGTAAGGTCGATTGTACGTTAGTGGAATTTAATTGCAATTGCAAGTCGCTTATTTTTTTTTACTTGGAAATAAACGTTTGACACGGATAAACATTACTATATTTCAAATGTTATTCGTGCCAACCGTTTATTTTTATGAAAACAATTTTCAAAATACAATTTTATTTTTATTTTAAGCCACATTCATATTACAGTATGCTTTACTGTAATATGAATTCATACTAATATTATAAATGTGAAAATAACTCTGTCTGTCTGTCTGTATGTTACGTTTTCACGCCTAAACCGCTGAACCGATCGTCATGAAATTTGGCAGAGATATAGCCTGGGATATGGAGAAGGACATAGGCTACTTTTTTACGCAATAACCGAGATCCACGCGGGCGGAGCCGCGGGCAAAAACTAGTACCTACTGTATAAATTAAATTAAAATTATATTTTTAAGATCTTTATAAAGTTTAAATTAACTTACTTCTACAACTGTAAAGCCCAATGCTCCGTTTCAAAACCCTTATTGTCATGGATACTTAAGTGAGATAAATAGCAAGTTTTCCAAAATAGCTGTAGGGATCTACAAATCTCATGTCCAAAATCCCTAAAAACATTGACATCTTTTCATGTTACCATTGCATACAAAAAATAATACTTATCAAACGTCATCGGAACCTCTTTCATATGTTAATCTATGTAAATAACGATCTACCACAATGAATAGATTCGTTAAGAAATTCATTATAAATAAAATAAAAACTATTCAACTATGACAGATTTACCAGCATCACCTAATTACCAATCAAAATACGATTTATTAAACGGCCCTAATGATTTCTTTCCCATTTATCTGCGCCTACGCTTACATTTAGGCGCACATTTAATATGCTTAAGATGTACACATGAGCGTATATCAAGCTACACATTTCTAGTATAAGCTGACCTCGCCTTGTATATTT
Source organism: Dryobota labecula (assembly GCA_947523025.1). Taxonomy (NCBI): domain Eukaryota; kingdom Metazoa; phylum Arthropoda; class Insecta; order Lepidoptera; family Noctuidae; genus Dryobota; species Dryobota labecula. The sequence continues at coordinate 3,754,940 of OX383292.1, forward strand.
TATATGCTGACATATGGCAAATAATTTAATTTAAATAAAGAGTAAGTATGGAGTTGCTTGCCCATTCTTCTTCATACGTAACTACCTTTTGGAACAACTAGATTCATTTTTAATATTTTTGACGTTCAAAAGTGCCTATTTGAAATAAATGATTTGACTTTTGACTTTGATTTTGAATGTTTTGTATTTCGTAGTGTAAAACGAAATACTGTTACTGTTACTTGGCATACTATTATTGTATAGAACGAAGTTCTTCTAACTGATCAGACAGCTGTGGTGCTGGGGAGTTTGATGCGCCACTACTTTTCCCAGCTAAAGCACTAGGAAGTGGTGAAGGGCGGGCGTTTTGGGGGGCTGCCTCATGTAGTTTTGACGTTCAAAAAGTGCTGAAGCTCAGCCAAGTTTAAATATGTTTTTTTTTTTTACTTTTCGTATAATGACAGGTCAGTTTATACTGGAACTGTATAACTTTATATGTCACCGTGTCCACATATAAGTTGCCACTTAACATAAGTTAGTTGGCTTATGATTCAATAAAAAATACAATAAACTGCCTTTTTGTTTATTGTGTATTGAAAACAATGGATGCGGTGTCCACGACCGTAACATTTGTGAAAATGTATGCTAAGTTGTTATGTGTACTGTTTTTTATATTACGAGGCATGACTATGGTTTCCTTTGTTTTAGGTGAAGAACCTTTTTATTAAATACATAACATCACGCCTGTATTCCGCGAAGGATTAGGCAGAGGTGTACATATAATACTGAGAAATTCCAGATAGAAAAACCCAATAAAACTTTGCCAGACCTGTGAATCGAACCCAGGACCTCATGCTCAGCAGTAGCCCTTGCTTTTGTCGGCGACAACTAGACCAACGAGGAATGTTTCTATTAGATATCCTGCACATGTTATTTTTGGTTAAACTTGTGTTAAATATTGTTTTTTTTTGGTTAAAGTTAAACTTGTGTTAAAAGTGTAGGCAATTGAAAGACGACATGACATAGTTAGGTAAATACGCTTTTTCCTCAATTTTCCGGCTTCGTCACAAACACGACATAAAAAGGTTGACCAAGATAGAAATCTAACCTCAAAATCATGACAAAATCAACCAACTATTTAGGACAAAATAACTTTCAAAAACAATAAATTTATAGTAAGCTGCGACCAATTAATGCCCACACACTATTCCATAGATAATATATTGTCAATGGATATGCTTAGGCAGGCTTAATTCCCACACCTACGCAATGATGACTTTCGATTTGTTAATTTAATCATGTGTTTAACTTTGTATCAAATATGTAATTAAGTTATAAATAAATTGAATATGGCCGCGAAGAATCGCAGAATGTATTGTTTCAGAAATAGACAAACGAAAGTAAACAGTAATGCCAATATTTTTTTTTAAATAATAAAAGTTCTCGACTCTTTTTATTGAAGTATTAAACTCAAGATATGTAATTAATTAATGCATTCCAAGAGAGAACAGCATTTTTACATCAAAATAAAAATAAAATATCAGTGAAACATCATAAAAAAAAAAAATACAAAAAAATATATAAAAAGAACCATTTCAAAAAGGTCAGAGACACAATTCCGAACGAGTATAAAATTACGAGTAATTACATACGCAATTACATTTTATTTTATCGACGGACATTCTGGTTTCTTACTGATTTTGATTTCGACACTACCGGTGCAGTGTAAGCCGTTGTTATAATTAAAGCTTGCATAAAACATATAGCATTTCCGCTAAGTCGGTTCAATAACGCATTAGGAATATTAAATGAGAAACTTTATTCAAATAGGCCGCATAAAAACATGGCTGTGGAATGTCTGCATACGGTCACGAACGAATCGATTTTCTAGTCGTCAATCGGTGCGAGTGATTTAACCAATACACAACCGACATTCGTCCCATGCGTGTGTGAAACAATTATTATTTTATGTGTGTGCATGTTTTGTGATCGATTTCAGCGTTCGGAAGAATCCGAAGAACTCTTCCGAATGATGAACTGATGTGATATTTTTAAATAATTTACGTACCTTATGTAACTGAAATAAGCTCGGCATGTATTGAGTTAAAATCAGTGCTTCGGAAAGTACGTTATGCCGTTGGTTTCGGCTGTCATTCGTAGATCTTTGACAGTTGTTACGGGTCGTCAGAAGCCCGAAAGTCTGACAACCAGTATTTCAAAGGGGTATCGTGTTACCCAGTAACGGTTAGACTGGAAGCCTACCCCAACATAGTTAGGATAACGAGTTAAAATCTGAAAGATTTTACATTACACAACTTTGAATCATAAATTCATAACTCTCCCATAACTTGACTATGCCACTCAAAGAACATTGAGCATCTATAGCATTCCTTCTTTCCTAGTAAATTCTACTCTAAACATTTTATTAAATAAAAGTAGGTACTAGAAGCAATAACATTAAAACTGTACAAAAGTACCTGTTACAAGCTCTAAGGCCCGGAGTACACTGTCTCAACGACCTCTAAATGTTTCCGAATTAACCGTCTTCAAATTTATTACGCCGCAGTCGATCGGCGGATATTATCGATAAATAGACGTCAATTTACTGATATTGCTGGACATCTTATCGATTTACGAAGATATAGAGCCTGGTGCGGGCTCAGGAAATGTGGTAATTGTTACGAAATGCTGTTGTTTAGAGGATTTATACCGCTAAGATAGTTTGATAGTGGTTTAAGTGTTTTATGCAAACTGCTTTGAACTTAGGATTACTTGATGTAAGACCATGATTGTGTCATAGTATCTTATTGATTTTTATTAATATTAAATGAAACTAATTAGGAAACTCAATTAGTTACGAGAGTATTTCAGTGTTTAATTATTAGTAAACTATGCAAGCATTAAGCAAGCATGCCTCGCCAGTCATGCGCCAAAATCGATACGAAACAACAAAAAGGTCACCACAAAGTGGTCTGAAATATACTTTAGAACCTTCATTTCCCTAACCAACTCAACAAGCAAGCGCAAAACCGACAGGAACACAAATCAGCGCCTTCAAAGCTGACAGTTAAATAATCCACGACATCGGTAAGGCACATCTTGCCACAAATAAATCCCGGGACATAATAGCCCACCGCGGAGTTCCAACTGTATTAGTTTTAGCGACAACACTAGCGGTACCTGCAACGGTGTGCCCTAAGCCTATGATTGTGCATTGTCGACAGGTGTACTTGTACCGAGCAATTTTAGTTACATTTGTTGGAATTCGCGTTTGTATGAATTTATTAGAAAAGATAATGATGTTTGTTGTTGATTCAGACAACCTCCTACGTCGAACTGCGAGATGCGATTTAGGAAAAAAAAAAACTGCTGAAAATATTGAACATTCTGAAAATGAACAATATTCTTATTGCAGGGTGTACCTATCAAGTCCAGTACCTGTGGCTATCCATTGTAGATGATTAGTTACAAACTGACTTAGCTTGCAGAGTAAGCAAACTGAAGTGGCAGTGGACTGGCCATGTTTGTCGAAGGACTGATGGCAGGTGGAGTAGACGAGTCCTGGAGTGGAGACCGCGTATCGGCAAGCGTAGTGAGGGACGCCCCGTAGTTAGATGGACCGACGAACTTATGAAGGTGGCAGGGACAGACTGGATGCGAAGGTGGTGGACAGTTATGGCGCGGCCCGGGAGAGGCCTATGTTCAGCAGTGGACTGCGATAGGCAGAGTTGATTGACTGAGTTACAAAATGGCTAACTTAACAAGCAAAACCTGCTACATTCTATAAATCGAACAAAAAATGACTTATACAGCACTTAAACATAATCCAATAACATCTATATTCCCGTTCAGTAAGTGTATGTGACAGATATATTACGTGTATGTAATGTCGATTATATTAGAACCAGTATGTTACATTGTAGTGAGTTGCGACTAGGCGCCTAGAACCAGGTGATGTTGCAAGTACCTACTAGCAACTGAAGTCTCCTAGATCGGATGAAGTAGCGAGGAATAAATCTATTGATAGTTTCATGTCGTAGATATGTCGCAGGCAATTTGTATTATTCCGCTTTTTACAAACGGCGTCGTCCGTTTAAAAACACTCGCAATTACGAAATATGCCGAAGGCAAAATGTTAATCTATTTCTTAGGAGGCTCGCCGGCCGCTACCGCGGTGCCGCTCGCTACGCTCGCTCGGCTTGCGCGCGGTTGGTTGCAGTTCTAACCTGACCTAACCCATTTGGTCAGGGTGCCTGGATGTCGAAATTATAAAAAATTTACGCGTTGCCGTTTGTAAAATGACGAGTCATACAAACTGCCTGCGACAGATATACAGGGTTATTTTTAATTAGTTAGCTGAACTCCACAGACGCGATGGGTATCGATATCTAAACACGATGAAACAAAAACAAAATTATTTTAGTTCCATCATACTCGTACGTCGTAGTAGCAAAATACTGAAGTAAAAAAAAGAATCGCCTTTGGACAACTCTGTAAAATGTTATGAGTGGTCATAAATAAAATATACATTATAAGGGTCGACTTGAGAACCTATTCCTTTTTTCAAAGCTGAAAAATACGGATTTCAGCGCAGCGGTATCCAAAATAGGTGTACAATTCTTTGGCACCGGTATGCGGTACACTAAAATTCCTCTGCAAAAATCCATGTTTGCAATCCCATGGTGTTGTTGGTGCTTAGTCCTACTGCTTACCCTCGCCTCTCAAAAGCCCGATAGCATCTTGAATCTCAAAGTACATACCTGTAAACAAAAAAAAAAAAACAGTAGTTTAATATTTGTATCACATTCAGTAGGTCAGGTTGACCACAGGGTTACAAGAATGTTTACATCACTAACCGCTAACCGCTGCCCAAGATTAACTTACAGTAAAATGTTTAATTTTACACAAATTCGTGGTAAAACTTAAAATAATGTTTTTGTACTTTGAGACAGCTATTATTATTGGAAATTCTTATTAAAATGATTATAACAGGAAAACTTATTGCCTACGAAAACAATGCTTTTGGTTGTATTATTCAGTCTCAATCTGCCTAGACTTTTCCCATCTATGGGAAAAGAAGCTTCCAGTCTTACCATCAATCAGATGCAGCTAGAAACCAGTATTTTATATGGAGCGACTGCCTATCTGACCTCCACAAACCAGTTACTAGGTAACACGATGACCCCTTGGTAAGGCTGGTTGTCTGATTTTTTTTGACTTTTTGGGCTTCTGATTGATTATTCACTCTACATAGTTTATTTTTGGGTATAGTCTATACCTATCATTGATTAGGTCTACCTATACTTCATTTGAAATAAGATTAGTCATTTAAATAAACCTTTTTTACAGTTCGTTCAACCGATTTTGACTTCTATTGTGTTGGTGGCATGACAAATGGCAGCTGCAGTAAACAGTTGGTACTGTAACCACTATTTTGCTTTTAATGCCATCCTTATGCGTACAGGATAGAAGTCAAAATCGGTTGAACGGACCGTAAAAAAGGTTTTTTTAAATGTGTAATCTTATTTCAAATGGAGTATAATTAATTATGTATTTTTTTACTTTGCTGTTCATATTTTATTTTTATACCAATGTATAAAGAAGGGAGGGCTGTTGGAGGCAGCATTTTTTGAGTGGTCCAGAAGATCGCATAACGGAGACGCGTCGTCTGTAGTCGCGACCCTCGGCATTTTGGGAACGACGTAGAAGTATGAAGAAAGAGTATGCATACGCGAAAACAAGGCAAAACCAATGGCAAGGTGAAATTAATGTCTCTCGAACAGTCGAAGGTCAATCAAAGGTATAAAATTGTCTGACGTTGCAAATGTTGCAAGGGAATGATTAATGATGATGAAGGGCAAAATTATATGTATTCAGTTAAAGTAACTATGGAGATTATTAAAACAGTTTAAATTATCAGAAATTATCTAGACATCAACATCGTAGTCATCGTCATCTCGTCAGAAACTATCTAGTAATTCTACAAATTAATATTGATTTTAAATAGTTTTTAGGGTTCCGTACCCAAAGGTAAAAACGGGACCCTATTACTAAGACTGCTGCCAGCAAGCCAACTAAGCCGCTGTCCGTCTGTCAGCAGGCTGTATCTCATGAACCATGATAGTTAGACAGTTGAAATTTTCACAGATGATGTATTTCTGTTGCTGCTATAGCAACAAATACAAAAAAACAGAATAAATATTTAAGGGGGCTCCCATACAACAAACGTGACTTTTTTGCTCGTTTTTATAGAAAATGGTACGGAACCCTTCGTGCGCGAGTACGACTCGCACTTGGCCGGTTTTTTTTACCAGTTAATTTCTACTGCCATCTGACTTACACAAATAAAAATAAAAAAACGATATTATAATTGTGTAATCAAAATATCATTATTTTTCTTTATCGTGTTCACATCAGATAAGTCATTTCCCAAAATAATTAATTATGATAATTTACTTGCATAACAAAAGTTGCGATAAAACTCACACTCCCGATCAACATTTAGTTTTCAACACATCAAAACGATAAGATATATCTGCAATTTATTGGAAAGGTTGTTTCGTAAAATTAATGGCTACTGAATTATCATCATGATTAGGAAAGATCGAATCAGCGAGTCAATCGAAGGTAACATAAGTATCGAATGCAGCGTGGGAGCCTAGGCACGTTAAGCGGTAGATCTTTTATGCAGGTTTTCGTCAGCCTTTCCTGACCGCTTGACATTAAGCCATGACCAATCCATTCACACACGATTTACCGTTGAAAGCAGACAGACATGACACCTATTCCACCTTATTTCCTGTACAACATCACATGGACATGTCATCAAACTTTTGAGGTTACCACCTGTTCAAAATGGGAGCTTGTATCTACCTTGTAGCACAAATAATAAAAAATATTACAAGAGAAGGTAAGTCCCGTTAAATTTGTTCTAACAGAACCTGTCGGCTTTCGGACTTCATTCACAAAAAGCCGCGACCGACCAGCGCACGCGCACCATCGCTACGGTGACCATGCGATTGTCACGTACCTAATATAAATGTTTTTTCGGACTTTTTTTCGGCTGACCGATATTTTTTTCAATTAAACTTCGGTTCAATTCGATTGTCTTATTTAGAGCCAGGGCGCGGGCGCAATGAGTTTATTAAAATGGAAGCGGTCGTGTTTTTGTTAGGTACAGTTATATTACACAATGTTAGTGCAGGCTCACTAGTTAATGAATTCATTACATACAAAGCTGTGTATTGAAATGGGAGCAGTTGAGATTGATTCATTAGTTTTCGGAGCATCGGATTCTATGTACCCGTACAACCGTATTATTATAAAGCAAATAAAACAGTGAAATAACAATAACATCGCGCCTTTGGCAGCTTAGTCATTAACATAAAAGATAGAACAATTAATTAAGATTAAACGAAGCCTCCGAAAGATATAAATCCAACACATCCGTGTGTCTCACTATTTAACTAACGTATTGTCAATCACAGTCACATTTAAAAATTATAATGTATTGAACGTTTCCGCGTAAAAAAACACCTTCAAATCAAGTCAACTAGTTAAGACATCACAGCATTCGACCGACGAACAAAAAAAAAGTGACAGCAAAAAAAAATATTAATCGCTAAGTAGCCAATCGATGTGCTACTTATTTCATGTCAATTGTGCACATTTATAATGGGCAGTAAATGGTACACACATTACTACAAACCGGTATCCGATTGGCTGTATAGTCTATTCATATTCTAACCATTTCTCAACGTCTGTATTAATAAATAAGAGCGAGAAATAATTGCAAACTGTACTTGTAAATGCTTTTCTAATGCCTCCTATTTTGTCTTGTAATCAATTTTGTAGATTCTGCTTGGTTTTAACCGTTAAGTTCACTTTTTTTTTTGTCTTATTTCTCTATAAGCAAATTGTTAACAATATATTTTTGGATGCTATAAATTATGTCACAATGTCCTAAATAATCATGGTCACTATAAAGAACCTATGCCAAATGTTTGCGACAAGCATTCTGATTATTTTACTGTGGATTATGACCTCACATCATCAAAATTCTTTAGGAATATCTTCAACACATCGAAGAATTTTAAATATATACCGTATGAATGGACAATGTTTTTACATTTTGTGCTTATTCTGAGATGACCTGTACCTACTTAATTTTATTCATCAGCAATAATCAGAATCAAAACGATTTTTTTCGAAAGAGGCTGAATTCACTAATACTCTAAACGAAAATTGCTAAAAGAGTACAATAGGCAAACACAAAAAAGCTCCTTTTTATCATTAACTTTGAAAATGTATTTATTTATAGCTAAACATCAATGGACTCTTTCGACCAAAGTGCTTATTGACTAATCGGCCCGATTAATAAAAATAGTGCTATCTTGCGTGTGGGCTCAAAAGATAGCCCACAAAACTTATCAATGGTCACCCAGTTGCCAGTAAATAAATCCACAGTGTTATTAATGTGCATAATTAATGTTGCCAGTTAATCATCCATAAACTTGACAGCTGTCATTGACATAATTCAGCCAAGTGTCAGTCATGGCCGACTGCATGGCGGGGAAATAAAAATTCGCGGCTTAATTGAGTATTCAGTAGTATCTATTTTTAACTATTGCGAAGGTAAATAAAAGTAGGAGAAAACTTGACTACTTATTTTGAATTTATTGAAGGCAATCTAGTTGCGAAATTTTAACTTGTCAAATAGACGACCTCTTTTCAGTTCTGGGAAATAATATAATTGGAATCATTCTAAATACATAAACGAATGTTTAACAAAAACAAGTGCGGTTTTCTAATATTTACATGCACATACAACTAAAACAATATAATGAATGTAACCTCATACTGTCAAGACAATGGTCCTAGACCGGGTCATGGGTGATTCTAGAACTTCACCACATGGAGTTAAAGTTATGGCGGTATGATCCGAGAGAGACCGCGCCTAATAGTTTTTTGAATCCATGGGAAACATAAAAAACAGTGTAATAAAATTCCGTAAAAAAGATATTATCTTATTTATTCATCTGGCGGACATGCAATCGCTTTTAATAACACGATAAGATTAACTTTCCTTGCAAGAAATAAAATCCCAGAGTTACCCCTTTTCGTAATGTTTAATCAATCGCTACAAATCAAACGTTTTTTCTTATTTTATACGATTGTTTAGCGCAATTCGCTGAATTTGTCTTGATAAAATGATTAAAATAATTAATGTTTAAGTACCTACCAAATGCGCGACGCAACCACTCGCGATTCCGCGAGCCTAATTCAATCGGCTCAAGCACTATCATAGCGCCTTAAGAATTTAGTATTCATTCCGACAACACAAGATTATTAACAACTTTTGCTTTCAACATTAAGTTTACAAAACATCCGGTAGACGTTCCTCGCCATTTCACATTACAACTAATTTATTGTTCCTAATATAACGAACAAAAGTCACGTAAATTACCTACTACTTTCAACAAACAGGCTCAATAAAGATAAAATACATCTTATCTTATACCCAATAAGGTATCGCTTCCTTGCAGATTTAGTAACTCTACTCAATCGCCTTCGTAATCCAAATGCAATATATACTAGCTCGCAAATCAGTACTTACGTACCACTAATTTCAGTTCATATTATCGGCTCGGCATCATACTCGAAATAAGGCTGTAATGACAGGCTACCGTAGATGTCTTTATTACACACATAAATCTGTGTTTCATCGGCATAGCCAGTGACTTCAGAAACCGCCAATTTGATATAATAAATCATATAAATAATCGTAAAAACTTGTTTACAATTCATCAAGCAATGAAAGCGATTGTGTACCCACTGGCCTATATTTTTCGGGTCTTGCAATCAAACGTTAGGGCTTCTACACATGTGCGTGTTTCAGAGTTTCGTTTCGTTTCGATTGTCCGTGGAGTTTCTTGCCCGTTCTTTTCCATAGGAACCTACTACGCTTTGGAACCCATTCGAAAGCGTAGTAGGTAACTAACTTCATTTTTCTGACTGACCGATACCTTGACATTTCAAGTGTCTGTAATTGGTTAATCCATACTAATCCATACTATACTAATATTATAAATGTGAAAGTAACTCTGTCTGTCTGTCTGTCTGTATGTTACGTTTTCACGCCTAAACCGCTGAACCGATCGTCATGAAATTTGGCAAAGATATAGCCTGGATAATGGAGAAGGACATAGGCTACTTTTTTACGCGATAACCGACAACTACGCGGGCGGAGCCGCGGGCAAAAGCTAGTATTATAAATGTGAAAGTTACTCTGTCTGTTTGTTACGTTTTCACGCCTAGACCGCTGAACCGATCGTCATGAAATTTGGTTTACGCGATAACCGACATCCACACGGGCGCAACCGCGGGCACACGCTAGTTTGAAAAAAAAAAAATTTGAGTTTGTGCGCGCGATTTCCTACGTCCTAGTCCAATAGATAAATTCAACGTGATTAATATTTACATCGCTCGATATGTAAAAACGTACGTATATGTATTCTAGAACATAATCGTTGCATTACTCACTCCTACACACAAATTAGGTTTTTCCTTAGCCTGCACCCACGACAATCCTATTATCTCATAATAACTGATAGCTTGATATTATCTCGCTAATTTTATTGTCATGTGGATTTTTACACAAAAAAAACAACGAATATGAAGAACTGTCATTGTGAATCACAAAGCAATAATTTTATCAATATTTTGGAAATAATGTTGTCTTAAAATGACGTCCGTTTGCGACATGCCTTATCCATTTCCAGTCTATGTATATCTATCGGACGTTTATCGTCTGGTATAGTGTAATTTGCATGAAATTATACACGGTATTTTTTTTTTTCTAAATTGTCTAGACCGGATTGAAGGCACGTGCTTTTGGAAAGATTTTAGAACATTTTAGCTATAAAACGTCCGTCTGCCGTCTGATGCGAGTTTCCAAGAAATGTTTTCTCCTCAAAGATGCTATGTTTAGTCAGCTGTCTTCAGCAAATGTTGACTTTAATTAAATGTTGAAAGGTGCTGTTAATTTTGGATGTAATTATTTCACTTGACCTTTTAATGCATCAAACATTAAAAAGTCAACTTTCAACTTTTAAAATAAAAGTAAGATAGTACACAATATGACGTTTTTGGAAATTATAATTTAGTGGTTGTATGCGCATAAAACCTGTATTGCACTTAAGAATACTTTGTCTTCCAAATACTTTAATTATAATGAGAATAAATTTTCCATCAAATCGTAAATCGGCTGAATCGTTTGAGATTTGATCCTTGCTACATCGATACATTAGTCACACAATACTAACCTTGGAAGCCCCAATTTTCTTAGTAAAAACTAACAGAATACCTAATCGTTTGATAAGTCATGCAAATACAATGTCTCCAGGGGGCCAAGTCTACTAATGTACAAACGTTGCAATGGTCTCTTCATTGTAGCATGTAGTAGCGTGCATTACGTGCACGTCTTTCTACATTGTTCTCACATGTATAACTTCAACATGAATGATGTAACCCATATTTTGTAACAATATTTTAAAAGAGTGTCCATGGAGTTTCTTGTCCGTTCTTCTCCATAGGAACCTACTACGCTTTGGAATGGGCAACTAGCTTCATCTTTCTGACTGACCGACCCCTTGCTTGACAATTCAAAAGTACCTGTAATTGGTTTATTTGAAATAAATGCTTTGAGTTTGAGTTTGAGTTTGAGTAGCAGACTTGAGGCCCAGGGCCTCAAGTCTGCTATTACAATAGTGTCAGAATGGTCTCGCCATTGTGAGTATTTGACAGTTTTTGTATGGCAAATCTGTCAAAAACTCACAATGAAGAGACCATTCTGACACTATTGTAATAGCAGACTTGAGGCCCTGGCCTCGTGTCTACACTGTCTGCCTATCTAATGAAGATTATATCGCGTTGAACACTATTTGTCAAGCTTTTACAGTTTATTACACGGAAACCGCATTATCTAGTCAATTTAAGCGCATTTGCAATGCTAACGTGGAAACACCAAAAGTGATAGGTTTTAACTAAAAAACCCATTCAATTTTCTACCGTCACGCTTCAAAATAAGGTTGAAATTAAGTTTGGAGTGTGTGTTTTTACAGGTTCATCTAATATTTTGAATGCATACACAAGGTTGGGTCAGCACGTGATGTTTCCCGCCCACCTGCGCGTGCGCATATGTTCCGAATTGCAGCGCAATTACGACAAATACCGACGATTCGTTACGATATGTTCGTTTACTTACACATATCTAATTGCCTATTGTTTCAACAAAACAAAAATCTGAAAATAAAAATATTTAGTCGCATACCCGATAGATTTTATACTAAGGACAAATATGCTACAGCAATTTGCAGGATAGTATCAAGTATTACCAACATTACCATACAACTGGATACTAAGCTGCAAACTGCAAAAAAAAGTAAGAAAATTTCGCGGTATACATTAGAGCATCCCCTTAATGCAACTCACCTCGTTACATAAAGATTAACAAATAAATCTCAACTACGTGCTCCTTGTTATTTATGAGGTGTTCAATAAAGATCTATCCATCTAGCAACAAGACAATGACTAGAATTAATAAGTATACCTAGTCAGTCTTAATCCATCTTATTATCCACACTATGTAAATCATTCATCTGTTCATCACACGACTCTGCGCAAACGCATGCCGCCTTCCTGCCAACGCGAGCGCAACCTAATAAAATATATTAATGAATGGGCTATTTATAAATGAGGACGCTTAATTGTTTACTTATGTTAATACATGTATCATCTAAGATCTATCTAATCTCTAAGCTATGTTCTCTACATGTTGATAGGCAAGGGATGCCAGGAAGAAAAATGAAATTAACTAATCTTTAAATAATATTTTATCAAGTTAAGGATTTTCCTAGATGATTTACATAACCGTTGGGGTGCCACAAGGTACTGTCCTAGGACCAAATTATAAGATAATTTTTGAAATCTAATATTTGGCTTGTTAAATTAGCTGAATTGATGATCAGAAGGTATAGCAATCCCTTCAAAATCTTATCTCTGGCTTTATTTGAAGGAGAGTCTGTTTTCATGGTTTATTCTGTCGCTTTACTAAGGTTTTAGGCAAAGCATTTGATAGTTGTCACTCGTAAGACTTCGTGACTATCGTCCTTCGCGAACTGACTCTATGGCATCAGACATCATAGACGTAGTTTCGGAAAAATATCTAGATCTTTGCTAGGGTCAACCCTGCTCCTCGCGCTAAGTTAATAAACGATTAGAAAACATTGATAAAACCCTGTTTCCGCTTTACGATATGAACTGGTTGAAGGAATAAATATTTAAATTTTATCTACAAGTTCCTTACTTACTTCGAATGCGAATCATGTCTGTTTATGAACAACTTATTGACCATCTTAGAAGTAAATATAGTCTTGATTTGAGGAAACTTGGAAACGAGATAAAATTGTATGCATTTCTCTTAGCTTGGCTAGTGATAACAGGTTGTGAAGAAGTGGTATTTAGATTGGAATTATGATAAGAGTTAAGGATGTTTCTTTTAAGTTTCTTATCGCGATATGACAATTTTAGAATTCTGGTTCTATTTCCTATAATATTTCAAGCGAGGCTTCTGCAGTATCCGCCAGTATATGGTGTCAATTTTCCTCTTTAGCGGGGAGAAAACTTGCTTGTGGCAACATCAGATGACACATCAATGTTAATAGTTCTCGGAAGTTCTACTGTATCTAATTATCTACGTAAGGAGTTGAGGCATTAATGTAATTAATGTAATAAATATTGCTGTCTTATACTTTCATTTAGTCGCCATGACACTGACCCACTTAATTTTGACCATCCCTAAAACGCAGTACCTCTCTGCATTAACGAACAACCGAACAAAATTGAAAATTGATCAAGTGCCAATCAGAGGTTGATTTGATTAACGATACTCCATCAAAGGCTCAACATATTAAAATCCCGACCTTTGTCTCACAAACCCACTTATCATATTTCGTCTTTACCACAACATGAGGCCAGCTTGTCTCTACAAGTATCGATATGCGCATGCGCAAGGTAACCCGATCTCAATATGGCACTCGATACTCTGCGGAAATGATTTTTTTATAAAACGAGGATATCATGTCATGACTCATTGCTTAATTACCGTAAGTGTCACTTGGTTGTTCAGATACACTCGTTTTTGAAAACCGGTGAGGTTGATCGGCGACATCATAAATTATTGGTGAGTTTTTAATTTTCTGTCGTATGGTTTTGGTTGTTGGTCGTGACAAAGGTGTAGGTCATGGATGTCGGTTGTCCTTTTACGGGTTAAAGCTTTTACGATGTGAACAATTTGGGGTGGCGGTATTGCTTTTGATCAAGTTGACATATTACATCAAGCTATGAAATGGTCAGCATGCAAAAAATTGCTTGTATCAGTTATGTTATGCAGCTTCCCGCTCTTTATGAAATACCAAAATGTAAACTACAAAATGTAATATTTTGGCCAATAGCAGCGTATCTGCCAAAACTAATTTTAATGCTATTGATCAAAGATCTGATTAATTTACAGTTCAACAGAAGAATAATCAGAATGATGCCATCAATCTAATCTAACTGCATCGTAAAGTTATAAACTAGGCTACAAACAATGAAAACAGCAAATCAAAGTATAAACTGAGTGCAAGTGATTCGATTCGGATCAATAGTGAAGATTCAGATTAATATCTAAATCTTTATAGTTAAATAAATAGTGGCCTCAGGCTACCTGCCTATAAGCTATAAAAAGTCTAGATTTCAACATCGATGTTAACTGTAACAATCAATTAAGACCCCCATGAAGATAGTAATGGTGTCTGAATTGATTCATATTGTAATTTTATTGTAATAAACATCAAATAAACGTACGCAATTTTTCAACCTCACGCCATATCAAAAAAGAAATAGAGCCGTAACTCATCAAAAGAAATATCGATAAAAATCGCAAATAACGTATCACAGATTAACACAACGGTGTCGGCGCCAGCTCTTTTTATACAAATACATTTCAAAACCTGTCGTTGTGGAAAAAAGTAACAAATTGACCTACATACTGCGGACACAAATAAGAGGAATTTACACAGTCCGACATGGCTAGAACTGGTAAAAACCGTTAAATTCTATTGTGCACGGGAAAATCGAGCTGTCAAATTTAGCACTGTTTACGAGTTTTTATCGACATTATCTATGACAAGGTTTTATGAGATATTTCTGAGTTAATTGCTTGTATATGCTAAGAAGTCGTAAATAATGAAACTATGAAAATTTGTATGTTGATTATTCACCTTTCTGTATTCATTGTGTAAAACATCAACACGTAAGCGTATACTTTATAATAAACACCAAATCAACGCCAGATTACGTATAAATTCCACGCCACGATTGTTAAGTTAGAAAAGAAAAAATTACAGAAAAGGTAATCTTTACAGCGATTATAAATGATAAGTTAAAATCACACATATCTCTTGTGAATAGCAGTAATCTACACACACCTCTCGTGGGTTTTAAACAGAAAAAGATGGCTTCCCTTCACTGAAGATAAGTTTTTAATACTTACAGAGGTCGTGAACCGATGCAGTAAGGAAAAGACAAGAATGAACTGTGTACTATTTTCAGAAATAATGCACAACTTATCATTTTTTCCAACGAATTAATAGGTTCTTTCGTATATTATGTACTGTTTGCTAGTTTTTTTTTATATGTCACTGCTTTAAAAATACAGGTTTATTATAAGCTATAAAAACCACCTGCAATACCGCTACTCATAAATTCTAAGAATTCCATATTGCGCACAGCGACAAATGAATATCGATATGTTTTCGCAACACTAGTCACGTATATCGCGTCTCGTTGACAGGTCATGTACTGTAATGCCCTTCGAGTATACAATCGTTTTTTTATTCATCACCTCGATTCTGATATCTCGGATAATGTTCCTCAATAAAACGCGGGTTTAATAAAAGGATCCCTTTTTAAGTTTTTATGCAGTTCGAAAATCGACCTCGTCTGTCAATGTTCCGATTTTAAATCGGGATGCCATTTAAATTAATAGTCGATTCCGTTGTGTTTTAAAAATCGAGTGAATATTTATAACTATTATAAATCGGGTTCGTTAACTGTAGAGGTGTATCAGTGGATGTCGATGATTTTCGTCAGTGGTCGATACTTCGATAGGCAATTAGTCGAATTGATCAGTCGCTTTATCTGATACTTAGCGCTCATCGTGTCCCACTTTATGACAATAGTGCGGCTTTCTCATTGTGCCCGGGACAGTGGATATCGTGACTGCTGCTATCGGTAATACCGATATCGTTTACAAATATTTCGACATAAGTACAGATAAAGATCTAAAACGTTGCTACGTTTTCTTTATTTTTGTACATGTTTATTGTTTAAAACGTCATTAATAAAGTAATTAATACACACGCTATTAGATTAATAATTTTAATATGACAGGTGCTCATTAAGTTTTTATTTTAGCAACTTATCAATGGTTTTATTAAACAGAAAGTCATCGGAATTTCTACTTTCGTTTAATGAATGGGGAACTTGATGCCAATGTATGATTTTGAATCGTCATTTTTCTTGCTATTTAATTTAGTTATTCCCAGAGTATACCTATAATTTGATAAGACTGAAGTATGTTGTTGTATATTTATGACGCATTATAAGGCTAATCGCTGTAGGAGGACATTTATAAAATAAAGTTTTTCAATATATTTCCCTCATATACCTAATAAAAGAAGCTATTTAATCAGATAGTAATTCAATTTGCAGAATCCAAAGTATCTCAAAGAACGAGAGATACCTACTCCATGAATCCTCCTTGTCATACACAACCTTACCTGCGCAAGCGCAGCCTACCTAAGGTCAACATATTTAACATTTATTTACAAACTCACAAATACATTTATAATGTCATTACAACAATGCGGCAGAAACAAATCGGAGTCGTTAGCATAATTTTCAATTTAATCACAATAAAAAGGCCGATGAAACTTCTAGACGGTTACGTCAAAACGAAATAGTCATCCAATAAATTTGACTAATCAAAATATTTTGTAAATCGATAAAACGGTAATTCTGTAATGTTGATTCCGCAAGTATCAAATTGTTTCGCAATAGAGCATAATGTCGTCGTTCTGGTTTCGGATCTATTTGACTGTATATTCAAGGTCCTAGATGCAAATCAGGTTGTATAACTACTCTACTATCTGTTTACAATAGTAGAACTATAAATAAAACTGTTATTGCACAAAAATAAATCTGCTGCTTAGTGTTTGATTTCCCGCGTAATACGGCCGCCATAATACATTTTGTTTTTAAAAATCTCTCACTGGACAGAAATGCTTCGGATCTGCTTGATACCTGTGGCGTTTCCATCGTCTTTTGTTATTGTGATAACGAATTTAGTAATTTAAAAAACCTATATGCTAAAACTACCGGGCCAACAGTAATTTTTTTCCCGCATTCCTCAAAAAGGTGTGACGTCATATTTTCCTTCCACCACTCCTCTCGCTTAAGCAATGAAAGCGTGAACGACTTTTACGTTCATCGATTTAGCCAGAGGCTATAACAATATAGCAAAAATTTCTCTCATTGCCTCTATTAAGTTCGATCGGAGTAATTGTGACAAGAAGAGTTGGGAAGTCACTGCTAGCCTGGAGGCATGTAGATAAGATTTACACAAGTTTCTCTTCTAATAGGTTGTTCATTTTTATTAGATTTGTTAATTTGAGGCGTTTTGATATGCTTGCGGCTTCAACTCGTTTGTAGCTTGTCTCTTAATCGAGAGCGATATTATGGAAAGAAACCAAAAGCAATGAAGGACCAATGACGCTTTCGACCTTTATGATACCAGCCCGAATAGAGCTGCTTGACATGGACCTCCTTAAAGACAGCTATTTTAAATCCACTTTTCCTTTTCCCGACCTATCTCACCATAAAACTTTCCAAATCAGAATATAGGGCAGTAATAGAAAACTGGCACAAACACCGTATCTGCCTTTAAAGGCATCTGATCCCCCGATGTGGTCGTGGGCCGTCAACAGCAAATGTTGCCATCAATCGCTCGATAAATGTTATTCTCCATTTATAGGCAACGACATTACCTATTGTATCCCTTTATGTACATAATTACTTGAGCTTATTTGTAGGTCCGTCCATTTAGGAGATAAAAAATCTCGAGACTTGAGAGGTGGTTTTGATAGTAACTACTTTAAAAGTGGCAGATTTTCTGGGTAGATATTAAGCTTGTTATATTGTTTTTGGAAGCTGTAAACTTAGTTCAATGGAAAGGTCCTTAAGAAGACACCAATCTCGCAAAAACTCTGCAACTTTTTCCGTCACATTTTCTATTCCATAATTTCTTCCTTCCTCTAAGCTTTTAATGCATTCCTTTAAAAGGCATCAGCTCCAATACGATTAGCAGTTCTTCTAAAATCTAGACAGACACTTAAAATACGTAGGCTTTTAACGGCCTTAAAAGACTCCCTGACTAATTACATTACTTGGAACTACATAAGGCCTCCCTAATTTGGAAGGGTAAAAGGTTTGTGGAAAGAATCGTTCGGCTGCGTCCTGCAATTTATTTTGCTGGTCAAACATGGCTGCTAGGAGAATGGCATCTGCGTGCAGTGGGCAAACTTTGAGTTTTGTACCACGGTTTACTTTCGCATTCACACTCCTGACTGTTTACGTGCGTGTATGTTTGTTTATTGTGTGCAAGGTTTGAGTCGAAAGCGTTTAAGGAACTGCAGACTCATCGTCTTCAGCTGTTCCTCTTTTAGATACTGCTTTATACAGTTGTCGAAGTAACTTGACATTCAAATGATTCTTGTTCTCCACACTGATGTTGTTCGATTTCTATTAGGTCTTAACATCAAACTTAATTGATTCACTTTTGTCCTACTCAATAGTCGACCAATGGTCAGTTTTTCAATATTTTCCACTATCAAAAGGAACTTCGGACAATTACCAGTCATCAACAGCATTATTATAATTCACGCTAGCACGACTTACTTGTGGCAAACATATGTCTGTTTGTCTGTATCTCATTTCGTTTGCACTTGTGAATCCTGTGTTCTGACATTGAGGTACTGCGTTTAGAAATCTATCGGTTTGTGCTGAATATTGGCTTTGCAGGTAAAAGTTGTTTGCTTAGGTTTTATGTGGCTTTGTTCAGAGAGGATTTTTAGCCAACATTGTTGTTTTTTCGTAAGCTTCTGTGAGTGGGCTAGGTGTCGGCGTTTGTTAGATGTATTTACAGAGAAAATGTACGTTCAAGTTGATTTTACATTGTTTCTTGGCTCGACAAAGTACTTTTTTTAATGTTTCTTTATCAACTTAATCCCTTTCTGCTAATTTAAATTAGGTACCTACACCAACCAACTCGGCGATAAGAATACACTACGCAATTTTTCTTCGGTTCCCACAAATTCAAATATCGGAAACACGTCACGATGTGCGAGCGCAGCGCAAACACGCATGATGCATCATAACGAGACAGCGCTTATACGGGGGGATACATTTAGCACGTCCTTACAATGTTATCGTAAGACCTAGAGGGTTTCGTAAACATCACGCGTGCGGTTAAGGAGAGTGAGCACACAATTATCTGAATGCGTGCTTTATTCTGTGCTTATATTTTGCTTTTTCTGTGCTTTTTTGTTTGTAGTGTTTGCCGCGATATGTGGTCTACACGTCTGTAGTTATGAATGGCTGTCATATTTCTTTGAACAAATTGGATTGTCCATGCCAGTGGAATGGTATTGGAAAATAAACTGATGAGACGGTATTCTTATCTATTTTGTGATATTGTGATCTATTGTTAAAGAATTTAACACTTGAAAGGATCTACATATCGACGGTTAAAAGGTAATAGGCGACATTTCGGCCGAAAATGAGTCATGAATGCCATCCTACTTAAAGTTCATTTTAAGATGGATGGCACTTATTACCTTTTAACCGTCGATGTACTCTTAATCATTTATACCAAGAAAAAATAATTTCAATTATCCATTAAGGCGCATACCTACTAAATAGGTACTTACAAGTTCTTCCGATACTATAAAAGAACTTAATTAAACCGGGACAGATTCCATGCATAAATAAATTTTTAAAAAAATAACATAAATCAATCAAAAAAGGCATAGTCCAATCCTACGGGTGCGCAGGCGCAAGCGAAATGCGCTTTCCACTCGCACCTGCACTTTGACACGGGGGAAACTCATGCGACCTCAACCGACTGGTTTTGAGAAATATTCGCTTGTTTAGAATTATTGATTTGCGGAGTTTATGGGAATTCATCTGTGCCGTGTTTACCGGTTGTAAGTTTAAAGGGAAAAGGCGTCGCCTTCGTCGTGGCCTGATAGTATTTGAATCATCTTAAATACCGATATAAAGTGGGATTGTTTACGGTTTGTTTATATAAAATTTTCGGCATTAAGGTAGAACTCTAGTAGAACAATTTCTATGAAAACTTCATGGCAATTGTCATTCTAGAGTCGCGTGCCTTTATCCGAAGAGATTTAGGCCCGTGTTACAGAACCTCATTCAAGACTCAAGCATTACTTTAAAAAAAAGGGGTTTCAACGAATCCAACGGCTTTAAACTTTTAAGTAACGCTTGAATTTTAAGCGAAGTTCTGTAAAATGGGTCTAATGCCCGTTTTCACAGTCATCCCCTAAGTTTAAAGGATCCCCTAAGATTGGTTAGGGGGCTATTAGAAGGTGGTTTCTGTTTCATCAACAGTAAAGGATCAGTAAAACGTTAAATCACTTCAGCCTATCGCAGGCCACTGTTGAACATAGGCCTCCCCTCGCCTTCCGCATCCAGTCTGTCCCAGCCACCTCTTTCAGGTCATCGGTCCATCTAGCTGAGGGGCATCCCACACTACGCTTGCCGATACGCGGTCTCCACTCCAGGACTTGTCTGCTCCACTGGTCATCGGTCCTTCGACAAACATGGCCAGTCTCCTGCCACTTCTGCTTGCTTACTCTGCAAGCTATTTCGGTAACTCCGGTTCTCTTTCAGATAATTTCATTCCTGATTTTATCTTTCAAAGAAACTCCGAGCATAGCCCGCTCCATAGCGCGCTGAGCGACTTTAAATTTGTGGACCAGCCCGACTGTCAGTGTCTACGTTTCGGCACCGTATGTCAAAATAGGCAGGACGCACTGGTTGGAGACCTTAGTTTTCAAACATTGCGGGATAGGCGACGAAAAGACTTGACGGAGTTTTGCAAACGCTGCCCAGCCCAACTGGATCCTCCTGTCGGCTTCTTTCTCAAAGTTGTGTCTACCGAGCTGGATGACTTAAACGTTAAAAGATCCCCTAAATTTAAGTGGTCGAAATGTGGGCTCTTAGACTCGCAAAATAAAAGTATCACTCGAGACAGTTAAGCAGTGAAATTCTTTGTTGAAGTCTGTGTTTCTCTATTTATAGCTTATACTTAATAATCGTGGACACTCACACTACGGCTGGTCCATCAATTCAAGGTCGCTCAGCGAGCTATGGAACGGGCTATGCTTGGAGACTGAGGGAACGAATCCGGAACGAGGTGATCCGGCAGAGAACCAAAGTTGTCGACATAGCTCACAGAAGAATCAAGCTGAAGTGGCAATAGGCCGGCCTAATTAGCCGTAGAACCGTGGGGTAAACGTATTTTTGATTAAAGACCGCGAATCGGCAAACGTAAGGTAGGACGCCCTCAGGCTAAGTGGAGCGACGATCTTCGCAAGATGGCTAGTAGCAGATGGATTAGAGTCGCCGATAAATGAGCTGAATGTCGTGCAATTGGAGAGTCTTATGTCTAGCAGTGTACTTCTATGGGCTGATGATGATGACTTAATAGCAAGTCTCGACTGAAAAGGCAAGCGTGCACCATCGTTGAACGCTTCATCACTTACTATTAGGTGAAAAAGCAGTCTATTTGAGGTATAAAAAGTCATAACATCAAAAAAATAAAAAAAACTTTATATTGTGCTAATCGTAACGGTGTTAAGTGTGCACGGTAGTAATTGAAAATGTTGTATTACCAGATTTAAAATTCTAGGCTCAGGTAGTAAAATTCAAACTGGTTTTGCTGTTTACGTATTTTTTATTTCAAGGTCCGCCAAAACGTGTTGAGGAATTTATATTTAAACTCTGGCGCGCTTTCTATATTGTATATGTATAATATCTGTTTTTCATTAAATAAATGATTACATTCTGACAAGTCTTTTAATCGGTATGATAAAAATACTAGTGATAAATAGTCTGCACCTGTCGTTTAAAATTAACTATTAATAATGTTTTTAGGGAAAATTTTAAAGCAATTAAGGCTTATTCCACGAATCCACCCTGAGAGAATCCCCCTCAGTGGGGAAAACTGAACCCTAATGTAAAAAAAAATCACTTTCAGTGGGATCTTGGAATAAGTTTATTTTTTATTCTACTTTTTATTATCGAGATTATCAGCGGTGAATTCTAGACTGTTTTTTATAGATTAAAATTTTCCTCCTAAGGGGGATTTTCATGGGGATTTGTGGTAAAAGCCGCAATTAAGTGGCGGGTAATGACAACCACCAAAAATGGTAAAAAAAAAATGATATCAGTGCCCGCCTGAAATTGCTTATGTACTGTATCTTTTTTCATTCATTTTATATTAGATTCAATAGGGCTTATCCTACAGAGTAACTTTCATCCAGCGATAAGGATGATTGAAAAGTATCAAATGTCCCATACATTTGATACTTTTAATGGGAGCTACCGAAAAGTGAATGCCATTCCTGTTGACTCTCGTTGTCAAAATACGAAACTCCACTTTTTAACCGCCTCTATGGTCTAGTGGTAAGACCACCTGTCTCGGAACCAGAGTTCCCGGGTTCGATTCCCAGCGGGGCCAAATTTCTGCTTGGTTTGGTTGGTGGTAGGGCTTGTTCTAAGTCCGCCTGGCTAGCTACCACTATCTTATCTAAGTCTGTCGCCATAACAGTTAACAGCAATTGTTGTGTTTCGGCAGTTAGAGGTAAGATAGCCTGTTCTTCTGTGGTTGAGGATTTCGGGTGCAGCTCCCTTCCATCTTCGGCCTTATCATCACTTACCATCAGGTGAGATAAAGTCCAAGAGCTTCCCCGATGAGAACAAAAAAAAACACTTTAAAAGCGATTGCCACTTGTCTAAACTCTCATGTCCTTTCCGTCACCGGAAATATACGAAGTCTGAATGTCTTCGTTTTAATAGAAAATTGAGCCAGAATCGCGATTTCGGCTCCCACACATTCGAAAACCGGAACCCTCTATGTAGAAGTTCCAAGTAACCATATGTCTATAATTTAAACTCCTCAGCCTCAGCTATCACTTAAACATTTAGAGGTTAATTAACATTGAAAATTAGGTTAATAACTAATAAAGAAATGAAATACAACATTCAAGAGTTACCCGTGAATAAGGTTATTGTGTTACTACCGCTCGTCCGGCGTCCGGAACTCGAAGCAAGGTTAATTTTAGCTAATTAGTTATACATAATTAATAAACTAATATTTATAATAATGAGGAAAATCGTTGTATCTGCGGTTAATTAAGTGTTTAACCTAGTTGTTTGTTTTATTAATTGCATGTTTTATGGATATTTTTGCGAAGGTTCGCATAACTTCGTGGCCTGCATCTACGCGCGATTAAAGGCTCCTACAAACAACCGCGACACTACGCACTACACAAAGGCACCGCTCGTCGCACGACACGCGGTGCCATTGTGTCGCGTCACGTGTCGTTCTTCGGAATCTTTTTTTTTTTTTATGTATATACCCCGATTACTCAGAGACGGTTCGACCGATTTGAAACATTATTATATTGTTTGAAAGGGTATACTTTCCAGGTGGTCCCATTGTCATCAGGTCAGGATCTGATGATGGGATCCTGGAGAAATCGAAGGAACTCTTCAAATATTATAAGCACACCTATAGCGATTTGGGTATTTTTTATAGTAACTCGTGCATTTGCTCTCGGGAAGCACCATTTGGTTTCGAGGAACTGATGATGAAGACCACAGATGGCCACCGGAACTACTTAATAATAAGTATATCACGGGTTGCGATTCGATTACATTAATATGGATCTTGGTTTCATTAGAATAGAATAGATATTTGCAAATAATAATGGGTAATAGGTGTAATATTTTTACATAATAGGTGTTATGATTAATGATTACAGATCGGGTAATCGGATGCAACCTAAACTTGAAGTGTTGGGCTAGGAATTTAGTATCGAAAAATCCCGCGATTTCGGGATCGACAAATTTAGAGTTCTTACTTACGTTCAGGTGTTGGCTAATATGGAATGCACTTTTGTATCGATCATAAGAATCTCGTGATTCCGGAATTGATAAATTTACTACTTTTTGACTTCAGAATCGATTGCTAGCTAATGGTGTATGTAAAGTTAAATAATAATTTAAGAAATCGTTTCCATAAATTCTTAGCCAAAAATTAACTTTAGATAAATATGCAACCGAATATCCGATCTCTAGTTATGATACACTAGCTTTTGCCCGCGGCTCCGCCCGCGTAGATGTCGGTTATCGCGTAAAAAAAGTAGCCTATGTCCGTCTCCATATCCCAGGCTATATGTCTGCCATCTGACTATTGCCGTCTGACTATCGGTTCAGCGGTTTAGGCGTGAAAACGTAACATACAGACAGACAGACAGACAGAGTTACTTTCACATTTATAATATTAGTATTTAAGTATTTATGATACATTAAAGCTCAGACATGTTTCACCATTAGGCATTCAAACATTTATTATTATCATTATCACTTAAGGTGTCTGCACACAGCGGGCGCCGCGCGGCGGGACGGGGCGTGGCGGGGCGCCGACGCGACGCTGAGCAGTTGTAATGTACTAGATATTACGGACGACGCCACACAGAGCCGTCCGGCTCGACGCGACGCGACGCGACGCTCTGTGTGGCGTCGTTCATAATATCTAGTACCTTACAACTACTCAGCGTCGCGTCGGCGTCCCGTCCCGCCGCGCCGCGCCCGCTGTGTGCAGACACCTTTAAGTTTAACCAAAAACCAGAGCAATTCAACAAAACTTTTATTTAAAAAAATAAAAATAAACTTTTGTCTTTGATAAAAGTCCATTGCATTAAAAACCCTCTTTGTCATTTCGAAGATGAAAAGTAGCAGTATCCTAGTCCAATGCTATGCTTGAACTAGGATACTGCTACTCGTATTTTTCATCTAAAGAATTTGGTTTGTTTGAATTTTGTTTTCCTTAGCGCCATCTCTTAAAGCCACTATTTACGGCTCAAAGCTGGCTTTCCCACTTCGATAACTATACTGCTTAGCACTTAAACTGTTATGTCAGTTGGTACAGTACCTATCGCGCCATCTCCCACAGGCTACATCGGCAGTTTACCTAATATCTTTACATCTAAATATAATTTACCGCTACCATTATTACTCCTCATCCCTTATGGTAAAAACCGCGGTGTAAAGGTATAAATATTTACCGCTTGGGTCACGCACTCTGATATCAGTTAAAATTCCTCGAATGAACCGCTACCTACAAGCAAGGTGTCGCCTGTCGCAAACTGGACATGGTTGTATTACGGAACCGGATAGACACTGTGTATGCTGATAGAATGTGACAGATACCGATTGATCAATGATTGATAACTTTTTCATGTGGAATGCTTCTAGATATCAAATCAATGCAAAATATTTTATTTCACTTAAACATACATGGGAACTTAAGCTAGCTAAATAAAAAATAGTCCACAAAATCTACAGTCTTTAAACGTTCTAAGAAAGGATAATGACGTCTGATAAAGATGTGGAAGAAATCACCGTGCTGCGCTGCCCCCAAATTGGGAAAGGGGCAGAGGCAGAAAAGGATTAGCCCAACTCAGGGTTCCATGCATATACCTTTGTTCTGATGTCGAAAACTGTGCTCAAATGTGTCTGTATGTCTTATCTGTGGCTCTCCGGTCGTGTCGGATTGTCGTCCCATTGGACTATGACAGTGAGGGAAGATAAAGTGCACCTGTGTATGTATGCGCTTACACTTGTGCACTATAATATCTCCCGCGCCGAAGGCTGGTCTCCGCTGAGATTGGTCGCCATGGCCGAAATTCAGTCTGGAGGACTATTAATCTGATGTCTTTCAAATGTAAAGGAAGAATCGTTCAATCGAAGTAGCGATCGCTATTAACACTTATACAACACCAAACCTCTCAGCCAAAAGGAAATTCAACGTATACGTTAATTAAACAAGACACTTAACACAACGACGCCAGACCTCACAATTACACCTACACGCTATCAAAGACTAATAAAGCAATCACCAACAATCTTCTATTCCGTAACTCGAAAGTAATGTCTATCGATACACGTAATACCTCTAATTAGTGAGGTAACGGTGTCTATCGGGGACTATCGACACTTCGCATGTCTTTGATAGGATATCGACGTGCCCATCTTAACCCTAAGTATCGACCTCGATAAACTACCTACACATTAAAAGACAAGCTCTTAAAGTATTCAAGAAATACGTATATTATTGCAGCTTTATTCCATTAAAGGTCAGGCAGAG
Source organism: Dryobota labecula (assembly GCA_947523025.1). Classification (NCBI taxonomy): domain Eukaryota; kingdom Metazoa; phylum Arthropoda; class Insecta; order Lepidoptera; family Noctuidae; genus Dryobota; species Dryobota labecula. The sequence continues at coordinate 3,781,536 of OX383292.1, forward strand.
ATGTTTCACAGTTTCCACGTTTCTCTAATAACGGGTCTCCCCTGGAATATTATTTCTATGGTCAGCTCATCTGCACGGTAGTGCCGCCAAGACAAGCCAAAAACTATTTTCAAACCCTAGAGCCTCCGTCTCAGGCCCTCAGCCATGCCATATATGTATTCTGACCAAGAGGTAAGGGTTGTAGAGTCAGGAGCTTGGCTCTAAATTAGATCTGATATTTTTTTAAGAGTGACTGCGTTAATTGAGTCTTGGCAATGTTTTTTACATGAAATGATTTTGTTGGGAATATCATTTCCCTGTCGCAATCCCATGTGAGGGGCGAACGAGAATTAACTACGAATTAAATCAAATCCAGGATCTCCAGAATTTCCATTTATCCCAGGAACAGCAGTAAATATTACCATCTTTATAAATAGGATCTGTGTTAACATACGACACATGAATAACTTCTAGTTCGTGCCTTGCATACCGAGACGGTAATTAGCGTCTGGAACTTAATTATAATGTGTCCAAGATGTGACAAATTTGTAATTGCATATGACTCCGTTATGTGCAGCAGGACCCTTTGCTATGCAACTGTAAGTTTACTGAGCAATTCTGACTTCAGCCATCTATTTGTACTCATTTGCCTGCAAGTAATAGCCATTCGTGTTCATTAAGAAAGCAGAAGAACAATGTACCTTAGTAGCGGTATCCCTGGACATTTGTTCAGTGTCTCAGAGGCATCTTTGGACTCCAGAAGAGATCTAAGTATATTTTTACTACCTCCAGTCCAGTTGCTATCTTATGGATTTGGTCCATTGCAAATGTTTAACCAATTCAATTTACATTTCTGAACAGAAAAACCATCAAACAGTACTCTAACATCCTTCTCCATCGCCCTACCACTAGCACCATCAATTTCGGTACTTAACCAGCAAAAACTAATCCAATAAAGATCGATTTATTGCACAAGTACTCGCGCATGCGGCTAAAAAGGGTCGTCGTCTATATACAGCGAGGCCGGACGCCGACCGCTTGCTATATATGTCGAGATGCGCCGGCGCATCTAACGGCGCAGCGTGACCTTCTATTAATTACCGTTCGCTCCTGTATCGGGACTTCGCGTTTCTTCTACATCAAGGTGCTGGGCGGACATTTTATACATGTTTTTAAAAAGCGATTCATCATCATCTGCTCAGCTTTTTTCCAATCATGTTGGGACCGGCTTCCAGTCTAACCAGATGCAGCTGCATACCAGTATTTTACTTGGAGCGACTGTCTTTCTGACCTCCACAACCCAGTTATTGGGTGATACGATACCCCTTGGTAAGACTGGTTGTCAGACTTTCGAGCTGTCATAGATCCACGAACGATCGGGACCAACGGTTTAATGTGCTTTCCGAGGCACGGAGCGGTCTTGGTAAGTAAAGATGGTCACCCATCCACGGACCAACCTCGGCAAGCGTAGCTTAACCTGTTGCTTGGCTGTTATTACTTAGCCACAAGCCCCCCCTTAAGCTACTTTTTAAAAGGCGATTATTATTACAATTAACTGTCCATGTCATTGGCGCTAAGGGCTGTGGTCGATTCGTTTCCGAGATAAACATGACCTCCAGCTTTATGGCTAATCATTCACATAAAGTACCACTAAAACGTCCAATCACGAAGACGCTCATAAAATCATGTCCAAACTGCCAAGATTCTCGGAGTTCAAACTCATTTCCCTGGACCACCGACCATCCATCGGAACCCGTTAGGTGATCGTTTTGCGACATGTCAGTCCCCAGGAACGCCAACTTGCTAATCAGTTAAAAATTACAGGGTAATTATTGTGGGAACAGGAATCAGAGGATCCTGGGTGAATACTAATGCGTTCATTATGCAGAGAATGCCCGGATAATGATTATACTAAACTGGGTACATGATTGCCATGTACAGATTTATATATCTATAAAATCAGGCTCTAGTGATAAGTTCTAACTATAAAATGACTTCGTCCAGTTATTTAATAATATGTTGAGTTGGTAGCGAGTTCCTATGAACAGTTCATAAAAACATTAATTGTTTTATAAACTCAGAGATGTGACTATAAAAGACGGTATAATAAAATTGTAATTAAACTTTCTCAGGCTTATTAAATATTATTTTATCACTTCTGCATTATTGAGTATGGTTTTTATAGTCTGGATGGTACGCCCTGTAATTACACTGTTATAATATTAACATTAAAATAAACCTTTTTTTGCGAAACTTTTCTTTAAACGGAACCAGCACACTTTCCTGACTGCAAGCAGAACTAAATCCATACATATACATCATAGTAAGATATAGTACATACTTATACGTACACTATATATATTAAGATACATCGGCCAACAAAGCTAGTGGACGGGAACATTGTACCGACCGACAAATGGAGCTTGGAGGCGCACGCAACAGTCTTCCGTTATCACGGAACATTATAATTAATATGCATAGAATAGAGACACAGATTACTAATAGAGATACTAGCTTTATCAGCGTGTAAAATTATAATGTGACTATACTCATATTCTAAATCTTTGGCTCGAAAAATTCTTCCTCACAATCCCATATTCTAAATCTTTGCCTCGAAAAATTCTTCCTCACAATTGAAATAAACTCAAAAAACCGACTGATGATTATGACAACTAAAAATCTCAACGACCCCATGATGGTTTTTGGCTCTTTGGATCACGTGGACAGGAGTCGAGGCAACGAATTTGAGATGAGAGTCCACAGATGACCCAAGATAAAAGCAGCTAAAGCACTTAGAAGTGGTGAAGGGCGGGTTTTGAGGGACTGTCTTATGTAATGTTGACGTTCAAAAGTGCTGATTCTCAGCTAATTTTGATTTATAGGGCTTTTGATTTTGATTTGAAAATGTTTAGAGACAGGAAGGAGTCAGGCGTAGGTAGCGTATAATTATAATTATGTATGAAGAATGATTTTGCATTCGAAAACGCTTCTGGAAGATTTCACATAGTCACCCTTTTAGGTAACCACAACGATGACCTTGCAACCGGCAACCTTGCCGCTACTAAGCGCCTAATGAAATGAGTTTTAACTAAATAACTATACTTACTACATATGTACTATGTAATCAACATAATCTACGTCACATTTTTACGTGATCTTGTAACAAAATCGTGCTGTATGTAGCACGTAAAAACGTGCAGTAATCTGTAGTTGATTATGCACCTACATCGTAGTAAGATTATTAGTTTTGCATAATGTCTAAGAAATAAATAAGCATAGTTTATCGTAAAAAGGAACTGACAGAAGAAAAAATCCTTTAAAAATTGTTGAGCAATGAACTTTTCGAAACTGTATACTGGGAACCTGGGAACATTATACAGTAAAAAAAAGTTATCTCTAAGTAGTTGTCATTATATTCCGTTTTCATTTTTTCTTTCTACTTGGATGCTATTGGCCTTCATCTCACCTGATGTTAAGTGATGATAAGGCCAAAGGTGGAAGCGAGCTTCATCCGGAAACCTCAACCACAAAGGAACTGGCTAACTTACCTCAAACTGTCGAAACACAACAATTATTAAGTAGTTTGCCCTAGAAAAACTGCATACTGCAACTTCTCATAATCTTCATCAGTTCGTCAGTTCAATAATGAACTGCCTTCCGACTCTCATCACACTTTTTAGTCCCAATATCCTACCTAGACCATCCATTTTATTACCACAATATTTCAAGGACAATTAGACCCTAACCATGTACTTAAACCAACCCAACCCTATTTCGTCGTCCATATACCATAGAACAATGGGTCCCCAATTAGTTTACCGCGGTAATGTTCCGGTCGAACTGATCACAATGTACGTCCGTGTGCTACACCGTTAGCTTGCACTGTAAATAATTAGTTCAATTAGCATACACTCGATTATAGATTAATCAATGGAATGGTATCATTCTCCATGGTTAGTGGGTACAGCGTGCCAGTCGATGCCGTTCTGTGTTGGCATTTGATGATGAAGAAATTGAGTTTTTGATTTGAAATGTGATGTGATGTTCCAGGATTGTCTATGCCATGGGCTTATAAATATAAAATGTTGTCATATCAAATTTTAAGTTTTGATTGGCTTTCGGGACATTTCACGTGAAGCGGACAGCAAAAAAAAAGTGACGTTCTGAAATTTGTTCATATTCGTCTTAATTGTACTTCTAGTAGGTATGAATGTGGACACACAATATTTTTTTTGTATAATATTTATTTGTCAAGTTATTGGATTCTAAAAAATTGTCGTTATTGATATTCGTATATTTTGGAAATAGTTTTTCGAATTAAATCAATTAATTTTAAAATATTAAAATGGTGACTTAAATAGAAAATTTACTGTTCTTTTTAAATACAAAATAAAACTGTTTTTTTTATTTTATTTTTAATATACAAAACCAAAACTTTTCAAATCAGAATTTTAGTAACTGGAAATGCCCCTTTTGATAATTCAGATTATCAATTACGGTAGCTAAAATAAGATTCGACAGCTTTTGGAAATCTTGGAGAAATGTTGGATACATTTATCCAAGATGTCCAAAAGCTGTTTTCTTTCGGGAGCTTGAAGGGTCTGGCCGTAAACGTTTTGTGTATATATTTGTTTGCCATTAGTAAACGGATAGGGGAGACTCCTATGATTTTGTAGGGCTACCCTTCTCAACAAGCAACCTGTCATCGCACAGGTAACTAATTTAATCTGTGGCCCACAGGTGTGAAATTTGACATGTAGACTGTAGCGCCTGTAGGGGCGCCGAACAACGGTGTATTAGGAAAAAATATTTTGTTAAAGTATTACTAGTGGAACGGTACCGTCTGATAGAATTATTCACACGAATATTGGTACTTATTAACACCTTAAATTGTCATTAACGTCTTTTTCTGCCTTAAAAACATCATCTATGAGTTGCCAAAACCAAGTTTTTTTTATTTAACCATGTTGCAACCCCTATATTATATTATTTACCTACAGAGTCGATTATTGTGTATGCTAAAGGCACACAGGCCCGACACGCGACGCGACACAAAGACACCGCGTGCCGCGCGACGAGCGGACTCTGTGTCGCGTCGCGTGTCGCGCTTGTTTGTAGGAGCCTTAACACGTCTAACATTAATTAGAAGATTTTTTTTTTGAAAAAATAATATTACATGTGTTGTAAATTAACCGTCAATTATTTTAGCACAAGACATACTCCCAATGAAAATAATATGCCAAATAAAACACAAAGAAGAATGAAGAATGACCTAAATCAAATTTAGTGCATTAAAACATTATAGCTACAACAACACCACATCATAAAATTCGACCTACTTCATTGTTTTTGGGTTAACACAAACAGATCAGATTATCCACGATACGATGCAGCGTTGGGAAACTTTGTAAACGGACTATTTTAGGAAAATTGTTTATGATTTCAAACATGTTTGTGTATTTGATCGAGTCTCTGTTGCACGTTTTTGTATGTAGACCTGTTTGGTAGGTCTGTATGTGTGTGCATGAGTCATTTTAGTAGTAATGATTAGTAATAACAATAGTTATGATAACGTATCAGCTTGTAAATTATTATTGAACAGTTTGAAATAGATTTTAAATTTTTAACACTAGCTGCTGCCCGCGGCTTCGCCCGCGTTGTTTTTTTTATACAAATAAATAAAATTAAAGTGTCTGTAATGTAACTTTTTTAAATAAATCCATGGGGGCGAATCCGCGGACTGCAGCTAGTCAACAAAAACAAAGCCTGGGTTACTCCTTATAACATGAGCTATCTGCCAGTGAAAGTCCCGTAAAAATCGGTCCAGCCGTTTCGGAGATTAGCCGGAACAAACAGACAGACGGACAGTTTTTTTTTTTCTAAATTTGTATTACCGTATATACTTTCATTTGCATTTAGTAAACAGCTGTTATTTTAACATTACAAACAGACACTTCAATTTTATAATCTTATATAAAATTCTCGTGTCACAATGTTAGTTAGGTACCATACTCCTCCGAAACGGCTTGACCGATTTTTATGAAATTTTATACGCATATTCAGTAGGTCTGAGAATCAGCTACTATCTAATTTTTTTTAAGTAGAGTAGTGGAGTTCATACTATAGCTTTTGACAGAAGGAAGTCTGTCGGGTCAGCTAGTATTTATATAGATGTATAGATTTACTTGTCTGTGGCCCGCAGAAAACACGCAGCGTTGCAAAACACATGTTTACATTAACATACACAGTGCAGTCCACAGTTTTGTAAACAAAACAGTTCACAAATTGACAACTTTATTTATTTTCCTAACATGTTGACAGCAACTCCCGCGCAGGTTCGAGCGCACCTTATCTTTAGGCCATATGGCTGCATTTGCAATACGGTTATTCTAGGAAACCGTTTTATATGGAGTACCGGGAAGTGTAAAAAACGGGCTATTTCATGATTGGACTCGTTAAAGATAGTGATGTGTTCGTGTGTACGTCGCGTCGGCGGGCGCGGGCGCAGCAATGAGTGGATTTTTTTAGAATTTTAGAAGCTGGTTTTTGTCACAAATTAAAATTTTTGATGTAAAACCGACTCGTATGCCGTGACGGCAAACGGCATGGCAGGCAACCCCCACCCCCTCTACGCCTCCGCTCTCGACTCCTTTCTCTATATTTATTTATATAATTATTCTTTCAATAACCATCAATTTCGATGCTTCACATCTGCCGGACACCCCGGGGCGAACAACTTTTTTTTTTAAATCATAAGTTCTGATATTTCATTATTTACACAATTTGAATAGGCACAAAGAAAAAGGACATATTCAATAATGTTGTGTGTGGAAAACAACAAAGAAATACGTTGAATAACCTACAACTACCTACCAAATATACCTACTCATTATTCATTAGCGTTAAAACAATGAAATTATGCAGCAAATTATATTTTTTTATAATTTAACCAAAAACATTACAAACATACACCTAAGTAGGGACTGTGAATTGCGCTATTTAAGGCTCTTAAAAACAGGCGCGACACGCGACGCGACACAAAGAGACCGCTCGTCGCGCAGCACGCAGTGTTCTTGTGTCGCGTCGCATGCCGCGCCTATTTGTAGGAGCCTTTATTCTAAAATAAAAAACCTTGAATTGTTCACCATAAAACCAGTGTCATTAAACCCTCCACCTCAGCCAGTTCTGTATAAGTTTTCAAAGAATAAGAAACTTATTTTGCAGTTATACCCGCGAGCGTACTAATAAAACTGCGGTCACTAAGTTGACCCTTCATTTTATATCGACACGTCATTCTATACCTTCATATTGTAAAACGATTCTGAGTATTTCTCGTTTAACTGCCAACTCCGTGTTCCTAGCTATTTTACTTGAAAACATTTTGTAAGGATATAATATATGTAGCAAATAATTGGTTGTACACTTCAAATATTGTTTTGTTGTCAACATTTTATATTACTATCTTTGCGTGGGTGCAATCTAATGTGACAACATGTCAAAAGATAGAGATTTCTGTGCTATATTTAAGTTAAACCGTCTTATTCAAAGTAAAGTTATCCGTTTCATAAACCAACGAATTGTTTTGTACCTTTCTGTCAAGCTAAAATGAAGTTTCACAGAAAGGGACACAACAGTTCGATAGCTAAAATAGGTACTATATGAAGCGGATAACTTTATTTTGATTATGACGGCAATTCTCTAAATGAGGGTAGGAAAAACGCAACAAAATCCGTTGTGTAGTTTAAAAGATCTAAGTGGTCACACAGACAAGGCACGAAAAGCTACTTCAATTTATATGCATTGATATTAGATTGTGCAGGTACCATAGCCACAGTTTAGCATAACTATTCCATTCCATTATTTTTTTTTTTTCAATATATTTTCAAAATGTCAGCTCTATTCTTAGTAATGCAGCCAGTTCTATTTTTAAGTGGTGTCAGATTACAATTTCAAAATGGAACAATTTATTGCACAGTATTGTTTTATTTAAAACACTGCGATCTTGTTTATTAAAATAGAGGGGAAAAAAAACTCGTATAAAATATTATATACAATAATTATAATTATATTATTATGCTACTATTGGCAACCCTGACGTTGCATTCATCATAATAATTTATTGTTTCGTCCATATTCAATTTATGGTGCATTAAAGTAACAGTAGTTCCACAACTAATTTGGCTACTGTTTGTCCGCACTGATTTATTACCAGTCCAGTCCAGGCATTTGATTACTGGCAGACTATATTTTGACAATTGATTGTAATCTATTTAGATTTCTGAGTACTGTCTAGCAAAGTAACTGCATCTAACAGTGTAATTCGCGAATGATGTGACGTTTTCACAACGTTCTGTCATTCTAATTTAAGATTTATGTCGGAGATAATCACACGGATAAAATAAAATATTTCTCTAGATTCAAGATCATTATTATGCACTTTGTATAAGGTAATATCCCACTAATCCGGTCTATAGTTCAATAGCCTGTCATATTTCCTCCTTCCATTTTCAAATCGCCAGAAAAACAAACGTACATTCTCAGTTTGAAATTCTGCAATCTGTATCGATCCGATTCGCGCTCAGCCAAAGCCATACACAAGTAGCCATACCACTGTCTGGGTGCACTATGTTAACCTAAGTTTAGCAGACAGATCAATACGGGTAGCAGACGCGCTCCGCCGGTTTTGTTTTACTTCTCCGTCTGGACTATGCTCTGAATTGCAAGCAATGAGTTTATTTGTGTCCGGAGTTGGGATTAGTCAACTGGAATAGAACTGCGGTTTGGTTTTTTTGTGTAATCAGCCGTATGTAATAATAGGAGGGATAGGTAATATTAGGAGGACTTGCTTAGTCCATACAAAAATGCTAAGATCAAAAAACTCGTTAGATTTTTTTTAGTTTGTTAAGAAGAATCACTGACAGATACCTGCATACATTAAGTAGGTACATAATGTTGCAACATAATTTTCTGCTTCAAAGTCAATGACCAAATGGTATGAGCAGTGGTGCCTTATTTGGTAGTCATTGACAAAACGTTTAAAGTTAGGTTAGATATTACACAATTTTTAAAGATTTATAAATTGTAGCCAAAAAGAAGCACCTATTTCGGTAATTCATATAAAATGAAACGTTGTTTATTTTACGTCATCATGTCTTACATGGGGGGTCAAAAATCTCCAAAAATTGCATTACGTAATACTTGTACGCTCCTCCTTGTGAGTTTCGACTGGCTTTTCAACTCACAGAATGTAGGTAATTTTACTTCCATATAAAATTTTCCAAAGCAATGTTCACACAAGCTGCAGCCGATAAACAGTCAAACCCAAGCGCACTTCGGTACTGAAACGAACGGTAATGAGGAAATACATAAAAACGGACAGCATCTAATACAACGTTACCAAAAACCTAGATACTTCGTTAACAAAATGGGGAAGGGGGCAAAAATTTACCTTATCTGTATAAATTATTTCAGTAATCGATACGCTGTCACTACAAAATAAATTACAAGATCAAATCGATTTAAATTCTAATAAATAAGTTTTGATACAAATCGCTGTAGCTTAAAATTACATAAGTTATACGCGACAGCATAGTGTTTCAATTTTGGTAAAAATAAATTGTGGAAAATTGTGATCGTTCGGTTCTCTATTACGAACATTATTACAAAAATTTACCATATCGGTCCAGCTATTCTCAAGTAATGCGCTTAACAACGAACTGCATTTCATTTTAATTATACCTACATAGAGATAGGTACTCCTACTTGATCATTAAAGCGCTGCGAAAATAAAAAGCGGGTAAGTTTAAATCAGCTACTATTTAACCAACCCTAGAATTCTGCAAGCTTGACAAAAGCTCTACTAGCACGTGTGCACGATTTATTTCGGTAAGCAGGTCGCCGGGGTCAACGACCGGCGCGTCGCGACGTCTAATAATAAAGATGCGCAAGCGCAGCGCAGGTGCAGCGCGAGGGAGGGGGGAGAAAAGATTGATGGCTCAGATGAAAATAGATGGCTCAAAAATTCTAAGTTAAGGTATGAGCTTTGATGTTAAAAGTCACGTCACACGTGTTCTGTTTTATTGGCTGTATGACATTGACATAAGAGAAAAAAAAGCTGTTTTGAATTTGGAATCAAGGATGTTGTCATTTTCTTTTTTTGGGACGGAAGTGAATGTGTAAGTAATATTTTTTTACGATGATGATTATGACCAACCTACGTTAGTATAATTTATTTTTATCTAGTATTCCTTTAATCCTCAGTCAGACCTAAAACTATGTTCTGCACATGCCTAGGCGGAACTTGGTTTCTGAGAAAACAGTCGCAACATCTGGCTAGCATTTAGTCCAGCACAATTAAAATAGGTTATGTTTCAGCGAATTTTCTAAGAACTCTACTGACAGGCTGAACATGTGTAGATATTTATTTTTAATTTATTTAATCCATATTGTTACAAAGTTTTATATTCACATAACACCTGCCGAACTGGAAATCAATTTGTCGGCAGTAGGTCCTCGTTGATTTTGAAAGAAAGAAGAAGACAGAAAATTTCTTATTTGGGACACGCACAGTATAATACAAAAAGTAAAAACTTATAAAGACTAATAAAATTTACATAATTATTTGTTAGAATAAACGAAACAAAAAAATTATATAAAGACTTGTGCGACGCCAAAAGGGCAATATCAGCATAATGCTGCGATATTTAAAAAAACTACCGCAGCGCTGCTATTCTGATAGGGCCCGCTGTAATGCCACGAACACATCTACCGACGGGGAAGAGTCGTGCAAACTTTTAATGTCCCTAGGGACATTAAAAATTTGCACGAATCTTTGCTTAACTAAACATCGAAATTAAATTTAAAATATTTCTGATTGTTTGGTATTCTGGGTATAGAAGAAACAAAGTAATTAAAGAAAGACGGTTACTATAATATTTATCCCGAGAAATAAAAAACTTTAACTTAAGAGAGACAGCAACCTAGCCCGTATTAAGCTAATAAAAAAAAAACTGGTTTGTACCAGTTTTTTTTTTTATTAGCTTAATACGGGCTACGGCAATTATATTTTCGAGCTGTTTGGGGTTGAAACCCTCGCCCTGGGGTCCGAGTGCTCATGGTCTGTTCTTGAAAATCTCCAAACGGCTGGTTGACACTTCCCGTCACCCAAGGGCTGGCTTTTACCTTGGCTAGAGGCTAAGCCCGTCTCTTGGGTACAGTAAGTATGTAGTTATTTATGTAAGCTTACATTTCATTTTAATTCTGAATAAAATATTTTTTTTACACGATTTATATAATACAAATACATTTAAACAGAATCTCTTAATATTATCAGTGTAAGTACAAAATAAGCATATTCGTTAAAATTAACATCCGAATTGCCAAGTTGATCGCAAACTCTGATATCGAAATGGACTTTCAAATGTACCATTTAGAGCTAAAATAGGTTTATGTATCAGTATAAACACAAGTAAATTGTTGCAATACAAATAGAACGTCACTGTTTTCATAAATATTCCTGGTTAATTTAAATGTAAGGCCGTGTCTGTAGTTTTGAATTGAAGCGAGGCGAGAAAGCTACGTAGTCTTGTTCATGCAGAATAAACAATTTTTCTTTATTTATTTATTTCTTTCTTTAGTCTTAGTTATTTTAGCACAGTGAAAAACGATGTAGATAAATTCTCAGTAGATATGTAGATTTTCAGTGTAAACAAGGGGGCAATAATTCTTCTGAGACTAGACGATTTTTCAATAACTTGTGCTATGATGAAACATAGATAGCTAGTCAGCTAGTTTGACTCGAGGGTTAAGTAGTCCCGTCAAAATCAGTCCAGACGTTGCGGAGATTAGCCGGAACAAACAGACAAAATTATAAAAAAAAATATTTTTGTTATATGAACCGTTTATACCTACTTTCAACTATCTCACTTTGCTTACTCTACTTTACTTTGCATTTAGTAAACAGCTGTTATTTTGACATTACAAACAGACATTTCAGTTTTATTTATTTATACAGATATCTATGTATCTATTATAGTATATCACGAATATCAAAGAAATTCACAATAAAACCTCACTATAAAAGAATAGCTTTGCTTCAAAAATATCTTCAGCTCATCTTTGAAAGCGACACAAGCCGACCACAAACCGCTTACCCGTCGGATGTGGTGCTAATTTCCCGTATCATAAGCACAAGTTACAGATATAAATCGGATAATTAAAACAAAGTATTGATGCGTACACGCAGTTAACCGGTGGCTGCACTTTTAATTGAGTCGGTTTATAAACGTTTTGTGAAGATAAGATGTGCAGAAGCCGATTATTGTAGAGATATTTTTAATGTATTGAATTTAATCAATTAATCTGGTAAATTTAAATCGTCAAGACATAGCTGACTTTTCAATATTCATTCTTGAACTGTAGAATAGTGTAACCTTGATGTACTGAGCTAACTCAGGACCACTTGCACCAAAAATATACAAAATATGAAGATTTAGCGCTAAACGTATTTAAAAACATAATTCTGTTTCTGTCATGTTCGACGATTTACAGAATAAGAACGATGGTTTCAATTCGTTTTGCGTTAAAAGTTTAAAAGTGTTTTGTGGTGCAAGCGGGCCTTGATAAGAAGAAAAAGAAAGAAAGAAAATACGTTTATTTGCGGTAAACATGACGGAAAGAAAGAACACAAACTCGAAAAAGAACAAGTTGGGGATTATATGCGTCACATCCACGAAAAACGGCTATCGGTCAGCATAATGCTGCGATCCTATTCGAGACAGAGCCCCAGCGCTGGTTTTCAACGCTGGTCGTAGAAAAATATTACATTTTCAGACTGATTAAAAATAAACATTCTATGGATTTATCTTTGAACAGATGTTTAACCATAAACCCAAGAAGGCTTATATTGCAAGGTATCAGAAACTTCCAGATAACTACGTATCTACTTATGTATGTACTTGCGCTGTAAATAAACGGGCATACCGGCAGTAGTGGCTTACATATTACGTGTAGCGATTACCACTATCGATGCCGCAGTTTCGATTACTGTCGAGTGTTGGGCGAGAATCGACTCACTAGTTCAGTAGTGATGCGACATCTTACTAATGGAGTAACTTGTAATATCAGTATCGAGTATCTTAATTAAGCCAATTAGTTTTTATGTACTCGCACTAATTGTGTAGTTACAAACATGTTCGTTTTTACAACTAACATACGCTTAATAAAGTCGTATTTATGTACGTTAATAAGTGCAAATATTCCCTGTATTACTGGTTTTCTTCATCGATAAAATTGAAGACGGCTTCGTCACCTATTTACATATTTTGCCATATTTTAAGTATAATCAGAGTAATATTGATAATTAAGACGCACACAATCGACTAACAAATCGCTAATAATCGACTAATGAATGCTTATACAGGTTGAAATTGAAAACATGCGACAAACCGAAATGGGAGATTGTACTTATCATTATGAACAACTTTTACTATGTGACCAAAGCTGCCATCGCGAAAAAAATATCAGTTGTTCCCTACATTTTGACGAGTTATGCGAACATAAATGTAGGGTACAGCTGATTATTTTTTCGCGATTACAGCTTTGGTCCCTTAATAAAATATGTTCATAATGATGAGTACAATCTCCCATTTCGGTTTGTCGCATGTTTTAAATTTCAACCTGTATAGGCTGAATCAATTACGGCACTAAGCAGCACTACCTTTCTTTTTCGTGTTATTATTATTCAATTAAGTAATCACAAATTTCAGTTTTACTTGTAGAACCGCTTGTCCATCACTTTATACAGGGTGTGGCGTAAAGGTGGCGTAAAAGTGGACCAATGTTTAGGGGTCGATACACCATAATATTCAGCTATCACATACCACAATAAAAAAAAAATGTAAATGTAGGTATATCTAAGGATATTCCTATATGTATACAATTATTCCTCCAATTTCATAATTGCACCTACCTCTGTTTGTCTCTGCTCCACCCAAAGGTTGACTGGTAGAAAATGCCTATGGCATTAAGTCCGCCTCTGTACATTTTTTTTTTGTGCTAAAGTATTAAATAAATATATAAATAAATAAATATGGGTCTCCGAATAATATATTATTTAAAATACAAATAAAAATTGACTCCTTGCTTTACTAATTTGGCTGTAATTTCTATACATAACATTAAAGTATTATAAACAAAAAAAAAAATATATATATAATGTAATTTCTAGAAATTATAGCCAAATTAGTAAAGCAAGATGTCAATTTTTCAATAAAAAAAAAAATATACATTATTCGGAGACCTATAAAAAATTGTTTTAATTGTGGTATGTGATAGCTGAATATATGGTGTATCGACCCCTAAACGTTGGACCACTATTTACGTCACACCCTGTATTATTAAATACATACATCCATACTAAATGTATGTATGTGTGTATTATAAATGTGAAAGTAATTCTGTCTGTCTGTCTGTATGTTACGCTAAACCGATCGTCATGAAATTTAGCAGAGATATAGCCTGGGATATGGAGAAGGACATAGGCTACTTTTTTACGCGATAACCGACATCCACGCGGGCGGAGCAGCGGGCAAAAGCTAGTACATACATAAACTCACGCCTTCATCCCATGGGGGTAGGCAGATACTATGGAAGGCCACCTGCTACGCTCCTTACATACTCCTTTTGCTTAATTCACGTTCATACATCTAGTCATACACGCACGCCGGGTGCGAGTACTACGCACCTGACCTTTCTGAAAAACATCACCAATTAGGTCACTATAATGTCCTAGGGCGTCTCCTCTCGGCGTTTCCACTCACATCTGCCTTGTAATTACCTTTTGTTAGCCGCCTTACATCCATCCTCTCAATATGACCAAACGTACATCGTAAAATTTCAAGTTTCATACATAAATTTAAAACATTCGCCCACGCGGAACAACTTTCTAAACGCGGTTATATTAAAACACTGAGTTAATTAGTCGATTAGTGAGTGGCCTAACTATTGGGCACATGTTAGTCGAGTGTCTAAGACCTGGCTCCCTAATAAGGTATTTTATGACTTGTTTTGCTCGGGCGGTCTGCGCGCACCTTTTAAGGATTAATAGATTTAGTTACACAATAACAAAACGTAGGACAGATGTCTGTGAAAGCAATAAACCACATGGTAGCTAGCTTTGTAAGGGATCCTAGGATCAGTAACCCCATGGAAACTCGTTTGACGACATAAATTCACTTCTTCATTCAGCTTTATGAAGGATAAGAATACTTTGGAAGTTTTTCATTAGGAGGCTTCGTCATCGGGTAATAACATCCTCTGATATTTAACTTAAAGTTGATTTGCGTAATTTTAAACTAAGTCATACATAAGTCATTTATTAATTTGTTTTACATAGGTACAGCAGTGGCCAGCACATCAAGCTACACGAAACTGTCAAATTTCTCCAAACGATTTTAAAGTTTAAATATCGAACGAGAAAATTTGACAGTTTGCGCTATGTTATGCAAGATGGCGTACAAATGTTTGTAATCAAATAATAAGTAAGTAATCACAATGAAAACACAATTATAAAAAATCACACATTTCATAATACAAATGAATTAATAGTAATAAATAACAATAGAAATCAATGTGAAGAAAAAAAGAAATTATTAAATAGGTATAAAATGTCAAAACACGACTGAAAACAAATAATTAGACTATGACGATATACAATACTAATGTCAATATACAAAATTTATGTCAAGGACACTACTAACTAAAAGTAATTACTAGAATGTAACTATAATGAATTAATTATGCTTGTTTTATTCATTCAGGAAATACAGCTAATTCAGATCCATTCGATATTCCGTATGTGGATATCCAGTATTTGAACTAAAGCTTGAAGCACGTACCTTTACCATAGCTACTTAAGTAGGTTGCGTGCCGTTAGTTTTAAAATAGTTTGAAAATATAGTAAGTCTTGGCGTTAATTATTGAAAAAGTCAAACGAAATTAAGCTAACTTCAGACAGCAATGATAAATCAAAATCAACGTTAATAGCTGAATTTGAATATTATTGCCCAAATCTTTAAAGCCCATAAATTCGTTGACACATAAATAAAGTAAATGAACCCCATAATTTCGATTCCTATAGCAATATACGACCGTAGACGCAATTAAATGTCATCTTATGTCAATAAATACTTCAAAACCGAATTGATATCTCAATTTGTTAATATAAGTAGATGAATACATTAAAAAACAATAAAGATCCTTTAACATTGCACCCGGTATGCCAGCTACAAACGTGAAATTACGACGGCTACATTATACATCCTAATTTATTGTTATTGTCACTCTAGATATTTAAATATCACTCGAATTTACATACAAACGGACCACCCTATTTTTTTTTTCAACCGGTATGTAGAGATTCTTAAAAACAAGACTTTACTGTTAGCTACCCTTGTTATAAATATGTAAATCGAGGTGGAAATATTATGTTAATGTCACGATCATTTCGCAGAAAAAAAAAACTAGGACAAAAGCAAGTCACACAACTCGACTAACTTAATCGTGTTACAAAGATGTTTTGATTAAAATAATAAAACATTTTATATTTAATATTTCTTGTCTTGTTATTTTTTCATGGTTATAAATTATTTAATCATGAAGAGTTTACGAATGATGGTCTAAAACCAACGTTTATTTTTTAATTTTCCGCCGAGGCCATGACCGCTATTCTGCGCGGTATCTTCGCACGAACTCTGGGAGATTACTCTTTTTAATTAAAAAACTGGTACTATAGCGGGTCGAGATAACGAAATGCAAAATATTGTAGATTAATGAACTTAGAAACTTTAGACTTAGAATTAAAAATCCTACGTTACCGTGTGCTGCCAACTCGACTGACACAAATTATAAGTCGAATTATCAGTTAAGTGGGAACCAACCGTATCACGGGCCCAAAGTAGAATAAAACTATAAAAATAAATCGTAGCATCTTGATTGAAAGTGAACGTAGGCGCACCTGTGACGACGGTTAGCCGTGACCGGTCGGTTCTGCTCTTTTTCGTCAGGTCACTGTGACGATTTGGAGTACCGTTACAGATTTTAAACATGGAATTTACGAAATGCCTTTTAAAATATGAGCGTTGAGTTTCCGAACAAAACTGAATCTGTCAACAAGTGGTCGAGGGAGCATGAGTCATCTCATTCTACTACACGTTGGTTCCGACGCAACGGACAGGACAATGTCTAGAGAAAAACGGCCCAGCCACAAACGGGACACGGACAAAAAAAAAACCAATGAAACGTTCACCGTTGCACAGACAAGATTGAGTAATAATGCATGAATTATTTACGATGTGGTAATTTCCTGGCCAGCCTTTTTAGGTAATTCGCAGCGAGTTGGGTTGTCTTAACTCATACGAGAGTTACTTTGAAGGCGTGTTTTATGTTCTTCGGTCATATTGTGTTTGTACGCGTAAGATTTATGGCACAATATATTTTTGTCTTGTGCTTGATATGAGCTAAAAGACAGGCGTAAAAAAATCAATTGTCAGCGCATGGTCAGCAACAGCACAATATTTATTTGTACTTCCATTCCAAAATCTATTAGGATTTTTTATATGAGTTTGTTCCTAAGCTTGTTTTTCTTTTTTGTGTTCATTTAAATCTTAATATATAAAACAAAGTCGGGTTATTTACATCATTTATAACTCAAGAACGGCTGGACCGATTTTTATGATCTTGGATTTGTTGGTTTTGTCTCCGCCCCGAATAGCAGAATAACTATTAAAACATGCGCAAAATCAAGAAAAAAAATTTTTTGTACAAAATTCACTTTCTCATACATTTTGTACATAACGGCTTTTTTGATGGTATCTCGAGATCGGATTGGGGAACGGGGAAACAAGAAATTTCACGCGGACTAAGTCGAAGGCAGAAGCTAGTTTTAAATAAAGCCTCTTAGTCAACCTAGACCAAATGGTCCGTACATGGAGAGATTAGCAAGTGACCCAGCGAATGTTCATCTATACTTGGTCACATGCCACCTACAGATGGGTTTCTTTTTGCTACAAGGAGACGTAATGACCTAAGCTGGCTTGATTTATTGAATAAAAATCTAACATGTTGAATATTAACTACGCGTCTGCAACACTTTAAAAGAGAATTTACAGAAAAGCAAAACGCGTACCGACTTAAAACTAAAAGTAAAACATACAAACTTGTTACACCGAAAACTTATGTCCAGATACAATCTACGCTCCATGTTTTATGGACTATAGGAATTAACAAACGCAACATACATTCGTAAGTACACAATCAGATAAAATACACTCTTTATGTCACATTTTTATCGGTGTCACGACATTTTACATCATATTACGCTAAAATACCTGATGCATTTGACAAGGAGCCGTCCCGTTGGATCAGAGAGTAGAAGCATCAGGTATGTGGGCGAGACGCAACGCGTTGGCGGGAAATCAAACGTCACGTTGACAGCGCGCGTAACTTGACAAATAACTTTTTTTTCTACTTTATTTGTTTTCGGCCAGTTCCACACCTTAAAAGGAGGTGTTAAATGTTTACAGATCCCATCAACACCTCAAGTTATAATATTGTCGACTATTTCTATAAAAGGGGTGGCAACAATTTTGAAATGCTCACTGTAAACACGTTTTTCAATAAACAAGCGTGCTATTACACTGTGGAAATTGTCACGTTTAATTTTTATTGGGCACGACATGGCCGTTTCAACTTGTCTGTAAAGTTTATGCAATTTTCAATGAATAATGATTACATTCAATTTAAATTAGTTTACAGTTAAGTAGGTATGTCGCTGAATATTGTAACCGACGACGGTGATTTAACTCGAGCAGTTAAGGAATTATGTTGAGATAAGGGAGTATGACGAAATGCGTGAATAATTTAAGCCGTAATGCGGGGTTATGGGCACAATGTTAGATGAAAGTTATAACTACTAATAAAGGCTCCTACAAACAGGCGCGACATGCGACGCGACACAAACACACCGCGTGCCGCGCGAATTGCGGTCTCTGTGTCGCGTCGCGTGTCGTGCCTGTTTGTAGGAGCCTTTAGTCATGAAGGCTTAAGTTTAAGCATAGAATGTTATAATCAGCGGGGTAATTGCGTAACCCACTTACAGTAGCAATGGGCTTCATTTTGGCAGTTCAACAACATTCATTGCGTTATTTACTTTGTTGAGAAGACAAATTTTTCGAATTCAAAAATCTCTGTATGAAGCTTTGATGGATTAGCAGTAACCTTCAAAATCATTCAGATTGCAGAGTGCAGATTGAATTTGTTACAGTGTACTTTACCTATTGCATTGACTAAAATTAAAACAAGGAAGCTAATTTTTGATCGGGTTTTTTAAGAGTATTATATTTTACTGCCTATTAAGGCCCATTGTTGTTGTCACATCGCTACCTACGGAACAAGCCAAAATAAACGGAACATAGCAAAAAAATAATCAATCTCTATGCTTATTTATAACTGTCAAGTTAATGCCACACAGATGGTATATCTGACTTTTATCCGTATTATTTATTGATATTTTGTTCCTATTTGGACGACCAAATAAAATATAACAGTAATGGCTTAACCAATCCGTAAACCGTTATATATTTGCTAGTCAGTGGTGACATAAGAACGCCTTTACGGATTAAACGCCGACGCTGCGCATGCGCAGTCATGGTCACAGAACACTAATTATAATTATACAGTTCTATCTGGGCCTTGCACTTGTTACGAAAACATATTACAACATAAAATGTGTCATGTTACTTCCATTTAGTAATTTCAACTGATTAATTAAAGGTCAACCATGTGAAAAGAGCCAATTTCGTTAATTTTATTAATGACAGTGACAGTAGTAGCTGTTTAATAAAATGGATACAGGTTGCGAAAATATGTAACCGGTTTCGATATCGGACAATATGGAATCCGTTACGTATGCTAAATCTGAAGCTAGATTTATTTACTGTTTAGATTCGGCTAGCGAATGGGGCTTGTTCTGAGGAGCTAGCAGCCGCACTGGTCGATCAATCAGGTTAAAAGGTCCTACAAACAGGCGCGACACGCGACCCGACACAAAGAGACCGCTCGTCGCGCAGCACGCGGTGTCTTTATGTCACGTCGCGTGTCGCATCTATTTGTAGGAGCCTTAATAATTAAGGCTCCTACAAACTAAGCAATTAAATATATAAATCATAATAATTAAGGCTTAATTATTATGATTTATATATTTAATTGCCTAATTAAAGGTAGATTGTACAGGGATCACAAAAATTTGTAAACACCTTTATTTTTGTACCTACTTTCTAAGCAAATTAACGACTGATTGATTGATATTATTATTATTCTGTCACACAGTGATTGTGTTGTTGAAAGCTAAACGCCTTTATAAATAGGTGTTTAATAAAACTCGTTTAAAGGCTCGTACAGACTCGTGCGATATCGCGGGCGCGACAGGCACCGACAAAGAAATTGTGCTACTAGTGTCGCGCGCCCGCGATATCGCACTAGTCTGTATGAGCCTTTAGTTTTATTTGTCAAAATTTGCGCACTGGTTAAAAACTTTTCCTGTATATAGATAACAAACACAAGAGAATTTCATAAAGTGCAAATATTTTTAGAAAATTTGAAAATTATCAGAGCTAACCCAAAGATGATTTTGCAGATGTCTTTAATTCCATCTGCTGTTGACAAAACATTGTGATACCTCCGGACCCACAGACAAACGTTCTGCAATTACTGACAAAAAGTATACCTACTTCATTAAACATACATCATTCTCATTAAAATAATAATCAACACTTGCTTACCATAATGAGAGCAAAAACTTAATCTGAACCTCATAATGACTGTCGAGTTCCAAAATGGCATAACTTACCTGTAAAGAAAGAAAATCATTAATTAAAATGTTGAAACGTTAAATGTAAGAATAAAAACGTCTCAACTCGTAATGTACGCAGCGAAGAGCATAATGTTTAAAAAAACTTTATTCCGCGTACATAAAGTTGAGTTAAAAATGGTGATATTAAAACGAAAAATGGTTTTAATATTCAGGGGAAGTTATTTTGTACATGGAAAGTTATTTATTTAAAGGTTAAGGTAGTACCCACTACGACGGCAAAATTGTTTATTTTTCCATTTGGAAGAGTATCGCTAGTGTCCATATGTCCGTTTGAGAATTAGACAAAAAAAATAATATGATGATCAATTTTTCAGAGAAGTTAGACATAGTGCGTGCATTCCCTTAACATTCGCATATTTAATTCGTGAATAAATCTAAGACACGAAACGGGATGAACAAACGATATTGTTTCCCAATTCGGGATACTTTAAAAGCACTAGCACCTCGACTTCTCCTCAAATCAAAGTCTCACACGAAAAAAAAAAAAAATATCGCGGAATCTGTCGCCAAAATACAACTACTCAAACTCAAATCATTTATTTCAATTAAACCATTTACAGGCACTTTTGAATCGTCAAGCAGTCGGTCAGTAAGAAAAATTAAGCTACATTCCCATTCCAAAGCGTAGGTACCTATGGAGAAGAACGGGCAAGAAACTCCATGGACACTCTTTTAAATTAAATTGTTACAAAAGTATTCGTTACATCTATAATGTTGCATTTATAACTAAAAGTGAGAACGATGTAAAAATAATAAAAACTTACACGTTAAAAGCGTCAAGCGTAGTCTACTGAATCGAAATGAAATTACGTATCGTAAATAAAGACGTTTAAAGGAAAAAGCTTAATTTATGCGAGCTCTCGCCTGTTTCGTTATTAAACATGTACAACAGCCTTAAAATTGCCATAAAGCGAAATGTAAAACTATTTTCTGAGTAAATTCGATGAACACTTTCATAAGTTCCTCTTACACGTCGTGAATTATACTCGTAGAAGCATTGTTAATATTATTTGACAAACGTAATTTTTGTTTAAATTTTTGGCTGATTTGTTCGTGTTTGTGTGGAAATTTGTTGTCATGGTATTTGTACGGAGGAATCGGGAAATTGTCGTGAGGAAAGTTTTAAATATGAATGTGAAGGGCTATAAGAGTAGGGAAAGACCAAAGAAACGTTGGATGGACTGTGTGGAACATGATATGGCTAGAAACTACTGAAATGATGACTAATAGAGAAAGAAGCATGGAAGAAGACGTGTTGCGCCAATCTATACTAATATTAAAAAGCTGAAGAGTTTTTTGTTTGTTTGTTTGAACGCGCTAATCTCAGGAACTACTGTTTGGAATTGAAAAAATATTTTTGTGTTGGATAGTCCATTTATCGAGGAAGGGTATATAACAATGCGATGCGATGGGGTGGGTCGGGGGTGCAAGAAATTTCACGCGGACGAAGTGCAGGCAGAAGCTAGTCCCAAATAAATTAGGATGAGGGCAAGAAAATGATGATGACTGATTATTTATTATTTTTCGACTTGTCATTTCACATTTCTTTCATCTCTGGTTTTAATTTTAAGAAAAACTTGTAAAACGAAAATGACTTCCAAAAAGAACTCTACAAAGTGCAAAATACTTTAATTTCGGAAGTCGGTGGTTTTTTTTTTTTTTGTTAAAAAGTTTTTATTTCTCGCTCTTTAGTGGGTCTGTTTATAATTTATCTAAGTTACAATAGCCTAATGTCAACTTGCTCATCGCCTTTTACAAAATATTGCTTTTCCCGATGCAGGGACTTTATTGTTTAGGAGTTCTCCTGGCATTTCACCTTCAGCTCCGTTTCACTATTCGCATTGTGACGAGCATAAATTGCTTAGCAAACATATTAAAGTAATCGGAGACCATAAATAAAAATAAATAAAAAAGATTCCGAAGAACTGAGAACCTCCTCCTTTTTTTGAAGTCGGTTAATAACGTAATATAAGATTCATTTAACTATAACATTCAGAATTACCTCTCACAGTACCGGTATATTTGCATTTGTCACCTACCCACAAAACACATAAGACAAATATCTGTGGACATAGCTGAGTTAGCATTAAATGACGTGTGGGCGTCGAGGCCGACACACGCGCCTCCAAGCAAACAATCAATGAATAACAAATTATCGTTATTAATAAACCATGACGGTATGTACTGACAACTGACAATTAGCTTTTATAAACGAAAATTACACATAATTTGTCTGGTCAGTAAAGCCAGCCACGGTTTCCTAGAAGAGCGGACATAGCGCCGCAGACCACATCGACATCCGTCATGAAAATTATACCACCGTGTTTTGACAATACGGTGTCAATAAGCGCTCTCTAGGAAAACACACTTTTACTTTCATAATTAACGTTTCAGTGACATCATTAGACGGTAAATTGCGGATGTTACGAGGCGGCCACCGCAATCATAGGAAACCCTAACTTTAAATAATCAATCAACACTTTTCTAACGTCAAAATTACATAAGACAGTCCCCAAACGGGGGTTTGGGGGACTGTCTTATGTAATTAAATCACTAGGAAGGTAGCTAAATCACTAGGAAGTGATGAAGTGGTGGGGACCCTTCATCACTTCCTAGTGATTTAGCTGAGAAGAAGAAGTGGCGCACCAAACTCAGCAGAAATAATAGGCCCTAGGACCCTAGCGCCACGTTGTGATCTTTTATCTATAGTACTTCGGCAAGTGGCAATCGCTTTCAAAGAAATTTTCATCGGAATTTAGGATGTAAAGAAAGAACTTAAAGAAAGAAGTATTTATTGTGACTCCTACAGGAAGATTATCAATTAAACTAAACACAATGATTTTTATCATTATGTTTAGTTTAATTGATGATCTTTTTTTTTTTAATATACTTTTGTATAAAAAAAAAATATATATATATATACCTGTAATTTTTATGGTGTACATAATAAAGAGTATTTTATCTATCTATCTAAAACATAATAATAATGATGGATAGACTGGCCACTGCAAAAGTCAGAAATTGCAGAATTTTCCCATACAAGTCTAAACGTTCTAAGCTATTGAAGGAAATTTTTCTCAGAATGACAGAAATCACAAACAACAAACCATCTAAATTCGCGGGTTCGATTCCCGCACGGAACAAATATTTGTATGACCTACAAGTAGTTGTTCCGGGTCTGGCTGTTTGTGTATGTGAGTTTAAATGTTTGTAAACGCACCCACGATACAGGAGAAATCCTAGTGTGGGGCAACGTTTAAAAAAAAAAAAAAAGAAAAAGAAAATCTGTTCCCAAATTAGATAAAATAATTTCGCGTTTTCGTTCGAAATCAGTAGTTAACTTATTTTTTTTTTTTTTCATTTTTGGCCAGTTGTCATTGTAGCAGCCAGTCTATCCAAACCAAAAATGTAAATTAGGATTCTCATTTCCTATTGTTTTGCGATTTCTGACCTTTCTACTCGTAGTACTCAAACAGTTGGTCCGATAGAGATTTTTGATTATTTTAAGAAACATGATCGTTTGGCATTATTATTTTTTTTTTTTTGGTGAGAATGGCCTATTTTCTTGCTAAATGTAATTTTTTTTTAAATTTAGGTGAATGGGGTTAAACATTTCTCAAAAAAGTAAGGACAGTGTCCTAAGAGCGTTTTCTTGTAGCTACAACGGTTAAGGTACGGTTAAGCTAGCAACGGTAAAGCCCTTACTGCCCCATCTTAAAAATCCACCCTGTAGGTACTCGTATATTATACGATCTCGTTAATGCTAATAAAAAGTGTTTGATATGCTAAATTAATTCGTTTAAAATCAAGACTTATACGACAACCGTTTAATAGGCGTAATTATTTGTTACACCGTAAAGTGCATCTTATTTATTTCAGAGCAGCAGCTGCGCTGTGATCATGAATTCATGATCAAGACACCGCCAGCGTGCATTGTTTAATTTTTCACGATAAAAAGTACCCTTATCTCCGTAGATTCCAGAGATAATTTTACTTTTCCGCCTTCTGCTTCTTTATGTGCCTCTCCGAGAAGCAAACGTTCATAATTTATTTGGTCCTTCGCGGCGCACATCACAATTAATTGGGCATAATCCTGTGGTTTCTTAATCATGAAGTTTTGCTGCGTTCTACCCTTCTGCTGCACTAAATCAGTTCCTTATTTTGGAAGAGAAATCATACCAAACAGACCATAGAGAAGCTCACTTTTGCATTCAAAATCCATGAATTTAATCCGTCCTCAATCATTTAAAAAAAGTCATTAAATCATTACCTTTACCTTAAAAAGGTAAAGGTTATTAGGAAACAAGGCAGCAAACCTAGCCACAATAATTATATATCAGGAAAGCAATGAATTAATATGCCATCCGGAAGTCGTTAACTCTATACCTGGTATGTTTTCCGTGACACCAGGTATTGAACACCTGTGCCTAGAAATTCCACTTGCAGCTGATTGGAAATAATTGAGATAGTCAAGAAAAACGCGTGAAGGGTTTACGTTATTTAATGTTATTTTTTTCTTGAAGAATTTTTGCTATTCCTTTGATCCGCGCGTTGGTTGCGCATAACTGAAACAACTCTTAGTTCGTTGACCAAAACAATGATAACAGTGTATTTTAATACTAATTTATACAATGAAAACAGGCACAAACAGTTTAGACCAAATATGGAAGGTGTCAACATAATCATTATTTAATAACTACTTTGATTGGCGGATATGCTAATAATTACCTTCTTATTAATCATTCATTACATTTTCAATCACGGATTCAAGAAATAATTAGTTAGCAAATTAGGAAATGGTCAACATAAGATTATATAGCAAACAGATTTCATTCAACGGTATCTCAATGAAGTTTTATAAAATGTCATTGAATCTTGGTATTTCCTGTCCCGTAATAAACAACGAAGGCAGAGCATTAGTATTTGACACTCCTATAAATGCGAATGCTAATAATAATACGTTAATTAAGTGAGAAAGTAGTAGTTGTAGTTGGGGTGATAATATCAGAAAAGTCGCTGGAACAACATGGGACTAGAGAGAGAATGGAGAAGGTTGGAGGAGGCCTTTGTCGACTGGCAAACGGGGATACAAAACATAAACAAACGGCAAATACGAGACAGGCCTACACTATGTTTGTCCGACAAAAAGTATAATAATAATAAAAGGTAAAATTATCCTAGAATGCGAGTTACTCTATTCAAAGGACCAGATTTCCCATCGCATGCCCCAAATACTAAAACCAAGCAAGCTAATTCAGTTTTGACGTCCAACAAGGCAAAATCGTTTCAGCTCAGCCACGATGACTGTGTAGATACACGCGCGCCATTAGCTTTCCCATTGCAACCCCCGAACCAACCAGCCAGCGAAGATACCCAAAACTTCTAAACCCAACAAAGAAAAGTCGAAAATCGCGCGAGACCAGTTTCAAACCCCGCAAATTTATATTGGTATGAACTAAAATGGCTCCGTGCACGCACACAGCAGCAAATATGATGGATTGGCAGTGCTGCGCGTGGGCATGGTGTTCTGCGAGTATGCTAATTCTTTGCATGGTACACGACTGAGGTTACGTTGGTACATGGTTAGAGCGTTCGATTGTTCGTCGTGGGACATGCGTACTTGCGTAGTCGCGGTTGCGACATGCTGGTACTACCGCTAGCTAATGTGGAGTTTTGTAGGGACTATTCCGAGCCTTTTTGAGACAAGACTTAAAAAGAAAACGAAACTGATGAAGATAGAACCTAAATTTAATTCATACGGGACATAACGGGACGTAGTGACAGATTTGCTTGAAATATCTTATAGGTATCTGACCCAGAACAATAGCTTAGTTGCAGGTTAAAAAGGAAGAAAAAGTGTTAAATCTAGTAATTGCGGTGTTACCACTCTTTTGTAAAAAATAATCATAAGTTTTAATAAGCCAAACAAAACCACAATAGTCTGGAAAATCCATCAAATCGTGAATGGTCTCTTTTTTTCTAGCACGTAGCACGTACCAAACTCTGTAAAATACAACATATTCAACATATTCAAATGACTGTAAACTTTAATGAATGAATAAAACACGTAAAATATTTGAAGGACGATTACGCAATGCAGAATTTGCATGTTGATTGTTATCATCGCGAAAACCATGCCAAGCCAATTAACGGTGTGTACGTTGAAAAAGGAAACATGAGCTCATCATGATCGCCCGTGTTTACACAGAGGCATCCGCCGTCTATCGAGAATTCAACAATACCTGATCATCTTCCAAACAACAACCAAAGTATGCCAAAACAATGAGAAACAATGAAAACAAACGTGTTGACACAACATTCGCGTCTGGAAATATGCAAGAACAATGCTTGACGGCCAATGTGACGAAATTCGATCCCGGTGCATCCGAACGTTTTTAAACAATGGTGGATTCGGGTTCCCGCGCGAAATTGACAGCGCGCGAACAATCGACGAAATAACTGTCGTGTTTTGTAATACCAAGTCCAAAATGCAACGATACGTGAGAGGATCTCTTTTTTATTCCTTCGTATTTTTGATGGATGAGGTTTCTTCAATATCGAATAACAATATTTATTCTAAGAACCCATACAAATATTCGGTTTGGTATGTCAAAGTAATTTCGTTCCCAAGTTAATCTATTGAAAGGCTCGATTTTGAAATCACGCATTCCTAATTCCAAATACATCTGAGTTGCACTGGCTAGTAGAGGTTCCCAAACGAATTACCAATCTCTAAAATATCGAGACATACGTAACCTTTAGCATAGATTTACTTCATATCAACGCAAACGATGTATATTTAAAAAAATGCATATGCACATGACGTAATATTTAATATGACATTTTAAGCCGATGAACTCTGCCATAAACAGTCATATGTCAACACATAAATAAATCCGACTTCGGTCAGGTCCGTTACCTCAGCAGTGCAAGTGTTAAAATTATAGAAATTATTTTAATTCTTCGGAAATAATGGTTTACAAGCCAACTAGGCGATTTCTCAATAACTAATAAGTTTATAAGATATTAGTATTGGATCTCGCGTAAAATGTCATTTTTATAGTCGCACCCACTTCCAACGCTCTATGCAGACGCCACTTTGGTAATCCGTGCTACTTCTGTATTACTTACTGTTATTTTATTTAAAGATTAGGCTAATACTAATAACATAAATTCAATATAATTTTCACACGTTTAAATTCAATGCGTAAGTAAGTAAGTAAGATTTTATTTGTTTAAACCATTGAGATGTGGTTTAAACATGGTGTACATGATACATATATTACATGCAAGATAATAAGAGATACATAAAAGTTCTAACATGTTTAGTCGCATATCGTGGCGTACAAATTGGTAGGAAGAGATGGTGCATAAACCGTGTTAGTATTCATCAAATTTACATTAAAGACATTATGTAGGTACTTATTAAATTATCATTATTCATTAAAGATTAGGTATCATTACAATTCAGCAAGATTATTTTTAGATACAATTAAATGTCAAAGTAGTCATTAAATAAATCAGTCAATAAAAATATGAATTTTACCGTCATTAAAATTTTAATTCCAAATTAAAATCATTCCAAAAAAAAAAAAAACGTTGCAATGACTTTACGTAGCCCTTACAAGAAATTATTTATATTTTTTTTAGAGCAAGTCATTACAAGGCCTGAATGTGAGTATATTAATAATTGAATATTGAAACTAGTTATTCATTTCCAAGATTACGTAGTAGGGAATAATTACTTAGCTTATGATTAATATTTACAAACCAGAAAACCAGAGACAGTAGATTCTCTTGAACTAACTTTTTTTGTCTCATTTGCCTTTTCCGCAACTATGTTGGGGTCGGCTAACACTCTTACCCGATGCAGGCGAATACAAGTAGTTTACGGAGCGACTGCCTATCTGGCCTCCACAACTGATTTAGTCTAAAAGTACAATTTAAAAGTATGAGACATTTTAGAGGTTCAACGCAACGTGTGTACAAAGCACAAGAGAATGAGAATTGATGCTGTGTATAGCACTAGCCGTATAACATTGTCAGCTGGTAATGTTAGATCATTTTGTATTTAAATTGCTAATAGCTTGTAAATTTAGCTGGGCATATTATTAAGCCTTGTGTATTAAGTTGGTGTCTAAATTTAAACTTATCTTATCGCAATAAATCAATCTTACTTTGACTGTTCAGGATCTCGAACAGTCATTTGTTTTTGGCAAACAAAAAACGGTAATTTCAATGGTCTAAGAACAATCTATTTAATATTATTTAACATCCATTAGTGTGCTAACGAATTCACTTGACAGCAACAATAAGCAGAACTAAATTAGTACAATCGAACAAACTATTTGGTAGAAAGGTGTTGTGGTGTGATACTTGCAAAGTACTTTCATTAAACAACTAGCTGCTGCCCGCGACTTCAACTGCGTGGCTTTTTCTAAAATAGAAGTAACCTTATAAAATCAGCTATCTGCCAGAGATTAGCCGGAACAAACAGACAAACATTTTAAAAACTTTTTGTTATAGGTAAGTACTGTATAAACTTTCGTATGCATTTAGTAAAAAGTTGTTATTTCGACATACAAACAGACACTTCAATTTTATTTATTTGTATAGATGTATAGGCTAGCTGACCCGACAGACGTTGTCTCGTCAAAAATTCAATAATTTTGTCAAGCCGTTTTGCAAATATCGAAGTTTAACTAATTGGATATTACATGCAAAATATCAAAATTAAAAAAAAAATACATAAAAACCATAGTATCCAAGGCGTAATATTTTGTTTTTTTTTTTTTTTCTGTGACATCTATGATTATTTTTGCATAAAATTATTTTTTGAATGTGTTTAAAATTAATTTGTATTATTTTTTATTAGTAACTCCATGGACATGATATAAATAGCTTGTTCGACTGTACATACAGTGTAGTAGACCAACATAACATCAATCATTTCAAAGCTAACATTAAGTGGGTGAGTAGTCGCGCCGCCCCGGGGTACAACGGGAATAAAGCAAACTAAGGCCTACTGTCCACGGAGGCGTAGCTCCCTAGACGGTCAAAATTGCTTGTCAAGTAATTTTGAACGTTTACAACGAAGTTATATGTGCTTGACAAGCAAACGTGTTTGATAATGCTTGATTAAAAATGATATTTCGCAATGCTTGATGAAAAATGAATGCGGATGCTGGACAAGCATGCTTGACGTTGCGGCAATCCTCGTCAAGCCTGCTTATCAAGCACGTAAATGCTTGTCAAGCAATTTTGACCGTCTTAGGACCCTAATAGACACTTCAAAATATGCCGCACAGGCTGGCGTATTAAACTTTGTCCACGAACGTATTGCACGCGTAGGTTTTCTACTCGTACGTATATCGTCGTTGTTCACGAGTAACCTAACACAACCTGGTATTTTAAAAACCAAAAAAAAAGAAAATCCTAAAACCTAGGATTTTTCTAAGGATTCGATTTTTCCAATTAAGAGGGCGTAGAACGGTCCACTCCTTTTAAATAATATGACTTCATGTCTGAAAAGGAATCATGAAAAACGGCTCAATAAGGAACCTCGGTAAGTGTGTCTAGAATTTTCTAATACGTTTTATAACGTTTCATATTGAGACACGAAGTAACAAAATCGATCTAAAGAAAAGCGGCCACATTCCTCTATCGTATTTTGGTGCTTCGTGTCTCAAAATATGAAAACTTATAAAAGGTATTAGACCGCACTAGTGGACCGTTGGTCGCCTTCTTAAGAACATAATGTCGCAGGAAGATCCTACAACATAGTAAGCAGGAAGCAGGCGTACACCAAGCGTATAATGACGAAAACGCGTCAATAAAGCTACGTCTCTGTGGACAGTGGGCCTAATTCCATTCAATATTCCAGTTAGCAGTTAATATAAGTAGGTACTTAATTAAACATTCACATACAGCAGTACTAAGTCTAGGTTCTCGGCGCCTCGACCCTCTTCCAACCAGCCTCTCATTAATTTGGTATAATCTTTATCGCTACTGGGTGATAAAATTTTCAGGGTTTACCGTATTCATTATTGAGGTCTTAAGCGGGAAGCGCTAAGGTAGCCCGAGAAATTCAAATTCTCTTACGATTTTTGCAGTTTATAGCTCATTGTCTGGGTGTATGTTGATTAAAGTATGATTCGCGACCGTAACAAATATGTATTTTACAGAATTATAATCATTAGAATCAGTAATACAACTCCTTAAGTTAGTGTAATCCTAAAATGTCAACATTTCATGAAATAGTCATTCAATCAGATTACATCGAACGTTAGGAGTTGTATAACTGATTCTAAATTTCTAATGATTATAATTCTGTAAAGACATCTGTTACGGCCGCGAATCATATTTAGATCAACATACAACCTGATACTGACCAACAAATTGCAAAAAACGTAAGAAAATTTGAATTTGGGGGGTACCCTGACGCTTTCCCCTTAAGGTCTGGTATCCCAATGACGCGACTTGTAAACGGTTGTTGTTAAGACATTTAAGTGAGCATAGGTTTAGAGAGAGGCTTGTGGCTAAGTTATAACAGCCGCTCGGGTTGATCGACCAGGTTAAGCTACGCTTGCCGCGGTTGGTCCGTGGATGGGTGACCATCTTTACATATCAACCCCTCTATGCCTCGGAAAGCATGTTAAGCCGTTGGTCTCGGCTGTCATTCGTGGATGTTTTGACAGTCGTTACGGATCGTCGAAGCTCAAAAGTCTGACAACCAGTCTTACCAAGGGATATCGTATTACCCAGTAACTGGGTTGTGGACGTCAGATAGGCAGTCGCTCCATGAAATACTGGTATTCAGCTGCATCCGATCAGACTAGAAGCCGACTCCAACATAGGTGGGAAAAGCAGATGATGATGAGGTTTAGGGCAATGATTTATTAATTAACGTAACATCACGCATGTTTTCCCTGTAGGGCTTGGCAGAGAACCTATAGTTCACCCACATTTCACCAGTTATGTTTGAGTCTTCTCATCCCATGTAATAGGGGGCGAGTCTATTGCCATCAACCGGGTACAATTCCAAATGGAAAAACCCAATACCATTTTACCCGACCTGGGAATTGAACCCAGGACCTCATGCTCAGCAGTAGCGCTTGTGACCACTAGACCAATGAGGCAGTAAGAATTAATTAATTAATTGTTTTGTAAATGAATCCCATAAATAGAGGAATATTTAGCAAACCGCACCGAGTTTCTGGCGCTAATTGATGGAAGGGGAGGCGTGGCGGCTCTGGCTAATTGAGATATTTGCTTTGTATTATTGAAATAAATACAATTATCAAAATGTAAAATGTATACGTTATGGAAAAAATGTAGTTTAGTTATTATTAAAAAACTGATGACCTCCGTGAAGGATTTACGCCGAATTAAGGGTTTATTTTGTTTTTTAGAGATTACTTTGGAATTTGTTTTTTTTTTATAGAGGAAACTACAAGTAGGTAATCGTGTTTCTAAAGTGTACGATTTATAGACTGAATCCTTAAATATCTTACACATTACTTGCATAACTGAAGGTTAAGTACTAACGATGCAGCAAGGGATCAAACGAACGCAATGAATTCGAAATTACATATCGTTTCCTCGGTGCGCCATGCGCCTTAATTGAATGGTGGACCCGTGAATCTCTCAAGCCAACCAAATGAAGCAGTGAGTGGTACAAATGACGTAGTGAGTGGTTCAAATGAAGCAGTGAGTGGTTCAAATTCCTAGTTAGTAAAGTATCGAATTCCGTACACGCACAGAAACGACCGAATTCGCGAGCACGAAAAATCTGGTTTCGATTTTGATAATCAAAAACACGTAACCTTTCTCCGGACTCGATTCCACCGACTTCATTTATCGATTACAATATTGCGTATCGTTTGCATCACCTCCATTGCTACACTCGTAATCGCAGACCTTTTACGGCATCGACTTATCGAGTTACAGTTGTATCTTCATTTATCCCTCTAATTGATCAAACTGAACGTTTCATTACAACTATTAATTGAATTAAACGACGCATTATAATGCAGTATGGGTACAATTTTAAGTCGCACCGGGCAACTACCAGCTACCTGCTATCAGTGCTCATTTCTTCTACATAACTGGTGTGTAATCGTTACATAATTATTTGGTTAAGAGATTCCGCCTCGCAGGTGAACATTTTGCGGTTAAATATAGCCGTGGTCATGGATAAACACGCAATTACGAAATTACCATAAGCGGCCGGCTAGTATTTTATTGGGCGCGTACTTAACGGTACGCTTTTGGTTTGGTACCGCGTCGCATCAAACCGGAATGTGTTTTCAGATGGGAACACGACCGATAAACATTAAAACAACACTATCTAGGAATAGCGTCCATTTAGTGTGGAACTGTGAACTGTGGACGAAGCCAAGCCGTCCGAAGTATCGACACAGAAACTCGACTAAATAAAATGATAAAAATAGTTCGCAATTAAATGCACGCAGGCCGCGCGATGCACTCATTTGTGTATGCAAATGCCGCTATATTGACTTTTTTACGGTTGCGTACGGAAAATGAAACAAATTGTGTTTTTAATGTTTTAATTAGAGATTCGCTTTAGCTCGGAGCCGCTATCTCTCGTCTAGATTGTGAATATGTAAATGTGAAAACGCATCGTGACTCTTGAAACAGTAACTTAGATAGCCTAACTGCGGCAAGTATCTATTTTAAATAAAAAGTTGTTAATGAGTGGTGTACTTATTGCGTCTGGAGCGACATTAACACTGAATAGAGACGCCGCCTACTGCACTCGACTCACAAATCGAATAAGTTAAATTAGCGCTCGACTACGAACGTTCTCGTTTTACTGCACCTGACTAACGACGTGTAAAAGACTCTTAATGTGTCCAGTATTATATTCGTTACATAAAAATGTTTACGTTGCCCGCCACAAACGCGTAACCAGAATTAATCTGACGGGTGCATTCGTGAGAACGAGTTTCTCTATGAATTTGATATGTGACATCTCTTCGATCGTAGACAGAGTGGCTCGTAAACTTTAATTCGAAGCATAAATTACCTTTGTAGAGATTTACCACGGTGTAACGCAATACGAGCTTCAAAGAATACGTAGAGAGGCTGAATAAAGGACAGTCATTAGTGG
Source organism: Dryobota labecula (assembly GCA_947523025.1). Taxonomy (NCBI): domain Eukaryota; kingdom Metazoa; phylum Arthropoda; class Insecta; order Lepidoptera; family Noctuidae; genus Dryobota; species Dryobota labecula. The sequence continues at coordinate 3,815,576 of OX383292.1, forward strand.
CTATGATTCTGTGGACTTGTTTGATGCGAGATCCAGACAATGAAATGGAACGCATTTCATTCGACGTTGTTCTTTATAACACCTTTTTTCTGTTTCTACTAATGTATGTGCCTGAGAATTTAAATTATCTACCTGTATGTACCTTGCTTTTATAATATGATGGGTATCATAAATAAAGACTGGAGTATCATCCAATTCAGAAACGACATCAGAAATCTTTTTATCGTCACGTTTAAACTAAATGTTTAACGAATCAAATATTTGCTAGAGACCTTTAATCTTGTGTTTGGTTGAAATAAACAGCGGATTAAATCCAACGTAGACAATTCTGATACTCCAAGTAACCAATGACGTCAGCTAAAAGCATGTTCTATTGGCTTATCTTAAGGATATCGAAGGTCAACACATATTTAGTTTAGAACTAAAACTAGTCAGAAATCTAAAAATTTGTTAAGTCATTAATCTGATCGATGTGACATAATTATGTTGAGTCTCGTTTGCTGCCCACTTACGCCTAAGTATTTATTCTAAAAATATTTGCATACTTAATAAGGCAAAACATCACGCCGCAAAATATTTATATACATCCAAACAACTGTTGAATAACACGTTTTCGTTTGCAACCTACATAGATAAAACCTCATTGGTGACTGGCAACACATTCCAACGCTATCAAATTACGAAGTACCGGTCTGCTCCCAACGGTCGACTTTACGCGTGAATTTTTAATTAGACGGTTAACAATGAAGACGTTAATACATATGATACACTATCGAGTTACGACGCGAGCTCATTTCGCTTTGTCAATAGGTGTTAATGTTGACTTTAATTGTTCGCCTTATCCGGCGTCGAGTTCGCGACGCGACCCACATATTATTGTTATTTAGCGCTGGCAACTCATTGTATTGTTAACGGTTCGTAGATAGCATTCCGAATTCAAATCGGCGGCGGGAGTGTGATATTTTCCGAACGATCGATGGAATAAAAAATGAGTGGGTCAATCTATTATGGAAGTAATCGTGACTGTCTTAAAAGGTTTGATAAGATTTTCTATTTCTATTCATAGTTAGGTAATTGGCGCTAGGTTCGATTTCCAAATCATTTGAGTCTCACACATTAAGCGTGCGGGTACACAAAAATGCCAGCCAGGGGCGGGGCGCGCGGCCGTTGCACCTGGCGATCGCGCCGGCGCATTCCTCACGCACTCCTTTTTATGCTACACTACAAGTTTAGCCCAACCATTCTAATCTGGACCGCTTTTCCCCTCTCTGCTGAAGATTAACAGACTAGAAAGGGTCGCAGCTCCTCTCGTGTGCGGCTCTCCGTACAGTGGACACCGTAGTAGGAACGGAACGCAACATCTCCTATTTTCTTTTTTTTTTAATTTAACTATTCCATCTCCACGTCTTTGTTGCTCGGCAGTTCGGATCAAAAGTTTTTTGAAGACGACCCCGGGATATACAGCCTCTACAAACACGAGAACAAATATTAACAGTGTGTTGTGTTTGTTGTATGGATTTATGACCGCTTGAAGAGAACACTTGAGTTTTGACAGAAAGAGTTAACGGACACACACGAATTGGTTGAACATTTAATTGGAGTACGTTATAAACTGGCCGGAGTAGTTTGTGAGAACAAGATTGTTTATTTTGGAGATCAAAAGCCGTAAATTGGGACATAAAACGTTTAATTTTAAGGATAAATATTATTATTAAGGCAAGATTTAAAGCTGTGTTGATACTACCTCGTAAATGAAATTTATTCATCTCGGCGAAAATGTAACGGTTCATAAACCGAGTTAACGAAACGCCCGGATACAGCAGCCACACGTGGTACTAGTTTAGCTATTTTAATCGCAAAACATTAAGGACACAGGCACGTTGTATAACCAGTTGAAAAATATGTTTTTTGTGTGACAAATAAGTGTGTCAAAGTACTAAACGCGTTTGCGGCCTGCGCTTACGCATTAACCGCAAAAGTGCGCTGCGCCGGCGCCACCGGCCAACGAAAACATTTCAAACCTGTTCGAGCAAAACGTTAATTTTGTAAAACAAACACACATGTGTGCGACCTAGAAACCTGACTTAACTGGCGTTACGTGAAAGCGGGAAAAGCTAAATTATTTTCACTTTAACTTGTATATTAAGTACGATATTTACGGCACAACTCAAAGGTTTCGACAGCTCACGGCGCTAACTTACTTCGAGTCAGGTTAAGGCTCGTACAGACTCACGCGATATCGCGGGCGCGACAGGCACCGACAAAGAAATTGTGCTACTAGTGTCGCGTCGCGCCCGCGATATCGCGTGAGTCTGTACGAGCGTTTAACCTCCGGATTTACCATAATGGCTCAATGCTATAAGTTTGCTGCTATATTGGTTGACAAGGTAATATACTACTCGTATATGACCCAAAGAGCTTCGTAGTGATAGAACAGGTACAAAGTATGCTAACAAAGGCAATAATTATAGTAAAACACGAGTTCCTGAAGCATGAAGTGCTAGTCAGGAAAGCAAAGAAGACAGAGGAGGAAGGACGTAAACCAACTGAAGGACATTTTCCTTAATATGAGAGAATAAAAGAAAATGAAGAAAGAAAGTACGTTTATTAGCGGTATACATCATACATGACGCAAAGAAAGAACACAAATACGAGACTAAGAACAAGTTGGGAGAAATTATGCGTCACATCCACGCAAAACGGCCATCACTCAGCATAATGCTGCGACCCTATGCGAGACAAGAGCCCCAGTGCTGGTTTTCAGCGACAGCAGAATAGAGAATTGTAAGCTGTTATAAGAATCAGCATTGGGTCAAGTAGAATATTTGAATAAGTTTATTTTAAGATATCAAGGGTTCCATATTATTAGCATTTCGCTGTCTTTTCATGAGCAAGGGCCAAAACTGCTAAAGAATTGGCCATTTCACAAATTATCGAATTTCTCAACTTCTTCACGATTCTCGGATCTTTATGGACTACGGGTCATGAATAGTCATTAACTACGATAAAATTCTCTCATAAAGATGTTGACGGTCATCAATTCTAGGAACATACTCTTGTTTTCATAATGACTGCACAGCCTGAATGAATGCTAAATAAACACAAGATACCAAGTGTTATCCGTGTTACTACCGTATTGATATCAGGCAATGTAAATACAGTATCAGCTGATTATTAACCTAATCCATTGAGAAATGCAGTTTATTATAGTTTTAGTTCTAAAGGTCGTTACATGTCAGCGCTAATGCATTTATGCTATCTGTCTGTTTATGCTCATTACTTTGTGTGAAATGGCGCCTAGGGAGCTTCCTATCTTTGCATATAATTGTTTTGTCTAAATAACCACGTTTCTTTGGGACTTCTTGGCCTAACAACATAATTGCTCCGTCTAAGCCTGAATTTTAAACACTATGAACGAATGATAATTTAACAACACAGAGTTACATACATTGCACACACACATATAAAAATAAACAAGTAAGTATTTCTGTTTCATGAGAACAGGCTGTCAAAAAAGTATTCCAGCTCCATCTTTACATTGAAAGGCCCTGACATGTTTTCGCGTGCTTCTTACTCTCATTGAAACTGCTCTTATAACTGAGATTTGTATTTTCACTCTCAGCCAGTACACTATTTGAGAATATGCGCTCCTGGATGGGCGAGTCCTATTACTGGCTGGACGTACGACGCGTTGCGTGGGCTCAGTACAGAACAAGCAAGCTAACCACTCAAGGTTACTGGCATATATCTGAGCTTTAATCCAAACGACAGTTGATTTTGAGTGACATGATCATCCTTAACACAAAATGCCGAAGGATCATCAATAAGTGTCCGTAGCCAAGGAATTAAGACGCTGTGGTTGGTTAAGTGAGAGAATCTAATCTCGAACTAAGTCCAAAACCTTTAGGAGCCACTACACTACAATAGAGAGAATACTTATCACAAACTTGCTTGCCTAGTCTGGTGACTAAAAACCGTCTCCTTTAGGAGCCACATATTCCAGAATAGGACTGAGGTAATCTCGCTAGGAAATATCTCTTACAACACGCTTAACGACATGTCCATACCTCAGTAATAATTAAGTAACCAGTACTCATACTAATGTTTTTCTTCGAAACTTCCTACTTCACATATTACATACTTCAGGCATGTAAGCAAGAACGGCGACGTTCCTACAAGGCTTACATACATTCTTTGGACGCTAACAAACTCTATAACAGTAAACCGGAAAGTAAGTATGCCTTTAGTTTCCAGACACGCTGTTACAAACAGTTTTATTAATGACAGATAAGGTTATCATCTTATCATAGACTAAACATTATGTCAGTGTTGGTTTTGTGATTAGATGGGCCGTCAAAGTCGAGGTGTATGTAAGGTGCTAGACAAAATTGAAAGTAGGTAATTATTTAGGAGCAGGTGTTCTGTTAAAATGTTGAATATCTCTGACAATGCTGCAATGGCACGCACATTGGAAGCAAAAGAGGTCGAAGAGATCAAGGCTAAATCTAGAACTCCTTTATTTTCTTGGCATAACCGGGTAAACTTATGTGTTTACCATAGATATGTACGTGTCGACATGTAAATTACATTTTTTACCAAGCAAAAAATACTTAAGAGCTTCAACCACTAGAATGTACCTTAAGGTATCTGGCTGCGGTTTCAACTATCTACGTAGTAGAACAGTAGAAAAACTGCGGTAAGAACGATAAACGACCTCCAACTAACTCATCATGGTGGAAGGAAAGCTTAGGCACGAGACCGGAAAATTAACTATGAAGCTATAAACCATTATAACGACTATAAAATATAGTTGTAAGAGAAGTAATAAATGATAACTTTCCAAGCATACAACAGTGATTAAAAAGATAAACATCATTCTAGCGTGACATATTTCAGTGCAAGCGCCAGCCAATCCATACGAGGAAGACATTTTTGCTAAATAAGCAAGACTTTCTCCGACATTCGTTACACAAGCATAAATATAGAAAAAAAAATTAGCATCTATTTAGCAAACCGTGTAAAGTGAGCGTTCATTGTATCGATCGTTAACTTCCTATTCGCTTCGCGTCACCTTGCGCACGCGCATCCAACATGGCGCGCGTCAGTCCGCTTCGTTAGTGGAGCATTTGTCAAGATAATTGTCCGAACACCGCCATTTGAGGCTTTGACATTTCCTGATTATTATGAATAGTTTACCTTTTGTAATTTCCTATTGAAACTAGTGTTTACCCTTATTGCCCGGATATAAGAAGCACATTGCGATGGAAATGAGTTTCTGAACCGCATTATTAGGTGGGGCATTGTATGATTCAGCCTTGGCTTTGACATTGTGTCGTGTTCGACCAAATTTGGTCGTTTTGTGCTCAATTACGTTGACAAGCGCGGATTGGCCAGTGCGAATACAAGGAGATGCCGTTCAAGATGTTTTGTTTGCAGCTGATTTCAATGTCATTCTTGATGAAATCTTGAACCTTCAAGGTGAATTTTACAATGTGGCACAAATGTATTGGACAATTAGAGGTAACATGGATTCAAAATCAATTTCTTAATACGTTTCGTTCTCATTAAAACCGGTTCTTTGATGCAAACCGAAGTTACGCTGATTATATGACCCAAAACTCATTTTCGTCGTGGCTTCAATATTATTTTTCCATGCATTACTTACGTAGAGACGTGACTGGCCCTAAAAACTTTGTTTATAGCGTTACAAAAACACCATAAGTACGGGCCTCAGCGAGGTAACTTGTCATATTGTTGTCACAGCTGCTTCTACGACATCAACACTATCGGACTAGTATTTGTTTTAACCGAAATTATCAGCAATGTCTACGATGGACTTATTATCTGATTAAAAACCTGGCTCAGTTTGACAGGTGATGTCCTCTCTCACTTTTTCGTCGAGTAAACAGTATGTCTACCTCGCTCTTTCGGCTACGAATAACGACATTCTCAGCATTTTTGGTGAATGGCTAACTCCGATAATGGCATTTGTAGTTGAGCAGATAACTTCATTTGATAACAGTAATGGAACACTTAATAAGACTTGTCTAGCAAAAAAGGTAATAACTAAAAAAATATGAATAGCAAACATTGATCAGTGACAGATAAAAAATTAGTTGAAGGTTTCAGATGTCAATCATATGCGTCATCGTTACTTTAAATTCAGTGGCGTTCATTATCTAATGATTTGATTTTTACACATATTTTGATATCTCTATACCTTTAGTAACAATTCAATTATGTATTTCGAATCTTATTTCACTTTTTGATAACTTTGAAACGAACTTGACACGTCGTCTTCTGCAATAGCGATTACTATAGAAAAAAATGTTCTGAACATTTTTGCCGTCTACTTCCAGTTTATTAGGTTGGTACTACCTCGTTACCTCTACGTGTAAATATTCTGACACTATTGTCACAATATAAATATGGACAGTATGAAAACCAGGCCTATTTGTTGAAATTATTACCTAAGCTCCATTAGAGTGTTAGGGTTGGCATTCGTTAATGTTTGTAAAATTTAAAAGTGTTTGGAACGAAGTTCTTTAATGCGGCTTGCGGTAGGAATTGACACGTAGAAATCGTCACGCGAAAAAGAGTTCCTACATGTTATGCGACAACCCCGTCCATGCGACTTTCATAATAAGACAAAAAACTTAAAAAGAAAAAACGAAGATTTTATTAATATCTAGCTGCTGCCCGCTGCTTAGCCCGCGTAGATTTTTATAAAATAAAAGTAGCCTAAGTAAACATCAGCTATCTGCAAGTAAAAGTCCCGTCAAAATCGGTCGAGCCGTTTCGGAGATTAGCCGGAGATAACAGATAGACAGAAAGACAGACAGACAAAATTTAAAAAAAAGTTAAGTACCGTATAAACTTATATATACATTTATACCGTATAAGCAATGCTGAAAGCTGTTATTTTGACATTACAAACAGACACTTCAATATTTAAATATATATTTTTTTCGAAGATAATATTAACTTAAAAATAGATCGCGGACGGTCCGTGGTGCAAGAGATTAACGGTTTACATTACCAATTGACCACTCGTCTCGCCACGGCACCCGCGAGGCCGCGACTGATAGCACCGCCACGTTCGCTTTTTGTCTCCTCGATGCGCGCACGTCTCTGTGAGTGTGCCGTTTCGAACGTTTGTTCGTAGTTTCTGTACTGTCCATATTTATACTGTGCTATTGTCTAGGCTCGTACTCGTAACGTTACAACTAGAATAGTTATTGAAATGAATCATGCTCATGCATGCGTAAAAGTGACCTCGATAGTACATACAATCTTGATATTGTTACAACTGAAATATTGTGAAAGTTATCCACGTTCCTGTCAAAAATTGCTACTTATAGAGACGAAATTACAATTGAAATTGATTATAGTTTTTGTAAGAAAATCGTCTCAAATCGAAAGTGGGTGTGCAGAATATAATAAGACTTCAGAAATTGCAAAATAAAAATGCAACTTGAAAGATTTTGGTGAAACCCGATCACGTATTTCTGTCAAACGTTTGGTTTGGGTTTGGACGGACTTATTGTATAGCTAATCTGGTACCTACCTATAAATATTTTAATCACTTGGGCAGGGTTATTGGGTTCCCATCTGGACTTTATCAGTAGTAAGCCCGGAGTCTGGAATTGTGCCCCGTTGATGGCCATAGGCTCGCTCCCATTACATGGAACTTCAGAGTCCATAATAACTCAGCGCCACCTCACTCTTTATCTCACTCGCACACTATTGCTCCCGGTCACGCGAGCAAGCGAGACAGGGCGGCAGGGAGAAGGCTTCAAGGCTTCGATAGTTTAGGTAATTTCTTTTAACGGTGAAAATAATGATCATTAAAAAAAAAATAACAAAAACATAGTATCTGCTTTATATTTAGTTTCAGTTATTATGCAAAGTTCCAAGATTTAATTTAAGTATGTTTTTAATACTAGCGGTTTATTGTTAGGTTTAGAGCTATCTTTATATTTTTTTTCTATAGAGAAAATTTTATGGAATTGTTTTCGTCAAAAAAAGTACTTAACATTAATCTTCAACTTTACCATTATATTTATTTCAAAATTAATGCTGCAATATCTTCGATATAACGGAGGATCCATGCTAAGCATTTTGAGGTAACCTATTAATAGAGACTTAAACGTAACTGGCGAAATGAGAGTGTAGCATAGGTAACTAAAGTTGCCATACCTCCCGTATTGCTACACGTCCGGTAATTGTCCCGTATTTCAATAAATTCGACAAAATTCGGAATATGATTATATTAAAAAAGAAAACGAGATCATTACAAAGTAAAATCAAGCTCAAATTATGACGGGGCCAAAAAAAAAACATGTTAATTTAAGTAAAAAATTGATAAGTACTATTTTTTTTAATTTTTCTTATTCGAATAAAAACTTTGATTTCTACTTTTTTATTAGATTTGTTTGAAATGTCCCGCATTGGTCCCTGAAAGATATGGCAAGCCCAAGTATAGGTACTATTCTGCCTATCCCTTCGGGGGATATAGGCGAGATGTTAGGTCGCTTTGTGTTTGTGTTTCGGTAGAAGATTTGTATGCATACAAATCTTCATGAAGGCCGCTTGTTATAATAATTAAATGGTGATTGTAGGGACCATATCAGTCCCAATTATCTTCAACTTGCAGCAAAGGGAAACAATGGTCTCTAAAGTAAATTATTAGAATTAAAATAATGATGATGAAGGTCTGATGACATCACTTTATTTGAGCACTTAATGCTCGTTTGATAGTGGAGATTACATCTCTATTTACTTGTCTTATCATTCTCCCACGGAAAGTGTTATAATATGAGATAAGACTTAGGTAGGTAAAGCTAGTATTTCCGTAAAGCATAGGGAACATTACGTGATTTTAGCATCTGTAGGTAAATGTCGTGAAGAGGATGACAAAGAGATGTGAGTATCGCAGCATTGTGCTGATATATAGGAGCCTTTTTGGCCACGCACAGGTCTTTTTTTTTTGTTTTGAATGTAAAATTTGTTCATTTTAAATGCTCCTTTTTACTGTTTGTATTTCCTGTGCGTGTTCCAAATAAAATATTTTTCTTTTCTTTTTTTCTTTCTTTGGATATCGCAAAATAATTTGGATTTTTTTGATGAATACAATTTGCAGTTCAGTAATCTGGTACCACTTATGTACTCCTACCCAGGACTGACCTGGGTGATTGTTACGGTTTTTTATTCAGCTGTTTTCTTGATAATTTAAATAGGAACTGAATTCCAGATAATTCAGAGTTATCTTTCGTGAGTCATAGTCGGATTTTCAGGTTAAATAAACAGAATCTGATCATGTACAGATAAACATTAAGTTACTGTTATCGGATGAGATTTGTGAAAAGTAAGTATCTAAAATACGAGAACGCACATGGTTTAAGGCTCTTACAAACAGGCGCGACACAAAGGCACTGCTCTTCGTGCGACACGCGGTGCCTTTGTGTCGCGTCGCGTGTCGCGCTTATTTGTAGAAGCCTTAACACTGGTTAAATATAACGAGAATTGCAAAATTACCACGATTAAGTAAGTACTTTCTATTCTTAATTGACAAAAAAGGAGGTTATGTATTCGGTATCTTTTTTTATGTTGCTCTATGTGGTGATGATGACAACATGCAGCCGAGTGTAGTGATAAATAATAATTTAGAATATGGTAGCGGTAGGTATTGGGAGAGTAGGGCCATACCATTTATCTGGCCGGAAGATGATTTTCATGAAACGCGGATTTTTGGAAAAACTGACATTTCATGTTAATTATCTGAAAAAATCTGTATTATTGAGAAATTTGTCTTACTCCACTTAATAATTAACTACTATAGGTACGACATAGTTTCCTCACATCCTCTCCCAATGAGGAATGTTCAAAGTTGAACGTACAAACTTACAAAGTACAAACGAGTCCCATAGATACAATTCCACAAACAACCAGAGATTTTATGCTGAACATGTCGTGCATCCTGTCCGCGGCGTACACGCAACGGTACCTTAGGACGATACGAGACGAGACACTATCTACGCGGGTTTTTTTTTACATTTACGCAAGAATGCAGGTGCAAGATTGATGTCATACGTTTAGATTAGAAGCTGGAAGAATAATTAAGACGAATAATTTGTCTAATCATACTTTTGGCATGGCAAGTTGCAGTGGAAGTATGACGGTTCAGCGGTCGTGTTGCGTTTTATAAGGTGTTAAAGTGAAAACTCATTAAATAGTTAGAAGTTAGGTTACACCATTCAGAGATTTGAATCAGACTTTTGAATAAAAATTTCAAGGAATCATTTTGTTAGTCTGAAATATGAAGCAAGTTGCCCTAAAGATTAAAAGATTCCTCTTTTTTATTACGAGACTTGTTACAGATTTCGGAAATTGGAACGATATTTTCCCGTTGTTTCCCGCTAATTTGTGGTCAATTCTGTATTTTTTTGTGACATTCAAATTAGAGTTGCGACTAGTTTCTCATAAAAATAACAGTACCTTTAGTTTATTAGTTGATTTTATAGAATCTACCGCTTCTTGTTGTTTTTAGATATTAGAAAGTGATTTTTAGTTCATACTTATACCTTCCTGCCTACTTTTTTTTTATTTATTTTTATTTATTATTTTTTTATTATTTATGTACACACAGTTAAATACATAGAGATACGACATCATTACTATATTATTTGTTTATTTAATCCATTAAGTTACAGTTTTTCCTTACATAACATCTGCCAAACTGCAAAGCAATTTGTCGACAATTATGTTTATTGTATCTATATGCTAAAAAGATGAACAGACTTTTTACAACCATCAAATAAGTGTTAGAATTGAAAAACTGTCTCAACACTACATTTTTAACAAACTACCCACCGCAAGAAAAAAAAAAACCCACCAAAGTTTATTTGCTAGGCGTGTTCATAAGACGTACCTACTACTCAATACGATTTTAATAACTCGATGAAATCCGTTAGATCAACACCTGAAGAGTGGTCGGCCTACGCACACACGGACATGCACTGTACAGGTTACGTTATTCAACGAACACACCTACACGCGAATATTTCATCTTGTTGATTAGAAATAAACGACGTTCAAAACTTGAATTTAAAAGGTTTGTAATGATACTCACCCGATTAGATTCCAAAGCCTCAGCACTATGCTCCTCCTTCTGACGGAAGCAATTAGTGCATTTGCTCTTATTGAAGATGTTTGGTGCAAATTTCCTGCAATCCGATCGCCCAGACATGATTGCCAGAGGTCAGGGTCTATTCAACGTTCACTATGTCACCGTACACAGCATGATGCTACTGTAAAACACCCACACTAGACGATTAATCGCCTTTTTTCGTACCGAACACGTAGTTTATCACGCGCGCACCCACCGGTGAGTGAGCTATCAGCGAAATCACTGCAAGTGAAGTGAGCGCTAACGTCATACAAAAACACATGCACTAAACACAATCTCCTTCGGCAACCGAACACCGAAGTAGTCGTACAATCGCGTAAACAATATTCGTATTCACGTCAAAATATAAAACAATAAACATCGATTTTACAACGAACACGCGGAGTTCGCGAGCGCGCAACGACACGACCGCCCGTCCATTTTACATCTGATAGAAAAGCAGTGAACACAGTTTGTTGTTTTACAACTTCTCTTTTCTTGTTTATGCGTCTGTAACTTAAAATATCTATGTAGTGACTGGTTTTGCTAGTGTGAGTGACTATGTCCATCTTTGTCTACAACGCAACGTTCGGATCTTTCTGTCTCTGTTACACTTTTCATTAATTATACTTGTTCCTAGTGCTGCCACCTATTGGTTATATCTTTAAACATATGCCATATTCACGCCATGTCAGCAACTCATGAGCACACATTGTGTTCCAGGAGGTAAATAGTTTTTATAAATTACGGTAGGTGGCACTAGTCACAGTTCTTAAACGTTGAAGTTATTTTTTATTTTGGATTATTGGACAGAAGTAGCCAGCGTCTATTTTGTTTATTGTCGAGCTATTTTGTTTATTTTTTAACTAGATATGTTTCAGTTATTGCAATCAGACATTGTATACAAATTAACAGTCGACAATAATAAATAATAGGTGCTGATTTTACTACCTAATAAATAATTACATAAGTTTTATCTGTTAGTTAATTGTATGCTAGTTTTTAGCTATTAATGATGTTATCTAAAAAAATATAGAATTTGACTATTTGTCACTTTGACAGTGACATGACCAGACATTCCAGTGACAGACTGACAGATGACTGTGACAGTACGAGCAATCATTCGATTTATGACGTGTGTGTGCGAGCGGTGCGCCCAATAAAACAGCGTGCGCCGCATTCACGTTATCATACGCTTTCCTCTTTAAACCTCCTCAAAAATTATCAGTTTCGTTTGTAACACCTAGGCAACGGACGCCCTAACGTTTATTAACAGTTTCTTTCATCCTCCCATTCATAGTCAAGGTGAGAGTTGTATAGAAACAGCACGCCCCACTAGACTAGTTTATACTTCACGGATCGCTGTAGACCTTGAATTTGTGTCTGCGAGGGAATTTGAAATGTCCCTGTATGTTTAGTCATCCGGTGTAATAAAATTGGTTCGCGCTCATAACTATGAAGGCTGAATTATAACGTGATATTGTGTTTTAGTATGGAGGACTTGAGTTTCGTTCCCGATCTCCCGAGCGGCCCACTGGATAAGTTCAGAAAAACTGCATCCTTTGACTGGAAACGCCTCAAATTGGCTTTAGAAGGTGATATAGAGCTCCTGAAACTTAAGGTTAGTGACAGAAATGTGACACTTATTTTAATTAATTCCTAAACATTGCACAATATTTTGTTAACAAACTCGCGCCAATAATTTTCTAGATTTAAAAGAAGTCTGAGGAACTAGTAGTTATTTATGAGAGCATGCAGCCGAATTTCGAAATTTAAATTTTGACAATACAGAATCACCAGAATCACATGACCACAATAAAATTATTTTCTTAAATATGTAGGTAGGTGCTGTGATAATAATTAACAATAAAATTAGTCAATGGCAAATATTTACGCAATTAACAAATAACAGATTCAATTTATCATTGGGACATTAATTTAAGTCATTGATAAAAATATATTTTGTTTTAACTGTATTCAAATATTCATCACAAAATGCTTGAAATAGATATTTTATTCAAATACAAAGTTTTATCACATCTGTCAAGGCCAAGCAAGATATTTGGTATGTGCTTCACAAAGTTAAATGTGCACAACATTCCAAAAGAATATTAACCGGCATTGGTACTCATTAAAAAGATTGATTCTAACTTGCGTTACCTTTTGTAGGTCATATTAAAAATATGTAAATGCATTCAAACTATTGGAATATTTTTCAAAGCAAATCATTTGTCATACCTGATGATATGAGATACCTACCAATATCAAAAATACTTTGATAAGTGCATAAATATATTTTCTCAAATCTATGACATAATATTCTAAGTTCAATTTCAGTTTTTTTTTTTTTATCAGCATGTTTCTTATTCTTTTGCACATAAAAAGTGTTTATTTTAGGAATCAAGACCCAGCTCGTACAAAATTATTGCAGTAAATACTCTTTACTACACCTATATATATTACTTTTTATGAAATAAAATTTACTACACTACCTATGCCCGATAAAAAGATTTGATTTTTGAATTTTTAACGTTCAAAGTGCATCTTCGTGCCTATTTGAAATAAATGATTTGACTTTGACTTTGATTTGAAGCCTCTAAAGTGCAACCTTTTTTACTTATTTAGAAATCTAATAGTAGAAGAAAACAGCAATGACATCATAGGATTTAATTTGGGTGACCAATTGACAACTTACTGACATCATGGTGAAAAGAGTAATTAAAATGAAAAAAAAAATTACACTTATCAAAAGTCAGACACAGTTCAGTAAAATGGTTTTCACCATTGTTTTTACCTAAATACTTACTGGAACGTATTTTGCACAATTTAGTTTGTTTCTATTTATATTTCTTAATTTATTTATTTTGTTCTATTATTATATCATTAACTTGTCTTTTTGTTAACTATTTACTCAAAGTAAGTAGGTACGTACCTAAACAATTATAAATATTTTTTAAACTTTAACCATATTATAAATCATATTTTTCTAGCTCTATAGCCCAATAATACGTCAAATTGACGCCTAAGAATTGAAGTGTCCCATATTCAGTATTTTACGTTAAATCTGTTTTTTTTTTTTATTATATTTATTTCAATAAATTTAAAAATATGTATAAAACTTTACAAATACGGAAAATGGCATAAAACTTTAGACTCTATCAGTTTTCTCCTAATAAATAATATTTTGTTTTTTATAGTTACGATAATTTAATAATCTTTTAGCAATAAAACAGTCATAGATTTTATAAACAGTTTTGAAACACATAGATTTTCCGTTTACTACATAAAAATATGTCTTTTTCGTCGAAATTGCCCAATTCATTAGATGGACCAGAGCTTGAAGAATCTCCTGGCTAGCTGGCTGGTTTGTGAATTCAACGTGATCCATCATCTCGTCATCGGCATCAATTCTGACTTCATCTTGAGTCACACAATATTCTTCTTTTGATTCTATGCCCTCGGAGGACAGTCATCATCATTAACTAAAATTGATGCTATGTCATTTAGCTGTCTCGAGGACGTAATTTTGTTTTTTAATCAAATAATAACGTTTAGAGATGGAAATAAAATAAATACAGCAGTAAATCCTAGAAAAATATCAGTGATAAATTCAAAAGTTACACAAAGCCAGAGCATACGTAAAAAAATGGAGCAACATTGTGATAAATACAAATGGTGTTAAGGCTCCAGCAGACAGGCGCGACGCGACGACGACGGTGCGACGCGATTTTGGTAGAACAATATCCATAAAGTTTTCATAGAAATTGTTCTACTAAAAGTCGAATAATTAATTCAATGGAGTAATCTGACATGTGCTAGCTGTCACTTTGTGTAATAAAATGGTCATATTTATTGTAATGGTGATCGTTTCATCATCATCATCATCATCATTCCAGCCGAAAGACGCCCACTGCTGGACATAGGCCTCCCCCAATTGGGAGAGTTTGCCAGAATCGCTACGCTTGGCAGGCGGGTTGGTGATCGCTTAGTTTAATTGATTTATAAAGTGTTTTAGGCGCTATATGGCCCCCTGTTTATAGGAATGAAATACGATCCAGTTGTTATAGGTGTGTATTTACGTCACAGCACATTCATTCAAGCGACAGCGGGAGAAATACGTTTGTACAAACAGGATAAAAATGTCGTGTATTAATCATACAGAGCACTGTAAATATTATACAACATTATTTTTAGTATATGCAAAACCTGAATATAGTTTGTTCAGAATAAGTAACTGAATCGATTCCAATAGTTTTTACACCATGTTATATTTTTTTCCAAAAATATTTAAAAAAGGTTACAAGTTGGACACCGAGCGACACTAAGTACCTATCCGCACTTGACCATTACGACAAAGTTCAAAGCCTGCAAGTGTGATGGAAAATGTTATCACCAGTTAATTACATTACAATCGTCGTACGGTGAGGTACCTATTGCCTAATTAATATTATTATTAATGAACGCAAGGCGCGGGGCGGCGCGGATGCGCCGCGTGGTGAGCATGTTTTTGTACGGACAACCAGGTAACATAACAAGCTTATAACTTTGTTATTTTTCATGATATTGTTTTGAAATTTTGTACATAAATTCTTTACATAAAAATACTAGACACGTGTTTCGGGTTTCGCATAAACTAAAACGAATGTTGTATACTGGAGGTTTTTAATACAGGAGTTTACATCTCTGTTCAAAAAATTAGTGATCATTAGTAGATTAGTACCAATCCCCTGTGTCATAGACATCACTTCTAGATCACCTTGTGTTGCCTATAAATCTAACAGTGGGAACCATAGACAATTAGTTTGGTTCGCCACAGTGTAAAATAATGTGTGTAAAAATCTAGAATACAATACATATTTCCTTATTATTTAAAAATGTGACAGCTGTATGTGACAGTAAAAAAATATATACATTTTAAAGTCTATTATGAATATCATTATTAATTCACATAAAAGTAATATAAATGCTCATTTAGCATTATTCTTGCAAGTACCTACTTAATTATAATTATTTATTACCATTTCATGTAAATAATTGCTGACAGTTTTACAAGTAAATAGTTACAGCTTTATATTTAATGCATATTATTATATCATGAAATTATCACTTAGTAAAAGTTACTTAAACACTTCTATTCATATTTTAAACTACTTGCAAGCCCGCACATTCTGAAGTCAGCCAAAATTCCACACGGCTATGTACTATGCGGGACATCCGAATCGGCAGATTTTTAAACAAAACTTGTTTAAATAAAAATCTCAGGCTCCGTTACAATAACGAGGGGGCCCAATAGGGCCCAAGCCTGCCGGGTCTGCGGGTTTGTCCGAAAGGGGTACCGCTGCCCCGGAATATAAAGGGCCAAGGAAGGCACACGGGTGTGTTTTAGTCAGTAAGAGTCTGACACTCCCTTCCGCTCCACACAGAGCAGGAGGGGGTCATTTTCCCATCCTCAAAAAAGGCTCTGTTACAATAATCACAGATCACCTCAGCTGTTTTTTTTTTCCTCTGCAAAAGCCAGGGGCTCAGCAAAATCTGATGCTGCGATGCTGTTGGTTGATGAGCGTACGTAAGCGTTGTTTAGTTCGATGTACAACAGAATCGGTACCATTACATAACCAAAGAAATATTAGAAATTTCCACTCTGAAATCTTTTTTCGAGTACAGTATAAAATAATCAAATAACAACAAAAGCTATAGCCATGGATATAGCTTGGGATATGGAGAAGGACATATTGCTTTTTTACACGATAACCGTCATCCACGCGGGCGGAGCTGCGGGCAAAAGCTGGTTTGAAATAAATTATTTGACTTTGACACTGACTTTAACAAAGGGATTACTGTTGGGGTTTTTACTGGAAAACAAGTATCATACTGAGCCCTATTTTCCTTGAGGGTTTTTCTGGCAAACAGCCCATGTAATCAAATACAGTTGTATAGTTTTATCCTCTTTTTAAGAAACATAAATCCGCGAATTAAATGATAGTATAAGAAGCCTATAATGTTCCCACCGCTGGAACTCAGGTCCTCTCTGTGAGAGGGAGTGGCGCGGGCCCAGTGCGGGTTGGTAAAGGATAAAGGATGATTTCCACCAAACGGCTCGCATCGCATCGGATCGGAAAGGATACGAACGGATGCGGCGACAACCGATCACGTCCGACAAGATGTTGACGCATACGATCGGCTCCGTGTAGTGATGGATCGAGAGAATATTCTCTCACGGAGAATGTTCTCCTATCGAGAATGTTCTGCAATATTCTTTTCGACCGAGAATTTACGAGAATTTAAAATTGGAAGTAAAGTTGCTTCATTTTAATCCAATGTTTTTTGATTTCAAGGTCTGAATTCAACTTCTTTTGTTATTTAATTATTTTATACTTTACTCGAAAAAGGTTTCAGAGTGGAAATTTCTAATAAGTATTTCTTTACTTATGTAATGGTGCCGATTCTCTTGTACCTACACCGAACTAAACTAACTAAACTGTCACTAAAATTCCTTACTTTTGGCTAGCTATTCTGCAAAAAAAAAATCTCTAAATTTTAAAATAACTCTGACACAACTAAAATCGAATTTGACAATCGCGACTCCACGAGTTTTTGACGTTAACTTTGTAAAACTTTTAAATGCAATCAAAACTATTACTCTAAAAATACATTGATAGAATTGTCTACCAATTTTTAAAATCTCGTATATTCCCTTTACATGAAGCGACTGCCTATCTGACCTCCACATCCCAGTTACTGGGTAACACGATACCTCTTGGTAAGACTGGTTGCTGGTTGTCAGACTTTCTGACGACGCGTAACTGCTAACAAAGATCTACGATTGGCAGTCGGGACTCGGGACCAACGGCTTAACGTGCTTTCCGAGGCACGGAGGGGTCTCGTTATGTTATGAATGGTCACTCATCCACCGACCGACCTCGGAAAGCATAGCTTAAGCGGGAAGCGAAATTCAAATTTTCTTACGATTTTTGCAATTTGCATCTCATATCTGGGTTTATGTTGATTAAAGTGTGATTCGCGACCGTAACAAATATGTATTTACAGATTATAATCATTAGAATCAGTAATACAACTTCTAAGTTAGTATAATCCTAATAGTCATGATTTCATGAAATTGCCATTCAATAGGATTATGTGAACTCAGCAAGTTGTATTGATGATTTTTATGTTTACCATTATATCAATAAATATTTGATACGGCCGCAAATCATATTTTGATCAACATACTGGGTGGCCAATTTGGAGGTATACAACTTTAAAATTTGGTTTATTTTTATTACAAACAAAAATTACAGCATATTTTTGACGTGATAACGTCTAATAAATCGATGAACGTCGGCTGCATGCACGAAAAAGGAGGACTCATTGTCCCGTTACGCGCATTGTCCCGTTACACTCATTGTACACTTGCGCCGCATCAATGTTTTGTTATGACATTGTCACGTTAAACTATCGTCCGTAAACCAATTTTACAGACAACCAATTTTTCTATAATTATTTTACTCAGGCTTGGCAATTTTATAAGAAAATTAAGATCAGCGTAATCTCCTCCTTTTTTATACTCAAAAATGCGATCGCTTTTCATTGTGTTTTGCATTAAATTTTCGCATACTTTGTTAGTTATCCCACTAACAAAGTCACAAATATTCTGATTTTTGTAATCAAGATTGACCAGGACACGTCCCTTTGGATAACCCCATACATAAAAAGTCAGGACATGTCGCGAAATGCTTAGGGTCAGCTCACACCGAGACGCGACGCGACGATATTGGAAGAGGCCAGTGATTTCGCGCTGCGCCGCGCGCCGCCGCGAGACGCATCGCAACGTCGCGAGGCGCATAGTAAAATCGTTGGCAACGCGTCGCGTCGCGTCTCGGTGTGAACTGACCCTTATTGATCAAAATGGTATTCGTTACTCTTAATGACTTGTTAGAAAAAAGGGTTCGTTTTTAAATTCGTTTAAGAACTTCAGGATAAAATTACTGAAAGTATTGCGGTGGTCATGGTCTTATAGACTGTGCATAAAGAAAATTTTAACTAAATAATAAACACCAAACAACTGCAAAATTTGGCTTTAAATCAGAATGGGGGCTAAAAAAAGTTGTATACATCTTAATTGGCCACCCTGTACAACATGATACTGACCTGCAAATTGCAAAAAAACTTAAGAAAACTTGAATTTCGCGGGCTACCCTGACGCTTTCGCTTTAACGATACTACAAGCTTTATTAGAAAGAAGGTTTAGTTATTTACCTAGCGTATTCTAGAAAAAACTAAAAAGAGGGGACTCCTACTTGTGCATTCAGTTAATGACAATAATAAAGCGGAAGTATGCTTTCCTAATACTGAATGAACTGTTCATATTGAGGAATAGCTATGCAATGAGGACTACACGAATTTAATATTAATCCCACACAATTTTGATCTTTATCAGTAGAGAACACAGTTCCATATTGTTTGAATTTAGAAATAAATTCTAAAACATGCGTGCGGAAAGTAGAGAATCGTTGACTCAAATTGTAGAGAAATAAGGTTTTAAATCAAGTAATAATGTAGGCATTCTAATATTGTATTCATTGGCTTTTTCAGATTTTAATGGAACTTTTAATCAATCATAGTTTTGTAGTGAAAAGTCGTCAATGTATTGTGTCATGGTATGTGTAGTGTTCTGAAACAAGAGAAAAAAATACTGGATGAATGAGGAGGCTATTACCCTAAAAAAGGGGTCCATAAAGGGAAAAAATTACTACTTACTAACAAGTTTAGAACAGTAGTAAGCAAATATTAGTAACAATACTAACACTACACGTGATATGTAAAATTACAAAAAAATTAATAAAAAAGCTTCATTAGGATTATATTATGTGTAGTGTTCGATACGGAACAATCTAGTCTCTACCTACGTGCTTAACATAAAAGGCAACTAAAGATTACGTGAAGAGACTGCACAGCGTCATCTTGTATACTTCTTCACATCAGCTGTCACAAACGCTGTGAAAAAAATTCACGCCGTAGTAAAAATCTCTGAGTCACCTAGCAGGCTTGACTGCCTAAGAGTGTATTCATGTCACCGCTGCTAACCGGTGCCGATATGTCAGCATTTCTCGGCGCTGACAACTGTCAACGTTGGTCGGCGCAGGCAGTTTTCATATTTTTGGACAAACCACCGCAAACCGGCGCCGACTAATCAGATAAGAACTCGTCGACGCTTATCAGCGACGGTTCGCACTGATTCGTTGAATCTCCCCTAAGGGTGTATTTATGTACACCCTTAGGATATATTTATGTAGAACCGGCGCCGATATGCCAGAAGCAGGTAATTTCCATGCTTTTTGCCAAATCAGCCCGAACCAGTGCGAACCGGCGGGGTCGCGGCGCCGACTAATTCGGATAGATAGGAACTTGTTGGGCTTAAAGGCGACAACGACGGTTCGTGTTGATTTGGAAAAAAGTATAAAAACTGCCTGCACCGACCAGCGTTGACAACCAGCGCTTGTCAGCGTCGATAAACGCTGGCATATCGGCTCGTGGTGCCGGGCATCACCCTATTTCCTCCCGTGGGTGTCATAAAAGGCGACCAACGGACTTACCAGAGAATGGGCAGCAGCGTTCTCTATGCATTTTTAATACCATACTGCGATCGCTAACCCGCCTGCCAAGCGTGGCGATTATGGCAAATCCCCCCAATTGGGGGAGGCCTATGTCCAGCAGTGGTCATCTTTCGGCTGAAATGATGATGATGATCGACGCCGGTTACTATACCTTTCTACGTGAATACAATACACCCTGGGCGCGGTAGACGTACATTCCAGTATTCTTGCATTTGTCTACTAATAACATCATACTGCGATCACCAATCCGTCTATGTACCAAACGTGGTTTTTATAGCAGTTCCTCCAATGACCGGTCATTGAAACACCAATGTACAGTAGGCTGCACGTAACAAAACCAGAATAAGCTGGCCTTGCATTCTATTGAAACTGCGTACTACACTCGGCCAGCTCAAGATCAAAGTGTTACCGTGCGGTCTACTGTCCTACTAATCGACTAGGAAGTATATAGAGAGTCGATTGAGAGCGTCCGGTCTGCACTAACTGCAAAGGGCAATTGACAGAAATCCGAAGACTGACGAAACACGAAGTTTGTCGAGGGACATTAAGTAAATAGTTGTACTGTACATATTTATGGGCTGACATAACAGTAATTAAACTAAGTCACGTCCACAATTTGTCTATCTTTGCCTCTGATTCATAGTCATGCATAAAATTACTGGCTCAACAACAGTCACTCAAGGAAACCATTTGAGTATTCAATTGTTTATGAAGCCACTTATACTCATCATGTGGTAACTGATATGCTGTAGATATATGTGTTATTTAAAGACACTGGGGATTTATCTGTGTATTTTTTCCCACATCGTGTCGGTAGGAATTTGGAAATGACAACTTCTGTCGGTTCAGCTAGTTTTTTAATAGGACGAAAAGTAGCCTATGTCCTTCTGCAGGCTCCAGGCTACCTATCTGACAAATTTCATACCGATCGGTGGAGTTTTTTAGGCGTGAAAAGATAACAAACCTTTTTTTTTGGGTGGGAAATTATCAAATAACTTCTCCCGCTCTGGGCGGAGCGGGAGGGCGTGTCCGACTTTTACTGACTAAAACCCACCCGTGCTCCTTCATTTGCCTGTTTGCCAGGGTCACGGTTTCCCTTTCGGACAAACCCGCAACCCTGGCGGGAAGGTAACATACCTGACATACAGACAGAGTTACTTTGCCGTCTTTTATAAATAAATGAAATTGAAGTGTCCGTTTGTCTTTGTAATGTCAAAATAACAGCTTTTTACTAAGTTCCTAGGAAATTATATTCGGCACTTATAACAAATAACAATTTTTTTTTTGTCTGTCTTTATGTCATTCTGTCTGTTTGTTCCGGCTAATCTCCGAAATGGCTGGACCGATTTTGACGGGAGTTTCACTGGCAGGTAGCTGATGTTGAAAGGAGTAACTTAGGCTACTTTTATTTTAGTAAAACCCACACGGACGAAGACAGGTAATACTTTAATTAATGCGCCTGTGTGTTATTGCGAAGTAATCTGACCCATTGGAAATGTGATATCTTAATATCGATTCAATGTAAATCCAGTCAAATATAACCAAAATATATTGTTTTGATTGAGATAGTGTCTGGCACTGCTCATAATCAAATTACGCATAAAATAAATCAGCTGTGGAAGCATGGATTATGGATTTATGGTTATTAGATGTCCTCGGTATCATTTCCGTTGTGTGACCAACATTTTCTGTTGTGAAATCCAATCGTCTCAGTGCCACTGGTTCCGATTCTGTTGAGGTCCAGCAGATATTAGTCCACTGCCTTTAGAAAAAAAATACTCATTGTGAGGGAGTGCCGGGCAAACTATTAGTACTGTGTATAAAAATATAACATAGGTAGGATAAAGTTTTGCATGGTCTGAAAAACGAACCCCAGAACATAAAAAAGAGTCCAGAGTCATGCGTGACTGCTAGTTTTTCCAATACGATTCTATGATACCTACCTGATTTAATGGGCAAGCGCTAAGGTAGCTCGCGAAATTCAAATTTTCTTACGATTTTTGCAATTTGCAGCTCATTGTCTGGGTGTATGTTGATTAAAGTATGATTCGCGACGGTAACAAATATATATTTACAGAATTATAATCATTAGAATCAGTAATACAACTCCTTAATTTACAGTGATGGGCGTAACTAGTTATTTATGTAATCTAATTAATAATTGAATTACATAATAATTTGATTAAAATAAAATTTAATTACATATTATTCAATTACATTGTAATTAGATTACTTTGGATGTGCTATGAAATTAATTACAATGTATTTAATTACGAAATAATTTGATTACAATGTAACCTAATTACATAGTATTTAATTATATTATAATTATAATTGCTTTGAATATGAAATATCGCATGCTTGCATCGCACAGTTGCGATATAGGTATTGCAAGTGCGGCCCGTACGTCATCGGGAAGTAGTAAGTAGGTATAATGTGCGGGGGAGCGGGGGGGTTCTATGCATTGTGCTCGTGCGCCGCCGCTCCTAGCCACCCCCCTTCACCCGCCCGCTTCAGTCTCTTCTAATCTTTTGTATTGTAAGCACGCAACATTTTCTTAAGATTACAAGTCGTATGTATTTTGGTGATTAGTGTAAAAACTTTTGTGCTACGTACAATGAATGAAAGTGCAAGACTACTTTTAGAAGATGACAGTTCAGTGGGCGAATCTGTGTCTGCTGGTCAATCGACATTACCGTCACCAAGCAATACTTCTGCAGTGCAACCCACTATACTTGACGGTAAATTCTTTGAGATACTTCATGATTCATCAGGAACTGATAAAATAGTCGCCATTTGCAAGAAATGTCTGCCTAATAAAGTAGAAATAAAAGGCTCGAGATTGTGTACATCCAATTTCAAAACTCATTTAAAACGGAAACATGGACAAGAAACCATACAAGAATACCAAGAATATATTAAAACTAAAAGATCGAAAAACGTTCGTACTTCCAGTTCGTCAAACGAACTATCACCACGAAGGTCGTCAAATGTACCCTCATATTCTCAAGCTGAATTCGATCGAGATATTGTTAAGTATTTTGTTAACTCAATGATTTCTCTAAAGTGCACTGAAGACCCTTACTTCCGACAAATTTTACGTCGATTAAATATAGGTGCGAATAATCTAAGAATCATGAGCCGGCGGACACTTGGAAGAATGATTACGGAATTCTTTGATGAAGAGTCTACTTTAGTGAAACAAGAACTAAATCAAGTGAAACACGTTTGTACGACAGTTGATATTTGGTCTGGACGTCGAAGAAGCTTTTTAGGTGTAACAGCACACTGGATTGATTCACATAGTTTAAAGCGTGTCTCAAGGGCATTAGCATGTCAACGTTTTAAAGGCACTCATAGTTATGACAAAATATACGAATTGTTGCAAGAAATTAATTCAAGGTATGGCTTAACTAGCACAAACGTTGTGGCTTGTGTTACAGACAACGGCAGCAATTTTGTGAAAGCGTTTAAAAGTTTCGGTGTACATCGTATCAATGTTTCAAACGAGCAAAACACTATTGATTCATGTGATGAAGACTCCGATACTGATAGTACAGACGACGAATTAACGTATCTTAATGACCTTTCTTCAACAATTACCCATTTAGAGACTCGTTTGCCATTACACCTAAGATGCGCTTCACATACTTTGAGTATTTGTGCCACCGACGCTAACAAAATACTAGAAAACCAGGAAACGGAGCTATCGAAAATGCATGACCAAACAATCAAAAAATGTAACACATTATGGAAAGCTGCAAATAGGCCAAAATCGGCTGAAATTTTACAAAATATTCTTGGCCATACTCTAAATAGGCCAGTAGAGACAAGGTGGAATAGCCATTATGATGCCTTAAAAAAAATCGCATCCATAAAAGATAAATCTGCAACACTTCACAGAGCTTTAAACATAAAAAATCCACTTCGTGAATCTGAATTTACCTATATATATATATTTTTTTTTTTTTTTTTTTTTTTTTTTTTTTTTTTTTTTTTTTTTTTTTTTTTTTTTTGTAATGGCATCTCGGAGGTATAACCACTGGGGGTTCCTGCTCCTTAACCGGACTTTCCTGTGGTGCCGCAAGCTCCTAACGAAGTTTACGCCTCCAGCCAGGGGGTTTACACTAAAATCTACTTAAGCTAGACGACTGCTCGCTAAGGGCACCCCAGGTGGGGCTCGAACCTCGGCTTAGGGCAGTGTCGGAGGGAGGGTGGCAAGGGACCGTCGGTGGCTGGATAATATCAGGGTTCTGATTATTATTAATCGGGGGAGTTTGGATTACAGGCTCAGCTAAACCACATGCTGGCACATCGTTAAGCGTCGTCAAGGGACGGGGAGGGCTTATTAATCGGGGTCGTCGGTTTCGCGCGGGACCTCTAAAGCGAGGTCGGAATTGTGATCGTGTTCGTGTTGTGTGTACTCTTCGAGCTGTACTAGTTTCCCTACGGCTCTCCTGAATGAGAGTGGTGGGGTCGTCTGGGTCGGTCAGTGCGTGCCTTGGACGGCGGATCGTACTAATGCGGGAGGGGGTATAATTGGCGGCCTGCACAACGAGAGTGTTGCGGTGGGTGGCGGCAGAGTCGAAGAATCGCTTGGAAGAGCGTTTCAGAAATTGGGCTATTGTAGGCATTCTAAGCTCTACATGGAGGTTTGTGTTCCGAACGAACCAGGGGGCTCCCGTGCATTTACGGAGGAAACTATTTTGAATGATTTGCATCTTATGGATGACATGTGATTTTGCTTGGGCAAAGACCGGACTCGCATAGGTCATGATGGGGCGGATGCACGCGGTGTACAATCGCAATTTGCACTTGAGTGACAATTTGCTTTTTTCGTGGACAAGGGAGTGAAGCCTAGAGAGAGCGAAGGCGGCGCGCGAACGCACCTTACTTACATGCTCAGAAAAGGAGAGGCGTTGATCGAGAATGACACCTAGATATTTGGCTCGCTTCTCCCAAGGGATAGGCTTGCCGAACATGGTGACAGGTTTGGGCTTTGGGGGGATTTTTCTCGGTTTTATGAAGAGAACCGCTTGGCTTTTGTCAGGATTGACTTCGATCCGCCACTTTCTAAACCACGCACCGAGCTTGTCGGCTGCAGTCTGGAGAGTGTTGGTGATGACATTATGACTCTTCCCTCTGTAGTAAACGGCCGTATCGTCTGCGAACAGAGCCAACTGAGCCTTTTTAAACTTCGGGATGTCGCTGGTGTAAAGCGTAAAAGCCAGGGGGGATATCACAGAGCCCTGAGGGACTCCTGCGCGTATGGGATGGGAGGAGGAGAGGGCTCCCTCTATGCGATAGCGAAAGGTGCGATTCGACAAAAAGTCTCGTAAGATGAGCACGAGACGCTCGGGCACACCGAGTTGGTACAGCTTGTAAATCAAGCCGTTGTGCCAGACTTTGTCGAACGCTTTCGCTATATCAAAGAAGATAGCTCCTGTCATAAGGCCGCGTTGAAAGCCGGCGCTTATGTCCTCGACTATACGGTGGACCTGATGGGTCGACGAATGTTTGGTACGGAATCCAAACTGTTCGTGGGGGATAAGGCCCTTAGTCTCGGCGTAGTCTCTGAGACGCTTATAAATAAGCCTCTCGTAGAGTTTGCCCATGACTGTGAGCAGGCTAATGGGGCGGTAGCTCGCGGGCTCCTTCTTGGGTTTACCGGGTTTGGCAATACCGATTACTGTGGCCTCTTTCCACACTTGCGGGAAGACATTATTGTTCATGGCTCCATTGAAGATGGTGGCCAAGAGCATTATCAGGTGGGCGGGGAACAATTGGACCACCCTATTGGTGATACCATCAGAGCCAGGGGCTTTACGAGGTTTCAGACCCTTTATGAGCTCGTGCACTTCCGCCGGTGTGACGGGAGCCAGAGGATACTCAGGGTCTTCGACGGGCGGGAGGGAGGCTCTACGTTCGACTTCAGCGTCGACCTCATCGAGGTGCGCCTGGTCTACTGGTTGAGAGCTGGGCGAGCACTGGGCCTCTAGACTGTCGGCTAAGCATTCGGCTTTGTCGATGTCTTCGAAAGCGAGAGACGCGTCTGGGCGGATCAGTGGGGGCATTGAGGCTGAGCCACCTCCTCGGGGATTGAGTTTCCTTTGGAGTTGCCAGAATGCTAGATGGTTCGGCTCTAGGCTGTTCAGTAGCTTATCCCAGTCGGCGTCACGAAATTCCTTCACGCGTTTACTTACAGCACGCTGCAAGTAGCGCATGTGGATTTTGTTAGCCGTGCAGGGAAAGCTACTGTACGCACGGACGGCTGCGTTCTTCTCCGTCATCAGTGCACGTACATCGTCCGGCAGTTTCCCGCGACGGTTATCCGTCGCCGGAACCTCCCTTGAACATGTGTTCAGGACAGATTGTACGTGCTCTGTGAGAGAGTCGATCGCGGTCGTCGTGTCTGCGATAGAGTCGAACTGGTCGGGGATCGAATCCAATTGGGGGGACGTGTTAGCTTTCAAGCTTTCGCCTACTCGCTTCCAGTCCGTTATCCTTTTGGTACGCGGGGGGATATTGGGGTCGTGGAGACCTATGCGAGGGGCCAATTCTACGAGAACAGGTCGGTGGTCAGAGTGAAGCTCGTGGTGCACCTCTATAGAGACCAACCGTAGGTTGATGTTCTTTAGAAGTGCCACATCGAGCACGTCAGAGGCATGGTCAGGATTATGCGGATAGTGGGTGTGATTCATCGGGGCGATGATATCAAAATTTAGGAGGGGGCAGAGGTCAAAGAGGGCTTTACCCCTATGGGAGGTGAGTCTACTATTCCAGGCTGGGTGCTTGGCATTGAGATCACCCGCCATGATGACGGAATCACTCATGCTCAAGAGGGTGCTAAGGTCGTCGGTCAGTAGTCGATCTTGGATGGGATCAATTGTAATGGTAGGGGGCAGATAGGCTGATATTATCGTTATAGATGGGTGGCCCGTCATACCGATTCGGCAGATCGAGACTTCTAGTAGGGACTTTAGGACAGGAGGGTCTATGGGCGTGCAATAGAGCTCTGATTTATAATAGATAAGAGTACCTCCCAGGTGGCACCGCGACCTATCGTTGCGAATTATACGATAATTCGCAATTGACGGGTTACGGTGCCTGGGTTTTAAAAAGGTCTCTTGAATTAGGAAAACGTCTACCTTATGATCGCCGAGGAATTCGGTGATCTCTGAGTTTTGGCCGTCCAAGCCATTGGCGTTAAAATAACCTAACATTAGGGATCGGGGTTTGTTTCTAGCGGGGGACCTAGTATCCATTAAGTGGTCTAGGGGTGTTGTTCGCGAATCTAGACAATGCTTGCGTGATCTCGGGATACGCATTGTAGATTGCCTGAATTTGGTATAAGTCACCGGCGTTGGTCGCGGCGACTATCTCATCGGCCATCCTCCTCGCGCGGGGGGTGAGGAAGACCATGTAGGTGGAAGAGATCACCTGGAAGGGATCTACTTTGTTGACACCGGCCACGGGAGTGGGGGTGTGGTTAGGAGGGGGGCGCGCGTACGGAGCGGCGGCGACGGGCGCGGGCGCGGGCGCGGGCGCGGGCGCGGCGACGAGGGGCGCGGGTGCGGTGGGGGGCGCGATGGTCGCGGGTCTCGATTGCGAGTTCTCGAATCGGGTTCGCGGGTCCATTAATCGGGGTATACTGGCCTGAGGGGCCTGGGGAGCGACTGCCTGAGGGGCGTGTCTAGTCTGGAGATTAGGGAACGCCTGCTGATGGTGCAGGTAATTCCAGGGACTGGGTCTCTGGGGACTCAGTCTTACTGGTTCCAAGTAGGACGGGCATTCGCGGAATTGACGCGCGTCGGTACGCTTCGCTAAGCGAGGGGGCGCGGATTTTGGGGCTTTAGCGCAGCCACGGTAGTTCGCGGGGTGGCCTGCCTCGCCACATAGCACGCAGCTAGGTGGCTCAGTGCAAAGTGCGCGGTCCTTTGGACGTTCGCATTCCGCAGTGCTATGCGAACCCAGGCACTTTACGCACCTGGGTGTCGCATAGCAGTGCTTCTGCGTATGCCCGTAGAGTTGGCAACGGTGGCACTGGGCAATCACGCTTGACTTGCGGGGTCTCTCGATCTCGAGACCCGAGAGGCTACAGATCGATTTGATCTGGAAGATCGGGTTATGACCCTCGGAGGGTGGGCAGATCACGAGGATCATATCAAAGGCCTCACCGCGTCGCGCGCGGTGCATACGGTGGACCTCGTTTACTGGGACGTTTTGCGACCTAAGATCGGCTATGATTTCGGAGCAAGGGATCTCCCGGGGGATCCTGCGGATTACCACGCGTGTTTCCTTTTCCTCGGGGAGGCAATACGTGTGGAAAGACACGTTTTTAGAGCGAAGCATTTTAGTTAGGCTCCTGTAGTCCGTGGACGTGGGAACCGTAACCTTGATGCCGGTCTGGGTTGACTTGGCGTGCGAGTAATTTACCCGGAGCTCGACACACCATTTTGATATATCAGTCCATTTGGACTTGTCCTGGATAAATACCGGCGGTGGGGGGGGGATTTTCTTAACGGACGCGGAGGGCGCGGGCGCGGCGGAGGGCGCGGCGGTGGGGACCTGCGTCGCGAGGGGCGCGGACGCGGTGGACGGGGCGGGGGTGGGGACCTGCGACGCGGAGGGCGCGGACGCGGTAGACGGGGTGGGGGTGGGGACCTGCGACGCGAAGGGCGTGGACGCGGTAGACGGAGTGGGGGACGCAGGAGGGCTGAGGGCCTCTGCTTTCCCTTTCTTGGCGGCCTTTCTCTGGGCTTTCGTCTTCTTCCTCTTGCCCCCCCGTCCCGAGACTAGGCTGAAGCCTTCGTCCGAGGTGGAGGGGGAAGAGGCAGAGGACGCTGCCGACCGTGTCGTGACGGTACGGTCCGATTCTGAGTCGGAACCAGCGGGACGCGGGGTGTCGGCTCTTCCACCACTGACTGCCTCTTCTGTTTCCATGTCGGAAACAGATGAGCCAGCCTGCGATAGAGGCGAGCGAGAACGCGAACGCGAACGCGATGGAGAAGGAGAAGGAGAGCGGGGGCTATCCGTCGAGTGGGTGCGAACGGACGCCGAGAGGGTGGCAGCCGCGAGGGCTCCGTATTCCTGTCCATATTTGGACTGGAATACGGGGTCCTTTAATACGACTCCGATCAAAAAGTCGATCAGAACGGTCCCGATGACGGGGTTTTTCTTATATTCGGGGGGGGGGGGGCATGATGGCGGCGGGGAAGTTATCCCTACGACTATATCCCTAACTCCCCGGGTGGGTTTGCCCGGGGATGAGTGAAGCCTCCCTGCCGGGTCAGGCAGGGAGATGTGTGCTAATGGTGAGCCCTAAGCTTGTAACCCGTCGCCAGTCTTATTGTGCGAACGGGGCCCTACAAATCCGGTGCGAAGGGTGTAGACACACCCTAAAGACACCGGGTGAGTAGCTGTGAAGGGAAAACTGTCACCAGAGCCGACTAGGAGATCCCCCAAGGCCGGTTAACTCTGGGACCCGTCCAATTGACTGCCTTGCCCTGATGGGGTTCGGCGGGTGTGATTGGGTCAACACCCCCTTGGATTCATTAGCACCGTTAGGTTTCAACCAAGGACCACGAAACTGTGGTTTTTCCCTGACGGGGTAAAAACGCGCGCAACGTTTTAGATGACAAGGTTTAAAGAAACCAATACCAACCTGTCTTGAAAAAGACAATAGTTGATATTATTGTTAGTAGTCGGACTACTAGTGCAATCGTTACGACTGGGCGTAACGATTACCGGATGGCGGCGGCGGCGGACACTTGACACGGCACGGGCGCAGCGAGCCGGAGCTGCAGCACACGACCGTTCCGAACGGTGTCGCGACGCGGAATGACCGAACAAGCGCACCGGGGCGGGCGCAGGGAGCGGGAGCAGCGTAACGACCGTCCAGGGCGGAGGTCGAACGGTGAGTGGTTTACCTATATAAAAGAATACCTGTCTTGTACTCAACCTGTCGCTGATGCGCTTGACATTCTTCAAGGTGAAAATGCAACCTTTTACGGAATATTTTTGCCAACTATACTCTCGTTGAAGAAAAAGTTGACAAATTTAACTGAAACAAGAGACTATGAGTACTGCAACACTCTGACTGAAACTTACCTCAAAAGTGTGCAGACAAGGTTTAAAAATTTTCTGAAAATTTCGGGACCTGAAGCTGAAAACGCTGCTTTAGCTGCAGTTTCTCATCCTAAATATAAAAAAATGAAATGGACATCATTAATTGGCCAGGCAGAATATAGTATAATGAAAAATTTACTCGTAAAAGAAGTCGTAAAGATAATACCAAATCAATTATCTCGAGAAAAACCATCAACGAAGTCGAGGGAGGATGACTATTTTGAAATCGATTCAAGTTCGGATTCAGATAACCAGAGCAGTGAACCAAGATCCAAAGCTGAACTTATAGTCACTCATTTTTTGGCAGAAGACAGCAGAGAACTTCAAATATTAAATAATCATAAGGAAATTAAAGAAACATTTTTAAAATTTAATACCCCTCTACCTTCTTCTGCACCTGTGGAACGTATGTTTTCGCACGCGACAATGATCAATTGTCCGAAAGCAAACCGTTTGTCAGACGAAATGTTTGAAAAAAGAGTCATATTAAAGGTTAATTTAAATTATAAATCAGAAAACTATTTTTTTTTTTATTAGCCAATGGTGAAAATTATAATTAATAAAAGATTTAAAACTAAACAATGATTGACAGATGATTACATTTTTTTTAGTATAAATATGTGTTTTATTTTCGTATTTGTCAAAACTGTATTAAATAGGGCATTTTTGTAAGAGGTGTCCCAATACTTATATAAATGTGTAATTACATTTTATCAGATTACTTATGTAATCTATTATAATGTAATTAGATTAACTTGCAATTCAATTACTTTGTATTTAATTACAGTATGTACTCATTGCAATTAGTTACTTAAGTAATCTGTTACAAAGTATTTCAATTACTAATTACAATGTAACTGTAATTTGTAATTATTAATCTAAATACTTTTTGCCCATCACTGTTAATTTAGTATAATCCTAAAATTCATGTTTTTATGAAATAGTCATTCAATCAGGTTATACGAACTTAAGGAGTTGTATTACTGATTATACTTAAATCGATCAATAAATATTTGATACGGCCGCGAATCATATTCAGATCAACATACAACCTGATACTGACCTGCAAATTGCAAAAACGTAAGAAAATTTGAATTTCCCGGACTACCCGGACGTTTTCGCTTACTAGAGACAGCGCTTACTAGTTTTTTGAATTCTTCGGAAACATAAAAAAATGTGTTTCAAAATTCATAAAGAAAGATATATCTTATTTAAGGATCTTGCGGGCATACAATCGCTCTTAATAACACGATTATAGTATTAACTTTGCTGAATAGAAAAAAATCCCGAAGTTACCCCATTCCATAATGTTTAATCAATCTCATAGCTATTAAACAGACGTTTTTTTCTTATTTTATATGTAAATGAAAAGGTAGTAAGATTGTTTAGCACAATTCGCTGAATTTATATATATATAAAATGATTAAAAAAATTACTATGTTGAAACACCTACCAAACGCGCGAGGCAACCAAAAAAATTAAAAAAATCTGATAAACCTACATGGGCACTTATGAAACGTCAGAACCTAGGTGCACGGTTCCAATTGGTCGTTTTCGTCGAACCACTCTCGACTTCGCGAGCCTGCTTCAGTCAGTCGATCATAGCGCCTTAAATGCATAGTTGCGGAGGTATGCGAGGGCCAACGGTGTAACCTATTGCTCTTAATTGACACCTACTCCAGTTTATTCAACGTCCTTCGTATTGTCTGGGACCATTTGCTAGTAATTTTTCATCAACAAAGACCAACCTTCCGCACTGTTTAGTTTTTAGACATCGACCTTACTTAGTATAAAATTGTACTTGAGTTTATACGAAGAAGTTGCCGTTCTGGTTCACCTATATTGCTCTATAACCATTAGTAGTGATAAACTCTCACTAGATATTGAGATCAAACCAAAGTATGAATGTCTGAAGTAACGTTCCTACATAGGCACTCATCGATAAGACTGGGGAACCCCGACAAAGAGTATCGAATCAGAAATAGGACGATAAAAGCGAAAGTGGTTAAGACTTCGTAAATTAAACTAAGGGTAAATTTCACCAATTTAACTGAACGCGATCAGCACATCCTAACCGCGTTCAAGACCTGTCAGTGTCAAATATTCCACACCAATAATAACACTGACAGCTCTTGAACGCGGTTTATTTATGTGAAATTCACTCTTAGGGCGAATTTCTTCAATGAAACTGAACGCGATCAGCGCTTAAACCACGTTTTATAGCTGTCAGTGTCATTCTTTTCTATGGAATATTGACACTGACAGCTCTTGAACGCAGTTTAGACGCGCTGAACGCGTACAGTTTTAATGGTGAAATTCGCGCTTATTCCGCAGAATGAATTATGGCATTCCAAAAGTATGTAACAGTATGATGTGCGACTCAAGAGAAAGGATTTGATCACCCCTTACTTTCTGATTTTGTGTATTCATCCTCATCTGCGTAGCCTTGTCCCAACTATGTTGGGGTCAGCTTTCAGTCTAACCAGATGCAGCTGAACACCAGTATTTTACATGGAGCGACCGCCTATCTGACCTCCACAACCCCGTTACTGGTTAATACGATACCCCTTGGTAAGACTTGTCAGACTTTCGGGCTTCTGACGACCCGTATCGACTGTCATCTACAAATGACAGCCGGGATCAACGGCTTCACGTGCTTCGTCGAACCTCAAATACTAAATTCCCATTTTGCTTTCCTAAAAATATTATTTAACACTAATATATTGAATGCACTTCTTTTTGTGAACTTCTAATTATTCTTCTTTTTTGGGGTCGTAAAAATACTAAATAGCCAAGTAGTTTTTAGAGGTTTCATTCATTAAAAAACCGGCAAGTGCGTGTCGGACTACGCACAATGAAGGGTTCCGTAATTGGGATGATCAAAATTAACATTGTAGTTGAAAAACAAGTTCTCCCATTCATTCCAAGTGCAAATGTAAGTCTGTACGCACAACATTGAGAGATTTACGATGTTATTCCGAGACCATAGACTTCATATAGGTTTATCTGTACTCTATAAGTAAAGAAGACTTTTTTTCTGTATACTATATAGGCTCAGTAGTTTTGAGAGATGAGGAGAAGGTCAAATTCATTTATTTTCTTAAATAACTTTAAAAGTATTTATTTTAAAATTATAGAAGAAATATATCTGAAATCCTTACAATAAACCCTTTCATTTGATGTCACACGGTACAGTTTGCAAAACTTTTTATTTTAATTTTCTAGTTTGCTCCCCAAAAGTGACTATTCAAAATTAACTAATTTACGTTACGTTTAATTATGTCTATCTATAAGTAACTAGCATCATGAAACGAGATCACTGACACCGACAACCCGATATTGAGACCATATATTTGCTGATGACTCAATTCCTGTTTTAATGCAAAATCACCGTAAAATACACTACCTACGCAGCGCAGTTAGGTGGTTTTATCAGCGCATTAGTAGAATATGTTTAATCTTGCATGACCGCAGAACACGTGATCCGCCATGACCCTGAAATCGTGAAACCGTCATTTATTGGTCAACTTTATTCATACTTCAGCCTTCAGTACTTTATTGTTGATTGCTCTGTGTAAAACACTTAACGGGCTACTCGCATTAGAATTAATCAAAGATGAGTTATGTATGTGTTTATAGCTTGCATTGTTTAATGGCATTGAAAGAGAATGAATACTTCATTTACTTGAAAAAGAGAAACTATCACGCAAAATTCTAATGCTAAGAATTTGTTTAAATATCTGTTCTAAAACCTTCACTTGAAAGGTACTTGAAAAGACAAACCAACGAACCCAAATACAGAAGTCACGGTGTGAAACCAACCGAGTTGCACTATCCAAGTCATGCCATACTTTAGAACGGGCTAGCGTCTATCGGGTCGTGCCTTTGCTGTTGACCGCTGAGGAGTTTCCTCGGCTGGACCCAATCCTGGGTGCAGCAGCCAGGTCATGGTAGACTTTAGAATGAACTATTATTATTAAATGCGTAGGGTCTGTACTGTTGACCGTTGAGGAGTTCCCTCGTCTGGTGTCAATCTGGGGTACAGCACCTAGGTCATGGTGAACTTCAGAATGGACTATCATAATTGAATGCGTATATAAAATTTGTACCTACGCTGTTGACCGCTGAGGAGTTTCCTCGCCTGGAGCCAATACTGGGTGCAGCAGCCAGATCATGGTAGAATTTAAAACAGACTATCATAATTAAATGCGTATATTCAATTTCGTGTTTATACCGTTGACCGTTGAGGAGTTCCTTCGTCTGGAAGAATCACTCTATCATATATATGATATAAGAATATCTCAATCATCTAATCGAAGTTGTAGTTTCGCTAATGATGGTCACCATCCACCCGTGTGGCAATTATTATTTAGCCACGTCCTCCAATTTTGCTACTATGCGATTAAGAGTCCCTATCAATTTCGCGGTCAAAAAACAGAAATTTCTATTTTTTTCAGCACAAATTTCTCAGTAACCTGAAGATACCTGTTTTTTTTTTAAATGCCCTGTTATTCATCACATCTTTATCTAGTAAGTGTACTGATTAAAATTTTGATAACTACTCAATATAAATTACGAAAAATATAAATCTGACACATGTTTTTACGTAAGCACGAAACACCCGGTTTTCCAATCTGTTTTTTGGCTTACTGGTGGCAAATAACAATCTGAAAAAATTCATACATACTGGACATATAGTATACTAGTAAGCCTACAACTTTTTTTTTTAAGTTTAACGTATAAGTTCATTAAAAAAAATGTTATCCACGCTGAAAAAACACAATAAAATCATGTGCAAAACCGTTGTCTACGCGTAAGAATTTATTGAAAATAACAATAAGTGTTCAATATTCTAAAATTTGATGTATTTATCTACCAAACCTATTTTTTTTATTTTTTTTTTACTAATACTTTTATTGTAATAAAATATCTAAATAATGCCTTATAAACCGATGCGCTTGCTCGATACATTCAGTCGCGCCCAAGGGCTTCTCGACGACGGACCTGTGTCGCCCGTGACGTTCGCCGCTCCCGACGTAACGCGCGAATTGTGCGAATTTTGTACTAGGCCTAATCAGTTTTGAGACTGTGAGTATATTTTTATTTTATTTATGTATAGTGTGACACTTTGTGATTTGTTAATGTTATTCATGCATATTAATGTTTTGTATTGTACTATTAGTAACTTAGTGTTTAATTTTTAGAAAAGGGTCGATAAAGTGAACTTTATTATCACGGAAAAATCAAAGGAAAAATGAAAAAACGCGAAAGGCATGTGCAGTTCTTAGGTATTTTTTTTTTCACATATCGTATAGGAAGGAACACAAAACATGGCGCGTGACTAAGAATATAAAAGAAGCAGTGGAAGAAAAAAAGCGCGCCATTACAGAAGAATATCGTCGTCAAACTGGGCTCCTCGTCGATACAGTAAAGCAATGTAGCGGCTCAACCAATGTGAGTGCAATACTGCGCGAACGTTCTTTAAAGACCCTGCTCTCGCAGCTGCGATCACTGGGGTTGACAAAGATCTCATTACAAGATTCTCTGTTATACTGAAAGACCTTTCGTGCTCGTACACACGGCCACAAATCAAGCTATACATTTCCAGTTTAGGTTGATCTCGCATTGTATAGGATTTCCGTACAATGAGAGGTCAGCTTATACTGGACATGTATAGCTTGATTTGTGGCCGTGTGTACGATGTAAAGCCAGAGGCCTACAAGGAGTATACACTTGACATGGCTAGGCTACGTCACCAAGTACCAATGGTACAAAATGCCTTCTAGTGTACATAAAATATTAAATCACGGAGCTAATTTCATCAAATCCCTTGTCCTTCCTATAGGTCTACTTAGCGAAGAAGCTCTAGAGTCTAGACACAAAGACTGCCGCAATTATAGAGCTGCTAATAATTTAGTATTAAATGGGAAAAACCAAGTGCATAAAATGTTCTTTACCAGATAGTATAGAAACTAGAATTCGTAGATAAAACTGTTTTCCTGGGGATCATGATGGATTCAAGGCTAATGGGGTCCTCATTTAACATCTCTTGCAGGACGGCTAAGTTCAGCAGCATATGCTGTCAGAAAAATCCGTCAATTTACTTATGTAGATACGAGGCTAGTCTATTTTAGTTACTTTCATAGTATAATTTCTTGCGGTATTTTACTTTGGGGACGGGCTGCAGACATCGAGTCTATTTTTATTCTGCAGAAAAAAGCCATCAGAGCCATATATAATGTCTGCAGGCGCGATTCTCTAAGGGAACTGTTTAAGGATATTATCATCATGACGGTACCTTGTCAATATATCTACGAAAACATCATGTACGTACGGAAAAATTTACATATTTTTAGAAAAAGAGGTGAAAGACATAATTATAGTAATAGAAATAGGACCTACTAGTTCAACTAGGTTTCAGACTGGCTAAAGTAGACTCGTCTTTTATGGGGTACTGTTTAAAATGTTACAATGAAATTCCTCCCCACATACTTCAACTGAATGAAACTAAATTTAAATCTTGTATAAAACGCATACTATGCACGCAGGTATATTATAAGTTGGGGGATTACATCGCTGATAAAAAAGCTTGGCTGAATGCTGGTCTTGCTCCACAACCACAACTAATCGATTAACATTTGAAAATAATGTTGGAGCTGCTGAAGATTGTAAGACTATCTTTGCATTGTATGAACTCAATCTCCTTTGTATTATATAATTGCATAGCACAGGTGTGAGTATTAACCGGGTAATATGCCTTTCATTGACTTGAATGTGCCCTGGCGGCTGAGAGTATGTCATGCTCACTAAGATGTCTCGCTGATGGTGGCGTGTGTGTTGGATCATTTAGCTCCCTTCAAAATGGTTGAGATGAATGGTGCTAATTCATGCGATATGTTCGTGAACGGGCGCCGTCAGTTGGGACTGGTCATCTCTTAGCTGCCACGGCTTATTTTAATTATTTTATCGTAAAATTGTTTTTTTTTTTTTGTTTCTATTTGTTATACCTACTCTGGACGCTTTTAACGTGTACGTTTTTATTTTTTATTTTTATATCGTTCTTACATTTAGTTATAAACTCAACATTATAGATCTAATATTTTTGTAACAATTTAATTTAAAAGAGTGTCCATGGAGTTTCTTGCCCGTTCTTCTCCATACGTACCTACTACGCTTTGGAATGGGCATGTAGCTTCATTTTCTTACTGACCAACTCCTTGAGAATTCAAAAGTGCCTGTAAATGGTTTAATTGAAATGATTTGAGTTTGAGAAAGCATAGCACGATAAAAATTGGAAGGAAGCAGACTATTGAAGACGCGCTCTGCTCATCTCCTCCGATTCATTAATATCCAGCATCAGACCATTGCCTAAGAGGAAATCGGGTACTTTGGCGCCAGGAGTATTACAATTATTGAAAGCTCCTGAAGCGCCTGAAAGGATGCACTTATCAGATGAAGAAGCAAACAGCGAGTAGACAAAAGCCGAAGGCCTTTTTCAAGGCCGCCTATTTAAAAGTGTCTTAAACGTAAAAAAAACTTTTTTATTTAAAGACTATATGTATATGTACACATTATATAAATACAAGATTATACTTAGTAATATAATTGTGCTTTTATCCTATAAGTCTACAAACATATACCTACCTACATTTAAATTAAAAATGTCATATAAAAATCTAAGTGGCTCGTAATATAATTATTCCGAACACTGTTCGCCGGGGAGGTCTGTAGTAGGTAAATAATACAGGAGGGTGGGTAATAACACATGTAATTAGTTTCAGACCTATCTTAATGTACTGGTCACACTTTATAGTTTGCTTTTACTATGATGAACGCCGTACTTAATATTGTTATTTTTACTTACCTACTAGGTGGTAATTATGACGTGTTATAAATATAACACGTCATAATTACAATAAAATCCATCCAGTATTACAGAACCTAGTAGGCAAGTAAAAATTAGGGAGTGCTGTTAATAGCGGTTACGGACCAAGATTATTTGTTCCCGCTTCACCGTACGACAATGCATACTACGACTGTCGCCGATAGTTCGAACGCACACAGACACGATGCGCTCCGATAGTTACCTAAACTAGTAGCGCGTCGAAATTGATAGGGACTCTTAATTATTATTTATTTACAAGTCCTTTAACGATATGCCTGAAACGTAGTTGGAAGTTATATTGATTACTGGTTTAAAAATGTATGACGTGCTTAACAAAACAGACACTGGCCTTTAGTGCTGTTTGTGATCCTATTAATCGATTTTGTATCCACGGCTATTTATTGTTGTATAATACGGATTATTCGTATATTGGATTAAGAGTACGTAGGCAACGTAGTATGCGGAGGAACGAGGAAAATATCGTGAGGAAAGTTTTGAGTATGTATGTGGAGGGCTATAGGCGAAGATCAAAGAAACGATGGATGGACTGTGTGAAAATTGATATGGCTAGAAAGGGAGTGACTACCGAGATGACGAGTAAGGGATTTCTCACACTTATTCAGCTCTATTAGCTTATACCCATAGCCACCCATGCCACGTTCAGCGCCGAACGTGGCAGAACATAATCATTTTTATAAATTTAATATTATTTTCTTTTAATTGGGGTACCAATGTCGCTTATTCTCCAGACAAATTTCTATTTCGCCACAGTGGGTCGACCCATTGTCGTTAAGGTCGTTTGCGTTTTATTTTTTTACGTTTAATTTTATTTATTTCTTCTGCAAGAAGCGAAACGATAAAAATATCGCACATAGAACTGTCCATGTTGAAGGCACAATACTAAATGAGTAGCTTACCGTCTTCGCAGCATATTCAGCGCAGTAGATAGAAGCGTTTCAGCGGAGATAACACGCTATGACGACTTTTCTCATTCTTACGACGCTGTACGCGGCTGATAGAAGCAGAACTGTATAAGTGTGACCAAAATCGTTCAGCGAAACGCGAATGGAGCTGAATAAGTGTAAGTAGTCCCTAATAGAGAAGTATGGATGAAAAAGACTTGTTGCGCCGACCACAAATAAACTAGGATAAGGGGAGGAGAATGATAAGTATGTATGCAACGTGGGTGCCATTTTAGCATCAGGATAAAACTATCAACTTTCTTTCCATATTAGGAGTCAGTCTGTTTATATTGTTGTGTATTGCATAAAAATCGATCAATTTGCCTTGCTTTTTCCCAACTATGTTGGGGTTGGCTTCCAGTCCTACCGGATGCAACTGAATACCAGTATTTTACATGGAGCGACTAACCTCCACAACCCAGTAACTGGGTAATACCCCAGTGTACCCCTGGGTATCCCTTGGTAAGACTGGTTGTCAGACTTTCGGGCTTCTGACGACCCGTAACGACTGCCAAAGATCCACGAATGACAGCCGGGACTAACGGTTTAACTTGTTTTACGAGACACGGAGGAGTCTCGGTATGTAAAGATGGTCACCCATCCATGGATGAACTGCGGCAAGCGTAGCTTAACTTAATGGATTGACACGTGCGCACGTGCACACGTTACTGTCATGTGGTAAGGGGAATAATCGTTTTTTTTTATTAAGGAATTTAAATGCTTTTACATAGTCTTATACTTAATTCCTTCCAAATATTTCTAACTAGTTTTTGCCCGTGGCTCCGCCTGTGTGGATGTCGATTATCGCGTGAAAAAGTAGCCAATATCCTTCTCCATATCCCAGGCTATATCTCTGCCGAATTTCATGACGATCGGTTCAGCGGTTTAGGCGTGAAAACGTAAGATACAGACAGACAGACAGACACAGACCGACAGACGGACAGAGTTACTTTCACATGTTATAATGTATATATTAGTTATATGGCATTGTAGATAGAATGCCCGATAAGTCTTAAATGTGCTGACGCTAATTCAGTGACTTATCTCGTCACGGGTGAGGTCTCTGAGTACTTTTCATTCATGAAAGCGATAATAGTAATCAGTGGCGTAGCTGGAACAAAATGGGCCAGTGAAAGTCCCGTCAAAATCGGTTCAGCCGTTTCGGAGATTAGCCGGAACAAACAGACAGACAGACCGACAGAAGAAAATTTTAATTAATTTTAAAAAGCTGTTATTTTGACATTACAAACTTGTTACAAACAGACACTTCAATTTTATTTGTTTTTATAGATGAACCCAATACAGGCACTTTTGAATCGTCAAGGGGTCGGTCAGTCAGAAAGATGAAACTAGTTGCCCATTCCAAAGCGTAGTAGGTACCTATATATGGAGAAGATCGGGCAAGAAACTCCACGGACACTCTGTCCAAATAAAGAGCAGTTATTGACATCTTAATGTCAAATACTGGTGAAAATGACAGATTTTCATGACAGCTGATTTAATATAACGGCCACCATTCTTGTAGGAAACTGTAGATTACCCAAGCATTGAAAAAGCAGGCACGATGTCTAAGTAGAATGTCGTATGGGAGCATGTTTTGTCTAAACACAGTTTTTTTTTTCTTATTAAAACAAAAGGATTAAATTCAATGCTTTTTTTTTTTTTTGTATAAACACCCACTCATTACGGAGTGCTAAGGTATTTAATAACTATAATAATAATACATAATTCATGAGTAATATGCCCTCATCCGTGTATCAAAGTTAAGTCTGGTATTAAAGTTAGTCGGAAACATGCACTTGACCTGACCTAGTGCCAAGAAAACAATAGAAATATTCAAATTTATTTTTATTTATTTATTACAAACACTGCTATTAATTCCTAATGCGGTAGCGTGGTCGAACCACTTACGCGACGCGACACAGACACCGATGCGGTGTCTTTGTATCGCGCCTGTTTTTAGAAGCCTTTAGGGATGCAAGAAGTGCTAAAAATTATCGAAATATATCGTATCAATATTTTAAAAAAAATGATATCGATTTCGATATAGGTATCGAAAAAAAAACATCGATATATCGGTGAAATTTTCTGATAAATATTTATACTTTAATCAATTCTGTTTGTTTTTTAATCTTATTATAAATACCATACAAGGAACATCATTTCTGATGTAAAACAATTGATAAAAATAAGTCTACTTTTTTATAACTCTGCATTTCAGCGGTTTTAGTCAGTGGTAATAAGGACAACGGTGTTGCTATTGGAAATGTATTGTATTTGATAAATTTTCAATACTTGATAATTTATATCGATGTATTGAAATAGGAATAGATATCACCAAAAAATATCGATATATCAAACAAAAAATATCGATACATCGATATTTTTCTGATAGCCTAGAACCAGTTCAGTGCCAGTATAAACACATTTTTCGTTCGATATCGGTACAGCATGCAACACTGTATTGATTATACTGTCAAGGCAGTAGGTATGGGCATGCAATGTTATGCATTTTGATCATGGTTTGATTTGTAACTCGGGGAACACCATGACGTTTTCAAGTTTCAACGATATCTCGTTTGTCAAAATACTACGAGTAGTTTAAGAGTTTTGAATGAACATTAAACATACATACATAGCCTGTTAAAATCATATTTTATTGTTGGAAAAGCCACGCGGGCGAAGCCGCGGGCAGCAGTAGTAGTAGTATAGAAACATATCTGGGCACTGGGGCAAAAAAAAAAAATTTTTTTTTTTACCGATCCAGCACTTCCTGCCGTGCTATCCCTAATAATCTAATAATCTAATCTATATTTTTATCTACCTACCAATTTTTCTAACAAACCCCTTTCCATTGTTCCAGTACAAAATATGGCAAACCCTGGAGAAAGACCCGCTCTTCGCACACAACTCCATCGCGCCAACGGTGGAAGAACAAAAACGCATCACACAGCTCCAGCTGAAGAAAATAAACGAGTACAAATTCCACACTAAAGAAATGGTCAACTCTAGTTATAGTAGAAGGGTAAGTATCTATACTTAATTCGTTCTCTATGCATTTTTAACACCATACTGCGCTCGCCAACCCGCCTCCCAAGCATGGCGATTATGGCAAACCCCCCCAATTGGGGGAGGCCTACGTCCAGCAGTGGACGTTTTTCGGCTGAAATGATGAATGATGACAAATAAATAAGAATTGTCTGTATGTAATGTCAAAATAACAAATTATACAATAAAGTTTTTTTTTGTATAATTTCATATTGAGACACGAAGCAACAAAATTCGATCTAAAGAAAAGCGGCCATATTCCTCTACTATATTGTATTTTGTTGCTTCGTGTCTCAATATGAAACTTTATTAAAAAAAATAGAAAATTCTAGACACACCGAGGTTCTTTATTGAGCCGTTTTCCATAATTCCTTCTCAGTCACGAGATAATATTTTTTTAAAGGAGTGGCGCTAGTGGACCGTTGTACACGCTCTTAATGGGGACACGGGCGATGGGGACAGCGGGAAAAACACCAAAAAAAACGATTAGAGAAAACATTAATAAAAAATGCCGCAATGTTACTATGGCTATTCTATCTTGTTACGTCAGATGGTTGCAGTTCTGTCTCTGTTTAGTTTATAAAAGTACTAGCTTTTGCCCGCGGCTCCGCCCGCGTGGATGTCGATTATCGCGTATAAAAGTAGCCTACCGTCCTTCTCCATATCCCAGGCTATATTTCTGCCAAATTTCATGACGATTCGTTCAGCGGCTTAGGCGTGAAAAGGTAACATACAGATATACAGACAGACAGACAGAGTTACTTTCACATTTATAATATTAGTATGGATTAGTATGAATTATAAAAAAAATTATAGTCATAAGGACTGCCGACAGAAGTGAAAACTCAAAACTTTGGAATAACTGACAGTCTGGCGCAACACGTCACGAGCATGTCGCGCATTTCGGTGACGCGAACTCATTAGTTTTTCCGCTACAAAAATCGCTCAACGCGGCTAAAGAAGTTTTCACTTTGAAAGTTTTCGGGCTTATCTTTTTTTAGTTTTAGAGAAATGTGATTTGAAAAATCCATTCAGGTACCTACCGTATTTGGACTTTTCTGGGAAACTTGATACCATGATTCAACTTTTAATTAACGGTCCTTAATTTTTACTCCTATTAGACTATTAGCTTCGGTTTTCAAATTGAAGACTCAAGATAATGTAATATCTTTTTTTGAACCGACTAAAAAAGGAGGAGGTTCACACGTCGACGGGTATTTTTTTTTCTAATATTACGCGCATAGCTTTTTACAGAGTAAAAACACTAAACACTAGAAACAGTAGAACAGAGTAAACAATAGTCAGATTTTGACGATTCTTTATTGTTTACCTTTAATAGGGTAATTTCTCATCTTTAACGCCTTAGTCTTTTAGGTAATCGAATGCCATTAAACTAACAATTGATATCTCTTTCGAAGGACAATTTACATCATTATTATAACTTGTTTTCGTTTTTAAGGATTTTTTTGCCAACAAGTCGATTCCATTAATCATTTCTTTACTATAGGTAAAAAAATATTTATATATTTATGAAAATATCATTAAATTATGTTTGTTTTTGATACTTAGGTATACTATTTTTGGAAATATCATTAAAGTTATTTTTCTTTTCACAGACACGCACAATAATGACGATAAACGAGGCTGTGCAGTCATTGAACCCCAGCGTGTCAGTGAAGATGGCGATCGGCATATATTTGTTTTCAAATGCCTTACTATCGCTCGGCACTGA
Organism: Dryobota labecula; assembly: GCA_947523025.1. Classification (NCBI taxonomy): domain Eukaryota; kingdom Metazoa; phylum Arthropoda; class Insecta; order Lepidoptera; family Noctuidae; genus Dryobota; species Dryobota labecula. The sequence goes on from OX383292.1 coordinate 3,860,112, forward strand.
GAGGCACCATAAGTTCTATGAAGCTACTTTTGTGGAAAGAGAGGTAAGAGTCAACACCCCTGTTTTTTTTTTTAAACAGTCTGTAATAAACCCTTCAGAGATCACAGATAGTCGTCATAGACCCTTTGTTTATAAAATCAAAATATTTTATTTTACATAAACCTGCATGGGCACTTATGAAACATTAGAAGCTAGGTGCACGGTTCAAATTGGTCGTTTCCTATGGAAAAGAGCCAGCAAGAAACTCTACGGTTACTCTTTTAAAATAATTGGCTTTTACAATGTTTTCAAATTACAGTGATAATAAGTATGAGAGGACAGTGTAGACCTGTCAACAAATACCCAGGTATTTATCAAAATAGAAAAGTTACAATCAATACTAAACCAAAATTTTATGAATGGGCCACTGCTGGCATTAGAAAAAGCTGAGATATTTTATAACCACGAGAAATCATTGACTTCTGATCAAGGTCTTCATAATTGTCCCTTATTTTCCCCATAATTGACTATGGTGATGTGTGCTACTATGACCTGAATGCAGATCTCCTCAAAAAACTTGACCGACTTCTTACGAGTAATAGCTGCATTCGATTCGTTTTCATTCTCCGCAAGTATGATCATGTATCCGCACATCGATCGCTTTTAAAGTGGTTACCTATCCGGCAGCGCAAAGCGTTGAGGGCTTTGACAACCTTGTTTTCTCTGCTTCGAAAACCCACTTCACCTTCTTATCTGACTTCTCTTTGTCAATATTTATGCTCTGAACACAGCAAGAATCTTCATTCCGAGAATAATCGTCTTCTTCGTTGTCCTTCTCATCGCTTTGGTTTTATAAAGTCTTCTTTCTTTGTCCAGGCGGTTTTCCTTTGGAATGCGCTCCCTCAGAATATCAGGACGGTAACCAATCAGTTCACATTTAAAGTGAAAGCTCGAGAACACATACACAAGAAGTAGGCAGATTCGTCTCAGAATTGTTGTAGGTTTTCTTGTTTAACTTTCATAACTGTATATTTTTTGTTGTACGTATGTATAGTATATATCGTATATATAGTATTTATTCTTATATCTTAGTTATAAGTATTTTCTAAGTTGCTTTTTGTTATTGCACCTACTGGGTATTGTCTCTGCATCACCCTAAGGTAGACTGGTAGAAAATGTTCAAGGCATTAGTCCGCCTTTGTACAGTTTTGTGCATAAAGTTTTAATAAATAAAATTATGTTAGGAACTATGCTAAGTTATTCAAAAGAGTCTGCGGTCAAGCTAAATCTAAATTAATTTGTAACTAAATTACTATTTTTAATAATAAAATAAAAGCTGTGTGGCAGGTAATTAACAAAGAAACTGGAAACACAAAACAGCGAGATTAGAATGAATTGTCGTTAAAAATTAGAAACCATTTCAGGTAAGTAAAAAGTAAACACTAGAATTTTTTTTACCAACATCCCAATAGAGCTTACGAAATCTCTCCCCTCATCATCTATAAAAGCTGAATCTCTTCTCAAAGAAAACTTCACTAAGGACATTCCAAGTTTTGAATTAAAGCCTATTTCTATTGTCAAATAATAAAAATATGATGTCAAGGAAGTATGTAAAAAAAAAATTGTAAACAGTAAATAAGCAGGCTTCTTTTGGATTTTGGTTAGAGAATATTTCGCAATTTTTATTATGCTCATGGACCCTTAACCTGCCATCAGGAACCCTGGGGGTCCATGGAACCCAGGTTAAGAAGCTACGGGTTAAACGAAAACGAATGTCCACTTTCACTAACAGTAGGCGACACCTAAATAAACGCCGGCTTTTTGATTGTCACATTTCGGCACTGTAGAAAACCCATCAAGTGTGTTTTTATTGTCGCCAATGTCGGTGAAAACAGGTATAACTGCCATAAATGTAAATGGAAACCGAAAAATAACAGGAAAAAAAACCTTCGATAACAGTAACCACCCACTTATTTATTACAGCATAAAGGCTCGTACAGACTCGCGCGATATCGCGGGCGCGACAGGCAGCGATAAAGATATTGTGCTACTAGAGTCGCGTCGCGCCCGCGATATCGCACTTGTCTGTATGAGCCTTATAGCTAATAATAGTCTATTGTACTTATTTCACTCGCAAAAAATGCCAATGTTATGTCAGTTCCGAAGTTCCGAGGTCAATGTTTGTAGAACAAAAAGGCCAGATAGCGTTAGCGGCCATGGTTACAGTATGTACTTACAGTGGGTTGGAAGTTACAGGCATAGACATAATCAGCCGATAATATAACATTTCCACTTCTGGGTCATAGGCCTCTCTGTGATGAGTGGCCCGTAAAAAAAGTAAGTAAACTTTCTAATGGACATTTTAGTAAGTTTTCTTCTGAAAATCTCTCAAATTGCCTGTGTTGTGGAAACACTAAGAGCAAATTGGTTGTGACACTTACTAATGAACACAGTGCTTAGGTAATTTGACAATTTATCGAAGCGCGAGGGCATCGCTCGTTGTATTCCTACGTAAATCATAATTCGTAAACAATCCAAGCTTCGTGCTTTAGTATAGTACGGAAACTATAGCAACGCACATTCAGACGCTGACCCTGGCCGTGATTTCAAATAAATTATGAGACCTCGGTTCAAGAATTTCTTTAAAAAAATTGTTACACCCCCTAATTAATTTCTTACCGCCGCACCCTCAAATAACCATGTTAATCTCCCATAAACTTACCCACCACCTTTTTCGACAGACGCTGGCAAGCTTCGCACTCACAGAGATCGCGCACGGTTCCGACGCGCGACTCATGCGCACGACGGCGACGTACGACCCACAAAACAAGCAGTTCGTCGTTCACACGCCAGACTTCGAGGCGGCTAAATGCTGGGTTGGTAATCTAGGTAAAATTTTGTGTGACTTTTACTTTGAAATGACTATTTTGAAGGGACCTTAATGAAATTTTTTTTTTTGAATAGTTTTTTAATAAATAGCTGATGAGACCAAAGTTTCCTGGGTAAGTATATCTGTGATATTGGATTTTTGCTAAAAAAATTATGGCATTGGTTAGAAGTCAATGAACCATTAACTAACCAAGGGTGACAGGCGAATATAGGTACTAGATACCTACTTACTGTCGCCTGACAAAAAATACCGGTCATCATTAGTAATTGTTGAATTCTGTGGATGAGTCAATTAGTCAAAATTTTTCCTTGTGGAAGGTAAATCTGTTTTTTCGTAATTGCACCTACGTTTGTCTCTGCGTCACTCAAACGTTGACGGGTAGATATTGCCTATGGCATTAAGTCTGCCTCTGTACATCTATGTGCTCAAAGTATTAAATCTATACATAATTTTACTAAATGTATATTAAAGTATATATACGGTAATTATAACAAAAAAAACTTTTTTTTTTAATTTTTGGCTCTGTACTTGTTCCGGCTAATCTCCGAAACGGCTGGGCTGATTTTGACGGGACTCACTGGCAGTTAGCTGATGTTATAAAGAGTAACTTAGGCTACTTTTATTTTAAACAAAGCCACGCGGGCGAAGCACCGGGCAGCAGCTGCTGCTAGTAAATGAATAAATCTGCCCTTGGTATGGATCATTAGACCAAAACAAATAAGTGTAAAATTCGACCAAAATAAATAAAATAAGACGTCTTTTATCTATATCAAGAAAATACCTACTTCAACTTAGTCTAGACTCTGCCTGTCTCATCAAAATTCAGTAGGATATGCATTTATATCAGTTTATCATACCATCTGCGTCATTCACTGCTTATTTGTGTTAACTTTTCTGTGGGTGTTGAATCTGCATGTTTTGCTACGCTAGCCATCGAAATTGAACTGATTCGTGACTATTTTTAAAACTTGTATTAACAACGTTCTATGTACTCAAGGTTGCCTGGACTTGGCTTATTTAACTATTTATGACACGCATAGCTCCCAATTTAAGACATATCAGTCGATTGTCATCTCTTGAGATGGAAACAAGAACGATGAGCTTACATGTTTTATCAGTTCTTTTGAGTCTTAACTTCTGATGTCTGCCTCCACTAGATTGTTACTGATTTATTACTGCATACGGGCTTTAAAATCGCAATCTAATCTATCTTTTCTTTCCTCCTTGCCTACTTGTTCATCCTAGAGATGATTTTTTTTTAAATGAAGATTAACTGATTCGATATTAACACAATATCAGTCAGTATTTCAACACCATTTGAAACAGACGTTCTGCGTCCAATTATGACAATTAAGACTAATTAGTAAGAGGTTACTACACTTGCTAAGTTGCTACCCTCCCACATATGCCTCAATCGACTCTTGCGCACGTCTTGCTCGCGGTGATACACTAATACCAGTGTATAAGTGTGGTGTAAGTACGTAAGTCAGTCATTCAGTTATTCGGACTCTACAAAGTTGGCCAACATTACAAAAAAAAAAAAAATGTTCCTCAATCATTAACCCACTCCCCAAATACATTTCAATGGGACAAGCCGTTTGCCCGATGCGATTTGACATCGATAAAAAATGACAAAAATCCTTCCATAAAGTCAAAGCGCCAGAACAGCCCGCGATATTAAAATTTTATCATTATTTTATTGATGTACTTCATTTATTTATTTTTAGATTATTAGTTTGATTGTAGTGTGTATTTCAATCTTTGGTTACTAACATAATTCTTAAATATACTAACAAAAATATGGATCACTGTCTCTGAATTAAATTAATAATTTCGTAAATTTTCTTTTCACTTCTCATGCTCTAAATGTTTTTTTGTTTTTACGTTGTGCGTAGGCGACATAAAGTCGCGTTTTATGCTTTAGTGCATAAAGTATTTTTTTTTCTAAGACTAAGTTAATCAGGCCCAACAGCCACACGCACCGCAGATTAAAGTCGTTATTTTATTTCATTTGCTTTAATTTATATCAATTCCGTGTTTTCTATCGTTAATTTAATAAAACCAGATAAAATTGTCTTTATTATTATTTAATAAACGCAAATAAACGTTTTTATGACTTGGCAGTATGAAGCTAAATGTACTCTGTGGTATGAAGTACCCAAGTCGAATGACATGTTGAAAAGAAAAGAAACAACACAAACACAAAAAAGAATAAGTGGGGGGACCCTATGCGACACAGAGCTCCGGCTTTTTTCTTCTGGTTATCAGCGACAGCCAGCGTTGACCTGATGACGTCGACCGGTGCAGCATACAATAAGGAATAAAAAATATATACACAATTCTAGTCACTACTGATACTCTTCAAGTTTACTCTTTGACTGATTGATGACCCACATACTCAAGTACCCTCATGTTTATTGACTACCCAAATGGCGTAGCCACGTAGTCCCTGAACCAAAACAAATATTTGGGCAAGGACGGTAAATGACATTACTTTTGTTGTGCAAAGGGTAGGTTCGCTTTTCCTATCAGTTTTTGAAAATAACAATGTTATTTTTACTATTATATAATAAAAGGTGGCGACGACGATCCTCACTATTATAAATGCGAAAGTAAGTTTGTCAGTTTGTTTGTTACCTTTTCACGCCTAAACCACTGAACCGATCATCCTGAAATTTTGCATATACGTTGTCAGGTGTACAGAAACGGACATAGGGAAAAAAGTGCTGTTCCCGGGGAAAACAGCAATAACGTTATTATGATAATAGATGACGCCACGTGTCTTTTGAATCATGGTTGAATTATATTATTATAGAAACTTTAGTAGTGTGTTAAGAGTTTATTTTTTTAATTTTTAATTTAAGCTCGAGCTTAGCCACGGGCGAAAGCTAGTAGGTACGACAGTAAATAAACTGCGCCAAATCAAAATATTTTATTTCACATAAACCTGCATGGGCACTTATGAAATGTTTGGATGCTGATCCAGGTACCCGGTCTTATCGGTTCCAATTGGTCGTTTCCCATAGAGAAGAGCCGGCAAGAAACTCCACGGTTACTATTTCAATAAGAATTAGCTTTTATAATATTTTCAAATAAAGGCTCCTACACACTGGCACGATATCGCGGGCGCGACAGGCAGCGACAAAGAAATAATAATGCTAATAGTATCGCGTCGCGCCCGCGATATCGCTCTAGTCTGTACGAGCCTTGACAGTGTTAATAGGTATGGGAGGACAGTGTAGGCCTTTCAACAAGTACCAACAAGTTCAACAAATCTACAGGCTTACAACGTTCTCACATTTCCAAGATGGAAAATAATTTATGTAAAGTCTACCTATTCATACAAGAAATATTTTAAGAGAAACATCTCTAGGTGGTAAAAAAACCATAGAAACGATTTTTTTTTAAATCTAAGTGTTTTGTTTACGGAATTATTATAATTTTAAAATTGTTTGAGACATTGATCATTAATCATCATTTATGTGTTTCCAGTAATTTTGAATTATTAAATTTTTTAAATAGTATAATTCGATTTAAAAAAAAAACGTATTCATGGTTGTTTTACCACATATAGGTGTATCTCTTAAAATATTTCGTGTATGACCTTCTACAAAATATTTTTTTTTTTTAATAATAAAAATGAAAACCTATTTAAACCAAATAACATGATTGCCATTACAACTACAGTAATAAATCTGAATAAATATCATGTCCACAAAAACTACGAATAAAAGTTGAAATTAGAATTGTAGGTCTATAATGTCGAATAATGAAAAAATTTTTTTCAAGGAAGTTAATTTGGAAGCAGTTAACAGACATTTAATTTACATTGTTATGCCTTTAATGAGGTACCAGAGAAGCCACATGTGCAGAAGGAATTATTGCCAAACTTCCTTGTCTTCAACGTAGTCTTTAATCTTATAATATGCTTTTTTGATAAGGACCCGTTTCGATATGGATTTTCAACTTTCCATCGCTAAGTTCTGTAACCGACTTTGGCAACTTGTTATAATGGCGTTCCCAGTCTGTATAATATACTAAAATGCAATCAAATATCGCACATTTGCAACAAGAGAGTGTGTCAAGAGAGAACACAAAAATACGAAGTTTAAGGGTCAAATAAATATCTTTAGATTTGAATTTCCATAAAAATATAATAGAGCATTAAATAGTTTTCTTAAATATATTATTATCTTAAGTTTTCTAATAGATAGGCTCTCTCACAAAAAAATTAATGGAAAATTAGGTGGGTAATTAAAAAAAAAAAAGAACGTGTTTTCCCAAAAACTACATTTATTGTGTTGTGACACTCTCCTTGCCGATGTTCGATATGTATATCCAATAGTTTAGTCACTAAAGCTAGTCAAAGATTGGCAAAACCCATAATCGGCCCATCGCTACTACATAAATTAAGTTTGTTTGAAAAAATCACTTCTATCATTTGGATGCTAGGATTCATTATTTTCATTTAATGTCCTATTGTTGTCACTACATTGTATTCAACTACATATTATTTTCGTGAGACATGTTATTGTTTTATTTACGACTTGCTCCTGCCCGCGACTTCGTCCGCGTGAAATTTATTATGCGCTATTATTTCGGGCTCTCTTAGCGTTCTTTTCATTTCTTTTTCTTTTTGAACGACTCCTAAGGGTCGTAGCGTGATGATAAATAGCCAAAAGCCTTCCTCAAGAATATCAAATGCAAAAATATTTTTTTAAATCCGACAGGTAGTTCTAGAGATTATTATCGCGTTCAAACAAACTCTTCAGCTTTATTGTTAGTGTATAAATAAATAGATTCTTGGCACTATTCTATCTCGTAACAAGTACCATCTCGTAGCGGGTAAACCAGAAACCAGAAAAATAATATAAATCAGAAAAATAGTTTTTAACGACTTGTTCAATTAACTAGTTTTTACTTATGATATTTTGTTAGTAGTTAGTGACGTTATCGCGATAACTGAACAATGTACTAATGGATAAAAAATTGAAATATTATGCAACTCTGGCTATTCACGAAGATTTTATTATGTTCAGGGTTACAAAACTTATAATAAAAATACTTATATAGAAGCATGCATAAAATACATATTATTACACATAGTATTCTGATAATGTTTTGTGAGAACTTCTTATACCTATGAAATTATTACTATATTTAAAGTTGTGATAAAAGGATAACTATTTTTAGTAAAATTTGGAATCTTCCAGTGATCTGAAATACTCTGAAAACAAAACTTGAAATGGTATACGTGTGGTACATATTTCTTTTTTCCAAATTACTAGCTGCTTTCCAGTTATGCACTATATTGATTTTTTCAACATATTGACTTTGTTTAACAATGTTAGAAAGTCATAAAGTTTGTATTATTTATGGTTTTTCTGTAGAAAACACTAACCAAAGGACTAAATGACATGACCAGTGGGACTATGGGCGCCTGCCTAGGTATCAACATCAATGTGCAGCAAATATTGTTTTATTTTTGGAATTGTTATATTCTGTAGTTTACAGATAAAAAAGTTTCATAAGTCTAAAAGGTAAGGAAACTGAGAAAAATAAAGATAAGTTTTCACTAAAAAACTCTGCTTTTTGATAAGAGATGGCGCTAGGCGTTGTGGTTATCGAGTTTATGAATGATTTTTTACTATTCTACACGCCATCGAGGCGCTAGGTTTTTTTTTTATTCTATCAAGGGGCAAACGAGCATGCCAGTCTCCTAATGTTAAACAAGCAACGTCGCCCATGGACATCCACAACACCAAGGTTATTGCTGATGCATTGCCACCCTTTTTCCACACCAAATCCTGGGCTATCGGTTCTCTCACTCACCATTCGAAGCGCAGCAACATAATTTTGGTACTTGACGTTGGTATTCTGTAAGATTGTGGTAGCTCCACGTTCGAACCAACCCAATTACGAGCTACAGTCAGCTATTGACTACAATAACTAGGCTCTACGTGGCTCAGGAAACATAAATAAGGCTTTATATTATTAGTGAAGGGATGAGGATTACATTGAATAATAAAACTATTATTTGAATGAATGAATAATTTATTTTTATTTTTATTAATTCAAACTAGGTTGAGTATCAGCACTTTTTGAACATCAAAAATACATAAGACAGTCCCCCAAACCGCCCGCGCTTCACCACTTGAAGTGGCGCAACAAACTCCCCAGCAGCACAGCTGTCTGTTCAGTTACAAAAACTTGATTATATACAAGATAAATAATTAATATACTTGATGAAAAATTAAAATTAATATACTTAATATACTTGATTTTTTAAACAATTTCTAACATTTGTCAAAAGAAATTGTATTGTTGATTGAAGTAAACTGAATAATGATGAAAGTCGTCTGTTGCTGTCACCAGTTCTTAATTTGATCAAATATATTGCTAAAGCACGTTTTGGTTTCTTAGCATTGGGAGGTATAGTTCTAAAAACTCTGCGATTGTGAGACCTGTCCAATAATGGCAAACATTATTTGGCATTTCTTCTACATTATCAAAATCTAAAACATCCACATTCGATTTTGCTATACTGGTTATGTCTTCTATCTGTCTTGCATTGAATGTAGACAAAAGAACAGTATTTTGTGGTAACAAGTGCCACTCATTAGAAAATGTGTCTGACAAACTCTGCAACTGCATGACTGCGGCAGCGGTGGTGGTGGAGACAGTGGTGTTGATGATTCATGGGGCATGGCTGGCTCCACATTCTCTTGTAAGCCCCTTGATGAATCCTGAATTAACTGACGATTCGCTCGAGTCCAACAAGCCCGACACGCATAGATTGTTGCAACATCCTAAAATAGAATGACTTATTTTAATATACATTTTTAAATGCCATTATAATGTTGATCATTGGTCATCCACCTACAGACTGAATATGACAAATACAGCATAGTTGTTAGTTGTTACCCATCACATAGAATTAATGCACCAACAGCGCTTCGTATCATGAATAGCAGAATATTAAAAAGTTATTCTCTATGCAACTAGCCATTGTATCATTAATACCTTCAATTAGATAATCAACAATCTTACCTGATAACTATCATGGGAAATAATAGGTAGTAATTGGCTGTCTGCAGGAATCACATAGAAACGCAGTCCTGTGACATAGAGACCACACCCACGACAGACCATTATATGACCTAGCAATCTCTCATTGTCAGCCTGTTCGGTATTCAATAAGTTGAAACAGGGGTGACAAATATATGCATCTAAAGGCATCTGAAAAATATAAATATCATTTAGTTAAAATACCTTTTAATTGAAATTCTATGAAAGTACAGACGTGTGTATACTTGAACAAATAGTGACTATCCTATCCAGCCATGTGTAGCAATAAAAATTACCTATAGATTGAGTATTCATAGGCCTGGGTCATCCACGAAATAAACGCTGCTTTGTTAAGTTTTGCTGGCTCACATGTGATCGAACTACCTACCAGACTATAGCTATCTTGTTGCTAAATAATATTATTTAATTGTAGTAACTTAATTATGTACCTGATTGTTCAGCCAACGAGATAATCTCTCTTGCAGGGATCTTTCTTGCCATAATATGCCTCTGAACGCGCCTTACGGATATGCCACAGTTTAGGCACCTCATCATAATATCCATTTAACTGAATAGTACTGATAGTACAGCAAAACACAACAAAACAAACAATCGCACAGAACACAACGGAACTACAATGAAACTTGACGTGAATGAAAGGGACGCCAAGTAGGGATGTGATTATGGTGATCTAAGATCGATAAATCGATACTTAATTTTTTCACGCATACTGAGATTCAAATCAGTTTTTTTATTAGATAACTCTGACCATCCGTAGAAACATATTTTACACTTACTTATGTTATGTTACTTCAGTATACAATGACATTTAATAGGCAGTCAGAGCGTAAAGGCAGAAACACATTATTAAACCGCGACGCGACCCGATGAAACGCGACGCGTGTTGAGTCGAATCGAATTGTATTGTTTTGTATGACCAGAATCACACTATGAACATCCGACTCGACGACATGCTCGCACACGTCACCCCGATCCAGATCGGCCAGATCGATGTGTTGCCGATGGTGGGGGTAAACACGCCAACCAACGTGGTACGCGCAGTGTGTTTCTAAACAACACCCAACGCCACGCGTCAGTCGTTCGAGAACTTTCTCAGAGCTTATACGTGTCAAATGCCATTTTTTTTATTAATGTTTTTTTTTTAATTCGCCCAAAAGGGCAGGCTTTTTCATTAATGACTATGTGGGTTATTTTTTTTATTATTCTTTCTGTTCTGTTAGTTTTTGTCACCGTCTGGCAGTTTGAGTTATATATATGTGGCCTACCCAAATGTCCTTTCTTCCGTATTGTTCTTTTTTTTTTTCTCTGGGATGCCATCATCAGATCCTGGTTTCCTTGTCATGGGACCATTTGGGAAGTATACATTAAAAAAAAAAAAAGAATTTCTCTAATCGGTTTGCAAGCGACGGAGTTATGTGCGAACAAACATTTAAAAAAATACAAACATCCGAATTGAGACCTCCTCCTTTTTTAGAAGTCGGTTAAAAATAGCTTAATACATAACTATAAACTATTTACTTACTCGTATTATTAATAAAAAAGATAAAACGGTAAAATAAAACATCAATCCAAAAATATATTAGAATCTCGATTTTTTGTGAATTGATTGTTCAAGCTTTGACTCGAATCGATTGAATTATCGATATTATGAAACAGATTGCTGGCCATCCCTACACAGGTATCCGCCACTAATGTCAGATCCATTGTGAAAGAAATGACGCTCCTTTACACGCAGTGATTATTAAAAAAAATGGTGTTCGATCATAGAATTACACACACGTGTCAATAAGAACCTAACCTGTAGGCGTGTCAGTAAATAAATTAATTATAAACAAAATATACATAATATTCCTTTGTCATTAAAATTCATTTCATCGAAAATAGCTCATTAAACTATGTGTAGGTTATTAGGGTAACCGGATGATTATGGATACAATGGAACGTTAACAGCAGGAAATGCATAAAAGAGATAAGCGGAAGCAAATTAAAATACTGTATTCTTGAGATTTTAACCTGGCCTTTATTCGGAATAATATAATAATGATAAATTAAGATTTTCATTTTTAAATTTTTGTGTGAAAACGGTAATCCTGCACAAATGTTCCCGAACTCGAAGGCAGGAACTGGTCATCTCCTTTCATTGCCAAACATTTTGCCTCGTGTAGACTATCGAATACCATACTTGACGCATGTACAAATAAATAAAATCGAAGTGTCTGTTTCTAATGTCAAAATAACAGCTTTTTACTAAATGAATATGAAAGAACATACGATTCATAAAAAAAAAAAATATCTGTCTGTCTGTTTGTTCCGGCTCTCTATCTCCCAAACGGCTAGACTGATTTTGTCTTTCACTGGCAGATAGCTGATGTTATAAGAAGTAACGAAACCGCGGGCAGCAGCAAGTCTAAAATATCTATACTATCTAAATAGCACTACTACTAATAGCCAGAAATCTAAAGAGCGTAGGGTAGGATACTCGCCATGTCCAAGAGTATTACTTTCTTTATCGATGTTTGAATTATGAGGGTTATCACCGATCCACTAGCGCCAACTCCTTTAAAAATACTATATTATACTACTATGACTTTTTAACTGTTAAGGTGAGGTTCTTCAAGTTAACCTCTAGGAAATGTAATTTTAATGTCATTTTATTTAGAAACGGTTATGATTAAACACATGAATAAATTATATGTTGCTTTTGAGACCTTTCTTTAGGTGCGTCGGGTACTCGTTACATAATTGGATAAAGTTCGCTCAATAGAAAAAAAATGCCAAACATACCCTTATTTTGTAGATTAAAATAATTTTATTTCAATATTATACCACATTATGTATTGAAAATCCCATTAAAATAAACGTATATAATGATGTAATGTCCGTCAGGTTTAACATTGTTAATATCGTAAAACATATAATTTTCAACCCAAAATTAACTAAATTCACGGCACAATTTACTCGCGCCCGGCTGCCACCTCTAGAACAAAAATTCACGCTCGAAGAACCTCGCCTTAAAATACTAGGAAGCGAAAAACCGTAGACAGACCTTAGAAGTTACCTTTTTCTGTTTAAAACATTTTTTGTGTCTTGAGTATGTTCGTAGCAGAACACTTTTAGTTTCCGGTCACGCCTATTTCTCCATAGGCGTGGGTTTTATGTTTGTAAATAAATACTAAAATCAAATATTATTCCCCCAGGCAGAACATGTACTCACACCCTGCTGTTTGCTCAGCTGATCACACCCGACGGCACCAACCATGGTCTACACGGGTTCCTGGTGCCCATCCGCAACCCTGAGACCCTGGAGACGTATCCTGGACTGATTGTTGGAGATATGGGGGAGAAGATCGGAGTCAATGGTATCGATAATGGGTAAGTGATGATTTAGTTATGACGATTTTCGAGTCTTTTGATTTCGGATGCAGATTGCAGCACAATCTCTGCACGAAATTGTAATTTTTTCCTAAGTTTGCGGCGCGTTATCAGTTGAGGCGTTGCTGTGTGGACAAATGTAATTTCTGGAATTATATTATACGGAAACACTTTATACTTTCCTCCTTATTTATTTAAGTTATAATTAACAACCATATTGGGAGCTATATGTTTGAGCCGTTTGGGGTTGAAACTCTAGGACCATGGGGTCCGAGTGTCCACTTAGTTTTTCGAGACATCGCCAAGCGGTTGGTCGACTCTTCACGTGACCAGGCTGGCCTATTTCTTGGCCAAATAATCAGTATTGCCATACAACGTGGCAATGCTGCCAGCCTTTTGGGCACTTTTCCTGTTGATAGCGATGCGGACGAATGTTTTGATGCCCTTTGATTTTTCCCCTCCTTTTTTTTATAAACTTGTACATATTATTATTAATTAACACATAACATATTATAATTAAATAAACTGTTGAGTTATAATAATAAAGGCAAAGGCCACCTCCAACGATTTCCACTGATGCCTGTCTTGAGGAACCCTTCTACAGTTTGGTCCTGATTTCAAAAGTTATTATTAGCGCCTGTTCAACCATACATTTTTCTCGTATAAATAAAAGCACTGTTTTCTAATGATATTCGAATACCTTATAATAATAATTTTTGGCTTGTGGCTAAGTATTAACAGCCACACGGGTCGATCGATCAGGTTAAGCTACGCTTGCCGCGGTTGGTCCGTGGATGGGTGACCATCTTTACATACCAAGAGCTCTCCGTGCCTCGGAAAGCACGTTAAGCCGTTGGTCCCGGCTGTCATTCATGGATCTTTGACAGTCGTTACAAGGTCGTCAGAAGCCTGAAAGTCTGACAACCAGTCTTACCAAGGGGTATCGTATTACCCAGTGACTTGGTTGTGGAGGTCAGATAGGAAGTAGCACCATGTAAAATACTGGTATTCAGCTGCTTCCGGTTAGGCTGGAAGCTGACCCCAACATAGTTGGGAAAAGGCTACGCAGATGATGATTTGAAGGCATACCTTGTGATATCTTAAATGTCGTGAACGAAGACAGATCTCTGTATTTATGAATAAGGTAGGTATTTCTTTTCCTTGTGGTGAGTGACTAACCTGGGCCTCAAGTCTGCTATTACAATAGTGTCAGAATGGTCTCGCCATTGTGAGTATTTGACAGTGTTTGTATGGCAAATCTGTCAAAAACTCACAATGAAGAGACCATTGCAACGTTTGTACATTAGTAGACTTGGCCCCCTGTAGCGCTGTTCTGTGGAAATCTCACCGTGAAAACTTAGGTGAAGTGAGCTTGAAGAGCTGTCCAATCTCTAGCGATCCCTAGCATTAGGTGAAATGACAGCTCACTTCAAACTCACTTTCACCTACATTTTCACGGTGAGATTTTTACAGAATAGACTGACTGGTGTCGGAGTTTTTATGCCGCTCATGGACCTCTGACTTGGCTACACATGCCGTAAAGAAATATCTCTCAAGCATGCAGTTTCCTTACGATGTTTTCCTTCACCGTTTTTTAAGCAATTGATATATATTTTTTTTTTTTTTAAAACGTTGCCCCACACTAGGAATTTCTCCTGTATCGTGGGTGTGTTTACAAACATTTAAACTCACATACACAAACAGCCAGAACCGGAACAACTACTTGTAAATCATACAAATATTTGTTCCGTGCGGGGATCGAACCCGCGACACGCAGCGCAGCAGTCAATCGCTTAACCACTGCGCCAACCGTGCCGTCAAAAGTCAAAAATTATACAATACGCACATGAATCCGTAAAGTCAGTGGTGCGTGCCTTGGGTTCGAACTCAAGTCCTATGACTTGGCAGTCCGACGGTTACACCACTAAGCTATCACTGTTAAGGTACACACTGAATCAGGTAGTATTTTATTAAGGTAAAAGCGAAGTACCTGTGTACCGTGTGGCGCCGGACGTAAAGAATAGCACCACCCCATTTCCTCCCGTGGGTGTCGTAAAAGGCGACTAAGGGACTTACTAGACAATGAGCAGCAGCGTTCTCTATGCATTTTTTACACCATACTGCGATCGCCAACGCGTGGCGATTATGGCAAACCCACCCCAATTGGGGGAGGCCTACGTTCAGCAGTGGACGTCTATCGCCTGAAATGATGATGATGATGATGATGAAAAGCGAAGTGGGCTTTTTATCGTAACTGCTGTACTTTTTTACAGACAAGTAGGCCAAATAACCCGACCGTTAGGTGTATCTCTTTCCTTGCACAGCTCACGCACAATTATGACAAAACAAAACCCCAACGTGTTTTTTCTTGCGTGTAACAATGATACACGAGGAAACAAGTATACTGCAAGGCTCAATAAAAGGAAAAAAACATAAATACCTACAGATAAAATTAAGTTTATTATAGCATTTGATAGTGGAGTTATCCTCTTATATAGTACTCATAGAAGTCATTGCTACAGGGAAGTAATGGGGAACACCATGTATACGAGTATTTAATAACATACCCCGGGGATACCTGATTAATTGATTGATTTCTATTTTTTTTTCCGTGCCTGCATTTTTATAAAGCTATTTTCTATTAGAATGAAACAGACTCAATTACGCATTCATCTGCTTCGGCAAACGCAACCCGCAAAATGGAGTGTGAATGGAATATTCTCGTCCATTTTCAGATTTTTGTATAGTTGATTCGCTCAAGTTAAGTCATAAATTCATAATCATAAAAGACAATGTATCACAAAATTTACTACTTATGAAACGAATACTAATTTTACGAATACGAATACCAATTGTAGGTACCTACTATTCGCCGAATACGAATACCTGATTCTACTATAGCTGCACGCAATTATTAGTCAAGGTGAACACACAAATGAAACACCCTAAGCAATATAAATATTTAGCTTTGGCTAAATACGTGCCCTCTCCAACAAAGGTCGCCACAATTTCTGCCCATCTGGGGATGTAAACAAAAGATAAGAAAGTTTTATGATTACATAAATTAATCTTTGTGTCTGTCAACTCGGTCGCAACGCAATATCTATATGGGATTTCTAGGAAGTCACTAATTACGAATGTCATGAAAGTATTCGGCGAATACGAATATTCGTATTCGATGCATCACTAAAATTTACCTTGTATTACTCATTACTTGTACGCCTGTTTATCTTCTGACTTGCTCAATAATAGGTGTATCCCACTGAAGACAATTGTCGGTGTAACGCGGCCCCTATGCGTGTGCGCATCCTGTCTCCAGTCTGAGGCGTTAACCCCGCGGCATATGATTGAGTAATCTAGGGACAATTGGGAGTTACAATATTACAAGATAGAATAAACTTAAAACACCTTGTGATATGGGGGTTTTTTTTTCACCGTTTTTTAGGAAATTCGGCAAATCGATAGAAATGCGCCGTCGTAGTAGTAACATACACTGATCGCGTATTTAGTAAGTTGGTTAAATCGATTGTTTATTTATTTATATCACCTAGATTTTTTTTAACAGGTGGGAACACAATACAACAATTTAGTCACAATTTCTCCCAAAAACCAATTAAACACCACCACCAACAAAAATAAAATGTTTTTAGACTGACAGGGTCCAAATTTATACCTGTCGATTAACGTCGATATTAACTTACAAGTCCCAAGTAACGACTCTTGAGCACCGGCACAATATTGTATATTGTCAAAACTACTCTAAAATAATTACGTATATAAAATCAAATATCCTAGGCTTATTTATAACTTACTGGAACACGGTCGTTCTTTACTTTGACATGTACCGCTGTACTCACCACAATGTTGTTTGATAAAAAGATCAAAGAGATCTTCAGACATTTTCAGGAATTTTATCATATCTACGTTAAAGACAATTCTTATCAAATTCATAGCAAACGCACACGTACCTACGATGCACCAATTTTTTATATATAAGTTCCCCAAGACAACTTAGCTTGAGGAATAAGTCGAAAGATAATTTTAACATTTGCTAGATAAGTATTTAAATATTTAAGGTACCTGGTAATAGGTACATAATAGGTAACGTAGATATTAAAATACACTTTACATACATTGTAGGTATACGATGTAAGTAAATAGCTCTTTACAAATTATTCATTCTTCGCCAGATATAACTTTCGGAACACGGCAATAGCCCAATTTTATAAGCTCTCAAGCGAGCGAGAAGTCGAGAGTTCAAACTTCAAACCCCATCGTTGCACTAGAAGTTTTTCGCCACTATAAGCCAGTACATTCCGTCCACATGCACGTATACCACGATTCGCCGCTCGAGTACGCGATCGTAGCGTGTATAAATGTCACTTTTTGGTCGGAAAACTGGAAAATGCTCTCTGTCGGTGCGACCACGCGTTCGGATTCACCGAACAAAAAGTGACAGTGTGGAAATAGGTTGTCATGGTATTCCCTGAAAAAAATGCACTCCAATCAAGTGAATTTTTAGCTTGATTGACGATATCTTATTTAGATTAATCAAAATCTTAGTTAAGTTGATCATCACGACATGATTGCAGCAATACTAGTTCAAATGATTGAACGCTCAAACAAGTTTCTCGATTACCCTTAACGTGACATCATTGTAGAAGAGTTAAAAAAGAGACAAGTTAAAAAAATGTTAACTGTAACAAAGTAAGTTAGTTGTGTCAATCAAGCATTTTGATTACTTCAATAAAGATCATTGAAACTTTAATGAAATAATCTTGGTTGGAGCAACTATGTTTTGACTTGATTGCTGCAAATAGGTTTTGTGATAACTCCAATGAAGATCCCGTTTCAAATCTCAATCAAATGAAAGTAGTAGCTGTGATCATTGTGCTTGATAGGCTCAGATGCAAACAAGTTACTTATTGAATTTAAACAAAATCTTGATTGAACTACTTTTTTTTTCATTGTGGCAGGTAAGGGCATGTGATGCGGAAGAGTGAGGGAAATGTCGTCAGGAAAGTTTTAAGTATGAATGTGGATGGGCTATACGAGTACGGGAAAACCAAAATAATGGATGGTCAGTGTGAAAGATGATATCGCTAGAAAGGGAGTGACGACCGAGATGGTGGCTAATAGAGAAGTATGGAAGAAAAAGACATGTTGCGCCGACCTCAAATAAATTAGGACAAGTGCAGGAGGAAAAAAAAAAACAGGTATTCGCGCGGCGATCTGTTTTGAATATGTCTCGGGGTTCTAACACCTTAAGCAAGATATGCAATCGGCATGAATGTACGTCTAGAGTAGGAAAAGTAACTGAGTTAGGTTATCAGCACTTATCAGTAATAGGTACGAGTACCTAACGTGATATCATGGCGTGATATCCAGATAACCAGTCACATAAAAACTGCAGTTTAGATTCAAAGTCCAAAATACGAAGATGCAAATAATATTATCGTTAGATAATTCATATTCGTTGCAAGTGTTCCGTGTGGTTCCATTCACAGTCTTGACTTCATGAAATGACAGCTCTATTAAAACAATGATGGCGCGCACACTCGCAATAAAATAGTCTCATAGAAGAAGAAACTTCTTGGAACAAAAACTGACTTGGACTGAACCGAGTTCTATGTTTACAGTTTTGTATTATGATTTATGAACCTTACCTTCGTCGGAGTAAAATTTGAAAAACAAAAACTGGCCCGAAATTGTTAGCTTAGACTTAAGTTAAACGTCGATTTGTAATGAGACTGATACCCGTTTTCACTACCACTAGGCGACACTTAAATGAATGCCTAAATAAAAGTTTGCTGTTTGAATTTCAACGCTCTGCTTAGCACCGAAAGTTGAAACTTCAACGCGGTTTTATTTACGCATTCCCAACCGCAACGTCTTAGTCTTAAATTGGCGTAAATTTTTTATAGGTTAATGCTATCAAGGTTGCCAGTATGTTCTAAAATTACTCACGCGTTCATTTTTTATCGCTTTCTACGTATTTTTTACAATCGTTGTTATATCACTTATCTGTAATGATACCTTATGTAAACGTAGTTGCGATGTGTTACAGGGTCGTATATGAGTCAGTGGGAATCGTATGATGATATGATGATCATAATATTGGCAAGAATAGGTCTAGAAAATTGGTTTTTATTTTCGTGTAAAACGAACGGATTAAAAACATTGGTTGCCGGCGCCGCTGCCGCCGGCTCTCATAATGAACACCGGCAGCGGCGCGAGCAGTAAAAGTTCCTCCGACGCAAAAGACTAGATTGAGAAGTGTGAGATTGTTTATGTCCTTTTGCTATAGACTTACAATAAGATACTATATAAGATAATATATATATATAATAATTAAATAAGATCACTTGGCGGATCTAAATCGGTTTCCAAGCAATAATAATAAGGCGTGGTCGAGAGTCGGATCCTGCTTCGCGGGGCTCCTACTTCTGAATGGTTAACCACGAAGAGGATGGCAGGGTCTTTGTTGTTCGCTCGCTCACTAGACCCCGCCATCCCCATCGAACATAACCTATCCGAGTCGGGGTGCCCCAAGTCCCGAGCTCGCTTCGCTCGCTCTTGCATCCTAAATTCTTTTAGTAACAGTAGTAACAGCGCCGGCAGCCAATTCAGCAATCGGCGTTGGCAGCTAATTTTGCAACCGGCGCTGGCAGACAATTCGGGACACGGCGCCGGCAGCTGAGACATTTCCTATATGAAAACAATGTATTACGGAATTATTCCTCGTACGTAGTACGTTTCCGTGGAATAATTTCCGACCTCCAAGCGGGCGAAACCGCGGCAAAAATCTAGTATTTAAATAAGTCAAGATGCCAAAAGCATCGCATTTCCAGGGCTTCTAGGTCAGACGGCTGACCTAAATACTAATAGAGGCTCTCTATAAAGTTAATACACTTAAGAGGGTACCGAGCGCGCAGTGGCGCCCTTATCGTTAGTTCGGTGATTTATTTTATTTTAGAATGAAAATGCAGACAATAAGCATGTTACGTTATGTTCCACTATACATTATTATTATTACAAACAGTAGTTTTACAAATAGTGGCCACTAAACTCCGTTTTAAGGATATGGCTTGATATGGCAGGTGTGCGTTAGCCTTTACAAGGTGTAAGTAAAATGCTTGATCACTGCACGTAATACTCATTCAATATTAGCACTTCTGACTCACAAAAATACGTAATAAAAGTATAATCTTATGAATAAAGCTACGTTTATAATCTAATCTTTTTGACGTATCCGTTGCATCTTGACATAAGACATGAAAGCCGTCCCTTTATTGAAAGGGACGGCCTTCATGTCTTATGTCAAGATGCACCGCACCCAAAATTTAAATAATTGTTTAATTAAATTTTGGGTGCGGTCATTTGTCTTTGACCGATGCAGAAAAATTACAGGTTGATTGTACCGACCATGTCATTCATAAAAAGTGCTACAAGGAACTTTGGGCGCGTGGCAAAATCTGAACTAACGCCGCCATCTTGTTTTTAGGGTTCCGTACCTCAAAAGAAAAACGGAACCCTTATAGGATCACTCGTGTATCTGTCTGTCCGTCCGTCCGTCACGGCCAATTTGCTACAAATCTACTGGACCGATTAAGTTGTTTGGTACACATATCAATTTCTGTGACCCAAACACGGACGTGTTACGTAAATAAATGAATTTTGAATATAGGGGTCTTTTTTGGGAGACAAATAACAAAATTTAATAATTTTGAAGTATATTGGTAATCCATTGCTTCATTTAATCGAAAAATTAGTCTGCTCAAAAACGAAATAAATGTTGTTGAGCTGTCAAAATGAAACTCATTTCTACTGTAAGCATCGATTTAGAATACCCTAGATACACTATCACCTACAAATCAAAGTCGCAAAAGTGTCCCATCGCTAAGTTACAAGTGTGTGCGTCTACTAAGGCAAATCTAAAACAGATAATGTACTTAAGAACATTTCAATTTTCCTTACATACAACCTTATGTGCATGGAATTAAGGTGTGGTTTCGAGTGCGCGCGATGGGCGGTTATGACATTTCAAAATTAGACCATCGCGCAAGTCGTAAAATTTTATTGCTCTCAGCTGTAGGTAAGATAATTTTAAACGATACTATTCCTTAAGCAAATGCTTATTAAGTCAAATTCAGTTTACGCCCCGTGACAATCGTAAAAAAATATTGCTTTGGAACAGAAGGATAATGGAGTGGTCTTGAAATTTTACTCAGTACTATGTGCTTAAATAAAACAGGTTGAGGTGGTTAAAATTAACTTATTTTTATTTTATTTATTAAGACAACTTAAAAAGATTGATAGATAATGGTGCCGATTCTCTTGTCACAAAATTCTCTAAACTAAGACTAAAAATCACCAAAATTTAGTTTATTCCTGTCAAACGACTATTTCCTATTCTGAAATTGACTAAAGTGACACAACTTAACTATAATTTAGTTTGACAGCTCTAAGATGGTACTGAGTTTTTAAATTTAGTGAAAATGGCAATTTAACTATTCTGAATTTGACGTTTTTTAACTAAAATTTAGATTTTCTAACTAAATCTGATATATTTATAATCGCGATTAAAAAGGTGTGGAATAAAATTAGTTTTCATGAACTAAAATTCACACCAATCACCGACTCTTACGACTTCTGGTGCAAAACCAGTACTGTATATAAGGTGTATCTATTCATACACGAAATATTTTAAGAGAAACATCTTTAAGTCGTAAAAAAGCCACAGCAGCGAAATTTTTTATTTTTTATATCTAAGTGTTTTATATTTCTACATAATTATTATAATTTTAAAATTGCTTGAGACATTTTGCGAAAAAATCCTTTATTTACTTATTCTATGAATGACCCGCCTCGACGCGGTGACGCCGAACGGTGCGGTGGGGTAGCGGCACTAGCGCGGTGAATTTTGATAATCGTATCAAGTATTTTTTTTTTTTTTAATAATATACTCAGAATAAAAAAAAAAATCATTTCCATGGCTTCTATACCACCTATATGTGTATCACTTAAAATATTTCGTGTTTATCCCAATATTTATTTTTTTCTTTTCTTTTGCTTATATCTCCAAAATGGTGCGTCCTATCGCAAAAATAATGAAAATTTCGACCCCCTTTTATAAACCCTTAAACCGCTATTACTCTACATGTAGGTAATATTTTTTTTTTTTCCACACAAAAAGTGAAAAATTCCATAAAAAACACGTCGTGGACTCGCGGCTGCCCCCCAATGCGCGTCTCCGGCTCTAAAAAAATCATAGACAAACAAGTACAACGTTGCGAAGCCATAAAAAAAAAATACCACGTGGAGTCACGATTGTCAAATTCGATTTAGTTGAGTCAAACTTATTTTTAAATTTAGAGAATTTTGTTTGCAGAATAGCTTTAAGATTCTCATAGCCAAAAGTAAGGAATTTTAGTGATAGTTAGTTTAGTTCGGTGTACAAGAGAATCGGCACCATTAAAAATGTAAAAACTTACTGCAATACATGGAATAACCGCTTTCTTTACTTTCCGAAAGCCTTTCTTCGTATAATACATGTCATTTTCTGAGAAGTGACAAGAGCGAACCACACTATTCTTTTTTTTATAGAATCATTTGGCTTAAAAAAATCTTCACTCCTCTCATTAGCTATAATTTTTCGCCATTTTTCCCTTTCAATTAATAATAACTACAATATAAAAAACACCAATCACCATTCAAATAAATTTTGCTCATCTCCGGACAGGCTATAGTTATTCTATGTTAATTCCATATTATTGACATACCGCAGAAAGAAAAAAACAATAAGCGACTCTATTCATTTAATATTTGACTATGTTCCACTTTATACATCTTCCATCTCCTTTCCACTTAATACAAGTGCTGCGCGAGGGAAAAAGCCAACTGCGTAGCGTCAAATGAAGAGACGTATTGAAATAAATTTTAAAAATATATGTTTTTAATGAGTTTGAAGGCATATTTTGCCACAAATTCACTACATTATAAAACTATTATCTAGTACTTTCCGAAAATACGATATGTCATTCCTTTTCAACGTGGTTAAAGTATTATTTTTGCACTTTTTTACGGAGCACTTTGGCGTGTTCACCCGACAACGAAGCGCGCGTTACCGAGAGCGCAACTGTGCTTAGAAGTAATTTAAGCACAGTTTTATCGAGACACATTTCAAGCGTTGACGGTGTATCTAGGGTATTCTAAATCGATGACTGTAAGTGTACTTACGCAATTATACCCCGCTGGACCGAACGATCTGAAATCACCAACACGGAAAAGTGTGGTGACAAGTGTATGAGTAAATGGTTTTGCTATTCAGAGAGAAAATTACAGGGAAATTGACACGTAGCGTAGACGCTTAAAACAATCAATCGTATGATTTATAAGATATCAATAATGACTGTCTCGCAAGTTGTTGATAAGAGGATTTGTCATAGACTCGATTAGAATTAATAATAATATTCTATTAGCTGTGAGATACGAGGGAAATTATGCGATTGTGTAATATTATCGCGTGCGCAAATATAGGCTTAGTTTAAATTAATACGAGAATCATAAGGCAAAGGGATGGCGGAATGTTTTATTTTGTAACAGAAAATAGCAATTTGCTAAAAGTATGTATTAGCTAGGCTTGCTTTTTTGTCAGATAGCATACAACTTGGTCTTTGACAAACATTCAAAAGTCCATACTCAAGGTTTGCTAACGTGCGTTGGATCGCAGTATTTTAGGCGTCAAATTAACAGAACATATTCGGAACACCACACTGCGCACCAAAACACAGATTGCTGACGTTGCTCAAAAAGCCGCAAAGTTGAAGTGGGACTGGGCTGGCCACGTCTGCCGCATGCCCAATGAGCTGAGGGCCAAAATAGTCACTATGTGGAACCCAGATCCCGTAAAGATGGCGGGACGAGCTGGACAAAACAAACGACCAGTGGTCCTCATTAGCTCTGGGGCCCAAGTGTGCTATTTTTATAAATTCGTCACTCCAACACGATCGACGACGTTATAAGCAATCTGAAGTAGTAGGAAGTTGGAAGTTTAGTAGGAAGTTTCATTTGTCATTATGTACGAGATAACCAATTCTTTCAATGGAGTGTCAGTGGCTGACCATTAGAAAGTCATAATGACGCCATTATATTAGTAGATTACCAAACTTGTCAAAATCAACTATTATGAAATCAATGATAGACCATTCTGACACTATTGTAATAGCAGACTTGAGGCCCTGGATCGCAAATACTGGAATTCACGGGCAGAGGCCTTGCCCAGCAGTGGGATGTACAGGCTTACAGTAGCAGTAGTAGTAGCATACAAATAAAGTCAATCTTTAGGTAATAAATTAACAGTGTGATCCGTTCCTTGGGATAGACGGTTTGGACAAAACTAAAACTATGTGAGGTAAAGAATGTTTAAAGGAAACATGTCGTCGATTTTAGAGTTAAGATAACTGCATTCAGATATTTTAATTTATCTGACCCATCACAAAGGATCACCTTATTAAGGTCTTAACAGTGGCGGATCTGACATTTATGTTAAACTCTGCCGCGCGTGCAATAACAGCAGTAAGTATAATTTTTATCCAAATTGAGTCAAACATAGCCAACCCGCCTGCCAAGCGTGGCGATTATGGCAACCCCCCCCCCCCCATTGGGGGAGGCCTATGTCCAGTGAAAGTCTTTCGGCTGAAATGATGAGTCAAACAGATTCGGAATCAGCGCAATGAGCTGATTCCAAATCAATGCTCAACTAAATTTGCACAAAAATTATAATTACCTACTGCTGTTATTGCACGCGCGGCAGAGTTTAACATAAATGTCAGATCCGTGACTATTCTACGATTATGACGATTATGATTTATTTTTGCTTTGTTATTGTTTTGTTGAATATTGTAATAAACTCCAATTATTTTCGTAATTGTTTCAGGTTTATAATGTTCAACCAGTACCGGATACCGCGCGAGAACCTACTCAACCGCACTGCTGACGTCACAGAGGAGGGTATCTACGAATCCTCCTTCTCAGATCCTTCCAAGATATTGGGAGCGGCGTTGGAGAACCTTTCAGCAGGTATGTTGCAAAGAAATTCGATGTTATCAAACATTACTTTCAACCGGGTTCGATTCCCGCACGGAGGAAATATTTGTATGACCTACAATTAGTTGTTCCGGATCTGGCTGTTTGTGTATGTGAGACTGAATGTTTGTAAACGCACCCACAATACAGGAGAAATTCCTAGTGTGGGGCAAAGTATAAAAAAAAAAAAAAATATATTACTTTCAACCGAAATTCCTGCTTGAAAACTTCCAGTACAATAATAATTTTAAGTGCTGGTTCTTTAATTTTGAACAATACGATTTCCTCTAAAAATATTTTTGCCCGATAGTTATTTATCTTGTTTACGTTTGAAGATCATGTTTGGGGTTTGTGGCTAAGTAATAAAAGCCGCACGGGTCGATTGATCAGGTTAAGCTACGCTTGCCGCGGTTGGTCCGTGGATGGGTTACTATCTTTACATACCGAGAGTCCTCCGTGCCTCGGAAAGCACGTTAAGTCGTTGGTCCCGGCTGTTATTTGTAGATCTTGACAGTCGTTACGGGTCGTCAGAAGCCCGAAAGTCTGACAACCAGTCCTACTAAGGGGTATGTATTACCCAGCAACTGAGTTGTGGAGGTCAGATAGACAGTCGCTCCAGGTAAAAGACTGGTATTCAACTGCATCCGTTAGACTGGAAGGCGACCCCAACATAGTTGGGAGAAGGCTAGAGCCTAGCCAGCTATGTTGGGGTCGGCTGAACATGACCTTCAAACGTCATCATCAGCCTAGCCGCTAGGCAGATGACGACGTTTGAAGAACATGTTCGGTTGTGGGCTATCCACTGCTGGCATATCGTCATCCTAGTTACGCCACAACACCTGATTATTTATTCAGCATCCAATCTGACTCACCTT
Source organism: Dryobota labecula (assembly GCA_947523025.1). Lineage (NCBI taxonomy): Eukaryota > Metazoa > Arthropoda > Insecta > Lepidoptera > Noctuidae > Dryobota > Dryobota labecula. The sequence goes on from OX383292.1 coordinate 3,886,404, forward strand.
TTGCTCGGTAAAAACTTGTACTTACCTTTTCGAAACGTCAGTGCAATTAATTATATGGGAATGTTTTACTATTGTTACGAGCTTGGGGTTCGTTACAATAAAAACTGCCGATTTAATTACCAAAAATGACACTTTAATTAAACAACACTGATATCAACTCAAACACACTAATTATAAAACACAGCTGCACTACTGATCAAACAAAAGTCGCACTTGAAGATCGCTAGTATCGTTTGAAGTTTACTTGTCGCTTGATCGCTTGTTTTCGACTGTGTCGGGTCGGGGTCCATACCGTCCTTATATAGTCCTTAGATAGTTCCAGAACCTTCTACTGTAGAAACATCTAGAATGTTCGAGTACATACTGGCCCCGACTGACCAGATGTCGATAGTTCTAGAAAGTTCTAGCATCGAACTTTCTAGAAGAATCTCGACTCTACTAGTTCTGCTACTTGATACTAGATGGCGCTCGTGGTACCAGGCATTAATTGTGGCGCGCAACACTATATTATTTCTAAATCACGTGTTAATCTTTGCAGGTCGCATCGGCATAATGCAAGAGAGCTGCCACTCGATAGCGAGCGCGGTCACCATCGCGATCCGGTATGCAGCCACGCGCGCGCAGTTCGGAGAGAGAGACAATGAGATTTCGCTCATCGAGTACGAGCTACATGTTAGTAGAAACTTTTGTTGTAATGGTATCTGAAGTCATACAATTATAGATAGATCTTTATTATGTGCACCATAAAAATTACAGATATAAATGTAGAAATGTTACATAGGGTCACACAATGGGCGGTCTTATCGCTAAAAGCGATGTTTTACAGACAACCTTTGGATGTTTATTGAGCGAAGTTTGGATGGACTAAACGTAGAACGAGAGACAATACGGCATACATTCAGTGGTGTGGTGTAATTATGTGTGTCGATAACACATTCAGTATACTCTTGCCATTTTCCTAACCCTACACGTGTCTTCGGTCTCCAATACAAGAATTAATTTTCGATATTTCTATTCCACAGCAATGGCGTTTATTCGGCTATGTAGCAGCCGCAGTAGTCTTCAGGATGTATATAGAAAACTTTAGCAGAGTATACTTAAGTATCGTCGAGAAATCCAACGCAGGAATGAAAGTAGATAATTTGGTGAGTAATTTTTTATCATCTTTTGAGTTATGAGAGAATCTGTATTCCCTGGTGTACGATATACAGGGTTATTGGTAACAACCTTGCAGGATTGTATTTGTATTTTTTGTTTGGGTGAACAAAAATCATGGAACTCGCGTCATCGTTACCGAACGCTGTCCATGAGCTTTATGTATACTGTGTATCAGGGATGTTGCGAATATTCGCATCCGCGTCCGCAAATGCGGAGCTTCCGCATAGATTTGGAGATCTGCATCCGCATCCGCAATAATCAATGCGGATGTTCATGCGGATGCGGATGTAATACAAGTTGCGACAAGAAAGTCAAGAAATACCAGAAAATGGTAGCACTGAAGCTGTACTCAAAAAAGAATTACTTTCTTACTGCAATAAAAAAAGAATCGAATGTGGATGAAAATCCTCTTAAATGCTGCAGTTTTCATCGAGAGGAATTTAAGATATTATGACCGATAGCACGAAGATTTTTATCCACTTCACCAGGCTGTGTTCCTAGCGAACAATTATTTAGTAGCGAGGGTTTAATTTACGAACCTCTGCGTAACCGCCTTGAATCAGAAAAGGCGGCAATATTACTCTTTATTAAGTACTAGCTTTTGCCCGCGGCTCCGCCCGCGTGGATGTCGGTTATCGCGTAAAAAAGTAGCCTATGTCCTTCTCCATATCCTAGCTATATCTCTGCCAAATTTTATGACGATCGGTTCAGCGGTTTAGGCTTGAAAACGTAACATACAGACAGACAGAGTTACTTTCTTATTTATAATATTAGTATGGATAATGCTCCTAATGCTAATTTTCATTAATAAAAATGTTAATCATTGTTTTATCATTGTTTTAATTCCTCATTCATATACTATATTTATATAAGATCTTAAACATCCGCATCCGCATTCACATCCGCGGATGTGAAAAAAACGTCATCTGCAACATCCCTGCTGTGTATGTGTACTTTTTGGGTCAACATAAATACAAATTCCTATACAACAGTAGACAGACTGTTTCGATGAATGTATGTAAAGCTTTTTGAAGTGAAAATTTCTTTAGTCGCGTTGAGCGATTTTAGCTAGGGGAAAACTTATGGATCCTCACGTCACCGAAATGCGTGATATGCTCGTGAAACACGTCACGAGCATGTCGCGCATTTCGGTGACGGTGACGGTGCCATACTGTCAGTTATTCCAAAGTTTTGAGTTTTCACTTCTGTCGGCAGTCCTTATGACTGCCTATTCATAAACAATCCCTTCAATCAAACAAACCAACCAACCAACCTTTCAATAACTAACTTTTGTTCCATGACTTTTTACAAAATATAATACATTTACCAAAAACAAACCTTCAAGATTTCGTTGTTCTGTTTAAATTATTAAAAGTCATAGATCAAAAGTTGTCGTTCATGATGTTACCAATAACCCTGTATATACGTATACGAAGAATATTTTTTACTTGCCATAGGAACAAAAAATTTCGTTCTTACGTTTAAGGCTCCGTGCACGAAAAAAACTCTATTTTGTCTATTTCTTATCTAATTGTGAGAAAACTTGAAATAATCGAAACATTAAGTCTGTGTATCTATAAAAGTACAGTTTTCATGGTACTAAACCATTCGTGTCAGTCACAGCGGCTGTTAATAATTTCATAATTTTTGTGCTCTCCAAAATATAGTTTATTTCTCCGTTGATTTACTTAATGAAGATATTGTATAATCATTAAATAAAATATTGATTATGTTTCAAGGATAGCTGAAGACTAATATGTGATTTTTTATATGATTTGCTAAATAATAGGAAAAAAAATTATTTCTGACGGGGCTTAAAACAAAAAAAAAAAAAAGGTTTTTTCAATATTATTTTTCTGCTATATTTTATAGTTTTTTGATGATGATGTTGATGATATTTTTTAATGTTCAAAATCAAAAGGAGTTTCTTGTAGAATGATGATCAAATGTCAGTCTCGCGTCATTTTTCGGAAAACTTGTTGCGAATATTAGTGATTTACCGTGAATACTTAATTTATTTGAATAATCCCTTACAGCCACATACAAAATAAAGAACACGTCTTTTCAAATCACAAATAATTTTGTTTAAATTATTTTTCCCTTTCTCACAAACAATGAACAAAATTGATCAAAATCAGTCGATTTCGTACACGGCCCCTTAAAAAGCGTAATTTTTATTATTCAATTGATACTTACTTGCAAAGTTGTAACAAGCGACAAGCACAACGCTGATTGGTTAAGTCCCATCCCAATGTTTTCAAAAACACCTATAATAGTTGGAGTCTCATTTTTTCTTTTAAACTGTGGATGTGTGATTGTTAAATATTTATGTCTCCATCTCAATTGTGGAGTTGTTTAGTCCAAGAAGTGTTAATTAATTTTTATTTATGTAAATTTGTAGAATTAGCATAGATATAAGCGATTTGGTGTAAACTGTTAGCTTATATTTGATGAATAAATGAATTTATCCAGCAGTGAACTTGCAAATTTATCTCTACCAGTGCGAGACTATTATTTTGACAGTATTTTATCACAATATCAAATCGTATTACAGAGTGAGGCAGTATCAGAGATCCACGCGATGGTATCGTGCAGTAAGCCGCTACTGACGTGGACCGTACTGTCAGCCGCACAGCAGTGCCGCGAGGCGTGTGGTGGACATGGATACCTAAAAGTGAGTAATAGAGTTATGAAAATAAAACCTTAAAAACCATGGCACTTTCCAGTTTTGAAGATCAAGTAATAAACATAATTAGGGTTAGTAAATTCAAACTTGGTACATACATTTACTTCTGTGACCCAAACACGGACGTGTAACGTAAATAAATGAACTTTGAATATGGGGTCACTTTTGGGGAGCAAATAAAAAAAAAAAAAAGTATTTCTAACTGTACCGTGTGACATATTATCAAATAAAAAGGCATATTGTAAGGATTTCAGATATATTTTTTTAAATTATTAAACAAATACTTTTCAAGTTATTTAAGAAAATAGATGAAGATTTACCATTCCCCTTATCTAAAAAACTACTGACTTAGTTTCAGTAGTTTTTTAGATAATGATGAATGGTTTTTTTTTTTTTTTTATACAGAAAATAAATTTTTACTTATAGATTACAGGAAAACCTATAAGAAGTCTATGGTCTTAAAATAACGTGGTAAAACTCTCAATATTGTGCGTACAAACTTACATTTGCAGTTGGAATGTATGGGAGAACTTGTTTTTCAACTACAATGTTAAGTTTGTTCTTGTAATAAATTCATCTCAACTACGGAACGAAGGGTTCGGGGGATTGTGTGTGGTCCGACTCGTACATGGCCGGTTTTTTTCTGAAATGGATTTTAAATCAGCTATTCAGCCTACGCCAAGCAAAAGCTGTTGAAACACAACAGCATCACTATTGAAAAGGGTCTGGTGAGCGTTGTCACGTCTAAATAAGAACACCTCACGTAATGTCGTGAAGGTCACTGTATTCAATATTGATATTTCTCCTAAATATACAAAAAACCAGGTCCAGCATACTTGCCTACCTTAGTTAGTAAACCACAAAATCTTTACTTAAATAACAAAGAAAAGTATAACCCTTTAAAAACTATAATATTTATAAATTATTTTCACAGTGCGCAAACCTAGGCGACATCCGCAGCAACCACGAAGCAACCGTCACGTACGAAGGCGACAACAACGTCCTCTCACAACAGACCGGCAACTGGTTGCTCAGACAGTTCCAGTCAGCTCGCTCCGGAGGGACTGTGGACTCCCCCCTTAATACCGTGACGTTCTTGAAGGATTGGGAAAGGTGGATCGCTGTGAGGTTCCGGTGTAGCAGGACTGATGAACTAAAGACTAGAGAGTGTGAGTTGCATTTGATTCTTGCAATAGTGTAGAAAATGGTTTTGGTGTATTAGATGATCGTGGTGAAGCATTTGATTGTGGTCATCATGATGGGTTGACTTAGAAACTTGGTCTTTATGGAGTTTCGAAAATGAATTTTTCGGTATTATTTACGGTAAGATTGGAAAGGAATAATATATTGAAATTGACGTCGTTACATGTTTTGGAGTAACTGTGTAGTTGGGTGTACCCCAAGGTTCAATCTTAGCCCATTCTTTTTTCCAATTTGCTTTAATAAAGTTCAGACGAGTCATTCAAGACAGTAATCATTTTGCTAAAAGTATAAATGATAAGAAATTATGTCTTACACCGTTACTACATTCGACATCTAAACCGAACTTTTTTTCTTCAACAGTCATAACAACAACATACAGATGGTTAATATGCTATCTCCTAAAACAAACGCACGAGAAATACGAATCGGAGATCGCCAAAGGCTTGTCAAAATTCGAAGCACGCGCAAAGTCACAAGTATACAAATGGAGGGACCTTACGAAGACTTATGCTGAATACTTGGCGATTATATTCTTCCTGGAGTCTTTGGATAAGAAGGAGCAGAGCCTGCAGCCAGTACTGATGAAGCTGTTCTGTCTGTATGGGTTATGGTCGCTTGATCAGCATCTGGTCGAGTTGTATCAAGGAGGGTATGCACAGGTTAGTGTATAAAGTTTTATAAATGTTTAACTTCATGATCATGATTAAGATCTACTAGAGTAAAGGGTTTGTTTTAAATAATTCTGCGTCAAACTTCAAAAGAGGCAGTGACAGCACAGTGTTATCCGCTAAGGCTTATTTTATATGTGCAGTTCTTAGTTGTTTAACATATGTTATTTATCGACCACAGCAGATAGGCATTTAATAATATTTTATTCTTTGAATTTCTCAGGGTGAACCATTAGCACGATTACTGCGGGAGGCAGTGTTAGAGCTATGCAACGAACTGAAGGGAGAAATAGTGAGCGTAGTGGACGCGCTCGCGCCCACAGACTTCGTGCTCAACTCCGTGCTTGGCAAGAGTGATGGCAATGTGAGTGTATACATTAGTTTATTAACTACTCGGGGCTTTGCCCGCGTAGGCTTTTTCTAAAATTAAAGTAGCCTAAGTTACTCCTTATAACATTCGCTATCTGCCAGTGAAAGTCCCGTCAAAATATCCGTTTCGGAGATTAGCCGGAACAAATAGACAGCCAGACAAAAAAATTATAGTTACCGTATATACATACTTTCATTTGCATATAGTAGAAAGCTGTTATTCATCTCCGTGTTGTTGGTATCTCATTAGGCTTATCTTTTACAAAGTTTAATCTATTTTTCTCCTTGATCTTTTTATTCATCGTAAGTTAGTGGATAGCCCTAAAGCCTGTATAATCGGCCTATAATATTCCCACACAGGCCACAGGCCTTATATATAGCCTGCACGAGTGGCGATTAACAACGCCGGCTGTCGCTGAAAACCAGCGCTGGCGCTCTGTCTCGCATAAGGTTGCAGCATTATGCTGAGCGATGGCCGTTTTGCGTGGATGTGACATATTTTCTCTCAACTTGTTCTTTTCGTTTTTGTGTTCGTTCTTTCTTATTAAATAAAAAGAAAAAAAGTCCGGCGCTATCTGGACAACTGGGGTTAACCAGCCCCGCTATCATAGGTGCTAACTGGTTAAGATTTTTATCACAACATGAATTATTCCCATATATTTCGTGCTGATACGAGGGAAGAAGAATAAGACTTAAAAAATATAGTATTAAATGACATTTTCCATTGCAGCTTTACCAAAACATCCAGAAAGCGTTCTTCAGTCACCCCGGAGCGTTCGAGCGCGCACCTTGGTGGCGCGAAGTGGTCAGTATACCGAAGTCTAAAATATAATAGTTCAATGTAGCTCATGACCAAATGTATGTAGGTTAAGTATGTTGAGTTTTGTAGCGGCGAATCCAGGTTGTAGGGTTTTTCAGCTAATTTTTCAGGAGATTGTCGCATAATTTCATTTCATTGGGCTGTCATGTAGAATTATGCGAAACTTTTAAGTATTTTATTGATAGTTTTTAATCCAAATGAAATCGTTTATTCTGTAAGAAAGGATATCGGAATCACTTTTACTCGCCGTATGATAAAAATATAAAATATTAAAATAAGCTAGATGGAGTCGGCATTTCCTAACTGACTACCCCTGAGAAGAAATGGTGCAACAAACTCAGGGCGTATATACCCAAATGGCTTTAGCGTGGCAATAGAATTCATTGATCTTTCCCCTAAATCTCTCCGTAGGAACCCAAACAATAAACTATGTATGGTTTTTCGTTATTGGAACATGTGGAAGATCACAAAAGATATTGATTCAGGACGTTATCGGACTTTATTTCAGTTTTTTATTTAAAAAACTGAAATAAAACCTACATTTTCTAGCATTCTTAATTTTAAGAATGCTAGAAAATGTAGGTGGGTCAATGACCGTTATTGCCACGCTAAAGTGATTCGGATATAGTTCTGAGTTACAAATATGACTTATACCGACAAAATCGTGTACAATTCCATTGATGTGTATTTCTTTCATTTCAAACTTTTCGTGAAAACAAAAAACTTCAAACTAGCTAACTAAGAATTACTTATATTGTTCTTTTTTCTAATCATATCTTCTCACTATACTCTTAATATATTATATTTATTAACTGGATTCGCCTACGTTCTCATATTGAGATTATGTGGTATTGAATCGGAATGTTACTGTGTTGAAAAAGAAAATCTTGTCTTGGTGAGGCGCCTCATAACAATGCATTTAGTTTGCGTTTATCGTACAAATATGTTCGGATAGTTACTAATCGGCTAATATGGCAGTAATAGAGGTCATTATAGATATTTTTATTATCATGTCAAATAAAACACTCTCGGACTAATAAATCGAGCCTCCATGCATTTCCGTGTTAGGTGTATAGGCCTACAGCATCAAAATAGTGTTAAGTCAAAGAGTTTTGATGCAGTCTTGAAGCCGACATACTGGCCATCATTTTGGTGTCATCGTTTTTCAATTCGCAACCGTTTAAAAATATATAGAAATTATTATTAAAAAAGCAGGGTAGCTCGATTTAAGAGTCTGGGAGCGTATGTTTAGTGTTAAAGCACTGTGGGTGCTCATAGGCTATCTATTAATTGCTTAAAAGTTATAAATCGCTTTTACAGTGCACGGTGTTTGATGTTTTGTTTAAAATCACAGCAATTTTAATTGATATATTTATTATTATTGAATATTTTTGTTGACTATTTTACGCATGAAAATAATATTGTATAATACCGTATTTTTGTAAATACATCGTGCTCTGCAAGAGCGAAGTTATGTCACAGAAAATGGTATATATTTCGTGACGTTACCGTTACCTTGGTTATAGTATTATATTATTAATATTTTAACAATGCCCATTCTAGATTAAGGCCATTTCTCAACCGTTATCGATACATTAGTTGATTTTAAATCTAACCACATTGTCATTATATTATTTAATTAAATGAAAATCACATTTATTCATTCAATGTCTATTGAATGGATTATACAATTTATTTTATGATAATTATTGCTCGTGATAGTTGAATGTTGTTTTTATAATTATTAAGCCTAATGTTCAAGATCATATATTTTTATTATTATTTTTGTGGTATATATTCATACGGCTCGGGGAACTCTTGTTTTTTATGTAAATTGAAGAGAAAAAAATTATTGAGATTAAATCGAAATCTTTGAAATTTTTACTATCAACACTTGAGATTTATTTGAATTTTTAGTTTTTATTTTAGTAAGTAAAAATATGATCATTTTGACAAATCTTTGTAATCTATATTAACTTATTTAGTTAAATCATTTTCATGCCGTTTGGATATTAAACTTAGTTTTGGTAAGTGTATTTTTTAAATTAAATTATTGATATTGGTGACATTATGCTAACGAAGACCTTAATACTATTTCTTTGAAGAGAGATTCTTAAATTCCAATTTATTTAGTGCGTAGCATCGTATCTCGCATTTTTTGTGTTTACAGTACAAATTATGTTTATTATATTTTTTGGAATGTCATTTAATGTTATTTTAAATCAACAATTTTCCCGTCCTTAATAAAATAAACAGGGCGGGGGTGCTTTAGGAAAGAATGGCCAGTTTTAACCCGACTGCAGAAAAGGAAGGGTACTGTTTTTTTAACACGGAGACTTGGAAGCGCTTGCGCAGTTTCTGTTATTTATAATTCTTAAAGAAACTAGAAGTAGTGTCGCAGTATATAGCTGCCATAACGATTGTTACAATCCTGTAGTTTTAATAATAGAGTCAAATATTATTATCATGTAGTTTTATCCAAGGTGTAGACTACTTTCCATTTACATACCTCATATTCATCATAGTGAACATCTTATTTATGTAAATACAATATAGTAAGTAGCTAATCCATGTTTGTAAGGTTACATAAAATTCTATAATATATATTTTCAAGTAAAGACTTGAAAATATAGAATTTTATGTAACTAAGCGTTTTGCGATTGGATGCAGGACTTCGGAATGTTGACTAGTAACTCAGGCACCCAATTTCGTTCGCCTATTTCTTTTCAAAACCAGAGCGTTAACGTCGCAGAACTTATTTTAAAATCCTGTCTCTAACGAAATTCCAATCGACCAGCTAGTTCTGTAGTAATTTTAACAAAATCGATACGTGTTTATTGTACCTAACTACCTTACTTGTAGAAGTGCCTTCCTCTCTGTAACCCTCGTGATGTTATGTAATCGTGTAAGCTATTGTTTATATGGGACCGTTGATAATATCAGATGTCAAATATATGTGGAGTCAAGAATAACTTGTTTTATTTTATGGACCGTCCTTTTATCTCTACCAATTTCTTGAGTGCCCCAGAAAGAAGACATTTAAGTGACCTGAGATCAAATATCGAAGGCCCTAAGGGTGTTTGTCCACCGCAGCCGTCACCGAGAAACGAGATTTTTCGAACCAAAAGTGACGTCCCGGTGAAGGCGAGCGTGTGTCCGAACTCGGCATCTGATAGATAAAACAAAACCGGGCAAACAGCGCGGTGCGACGGCAGTGTGAGGACAAGATCTAACGTGTTTTGTATTGCCGGGACATCGGCCCGTCGCAATCTCGAGCCGAGTACTAGCGGTCGCTCCGAACTACTCGAAACTTCGGCGACCGGGAAGACGTCGCTCGGGTGACGGACGTGTGGAGGACACGCGGCCATATAAATGTATGTGACGGCAGTGTTGCACAAACGGCCTAAGGATAAGATACAGAGACGAAAATCAGTGCATTTTGGTGTTATTTGGAAAGATCGACGCGTAAGTTTACGGTAAGTTTCGACTATATATACAGGGTGGCACGGGCATTGAAATTTTAAAACAACTATTTTCTACAAAAGTGCAATACCTACGCGGTCAAAATATATGGATCAGCATTTTTTTTTACCTACTGTAAATGTCAACTCAGGGGGTCCAGACATGGAAAGTGCGATTGTCGCAACCGCGCTGGGCACGCCACAATTGCGGCGATAAGCTCCTCACCTTCCGCAGGTCCTCACCGGACACAGTTGTTTCGGGAGTTTCCTGTTTCGAATAAGGCGGGAGGAAAAGCCCGGGTGTTACCACTGTGTGGATCGCCCGGAGGACACGGTGGAGGTCTGCTCGGTTTGGGCAGAGCACCGCCGTGTCCTCACGGAAGCGATCGGCGGCGGCGATCTCTCGCGTCCGGAGCGAGAGTGCATGGGAGGCGGTCACCTCCTTCTGCGAAGCAGTAATGCGCTCGAAGGAGGAGGCGGAACGCGTGAGGGAGAGGTAGTCTGTGCGCCCTCACGCCCCTAGTCGCCCGCCCTGGGCGGCGGGAATCGATAGCAGTTTTCCGGACGTTTTTTGCGGACGGCGAGTAACGGGCAGCTCGCCGTCTGGTAAGGACCAGGCCCGGGTTAACGGCGCGTTATGTTCCACGCGCGCCTCAAAGAGATGACAGCACGCACTGACGGGGTTCGCCCCGCGACTGAAGAAATGCCCTCTTTGGCCAGGTTAACCACAATCAAAGCAAGAGTGAACAGGCATCTTCTGGGCTTGCTTGTTCTTTCATATACCTTATCTATCGTTTTGCACCACGCGAGATCGAGGTCAAGAGCTGGCCCATATCGCATTAAAAAAATAAACTCAGTGTTGTGGGTTTGTCCGAAAGGGATACCGTGGCCCTGGAACACGGGTGGGTTTTAGTCAGTAAAAGTCTGACACGCCCTCCTGCTCCGCCCAGAGTGGGAGAAGTTATTTGATAGTTTTGTTAGATTAATTGTTTTGTATTATGAATGTGTTAGTATTTTAATGAACTTGATTTATGTATTTATTATTTCAAACACAATGAGAACTGTTCTTGAAGAAATTGAAAAAAAAAAAATGATAATTTGCCATCCCAGGGGGGTCCAGAATCATGTACTTACTGAATCCTCTCTTCCTACCAATTTGTACGCCACGATATGCGGCTAAACATGTTAGAACTTTTATGTATGTCTTTATTATCTTGCATGTAATATATGTATCATGTACACCATGTTTAAACAAATAAAATCTTACCCTACTTACTACTTACATGGTATCAGGTTGCGCGTCGATGTCCCTTCCACCCTGTATAGCGTACTTTGCTTAATACAATGAAAATATTAACATTAACTGTAATATCAACCGCACTAGAAAGGCAAATAAATAAAACACCAATAATTTAGAACAATTTTTATTGAAAACACGTAGAGTGGAATTTAATTTTGGTTACGAACATACAGATTTGATTACTATGTGTACCTACAACATTTATGTGAGAACTCTAAAAGTGCGACACAATATTACCAAAGGTGCTTTTTGTGAACACTGTGCACAGACAAACGATACGTCTTTGAATTGCTATAAGGATGTGTCCTAGTCAAAAGATATCATCGCGATTATATGTCACTTTTTGTTCGGTGAACCAGAACGCGTCGTCGCGCCGACAGAGGGCGCTTTCAGATTTTACCCGAACAACATGTGACATGGACACGGCGATCGCATATAGAACGCGGGGTAAAATGTTGTTAATTATTTCAATCGATTTTTTCATAATTGTTTTTAAACTGGAATAATGTAGATTATGTAGAACCACAAACTGGGGTAAAAGTTGTTTTAGTAATAAATATTGTTAATAACTACTACTCCACGTATAAAACTGTCTGTTATTCGGTAGTTTGTAAGTATTAGTGTATAATTTGTGGCCAATGAGCACATTAAGTGTGAACATGTTTGACTCTTAGTTTCTCAATAGGATAAATTATGCCTGTATGTGCGTAGTTTCTGGGATACACATTTTATACGCTGCCGTGCTATCAATATTATTAAATCAGTAACTTGTCATCTTAAAATGTAAATAATTTTATCCTTCACGTTCAAGTGACAATGAGTTAGACATCACAACTCAGTTTAGTAAATAATAAGAAATTTAGTAAAACTGTTTAAATGCTAGTTTTTAAAGCCATATAGGCACGGTCAGTGCTCTGCATTACCTGACCCTCTTACACAGAAGAAGAGGGGAAAGGGGTCGGGCTATGCAGGTCACTATAACACTTTGCAAAGCAAAGTTGGATTGTACTCCCAACTTTGGTTTGCAAGTATTGAACCAATAAAATAAAAACTTGCTATAAACCCATTGCCACAAGTTCACTCGATTTTCGTAAATGCATCACTTTTAAATAATATTATTATTCTGATTTTCAAAACACTTACTAAAACTTTACTTAAACTTATGAGTATGTTAGCGAACCCTCATCGTGTTATTTTTATATAATTTTAATAAAAAATCATACAAACATAATTCGTTTTAGCTCTACAACCGTCTTAAGTACCAACCTCACCCAGTCTTCTGTTTGGGCTAAGTTATTTTATTTTAATGAATATGTTAATGAGAAATGAAGGCACTGTAAAGATGTTATGTTTGTTTGAGCAATGACAAATTTCAATTAAGTGTAAGATGGCAAAAACAATTAGTCTGGGTGAGAGTGTTATGTATCATATAAAGCTCCATTCATAGTATTTTTATCACTGTTAAATGACAAGTCAGACTAATATTTAAATCCGACACAGAGTAAACTATAAAGGATTGTCAATTACATTCTAGAACCTATACTCTCTATACTCCAGCCGGGCCAAAATGATCAGCACGACAATATTTTGTCGTCACTTTTTCTCGCATCGCAACGAGACATGACTAGGCGTAACAAGTCTTCTATCTAATCAAATAACCACTCCGAGCTTCAGCATTCAATCTAGCTTCAAATCCTTCGATATAAAAGTGTTTATAAAACCTTGAATACAAAATAGGCGAGAGCCGTTTCAATTCACGAATCTGTGCTATTCGTGAAATGTGCTTAAAACCTTCAAATGTGCCTCGAAACTTGTAGACAAAAGATTGTCTATGATGGAATTCTGAGGCCGTGTCCTTATCAAAGCGATCGTGACGAACATGGGACCATCGCCGTCGCGTTACTTTTTCGGCAAACCTGAATGCATTGTCGCACCAACAAAGGGCGCGTTCTGGTTTTCCTAACAAATGAGTGTTATATGAACGCGTCGATCGTGAATTCACGCGGCCGATCGCTGTGATTAAGACACGGGGTGAAGGTTTTTATATTATTCGTTCACTATGCTTCCCTAACTGATAGTTAAATCTTCCACAAGATCATATGCCACAGGGATACGAAAGTTTAATATTATACGATTTAAAAATAAGTTATAATTTGTGAGCTATAGTCGGTGGACTGGTATGGCTCAAAGTGAACTAAAGTGTCATATTATCTAACATTTATTTCTAATAGTGCGTTCACATGGGCAACTAAAATTGTGCAAGTTCTATATAATATTGGTATTGCCGTAAATTCCTCAGAATTGCAGAGTCATCAAGGTCTTAATAGCCAAGAATTGAGCAATTAATTGTCCATGTGAGCACAGCTTGAGACCCGTATTACGCCAACTATCCTCAAACATGAATCTTACAATCTCGATTCAAAACTGACAGATTTCATACTAATGTATTTGTACCAAAAATAGTTTTCAATAAAATAGAGATTACTGTTTGAGCATCATTTTAGAACACGGGCCTAAGAGTAATAGCTATAAATAACGCAGTCGGTCTCGTAAATATTTTGTTAGAATAAAATAAAATGTAATAAAAAGAGAGTAAAATTATAATACTGTTGAAGACTGACTGAAAAACTGTTATTTGGTATTGCGAATACAGCAGTATAATATGCCATTACCAGAAAGGCATTTATTAAGATTTTGTTTTTAGTCTATAATGTCACTTAAACTGACATCATTATATTACATGCAATTATTTTACGAAACCGACAGTCCGAAATCACTCATAAGACATTATAATCTAAGAACGTGCCTCAACAGTTAGTGTTTTTATCAAAGCTCTTACAATGTATTATTTCGAAAACAAGAAATGACAATATATGATAATAATAATTATGATTTTTTGCAATCAACGGCTTGTGGAATGTTGGTTATCTAAATGATATTCAAACTACAGAAATGCTTTATAATTTTGCAAAAAATTGTATTTAATGGAATACAATACATAGAATACACTTTAATTATGAATATTAAATGTGAGTAATGCCTAAATGCAACCTGCTTTCTGATGATTATACATTAATAAATGATCCCGTGTGAAACGGCGTCATAATTAGTATAATTGAGTATTTTAAAACCAGTATGTTGTCATTGATAAAAACACAAGCACCGTCGTAAAAACTAAACTAAACATCAATACGAAAATCATTTTACCAATTTTTATTAACTTTTAAAGTTTACTAGAAAAACATCTAACATTTAGAAATTGACGTTCAATATTGGAAAGATTGCATTTTAGTCATGATTAAATAAACTACACACGATCGACATTAAAAATAAACGAATATCAAATTAAAGCATTTTTCACGAACAAACGTAAACCGCATTTTTCTAACAAAAAAAGTCACAACAATTTTTTTTTCGTTACAATTTTTTAAATTAGTAAAATTTCCACAACCAATTAACGGGGATGCGCTAAGGTAGCCCGCGAAATTCAAATTTTCTTACGATTTCTGCAATTCGCAGCTCATTGTCTGGGTGTATGTTGATTAAAGTATGATTCGCGACCGTTACAAATATGTATTTACAGAATTAGAATCAGTAATACAAGTCCTTAAGTTAGTATAATCCACAAATGTCAAGATTTCATGAAATAGTCATTAAATAGGGTATTATGAAATAGAGATGATAAAGAGAGTCGTATTGACGATTTTAATGATTATACCTAATTCTATAAATACAGATTTGTTTCGGCCGCGAATCATATTCAGATCAACATACAACCTAATACTGACATGCAAATTGTTTGAATTTCGCGGCCTACCCTGACGCTTTAGCCTTAAAGAATACTTTTCCAAAGATCGTGTGTTCATCTCGTCATATTTAGCTGTTGTCACTATCAGAGACAGTGGAACTGGTCATCCTGATAACTGGGTTTTGGTTAGAATCACTGGAGTCACATTCAACCATCAATATTTCGTCGGGAGTATCGTTCCTGTCAGAATTACTTTCCGTATACGTCCCTGTTGGGGACTTATCTTCGATTACCGCTTTGAGGTACGACTCCCTGTCCATCATATTGGTGTCTCTTGCTAGAGCGAGAACATCTAAAGACATCATGCTTTTAGATTTCTCAGTCTTACTAATCGGTGGGTTAGTATGTTCGTAGACAACATCCTTGCTTATAGATTTTGTCCTTGTCAGATTCGTCTCAGTTTTCCAGCTATCGCTCGGTGGATGGGTGTATTTCCCTGAATTAGTACTTGTAGATGGCGCACTGGCATTCCTAGGAGAACTTGCAGTGAATTTAGATCTTTTCTGCTGATTATTCTCTTTCATCATTAACAACTGATCTAGTTTGTTAATAGTCTCGTTCAATTCTAAAGCCCACGCTTCGTCAGTTTCTATGTCTTTCTCTATAGGTTTAGAAGCCAGTTCTCTAACTCGCATTCTTAGTTCTTGAAGACTGGAGTCTTCGTCTTTCTCATGTTCAGCTTTCGCCGTGTCTTCGTCATGTATGGCGTCTCTTTCAGCTCCAACTCCTGGTTCTCTGGGTCCTACGGGGATGGTGTCCTTGTCTGGTGGATATTCCCCTCTCATTCTATGAATTTCTTCAGATATCTTTTCAAGGGCTTTAAGGGATTTGGAGTATCGGAACTTAGCGTCAGCGATGAGGCGTTGTAGCTTTTCAATTTTCTGATTTTGCGTTTGTAACTGTTCGTCGCATAGTTTCTTCTCTTCGAAGTAAACTCGTGATTTGATGATATTACGTTTAAGATTCTCTTCTAGTTGTGTCACCTGGAGATAATAGATTTCTATTAATAACTGTTCCATTATGTGTTTTCGTTTACCATATCTCGGCTTCTCATTATTATGCGATGCGCATATCTTTAAATGCGTCATGGTAGGTATTTACTTAAGTATTTTAATGGAAAACAGAACGTCATTTACTGGATCTACCTCACGTGCTCAACACGGTAGAACTTTATTTTTATCGTTTGTATGACTATTAATACTAATTCAAGAATATCAATACATTTACCTTTTTCTCCGCTGCGATGTACGCGGCCGCTCTCTTCTGATGCTCTCGTCCACTCTCCGCCTTCCGTTTTTCAGCATCCATAACCTGAAAAATAAATTCAAACAAACACTTAACACAACAACTTCCAAAAGACTCGGAAAAATCTCGGCAACATTTTGTCAACTATCAACTAATAACAACAAGTATACAATCAGTGAATATTGTCACTCAAATAGATAGATGATGATGATGATGTAGATTATATTGAGAATTATGACATACTCATTGTACTGTATCCATGTTTGATTGACAATATTCACTGATAGTTGATTGAGAAGTGTGTTTATTATTTTACTTATTACATTTCTAACTTATCGAATTTGGATGTTTTCTAACTATATTTGTTGATTTTTTATAAATGTAACCCACTTTGGTCCATAAACAAACAACAATGTTCTCTACCATTACAAACTACTTGCATGGGACGAACTGCGAATGGGACTAACTGCGAATGGGACCAACCGCGAATGGAACGAAGTGCTAATGTGACCAACTGCGAACGCGGGACGAAGTGCGAATGGGATGAAGTGCGCATAACCCCATTATTCATCCGTCTCAAATTTTATAGAAAACCAAAGCATACCTTAATGATGGCATGATTGAGCACCTCCTGCCAGTTGCTGTCAAATTGCCATTCGTCCTGCTTGCTCACGAACCGCTGCTCTGCAAGTGTGACAGTCTCTTTGGCGGCTGCATGTAGCTCTGAAAAGAATGAGACCATTATTATTATTAAGACTATAATATGCAACAAACAGCATTTCAAATAGAATGTTTTTTTAAATTTCTGGGTGTGAATTATTATCAAATAACTTCTCCTGCTCGGCCAAACAACCCTGGCAGTAGTATGGTTAAGACGGTGTTTTAGAGAAAATCTTCGTTTAGCGTTGCAAGAGTAGGATAAACAAATTCGATCTTAAAAACAGGAAACGGTATCCTCTTTTGCGTCATACTTAGCCAGGTTTTTTCAATAATTATAATTTGGATGTTGATGGGCTACCGCGCTTCGCAGATGTTCGCGAAATCCCATGTCGACGCTTTTCATGCCATTATGAGAAAGAGGGCAGCGTCAATTATGGGTCGGTTGCGCGGAAGCTCCAACAGCATCCTAAATCATATACATAAAAGATCGACAGCCTCTTTATTAGGCACTGGGTGCGGTGATAAAAACAAATGTCATCAAAACATCTTGTATTCCCGTTCCAATCTCTTACGGCCTTCGTGCAAATTAAGATTTATCTTTAGAACCATCGAACTATTTTTGAATTTCGAACTTTAATCCGCCAAAATTAAAATTCCAATTACAAAAATTGTCATTAAAACCGAGTAGTTGATTAAGAACTTTTAACGGAATAAAGTTCAAATTATCTGGCCCGATGGTTAAAGCTTGGACTAAAGCGAGAACTGGTTCTATAATAAGAAAAAAAATTAAAATAAAGTTGTTTAATCCTCATCACAAATAAGACACAAATCATATTCAAAAGAATAGCTTTTTACTAAATGCATTAGAAAGTAGATATATACGGTATTTATAAAAATATCAATAAAGCATTTTTATATTTTGTCTGTCTGTCTGTTCCGGCTAATCTTCGAAACAGCCGGACCGATTTTGACGGGAGTTTTACTGGCAGATAGCTGATGTTATAAGGCGTAACTAAGTCTTTTATTTTAGAAAAAGAGCCACGTGGGCGAAGCCGCAGCTAGTTACAAAATAAAGAAAGGAGATGAATTAGAAGGTTAGGGTCTTATTTGATATTATAAATGTGAAAGTAACTCAGTCTGTTTTTACTCCTAAACCGCTGAAACGATCGTCATGAAATTTGGCAGAGATATAGCCTGGGATGAGGAGAAGTACATAAGCTACTTTTTTATGCGATGATCGACATCCACGTGGGCGGAGCCGCGGTCAAAAGCTAGTTCCTAATAAAGTTAACCGCTTCATAAACCTATTTTAGCTATCGAACTGTTGTCCCTTTCTGTCAAGTTAAAATGAAGTTTCACAGAAAGGGAGAAAACAGTTCGATACCTAAAATCGTTTTCTGAAGCGCATAAAATTATTTATGAATAAGACGGTTAGAATACGGTAACAATTTTAAACCGAAATCTCGATAAAAGATCTAACAAAAAATATAACAGTTAAAATAATGATATGCTATTCAGAATTGTATTATTCAAACAAGGTCGCAGATAGAACCGGTGTTACATGTCGCATCACATCACGGTTACATTATCTAATCACATGTGTTGGCATGTTGGCATGGAACTCATTTTTGTCATCACGGATTATTCCGTAGTTAAAATAAATAATGAAAAATAGATACAATACAGTAGTTTGTGTAGAAGGGCTTGGCTAAGTAATAAGAGCCGCGTGATCAAGCTAAGCTACGCTTGCCGCGGTGGTCCGTGGATGGGTGACCAACTTTACATATTAAGACCCCTCAGTGCCTCGGAAAGCACGTTAAGCCGCGTATCGGCTGTCATTTGTAGATCAATTAGTTATCAATTTTATAAGAAATGCATAATTATCTATTGTTTTGGTCTATGATCTAATAGTGAAAAGTCTCAAGCAAAACCTGATGGGTGTCCGGTTAGGCAGTTTTATCAAAAAAACGATAAAGTAATACTCTTGGAAATGGCGAGTATGTAGGTTACTGGCCATGTCCAAGAGTATATGCGTACTAGGTACGCTCTTGAGTCCTCGGTAACAGTACTAGCAAAGAAGCTGTTCCAAATGTTATTTTGATAGTATACATACGAGTATTACATATTTGTCGTGGCTACGTAGTACCAGCCACACGGGTCGATCCATCAGGTTAAGCTACGCTTGCCGGGGTTGGTCCGTGGATGGGTGACCATCTTTACATAACAAGACCCCTCCGTGCCTGGGAAAGCACGTGAAGCCGTTGGTCTCGGCTGTCATTTGTAGATCTCAACTTACAGTAGTCAACAGTAGTTACGGGTCGTCAGAAGCCCGAAAGTCTGACAACGAGTCTTACCAAGGGTATCGTGTTATAATAACCGGCACGAGTCATGAGCATAGATGGGCAGTAGTGGGGGCAATTCGCGCATGTACACTTTCGGCTAAATAAAAATGACACGCGAGAGTCCAATAGACAACGAGTATCGACTGACGAACCAATCGCATGCAGCTCGGCGCCCCCGGCTTCTTCATTCCGCCAAAGAGACCTAAAAACTACAGCGCAGGTGTCAGTTTGTGCTCACGTGTCATGCTGGATACTATACCTAGTAACTGGGTTGTGAAGGTCAGATAGGTAGTCGCTCCATGTAAAATGGTATTCAGCTGCATCCGGTTAGACTGGAAACCGACCCCAAACATAGTTGGGAAAAGGCTAGGCAGATGATGAGATGATAAGACAGATGAGACATATGAAAAATAAGGAGAAGAGAAGGAAACCAAATAAAGCGAGTGCAAGGCGTTAGGTGAGGAGACCTGTTTACAGGCAGATTATGCTTATGCTAAATACGAGTATAATTTTGCTCTGTCGCCAACAATCTGACATCTTGTACACAGACAAGCGGTTTTCTTTTCTTTTTTGTTGAAGATCTGATTAACAACATCTATTTGGCCAATAATAATGCAATGATAGAAATGTCAAGATGTAATTCTTAGCTAATTTGATTAAAAAAAACAATAAAGGTGCTGATTACAGATTACTGATCTGCAGGATGATCGTCATCTGTTTTTCATTATCAAGGCATAAGCGTAAGGGTCTGTGTCCTAAGAGTGGAACATTTATAGGCTGCTTATGCGAGCCGCTTTTTCCCGAAAATATTTATCTACAACATTATATTCGATTTTGCCCGAACATATGTGTAGCATCCCTAAGTATATATAATTGTATAGACAACGTTTTACCTTCAAGAGAACAAAAGCGTTGCATTGTTCACCCATCAAAAGGGAACGTGAGCTGGGTTTAGACCGTCGTGAGACAGGTTAGTTTTACCCTACTGATGGCTTGTCGTTGCGATAGTAATACTGCTCAGTACGAGAGGAACCGCAGTTTCGGACATTTGGTTCATGCACTCGGCCGAGCGGCCGGTGGTGCGAAGCTACCATCCGCGGGATTATGCCTGAACGCCTCTAAGGTCGAAGCCAGCCTAGCCGAATCCGGCAAGGATATGCTCACTGTGGAGCCCCGAGAGTCGGGAGGCTCTAAACAATGTGACTTTACTAGTCGCGCTTCACCATGTGAGGTGCGACGTCGAAGCCCATTCGGATCGCGGAGATCAAAGCTGTCCGCTTAACGCGTGCGTCACGGCTCCGAAGGTCCGAATCTCGATGTCCTCAGTTCGATGTCGGGGCTCGGAATAGTCTGTAGACGACTTCCGTTCCTGGCGGGGTGTTGTGCTCGGTAGAACAGCTTCGTGCTGCGATCTGTTGAGACTCAGCCCTACGCCAGGTGATTCGTCCGAGGACGATGTTATTTTATTGTTTTTTTTTTTTTTTAAGTTTCAACGATACACGAACAGAGGTAAAAAAAAATTCAGCGTTTTTTTTTTTTTCTTTTCCAAGCAAATATGTGCGGCATTTTGAACCTTATCAGTAGGATAAGGTTCAAAAGGCCGCACATATTTTAATATCAAAGGAAAGGTTTTCTTACTAATCAAAAAGTAAACCAAAATTTTAGATGAAGTACGTTTGTATAAATAATTGATAACTCTCCCAACTTACGCATATTTTGAACAAAGAATTTAGTTATTTAATGTTTAATTAATTCTGTTTAGAATATTGCCAGGTCTTCGTAATACAAACTCATGCTTATTTATGACTCTTAGTAAATATTGTATCGACATGGCTTGCCAACTAGCTCGTTCATTACAGATCAATGTCAATCAATTCTAGCGTACCTACAGCTGAGTTAATTGATATGCGTTGTTATCGTCAACCTACCTACCTATGAAATAATTTACTACTAATTTTTTTCTATTGAAACATTCAAAATTAGGATGCTATTTTAACAAATAAATGAAATTGAAGTGTCTGTTTGTTATGTCAAAATAACAGCTGTTTACTTAATGTATGTAAATACGGTACTTACCTGTAACATTTTTTTTTGTCTGTCTGTTTGTTTGTTCATGCTAATCTCCGAAACGGCTGGACCAATTTTGACGGGACTTTAACGGGCCTGATGTTATAAGGAGTAACTTATGCTCTTAACTTACTTTTATTTTAGAAAAAGCCACGCGGGCGAAGCCGCGGGCAGCAGCAAGATGGAGATACAGTCATACTTAATTGTAATCGCATTCAATAACAAAAAAAATATTCCGCAACAATCAGTCTCATCTTTATCATTATTTCAGCACGGAATCACTCACTGATGGATAAAAGCCTCCTTTCTTTTCTGGAGTCTTGCCTGGAGTAAACAATCTACGCCGTTATAATACAGGGTTTATTTTAAATTGGCTAGCTAAACTCCGGAGACGCGAAGTCTTTCGATATCTAAACACGATAAAGAAAGAAATAAAATTTTTAATGTGTTTTTTTGGGAGGTCAACTACCGCTGTTTGTGTTGTTACTTTAAGTATGAGTTGAGAAAAACTGTTTTCCTATGTTTTATGGTGTTTCGATAAAGATACCCACCACATATGTGAAGTTTACACAAAATGAAACAGATTTTTAAACTGATATTTCAAGTGACGATTTTTTTTGTGGGGTCATCGCAGTTATTGTAAACTGCGATGACCCTACAAAAAAAAAAATAGTCATATGAATTTATTTTTAGTTTTTTCATGTTAAGATATCGATACCCATGGCTTTTGCGGAGTTTAGCTAGCCAATTTAAAATAACCCTATATAATTGATGTTTTCATTTGAATTTATTATCTTAAGCTACCAATTATTAAGCTCCCACTTCATTGAAGTTGAGATTTTAATATGTAAGCCAAAAACTCGTGGTAGTCCCACGTGAAATAGCTAGTAGGTAATATTGAAAAACCTAACCACGCAAAGGACACACGCAACTGTAGGGTTGAATACTCGAATCTTGCCATAACTGGCCGCAACGAGTGTTAAAATTGAACACAATTGTATTAGCTGATAAACGTGCTGATAAGCGATTTCCTGTCAACATATGTCACTACACCGTTATTTGCTTATAAACATACGTTCACACGTATCTTGTTGGTAGGTTACTGATTTACAACGACCTTGTAAAGCATCATCTTTTGACGTGAATACGTCTTTAAATTTGCTTACATAGTGGGAGGCAATTCCATTCAAGCAATGGGGTTCATTTTGACAGTTCAACAACATTTATTGCGCTATTTACATTGTTGAGCAGACAAATGTTTCGAACTTATGAAGCAATGGATTAGCAATATCCTTCAAAATGGTTCAGATTGTGATTGATAGTGTGTTTCGTAATTAGGGTGCTAAAAACTAATGATAACAACATCCGGGGATACAGTTTGGTGTTGTAGCTACATATCTAACATCTACATCCAAAATTTAATTACACCACTCGATAGCTAAATGATCAAATAATTCGCTCAAATGAAATATTACCCGTTGAGGGCGTGAGTTTATGTATGTTTGTATGTATGTATCGTACACGTATTCACGTAAAACACACGGCCTCAGTCACAACCCGTGTTTTTAAGAGAACTTAAATTGATACGGCAGGCCACAATTCGGTGGTAAACTGGTCACAGAATCAGTCTAAGATAGCCTCCTATTCTATCGAAACTCCGTACTACGAGTACGCTAGTCGGTAGGCCAGCTCGAGGTCAGTGTTACCACAGGTACTTATGTCCCGTATTTACGGGATTTAACTATTGCACTATTCATAAAACTTATGTTAAATATTTGTTAAGAAATCAGTTGTCCTAATAGTAATTGTAAGAACTCATGCCGCCTGTGATACAGGTTTATCCTAGTACAGGCATCATACGTTTGTAATACCTACATTATTTCTAAGATTTATACTGTATTTTTCCAATTTTTATTTTTGAATATTTTTTTTATTATTATTATTTCCCAGGAAGTCAAGTATTTCAAAACCAGCTCCAGTCCACATATGAATTTCTGTGACCCAAACACGGACGTGTAACGTAAATAGATGATTTTTGAATTTGGGGTCACATCTGGGGGTTAATTAAAAAAAAAACTTAAAAGTAAGTTGGGTGTCTCGTTTCCTAAGAAATGTATGGGAAAAGTTTTTTGCGATTTCTGGCTTTTCTGGTAGACCTCAGTTGGTCCAATAGTTTTTTTGATCCATATAAGAAACAGGATCGATTGGCATCAAAAAAAGTTTTTGTGATAATGGCCCATTTTCTTGCTGTCTACATTTTTTCCAAATCTGTGGATCAACATTTCTGAAAAATAAGGACAATCTTCTAAAAACGTTTTCCTGTATACCCAAAGTCTCAAATTCAGATAATTTATGTAAACAAAGGGGATAACAAGGAATTATTAATATTTAAAAATACTTATTATTTTGTTCTCATTCTGCTCCATAGGTATCTGGAATCATTCTCAAAGTACTCCACCGATTATTCGTTATCAATTCCCAAACTGCTCCATTTACATTACCTATAAAATACATATACTTCAGTACAATCAGTAACAAAAATTCTTAAAAGAAAGATTAAAGTTTAGCATTTTGTTATAACGTCAATGCATATTTAAAATTGTAGGCTTTAATCCTTACGAATACACACAAAAACACACCATCATGCACAACACACCACACCACGTGGGCAATCATGTTTTTATCTATACCCAAAGTCTCAAATTCAGATTATTTATGTAAACAAAACATATCAAAAAAATATCTTCGTAATGGTAATTCACACAAAATGGCGAAAAAAAGGTTCCATTTTCTTTCAAGTACTGAATTTAAGAAATAATAATTAAAAAATAATCATACCGTAATTATTTTTATGAATTTTCGGTTTTAAACAAAGTTATTAAAAAGAGGAGATTTTCTAGTATAAAATATTTTAAGATACTGGTAACAATGCAGGAGATCCAAACATTTTCACATTTTTTACATCTTCAACAACACTAATATTTCAACAACTCTCATTCATAGATTCATATAGTATGTAGCATATCTACCCACATTTTGGATGAAAACGGCTGTAAACTGTTTCGAGTGGAATTCGATTTTGTGAGGCCTACGTCTAGCAGTGGACTTAAAAGGGCTGATTATGACGATCATAGGCCGTGTCTCCGACACACTCCATAAAACATTGTTTGGCAACGGTATTTTGTTTGAATAGATGTTATAATTAATTCACATTAATTACATAGACGATTATTTACAAAAAAAATTGTGATAAAATGTTTTGCACCACTGTCCTGTCATTTTGACAGTGACATTTCTTGACATTGCTTTGTTTACATAAATTATCTGAATTAGAGACTTTGGGTATAGTAGTTTTATTTAAATCTTTTTTTTTTTTAACGTTGCCCCACACTAGGAATTTCTCCTGTATCGTGGGTGCGTTTACAAACTTACTTACTTTATGTCTTTGTTTTTTTTTTAGTTTCAATTAACATTATACCATGTCATCAAATTGTACTATGAAACTAGGAGGGGTACTGTCTCCTGAGATACAGGTTAACAACCAGTTCAGGAGGTAGAGTTTTTTTATGTAACAGTGACTCTTGTTAGCAAATAAACGAATTTATTATTATTATTATTATTAAACAACAAAAAAAAAAAAACAAGTTCGCAAACAATTTGTAATCTTAGCATACATGTCTCAAAATAGTTTTAAGTCTGATTCCACATACTTGAAATAATACTACATACATTACCTTAGTTTTATCTTATGTAGTAACTTAATTTGATAACTTTTATTAGGATTCAGTGTATAAGAAAAAAAGACTGTGACTTTTAAATTTTATGTATAAGTATTTTTTACCATCTTATGTAAAATTTCAAATGATTATTGGTCGAATTTTTTAAATATTTTATGTTACGCTTAATTGCCAGATATCATTTTAGTTTTTTTATTATTTTTTTTAATGTTTTTTTAGACGTCTGAATCCAGAGCCCCACTTTTTTTATTTTGTCAGTTGATTTTTGAATATTTTTAATTGTTGAATTATAATAAATATGTTAGGCTTATTTGCCACATATCAATTTATTATTTTTTATTATTTGTATTTTATGTTTTTTGGACGTCTGAATCTAGAGCCCCACTTTTTTAATGTTGTCAGTTGATTTTGGAATATTTTTAATTGTTGAATTATAATAAATATGTTAGGCTTAATTGCCACATATCAATTTAGATTTTTTATTATTTGTATTTCATGTTTTTTAGGCTTCTGAATCCAGAGCTTCACTTTTTTAATTATGTCAGTTTTTTTTTATTTTTTAATAAAAAAAAAGACTAATGTTTGTTGAATTATATTATAGTCTTTTATTTAAAAACATATTTATGCTTAAAATATATTTGCAAAGGTTTTGAGTCTGACTGTACGTCAGCTACCCTTTTGTAGTATTCCGGTACTTATTTAAATTAGCTTTTTGATTAAAATGTGGTGGAGTACTTTAAGAATATTTTAATGTTATCATGGAGTAGAATGAAACCTAATTAAAAATATTATATTTTTCATGGAGCAGTTTGGGAACTCTTTTTGGAGTACTTTGGGAATTCACATTTTGAAGCTATGAGATTGATTAAACATTACAAAAAGGGCTAATTGGGTTTTTTTTTTATTCAGCGTAGGTAATCTAATACTGTTATTAAAAGCGATTGGATATCTGCCAGATCTTGAGATAATATATATTTTAATTCTTCAGTTTTTTTTTCGTGTTTCCTCCCATGGATAAAAAAACTAGTAAGCGTCTCTGTCGGATCATATCGCCTTAATTTAATTTAGCCTGTGCAAAATTAAAAGCATTTAAGCCAGGTTTAGCGGATAATGGTTTCCACACTAGTAATCAGCAGCCGTGCCATGCGAGTGCTATTATAACGAATTGTAGGATCACGTTACTGAACTGTTTGTCTGATATATTTATGAATTATGATTATCATTTTATCATCGAGTTTGGGTGGTGTGTTATGCAGATTATTAATGTATTTATGACATTTTTATACCAAATTCGGCTCTTTTTATTGTGTTCCAGGTTGCTAGTCTGATCTATGAGGAGTTTGTTGCGCCACTTCTTCTTCCCAGCTAAAGCACTAGGAAGTGGTGAAGGGGCGTTTTGGAGGACTGTCTTATGTCATTTTGACGTTCGAAAAGTCCTGATTCTCAGCCTCATTTGAATAACTGACTTTTGATTTTCATTATGCTTTCAGTTTTCTTTTTGAGGATTTCGTACCCAAAGGGTAAAACGGGACCCTATTACTAAGACTCCGCTGTCTGTCCGTCCGTCTCTCACCAGGCTGTCTCATGAACCGTCATAGTTAGACAGTTGAAATTTTCACAGATGATGTATTTCTGTTGCCACTATAACAACAAATACTAAAAAAACAGAATAAAATAAATATTTAAGGGGGCTCCCATACAACAGACATGATTTTTTTGCTGTTTTAATAGATAATGGTACGGAACCCTTCATGCGCGAGTCCGACTCGCACTTGGCCGGTTTTTTTTATTACTGTTTGGGCCTACTCTTGACTTAGATCTCGCCTGTTGGAAAAAGAAGGATGAGGTCTATGATGGAACGAGCGTGCCCAGAACGCTTCGAGTCGCTTCCTTTTTTTCCGCTTTCCTCGACCTATGAATTCGTGCATATCTGTAGGGTAACTTATGATATCCTACTCTTCCCTTCTAATTTATTTAGAAGTAACTAGCTTCAGCCCGCGACTTCGTCCGCGTGAAGTTTCTTGTTTCCCCGTCGTATCACATCGCATCGCCCGCGCTATTACTTCGTTTTCGATTAGTGTTCTTTCTGACTTTTTTCTTTTTTACTCGGCTTCTAAGGGTCGTAGCGTGATGTTCTGCCTCAAGAATTGGGTATAAAATGTAAACAATTCAAATCCAACTGATAATTCCGTAAGATTAACGCGTTCAAACAACCAAACTCTTCAGCTTTATTATTAGTATAGATTTATTATATATAAGGTAAAAAAAAAACGTTTCATGGCTTCTTTACCACCTATAGGTGTATCTCTTAAAATATTTCGTGTTTGAATAGATACACCTTATATTCTACTTCTATTATCTGGATACCCCCTTCGGCAAACAAAAGGGCATAAAGGGCAAAGGAAGGAACACGGGTGGGTTTTAGTCAGTAAGAGTCTGACAATCCCCTCCGCTCCACCCAGAGCGGGCGGGGGTCATTTGATGATTTCCCATCATCAAAACAAAAAAAAAAAAGGCAAAGATAAGTCAACGAACGGTCCTAGTGCTAGAATTAGCCCAGTTATGCGAATTACTTCATTTATTCACAAAAAAAATATATTTTTTTGCGTAGTTTACCTAGCCAATTTAAAATAACCCTGTATTGTACACAGGCGGACTTATCTAATGACATACATTTCCTGTCCTGGCCTATTCGTACAGCTTTGCAATTATAATAATTTTCAATTTGCATCTTCATAAATTCATTAAAATTTATTCTTGGGTTTTTAATCCAATTTAACCACCCAGACTCCAGGGCCTCAAGTCTGCTATTACAATAGTGTCAGAATAGTCTCTTCATTGTGAGTTTTTGACAGATTTGCCATACAAACACTGTCAAATACACACAATGGCGAGACCATTCTGACACTATTGTAATAGTAGACTTGAGGCCCTGATCTTTGTAGTTACGACGAAATCGTCACAGTTTCTTTGAACTGGGGCCACAATTACTGATAAAACGTTTCATTTGACTTACAATTTCAAATAAGTATAGAAATATTTTGTCATCGAAGTATTTGAACGGCCTTGAATGCCAAGAATATTTTTTTTTTTTCAATATGTGCCGTTTTTAGTGTTCCGCGGTAAACAAGGAACCCTTATGGTCGATTCACACATATCAGTGAAGTCACAGTTCCGGCACGGTACCTACCGCAATGTTAAGTTTGTTTTTGGGATCAATTCATCCCATCTACGGAACCCTTCATTATGCGTGGTGCGACATGCACTTGGCCGGTTTTAACTATTAACATCTGCCTAGCCTTTTCCCAACTATGGTGAGGTCGGCTACCAGTTTCGTTTTTAACGATAAGAATAAAAAAACATGTAGCATGCGCACCAAAGCCAAAATAGCAGGGGTTTTTGCTACTAGGGAACACTACGATAACGGTAAAACACGATGTTCAAAAACTCCACAGAATGTCAATAGCAAATACAGTGCATACACGTACCTTGGACTGCTACGACAAACGCTGAGCCTTCCACCTCCGATGGTTCCAAGGGCAAGAACACAGGAATCCCGGGATGCGAGTCTGACATTTACGCGCGTAGAAAGAAGAAAGAAAACGATGGTTTGTCCAGTCACAGGAGAGAACGAGTTAACGAAAGAAAAAAAAAATTACCGTTTCGCGCAGAACGAGCTGTGGTCGGATTTCCGGTAACCGGTTTACGTGCAACCCGGTATAGCCGTTCATCGCTTTTCCTTCCCTAATAGAAATTTGGTACATGAAAGGGACATTTATTTAGGTAAACCTTTTAATACGACCTTTATATCCCGACTGCCCAAAAGAAGGAGTACCTATATTATTTTTAGGGTTCATGTATGTATGTTTTTATGTGAGTGTCTTTATTCCACTACTAGCTTCTGCCCGCGACTTCGTCCGCGTAAAATTTCATGTACCCTCGACCCGCGATATTTTTTTTTTTCACTTAGCTTTTCTGACTTTTTTTCTTTTTACTTGGCTCCTAAGGGTCACACAGCGCAGCGTGATATTAAATAACCTCTAAAGGTGTGTCCAAACACGGCGTGCAAAGTGCGCGGCGGCTACGCGCGGCATTCGCAAGACACAAATTTGCCGCGCGACTAGTTTAGACCTTCTGCGCGGCAGTGCTGCGCGGCATGTCCAAGACACGCAGCGCTCTTTATTTCGTATTCAAACCACAATGAAAGCGGCCGCGTGTGTTGTAGCTCCCTAGTATCCCATAATGGACTATAGGAGCCATATATTTCAATAAGACGAATTGCTGTTTCGTTATCCATTTTACTTGATTAAATACGTCCGTCCACACACAACCACTGGCAAACCAACACTACACCGTTCGTGGCGTTTCCCGTGCGCAGCAGGTAGCTTGCGGCTGCTGCGCGCGGCAGTCTTCCAATCATAGCGCGGACAGCCACGCGCGGCAGCCGCGCACGATTGCCGCTTTATGTTTGGTCACACCTTAACCTTCCTCAAGAATTGGCTAAGCACTGCTAGCAGGAATAGTCCTTAGTGTTCGAACTGAGTGCATGCTCGACTCTCGGTCCGCCGGGGCGGCGCGTGCGGCGTTCATGTTAAACACATACAATCCCTCGCGAGTGTCCTGAGTGGCGGCGAGCTGCGCGCCGAACAATCTTTCGCCGCTTGCACGTGACGCAAAACGCCCCAAGCACGCCTTTTCACTTAGGCCGTACACCGGTGGTTAAATGGTGGTGACCGTGAGTACATAGGCAACCATGTGAAAATTATGACATAACATTCACATGCTGGCAAAAGATGTGCAAATAACCTTACACTATGACCTTTGCCACTTTACCTAATTACGTTCTCAATGAGGCTTGCAACAATGGGCGCCCACCACACACCTTTCAATTAAATTCAACTCGTTTTGCAATACTGACAATCTACAAATACGTGCACTTCGGTCAATATAACTGGGTTATTTGTGGAACGTTCAACTTTATTATTATTCTTAGGACTGTCTTTTCAATACAGATAACTCATATCTGAAGAATTAATATTTCGATGTGACAGCTTTTGTATCCTTTGGAATCAATACTTACTAATCCGTACTAATATTATAAATGTGAAAGTAACTTTGTCTGTCTGTCTGTACGTTTTCACGCCTAAACCGCTGAATCGATCGTCATGAAATTTGGCAGAGATAAATAGCCTGGGATATGGAGAAGGACATAGGCTACTTTTTTACGCGATAACCGACATCCACGCGGGCGGAGCCGTGGGCAAAAGCTAGTAATATTATAAATGTGAAAGTAACTCTGTCTGTCTGTCTGTATGTTACGTTTTCATGCCTAAACCGCTGAACCGATCGTCATGAAATTTGGCAGAGATACAGCCTGGGATATGGAGAAGGACATAGGCTACTTTTTTACGCGATAATCAACATCCACGCGGGCGGAGTCGCGGGCAAAAGCTAGTAGGAAATATGTCAAACTGTCATATTTATTCTTCGAAAAGTTATCTGACTATTGAAAAATCAACCCTTAAAGGAATATGTGAGCCTCCTATCTAGTGGATGTTGTGGAAGAAGGCTTTAGGGGAATGCGCTAAATTAGCCCGCGAAATTCAAATTTTCTAACGTTTTCTGCAATTTGCAGGTCAATGTCAGGTTGTATATTGATTAAAATACGATTCGCGACCGTAACAAATATGGCTTTGCAGAATTATAATCATTAGAATCAGCAATTCAACTCGTTAAGTTAGAATTGCCCTCAAATGTAATGATTTCATGAAAAAGTCATTCAATAGTACCGTAGAACGAGGCTATTTGGATTTTCGGGGGCTATTTGGAAAAGTAACTGTAAGATTTGAGTTGACATAAATTCTACCAAAACACCATATACAGCTTTTATTTTATTTCTGGTCTTGTTTACTTTTACAATTTTTCCTACGAAGATCACAATTCGAATTTATATCAACTTATTGCTTTGTTCCAAATAACCCCCGAAAATCCAAATAGCCCCGTTCTACGGTAGGGCAATATGAACTTAGAGAGTGGTAGAATTTTTACTATTGTTAGAATTGGGTGGTTTATCAGAAATATTCAGGAACCTCTTGTTGATGGTGACTTGTTTTTGTATGACGCTCCTAGACATACTGGCATCGCAAAATGGATCATAACAAAACCATTAACTATGTGAATAGAAAATAATGGAATAAAGTATACTCTCATCTATACAAATAAATAAAGAAGTGTCTGTTTGTAATGTCAAAATAACAGCTTTTTACTAAATGCATATGAAAGTTTATACGTGACTTATAACAAAAAAAAAACTTTTTTTTTAACGTGTATGTCTTTTTAGTTCCGTCTAATCTCCGAAACAGCTGAACAGATTTTGACGGGACTTTCACTGGCAGATAGCTGATGTTTAAAGTAACTTCGGCTACGTTATTTTAGAAAAGCAACTCAGGCGAAGCCGCCGGTAGCAACCGTTAGTAAATAAAGATCCCTATCTAAGCCATCAGCCCTAGATATTAATAACCTGCAGATAGATAAAATTCCAATTACCCCCACTAATACAAATTATAACATTAATCCAAATTACTTGAGTGACGTAGGCTTAGGGCGCGAGGCAATTAGCACGTTAGACCTTCAAACCTGATCAAATATTCAAGGGCCTTGAACTGCCGGACTGCCGGCCTCGGGCCCGCTCGATGGCCGGATGTCGGCCTGATAAGAGCACACCGATTTGTGCCAATTTATCTATTGGTTGCACCGATCAAAATGTTTGGCATGCCAATTGATGTGAATTAAAAGGTTATTGCTATGCAAGTTGCGTTAAGGCGGACGAATTTTCGTTTTATTTCAGGGAGATAGTGATATCAAACTTGTGGCTTAGTAATAGCTGCACGGCTCGATCGATCAGGTTAAGCTACGCTTGCCGCGGTTGGTCCGTGGATGGGTGACCATCTTTACATACCAAGACCCCTCCGTGCCTCGGAAAGCACGTTAAGCCGTTGGTCCCGGCTGTCATTTGTAGATCCTTAACAGTCGTTACGGGTCGTAAGAAGCCCGAAAGTCTGATAATCCAGTCTTACCAAGAGGTTGTGGAGGTCAGATAGGCAGTCGCTCCATATAAAAAAATACTGGTAGTCAGCTGCATTCCGTTAGACTGGAAGCTGACCCCAACATGTTACGGAAAAGGCAGGCAGATGACAGATCTCAAACTTCAGTCTATCCAGTATTAAAATCCCTAGTAGTTACTTCAGAAACTAGCGACCCGCCCTTGGTTCACACAATTTTTGCGGATTGACAAAACATTGAGATTTCTTTATCATCATCATCATCATCATCATCATTTCAGCTGAAAGACGTCCACTGCTGAATATAGCCCTCCCCCAAGCACCGCCACTTCGACCAGGGCCTCAAGTCTGCTATTACAATAGTGTCAGAATGGTCTCTTCATTGTGAGTTTTTGACAGATTTGCCATACAAACACTGTCAAACTCACAATGGCGAGACCATTCTGACACTATTGTAATAGCAGACTTGAGGCCCTGTTCTGTGCTTCACGCATCTAGCGGATTCCTTCGGCCTTCGCAAAGTCACCGGTCCACCTTGTGAGAGACCTTCCAACGCTACGTCTTTCGGTACGCGGTCGCCACTCCAGAACCATTCGGCCCTAACAGCCATCTGTTCTGCGTGCAATGTGCCCTGCCCATTGTCAGTTAAGTTTAGCAATTCTTCGAGCTATGTCGGTTACCTTGATTATCCTGCGGATCTCGACTGCGGTTCTAGTGATGACCTATTGCACTGAAACATGCAATGGTCGCTCACAATGGGTCTTATTAGAAGGCTAAAAGTCACCTAAATAGCAATGGAGAGGGCCGTCCGTGTCAGTCTGTGTGACCGCGTCCACCACCATCATTTTCAAGAGACTTTATTTTATACTATTTATAGATGTGACTGTTTGGAAGACTTTTGATGTTTGATCAAATCCCTCATAAACTGCAAATTTGGCACTCATGCATAAAGCATAATCAGTGTCTAAAACGTCCCCATTGCTGGGACACTGGCCTCATATCTGTGAAAGGGAGTGGGCCATAATCATATAGGCCATAATTCGGCATTCAGATAGACCATTTTCTGGCTAGAAACATTATGTACTTTTTATCCGGGCAAAGGAAGCAGTATCTCCAGAATGCGAGTGACACCGAGGACTACAGCTAGTAACAAAATTGGACCGAATAACTACGTCCCGTAGAACAATCCATTTACCTACATTGGTTAGTGGATGTTATGTTACATTCTAATCTCCATCCAAATTTTTCTGGCGCGCTGCCAGTTATGGATTTGCTTAATAGTAATGTACCTACTGGAAGGAATCTCACGGCCAATTTCTGAATCAATGGTTTGCAAATACTTTAGTGTCACATTGAGGAAAATACTTTGTATCCTTTGCCAGTTTTTGCATAAATGAGGGTACTACAAGGTTTAGCGGCGTAATTACCATTTTGATGGTTCAACAACATTTATTGCGTCATTTACGTTGTTGAGCTGGTAAATGTTTCGACCATACGAAGCAATGGATTAGTAATATCCTTTAAAATCATTTAGATTGTGATTGATAGCGTGTTACACGTTTTTAAGCCTTACTGAACCGATTTTCATTATATGTATTTGGCAGAGGTCATTTAATGACTGGCTCGTTGGTCCAGTGGTCGCAAACGCTATTGTTAAGCATGAGGTCCTGGGATCGATTCCCAGGTCGGGAAAACTGTTTTTGGGTTCTTCTATCAAGATTTTTTTAGTAGGCCGGAGTCTGTATTTGGGCACAAATTCAGAATCTGGGCCGATACTAATAAAATTGAAATTATTATTTGAAATATTAAAACAGGTTGATGGCTTCCTATTACATGAAACTTAAACATAACTGGCGAAATGTGAATGTACTATAGGTAGGTACACCTCTGCCTAACACTCCGGGGAAAATAGTCTTGATAGGTATTATGTTATGTATGTAATTTAATTAAAATACTAGAGAATAAAAGGATATGCTTTTCATCATGAAAAATTCTAAAGTTTACACATGGTCTAGGCCGTGGTTCAGTCATACGTATATCTTGGTGCTATGATCGCGAACAACGGCAGCTGCTAGGCTTGTAGAAAAAATATCGATGTATCGATATATCGATATTTTTGGCGATATTTATTACATTTCGATACATTTTTATAGCAATATATAATATCTGTTATCGAAAATGTATCAAATACGATATATTTCGACAAGCAACACCGTTGTCGCCACTGACTAAAACCGCTGGAGTTCAAAGCCATAAAAAAGTTTTTTTAATTTTTTTTGTTACTGTCTGCGTATACTTGCTCGGAAAATAAATAATTTTTAATGCATTGCAAGTTGGCCTAACTGTGAAGGCCAAAAGCTACGTTGTTCAATTGAGTTTCATAAAGTAGAAATATTTTTTAGAAAATTTCACCGGTATGTCGATATATCGTTTTTTTTTTAGATTATATCGGATTCGATGCCGATAGAAAAAAATATATATATATCGATACCTTTTGGCACTTCTTGCAACCCTAGCAACTGCGTGGATGAGGTGAAACGGCGTATGGCTATAGCTAGAGGAAAAATTGACAAACTAAAGAAAATATAGAGGAATCGCAACATCAGTAAGGCCACTAAGATCAGGCTCGTCAGTACACTCGTATTCCCCATATTTTTGTACGCATCTGAGACGTGGACATTGCGAGAACTGGAAAAAAAGTTTACACTCTAGAAGTGTGGTGCTGGAGAAGAATGCTTGGAATCCCATGGACAGAATTCCGTACAAAGCACTAGTACAGTCTCGAATACTGAAGTTCTTTGGTCTTGTCTCGAGACGGAATAATGACTCCATAGAACGTCTAGTAGTGCAGGGCAGAGTAGACGATATAATTCACGCAGGAGATCACCGATGAGGACCGACCAAATTAAATCCGCGGTTGGATAATGAATGCACCAGACTGTCAACTAACAGAACCAGATGGAGAGAGATCGTCGGGCGAGCTACGACTACACCTGCGTTTGGACAAAACTCATCGTGAGCATGACCACTCTGTCAAGAGCGAACCAAAGAAGAAGAGAAGCCGAGGGCAAAACTAATGATAATGTTTTTCTTTTATGAGAATTCCTAGTAATTTCTCTGACAATCAATCTGCTTAACCTTTTCACAAACTGAATACCAGTATTTTACATGAAGCGACTGCCCTCCACAACCTAGTAACTGGGTAATACTATATACCCCTTGGTAGATTGGTTGTCAGACTTTCGGGCTTCTGACGACCCGTAACGACTGTCAAAGATCCACGATTGACTGCCGGGACCAAAAGCTTAATGTGCTTTCCGATGCACGGAGGAGTCTCGGAATGTAAAGATGGTCACCCATCTACGGACCAACCCCGGCAAGTGTAGCTTAACATGAGGCTGTTATTACTTAGCCACGAGCTCCTCGAGCCATTTCTCTGACAATGAACACGAATTAATATTATGGTTTTCAATAACATCAAAGGAAAACAAGGTAAGTATAATAGAAGTAATAATAATGTATTCATTCCGAGAGGAAAATGTGTGGTTTACGTTTCTTGTCTTGTTATATAACATGAGAAAGCGGGTAGATAATGAGAAGAAATATAAAGGTAATGAGATTGGTTGTTATGAAATGAAATTGTTTATTCTGTAAATAGGATATCGGAATCACTTTTACATGTCATCATATAAAATAAAAAACAAGCTAGATGGACTCGACATTTCCTATTTCTTCTCAGGGGTAGTCCACCACTGAGAAGAAATGGCGAAACAGACTCCTTTTAAATTCCAGACATAATAATGGTCAGTAAAAGAAATATAATTGATGTGGTCTTTTGAGGAAAGAACGACACAGAATTGAGTAGAACTGTGCAGTCAGTGCAAGAATTTGTCAGTAATCGTGTAGTTCAACTCAGAACTTAGAGTACCTACAAAGTTTTTAGTAATGAACCTTTGATAACCTACAATATAACATTAGAAACACGCCCAAGGCAATTACTTAAGCTTTGATCCATACTAATATTATAAATGTGAAAGTAACTGTCTGTCTTTCTGTTACGTTTTCACGCCTAAACCGCTGAACCGATCGTCATGAAATTTGGCAGAGATATAGCCTGGGATATGGAGAAGGGCATAGGCTACTTTTTTACGCGATAACCGACATCCATAAAAAGCTACTTTCAAATATTTCGGCCTAAATGTATTCAAATCCTGGGTCAAATAAATAAATTTTCTATGTTTCTTTTTCTTCTTACAAAATCTTGTTTCTAAGTGACGTTGTTTCCACTTTAATCAATATCGACTTTATGCTTGCGTCAATTAAGTGGATTTCAGAATCACTAGTAATTATCTATTTGGAAAGTCATAAACATGTTTGAAGTTGTAGCGGAAACTAAAAAAAGTTGTTTTTCTAAAAACACATTTTGTTTACACGTTCGGAATCTAAATAAAGAACGCAGTTTCCTATGACTTATTTATGGGGTTTCGCCACCCTAACCGGAAAACAGCAATTCTGAAATGGGTAGGGCGTGAAAGGGCATAATTCAACGCTTTGAATTATTTAGTTATTCTTTGTGAATTAAAAAGTTGACATAACACATTATAATTAATATTTTTAAGTCCACCCATTGTATTGTATCACCATTGTCCGCTCTATGTAAAAATGTCTACATTTATATTTACAGATATACACCGTGGCATTTTAGTCGTCTTACAAAGACAGCCTACTTCATGTATCCAATGACTACTAATCATTCATTATGACGCATGACATAGTTTAAAACACCCTGTTACGAGTGCAGTCCGAGCCTTGTGTTACAAGGGCGCCGCGGAGTGGAGCGGCGACATCTTTATCAGAGTTCATTCACCCTAACGCAAAAATGTGTTTCTTACTATTGCAACTTAAACTTAATCTAAATCCATTCTGCGGCGCTCTTGTATCACAAGGCTCGGGCTGCACTCGTAACAGGGTGTTTTAAACTATGTCATGCGTCATAATTAACAAACAACAAAAAAATACAGTTAAAAAAAAATACATGAATGATTATTAGTCATTGGATACATGAAGTGGGCTGTCTTTGTAAGACGACTAAAATGCCACGGTGTATGTGTAGAAATTGTACATAGAGATACATTAATATGATGTACCTACATAATAAAAACTATTCTATCTATCTATTTAAATATCCACCAACCCCATACAAATGAGTCCAAGGGGATTCTAGCACACAAAAACGACAGACATTAACACTTCACGCAGTATTTAATTTATATTTCCTATTACACTAGTTAGTGAAGTGCCATTTTTTGCGCGAATTAACGTGAACGCACGAGTAAATGACACAGTTCTAATTAACAAAGTGAAATGTAATTAGCTAACTGAATGTTGTTATCGAGAACCTTGGTACATTCATTTTTGTTCGTATTTGTCGCTACTTTCTCTTTAATTTGGTGTCGATGAAATTTATCATTGCATGTTATGGGAAAATCTATTAATGAATTTGTATTTATGAGAACGATGTCAAAATTTTGTTTTGACAGAACATTTTGTTACCGAAAAAATCCGTATGTAGGTACTGCTGATCAAAGTAAAGACTGTTTACTCTATGATTATCGCGTATCGGCAACGATACACGATAATCGTCGATAATCGTCGTAAAAAAAAACGTCAGAAAATATTGAAAATTCTGAAAATGAATTCTTATTGCAGGGTGTACCTATCAAGTCCAGTACGTGTGGCTATCCATTGCAGATGATAAGTTACAAACTGACATAGCTTGCAGCGTAGAGCAAACTGAAGTAGCAGTGGGCTGGCCATGTTTGTCGAAGGACCGATGGCCGGTGGAGCAGACGAGTTCTGGACTGGAGACCGCGTATTGGCAAGCGTAGTGTGGGACGCCCCCCAGCTAGATGGACGGACAACGTTAAAAAGGTGGCTAGGAGAGACTGAATGCGGAAGGCTGAGGACAGGACGTTGTGTCGCGGTCCAGTAGAGGCCTATTTCCAGCAGTGGACAGCGATAAGCTGAGTTGATTGATAATTGATTGACCTAAATAGGTATGAGGAACAGGGTATAAAGTTCACTCATACTATATAGTAAAGGGAGGATCGTCCGACCAGGGGCCTAAGTCTACTAATTTACAAACGTTGCAATGGTCTCGCGATTGTGAGTATTTGACAGTGTTTGTATGGCAAATCTGTCAAAAACTCACTATGAAGAGACCATTGCAACGTTTGTACATTAGTAGACTTTGCCCCCAGATGGGTGGGCCTTTCATTTGATATGTCACACGGTACAGTTTGCAAAACTTTTATTTTTTATGTTCTTGTTTGCCCCCCAAAACTAACCTCAATATTCTAAATTCATTTATTTACGGTTCACGTCCTTGTTTGGGTCACTCAAATTGATATGTATACCAAATTTCAACTTATTCGGTCCATTACATAGATAAAGGGGGAATGGTAAATTTTCGTCTATTTTCACTTAAAACTTAAAAAAAAAAAACAACATCCCTTCGCGACTGGGGATAAAACCCAGGTCCCATGCTGAAGAGTAACGTTTCTTTTCTTGTGTCCACAAGCAACAATGTACACAAGAAAAAATAATTGATTAGGAATAATCAATAACAAACAAAAGCAAAAGGGGTGTGTAAGGATTGTAGCAGACGAAGTTCTGCCCCATGGGAAGAATGCGTGATTTTAAGTATGTGTATGTAGAAAATAATCAAGATACAATCAAATAAGCAATATAGGAAAATGTGGCCATATTTGGTGCACTCCCATCAGACTTGGTACCTATGCTAAACTACTTAAAAGTTGGCAGCGTTGCCAAATCGTTGATACTTGTCGTATATTGTGCTGACAGGAAGTTACGGGATGTAAGAATCTAGTCGCCATGTTAGTTTTATATCGGGCCAGGTTATGTCATTGCCAAATTAAAGATTTGATCTACGTTCTACGTAAGATATAATTTCTGAACAAGACCTCGGACAACATACAAATCTTAGATGACCATTGCCCCCCAGCCCTAACTTTACGAATG
The DNA here is from genome assembly GCA_947523025.1 of Dryobota labecula. NCBI lineage: Eukaryota > Metazoa > Arthropoda > Insecta > Lepidoptera > Noctuidae > Dryobota > Dryobota labecula. The sequence goes on from OX383292.1 coordinate 3,926,030, forward strand.
GATAGGGTTAAAACATCATACAAGACAATACTACAAGTATTATATCGTACCCTGGGGTTATAAGTCACCAATCCTTCTCCCACTCATGCAGATGCTGACTTTTCTTCCTAGAAAAGGTTTCGTAGCCGTCTTCTAGCTTTACGAAGCTAAGTATATCTTTTTTTTCTGTGGGGAAAATGTAAACGATTGGTATCCTCCGACTGGGGAGAACGGAGGGTTATGCCGACATAACCCTCTGTGCTTATTCAAATAAAAAACACTTCAACATCATTTTATCAATCAAAACTTAAATTCATTACTAAGACCGTCTTGATTTCTATAATTTTATTTTATCCATACTAATATTATAAATGTGAAAGTAACTCTGTCTGTCTGTCTGTATGTTACGTTTTCACGCCTAAACCGCTGAACCGATCGTCGTGAAATTTGGCAGACATACAGCCTGGGATATGGAGACGGACATAGGCTACTTTTTTACGCAATAACCGACATTTACGCGGGCGGAGCCGCGGGCAAAAGCTAGTACTAATATAATGTAAATGTTAACTCTTATCACGTGGATAGATTTTAGCTTTTGACATTTCGGTTTATTGTATGTGATTAAAAGGCTTTTGACGTTTTGGTTTATAAATATTTTACGTGATTAAAGGCTGATTGATTACGTGGCTTATGTAAATTAAATATTCCCAGTTTAAACACGTAGCTGTAGTAGGAAAGGGATATTTTGAGAAAGGTTCATTTCGGGAAAGAGACATTTTGAGAAAGGGCCATTTCGGGAATGGGGTATTTTAGGAAATTAACGTTTCGGCAAAGGGACATTCTGGGAAATGGACATTATGGGGACGGGACATTTCGGGAACTATTTGAAACCAAGGGACATTTTGGGAAAGGGACATACTTAGCCTGAACGCTCTCCAGTTGGAGGGTTTTAGTTAGTAGGAGTCCGGACTCCTACTAACCCCACAGTTACCCGGTTCCATTTCACGGTTCCTTCCTCTACCATGAATAAGGGCCCGCCATGCCTAGCGGGCCTCACTTGGTGGTGGGCCAAGTGCGGCCGCTCCTACGACCGCTCGTCCAAGCTAGTATACCTAGAATGGTGGATTCTAAACTAGTATACCTAGAATCCACCATCAAACTTAGTAAACCTTCAAACAACTTACCACTAGCCCTCTGGAACTGCACAGCAGCCTTCTGGCACTCCTGCCTGGCAGTAGTGGCGATCCCCACAGCATCATAGTAAGGCCTGGATTTGTCCACACAAGTCCCCAGTCGCTTGGTCCACGCCTGCAGACGACGCGAAGTCTCGTTCAGCAGCAGGTGGAATGTTTTCATGGACTCCTGGAGGTTGAGAGGGGATTATTAATGATGCTGCTAATTCACAGGCTTTCACGAGCGTTAAGAGGAAAAAACTGTTTAGTTTTTCTAAGAAGTTGCTTAAGCTATGATTAACATCTCCGACTTAACAGCTCTGAAGCTGCTTATTTGACAACTGCGGAGATCTTTTTAGATCAGAGACAGAGGGTACCAAAATGGAACTGGTGATAAAATAGTATGGTGTCTAATGGTTCCACAAATACATTTTTTGAACCTATCCTATCTTGTTTGGAGTGCTGGACCAGTAAAATTTTCGTTTAATCACCTTACTACTTTTAGAAATCCGAACTGGTCTTGCCATTTAAGATTCGCGCACTAATTTCCTCTATTACACACAACATAATAAACGTTAAATGCTACAAGTATTGCGCGTTACATCACACTAGAAACATGAGGTGGTGTCATACGTCGGGGCCGCTGTAATTGACCTAATCTACGCTAGTTGCGCCCGCGCCGACCTCCGTCGTATCGCGCGTTGACGCACCTTGTGTACCTATTTGATATACGGCGCTGTTGAACTGCGATTGTTCTTTTCTTTGGGAGATGTAGAAAGGGATTTAACAAAGATATCGATGCCTCGAATAAGACTGGTTAAGATATGAAGTTTAGAGAAAATTCTGTCTGGTTTTCTACGCACTTATATGGCTTAGAATATCTATTCTATATTTATCTATGACAATGGTGCCGATCTCAACAATTCTGTTAATATCAGATGTGTTAAGAAAAAAAGTGCTTAAAAAAAACCTAAATCCAACAGTAGTTGAGTAATAGTTGCATTTAATGTGAAACTTGTTGACGAGTATTAGTATACTGAAACCAACAGATAAAAAAATATATATCACTGAATATTATTTTGGCGTAGGGGGAAAAGGACAACGTCTTTAGATGACAGCATTCATTTGTCACAAAATATGACTAACGCTTTACAAATTGGTGTGACATCCAAAACTTATGAATGTTATTCAAACGCCATTGCATCAGGATCAAGAAGAATGTGAGTAACATTCGGTCATTGACATCTGTCGCCACCTGTGCTGTGCCCAGCCCATATTATTTCGACTCGCTCCTAGCCGGCAGAGCGTTTAAATGTCCTAATATAAAAAGGGGCGGAAACGATCGTAAAAAATGAAATTAAAAGTAGGAACTCCATCCGTTAAACGACAGAAAACACTAACAAACAATGTAGTAAATCAACCAAAAACTAAGCTGCATAAAGACCTGCAGTTTCCTATTGCCTTGAAGTGATTTTTTATAATGTCAATTGATTGGCATTTGTGATATTGCAACATTCTTTTTGGCCGACCATATTAAAGTAAACGAGGGCTAGCCAGTATGGTTTGTACGTGATTTATAATATGAAATACTGTATCTGACGTAAGAATGAGCAACTGGAGCAAATCTGTCGTGTTCTGAGTAAACTGAAGCGGTAATAAGCTACTTTGTTATACACATATCTTACTGTTATTTTTCTTTATGTTTCTGTAAGTATTTCATTATTAAAATTATTTAATATGGTTTTGTATTTATTGATTTATTATTTATGTACACACAGTTAAATACATAGAGATACGACATAATTATAATTTCAGTACAAAGGTACTGCTTATTTCTTAAGCCCCAGATAAATATACCAGTGACCTTGAGTGGTTAGCTGGCATGTTCTGTACTGAGCTCACGCAACGCGTCGTACGTCCAGCCAGTAATAGGACTCGCCCATCCGGGAGCGCTGTCCCAAATTAACTATTTAATAATAAATAATCCATCACTGAATGCAGTTTGGCATTATACCCAAAGTCTCAAATTCAGATAATTTATGTAAACAAAGGGGATAACATATCAAAAAAATATTTTCGTAATGGTAATTCACACAAAATGGCGAAAAATAGGTTCCATTTTCTTTCAAGTACTGAATTTAAGAAATAATAATTTAAAAATAATCATACCGTAATTATTTTTATGAATTTTCGGTTTTAAACAAAGTTATTAAAAAGAGGAGATTTTCTGGTATAAAATATTTTATGATACTGGTAACAATGCAGGAGATCCAAACATTTTCAAATTATGTACATCTTCGACAACACTAATATTACAACTCTCATACATAGATTCATGTTTTAAGTAGCATATCTAGCCACATTTTGGATGAAAGCGGCTGTAAACTGTTTCGATTGGAAATCGATTTTGGGAGGCCTACGTCTAGCACTGGGCTTAAAAGGGCTGATTATAACGATCATATACCGTGTCTCCGACACGCTACACAAAACATTGTTTGGCAATGGTATTTTTTTTGCATAGTTCTTAGAATTAATTCACTTTAATTTTATCGATGATTATTTACGAAAACATTTAATGATTAAATGTTTTGTACCACTGTCCTGTCATTTTGACAGTGACATTTCTTGACATTACTTTGTTTACATAAATTATCTGAATTAGACTTTGGGTCTATACCCAAATATAGTATGGATAGTATATAGTATGGATAAAATGTCTATACATTTTATCCATACTATATACTATCCATACTAATATTATAAATGTGAAAGTAACTCTGTCTGTCTGTTACGTTTTCACGCCTAAACCGCTGAACCGATCGTCATGAAATTTGGCAGAGATATAGCCTGGGATACGGAGAAGGACATAGGCTACTTTTTTACGCGATATAACCGACATCCACGCGGGCGAACACGCGGGCAAAAGCTAGTATTATATATATACCAATATATATATACAGGATAAGTTTTTAACCAGTGCGCAATTTTTTTTTTGGTGGATCAGTATCAGTAATAGAACACATTTCCATTATTTTTTAAATATTTTTTTTTGCTCCACTTGAAATCAGCAAAATATGGATACAATCTATTCGTAATAATATCAATGGGCGAGCGCACAGCTGATAGGTAGGTACCTACGACTGCGTTCCGCTTCACTGACCGCGCCGCCGCGCGACGACTATCCATTATAAGTACCAGTTACAAAATAAACATCTTTCGTTAATGATAACTTAATTTTTTTATACTTAGACATATCAAAATAAGAAATAGTTGTATAATAAAACACGTTTAAGTTTAATTTGTCAAAATTGGCGCACTGATTAAAAACTTTTCCTGTATACCGCGAACTTGTCCTTTACCTTCTGCGATATCCAATGCTGATTTAATTATTATTTATAATGCTGATTTAATGGAATCGAAGTTTAGTTGTATGTCTACTCATTGTGCCAATATTATTAGTGGATACAGTTCCATTAAGATTGAAGAGAGGCTTTAAATTCTAAACGCTCACTAAAGATAGCCGATCATCTTCATCTGCCTCGCCTTTTCCCAACTATGTTGGAGTTGGCTTCCAATTTAACCAGATGCAGCTGAATACTAGTATTTTACATGGAGCGACTGCCTACCTGACCTCCACAAACCAGTTATTGGCTAATACGATACCGCTTGGTAAGACTGGTTGTCAGACTTTCAGGTTCCTGACGACCCGTAACGACTGTCAAAGATCCACAAATGACAGCCGGGACGTACAGCTTAACGTGCTTTTCGAGGCACGGAGGGGTCTTGGTATGAAAAGATGGTCACCCATCCACGGACCAACCACGGCAAGCGTAGCTTAACCGAAACGATCGACCCGCGCGCCACACTTATCCATAAGCCACACCCCTCCTGACTAAAGATAGGCGATAAAGATAAAGATTGCATTATCATAAGACGTCAAAACAAAGAGTGACTGTCATAATAAATCATAAAACTTGGATTTACATGATTGAACTTTTTTATTGGGCGTTTACACATATTACCGGTGTTTACAATCTTAGCCGCAGTTTTTATTAGTATCCTCAAACAAATCTCAGTCTAAAATAAACTAAAGTTAACTAAAGCGGCACGAAAACCTTGTAAAAACAAAGCCTAGTTAACGGGTCCGTCGCGCTAAACTACGAAGTGGAACACATATAACAGGATTTCTTTCATCTTGTTTGTTACACGACACGACTTAACTATACCTCTTACGGGGTAATTGCGTAACACACAGAAGAAATGGGTTTCTATTTTGACAGTTCAACAACAATAATTGCGTTATTTATATACGAAGCAATGGATTAGCAATATCCTTCAAAATCATTCAGATTGATAGTGTCTTACACAAATAGACGACCATGTGGATTGGTGTCTGAAATGGTCTTTTGAGGAAAGAACCACACAGATTGAGTGGACCTGTCCAGTCAGTGCACGCATTTGTCAGTAATCGTGCAGCTAACTCAGAACATAAGGAGCTCAATGATTCGACGAACAATACAAAAGAAAGGACATTTGGGCAGGCCGCATAAATTACTCAAACTGCCATGATTAGAAACAGAGAAAAAAAAAAATGATTTTGCAGTGTCCCATCTGTACTGTGATGTGTTCGCGGATGAATGAAAAAGATCTGTGGAGTAGTTTTATTCTTTTGTTATTCGTGTTTAAGTGTCTTTAACTAATGTAATTGGCCTTGACCATTTTATGTTAAAATAAATAAATAAATTGACCTCAGAATTTCATTGCATTCGACCAATTTACAACTTTTAAAAGTAATAGTGGAACAATCAACATGGAACTTGGGTAAATAATCTTAAAAACTGCTCTCAAAAGTTATAATGGTCCAAATTAAGTAATTTATTGCTTTTTGTTCTTTGTATTCCATATATTTTAGTACTCTGATTTTAGACCTCATCTATCGCTTCTTATCTTGTAAGATCAATGTCAAAAGCAGTCAAATTTATAATAATTTAGGTTTAAATCATGTTATTTCAATCAGACTAGTAACTCAAGCCACATCAAACGGAACCTTTAATTAAAGCAGATTAAATGTCGCTTCCAACATTTGAAAGAAACCGGACTAGAACATCTACCACGAAATAAATAGCCTTCAGAAAATCGATTTACGCCGAGTAAATTACCAAAAACTATCTCAGAACGTTCCGTTCCATTTGGTTAAACGTAAAGGGGACATCGGAGATATTTTAGGAAGTCGTTACAATCGATTATTCGGAGTTTCGGAAGTTGGTTTATGAATTTTAATGCTCAATGTTTACCGAGCGCTGTGGTGTATAGTAAAATCATCGAGCGGAACGATTTTGCTGCCAAATCTGTTTTTAATTTCCTTATGGGGAAAATATGGCTATGTGGGTTATTTTTGTTCTTTTTTTTTCTCTTTCTAACATAGTTTTAATGATGGTCTGGTATTGTTCGTCGAGTCGTTGAGCTCCTTAAATCCTGAGTTGAGCTACACGTTTACTGACAAATACTTGCACTGACTGGACAGTTCCACTCAAAATAGTGTGATTCTACGGATCTACATGGTCCTCACATGATCTGACCAAGATTATGTCTGGACTTTAAGAGACTTTGACCCCTGAGTTTGTTTCGGTATTTCTTCTCAGGGGTAGTCAGATAGGGAATGTCGACTCCATCTAACTTTTTTTTTTTTCTATGACGTGTAAAAGTGATTCCGATATCCTACTTACAGAATAAACGATTTCATTTAATTTCGTTTCATTTCCAACCAGTCTAGCATAGGTATCGTGTTACCCAGTTACTGGGTTGTGGAGGTCAGATAATCGCTCCATGTAAAATACTGGTATTTAGCTGCATTCTGTTAGACTTGAAGCCGACCCCAACATAGTTGAGAAAAGGCCACGCAGATAGCAGTATATTAAATACTTGTTGAAAGGCCTACACTGTCCCCCCATACCTATTAACACTGTTATTTGAACATATTGTAAAAGCCAATTAGTTTTAAAAGAGTAACCGTGGACTTGCCGGCTCTTCTCCTTAGGAAACGACTAATTGGAACCGTGCACCTAGCTCCTGACATTTTATAAGTGCCCATGTAGGTTTATTTTTTATTACTGATTGGGCCAGCTCTTTACTGTTGCTTTTCGCCTGATGGAAAGCGATGGATGAGGTCTATGATGGAACGAGCGTGCCCAGGAGATGTCTGTTCACTCTTGCTTTAAAGGCAGACGGGTTATATGAGGAAGGGAACACAGACGCAGGTAGAGTTCCACATTTTGACTGTGCGCATAATAAATGTGGAGGAGAAGCGCTGAGTACGACTGGTCGGTATTCGGCATGGTACCCTGCAGTACGTCTGGTAGTCCGGTAATAAAAGGGCAATGGTGGGTTTATATGAAATAAAATATTTTGATTTAAAATAACAATCTTAGAAAAGGAACAACACTTGGAAGTATTTCATATTACGTTTTGCGACGTCCCAAAAAAATCTGGCATTCAATTTCGCCAAGATATGAAGATTAAATTAAGTTACCGTCGGTATTCTACATTCGTCGCAAGGCCAATCTAAAATTAGATATAAAAGGGCCTCTCTGGAGACATAAGGCTTCTGTAGTTTGCCCGTGAAATATTCTGTGGGGTGACTCGGCAAAAAGTTGTACTACTACTATAGTAAGAACGATTGCAGTCAATTACATGTGGGTGGACGAAGACAGGGTTGAAAAGTCATGTTTTTTCATGCGGTGGCTTTAAAACACACCACATAAATTTCACATTTCTGGATGGAAATTTTCAAGAAAAGATTACTCAACAACTATACTTGGTATCTAAATGGGGATACGAAATCTTGCATTTAAATGATTATTTCTATCAGCTTTTTTAATAAAGATGTGATGACCGAAAAATGGGCTTCATAAAACACTGTGCGTGTGACATATCAAATCAAAGGGCTTATTGTAAAGATTTCACATGTATATTTTTAATACTTTTTAAATAATATACTTCTAAAGTTATTTAAGAAAATAGATAAAAATTTACCATTTCCCCCCCATGTCTCCAAATCTATTAAACCTATTTATTTTTTTATATAGAAAATAGTTCTTTACTTATAGATAACTGAAAAACCTATAAGTTCATGGTCTTAAAATAACATGGTAAATCTCTCAATATTGTGCGTACAAAATTACATTATTTTGCAGTAGGAATGTGTGGGGGAGAACTTGTTTTTCAACTACAATGTTAAGTTTTTGGGATAAATTCATCTCAACTACTTCCGTAGTTGGATGTAAGTCATGGTTCTAAGTCATGATTTCATGAAATAGTCATTCAATCAGATTATACGAACTAAAGGAGTTGTATTACTGATTCAAATAATTATAATTCTGTAAAAACATGTTTGTTACAGTCGCGAACTAATCATATTTAGATCGACATACAACCTGATACTGACATGCAAATTGCAAAAACGTAAGAAAACTTGAATTTCGCGGTCTACCCTGACGCTTCCCCCTTAAGCGAATGGCTTTATTATGAATAAGACGGTTAGAATCTAAGTAAGGTAAGCTTTTATATATTTTTCGAAAATTATTGCGGCTCTTTAGATAATATTTATGCGAAATCGAGCTCATGTTCCCTTTGACCACTTATCTCTATTTCTTATAGTTTTTTTTAGTCTTCGTCGTGAAGTCTTATCTCAAAAAACACGCATATTATTAACGAAAAAAAAAAGTATAATTTAATTTTACAAGATAATGCTTTTGCCACATCAGCGCCCTACCACTCAGAATAACAGCATTACCTTCAAATTCGACTACAAAATACAATCAATCATTCCTGACGCGGCCTGAATTCAGAAATACAATAGTCCATGGAAATATCTTCTACTAAACGCCATGACAGCGTGAAAACGCTTCGAAGAGACCTTGTTTTGGTCATAAATCATTAATAGGTACACTCGACCGAGTTGGCAGTTGACCACTTTTCACCCTCACACCACAGATCGCAACTTAGACCGGACTTTTCTAAGTCAGCGTGTCTTTCGAGTATGAATCTTAAGCTCTATTAAATAAGGTTGATATTCGTATGAAACGCTTGCGCACATTCGCATATTTTTAGCTTGGGAATAAGGTTCATATTAATATTAAACGCTATATTTACTTAGCCAAAGTGCGATCTGTGAATCTTGCCCATAGGAATAAGGTGGAAAGTGGTCAACCGCGAATTTTACCGACTGTACGTTTTATCTAGGCCTGAATACTTGGATATAAATTGTTTTATCGATTCCACGGGTTGTATTTTGATTTTCTATTATGTATTATCATTTTATAACATCTTAAGGGGGATGCGCTAAGGTAGCCCACGAAATTCAAATTATCTTACGTTTTTTGCAGTTTTGGAGATGAGTGACAGGTTGTATGTTGATCAAAATACGATGCGCGATCGTAAACAATGTGTATTTATAGAATTAAAATTATTAAACTCATCCGTACAACTCTATAAGCGAGAATATGACCTCAAATATCACGATTTCATGAAATAGCCATTCAATAGAGTAATCAGGGCCTCAAGTCTGCTATTACAATAGTGTCAAAATGGTCTCGCCATTGTGAGTGTTTGACAGTGTTTGTATAGCAAATCTGTCAAAAACTCACAATGAAGAGACCATTCTGACACTATTGTAATAGCAGACTTGAGGCCCTGGGCCTCAAGTCTGCTATTACAATAGTGTCAGAATGGTCTCGCCATTGTGAGTATTTGACAGTTTTTGTATGGCAAATCTGTCAAAAACTCACAATGAAGAGACCATTGCAACGTTTGTACATTAGTAGACTTGGCCCCCTGAACTTAGAGAGTTGTATTGATTATTTTAATGGTTATAAGTAAATACATTGCGAAGCAGGGTCGGGTCGCTAGTTGTACAGACGCCAGCACATCAAGCTACTACAATCTGTCAAATTTCTTTAATAGATTTTCAACTTTATCACTACAGTATAAGGTTCAAGGTTGATTGCGAAAATTTGACAGTTTCGAGTAGCTTGACCTGCTGGCGTCTGTACATAAACACAGGATCCAAGAAAAAATAATTGCGTAATTAGGGCTTTTCCCTTCATTAACCTCCTTAAAATCTTTAAGGTGCTATGATCCGACAGAAACTGCGTTTACTAGTTTTTTGAATCCATGGGAAACATAATAAACAATGTTATAAAATTCTGAAAAAAAAAAGAAAAGATATATCTTATTTAAGGATCTGGCGGATACGCAATCGCTTTTAATATCACGATTATATTAACTTTGCTGGATAGAATAAAAAAAAGTTACACCTTTTCGTGTAACTTTTTTGTAATGTTTAATGAATCTCACCGCTAGTTTTTTATCTTGACTTTTATATAAATGAAAAGGTACTAGGATTGTTTAGCACAAATCACTGAGTTTGTCTTGATAAAATGATTAAAATAATTACTATGTTTACATACCTACCAAATGCGCGAGTCGCGACTTCGCGGGCCTACTTTAGTCGGCTCGAGCCGATCGTAGCGCCTTAAAGAAAATGCTATCTCAAGAACACGTATTTTAATAATACATTACCTCATACGTTTTTAGATAAAGATGCGGAATTCACTCATTACACAAAGTGATAATTAAATATTCATGCCTTGCTTATGATGACTCAATGAACATTCTGAGCTACTGCATGATATTTTTCTTTAAATGTTTTAACTGGCTTTTGACTGGCTCAAGTTGAGCCAGTCAAAAGCCAGTTAAAACACAACAGGACAGGTTCTTAGTAATTTTTTGTGTTGAGCCGCTCAACACAAAAAATTACTAAGAACCTGTCCTGTCATACCTACCATATATCCGTTTTGTAAATTAACATGTCCTATCTAAGACAGCCAGGTGATAACTCAGGACTCTCCTAGGTAGGAGAGTCCTGAGTTATCACCCGACTCTTAGATAAAAACAACGAAGAGTTCCGTAGTTGGGATGAATTTATTTGTCCCAAGAACAAACTAAACATTGTTAGTAGTTGAAAAAAATGTTCCCCCATACATTCCAATTGCAAATTTAAGTTTGTACGCACAATATTGAGTGATTTGCCATGTTATTTTAAAACCATAGACTTCTTAAAGCCTTAATAATACCTTAATATGTGAATATTTTAGATTATGTTTATATTACATAGTGAAATTAATTTGTAAAGTTATGTCTAACGCGGAAAAAAACTGAGAATCACGCAAAATCTATCAAGCGTATTTTTATGAAACATTCACCTTTTTTAAGATAATTAAATTATTGATCTTTTAGTGTACGTGTTTTATTAAAATACCTCCTGTTTAATGTATAATAAATTAATAATGCGTCTTATTTGGGACAGCGCTCCTGGATGGGCGAGTCCTATTACTGGCTGGACGTACGACGCGTTGCGTGAGCACAAAACACGCATGCTAACCATGCTGATAACTTGATCGCCCATCTTTGTAATCTACTAGCTGCTGTAGTTGGAATACCAGTGTCAGGTCCAAAAATGCTCACTAAGGGTTTATGATCCTTGCGAAGAGTAAATTTTCTACCGTATAAATATATCGCAAAAATAATGGCCAGACTCAAAGTCACTGGCATATATCTGGGCCTTAACCAGTGCCTCTCTATTAATATTTAAAGATATTATGGATTAATAAAATCATTTGACTGCAGTTTGAGAGCCTGTCAGCTGTTTTTTATGTTGATTAGCTTTTCCGAAACTGTGTACAAATAAATATCTTTACTTTTTGGTCTACTGAAATGGGTTCACAAAAATAGTTCACCAGGTCAACTGAATAAGCTAGACGTACTTGCCAAGTTGAAATGCACAATACATTTCAACTTTAACAACAGCGGATACCTACTTTAACTTTGAACCCGAAGATACGCTTCAGGGGTTGCCAAGTTGTCAAATTCCAAAAATATTTCAACCCCATTTTTTTGTTTTAACGGCGGTGTTTACCCAGAATATGCATATTCGTGAGTCGTGCGTGACAGTTGAATATAAAATTTGAAAGTGGGTCAATTATATTTCCTAGTTGGTACTTAATTAGCCTAGTTAGTTAACTTTTCTCCTAGGTAAAAAAGACGATGAAAAAATATTGTCACGAGCCTTTTAAATACGTTGGCATTTTTTTATGTTTTTTTTTATTTGGCGCAATCCATACTAATATTATAAATGTGAAAGTAACTCTGTCTGTCTGTCTGTATGTTACGTTTTTACGCCTAAACCGCTGAACCGATCGTCATGAAATTTGGCAGAGATATAGCCTGGGATATGGAGAAGGACATAGGCTACTTTTTTACGCGATAACTGACATCCACGCGGGCGGAACCGCGGGCAAAAGCTAGTTCTACATATATTTTTAAATGCAGATCTGTTGCATCACTTATTCACCGCTAAAACTATTTAAACCTGTTAAGTTAAAATAAATTGATTTCGTTATTTATTTATTATAATGAGTACGTTACCTATTTATTTATTGCATACTAGCTTTTGCCCGCGGCTCCGCCCACGTGGATGTCATCGGTTATCGCGTAAAAAAGTAGCCTATGTCCTTTTCCATATCCCAGGCTATATCTCTGCCAAATTTCATGACGGTCGGTTCAGCGGTTTAGGCGTGAAAACGTAACAGACAGACAGACAGACACAGTTACTTTCACATTTGTAATATTAGTATGGATATTACCGACGAGAAATACAATACAATTGAACTATTTAAACCTATTAAGTTAAAAGTAAATGAATTTACGCATTTTTTTTATTAAATTATAATGAGTATGTTACCTAAGATATGTAAAACCAACGAAAGATACACTACAATCTTGTTAAAAAAACCTATAAACTTAAATACAGAGATAGTGTACTATCCCGTAATGCAAACTCAATGACTAATTTATTAAACAGAATTATTATTTAATTTTTGTGTACAATTAAGCATATTCTACCTATCAAAAAGCATAATAAAAGATTAAAGACTATTGAAGACAGGGAAGTTTGGCAATAATTATGTACCTACAGGTAACTTCAACTAAAGGCTCCCACACACGGGTGCGATATCGCGGGCGCGACAAGGGTCACGCTGCCTGTTGCGCCTGCGATATGGCGTCAGTCTGAACGAGCCTTTATACTTAATTCAGCTCATGCCTTAGCCCAATCTTACACAAAAAAAAAAATAACAATATAATTGCACTTACATCTAGCTCTAATTCCAGCTTATTGATCTCATCAGTGGCCGCGTTCAACTTCTCCAACTCCACCTGAAAATGTTTGAAGAACTTGAGACAATCGCACGGCACTCGCACATGGTACTCCCAAACGAAAGGCAACAGCAAGCAACATGTAGAGACGGGAAACATCCGAGACATTACTATAGATTCATCAGGTTTTTTTATCACTAAACTAATATTTATCGCTAGTCTAGATAAACGGCACAATATCTCACTTTATCTAACTGTTACTGTACCTTATACGACGAACGTTTCCTGTCCCTACGACAAAAGCGAACTAAAAGTATTACTTACATAATTTACGCCCATTTTATTTAAAAACGGCTTGGTTTTTACACTAATAAAATAACTACATAAATGCTAAATTACATTTTATTTAAAATTAACATAGTTTTACATTATAATTAGAATCATACATGCGATAAATTTTACGTTACAAAAATATTTTATTACGCATTTAGCAATTTTTTTTATCTAATTTTTATAAATGAAAAGAGATTTTTAATACGTTTTTAAATTAACTCAGCCGAATAGCTACGCACCTTTATGTGTAAAAATAATAATTTGTGATACATAATAAAATAATACTTAATTATGAGACATAAATTATGAGGCATAATATATTAATGGAATGGTTCAGTTGTAGGTACTATTATATTATGGTTTGACCTTTATTATTTATAAATTTATAATAAATCGTATTTTTATGTACACTAAACTTTTGGTAAAGTTAGTCACTTAGCTATTTTCGTAACTCAATATTAGGCCGCTGGGATATTTAAAGGATTTTTATATAAAATTACAATATGAGATTACATAAAAATGAGTTAAAATTATATGATAAGTTACATCTCATCATAGTAAGTAATGCAAACATAAAAACAAAACAAATCTCATGTTTTTAATTTTTTTGACTTCTCCGGTGGTCGAAATCTAAATGCTGACTACAAAAATACACCATCAACATAAAGCCTAAAGGTTTAATAATTCTATGTTTAAAATGATAATAAAAAAGAAAACAATGACAAATACAATAATTATGCTACTTCGAGATTCAATGAATCTTACTTGCAACAATAATGTATATATGCATAATTATTAAAAAAGTTACATTATCAATGAAAATATGTTCCATTCATGTGACATTTGACCCAAAGTTGTTTAAAACTGAAATCATTTTGCTTTTACTGGAACCATTAATAATATTAATTTTCAGTTATCCCATGGGTCTTTAATTTGAGTGGTACATGCACAAGTATGGTTCTGATTTGGCAAACAGCAGTCAGTTTTATTCAGATTATTGCTAAAGAGTGTGCAACAGTAGGTACATATTACTAGTCAATTTATGGACAAATCAATGTAAAAATCTGAAACCTGCTGGTGGCCTGAACCTAAAGTTAAATTGCTTTGCTACAAGATTTTATTTTACTTTATTTATAAAAAAATTACTTAATGTTTTAGAATATTAACCCAATGGACTGTTTGAGACCACATGCAAAAAAATATACTTTGAAAGTGAATGAAACTGCAAATGTATGTAAGAAATAAAAATATGTAGCATGATTTATGCCACTATTAGACTCAAACCTCACATAAATGAAACAAAGAAATATAATTATTTATAGTAGTGTTTTGTGGCCTTATATTTCTCAATTGTTGCATTATTTAGGCCTCAATAAAAATATAACAGACACTATCTAAAAAAACAATTGTACAAACAAAGTTTGTATTTAAACTTTAAAAAATACACAATTGTTGTTTACTCTAAAAGAGATTAAGTTATCATTTATTGACCTCAGAATTATTGAAAACATTATTTTAAGTGATAATAATTTCATACAACACATCCAATTTATGTGATATAAATATTGCTTTAAAGCTTTTATATCCTGGGGTTATACTATAACTACAAAATAAAATTCAAAGGATTGAATTATTCAGTAAATCTGCTCAGCAGTAGATAAACAAAACAACATTGAAAATATTGCTATTCTTGACAAAAAAGACATTTAAGTAGATTGATGAGAATAGATCGTATTTCCAATCAATATAAAATGTGATGCATCTTTTATTAAAAAATAGGCTGAGTACCCACTTATTAGTTATGTGAACAAAAAAATTGTGTCTATTAATATGAGTGTACTAGTGCAACAGTCAGTACTCGCGTGTAAATTTACAAAATACAGTATAAAATGGCACATTAACTATTCTGAAAAATAAGTTAGTAGATTTGAAACATATCCCTAATCAATAAGTAATACAATTTCCAAATTAACAACTAACAATTTAACTCGAAAATTGACAAACAATGTTGTGATACATTATTGTAAATATTTTTTTTGTGGACAGGAAACAGTCCTATAAGGTACCAAAACATATACACATAAGAAACATGTAATATAGAAACCTACGCATCCCATACACACTGAATATACGACAACAAGATCTATATACAAACATGTGTATTCATAAGTGTTTTGGACCAATCAGTTCAAATCACTATCACAAATGTATTTGCCGGAGACGAAACGCCGCTTGACGAGGGACAGGCGGTACCCGCTGCCTATTAGTTCGAACTCAATACCGGAGAGGGTCGCGCCCTCGCAGTTGAATTGCGCCGAGATGGTCGCTTTGTCAGACGGACCTTTACCGAGCTCGAAGCGCGCCTTCAACGAGCCCACGCCACGGTCCTCCGAGTGCTGCGACAGCTCCGTGAAGCGCCACATCGCCTGCTCGCTCTCGCCGCTCCACGCTGTCTTCGGCATCGCGATCACATTTTTCACCGCCCCATTCATGGGCACGCACACCGACACGTTCAGCAGCGGAGACGGTGGGCTCATTGCGTGCAGGTTATATTTATAATCTACCTTCAAGTCAGTGTGGTCGTGCTCACACTTCCAATAAGATACCATTTGGAGAGGACATGACGCAGCGCCGGTCTTAGGTCGTACTTGGTATTTAAGTATATCTACGTTGAAGTATTGCGCTGTCGGGTTCTTTTCCGACTGCCGTTTCAAGAGTGATGTTAAAGCAGGCATGTTAAACTCGACTACCGTGTTATCGCGCGTCGACATCATCGCATTGATACTTATCAATTGTTTATTTGGTAGCACATTATCCAATCTATGTATGTTTTTCAGTCTGAAACATAATTTAGCTGGGTTCGGATTGTTGGCCAATACGCCAACGATGCCGGTGGGAAAGGAGAGCATCATATCCCCTGACATTTTAACTTGGCACTTCGACTCTTCCGTACCACGGAAATAGGAATGAATAATCTCGTGGAACGCGACAGCTAACGGTATAGTATCCGCCATGCCTATTGTGAGAGGCGAAGGACCGCGCGACCCCGAGGAGCCGGCAGTGCGGAAGTCTCCTTCAGATCGCCTAGACGGCGGCCGAGGGAGCGAGATAGATGACATCGTAGGGGTGGAAGTTCGGATGGTCGACTGGCCCATCTCACCCACTTCAGAAAATAGATCGCCTACATCGGCATTAGAAACAGGAGTAGGGCTTTCGAGTAAATGTGACTGATTTCCCTGCAAAGGAGCATAAGGATTGGAGACATTGCCGTGCGGCGACGCGGGGTTGCTGACTGTGGGGCTTTGGAAAAAGTTCAAGTCTAATAAATCACTGCTGGCTTTGCTGGTGTTGGCATTCGAGCCGCGCCTGGCCGTGCCGATTTTGTACAGGGAGATGTTCTCAACTGTCGCTCTAAGCTCATCCACACTAGCTGATATGGGATTAACACCATTGCTTATGGGTTTGATCTCAACATGGATCTTCTGTTCCCTCTCCTCTTCAGAATCTGAATCTGTAGAGGAGTACACACTTCCTTTCTCATCTTTGGGTCTAATGCAGTAACCTTCCTCATCAACTTCTGGTGAATTCATAAAATCATCTTTTGTTGGTACTTCTTCCTCCTTCTCCTCTAAATCAGACTTTTCGCCTGGGTTCGAGTTTTCTGAAATCTCGTCTTTCTTCTTTTTGGCTTTCTTCAACTTAGGCTTAGTTCTCCTGCTTCGCAAGAACCATTTGGATTCTCTTAGAGTAGTGCGGCCCATATCAGCATCTTTGTCAGGTGCCACTGGAGTAGCTGGTGTTCCACTGGGGCTAGACGGCGCGGAGCACGGCGCCGCACCCTCGATGCTTCCACTAGGCTCCTCCTTGCTTTGGAAATTTGGTGTAAACAAATTCAAAAGGGAGGTAGTTCTCCTTGAAGTCTTACTTGCAAAAGATGGCTCCTTCTTTGGTGCCTTAGCTGGTTGTGCAGGTTTGTGTGACCCATTTGAGACAGTTGATATCTGGTCAGCTTCAGATATAGAATTATTAGCTGACCCTGGCTTAGGTAATGAAAGAGGTAGTTCAACTAAAACTGCCTTCTCTATAGCGTTATATTTTTCTATGAGGAACTGTTCCAGCAGTTTTTCAGCAGTTAATTCCAGGCATTGGTGTTTGAAATCTCTATGCACTTGCCCCATGAGGTCATGGTTGTTCTGAATGATATCAGCATATGAATTAACAAACTGTTTCATCTGTTTGAGGTGTGCTTCCTCCACATCTTGGAAGTGTTTGCATGTTTGGGTCATTTTCTTTTCAAAGTCTTGCTTCACCAGATTGTACTTCTCAGCTAACTGTTTATAGTCTTCATGGAGCTTCTTAATCTTGACCTCAGCCTTCTCAATATCTTTAGCAGATGCATTATCTTTCCTCAGCTTCTCTAGCTCAGCTGACTTACTTGTGTACACATCTTTAGCCTTCTGTAGGGCCTGCTTAGTGTTTTGTATCAACAACACTACTTCTAAAGTGTTAGACTCAGAGTCTTTGACAGCCTTATGCTTCTTGTGAAGCTCTTCTGCATACCTAGCAACATCTTTAACCAGTTCACTTAACTTCTGGAACATGTGTTGATGTAAATTCGACAGTTTCTCGGCGGAACATTTCAATACGCCCCAAAAGGGTGCGAACGTGCCCTGCGCGCAGTTACTATTTGCCTGTTTCGCTAATTTAGCTAACGATTTCGAATTAGTCTCTTCTATATTCGACCTTTCCCTAAGGTACTCTGAGAGCTCTTTGCTGGCTATGAGTCCGTATTTCATGTTTTGATATAAAATATCGTATCCATTGTGCTCGTTGGCGAAATAATCTACAAAGTTGACACTCATCTTTGCAGTTACAAGGGCCTATCATAACAGTTACTCAGTACATTATTTTTCACTCACTGACCTGTATTCTAGGGTCGAGCTCAGTATCACCATTGTCGTCGGCCGGGATCGTGAATGAGGACTCTTCCATTGTAGTTAGTACTTAGGACTAGGAAGCCACCCAATCACCTAAATTACATCACCGACACAATAGCGTATAGCGTCACCTTCACTCCCTACAAACACACAGAACTGGTATCGATTGAACACATCACAGACAACGTTGTTTATTTTAATCGTTTAACATTGAATATAGCTCCGCGTTACGTGTTTAATTTAACAAAATAAATAATAAAATAAGAATTTTCATTCAAGATGACGTCCACCTTCGTGACGTCAAATAATAACAATAGACAAATAAACTTTTTTTGCTGTCCCCGTCGCAATGGCAACGCAACGTTCACTGAAGGCATCTTTTTAGTAAGCTTTATTAGTCGATATTTTATTTAAGACTGACCGGAGATAACTAACTCTTTGTTCGAGCAACTTACTTTACTTATTTTTTTCCAGGAAGTGTGTTGAGTTTTTTCAAAGAAGTGGCAACATGGCATAGGCTTTTGGGCTCTCCCCCCGGTGGATTCCCGCATTGTCGAGGCGGGGGGGTTCAGTAGCCGTGGCTTGGAGGGCCACGGTGAAGCTAAGAGGAACCCGAGGAGGGGGCCGCTCGTCAGGGCTTTTGCGGATAAGCCGACGACGTAGCGGCCGTAGGTTGCGGTGCCGCTTCGGCGACATCGCAACTGAGGCGGGCCGCGATGTGGAATGGGCGACATTGCGGCTGAGGGTAAGAGGCCGCGGCGGGAGAGGAGTGCCGGTATTGCGGTGAGCCGTTCTCCCTACCTTCCGCAGCCTTGACGAGGTCGCCACCGTTAGATGGCGGCCGCGGTGGAGCCGCAGAGGAAGAGGAGTGTCGGTATTGCGTTGGCCGCTCTCCCTATCCTCTGCGGCCGAAAAGTGGTAGGCGGCGGGGCCACTGACCTGACCCGTCGCGGGGGGACCAGGGGCGCCTGGATGCAGGGTCGCTTGGTGCGGGGTTCCAGGTGGAAGCCAGCAGGCAATGGGTGCGGGGGCACCCTTGCCTGTATTGCACAGGCCTCCACCAGTGTCGGACGGGAATGGCCAGGTGTTCCCGGCCATTCCCGTATCTCCCCCAGCCGGGGGGGCATGCGGGGCCCGCCAGCTAGGCGGGCATGCGCCGGGAGGGTTGTGGATGTAAAGGCTGAGCCGATTTCCCATGACCCTCCCATCAAGGCGATGAGGGAACTCCGCTGAATTTTAGTGGGTATACTGCCATTTTGGCAGGGATTCCCACATACCCCATCTCGTCCCCCGACGAGCGGGCATGCGTAATGCATTTCTCAGCGTCGAAAAAAAAAAAAGGCTTTTGGGCCTTAGAAATCAATGGAGACCAACCTAAACAAACACTACCATTACAAAATATTGGTGCCGATTCCCTTGTTCACAAACTAAACTAAATTTAAGTTCAATGCATCTTTTTCTTTCTATTTCATTAAGAAAAGCACAGAAGATAAATGTTAGTTTAGTCCTGTCAAATTAATCAGCGCCTGACGTAAATTGACGTAATTTTAGTAGGCAAGTTTTTAATCACGTCTAAACTTGTATGGAGTAGTGACAGGCGCTGATTAATTTGACAGGACTAAACTAAAATTATTCTTCTGTCCTTTTCTTAATGAAATAAAAAGAAAAAGATGCACTGAACTTAAATTTAGTTTAGTTTGTGAACAAGGGAATCGCCACCATTGTATAGTTATTGTTACATTTTAGCCGACTTCAAATAAATGAAGCGGTTGATTACTGGACTGATTTTTGTGAATCTTTTTTCTTTTTTTATGGAAGAAGTCTGGTCCAATTTTATTATCTTTGATTGAGTAGTTTCTGAGTTAGTCTATTTTGAAAATGTTGTTTTATTCAAATAGTAAGCAGTAGTTAATGATTTTGTGATAGTACCTACCTACAACTAAAAAGTGTAAAAAAAACTATTAACAGAAAAAAACAACCAACTTTAAAAAAAGAGACTTAAAAAACGAAAAAGGAAAAACAATATTAGTTTTAGGAGACGGTAATGGTGCCTCTCACAAAATTCTCTAAACTAGACTAAAAATCACCAAAATTTCGTTTATTCCTGTCAAACGACGATTTCCCATTCTGAAATTATCTAAAGTGACACAACTTAACTATATTTTAGTTTGACAGCACTAAGATTGCACTGAGATATTAATTTATTGAAAACGGCAATTTTGTTATTCTGAATTTGACGTTTTTAACCTAAAATTTAGATTCTCCATCTAAATCTTCTTCAGACTTCAGGTGCAAAAACAGTACTGTATCTTTTTCTTTCGCTTTTATCTCGAATATGCGTCTTATCGCAAAAACAATCGTATCGTACATACAAGAGAATCGGCACCATTATAAGTACAAAACCAAAGCCGAGCTATTTCCAAAACTAAAATCAATGTTCACTTTGGAGCCGCTTTATATATAGGTAATTTTTTATCCCAAAACTACCAAAAAGTACCATTCATGATAAATGATAAATGATCATTTATCATTTATCATATAACGTCATGAAAAATTGAACATGGTTCAATACAATATTTAGCTATACATTTCAGTTGAGTTGAACGTGGTAAACCACTTGAACAATTAAAACATAAAGACAAGCATGGAATTTTAAGCTCCTTGAAGACAACAGACTGACAGATACACTCACAATAAAATGATGGAATCTTTAACTGATATTAAAGATTTCATACTAATGTGAAAGTATGGATTGGTATTTTCAAATTACGTCTCATTTTGATCGTCGGTTCCCTTTTGACTAATTGATACAAAATGTGGACATGAATCGTAATAATATATGTAACTCGAGATTAGGAATTTTTATAGTCGATCATACACTAATAAGCTATATTGTTTATGGTTCCAATGCAGTCATGGTACTAATAACTTGCAAAAGACGAAACAATCGGGTCTCTCTTTTACTCTTATATACTTGTCGGCTTCACTAGCGCCACATCACGGTTATCTTGTTGATCTTTAGGTTTTGAAAGGTTTGCATGATGCTTTTTGTCCAGTTTGACGTAAAACAGCTTCAATTTGCTCCAATTTCATTTTTTCAACGAAGTGGATTTTAAGTTAAATTCTTTATATGAGTGACTTAACTGTTAATTGCCATTTGTTGCTCGTGTCACTATCGGTGTTACTCGTTGTCAGAGTTTGTTTCTGAGACGGTGATCGCACCCAATCTGTATGCAACTATTACGCGTCGCCTCTACTATGTCTTGCCAAGGATCATATTCGGGCCCCGGGGACGAGTATGACTTCGAGGACGATGGGTACGACGACCTGGACGAATACAGGGACAGAGACGACACGTTACCACCAGTGCCGCCAGTCGAGGACAGTGACGAAGGTATGTTTTGTTTACGATCTTTGTCTCACCCTGTTTTGGTATCTTGTTTCACGTATTTTCGCTATACCTTCAAATACGTTTCCCTATAGAGTCATAGTTGTTGTAAACATTGGTTATGTAATAACAACCAGGTTATTTATATACAATGTTAACCATACTGTTGCATTCCCGCCTAATTCTTACCAACCTGTTTGGTGACGTAATTGGTTCTTTTTGATGTCACTTTCTCCATAAAAATCTCATTTGTATAAATAGTAGCAAGTGGCCAACTTTCTTGGTCAAATATTTGGTCACATGTGACTTTTAGAGTCATGATAACATTCCTTGATTATGAACAGGAAACGTAATTATCAACTTTTACAAAATAACTGGCTAGATATCTGGTCTTTTAGAGTTCAATACTGCTTTATCCATGATCTTATCATGTCTGGAAACATGGCCATCAAATTGTCCAAATTAGCCACTTGCTATGGCTTCTTACCTTCTATAAAAATTATCCAATATATAATATATATGACTATCATCCACACTGGAATAAAATCAAAATACATTTATTCAAACCAGATTGAGAATCAGCACTTTTCGAATGTCAAAATTACATAAGACAGTCCCTCAAAATGCCCACCCTTCACCACTTCCTAGTGCTTCAGCTGGGAAGAAGAAGTGGCGCAACAAACTCTCCAGCAGTATAGCTGTCTGTTCAGATAGAAAATATGTTGAAATTATAACCCTCTCATACGTATATCATGAAAACATTGTAATAAACCTTCATTATGTTTTGTATTGTAAACAAGCTGTTGATAAATATCATGTCCAGGACACATTTTGTCCTCACATCAACAAAAATGGCTAGTAATATTCCAAAATACCCTTAAACTCATTTCTCAACCATTTGTGGTAATTTTATATCAAAATCTAAAGTGGAAATTATATATTTATGGTACTTACTATAATTTGTTTTGTATACATGTCTTATTTATTTTTAAAGTTACTTGATAAGAATTGAGATAGAAAATGTTTATATTGAAGATAATATTATAAAGATGTAAAATTTGTTTGTAAGTTTGTATGTAGGGGGTAATCTCTGGAACTTCCAGTGAGATTAGAAAAAAATCTTTTTGCATTTGATAGCACTATTCTTGAGAAAGGTTATAGGCTATTTAACATCAAGCTGTGACTCTTAAGAGCCAAGTAAAAAGGTAAAAGTCAGAAAAACGCTAAGTGAAAACAAAATAAAATCGCGCGCGGTCTATGAGTGGGGGAAACAAGAAATTTCACGCGGACAAAGTCGTGGGCAGAAGCTAGTATTATAAAGTTTTGGGAGTTATGGAATTTACAGGATGGTGAAATTGAATTCATGGGCATCCTCTTAAGGGGTCATTGTACTCATCATTATGAACAACTTTCACTATTGGACCACAAATATCGAAAAACAAAAAAAAAAACTGTTTCCTACATTTTGACGAGCTATGCAAACATAAATGTAGGAAACAGCTAATTCTTTTTTTGCGATTTCAGGTTTGGTCCCATTGTCAAAGTTGTTCATATTATGAGTATAATGACCCCTTAAGAGGATGTCCATGAATTCAATTTCATCCTGTATTGCTTGGTTAGATGCATCTGCAATGCAATTTTGCAGATTATATTTGCCTGAACTAGATTTTTTTGTCCATGTCTGCCTTCACAATACAAACAAAGAGACAGTAATTTCGATGCTCTTTACCAAATAACTGAAATTATAGAGAACATAAAAATGAACTATTTCAACTTTTCCTGATATCAAAAAAAATAACAAGCCTATAAAAACACATATTTTAAATATTTGTAAATGCACCCACAATACACAGGAGAAATTCCTAGTGTGGGGCAACGTTTTTTTTAAACTAAACTTAACTAAACTAACTAAATGTCAATGTAGGTCCAAAATATTCAGTACAAACATCATTATTACATTACATACATTTCAGATTAAATTAATATATACTCGTAAAAGAGCATGTCAAATTTAAAATGATTCCCTTAAAAATTCATTCTCATCATAATTTATGATTCACTAGCTAAAAAATCTTTTACTTTCCTTTCAAATGCTTCTATGCTTAGCTCTTTCCAGCTATTTGGAAGCTTATTGTAAATAATGGGAGCCATACAAAAAACACTCCTGCATAAGTGCAGTCCGAGACTTATGTGGACAGAGTTGATTGGTATCAAGTCTATTTCTAGGAAACAAGAGGTTAATCGTTTTAAAAGCCAATCTTAATAGTAATGGCCTGAATATTGTCTTGGTATGCCATAGGTCTGTACCTTAATTGATGAAAACAAGGAATAATACCTTTAATATATACAACTTTTTTGGCTATATAACATTATGTCAGCATTACTTAGGCCAGGATTGGTCCACACTTGCGCCAATACCGAATGGAATGGAATGAAGAAATAGGCTTTACCTTGATGTGGGACAACACAGGCCAAAAACAAAATCTGTATCTATACAAATAAATAAAATTGGACTTATCAAAATGACATATTTTTATTAAATGCATATGAAAGTACATCTTTTAACAAAAAAAAAAACATTTTTAAAATTTTGGCTTGCTGTCGGTCTGTCTGTCTGTCTATTTGTTTGTACGTTTGTTCCGGCATTGTTTGTACGTTTGTTCCGGCAAATCTCCGAAACGGCTGGGCCGATTTTGACGTGACTCACTGTTAGATAGCTGAGGAGTAACTTAGGCTACTTTTACCTCACGGGCGAAGCCGCGGGCGAAAGCTAGTAATAAATAAAATGTATAATATTACTTAGGATTTTTTACTTATTACAGATACGGAAGAAGCCAGTGAAACAGACATACCCAACAATGATGAGCCACTTGAAGTCAAGGAACAGTATGTTTACATTTTACATAATATTATAAAATTGTTAATAGTTTTATTCTTCAAGGGCAATAAAGAACTCTCTTCGAAATTGCACAATTTTCAGACCAACTTAAAAAGTGATTTTGCTAATGTTACATTATCCTACAGTATAACAATTTTTTTAATGTCCCTCGGTAAACTTCGTGTTTCGTCAGTCGTCAGATTTCTATCAGTTGCTCTGCACTTGGTGCAGACTGGGCACTCTCAATTGACTTGGAAGTTTATAGAGTTATTAATACTCTTTTAACTTAATGTAATTTATTTTAAAAATAGGTGGAAAGCTGTTGAAGATGCAGGCACACGAAGTTTGCCGAAGGACAAAATAATTGTACTGTACTTATCTCTTTAGGCACTCAATTTTTATTCCTCTCAGAAAATACCTGGGTTATGTTAATGAGACAAATAACACAGTATTATGAACCTTACTTCTCTCTGAATACAGTCTAACCTTATAGCTAATTTTCCAACTACAATTTTACCTAGCAAGTAGCATCTGACCTTTTTGAAGAGAAATTGTAACATAAAGATGTAATCATTTCAGATTATACCAAGACAAATTGGCAAATCTGAAGAAACAGTTGCAGCAGCTAGAAGATGGTATTCACCCAGAGTTTCTGAGGAGGGTCAAGAGGCTAGAGCACCAACTGCATGAGAGGCTCAGGATAAATAAAATATATAGGTACGATTTAATAAAACTACTCTTCTGTGTTAGGACTAAAACTTTCATTGAATAAAAAAAAAAAATACAACAATACAATATTTTCAAAACCTACATTTTTAAATGAAGCTCAGTGTTGAGTATGTTTCTGCTAAATATCAATAAGCTTACTCAAACTGTTTTAGCCCAAAAATATTCTCATTTTCTAATTCTATAATAGTTGCATCTTAAACTATGGTACACACGGCTACACATCAAGCTATACACATCCAGTATAAGCTGATCTCGCATTGTATAGGATTTCCGTATAATGAGAGGTCAGCTTATTCTGGAAATGTATAGCTTGATATGTAGCCGTGTGTACCACTATAAACTTGAATTACACTCATTAGCCTGTCTCTAATGTTGCAGTAGTCTTTCAGTATTTTTTTGTACAAAATTCTAGTAGGTACTATTTAATTATGTATATACTAACCTCGAATCTGTCTAAAATCACAGGGAACACATGTACGACGTAGTAGAAAGAGAGTACATAGCAGAGAAGAAAGCAGCAGCTAAAGAGTTTGAAGAGAAGAAGATAGAGTTGAGGGAAAACCTGCTCAATGACTTCGAGGACAAGAGGAAAATGATTGAGAGTGAGAGGCACAGCATGGAACTCAATGGAGATTCTATGGAGGTAAGAAAATCCATCCAATAACATTGTGAGGAAACCAGCAGGTCCTAGCACCAAAAATTCGGAGACATGAGATATCTACCAACCCGCACTGGGGCCGCGTGGTGGATAACACCGATTATCCTCTTGTATGCCGTAATTACAGACACACCATTGTGTCTCGCGTGGGTCCACGTTCTATATGAAAGGTTAAGCTAAGACTTTAGTACAGTCAGACAGGACTTACAGTGGTGCCGATTCCCTTGTTTACAAACTAAACTAAATTTAAGTTCGGTGCATCTTTTTCTTACTATTTCATTAAGAAAAGGACAGAAGATAACTTTAGTTTAGTCCTGTCAAATTAATCATCGCTTGACGTAAATTGACGTAATTTTAGTCGGCAAGTTTTTAATCACGTCTAAACTTGTATGGAGTAGTGCCAGGCGCTGATTAATTTGACAGGACTAAACTATAATTTATGTTCTGTCCTTTTCTTAATGAAATAGAAAGAAAAAGATGCATTGAACTTAAATTTAGTTTAGTTTGCGAACAAGGGAATCGGCACCACTTTCTCTCACTCTACAAAGCATAGTATTCTAAAACTCAATGTGCAATATAAACAACCATATTATCTTTGTCTGAATTAGTTTACTTTTTCCTTCTTCTCTATTTGCTATTGCTCGTCAGACCATATGAAATGCGAGTTTTTGAATAAATGAATAACAAAACCATCCACTCCATCCTCAGGTAAAACCAGTAATGAAGCGAATCCTCCGGCGGCGCGCCAACGAGCCTGCGCCTGCGCCGGAGAAGCGACGCAAGCCCCTCGCGACCACGCTCACGTTCCAGCTGGACGAGCGCGACATCGAGGCCGACCTGCGCGCCATCTCGCGGCACTCCCCGCCACCCAGGTCTCACCATGCGCCCGCGCATAACGCCACGCAGCCCAGGAAGCATTTGAATTCTAGTAGTTGTGAGTATTTTTTAATAAATTATTGATTCTTAGGTTTGTCCACTCATATGCCGTAATTACAGAAACAATTAATAGTCCATTGTGGGTTAAATCTTATGTCAGGTGATATGATTGTTTGATGTTATTTTTAACCGACTTTCATAAAGAAGGAAGTTCTATGTTCGTAGCGTATGTTTTTTTTAAATATATATCCGCCGATTTCTCCGTAAATTTTGGACCGATTTGGAAAATTCTTTTTTTATTTGAAAGGATATAATTTCAGATTAGTCCCATTTTTTATTAAAATCTTGTTCTAATGATGGGGTCCATGAGTAATTGAGGGAACTCCTTAAATTTTGTAGGCATACATATAGCGATTTTTGTGTTTTCATCAACAAGTCAAGCATTTGCATTCAGAAAGTATCATTTGGTGAAGTGGAACTGATGAAGAAAACCACAGATGGCCACCGGAACTCCTGAATGATAAGTATTCCACGGGTGGCGATAAGAGACCTCGATTAAGATAGTTAAGCGACTATGACGAACTAAATTTAAAGAAATGGTTCTAATCAAAATGGTACCATCTAACTGATCTGATGATGAAGCCAGAAGGTACGCACCGGAACTCCTTAATAAAACAATGTATCCTAGCCGTGTTTGGGCTTTTTGGAATTGTCATGAGATGCACTCTGACTTTAAAAAAAAATTCTGTTCGGGCATTACTTATTTCTTTATGAACCGATTTTTATATTTATTTTATTTTTAAAGAAGCTTTTGTTTAAACACAATGCCATAGCATCAGAACTGGCAGCAGATTTATTTGTGGGGTTTATTGTTAGCATCTTGTTGTGTTTTTTTTTTACGATAACCAGTCGAGAGTATAGCATATAATAGCATTGTGCAGGTTACAATTAAATATTTGCACACCATGTAATGGTAGAATGTAAGGGGGCCATTATAGTTTTAAGATCATACCTTGTAAACCTACATTCTGGCAAATAAATGAATTTGATTTGATTTGAGTGATTATGTACCTGTAAAAAAAAAAATAAGTTAATCTAAACTTGAATGCAACCTTGTGTTGTGTGTACGTATTATTTCTGTAAATAGACTACAGACTGCAAGAATTGCCGAAAAGTATTAATATTATATCGAATTGACATAAAAAAAAAAAAAATGAAAACGATTTATCGAAAAAATAAAAATAAAGCTTTACGAAATTCTATTGTTTTATTCAAATAAATACCAATCGTACCATGTGGTGCCGGACGTAAAGAATAGCACCACCCTATTTCCTCCCGTGGGTGTCGTAAAAGGCGACTAAGGAAGTTACTAGAGAATGGGCAGCAACGTTCTCTATGCATTTTTAACACCATACTGCGATCGCCAACCCGCCTGCCAAGCGTGGCGATTATTCCCCAATTGGGGGAGGCTAATGTCTAGCAGTGGACGTCTTTCGGCTGAAATGAAATACCAATCAAGTAACATAATTTCAGATGTAAATTAATAAAACATTGATAAAAACAGTCTACTTTTTTACGGCTCTGAATTCCAGTGGTTTTAGTCAGTGATGACAGCGGTGTTGCTATTGAAAGTATATCGTATTTGATACATTTTCGATACTTGATATTTAATATCGATGTATTGAAAAAATTGATATCGCCAAAAAAGATCGATATATCTGACAAAAAATATCCATACATCGATATTTTTTCTACAAATCTACCACAGAATACCTGCAGTAATGTCTTTCGCCCTTCTCCCTTAATTCTATCCAAAGGTTTTCTTTAAAAGCTCGCTTTTAGCGATAAGATCGCCTATTATGTTACCCTTTGTAATCCACAATTTTCTATTTCGTGCACCATGATTATAATGAAGAGTATCTATCATAATAATAGGTTGGGGAAAAAGTTTCTTCGCATTTTTTAAGAAAATTCAAAACATTTTTTAATATAATTTATTTACATTTAACTATAGTATGTAGGTACCATTTTGTTCGATAACTTTTTGCCATCTTGTAGGTAGGGACATGATCCCATTGCTATAGAAATTTAGGGACTTCTGATCAAATACCGCGACAAGTGGTTTTGGCAGTCCTCTCGTGATGCTAACCTGACACTGCCTAAAGAATTCTGAAGAGACCGAAACAGGTGGAAACCTGAAGGTGCGAGGTCAGGACTATACCTACGGCGGATGCATTAACACCTCCCAGCCAAACTCTATTAATTTTTGCTAGTGGCTAAAGATGTGTGAGGTCTAGCGTTATCATGATGAAAAACCACACCCCTTCTGTTGATTAATTCCGGCCGCTTTCTCTCAACTTCTTGCTTTAATCTCATCAGTTGTTCGCAGTAGAGTTCAGAATCGATGGTCCTGCCTGGTGGTAACAGCTCATAATGATTAATGCCCTTCCAATCCCACTACACACACAGCATCACCTTGTTGCGAGTTAACCCGGGTTTCGCCACAGTCTGTGAAGCCTGACCGGCCTTTGACCACGACCTTTTTCGCACATTCTTGTCGTACGTGATCCATTTTTCATCACCAAATATCAGCTTCTTCAAAAATGGTTCGGTTTCATTACGTCGTAATAAAGAATCACAAATGAGTACGCGGTTCATTAGGTTTCTTTCAGTGAGCTCGTGAGGTACCCAAATATCGAGCTTTTTTGTGTACCCAGTTTTTTTCAAATGTGCCAAAACTGTTTTGTGGTCAATTCCCAGTTCTTCAGCTACGTCGTAACTACTGATATGCCGATCTTGCTCCACTTTTTCAAAAATGGCATCCATTTTATCCGTAACTAGCAGCCCGTCCCGGCTTCGCACGGGGTAGACAATTATTTATTTTTTGGAATTTCTACACCTTCGGTTACATTGTTCAAATTTTACCAAGGATCCCTATTTTTT
This sequence comes from Dryobota labecula, assembly GCA_947523025.1. NCBI lineage: Eukaryota > Metazoa > Arthropoda > Insecta > Lepidoptera > Noctuidae > Dryobota > Dryobota labecula. The sequence goes on from OX383292.1 coordinate 3,956,136, forward strand.
TTCAAAATGAAATGTAGCCTATGTCAAATTGGAAGAATGTAGCATTCTATTTGTGAAAGAATTTTTTAAATCGGTCCAGTACTTTTTGAGCCTATTCATTACAAACATACAAACATACAAAAATAGGTACAAATCTTTCCTCTTTATAATATTAGTGTAGAAGTGTAGATAGGGCGACCAGAGCGACGTGCATCTTTGACATCAAAATTTCCGGATTGAAAACGCTTAAACCAAATTTGTGCTACTCTCACAGACACTGCACTAGGTCCATAAACATCGCAAATTTTTTTCGCGGCTTTCATTGTATTTTTACCTTTTTTGTAGTAAAATTTTAAAATGTATCGAATTTCTTCATTAGATTCACTCATCCTGACAGTACGAAAAAAAAAATGAAAATCACACATTTTTCTAATTTGATTTGGAATTATGTTCTTTAAAATTTAAACTTTCGATGATACCAAAACCAGCCAGATACAAATAGTATAGCCAAAGAGATTTTATTACAAGTTCATACATACTATAATGCGAAAAGACTTTTTCCCCAACCTAATATATTCACTCCGTACCTATGGAGATGGAGTGGGTTCTGGGGGTCCTCCTTCATTATCGATTATTCATAATCAAAAGTTTCCTCTCCAGGCGAGTCCCCAGTCCGGGACAGCGGCGAGACGACAGAAACACGTGTAGAAGACGGCAAGCTACTGTACGAGCGTCGCTGGTACCATCGGGGACAGAGCGTGTCCGTGGAGGGACGGGATATGCCCAAGTTCCCTGGACATATACACGCCATCACCGACGAAGCGGTAAGTAATAATTTAATCTACTTAATAAAAATCTGAACTTCATTCATTCATTCATTCACTGACAGACAACGCACAGCCTAAACTGCTGGGTATAGAAGCATGAAATTTTGCACAAGAGTTCCTTATATCTAGCGAAAGTGAATTTTCAAAAATCCTTGAAAATTCAAATTGACCTTCAGCAACGGCTACAGGAGATTTACTAAAATAAAAAAAATAAAAAAAGTTCTCTATGTGGTGATTAACTTTTTAAGAGTTCTTGACCAAACATTTTATATGTATCCCTAAAACAAGTGTCAATGAGGATTTTCATGAAAATTTACGCCACCAGTTGGTGCCATATTGACAAGAGGTGTTCCGTTTCGAGAATGTATATAAAATGACGTTCATCATTCAGTCACAACTAAAGAAAATGTGCCGACTTTACACTTTTGACAGGTGCCCGGACCTGGGGGTCTACTCCCTAAGTCCGTCAACGAAGTAACGGGCCCGTCCGTTACTAGTCCGACACGTCGGACTGAACCCTACTCCCTAGTAATTTCGGATTCATCAGTTTCCAACGGAATCGTAGACAATATTCGTGAACGAAAGACGCATGACGATTGATGACAATAGAGTTGTGCTATTTTACCGGTCGATTACCGGTTTAATTATTTTGTGGTTTTCAAGCTAAATAAACAAAAATCAATATTTTTTCCTTAGAAAATGACTACATTTTTAACAATATACTTTTTATTATAAAGATTAGAATTATTTTTGACATTTTTGTCCGGAAACCGGCATTATCCTGTTGATACCTTTGCCTTTTTCCTTTTTGACATTTTGACGGAAATTTTCAAATTAATTCAACGATACTAGCCAGGAAGTTTTAAAATTATTTTATTTTAGTTTCTTTCTTATTCATTTCGTAAAATGGCCCCAACCGCTGCAGAAACTCACGGACATGGAATCTGGCCGGAGGCGCGCAGGAGCTGGGCAGCCTCAACGTGCTTTATATAGAATTTTTCACTTTTGGTGTGGAAAAAAAAAAAAAAAAATACTAACATGTTGAGTTTTAGGGGTTTGGAGTTTCTAAAAGGGGGTCGAAATTTTCATTATTTTTGCGATAGGACGCACCATTTTCGAGATATAAGCAAAAGAAAAGAAAAAAATATATACAGTAACAGTACTGATTTTGTACCAGTAGTCGAGATGTTGGTGTGAAGTTTAGTTCATGACAACTAATTGATTTTATTCTACATCTTTTTAATCATGATTAATAATAGTCAGATTTAGTTAGAAAATCTAAATTTTAGTTTAAAAACGTCAAATTCAGAATAGCAAAATTGCCAAATAGCTTAAGATAAGTCAGTAACGTCGGGAATACTCGCCAACCTAAATTCTTGGCGTAAATATTGTCGACGTTGCCTCCGCTCTTCCTATATAGCTTCGTCAAGCAATAAAAAAGCAGCCATACTTTGGAATTCCTTACTTTGTCTCTAAATAGTGTAAACAATTATAATCGTTCGTCGACAGAACGACAACTATTTTGATGTCGTATCAACTGACATAAGGTTCCGTCAAAACAAGCGTCAAGTTCAACTTTTCGGACGGGCAAAAACCATAGACCTATAAAAGTATGGACTGGAAATACCTACAAAATAAAGGTGCATACCTACAACTCATATTGTCTCATAAAATGGCTGCCATTGCTAGGGTTGTTTCAATGAAGGAACATTAGGTGTTACTTTATCGAGTATCGATACTAAATACGAGCCTTACTAGTTATCACGTTTGGATCATAATATTATATACTTACGTCCATACTTTATAATAACGTATCCTACTTTATTTTCGATAGAACATTTGCATTAAAATAAAGTATTGTGAAAATACTTTATTTCTAATCTTTTGTGATGCATAAAACAAAGACTCATATGGGTAATTACTAAACTATTTATCGATAGGTACATACGGCTACACATCAAGCTATATATAGCCCAAGAAAATGTGATTTCGCACATTTTACCTCTGGGTTGGAACTTGGAAGACCAGAGGGCAGTACTTTTTGTTAGGTATACGGGGGCCCTAGTGAAAAACCAGATAATCACTAGGGAGATTGGGATGGGATGCTTATAAATTATTGTGTTAATGAGTGGCGGAGTCAAAATAAAATATATATATTTTTTTTACCTTTGTTTATTGGTGTGATAATGATTAAAGTACAATGTTTGATTAGAAAGTACGCTTACAAAAAGAATGATTACCTATTCATTTCTAAACAATATTAGTTTGTTCAAAAACTGTCTATGTGACACTTTTTCGGATGTTCTTCGACCATGATATCTAAACCTTATATCTAAGAAGGTCTTAATAATTGATTTAATGAGGAGTAACTTGTGATTACTGTTATGCTCGGGATCAGAGTCAGTAAGGAAAAAAGTATTTAAATCATACAATTCACACATGAATTTAAAAATGTACAGATAATACAGCTCCGGTTTCAATTTTTTTTCAAATTGAGTTTTAATAATTTTTTCTGTCTTTTTTAATATACCTATGACACTAGCAGATGCATATTTGAGTCCTCCTCTTGATTTTATATAAATCAGGCTATTGATGTCTTCCTCTCCGATCAATAATGATATACAGACATCGCATTTGATTGTACGCATTAACTTTCTTGAAACGAATCCAGATATGTACTCTAAGACCCTATCTGTGTATGCGTCAGCATCTGTATTTAAAATGCATTCCGTATATTCATCATATAAATCACTGTGATCCTCTGTGATCTCTACAAAACTTTTTTTGTCAGTTAGCTCGTTTAAAGCTTGTATAGGATTTTTACTGGAGCATGTCAATATATTCACTTGTTCCAGTGGAGTACAATTACCAATGCCATCATCCCTGATCTCAGCTCTCACAAGCAGCTTTTTATAAGCCGCACGAAATTGAATCGCATTGGGATTATTGTTGAAACCCCCTCTTGCTCTCACAGCCGAGAAGAAGAGCTCGATATGATCTTGGCTGATCTTGTACAGTGGTATGTATTTCAGCATTTTTGTGTCTTCTACCAAGTAACTATACAGTGCCAATGCGCTTTTCATGTTTATCAACAATCCAATGAAACCGGTTTTTCTGCGGGAATTGATCAAAAGTTCATCTGAAGGTAGTTTTAAACTTGTGATGTAATTAGTCGCACCTTCAAATAGAGCTGATATGAAACCAATATTGGCAGGACACATCGCTTTTTTAAATCCTGGCGGGCGTATGGAATGGCTGTTTAACACGTCAAACACGTCGTTCATAATATTGATAAAATTTACAGTGCCACTACATTCCTCAAATTGTTTCAATTTTAATTTACTGCGGCAATACTCCAGGGCATCTGCTACTGAGCTACTGAACAATTGTGTCGCCAGCTTCACTTTCATCTTTTGTTTGTGATAGTAAACATGCGGCTTTTTAAGTTTATTTGCGAGATATAGGCCCTGTTTTTCTTGAAGATCTAGCAGTTTTTCTAAAAATATAAAATCTACCTTTCGACCAAATGAGTCAATAAATACTCTTAATTCGCCAAATGCATTTCTAATCAATTTGATTGCGTGGCATGGGTCGATAAAAGCATGGATGCGAGTGGCACCGTTCTCAAAACTAGTACAGTCTTGGTTTTTTAAAATATCGCAGCCAAGAGAAGTGAACATGCTGAAATTTGCGGCAGGTCCATCGCAAGTAATGCTAACAACTTTTACACCCACGTCTTCGCACAATTTTAAAGCAGTGCCCACGATGGTACTTTTTTGCTCGCCTGTGAGGGATGTTATTAAAAAATAACCTATTGGTATTTTCCATGAGCCGTTGATAGCCGTTAACAGGACTACTAGGGCTTGACTGGCTTCTTCGACACTGTCATTATCAAGGTTGTGGCCATGATCAACTCTACCATAATATTTCTGAGCTCTTGGTTCCCAAGTCAGAGACTTTCTTATGGCCATTTCGTCAAAAACCAAGGAGCATATCACAGGATGTGCACTTCCCTGCACTTTAATTTTTAAAGTTTCAAATGCTTCTTTCGTGAATCCCGGTTCGCAATTCACATGTTGGTACCATTTGCACAAAGTTCTCGTATGAGGTAAACATGTATTGTAAGTCCGCCTTATATAATTATAGGCCTTGGGGGATAAAAAATGCAACGTTAATGCGAACTTTCTGATTTCTTCAGAGTATTTCTTTGGTGTAGGTAAACCTTTGGATTTATTAATTTGTCTTTTTAAGAAGTCTTTAGGTCCCGCCAAATCTTCTATCACAACAGCCTGTTCCATGCTGATACAATTTTTTCTTCGAAGGTCTTCTACAATGTCTTTCAAATTGGCAATTTTTTTGTTTTTCTTTCGAATCTTTTCGTTGAGGCGTTTAATTTTTTGCTGTTGCTTGACACATTTGTCTTTTAAAGCCTTAATTTTTTCAGTTTCTAAAACCTGAAAAATAAATTATACTTCAATCATTAACCCTTCGGGAATACAGGCGTGATGTTATGTGTTATGTTGTGTGTTTAATTTTAAAATTTTCGTTAGAAGGTCTAGTAATTTTTTATCTTCAAAAATGTTGTACTTTGCAAGGCCAACAAACTGTTAAAGAGTCGCATCCTAAGTAGATACATACCTCTTTGTGCACTGTTTCAACAATTCGATAGGGTGACTGCAATGGAGACATTACAGTAGATGTACAAGAAACAACAGATTTTATAATGTTGCTTGTTTCACACAAAACTGATGACTCTTGATGTAGTTTTTTGTCAGGTGCCTGTAAAAAATAGGGAAGTACTAATATTAAGATAAGCAATATACACCAGATTTTTTAAATTTATGTAATTAATAATATAATAAGTAGGTATTTATATATTAATTTGTATGTATGCCTATTATAAGTTTTTAACATATTTATATACTTGTGTATCTATTTCATTTGTTATCTTTTTAATATTTTTATTATTATTTTTATCTCCTCTTAAATAGAGCACCTGCCATCATGTGGTTGACTGGTAGAGAATGCCTATGGCATTAAATCCGCCTTTGTACATTCGAGTTCATAAATATATGTACATTCCCAAAGGTTCAATAATATCTGAGCAAGCTTATGCCCTTGAAAATAAAGTCGTGTTCACATATTTTTGATCACTTTGTCCATGCACATATTTTAGAACTCGACTGTACCTTATTGTGTGTGAGAAGTTTAAATAAATAAATATATATTTATTTATTATTTATTTATTTCAGGCCAAACGGCCAGGATATAATTAAAAATATAAATAATATTAATATGTTATCTATTATTATTATCAATCATTTTAATACACACTTACCGAAAATATTGTGGGAACAGAGTTATCATGTAATCTCATTACATCAAGTGTTCTATTGAAACAGCTTTCTTCAAAGTGCAGTGAACAGAGGTACCATTCTTTATGTCGGGGATTAATATTTTCTTCACCAATAGCCTCTAACCACTTTATCTTTAATCCTTCATTTTTAGGAAACCTATAAAAAAGGCAAGTATTTTTATCAATAAATCAGTTTGGTTAGAACTGCTAATATGTAACTAAAACAAATAATATATGAAATGTCAGAAGATAGGTGCATGGTTCCAACTGATCGTTTCCTATGGAGGAGAGCAGGCAAGAAACTCCACGGTTACTCTTTTAAAAATAACTGGCTTTTACAATGTCTTCAAATAACAATGTAAATAGGTAGGGGAGGACAGTGTAGGCCTGTCAACAAGTACCAAGTACTTAACAAAATAGAAAACATTGTAAAAGAGTAACTGTGGAGTTTCTTGCTGGTTCTTCGCCATAGGAGACAAACAGTTGGAACCGTGCATCTAGCTTTTGACGTTTCATATGTGCCCATGTAGGTTTATATAAAAACTAGCTTTTGCCCGCGGCTCCGCCCGCGTGGATGTTGGTTATCGCGTAAAAAATTAGCCTATGTCCTTCCCCATATCCTAGGCTATATTTCTGCCAAATTTCATGAGGATCGGTTCATCGGTTTAGGCGTGAAAACGTAACATACAGACAGACAGAGTTACTTTCACATTTATAATATTAGTATGGATAAAATATTTTGATTTTGGTGCTGTGAACCACGGTGCGGACCTAGCAAGGTCACTCGGACCGAATAAGACGTAGGTTTAATAATAACATCGCAAAATATACCGATCCAACGGAGGAACTAATTTCGCAACGGTACAACACTATTCCATTAAAACATATTATTGTAAACAAACGAATGATTTAACAAATAATAAAAAGGTCTGTTACACTGAAATTAACCCAAATATAAATACTTTAGCCATAAATTCATGATCGCGTTACAATAGTATCGTCGAATGTGTATTAATGAATGTATTATTGCAAGAAAACCGGCTACTAACCTGTGCAAAGACAATTGAGGTTGATTTTCATTCTTTCTTGCACCACACTTCACAATACAACACACGGGCATGTTGAATTGCGGTTTTCCAACATTTACATGCAGTTTAAAGGTAAAATGCTCGTAATTTTCTCGCAAATCTCAATAATACAAGAAAATAAACAACCATTTGACAGCAAAACTACCACGAAACTCGTCGCTTAAGATGGCTGCTACGGCACTTACCTACAACTGTCACTACGTCATGACAAAATGTTGCCATAATGAGCAACAAGTTGAAATATTGTTGTCTCTTTTGTCAAATTCGATTATCGTATAAGAAAGAATGAGACAAATCGATATTTCACTTTCTGAATCATATTTCACTCATATTTGTATAAGCAAATGTATGTATAGAATAACGCGGCGTCTCCATGTTTTTACTATCTCAATGGCAAAAACGCATCGGGAGTAGGGACAGTTGTCAAATCGTGTTGTCATTCATTCTTCGTCGGGCCCCGAACGAATCGTCCGTCCGTTGGTGATAGGGAGTAGGAAACGCCCGAAACGAAGGCCGAAACGACGGACTTCGTGCTTAGGGAGTAGACCCCCTGACGTCTCAGTGCTGCTACCTAGAATTAGAATTTTTATTTATTTGCCCAAGTGAACGTCATTTCAAAAAACCCTCGAAACTTTAATATGCGCATTGTTGTAAATGCACAAAAATAAATAAAGCTATTTCTTTGTTCCAGATATGGGTAAAGAAAACAAACTTAGAACGGGTACGGATATACATATCACAGTTAGCCCGCGGCAAGATAACGTTAAAACGGCGGGCGTCATAGACTACACAAACGCATAGACAAGACAGTGTTCGTGTTACTAGTGCAAACGCTAGAGTGTGGTGTGCTCAAACGTAGCCGAAAATGGATGTGCAGCTGCTCAGGAGTGGGACGACGGTACATGTCATGTCAATTTGTGAGAGTTGTGTACTGAGTACATTGAGAGTAATGCTATCTTATCTAGCAGGGAGATTTGGAAAGAAACAGTTTATTTTGGTCTATCATACTACGTTTACAGTCGTATTCCTCGATGCTGAGGGTTGTGGCCTTTCCCAGTGATCACTTTCTCTCGTGAATTGTGATGGAATTCGGTTTCTTTCTGTTCTCTTTCCACTTTGCTAGTAGCGGTAGAAGTTCAACTTTTATTTGACAGATCAGTCTCTTTGTAAGGGCCAATTTCCCCAAATAAACTAAGGACGATCAACAGATCTAATGTGGAATATTGCCACAGACAGCTCTTGAATGCGGTTTTAGATACGCTGATCCCATTCAGTTTTTGTTTAGTTTTTGAAATCCGTTCTTATTCGTCTGCTAGTAAAATATAGCATTATTTTAAGTTAGTGGTTTGACAACAGAATCAGACTTTTAAGTCGTTATGCTAAGTACAGGCCGAGATAATGAAAGCTGACGAACGTTCCACGGCGTTGGGCAAATATATTTTTTGTCTTACACGTGTTTGTAGTCTTTCACTTTGGGTAAGCAATGGTGTGGTGTGTACAAAGCATAATACAGAATTGAACTTTCGATGCCAACGACGATGACAATGCTTTAAGGGCTCGTCAATATACAATTGGATTATCTCTTGATTCATTTGCAATTCATGACTAAAGGGCTCATTTACACGAGGAGGACACGTATGAACCATTGCATTTGGTGTCGAAAGTTCTCTAATATCGGACAATGAACTATTTCTCACACATTGAATTTAAATTACTTGTGAACTAATCAAATCTATAGTTGATTACCACAGAAAAACAATTGACATGATCGTCTTAAAGATTTATTTTGTTTTGACAGCCAAAAAACTGATTAGACTGTGTATTTAAAATGTCTATAATAATCTGAAGTTTATATTATTTGTTTATTTATTCCAAGCACATACAATGCAACTGTGATTTTGAATCAATTTTCCTATTGGTTGACTGTTCACATGAAATTATTTAATTATGAAATGTTTTGTTTAATACACTCCAAAAAAGCGATATATTTGTGGATTCGTTGAGCTAAGCTGTTGCGTAGCATAAGGGCTGCACTATGATAGCCCGCGAAAGACAATTTTTCTTAGGGTGAATTCATACTAGCGCAGAGTCGAAGCGCAGAGAAGCGTCAATCTAAAGTATACACAGCAAATTCTCTACAACGTAACGCGCGCGCACCTATCAGCGTTGGTTGCGCTCTAACGCGCGAATTCTGTCGAATGCGCTCGAATTCGCGCGTCTTTTTTTGTCTTAGAAGAAGTATGTGTATTATGTTGAGGAGATAAGGATGAATTTGCTATGTTAAGTTTCAGATTGCCCCTTCGATGTGCTTCGACTCTGCTCTAGTATGAATTGACCCTTAGGCTTTTTGTAAAACGCAGGTCAGTGTCATGTTGTATGTTGATCAAAATAATAATTATTATTGAAATATGAGAGAGTTGTATTGATGATTTGTTTAAAATTCTGTAAACACATAATATTTGTTACGGGCGCGAATCATATTTTGATTAATATACAATTAATTCTGAACTGCAAATTGCAAAAATTAAAAAGGACTTCTCTGGCGCTTTCGCGATTGTTTTAAAATATCGGCCTTGATGTAATCAATACTTAGAATTTTCCGTAAATATGTATCCTATGTGCAAACTGTGAAAGAAAACATCATGTGCACCTGCACTGCGCCTGGGCCTGTGGATTACAGCCCTTTCGAAGAGAGGAGGCCTGTGTCCCAGCAATGGGAACATTGCAGGCTCATTATGATGTATCCTATGCTACGTCACAGACTAATAAGCAATTTATAATGTGAAGACTTTAGGCACTGTGCAGACCAATCTTTTTTATTACATTGTATAATAAACCTTATATTGAGTGTCTTAACGTGCAAACGAGCGCGCTCAAGGACGCCGTAGGATAAGTTTGCCCAATTTATCCCAACAGTGAAATGTTCTTTACACAATTTTGTCGACTGAGACTCAGTTCTAAAGTCAGTTTTTGTATTAAGAACTGTAGGGGGCTAGAAATACTTCAAATTACAATAACTCACTGGAAAGATTGGGCTTCTACTAAAGTTAGAACTCGTTTTGATGAGACGATTGAAGTCTGTGTCGATTATTAGTACAACTTTGCACTCTAAACACTGATTATAAAGTCTATTATTCAATTTCATCAGAGAATTCTCTGTTTGGCGCCTCTTTATGTCTGCAACCTAAATTCCTGTCTTTCGCACACGAGTCCATAGATCTCATTCCTACTTCGAATTTATGGTATGACACTACTGGGTCTAAGATTGACTATGATCTCAAAACTTAAGCACAATGTATGGTACGAATTATTGTTTGTATATAATTTATATGAAAGTAGTTCGCTGGTAGATTTTGTGAAGGTCTATAATAATATAGCATAATATGCTGATGTACAGTCAAAAGCACGTCAGTTGTAACACTTGAACTGCGAAAACTGGTCTTACTGGAACGAAATAAAGGTGCTGTGATAGTCAAACTGTTACCATGGATGTGTGGTTAACTAAACAATGATTTTAGCATATAAATATTGCCATTAACTAAGCACAAATCTGTATTCCAGGCAACGCAACCCAATAACTGTCTGCCGTTATGGTGGTGACGAGTTCACGACCAGTGAGTCAGTATTTATATAAAATCATCGTCTTTAGACTACAGTCGATCTCGTAATTGCTTTACCACTTTTGACAAAAAATTCCAGTAAATTGAAACTTTCCTATGGTTGAAACTATCCAAGTGTCACGTTGATCTTAAAACAAAAATAGACCTTGACGTTTTGCGATGTGCAAGGGACATTCAACCTTAGGGTGTTCAATTAATTATGAGGTCCACTCTATGTATACAAGTGGACCTCGGCAGTATTTATATAAAATCATCGTCTTTAGACTACAGTCGATCTCGTAATTGCTTTACCACTTTTGAAAAACACTTCCAGTAAATTGCAACTCTCCTATGGTTGAAATGATCCGAGTGTCACATTGGTCTTAAAACAAAAATAGACCTTGACGTTTTGCGATGTGCAAGGGACATTCGACCTTAGGGTGTTCAAGTAATTATGAGGTCCACTCTACTCTACTCTACCTCCAATGGCTGATGTGTTAATGATTTAAGGCGAAAGCGTCGTGGTAACCCGCGAAATTAAAAATGTCTTACTTTTTTTTTGCAATTTGCAGTTTAGTATCAAGTTGTATGTTGATCTAAATATGATACGCGGCCGTAAAAAATATGTATTTATAGAATTATAATCATAAAAATCATCAATACAACTCTTTAAGTTATTGAATAACTATTTTTATTTCCTATTGAATAACTATTTCATGAAAGCATGACATTTGACGACAATAGGAATGTGTAAAAAAAAAAAAGAATTTCAGTTCTAAGTATGGGGAACCCCCAAAATTTATTGGTTTTTTTCTATTTTTGTGTGAAAATCTTAATGCGGTTCACAGAATACATCTACTTACCAAGTTTCAACAGTATAGTTCTTATAGTTTCGGAAAAAAGTGAAAACACATTAAACTTGGGAGTGGGGGCTCGTTAAGTCACAGTTACGTATAAAATCTACTGAGAAATGACGTCATGCCACATTTGAACTCAATAAGTTTTGATTACGTAAAAAAAGAAAAAATTCGTGTCCAATATTTTTTTAATAATCTACATGACGGACAAAAAATATTTTTTTAGTCATCATCCCTATTCTAACTTAAGGAGTTGTATTGCTGATTCTAATGATTATAATTCTGTAAATACATATTTGTTACGGTCGCGCAACATAATTATCGTCGTATTGGAGGGCAATGGAGCTAAGCCACAATTTTTGCGAAATGTAGTTAAGTGCATTAACGTGCTGAGAAATAACCATAGTTTATAATTATATTAGTCAATAAATCAAACAGATATCATGACTGTAAGCAGTTTTTTGAAAAACGCCAAAGACGCTGATTTATCTTAAAATAACTTTTCTACGCGCATCATTTATTTTTTCATCGTCTATAACTTAGAAGTTAAGTTCTGTGGAATAGCTCCATTACCCTCCAAAGCGACGATATTTGCATCAACACAACCATTCCAACCATTTTATGAGAAAAATTCAATTTCGCGGGCTACCTTTGCGCATCCCCCTTAATCGGTCAATGTAATAAAGATGTACATAGTTTAGAAACACATAATATGTTTGTAGTTTTAGGCCCAATGTGTCTCCAAAAATCCTTGCACAGAGAAGGAATCGATTGACAATGTCTACGACTCAAAATGCAGTATTGAATGTAAATAATGTACATTGTATGTAGTATATGATCAAATGAGGTTCTTTGTAAATGAGGAGATTTTGTACTGTCCCCTTTATTTCAGATTGTTTATTTTATATTTTGTGATTTATTACTATTGTAAATGAGTTGTGAATTGAGATGTAAATAGTATGAGAAGTTTTTACGTATGTAAATGATATTGAGACAAGATCTTTTAATTATATTATTATTATAAGTGATTTTCTGGTTTTATTTTCAAGTGTTTCTAAAATTCTAAGTTCTAACCAAAATAATGAAGCGTTGAAGTGGGTGGCAACGTCGTCGCGTCGCCATGCAACCGCAGGGTCTGAAGCCGCTCTTATAGCAGAGCGAATATTCAAGCTAACTTATCCAAGGCTGGGTAAATCTACCGTATTTATCTATACTTTCTATATGTTTGTTTGTTTGTTTGAACGCGCTAATCTCAGGAACTACTGGTTGGAATTGAAAAATTATTTTTGTGTTGGGTAGTCCATTTATTGAGGAATATTATAGGCTATATATCGTTACGCTACAACTAATAGGAGCGGAGCATAAATGAAAAATGTTGCAAAAACGGGAAAAATGATTCCTTTTTGGGAGTTTCCGTTGCGTGCGCTGCGAAAACGGTTTAAGTTACGCAAATATCATGTATGATGGAACTGTTCCTCTTTAACCTCTCGTCTGTCGGAACGTAGATCTACGCGAGACACAATGGGTTTTTAATTGTGTCTCTAATTACGACAGACAAGTCGTTAAAAGTTCAAAAAAAAAGTCCGCGACAGCATATGTCTATCTTTTAAGATTGAGTCACTATAACCTTTTTTTTTTAATGGTAATCAAATTTGTTCGAAATTAATGCATTATTTGCGAAGGAGTTTTATCAACAAAATATGAATCCTTATCCAAATAAATATGTTATTAATCACAAGTATTTAAATGTAAACAAAATTGTCCTCGACATCACTTGATTTCAATCATCATCTTAGGAGATATCATAATTTTAAAATAACTCCGTAACAAAATAAGTAGAAAATTCATTACTTAAACCACTCTCTCTCTTAGGTGACGCAGACGAAGTTGCGCGGGTCAGCTATATTATAAAGCTGAAGAGTTTGTTTGTTTGGTTGAACGCGCTAATCTCAGAAACTAGATACTGATTCGAATAGAAAAAATATTTTAGTGTTGGATAGCCCAATTATCGAGGTAGGCTATAGGCTATATAACATCACGCTATGATCCTTAGGAGCCAAGCAAAAATAACAAAAGTCAGAAAGAACGCTAAGCGATAACGAAGTTATAGCGCGGGCGAGCGACGGGATGCGACGCGATGGGTGGGCCGAAATTTCACGCGGACGAAGTCGCGGGCAGAAGCTATAATATTATAAAGCAGAAGAGTTTGTTTGTTTGGTTGAACGCGCTAATCTCAGGAAGTACTGATTCGAATTGAAAAATTATTTTAGTGTTGGATAGCCCATTTATCGAGGAAGGCTGTAGGCTATATAACATCACGCTACGATTCTTAGGAGACAAGCGAAAAGAAAAAAAGTCAGAAAGAACGCTAAGCGACGGGATGCGACGCGATAGGTGGGCCGAACTTTCACGCGGACGAAGTCGCGGGCAGAAGCTAGTTAATTATATAAAATAGTAGGTCTTGCTTTAGATAAAGGACGATCTATTTAATAATTTCGTAACTATATGACCAGAAACATCGTGAAGCCGACGCCCGCGCGGTTCCATTCAAAAGTGCTCCGTCGCGGAGGCACGCGCGGGGCCCGGTAGCGCCAGCTTACTGGCTGTAATTTTTTTTTTGCTAGTAGTCGTTTGGAAATTTTTCCACGACTGTACATGCACACCGTTAAAATTAAACTACGGGTTCGGAGCTCACCTTCGTGTCCACGCGCGTAGACTCATACTCAAACTCTTTGTTGCGACTGCTTCACGCAGTTTCTGCCCTTGGGCGTTTGTAACGCCTCTAAGCGTATGATGCGATTAAAAAACGAGTCAACCGCGCACAAATCGTTCAACAATCTGGACTGGTTCAAAACTAACATACGCCCCGAAACTAGAGTTGAGTAATACATACATAAACCCACGCCATCTTTCCAGGGGGATAGGCAGAATCTACAGAACGCAATCTGCTACGATCCTTAATTTCTCCTTGAGTAATTTAGGGTGACTATCGTGTACAGAGCCGGAGTGTCTTCTGGGTAAGCTCACTCCATCGTAGACTTTGTCTCTGTCATCCAGACCTAGACTAAAGTCAAGAGCAAGCTCATAGTACTTAGAATATAAAATAAAATAAAAAGTGTTACTGCTATTCGAACTATTATTTATTTTTTGCGTCTTGTGATGATGACATGCCACCTTGCGATTCAGAAAAAGAATGTGCGTATAAAATAAAAAGATTTAAACAGCCAACCGTTCCGCAACTTAAGAATTCTCCCGCTGCTTAGGATCATCATTATCATACAAATGGAATCAAGTCTTGCTGCAAATCGAAGGAAACCAGTTAACCCATTCACTTCCCGTTATCCAAAAAATTAAGAGGTAACTTTATGAAAAACAAACACTTGTATGAACTAACTTCGTGACTTTATTGAACTGTCAGATTGGTGATACTTATTACATTCATGAATCCATCTAGAATCGTTTAGATATGACATTTCATTAGTTTTAAACATAAAGCTCGCGCTCTCGTGCTGTGTCAGTTTTGCTCTCTGAACAAGATAATCCGGCTGATTTGCATATATTTCGGCTGTGGTACAAGGTAGGGACTGATTTATAACATTTATTTGGAGATGCTTACGCGCAGGTATTTCAATGCGAGTGACGCAAGTTCTTTCTGTACCTTAATAAAGTGTTCGGTAATTCTTGTAACGGATTTGTTTGTTTGGTCAATTTCATTGTGGTTTCATTTGAGTGTTTGTGTGTCACTAAAAAAATTGACGGATGTTAATTGAGAACTCTGGATGCTTTTGTTGTAGCGATCACTTGTATATGTTATTTGCGTTGATCTTGTGGCTATCTCAGTCAGGTTTGAACCAATAGGTAATGTCTTCGGTCCCGGGCCATCTTGCTGGACAAACAAAGTTTAGTCTTTTTAACCGACTTTCCAAAAAGGAGGAGGTTCTCAATTCGGTTGTATTTCCTTTTTTTAATGTTTGTTACCTCAGAACTCCGTCTATGAACCGATTTGGAATTTTTATTTTTTATTTGAAAGGATATACTTCCAGATTGGTCCCATTTTTTTTCAAAACCCAATTCTGATGGGAATTGGAGGAATTCCTCAATTTTTATAGGCAAACATATAGCGATTTTTGTATTTTCATCAACAACTCAACATTTGCATTCAGAAAGTATCATTTGATGAAGTGGAACTGATGAAGAAGACCACAAATGCGCACCGGAACTCCAGAATGATAAGTATAATACTTATCATTGAGGAGTTCCAGTGGCTATCGAGATTGGTGATCGGTAGTCATGATCGAGATATCTTAAATTATCGCTACCCGTGAAATAATTTCACGGGTGGCGATAAGATACCTATCTCGATTAAGATAGTTAAGCGACTATGCAGCAAATTTAAATAAATAATTCTGATGAAAATGGTACCATCCAAATGATCTGAAGATGAAGCCGGAAGGTATACACCGGAACTCTGTAGTAAAACAATGTATTCTAGCCGTGTTTGGGCTTATTGGAATAGTCATGAGATGCACTCGGGCTATAAATGGTTATTAATTTAACCGAATTTTATTAACTTTGCTTGGGTCGTTTTTGAGTTAGCTTCGAAAATACGTATTTAATCCACTTCGTGTCACTGTTGTTTTTGCGGTGTAGCAAGTAGTGGTAGGTAATCGAATTGTTGTGGGGTAGGTATCATAACTAAAAAGGGAAAAATAAAAAACTTTTTAACAAAAACACAACCGAGCTCCAAAAAAAAAAAGACACTATAAAGTGAAAAATAACTTTAATTTCGGTAGTCAGTGGCAAAAAACGAAAAAAACAGAACCAAGGACACCGACTTTCGAAATTAAAGTAATTTTTCACTTTTTTGTGTTTTTTTTAAAGTCCGTTGTTTTTTTGTTAAAAAGTTTTTTTTTATAATTTTTTATTAGATACATATTGGGCCTGCTTGACCTCGATCTCGCCTGATGGAAAGCGATGCGCGAGGTCTATGATGGAACGAGCGTGCCCAGAAGATGCCTGTTCACTCTTGCTTTGAAGGCAGACGGGTTATATGTCACGACAGAGACGCTGACAGAGAGTTCCCCACTTTTGCCATTGTTTATCAAATTAATTTATGTAACAATATGTCCAAATATTGCACAATGGCGGAGTTGTGCACTTGTGCCAACAATCCTCAGCTTATTAGGTTACTGGATTGTTATATACTTGATCTCAATACATAATTGATTAAGGTCGATTATCTTGTACATTTTCATGTCTTCTGACAATGTTTTTTTTGAAAATCCACCATAGCTTAGTCATTCAAATTCAGCATGGGATGTCTTTATGGCAGCTGGTTTATAATCTGTGTAAGTACATATTCCGGGAGATGACCGCTTAATTCTTAAAACTTGTCCCAAACACATAAAGAATCACCAGATAAGTAGATTATTATCATTGGATTTATTGAGTCGCTACTCTTATTCACCGATTCCCTCTACCATCAGGTATACAAAGTGTTTTAAAGTTCATTAGTTTGTTTATGATTAAGATAAAAAAGTTCTGAGACGTCATGGATGAGCTCAGAACTTCTGTGTTGATGTTTATAATAGATGCGGCATTTTATGCAGTTTCCAATCCGGTAGGTGCGAACAGTTTTTGATAGCTTCAGGAATTTAAGCTTTGTGTTCAAACCGATGACCAATATTTTTGTCTGGTCCGTTTTAATTCCACCGTTCGAGGGATACTCATCAATTGAATCTGCCAAGCTTATTACCAACTATATTGGGGGGATGGTTTCCAGTCTAACCAGATATAGCTGAATACCAGTATTTTATGGAGCAACTGCCTGCCTGATCTCCTCAACCTAGTTACTGGGTAACACGATAAAACTGGTTGTCAGACTTTTAGGCTTCTGACTACCCGTTACAAATGTCAAAGATCTACGAATGACAACCGGGATTTACGACATAACATAATGTGCTTTTTGAGACACGGAGGGGTCGATATGTAATGGATGGTCACCCATCCATTACCTGTATAACTTTTCTTCGATCGGTCCGTGCGTCTGTTATCATACTTATAATTTAGCCAGGAGCCCATAAAAGAAAGAACAGATCAAATAAAACATTAATTTATATAGGTACCTAATTGAATAGGATTTCGTTCTTCAGTTCTGACTTCTGATTCACAGAACGAGAGCAGATGTGCCGATTTTACATTTTAGCAATTTAACGGCTGTCCATGTTTTAGTTTTGTGCGTCAGTCAGCAATACAATTTCAGTAATTGGTTTCTAGTTCTGGACAGTTTGCTCATGGATAAAGATATTTTCCAAAGTATTTCTGTGGTCATGACTCATACCTACCACTTCAGCCAGCTCTTGACCACTGTTTACCAACCGTCATTGGCCACTGAAGTGCGGTAGTTTGGTAAAGAGTTAGACAAAGTGGTTTATGGTGAGCAGTTTATGCACATGATTGTGCTTTGTTAGTGGAGTATCTACAAATATTTGTTCAACAGATTAGTGGTGCTTTCAAATTAAGATGTTGTAGGTAGGAAATTGTTGGTACCGTTTAAGTGAGGCATTGCGAGTTCAAACACAACATGGATTAATTAAAGACGACGCCGATGGCCGTCGACGTGTTTGATAGACAGTAGATATCTACATGATTTGCCTTTTCGTTTCATTAGATATCTACATGACTATTAAGCGACCTTCCTTCAACTTTCAGGTTTAGGAAGATCGAAGACTATTGGTTTTCGTCTGGGATGAATGGTGGGTTTTGGGGGTCTCCTAACGATGTTTGAACCTTCTCCAAGAGTCGAAAGAGAGGCGTCGGTATAATTTAAGATGCTGCATATGTTACGCACCATGACGAATACCTCCAAACCAGGCAAGTATTTTTTTTTTCGTAGTTTGAAATTGATTGCTGACAATACAGTGCATGGAGAATATTAGGACTCTATCGAATGATGTGGTAAGATCGATACCTATTCGTTAGTCTCTGAAAGCCTTTTTATTTACAGGTGCACACAGCCATTAATTTGGATAGGCCATATTAATGTACTAGCTTCTGCCCGCGACTTGGTCCGCGTAAAATTTCGCCCACCCCGTCGCATCGCATCGCATCGCGCAATTACTTAGTTTTCGCTTAGGGTTTTTTCCGACTTTTGTCTTTTTGCTCGGCTCCTTAGGGGCTTAGCGTGATGTTAAATCGTCGTTGCGACTTTAAGACCTCTTATGTGTCACTTTTGGCAATATCACTTTTTTACGCCAGCCTTTTTTCCCATTTTGAAGCTCTATCGAATGCAAAACTCTCATGTGTATACGATGATTTGATCATTTCTTTACCAATTTCAAGATCTACAAATGTGTGCTTCCTAATAAAATGTTGGTGCTTAAAATATCGTTTTTCTCATAAAGTTGAATTTTACACATAAGAGATCTTAAAGTCGCAACGACGAAATAGCCTATACACTTTTTTGTTGCGAAGTTATTTTAAAATTATGATATCTCCTAATATGTTAATTGAAATCAAGTGATGTCAAGGACAATTTTGTTTACATTTAAATACTTGTGATTAATAACATATTTATTTGGATAAGGATTAATATTATGTTGACAAAACTCTTTCGCAAATATAGCATTAATTTCGAACAAATTTGATTACCATAAAAAAAAAGGTTATAGTGAGTCAATTTTAAAAGATAGACATATTATTATGCTGTCGCGGACTTTTTTTATAACTTTTAAAGAGGAACAATTCCATCATACATGATATTTGCGTAACTTAAACCGTTTACGCAGCGCACGCAAAGGAATATTTTCTCCCGTTTTTGCAACATTTTTCATTTATGCTCCACTCCTATTGGTCGTAGCGTGATGTTATATATGTTCCTATATATATGCCTATAATATTCCTCAATAAATGTACTATCCAACACAAAAATATTTTTTCAATTCCAACCTGAGATACACAGACACACACACCTTCCAATTTCAGTTCCTGAGATAAGCGCGTTCAAACAAACAAACTCTTCAGCTTTATATATTAGTATAGATAGATTTGCTTGTGAAGATCGGCTATTCCCTATATTTACACTAAGGTGTTACATGTAGTACCTACGCAACTACGTAGGGGTTTATTCATAAACGTTGCTTAAAGTTAAGTGACGTTCAAACGTTAAAAATGTATGGTTAAACAGTTGCTAATCATTACTTATCTTCAAGCAGCGTTTATAAATAAACTCCTTAATGTTTACCGATTTAACGAAACACTAAATATGTACCTCATAAAAATAGGTGTAAGAGCAATCTTTTGACGAGTTTTAAACCATTAATTAATGATAGTAATATTCTAATAGTTTGAGACTGTAATTAGTAAGGGCATCGAAGATGACATCTATCTAGCCGAATCAACAGCGAGGTACAGTTACGTCCAGTTGGACAAAATCAATTTATAAAGTCGATGTCCTGCCGCTTTGTTAGCCAGTCTCGGATGTACAGCGGCCCGCCGCGCCATTCAAAACCTCGCCACCGATGCGACACTACCGTTCTCAAAATTTCGAAAAATTCGATTTTGGTCCCCGACATTATTACTATTCTACACACGTTTAGTGCCTAGGCCGTCCGCCGCGACGCGCCACTGACACATTTCTGTGGTTTCGCGCGCCGTTTGAATTTAGAATAGTTTTTCATTTGTTTTTCTTTACGATTCGGTGTTTTTGACAATACTTGTGCCAGAACCACGTGCAACACGATCGGGATTATAGTGAATACACAAGGCTGTGTGATTTGTTTCCTTGGAGTTTTCTAACAAGGTGAGTTTAGAAATAAAGCATCTATCGTATTCGATGAACTTATCGAGTTTGCCAAGACAATAAAGTTTATGCATTCTTAAGTATACGCAGCTACTTATTTATGTGCTTTAAAATTAATTTAAATGCACTGCGGTGAGCGATGAGCTCCGGGCATTTTAAAGGCACGTCCACTACCTATTATCTTGTCACTCGCTTATTTTATGTTGTAAAATTTTATAAACAGAAAATAAGGATACTAAACTGAGATTCTGTCATATGGGCTGTCTATCTGATTAATATTTCAACGTAGAAATGCGAGAGCTCTACCTCCTTGACACTGACTCTAAAATTTTATTGATCCATAAATAATTTCGCGATGACTATTTTTATTCGAGTCCAGCCATTTGTGTCTTGACTTATAAGTCTTTAATATGAATATTAAACTAGCTTTTAAAGTTTACCGTTTATAAAAAAGTCAAGAGCCGATTAAGCACCGGGACCGGGTGTTTTAACAGCTAATAAACAAAGGAGAACACAACTGAATTGACAAACAAACGGGGACTGGTAATAATATTAAAACAACTTATGTATAGTGGCTGACATTTTCATTTAAAAAAAAGATGATATGCCGTCCGTTTCATGTGATGTGATATACCTATCAGGTAGGGCTGGCACGTAATGGCGCCAGGACCTTGTTCCACGTGCCCAGTGGTTTTGTCATCTCATTCGTACGATGGCTGAATAGGTAATTGTCATTTAGAAATAACCATTCTAGAATCAAGAAGTATTAAGAAACTGATGACGTGTATAGGTACACTATTATAAAAATGGACACACCCAAAATATCGTAACCTATATACATACTTACCAATATTTTAACCATTTCAGCAACGGTCATACTAATAACGTCCCTAGGAGTTCAAATGGAAGCCTATAGCAAGCTATAACTGCTAGGCATAGGGCTAAGTTCACAATAACACGACAAACGTAGATATCAAAAACAATTTCAAGTTTAACGACGCTGGTATTACTGTCAAAGTGAATGGTATACGCTTATACACGGGACAAAACAGATAGATAGGTACTCTTAAATATTATAAAAAATCTCATTTCGTGTCTGTCTGTGTGACCGCGTTGTTCTTCTAAGCTACGCAAAGGATTTTGATGCGGTTTTAACTATCATTTGGATAATGTATTACGGAAGGTTTCTGTATATAATACATTAATATTAAACTGACATAATTATAATAAAGGAATCTCCATGTTTTGTCAATTCGTAAAAACCGTTCGAAGAAGGGCGGGTTGCTAGTATATAGATATAAATAAACGTATATATATAAATAGACAAGCAAGGGTGTCTAGAAGATTATCAATTTTCGTAAACACCTATGCGAAAATCAAGCTAGAAAGACAATATTTTGCTTATTAAATTCAAACAATATAATATTTAAGAAAGAAAGAAAATATATTTATTGCGACTCACACAGGAAGATCACAAACTAAACTACACACAATGATAAAAGTATAAAAAATAAAATTATATAAAAAAAATATATGTATTAAACAAACAGAAGGTCTCGTACGAGGCCAAAAGGCTCCTATCTCAGCATGATGCTGCGACATTTAAAAATATTAATAATAATATGTACATGTATATAAAAAAGGAGGGGAAATAATCATAGTAAGTAGGATAAGTCAAAAAAGGCTGGCAGCATTGCCACGTTGTATGGCAATGCTGCCAGCCTTTTTCATTCTTTGGCGAAAAAAATATTTTGCTTAGGTATCCAATTCTAGGCACACTAACTAGTGCGTAGTACCTAGGTTGGTGCAAAATAGATCCAGGGCCATAGTTTCGGAACTTGTGGGCTCCAAACTGCTTTTAGTTCCGTGTTCCACTGGATGTTAAGCCCACATGTCAGTACATATTGCACCCACGCTTCTTAGTTATTAGGTATGCTTGTATCATTGGATGTTATGTCACTCATTGTAATGGCAAACAGCGTAGCACCTCACTTTCGAGGTTGAAACACAAACAATTTTCACGGTACGCTTCAAAATTTCGAAGTCGCCTTCTCGAATAACTTAGATGTTCATAGATCACAGAAAGGTCTTCCGAAACGAAGTTATTTGGAATACTATGTATTTTTTCTAGTTTAGGAGACATTGTTCATGGTTTATTTACCTTTATACAATATCGAGGTCGCGTCGATAAAGAAAAATATCGTGACGAAACCTGGATTTATCTATATTACTCTGTAGGTACTACTAATAATAAAGATTTGTCGTTGTTTGTTTGAATGCGCTAATCTCTGGAACTTCCCGTCGGATTTGAAAAAATATTTTCGCATTTAATAGCCCAATTCTTCAGGAAGGTTACAAGCTATTTAACATCATTTTACAACCGATAGGAGCCGAGCAAAAGGGGCCGTAGCCCTGCAGTGGGACAGTGATAAGCTTAAAAGTGCTGTAACTTTTGTACAAAAAGTTTTTTGTGCATATCCAGCGAGCTCCATATAACAAACAAAAAATCAATTCTTTTAAACCCAGATTGTTCAGGAACTACGAAACTGTCAGCCCTAATAACGAGAAAGAACGGCAGATGGTAATTTTACGCTTTGTAATGTAAATTTCGTTCGCCATGTTTGTCAGCCGCGAAGTGCCCGCGATATTTTCAATACATTAGTGTCTTATTTTTTATCTTATTACCAATTAAATTTTCTATTCTCCAAATTAAGAACTTAAATTTTATGGCTGTTGACCTTTTCTCGATTTATTCGAAAATCGATAAGTTATACTCAGTCAGGATTATTTTATTAGTGTTTGAAATAAATATAGCTAGGATTTTATGTTTTATTTTGTAATAAATTGTGATGAATCGATTTATTAATCGACTAGCTTTAGCCCGCGGCTCCGCCCGCGTGGATTTAGGTTATATCGCGTAAAAAAGTAGCCTATGTCCTTCTCCATATCCCAGGCTATATCTCTGCTAAATTTCTAGATGATCGGTTTAGCGGTTTAGGCGTGAAAACGTAACATACAGATGGACAGACAGCCAGAGTTACTTTCACATTTATAATATTAGTATGGATTTAATGGAGATATTCGTCCTATAGATCAGTGGATCTTGTGTTAGGGTAAACGGTGCTTATGTTATGGTGATTGATCATTGACCTCTACAGCGCGAGCTGTGATGAATAGTGCTCGGTGTTTTCACCAAACACCTTAGCAATAACAGCGTGACGCATGATCCGGCTCGAAGGACTAAAATATGTCGGGGTACGTTAGCAAAGTGTTGGTGTTTGAGGAGAAACAAATGTTTATGTTGAACACTATTTACTGACTTACTCTCAAACTGTTCTTGGTGTTAAAATGTCAATGAAATGTTGATGAAATGTTTGAATACGTGGGTAACGCGGTAGACAAAAGTGTACTGAATTTAATATAAAATATAAGCAATAAGTAATAAAGTTAGGTCAACGCGTCACGCCGATATTTCTAACTAAGGTGTTAATTTGTGAACTTAATGATTGGTTCTCATTCAATATTTTTTGTAAGGTAGGTATGTAGGTACAGTAGAGGTAGCCTGTATGCATGGTGTTTCCGTGCAACCACCGCTACGCTTTCGGTACGTTTTCACGCCTAAAACGCTGAACCGATCGTCATATGGAGAAGGGACGCCTGGGCAGTGACGGATTAAGACTACTTGATGCCCTAAGCAATCCACGCCTGTGGGCCTCCCTATCCGTATGTCAACTAGAATCGGTCTTTAAACCTTTACCGCCTAAAAACATTAGTTTTTTGTAAAATACGATGATGATATGTAACGTACCTTAGAAGTGGAGTAGGTGCGACAACAATAAAAACCAAAGCATAATTTATTTATTTATTGAAATGCACCTTGCGGCTTTTTCGGGCATTGAATACACGCAAGATAGTATTAACGTCTAACGTTTTTAACATATCGGACTCTATGTACTCGTATAATATCGAAAATTATCGAGCCTTTCTTGTATCATCTTTGTCCTTTTTTCATTTTTTTATATTTTTAATTTTGAAATAGAACGTTCTGCTGAGCAATTTGTAATCATAAGCGATAAAAATATACGCAGGGCTGTTTCCACATTAGGGAAAGTTGATTCAATTTTATCATCATGCATTATTTTATACAATTGTGCGTGAGTTTGTACTTCTTCTGGTGCCCCCCCAGACGTGATGCCCTAGGCAATTGCTTAATTTGATTAAGGGTTAATCCGTCACTGCGCCTGGGATATGGAGAAGTAAATAGGCTACATCCATGCGGGCGGAGCCGCGGGCAAAAGCTAATATGTGTATAAATGTGAAATTTTGTATGTTTGTTACTGAATCACGCAAAAACGGCTGAACGGATTTGGATCAAATTTGGCACACAAATAGTTTATAACCTGAATTAACACAGGATACTTTTTATACCAGTAGTACGTTCTCGGGGGATAATTTCCGACTTATACGCGGGCGAAGCCACGGGCAAAAGCTATATATAAATAAACATTTATATTCTAATTTTAAGCCCATTAACACATGACACACTTTTAAATATTAAAAATAAATATATTCATGCAAAAATTAACATTAATCTCGCCATAATAAAAGGAGAAAACGGTTAATTTGTGCCTGTTAACAGCCAAACATCCCGTTTTAACGACAAACGATAAATATTAAGAATTACTCACTGGTTTGGTGAAATTTGTTATTTATTATGAATTCCGTATAAGTGTTCATCATCTGCCTAGCCTTTTATTTATTTATTTAATACTTCAAGCACATAAATGTACAGAGGCGGACTTAATGCCATAGCCAAACTATGTTGGGGTCAAAGGATGGCCACCCATCCACGCGCCAACCGCGGCAAGTGTAGCTTAACCTGATCGGTGGACCGGTGCGCCTGTTAATAAGTAAGCGTTACAATGTAAAATTTTCCTTTTTTGAGTTATGTCTGTTTCATTATGTGATAAGTCGTTAAGATTTTTGCAAAATGTCAACTTAATTTCTTAATTACCAAATAAAAATTGTATGTGTGTGTGAACTTGTAACATTGAAGACCCAGATCTTGAATGAAAAGCACTTTAATTTATGTTCTGCTCTTTATTTGATTATTGCTTTATTTTGATTTGTTTGAAATTGGCTTGTATTTGTTTTATTTTTTGTTTTTATTTTTGTACCCTTACTGTTTTACTTTGGCTTTTACTTTTGATTTGATTTTGTTTTCCTAACTATGATTTTCGTGTACTGTAAAACTTATTGTACCTACCTAGATTTTAAGTGAATGATGTGGTCGCCTATAATTGGAAGCGCACACTTGTATTTGTCCCTGTTCATGTTATAACATGCGTGTAGCCTCTGTTGGCGATCCAATAAATAAATAAATAAATATTTAATTGGTCGAATTTTTCCTGTCATTTTGACTGACATTTCTTGATATTACTTTGTTTACATAAATTAAATGAATTAGAGACTTTGGGTATAGTCATCCTTAACACATTTTTCAATACCTAACCAAAACCAATACCTTTTTCCGACGTTTAAGGAAAAGAGGTGTCATAAGTAATTATTTAATACGACCTTTTTGTTTTTTTCTTAATTCGAATGTGGCAGTCCCAGAGCGATCTCCAAAATTGTTCTTTTTTTATTACATCGGTCCCAAATATTTCTGGCACCTGGGTTAAATTAAAATGATTAAGGCGGTATGACCCGACATTGACCACGCTTATATCTACTAGTATTTTGAATCTATGGGAAACATAAAAAGAGTGTTATACAATTCTGAACAAAATATATATCTTATTTAAGGATCTGGCGGACATGCGATCGCTTTTAGTAACACGATTAGGTTAACTTTGCAGGTTATTATAGGATAAAAATCCCGAAGTTACCCCTTTTCGTTAATGTTTAATGTTGTTGTTTATTGAAAAGGTAGTAAGTTTGTTTAGCACAATTCGCTCAGATTGTCTTGATAAAATGATTAAAATAATTACTATGTCCAAATACCTTAATCGCAGAGCAGAAATTATTTATTTCTGCTGTCGGTTCCAGTTTTTTCTCTGTTGTCATTATTGGAAAAGGTCAAGCTAGAGTTGGAGCGAATATGGAGCACGTTTGTATAGTGGGCTTACAAAAAAATGTGTGGAATTGAATCCAGTCTTTCAACATCTCAAGTTCAATGTTATTTTTTTGTATTCGACACGAAAAACAGAATTTGTTTGTGTTGTGTCTCGCTGTATTAATTAAAGGAAATAATTGATTGGTTACGAATTAAGCGCCGTTTAATCTTGTGTGTGGTTAGTTAAGTCGACATGTTTTTAACTTTGTGAAAGTTTTCATTGATAACTTTGTTGCTTGGGTCGGTATAATCTATTTAGCTTGTTTTTCCGTTAGTTGGTTACTTAATTGAAGACACAGATAAATATGTTTAATTGACCTGACCAAATAATTATTATTTACCATAACCTATAACTGATCTCAACAAAATAAATTTAATATTTACCTAGTTATTATTGTTATTGATTATTAATTTGTTTCCTAATTTTATTTTTTATATGATTATATATTATATATGTATATATATATATATTTACTGTGGCTTACAGGGTCCGTACTTGTATCTTAGCTTTAAGAGGGTTGTCACCGGTCCACTAGCGCCACTCCTTTAAAAACATATTATCTCATGACTGAGAAGGAATTATGAAAAACGGCTCAATCAACTATATCGGTAAGTGTGTCTAGAATTTTCTAATACCTTTTTTAAAGTTTCATATTGAGACACGAAGCAACACGATTTGATGGCACATGTGGCAGTAGTGAATTACATTCCACTCTGTCAGTAATCATTTTCAGAACCCTATTAGGGCTGGCCATGACTCAAGTCACCATCGATGCTGCGCACTTGCGCATTATTGCTTAAAAACAATCAACAAATAAAATAACAACAACGGCACACGTGTCTATCTTTGTAACAAAGGTCGATGTGCTGTTTCCGCATAACATTTGCGTATCTACGACCTTCCTACATACTTTTGTTATTAGAGCTAGCGTAGGTGACAGATGTAAGTAAACCATATTGTTTAGTTTTTTTCACGCACGTGACAATGTGGTGCATGCGAAAATACTTTAAATTAAAAATGAAATGAAATTATATTAAACTTTAATTCAGACTAAGGTCCATAATTATGTTAGTATTTTGGTGTTAGTAACAATAGTGCTTAGATAAATACGTTAGTATTGTTAGTTTTCACAAATTAATTTTAATTATAATAGTTATTATTATTCAGACATTTATAGTCCATAGACACACACCCATAAATTAAAATTAAAATTATAAATTGTAATGATACTATTTTAAACAGATAAAAACCCAAAATAAAACTGTGATTAATACAATTTCAATGCTCTGTTCATTAAAATAATAATAATTAAAAATGTAATAATGTCAGAATCGTAAAATAAAATGTCAAAAGATAAAAAAATATATATATAAATTGTAAACAAAAATAATAATATAAAAAAAAAAAAGACGTGTGTCACTCGGGGACTGCCGCGGTAAAGCTATTGCATAGCATTTTGTATCAACTTATGCAATTATAATTATTTATTTATTTTATTTATGCAGTATTTCTTTTTCTTTGATATTAATTTTTATTTTTTTTTCGTTACGGAATTTCTGGATTCGGTCCCCGCGCTCAAGGCCCGCGATAGAAGCTATGCAATAGCTTAAAAAATATGTTAATTATTTTAAATTTTTATCTGCCCCAAGCCCGATTTATGGGTGCATGTAAGGCAATTATACGTACATATATAAGGGACAGTCCGCTCTGGCAGCGATCATTCCCGATTTAGAGATTAAAAGAATTCACAACTTGTTTTGTGATGTACTACCAGATACCAGTACCAATAATATAATTAATTACTTCGCAGAAACGTCTGCCTTTTAATGGACCAAAAGTATTTACAAAATTACCTACTCGTCACCTCATAAAACCCACCATGGTATAATATAGAAATTTTATCGACGTGTGAGGTGAACAGAGAACATGCTTCGATTCCTAGCCTGGATACCTTAAATTACTGTCCCGAGTAAAGGCTCCCACACACTGGCGCTAAAACGCGGGCGCGACAAGGGTCGCACTGCCTGTCGCGCCCGCGATAACGCGCCAGTCTGCACGAGCCTTTAATGCAACAAGATACCTTAACCGTCGAAATCCATCCAGCCGGGATGGATTTCGACAGTTTATATTCTTATCTACAAATGAAAGAAAATGAATGGGTTCCGCTTGCAACTAAACTTAGGCTTTCAGCTCATAAATAGTCTGATAAACCGAAGTAGAGTTTACTTTGTTTATAGTTTATCTCAATCTTGTTTCGGTCTTTTTAGTGCATTACTTTTAAATTGTGTGTTTTGCAGTCGGGTTTTTGATTTTTTTAATTATTTATTTTTCATAATTTTGTAACACTGTATTTTATGTTTCCCATGGATTCAAAAAACTAGTATACGTGGTCTCTGTTGGAACATACCGCCTTAGCATACCGCGGGAAGCTGCGGTATGCCGCGCAAAACTCGCCATACAAATGTTAATACTTTGCCGTGCCTTACGTTGTGCGCCTAGTGAGCGCCAGCCTTTAGTAAGGAGAAACAATCGGATACTTATCAGATCCCTTTTCTTCTGAGTATTTATGGCTTTACAGTGCTAAAAGGCGATGTTATTGACAAATTAACGTTCGCGTACAATTTGTTGAAACTTGGAAGATTGCTCGTTTTTTAGTGTCTGGTTTCTCTCAAGATTTGGTTGCTTCTCGGGTAATTTAAGATAGAGCGGACGCAGTGGTCTATTTTTGTTTGGGAGCGGTGTTTTATTTTCTTTTTAATAAGTTATCCTTTTAAATTGTCTTGTCTCCTGTTTTTGTATTGTGTTCTCTGATGATTCTTCTCTTATGCACTACTAGCTGCTGCCCGGTTTCGCCCACGTGGCTTTTTCTAAAATAAAAGTAGCCTAAGTTACTCCTTCCGACATCAGCTATACGCCAGTGAAAGTGAAAGTCCCGTCAAAATCGATCCAATCGTTTTGGAGATTAGCCGGAATAAACAGACAGGCAGACAGACTTTTTGTCATAAGTCCCGTATACAGGGTGGCAGCGACATCGACGCGATAGACTGTTCCTATGGATTCAGTTCATGATTCTGGACCCCCCAGGGTAGAAATTTTTCTCCGGTAATAAAAAAAATTTGCTGTTCCATACATTTTGACCGCGTAGGTATTTTATTTTATTTATTAGGGAAAACAAACAGTGACACATTACATTTTGTAGGAAGAAATACAAAAAAGATACGGCCAAATGTGTAACCAACGGAATTTTACACGGAATACATATAAAGAATATTTTTTACAAACCATGCTTTTGAAACTAAAACCTACAAACTACAATAAATATAATAAAGATTTTTTTTTTTTTTTTTTTAAACATTGCCCCACACTAGGAATTTCTCCTGTATCGTGGGTGCGTTTACAAACATTTAAACTCACAAACATAAACAGCCAGACCCGGAACACCTACTAGTAGATCGTACAAATATTTGTTCCGTGCGGGAATCGAACCCGCGACACGCAGCGCAGTAGTCAATCGCTTAACCACTGCGCCAACCGTGCCGTCAAACGCTTTTTGTGCTAAATTGAGAACAAGTAAATTTATAATTGTTTAAACTAAAACCTACAAACTACAATAATTTAATTAAGAAAACATTTTTTGTGCTAAATAGTAAAACAAGTAAATTAATAAAAATAATAAAAAAAATAGCAGTTTTTTTTTAAATAACCGACGGAAAATTTCAATGCAGGGGAGTCCAAAATCATGTTCTGAATCCATGGTAATCGGTTTCGCGTCGATGTATTCCACCCTGTATACTTTCATATGCATTTAGTAAAATGCTGTTATTTTAACATTACAAACAGACACTTAAATTTTATTTATTTGTATAGATAAATTTATCGAATGGCAATGCTATCTTATCTTAACATATAAAACAAAGTCGGGTTATTTACACCATTTATAACTCAAGGACGGCTAGACCGATTTTTATGATCTTGGGTTTGTTGGATTTGTCTCCGCCCCGAATAGCAGAATAACTATAAAACTATGCGGAAAAATTAAGGATTTTTTTTTGTAGAAAATTCTCATTCTCATACATTTTGTACAGAACGACTTTCTTATGACATCTCGAGGATGAATTGGGGAACCGGGTAGCAAGAAACTTTACGCGGACAAAGTCGCGGGTAGAAGCTAGTATTTTTATAATTTTTAAGCTGCCACAGGCACCATCATATAGTGCTGCTGGTTTAGACAGTCGTTCTGGCAGAGCTATTTGCATATAGAATACCGATTAGAGTTATTTCCGATTACAATGTTCCATTATTCATTATGACGTTTAACTTTACTGTAACTAGTAGAACATCGCGGACTTTTACACCACACCACACTATACTACACTACACTGCAACAATGTTTTATTTTATATTTTTTAAATTTATTTATTTATTTATTTATTAAAACTTTATGCACAAGTAAAAACTGTACAAAGGCGGACTTAATGCCTTGGACATTTTCTACCAGTCTACCTTAGGGTGATGCAGAGATAATACATAGTAGGTGCAATAATAGAAAACAAATTTAGAAGAATTTATAACTAAGATACAAGAATAAATACATATATACATACATATAAAAAAATAAAATATTATGAGAGTTAAACAATAAAAACTTTAAAGTTTTTATTCTTTTTCTTCCCATATTTTAGTTTGGTGTGTTCTCCTACCAAAGTTAGTTATAGTAAATTATGGTACTAGTGCGTAATGTTGGTAAATTACCGCTGAGGCGCCATTGAGACCCGAGCCGATAAGGCTAGTAGGTATGTACATAAACTTGGAACAATTTTTTTTAACATTCGATAAATAAATAGGTACATATTTGCTCGCACTTAAGTCTTAACAATATTGATGCGCTGCACGGCGGCTGCGTTGCATTCCTGTCCCAATATATTCTCTGTAATGGCTTCCTCCATTGATTATGGTCACTCGCCGGACTAAAAAGTGGACGATCCACATGAAATATTACCACCTTTTTAAGTCAATGGGCATATTAAAAAAACCGGCCAAGTCCGTGGTGGACCACGCACAATGAAGGGTTCCGTAGTTGGGATGAAACTATCCCGCGAACAAACTTAATATTGTAGTTGAAAAACATATTCTCCCATATTTCAACTGCAAATATAAGTTGGTCTGCAAGTGTCTAGCTATTACGGTTCAAAAGATATACAGCCCAGCGAAAGACGGACGGACAGCGGAGCCTTAGTAATATATACGGTACGGGTACGGAACCCTTAAAAACTGCCTCAGTTCGACGAGTAAATACAAAATTACGGCAATGATTCGATATTTTGAGATATAACGATCAGTTTTGCCCCTTTCAAGATATATAGCGTGGCTGTTATGAATTATGGTTGAAGGATACTCCTCATGTTTTATTCATATTCATAACCTTTGTGCTTTTGTAAATGGAACAATTTTCAGCCATTATATTTCGAGAAGTGCCAGTTTGATGAGTGATACAAATATGATGGGATATGGTAAAGATAAATGAGAATTTATTGGCAGTATTATGTTTATGACTGCATGCCTCGTTAATCTAGTGGTCGCAAGCGCTACTGCTTAGTATGAGGTCCTGGTTTCGATTCAGGTCAGGAATTTCTCAGTAGCAGCCCGGAGTCAGAATTCGGGCGCGGTTGATGGCAATAGGGTCGCCCCCTATATGTCTATGTTAGAAGGTTTGGTTTCCGCGCTTAGGCCTTCAAGTGGTCCATTTTGCGTGGGCCATAGCGGTCATCGGTGGTTCTTCCAACCAGCCCACCTCCCTCCTGAAGGTTATTATGTCTCCTGGCCTGTTTAGAACATCTGTGAAAGATCTGGGTGCCCCGAGCGTTTCTGTTCTGATCTGGGTGACGCCTGTGTATTCGAAGAGCACATGCGCAACAGTTTCCTCAGCCTATATGCAAGCTCTGCACAGAGGACTGTCCGTTATGCCTATGGTGTGGAAGTGCTTGTTTAGCGAGCAGTGTCCCGTGATGGTTCTCTTTGCCAACCGCAGGCCGTTCCTGTCCAGGCGTAGAAGACGCCTGGTTAGTCTACCATCTAAGGATGGCATAGCCTTCTGACGTTCTAGTATTAGTTTCGAGGTAATAGATTTTTTCCCCATTTCCTCTCGTGGGTGTCGTAAAAGGCGACTAAGGGACTTACGAGTACCTACTAGAGAATGGGCAGCAGCGTTCTCTATCCATTTTTAACACCATACTGCGATCGCCAATCCGCCTGCCAAGCGTGGCGATTATGGTAAACCCCCCCAATTGGAGGAGGCTTATGTCCAGCAGTGGACGTCTTTCGGCTGGAATTATGATGATGATGGTATTTTTTCCGTAAGGATTGGAGGATTGAGGCGCTGTCGGAGAGTATGCGTAGGTATGTAGGCGTCCGTAACTCTTCTGGCTTCTATGGCGTAAGCCGCTTGTATGATGCCTACACATTTCGCCTGGGCCTCAAGTCTGCTATTACAATAGTGTCAGAATGGTCTCTTCATTGTGAGTTTTTGACAGATTTGCCATACAAACACTGTCAAATACGGTGTTCAACATTCCAAGCGGGCTGGATATGTAATGTTTATGTTAAGGTCTTGTGAGAAAATTCCTGACTCTGGTGGTTCGCCTCCTATTACATGGGACTTAAACATAAATGGTAATGGTAACTACAGAGTACATCTCTGCCTAACCTACTACTACAAGTACATTTACAGAGAACGAGAAAAATTGTTCCACCTTAGTACAGTTTATACTAGAGTACGCGGAACAGAGTGAATCAGTTCTGTTCTATCAACCTTATTAAGAACCGATACAATACCAAACAACAACAAAAAAAATACTACTTTTATTGCTTATTTGTAACTTACTTACAGACTCACTGACTGACCACTACAAAAGTCATAAATCGTAAAAGAACTTTTCCCATAAAAATCTAAACGTTCTAAACTATTGAAGGACATTTTTCTCAGAATTACAGAAATCACAAGCAACAAACCATTTAAATTCTGGGGCCCAAGTCTGCTATTTTTATAAATTCGTCACTTCAACACGATCCCATTGTCATTTTGCTTAAAGTTCGTAATCTGCTAAATTCATAATGGTCGATCATTGGTCGGTCAATGGTCTCGTGATAGAATTGTATTATAAAGGCATTTTGAACATTTATTCATGCCAGATTTCATTTATATATATTTTTAAATATTATTTATTAGCAATATGAAGCAATTTGAAGTAGTAGGAAGTTGGAAGTTCAGTAGGAATTTTCATTTGTCATTATGTACGAGATTACCAATTGTTTCAATGGAGTTTCAGTGGATGACCATTGGAAAGTCATAATGACGCCATTATATTACTAGATTACCAAACTTGTCAAAATCAATAATTATGAAATCAATGATAGACCATTCTGACACTATTGTAATAGCAGACTTGAGGCCCTGTTCTCAAAGTACATAAAATTATAACGCGTTTTCGATCGACATCCGAAGTTTAAACGTTTTTTGTTAATTTTCGGCAAGTTTTCATAGAAGCGGCCAGTCTGGCCAAAAAATAAGTAAGTTGGGTTTCTCATTTCTTATGAAATGTATGGGAAAAGTTTTTTTGCGATTTCTGACTTTTCTAGTAGGTACACACGGCTACATATCAAGCTATACATTTCCAGTATAAACTGTCCTCTCCTTGTACGGAAATCCTATACAATGCGAGATCAGCTTATACTGGAAATGTATAGGTTGATTTCTAGCCGTGTGTACTCAAACCTCTATTGGTCCCATAGAGTTTCTTGATCCTTGTAAGAAACAGGATCGATTGCCATCAAAAAACGTTTTGTGAAAATTGCCGATTTTCTTGGTGACTGTACCTTTTTTCAAAATCTGTGAATGGAGATCAAAATTTCTCAAAAAATCTCCTTAGACCGCTTTCCTGTAGCTACAACGGTTAGGGTATCTGCCTTGACGGCCTATCTCAAAAGTCCATCCTGATGTATAGTCATTTATTTAAATAACTAGCTTTTGCACGCGGCTCCGTCCGCGTGGATGTCGGTTATCGCGTAAAAAGTAGCCTATGTCCTTCTCCATATCCCAGGCTATATCTCTGCCAAATTTCATGACGATCGGTTCAGCGGTTTAGGCAAGAAAACGTAACATACAGACAGACAGACAGACAGATAGACAGACAGACAGAGTTACTTTCGCATTTATAATATTAGTATGGATTCATTTTACATACAAAACCTATAATGAGTGAAAGGTAAAATTACATATTTTTAACAATAATGATGCTTGTTTTACAAAACAATTTACTCATCCAAAAAGGGTACCAATTAAAAAAAGATCATAATAATTGAACAGTCCTTGGGATCCAGTGGAGATTCCGCGATCGGTTTAACAAAACCGGTTAATAGTGAGCAACTGTAGTAATTAACTTCATCTTGATTTTTAAAATAATTAATAATTAAGGCCATATTCAGCATATTCAGTCCATTCTTCTCTGGAATGCGCTTCCTATGGATATCAGGACGGCCACCAGTCGGTATGCATTTAATGCTCCTACAAACAGGCGCGACACAAAGAGACCGCTCGTCGCGCGGCACGCGGTGTCTTTGTGTCGAGTTCCTGGTCGCGCCTGTTTGTAAGAGCCTTTAAGCGGAAATTGCAGAGTTATTTTCATAACAAATAGTGTCATCATTTCAATCATCTCTTTCCCTTGAATTTGTTATAAATTTGAATTTGGTATATATTATAGTAAATATGTATGTATGTCTATTATAAGTTAATCACCTATTTATGTATTTGTGTACTTATTTTATTTGTTATCTTTTAATTATTATTATTATCTCTATCTTTTCACCACCCTTGGTTGACTGGTAGAGAAGCCTATGGCATTAAGTCCGCCTTTGTACATACCTTATTGTGTTCGAGAAGTTTGAATAAATAAATAAGGCCTTTCGCCCTAATAATTAATTATTTTCGTCAGGGAAGCCAGCGAAATTTAAATTTTCTTATTTTTTGCAATTCGGTGGCAGACCGACAGACTCCCTTCGACTCGAATCGACTGCCTTCTGAAAGACAGAATCTTGAAAAAACAAAAATTGGTGCAACCAACTGCTTTTTAAAGTTAATAAATCTAAAAAGTCGTTGACCTCAAGACTAATCTATATCAATACATATAATAAAATCGTAGCGAAGTCAAAACTGTACATTGAATATTTTTGAAAATAAGTAATTGCCACGAGGTCTGGGAACGATTCTGATGCCGAAAATATAATTTTTAGAATTTTTGTCTGTTTATCTGTTTGTCTGTTTGTCGGTTTGTCTGTTTGTCTGAATGTATGTTCCAGCTAAACGCAAAAACTACCGGACAGATTTTGTTCAAATTTTGCATAGATATTCCCTATAGGTCTGGTCAAATTACTACGTATAAATGATCACGCTATTTGCTATGGGGGATGAGCAGTATTGCATTATGTTTTGAGATGGGTCCATAAGGGCAGGTACCTTAACCGTGGTCGCTACAAGAAAATGGTCTTAAGAGACTATCGTTAACTTTTAGAAAAAAAATAATCTGCATACACAGATTTTGAAAAAAAAAAATGTACAGTCAGCAAGAAAATGGGCAGTTTTCATAAAAAAGTTTTTTGATGCCAATCGATCCTGTTTCTTTCGAGGATCAAAAAACTCTATGGAATCAACTGAGGTTTGAGCACTAGAAAAGTCAGAAATCGAAAAAAAGTTTTCCCATACAGGTCGTAGATGAGACTGAGATGAGAACGAACACAATGTATCAGTGTATGACAACAGTCGAATTATTCCATTACTATTTCGCTGTGTTGAATAGGAAACGAATTTATCAGATAGTTACAGATTTAATCTTTTAAATGATTATCATAACATATGGATCTAAGCAGTCAATTATGACATATTATGCTATTTCAGTCAACTTTCAACAAAGCAATGCAAATCTGATTTCGATTCCAAAGAATTGATATTTATGTACTTCTTTTTAGGGATCCGTACCAAATTGGCAAAAAAGAACCCTTATGGTGCGACTCAGTCTGTCTGTCCGTCTGTCACAGCTGGATATCTCAAGAACAACCTATCAACTTGAAATTTGGAATAATTTTAGATGACGTTTGCCCAACTATGTTGCAAATAAGAAAGTTTTTTTTTTTGCAATTGGGACTTAACTGGGTGTCTTAAAAAATCGAAGTGGGACTACCAGGGTATGTGGGGTATCGTATGAAAGAGCGCTATTTGCACATACTCATAAATTTTTTTTAGGTCCCATTTTTTCGACTATTGACAAAAAAAAATCAAAACCATTCCCCCCCTTATCTCCGTTGATTGCATAGAAAAAATCTGAAATTATTTTATGTGAGTAGTTTATGTAAAGATTACAAGAAAAATAAAACGATTTCTCTAAATAACACACTTTTTCAGAAATCATCAACAAAAATTACATTAGTTCCATTATCGGTCAAGAGGTGGCGCTGACCTAAAGCTGCAATATTGTACACCGCAGTGTTAAAATTCTCTGATGAATATTGACCTCGCCGATGAAAATTTAAAAACATTTCACGGGTCACAACCAAAATGTCCTCCTTCCTACCTACTCGCAGATTGCTTTGCTCTGTACAGAGCTTGCATGGAGGCTGAGGAAACCGTCGCGCATGTGCTCTTTGAATGCACAGGCGTCACCCAGATTAGAAAAGAGACCCCTCGGGGCACCCTGATCATTCACAGATGTTTTAAACATACCGGGAGACGTAATTAACTTCTGGAGGGAGGTGGGCTGGTTGGAATAACCACTGATGGCCGCCATGGCTCATGTACAATGGTCCACCTGTAGGACTAAGTGCGGAAACCAAACCCTTTACCATAGAACATAGAACTGTACGTCGCTTGCTCCCGCGTCACCAGTCCTGACTCTCTGTATATTTTGATTGCTGTGACCAAAACTACAAACGTTGTGTTCAGGGAAGTTTTATTAAAATGTGGCTGGTATTTTAGTATATTATAGTGTTTTACGACTTCCATGCTAACGAAGTCGCGGGCAGAAGATAGTAATTATAATAAAGCTGAAAATTTGTTTACTTGAACGCGCTAATCTCTGGAACTACTAGTTTAATTTGAAAAAATATTTGTGCATTGATAGCCCATTTCTTGAGGAAGGAATATTATTAGGACTATTTAGCATAACGCTACGACCCTTATGAGCCGAGCAAACAAAAAAGTCTGAATGAACGCTAAAGAAAACTAAATCTATACAAATAAATAAAAAGTGTCAGTTTGTAATGTCATAATAACAGCTTTTGACTATAAGCATCATCATCATCATTTCATTAGAAAGACGTCCACTCCTGGACATATGCCTCTCCCAAGCACCGCCACTTCGACCAGTTCTGTGCTTCCCGCATCCAGCGGATTCCTGCGGCCTTCACAAGGTCTTCAGTCTACCTTGTGGCAGGTCTTCCAACGCTACGTCTTTCGGTACGCGGTCGCCACTCCAGAACCTTTCGGCCCCAACGGCCATCTGTTCTGCGAGCAATGTGCCCTGCCCATTGCCACTAAGTTTGGACAATTCTTCGAACTATGTCGGTTATCTTGCTTCTCCTGCGGAACTCTTCATTTCTGACTCGATCACGTAGGGAAACTCCAAGCATAGTCCTCTCTATTGCCCTTTAGGTGACCTTTAGCCTTCTAATAAGGCCCATTGTGAGCGACCACGGTTCAGTGCCATATGTCATCACTGTCAATACGCACAGGGGCCCAAGTTTGCTATTTTTATAAATTCATCAATCCAACACGATCCCATTGTCATTTTGCTAAATGTTCGTAATCTGCTAAATTCATAATGGTCGGTCAATGCTCTCGTAATAGAATTGTATTAAGAGCCATTTCACAAAATTTTAACGCTCGAGTTTAGGTAAAAGACGGCAGCGCTGTGTATGTGAGCGTAACTATCCACACATACACAATTTAAGCAGTGTAACGCGAGTGTCGAGACGGACTAAATAATCTTGAGCCATTATAATAATAATGCGGTATTTAGAGATTGATTAAAAAAGTTATTTTATTTATTCAGTCTACTAAAGCTTTCTAGACTAATAAAAAAATACAAATATATGTTTTGAAAGTATATAATAAAAATGAACAGGAAAACAATCACATCGTACAAAATATAAGTGTTGGTCATTATTATTTGACAATAATGTCAAGTAATAATGACTATCACTTACGTTAAATAAATATTTGTCGTAAAGGCATTGATCTTGCTTTTCTAGGGTCTATAATTTCCGGCAATACGCAATCTTCGTAAAAACGAGTCAATTTGGGAAGCATCAAAATGTTGTGGTCGTAGTATAATATCACGGTTACGATATGAGCACTCGACAATTGAGATGCGGGAAAAAGTAGCACAGGTCCATCCTCGATGGGCGCTCGCGCTGTACTAAACGGTGCCCACTTGTGCATCGCAATTTATTCTTTTTTAGAGTGTTTAAAAAAAGGATATTGTGGCTAATTAAATGAAGGGATTTTAATCAAACTTGAGAATTCGATTTGTTAAAGAACATAGTTCATTTTGAGATGATTTTTAAAATGTAATTACGCTTTATTCAAACAAAAAAATCGCAATATAATTGCGAATAAATCGTAAAAATTGTCCTAAGTCTTTATTTTTTTTACCTATTAATGTTATTAATAATCGAAATTCTAGTACGTCATTTGTCGACAAAACTATATGTCTGATGCTTTGTGTATTTTTTTCAGTCAAATTTATAAATATTAATTATAGAAATAGGAGTCTGAAATTGCCTCTGCGCTGATTTTTCAGTAAACTAGTTCTGGGAGATTAATAACTACAAAGTACACAAATAAGTTTTTGTAAATGTGTTACATGAAGTGTCAATACGAAAGAATCATCTATTATTTACATATATTCACCAATACCAGAGAATTAACTAAGATGGTAAAGGAGAAACCCGTTTCTGGGCCTAACCGTTACACGAATCAGATATGTACCAAAAAATTCGTCTATTTTGTGTAATCAACCCATTTAAATCCTAGACTCAATAACAATGGCCAAGTATAGAAAATAAGTAGATTTCTATTTTTTGTTTTAAACAACCTTTATAAACCTTTACAACACTTATTTCATTATACGTCACTAACTTCACAAACGCTGGCATTATATCAATAGAGCGTAACCTATTAATATGATCGATTTAGTGGAAATCGATACTCTTAAAAAATTAAATATTACTCCATTGTTTTAGTATAATTGTTCTTTTAGGTATTCAAATCAATGTAAGATAAAAAATCTGGAATCTAATTAATTTTTAACGAAAGCACCATTAAAAAATCAGTAAAAGAGAAATAAATATTCGATTAACTCTATTGCATCACCAATTCCACTGGTAAACGGCAAATGTCAATGTCAACGTCTGTCAATTGTCATGGTTGTAATGTCATGTCAATAATGTCATTTGCTTTTCATATTGTTGCGCAAGTGAATGTGTTTTTCCGAATTTCTCTTCGATTTATTATTTAATAAGACCTATGTTCGAATACTAGACTCCGAAATTGATTGCCTTCTGACTGACCCTCGCTTGAACATTTGACACCATACCCTGCCACCCCTGCTGACCTTTGCTGGAAAACTGGATCTGTTTATCTTCGAATTGTTCGACATCATGAGCCTGTGCATTAATTGCGGAATAGCAACGGATCGCTGCAATACAATAGGAAGGCAAAGATTGGAAGATGAAATGATTCTTTCAATTGTACAGGAATGGGTCGCGCCTCAAACGGTTAGTATCTGATATTTATATATCGTTACATTTTTGTTTTATGTAATTATTTAATGTAATGAAACTAAATAGAGTTATCGCTTATGATCAGTTGGACCCTGTTATGCAGAAAAGATCCAACCAACGTTTAATGAAACGTTGGTTGGATCTTTTCTGCATAACAGGGTCCAGTTGTCTGTTGATAGTTGTATTTTATAAAATGATGGATGTGCAAAAAATTCGTATTCGAAGACATGACGTGACATCACCAATCCGGAGTGAACCTGAATGGTTCATTACGGCCTATTCCCACTCACAGGGAGGAGCCCTGTGTCCCTGCAGTGGGAATGTAATAAGGCCACTTATTATTACCCAAATGTGCCACTCAGATGTTTATTGCTAAATGCTAGTGCTAGACCTAATAGTCAAATGATAAATGTTTGCTTCAGGTAAATGAAAATGACTATCTGCCAAGCTTGTTAGAATCATGCCAATGCTGTATCTCTTGATGCAAAGACCAGAAGAAAGGAAACAGACACATATAGGACACCGACGAGTGTGTATTCACTGTGGACGTTCTCTTCTGAGAAGAGTTCGTTGCCATCAACTTAGGACTGGTCCAGTGCAAAATACACGGAGTTATAAGAGAATGGATCCTACCACGCACGGTTAGTATATTCGTTTTATTCAGTTTATTAATAACATTGTTTAGTTTAGTTTTGTTATCAATGGCATTAAAAAATGTTTTTGGTGTGCTAAAATATTTAAGTGAATTAGAAAGACGGTGTGATAATGGTGGTCAAGCTAAAGCAAAGATATCCTGCAAATGAGAAATCCTGATGTAGGAACTTCAGGATTTCTTTAGATTAGTCATTTTCAAAGTGGTCAATAACACATCACGCGTCTCTGTGTAAAGGCATCCTTTATTGTAGATAAATTATTATTTTCAGGTGGGTGGTTCAAGTGTTGTCGTCACTTTTGTTGCGTGTGAGCACATAGAGCATCCCAGCATTTCCATTCAGGCCCCTCAACATCTAGTGCATCTTCATCAGCAGTTAATGAGCCAAATAGTCAGGACATTTCTCATTTAGAAGAACTTTCAGCAAGGCAAGAAACTTATTCTGCACCAAGGGCACCTACTGTTGGAACGCTTATTGTTTTACCTGATTATTATAGAGCTGTTGAAACTAAAAGTAGATGTTTTGTGGAAGGATGTCGGAGACATGAAAGAAACCGAATAACAATTACAATGCGAAAACAGTTACTTAAAATGTATAACTATTACGTACCTCCAAATAATCGCCTTTGTGATATCCATTTAACATGCACATCATGGGACTTTCTCAATGATATTAGTGATAATATTGTTAACACATTTAGTGCATATCAAATTCAAGATAAATATGTTTTCATTAAAAGAGTCTGATTGTAATGTTTTGGATTTCGAAAATGTTGAGTCTATGCAAGACCATTTTTTTTAAAGATTATGATAATCCTAATGAAGAAGGTGACTAATAAAACAATTTATCACAATTATGTGTTCTTTATTTTTTTTATATAATATTGCAATCTCAGATTACTGTAATCTGAGATTGCATCGAATCCCTTAGTAGATACAATATTAGCAAATGCAAACCACAGTAGTGTCTTATAAACATAGTTTTCAGCTGAGGTTTTCAGTAAAGATAAATGTCATCCCCTAAGCGGTTTTTATGTACCTAAAACGTCATCGTAATAGGCTGCAGGCGCTACAGCTGCAGCATAGCGCATGTGCGTTCCAGATAGCCTCAAAAATATCATTTTTTATTGAAATAACTCGAAATATAAAAATAACCTAAAATGTAAACATTGTCTGATTTGACCAATTTGGCCATTGCTGGGAGTCGTGAAAATTGGGCTCGTGAAACCTTCCTAAATGCTCTAATTTAATGTACGTCAGGCTGGCCCGGCCCCATGGAATTTAATAATGAGATTGTTATCAATCCAATGTACCCGGGTATACTAATATATGTAACACCTTCATTTTCAATGTAACTCTTTTTAAAAGAAATTACGTGCACTTCTTAGTGGCCGGGCCAGCCTGACGTTTTCAGCCCGGCCACCTTGTTTCCCACTAATCTACAAAAAATACTGGCAATATTGTGCTACAGATGAAATGTACCCTATAATTTATGCATATGTAACACAAAATCGAATCCTAAAATGCAATAGCATACGAAATATTAGCGGTTGCAGGTGGCCGGGCTGAAATTATTTCGTTACTATAAAACTGCAACACCTACCAAAAAATAATACCAGTACATAATGAGATATAGAGATATAGAATACATGTAACGCTTTCATTTTAAATTATAATACATATTTAGAAAGAATAATCACTTGAAATTATATTTCAGCCCGGCCACCTAAAAGCGGTAATATTCCCTAAAATCTTATGCTAATTTGTACAGTAAAACCTGATACAGCTATGAAATGAAAGTTACATTCGTTTTGTTTTAGTCGTATACCTTTAAGCCTTCTGTTTGACTAGATTATCAAAATCTGAGAAACTTTCCGAAGAGTGACTATCATTTATTAACTAATTTCAGGACATTTGGTTTGTTGAGTGAAACAAAATTGGTAATTGTCATATTTTTTTAATAATCATTTTTGAAATTAGTTAGACAACATTTGTACTTATATTAATTAGGTACTATAACAATTGTTAATTATAAATAATGTAAAAAAAGGTTACACATTGATAATAACACAGTTATCAAAAAATTATAGTAATATCAATATTACCTTAACATCGAACATTCATTCATTCAGAATATTAGAAGATAATTTTTGGTTAAATACTTATTATACCTTGGTAAAAAATCACAGATTTTCATAATGATTTTTACATCAACTTTGAATTTAAAGTTTTGAAAACTTTCAATTAAAATTATGCTAATATAATTATTACAACAATTCTTAAATAAAGAGAGAACCATAGTTCTTTCAGTGGCAGCTAATGGAAATATAGCTATGTAGTATATATAATTTAACATAATATTAAAATCACAGCTAAAAATCACAATGTTAACTTGTATAATTAAACGTATGCTAATATAATAATCATTGCTAGCCTATATCTGGCATTTGTACTATAAGTATTTTGACTAATTCAAATTTAAATATATTGCTTATTAGAATCGATAAAAACGTACTAATCACTTGATTATGTTATTTAATCAAGCTAAAATGTACGTCAAGGAATGTAAAAATATTAAATCCAAATTACTTTTTTTAACACTAGACTGTAAATCGTCATAACACATCCACAGATCCTGATTAAATAAATGGCATTTATAATGTCCTAGATTTTCCCCCAATACTACATATTCAATAGCACCTACAATCACATAAATATTAGTTCTAACTTTGATAGATAAAGGTATATCGTTCAATATTATTTGATCTGTTCCATTTAAATCAAAAGATATAATATTCTTTACATTATAGCTGGACAAAACAGTGCCCGGGCAATCGTGTTCACAATCCTTCGAAATAACGTCTATACAAATTGAGTCTTCTAGGGCTGATATTCCAAATGTTTTAATTACGTTCATATTAATGGGTAAAAATGGTACTGTTCTTTGAAGTTGAAATGCACATTTTTCTTCGGTACATATTTTTGTAAATAGAGCGCTATAAAATAATTCTAAAATCATTTGTTCAAACAAATTTGCGACATTGCATTCACAATTTATATTTATTGTATTTTTCGAGGATAGTTTGTAGTACGTATACTTAGTTCGTATACTGCGGCTTCAGATATGTTTTTGTTACCTATAAATTGTATATAATTACATAACATATTATTATTATTTTCAGTCTGATCCATTTCTAATTTAAAGTTATTAAATGCAATATAACCATAAGCTATTAAATATGTAACAGCATCAAAACCACATGTATTTGTTAAAGTGGAACCAGTTACAATATTTCCATTTTTTATAAATTTTAACATTTTATAAATCGGTACGGTAACTGGCTCTTCAGCTTGTCCTTTCCAATTTTCTACAAAACTTGGCATATCACTGAAAATAGAATCTTGAGGAAATAACCGTTTTTGGTGTGTTCTTTTTTGACGATTCTTTTTGATTTTAATCTTTCGCTCTTGAAGGGGCGGTGCCTCATTATTTTGTAGTTCACTAGCAGCGATATTAAGCTCTCCATTTAAATGATTAATATGTATGTTTAGAAATTCGTCAATCCTGTATTTTCTTACTTTAGTTTTGAGTAATAAATGTTTTATTGTTTTAAAATAATCCTCTGATGCACTAGACGATGGATTTTTGTTTTTTGAATTGTATAATGGAGCCATAACGTTTGACCACATGGGCAATTTTCCCAATAAACGTTTTAGAGTAGATATTAGAGGCGGATAATATAATTTGTTGG
Source organism: Dryobota labecula (assembly GCA_947523025.1). Lineage (NCBI taxonomy): Eukaryota > Metazoa > Arthropoda > Insecta > Lepidoptera > Noctuidae > Dryobota > Dryobota labecula. The sequence continues at coordinate 4,000,989 of OX383292.1, forward strand.
GGCGTTCACAAGATTCCTCTTCTTGTTTATTTTTACAAGCAACAATATTATCAAACCATACCATAAAATTGCTTACATCTAAAACATTCTCCTCATTTAGGAATCTTTCTTCATCTACGTAATTGTGTGCGTTGTTAGAATCTTTTTTATCAATTGTAATACCTTGAATTCTTCTTTTCAAATTACAGTGGGCATCAAAGCAAATTTTTGAATAAAATTTAGTTAAAATAACAGTTAACATATTTTCAATTATCTCTCTTATGACTACGATACACTCTGCTGTTTTAATGTAAAGAATACAACGAACAAAGAAAAATTTTACATTTTCTGTTGTATTATTGAAGCACGAAAGATTATGAATAGTTTTGACAAAGTGACTTGTATCTATTCGCATATATACTACAGGCAAACTATTTGTATGTCCCTCCAATGCACTGTAAGAAGCTTCTAAGTAATCTTTTGTAGATTTATATGAAGTAAAGCATTGGATTGTAGCAGCAATCAAAGCTGAGGAATCGTCCGTGATTATTTCTGCAGGAGGGATAATTCCATTACTGGCCCATTTACCCAACCAATCCGCAATGCTATTTTTAGTGTGAGAATCACTAAGCATTTGTGAAATTGGAATAGATTTTAAAAAGCTATCAGCAGTTATTAATATAACATATAAGAATAATCTTTTAGTAAATTTAGTCCCATTAGGTAACACAATTGGTTTAATTATAGAGCCTGTGGCATCTAATGATATGGTTGGTCGACCATACTCTTGAACATATTGTTTGTAATATTTTATTTGTTCTTCTAACCAGTAGTAAATATGAAAAGTTGGTTTCATTAAAATTTCCTGAATTACGGAAGAGTATGTTGAAGTATTTGCCATAATGACAACAGATAATATTTGATTGGTATGGTACCATTTCTGCTTCCTTGTTTCATGACGTATTTGGCGTAATGCTCCGACTGATGGCAATACAGGTGGTTCCTTATCTTGAAATATCATATCATGACTCGCTATTTGTTTTCTAACTATTGTTGCTGAATCAAATTTTAATTTCTTAGATAATGTTCGTCTTGAGTACGGAGTGAGTCGTATTTTTTTTAAAGGATTATGCTTAAAATTTGGTTGAAGTTGATCAATTTCACATAAAAAATCAATAATATGATCAGTCTTATCTTTATTTTGAATTTTCACTGTTGCTTGACACTGAGTGCAACGTCCGTAGAATGTAATGTTAGCGCCTTGAATAACATGTCTTTTAAATGCTACAGTACAAGGTAACTTATAAAACTCCCAGAGTTTTTTTCTTAAAAGACCGGACCACTTAAATTTGGGAATAGCTCTGTACGTCTGATATCTTGCACTAGGTTTATTTTTATCGTGTCGTTTATACGTATAACTTAAGGGTTCAATTTTCTTCCATTCATGAACATCAATTGGAAATTTAAAACTAATTTGATGAAGTAAGCTTGCTTGTTGAATAACTGGAGAAGACCCTGATGATGATGTTGACGAAATTATAATACTATTGGTATTATCTTCATTTCTTTTAATGAAGCACTCATCTTTTGCCCGAGGTGAGTTCTGGTTGTTTAAAAAGTTTCTTCTAAAGCTGAGATATAGTGCTTTTGGTGACATCACATAGTTTATATCTTTTGCTATGGTATTGTATATAATAGAACTATATCTTGTCGTGGTGATCAAGCGTTTATGTTTCTCAAATATTTGTTTTTGAGCCACAATATCTAACGCACTACGTTTTCCCATGGTGTAGGCACGCTCAACTGAAATAAAATATATTCATTTTAACTATGGTTTCGTAATAGGTATTCATGTAGGCTAAATAACTACATTAATATTTATTTAAATACAAATTCCCTAAAAAGATAAGTGTATGCAGTAACATTTGCATGCATTATCAAGTATATACATAAATCTATTAAAAAATATTTTAGCACCTAAGGAAAGAAAGAAAGAAAGAAAGCAAAGAATGTTCATAAGAATCAAATTTACTTTCACAAAACTTATAACTTTTGGGACATTAGAAATATATAAGATAGAATAGAGATGGGGAGAGGGGCGCGTGTCGCGGGACGAGGAAAAGAATGCGGTGAGCGAGGGACGTGGATCGCTGTGGCAGGCCGTACAAGGGGGAGTTACAAGAAGCGCGGGTACAGACGAACACCGTCGACGGTTGCCTGATTACAATGAATAATTCACTAAAATCCAATATATAAATCTTACAGTAATTAATAAGAAACTGATTAATTATTGATTTCACGAAATAAATAAGTACACAATAATAATAAGTAAATACATAGGGTAGGTACACAACAATAAGATTCACAAAAACTAAACACTTACTGTTAGTAAATCACCAAAATTATTACCTATTGACTATAAACGAAAGGATAAAATATATTTAGTTGATGGCATTGTATGGAGTTTTATTATTAAGTAAATGAGTGTTTAGATTTACTTTACTTTACCTGTATATTTTTTTAAATAATTACTTAGCTACCCATTAACATTGTTTGTCGATATATTTTAATTTATCAAAACTATGACTTACCTTAAAAACATCACATCACAAACAACTACACTGCAACAACTGATCAAATTTTACACTCACAGTAATATTAAAACGTAAAATATTATGTCAGAAGTGTTGATAACTACACGGCTCTTGCGCATCTATTCTGTCTACTCGGGGAAAATATCTTACGACTTAGGTTGGGACGCGACACAGGCGCCGTCTAAAAATCGGTGGTAGCGTCTGTGAACTATTATCTTTGTATGGTTATGTTGTGAAGCCAAAAACGGAGAAAATATATATAGGTTTAGGTATTATGTATCCAACAATTATTATGTGTGATTTATACTACTTAGTTTATTAATAAAAATATCATAGTAACGCATTTTGTTTCACTCAACAAACCAAATGTCCTGAAATTAGTTAATAAATGATAGTCACTCTTCGGCAAGTTTCTCAGATTTTGATAATCTAGTCAAACAGAAGGCTTAAAGGTATACGACTAAAACGAAACGAATGTAACTTTCATTTCATAGCTGTATCAGGTTTTACTGTACAAATTGGCATAAGATTTTAGGGAATATTACCGCTTTTAGGTGGCCGGGCTGAAATATAATTTCAAGTGATTATTCTTTCTAAATATGTATTATAATTTAAAATGAAAGCGTTACATGTATTCTATATCTCTATATCTCATTATGTACTGGTATTAGTTTTTGGTAGGTGTTGCAGTTTTACTGTTTTATATTAACGAAATAATTTCAGCCCGGCCACCTGCAACCGCTAATATTTCGTATGCTATTGCATTTTAGGATTCGATTTTGTGTTACATATGCATAAATTATAGGGTACATTTCATCTGTAGCACAATATTGCCAGTATTTTTTGTAGATTAGTGGGAAACAAGGTGGCCGGGCTGAAAACGTCAGGCTGGCCCGGCCACTAAGAAGTGCACGTAATTTCTTTTAAAAAGAGTTACATTGAAAATGAAGGTGTTACATATATTAGTATACCCGGGTACATTGGATTGATAACAATCTCATTATTAAATTCCATGGGGCCGGGCCAGCCTGACGTACATCTAATTTATGGCCAAATTGCAGCCCTGTAACGTCAGGCCCAAGTTTCTATGAAGTTTGGGTTTCTCCTTAGGCGACTAAAATCTTAGATATTCGCGCGAAAACGTAAAATGGCTCTTAAAATGGCATTTTGAACATTTATTCATGCCAGATTTCATTTATATATATTTTTACATATTATTTATTAGTGTTATAAGCAATTTGAAGTAGTAGGAAGTTGGAAGGTTAGTAGGAAGTTTCATTTGTCGTTATGTACGAGATTACCAATTCTTTCAATGGAGTGTCAGTGGATGATCATTGGAAAGTCATAGTGACGCCATTCTATTAGTTGTAAGATATTCGGGGAGTCAGGTGTTGTAGGCGGGGGTGTCGAAAGGTTACCAACGCACTTACTCGTAACCAGTGAAAACCACACTGTCAGATTAAACACTTGTATAATCAATAAAATAACACACGATAATTACAGTCAACAAAAATAGAGTCACAATATATAAATCAGCACTTACGAAGTAATAGAATATCTAGAAACTACCTTAAACTGAAATTATTGGCTAACTTAAACTGACTTTATTAAAACTATCTAAGCGCGGAGCGACTAATTCTCGAATATATGTCGAGAGCAACTGAATCGTACGGAGAGATTATTGCTATTGAGAGATTTACTTGATGTATTACTGATGTACTACTACTGAACTATCAATGTACTACAAAAATCAACTTGCTCGGGTTCCCTTTATAGGTTTTACCCATGATCACAAGTTGCGGGTGACTCTTGGTCGTATATTCAATGAAACTCACCAGTTACAAACATTCCTACCTGATGAGGGGGTGTTGAAGGGGAACGGGTGTCTGCGGGGTATTGCGCAGTTAGCTCTCCTTAGACGTAGGAGGGGTACGGGAGACGTGGTTCTACGCAGTATGAAAATGGTACATAACACTGTTTACTTTCCGACACAATGGATTTTACTTTAATCGGTACCCCGGGGGTATATACTGTTATATAAAATAGGTAATTAGGGGGTAAATGCTCCAACTAAGCTAATGGCAGTGTTCAAATTACGCTATCTCTTTACAGTTCTGAGATATCGATCATTTTCATCAGTATATAATGCTATTTAAGCAATTTATATTAGAATATTCGTCTCCACGGAACAATCGATACATTTCAATGATTTGACGACATATATAATTCATTTTAAGCTCGAATTATGGTGCTTTCCGTTACATTCCACCCCCTGTAAAAGGGTTCAACCGCATTACATCATATTTGGTCGGTGGGAAGCACGATAATCTTTGCTACGGGCCGACGCAGGACCCCATTTAACGTCCTAATGTCGACTACACGAACAATACCGTCATTGCCGTAATATACATTCTTAATTACACCTTTTGTCCATACATTCCTGTCCTTATTATTGTCTATAATCACAACTACGTCGTTGACCCGCACATTGGGTACGTTGTTAATCCATTTGTCACGACGTTGCAGCGTTGGGAGGTACTCTCGTAGCCAGCGTCGCCAGAACATGTCGGCGAGCGCGTTCACGCGCCGCCATTGCCGGCGCGAATCGACGTCCTCGAAGTCTCCCGGCAGGAACGGAGTACTCCCGGACGCAGTGCCCAGGAGTAGATGGTTAGGTGTCAGGACCACAGGCTGGTCGTGGTCGTCGTAGACATAAGTTAGAGGCCGGCTGTTTACAATCAGCTCGGCCTCGGTGAGGAGGGTATACAACACCTCCTCTCGGGGAGCGCGTTCCTTGAGCGTGCTTCGGAGTGCGTTTTTTATGGAACGCACCAGGCGCTCCCAGCAGCCGCCCATGTGTGGGGCTGCCGGGGGATTGAAGTGCCACTCGATGCCTCGGTTGATGGCTTCGGCCCTGACTAGACCGTGGTTAAGGTCCTTTAGGGCTGCTCGTAGTTCGGTGTTGGCTCCAATGAAATTGGTACCCTGATCTGAGTACAGATGCGCTGGTTGCCCGCGGCGCGCAATAAGGCGCCGCAAGGCTAGTATGGCGGAGTCGGCGCTCAATGAGGCGGCCAACTCGAGGTGGACGGCGCGTGTGGTGAGGCAAGTGAACAATGCACCCCACCGCTTTTCGCGGCGCCGCCCAATTGCTACCTCCATCGGGCCGAAGTAGTCGACGCCCACTCGGACGAAGGCTCGTCGCGAGGTCTCGACTCTCGCCAGCGGAAGATCGCCCATCTTGGGCGGGGCTGGTTTAGCTCTGGAAACACGACATAATTGACACTGGGCAACCACCGCTTTTACTGAGGTTCTTACCCTTGTGATCCAGTACTTTTCACGAAGGTTGTTGACGACGGTCTCATGGTTGGCGTGTAAAGCCATCCCATGGTAAAATGCGATCAACTTTCGCGTTAGAGGGTGGCGTCCCTCTAATATTATCGGGTGCCTTTCCCCGAAGGTGAGCACCTCGCAGGCACTCAGGCGTCCCCTCACCCGAAGCAAGCCGTCCTCGGTTATCATCGGGTCTAGGGTCTTGATGCTGCTGTTGTTGGGGACGGGCAGGCCTTCTAGTATGGCGGCCCGCTCATCCCGGAAGCTGTCTTCTTGGCACAACCGCATAAGGCAGTTGTGAGCTTCTTCCAGGTCGGGACGCTGTAGCTCTGCTGTTGACCGATGCTTACGACATCGGCCGATGAATATTAGCACGCGTGACATAACGCGCTGTATGCGCGTCCACGAAGAATAGCGCTCGTAGAGAAGGAGTGGCGCCATCGGTGCTGATGTAGCGTGGACCCGCTGAATGCGCTCGAGGTCCGCTTCCGCCGCTTCAGCCTCATGACACACCGGCCACCGCTCCTGTGGATCACATAGAAAAGGGGGGCCAGAAAGCCACACCGCATGGTTATCGGGCCAAGACAATCTGGTCGCTCTGTCAGCAGGGTTATCCTCCGATGGCACCCAGCGCCAATTGCCTCGGTCCGATAATTTATCAATCTCGGCCAGTCTATGTGATACGAATCTCTGAAACTCATGGGCGTCAGAGTTTATCCATCTAAGAACCGTTTTACTGTCTGTCCAGTAAAATTTACGTTTTATAGATAGCCCTAGCTCTTTCTCGACTGTACCTGCACCTTTTTCGAGGGCTACCCTTTCCGGCATGTCTAATTTTAATCTATGCCTTAGTTCTGATGAGTTGGTGACCCACCCCCGTATTACAAATCCACCAGAGGCATGTATCAGGGTCACCTCTTCTATCAGTTTATTCGCTTGGTCCTCGGTACAGACACTATCTAAATAATCGTCCATGTAATGTTTGGCCTTTATGGCCTCCACTGCTTCTGGATATCGATCACCAAACTCACTGGCGTTTTTGTTGAGTATATATATCGCCGTGGTAGGTGATGAGGTCGCCCCAAAGATCATGGAATTCATCGCGAATACCTTTGGTTCAATGGACTGATCCGCGTCTCTCCATAAAAATAACTGCGCGCCTTGATCCTCAGTCCTTATCCTAATTCTCATAAACATGTCCGCGATGTCTCCTGTAAAGGCTATGGGACCTATACGAAATTTCATCAATATACCAAGCAATGAATTCAGCAGGTCAGGACCGGTCAAAAGGTTATCATTTAAGCATGTTCCGTGAGACGTGGCGGCCGCATCGAAGACTAAACGGAGCTTTCCTGGCTTGTTGAGATTTACCACGCCAAAATGTGGCAGATACCATATAGGTGAGCTATCCAAACTCCCCTCCACCTCTCTCGCATAGCCCTCTTCTAGCAGTCTATCTATTTGCTTATTATACGCCTCAGCGAAGACGGCGTCTTTTCGCACGCGCCTTTCTATTCCGTATAACCGTTGTCGGGCCTGATTATAATTATTAGGCAATTCCACATCATCATGTTTCCATAATAGCCCTACTTCCCATTGTGAACTATCAGGTACGCGGCGGCTAGTATTATCTAGGATTTCTAACGCTCTTTCATTATTTTTATTTTTACGAGCGTTTTGCGAAATACCTATAGCTTCTAGCTCGAACTGAGCTTTGACTAGGTCATGCAGATCAGGCAGGGGAACTGTCACAAAATTTACTGACTGATCGTTAACATCGTTAGCACTATCGAATGGTCCGTGTACGACCCAACCTAGCTTCGTGAGGGAGGCAACTGGTTTACCGGATCGTCCATGTCGGATGTCCTGACTGACCAAAAGCTGCCAGTTATCCTGCCCAAGCAACAACATCGGCTTAGCGCCCCTCATCTCCACGCAACCCAAGTCACGGAGGTGAGCGTTATCGTTCAGCATAGCAGCGGACACAGTTTGTATTGGCAAATTCATGTTGACCATGGTACGGCATTTGATTTCATGTTGTTGTCCGTTTGGCCCTGTGATCCGTGCTTGTACCGCTCGCGAAGTTAAATCAGTGACTCCGTAGCCACCCGCTGTTTTTAATGTAAGAGGTATGCGGGGGCCTGCTAGGTCTGAAGCTATAGCACTGTCGATCAGTGATACTGTTGCCCCGTCGTCTAGTAGCGCGTAACATTTATGATGCGTTCCATTGCTATTGGTTATTCCAATTGGAATTATCTTTAATAGAGCCGTAGCTCGCCATTCCCCTATGTTAGTGACGCTTTCCGTTTTTTCACTAACTGTTTTGCCGGCCTCCGGTTTATTGCTGTCTTTGTTCTGTTTATCTGCATGCAATAAAATATGATGGCTGTAGCCACATTTCTCGCACCTTTTGGCGCGGCAAAACCTCTTAGGGTGTTTACTAACTAAACATTTGAAACATGTATTTTTGTCTTTAATAGTGTCCCATCGTTGTTGCACGCTTAATTTACCGAATGCGTCGCAGTGTTCAATGGCATGTTCCTTTTTGCAAATTAGGCATTCTTTAGGTACACTAGACTCGTCACTATGCGTATGTACCCGCTGAGCCGGCGGTACTTTATTATTACTTGAGCGCGCGGCTTGCTTTTGTTGCCTCACAGGTGGCTTGGCTGGACTAGCTTCGAACATACTGGCTTGAACGTAATATGAAGTCGAGCGAGTTAAATGTTTTAAGAAGTGTGACATTAATTCTAGGTCCGGTGACACTCTTAGGTCCACCCCCTGTGAGCTATCTATACCCATAGCAAAATCGCCGTATTGCGCGCGCTGTATTGGAGTTAATTTGTTAACTATCTCACTAACTAATTGCGGATTATTTATATACCCGTCGGCTCTAATGTTTTTAAGTAGGGACACAACATTCCTTATTGTAGACGTGAACCGCCTTAACTCACGGCCACTCTCAGTTATCCTAGGTAGATCCCTAATTTTCTTGAGTGCACTTTGTAATATTAACGTCGGATGACCGAACTCCTCATCTAGTGCGCGCATTATTTCGGAAGGATCTGTACCTGACCGTAATAGGTCCTCAACTGAGGTCTTCGCGTCGCCATGCAATGACGTCTTAAGCCGGGCTAAGTTTTCATGCGTTCTAAAATTATACTGTTCGGCTGTGTCCCAATACATATTCTTATAAGAAATCCATTCAGCTGGGTCACCGCTAAAATGGGGTAGCTCGTACGCCTGTCTAGGTACCGGACGCGGTCGCGACATACTAGTAATAGCCTCTGCCAATCTGTCTATCTTGCTGTCCCTATCGCCCGACATTTCCCTTCGTCTTTCTTTATCATCCGCCCCGTAATTCTTCTGCCGCCGTGTATCCGACTCGGGTATCGAAACTCGAGGTACACTTGCGACCGGGGTGGTAAAGACGGGATACCTGTCAGGTAAATGGAACGTTACTCTATCCTGAGACACTGGCGTATGCGTCTGGGCCATAGGTACCGTTAGATTCGAAAACGGTACTGACACAGACGGACCTATTACATGCGACACATTATCACGGTATACATTTATATTACTTTCAAGCGTACTTACATTGAGCTGCCTTTGACTCACGGGTGGGTTACGGGGCGCGGCCATTTCCGTAGGCGCGCGCGCTGCAGACGGGGTACACAACACTGCATCCGATTGACACAACACTGGGCCTGACTGGTGCAACACTGTTTGTTGTTGCGTTACCTGAGGCGTTGTGTCTATCCACTGCTCTACGCGCTGTGCCGTCCCTGCTTCCGTATTTGAGTCGTCACTCTCGGCAGCTGCTTCTATCTCTGCAATATCAGCTTCCATCCTTTTCTTGAGAAGGTTTTCTTTCAGCTGTACTAGCTCCTTTTCAGCTTCATACTCTATGCGTTTCCTGATATACTCGACGCTCTTGCGGCTAGCTTTTGATGACGTTCTGCTTCGCGGCGACGTATGGCGACCTCTTGCTACTGCCTGTCCTCCCTGGGGTCCCTCTGACGTACTTCCAGCACTGTAGTCGATTACTCGACCACCCGTCAGGGGGATGTTGAGGGCAGACGTTGACGCCATGGTCGGTGCGACAGACGGTGAACCCGGTGCCCTTTCAGACTGCAACCCGGAGTCCGATACTGGGTCATCAATTCTGCGTGCGCTCTGCTCTTCAGCCAGCTTTCGCAGCCTGCTGCGTGTGGTGATGGTGCTCCTCTGACTTATGGTTACTTGTAAACCTTATCCGGCTCGTAAGGACCAAAATGTAAGATATTCGGGGAGTCAGGTGTTGTAGGCGGGGGTGTCGAAAGGTTACCAACGCACTTACTCGTAACCAGTGAAAAAAACCACACTGTCAGATTAACACTTGTATAATCAATAAAATAACACACGATAATTACAGTCAACAAAAATAGAGTCACAATATATAAATCAGCACTTACGAACTAATAGAGTATATAGAAACTACCTTAAACTGAAATTATTGGCTAACTTAAACTGACTTTATTAAAACTATCTAAGCGCGGAGCGACTAATTCTCGAATATATGTGGAGAGCAACTGAATCGTACGGAGAGATTATTGCTATTGAGAGATTTACTTGATGTATTACTACTGAACTACCAATGTACCACTGATGTGCTACCGATGTACTACAAAAATCAACTTGCTCGGGTTCCCTTTATAGGTTTTACCCATGATCACAAGTTGCGGGTGACTCTTGGTCGTATATTCAATGAAACTCACCAGTTACAAACATTCCTACCTGATGAGGGGGTGTTGAAGGGGAACGGGTGTCTGCGGGGTATTGCGCAGTTAGCTCTCCTTAGACGTAGGAGGGGTACGGGAGACGTGGTTCTACGCAGTATGAAAATGGTACATAACACTGTTTACTTTCCGACACAATGGATTTTACTTTAATCGGTACCCCGGGGGTATATACTGTTATATAAAATAGGTAATTAGGGGGTAAATGCTCCAACTAAGCTAATGGCAGTGTTCAAATTACGCTATCTCTTTACAGTTCTGAGATATCGATCATTTTCATCAGTATATAATGCTATTTAAGCAATTTATATTAGAATATTCGTCTCCACGGAACAATCGATACATTTCAATGATTTGACGACATATATAATTCATTTTAAGCTCGAATTATGGTGCTTTCCGTTACAATTAGTAGATTACCAAACTTGTCAAAATCAACAATTATGAAATCAATGATAGACCATTCTGACACATATTGTAATAGCAGACTTGAGGCTGCAGTTACTATAATTTATAAATAACCCGATTTCTTTTATATTAAACCGCGGGCCACAGCTAGTAGTTGATATGGAACGAATACGAAACCGTTTTTGATATAAAACTATACAGATAAATATAAAACCAAAATAATAAATTACTTACACTCCGAAAAGGGACGCTATAACTAAATGATGGCTGCTGTAAACACATGTTTCATGACTATCGCGTAATCCGATCGCGAATACTGGTTGGAAATGGCAGTTATTTGTTGAAACAGCATTTCTTTTAAATTATATTTATGGTGGGTCAGCAGTAATTCTGCTACAACTTAAATGATTCAAAACAAATCTAATCAAAACCAAATCATTTATTTATTGAAGTGAAAACTTCTTTAGGCGCGTTGAGCACTTTTTTGTAGGGGAAAAACTTATGGGTTCGCGATCGTCACCGAACGCTTTCCATGAGCTATATGTATACTGTGTATACACCATGGCATTTTAGTCGTTTTACAAAGACAGCCCACTTCATGTATCCAATGACTACTAATCATTCATGTAATCTTTTTTTTTAACTTTTGATTTTTTTATTTGTTTATTATGACGCATGATATAGTTAAAAACAACCTATTACGAGTGCAGTCCGAGCCTTGTGTTACAAGGGCACCGCGGAATGGAGCGGCGACATCTTTATCAGAGTTCATTCACCCTAACGCAAAAATGTATTTCTTACTATTGCAACTTAAAACTTAATCTAAATCCATTCTGCGGCGCCCTTGTATCACAAGGCTCGGACTGTACTCGTAACAGGGTGTTTTAAAATATGTCATGCGTCATAATTAGTAATAAAAATAAAAATATAGGTATATAATATATTCAAATGTTCAAAAAAATTTTTTTTACAAAGACATCCCACTTCATGTATCCAATGACTACTGATCCTTAACGTAAAAAAAAAATTATTACAATATTTTTTTTTTTTTTTAATATGCCACGGTGTATATGTGTACTTTTTGGGTGAACAAAAATACAAATTCCTATACTGTTTGAAATGAAAACTTATATAGCCGCGTTGAGCGATTTTAGCTAGGGGAAAAACTTATGGATTCGCGTCACCGAAACGCGCGACATGCTCGTGACGTGTAGCGTCAGACTGTGAGTTATTCCAAAGTTTTGAGTTTTCACTTCTGTCGGCAGTCCTGATGACTGCCAATTTTTAATATGTGGTGGGCAAGAGATAACGTAACACACATGATATCACACCGTCTATTCCCGTAGGGTTAAGCAAAGGTGTACCCATAGTAGGAACACCCACATTTCGCCATTATGTTTAAGTCCCATTTAATTGGGGGCGAGCCTATTTCCATCAATCGGGCACAACTCCAGTCTCCGAGCTGCTACTGCGAAATTCCTGGCAGAATAACCCAATAAAAAACAAATCAACATCATTTATTCGCATATCATGTGGTCGGACAATGTGTTAAATGCGGTAATACAAGACATGTTACATATAAAAATTCAGTGCAATGATAAATTCATAAGTCATTTATTCATTTGCTTAACATAGGTACAATAATAATGGTATAAAGAAAAAAGATAATAAAGAGTGCGCTGTGTTATGCCAGAGGGTGGACAAATGTTTGTTATCAATAATTATAAGCAATCACAATTAAACACAATTATAGTCACATATTACATATTACGAATTCATTAATAAAAAGTATAGCAATAAAAATCAATGTCAATAAGAACAGAAAATCAATGTCAATATACAATACTAATGTCATTATACAATACTAATTTATTATACAATAATAATGTCCTTATACAATACTTATGTCATTAAACAATACTAATGTCATTATACAATACTAATGTCATTATACAATACTAATGTCATTATACAATACTAATGTCATTATGTAATAATAATGCCATTATACAATACTAATGTCAATGTACAAAATACATGTATTTTATTAGCATGTCAACATTCTGTCTTTTATTATATACATACATACTTCTAAAATAAATATCACTAAAATAACTAACAACTATGACGAAGTGAAAGGTAGTAGTAGTTCTTTCACACTTCTTTTAAATACTGCAACAGTTTGGCTTTTGGTTAGTTACTTATATCCTGAAAAAATATATATGCAGACGCACAGTCAGTGACCTGCATAATCCGATCACTCTTCTCCTCCTTTTCTTTTTAAGAGGGGTCAGGTAATGCAAAGCACTGACCGTAGATACATAACTCGGAAATCAATGACAGCGATAAGGGTCGTAGACTCGTAGCTCTCGTCGCACTACAAGGGATGTACTTTCTAAACTAGTGCTAAGAGCTACAACCGCTACGGCCTTCGAGTCTACGCCATAACTATTCCGTAATTTGTGTCTACGATTTTATTCGTAGATGTTTGCCTATTTAACTACGTACTCTAGATTTGTTTTAATGAGGTTAAATTATAGTACCTACTAGTTGCTGCCCGCGGATTCGCCCGCGTGGCTCTTCTAAGTACCGTATATACTTTCATATGCATTTAGTAAAAAGCAGATATTTTGACTTTAAAAACAGACATCAATTTTATTTATATGTATAGAAAAAGCCACGCGGGCGAAGCTGCGGGTAGCTGCTAGTTCTAAATTAAAAGTAGCTTAAGTTACTCCTTATATAATCAGCTATCTGCCAGTGAAACTCACGTCAAAATTAGTCTAGCCGTTTTGAAGATTAGCCGAAACAAAGAGACAGATAAAAATGTAAAAAATTGCTTTTGTCATAAGTACTATATACAGTGTGAGTCTTTATAATGTGCACATATCGAAATGAGGGAATCTATGCTTAATTTTGTCTATGGCAAAAATATAACAAAAATCTAAATTATTATTTTAATTTTTATGGAAATTTAAAAAAAAATTGTTCCCAGTGTAAACAAAACGGTGTAACTTTTAAACAAAATGATCTATCACGATGAAACAAACTCCATAACGATTGGAAGTAATTAGGCGTCCTCATAAAATAAAAATTGGGGGAAAAACTACCCTCAATGAAATATGAATGAAACATGTTTTTTTAGTAAAAATCTGTTTTTTTTTCATCATTTTTTACAATAATTGTAAAATTTCTCAATAAGGGGGCGTCTTATTGAGAAATTTTGAAATAAAAATAAAAATTCCATATAAAAAAAATTATTTTGTATTTTTTCCGTAGATAAAATTAAGCATAGATTCCCTCATTTCGATATGTGCACATTATAAAGACTCACACTGTATACGTATATATGCATTTAGTAAAAATCTGTTATTTTGACATTACAAACAGACTTCAATTTTATTTATTTGTATAAATAGATTATTTTTATTGACTAATTGGATACTGTTTTTGAAAGCCTGATTTGTTGTCAAATCCTTTTTATTTGGCTCTTGATTCTTTGGGTTAAACCAGGAGCCAACATATTTTACGGCGGGGTTTCCTCATTTAAATGCAGATACCAGATTTCCAGAAACTGAAAGAGTCGTCTAAAAAGCTTTTATAAGTCCATACATAAGTGGATGCGGTTCAATTAACCACATCGTCTGGTATGATAATTAGGATTATTTATTTACAAAGGTAGTATCATTAAAAGAAGGTAATACCTCGATACCGATTCTTGCGATACTTTTCCTGAATCGTAATCGATCAGCAAACAAATTGCCTTGTAATGATTACCAGTGTATTGGTTATTATGCCCACTTCTTTTATACTTGTGACCAATTACAATAAAAGGCACAATAAAGTGACAATGGTACCGATTCCCTTGTTCACAAACTAAACTAAATTTAAGTTCATTGCGTTTTCTTTCTATTTCATTAAAAAAAGGACAGAAGATAAATTTTAATTTAGTCCTGTCAAATTAATCAAATCAAATAATTAAGTAAGTATAAGTGTAATAAGTTAAGTATATTCCATACCAAATAACCTATAGTATAACGAGGTGTAAAAACATACAAATAAATTTATCCATAAAAATATATTCAAGATAAAATCGTAGGTCTTTTCTCTCATGTCTTCCAATTACTTACAACAAGTATAACCCGACAGAGACAACGTGTACACAATATTGATTGGTTTACTGGCTTACTTTACACTTTGCAAGATAATAGGGTGAAATTACAATACGCCATCAATCATAACACCATCATTCAACTTTGCCGTGTAATAATTGGCGAAAAAACAATCTTGGCGCCTATAAAAGTTGATGGATCGACGTCTTTTAACATATCAAGTCGTCACTTTGTATGGAAAAGTAAATTTTGATGGTTATATATACAATACGGTTTTTTTATATTAACCTACTTGGCAAGGCTTGTTATAGCGGTCTGTTGTTGTTTGTTGCTTTTATTTGGGTGAATATTTGTGGTATTTTCCGAAGCACAGGATTCGATTCGATTATACAACACGTCCCGGTATTAACGCACGCAACCAAACATCCCAATTAGAATATTATGTTATAAACAAAATACATACACTGAAGTTTTACTGTTATGAATAAAATAACACTCATGCATGTTTGCGTTTCTGTATATTGATCAAAATATGATTTGCGAACGTAACAAGTATGTATTATAATAAAATTATAATGATTACAATCAGCAATACAACTCCTTAAGTTAGAATGGCCCTTAAATGTAATGATTTCATGAAATAGACATTCAATAGAGTACTTGGTCTTACACAGTTGTATTGATGATTTTAATGTTTATGATTCTGTAAATACATACTTGTTACGGTCGAGAATTATATTTTTGTCAACATACAACCTGATACAGATACCTACAAATTGCAGAAAACGTAAGAATATTTGAATTTCGCTGGCTACCCTGGCGCTGTTACCTTAAGTACTCGTACTTAGGTTTCTTGTAGAAGATTCCGTCAGTCCTACAGTTTGACAAAATCTTTTATGCAAATTCCCCAAAGCTTGACTTGGGAGATTTGCATACCGATAATTTTAAATTAAGAAGAAGGATTCCACGTTTTGATTATCTCAAAAAATGTTTAGCACATCTGCAGGCATTTTATTAAATCCTTATCTCCTCAACTATTTATATCGAAACCAGAGACGTATAAATATAATATCAAGTTTATTAAATGAAATGCAAAACAATGAGATCAATGAACTTCATATTTTTGTATTCCTGTATAATTAATCAAAGAAACAGAAGCCCAATTATTGTGATATCTTAACCTGAACCGGATCGAAGGTAATAAATAAAACTGGGCAGGCTGCGATAGCTACTTTTATTACTTTTAATGTAATATAACAAGTGTGACGGGTGTAATAGGGCGACCAATATATCTTGACCGTTCATGGTGGCTCTGCTTGCCAAGGAAATAGTCAAGATTTTCTCAAATTCAGTATTTTTATAAATATAACTTAAGCGACATAGACTTAACATACAATATTACACCTGTTTTCTGAGAGGGTTACGCAGAGGTGTACCTGTATTACCTACACGGTCTTCATTTCGACAGTTATATGAATTCCCATGTAATAGGAGGCGAACCTATTGAGGAGCTCGTGGCTAAGTAACAACAGCCGCACGGGTCGATCCGCCAGGTTAAGCTACGCTTGCCGGGGTTGGTCCGTGGATGGGTGACCATCTTTACATACCGAGGCTCCTCCGTGCCTCGGAAAGTACGTTAAGCCGTTGGTCCCGGCTGTCATTCGTGGATCTTTGACAGTCGTTACGGGTCGTCAGAAGCCCAAAAGTCTGACAGCCAGTCTTACCAAGGGGTATCATGTTACCCAGTTACTGGGTTGTGGAGGTCAGATAGGCAGTCGCTCCATGTAAAATACTGGTATTCAGCTGCATCCGGTTAGACTGGAAGCCGACCCCAACATAGTTGGGAAAAGGCTAGGCAGATTGATTTAGGAGGCGAACCTTTTCCTTCAACCGGGCTCGAATCGAGACTCCGGGCTGCTACGAAGAAATCCTAATAGAAAAAGCCAATAACACTTGGCCCGATCTTTTTTTTTTGGGCGGGCAATCATCAAATAACTTCTCCCGCTCTGGGCGGAGCGGGAGGGCGTGTCAGACTTTTACCAACTAAAACCCACCCGTGTTCCTTCATTTGCCTGTGTATCCCTTTCGGACAAACCTGCAACCCTGGCAGGCATCGGTTCTAGACCACATCTCGGACATCTCTTTGAGGCGCGCGTGGAACATAACGCGCCGTCGACCCGGGCCTGGTCCTTACCGGACGGCGAGCTGCCCATTGCTCGCCGTCCGCAAGCCCGCGCCTACGGTGGCCCGGAATCGGCACCGATTCCCGCCGCCTAGGGCGTCTCCTGCGGCGACTAGGGGCGTGAGGGCGCACAGATTGCCTCTCCCTCACGCGTTCCGCCTCCACCTTCGCGAGCATTACTGCTTCGCAGAAGGAGGTGACGGCTTCCCATGCACTCTCGCTCCGTACCATGGCCTGGACCAGAGCCGGACGCGAGAGATCTGGACCGACCTGGGAATTGAACCCAGGACCACATGCTCAGAGTAGCGCTTGCAACCAGTAGCCCAACAGCAGACTTCTTAAATATTAGTGCAATTTTTCGCCATATCTCAGACATGATGGGCATATTTCAAACGGGACTGTTATGCGAAGTGTTAAAGCGCCCATTGTGTTTTCGACATGTGTTTTGTTATAGTAGCATAAACATATTTAACCGTGGCTAATTTTGGAGTCAGGAATGTAATAAATTTATTTATTAATAAATTTAAGCACAATGGAGGACAAAGATTGTGATTGGTTGCAGCTTGAAGAATGTTTTTAGTCAGATAGGGACTAAAATTATTATTACCCGGTTTCGAAATCGAGAATTTGAAGTTGAGAACTTGTTTGTTTTTATTTTTTTATTCACAACAGGTAAGCTCTTGGCCTTCATCTGACCTGATGGTAAGTGATGATAAGGCCGAAGGTGGAAGCGAGCTGCACCCGGAATCCTCAATCACAGCTAGAGGAGCTGGCTATCTTATCTCTAACTGCCGAAATACAACGAATGCTGTTAGCATTGTTGTTATGGCGACATACCTGAATAAGATGATGGTAGCCAGCCAGGCGGACTTAGAACAAGCGCTACCACCAACCAAACTGAGCAGAAAAAATAATAATTCGGTAAATTCTACTTTAGCATTAGTTAAATCGAAATTCAAATTTTCTTACCTTTTTTGAAATTTGAAGGTCAGCACCAGGTTGTATGTTGTTCTAGATGATTATTATATACATATAGCAATGCTAGAGTACAGTTTCACAAGTTCTCAACTTCAAAATTTCAATTCGGAAACCTTATAGCTCTTTGGAGACTGATAGACGGTTCTATTAGTCTCCAAAGAGCTATAAAAGGTCGCTACAGACCGACAACATGTTCCGGAACTAACACACACCACCAAACGCCCCAAATAGAATATAACGTAATTATCATAAAACATTGTTTATTTATTTAATTGGTTATATTGATTGTGAGAGAAAATTGTGGTCATATTACAAATCTACTCACGCACACAGTCGCACACGTATGTGGGTCTATCGAAGAAGGTACTTCGTCCATTTTGATTTGTTTTGACTGTAGAACGGAAGTGTGACTAATTTACATAGTTTTAATTATTTTTGGGATAAAAAATTACCTATATTAAAAAGTACAGAAATTGATTCAGTAAAGGATTCTTAACAAACTGCTCTCATAATGTGCTTTCAGTCACATTGTATAGTTAAGTACCGTAAAATGGGGTGAATAGGGATGCAGGGGTGAATCGGGACAAAACTTTTAAAGGTATTTTAACATTGAAATAATGTAGTTTGATGCCAAAAATGACTCTTATGTTTACTGTATTATAATTAACGATTAAGTGTCCTTGTTGGCAATAAACTATATTATTTCAACGTTAAAATCCATTTTAAAAATATGTCCCGATTCACCCCTGCATCCCTATTCACCCCGTTTTACTGCCTCTTTTCGCATCGCTCATGAATACTCATGGGAACTTATATACATTCTCGGTGAAAGAAACTTAGCAAGCTATGTAAGTAAAATCAATTCTTAAGTTTCTTCTTGTACCAAAATCCTTGGTATTTGACACGTGTGTAGTCGGTTTAAGTAATATTCAACCAATTAATTAATCATACCAAATGGAATTAGGTTGGTAATTAACTCCGTTTAAAATAATTAATAGTTTCGATAGATTATATTGATTAGTTTGAGCAAAAAGTGGTGTTGAACTGTTTTAAATGGTTTAGGTCATTAGATAAAATGGGTTTTTGTAAATACATAACGACATAAATCCATTATTTTGTGATGAAAAAACAACTAAAATGATGAAAGAATTAATGTTTTCATTGACTTGTTTACCTTGAAATGCATTAACAATATTTTGTTTCAAACAAGCTTTCAACTTACCACTATGTATGTCTACAGGAAAGGAGTACATCAAAATCATAAAACTTTTTCAGGGTATGATCTTTTCCTTCATGCCATGTCATATCTAAGTCTTTTTGACGAAACCAACTTGTATTTCAGCTTGGCTCTTGTAGGTACTTACCTACCTATTTAACTGAGAGGCTGGCATCGCGAGTTACTCCCCGACTCTTGACTGTAAGTGAAGCGCCAGCACGCGTTTTGCTGAGCAGCATGTAATCCAAACTCCCCACGATAATAATCAAAACACTGATTTTATTCAGCCACCGTCGGTCCCTTGCCACCTTCCCACCGACTCAGCTGACCTAAGCCGAGGTTCGTACCCCACAGGGGGTGCCCTTAGCGAGCAGCAGTCGTTTAGTTTATAGTTTTTACGCCCTGGCTGGAGGCATTAAGTTTCGTTAGGAGCTTAAGGCAGCCACAGGAAAGTCCGGTTAAAGAGTCGGAACCTTAGTGGTTACACTCTGAGATGCACTAGATAAAAAAAAAAATCGCGAGTTCAATTCATGCAAGAAGCCAATTTTACCCAATATTTGAATAGCCTAAGTATATGTGACTGTACCTACAGTTGTTATTCATGCACGACGTTATTTATGCTTATGGCCTAAGTATTGTGAGTTGTTCTGAGATTTGTGTCTGTAAACACTCACAATACGGAAGAAATCTTTATACATACCTAGTGTTAGCTTTCTAAAAGTCTTCATTCCTTCATTCGAAGTCTGGTCTTATCATGATCAACAGTGGTCCCATCTTGTGATCTTAATGAACTATGGCAGCTGATGGACGGTATATTTAAAAAAAAAAAACGGGTCAGTTTTCGGGGACTGCCGATTGAAGTGAAAACTACGTAACTAAAGCGTTCGGTGACGATGACGCGAGTTCCAGCTGGAGTTCTGTAGTTTCTGCCTACCTCCATGGGATGAAAGTGTGAGTTTATGTACGTAAATTGACATAACTTTAAAACTCATTCAGAACTCATTATCCTTATTTACAAGGCAAAAAGATATTACTGAGAAGTGAGAGTATTTACGGAACATTCAAATAAATAAACTATTTTACATTTATCATCAATATCTTTCCCATTTGTTTTGTTGGCGGCGTTGAGGCTTCTGTGAAAATGGACCTCAAGTGCTTGTGTTATGGTTGGTTTTTCCTGGTAACTGTTTTCCTGTTGACAGCCCCTTGTGGAGGTTGCGTGTCGATTAATTTGAGCAAATAACAATGTTGCTGTGAGACTATAAATAAATACTGGTATTTATACCTTTTCAGTGAAAGGGCTTCACGATTTAGTCATAAAAAACTAAGATACAATGTTCGCGGTTTCTTAAGGCGCTATAATTCGGCTCTCGAGCCGACTAAAGTAGTACCTTTTCAGTGAAAGGGCTTCACGATTTAGTCATAAAAAACTAAGATACAATGTTCGCGGTTTCTTAAGGCGCTATAATTCGGCTCTCGAGCCGACTAAAGTAGGCTCGCGAAGGGTTCACGCATTTGGTAGGTAATTATTTTAATCATTTTGTCAAGACAAACGCAGAGAATTGTGCTAAACAATGTTACTACCTTACATTTATATCAAAAATAAGAAAAATACGTGTTTTGTAGCTACGTAATGGGTAACATGGCAGGGTAACATTGCTCGCAGAACAGATGGCCGATGGGTCTGAAAGGATTTGGAGTGACGACCATGTACCGGACGACGTAGCGTTGGAAGGCCTCCCACAAGTTGGACCGATGACCTGGTGAAGCCAGCAGGAATGCGCTGGATGCGGGAAGCACAGAGCCGGTCGAAGTGGCGGTGCTTGCGGGAGGCCTATGTCCAGCTGTGGACGTCTTTTGGATGAAATGATGATGATCATGGCTAACCATAAATAAATAAATAAATGATGATGATTTATCCAATTACATAATTCATCACGCCTCGTTTCCCTAAAGGTTTAGGCAGAGGTGTACTTATAATACACCCACATTTCGCCAGTTATGTCTTAGTCCCATGTAATAGCTGGCTCATCTATTGCCACCATCTTGCACAAATTCCAGATTCTGGGCTGCTACTGAGAAATTCCAGATGGAAATACAAAACAACACTTAAAAAAAAAAAAAAATGTTTATTTCTTATCCAAATAATATTCAGAACAATTAGTGATTGGAGCGTCCTTTGAAGCAACTAATGCCTGTATTTAGGAGACTAAATAGTTTATTTTAGTTTTTTTATTAAACTTAAAGTCCAATTATTATCCCCATTAAAGTAGGTAATTATAAATTGGTTTAAAAATGAAAATATATAATTTTTTAATACAATGTCAAGTTAAATAAGTACAACTTTTTTATTTTTTTATGAATGTAATGTCAAAATTTACTAATCAAAATAAAATAAAAAATACTATAAAATAAAATACTAGTCAAAATATAAAAATAAATAAAATTGAATGTGTCTGTTTGTAATGTCAAAATAACAGCTTTTTACTAAATGCATAAGAAAGTATATACGGTACTTATAACAATTAAAATAAAAAAGTGTGTCCGTCTGTCTGTTTGTTCCGGCCCGATTTTGACGGGACTTTCACTAGCAGATAGCTGATGTTATAAGGAGTAACATAGGCTACTTTTATTTCTTTTAAAGCCACGCGATTCAAACGCTTAATAGTATATTACTTACCAAGGGCTGTAAAAGAAAGAAGACCGAAATCGCAGGTATTTGTGACCGGAGCCGTAGGCGAGGGTTGTAAATATGCGATAGAGGGCTTTCTTTTCTACTGCCCGTGGTGAGTACACAATTTTACGTCTTCACTTGGCCACAATGCGAGTTTTACTGTACGCGTAGTGTGCGGTAAAACTCACATTATGGCCAGGTGTGACGTATTTTTTTTTACAAACTTTCATCCCATATTAAACGCCTATAGTGCTCAAAATTTCATGCGTCTAGACCCAGCAGTTTGGGCTTTTAGTTGTCTGCAGTCGGTGGATGAAACAATTTGAGATGTACAAAAATAAAAAAATAATTTGGTATTTTTACAAAATTCCGGACTGCATCATCTCCCCGTAACGCATATAATCGTAACTTAAAATCCGACGGCGTGTATTGGTGTCGGTAATTGGCAATACTCACGCGCACACCACGCGCCGCGCGCCGCCGTCCTCTGTTTAACAATGAGGGTTAAGCAATGCTTATGTAATGTTATCGATCTTCGGTATTGGTGATAGTGTTATTTACCGTGACATATGGGCATAAATGTATGTTTTTTTAGGGTTCCGTAGTCAACAAGGAACCCTTATAGTTTCGCCATGTCAAGTAAACACTGCTTTTCATTTCGAATATGAGGAAAGTAAATACAAACCTGATTGGTTAAACAACTAAAATATTAAGTTTTTTTTTTGGGATAAATTCAACTATGGAACCCTTCATTGTGTGTGGTCCTTCACGCACATGGCCGGTTTTTAAATCCTGACTGAAAATGGGCTACGAGTAATGATACAGTTTTTTGTGACTTTGAACTATTAGTATGGCTTAATTTAAGAGCGGCCTTTCCACTTAGCCTACCCTGAACTTAGGATATGACGAAAATGAAACCATTTTTTATACTTTAGACTTGACGGAACATATTGTTTGAACTCTGAACATAATTCATCAAAAAACCAGTCGGAGTCGAATTGATCGAAGTTAAAAGTGAAAGATTATTCCTTTGTACGGCGAGAAAATAAATTATCTGTGTTGAACCTACTTCACTGAAGCCAATGAATAAAATATAACCCTTTATAATTCACACATTGGCATAAAGGCTCGTACAGACTAGTGCGATATCGCGGGCGCGACGCGACACTAGTAGCACAATTTCGTTGTCGGTGCCTGTCGCGCCCGCGATATCGCGCGAGTCTGTACGAGCCTTTACTCAGAAGCAAAATGTCTCCGATAAAAATTACAAACAAAAAATTACGTAAATTCAAAAAGAAACAATTTCGGGTGCCCAAAAACAGTTGTATCATGTCCTCTAATCATAACAACATTCCTGAATTGATTTATATAATGAATATGAGTGACACCTACGAATCGGCTGGTAGAATGTCAAGCGGGACCTGTTAGCTGGCGACCCTGACATTACCATCACTATTCGGAGCAGCATCGGTTCCGCGAGCTAATACAAAGAGCTCTATTTGGACCGTTGGACCAATAATAGCCTCTTGGGGATTGATGCTCGATTTTGAGCGGTATTCTGCTTATCGGAATCGGTAAGTCACGATTGTGTGGCGAACTGAAGGTCCTTAATTGCTTAAGCCAACGGTCACACATTATCGGCTGTCCAAATATAGGGCCCTGTTGGACACCTTAATGTCACGGTGACGGCCTTTATAATATGACGGAACCACTTCCCTAAAAAACCCTAGCTTTACTGTTCCATTCAGGACCATAGCGTTCTTGACTTGTCATCAAACTTTTCTTTAATAACAGGAAGCCATGTTCTTGAGTGTGAAATCTCGAATGCTAATTATTGCAGCTATAGTATCATTAGGCTGTGCGTCTATCGATCTCCTTCCAATACCCTGACATTAACATTACTATTTCGAGCAGCATCGGTTCCGCGAGCTAATATGTAGATACAAAGACGGCTAGACCAATAATGAGCTTTGTGGCTTCAATGGTTCATTTGAACAGTATCTTCTAATCAGATTTGGTATGTCACGATTGTGTGGTGAAGGTCCTTAATTGCTTACTGGCTCCAGGACCTTAGCATTCTTGTCATCACTCTTTTCTTTATTTATAGGAAGCAATGTTCTTGAGTGTGGAAAATCTTGAATGCTAATTGGAGCTCTATTATCATTAGGCTGTACATCTATCGATCTCCTTTCAAAACCCTGACATTATCATACAGGCAGTTGGATCAATAATGAGCTTTGGGGCTTCAATGGTTCATTTAAACACATATCTTCTAATCGAAATCGGTAAGTCACGATTGTGTGGCTAATCGAAGGTCCTTGATTGGTTACTTGTTGTAGGATCTTAGCATTCTTGATGTCATCACTCTTGTCTTTATTCATGAGAATTAATGTTCTAGAGTGCGGAAAATCTCGAATGCCAGTTGGAGCTCTATAATCATTAGCCTGTGCAACTATCGAACTCCTTCTAAAATCCTGACATTACCTACTATTCCGAACCGAGGCTGGACCGATACCTTCTTGAGCTTGAATGATTTAATTTCAGCAGTATAGTTTTTTTATCAGAATTGAGAGTCACGGTTGTGTAGCGAATTGAAGTCACATACAGATGTGTTGCTGGGGAGGTTGTTTGCTCGCTTCTCCTAGCTTGAACACTAGGAAGTGGTGAAGAGCTTGTGAGTTTAGGGGGGACTATCTTCTGTAATTTGACGTTCAAAAAGTGCTGAGCTTAGATTGAATACATGATACATGATTTTTTTAATTTTCATTTTGAATGTTCAAGAGTGCGGAAAATCTCGAATGCGAATAGGAGCTTTTATAACATACCTATATCTCAAAACAAAAACAATCTTAATGATCGAGACTTCCTACGTTATGATGTTTATATTACACCTCTTATTGAAGCGTTTTGCTAACTGCGTAGGCTGTACTGCATTCTTTCCTTAAAGATCGATCTATTTTAAGGTACTACTGCGCACTTACGATAACTTTATAGTCGCTACCTCCCCGGTCGAGTGCATGTTCAATATTAAATATGAGCGAATTTAAATCATATATTCATTGACATCATAATGAAGATTTTCCTTACAAGCTACACGCTCATGTTTAAAAAGCAGAATGCGTATAAAATTCATGGTTATTTAATAAATAAACGGGGAAGGCAGTTTATTGGCATGAATGGAAAGGGAAGTCAATGGATTCGGACAGGTATTCAGGCCAGCACCTTTTGAAATCATCAAACAAGTTTATAACCAAATATATCTTTCACAGCCTTGAGATTGCCAGGATAAAGACTTGTCCAGTATTTAAGTATTATTGAAGCTAGATAAGGTCATGATTTTTGTAGGGTACCGTACCTCAAAAGGAAAAAAACGAAACCCTTATACGATTACTCGTATGTCTGTCTGACGGACAGACCGTCCGTCGCTGAAGATTTGCTCCGAATCTACTGGACCGATTATATTAATATTTGGTACACATATGAATTTCTGTGACCCAAACGTGGGCGTGTAACTAAAATAAATGAATTTTGAAATGGGGGTCACTTTTGGGGGGCAAATTAGAAAATTAAAAAAAAGTTTTGCAAACGAGAAAGAGAACAAAAAAAAAAGAGAGGAACGGTCGCTCTAGGCGCCAGATGGCAAGGGGAGCCAAAAAGCCAATTACGAAAAACAATTTCCAGCGCAAAGTAAAATTTTGATAGCGCCATTTGAGATGCGCCGGAGCAGTGTAGCCAGATCAGATTTTTAAATGTTAAAGATGGAGGAGTACCTATACTAATTAGAGCTTCCTTATCTAATTTAAATTCAATATGTGTTGTGTAGCGGTGTGTGTGTGTTATGTTGTGTGTCATTTGCAATAAAAGTAAATTTTTGAAAATTTGGGAAATATTATTTATTTAACATAAAACCGAAGTTGAATTAACGTGAAGTGAAAGCGTCGACCAAAGGACGCCATAGACAATCTCGCTCTACCCTGATCAAAGGCTAGGGCTGGCGCTGCTTACATATAATCTTACCGGACACCGTGAAAGGTTTCTGTCCAATATTTCACTGGCTACCGAAAGATTGACCTTTAATGAGAGGTTCTTAATGTAAGCCGATATGGTTTGACGGTGAGTTGTGACGGGCATGGTGTTTTATGTAGGCTTTTGATAAGGTTAATGTGTTTAAATCAATTTGTAGGGAATTATACTTCATTTATGTTGCAAGAAAACATAGTAATTTACTTACGCGTCGAGTGAGTGATGGTGTCTTGACTGTAGACAGAGAGCGATAAAGTGGAAAAGTGGCGTTTTAGTGGGATTTTATTAATTGTGTTCATCAAGTGTTTTTGCCTGTCGCATTATCGACCTATCGAACCAATTAATTGTCACACAAACGTCTAGTCGACCTAATAGAAAAAAGAAAATACAGAGAAATTATTTATTCTGCACAACCACGACATTACAAACAAATAAAAAATAGACAAAATACAAAAAAATAAAAAATAAACTTTAAATGTATAAAAAAGTTTGACAATGTTGTCTATTCCTTGATGTCAGGTGTCAGGCCAAGACCAAAGACAATAGACGTAATGACATGTCGCCCGGTCGCCGTATAAATATAAAAGAAAGAAGCATACTGTTGTCCCCGACCCTTGACTGTAAGTGAAGCGCCAGCACGCGTTTTAGCTGAGCAGCATGTAATCCAAACTCCCCACGATAATAATCAAAACACTGATTTTATCCAGCCACCGTCGGTCCCTTGCCACCCTCCCTCCGACTCAGCTGCCCTAAGCCGAGGTTCGTACCCCACAGGGGGTGCCCTTAGCGAGCAGCAGTCGTTTAGTTTATAGTTTTTACGCCCTGGCATTAAGTTTCGTTAGGAGCTTAAGGCAGCCACAGGAAAGTCCGGTTAAAGAGTCGGAACCTTACCTAGTGGTTACACTCTGAGATGCCCTAGGAATAAGTTATGGTAATGCAATTGTTTTTCATGATTTTGTGTGTAGGCAATTTTCATTCTTGAATTAAAAGATCTACGAAAAAACACTAACTTGAATCCAGAAAGTAAGAAGGGAAGAATACCGTAGAAGATATAGATGGTGCATGGTGTCAAAGATGATACCTATGGCTATAAAGGTGGTGAATACCTACTGAGAGGAGAGGAGAACGATTACTTTAGAGAAGACTTTGACTGACTTTAGAGAAGGATGATGATGCGGCCAAATGATAAATGATTTTTGACGTGAATACGTCACGAAGCAACAAAATTCGATCTAAATAAAAACGGCCACATTCCTCTAGATCGTATTTAGTTGCTTCGTGTCTCAATATGAAACTTTATAAAAGGTATTAGAAAATTCTAGACACACTTACCGATATAGTTGTTTGAGCCGTTTTTCATTATTCCTTCTCAGTCACGAGATATTATGTTTTTAAATGGAGTGGCGCTTGTGGACCCGAGACAGCGCTCTTAAGTATAAAAAACACTTATAGGTACACGTTAAAAGAAATAATGATATCTTGAAACTAGAAGAGGTCCGTAAGCACAAACATAAATCACATTAGTCGACCCAATTATAGCAGATTCATAACATGAATTTGATATGAAAAGATCACGAAACGTCCGAATGCAATTTTAACATATTTTTAATGTCAAACAAGTGCAACCAAATAAATAAGTCACTATTTAATAGGTTTTCCTATTATATATAAATCAGAATTTTATCACTTGATTAATAAAATAACAGTGTACGTAATGTATTCAAATTAAATTGTATCTTTTTCATGATCGCTAAAGTTCCTTTCACATTCCTTGAAGCAAAAAACCAACAAAAAAGTGTGTACAGGATATTATTATATTGTCAATGTACGGTGGCCAGCACATCAAGTTACCACGAACTGTCAATTTTTCTCGTTCGATTTTGAACTTAATCATCAACATTTTAAAGTTTAAAATCGTTTGGAGAAATTTGACATTTTCGTATAGCTATATAAAAAAATAAAAATTATTAAATCTGTGGGTATTTAAATGCGGCATTGTTTTTATACGGGTTTAAGTATTTAAAACTTATTTAACCTGATGTACCTACCTAATAAGAATAGATTTCATACGTGCAGATTTTTATTTTACACTAGCTGCTGACCGCGGCTTCGCCTGCGTGACTTTTTCTGAAATAAAAGTAGCCACAGTTACTTTTTATAAGATCAGCTATCTGCCAGTGAAAGTACCGTCATAATCGGTCCAACCGTTTCGGAGATTAGCTGGAACCTACATACAGAGACAGACAAAAACTATAAAAAATGACTTTTTAGTTTAAGTAACGTTAGTATATACATGACTGTCGAGAACCTGGTTCGAATCAGCTGTGTAAAAACCGAAGAAGTGCCGAAAAAAATTCGCGAGCGGACACAGTGAGTTTCGTGTGTCGGGAACAGAATCGAGTTGCGAGTGACAGTGGTAGCGGTACTGAGTGCAAAAAACGAACAAGAAAGAGGGTAGACCGTTTTGTCTGCTCATAAACACCCACCCGAAATGACTTCAGTTTATCTGTGATCATGGTGCTTGCAACAGCGCCGAAATATCGGGAACTCAAATCAAATAGTAAACATGGTAAATATCCCGTTTGTGTTAATAATAGTACCGTATATACTTTTATATTTATATAGTTAAAAGCTGTTATTTAGACATTACATATAGACACTTCAATTTTATTTATTTGTACCTATGAGACGGGTCTTCGTGCCTCGGAAAGAAACTTAAGCCGTTAGTCCAGGCTGTCATTCGTATACCTTCGACAGACCTTGCAGATCAGAATCCCAAACGTCTGACAACCAGTCGTACCAAGGGGTATCATGTTCGGGCCTGCGGGCGGTGAGTAATGGATAGCTCACCGTCCGATCAGGACCAGGCCCGTGTCGGACGGCGCATATGTGTTCCACGCGCGCCTCAAAGAGATGTCAGCAGCGACGAGGGGGCCCCTTAGGGCCCAAGCCTGCCGGGTCAGCGGGATTGTCCGAAAGGGGTACTGCTGCCCCGGAACATTAAGGGCCAGGGAAGGAACACGGGTGGGTTTTAGTCAGTAAGAGTCTGTCATTTAAAATACTGGTATTCAGCTGCAACTGGTTAGACTGGAAGCTGACCCCAACATAGTTGGAAAAGACTAAGCAGATTGATTGTGACGTGCAAATTTTCGAGGAATTGCTAAAAGGGATAACGAAAGGACGAGTTTCAAAATGACGCAATCAATTATTTTGTTCTTCAAAAACATCAAACATGACCTGTATCTTCATGACTCAGAAAAAAAAAACTGAGGAAGACGCAATAGCTATAAGAAGCTATAAGAAGTGGCAATAGCTTTCAAAGACTTTCAGCATGATCTAAGTAGTCTTGGTGACTGCCGATGCCGAGGCGCCATTTTAACGGCGGCAAATTTTCCTCTTTTATAAGAACACTAGCTTCTGCCCGCGGCTTCGCCCGCGTGGCTTTTTGTAAAATAAAAGTAGCATATCAGGATCAGGATACACAATTCCACTATATATAATTTTTTTATATCTCAAAGGGTTTAGACAGCGTTTTCGTTGAAAGCTCCTCCCAGACGGCTTATTTTTTTCCGACACCAACAAATATCGTTAATGTATACAAAAATGTATGCAAATCTTAACAAATTATATACTAAAACCTTCCTCGGGAACCATGCTATCCATTGGTGAAAACAGCATGAAAATCGGTGCAGCAGTTTTTGAGTTTATCGCGAACAGACAGACAGACGCGGCGGAGGACCTTGTTTTATAATATGTAGTGAAGTGTATCAGGTTTAATGTCTTGGTCCTTGTTCTTCCATTTGGTTCTCCTTCAGTCTTCAGTGGCGTAGCTGGGGGGGAGGGGGCGGCAGGGTCGGCCGCACCAGCTTCTGACAAAAATATAAATAATTTGTATTATTTGAATTATAAAACAAAAATTTAATTTAATATAATATAAACTTTTATTTTTTATTTTAAGTTTTGGGATGACACCTACAATATCTGCACCGGGTGCCACTCATGCTAGCTACGCCACTGTTCTCCTTTGTAGCTCTGTAATATATTCTCTCATCCATCTCTGCCAAAAGTGTTGTCTCAATTGTTCTACTCTTGCATAGCGCGACAGCCGTAGTGTTGGCGTAGTCGTGATTTCGTCACAGGCTGCTGCGGTAAGTGGACGACCGATGAGGAAGTGCGCCGGCGTCAGTGGCAGTACATAAACTTTTCGGTAGCTTAGGTCAGTCCCATACTTAGGTACATTTTTGACTTTTCCATCATCGTTTTTGGCTGTTTTCTGCTGATAGAATGTCAGTTTGTCTCTCTGCCCACTGGTAGTTTGAACGGCAGAAAATTAGAGTTACACTAACCCGTTGTTTCAACTATATATTTAATCTAAGAATGCCTGACGAAGAAACCATTCTAAACAATTCTAACTTTAACCATCAGTCACCAAAAGCACATTCTACAAAGCAACTATAGAATACAAAACTCCAAAAGAAACTCAACGTCCTTGCGCCACAAAAGACCAAAAAACAAAACGGATTGTCCTTTCAACGAGAGGCTCGTATCTTCAAACAATTGACAAACCACCCGTCTGCGTACGCGCATGTAAATCAAACACCTTCACTGCAAGGTGACGCGGGAGTCGTGACTTGTCCGATTGTCATCTTGTGACTTGTCTGTCAGATGATTCACTTGAAAGTATGGGCCTCTAGAGGTATCAGATGCTCGATGTTTTCTATGCGATATCCAGGGCTCTACTTATACTGACAATGCTACATAATTATGTAAAACTTTACAAAATTGTCACATTTCCACGACTTGTGCTGTTTACTAAAGCAGAAAATGTATACAAAAACTTTTGAAATTGTCGAATGGTCGCCTGACGATTTTAATTAAAGAAGGCCTCTGGATGTTTATTTCATTATTGTCCATCAATCACAAAATAGAAAATTACAGGCTGAAACACACACATTTTTAAGGGACTCCAGTGTGAAAGTATGGAACATGAAAAGAAAACATGAGCTTAATTTTGGAGATAACTATTATTGCAATGAAGCAGTAAAGCTCAGTTAGTGTATCGATGAGAGTTTGAGATGGTATCGAAGATGAGAGGTCAACGAACATCGCTTAAAATGTGATTTAACTATCACAAAATCATTTCATAACTCCTATAAAATTAACAGAATGAATTGCCAATTTTTGTTAAAAGAGCGTTGTGACGGGTCCACTTGCGCCTTTAAAAACATATTATCTCGTGACTGAGAAGGAATTATGAAAAACGGCTCAATCAACTATATCGGTGTGTCTAAAATTTTCTAATACCTTTTATAAAGTTTGATATTAACAAAATTCGATCTAAATAAAAACAGCCACATTCCTCTAGATCGTATTTTGTTGCTACGTATCTCACGTAACAACAAAATACGATCTAGAGGTTCGTGTGCTTCGTATCTCAATATTAATCTTTAAAAAAGGTATTAGAAAATTCTAGACACACTTACCGATATAACTGATTGAGCCGTTTTTCATAATTCCTTCTCAGTCATGAGATAATATATGTTTTTAAAGGAGTGGCGCTAGTGGACCGGTGACAACCCTCTTAACATTAAAACATGATTTTAAAACACACGTGGCACTTAAGAATTTAAATATTTAAGCATTTAAAAGCCAATAAATTAAATGCATTTAAGAGAAAAACAAGCAGATATTCAAATATTTAAAAGTTTTAAAAGACCACGGTTAGGTTAACGACCCCAACAGGTATTTTTCCTTTTCTTGTATTTTATAGACTATTTGTCACGCATTATGTACATACGTAAGCGGATAAATTATGTAAATTCTACTTGACAATCAACTGTTCTGAGCGAAATTCATCGGTGTACGCGTGATTTACTTCTCCTTTATAAATATAGAAATAAAGAAGATTATAGAAATGATAAATTTGAAAACAAAACTTTGGATTGTTTGCGGCAAATAAATAATACAATAATTTAAGATTAAGAATATGTAGGTATACCGACGTTACGTAATGACATAAGTAACTGTGTAATTTACTAATGTTTCTAAGTGGTGGATATACTACTATTGTATAGAATCAAGTTCTGCTAACTGAACAGACGGCTGTGCTGCTGGGGAGTTTGTTCCGCCAATTCTTCCCAGCTAAAACACTAGGAAGCGTTTTGGGGGAATGTCTTATGTAATTTTGACTTTCAAAATCGCCCTTTTATTACCAGACGTACTGCAGGTAGGTATCCGCCCGCCGTGTCCTCACGGAGGCGATCGGCGGCGGCGACTCTCGCGTCCGGCCCTAGTCCAGGCCATGGTCCGGAGCGAGAGTGCATGGGAGGCAGTCACCTCCTTCTGCGAAGCAGTAATGCTCGCGAAGGAGGAGGCGGAACGCGTGAGGGAGCGGCAGTCTGTGCGCCCTCACGCCCCTAGTCGCCGCAGGTGACGCCCTGGACGGCGGGAATCGGGACCCGATTCCCGGCCACCGTAGGCGCGGGCTTGCGAATGGCGAGCTATTGGGCAACTCGCCGTCCGGTAAGAACCAGGCCCGGGTCGACGGCGCGTTGTGTTCCACGCGCGCCTCATAGAGATGTCAGCACGCACTGACGGGGTCCGATAGGATCGGTGCCTGCTAGGGTTGCGGGTTTGTCCGAAAGGGATACCGTGGCCCTGGTACACAGGCAATTGAAGGAACATGGGTGGGTTTTAGCCAGTAAAAGTCTGACACGCCCTCCCACTCCGCCCAGATCGGGTGAAGTTTTTTGATAATTTCCCACCCAACAAAAAAAAGTTTAGATGGATCCGCACTTTTTGATATCCCGTCCATTCGTACTCAGCGCTTCTCCTCCACATTTTTTTTACGCACAGCCTAGGTGTGGAACTCTCTGCCAGCGTCTGTTTCCTTCCACATATAACCCGCTTGCCTTCAAAGCAAGAGTGACCAGGCCTCTTCTAGGCACGCTCATTCCATCATAGTCCTCATCCATTGCTTTCCATCAGGCGAGATCGAGATCAAGAGCATGCCCAATAAGAAGAAAAAAAAGTGCTGATTCTAAGCCTAATTTGAATAAACGGATTTTGATTCTGACATTAGAAAGGATAATGCTACTAGTACGTACCTAATCCAAAATGATTCGATTGTAATCTCAAAGTAGATAACTCTGTTATCGATATCGGTCATCACTAGCCCAGTCACGAACCTTTTAAAGTTTAACACATTGCCAATCAATAGACCAATGAGGAAAAGACCAGTTATGAAAATCAAAGAGGAATATTTTTACATACGTTGTGTTCGCGTTTTCGTCCACATTGAAGATTCATACATTAGGCAGTAGTGTAGGTCAGTGAAAGGATTTTTGTAGGTAATAGGGATGACTAGCTTTTGCCCGCGACTCTGCCCGCGTGGATGTCGGTTATCGCGTTAAAAAGTAGCCTATGTCCTTCTCCGTATCCCAGGCTATATCTCTGCCAAATTTCATGACGATCGGTTTAGCGGTTTAGGCGTGAAAACGTAACATACAGACAGACAGACAGACAGACAGATAGACAGACAGACAGACAGACAGAGTTACTTTCACATTTATAATATTAGTATGGATAGTATGGATGACAAAAAAAAATTGTTTGTCCCTCATGTAGATTATTAAAAAATATTGGACACTTATTTTTTCTTTTTTTACGTAATCAAAACATTACGGCGATACATTGAGTTCAAATGTGGCATGACGTTACTGCTCGCTGGATTTTAAACGTAGCTGTGGTGGCGTAACGAGCCCCCACTCCCCAAGTTTAATGTGTTTTATCCAAGTCATTTTTTAATAATATGACAAAGCATAAAATACGTGTCTTATATTTTTTTATTATCTGACTGACGGACTAAGCAGTTTTTCTTTTTTTACCCAGGAAACATCCCTATTGTATCAGTACTTCCAGATATTATTATCTTTTTATAAGAAAACGTACAATTTTAATTTGTATTTTTTTTTTTTTGTTTATCTATTCTGTCCCACTTCTGAGCAAAGGCCTCCGAATAATAACATAACAGGATCCCAGTCGCTTTTACAATCCATCTGTTTTGAATTGATGGCAACATCAGTCCCGCTAAAAATATATAGTTTGACAGCTGTCTATGAAAAGTGTGTCCGGTAATTTAGGCCTAGAGAAAAAGCCAGCAGATCAGGCTAGACGAAACTGTCAAATTTTTCCAAACGATTTTTTACTCTAAAGTGTTGATAGTTAAGTTCAAAATCGAATGAGAAAATCTGACAGTTTGTGGTAAGTTGATGTGCTTGGCGACTATCTCTTAATAGAAGGAAGATTTTGAGTAGTAAATTAAGTGGTTTTATTAAAATGTATTAGCAGTAAAGTCAAGAAATCTTTTGGTACGGTCAGTTTTCAAACATAATTTTTGAGAAAAATATGAAAAGAAATTGGAACAGAAGTTAAATTTAGATAATACAAACTCTTAGCTGAAACATGAAATTCTGAAAAGAAGTGTGTTGGCGACTGGCTGGGATGCCACCTTTTTTTTAAGAACTACATTTTTATTTATTTTGACGTTTATGCTTTTAGAATAGAATAAATATTTTGTTTTAAAAGTAGTTGTCAAGTGTCAGTTTGCCTTGTACATAGTTTTATCCAGTTATTATTGTTAATAAATAGCAGATAATCATATTTAAAGTGTTTCCATCATCCTCCAATCATTCAAAATACCTACAGTACATTTCCTCACCAACAAAGCGTATCGTATAATTTTGAGTCTATTTAGATTACATGTAGGTAAAATTAGCAGTATTCAAAATCAACATCAAAAGTCATTCAAACTAGGCTGAGAATGCGATGAGCACTTTTTGAAAAATGTATCCAAAACGCCCACCCTTCACCACTTCCTAATGCTTTAGCTGGGAACAAGAAGTGGCGAAAAAAACTCCCCAGCTGCACAGCTGTTTGGACAAGGAGTTAATAATTATTGAACTTTTCTTCGCACAGGTGTATTAAAAAGTAAACCAGTATCTTTAGTACGGACTTCTCTTAGGTCGTTATCGAAGCAATTAATCGAGTTCAAGGAAAATAACAGCACCTAAAGAGGTCTGTATCGTCGAAAATATTTAAATATATACAAAACGAAATGCTTATCAACTGAAAGCATCGTAAATTTAGAGAATTTGCAATAAAATGAGTATGTACGCGGATCTTTTGGTGCGTGGTCGAAATCGGGACTAATGCCGCCATCTCGTCTATTCAATACACTTTCAAAAATGTTTACCTCTGATGTTTAATAATAGCGCTACCTTGCCCATGAAGTGCCAAAAGATCTTTATAGTCCTGTAATGAGTGTTTTGGGTGCAATCAAATGGTTCGGTAACTGTCTATTTAAGTAAGTAGGTACCTATACATCATATTTTGTTTATCGAGAAATGTCCTTACTTTGTTTAGCAGCTTGTGAGAGTATATTTAAAATTGGGTCGCTCTACCGCTCTCAGATTAAAAAGCAAAGATTTAATTTTGTTATTTTTGTGATGTCGAGTGGTTTTCGTCTTGGAACTAAGAACTGCCTGAAGAATCTAGAAACGTTTTCTCTTTAGCATTGGGTGTGAAAATGTTTACGTTTTCTCTGTATCAAAATCAAATCAGCACTTTTCGAACGTCAAAATTACATAAGAAGACAGTCCCCCAAACCGTCCGCTCTTTACCCAATGGTCTAAAAACGTTATCTCAAAGGAACTTTGGATAGCGTCATTCCTGTCACTGTCACACAACTGTCAAACAAGTTCAGCAGGGCAAATAGCTGTTTATTTCATGCCCACTTTAAAATTAATTAAGGGAAAAATAACATGACATTTGTACCTAGTCAGTTAATGTTGTAAATCGATTATACTCGATTGCAATCTTACGAATCGATTCCACATTGTATGTGAGCGTTAGGTAGGTAGGTACAGACAGTCAGTCTCAAACCAACGAGAGTTCATTTAATAGTCTTTGTTCAAAAATATTGTATTGATGATAACCACAAAACATATTTCACATTGAGTGCTTCCTTTTTAGTTAAAAACATTGATACAGTTTTATGGAACACAAATTGTAAACCATCAAATGTACACTTGTCGATCTTTTTGAGGTTTACTGAACCTAATAGCCGCGTGGGAGGCAGAGATTATAATCAAACATTACTGTCATAATATTTATGTAATCATTCCGATGGGATCAATGTCTTCGCGGCCATTTAAAATTCGGTTAAATTAATTTAATCATACAAAACAGTGATTGTTTTTCTAATAAAAATAAAGCGGAGCAATAAAATATTTTAAAAAGCCGTTGACATTTCGAAATCATCGTTATTTTATATTTTAGGAACTAATTATTCTGTCAATTTTAATGTTAGGAGTCTTTTTGGATTAAAGTTTAAATGTTAATGTTGATGCACTATTTAAAATATTCTTCTAACAATGAAAACTAAAGCCCCATTTACATAATGCAAGTGTCTTGCATGTGGTATACAATACAAAAAAATATTTCTAGAAAAATGAAACTTCTCCAGATCTCTTTGAAGCAGATTATTTTTCTAGAAAGCACGCTCCTCGTTATTAAATGCCGTGTTCATCCTGGACATAAAATATATCCTTAAACGATCACCTCGTGTATGAACGGACTATCGTAAGATTCGTAAGACTGACTGAGTGTAGGTCTAGAGAAGATTTGAATGAGAGTTATATTTATATTTTAGATATATATGTATTTCTATCTTTGACTGAAGTCCTATCTTTGGCAAAAGTCCTATCTATGACTCAAGTCCTATCTTTGACTAAAGTTCTATCTTTGACTGAAGTCCTATCTTTGACTGAAGTCCTATCTATGACTGCAGTCCTCTCTTTAACTGAAGTCGTTTCTTACCTAGTAAACTTAGTAGGTTAGGTAGACCAATTCATTAAATTTTTGTTCTTAAATGTTGCATTGTCTAAACACTGTTCAGACGATGCAACTTTTATTATCGCTTCAACATCAGGCTTAAATTGAAATCCTAATAAATCAAGTTTTGATTTTTAGTTTTTTCAAAGGTATACAAAACTGGTCTAACCCAGCACAGGCTAGCACCGGATAATCTTTACATTAATTTCTCATTCACCATCTGGAATTAATTAATGAAACATAATATCCATACTAATATTATAAATGTGTAAGTAACTCTGTCTGTCTGTCTGGCTGTCTGTATGTTACGTTTTCACGCCTAAACCGCTGAACCGATCGTCATGAAATTTGGCAGAGATATGGAGAAGGACATAGGCTACTTTTTTACGCGATAACTGACATCCACGCGGGTGGAGCCGCCGGCAAAAACTAGTACATACATAAATCTACACAAATAAATAAAATTGAAGTATCTGTTTGTAATGTCAAAAAATATTACTAAATGCATATGAAAGTATACAGTATCTACTTTTAACACAAAAACATATTTTTTGTCATTTAATCTCCGAAACGGCTGGACCAATTTTGATGGGATTTTCACTAGCAGATAGCTGAAGTTATAAGGAGTAACTTAGGTTACTTTTATTTTAGAAAAAACCACGCGTGCGAAGCCTTGGGCAGCAGCTAGTTAATTATAAACGTCAAGCTAATACAAGTTGGTGAGTTGCGATATTTTAATTGCAACAAAAACTTGGAACTTCCAAACAAGGAAGAAATACGCGTTTTGGAGGCGCGGTGATCGGAATCTGTGAATTTAAGATTAACCAATTATTTATAACTATATACCTACATACGTACCAACGTACGTAAATAAAGTGAACCAGTTTTGATTATTTTACTTCAGTATTCTGCTCCAGTTTTTGATCATAGAGCTAGGAATCGTGCGATAAGAACACTGCGTGTTTTTAATGACCGGAAATAAAGCCTGTTCCAAAAATATCTTATTTAAATTTAAATAATGGGATCTGAAAACGTCTAATTGAGTGCTTTGGTTTGATTATTAAAATATTTACCCGTAATTCTAAAAAAAAAACTTTAAATCATCTTAAATATGTTTTCCTTAAGACGATTGAGGTAAATTTTATAACTTTCGTCGATAATTTTTCAATTGCAATTTAATAAATAGAAAACAACAGATAGATAGATAGATAGAATACTCTTTATTATGTACACCATAAAAATTACAGATATAAATGTAGAACTTGTTACATAGGGTGTCACAATGGGCGGTCTTATCGCTAAAAGCGATCTCAGATTCTAAATGTAAACTACATTTATAGGTATTGATAGCCACTTTATTAGCAAGCTTTGTGTATCAGAATGGTAACTAGTAGTTTACTATGTATAAAAGTCCCTATGAATATGGTGTGTAGGGAAAGGGTTTTATAAAGAAAAGCACAGAAAGACAAGACTAGGCATTTATTTCAATTAGGCTTGTCAAGGTAACGTTACTGAGAAAGCTAGTTGTCCGTTCCAAAACTAGGTCTTCGTGGAGAAAAACGGATAAGAAACTCCACGGGAACAGCATTAAGTATTCTATCATCATATTTCTTACATTTCCATAAATTACCGTTATCTCAAAACAGATAATTCTATTTATTGGACCTTTACTCAGATTAATAGTTGGTTTTGCTACAATACCTAACATTATTAAATTTATTTATTTGTGACCCACGGATGCACCTTAAGTTAAAAGGGAAAATCTACAAGACTGTGATAAGGCCTGTCGTATTGTATGGATCGGAAGGCTGGGCCGTGAAGAGGACGTATGAAAAAAGATTGCATGTAGCGGAGATGAGAATGTTGAGATGGATGTGTGGAGTGACGAGAATGGATAAAGTCAGAAATGAGTATACAAGGGGAAGTTTGAAAGTGGCACCGGTGACAGAAAATTTGAAAGGACGTCGTTTGGCATGGTATGGTCATGTGATGAGGAGGGAGGAAACGCATGTGAGGAGGAGAGTGATGAAGATAAATGTGGATGGATGGAGAGGGAGAGGAAGGCCCAAAAAAATATGGATGGATTGTGTGAAGAATGATATGAAAGAGAAGGGAGTGAATGATAGAGTGACGGTTGACAGGAGGGAATGGAAAAAGAAAACGTGTTGCGCCGACCCCAAGTAAAATGGGACAAGGGCAGGAAGATGATGATTCAAACAATAATTTTATTGTTGGAAAAAGTGGTGAGATGTACAATTGAAATCTTCTAAATACAGATGAATGTGTTCTGTCTGTGTTGTGTCCTTTAGTGATTAATTGCGTAATAATTTAATCTGGGATTGTTGACACTGTTGTCAGATACTTGTGGAACGGATGAGGCTTTAATTGTTGTGGTAGGTATAATTTTGACTTGTGGGTAAATCATGCGTATAATCATCGATTGTCTATGTAGGTTCGGTTGTACAAGCTTCCCTCGAAATACTGCACGTAGTGACCATAAAAAACCGTCTAAATCGAACTAGAAATTCAAATTGAGTAGTTAATGAAATTATATTCAAGAAACCAGATTTTCTAATGAGGTCAGAACTATTTATAGGTACATTTTCTCTTTATATTCATTTTAGACCACAATAGAAAAGTGATAAACTTGGGGTCATCATTGAAAAAACCGGCCAAGTGCGTGTCGGAACACGCTCAATGAAGGGTTCCGTAGTTGGGATGAATTTATCCCAAGAACAAACTAAACATTGTAGTTGTAAAGAATGTTCCCCCATACATTCCGACTGCAAATGTAAGGTTGTACGCAAAATATTGAGTGATTTAGCATGTTACTCGTATTTTAAGCCCATAGACTTCTTATAGGTTTTTCTGTAATCTATAAGTATTTTTATTTATTTAATGATAAATGATAAATGATAAATGATTTTATTTCTGTAAGTAGGTTTTTACAAACACTTTTACACGTCAATCATATTTTAAAACTAGATGAGGTCGGCATTTCGTATCTGACTACTCTGAGAAGAAAGACCGAAACAAACTCAGAGGTCACAGTCTCTTTTAAAGTCCAGACAATAATCTTGGTCAAATCATGTGAAGACCATGTAGACTGGTGTCTGAAATGGTCTTTTGAAGAAAGAACCAAACAGATTGAGTGGACCTGTCCATTCAGTGCACGCATTTGTCAGTAATCGTGCAGCTCAACTCAGAACATAAGGAGCTCAACGATTCGACGAACAATACCAAAGAAAGGACATTTGGACATTTTATTTTTAGGCTCTGCAGTTTCGGAGATGAGGAGAGGGGGGAGGGAAGGTGAATTGTCATCTATTTTCTTTAATAACTTTAAAACAAATTATATATATTAAAAAAAAAAAAAAACACTGTCCTTCAAGATACAGGATTATCCTAGTTTGAAGGGCTGGGGTCTTACTTATCTATAATAGCCATACCCATCCCTTATTGAAACAGCACTGATGTTACCTAGGCTAAGTTTTTTGGTAAATAAAAATGATTACTTACTTACTTACTTATTAACAAGTCCTTTTCACACGGCACAGTTTGCATTTTTTTTAAATCAAGTTTATCAGATAGGAAATTTCTATTCCATCTAGGTTGTTTTTTTTTAATATGACGTGTAAAATTTCTGGTCTTCCTCGATGATTAGAAAACTAACGCTTGAAAATAACAGGTCTTCTAAAGGAAGAGTTTGATTAAATTATAATTTGCGTCAGCATTGAAACATGGTGATCGTAAAATGTACATACAACAATGGGTTCATTAAAAGTAACGGTTACATCGTGGTAACGGTATTATGCCTTTCGTTAGAGTTCTAGAGCGACTGCAACCACGCATGTTAATCAATGTATTGTCTTACTTTGATTTACATTTTTATTATAACTTAAATGGACTAGGACGGACGATTTTTTAGAGCTCTCGTCTCAGTTGAGGCAACGTTCAGGCGTGGATCAGTATGATATTGTAGTGTAGAATTTTTTGATCATATGGAAATTACATACTGCTAACCGTATTCATTTGTTGATGGCGAGATTTGAACTCCGTTCGCTTGAGTGAAAAGTGCGTATGAAAGCACTCGCAGGAACCGCTACGCTATGTGTGGTACCGTACCGTGTGGTGCCGGACGTAAAGAATAGCACTATCCTAGTTCTTCCCGTGGGTGTCGTAAAAGGCGACTAAGGGACTTACTAGAGAATGGGCAGCAGCGTTCTCTATGAATTTTTAACACCATAATGCGATCGACAACCCGCCTGCCAAGCGTCGCGATTATGGCACCCCCCCCCCCCCCCCAATTGGGGAGGCCTATATCCAACAGTGGACGTCTTTCGGCTGAAATGATGATAATGAATGATGAACCGTATGCATGATGTTGACGTGTGATCCCAATTTTATATCGTAAAAGAACGATACGCCGCGCCGCCAGCGCCGTGTGAAGCTTTCTGACTGGCCAGCTACCCTATAATTCAAACAGGTCTTCAGAAGTTTAAAATGGTGTATTCCCGCCGTCGCCAATACCCGTGTTCCCATTAACAGTAATTCACATAAAATGGCGAAACTAACGGTTCTATTTTCTTTTAAGTACTGATTTTAGAAATAATATTTATAAAATTAGTACTTAAAAGAAAATGGAACCTTTTCTTTCGCCATTTTATATGAAATATAATATGCATACCATTAATGGGGACACGGGCGGTGTGACAGCTTGTGTTGAGTTTGAATTAGGTAAATGACTTTCTTTCCACAGTTTCCGATAGCTATCAAAAGATTGTACCTACCTACAGTGTTTGCAGCCACTCTATTAGTTCTTTATTTAGCACGCTCGTGTGATTTTATTGCTGAATACAACGTCAGAATGGTTTAATTTTATACTAGCTGCTGCCCGCGGCTTCGCCTTTTCTTATAACATCAGCTAGCCTAAGTTACTCCTTATGACATCAGCTATCTGCCACTGAAAGTCCCGTCAAAATCGGTCCAGCCGTTTCGGAGATTAGCCGCAACAAACAGACAAATTAAAAAAAAAAGTTTTTTTATTATAAGAACCGTAAATAATTTTATAATGTATGTATTTAGTAAAAAGCTGTTATTTGGACATTACAAGCAGATACTTCATTTTTATTTATTTGTGTAGATTTATTCAAAAACGAAAAAATTGTCAACGTTCCTTTTTATTTGATACTTACAAGTTAATTTGGATGATATGATTGTTTGAGCACAGTCCCTCGTCTAAACGCTTAGTTAGTCTGTGGGCTATCGATATAAACGCGCGAGAGAGCAATCGAGCAATGTCGCGTTGTGAATGCCAAGGGCGGGTGCGACGACTCCCCACGACGAGAGGCATAAACACTGCTAATTATTGACGGTGTCCACATACCGCACGTTCTTTGAACTGTCAAATTATAGACGTACCACTATTGACACTACAAATTCCTGATTTATGCCTGGGCTGACGACAAATTGATGTTTACTCAGGGCGTTGTTTGAAGTGTGGGACAACAGTTTTTTTTTTCTGATAGGTGTTTGTACTGCCTTGGAACTGTCGTTGGTCGATTCTTGAAGGAGGAAAATAAGATTTATAGGTGTATTGGCTTTATTCTGAGAAGTGTTGTTACCTATTGACAATAATATCCTTGTCCAGGAACATTATTTTGAGTTCTACTGAGAAACGGAAAACACTTTGTTGAAGTACAATTTATTTAGGTACAGGACACCTGCAAATACTGTGTTGTAGTCTCAAATTGGGTGACTTATCCCTAAAGCAAACATTTTAGAATTTTATTTCATAGTAGGAAATTCGAAGTATTTGAATAAACACTGCATTGACTTGTCGGTGCTCAGTCAGAAACTGTTGGTTTTCCTAATTATTGTGTAGGTGTTAACTAAACAAGAAACTCTTTAACAAACAGTATAGCTGTTGTCACTAATAACACGTGTGAACAAAGAAAGTAGAGTGCTACAAGAATGTTTCGGTGCCTCAATGACACCTATTGACAGGGGGCATTGTTGATAAAAAATTGTGAAATTGTCACAGAAAATGTATTGAACAAAAAAAAAAACAATATGGCAACGACAGTTCTGAATCAGTTCGGCCACGGGCAAAAGAGCCATTGTACTGTTGTAAGTATAGTTGACAAAAAAACCGGGCATGTGTGCGTGTCGTACCACACACAATGAAGGCTCCAGGCGACACGCGACGCGACAAAAAGGGACCGCTCGTCGCACGGCACGCGGTGTCTGTGTGGCGTCGCGTGTCGCGCGTGTTTGCAGGAGCCTGGAAGGGTTCCGTAGTTGGGATGAATTTATACCAAGAACAAACCAATTTATACCAACAAAAATTTGCTGTGGGTGAATGGGAGTCGGGCCTCTGGCTTCAGGCACTACCGGCACCCAACATAGGCACTATGCTGGGTGACACAACCTGCCTTGCTACTCGTCTGCGTCTGGGCGCTCCTTGCGTGGGTCTGCATCGCTGCCAATGCGGTGAAGTTGTCGACTGCCTCGGATATCATGGCCTATCCTCCAGCATCAATGACATTATCCGTCGTGCTCTTGTCACCGCCTGGGTCCCAGCTGTTTTAGAACCCAATGGCTTAGCACGCGACGATGGGAAGAGACCGGACGGAATGACCATAATGCCTTGGAAGTTAGGTCGGCCATT
Organism: Dryobota labecula; assembly: GCA_947523025.1. Taxonomy (NCBI): domain Eukaryota; kingdom Metazoa; phylum Arthropoda; class Insecta; order Lepidoptera; family Noctuidae; genus Dryobota; species Dryobota labecula. Next base: position 4,044,829 of record OX383292.1, read on the forward strand.
GGTGTGGGCTGCAACATGTGTCGACACTCTTGCGCCATCTCATATTCCTAGCACGGCGGGCTGTGCTGGGTCGGCTGCACAAGGTGCAGAAAACCTCAAACGGCGCAAATATTGGGAGCTATGTATATGTTTGAGCCGTTTGGGGTTGAAACTCTAGGACCATGGGGTCCGAGTGCCCACTTAGTTTTTCGAGATATCGTCAAGCGGTTGGTCGACTCTTCACATGACCAGAGGGCTGGCCTATTTCTTGGCCAAAGAATCAGTATTGCCATACAACGTGGCAATGCTGCCAGCCTTTCCTGTTGACAGCGATGCGGAAGAATTTTTTGATGCCCTTTGATTCTTTTCCCTCCCCTTTTTTATATACTTGTACATATTAATATTACTTAAAAAGTAATTAATTATATATCAATAAAATATAATAGAACAAACCTATCATTGTAGTTGAAAAACAAGTTCTCCCATGCATTCCAACTGCAAATTAAGTTTGTACGCACATTATTGGAAGTTTTATTATGTTATTTTAAGACCATCATCTAGCCTTTTGCCAACTTACGTTACTGGGTAACACGATACCTCTTGGTAAAACTGGTTGTCTGACAACCAGTCTTTGGGTGTTACCACACCAATCGATCGATCGTCGATCGATACCATCGACATGATCGACGTAGATCGGTTGGTGTCTACTCCGTTAATTGGTAAATAATCCATTCTGCCGTCGATCGATGGCATCGATTGACGATCGATCGATTGGTGTGGGAACACCCTTTCGTTTCGAGCTTCTGACGACCCGTAACGACTGTCAAAGATCCACAAATGACAGCTGGAACCAACGGCTTAGGGTGCTTTCCGAGGCACGGAGGGGTCTTGGTATGTAAAGATGGTCACCCATCCACGGACCAACCGCGGTAAGCGTTGCCACGCGCCAAAAGAACCTTGTAGCGTTATAAGTATACCTATAGATGATAAAAATATCGGCACGTGTGGAATTTAGCTATGCACGGTACGTTTGCTCTTGTTTACCTCATTACCTGAATACGTCAAGTGCCGAGCGTTTTCTTTTAATTGCTTCTGGTCCATCCACTAACTTGTTGATGTAAATGTCAGCAGGCCTGGACGCTGTATTCAATTGACAGACGAACCGGAGCTGGTATCATTCATACAATAATATACTTATGCATCAAGTCTGAGGTTGCACTAAAATAACTGCCACCAATTGCATCAGTAAGACCTGCTTAAAAGTGATATTTTTATAAACTAACCGCCACTAACCAACTAACTTAATCGCCTCTTTGTTTTAGTGGTAAGACCAACTGTGTTAGACCCAGAGGTCTCGGGTTCGATTCCCAGCGGCAAAAATTTCTGCTCGGTTTGGTTGGTGGTAAGGCTTGTTCTAAATCCGCCTGGCTAGCTACCACCATCTTATCTAAGTCTGTCGCCATAACAACAATGTTAACAGCATTGTTGTGTTTCGGCAGATAAATGGCGAGAATTTTCTCGATCGAAAGAAAATCCAAAGTTACCTCCAAACCGAACAATAAACCGTTAGTATTCAAAAATAAAAAAAATACTTAATTAGATAATGAAACTTTGCATATTAACTGAACTAACTATAAAGCAGGGGGGGAGCCAAGTCTACTAATGTACAAACGTTGCAATGGGCTCTTCATTATGAGTTTTTGACAGATTTGCCATACAAACACTGACACTATTGTAATAGCAGACTTGAGGCCCAGGGGCCTAAGTCTACTAATTTACAAACGTTGCAATGGTCTCGCCATTGTGAGTATTTGACAGTGTTTGTATGGCAAATCTGTCAAAAACTCACAATGAAGAGCCCATTGCAACGTTTGTACATTAGTAGACTTGGCTCCCCCCCTGCTTTATAGTTAGTTCAGTTAATATGCAAAGTTTCATTATCTAATTAAGTATTTTTTTATTTTTGAATACTAACGGTTTATTGTTCGGTTTGGAGGTAACTTTGGATTTTCTTTCGATCGAGAAAATTTAGTGGAATCGTGTTTTCGTCCAACATAGTACCTACTTAACATTAATCCTCAACTTTACCATATATTTATTTCGAAAATACTGCAGCAATACTGCAGTATTTTCGACATAACGGAGGATCATGCTAAGCCATTTGAGGTAGTATAGACTTTTAAGGTAAGACAGCCAGTTCCTCTGAGGTTGAGGATTCCGGGTGAAGCTCGCTTCCAACTTCGGCCTTATCATCACTTACCACCAGGTGAGATTAAGGCCAAGAGTTGCCCCGAAGAGCAAAAAAAAAAATTTTTTTTTATTATTTTCCATAATTTTTTTATCGGACGTTCCTTTCCGCAAATGCTGCATCTGGAACTTTATTGGAACCAAGCACAGGCAGGAAGCTTTTCTGCGCTTATCGAAGCCACTTTTTCAAGACACCTGCCACTTCTCGTAGCATTATATATTAATATAACTAATAACGACATCGTTCTACTGTCTTCGCCGTCCTTATCGCGCATTTAATAAGCGTGATTGATACTTCGCGTTCGATGATACGAGTACGACTTACTTCTGCCCGCGGATTCGTCTGCGTGGATTTCGTATTGTTCCCTACTAAACTGCACCCGCTCCAGCTTTCCTTTAAAAGGAAATTTTCGAAAATTAATGAATGAATAATTCTCAAGAAATGGGCTATCAAGTGCAGAGGTTAGCGCGTTCAAACAAACAAACACTTCAGCTTTATTATATCTACTAGCTTCTGCCCGCGACTTCGTCCGCGTTAAATTTTTTATCCCCCCTGGCCCACCCCGTCGCATCGCATCGCCTGTTCGCGCTATTACTTCGTTTTCGCTAAGTGTTCTTTCTTACTTTTTGTTCGGCTCTAAGGCCCGTATTACAGAAGGAAACTCAAGCGTTGATCTCTGTTTAAAACTAGTTTTGAGGCTAGTTTTAATTTTAGAACGTTCCTCAAGCATGGATTCATTGATCATAGTTCAGCTGAGTTTGGCTTTATTTTAGATCGTTACTCAATTCGTGAATCGAGCCCAAGCAGAGATTGGATCTGTAATCACCCAAGTGTGGTCGAGACCGCGCTTGAGCATAGATTGTTATGTTTTTGTTCTGTTCAAGTCTATCTGCGTTGTCGAGTTTTCATATATTATTGTTGTTTTTTTAATTATTGCTACGTATATTTGGATTATGGATTTAAATAGAAGGTTGAACTTTAGCGTTCCTCTCAGATATTTAAGAGATACTCAGGACCAGGACCCATATAATTGTGAAAACTTTAAAAAGAGGTACAGATGTGGTAAAATATTAAATCCTACCAAGGTATAATATACCACGATTTCAGAAAATCACACAACCGTGGGCATCCTATAGCCTCAGAATTGCAAATTCTTGTATGTTTACGTTTTATGTTTTTTTATTAATCATCAAAGCAAACAACGTTGTATACAGAATTATGTATTTATTTTCACATATTTAACATGCTGACATTTCAAGTCAAGTACAAGTTTTTTAAGCTTGACAATTTTGATTACAAAATTAATATACTTCGAAGAGCTTTAGTTTCAATAAATAGGGGATTGTACTATTCAGAACCAAAATAATAACGCAGATTTCCTAAATAATTGCGCTCTTAAGCCTTAGGAGCGCAATCTAAGGTAGATTTTAATATTTCGAACCCAGTGAAGATCAGAACAAAGTTGGTAAATAAAATAAATCGTAAACGAAAACAGGCTGATGCATAGACAATACACATCTCTGCTTGAGGCTCGATTTGAGTCTTGATTCAGCTGAGTATAGATTGATTACCGTTCTGGAATAAGAAAGATGCTCAAGTACTGATTCTATACTTAAACAGTGATCGACTGATTGAAGATCAAACTGGACTTGAGGAACGTTCTGTAATACGGGCCTAAGAACTTTTAGCGTCATCTTAAACCAAAGCATCAAGCATTAAGTGAGTCTTTATACGGTATTTTTTTTTTAAACTTGTGTATAAAGTTTTAATAAATACATAAATACCTAGCCTAAAGCATTTCTCAAGAATTGAAAATTCAACTGGTAGTTGCAGAGATTAGCGCGTTCAACCAAACAAATAACAAACAAACTCTTCAGCTTAAGCCAAATATAGAAGTATATAGATTGTCGGAGGTAGTTTGGCTCTTGAGCAAAAAACTAGTCGTTGTTAGTTCCAACTGGTCGTGTTTGTTGTAACGAACGTCCTTGACATTTGAATGCGATTAGTTCCTTATTGTGCAGTGTCAGCAGTGTGTGCTGGCTCTTAAGACGAAAGCATCAGGGCAGATCTGGGCAGTGCCGGATTAACCACGTAGCAAGAGTAGCGATTGCTACGGGTCCCGCGCAAAAGGCCCCGCGTATCGAAATCCGCCCATAACCGCATGAGCGTTTATTTTTGATGAAACTTATTAACATAACATAATATCACGCCTTGTTTCCCCGAAAGGTTAGACAGAAGTGTACCCATAGTAGGAACACCCACATTTCGCCAGATATATTTAAGTCCCATGTAATAAGGGGGCGAGCTTATTGCCATCAACCGGGCACAAATCCGGACTCCGGGCTGCTACTGAGAAATCCGGCACTGAGTCGAATCATACAATCTGCCTGTCATGACATCATCCGTCAGGCAGTTGCCCACCAGACTCTACACACGTCTGGTCGAAGGATCCTCCCTTTTCTATAGAGGATGAGTGAACTTTACACCCTGTTCCTCATACCTCTTTAGTACGTGCCCGTGGGATATTATCCGACGTGGGTGAAACTGTGGGCAAAAGTAAGTAGATTATAAATTCGAGACGACATGTTGTTAGATATTGTAGCATTCAGCATTGTGTTCCAATTTCGACTAATGACATGCTTTAAAGACAAGGCAAACCCGCTTAATGTGAAATTAATTAGCAGGGTCAAACAACTGATGATGACCTGACCGACTTTTTGTCCAGAACCCTTTTTAATGCAACGCATAAAAAAGCTTACTTTTATTTTTTGGTATTGATACAAGATGGTAGTATCGACACAAGTAGTTTACGATGGGCCCTCCTGCTCGATGGGACGGCCGTCCTCCGTTATATTTATCACATTACCTCCCAGACTCCCATATCATCTTACGAGCAGCTCGAGGGCATCGATCGGAGGACTAATTTGTATAATATGTATGCTCCTCAACCACTATATTTTTGTTATTTTTTCATTAATTTGTTTGCATAGTTGTAAAATATTGTGTCGTTTTATGAAATACTTAAAAAAAAAAATCAAAGGTTATTCAATTTAAAATCAATACTTTTTGAACGTCAAAATTACATAAGACAGTCCACCAAAACGCCCGCCCTTCATCACTTCCTAGTGCTTTAGCTGGAAAGAAGTGGCGCAACAAACTTCCCAGAAGCATAGCTGTCTGTTATGTTAGAAGAACTTGATTCCATACAAAAATATGCAAAATAATCAACATTAGAAAACAAAGTAGGCAAAACATTAAATTATATTATTTGCCATATTATACTCGTATTTCAGCTAGTACACGCCAATACCAACAGAATGGTAGTTTCCTACTAACCCCCAAAATCCTAAATCTAGCACTCCCAGTCTCAAGTAGTTGGGAGTAACACCGCAGCATTGGTCTGATATACTTAACCCTTAGATTATATATTTGAATCTAAGACTTAACCTTTCTGCGGGGAAATTCCCCCACAAAGAAAAAAGAGAATTACCCACGCAAAACACATTATCTGACTTGTAGTGAGTAGTGAATTGCGCGAATTGGCATCGGTTATCAATCCCTATTTCCCTACTAATATTATAATGCGAAAGTAACTCTGTCTGTCTGGTTACGTTTTCACGCCCAAATCGCTGAACCAATTGTCATGAAATTTGGTAGAGATATAGCCTGGGGCTGGGATATGGAGAAGTACATAGGCTACTTTTTTACGCGATAACCGACATCCACGCGGGCGGTGCCGCGGGAAAAAGCTAGTACTAAATAAATAAAGTAAATAGGAATTAAAATATTGTCATCATTCATCTAATAAAATTACAATAAATAATATCACATTTAATTATTTGTTTAATATACACGATTCAGAGAGCATATAAAAAAACGCAGAACACCGATTATTCCTTTTACTGAGTAACTGTAGGTATCACTCAAAATTGTTCGCTACTTTGTATGAATCTGTTATTACATTGGTACAAAATTTCGATGCAATTTACTGGAAAATATCAATACAGAATACGTACGAGCAAATCGACTGTGACGAGGGCCGGATAGAAAGACCGACAGACAGACACACGAGTGATCCTATAAGGGTTTCGTCTTTTCCTTTTAAGGTAGGTACTAAAAAAGGGGTGCATTATTAGAAGCGCAAAAAGTTTTTAGATTGTTGAAAGCTGAAACTTAGAGACGTATATTTAAACAATAAAATACTTAATAATATTATATTTAAGTAATTTGTATTTTTAATGACTTAACACCTTAACACCCAAAAAAACCACAAAGTATTTAACACTAAATACATACAGACTAATAACAATTAATTTATTAATAACATAATATTCATCATAAAACTCAACGACTCAAGTAAATTCCACTGAAATACTTCGTATTTCCCCAGTATGTAGGTCAATGTGAATTTTTAAGGCAATACTTCGTAATTACACAGTTTCTGCTCATGAGTCGTTAATGTAGTAATTAGCAATTAACTTGATGACTTTATCGTCGACTGTCAATTGTTTGTTGCCATTGAGATATATTGTTAATGTCTCGTAAGCATCTGAAATTTTTAGGGTACCAAGTGGCGCCCTCATCGATTGTTTGGTGATTTGTTTTATTTTAGAATGAAATACAGAAAATAAACATATTATGTTGTGCTCCACAAGACTATACGTTATTATTATTAAAAACAGTAGTTTCACATTGTTATGTTTTATTGTAATCCTTAAAACGGAGCTTAGTGGCCACTATTTTCCATCTTAAAGATTACAATAAAACTTATTTAATAAAATAATAAAAGTAAGTCGTGCTAAGAGATGACCAGTCCCTATTAACGGCGTCCATTCACGAAACAAGATGCATGGATCAGCAATTCAGCACCATTCAGCTCAACCATTTTGAAGGGAACTAAATGATCCAACACACACGCCATGTGCCGTGTGGTGCCGCACGTAAAGAATAGCACCACTCCATTTCCTCCCGCGGGTGTCATAAAAGGCGTTCTTTATGCATTTTTTAACACCACACTGCGATCGCCAACCCGCCTGTCAAGCGTCGCGATTATGGCAACCCCCCCCCCCCCCCATTGGGGGAGGCCTATATCCAACAGTGGACGTCTTTCGGCTGAAATGATGATGATGACACTCCACCATCATCAGCGCGACATTTGAGTGAGCATAGCAGCAGCATAGCTTAGCAGTCAGGGCACATGCAAGTCAATGAAAGTTTTTGTTCAATAGTAGTTTTCTGTTCTATTAAACAGCACCTGTCATGAACATGTGTGACAATTATGTAATTTTTTGACAATTATGTCGCATTGTCAGTGATTTTAATAGGGCACAGAACAAACAATCACACTTTCGGATGACTTGAACTACAGAATAGCTAGCAAGGTGCATCGACCGAGCGTCATTCGATACAAAGAGACGTGACTTGATTTCTAATCATTAAATAAATCCAAACTATCCATACTAATAATTATAAATGTGAAAGTAACTCTGTCTGTTACGTATTCACGCCTAAACCGCTGAACCGATCGTCATTAAATTTGGCAGGAATATAGCCTGGGATATAGAGTAGGACATAGGCTGCTTTTTACGCGATAACCGACATCCACGCGGGCAGAGCCGCAGGCAAAAGCTAGTAAAATATAAATAAGCAATGCTTGTCTCTGAGAACTCATAAAAATAATTAGGTAGGTAACTAGGTACTAAGCAGCATTTTTCCCGAACGCATATGTTTGCATATTCTCACTTTAGTTCGTCAATCGGCTCACCAAATAAGTTAAAGGTTTTCTTTTAGCTGCCAAGAACCCAGCGGAGACCATGAATTACAACTATTTTCTTTAGTTCATATTCTTAAATCAAAGACAGATGTACCCATAGATATAAGAAATAAGGAGATAAGCAGCTAAAAATGTAAGAAACCCCATGTCTCCAGTCTGCCCTTCCACTCGCCACAACTACACATGCAGTTCAGAAAAAGCAATAGATACGAAGTCGCGCACACACTCGCAATTCATAAATCGTAACTTATTACACAATCAATTATAAACCTTATCGCATCAAACATAACGCGCATTTACCAAGCACCGTACAACTCACTCACACGAAAACATCGGGCTCTATCGTTGTGCTGTGCAAAAGCCATTTATTTTACATACACGCTAATGATTGACTAAATCGAAAAGTTATCGATTCTTACATTTATTATTGAATTAAAACTTTTGTGGGGGACCTGAAAATTAAATAAATTATAAACGGTATACAAATAATAATATAATATAAATAAACAATATTTTGCTAAAAACAAAATATTATTAAGTAAATAAAAAAAAATTAAAACAATAAATGAGAAAATACAGATGTGTAATAAACATTATTTCACTTAAGTCTTCCAACCGGGTTAAAACGGTTGACAAATTGAAGAATAAACTATAATAGCAATATATTCATTAGACAATCGACACTATTGTCGATAGCCTACGTTACGTTACGTTACGTTGGCAAGGCACAGCGGCTGTACCACGCGACGGCGACGCAACTGCGTACACAAAATATCGTTTTGTGATTTTTACATTGCGTTATCCAGTCACTTAGCGTCATACTTACGTAGTGGTTAAGAAGCAATGTATTTATTGCAAAAATAATACAGTCGCTGTTATGTATGAAAACAAAAATAACGTAGTAAAAGCCAGAAATAATTTACTACTTGTTGTTTTTCATGATTTTAAAGACAAATATAGTTAAATACTTGTACTAACTTATGGTAAGTGATTCCATGATGTACAAACATTTTGTTTTAGCTTCGGTTTTTGCAAGAAATCACTGAACAACACGGCATTCTTATAATTTGTCACGATCACGGTCAAAAGCGCACTAGTTCGCGGAGACCGCCATTTGTCTATTTTGCGAGCATTTCGATCATTGCGAGCGGACACAGACACGCCCTCTTGCCAGTTCTCTTGTTTTTTATATTTCTATGGATGTACCAATATTAACTGGCGTTATAGAGAATATTACGAATATACTATGACTTAACGTCCCCATTTACTTATACCTAGTACACTATACGAGTACACTACACTATATTCCTTCATTATTTAACGCTGCACGAGTGCACGCTACATACGCTAAAATAAAATCCCCCCGCCGCCGCCGCGTCTGTTTGTCTGAATGCGATAAACTCAAAAACTACCGATCGGAATTGGGTTCGGTTTTCACCAATGGACGGAGTGATTCATGAGGAAGGTTTAAGTGTATAATTCATTACGTTTTTATGTACGATGTTTTATTAAGCGCTAAAAAGCGTGTGAAGCAGGGGCGAGTCGCTAGCGTCATATAATTCCTCACTTCTGTGGTTACATTATAAACGTCAAGATAAATTTTACAATTACTTTTGGTTTGTAAGCGATAATTTAACAAAACGGATGGTCGAATCGTGATCTTCATTAATTTGGCGCGAACCTCACCTTGTAAATAAGGTAAAATTGTTCAGATAGCGATATTGAAAAGATCAAGCATTATTACGTGGAATTATGTACAGGTAATGAACAAATAAAATGTTAGGTAATGGAACAGATGTTTTTCTTTGAAATACGGAAGCTATTACTTTATTTAGTCACAATGGTTCAGAGGACCTAAACAAAGTGACATTAGATCAGCGATAACAACGATAGAATAGTCAAAAATTTATGGGACTGCAAGAGCTACCGAAAAGCTTATTTGATTCTGTTGAAAAGTCCTATAGAAATACGAAACGCTTTGAAAGCGATTACCACTTATCTAGACTCTCTTGTCGTGTTAAGGCTCGTGCAGACTCGCGCGATATCGCGGGCGCGACAGGCCCCGAGAAAGAAATTGTACTACTAGTGTCGCGTCGCGCCCGCGATATCGCACTAGTCTGTACGAGCCTTTACGCGCCGCTTCGAGACAATTTTAGGGTTCCGTAGCCCAATGGCAAACGGACATGACGAAATCATAAGGAAATAAGAAATAAATTATTATAATTTCTACTTCTACGAAGAATAGACACAGCTCTTTCTATACGAAGTGACATTTCGTTTCTCCATTTTTGACATCACGCCGTAGAAATCCTTCTACAATCTATAATTTTGTATTTCGTTTCTCACGATCTTTGTCTAGGTCCTTTTTAAGGTTCCGTAGTCAACAAGGAACCCTTATAGTTTCGCCATGTTCGTCCGTCTGTCCGTCCCCAGCTTAGCTCAGAGACTCTTAGTACTAGAAAGCTATAATTTGGCATGGATATACATATTAAGCACGCCGACAAAGTGGTAGTTATTTAGGGTACCTCCTGTACATGTAAAGTGGGAAGTTTTTATTTTCCGCAATATTTTTGAAAAATATTGCGGTGCAAAAATGGTTTGTGAAAAAAAAATCCGATTATGGGATCCGTTTCTGAAATATTAGGCTTTAAAATGCTTAGACTATTTCCTAAGAAAGTTTTCTATCCCAAACTGTCAAAATCACACTGACAACTGATAGTTGTCTAAGGTTGTCAATTTGATTTTGTAATGCCATGTTAAAGACAGTAGAAAACTTTCCTGTCTACATGGAACGTCATTTTTATCTACTCTTCCGTGGACATGCTTGTGTTAAGCCTGCTGATGAGCAGGAGGACCAACGAGGCAGTCGAAGTCGTTTATTTAACTAAAGTAGGTGGTAATAACGACAACTGTTATAGCGTTTCTTAAAAACCGATTCGAAGAACTTAAAGGCACCGAATACAGTCGAAGGCATGTTTTAATTGACACATCAATAATAATGACAATATAATTACCGAATAGTATGTTCTGAAGCAATAAAATGATGATTATGGTCGCAACAAGGTGTTATAAAGTCGTTGAGTAACACGATAATAATTGCAGAATTAAAACAACACAGAAAGATATTTCGCGAAATGTACCTTGGTAAAATATTGCTATATTTTATGGTTCCTTAGACAATCATTGTCCGTGCTTCGGAAAGCACGTTAAGTAAGCAGTTGGTCCCAGCTGTCATTCGTGGATCTTTGACAGTCGTTACGGGTCGTCAGAAAAGATTTTCATCCGAGCTACCATTTTGGAAATATAGACCGTTTAATATAAAAATTAAAAAAAAACAATAAAGGCTCATATCTCGTAGGACTATATGCGTCTCAAAGCCTAAATGGTTTCTATGGTCAAGTTAACCTGATACTGCAATAAAATTGGTAGATATCGCAGAAAAAAAAGTCCTCGCTCCATAGCGCCCCTAAGGTCCTCCAACCAAATTCAGAATTGTGCTAAGCAATCTTACTACTTTTTCATATATAAAAACTAGCTTTTGTCCGCGGCTCCGCCCGCGTGGATGTCGGTTATCGCGTTATAAAGTATTAGCCTATGTCCTTCTCCATATCCCAGGCTATATCTCTGCCAAATTTAATAATGATCGGTCCATCGGTTTAGGCGTGAAAACGTAACATACAGACAGACAGAGTTACTTTCACATTTATAATATTAGTATGGATTAGAAAAAAAAAACCGTCCAAAACCACGCACAATGAAGGGTTCCGTAGTTGATATGAATTTATGCCAAGAACTAACTTAACATTGTAGTTGAAAAATATGTTCTTCCATACGGAATGTATGGGAGAACATGTTTTTCAACTGTAAATGTTAGTTGGTCGACTATTACTCGGTAACTTGTGAACCCTACTTAGCTGTATAGTGTTTACTGATAGTTTTCCTTTTAACTTCGTTATTTATATACCTGCTGTGAATTTTTTCACATATGGTATACAACCATTTAGCTGGCAGGGGGCACTTGACTCTAACACAAATTAGCACTTTAAAGCTTACTATTACGCAAACGGATTTCTGAATCGGAAAATGGTTTTCACAAACCCACGATATTTTTGAACACCCTATTCAACGATACCCCACACCATGGGACAGACGAGAAAAAAATATCATCCCCACTTTACGTGTAGGGGAGGTACCCTAAAAAAATTGTATTTCACGATTTTGTTTTACTACTTTGCCGGCGTGATTAATATGTATACTCATACCAAATTAAAGCTTCCATCACAAAGAGGGGTTTATTTATAAACGCTGCTTAAAGTTAAGTAACGATTAGCGACTGTTTAACCATACATTTTTGACGTTTGAACATCACTTAACTTTAAGCAAAGTTTATGAATAAACCCCAGAGTCTCTAAGCTAAGCCCACGGACAGACAGACAGACGGACATGGCGAAACTATAAGGTTTCCTTGGTTACTACGGATCCCTAAAAACGTCGGCTTTGTAGCTATGAGATTGATTAAACATTACGAAAAGGGGTAACTTATGGATTTTTTTCCATCCACCTAAGTTAATCTAATCGTGTTATTAAAAGTGATTTTTTCAGAATTTTATAACACTGTATTTTGTTTACCATGGATTCAAAAAACTAGTAAGCGCTGTCTCTGTCGGATGATTCCGCCTTATATAATCCGGACGGAAAGTGGTAGGTACCTAGATATCACAAAATTACACACTCCAAAAAGCGGGTATCACGAAAAATTACCTGATATTTATTGGCAGTAGGTACTTACATAAAATATGATGTGTAATTCTGCCTTCTCGTATATTATTATCAATGTGATATACTCAATTACCCGTCATTATGTTAACTTCTCAACGGATGAACCTCCAATTACATTGTGAAAGGATAATGAGAAAAAGTTATGAACATCTTCGAATTCATTTTGAAGATACTTTAAAATTGCTTACTTAATTAATATTAAAAATTAATTTTAAGTATCTTATTAATATGAGGCAATAATATGTTTATAGCAGATAATCGATGGTTTCGAAAATCAGCTTCGGTCAATTTTTTATTCTACGTGGTTTTAGGAAACCCTTGGTGTTTCAGTAAGAAAAATGCGTGAGAAGTACCATTTTTTTTTTAAATATTTATTTAATCTGTAATGTTAGGTACAGTTTTATTTTAAGGCCCATATATATGCCAGTGACCTTAAGCGGTTAGCTTGCGTGTTCTGTACTGAGCTCACGCAACGCGTCGTACGTCCAGCCAGTAATAAGATTCGCCCATCCAGGAGCGCTGTCCCAAATAAGACGCATTATAATTTATTATACATGAAACAAAAGGCATTTTAATAAAACAAGTATACTAAAAGGTCAATAAATAAATTATCTTCAATAAGGTGAAGGTTTGTGTGCACTATGTATTATGAACATAATTTAAAATATTCACATACTAAGTTATTAAGAAAATGCTCTAATTTAACATTTATATTTTTTCCAAATCATTAACTGTACTCGTTTAGACTTGATCTTCAGTATAAAATCATTAAAAGTCAGTTATCGTCGCCTTAACATAACACCTGTCAAACTGCAAAGCAATAAGGTATCCACGACATCAGCCGACCGAGGCCGCCGATCGACCGCCAATCAACCTATGACCATGTTCTGTGGTCATACTGCACACGCACCAATTAAAGTTATTTATTTTAATATTTCATCAAATTTCAATTTATCATATTTCCATACAAAAATAAAAAAAATACAAATTCAACGCTCTAAATGTGACGAACTCTATGCGTAGCAAAATAAACTGCCGTGTCTAGTGCAAAAGGCAGGGGCGACAGTGCACGGGAGGCGTAGGTGGGTACAACAAAATGCAGAATTGAAATGTTTTAGATAGAACAATGAAAACTTGAAGATTTGTTTTTGGTAAATGTATTATGTTTTGTAAAAAGTCATAGAACAAAAGGTGTTGTTTATGATGTTAGTAATACAGTCCTGCAAGGTTGTAAGTGTTTTACCAATAACCCTGTATAAAAAAAAATACCATTTTATCCTACACTCATCGTAAATTAGATGGAAGAATAATTTGACAGTAGAAAAAAAGAAAACGGAAGAAAATACATTTATTTGACCCAGGTAAAGGCACAAAAACAATATTTACACAAACAAAGAAAAAAATAGGTATAAGTAACCGCTACAATTTGTAGAGTAACTCAAGCATTTAAATGATAATCTACTCATAATTAAATCACTATTCATTAAACAATAATTAATTAATATGTAGATGTATGATAAAATAGACACCCCGCTGACATAATGAGCAAATCGCGCAAAAATGCGCACACGCATCTAAGCCGGCTGTCAAGGCCGCGAGGATCTTGACCTACACGCCTACAAACAATGCTGGCCTGTCAACGGCCTAAGTTCACGGCGTGGTGTGAGTCATACACTTTAGCAAGTGGAACTTTAAACTGCCGGAAATTGGAAAAGGACAGTAAATATGTTAGGGTTCTTAGTAAATATTATGTATGTATGTCAATTATAAGTTTATAACCTATTTATGTACTTGATTTGTGATCTTTTTATTATTATTATTATTTTTATATATTTACATATCTATTATTATTATTATTATTTTAATTTTACCTGTTTACATATCTCGGGACCCTGGGGTCCCGGACCTTTGGAAGGCGTACGAGGGGCCGAAGCCAACTCGCAGAGGCCTGTTAGACGCTTTTTAATTAAATGAGGCACCAACCGACGATTATCCCTGTACGCACTATGCAAGTGCACCCAAGGACAACCCCTAGTTGGTGTAGGACTATTGCAGGATATGGAAACAAAGATATTGGACTATGGGTTTGGGTGGTTAAAATGGACTGGTTACCTAAAACTATGGAAGGACTATGGCCCCTGCCTAATGTTTTATTATACACGGATAAAATGGCAGGGGGTGACTTGCACACTCAATAATGGGCCCCCGAAAATGGTCGCTAGCACATAGTGATGTAGCGACAAGGGGGCAACATATCCTGAGGTGCTCGAGGAGTGGAGAGGTATTCCACGGCTCTCAGAACAATCCCAGAGCCCGGAAGATGGTCAAGATCCCTACAAGCACTTACTGGAATACTTCCTTCCTCCGAGCACGTTTGCTCTTGCGAATCTCTACTCAAGCCGGCCAATAAAGGCAAAAACGGGGTGGGAGCTCAGTTCCTCGTCAGTGTTCATTCCAGCCGACCAATAAAGGCAAGCGAGAGATGAGGAACATGACTTCTCCTGGGAGATAGGGTCCGTGCGGTCGCAACTGCCCAATAGCTCGCCACATGCTGCTCTGCGGGTTTCTGTATCTCTCTTGGTCTGGCTCCTCATCCTAGACATGTTCCGGCAAAGTAAACTCTTCCGGCACAGACCTAGAGTTCGGAGCGCGCAAGCCCCACCACGACGTCAACGTAGAGATACGGCGGCGGTGGCGGGGTTATTTTTATTATTATTATTATTATCTCCTCTTAAACACAGCACCTGCCATTTTATCTCTTCACCACCCTTGGTTAACTGGTAGAGAATGCCTAAGGCATTAAGTCCGCCTTCGTAACTTATTTTGTGCGAGAAGTTTAAATAAATAAGTATAGGAAATCCAGCAATTGTTTTTCTTTTGTGCCTATAAAGCGTAACAAAGCACCTGGGTCTAATACAAGTAGGTACATAAATTCCATCGACTAGAAAATAAGAATCAGCGTTAAGGCGGCACTTTTTTTTGCAATTTGCAGGTCAGTATCAGGTTGTATGTTGATCTAAAATTCTAAATTATTTGCGGCCATACCATATTTATTTATTTATAGAATTATAATCATAAAAATCCCTCTAAGTTTATATTACCATATTTAATGACTATTCATGAAAGTAAGGCCACTTAAAAACTTTTAACTAACTATAACATAAATATTATGGACTCTCACTCGTCCATAGTAGCATAAAATATGCATTTATAGAAGAAAAATGTTTTTGAAACATGCGGATTCCTACTATATTTTTACAGGCAATGGCTTAGAAAATGCTATACATATATTTAATATAAATAAAAGTTGGCAACCCTGCTTACAATACAACTCTACTCTCTGCTTCACGCATTTTCTTATATCTTTAAACACACAGCAACAGCAAAGAAGCAAAACCAGAAAACCCGCTAACTCTTATGTCTTGTACCACACATTTTCCAGCACATCTTCCCGACACTGTCAAATGAAACCCAACTCTATTTTTGACACGTTAAGTCCTAAAATGGTTTTATTTTATATTGTTATTGAGTCGTTGAGGTCAAAATTCATTATCCATTATATGCAAATGATTCGTGGTAGGTAATTCTGTTGATGAATTTCATGCGAAAAACTGAATGAGTAAACCATGGACGACATGATGACTCTTATGGTTTGCGGTCGGGACATTAGGACAGACTTT
This sequence comes from Dryobota labecula, assembly GCA_947523025.1. Classification (NCBI taxonomy): domain Eukaryota; kingdom Metazoa; phylum Arthropoda; class Insecta; order Lepidoptera; family Noctuidae; genus Dryobota; species Dryobota labecula. The sequence goes on from OX383292.1 coordinate 4,061,288, forward strand.
ATAATTTTTAGGGTTCCGTACACAGCAGTGATAGCCTAGTGGTGTGACCGTCGTAGGACTGCAATGCCAGCGAGTTCTGGTTCATGTGCGTATTGTATAATAAGGACAACGTACACGCCGAGGGTGCAGTTACTGGAATCGCACGGGAACGTCAACTTCAAGGCGTTCGTCGTGCGTGTGCCGAATCTGTATCTGCCCATCGTCATGGAGGAAGACTTTTGGCCGCAAGACATGGTGTTCCGTCGCTTCGCGGACAAGTTCCACAGGAGTCAGGTCAGCACAAAGTGCAGCTAGTGCAAAGTGATAGTCTTAAGCTTTTTTATTAACACAAGTTTTATATTAAAATATGTATCATGTTTTAGGTTAAGGTATTTTCTATGGGCCTGTGTTGCCTGAAATAAATGGTATTATTATTATTATTTTTATACATTTTCATATCTCGGGACCCTGGGGTCCCGGACCTTTGGAAGGCGTACGAGGGGCCGAAGCCAACTCGCAGAGGCCCGATAGACGCTTTTTAATTAAATGAGGCACCAACCGACGATTATCCCTGTACGCACTATGCAAGTGCACCCAAGGACAACCCCCGGTTGGTGTAGGACTATTGCAGGATATGGAACCAAAGATATTGGACTATGGGTTTGGGTGGTTAAAATGGACTGGGTACCTAAAACTATGGAAGGACTATGGCCCCTGCCTGATCAATGTTTTATTGTACACGGATAAAATGGCAGGGGGTGACTTGCACACTCATTAATGGGCCCACGGAAACGATCGCTAGTATTTAGTGTCGTAGCAACAAGAGGACAACATATCCTGAGGTGCTTGAGGACTGGAGAGGTATTCCACAACTATCGGAACAATCCCAGAGCCCGGAAGATGGTCAAGATTCATACCAGCACTTACTGGAATACTTCCTTCCTCCGAGCACGTTTGCTCTTGCGAATCTCCACTCAAGCCGGCCAATAAAGGCAAAAATGAGGTGGGACCTCAGTTCCTCGTTAGTGTTCATTCCAGCTGGCCAATAAAGGCAAACTAGAGATGAGGAACATGATTTCTCCCGGGAGATAGGGTCCATGGGGTCGCAACTGCCCAACAGCTCGCCACATGCTGCCCTGCGGGTTTCTGTATCTCTCTTGGTCTGGCTCCTCACCCTAGACCTGTTCCGGTAAAGTAAGCTTTACCGGCACAGACCTAGAGTTCGGAGCGCGCGAGCCCCACCATGAAGTCAACGTAGAGATACGGCGGTGGGGTTATTATTATTATTATTTTATATACGTTTATATATCTCGAGACCCTGGGGTCCCGGACCTTTGGAAGGCGTACGAGGGGCCGAAGCCAACTCGCAGAGGCCCCTTAGACAATTTTAAATGGAATGAGGCACCAACCGACGATTATCCCTGTAAGCACTATGCAAGTGCACCCAAGGACAACCCCCGGTTGGTGTAGGACTATTGTAGGATATGGAAACAAATATATTGGACTATGGGTTTGGGTGGTTAAAATGGACTGGTTACCTAAAACTATGGAAGGTCTATGGCCCCTGCCTGATCAATGTTTTATTGTACACGGATAAAATGGCAGGGGGTGACTTGCACACTCATTAATGGGCCCCCGAAAACGGTCGCTAGCACATAGTGACGTAGCGACAAGGGGCAAACATATCCTGAGGTGCTCGAGGAGTGGAGAGGTATTCCACGGCTCTCAGAACAATCCCAGAGCCCGGAAGATGGTCAAGATCCCTACAAGCACTTACTGGAATACTTCCTTCCTCCGAGCACGTTTGCTCTTGCGAATCTCCACTCAAGCCGGCCAATAAAGGCAAGAATGAGGTGGGAGCTCAGTTCCTCGTCAGTGTTCACTCCAGCCGGCCAATAAAGGCAAGCCAGAGATGAGGAACATGACTTCTCCCGGGAGATAGGGTCCGTGGGGTCGCAACTGCCCAACAGATCGCCACATGCTGCCCTGCGGGTTTCTGTATCTCTCTTGGTCTGGCTCCTCACCCTAGACATGTTCCGGTAAAGTAAACTCTACCGGTACAGACCTAAAGTTCGGAGCGCGCAAGCCCCACCACGACGTCAACGTAGAGATACGGCGGTGGGGTATTATTATTATAATTATCACTTGCTTAAAAACGGTGATCGAAAACGTCGTGATGAAACCGGAATGCCTGCGAGATATTACTCGACAGCATATGAAGCCAAGTCAGAGGCCCATGGACGGCATAAAAACTCTGACACCAAAGGCCTAATTGTGTAACACATATTAGTAGGAATCGGTTTCATTTTGACAGTTCAACAACATTCATTGCGTTATTTACGTTGTTGAGCAGAGAAATGTATCGAACATATGAAGCAATGGATTAGCAATCAGCTTCAAAATTATTCAGATTGCGATTGATTGTGTATTGGCATGGATTAGGCTAGTCACTAATCACACGAAAAAGAAGAAATAAAAGAAGAGGGTACCGTACCCAAAGGGTGCCAACCCCTATGACTAAGGCTCCGCTGTCCGTTCGTTCGTCTGTCTGCACAGGGCTGTAATCTTTTGAACCGTAGGTAATAGATGGACATTTAAAATGTTCACAGTGTGGACTACTAGGTATGGCCGCTATAACAAAAAATAAAAGAGAATTAAAAATAAAATAAATTACAAAAATAAAAGGGGCTCCCCTTATATGAAACGTGCTTTTTTTTCGGCTTTTTTTGCTCGGTTTGCGTGGTACCCCTTCGTGTGCGAGTCCGACTCGTTCGTGGCCAATTTTTTTATCGTCTAAAATTGTCTTCAACCATAAAATTCAAAAGCAATCGAAATTAAAGCAGTTCCTAAAAAAATTCGCACCTTTTACGAGTTCTTTGTATTTTTTTTTTTGGCGGCTCGCATTATATTAAATGCTTATACAAATATCTTTGCTTATTTACATAGTATTTTTGGCATGTTTGTTCAAAAGGCAAATTAAGTTCATTTGCCGACGAGCTTTGTTTAAACAAATAGAGAAAACAGGTTTATTCATAATTTTTGTCCAAAAATAGACTAGATATTTACCAGACTGCAAAAAAGTTTTTTTTTAAATATTATTTTCATCGAACTTTTTGTCAATTGTGAACCGATTTTTCTTTTTTTAGTAGAAGAAGCTTATGTGGTGGCCCCATCATATAAATGTTATTAACTTTGCTTGGGTAGTTTTTGAGTTAGCTTTGAAAATACGTATTACTATATTATGCAATTAGTGAATAAAGAACGGATTTAAAGCGAGGGCCATAGATGAATCACGAGCAAGTGAAGGATTCTAACGATTGAATCACGACCGTAGGGAGTGATTCATGATGATTGAATCACGAGCGTAGCGATTGGTTCAAGTGTTAGAATCCCGAGCGACGCGAGTGCTTCATGGCCCTCGATATAAATCCATTTTATTCAAGTATTGCATACTATACTTTATACCATGACTACGAGAAAAAGAAAGATTTAGGCGAAAATAGACATTTAATGAAGAAAAAAAGAAGGATAAATTAATTATAAAATGCACATTAAACTGGGAACAATTTTAGAGTAATTTTCTTATTAGGATACCGTAGAGGCGGGTTACTTTGACCCTAGGGCATAAATTTGGCCCAAATCGAGAAAAAGTTTGAACTGCCCGCCATGTCGCGACCATACAACTGAACGTCGTAGTTCCTTCGGTAACTAATAGATGGGAATAGGAGACGCGTACTTGCGGAACTGTTTTACCGACTCAAGTGCACGTCCTACATGTTCGCGCCGTTTGAAGTTTTGTCAGTAACACCGGCGTATTTTACTGCTGCAAACTTTGATGTGTAATGCTGTATTTTGATAAGTTTTCCAATTGGATTGTAATTTATTTTGTTAGGTATGTATCTAGGAGTATGGCAATTGTTTTTTAAAGACGATTTACTTATGTTTTGGGACTCAAATTACAGATTTAGAAAATCGGTATACATTGACCGCCTTTTCGGGTAACTTTGGACCTGCGGGCCAAAGTGAAAAACTTTACATTTTTGATCAATTTGTTACAGAACTAAATTAAAAAGCGACATTCCTGATGCCATCCGTGTATACTGTACAGACGAAAGCCTGGCAGTCGTCGATATGTCGAGTACACCCAGGCAGATTTAAAAAAATGTCTGGATGCAATCCAATCAAAAGTGCTCACACAAAGAGCGGCTGGAGGAAGGAAATTATAATTTTGTTAAGACTGAAAAGTAAAATTATGTTTACAAAGGTTACCTATTACATCTAAGATCGTTACGTTAAAACAATAAACGATAATATTATTGTAATTTTTGAAATTTTGTTACCTTTCTAATATTTGTTGAGATTTTTTTTTACGTTAAACCTCTCCTGGATATTCAATCTTACCGCTCTTGATGGTTTCTTTGGCCACTGATAGCTGTAAGTGCGATTTTTCACCGATAAAGTTCATGGGGTTAAAGTAACCCTTTCCTAAGAACAATTTTGGCCCAAACTTTAATTTAAAAAAAAAACTAATTACGATTATCATATTTTCAAAAATCACTTTGCATCTTGTTGATTACATCCTTGAGCTTCTTTGTAACATATAATAACACTAAAAAGATAATATCAATACAAACTACAGAACAAATTCCAAAATTATTTGAAAAAAATTGCTAAAGTAACCCGCCTTTACGGTAGTCAATCTGTAAAGCGATATTTATTTCCTGTCGATGGTCAGAACTTTCTGCTGGAGGAAACTCTGGGGCATCTTTGGACGTTGAAGGGCGTGGAGTGCACAAGGAGTAATTTTTTTTTAACTTTGCCCCACACTAGGAATTTCTTCTGTATTGACTTTAAATGTTTGTAAACGCACCCAGCGTTTACAAACATTTAACGTCACATACACAAACAGCCAGATTCGGAACAACTACTTGTAGGTCATACAAATATTGGTTCCGTGCGGTAATCGAACCCGCGACACGCAGCGCAGCGATCAATCGCCCAACCGTGCCGTCCAGTATTGTTTGTATCGAGTACCTATTTTTCGCAAGTAGGTTGTATAGCATTGAGATGGAGGTCGAATATATTGGTGTGTTCTAAATTCAAACACCAAAATAGTGATTAAAAGTGCTTTTTATTCACTGTTTTCAGTGAATAAAATAAGCTTTTTAGAGGGGGAATGGTATAAAATTTGTGTATCTTGATGATGTTATAATACTTCCTGTTATTGTTCTTTACATAGCAAGTAGTGGTAGATTTCGAATTGGTATGGGATAGGTGATATAACTAAAAAGCGAAAAAAATAGAACTTAAAAAAAAACACCTCAGAATGAAAAAAATCGGTGGCAAAAAATAAATTAAGTACTTACAGATAAAAAGACACTATTTGGTGTTTAAAAAAATATATTTTATTCATTAATTTTTTTGTATCATGGATTCATATTTATTTGGTAATGGCGACTGATTCATTCCATTCTGCTTGCAGATTAAAATTATGTTGGTAAGTAGGTATAGATAGAAGTCGTCAAAAACGGTACGAAATGCGAATAATAAAATTATTCGCATTTCGTACCGTTTTTGACGACTTCTATCTTCGAAAGTTTTCATGTGAGAGTTTCAAACTTTCAACTATGAAATATTGTTATTATATTAGGAAATAAGACACTTTGTTATTTAATCAACAATTTATTCATATTCCTATAACTGCCCACTAAATTACATTTTCTATCATAAATCCAAATAAAATGACTTATTAGGTAATAATAGGTAGATACCTGATATAGGTAGAGATATAAATCTATGATAATAATTCCTTTTACTTATATTTGTCAAATCTTTAATTAAAGATAATTAATTCACGATTTGTGCCATTGTGTGGCTAAAAATAAATTAAGTAAGTACCTTTTATCTTGAAACCCCGTTTAGCCGAAACGAATGTTGGCAAAAAGCGATAAAATCACACTTTATATTATATAAGTACTTACAAAACACCAGGACCATTCGGGACCCTATCAAATTTCTTCGTGTATTTTTATAAAAACGGTTTCTACCGTACTTATCGGTTTTATAAAAATAATCTTTTGGTTTTACGATGTGACCAAGTTGGTCGCATTCCTGCACAGCTGCAAAATAACGGTTATTTAATAAAAAATAAGACAGAATCTGCAGGTGTAACTGTCTACCAGCATGTGACTTCCTGTGGAATTGTCGATAAAAAAACTATAAATATAATGAAAAAACTTGATTCTCTGTGATGATATTGATTCTCTTGATTCTCGGATCTTCAATGTTCTATTCAGGTTTTAAAGGTAAAACCATAAACACTGTGTGTATACCATACAGGTTTTCAGTTACTTTAATAACACCTTCTGTGTATATCAAAATACTAGCTTCTGCCTGCGACTTCGTCCGCGTGAAATTTCTTGTTTCCTCGACCCATCACGTCGCATCGTATCGCCCGCCTACCGCCTAGCCCGCCAGACTTTTTCCTTTTTGCTCGGCTTCTTTAGGGTCGTAGCGTGATCTTATATATCTTATTATCTTATATTACCTTCTTCAAGAATTGGGCTGTTAAAAACAAAAAAAAAAAAAATCTAATACGACTGATAGGGTAAAACTTGGTAATACGCCCTAAGTGACAAAACGCCCCACCAATCTAGCACTCACACTAACAACTAACTACTAACTAGTGGCTCCTCGCCCGTCTAGTTAGTTACGAGCACGCTGGCTTTGTTAGTGTGAGTGCTAGATTGGTGGGGCGTTTTGTCACTTAGGGCGTATTACCAAGTTTTGCCCTAGTTCCAGAAATTAGCGCATTTAAACAAAAAAAAAAAAACAAAAAAACCTGGCTTTATTATATATTAGATAGTTATTTCTTTGCACCCCCTACCTACATGTGCCTGTTTCTCGAGTCCGATGGAAAGTTTTCGTAGACTATTTTCACTCTTGAAAGTAGAAAGAAAAAAATTTAATAAAAATTCTGTTTCTTTTTCAGATGGAACTGAGGAGGCACAGCTCTAGATCGGGTGGGACATCTTTCCTCACATTCTGGATATTCTTGCTACAGGTTCGTTACTAAATCCTTGTACCTACAATTTATTTATAGGGGCTGTGCTACCGTAGCCCGCGATTTTTTTTATGATTTTACAATTTTCAGGTCGCAGTGTCAGTTTGTGTATTGATTAAAATATGATTCGCAACCGTAACAAATGTCTTTTTATAGAATTATAACGATAAGAATCATCAATACAACTCTGTTAGTTTCAATGGGGGCTATCGTTTTTGTGCTCACCAGATGGCGCCACTGTTGAGTAAGGTCCTGTCAGTATTTTTATTTTATATGTTTTGGATATGTTTAAGTAATCATTACTTCATAAAATGTTTATTTTATTACATTATAAAATATCAAATGAATATTTACACTGTAGTGATCGTAAAATTGGCAAGCATTAAGCAGACAAATATTATTCTTCCTCCAAGTGCTACCAAATTAGATCCTAAGCTGTTACTTAACATCTTAAGCCATAATTAATCAGGAATGGCACAATCTTTACAACTGCAAATAATAATCCAAATCATAAATTAAAAATCTCGCAAACAGTGAACGTTCAGTTTCACATTTGACATTTCTAGACACCTCACTCTTCACTAGCGCCTCTAGCGGCGAATTCAAGCGCAATTGTCGTCATTGACTTCAAAAGTCAAGATTTCATGAATTAATTGTCATTCAATATTTTACCACTTTGTCGGTGTGATTAATATGTATACCCATGCCAAATTACAGCTTTCTAGTACTAAGAATCTCTGAGCGAGCTAAGCTGCGGACAGACAAACAGACGGACATGGTGAAACTATAAGGGTTCCTTGTTGACTACTAAATGGCTACGGAACCCTGAAAACGTTATAATGATTCCTCGAAACAATAAAAGTTAAAATCAAAGTAAAGTTAAAGTCGTAAATAAATAATTCGCGATTCTTAAATCCCGAGATGAAAAGGTCATGATTATTTATTCCGGGATTTTAGAAGGCGGTGTTTATCCACTCTGTGTTACTTCCTTGAAGATTATTTACTATTCCGATCTCTGGCTGATTACTTAGCTTCATTCTATTTTTGATAACTTAGCTTCATTTTCTGTCTTCTGTGTTCCAGATGTTAGGCAGCGCGCGCCGCGGAGCCGAGGGTCACGGCAGATTGATGGACCCACCAGCGCGCAACTCCATGTGGCGGTTCGGCTTCCCCAACCCCGTCAACTACAATGATAACGAGCTCTTCTGTGGAGGGTATGCAGGTAATCAAACTATCTTCTGTCTATGTTCAGCCTGATATACACGGTGCGATTTAATTGCCAGTGGCATACCATAAGTTGAAGTTAAATAAAAAGTTGCACCGTCTAAACATTGTTTAAACGATGCAAGCAATTTGTTGCTTCGATTTTATTGTATGCCTGCACACGCAAGAAACTTGTATAGTGTACATAGGGTCGGTCTTCACGAAGACTGGTTTAGCTGCAGATCTCAAAGCATTTAAAGGAGTGGTGGTGTGATACTAACTTCCAGATTTACACAAACTGATCCTTGTGTAGCCGTATGGAAAATATACGAACAAGGAATGTGTCTCTTTGAAGTGACCCTTGTGAGGTATTTTATTGCCTCAGATACCTATTACTAATTAAGTACATATTTATCCACTTTTTTGTTAAAAGTCGATTAATGTCAATCTATATGTTAATTTAGAGTAAAAACAATACGCAACAACTTAACAAGATATTACATACTTCCGTATCTATTTTTTCTTGTAATCAAATATTTAAAAAGTTTATAGAATGTTGTGTATGTAGGTACCTACCTAAAATAATAAATATGGCCACACCCGCCTTAACCCGTAAATGCCAGCGTGATATCAGAATTATACAAAATATTATTCTTAGCTAAGCATTAAAAAAAAAAACTTTATAAGAAACACATTAACAAATTCTACGCGTGTATTAAAGTCATATCTAAAGGATCAATGTACCCATTTAATGTCGTTTAATGTATTAGAATTAGTGGATTAAATCAATAAACATGACGAAAATGCGCCAAACTCGGAGTGACATAAGCTGTCAACAAATGACTAAATATTTTTTTGTCATTTATAATTTAATCACATAAAGGAAGTGGAAGTGCTCGTGGCTAAATAATAACAGCCGCACGTGTCAATCAATGGTTAAGCTACACTCGCCGCGGTCGGTTCGTTGATGGGTGACCAATCCAATAGGTACTTACTTCTCGAGATCCTCCCGTACCTCAGAAGCACGTTAAGCCGTTGGGGCCGGCTGTCATACGTAGATCTTTAATAGTCGTTACGGGTCGTCAGGAGCCCAAGTCTGACAACCAGTCTTACCAAGGGGTATCGTGATATCCAGTACCTGGGTTGGGGAGGTAAGGATAGGCAGTCGCTCCTTGTAAAATACTGCAACCTAGTTGCGAAACGCAGTTTCAATCAAAATCCGAGAGTTTTCAAGGATATTTCTTGTCCATTGCTTCGTAAATAACGCAATGAACGTGGCTGAACTGTCAAAATAAAAGAAAATATGATGAATTGTCATTGTATGTATGTTACTAAATTACCTAATTATTAATTAATTATGCTGGTATTCAGCTGCACCTTTGACTGGAAGCTGACCCCAAAATAGTTGGTGAAAAGGCTAGGCAGACTGATTTATAATTTAATCATATCCGCATTGAATCTCTAGACAGGGCATTATCCTTGCATTCGTTTGAACCTAACCGCAAACATTATTTTTTCATTCTAGTCTGTTGATTCCACTAATGATGCGAGGAGGCAATGTACCTACCTACTGAAACCTACCTACCTACCTAGTTCAATGACCTACCCATAAAAGCCTTCAAGGTGAAGTCTATTTCATTTGTTAATTTACTAAATACTTAGCGAATGCGAGTCACGTTCGTGTAAATCGGATTCTGTATTATATTCTTATTTAAAGAATCTGACCATTGGTCAAAGTCAATGAAACGAATCCCCTGGTTAATTTTTTTTTGTTTCTTATTTATGCAGAGTAGGTATCGAATGTGAAGATAAGAGGTGAGGCCCTAGTGTGAGTTTATTTTAACCATCTCGACTTTACGCATCGACTGCGTTCATCACTCCGATTGGTGAATGGCCAATCGAAGGCCAATCGGAGGGATTCGGAGGTCCTAGTGTGAGTTCTTACAAAATAAACCCACACTAGGGCCTCTCAGCAGCATAATAATTATTTTAGTGTTCTGAACTGAGTCCAACTATAAAGATTTTTTTTAATTTATATTTCACGTACACATACATTGTATAATGTTTTGGTCTTCCTCCTTAACCTCGTTTTAAGGTTTTGGAATTGCTTCAACTATTCATAATTCTTAAAACATTTCAGTCCAATGGGAGCAGAACGAAGGTAAATGTGGGGTTTGTGGGGATGCGCACCACGTACCTGAACCACGGCCCCATGAAGCTGGTGGTATGTACGGCAAAGGTATCGTCACCAGGCATTACAGCGTTGGGCAGGTCAGTGTTAACATATGTCGATGTTTTGATGGAAGTAGGTAACCAGAAAGACTAAAGGACGTTCTCGTCAACATTGGGTTAACTAGTTCAAGTATTGGGGAAGATTGAGCATTGGGTGCTTGGCTGACATTTCACTGATGATTGTACAGCCAGCAATAAAGCCATCATCCTAAATTCCCAAAGCATGAAGCTAGGCTAGGAGTCAGCGCCCAACAATTTCAGCGATGTCTCAAATATTTTATAAGAATGCACGATCAATGTGTAGGAAAATCAACAAATAATACTCCCAATGTACATTTGGTAATTTTAGTACAGTGCAGTTAAGTAGGAAACTAATCCAATTCAACAGGAAATCGAAGTGGAAGTGGAGTTGACAGCAAACCATCTCGGAACGTTTGTAATGAAGCTATGTCCAAACAATAACCCGAAACAAGAAGCCACACAGGAATGCTTTGACAGGTTGGTAATAATATCTGATTTTAGCCTATACGAACCATGCTGTAGAATTAAGAGCTTACTATTTTTATCAGTTCCATCATATTCTTAGCCCTTCTAGCTCTCGATAACAATTTTATTTCCAAAATTGGAAAATCTGGAAGCAGTTGAAGTCTTAAAACCTGATACACTGATAAATAATGAATGACAGAATATACGCCTCTAGAAGAAATTTCCTTAACATATTTCATTTTACAATTTCCAGATTCCCATTGTACATATCGGAGACGAGAGAAGACAGGTTCCTAATTCCACTGGACACTGCTAAGAAGGAGATCTTCAGGTACAGGGTGCGGCTGCCTCCCTACGTAACATGCACGCAATGTGTGTTGCAATGGACTTATTATACTGGTGAGATAAACCGACTATTGAAAATATTAACATTATAGAAAAATATGTTCTCAGAGGCACTTCTTGAGTATTAAATAGAGCAGGTCGTGAAAAATAAGTATTCTGAAAATGTCAAAGTCAAAGTCAAATCATTTATTTCAAATAGGCACGAAGATGCACTTTTGAACGTCAAAAATTACATGAATAGTTAATTGATTCTAGTTGCGTCTTCCAAAAGGTAGTTATGTATGGAGAAGAATGGGCAAGAAACTGCGTGCACTGACTGGACAAATCTGTGGGTTCTTTCCTCAAAAGACTATTTCAGATACATGGTCCTTACATCATGTGATTAAGATTATGTCTGGATTTTAAAAGAGACTATCTGTGACCTCGGAATTTGGTTTGGTATTTCTTCTCAGTCACACCAACCTCATCCAGTTTTTTAAATATTATTACCTACTTACTGAAATAAATATCATTTATCCATAACTATTTCCAGGAAATATGTGGGGAGTATGTTCTAACGGCACGGAGGCCGTCGGGTGTGGTCGCTCGGAGACCTTCAGGAACTGCGCTGACGTCAGCGTGATCACCAGCACCGGTGGTCTACCACCTGCCTTCGCCGGAGACCTCAGGAGGGATTATCCCTTCCTCCTATACTATAGGGACTTTAACATGCCCAGAAATGTCTACCCTCTTGTCGTCAGGTTCGATAACACTATCTATAATTTTGCTCATCCCATGTATCATTTTGTCTATATTGTGTGTATCTTTTGTCACATTATTATTATCTGTTATATGTTTGTACTTTGTACGTATCTCATTATTTATGTAAGTACCATATATAATACTATATGTATCATGTGGCTTCATTATTTCAGACAAAAACTGAAGGATATCCGAAAGGAATCGTACGTAATTAGGTAAAACATAAATATGTATGTGTAATGTATAAAATTATATGTTTACTGTCAATAACGTGCACTTTAATATTTATCGTTTTCTTTCAGCAACAATATTGATACAGATTCTGTGGAGGACTTTGTTCCACCGATCATTAGGTATACTTTGTCATGTCCTTAGAATGATTTAAAGGTTTTGGCTGACGACGTGGTGGTGCCTTTGTGTATAAACTTTCCACCTCTCTTGGATGTTATGTGTCGTAGTTTAGTTCTCATGTTTATGACGTAACTAACAAGCTGTCAAATCCCAAATCTCTTTTCTTCGTTTAATAATAGATGTACAGTTGTATAAAGCCTTAATTGTGACTAACATGATCCTGTGTGCAAGAATGTACAGGAAATGTACGTTGTATGTATGTTGTATTTTACCAGTTTAGTAGACGCTTAATTTCTAGGCTTTCGAGATATTAATGTCCTAGTGATAAATTTTAAGTTTTCAGGAACGGTTCACTAAAATGATCTTGTACATTTATTTACCTAACACCAAACAGATCTTACGCAACTTTATTTCCCCTGATGGTAGATGCAATAAAACTATGCTACAATGTAAATGCGTTGAAATACCCAAGCTTCTTTATTAGCGCGCTGCACTACTTACGTTTTATCTACTTATATCCTATTATTTTCTTTATTCTTACATCAAAGTTTTAATCGGTTAGGTATTCTTGCTTAGGTGTACCGTAATAATGTTAGATGAAACTCGTTTCCATTAGTTTCTAGTTTATTGTCACCAGCCGAACTGGTTTCAAACAACCTCTCGGACTTTAGATATTCAACCTTCGGCAGTGTATATAAAAATGCCAAATGTGCCAATTTTAGGCTAACTTTAATACATTGAATTTACTTTCCAGGGATCAAGTGTGTGTGCCAACTAAAACTTTCCGAAGGCTTCCGGGCATGCTGAGCTGGTGTCAGACCAACTGTCTGCGGTACCCTCCCAACTGTCCTGAAGACTTGTGTACTTGTCCGTGAGTATCATCGGTGTTTCGTTGTCAATAAAATAAAAACTAGAATAGAGTACGTAGGTATCTTGAGTATGCAATTTAGTTTCCGAAAATGTAAACAAATACCTATGTTGTTTTTGTAAATAACTTTAAAACCCACACATATCTACCTAAAGTTCAGTTTCGCTACACAACTTCATTTTTATGACATTTTCAATAGTAGACACTTATAAAGTTCAGATTAGTTTAACTGAAAATAGCATCAATTGAAAACAAGGATTTGAATAAGGAATAGATGAAAAAATCCATGATGGCCACAGAACATACAAGTAGCGCCATCTGTGGCATGAATCTTTGTTGTTTGTATCTCATTATCTAACTACCCACATTGTTAACATTTTTTGTGATTATTTCCAGGCAAGTATGCGATGCTGTGGGTGAGCTGGAAGGTCGCGCGGGGGCTGATGTGTACTGTATGGACCAGTGCATCGTGTACCCGCCACATTGCCCCGCCAACCGGTGTAGCTGTTACTAGGACGACTATAGCCCTTTCACAATTATTTCACCTCTGACAGCAGCAACTCAATAGCAACCTTATTGTATTGTAAGGATAATAAAGATCACTGTGATTTTGACAGACTTGTCATTGGCTGCAACCCAACAACAGCCTTATTGCAACAGCAAAAAATTACACTGTCATTTTGATAATGATGCAATAACAAAGGTAAATTAACTGAGAAAGGACTGTATTATTGAGCTACTTTCGAATACGTTGAAGAGATAAACAAAATTAGGGAAATAAAAAAATAAAAACACGTGACATGTAATCCTTTATCAACATGATACTTATTTTAAAGTATCTTGTAGAAAGGAAAGAATAAATAGATTACCTATTAATTTAAAAACAACACAGTTCCTTTATTTTCTCAAAGTAGCTCAAGCTTGTATACATTTGTATAATATTATAAAAATAAGTACTTAAAACTATAATTTTATTGTATTAATATTTCAAAAGTTTAATCTCTCACTTGTCAGAAAGAATTTGACAGCTGAGTTATTGACTATGTATAATGTGGTATAATTATTTATGTATAATTGAATTCCTCCACGTCGCATTCAAGGGTTATTGGTTTTAAAAGTCGATTTGGAAAATGCAGGGATTTCGAAGATAATATTATGATTTGCGTTGCTTTTATTGTGAACCTAACCTGCGGGGTTATTGCGTAATACACATTATGTACGCACGGCTACAAATCAAGTTATACATTTCCAGTATAAGCTGACTTCTCACTGTACGAAAATCCTATACAATGCGAGATCAGCTTATACAGGAAATGTTTAGCTTGATTTGTAGCCGTGTGTACAACCCGATGCAAACTTTATGGCATCTCGGAACATGAGTCTAGTCGCTGCGCAGTAAAAAATTCACGTGTCAGCGGAGGTGAGGAGTGCGGTACTGCACATCGAGTAGCGAACTTCGAGCCGCCATAAAGTTTGACGCCTAGATAAACGGGTGTAAAAAGACACTTAACGAAGCCGAGAGTCACTTATTCTTCCCGTCATTGTATTTTTTTTTTGTACTGGACCAGGCCTGAGAACCTTCTGGTTACGGAGATATTGAAGGTCAAAGTTCCAACATTTTTTGACGGTTTTTTTACATAAACAAGTTTTAACTGTTATAACTAACTAAACTTTAAATACACCCACGACTCCTGTACCATTGCTTGCACCCATAAGCACAAAGTTTTGCGTGCATTACATAGCACACTAATGTAAACAGCGAATTTTCATACCAAAAATAAAAGTCGTTTCCCAGCAATTATTTTTGCACAAAGTTACTTAGTTTGATGTACAGAATGCGTAGATGACGGCTTTGTGATGAGTCTTTGTACACTCTGTATACAATTGCAATCTTTCATTTTGACAATTAAACAACATTCATTGCGTTATTTACGTTGTCAAGTAGAAGAAAATTTCAAACGTATGACGCAATGGATTTTGACAGAACGTGTATTACGCAATTGGGGTTCAGTTTTTTTTTTTTTTAATCAATTTTGTTCACAATTTGTACTTGCAGTACTGTACTTAATTATAACTGAGCAATTACGTAAATGCATGTAATCCATACTTCCATGCTAAATTATAAATGTAAAAGTAACTGTCTGTCTGTCTGTCTGTTACATTTTCACGCATAAACCGCTGAACTGATCGTCATGTAATTGGGCAGAGATATAGCCTGGGATATGGAGAAGGACATAGGCTATTTTTTATGCGATAACCGACATCCACGCGGGCGGAGCCGCGGGAAAAAGCTAGTATATTATATTTATAAATGATATTCACTGTACAGTTTTAGGATATTATTTAAGTGCATTTTTGTCAATACTAAGTACTTAAGCAACAAATATAAATACATATACAGGGTGTCTCAAACGTAGTGGTCCAAAGGTAAATGGGTTAAAGCGGAGGTGGCCACATATCATTTAAAAAAAAATATAATAATAATCTGGGCATAGAAAGTTTCGCTAAAATTAAATAGAAAGTTAGAAAAGACTGGTAAAAATAAAATCTGAAGCGTTGAAGAGCCACACTGAACGTATCAAGGCATCTTCCAGCCAGTCACACGCATCGAAAATTTTATGCACAGCCTACTATGGTCGAAAAATCCAAGTGAAGGTGTAAAATTCCTCGAAAATGATTAAATTAGCGAAATTTTCTGAATTGTTGACAATATCCCAACTTTTAAATTTTTTAATGATATGTGGCCCAAATGCTTTTCGACCACTATGTTTGAGACATCCTGTATAGGCTGATAAACACATTACCTTCCTTTGCGTCGCGCAGTAGGGTAAAAATAGTGAATGTACCTACTAGGTATCAAATATTTATCGGTCTAATAAATTTTTGCCATATTACTTGATAACTTGTGCCAGAAAGTAGAAAGTAACGGCCTTACAAATAAACGCGGAATAAAGTTATCCTAGGAAGAAAACTAGTTAACTTCGGTATAACCATACATATTTTGACGTTTAAACCTAGTATAACTTTAATCCGTGTTTATTTATATTAGGGTAAGACTATAGTTCTTTTTTATTTAGTTCCAATTATTTTTGTAAAATAAATAAATATTGTGTATCTGTTGTTTTAATTTAAAATCCTATGTGCCTCCTACAAACGTAAGTATGTAGGTAGGTACCTACTTAAGATTATCTTTGTATTTCATTATCAAAGTCATAAGTCAAATATTACAATGGGGCCCACACATAGAAAAATTGGCAGGAAGTTCGGCCGCATAAGCCGTTAAAAAAAATTGACAGTTAAAGATGTAGATACAGCCAGAATTGTTTATTTTAGTGTTTTTCATAGTTTTATGTCATATGGGATTCTTCTCTTGGGAACTTGTGCGGACAATAATACAATCTTTGTCTTACAGAAAAGGGTTGTTTGAGCTATTTGCAACCTATACCCGTAGTCTCAAATTCAGATCATTTATGTAAACAAAGGGGATAACATAACAAAAAAATATCTTCGTAATGGTAATTCACATAAAATGGCGAAAAAAAAGGTTCCATTTTCTTTTAAGTACTGAATTTAAAAATTAATAAATAATCATACCGTAATTACTTTTATACATTTTCGGTTTTAAACAAAGTTATTAAAAAAAGGAGATTTTCTGGTATAAAATATTTTATGATACTGGTAACAATGCAGGAGATCCAAACATTTTCACATTTTTTACATCTTCAACAACAAATATTTCAACTCTCATTCATAGACTCATAATGTATGTAGCATATCTAGCCACATTTTGGATGAAAACGGCTGTAAGCTGTTTCGAGTGGAAATCGATTTTGGGAGGCCTACGTCTAGCAGTGGACTGAAAAGGGCTGATTATGACGATCATAGGCCGTGTCTCCGACACACTACATAAAACAATGTTTGGCAACGGTATTTTGTTTGCATATATTCTTATAATTAATTTACTTTATTTTCATAGATGATTATTTGGAAAAACAAAAATGATAAAATGTTTTGCACCACTGTCCTGTCATTTAGACAGTGACATTTCTTGACATTACTTTGTTTACATAAATTATCTGAATTAGAGACTTCGGGTATAGGTGCAAAAGATTCCCTTTGAGAAAAATTCAAAGAAATAGATACTCTGACTGTAGCCTCTCAATATATATTTGAAAATCTATTTGTATGTACACAAAAATATATCAAATTTTAAGAAAATGTCCGTGGGGTATCGTTGTAAAGGCCGTTCAAAAATATAACTGTACAAAGATTTGTACTGGTTATTAAAAACATAATATTGATTATTATTATGTTTTTATTTTGTGTCTACCTAAAACCATAAAGCGAAATTCAATTATTATTACCACATTTCAGAGCAGTATTATGTCGAAAGTATGTTCCGTCGAAATAGAGATCCGCCGAACAAGTGCATAGAAGTACTGTTCTTCGAAGGTGTATATATATATATATATATTTTTTTTTTAAACGTTGCCCCACACTAGGAATTTCTCCTGTATCGTGGGTGCGTTTACAAACATTTAAACTCACATACACAAACAGCCAGACCCGGAACAACTACTTGTAGGTCATACAAATATATGTTCCGTGCGGGAATCGAACCCGCGACACGCAACGCAGCAGTCAATCGCTTAACCACTGCGCCAACCGTGTCGTCTATATTTGTCGAATATAAGTTCTGTCGAAGCAATGAGTAGTCGAACTATTGTTTTTCGAAATTAAAACCGTGTCGAAATTCAGAATGACACTCGACTGCGTACAATGGCAGACAATGTTTGATGTTCGATTCATTAAAAAGGGCGTCCCGCCACAACTCACTTTTCTGATCTAGAATCTGTACCTTGATGGCACCAGCTATGTGAAACTGGAAACCAAAAAATCGTAGGCTTTCCATACGGAGCGGGGCGTGCCTCAAAGCTGTATTCTGTCGCAAAAGTTATTCAACCTCTACGGGGAGCATATTATGAGGAGAGCGTTTGGTGGTTGGCACAGCGGAATCATTGTTGGCGGTGAAAGACTCACGAACCTAAGATGTGCGGACGATACCACTATAGTTGCGTCCAGCGAGGAGGAGCTGGTGGATCTGTTGAAAGGTATAGAAGTAGAGAGCGCTAAACTTGGACTTAAGATCAACCACGCCAATACAAAAGTAATAGTGATAGACCCGTGTTAATTTTCTTCCGTGCTCAAATCTACTCGACGGTTCGGTTATGTGAAAGTCATCGAGTTCGTGTATCTTTGGGTCTTTGATCACGAATGAGGGCAGCTGCCTTGAGGAACTCCGGTGTCGTACGGGTATGGCCAAAAGTACAAAACATGTACAACAACATTACAGACTCAGGTCTAAGTTACTGCACAGTTAAATTTACATAAAAACAGACATATTTACAAAAGGAAGGAATAACAATTGTGTGTCTTATTTGTTTTAGTATACATATTTATGTTTATTTATTTGTGCTTATATTTATATATAATAAGATTTATATATTGAATTTATAGTTTGTAATAGGTTTATGTATATCTTTATATTTAAATGAATATTTATTCCTCAATTTTCGCTATTGCACCTACTACTGTATGTCTCTGCATCACCCAAGGGTTGACTGGTAGAAAATGCCTATGGCATTAAGTCCGCCTCTGTACATGTTTTTGTGCTTAAAGTATTAAATAAATAAATAAATAATAAAAATACACAAAAATGACTAACCAACAAGCAAATAACAATGGCACAAAAAATAAAAACTCATCTTTCATCCATCATCTCACTGAATCTCAAATATGCTCGACATAATGTCTATCCATCTCGCGGCAAACACATCACACTCCTAGTTCGATGTCAGTAGAGCATTCAGCATTGCGAGCGTGCGAACCAAAGGGCGAGTTAGAATGCGAAACTGTGCGTGCTGACGGAACGGCCAACAATCCTTGTCGTCGCGGTCTAAGTTGGTATTTGGGTACATCGAGGAACATAAAGTAGGCAATCAGACTCCCCACGAAGAACACGACAAGCGAACATGAGTAAAAAGTAATTACGCCTAACTTCAAGAGAGTTAAATTTCAGCATTCCAAGCAAAAATTTTGTGGGATACAGGAATGGATAAGTACCCGAACAGTTTCTTAAATAAAAATCTATGAAATGTTTTTTTGACCTTCTCAAGAAGAAAGGCGTAAGTACTTTCATAGGGGTTCTAAATAATTGAAGCTGAATCTAGTTTACTTCTCACTAAAGCCATATAAACTAATTTTATGGCCAGAGGGTTGTTAAATTCTCGAATATTCCGAATAGTGAAACCTAGAAAAAAAAAAAAGTGCAATGACCAGTGTGGGGAAAATTTGGAAGACCGTGCCACGTGTCATAGAGCTATCATAATGGGGATTTGTGAACAAAAAGAAATCCCCATTGATGGGGATTGTCAGTGGGGATTAGTGGAATAACCTCTCAGTATCGTGAAAATAACTGCGGTGTTCCCCAAGGGACCATAATAGGCCCGCTTTTATTCTTGATATATGTTAATGACTTGCCTAGTGTAACTTCCCACAATTCCATATAATACGCTGGCGATACGACCCTCAGTATTATTAAAAACGAAAATGACGACATTGTTGGCTACTAAAATTAAATAAGCATGACATCAAATAAAATTATTACATGGCTTGAACACAATAATCTTCATATTAATAACTCACTACAAATCTTATTAATATTTGGAGATCAAAACAATATTTTAATTGATTTTATATAATTTTAGAAGATGTTGCTATATTAAGTACCTACGTGATGTCAATATCGTGTATTCCTGTTAATTGGTCTATACCTACATCAGAATTAATAATTAATTAATCTAATTAAAATCTGACCTAAGTATAACTTTTATTAATTAATGTAAAATGTGTTGGCGATAAACAATGAGGTTGGCGATAAATAAATAAACACCAGCCAATAGTGTCGTGAACCTACCTGTGAGTTAAGTCTGAAGTACCTAATGTCAACGGTAAACCAATGGAATTACCAAGCTCATAAGAATATTACAAAAACATTATATAAATATGAAGTAGGAGATATTACTCAACTACAACAAGCCAGGGAAACTGATGGAAACCAAACTTTTCGTTAGATGGGAAAACTTTGAAAATCCCGCCTTTGGCAGTATTGTCCGTTTAGTTCTAGTGTTTTTATTTTGTTATTTGATCATAAAAATAATTAAAAATTATAAACTTGAGATCATGCTTGATAAAATTATGATTTTCATTATAATTATATAAACGTATTTTTTTTATTCAATTCAAGAAAAAGTAACACAACACAAAAACAAAAACATAGCGTTGAAACGAAACGCATTTGACATTGACGTAGCTTATCATTCCGTCGGTCGATTATTTTATTTACGCAGAGTAATTATTAATATACCTATAGAGAAAACAGTGTTTACAATAAATAAAACTACATAAGTACAGGATGAGTGACTTGCAAGATGAAGACTTGGAGTTCCGCGGCGGTACCCTGCAGCTGTCGACGGATACCACCGTGGCGGAGAGCTCAGAAAGTAATCGCAATAATACTACGGATAATACGGGGAGAAGGAAACCCCCGACTAGTGTTAATCCTTCGGTGTTATCTGGTGAAAATTCCTTGACCTCTTCCACATCTTCCTTTGCCGGTATGTTTTGAAAATATTATGCCATAGCACCTTCCATGTCGGATGTTTTTTTCTATGGCTCAGAGAGAGGTAACAATAAACTGAGACAATAATAGTCTGCTTAAAAATATATTTGACGTAGGTATGCTTTATATGGCGCGAAGGTGAACATTATAATTGGTGTAGGTAACTATAAAATTCCCGATATAGAATAGAACTAATCCATTACCTATAAACATAGAACAGGTACTTACTAACTTTAATATAAAATGGTTTACTTTGATTAGAATTTATCCATTTTCATACTATCATCAAAGAACTTTCCACACTATACAGACTACAATATGTCAACTCATGCTACAGATGCCAGAGCAACCGAGGATCAAACAAACCCTCCAGCAGCAGCAGCTGCAGCTACACCAACAAGCATACAGGCAGTATTCCCTCGTTATGATGTGCCATTTGACAAGGAGAACATTAAAGACTTCTTCACATTCCGTAAGGGAGTGGTGGACACCGCTATACAGGAATGTATTACAGCACTGTTGTTCCCTGAAGATGGCGAGTACTTAGGATCCTGGCTGTTGACAGAGTAAGCAAATTTGTAAAACTCTACTTGTAATCCTATGATATAATGCAATGCAGATGAGGTCACAAAGGCCTTAACATATTTATGTCCATCTATTGTCGACATTATTTATTTATTTAACTATTTATGTACACACATAAACAGACAAGAAGACAGGAACAGAAAAATACGTACAAAGGTGATGCTTATTTCTATTGAAATCGTTTCCTGCATACCTGCAATAGGAAAGTAGATATAGAGATGTAGACAACGTGTGTAAGAGTAGAAGAGAAAAAAAAAAAAATACATAAAATCAAAATAGCATACACTAGTATAAATACTTATAAACATACAATAAGAGAATATACTTACATACAGACTTCTATAATAAATATCACTCAAATATATACTTAGAACTACAATGTAGTGGAAAATAATAAATATATAATAATATGCAACTATGACGAAGTGGAAAGATAGTGATCTTTTACGCTTCTTTTAAAGGCTGCAACAGTTTGGCAGTCCCTAATGTCAGGTGGCAGTGAATTACACAACCGAGCCGCGTGTTATTTGTTGCACAGGGAAGGAGTAGGAGCAGAAATCGGATGAGTGGGGAGGGAGTCTAAGGAGATTGACATTGACAGTGGCAGCAGTTAATTTTTTAGCATAATAACTAAAGCTAAACATATACATAAACATACACATAGCTTAATGTATACATAATAAAACAATAACATGCAACACAAGTAAAAACGAGTTTCAATTAATGCCTGCACAGACTAATTACGCCAAAAAAACAATATAGGTTGAGGAGCACAGCTGTTCAATAATTTACCGGAGGATTTAAAGAAGTGGGATAGTGTAAACATATTTAAAACAAAATTTAAAAAAAATGTATGTGTGTACATACATTTACGTACCCTATAACGTTACCAACGCCTCAGAGGCAAATATAATAATTATTATTACTTAGATGTAAGTAAGTACTTTGAATCTTATTTTAAGTGAACACTATGTAAGTACTTGTGAGAAATAAAATTCATTAAACCTAAAGCTTTAATTTGTTATGTATGGACAATATTAAGAATTCGAGATACATTTGTATGTAACTAACAAAGCTGCCCTTAATAGGCTCACTTCCTAACTTTAACATGGGACTTAAACATAACTGACAAAATGTGGGTGTATCTATGTCTATGTGATCAGCGTTGTTTGTAAAATGAAAAATCATACAATCTGCCTGCGACATAAGCACTATCATGGTAATGGCTATGTATTCAAATCAGAACTATTAATCTTTGACAGTTATTTTAATTTCCCCTATTGAAAATATAGTGGGCCTCACTAAACTATAGAATGACCAGTGTTAAGTTTTATTAATTAAAAGATTTACATTTATTTGGCAATATTTGCAAGATCTGGCTTTCAACTTTACCTTATCAAAAATTTGTTATTACTCTTGTATGGGCAATTTTGCGCTTGTTATCATATCTGACTACTTACTGCAAATATTTATTAATTTTATCTATTGTTAGCTAAAAAAAGATCCCTGATTGGAATATCCTTAATTCCTTATTTGTCTTTCCTCATTTGTTAAGCTCTGACTAAACTGGGCGAAGCCGGGACCGCGCGTCGATTGTTTTAGATTAGGAAGTCACGGGACTATTCGCGCCAGTTTGAACACCACCATATCTATATCTATACAACTAAATAAAACCCCTTTATATATGTTATATGCGTGTTATCCATACTAATATTATAAATGTGAAAGTAACTCTGTCTGTCTGTCTGTATGTTACGTTTTCACGCCTAAACCGCTGAACCGCTCCTCATGAAATTTGGCAGAGATATAGCCTGGGATATGGAGAAGGACATAGACCCATTTTTTACGCGATAACCGTCATCTACGCGGGCGGAGCCGCGGACAAAAGCTAGTGTTATAATAAATTATTCACAATCGGCGCGAGTGAATTTCTTCCCGCATCCCGCGCGGTATTCACCTCAGTTTAGCGAAAGCTTACATTTTAAGCTTTCGCTAGGGATCATCAATTAGTTTAATTGGGGGTCCGTTTAAAACAATAATATGACTGTCGCAGTCCGTTTGGTAGACGAAAACTAGATTGGTTCAAAGTTAAAAAAAAACAAAAAACGAAAAGGTACCTGAAAGTACAACAAATACTATGTAATGGACAAAAATAACAAAGTAAATAATTCGTATTAATGTGGAAAATATTTTTTTTACTGTTGAACTTATCTGTCTGAAGTCTCAGTAAAGTTGGTGCAAGCTTAAACTCAAAATTTTATTTTCATATTTTTAGATTAAGTTTTAGTTATTTTACTGTTTACTTAATGGAACAAAATAGGTCGACGGTCCGGATGCAAACCGCAGCCCGCTATTCGGTGACTGGTCCTTAAATCCTGTCTCTCATACAAAATGATATAATGACTTTACAGGATAACTCTATGGGATAATGAGAAGGAGAGGATTGTGCTTCTCACATCAAGACTGGTGATGACAATTAAGTACGACTTCATTGCCATGAAGCAGCTAGAATTCAAGAAGACGTATTTGGATGACCTGGACACCATCGTAATTGGAGAGCTGGTCTACCCGCCCTCTTCTTTAGTACCGTAAGTTTGAATATTCTCATTAAAAAATAAAGAAAATAGAAATATGAAGAAAGTAAGGGTCTTACAAACAAACACGGAATAACGTTACATGAGTAGGTGTACAACGACGGCATAGTTAATATTTTAGTATTTTAAAAAACGGTTTGCAGCTGTTTGTTACCTGCAAATTATATTAGCTCTTATGCACCTTTTTTGGCACTTAAATATCATATCTTTACCCGGGGCATTGCCCCAAAATATAATTCCATATCTCAATGTTGAGGCTACTAGACCATGATACGCCGTTAAGACTGTTGCACGATTGGCCGTTAACATGTAACATGTGCAAAACATAAGAAAGTTGGTTTGGCTTACTGCATACTTTGTTCATATGTGAATTCCATTTTAAAGTGTTTTCTATGTTTAGTCCAAGAAATTTAGTCACATTTATTTCATTAATAATTTTGTCCTTGTATTTAATATTGAAGTCCAGATTGTAATTTACTCTTTTTTGAAATTTCATTATTACTGTTTTATCAAGATTGATAACTAAATTATTATTTTGGAGCCAATTCACCACTGCTAGTAAGGTAGAATTAATCTCAGCCTCTTAATGTTCTTACCTCGTCATTATTTAAAATTAAAGTGCTGTCATCTGCAAACACAATGTTTGTAATAGGATATGATAATGCTGTTGGAAAGTCGTTAATATAATCAATAAATAGGGACGGCCCGAGTACACTACCTTGTGGTACTCCATAATTTACCGTTCTCTGGTTAGATTGATATGTCATTTCGTTATTTTTAGAAAATCTTCTAATTGTTGTTATTTGTTGCATATCACAAAGATAAGATTCTATTAAATTTGATATATTTCCTCTTATTCCGTATGCGTTAAGTTTACTTATCAGTATTTTATGGTCTACTCGATCAAAAGCTAAAAGTAGTCTTACAGTTTCGCTGTTCCATGAATCACATGATTCACGTTAATTGTTTAACTATTGTGTCTACTTTGTGGACAGTAAATCTGTTAAGTTACTCCTATAACATCAGCTACGCCAGTGAAGGCCACGTCAAAATCGGTCCAGCCGTTTCGGAGATTAGCCGGAATAAGCAGACAGAGAAAAATAAAATGTAAAAGTTGTAGTATTTAAAAGTTGTCATTATTACATTACAAACAGACACTTAAATTTTATTTATTTCCATAGGCAAAATATTTATATAAGTAAGCCAATAGAAAAACAAACAAATACTTGAAACATCACTGAGAGGTACAAGAAACAAACAGGAAACATGACATAGAAGAAAACTTGTTTTGAATAAACATACAGAATACCGGAAAAAAAACTTGATGTCTCTTGCCTAAGAATTGTTTTATTATTAGCTAAATACTGTTTTTTCTTGTGATTTTGTCATTGATCTAGAATACAAACAACATCTTTATTTGTATTTGGTGTTGGCCACAAGCTATTTTAAACAAACAATTGGATAATTAAAGCTGGTATCTTATGTGTGCTTGTGTGAATTACTATGTATTTTAATGCACACATAATCCTATTTAAAATGACTAAGCTTGGAGACTCGGTAATCCCAATATATATATAGGAAAACATAAAAAATTAAAATATTGCAGGCTTATCTTGCCATATACGTGTAATCTCTGTAGGTAAATATAAATTCAGACAAGACAACATATTGAACATGATTATTCCATTAATAGTCTGTCATAGACAATAATATTGTAGATAACATAACAATCTTTGTTTATGAATTTTGTTTGTAAGATATTGGTAAGGATTTCTTTAGCACCATGGTAAATTATATATCTGATCTATTATTAGATAACATTATAATTATGTATTTATGTACTTTATTTGTAAGAAAAAAGGATTTCCTTAGCATCATGGTAAAACAAAAACATATACAGTGATCATTGATGTACATATAAAAAAGGAAGGTCCGAAAGTAGACCGCTCTAATGTCACGTAAAAATTATTCGACTAGAAACAATTACATGTAAACATGTGTGTCATGCACCAACAACCGAAAAAGCGAGAGATATGACGCAGGAACGAAATAGCAATAATTGTCACTGTTACGTACCCATTACCACTCAGACACAAATGGCGACCTAGAAAGCAATACTATTCAGGAGAATTTTAAAGAAAATAAGTTTTGATGTAATTACGAGTGGAAAGTAATCCTGTGGAACTTGTTTTTGGTTTGTGAATTATTTGTGCACATTTTGAAAACACAGGATGTGTTTTCATGTGTGTGTGTTGCTGCTTATTTAGACGATTAGGGTAATTTTACTTAACGTGCTGCACATGTGCTACACAAACGCCAGTTCGATTGTGACTAAGGTCAGTTGTGCGGGTCGGCATAGGTTATGCGGTCCACGTCGAGGAGCGCGTACCTAATCTTCCTTTTTTTATACAACATTGACAGCGATGCTAATTATTATGAGCAATGGCAGACCCAGAAATGCTATTTTAAGAAATTGGAAATAATTAGCAAATCACTCCAACATAATGCCGACGAAATGAGTACGGTATTTATGTTACAATTATGTTATTATTTTTAAATCTGAAATATGAACATCCATCCACCATAATCGGTCATCTATTAAAATATTATATTATTATTGGAACAATGGTGGACCAACTAAACAAATGCAGTTGTAATCGGTGTATGTATTGTATGCATACCGCATAGGTACTATAAAGTTTCTAACACATGTGTTGGTACACAGTCGCCTGAACGGCATCGCCTCCGGCGTCACGAACGTCGTGAAAGACTGCGTCATAGACCGACTGTGCCGCCGACCCTCGCACGAAGACGTGGACCACCAGAACAGTAAACTGTTCGATCCCAAGTATTTTGAACCTAGGTACCTTTCAGTTGCTGTAGGATACACTAAACGTTGCTAGCTTCTTTTGGGTTAATTTCGTATTTTGATGTATATCTGCGTAGCTTGACGTAGAGAATGTATGTGCCAAACTATAGTTCGTTAGCGTTAAGAATGCAGTGAGTCATCAGTGCAACTGCAAGATAAAGGTGTATTCAGTGGTGTTAAATTCAAACAAATTATATTTTAAAAGACCTTCAAGTGTCATTGTGCACTTGATTTTGTAATTTGAAATGATTTGATTGGTTAGGGGGCGGGGCTAGGCCGACGGATAATGATGACTGCATTCTTAACGCGAACGAACTATAGTGTAAGTTTTTTTCCACTTAAGATTTATAATTTTTGCGTTAAAATCGTTTTAAGTTTAGAAATTGACGCTTGAGCTTTTGGATTAATACCTAACTTAGACTAAATCGCGAATCGCTCGCCTCCTATTAAGGCGATTTTCCTCAGGGTAGCTCGCGAAATTCAAATTACGTTTTTTGTAATAAGCAGGTCAGTATCAGGTTGTATGTTGAATTATAATCATAAAAATCATCAATACAACTCTCTAAGTTCATATAATCCTATTGAATGACTATTTCATGAAATAATTTTAGGCCAATTATAACTTAAGGTGTTGTATTACTGATTCTAATGATTATAATTCTGTAAATGCATATTTTTTACGGTCGCGAATCAAACTTTAATCAACATACACAAAGACAATGCAAATTGCAAAAATCGTGAGAAAATTTGAATTTCGCGGACTACCTTATCGCTTGCCCCTTAACTGGCGCAATGTGTTTGTACTATAAGTATGTACACCTGTCTAACCTTTCGAGAATATCAGTAGAGCTATTAAGAAAACGTAGGTGAAGTGAGCTTGAAGTGACGTAATTCCACCTGATGCTTTTTTTTTTTTTTTTTTGAGGATGGGAAATCATCAAATGACTTCTCCCGCTCTAGGTGGAAGGGAGTGTCAGACTCTTACTGACTAAAACCCACCCGTGTTCCTATGTTCCGGAGCAGCGGTACCCCTTTCGGACAATCCCGCTGACGGGATTGACATTATTGACATCTCACTCCACGCTCACTTCAGTTAAGTTTTCACGGTGAGATGGTTACATAATAGCACTGCAGGTCTAATTTTATGTTCCTAATTTTGTAGACAGAATGCAGAGGAACTATAATATAAACATAGTATGCAATAATTTAATTTACTAATAGGTATTCTGTTATGCCTGGCTGTCCTCATTTGTTTGTGGTTTCTTCATTAACTTAAGAAATATATTAAGTGGGGTATTATTAAGAGGGCGTACAACGGTCCACTAGCGCAATAAAAACGACTCAATACCTTGGTAAGTGTGTCTAGAATTTTCTAATACCTTTTATAACGTTTCATATTGAGACATGAACAACAAAATACGAACTAGAGGAATGTGGCCGCTTTACTTTAGATCGAATTTTGATGCTTCGTGTCCAATATGAAACGTTATAAAAGGTATTAGAAAATTATAGTCACACCGAGGTTCCTTATTGAGCCGCTTTTCATAATTCCTTCTCAGTCACGAGATAATAATTTTTTTTAACCTTTTAACCGCCCCGGTCGGATTAATACGACAAATTTTTTCGTGCCCGTACCGCCTCAGTCGTATTTATACGACTGAGAACCTATGTTCGTTTTGTGCTTTTTATATCATTGCACGACCATATTTGTCGTAGATGTTTATTTGTAGATTTATGAGCCGGGCGCTGGGGGCACGGCAATTGATATAAAACCAAGCGGTCAATAGGTTAAAGGACCGCTTTTTTTTGCTAGTGTACAGTTGTAGGCACTCTTAACAGTCAAGAGGTAATTGCAATTGTAAATTATTTTTCTCGCCTATAACTGACCACAAACAAATTATTTTCCTCATATAGTACTAGTTTGAAGTAGTTCAGATAATTTCGTATAACATTGCTTTTGTAATATTTCGATGTTGTAAAATTAAAGTAGACAGCAGTATCTGTGTTTGCGAGGCATCAATTAGCGTGATGCTCGACAAATTTGGCGACGTTGCAACAACAGCTTGTGTTGTTGCCAGGTCGAGCGCAACATGACCGGCGCTTTCAAGTTGCACATGAGGTGTACGCATAATGTTGCTAAAAACAAAAGCCGAAATCAGACGCTTCACTCTAGGGAATGAAGGTTCATTTTCGTTTAATTTTTTACGTTCACACGACACCGACAAAATTATGCAGGAATGAACGTTCATCTGCTCCGTTCATTTCTTTTTTCGACCATTCTGTAGGTGAGTGAAAGATGCCGAGTGCCGAAATCCAACATCGTTTGATCGGTTCACTAAGTAATTCGTTTTTCACTTTTGTTTGATTCATTTTGTGTTCTGACGTTTCACTTCGAGTGAAAAATGCCGAATTAAAACCAAAAGTGAGCAAAAAGTGAAGCGTCTGATAATGACATAAACAAAAATGTGTCGTTGTTCTCATGTTGCGCAACGCGTATTGTTACATGGTGCGCACCTAGTGAGTGTACCTAGTGTAGGCTTTATTCATAATTTGCAATAATTTTTACTCAACTGTCAAGAAAAGTAAAGTTTTACGCTCGTATCTTTTTAACTCCTAAAATCTAACCAATGGTATCTATGTAATTCTATCTAAAGCATGTATTATCATTTTCAGAATGGTACTCAGATCAGACCACTAAATATCAATAAGTTTTTCATTTAATTTACTATAGTTACACTAATATTATTTACACTTTAATTTTTCATAATACACTGTAAAACATGCATGTTTCTACTTCTTTTAGTTTAGCTTCTTATCGTCAAAAATATTTTTAGTATTATTCGCCTTTGTAAGTATGTATTTCCCAAGACGAGTTGTCGCGAAATAAAGACAACAATATCGGTTTAATGCTCATAGTACTATGATGCGAAAATCAGGGACGGCCGGCTGTCCTCAGGAGCACTATGATGTGAAAAATTCTTATTTTCTATTCTTATTGTCCATTGGTTACCGGAATTTACAGCTTCCGAAAAGGAAAAACGTTCAGATTAACGACCAGTATAGTAACCGGCATGAGTCGTGAGCACAAACTGACACCTGCGCAGTAGTAAATTTTTAGGTCTAGCGGAATGAAGAAGCCGGGGGGCGTCGAGCTGCATGCGATTGGTTCGTCAGTCGATACTCGTCGTCTATTGGACTCTCGCGTGTCATTTTTATTTAGCCGAAAGTGTACATGCGCGAGCTTGCCCCCACTACTGCTCATCTGTGCTTACGACTCGTGCCGGTTATTATTAATCCTTATACTCTAACAAGCCCAATGAACAAACTCAATCGGGGTTAATGATGTTCTTCCTACCCTATTATTAAAGAAGTGATCGCTAATTACATAAATATTGACTACAGAGAACGCCACCTCCGTGGCGTGCGGCTGATGTGGAACAAAGGCGAGCCAGTTCCCCTGAAGACGGTGTGGAACCCTTTTAGTCAAGACGTGCCCTTCCTTACGTACGCCTCGCATCCCATCTTCTGGCATAAAGGTGAAGGTGATATGTACAGACAACTTTTTGACATATGTGTTTTTTGTGTGCGTTTGTAGCCTAGGGTTAGCAGTCGCGACTTCAATTCCTGCGTGTCGGGCCACGCACAATGCAGGGTTCCGTAGTTTAGACCCGCAATATTTTTGAACGGCCTATCCCACGATACCCCATAACTTGGGATAGACAAGACAAAAAATATCATCCCCACTTTACGTATAGGGGAGGTACCCTAAAAAAACCACTACTTTGTCGGCGCGCGATAGTGCAACGTGTTTTTTTTTTGTCAGTGATAGGCTTTGTTACCAATATTTCTGTGCTAGTGTCAAGTCGCACTTTTGAGTTTATAGGGAGAAAAATAAATAAGAACGAAAATCCGGAGTATCCGGAGGTGATTTTCCAAAAATAAAAACTGGAAAATATGCGCCCAAAGATGCTCTATCAGATTATATTTATATAAAATAAATATCTTGGACAGTTACGTTTCAGAATTTATTTTAATTTTTTAAATGAGAAGATCACCTAAACTTCGAGATTTAGAAAAAGTTTTTGAAATGGACACGTGGGTGTTTTACTCGTGCATTATAAATGCATCCTTTGATCGATAAATACCATAAACAGCAGAGAGAGATTTTTTTTAAACAAATGGAACACTGTGCGACGCGACGCGCGCTTTACTTGTGGTAACCAAGTGTACGAACACGCTGTGGATGTGTGTGTGTGAAAAGGAGTAGAGTCAAAAAATAATACAAACACGCACACACCCTCACACACTTCCGACTTCGCCATTGTCTCGGACGGTACCGAGAGCTCCTGCGCTTGCACACCCATTCACAGCGTGTTTGTATACTTGGTAAAGCGCGCCTCGCTTCTTGAGACAAAAATTCTGCCCAGTGGCATTCTCTTACTTACACTTTACCGCCCGAATACCATGTTACACACATACTCACCTCTACCGAAATTAATTTCCAGAGGGAACAGCTGAAGAGAAGTCAACCTATGACATGGAAACATTCGCCCTAAAGATACAAAGAGCAATAGAACACATGACATCATCAGCGTGCTGTATACACCACTCCCCCATAGTCATCCAAAGCTACGTAGGAGTGACGTCACTACTCCATAACAAGACTGGCATGGGATTTTTCAAAGTCAGGGGGAAGTTCAGCTTCTAAGAAGGCTTCTTTGAAGGTACAATCCTTTGTTAAGGTATATCATTATGTTGAGTGACGGCTGAAATGTTAATGGCGATGTTATAAATTTGGCGGTAGTTAGATAATAAAGGCTGGGACTTTGTTATGTTTATAAGGAGCATAGACATAGAGAATGTACTGAGCGTTCCGTATAAAGTTGTGCATTGAAGACAGTCCGAAAAGTACGAGAAAGACAGGCCAGTACTAGAAAGAGACAACTCTCTTTCTAGAATTCTGATTGGTCCACGTCACTGGCGGTCAGGAGTGTAACGTTCTCGCGCTGCATGTACAAATGTAAGCCAAAGGAGACAGGTATTGGCCGCACAGTCGCTGTCTCTTTCTAGAGAGTAATCTCTTTTGTTAGGCTAACGCTCAGTTTGTTCTCTATGTTTATGATAAGGAGCTAGAGTTATCTCTAAAAGAAGGCGTAACACAGATGGCCCCAATATAATTATTATGAATACCTGGTGTGGAATTTTAATTGTTCGGACTTCGGTTTTCTCGATTGCTTTGATAAGTTACTGAATGTTCGATGGAAAAAAAGTCAGAATAAATTAAAGAGGTCGTACTTTAAAATTATGTGTCTTAAAGCTCTTCAGAAGTGTTTTTTGGGGGCTACACTTTTTTATTTTCTATAGTTTCGTGCAATTAGCATTTATTGTCATTATTTAAATATGTAGTATGTATGTATGTTTTTTTTTTTAAATTGAATATAGCAAGGTTCCAGTTTACGAGTACTTAATCAATATTATTAATATTGTTATATAAATTACATAAAAAATCGTATGTTCTAAGCCTTAATATAGTAAAATAATAAATTACTTACAGCTTGTGACTGGTTTAATGCACATTAATAGGATAAGCCTTGCCAAAGGGCTTATTAGAAGCTCATGTTAGAAAGAGGTAGGATTAAAAAGAGATATAAAATGGTTTTAGGCACCCTTCCCACCGCCGACGAGGAAACGACTAGCTATCAACGATTTTTTGCTCAAGGAAGGTGCAAAAGATTGTAGGTCCCGTTTAAGTAAAAGAGAAACATATATTAATAGTTGATCGCTGACTGTTCACAACAGCCGGCGAGTAGTCGTATGTAGCAGCGACAAGAGTTATCAAAGAGAGTACTCGCTCAGCGATGCGCTCTTGGCGGGTAGAACACTCGCTGAGAGACTCACGCTTGGTACATCCGCATACCAGCGAGTAATAGCTTGTCGCCGTAGCGCACTCGCTGCTCATTGCTCACCCTCGTTTTTAGTTGCTAGCGCTAATCGCTTCTCGTTAATTGCCGTCGGGGGAACAGGGCCTTAGACTGGGGATCAAGACTATGTCCGCACGCGCCTAAGGAGTTGCGATTTCGCACCTCGTGTATGTCGTATTTTGGTATTGCGGTTGTAAGTTAATGTACTATGGGGGACAACCGAATCGACACACTTTCAAAACAAAATCCCGTGCTCATGGGCGAACAATAAAAATAAAAATAAATTGTTTAAATACATTTCACAGGCTCTGTTACAATCATCACAGATGTCTGACCACCTCAGCTGGTTTTTTTTACGTAATATTTTTTTCATCTACAAAAGCAAGGGGCTCAGCAAAATCTGATGCTGCGATGCTGTTGGTTGATGAGCGTAGGTAAGCGTTACTATAGCAGCCGAGTGCTGCAAGCAAGAATAGTCCTTATGGTGGTCCGATTCGGATGTCCGTGATAGTACATTCAAAATTGGATTTTCAGTAGCAGCAACTGTGGTTGGACGTTGCTGCTAGTTAAACTGAGCTGTATTCCGGTAGCTATAACCCGGGATATAAAAAATCACCGAGTGTATGGATGACTTTTAAACATCGTCGACGGCATCATTGCATACGATCAGCCATCAGGTGCAATAAAGTCTAAGTGCTCAAGGAGGAAACACTAACACCGCGTAATAGACTAGTCGGGACCGCAGCGGAAAAAATGTGTCGTGAATTCTAGATCTTAGGGCATTACCTACTTGCTTGTGATCATTTTAAATATCTTAGCCACATTAAAAAAATATATAGGGTGGCAGGGACATGGACGCACCAACCTGTTAACATGGTTCAGTACATGATTCTGTTGAAATTTTTTGTCGGTTATTTTAAAATTACCAGTTGTTCCACATTTTGACCGCGTATGTATTGCACTTTTGTAGGAAACATTTTTTTTTAATTAATCATATTTTTAACGCAGGGGTGTCCAGAATCATGTACATTTTTAATTAAGTTGTTTTTTCACTGATTATGTCGTGTAAAATACATTGTGGGTTTAGTTTTTAACTACTTCTTAAATGTAATTGAGGGTGTAAAAAAAATATGTTTTTTTATATAAAAAATATAGAGCCAATATAATAAACATTGGAAAACAATATTAACATAAAAATATAATAATATCCATCATATAATAAAAAAATACATTTCCTATTACTTAATTGTCTTTTCAAGTACTTACATATGTAATTTATTTTAAATTAAATTAAATGAGAATGCTAGAGTTCCATAGAGTGATAAGCTTGTTCATGGATATTATAAAATATTCGTAAGGGGTCATAAAATGTTGTCTATGAGTAAGTGATACGAAATTAGTCTCAAAATATAATAACAAAATGATTGATATTACAAAGAGAATATTGAATAGCGTATCGTAGCTTTTGCATAATAATTCAAATAATAATTTACATATTTTATGTATTAATGATAATAATAAACAAATTATTTCAAAAAGTTTGTTGTTGCAGTCCATATAGATAGGTCATCCAGGTGGCTAATATTACGATACATCATAATATTCTATGTATTTATAAAAAGTACATAAGATGTCCTAATATGAAGTCTCTCACAGACACGGTATCAATCGATTAGTTAGACAATGAAATAAAATTAAATCTTTAAACTAGAAGAAAAAAAATACAACGTGTATCGATAAATTATAGCTCTAATAAATAATAACTATAATATTGATATTTTTTATTATTTTAAATAAAATTATAAATACTTAATTATTTATATATATATTATTTGTATAAAATTGCAGAGATTTAATTGCATTTATTTAATTGCTCATAAAATAGTTATATAGTTCTTTCATTCATCATAATAACAGTTAGGTATTATGTTCTTTAATTTAGTATCTGCTGTACCTAGTGCAAGTTTTGCTCAGAAATAATGTGATTATTATGAATTACTATCTTGAATTATTTTTAAATAAAAATATACAATGTGTTACTGAATGTAGTTGCACACTAGCACACTATGAGAGTAGTTTGTTCAGAATCGTTTACTGAATCGATTTCTGTAATTTTTTATATAGGTAATTTTTTATCCCAAAAATAATTAAAAGTACGTAAATTACAGCCCCGTTGTACTGTCAAGACAAACCAAAATGGACGAAGTACCCACTACGCTAGACCCTTAAACGTGTGCAACTGTGTGCGTGCGTAGATTTGTAATGTGACCACAATTTCTCTCACAATTAGTATAACTAATTTAATAAACAAACAATCTGCTGAATACTCAAACGCAATTCAATTTTAAGTCGCCGTTAAGTATAATGCTGTCTCTGTCACTTTAAACTGTTTTGTAGCGACAGAAACATTTATAAGAACGTCTTAAAATTAAGTAACGTTTGAGTATTTGGGCCATAGTCTTATACATATTAGTAAAAATTCAGTGTATGTATTATGATTATAACATCATAATTATTCTAATTGGGGTGTTTGATAGTGTGCGTTAATTCCGGGACATAATGACGAGAGCATCGTTGAGGCTGGTCATATAGGTCCTACGACAATACTATCGATGTTTGTAATTTCTACCCCATTCAAGGGTATTTTGGCCTTTATTATAACACATTTATTTATAAAAAATCTACTCTTTACAATATTTTATTAAACTATTTATGTCTTAGTTTAAATATAGTTCTATTTTTAGTTATACATAGTTTGATGTAATGTACCTGCTTCCTTATTTACCATTAGGTTATGTGCTGTGTGTATAAATAATTTGTAAAAATGGCTTTTGAAGGTCTGAAATAATAAATTTGATACTTATATTAATATATTTACATATTTTTTGAATTTGTTAGTGCAGTTGCTAATTATTATTAGTATTAGATTGCGGTGTGCTGGTAACAATAATGTAATGTCCATCCTGGTTCTGTTGAAATAACAATAAAAATTGGTCAGTAACTTCATATATAAATGGGCTCGAAGATTAAAAACATTGCCTATAGGAAATGACATGTAAGTAGATGTTAATTGATTGGGCTTTCAGAGATCATGATTAGTTATTGTATAATATAAGTAATATACAGGGTATAAAAAGGCCCATTACGAAGCCGTCATCTACGCGTTCTGCACATCAAACTAAGAACCAAGTAACTTTGTTCCAAAAAAATTGCTGGGAAATTACTTTTATTTTTGGTGTGGTCTTTTATTTTTAATTCGCTGTTTACGGTAGTGCGCAATGTAACTCACGCAAAACATTGTGCTTATAAGTGCATACAACAGAACGGATCATAGGAGTATTTAAAGTTAAGTTGTAACATTTAAAACTTATTTTCATAAAAAAACTTCAAAAAAAGTTTGAACTTTGACCTTCAATATCTCCGTAACCAGAAGGTTCCCAGGTCTGTCGTGTACAAAAACATGATCATAATAACGGGCAGAATAATTGACTCTCAGCTTCGTTAAGGGTATTTTTACACCCGTTATGTTATAATTATTATGAGATAGTGATGCTTTTCTAATTTTATATTGATAAAGTGACATTTAGGTATGATTAAAACACGACATATTATATTAAAGTTATGGATGAAGATCAAACAAAACACTACATTATATTGAAAAATACTCTTACATATCTGGTTTAACGTAATAATTAATAAATTAAATGGTTATAAAATGTACTAAGTAGTGAAATGTTTTTGCAGTTCGATGTCACAAAATCACGATTTTACGGTGTATAATGTTATTGATGAGTGTGCTTCACGTGGTTTCATAAATTATGTGCATAATAATAATAATTTCTACTAAATACTTTTATTATTATGAATGGTAATTTTTGCAGTATTCAATGTTCCGTTGAATATATTCTTACCTTAGGTACGGAGAGACCCTATAAGAACGGAACAGAATCAAACGAGTACTTTTTAAACAATATCCTTTTTTGAGAAGGGTTCTGTATGTAGAGTACTTGTCTGTCATTGGTTGATTCATTACACTGGGTCATAATGTTGAATGCTAGGATTAGCATTCAACATTCAGTGTGGTCGAATTAGATCAGCGATATAAATAATGAATTAGTAATAATAAGATCAATCAGAATAATTTTAAGTGCGCTCATGTTTTGCAGGCCTACACTAAAGTAATGGTTCTAATGCTGGAACTCCACTGCATGTTTGTCTTAATGTTTCGTCAATTAGCCAATACAAAATATACCCTATCTTTATTCAGATATAGTCTATTTTATATTAGCGTAATGACACAAATATTTACAAATATGCCAAGTGATGTGTCACCATGACAATAAGCATAGAAAGATTGTAACATCACTTAACACTAGGCAGATAATATTGAACAAAAATCATTATATTTACACATTTACATACAATAATAGCATCATATACAAATTATTTTATGTTGCTGTTTATATACTCGTATACTCGTTTTGACCGTCGTGTCATTGAAGTTTGTCTTATTATCTTTAACTATTAAATATTTGAATCATAATTATATGTCGTTTTATTGACAACACACACACCTACATCACCAGAACAAATAGAAGTCGTTTGGAAATCATGAGTAAACTCCGAATAGAAATCACAGCAGCAGCAGTATACATAAGGGAAGGTACTTGTAAAAGAAGTTTAAACGTAAAAAAATGGATGGTCAAGCACACGTTAATCATTAATTAACTTTAAGCGACGTTTTTAACTAAACCTCTTACTCTCCAACGGCAGATATATTTTATTCGTGAAATAAAATTTATGTCTAGACAGTTTATGTAAAAAAAAAAAAAAATATACTGTTAAATATGTATACAAAATTATTCGTTGGATAAAGTCAAGTCCAACTCCAGAAGTTGGAAAAATCTGCCTTTATACAGGTTAATAGAAACAACACAACCTCACCTTGGACGATGGACCGTACAGGAGTACACAAATTCAAAACCGGAAATACATACATGAAAATAATTTTAATACAATTCAAATCAAATTAAACAAACTCATTTTCACTCCAATTGGTAGGTAGATAATAATTATCCCAAAAAGATTCGTCTAAATGAAGTTTAGGATCATTTTCATCGAGTTTTATTTCTCTGACGTATCTTATATTTTCTATCCAAGATAAATCGTTTACGACATTTTCATTGTAAATCGGTATTCTTTTGTTTTTCGCCGAATTAATAAAAGTATTCACTTTATAATTTTTGGGGGGTTGATATACTTTTTTATTTTTAGGTTTCGATTCATTTTCATTTAAAATTTTCTTCTTGCGACCTCTTTTCTTTTTAATAGTTGTAGAGTTATCTTGTACGATAGCTATATTATTCGTAAGTGCTCTTGAATTTTCAGCAGATTTAATTGGTTGGTTTTCTTTCTCAGCTGCATTAAAAATATTTGTTGGTATATTAACGGCAAAGTTAGCTGCTTTTTTAACTATGATTGGGTTCACAGCTGTATATAATTGTGCAGACTGTGTTGAGTTATTAGCATCTTTCAGTGTACCGCTGGAATCATTGATCGTGCATGTTCTGTTTGAATCATACCAAGTTTGTCTTTGATTTTCAGGAATATTATTGGTTATTGGATAAAATGGTAATTGGGATGCGATGATACTATTATCCTTTTGATTGGAAGTCATTGTTAGACTGTAGTTAGCAGAATTGATCACACTTGTGGGTTCTTTATTTTGTACATTTTTGTAAATTAAATTACTTTCAGTATTATGAATAGTTGCTTTTTTTGGGGCAATACTAGTTTTCCTGGTTTTATTAGGATCAATAGTAAAAGTAGTCTTCTTCTTCGGTAGATTACCAAGTGTAGTGCTACCACCAACCTGCATTATGTTTCTAGTTTGTTCTTTTTCGGCTACATAATCCACCAATCCACCAGCAACTACTCCTTGAGAAACGATATTAATTTCATTCTGCTGCATTTGATCTACGCTTTCAAAGTTATTGAGTATACTTTGTGAACAATTTACATCAGAAGATGTTATATTAAATGGAGCTTCAACATCTATCAGAGAAAGACTACACATACCTCTATGTATATCAACTGTTATCCTAGAACCTGTATAATCTGCTGTAGCGGAACTAGTTTCATTATGAATTAAATCATCGTCATTGTCAATGTTGGTGAGGTCTGATATATCAACATCTTTATTTGATACAGTGATGTTTACAGGTCTTGCTTCAGCTATTTGAGTGAGTTGAGTCCTGTCTTCATCAGGTAAAGAGTATACTGGGGATATGGAATCGGTATGATCACCACCGTCTGCAATAGAACTTCCATTGTTTTCGCTATGAATGTTAGGCCTTAGTTCTTGATGATCTAAAATTATTGCTTTCATGCAGCGATTTAGTTTCTCAATAACCTGAAAAAAGCGGATGCAGTAAAAGGCGGTTAAATCATAATGTATTTCTGCACATGGAGTTCATCATTTAATTTTCAAAAACGGGTCAGCAGGATTTTATTATCTTTAAAAACTTGTGGGAGTAAACAGTTAAGTAGGTGCTGTATTTTTTCAACTGATTTTGCAATCAGTGCTCTTATCAGTTCTATGGGTAAACAACACGTCATGAAATCCATTAAAATACGTAGAAAAACTACAATAATTATCAACTAACGCAATTCCTATTAATTAATAGGGAAAATTAATAATATGCATAATTCCAAGAAGATCTAGATATCTACGCCCCTGAGTTTCCGTTCGGAAGCAGCGCCGGCGCTAGTGGGTATCACATCCCATGTCCTATGTCAAAAGGGTTATTCTGAAGTCAAAAGTTCACATCACAATTTTTTCTTAAGATAAAAAAAAATGTGTGTAGGGAGGAACTGAAGATTAATGGTAGATAAAGGCTAACAAAAGTACTGACCTCGTAGAAAAATATTCGGCTGATAAACACTACGTGCTATCGATAGTTGGTAAAACAAAATCTGTCTTTGCATTGAGGTAAAAATAACAAGTATTTTATTTATCAAACTTAAATTAATCACTTTGTTAAGTAACTACCTAAGTAACAGGAGCTCGCGATATGAAAGCGGTGCTCGGTAAGTTTAATCAGGGACAACACCGGTATCGTTATTGTCAGTCGGACTGTGTCACCGCTGACCGCTGTTTATCTAAACTTAATAATTCCATAGCACTGTAACTAAGCTCAAATTGTAATTTATTTTCAGTACTTTGTAACGGATAAAGTTTAATCTGGCTTACGTTGATAAGCTTTAAAACCAAACAAGTATGAGGTCACACAAGTCAAAGTGTTACCGACCCGACCTACCGACTAATGATTTTATTTTTTGTTAGGAGTTCCCGACACAATAAATTGCAATTGATCAATTTCAATTGTAGTTATATTGTCAATCGGTTCAATTGAATTTGGTAGACGATCAATTTGCGCATCAATGTGTATCAATCACGTAAAAATTGACAATTGCAATTGATCATTTCGGGGACTCTATATTACTATTTATCATCATCATTTCAGCCGAAAGACGTCCACAGCTTAGACATAGGCCTGCCCCAAAGGAGGGGTGGGTTGCCATAATCGCCACGCTTGGCAGGCGGATTGGCGATCGCAGTATGGTGTTAAAAACGCATAGAGAACGCTGCTGCCCATTCTCTAGTAAGTCCCCTAGTCGTCTTTTACGATACCAACGGGAGGATATGGGATGGTGCTATTCTTTACGTCCGGCACCACATGGTATATTACTATTAGGCTTACTTATTATATCTTACTTTTTTTTCTTCTTATTATGGTTAGGTGGAAAATATATGTTGCCCATGTGGTGGTAAGTGGTCCCCGCCCTAAGGTAATCTACAATTCTAAAGACATCGTAGGTGTGCTGCCATGCTAGAGACAAAGCTAAAATGTCATGTTATAAGAGCGCGCATTGCGATGAAAAGACGCATGCGGTTTATTCCACAGTTGGGAGCCACCTGCTGCAAAGTGGTAAGTCCACCGCACATACTTTTGTTTCGCATAGAGATTTATATTATTTATTTATTTATAGTTAATTAAAACAGTACAACACCAATTACATTAACTAACATAGTCACAATTAATACATTGACAATAATGAAGTTGTTTATAATTTAATTTAAAACTAACATGGAACAGTGGACTTCCTTGCATACTTTCTCTCACAGAACACCAGACATATACGCATATTTTTTCCCCATTCATCCGCAAACACATCACATTCAGGGTTGGCAGTTAGAAGGGCATTTAGCATCTTTACAATATGACAGACTGGGGATTCGGCTCTGGTTACAGTTTTGGATGGTGGTTACGCAAACAGATTGTGGATCTGACGGGGTCCGATGTATTTGTCGGGCACAAAATAACCGGCAGAAAAGGCAGTGGAACTCTGGGCAGCCGATACGTCCCCGTAAGGTCTTAAAGGCTACCGTGAGCTGATCAAGGCATCTTCTCACCTCCAAGAGTTAAAACCCAATGTCCTTATAAGATAGTTGCTAGGGTAGGTACATGTAGGGAAAGAAATTGTATCACTTTTGGAAGAGGCTTCTTACGAAAGTTTTCTGTACCTTTCTAGTATTAGTGTTTAGTCGCGGTATACGGGTGCCAAACACCCCGGCACTGGATTCGAGTTTGCTTCGAACCAGAGTCGTGTACAAAAGCCATATGACATTTGGATTGCGAAAGTCACGAGCATTTCGCAAAACAAATCCCAGGCGCCTGAAAGATTCCTTCGCAAGGGTAAAAACGTGATCTCTAAAAGTCAGACAGCGATCGATAGTCACTCCCAAATTCTTTATGTTGGTGACACGGTTAATTATTTCATCACCACCCAAACTATAGTCGTAATGGATTGGTCGCAACCCTCTACCGTATTTCCGTATCTATACTAATATTATAAAGCTGAAGAGTTTGTTTGTTTGGTTGAACGCGTTAATCTCAGGAAGTACTAGTTCGAATTGAAAAATTCATTTAGTGTTGGATAGCCCATTTATCGAGGAAAGCTATAGGCATAAACATCTAACATCTAACAAACATCTAACATCACGCTACAACTCTTAGGAGCCGAGCAAAAAGATAAAAAGTCAGAAAGAACGCTAAGCGAAAACGAAGTTACAGCACGTGCAAGCGACGGGATGCCAAGTGGTGGGTTGGGCTCGGGCTCCGAAATAACACGCGGACGAAGTCGCGGGCAGAAGCTAGTGTGAGATAAATATGAAGTACCGCGCAAACCTTAATAGGCCTTAAGGCCATCTAGGTATGTATCTAAAACTGATGGGGACTCTTTTTTTATGCAACAATAAACGTTCTTGTTGAGCACAACGTAACATGCTTATTTTCTGCATTTTAATTCTAAAATAAAAGAAATCACCAAACAAACAAACAAAGAGGACGCCACTGCGCGCTCGGTACCCTCTTAATAATCAATCACAATCTGAATGATTTTGAAGGATATTGCTAATCCATTGCTTCATATGTTCGAAAAATTTGTCTTCTCAACAACGTAAATAAGGCAATGAATGTTGTTGAACTGTCAAAATGAAACCCATATTGCTACTATATCTAAGTGTGTTACGCAGTTACCCCGCAGATGTCTAAATGTAAATGAAGCAACAGGAATAGATACCTACCTATAAAAAAATCGTGGCAGGTGACGTTCTGTAAGTAGTTTCTACTTACCCCCATGAGAAAAAGGCGTGAGTTTATGTATGTATGTATGAACTACTAGGCTCCTAAACTATATTTAGGAACATATCTAGCTCTACCACTACTAGTTCCCATTGTAGTCTTAAGAAAAGGACATTGACCACATGACTAAGGAACCTAGTATCGGTATGAAACATGCGGTGACTCAAAGATTTATGGTTTAATTTAAAGAATGATTTTAGGGCTTTCAAATGTTATTTACTATTTTGTCATAATTCTCAGCATTACACAGTAATTAGCTATATAAAAATCTAAGTTTCGGATCGAATCTCTTAGTGACTTTTTGTCACAATGTATGCTGGTAAATTCAAAATAAGAATTAGTCAAACTGACGATTGAGCATTTTCAATACTCGTTAATTAATCCAGTCTTGTCAAATGTAATAAGATGCATACCAAAGTGAGGAGATATCCAACTAAGAATCGTGTTCCTTTCTTCACCATTTGGAGGCACTCTTATTGCACGTATGCGTAACTAGTACCTATAGATTTGCCACACGCAAAGCATACACTTCGATGGCTACATGAAAGCTGATGCTGACCCAGCTTGGAGAGAATCATTTAGACAAACAAAGCATTCAATGCAGACTATGTCATCACGTAAAATCTATTAAACCAAATAATTAAATCAGATGAATCGAATTGTGTCCTGGTAGATACCTTAACGTTAACCCAACTTCTCCAACTCAATAACAGTAATTACGCTC
Organism: Dryobota labecula; assembly: GCA_947523025.1. Taxonomy (NCBI): domain Eukaryota; kingdom Metazoa; phylum Arthropoda; class Insecta; order Lepidoptera; family Noctuidae; genus Dryobota; species Dryobota labecula. Next base: position 4,104,637 of record OX383292.1, read on the forward strand.
AACGCTACTGTTTTGTTGATCTCGTTGGTATAGTGGTCGCAAGCGCGACAGCTGAGCGTGGCGCCTTAGGTTCAAATCCCAGGTCAGACAGTGCTATTGGGCTATTCCAATAGGATTTTTTCAGTAGTAGCCCCGTGTCAGGATTCGTGCCCGGTTGATTGCAATAGGCTCGCCACCTATTACATGAGACTAAACGTAACTGCCGAAATGTGGGAGTAGGTGTATCTAACACACCTCTGACTAACCCTTTGGAGAATAATACAGACGCGATTATGTTATTTCCCAATCATATTCCAATCGGCTTTATAGTAATATTGCGATGAGAAAATACGGCGTCCGTACCTACGCGGTGGCAATATCAACGTTAATAAACATGTAGAAAGAATAGATAAGAAGTTATTAAACATAATTATGATCACAATAATAATTACTGCTGCCCGCTTTATTGCCGTTCAACCTAGTGCGGTAGCCCGGAGAAAATTGGAGAAATTCAAGAAGCCAGAGTATCAAACACATTTTCACTAACTTCTCTCAACGACTGCCACCGTAAATACCGCAGTAGAATCGAACAGTTAATACACCGACGAACTGAGTCCTCCATTTGAACAACTGCCTAATGTAACGCAAATAAAATGTTATTATTACATAAATCAAAACGAATAATATTCAAAAAATTAAAATATTCTCAAAAAAAAAAAAAAAAACAAGCGTTACAAAGAAATACAAGAAATCACAGTAGCAACCCGTGCATTAAAAATTGGCGCCGAAAATGCAGGGCGCATGTACAGTCGCTTAAAAAACGCAATTGATGTTTTTTCTACCACATATTCGTTTCTGCCCGCACCCAATTTATTTTAATTGGTATATGTACTTGCTTGCGGTTATGTACCTACATATACAGGTACTAATCCAGACCAGACCCGTATATATAAAAGTACTCTGTGGACCAGACCTTATCTTTATGCAAAATGTCATCACGTAAGTTATTTCTTTATGTGGTTATTTAAACCCAAATGGTTTTACAATATTCAATTACTTGTTTTTATAAGCACAAAGTTAAAGCGAATCAGAATATAGGTACATTTTTTCTGCCGTAAATGTTGTCACAATTTCAGTCTTCACATAAATTAATTTATGTGACTTAAGACATAGATATAGTTAATTAAACTAACTCCAAATTGCAAAATAATAATGGCCTAGTAAGATTTATTTACATTAAAACGAAAAATATAAATGAAATCATTCAATTAATTGCACAATAATAATAAACTAATAATAAAAGTAAATACCTACCGTTCGAGAATGTACTTAAAACAAAACGAATGGGACGTGCTTATAAGCTAGAAAGAGAACGCCCGCTGTTCGGTCGCCAGCATATTCTGCTCGGGATGCGCGCGCATTGAATGTTTTCAAAGATTTTTTAATGATGAATGAAACAGGCAAAGGTCTCGAAAACATTATGCCTTTCGATTAACCAAAAGTTTTGCTTAGCTACTTTTAACACCTTATCAGATTGTTATTACAATGTAATTAATAAATAATTAGTTAGTTGTTATTAATATCTGTTGTTACTAATTATTCAACTATAAGTTCAATAATCGGATGCGTAATTTAATTATTTTGCGTAAGGTTTTATGGTTTACATACTCTTTGAATGCCATGCCAATGACAGGTGAAAATAAGAAAAAAAAAGTATGTAGGTATGGGTAAAATAGGAAATCGACATTAAAACTAATACTTTTATGAAGTTTTTTATGCGGAGAATTTAAGGATTCGCGTTACTAGATAAAATCATTATATTTAAAAACAACAATTATCAACATTATAAACTTAAGTCACCGCAGAACAAATAACGATACTACATACGGTCAATCTCCTTTATAATTAATGGATTGATTTTATAACGGACTAAATATGTATGTTATTAGTTATGAAAGATGTAAAAACGTCGTAAGGAATTCCTACCTGCAAGGAACGCTCGTCGTGACTACATTGTGTTTTGTAGGAGGACACCTCCCTCATGTATTGTTCTGCTTCACATACTGAGATCAACTTGTGTTTATAAATACAATCTTCTACTTTGAGGCTTATTTCGATCAGCCTTGCAGTTATGATCTGTTTCTGTAACAAGTTTAGATAAAATGATATAGAAGATGGGTACTTACGTACTTACTGGGTAGGTACAGTCAACCGCAGACCGAACATTAGTGGTGAATGTAGCACTACGAAAATCACCCTTACTGCTACGGCATTAAGGAGCTGTCAATATCAAATTGTTACCACTGATGTGTGTTTGACTGTATCTACCGAGGGAGGGAGAATATATGATGCGGAATCAAGCCATGCTTACTATAGTAATTTCTGTAAAAAGGTTTGTGGTTGCAGAGGTCACAGGTATTGCCGTGGTTTTATTGTAAAAGTCGACCGGCGGATGTAGGTAACATGATCGACAGACACAAACATGAGGTCAATAGATTTAAGTACTTTATGCTTACCTACGTACCTAAATATTAAAAAAAAATACGCAAAATTATGCCCAGCACCATCAGAGTTACAACCATGGAAAAAAATACCAGAAGTTGACTAAACGTTATAAAGTGAAGAAAAGTCGCGAACGAATCAATAGATATACCACCGGGGCTTTCCCTTGCTAGCTTCACCGCAAAAAGCTCATGTCTTTTAAATTGGCAGGGCTAAATAAGAGACACGTCGTCGCTTGAAGCATACCTAGATACCTAGGTTCTGCAGGCAGTTAGGAACCTACAAATTGCACAACATTTGCTTTCCCAAATATTTTCCAATGTAAAATACATAATTTAGGTAATCTGTTCTTACCTCTTTCGTATTTCGGGACCAAGAGGTTTTTCTTTTTTTAGGCATTTTATTTATTCCTTCGCAATAAAACCGGTGGGGTCGAGAATTTAGTTTGGCACCTTTTTTGAAAAAAGGAACTTTTTTTTTTTAATTTTTGTGTTTTTAAAAGTAGCTCGTGTTTAGTAAGTACTTAAAAAAAATGTTTAGTATAAGATATCGGTAAAGCATATTCTTTCAGCATGAAACTCAGTTTCCTCTCGCCTGAAATTATTTGCATTTGACTCCTAAATCCTGCAATTGTTGATAACTTTTCAGTTATCAGAAGGATGATTTCTGAGTTTCCTGTGTTATATAAACTGAAGATAATATACCGCATAACCATTCGGGAGTCAGTTTGCTCGTGTCATCCGACACGACTACTGTGGTTTATTAGAACTCTAATTCATGGATAATTCATTACAATAAAATGTATTTGGTAACTCAAGCAATTATTTTATTACTAGCAACATATCTCAGCAATGCTGGATATGGGATACCGGCAACATCTGGCGATCAATATGGGTAAGTTTCTTTCAGATTTTTCACTTGTGGCTGTAAATATACCCCTGTAGCCTATATTTTTATTTTCGCGCCATTTTGTGTTAGCCCGCGCGGTATTATTATTTAAAAGGCTGTGTGGTTTTATCACCTTTGACTGCGTTAGGGATTATTCAAAAAAAGGTTTTTTTAAATTAGGAAATAGGAACAATGATTTAAACGTGGCATTGGCTAAATGCACAATGCGTGCAAAGCCAGAAAAAAAAAAAAAGATTTTTCGTTGTTACCTTGGCCTCGGTAACATGTTATAACTTTATTTTTCTTTTATTAATTAAGTTCCTATGTTAGGTAAAATCGCTGCGTGTGTACCAAGCATTACAAAGAAACTTTCTGTAGCGCTCTCGGATAGAATGCAAGCACCTGATAAGTATTTGGTAGCAGAGTTAGTTACGCTTTATAGGTACTTTATAGCGTGGTTTACATTATGAAACTGTCGTGAAACAGTAGCTTGACTGTTCTTTTTAACACGCTCTTCTTATTAGCTTGACCGAGCTTGACCCACGGATATCTATGGCTTGACCTGAATCTATCTATGTAACGAACTCTTTCAACGTAATTTTCACCAACTTCAAGACAATCTGACGGAAAATTTGCCCACGTATGAAGGACCGATGACACCTACTATAATTTTGTATCTTGGAAATGGAGCCCACAGAGTACATTATATAAAGGAGATGGAGCCAAGAGGTGTATAGTGGAGCTTTTCAGTGGCTACTAGTAAACCCTGAGTTTGAGCTCATATGATTCGTTTTGACGAGTCCAATATTGGACTTAGTAACGAGGGTCTGATGATGGGCTTTAGCTTTCTTTTTGGTTCTGTGTACTTTTAATTAATTTAAACAAAGCGCCCTACAGTTTTTGAATTAGGTAATCATTGGATACAAAAGAAAATGATGTAGGTAACTAATACAAGTCAATTTCATTATTTTATAATTTTTAGTGCGTGTAAAAAGCGTGTTTTTTAATTAATTTAAACAAAACATTTTTTTTATTTTTTTCGAGCTGACTTGCCCTGGTTCGTTACATCCGGTTTTAGTTAGCTATTGCCCGAAACAGTGTTTCAAGCTACTTTTTCATAATTTAAACCCCGCTTAAAGTTGTCTACAATGTTTTATTTAGGTAATCTTGGATATAATAATCTTGGCAGAGCTTATCACATGCTTGTTATGTATTCTTACTAGGATAAGAAAGAAACTCAAGCTTGAAACAACAGACTGTATTACAAACTAGCTTTTGCCCGCGGCTTCGCCCACGTGAATGTCGGAAAATATCCCACGGGAACGTACTACCGGGGTTAAAAATTACCTACCGTATGAATTAATCCAGGTTATACACAATCTGTGTGCCAAATTTCATCCAAATCCGTTCAGTTGTTTTTGAGCCAATCCGGAACCATATTTACCTACATCCGGACAAACAGTCAAGCGGACAAAAATTCTTCGTTACTATTTTACTATACAGGATGGCGATTTAGTCACCTAGGATGCAGGGTGACTAAATTGCCATCCTGGATAGTAAAATTGTACGAATAATTTTTGTCCGCCTGACTTGTTGTTAAGGCGTGATTCTACTCGTCATACTAAAACTTTCGCTATGAAAATCATATCCGTATCGTAAATCATCACCCTGTATGTATAGATAATTTTATTTTCCAGACAATCGGACGTGCAAGCCCCGGAATACGTACCGCCGTATTTGAAGAACCAACGGTACGGAACCAAAACCGGTTACGGTGGGACGAAAACCGGTTACGGAGGAACTAAAACTGGTTATGGCGGGACTAAAACGGGCTATGGTGGGACGAAAACCGGTTATAGTGGGACGAAAACCGGATATTCGGGCACAAAGAATGGGTATTCTGGGACCAAGTCTAAATATTCCGAGAGCAAAACTTGGTATTCTAATAATGGAGCTGCGTAAGTACCTACCTTCTTATAATACTTTTGGTTTTTATTTTTTGTCTTGCTGTTGTGTGCTTATGTTATTGTTTTATCATTTGGTGGCCAAGGTCATAATTAAGTTACTGATGTGGTGTAAAACTCATGACAGATGTCTCAACTACTTACTTTTAACATAAGAAGCAATTTTAAGATAGCATAGGGATGTTGCGCATAAACGGCCTTATTTACAATCTCAACTCATATTTTTTTTATAATAACCACTTTTCTATGTCACTTAAGCGAAAAATTATGGACATTCTTCCATTTATGAATTACTAGCTTTTGCCCGCGCCTCCGCCCGCATGAATGTCGGTTATCGCGTAAAAATGTAGCCTATGTCCTTCTCCGTATCCCAGGCTATATATATGCCAAATTTCATGATGGTCAGTTCAGCGGTTTAGGCGTGAAAACGTAACATACAGACAGACAGAGTTACTTTCGAATTTATGATATTAGTATGGATGGACATGTGCATTGATCCCAGACTTGGCTGTTGACAAACATTCAAAAGTCAAAACATGAGGTTTGCCAACATGCGATGGAGCGCAGTATTCTAGGCGTCAAATTAACAGACCATATGGGATGGGCAACATCACACTGCGCTCCAGAACATAGAGTACTAACATTGCTTATAAAAGCCGCTAAGTTGAAGTGGTTCTGGGCTGGCCGCGTCTGCAGTATGCCCAATGAGCTGTGGGCCAAAATAACCACTATGTGGATCCCTGACGCAGCCAGAAGGCGTTACGGCAAACTCCATAGAAGATGGCGGGACAAGCTGGAGAAAACAAACGACCATTGGTCCATATTAGCCCTGGATCGAAACAGCTAGAAGTCATTGGGAGAGGCCTTTGCCCAGCAGTGTGATAATGCAGGCTAACAGTAATAACCATTCTATGTTTCAGGCCCAACTATTACGAATTCCAGAACAACGCCAACCAGCCATTCATGCGTAAGTAAAATATTTTCCTCCCTAAATCCTTAGTTAATTTAGCAAAGGGTCACCGTTTGTGAAATCCTAATTAAAAAAAATTGGTTGTCTGTATAGTCGGTTTACGGAAGATAATTTTACGTGATAACGTCATAAGAAAACATTGCGTCACAAGCCGATCGTGCCTCGCTATCGCTTGTTCCGCGCTCTCGCTTGCACACTCGGCTCTGGGAACGTGACAATGAGTCATGCTTTTTCGTGCGGGCAGCCGGCGTTCATCGATTTATAAGACGTAAGCATGTCAAAAATAAACCGTTTGTTAAAACTTTGACAAAACCGACCAGTCATAACCCAAAGGTGACGTGAGATTTGACCACAATCCCGGACACGGTACAATTTAAATTGAATAGATTTTCAGAAACAGGGATGAGTTAATCTGTGTCAATTTGTGAAGTCATCAATGTCCTTAGGCCCAGTAGGTGACACAAATTCCCTCGAAAATTGTTTTTCCTTAAAATAAGTCCGTATACTTAGTTCGCGTAATCGGTAAATAAGCTGTTTAGTCACTGTAGAGTCAGTTTTGTAACAACATCAGTCGCTTACCGCTCACTGGCGGTGAAACTTTATCGGAAGATATAAAGATTTACGGGGGTCTCCTAAAACGAATTTGTATATCTGCTTGGTCGGAGTCTCGGTGCATTTTTTTTTTCTGCAGTGCGCGGTACTTCATAATTATATCTCTATGCGAAATTTGCGGTGCGTCATCACCCGTATTTTGTATACGGGCGATGACGCACCGCAAATTTGCAGCGGGAGGCCCACTGTGATTTAACCGCATGCGTTTTTTTGTTTTTTTTTTCACCGTCTATGACTTTCCATACTTCACAGAGTATGCGGTAAAAAAACGCAAGGTAGTGCGCGCTAGGCCTTAACTCAGACACTCGATGGTTTAGATATAGTTCCTTTAGGGGAATTTATCCTGGTGACGATAACGTTTGGATTATGTAGGTAGGTGCATAACCCATAGCCACAATCCTCTCAAACGAACTTGAAACTAAAACCAAACTTAACAACCGTCTTGATAAGATCAAAATAGACACACTACCTACCAGAATAGGTATAAGCGATTATCAAAGCGCGTGGGCACGCTATCTGTAGTAACGGAAGTGGCTCAAATCTAAGCCGGCACGGGCGCCCGGCGTTGCCGTCCGACTGATTTGCAAATAATAAACTGCGACCTAATTGTTATCAATGTCAGTGATAATGCATGGACCTGGTGCAGTTGTCGGGTCAGGGTTGTGTCCTAGACTTGTTGTGATGGTTTCAGGAGTCTGTTCCTTGTTTCAGACGGTTCCTTGAAAATATTAATTAATTAACATTTTTAACAGAATCTACTTCTATTGACTATGACACTCTTGGGAAAAGGATTTCCCATTTTTTTTATTTTATTATTCAGGATGCATCAATTCAAAAAAGCTCATATTAGCAAGCTCTCATTTTTAATGAGATGTTTTAGAGATTTTACATAATTCATCTAATTTGTTTAGCTTATGCACCTCCTGGAAAAGTTTCAGAAGGGTACTTCTGGGTTTATGGGCAGACGAAACCTTCGATTTTCGCTGAATTATTTTCTTATTCACGTATACACCACGGCGGAAAGTGGAAGCGAGTTAAACCCGGGATTCGCAACCACAGAGGAACTGGCTGTCTACTGCCGAAATGCAACAAATGCTGTCAACATTGTTGCTATGGCGACAGACTTAGATAAGATGGTGTTAGCTATTTATAGCTAGGCGAATTTATAACAAGTCCTACCACCATCAACCAAACCGAGCAGAAAATTTTGCACTCGCTGGGAATCAAACCCGGGACCTCTGGGTCTGAGACAGGTGGTCTTACCACTATATTACAGCGGCAGTTTAAAATTATCTCTCATCTCTAACAGCAAAATGCGAGCCCAGCTGCAAGAACTCGGGCATCTGCATCGACACGAATACCTGCGAGTGCCCCGCCAACTTTCACGGAAAGTACTGCGAGTTCGAGAAGAAGCCGTGTCTCTCCTACCCTCCTCTGCCAATGAACTCCGCGAGGAAATGCTCGCCTGAGTAAGTTGATTTTCTTTGGACTGTTTATTTTAATAAAATGCAACCGCAACTCGGTTAGAACATAGGTTCAGCCTAGTCGAAGTCAGGTGCGTTTCATCGGGAATCTCACAACTTCTTTTGAGCTGAAAAAAGCCTACTTGTGGTTAGTCCGTAGGAGTTCGATAATCACCGTGCGTGAGAATGAGATATCATACCTAGGTATGTCCTATGATCTAACTGTATTGTCGAGACAAAGTACGGATCGCTTAGTCGAATTGCTGGTAATGGGAGAAACATGTGAAACGAAGCTAAGCCATGCCCTGACCATTTCTTTATTTGCCTTATTTCACCAGCCTGGGCTTAATTTTTTATTTCTCAAGGATGTTGAGACATCCTCTCTTTATAATGTAAATGATCCATTTTAGTTATTCATTTAAGTGCCAAAGTATACGTTTTTTCAACAAACCAAGTGCCTCAATAAATTTATATAATTTATTAAACAGTATAAGGTTTGTATAAAGTTAAAGATACCTTGGACGACAAAAAGGCAAGGGATTAATTACATAAGTTACCCCCAAGCGACAAACTATTTTATACTGTCTTATAATTAATATTGTAATTTTTATTTTTATTGATTTACGTGATATAAACTCAGTTTTAAAGACGTTTAAAGAGAAAACTGACTGATATGAGTACCATGCAGGCTAGAGTGAATACATAATTTTACAACTGTCTGGCGGTTTTGATTATTTTATATGGCCTACGCAAATGTCCTGCAGATCTGGTAGCGTCGTGTGACGGGGCGTTGAACTCCCTTAAATAAGGTTAAGCTACACTATGACTGATGTAGGCATGCCGTCGGTCGGGACAGGTCATCTCAAAGCTGAAATGGCGCTTTCTTCAAAACGCCCTTCTAGACATGTCCGTCCCTGCATTGTTGAACTCACATAAAATCCTAATGTTTGGACTTTAAAATTCAAATTCAAATTATTTAATTCGAGTTACAATAGACTCATAATAGAATAGCATATACCTACATTTAAGTACACATAAAATTCAAATAAAATAAAATTACAATCAAAATCAAAACTCAAATTAAATCAAATTTAAATTTAAAAATAAAATTCGATTAAATGTTCGTCAAATAAAGCGACACGTAACACGCTTGGAAATATAAATTTTATACTTCAGAGTTATGATTGCACAATCAAACCTCACCGCGAGCGTGGCCAGCATGCAGTTCCCTAGTAGCACTTTTGTTGGCATTTAGTTGGGCCTCTTACCTCTGTAAGTGGCCCAACCAAATGCCAACAAAAAATGCTACTAGGGTTGGCGCTCCCCCGCACTCGCCTCACCAGCGAAGTGCTTTAAAAGAGACCTTTAAGTTTGTTTCGGAATTTCTTCTTAGGGATCAAGCTAAAAAAATCCGGCGCCATCTAGTCTTGAAATATTGGATATAAATCACGTACCTACTAAAATCAAGTTTCCTCTACAGAACATGCACAATAACCTGCATAGAAGGCCACAAATTCATGGACGGTTCCAACGTCGCCAACATGCGTTGTACTGACGGACAATGGCAGCCAACCCGAGCTGACTTCTCGACCATACCAGACTGTATGCCAGAGTGCAGCCCTCCTTGTACGAACGGGGGGGTTTGTCTAGCAGTTAACATGTGCGAGTGCCCGGCTGAGTTTAGGGGGGCTCAGTGCCAGTATTGTGAGTATTAATTGGATTTTTAATACATTTTGGCAATAACTGAGAAACCTTTTAAAGCTTTGGGGACGAGAAGATTTTTGTGTCTCCAGAAACTGATTCAAATAGGTCTAATAATGTCACATTGCAGTGCAAAGGAACTGATAAATTCGTTTTTTTTTTCCGAAAATTTTAAAACTGAAGCATAATTGGATCAGAGTAAAATGAAGAAAAAAAATTATAGTTACAATATAATAATATAAGTAGGTAGGTAGGTATATAAAAAAAAAATACTTTTCATTTCTCATACTTGGAACGTACGCTTGAAGTTACCTGATCAAAGGGATGAAAATAGTACTTCGTCCTTGGGGAACCGATTTTCGGCTTATTCCACAAATCCCCCCTGAAAATCCCCCTTAGGAGGAAAAGTGGAATCTGAAAACAGTCTAGAATTCACCCCTGATAACCCCGCTAAGGGGGGAAAACTAGAATTGAAAAAACAAAAAATAACTTATTCCAAGATCCCCCAAAAGTGATTTTTTTACATTAGGGTTCAGTTTTTTCCACTGAGGGGGATTTTCTCAGGGGGGATTAGTGGAATAAGCCCGATTTCCCCTGCTGTAAAAAAGATTAAAAACTTATGCAAGCCATGTCCCAACTTTTTATACAGCCACTCTATTAAATCGCGACGCAAAATTGTAATTAAAAAATATTATCAACAATTTTGTAACATGAATTTATACTTATAATTTACTTTTCACTAAATTATTATTTAATTTTCATAAATTTTAGCTAAATATTTACCATCATCAATGATAAAAATACTGGCTGGTAGAATGCCACAGAAAAAAAAATATAAAAAAGGCGGGAAAGCGGCAATTCGATTTTCAGTTGTTTTGTCGAGTGCTAATTATTTACCTACATAAAAACAGATATTTGCATAAAATGAGTTCATCAGATTCAGATATCAGGTATTTTTTTTTACTTTCCTAATAATATGCGAAATGAAAAGCAGAGTGTTAACCTCGGGTGAATGAACCTATTTAGGCAGTCGAACTATTGGTACCCTCGCTACGCTCGTGCGCCAAACTATCTCGTACCTAAATAGGTCCCTTTCATCCCTTGTATAACAATCTACTATTTCAGCTTACCTACAACTTTCTCAGAATACGATAATGTCGAAAGCCCCGTGTGGGTCTCTTTTACCATATCATAAAGGCAGGAAAAAGTAATTTAAAAAAAATCCAACAATATCAAATGCGAAAGGACTGGAGGCTATCGACGAGTCAAATTCTGCGTCCACTTTGACATAACTTTATCTCATTATGCAACCCTTTTCGACACCAATTTCTTCTAGCCGTAAGCGAATGCGATGTCCGCAAGCTAGCGTTCAATGGCGCATACGACTGCTTCGGCGACAGCGAGTCATCCAGCTGCATGTTGACGTGCCCATCCGGCAGTACCTACAGCTCTCCGGCCGCCGAGTTGTACACGTGCAAATACGCTACGGGAGTGTTTGAACCACAGCCAATACCGCACTGCGTTTACCGTGAGTTTTATCATTATCATCTCAGCCAAAAGTCCTCCTCTACTGAACACAACAGCATCGTCACAATGACAGGCCCTGCGCTGACGTTACACGCCAATTAAATGAGGTTTTAGGAATAAATGTCTACCTTCAATTTTATTGTTGTGTTATTTATCTATAACATATAAAAAAATAATTGAAGTGTCTGTTTGTAATATCAAAATAACAGCTTTTTACTAAATGTATATGAAAGTATAAACGGTATTGAAAACAATTTTTTTTATTTTTTATTTGTATGTCTGTCTGTTTGTTTCGCCTAAGCTCCGAAACGACTGCACCGATTTTGGCGGGACTTTCACTAGCTAGCTAGCTGATGTTATAAGGAGTAACTAAGGCTACTTTTATTTAACTAATAACAATTTCTTTCTTACAGCTGAAGTCGTCGTTATCACTCCAGGAAGTCACAGATACAATAGCGTAAGTTACTTAAAAATTATCCCATTAAAAAAAAAAAATAACTAGGGCCTCTCAGAGTTACCCTTTAGAGATCGTGACTCCTTAACCGGACTATACTGTGGTTGCCTTAAGCTCCTAAAAACTTAAAGCCTCCAGCCAGGGCATAAAACTTATAAACTACGACTGCGCGCTAAGGGCACCCCCTGTGGGGTACGAACCTCGGCTTAGGGCAGAGTCGGAGGGAGGACAGCAAGGGACAGGTGGTGGCTTACCCCAACACAACAGCAAGTATATTTTATAAACAGTAGTTTTTTGGCGTAATTCAATACTTTTAAGTGATGTGTAAAATAATTTCATCATAATGAGTTTTTAATTCGTTTGAGAATACAGAGCCATTGAGGTCGATCATTTGCCACTCTCATCTAACTTTAACCAGCCACCCCTCGAAGATCGTACTTACCAAAAACTATAATCTTTCCCTACAGACCTACACCTACTACTCCGAAACTTCGAGCGAATCCCACGGCCACCAACAACTAGTCAGCGAGAGTCACACGCACCACTCCATGACGGGCAGCACGCACGGCACGAACACTCAGGACGCGCGCGAAACGCACGGCACGCACGGCACGCTCACCACGTACGGCACGGGCCGCCCTATTGTTGTTATGCAGGATCTGACCCCCAAAGGAGGAACCTGTCTTAGCTGGGCTGGTGTGCATTATAAGACTTTTGATGGGAAGATTTATAGGTAAGTTAATAAAAAAAAAATATATATATATATTCCACATAAACCTTCATAGGCACTTAAGGCAAAAGCATCAGGGTAGCCCGCGAAATTCAAATTTTCATACGGCAATTTGTAGGCCAGTGTCAGGTTGTATGTTGATCTACATATGATTGGCGGCCGTATCAAATATTTATTTATAGAATTATAATCATAAAAATCATCAATACAACTCTCTATACTCCATTTACTAATAGTATTAGACAAATAACGGCTAAATAACGACAGTTATTGTGTAATATTGTTGAAATTACTTCACTTTAAAGTTATTTTTTAAATGTAAATGGTAAATAGATTACAGTGCTTTGTATTTATCGTGAAATAACGGAGTTTATTAATCGTTTACATCGAAATAACGAAAGGGTGAGAACAGTTATTTGTCTAATGTTATAAAAAATGGAGTATAAGTTCATATAATCCTATTAAATGACTATTTCATGAAATCATTTGAGGCCAATTATAACTTAAGGAGTTGTATTACTGATTCTAATGATTATAATTCTGTAAATACATATTTGTTACGGTCGCGAATCATACTTTAATCAACATACACCCAGACAATGAGCTGCAAATGCAAAAATCGTTAAACCTTAAGAAATATCAAAAGCTTCATTAATCTTTGTGAGAAAACCTAAGAAGATACTATTTTACCTGTAAGTTTTTCAAATAAAGGGTGGACCTGAGAACCAAGAGCTTCATATGAATTTGATTGGTCTTATAATATTATGCTTGCTGCTGATGTTCATTGAGTCTGATCTTTCTGAATGTATTGACTCGAGCTTATATAGACAAAGAAAATATTCTTAAACATAACCTGTAAGTCCTTAAGGCGCCATCTCCACGGGCGAGAGAATCGCGGCGATATTCACGCTGGGCCTTCAAATAATCGCCGCGATGATAACGCTGTGTGGAGATTGATTCATAGAGCTTCTATTGAATTTGATGGCAAGGCGAGACTATCGCCGCGATTTTCTCGCCCGTGGTGATGGCGCCTAAGTCCACGGAAGTCCCAGCAGTGAGAACGTTATAGGGTTGTTATGCTTTACTTCTTAGAATAAGCATCTTTTTAGTTCCACCTTGAAAGCATCTTGAAATGAAAACGTTCGTCTACCTGTTTGCCTGTATATAATATTTCTTCTTTACCAGCTTCCAATCCCCTTGCCAACATATCTTGGTCCGCGACGCAAAGGAACACACGTACTCAGTAGAGGTCAAACACGGCGCGTGCAAGGACACGACGCATTGTCCTAGCGAGCTGACGGTCTATCTTGATGAGAAGTTCTACGTACTGTCTGTGGGAGGTAAGATTTTTTTTGTGATTAAATTAATGGAAAGTCAACCTTGGGTATTGTGTTATAAGGTGTGAATTCGTGGAAAACTAGGGCTTACTTTTTTTTGTTTTACTTAAAGAGTGTGACTGGTCTACAATTACTTCATACGTAGAGTACACTTAATCCGTTCAGTGTTTGAAAGGGCTCTTTTTTAATTGGATATCATAATTATTTCGGGGAATTAAGTTACTGCTAGGGCTTTAATCCCGGGAATCTGGGTCTCGAAAACTTTGAGAGTCTTGACGTTTTTTTGGTATTTTCGAGACTCGACCGTAATTATCGGTCTCGGGAATAACGAGACTTTTGAGACTTGTCCAATGGTTTATAGAAATACTTAAACCATTGTTAGAGTTACTCATTTAATATCTATATATATAATAGCCTCCCGCACTAGCGTAGAGCAGCACGCAGCTAGCAAGCAGATATAAATTTTCCTAACGCGGTTTTCCTTTGGAATAAATTAATGTTCTCTCTGAAACTACATTAAACACCCTTTGTTTCTTATGTGCCCACTATAAAAATGAAAAAGATTCTCATAAATAATTTTTTATTTAATCATTTGAGTTTGTAACTGACTGAAATATGTTGCTTTGACTGCCTAAAAGTAGGCTTTTAGGCAATCAAAACAAGATATTTCAGTCAGTTAATCGTCATCGTTAAGTCGGTGTGGGCCTATAATAGTATGAAACCTAGTTTTGAAATAGTTCGAAAGTCTCGTCTTTCCCGGGAATTTCTAGACAGTATCGAGTCCCGATTGTTGTTCCTGGGACTCAGAAATGCAGCTAGACTGAAAGCCATAATTACTGCACTGAAGGGTTGTCATGCACTTAATATTTGAGAAAAAGCTGGCAAGTATTTAACAGAAGGTGAAGTGTCATGCGATTTTGAATCATGTGTTGTGCAACCATTACTATCAACTTGAATTTCCCTGCAATCGATTGTGGTATGGACCCTTAGTTATGGACTACAAATTTTGGTAATATTTTACCTTATATATTAGTCTATTGGACTTATCATGGAGCTATGAGTACATACATTATTCCTATTTAAGGGAGAAGTCCGCGAAATTCAAATTATCTTACGAATTTTGCAAGTTAATTAAAGTATGATTCAAGACTGTAACAAATATGTATTTAAGTACAGAATTATAATAATAAGAATCAGTAATACAACTCCTTAAGTTAGTATAATCTTTAAATGTCAAGATGTTATGTTACTGGTAAATAGAACCCTCGTAAAAGTAGTTAACTGGTTTGATGTTAATAACCTACTTCTTAACGGAAAAAAAAAACGAAATGTATTAAGTTAGACAAGTAAAAACTAGTGCGCTTATAAAGGGTGAAGAGTTACCCGAAGATACCACAGTGTTCTTAGGCATAACTTTGGTTGCCAAGGTTCAATGGAGCCCCCATATAGATAAATTGTCAAAAAATCTTAGATATGAAGCATACGCTGTTAGAAAAATTCATGTTTTAACCGATTTAGGTGTTTTTGTATAATATTCACACAAAAACTCGTAAATCTGGGTGAAATAAATTTATTTTCTTTCTCTCATTCTAACCTTACCGAATTCTTCAAAATGTGTTACATCTTCAACAGAGGACGGCTCCGTACTGTTCCGTAACACCAAACGCCTGATCCCAATGCCGGCCTCGCTCCCCGGCATCCGCGTGGCCATGCCCAGCGACTTCGTGCTCATCAACCTGGACGCTGTGGGCGTCACCATCAAATGGGATACCAATGTAAGGATATACTTTACTTTACTAATAAACGTTACGTCGAGGAAGTGGAATAGTGGTCAAACGCGAACCTATTAGTAATATTACAAAATTTTAAAAACAAATGTTTTAATGTACGGTCAACGGCAGTCAGTTGTAAAACTTGAACTACGAAAACCCTTACTGCTGCAAATCAAAGGCAATATCAAAGTCAATCTGTTACCATGAAATGTTGACCGTGTTCCTTCGAAAACAGATAATTAATTTAACTATTGATTAAAATATTAAGGTATATTTCAATTTCAAATTTATTAGCAATCTTAAAATCTCTTGTCTTCTCTAAAATCCCGGAATACTTATAATGGCGTTTAAATCCCGGGATTTAAAAACCACGAATTATTGATTTGAACCAAAAGAGAGGTGGTTAATATACAATATTTTTTAAGTAGTTTTGGTATAATATGTTACTTGTAAGTATTTTGGTTCATAGACCAATTTTATTCAGTAGCTTTTTATAAGCATTTATAAACCTAGAGATATAGAGGTTTAATTATAACCGTTGCTTATAGTTATGTGACGTTTAAACGTCAAAAATCGGTTTAAAGAAATTTATTTCTCAAAAGAACATACATAGTTCTCTTAAATATGAGAAACTTACCAAAATATCTTAAGTAATAAACATAATTATTGTCGTTCGAGCAACGAGTACATACAGTCAGTAATGATTATTTTTGGTTAGCACTAATGTATGGTTAAACAGTCGCTAATCATTACTTAACTTTAAGCAACGTTTATAAATAAACCCCACAGTTTTCTGTGACCTTTTGAGGTCAATCACTTTAAATAAACGTCAATGAAATTACCTAATATATTTAATTTTCGGTACACTCGACTTATCGAACATCCGTTAATACTATTATGATCCTGGATAATCTGTATCCGGTATGTCTGCATCCTTTTCATGGTAATTTTGTAATCATTTTGTAATGTACTTATCTACTTACATAAATAAATATCTATCTAAACTAGGATTAAAATCTGTAATAGTATCTGTGTTAGCCATTTCAACTCTGTTTATAAATGATACAACTTGACCATTTCTTTATTTAAAAAACTATACGTACCTATATAAATTACCTCATGCACACTAGACAAACACTTTCAAATGAAACATAAAATTTACAAAAGACATGGAAACTTTAACTATTTCTTCCAGAAGACCAAGAAAATATGAAAAATCTCCTTTATTAAAAAAATACGAGTAGATTTAGCATATATGCTAGCAAAAAGCAAGCTTGAGAACCCAGTGGCTTACTGGAATCCATATTTGACTACATTTGATGACTCTAGATAACTTTTATTACCACGACATCGTCTTAAATATAACATCAAGTCAAATAGACTACGACAATCAATTGACTGCAATTTGAACCTTATAACAATGACTAGATTAAACCCCTTTTGTAACATCAAAATATTATTTCAGAACATAATTCTGGTGGAAGGTTCAGTTCTGCTGTGGAACAACACGGAAGGTCTATGTGGGACCTTAGATGGAAACCCAGAGAATGACTTTATGACAAGGGACAGAACTATTGCGAAGACAAAGTCAGTACTCGCTTCTTCATGGCAAGTTAATAAGATCGGAGGTATGTGGCAATGTTTAATTAATTTGGTTTACACGAAAATGTTGTCTATGTCGTCAAAGCTTTGTCCAATTAAGTCGCATTACAAGTCAATCTTGTTTTGTGCATCAGGACGCATGTAACTGAAGCTCAATGTATCCACATCGAATAGAACTTTGTGAAGAAACCCTCCAAAGCCATGTGTCGGAAAACAATTTGGTACTTTGACTATAGAGCTACCACTGTCCGGGTAATATGTCTTTCATTGACTTGAATGTGCCCTGGCAGCTGAGAGTATGTCATGCTCACTTAAATGTTTCGCTGATGGTGGCGCGTGTGTTGGATCATTTAGCTCCCTTCAAAATGGTTGAGCTGAATGGTGCTAATCCATGCGATATGTTTGTGAACGGGCGCCGTCAGTTGGGACTGGTCATCTCTTAGCTGCCACGGCTTATTTTTTTTATTTTTTTATTCTATTTGTTGTACCTACACTGGACGCTTTTAGCGTGTACGTTTTTATTTTTGCATCGTTCTCACATTTAGTTATAAATTCAACATTATAAATGTAACTCATATTTTTGTAACAATTTAATTTAAAAGAGTGTCCATGGAGTTTCTTGCCTTTCTTCATAGGTACCTACCACGCTTTGGAATGGGCATGTAGCTTCATTTTTCTTATTGACCGACTCCTTGACAATTCAAAAGTGCCTGTATATGGTTTAATTGAAATAAATGGTTTGAGTACCCCACGCCAATTTTTGAGCCGAGCAGTGGTGGCAGTGGTCGTGGGTTTGAACGCAGGCAGGCGCTTTTCTTAGTGTAATTTATTTCATCACCACTGCTCTCAAAACGGTGAAGGAAAACATCGTGGGGAAACCGGCATGTCCTAGAACCAAATATTCGAAGACATGTGACATCTACCAACCCGCACCGGGGCCGCATGGTAGATTACGGCCCACTCCCTCTCGGAGTTTATAGGCTGATTATGCTATTATTGCGTCCTGCCTGTGATGACTTACGGAGCCGAAACATGGACACTCACGGTACGGCTGGTCCATAAATTCAAGGTCGCTCAGCGAGCTATGGAACGGGCTATGCTTGGAGTTTCTCTGAGGGATCGAATCTGGAACGAGGTGATTCGGCAGAGAACCAAAGTTGTCTGCCGAAAAGGCGGGTGGCTCGTAGCAGCTGGATGAGAGTTGCCAAGAATCGAGCTGAATGGCGTGCAATTGGAGAGGCCCTTGTCCAGCAGTGGACTGCTATAGGCTGATGATGATGATGATGATGCTATTATTAACACTATTGTTGATAAGGTTTTATGCCTCATTTGGTGCCTCAGTTGCTAAGGTTTTTTGCATATCTTCAAGACATACCTAAGTCTCAAAGATATGCAAATTTAGATCTTGGGAGTAATATTATTCCGTTTTGAATCACTTTGAAACATTTTAACTCGAGTTTTATTCTGCAGATGTATGCGACAGTAAACCCACGGAGACTAGCGCCTGTGCTTCCAAATCTGACGATGATATGAAGAAAGCTCAGCAGTTCTGCACCACGATCTTTGCTAAAGAAAAATTCAGGAAATGCTCTAAGGTGAGTTCCATGCAAAGATATATGTAGTCAACGATTTTGCGTATCATAGATATCTGTAACGCAAACTTTAGTTACGTTCTCTAATTTTTGAAGTTCCAGTATAACCTTGTTATCTGATCTGCGATTATTTCCTACTGTTCTTTTTCATTAAATTTAATAATTTTCAGA
The DNA here is from genome assembly GCA_947523025.1 of Dryobota labecula. Taxonomy (NCBI): domain Eukaryota; kingdom Metazoa; phylum Arthropoda; class Insecta; order Lepidoptera; family Noctuidae; genus Dryobota; species Dryobota labecula. The sequence goes on from OX383292.1 coordinate 4,123,901, forward strand.
ATTTGCGTTTGTTATTGTTTTGTACCGTGTGGTGCCGGACGTAAAGAATAACACCACCCCATTTCCTCCCGTGGGTATCGTAAAAGGCGACTAAGGAACTTACTAGAAAATGGGCAGCAGCGTTCTCTATTCATTTTTAACACCATATTGCGATCGCGAATCCGCCTGCCAAGTGTGGCGATTATGGCAAACCCCCAAAATTGGGGGAGGCTTATATCCAGCAGTGGATGTCTTTTGGCTGAAATTATTATTTTATTACTATTATTGTTTTGTATTTTTGATCCACAATTTTCTGTTTTATAGGCCATGGACGTGTCGCTTTTGCTCGATGCATGTCAATGGGACTTTTGCGCCTGCACTACTAGTTTGAGTGAGTATCTACATACATAAACTCACGCCATCCTCCCATGAGGGTAGGCAGAAACTATAGAACGCCACCTGCTACGCTAATTACATACTTCTTTTGCTTCGTATACATTCATACATCTGGTCATACACGCACGCCGGTTGCCAGTACAACGCATCTGACCTTTCTGAAGAACGAAGAATGAGTGTATGGTGCTACGAGTATACAGGCGATTGTGACCAACCAGTCGATGCCCAAAAAGGCCCGACTGGCTGTTCACAATGGTGTGCTGGCTGGTGCCTACGCTTATGTATGGGAGTGAATGTTGGGTGTGGCAAAAGAAGCATGAAAGTAGAATAAATGCTGTGGAAATGCGTTCCTTGCGAAGCATGTGTGGCGTGACTATGAATGATAGGCTGAAAAGTGATGTGAACAGGCAATGGTGTGGTTTAAAAGAAGATGTAGTGACAAAAATAGAAACGAGTTTGCTTATATGGTTTGGTCTTGTAAAGGTATTTACAAGACAGATGTGAGTGGAAACGCCTGGAGGAGACGCCCTAGTGACATATAGTGACCTAATTGGTGATGTTCTTCAGAAAGGTCAGTTACCAACCTTAAAAAAAAAAAATGTCTCACGCCTCAGATAAGGTCTAATATGGATGATGACAAAAAAAAATATATATATTGTCCGTCATGTAGATTATTAAAAAATATTGAACACGTATTTTTTCTTATTTTACGTAATCTAAAGATTACGGCGATACAATTGAGTTCAAATGTGGCATGACGTCAATGCTCGCTAGATTTTATACGTAGCTATGACGTAACGAGCCCCCACTCCCCAAGTTTAATGTGTTTTATATAAGTCATTTTTTATTAATTATGATAAAGCAAAAAATAAAAAAAATAAACCTAGACCAAGTCAAGAGCAAACCCATAGTAAAATAAAAAAAAAAAAAAAAAATACGTGTCTAATATTTTTTTATTATCTGACTGACGGACTAAACAGTTTTTTATTTACATAAACTAATTCGTTGTTCTTGGTACAGGTCCCGAGGAATGTGCTTGCAGTACAGTGTCGGTGTACGCTAAGGAATGTTTGAGACATGGAGTTGAAGAGATGAAGGACTGGCGCGACGCAGAAACATGTCGTAAGTACTTACTTCTATTATCTTCTAGAGCTAACGGAACATCTCGATGTGCCAGAATATTTTTTTCTCGTTGTTGTTCATCTTGGTTGGCACAATCACACTTTACTTTTATGGGTTTGCTACATCGATCACTAATAAAGAACGTTTGCTATGATAAAGCCGTTGCTCCAAATGCCTTGTATTTTTTTTTCTTTCTTAGGGCGAGAGCGTCAGGGTAGCCAGCAAAATTAAATTTTCATTGGTTTTTTGCAATTTTCTAGTCGGCCGTAACTAATATATAATTAAAGAGTTATAATAATTTTAAAAAAATCATCAACACAACCCTATAAGTTCATATAATCCTATTGAATAATAATTTCATGAAATCATGACTTAGGAGTTGTATTACTGATTCTAATGATTATAATTCTGTACATACATATTTGTTACGGTCGCGAATCATACTTTAATCAACATACACAAAGACAATGCAAATTGCAAAAATCGTGAGAAAATTTGAATTTCGCGGGATACCCTAGCGTTTCCCCCTTAAGATTTAACTGCGATTCTCCGGTTTTTTTAAACTATTCAGTTTTGTCTGCCTACAAATCCTCCATTTAATATACGGGATAACTTTTTAACAAGTGAGCAATATTTTTTTTGATGGGTCAATATCTTTAATAGAACACATATTTCCATTATTTGTTCAATACTTTTTTTTTTGGTCCTAATTGAAATCAGTCAATATGGATACAATCTATTCGTAATAATAGCAATGGGCGAGCGCACCGCTGATAGGTACCTACTACTGCGTTCCGCTTCTCTTACCGTGCCGCTGGCGCGTTGCGCGACGAGTATCCATTATACCAGTTTCAAAATAAACATCTTTCGTTAACGATAACTTCATGTTTTTGTACTAAGACATATCATAATAAGAAATAGGTGTATAATAAAACACGTTTAAGTTTAATTTGTCAAAATTTGCGCACTGATTACAAACTTTTCCTGTATTATGTTCAATGAATTTACCAGGCTTTAGAAATCGATGATACAACGTCTGTAACCCCTTGTTACTTCCATTCACGTTCCAAACAGCAATGAAGTGCCCCGAAGGCAAGATCTACAAGTCCTGCGGGCCTGACGCCCAGCCCAGCTGTGCCTTCCCCTTGGTGCCAGCTAAGACTGGCAACAGTTCCTGCGTGGAAGGATGCTTCTGTCCCGAAGGCCTTTTGTTGGAGGGAGGCAAGTGTGTGCCCAAGACCGAGTGCCCTTGTAGGCTGAGGAATAAGAACTTCAAGCCTGGTGCTACGATAAGGAAGGACTGTAATACTTGGTGAGTGTTTGCATTTTGTTTCTAGTTTATCAATTTTATACTCTGCGTAACAGTCATATAGTCCTTACTAATATTATAAATGTGAAAGTAACTCTGTCTGTCAGTCTATCTGTCTGTCTGTCTGTATGTTACGTTTTCACGCCTAAACCGCTGAACCGATCGTCATGAAATTTGGCAGAGATATAGCCTGGGATATGGAGAAGGACATAGGCTACTTTTTTACGCGATAACCGAAATCCACGCGGGCGGAGCCGTGGGCAAAAGCTACTCATACTAATATTATAAATGTGAAAGTAGCTCTGTCTGTATGTTACGTTTTCACGCCTAAACCGCTGAACCGAGCGACATGAAAGGGAAGGACATAGGCTACTTTTTTACGCGATAACCGACATCCACGCGGGCGGAGCCGCGGGCAAAAGCTAGTCTGTTATAATTTGGGACAAATATTATTTATCTATATTTAATCTGTCCTTTAATCTCGTTACATTGATCGAGGTTTTAGAATTTGTTTTTCTAATAACTTATTTATTAGAAAATACCCAAAACATGTTTCGGTTTCTTTTGGGCCTTAAACAAATTCAGACTATGAAATCAAAAACAAGAACATAAAGAAATAAAAACATGTTTTTGGGACTAAAACATATATCACGAACAATAAATGTGTAACTTAGATCTCTACAATGAATAGAGATGTGTCCTGGGTAAAAAAAAAAGAATAACTGTTTAGTCCGTCAATCAGATAATAAGAAAATATTAGACACGTATTTTTTGCTTTATCATATTAATAAAAAATGACTTAGATAAAACACGTTAAACTTGGGAGTGGCTCGTGGTACGTCACAGCTCAGTATAAAATCTAATGGAAGTGACGTCATGCCACATTTGAACTCAATGTATCGCCGTAATGTTTTGATTACGTAAAAAAAGAAAAAATACGTGTCCAATATTTTTTAATAATCTACATGATGGACAAAAAAAAATTTCTCATTCATCATCCCTATTGTCCAAACATTGACTGAACATTTACTTGTCCGCCAAAGCCAAAAATACTTCTTCATTCACAACTAGCAAAATTGTACTTAGTCATTTTAACTTCATTTTTTAGAGTATACAAATGAAATTTGAACATACCCCTTTTTCTCCTACCAGCACTTGCCAATCAGGCGAATGGACATGCACAAAAGTAGCATGCGGTGCCCGATGCGGGGCAGTCGGTGACCCGCACTACTCCACGTTCGACGGCTTGCGGTACGACTTCATGGGCCACTGCACCTACACCATGCTGCAGGCCAATAACCTGACGATTGAGGTCGAAAATGTGGCTTGTTCTGGAGCTATCACTGAGGTATGGTATACAAAAAAGTGTTAAGTAAGTAAGGCACCAAAGTCCATCTCTGTAAAAATTATGTACTTAAATTATTTAGTTACACCTGTGTACAAAGGTATTTCCATTCATTTAATATCAGCGTAGAACGTCTCTGAAGTGTCCATGTGTTACTTTAAACCAATTTCAACCATGTGCTTAAGTTGTTAATGTTGATTTTCAATAACTATCGAATAAATTGCCACATCTTCTTTGGTGGGTTTGGTTTTTCTTTATTTACATCTTAGACTATCCAAACATATTAAGGGGGGAAGCGCTAAGGCAGCTGGCGAAATTCAAATATTCGTACGATATTTGCAAAAGGGATGTTTTGTGGGTAAAAAAAAATCTGTTTAGTCTGTCAGTAGTATTTTTTTTTATTAAACACGTATTTTTTGCATTATCATTAAAAAAAAAAAAAACTTAGATAAAACACATTAAAGTTGGGGAACGGGGGCTCGTTACGTCGCAATTCTGACAAACTACGTATAAAATCTAGCATAAAAGTGACGTCATGCCACATTTGAACTCAATGTATCGCCTTAATTTTTTGATTACATAAAGAAAGAAAAAATACGTATCCAATATTTTTTTATAATCAAGAACTTTAACAAAAAAAAAATTACAACAGCCCTATTCGTAGGTCAGTGGCAGGTTGTATGTTCATGTTATGGTCATGTTTTATGTTCATCTAAATATGATTTGCGACCATAACAAGTATGTATTTACAGAATTATAATCATAAGAATCAGCAATACAACTCCTTAAGTTAGAATTGCTCTCAAACGTAATGATTTCATGAAATAGATATTCAATAGGGTTACATGATCTTAGACAGTTGTATTGATGATTTTAATGAATATAATTGTGTAAATACATACTTGTTACAGTCGCGAATCATAGCCGATGCCCCCAAGCAATAAGTCGGTAATGTGCTATTATGGAGTTATTATTGTTATGTAAAATTCAGCACCTATAGGTTGGGATAAATCTTAGTAATTTATTTAAAAAATTTGTAAGTGATATTTACGAAGATATCATGAAAAACACATTTGCCTATCATATTTTTGCAATATTTATTTTCTACATTACAAGGTTTTAACATACATATTTTAATTTTGACATCGTAATTGAATTACACAAAAAAAAAAAATTCGTTTGATGCATCAATGACCTCAATAGTCCGACTACTTAGTTAGAAAAATATTCAACAAAAACAGAAAAACATTTTTCCCGTAAAATTTGAATTTTACGATTACCGACTTATTGCTTGGGGTCGTCGACCTATTTTTATCAACGTACAACCTAATACTGATCTGCAAATTGCAAATTACAAAAAACGTAAGAAAATTTGAATTTCGCGGGCTACCCTGACGCTTTCACCTTAACCACTTTAAATTGATGGTCGCATGACTAACAAATCCTGGACTGGCAAGAATTTCAAACCCCCAGTCTATTTAACATTCACATACACACACACACACACATACATACACTCACGCCTTCATCCCATGGGGGTAGGCAGAAACTATAGAGCGCCACCTGCTACGCTCCTTACATACTCTTTTTGCTTTGTTTACATTCATACATCTGGTGTACACGCACGTGCGTTGCGAGTGCTACGCACCTGACCAAACAAACAAAACAAACAAATGAGAAAACCACAAATCACAAAGTAACAAACAACAAAAAACAAAGAACAGACCTGATCTATTCTATTTTTGTCTTTTTCTTTATGGCAATGGGGCCGATGTTGACAATTCTGCCAATGTTCTGGATGTGTTAAGGCAAAACGTGCTGAGATTTTATTTTTCCTAAATCCAATAGTAGTAGAATAATAATTGCATTTAATATGGAACTTGTTGACGAGTATTAGTGCTCGAGTATTAGTGTAAAAATATTTTTAGTTATATTCTTCTTTTTTTCGTTTCAACAGTACATCTATACTGTTTGGGCCCAGTAGGTGGCCACATTTATTGCGGGGTCAGAGGCATTGGTCAAATCGTCAAGGGTGCAGGCGAACGGACAATTGGGATACTCCAGCAGATGGGACATAGTCTGTTCAGGAGCACCGCACTCGTATTGAGTGTTAGGTGAATCGACTATGCTCCACTTCGCTAGATTATGTTGCAGCGGCCTACTTGAGTTCGCAGTCGATTGAGAGCTTTCCAAACAGGCCACTGCAGTTCGCAACCGGGAGGCAGGTGCTCCTGGGGCTTTACGAAGTCTTGAGGTGGTGGATACCTCTCTTCCCACAGTTTACAGTTATATTAATAAATATGTACATAACTTTTAACAAAGAAAAGATCGAGAAAGAACTAGTCTTTAAGAACTAAATAATATGCCAGAAACACTTAACATTCTGTTTTTTTCCCATAGGCAATGGACCTAAGTCCCTACAAAGGCGAGGGCAAGCCGTCCTGCACTAAAGCAGTCAACTTGAACTACGACGGAGCTGACGTGCACATGAAACAAGGAGGTTTTATACTTGTTAACGGGAAAGAGGTTTCTACGCTACCTGTCATGGTGGGCGACGTTAGGATTAGAGCAGCTTCTTCTATGTTTATTATTGGTAAGTGAAAATCTTTAACTCTAATCTAATCTAACTCTAATCTTTTAATCTAATCTTTAACTTTAATCTTTTTTTTTAACTTGTACAGGGTGGATTTTTGAGATGGGGCATATTATTAAAAAATATTGATCTTAAATCACAAATTTTGTAAAAAAATAAAAATTACAATCAGCAAGAAATCAATCCTAACCAATCAAGACAATCGATCCTTTTTCTTATAAGGATCAAAAAACTCTATCGAACCAACTGACGTTTGAGTAGGTACTAGAAAAGTCAGAAATCGCATTAAACTTTTCCCATACATTTCGTAGGAAACTTGACTCCCAATTTACTTTTTTACTATGGATGGACTGGCTGCTACAATAAATATAAGAAAAATAATAAGAAAATGTCCGATATTCATAGTCTAAATACCAGAAATAAACACAATCTTGCTGTACATCGCACTCGCCTCCACAGAGTAGGCAACTCATTCATGGGTCAATGTATACGCTTGTACAACAAACTTCCCATTGAAATTCGAAACTTACCCATTAAACGATTTAAAAGCTGTATTAAAACCAAACTTTGCAAAAAAGGGTACTATAACATTTCTGATTATTTAGAAGACAAAAAAGCTTGGGATTGAACTGTTCGCTCTGCTTAAGAGTCCCTATCAATTTCGACGCGCTACTAGTTTAGGTAACTATCGGAGCGCATCGTGTCTGTGTGCGTTCGAACTATCGGCGACAATCGTAGTATGCATTGTCGTACGGTGAAGCGGGAACACATAATCTTGGTCCGTAACCGCTATTAACAGCACTCCCTAATTTTTACTTGCCTACTAGGTTCTGTAATACTGGATGGATTTTATTGTAATTATGACGTGTTATATTTATAACACGTCATAATTACCACCTAGTAAGTAAGTAAAAATAACAATATTAAGTACGGCGTTCATCATAGTAAAAGCAAACTATAAAGTGTGACCAGTACATTAAGATAGGTCTGAAACTAATTACATGTGTTATTACCCACCCTCCTGTATTATTTACCTACTACAGACCTCCCCGGCGAACAGTGTTCGGAATAATTATATTACGAGCCACTTAGATTTTTTATATGATTTTTTTTAATTTAAATGTAGGTAGGTATATGTTTGTAGACTTATAGGATAAAAGCAAATAATGATATTACTAAGTATAATTATTTACCTACTACAGACCTCCCCGGCGAACAGTGTTCGGAATAATTATATTACGAGCCACTTAGATTTTTTATATGATTTTTTTTAATTTAAATGTAGGTAGGTATATGTTTGTAGACTTATAGGATAAAAGCAAATAATGATATTACTAAGTATAATCTTGTATTTATATAATGTGTACATACAGGTTGAAATTTAAAACATGCGACAAACCGAAATGGGAGATTGTACTCATCATTATGAACAACTTTTACTAAGGACCAAAGCTGCAATCGCGAAAAAATAATCAGCTGTACCCTACATTTATGTTCGCATAACTCGTCAAAATGTAGGGAACAGCTGATATTTTTTTCGCGATTGCAGCTTTGGTCACAGTAAAAGTTGTTCATAATGATAAGTACAATCTCCCATTTCGGTTTGTCGCATGTTTTCAATTTCAACCTGTATAGTCTTTAACTAAAAAAGTTTTTTTTACGTTTAAGACACTTTTAAATAGGCGGCCATGAAAAAGGCCTTTAGCTTTTGTCTACTCGCTGTTTGCTTCTTCATCGGATAAGTGCATCCTTTCAGGCGCTTCAGGAGCTTTCAATAATTGTAATACTCCTGGCGCCAAAGTACCCGATTTTCTCTTAGGCAATGGTCTGATGCTGGATATTAATGAATCGGAGGAGATGAGCAAAGCGCGTCTTCAATAGTCTGCTTCCTTCCAATTTTTATCGTGCTATGTTTTCTCAAACTCAAATCATTTCAATTAAACCATTTACAGGCACTTTTGAATTCTCAAGGAGTTGGTCAGTAAGAAAATGAAGCTACATGCCCATTCCAAAGCGTAGTAGGTACGTATGGAGAAGAACGGGCAAGAAACTCCATGGACACTCTTTTAAATTAAATTGTTACAAAAATACGAATATTAGATCTATAATGTTGAGTTTATAACTAAATGTAAGAACGATATAAAAATAAAAAATAAAAACGTACACGTTAAAAGCGTCCAGAGTAGGTATAACAAATAGAAACAAACAAAAAAAAAAACAATTTTAAGATAAAATAATTAAAATAAGCCGTGGCAGCTAAGAGATGACCAGTCCCAACTGACGGCGCCCGTTCACGAACATATCGCATGAATTAGCACCATTCAGCTCAACCATTTTGAAGGGAGCTAAATGATCCAACACACGCGCCACCATCAGCGAGACATCTTAGTGAGCATGACACTCTCAGCCGCCAGGGCACATTCAAGTCAATGAAAGGCATATTACCCGGTTAATGGTAGCTCTATAGTACATAGTACTCACACCTGTGCTATGCAATTATATAAAACAAAGGAGATTGAGTTCATACACTGCAAAGATAGTCTTACAATCTTCAGCAGCTCCAACATTATTTTCAAATGTTAATCGATTAGTTGTGGTTGTGGAGCAAGACCAGCATTCAGCCAAGCATTTTTAACAGCGATGTAATCCCCCAACTTATAATATACCTGCGTGCATAGTATGCGTTTTATACAAGATTTAAATTTAGTTTCATTCAGTTGAAGTATGTGGGGAGGAATTTCATCGTAACATTTTAAACAGTACCCCATAAAAGACGAGTCTACTTTAGCCAGTCTGAAACCTAGTTGAACTAGTAGGTCCTATTTCTATTACTATAATTATGTCTTTCACCTCTTTTTCTAAAAATATGTAAATTTTTCCGTATGTACATGATGTTTTCGTAGATATATTGACAAGGTACCGTCATGATGATAATATCCTTAAACAGTTCCCTTAGAGAATCGCGCCTGCAGACATTATATATGGCTCTGATGGCTCTTTTCTGCAGAATAAAAATAGATTCGATGTCTGCAGCCCGTCCCCAAAGTAAAATACCGCAAGAAATTATACTATGAAAGTAACTAAAATAGACTAGCCTCATTTCTACATAAGTAAATTGACGGATTTTTCTGACAGCATATGCTGCTGAACTTAGCCGTCCTGCAAGAGATGTTAAATGAGGACCCCATTAGCCTTGAATCCATCATGATCCCCAGGAAAACAGTTTTATCTACGAATTCTAGTTTCTATACTATCTGGTAAAGAACATTTTATGCACTTGGTTTTTTCCCATTTAATACTAAATTATTAGCAGCTCTATAATTGTGGCAGTCTTTGTGCCTAGACTCTAGAGCTTCTTCGCTAAGTAGACCTATAGGAAGGACAAGGGATTTGATGAAATTAGCTCCGTGAATTAATATTTTATGTACACTAGAAGGCATTTTGTACCATTGGTACTTGGTGACGTAGCCTAGTCATGTCAAGTGTACACTCCTTGTAGGCCTCTGGCTTTACATCGTACACACGGCCACAAATCAAGCTATACATGTCCAGTATAAGCTGACCTCTCATTGTACGGAAATCCTATACAATGCGAGATCAGCCTAAACTGGAAATTTATAGCTTGATTTGTGGCCGTGTGTACGAGCACGAAAGGTCTTTCAGTATAACAGAGAATCTTGTAATGAGATCTTTGTCAACCCCAGTGATCGCAGCTGCGAGAGCAGGGTCTTTAAAGAACGTTCGCGCAGTATTGCACTCATTGGTTGAGCCGCTACATTGCTTTACTGTATCGACGAGGAGCCCAGTTCGACGACGATATTCTTCTGTAATGGCGCGCTTTTTTCTTCCACTGCTTCTTTTATATTCTTAGTCACGCGCCATGTTTTGTGTTCCTTCCTATACGATATGTGAAAAAAAAATACCTAAGAACTGCACATGCCTTTCGCGTTTTTTCATTTTTCCTTTGATTTTTCCGTGATAATAAAGTTCACTTTATCGACCCATTTTCTAAAAATTAAACACTAAGTTACTAATAGTACAATACAAAACATTAATATGTATGAATAACATTAACAAATCACAAAGTGTCACACTATGCATAAATAAAATAAAAATATACTCACAGTCTCAAAACTGATTAGGCCTAGTACAAAATTCGCGCGTTACGTCGGGAGCGGCGAACGTCACGGGCGACACAGGTCCGTCGTCGGGAAGCCCTTGAACGCGACTGAATGTATCGAGCAAGCGCATCGGTTTATAAGGCATTATTTAGATATTTTATTACAATAAAAGTATTAGTCAAAAAAAAAAAAAAAGTAGGTTGGTAGATAAATACATCAAATTTTAGAATATTGAACACTTATTGTTATTTTCAATAAATTCTTACGCGTAGACAACGGTTTTGCACATGATTTTATTGTGTTTTTTCAGCGTGGATAACATTTTTTTTAATGAACTTATACGTTAAACTTAAAAAAAAAAAGTTGTAGGCTTACTAGTATACTATATGTACAGTATGTATGAATTTTTTCAGATTGTTATTTGCCACCAGTAAGCCAAAAAACAGATTGGAAAACCGGGTGTTTCGTGCTTACGTAAAAACATGTGTTAGATTTATATTTTTCGTAATTTATATTGAGTAGTTATCAAAATTTAAATCAGTACACTTACTAGATAAAGATGTGATGAATAACAGGGCATTTAAAAAAAAACCAGATATCTTCAGTTTACTGAGAAATTTGTGCTGAAAAAAATAGAAATTTCTGTTTTTAGACCGCGAAATTGATAGGGACTCTTAAAGCCGTTTGATTAAACCGTAAAACTTGACATTTTAATAATTATACAACGTTTTATATACATACCTAATTATTGACATTATTAAATATTATATACAAAATGACATGAATATTTACTTTGAAAAGTATTACATATATTACTTTTATTATTGTGAATGTGTATAAATAATAAGTAGGATGGATACTTTCTCGACTTGACCAAGTGTTTACAACAAAAAAAAAAAGGGAAAACTTAATAGGTTTTTCATAGGGTCTTTAGTAGGACAAAAGAGACAAACGAGAATTTAAGTTCAGTGCATCTTTTTCTTTCCATTTCATTAAGAAAAGGATGGAAGATAAATTTTAGTTTAGTCCTGTCAAATTAATCAGCGCTTGACGTAAATTGACGTAATTTTTGTCGGCTAGTTTTTAATCACGTTTAAACTTGTATGGAGTAGTGACAGGCGCTGATTAATTTGACAGGACTAAACTAAAATTTATCTTCTGTCCTTTTCTTAATGAAATAGAAAGAAAAAGATGCACTGAACTTAAATTTAGTTTAGTTTGTGAACAAGGGAATCGGCACCAATATGAGATTATTAGTTACTTGATGAGTAAATGTTTTGCTTTGATTTTAGTGCAACTACCTAACAAAGTGGACCTGTGGTGGGATGGCAACACTCGTGTCTTCATTGACGTGCCAGCCGAATTCCAAGGAAAAACTAAGGTAACAATGATCAGTCCAATCAGCCTGAAAAGTCGACCATATGACCTCCAAAAAATATAGGAGAAAGTTATGGTGATAAAAAATAACCTGTGGTTGTCTACCTTCCATAGAGAGACAATTTGGTGAATGCTGTGATCTCTTTAGAGATAACGAAGATGATATATGCCATTCATGACCACTTACAACAGCCAAACTTAATTGGTGGTATTCCCGGAATATTTCCAGTCGCCTCCATATGGATTGCCCCCTGGTGGCAATCGGGAATAAAATGCCCATTTGCCACCGGGTTGGTGATCCACGTCGCAGTGTACAGCGATTTGAAGTAGGGGCAATAACTTCCCAGTCGCTACCTGGTGGCAACTGGGAATTTTATTCCCGATTGCCACCTGGGGGCAATACATGTGGGGGCGACTGGGATTATTTCGTATTCCCATGCCTTATTTTTTCTGGTTGCCTAGGCTTAATTTTGTTCACGCTTTTTCTTCAGGGTCTCTGCGGCACCTTCAACTTAAACCAAAAAGATGACTTCCTAACCCCAGAAAACGACATAGAACAATCAGCTCTAGCTTTCGCCAACAAGTGGAAGACCAGAGAGTTCTGTTCTGACATAGACACGAAAGAGCCCGAGCATCCTTGTAAGGCCAATATCGAGAACAAGGAGGCCGCTGAGAAGTATTGTAGTAAATTGAAGAGTAAGGTGTTTGAAGGTAAGTTCTTTAAGTAACAGTCTACTTGTCTACTATAATACCAGTCTCATGCCCGTTTTCACTAACACTAGGCGACATCTAAATGCATACTGTTGAATTTTCAACTTTCGGCGCTAAGCCGAGACACACAATTTAATTTAGGTGTCGCTTAGTGTTAGTGAAAACGGGCATCATCGTTGTTACATCATCATATTCGTTGTTAGAGTAAAAAGTTACTGTTTGGGTAAGTATTAAAAATATTTTTTAAAGACAATTTTAGAAGAAGATCATGTCGATATAAATTGTGTACCGATCTGACCTAACAAATTCCGGTATCCACTTTTCCGGACGGGGAAAAAATAATAAAAAAATAATTGAGTTGATTAAAATTTGAATTATTTATTTATTTATTTAAGGAAAAACAAACAGTAGCACAATAAGAAACAGTCATAATATCTTAAATATTGCAATTTAAACAATTATGCTACCCACTACGTTCTCCACAGATTACTATTTAAAGTATTTAAAAACTAGCTAGTAACACAGATACATTACCAATACAACAAATATTATTCCAGAACTCATACGAGTAACTGGATTTATAAATTTATGAAAGAAAAAAACAAAAGAAAAAGTAATTTTGTGTGCGTACAATATTAATCATTAAGTCATTATACATTACTTTGCTGATCCTTTAGGGTTAATAATTAATTTAAATTTAATTTAATAAATATAATTGACGAAGGAATACACTACGGTCTTAATTCACATGTAGCCTTTCGAATACGAGGCTTGTGTTTCATAACTTTTATAATGATTTTCAAAATATTCTGACCTAAATAAAAAAAAGGATATTTTGGAGGCGCCGGGTATCGATCCCGGTACCTCTCGCATGCTAAGCGAGCGCTCTACCATCTGAGCTACGCCCCCGATGTTACTCCAAATAAAATTAAACGCCACATTCAAGACATTTTAAAATAACCTTCGAATGTCACGTACCTTTCTCTTGATACAATTTTGTATCAGCTGCCTTGTCAGATTAACCATTGTGAAATGGCTACATTTCATATCCATTTTTTATCAATTCTAATTATTAATCAATCGCAACTCATCACCGATGATATATCTGATGGGATAATTATGATCAAAACGTTCGGTTTGGATGGGTTGCAACCTCATGTATTGAATGTGAAAGTGAAGGCTTGGTTTTGTCTGCAAATAACTTCAAACACACAATCATCCAGAGGTGGACTATTATAGGATTTTGGCGAAATTGAAAGTTGTAGCTTCGAAATAACATTAACCGTATTGCCTGGGTACGCGGGTACCCTGGTGTCTGGCCAGATTGTTGGTACTTTTAACCCTTGCAAAAGAATTTATCTAATTAATAGCTTTTGCCCGCGGCACCGACCGCGTGGATGGCGGTTATCGCGACAAAATAAGTAGCCTATGTCCTTTTCCATGTCCCAGGCTATATCTCTGTCAAATTTCATGACCATTGGTTCAGCGGTTTAGGCGTGAAAACATAACAGACAGACAGACAGAGTTACTTTCAAATTTATAATATTATGTATGGATAGTATGGATTACTATTTTCAACAATTTTTTTTTTTTTAATAATTTTAATTAATAAGCCCGTTCGCACTCAATATAATAATGCGTTCCAGGTATTGATGGGGCTGTTCCGCTTCTGTAGCGCATCTGAGATTTTTGCTGATGCTCGTGTCGATTGCTTCTACGCTACGATGCCAAAAAGATGCACCTCCCTGGTTGCCGGCGTGGGCCAGCCCCAACATTACACTGCAGCGTGGCGCGAGCAGACTGGACTGCTTGTGTGTGAATCGCTACTGCAAGCTTCCCACATCGGTGTTGAGCTTGTAGCAGGGATTCTCATAACTATAGGGCAGTGTTACGTTAAGCGGCAAGCGCTAAGCTAGCCCGCGATTTTTGCAATTTGCAGCTCATTGTCTGGGTGTATGTTGATTAAAGTATGATTCGCGATCGTAAAAAATATGTATTTACAGAATTATAATCATTAGAATCAATAATACAACTCCTAAAGTAAGTATAATCCTAAAATGTCAAGATTTAAAGAAATAGTCAGTCAATAGGATTATATGAACTAAGAGAGTTGTATTGACGATTTTACGTATAATGTATGATGATTAAATATATGCAAATTGTAAAAACTGCAGGAAAATTTGAATTTCGTGGGCTATCCTGACGCTTTCGCCTTAAGTGTGTAGTTAACTAACATAGTTGTTAAGA
The DNA here is from genome assembly GCA_947523025.1 of Dryobota labecula. NCBI lineage: Eukaryota > Metazoa > Arthropoda > Insecta > Lepidoptera > Noctuidae > Dryobota > Dryobota labecula. Next base: position 4,139,101 of record OX383292.1, read on the forward strand.
AATATTGTTACTAATATATTGAGTCCTTTGTTACTTTTAAATTAAATATATATAAATAATGGCATATTAAATCAAATACCTTTCTTCCACAGCTTGCCACTGGTACGTGGACGTAGAACCATTCTACGAGGCGTGCGTATACGATATGTGCGCGTGCGGCTCTGACGTCACGCGCTGCCTGTGTCCCATACTGGGCGACTACGCCATGACCTGCGCTAAGGCGGGCGTCGTCATACAGTGGCGGTACAATGTGGACGAGTGTGGTATGTGTACAGAGGAGTTTGATACTTACATATGTCTTAGAATAAAGATCCTTTGTCGTTAAAGCGAAATTCATTAGATTGTATCAAAATATGATTCGCGACCGTTCACAGAATTATAATCATTAAAATCATCAATACAAATAGCTAAGACCGAATCATCATGACATTTGAGGCAAATTCTAACTTCTTTCAAACGTTTTCTCTCTGTCGGGCTACTTAACTAGTCTCATAGGTCGTTATTTGTCAAGTTCAAAAGTATTGCAAAGATTTTTGGAATTGCATAGAGTAGTTAATCTAAAACTTTATAGACATGGTAATACAAAATAGACATGTACTTTCATGGTTGTAACAGCTCTATATTAGATTTTATCATCGCGCGTTAGTACTTCCGAAAATAGACGATGAATCCCGAAGCGTAGGTATACTTTTCTTTGGAAAGCTGTAACTTTAACCAAGACGTTTTCTCCAGAACTGCAATGCACGGGAGGACAAGAGTACACAGTGTGCGCTGACAGCTGCCTCCGCAAATGTGCCGACATGTCGCTGGCGGCCAGCGGGAGCTGCAAGCCGTGCTGCGTGGAGGGCTGCGCGTGTCCGCCGGGACAGGTAATCTTGTAATAATAGACTGTACAGCTCCCCGAACCACAGACGAGGGTGTATAGTTAAGTCGGGGGGGAAATGGTTCGTTTAGGCCCAAGTTATACACTCTGCTTTTCATTTTGAATGAAACAGGCCTAAAGTATATAACAGGTTTTTTTTAATTTTCAATATATGTCATTCGACTTGGGTACTTCATACTACCAAGACATAAAAAAATATTTTTTATTTTTAAATAATATAGACAACTATTTTATCCGGTTTTATTAAATTAACGATAGAAAACACGGACGTGATATAAATTAAAGCAAATGAAATAAAATAACTACTTTAATCTGCGACGTTATACTGTGCGTATGGCTGTTGGACCTGATTATCTTAGTCTTAGAATTTTTTAATTTATGCACTAGAGCATAAAAAGCGACTTTATGTCGCCTACGTACAACTTAAAGACGAACGACGGTTTTGAGTTGTTTACTTGTAAACTTTTTTCTCACTTAAGACACTATGTTTGAATCGGCCTCCTACAAAGATTAGGCCGAAAATTTGTACTTTACTTGTACAAACTGCAACCCAATCCCAACCACTGAGGAATATCATATTTGACAACAAGACCAATGACAGAGTTTTCGGTTATTGGATTCCCTTGCACAGACTTGCACTTTGTATTCATATCCAATACATTTTTGTTTTCCTCATACTATACTGAATTATTTTGCTCGTCTACAGTTACTAGATGACAACAACGTATGCGTGCCGACCGGACTATGTCCGTGCTACCACAAAGGACTTCAATTCAATGCTGGCTACAAAGAAGTTAGAGCTGGCAGAAGAGAAAGGGAACTTTGGTAAGTATTATTAGAAATACAAAATTCATCATCATCATCATTATTTCAGCCGAAAGACGTTCACTGTTGGGCAAAGGCCTCCCCAAAAAGGGGGGCTATAATCGCCACGCTTGGCAGGCGGGTTGGCGATCACAGTATGGTGTTAAAAATGCATAGAGAACGCTGCTGCCCATGCATTCTCTAGTAAGTCCCTTTGTCGCCTTTTACGACACCCACGGGAGGAAATACTATTCTTTAAGTCCGACACCACACGGTACAAAATTAATATAAAGTAATTAATGACTCAAGATTGTTTGAAAACGATTTGCACAACTAATACAATGGCAAATATAAGACACCCGTCCGCTTTCGATACGACCTTATTTCATAAATAAGTCATTACCGGTGTTACAAAATCGTCACTAACATTTTTTTTTTGTCCTATAAGTCGCTAATATAACCTTCTTCTTTCTTCTCTCGGTTACTTATTTGACAAATAACAATTCTGCTCCAATTTTTTATTTATGTGGTGGACAGTACTGGATAGCATTCCGGAGAGGATCCGAACACTGGAAAGCAGGCCTTTATTCTACAAACTCCTACTAGATCAGCGAAGGAAAAAAAAAAAAATTATAATATTGGAGGCGCCGGGTATCGATCCCGGTACCTCTCGCATGCTAAGCGAGCGCTCTACCATCTGAGCTACGCCCCCGTTGTGGACCAGATTTAAATTAAAGTCCAATATGGTGGACATTACGTAAAATGTACAAGTACGTTACACTTGCATACCTTTCACTTTGCGTAGTAGTGCGGAATTGCATAATTTCATTCATGCCCGCAATCCGCGAAACGTGTTTGAGTATTAATGGTAATGAGGCCCTATCGCGTATGAATTCGCCGCTAGAGGCGCTAGTGTAGTGTGAGGTCTATGAAATGTCAAATGTCACTGTTTGTGGGTGGACTACGTGGGTTTATTTCAAATCAGATTGATATTGTGAATATTTTGCAATACCTAAGATTAACTATGGCAATTATGAGTTACTGGTCAATGCATGTCAGTGCTTTGAGATAGTTTCATCCTTCGGAAACTTATGTCCTCCTTTTTTCTGAACAAAACGGGACTGCGCAATACTGCGGCATGCTCGATACTTTTACGGTATGGGTTAAAGGTATTAAATATGATTTAAATGTAAACTTTGTTTTCACGGCCGTAGTAATAAACACTTGAGGACCTTACTCGACAGTGGCGCCAACTGGTGAGCACAAAAACTGTAGCCTTCATTGAATATACAGCGATAAAATTCGCTGAAAATGTCCTACCATACTTTCATTGTGGACTGTATACTATGGTATTTATGTTTAATCTGTAGGGTAATTGCATAACACACAGTAGCAATGGGTTTTATTTTGACAGTTCAACAACATTCATTTCGATATTCACGTTGTTGAGCAGCCAAATTTTCGAACATGTGAAGCAATGGATTAGTAATATCCTTCAAAATTATTTAGATTGTGTTTGACAGTGTGTTACGCATTAAAATTAGGGTGGCGTTTTATCATAGTGAGCAATGTTACTGTTTCTTTAAAGAATTCCTTACTAAAACATAATATATTTTTTTCCATTACTCCCGTGATTTTACGTATTCTCTCATTTCTCCTTAGCTTATTCTGTAAAAGTTAATACAGCATTAGCAAACGTGTTATACAGTTCCACTTTGTTCTAAAAACACGAAAAGGGTCAAGAGCAGATCATGGACAAATAATTAAAAAAAAAATAACAATAGCAATATAAGAAAAAAAAAAGATACGGATCTCTCAAGATTTCCTCAAATACCTCCGACATTCGTTTTAATTCCCCAACATTATATACCTACTTACTATAAATCCTTATACATACAGCACATGCGTTGGTGCTCGCTGGGACTGCAAGCCGGCGACTCCAATGGAAATTCAGAACTACCCGCCCGCTGAAGATCTGCGCAGTAACTGCAGCGCGTCAAACAACATGGAGTTTACCACCTGTGAGATTGCTGAGCCGCTTACTTGCAAGGTACGTTCTGAAAAAAGTCCGAAAATAATAACGAGTTAGGCGTCCACTTATTTACTTCTTAACTTATTTGACACTAGCTTGAACACAACCACAAAAGATTTAATAATAATATACTGGCGCCTTTTAAGGCTGGGGTATGATATCGGTGTCGTCTGGCGTAAGCGAAAACATGGCAGAGATTTTTTTTTTTTTAGTGGTTAATTTTCGAATAACTTCTCCTGCTCTGGGCTGAGCGGGAGGGCGTGTCAGACTTTTACTGACTAAAACCCTTCCGTGTTCATTCATTTGCCTGTGTGCCAGGGCCACGGTATCCCTTTCGGACAAACCCGCAACCCTGGCAGGATCTTACTGCGCCTGAATGACATTGACAGGGTTGTTGTTTCGGTTATTTGTGAAAATGTCACAGAAATTGTATGGAAATAATAATAGTTCTCCAGACCGCATTTCGGCCATGGCGACCAATCTCAGCGGAGACCAGCCTTCGACGCGGGAGATACTATAGTTGCGGCGTGTGTGCGCAGACACAGGTGCATTCTCTCTTCCCTCACTCTCATAGTCCGATGGGACACCAACCCGACACAACCGGAGAGATATATCCGGCGCAGCACACGGGGACACGAACGCGCGAGGCACGGGAGTAGCACACCGACAACTTCCAAACTCCGGCCTGTGACTGAGAAATTCCTAATGGTAGCACCCAATAACACTGCCTGACCTGGGAATCGAACCCAGGACCCCTCACTCAGCAGTCGCACTTGCGACCACGAGAGCAACGGGGCAAATAACAATATGGCGATGTTAGTTCCAATTCTGGACTCGCGGCTTAAGATCCCTGAATCGTTATAGGTACATTTTTATAGGAAACATCTTAAGATTAAAGTGTGATCGGATAAAAAAAATTTTCCGTACAGAACATGCATCTCCCGCCAACATCAACAACCGCGGAATGCCGCCCAGGCTGCCAGTGCAAGAAAGGCTTCGTCCTAGACACCATGTCCAAGAAGTGCTTGTCACCAGCTCAGTGCCCCTGTCACCACGGAGGAAGGAGCTACCCTGACGGACATGTCATGCAGGAGGAGTGTAACAAATGGTTAGTGCGATACAAGGTCCTTCCTTATATAACTGATGTTTCCTTCAGATCTTACTAAATACGTAGCAGAGGTGGTAAACTGGCAGCTTCTCCGACTCTCCAAATGAAGAATAATATGACATGAAAAATAATATAAAATAATAAAAATAATAATTATAATAAGAATATAAATATATAGAATGAAGAAGATCCAAGAAGTGTGCGGGGGCTGGATCCCCCTACCTTTGATACCGAGTATCCAAGTTTAGGGTTCCAAGTAATCTGCCCATTAGAAATACTACGGCTCAAAAGCCTTACTGATTTTCAGCGGCTCCTCTTTTAAGATAAGATATATTTATTTGCTTATACATGTGTAAACACAAGAATTAAAAAAAAAATGTGCTAGCAAGATAACAAAGAAAAAAAAATACAGGTGGAGTCATGTTTACCACATACTATGGCCCGCAAATATAAATAGTTATGATTATTATTAATTAATTTCAGGTCAATATCAATAATTTAAAGTGAATTCGGCAAACAAAAATAAATTAATAATTTCAACCATAAGTAAAAAATAATTCATAAAAAAATATCAATGTCAAAACAAATGCTTCAGTCAGAATTTCGTTAATACTATAGCATTAATAGAATAATGTCATGCAGTCAAATTAGAATGGTTTAATTATAACAATTTATTTCTATACTTAACATATATAATGTCGAAATGTATCTGTAAAAAAATCTGAAACACTATAATTTTTTTTTGACATAGCATATTTTTTAAATTTTTGTTCAAACAAATTATCATGAAACTTTTTAAGCTGCTTTGGCAATTTATTATAAACGACTGGTGCCATATGAGAAATACTCATTATACATTATGGCAGTATTCGTTTTGCGAACACAGAGACGACTTTCTTCTCTGAGTGCGATTGAAAGCGTATTAATTGAAAGCTTCAAATGCTAGCACAAAAAGTTGAGGATTTTGTTTCACGAAGACAGCTACTTCAAATATAATTATACAGTGATGGCAATGGTCTATACTGTACTTGTTAAAGAAAGGTACACAACTCTCGGTAGATTTTAAACCGAACACAGGCCTAACGCACCATTTCTGTCTTTGTTGATGGAGTTCCCCCAAAAAATGATGCCATATTTGAGGATAGACGCCACGAGCACATGATTTTCTCTATACCAACATGATATTAGCACAGCCTAAAGGTGTCCTTATGGTATAAAACGGGCATAATATTCTTACTTGAGAAAAATATGTTTCATATTTTTTAGACAAATATCTAAAATTTTAAAAATTATGTTTGGAGGCGCCGGGTATCGATCCCGGTACCTCTCGCATGCTAAGCGAGCGCTCTACCATCTGAGCTACGCCCCCGTTATATCTCAGTTCCAAATAAAACAATAGTTAGTGGACATTGCGTATATTTGTATGTGTAATGCGTACGTGCCTTTCACTTGCTTTGTAGAACGTGAACCAAGGCGTTATCGATACTGCTTGGTCAGCATTGACACACAATTGTATCGGAAAACTGGTTTACAATACAAAAAAAAAAATTAAAAATATACTAGTTAGAAAAAAAAAAAAAAAATTTCATTATTTTGCTAATTTTTTTTAAGTCTTTTAAAAACGAAGATGTTGTCTTTAATTTACTTCTCAGTAATTAATTACACTTTACTCGTACTTCAGTCCGATATTCGGAAGTAAACACCTAGAGAATTAAATATCTACAAAATGTTGCTGGCATAACGCCAATTTAGGTAACCTCATGGTGGTACATATTTATACCGAAAACCCATTTACACGTCATTTAATCGACTACATAATTTTTTTTTCGTATCTAAGGGGTTAACAAAACTAAGCATAATGAATGGACCAAGATACCTATCATTTTGAATTTTTATTTTTATAACTAAAGATAGTAGAACTACAATAAATAAACTGATTATCTTAATTTAATTTATGATTTGATAAGGTAAGTACTGAAATATTTATGCATTAGGCAAATAACTCGGTATCTTAGAATTTATGCTACTTATTATGATTGGCAATGGTACAAGTCATACTCCTAAACTATAATATTTTAAAGAAGAGTTAGTAATAAAATAATAATAAGGGACGAAGGAAAATAAAATAAAGAAATTTTAACAATTATTTATTTATTACTAGTTTTTGCCCGCAGCTCCGCCCGCGTAGATGTCGATTATCGCGTAAAAAAGTAGCCTATGTCCTTCTCCATATCCCAGGCTATATCTCTGCCAAATTTCATGACAATCGGTTCAGCGGTTTAGGTGTGAAAACGTAACATACAGATAGACAGAGTTACTTTCACATTTATAATATTAGTATGGATTGTTTACTGAATTGACGTTAAATGATATTGTATTGAAATTAGTTATAACCAATCAAATATTTGCACGCCATGGTATGTAGAAAACATGTCTGAACCTTTTTTTTTTGTCATGCATTTTTATTCTTGTATGTGTACACATGTTTGAGCAAATAAATATATCTTTATCTCTTTCTCTCTTTTATCTCTGGCAACAGTTCATGAAACATAAAAAATATTATATCCTTAATTTTCTACACAGTGAATGCAAGAGCGGCAATTGGTCGTGCAGTCAACGTAAATGCGCAGGCGTTTGTTCAGCATGGGGCGACTCGCATGTGGTTACTTTCGACGGAACTGACTACGACTTTGAAGGGGTCTGCACCTATCTGCTGGCTAAGGGCGTCATGGACAGCAAGGATGGATTCGATGTCGAGATTCAGGTGAGGGGAAAGGAGTTACAGGAAAAAACAAACAAGATGGTTGTATGGATCCGCGCATTAGCCAATTTAACGTAAACAGAGACCAATAATACCCAACCAATCCCGTTGTCTACATTCACCAACCACTAAGTTTGAACCAAATACAATGGAAAACTGTATTGGTAGTATTTTTTGTCTTTATAAACGAATTCAAAATAAGAAAGTTTTCAATTAGGCTTTTTTTTTTTAATGTTTGTTATAATACATCAGAACTCCGTCGTTTATAAACCGATTCGAAAAAATATTTTCTATAGAATGTTCCATGCGGCACAACCGGAGCCACCTGCTCTAAGTCGGTGACTCTGAAGGTTGGCGGGGGAGGTAATGAAGAGATAGTCTCACTCACTAAGGATTCACCCATACCCGACATCAGCAAGCTAAAGAGGTAAGTCATTACATATTTACAATGAGCAATTTTAAAAACCTAATGCATCAACATGATTGAGGTCCGCGATTTTCTATTAGTTTGCAACGATAACGTGGTTTTTATTAGATCATTAGGGTCTGACCTAGCCGGATTTATGTTTCCGTTATAGTACAAATATATGAATTAAAAATAATAATAATAGTTATTACCAACATTGTTACTTACTTACTATAGATTATAAGTGTGTATGTATTACTAACATCATATGGATCAAGGTCTGAATTAAAGTTTATTTTTTATTTATTTTATAGTATTTTTATCTCACAAAGCGACGCGCGCTTTACTTGTGGTAACCAAGTATACAAACACTCTGTGAATGTGTGCGTGAAGACGAGTAGCGTTAGCACATAATACACACGCATACACACTTCCGACTTCACCCGTGCCTCGGACGTAACTGAGAGCGCCTGCGCTAACTCACACATTCACAGCGGACATTTGACCACCGTGGAAAGAAAATCCCGTGCACACGATGACCGCCCTTTTTTGCGACTACAAAAAAAAGTTTAGTTAAATTCCCAGGCTTTGTCTCAATGATGTCTCAGCCTTAGCTGGTTTTATTCCGGTATTTTTTTTTTTTCATTTACAAAAGTAAGGGGCTCAGTAAAAAGCTGATGCTGCGATGCTATTGGTTGATGAGCGTTGGTAAGTGCGGCCGAGCGTTGTGAGGAATAGTCCTTACGGTAGTTAGATGTACGTGCCCGTGATAGTACATTTGTTTACCACAAGACAAGTGCGCGTCGCTTCGTGAGATAAAAATACTGTGACATAAAAAACACAGCATTCGGAATAGGAGAGAAAGGAGTTAATTAATTAAAGAAGCTGCAGTTAAAATTCAAATACATAGTTTAACCCGTGCTACTTTGCTTAGGATCAAGATGCGTATGGCTGGTGCTTACGTTTTTCTGGATGTCCCATCACTTGGCATGAGCCTACAGTGGGACCGCGGCATGAGAGTGTACATCAAAGTTGATTCCATCTGGCAAGGAAGAGTGAGTATTGTTCTCAGAGCATTATCATTACAATTTTGTCGTCGCTGTATGATATAATTTTCATGCACTTCTTTCTGTTAATCTGGCTGTACCTCTTGGCCGGAATAATCTGGTAAATGAGGCGCCCCTGACGCGGGCGCTTCGCACCCTTAACCTTTTAGCAGAGATAGACATTTTTGCTTGTACTCTGAGTGAATTCACAAGGATAATATTTTATGTCATAAGTTTTAGAAAATAAGTTGTTATTATTAAGTTTGCTTCACTATTGCATTGAGTTTTGTACCTACCTGTAATAGTACCGTGTGGTGCCGGACGTAAAGAATAGCTCCACCCCATTTCCTCCCGTGGGTGTCGTAAAAGGCGACTAAGGGACTTACTAGAGAATGGGCAGCAGCGTTTTCTATACATCTTTAAGAGCCATTTCACAAAATTTTAACGCTCGAGTTTAGGTAAAAGACGGCAGCGCTGTGTATGTGAGCGTAACTATCCACACATACACAATTTAAGCAGTGTAACGCGAGTGTCGAGACGGACTAAATAATCTTGAGCCATTATAATAATAATGCGGTATTTAGAGATTGATTAAAAAAGTTATTTTATTTATTCAGTCTACTAAAGCTTTCTAGACTAATAAAAAAATACAAATATATGTTTTGAAAGTATATAATAAAAATGAACAGGAAAACAATCACATCGTACAAAATATAAGTGTTGGTCATTATTATTTGACAATAATGTCAAGTAATAATGACTATCACTTACGTTAAATAAATATTTGTCGTAAAGGCATTGATCTTGCTTTTCTAGGGTCTATAATTTCCGGCAATACGCAATCTTCGTAAAAACGAGTCAATTTGGGAAGCATCAAAATGTTGTGGTCGTAGTATAATATCACGGTTACGATATGAGCACTCGACAATTGAGATGCGGGAAAAAGTAGCACAGGTCCTTCCTCGATGGGCGCTCGCGCTGTACTAAACGGTGCCCACTTGTGCATCGCAATTTATTCTTTTTTAGAGTGTTTAAAAAAAGGATATTGTGGCTAATTAAATGAAGGGATTTTAATCAAACTTGAGAATTCGATTTGTTAAAGAACATAGTTCATTTTGAGATGATTTTTAAAATGTAATTACGCTTTATTCAAACAAAAAAATCGCAATATAATTGCGAATAAATCGTAAAAATTGTCCTAAGTCTTTATTTTTTTTACCTATTAATGTTATTAATAATCGAAATTCTAGTACGTCATTTGTCGACAAAACTATATGTCTGATGCTTTGTGTATTTTTTTCAGTCAAATTTATAAATATTAATTATAGAAATAGGAGTCTGAAATTGCCTCTGCGCTGATTTTTCAGTAAACTAGTTCTGGGAGATTAATAACTACAAAGTACACAAATAAGTTTTTGTAAATGTGTTACATGAAGTGTCAATACGAAAGAATCATCTATTATTTACATATATTCACCAATACCAGAGAATTAACTAAGATGGTAAATTAGGCGACTAAAATCTTAGATATTCGCGCGAAAACGTAAAATGGCTCTTAACACCATACTGCGATCGCCAACCCCTGCCAAGCGTGGCGATTATGGCAAACCCCCCAATTAGGGGAGGCTTATGTCCAGCAGTGGACGTGTTTCGGCTGAAATGATGAAGTGAATATATAAATAAATAAATCTTTATATGCTGTAAAAAGAAATGAATATTTGCATTCATGGTACTGGAACGCACACTGCATCACCAAGGCATAAAAACCCGCCCAGTTCGTGTCGGACCACGCACAATGAAGAGTTCCGTAGTTGGGACAATTTATCCCAAGAACAAACTTAACAATGTAGTTGAAATACATATTCTCCCGTAGATTCCAATTACAAATTTAAGGTGGTTGACTATTACTCGTTATCTTGTAAAGCCTACTTTTCTGTGATAGTTTTCCTTTTAACTTCGTTATACATACTTCTGCCGTCAATTTTTTCACATATATCCAAAAACTACCATTAGCTGGCAGGGGAGGAAAATTAGCAACTTAACCTTGTCTTGATCCTTGAATTAAAAAATGGTTTTCACATAAATGTTTGAACGACCTATCCAACGATACCCCACATCATGGGACAGACGAGAAAAAAAAATGCCATCCCAGTTTACGGGTAGGGGAGGTACTCTAAAAAAAACAGGATTTTATTTTATCACTTTATCGGCGTAAGTAATTATGATATGATATGTATACCCATATTAAATTACAGCTTTCTAGTACTCAGAGTCTCTGAGCTAAGCCGCGGACAAACAGACAGACAGATGGACATGGTGAAACTATAAGGGTTCCTTGTTGATAGCGGAACCCTAAAATGCTTGTATATATAGACCAGTAAAATCTGCTAGCGCTGCAATTTTATAAGATCAAGAAGTCTATGGATAAGCGTTTTCTTTACCCTGAGAAAGATATTAATTTTATCCCGCTCTGTTGGTTATTCATCTAAAATAAGATTTTCTTTTAGGTGAAAGGTCTCTGCGGTAACTACAACAGCGACAGACGCGACGACTTCCAGACGCCTTCAGGAGGTGGCATGGCTGAGTCCTCAGCACTGATCTTCGCTGACTCCTGGAAACTAAAGCCGACGTGTCCTAAACCGCAACAGCTTTTGGTAAGTTTTGATAGAGTTAGGAAAGGTGTTTTTTTTTAATGGAATTTTTTGGTTTACGGTCATATAATTAATTCATATTGCTCAAAGAATAACATTTGATAGATAGGCAGGAACTTCATAAATTCCGTTTGTTTCAAAATGTTAAAACCTACTGATCAATGAACCTTTAAATGAATCCATTTGTTAGTAAAGTTTGAAGTCATGTCAAGACATCTTGACGACGACGTGTGATATTCAATATTAGTACCTATCAGAGCACTTCAAGTCTTCTTTTTGCTCCGTAAATCACAAAAAAACAATGTCTGATTAGCAACACGAGACATTTTAAGCGATGCAACTTCATCTCTCCACACAGGACCACTGCAAACAACGTCCCGAACGCAAAGAATGGGCGTCCTCAATCTGCAGCACCATGAAGCAGTACCCCTTCACCCTGTGCCACGCCGAGGTGTCTCCGTCGCCCTTCATCTCGCGCTGCACGCGCGACGCGTGCGCGTGCGACGCGGGCGCCGACTGCGAGTGCGCCTGCACGGCCTTAGCGGCGTACGCGCACGCGTGTGCCGCCAGAGGCGTCACGTTTAAGTGGAGGACGCAGGCTGTCTGTCGTGAGTATTGACTGAAGCTTCCTGAAATCTGTGGCTAAGAGCGTTATCACCACAGATATGGATAGACCGGGATAACGCAAGTATCACGATCTGTATGAAAAGCAAGCGTGCCATTTTTTGACTACCTAAAATTTTTTTATTTTTTTATTTTACTATGGGTTTGCTCTTGACTTTGGTCTAGGTCTGAATGACAGAGACAAAGTCTACGATGGAGTGAGCTTACCCAGAAGAAGCTTGTTCACTCTCACTTTGAATAGATTAAGGTTGTATGCGTTCGGAAACACAAACGCAGGCAGAGAGTTCCACTCCTTTGCTGTGCGCATTATAAAAGACGTTTGAAAACGCAAAGTTTGTTTACTATGACGTCACAAGCACTGTTTAGTGATGGGAAAGTTCGTATACTGTACGAATACTATTTATTGAGGAATTATATGCATTAAAGAATTATTTTGAATCGTTTAAATAGATTAATTAATCGATTTTGTGACAGAGTATTACCTAGTAACTTAAGATTTTTGTACGTAAGCTGAGCAGGCGAAGTAGTTGCTCTTGCGTTATCTACGTCTATCTATATCTGTGGTTATCACACTGACGATTTGCGAGTTCAAAGCGAGGCGAAAGCGCAGCGGGTTCGTTGCCGGTGCGAAACGAGGTAGCGGCGACTAGGCAGCGTGATGTCCGTGTTTTTACAATATTGTACACTCGCTTGTTTCACTCTTTCTTGTACAGTTACGTCAATCGCTCTCGTTCCGCAAACGCGGCGAACATTTTGCGTACACGAAGCGTGCTCGCGACGCACACGCCGCGATTACGTTAAACAATCGCCTCGCTGGATCACGCTCGCAAATCGCCAGTGTGACAAGGCCCTAACACATGTCATTTGCAAGTGTAAAAGCAAGCTTTTGTTGAAAATGACGATGGATACAGTGCTACTAACTTTTAACAAAGAAACATACTAAAGTATAAATGTGGACTGCAGCTGGTCTAAAACTTTGAGGTTTTTGAATTATCAAGTTGGATGGTTATGCAACTAACTGCCAATTATTCAAAGCTTTCTTGGACAGTAACATGCATCTTTTTTATTAATATCATTTTATTGTTTTTCTCCAAAATTATAAAGCTATAACATTTCACGTCAAGCGAACAAGGAAAAAAAAGTGAAGTTCTGAAATCTGTTCATATTTGGGTCAATGGTATTTCTAGTAGATATAAAAGTGAATACACAAATATTTTTTTGTACTATATTTAAATGTCAAGTTACTGGCTTCTAAAACATAGTCATATATTTGACATCTATCTACCCTGAAACTAAAACGTCAATGTTTATTTGTCTACAGCAATGCAATGTGACGAGGAATGCTCTAACTACGACGCTTGTCTATCTCCGTGCCCAGTGGAAACGTGTGACAACACCCTGTACTACCCTGAAATGAAGACCAACTGTGAACAGGACACTTGCGTTGAAGGTAAGTATTCAAATACCTGCAAGGAATACGTAACATAAAACGATTCAGGAAATGTAGTGAGAAGTTCGCAATTTTGAATAGAAATAAGTGTTTTTGTACTAATGTCTTGAAATAATTCCCCGGGGGAAACCGACCTAAATACCAATATTAAAATAATTAGAAAAAACGAAAATTTTATCAACGTAGGGTAATTTGGGAACAGTCACATGGCTTTCTTACGATCGGTACAGAAAAGTCACATTTTGAGCATAATTCAAATTATCTAATTCGAGTAACATTGCGTCGCTTTAGAGTGAAAACGTCGTGTAAGCGAAAAAGACAACTTTACAGGAGAAAGACAAAACTACGCCCTGTAAAATTTTATTACCACAGTTTCTTCAAATATGTGTCTTTTAGTGTGCCATATTCAAATTCGTCATAAATGGCGTTCAGGTTTCAAAAGTTTTTTTGTGTGAAACTAGGACGTGAGTTGCGAAGTTTTCTTTAAAAAAAATGTAATAAAACAAAAATGACCAAAATTGCTTTCCCGAGGTTTTCACTCTAACCCGACGAATTAGACTCATAATAGAATAACATTAATATTACATCAAATAAATTCACATCATCAATCAAACAAAACTTTCATATTAAAAATACTGATTTAAAAACATTACCATCCATTCACCACAGGTTGCAAACCCAAAAAATCCTGCCCCGAAGGCCAAGTCTACAAGAACAGTACCCACAAGGATTGCGTGCCCCGCGCCAAGTGCAAGCCAGTGTGCATGACCTTGGAAGATGGACGTGAGGTCGCGGAGGGAGAGGTTATGGAAGAAGACGAGTGTCACACCTGCAGGTGTTCTAAGAAGCAGAAGATTTGTACGGGCCAGCCTTGTACTACTATTGAAGCGGTGAGTTTTTACACGACTGCCCAAAATAGGAGTGTATTGTTTTCAGGGTTCATGTATGTATTTTAGTATCTTTATTCCACCATAACTTGTAAATGCCTGAACAGATTTGGATGTATGGGGTATCGTTAGAATCCTTACATTATTAGTGATACTGACAATGTTTAAAATATATATATATGGCGGCAGTATAGCTACATTTACAAAGTGGAAAAAAAATCTTCAATTATTACAATATGGGTATACAATCACGGAGCCGTTCTGTGGAACACTTTTTAATCTAAGAGATCCCCTAACAGCAATGAAAATTGTAGTTATCTGTTTAGTAAGCGATTAAATGATAATTGGTCGAAAAATCGCTAAAATCGCCTCACGTAATTAAAGGACGCCCCCTTAAATAAACTCAAATTTTTTTCATAGCCACAAGAGGTAACATCTCCGAAACCTCATGATGAGCCACTGAAGTGCGTGACGGGCTGGACCTCTTGGATCAACAGAGGAGCGCCCGAGATAGGACCCAACGGAGAATCTATTGACAACGAGCCATTACCACGACCTAATGAACTGGTAAGAAACTATAATAAATAATAATAAAAAAATATTTAGTACACAAAAACCAAATATGTCTTATGGTAGTAGTACTACAGGGACACAGATTAAAGTCGATCGTTTGGCTTCTAAACTTCATAATGTTCTACCAGGCAATTACCACGATAGTTGATAGACTATCAGGAAACAAAACTAGATAGCTTAAAATACAAGTTTTATTTACACGGACGTTATTAATTTTGGCGAGCGAGGTGTTTCTCGCCTTTTCAGATGCGAATTTTGTACTTAATGTTTACTCGAGTCAAGTTTTATCACCCATTCAAAATCCTGAAAAACTTTACTCGCGTAAAGCATAATCTCGCATGGACATTCTCGGTTCATGATGGGCGAGAATATCTACTCGTGTAAATCCGCCTTAGAATATAGTGCTTTAAATAATGTTTTTTTTTTTGTAATCAGACAATCGGCACACCAATGTGCAAAGAAAGCATGATGAAGGAGATAGAATGCCGCACAGTGGGCGATCACAAGTCTCCCAAAGAAACGGGACTTGACGCGGAATGTAGCTTACAACGAGGGCTGTACTGCAAGGAGGTCGGGCAGAAGTGTTTAGACTTCGAGATTAGAGTATACTGCGAGTGTGAGGGTGAGTAATAATAATTATAATATTTTATTTCACATAAGCCTACATGGGCACTTATGAAACGTCAGAAGCTAGGTGCACGGTTCCAATTAGTCGTTTCCTATGGAGAAGAGCCGGCCAGAAACTACATGGTTACGCTTTTAAAAATAATTGGCATTTACAATATTTTTAAATATAGTTAGGGGAGGACAGTGTAGGCCTTTTAATAAATACCAGATTTATGTACTTAACAAAAATAGAAAATGGTCGTCAAATCTACTGTCTACTAGGCCTAAAACATTCTCACATTCACAAAATAGAAAAAAAATGTAAACAGGGTGAAAAAAAAAACTTTTCTTTTTAATATTTCGTAGTTTGTCCCACAGTATAACTTTTCATTTTCATGAGTACTACACTCCCTTAAAGTATGTCCCTCGTTTAACCTAATACCCTGTATAAAAGACAAAAAAAAAAAAACTATAAAAAAGAAATTGTTAAACCAAATGAAATGGTTGCCATTACAACTACAGTAACAAATCTGAATAAATATCACTTCCACAAAAGCAACTACTTTCCGCCATGGCGGCCAATCTCAACGGAGACTAGCCTTCGGCGCTGGAGATATTATAGTGCACAAGTGCGCAAAAGTTCCATCTAGGGTTTGGTTTAAGGTTATTGATAAGTGAAGCCTTGAATCATCAAATCTAACATGTTATACAGAACCATCTCTCTGCGAGAACTCAGTCCGTCCGAACGAGCCTCACCCGACGGACTGCACGAAGTTTTACGAATGCGCCCCGAGCGGCCCCGTACTGAAGTCGTGTGGACCCGGCACTATGTACAACAATGTTAGCATGGTGTGCGACTGGCCCTACAGTGTGCTCGTGGTCAGGCCCGAGTGTGGGGGGACTACTGCTGGTTAGTGGAATTTATTTATATTTGTTACATAGGTAGCCATTTTAACTCTACCTCACTATACCTACCTATTGGCACGTCTCATATGCCGTGACGGCAAATGGCATGACGCTCTTTGCCGTCGTTATTTTCGATGTTTAATATCTGCCGGGCGTCCCGTGACGGCCCTTTTTTTCTTCTTAGTAACGAAGGAGGAAAGATCAAAGTGCAATTAATTTAGAAATACATTTTCCGTTAGGAAGCTGCTAGACTAAACAAATTTATCCTGGCCTAATTTGCATCGCTCAAAAGGCATGAAGAAATGGTTTCCTTTGTAACTTACTCTGGGTTTCGTCTGACCTATACTACCTGATATCTGAGAACCGATAGGGCCAAGGGGAAAATAAATGTTCGCAATTTTTCTTTACTATTTTTAGAAATTTTATAATCTTTCATTTGTAGGTGCTGTAAAGACGACCGTCTCGACAACACCCACAACAGTTGCGCCAGGTACGTATCACCCCACCAAAAACAAATGATCATATTGCTTTGCAAAGTAGTCTCCAATATGCCTTCTATCTAAAGTTTCCTTCCTTCCAACCTTCAAATATTGACTAGAATAGAAATCTTCTTGATCATCACTTTTGTACCACTGCTATATTATTATGTCGTGTATAATTTTTTGTCTTAATTCATTTTTAAATATTTTATTTATTTCTTTATTATGTACACACAGTTAAATACATAGAGATACGACATCATTATAATTTCAGTACAAAGGTACTGCTTATTTGTTTCTTTCTTTTTATATTAATTTTTATAATTGTTATTTTTATGGGGTCCACGGGGACTCGTGGGTCCCGGACCTTTGGAAAGCGTACGAGGGTCCGAAGCCAAATCGCAGAGGCCCCTGAGACAAATTAATTTTATTTAATTTATTCAATAATAATTTACATTGTGTCTGAATGTTTTCAAATATACCTACACAAATAATTAAAATAATAACAAATTAAACACAGAATTAAATTACTTCCATACAATGTCATTGCCTACTTACATTAATATTATTTACACACATAAAAGCTCAAAATAATTAAAATTTACAATATTTTATCTAAAATTCACTACATTAATCCAAACATGTCAGATTGTTAATAACATTAAAAATTCACACATCCCTTTATTTCCTGTATTCAATGTCACAATTAAATTCGTTCATGTCAGTATTTCCAATTTAAATGGCATGAGACATCAACCAACGATTATCCCTGTATCAATTCAACAGCACAATCATGTGTATCCAAGGACAACTCCCGGTTGGTGCAGGACTATTGCATGATACGGAAACAAAGATACCTATTGGATTATGGGTTTGGGTGGCTATAGTGGATTGGTTACATTGAACTATGGAAGACTTATTATTATTATATTATTTCATTGCCCGCTAGGTTATTTCATAGCACAAACAATTGACCTCGTATCTAACCCTGTCCAGGACCATCACAGGAGTACAGCACTCCTACGGCAACTACGGCACGTTGTCCTCCCGGACAGGAGTACAGCACATGCGCGTACCGCTGTGACAGACTGTGCGACTACTTCCAAAGGTCGCTCGTAGCTAAAGGACGCTGCATTGGAGAGGTAAGAACAAAAATAACAGTATTTATAGTACACGGGATACGTAGAAAAAAAAAAATACTATCTTTTGCCTTGCACAATTCAAGTAAATTACAAACTAAAAAGGTAGGTAATTTTTTTGATTGATATGTTTCGGTACTTATTATGGTTTCTAGAACAGACAGTGGCGTGCCTAGGGGTCAAAATTAGGGCAAGTCAACAGATTTTGTTTAATAAAATAAAAATCACTACAGTATCACCTGGCAAAGCGGCGCCTACCGACCGTGCCGTTTAAGTACTGACTAAATTTCATAATTGAAGTAATTGTTACTAGTTATTAAACATAACTGATTCACTTTGTTCCCCGTACCGTACATTCCTCGTTCTCTGTAAATTTACTTATAGTAGCATACTTGTGACAATAAATAATCATTTTATTAGCATAAAGAATTTTAGTCAAAAAAAAGCAACAAAAAAAGTACAGCAGAAGTTCAAATTTAGGAAGGTAAAAATTAAAAAAAGTGTGGCAACATCGAACCTGAGAATGAGTCTGTCACACAGATACAGTATTTTTATTTCACGAAGCGACGCGCACTTTACTTGTGGTAACCGAGTGTTCAAACAAGTTGTGAATGTGTGCATGAAGACGAGTACAGTCAGATAACACACACACACACACGCACACACACTTCTGACTTCGCCATTGTCTCGGACTAGGGCTTTCAAATACCGGATTTATTCAATACCGGTAATGGAAAAGTCAATACCGTGATCCCGGTATCAATACCGGTAATCCGGTATTGAACGCAAGTTCAATTAGGACATTAATAAAACCAATAAAATATATTATATTATATTATAGATTTATATTGACATATAGATGTCCGTAGGTGTCTTCGTGGCATTACTGCGGGCCCTATATCAGAATACCAGCGCTGTGGTATTTTTTTTTTAAATATCGCTTCATTATGCTGTTTATGAGCCTTTTTGGCCTCACACAGGTCTTTTTTTTTTAATTGTTTTTATTTTTTGTTTTGTAATGTACATTTTGTTAGTTTTAAAATGCTCCTTTTTTACTGTTTGTATTTTCTGTGCGTGTCTCAAATAAAATATTTTTCTTTTATTCTTTCTATGCTAATCGACCATTGTCGCTGACCGTACCAAGTTCCTTGTTGCAAATAAAAGATATTGTGATTCGATCGGTTTTGCAACCGGACCTCCACAAACCGTGGAGTAAAATAAAACAAAAGATGCAGAAGCTTTATATTCTTCTGTCTTCTACAGATGTGCGTGGAAGGATGCATTGGTAAACCATGCGATTCCAACTCCTACTGGCGTGACGAGAAGACCTGCGTGCCTAAGAAGGACTGTACGTGCTTCGCTGATGAAAAGATTGTTAAGGTATGCTATAATCAACTAGCCACAATATCTGAAAGTCAGACTTTCAGATGTTGTGTTTGGTTTTAATCTATACAAATAAATAAATTTGAATTATCTGTTTGTATTGTCAAAATAACTACTTTTTACTAAATTCATATGAAAGTATATACATTAGTAAGTATATACTTTCAAAACTAAAAACAATATTTAATTTCTTGTCGGTCTGTCTGTCTGTCTGTTAATTTTATTTTTAATATTATTATAATTTTCTTGTCTGTTTTGACGGTACTTTCACTGGGAGATAGCTGATGTT
Source organism: Dryobota labecula (assembly GCA_947523025.1). Classification (NCBI taxonomy): domain Eukaryota; kingdom Metazoa; phylum Arthropoda; class Insecta; order Lepidoptera; family Noctuidae; genus Dryobota; species Dryobota labecula. The sequence continues at coordinate 4,159,128 of OX383292.1, forward strand.
ATAAGAATTAACTTGGGCTATTTTTATTTTCGAAAAACGACGCGGGCGGAGCCACGAGCAGCAGTTAGTATCAAATACATATGTTTACAGTTTCTTGAAGCTCTAAAAAAAATCAAGCTTCTAAGTAAACGCAATTTAAAAAACGGCCATTTATGCTACATATTTTGAAATTCGCATATAAACCAAAACCTATACGGTACTTTCCGTTATCCTAGCATCAAGAAGCAAGATCTCACAGCACAAGTAGGTAAAGGAAAAAGTCCGAGAATCGTTAATTTGTAGATTTATCTTTTTATTTCGTTTTTGCGATTACAAACTTACATTTGCAGTTGTAGAATTGACCGTGTTGTATATCGATGTATGGGGGAACATTTTTTCAACTATAAAGTTATTTTCTTGAGATAAATTTATCTTACACGAACTTGGCCGGTTTTTTTTAAGTTGGGCAACTTGTCATCGAAGAAATTTTTATCAAGGCGACAGTTACCGCTTTCCATCTGATGACGTTTGTTATTGGTGAAGAACTGTTTCCCAATGTAAAAAACTGGCCAAGTGCGTGTCGAACCACGCACTATGAAGGGTTCCGTAGTTGGTATGAATTTATCCCAAGTACAAACTTAGCTATAAGCCTACTTAGATATGATAGTTTTTCTTTGAACTTCGTTATATGTACTGCTGTGAATTTTTCACATATCCATGTACAACCATTTAGCTGGCAGGGAGGGGGGGGACTACACTTAGAAATATTAGCACTTCACTTAATATTAAGTTAACTGAATCGAAAAATGGTTTTCACAAACCCGCAATATTTTTGAACGGCCTATCCACCGATACACTACATGGGACAGACAAGAAAAAAAACAAAACATTCCCACTTTACGTGTAGGGTAGGTACCCTAAAAAAATATATATTTAAAGATTTTATTTTACCACTTTGTCGGCGTGATTAATATGTATACCAATGCCAAATTACAGCTTTCTAGTACTAAGGGTCTCTGAGCTAAGCCGCGGACAGACAGACAGACAGACGGTCATAGCGAAACTATAAGGGTTCCTTGTTGACTACGGAACCCCTAAAAATCTACCTTTCCAGTAACAAATATACCAATTTTTCTTTCTTCCATTCCCCCAACAGCCAGGCGGCGTGGTAGTAGACGGCTGCATCAAATGTCAGTGCCTGAACAACGAGTTCCACTGCGACTCCAGCGAGTGCGTGGTCATCAGTACTCCGCTAGAAGGCTCCACCCACCAGCCCATCATCGAGCCTCACATCCTGCCCACACCCAGTACTAAGACGCCGCGCCGACGTACCACTACTACGGAGAAGCCGACGACGGCCGCAACGCCGCCTGAATGTAATCCGGATAAGTAAGGGACTTTTATTTATTTTTAACAACATAACACAATTTTTATTCAACTGTTTTTAAGTCGGTTATATGGCTTATTGTCTACACTAATATTATAAAGAGGTATAATTTGTTTGTAAGTTTGTATGTAGGGGGTAATCTCTGAAACTATTGAACGGATTTTGAAAATTCCTTCACTAAGGTTAAACCAGCTACATATGGTTTAACCTTGATTGCTATAGGCTATAACTTATCTTTATGTCATGCATATTAGCCGTGCTATTACAAGCACATTAACTGCCCATCGAACTAAGTAACATTGGGCAAAAATTATTGCTGGAAAACGACTTTCGTTTTTGGTGTGAAAAATCACTGTGGTAACACGCAATGTAACGCTCAAAACGTTGTGCTTACGGTTGCATACAACAGTATTTAACACAAACGTGCAAGTATTTAAAGTACAGTTATAACATTTTAAAAAACTTTCATTCCGACCTCGCCGCCGAAGTCCCTCGCGACGACCCCGACTTGAACAGTCCCCCCCGACCCTTGCTCGACGAAGCGCCATCCTGCGCCGCAGCTGAGCCTGTAGCTTAAATTCCCTGATTAATAATAATAACCCTGATCTGATCCAGCTACCACTTGTCCCTCCGACGATGCCCTAAGCCGAGGTTCGTATCCCACAGAAAAAGAAAGAAAAAAAGAAAGAAAGAATAACGTTTATTTGGTCACAGTTCGTGAAACAAAATACAAAAAAAAAAAAAAGTGAAATAAAAAATGTTATAAAAAATTACTGTGTGCCTCACGGCTGGGCCAAAAAGGTTCATTTCAGCATTAATGCCAGACAGAGACACAGGGGGTGCCCTTAGCGTGCAGTCGTTTAGTTTATAAGTTTTTTGCTTTAAGTTTTCGCTTAAGGCAGCCACAGGAAAGTCCGGTTAAGGAGTCACTACCTCTCAAGGTCAACTCCGAGATGCCAGAGAGAAAAAAAAAATGCTTTCGTAAAAAAACATAATAAAAAGTTGGAACCTTGACCTTCAAAATTTCTGTAAACAGAAGATTCCCTGACATGGTCCAGAACAAAAAAAAACCCAGTTATGGGAAGAACATCATATTTTCGGCTTCGTTAGGTGTCTTTTTACACCCGATATTTTTATCGAATTAAATCGTAACTTGAATTCAACTTGTCTAACTGCCTCCAAGGTTAAAAACATATTGTAGGTATCCTAAAAACACCTTGAAAACACATTTCTTTATAGCTACATGGACCTCATGTGGGGTGACCAACCGTTGCCAGAGTCCGCATTCTCCGCCAGCTCCATCGCCAGCGGACTGTTTGAGCCGCAGTATGCCAAACTGAACGGTCACCCGCTAGATGTCACAGGTAATTTTTGTCAAAATTAAATGATTTACAAGCACTTTTGATAATTCTAATATTGAGGGGTGCTTGTAGCTAAGTAATAACAGCCGCCCGGGTCGATCAATCATCAATCAGGTAAAGCTTCGCTTGCCGCGGTTGGTCCGTGGATGGGTGATCATCTTTACGTATCCAACCCCTGCGTGCCTCGGAAAGCACGTTAAGCCGTTGGTCCTGGCTGTCATTCGTGGATCTTTGACAGTCGTTACGGGTCGTCGGTACCAAGGGGTTAGACTGGAAGCCGACCCCAACAACAACAAACAACAACAATGATGACTTTTGAAAATTTTACTTTACGATAACACTCTCGTACGTATTTATTGCGGTCTGCCCGATTAGTTATCAACTTGAACAGAACTCTTTACTATGGACTCATCAATCATCACCATCGTCCTTCGCGTGATGACCTTCCGTTCGAGTCTAAAGGTGAGTATACGCTACAGTGTTTTCTCGAGCATTTCCATGTAATGTAACATTCTGACGCATGGTACAATACAACCGGAAGCTCAATTTATAAAAGCATTTCCATGTAATGTAACTTTCTGCAAATGCTCGGCACAGTGTTCTAAGTAATGCTTACGGCGAGTGAGCATTTACCTGTAAATTTAGCAAATGTCGGATCTGAAAGCTTGATGAAATGTTACACAAATGCTGTCAATTTTGCATTTACTCTTCGTTCAAATGTCGGATCTGAAGACTTGATGAAATGTTACAAATTCGCTCGTTTATTTGCAAAATCAAGTTGTATCAAAGCATCGTGCTCATTACTGGTTCCTGAAAGGGTGACACATTAGGGCGGCTCGATGTATTGCAACAAGTAAATGTAGTCTATACTCACCTTTAACCAGTGTTAACAAAGAGTTTTCTTAAAAACTATATTATTTCGTTTAAAATCGCGCTCATGAAGTCATGACTTTCTTACTGGATTTGTAGAGGGACTTTAGGCTGCCACACCAAAAGTCACATTATCGTCACAATTTAATATCATAAAATTCTTAACTCCCTACCAGCCGGCAGTTGGAACCCAGCAACACAAGACACAAACCAGTACATCCAGGTGGACCTGCCGTACCCAGAGCCTATCTTCGGCGTGGTGATGCAGGGCAGCCCGCTCTTCGACCAGTACGTCACCAGCTACGAAGTCTTGTATGGAGATAGTCCTGATAAGTTGAATGTTGTGAAGGGACCTGATGGGAAACCGAAGGTAGGAATTAAGGGGTTCTCTGCATATCTCGCCCTGAAAAATGTTTCTGTTGTTAGAAGTAATGATCGAACTTCTTCACTGATAAATACGTTAAAATTAATGCTTGTGTTTTAGCAAGAGCGATTACGAGTATCACTTCAAAAAAACACATTTCAACTAAAATCTATACAAATAAATAAAAGTGTCTGTTTGTAATGTCAAAATAAAAACTTTTTCTAAATGTACGGTACTTGTAACAAAAAAAACTTTTTATTTTGTCTGTCTGTTTTAATCTAATTTTAGATAAAGCCACGCGGGTGGTGCCACGGGCAGCAGCTAGTTTAAAATAAAGTCTGAAATAAATTAACCAAACAATAGTCTACGAGAGCATCATATCGGAAAAAACACGCGGTTAAGTTTGTTTATTGAATTTCCACTTAAGGCCCCGAGCAACACGCGTTTTTCAGAGGCTATTAACACATTAATTAAGATAAATAAACTACATCTAAAAACACATTATTAATGTGCGATATCCTATCATCACATTGCACGTTCTTATTTATTTTTATGTGTTGAATTACATTTGAAATCTCATAAAAAATCTTAATAATTCACGTTTTATTTAATTTCAAAAGATCACTTCTTTTTTTATTAAAATAATTCCAAAAATTGTGTGGATTCGGCGTACGCAGGGAGCGGGACAGAGCGTCCCCGCTGTGACGGGATAGAGAAGGACCGAAAGCTCACGCTAGGGATCGCCTTAATTGCATTGCGTGCAAAATTTATGTTTGTTTGGCTGTTAAATCCGCAATTTGCCAGTTGTGTGTTGACCAAAAGTTGACATAAGAACATAGAGCGCTAACAGCCTTCAGATGCATTACAAAGTTTATCGTTAAAAGTTTACCAAAGCTAATTATTTCCTTCCACTGTCAGGTATTCGAAGGACCTTCAAACCACAACACTCCAAAGAAGCAGATGATAGAGCCTCCAGTAGAAGCCAAGGTCTTGCGCATCCGTCCTCTGACCTGGCACGAAGAGATCGCCGTCAGGTTCGAGCTCATTGGTTGCAAGGAACCAAGTAAGTGCAGTGTCTGTTTACCGGGTAATATGTCTTTTATTGACTTGAATGTGCCCTGGCGGCTGAGGGTATGTCATGCTCACTCAAATGTCTCGCTGGTGGTGGCGTGTGTGTTGGATCATTAAGTTCCCTTCAAAATGGTTGAGCTAAATGGTGCTGATCCATGCGTCATGTTCGTGAACGGGCGCCGTCAGTTGGGACTGGTCATCTCTTAGCTGCCACGGCTTATTTTAATTTTTGTGAATTGTTTCTATTACGGACGCTTCTAACGTGCACGTCTTTCTACATTGTTCTCACAAGTATAACTTCAACATGAATGATGTAACCCATATTTTGTAACAGTATTTTGTTTTAAAAGTGTGTCCGTGGAGTTTCTTGCCTGTTTTTCTCCATAGGAACCTACTACGCTTTGGAATGGGCGACTAGCTTCATCTTTCTGACTGACCGACTCCTTGACAATTCAAAAGTGCCTGTAATTGGTTTATTTGAAATAAATGCTTTGAGTTTGAGTTTATATTGAAGTCATCATCTATAATTGAAGTATACAGGGCCTTATTATTTATTAATTTAATAACTTTTTATGTGCACACAACAGACAAATGCACCAAAAATAAAAATAAAACAGTAAAAAGGTACAGTATTTTCAAAAATACTTTACTGCTTGGGCTTATTGAATTAATTAATAAAACTTCAAAGACGTAATGAGTAATGGGTGTTTAATATCAATACAATAAAAATAAAATGATTTGCTACAATCACAACTTCATGGAAACAGTGAAGTTTCGCAAACTAATTCAAAATACGTTGTATAAGGTTTGTTTTGTTCAGTTACAGATATCGCTAAATGCAATAAGCAAGCATCCATTGTATTTATTAAATATGTTTTTTCCCTTTATTTATTTAAATAATACAATTTATCATTTGATAAATGATTTTATTTCTGTAAGTAGGTTTGTAAGTAATTATATTTTAAAACTAGATGAGTTCGAAGATTGTTATCCGACTACTCTGAGAAAAAAGACCTAAACTCTGATGATTTTGATGAATTTGGTGCCATACTACAGTATTCTACCTATCTGATTAGCGTCAACCACCGAGGTTGAAGAGACTTCAGCATCTACAAACCCACCTCCAACTACGGAGTCTACAACGGTGACTACGCCGACTTCGCCTACGATGCTGACTACGCCTACTACGCCGACTACTACAACTACTCGTACAACGCCAACTACGCCAAGTACGCCTTCGCCTAAGACTACGATTGCTGCTCCACTGATTATAACGAGTACTGTGTCTCCGCCGCCCAAGTGTAATCCCGACAGGTGAGAATTTTATTTTCTATGCTTTCAGAAATTCAATATTTCGTTGTTTATCAGTGTTTTTAATGTATGTATCAACTTTTGCTAGAAAATTAAATTTCCGCTAAAACAAACGGTTTATCCAGCGGCAAAGCCCTCGCCACTAGAATATCACGATACAGGAGAAATTCCTAGTGTGGGGCAACATATTTTTAAACAAAAAAAAAAAAAAAAAAAAAATTGTCGTGTGAGGTTTTTCATAATGTCCAAAATGTGATTGACGACTTTAGCTTATTTTTAAACTAGCGACCCGCTCCTACTTCGCACGGGTCCAATGTAATTATGTGGCGGCATGTCAAAACACCTAGATGTCAGTGCTATGTATAATGTGTAACTGAATTAATGCACATTAAGAAGGTAGTTTGTTCAGAATCGTTTACTGAATCGATTTCTGTAATTTTTTATATAGGTATTTTTTATCCCAAAAATAATTAAAACTAAGTAAATTACAGTCACACTTCCGCTGTACACTACAGTCAAACAATATTATACCTACGAGTATTAACAAAAACAATATGCAATTCACATTACAAGTTAATCCCAAGTTCAACCCGTTACCTGTCTGCCTTCAAAGCAAGAGTGAACAGGCATCTTCTGGGCTCACTCGTTCCATCATAGACCTCATCCATCGCTTTCCACCAGACGAGATCGGGGTCAAGAGCAGGCCCAATCAGAAATACAAAAATTAAAAATTAAGTACCCTAAACTACTGCAACTGCATTTCTCTTTACAAAACAGCTACATGGACCTTATGTGGGGAGACCAGCCACTCCCTGACTCCTCGTTCAGCGCCAGTTCCATCGCCAGCGGACTGTTTGAGCCGCAGTACGCGAAGCTCAATGGACATCCACTTGATGTCACAGGTAATATGAGTTAAAAGTATCGGTAATTACAGGCCAGTATTAAAAACTCTTCCATGTGGAAGATGGCTTAATTTTGCTAGGGGTACTAAATGCTTATTAAAAAAAAAAAAAAAAAAATGTGATATTTATACTCTGCTTCCTGGAGCCTCGTTGAGATTGGATTTAGACGAGATTTTATACACCGATCACTTTCAGAAATGTTTTTAAATCTTAAGTACTGCAATCACCATAGTAATCGATTGTTGATTTCTTTGATCAACAGAGACTTCATCAGCCTTCTATAAATTAAATCAAGATAATTAAAAATAAATTAACCTAAACTAAATAAAACTAATAACAAAATGAACTAAAATATGGCGTCGAAAAATTCCTCCGCATCGCTGTCGACTGGTAATGTACCCAAGAGACTGGCAGCATTGCCACGTTGTATGGCAATGCTTAGCCTCTGGCCAAGATAAAAGCCAGCCCTTGGGTCACGGGAAGTGTCAACCAGCCTTTTGGAGATTTCATTGAACAATAAATGAGCACTGGGACCCCACGGCCCGAGGGTTTCAACCCCAAACGGCTCGAAAATATAGTTACCGATCAAGTTACTATACTTTCGCCGCTTGAGGTTTTCAGCAGCCGCAGCAGCAGCGCCAGCACAGCACGCCGAGCCAGGAAGATGGGATGGCGCAAGAGTATCGACACAAGTTGCGTCCCACACTAAAGGCCTACCTACCTTCCAAGGAAATAAAGACATGCCGTCCGGTCTCTTGCCATCGTCGCGTGCCAAGCCATTGGGTTCTAATACAGCTGGAACGCCGACGGAGACAAGAGCTCGCCGGATGATGTCATTAATGTTTGCGTGCCGCGCTAAGCGACCCGCACTTCGACTGCAGGACAGGCCGTGGTGTCCTAGGCTGTTGACAACCTCGCCACAGTGACAGCGATGGGGAGAACAACAAGGAGCTCCTAGTCGTAGGGAAGCAGCGAGGCGGAAAGTAGTGTCGTCAAACAAAGTGCCTATGTTCGACGATGGTAGTGCAAGAAGCCAAAGACCCGACTCCCACCTACCCACAGCCAGCAGGCGCGCACGCTCTGCAGAAGTAGCAGAAGTGTCAAGTAAATTGTTCTGTACTACCCTACAGAGCGGCTCATCCCACCGTCTCTGTGAAGATGGATTGTCGGGTGGATCTGAATTCGGGCAAGCGAGTTTCCAGGCATCCAATGCCTCGGTAAAGCATGGCACATCAAAATCAATCAGTGTGGAGGCTAGGATTTTCCTGATTAATTTCTCAGTGCCATGAACCGAGGAAATGAAAGCCGGTAAACTAATACTAGAAATTTTGCGGACGCCGAAGCCTCCCATACGAATGGGAAGAGAAGCTTGGGCCCAAGCTCGGTCGTCCATGGCCACATTTAAAATCGAAGTTAATGTATGCCGGATAATTTGGTCCATTTTGTCTAAAAGGTGAGTGTACTTCCATAAATGGGAAGCGCGAAGGAAATATATTAATTTAGGGCCGAAACAGCAGTAACGAATTAAGGTTAAGGCCGAATGCATGTTAATTTGGAACAATCTTTCCGAAACGTTATTGAAATTTTGTATTTTTTCCTCAATAAAAAAGGGAAAGGAATTTTCAAAAATAGGAGATCCAAGGAGACGAAGAGAGCTTTTTTCAATAATTTTGATTTCAGGAGCTATTGCGTTAAATTTGGGAAGAGTCAGATGTCTGTCAGTACTGTCAGCTAAGTATAGTTCACATTTAGAAAGATTGAGATCAAGACCAATGGAATGAAATTCATTTTTTAAGAATTGAAGGTCATTTAAAACAGTTTCTACATCGCCTCCCAAGGTTCCATCATCAAGATACCAAACGTTAAATTTGGAATTTAGCTGTCGAATAATTGGGTGAATGGCTAAACTGAAAATCACTGGCCCGAGAGGGTCACCTTGTTGACAGCCAACAGCAGATTCCAGAAGGTTGTCCCGATACATTAATTTAGAAGGGTGTCTGTAACATTGCCAAAGGAAACTATAGATTTGGGGAATTTCTTTTTTAGTTTCTGCCAGCAAGGTGTCCCTGTTAACAGAATTGAAGGCATTCTTTATGTCAACCTTCAGAATGACCTCTCCTTTGCCAGAATTTAGGTAGGTCGACAAAGCGTGTACGGCAGCCTCACAGCCCCCTTTGGAGCCATAACCTAGCTGCAGGGGCTGAAATTTTTCCGAAACAACCTCACCAAAAAATTTACAGCAAATCTTGGCTGCCATACGACGATAAACAGTTCCCACGGCAATGGGACGAATGCCGCCATCTCTCTTACGTAGGGCGCATAAATTGGCCCCGTACAGAACGTCGATGATGGCCTCGTTCACCTTGCCGGAGAGCATTAAGTTAATCAGAGCCGTAAGCTCCTTCAAGAGCAACTCACCAGCAGCCCCGGCGCCTGAACAGATAAGGTCCTTAAGGTGTTGAGGACTCAGGCCGTCGAGGCCGCCAGCGGACCCATTCCGGAAGGAGCATACGGCTGTGACCAACTCTCGACCTGTAATGGTGAGGGAGTGATTAACCGGATTAGGGGGGTCGGGAAAAGAAAGGCCATCCGCTGGGGCAGGGTGTTTGCTCTCCAGAGCTGCGAGCGTTTCTGGAGAACAAGGAGCCAGCACATCACTACTAAAAAGAATCCTGGCTGCTCCACTAATGTCACCTTCCCCTAACTTAGATTCGACCAGATGAGATATACCTTTTGAAGAGGTATATGTCTGTAACTGAAATTTTGAATCTAAATTATGAGCCGAAATATCACAGTTTTCTTTAATTTGTGCAGTTAATGACTTTTTAGAAGCCAAATTCTTTTGTACGTGTAGAATTCGGTAAGGGAAGGTGAGCAGCTGTTCCCAAGCACTTTGCGAGTTCTCCTGGGCGGCAAGACGAACGCAACCTGCCAGATGTTGTGCCACAAGAGGCCTAGCACCGCGGGGAACTCGCTTCAAAACAGGAACTGAGTTTTTGAATTTTGAAAGTTTTTTCCAAAAAGGGTCGAAATTGGATGAAGCTGGAGTTGAAGGTGTAGGTGTTGAGACAGGGTCTGAGGAGAGTGCATTTTGTGGTCTGTGTACCTTGCCAATATGCACATTCAGACCCCGCTTACCTTTAAAAAACCGTGCCTGGGTACACAGCTGACATCTCTCCAGGATGCTCAGCGATGTTGAAGGTTGACTAGCACTACCACTATCATACACCACATCGCTGCTTCCACTGAGCATTTATTAACATCGATTAAAACTTATATATTAAACTTAATAATAAAAATAAAAAAAATGCTAGATAATAAAGTAGAGAGAAAAAAGTCAATAAAAATTTATTAAAACAGGTGTTGATCCACTCTATGGAAGGTAAAGACAGCCCCAAAGCGTCTACTTTTAAAATGAAAGACCCACCAGAAGAAATGGTGCACCAAACTCTCCAGCAACGCGACTCTGTCTGCTACCAACTGATTGATCTGAATGTACTTTGTTCAGCGAGTACGTACTTCAATACTTCACTCAGCAGATCATGCAGCTCCAACCGACCTCCTCGCCGGATTTTTAACAACAATGCTCAGAACTCAGGCTCAGAACTAATCGGCGTATATCGCAACGTATCGCTACATGCCGCATCACATCACTGTCCCATAGCCATGCGAGGCAATGTGCCGCTGTAAGAACGTCTGCGTCAAGTTCACACGATAGCAAGACTCGCAGTTTCCTCATCACCTTTTAAATGAAAATTGTGTCAGGCGTCCGTACCTGTTTTTATGGTACTCGTATTATTGAATAATTGTCTTATTAGTAGCAAATTCGCAAATTCGGAGGTCGCCTTATTTATCTAGTGAAAGCCGTTTTAAACTAAGATATTACACTGACACAGATATTATTACTCACTCCGAGTGAAATTCTATATGTTTAGGCCATATAAATGGATAAAATTTAATAATAATTTATTAAATAACTTATAGCGATGTTTGACGTATGTCAATTTTATCAGCCTTTCACAAAATTTAAATATCAAGCTATGTTGCAAAAAACATGAACTATTTATTGCTTGAAACGGTGCAGTGAAATATCCTACCTTTCAAAATAATATTTTCAAAACGGAAATCATACTTTATTTCAATTCAGTAGGGATGTTTCCTGGAAAAAAAAATCTGTTTAGTCCGTCAGACAGATAATAAAAAAAATATTAGACACGTATTTTTTGCTTCATCATATTAATAAAAAATGGCTTAGATAAAACACATTCAAGTTGGGGGGTGGGGGCTCGTTACGTCACAATTCTAACCAACTACGTATAAAATCTAGTGAGTGACGTCATGCCATATTTTAACTCAATGTGTCGCTTTGATTTTTTGATTACGTAAAAATATAAAAAATACGTGTCCAATATTTTTTAATAATCTACAACACGGACAAAAAATTGTTTTTTTTTTTTAATATCTCTATTTTCTATTTTGTCTAGCTGGCAGCTGGAATCCAGCAATCCAAGACACGAACCAGTACATCCAAGTGCAGTTCCCTCGACGGGAGCCTGTGTATGGCGTAGTGATGCAGGGCAGCCCGCTCTTTGACCAGTATGTCACCAGCTACCACGTGTTGTATGGAGACGATGGCAACACCTTCTCCACTGTTAACGGACCTGATGGGAAGCCGAAGGTGAGATAGAGACAAAAAGATCTCGTAAAAAAGGGATCGCTTTTAGTTATAATTTGTATGGTCTTCTGGTAGACGTAGCTGAGTAAGTTTATTTATTTACACAATGTACACACGGCCACAAATCAAGCTATACATTTCCAGCATAAGCTGACCTCTCATTGAACGGAAATCCTATACAATGCGAGATCAGCCTAAACTGGAAATTTATAGCTTAATTTGTGGGCGTGCGTACATTGAGTGACAGACTAGGTTAAAACTTAGGAGTACATGGCCCTGTTAGGGCGCAACAAGTATTAGTATATCTAACTTATGGCTAGGTTATGTACTTAAAGTTAACATTATATTGCTTACCTATATTAAAAACGATATTCATTATAAAAATACTAATACTCTTTCTAACATTTATTTATTTTATAATAATAAAGTCATTTGAAATATTAAAATATTAATAAAAAATAAAAATAAATTATGCATAGATACATAACATTTGTGTATTTGTGTTTTCCGTTTCCCTTATTATTATTTTTTAAGTAAGGATACGAATAAAAGAAGCTATGCTATTTTTTATAAGATAATGGTAAAGCTACAAAGGACTTCTAGCGTATACATGGAAATCTTTACAAAAAGAAAAATGTTGGCTAAAATCCTCATTATTTGCATTTACGTATAAACAAGTAACGTATGCAATTCAAACTTTTCTTAAGGAGACCGACATCACCTATGAAAGGTTTCCTCTCTATTCTGGGCTGCCTATGTTTATAAAATGTATTTATTATTTTATTTGTGTGCTCCTTTTGTGCAAGAATAAATCATATCTTATCTTTCTTCTTTATTTTCCTCTCCCAGGTGTTCCGCGGCCCAGTAGACCACAAGACTCCATCAAAGCAGATGATAGAGCCTCCAATAGAAGCCAAGGTGTACCGCGTGCAGCCTCTGACGTGGCACGAAGAGATCGCCGTCAGGTTCGAGCTCATTGGATGCAGGGAACCATCCAATATGGAGACTACTACCACTACTGTTCAGGTAAGTTTTTTAATGTAAAAGAATAGAATTGGTTGAATCCATCGTCCCATCATTTATAAATGCTGCTTGTAATTCTAGCCATAAATATGAAAAGGAAAAATAAGTCGGGTTTATTTCATCACGCGCAAAATTGATATTATATTGGTAGAAAAAACCGCTAAAAGCGCTATCAAAGTCTACTTCAAGGTCAAAGTTTTAACCACTATTTTATTTCATCTGCATCCATAAGTTTTACAGCTACTTGTCTAGATCAAACAACCTCTCCAAAACAAAATAATCACCTGCATATTTTTACAGCCTCCTCCCGAACGCTGCATGGAACCTCTCGGCTTAGGCGCAGACCTGCCAGTGCAGATGATAGAAGTCAGCTCCAACAACGACGCGAGGCAGTACTTCAAGCTGGACGGAGACAGAGGATGGAGGCCGCTCTACAGTACGCCTGGGGAATGGATTATGGTAAGGCATTTTTTTAGGCATCCCAGGCAGGTATTTTACTTTTTGTAAATTATTTCATCATCACTACTCTCAAAACGGTGAAGGAAAACATCGTGAGGAAACGGCATCTCAGCCAAATGATATGTGACATCTACCAACCAGCACTGGCTCCGCGTGGTGGAGTACGCCCACTCCCTCTCACCGAGAGGTCTGGGTCCCAACACTGGGAACATTATAGACTTCTAGACATTTTTTTTTTTGCCAAATATAAGCGTCATAAAAAGTCATCATGTTTATTTTAATTATTCATTTATTTATTTATGAGAAAAAACCATACCGTGTGGTGCCGGACGTAAAGAATAGCACCACCCCATTTCCTCCCGTGGGTGTCGTAAAAGGCGACTAAGGGACTTACTAGAGAATGGGCAACAGCGTTCTCAATCCATTTTTAACACCATTCTGCGATCGCCAACCCGCCTGCCAAGCGTGGCGATTATGGCAACCTCCCTCCCCCCCCCCCCCAATCGGAGGAAGCTTATGTCCAGCAGTGGACGTCTTTCGGCTGAAATGATGAGAGAAAAGAAAACTTACAACTAAAAAAGTTGAAGAAAAAAAAAAAAAAAAGTTCAAAATAAAGAATACTGAATAAAGAATTAAGAATACTGTTATTTTAGCCCCTCATGAGTTTTTCATAGTGGCCAAGAGTTTTGCAATGATAAGCCTTGTCTTTCATATCAATACACGGTCCTATGAATGCCGGAGCAAATTTGGGGAAGCAATATTTTATGCACCATATTTAAAGTCAACTTTTTGGCGTCCTAACAGCATTTACCAATTAACTCTACAGAATGACATTAATTATTAACCGTTCAAATAATTGCTGTTCTTCTCTCGTGTCTGAAATACACGTAAATAGGTCATATTGGTTTATTTTCCAACCAGCAAAGTTGACAGTAGTGCTAACTGCCCAGAGTGTGCTGGGCGTTTGATCCAGTAAACAATTAAATCTCCCCAACCAGCTCTGGGGTCATTGAAGTATTACGTAAGTACCAAATGGTAGGGGGTCTTTGCTTGATGACATGAAATGGGGGACGGGGGGTCTGGATGGTGATTACGTCAGCAATATTAATTTATTTATTTTTCAGATTTTTCTGCAAAATTTAGTTGATTTTATTTGAACAAATATGGCAACCCCATGTTCAAAGATTCCCTAAAATAACTGATATTGCTTACTCACTCTCACGCGGTGTTTTATGGTTAGAAAGAACCGAAGTTGGGAAATCACTTAAATGGGCTTTCAATTAATTTCTAGACTCATGAATAGAGATCGGATAATCGGATGCATATTTACCTAAAGTTAATTATTAGCTAGGAAAGTATGGAAGCAGCTTCTTAAAATATATTTTTTGTAAGAAAATATCCCGTGATGCCAGGAATACCGGCAATGCATAACTAGTCGGGTGTATATTATGGAAGCGACTTCTAAAATATTATTTATTAAAATAAAAAAAAATACCCGGGATTCTTGGATTGCATAACTATTCAGATGCATATTTACTTAAAATTATTTTAACCCCCTATGGAAATATGTGTATGTAGGGTGTAAGAGTAGGGGTGGTGTGTGTTAGTTAAAATAAAACACCGGAACCGCGGGATTTATTCGATACAAAAGAGCTTTCCATAATAGCAAACATGTCAACTTTAGGTGAATATGCATCCGAATATCCGATCTCTACTCATGGATAACAGTAAAGCTGCCAAGAGGGAGGCGGGGGTCCAAAATTACTAAAATTCAGCTTACGTAATACTTGAATGGCCCGGCCCTTCTTTAACAATAATTTTCTTCCGCAGTTCAACTTCACGTCACCTCGCAACATAACAGGCATCAAAACTAAGGGCGGTCCCTACGGCTGGGTGACCACCTTCAAGATAATGTACACCTCAGACCTTTCCACCTTCAACCCTGTAGTGGACAGGAAGGGAGCAGACCAGGTGTTCCCTGGGAACTTCGACAGGGATACTACAGAAGTCACAGAGTTCTATCCCCCGATACATGCGCAATATTTGAAGGTGTTGCCTATAACGTGGAAGGATAATATTGAAATGAGGATTGAGCCTATTGGGTGCTTTGAGCCTTATCGTAAGTTTTTTGTTTTTGTGTTTTATATTCCGTCCACTGAGAGAATGCTTTTTTTGACATATGTCCGTTGTAAAAGATTTGGAACTAATAAAGTTTAAATTCTTATAACATATTCGTTTGTATGAAACTGACAGGTGTCAAAAAAGAATTCTCTCGGTGGACGGATTATAATGAAACTATGAATTTTTGGCTCTTGTGAAACAAAAACTTTTAGTACAAGTCAGGGCTATACACTATAGCCCTGACTCCTGCCCATTGTGTCTTGTCTGTGTCTTGTCTCTTGATTTTTATAGGGGGGGTATAGGGCTATATAGGGGGTTTGTTGTCTTGAAGTGTAAATAAATAAATTATTATTATTATGAAAGTATTAGCTGATACCAAATGAGACACATCATCATTCTCAAAAAACAGACACCAATAGTTTTATTGTTATTCCGTCGTTTGAAGGCCCACAACTTTAAAAAAAAATCCTAAATGTATTCCTTTCACACGTATTGGGCATATTTACCATTTTTGAACTGTTATATTAATCAAAATTAATTCCAGTGTGGAGGCGGAAAAATTGTCTCATGCATGTAAACATTTTCCTAAAACCTTTGCATTCCGCGATGAATCTGCCTGCACATGCGAAAGGAAGTTAAATTATCATGATTATAAATCGGAAAACTTTTCCCTCTAGCCGTAACCGAGAAGCTACCAGAAGTAACAACATCCCGCTACAGAGAGCCCATACTCACAGAGCGTACAACCTGCGAGATATGTCCCGGAGTGCAAAAGACTGAAGAAGACGTTTGCGAATGCAAGGCACCTGCCAATTACTATGACGGAGAGAACTGCGTCACTAGGGACCAATGTCCCTGTATCGAGTCGTTTATGCCGTGAGTACAGTGCAAAAAGTTGGTTCAAGTCAGAAACTAATTTAGGGCGGTATGATCCGGTCTCGAGCCGGCTGAAGTAGGCTCGCGAAGTCGCGAGTGGTTGCCTCGCGCATTTGGTAGGTATTTAAACATAGTAATTATTTTATAGAGGTATGAGGAACAGGGTGTAAAGTTCACTCATCCTCTATAAAAATGGGAGGATCCTCCGACCAGATGGGTTTTGTGTCTGGTGGGCAACTGCCCAACGGTTGATGTCGGAATGTTGTATATATGTTAGTCGCGCGGTAAATTCTGATAACGCGATGCAGGATTTGTGACGTCAAGTCTTTGATGCGTAGTTCGCATGTGGCGTTGTAAATGCCGCCACATACTGACTAAAACCCACCCGTGTTCCTTCAGTTGCCTATGTGCCAGGGCCACGGTATCCCTTTCGGACAAACCCGCAACCCTGGCAGGCTCAGATGCAGCCTGGAGTATGGGTTTCTTCCCAATTGATTGATGGCAATAGGCTCGCCCCCTTTTACATGGGACTTAAACACAACGCAACGCAATGAACATTCACACTGAAAGAAATGCACGCCAATCAAGTGACTTTTTAGCTTGATTGACGATATCTTGTTTAGATTAATCAAAATCTTAGTTAAGTTGATCATCACGACATGACTGCAGCAATACTAGTTCAAATAATTGAACGCTCAAACAAGTTTCTCGATTACCCTTAACATGATATCATTGTAGAAGAGTTAAAAAAGAGACAAGTTAAAAAAATGTTAACTGTAACAAAGTAAGTTAGTTGTCAATCAAGCATTTTGATTACTTCAATAAAGATCATTGAAACTTTAATGAAATAATCTTGGTTGGAGCAACTATGTTTTGACTTGATTGCTGCAAATAGGTTTTGTGATAACTCCAATGAAGATCCCGTTTCAAATCTCAATCAAATAAAAGTAGTAGCTGTGATCATTGTGCTTGATAGGCTCAGATGCAAACAAGTTACTTAGTCAATCTAAACAAAATCATGATTGTGGCAACAACTTTTTTTTTTTTTTCAGTGCATGATTTGTCAAAATGAAGGGGATTGTGTTTCGTAATTAGTGTGCAGATTATAAAATATGACGTTAAATTCAACAGGTACCCAGTAGGATCTACTTTCCGCGGTGCAAACTGCGATGAATGCGTGTGCAAACTCGGCGGTATCACCGCTTGTGAACCCGTTAAACAATGCAAATGTGCACCGGTAAGTGATAGAAGAAAGTAATTATTCAGATTTTCTTAGATAGCTTTTTTATTTTCAGTCTGTATTGTATACCTACTGTAGGGTAGACATTTCTCTTTTGTTTGTGTAAACAGTGCCGGTTTTAGCATTACCGGCGCTCTGGGCGAAGTTTCTACGACGCCCCTCTTCTACTACCCAACTCATAAAAATAAAAATACCTTTCTATCGGCAAACTCTCTTATTAAAGCATCGAAATCTATGTTTTCTGCAATTTCATTGACAAAGTTGTCAAGTTTATCAATCACGATAGATATATGTTGATTGCAGATAGGTTTTTATCAGCTTAAAAAACTCCTTTCCCCCTCGCTACCTTTACAAGTTTACTGGTATTAGTTACCAATATTCTCAATGGAAGGACGAGATGGGAAACCAGACATGAAGGGCCTTCGGTGTCCCTTCACGCCTGGCGCCCTTGGGTGGACGCCGAACCGCGCCCTGCCCTAACGCCGCTACCGTGCGTAAACTTATTTATTTATCAGCTTTTGCCAGCGGCTTCGCTCGCGTGTATATCAGAAATTATCCCATACCCACAGGAACGTAGTACCGGGATAAAAACTATAATATGTGTTAATCTAGGCTATAAACTATCTGTGTGCCAGTTTTCATCCAAATCCGTGCAGCTGTTTTTGCGTGAGTGACAAAAAATTTCAATTATTATTTATTTTTGTATTTTATTGTTTTTTTTTTAAATAATAAAAGTTATAGGTATAAGTTCTGATGAATAGGGCAATTACGACTTAGGAATACACGACTTTTACATACTTAATTATAGCAACAACTTATAAAATTTTAAAATATATAATTTAACGAAAATTGAAAGAACGCAGTAATAGCGCGGGTGGGCAACGGGATGTGACGCGGACGGTCTGGGGCCGAAATTTCACGAGTCGCGGGTCAGAAGCTAGAAAATAAATAAAAATGTCTCGACTACTGAACCGATTTTAACGAAATTAGACGCTGAACCTAAACACGATGTAATAAAGTCATAGGGTACTTTTATCGTATCCCGGTACATGCAGAAGTTCTTCTAGGATACGAGCGAAACCCCGGAAAACAGCTAATTCTACTATAAAATCCACATTATTCTCTCTAGGACCTAGTACCAAAACTCGCCCCGTCGACCTGCGAATGCGTCTGCGAACCTTGCCCCGCTGGTACCAAGATTTGCCCCACGAGCAAGATCTGCCTGTCTCTAGAGAAGTGGTGCGACGGCCTGCAGGACTGCCCTGACGATGAGAAGGACTGTACCACCAGCACGGTCACCACGCCGAGGACCACGGTCGCTGAACCTGTGGTCGTGACCACTCAGACGCCCGCTCCGGTTGATGCTGGTGTTACTACGGCTAAACGTGAGTAATGAAGGATAGAGTGACTTAAACCATCAGTGGTGTCGATTCCCTTGTTCACAAACTAAACTAAATTTACGTTCAATGCATCTTTTTCTTTCTATTTCATTATGAAAAGGACAGAAGATAAATTTTAGTTTAGTCCTGTCAAATTAATCAGCGCCTGTCACTACTCCATACAAGTTTAGACGTGATTAAAAACTTGCCGACTAAAATTACGTCAATTTGCGTCAAGCGCTGATTAATTTGACAGGACTAAACTATAATTTATCTTCTGTCCTTTTTTTAATGAAATAGATAGAAAAAGATGCACAGAACTTAAATTTAGTAGTTTGTGAACAAGGGAATCGGCACCATTGTGTCCCTCGGGGTAATTGCGTAACATACTTAAACAGCAGCAACGAGTTCTATTTTGACAGTTCAACAACATTCATTGCGTTATTTACGTTGTTGAACAGACAAATTCGAACATAAGAGGCAATGGATTAGCAATATCCTTCAAAATCATTCAGATTGTGATTGCATGTGATTAAATAGGTATAGCATACAGCTAAGCAATATTAAATACAGAGAAACATAAATAACTTAAGTAATAATGTAGCCCTTAGTAGTTGTTCACAGTGTTGCGTACAGGACGCAGGTACGTGATTAGTCGGGTAGAAAGTGAAACACAGTTTAATAGTTATGTAAGTGCCTGAAATCCTGCGTCGGCGTCCATTCGTAGATCACGGGAGTGCGCGAAACGAACTGGGCGTCGTACGATGGATGAAGGCGAACTGCTGGCTGTACGCGGACCGCGCGAGCGGGCTATATGTTTTGCCAAGCAAATGTGAACCCTACATTTTGATGGGTTCCATATTTAAAGATGTAAACATAACGTACGGGCGCATAGGCAGGGCCTCAATGCTTATTTATTATACAAAGCACAAAAGTATGAAAATCAAACAACTAAAAATGTTTTCTATGCGTCACACAGATTATCATGAATAAATAAAACTTTGTACCTACACATTTGGGGAAGCTAACGCCAGAGGCGACTACTGCTTAGAGGCGAGAGATTTAGTAAGCCACTAGTAGGTAAACTGTGCATGTATGAAAGTTAGACTGATATAAAAACAAAAATTGATGTAGGTATGACTTTAAAACATTTTTTTTTTGTTAGGAAATACTACGACGAGCGACTTTCTCTACGGCCAGAACACAAAACTCTTTATAAATCCAGGAATGGTGAAGAGTTGTATTGTAATATTTTAGCAATTCTTTAGTTTAAACCTATGTATAAGTTACACATCCATCTAACAAATTGACTGGACTGTGATGATGAAACCAAAATTCAAAATTTTGACCTATTTAATTGGCATTGAACTGGACGAAAAACAATGATGTGTATGCGGTTTTAGGGTACCATTTCGCTGGCCACTCTCGGCCCAATACAAGAATGTTAACATCTTCAAGAAGAAGAGCTTCCCGACCTCGCCTCCTCAAAACCAATTGGCATACTAAATTATTGTACCACAAATTAAATACTAAACCACGTGGTAAGGACTGATTATTACCATAAATTGAGTTTGAGCCCTTTGCAGTGATAAAATTGGCGTCTTTAATTTGCCCCCAAGTCGCCAAGCAAACCTTGCACATGGCTGTTTAATCCTAGTTACAATTTCTAAACAAAAAAAGCTTCATTCATTTGCTTATTGCTAACGAGAGTTTGATAATTAATATTTTCTTAACTCCATGGGTATCAAGTCTATTTAACACTTTGAAGTTTTATTGTTATGACGCCTATGGACGTTTAGTGTCCCTAAACGTAAATAGGCGTCATAACAATAAAACTTGCTACACTTGTTATTTATACTCCATTTATTATAACATTAGACAAATAACTGTTCTCACCCTTTCGTTATTTCGTTAGTTATTTATGTGAAGAATAATTAATGTCGGCTTGACAGTTTTGTATAGACAACATGTAAATACATCCTTAAGCGTGGTACCATGACTTAAAACACCAAAAGACTTCGTATTGGCAATTTGACTCCAAAATGACTTTATAACACACAACTCAACATAACAATTGAACACTCAAAATGATTCAAAACAGTCCAACTAAAATTCTAACTACGACAATTTCTTTCAGCTCTAGTATGTCCGAAGGTGGAATGTCCTCCTGGCTACAGCATCCATTACACCACCACTGAACCCAGTTCCTCTCGACCTTCATACGGTTCTGCCACTGAACTGCCACCGCCTAGACCTAGGTACTCCTACCAGAGGTACCAGAGAGGAGGGTACTCTAAAGGAGGTTATTCCAAGGGAGGATATGCCAAATCTGGATTCTCGAAGGGAGGATACTCTAAAGGAGGATATGGTAAGGATTTATTTTAACCTTAAGGTATAATAATAAACACGTCAAATCCATAGTAATTTTATAATTCCAACAGTCTGTACGTTATTTTCTTTGACTTCCCTCTCTTTTAAACCGATTTAGCACATTCTTGAAACATAGCCCCGAAAAAAATTGGCTTCTTTAAGAGCGTTCATCCCGCGCAGGCTGTCAACCTCGCATTTCTAGAGGTTTTCATGATTATTTTATTAAATTTAAATCAAAGTACAATTTTTATTTAGCCAAGCACCTAGGTTGCTTTCATTCTGCAGCGTCTCGCCGGTCGCGTACGCACGCGACCGGCGCAATCAGACACGCTGCAGAATGAAAGGAAAGTCATTGTAATTTACTAAAAAAAAAAAAAAAAAACATTTCCGTTAAAGTAAATACAAATATTTAGTCGTAATACTGCTAATAGAAAATAATTGACAATTTGTCAATTTTTATGGGTAAATACCAAAATAACTATAAAAAAATACCATAGATACTTATAAATACCAAAAACCTAGTGCTTGGCTGAAAAAAATTGTACTTTGATTAAAATTTAATAAAATAATCACGAAAAACCTCTAGAAATACGTTGCCAGCCCGCAACGGATGAACGCTCTTAACCGCTTGAAATACATAATTCCGCTAGTAAGCTTAGTAGTCCTTTAAAGACTCTAAAGAAGTTATTTTAGGGGTCTTTCACATCCTTTAAACGGTAACAAATCGTCTAACAACCGCTATCATCCAAGTTCTCTTCATCTAATGGAACACATATTGTTAAAACTCTATTTACCGCCTTTTTATAATAAATAATTTTCCTACAGGTCTACCCCCACCATCTCGTCCAAACCAGGCCTTCTCTCTCGACAAACCTGATGTCAAAACAACCCCACAGACTTCCAAACAAGAATGCCAGCAGTTCAAGTGCATCCCGAAGCTTCCTCCCTACAAACCTGGAGTTGTGCCTACTGCGCCCATCTGTTCTGTAGTCACCTGTCCACCTGGCTACTCACTGAAGTTGGATACCGCTGCTAAAGGATACAATAAGTGTCCCCAGTAAGTAGGCTAGTCCACCACACCACACATTTTAGCACCGCTTGAGCTCCCGTCATCACTCTACTACAACGCTTCGTCTTCTAATAATACTGAAGGCAAAAGCGCGAGGGTAGTCCGTGAAATTAAAATTTCCTTATGTTTTTTTGCAATTTGCAGATCAGTATCAGGTTGTATGTCGATCTGAATATAATTCGCGACCGTAACAAATCTGTATTTATAGAATTACTAGCTTTTGCACGCGGCTCCGCCCGCGTAGATGTCGGTTATCGCGTAAAAAAGTAGCCTATGTCCTTCTCCATATCCCAGGCTATATCTCTGCCAAATTTCATGACGATCGGTTCAGCGGTTTAGGCGTGAAAACGTAACATACAATCAGACAGACAGACAGACAGAGTTACTTTCACATTTATAATATTGGTATGGATAATCGTTAAAATCATCAATACAACTCTCTAATTTCATATAACCTTATTGAATGACTATTTCATGAAATCTTGTTAGGATTGTACTAACTTAAGGAGTTGCATTACTGATTCTAATTATTATATTTCTTTAAATACATATTTGTTATGGCCGCTAATCATACTTTGATCAACATACACTCAGACAATGAGCTGCAAATCGCAAAAATCGTAAGAAAATTTGAATTTCGTGGGCTACCTTAGCGCTTCCCCCTTAACTTAATGTTACCACTGCTATTGGTACACACTATGATAAATGGTTTTATTTTCTTAAGTAGGTTTTTACAAACACTTTTACACGTCAATCATATTTTAAAACTAGATGAGGTCGGCGTTTCGTATCTGACTACTCTGAGAAGAAAGGCCGAAACAAACTCAGAGGTCCCAGTCTCTTTTAAAGTTCAGATATAATCTTGGACAAATCATCTAGATTGGTGTCTGAAATGGTCTTTTGAAGAAAGAACCATACAGATTGAGTGGACCTGTCCATTCATGACATCCCAATCCTGGGAAAAGGCACCTCGTGTTCTTTAAATTTTGCTAATGATGGCCATTCGATATTAACACAGTTCAACCTTGATTCTTAAACCCTATGATATCTACTGTTGAGTAAATCTATATGTATACATACATACAAATAAATAAAATTGAAGTGTATGTTTGTAATGTCAAAATAACAGCTTTTTACTTAATGCATATGAAAGTATATACGGTACTTACAACAAAAAAAAAAAAAATAATATCTCCAAAACGGCTGGACCGATTTTGACGGGACTTTCACTGGATATCTGATGTTATAAGGAGTAACTTAAACTACTTTTTTTTGTTAAGTAACTGTAAAAGCTGCTGCAGCAGCTTGTATTTCCAAAAAAAAATCATCTTGTTGCAAAATTGCTAACCGATACTACATCGGTCCATCATGGCGATCACACAGTCTCTATAAACAACAAAAATTCTACCTTCCATTTTTATTTCTACCATCAGATACGAGTGCGTGCCTCCACCCGAACGTCTCGTGTTCTGCAACGTAACAGGACGCACATTCAACACGTTTGATGGCACCGAGTACAAGTATGACGCCTGCTTCCACATCCTCGCCAGGGAAAACAGATTCGACGCATGGACTATACTGGGTAAGTTACCGGTACTGTAAATGGACACATGTCATGTGCTGAGTCACCATTTCTGAATTGGGTCATTGATATCGTTGGAAATTAATTTTATAAGATCTTCGAAAATCTGAATTTCTAAAAAAATACAAATATCCAGTTATTTAAAATGTGCAAAAGACAACCCACTTGGCACCTTGATGAGACAAGATATTAATGATGGTTGAATCATGGTGTGTTGACAGGAAAAATCCTGTCCTGGTCTATCGGTTAAAATAACCCATGGTTCTTTGACTTAAAAATAGGTTGGCACTTTTTTAAATAGTTTACAAAACCTCGTCCAAGATCAAAACAGACACGTCACTGGATCGACAGGCTCACACGCTCCTAATCTGAAATAGTCTAGAACATACTTTTTCCACACAGTCCGCAAAAAATGCCGCTTAGACGGTTGCCAGAACGAGCTCCTAATCCTGCAAGATGACCAGCTGATCCTGGTCAAACCGAACATGATGATAGAGTACGACAACTACGAGTATACTGTGGAACAGACCAGTAAGATCTGTTTCCAGAAGAACAGCTTCAATGTAGACCGGCTGGGCAATGGAATCGCTATCAAGTCTAGGAAGTACAACTTTACCGTGCTGTATAGTTCAGAAGGAGATATTAAGATTGGGGTGAGTTTAACTTTGTTATATTTATACAGGGTCATTGGTAACACTAAAAACCTCTCAGGACTATAATTATATCTAACAGCGAAAACAACAACTTTTGTTCTATGACTTGATATACATACATAAACTCACGACTTTTTCCCATTACTCCTTTTGCTTCGTTTACTTTCATACATGCACGCCGGCTGCGAGTGCTACGCACCTGACTAATAAATAAATAATAAAAATAATAATTAATAAATAATAATAAACATATATATAATATTATATATTTATATTATTAATAATCAATTATTTAATTTAATAATTTATCATATTATAATGTATCATAATTTCATACAAAAATAAAAATATTTAAATTCAACGCTCTAAATGTTACGAACTCTATGCGTAGCAAAACAAACTGTCGTGTCTAGTTCAAAAGGCAGGGGCGACAGTACACGGGAGGCGTGGGTAATTACAACAAAATACAGAATAAAAATGTGTTAGATAGAACAACGAAATCTTGAAGGTTTGTTTTTGGTAAATGCATTATGTTTTGTAAAAATTCGTAGATCAAAAGTTGTTGTTTATGATGTTAGTAATCAGTCCTGTTCAGTTTGTTAGTGTTTTACCAATAACCCTGTATAGGGTTTTTTTTAACCCTTCATATCTACATACGAACGTAGATCTACGCAAAACACAATGGGTTTTAAATTGTGTCTCTAATTACGGCATACGAGAGGTTAATACGTCATAAAATTCAATAAATTTCATCTATTTATTTATTATTTATTTATTTAAACTTCTCACACACAATAAGGTACAAAGGCGGACTTAATGCCATAGGCATTCTCTACCAGTCAACCAAGGGTAGTGAAGAGATAAGATGGCAGGTGCTCTAATTAATAGGGAGGAAAGGAGATAATAATAATAAAAATGACATGCCGTGAAGCTTTTCCACTTTATCTCTAAACTTGACAACGCATACGTAAACTTCTTAGGCTTGGCACTGGGCCTTTTTAGCGCAGCCACGAGGCTTATTTTCCTGCTAATTTCTTACATCGCACTTTATACTTTTGATTTGTTTTTTTTTTTTTTTTAATCTTTTGTTCATTATATTATTGTGTTATGTGCGCCTTTTAGTCTGTGCTAAATGAATGTATTTTCTTTCTTTCTTTCTTTCTTCTTCACGAATATGTGGGAAAAAATTAGAAGACTGTTTACCAGCTTATTATTATGCCAGGTTCCAGAAATAAGCGATTTTTGGAACTTAGTCAAACCATGTCATAATAGTAAGCTGAATGCTTATGAAAATAATTGTTGGTTAAAGGCAGTTCCTTGTATATTGTGTGATTTCGGGACTTCGTATTTCAATATTATAAGAACAGCTAAATATCAAACACTCTGCGATAAAATCTAATACATTTAGGGCCTTACAAATAAACACGAAATAAAGTTATCCTAGGAATAACTTCGGTATAACCATAATTTTTTGACGTTTATACCTAGCGTAACTTTATTCCGTGTTTATTTGTATGAGGGTTATTCATTACATTCATCAAACATGAACCCTGACATGGCACCGTAACTACTTAAAAAAAAAAAATATTATAATCAGATTTTCCTGAAAATAAATTGAAATCGCTCTCCTTACCAGGTATTCAAAAGCTACATGGGCGCTGTGGACGGCCTCTGCGGCGCGTTCGACGGCGAACCTGCCAACGACAGACGTCTTCCCGACGGCAGGCTGGCCACCAGCATCGACGAGTTTGGCCGAGCGTGGGCCAAGCCGGGCCTGCCCGCTAATGCGTGCCAGACCAAGATTATATCCGATCAGAAGCAGAGGAAGGCTTGGGAGCTGTGTGAAGTTATAACGTAAGCATAGTGAAGCGAAGAAGCAATACTTTACGCCTGGACAGCTTTTAACCCTTTACAAAGCACAAGTCCGATCCTGCAAAGCCATCCCAAAGGTGGCTGCAATACTCCATGTATTGCAGCCACCTTTGGGATGGCTCAGCTAAGTACCAACTTGCTGCGCTGACTCGGTGGAACGCAGAGCTAAGAGGGTCATTGGCGACGTATAACTGGTGGATGACAAGCTTCACAGCTTGGCTCATCGCCGCAAGGTTGCCTGCTTGTCGGTCTTCTACAGATTTTACTTCGGCGAGTGTGCCCATGAGCTCCACGACCTCATTCCACCGGCCCCCTTCTACCATCGGACATCTAGACGCACTGCAAGTTATCACCCCTACCTAGTTGATATTCCACCAACTCGCACTAAGTATTTTCAAACGTCTTTTATAATGCGCACAGCAAAGGAGGAACAAAGGAGGAACTCTCTGCCTGCGTCTGTGTTTCCGAACGCATACAAGCCTAATGAATTCAAAGTGAGAGTGAACAGGCTTCTTCTGGGTAAGCTCACTCCATCGTAGACTTTGTTTTTGTCACCTCTGACCTAAACTAGAGTCAAGAGGAAACCCATCGTAAAATAAAAATGAAAAATATAGTCATTCAAAATAAAAATTAATTATATTTTTCTATATTTTAATGATTTCTTGGCCTAGGTATATGACCAAAGAGTATATTTAATAGTCTTTGTATATGACGGATAACATACGATCATTCGAAAACAAAATCGCATCATTAGTAACTAGAACACGGACCAGTAGCAACAGCATTTTGAAAACAATAACAGAGTTTCTATTCTCCTTTTTTTAGGCATTTTGTGGAGAGGATGGCCAAGTGAGAAACTGTTACCTTACTTGGTCATCTTCTGTGCAAAATGCTTCAATCTCTAATAATAATAATAATATCCCCACCGCCGTATCTCTACGTTGACGTCGTGGTGGGGCTTGCGCGCTCCGAACTCTGGGTCTGTGCCGGTAGAGTTTACTTTACCGGAACATGTCTAGGGTGAGGAGCCAGACCAAGAGAGATACAGAAACCCGCAGGGCAGCATGTGGCGCGCTGTTGGGCAGTTGCGACCCCACGGACCCTATCTCCCGGGAGAAGTCATGTTCCTCATCTCTAGCTTGCCTTTATTGGCCGGCTGGAGTGAACACTGACGAGGAACTGAGCTCCCACCTCATTCTTGCCTTCATTGGCCGGCTTGAGTGGAGATTCGCAAGAGCAAACGTGCTTGGAGGAAGGAAGTATTCCAGTAAGTGCTTGTAGGGATCTTGACCATCTTCCGGGCTCTGGGATTGTTCTGAGAGCCGTGGAATACCTCTCCACTCCTCGAGCACCTCAGGACATGTTGTCCCCTTGTCGCTACATCACTATGTGCTAGCGACCGTTTTCGGGGGCCCATTATTGAGTGTGCAAGTCACCCCCTGCCATTTTATCCGTGTGTAAAAAAACATTGATCAGGCAAGGGCCATAGTCCTTCCATAGTTTTAGGTAACCAGTCCATTTTAACCACCCAAACCCATAGTCCAATATCTTTGTTTCCATATCTTGCAATAGTCCTACACCAACCGGGGGTTGTCCTTGGGTGCACTTGCGTAGTGCGTACAGGGATAATCGTCGGTTGGTGCCTCATTCCATTTAAAATTGTCTAAGGGGCCTCTGCGAGTTGGCTTCGGCCCCTCGTATGCCTTCCAAAGGTCCGGGACCCCAGGGTCCCGAGATATATAAACATATATAAAATAATAATAATAATATAACTTACACTAGCAAAAGCTGTAACTAACATTATGGATCTTTGTTGCGTGAATATAGTGATTTGATATATTTCTCCGACAGTTCTTAATTGGTAGATCTTTAACAAAACGATATCCATCTTTACTTTCTCTCAACTTTACGTCTTTGCATTTCGAAATACTTATATTTTCTGTTGCCCTCTAGGAAGGAACCCCTCTCCCAATGCAGCAACGTCCTAAACCTGCACAAATGGCGCAACATTTGCTTAGAGAAGATCTGCGAGTGTTCCCAACTTATCGTCAACGGAACCCATCGTACGGAGGAGGAATGTCGCTGTCTGCTGGTGGAACAGCTGGTAGCCGAGTGTCTCGCCGCCGATAAGAATGTAGACCTGTCCAACTGGAGAATGATGATGGACTGCCGTGAGTAATAGCTATGATTTATCAATCTCTTTCTCTGCGTCGCCTATGGATATTGCAATACCCTGGTATTGCAGGTGCGCTACAGGCGTAGCCATCCTCGGAACAATAAACGCCCATAGACATCATAACAATAAAACTTCTATTGTGTCTCGTTCAGTGTCCTTGAGAGCGTTAATTACACTGGTACTCATATCTTTACCGGATCACAGCATCAGTGCTTGGAGGCAGACATAGGTATAGAATAGGAATGAAGTGTAAGTAAAATAGTCCACAACTTAATTCCACAACTTTCCTTGACAAATCCTTTACTGTCCATACCGCTCGTTTGTGGAATGCATTGCCAGATCCAATAAAACGCACGCATTCGTTGCCTGTGTTCGAAAAGACTCGTAAAGGAACTTTACTTGTTGTTGTGATTTTATTCTCTTTGTTAGTTGTAATAATCTATAGTCTTCATTTATTTTTTTTGCTTATATAGTTAGTATTTATATATCTGTGTATCTATTATAGGTTATTGTACTGTTGTACTTTTTATTTGCACCAATGACAACCCCATTTTATGTCCAGAAATTCACTGTCCATGCCAAGGTTGCCTGGAAGAGATCGCAGTATGTGATAAGGTCGTCCATTGTATATTTTATAGTGTATAAGTTTCTTCTTGTTTTGTAATGTGTAATTTGATGTACAATAAAGTATATATAAATAAGTAAATAGTATACGACCTAGCACGGAATCGCCGCGTCCGGCAACGGCCGCCGCGGCATCTCCATGCTCTGTGGGTCTAACTTTTGATCTAATACCATGAAACAGTTCAAAACGTGGGAATATAATAATAATAATTCATTTATTCATTCAAGTTACAATTACTCATGGACAATATTCAATATTGTTTGTTGTATGTGCACATACAACAAACAATACATTAACATTACAATACAAAACAAAAGCAACCGTTCTTAAAACGCTTACAATTGCATTAACGGCCGAATACTGTAGGTGACGTGCAAGTCACTGCACAGCGTCGTATGTATGGACTGGAGCCTGTCCGCTACCACCCCAGCACGCTGCAGCCCTCGGCCGCGCGCTCTGCGCACTAAGGACGCGCTGCGCTTGCGCATTGTTGCATACAAGCAGTCGACCGAGTCGACGCTAGCTTCGGCAAACATGCCCGAGGAACTACAGATTCGCGGCACCAGTCTCTCGTACCAAAAATGTATTAATTTTCCCCTCTTTTTCCCTCAGCTGCCGACTGCCCAGCCCCCCTAGTCCACTACGACTGCTACCGCAAACAGTGCGAGCCCACATGCTCCCAGTACGGCGCAGTAACCCACTCCTGCCCCACTGAAGACGGCCAGTGCTTCCCAGGCTGCTACTGCCCCGAGGGCAAGCTGAGGATGAAAGACCAGTGCATACCGCCCACAGAATGTCTAGATTGTGAGTATTATATTAATAGATGAACAGGCTGAGAATCAGTTAGTGAAAAGGCGCTTTAAAAAATAAAATTTAAATAATTTTTATTTAAATTCTAGTTTAGTCCTTCTGCGCTTGACGTATTTTGACGTAATTTTAATCGGCAAGTTTTTAATCAAGCCTAAACTTTTATGGAGTAGTGACAGGCGCTGATTAATTTGATAGGACTAAACTAAAATTTATCTTCTGTCCTTTTCTTAATGAAATAGAAATAAAAAGATACTGAACATAAATTTAGTTTAGTTTGTGAACAAGAGGATCGGCACCATTGTCTATGTATCACTACTTCAGCGACGTCATCTCGTTTCTCGTTGACGTCCAGTTGACGGTGCGGTGGACGAACGGCATACAAAAAACACTCTGTCTATTTATTTATATTAATTTGATAAAAATAAGTGTAAAATTATTACGAATTATATTTTATGCAATAAAATAACACGGTCTAATTGAAATAACTGAAAAACAGACCACTTTAAACACCTATATTTTCCTAGGCACCTGTAACGGCGTAGGAACCCCGGCCAAGTACGTGACCTTCGAAGGTGACGACCTTCCATTCCTGGGCAACTGCACCTACCTAGCCTCAAGAGACAGGAACGAGAGTGGTCAGCATAAGTACGAAGTGTATTCAACGAATGGACCCTGTGAAGATAACGGTGACGTTGTCTGTACCAAGGTTGTACATCTACTCTATGAGAAGAAGGTTATACATGTCAGCAAGAATCCTGAGACTAAGAAGGTGAGTTTGATGGTTTTTCTTTGCTTTATGTATCACATAAGGTGATTATGTATTCGCGATTATAGAATCGTAGATTTATTTAATATTAATGTTAGTAAAATAGCGCTAGGGAAAAACCCGTCTGCAGTTACCATACCCTTATTATACCACGAATTTATAAAATAGCAAAGTACGGAAGCACTCTCTTAGAACAACATATTCTTCTGTTTCATTCATCAACCAGCATCCGCCCAGTTTAGTTGTGGGTCAGCGAAGGAGCCCTTATAAGGCCCCTTATAATAGGCTCAAGTTAAGTGGCAATGGGCAGGGCACATTGCTTGCAGAACTGATGGCCGTTGGGGCCGAAAGATTCTGGAGTGGAGACCGCGTACCGGAAGACGTAGCGTGGGAAGGCCTCGCACAAGGTGGACCGATGACCTTGTGAAAGCCGCAGGAATCCGCTGGATGCGGGAAGCACAGAACCGGTCGAAGTGGCGGTGCTTGGGGGAGGCCTATGTCTAGCTGTGTACGTCTTTCGGCTGAAATGAATGAAGGGCACACTCTTTTAAAACAAAATATTGGTAACATCATTCATGTTGAAATTATATATGTGACAACAATGTAGAAAAACTTGCACGTTAAAAGCGTTCGTAACAAAATGATTTAAAAAAAAAAAAAAAAAAAAATTGAGCCGTAACAACTAAGAGATGACCAGTCCCTACTGAAGGCCCCCGTTCACGAACATGACGCACAAGAGTACAAACATAACAAATTTTAATCACATTAACTAAGACAAAAGTATTTTTGCTTCGACAGTTGCTAACAACGATCGACGATGAGGCTCAGTTCAAGTACCCGGTGAAGAAAGATTGGGTGACTATCAGTCAGGACAACGGACAGGACGTCACCATATTGCTACCGGATATACATGTTGAGGTAAGATGTTCATGAAGATGCGGTACAAATAAGCTACAAATTATATTTACAGCGAAATATTGCTTTTACATTGATTTATTGTAATCCTTGGAAAGGGAGGAAACTGGTTTTGCCCAAATCTTTTATTTTTGCGTTTTACAGAGTCTTGTGTCTTCCCTTCAGGCGTTCCTTTTTAGAGTTCTCTCTACCTACCCTGTTTAGTACTCCCGTGGAGGGAGACCCACAATTGTATTATTGTCTATAGTTCTTCCATCTACATCACGGTTTTCTTTGGATTGTCTCCGTCAAAAAAGGCTTTCCATGTTTTGCTAATATGGTTGTTTTTGGTACCTAAATCTTTTTCTATAACATAGTATTTTTAACCCTACTCAACAGCTAACAGTCCTCCAATCCAAGATGGAGTTTAGAGTCCGTGTGCCTTCCTACGTGTACGCTAACAAAACGGAAGGTCTGTGCGGCGTGTGCGCCGGGTACCAAGAAGTCTTGCTCACCAGCAATGGCACGGAAACTGACGACTTTGAAGAGGTAAGATATTTATTTTATTATTTTCCAACTTACATCATTCTATGATTACAGGGTAACATATTGCAGTAGCGTACTTATCTAAACTCTTATTCTAACTTATAATTAATTTATTATTATAATATTTTAAACACAAATTTTCTACCAGTCAACCTTTGGGTGATGCAGAGACTAACAATAGTACAATATAGAGAATTGAGGAATAAATCGTCGTTGCGACTTTAAGATCTCTTATGTGTAAAATTCAACTTTATGAGAAAACGATATTTTAAGCACCGACATTTTATTACGAAGCACATTGATAGATCTTGCAATTGGTAAAGAAATGACGATTAAATCGTCGTATACGCGTGAGAGTTTTTGCATTCGATAGAGCTTCAAAATGTGAAAAAGGCTGGCGTAAAAAAGTGATTTTGCCAAAAATGACACATAAGATGGGTCTTAAAGTCGCAACGACGAAATATTTTATTTTTATTCAATGGAGAAAACTTGAACTATGATTAATAGAACAATCGCGAGTCTAAGGAACTATTTGCTCAATTTTGGGGGAACTAACAGTGCATTTTTGTTTTTGAAAAGCTTATAAGCTACTTGAACCATGGAATCACTAAGGAATCGAACAAAACAATTTTACAAAAATACCATTCTGTATCATTACATTGAGCGGTAGGATCTTGATTTTGACAGGATCGAAATGTTTGGGAACATTGTGATCCTGGTTGGTTATATGACCTTGTCACATCTTGTGCAGACGGCTAGCATAAAAGATTAACAATAGGTCTTAGCAACGTCCATAAAATCTCAGCTAATTATAACTCTTATTTTACCCCACCAGTACGGCAAGTCCTGGCAAGCTTCACCAACCACCCTGAAAACCCTGGACATCTCAGAACAAGCGCAGTGTGACCAGCCTCTCATACCAGAGTGTGTGCTACCGCCACCCGAGTCTAACCCTTGCTACAACCTCTATAATGCAGTTAGGTTTGGAGCTGTAAGTGTTTCTTTGTTATTTGATGGTTCCCACCTGATGGGTCAACGTAGACTATGGATATCTGTTATATCAGAGGTGTCGCAGGTGAGTTGCAATCACTAAAAGTGAAAAAACCTCGAGTAACTGTATTAAAAGGCATCCTTATATTTTTTAATTGGAACACAATAACGCTGCTTAGCGGCAGAAATTGGAATGTTTTTGGGATTTAGGATAAAACTGTAAAGAACTGCGAACCCCGCGAGGATGCATTCTTGATTTTCGTTCCTTTTTTTTCTGCACAGAGGCACACAGATTGGATTTTTTTTAAATTATTACTATCTTTAGGTACTTGTATTTTACCAAGTTATATTTATCAGCTGTGTTGTCGTATAGTTTTTACGGGAACCTTATATGTATGTATACAGATAATACATTAATAATATATAATCTGTATGTTTAGTGCCACGCGCTAGTAGAACCGCAGTCATTCGTGGAAGCTTGTGAGGCAGATCTGTGCGCAAACGCAACGGACTTCTGTGTCGCGGCGGAACGATACGTAGCGGAGTGTAGAAGGCACGGAGTTTGTCTGCAAGACTGGAGGACTGACCTTTGTCCTTTCCCGTGGTAAGTGACCTAATAAGTGACGTGGTAAATGACTTATTTTACTGCAAAATATAATAAAAAACTTTTTTACAGAAAAAAAAAAAAAAAAACAAAACTTTAATTTCGGAAGTTCGAGTTTTTTTTTTTGTCACCTTCTTCTGAAATTAAAGTTATTTTTCACTTTATAGGGGTTTTTTGGAAGTCGCATGTATTTTATTTTTTTTTTTTTCTAAAAATGTTTTTTATTTTTCCCTTTTTAGTTATGGTATCTACCCCACACTAATTCGTATACCACTACTTGCTATGTAAACAACAGTGAAAGGAAGTATTATAGCATCACCAAGATACACAAAGTGGATTAATTAAATACGTATTATCGAAGCCAACTCAAAAACTATCCAAGCAAAGTTAATAAAATTTATATGGGACCACCTCGAAAGTATACCCTTTGAACAAATTATGGACATTAAAAAAAAATATACAGTCGAACATAGAACCTCCTCCTTTTTCAAAGTCGATTAAAAATAAGTTGTTAAATGCAGTTTGGTAAGCCACCAGTCAGCCAGTCAGCCTTAAAAAATGTATACTTCCACCAAACAACTACTTTACGTTTATTTATTTTATTTTATTCCATTCGGGAAACTTACAGCTAACATAAACAGTGTTCATAAACAATATGCATTTGAAGGCCATTTACATTTTTGTTTTTCACTGATAAACACTTGAAACAAAAAGACAACAAAAAAGGTCGGTACAAAATACCTATAGCATAAAGTAGGAAACAAAATAACACGATCGATTAACAAAAACTAAAAATCATTCAGACGCAAACAATTACTTTTCCGTAAAAAAGCTTTTCACCAACAACTGCTTAAGCAGAGAAACACTGGTATTGAAAATGTTCAAATCATGTTCATCAGTTAGTTTATTAAAACTTCTGCTCGCACGAATAAGATACGAAGATATATAATAAGATACGTTGTAACTGTTTTACCAATAACCCTGTATAATATTTAGCAATGTCAATATATATATATAATAGCTTGATATGTAGCCGTGTGCACCACAAACCCCGAAACTGTCGGGTAAAAGTGCATTTTATGATACGTTCGAAGCGGGAGTTTCTCGTCTATGTCTTGTGTGTAATATTGTTTCTCTTTTTACTCTAACAGTAATGATGCTTTGAATTGAGGCCATAAGAGCCAGAGTTGCCTAAAAAACTGCTCTAAACTTACTTCGGAAGCAGTTTCTTAAAATAAAATCAGTATTGAAAAAAATACAGTTAGGCCACTCTGGCTCTGAGGCCATGAGAGCCAGAGTGGCCTAAAAAACTGCTCTAAAATTACCTCGGAAGCAGTTTTTCAAAATAAAATCAGTATTTAAACAAAAATACAGCTAGGCCACTCTGGCTCTCATGGCCTCAATTGTCCAGTCTTTCTAGTGTGCTAACCAAATCACAAAAATTCTATAACTAACTGTATTTTTTAGTGAGGAGCCTCTAGTATACCGTACGTGTGTGAAGTGCGAGATGACGTGCGAGAACAGTGACGAGCTGACCAAGAACCCGGACAAGTGTGACAAACCAGCTGTTGAGGGATGCTTCTGTCCTGAAGGAAAGGTAATAATAATAATTCCCTTTTTATGTTTCTTGATGGAAAATAAGCGGGTGACTCACACGAAGCAACAAAATTATATCTAATGAAAAAGGGCTACATGCCTCTAGATCGTATTTTATTGCTTCGTGTCTCAATATGAAACTTTATAAAAGGTTTTAGAAAATTCTAGACACACTTACCGCAGTTGATTGATCTTTTTTTGAATTTTTTTTTTAAAGAGTTGTGCTAGTGCACCCGATACAGCGCTCTTAAGGGCATCGCACTTTGCTATCCCAGAGAAAGTATTTAAGTTAATATTGACATAAAATAACCTCACGCCTGGTACATAGCCCATAGTACACCCACATTTCGCCAGTTATTTTGAAGTCTCATGTAATAGGGGGCGAGTCTATTGCCATCCACCGGGCTCAAATCCAGACTCCGGACTGTTACTGAGAAATTTCTAGTGGAAAAACCCAATAACATTTTGCCCGACTTAGGAATCGAATATTAAATGATCTATAATTCTAGGTACGAGTGAATAACACGTGTATCGAACCAACCAAATGCTTCCCATGTGACGCTAACAAGGAACACTACGCTGGCGACGAATGGCAGGTAAGAAATATTTGGGACCATTTAGAAATAATGTTTTACCATAATATGTACCAGTATATAAAAAAGGGAGGGAAAAGGACGCATCAAAAAATTCGCCCGCATCGCTGTCAACAGGAAAAGTGCCCAAAAGGCTGGCAGCATTGTCACGTTGTATAGCAATACTGATTCTTTGGCCAAGAAATAAGCCAGCCTTCTGGTCACGTGAAGAGTCGACCAACCGCTTGGCGATGTCTTGAAAAACTTAGTGGACACTTGGACTCCACGGTTCTAGTGTTTCAATCCCAAATGCCTCAAACATATAGCTCCCAATAAGGTTGCCATATTTGCGCCGTTTGAGGTTTTCTGCACCTGCTGCAGCCGACCCAGCGCAGCCCGCCGTGCTAGGAAGACAGGATGGCAGATGGCGCATGTTTTTATATTTTTTATAAACCCTAATGGGCTTTATCCACAAAAAATGTATTCTAAACAATAATATTGTCCTAACGTGAAAGCAAACAAACGACATTACTTAGTATTTTGAGTGGAACTGGTGTCGTTACGTTTGTGAGTCCTCGCGGAGACAATAAACAAATTAACAATTTATTTACTTTTTCAAACTATTCGGTTATTCAATCAAAATTGATATTAACAGGAGGACGCCTGCACAAAATGCACGTGCAGCAAACTATCAGGCGACAACACAGCGCACGTGTCGTGCACCAAACAAACGTGTGTGGCGCCCGTGTGCTCACAGCTCGAAGACCTGATCACCAAGCCTGCCAAGCCTGGAGACTGCTGTGCTGACTACTTGTGTGGTAAGAGCATCATCTTTAGAGATACAGAAAAGCCAGAAGAGAAGAAGAAACACGGTTTGCTGTTGAAAAACATACATCCTATCTGCAATAGCCGTTTAATAAATCAACTTTTTTTTTTTGAGGTTGGGTAATCATCAAATGACCCCTCCCGCTCTGGGTGGAGCGGAAGGGAGTGTCAGACTCTTACTGACTAGAACCCACCCGTGTTCCTTCCTTGGCCCTATATGTTCCGGGACAGCGGTACCCCTTTCGGACAATCCCGCTCATAATAAATCAACTTGGAATAGGTATTTCATTCCATTCAATCAACTCGGCCTTTCGCAGTCCACTGCTGAACATAGGCCTCTCCCATGCTGCGCCACAACACCCTGTCCTCCGCCTTCCGCATCCAGCCTGTCCCAGCCACCTATTTGAGGTCATCGGTCCATCTAGCTGGGCTACACTACGCTTGCCAATACGCGGTCTCCACTCCAGGACTCGTCATCTCCATCGACCATCGGTCCTTCGACAAAAAAGGCCAGCCCACTGCCAGTTCAGCTTGTTTACTCTGCAAGCTATGTCGTCGTCGGTATGTTCGTCGTATGTCTATGTCGTCGTCGGAGTTGTTGATAGGCAGATAGTTGATGTTAAAAGGAGTATCTAACTAAGGCTTACTTACTTTATTTTTAGAAAAAGCTTCGCGGGCGAATCCCCTGGCAGTAGTCCTTAATAAAATTTATATTTACTGGGAGATTTATCAAAAGACGTAAAGCTATTACGACGACGACTATCAATAGAACAATATAATCATGGTTTTATTCCTCTTATAACCATGATTGGCGAGAAGATTCATGATTCTAGCTACCACATTATCTGATGAAGGGAAAACATCTGGTGACGGCACTATGTTCGACAAAACTTTTCTGAATAACTCGAAATATAAAACATTTTAATTTTTTTCGTCTAGTACCGAAACCAAAGAAGAACTGCACTGAAGCCAAGAAGATGGACTGCGGTTTCGGACAAGTACTGAAACAGAAGACTACGCCTGATGGATGCACGGAGTTTGCTTGTGGTAAGCAAATACAAACTTAAGTTTCAACTTGATATGCA
This sequence comes from Dryobota labecula, assembly GCA_947523025.1. Classification (NCBI taxonomy): domain Eukaryota; kingdom Metazoa; phylum Arthropoda; class Insecta; order Lepidoptera; family Noctuidae; genus Dryobota; species Dryobota labecula. The sequence goes on from OX383292.1 coordinate 4,197,181, forward strand.
AAAAATGCCGTTTCTTAGAAACATTAATATGCTAAGTAAACCATTTCTTCTTAACATATCATCCATGTATGCCTGAACAGGTGAACCCAAATTTCGTCAGTAATGTTATAATTTTTTTCAAATTTTTTACCGGTTTTCAAATGAATTCGTATTAAATGTGTTTATATTTCTAAATCCTTTCATCAGTTTATGTACCACTTTTCTGTTACATTTCGTGTACCTGACACAGTTAGTTTTGATACAGAAGAAATATAAAACCAAACTTCACCTTAATTAAGCTGTGAAACAAAACATGAACAAAAATTAAATGATTCGGTACTTTCTAGAATGCATGCCCACCGACCAATGCGCCTCCCTCAACGACAAAGACGTAGAAGTGTTCGAACCGGGCATGGAGCGAGTCGTAGACAACAGTGGCTGCTGCCCTCGTGTGCAGTACCTCTGTCGAGTGGAGACGTGTCCTAAGCCACCTGAGTGTCCCAAGTTCCAGGACTTGAAGACCAATAATGTAACTGGGAAGTGCTGCGCGGAATATAAGTGTGGTAAGTGACATAGAAGCAAAGAATATGATAAAAGATAGTATTTTCTTCAATTCTGTGATCTAATCAGTATAGCAACTTTCCTCGACAAATCCTTTACTGACCAGGCTGCTCATTTGTGGAATGCATTGCCAGTTCAAATAAAAAGCGCGTAGTTGTTACTTGTGTTTGAAAGACTCGTGAAGGAACATTACTTGTCGTTGTTACTGTCGTAACTGTAATTATCTATTTTCTTCATTTATTTTCGTTCGTATGTATCTATTATTTAGAATATGTTTATATTTGTGTATCGATTTGAGTATATTGTATACTTATTATTGGCGCCAACGACAGGCCCAATTTATGTCCAGCAAATCACTGTCCATTCCAAGGTAGCCTGGAAGAGATCGCAGAAAGCGATAAGGCCGTCTATTGTATATTTTGTAGTCTTTTCATTTCTTTTTTGTTATGTATTTTTGAGGTGTCCAATAAAGTAAATATAAATAAATATAAATAGTTTTACTGAATTTTTTTAAACTCATTAATATTATATGTCTGTTCTTCTGCTCAGTTTCTTCACACTGAGCTTCAGTCCAGCATAGATAGATATTGAAATTACATAAATGCTGCATAAGCGCATTTGCTACGCTAACAACTCTTAAGAAACATCGCGTGAACTTCGTACCTACGTTTGATGAACGCACATATAAATTTTAATATATATATATGCCAATTTATGGCGAAATGTGTCATTGCGTTAACAATTTATACACCTACCACTTTTTGTAACGCATTTCCTGTAAATAAATGACTGACCAGATGCGAAAGCACCTATATCACTTTTAGAAATCCCAAGGAAGGAATAAATTCAAACTTTTTTTTTTTTCAGAATTGCCTAAAGACAAATGTGTGGTAACATTGGAATGGGAAGCAGCATCTAAGGGCGGTGAAAAGTCACGTACCACACCGCAAACTATTGTGAAAGATGTAAGTTTTTGCTACATTAGCCACATTTTAATTCAAGATGTATAAAAAAATATTGTCTGATGATGGTCTATCGCAGGTATGCTGGAAGAGATTTCATTAGAAATAAGCATCACCTTTGTACGTATTTTTCTGTTAATTTCTAGTCTGTTTATATATATGACGTACATAAATTGTTAAATAAATAAATTCTTGAATGAAACTTGGCGAATTCTAAGATAATATGATGTTACGAAAAAAAAAAAAACGACTTTTCCCATAACTTACCTTTAAGATAGTCCAAAATCGAACACTTTTAACAATTTATCTGACACAAGTAATCCAGAGCTTTTCCTACTATATTAAAGCAGGATAGACCTATCCGAATACCAGCGCCGCAGTTTTTAAATAACGCATCATTATGCTGAGATAGGAGCCTTTTTGAAAAAATATGTCAATTTTCTTAGTTCTGAATGCTCCTTTCTTTTCTTTTTGTATTTCCTGTGTGTGTCTCACATAATATTTTTCTTTCTTTGTTTGTTTTCTAACCCCAAATTTCCCCGCGCAGATCGACGCCGTGTGGCTGGACGGTCCGTGCCGCACGTGTCGCTGCGAGTCCGCGTCTGCGGGCGCGTCCGCTCGCTGCACGCTGACCGAGTGCCCCGCCGTCGCGAGCACCGAACAGTTCGTGTTGGAGCCGCGCCCCGTTCCCTTCCAGTGCTGCCCGCAGCCACAGCATGTCGCCTGCAGAGATGCTGATAATATTTACAAGGTAAGAACATCGCATTCGTACATTGCTGGATATAGGCCTCAAGGCCAAGTGTTGCCATTTTGACCTGTCCTGTAAGTAACTACTACAAATAGCGTAAATCGAACAGATTACGTATGACTCCGGTTATACGAAAACCGATGACCTTTTTAAGCTGTCGTTTTTGTCGTAGTTGGGTTTTATTTTTATTTTTTTAGTTGGTGTTTTTATCGTAGTTTTTAACTGTCTTTACACAAATATAAGAAACATCATATTAACAAACTAATATGGGTAGATACGGCTGCTTATTTAGTGTTTGTTTTCATTAAAATCCGTAAAATTCTGATAATCCGAATTTTACCAAAAATCCATTCTAATAATCCAAATTTTACCAAAAATCCATTCTTAAAAATCTGGATTTTTAAATAACGGATTTGCATTCCCTAATTCCCGCGATCTTAAAATCAGGGATAATGTTCTTCGATGACCTGGTTCATCGAAGAACATTATTCCTTCCTGTTGTTTACTATCAAAGATTTTGGAGGACACTGCAATCACTGAACTTCTTTTTGGCCAGAAAAGACACGTCACATGTTTATTCTGCCTAAATGAATATTCAATTCCAATAGATTCCAGTATCTCTTTCATTAACTTGTACAGTCATGCTATTAATTATGAACATAATGTTTAGGTCGGCGAGAACTGGACATCCCCAACAAACCCGTGCGAGAGCTATAAATGTGAACAGACTGATACGGGTGGCAAACTAGAGAAGATTACCACAGTACAACAATGCCACTCTGAATGCCAGCTGGTGAGTACTTACAATTTTTTTCCTTGAAACTTGACTAAAAGTGAAGTACAGGCGTTTAATTATGCTTTTCCTAAATGCAGAATTTCTGTGAGAATTTTCACAAAAAAACAATAACGCAACTACATACATGTGCAGCGGTACAGTTGGTTCTATCAGTGCAACCTTGAAAGAGTTCCTACAAAGCCGAACCCATACTTCTACTAACCTATCCTTTCCCTCCAGGGTTCAAAATATTTCCCAGCAACTCCAGAGAGTAACGAATGCTGCGGAAACTGCAAACCTGTGGCCTGCGTCGTGGACGGCAAGGAAAGGGCCATTGGAGAGAAATGGACCTCTACAGACTTCTGTGCAAATTACACTTGTGTGAACTTGGATGGGACGGTTAGTACATCCAGTTTTTGAATAAAAAAATAAATATAAAGACAAATTATATTAACTGTGGAATCTTCTCAGACGTGGGTGGTAAGGAAATTGAATGATAATAATAGTAGTATAATTATTATAGTATTTTTATCTCACGAAGCGACGCGCGTTTTACCACGAGTAAAGCGCGCGTCGCGTACGAAGTGTACAAACATGCTGTGAATGTGACGACGAGTAGCATCAGCACATAACATACAAACACACTTCAGACGTCTTCGCCATTGTCTCGGACGGTACCGAGAGCTCCTGCGCTTACACACACTTTCACAGCGTGTTTGTACACTTGGTTACCACAAGCAAAGCGAGCGTCGCTTCGTGATCTCACGAAGTAATAATAAAAATAAAAAGGTTGATGAAAATTGCAGAAACTTGTACAACTTTTACAGTAAATCTTACATAGGGACCTCCTTTTAAGTAAAAGATATACCTGTGCTAGGAGATCCCGCTCTCCAATGACAAAAATTATAAAATGGTAAAAGTGGTGTACAAAAAGAAAATAGTATACAAAAATTACAAGTAAAATCTCAAACTTAACAAGACAAGACTTACTTTATCTAAATAAGAAACAACTTAAAGATATAATATCCAAAAATAGTGTGTGTGAGTGAGGGTGTGTGTGAGTTTGTTTATTATGACTGCCATTCAATTTAGATGTTGGAATTATCACCTGAATAAAATTTTTCCCCCCCTCGCAAGATCATGTAGAAATAAATTATAACTATCTTTATATATTTTTCCTTCCAGTTACAAGTACAATGCTCAAACGAGACGTGCATTGAAGTGTCGGACGCCACTAAGAAACAGTTCGTGCTGAAGCAAGAGAAGCTGCCGGGCAAGTGCTGTCCTAACGAAGAGCCCGTCGCCTGCAGAGTGGGCAATAAGATTTATCAGGTATCATCATCACTATCATTAGTTACCAGTAACCTCTAACCACTAACAAACAGTTCGTGCTGAACCAAGAGAACCTGCTGGGCAACTGCTGTCCCAACAAAGAGTCTTTTCGTCGATCGTTCGTTTCTTCGTCGATTAAAATAATATTTTCTCAAACATGCATGGACATATTGTTATTATTTTCGAAAAAAGAACACGCGATGCGAAGTATCGAATTTACGGACAAAGAAAATCAAATCCATTGCAGGAGCGTTTTTTTAATTTGGAACATTACTACGCTCCAGCAATGTTTTATTTCCCTGGATTCTTTTGAGAAAAGCACTAAATATGCCTCGGCGGAAATGGCAAATGCCTGTCTTGTATTAGTGAAGTCCTCGCCTACGGCTCGGCCTTCATACTCATACTTGATCTGCAATTGTTTATTTCCCGATCTTTGCAATAATGTACTATTAGATCAACATACGTTTACGTCATCGTCATCACGTCATTAATGCAACAGGTAGAGTTTTGAACTTCTAACACAACACTGCTCTTCTAACCATCTCCCTTCCACTGTCCAGGAAGGACAAACCTGGCCCTCCCCCGACGACCCGTGCAAGAACATAACGTGCGGCCGGGATTACAACGGCCGACTCGCGCACACAGAGCGCGTGGCCACGTGCCACCGTGACTGCAAGAAAGGCTGGACCTACCTGCCGCCTCCTGCCGGAGAATGCTGCGGGCACTGCCAGCAGACTGCTTGCGTTCTCGAAGAGAAGACGGTCGAACCAGGTAAGAGCTTGGGAAGACCATATTCTTTTATGGCATACTGTGGAGTTTGTGTAGTAGTGGATTTTGTGAAGGAAAACAGCCGGTTCTAAATAATGACATATGAGTTATACAGATGGAAAGGTAGCAACATCCAGTTATACCAAAATGGCGGTACCTATACAATATTTTTGGTTTCAAAGCACTAGGTACAGTTACTATTGGATATTGCTGTTTTTGCTGCAAACCTATAATTTCAACGGTTATTTTTTAGGAGATGTTGCTGTTTTTGCTATTATATTATTAAGTCAAACAATGAAGCTGGTTTGACATTGACAGACTGCATTCAATGTTGCTATCATTGAAAAATAGGATGTTGCTACCTTTGCACCTATATGACTCATATATTCTTACCAAACACCATCAATCTAGTAGGTAGACGGGGAGCGTGTTGTTCTTAAATTAAAATTCATAGGTCGCTATATTATGCCAAAAGGCGTACAAATATATGGTTGCATGCGTAATAAAAACAATATGGAATAATTTCTACAGTCAATTCATAAAAAAACAATCATAAATTACAATTAGTCACAATATTCAATTAAAAATTGTTTGTTTTTCCAGTCAAATAAATAAATAAGTCTACATTAATTTATCATTCAGAAATTCATCAATCGCATAATAACATTTTTCAATAATTAATAACAGTTTTTTTTTTTAGTAAGTGGTGGAATCCCAACACATAAAAATATCACAAAAGAGAGCAGTTGGGAAATTATCAAACACACTTTGCAGAATATGTGTGTGTGTCTGTCTTCGCTAGCTTTAGTAAACATCATCTGTCTAGCCTTTTATTTATTAAATTAAATTAAATAACAGTAGGTAACAGTCATGTCATTCTTTTCTCAAACATGATGACGTCGGCTTCCAGTCTAAACGCATACAGCTGAATAGTTAGCTTTATTAAACATAGGACTTATATTCACTAAAGCTAGCGAAGAAATTTCGGCCAGCTATTCATCTAAGTATATTAACCTCTTTGAGCAGCCCTCATGCCTCATTTTTTGTTTGTTTTTTGGTTGTATGTTTTGCATCAATGATTTTTTTTTTATTCTCAACGGGGAAGCTCTTGGCTTTCATCTCACCTGATAGTATGCAAGTGATGATGAGGACGAAGGTGGAAGCGAGTTTCACCCGGAATCCTCAACCACAGGACATACAACAAGTGCTGTTAACATTGTTGTTATGGCGACAGACTTAGATATGAAGGTGGTAGCTGCCAGGCGGACTTAGAACAAGCACTACCACCAACCAAACTGATAATTTTGCCCCCACTGGGAATCGAACCCGGGAACCCGGTCTGAGACAGGTCTTACCACTAGACCACAGAGGCGATTTAATGTGCAATGATATCGATTATTTGACATCCGGTTTCTGGAAAACTAATCACGTATCTAATCAGATTTCAGCTCTAAAATCTCAAAACAACTCTTGTCAATGATTGACCAAGTACGCAACACGAGATTTGACAAAATCAGAATTAAAAGATTTCAGATTTTGATTCTGATCTTGTACTTCCACCACCATTCACTCTAAATCCCACAATTTCACCGTCTCCAGGCACAACATGGCATTCCGAGGACAACTGCACCACCTACTCCTGCGACAAAGCCGGCGATGAAGTGTTCGTGACGTCATCGCGACAGTTTTGTCCTGACGTGTCGTCGTGCGCGCCCGAAAACCTCGTCAACGACACCTGCTGCCAAGTGTGCGAGGAGCATCCTGAGGCTTTAAGTAAGTTGAACTTATATTATTACTAGCTATTGTACGCGGCTCCGCCCGCGTGAATGTCGGTTATCGCATAAAAAAGTAGCCTATGTTCTTCTACATATCGCAAGCTATATTTCTGCCAAATTTCACGACGATCGCTTCAGCGGTTTAGGCGTGAAAACGTAACAGATAGACAGACATACAGAATCACTTTCACGTTTATAATATTAGTATGGATAGGGTCACTGAACGCGAGGTTTTGAATGTACCAAAGAGTGTCGCAGTAGTGTAGTTTCATGCTTTTATGAAAAACCACAAAGACCCTTCTAGATTTTAGGATTTTGTCGCGTTTACTGACTACAATTGTGGTAAGGCGGAATGATTCGACAGAGACCGCGCTTACTAGTTTTTTGAATCCATGGGAAACTTATAAAACAGTGTTATAAAATTCTGAAAAAAATAAATGAAAGAGATATCATATTTAAGGATCTGGCGGTCATGTGCTTTTAATAACACGTTCAGAACAACTTTACCGGATAGAAAAAAAAACCCAAAGTTATCCCTTTTCGTAATATTTAATCAATATCATAGCTACAAAACAGATTATGTTTATTTTTATTTTTTATACTAGCTTTTGCCCGCGGCTCTTCCCGCGTGGATATCGGTTATCGCGTAAAAAAAGTAGCCTATGTCCTTCTCCATATACCAGGCTATATATCTCTGCCAAATTTCATGACGATCGGTTCAGCGGTTTAGGCGTGAAAACGTAAAAGGCAGACAGACAGAGTTACTTTCACATTTATAATACAGTGTGAGTCTTTATAATGTGCACATATCGAAATGAGGGAATCTATGCTTAATTACCTACGGAAAAAAAAAATGGAATTTTTGTTTCAAAATTTCTCAATAAGACGCATGTTGCATATTTTCGCCTGACAAGCATTTTCATATTCCTGTCCTGTTTAGAAATATAGGATTTTTATGTACCAAATGGAAAAATATATATGTCCAAAACTATCACTAAATCGTAGAAGAAAAAGTAAATAACTGAATAAATAAATCCATAACTGCTTTATGATAAGTTGAGTATTGTATTGCGAGAGTTACATAAAATAAGTCGTTTAACTTTTCTTCGATTCTAAATGTTATAATCCATCGATTTAGGTTATAATCAAATAACCATAAATCGTAATTTTCTCCTAACTAGAAAATTTGAGTTATTCAGCTCTCCACCTACGCCGACGATTATATCAATGAAATAGTTCAGAATTCGACAGTAGTTTCGAAGGCATTCCTATAATAGGCAAGGGTACATGTAGCTCCAGTGGCGCAATTGGTTAGCGCACGGTACTTATAAGACAGTGTTCGTGAGCGATGCCGGGGTTGCGAGTTCGAGCCTCGCCTGGAGCAATATTTTACTACTGTTGGAATAGTATTTGATTGATATAGAAATTGGATTGTAGTGTTTGGAATATTTCATCACATAAAAGAAGACAACAAAGTAGGATTATTTTATCGGCAACAGCAGTGTCAAAAATTGGTTCTTTGTTTAAATCTAGTAAATGATTGAAATATTTTTTATTCTGGTAGGTCTACAATAAATTCTACACCTAATCAAGTATTCCCAAAAAATGGACCAATATTATATCTACATACATTTTTTGGAACTTATTTCTTGAGGTAGGAGTCGGCTGGTAGAAATTGTCACGTAACTATAAAGTCAAAGTCAAAGTCAAATCATTTATTTCAAATAGGCACGAAGATGCACTTTTGAACGTCAAAAATTACATGAATAGTTAATTGATTCTAGTTGCGCCTTCCAAAATGTAGTTACGTATGTAGAAGAATGGGCAAGAAACTCCATACTTACTCTTTTAAAATGTTAACAATAGTTTGTATACATTAATTTATATTTATAGGTGAAGACGATGTATCCAGAATAAAAAAATAAAAAAAATACTTACCACAATTGGTAAAAAGAATGAAAAGTGAAGTAATAACAGAAAAATTAATAAATGCGATAATGGTGCTCACATATTTACAAACATTGTATATGATATCCCAAAAAAAAAAAACAACATATAATAAGTAGGCAGTGTGTGAGTTAAATTTATATTAATCACAGAAAATAAAATTAATATCATAAAAATTATAAATTAATTAACAACCAGTTTGATTTTGTCTAGACTCTAAATTGTCCTATGGAGCAGGACCAGCATGTTTCCAAGCATTCTTATCTTGGATATAATCCTCTAATTTGTAATATGCTTGTTTACAAAGTGTACTTTTTATATGAGTTTTAAATTTTATAAAGTAAGTTGTTGTGTATGCGCCAGAGAAGGTTTAAATAAAAAAATAAAAAATAATGAATTGCAACGCATGAGCTAGCCCCAAATGTAAATAGATGATATGGGGTCTTGCAAATAATTTACTTGGCTATTAATTTATTTTGAGGGCTTTTGTCAACCTTTGCAAACGAACTGATAGATAACAAACACGATTTTGTAACCCACCTAGGGTTATCATAACTTCAAATCATGACATGAGCAGTTGCTTGGCGTTTGATAAGCAACAAATAAACTGCGATCACATAATCACGAATACATTTTGGATACCTACTAATGTAATACATCCTACTATTTAATATATTATAATGTAATAATTTAATATTTTTATATGTATAATATATAATAAATATTGTTACGAGCTTGAGGTTCGTGACAATAGAAACTGCCGATTTAATAACCAAAAATGACACTTTAATTAAGCAACACTGATAACAACTCAAACACACTAATTATAAAACACAACTGCACTACTGATCACTAAAGACGCACTTGAAGATCGCTTGTATCGCTTGAAGTTTACTTGTCGCTTGATCGCTTGTTTTTCGACTGTCCTGGGTCGTGGTCCATGCCGGCCTTATATAGTCCTTAGATAGTTCCAGAACCTTCTACTGTAGAAACATCTAGAATGTTCGAATACATACTGGCCCCGACTGACCAGATGTCGATAGTTCTAGAAAGTTCTAGCATCGAATTTTCTAGAAAAATCTTGACTCTACTAGTTCTGCTACTTGATACTAGATGGCGCTAGTGGTACCAGGCATTAATTGTAACAATATGTTTGTATATTGGTAACTCAATCACGCAAAAACGGCTGAAGATATTTGGATGAAATTGGGCACACAGATAGTTTATAACCTGGGATACTTTTTATCCTAGTAGTTCGTTCCCGTGGTATAATTTCCGACCTCCAGGCGGGCGGAGCCGTTGGCAAAAGCTAGTAAATAAATATTTTAGTCAGACAAGTCTGATTAAAATTGTTTCAAAATACCATTTCAACACCTTTTTGATAGGAAACTCTAACAAAACTCCCCTTTTCAGGTAAATGCGTACCCACAAGCATAGCCCCCACGGAGTCCGTGGGTCTGGTGCGCATGCACATGGGCCCGCATGGCCTGTGCGTCAACAAGCAGCCGCTCAAAGGGTTCAAGGAGTGTCGCGGTACCTGTGACTCCGGCACCCTTTATAATAACCGTAAGTGTTATTATTTCTAGAGATTTCTGTGCAAAATTTTGTTAAATAATGATGTATTATTCAGTGTTATGGGATTGGGGGGGGCAGTGCCCGGGGGGCAAGCCGCGGGGTGCTCCTCGATGCTGAACCCCGCGACCCGCCGGTGTGCGCTCCTGTAATTCTCTAGTCACTAGTGTCTTTCCTATCATTCCGAACTTTTATTCAGTACTCATTCTTGACAGTTTTCCAGATGTCATTTAACTTTTCGAACGAGACGATGCAATAGTTAATCGACTTTGAAATTTTTTATTAGCCAGTATCAAAACCGGTTTATTTCCTTTCAGAAACCGGCGTCCACGACTCCAAATGCGAGTGTTGCCAGGCGACCAAGTACGGCCCCTTGGACGTGACGCTGAGCTGCGAGGACGGCTGGGCGCAGCCGCACCGCGTGGCGTCGCCGCTGGCGTGCGCCTGCGCCGCCTGCGCGGGGCCCGAGCGGCCGCTGTGGCCCGGCAAGGCCAAGCCAGGTAACGGGCCATGCTAGACTATTGTTGTCCCACTGCAGGGCAAAGGGCTCCTCTCATACAGAAAAAGCAGGAGCATCGGTGACCACTAGTAATGTTCAAATCCACTATAAACTATAGACGCGTAAACGCGTTGTCTATAAAAAAAAACGCGCGTTGCTTTAAACGCTGATATTATAACACGCTGTTACAAAAACTCGGCCACCAACTAATCGCGAAGACGTTATCATTTTCTTATTAATCTAATCTAATCTTTTGAATGTAATTGACTTTAAATTTTGACATGAAATTAAATTTACTCTGAATTGTAATAAAATTTAATTTGCATACATGCGTTAATATTATACAATTATGTAATCAAATACTTATATCATTATTATTTTTTTTTTTTTTTGTTAAAATCGGTCCAGTAGTTTCGGAGCTTATTCAAAACAAACAAACTAACAAACAAATCTTTCCTCTTTATAATATTATATTATTAATATGAATTTGTATGACAATATTGGCAAAATATAGCGCAGTACCTAATTTTTAATATAAAATAATGTAATTACCTACGTATGTTTCATAAATAAATTATTCTTATTAATTTTAATTACAGGTTACGCTGGAGTGAAGTCTCCTCCAAGACCACACAGTTACGAAGAGGACATCATTCCCGAGATATACCAACGATTTGGATCGTCCCCTCGCCCGATACGATAAACGATAATACTCCTTAACACAACGTTATAAAGCACAAATGAAATATGTAATCACAAATACTTTATGACTACTCTGTGATGTATGTATTCTAATAAGTAATATATTTTTTGTAAATAAGAAATACAGCAATTATTGAAAATAATGTTTGTTTAATTTATTGATTTGGTTCGTAGATGGGTGACCATCCATTACAAATTGGGACCCATTTGTGCCTCGGAATTGGTCCCGGCTGTCATTCGTAGACCTTTGAGGCCTCGGTCTCGGAAGTCAGCGATTGCGGGGCGGGGCCACGCAGACCCGGTCTCGAAGTCAGCGGGCAGACCGCTCGTCGCGGGCCTAGTGTTGTGTTATGAGAAATTAGTGTCTTAGTGTGCTATGAAAAATTGGTAGACATTTCGTTCGCGAACAAGCAAACGAAATGTCTTAACAGCTTTTTTTTTGTGAATGGCATCTCACAGTTCTGCTTAACCGGACTTTCCTGTGGGTGCCTCAATAAATTAAGACCTCCAGCCAGGGCATAAAACTTAAAAACTATATGCGACTACGCTAAGGGCACCCCTAAGCGAGGGTATGATTATTTAGGGGACGAATTTAAAGCTATAGACTCAGGGCACGGGCTGGATCGAGCAAGGGTCGGGGCGGGGATGGACAGGGACGTCGCGACGGGCCTCAGTCTAAACAGCGACGATAAAATCTTTTTTATACAAATTGTTCGTAACGTTAGATGCACAACTCTACGTCAATGCAGACGCCCGAGCACCGCTAGACCGGTGCGCATCGCTTGTACGCCGCTCTCGGCGCCGCTACCTTTGAGGCCAGTTCCATATACATATATCTGCCGTCCACTAACTAAAAGGCAGCTAAGTGCAAAAAGTAGTTTTCGAGAAAACGCAAAATTAAGTGGGAATTGATGTCTCTTGAAAAGTATGCTACCTAGGAACAAGGTTGCAAGTTATATACGTAGGCACAGTCTTTTTGCACAATATGTGATTTAGTTCATTCATTTATATTAATCACATTTTATTTAAATTCATTTTCTAACTTTTAGCTAAGCAATTTTTTTCATTTTTACTTAATATACTGCACTATAAGGCCGCTAACCATACCTTAACTGCTTTATAGTAAAGCAATTTCTTGTAGCCGCCACGTCTTGTACTTATAGTAAAACTTATCAAAATATACTTAGTTATAAAGCAGTTAAAGGATTTTAACAGACTTATAGCCTAGTAACTAACACTTGGAAGACTAACTTCACTTACTTAGAAAGCAGTTATGGGATTTTAAACGCTTTTAAGCTCGGTATTGTAAAACATATTTTTATACTGGTTCTCCTATTGCTCAACTACAAGGCAGTTAAAGACATCTCGCTCGCAATTAACTGCCTTTTAAATAAGCACTTGCGGGTAAAAAGTGGAAAAGTTAAAAACTATTTTATGAAAATCAGAACTTTATTTAATAATAAAAAATAAAAGACAATCAGTACGTCTAATTAAATTGTGTAGGAACTTAACAAATAGCTTTTTATTTAATTAACCAATATAAAATAAAAAAAAACAAGTTTAATCAAACTTTTACAAATCTTATTCAGTAATGAGATCACAATTACATCTTTAATAATAATCAGTATTCGCGAAACCATAGGAAAAATTATATTATAATTATTTTATAAAAATACCCAAAACATGTAAGTATCGTTTTCGAAAGCTTTATGGCACATGACACTTGGTTTCAAATTCTTATGCACTTATGAAATAAACATATCACAACCAGAGATCAATAATTGCAAAGTTGAAATAATATAATTGTGCGTAACACATAACGTCATACATAATCAATTAAATATTGGACTTTATATAAAAAAATATAAATTCGGCCATTTTTTATGCTTAAATATTAATTTAAAACTTTAACAAAATGAGTAAATCAGATTAGGTAAATAAGCAATTATACCTAGTAACACTCGTGTAGTATTATCAAAATTAATTAATAAAGTAAACAAAAATATTTAATAAAATATAAAAAATAACATTATTCTAAAGGCACTTTTTCAGTCTTTATGTCTACTACATATCCTAGTTTATAAAGTTACGTTCCTTTTGTTTTTCTTCTGGTTCAATTCAGATTTATTATTTCCTTCAATGATCGGTAAATTTTGCCAAAATAACATCTTATGTTTAGGTATAATTGGCGATAACTTTGTTAAAAGATTAATCTTTCTCTCCTCATCTATTCCTTTCGGTTGCGTACGAAATGTTAAAACAAAATGCGGGTTCTTCAAGTATTTATCGTTTAAAAATTTAAGAGACACATATTCCTCATCAAAAGCTTCCTTATAATGGAGATCAAAACTTCCTCGTTTAAAACACACTTGAGTCATATTTTTAAGATACGCTCTGGGACTTGAATTATGTATGCGTCGATCTGATACGTTACCTACGTAGTTTGCAAAATCTTGAGGCTGCATGGATTTAACCAGAACTTTACCATTATTTGCTGAGGCCACTGCATTTTCAAAGTCTGTGAAATCATATATGGTCTTTTTCCGCTTCATCGATAATTCGACTTGATGGTGAAATTGATCACAGCTCATAAATGTGTGACCCGGTTCGAAATAAAATAGAGTGATAGTTTTTGTGACTATTAAGTCACTATTGATGAGGTCGATTAGCATAGAAAACAATAACCAGTTTTTATTTTGAGATGTACAATTATCAAGCCACAAATTGATTGATTGGATATCTCGAAATTTAAGTAAAAAGCTGTAATAAGCACTCATGATATCATCCTGTTTACGGCCTGCTATACCATCATGCCATATGGCGGCTAAAGGTTTCACATCCCTTGTGATTTTTCCTACTGGTGCGAATGTCTGGTTATATACTGTAAGTCTAGGACAAAAAATTACGGATTTAAACGTATCTAGTCGTGGTAACATAATTACTTTTTCTAAGTCGCTACTAAAATATATCTGTTGAGTATTCTGTTCCAAAGTTTTGTGTAAATCATATAATTCTCTTGCCTTTTTATACTTGTCATGGTGTTTTGCCCATGTCGAACATGCATTACAATCAGGTATAGCTTGCGTGCGAACATTATGGTTTGTATCAAGACTATGCAATCTGTAAGATTCGCATATTTCGCATTCCTCATTTCCTAGTCGAGCGAACGATATGTTTAGACTCTTTAGATGTGATCGGTATAGCTCATAGCCCACTTTGTATTCTGGATATTTCGAACAAAAGTCAGAATACATAAACGTAATATTAATTTCACTGGGCAAATAACGACGATGAGGAGCGTGTTCACGACGATAGTGCGGTGCAGCTGGATTGAAAGATTCAATATGTTCCGTAATAATATCTCTATTAAGAGCTGGAGTCTTGACGTGCATGCCCCGTTTGTCAATATCTTTGTCGGGATTAAGAGAATTATGCAATATTTTGTCATTTTTTTTGCAGTAACCTAAAGTAGTTAAGAAAAAGACTTTGCATACCTTCATTAAAACTCCATCACTCTTTTGTAAAGTAAAAGCTCTTTTTGCATTTCTCTTAGGCTCCTGAACATATTTTCTCTTAGGAACTGCTACCGTATAATTACTTCTTATAAATAATCTTCTTTCAGAATGTGTCATCATCCAATACTTGTTATTAATATCCAAACGTTCCTCGGGAGTAAATATAGTTGAACAACATTTTGTACACTTCATATCACAGCCTGTTTTTACATTGTACTTTCTTCTGCGTTCCTTTTCCTTCTCAACTAATCTATCTTTCAAGGTGGTATCATATTTATTTCTCTTTGTGGAAGATGGTGGTGCTAAATTTACTAAATCTGTAGAAATAGAGCAATCAAAAATAGATAAAGATGTAAGTCTTTTCTTAGGTAACCGATGTCCAATAATCTCTTCTGTTCTTGTAAATTCTTGAGTATGTCGTCGCGTTATTATTTTTTTGGGAAACGTTTTAGTTATTGATGTTTTCCTTTTCAATATTGCTTTACTTTTAGGGTTTGAAACTGTATTTTGTCTTTGCATGTCATAACCATATTCAGTATCATCACTAAAAACTTCTTCACATGGTTGGTAGTCCTTATCCTTAACAGAGTCATCACTGTCATAATCTAATATTTCTGGTATAATGCAGTGAGAAGAAGATGGCATCGGGGAAGGAGGGGGCATCGATTCGTGGCAGTATATGGAATGTGTTTCACGCTGTTGAGTTAATGTTTCTATTGTAAGCTTCAGAGTTTCCTCTGGTTGGCTATAATTATATGTGATTTGTGTTTCATTGAATTTTTGAAACACTTGTGATGTCATCGAGTAAGATTCTTGGTAGAGAAGATTAACTAAATCGTTATTGTTCATGCGGGGATACTTTGATTCTTTTTGGCTAATATTAGAGCAAGTGGAAATGCGTATAGATTGCATGCTGTTAGTGTCAAGGCGTTGTGCAGTTGGAAATTCCTGGTCCACCAACACACTATTCATCATAGTTTGGATCCTTGATGATACACAGGAACGTCTAAAATACAATGAAATATAATCAGTGAACTAATGAACCAATTATACGATACATCTCTTTCGCACTAGTAGGTATAAAACAATCAGCAATCGAAACAGATACCTACAACAACAATTACGATGAACTTAGAAACAGTAGGTACTTTAAAACCCTCTTGCAATAGGTAGGTACATAATGAAAACTAGCACCACGCGTTTTACCTGTGCAGGTATTGCGGAATACAGAAAAATATATGGTAACAAAAACAGGCATTTAGTTAGATAAATTAAAAACCATTCATTCGGTTTTGCTTAAAAGATTTACAAACATACTTTCGTATTTATAATAATAATACAAATAGCTACTTATTACCATAAATGAAATAATAATGTCAGCTTACCTTTGCATATTTTGCGCCATTCTCGTAATTGTGGCGCCAAAAATCAAGAGACGCGCCGCACGTCCGTCCGCTAACGAGCACCCGAAGTGAAAAGGAAGGAATTATAGCCTGAGCTGGTCAAACGCAAACGCAAATCACGAGCGTTTAACTGCTTTTTAGTCTAGTAATGTCGTTTAGCTGCTCTCTAGCGATTGATATTTAGCTAATACTAATTTCAATACATAACTTAAAAGCCGCTATTGGCGTATAACTGCTTTCTAGTGTAGTTTTTCTTGATAATTGCTTTATAGTTAAGGCACGATGTTCAGATGGTTATTTGTGACACAATACATGAAGGTAGTTAAAGACGCTTAGCTGCTATTTAGTCAAGCATGACTAGATAACGTACTTTTAGTTAAGTAAATGTAGAAAAAAATGATACATCAATTTGCCGTTAAAGTATGTTAACGTCTTTCTAGAGAAGTATTGTGGCTTAGCCGCTTTTTAATTAAGGGAGTAACGAAATTTATGTGGTTTAACTGCTCAGCAATGTTCTGTATCTCTAAAACTATAAATCATAGAAAAATGATTCTTACACCAAAAGATAGAGCATCGAAAGTTGTATAAGACTACATTACAAAGTGAAAAACGACCAACTGTGGCTTAACGGCCTTTTAGTTAGTGGACGGCAGATATATATGCATGAAAACCCGCCGCCGCCACCGCCCCGCGTCCGCTGACTTCGTGTGCGTAGCCTGACAGTCGCTAAGGGTAGTCAAAAGCCCAAAAGTCTGACAACCACTCTTACCAAGTGGTATCGTGTTGCCCAGTTCCTAACTGGGTTGTGGATGTCAGATAAGTCGCTCTGTGTAGGTAAAATACCAGTATTCAGCTAGATCTGGTTAGACTGGAAACCGACCCCAACATAGTTTGGAAAAGGCCTCGTAGAAGGCAGATGAAGACAATAAACAATGAACATTAATTTGACAAGAGGAATCGTAAGTTATGTCTTAAAATGAATAATTTGGGTTTCTGACCCTTTTTAGGTTTTTCGCAAATTTTGGCTCTAGCGAATGTTCTCAACACACAAACTGACGCGACATACACGGAGTCCCACAGAAATCCTTTGAAGAATTCGGTGATTTGAGGTTCGAATTCCTCAATTTTTTCTCTAAAATTCGGTGCAAGTACCACATGGTGTTTCAAGGTGTCACCCGAAGGTGGAAGCTCGCTTTCACCTTCGGCTCGATCATCTCTTACCATAAGATGAGATGAAGGTCATTCTTCAAGAAGCTCGAGAGCATGAGCATGAGATGAAGCATTCATTGATTTCATGAAATTTTTGTGCGAGCCTCTTGACACCAATATGCTGACGCTAATTCCATAGGTTATTTCTGCCAGTAAACAAAAGATTATGAGAGTTAATAATTTTGATTAAAAAAAAAAAATACATTCATGATTTCAATTTCAATACTTTATTCAGCGGTACCAAAACAAAAACCGGATACCATAACATATCAAACTGATTCAATTTCATAAAATGTATATTGAACCTTATGCTTTACATCATAAAGTTGGAAATCGTGTGTCGAGTTTTAATTAGTGCCTATTCCTATATCACTCTTCGTCTTGTTGATCTTCTGTGATGACGTCACCTTCTGCGTTCTGCTGAGCTTCTTCTTCTTCCTTCTGCTTCTGTTTTCTGACCATGTCTGATAGATATTTACACCTTTGCATGCATTCCTCCTGTAATTAGAATAATCGTATTTGAAACTTAACAAAGCTTTATATCTTATTTTTTAGGGTTCCGTCGTCAACAAGGAATCTTTATAGTTTCGCAATGTCCGTATGTGTGTCTGTCTGTCCGTGGCTTAGCTCAGAGACTCTTAGTACTAGAAAGCTGTAATTTGACATATTAATCACAAAGTGATCAAATAAAACCTTGAATTTTTTATTTTTTTTATTGTACGTTATCTCACTGGCACGTAAAGTGGGGATGATTTTTTTTTCTCGTCTATCCCATGGTGTGGGGTATCGTGGGATAGACCGTTCAAAATATTGCGGGTCTGTGAAAATAATTTTTCGATTCAGGGATCCCTCAGCTTTTGACGGCACTTTCACTGGCAGATAGCTGAATGTTATAAGGAGTAATTTGGGCTACTTTTTTATATTAGAAACAGCCACGCGGGCGAAGCTGCGGGCAACAGCTAGTTGTATACAGGGTCATTGGTAAAACACTTACAACCTCTTAGGACTATTATTACTAACATCATAATCAACAACTTTCGTTCTATGACTTTTGATAATTCATCATATTTTATTTTATCAGATTTTCATTTATTTATTTATCACTCCGAACATACAAATATCCTTACAGGTTAGACCCAATGCGATATTGTAGTACAATTAAAAATTACATACTTCTGCTTGTACAGTCCGTATACACAATTGGCTGACCCCCCCTTGCATAAATAAATAAAAATAAATAAATAATAAATGGTTGAGATTTTTTTACTAACAAATCGTACGATTTAAATTTTTATTCTAGTTTTGGGTAGATTTCGTATAGGTATTTAAATTAAATTAAGAATTATAAAATTCTATCAATCCGTATTCAAAAAAATCTCAACCATTTATGCAAGGGGGGGTCAGCTAATTGTGTAAACTGACTGTACCATAATAAATTCTATAGGTAAGTAGCGATTTTCCAAATTCACCCAAAGCGCAACAGAATTCAACGTCATCAGCAATGAGGTTGAGAGTGCGGAGCGCGCACGTTAGAGCCAAAAAAAAAAAAATTGATAAAAAATATAAAACAAAAATAAAAATATTTTAATTCAACGCTCTAAATATTGCGAACTCTACGCGCAGCTAAACAAACTGCCGTGTCTTACGAGTGACATTGCACGTGAGGCGTAGGTAGGTACAACAAAATACAGAATTTAAATGTGTTAGATAGAACAACGAAATCTTAAGAGGGCTGTCTCGGGTCCACTAGCGAGAAGCAACAAAATTCGATCTAATGAAAAACGGCCACATTCCTCTAGATCGTATTTTGTTGCTTCGTGTCTCAACATGAAACTTTATAAAAGGTATTAGAAAATTCTAGACACACTTACCGAGGCAGCTGATTGAGCCGTTTTTCATAATTCCTTCTCAGTCACGAGATAATATTTTTTTAAAGGAATGGCGTTAGTGGACCCGAGACAGCGCTCTTAAGTTTTGTTTTTGGTAAATGTATTATGTCTTGCAAAAAGTCATAGAACAAAGAGTCATAGAGTTGTTGTTTATGATGTTAGTAATACAGTACTGCAAGGTTGTTAGGTGTTTTACCAATATAATCCTGTATAATATCGTGTCCTGTCGAATACACCTTACTGATGGACGTTAGTAATGGCGCCAAAGACGTACTCGAATTCTAGGCCTACTCCATTTAAGATTGCCATCAACAATAGTACATTATTGCAAAGGCCGGGAAATAGGCAATTGCAGGTCGAGTATTAGTATGAAGGCCGAACCGTAGCTGAGGACTTCACTAATACGAAACAGGCAATTGCCATTTCCACCGAGGCGTATCTTGTGCTTTTCTCAAAAGAATGCAGGGAAATAAAACATTGCTGGAGCGTTGTAATGTTCCAAATTAAAAAAAACGCTCCTACAATGGATTTGATTTTCTTTGTCCGTAAATTCGATACTACGAGAGTTCCCTTTTCGAAAATAATGACAATATTTCCATGCATGTTTGAGAAAAAGAAGATTGTATTTCTATTTGTATGAAACGCGACATACTTTGGTCTTCCCGGGCACAGTGTTGGCTATCTTCTGCCATCGGTCCCCGGCGCCGCCCTTGGGATGCTTGGCGAGCGCGTTCTCCAGCGCCTTCTGTTGCGTCTGCGACCAGTTGCCGCTACTCGTCTCCTCTGCTTTGCGCGTTTTTACCTGCAAATATAATGAACGATTTAGCATTAGTTTCATCCTGAAATCGTGTTGGGATCCCAAAAAATATTACTAAAATAATGAACATCACTAGCGCGCGCTCTCGGTAGCCATGTTTATTTGAATGTTCTCGTTCGCATCATGCCGAGTGCCTTCAAATCTTGTCACAGACATGACGTGCAGCTCCTGACTATCTCGATTTTGTGCTCGTGATTATAATGTAGATCTATTTTTCTGTTTACCTACCTACTCGAGTTAATTCTACTTTTAAAGTACTTGTTTCTGTGACAAATAAACCGATTTTTCTGTCTTTCACTTTCGTGCTCTTGCGTACTTGATTGATGGTGATTGGTGTGAATATATCTCCTTATTTAGATGACCTGGCTCTTTTCCTTTACTTCAAGTACATCCATAATTAGACATCTCCACAAATAGTCTAGATTGGTCTGGCTAAAAAACCTTTAGGCCATTTGTATACACAATTTTTTTATTAAAAATATTATAATATAGATAAAAAAATTGCAATTCATGATGCCCTCCAGGATTATTTTCACGATGTGTGGAAGCAATCCACACACCGTGTGTGGTGTGTGCGAAGATTCCTACGACAAAATGCATTTTTGAAGTGAAAACTTCTTTAGCCGCGTTGAGCGATTTTTGGTAGGGGGAACAAACTTATGATGCGCGTCACAGAAATGCGCGATATTCTCGTGACGTGTTGCGCCAGACTGTCAGTTATTCGAAAGTTTCCAGTTTTTAGAGGTGAAAACTTCTTTAGCCGCGTTGAGCGATTTTAGGTAGGGGAAAAACTTATGGGTGTGCGTCACCGCGTCACCAAAATGCGCGACATGCTCATGACGTGTTGCTTCTGTCAGCAGTCCTTATGACTGCCATTTTTTTTAATCTGGACCCCTGAATTCTCTATGCTTTTCTGGCACCTGATGAAAAATGGTTACCCACCCCTGCCCCAGAGGGTACAGTCAGTTACCACAATTAGCTGACTCCCCCTTGCATAAATGGTTGAGATTTTTTAGAATACGGATCGATAGAATTTTATAATTCTTAATTTAATTTAAATACATATACGAAATCTACCCAAAACTAGAAAAAAAAATGAAAATCGTACGATTTGTTAGTAAAAAAACCTCAATCATCTGGTCAAAGGGGGGTCAGCTAATTGTGGTAACTGCCTGTACATGGAAACTTTAAACATTCGCAACACTAGAGCATGTCAATGTGAAATTTTTAATAAAGCAACAGACAGAAATGTTCCCTGAAAAGAATGCCTATTGGAATGACACAATTGTGCTTCATTACACTGGTATCCTCTAACAGCATACTAATTCATCGATAAACTTACACACAATATTTTAACGGCGCAAATATTGCAATCTTATTGGAACTCGATATGTTTGAGCCGTTTAGGGTTGAAACACTAGGGCCATAGGGTTGTTAGTGCCCACTTCGTTTTTCGAGACGTCACCAAGCGGTTGGTCAACTCTTTAACGTGAACAAAGGACTACCCTATTTTTTGGCCAAAGAATCTGCATTGCCATACAACTGGCAATATTGCCAGCCTTTTGGGCACTTTTTCTGTTGACAGCGACGCGAACGAATTTTTTGATGTGCGTTGATTCTTTCTCCTCCCTTTTTTATATACTTGTACATTAATTTTTTTAAGACTGTTAGCTTTTAAATTATGTTATACTATATCAAAGAAAAAAGAAGAAAGAAAATACGTTTATTTGCGGCAAACATGACGTAGAGAAAGAACACAATCACGAAAATAACAAGTTGGGTGAAAATATGCGCCACATCCAAGCAAAACGGCCATCGCTCAGCATAATGCTGCGACCCTATGCAAGACAGATCCCCAGCGCTGGTTTTCAGCGACAGCCACACACACACACGCACCCTCTCACACACACGCACAAACACACACAGGTACCAAAAGAGAATATTTAAACTAACCTTCTTAGGCGCCTCCACCACTACCGGCACTTCAGGCTCCTGTCCTGGTATTTTATAGCAGTTTTCCTTAAAAAAAACGAAATCAAAATCATTTATTTGCGTAAATAAGGTACAGACAGACAGTTCTTTAAGCGAAAGCGTCAGGGTAGCCCGCGAAATTAAAATTTTCTTACATTTTTTGCAATTTTCAGGTTATATGTTGATCTAAATATAATTCGCGACCGTAAAAATATGTATTTACATAATTATATACATTAGACCCATACAATGAGTTGCAAATTGACAAAAATCGTAAGGAAATTTGAGTTTCGCGGGCTACCTTAGCGCTTCCCCCTTAAAGATAATCAGATACTTATATTTCTTATTCTGCCTTTCAATTTTGGCGTGCAAAATTGAAATAAATACTTCATAAAAATAAAAATAAACTCAGTAGCAGCCCGGAGTCAAGATGTGTGCCCGGTTGATGGCAATACGCTCGCCTTCAATGAGGACTATCGCGTATGAATTCGCCGCTAGTAGCGCTAGTGTAGTGTGAGTTCTCCGAAATGTCAAATGTCACTGTTTGTGGGTAGACTACGCGGGTTTATTTCAAATTTGATTAATGTATGAATATTTTGCAATACCTGAGATTAACTATGGCAAATATGAGTTACGGGTCAATGAATGTCAGTGCTTTGAGACAGTTTCATCCTTCGGAAACTTATGTCCTCCTTTTTTTCTAACAAAACGTGACTGCACAACAATGCAGCATGCTCGATATTTTTACGGTACGGTTTTAATAAGGTATTAATTAGGATTTAAATTTAAACTTTGTTTTCACGCCTGAAGTAACAAACTTTAACACGGTAGCCCTCATTACATAAGGCTTAAAGATAACTGGCGAAATGTGGATGTATTATAAGTACACCTCAGCTCAACCCTCAGGGAAGAACAGGCGTGATATGTAATGAATAAATTTGTATACCTTCATTTTGGCGGCCATATGCGTGACCTCCGGCACAGTCCGACACATAGCCTCCGCGATGCGCTCCCAGCGCTCCGCGGAGCCGCCGGGGAACTTCTTCACGAGGCGCACCAACTCGGCCAAGTCGTCGTCTGTCCAGAGCCCCCCGGTTACCAATGGGGCGGTGGGCTGGAAAGTAATAATAAAAAAAAAATGTTATCATTTATTACTACAAAACCGATCACAAAGGACGTATTTTTTGCTTAGAACCAAAACAGTGCAGAAATTTTATATGAAATCTCATGGTTGCACAGTTTTTCATTAATGCACTGTGTTTAATTTTTCCCTCAGGTTCTTCCGCGGGGTCCAGCAAACGATCCGTATCTACAAACACAAACCCACACAAACCCGCGTCGCGTGCGCACACCGTTATTTTTATATTCCAGCCACTTCTTCTTCCCAACTAAAGCACTAAAGTGTGGTGAACGGCACTGAAGTGGTGAACAGCGGGCGTTTTGGGGGACTGTCTCATGTAATTTTGACGTTCAAGAAGTGCCGATTCCCAGCCTAATTAAAAAAAGCTATGCCTTGTTTTTTGAAGAATAAGTTACCTGTTTAACAGCCACAACGACAGGTCCCCCTTCAGGCTCGTCGGCCGGGTCCAGCAAGCAGTCCTTGTCCCTGGCGGGCGGCACGAACCCGCGGCGCTTGCGCACGCCGCCGGCCGCTTTGGCTTCAGCCGCTGCGGCCGCGTCGCGGTCCGCGCGAAGTCTGTCGTCTTCTTCCCTGAGGATAATAGGGACTTATTCTATTAAATGAAACTGGGCAACGTTAGATGGGCTATGAATTAATCATGATTTAGTTCGTACTAGTTGCTGCCCGCGGCTTCGACCACGTGGATTTTTCTAAAAATGAAAGTAAAACATCAACTGTCTGCCAGTGAAAGTCCCGTTAAAATCGGTTCAGCCGTTTCGGAGAGTAGCCGGAATAAACAGAAAGACCGTATTTTCCTTCATATATATTTAGTAAAACCCGTTATTTTGACATTACAAACAGACACATTAATTTTATTTATTTGTATAAAAAACTGAGCAATGTTAGTAAAAAAAATTAAAAAACGATATTATTTTTTGTGTCTACGATTTAATATGTGGTAGTCCCACATCCCCATATCTGTATTGTAAAGATAATTTTGAGAAAAAATATTTTTACAAAGACAAATCTGATAATGTTTGCGAGACTAACTTCGCCAGAGAACGCACATAAATATTTCAGAACGGTATGGAAGAAAAAAAGTAAGCAATCAAAGGTATGTTAACAAAAAGAGTTTAACTTAAATCAATAATTCTTTACTCGTGCTTATGTAACAAAAAACAGCAAACATTTATTTTCAACGCTTTTATCAAATTAGTAATAAGCGCCAATTATAAACACTTCTATACATAGTCGGTTTAGTGGGGGCAAAACTTGAGTAAATCCGTCGCGATACGCTTCGTTACACATGATAGCAAAGAAATTACCGTACCCTTGACTAATCATCAAATTGGCAATCGTTAGGCGCCGTGTTTATTATTCAAATACAACTATTTCACCTACCATTGCGTGGCGTTTGTTACATAATATTGATTCAACGCATCAATGACTTTCGTTAGAGTATTGCAGGCAGCAATACTCTAACGAAAGTCATTGATGCGTTACTATGGAAACTATTGCAGTGCCGCAAGTATTGAACAACTTCGACCCATTTTAAATGATTTCGTGCAACGTATTTTAAGCGTTGACTAAAATTAAGTTGTGTTTAATTGGGTATTTGGCTAATAGGAATCGAAAACTAATCTATTATCTAAATGCTATTATAATATCAATGAATATTTAAATTTTTAATTACATGTTTTACTAGCTTTTGCCCGCGGCACCGCCCGCGTGGATGTCGATTATCGCGTAAAAAGTAGCCTATGTCCTTCTCCATATCCCAGGCTATATCTCTGCCAAATTTCATGACGATCGATTCAGCGGTTTAGGCGTGAAAACGTAACATACAGACAGACAGACAGACAGATAGACAGACAGACAGACAGAGATACTTTCACATTTATAATATTTGTATGGATAATTACAATATACAGGAAAAGTTTTTAACCAGTGCGCAATTATTTATTTTTTTGGTGGTTCAGTATCAGTAATAGAACACATTTCCATTATTTCCGACTGGAAATCAGCACAATGTATTCGTAATAATATCAATGGGCGCGCGCGCCAACCGGTGCAGCTGATAGGTACAAATGCGTTCCGCTGCACTGCACGCGCCGTCGCGCGGCGTGTATCCAATAAACTAGTTTCAAAATAAACATCTTTAAGTTATCGCTAACGATAACTTAATTTTTTTGTACTAAGACGTATCAAAATAAGAAATAGGTGGTTAATAAAACTCGTTTCAGTTTAATTTGTCAAAATTTGTGTACTGGTTAATTTTTTTTCCTGTATAGTACAACTAAGTAGTCAAATAAAAGTCCTCTTCCTCTCTCCTACTTTTACTGTGCCTGACAGGGTCCACAATGATCATCTTTTTGTAAAACCTACCGCCTTAGTTAACATGTGGAAGCAATAAAATATATTGAGTATTGAAATGATGACTATGACCTAAATAAACATAATATCCTGCGTCGGCAATTTGTTTTCCAAACATGTAAACAAATATATTGCATATAAAAAAAAAATACTTTAATCCCACTGATAAAGTTAAGTTTGCAACTACTACTTACTTAAATTTTTTTAATGACGTTTTTTAAGTAAGTAGTCATTCGGAATTCAAATTAATTAACACTAATTTAACCTATATAAAACATTGTACATACCTCTTTTTCTGCCTTTTAGCTTCTTCCTCTTGCTCTTTTAACCTTCTCCTAAGCTCTATGATTCCATAAGGTATGGCTGTCACCATCCACCACGCACATCTCGGTATTTGGAATGGCAATGTGTCTTTAACACTGGGTTTGGGGAGCTGGTCCAAGATTTCTGACAAGCCCTGGTCGAATCCCGACTTTTTGGAGTGTTTCTTGCCTCTACTGTTTAGTATTTGCTCCTGGAAAATATAATTAATGTGATAGAAATTGGAGATTTCAAATCATGTTTTTAAACAGTACATAAGTAATCAACACCCTGATAAAATTGCTCTTAAGATTGTCTGTAACGTTAATAAAAACCACTTTTACGTTACCAATGCCTTTCTGTGGATTTAGCAAAAAGTGATCAGTATTTTTGGTGTGAAACATCTATTGGCACGCCTTGGTAGTTAAACCGACTCGTATGCCGTGACGGCAAACGGCATGACGCTGCCATGCCATCATATCCCCTCTAGGCCACCCGCTCTCGACTCCCTTGCGTGAGCGCGCGTATACTATACACTTTGATGCTTCTCTGTGTGAGCTGCGTAATGTTTCTATCCGACTATAGTATACTTGACTACTAGCTGCTGCCCGCGTGGCTTGTTTTTGTTTTAGAAAAAGCTACGCGGGTGACCTTAACTTACAAATTATTGATTTGAAAAATCATATAAATTTTTTTAGGGTGCCGTACTAAAACTATTAAATTAAAGAGCTTTTTAGAAATTTTAGTATGTAACTTAAAAAAAAAAAACAATAATCAAATCAATAATTTGAACCTATAAATAAAGTTCAATAAATTATTCATTGTTTTTAAATCCTGGGATTTAAATGTCATTATAATTATTCCAGGATTTTAGAGGAGGTATTATCCATTCTATGTTACATTCTTCCTTTGAAGTTTAGGTAAATTAACTTTACCTATTCGGATCTCTGATGATGAAAGATGCATTATTCCTCAAAATATTTAATAGAAGTAGAGTATTAGGAAAACCTTGTTCCACATTACAAACACATTCATAAGACGATTATGAGATTCCAATAAAATAAACTATGAAGCTATACTATGCACTTACCGCAGTAAACCGTTTCTCAGCATAAGCCGCCCAGCCAACAGCATACTGCCCGAATGTGATGATGATGAACAGGATGATGGAGCCTTCAGCCAAGCCCATCTTTCTCACGTGGCGGTAGTAGTATATGGCGGAGCGCCAGTTTGGAAGACCATTCTTGAGTACCTCATTATACCTGAAGAGTTATGATTGATTTTGGATAACATTAACCTGCCATAGGATTCTGTAAAAATCTTACTATGAAAACTTAGCTGTCATTCCACCTGACGGATTCTAGGGATTGACAGCTCACTACACCTAAGATTTTATTTTACAGTTTAGCTCAGCTGGTCTTGAACTAAGATGAACTAACTGTGATGGTGTTTTACTCAGACCTGGTTCATTACGATGAAAAATATTTAAAAAAAATTGGCATCGTCATCATTTCAGCCGAAAGACGTCCACTGCTGCACATAGGCCTCCCCCAAGCACCGCCACCTCGACCGGTTTTGTGCTTCCCGCATCCAGCGGATTCCTGCGGCTTTCATAAAGTCATTCCACTTTGTGGGAGGCCTTCCAACGCTACGTCTTCCGGTACGCGGTCGCCACTCCAGAACCTTTCGGCCCCAACGGCCACCTGTTCTGTGCGCAATGTGCCCTGCCCATTGCCACTTAAGAGGGCCCTTCCCGGTCCGTCTATCGTCAACGCGAGTATGATTGAAAAGCTTGTTGTTTCATCCAGCGCAATGTTAATGCTAACAGGCAAGTGAGAACGCAATAACATTCAACGAAAAATAGTGTGCGGAAATTTCATAAAACTTGTTCCAGGAAATACGTATTTTTGAGAAAGCCTTACAAGTTTCTGAAATAAATGTATGTTATTTAGAATCTCCATTACACGTGCGATGTTTCTATGGAGATGTTTTCTTTATTTTTACAATTTATGAGTACATTATGAACGGCTAAAGTTCAGGTAAAATGTGTGCAAAAAGCAGATTTTTGGAGGCTTGTACTGAATTTGTCTCTCCAAATTTAATTTTTTTGCTTTCATAGAAACCTAGATATAGTGCACATGATACCAATTAGTTCAAAATTTTCATTAAAAGATGTGTTCTAACACCATAATCACGTATCACAAGCGTTTGTATGAAAAGTATGACGGGTTGGCCGCTCTTAAGTTTGGCTGGAAACTCCAAGCATAGCCCTCTCCATTGCCCTTTGGGTGACTTTTAGCCTTCTACCACGTTTCAGTGCCATATGTCATCACTGGCAACACGCACTGGTCAACACATCCACAATACAGGAGGAATTCCTAGTGTGGGAAAACTTTTTTTTCTTTTTAATCATAAATAAAATAAATAAATAATTTTATGCAAATCCGTTCAAACATATAAACTTTCGCATTTATTATATTTAGTTAGATAGTAGAATTGAGAGACAGACAAAGTCATGGACTAGAAACAATGAAAAAAAAATATCATTGTCTACCGAACAATGTTTTCGGTTATTTAACCAAATTTATATTTTTACCCCTACATTATTGAACAGAAACTAATGATACTTTATTCAGATTAAAATCTAACCATTTTTAGCTACTAAATAACTTTAAAAACATTAATTCATTTAGTAAATAATTTTTATGTACATTCAAAAATAACTTGAAACTACATACTTTTCCCTCTTCCCTGGGTCCTTGAGAATGTTGTGCACGGACACCAGGTTCCTGAATTGAACATCTGCATCAGGAGAGTCATTCTTATCAGGATGGAGTTTTAATGTGAGCTTCTTAAATGCAGACTTAATTTCTGACGGTGATGCATCCTGCAAATTTTAATTGAAATAAAAATATTGTACAATATGTCACATTTCGTTTTTTTTTTCCACCATAAGATTTGACACCCAATTTATTGGTCTGGAACTTCCAGAAACAATAGGTGCTATAAATATATGAGGACTATAAAATGTCTATTTGGCTTGTAGTAAATGAACGTTGATTATCGTGACAGTTATATTTGGAAACAATAGCATAATAAGTGTAGCAGCTGAACAATGTTAGGTATGAATCCTATACACCATTGTGATTAGGTATTTCAAAATCACTATATTCTTTTTCATTAATACTTGGATTAAGATTTCAATTATCTTATACAAGAATATTATCTCCATTTAACGATAAAGACAAAATTTGCCGAAGGAAGACGAAACTTGCTAAGTACCAGTCTGGTTAGTTATTCCAACGTCTGAAATTCATCTATTATTATATTTGATGGGTTCATCCTATGTAAAATGAAGTTCTGTAGTTACTCTGTGAAGCTAAACTTAGCTCTTACCTGTGCAACACCTATTAATTCATAAAAGTTCTGGTTAACTTCTTCGACCACGTCGAACACTTCCAGGTCACCGTCATCCCACGCCTTCGCGCCCAAAATGAGCGTACACAATACCAATAAACACCACCGCATGTTATAAAGCCTAGCTCAATCTATTTTTAATTTAAAAATCATGTTACTTTTGTGCAATATTGAGACAACTGCGGTTTCCCTTTTTTTGACAGTTTCACCACACATGAATTTGACAATGACAACTCACCAGCTGGCTGGACCATAGTGATGCTATGGTATCAAATACTAATTATAATAAGTTTTCGACTTGATTAATCGACTAATACTGTTTTCGCAGAAATAAAAAATAAAATAAAAATAGAATATTATTTTACAATCCTAAAGCGTAGACCTAAATGTAAATATATAGCTCCAATTACGTATAGGGTAATTTTGCTTATCTTAGGATTAATAATAAATAACAAAAATCTAAGAACAAAAGTTCTTTCACAGTTTCACATTTTTATTTGGATGTCAACTTTTCCACTTTTCCCTACTTTTCCACAGTACTTTTCTTGCTTGTATGTCACAAAATGACAATGCCATGGTTCGTTATCATCTTCTCGGTTTTTATCACTGTGGGGTAATCAGAGAAACAGGCTGTGCCAATATTCTGATATCCAAACATTGGGAATAAAAATTTAGTGCTTTGTCCCTTCACTTTTGGATCGATAAATCTCTGATACTGTTTTGTTTTCCTTTTCGCTGCTGCTGCCCTTTGCTTCGCGCTGCACCTCACAAAATATTAAAGGTAGGTAATTTAAGTTAATTACTTTCAATATTTCTTTATTTTATTTTCATCTACTATATAAGTATTGTTTTTGTTTCTTTCCATTTTTAAATTCGGTTTTACTTCTCTTCTAATAAATTTTCCCCCTTTTATTTTATTTTATTAAAACTAGGTACTGGTACTATGTCAGATTTCGACATTTCTTAAATATAGGATTCAATTATTTAGCTGCCTACCCCCGTCCTCGGTAATATTTATACGGCGGGCGGCCATTTGCTAGGGTAGGAAATAACTTTACGGCTTTTTATTGTCTATAAAAAATTAAGTACGATGTGATAAAGTGTGTGAATATTTTTGATAGGTACCTACTTACTGCTTACGGCACTAAGGTGGTTAATAATTTTTAAATGCTGCGCGAAGATATCCTTTGTTCTTTGCTCTTTTCAACTTAGTTACTTTTATATGATGGTTAAACTGGCCGTTACACTGAAGTCTGGCTGGCCGAAAATGAACAAAAATTTAATCTTCGAATATCGAACGAACTCCATAATTTTATTTGGTACCCTATTATTAGGTAGGTATAAAATGGAAAAAGTATACATTTAATAAAGGCGTTAAGTAACTCGTAATCTTAGGGTGTGTTTCCACTGAAGCCGAGGAGAGCAGAGATAGGCAGAGCAGAGCTGTAAAAAAATCAGAAACGAGTGGATCTGTAGTAGGTAATACAGATCCACTCGCTTTGAGCTCTTAATACTTAGAACATTACATACTAAAAACAAAAAAACAAAATATACTTACTTATATATACTTACTGACTTGATTGTGCCCTGGCGGCTAAGAGTACGTCATGCTCACTCAGATGTCTCGCTGATGGTGGAGTGTGTGTTGGATCATTTAGCTCCCTTCAAAATGGTTGAGCTGAATGGTGCTAATCCATGCATCATGTTCGTGAACGGGCGCCATCAGTTGAGACTAGTCATCTCTTAGCTACCAAAGCGTATTTTT
Organism: Dryobota labecula; assembly: GCA_947523025.1. Taxonomy (NCBI): domain Eukaryota; kingdom Metazoa; phylum Arthropoda; class Insecta; order Lepidoptera; family Noctuidae; genus Dryobota; species Dryobota labecula. The sequence goes on from OX383292.1 coordinate 4,228,580, forward strand.
TTTTTTTTTTTTTTCTATTTGTCGTACCTACTCTGGACGCTTTTAACGTGTACGTTTTTATTTTTACATCGTTCTCACATTTCGTTATAAATTCAACATTATAGATGTAACTAATAATTATTTTTGTAACAATTTAATTCAAAAGAGTGGCCATAGAGTTTCTTGCCCGTTCTTCTCCATAGGTACCTACTACCCTTTGGAATGGGCATGTAGCTTCATTTTTCTTACTGACCGACTCCTTGAAAGCTCAAAAGTGCCTGTAAATGGTTTAATTAAAATAAATTATTTGAGTTTGAGTTTATAAATTTTAGTAGGTATAGAACTCGTTACGTGCGGCGCGTGCATCTTTTTTGGTGAAGATAATAATGTTCTATTTGAAAAAGGAAACCCATAGATATTTTCTTGCTTTTACTCCAGATGGCCACTAAAACAGGACTCAGACCCAGACCAAAGCCGAAAGTGTCGGTATCTCAGCTACGCATACTGTTATCCGCTGTCGAGAGCGACCCGTCGATGTATAATGCCTCAGAGTCCGACATGATCACATTCCTGAACATCCAGAAATGGTTGAAACTTTCTGATACATTGAACGAATGTTTCGACGGCGCACTCCTGAATACCCAGAGCTGGAAATATGTAAGTCTTTATGTAAGTCTCCGTTTGAAATAAGATTAGACATTTAAATAAACCTTTTGCAGTCCGTTCAACTGATTTTGACTTGTGTTCTTGCTATGAATAATTAACTTTTCTGTCTAATTTGTCAAAAATCTGTCTGATTTTGCAGGTAGTGCGTATAGACGTGCATTCAAACGTTTCATACAAACGCAAAACTTTTTTTTTCTTTGCGAGGATATTAACCATTTACACCCTAAAGCTTTTGCATGATTTTATTCTGGAATTTTCCCAAGATTTGATAAAATGTCAGTTTTTGCCTTTATCGATGTTCTTTCTCTTTGTCGCTGATTCAAGTGACTCATGGTCGATCTGACGATTTCCTCCATAAATCCTGATTAACATTGATCCAGTATTTCAATTCAGGGACGCTGGATCGATATTGAACCAATGCAAAGTACAAACACTTAACAATGCAGTCCAGCAATATCTAGCGCTGGATTTAGCGTGTGCCAGCTGACTTAAGGCCAATAATTAAATTTACTGTTCGGTGTCTCGTAATGTTAATTAAGTACTTTGCATACCTACTATTGTACACAATCTCTATCTAACTGAACAGACAGCTGTGATGCTGGGGAGTTTGTTGCGCCACTTCTTCTTCCCAGCTAATGCACTAGGAAGTGGTGCAGGGCGGGCGTTTTGGGGGACTGTCTTATGTAATTTTGACGTTCGACAAGTGCTGATTCTCAGTCTAATATGAATAAATGACTTTTGATATGATTTGAATAGCTGATAGCCGATCCAGTACTATTGGACTCAAACGCTGGATAGAAATACTGTATCAACTTAAATCAGCCCTAAATCGTAAATCTTCTACAACAGGTGTTGCGTTACTGGGCCGAAAATGTAAAGAAAGGGGTGGACGTAATGTCCAGAGAACGGCTTACATTTAACAAGTCGAATCCAGCCATCACTCTTAAAGAGGCGAAGGAACTCACTCGCTTGGAGAGGCGGTTCTACAACTTTATGAAGAGGGAAGATGCCAAGGAGATTGTCGTAAGTTCTTCTTCAAATAATTTCAAAACTAAATCACAGTGAGGTTTTTTTCCATACCCAAATCAATTTACTCAATGTGGACAAAATAGTTTTTATAAGCCACTCAATGTTCAATGGACAAAATGGATAAGTGATAGTAGAATTTCCTGCGTGTTTTAAACCGTCTAAAATATTTTACTACCCACACAGACATTTTAGAGCTCATGAGAAATTATAGGTGCAAACATCACAATTAATGCTATTATTAGGGTACCGTACCTCAAAAGGAAAACACGGAACCCTTATAGGATCACTCGTGTCTGTCTGTCTGCCTGTCCATCTGTCACAGACAATTTGCTTCGAATCTACCGAACCGATTATGTTGAAATTTGGTACACATATGAAAGAAAAGAAAGAAAATACGTTTATTTGCGGTAAACATGACGCAAAAAAAAAGAACATAAACACAAAAGAAATAAGAATATTATTGGGGAAAGTGCGTCACATCCACGCAAAACGGCTATCGCTCAGCATTATGCTGCGACCCTATGCAAGACAGAGCCCCAGCGCTGGTTTTCAGCGACAGCCGGCGTTGACGTAATGACGTCGTCCGGTGAAGCAAACAATTATAAAGACGCTGTACCAGTACAGCGTACTTAAAGAAAATTAATATAATTTAATTTAAAATGTGGTAGAATATAAAACAAGAATATAAAATAAAAATAAAAAACAAAGGAATTATACATGCTATGAGAATATCATCCTCAACAAAACGTTTTACGCTTTAGCTTTAGTACCTAATTTATCTATATCATATCAATTTCTGTGACCCAAACACGGACTTGTAACGTAAATAATTGAATACGGGTACTTTAATAGCAAAATAGGGGGCAAACCAGAATAATAAAAAAAAGTTTTCAAACTGTACTGGTTGACGGTATGGGCGGTACAGGTTGTTGGTATCAAATGGAAGGGCATGTAAGGATTTCAGATATATATTTTTTTATGATTTTAAAATTTATACTTTTAAAGTTATTTAATTTTTTAAAATGGACCATTCCCGCTTATCTCCGATATTACAGAACCTAAATTTCTAGAAAAAAAAAAATGTTCTTTACTTATAGATTACAGAGAAAACCTATTAGAAGTCTATGGTCTTAAAATAACATGGTAAATCTCTCAATATTGTGTGTACAAACTTACATTTGCAGTTGGAATGTATGGGAGAACTTGTTTTTCAAATACAATGTTTGTTCTTGGAATAAATTCACCTCATACGGAACCCTTCATTGTGTGTGGCCCGACACGCACTTGGCCGGTTTTTTTTTTACCAGGGAGTACTTTTAGGTGTCGGTCCTACAAACTGTAGGACCTTAGTAACATGTCATCTGGGTAACAAGCTGTGGTAAATCCACAAGCACAATTCTGCAACCCCATTAATCTAATTTGAACTTTCTAACAAGCCTTCATTTACATAACATTAATTTTTCAGGATGTTACCTACACAGGTAATTTCGGTGCCGAGCAGCCCAAGCATGACATCTCCGGCGCTTCAGATAATTGCATTAAGGTGAAGGTCCAGCTGATGAATGTATCCCAGGCTACAAATGACGAGAACGCCTGCCCAGATGGGCCTAAGAAGAGAACCATTCACGTGAAGGAAGATGATCCTATTGGTGAGAGATTGATCCTTTCGAAACATTTATCTCAAGTCCTTTCTTTTGGTCAAGTTGGGAAATTAAATTCAAACTCGTCATAAATAATTTGGTTTCAGACCCATCTGATGTGACAAAGAAACTCAAGATAATTTTTGATGAAAATATTGGTGAGTACGAAATTAATATGTATCGCTATTTCGGCGCCACGTCATCTCGTTCCCGTACACGTTTCGTTGACGCCGCGGCGCCCCGGTGGACAACCGGCCTTACGTAAAACTCAACGATTGCAACTTTGAGAAAACAACTATTTCATAATAGTATAAAACCGTACAAAAAATCTCACACTAAAAAGATAAGAAAAGGCGACTTCTCTTCTACTTAGGTTATGTCATGACCGATCTCGTTTTAGGTTCATCAGACTCATACCAACGAATCCGCAAATGCAGTCACAAGCATGTATGTACATAGGTACCTTACACTGATGCAAGATTCAAAAATTATTTCTTCCTAAAGTATTGATAGAATTAAGAAGAGAAGTCGCTTTCTTATTTTTACCCGAGTGCATGACAGCAAAGACCAATTAATAAGGCTGTGTCCAATTTAAAAGAGATCGACGCGCGAATTCGCGATCGACGCGCGAATACGCGATGGACGCGCGAATGCGCGATCGCCGCGCTCTTGTCCCTTTTTGTTCGGCGAACCTGAACGCGTGGTCGTGCCGACAGAAGGGGTTTTCGATTTTCCGAACAAAAAGACACGACGCACGGCGCAAATCAGTGTTGCCAACTGCACCGTAATTACGGTAAAGACACCGTAATCAGCATAGATCTACTACCTACCGTAGGATTATAATTACGGTAGCAAAAAACACCGTAATACCCATTGAAAATCGTCATTACCTATTTCAAACACTTGCCAAAGTTTATGTTAGCCATTATGCCTCTACTACACTCGAATGCGTAGTGCGAAAGGGTGTTCATCAGAATTAACGACATCAAAACGAAAAAAAAGGAATAAACTCCTTACGAAATCTATCAAGGGATTTTTTTATTGCGGCATACCATTCAGCGACTCGGAAAAAACTGTATTAATTTTAATCCCACTAACGCTCAATCTCCTTTGTATTATATAATTGCATAGCACAGGTGTGAGTACTATGTACTATAGAGCTACCATTGACCGGGTAATATTCATTGACTTGAATGTGCCCTGGCGGCTAAGAGTACGTCATGCTCACTCAGATGTCTCGCTGATGGTGGAGTGTGTGTTGGATCATTTAGCTCCCTTCAAAATGGTTGAGCTGAATGGTGCTAATCCATGCATCATGTTCGTGAACGGGCGCCATCAGTTGAGACTAGTCATCTCTTAGCTACCACAGCGTATTTTTTTTTTTTTTTTCTATTTGGTGTACCTGCTCTGGACGCTTTTAACGAGTACGTTTTTAGTTTTTATTTTTACATCGTTCTCACATTATGTTATAAATTCAACATTATATGTGTAACTAATATTTTTGTAACAATTTAATTTAAAAGAGTGTCCATGGAGTTTCTTGCCTGTTCTTCTCCATAGGTACCTACGCTTGGAATGGGAATGTAGCTTCATTTTTCTTACTGACCGACTCCTTGACAATTCAAAAGTGCCTGTAAATGGTTTAATTGAAATAAATGATTTGAGTTTGAGTTTGCTATGATTCAAAAATACCATACCGATTTAAGCATAAAAATATTGTGACCATTGTACCGTCTGATTCTGATTAAAAATATGAGGTTTTATTTCAACTCTAGACTCTTAACTTGCTACTAAATAAACAAGGTAATTCTACCGAATTTCAAATATAAATTACAACATAATTTCGGGAAATCTACTGTATTTTTTGAAGGACTCTACCATCCGCTAGATTTCAGAGTTGGCAACACTGGCGCGAATACACGCGACGTTTGTTCGTGTGGCGATCTCATTTAAATAGGACGCGGGGTTATGCTTTTTACGCGTATCTCTGTTGGTGTCTTTTTATTTATTGCAAGGTTTTTAGATGGCGAGATTCCTGCACGGAACACAATCATACAAATGCACTACCTCTCCCTCCCTCTCTCTTCAAAAGATTTACCATAAATCACAACAGCATCCTGGAAACTGTAACTGAAGTTGTGCATGCTCTTGTGTTGAGGCATTTCGTTTGTCTGGTGATCTTTTAGGGAGGTATCTATCTCCCCTATTGGTTGTCGTGACGGGGCGGGGTATCCCAGCACAGGGACATTTGTATATAGAATTAGATGATAGTATTGTCCTTTGAGAACTAACAATAGTTTCCAAGTTTTTGTATACTAACCTTTGGATCTAGTTGTCCCAAAATAAAAATAAAATATTGAATAAATCAATTACTTATTATGTGTAATTGTTTTTATCTACAGATGATGGCGAGCCTCAGAAGCAAATCCTGGAGAACCAACTAGACCGTCTCCAGATTGTGTCCCGCGAGCTCGAGGAGCATATTGCTACCATCCAGAGCCGCATCCACATGATTAAGGACTTGTGGAAGCACCGCTGCGGCGACAACTAAATGGTGGATGGCTGAGGATGAAGGATGATGTGGGTGGATGGAGGAGGATGTAGGTGGATGATGGAGGATAAGGGTAAATGTTTCGGACTGATCAGGGTGGATGATAAGGGCGGAATTTGTGTGATATAAAAATTGTTTACAGAATGAATCACATTGAATGTGTGTTAATATTTCGGAATGAATGAGGTGGAATGTCGAATGATGTTGGTTATACAGGGGTGCAAGCCAAATACATTTAACCGCATTTTAATCATATTATTATTATTGTCAGTGTTAGAGATTAATCATCAATTCATTATCAATGTTCATAGTGGATAAGGAAATCATGCAATCGTAATTAATTCGTGTGTTTCTTAATATTAATATAATTAATTATCTCTTATTGTATTTTCGGGTCAGCTCTATACAAAACCTATGTGATTTATTTTTATTTTAATACGAGTATACTACTATTTACCTATTATTTATATCATCATTTATAATTAAGTAGTAATTTCAAATTAAATATTAACTCATTTCAAATAGGAAAGCCTACAGGCAATTTTGAAAGTATGAATGTTTAGTTACTTAAAATTAATTATCGATGTACCGCGTAACTACCAAACTACCAATCTCGTTGTCAAGCAAGCAATAATAACATCAAATAAATGAGTCAAGCAACAATTAATATTATTAAGTAAAATACTCATAATGATCAGTATTGTAGAACAATCTTAATAAAGGCAACCAACACAACAATGTTGTTTTATTTACACCGCCATCGTTGCCGTCCACTAGCGCTACTCCCTTTAAAAACATATTATCTCGTGACAGAGAAGGAATTTTGAAAAACAGCTCAATCAGCAACCTCGGCAAGTGTGTCTAGAATTTTCTAATACCTTTTATAAAGTTTCTTATTGAGACACGAAGCAACAAAATACGATCTAGAGGAATGTGGCCGTTTTTCTTTAGAACGAATTTTGTTGCTTCGTGTTTCAATATGAAAATTTATAACAGGTATTAAAAAATTCTAGACACACTTACAGCTGCGTAAAAACCGAAGAAGTGCCGAAAAAAGTTCGCGAGCGGACACAGTGAGTTTCATGTGTCGGGAACAGAATCGAGTTGCGAGTGACAGTGGTAGCGGTACTGAGTGCAAAAAACGAACAAGAAAGAGGGTAGACCGTTTTGTCTGCTCATAAACACCCACTCGCAATGACTTCAGTTTATCCGTGATCATGGTGCTTGCAACAGCGCCGAAATATCGGTAACTCACAACAAATAATAAACATGGTAAATATCCCGTTCGTATTAATAATAATTTATTATTTATTTATATATACTTTATTGTACATCAGATTACACATTACAAAAGAAAAGAAAACTTATACACTATAAAATATACAATGGGCGGCCTTATCGCATACTGCGATCTCTTCCAGGCAACCTTGGCATGGACAGTGAATTTATGGACATAAAATGGGGTTGTCATTGGTGCAAATATAAAAAGTATAACAGTACAATTCCCTATAATAGATACACAGATATATAATAGATACATAAATACTAACTAAATAAGCAAGTAAAACAAATGAAGACTAGATTATTACAGTTAACAACGAGAACAAAATCACCACAACAAGTAATGTTCCTCACGAGTCTTTTAAACATAGGCAGCGATTGCGCGCGTTTTATTGTATCTGGCAATGCATTCCACAAACGCGGCCTGGACAGTAAAGGATTTGTCAAGGAAAGTTGTGGAATGCATGGGCATTTTAAGCTTCAAGTTATTTGATGACCTTAAAAACTTCGTGTGGGAGTCGCAAAGAAACTGGAAACGTTTTTTAAGATAGAGAGGGGTGGAAGGGTGAAAGAGCACATTATACAAAAGGGAAAGAATATGAGCATTCCGGCGAAGGCGAATTGGTAACCACCAATAATATTATTGACCATGACAGTTTAAAAACTTACACTTACCGAGGTTGCTGATTGAGCTGTTTTTCAAAATTCCTTCTCAGTCACGAGATAATATGTTTTTAAAGGGGTGGCGCTAGTGGACCAGTGACACTTAAGAGGGCTTAAGTGTTCGAACAAGATGTTTTTATTTAGTCGCCCGAATAAGACCCGGTCAGAATTAAAAAAAGTATTAAAGCTGATCTACAGTAAAATAGACTGTAGTTATCATTTCTTGTAAATCAAAACTATCTATTTAATAAAAAACTCAAATTCATTCATTCGCTCAAACTCAAACTCAAATTATTGATTTCAATTAAACCATTTACAGGCACTTTTGAATTGTCAAGGAGTCGGCCAGTAAGAAAAATGGGCTTATTCCACAAATCCCCCCTGAAAATCCCCCTTGGGAGGAAAAGTGGAATCTGAAAACAGTCTAGAATTCACCACTGATAATCCCGCTAAGGGGGGAAAACTAGAATTGAAAAAACAAAAAATCCAAGATCCCCTGAAAGTGATTTTTTTACATTAGGGTTCAGTTTTTTCCACTGAGGGGGATTCTCTCAGGGGGGATTAGTGGAATAAGCCGAAAAATGAACATGATGAATGATGATGATGAGGATGAATGATGATATTTTACTTGCCCATTCCAAAGCGTAGTAGGTACCTATAGAGAAGAACGGGCAAGAAACTCTATGGACACTCTTTTAAATGAAATTGTTACAAAAATATTAGTTATACATATCTATAATCTTGACTTTAAAACTTTTTTTTTAAATCGTTGCCCTACTTATAGGAATTTCTCCTGTATCGTGGGTGCGTTTACAAACATTTAAACTCACAAACACAAACAGCCAGACCCGGAACAACTACTTGTAGATCGTAAAAGTATTTGTTCCATGCGGGAATCGAACCCGCGACACGCAGCGCAACAGTCAATCACTTAACCACTGCGCCAACCGTGTCGTCAATTGTGACAGAAACTAAATGTGAGAACGATGTAAAAATTATAAAAAAAAAACGAACACGTAAAAATTGTCCGAAGTATTTACTTACCACAAATAGAAACAAAAAAAAAAATAAGCCGCTAAGAGATGACCGGTCTCAACTGACGGCGCCCGTTCACGAACATGACGCATGGATTAGCACCATTCAGCTCAGCCATTTTGAAGGGAACATAATGATCCAACACACACGCCACCACCAGCGAGACATCTGACAACAACAGCCAACAATGGATCTAGTAATTTTGTACAAGAGTTTCAAATATACAGTGGTGATTTCACATTAAATAGTAAACTACTGGTCCATCTCTTAGCTGCCACGGCTTATTTTAATTTATTTAAATTTTTGAATTGATTTTATTACGGACGCTTCTAACGTGCACGTCTTTCTACATTGTTCTCACATGTATAACTTCAACATGAATGATGTTTGAAACCAACAAAAAATATTGTTACAAACCCATATTTTGTAACAATATTTTGTTTAAAAAAAAGTGTCCGTGGAGTTTGTGGCAAGTGATTATTATGTATACCCATGGATGCCAAATTACAGCTTTCTAGTAGTTTCGTCTCTGAGCTAAGCCGCGGACAGACAGACAGACGGACATGGCGAAACTAAATGATAAATGATTTATTTCTGTAAGTAGGTTTGTACAAACACTTATACACGTGAATCATAATTTAAAAAATATATGAGGTCGGCGTTTCCTATTTGACTACTCTGAGAAGAAAGGCCGAAACAAACGCAGAGGTCACAGTCTCTTCTAAAGTCCAGACATAATCTTGGTCAGATCATGTAGATTGGTATCTGAAATGGTATTTTGAGGAAAGAACCACATAGATTGAGTGGACCTGTCCAGTCAGTGCACCTGTTTGTCAGTAATCGTGCAGCTCAACTCGGAACTTAAGGAGCTCAACGATTCGACGGAAAATACCAAATAATGGACCTAAATTGTCCGACTATGATTAATATTAACTGAGAAAAAGAAAAACAATATCCCACATAGTCTTCACATTCACAATAATTAAAATAATATAATACTTTACTAAGTAGCAGTATTGAATTCCTTGTCGACTACGGAACTTTAAAAACATCTAACAAGTTCTTTTCAACTGACCAAATAACGTATTGATAACGGATGGCGAATTAATGTTTTAATACTTGAAGTACTATGGGGAACTGAAAAGAAATAAAAAGCATTATTAATATTATCAGTCTAATATCGTTATAATATACCGTCATTCATAATATCGTTTTTGCTACACCGTAGCACGGGTGCTACGCCTGGCGTAGCAAAGAGATTAATCAAGAGACTCCAGCGGCTAATATCGTTATAATATACCGTCATTCATCTCGTTGTTGCTACGCCGTAGCACAGGTGCTACGCCAGGCGTAGCAAAGAGATTAAATCAAGAGAATCCAGCGGCTAATATCGATAAAATATACCGTCATTCAGGTGCTACGCCAGGCGTAGCAAAGAGATTAAATCAAGAGACTCCACGCGGGGTAATTGATGACACATAAAATGACAATTGATCGCAATGGGTTTCATTTTGACAGTTTACCCACGTTCATTGCGTTACTTACGTTGTTGAGCAGACGAATTTTTTCAAACCTATGAAGCAATGGGTCAGCTATAACCTTCAAAACTCTCGGATTGCCATTGAAAGTGTGTTACGTAACTAATTGCGTATAAAAAGTGCATGTCGGACCACGCATAATGAAGGGTGTCGAAGTTGGGATGACTTTATCCCAAGAACAAAATTAACATTGTAGTTAAAAGGTCATTCTACTTTTAGGGGAAGAAAAATATTAAATTATAAAAAAACGGGTTTCATATTCTTTATAGTTTTATTGTGTTTAATAGCACAGCAATATAATAACTAACAGAGGTAGTTTCTTTTTTGTTTACCGAAAAAAGGGCCGTTAATATAAAATGGCGGTAACGGAAGTGATGCCAGACGTCACAGAAATAACGATAGTCGAAATAGTTCTTATTTAAGAGCCATTTCACAAAATTTTAACGCTCGAGTTTAGGTAAAAGACGGCAGCGCTGTGTATGTGAGCGTAACTATCCACACATACACAATTTAAGCAGTGTAACGCGAGTGTCGAGACGGACTAAATAATCTTGAGCCATTATAATAATAATGCGGTATTTAGAGATTGATTAAAAAAGTTATTTTATTTATTCAGTCTACTAAAGCTTTCTAGACTAATAAAAAAATACAAATATATGTTTTGAAAGTATATAATAAAAATGAACAGGAAAACAATCACATCGTACAAAATATAAGTGTTGGTCATTATTATTTGACAATAATGTCAAGTAATAATGACTATCACTTACGTTAAATAAATATTTGTCGTAAAGGCATTGATCTTGCTTTTCTAGGGTCTATAATTTCCGGCAATACGCAATCTTCGTAAAAACGAGTCAATTTGGGAAGCATCAAAATGTTGTGGTCGTAGTATAATATCACGGTTACGATATGAGCACTCGACAATTGAGACGCGGGAAAAAGTAGCACAGGTCCTTCCTCGATGGGCGCTCGCGCTGTACTAAACGGTGCCCACTTGTGCATCGCAATTTATTCTTTTTTAGAGTGTTTAAAAAAAGGATATTGTGGCTAATTAAATGAAGGGATTTTAATCAAACTTGAGAATTCGATTTGTTAAAGAACATAGTTCATTTTGAGATAATTTTTAAAATGTAATTACGCTTTATTCAAACAAAAAAATCGCAATATAATTGCGAATAAATCGTAAAAATTGTCCTAAGTCTTTATTTTTTTTACCTATTAATGTTATTAATAATCGAAATTCTAGTACGTCATTTGTCGACAAAACTATATGTCTGATGCTTTGTGTATTTTTTTCAGTCAAATTTATAAATATTAATTATAGAAATAGGAGTCTGAAATTGCCTCTGCGCTGATTTTTCAGTAAACTAGTTCTGGGAGATTAATAACTACAAAGTACACAAATAAGTTTTTGTAAATGTGTTACATGAAGTGTCAATACGAAAGAATCATCTATTATTTACATATATTCACCAATACCAGAGAATTAACTAAGATGGTAAATTAGGCGACTAAAATCTTAGATATTCGCGCGAAAACGTAAAATGGCTCTTAAGAACAACAAAGTGTACATTTAAACCCCAATTTATTCTAACATTAGCTTACATCTCAAGGGAATTGCCTCTAACTTTGGACATATTTTTTCCTACAAACTACTAAGTATTGAATAAGTAATTCAGTAAGTTTACTACGGTGCTACGAGCATCGCTACGCCGTAGCCACTACGCCGTAGCCACTACGCCGTAGCCAGCGCGGCGCTATAATAAAATATTTTATGTATTTTATACGACTTTCATTGCGCCAAATTTCATCTGGGTCTGCTAGAGGTCAAGGATAAGTTTGCAGACAACTGGGATAGTACGTAAATGTACAAGGACATCTGGTTTTATGGTAATACACTTTGACGGAGTTTATGTATTCGTAGTCCCACTGTGTACTATTTATGTTTTTGTGCGGTATTTTGTAAGTAAATGATAAGATTATTTCCCCTTGCATAAAAATATATAATATATATGCCGTGTGGTGCCGGACGTAAAGAATAGCATCACCCTATTTCTTCCCGTGGGTGTTCGTAAAAGGCGACTAAGGGACTTACTAGAGAATGGGCAGCAGCGTTCTCTATGCATTTTTAACACCATACTGCCATCGCCAACCCGCCTGCCAAGCGTGGCGATTATGGCAAACCACCCCCAATTGGGGAAGGCTTATGTCCAGCAGTGGGGACGTCTTTCGGCTGAAATGATGATGATGATGATAAAAATATATAATGACTGGATTTAGTTGATTTGTGAAATGAAAATGGTAAATAAATTATTGATTGTAGGTATATGTATACATATAAAAGTATATATTATATACTTTTGTTTATTGCTGATTTGGCCTGCTCTTGACCTCCATCTCGCCTAGAAATAATTAGATTGATAGATTTGGATTTAGATTTCCTAGATTTTCTACTAAATCTCGCAGCTAATTTCTGTCGTCATTATTTCTAACTCTTTTTATTATTTTACCATCAAACATCGAATAAGCCTACCTATTTTATACTACAGTAGTTTGACAGCACAGTCTCAGAAAGATACCTGTCCAGTGCAAGAGCCAGCAGAAGATGAAACAGCCACTCTTAGAGAGGCCATGGTGGAACGAATGAATTTGACCTTAAATCTCGTTTCCCAGTGGGGCAACGACAATCTGGTCAAATTCAATGCTCTGAAAACACAGGCGCGTCTTTTCACTGCTAAAAGGAGCCAGTTTAAAAAATAATAAAAAAATAATAATAATATAATATCATGCAGGCAATGGCTTAATTGCCAAGAGCCTCGACAAACACCTCTGCAGCTTCGTCGAGTCTTCTCGTCGCGTATTCCACAGAGCCTAAAGACCAAGGTCTTCAATCAGTCCGTCCTGCCTGTTATGACTTACGGAGCCGAAACGTGGACACTCACGGTACGGCTGGTCCATAAATTCAAGGTCGCTCAGCGAGCTATGGAACGGGCTATGCTTGGAGTTTCTCTGAGGGATCGTATCCGGAACGATGTGATCCGGCAGAGAACCAAAGTTGTCGACATAGCTCACAGAATAAGCAAGCTGAAGGGGCAATGGGCCGGCCATATTAGCCGTAGAACCGATGACCGCTGGGGTAGACGTGTTCTTGAGTGGAGACCGCGAATCGGCAAACGTAAGGTAGGACGTCCTCAGGCTAGGTGGAGCGACGATCTCCGCAGGGTGGCTGGTAGCAGCTGGATGAGAGTTGTCGAGAATCGAGCTGAATGGCGTGCAATTGGAGAGGCCTATGTCCAGCAGTGGACTGCTATAGGCTGATGATGATGATGATGACAAACACCTAAGGAGGTTTTCGTTGGGCAGCAGGATCAAGAGCTTGATTCAGAGAGCGGTACTACTGGATACAGCTCGCATTGTTAGGAGGTTCCTCTCTCTGGAGCCCTGACCGCCGATAGCTTGGACCCTGTTTCCGATACCGGTGGGCTACTATTTTTTATATTTTTAAATGTTTTTATATTCTATATTTAAAAATAAAAGTTATATGGATTTATTATTGATAACTTCATCCCATAGACATTTATTAAATATCTTGCAAAAACTCCTTACTCCGTATCAGTACTGAACACAACAATTTATTGCCTACCATTACTGGACTCCTGGCAGTTCGAAAAACAAGTACACTTTTACATTGAACATGTTTCGAACAATCTTACAACAAAGAACCACTTACTCGTAGAGGAAAGTTTTCTCTTTCTCAGCCGCAGATGTCATGTTGGTGGAAAAAAACCACGTGTCCTGTGCTACAGACCCACGCTTGTTCGCGGCAGTATCTATATTTACAACGGGGGTGGGGGGGATGTTTCGAACCACTAGCAAATGGACACAGAAGGGCAACCAAAGGCAAGTAGGGGCGGGCCGCGCCGCAACGCATTGCAAAAATCCTCCTTCATCACTTTTCTTACATTTTCTATGAACCTACAAGCGGGCCGCATCGTATTTGGGTCATTCTCAGGACACTCATTATTTTATTATTAAAATAAACGGGATATTTACCATGTTTATTAATTGTTTTGAGTTCCCGAATAATATTAGTGACCATGACAGTTTAAAAACTTATATCACTCATTATTTGGATGACTTCGGTGGCAATTTTTTTTTTACATTTAGGCATATCTAACATGTAATATCAAATCTAGAGTTAATATAAAACATATTAGTAGGTAGTACTCTAGATTTGATATTTCATGTTACTTATGCCTAAATGTAAAAATAAAATTGCTACCGAAGTCAACCAAATAATGAATGTCCTGAGAATGACCCATTTTTTGTATGAAAACATATGATAATGCGTTTCCCTGCGGCCCGCTGCAGCTGTAATATGAGGAAAAAAAAAATACATAACGCCCGTCGTAAAGAGAATTGACAGGCATTTTGCAACTGCTTGTAGTTTGAAACTGTACTAAATAATTTTCCTCCAGCATAATAACGTTTTTAGCAAATTGGTCTGGTTCAGCTGATTTGATTGGCATACGAGTATCATCGATCATACTTCAGCCTGCAGTATGATTGACTTTATGGATGGAACAAAACAGTTAGACATAATATAGCGTTACAAGGTTCTTTTGGCGCGGGTCAAAATCGGAGCGAATGCCGCCATCTTGGTTTTGGAATACATTTTCACAAAACCATTGTACAAATGTTTACGTACAGCGCCCCCCTGTCAACTTAATTCGAGCCACTGCTGCCATTTTAGCGCTTTCGGGGCTAGGTCTAGCGCATTTTTAGGGCAGTCGACATTCTTTTCTGTTAACTCCTAACGGAAAATCTAGCTCTATAACAAAATATTGGTAGCTATCTTGATAGGTAATTAATTTAAACCTACATAGGTATTTATTTATTACCCTTTTCTACGAATCATTTTTGTCAGACAGTATTTTGTCAGTAAAAGTATTAGCAGTAAAGAAAAATATAAATTGGGGTTCGCCCAGCGCAATATACCTAGATACCACAGAACCACAGCCAGGGCCATCTGAAGCTGGGAGTCTTCAAAATCCATCAACAAAAGCAACCGACGACTGCGACGATGACTATTTGTCGATTGACTATTGATCAGGGCCTCAAGTCTGCTATTACAATAGTGTCAGAATGGTGTCGCCATTGTGAGTATTTGACAGTGTTTGTATGGCAAATCTGTCAAAAACTCACAATGAAGAGACCATTGCAACGTTTGTACATTAGTAGACTTGGCCCCCTGAACTTTTGTATTGCATTTCTATGCATTTAATATTAATTTGTTCAATAATTCATATTTTTTGTAATAAATTATCAATAATTATGTATTTGTTATAAAAATACCTACCATAAAATTAAGCACTTTTTAAAATCGTTCTTGTCTATCGGAATCTAGCGCTTTTTTTGGTGGAGTTAGCGCCGAATACTCGAATGGACCTAGCAAGCACTTATTCGAGCGCCAAGATCCTTGCAGCAGTGTAAAGTTGGTTGGACTTGGCCTTCGCTGGCTTTGCATTTGATATAGTACTGGCGTCGGCATATCGGCAGACAGAGCCAGGCAGTGGGACGCGCGCCCGCGGTGAGAACAGATGTTAATATGGCGGCCAAAACATAGCCTTTACAGCCGCCCCGTGACTTAAGTGTTAGTGCAGACTGCACTTTCGTTCATTATAATTAATGATGTGATTAATTACTCCATGTCGTGCCAGAAATTGCTGCTCATTACATCCACAATGATTTTCGTCTTATATGCTTTTTCTATGATCGGGATTTTAATGACAAAACCTGCTCCTGTAAGTATTTTCTTTTTTTAGATTTTTGTGTCTTTTTTGGTTTGATTTTCTCATAATCATTACGAATATAATTAGAACCTCTATATTTGAAATTTTACACATTTAACAAAGTACCGTGAAACAAATCCTCACAGCAGCAATTCAAACAACATTTTCTCATAATAAGATAGTTTCTAAACCAACAGATCTCCTCGAAATACATAATAAATGAAATAAAAGCTAATTTTAGCTCAGATCTAGGTAACAAGGCTGTATAGAAGCACTTGTGGCTTTGTCTGTGCCCAATTTGATGGCACGATCGATCGGTGGAAATCATGCGCGTTGCAGGCCGCCCGGTTTTCCCGCTAAAACTAACAACGTACAATCTATTTTTATCATTGGTCACCTGTATTATTAACAAGGATGCAACGGAGTATTGATTTATGGCTGTATGAACTATGCCCTTTGCTATGTTCCGTGTGGGGGAAGTTGAACATGAGCGGATTGAAAATTCTAGATGAAAACGTGACTGTATCCATCAACTGAAGTCTTTAACTAGCGATGTTACGATGCACAGGATTTAAGAAGGCCATTTATAAGGTCATTGCTAGGTTCTCTTTTGAATTTTCATAGTTCTCTTTTGCCTGTGTTCACCAACACAGCACCGGTTAGATAATTAAACATTTGTTTTATGTCAAATTTTCTATGGAAATTTTAAATTTAGAACGAATTAAATATTTAATCAGTTGATTTAAATGTTAGTGAACACAAGGCTTAGTCTTTTAACGTTTTAATTTAGAAATTAGAAATATTTTAACAAAACAATGGCTACCGTAACTACTAACAACTTGCGCTGCCATGGCAACCAGTCGCTCCCGGCTAATAATGCACGCTAATTTCTATAATAAACAATGCCTTTTTCATTATTATTTTTTGTTAGGAACCTTCCTCGGCGCGCACACAATTTACCAAAGTTTCATCACAATCGGTCGAGCCATTTTCGAGTTTTTGCGAGATGAATGCACGGCGATTGATTTATTATATAGATTATGAATTATTTTTATGTACATACGACACACTTAGGTACCTACTTATTTATATTATTTTGAATGAATTTGGGTATCAACGGAATCGACTTAGGGTTTCAATGATATTGTATGCACATAAAAAGGAATTTTGATCTCTGAGTTTGTTTCGGCTTTTCTTCTCAGAGTTGTCGGCCTAGGAGCTATTTGATTTTAATTAAAAAAAAAAAATATTACTTATCAAATTGACTTTTCTTATCTTATTCTTTATTACTTACTTATCAATTTAATAATTCAAAATACCTACCTAAATATAATTAATAGTGACTCAAAAACTGTTAAGATAGTTTTTACCGAGATTTTCACATCAAGTTTGACTGATGGATTCTTACTGTAACATTATAATTTATAGGATCACTTGGTACTTTTTTTCTTTTAAAACAATGCTAGGAACTACTATATATGTATATATATATTATACCTACCTATAATATATATATCCTACTAAAGTAGGACATAATACATAATTCCTTCTCAGTCACGAGATAATATGTTTTCTATAATATATATATCCTACTAAAGTAGGACATAATACATAATTCCTTCTCAGTCACGAGATAATATGTTTTTAAAGGAGTGGCGCTAGTGGACCGGTGACAACGCTCTTAATACTCTTAATTATTAAACGTTCTTATATATGTAAGTCGATATAGTAACTCCTATTACTGTATGAATAGTCAAAAGAAACCTAGATAGGTACGAGGTGCTAAATTTAGTTTCGGGTTAGGCCTTAAATTAGAAGTTTTTAGGGCCCTGGGTCTCTGAGTACGTGATATTTTGATAGTAATGCAATAACGGAGGTATAATAAGTAAATGTGAAACTACTATACAGCCCTTTCACAGCTGATAATTTCTGACAGCAACCCAAGAGACAACCCATCATCAACCTAATGAGAATATCAGAATAATAGTAATTACAGCCAAAGTGTGGAACTCTCTGCCAGCCATACTGCTCATTTGTGTTCACTTCCATATATCCCCATCTACCTTCAAAGCAAGAGTGAACAGGCATGTTCTGGGCACGCTCGTTCTATCATAGACCTCATCAAGAGCAGGCCCATTAAGCAATAAAAAAAGAATAAAGATCACTTTGATTTTGATGGTGATGCAAAATCAGAGGTAAAATAAATGTAAAAGGGTTGAGTATCTAAAAGCCATTAAATCCAAGTATTCCCAAAAATAAATACCGAAGAACTCAAGAAAAGTAAACAAGTCACAGATGAGAAAACGACCACAATCTTTTGGCTCACACGAAGAGCGCCACTCAGAAAGTCAACCTCTTGAAGCATCTTTTAGAAAATGCATAGCTTTCAATACGAAAAGCCAGTCTGCATTCTGTCGTAATATAGGTCACATTCATATGTGATGTAAGAGCCCACTTCATGCTCTTTTCAGGCACCTAACAGCTTACTATCAATCAAAGTGGGTTCGCCGCGTTTTCCAACACATTTGCATTAAAATGTCGACATCGAATTGATGATTGACATGGGATGGGAAATTGGGATAAACTGAATTAACAAATTCGGTTTTCTGAAATGTGATTTAGGAAACGTATTTAGTTTTATTGTGATGCAAAAAAAATGGATCGCCTGTTCGGAAATGGAACAGGGATGACGCAGTGACTGGTTTTTTTGGCTCGGGGTTTTAACGGTTTGTGTTCTTTATACCTATACTATACCTCTAAAAGTTTTTACAATATAGTAGATACTCGTAATTATATTTAAAGTTAATGACAACCACCGTATTACAACATATAGGTATGTCACTGGTCAAGGGTCGTGCAAGGGTCTACGTACATACATATACCTTTTATGCCTAATTAAAGATAGGTTTTGCTTGAGGACAGTTACCAGGTATATACATTATTTAGTGAAAGAAGGATTCTGTTATGGTAACCTAATGGATTTACTATTCAATTGTGCGACATCGTCTTACATTCTTCCCATTTATCTAATGGGTGGCGAGCGTATTAACGTCATCAGTTTGCAGCGAAGACCTTACCCATTTACCATGAAACCAAATAACCAACGAATAGCTTAAAAATGTCAAACAAATCCCATTTTTTTTTAGTGTGTTTCTGAAGCGGAATGCAGGGAAGGGCATCTATGTCCACAACACTGGGTGTGCTGCGACCTCGGTTGCTGCGAGATCGCCACCGGTATGGCAAAGCCGCGGCGTGTCAACATAACACAGATGCACCTAAACAACACTCCGCCCGCGACGCTTCCGCGAGATGCCGACGATACACCGCTCAAGGAGCATAGCTTACCATACACTTATGCTTGGTATGCGCAGTGGTGAGGGTTTCAAATATTTAAAGAAAAAGCAAAAATACAATTTTTACTAAAACATTTTTTTTGGCGTTGTATGATGGTACTAATGAATTCCATAATTTTGGCAGAATAAACTTTTGTCCTGTGCTTCTTGATTGAGTAAAACCTTAAGTGTTGTCACGTTTTGAGAAATACCCTTTTTATGAGTAATACATAAGTAATGAATACATAAGGAGTTAGGCCCGTATTACAGAACGTCACTCAATACTCAAGCATTACTTAAAACTAGTTTCAACCAATCAAATGGCTTGAATCTAGTTTTAAGTAATGCTTGAATATTGAGTGACGTTCTGTAATACGGGCCTTAGTGTGGGGAAAGGTTTAAAAAAAAAAAATCTATGCGCAAAAATTATGTTTTGGCTTTGAACTTGGACTTCAAGCAACGCAAACTGAAGTCAATTTCGAAATGTGGCACATACCTCCTCATGTTATTCACCTTAATATATATGTTATATTTAAGTATGTTGTTTAATATTTCACAGGCCCGTGCTTTTTCTTCTGGGAACTCTCGGCGGTATTTTGATTTGCTGCATTTGGTGCCTGTTCTTCAAGAGGTCTTCTACTCATGGGGTGTACATGTGTTCGATGGCGTGCTGCGTGCGTCGGCCGACCTCTGAGCACGACTCAGCCGGCTCGGTGTACCCTCCGCCTCGCTACAGCCGCTGCGGATCCTTCCATCAGGCACCACCGCCCTATTCTGAAGTGATTTATTGTGAAACTACTACAGTTGGAGGTTTATTTGTTTTCGCCAGTTTTATTTTTATTGATACTGACTTATCATTTTTGGGAAAAGTAAATTGGGCTGTTTGTTAAAATAAGTTATACAAAAACTTGCATGCAAGATAAAATTAAAAAAATACAGATTCAGGACATGTTTGCCACAATACTATGGCAAAAATGCCAACATGTTATGGCTATGTTTCAGCTGACTGTAGTTATGTTTTCTAATTTAATTCTTTTAAAATGAGAATGATAAGGAGTTAAAGTGCTTGTTTATAGTAGTTTAAAGTGTATTTTCAATAATTTAAAAATATTTTAATTTAATTTATTTTTAACATTTTCTTCTATTGTCGCAGGTTGCATCTAAACCTGATCTTTACCCACTTGTCATCACTTGCGGAGAAGGGGATGGTAAAGCCGGAAACTATCTGATGGTTCATTACTTCAGAAACTACGTAATTCGTGCACCAGGTAGGTACTTATATTATCTCACTTTTTCTTTTTTTTAAGTATAAGTATAAACTCAATTTATATTAAATTTACCTTTTCAGTTAAACCGAAATTATAGTCAATAGCTCTATGGTCTTAAAAAACAGTCAGATATTGCAACAGATATACTTATTTTTACCAAGCGATCAAAATCTAATCGGCTTAAGGGCTTATATCGACGAGACAGAGAGCGCAACCAGTTTTCAACCTAATTGAATTACTTACTAGTAATAATATAGCTTCGCTGCGAAAACAGTCGTTGCAAATACGTGTATCAGTTCAAACGGTTGCGATGTTCAAAAATGTTGGACCCCGTCAAAAAGGCTTTTAAAAAACGTGAAGGAGTGTTGAGACTTGCCAAACTTAACGTTACCACAGTCAGTATGAATAAAATTAGGTTAACAACTGAGGTTAAAAAGTACAGTGTCTTTTAAAAAGTTCTTCGTAATTTCAGGCTCTCTATCAGCGACGAGTACTGCAGAATCTCTCAACTCCAGTTTCATATGCAACGCGGCAAATGAGGTAAATATTGAATCTGACATTTCAACCGCATTGATCGATTGATTGGCCTGACATGCGCCAGGGTCGCTATATAATGCATGAACTGGTCTGAACCGGTCGTGTGACAGTGGAAGATGATACATTCTCCATCTTCGGAAATATGATAAGGCATCAATTAGCAAGCTTGTAAAACTAATTGTCTTATATATTCATCCATCAAAGTCTCATACGAAAGGGTGCGCTACTAAAACTCATTCTACTAAAGCTTAAGTATGTCACAGTAAGGCCTAGCGCGCACTGTCGTGCGTTTCTTTACCGCATAATAAGTAAGTATGGTTTTAAGTATGGAATCTCATAAAAGTGCGTGCATTGCAAAGAAAAAAACGCATGCGGTTAATTCACAGTTGGCCTCCCGCTGCAAATTTGTAGTGGGTCCATCGCACGTATTTTGTATCGCATAGAGATATAGGTAGGTATATATCAATTTATGCGCACTGCAGTGAAAAAAACGCACGGAGCTACCGACCACACAGTAATTGTTCGAATTTAGATTTTTGAATATGCCCGTAAATCTAATAACTTACGGAAAAGACTAGGCCTTAAGGCCATCAAGGGATGCACCCAAAACCGGGTACTTTTTTTTGTGCAACAATAAATATATGCAGAGACAGTCCATTACGAAGATAACGTGCGGGCACCACTTTAGCAGAGTGAGACTCGAATGGAAAAATGTGCATTTTTAGGGTTCCGTACCCAAAGGGTGCCAACGGGACCTTATTACTAAGGGTCCGCTGTCTGTTCGTCCGTCCATCTGTCACAGGGCTGTATCTTTTGAACCGTAATAGGTAGACACTTTTTTAAATGTTTACAGAGTGTGTAGTACCTACCTACTATGAACGCTATATCAACAACAATAATCAAACTTAAATAAAAATGTAATAGGTTAAAGAATATTAGGTTGGGGAAAAAGTCTTTTCGCATTATAGGGGTAGTTCTTCGAGGTCCCTCAAAACGCGGTCACACGGTCTTAATTCGTAACCTATTAAATATTCAGTCTTAGGACCAAATACAGATTTATCTTTATTTATATGTGTACATAATTTAAACATTAAACATCTAAAATTATTTATAATGTTTATTAAAAAAAAAAAACTAATGTCGAAAACGGGAGCAAAATCGGTGTTCTTCGCGCGTCACACTCTGTTCGCGCTCACGGCAAACTTTGATAACTTTTGTATTCAATTCATAAGCATATAATGTAATACATCAAATTAATCGTATTTAACTATGCATCATAATTATCAAAGAACATTAATTTTATCTCTTAAGTTACAATAGTTAATAGGCATTATGTCTCTGTCACACGATTTTGTTAGTTTCGAGAGCGCGCAACAAAACTGCACCTATCTTCCAAAAGCGCCAACTTGTCGCTACACGTTTTAGCTGCGCGGATGCTCAGTAGTATCCCGGCTTCAGTGGGGAAGACACGTACGTTCATCGCTTCTAAACAAAAAAATACGAGGCGAGTTATTCTTTGAATATTTTCAAGTAGCCTTGGTCTAAAAACTTTCATGCGCATATTTTGAAGGATAATGCTTATAATTTTCCAACTCATTTTGGATTAAGGAATAAGATAGATCTTCGAGATTATTCCCAAGTACTTTGTTTGTTTATTTACCCGTAAGTTTAATCGTAATTCTCAAAAATGTGAAATTTTCGTAACTTTCGTGGCACAACTTTCGTGATTATTTGTCCACGAAAGTTAGCTAGCGCACCACGAAAGTTACATATCTCCATTGAATGATAACTTTAGATTACTTGTGACGCTGCAGATGCATTTACTCGATTATTGCGAAGTTCAAAAAAGGGGGTCATGTATTTGTATAAGTGTTTATGCATATACATGCATAAACACTTCTAAAACACAACTTGAAACACATACGTGTTTCAATTTTTTTCTTTTAACGACTCGTAGTAGGTATGTTTTTCTGTTTGTAGGTTTTCTCGTAGCCAATTTAACTATTATTCCCACCCCAAACTGGGCTGTTTTACCAATTGTATCCCTCTTGCTTAAAAAACCCTAACGTCAGCGTCATACTTTCTGATTGTCTTGTACTTTACCTACATTAATTACTCACAGCAGTCGTGTTAATTTTTTCCGGTTAAAATTATTTTCATATTACGTTCAAAGCGAAACTATGGCACCGCAAAGTGCAAAGGAGCGACGGGAGAAAAAGCGTCTAGCAGAGATAAGAAGACGAGAAAGAATAAAAAATGAAAGAGTTACACAATGCAGTAAAAATGAAGGCAAGAGAAAGGCACTACAAAAGAAAAGCAGAAGGGAATGTCATCCCAGTTAGTGAAATGAGTAGTAAAAGGAAAAGAGCCGTGAGAGAGCAAAACCGCATAAAAAGCCGACTTTTTCGTCAAAGAATGAAAGAGCGACAGAACGTTGCTCTTCAGGAAAATATGATCGAGTGCCCCGAATCTCCAAATTAAGTTGAAGACCTACTGTACTCTCCTAAATCACCTACTCCTCAACTAGTGCCAGCTTCATAGCCTCGATCTAAAAAAAAAATACTTCATTTCAAGACGGGTAACTAGACAGTATAAACAACACATTTAAGCTTCATTTTCTCCTGAAGTAGTTTCATTGGGTTCTCCCACTGGGTTCTTCCCTGCATTGCAAGAACCAACATCTTCTTTGGCTCTTGCGTCGCAACCAACGCCTGCTGCCAAATGTGACACACCTGCATCTGCAAGACCTCTTAAAATGCGCCCGACAAATACAGCTTCCCCGCACTACGATGATGACTGCGATAGTTCAACTTTTTCGCATTCCTTAAATAGTAATTCAATCATTTCAAGCTGTCTTCCGAATTAAGTAGTCCCACCAATTTAAAACGCGCTACACAGTATGTAAAGTCAAAACTTACCTGCAAAAGAAAATCTTGTGAAAAAGGTAGTCAAACATATATTGATAAAGAAATAAAATTGATGCCTAAAAGAATCCATGAGCTTAAAATATTAAATAATAAATACCGAAAACAGTTAACACTATAATTGTTGATCTCAAATACAAGTTGATTCATAAATAATAAGTCTTTTATTTTATAAACTGGAAATTTGGGAAAAAATAAGGATATGAAACTATATTTTGCCTGTAGAAAATACGTCTGTAACTTTCGTGCCGTGTTTCGTAACTTTCGTGGGCACAGAAATTTAAAAACAGAATATCTCTGTAATTTATGCACCGATTTACGTAAAATAAAAAAAATATGTATTATTTTTACACCGTCTTAAATGTGTGTACATTTATATGTAGATTATTCCAAAAGAAAAATTCGCCATGAAAGTTACGCGGAGAATACTTTTTGAAGAACTACCCATAGTATGTATGAACTTGTAATAAAATCTCTTTGGCTATACTATTTGTATCTGGCTGGTTTTGGTATCATTGAAAGTTTAAATTTTAAAGAACATAATTCCAAATTCAAATTAGAAAAATGTGTGATTTTCATTTGTTTTTCGTACTGTCAAGATGAGTGAATCTACTGAAGAAATTCGATACATTTTAAAATTTTACTACAAAGAAGGTAAAAATGCAACGCAAGCCGCGAAAAAAATTTGCGATGTTTATGGACCTAGTGCAGTGTCTGTTAGAGTAGCACAAATTTGGTTTAAGTGTTTTCAATGCGGAAATTTTGATGTCAAAGATGATACGGATAAAATGGATGCCATTTTTGAAAAAGTGGAGCAAGATCGGCATATCAGTAGTTACGACGTAGCTGAAGAACTGGGAATTGACCACAAAACAGTTTTGGCACATTTGAAAAAAACTGGGTACACAAAAAAGCTCGATATTTGGGAACCTCACGAGCTCACTGAAAGAAACCTAATGAACCGTGTACTCATTTATGATTCTTTATTACGACGTAATGAAACCGAACCATTTTTGAAGAAGCTGATAACTGGTGATGAAAAGTGGATCACGTACGACAAGAACGTGCGAAAAAGGTCGTGGTCAAAGGCCGGTCAGGCTTCACAGACTGTGGCGAAACCCGGGTTAACTCGCAACAAGGTGATGCTGTGTGTGTGGTGGGATTGGAAGGGCATTATTCATTATGAACTGTTACCACCAGGCAGGACCATCGATTCTGAACTCTACTGCGAACAACTGATGAGATTAAAGCAAGAAGTTGAGAGAAAGCGGCCGGAATTAATCAACAGAAGGGGTGTGGTTCTTCATCATGATAACGCTAGACCTCACACATCTTTAGCCACTCAGCAAAAATTAAGAGAGTTTGGCTGGGAAGTGTTAATGCATCCGCCGTATAGTCCTGACCTTGCACCTTCAGATTTCCACCTGTTTCGGTCTCTTCAGAATTCTTTAGGCAGTGTCAGGTTAACATCACGAGAGGACTGCCAAAACACCTTGTCGCGGTATTTTGATCAGAAGTCCCAAAATTTCTATAGCAATGGGATCATGTCCCTACCTACAAGATGGCAAAAAGTTATCGAACAAAATGGTACCTACATACTATAGTTAAATGTAAATAAACTATATTAAAAATGTTTAAAGAAACTTTTTCCCCAACCTATTATTATTTTGTATTGTTAAATATTGTACGGTAGGTAGTACGGAACTCTTCGTATGCGAATCCTACTCGCACTTGGTCGGTTTTCATTCACCACCAGTGCGCGGACTCGTGCCTGCGTTTGTTATACAGAAAGGCGCATTCCACCGCACCGTAGATCCGCAGTGCCCGCTAGCCCTAACTAGAAAATATGGTACTAGTCTACCTTGTAGTAGGTATCTATAAACCTTTTGTAATCATAGTAGGGCTTCAGTCTTTATCTACTTATGTATACATTATGGCATCTTCAGTCTCGAGTTGGAAAACTTATCACAATTGCGATATTGTTATTTTACTGGTTCACATTTCAACTTAACTTCCATTCTTTTTTTTAACTTAATTAATTATTACACGTGGTGATATTGGTGACGATTCCCTTGTTCACAAACTTAAACTAAATTTAAGTTCAGTGCATCTTTTTCTTTCTATTTCATTAAGAAAAGGACATAAGATAAATTTTAGTTTAGTCCTGTCAAATTAATCAGCGCTTGACGTAAATTGACGTAATTTTAGTCGGTAAGTTTTTAATCACGTCTAAACTTGTATAGAGTAGTGACAGGCGCTAATTAATTTGACAGGACTAAACTAAAATTTATGTTCTGTCCTTTTCTTAATGAAATAGAAAGAAAAAGATGCACTGAACTTAAATTTAGATTAGTTTGTGAACAAGGGAATCGGCACCACTGTCAATAATATAATACCTATTTAGATTATGCTCATGGCTTACTGTAAACGCTTAGGCTGAGATTAGGAAAACACTAGTGGCCGCCAACTGTTCGCCGCAATTAAAGGCCATCATGAAACGATCGGAAACGGTGCAGTTCGACTTAACGGTGTAATAAAAAAGCGTTCCGCGAGCTTGACGTCTATAGACGTTATAAAAATAAAGCTTCTATTGTGTCTCGTTTACCGTCCGCAAACCGATAGGGATGGCCATCTCTACCGCTGTTTTAGAAAACCTAAACTTTGGGGGCTTTAGGTCGAAAATAATGGAAACCCATTCTGTCCTCAGGCAAATTCAATCATTCCACCACCGTACTCGTGCGCGAGCAACTACGAAGAGTGCGGCGTGGGGTGCGGACCGCTGCTACGATCCCTGTCCTCGCTGACTGAGCAGCGCACCACCGTCGCTCCTGCCCCCCAACGCTCTCGCACCGAACCCATGCCCACTAGACCCCGAGAACCACCTACCGCCTTTCGGGACAATCTTATTACTTCGCCAGTCCAACCCTTGGTTAGTGGATTTGTTCTACTGCTGGACATTTATTTTAAAGAGAAATGTAGAGATAAACATAACACTCCACACCTACACAGTTTAGGTCACGCACGACTGATGTTAACAAAAAAGATGATAACTAAATTGCTACATTATCAATTCACATTTTTTTACTTTTGCAGGACTCTAACTTTGACCTTGACTTGGAGCTTATTGATTGCGAGATGTACTGCGATGGCGGGTGCAAGCCGAGGCTCGGGTCATCCCCGCCAATTCAACAAAACCTCGATGAAGACGATGACAACAATATGTACATGCATGAGGCATACGGCAGCTTGCGACAGTACTACACCGGTAAACCTGATCCACCCGAGTCGCCCCCGCAGCCTACCAGCCCCACACAGACATCCAGGGATTCTACTTTGAGGAGGACTAGTGACGAACGTCGTCATAGACGCCTTGAAAGCGTAAAAAAAACGCCTAGGCAAAGAAAAACGAGCTTATACATGCCATTATCGGTCGCTTACCCTGTTAGGACTTCACGAATCTCACCCGGAACTCGGACTTCATCACGCTCTGCACCAGCCACCCCATGCAGTTCGCTTGTGCCTACCCTGCTCACGTTCTCGCAGAGAGTATCAGCGTCGCGACATGGCTCACGCTCGTCAAAGTTCAAGGAGGAAAGCGATCCACTACTGGCCGATTTAGATAACACACACACGGACCACAAATTTTAAGTGTCACACGAGGCTAATGATTGCTTATATACCTACTTTTTATAAATGTGCTCTAATCGGACCCTTGATTAAGATCCCATCGATGTTAATAGATGCATGTAATAGCGTAAGATTTTAATATTGGTGTATTTTTTGCCAAACGGCCTAAACAGTGAACCCCCGACCGTAGCCGTCGCGTGATGACAACACATTCAATTCTTAATGTTGTGATTGTTTACTGTGCTCATTATATCTTAGAGCCTATGCAATTATTATGTAGTTAGTTTAATGTTAATTATTCAAATATAATGTCGCGATTAAGAAAAGAGCTTGTTGGACCATTGTTCACTTGCCTTCTAATAAGATGTAATAATAAATATGAAAAATTAACCACGTGTTTCGTTTGAAAGCTTCTTTTTTAGGGTTCCGTAGTAAACCAGGAACTCTTTATAGTTTCGCCATGTCCTTCTGTCTTTCTGTCCGCGACTTAACTCAGAGACTCTTAGTGCCAGAAAGCTGTAATTTGGTATGATTATACCGACAAAGTGGTAAAAAATATCATCCCCACTGCTACGTGTTCACGTAAAGTGGGGGTGATTTTTTTTTTTCTTGTCTGACCTATTTTGTGGGGTATCATAGGATAGGCCGTTTAAAAATATTGTGGTCATAGTTAAAAAGTAAGTTTGGGACTCTCATTTCCTACGAAATGTATGGCAAGTTTTTTTTTTGCGATTTATGACTTTTCTAGTACTCAAGCCTCAGTTGGTCCGACAGGGATTTTTGATTCTTGTATGAAACAGGATCGATTGGCATCAAAATTTTTTTTTTATGAAAATGGCCCATTTTCTTGCTGACTGTGCATTTTTTTCAAAACCTGTAAATGTGCATCATTATTTCTTAAAAAAATAAGGATAGTCTCCTAAGACCATTTTCCTGTAGCCACAACGGTTAATGTACCTGCCTTTACTGCCCAATTTCAGAAACTCACTCTGTATAACGAAGTTAAAAGGAAAACTATCACAGCTAAGTAGGCTTCACAAGATATCGAGTAATAGTCGACGAACTTACATTTACAGTTGATAAACATGTTCTCCCATATATTCCGTATGGAAGAAATGTTTTTCAACTACAATGTTAAGTTTGTTCTTGAGATAAATTCATACCAACTACGGAACCCTTCATTGTGCGTGGTCCGACACGCACTTGGACGGTTTTAGAAAAGTATACTCTACACGGCCATACAATTTACCCAAAATATCCCATAGTCTATAAACCTACGGATATGTAAGTAATGACACTCACAAATTTGTGGATAAGCTCAAAAATAATTCTAAGCACCTTGAAACATTACGACATATTTACGAGGAATACGTGTTTCAATGGAGCAATCAAATTCCTTCGGTCACAACTAGTCACAACACAAGCTTTTCTAGTCGTCGTCACAGAGCATACTGTAGCATAACGAAGAAATCGGGTAAAATATTTTTTTTTTTACTGGCAACACAATTTTTGAAAAGCGCCAGGGTATCTCGCGAAATTCAAATTTTCTTACGTTTTTTTTGCAATTTACAGGTCAGTATCAGGTTGTATTCCTGTATATAAAAGTACTGTGTGGGTTGTATGTTGCTCTAAATATGATTAACGACCTTAACACATATTGTATTTACAGAATTATAATCATTAGAATCAGAAATGCAACTCGTTAGGTGCGTATATTCTGATTGAATGACTATTTCATGAAATTAACCCTTTTAGGATTATACTAACTTAAGGAGTTGTATTACTGATTCTAATGATTATAATTCTGTAAATACATGTCATAATATTTGTTACGGTCGCGAATCTTAATTAGATCAACATACATCCTGATACTGAGCGGCAAATTGCAAAAAACTTAAGAAAATTTGAATTTCGCGGGTTGACTTCCCTTCCAAAAAATGGTGTTGCCAGCATTTTTTTATATTGCCCGATTTCTTCGTTGTGCTACTGTATCGTCTAGAGTTGGACATGTCTGTCCGAAAACTGTTTTTTTTTTTTAAATTCAATAATTCTAATCAGGATGGTTAGAATTATTCATTTTTTTTTTTTATTTTTTTATTCAATAATTCCCTCGTGATCGTAACGTGATACCGGGATAGGCGGAATAGCGTAACACACAAATAAACTCACTTTCGCATTTGTAATATTATTAAGAAAATTCGGATTTTATTCTACAATATTAAAATACATGAACCCAAACACTTATAAAAAAACGTAGTGTCAAAGTGATCATTGTAAGAATTTCTCACAAAAGTGAGGTTATATTTATAAACAAAAGAGCTAAAATTACAGTCTCCAAGCTGTCGGGAAAAAAAGATTTGGATATGAGCTTGCAAACAGACTTTGGACCCGACTCAGGCGGAAGAGTCAAGGTATGTTACCTTAACTACGTTTACATTTATGGTCTTTATAGGATGTCTTGTTGATATTCACAATAGTAACATTATACATAGCTAAATCTTGAAAATCAAAAGCCGGTATCTTCAATAAGCTTACCCATATCCAGTACATCGCTACAATGAGTTGTTACGGTCTCTGTCTTATCAAATAAATACACTATGGTTTGGTTGTTCTGTGTTTGCAGTATGTAAATGTCCCTAAAGGGTTAAACTCAGGCGGGAAATCTTTCAACACTCTTCCTGGATAGTGCAGGAAGAGTGAAATAGAATAGTATAGACTATTGCATTTTAAAAACATATTTCATATCAATTTCAGGGGGTAGTAATTGTAAAACCTGTAATATATGGAAACATAGCAAGATACTTTGGTAAAAAACGTGAAGAGGACGGCCATACTCATCAATGGACAGTGTATGTCAAGCCTTATGACAATGAGGACATGTCAGCGTACATCAAGAAGATTCACTTCAAACTGCACGAGAGTTACGCGAACCCCAACAGGATAATAACAAAGCCTCCATATGAGTTAACGGAGACTGGCTGGGGAGAGTTTGAGATTGTCATTAAGATATACTTCCATGATACTAATGAGAGGCCTGTGAGTATCTTTTAAAGTAAAACATATTGTCACCGGAAGGCCAATACTACTAAAGTGCCATTTTGACCAAAATGAATTATATATATTGCTGGATTGGATTTTTTTTTGTTGGTTTCCAGCGATACTCATTTTGGCCCAAATGGTGCTTAAGTAGTATTAGCTTTCTGGTTACGATATATATTTTGAAATTATAACAACACAATTGGGCTAATATAGCTAATTATTAAAACTTTATGTTTTAATAATAAACTATATTAGCCCAATTGTGGGGTTATCAGAGCCGAATTGTTTGACAAAAACAAGAAATAAAACTAAAACTGCTTGCCAGGTTCTGCTTCACTCAACTATATTATATAATAATAATAATAAAGCTCATTTATTCAATTTTTTTTTTTCAGTATTCTGTTTTTACAAATTCGTATTTACTTATATATTTTATTTCGATATGGATCCCTTTTGGGTAAAAGCCTCCTCCATCCCGTACCAATTTTCCCTGTTTTGGGCTGACTCCATCCAATTCGGACCAGCTACTTCAATAATGTCATCCGCCCATCTCTTACGTGGTCTGCCTCTGCTCCTCTTGCCTCCTGGTCCAGACCACTTCGTTGACTCCAATGTCCATCTTTGATCTGTGTATCTCGAAAAATTATTTCGAGATACAACTATATTAATATTCATTAAAAAAAACTTAAACATGCATTCTAGCTTGTCATTACCCTCAAACAGCAGAGAGCATTGTTGAATAAGTACACTTGCAACTAAGAACTAGCATTTTTATCATCATAATTAGCCTATAATGTTCCCACTGTACTGTAGGGACACAGACCTCTCAGTGAGGGAGTGGGCCGTAATCCACCATGCAGGCCCAGTGCGGGTTGGTAGATGTCACATGTTCTAGGACATGCTGGTTCCCTCACAATGTTTTCCTTCATAATTTTGAGATCAGTCATGATGAAATAATTTGCAAAAAGTTCTTGTCTGCGTTCGAACCTACGACCTATCTATACTAATATTAATATTATAAAGCTGAAGAGTTTGTTTGTTTGTTTGAACGCGCTAATCTCAGGAACTACTGGTTGGAATAGAAAAAATATTTTTGTGTTAGATATTCCATTTATCGAGGAAGGTTATAGGCTATATAACATCACGCTACGACCAATAGGAGTGGAGCATAAATGAAAAATATTGCAAAAACTGGAAAAAAAAAAAATTGAATTTGATAGCCCATTTCTTGAGAAAGGCTATTTAACATGACGCTAGGACTCTTAGGAGCCGAGCAAAAAGTAAGAAAGAACACTAAGCGAAAACGAAGTAATAGCTCGGGCAGGCGATGCGATGCGACGGGGTGAGCAACAAGAAATCATTTCACGCGGACGAAGTCGCGGCCAAAAGCTAGTAACTTATAAGTGGCGGCCGTTACCACTGGGCTAGCACAGCTCCTTTTCATTGCGCTTTTTCATTGCGCATTTTCATGTAGTTACGTAAACCTTGTTTCCACCTCAATTAAATTCTTTACCTAACATTAATTAAACATGAGACTTAAAATTCTTTACGTAACATTGGCCAAGCTAACACTAGACATTTGCAATCAAAACTAACAAATAAATATATTACAGGTAACCTTATACCACATTCTGAAGTTATTCCAATCACCAGCTACAGAGGGTGCCAGTGCACAACCCACAGTGGGCCGGAACCTAGTCAGTGAGTCCTATGAGGAGATAGTCTTCCAAGAGCCGACCCAGCTGATGCAGCATCTGCTCAACAGCGTGAAGCCCATCACCAATGGACCCTGGAACCATGATACTGATTGTAAGTTGAAACAAAGACTTTTATTTATTTGCTCTCATGCACGTCACAGTAGTTATTTTCCACTCTGCAATCGGCATTTTGTTTTTGCCAGTGACGCAACACAGTGTTACAATGTAAACTGTCTGGTCCCTGGTCCTGACATCAAGTAACAATAAATATATTTCAAGATTTTATTTTTGCACTTTGTCGGCGTGATTAGTATGACCCATGCCAAAATACCGTTTTCTAGTACTAAGAGTCTATAAGCTAAGCCCCGGACAGACAGACAGACGGACAGGGCGAAACTATAAGGGCTCCTTGTTCACTACCGGAACCCTATAAAGATGCTGTACTATCCATATTTTGTAATAATATTTATGTTACTTAATTAACATCCCCATTTGTTACAGTTGAAGACAAGAAAGACAAAACCCTACAAAAGATCGTAGCAGCTCAAGCAAAGGTCCGAACAGAGATATCAGACCTTAAGGACAAGCTACACTTGGCCAAAGAAACCATATCTAAGTTTAAAGACGAAATAGCCAAGCTACAGAACAGTGGGGGCGGCAGTATGTTGACTGGGATATAAGTTGTTTATTATAAGAAATAATAATATAAACGTAAAACGGTATTAGGGGTTAATTCAAGTATTACTTAAGCACCAATGGGGGGGGTCTTTGCTTTGATTATTTTTGATGACATGGTGGAAGGAAGGCAGGTCTGGATGCTGTTTTCGTCAGCAATATTTTATTTATTTAATTTTTCAGCAAAATTTAGTTGATTTTGATTTGAATAAAGATGGCAACCCCATGTTGAGGGATTCCCCAAAATAATTAATATTGCTTACTCGCTCTCATGTGGTGTTTTATGGTTAGGAAAAACTGAAGTTGGGAAATTACTTAAATGGGCATTCAATAACTTTTCAGTCTATAAATTCCTTATTTCTAGTCTCATGAATAACAATAAAGAAATCTGAACAGATTTAAAAAATACCAATGTTTACGTTTGCTTACTTTTGCTGTCAAGGGGGAGATGGGTGTTCAAAATTACTAAAATTCTGCTTACGTAATACCTGAATGGCCCCTAGAATGTATGTCATGTTTTAATTGTGAATTTAAATAGGACACTAGACTCAACAATAGTGCATTTTATGTATTACTAGATGACCGGTGAACTTTGTATCACTTGAGATCAATACAAAATTGGTGAACTTTGTATGACTTGAGATCGATACAAAATTTAGATTTATTCGATTTTCGGTTGTTCCTTTGGGTTTTTTCTAATTCTCTTTTTTCCTAAACCACCCCAGTATTGCCAGTATTGTCGAGCCATTATCGATTTTTTGCGAGACTAACGGACGACAGTTGGTTTTTATATATAACTAGCTGCCCGCGCCTTCGCCCGCGTGGTTTTTTAGGGTTCCAAAATAAACAAGGAACCCTTATAGTTTCGCCATGTCCGCCTGTCTGTCTGTCGGTCCGCGGCAGTGCTAGAAAGCTGAAATTTGGTATGAGTATTTAATATAATTTTTATAGGGTACCTCCAACTAGGTTTTTCAACTACAATGTTAATTTGTTCTTGGGATAAATTAATACCAACTACGGAACCCTTCATTGTGCGTGGTGCGACACTCACTTGGCCGGTTTTTTTTTTCTCTGAAATAAAAGTAGCCTAAGTTACTCCTTATAACATCAGCTATCTGCCAGTGAAAGTCCCGTCAAAATCGGACCAGACGTTTCGGAGATTAGCCGGAACAAACAGACAGCCAGACAGACTGACAAAAAATAAAAAAATTGGTAGTTTTTTTGTTATAAGTACCATAATAATTTCAGATGCATTTAGTAAAAAGCTGTTATTTTTTTTCTTCCTATTTTATTTATTTTTATAGAAAAGGTAACTTGGACTACTATCTGTTTTTGTCGCCTAAACATACAAACACATGCAACCATGGTTGTACCCCCACTGGTCGCCACTGCCAAAAAATGTATCATTGGTTGCGCAACCGATTGGACGCCAGGTGAGATACCCACCATAAAGCTGTGTATATGTTTCCTAGTGTTTTCGAGTGTAGCCTTAGTGCTCCTTTGGCTTGTTTTTCAATATAGGTAATTGATGTAAATCTTAATTCTTCTATTACATAATCATCATCAATACTAGCATTTTTTCCAATAGTATCCGTAGTGAAAACTGTATCAAATAGCAGCCTTTATTTAGTCATCTCAAGCATTTGGTGGCTTTGATTTTAAATTTTGTGAAGCACTTTTATGCTCATTTAAATTTTAGATTTATTCCATTCTAATACCAAAAACTAATACCACTATGTATGTTTTTCAACAAATTTGATGAATCAAATATCAGTGGTATTAGTTTTTGGTATTAGAACGGAATGAATTAAATATTAATATGTCTGTACTAGAGATGCCGCGAATAGTTGTTATAGCGAATAGTCAAATATCGATTAATCGCCATTCCCTTATGGCGAATAGTCGAATACTGGCCATTACTCGACATCAAAAAGGATTTTTTTATTTTTTTTATTTATTCTCAAATAATTATATTACACTTGAACTTAGTGATGATTATTGAGCAGAAAAACTAGTTTTTCTGCACCATAATCTGCCCCTTTTGGACTTTAAATATTAAATTATTTAAAAAGCCTAACTAATTAACCTCCATGAATGAATGTTGGCTAACTTTTTATATTAATGATAATAATACTAAGTGCGTTTTGTTTTTAAAGATTAATATAAGTTTAATTATTTTTAAGTCGATAGTTTTTGTGTTCTGTATAGTTTATTTTTATTTAGACGACTACTCGCCGAATGTCGAATAATAGACACTATTATTCGGTATTCGACGAATAGCAAAAAAAAAAATCGAGTCTGAATATTAGCGAGTATTCGTGGCATCTCTAGTCTGTACGTAGATTTGAGAGATAAGGTGGATTCTACTTATGGCACCTGTCCCACCAGCGACGAGAAAACGACAAGCTATTTAGATATTTTCTCGCTCAAGAAATGTATAAAAGATCCTGTGTAAGTAAAAGATAGGGAATTATAGGTAATTTTTAGGTATCAATTGATAGGGAACGTAGGGCATTGGCGGTCAGAAGTAATATGCTGGCTCGCAGGGTTGCGCGTTGTAGTGACCAAGTAAAGTCACACTATTTAGAGCCTACTGTCAGACTTTCTACGTGTGCAGCCTGTGGTTCAGGTATACGCCGAGGCCGCTCAGTGCCCTACGTGTCCAATATAACAATGCATTTAGGATGTTGTTACGGCTGCTCGCTTTTGTAGTGCCTCCGGAGGGTAGACGGCTTTCATGCCATCGTGCGCAAGCGGCTCGCGTCGTTACTAAGCTGAGTCTGGGGTAGCAGTAACAGCATCCTAAAGGTCATTGCGGATAAACAGGACTCAAATATTCTGAACACATTTATTCGTCTCCAAATTTTGTGACCCTAACCCTACTTATTTTTTATTTTTTATTATTGACATGGTCTGAAATAAAGGTTTTATTATTATTAAAAGAGAAACATATTAATAAGTTGATCGCTGACCGGTTACACCTCCGGCGAGTACTCGTTTGTCGCAGCGACAAGAGCTATCAAAGATAGTAGATAGTACTCGCTCAACGACGCTCGCTTGGCGGGCAGAAAACTCGCTGAAAGACTCAGCTTGGTCCTGTGGCGGTATATAATAGAACAAAAGGTGTTGTTTATGATGTAAGTAATATAGTCCTGAGAGTTTGTTAGTGTTATACTAATAACCCTGTATACATCGTCTCGACATCAACCGTCGGGCAGTTGCCCACCAGACACAACACCCATCTGGTCAGAGGATCCTCCCTTTTCTATTAAGGATGGGTGAACTTTACAGACTGTTCCTGTTACCACAAACTATCAAATTTTCACGTTCGATTTTGAACTTAATCATCAGCATTTTAAAGTTTAAAATCGTTTGGAGAAATTTGACAGTTTCGTGTACCTTGATGTGCTGGCTACTGTACATATGCATATCTACCAGCGAATAATCGTCGCGCACTCGCTGCTCGTTGCTCGCCAACTCGTTTTTACTTGCTAGCTCTACTCGCTTCTCGTTGATCGCCGGCAGGGACAGGTGCCTAATAATAATGACAAGTGCATTATTATGTGTACGCGTATTTTGAAAAGTACTTTTATACGTAAATTTGTAATTGACTGGCATGAAGACTGATATGGGTAAGAGGAAACATCCGATATTTGATGGAAATGTAAGTTTTGAACCTGAATATAAAAAATAAGGGTTCCTTTTTTGCTATTTGGTTACAGAACCCTAAAAAGGAGTGTAGTAACGTAAGGTTTTTGAAAGTTTATATTAGGTCTAGGAAAGAATATTAGGTACTGTTTGTATTCTCATAAGTGATAATTTTAATAAAAGTAATAAACTAAGATGTGGAACCTGTCGTTTTATTAACATTCCTCACTACTCTACAAAAAATTGTATTACGGTTTGCCATCTTAGGTTCGATTCCCGAAAATTTCAGGAAGCACTACCTACCTTGTTGGTAGTGCTTTAGTAGTTTCTTGATAAGTTCGCAGCCTTATCTGTATAATACCGGCCCATAAACATTATGCGCTTGAAGCGCAGGCACCGCCAGATAGCGAGCGTGCTGGCGGGCGAAGCGGGGCGAGAGATATTATATAGACCCTTACCCGTAAGCGAAGCGCCAGCACGCGCTATAGCTAAGCCTATAGCTTTAAATTCCCCCGATAATAATCATAACCCTGATTTTATCCAGCCTCCGACGGTCCCTTGCCATCCTCCCTCCGACGCTGCCCTAAGCCGAGGTTCGTACCCCACAGGCCCTAATAGTAATTGCCGTTGGCTTCTAAACGCCAACAGTTGGGAATTTATTGGCAGACGGTTAGTTATTCCGCCAACCTAAACTTAAAATAGGCCCATTGTCATAAACATGTACTATTTGCCCAACGGATAGCCAACGACGGGCCTGCTGTTACTATTCCTACTGTCGGGTGATTTTTGTAGGGATTAAAGTTATGATGACAACATTGGGCCAACTAACGCGGGCCTGCTGCTTCTATTCCTACTGTTGGGAGATTTTTGTAGGGCCAATTACTGCTACTCCAACGGGGTGGTAGCGGGGTGCGCGGCGAGCGGACGGCGGCACGCGTCGCCCGGCCCGCCCGCCATTTTGTTATTTGTGCACCTGCGGCTGCGGAGTGTTTGTGAGTGTTTGTTTTGTTCGCATCAACAAAGATATTAGCCTGATATCAGGCTGGCAGGCTGTGTTTTAGTTTAGTTAGTTAACCCTTAGTGTTTGTGAAAGTGTTAAATGTATAAAGTTGTGGAGATTTACGACGATGATGGTTACGGTGGGGAACTCGGTGTGGTGCGTGAAGAATGGATGAAGCCACGGAAGACTCATTGCATGTGTGTTACAAAACGTGTAAAAATCGTCGCTGCACTTGAACCTTATCTGCTTCGAAATAGGGTTGGTTTTTCAAAACAAATAGCTAAAACCAACCTTATTTTGAAGCCGATAAGGTTCATGTATAGCGACGCGCATACGGCCGGCGCTGGCGAGACGCGTCGCTCTGAAACCAGCCATAGAACCAACCAACATACAATCGCTTGCCTAAATGTATTAAGTGTGGTTGGGCCTACCCATAACACGTTTTCGTCGGGCCTTCGTAGGGCAATGTACGTTGGCCCCATCGCAAGTTGGGCCTTCGTAGGCAAATCCACGTAGGCCATCAGTTGTTGGCCCAACCCGCAAACTGCCCGCCAATTGTATGCATTTGCCAACTAACCAGAGGTAAGTGGCCCAACTAAATGCCAACAAAAAATGCTACTAGGGGTACTGCCCTTAGCGCGCAGTCGTTTAGCTTATAAGTTTTTATCCCCTGGCTGGAGGCATTAAGTTTCTTTAGGAGCTTAAGGCAACCACAGGATAGTCGGGTTAAAGGGTCTCAACCTCTCATGGTTAACTCTGAGATGCCCTAGCTAAAAAAAAAAAATGGCGAACTATGTGGGTTTACACCAAAAACTACGGACGGACGGGCTAACGAGCGGGCGGGCGGCATTTAGAGATTATCTTTTTCTTAACTATTTTATATATTTCTGTATCTGCAATAAATAAAATACAATAAAATAAAAACTACTTATACCTTCACCTACAAGTTATAAAACTTTTCACTTTGAGCAGTTGTCTTATTCCGAGCAAACAAAGTCCGGTCTTTCAACAGCCAGACTGCCCATAACCACTTAACTTACCCCCGAGCCATAATTAAGTCCTATTTTTAGCTACAATACAATATTTGTTATTTACTATCGATCCACTCGCTCGCAATGTTGGAACTTATCAACTATGGCTAACAAATGCAATACGTCAAACAAGATATGAATATTTGTTTCATAATGTAAACAAAACTGCCTCGTTTGTGTAGTGCTCGCTAGTTCGGCTGCCGTGATCGTGAGGTTTAGGGTTTGATCCTAGATCGGGAAAAATCAAAATCAAAAGTAATTTATTCAAACTATACCCAAAATCTCAAATTCAGATCATTTATGTAAACAAAGGGGATAACATATCAAAAAATATCTTTGTAATGGTAATTCACATAAAATGGCGAAAAAACGGTTCCAAGTACTGAATTTAAGAAATAATAATTCAAAAATAATCATACCGTAATTATTTTTATAAATTTTCGATTATTAAAAAGTTATTAAAAAAAGGAGATTTTTCGTAACTACCTACTGATATGCTATCTTGCTCCACTTTTTCAAAAATGGCATCCATGTTATCCGTAATAGGGCGACCAGAGCGACGTGCATCTTTGACATCAAAATTTCCGGATTGAAAACGCTTAAACCAAATTTGTGCTACTCTCACAGACACTGCACTAGGTCCATAAACATCGCAATTTTTTTTCGCAGTTTGCGTTGCATTTTTACCTTTTTTGTAGTAAAATTTTAAAATGTATCGAATTTCTTCATTAGATTCACTCATCTTGACAGTACGAAAAACAAATAAAAATCACACATTTTTCTAATTTGAATTTGGAATTATGTTCTTTAAAATTTAAACTTTCAATGATACCAAAACCAGCCAGATACAAATAGTATAGCAAAAGAGATTTTATTACAAGTTCATACATACTATAATGCGAAAAGACTTTTTCCCCAACCTAATATTTAGAAAACTAACGTCAGAGTTGTAGAATTCTTTATTATTTTATATAAGGTTTTTGAATGTTGCAAAACTAGACTAGACATTTTCATAATATATTAAACGACAAATTCTTTATAAGCGGTTTAGCTGCCACTCTTGACATTGATGTCAATCGTGTGTCAATCGATGTTTCGCTAAAGTTCACCGTCGCAAATTTTTCGGAGTTTACTCCGAAAGAATCAATTTTCATCTATGGCCCCCGGTATGGAAATTTTATGAGGAGTGAAATTAAAAGCGTTATGTTTTAAAATAAATGTTTAATTTCATGGTATTTTCTTTTAGATGGTATGTTATTTAGAAAAATAAATGTATATGATTGAGCCTTTCGATCGTTACAGTAAAAATACAAGTTTTTTTTTTCACATTTAGCAGGTTCTATTCCCGATGACCGTTGGGGTAGACGTGTTCTTGAGTGGAGACCGCGAATTGGCAAACGTAAGGTACGGACGCCCTCAGGCTAGGTGGAGCGACGATCTTCGCAGGGTGGCTGGTAGCAGCTGGATGAGAGTTGCCGAGAATCGAGCTGAATGGCGTGCAATTGGAGAGGCCTATGTCCAGCAGTGGACTGCTATAGGCTGATGATGATGATGATGATGATTCCCGATTCAGACAGGCGATTATTTAAAATTCTTTAGTTGCAGTTCGTATTGTTTTTTAAATAAAAATGAAGTCAATTCAGTAAATTTTTCTATCTACAGTATGTGGCAAACGCGTGAGACGCCCTGTATATCTACTTATTCCAGTTGTGCTTCGGAGCTGACACACACACACTTTTTTATTCGTTTAGTTTAAGTTTATTTATTTCGTAATAACAGGTTTTACCAAACACATTTTAGAGGCTTTTTAAGGCGAGGTTCTTCAAGTTAACCTCTAGGAAATGTAATTTTAATGTCATTTTATTTAGAAACGGTAAAGATTAAACACGTGAAAAAATTATATGTTACTTTTGAGAGCTTTTTGTAGGTACGTCGGGTACTTGTAACATAATTGGATAAAGTTCGCTCTATAGAAAAAAAATCCAAACATACCTTTATTTTGTAGATTAAAATCATTTTATTTCAATATTAAAACACATGATGTATTGAAAATCATATCAAAATAAACGTCTATGATGACGTAATGCCGTCGAGTTTAACATTGTTAATATTGTAAAACATATAATTTTCAACCTAAAATTAACGAAATTCACGGCACAATTTACTCGCGCCCAACTGCCACCTCTAGAACAAATATGCACGCTCGAAGAACCTCGCCTTAAGTATGGAAATACAGCTGTAGCAGAAGACCTCCCTCTTCCATGTCTATTAGATATGTATGTGTTCACGTACAAAGCCTGTTAATTACAGAATCAATAACAACAAAATAGGTATAATAAGAAAACTAAAACTAGAGAATTTAAAAATAATTACTAAGGTACCTACTTGAATTCGTAATCTCAGATAATTTCATTGACATATATTTTATATCAATGGATAATTTACATTTCGCCGCCTTACAACGAAAACCAATTAAATCGAAATTTTTACGAATATGACTTATGAATGCCAAAGTCCCTACTTAAAATTTTGTGTTTTTCAGTCTGCGAAAACCCATTAATCGCTAAGTCTTATAGTTTATTTATTTATTTAATACTTTAAGCACAAAAAATGTATAGAAGCGGACTTAATGCCATAGGCATTTTCTACCAGTCAACCCTTGGGTGATGCAGAGACAAACAATAGTAGGTGCAATAGCGAAAATTGAGGATATATTATTTTATTATTATTATTATTATTATTTTATATACGTTTATATATCTCGAGACCCTGGGGTCCCGGACCTTTGGAAGGCGTACGAGGGGCCGAAGCCAACTCGCAGAGGCCCCTTAGACAATTTTAAATGGAATGAGGCACCAACCGACGATTATCCCTGTAAGCACTATGCAAGTGCACCCAAGGACAACCCCCGGTTGGTGTAGGACTATTGTAGGATATGGAAACAAATATATTGGACTATGGGTTTGGGTGGTTAAAATGGACTGGTTACCTAAAACTATGGAAGGTCTATGGCCCCTGCCTGATCAATGTTTTATTGTACACGGATAAAATGGCAGGGGGTGACTTGCACACTCATTAATGGGCCCCCGAAAACGGTCGCTAGCACATAGTGACGTAGCGACAAGGGGCAAACATATCCTGAGGTGCTCGAGGAGTGGAGAGGTATTCCACGGCTCTCAGAACAATCCCAGAGCCCGGAAGATGGTCAAGATCCCTACAAGCACTTACTGGAATACTTCCTTCCTCCGAGCACGTTTGCTCTTGCGAATCTCCACTCAAGCCGGCCAATAAAGGCAAGAATGAGGTGGGAGCTCAGTTCCTCGTCAGTGTTCACTCCAGCCGGCCAATAAAGGCAAGCCAGAGATGAGGAACATGACTTCTCCCGGGAGATAGGGTCCGTGGGGTCGCAACTGCCCAACAGCGCGCCACATGCTGCCCTGCGGGTTTCTGTATCTCTCTTGGTCTGGCTCCTCACCCTAGACATGTTCCGGTAAACTCTACCGATACAGACCTAAAGTTCGGAGCGCGCAAGCCCCACCACGACGTCAACGTAGAGATACGGCGGTGGGGTTATTATTATTATTATTAGTTTCGCTGCTAGTTAATAAGATAACCAATTATTTCAAGCATTTCCAAGGTTTGTTTTCAAATACAAAACATTAAGCAGATTATGTGACAATTATTGAAAATTTCATTACAAAGCAATAACTTTTTTAAATCTCAATAGACATGTTTAAATAGAACATTTATCAATGTACTGATGCTATGAAGTAATAATAACAATATAATACTACAAAAGGTATTTTCAACCCCATAAACTTTGTAATCGCGATATCTCCGTTTGCACTTTTAATGATTTAATTGGTTTTCGTTGTAGGGCGGCGATTTCATCCCCAATTACAAACGATACTGAGAAAACTAGAAAAAAAAAAATTGGTTGTAATGGAATTTGAATCCTTTCGGTAGTCATTGAGTTTGTTGTTCCACATTTATTATTCCCAACATTCAGTAACTTAGGGGGGTACTTAAGTACTTATGGGCAATGATTCCCATGGCAGTAGGTAGACAACAGGCTCACTATGAGTCAACAAGTCATCTCGCTTTCTAAGCAGTAAGGTGGCCTATTCTTTACGACTGCATATAAACGATCAATATCCAGCATGAAACCCAGTCATTACTTCAGAACCTTTGATGAATCATGTATGTACTCCCCTATTCCGGGGCCTTCACATTCAAACACCTGAGGTACTCATATATTGCAAGTACCTACTCCCACTCGTGGCCTTTGCCTGAGGCCGCACGAGCTATACGTCAATCTGTTATGGACTTCACTCGTACAATTCGCGGCTATTATTTAAAATGATTGAATAGTTTAAAGGGGAAATGGAGAAATTGGTCTCCAGAGGCTATGCATTAATATTATGT
The DNA here is from genome assembly GCA_947523025.1 of Dryobota labecula. Taxonomy (NCBI): domain Eukaryota; kingdom Metazoa; phylum Arthropoda; class Insecta; order Lepidoptera; family Noctuidae; genus Dryobota; species Dryobota labecula. The sequence goes on from OX383292.1 coordinate 4,271,960, forward strand.
AGGTAGGACGGATAGCTATTGGTTGTCCGGTCAAAAGGGCACACTAATTAGCTCTACCTTTAATAAAACACATAATACTTACGGTATTGAACTTTCCAACAATATGATTAATATTTTGTACGGCCTTCCTAACTGTAGGTATATGATATCTAAACTTGTAGCTAGCTTCGTTAGCAGCTCCTCACCGAATTACTGCGGAAGGACATTATTTTTGTGAGACGATGGATGAAATATAAATTAGACACACGGTATAAAATAATAATGTTTTTGTTGGTTTGTTCGTTTTTTTTTTTCTGGTTTTTACATATACCTACATATATTACTTAGATTATTTATATATATACGTAATTACGTAGGTATACGTTTATGTATTTAAACAATGTGGAGACATCAATACAACAATAAATTAAAACACTGGCAATATTATAGCATAAGAGTAATTTGGAACTCATCAAATAAATCCTAACATCGAAATTAAAAAAGTGATTTTTTTTAAACATACTAAATAGTAGTGATGGGCTGACAATGGGTTTTGCCAATCTTTGACTAGCTATATTAGTGACTAAACTATTGGATAATATTTGATTGAATTTTCGTACGCAGACTGGGAATGATTATTTTGAATTGTATTTTAACAGTTCAGATAAAATACAATTTACTTACTTACCTACCCATGCAGGGCCTGATTAACCCTTAGGCTAATTAGGCTGCAGCCTGGGGCGCGAGGATCGGGGGGGCGCGCTAAAATCGTGTCTACGCATGCACTATTAATCTAGAGTAACAACAGAAGTGCAAATGTTAAAAAAATACTTAAAGTCGAAGCAACTGGTACACTAGATGACCACGCTCATGGTCAATGGCCGCAACAACTAAGTTGTCTATAGAAACTAAGCCAATACAAGTCATGCGGACAACACGACATGGATTTGGTTTTCTACTTGGTAGCCTGCAGTCACTTGTTATGATTTTGGTCGAATGCGTGAGGTGATTTGCCTTTATGTACGGTTAGCTAAAAAAATGGTTTGCGACCCTAAGGTTAAATGTTGTGCAGATTAAAGGACAACGATAGTTTCGCTTGCAGATTGGTCTAAAAACTTATGTAGATAGTATGACCATGTTAAAATTTTCACACTAGTAAACAAAGTCAAAACTAATATACTACTTTTTAGGCCGACCGTAACACACCAGGCGGGGGCGCGTCCTTATAATTAGCCTAGGGCGGTCAGAACTCTTAATCAGTCGCTGTACCCATGTAAGTCACATTTATTTAAGTTTATAAATTCCACTGCCCACACGGCTACATCAAGCTATACATTTCCAGTTTTAAACGGACCTCTCATGGTACATAAATCCCATAAAATCCCATTCAATGCGAGATCAGCTTATAATGGAAATGTAGGTATAGCTAGTTATGTAGCTGTGTGTACAACGCCTTGGGATTCTATTCTGAAATGTTGTGCATGTATACTTAAGGCAACGTTATCAGACTTTTAATGATTTTATACTGAAGATCACGTCTAAACGAGAAGTGTTAATGATTTGGAAAAAATATATGTTAAATTAGAGTATTTTGTTAATATATATAACTTAACATATGAATATTTTAGATTATGTTTATATTACATAGTGAAATTAATTTGTAAAGTTATGTCTAACGCGGATAACAAACTGAGAATCACGCAATATCTATAAAGCGTATTTTTTATAAACCTTCAGTACTTATAAGTGTTTTATTAAAATACCTTTTGTGTTATGTATAATAAATTAATAATGCGTCATAAATGGGACAGCGCTACTGGATGGGCGAGTCCTATTACTGACTGGACGTACGACGCGTTGCGTGAGCTCAGTACAAAACACGCAAGCTAACCACTCAAGGTCACTGGCATATATCTGGGCCTGAAGGTGCTGATAGACTTGAGCATTCACTTGTAAAAAAACATTGAGCATTCGCCGTTTTTTAATTTTTTAAACTGAAATACTAACCGAGCCAAGCATAGAGCCAAACATCGCTACGAACATTTTCACGATCATTCTAGCGAACACTAATAAATGCTAATTAAAAATGTATTCTTCACGAAGATGTCAGACTTGACGATCGCGTGTGCTACATTTAGGTATACTTATTGGTTCTATATAAAAAAAGAAAGAAGATGGTGGCAAACTTATCTGTTTCAACTTAGACATGGAAGTGGAGGCGGAACAATGACAAAATTCCTCGGTTCGGCAAAAAGCACGAAGGAAATTTACGATCGTTTCGCTAGAATGCTCGCTAGAACGCTCGCTAGAATGCTCGCTAGAATGCTCGCTAGAATGAGGATTCTAGCGAGCATTCTAGCGAATGATAAAATAAGCAGAAGCGTTTAAGCGTTGGCTTAAACGCTTCTGCTTATTTTATCATTCGCTAGAATGCTCATTACAAGTAAATGCTCAAGTCTATTAGCGGCTTTAAGTAAATAATAAAAAAAATGTGTTAGCTACTCGCTCTTTATAAGCTAAACATATAGTTGTATAGTTGCTAAAAACTAGCAAATTTAGTAAATCTATTGACTTGAAACCTCGGGACATTGAACTACCTAATTCAATAGACTTTGCATACAGGTACCTATTTGACCCACATTGATGAAAACATTCATCGTTGCATTCAAATACGAAAGCCTAACACAAAAGAGTTATTACATTAATGGAATTTTCCGTCAGTTTGCCAACAAAACTGAAATAGCATTGTTTGGGTATTTGGTGATAGGAAACTTTAAGGTATCATCACGATTGTATTCCCCGCAGGGGTAGGCACAGGTTTTCCCATAGCCTTACACCCATATTTTTCCAGTTAAGAGCACATACGAGTATTACGGTCAACTGGCGCCACTCCTTTAAAAAAATATTAACTCGTGATCTAAAGAAAAGATCGTATTTTGTTGCTTCGTGTCTCAATATGAAACTTTATAAAAGGTACTAGCTGCTCCCCGTGGTTTCACCCGCGTAAGTTTCGATTCCGTGGTTTATAGGAAAAATTTTGCTACTTTGGTTTACATTATTGTAATTTCCTTAAGGATCTCTATTTTTTTTTTAAACAAATACGGCAGGTGAAATGTAATAGGCATCTTACTTAAAATAGGACTTTATGTAGGATGGCATTCATGACTCAATTTCGACCAAAATGTCGCTTATGCGCTTATTACCTTTTAACCGTCGAAATTATGTCCTATGTTACTTCCTGATAATTTAGCTTTCTATTGGTGAAAAAATTGCTTAAATCGGTCCAGTAGTTTCGGAGCTTATTCGATACAAACAAACAATCAAAAAAATATTTCCTCTTTATGATATTAGTATAGATTAGAAAATTCTAGACACACTTACCGAGGCAGCTGATAGAGCCGTTTTTCATAATTCCTTCTCAGTCACGAGATAATCTTTTTTTTTTAAAGGGTGGCGCTAGTGGACCGTAGTATGCCCTCTTAAGTAGAGTATGTAGGGGCGAAGTTTTTGCCATCAACTGTGCACAAATTCAAACAGACTTCGGGTTGCTACTGAGAAAATTCAAAAACACAATAACTAGCTAAATAAACTTTGCACGACCTGGTAATCAAACCCAAAACGCTGCGATCACCAAGCGTGCTTGCATCAAGTAGAACAACGCACAACGAAGTAACCATCCGGTTACTTCAACTCTTGAGGTTTGTTTATTTGTAAAAAAAAATACCCACATTTATTCCTGTTAAATGAACAAGTCTCCCAAAGACTGAAAAAATTGCTTGGAAATTGCTAGTACCTCCAAGAGATTGCAACTATGCAGTAGAAATGCCAGTTGTATGACAGTAAAAATTTGAGAATGTTACCACTTAATAAATTCAAATGTAAAATGTCTACTTGGCTCTTAGACATGTGTTTTTATTCCGTTAATGAATTTTTAAATCATACTTTTTGAAATTGTAATTAATAATCTATGCTATAAGTATTTTGACATTATAATTAATATTTTGACACTAGAACTTATATTTTCGACATGACAATTTTTTTTTTTGACATGTTTTGTATTTTATTTTTGACATAATAATTTATATTTTGACATTACAAATAATCCTATTCAATTAATCTGAATCAATATTATTGTATCAAATTGAAAATATAAATTCAAATCAATTTTACTATACTCCATTTATTATAACATTAGACAAATAACTGTTCTCACCCTTTCGTTATTTCGATGTAAACGTTTAATAAACTCCGTTATTTCACGATAAATACAAAGCACTGTAATCTATTTACCATTTACATTAAAAAAAAACTCTAAAGTGCAGTAATTTTAACAATATTACACAATAACTGTCGTTATTTAGCCGTTATTTGTCTAATGCTATAGTAAATGGAGTATAATTTAATATAACTTTTATTGTAATGTCTACGATTTGAATGCACTTAGCTTATTTAATTTTTCTATACCAGCAATGGTAGTATATGTGAATCAATGTTTAATTTTAGATCTCAATGTACCAAGGTACCATATACTTAGAAATAAATATTATTCCATTCTAATCTATTCTTACCCTCGCCCTATCAGAATACCAGCGCTGCGGTATTTATTTTTTAAATATGGCAGCATTACGCTGAGATAGGAGCCTTTGCCGCCTCACACAGGTCTTTTTTTAATTATGTTTCCTTTTAGTTTTAATGTTAAATTTTCTTAGTTTTACATACATACATACATAAACTCACGCCTTTTTCCCTTGGGGGTAGGCAGAAACTATAGAGCGCCACCTGCTACGCTCCTTACATAGTCCTTTTGCTTCGTTTACAGTCATACATCTGGTCATACATGCACGCCGGTTGCGAGAGCTACGCACCTAACCTTTCTGAAGAACATCACCAATTAGGTCACTATATGTTCTCCTAGGGCGTCTCCCGGCGTTTCCACTCACATTTGCCATGTAAATACCTTTTGTAAGTCGCCTTTCATTAATCCTCTCAATATGACCAAACCAAACTTGTTAGTTTTAAATACACTTTTTTTTACTGAAGTATTCCAGTACGTGTCCCAAAAGATTTTTTTTTTTTTCGTATTATGCCCGATAGGTATGTACCATTACTTATTAGGGGCGAAGCTGTTGCTATCAACTGGGCATAAATTCAGACAGACTCCGGGCTGCCACTGAGAAAACCCTCACGGAAAATCATCATAATCATCGCCGCAAGGTTGCCTGCTTGTCGGTCTTCCACAGATTGTACTTCGGCGAGTGTGCCCATGAACTCCACGACCTCATTCCACCGGCCCCCTTCTACCATCGGACATCTAGACGCACTGCAAGTTACCACCCCTAACTAATTAATATTCCACAAACTCGCACTAAGCGTTTTCAAACGTCTTTTATAATGCGCACAGCAAAGGAGTGGAACTCTCTGCCTGCGTCTGTGTTTCCGAACGCATACAACCCTAATCTATTCAAAGTGAGAGTGAACAGGCTTCTTCTGGGTAAACTCACTCCATCATCGACTTGTTGTTTGTCTCTGTCACCTCTGACCTAGACTAGAGTCACAGCAAACCAATCGTAAAAAAAAAAACTGCATAGCCTTTTCCCAACTACGTTGGGGTCGGCTTCCAGTCATACCGGATGCTGCTGAATACCAGTATTTTACATGGAGCGACTGCCTATCTGACCTCCACAACATAGTCACTGGATAAAATGATACCCCTTGGTAAGACTGGTTGTCAGACTTTCGGGCTTCCGACGACTCGTAACGACAGTCAAAGATTCACGAATGACTGCCAGGACCAACGGCTTAACGTGCCTTCCGAGGCACGGAGGGGTCTTGGTATGTAAAGATGGTCACCCATCCACGGACCAACCGTGGCAAGCGTAGCTTAACCTGATCGACCCGTGCAGGTGTTATTACTTAGCCACAAGCCCCTCATGGAAAAACACAATAACTAGCTAAATATACTTTGCCCGACCTACCCAAAAGGCCGCGATCACCAAGCGTGCTTGCATCAAGTAGAACAACGCACAAGGGATTATATAGGGTCCTGGATATCGTGATATTATCATCAGTAAAATTATCGATGAATCTTAATTTGACATCAATACCTTCAATATTGTATCAATACTGGATCAAGATATCGAGTATCGCGATAATACTGATAGTGTGATAGGCCCCAACGAAGTAACCACCCGGTTACTTCGACTCACGACTTCGAAATCGAGGGTGGGTTCCCCCGATTTTGTAATAAAAAGAGCTAGTCATTCCCGGTAACTTTGGATAAAAAAATTCCGATAGTAAGTCAATAAAATGTATAGAATTATTACTCAGTAATTGTGATTTATGTGATCTTTTGATGTTTTAAATACCAATTACATTAAAAAGTTTACAAATTATGCGTGAATCCTGAGATCTATTTCAGGATTCACGCATAATTTGTAAACTTTAAACCAACCAACCAATTTTAAACTTTAATCAATATAACTTTGGACCACGAAAATTTCTGTCTATATAGAGACAGAAATTGTCGTGGTCCAAAGTTCCACAAAGTTGTAGTGACCACGCCAATTTCTGTCTCTAGACAGAAATTTTCGCACACGCGACGCGACACAAAGACACCGCTCGTCGCGCGACAAGCGGTACCTTTATGTCGCGTGGCGTGTCGCGCCTGTTTGTAGGAGCCTTTAAATGCTCATAGGATCATCAAGTTGACATTTCGAACGGAGTGTTTGTTCAGGGTGTGGTCCAATTGTATATCGTTGGTCCAATTTTACCCAGAATGACTACTCAAAACTTTCCGAACAATAGGTTCTTTAAAACGTTTAATTTAGTCAACAAACGCTTTAACTAGGTTATACAAAGACCGTCGTTCGACAGATCGCGTGAACATGCTGACATGAAGCGTGCACTTATCTGTTGTATCGGTATCACGCTAGTTATTAGCTGTGTAGGTAGTCGACGAAATTCTAGGGATATAGTGTTAAAAAGCAGCACTAGGTAACGAGGGTAGTTAGAAAATAGTTAAATGGTAGGTATGTATATTTTTTTAGTTATTGCCCGCTACTTCGTCTGCGATTCAGGATGAAAAGCAGTCTATGTCCTAACTCAGGTCATGGTCTACCCATGAGCCACCCGAGCGCTTAGTGTATATCCAGGAACACAGCACTTCAATAATTCACTATAAAAGAGCTGGTGGACCTCGACACCGACCTGCAGACAGTCCAGGGAGGCTATGCCATTCTTAGATGGTAGGCTAACCAGGCGGTTATTACTCATAGACAGGACCGCTCTGCGTCTGGTGACGGGGACGATCACGGGTCACTGCTCGCTAAACCAACACTTCCACACAATATCGGACAATCCTCTGTGCAGGGCTTGCATGGAGGCTGAGGAAACCGTCGTGCACGTGCTCTTTGAATGCACAGGCGTCACCCAGATTAGAACAGAAACCCTCGGGGCACCCAGATCTTTCACAGATGTTCTAAACACACCGGGAGACGTAATTATCTTCTAGAGGGAGGTGGGCTGATTGGAATAACCACTGATGGCCGCCATGGCCCATGTACAATGGTCGACCTGAAGGACTAAGTGCGGAAACCAAACCCTTTACCATAGAACATGGAACTGTACGTCGCTTGCTCTCGCGTCACCAGTCCTGACTCTCTGTATATTTTGACTGCTGTGACCAAAACTACAAACGTAGTATTCAAGGAAGTTTTATTAAAATGTGGCTGGTATTTTAGTATATTGTGTCGTGTTACGACCTCCACGCGAACGAAGTCGCGGGCAGAAGCTAGTATGCTAATAATAATTGTACGTATGAGTATTATTTTTGTATGTATAAAAACTTCAAATAAATTGAAAAAGTTCAAGATCACACATCACACACAAGTAGGTAGGTATATATGCTATAAAATGGTAATAATGCAATTAGTAAAGGCCAATCTGGTAAACCCTGCTAAACCAGAAACCCTATTTTCAAAAGTTACGCCGTAATGGACCGTTTAATACGGGAAATGACCAACACGTAAAATTACCAATACGCTAAATGACCGACACGTCAAATAACAGGCGAAACGACCAACTTTCGCCGGCCGCTGCTGCGGCACCGCTCGTTTTGCTCGCTCGGCTCGCGCGCGGTTGGTCACAGGTCTAACCTAACTTAACCTATTTGGTCGGGGCTTAGTTACTGCGACCAATTCAGCTACCACCAAGACCTACCAATCAGGGACGGTTCACAATTTTACGGGAGCTAAAATCGGACAGATTATGAACCCTCTCGATGTGTAAGTCAGTTCACAATTTGACGATTCGACATTGATAAATTATTAAAAACTACCGTTGATCAATATGAGTAACTAGCCGCGACTTCGTCCGCGTAAAATTCAGCCCCGTCGCATCGCATTGCCCGCCCGCGCAATTACTCCGATTTCGCTTAGCGTTCTTTCCGACTTTTGGTCGTTTGCTCGGTCGTAGCGTGATGTTATATAGCCTATAACCTTCCTCGATAAATGGACTATCCAACACAAAAATAATGTTTCAATTCCAACCAGTAGTTCCTCAGATAAGCGGGTTCAAACAAACAAACAAACTCTTCAGCTTTATAATATTAGTATTTAGTATACATAGATTAAGATCATGTTGCGTATCGGTTATTTTGCTTGTTGGTTTTTTCGCGTTTTGGTTATTTTCTGTTTCCGTTATTTTCCCCAATACATATTGATCAATTTGCGTCTAAACCTTTTTAAAAGATAGTCTGGGCCTTCACTCATCGATTGATATGAAACCTTCACATTTAAAAATCTAATCTAGATCATTTTAAAGTGAAGGCAATTTTTTTTTTTGTTTCAACATAACCTTTCAAGGCGTGCGAGGTTTTCGTCGGAATTTATAGGTATATGCTTCATAATAATATTGGCGTCTGTAAATTAAGTATTCACAAGTTCACCGCAGCTATAATTAATATGTGAAACGTTACCAGTTACCTATTACCAAGCTGCTCGCTCTGCAAAGCCCTGTGATAAAACCGTAAAACTTGACATTTTAATTATTATTTTAATCATTATATACCATTTTATATACATATTGACATTGCTCAATATTATGTACAAAATGACTTTAAATACTTTGATTATTGTAAATGTGAGCTATGTGGGTTTTTAGGTAATTTTTTTTTTTTTTTTCACTTATTTTATATGATGGTCTTGCATTTTGAGTACTCTATGCGGCCTATCTGAATGTACTTTCTTTGGTATTTTTCGTAGAGTCGTTGAGCTCCTTAAATCCTGGGTTGAGCTACACGATTACTGACAAATTTTTGCACTGACTGGACAAGTCCACTCAAATTTGTGTGGTTCTTTCCTCAAAAGACCATTTTATACGCGGATCTACATGGTCCTCATATGATCTGACCAAGATTATGTCTGGACTTTAAAAGAGACTGTGAACTCTGAGTTTCTTTAGCCATTTCTTTTCAGGGGTAGTCAGATAGGAAATGTTGACTCCATCTAGCTTTTTTTTTTTAATATTTCGTGTAAAAGTGATTCCGATATCCTATTTACAGAATAAACAATTTCATTTCCATGAAAATTTGTTTATCTACTGCCAAATAAGTGTAACAAGGTGAAATTTTGTAACTTAACTTATCACCCGCATGCCTCGATGTTAATGCGGATAATCTACACCAAAGTTATGTAAGGATAGCCCATTCAAGGCTATCAAGCAAGGGTACTCATTTATAATTTTCTGTGTTACACAACAAACTTTAATTTTTAAACGTTCAATTACTGATTTGATTAAAAAAAACCGGTTAAGTGCGTGTCGGACCACGCACAATGAAGGGTTCCGTAGATGGGATCAATTGATCCCAAGAACAAACTTAACGTTGTAGTTCAAATTTAAGTTAGGCGACTATTAGTGTACGGCCTGGGTGAAAAGGCGTGCGGCGGGGCGTTTTGCGTCGCGTGCAATCGGCGAAAGATTGTTCGGCGCGCCGCTCACCGCCACTCAGGACACTCGCGAGTCATTGTATGTGTTTAACATGTACGCCGCACGCGCCGCCCCGCCGGACGCTCGAGTCGAGCGTGCACTCAGTTCGTACCCTTACTCGGTTAGTTCTAAAGCCTACTTGCTGTAATAGTTTTCTTTCTAACTTGGTTATATATTATATAAAGCTGTGATTTTTATCACATATCCAAATACAACCATTTAGCTGGCAGGGTGGGAGGGACACTTGACTCTAACCAAAATTAGCACTTTAAAGCTTAATATTACGCAAACGGATCCCTGAATCGATATTTTTGAATGGCCTATCCAACGATACCACACACTATGGGACAGACGAGGAAAAACAATATCATCCCCACTTTACGTGAGGTAACCCAAGAAACCACTTTGTCGGCGTGATTAATATGTATACCCATGCCAGATTACAGCTTTCTATACTCCATTTATTATAACATTAGACAAATAACTGTTCTCACCCTGTCGTTATTTCGATGTAAACGTTTAATAAACTCCGTTATTTCACGATAAATACAAACCACTGTAATCTATTTACCATTTACATAAAAAAAAAGAACTCTAAAGTGCAGTAATTTTAACAATAATACATAATAACTGTCGTTATTTAGCCGTTATTTGTCTAATGCTAGTAAATGGAGTATAGTAATAAGAGTGTCTGAGCTAAGTCGCGGACAGACAGACGGACATGGCGGAACTATCCTGTTGTTCCTTGTTGACTACGGAAGCCTAAAAACGAAATAAGAATACAGAAGTACTCGTAAATATGAGAATATACCAACTTAAGAGGACATACTAAGAACGATCTCCAGCGCACACTGGTTTGTTAGAAATTCGGAAATACATGAATACTTAGCAATGCCGATCATAAGAGAAGAAGTAAACAACTACTGCAAAAAGTACAAGGAAAGACAAAGACCACATAAAACGCCTTAAGAGATGGCATATACTGGAACTCGACCAAAGGAACTAGGGCCCAAGTCTGCTATTTTTATAAATTCGTCACTCCAACACGATGCTATTGTCATTTTGCTAAAAGTTCGTAATCTGCTAAATTCATAATGGTCGATCATTGGTCGGTCAATGGTCTCGTAATAGAATTGTATTACAATGGCATTTTGAAAATTTATTCATGCCAGATTTCATTTATATATATTTTTTTACATATTATTTATTAGTGTTATAAGCAATCTGAAGTAGTAGGAAATTGGAAGTTTAGTAGGAAGTTTTATTTGTCATTATGTACCAATTCTTTCAATGGAGTGTCAGTGGCTGACCATTGGAAAGTCATAATGACGCCATTATGTTAGTAGATTACCAAACTTGTCAAAATCAACAATTATGAAATCAATGATAGACCATTCTGAGACTATTGTAATAGCAGACTTGAGGCCCTGAAGTGTTCCCACATGTAGATGGTGCTATTCACTGGAACGGCAATCAAAAAAATCCCACCCCAGATCACATCTAATTATGGCTAAACAGCCGATTGTAGATAAAAAGAGAAAAAAAAAAACGGACATACTGCAGTCCACTAGCGCCACTCCTTTAAAAAAATATTATCTCGTGTCTGAGAAGGAATTATGAAAAACGGCTCAACAGCGACCTCGGTAAATGTCTAGTATGTTCTAATACCTTTCATATTGAGATACGAAGCAACAAAATTCATTCTAAAGAAAAACGGCCACATTCCTCTAGCTAGATCTTATTTTGTTGCTTCGTGTCTCAATATGAAACTTTATAAACGGTATTAGAAAATTCTAGACACACTTACCGATGTCGCTGTTGAGCCGTTTTTCATAATTCTTTCTCGGTCACGAGATAATATTTTTTTAAAGGAGTGGCGCTAATGGACCGATGTATGCGCTCATAATAGATCGTGGACAAACGAAAGAGACATCCAGTCTGCAACGACCTCGCTACGAATGAGATGCTACGCTACTACGCGACAAGGTGCGCTACGGGCTACGCTACGCAACGAGACGCTACTCTACGAAACTTGCTACGAGGGAATGCAACTATCTTTCAATCAATCAACTCAGCCTATCGCAGTCCACTGCTGAACATAGCCCTCTCCCATACTGCGCCACAGCACCCTGTCCTCCGCCTTCCGCATCCAGTCTGTCCCAGCCACCTTTTTGAGGTCGTCGATCCATCTAGCTGGGGGGCGTCCCACACTACGCTTGCCGAAGTTCCTTGCTCGGAGTTTCTTTGGAGGATAAAATCAAGAATGAAATTATCCAGAAGAGAACCGGAGTTACCGACATAGCTTGCAGGCTTGCAGAGTAAGCAACTATCTTTGATTCTAATTAATTTCTGGGACACCATACGCATTTTAATGAGTTTCTTTCTTATTCTTCTCTTCACTATATGAAACTACCTTTTGGAAAGGGCACAAAAAGATTCTATTGACATGTAATTTTTGACATTCTAAAGTGCCTTTTATGATTACTTATGCGCTAATTGAATTGAATTTTGATTTTGAATCTGCATTGTTACATTGGTTACGCTTTCATAATATAGTTCACATTGTGGTATGTGATAGCTGAATATACGGTGTATCAACCTCTTAACGGCGGACCACTATTTACGCTACACCCTATATGCCAGTTCCATGGAACTACTGGGAGAAAAAAATCCCAGTAGTCCTATAATGGAACTAGAGAATGGAACTACTGAGATACGGCGGAAAATGGAACTACTGGGATACGGTGTATGAATGAGCTTTTAGCATGGAAAGTTCTATTCCGTTTTCACATCGATCATTCCTATTCGACAAATAACCACAGGAATGAATCATTTGCTGGAAAAATGAATCAGCACCTAAACTACCGATATCATCGCGCGTTTTGTGCTGTCGTACACCCACGCTGTTTGTCAATTCGATATCCATCGCGGTGTTTGTTTACAAAAGCTTAATCAAACCGTTTAATAATTCCTCAATGGATGTAGAAGTGTGGCCAACATTGGCGATTGCGTAAAAGGCTTATAAAGAACTGGTGGAAAATCACGCAAGCTTCAAGCCGCCACTTGTTGACAAACTCATTCAAGGTCAGGACATTGAATCTACTTTGTACACATGACCTTTCCCACACATCCATTATCGATGATGGAAAGATTATAAAAAATACTTTTCCAAGAATTTCAATAAGAGCCTCCATTAGAAAGTTCGACACACTTTAATAAAATATCAAGACGGACATAACAGCACACACTACACTTTGAGCAATATCAATATCTTCGTATACATTCAACTTTAACAAAAATAAACTTTTACTTAGACATGATAACTTAACGCAACGTTTGTCAACGGATGTTCACATATTCAAGTAAATGATTGCACTCTCTTAATCTAAGTTAGAACCAACTGTTCTCCTTTTTCATCTTGTCTCTGTGGCGACCTTTCATTTCTAGGCTCTGGAATATCTCGGATAGCTTGTCTAAATTCTGCGCGGGACTCTGCGGCAACTCCTGTAGTTTGCATATACTCTTGTCTTCTTCTGCAATACAGACCCTGTACGTCTGTCGCTCTCTCAAACACAGCAGCTTCCCTGTCTCCGGCATCGTCGACATCTTCGCTACTTGCAGAGCTGCTTTCTTAAACCTCGTCTTCGGCGAAGCTTTTGGCTGTTCTACCTTCTTTATTGTATTCTCTGTATTTGGCTTCGGCTGTATCATTTGCGTCTTCTTTGTAATGGACATGTCATCCTTACACACTTTAACATTTTCTGCAGTCACGAATATAGGTTTTATAACATCGTATGTGTTCTCTCTGAGTAACTGTTGCGGCCTTTTGACGTCCAGCTGGTCCAGGGAACTCTTCCTCTTGAACCCATGTATCCTCAACGGAGTCAGAGGCTTGAGCACATCGCGAATTTTGACGGAGCGGTCCAACGAGCCTGATTCATTCTTGTTGAGGTCAAACACGATCACTTTTGTGTTGGATCTCTCCAGCTTCTGTCCAATAGCCGGGAGAGGATGGAAGGGAGATAGGGACGGTTTGATTTGAATGTCGTTGTCGAGCATTCTCATTTGTGCCGTTTTGTTCTTCCGCGTGTTGAGCTTCCGCGGCGCGTATATCGTGGTAAGCGCGCGCGTTTTGTGCGGGTCGAGCGGTGCAAGTGGCCCGGGCAGCATGGGACGTGCGGCGGCGCGCGAGCCTGCCCGCCGACAGCCGCGTCCGACCTTGGCTGACGTCGCCCCTCCCGTGTGTCGCTCACGCGCGCTGCCCTTCGCTTGACCACGTGCGCAAACAAGCACACCGCTGCAACAAAGCGCGGCGTCCGAATAACGCACCATGTAACCGTATCCCTCAACGGTCCGTGGCCACTGCAGTATCCCAAATTTCTCGAAGAATATTAATTTCTATTGGCATTTCAGTTATTTGAACGAATTCATAGTTTTTTCAAAACTAATTGTCAAAGCAATCACGTAATTGTCACGGGGTCTTTAAAAGCCGCCAGTATGGTATTGATGCGTTAAAAAAAAACTAGAAACTAGGTTGTTCGCACTACGTTTAAATATACAGGGCGTCCCACAATTTACTGAATAAATACTTTATTTTAATTTTAAAAACAATACGAACTGCATTCAAAGAATTTTAAATAATCGCCTGTCTGAACCGGGAATCGAACACGCCAAAAGAGAAAAAAAAAACTTGATCGAAAGGCTAATTCATATACATGTATTTCTTCTAAATAACATAGCATCTAAAATAAAAGGAAGACCAGGTTTTAGGTTCAAGAAAAGTAAAAACTTTTGTTCAGTTTCTACTTACGAGAATCTACCAACACCTAACTATGTAGACAGTTAAGTCTATCAAAATGACGAAATATAATGTTCCGTAAAATTATCTTTAGCTACGCAATATATACTACCCTTCGTGTTTTAGTCTTTAAGTTATAATAAGTAGTTCCATTTATAATCATGGGCCAGTTTATTGTCATTAATCGGACACATTTCCAAAATTTGCTAAAACTGAGAATTTCGTGATAGAAAAACTGAATCACTCTTTGCCTTGGAATTAAACCTAAGACTCCCCAATTTAGCAATTGCATTATTATATCATCGAGACAATCCCTAGAAAAATAGTGGCACAATAATATCATATCGAGCACACAATACCGAAAAGTAACAACAGCCATATTTTCCGGCAGTTCATTAAAAAAAAATGTTTTTTTGCACCTTCAAGTAATAAAAAACATGGTTTACATTAGAAATAGGCCCTTAAGGTAAGTAAGGTTGTATGTTCGAGTTGCAGCCAATACCTAAGCTAAGATAACTTAATATCTTGTAATTATTGGTATCAGCGCCCACCCTCGTTATCATTACAGGCGATGTTTTTGTGCCTACCTTATGAAATAATTTAAAATTAATGAGAAAAACACCTTGTAGCTCCCACAATAGTTATGAACTGAACATAAGTGAAGGTATAAATTTAATATTTTAATTACAGGAATAAGTTTGATATAATCTAGATGAGCTTTATATTTTTATTTTACATCGGGTTTGCTCTTGACTTTGGTCTAGGTCTGGGTGACAGAGACAAAGTCTACGATGGAGTGAGCTTACCCAGAAGAAGCCTGTTCACTCTCACTTTGAATAGATTAGGGTTGTATGCGTTACGTTTACGTTATAATAGGTAAGTTAAGTTTTAAATTGTTACATACTAAGCACAAAAATTAGGAACTGTTTTAGGTGCAAAACTAGAATTAAATTAGAATTAACAAAGAAACAAATTTAATTATAAAATAAAAATGAGTGAGTGAGTGTAGGGCCAGCTACTCTTTGGCTAGCGTGATGTATAAAGGATAACTTTAACGGGTACTTAGCACCTGCCACGCTTTAACATCGTCACACTGGGCGGGACAGCGGGACTGCGGGACGAGGAGTAATGACCATTATTACCACCATCGATCGACTGCGGTGACCTTCAGGCGGGCGAGGAAAAATATTGTTTGTCAGGTGACACGCGTATGGACAAACAGCTTTCAGTATAATTGATTTGGAATGGATGGAGACAATCGTGTAGAAGTGATTAAAGGTCAAAGAATTTCAGTATACTTACTCGTATGCTGTGGGTTTAAAGTATTTTGTCAATTGTTGTGGAAGAAGTAAATAGGTACCTACTCAGAAGAATGTACCTAAAAAGAGTTACCGCCGCTTATGAACACCTAAACACAAACCGACGTCAAAAATATATGGTTTTATCGAAGTTATTCCTGTTATAATTTTATTCCGCGTTTATAAGGCGGAAAAGGCCTTACAAATAATCGGAGCAGCCGCACCTGCCGCTTAGCAGCCGCGTGTATCACCACGTGGCAGCCACGTAGCTGCTGCATAGCTGTCACGTAGCTGCCGCGTAGCTACCACGTAGTATCCACGTAGCTGCCGTGTAGCTACTGCTTAGCTGCTGCGTAGCTGCTGCGTAGCTGCCGCGTAGTTTCCGCGTAGCTGTCACGTACCTGTTGCGTAGCGGCTGCGTAGATTCCGCGTAGCTCTCACGTAGCTGCTGCGTAGCTCCTGCGTAGCTGTCACGTAGTTTCCGTGTAGCTGTCACGTAGCTGTCACATAGCTGCCACGCAGCTTCCGCGTAGCTGTCACGTAGCTGCCGCGTAGCTGCTGCGTAGCTGCCGCGTAGCTTCCGCGTAGCTGTCGCGTTCCTGTTGCGTAGCGGCTGCGTAGATTCCGCGTAGCTGTCACGTAGCTGCCGCGTATCGTCCGCGTAGCTGTCACGTAGCTGCCGCGTATCTTCCGCGTAGCTGCCGCGCAGCTGCTGCGTAGCTATCACGTAGCTGCCGCGTATCGTCCGCGTAGCTGTCACGTAGCTGCCGCGTATCTTCTGCGTAGCTGCCGCGCAGCTGCTGCGTAGCTATCACGTAGTTTCCGCGTAGCTGTCACGCAGCTTCCGCGTAGCTGTCACGTAGCTGCCACGTAGCTGCTGCGTAGCTGCCGCGTAGCTTCCGCGTAGCTGCCGCGTAGCTTCCGCGTAGCTGTCACGTAGCTGCCGCGTATCTTCCGCGTAGCTGCCGCGCAGCTGCTGCGTAGCTATCACGTAGTTTCCGCGTAGCTGTCACGCAGCTTCCGCGTAGCTGTCACGTAGCTGCCACGTAGCTGCTGCGTAGCTGCCGCGTAGCTTCCGCGTAGCTGCCGCGTAGCTTCCGCGTAGCTGCCGCGTAGCTTCCGCGTAGCTGTCACGTAGCTGCCGCGTATCTTCCGCGTAGCTGTTACGTAGCTGCCACGTAGCTGCCGCGTACCTTCCGCGTAGCTGCCGCGTACATTCCGCGAAGCTGTCATGTAGCTACCGCGTAGCTTCCGCGTAGCTGTCACGTATCTGCTGCGTAGCTACCCTATAGCTACCGCGTAGCACACCACCTACATGCCACAGCAGCCACGCCAGCACGCCAGCCACGCATAGAAATCCCCTTTAAAGGTCGAATTTCCAAAAATTACTTTTTAGAGTTAGAGCTAGTTAGAACATTATAAAAATCCGAATGCAAAATCCCTTGTGCAAACTGATATGACAGTCATTCAGCACTTCGCCCGCGATTTCCTTCGCGTGGATATCGTCCCCCTCCACCCCCTTTAATGGTACTAATAATTATTAAGATCTATTATGTATTTATACAAAAGTATAAGTATACATGTTGCAACGATCCCATATAAATTGAGATTAGGGCAGGAGAATGATGATGAAGTATTCTGGTCATGTTTCAAGTTTGGTTTTTTCTTACTTATTTAAAATCCTTACTTAATATTATAAATTTTAAAGTAACTCTGTCTGTCTGTCTGTCTATCTGTCTGTCTGTCTGTCTGTCTGTCTGTATGTTACATTTTCACGCCTAAATCGCTGAACCGATCGTCATGAAATTTGGCAGAGATATAGCCTGGGATATGGAGAAGGACATAGGCTACTTTTTTACGCGATAACCGACATCCACGCAGGCGGAGCCGCGGGCAAAAGCTAGTATTTTCATAATTTCATATCTGTTAACTGTCTGGCCGAGCTTAGGCGCACCGCAAGTGATGTTATTTATTTATTTATTATTTATTTAATACTTTAAGCACAAAAACATGTACAGAGGCGGACTTAATGCCATAGGCATTTTCTACCAGTCAACCCTTGGGTGATGCAGAGACATACAGTAGTAGGTGCAATAGCGAAAATTGAGGAATAAATATTCATTTAAATATAAAGATAAACATAAACCTATTACAAACTATAAATTCAATATATAAATCTTATTATATATAAATATAAGCACAAATAAATACACATTAATATACTAAAACAAATAACGACACACAATGGGAAAACATTACCGTTATGATGATACTGCCAGCTTCTTGCGAATATGCTCACGAACTTTTACTTTAAAAGATAATCGGTTGGTTGCCATCCTGATTTCCTGGGGGAGCGCATTCCACAGAGAGATAGACTGTATGAAGAAGGAAGAGTGAATGAAGTCTGTGCGGTGAGTGGGACATTAAAGAAGACGATTGTGAGATGAACGAAGATTTCTATTGTGGTTGGCGCAAATGTACTGAAAGTGGGGGGCTAGGTAACGAGGGGAAGATGGAGAGTCAATAAATGAAAACAAGGTGGTCAGCGCCCTTTGCTCTCTGCGCTAGCGTATGGGCAACCACTTTAGAAGCGACCGATGCGCAGAGACATGATCATATTTACGCAGATTGAAAACGAATCGAATGCAGTTATTGAGAAGACGGTCAAGTTTGTCGAGGAGATCTGCATTCAGGTCATAGTAGCACACATCACCATAATCGATGATAGGGAAAATTAAGGACTGCACAAGCATTGTCTTAGTGCTCGCTGGTAATATATTTTTCAATCGGTACAGAGCCCGCAGCGTTCCAGTAACCTTCTGGCTTACCTTAGCGACTTGAGTTCGCCAGTTCAGAGTATTGTCAATGTGCAAGCCTAGGTCCTTCACGTCAGTGCTAAAAGGAAAGACCGTACCATTGAAGAGAACCGGTGGCAAAGTTGAACCATCCACCTTGCTAATACCACGAGGACTGCCAATGATGATCGCCTGGCACATCTTAGGGTTTACAGCTACACCAAATCTATCAGCCCAGGTTTTTATGGCTATCAAGTCCCTATTCAATTTGTCGATAGCGTCAGTTAGTGGCGTTGTTGTTATATGAGGTCCCCATTGTAATTTCTCGTCTAACGTGATTCCTAGGAAAACCGTTTGATTAATAAAATCCCGTTTTTCTCCATTCAATATGTACAATACTTTGTATGTACACATACATATGTATGTGTTCAATACATTCTTTACTTCTAACATTGGGTAATTTAAATCGAATAATTTTTTTTTTTCCTTAAACCAATCCTGGACCTGAAGAATAGAATTATTCTTATTATTATTATTGATTCGGGTAACTTATTATATATTTTTATAGACCGTGTGGTGCCGGACTATCCCATTTCCTCCCGTGGGTGTCGTAAAAGGCGACTAAGGGACTTACTAGAGAATGGGCAGCAGCGTTCTCTATGCAGTTTTAACACCATACTGCGATCGCCAACCCGCCTGCCAAGCATGGCGATTATGGCAAACCCCCCTAATTGGGGGAGACTTATGTCCAGCAGTGGATGTATTTGGCTGAAATGATGATGATAATAGACATAACCAGAGGGCTTATTTAATGTATTTTTAAGATGGGACGTTGGTAAGTTTAGTCGTGTTTTGTATCGGAGTGTGTATCTTGTTTGTATCTCTACTCGTTTAGAGTTAGAGTTAGATTACAGGATTGGATTAGATTGGACTGCTTACTACGGGGTTTGTCCGTTTGTCGATACAAGCAATTTTGCGATCAATCTTTTAACTAATTCACATCAGTTTTCTGCTTTATTAAAGTAGGTACCTATCCATACTAATCCATACTAATATTATAAATGTGAAAGTAACTCTGTCTGTCTGTCTGTCGGTCTGTCTGTCTGTCTGTATGTTACGTTTTCACGCCTAAACCGCTGAGCCGATCGTCATGAAATTTGGCAGAGATATAGCCTGGGATATGGAGAAGAACATAGGCTACTTTTTTACGCGATAACCGACATCCGCGCGGGCGGAGCCGCAGGCAAAAGCTAGTACTCTATAAACCTAGCATGTGGGTAGTTACAGTTTGTACAAATTTCTTAACATGCCAATAACCAACTTTACAGTTGTTGTTTTAAGGTTGCAAGTTATTTGACAAACAGACTGTGGGAAAGTGCCATACTACTTCTATGTAAGTTCTTGAAGTGGATGATTTGTCGCAAATTGCAGTAAATGCGCAGTTTCTTCGATAAAAATGACACTGAATTATAAATGAGTGAATAGTCAATGCCAAGGACAAAATTTTATAAGGATGGATGAATTATTAACTGCCTACAATTTTGCACAAGACAGCCTAAAGAATCATCGCCTCTTCCATACTATACATCAGGGATCAGAAGGCTATCTGTAAAAAATAGGTACGCGTCACTCAAGTGAATCGTTCGATCAATGAGATGGTCAGTTTAACGTGTGTATCTGTATATCTGTGTATCTGTGTGTCTGTCTGCGCCGTCGTAGCTCACAAACAGATGAGTGGATTTGTTTTCTTTTTATCATCATCATCATCATCATTTTAGCCGAAAGACGTCCACTGCTGGACATAGGCCTCCCCCAAGCACCGCCACTTCGACCGGTTCTGTGCTTCTCGCATCCAGCGGATTCCTGCGGCTTTCATAAGGTCATCGGTCCACCTTGTGGGAGGTCTTTTTTTTCTTTTTATATGATGACTTAATCGAGAGTGTACCTATAATTCAAGAAAATTAGTTCAACCGTTTGGGAGCTACGATGGCACAGACAGACACATGCAGATACACAGATCAGCACTTTTCTGATTGATGAATGGATGTCAGCATCTTCCACAGATTTTGGTATTCTGATACTGCAATGATACTAAAACATGGTAACCTTGAACTGATGCTGCAGCATCTTCTGGAATTTGTAGGATACCCAATTCCCTAACCAACTTACAGCAGAGGTATATGGCTCATTGGGATGGTCTCAATGAATAGGTTATAGATATATATATATATAGTTATATATCAGTGCCTGGTGCCATCATCAGGCCCTGATCACCATCAATGAAAACGCCAAACAGACAAGGCTTATTTATACCTAGCAATAATGAATTTATGCTATTGTAGAAAACATAGCTGTTTAACTTATTATGATTAGCCGTCCCCCGAAAGCGACGACGCATGGACCAAAATATTACATAAAACTTATATTAAACTTAAAAGGCCAATACATATGATTTTTTTTACTTTTTAGAGGTTCTTTTTTGTGTCGGGGTTATTTTTTAACATTTTTGTTTTATTCCGTGATTTACTTCTTTTTTTTTTGGTTACATGCCACGACTGCACGACACCAATTACATACTTGAAATGGACGTTCATTGAATGCTCCTTTCATTTCGTTTTTCGATCATTTGGTATAGGCAAGTGAAAGATGCCAAGTGTCTAAATCCACATCATTGGATTGGTTCACTAACAAAAAAAAAAAAAAAAATAAAAAAAAAATTAATTATTGATTAATTTTGTGTTCAGACGTTTTACTTCGAGCGGAAGACGAGAGAATGAGAGGCAATAATTAACAAAAAGTGTAGCTTCTGAATATCTGCTTTAGGGGAGGACAGCACCACCTACTAGTTTCTTCCGGTGGGTACAGGTCGCCTCGAGAACTCTTCTGCCCCATCGGATATTGGCTTTGCGCACCAATGTGGCCGCTGCCACTCCAGTATAGGTACCATTTGTAGTCTTCGTGCCATGTCGGTTACTTTGATTCTTCTACAAATCCATATTTCTGATTCGATCGCACAGGGCAACTCCATAATTATTTAGTCACAGGGACGAACTCGTTTTGACCTCGCTGTTGTAATAGTTATTAGAAAGCTCAATAAAATCGACAGTAGAAGTTATGTTATTTGGGTCAAGTTCGGGCAACATGTCGAGGACGTGTTACGTTCCCATCAAAAATGTATCGGATCCCGTACACGTGGTTCTATGTTCTATGTGGAATCCGCGTATCTCTGGTCAGTTTCCCTCACTCGTCACTTACGTTGATTATAATTTATAGTCAGTTTCGTTGATTGGTCAGTTTTGCGGAGACAGTTGCGTCAACTCGACATTTTCCACTGTTTGCCAGTTTTCTTGATTCGTCAGTTTGGTATACTCAAGGAAAAAGATATGCTTACGAAACACGGATAATGGTGCCGATTCCCTTGTTCACGAACTAAACTAAATTTAAGTTCAGTGCATCTTTTTCTTTCTATTTCATTAAGAAAAGGACAAAAGATAAATTTTTGTTTAGTCCTGTCAAATTAATCAGCGCTTGACGTAAATTGACATAATTTTAGTCGGCAAGTTTTTAATTACGTCTAAACTTGTATGGAGTAGTGACAGGCGCTGATTAATTTGACAGGACTAAACTAAAATGTATCTTCTATCCTTTTCTTAATGAAATAGAAAGAAAAAGATGCACTGAACTTAAATTTAGTTTAGTTTGTGAACAAGGGAATCGGCACCAATGTTAGGAATTCCTGAGCCAATTTAAATCAAACTGATTATTAGACTTTTGGGCTGCTGGCTGATTGGTAACAACTGTCAACGATCGATGAATGACAGCCGGGACCAATGGCTAAGGGGCCATTTAAGTATTACGTAAGCAGAATTTTAGTAAACTTAAACCCCTTAAAGTTGTATTTTTTAAACCACATTTTTTTAATCACAATGTTTTAAAATTAAAATCACAATCAAAATATTTTGAAATAACTTAACTTCTAATATCATTTAACTCAAATCTGATAGGTGGAAATGTATACATTTTAATTATATTTTATTTGGCTTCGTTGGTCTTGTAGTCGCTACTGCTGAGCGCGAGGTTCTGGGTTCGATTCTCGAGTCGAAAAAAGTGGCATTGGGTTTTTCAATCAGAAATATTTCCTTAGTGGCTCAGTTTGAACGTGGGCTCGGTTAGTGGCAATAGATTTGCCTCCTATTACCTATATGGTACTTAAACACAACTGGTAAAATATGGGTGTACTCTACGTACACCTCTGCCATTCTCTTTGACGAAACAGGCGTGATGTTATGTTACGTAATACATAACAAAATTAGCAGACTTGTGTGCAGTTTTCTACCGACTGCATTTTGACTGATTAATTAATTGAATTAAACTAACAAATCAAGGAAACTGGCAAACACTGCAAACGTCGAGTTGACGCAACTGTCTAATTCGCTAAACTGACCAATTAACGAAACTGACAAATCAACGAAACTGACGAATTAGATAAACTGACGAGTGGGGGAAACTGATCAGTGATACGCGGACTCACCGCGTTGTTCATCTAAAATACGTAACGGATCTTGATGCGGATTCCATCATCATTTAGAGACTTTATATTATAATCAGCGTTTCCATTGCTGGGACACAGGCCTCGTCTGTGTGAGAAGGAGTGGGCCGCAATTTTCGTGCCAAGTTTAAAGTTTATAAACTCAAGGAATAAGATTTTTCAAACAAACGAAATCTGTCCCTTTTTTATTTTTTTTATTTATGTACACACAAAACCCCTTTTCCTTTTTACCCCTTTTAAAGGGAAAAAGTCCGTTTCCTTTTATATATAGATTAGAGTAAAGTGATTCTAGAGGCTTCAGTCTAGCAGTGAACTGCTGATGACAGTTATATTTATACAATACATAGAAATAAATAAAATTGAAGTGTCTGTTTGTAATGTCAGTTTTTAGGGTTCCGTACCAAAATGATAAAAAGGAACTATTATGGTGTGACACTGTCTGTGTGTCACAGCTGAATATCTCAAGAACTACTGATGCTATCAAACATAAAAAAACCCCCCTTATCTCCGAAGTTTGCATAGAGAAAAATCTGGAATTATTCTATGTGATAGCAGCTTATGTAAAGATTACTGGAAAAATAAAACTATGTCTCTAAATAGCACACTTTATCAGAAATCAACAAAAATTACATTAGTTCCTTTATCTGCCAAGAGTGGCGATGACCTATAACTGCAATATTCTACACCATTCTCTATTCTATTCTATAGGGCCGATTTTGGCTAAAGTAACATTAGTAAAAATCTAAACTTCCTTGTTTAATGTTGATTTATCTGTTTACACTCATTAATCACGAGAATGACACCTAGTATCTAGGCCGACTCCTAGACGGTGTTGTAAAACTACAGTCTCTGACAATAAGTGAGTCGCTGATGCTGCCATGTGTTAAAAAATCGAGGAAAAAATTGCCAGCTCAATAGCTAGCCTTAGGGAGGTGTCATTTCTTTGTATGGGATTGGGTATCTGTACGTAGTATTATATTATGTGTGCTTTGGGTGAAGCACAGTTGTAGTTTTTCTGGGCTGGAACGGAACCCTCGGTGCGTGAGTTCGACTCGCTCCTTAACCAGTTTTTGTAACGCGGGCAGCTACTAATGCCAATGAATAAATCAAATATTTTAGTCGTCACCACTTATTTGTTATATCCTTTTGATACTTTATTTATAAACGCTGCTTAAAGTTAAGTAATGATTAGCAACTGTTTAACCATACATTTTTGACGTTTGAACGTCACTTAACTTTAAGCAACGTTTATGAATAAACCCCATTGTCTTGAACTTGATTATTTAAAACGTCAAAAAGTAAAGACCATACTCAAGTATCTAAGAAAATATATTAGTCAACAGCACTTGACCTTGAAACGCTTAAGTATGACATTGACCTTGACTTTCATCATGAATAAGTGACCTTCTAACCTTCGCGTGTAGACCGGAGACGAGTCTGAGTAATTCCTTTACGCGATCTCACACCAAGATATCAAAGAATTTGCATAGAAATACAATCAAATTGATGCGTAGGACCTTTTTGGCGTAATCTGGAAATCTATGACCCATAAGCATTTTGTTGTAGGTGTGACCGATTATGGTAAAGGTTATAGGGCACAGAGTCCTCGTTTAACAATCCGTCTGTGGATTAGGTTTATTACTGTTGCAGAGATGACGAGGAGCAAATATCCCTTCTGACCTATAAGACCGCGTCCTATTTAAAATCAAATCAAATCAATTTATTTGCCATAAGTGTTGGTACAATTTTGGTCTTAACATATATAAATACAGATCCATAACACTAGTCATAAGTGACATGCAAACATTTGGGTTTAAGTATATTTAGTTCATAGTTATAATTCAACTAAAATTAAAATTGAGTAGCAATATTATTATAATTATAGGTATTAGATACTTACACTAAAAACGAAGAAAATATTGTTAATGTCAAAGGATAGATGATAATTTATTTTATTATTATATTTGATTGTTATTTATTTTTCAATCTCTTATTAAATATGTCGCTTACTGAGTAGAAATTATTTTCCCTTAACCATACTTTAAGACACCTTGTAAATTTATTAGCCGGTAATATTTTAATACTTCAATTAAAGCATTTAAAAGCGATTGTCTCGCGAATGCGCGATCGTCGCGCTTAAGTATGTCACTTTTTGCTCGGTGAAACTGAATGCGTGTTCGCGCCGACAGAGGGCGCGTTTTCCGAACAAATTCATACCAATATCAAATCGCTTTTAAATAGGACACGGTGTAAGACTGTTATTATTTATCTATTTATTTATTTATTTATATAGTTAATTAAAACGGTACAACACCAATGACATTAATTAACATAGAAACATAAAAAATATTAACAATTTTTGTATATAATTTCATTAAAATACTATACCTCTCAGGACTATCACTAAACATCATATACAACAACTTTTGTTCTATGACTTTTAATAATTCATCAGTTTTTTGGGTTCCGTACCTCAAAAGGAAAAAACGGAACCCTTATAGGATCACTCGTGTCTGTCTGTCCCTCTGTCGCAGCCAATTTGCTCCGAATGTAATGGACCGATTAAGTTGAAATTTGGTATACATATCACTTTGAGTAACCCAAACACGGACGTAAACCGTAAATAAATGAATTTAGAATATTGGGGTCAGTTTTGGGGGGCAAACAAAAAAAATTAAAATAAAAAGTTTTGTAAACTGTACCGTGTGACATATCAAATGAAAGGGCTTACTGTGAGGGTCTCAAATGTATTTTTTTTTTATAATTAAAAAAAAAAATTTGAAGTTATAAGTGAAAATAGACGAAAATTGACCATTCTCCCCCCTTATCTCCGAAACTACTGAACCTAAAATTTTGAAAAAAATACAGAAAATAGTTCTATGCTTATAGATTACAAGAAAATATATAAGAAGTCTATGGTGTTAAAATAACATGGTATATCTCTCGATTATGTGCGTACAAACTTACATTTGCAGTTGGAATGTATGGGAGATTATGTGTACCAACTACAATGTAAAGTTTGTTCTTAGCATAAATTCTTTCCAAGTACGGAACCCTTCATTGTGCGTTGTCAGACACGCACTTGGCCGGTTTTTAATTCATCAGACTTTCATACAAACATACAAAAATAAAAATATTAACGCTCTAAATGTATAGAACAACGAAATCTTGAAGGTTTGTTTTTGGAAAATGTATTATGTTTTTTTTTTAATTCATAGAACAAAAGTTGTTAATGATGTTACTAATAGAGTCCTGCAACCAGCAAGGTTTTTTTGTGTTTTACCGTATATTCTTTATTGTACTCCCGATACTAGATTACACATTACAAAAAGAAAAACATACACTACAAAATACATAATGGGCGGCCTTATCGCTTACTGCGATCTCTTCCAGGCAACCTTGGCATGGACTGTGATATTATCAGCTTTATATTGTGGTCATGATTATCAGAGCACAAAAATTAAGATTCTAAGAATTTTGCCAATGTTCCTGCTGTACCAAGTAAAGTCAAGTAGGCTAGTAGCCCGATGGGTGATCGAGACTCGCCCAGACCACCTGGTCTGTGGTCTGTGCCTCCCTAGGCATGGCACAAAAGGTAGGAAGCCTTTACTCAGCACTGGGTGGAACAAGGCTGCTAATTATGATAATGATGATGATGATGACCAAGTAGGTACCACCTCCCAGACAGGATAAATTCTCATCTATTTCTTGTGGGCTTCATATGAAAGAAAGAAGAAGAAAGAAAATTTGTTTATTCCGAACAAGACGCACATTACATGCAAAATAGACAAAATACACATACTAATACAACGTAACCAAAAGCCTCGTATTCAAAACCTTAAACTTTAAATTCATTTCTGCCTCGCGAAAAATTTGTCTGGTCCTTCGTGGCACAAACAGTTGGGATGACCTCAGATTTCCAGTTCTTTCTCGCTATTTATGAAACACAAAAGTAAATGTAACTTATCTGGCGCCACGACGTCGCCGAGTTAATGCTCTAATGGACACGTTAGACACAATAGCGTGATTGACGTGTAAGAGCGGTCAATGCACGTCAGGACCACAACACTTCACTTTCAAGTCACCTGATATTCTGTAAAGTACCTACCTAACTGTTATCAATGCGCATGGAAACAATGGTGTTTATAAAATAAATGATATTGATAGCTTTTGTGTTTCTGACGTGATTTTAATTAATACATCAAACTGTAATATTTTGTTCTAATGGTCAGTTGTATTTCTATTGTTTGTGTACGGTGAACACTTTTATCAGTAAGATATCGCAAATGTAAGTATTTTTTT
Source organism: Dryobota labecula (assembly GCA_947523025.1). Taxonomy (NCBI): domain Eukaryota; kingdom Metazoa; phylum Arthropoda; class Insecta; order Lepidoptera; family Noctuidae; genus Dryobota; species Dryobota labecula. The sequence goes on from OX383292.1 coordinate 4,299,665, forward strand.
ATAATTTAATTTTTATTTAAGTACGACAGTAGTAGCCAGGGACCGATATCGGTACTCGAAGAATACCGATATTTTAAGAAAATACCGATAACAGTATCGACATCTGGCATAAATACTGGTATTTTATATCAGTAATTTGAGTATCGGTATAAAATATCGATAATTATATCGATACTCAGTACTGATATCAGGCTACAATGTGTCTTCACAGAATCTTTATTGATGATTCTTCAATCGCGAATCATATTTTGATCAAGATACACCCTGACGGTATTCTGCAAATTGCAAAAAACGCAAAAAAATTAATAATAACTGTATTATATCTATACCCAAATATTGGTATATAGCGATATTACTGTATTTAAAAGAGCCGTGAACGTGTTTCGCAACAAGGCTCGGAAGGAAGTTACTTACACGTATATTATATGACGCGACACAAACACGCCACACCTAAATTGCGCCTACGAAGCGCCTAGGATACGCCTACGTGCGCATTCAAATCGGCTACGGTGCACCAATGGTTCGCTTAGTTACGACTCACCTGCGGTTCGCCTACGCTTCCGCTACGTTGCCCCTACGATGCGCCTACGAAACGTCTATGACGCGCTTAGCGTCTGAGCTTCATTCGCGCTTTACAGACACGTCCTCTATGCGTGCGTTTATTATTACAAATCTATACCTATATAAATAAATAAAATTGAAGTGTCTGTTTGTAATGTCAAAATAACAACGTTATACTAAAAACGTATGAAAGTATTTATCAGTACTATAACAAAAAAAAATACAATTTTAAAATTATTGTCTGTCTGTCTGTCTGTCTGTTTGTTCCGGCTAATCTTCGAAACGGCTGGACCGATTTTGCCGGGACTTTCACCGGCATATAGCTGATGTTATAAGGAGTAACTTCTGCTACTTTTATTTTCGACTAGCTGCTGCCCGCGGGTTCACCCGAGTGGATGTTTCAACAAAAAAAAAATGCTACACTACAAACAGACTTCAATTTTATTTATTTATAAGTATAGAAAAAGTCACGCGGGTGAAGCCGCGGACAGCAGCTAGTGGTAAATATAAAACAAAAGAGATAGGTACATAATGAGAAGGGTGGTTTTCGTTGGCATTATCCTCCCCCTTCAAAAGTTCACAATCCTAGGGGTTTATGACCTTCCTTAGTTCAAGGACATGATAGTATCATATTAGTTCGATAGATAATGATTGTTTCAATATTTAGGTACTTCCCTATTTTATGTGTAAAAAACATATAAGTAATAGTGAAAATAAAAGAAGTCTCGAAATTTGCCAAATTAATTTTACACTTTCACGGACACTGAGGTACCTATCTGTAATATGAAGTAGAGCGGAGGGGAGGGAGGGGTCTCGAAATATATTTACATTTGTTTTTGCCTTGACACTAGAAAAAACCGGCCAAGTGCGAGTCAAAATCGCGCACGAAGGGTTCTGTACCATTATCTATGTAAACGGCAAAAAACATGTTTGTCGTATGAAAAACCCTTAAATATTTGTTTTATTTTAATTATTTATTTTTAAAGTTAATATATAACTAAATACTCAGTGAATATTTCAAGCGTCTACCTGTTGCCGTTATCAATATCGAGCAAAAACAAGCAAAAAAAATCACGTTTGTTGATGGGAGCCCCCTTAAATATTTATTTTATTCTGTTTTTTTAGTATTTGTTGTTATAGCGGCAACAGAAATACATCATCTGTGAAAATTTCCACTTTCTAACTATCACGGTTCATGAGATACAGCCTGGTGACAGACGACATCACGATTTTTTCCATTTCTTTTCATTTTATTTTATTGTTTCTAGTTTGTGAGTCAATCATTGATTTTTAGGTTATGCCCTATCCCTTCACATAAATAACTACTAAAGAACTGATTATGTTTACATACTGTGTGGTGGGACCCTGGTGATCTAGCTGCTATACAGGTATTCCTAGTGCAGACACCGGTCTCACAAACTAGTGTCACATAGTTTTTAAGCTTGTCTGCATGATGTCATTGTTTGTGAAGAGAAAATATATTATTTGAATTTGGACAGACAGACAGACGGACAGCGGAGTCTTAGTAATAGGGTCCCGTTTTACCCTTTGGGTACGGAACCCTAAAAATTTAGTGAGTCAGTACGACACTGGATCACATGGTTTCTTAGTAATGTACGCAAGTTTACACGGTTATAGGCAGTTTCTCTGTTTTGACTTGGTAAAATTAACCACCTGTGGGCGTAGCGTCATATCAAACACGAAAAAAATACGCCTCTTGCTGCATGCCGTAACGTCAGTGAAACTGTGAGAAGGTACCATTCTTGATCGCCCCGGCTTTCAAAACGGTGGTGGATGGTGAAAAAATTCGATTCGTAGGTATGTATGCCTATAATATTTGAGGATTTCCCTCAACTCCAAAAAAAAAAAAACTCCTCATGGATCCCACCATCAGAACTAGATTTTCATAAAAATGGGACCAATCTGGAAGTATCTCCTTTCAAATAAATAATGATTTTTCGTTATCTATCTATCTATCTATATATATAAAATTCAAGATCCTGACTGACTGACTAATATATCAACGCACAGCCCAAAAAGGGGATAAAATAGGGGATGAAAGCTTGTATGAAAAATCTTATTCTTTTGGTTGATTAACTTGAAACTTGGCACAAATACTTGCCTAAGTAAGTAATAACATTTTTCATGATTTGTTTTTCAAAACTACCCCTCGAAGGGGGATTGCGGGGTGTCAAAGTTTGTATGTAGGAATTTTACCGCGCGGTTCGATTAACTTGAAACTCAGTAGAAATACTTGCGACCAAAAATAAAGAATAACATGTATCAGGGTTTTTCAAAACTCTACCCCTAACGGGATGAAAAGGGGTAGTCAATTTTATATAAGGATTATTCTGAACAAAATCCGACTCAACTAGGGAAGTATTGACATCCACGCGAGCGAAGCCGCGGGACACAGCTAGACAGTTTATAAACGACGGAGATATGAGGTAACAAATATTCAAAAAAAAAAAATATACAGCCTAATTGATAACCTCCTCCTTTTTGTGAAGTCGGTTAAAAATACAAACATGACAAGTTGCCAAAAGCCTCGTATTCAAGCAATAAAAGTTTGAATTTCATAAGGACCAACCCAACTGCAACAGTCACAGTTAATTAATCTAACTATTGTAAAACAGTTTAAAAGAGTAACGGTGAAGTTTCTTGCCCATTCTTCTCCATGCGAAACTACCTTTTGGAAGAGGCAACTAGAATCAATTTTATTTTCGTGTAAATTTTGACGTTCAAAAGTGCCATTTATGTGCCTATTTGAAATAAATGCTTTGACTTTGAATCAGTAATTTACCATGAGTGGTGGCTCGTGGCTATCACAATTGCTGATAAAATTGTATGAAAATTACGCTTAATTGCACCAATTGAACTGAAAAGTAATTAGAATCGATGTGTTATCAGAAGACAAATAAGTAATGATGATAATAACTTTCGTTTAATTATCGTATCGACCTCAACTCAACAACTCGACAAAATTGCGATATTTACTGAGCTGTAGGTATGCAATTTTAATTAGGTACTGTTTTTATGTGTCATTTTAAATGCATATTTATGATGCAATGATTATCACATATTCTCACTCATTTACTCCGTCGTAATCTGTTTTTTTTTACTATGGCATCTCGTAGTTGCCCTTGAGAGGTCGTGCCTCCTTAACCCGACTTTCCTGTGGCTGCCTTAAGTAAACTTAAAGCCTCCAGCCAGGGCATAAAACTTATAAACGACTGCACGCTAAGGGCAACCCCTGTAGGGTACGAACATAGAAATATAAAAAAACCGGCCAAGTGCGTGTCGGACCACGCACAATGAAGGGTTCCGTACTTGGAAAGAATTTATCCTAAGGACAAACTTAACATTGTAGTTGGTAAACATAATCTCCCATACATTCCAACTGCAAATGTAAGTTTGTACGCACAATATCGAGAGATTTACCATGTTATTTTAAGACCATAGACTTCTTATAGGTTTTCCTGTAATCTATTAGTATAGAACAATTTTCTGTATTTTTTTCAAATTTGAGTTGCCACCGGGTGGCAACTGGGACTTATTGCCCCCACTTCAAATCGCTATACATTGCGGCGTGGATCGCCAAACCATCGCTATCTGTAATTGCGGTCACATTTCCAATGTGGTTTTCTAAGTTTAAATAATTATCCCGCTGCAAGGCAAGACATAAACAACTGAGGAGTAGACAGCTAGACACTCAATAGTTTGCTAACTAATGCTTCTTTACCGTATAACTTTCAATTTATACCTAAATGCTCCGTTGCAAATGTTCAATGTCATTACCTATATAAAAACCTTTAAACAATTTTCCGCAGAATAAGGAAAATCGAATTTTTCCTTTTCTTGCCTACACACTGACCTTTTAAGACCATTATTGTGACCTACTAACCTATTTAACACGAATTTTGTGACACAGAAGTACAGTGACCTGTTTTCCTCACATCGACAATGGACGGTGGGATGAATAAACTTGATAATCCTATTGTGCAGCCTAATTATTTGATGCCTATTGAGTATCTAACTAAAATTAAACTATTGTTGTTGGATTTTTCTATCAGGAATTTCGCAGTGGCAGCCTGGAGTCTGGATTTGTGCCAGGTTGATGGCATTGGCAATAGGATCGCCCCCTAGTAGGTTATACTTTAGGTACACTTTTGTTTAACCCCTCGGAGATTACAGGAATAATGTTATATTAATTGTGTAACTAAGGCTGCCTTAAATTAGCCTTCATTCTGTCTTGCGCAGTTTTTGGTCCTTCGAGTCGGGCTCAATCATTTACACTCTAAGCATTAAATAAAATCAATAGCAGACAACTACGCTACGTTTTATGTTATTCATAGACGAAGGGAATTTCCCCATGTAGGAACCCCCCAATGCCAACAGCCACGTCATTTTTGGAAACAAAATCGTTCATTCAACCGTGTTCGAGTGGCCGTAGGCCGTGATCTGATAACCCGTGCAATCCTGCCAGTATTCGCTCAACCGTCGAGCCGTCGACTGAGTTATGTAATATAGTCGCACTTCCGCATTCGCGCGCTAAAATTGATGGTTACGTCAGTTATACGTCATTCTCTAAGACACGTGGTACTTCAACTGTCAAATGATTTTAGTTCGATTTTGAACTCTGTATTGATAAAAACAATAGTTATAATCGCTTGATTGTAAAACTCGCGTACACGTCTGTTACGCCGATAACAGTATTTTTCAATGTCACGCGCGTTTGATATCACTTTGTGTCATAATTCACTATAGTTTGTATTGTTATAATAAACTCAATGGACGATGTAACATCCATGCGGTTCTTGTTTTAATTTATTTAGTCATTAATTTATTGGTTGTGATATAAAATAACGTATTATAGTAAGAGGTGAGTTTTTTTTTTTTTTTTTTTTTTTGAGTGGGTAATGAATTACGTATGGATTTTAACTAATTATCTTAAATGTTTATTATTTCTTGCTTTGTAAGTGATAAAATCTAGTAAATTACGCGGCATTTGTTCACACCTATGTTTGAACAAGACAAAATGTGAATAGACAAATAACGATTATCTGGTATATCGTTTAAATAAGACCTTTGCTAATATTAGCAAGTAGCATTGAGGTTGATTGGAAGCTGATCTCAATTAACAAATACAAATAAAGGTTTTTGTTATTTATGGGAGTAAATTAATAATATTGAAGCAATAGGTAAATTGGATGTTTATTGTATTTTATGACTGATGAAATTATACTTACAATTTGAATATCTAACATAAATTAGCCCGCGACTCAGCCCGCGTTTAGTTTTTAAAATTCGAAGATGAAGCAGTGATTTCCGCATTACCTAAATTTTGATAATTGACGAATTGAAGGACTAATTTTCCCCAGCTAGCCGTTATCATTCACGAGCCCTTCTGCATTAATATATTATATCATCTCCCATACAATCCATCCAAGTAGGTACTTAGGATCTCTCTTTGGTTTTCCTCTCAATCCACAACAGAACGTTCTCGTCAAAAGAAAAAATTGTCCTTATAAACAATACGTCAAGAAATTAAAACATAGGCAAAAATAATGTGTATTTTTAAATTATCAAAGGAATCCTAACATCGAAATTAAAATAGTGATATTTTCAAACAAAGTAAATACCTAGTGGTTTTGGGCCTAAGGGTTGCCAATCTTTGACTAGCTAATACACAGCACAGGTTAGATAATGTAATTACTAGCTAATAGGCTATTGCGTATGAATTCGCCGCTAGAGGCGCTAGTGTAGTGTGAGGTCTCCAAAATGTCAAATGTCACTGTTTGTGGGTGGACTGCGCGGGTTTATTTCAAATTAGAATAATGTTGTGAATTTTATGTTTGTATACAGAATGTTTCTGTTTGAGCGCAAGTTCAAGACTGGGTCACTCTGTGACGACTAAAATGAAAATGAATGCGGATGCTTGACACTTTGACAGCCTTGTCAAGCACGTAAATGCTTGTCAATTAATTTTGACCGTCTAGACTGTATCTCGGAGGCAAACAATCATAAGTCACATTAAGTTAATTATTCAGTGCATTCAGTGTATGTACATGTTTTAAGTCTCAATTTGAACATTATTCACGTAGGTATGTCGCTTGACTACACAATTGTATGAAATTCTAAGTAAATTTTTATTTGTTGTTTAAAAGTTGGTTAATAGGTAGTTTTTTTATTACAAAAATATATTAGAACTTTTACGATACTTATATAAGGTGTATCTATTCATATACGAAATATTTTAAGAGGATCATCTATTGGTGGTAAAAAAGCCATAGCAGCGAAACAAATTTTTTTATCTAAGTATTTTATACTTTTACATAATTATTATAATTTTAAAATTGCTTGAGACATTTTGCAAAGGATTTGCATTTTACAAAATTTTACTTATTCTATGAATGACCCACCCGGACACGGTGACGGTGTCGGCACGAGCGCGGTGAATTTTGATAATGAATCATCATATCAAGTAATTTTAAATTATTTAATTTTTTAAATAATTTACTCAGGTTTAAAAAAAAATCGTTTCCATGGCTTCTTTACCATATAGTGTATCTCTTAAAATATTTCGTGTTTGTATAGATACACCCTTTATATTATATTTGGACTTAGGATAATATACCTCCGGTATATAGCAATTATGAGTTACGGGTCAATTAATGTCAGTGCTTTGAGACAGTTTTATCCTTCCGAAACATATGTTTATTGTTTTTTTTTTTGTCGCCTCCACCGCACGGGTCGATCCATCAGGTTAAGCTACGCTTGCTGAGGTTGGTTCGTGGATGGGTAACGATCTTTACAAACCGAGACTCCTCCGTGCATCGGAAAGCACGTTAAGCGGTTGGTCCCAGCTGCCATTCGTGGATGTTTGACAGTCGATACGGGTCATCAGAAGCTCGAAAGTCTGACAACCAGTCTTACTAAGGGGTATATTATTACCCAGTTACTGGGTTATGGAGGTCAGATAGGCAGTCGCTCCATGTCAAATACTGGTATCCGGTTAGGCTGGAAGCCGACCTCAACAAGGTTGGGAAAAGTGATTAATTGTCGTATCCACGTTGTAAAAAGGACCATTTATTTACACGAAGAGATTTTTTTGCCAACTTTAGTTCACTTCGAGCTAAGTACCTTTGACACGTGCGTCAGAAACTGCAGACTCAATTTATTTGCATGTCAGCCTAATTACTGGCCTCACGAGATATTAAGACGCACATAATATGCCAGTGACCTTGAGTGGTTAGCTTGCGGGTTCTGTACTGAGCTCACGCAACGCGTCGTATATCCAACCAGTATAATAGGACTCCCGTCCATCCAGAAGCGCTGTCCCAAATAAGACGTATTATTAATTTATTATACATAAAACAAAAAGTACTTATTTGAATAAAACACGTGTACTAAAAGATCAATGATTGAAATATCTTTGAAAAGGTGGCGGTTTCAGAAAAATACGCTTGATAGATTTTGCGTAATTCTCAGTTTTTTATCCGCGTTAGACATAGGTAATTTTACAAATTAGTTTCACTATTAATTCACTATAAACATAATATAAAATATTCATATATTAAGTTATTAGGAAAATGCTCTAATATAACATATATTTTTTCCAAATCATAAACATTACTCGTTTAGACGTGATCTTCAATATAAAACCATTAAAAGTCGGTTATCGTCGCCTTAAATAGATGACTCTTGACGAGATGTAATGATAATGAACAACGTCATATTGTCACGATATGACAATAGAATACGTCAGAGGTCGGTTAATCAATGGAGATATTGTAGTCACGCAGAGATAATAATCACATATTGTATTTGTGAGCAGTGATGGCCCAGTGGTAACAGCCCCGTTTTACGTGTTTGCAGGTTGTGGGTTCGAACCTAGGCAGGCGCTTTACTTTGTGTAAATAATTTCACCACCATGGCTCTCAAAGCGGTGAAAGAAAACATTGTGAGGAAACTGGCAAGTCCTAGAACCAGACATCTACAAACTCATACTGGGTCCGCGTGGTGGTGGATTACAGCTCTAAGCTGAAAAATGCACTCAACAAGATACTATAGTAATGTCAATCAAAATATATAATAAACTACAAGAACAAAAAAAAAGAAAGAATAACAAAATTTAATACATTCATAAATTAAAACAATTTCTATTATCTAAATGCTATTTAATATAGGTAATATCAATGAATATTTAAATGACAAATTTTAAATTACATGTTTTATAGAATAATTATAACCAAGTAGTCAAATAAAAGCCCTCTTCCTCTCTTCTACTTTTGCTGTGCCTGACAGGTTCCACAATGATCATATTTATGTAAAACTTACCACCCAAGTTCTCATTTGGAAGCAATAAATAAATTGAGTACTAGCGTATACCCGGCCGGCGTGTGCTACTTCGCTTAAATGTTCAGAATCCGTGTTCTTTCTGACTTTTCTCTTTTTGCCCGGCTCCTAAGAGTCGTAGCGTGATATTCCACAAGAATCGGGCTATCAAATGCAAAAAGAATTTTCAGAATCCGTTCAGTAGTTTTAAAGCCTATAACGGACATAGGTAGATACATTCTTTGTGTTTTCTATACAGGGTGTGGTCAAACGTTTAGGGACGATACAACATAACAGCTATCACATACCACAATTTAAACAATTTTTTATAGGTCTCCGAATAATATATTATTTTAAAAAAGTTTGAAAAATTGACACATTGCTTTACTAATTCGGCTGTAATTTCTAGAAATGACATTAATTTTGAATTATTTTTTTGTTAATAATACTTTAATGTCATGTATAGAAATTATAGCCAAATTAGTAAAGGCAGCTGTAAATTTTCGAAGAGAAAAAAAAAATGGATAGCTGAGTATACGGTGTATCGACCTCTTAACGATGGACCACTATTTACGCCATACCTGTATATATATTGAGTATTGTAATGGACTATAATATTGGTACCTTTGTAAAATTAATTGAAGAAATGGCCTTAAAATTACAGTAGCTCAAAAATGGACTTTATAATCGGCGGCCTCGCCGGCGCTGGCGCAACGATCTTCACAAACCCGATGGATGTCGTGAAGACTCGGCTGCAACTGCAAGGAGAGTTGCGCGCGCGCACTGAAGCTAATACACGGTATCGGGGAATCTTTCACGCGCTGTATGTGATCGCGAGGGCTGATGGCGCGATGGCGTTACAGAAGGGGCTAGCACCGGCTATGGTGCTGGGGTTCACTATGAATTCTGTGAGGTAATAATTTTGTGCCTACCTATACTTATCTTGAAATTATTGCTCGCAGTCTTTCCCAACAAGATGTCTTCTTGAAAACTTTACATGTGATTTTCAAGACACATTGTTTTAACTTTTTTTTCATCAAGATTCGAAGAGTCATCTCTAGTATGAGATGAGAAAGAAACGTTGGAATGAATTGTTTGAACAAGATATTATACAGGTAAATACTGTGATAAGCGCTGAAAGAGATGTATGGAAAGAGAATAAAATTTATGATAGATGACAACAAAAATATTAAGACCTGTTCAGCAATAAAGATACAATGTGCCGAAACAGTCATAGCCCAAACCTTAACTTTTGAACCTATCTCGTAAAATGTTTTCAATTTCATACCATCTTAAAATAATACAAATTAAAAATTTCAGGCTAGGCATGTACCACGTCGCAGAGGTCAACGGCTGGACTAAAAACAAAGATGGAGAAATATGCATAGAAAAGGCCATATTCTGGTCGAGCGTGAGTGGTATCATGAGCGGTATTACTGGCAACCCTGCGTCAGTGGTGAAGACCAGGATCCAGGCAGGTGCACACCCTAGCATAGCTGTTGGAAGACAGCATAAGTATAAAGGTAACTTTAGGTTTTGTACTTTGCAGTTCTTATGTAGGGATCATTGTAGAGCGACAAGCGAAAGCCAGCATATTTGTTTGATATAATCTCGGCTCGAAGGACCAATGTGTGAACGATGTTTGATTAATGTGGATTCGTGTGGTGAAAGAACCTAAGAAAACAATTATGTGACGTGTTCTTGTCGCCAATGAAGAGCGGAAAAAGGGGAGGGTGACGTAATATAAAAAAAAACATCAACGAAACAAAAATGACTAGGCTAGTCCATGATCAATCTAGGGTCTATAACGCTGGTCTATTACCTAGACTACGAAATATCATAGCACTTAATTCTATTTATCATCATCATGATCTATTACAGTCGAAAGACGTCCACTGCTGGACATAGGCCTCCCCCAATTGGGAGGATTTGCCATAATTGTGCTTCTACCCAGACTCATGCCTTGGGACTGGACAGTTATCACTTAATGACTACTTTTGTTATCTTGGGTATTACCTGTTAAAACAAATGTATGTGTTAATGAATAAAATAAATAAATAAATAATCACCACGCTTGGCAGGCGGGTTGCCGATCGCAGTATGGTGTAAAAAATGCATAGAGAATGCTGCTGCCCATTCTCTAGAAAGTCCCTTAGTTACCTTTTACGACACCCACGGGAGGAAATGGGATGGTGCTATTCTTTACGTCCGGCGCCACACGGAACTCTATTTAAATATGACCAACATAAATTATTTGATCTTTGGAATGTGCCCTTTCCTTTCCAAATCATCAGGACCCAATCGTCTCGAACATAACGTGTTCCCAACAGTCCATTTCATCTGTTTACGTAATATCGTTACAGGAATGTGTGACGGAGTCGTCACGATCTACAAGACTGAAGGTATGAGGGGTTTCTTCGCTGGAGTCTCCGCGACCTGCACGAGGCTGGCCATAGGCAGCGCTGCTCAACTCACCACATTTTCCAAGTAAGGAAGTTTTAAAGCCCTTGGGCTTCCACTACTGGACGGTCTCCTAGTAACAGTAGGCGGTCGTGGAGAAAACAAATTGCAACTATGTATCGCCTATGTCATCGTATTGTCAGCAGTGGCCGGAATAATGCTGTCAATAATGATGATGATAATGATGAAGGATAAACAGCCCCACGTCCCACGTAACTGAACCAACTGAACTGTCCCAAGATAACGAACTGCCAGTTTTAATATATCCTAATCATTCGCCTACTTCTAGCTATCTGAACATGACTACATTTTCAAGTCTGTAATCTGTATTGTCGAAGACGGCTTCACGTGATTTGAGAACCAAAAAATTGGTAGTCATTATGGCAGGCTAAACAATAGACTGACATGGTACACTGGCATGGTAAAAATATGAGCTAAAAATAAAAATGTATTATGTGTATTGTGAAAGCAAAGAAATCAAAATCTGGATAGACATTTGGCCCGTGACGCCTGAACGCAGTCGTAGCTGTGTAAACAAATGACTGTCAAAAAAAGGACAGTCCGGGAAAATATTAGAACCAAACACTCAACTAATATTTTACACTTCAGAGCCAAAGAAGGGTTGCTGTCACACGGCTTTTTCTCAAACTCTCCGCTTGGACTCGCCTTCGGCGCCAGCGCTGTAAGCGGGGTGGTAGTAGCCCTCGCAATTTGCCCCTTCGACGTCACCACCATCCGTTTATACAACCAGGGTTCGTACACTACATTCTCAAGTTTATTTTCAGATTCAAGGAAAGTCTGCTTGCTCGTGGTTATTTTGAAGAGTCGCCACTGACTTTGTCTTTCGTGGCGAGCATCATATGCGGTGTGATCGTTGTCTGTGTTGAAACGCCGATGGATGTAGTGAATACGCGGCTTTATAATCAGGGTAACGTTGTCGCTGCTTATTGGTGATCGGGAGCTCTCTGGTGCATGACTATGGGGAAGCTTTCGTCAAGTGAAATACATTGCTTTCAATGTTTCTTGTATGTAGATGTCTTGGATTTTAGGCCTAATGTGTAGATGGACGATCTTCTGACGATACTTCAGTCTATCTTATGTTTAACTATCTAATGGGTTATTCTACTTCAGTTTTTTTTTTTTTTTTTTTTTTGTATTTATGTACACACAGTTAAATACATAAAGATACGATATAATTATTATTTCAGTACAAAGGTACTGCTTATGTCTTAAGAAATTTCTTCCAGCAGACCTGCGAAAGGAGAAATGAAAAAGAAATGTAGACAATAGTGTGTGAGAACATGAAAACAATAACATGAATATGCGAAGTTTTAGTTACTGTTTAATTTCTAAATTATTCTATAAGTAAAGGCAAAGCAGAATAAGATCTAAGTAGTTATATACTTAATTTAATAGAGCTGCAAAACTACAAACACTCTGTTCTCGATATTACTAAAGTTATTTAGTATTTGTATACCCGCTTGAGTGTATCTTAGGTATTGAAAATCTTAGATAACTACTTTCCTATGACTTTCTCTAAAGCTTTTACTGTCATCTTTACAATAACATACTGGAACTACTGCAAACTACTGCTAACTTAATGTCCAACTCAATTTCCAGGATCTGCAGCAACTGGTGCCGTCCTATACAATGGAGCACTCGACTGCCTGTCCAAAGTATACAAAACCGAAGGCATTCACGGTCTGTACAAAGGATTAGGACCACTCTACTTGAGGATAGCTCCTCACACAACCCTCTCACTCGTCATATGGGACGTGCTCAACAACCTCCTGGCGAAAAGTAAAATGGATAGTTAAGTCGTCGTTTTCAACTCTTGTTTTATTTCACCTTTTTATTTCACCAAAATATTTAAAAAAAAAAAACAAGGAATACAGGACTGCAAAAAAAATAATCAAGCTTGGCATGAGGGCGATTTTTTGCATTTAACCTATTGACCGCTTGGTTTTATATCAATTGCCGTGCCCCAGCGCCCGCCTCATAAGTCTACAAATAAATATTTACGACAAATATGGTCGTGCGATGATATAAAAAGCACAAAACGAACATAAGTTCTGAGTCGTATAAATACGACTGAAGCTGCACGGGCATGAAAACATTTGTTGTATTAATCCGACCGGGGTGGTTAAAAGGTTAATAGCCCAATTCTTGAGGAAGGGCTATTTAACATCACACTATATAGGATCTTTTGGAGCTGAAAAAATAAAAAAAGGAAAAAAGTAAGAACGCTAAGCGAAAACGAAATAACAGCGAGGGCAGGCAATGAGACGGGTGGATCGGGACTTGGGGGAACAATTAAATTTCACGCGGACGAAGTCGCGGGCAAAAGCTAGTGGTTAAATAATAAACGTATCGTAACGTTTTTTTGTACTAGCGTGTTAAACTTTCAACTTTCTTTAAACTGCTCCCCTGAAAAAACACAACCGACTCCCAAAAAAAAGGCTGTACCAACACTCTACCCAGTCTCTAATTCAGATAATTTATGTAAACAAAGTAATGTCAAGAAATGTCACTGTCAAAATGACAGGACAGTGGTACAAAACATTTTATCATTATTTTTTTTGTAAATAATTATCTATGAAGTTAAAGTGAATTAATTATAAGAACTATGCAAACAAAATACCATTGCCAAACAATGTTTTATGTAATGTGTCGGAGACACGGCCTATGATCGTCATAATCAGTCCTTTTATGTCCACTGCTAGACGTAGACCTCCCAAAATCGATTTCCACTCGAAACAGTTTACAGCCGTTTTCATCCAAAATGTGGCTAGATATGCTACATACAATATGAATCTATGAATGAGAGTTGTAATATTAGTGTTGTTGAAGATGTAAAAAATGTGAAAACGTTTGGATCTTCTGCATTGTTACCAGTATCATAAAATATTTCATAAAATCTCCTTTTTTTAATAACTTTGTTTAAAACCGAAAATTTATAAAAATAATTACGGTATGATTATTTTTTAATTATTATTTCATAAATTCAGTACTTAAAAGAAAATGGAACCTTTTTTTCGCCATTTTATGTGAATTACCATTACGAAGATATTTTTTTGATATGTTATCCCCTTTGTTTACATAAATTATCTGAATTTGAGACTTTGGGTATAGATGTTAAGTAACATCATTGTGAGGGCAATGGTGCTCGTTGTGGGTGATGATGGAAATAAGAAGTAGGTACGAATGGTTCCCCAATAAAAGAATATAATTTAATTAATGTAATATTATAGGAATTCATAAAAAATAATAAAGTGACATTCTTCTTGTCAAGAAAATAAGGTGAAGTGAAAAATTAAAGAAGGCGCGTCTGTCATATGCGCGCCTCGTTTGCGCAGACTTCTAGAAACTTCTATAGGATTCTGGGTTGTCATTCGTCTATTGCATATGTGTGTAAATGCAAGGCGTTAACAATCATATTATGGACTTTTTCTAAAATAAATATATTTTATTCTATTCTATTAGGAAATCTTGAAGGACAACGAGTTGCCTTTGAAAGGCAACCTGCCTGATTTGCAAGACTTCCCGGTATTAACTAATAAGGATGATAATCATTTTTGAAAATAAATTTTAACCAATGTATGAACACACAATCACATTTTTTTTTAATATTTAAACTATAGAACACAATATCAGTAGGTACCTACTACTGCCAATAATTTTTGAATGTTCCAATACCCCATATCTGTGCTCGATTTAGACTTAGCTGCCATAGTATGAATTAAATAATACACCAAAAGCTTTCACATGGCATAAATTTCATCACTGTAGAGAGTTTGGTCCGGATTCCATACAAATTTTCCCATGGTCCTTTTAACTTCATTGGCCCTGTAGATTCGCAGCAAATCGGCTGTGACAGACGGACAGACAGACACACGAGTAATCCTAAAGGGTTCCGTTGTTTCCTTTAGATGTACGGAACTATAGAGATATAAGGAACAGGGTGTAAAGTTCACTCATACTCTATGGAAAAGAGAGGATCCTCCGATCAGACCAGGGTGTTATGTCTGGTGGACAACTGCCCGACGGTTGATGTCGGGATGTTGTATATATGCTAGTCGCGCGGTAAACTCTGATTGCGCGATGCAGGATTTGTGACGTCAGTAGGCTTACTCTGGAAATCAATCCCAATCTCAAGCTAACACGAACTCGAAACAGTTTCAATTCCAATCTGGAAGATATGGGTACTCTTGAACGAATCGGGTATCGTATTGGATTGAAATTGAAATCGAATAAACGATCGAGAATCGGTGTGGCCATTTATGACAAAACATGATCTACCAAAATACAATAAATGAATGAACTCGTCAAATTATATTTTTACGAGCTTTTAAATATGTCTTCTATTATAAATGAGTACATATGTATTGTATGGTCTCATATAATTAAACTTGACTTGTATTTTTCAAGAAAAATATAAAAAGAGTGTTACGTTACGGCAGAATAAGTGCGTGTCAATGTCAAAATCAAAGTGACAAAAAAAAAACCCTGCGGTCTGTAAATAGAATAAAATAGTTCGAAATTCAATATTTCAATTTACTTCGTAACATTTTTGTACTGGTGCAGTGTTTGCTGTGTTTGTACAAAGAAAGAACAAATATAGTTTTAAGCGCGTGATACTGGTGGAGACCACGACGGAAAGTAAAATAAACTTTGAGTAGGCCCACTTTTCAAAATTGGAGGCTCTTGCCGATTTCCTAGGGCAGAATCCAGGGATTGCAAAGCGCACCGCTCATGCCAAACAAGTCACAAAAGGAGTGTAGATTACAAATCAAAACATTTAGTTGGAAATCGAAACATGAAGTTATTCCAATGGAGGAGAACCCCAGGAATGAGGAAATAATATTGGTGCCTGATTCTGCTGTGCAGACAGCAGATACTATGACAGGTGTGTGAAAAATGTTACTGTTTTAAATTACCATCATCCACAATCAACAATAAAAACCTACTTTTACTATTTCTAGAAGAAATAAAATAATACTAACTACTGCATTGATGCGGTTGAAACCATGGGTCGCTGGGTTAAATTCCTAGGTTGGACATACATTTGTGTGGGTCAGCCTACCTCTTTGTGAATATAGACATGATGGTATATAAAGTCTAATTATTATCAATTGCTTTTTCCCCAGTGCACACAACACCCTGTATCTCACGACAAGACCATGAGTGTAGTCCAATTAATAAACCACAAACAACCAACAACCACCGTTCTTGGGCAAAGTGAAGTGGATCAACATTAAACCAATATAGAAATCAATTTGCTGCCGTAGAGAGGCAACGAGTGGAAGCCGAAACTGTCACAGCAAGGGCCTTGAGAGAGCCTGTAGGCAGTATTTCTTTGGTCCCTACTGCTATAATTTAGCAGCAGCCATTACAGAAGCAGCCCAAATTATTGCTCAAGCCATGGGTTCTGGCTGCCACATCAATAATATTAATTAGAGAAAATATTCTTAAATGTGCCTCTTCAATTTATATAATTGTTATGATGTTAGTTTATGCTTTATACTTTGTTATTGTTGTGATTATTATTTACACAGAGAAATAATAAGACTGATAACTAATTGTTGTAAGCTGAGGCCAAGACTTAGAATTGAAAGATATTTTTTTATTGTTATAATTATTATTTTCAAAGCGAAATACTGTGATATTTTTAACTAAATGGTAGACGATGCAATACTTAGAATTAAAAGAAATTTTTTGTTATAATTTTTTTCAAAGAGAAATACTTTTATTTTTAACTAAATGTTAGCTGAGGTCAATACTTAGAATTCAAATATATTTTTTGTTATACTTAATTATTTTCTAAGAGAAATTGGTGTGATATTTACGAATATTAGCTAAGGCCTACACTTAGAATTGAAAGATATTTTTGGAATGTTATAATTATTATTTTCAAAGAGATATACTGTGATTTTTAACTTAATTTTAGCTGAGGTCAATACTTAGAATTAAAAGATATTTTTGCTATAGTTATTTTCAAAGAGAAATACTCTTAATGTTGTCGGCAGAGGCTAAGATGAGAATAAATAATATTATGTTGTTATGACAATACTAATTACACACATTACATTACTTACATTTCATTTTGATCAATTGAAAAATAAACACAAAATATATAAAATTAATATGAGTTTAATTCCTTAAATTACATTAAAAAGATGTCGTGCAGCCCAGAGCGCATGCACTTAACGTGAACGAGCTTCATTTCTCCTAGTTAACACTGCAGCTGGAACCTCCTGTTGGTCGGCTTTCTGAGAGTTGCTAATTTAAGCCATTTGTTGAACATTGTTTCTGCATTGAGGGCATTTGTTACTTCAGTGGCTCATTACCGATTGTTGAGACATCATCGTCCCGTGTTTAGCTCCCATCAAACGCTGATAACTTCCAGGCAGTGGCGTAAAAAGAGATTGTCAATTAAACCTAAAAATTTAAGAATTGGTTAGAGAAATGGCAAGATTTACATGGACTAAATTTATACCTTCATGATACTATCTACGTACCTTTTAACATGTTATGTCGCGACGACGAGTAGGCCTTGGCAATAAGGGTTGCAATTAGTCATGTACAACTTCAAAAAGTTCTTTACTTAGCCGATAATTATTTTAAACTCGACGTCGGTCATGGCAAAAGCATTATCGGCATAACACGCCATTCTCCTTAAATCTCGCCTCCTCCTGTTATTTAAATTATTGGGACTTTCCAAAATATCAAAATAAGCGCTAGTCGTGCCATTATTTTTAATATATTCGTAATCATCGTAACACTCGAACACAAAAAAGTAAACTCTCTACAACTGTGTAACTTCGATCCCAAACTCAATCCCCAACTCGATAAGTCAATGTCAAAATCTAGTCAAGAGTGCTAAAATTGTATACAATCGAGGATACTCAATTTCATTTAGTTCCATTAAAATCCACCTAATACAATTCCAATCGTGAGCTAGTGTTGCATTCAAGAGTGCCAAATGACAATATCTCGATCCCAATTTCCAAATCCTGTTGAAATCGAGTGTCGAGAGTAAGCCTGCAGGTCTTTGATGCGTAGTTCGCATAGAGTGGCATTGTAGAAGCCGCCACATCACTCCCCTCCGAAGACCGATCGATAGTGAGCTGAGTCAGTGCATATTATCATGCTTGCCAGAGCCAGTTATGGTTCCAGTGAGTCGGAACCGGTTGCCGCATAGTTCACGGTGAGTCGGAACTGTCTGCGGAGATTCCCCAGTGAGTCTGGGTGGCGCTGCGTTATACTCCAGTGACTCGGATGTGGTACAGCGCCGGGTTGAGGCTTACTGCTGGCGTCGACCAGGAGAGGATTAAAGTGCAGTGTGCTGTGCCAAGGTGGCTGATGAGGCTAAAGGTGATGACCAGGTATGCGCGTCTGCTGCATGTTGGTGGTCAGGACACGCGTTGAAGCCGTGGATGCTGGCTGGGTGTGTAAATAGCCGCTCGAAAGCTTTAGAAAGTGATGATGACATCACGCTGAAGTAGGTGCACGAAGGCTGCGCTTCTTTATGAATATTGTTGAGTTTTTGAAATGATTGAATGTTAATGTTGTTTTATCCATACTAATATTATAAATGTGAAAGTAACTATGTCTGTCTGTCCGTCTGTCTGTCTGTCTGTCTGTCTGTCTGTCTGTATGTTACGTTTTCACGCCTAAACCGCTGAACCGATCATCATGAAATTTGGCGGAGATATAGCCTGGGATATGGAGGAGGACATGGCTACTTATTTACGCGATAACCGACAACCACACGGGCGGAGCCGCGGGCAAAAGCTAGTAATATATAATTTGGCTATTAATATTGATTACTTTTTTTTTTAACTAAATATACAATGAAAAAAAAAAATAACATTCTTCTATACATCCATACTATCTATACTAATATTATAAATTCGAAAGTAACTCTGTCTGTCTGTCTGTCTGTATGTATGTTACCTTTTCACGCCTAAACCACTGAACGGATTTCGATAAAATTTGGCAGAGCGATAGATTGCATCCCGGAGAAGGACATAGGCTACTTTTTTCTCAAAAGTATCCCTTAAGGTGGGGGTTTTTGGGGATGAAAGTTTGTATGGGAAATCTGTTATTTCTTATGTTAGAGATATGAAAATTCAAATCTATGCTTTTGGTAACAAATAATGAATTATTTATTTCATCGTTTTTCTAAAATGATCCCTCAAGCGGTTAAAATAGGGGATGATTTTAAAATTCACATGTTATATTGACATTTTTGTGTAACTATTTTCAAGAGATTTAAAGGATTGGAAATATAGTCATAGTCCGTATCTGGAGGTGACATTTAGTCTTTATTTCATTTAAATCGGTCGACTCCGTCAAAAGTTATCACTACTTGCAACAGGTTGGTGGAACAGAGTTTAGGTTTGCCGGTGTGGTCGATAGATGGCGCTGTGCAATGATGCGATTTTTTGAATCGCGGTGTTAAGACTTTCTGTAGGATAGTACTCATTCATGAAAAGTGTTTTGTTGGTCGTTCGTCTCTAAAAATAATCTTTATTCGTTCATAGATAGTTGAATATTATAGTGGTGGGTCGTTGTCGAATTTTAACTGTATTTTTTGACGGACGAAACGTAACCGCTGTGCTGTCACACCATTTTAGAAAATCGGTAGAAATAGGTAGATTTTAAATGAAAAATTCAAAATTGGTAGATCCTACCACCCTAATTTCAGTACATTCTCAGAATTAATCATTCGAGTAAATAAGAAGGTTTTCTGTTCTAAAGAGGTTTTATTCTTTTATTGGTGATGTTAGTTCAGATTTTTGACTCCGTGTTCCTTCTCCTCTACTATCATTTTCATTGTTGCTGTTCCAATGTGATGTAATGATAACGAGACGAGAATAGGTAAAAATACTTAATCACATAGGTACAAAATTCAAATGTTGACAACTTACTTAATCTATTGAATTTTCCTTAAAATTTAATATATTTAGAAGCAACAACAGCTCAAAATTCCAATAAATTACACACTGAAATTAAAAGCTTATTGGTACACTTTAACGCAAAAATTCCCGCCCTTCATTAAAATCCAGCGTGCGCACCAGACAGTGTCCCCGCGCCTCACCACCGCGTAAAAGAGACAGGGTACGAAGCAGCAATAATTCATCTCGCTCCTCCGCTAATGCACGCAGCCTGTGACGCAGCGAAGACTCAATCAAGTAAATAGACGCACTTATCTACGGTACACGACGTATAATAGCAATGGCCGTACGTCGATCACCAACTAATGGATTAATTACGTGTGCTGATAGCAATGGGTTTCATTTTGACAGTTCAACAACATTCATTGCATTATTTACGTTGTTGAACAGACAAATTTTTCAAACATACGAAGCAATGGATTAGCATTTTGCTTCAAAATCATTCAGATTGTCATTGATAATGTTTTACACAATTAGGAGACCTACGGATCTAAACAAGACCGTGTAAATCTTGTAAAGAAAAATTACTTACGATTGCTTATGATGGTTTCATGCCGTGAAGAAGAAGTACTAAAGAAGGGTATGAAAACAAAATTGCTTAAGTGCATAACTGAATAAATGCAAGCAAAGTTACTAAAGGTAAATCTTATGCAAACAGTTTTGCTAAAGCGCCAAACAGTTAAAAACAACAGTAATGAATAATAAGCTAATAGACTGGTCAACAATAAAATTCAAAAAAATTACATTGCTAATGTAACAATGTCATCCAAATGACAAAAAACATAAAATGCTTATGTTGCTGTTGTGAAGAGAATGTTGAAAGGAAAAATGTTCTAAAGGGCCTCTGTCCTAAAAATGTCTTGGCTAAAGCGACGTTTGTTCAAAAAACATCGGAAAGCCGTCTCTTTAGATCTTAGAATCTGGGACATACCTACATTTTTACAAATGCCAAAGCGCCAAAAATTGGCTCAGATTGTCTTGAAACTTAGACAGATTGACGCAGAAGAAAAAAAACGAATCCAACGATATATGTATACCTATAACTCATTTTGGCCCAAATGGCGCTTTACGAGTAGCATTTTATCCTTTCCAGTGACGATATGAATATTAACTAATTAACGTATTTTTGTTTTTAGGTTATACAACAAATAAAAGAAGGTAGGGTGACCAGGAACCCGTCTGATGTTCTCACTAGTTCGATTCATTAGTTCGATCGTCGAACTATTGAGATATTACGCAAGAGCGAGCGAAGCGAGCTCGGGACTTAGGGCACACCTACTCGGACAGGTAAGGTTCGTAGGGGATGGCGGGGTCTAGTAAGCGAATGAAGCGAGCAAACAAAGACCCCGCCATCCCTTTCGTGGTTATTTTTTTTAAACCATCCAGAATTAGGAGCACAGTCGACAAGCTTTGTTATTGCTTGGAAACAGTGCTTCGATTATTAGTTCGACGATCAAACTAATGAATCGAACTAGTGAGAACAAACGCATCTGACTAATACGATTCATTTGTTTTTTATAATTTTTAATTGTTAGCTAAGGTTTTTTATGTCAACTATCTGTGACCTTTTGTGATTTGTGCTTTTTTTCAAAGCCCCATCAAACTGATCTCATGTTTTTGTATTAATATTTGTAGTATGTAACAATACAATATTAATCATGGATGCCCTACATTTATGATATGACCAAACGTGGATTACCGTATCATAAAACGTTGATGTTTAAACGATATCTCCGACAGTTTAAGTTGGCCATTTCATGAAATGGGCGACCACATCATGATTTATGATCAATTCTACGATATGACCACGACATTTACATAAAAATCAATCTGCCTAGCCTTTTCCCAACTATGTTGGGGTTGGCTTCCAGTCTAACCGGATGCAGCTGAATACCAGTATTTTACATGGAGCGACTGCCTATCTGACCTCCACAACCCAGTAACTGGGTAACACGATACCCCTTGGTAAGACTGGCTGTCAGACTTTTGGGCTTTTGACAACCCGTAACGACTGCCAAAGATCCACGAATGACAGCCGGGACCAACGGCTTAACGTGCTTTCCGAGGCACGGAGGAGTCTCGGTATGTAAAGATGGTCACCGATCCACGGACCAACCCCGGCAAGCGCAGCTTAACCTGACGGATCGACCCGTGCGGCTGTTTTTACTTAGCCACGAGCTCCTCAACTCCTCTCCTCACGACATTTACATATACTTTAATATTAATAATAATAACTATTTATTTATTTATTCACAACAAATACAATAAAACGAACGGTAGGTAACTACTTAATGCAAAAATTAAACTAAATTAACATTACAAAGTAATCATGCTTTCAATAGCAACTATGATCGATCTGTTTCGATATGTAATATGAACACATAGTCTCAATATTTTTTGCAGATTACCTACAACAAGTAAAAATATTTTTTTTAAATACTTTTTTAACACGATCTATTTTAGCATAGTTTATTTTACTAACATAATGATAAGTTAATGATTAACAATTTTGTACCTACCTACTTCTAACTTCAGAAGGGTTCCCGAAAAAACCAATTGCAATTGTCAATTTTTACGTTTGATGCGCAAATTGATCGTCTGCCAAATGCAGTCAATATTATCTACTGCAATACAAATAATGGCAATTGATCAATATTTCAATTGATCGTTTCGGAGACCCCAAACACACCGTTCCGATACTCGTTCCAAGGAACGTTTATTTCTATGCAACCAGTGCTTCTCATTCTGTTTTTGAAAATGAAATGTCTTAAACCATTTTGAAATACAATTGCATTGATGGTTATGCCTTTTTGGGGTAATCTGTAATCTAAGCTGTTAACCATAAGCATCTTGTTGTAGGGTACTTATGACTGTGGCAAAAGGTTATAGGGCAGCAGAGTCCTCGTTTAACAAACCGTCTGTGGATTAGGTTTAGATCTGTTGCAGAGATGATGAGGAGTAATATCCCTTCTGAAGTCCTGACCGTCATCTTTCCTATACCTAATTTTAATTCATAAAAACTTTAAGTCTTAAAATATTGTAGGCTTTATATCGATGTCATGATTAGCAGAGCACAAAAACGAAAGTTTCTACGAATTCAGCACAATTTTTAGATTCTTCCTGGGCACCAACGTAGCGAGGACAAGTAGGGCCAACTAGGGGGTAGCTAGTAGCCAGATGGGTGGATGACATTCAGATGATTGCGGGTAAGATCTGGTTGAGACTCGCATAGACCAGGGAGGCATGGCACAAAAGGGGGGAGGCCTTTAGAGGATAACTAAGTAGGTACCACCTAGCAGACAGTATAAATTCTAGTCTATTTCTTGTGTGCTTCATCCACCCCGCGAAGAATTTTTCTGGTCAATGGTAAAAGTCATGCCATTTCTGGGATCAAAATTGATCATTCAACCGCGTTTTGGATACTCTAGACTAGAGGTTTCTCAAACTTCTAACATACGCGCCACCCCTAACTTTCTTTTAAAATCACTGAGTTACTTTGTCGACTTATGCAGAAAATCTGAAGAATGTGAGAGAGCGAAGGGAGTTCGAAATATTTTGCATTCATCGGATAGATTAGATTGTCTTTTAATCTTTCAAACAGAAATCTTTCTAGCCTTGTAAGAAAAAAACAACATCCATATCCATACTAATATTATAAACGTAAAAGTAGCTCTGTCTGTCCGTCTGTCTGTCTATCTGTCTGTCTGTCTATCTGTCTGTCTGTCTCTCTGTCTGTATGTTACGTTTTCACGCCTAAACTGCTGAACCGATCGTCATGAAATTTGGCAGAGATATAGCCTGGGATATGGAGAAGGACATAGGCTACTTTTTTTACGCGATAACCGACATCCACGCGGGCGGAGCCGCGGGCAAAAGCTAGTATTTTATAAATAATCAGTTTATTTTTGGAACCTTTGCGTCCCTCCTTGGCCTCACAAGGGGGGTGCGCCCCACTGTTAGGGAACCCATGCCCTAGCTAGACCGAAGCTTGATGCTTGATGAAAACTGATATTATTGCAATGCTTGATGATAAATGAATGCGGATGCTTGATAAGCATGCTTGACGTTACGTGAAGCCTCGTCTAGCGTGCTTGTCATGCACGTAAATGCTTGTCAAGTAATTTTGACCGTGTACGGACCCCATTTGAGTGATCGTGAATACCCGTGCACTCTCGCCAGTATTCGCTCAGCCGTCGAGCCGTCGACTGAGTTATGCAACGCAGTCGCACTTCCGCATTCGCGCGCCAATATTATTTGTTACGTCATTCTCTAATACTACATACAAAGTCACGTGGTACTTCAGCTGTTAATGATTTTAGTTCGATTTTTAACTCTGTAGGCATAAATATAATAGTTATAATCGCTTGATTGTAAAACTCGCGAGTCTGTTACGCCTATACCTAAATTTTTCAATGTGTCCCGTGCGTTTGACATAGATGTGTCTTGGTTCAATATAGTTTGTATTGTGATAATAATTTCAATGTATTTGGACGATGTAACATCCGTTTTAATTTATTTAGTAATTAATTTATTGATTGTGATATAAAAGAACGCTTAATACTGTAGTAGAAGGTGAGTTTTTGTTTATACCCAGTCTAATGAACTCCGCATGAATATTCATCAATTCTTAAATGTTTAGTAGTGGGGTTTCATTAATGATTCCGTTGGGTAGATACTATTTCTTGCTTATTGTAAGTGATACTATATAACAAATTACACGAAATTTCTTCATATTTTTATTAAAGTTTACAATAGGACAATATTAATTAATATGAATACGAATAGGTAAAACAATTATTATGCCATTTAAATAAGACCAGTGCAAGTATCTGCAATGCAGTGGCACTCAATGCCACTGCAGTACAATCGGTTGGCTGGAAGCTGAGCGCTGACCTCAATAAACAAATACAAAAATAGAAAAAAACCGGCCAAGTGCATGTTGGACCACGCACAATCAAGTGTTTCGTAGTTGGGATGAATTTATCCCAAGAACAAACTTAACATTATAGTTGAAAACATGTTTTCCCATACATTCCAACAGCAAATGTAAGTATGTACCCACAATATTGGAAGATTTACCATGTTATTTTTAGACCATAGACTTCTTATAGGTTTTCCTGTAATTTATATAAGGATAGAACTGTATTCTGTATTTTATTCTAAGTTCTAGGCTCAGTAATTTCGGATATAAGGGTGAGGAATGGTCAATTTTCATAAATTTTCTTAGATAACTTTTAAATTATTTATTTCGGAGCAAATTGGTTGTGACTGACGGACAGACAGGCAGACACATGAGTGATCTTATAAGGTTTCCGTATTTTCATTCGGTTCGGACATACGGAACCCTAAAAATGCTGTTATTTATAGGATTTAAATATTTTTATTGAAGCCTCAGTTGGATATTTGTTATATTTTAAAAACTGATGCAATCAATAATACAACTTTAATGACTTAAGTAAATTAGCTGACGACTCAGCCCGCGTACCTACACCTACCTAAAGTTTTTAGGTATTATTATTATTTAAAGTGTCTTAGACATATCTCGGGACCCTGGGGTCCTGGATCTTTGGAAGGCATACGAGGGGCCGAAGCCAAATCGCAGACGCTCGTTAGACGCTTTTAATTAAATGAGGCACCAACCGACGATTATCCCTGTACGCACTATGCAAGTGCACCCAAGGACAACCCCCGGTTGATGTAGGACTATTGCAGGATATGGAAACAAAGATATTGGACTATGGGTTTGCATGGTTAAAATGGACTGATTACCTAAAACTATGGAAGGACTATGGCCCCTGCCTGATCAATGTTTTATTATACACGGGTAAAATGGTAGGGGGTGAATTGCACACGCAATAATGGGCCCCCGGAAACGGTCGCTAGCACATAGTGCTGTAACAACAAGGGGGCAACATATCCTGAGATACTTGAGAGAGAGGAGAGGTATTCCACGACTATCAGAACAATCCCAGAGCCCGGAAGATTGTCGAGGTCCTTACCAGCACGTACTGGAATACTTCCTTTCTCTGAGCACGTTTGCTTTTGCGATTCTCCACTCAATCCAGCCAATAAGAATGAGGTGGAAACTCTGTTCCTCGTCAGTGTTCACTCCAGCCGGCCAATAAAGGCAAGCCAGAGATGAAGAACATAATTTCTCCCGGGAGATAGGGTCCATAGGGTGATGGCCACTGCTCAATAGCTCGCCACATGCTGCCCTGCGGGTTTCTGTATCTCTCTTGGTCTGGCTCCTCAACCTAGACATGTTCCGGCAAAGTAAACTCTACCGGCACAGACCTTGAGTTCGGAGCGCGCAAGCCCCACCACGACGTCTACGATACCACCGCTGTATCTCTACGATACAGCGGTGGGGTTATTATTACTATTATTATTTAATATTATTTCCTTTATTATTATTTATCATTATTATTATTACCTCTTTGTAGATAACGGACTGATTTCCTAATTACCTAATGTTTTAATAATAATATTAACGAATTAAAATATTCCCCAGCCAGCCCGTTATCATTCACGAGCACTTTTTATGGTTCCATAGTCAACAAGGAACCCTTATAGTTTCGCCATGTCCGTCAGTCTGTATGTCCACCTGTCTGTATGTCCGCAGCTTAGCTCAGAGACTCTTAGTAAGTAGGTGCTAGAAAGCTGTAATTTGGCATGGTAATACATATTAACCATGCTAAAGTTGACACAAACTCATGTAGGTTATTTTTTTTTTTTTTTTTTGGTAATCCTACTAATATACAATATTAGAAATGGTTTTTATGTTTAGACGTTTTTCACGCTAAATCGGGAAATTTGGCACACTGATACCTAGTTTATAATTTGAATTATGAGGGCTTACAACAGTCCACTAGCGCCACTAATATCCTTTAAAAAATATTATCTCGTGACTGAGAGGTAATTATGAAAAACGGCTCATTAAGAGCCTATACAACCTCAGCGCTACCTCACTCTGTATCTCGCTCGCACACTATTGCTACCGATCACGCGAGCAAGCGAGACAGGGCGGCCGGGAAAAGGCTCCAAGGCTCTGATAGTTTAGGTAATTTCGTTTTACGGTGAAAATAATGGTCATTTAAAAAAAGTAAATAACATAAGACCTGCTTTATAGTTAGTTCAGTTAATATGCAAAGTTTCACTATCTAATTTGAAGTATTTTTTGAATAGCAGCGGTTTATTGTTCGGTTTGGAGGTAACTTTGGATTTTTTTCTATAGAGAAAATTTTATGGAATCGTGCTTTCGGCTAAGATTAATCCTCAACTTTACCATATATTTATTTCAAAATTAATGCACAGTATTTTCGACATAACGGAGGATCATGCTAAGCCATTTGAGGTAGTATAGGCCCTTAAGGAACCTCGGTAAGTGTGTCTAGAATTTCCTAATACCTTTTATAACGTTTCATATTGAGACACGAAACAACAAAATTCGATCTGAAGAAAAGCGGCCACATTCCTCTAGATCGTATTTTGTTGCTTCGCGTCTCAATATGAAACGTTATAAAAGGTATTAGGACACATAGGAGACGTTTTATCCAGATATTCCCACGAGATCGAGACTTGTGCGGGTGAAACCGCTGAGCGCTGCTAGTTACCAATAATAAAATGTAAATCAAATAGCATTACAGTTTTAGGTACACAAGGGTGATCCATTATTTTGCAGCTGCTTGCAGACTATAGCGCCAAAACCTAAAACTGACAATAATAAATCTTTCATTCATTAATTTATTCATTCACTCACTGCAATAACGATTCTCATTTCTTGAATCTACTCGTATAAGATTAAATGATGCTGTAAAGGGTAATAGAAAATGAAGCCTTAAGGCCTCTGCACACAGCGGGCGCGGCGCGGCGGGACGTGACGCCGACGCGACGCTGAGCAGTTGTAATGTACTAGATATTACGGACGACGCCACACAGAGCGTCGCGTCACGTCGCGTCGAGCCGGACGGCTCTGTGTGGCGTCGTCCGTAATATCTAGTACATTACAACTGCTCAGCGTCGCGTCGGCGTCACGTCCCGCCGCGCCGCGCCCGCTGTGTGCAGAGACCTTAAGCTAATGAGGCAAAAACCAGCATACAAAAAGCCCAAATATCTACAATATTAGTATGGATTGCATACTAATATTATAAATGTGAAAGTAACTCAGTCCGTCTGTCTGTCTGTCTGTCTGTATGTTTTGACGCCTAAACCGCTGAACCGATCATCATGAAATTTGGCAGAGATATAGCCTGGGATATGGAGATGGACATAGGCTACTTTTTTACGCGATAACCGACATCCACGCGGGCGGAGCCGCGGGCAACAGCTAGTATACCATAAAACAATGCTGACAATGCTGTAGAACTAGTTCTCCTTATTCTAGACAATCATGTATTTCCTGTGTCATCATCATAATCATTTCAGTCGAAGGACGTCCACTGCTGGGAATAGGGCTCCCCCAAGCATCGCATCTTTCCTGTGTACCCGGCTTGACAAGAAGTGGTGCCGAAACTCGAAATGCAAAACCAAAAACAAATGGTGTTATACAGTGTGAGTCTTTATAATGTGCACACATCGAAATGAGGGAATCTATGCTTAATTTTATCTACGGAAAAAATACAAAAAAAAATCTAAATTTTTACTTTTTATGGAATTTTTATTTTTATTTCAAAATGTCTCAATAAGACGCCCCCTTATTGAGAAATTTTACAATTATTGTAAAAAATTATGAAAAAAAAAAACAGATTTTTGCTAAAAAAAAACATGTTTCTTTTCAATTGAGGGTAGTTTTTTCCCCAATCATTATGGAGTTTGTTTCATCGTGATAGATCATTTAGTTTAAAAGTTACACCGTTTTGTTTACACTGGGAACAATTTTTTTTTAATTCCATAAAGAATAAAATAAAACATTTAGATGTTATTTATATTTTTGCCGTAGATAAAATTAAGCATAGATTCCCTCATTTCGATATGTGCACATTATAAAGACTCACACTGTATTTATTAACAAATATGTTGAAAAAACCGACCAAGTGCATGTCACAATGAATGATTCCGTAGTTGGGATGAATTTATCCCAAGAAAAACTTAACATTGTAGTTGAAAAACATGTTCCCCCATGCATTCCAACTGCAAATGTAAGTTTGTACGCACAATATTGGGAGATTTACCATGTTATTTTAAGACCATAGACTTCTTATAAGTTTTCCTGTAGATCTATAAGTAAAGAACTATTTTACAAATTGTTTAAAAAAAAAATTGGCTCAGTAGGTAGTTTCGGAGACAAGGGTGAGGAATGGTAAATTTTTAAATATTTTCTTAAATAACTTGAAAACTATTCTTTTTATAATATAAAAAAAAATCTTGAGACACTCACAGCAAGCCCTTTAAGTGATATGTCACACGGTATACAGTGTGCATTTTTTTTTTTTAGTTTCGGTTTTTCTCCCAAAAAGTGATCCCCATATTTGAAATTCATTTATTTACGTAACACGTTCGTGTTTGGGTCACAAAAATTGATATGTTTGCCTTTCAACTAAATCGGTCCAGTAGATTCAGATCAAATTGGCTGTAACAGACAGACAGAAACACGAGTGATCCTATAAGTTTTCCGTTTTTTCATTCAGAGTGTTCGGATATACGAAACCCTAAAAAATAATAAGTAGGTACACACGGATACATATCAAGCTATACATTTTTAGTATAAGCTGACCTCTCATAGTAGTAAATCCTATACAAAAACTCCAAAACGCCACATCACAAGCTGTTTATACTCGTAATAGCATCTATCTATCAGTGGTTGATGAGATCAGATGGCGATGTGCCAGACTTTTATAAGTACGACAGTTTCTTGGTATTGACCTTATTGATAGATAAATAGTTTATTTTTAAAACAAATCTCGCTTGTTTTACCCTAAAGTGGTAGTTACATTTGTTATTGCCCATGAAGATGGAGGGCCCAAGTCTTGGATTTAAAATCAGACTACATAAAAGTTTAATACTGTAAATCTACTATTTGCTACCTGTGCAATAATTTTAGCTACCTCAATGTACACGTCCTTCGTCACTCCATTGTAACGTCAAAATAGAGGGACCAAGATTTTAGACCACCACCCAACATCTTTATGTAAAAGAAGCCGCGGCGCTTTTTCTAATTCAGACTGTTAGTACAACTACTGTGATTTTTCTCATATAAACAAATTACTAAAATATTAGTTTAGTATTAGTGGTTATATTAGTATTATTTCTAATTAGTTATTACAATAAATTTTAAAACTACGGTACTTTACACAACTACCTGCCACTCAAACTCAAATCATTTATTTCAAATAAACCATTTACAGGCACTTTTGAATTGTCAAGGAGTCGGTCAGTAAGAAAAATGAAGCTACATTCCCATTCCAAAGCGTAGGTACCTATGGAGAAGAACGGGTAATAAACTCCATGGACACTCTTTTAAATTAAATTGTTACAAAAGTATTCGTTACATGTATAATGTTGAATTTATAACTAAATGTGAGAACGATGTAAAAATAAAAATAATAAAAACTTACACGTTAAAAGCGTCAAGAGTAGGTACAACAAATAGAAACAAAATAAAATAACCCGTGGCAGCAAGAGATGCCCAGTCCCAACTGACGGCGCCCGATCACGAACATGACGCATGGATTAGCACCATTCAGGGCTTCAAGTCTGCTATTACAATAGTGTCAGAATGGTCTCGCCATTGTGAGTATTTGAGAGTGTTTGTATGGCAAATCTGTCAAAAACTCACAATGAAGAGACCATTCTGACACTATTGTAATAGCAGACTTGAGGCCCTGTTCAACCATTTTGAAGGGAGCTAAATGATCTCCAACACACACGCCACCATCAGCGAGACATCTAAGTGAGCATGACATACTCTCAGCCGCCAGGGCACATTCAAGTCAATGAAAGACATATTACCCGGTCAATGGTAGCTCTATAGTACATAGGACTCACACCTGTGCTATGCATTTATATAATACAAAGGAGATTGAGTTTATACAATGCAAAGAATGCACTTTTGTAAGATTTACTAAAAACACTAATTTTTCTGGCCTTAAAATTACAGTAACTTAAAAATGGACTTCATAATTGGCGGCCTAGCGGGCGCCGGCGCAACGATCTTCACAAACCCGATGGACGTCGTGAAGACTCGGCTGCAGCTGCAAGGAGAGCTGCGCGCACGCACCGATACTAATATGCGGTATCGGGGGATCTTCCACGCGCTGTATGTGATCGCGAGGGCCGATGGCGCGATGGCATTACAGAAGGGGCTAGCACCAGCTATGGTGCTGGGATTCACTATGAATTCTGTCAGGTAATAATAATTTAGTGCCTACGTATACCTATATTGAAATTATTACTCGCAGGCTTCCCCACATAATGTCTTCTGGAAAACCTGCCATGTGATTTTCAAGACGCATTTTCCACTGTAAAACTTTGTTTAAAGTGACGTCTCAGGGGTAGTCAACATTTCCCTAGTCATTCTAATTATTTCATTTTATTATATTTCGTGCTTTTGAAAGCACGCTGAAGCGGCGTGTCAAAACAAACCAATTGTAGCCTAAGGTCCCGTCATAAACTAATTAAAATAAAAGATTTCTACTCTTTTGAACAAGTTGCTCATGTTTATTTAATTGATATAAATTTACATTTCAATTGTTAAGGAACATATTAAAAAAATCAACAGTTTTTACCAGATAACATACAAGATTCTCTTGTTTAGAAGGAAAAACCTTTTATAAATAGAAAATAATAAATGGAAGTCAAAATGTTTAGAGCTTCTGCCGAATTGCCAGTATAATAAAAATTATTTGCACGCTCTGTTCAGCAATAAAGATACAATGTCATGAAAAAGTTACAGTCTAAATCTAAACTTTTGAACCTTTTTATCCTAAACTGCCTTCAATTTCATACCATCCGAAATATCATTTCAGGCTAGGCATGTACCACGTCGCAGAGGTCAACGGCTGGACTAAAAACCAAGATGGCGAAATAAGCATAGAAAAAGCCATCTTGTGGTCAGGCGTGAGTGGTATCATGAGTGGAGTTACCGCCAACCCTGCGTCAGTTGTGAAGACCAGGATACAGGCAGGCGCGCACCCTAGCATAGCTGTTGGAAGACAGCATAAGTATAAAGGTAACTTCAGGTCTTTATCTATTACTAGCTTCTGCCCGCGACTTCGTCCGCATGAAATTTCGGCCCACCCATCGCGTCGCATCCCGTCGCTCGCCCGCGCTATAACTTCGTTATCCTTATCACTTAGCGTTCTTTCTGACTTTTGTTCTTTTCGCTTGGCTCCTAAGGACCATAGCTTGATGATATATAGCCTATAGCCTTCCTCGATAAATGGGCTATCCAACACTAAAATAATTTTTCTATTCGAACCAGTATCTAGTTCCTGAGATTATCGCGTTCAACCAAATAAACAAACTCTTCTGCTTTATAATACGAGTATAGCTGACCGGTTGAGTGGTTTAAGTAATGAATTTTCTACTTATTTTGTTACGGAGTTATTTTAAAATTATGATATCTCCTAAGATGTTGATTGAAATCAAGTGATGTCAAGGACAATTTTGCTTACATTTAAATACTTGTGATTAATAACATATTTATTTGGATAAGGATTAATATAATGTTGATAAAACTCCTTCGCAAATAATGCATTAATTTCGAACATATGTGATTACCATATTACCTCTTTCTTGCCTTTATTGGCCGGCTTGAATGGAGATTCGCAAGAGCAAACATGCTCGGAGGAAGGAAGTATTCCAGTAAGTGCTTGTAGGGATCTTGACCATCTTCCAGGCTCTGGGATTGTTCTGAGAGCCGTGGAATACCTCTCCACTCCTCGAGCACCTCAGGATATGTTGCTCCCTTGTCGCTACGTCACTATGTGCTAGCGACCGTTTTCGGGGGTCCATTATTGAGTGTGCAAGTCACCCCCTGGCAATTTATCCGTGTATAATAAAACATTGATCAAGCCATAGTCCTTCCATAGTTTTAGGTAAACAGTCCATTTTAACCACCCAAACCCATAGTCCAATATCTTTGTTTCCATATCTTACAATAGTCCTACACCAACCGGGGGTTGTCCTTGGGTGCACTTGCAGAGTGCATACAGGGATAATCGTCGGTTGGTGCCTCATTTAATTAAAAAGCGTCTAACGGGCCTCTGTGAGTATTGGCTTCGGCCCCTCGTACGTCTTCCAAAGGTCCGAGACCCGAAGGTCCCGAGATATGTAAAATATATAAAAATAATAATATTAAAAAAATATTTCATCAACCAAACAA
The DNA here is from genome assembly GCA_947523025.1 of Dryobota labecula. Classification (NCBI taxonomy): domain Eukaryota; kingdom Metazoa; phylum Arthropoda; class Insecta; order Lepidoptera; family Noctuidae; genus Dryobota; species Dryobota labecula. The sequence continues at coordinate 4,333,304 of OX383292.1, forward strand.
AGATGGAGAAATACAAGAAATTGCAACGAATAGGCTGGTCATTAATCAATCTAGGGTCTACGCTGGTCTATATGCTACAAAATATCACCACTAAAATAAATTATTGATATTTGGAATACGCCCTTTACCCTTGCAAACATCGACCCCAGTCATCCCGAACAAAAAAAAACCCTACAGTCCATTTCACCTGTTTCCTATCGTTACAGGAATGTGTGACGGAGTCGTCACGATCTATAAGACTGAAGGCATGAGGGGTTTCTTCGCGGGAGTCTCCGCGACCTGTACGAGGCTGGCCATAGGCAGCGCTGCTCAACTCACCACATTTTCCAAGTAAGAAATTTTTATAGCCTAAAGGCCTCCACTGCTGGAAAGGCCTCCTAGTAGATGGTAACATTAGGCGGTCGTGGAGAAAGGAAATATTGGCTTGGATAGGAGAGAACTAAGTTAAACGCATTTTCAACTATGTAACGCCTATAGTCAACAGTGGCTGGAATAATACTGCCTATGATGATGATGATGAAGAAAATACAGGCACACATCCCACGTAACTAGAATTCAATAGAACTGCCTGAATGCGACGATAGAACAAGATAACGAACTGCCAGTTTTAAAATATCCTAATCTTTCAAGACTACATTTGCATCTCTATAAATAAAAATCTGGTTAAATCTTGGTGACCTAGTCTACAAACATTTGACCCAAGTGCCATGTCACCTAATCGCAGCCGCAGTACGTAAAAAAGAAGAAACTGCCGAATAAGGACAGTCCGGGAAAATATTAGAACCAAACACTCAACTAATATTTTCACTTCAGAGCAAAAGAAGAGTTGCTGTCACGCGGCTTTTTCTCAAACTCTCCGCTTGGACTCGCCTTCGGCGCCAGCGCTGTAAGCGGGGCGGTAGTATCCCTCATAATTTGCCCCTTCGACGTCATCACCATCCGTTTATACAACCAGGGTTCGTACACTACATTCTCAAGTTTATTTTCAGATTCAAGGAAAGTCTGCTTGCTCGGGGGTATTTTGAGGAGTCGCCATTGACTTTGTCTTTCGTGGCGAGCATCATATGCGGTGTGATCGTTGCCTGTGTCGAAACGCCGATGGATGTTGTGAATACGCGGCTTTATAATCAGGGTAACGTTGTCGCTGCTTATTGGTGGTCGGGAGCTCTCTGGTGCATAACTATGGGGAAATAGTAGAGCTGCAAAACTACAAGTACTCTGTTTTCGATATAACCAAAGTTATTATTACTTTACCCACTTGAGTGTATGTATTGAAAATCGTAGGTAACTACTTTCCTATGACTTACTGTAAAGCTTTTACAATAATATAATATTACTGCTAATTTAATGTCCAACTCAATTTCCAGGCTCTGCAGCAACCGGTGCCGTCCTATACACTGGAGTACTCGACTGCCTGTCGAAAATATACAAAACCGAAGGCATTCACGGCCTCTACAAAGGATTAGGACCACTCTACTTGAGGACAGCACCTCACACTACTCTCTCACTCGTCATATGGGATATGCTGAACAACCTCCTAGCAAAAAGTAAATTGGATAGTAAAGTCATCGTTTAAACTTTTGTTTTATTTCACCAAAACAAAATTCTCAAAAACAAGGAATATAGGACAGAAAAAAAAATCAAGCTTGGGCCGTGATTGGTGGAGAAAAGTGTATCTCCCATTCGAGATCTAAGGAACTACTATCAGAGCTGTCAATATTAAACTCTTCGTCATTACAACAACCACAATCATCTTCTTCTTCGCTACATTTACACTCGGGATTGTTAGGGTTGGACAGTCCTATGGCCTCTTTGTAGGCTCTAAGACAGGTCTTCTCGCAAACTTCGGGATGATAGGGATCCACCCGAACTTCGTCGACGGCCTCTTTGACAATACGTTGTTGTTTCCCCAACCGTTTTTGAATCCTCTCCTCATTGTCTTCTCTGCTGATCCTGTATACCAGTGGACTGCACTGCTGCTGGTCTACATTGATGTCACTGTCCTCGGGAGAGACTTGCATCTCGACGCGGTACTCCCCGTTTCTCTTACAAATGATGAGGGTCGGTTTATTCTCAACCCTCTTTTTATTCGCCTTCTTTGTCGGTTTCACTGTTTGCTCTGGTTGCGTTTGCAGTTTTGCTTTGTTTAATTTCTTAAGAAGACGATTGGATATCGCACCAGGCTTCCAACCCTGAGCCACCTGAAATTACAGAAAATGATAGTGAATTCTCTACGATCGAAAGTTTTAAATAGAGTGAGTGATAAAAAAAAAAACCAAGCCTGTGTTCCATGAAGGGTTAGGCAGAGGTACAAACTTCCGTGGGCGCAGTATTCGAAACACATTGTGCATCCACATTTCGACAAATGAAAAAAAAAAAAAATACAATAAAATAAAATAGCTTACTTGATTCAAACATCAACGGGGTAGGTTGTTCGGTACTGGTAGGTAGTTTGAAATAGGTGTTACGATGCGTATGAATGTTGAATAAAGTTTCATTATGTTTTTAATTTCAAAGAATCTGTGTATTCGGGGATTCATAGAGGAATCCAGCCTGAATCATAGTTGTGGAAAGATTATAGTTTTATAGTATGTGTGCATGTGTGTGAGGGTGTACGTGTGAGCGCGTAGGTATGTGGTGTGTATAAAATCTTATTATTTCTATGTAGAGTAATCGACACAGCCGACAAAATTTTCTAACAAACAAATCACTTTATCAATGGCAAAACCCTCTGTCATAATTTAAGTCCGCCTATGTATCACTATTGTACATGAAGTTTAAATAAATAAATAATTTAACAAAGATGTAAAATCGTAAAAAATATAAAACACCAATACAAATAAATAATTTATTTATCTTACAAGTTACCATAACGTTACAAAATTTTACTTAGGACGTATACCAAATAAATTCTACTTAAAAGTCCAACTGTCTAAACCTTATAAATTCCTACACCAAATCGTTTCATACATTATGAACCCAGAACTAATTATATTACGTAGACACCGGAATAGTCAGCTTGTGTGGATGTCGTAGTGCTTCGCCCCCCTCGACTTGCCCGGCTCTGGCCGGCACCCGCTCCTCGACGTTCAGCGAGCGCCACCAGGCGGTCATACTGCTGCTTTTTCATAATTTCACTACTAATGAACGAATGGAAACACGGCACATGAAATGAGCTTATACTAATACCCTTATCAGTAAGCGAGGTCATCCTATCTTTAGGCCTTGTATTATCAAAATCTTTCAATCTAAAATATGTCTTATTCCCGTGGCCATCTGCAGCAACTATTCCTTTATCTGAGGGAGTGGCATGTTTACATTGTGTTCTCTCAATAAAAGTGCGTGTTCGAGCAGCGCCAAGTTTTCCTCTAGACCTATTTGACCGGGGTACTGTTGTAGGTTGTGGAATGTTTACATCTTCTCCTTGCGCCAACATATCCTGTAATTTTGAATATAATACCTTCTTATCGTGTCCATGACCAACAATCCCCATTTTGGATAACTGTTTCGGAGATACACTGCCGAAACAACTCCAAGTGGCCTCGGATCGCTTGTCTTCCTTTGTGTCACCGGCGGTTTTTTTCCAGAACCTATGCTTTTTTGGCACTGGACTTCTTGATTTTGGGTAGAACTTCCATTTACCTTGATCAACATATCCATCAACTCCTATAACCAACCACTTACCATCTGTGGCTTGGAATTTTCCAGACTCACCATCGACTGCCTCTCCATTAGGCCCTAGGAAGTTATGCGGAGCCCATTTATCGTCGGGTGCTATAAAACCGTCCACGTTAATCTCTAGCCACTTATGATTTGGGTCCCAAAATCCACCTAAATCGCTGCATTGCTGTTTACCATCAGGACCTTTAAAGAATCTTGGCACTGGATTTCCTAACCTGTCTAATAATTTTACTTTGTAGTCTGTGAACGCATATTGAGTTGTATTGTCTGTAGTTAGTACTTTTTTGGTTTTGAACGTTGGATCATATGTAGCAGTAGGAGGAGTAAATTCGACAATCCATTCATCAGAGTCAGTGTCAGACTCAGACAAGTCCTTGTCTTCGGAACAAGAGCAGGAGTGATCCAGGTCTACGTTGTCAGGACCAGGCTGTGCTGGGTAACAAGTACAGTCGGGTTGTTCGGCATCGGGTAGTATACCAAGCGCTTGTTGGTATGTCTTCATACAAATCTCGTGACACATGTCTCTGAATGCGCTCTGAACAAAGTCACGTTGAAGTCTCTCCAGCCGTCTTTGGGCACGTTCTTTCTTTATCTTTCTTTGTAGATTTTCTTCTGAAGTCCTCCCGATCGTGTAAGTCACCAAAGGCTTGTCTTCATATGGGTACTGATTAAAAGTCCTCGGTTTTAAGAAAGTTCTCATGGTTTCCATAGTCACAGTGTATTCACCATCTTTTTTCTGCACAGTTAGCAACGGCCGCTTTAGTGGTCTCTTTGGCTTTCCTGGAACTTTCTTTCTCTTTTTAGCCAAGAATTCGCCAGGATTCTTGGCCATTTTAAGTAATCTCACTACGTGCTTATTCGCCGCTCCAGGCTTCCACAAGGGACGGTACTATAAACAAAAAAATAAATAAAAGTCATCACTACTTCCAATAGGTGTAAAGCTATAGTCAATTGTACGTACCTTCATTCCCGGTACGTTTTCACAATTCCAAAGCCAACCCATGCGCTTGGGTACCGCATTCAAAGTGCCAACACAAGGCAATGCGCAGCGGCTGTGACCAATATGAGGTGCTATAATATGACGGAAATTACAACGATATTTTTTTTTTTTTTAAATCAGTAATAAATCCAGAAGTAAAAAAAAATATAAATACGTACGTATACCTGTATAGCCGTAGTTAAACTTGAATCTGCTGTCAATTTTCTTCTTTTTTCCCTTTTTTGTCACTTCTTTCTCTGATTCTGGCTTTTCTTTTTTATTCTTAGTGTCGCTTCCAGACGCAGTCACCTTCATCTTGTTTTTTTCGGCTAATTTGTGGAAGATAGGACAGGGAAAAGGCAATTCGTATCCAGGTTTTCTTCCATAGTCTTCACCGAAACGTTCAAAGCCGCCGCATATTCCACAATATGTTGTTTTCTTCATGAAGCCAAATTGACATTCGCATTCACAATAACAAGGTTCGCTACCAAATTTCATCTTCGCTTTTATTCCCGCTACCACTTGCTCCACTTTCTCAGAGAGATCGCAACAGTCTGCTCTCCGAGTACTCAGGTCTAACAGAATCCGATCATCTGGCGGTGTGGGAACTTCCCTCATTTTTTCAAACCCGCATTTGACATCATCACATTTTTTCACTGTGATGAAATGTGATGCTTTTTGTGGTAAATCCAATGAACAGGTACTTTGTGTGCCAGGTATGCCAGCTGTTTTTTTAATATTACCACATTCACTCTCGCATATTCTAATTTTATACCTTTGTTTCTCTTGCAATTCGTCAGATTTCTCGGATTTCGAATTTTCAGAGGCAACTATCGCAGATTTATCAGACTTTGGAGAGCTTGGAGTTGCAGACTTTGGAGATGCAGACTTTGCAGATGGAGAGTCAGCAAAGTCATTTTCTACTGTAAAATAACTAACACAATAGACCTGGTTACCAAATGGCCCTGCAGGCGTGCCCCCGAAAATGTAATTATTTAATATGTTAGAATTTCTTTGATTAATTGATGAACAAGATTTGGATTTTATAACAGCTAAAGTTGGATTGTTGTCTAAGTTTCTATCGCTTCTTACTAAAGTGATAATGCGACTACTTAATCTTCTATTATTGGTTTTACTATCCACTTTAGCACTTTCGACTTCAGGGACGCGTTCTATACTGCTAAGTTCGTCAATACTCTTAGTTTCTTTCTTTTTAATGTTCCTCTTTTTGGTGCGAATAGGTCTATGTTTGTCATCACCATAAAAAGTTTTTATAGTACCAGTTTCTTCAGTTAAGTTAATTGGTCTGCCTTTATTCATTCTGTTTAACACGCTAACGGGCTTAGAATTATATAAGCCAGTGTTCATAACAGTTTGTTGGGTTTTCTGAGACATAATTTGAGTAGTAATTTTATCTTTAAAGTGCCTCAATTTTACGTTTAGTTTAATTACGGCCATACGTTTCGAAGTTACTTCGTCAAATACATTGTAATCGCCTCTAACACAGATCGGTTGCTGTCCTTGCCTCCTGTGGAGCTTATTCAAATATTCGTAATACGGCGCACTCCACGGAATGTGAGTCGATCCTAGTTTATAGTCAGGTACAACCTTACTCCAGAGCGATAACTCCAATGGATACTGTTTCATGTTTGACATCAGGGTGTCGACATTAATCGCAAATAAGATGGTTTGCCCCGTCTGCACTGTAGCCGCCGTTGACGATATGTCCAGGCCCTTGTTGTTCTTTGTTTTTAATTTCCGCTTACTTTTCAGTTTCCCAGGCCGCTTTGGCAAAAACCATTCTAGTTCATTGGGATCTTTTAGATGAACACTAAATATATCTGCAAATTGACCTCTTATGCAAAACTCGCTGTAATTGACAAAGCTTGTCAATTCTTCAACTATTATCTCGAACAAAAACATTGAATCCGTGAGAGCCATTTTTAATTATTAAGTGTAAATAATTAAAAATGTTGACTTGACTGGTATTTAATTTAAATTATGCGCCTTTCCAAACAATTCCAGCATTACAAAGAACTATAAAATTTAGCTTTCAGAATGTATTAAATTTAACAGTTTGCCAAAAACATTGTGTCAATTTTGAAATTCATTTTCTATAATTTTTGAAGGCATCAATCGAGACAGCCTCGTTTTGACATTTTGCATTATTTCTTACACAAAAAAAGATTCTACCCAATCCAACCTTACCTCGATAAGTTTGGCTAGGTTTTGCTAACAAGATGAGTGCAGTTCTGTATCAATAGCTCATAAACCAGCACCTTATCAGGCACATTGGAACTCAGGCTGAAGATTATGCACTCCATGCAGTATAGGTGGCGAATGACTCGGTGTTCACGAATAATAACAAAACGTGCCGCAAATATTCAAGGACACGTTGGATTAAGGTCGGAAATGGAATTAGAGATCAAAAATGTAAACAAAGAAATGTCACTGTCAAAGTGACGTCTCAGGGGTAGTCAACATTTCCCTAGTCATTCTAATTATTTGAATTTGTATATTTTGTGCTTTTGAAAGCACGCTGAAGCGGCGCGCGGCGTGTCAAAATGAAACCAATTATAATAGCCTAAGGTCCCGTCGTAAACAAATGTAAATAAGAGATTTCTATTATTCTGAACAAGTTGCTCATGTTTATTTGATATAATTTACATTTCAATTGGTAACGAACATATTTAGAAATTAAACCGTTTTCACAAGATAACATTACAAGATTCTCTTGTTTAGAAGAAAAAACCTTTTATAAATAGAAAATAATAAATGGAAGTTAAAATGTTTAGAGCTTCTGCCTTATTGCCCGTATAATAAAAATAATTTGCACAATTTTCTTTCAAACAGTTATATTTTATTTTTTGATCGTAGTTTACGTCACTTTAAAGTTGAAAACTTTGTGCAATATTATATGTTACCTGTTTAAAATATGCCTAGAATTTTAACACTATATTATAGTACTTTTCGACAAATTACACAACTGTGGTTATTATTTTAAATTGGCAACACCTTTGTTTACCTTTTTGATCTCGAATTCCATTTTTAGATATACACAATAATAATATCGTGTATCACCTGGACGACTCGACGGACGATCGGAACCAAAAAGTATAATAATAATATGATCGGAACCGTTGGATGGAGGAGTGAAGGGGATGAGGAAGAAAGATGCTGATGAAACATGCAAAGAACTTCTATATTGTGGTTTAGTGGTCATTAAGCTAAACTACAACGAAACAAGCATTTATTAACTCTCTTTTTTATAACATTAAAAAAAAACAAGATTAAAGCTAAAGAATATAGTAGGTAAGTATCTCATTCTTAATAGTCTTTTGGATTTAATGTATGTAAAATATATTAAAAAAATATTTTGGTTCGAGATTCTCTATTTTTTAATCTACATTAATTGATTTACCTACATATCTGCGAATCAACGTGTGACAAAGTGGATGATGTCCCGAAGTCAAAACACTTATTCGCTGTAAATGTTGGCACCCTCTTATCGCAGGTATAATGACCCTGCATTGTAAACGTAGATAACTGAGATAGCGGGGTATTCGAAGCTCTATTGGCCTTTCGAGGGGGCTTTAGTTCTCCTATATCGTCGTATGCTCTTAGTTCTTCTATTATTTCACGATACTTTGCCAGTGCTTTCTGGTCCATATACGGCTTACAGTTTACCCTTGAGACAGGTGCTAGGTGCTTTCTGTCAAAGTTCGTGGAAATGCTCATAACTACAGGGCTTTTGGTTTTAATAGGTCTTTGCGAATTCTTTACATTTTCCGAGTTTTTAGTGAGTTTCAGTAATGGGGATGCTGTTGCAGTAGTTACTATTGTTTTATTCTTATCATTCAATGGTTTGGCTTTTGTACTTGTGGCTTCTTTTTTGTTGTTTTTGCAATCACCAGCCTTAGTTGATACATTCAGAGAAATTTTTATCCCTTTCTTGGCATCGACTGTTGACGCCGTGGGGGTAGACTTTGATTTCGGTGGACTTGGTTCTTTCTTCTTAGAATAGAATACCCACTTACCATCCTTGTCTACATATCCGTCTACACCTATTTTCAATACCCGCATCTGGGTGTCTGTGAAAACACCTTCTTCTGACGAATATATCATTCCATCAGGTCCTGTAAAGTTCATTGGCACCCACCGTTCATCTGGTCCTATATAACCATCTTTATTTATCTCCAACCAAGTCTTCACATTGTTGACCTTACCCCAGAATCCGCCTAAATCGCTGCATTCCTGTTTACCATCAGGACCCTTGAAATACCTCGGCACTTGGTTGCCAGTCTTATCGAGTACTTTCATTTTATAATCTAAATAACTGTACTGAGTTTCACTTTCAACAAGTATGGGTGGATGTTTAGCTTTGGCATCCCATCTTGCTGCAGGTGGTGTGAATTCTATGACCCACTCATCGTTATCAGTATCGCTAGTCGAAATTGTACTAGCGACATCAGAGCACGAACATGAATCTACAATAGGTGGAGAGACATTTAAAGGTTTACCCGCGCAAGGGCAGTCCGGTGAGTTAGGATTTGGTAAAGGAAGTACACCCATCGCTTGATTGTACGCTTTTAAACAAATCTCTTGGCACCTGTCCCTGAATGTGGACTGCAATAGTCTACTCTTTCTCCTGGTCTCTCTGCGTTCTCTTCTATCGCGTTGATTCTGAATTTTCCGTTTCTCTTCTGCCGTCTTTCCTATTGTGTATATAAGAGGCGGTTTTTCATCGTATGGATACTGAAACAGGAGTCGATCTTTAGAGAATTTCTTGAACACTTCCATTTGGACGGTGAACTCTCCGTCACGCTTTGTGACGACCAATGTGGGCTTCATTTCGATTTTCTTCTTACGCTGCATCAGAGCTCGCTTCTTCTTGTTCAAGCTGTCCCCGCCCTCTCTATGCGCCCTGTACCTTCTCACCAATATTGCGTTTGCAGCGCCGGGTTTCCAGTTTGGTCGGACCTAAAAAATATAAATAGGTAGGTACTATCACGCTAAACTTACCTAAACATTACTTATTACGTATGTCTTATGGCATGAAATTAAATTCTCTTTTACCCATTATTATAAATACTTATGAAATATTAAAGTGAAAACACGAAACTTTGGAATAACTGTTATTTTATACATATAGCTCATGGACAGCGTTCGGTGACGATGACGCGAGTTCCATGATTTTTGTTCACCCAAAAAGTGCTCAACGCGCCTAAAGAAGTTTTCACTTCAAAATTTTACAATAGAATGTTTCCATCTAGCGTCAAACACTTCTACACCGCCTTTAAAAAACAAACTACGGTAACGGTCGTTATAAGAGCTCAGAATTCCTCTAGACATATCAAGATAAATAAAAACACATATCCTGTGGGTGTTAGAGCTTGCAGCAGTTGCAACTGTTCCCGCCTATATCCTCCTTCGTTCACACTATGCAAGGTCAAATTAAATTAGCTAGCGAAACTCCACAGTCGTGATGGTAATAAAACAAAAATAAAACTGAGTTTCTAATCTCATACTTCAAGTAAATACACTACCAGCGGTCGTTGACCCCAACAAAAAAAAAAACACCAAATCTTTTTAGTGTTTAGATATCGATATCCATCATGCCTGCGGAGTTTCGGTAACTAATTTAATTTGACCTTGTATAGCTGCTACAGAGGGGCTTGTGGCTAAGTAATAACAGCCTCACGGGTTGATCGATCAGGTTAAGCTACACTTGCTGCGGTTGGTCCGTGGTTGGGTGACCATCTTTACATACCAAGTCCCCTCCGTGCCTCGGAGAGCACGTTAAAGGTTGATTCACACATATCAGTGAAGTCACAGTTCCGGCACAGTACCGCCACCGTGATAATTATTCTTTCATAGGTTCTCTATGAACGCATCCACACCAGTTAGTGTCAGTGCCAACTCAATACTCTTAGTGCGTTCATAGAGAACCTATAAAATAATAATTATCACGGTGACGGTACTGTGCCGGAACTGTGACTTCACTTATATGTGTGAAGTCAACCTTTGTCAATTGGCACGATACTGTGTCTGTCGACTGTGATTTTTTGTCGGTCCGTGATCCGACAAAAAACATCGTCGTCACCGATTACGTCCGTGATTGCCGGCGCCGCCGGCACTGTCACTGAGAGCACTGTAGTTACTGACACTGACAGGTGTGGACGCGTTCATAGAGAATATATGAAAGAATAATTATCACGGTGGCGGTACTGTGCTGGAACTGTGACTTCACTTTGATATGTGTGAACCAACCTTTGTCCGTTGGTCCCGGCTGTTATTTGTAGATCTTTGACAGTTGTTACGGGTCGAATATTTTTACACCTTAAGTTATGGTAGAATGTATCATCATCATCATCATTTCAGCCGAAAGACGTCCACTGCTGGACATAAGCCTCCCCGATTGGGGGGGTTTGCCATAATCGCCACGCTTGGCAGGCGGGTTGGCGATCGCAGTATAGTGTTAGAAAATGCTTAGAGAACGCTGCTGCCCATTCTCTAGTAAGTCCCTTAGTCGCCTTTTACGACACTCACGGGAGGAAATGGACTAGTGCTATTCCTTACGGCACCACACGGTACAATAGAAGAATACACGGAACACACATTCTACACAGTAGAATGCTTAACAAAATAATTAACACCATACTGTGTAAAACTACATTCTTAGAAATAAATAAAATTCTAATTCTAATTCGTCAGAAGCCCGAAACCAGTCTTATCAAGGGGTATCGTGTGAATCATTCCACTTTGCCCCACCGAGCCGCCCCACTGTGGGCTGAGAATCGGCTTTAATAGACTTAGGGATTTCAATTTGCAAGTGCCGGATTTTTTGCCGGATATAGCTCTATTAGTCATTACTATACCCAAAGTCTCTAATTCAGATAATTTATGTAAACAAAGTAACGTCAAGAAATGTCACTGTCAAAATGACAGGACAGTGGTGCAAAACATTTTATCATTAAATGTTTTTGTAAATAATCATCGATAAAATTAAAGCGAATTTATTATAAGAACTATGCAAACAAAATACCGTTGCCAAACAATGTTTTTTGTAGTGTGTCGGAGACATGATATATGATAGTCATAATCAGCCCTTTTAAGCCCAGTGCTAGACGTAGGCGTCCCAAAATCGATTTCCAATCGAAACTTAGATTTTCGAACTTTCCAATTGTATGATTATTTTTTAATTATTATTTCTTAAAATCAGTACTTAAAAGAAAATGGAACCTCTTTTTTCGCAATTTTATGTGAATTACCATTACGAACATATTTTTTTGTTGTGTTATCCCCTTTGTTTACATAAATTATCTGAATTTGAGACTTTGGGTAGGTATACAAAAATGACACCCGAGTTAATTCTGCTCAAAAACGAAGGAATTATATTTTTTTTACGAAAAATTTGTATGAAACTAGTTTGAAAAATCTAATTATCTCTTAAACGGAAAGTTAAACACGAATATCCTTACAGATGATTATAGTGTTAATTATTTATGATTTTTTTGTCGCCGATTTGCCGAAAAATATTATGCCGTTTTTTTTTTTTTAAATCGTCAATATATTTTTACTTATTTTTACATATGAAACGGTTCCTTTCATTGTTTATGTTGAAGTACACAGACATTTAACAACACGTAACATAAAATAGCATCACCTCTATATCTCCGATTTGATGGTGCTTCCAACCAAAGGGCCCTACCAGTAGGGCGCGCCCAGTAGGCAACCAAGTTATTGCATTCCACCGTTACAGTTATTTTACCAGTAGGTAGGGCAGAGTGGAATGCAATAACTTGGTTGTGAAGGTCAGACAAGCAGTCACTCTATGTAAAATACTTGTATTCAGACGCATCCGGTTAGTTAGACTGAGAGAGAGGCCAGGGAGATGATGCATGATAGCTATTACAGTGAGGTTTTTCCTTTCCTTTCGTTTAGGTTCGTATCACCGAGAGCCCAACTTAACGTTTTTGATCAGGTTTAAAATTAAGTAAATAACACACACCCGTATTCTCCGAGGGGTTGAGCAGAGGTGTATTATTAAGAGCGTTCATCCCGAGCGGGCTGGCAATGTCGCATTTCTAGAGGTTTTTCGTGATTATTTTATTAAATTTAAATCAAAGTATTTTTTTTTCAGCCAATCATGAAAAATCTAAAAAATACACGTACCAAATATATAACAAATGAAATGCCGTTCATTAGTAGCGCATCTCTTGAGAACGGCCGGACCGATTTGGTTAATATTCTTTTTAAATGTTCTTTTTTGTCCGAATAAGGTTTCTAGGGAAATAAAAATTGGCCGGAAAATTGGAAAAGTTCTCCGGAAAATTCAGGAAAAACTGAAAGTGCTTTTTTCTATAGGATGATTGTATAAATTGTTGACATTTGGACAGTAAAAAATCGGTCGCGTCAGCTAGTTTTAATAAATTTAAAAATTTAAATATTTTTTGCAATTTTCAATGGGTTTATTTATTACTAGCTTCTGCCCGCGACTTCGTCCGCGTGAAATTTCGGCCCACCCATCGCGTCGCATTCGCATCCCGTCGCTCGCTCGCGCTAAAACTTCGTTATCGCTTAGCGTTCTTTTTGACTTTTGTTCTTTTCGCTTGGCTTCTAAGGATCGTAGCGTAGATATATAGCCAATAGCCTTCCTCGATAAATGGGCTATCCAACACTAAAATATTTTTTCTATTCGAACCAGTATCTAGTTCCTGAGATTATCGCGTTCAACCAAACAAACAAACTCTTCAGCTTTATAATATGGCTGACCCGCACAACTTCGTCTGCGTCACATAAGAGAGAAAGTGATTTAAGGAATGAATTTTCTACTTATTTTGTTACGGAGTTATTTTAAAATTATGATATCTCCTAAGATGTTGATTGAAATCAAGTGATGTCAAGGACAATTTTGTTTACATTTAAATACTTGTGATTAATAACATATTTATTTGGATAAGGATTAATATTATGTTGATAAAACTCCTTCGCAAATAATGCATTAATTTCGAACAAATTTGATTACCATAAAAAAATGTTATAGTGAGTCAATCATATAAGATAGACATATCGACGGCTCCCAAGTATCTAGTCAACTAACAAATTTCGGCAATTGTACTTTTTAGGATATTACAAACAATTAAATCATTTACTATCCACCTGTGTTAAAAACGTTCATATTATTAGAAGAACAGTTGACTCAGTATACTTAGGAGCCGTCGATATGCTGTCGCGGACTTTATTTTAGAACTTTTAAAGAGAAACAATTCCGTCATACATGATATTTGCGTAACTTAAACCGTTTACGCAGCGCACGCAACGGAAGCTCTCAAAAAGGAATATTTTTTCCCGTTTTTGCAACATTTTTCATTTATGCACTGCTCCTATTGGTTGTAGCGTGATGTTATATAACCTATAATATTCCTCAATAAATGGACTATCCAACACAAAAAGAATTTTTCAATTCCAACCAGCAGTTCCTGAGATTAGCGCGTTCAAACAAACAAACAAACTCTTCAGCTTTATAATATTAGTATAGATTAATACGGTACTTATAAAAAAATAAAATTTTGTCTGTCTATCTGTCTATTTGTTCCGGTTAATATCCGAAAAATTTCACCAGTAGATAGCTGAGGCCCTAGTGTGACCACGACCGTCTACCGCGTTCGGCGCTCCGATTGGCCTCCGATTGACCTTTCACCAATCGGAGTGTTAAACGCGTTCGATGAGTAAATTCGAGCCAGTTAAAATTAACTCACACTAGATAGAGCCTCTGATGTTAAATAAGGAATAACTTAGTTAAGCCACGCGGGCAAAGCCGCGAGCAGCAGCTATTACTTAATATATATAGGCGCTGTCAATGACAACTTGTTACCATAAACGTGAAGCGCACAAAATTGAATTACGATTAAGTGTCTTACTTTCATTCCCGGTACGTCTTCCGCTATCCAATTCCAACCCATATTACCGGGAACGGGAGGGTAATGATATTTATATTTCAAATCTTCCTTTTTGATGGGTGCCTTTTGCACAACTGAAAGATAACATGAAAATAAGTAGAGCACCTAACCAAGCACTTACGACCGAACGCGGCAACACAGGGTTCGTAGCGGCAGGAGACTTACCAGCTTTCTCGATTTTAGGTTTCTTTCTTTTGTTCACATCACCTTCTCCCTTGTTAGCTTTCTGCTTCTTCTTAACTTTTTCTCCTTCAGCACCTTCTTCAGCCGGTTTCTCTCCTTCCTTCTTCTCTATACTTCTTCTTCTTTTCTCTTCGGGCACTTTTTTTTCAAGAACACCCTTTTTATCAACAACTCCTTTTGCAGCTCTATTCTTATCTCCAGCTCTTGAACCGCCCCTTGAACTCTTTGAACTCCCAGTTTCCTTCGTTTGATCGTCTTCTGGCCATGGACTTTTAACTTTTATGTAGTTTCTATCGTACATTTTGTGGTACACCGGACATGGATGAGGCTTAATATGCTCTGGCTGGTATCGCATGTCGTCTCCCAGGCACTCGTAGCCTCCGCAAACCGCACAGTAAGTAGTTTTATTAGAAAATTTAAATGTGCATACGCAGTCACAGAAGCAAGGGACATCTTTTTCTTCATCTTGGCATATTTTTTTCTTTATTACCCCTTCTGCGATAAAATCTTTTACTCTTTCTGCTGTGTCACACGACTTTGCGCAACACAGGTTGTGAATTTCGTCGAGTCGTAATTCTATGTTACTGTCCGCAGGACTAGGAGGGAAATCGTGTTTGAATATAGGACATACTGGTGCAATACACTTCAAAGACTCGGGGTCATCTTCTTGATCAATGTCGACATTACACACGGGTTTAGAGCATGGCATCGTTTCCGGCGGTTTTCCAGAAGGGCATTCAGGATGACAAATTTTAACTCTATGTTTGCCTTCAGGTGTTTTTGAACCGGATCCTTTACTTTCTGGAGTTTTTGAACCGGATGCTTTGCTTTCAGGAGTTTTTGACCCAGATACTTTGCTATCAGGTGTTTTTGAACCGGATCCTTTGCTTCCAGGAGTTTTTAAACCGGATGCTTTGCCTTCAGGAGTTTTTATACCAGATTCATTGCCTGATGGAAATGGACTGACATCAGGTTTATTTTCGAAATCATATTGCACTGTGAAATAAAACACATCATACAATTTCTGTTTTTTAAAAGGGCACCCTTTCCCTTCACAGACACTCGCTTCGCTCGACGTATTCTCGCAATCTTTACTACAGACAGATTCGCATGACTCTCTCTTGGTAAGAGAATCTTTCATCTTTTCTATGCAAGCGCATTGAGTAGACGTGCCTTCATGTGTTGCTCCATGTGTAAACACACCTTCATGCCGCAGAAAGTCTTGAATTGTTGCAGCTAATGTACAATCTTTGCTTCCACACGGCCCTATAAGATCATCGATTTTAAATTCTTCATTGTCCTCATCTACGAGGTTTTCAATATAAGCCCTTATATCTCTCGCAATTTTACATTCCGGTTTACCGCATGGACCTCGGATGTTAGCAATGTCGAAAGTTGCGGCCCTAGATCCCTTGGGTTTTTTGCCAGAATCGATACAAAGTGGGCACGGACCAGTTTGTGCTTCGTTCTTAAACCGTTCAGCGAATGCGCCCTTGGGCCATGCTGTCTCCCGACAGTAACAAAGTCTGTCAATATCGGTAGCTTTGACTCTAGGACTTATTGTTGGCCGAGGTGTTAACATTCTCAAATTATCATTACAGGACACAATGATCTTCCTAACGTAGTCAATAATAAAATCAATGTCCGGACAAGTCTCAGGCGATTTATAAATCGATTCAGGAGGTTTATCCGCATGACCCATACAACAATAATCGTTATCATTAAAGAAGGCGAGATTGGCCCCAGGAGCATTTTTATAATCGGCATATGCAATTTTAGTGGGCTTTGGCTTGTCCACAATAAATTGATTTTCTATCTTTTTACAATTTTCCTCAAAAGCTTCATCCGTCGACTTCAAAGTACACATATAAGAAGTCGTTTTTGAATTAATTCCAGTGTAGAGAAATTTTCTGATAGAAGGATCCTCTGAAAGTGTACGAAATGCTGTTGTAAGCTTATCGTTCAAGAATGACAGTTTTACTTGAATTGATATTTTCGCTATCAGTTTCCCTTTGCCTTCTTCAAATATATTGTACTCGTCTTTTAAGGTTACGGGAGGAGGTACCACACAATTAGCTATCTGTGATAAATAAGTTATAAATATCGGGTCCCAAGGTATGGTAGCTGTGCCGATAAAAACTAAATTTTCTTCCTTACTCCATAAGGACAGTTCCAGAGGGGAGTTCATCATATTTTGTATTAATACCTCTGCGCTACTTGCGAATAACACAGATTGGCCGGATTGTATAATTGGTTCCGGTGGTGGTTCCACCACTTTACCCTTTTTACCTTTTTTGCCCTTTTTGGGTTTTGGCTTTGGTTTCTTTTTTTTGCCTTTCTTTCCAGGTGGCGCAGGCGGGAGAGGGAGCGGTTCTGGCATAACTATATGCATTTGTTTCGGATCTTTAAGTTCCAAGGAAAATATGTTTGCAAAATCGCTTTTTATAACCAAGCCTCGATTCTCTACCACACTCACACTCTTGATGTTTTCCACCACCACTTCGAATAGGAACATTGCAGTTCTAACAGCCATGATTTAATTATTATTTTTTTGTTCTTGATTAAATTTGGTTTGAGTGTAATGTAAATTACATTATAGTGTAAATTTATAAATTTTTTAGACTCAAAACCTAAGAATTTTAATTATATAAATTGTCAAATGATATTACCTATTTGTTTACTCTGTTAATTTTTTTTTTCTCTAAGGTACTATTAATTTTCAGCCAGGTGAATTACTACGTTTACGACCTTCATTGCAAGAAATTATTTACTTATCATCTTGTTGTGGTCACAAGCACTACTGCTGAACAAAGTGTTATTTGGTTTTTCTCTCAGTAGCAGACCGAAATATGGATTTGTGTGAAATGATTTTGTTTTTAATTATTCTATTCGCAAGACAGTGAATAACTCTAAAAATTGGTAGATATTTTCGATATTTCCATATATTTGCAATGATATTTTTAGAACGCTAGTTTGTAGCAGCTCTTAGATGAATGAACGCATTTTTTTATCAGCTGATTTGTTGCTGTCAATTTCAAATTTGACAAGAGTGTGTTTGTTTGACATACGAAAAATCCCTGTATTACGAAATCATAGTGGAAATTTATAATTATAACATTTTCCAATAGGTTTTCCGTGGCGTAATCGACTTTACAGCGGCCCATGATGGTGACCCATATATCGTTAATAGAATACAATAGATGACTGCAACATATTTTCACCGACACTGAATATTTAGGTAAGTGATGTTACAAAATTCACGTATTTGTTCTAAATAAAATATTGATAATATATCTCATAGTGTTTTGAGTGACGCATGTGCGATAATACTGAGTGAATTAACTGTTATTACATCACAGTTCGTTAATTTTTGCGATTCAATTCACACGTGACTACCGCCACAACAAGGTATCGTGTGAAAATCTGCATATTTCTCTTTTATGAATTAAAAGTACTCGCGACTCATATTAAATATAGTTTAAACTTCGTTAAAAATATCCCGCGACTAAAAGATTGTTTAACAATACCTACTCCATTGATTATTTTGAAAAATAATGTAATTTAAAATCCTTTGTGGTGAACAAAATCAAGATCTAATCATTCTGAAGATGTAAGTGTGTTTGTGCAATATAATATTAACATTTGGCTGTTGCGTACCGTGTTTTTTGCTGTTCAATGTGTGTTTGATAAGCATATATAACTTCTTCTTCCAGTATTTAATAAATAAGCCCCTAAAAGCCAGAGAAGCCTGATTAGATACTCTGTTAACATATAAAGTACAAGAACTGCACTAGAGTGCAAAAATATAAAATGTATTTGAATTCATGAACAATTTTGTAAGTACTAATAAAAAACAATAATCTCATTAAAATGTTACAGTTATTCTCTTCAACTGTAAATTAAAGTAACTCTCACTCAGCATGACCAAACTGAATTTATAATTCTTTATTCAAATTAGTTTTTTTATTTTATTCTTTCTATTAAGTACATTGCTTCTCTTGGCTCTGCTTGTAATAACCTTGATACATATACATAGAAAGCCAATATATATAGGAAATACTTATTTGCCCTATACTCATTAGAAAAACTAAGTCATTCAGCATTTATTTAGCAAAACAGTCTGCGTTAAGTGTGTACTGTTTGTACAAAAATAAATAAAACAAATTATTGATTCATCAAGTAGCTATGTCACTCTTAAATCATTGTGTTAATTGGCGATCTAGATATCTAGGTATAGGAAAATAACTAGGCAATATAGAAACAGAGCCAATGACAAATAGCTACTTTTCAGATGTGTCATTATAAGATAACATAATTATGGTAGATGTAATTAGCATTTCTACTTGTTCAATTGTGTGTTGTTTGAGATTGATTTTATTACCTACTAATACTTTACATGTGAAAAAAAAGATAGCATGGTGGTTCTCTTTAAAAATATTAATATTCTTTTAAAAATTGTATTATAATTATGTTATTATCCAAAGCAAAATTAATAAGCCTGCCTCAGAATCTAATAACTTTCTGGGCATAAGGACTAACTTATTCAACCAAAACTGTGCGCTGAAAAAACGTACCTTCCGTAGTACAATGGACTTCGTGGTGGGTGGTTTGGCGGGGGTGGGTGCTGGGTTCTTCAGCAACCCATTCGACGTTGTGAAGACCCGCATGCAGTTGCAAGGGGAGCTCAGGGCCCGGGGAATGCACGCTGTCCATTATAAAAACGTGCCCCATGCAATGTTCAACATTGTGAAACATGATGGATTTGCTGCGTTGCAGAAGGGACTTGCACCTGCATTGTGGTTCCAACTTGTTGTAAACGGGGTAAGGTAAGCTGTTTTTGGTTTTGTTTAGTTAATGTGTTTTTTGTTTGTTTATGGTAATGATTTGATTGAATTTGAGCTTTCAGTTATTTCCAATTGAATCTCCAAAGCATGTCCTACACTGCGATAAACAGTTGTATGGTTTCTATTTTTTTATTAAATCGGGTGGTTTTTATTTTATATATTTTTATTTTGCATTAACATTTAAATAAATTGTAGTAGTATCAATCCTAAATCTAAAAAGAGGTCTATTAAAAGATGTGAAAACGAAAACTAAGAACTGATTTTCTTAAAAAAATTCTCTGCGAAAGTCACAATAAAATATTAGAAATAAAAAAACTAAAACTTTCACTAATAAGTAATTCCATTGTAGGTTAGGCATCTACCAGCATGCAGATGACTATGGCCTCTTGAGAGACGAGGACAACAAAACTAAATTCTCAAACAGTCTCTTCTTCGGCTGCATATCGGGAATGAGTGGAGGACTTTGCGGGAGCCCCCTACAACTGGTAAAGACTCAGCTCATGTCCTACTCCTCACAGAAGATAGCCGTGGGAACCCAGCACGCTCATCCAGGCATGATAGATGCTATGAAGAAGATTTACACCAAGAACGGTCTATTGGGACTGTGGAGAGGTGCCCATGGAATGATGATGAGGAATTCTATTGGGTCTGCGTCTCAAATTGCTTCTTTTGCTGTGTAAGTAGTTTGCTTAAAGTTTTTATTTTTTCTGTACCGAAAGATCTAAAACGTAAGATGTTGCTGCAAGCCAGAAGCCTAGAAACCAAGCAATAAATTACTAAACATCTAAGATAATGTCCATTTTCGATAGCTTGCAACTAGTTTCGTCTTTCTAACTGACCGACTCCGTACGTACCGTAACGCTAACGTACCGTGTGGTGCCGGACGTAAAGAATAGCACCACCCCATTTCCTCCCGTGGGTGTCGTAAAAGGCGACTGAGGGAATTACTAGAGAATGGTCAGCAGCGTTCTCTGCATTTTAAACACCATACTGCGATCGCCAACCCGCATACCAAGCGTGGCGATTATGGCAAATTCCCTCTTTTGGGAGGCCTATGAGGTCCAGCAGTGGACGTCTTTCGGCTCAAATGATGACGATGAACTGACCGACTCCTTTGACAATTAAAAAAGCCTGTAAATGGTTTAATTGAAATAAATGCATTGAGTTTGGGTGTGAAATATATTCGCATTTCTAAAAAGAGGCTGGGCCAGAAATTTGTTTACTAAAATAACAGTGATAAGGAAAACGTAGCATGTTTCAAGAGTCAGCTGATGAAACTCTTGTTAGAGTTACGTTTCTTTATCATCTCGACCTATCACAGTGCCGCCGTATACAACGCCTTCTTGCGTCAGAGATGACGTCCGTTAGTGATTGACGGCACGGTTGGCGCAGTGGTTAAGACGATTGACTGCTGCGCTGCGTGTCATGGGTTCGATTCCCGCACGGTACAAATATTTGTATGAGCTACGAGTAGATTTTTCGGGTCTGGCTGTTTATGTATGTGAGTTTAAATATTTGTAAACGCACCTACAATACAGGAGAATATTACTAGGTGAGGCAACGTATTTATTAAAATAAAATAAAAATTGTTGAGGACGTTTCTTCCTTTTTATCCACCAATAACTTGCAATATGTATCGAATATAATATTTAAATAATAATATATATATATAAAATATTTTAAGAGAATTATCTATAGATAGGAAAAAGCCACAGCAGCGAATTTTTTTTAAATCTAAATGTTATATATTTTATATAATTATTATAATTTTAAAATTGCTTGAGGCATTTTGCAAAAAAACCTTTACTTATTCTATGAATGACCCGCCCGGAGGCGGCGACGCGACGACGGTGGCGGCACGAGCGCCGTGAATTTTGATAATTAATCATCATATCAAGTAATTTTAAATTATTTAAATTTGTAAATAATATACTCAGATTTAAAAAAAAATCGCTTCCTTGGCTCCTTTACGACCTTTAGGTGTATTTCTTAAAATATTTCATGTTTGAATAGATACACCCTATATACAACAGTTGATTAATGCTTCAAGATTTTTGTAAATACAGAGTCAAGATCACAATGATCTGCACCCTAATTGCGTACCACACTATCAATCACAATCTGAATTATTTTGAAGAATAATGGTGCCGATTCCCCTGTTCACAAACTAAACTAAATTTAAGTTCAGTGTATCTTTTTCTTTTTATTTCATTATGAAAAGGACAGAAGATACATTTTAGTTTAGTCCTGTCAAATTAATCAGCGCTTGACGTAAATTGACGTAATTTTAGTCGGCAAAGTGTTTAATCACGTCTAAACTTGTATAGAGTAGTGACAGGCGCTGATTAGTTTGACAGGACTAAACAAAAATGTATCTTCTGTCCTTTTCATAATGAAATAGAAAGAAAAAGATGCACTAAACTTAAATTTAGTTTAGTTTGTCAACAAGGGAATCGGCACCATCGCTAATCCATTGCTTCACATTCTCGAACATTTTTTCTACTCAACAACGTAAATAACGCAATGAATGTTGATTAACTGTCAAAATGAAACCAATTTTCTACATGTGTGTTACGCAATAACCCCGCTGACCAAGATAATTTCTAGACTTTAAAAGAGTTTCTGGATCTTCTAAGTTACACGCGACCCGTTAGCGATAACTTAAAAACAGCACCCG
This sequence comes from Dryobota labecula, assembly GCA_947523025.1. Lineage (NCBI taxonomy): Eukaryota > Metazoa > Arthropoda > Insecta > Lepidoptera > Noctuidae > Dryobota > Dryobota labecula. The sequence continues at coordinate 4,355,630 of OX383292.1, forward strand.
GTTATTTGCAGCCAAGACGTGTTACACTGACCTCTATTATCAAACTATAAATATCAGTCGGTTTATGTAATATACCCACAATCAGGCACAGGTCCGTAGTCCACAACTAATACCTTTAAGAGGACGTACAATGGTCCACTAGCGCCACTCGCTTAAAAAAATATTATATATATATTATAGTTCCTCCGTGGTTGAGGATTCCGGGTGAAGCTCGCTTCCATCTTCGGCCTTATCATCACTTACCATCAGGTGAGATGAAGGCAAAGAGCTTGCCCGTGGTTTGTAAAAAAAAAAAACTCGTTACTGACAAGGAATTATGAAAAACGGCACAATAAGCAACCTCGGTAAGTTTGTCTAGAATTTTCTAATACCTTTTATAACGTTTCATATTGAGACACGAAGCAACAAAATTCGATCTAAATAAAAGCGGCCACATTCCTCTAGATCCTATTTTGTTGCTTCGTATGTCAATATGAAACTTTATAAAAGGTATTACTCGTAGAAAATTCTAGACACACCGAGGTTCCTTATTGAGCCGTTTTTCATAATTCCTTCTCAGTCACGAGATAATATTTTTTTAAAGGGGCTTTCTTAAGCCCTCTTGCGCATACAACGGTCAACTAGCGCCATAGTTGACCGTTGTATTCGCTCTTAAGCCCCTTTCAGGCATTAGATCATCCTCTGCACATGTACAAATTATGTGCTTAGATAATCCTACTTTGCACTAATATTATAAATGTGAAAGTTTGTGAGGATAGATGGATGTTTGTTACCCAATCACGACAAAACGGCAGAACGGGTTGGATGAAATTTGGCACACTAATAGTAACCTGGATTTACAGATAGGATTTTTGTAATTTTTGACATTCCTAAGTGCATTTTATGTGCCTATTTGAAATAAATGATTTGACTTTGATATTTTTTATCCCGATTTATATCCTTGGGATAATTTCCGCCATACACGCGGACGAAACTGCGGGAAAAGCTAGTAAATAAATAAAACTAAGTTTATAGTGGCTAGAAAAACTTGAGAATATTCTTGGGTAGTCAGAGGCTCGAAACTCTGACAACCGGGGTCACCAAGGGGTATCGTGTTACCCAGTAACTGGGTTGCGAAGAAAGAAAGAAAATAAATTTGAATTAGATAGGCACTCGCTCCAAGTAAAATATCTACAGGTATTCAGCTGCTTCCGGTAAGACTGGAAGCCGACCCCAACATAGTTGGGAAAAAGCTAGGCAGATGACGATTCTTATGATTATTCTGACTCGATGACTTTTCTTCTGACTCGATGATTTTTCTTATGACTCGATGGTTATAGTAGTCTATTGCTGGCCGATTTGAGAGGCCTATGTGGCTTCTCATATTGCACGCCATTTATCTCGATTATTCAACCTTCCATCCAGCCAAACATTTTTGTGATAATGGGAACTATCGCACTTGAATTCGCCGCTAGAGGCGCAAGTGTAGAGTGAGGTCTGTAGAAATGTCAAATGTGTATTGAACGTTCACTGTTTGCGGAATTTTCTATCTCGAATTTTTACTAATTTATTTATAATTGTAAAGATTGTGCCATTCCTGATGAAATATGGCTTAAGGTTTAAAGTAACAATTTAGGATCTTATTTGGTAGCACTTGGAGGAAGAATAATATTTGCTTCATGCTTACCAATTTTAGGAATATTATAATGTAAATATTCATTTAATGTTTTAAAATGTAATAAAATAATCATTTTAAGAAGTAATGGGTACTTAAACATATCCAAAACATATCAAATAAAAGTACTGACAGGACCTTACTCGCCAGTGGCGCCAACTAGTGAGCACAAAAACGATAGCCCCCATTAACGTGTATTCTCTTATTTTTTTCAGGTGTAAAGAATGGATGGACAACAATAACGTTTTTCAACAATCCAAGTATTTGTCGGCGTTCATTGCGAGTAACATTGGAGCGCTGGTGAAGACCGTGTTCCTGAACCCCATGGATGTCATCATGACGCGGCTTTATAACCAAGGTAGATAATGCACCCTTTTTTAAAATCTACTGCCATTTTAGTCAAGCAATATACCAATAAATTACTGTTGGATATCGCTACACTCCCGTAAGGGGGCGTGGCTGGCGGAGCCGGAGCATCGCTCCCCGTCCGCGAATGGGACGCGGTGGCCCATAAAAATGGACCCCTAATTTTGTTGGCTTCAGGGCCTGCAGACTTTTTGGGTGCGACTAGTCGCACCCATATGAGTGATTACAATGATCGTTTCTGACCAATAAATTAAAACCTTTTCGGCTCCTTTTATTCTGCAGTTTGTCGCGTGCGCATGCGACCGGTGTAATTTGTTTGCAACCTATGGCGGGTTTCACTGTGTTGCGTGCGGCCGGTGGCGTTTTAAAACTGAAATGCTCAACTCGACCGGCAGCGTTGCACGCGACCGGCGAAACGCTGCAGAATGAAAGTAGCCTTAGTGTAACTAAGCTCACTGTTACCAGACTACTCTGTAAAAAGTTATGCGTGGTGATACATAAAAAAACGACTTGAGAACGTCCTCTTTTTTTTCGTCGGTTAAAAAGGCACAAGGCAAAGGTTTTCTTCATAAGCAAATAAACTTATTCAGCCTGGCTGTGTTAACGTGGCTTGCGCATTACCAACTGGAGCAAACTTTTTCGCTAACGGTTGTGAATGACCCTAGAAAAAATAATTGTTAACAAATCTATTTATTTTCATAAAAGATACTACGTGTATCTGCACACGAACATTGAGTCAAAAACAAAAAGCTTGCTAACAATCTGTTATTGTCTTAATGTTAGTCACAATGGTTTAACGAGTTCATGGTTCATACCCTTTTTATGTATTTGTGTACCTATTTTATTTATATTAATTCATGATATTATCTTTTTAATATTTTTGATTATTATTATCTCCTTTCAAACAGAGCACCTACCATCTTATCTTTTCACCAACCTTGGTTGACTGGTAGAGAATGCCTAAGGCATTTAGTCTTTGTCCCTTAATGTGTGCGAGAAGTTTAAATAAATAAACAAATACTGTAAATCATTGAGATCATCAGGTTAGCATAAGCTTTAAACCGAAATATTGTTATTTTTTCAGCTGTTGACGCGAACGGTAAAGGCGTTATGTACGTTGGGATCGCCGACTGTGCGAGAAAGATCGTCAAAGCAGAAGGCCTTTTAGCCTTTTGTAAAGGCATGGGACCTTCCTACTTACGGCAAGCGCCTCACACTGTCCTGCTATTAGTTTTCTGGGATATGCTTAAAGATCTGCAAAAAAGTATTGAATTTCACACGTAGTTATTATTATTTAATTTTGTAGGTGAAATCGTGTATGCCTCGCCGAAAGGTGTTTGCCTCAATTTGAGGCGTGAAATGGAAAAGTGAGATTATATTTATTCTGTTGGATTTAAGATTGTCTTTACAATGTTATCGACCTTTTTTACTTTTATTAAGTTTTTAAGTAGTTAATTTATTTAGAATCGAATTTTTCATCCCATTTTTTTTATTGTTGTTATCGTTTTACCGCAAGCACTTTAAAATGTTACATACATGATATAACTTGAATGTTTTATTTAACTATCGCGAATGTTGTAAATCAAGTGATAACGTGAGAAACTTGCTTGATAAATATTGATATTGTATTCAAAAATGTCTTCCGTGAGCCTAGTTTACGTCAGTTGCGTCGCGACCTTGACTGAAGAATGTCTTTGGTGTTAGTTTTGACTTAGTTTACATTCTATTTGTGACATTATCTTAGTGAAATATAGGTATGTAACATAACGTATATTTTCACTTCCGCTTGTAATCAGTAAAAGCGTATCAGTCATGTATAGAGATCGGATATTCGGATGCATATTCACCTAAAGATGTTTGCTACTAGGGAAAGCGCTTTTGTATCGAATAAATCCCGCGGTTCCGGTGTTTTATTTATTATTTTAACTAACACACACCACCCCTACTCTTACACCCTACATACACATATTTGCATAGGGGGTTAAAATAATTTTAAATAAATATGCATCTGAATAGTTATGCAATCCAAGAATCCCGGGTATTTTTTTTAATAAATAATATTTTAGATGTCGCATCCATACTATACACCCGACTTGTTATGCATTGCCGGTATTCCTGGCATCACGGGATATTTTATTACAAAAAATATATTTTAAGAAGCTGCTTCCATACATTCATAGCTAAGAATTAACTTTAGGTAAATATGCATCCGATTATCCGATTTCTAGTCATGTACTATGTCGAGATAGTCTTTTATTTTATACATTATATTATATATCTTTAATAATGTACATTAAAAAAAATTTTTTTTACCAAAATGACATTTTAATAGTGCAGGCAACTATTTTACTACATTGACAGTAAATATTAGTAATTTTTAACTGAAAGTGCCATTGTTACATATTAGTTTTTACGTACATTTTAGTACCTGATCATTTTATCATTATTAATAACCCCGTACCGTGTGTATCTCAGTATTATTGCAAACGAATACCTTATTCTAAGCATTTTAATTTACTTAATTAGTATTTCTTTAAAATAATAGCATTTAACTGAAGTGAAATTGAAGTAAAAATACAATTTTAATTGAATTCAAATACAAATTGTATTGTCCTCAAATAAATTAGTTTGATATTATTTTACAGGGTCATTGGTCACTAATAACTTCTCAGGACTATATTATTAACATAATAAACAACAAATTTTGTTCTATGGCTTTTTACAAAACTTAATACATTTACAAAAAACCAGCCAAGTGCGTGTCGGACCACGAACAATGAAGGGTTCCGTAGTTGGTATGAATTTATCCCAAAAATAAACTTAACATCGTTATTGAAAAACATGTTCTTCCACACGGAATGTATGGGAGAACATGTTATTCAACTGTAAATGTAAGTTGGTTGACTATTACTCGGTAACTTGTGACGCGTACTTGGCTGTGATACTTTTCCTTTTAACTTCGTTATATATACTACTGCTGTGATTTTCTTTACATATCCAAGTAGAACCATTTAGCTGGCGGGGGGGGGGGGGGAGAACACACTTAACTCTAACAAATTTTTGCACTTTAAAGCCTAAATATTTTTGAAAGACCCATCCAACAATACCCCACACCACAGGGTAGGCGAAAAAAAAAGAAACATCCCCACTTTACATGTATTTTCTTGTACCTATCTACGCCTCCCGGGCACTGTGCGCCTGCCTTTTGCACTAGACACGGCAGTTTGTTTTGCTACCTACGTATAGAGTTCGTAACACTTAGAGCGTTGAAAATATATAAATTTATTTTTGTATGAAAGTCTGATGAATTATTAAAAGGCATAGAACAAAACATGTTGTTTATGATGTGAGTAATACAGTCCTGAGAGCCTTTATGATCATGCTGACTAGAAATCAAAACGTCTATGCCAAGTATTGCCTAAACCTTATATTAACTAGGAAGCACAATGCCTACCTTGCAATATGTCTATACAGTATTTGAACTAAACCTTACTCTGACTATGAACCAAAATGCCTTCCTTGCAATATTTTAGAAGAAGAAAGGGAGTACCGTTTCTGGCACTCGCCAGCCGCTGCCGCGGCACAGTTCAGAGGCCCTAGTGTGAGTTTATTTTAACCATCTCGACTACTTAAACATTAAAAATTTTGATCTCTAGGCGATTTACAGCTTAGGCAATTTGCTGTGTAGACATTAATTTTAGGCATTTTGCTTCGTAGACGAATTGAAAGTTAGACACTCTGATCATAAACCCCTGAGAGGTTTTTAGTGTTTTACCCTGTATATGGGAACCCTTAGCCAAAGTAATGTGACTAATAATTTTGTTACCATGTTGTATGTATACCCAAACCACATTTGTATTGTTTATTAGTAACCTTATGGGTAACTACAGTTTTGAGCCGTTTAGGGTCGAAACGCACGGGTCATGGGGCCCGAGTGCAGGTCTCCTTTTTAAGGAAATTTCTCGCCGACTGGTCGACACTTCACGTGACCAGAGGGCTGGCTCGTTCTTTGGCCAAAGAATTAGCATTGCCATTCAACGTGGCAATGCTGCCAGTCTTCTGGGCACGTTTCCGAATGACAGCGATGCGGACGAGTACTTTGACGCCTATTAAGTGTCTTTTTGTTTTTCTTTGTATTTTAGTTTTTGTATATTTAGTTGTTAGTCTTTTAATTTAGTACCTAGTGTAAATAGTTAGTTGCGACATATATTATATATTCTGTAAATAAAATAATATTGTAACAAAAAGACAAAAAAAATAATCAACGGGCATATTTATTATTTCAATTGTTGTGGTTGATATTGTTGTTATTTCTTAAAATACACTGAATCGCTTGATAGCCGCACGGGTCGATCGAAGGTTAAGCTAAACTTGCCGCGGTCGGTTCATGGATGGGTGACCATACATTACATATCGAGACCCCTCCGTGCCTCGGAAAGCACAATAAGTCGTTGGTCCTGACTGTCATTTGTAGATCTTTAACAGACGTTACGGCCCGGGTAATCAGAAGCTGAAAAGTCTGACAACCAGTCTTACCAAGGGGTAACGTATTACCCGGTAACTGGGTTTTGGAGGTCAGATAGGCAGTCGCTCCATGTAAAATACTGGTATTCAGCCAGATTGATTTGACACTGAATCGCTTGATTGGTCTACAGAGAAATAGTGTAGTCGACCTCGTAATTATTTTTCCACCCTAAGGTTGAATGTCGCTTGCACTTCATAAAACGGCAAGGTCTATTTTTCTATGTGACAGTTACACATTTTCAACCTTAGTGAAGTTTCAATTCTCCTAAATTTTGACACTTTTTTTGTTCTTTTTTGTTTTACTCTTACTCTTTGATCAATTGCTGTGTTTATAGATGTGTATAGACGTCAAACAAAGTTAAATACTAAGGGCCTTACAAATAAACACGGAATAAAGTTATGCTAGGTATAAACGTCAAAAAATGTATGGTTATAACGAAGTTATTCCTAGCATAACTTTATTCCTTGTTATTTGTAAGGCCCTAATTGTCGCCTACAACAGGGGAAGAACGCTGCTGTCTGAAATACAGATATTTTATATCTAGTTCAGACACAGATGTTCAAAATTTGTTCATAGAAACAAGGGTCATAAAGTGTATCACCATAACAATTAAATTGTTATATATTTTTGAACAATAATTTACTGGGAATCGTTGTCAAATGAGTCAAATTACGAGGTCGACGACACTTCTGCGGAACTAAGGACCATTTATACTTCTTATCCCAGATATGATAAAAAGCACGTAGATACGTTTTTCTCTTAGAAAAATTATACCTATGTTGTAATCCTGTACAATGTTGAAATCTCCTTTGTTAAATAAATCTCAGTGCCTTTTTATTAAACAAATTTTGTATTGTTAGCCATAAATAAATGAATGCAGAAAAATGTACAATCATGTTTTTTGAGTAGTGCTATTGAAAGTTGAGCTTTATGTGTATAGCAATAAAGTTTTAACCTGTTTACGGTGTTTCATTTGCTGCTTTTTTTATTGTTTATTAATTAAGTATTAAAACAAAATATAAACAGAAACATCACAAAAACCTCAATAGGTTTGTCTGGATGTTGACTTATGACTTTCATTAGTCATTACCCCGCCTGCGGAGAGTACCCGCATGATGTATATCGATCGACTTATGACAGGACTAAACAAAAAAATTTCTTCTGTCGTTTTTATAATGAAATAGAAAGAAAAAGATGCACTGAACTTAAATTTAGTTTAGTTTGTGAACAAAGGAATCGTAACCAGCTATGCACGGTTCGGTCAAACAACACCTACGGCGAACGGACACCTTCTTACCTAGTTCCTCGGTTAATTAACAACCTACCTTCCGATTTGCGCAGTGACATTACGCCAAGAAATATTTAATCAAAACTTAAGTCCCACTACCAAAACACATTGAATGCTCAATGTGAAATGCGGTTTACGTAGTAACTGGGTCATTCTCAGGACACTCATTATTTAAAACATATTAGTACACTCTAGATTTGATATTTCATGTTAGTTATACCTAAATGTAAAAAGAAATGCCACCGAAGTCGACCAAATAATGAGTGTCCTGAGAATGACCCAACTAGCATACCACCTGAGATGAAGTTACCAAATTTCGAAATAAGGTATTATGTTATATTTACTGTTTACCTTGATTTTGTTTTTACTGCGATGTAGAATTACATGTAGCATTAAATACAAACCTTAGTGGTTTAAAAATGCTATTCTGCTAAAACACTTTGTAATTAATTTTTAAATGGTAAATAAATGCAAAAAAAAAACCATTGGATATCTAAAAACTATGAAACAAAAAAAAATATTTTATCAACTCGCTAACTACAATACCAGCGCTAGTTGACCCTAATAAAAAAATATCAAATCATACTCTATTTTATTTTATCGTGTTTAGATAACGATACCCACCACGTCTGCGGACTTTCTCTAAATAATTTAATTGGATCCTGTATAGTTTTCAGACCTACCAACAAAAATATCTGATCTTCCACAGAATTTAAAACAAGATGACGAAACCAAAAGAGCCGAAAATGAAAAACGAATTAGGCCGTGACTTAAACGACTTGCTAATGGGTGGTGTGTCGGCCATGTTTGCATCCGTCTTCACAAACCCCATAGAGGTCGTGAAGGTCAGGCTGCAACTACAAGGGGAGTTGAAGGCGAGCGGGACACATGCAATATTCTACAAGAACCTCCCCCACGGACTATATGTTGTGGGGAAGAATGAAGGATTCGTTGCGCTACAGAGTGGACTGACGGCTATGCTTGGGTTTCAGTTCTTTTTGAATATTTTTAGGTAAGATATATTTTTATTTATTTTTTATTTACCCTCAACGGGGAAGCTCTTGGCCTTCATCTAGGGATTGCAATCCCGCAAAACGGGATCACGCATTCACACGGGATCCCGCACCTTCAAATTAAAAATTTGGCGCTAAAACTTTCGCGTAAATCGCGAGTAACACGAGCGCGACGTTGCTGTAATACATATATCCTAACGGTTCAGCCTACTAGCGTAGAAGCCGAGAGAGCGTTTTCAGCATCAGGATATATTTCCAGTTCATTCAGAAGCAGGCTCGTAGATGATACAATAAATGCCATTTGCTTCTTAAGAGCGTATTTTCAAAAGTTATCACCATAAGTTGATATCATAGTAATAGCATCTAAGAGAAAGTTGTGATTTGATTATTAGTCATTACATGAATAAGACTGAATTAAAAATATAAAACTGTTGGTAGGAGTAAGGGTAAAATTAAACAAAACTATTAAACTAACGTATGCGTAACCCCAGCAAAATATTGCGCCTTAGAGAAAATTGAGTTTTACAGATAATTAGTTCATAGTTAGTTGCAATTTGTTCAAGTTGTATTTTCGAAGTTATTCGAGAAAAACTGATTTCGCTGGAGTAACGTTACCCCAGCAAAATGTTTTTCAAAAAAAGCATTTAGCCTGAAACCAAGTACATGAAAAGATAGCTTTTGATGAGTTGTATATACCAATAGCAAAATTTGTTCATCTTATAGTTTTTGAGATATTCAAGATTTTGCTGGGGTAACGTTTTGGGATTTTCAAAATCTCGAAAACTGTGCGTCGCAGAAGTTTTTTAAACTTCTGCGACGCACAATTTTCGAGATTGGTATATACAACTCATCAAAAGCTATATTTTTATGTACTTCGAAAAATCTCGAAAACTGTGCGTCGCTGAAGTTTTTTCAAACTTCTGCGACGCACAGTTTTCGAGATTTTGAAAATCCCAAAACGTTACCCCAGCAAAATCTTGAATATCTCAAAAACTATAAGATGAACAAATCTTGCTATTGGTATACATTTACAACTCATTAAAAGCTATATTTTCATGTACTTGGTTCCAGGCTAAATGCCTTTTTTGAAAAACATTTTGCTAGGGTAACGTTACTCCAGCAAAACCAGTTTTTCTCGAATAACTTCGAAAATACTACTTGAACAAATTTTGCTATACTTGAACAAATTGCAACTAACTATGAACTAATTATCTGTAATACTCAATTTTCTCTAAGGCGCAATTGCTGGGGTTACGCATACTAAACTACCTAAACATTTGAAGATGAATCTAAGAAAACAGATTACTAATTACTTATACTTAATTAATAGAAAATAAATAATTTATGTTGCTTAATAATAATAAATTCTTTATTTACTCCTCACAATGACATACTTATTCTAGGTTTTACATACATCTTGTCAAAAGTAAGATTTCTCAAACAAATCCAAAATTAATGGAAGAAATGTTTAATAAAAGTAGATTTTTACACAAAAATCTGTAGTTTCAATTTGATTTTATAATATAATTTCAAAGATGCGGGATCCCGCGCTGTATTGAGTAATCCCGCATATCAATCCCGCGGGATTTGTAATGAGCTGCGGGATTGCAATCCCTACCTTCATCTCACCTGATGGTAAGTGATGATAAGGCCGAAGATGGAAGCGAGCTTCACCCAAAAACCTCAACCACAGAGGAACTGGCTATCTTATCTATAACTGCCAAAACACGACAAATGCTGTTAATAAAAATAACTTAACCACCGCAATATAACTAAATAAGTATGTTAACATGTTTCTTCCCTTCAATATTCAATCAATATGGAATAATTATTATCCTTAACAATTGTATAATGAATACTCGGTCTTCAAATGTTCTTTTATTTTAATTTTTTCTACTGTATTCAACATTTATTTTCTCTATTTTTATTACGTATTATTTTTATCCTGTTAAACCTAGTTATATGTGCATGCTGTGGTTTCCTGTAATTGAAGGAGCACACGTAAAAGAACCTTTCGTATTGTTGTGATTTATACTGTGTCTGTGTATCTTTTGTTGGTGATCCCAAATAAATAAATAAACATTGTTGTTACTCGTATGGCGACAGACTTGTTAAAATGGTGGTAGCCAGCCAGGCGGACTTAGATCAAGCCCTACCACCAACCAAACCGAGTAGAAAACCCGGGACCTCTAGGGTCTGAGACAGGTGCACTTACCACTAGACCTCAGAGCTGGTTAATATCCTGATGTATAATTTTTGTGGATATCGGCTAATGCAATGACTTATTTTAATTAGACATTATAATAAAATATGACTACTACCGAGATGACGACTATAGTTTGACCGATACCGATGTATCACGGCTTAGGTATGTGCGCGGCGAGATGGGGGGAATTGCTGGCCGCTCATTCTTCAACGTTCACAGCGTCCGCCGCTCATTCGTCAACGCTCACGGCGGCGTCCCGCCCAACGCCTCGCCGCGCATTCCTAAGGCATAGCAGTATCGGTCAAACTTTATTAGGGAAGTATGGAAGAAAAAGACATTTTCCGCTGACCCCAAATAAATTTGGTTAAGGGATAATATATTTCATGATCTCTTCCATAATTTTGTGTTACTTCGAGCTGTATGAGTCACAAACAAAACTAGCATGGCAAAAACGAAAATAAACGGCCTATCTTAGCCGCAAACTGCATCTGAAATCAATACTTCTTATCAAACCCTCTCATAATCACATCATTTCAGCCGAAAGACATCCACTGCTGGACATAGGCCTCCCCCAAGCACCGCCACTTCGACCGGTTCTGTGTTTCCCGCATCCAACGGATTCCCGCGGCCTTCAAAAGGTCATCGGTCCACCTTGTGGGAGGTCTTCCAACGCTACGTCTTCTGTTACACTGTCGCCACTCCAGAACCTTTCGGCCCCAACGGCCATCTGTTCTGTAAGCAATGTGCCCTGCCTATTGCCACTTAAGTTTGGAAATTCTTCGGGCTATGTCGGTTACGTTGGTTCTTCTGAGGATCTCTTATTACTCTGGAAATAATACATCCTATCAAACCCTCTCACATTTCCAGATTAGGTTCCTTCCGAATAGCTGAAAGGAGGGGCATTCTAAAAGACTCGACGGGCACCACATCGTTGCTAAGGGGCGCAGGCGTCGCGGGGGTCGGTGGAGCCCTGGGCTCCATAGCCGGCACTCCGTACTACCTGGTGAAGGTCAGGCTGCAGTCCCAGGCAGCCAGGGCTATAGCTGTGGGACACCAGCATGAATGCAGCGGCACCATGAGCGCACTAGCTGACATATTTAAAAAGGAAGGTGTTAAAGGTACGACGTGGATTTTATTTTTATTGAGCAGTCATTACAACCGAAAAGAAGTAGCATGGACTCGTCAGGAAATAAAAGGGCCTTTTGCCAAACTCGCACCTTCTTTCCATCCTCAGATGCATATCAGAACGCCACCTGCTACCATCCTTACATCCTACTCCATGTGAATAAATAAATAAAAATCGGTACGCAATGGTATAGGCACCACCCTGATGATTGAGAGGTCGTGAATTGGAAGCCCACCCGTTGTATAACCAAGCTATCATCGCATTGTTTGTATCTAAACTCCATTTGACTTCTGATATCACAGATCCACTAGAATTGGACCGGATATAATTTGATTATCAAATTATTGCTAAGTAAAAAGAATATTCTAATCAGTTTGTTAACCACCATTACAGGTCTGTTCCGAGGCGTGGGTCCTCAGATCCCGCGCGGCATGGCGGGTAGCGCCTCACAGATCCTTAGCTTCACTTACGCTAAAGACTGGCTGCGTGCAAACAACTGGTTCACTGAACAGCCACTGATGCTTTCGTTCTTCGGTGCCAACCTCGGGGGAATCGTGATGACGCTGTGTTTGAACCCCTTCGATGTTATCGCTACTAGACTGTGTAATCAACGTAAGTACAAATACTTATACTTATTATTTTTATTTAAAAAAGTAAGGTACTTAAAAGAATAAAAAGAAACGCTTCAGAACCTGTCGATTGATGTCTAACAGCTTTTACTATCTCTATACTCCATTTACTATAGCATTAGACAAATAACGGCTAAATAACGACAGTTATTGTGTAATATTGATGAAATTACTGCACTTTTTAATGTAAATGGTAAATAGATTACAGTGCTTTATATTTATCGTAAAATAACGGAGTTTATTAAACGTTTGCATCGAAATAACGAAAGGGTGAGAACAGTTATTTGTCTAATGTTATAATAAATGGAGTAAAGTAGCGTTTGCGATAGATACCTTAGAGATCGCTCTTCAAAAACAAACTATGCATATTAACTGTCTGCTCTTATCCGCGGTTAATCAGATGGATGGGTGACCATCTTTACATACCGAGACCCCTCCCTGCCTCGGAAAGCACGTTAAACCGTTGGTCCCGGCTGTCATTCGTGAATCTTTGACGGTCGTAGCGTGTCGTCAAGCCCGAAAGTCTAAAAACCAACCAGTCTTACCAAGGGGTATCGTATTACCCAGTTACTGGATTGTGGAGGTTAGATAGGCAGTCGCTCCATATAAAATACTGGTAGTCTGCTGCATCCGGTTAGACTGGAAGATGACCCCAACTTATTTGGGAAAAGGCTAGGCAGATAGATATCTTATAAGAACTCAATTTGATACTTTGCGCAAGAAACTTGTGATGTCCTGTTAGACATAGTTTATAATTGGCAAGAAAAGGCATTACACAGAGAAGTGGCAGAAGGCTATGCGAGAGACCTTTGCCCAGCAGAAGGTCAGTACAGGGTAAAAAATCATGATTCGATACGACGTAATAAAAGTCAATCCACATTCTTTACAACACGTCAACTCATCCTAAATTGAGTTTCGTAGCGAAACAAATTCCGTCATATTCTGCAACTAGTATTTCCCCAATTTAATTTATCCGACTATTTAAATACATTTTATTTCAGCTGTCGACGCCCAAAACAAAGGGAAACTGTACAAAGGCATGATAGACTGCGGCTTAAAGATGATCCGGCTCGAAGGACCACTGTCCTTGTACAAAGGCGTAGGGGCAAACTACTTAAGACTTGGCCCCCATACGGTGCTGCTACTTGTTTGTTGGGACAAGCTGAAAGACATTGATGACTACTTTCGCAGTTGAACCACTTAAATCATAAGTCAGGGTTTCAATTGATTTAGAATTTGTTAACAGAGCGGAAATGGTCTTTCTATCAGTTGTTATATTTTTTTACGTAGTTTTAATTGCTATAAGCGTAATTTATTTGATAACGTTATTTTGTTGAAAGTACCATTCTGGTAATTTTTGTTTTGTGTGACCTCTTCTTCTGAGACTGTGGAAGTAAATGTAATAATGTCAGTAGTTCGCAGGTTAGGACTAATGTATACAGTGTCAAATAAAACGTGATTAACTCTTATTATTAATCTTATCATTACATGCTAAACATTTTCCTTTTTTATTTTGTCATTTTAGTACCGCATTCAGGATATATTATTTTCTTATGACGGCAGCTATTGTAGCGTGGTTATAACTTGTGACGCTTTAGAATATTTTCCTGACCCAACTCAATTTTTTTATTAAATTGTAATGAGATTAAACTTAACAATAAACATCTGTGATAAGGAATCATTACCATTTTATACATGTTTTATTTAGTTAATTTATATTTAAAAGTTTTATCATATTTTTTTAACCTGTATAAACATAGCTTGATCACGTTTTTTCAATAAAATTATTTATATTTGTTAAATGTACGTTTTATTTTTATACAACGGTCGTTTTCAAAGATCCCCAACAAGTTATTTTATGCTCAAATATTTACGATTATAAGATTATGCTGCAATTTTATTTTATTACAAGACTAGCTGCTGCCCGAAGCTTCTCCCGCGGGTCTTTTATTTTAGAAAAAGCCACGCGGGTGAAGCCGCGCGGAACTAGTCTAGAATAAAAGTAGCCTAATTTACTCCTTATAACATCAGCTGTCTGCCAGCGACAGTCCCATAAAAATCGGTCCAGTCGTTTCGGAGATTAGTCGGACACACAGAAATACAAAAAAAAAAACGTTTTTTTGTAGGTACCGTATATACTTTCACATGCATTTTAGTGAAAAGCTGTTATTTTGATATTACAAACAGACACTTCAATTTTATTTATTTGTATAGATATTAACCGCCTTATTCATAATAGTTATCCGCTTCATAAGCCTATTTTAGCTATCGAACTATTTTGTCTCTTTCTGTCAAGTTACCACAGGTCCTATCTGAAAAATTCATTCACCATTAATGTAAGGTACATATTCCGATAGACATAGGCTATTATGTAATTATATACAAAAAGATAATGAAATACTATCTACTCTATTTTATGTCTATGAATTCATGCAAGCTTAGCACAATGTGTCGAGAACAGAATGCTATCTTCACATGTAAACTGCACCCGAGCGAAGCCGGGGTGGGCCGCTAGTTGCCTATCAACCTGTATAAACTGCGCTTGAATGTAGAGGTCAGTTAGATTTTAAAATCCACCTATCTCTATTCCTTTTTCCTCTTCTAACTACAGGCAAAACTCATACATGGTGCGAACGAGTAAGGACTTTTTAATATTCTTTGTAGTTCTCATTTGACCCATTTACCACCAAAACCTATTCTGCTCGCACACAGCTGAACGCTGACTTCTTTAAAAGTGCATAGTACTTATTATACCTTAAATATATTTATAATCTTTTGTATTGTGCTTGTTAGTGATCCTAAGATTTCTACTGCTTTTTCTGTTTTTACACGTGAGAACCTGTAATTGGCTCTGTTTCATACACAATTGTTACCCATCTGTTATAGCTGTTGGTTCTCCTCTTATAAATAAATAAAATTTTACCCCGAAATGTTAGACGAAATAAAATCCACAACTAAATGGTCTTCAACATTTATTGTAAAAATGCACGATAAAATATGATCTACTCATACAATTGGAGCTTACAATCAAACTTATAATTATTTAAAACAAATTACATAAAAAACAAAATAATTATTATCCCTCTAGTTAGTTAAAAATTATGCACTAAAAGTGATGTTCTATTAAAATTTGTAAATATGTTCGAAGACACGAGTTGATGGACGTTTCAATAGGAAGTATTCAGTGCCTACAAAAAAGATTTGTGCGATATTGAAGACACGTTGACACCGTATAAAATGTTTGAATAAAAAACTGCAGTACTAGACTAACTAGCAAACTGTAGGTTCGGTTCTAATGTTATTTAAATCTTAAGACTAGGTTTAACGAAGCTTGATTTTATCACAATAGTACCTTTTATACTACATGCCAAGACTCGCCGCAGTCGCAGCCATAAATAGAGCGAGCAAGACAGTATTACCTAATAAGTGTCATGTCATCTCACTCCCATTTTTATGACCGCGCTCGCTACGAAAGTTTGCGTTTAGTACGGTAGATAATTATCACAGAACAGATAAAAGAGGTTAGAAAGGAAAAAGTTCCTGATTTGCATTAGAACGCGTGCATTACGCGCTCAAATAAACTACACGTACTTAGATCGCAAGTTTGCTATTGGTTGTCACACACGCGCATAAGTCATGACACAATAAGAGCGCGATTGTTGGCCGATGACGCAAATTTCGGCTGTATATGAGCGTTTGCTCATAAGTGCGGTGCGCCTGCCTCGCCCACAAGGCCCTTCTTACCTTTTTTATCTGTTCTGTGATAATTATCTAGCATACTTAACGCCAAAGTAAATTACAATTTCAGAGAATATGGATGGAAGATCTGTATTCATTTCTAATCTAACAAAGTTGGTACGGAACCATAATTGTTACTACGTATTTTGTACTTTAAAACGCCTTGAAGACGGACACAGTTCCGAAGCTTGAGTACCGATTATATGAAATTACATAAGTCTGTCTTTATTTCTCGAATGAGTGGGATAGGGGTGGCATTGCGCCAGTTATAAAGGGACGAGCCTAGTACCTACTATGGCATATTGTTGTGTGGCCTAGTGGTATCGGCCCCGACTTAAGAGTGGTAGGTTGTGAGTTCGAACCCAGGCACTTTGTGTATTTAATTTCATCACCACCGCTCTCAAAACGGTGAAGGAAAATTCCGTGAGGCAACTGGCATGTCCAACCAAAAATTCGAAGACATGGACATCCACCAACCCAAACTGGGCCCGCGTGGTGGACTATGGCCCACTCCCTCTCCCAGCAGTGGGAACATTTTAGGCTGATTATGCCTATTGGCATTAACACATGAATCCTGGTTCAGGGCTACTACTGAGAATTTCCTAATAGCAGTTCTACTCAGGACCCTCATTGGTATCATTTGCCACCACTATTAAACTAATGGTCGACTTCTTATTTCGGTACTCTCACTTCGGTCGGCATAAAACATGCAAGCACCAAACAGTATTGATCTCTGAGATATGAGGCAAAGTAGGTAACTATTACAACTATTTTCTTCAAACCTACCTATAGCTAACTTGTTCTTAGTGTTAGAATGTTGCATTTAATCAGTCACGGTTTGAGTTAGCCGCTAAAAGCAGGCAAATGCCATCTTTAAATGCTAGCCTTAATAGCTGACCTTCGCTTTCAGTGGTTACTATACTAACGTATCCTACATCGCGATAACAGAGTTATTCGCGCGTTTTACATATTTCCAGAAACCCGACCACATCAGTCGGGCGGTAGACGACCAGACACAGCACCCGTCTGGTCGGAGGATTCTCCCTTTTCTATAAAGGATGAGGAACAGTTCACCCTGTTCCTCATCCCTCTAAAACGAATGTAAATGCAACATTATAACCGGAATACAAAATCACTGGAAGTTTTCTAAAAGTCTCAGACTCTTGGCATAATATCGAAATAGTTAAAAAGTGCACTTACACTATAATATTAATGATACAAAAATACCAATGCACCGAGCACAGTTTAGTCAATAGTACGTTCACCTCTGGGGGTGGTTTCTGATTCACAATTAAAATCTCATGTCAATTATTAAGTTGTACAAGGATTTTTTGATTTTGGTCACACGCCAACATAGACAGAGAATGGACTGAGCGTTCCGTATTCAGTTGTGCAGTGAATACCGACTGGAAAAGTACGAGAGAGACATAGCGAATTTGCGGCCAATAGTTGTCTCTTTCTAGAATTCTTATTGGTCCAATGATGTTTTGAATTTAATGGATATACTTTGATGCTTGTAAAATATCAGTATAATCTTTGAAATTGTATTTACTAATAATTTCAATCAAATAAAGCTATCAAGACTTAGTTCGCATTAAGAGAACAAAAAGAACTATAATTAATATTAAAAAAAAATAGTTTTCGTTATTCTTAATTTTAATTGTCTCAATATCTCTTGTGAAGAAAATAAATAGTGATTAAAAGAAATTTTTCAGCCTTGAACCAAAGCCAGTAAAGTCTAGAAATAATAATTAGTAAAATATAGAAATAACTACTTTTTTCTGTAAATTTAAATGAAACAGTAGGCTTGCAGAAAAGAGACAGGTATTGGCCCAGTCGCTTTGTTTCTTTCTAGAGAGTAGTCAATTTTATGAGGCCAACGCTCAGTCCGTTCTCTATGTCTATGCTCGCCAAAAGATCCTTGTACAGCTATACTTAGTTTTAATTTGATTGGATGTTGTTATTTCGGACAGCCAATCACCACAGCTATAACATGATATTCTGTTGAACTGAGCAGCAATTCAGAAATCGGGCTTGAGTTTAGTATAACTATCCTTATATCCGCTAACGAACTATATTTCGACCGATACCGCTGTACCGCGCCTTAAGCGCATGAACGTCTCACGGATTGGTGCGCAGCTTACTCGACAAAGCTTACGGCGTCCAACGGCGTTCTAAGGGTACAACTATTTTTTACTTAGTGTCCCTCGGCAAAGTTCGGATTTCTATCAGTAAATTAATTAAATTAAAAGAGTATTAACAACTCTTTAAACTTCCAAGTCAATTGAGAGCGTCCGGTCTGCAGCAACTGATAGAAATCTGACTGACGAAACACAAAGTTTGCCGAGGGACATTAGGAAAATAGTTATACTGTACAGCGGTATCGGTAGAACTTTAACCGAAAACTTTGTCATAAATCGTAGTGTTTAACTGATTGATATGTTGTAATTGTGTTTAGTTATTTGAACCTCACCTATACAAGATGTAATTGTAATAACTGAAAACCTGATGAGATCATTATACATTTTGAACAACTTTTAATTGCAATCGTGAAAAAGCAATCAGCCGCTACTCCATACATTTTGTCGAGTTACGCGAATATTATGGAGCAGCTGATTATTTGTTGCGTTTCCAGCGTTGGTCCTATAAAAGTGGTTCATAATGATGAGTTCAATGACCTCTTAAGACGTTTTCAGTTATTATATTACGATATTACATCTAGTATAATAAAAAATTGTAGCTAACCAGTAACTCAGGGTTATAAGCGTAGCTACAAAATACAGTTACGGTGGTAAAAAAATAAAGATAAGTTCGTAGGTTTTGTTCAGACAAATTGCTACGATTTATTATACCTTGTGTATTGAGCTTTACGCATAAACTATTTAATAACAGTACAAAAACGGGCGTATTTCGAAGTCATTAAATAAAAAACAAAAATTCAATTAACACAATAAAAAAATTATCAACAATTTTGATTCTGGAGATAGCACCAAAACAAGACATGAAATGAATTCGATTCACCTTGCCGACTAGTATTATATAAAAATATAATTTTATATTTGGCTAAATATCGAAAATATAAGACAGATGGGGGAACGATACGCTGCCTTACTGAAATAGCATTTATTTATAATTTTGAAGAAATTCTAGCGATTTTTAAAAATTCATTTTCTATTTAAAATAATATAACACTTATAAAATGACAATTGATTGCAAGTTTTTCATTTTGACAGTTCAGCCAAGTTCATTGAGTTATTTACATTGCAGACAAATTTTTCAAACATAAGGAGCAATGGATAAGGAATTTACTTCAAAACCTTCGAATTGTGACTGAATGTATGTTATGCAATTAGGGTGCTGATCTTTTTACTATACCAATATCAATAGAATAATTGGACGTAGTTATAGCAGAAAAACCCACAAAAACCCACAAAAATAATAAAGAATAATAATGTATATAATAAGAAAGAGGTCCTAACGCTTAATGGAAGGTACCCAACCCTCATGAGGGTTGTTCCAATTAATAAAAATCAACCTTATCTTTGTAGAGTTACGGATCTCTTTTGCTGAGAAACAACCAACTGTTAGGACCTCTTCGGTATATAAACTCATTTTTTACCATATTGTGGGAGAGTCGATTCTGCAAAACTACGCCCGATTTTAAATGAGATTGCATTTTTTATCATCATAGATTGTGATGTGTTATAACTTTTTGTGATGCATCAAATCTAGTCTTTGAAAACCAATCGTTATTTTATACTTGTCTTTGTTGCTGCACTAGCCGTTTAGTCCTTAGAGCCATATCTGTCATGAACGTTACTGATTTATCTAGCGGTAGTCTGCAAAGCAGTGTCATCATGGACGCCGGTTTATTTTCAGGGGGTGCATCTTCAGCTCCCCGAAGCGAGCTCGATAGTTTTTACCCTTCACCTCGGTTAGGTTTTGTTCGTAAGAAAATAAAACTTTTCATTCATTCATTAAGTCTATCTACTGTTGTATTGCAATTTCTTCACGAATCGGATATGATTTTCATAGCTAGTTGTTTGGTATGACAAGTAGAATCACCTCCTTAATGGATGCAGGTGACTAAATCGCCTCCCTGTATATAGGGTGTATCTATTCAAACATAATATTTTAAGAGATACATCTATAGGTGGTAAAGAAGCCATGGATACGATATTTTTTTTAATCTGAGTATTTTATTTAAAACGTTAAATAATTTAAAATATTCCTCTTAACATTTTTCGTGTATGAATAGATACACCTTATATATATATTGAGTAGGTATATTAGGCGTTTTCAGGTATGTTTTTATTGCTGAATCTGTTTTGTACCAAAATTTTATTTTAAAGCCAGAGGGGTGCAAGTGCACCCTCTTGCACCGCCCTACCGGCACCCATGACTGTCATTCTTCGATTCCCCACTCATATTAACAATTTGAGTTATCAACTTGGTCAGCTATAGAAGTGAGAATACTGAATCTACAGAGTACGAAATCGCCGCGCTGCGCCGGCTGCGACTACACACGCCTTTACAACTAAAATTCGTGTCCGAATTTGGTGCATCAGAGCGCAAGCTAGCTGTCACAGGGCAATGTCAGAATTGTCACGGCCCATCACGCTGCACCGGACACCGCTCTGGTAAATCTTGGTGGTTACAATCAACGTTAAAAAACCGCAGCACCACACACCGGAGCGGTGTCGGTTGAAGTGTGATAACCGCCTAAACGGTGACGTTCAACTGACACGCATGGTTTGTATGAAAAGTGTTGACAGTACCGTCACCGTCTCCAGCAGTGGCCGCCGCAGTGGCGGATTTACCAATAGGCTGAGTAAGCTTGAGCCTATGGCCCAAATGGTAAGGGCGGCAAAATTGTCGTTTTATTTTTTCATTTTCATTTCACCAGCATTAATGACATCATCCGTCAGGCCGTCACCAGGGTGCCAGCTGTTTTCGAACCCAATGGCTTGGCAGTCTCTCAATTCCTATTTCCGTATAAATGTTCAAAAGAAACCTAATTGAGAATTACGAGACGGGCGGCAAAAAATGTACAGCCTTATACTTGGAAAATGTGTAAATCCGCCACTGGGCCGCTGAGACGTAACAGGATCTGTGACTGGATCAATTAACTTCTTTGACAGAATAAACTTTTCTGTACTGTCTTGTTGAAAAGACAGGACATACATATCCATATCGAGCTAAAACTGAACAATATTTTTTACTTTTTTTATGTTATCATCTTGTAACTCTTATATTCTCACTTCTATAAACTGATTCCTTACAATAACATCGCAGTCCACTTACGTACTACACATAAAAAACATAACGTGTATAGCCGTCATACGCTGGGTAAGTCGGAGGAGACGATTGGTCGGAGAGGTTTCGACTTGAGACCGCGACTGCATAACTGGGTTACCTGGGTAGGTGTCTTACCTCGGGTTTCTGGGAAGTAGATCCTGGGGAAGAAAAATAAATTAATGTAGGGATAACAAGCAAGAAGAGGAAGAGGGAGAGAGAGTTATTTGATGGTCAATAACTTTTCCAATTTTTTTTCTTTCGACTCTCTTTTTGACATTTATTTTACCTATACTCCATTTATATAGCATTAGAAAAACATAGACTTATTTTTTATTTTTTTTATATAAATCGTAAAAAGATTACATTTCTTTGTATTTATTGTAAAATAACGGAGTTTATACGTTTATATTGAAATAACAAATGGGTGACAACCGTTATTTTCCTAACTTCATAATAAATGGAGTATAGTGGAGTGATTTTTTCCTTTTTAGAGGATTAGAGGATTATATCCAAGATAAGAATGCTTGGAAACATGCTGGTCCTGCTCCATAGGACAATTTAGAGTCTAGACAAAATCAAACTAGTTGCTAATTTAATTGTATAATTTATAATTTTTATGATATTAATTTTATTTTCTGTGATTAATATAAATTTAACTCACACACTGACTTATTATATGTTTAATTATTTTTTTTGGAAAATCATATACAATGTTTGTAAATATGTGAGCACTATGTACCTATCGCATTTATTAATTTTTCTGTCATTACTTCACTTTTCATTCTTTTTACCAATTGTGGTAAGTAATTTTTATTTTTATTCTAGGTACATCGTCTTCACCTATAATTATTAATTAATGTATACAAACTATTGTTAACATTTTAAAAGAGTAAGTATGGAGTTTCTTGTCCATTCTTCTCCATACATAACTACCTTTTGGAAGGCGCAACTAGAATCAATTAACTATTCATGTAATTTTTGACGCTCAAAAGTGCATCTTCGTGCCTATTTGAAATAAATTATTTGACTTTGACTTTAATGCGGAAGGGATTCAGCTCAAATGTTCAATGAATGTTAGCCCAAAACTAGTGTCTCAACTAGAGGCCTATACTAAAAAAGCTTCCACATCTACTTACTTCTGAAACACAAACAGCGACCCAGTGATAGCAGAGAAGACCAAGAAGGAGTAAGGTCCGATGGCATCCCGCATGCTGGGGAAGGACATCCCAACGAGGAAGTTCCCGCCCCAGTTGGCGAGAGAACCCCACGCCATGCCTGCAGGTCGGGGACCTACTTCGAATAACTCTGTAGGAGGGAGAAAAAATTGTTGGGTTATTTGACTTTTAAACAGTATTTCAATAAGTTTTTGCATTTCCATTAAGGGCCAATTCACTCCGACACGTGACGCGACTCCGCGCACTAAAAAATCGAACTTATTTACTATACAAGAAGGTATTTTAGCGTAATTCGACATGCGTTCACGATCGCCCTAAAATGATAACTTTTCGTGATAGTTGTTCGATATTGTGTTGGTCTAGGAATTCAATCCACCTGAATGTAAACTAATCGAAATAAATGTATTCTTATAATTATAACTCACCCGAGGCAATAAAGTAAGGTATCGGGCCGAGTCCGCACCCGTAGACTAGGACATACGACATTACCGCTATCATGCACACGTTAGGCATCCATGACACCACGTCCTGGAAGGAAAGAAAACACTTTTGAACAAGGGACATTTTACAAAATAATTATTCCGTAGTGGGGCTGTAGATGAAATTATACATTGTGGACTGTGGCACCCTGTAATCTCGGGCCTAAGTTCCGTATGTCCAAATGAAAAAACGGAACCCTTGCAGAATCACTCCGAATCTCCGATTAAGTCGAAATTTGGTACACATATCAATTTCTGTGACCCAAACACGGATGGGTTACGTGGACGTTAATAAATGAATTTTGAAGGGGGCCACTTTTGGGAGACAAATAAGAAAAAAAATAAAGTTTTGCACACTGTACCGTGTCAAATGAAAGGACTTGTTTGAGTTCATTTTTTTATTTTAAAATAAAGCGTTTAAAAGTTATTTCGAAACTTGACCATTAACCTCTTCTCAGAAACGACTGAGCCTAAACTTTTGATAAAAATACAGAAAATAGTTCTTAACTTATATATTACAGGAAACCCTATTAGAAGTCTATGGTGTTAAAATAACATGGTACATCTCTCAATATTGTGTTTACAAACTTACAATTGCAGTTGAAATGTATGGGAGATCATGTTTTTATTTATTTATTTATTTAAACTTCATGTACAATAGTGGTACATAGGCGGACTTAATGCCACAAGGCATTCTCTACCAGTCAACCTTTGGGTTAAATATAAAAACAGTGGTAGGGTACAAAAATAATGACAAAAATACTAACTTCTTGATTAAGAGAATTTATATAGTTTTATTGATACTAATACACATATACAAATAAAATAAACTAATAGATATTTTAACAAATACCACCTAATAATAATTACTATGACTAGGCTACAATGTTAAGTTTGTTCTTGGGATAAATTATTTTGGAATAAAAAACCTGGTAGATAACATATTCATTGTACGGAACCCTCACCACGCGAGTCCAACTCGCTCTTGTCCAGTTTTTGGCAAATATGTCGTATTGTGTGGTATGGTATATCAAATAGGGCCATGTCGAAAGTGGTATTAAATGTTGGTATTTACAACGCCGAGATAAGATTGATTTGAAGCTACAAAGTACGAGAGACGGCCTCTTGACTTCGATTTTATCTGAAAGTTCTCAGTAGCAGCCAGTACATTAATTGAGCTCGGTTAATTGCAACTGGCTACCTTTATTTAACAGCTAGAAACTACTGCCTGATCCCCGCAATATATCGTCGCCTTAGAGTGAAAACCACGTATATGCGAAAAGGGCAACTTTACAGGAGGAAGAGAAAACTGCGCCCTGTAAAATTTTATTACCACAGCTTCTTCATATAGGTGTATTTAAGTGTGCAATATTCAAACTCGTCATAGTCGGTTACAGTTTGCAAAACTTTTTTTGTGTGAAACTAGGACGGGCGTTAAGAGGTTTTCTTTTAAAAAATGTATTAAAATAAAAATGACCAAAATTGCACTCCCGAGGTTTTCACTCTAAGGCGACGATATTCAAAGTTCACCAAGTTTTCCCTAAAAGGCGAACTATACAGGGTCATTGGCGCAGTAGTCAGAGGATTCTATCTTTTGTTGTATATTTGTTTAATGTCAATTTTTTATTATTTTATTTGTAAAACACTAACATAAACAACAACTTTTGTTCTATGACTTTTTACAAAACGTTGCCACTCTTACACAAGAGATTTTGTCCCTCTAGTTGTAAAGGAACAAAAGCCCAGATGCAAGGTGGTTATGTATCGAAATACAAGGAAATAATAAACTGCCTGAAATAACATATATTTATAAAAATATACATATCTCCTCCATTCAACATCTCACGGTAGCCTTTAGGGGTCTACCGCAATAATAAGTTATGACATCAAACCCTTACAATTTAATGTAACATGTAAAGTAGGTAGGTGACTATTATTGTCACTTATTAATGCCAGCCAGCTTAAACTTCAGCAGAAAGAACTAAAGTCGTGGGTAGTTGGAGATGAAGCCAGTAGTTTTCCGAGTAAAAGTTTAAACTAAAACTTATAAATTTCGACATTAAAGTATGTATAACTTTTCCATTTACCTAAAACGAACCTTCAAGATTTCGTTGTTCTATCTAACACATTTCAATTCTGTATTTTTTCGTACCTACCTACGCGAATGCGCCAGACTGTCATCTAACAGAACCAGATTGAGGAAGATCGCAAGGTGAGTTACGACAACACCTGTGATTGGACAAAACTCATTGTGACCACGACCGCTCTGTCAAGAGCGAAGCGAAGAAGACTACGCATACTACTACGACGCACGACTAAGTGTTTTAGCAATAACCCTGTATACGCCCAGAGGGTTTCGACTACTAGCGCCATTTAGAACGCATTCTGAACGCGAGTTTCGCTTCCAAACGAAGCTGGATTTCGTTTTGTGACTTAATAAAAACGATATGAATCAATAAAACACTAACTATAAACCGCAAGAAAGCGGCCAGCGCCGCCAGTATCAGCGTCGCGCTGAGTAGAGAAGCGAGCAGCAGCGGGCGGCGCCCGAAGCGCGGTAAGAGCTTCAGCATCAGCACCGCCGTGCACACGTTGATGAAGCCGCAGCCGATCGTCGCGTACTGCGCGCTCTTCTGCGTTAGACCAGCTTGCTTGAAGATCGTTTGCGAGTAGTAGAACACCTGGAAAGAACATTAGATTAATTTCGTTTAAAAATTCCTCACTGTCATTTGTTAAGGGGGAAGCGCTAAGGTAGCCCGAAATTCAATTTTCTTTTGATTTTTGCAATTTGCAGCTCATTGTCTGGGTGCATGTTGATGATGTCCCATAAATTCGTAAGGAACGATTCCAACTGCAAATGTAAGGCTGGTTTTATAGTCACGCGTTTCGGCAGCGCCGTTGGAGCGCGCGCGTTCGGAGATGTATGGGGGTAGTAGTTGCGATTCAAAGTCGCGCGCTTGAGCAGCGCCGCTCGGTAAACGCGCGCTGTTCGCCGGCGCTGCCGAACCGCGCCGTTCGTGCGCTTCTACGGCCAGTATGCGTTTTAGTGTGACGCCGTTGAGACGCGCCGTTTACATAATGAATTACATCGATACGCATTAATCTCGTTTCACAGTGCACCGCTGTTCAAACGCGCGCTTTTAACAGCGCGCTGCCCAGCGGCGCGTCTAGCGGCGTGACTATAAAACCAGCCTAAGGGCTCATACGCACTGTGCGGGTAACCGCATTGCGGTCAACCGCACGGCTGTAAGTACAGTACAATTATTACAGTAACCGCAAGTACAATTATGTACGTAGTGTTCATTTCTATGCGCACTGCAGCAGCAAGTATTTTGTAATATTTTTTTAATAGACGTACGTCTATTAAAAAAATATTACAAAATGCTTGCTTTCATCTCGTGTTTGCAAATAAGGATGCACCCAGTACTTCTTTCTTTGTTTTTCTTCTTTACGTAACGTGTAAATGTAGTAAATAGCTGCAACTTCTTCCACGTCCATCTTTGAAATGGCTCGATATAACCGCAAATCGCAACGGTTTTTCAACCGCATAGTGCGTATGAGCCCTAAGTTAGTTGACTGTTATTACTCGTTGTCTTGTAGTTTATTTTTTCATATGTTTATTTTTTATCAGCGTGATTAATATGTACCCATGCCAAATTACAGTTTTCTAGTACTAAAAGTCTCTGAGTTAAGCCACGAACAGATAGACGGACATGGCGAACTATAAGGATTCCTTGTCTACGGAACCCTAAAAATGAGGATACATCCGGTGCAGTGCTTATACCGACGACCCACGTCGGCTCGTGACGTTCTTTGCGGATTTATCATATTCACATACCGAGTCTACCCCATGAGAAAAAGACGTAAATGTCTGTATGTGTTATACGAAAGCATTCATAATTAAAAATATAAAGAGTAACAAAAATAACTTTATTTAACAAAACTTCAAAAATAAATTTATACAAAATTGCCATCTTTCATTGGTCTTAAAAAATTAAAAACTTCAAAAAAAAAAATACAGGTTACATTTTTGGGATGGGGCAGCAAAGATAAGTACCTTAACCGTCGTCGCTACATGAAAATAATCTTAGGAGACTGTCCTTAACTTTTTGAGATATTTTGGTCTGCATTCACAGATTTTGAAAAAAATAACTATATGCAGTCAGCAAGAAAATGGGCAGTTTTCACAAAAACTTTTTTGATGCCAATCGATCCCGTTTTCTTATAAGGAACAAAATACTCTATCAGACTTTATGCATACATTTCGTAGGAAATCTTCACTCTCACTTAGTTTTTTATGATGGACAGATTAGCCGAAAATAAACAAACTGAAAACTGCCCATTTCTTTGCTGACTGTACAAATATTTCAAAATCTGTGAATGCAGTTCTAAACGTCTCAAAACGATAAGAACAGTCTGCTAAGACCGTTTTCTTGTAGCTACAACGGTTAAGGTAACTCTACTCATCCTTACTACCCCGTCTCAAAAATCCACCCTGCATAAAGCTAAATATTCCAAAAATTAGATTTATGCAAATGTAAAAATGATTACATTAAAGTAAATCTGATTATTTACTTTTCCCTTTCCCTTTGCCTTTTCCTTTCTTTTTCAGTGGTTCAGGTTGAGGTTCAGGTTCCGGTTCCGGTTCAGGAGGAGGAGTGACAGGTAACTTCCTATTTGGCCATTTTCGTTTGATATATTCCACCAACAAGTTTATATTTATATTTTTCAGTTTAGCATTCTTCGTTGCTGCCGGAAAAACATTACCCAATTCATTTACAAGATCTTCATCCAGAAATGCTCCGCCAGCCTCTAGAGCCGTAGTAAAATCTTTAATATTCATGATTACGTGATTATCTTTCTGGAGTTGGAGCGCAATCAATGCAATATCAGACCTGTTCTTTTTCGATTTTGTAACATATTCAATTCTGTTAAGAACTACTTCCCTTGGGTCTGGCCCTTTAGCTTTAAAAACATCTTCAACGCCCCCGTACGTTACAACTAAGTTTTGCTTTGATTTCTTTTCTTTTGTACGTTCGAGCAAAGATAAAAATTCTTTATTAACGAACACGTTCTCCATGACTAAATTTTTCACTTTCGAAGCATTCATCGCTACTTGGTTCATAATGCTTAAGGCGTCCCTAGGGGATATAGGATTGAAAGACAAATTCAACGTATTCAATTTTTTAGCTTTCGTTAAATTTCCTATGATAGTCGTCATAGCTTCTCCTTCTAGCCGGTTATTGCTAAGATTTAGCTCATTCAAGAGCGGACACAATAAAATATGACTGATGGCTAGGCCAATCCGAGCGCCAGCCAAGGAGTTCCATGACAAATTCAAGACTTCAAGACAAGTACTTTCTGATAATTTTACGAGAAACGCGTAACCTCCTGGAGTAAATATTTTGTTCCACGAAAGGTCTAAGTGAGTAAAATTGTTATGGGTTTCGAATGGTTCTGCTAGTAGCTCGACTCCTCTCCCGGTTATGCTGTTGTAGCTTAAATTAAGAGTTTTCACAGTAAGTCCGAAAATAATAGCCTTTGCTAAATACTCCATCGAATCATCGCACAACTTGTTATAACTCAAATCAAGAACCTTGAGTGTTCTGTTACGGTACAAACTACAAAACAGTCGTTTGGCACCTTGAGGGCCAATTCTGCAACCTCGCAAATTAATTTCAGTAATTGTGGTGTTCGTCAAAAGCAGTTCTCCCATATGATAGCAAGCATCATCGTTCAAAAAGTTATCAGTTAGGTTTAATCCTTGGACCGTCGTATTGTGTTGCAAAGCTTTGGCCATTGGACGGAATCCATACGGATCGATGCAGTAGTACCGTAGATCTATTCGGCTTTCAAGGAGCCCTCTATAGAATTTTCTGACTGGGCCCTGATTCATCTCCTTGCAGATAGCTAGATACAAGGCTTGCCCATCGATCGGGTATGTGATCGCATCTACAGATCCTAACAATGCTTCTTCTATTCCTGGATCTGTGATTGCCGGGTAATTGTAGTAAGGGTGTCTAAAGACAGAACTGGCAGATATGGTAATATTTTTTCCACATATTTCTCCGCTACCAGGGTCATACAACCCATCCTTATATAAAATTTTCTTCTTGTTTTCTTCGGACAATATTATTTCCAATGAAGACCAGTCTTCCATCGGCGGATCCTCGGAACTCACCACGGAATTGACTGGCAAGACCACTTCGACCGGCATCGTCTCACTGTTACTGTCGTCTGATTCTTCCATTTTTGTTCAGACTGATTGAATAAGGTCAAGGAAAATAAATAGCATACACAAAATATATCTATAAAATATAAAATTCTTACAAAATAAACGTTTCATAAGACATTGACACTGACAATACACACAGATGAAGTTGTCAAAACAATATTGACAGGAAGGTATTGAAATTGATGATACCTTTTAAAAAAAAAAATCATTTAGACGTACTTTTTTGGAATTTTGGAAGCTAAATAATAAACTATTCATCCGAAGTTCATATATTATTATAGGACATTTATAAAAAATATATTATTGATATTTTTGGGATATTTATAGGACAACCGTGCGAGGGCTTCTTCTATCAAATTAAGAAAAGAATCACGTCAATCAGTGCAGGAATCGCGAAGAAACCGGTGTACAATGAAAAAGTATAAATACAATTAAGCTCAGGTAGCACGAGCGATTTTTTCCCGCGCCTTTTTTTTTAGATTTTCTACGCTCTGTTTAGCGCCGGGAGTTGAAAATCCAACAGTGTGTCTTTTCGACGCACTGGGATGCACACTATTGGATTCTCAACGCTCGGGCTCAACACCTAGAGTTGAAAATTGAATGCGCTATGAAACCCCGCCGCGATATTTTTACGTTTTTCTCATGAGAGTACACAAACAAAGGTTGTTGTTTATGATGTTAATAATATAGTCCTGCGAGGTTGTAAGTTTTTTTTAAATAACCATGTATAGTCTATGACCATCTGGAATTATGTATCTATCGAATGGTGACAGAATTTTTCAAATAGGAGCCGCGGTTCCGGACATTACCCTCCACATATAACCAAACTCACAAAATTCGCTCTCTCTCTTTATAATATTAGTATCCATACTAATATTATAAATGTGAAAGTAACTCTGTCTGTCTGTATGTTACGTTTTCACGCCTAAACCACTGAACCGATCGTCATGAAATTTGGCAGAGATACAGCCTGGGATATGGAGAAGGACATAGGCTAAATTTTTACGCGATAACCGACATCCACGCGGGCGGAGCCGCGGGCAGAAGTTAGTAGATAAATAAATAAAGAACTCACAGCGTTGATCCCGCTGGTCTGCTGGCCTGCTTGCATAGAGCAGGTGAGCAGCAGTGGCAGTCGCAGCCGCTTGTCTTTCAACACCCGGACCATAGACCAGGCCTCGCCGTTGTTTGTGTCCGATTCCCCGCAGCGAACTTCTTCACGGAGGAGTTCCACGTCCTCAGTCAACAGGCTTGGGGAAAGGCCGCGGAGACGACTCAGTTCTGGAAAAATTACCAGAATTTTTTATATGACATTGCACAGGTCAACATGTGGTCAAATCAAATGTAAATGTACAGGCTAGCCCGTATCCTGTACATTTACTTAATCATCATCTGCCTAGCGTTTTTTCCAACTAAATTGGGTTCGGCTTCCTTACCAGTTGCAGCTGAATTCCAGTATTTTACATGGAGCGACTGCCTATCTGACCTCCACAACCCAGTTACTGGGTAATACGATTCCCTTGGTAGGACTGGTTGTCAGACTTTCTGACGATCCGTAACGACTGTAGATATACTTAACTAGCAGCCCGTCCCGGCTTCGCACGGGGTAGACAATTATTTATTTTTGGAAATTTGGATATAAAACACTTTTTATCACAAATATTTTTATTTATTAAAAAAATATTATTAGACATTATGATGTTCTTCAATATTGTTGTACATTATTTTGTTCTATCGCTAATAGTTTCGGCAGCGCATTCGACGAAAGACATTTTAAGACTCATTTTTCTACACCTTCGGTTACATTGTTCAAATTTTACCAAGGATCCCTAATTTTTTTCAAAATGAAATGTAGCCTATGTCAAATTGGAAGAATGTAGCATTCTATTGGTGAAAGAATTTTTTAAATTGGCCCAGTACTTTTTGAGCCTATTCATTACAAACATACAAAAATAGGTACAAATCTTTCCTCTTTATAATATTAGTGTAGAAGTGTAGATGTAGATAGTGTAGATAAAAATCTAAAAATAAAAAATCATGCTGAGATAGGAGCCGTGAACAGTTCCTTCTGTTTTTTTTTTTTTTTAATACTTTTATCATTGTGTGTTTAGTTTGTGATCTTCCTGTGCGAATCACAATAAATACTTTTTCTTTCTTTCTTTATATTAAATTAATTCACTCACTGACAGCCAAAACTACTAGGTCTAGAAGGATGAAATTTTAAAAGTTATTTATATACAGGATAAGTTTTTTAACCAGTGAGCAAATTTTTTTTTTGGTCCTACTTGAATTAAGCAAAATATGGATACAATCTATTCGTAATAATATCAATTCGCGAGCACACAGCTGATAGGTACCTACTGCTGCGTTCCGCTTCATTGACCGCGCCGCCTCCACCGACGCGTTGCGCGACGAATACCTACTTTCGTTAACGATATTTTTTTTTTGTACTAAGACATAATCCAAATAAGAAATAGGTGTATAATAAAACACGTTTAAGTTTAATTTGTCAAAATTTGCGCATTGATTAAAAACTTTTAATGTATAGATATTATTTTTGAAATTTTCCTTTTATAACGCCGGTGAGCACTTCTTCTCTTCGTGTGGTTAGTGACTAACCTGGTGTCAGACTTTTTATGCTATCCATGGTCCACTGACTTGGCTTCACATGCCGTCGAGAAATATCTCTCAGACATGCCGTTTCCTCACGAAGTTATCTTTCGCCGTTTTTTAAACAAGTGATAATTATACAATACGCACATGAGTCCGAAAAGTCAGAGGTCTTGGGTTCGAACTCAAGACCTATGACTTAGCAGTCCGCGGTCACACCACTAGGCTAACACTGCTACTAGATGAGCACTAAGGATTTTTGAAACTTTATTTTCTGGTGAAATAAGGGATGAAAGTTTGTCATTTTTTCTGATGGGAAACCCTATCAGGCACACGGCTTATGGCCACATACAAGGTTCTATACAAATGAATAAAAGTGTCTGTTTGTAATGTCAAAATAACAACTTTTAAAATGCATATGAAAGTATACAGGGCTATTGGTAAAACAGCCTGTATAGAATGAATTTTGCAGCAGGAAACACTAAGGCAGCCAAACCGTGAGGTAGGAACATTTGACGTCATATTCGGATTTTCATGCATATTAAAGTAATTTCTTTAAGTGCTAATTTCCAATAAGAATTCAATATAGGGGAAAATATTTAAAAATATCACAGCATCCAGTTAACTCAGAAGTTTTTGATGGAAGAATGTTTGATGTTATATTTACCTTTTAAAGCTCTCTCCTCATTTTTCTTAACTACGAATAAGTACTTTGGGCTCTCTGGCAGTATAAATAACAACGGTAAACAAATAATGACTAGCAGCACGTAGACGGACAGAAGGTAGGGCCAGTCAATATCGCGACCTGAAACAATACAACAGTTTATTGAATTGCAATAGGGATGTGTCCTGAAAAAAAAAAACTGTTCAGTCCGTCAATCAGATAATAAAAAAATATTAGACACGTATTTTTTGCTTTATCATATTAATAAAAAATGATTTAGATAAAACAAATTAAACTTGGGGAGTGGGGGCTCGTTACAGATATGTATAAAATCTAGAGAGCAGTGACGTCATGCCACATTTGAACTCAATTTATCGCCGTAATGTTTTGATTACGATAAAAAAGAAAAAATACGTGTCCAATATTTTTTAATAATCTACATGACTGACAATTTTTTTTTTTTTGTTATCATTCCGTTTAAAAACATACGGTCAAATTGAGAACCTACTCCGTTTTGGAAGGCGGTTAAAAATTAAGAAATACAGTATCATCTCTGGATTAAATGAACTCATTTGTCACTATCTAGCCCAACACACATGGGACTTAAATGTAATTGGCGAAATGTGGGTGTACTATAGGTACACTCTGCCTTACCCTTCAGGAAACAAGGCGTGATGTTATGTAAAAAAATTTAGGGTACCTTCGTTCCACGTAAAGTGGGGATAGTACATTATTTTCTCGTCTATCCCATGGTGAGGCCGTTCAAAAATATTGCGGGTCCGTCAAAAAAATTTTTGGATTCAAGTATCCGTTTGCGTAATATGAAGCTTTAAATTGTAAATTTTTGTTAGTAATTTTTTAACTACCCAGCGCGGGGCAAACCCAATAGGCTACGGACACGAAGTCAGCGGGCGCGGCGGCTGCGGCGGCGCGGGGAGCGGCGTACGAGCGATGCGCACCAGTCTAGCGGTACCCACCGTAGTGTCCTTGACCGGTTGTAGGAATTCAAATCTTTTGCCCACAAAAAATCTAACGTTACCAAGAAATTTGTATCAAAAAGATGTTGTCGTCGCTGTTTAGACATTTCGTTCGCAAACAAAGAAACAAATTTCTCATAACACAACACTACGCAGCTCTAGTGCCGCGGGATCTGCCCGCTGGCTTTGAGACCGGGTCTGCGTGGCCCCGCCGTCCCCGCTCCACAATCGCTGACTTCCGAGACCGAGGCCTTACAGCATTTATATTTTTTTTATATCCATAATCGTACACTATCTTGCTCACCCAATAAAACATCTAAGCCCATGACCTGCCCGACGAGCACGCCGACGTTGACGCCCATGGGACACGCCACCCCCATGGCCCCCGTGAGCCGCGCCGGTGCCAGCTCCGTCAGGTACATGGGCACTATGCTGGTGGTTAGACCTGGGGGCAACAAAATATATCAATATTTTTATCTACAACACAGTATAACAGAAGAAAAGCAGTTTTTGAAGAT
The DNA here is from genome assembly GCA_947523025.1 of Dryobota labecula. NCBI lineage: Eukaryota > Metazoa > Arthropoda > Insecta > Lepidoptera > Noctuidae > Dryobota > Dryobota labecula. The sequence goes on from OX383292.1 coordinate 4,390,131, forward strand.
ACTAAAATGAGGAAACAAGTATTTTCGCAAGCTATAAATACTTTAATTGGAATTAGAGAAAGCAGCAGAATTTAAATTTAGTAGATACCTTTGTACTCAAAAGTTATGTCGTTTCTTGTTTTTTACTGTGTACAATCACGAGCATAAATATATTACTAGGAACAGCTTGGCAATAATATCTAATTTCATGATTCATCCCCCTAGTAGCATTTTTGTTGGCGTTTGGTTGGGCCACATACCTCTTGTGGCCCAACTAAATGCCAACGGAAAATGCTACTAGGGCCATCCGTCAAGATGACAGCATATATATGTGATTATTTGTGAAGGGCATGCTTAAGTGGCAGCAAAAATATGTGACATCGAAGGCACACCAAATCTTTCTGACGAGACAAGTGACGCCAAAATATAGGATGCTGCATCGGCTTCAAAAAGATGTGTCACCTACCTGCCTACTCAGTTAAATTCAGAAGAATGTGATACCTTGTTGTGCTCAAAAATATCTGACATCACTTTGGCAGCATAAAAACCTGACAGTAATCTTTCAAGTTTTCTTCTATAATGTAATCAGTGTCGCTCATATTCGTAGCAAAAAAAGTGACATCCCACTGGCAGCATAAAAATCTAACGGTAATATTTGACAGTAGAAATGTCAATTATAAGCGATTTTCTTTTCTTTTTGGTTACTATGCCGATTTCGGCTATTCTGCCAGTACCAAGTATGAAATTGATACTTACCTTCTTTGAGATGGGTAATTGATACTGGCAGAATAATCGACATCGGCTCAGTTTACAGCATTCTAAGAGGTGACACATATTTTTGAAGTCGATGCAGCATTCTATATTTTGGCATTGCTTGTCTTTGTGTGTAAATACATGGTTAAATAATAAATAGTTTTGGTGTTCCTTCGATGTCACATATTTATGCTGCCAGTTGTATTGCCTTCCACAAACAATCACTTATATGTATTTTCCGTCACCTTGACGACAGATATTAATGGATGAATCATGAAGTCAGATATTATTGCCAACCTGTCAATAGTAATAAATTTATGCTCGTGACTGTACATAAATAATAATAAACAAAAGGCAATTTTACGATCTTATAGGGACCGATATTGCTAGCCTTTAGAATAAATAGCGTAAAATAGTATAATAGCGTAAAAGTATTTTTGTTTAGCAACAATCATTTATAATAAAATCCCAAAACCTATTATACCAATGCCTACTGCTCTGTTTAAAATACATGCCAAGCCAATTGCTATTATACTCGTACCATATCGGAATTTTTAAATGACCGCAATCAATTAATTAATTAGGTTCCTATAATTACGACATTTACACAATTTGACAATCGAATCAGTTTTTCCCCTTTTTAAATTAACATTAGGATTAAGTTATTAATCTCCTAGTTTGTTGTGGACTCAATTTTTTTTTTTTATGGTTATTCTAAACCAAAAATATGTTGTTTTGTTCGCCATAAATGACAAAACATGCAGATCTACCTGTTATTTTAAGACCTCGCACATATTATTTGCTGTATACTCATATTTTACAATAAATATTTATTTATTTATTTAACAATTTATGTACACACATATAAACAGACAAGAAGAAAGAAAAAAAAAAGAAAAAAAAAAGTGAGAAATATATTCTATTCTAAAAATAAGAGATACTTACCTCCAGATAAACCGACCAGTAATCTTCCTAAAATAAGCATTTCAACTGAGTTAGCTTGTTGGCAGAAGAAAAACAATACTCCTCCGGCGATGGACAGCACGTTCGTTAGTACTGTGGCCATTTTTCTGAAACAAATAAAATACAAGGTATATCATTTCATTCATGACATTCAACTGATCACACTAATATTATAAAGGCGATAGATTGTGAGTGTGTGTGCATGTTTGTCTCTTCTTCACGCTCAAACGGCTGGACCAATTTTGATAAAATTTGATATGGACGTAGCTGACACCCTGGATTTACACATAGGTACTTTTTATATTTTAGGCCCGGAAGAATGTAGTGTTCGCGGGTAACACCACGGGGCGCAGTTAGTATAATATATTTTTAGTTTGTATTTCCTGTGCGTGTCCCAAATAAAATACTTTTCTTAACTAATTTAAGATCATGATCATGAGCGATCATGTATTCGCGATGTACTTCTTACCTTCCCAAACTGTTGGCGAGCACAGCACCGAGTATGGAGCCGGTGCACCCGCCCACTATGAAAATGGACACAACGAAAGACCACAACACGTTTAGCCATTTTTCGTTGAGGACCACGTCGTATCTGGTGACGAAACTCTCGTTGCAGAAGCTTTTAATTACCTGGAAAATTTTGTAACATAATATTAGTTTCATAGTGTCCAATCAGAGAAATACGTGACTAAGGGTTTTACAGATTACACTTTGACTTTGCTAAGTAACCATCGCATACGAATACGAACATTATTCCTATAGAATTAATGTTCATAATCTAATTAAACGTTTGCTCACATTCGCTTATACGAATATGGCCATTACACTCTCGAGAACAAGGTTTATATTCGCATGAATTTACTTTAAAAAAAAACTAATAACGCTCTATGAATCTGGCCCTAAGGCCCGTTATGACTGAGAAGTTATCGTGTCAGTTTTTTATTGTTTCTTTTTTTCTACTGCAGGGCAACAAAGAACAAGTAGTGATGACCACTATTGCTCATTGCGTGCCAAACACGCAATGAGCAATAGTGATCATAACTTATAAACCTTTATTTACCGGAAACCCCCGGGCACCCAGATCTTTCATAAATGTTCTTAACAGACCAGGACACATGATCAACTGCTCTGGAGGGAGGTGGGCTGGTTAAAATAACCACTAATGGCCGCCATGGCCCACGCACAATGGTCCTCCTGAAGGACAAAGTTCGGAAACCAAACCCTCTAACATAGAACCCTTATTTATCCCCTTACACCCCTTACCCTTATTTCAGGTCAAGCAAAGCTTGCCGGGGTTGGTCCGTGGAGGGGTGACACTTTACATACCGAGACTCCACCGAGCCTCGGGAAGCACGTTAAGCCGTTGGTTCCGGCTGTCATTTGTGGATCTTTGATAGTCGTTACGGGTCGTCAGAAGCCCGAAAGTCTGACAACCAGTCTCACTAAGGGGTATCGTATTACCCAGTTACTGAGTTGTGGAGATCAGATAGGCAGTCGCTCTTTGAACAGTGGCCAGCACAACAAATTACCACAAACTGTAAAATTTTCTCGTTCGATTTTGAACTTAATCATCAACATTTTAAAGTTTAAAATCGTTGGAAGCCCACCCCAACTTAGTCGAGAAAAGGCTAAGTAGATTGCAGATTGACTTATTCAGCTTCATAATTGTATTTATATATATATATTATATATATATATATATTATATACTTATTTAAAACATAATATTGTGAATAAAATGGCCGCGATTTCTCATAAATAATGTAGTAGTTCTCATACATAATTTTAATGAAAGGTAGTGGTAAAGACCGGTATCGAAGTTCAGGGCCAAGTGTTTTAGTCTGGCTGCAAGAAATAAATATTAATAAACTACATACTCAAATGTTTTAAAATTAGCATTCTAATTAATGTAGTAGAAATGACTTTGTACAAGGACGAGTTACTTGTCGATCTGATCATGCGATTATCGACTTTATTATAGCCATTTTTATTATAACTCTGATTGTGTCATTGTTAAGTTAGTAGCAAGGACCTCCATGATAATTCCGCGCTAGTAGTCTTGCAGTCGTAATATCTAAAATCGTATCTATATTAGTTATTTTATTTTTCTGGTACCTACCTACTGAGTGAAATTTATCTTTATAATTTATATTTCGACTGTCTAGAACCTTTAATGTTTAGGAGGATATATAGCTTTCTTTTACAAAAAAAAAAAAAAAAAACAACCGACTTCCAAAAAAACACTACAAAGTGAAAAATAACTTTAATTTCGGAAGTCGATGTTTTTGGATCGCTATTTTAGTTTTTTAAAGCACGGAAGCAACGGCCTAACGAGCTTTCCGAGACACGGTGGGGCCTTAGTATGCAAAGTTGGTCACCCATCCACAGACAAACCGTGGCAAACGTAGATTAACCTTATAGATCGACCCGTCCGGCTGTTATTACTGACTGTTGCACTATCTCCTAATTAAAAAATATTTAACTGAATGCGTAGCCCATAATCGTCCATTTAAAGTAATATAAATGGACGTAGTTAAGCAGAAAGGACTCAACCCACATTGTGGTCAGGGATGAGTTGTATATACCAAAGAGGTCCTAACTGTTAACGGAAGGTACCCAGCTACATGTGGGTTGGTGCCTAACATTAAAAAATCAACCATCTCTTTGTAGAGTCACGGATCTTTTTTGCCATATGTACAACTCATCCCTGACCGCAATGTGGGTTCAATCCTTTCTGCTTAACTACGTCCAAATAAAAGTAGATTTCCTCGTTTACCCTTATAAGGCTACAGTAAAAATCCATTAAAGCATGGACAATAAAAAGAAAAAGAAGCAATCAATGAATCCACTAGATAAAGACTAGTTGATTGCTTTCTTTATGTATACACGTGTTTGAGACACCATAAATATTGAGACGGCACGTACATTGTTTAGTACTTCTTTTATCGCTCTAAACTCATAACGACTTGTTGATGCTGAACTTATCAGCAAGCGTAAATCAATCTGCCTAGCCTTTTCCCAACTATGTTGGGGTCGGCTTCCAGTCTAACCGGATGCAGCTGAATACCAGTATTTTACATGGAGCGACTGCCTATCTGACCTCCACAACCCAGTAACTGGGTAACACGATACCTCTTGGTAAGACTGGTTGTCAGACTTTTTGGGCTTCTGACGATCCTTAACGACTGTCAAAGATCCACGAATGACAGCCGGGACCAACGGCTTAACGTGCTTTCCGAGGCACTTATCAGCAAGCATAGTGATCAGTGATTAACGCTCGTTGCTTCTTTTAAAGAGATGATGCGTTGCCCTGCAATGTGATATTTTGAGAAGATAAAGATCCTGAGCATGCGCGAAAAACTATTATAAGATGTCATTTCAGGGAGCCTTAAAGGTCCGGGGGGGCGCGTTTCCATACAAGTCAGCGCCATTTTTTTTTTTTTTTTTTTTTCAAGATATTTTCCGGTGAAAATTATAATTATATTATTTGAAAGGAAAATTTCCACTTTCCTTTGCCAAAGTTGTTGTTTATTGTAACATGGTTACTGCAACTGACCATCGTGCTCATTGGAAAGTCCTATTTTAAGCTTAAAGTTACAAAGGGAGAGAAGAGTCACATCCAACTGCGTAAGGAACAGCGCTAACAGAATAGTAAAATGCTTGAACATTTATACGCCACAGCGAGTCCTCTCTGGCACGCTATTTTGAATTCTATTTGAGTAAATATTTAGCTCATTTTCAAATGATAACTGAAAATTGCTCGAGCAGCATATTGCTCTGCCTAATGACTTAAAATATGCACTTACATCAGCAGGTGTATTAACAACTCCTATATTGTAGCCGACAGGAAGCGAAGAGCCCAGTGTGGTGACTATCCCGGCTAGAACTAAGTAGAAGGACCATCCCCCCTTGTAGTCGTGCGATGTGGTTAGGTGTTGATGCTCGTTGGTTATCTGGGGACACCACAATGTCAAGATTAATGGTTAAGGTCACCAAGTGTCTTAAATTAGAAGGGATAATAGATTTTATGTGATAAAGACTTATGGTTGGTTGGGATCGCGAATGGCTGCGCGTGCGCAAGCGATACCATATATGGAAGAGGAAATATCCCTTCAATCTTTCTCGGGACGTAGGTTCTCCGTAAAGTTTTCTCCAGGTAAAAGTGATGATGATGCTACAACAGGTGTATTTTTTTTAAACGAATATAGAAAAAATATGCCATTGCATCTTGAGAAATTATTATAATTCAGTGAAATAATGCAACGATTTGAACTGCGTGATGAGGTATTGTGCACAAATAGCAGTATTTACGAATTCTTTTTTTTTTCGAATTAGTAATGTCTTAGCTATTTATAATAAAAAATAGTATATATCTAAGAAACCAACTTACAAAGAAATTAACAAAATCCGTCATCTTCATTTTGCGAGCACAAAAAAAAAACTATCCTAAAACACTATTCTAAATACAGTCTAAAAAAATCCACTTTCACCATTTCACAGAACACATACTAAGGAAGGCTGCGGTCACATCTATGACTGACGGGACCACGCTACACAGAGCGAATATAGGCCAGTACCAGTCGCAGAGCCAACCTTCTATCACGAAGTATGTGAGCGCTATTGTCGCTGCTCCGTGGCCGGCAATCGCTGATATACATCGTCAAGGAGTTATTGTGAATGGGGCAATTTTATTGGTAATTGCATGTAGAGCATCATTTTAAATGCAATGATTGGAACAGCGTAAAGAGAAATTGTGCAGTAATATCTAGCAGTATTCACGAGTCATACTTATTTTACTGTATATCTTAGCTTTATAAATCAGAAAATTTCTAAAAAAAATCCAAGCAACCAACTTACAAAGAAATTAATAAAATCCTTCATCTTCATTTTACAAGCACAAAAAAAAACTATCCTTAAAGTCTATTCTAAATACAGTCTAAAAAATCTACTTTCACCATTTCACAGAACACATATTAAGGAAGGCTGCGGCGACATCTACCATGTTACACGACTGACGGGACCATGCTACACGACTGACGGGACCATGCTACACGACTGACGGGACCATGCTACACGACTGACGAGACCATGCTACATAGGGCGAATATTGGTACAAAAAATATATTTGAGACCCTCACAGTAAGCCCTTTCATTTAATATGTCACACGGTACAGTTTGCAAAACTGTTTTTATTTTTTATTTTTTTCTTCTTTTTTGCCCCCCAAAACTGACCCCATATTGGCCAGTACCAGTCGCAGAGCCAACCTTCTATCACGAAGTATGTGAGAGCTATTGTTACTGCTCTGTGGTCGGCAATGGCTGATATACAGTCGCGGTCTAAAAATGTTAATTTGTGCAGTAAAGTCTAAAATGCTATAGGTACTTATTACTTTTTAATACTTATGAACATTGATGTATAAAAAAAGGAAGATTAGGTACGCGCTCCTTGACGTGGACCGCATAACCTATGCCGACCGGCACAACTGTCCTTAGTTACAATCGGACTGGCGTATATGTAGCACATGTGCAGCACGTTAAGTAAAATTATCGTGATCGTCTAAATAAGCAGCAACAATTCCTGTTTTCAAAATGTGCACAAATAATTCACAAACCAAACAAATTCCAAGGGATTATTTGCACTCGTAAGTACACCAAAACTTTTTTTCTTTAAAATTCTCCTGAATAATATTGCTTTCTAGGTCGCCATTTGTTTCTGAGTTGTTATGGGTACGTAACAGTGACAATTATTGCTTTCTCGTTCCCGCTACAGCCCGCGTCATATCTCTCCTTTTTTCGGTTGTTGATGCATGACACAAGACATCGGGAAATGTAGTTGTGTGGGTGTGTTAACATGTAATTGATTCTTTACGTGACTTCAGCGGTGCCTTATCTTCCTTTTTTATTTTATACATCAATGGTTGTGAAGCACCTATTCTAACAAAAAGAGTATTATTTAAGGACTTGATGATGAACTCATTTCATAATAAAAAAAATTACATATTGACATAATTGAATTTGTTACAATTACATTTATCAAAAATATTAAGTGTGAAATATAATAAAAATTGATTGATTGAAATAAAATGTCCGCCCCTAAGATGACCCACTGACCCCGATACTAACCACCGCGCAAATAATTATAGTTCGACATTACGAAGAGCACAGCTTCACACCAACTAGTCATTTTGCTGCTTTGTATGATGTGAGTCCTCGGACGGTTTGACGAGCTTTGCACCAAGCGGGGCTACACTTCAGACATCATGCTATTAACTCTTTGACCGCCAGAGCGTAAAGGCATCGGCCAAAATCTCATCGATAACTAATTAATCATTGCTTTCCGTCCCCTATTTTTTAAATAAACTATTACTCGTAACATCATTCTTTTATTTAATTTGACCCTATTTCCTTTTCTTTTCTTGTCGGCATTAGCCGCCGGTGGCGTGTTGTGCACGTTTTCATTTGTCGGCTATACCCGACCGTGGCGGTCAAAAGGTAGTGGAACTCAAACCTCACCACAAAACTGCCCGACTTAATTTTGCGCAACAATATCTTGATTTTATTGGTCGATTGTTATATTTACCGACGAAAAACTTTTAAATCGAGTCTATAATCGCACTCGGTATGATAAAGCTAATAACGTGCCTCAAAATGAAACTGGTCGCATTCGGTCAACTTATGGGGATATGGAGACGTCGGAGAACTGACGTCGTTAGAAAGTAGGGCTACTGCGAATAATTGTGTGTCACTTATGGAAGACGTGATGCTGCCTACTGTGCGCGTCCCACAAATCAGCAGAATTCCCACAAATTGATTACGTTCAAGATAATGCATTATTTCTTCCCATTTTTTTTTATCCTATTATTATATTATTATGTATGCCAGTTAATATTTATAGTTTTTTTTTTTTTACAAAAAAGGTTTTCAATTTCTATCCTAGACGACGAGTAAATAAAAAAATCTGTGCTCTATACCTAATCAAATCACATACAGTTATCAGCGACCTTGTGACATAGACGTGTGCATGCAAATTATAAACCACTAGCTTTTGCCCGAGGCTCCGCCCGCGTGGATGTCGGTTATCGCGTAAAAAAGTAGCCTATGTCCTTCTCCATATCCCAGGCTATATCTCTGACAAATTTCATGACGATCGGTTCACCGGTTTAGGCGTGAAAACGTAACATACAGACAGACAGACAGACAGATAGACAGACAGACAGACAAAGTTACTTTCACATTTATAATATTAGTATAGTATGGAAGGATGGATAAGGTGGTAAGCATTTTCAGAACGCGACTGTACATCGTCAAGGAGTTATTACTGCGAATGGAGCAATTTTGTTGTTAAGACGTTTTATTTTTGGAGTCTCGTGATTCCGTTTGAGTGACAGGATGTTGGTGCAGTTGGATGAGACGTTGAATGATTGAATAATCGTCATTCTAGTCAGTCAAATAATTTAATTCAAATAGGCACATAAAAGGCATTTTTGAACGTCAAAATTTACGAGAAAATTTTATTGATACTAGTTTTCGTATGGAAAAGAATGGACAAGATAACTACATGGTTAGTTACTCTTTTAAAATGTTTTAAAATATTTTGTATAAGTACTACAGGGTGGATTTTTGAGATAGGGCAGTAAGGGCAGGTACATTAACCTTTGTAGCTACAGGAAAACGGTTTTAGGACACTCCTTATTTTTTTGAATTATTTTTATCTTTATTCACAGACTTTGGAAAAAAATACAGTCAGCAAGAAAATGTGCCATATCAAAAAACTCATAAGAAACAGGATCCATTGGCATCATAGACAGTTTTTGTAAAAAAAGCCAATTTTTTATTTTATTTTTTCAAAATCTGTGAAATCAAAGTTTCTCAAAAAGTAAGGCCAGTCTCCTGAAACCGTTTTTCTGTAACTACAACGGATGAGGTACCTACCCTTACTGCCCCGTCTCAAAAATCCACCCTGTATAATTACTAGCTGACGCGGCACACGTTGTCCTGTCCAAATTTCAATAAATATGTTTGTGATCTTGACACACAAATCTCAGAGAAAAAAAAAAATACATTTACTGGGAAACTTTTCCCAAGTTTCTTTCCATAAAAACCTAATTCGACCTATTGCAAACATTTTAAGACAAAAAATAGCCAGAAACGACAAGATTATATAGAAAAAAAAAAATGAAAAAAAAAAAAAACAGGCTACCCGAAACTGAACTAGTTAGACGAGATTAATTATTTAAAAACCGGCCAAGTGCGTGTTGCGTGTAGGACCACGCACAATGAAGGGTTCCGTACTTGGAAAGAATTTATCCTAAGAACTTAACATTGTAGTTGGTAAACATAATCTCCATACATTCCAACTGCAAATGTAAGTGTGTACGCACAATATCGAGAGATTTACCATGCTATTTTAAGACCATAGACTTCTTATAGATAAATTCTTCGTTTCTTATTCCTGTAATCTATAAGTGTAGAACTATTTACGGTATTTTTTTCAAAATATTAGGTTCAGTAGTTTCGGAGATAAGGGGGGGGGAATGGTAAATTTTCGTCTATTTTCACTTATAACTTTAAAAAAAAATATGTTAAACTTATTAAAAAAAAAATATTTGAGACCCTCACAGTAAGCCCTTTCATTTGATATGTCACACGGTACAGTTTGCAAAACTTTTTTTTTTTGTTATCTTGTTTGCCCCCCAAAACTGACGCCAATATTATAAATTCATTTATTTACGGTTCACGTCCCGTGTTTGAGTCTCTCAAATTGATATGTATACCAAATTTAAACTTAATCGGTCCATTACATTCGGAGCAAATTGGCTGTGACAGACGGACAGACAGACAGACAGACACACGAGTGATCCTATAAGGGTTCCGTTTTTTCCTTTTGAGGTAAGGAACCCTAAAAAAAGCTACTAACTAAATAAAAAAATATAGTACCAGAATAGTTAATACCTGATTAGAATTTGTTCCAAGTGGACAAAACACCATTGTAATAAAACGAATTGGCAAATTTTATTTTGCGTAAAATGAGTTATTCCAACTGAAATATTTGACTACATAAAAATTTATAAAAGTACTAATTGGCAAACAAGTTATTGTTTAAACGTTCACTTGCCAAACATTAAGTTTGCGTTACAATTATATGTGAAGAGATTTTTTGCTAAGTAATAATTTTGGCAAATGAAATTATGCGGATTTTTTTTTGGCAAGTGATGATTTTGCAATTTCTTTTCGATGAAACAAGGGAGACCCGAAAACAAAGTTTAATTCATCTTCTCCTCAAACATTTAAAACTTACAATGATTAAATGTAAGTTATTAAAAGTGAAATTTGCACTTTTACTTGGAACATTTATTCTAGTATTTGCTAAGTTTATTTGTGAATAATTATTATTTTTCACCAAGTCGGTTTTATTCAGCCGATTGTTATTTTCAGCCAGTATCTTTTTGATCTTATCTAATGCATACATTTTATATTATGGGATACATTAAACCTGTGGTAATATTATATCTAAATAAAAAATAAAAAACATTGCATTAATGAAAAACTGTGCAACCATGAGATTTCATATAAAATTTCTGCACTGTTTTGGTTCTAAGCAAAAAATATGTCCTTTGTGATCGGTTTTGTAGAGATTAATGATAACATTACTACGTAGTTTAAAGAAAAATCATTTATCATTTAGCCATGGGCAAAATAAGGTCAATTAAAGTTATCTTATACCGATAACCTTATAGCCCACTTTTTATTATTGAATTAATTAATGTTTTAATTCATTTTTAACCGACTTCACAAAAAGGAGGAGGTTATCAATTCTGCAGTTGTTTCCATAGCAAATAGTGGTATACGAATTGGTGTGGGGTAGGTACCACAACTAAAAAGTATTAAAAAAATGTGTTTTTTGGATGCCGGTTGTTTTTTTTTTTTAATATCTAGCTAAAACTTGGTACCATTATTATCATAATTACATGCCGGTTTCCTCACGATGTTTTCCTTCACCGTTTTGAGGGCAGCGGTGATGAAATGAATTACTCAAAGTATAGCGCCTGCTTGGGTTCGAATCCACGCCCTATAACACCTAAAAATCGGGGCCATTACCACTGGGCGATTTTTAACCATCTCGATTTACGCATCGACCGCGTTCAGCACTCCGATTGGTGAAGGGCCAATCGGAGGCCAATCGAAGCGCTCAACGCGGTCGATGCGTAAAGTCGGGATGGTTAAAAGAAACTTATACTAGGGTCTCTGATGCATGAACGTAAACGAAGCAAAGGGAGTATGTAAGGAGCGTAGCAGGTGGGGCGTTCTATAGTTTCTGCCTCCCCCATGGGAAGAAAGCGTGAGTATATGTATGTAATTGGTTTATCTACATATATAAATAAAAAGAAAAGTCCTGACTGACTGACTGACTCATCAACGCCCAGCCCAAACCCTTGGACATAGAAAGCTGAAATTTTGCACAGAGGTTCCCTTTATAATGTAGACAAGGAATAAGGAAGGATTTTTCAAAATTCAACCCCTAAGGGAGTTAAATAGGGGATGAAAGTTTGTATGGAACATCGTCATTTTTATAGTTCCAACCATGAAAATTTGTATTTAGCCTTTTGTTTGGTAATTAATAATTACATGTATCAGCGTTTTTGAAAAATCATCCCAGAAGAGAGTAAAATAGGGTATGAAAAATATGTATAGGAAACCCTTAAATTTTAAAGCTAACCCATAAATTTGGTATTAAAAGCCTTTTGGCGTTTTTGTAAAATCATCCCCTAGGCGGATAAAACCCCTTACTAACTCATCATCGCTCAACCAAATTTTGTCATCGCCAAAGACACCTTAGTAATTCTGAGAATAATAATTTTACTAAGGGAATCTATGAGTAATAATATTTAAACAAGACATTGTTTACCTTGATTAAAACATAGGGTTCTTTTAATCCCGTTAGTACGTTCCCGTGGGATATTTTCCGACATCCACGCGGGCGAAGCCGCGGGCAAAAGCTAGTTTAAAATAAATCCTTTGAGTTTGATACGATACCCCTTGGTAAAACTGTTTGTCAGACTTTCGGGCTTCTGACGACCCGTAACGACTGTCAAAGATCTACGACTAACAGCCGGGACCAACGGTGTAATTGTATGAACGCATGCATGCAAATAAAATTTTGTTACAATTCAGTTAATTTAATTTCATGTCATATATAAATGGGGCTATAAAACTCATGAGATTTGTCAGCAGATTCACCGAATGGGAGAATTTCTTAGGCCTTTAGAAACTGTGTTTACTTGAAAGCACTTGTGTTAGTTTATACAGGGTGAAATTGAATTCATGGGCATTCTCTTAATGGGTCATTATATTCATCATTATGAACAACTTTCACTATTGGACCAGCCATGAAATCGCGAAAAAATAATCAGCTGTTCAATACATTTGTGTTCGCATAGCTCGTGAAAATGTAGGGGACAGCAGTTTTTTTTTTTTTCAAGATTTTAATGGTGGTCCCATAGTGAAAGTTGTTCATAATGATGAATATAATGACCCTTTAAGAGGATGCCCATGAATTCAATTTCACCCTGTAGATGCTCTACTCTAAAACAAGTTTATGAAGTAAAAGTTGAGAAAGTGACTGCTAAGGCTTATTAGATAGGCGTGATTGGAGGAACCGGTCCTCAGTACAGTACTTTATCTCACGAAGCGACGCGCGCTTTACTTGTGGTTACCAAGTGACCAACACGCTGTGATTGTTTGTGTAAGTGCAGGAGCTCTAGGTACCGACAGAGACACAGGTGAAATCGGAAATGTGTGTGAGGGTGTGTTATGTTCTGACGCTACTCGTCTTCACGTGTTTGTACACTTAGTTACCACAAGTAAAGCGCGCGTCGCTTCGTGAGTCAAAAATACTGTACCTCTCTACAATTTAATTTAACTCGCAATGAGCATTATTTTTTATTACTGCTAAAAATAAAAAGTATTGAAATTATTTTGTTGCATTTTTTCATGATTTTATTTTTATTGTTACTTTGTTCGTTGTGGAACCTGCTTTAGGGTGTATTCACGTAGAACGCTGGTAACCGGAGCCGATATCAGCGTTTCTCGGTACTGATAAGCGTTGGTTATTACACAGTTTTCATACTTTTTGCCAAAACAGCACGAACCGTCGCCGACAAGTTCCTATCTGATTAGTCGGCACAGGTTTGCGCTGATTTGTCAAAAAGTATGAAAACTGCCTGACAACCAGTGCTTGTCGGCGCCGACATACGCTGGATTGGCCAGCGCCGGTTAGTTACCAGCGTTCTACAGGAATACACTCTTAAAATGTAACAATTTTAGATTTACATTTCATGTTTTTAGTTTGAATCAAATTTCAAGCAATAATTTGTAGACTGGTTTTCTCATTCTATATCTGGGCTTTACATATATTGGGGTTTATTTATAAACGCTGCTTAAAATTAAGTAATGATTAGCGACTGTTTAACCATACATTTTTGACGTTTGAACGTCATTTAACTTTAAGCAACGTTTATGAATAAACCCCAAAATGCTTGCTGTCGTAGCAAACAAAGCATAGCCGCTTAATATTCACTTGATTATTACTTTTTTGTAGATATTATTAACTTGTACCTACAATCATACAAAATTGAAACACAAATGTGTATTTACTACAATTTTAGTATGAACAAACACCTTCTTATGTAAGACTTTATGACGTCATTTAATAACAATATTGACCTTCGAAAATCTACGAATAACATTCGTTTTAAAAACATATGTTATATTGTCGGTTTTGCCTGATCCTGATAACTTCTCGCTTATCTGTTCAAAAAAAGTTGGAGGTTATCAATTCGGCAGTTTTTTTTTATTTTTTAATTTTTAATGTTCGGACTTAACTTATTTGTTTATGAACCAATTTTTATAATTCTTTCATTTGGTAAAGGAAGCTTGCGCGGTGCTGACATTTTTTATTTTTTATTAACTTTGTTTAGGTAGTTTTTGCGTTAGCTTCAATCACTACCATATTATAAAACAAAGTCCTTCGCCGCGTCTGTCTGTCTGTCTGTCTGTTCGCGATAAACTCAAAAACTACTGCACCGATTCTCATGCTGTTTTCACCCATGGATAGCTTGGTTCTCGAGTAAGGTTTTAGTATATAATTTGTAAAGATTTTGTATGCATTTTTGTATGAATTAACGATATTTGTTGGAGGTGTCGGAAAAAAATAAGCCGTCTGGGAGCTTTCAACGAAAACGCTGTCTAAACCCTTTGAGATATAACAAAATAATGTATGGTGGAATTATGTATCTTATAAAGGTCTTCGAAAAAGTCCGCGATGGCATATATCTATCTCTTAAGGATAACATACTATAGCCATTTTATTGCCTTTTTGTAGGTATTTGTTTGCCGAATTTTACACTTGGAAATACGAGTACGATAACAATACGCTATAATATCAGTAGCTATTAGCCAAATTATGTTCGTAGATAAATAAGCTAGCTACTTATGTGTATTTCAAACAGTATACAAGAATATTTATCATAAAAACTTTACTAAACACGGCGGCCTTATGATCAAAGTTTGTGCATTCCAAAACTTTCGTTACTTTTTCACTGACACATTTATCACTTTTCGATAAACTAACACTCAATACGAAATCTACACTTATTTCTCAGTAATTCTGTCTAAGTTTAAACCGTTTTGTCATTGAATTCATTTATTTTACGCACGTATAACCTTGATGAATGTTTACATTAAGCAGCGCGCCACACCGCCATACGACCACAGAGTACAGACGTATTTTGTTTTTTTTTTTCGTTCGTTTAGTGGTGTTCCCGCTAAAATGTCAACCGGTCAAGTATTAGTCGATTAATCGAATTCTACAGCCAGATCGTGTTGCAAGAACAAAATAAATGTCAAATATTTCGTCCAATTGCGAACGTGACCCTGAGAAAAGTTATGCACCAATGGTGTTCATTCGATATTTCAAACGTTTTATCAGCACAAACAGTGTATCATGCGACATTTCGGAGGATTTCGTTTTGTTTTCACATTGTTGGTACTTACGTGAATTATTTTAAAATTATTATTGTGTCGCACTTTTATTTCGTGTTGTAATTTGGTACAATTGATTGCTTTAAGAATTTGAGTGAAATTTCGTATTTTGATTTTGTGTTTGTTATCTTTAGGTAAAGACTCATCCACGTTCAGAACATAAGTACTGTTATTATATTAAATCATTTGTTTCGGTTTCTATTCACATAGTGAATCACATTAAAATTAATATTAAGTTAGAATTTTGAGATATAGCCTGGGATATGGAGAAGGACATAGGGTACTTTTTTATGCGATAACCGACATCCACGCGGGTGAAGCCGCGGGCAAAAGCTAGTAATAAATATTTAGGTAATCCACTCGGTGTATGTTGATGATGTTTTAAAACTTCCTGTCACTGTTGTTAACATAGCAAATAGAAGACAACAAAAAATATATAAATACAATAATAGAATTGGTGTGGGATAAGTACCACAACTAAAAAGTGAAAAATAACTTCAATTTCGGAAATCAGTGTCATTGTCGGTTGTTTTTTTTTTGTAAAAAAGTTTTTTTTACTACCCAACTGATAAATACTACCTTTCCAAATTGTAAAATAGGCCCTTAGGAAAGATAGCATTCTTTTTTTCCGTGATAACATAAAAATACACTTGAGAGCTCCTAAACCAAAAATCAAAACTAATCCAGACTTAAGTAACGCTAAGGGCGGGTTGTTTCGCATCCACTTGACGCACGCGTAAACGTCATAAATGGCGCTAACTAACGTCGAACCAAAAAAAAAGCGTTGTTACACAAAATAAGCCCTTAACGTTCGTTAAAAAATAACGATTACATTAACCCACTGGTTAACGTCATTTTATTCTTCTACATTTGAAGTTTGACGATTGGTTTTTTATGCAGTGAAACAACCCTTTGTATTTAACGAACGTTAAACATCATATGTAATCGTTATTATTTGACGTACGTATGTTACGTTAACCAACCGTTTGAAACAACCGGCCCTAAGAGGGCAACTTAACTCGACTAGACAACTAGAGCGACTACAAAAATTAGATGACAGAGTAGCTAATAGCTAATTATTATTATTATAATCAGTTAATTACATAGAAAACATTCGATATCCATTCACTTTTAAATAATAAGTAGTGTTACTAAACTAGATGGAATGACAGAGGACCAAAAAAACTAGGTTTCTGGTCCTTCAGATATGGTAATTTAAAACATGCATTAAACGCACACTATGTAGACAAGCATATTAAAGTTGGATGATTATATCGTAGATAAAAATGCTTGGCTAAATGCTGGTCCTGCTCTACTGCCACTTGGGCTCACTAGATATTTAATACTTGGAAGTTGCTTCCCCCTTTTTTATTTTATTTTATTTTCTGACATTACGAACTTAATTTTTATTTTGTTTTTATTTTTTATTTAATCATGTTTTTATTGTTGAATACTCCGATTGATAATAATTATTTTTCTTTCTTTTTTGGTAGTTAATTTTTATTCATCTCTCAAATACATTGCCAACTATAGTTCTGTATAATTTAGCAGCATTTTTTCAATTTTGTTAATGTGAATACCATGGAGCCTTTTATTGTGTTATTATGATTTATGTTGACTTGAAAGAGCATGGCAGTTGAGAGTATGTCATGCTCACTTAAATGTCTCACTGATGGAGGCGTGTGTTCAAAAAATTCAAAATTCATTTATTAGTGTGTTGGATCATTCGGTTCCCTACAAAATGGTTGAGCTGGATGGTGCTGATCCATGCGTCATGCTCGTGAACGGGCGCCGTCAGTTGGGACTGGTCATCTCTTGACTGTCAGGGCTTATTTTTAATTTTACATATTGAATTGTTTTATTCGTTATTACATTGTCTCACATATAGAAGCAACAAGAATAATGTACCCAGGATTTTGTAATATCTTGATTTCAAAGAGTGTCCTTGGAGTTTCTTGCCCGTTCTTCTCCATTGTGATCTACGTATTGGAATGGGCATCTAGCTTCAACTTTCTGACTAACTGACCGTCTCTTTGACAATTCAAAAGTGCCTGTAAATGGCTTAATTGAAATAAATGGTTTGAGTTTATGTCCACTAAACAACACATACCATTCTACACAATAAGAAAGCTAACAAGTACAGTGGACTGCACATCGTCGGTGGTAACACTTTAACCTTGAGCTGGCCTAGCGTAGTACGGGGTTTTAATTCAATAAAAGGCCAGCTTATAAGGTCCAGCCGGTCCATTCAATAAAAATCTCAACGTGAAAACCTAGATGAAGTGAGCTGGCATTCCACCTGCCGGGCTATTCTATGCAAATCTCACCGTGAAAACGTAGATGAAGTGAGCTATCATTCCACCTATAGCGCTATTCTGTAAAAATCTCACCGTGAAAACTTAGGTGAAGTGAGTTCACAGTGAGCTGTCAATTTCTTAACTCCTTAGCGTCAGGATGACAGTTGACTTCAAGCTCACTTTACCTATATTTTTACGGTAAGAGTTTTACAGAATCGACTGGCAGATGCTAGGGATTGACACTTTTGACAGCTCACTTCACCTGTCTTCATTCACGACGAGATTTTTACAGAATTGATCGGCTGGTTTTGTTGCCACAGACGTGCGGCTAGGGTTGCCAGATGGTCGAGTTTCATCTGGATTGTCCCGACATTTTATATGTTATCCAGACTCCCGACAAAATACAAAATGTCCCGACAAACAGCTTCTTGTAAAAAAATGGTTGACTGTAAAGTTGGTTTACGGACGATAGTTTAACGTGACAACGTCATAACAAAACATTGATGCGGCGCAAGCGTACAATGAGCGTAACGGGACAATGAGTCATCCTATTTCGTGCATGCAGCCGGCGTTCATCGATTTATTAGACGTTGTCACGTCAAAAAAATATACAAAACAGACATTTAAAATGACCGCGCGTTAAAAAGCTCTCCCTGTTGCCCAAGGTGCTTAATATTTCAAATGCTATTGAACAGGATGCTTTATATACCGATTACAGCTGCCTTACATTTAAACACCTTCCAAAAGACAGTAACATACTTCATTGTTTTTATATTAATAATAAAAATTTACATTTTGATTTGTAATATTTACATATTTGTCCCGACAATAATCCCAAAATCCCGACTGTTTGAAACTTTGCCCAGATATTTTAGTCTTCTCATCTGGCAACCCTACGAGCGATCCACAGTTTAAAAGCGAAACATTAAAGGATACATGTAAGGCAGGCTGCAGGGGAGAACATGGTTAGTCCTGACAGGAAGGTGAAGTACTCTAGCAGGATTAGGGCTAGCGATGACCCGAAGCCAGCTACCAACCTGCAATCATGCGCATGCCTTAATACTGAACACAAGGGTATAAGTCACTACTTAATTACTGTAGAATAAAGGCACCAATTAACTACGCAGTACACAGAAGATATCTATACCTATCTACACAAATAAATACCATAGAAGTTTCTATTTGTAATGTCAAAATAACAACTTTTTTACTAAATGCCTATGAAGTTATACAGGGTTATTTGTAAAACACCAACAACCTCGCAGGAGTAGATTACTAACATCATAAACAACAACATTTGTTCTACGACTTTTCCGAAAAAAGACAAAAAAGAAAACGACTATTCATACAATACTAGATCAGCTGTTCGGTCATATGTATGGAGAGTTGAATTTTTTTTTTGCCTGTTTTCGAAAAAGTCATAGAACAAATGTTGTTGTTTATGATGGTAGTAATCTACTCCTGCGAGGTTGTTGGTGTTTAACAAATAACCCTGTATACGGTACTAATAACAATTTATATTTTTTTTTGTTTCTGTCTGTTTGTTCCAGCTAATCTCCGTAACGGCTGGACCAATTTTGACGGGACATTCTCGGGCAGATAGTTGATGGTTGCAGATAGTTGATGGTTTATGAAGTAACTTAGGCTACCTTTATTTAGAAAAAGCCATCGAACATAAAATAATTATCTCTAAAGCCCAAAAACAACTAATGCAAGCAGGCAGTTTTGTTGATCAGTCTGGGTTATTTAGAAAATTGCACTTATAAGAAAATTTTAGGTTGAAATAAACCATAACGCGGTCGAATAGGTAGGCACTGTCACGAGCACAAATACCTCGTGTGACACAGATGCACTCTCTTCTCTCACTCTCATAGTCCGATGGTACAACAATCCGACACGACCAGAAAGAGATCAGCACCAACGGTTCAACATGCTTAACGTGCTTTCCGAGGCACGGGTTATCACACCGCTAACTTCCCAACTCCGGGCTATTACTGAGAAATTCCTAATGGAAAACCCAACAATACTCTCCCCGACCTGGCAATCGAACCCAGGACCTGGCTACGCTTAGCAGTCGCGTTTCCGACCACAAGATCAACGCGGCAGTCAGTGCGCCTTTGAGTGCCCTGTTGGTCTCGCCAAGGCGGTTTAGAGTTCGTAACACCATACAATTTCTATAAATAATTTAGGCGAAAATTGGGGGGCTTGTGGCTAAGTAACAACAGCGACACGGGTCGATCGATCAGGTAAAGCTACGCCGCCGCGGTTGATCCGTGGATGGGTAACCATCTTTACATACCAAGACCTCTCCATGCCTCGAAAAGCACGTTAAGCCATAGGTCCCGGCTGCCATTCGTGGATCTTTGACAGTCGTTACGGGTCTTCAGAAGCCCGAAAGTCTGACAACCAGTCTAAGGCCTCATTTACGGATACGCGGCGCGTCGCGAGTCGCGTGCGGCGTTTCGTCTCGCGTTGCGTCGAACGTTTTTTCAGTTTACAGACAGGCGGTGCGTGCAGCAGCCCGCGTCGTCACACGCGCAAACACAAACATATGGCAATGTACGATGCTGTTTATGAAGATGCGGGACGTGACGCGGCGGGTGGTCCGCCGCGGGCCCCGCCGCGGCTGTTGCGGCGTTTTACCGTGAACGGAGAATTACAGGAATAGCTGGCCGCAACGCTACGTGCGCCGCCGCGATAAGCGTCGCGTGGGACGTAGCGATGCCATCCGCGAGCTCTGTCTGTATTTCAAGCAAACGCGTGTTAAAGCGCTTTTCCGTTAACGCTCTCATACAACGCCATATATTTGAATTTAGTGCGGGCCGCGCCGCCCAACGCGACGCGCGACGTCCTGCCTTTCCGTAAATGAGGCCTTACCAAGGGGTATCGTATTACCCAGTAAATGGGTTTTGGAGGTCAGATAGGTAGTCGATCCATGTCAAATACTGATATTCAGCTGTATGCGGTTAGAATGGAAGCTACACTGAAAAAAATAATTAGCCGAACTAATCAAGTTACTTCAAAAATAACTCAACTTTAGTTATAAGGAAATAAACTTTGCTTAAATTTAACAAAACGATTTTGTAGTGTGCAAAACAGGGTTTTGTAACAGATAACATCTAGTTCGCCAGTCACAATTTTTGTGTAAACAGTAACCAAGTTTTTGCTAAACATTTCTTTCAGTGTACCCCAAAATAGTTGGAAAAGATGATGAATTTAGGAGAATGGAGGAGACTTGCTTTGGAATCGAGCGCAAGTGTAAGGTATTATCTATGCTCGGACTATACATGACCTATTTCATTTACCTATATATTTTTATCTCCCGCATTAAGATGGCATACTACGGTCCACCAGCGCCACAGAAGGAATTATGAAAAACGGCTCAATCAGCGACCTCGGTGTGTCTAGAATTTTCTAATACCTTTTATAACGTTTCATATTGAGACACGAAGCAACAAAACACGATCTAGAGGATTGTGGCCGCTTTTCTTGACATCGAATTTTGTTGTTTCGTGTCTCAATATGAAACTTTATAAAAGGTAGCCTTTTTCACAATTCTTTGTCAGTCACGAAATCATATTTTTTTTAAAGGAGTGGCGCTAGTGGACTGTAGTATGGCCTCTTAAGGCTCTTACAGACAGGCGCGACACGCTTCGCGACACAAAGGCACCGCTCGTCGCGCGACGATTGCTGTCTTTGTGTCGCGCCTGTTTGTAGGAGCCTTCACAAATACTATAATGTTTTAGCTATCTATACTAGGACAACAGAAAGGCAAGGAATACAATCGTATGAGTGTTTAAATAATTCAACATAGGACACACAATGTCAATCACGCAGTTACAATGGTAGGTACGTATGTATGTGTAAAACAAACTTATATTACAAACAAAGTATCTATCAATCAATTTTATTGTTTCTAAGATTACTGTGAGAAAAAAACCGGCCAAGTGTGTTGGACCACGCACAATGAACGGTTCCGCAGTTGGGATGAATTTATTCCAAGAACAAACTTAACATTGTAGTAGAAAAAAACATGTTTTTCATTTTCTTGTTTGCCCCCAAAACTGACCCCAATATTATAAATTCATTTATTTACGGTTCACGTCCGTGTTTGGGTCACTCAAATTGATAGGTACGGAACCCTAAAAAGTACCGTACCTCAAAAGAAAAACTGAACCCTTATAGGATCACTCATGTGTCTGTCAGTCTGTCACAGCCGATTTGCTCCGAATCTACTGGACTGATTGAGTTGAAATTTGGTATACGTATGAATTTCTGTGACTCAAAGACGGAACATGTAACGTAAGTAAATGAATTTTGAATAAGGGATTCACTTTTGGGGGAAAAATTAGAAGAAAAAAAAAAACTGTAACAAATTAAATTAAAGGACTTGTTATGAGGATTTATGAGATTAAAAAAAAAATTAAGATAATTAGTTTGACGCTATTAAAGAAAATTGATAAAGATTTACCATTCTTATCATTCGTTATCTCCGAAACCTTATTAAAAACCGATTATGCTGAACCGTTTTGAAATAAAAAATAAGTAGTGATTAGTTCTCTACTTATAGATTACGTACTGGAAAACCTTATAAATAACAAGATAAATCACTCAATATTTTGTGTACAAACTTACATTTGCAGTTGGAATGTATGGGAGAATATGTTTACCAACTACAATGTTAAGTTCGTTCTTAGAATAAATTCTTTCCAAGTACGGAACCCTTCATTGTGCGTGGTCCGACACGCACTTGGCCGGTTTTTTTATTTTTTATCCTTAGGTTTTGGAAAAACGCTTTGGCAGAAGTGTCCCAAATGCAGCTTAATGAGAGTCCCCACAATATCTTCGTCTACTTTACTAGAAGTAGAAACAGCAAGGTCCTAAGAATGAGATCTATGTGATGTAATATATAATTATATGAAATGGCTAAGAGTCTGAATGCCAAAATTCTTATAAGGGCAAATTATTTAGACAGTGTAGCAATAAAGAAATGAGTATTGTCAGTTTTTTTGTGCTTAAGACAATTTAATTCTTCGCTGGCCGCTTTTTTCAAAAGTCCGTGTTTTTTTTTTTGTTTATTAAAAAAAAAAAACTTGTTTTTTCGGGCCTGTCGTTTTTTTTTTTTATTATTTGCTTTTTGAAAAACGCGGTCAGTCCAGTCTATGCATAGTTAAAGAGTAAGGTGGGAGTCGAAATTATGTTTTTTTTTTTTTTGCGGCTTCTGACGTTTCTAGTACCTAAGTACTCAAAACTCAGTTGGTCCCATAGGTTTTGATCCTTATAAGGAACAGCATCGATTGGCACCAAAAAGTTTTTGGGAAAATGGCCCATTTTCTTGCAATTTTTTTTTTTTTTTTTGAAATTTGTGAATGTCGAAAAAAAATTCTTAAAAAAAAATAAGGACAGTCTCCTAAGACCGTTTTCCTGTAGCTATAATGGTTAATGTAGCTGCCCTTACTGCCCCATCTCAAAAATCCACCCTATGTATATATACATATTTTTTGGAATTCTCTCATAACTAGCTTTTATTTGATACCAATATTGTTGCAATTTATTTTAAAACGTTGTATTTGCAGATGCATTAAATAAATATTATATAGCCTATGTCACTTCCACAATTAAGACGAATCTAACGACACCTCATATGTTAAAATCCATCAAGCCGTTTAGGCTACAAAGCGTGCCAAAGACATACGACATATGTACA
This sequence comes from Dryobota labecula, assembly GCA_947523025.1. Lineage (NCBI taxonomy): Eukaryota > Metazoa > Arthropoda > Insecta > Lepidoptera > Noctuidae > Dryobota > Dryobota labecula. Next base: position 4,413,869 of record OX383292.1, read on the forward strand.
TACTCTCGAAACACATTACCCTCCTTCAATTCAATTCTCAATTCTTTATTTCATACCATAATGTTTAAAGTTGGTAGGTGAAATATTTATACGAGTACTAGTTACAATTATGGACCCTGTCGGGCACAGCATAGATCAAGTAGGAGAGAGGAGGAAGAACACTGGCTGCTTAATGTGATAAGTTTTATTATTTGTTAAATAGTTAGTTGTCTGTTTTATTAATATAGAATTGAATTTAAAATTATAATTATTGTTTTATAAATTATATACAACTAGCTGACCCAACAGACTTCGTTCTGTCAAAAGCTATTTGACTGTGGCAGTTTGTCTACGCGCAAAGGAAATATAGTATAAACTTCACTACTCTACCCTACCTTACTACCTACCCTACCTTACCCACCTACCCTACCCTACCCTACCTACCTACCCTACCCTACCTACCTACCTACCCTACCCTACCCTACCTACCTACCCTACCCTACCTACCTACCCTACCCTACCTACCTACCCTACCCTACCTACCTACCCTACCCTACCCTACCTAGCGTCCAACCTTCTCCTGATAATAACAAACACAACAAAAAAAATAATTAGCGAAATCGGTCCAGCCGTTCACTAATAGTTTTTTTTTTTTTTTTTCATATTTTCTTACCGTTTAAACCTTCCCTGGACTACGACAAACATTTCAAAACCAAAATCAGCTAAATCGGCCCAGCCGTTCTCGAGTTTTAGCGAGACTAACGAACAGCAATTGATATATTATTTATAGATTATTTATTTTGTAACATTTGTAAAAACTCTTTATTTTGTAATTTATTAATTATTATTTAATTTACTTATCATTATTTTTATTTATTACGTAATTAATATTTAATATCCCTAGGGTAAGTTATATATGGGACGCTTAATATTTATTGAAAAATCAGTTTTCATATTATGAGTAGGTAGGTTATCTTTTATAGTGAGTATTTGTAGATACAGATAGATAGATATGAAGTTACTTATCAGCAGTTGGGCAAAAAGAACGGTCATACATAACGGTATCATAATTATGATTAATTATGCATTGACAATGTGCTATATTTTAATTTGCCGCATTGTGCTGTTATTACCAGACAATCAATCAATCGGATACTACTAAGAATTTAAAAAATATAAAAGCAAACGACACGTTGGTAAAATTAGTTGCCCTAATAATAAAACAACTCTTTTAAATAATAGTATATTTTGCGTGACTCCCCGTGTAAACAATCACCTTACCTAAATATTTATGAACGTTTGCCCCGCAAGGCCCCCCGAAAATTGGTTTATTTTTCAAATTTTGCAAGTTGTATGAGAAAACAATGCGCTACATATTATGTTACTTGCCAAACATCAATTATTTTTTAATAGTTTTAGGCTAAGGTTGTTTTGTCTTTTTTTGATATTTTCTTCTTTTTCCAGCACGGCCCCCTATCCACATCTATATATTATTTTGTTATTACGAATTCACAACATATCGCACCCCCGGTGCAACACTGTCACTTATGCAAAAAGTAACTTTTTCAGGAAAAGTATTTTAAACTTTAGTATTCTATCCTATATAAAGTTGATGACACTTCCTGATTCAGGGAAAGATGTAGGTTATATCCTGACGTGTTCTTTCAAATTTATAACAAAAGAAATTAAACCAAATAATTTAAAAAACATCACTTCTCCTGAAGCATAAGTATTTTATAGTTTGCATAAGTGACAGTGTTGCATCGGGGGTGCGATATGTTGCGGCACATATAACGTGTTAATAGAGTTACATTCCTTGAGTTTTATTTGCTTTTTGCCAATAAAACTTGTTTTTTTTTTTTGTAGTTTAAGAAACTTTTTAATACGCTATATATTATTTAAGTTACTCGTACACGGAGGCCGTGCTGAAAACGTTTGGCTGGCTCGGCCCCCTTTTACGGATATTTCTTCAAAAGTACAGAGGTACATTGAAAAAGAAACAGGTACATTATACTCCTAGAGGCGAGTACATCATTGGTGCACACCTAAAACGAAAATTTTGGGGGGCCTTGCGGGGCAAACGTACATAAATATGAGGCATCAACGTAATACAATAATAATATAATGTATCCTGCACCGAATATCTGTTTGTTGTTATGTTATGTTTTATGGGCCCAATATTTATTTATATTATTATTATTTTATTTTATGTTTTATGGGCTTATTGAAATATGCGTTATTTTGAAAACATTTATATTGATTGCTTCGTATATACCTGTCTTAACAGAAGAAGATAGTGTTTCCATTACTTTTATGAAGAACTAATTATTATTATAAATATATATTTATTTATTTTTTATTAAAGAGTCAAATAAAATGTTTCTGGTTAATTTTAATTCAGTTATCACTAAACACGCATTTTTTTTTCTTACTCAATTATCTAATAAAATACGAGTATATACACGTCGTTTCGAACAATATTATTATACTCAATAACGAGTATTGAGTAACATGTAGTAATTACCATCTTATTTCAAAGAATTGCAACATTTGTAACTTCCCACTTAAAACAAACAAAATAAACGCAAAAACGCGTAAACTCTCAATTTTATTAAGGGAAGGAACGAGACAACTCCAACATAAGTATAGACACAATATATTTTTTTTTTTTTGTAAAACTCTTTAATATTGATATTTTCCAACACGGCTAAAAAAGAAATTACAAAAAAACATTACATTAAAACATTATCTCGTGACTGAGAAGGAACTATGAAAATCATCGCCTAATATGTATAAAAAAAAACTAAAAAGTTTTTGATAAAGCATACTCGTATTACAGTGTATTTGAATATTTGCTATTTTTTCTACAAGCCCATAGTAGAGTTCAAGATCTCTTCGTGAGAGTATTCGTCGCCTTGAGCATACTTGGCATACAATCATAATATTGATAATCACGATCAGACCAGTTTCCTTTCCGTATCAATGAGTTATTGAACACAAGCGCAGGTGCACAGGTTACGAATACATTACGTAGTAATTATTAAGTAATGTGCCGGTACAATTACAGTTTACCTAATACTTATGGCACATTCCTGAGAGTGTTAATAAATATATCGATGCCTAACAGCCAAAAAGGGATAAGCGACATTATTTTGCGAAATCGACAAACAATAGACGCAGAAAAAAAAGCTGTTTCTAACCATAAAACAAAAGTCGATTTCGCAAAAAAAAAAAAATGTCGCTTATCCCTTTTTGGCTGTTAGGCATCGATATATAAACTACATTGACTTTTATGGGACAAAATTAGGTAACAAGCCCGAAAGTCTGACAACCAGTCTTACTAAGAGGTATCGTATTACCCAGTTACTGGGTTGTGAAACTCAGATTATAGGCAGTCGCTCCATGTCAAATACTGGTATTCAGCGGAATCCGGTTAGACTGGAGGCCGACCCCAACATAGTTGGGAAAAAGGTAGGCAGATGATGAATCTAAATCTAATATACAGGTTGGGTAAAAAATCGTGGATCAAACGAAACAGGGCGATAGTTGGGGTTATTTGCAGCTTTTAAAAAAATATTAGTTTGTTTTTTTTTTTTTTTTTTTACTTCAAATAACCCCAACTATCGCCCTGTTTCGTTTGATTCACGATTTTTTACCCAACCTGTATAAAATTTTCGTGTCAGTATAAGTTGCCATACTCCTCCAACACGGCTTAACCGATTTTGATGAAATTTTATATGTACATTTGGTAGGTCTGAGAATAGATTTTTATATATATATTTTTGTTGATGTTTTAGGTAGGTAGGTAGGGTAGGGTAGGGTAGGGTAGGCTTTTTTGCTGATATCTCTTGAACGGATTGAGGAACGGGGGAACAAGAAATTTCACGCGGACAAAGTCGCGGGCAAAAGCTAGTTGAAATGAAATAATCTGAATTCGTCACGTTTTATTCTAAAGTTATAAAATTATAATCATCTAATATAATCATAGTTAGCTTAATAATGTGTACCAAAGTCATAGATATGTTTTATATTTCTATGACCACAGTTATCAAGGCCGGTGATAAAAGGGATTTTTATCAGTAGGACGCAGCCGTTCGATATGTACCTACTACAGCGTTCAAATATTTTCTAAATGGTCCTTTTAGCCACAAAATGAAAGAAAAAAAGATAATATATCGTGATTTTGTACGAGGAAATCACAAACGATAAGCTATCGTGAGTATTTCAGTTTACAGCTGCGAGTGCAACCCAGTTGTTAATTAAAGTATCTATCCACTCATCGCAGTCGGGTACTAACCGTAAAAAAATATTTATTTATTTAATACTATAAGCACAAAAATGTACAGAGGCGGACTTAATGCCATAGGCATTTTCTACCAGTCAACCTTTGGGTGATGCAGAGACAGTGGGAGGTGCAATATCGAGAATTGAGGAATAAATACGTTGCTGCCATTGTTGCCCACAAGTAAAATTACATACATTTTCTTACCCAGAAACTTAATATCTACTTAAATCCATACATTCTTTTCCAAAAACCGCACAACACAGACCACATTCAACACACGATACCAAAAAAAAAAAACATTCCATTTTTAAACACCGAAATAATTTAAAAAAAAAAAACTAAAAATAGAACACCACTAGATACAAATTTTAAAAAGAACGGATTACACAGAACGAAAATAAATATAGCTAACCTTTTTCTCTCCATGTTCCCGAACCATGATTAAAATATTATGTACTTATGTGTTACATAAACACCACCAAAGTTTATGCGAGACAAATCGTGAATGAGGTAAATAGTCGAATACCGCGTGCGATCGGAGGAACCAACCTTGAACTCTCCTAACTGTTTGGAGGCGCGTAACACCGTTTATGTAACTTGCAAACAATTTACGAAACAGCTTCTTGGCTTCGACTTGCAAGAGGCGTTTGGGGATATGGCGGATACAGATTTTCGTGAGATAATGACTGATATAGATGCATGAAGAAAGGGACGTAGGTACTGCGCCGACCCCAAAATAAATTGAGATAAGGGCGATTGGATGACAATGATAGCGGATTCAAATGCCCCTTCCTACTTTCCAACTGCTCTGCTAGTAAGACCCTAGCCACTTCATACACCAAAGCGCAGATGGAACTATCAAAAGGATTTAATTATTACCGTTGAACTGTTGTTTTCGGACATGTATTGATCTTTTCACAATGATGGATGGCGGATAGACAGATACCCCTGAAGGTTCAAGTCGGAGTGACTCATCGAAGAGGGCCACTCTTGGATGAGTCACTCCGACTTTTGTTTTTTTGTTTCTACTTAGCCTGCCATCTCCTGATATAGTTCCTAGTTTTTTTCCTCGTGTGCTTGGGACTAAACTTTCTAGTAGGCACAAGCAGTGTGCTCGATGTATTTCTCATCGGTAAAAATTACAAACTTCCATACAAAGTTTCATCCCCTATTTAACCCCTTCTAGGGGTGAATATTCAAAAATCATTCCTTTGTGCTAACTTACTATAAATACATATACAGGTTGAAATTTAAAACATGCGACAAACCGAAATGGGAGATTGTACTCATCATTATGAACAACTTTTACTAAGGACCAAAGCTGCAATCGCGAAAAAATTATCTGCTGTACCCTACATTTATGTTCGCATAACTCGTCAAAATGTAGGGAACAGCTGATATTTTTTTCGCGATTGCAGCTTTGGTCACATAGTAAAAGTTGTTCATAATGATAAGTACAATCTCCCATTTCGGTTTGTCGCATGTTTTCAATTTCAACCTGTATAATTAAAAAAAAACTTGTCTAAAATTTCATTCCTCTAGAGTAGGGGTGGGCAAACTATTTTCATCAGGAGCCAGAAACGCGTAGGGAATTCAAGGATCCAGAATAAAAAAATGCATTTTGTTTTAAGTTGCAATTTATCGTAAGAATCTTCGAAGACTAAAATGCTTCCACACACCGTGAAAATCTAGAGATCTTACAGTAATTCGAGTGTGGTTATGTAGAGTTAATAAAGGTCACAATTGACTTAAACGTACACGATCGCCAGAACATAATTTCTGGAAGCAATACTTTTATGTCGAAATGACGTTGGAGTTGGCCCGCGGGCCGTAGTTTGCTCAAGCTCTAGACTTTGCGGCTTAGGCTGTGCATTCTGTCAATGAATGAATGAATTTGAGATTTTTATTAAGAAGACAGCATATTGCTATTAGCTTCGGTGAATCGGCTCGGGGAAAATATAATCTTCATTAATAAAAGAAGTCTCCAAGAGTGACGGTGCTAAGCTTTGGCACATCCTGGACAGTCCAGCCGCGTTACCAACCTGCTGACAAACCAATCTTACTGAGTTCATCACTACGATCTTTGTCGAATTTAGAAAGAGAAATACTATGAAATTCTGAAACGAAGAGGTTCGTTTCAGAATTTCATAGTATTTCTCAGTTTTCTGGCGACGGCTGATTTCGGTCCAGACGAAATGCTAGGAGTAGAAACGCATTGCCCATCATTGAATACCAATCTGGCCTTAGCTTTCGTTCTTGTAGCTAAGGCTAAATTTTCATAAACGTGTCTTATAAGGGAAAAATGTAATCGAGATTAGTACTTTTTACATCGATACGCTAACAAGAAGAAGTGAAATGTGGCTGACCGATTAGACGATATTTTTTTCTTTGCTTTTCATGCATTTATCCAATTACTGTGTTGCCAGATTTAGTATCATGCAGTATCAGTCAGTTCCCCATGGGATTAATGTACCGTTTGTAACTGGTACCCCATTCATTCCAGGCTATCGAAACTATTCGATACTGAAAATTTTGCGCCTATTTATGCGTTTGAGTTAGTCGGGAAAAATGAGATTCACTATAGCGTTCCCGATTCCAGCCACTAGGTGTTAGTGCCATATAAGCACAAATACTCGTATCCCACAAGGGTGCACTTTTAAATTTTTACCTATTCGCCGACATCGAATCTCAAGCATAACGATCGTTAAATCCAAGGAAATAACGTTATTACAACAATAGAAAAAATGAGACTTACTTCGCTAGAGGCCGTTGACCCCATATATTTAACTAGGGGACACTTAGAAACTGAAATCTGGCTGTTAATAAAACCAGAAGGTACAAAACAGCTCGATATAGCCAAATTTATTTAAAAATCAAACTTTTACACGGACACTGTCACTTGCACGCTATTGGTCGCCTGACCGCTGCGGAGCTGCGCAGGCGCACTACAGCCGTAGTGTCCGGATAACCGACACTACACCTTGTGTTTTGTAAACTTTGGATACCCGGTGGCAATTTTAACCGGTTATAATCGGATGTTGAAACAGGTCAAGGCGTTCAGGGATGGCACGAAGTGGTTTGAGAACCAAATGTTAACACCCTTTAACTGAAAAAGATCGGTAGACTTCTAGGATGAGATTCTGAGAGGCAAGAGTCACAGCAATGCCTAATATCGTTCGGGAGCCGGTGCCGTAACATCCGAAATTCTGATCGCATCTGCAGTACCTAATGTTGGCGTAACAACCGGGAGCCCGGGACATTCCAGGATAACGCCAAATTCGATGAGCTGACGTGTGCATGACCAAATCCTTTAAGTCAATCTGCCTAGCCTTTTCCCAACTATATTGGGGTCTGCTTCCAGTCTAACCGGGTGCAGCTGAATACCAGTATTTTACATAGAGCGACTGCTTATCTGACCTTGTGGAAGTCAGATAGGACCAGTTTCTGGGTAACACGATACCCCTAACTATTACTGGATGTCACACTTTTGGGCTTCTAATTACCCGTAACGACTGTCAAAGATCTACGAATGACAGTCGGGACCAACGGCTGTACGTGCTTCAGAGTCACTTGATATGTAATGGATGGTCACCCATTCACAAAACCCGCCGCGGCAAGGTTAGCTTGACCTTCGATCGCCCCGTGCCGCTGTTATTTGAAAAGGGCTATGAGACCGCATGAGGTCCTCAAACTTTTCAAAGTTTAAGGGCAGAACTGGAAGGGAACGGAAATTGCCTTCATTCATTTATGTTTGCTTTGTCGTTAGGTAAGAGATATTTTCACATCATATCATAGGTATATTATTATCTTTGTACAATAAAACGATTAATTGTATGATTATAAATTATACATACTTCAGTAAGTACTAGGCTGTGCAAGTAGCTCGTACAAATACTGATAAAACTGATTATGATTACAGAAAACCAATAAATTCATTAGTTAGATAAATAAGAAACAATGCGGGCTATAAATAATTTATGACTTGACTTAATTGCTTAAATATTTGTTTTTTATTTACAGCTTATTAAATGCAAATTGACGTTGTTTATTGATTGAAGGGCAAAAGGAAGATTCTGACAATTTTGTATGCTAGTGGTTAAATCGTATGATCACGCGAAATCGGATGCAAACGAGAGATTGAGGCAGACCTTAAAAAAATAAGGTGTGGCTGTGTCGTGAACACGGCCGTGTTTTACGTGAATACGTGTATGTAACGGGTAGATAATATTTTCGACCAGATGTACTCGCCGTCGTTAATCCGCTCGGATTCATTCTTTTACAATCCCGGCATCGCTTCACTCTCTCATATGGTGTTTTATGCGTATCACTAGATTGCTTTTGAGAAGCCCTTTCCAACCATATACGATCTCTATTTTGATTTGACTTTTTGACGTGTATAGGCCGACATCGCATCAATTTTTTTTTTTACTTTGACACCATATATAATCTCGATAACTATTTCGCACTCATTTTTTATATAAGCTTTAGCCCGCGGCTCCGCCCGCGTAGATGTCGGTTATCGCGCAAAAAAGGAGCCTATGTGCTTCTTCATAGCCCAGCCTTTATCTCTGCCAAATTTAATGACGATCAGTTCAGCGGTTTAGGCGTGAAAACGTAACATACAGACAGACAGACAGAGTTACTTTCGCTTTTACGAGTATAATATTATTATTAATTCATTATTAATTATAGTAAATAGTATGGATTCGAAATCGATAGATCTTGACAAAAACTGACGATTGAAACTCAAACAAACGTCGTAGCTTCTCCGAGACAAAATTTATACTAATCGGAAATTATGTGACGCAGCAGAAATTATGTGTGTAATAAACGACCTCAAAATGGCGGCACATCCCCATCCACCGCGCGCGATGCGTCACAGGTCACAGTCCTCACTCAACGTAACGAATTTTTAGATCTTTTAGCTATCGAGTGGACTAATTAAAATTTGGATGTCAATGATAGATAAATGTAGATGCAACACCAAACTGCATCCCCCGATTTTGTTATCATCAGTTTTCTGAATTGCCACCCACTACGGAAGCATATCTATACTATAGACGTATTCATGTCAAAACGCTGGCGCGAAAAAGGTAACAGACAAAGATGCATGAACAGTATAGGGTAGACTTTTGCCCAGCAGTGGGATCATGTATGCAAAAAAATATAACAGCCATCAGCCCTACGTCGCCACAACGACAATCTAGCTCAGCACACACATAGGTGCTCTATAATGGCTTACTAATCCCAAACACAGAAGTATTCTAAACACACATACCCCATTATACCAGTTCAAGTTGGTTTAACTTCTCACAGTGAAGTTTCCTACCTTGTGTTGAATAACTATAATTATGTAAATGTAACAAAGTTTTTGTGTGGAATGTGAAAATATGATTACCTATATTAAAATACAATGTTTTCCAAAATTGGATGGGAGCTTTTTTTGATAATTAATTCAATACTTTTTGAAGTGCTTGAATTCCAACAATTTCGTTTTTGAAATTAATTCAGTTTTTTTTTTTATTTTTTATATATTAATAGTTGTTAAATTTGGAACATTCAATTGAAGAACATTGGTTTTTAAATCTTAGTTATAATAATAATACACGGTGTAAGGGATAGCCCTCCGCAGACTGATGGGGTGAATTCAGTATATCATACTAAGATGACCGGTACATTAAATTATTTCAGTAACGTTATGGGAATCCAATAAACACGCAATGTATCGTTACCGTGACAAAACGCACGTAGCGAACGGCAGCGCAGCGAGCCTTCGGCCACCCTCCCCGCCACGAAACGCGGGGAGTTCAATGAACTCTGTAGCTAGGTAGAAAGTGAATAGCTGATTACACGCATCATTAGTTAGAATATTTCAATATCCATTGCTGCTTTTTTTTATTCTAGCTGTTTTATTTACATGCATAGAGTGCTGCGTTCAGAGAATTTGATTTTACATTTAAATAAAGGAATGGTAAACTGAAAAATTATTAAAAAAAGAAAACAAATCTGAGAAAATTTCTGGTGGAATATGATTGAAAATAAGGAGCTGAATGCATCCTGAGTTTGTGGAGGGCTGTCCCTTACACCCTGTATAAATAATGTTATTTCCCCAAGAGGTCTTTTAAAGTAGAACTACCCCCACCACAGACAACAAAATTTGCCACTGGTACTTTTTTTGTTTTGTTTTTAATGGATACGGTAATATTGTCTTAATTTTAAAACTATTGCAGCTTAAGTAGACATGAGTGTTCCATAGTAACTATGACTTGAAACTAATGAGTTACTCAATCTCTCAGGACTTTATTGCTAACATCATAAACAACAACTTATGCTCTATTACTTTTAATAATTTATCAAATTTTTATTTATCATATTTTTATACAAAATAAAAATATTAAAAATCAACACTCTAAATGTTACGAACTCTATGGTTTGTTTTTGGTGTATTATGTTTTGTAAAAAGTCATAGAACAAAAGTTGTTGTTTATGATGTTAGTAATACAATCCTGCAAGGTTTTTAGTGTTTTACCAATAACCCTGTATAACAGCTACATGGCCACAGAGACCATAAATTGTAAACAATAGTGTTTCTCTGTTTGCCTCGTGCTGGTACCAAGCAGGGGCGTATTTACCCTAGGGCCAAAAGGACCATGGCCCGGGGCGGCAGGCTGCAAGAGGCGGCGCTAGCCGCACCTCGCTCAGCTTTTTTGACTTATTATGCCTGAAGAAATTAAAAAAAAGCCTACCTAATTAACAAAAACTACAACTCATTTGGTTAAAAGTTTGATAGCCATCAAGACGCGGGGAATCGTATTACTGACAGGCGCGCGCTCGTTGGGGGGCGGGCGGCGGCGGCGGTATATCCGTCGAACTCCGTCGTGCGTCGCGACTCGGGAGTTCGGGGATTTGCCCGTGTCGGTTTCGTTCATATCCATATCCATCATATCCGACAGTTTAGCTATTCTTAATAAAGAAGCTGACTTGACAAATGCATTAATTATGACAGTGTCATTGAAGAATTTGTTAACCAATCTGTCCATCGGAAAAAAAAATGAAAATTATTTAATAAATGGTGTTTATTGCTTTGTATGACCTTTTAAATTTTTTCATTCATTATCATCATTCTCAGCCCACTTCAACACACTGCCGGATATTTTTTTTAATGATTAAATGTTTTGCTCTTTTCTGTTAATTTATGGGGCGGCAAACCCTACAGGGCCAGGGCGCTGAATCTTAAAATACGCCCCTGGTACCAGGTAACCATAAACTTACAAGATGTTTACTTTGATAGAGCAACGCTTCCTACTAATGTTATTGCTGCTATAACTTGAGACAGACCATTAACTAATTGTTTTCCAAACATATTGCTTAGGTGTTGTTATGCCAATCAAATATAGGTACTTACTTCCGTAGGTATACCTAGTTACTACTGATTAGATTGGAAACTTACTTATAAATAGATCAATATATTTTTAAGTGATGATTAAGTAATAAAGATAGTTAAGCAATTTTAACTTAAATAATGTAGCATTAAAATATTTTCTAATCTGAGTATCTCTAGTCTTTGTCTTTCTGTGTACTGATAGAAATTAAAATGAAATAACTAATTAAAACTAAATATATTCTGTTTAGAGTTTTATAGTAAGTAGGTATGTACCTCTAATTAATTAATGTGTTGCTTATAAACAAATAATAAAATTGAAATGTCTGTTTGTATTAATGTCAAAATAACGGCTTTTTACTAAATGCATACGAAAGTATATATGGTTCTCTCATAAAAAAACTTTTTTTTTTTTGTTTGTCTGTCTGTTTGTTCCTGACAATCTCCGAAACGGCTGGACCAATTTTGACGGGACTTTCACTGGCAGATAGCTGATGTTATAAGGAGAAACACAAGCAATTTTTATTTTAGAAAAAGCCACGCAGGCGAAGCCGCAGGCAGCAGCCAGTAGGAAATAAAATATGCCTTAAAACTATAACAATATGTGGCGTTAAACTTGCTATAGCAACTTCTTCAGGCGTTTGAAAATAATAATAATAAGAGCGCAAACTAACGAAGTGCTCAAAAAATATCTAATCCAGAAAATGCCGCAGTTTTACCTGCATGAGACTGTCCCACCGTCCAAATTTAAATTTTGGCTGAATGCCTACAAGCCCGTATCGACTATCCTGTTGTTTCCGCTAACTGCCGTGCGTGCGTATTAATGCAAAGTTATGACAAAAAAGTAACATATATATAATAGCAATAACTTTTACAGTTATTCTGACATTCTGTACTCTATATATCTAGGTAAAGAAAGCTTACCGGTTGTGATATACTTGGAAATGATCGTCGTGAAAGTGGCTCGGCAAACAGTGTCGAGTGCTCTCCTGGCTCTCCCATAGCAAAGTTATTACCGCTGATAAATGACTAGTTAAAGTTAAAAATCTAGCCGGTATCAGAGTGTCCGCTCCTCTCATAACGCTTTTTTATAAATAGTTTTTCCAATAATAACAAGAAACTCAAGCAGGCCATAAACTTCAAAACGTGCACACGAATCGCATTCCACTTTAAATCCAGCAATAATTTCACTGCAAATGCATGTAAATGCCGCACTTGGTTGTACTCTTTCTAATGTAAAGTCTTAGCGAGAAAAAAAAAATCTGGAACGCAATGTCACATTCAATACATTAAAATTTAGTTTCATATTTCATATGGTTTAAATAACCACCGAAATAACAAAAAAAATACTCCAGAGTTCATAAATTCAGCAAAATAATTTCTGTTCTGAAAATATCTATTATTATATCAGAATATAAAAAACCACTGACAGATTTTTCTTTTAAATTAAAAGTTTTTCTTTTATTAGTTTTTCTTACGAACGGAACGCGCGCTTCAAATTGCCGGGCGGCGGGTGGTGTTGATGCTGTCAGTGTCATTTTACAATAAAATAAATAAAGTGGGAAATTCTTTATTTATTTCCATTATTAGCTGTTATTTTCAGTAATTCAGTTTAATTTAATCAATACATCATAAATGAAGCTGCTAAAACCCAGTTGGGTCAATCATGATGGTAAATATTCTTGATTTGATCGCTGAAAAGTAACGTAAGTTGTAGGGAGGATTTGTTGTTTTAAAAGTGGCATTTTTGCAGATAAACCGATATTTTCCGTTGATATACATCCGACGGGGAAGCGGTTCGCGACCGGCGGTCAGGGCGGGGACTCCGGGCGGGTCGTGGTCTGGAACCTGAACCCCGTTTTGTTTGAAGCAGTTGAAGTGGACCCCAATGTTCCCAAGATGCTTTGTCAAATGGACAATCATTTAGGTTAGTAGCTCTGTATCTATATACTTCATTATCTGAACCTTGTCCATCATTATTTTCTGTTGCTATGCATATCTGGCTTTTATTGATGCAAACTGGAGGACCACTAAAGTATTATAGCAGAACAATATTTGAAACAAAATGCCTAGCCCATAGGTGAATGAGTCTCTTAATATAGTGTAGGTAATTAAATGTGGAGTAGGTACAAAGTTTCTATAACGTTACAAGGTTGCATTCACAGTATTAAAATAATTTTCTAACACAATAGTTTTTTATTCAGCTTATCTCTTAAAATTACTTTTCTAATCTAATAAACCTATAAATGTCCCATAATGTCCCTTCAATTTCAAGCTTTTTCTTACCGAAACAGAGTACAGTGGCCAGCATATCAAGATACATGAAACTGCCAAATTTCTCCAAACGATTTTAAACTTTAAAATGTTAGTGATAAAGTTCAAAATCGAACGATAAAATTTAACAGTTTGTGGTAACTTGATCTGCTAGCCACCATACATAAAATTGTTTCAGAAATATAATTTATTATTAATTAATGAATCTTAAATAGTGAATGAATGAACGTTAAAATTTTAGGAAAATCATTTACTTTTACAATGTTAATGTGAGCACCACATAGTACACCAGTATCTATCACATAATTAATTTATCTTTCATTACTTCACTTTTCATCCTTTTTACCTATTGTGGTATAGTAATTTTATTCTAGGTACATCGTCTTCACATATTTATAATATTACAGGGTGGATTTGTTAAATGGGGCAGTAAGGGCAGGTACCTTAACCGTTGTCGCTACAAGAAAATGGTCTGAGATGACTGCCTTTAAACTTTTGAGATTTTTTGATCGGCATTCACAGATTAAAAAAAAAATACAGTCAACAATAAAATGGGCAGTTTCAAAACTTTTTTTGATGCCAATCGATCCTGTGTCTGAGCTGGCGCGACGCGTCTTGCGTCTGAGATGAGCGGGAAAAATAATAATATGGGTTCAACGGGGGGCGCCATGTTGGCGCGACTGGCGTACGCGTCAGGCGACCGCGAGCAGCGGAGAGAATAGTACGAGTTCGCGCGTCCTGCGTATTTATTAAATATTGTTGAATTATCCGCGATGCAAAACATAAATATGGAGGAGTTTATTAGTGAAATAATGTCTCGGCCAGCAATCTGGTGCAGTAAGGATGATCAATATAAGAATAAATATGTAATAAAAAAAAATGGGATGAAATAAGACAAACCCCCATTTTTATTTGTAATATATCCTGTGCAAAAAAAAAACTTCCTTCTAAACATGAAAGTTCCAATTTAGACAAACTCATTTTAAACCCCGCGCAATAATAGCAGATAAAAACCACGTTTCGCACGGCCGCTTCAACGTGGCACACTACAGCGGCAAGACGCAGCGTCTTTACTCCTCCCGCCCCCGCAGGTCGCCCCCGCTCACCGCAGTAGCGTGGCCTGCGGCTTATAAAGATCAAAAAACTCTATGGGACTAACTGAGGTTTGAGTAATAGAAAAGTCAAAAATCCACCCTCTATAAGTAATGTATACTAAGTATTGTTAACTTTTTAAACAAGTAAGTCTGGAATTTCTTGCCCATTGTTCTCCATACGTTTACCACCTTTTAGAAGGGGCAACATTTTTTTTTTTTTTTTGTACATCTTGGCATTCAAAAGTGCCTTCTATGTGCATATTTGAAATAAATTATTTGACTTTGAATCCAAATAAATCCCTTTGGTCAGATAGTCTCTTTGAGACCAAGACCTGCTCCATTGCCCTCTACCCAGATCAAAATAAGGGCCATGAATTTTCATAAACAGATATTTTTCCAAATTATAATAATTGAATTAATTTCCAGCTTGTGTAAACTGCGTGCGATGGAGCAACGGTGGTAAATACCTAGCATCCGGTGGTGATGACCGACTAGTAATGGTGTGGGGGCTCAGTGTGGCTGCTATGGGCACTCCTGGCAAGCACAGGGCTGAGACTTGGCGGTGCTTAGCTACATTGAGAGGACATGCAGGTTTGTGTGGCAATTATAAGATCATATTGAAATTTTCTTAAAGCTTAGCTCAGTATGCAATATTTGCGTGAATCTAATATGAATCACATAGGGAAACTCCAAGCATAGCCCTCTCCATGATCGAATCAGAAATGAGATCTGCTGCAGAACCAAGGTAACCCACATAGCCCGAAGAATTGCCAAACTTACGTGGTAGTAGGCAAGGCACATTGCTTGCAGAACAGATGGCCGATGGGGCCGATAGTTTCTGGAGTGGCGACCGCGTAAAACGTAGCATTGCAAGACCTCCCACAAGGTGGACCGATGACCTTGTGAAGGCCGTAGGAATCCGGTGGAAGCGCTTAGCATAGAAAGTGGCGGTCCTTGGGGGAGGCCTAGGTCCAGCAGTGGTCTATGTCTTTCGGCTGAAATGATGATGATTAAGAATCAAATGGACGAGGTATACTTCAGCGTGTTTTTACCTTTAGAGTCCAAGAATAGAAATACTTATGTACGCAACATTTATGTATGTTATAAATAAATCATTATTTTTAATTTTACTTTTATCAGTGTTAATTAGGTTTTCCTCAAATTTAATTCTATTTAAATGTACTTACTGATGTTACTAATTTTATCCAATAAAAAAATTTCCAATTAAATTTTTTCAACTACTCAGTAAGTTTTTTTTATTATTCCAGGGGCCCTATTATGAACTCTTATTTCCAGGCAGTTTACAGCGTAAACAGAACTGCCTTGCAATTTCGTATTATGAGCTCGTTAAACAAGCCAGTCAGCGGTCACGTGACACCTAGGCCGACTTCTGCCCGAATTTTGCCTGGCAATACCGTATTACGAACGTTCGTTTGACATTTCTTTTCATATAACAACTTGTCAAAAAGTAACCTCACAATCCATTCAGTTTACGCTACTTCAGAGGAGCTTTTATTGAATTGTTTTGGGTTTATTTGCCGAAGTTACTCGAGTAATAAATAAATAACAAAAGAAAATATTATGTGCGACGAATATGAACTGTTTGAGTTCCTGGAAAGTGACTTTTCTGATCAAAATAACGAATCTAGGAACAAAAGGAGACGACTTCGTGATCAAATTAAAGGCTCCTACAAAACAGGCGCGACACGCAACGCAACACAAAGGCACCGCTCGTTGCGCGCCACGCGGTTGCTTTGTGTCGCGTCGCGTGTCGCGCCTGTACATAAGAGCCTTAATGCGTTCGACATGGATGATGTGCAATTCATTGAACAATATCAACTTAATCAAGTGAGGAGTTGGAGACGACTTCGTGATCAAATTAAAGGCTACTACAAACAGGCGCGACACGCGACGCGACACAAAGGCACCGCTCGTCGCGCGACACGCGGTTTCATTGCGTCGCGTCGCGTGTCGCGCCTGTATGCAAGAGCCTTAATGCGTTCGACATGGATGATGTGCAATTCATTCAACAATATCAACTTAATCAAGTGAGGAGTTGGAGACGACTTCGTGATCAAATTAAAGGCTCGTACAAACAGGGCGCGACACGCGACGCGACACAAAGGCACCACTCGTCGCGCGACACGCGGTTCCTTTGTGTCGCGTCGCGTGTCGCCTGTATGCAAGAGCCTTAATGCGTTCGACATGGATGATGTGCCATTCATTGAACGATATCAACTTAAACAAGTGAGGAGTTGAGACATGTCAGGGACTGTCATACAAAATATCATAACTAAGAACTTTCTTACACTGAATAGGAAAATACTCAAAAACTGAATAGGAAAATACTCAATAACGAGCTTACGCCATATTTTGTTTATACCCCGAAGATTCTTACGAATGGAAGTCTTAAACAAACAATAAGATAGTGTTCATATTAGTTTGTGAAACAATACTCTTCCATGTGGTCGAATTCCCCGCTGACCTTCAAGTGGAGTTCGTTCGGAAACCTAATCTCGCGTGACAATTTACAAACTCAAAAAAATATAATATGTATGAATTATATAGGTAGCATAATATACAGTGCGTTCGTTTTTTCACCTAATTTTATACTAAAGTAACTAGATTAATATAAATTGCTTATTTTTACCACAAAATATGTGATTAAATAAAACCGTAACTTACCGATAAATATTTAATTGTGTTTCTGAACGTTACGGCAGAGAATTACAAGCCAGCCATAGACAAACTACCCAGCGTGAAGTCGGTTAGAATTAGGATTGTCGTAATACGAAATTTAACCAGCCAGTGAAATGAATTGCCTGGAACTTGCCTGGTTTTTTTAAAGTTCGTAATAGGCCCCCTGTAGTGTTTACCGATGAGTAATTTTCGTACTGTAATTTTACTTTTAAGAATGTTTTATGTGTCTGTATCTATTGTAAGCAATTGATAAAAAATCTAATAAAATAAATAAACATTTAGTCAACTTAAAGGAAATATTTTTATGAAAGCAATACATTTGCTGCCTTAGAAATCCAACTGAGCTTACATTTGTCACAATGTAATATGAAAGGAATTTACACTGTCTTTTGTTACAGGTGATGTGTTAGACCTAGCCTGGTCACCGCTAGACAAGTGGCTGGCCAGCTGCAGTGTGGACAACTCCATTATCATTTGGAACGCAGAGAAGTTTCCAGAAATGGTGTGCGTTTTGAACGGGCACAGCGGACTTGTGAAGGGTGTGGCATGGGATCCAGTAAGTATTGTATCTTTCAAAGCCTAGAGGATTTTTTTTTTAAATAAAAATGTCAAACAAACATAACTCGCGAAATGTGGGTGTACTATGTACACGGTACGCCTCTGCCCTTCAGAGAAAACCATGTGTTGAGGTTTAAAATTACAATGTCTCAACTTCTTGAATAATAGTTATTAATAGTGAAAACAGCACTTTTACAATGGTGGACAGTACACGCGATCGCGACATTAAAAATCAACATGTGTACACAACGGTGTTTCTGGCCGAATTGACCGTTGGGCGCGTGGCGCGCTGCCGGCGCGTGCGTCGCCCCCGCACCCTCTCGCTCCGGGCGCGTTCACGTATAGCGCATTTAGGCGCGTTGATGTTATGTTTATGTTACAAGAAATGAAAACAAGAGATATGACTTCTGTTTTTATGTCCTGCAATGTTCAGTAGTGACTGTCATATACAAATATAGTGATAAAACATAGCAATATTTATTGCCCTTTTTTTATTTATTTATCTTTATTTCAGACACACAGTCCATAAAAATTGTTACATACAAATAAGCTGTTAGTAGTATTTTTAGTAGTGATTAAATGTTATTCTTTTGATTAAAGTCGTTTAATAATGAATTTTTGAGTTTCTCACTTTGGTTTGGTCCTGATTGATTGAACATTATCAATCAATCAGGACTTCACTCTTTATGCATACACATAAATTCACGCCGTTACACATATATTCCCGCCGTTTACCACGACAAACACTGGCTGTGATCCTTCGCTCTTTATACTATTAGTATAGATAAGTGTTCATTATTTTTTCGTAACTAATTCCAGGTGGGCAAATATCTAGCCTCACAGTCTGATGATAAGTCACTTAGAGTGTGGAAGACAGCTGACTGGGCGCCGGAAATTGTTATCACGGAGCCATTTGAGGAATGTGGAGGTAAAGATACCTATCTTAATGTTATACCATATCCCCCCTTATGTCATACCTAAATGTTCGAACTGAGTGTACGCTCGACTCGAGCGTCTGGCGCACAGTGGATCGTCCCCATATAAGAGGTTGGACATGGGCATCAAAATTGATATTAAAAAAAAAACCACTGCACATTAAGCCGTTATCACGTCAAAAACATAATCAGAATATTTTATTTTACATAAACCTACATGGGCACTTATGAAACGTCAGAAGCTAGGTGCACGGATCAACCCCGGCAAGCGTAGCTTAACCTGGGGCCTAAGTCTACTAATTTACAAACGTTGCAATGGTCTCGCCATTGTGAGTATTTGACAGTGTCTAAATGGCAAATCTGTCAAAATTTCACAATGAAGAGACCATTGTAACGTTTGTACATTAGTAGACTTGGCCCCCTGATGGATCGACCCGAGCGGCTGTTATTCCTTAGCCACGAGCTCCTCAAAATTGGAGATGCTAAGCATGCATGAGTGTTGCTCAGTGCGGTTACAGCCTACATTTGGTGCGCCGCTCTAGTGCAACTAGCAAGGCTCGAGTGGGGCGCGCGTGCAGCGCGCACGCAGCTCGTGCGCATATACGCGTGAACTATGAGCCTCAGTCGTGAATTTGCTTCGCGCGCCGCCTGCGCTGCTCGAGTATGGCGCGTAGCTTGCGCGCAAGCGGCGCGCGGACGGTGCAGGGGCTGCGTACGAACATGAAATGCACGCGCGCAGTTCGCAGGCGGCTCGCGAGCGGCGCTTCCCGAAGAGCTATAGTATTACAAAACGCTTTTTTGATATAAACTGGTCCATGAAACTATTCCTTACTTCCAATAGGGATGTGTCCTGGGTAAAAAAATTAATAACAACTGTTTGTCAATCAGATAATAAAAAAATATTAGACACGTATTTTTTGCTTTATCATATTAATAAAAAATGACAACGTGGGGAGTGGGGCCTCGTTACGTCACAGCCACGTATAAAATCTAGTGAGAAGTGACGTCATGCCACATTTGAACTTAATGTTTTGATTACGTAAAAAAAGCAAAAATACGTGTCCTATATTTTTTTAGTCATCATCCCTATTATAGATTTGAACTTATTATGTATACCAACAACTTTTTCCAAAGGTACAACTCACGTCTTACGTCTATCCTGGTCTCCTGACGGCCAGTATGTCTTATCTGCGCATGCGATGAACGGAGGCGGTCCTACTGCGCAAGTGGTAGAAAGAGACGGATGGAGGTGCGACAAGGATTTCGTAGGACACAGGAAGGCTGTAACTTGTGCTGTGAGTTACTGTACTATGCATACTAGCAGGCATATCATGAGTTCGTAATTTAGTTTCAGAAAACACATATTATTACTTGTTTTCATAATCTGAAGAAAATTTAGCAAACTTACTTGTGATATGTATCACCACTTGCTTAATTAGTCTTTTCAGACCTCGACAAACAAATTTTAACCGCGCATTTTACCTTTTTTTTGTCGCTAAGCAATCGGTCACTTCACGTCAAGTTGACAACTGAAGTCGGATATGCCTGCGGACATATACGACGTAGTAACGCGTCGGCGCCGTACACTGCTGATCTAGTCCTAAATTAAATCATTGGTCTGCACAAATAAGACCCACATTATAAAATAAACATTAAATAATTATGATGCTAATTTCGAATGCCTTAGGTTTTCCCATTTTTGAGAGTGTGCCACATATCTCCACGATGTCTATAATAATGACGATTATTTCTGTCTTCAGCGCTTCAACAACAACATATTCGTGAAGGAAGGCAAGAAGTGTTGCTGCGCGGCGGTGGGGTCGCGCGACCGCGCGCTCAGCATCTGGCTGACGTCACTCAAGCGGCCGCTCGTGGTCGTGCACGACTTGTTCAGTGACAGCGTGCTGGATCTGTCCTGGAGCTCTGATGGTCATTATTTTTTACTAGCTTGCACCCGTGGCCTACAACTTGTGGAGTGGGGGATTAAAAGTGCCTATAGCTTGTGGTTAGAGCTTGGGAGAGGGTTGAAGGACTCTGCTTGTGGACCGGCCGAAAGTGCAGTGTGCTGTGCCAAAGTTGCTGATGAGGCTGAGGGCGATAACCAGTCATGAGCGTCCGCTGCGTGCAGGTGGTCAGGATACCCGTTGAAGCCGTGGGTGCTGGCTGGCTGTGTGACTCGCCACTCGAAAGCTTGAGAAAGTAATGATGACGTCACGCTGAACTAGCTGCTCGAAGGCTGCGCTAATATCAATGTTTGGGGTCACCAGTATAGAGGTATGAGGAACAGCGTGTAAGGTTCACTCATACTCTATGGAAGAAGGGAGGATCCTCAGACCAGACGGGTGTTGTGTCTGGTGGGCAACTAGCCGACGGTTGATGTCGGGATGTTGTATACAGGAAAAGTTTTAATCAGTGCGCAAATTTTGACCAATTAAACTTAAATATGTTTTATTATATACCTATTTCTTATTTTGATATGTACAAGAAAATTAAGTTATCGTTAACGAAAGATGTTTATTTTGAAACTGGTATAATGGATACACGCCGCGGTCGCGCCGGTGGCGCGGTCAGTGAAGCGAAAAGCAGTAGTAGGTACCTATCAGCTGTGCGCTCGCCCATTGATATTATTACGAATAGATTGTATCCATATTTTGCTGATTTCAAGTGGACGAAAAAAAAGTATTGAACAAATAATGGAAATGTGTTCTATTACTGATACTGAACCACCAAAAAAATTTTGCGCATTGGTTAAAAATGTATCCTGTATATGCTAGTCGTGCGGTAAACTCTGATTGCGCGATGCAGGATTTGTGTGACGTCAGGTCTTTGATGCGTAGTTCGCATATGGCGTTGTAGATGCCGCCACAAGTAATAACAGCTGTACGGGTCGATAGATCAGGTTAAGCTACGCTTGCCGCGGTTGGTCCGTGGATGGGTGACCATCTTTACATACTAAGACCCCTCCGTACTTTGGAAATCACATTAAACCTTTGGTCCCGGCTGTCATTCGTGGTTCGTTGACAGTCGTTATGCGTCGTCAGAAGCTCGAAGGTCTGACAACCAGTCTTACCAAAGGAAATCGATCAGATCGATCGATCGGAGGTCAGATAGGTAGTCGCTCCATGTAAAATACTGGTAATCACCAGCATCCGGTAAGACTAGAAGCCGACACCAACATAGTTGGGACAAGGCTAGGCAAATAATGAAAAGTGCCTACAGCTTTCCGAAGAAAAATATGTGCTTCTTGGAATCATCGTCCATCTTCGGAAATACGAACGCGCGATGATGAGATCTAATATAGAGCTGTTACAACCATGGAAGTAATTCCCTATTTTGTATTATCATGTTCACAAAATTTTAGGATTAACAACTCTATGTAATTCAAAAAACTTTTAAGTGTTAAATGACGATCTGATACCGGAGTTATCTCCCTGTCAGGTTACCACCTGACTACCTGCTACTACTGAGATAGCTTCATTCAAACGCGCAATGATAAGTGCACTACTACAAAGCGCGGTAGTACAAAACTTAGAAGCATTGCCTCTGTGTTACTCTGTGGCGCGACGTTCTTGCTAATTCGGAAACAAGGTTACCGAAGCGCAAACTTTTTGAAAAGCTTTATGTCACTCACAGGCACATAAACTATCTCTTTGCAAAAACTCACGTCGATCCATCGATCCGTTGCTCCATGACAAGACAAACACTAAACGGTACTCAGAAACACCGTTTGGTGGAGGAAAAAGATATTCTTTTGCACCGACTTTAGTTGCATTGTCTACCGATATAAGTTCAATGCACTATGACTAAAAGATACGACATCACCTATAATACCAACCTATAACTGTCCCACTGCTGGGTAAAGGCCTCTTCTCATACAGAGAAGGCACGAGCATTGATCACCACGCTTGCTCAAGACGGGTTGGCGATTTCAGACTTATTAACTATAAGTCCAGGTTTTCTCACGATGTTTTTCCTTCACCGATGTCAGTAATGTCCAAGATAAACTCAGAAAGTACATATGAATTGAAAAGTCACATTGGTGCCCGGATTTGAACCCACAACCTCATGCATGAGAGGCGAGGCCTTAACTAACGGGCCATCACGACGTTCGACGTCACCTAATCACATATTATATTTAATCTTTTTTTAACGCAGATACTAATAATCTAATTTATAATCTTATACGTATATTTTATTCCGAACCGTAAA
This sequence comes from Dryobota labecula, assembly GCA_947523025.1. Classification (NCBI taxonomy): domain Eukaryota; kingdom Metazoa; phylum Arthropoda; class Insecta; order Lepidoptera; family Noctuidae; genus Dryobota; species Dryobota labecula. The sequence continues at coordinate 4,437,284 of OX383292.1, forward strand.
AACTTAATTGTGTTCGCACTTAAATAAAACTTAAGAAAACATGTAAAATTAAAATGGCTATGATTTAAATAGTCACCTAAATAATGAAGTTTTGGTAAGCTCCAAAATGTTTTCTGCTTGCCAATTTTAAACAAATGTTTAAAAATATATTGAGTTCAACAACATTGTTTCAGCAACACCATTGTGTGTTGCTGGCAACATTTCTCTCAAGGTACATTTGTACAGTATGAATTATACAAATGTACCTTGAATGCATTGGCTTAATTGATCTACATCAATAATAAAAAAACTTCCCTACTTTCTCTAAATCTAACTAGCCTGTATTGTCTCAGCTGTCAGCACCAGGTGTGTCTACAGTGCAAGGCGTCCCTCTCCCTTTTCCATATAATTGTCTCTTGTCCTACTTTAATATTACATATTTGTAATTCTTTCAGGTCTGAACCTACTGGCGTGCAGTTCGGACGGCACTGTGGCATGCATACAGTTCACTAACAAAGAGATCGGCACACCGCTTACTTTTGATGAAAAGGTAAGTGCAGTCTATGGTTTATTGTCCATACGTCATACGTATAAAAGTCATTGGTGCCGATTCTCTTGTCACAAAATTCTCTAAACTAGACTAAAAATCACCAAAATTTAGTTTATTCCTGTCAAACGACCATTTCCTATTCTGAAATTGACTAAAGTGACACAACTTAACTATATTTTAGTTTGACAGCTCTAAGATAGTACTGAGTTTTTAAGTTTAGTGAAAATGGCAATTTTGCTATTCTGAATTTGACGTTTTTAAACTAAAATTTAGATTTTCTAACTAAATCTGACTATTTTTAATCGCGATTAAAAAGGTGTGGAATAAAATTAGTTTTCATGAACTAAAATTCACACCAATCACCTCGACTTCTGGTGCAAAACCAGTACTGTATATAAGGTGTATCTATTCATACACGAAATATTTTAAGAGAAACATCTTTATGTCGTAAAAAAGCGAAAAAATCCTTTATTTACATATTCTATGAATGACCCGCCTCGACGCGGTGACGCCGAACGGTGCGGTGGGGTGGCGGCACGAGCGCGGTGAATTTTGATAATTAATCATCATATCAAGTAATTTTAAATTATTTAATTTTTATAATAATATTCTCGGAATAAAAAAGAAAATCATTTCCATGGCTTCTTTACCACTTGTGTAAACACAACACTGGTGTATCACTTAAAATATTTCGTGTTTATCCCTATATATTTTTTTCTTTTCTTTTGCTTATATCTCCAAAATGGTGCGTCCTATCGCAAAAATAATGAAAATTTCGACCCCCTTTTAGAAACCCTTAAACCACTATTACGCTACATGTAGGTAATCTTTTTTTTTATTTTCCACACAAAAAGTGAAAAATTCCATAAAAAACACGTCGCGGCTGCCCCCCATGTGCGCCTCCGGCTCTAAAATAAATCAAAGGCAAACAAGTACAACGTTGCGAAGCCAAAAAAAATAAAAATACCACGTGGAGTCACGATTGTCAAATTCGATTAATTCGATTTAGTTGTGTCAAACTTATTTTTAAATTTAGAGAATTTTGTTTGCAGAATAGCTTTAAGATTCTCATAGCCAAAAGTAAGGAATTTTAGTGATAGTTTAGTTAGTTTAGTTCGGTGTACAAGAGAATCGGCACCAATGTCATGTTGCCCCGCGTATTGAAAAATGAACTTTAAGTTAAGGTGTTCAGCACACGATATATGTGAATAATATGTTAACAACAGAGGTGGACACCGGTCTGTTTGAATCTAGGTGAACAGGAAATAGTAGATTTTTATACAAGGGATGAAAGGGACCTATACAGGCACGAGATGGCGCCAATAGTTCGAGTGCCTAAATAGGTCCTTTCACCCAAGGTAAACTTTGAGGCCATAGTGTGAGTTTATTTTAACCATCTCTAATTTACGCATCGAGCGCGTTCAGCACTCCGATTGGTGAAGGGCCAATCGTAGACCAATCGGAGCGCCGAACGCGCTCGATGCGTAAAATCGAGATTGTTAAAAGAAACTCACACTAGGGTCTCTGCTTTTCATTTCGAATATGAGGAAAGTAAATAAAAACCTGATTAGTTAAACAAATACATATGTGAATATGATGAACTCATTTTATACAAATATCTATATAATACGTAAAATAAAAAAAACGACTAAAGATCGAATCGCCTTTTTTATGTTTCTTTATCTGTGGCATTCTAGCAGCCAGTATTTTTTATCAATGATGATGGTGATTGATTATTTAGCTCAAATCGATGTAAATTAAATAATATTTTAGTGACCAGTAAATTATAAGTATAAAGTCATGTTACAAAATTGTTGATAATATTTTTAATTACAATTTTACGCCGCGATTTAACAGAGTGGCTTTATTCAAAGTTGAAACATGGCTTGCATAGTTTTAAAATTTTTGACAGTAGGGAAAATCGTTTCTCAGGGACGAAAAGCACTGTTTTCGTCCCTCTGATCAGGTACGAAGAGAAATGAAAATATATTTTAAAGCCTGCTGCACCACAAATCACTGAATACATTTAGTACTAAACGAATTTGTAACATCCTTCTATTTCCGCCTTTCATTTGAAATAAATAGGGACAATAATGTTTTGCTCTTGACAAGACTTATTAAATTAATAATATTATGAAAATACCAAACTTAGTTCTGAAAATCAATAAAAAATGAGGCACTGTCACCTCAATAACATTTCTTCGTTTCCAGAACGCTTTCTACGAAAAGATCTACGGGAAATGTTTGGCCAACGAGTCGGGCGGTGACTTATCGGCCAACTTGTTAGTCGAGTGCCCCGAGATCTTACTCGCCAGAGAGAAACAAGATGCTAAGAAAGAGGCTGCTAAAGAAGAGACCACACCCAAGAGTGATAAGTCACAGGTACCGTTTAAATTAAGGCCTTACAGGTTTTTGGGTATGAATAACATGTATTTAAATCTTATAGGTACCAAAATAGGCAAGTATTGTCTACCTGTCATGGATGGTTGGTTTAGATCGTGTGTTCGATCCTGTATTATTGTTCGATTATTTTTAAATGTCACAGCATCATGTTGAGATAGGAGCCTTTTGACCTCAAACAGGACCTGTTTTTTTCTTTTTTTTTCTTTTAATTAATGTTATTTTTTATACTTTTATCATTGTGTTAAACTAAGTTTGTGATCTTCTTGTGCGAGTCACAATAAATACACTTTGTTTCTTTCTTTCTCCTGTGTCGATCGAAAAATCATAACGACGAATGACTGAATGGAATGAAATGATAATGATGTAAATGAATGATACATTTCCCAGAAGCAGGAAGTATTTGCGACTGGTTAATAGCAATAGGGCGCACCTATTGCCACTAATTTATTTATTTATTAAACTTCTCGCACAAAATAAGGTACAAAGGCGGACTTGATGCCTTAAGCATTCTCTACCAATCAACCAAGGGTGGTGAAGAGATAAGATGGCAGGTGCTGTATTTAAGAGATAATAATAATATTAAAAAGATCACAAATCAAGTACATATGTACATAGGTTATAAACTTATAATTGACATATATTACATACATAATATTTTCTATAATAAATACCTACTTTTTATAAATTAATAATTTCAAGAATAATAATAATAATTCCTAATTTTTAAATTCAAGGGAAAGAGATAATTGGGATGACTCTACACTATTTGTCAATTAGTCTACATGAAACTTATAACACCTCTGGCCACACTGTTTCCACAGCCCAAGAGCCTTTTAAGTCCATCAGCAGGTTCAAGCGGCACGTCATCGACGCCATTACGTCCGATGGACCGACAGATCGAGACCCGCACGTCGGACGGCAAGCGACGCATTACGCCCGTCTTCATACCACTCACACACGCTGATGCCAAGTAAGTTCTAACTTTGATATACGTATTTTGGAAAGCCCTCAAACAACTAACATCTTTTTCGCAAAATGGCAATTTTCTACGATTCTCGACGTCAGAAATGAGCTTGATTTGGTTAACATTACTCTCAGATCTTGACGACTTAAAAAGAAAAAACCGGTCAAGTGCGCGTCAGACCACACACACACACTGAAGTATTCCGTAGTTGGGATGAATTTATCCCATGAACAAACTTAACATTGTAGTTGAAAAACAAGTTCTGCCATACATTCCAACTGCAAATTTACATTTGCACGCACAATATTGAGAGATTTACCATGTTATTTTAAGACCATAGACTTCTTATAGGTCTGTAATGTATAAGTATAAAACAATTTTATGTATTTTTTTTTTTAAACGTAGGGTCAGTAGTTTCGGAGATAAGGGGAGGGGGAGGGAATGGTCGATTTTCATTAAAATTACAGTAGGCGCTCTGTAATCCGGCACCCATTTTTTTTCGCCGATGCTTGATGATTATCGGATTTGTATGGGAAGTAAAATATAAAATAAATTCTACATATCATAGATAGGCGCCGGATTACAGAGCGGTACCTATCTATATAGGTACCGCTCTGTAATCCGGCGTTCGGCTATGTAAAATGCCGGATTATCACGCTGGTTACCTGAGTCGCTATGTGCCGGATTACTGAGCGTGCCGGATTACCGAGCGCCTACTGTATATATTTTAAAATGATGGAAAAAAAATACTTGAGACCCTCACATTAAGCCTTTTCATTTGATAGGTCACAAGGTACAATGTGCAAAACTTTTTTTAATTTTCTAATTTGCCCCCTAAAATGACCCACAGATTCAAAATTCATTTATTTCCGTTACGCGTCGACAACACGTCACAATTTTTAAGAAGAAGAAATATTATTTGTTAATTTGATATGTTACCTAACCTTACATATTCGTTTACAGTGAATCTTTAGGCTCGCAACCAGGTGGAACTGAGAACTGTTTCAGCACATCGTCACAAAGCAAGTCGCGCATCAAAGTGGAAGTGCGCGACGACATTGTCATACATCCTAACGTCAGCAACCATGCGACGTCTACGCAGCAGAATAACTCCAGGACCAGTGAAAAGTATATATTAATTGCTCATGTTGGGTCTTACAAAAATAATACACGCATGTAATGTAGACTCTAGTAGGTAAAACCTACAAGTGTATTCTAGACTTGGAAACCATAAGCATTTAAGTCAAATCTTAGACTTAAAGACTTAAGTACTTTTGGCCGAAACCATAAGCACTTAAGTCAAATCTTAGACTTATCAGTCTTATTACAAAAAACTAAATAAACCTTGGTTTAAACCTGGCCTATCAAGTCCAGGCTTATCTGCAGAACCATGGTCTAAATTTATCCGTATAACAAATCTTTAAAAAACCGTGGTCTTCTTAGTACCGGCATTTGAACCATCGTCTTTATATCAACCACAGATTAATACAAATATTATTCGTTCACCATGATAACATTCTATTGCAACGTTCCGTATGCTCAAAAAAGAAACCTTTTTGTTGGTAAGCTAATGATTATTATGATGTGTAGGAGTGTTAAAAATATTGAGACTGTTATCTTGCATGGTACAATAGTTATTTCGTCGTTTGCAGTTTTGTTTAGGTTTAAGCACATTACTTAATGTCGTATTAATTACTTACTAATAATACATCTAAGACGTGTAACGAAACGTAACATTCTCGCACGTTATATGAAACCATAACAATAACAAAACGATCGCAGACGCAAGTTAAACAAAGTTCATTTAGCGTTGTAATTTTTAATTTATCGAAGTCTCAAATAGTACAATTGCCTCTTTGTTAATAGTATTACCTTCTTTAGTAATTTTAATATTATATTGTGATGGACCAACAAAAGAAAAAACGATCTGAGAATTGGAGTACCGAGGAAAAAGTAAGTAAACATAAATTACTTCGGCGTGGCGTTCCCAACAACTCAGCGGCTTCAATATCCTCAATATCAATTCAATCGACCATGTTAATATCCATTTTCGGGTAAAAACAACACAACACAATGAAAAAGATGCTTTAACATAAAAGAGAAAGTTGGCAGATACGATTTAGACCATCGTTTGATTGTTTAAACTAGGGGCCGCATCGGTTTAGTGTTAGACCATGATATGGTCTATGGTTTTTCGAAAAACCACGATTTGTAATAACATTTTTGTTTAAACCGTAGTTTGCAGAGGTTTAAACCTGGGTTTTTTATTAAACCGCTTTTTGTAATAAGACTGTTTGACTTTACTTTTGGCCGAAGCCATAAGCACTTAAGTCAAATCCTAGACCTAAAAGACTTAAGTACTTTTGGCCGCCGCGTCTAGATTTAGATATTACCCAAATGGTAAGCTTGGAATTTCAGATTGGTTAATGGTTATTTACCGTGTATGAAAGTTCTTATGAATATAGTGTGTAGGTAAATAAAGTAAAGCACAAAAAGACAAGGCTAGATATGTATTGATGTAATTAGACTTGTCAATATTCAATCAGAAAGCTAATTGTCCGTTCGCAAAACTAGGTCTTCAAGGAAAAGAAGGACAAGAAACTCCATGGAAACAGCATTAAAGTATTCTATCATCATATTTACATTTCCATAAATTACCGTTATCTCAAAAACAGTTAATTCCATCTATTGGACCATTACTCAGATTAATAGCAACATTATAACAAAAGCAAAGGAAAGAACATGAGTATTCCATTATACAACGGGAATGAAAACAAAAAAAAAAAAATTTTTTTTTTCGTCATGTAGATTATTAAAAAATATTGGACACGTATTTTTTTATTTTTTTGCGTAATCAAAACATTACGGCGATACATTGAGTTCAAATGTGGCATGACGTCACTGCTCGCTAGATTTTATACGTAGCTATGACGTAACGAGCCCCCACTCCCCAAATTTAATGTGTTTTATCTAAGTCATTTTTTATTAATATGATAAAGCAAAAAATACGTGTCTAATATTTTTTATTATCTGATTGACGGACTAAACAGTTTTTCTTTTTTTTTTTACCCAGGATACATCCCTATTTTCTTAGCAATTATGCTATTATTGTGACAATTTAAAAGTCCAAAAAAACTAATCTGGCCGAGATATCGTAAAAGGGGAGATGTCGCGAGATTGATTTTTCCGATCTCGCGAGATTTTGGCGAAGATGAGATCTTAATTAGATAATTAATTAGATATTTTATAAAAATCGTCTGTTTGTCATTCTGTTTGTTCCGGCTAATCTCCGAAACGGCTGAGTCGATTTCGACGGGACTTTCATTCGCAGATAGCTAATGTTATAAGGTGTAACTAAGGTGAAGGAGCGGGCAGCAGCTAGAAGTACATATAGAAAATAAATCCTTGGTAAAGTCGACCTTGTAATTGATTTATCAGCCTAAAGTTGACTGTCACTTGCACGTCATAAAACGGTCTATTTGTACGTCATATATAGTTTTTGCCTAAGTAATTTTTTTTTCTGAAGTGGTTGTAAGAAATGTTAAGGCAATAACGAGTTCTACTATACAGACTTTTCAACATTATGCCTGTATTTATTGTTTACCCTGCTTCACCCCGTTTCTGGGTAAAGGCCTTGCATGACTTCTAGATATTCCGGTCCAGAGCTAAAGTGGACCATTGTGTATTGTCTAGCTCATTTACGTGATACTTACCAACATCATGATTATTCCTCAGCGGTCTCGACCAACGCCTACGCAAGCGCGGCGCCGCTTCACTGCCAGGGCCTCGCGCCGACGAGCTGTCGGCTAAGCGAGCCTGCGGCACTACTCCTGCCGCCCCCCTCCTGGGCGGCGCGGCGCAGTTCGTGGCCGCGCTGCCTGCGCCCGCGCTCGGCACCGCTGGCCCTGTTGTTAGAGCCGCCGGACAGTTGAGATTGCAGGTATGCCTAAGGGTCACGAGCCTGCGGCACCACCCCTGCCCCCCTCCCGGGTGGCGCTGCAATAGTCGTACACCGACCGGGGGTGGTCCAGGGTTGAACAGGGATAATCGTGGGTTTGTGCCTCATTTAAGTAAAAACGTCTAACGGGCGAGTTGGCTTCGGCCCCTGGTACGCCTTCCAAAGATCCGGTCTCCTGAGTCCCGAGATATATCAATGAAAATAAACTAATAATATTAATAATTCACATCAACTTCCAGGTGGTAAACAAAGCTTGCAACACACAGTACGGAACGTTGTCCCGTTTGCAGTTGCTACCCAACAACTCCGCCTCATGTGATCCTGTATGGGAGACTTATTTAGGTAATTATGGAAGAAGCTTTGAACGAATGAATGAATGAATGATTTATTCACTTAATTTTTTTTAAACTAGATACATTTCCCCACAAAACTGCTTACGCAGTTTAACTGTGAGATCGAGATTTGCTATATGAAACCTTTTTATTTATACTCTAGCTGCTGGAGGATACGCCCGCGTGGCTTTTTCTAAAATAAAAGTAGCTTGTTTCTTGGAGGACTGCATGTCCAGTTCGTTTAGTCATTGCACATATGGTATGTTTGCAGGTTCGGCAGTGACGTGTATCGCGTGCGACGTGCGCTGGGCGTGCGTGTCGTGCGCGGACGGCACGCTGCACGTGTGGCAGCTGTCGCGCCACACGGCCAAGCGAGCGCTGCCACCTATCGGTCAGTAACTTATTATATTTGTTTATTTTACCATTTATGTATACACAAAAAAAAAAAAAACTGGTCAAGAGCGAGTCGGACTCGAGCACCGAGGGTTCCAGACCATCATATATTATATAGCTTCATTCGTATAGGCACTGTAGAGGTTCAATGGTGATACACCATCCTGGCCACTAATAAATACTGGCAACTTGGTAAATTTAAATAAGAATATAGAAAGTAGAGAGGACAATTGGAATGATTGTCAGGGGTCAGACTTGATATACCTTACGAAAGAATATGTATTAAATACTAGCTGACCCGACAGACTTCGTTCTGTCAAAAGCTATTTGACTGTGGCAGTTTGTCTACGCGCAAAGGAAACTACCTACCTACCCTGCCCTACCTTACCCTATCCTACCCTACCCTACCTACCTATCTACCCTACCCTACCCTACCCTACCTACCTACCCTACCCTATTCTACCCTACCCTACCCTACCCTACCCTACCCTACCCACCTACCTACCCTACCCTACCCACCTACCTACCTTACCCTACCAACCCTACCTAACTAAAACCTTCAATTTTTTTTTTTTTTTTTTGATAAAATCTATTCTCAGACCTACCAAATGATGACTGACACGTTATGTCAAACGCCATAAAGTTACATTAGAAGATAGAGTTACCTACTTATTATTACAATAAAAATGTAAATATGGTCGTTTTCTTTCAATTTTTTTTTTTTAACTTTCTTAAATTTTTCTTACATAAGAACCTTCTCCTGACAACAACAACACAACAAAAAAATAATTAGCGAAATCGGTCCAGCCGTTCACGCGTGATGCCGTGACCAAGGGAAATAGGGATTCATTTATATATATATAGATTGAATAATATCCTAAATAGTATACTTATTGAGTAGTGTAGCACGTCCCGCATACTACAGTACCTAAATAGTTCTGTGCCCAGATAAAACTACAACTGTGCTTCACCCAAAGCTACCTGCGAGTAGGTAGGAAGGAGGACATTTTGGTTGTGAACCATGATTTTTTTTTAAATCTTCATTGGTGGGCCCTATATTTGTCAAAGGATTTTTAAAAGCGTACATCTGTCGCGGGCTGGCAAGGTCGCATTTCTAGAGGTTTTTCGTGATTATTTAATTTTATTTAAATCAAAGTACTAGTTTTTTCAACCAAGCAATAGATCTTTGGCATTTATAAGTATGTATTATTTTGATTTCCTCAGCATTAATGTCACAAGCAGCCAAGCTGACACTATCGGGGGACACTCTAGCAGTAGTGAGCACATCAGCTGAGCTGGCCATGTGGGAGCTGAGCACGGCCACCTGCGTCATAAGACCGCTCTGCTTCAGAGCGCTACTGTCGCTCGGCGGTAAGCGAAAATATTCATCACTAGCAGCCCGTCCCGGCTTCGCACGGGGTAGACAATACGAAATACATTTTAAGACTCATTTTTCTACACCTTCGGTTACATTGTTCAAATTTTACCAAGGATCCCTAATTTTTTTCAAAATGAAATGTAGCCTATGTCAAATTGGAAGAATGTAGCATTCTATTGGTGAAAGAATTTTTTAAATCGGCCCAGTACTTTTTGAGCCTATTCATTACAAACATACAAAAATAGGTACAAATCTTTCCTCTTTATAATATTAGTGTAGATGTAGATAACACATGGCTTTAATATAAAAAATCGGCCAAGTGCGTGTCGGACCACGCACATTGAAGGGTTCCATAGTTGGGATAAATCTATCCCAAGAACAAACTTAACATTGTAGTTGAAAAACAAGTTCTCCCATACATCCCAACTGCAAATGTGAGTTTGTAAGCACAATATTGAAAGATTTACCATGTCATTTCCAGACCATAGACTTCTCATAGGTTTTCCTAGCTGCTTCCAGTCTATTTGGAAGCAGCTGATCTGCCTATCTGACCTCCACAACCCAGTTACTGCATCGCTTAATATAGTAAAATAATAACAATCGCTTAATTGTTAGGTAACTATGGCCCATAGATAAAATAGACAAATAATCTGAGAAAATAATAAACTATTACATATTAAAAATGACATTAAACTATTGACTAATATGTACGTAAAGTCGGCTTCGTATTACGCCGAGTCGTGGTGGTGTTATGTAGCTAAAACGAAAATGCCGAAACATCCATACGTCGTCGCCGCGTGTACCTACAGTAATAATATTTACGTCACACCTGGCCATAATGTAAGTTTTACCACACGCTACGCGTATGGTAAAACTCGCATTATGGCCAGGTGAAGACGTAAAGTTGTGTACTCACCACGGGCAGTAAAAAAGAAAGCCCTCTATCGCATATTTACAACCCTCGGCTGCGGCTCGGGTCACAAATACCTGCGATTTTGGCCTTTCTTTTACAGCCCTTGGTAAGTAATATACTATTATTTATAACTAGCTGCACCCGGCGCGGCGTTGCCACTTCACTACTTTACCACGTTTTTTGCTTTTAATGCCATCCTTATGCCTGCGGAATAGAAGTCAAAATCGGTTGAACGGACTGTAAAAAAGGTTTACTTAAATGTGTAATCTTATTTCAAATGGAATATAGATGTTTAATAATCAATGTTTTCAGTAACGGTGACAAACTGCTCTTTGCTGGACGACGGCAACCCTATGATCTCACTCAGTAACGGCAAAAGTTACATCTACAGTAAAGGACTGTGTGCATGGTAAGAAATTCTTTCTTTATTCGCACGAATAATCTAATCTTGCACTTGGCATGAACGGAGGGAGTGTTGCTCGTCAATCCACTGACGGATCGGCGTGCGTTGTAATGTTAGTTTTGATTCATGCGCTATGGCGTTCTTCTTCTTGTCGTGGCGATAGTACTTCTTCGATGTTTTTGGTTTATTTATTTCAACATAAAACGGCCAAGGCCAATTATATTAGTTAACCTATTGGCTGCCCAGTTCAAAAATAAATTTTTTACTAGCTGCTGCCCGCGACTTGGCCCGCATGGCTGTTTCTGTTCCAGAGTACCTAGTTAACTAGTAGTTAGTTTGTGAGTACCAATACAAACCATTTCTGGTTTAATGGTACAAAACAAACGAACCTGTATTAAGACTGTGTGCATAAACAATAAAAAAATAAATTAAAAAACTAATGTAATTGGCCTAGTCCGTTTTATGTTAAAATAAATAGATTATAAGCAATATTAAAATAATAATAATTATAAAATTAATATAATTAATTAATTAATTAAATATTATTTAATTAATTTAATATTATTTAATTAATTTAATATTATTTAAATATGAATATAATTATTAATAATTATAATTGTTACTTAAAGAACTATGTGTCTTCTATACAGCTATACAAATAAATAAAATTGGAGAGTCTGTTTGTAATTTCAAAATAACATCTTTTTACTAAATGCATATGAAAGTAATTATTAAAATATGATATCCTAACCAACAATTTAAAAAAACTAACACATCGAAAAATTCCTCCGCATCGCTGTCGACTGGTAATGTACCCAAAAGACTGGCGGCATTGCCACGTTGTATGGCAATGCTTAGCCTCTGGCCAAGGTAAAAGCCAGCCCTTAGGTCATATCAACCAGCCGTTTGGAGATTTCGTTAAACAAACCATGAGCACTCGGACCCCACGGCCCGAGGGTTTTAACCCCAAATGGCTCGAAAATATAATTACTGATAAGGTTATTATACTTTCGCCGCTTGAGGGATTCTGCAGCCACAGCAGCAACGCTAGCACAGCACGCCGAGTCAGGAAGATGGGACGGTGCAAGAGTATCGACACACGTTTCGTCCCACACTAAAGGCCTACCCACCTTCCAAGGAAATAAAGACATGCCGTCCGGTCTCTTGCCATCGTCGCGTGCCAAGCCATTGGGTTCTAATAGATAAGAGCTGGTCGGATGATGTCATTAATGTTCCCGCACTGGCTGCAAGACAGGCCGTGGTGTCCGAGGCTGTTGACAAATTCGCCACAGTGACAGCGATGAGGAGAACAACTAGGAGCGCCTAGTCGCAGGGAAGCAGCGAGGCGGAAAGTAGTGTCGTCGAACAAAGTGCCAATGTTCAACGGTGTTAGTGCATGAAGCCACAGACCCGACTCCCACTTACCCACAGCCAGCAGACGCGCGCGCTCCGCAGAAGTAGCAGACGAGTCAAGTAAATTGTTCTGTACTATTCTGCAGGGCGGCTCATCCCACCGTCTCTGGGAAGATGGATAGTCGGGTGGATCTGAATTCGGGCAAGCGAGTCTCCAGGCATCCAAAGCATGAAATGAAAGTGGAGGCTATGATTTTCCTGATTCATTCCTCAGTGCCGTGGACCGAGGATATGAAAGCCGGTAAACGAATATAGACATTTTGCGGACGCCGAGGCCTCCCATACGAATGGGAAGAGTAGCTTGTGCCCAAGTTCGGTCGTCCATGAACACATTTAAAATGGAAGTTAATGTATTTTGGCGTTTAGGCAGTAGAGAAATAAAACACTTGATGGTGATATAATGATAATAATTTATTAGATACTAAGCCTAACTATATAAAAAGTAACATAGGTTTAAGTAGCAAGCAGATACAAACATGATTGAATAATTAATCCACTAATAGCGGCGAAGTACGAGATACAACATTGTGTACTCAAGAATTATATCGGTTTAGTAAGATGGACCAAGGTTATAAATATGAGTCGCGAACAGCTGAGCGCCAGTCTGCTGCCGTTCGGGGCGCGCGAAGGTCGTGCGCGCTGCTACAGTATAATTTGGTCCATTTCGTCTTAAAAGGTGGTCCATGTTTCCATAAATGGGAAGTGCGAAGGAAATAAGTTAATTTAGGGCCGAAACAGCAGTAACGGATATGTTAAACGTTAAACATTTAACATATTCCAAACGTTAAATTTGGAATTTAGCTTTAGTCGAATAGATTGGATGAATGGCTAAACTAAAAATCACTGATCCAAGGGAGTCACCTTGTTGACAGCCAACAGCAGATTCCAGAAGGTGGTCCTGATACAGTAATTTTGACGGAGTGTCTGTAACGTTGCCAAAGGAAACTACAAGATTTGGGGTATTTCTTTTTTAGTTTCTGCCAGCAAGGTGTCTCTGTTAACAGAATTGAAGGCATTCTTTATGTCAACCTTCAGAATGACCTCTCCTTTGCCAGAATTTAGGTAGGTCGACAAGGCGTGTTCGACAGCCTCACAGCCCCCTTTGGAGCCGTTACCTAGCTGCAGGGGCTGAAATTTTTCCGAAACAACCTCACCATAAAAGTTACAGCAAATCTTGGCTACCATACGACGGTAAGTAATTCCCACGGCAATGGGACGCGTATGATGCCATTTCTCTTACGCAGGGCGCATAGATTGGCCCCTTACAAAACGACGATGACGGCCTCGTTCACCTTGCCAGAGAGCATAAGGTAATTCAGAGCCGTAAGCTGCTTCAAGAGCAACTCACCAGCTGCCCCGGCGCCTGAACCAATAAGGTCCTTAAGATCCTCAGGCCGTCGAAGTCGTCAGCGGAGCCACAGTTGGACACAGCCGTTTGCTCCGGAAGGAGCAAACGGCTGTGTCCAACTATCGACCTGTACATGAAAGTATATACGGTTCTTATAACAAAAAAAACCGTGTGATGCCGGACGTAAAGAAAAGCTCCACCCCGTTTCCTCCCGTGGGTGTCGAAAAAGGCGACTAAGGGACTTACTAGAGAATGGGCAGCAACGTTTTCTATGCATTTTAACACCATACTACGATCACCAACCCGCCTGCCAAGCGTGGTGATTATGGCAAACCCCCCCAATTGGGGGAGGCCTATGTTCAGCAGTGGACGTCTTTCGGCTGAAATGATGATGAATGATGAACAAAAAAACAATTTGTGTGTGTCTGTCTTATCTGTTTATTCCGGCTAATCTCCGAAACGGCACGAGCGATTTTGACGTGACTATCACTGGCAGATAGTTGGCGCGTTGAGCACTTTTTGGGTGAACAAAAATCATGGAACTCGCGTCATCGTCACCGAACGCTTTCCATGGGCTATACAAATGTATACTGTGTATATATGTGTACTTTTTGGGTGAACAAAAAAGTTTTCACTTCTATCGGCATGACGGCAGTCCCCAAAGACAGCCCCGTATTTTTTTTTAAACGTTGCCGCACACTAGGAATTTCTCTTGTATTGTGGTCGCGTTTACAAACATTTAAACTCACATACACAAACAGCCAGACCCGGAACAACTACTTGAAGGTCATACAAAATTTGAATGACCTTCGGATTCGATTCCCGCACGGAACAAATATTTAATATTTGTTCCGTGCGGGAATCGAACCCGCGACACGCACCGCAACAGTCAATCGCGAAACCACTGCGCCAACCGTGCCGTCTAATAATAGCTGATGTTGTGTGTGAAAAAGCTACGCAGGTAAAGCCGCGGGCAGCAACTAGTAGACAATAAATAACGTTTCTGTCTCTTTCCAGGGTGGTATGGGCAGACGCATGTGACCCGGTATGGCGCTGCAGTGGCGCGGCCACTAACACGCGCGTGCCCAAGGCTCCTCTGTACCCACTCGCCAGGATGAACAGGAACAGACCCAACTCCTTCGCTAACAGGTAACTAATACATATATATCTACCATTATTAAAGCTAAAAATTAGAGATGCGCCGAATGTTCGGCCGAATATTCGTATTCGGTACATTCGGCATATTTTATCATGCTCGTTTTCGGCCGAATATTCGGTTTATTTGCCGAATAATTACCGAATATTAAATTATTGTTAATATTTAAAAAAAGAACATGTTATTAATCAGTAATGTTAACTAATTACTAAATAAGTGTGGTTTATTCCGAAAGTTGTACATAGTTTTTTGTAAATGAAAGAAGCACGACTTTTTTTTACCAATTATTTATTGACAAAATAAAAAAGATTAACTTTAACAATCAATTTAAATTAAATTTCTATGAAATTAATTATGAGAACGCTGCTTTGAGTAACAACTTTTTTCAGAAAATATTTTTTTATAGAATATAATATATTCACTACCTACATCTTTAGGAACCAACACAAGTATTTGTATGTACACTTTACTTTTGTCTTGTCACTTTCGTATTCATTAAATAATGTCCACACTTGCGATCTTTTACGTCCACTCATCTTCAAAAACGTTCATTGACGTAATATAATAAACTTCAATCAAAGTATGCAGTTCCGAGATAAGTTTTAAACAATATTTAGCGGTGGCAAACGCCGCGGCCGCCCGGCTCTTGCAGAGCGCCGTACCGACGTGTACAAACCTGTTTACCGCGCAGAATTGAACTGAATAATTCGGCTGAATATTCGGTTCGGTACATTTTGGACCAAATATTCGGCCGAACATTCATATTCGGTTGAACTTACATTCAGCGCATCTCTACTAAAAATATAAGTTTTGTATGTACGTGTTTCTGTGACAAATTAACCAATTTTTCTTACATTTATTTCTCTCAATACAATTCATTAAGTTAGAATCGCCCTCAAAAATGATTTCATAAAACAGTCATTCAATTAATAGTATTAATGATTTTAATGATTATAATTCTGTAAATTAATACTTGTTACGGTCGCGAATTATTCAGATAAACATACAACCTAATACTGACCTGCAAATTGCAAAAAACAAATTTGAATTTCACAAGCTACTTTGGCCCTTTAGCCTTAAGGCACAGATTAATACAGATGGGACACTCCGTAAACTCATTTAAATAAAAAGCGACTCTTGCTACGACACAATTAAGTGCAATTCAGGTCGCACAACGCTTATTACCTACAGTTATATTCACCTACAAGTTGCCTCTCTTTCTATCGCGTAACTCTTATACCGGCGGCGCGCGACAGTGTTACTGAATTGGCCCAGTGAGATGGGCCCGCCGCGTACTTGTAACTTCATACCGAAACTGCGGAGTGTCCCATCTGTATTAATGTGTGAAGTTTGGATGCATTTGGTAATCACGAATGATATTCGGCACCCGCAGCAGCTACAGCGCGGGCGCGGCGCGCAGCTGGCTGGAGGCGCAGGTGGCGTCGTGCCTGCACCTGCGCCTCGCCAAGGACTACCGCCACTGGCTCACGGCGCTCTTCACGCATCTCGTCAACCATGGTAATCAACTCAGCATATCGCAGTCCACTACTGGACATAGGCCTGTCCCTCTGTGTGTGTCACCTTGTTAAGGTCGTCGCTGGAAGCTCCCACACTACGCTTGCCGACACGCGGTCTCCACTCCTGGACTCGTCTGCTCCACCGGCCACCGGTCCTTCGACAAACATGGCCAGCAGCTATGTCGGTAACTCCGGTTCTTTTCCGGATAATTTCATTCCGGATTTTACCCTTCAACGAAACTCCGAGCATACCCACTCCATAGCACGCTGAGCGACCTTAAATTTGTGGACCTGCCCGACTTTCAGTGTCCACATTTCAGCACCGTATGTCTTATCTACAGATCGTATAATCGGATGCATATTATCCTAAAGTTGAGGTGTTTATATATGGAATGCACTTTTGTATCTAAAAAATCCCGCAGTTGTGGGATCAGCGACTTTACAGTTCTGATTATAGAATCGAATGTATATTTACTTACGTATAGATATTGGCTAATATTGAATGCACTTTTGTATCGATCGTAAAAAACTCTCGATTCCGGATTTGATAAATTTACTACTTTATAACTATAGAATCGAATGCTATTTTATGGTATGAAGTTAAATAATACCACATATTTAAGATGTCGTTTCATGTATCCGATTAGTTGTGCATTCTTGGATTGAAATCCCGGGATTTATATTAAACCAAAATATATTTAAGAAGCCGCTTCCATAATTTCATAGCCAAAAATTAACTTTAGGTAAATATGCATCCGAATATCAGATCTCTAGTAGGTCGCACTGGTTTAAGAAGTAGTCGTCAAACATTGGGCTTATTTTTAATTTTCAATTTTATATTTTAAATTGTTTTATTAGTTTTTACATTGTCTCACATATAGAAGCAACAAGACTAATGTACCCAGGATTTTGTAATATCTTGATTTAAAAGAGTGTGCTTGGAGTTTCTTGCCCGTGGTTCTCTATAGTGATCTACGTATTGGAATGTGCATCTAGCTTCTATTTTCTGTCTAACTGACCGTCTCTTTGACAATTCAAAAGTGCCTGTAAAAATTTAATTGAAATAAATGCTTTGCGTTTGAGGTTGACTGCGGAATTGACGACAAAAAGACTTGACGAAGTTATCCAAACGCAGCCCAACTGGATCCTCCTGTCGGCTTCTGTCTCAAAGTTGAGTCTACCGGATGACTTGCCCTAGGTAGATACACTCCTTCACAACTTCGAGAAGCTATGAATGACGGACTCAATTTGTAAATATATTATTTCGGATATGCAGATAATAAATCTGAATAGTTATTTTATAAGTGCTGCATTCAGAAAAATACAACGACACCATAATGATTTTTTTTCCATACTTTTACTAATAGCCTGCATCATCCCACTGTTGGACAAAGGCCTCCCCCCATGACTTCCAGCTATTTCGATCCGGGGCTAACGTGGACCACTGGTCGTTTGTTTTGTTCAGCTCGTCCCGCCATCTTCTACGGAGTCTGCCGCGACACCTTCCAGCTGTCTCAGGGTTTCACATAGTGACTATTTTGTCCCACAACTCATTGGGCATGCAGCAGACGTGTCCACCTCAGTCCTACTTCAACTTTGCAGCTTTTTGAGCAACGTCAGCAATCTGTGTTTTGGACCGCAGTGTGGTGTTGCGAATATAGTCTGTTAATTTGACGCCTAGAATACTGCGCTCCATCGCACGTTGGCAAACGCTAAGCACGCTAACGCTTCTTTCCATTAGATATTTATACAACTTCTTTATTTATTTTCGGCTTTGAATATTTTCTGTATTTCCTCTTCAGGCACAGAAGATCAGTTGCGGACAATATTAGATGACATGCTGGGACCGAGTCACTGCACCTCCACGCCCAAGAAATGGCAAACCACAATACTGGTGAGTGATAAATGACTTTATTTGTAAGTACGTTTGTACAAACACTTTACACGTCAGTCAAATTTTAAAAACTAGAAGAGGTCGGCGTTTCTCACGACTACTCGAGAAGAAATGGCGAAACAAACTCTTTTAAAGTCCAGACATAATCGTG
Source organism: Dryobota labecula (assembly GCA_947523025.1). Taxonomy (NCBI): domain Eukaryota; kingdom Metazoa; phylum Arthropoda; class Insecta; order Lepidoptera; family Noctuidae; genus Dryobota; species Dryobota labecula. The sequence continues at coordinate 4,456,036 of OX383292.1, forward strand.
TCGATAAGGCGTGCTCAATATTTGTCCACTTTTAAAATTCTGGTTAAAAATCACTTCCTCTCTCCTTAACCTTTCATATCGAACGTGGATCCAATGTAAATGGTACACCACTGACTACCTGCACTATTGTCTCTCCTTCTACTTTTGATCCATCCAAAGGTTGTCTGTAAAAGATCGCTTTTAGCGATAAGACCGCCCATTGTGACACCCTATGTAACAGTTCTACATTTATATCTGTAATTTTTATGCTGTACATAATAAAGAGTATTCTATTTATCTGAAAAAGTGTGTGAAGAAACAAGCATTAGTGATCAATTCTTGTTTCTACACCCTTTTTTTTTGCACACACTTCACGCACTTGCTCAGTGCGTGCGGTTTTAGACTTATGTTTTTTTAAAGTCCAAGTTTCCTCACTATGACATCCTTAGCCTAAAGTCAGTGGCGTCCAAGATAAACTGCTAAAGTAAAAAAGTGACATTTGCATACACGTGGTAAGATTTGAAAACGTATCCTCCTGAGATTGAGAAGCGGGTCCACCAACGAGCCATGACGACTTTGTTCTTCTGTCGTATGCCGCACGTTTAGACCGACATGGTTCCAAATGGACAAAGTAGGAAGATATCAATCACTTGTCAAATCCAGTTTAAAAAAAAAAATGAAAAGCGTTTATTCGTTGTTACATCCGTACTACAAAATATTTTACTTCTGCCAAACTGTAAAACAGTTTGTTGGCAGATGTAGCTCCCATATACAATTTTAATATTGATGTAACTATTTGTTAGTATTATATCAATAACAACGTTTACCTAAAACTAAACACACTTATTTTAAACAAAGGCTGAGTATAAGCGTAAAGTTAAAACATTTTAAGTTGCGCAACAGAATTTCAATTCACAACGGTAAAGCCGCAAAAATCAGATAGTATGACATAAATTTAAACAACAACAAACAATCATAAACGGAATCGACACATCTCCAGTCATGAAGTTTTGACAAAAAGTGCTAAAAAGAAACTTCCCCATTTTGTTTTTAAAAGAGTACTTGTGTTAGTTTTCTATTTTGCTACGATCATTGAGAGCCATTATGGAGGGTACTATGTTTAAAGAGCATGACCCGACAGGCACCGCGCTTACTAGTTTTTTAAATCAATGGGAAACATAAAAACAGTGTTATTAAATTCTCAAAAAAAAAAAAACCTTATTTACGAATCTGGCGGACATGCAATCGCTTTTAATAACACGATTAGATTAACTTTGCTGGATAGAAAAAAATCCCAAAGTTACCCGTTTTCGTAATGTTTAATCAATCTCATAGCGACATAACAGACGTTATTTTTCTTATCCATACTAATATATACTAATATTATAAATGTGAAAGTAACTCTGTCTGTCTGTCTGTATGTTACGTTTTCACGCCTAAAGCGCTGAACCGATCGTCATGAAATTTGGCGGAGATATAGCCTGGGATATGAAGAAAGACATAGGCTACTTTTTTACCCGGTAACCGACATCCACGCGGGCGGAGCCGCGGGCAAAAGCTAGTTTTTATATAAATGAAAAGGTAGTAAGATTGTTTAGCACAATTCGCTGAGTTTGTCTTGATAAAATGATTAAAATAATTACTATATTAAAATACCTACCAAATGCGCGAGGCGACCACTCGCGCCTTCGCGAACCTACTTCAGTCGGCTCGATCATGCGCCTTAAGAGAATAATAATATCACGTCGTTTATTAACTTATTCATATTCTTCTTTCAGGGTATTAAGAAACACGATCTTCTAGAAGAGATGCTGTCCCTCCTAATACGTCAGCTTCGCTGGCAGAGAATGTACGCAGAATACAACGACCAACTGACAGATATGAAGACACAAGGAACCGTGGTCAACGGTCACTGACACCAAGTGGGAAAGAGATGGAGATAGAGTAGGTATTACACATATTTATATGTTAGAGCGAAAGAGAAGATCTCGAGTGTGTAGGAGTTTTTAGGTTGTCACGCAATGAATTTGTATAGAAATGTCAAAGTACGGTTCCTAGATTTGCGGTTTATCTGAGCTCGATGATTAAAAAAAAAAAAAAAAAAAATATTTTATGATGTCGTGCATCGAGAAATATCGGTATCTCTTTTTTTTTTCTTATTTTGAAACACTCTGTGAGTGTATCTTATTGTTAATTCGATTTGAGATTTGTATGATAATTTGATGAATCTGTATTTATTACTGTATGTATTTCTTAAATTGATAAAAAAAAGAATTGTATATGGCCGCGTCCTGTTTTAAAATGATCGTCACGCTCATATGTCACTTTTTGCTGGGTGAATTAGAACGCGTGGTCTCCAACTTTGGAGTAACTGACAGTTTGGCGCAACACGTCACGAGCATGTCGCGAACCCATAAGTTTTCCCCCTACCAAAAATCGCTCAACTCGGCTAAAGAAGTTTTCACTTGAAAAAAAAAATGTTTATTCAGCACAAACAAGTCGCACATTACAAATTTGTATACAAAATACTCCACTAATAAAAAGTTACCAAAAGCTTCGTATTCAAAACCTTAAATGTAAAAAGTTTGACAATGTTGTCCATTGCTTGATGTCAATGCAGGTCACAATTTAATTGAATTCCCTCGCTCTCAAAGTGCGCTGGGCGGCCACCCGTCACTCGCGCGGCGCGGAGGGTTACACCGTCAAACTCCGGGCTTTTACTTAGAAATTCCTAATGGAAAAACTCAATAACACTGCCCAACCTGGGAATCATACCTAGGTCCCCTCAGCAATCACGCTCGCGAGAACAACGGGGCAGTCAGTTCTTGACATATTGCAATACTAAATACTCAATTTAGAAAGAACTCTTGAATAGTAACTTTGCTCAATTTGAGTTTACATCAGGACTTCAGAAATCAGGCATTAGAAATGTTAGTCACAAAATAAAGATTTACATCGTTATATTTGTCCTCACCAAATGGCTATCATTCGTAGATCTTTGACAGTCGTTACGGGTCGTCAGAAGCCCGAAAGTCTGACAACCAGTCTTACCAAGGGGTATCGTATTACCCAGTAACTGGGTTGTGGAGGTCAGATAGGCAGTCGCTTCATGTAAAATAAAAAGGCTGGGCAGATAATCATGTACTTAGGCCGCGCGAAACAGCCTCCATGCTGAAAAGAGAGAGCTCACACATCCCACAACGATAGATACAATTTTCAGTATGAGCGAGCGAGAAACGAAACAGAAACGAGATCATATGACAAGTTCGGGCGAATCTAACGATTTGAATCTTTGGTCACAGATGAAGAAAAGCAAATGTATGTTCTGAGTGTATTTATAAAATATGCCTTATGTTAAACTCTTAAGGTTGATAGTGCTATGTCAGCACACTTGCTTATGTGAATGATGATAGAAATTAAAGATTGTAATATTTAGATGGGCAGTTTTTTAATAAATGTGTTCTTTTAATTAGTTAATTTGTGAACGTGTCGAAGCAATAAGTATGGGTGTTATATTGTATTATACTCGTCCTTCGTCCGGAGAAATTGGAAGATAGTATTCAAGTAATCAAACGGAATATCAAATACATCCTCATATAAACTCTAGAGAAAATTGCAGGGGAGGTGTGTATTTTGGTGAATTAAAAAAAATTGTTTTATCAAACACTTTCACACATCAAGTAATATTTTAAAACTAGACGCGGTCTGTGTTTCTTATCGACAGCAGTCTCTTTTAATATTTCAGTAATTATCTTTGTCAGAGAGTCAGATAAGTGTCTGAGATGGTATTTTGAAGAAAGAACCACAGATTTGAGGGGACCTATCCAATCAGTGCACGCATGTGTCAGTATTTAGTAATCGTGGAGCTCAATACGGAACTCACGATGAGGCAAAGTGAGTTAGCTATATCCGAATCGCTTTAGCGTGGCAATAGCGGTCATTGACCCTGTTAGGGACCTAACTAAGGACTTGAACTCATATGCAATGGACTGTATTTTAAGATTAATTTAATCTAAATAGGTTGTACAATAAAATGGTGTTGGTAAACGTAATAGATGGCGCGCGCGTGCCATCGTCCGAGATCGGTAGTGAAGTGATCCGACCGCCCGCGTCCCGCACGCCGCCGCCCGCTGTCTCACGACAGCAGCCGAAGATTGCCGGAGACGCCCGAACAGACCCACCTACATTTCTTAGCATTCTTTATTAAAAACTGAACGTTAACGTCCAGTATCTATCGTGATCTTTACATGTTCCAATAACGAAAAACAGGCTATGTTCGTGTCGGACCACGCACAGTGAAGGGTTCCGTAGTTGGAAATTTGGGATGAATTTATCTCTATACCCAAAGTCTCAAATTCAGATAATTTATGTAAACAAAGGGGATAAAATATCAAAAAAATATCTTCGTAATGGTAATTCACATAAAAAGGCGAAAAAAAAAGTTCCATTTTCTTTTATGTACTGAATTTAAGAAATAATAATTAAAAAATAGTCATACCGTAATTATTTTTATAAATTTTCGGTGTAAAACAACGTTATTAAAAAAAGGAGATTTTCTGGTATAAAATATTTTATGATACTGGTAACAATGCAGGAGATCTAAACATTTTCACATTTTTTACATCACTTATAATACAACTCTCATTCATAGATTCATATTGTATGTAGCATATCTAGCCACATTTTGGATGAAAACGGCTGTAAACTGTTTCGAGTGGAAATCGATTTTGGGAGGCCTACATCTAGCAGTGGACTTAAAACGGCTGATTATGACGATCATAGGCCGTGTTTCCGACACACTACATAAAACATTGTTTGGCAACGGTATTTTGTTTGCATACTTCTTATAATTAATTCACTTTAATTTCATAGATGATTATTTACAAAAAAAAATATGATAAAATGTTTTGTACCACTGTCCTGTCATTTTGACAGTGACATTTCTTGACATTACTTTGTTTACATAAATTATCTTAATTAGAGACTTTGGGTATAGAACAAACTTTAAAAATCATGTTTACCCTATATTCCTACTACAAATGTAAGTTTGATACGCACAATATTGAATATTAACCAAGTTATTTTAAAACCATAGACTTCTCTCTAGCTTAGAACTATTCTCCGGTTTTTTTTTTTTTTTCCAATTTTTTGGTTCAACTTAAGAGATGAAGGTAAATTTTCATCCAGTTTATTTAATAAATTTATGTTCCCCTAAAGTGAACCCCATATTCAAAATTCATTTGTTTACGTTATAAGTGTGTTTGGTTCAGAAATTCATATGTGTACCAACCTTCAAATTAATCGATCCAGTAGATTCCAAGCAAATCAGCTGTGACAGATGGACAGACAGACAGACACACGAGTGATCCTATAAGGGTTCCGTTTTTTTTTTCCTTTTGAGGTACAGAACCCTAAAAGACATACATAGCTAATTGTTTGGTAGAGATATTAGGGCAAAGGCAGTGACCGCTATTGCACCGCTAAAGCGATTCGGGTATACCTCATATTTGTTCGTGCTTTTTATATTTTCCTGTGACCGAATCGTTTATATTTGGGAATGGACCCTATAACGGACGGTTAGGTTAAGTGCAGTCGTATTTTTTTATATATTTTAGAAAACAGTTACCAGACTGCGGCAAAGACCAAAAGGAGGGTTTAAAAAAAAAATGATCCTTTTTACGCCTCAAATGGATGTGATAATGGCAATACGTACGTTACTACAAGTTGAATATCTTCTAATCCCTCCAGACGAAGCACTTCGTATTATAATAATTAATCGAACTTCACTTACAGGTAAGTTCGTTTAATCATAAATTTAAAGTTTGGAGAGAATTCCGCCTTATACTAAATTATGTATGTTGCCTAGTTCATAAGTTCCTATATTGAAATGGTCATTGCATTTTGTTTGAATCAATTTAAGCGCAATTACAATAGATGCATTCATCAATAATTTTAAAATAAAAGTCTTGCATCGCTGACTTACTGGCTCATCCGCCTATGTAGTCTAGTGGTATGACCACCTGTCTCAGACGCAGAGGTCCCGTGTTTGATTCCCAACGGGGGGAAAAAAATCTGCTCTGTTTGGTTGGTGGTAGGGCATGTAGCCCGCCTGGCAAGCTACCACTATCTTATCTAAGGCCTGTGTTCACCAAGATTCAAACCACCGGTTAGGTATTTAAACAGTTGATTTATGCCAAATTTCCTAAGTAAAGAACTGATTAAATATCTAAACAGTTGATTTAAATGTTGGTGAACACAGGCCTTAGTCTGTCGCCGTAAACAACAATGTTAACAGCATTGTTGTGTTTCGGCAGTTAGAGGTAATATAGCCAGTTCCTCTGTGGTTGAGGATTCCGGGTGATGCTCGCTTCCACCTTCGGCTTTATCATCACATACCATCAGCCAAGAGCTTTCCCGTAGTGAATAAAAAAAGTCAACGTTCCGCCCAACCCTTGGACCTACCAAGTTATGATTTAGATAAGGAAAAAGGCCAAGATATTTCTTTAAGAGTCTCCGAAACGACCAACTGAAATTGTAATTTTTTACGTGATTGATACACATTGATGCGCATTTTGATCGTCTACCAAATGCAATTGCGATTGAAGCGATTGACAATATTAATAATATTGTAATTGATTGCAACTGATCGTTTCGACTAATGTAAAGAAATATATCGTTCTAGTTTTTAGTTAAAAGAAAGAAAGAAAAATATTTTATTTGGGACACGCACAGGAAATAGGAAACTGTAAAAAAGGAGGATTTAAAACTAACAAAATTTACATTATCAACATTTTTTTAAATACCTGTGCGTGGCCAAAAGGCTCCTATCTCAGCATAATGTTGCGATATTTAAAAAATAAATACCGCAGCGCTGATGTTCAGATAGTTAACGTCTAACCATGTTCTTCTCTCGTATATTCCATGCCGATACATACAAGTTATTCAGCAAAGCGACAGAAGAGCATTAGTTAAGAGTTCGTCTGAATTATCGCAGCACCTGAAGCTATTTTAATGCATCCAAAAACAAATTGGTGAAACAAAATCTATGACCAGTCTGAATACAGTCCAGCCGTTGAGAGTATGCGTTCTTGACAACTGTCAGTTTCATACAAACGAATACGGTGTTTTGAAAGAAAGAACAATATTTTATTTGGGACACACACAGGAAATACAACAATAAAAAAAGAACATTGAAACTAACAAAATCGTGAAAATAAGAACATTAAAACTAAAAAAAAATGCTAAAACAAAAAAAATATTATGAAGACTTATCTCAGTATGATGCTGCGGTATTTGAAAAAAAAAAAAAACTCGGCGCTGGTATTCTCACCACGGACACACCTACATAAAATCATTCAATCACTAGAGGAATAAAATAAACAATAAATGATTCTTATTACAACTAAAAATTGTTCAACTGACAGATGGCAGGAACGCATTCTCTCAACGGCCAGACTGTAAGTATACTTACGCTACCATTAATAGGTTGCCCCCCTTTTCTAAAGTATTTGTACGCGTGATGGGTACCCAATTAATGTAGGCGTAAATAAAGTGATTTTCTCTGAACTTGTCTTATTTCGTAAACAAGAACTTACGTAGGTATAGTTTATTTATTTATTTTTATTGCTGATTGGGCCTGCTCATGACCTCGAACGCGCCTGATGGAAACCGCTGCGTGAGGTCTATGATGGAACGAGCGTACCCAGAAAATGCCTGTTCACTCTTGGTTTGATGGCAGCCGGGTTATATGGGGTAGGGAACACAGACGCTGGCAGAGAGTTCCACACTTTGGCTGTGCACATAATAAATGTGGATAGTAATAGTTAACTGGATTTCGATTTCAAGAAAATCGTGGCTTTAAAAGGCAGTTTTTTTTTTTGCTAAATAATACTCAGCCGCATAAAGACAGTGTGTTAAATTATTGTGCAACTAAGGGTATTGAGTTCAAATTCATTCCTTCATATAGCCCTACATTTGGGCGGCTCTGGGAGGCGTCAGTTAAACTTTTCATATACCATTATCGAAGAGTCGTAGGAAGTACCTATGTGTCTGACATACGAACAGTTTTACACTATAGTGGTTCAAATCGAAGGAACCTTAAATTCAAGACCTTTAACTCGGCTATCAAATTATGTCAACGATTTTTCTTTTTTCACTCCGGCTCATTTTTTTATGTGGACGCCCTTTAATTGCGATATCTGAACCAGATTTAACCTTTATGAATATAAACCGATTACAATTTTTGAAAAAATGTATTAAGGCGAGGTTCTTCAAATTAACCTCTAGGAAATGTAATTTTAATTTCATTTTATTTAGAAACGGTAGTGATTAAACACGTGAAAAAATTATATGTTGCTTTTGAGACCTTTATGTAGGTACGTCGGGTAATCGTTACATAATTGGATAAAGTATGCTCGATGGAAAAAAAATCCAAACATACCCTTATTTTGTAGATTAAAATCATTTTATTTCAATATTATACCACATTATGTACTGAAAATCATATCAAAATAAACTTCTATGATGATGTAATGTCCGTCGGGTTTAACATTGTTAATATCGTAAAGATATTAACAATGTTAAACCCGACGGACATACAATTTTCAACCCAAAATTAACTAAATTCACGGTACAATTTACTCGCACCCAGCCGCCACCTCAAGAACAAAAATGCACGCTCGAAGAACCTCGCCTTAAGATGCAGAAAGACTTTGGAAGGCGTGGCACAAAAATTGTTTGTCACAGTTCTTAAGGCGCCCTACACGGCATAATTCCAGTCCTAATATTAAAATTGATGATTTAGTGTTACTAATAGGTGAAAACTGTTCTCCATTGCAATGGCCGTTGGCTAGGGTCATAAATTTATTTAGTGGGTCCGATCGCTTAGTGCGAGTAATAGAGGTCAAAACTGGTCGAGGCACTCATAGAAGAGCTATAAATAAGGTGGCAGTATTGCCCATTTATAGGGAAGATTGTTTTTTTATTTTTTTATTCATTGTTTAAATTTGTCAGGGTAGCCCTCGAAATTCAATTTTTCTTAAGTTTTTTCGCAGATCAGTATCAGATTGTAAGTTGATTTAAATATGAATCATAAAAATCATCAATATAACTCTCTATGTGAATATTACCGTATTGAATGACTGTTTCATGAATAATATAATAATAATATACATTTGGGGCTAATTCTAACTTCAGGAGTTTTATTGCCGATTCTTATGATTATAATTCTGTAAAGCCATATTTGTTACGGTCGCGAATCATATTATAATTAACACAACCTGACACTGATCTGCAAATTGATAAAAACGCGGCTACCCCTTTAAGAGGGCGTACAAGGGTCCACTAGCACCACTCCTTTAAAAAAATATTATCTCGTGACTGAGAAGGAATTATGAAAAACGGCTCAATCAGCTACCTCGGTAACTGTCTAGAATGTTCTAATTAGTGATGGAAATAATTAGCATTCGCATTCATTGTTAGCATGCGAATGCTCAATTAGCATTTCGCAAATGAAATGAAGTTGCGAAATTCTGTGAAATGCTTATTCATTGCTTCACATTTTTGATGATTTTAATTATTATAATTCTGTAAATACATATTTGTTAAGGCCGCAAATCATATTTTGATCAACATATCAACTGCCACTGACCTGCAAATTGCAAAAAACGAAAGATTATTTGAATTTGGCGGGCTATCTTGGCGCTTTCGCCTTAATTCGCATATTAACAAAATTCACATACTTAATTATTCACAATTATCGTCATATTAGCAAAATAGCATAGCAATAGCAATTCGCATGACACTAACGATTTCGCATGCTATTGAAATTAATGTGAAATCGCATTAATTGCCAACACTAGTTCTAATACCTTTTATAAAGTTTCATATTGAGACACGAACAAAATACGAAGCAACAAAATACGATCTAGAGGAATGTGGCTGTTTTTCTTTAGAATGAATATTTTGTAAGCTATAATTCTTTATGCGTTTCTAAAAAGATCAAGTAAGCTTATAGTGTTATTCATGCGAGTAGGTACTCGTAATTATTGAACCGTTTTTGTTACCAAATAAGACAAGTTAAAATACACTGTAACGGATAATAATGTAATGTACTACACAACGCGCCAGTATAGTTGTGTTCATATCATCTTATGAATTAGGTAGAGTAGTTATAAGTACGTCGTTTACTGTGTTCACTAAATGTGGTTTGGAGGGTGACAAGCATGTACAGACGCCAGCAGGTCAAGCTACCCGAAACTGTCAAATTTTCGCAATCAACTTTGAACTTTATCGTGTAGTGATAAAGATGAAAATCTATTAAAGAAATTTGACAGATTGTAGTAGCTTGATGTGCTGGCGTCTGTACAATCGCCAGCATATCAAGTTACCACAAACTGTAAAATTTTCTAATTCGATTTTGAACTTAACCTCCAACATTTTAAGGTTTAAAATCGTTTGGAGAAATTTGACCGTTTCGTATAACCTGATGCTGTGCTGGCGACTGTACATTTGGCAATGGAAAATTAATTTTATGTTTTTTGATACAATGGTCCACACAGAAGTTAGATAAAATAATGTAAAAGAAACAAAGATAAAAATGAAAATTCGTTTATTGCGTTTGTTTATTCGTTTTTCTCATCATGGGAGAAAATTTTAAAGAGCTTGATTACTGAATATTTAGGTACTTAGTACTTATCGTACAACGAAGCAGGCCCAAATCTTGCTTCTCTAATGCGAGTATAGATACGAGTCATGCCAAAAAAAAAAGCTTGGTTATATGTTAATATTAGAATTTATAATTAATAAAAAATTGTGTATACGCGCGCACACACAAGGGAGTCGAGAGTGGTGGCGTAGAAGGGGCATCACGGCATGACAGCGTCATGCCGTTTGCCGTCACGGCATACGAGTCAGTTTTACTGCCAAGGCGCGCCAATAGATGTTTCACATCAAGTCACTCTCCAAGCCACAATAATGTTAATAATTGAAACACCAATTTAAGTATTCATTAAACGATCTACGTCTAGTGTGTATGAAAAAAAAAATATTTAAAACGATACTTAGATGTATAGCTCGGTATTACTAAGAAATAGCTGACTAATTGTGTATGGGATACTTAGATGTATGGCTCGGTATTGCTGAAGAATTAGTGGCAAATTATGGGTGTATTATTGTACTATACATCACTGCCTACCCCTTTGGGCGTGATGTTATTTTTCGATTATCATCTTTCTGCCCTTGCCCCATGTTACTTGGGTTCGGCGCTACACATTTTCTTCTTCCACTCTCCCCTGTCAACCGTCAGACCGCGTCCAGTTAAACACTTTGTTGGACACTAAACGCCCGCAGACTAGCGTTGAAAATTGCGAAAGATACATTTTGTTTTTTTATCTTTCCTATAAAATACATGTAATTTTCATATCATCATTATCATATCATTCCTTACACAATTCATCCATCTTTTCTTTGGCCTTCCTCTCCCTCTCCTTAAATTATGTCTTGATGTTAATCATTATTTAAAATACTTTAAGATTGTTTGTTTCTATTCATCATTTCATATCCTTGATGTAAATTAATCCAGTTTTCCAGTTATTTTTTTAGGTAACGAGTTACAAATTACAAACTGACTCGCTATCTGAATCTGGGTTCAATGTGTGTAACTATGAAAAGGAAATATACTCCAGAAAATAAAGAAATTATAATTATATTTCGGAATATCATTTCTTCGATCTAGTCAAATTGTGTATCGAAAGTATTAAGTCTTTATTATTAAAGAAGTACCTATTTAGGAAGCTGTCCTCACTATCCGACTCAAAAATGTCCGCTCCGTGACATAGTATAGGCACATATGAGAGCTGGACTCAGTTCGTATTTGCTTATCACCCTACTGTTGAATGTTACTTGCACCATTAAACGGCAAGGTATATTTGTCTACGTGACAATTAGGTATTTTCAATTTTTCTGCCTTAGGGGGCGTCCATTCCTGCCAGGGTTGCGGGTTTGTCCGAAAGAGATACCGTGGCCCTGGCACACAGGCAACTGATGGAACATGGGTGGGTTTTAGTCAGTAATAGTCTGACGCTCCCTCCCGCTCCGCCCAGAGCGGGAGAAGTTATTTGATCATTTCCCACACAAAAAACAAAAAAGTGGGCGTCCTCTAATTACGTGAGTTGTTTAGGGGCACTCGGTGATATGTTTACACTCGGTACGTGTGATCAAGGAATTAGTAAATTTTTTATAAGTCTCAACTTCAAAAAAGCTAAATCAGAGCATACTCAGAATCACCCAAATTATGTTCTTTTCAATTTGGCTACAGTTCTTAAGTGGTACACATCTTTATTAATACCTAATTAGAAAATAAAATATGTCAATTGTGTGATTGTTCAGCTGCAATAATGATTTTCTATTGTAATAATTGTGTTTCAATATCCTTTTACGTGATATGTATTATATAGATTTTTTTTTATGTGATCAATGTGTGTCCGAATATTGCATCTTCTTCCAATAAATAGTTTAAATATTATTTATGTTTAAATGAAAGAAATCGGAACAATTTTATGTATTTTGTACATGTACGGTAATGTTCTTAGCGTTAATAATAATTGTAAATAAGGCTTAAAACTGCCAATATACAATGAAATAATCTAGTTTTATAACGAATGATATTCGTAAACAGTAGTTTGGTAAATTACGAGATTAGATACAAGTAACTATTACTTGTATCTATGAAAGTCTTAAAATAGTGCCAATTATCTGAACAACCTTAGTATTTGTTTACCCTAAACCGGTTCGAAAGCGCCAGGGTAGCCCCGCAATTCCTCTTATGGGGGTGGGATGGTAAATTTTCATCTATTTTTCTTAAATAATATTAAACTACTTATTTTAAAATTATAAAAAAATATATATCTGCTTGAGACCTTCGCAGTAAGCCCTTTCATTTGATATGTCACACGGTATAGTGTACAATACTTTTTTTTTTTAATTTTCTTATTTATCTCCCAAAAGTGACCCCCATATTCAACATTCATTTATTTACGTAACATGTCAAACATGTGTGTTTGGGTAACAGAAATTAATAAATGTGTAACAAATTTCGGTCCATTAGATTCGGAGCAAATTAGCTGTGGCAGACAGACGGACACAGAATTGATCCTACATGGGTTGCATTTTTTCATTCGGACATACGGAACCATAAAATCCGATTTTCGCGGGCTACCTTAGCGCATCCCCTCATTTTTATCATCAATATGTAAAACTTTTAGTATGGGAAAAACCTGACATCGCGAAAAAAAATCAGCAGTCCTATACGTTTTCTCGATTTATGTGAACACAAATGATAACCGAACAGCTGGATTCTTTTCAGCGTTGGTCCTATTGCAAAAGTGGTTCATAATGATGAGTCAAGGCCTTTTGTACACGGCACGGTTTCTTTGCGGTACGGCGATAAACCGCGCCGTAGAAAAACGTATCTGTCAACAAGATTCCATAGTGATCCATACAACACTGACGACCGTGCCTACACACGGCGAATAAACCGTAGTCTTCAACGACAAGAAAAACGTGTGTGTACAAAGGGCCTAAGAAGTATCTAAGATTGTATATTTTATAATTGTGTAATGATCAAATATACCTACACAGCAAGACTGTTTTGTAGTTTTAGAAGTAAAACGTATTTCCAATAGTTTTGACTTTTAATTACTTTCTGGTTCAGAATTGATCATAACGTTGCCCCAACCATCTACCCACCCTAAACATACAGCAATGCGAATAACGTACAGCGTATCACCATCTAAATGGAAAACCAACTGCTTTACATAAATATAATAAATATACTGGCTTATGAAAAATGAAGCCAATTATAGGTTTTCACGGCTAACATTAGTGTAATACAATAAGAGATCTTACACGCATTTTAACACCATACTGCGATCGCCAACCCGCCTGCCAAGCGTGGCGATTATGGCAAACCCCCCACAACTGGGGGAGGCCTATGTTCAGCAGTGGACGTCTTTCGGCTGAAATTATGATGATTACACGTCAAGTTATCAAGAAAAGAAGCACACCAATCGTTAAATCGGTACCACAATCTGTTATTACTTGGATTTCAACATACTAACTGAATCTGCTAAATCAACTTGAGTGAACACAGCTCCTTGTGTGCTGAAGCCGGCCCCCGTGTGTATGAACTGCCGAGTTGGGTCCGATCCCCAGCTCAGGCAGTGTAATTGGATTTTTCCATTAGGAATCTCTCAAAAATTTAAAAGAGTAAATTTAAATGCTTAGATAGTTAGGTCATGTTGAGAGGATGAATTAATGGAGACTAACAAAAGGTATTTACAAGGCAGATGTAAGTGGAAACGCCGGGAGGGGACGCCCTAGGAGGACAACAAAGTGATCTAATTGGGGATTTTCTTCAGAAAGGTCAGGTGCGTAGCACTCGCAAACAGCGTGCGTGTTTGACGATGTATGAACGTAAACGAAGCAAAAGATAGATAGAATACTCTTTATTATGTACACCATAAAAATTACAGATAAAAAATGTTACATAGGGTGACATAATGGGCGCTCTTATGGCAAAAGAAGTATGTAAGGAGCGTAGCAGGTGGCGTTATATAGTTTCTCTCAGTCGCATCCCGGATTCTGGATATCATCATCATGCCTGTATTTCCTGAAGGGTTGGTCAGAGTAATAGTACACCCCCATTTCCCCAGATATGTTTAAGTTCCATGAATAGGGGGCAAGCCTACTATTCTGTGCCCGGTCCACTGGGCAATATAATTTACTCTCGAACATAGGTACTTACATTATTTGTTGTTTTCACAATTTTACTCTCCAAACTTATCTATTAGTTTGATGGCGAGAAGCCGCAGAATCTGACCAGAGCCCACAGTGACCATGACGTGGCTGGCCGCTTTTTTAATACTAGTCTATAACCCAAAGTCTCTAATTCAGATAATTTATGTAAACAAAGTAATGTCAAGAAATGTCACTGTCAAAATGACAGGACAGTGGTGCAAAACATAATATCATATTTCTTTTTTTGTGAATAGTCATCGCTAAAATTAAAGTGAATTATTACAAGAACTATGCAAACAAAATACCGTTCCCAAACAATGTTTTGTGTAGTATGTCGGAGTCAGGGCCATATGATCGTCATAATCAGTTTTAAGTCCAGTGCTAAACGTAGGCCTCCCAAAATCGATTTCCACTCGAAACAGTTTACAGCCGTTTTCATCCAAAATGTGGCTAGATATGCTACTTACAATATGAATCTATGAATGAGAGTTGTAATATTAGTTTAGTTGAAGATGTAATTTTTTTTTTTAATGTTTGTATCTCCTGCATTGTTACCACTATCATAAAATATTTTATACCAGAAAATCTCCTTTTTTAATAACTTTGTTTAAAACCGAAAATTTATAAAAATAATTACGGTATGATTATTTTTTGATTACTATTTCTTAAAATCAGTTCTTAAAAGAAAATGAAACCTCTTTTTTCGCCACTTTATGTAAATTACCATTACAAAGATATTTTTTTTGATATGTTATCCCCGTTGTTTACATAAATTATCTGAATTTGAGACTTTGGGTATAATTTAAAATTTTGCATCAGTGCATGTCTAACGTAACATGGAACTTGAAACAATTTTAGAAATGTGGCTGTGCTATGCCCTTTTGCCTCTGTGAATACAGGCATTACAAAGCATAACATAACATCTCGCCTGTATCTGTAATTTTCTGCTCGGTTTGGTTGCTGGTAGGGTTTGTTCTAAGTCAGCTTGGCTAGCTACCACCATCTTATCTAAATCGACTGACTTATATAAGATGCTGTGTGATGATGGTGATGTTAACAGCATTTTTTGTGTTTCGGCAGTTAGAGGTAAGTTAACCAGTTCCTCTGTGGTTGTGGATTCCGGTTGAAACTCGCTTCTATCTTCGGCCTTATCATAAGTTACCAAGAGCTTCCCAGTTGTTGATAACAAAAAAAAAAACCCGATGGTTTATGCAGAGATGTACCTATTAGTTACACCCACATTTAGCCAGTTCATGTAATAGGGGTGAGCCTACTGCCATCAACCGGGCACAAATCCAGACTCCTCAGAAAATTCAGATGGAAAAACCCAATAACCCAGGACCTCATGCTTAGCAGTAGCGACTCCGAACACTGGTCCAACAGGCATTATGATACTAGTAAAATAAAATAGGTGTTATTGTCACCTAGACAATCACTTTGCATCCCAATACCCAACAATTCTGCAGTCAGTAGTTCATTATCTCCTTTGCAGTCATCAAAATGGATCATCTCAGCCGGCTGCTAACAGAAGAGTCTCCAGTATACAAACATAGTTTAGTACCGGTAATGATAGATCGATTACAGCACCGTAAAAGGATTGTAAAGGTATCCAATCTAAAAAAAAAAAAATGGAGTGTCTGTTTGAAATGTCAAATTAACAGCTTTTTACTAAATGCTTAGGAAAGTATGTAAATACGGTACTTAAAACACAAAAAAACCATTTTTAAATTTTTTGTCTTTCTGTCTGCTTGTTCTAGCTAATCTCCGAAACGGTTGGACCGACGGGACTTCCACTGGCAGATAGCTGATGTTATAACTTACAACTACAAGCTACATTATGCTACTTTTATTTTAAAAAAGGCCACTCGGGCGAAGCCGCGGGCAGCAGTTAGTGTGTAATATGTTTTGTGGCAATAATCTTTGTCTTTAATAATATATTAATGATACATTATTAAGGAACAAAGATTGTAGACAATTAAATTAATTTTTATCATTGTATACATTTTTTGGAGGCTGATTGTACTATCCCACATAACACTTGGTACCTACCATAATTATGTTGTTGCTATAACAGGGTTGAACCTGTACCCTAATTGCGAACCACACAATCTGAATGATTTTAAAAGAGATTGCTAATCCATTGCGTCATATGTTCGAAAAAGTAGTCGGCTCAACAACGTAAATAAGGCAATGGATATTGTTGAACTGTCATAATGAAACAGATTTCTACCGATAGTGTGTTACGCAATTAGGCTTTTGGATGAGAAAGCCTTAAGAGACTGTCGCTTTCAAAGAGAGGTTTAAGTAGGTGAATTAAGGGTTTATATTATAGTCACCAGTAGGGTCACGAAGATCAGCAGTCGCTTCAGGTAAACCTTTACGTATTTGCCAAATTTGGTTTAGGCTCCCACCAACTCCACCCCTAACAGAAAGCCGGTCTGAGACCCAGCATTAGGCATATTATAGGCAAAGATAGAGGCCACACAGAAAATAAAGTCAGGTACTCACTGGCACTAACAGCTGTGACAGTAGATTGTTTGTGGACTGGTGCTAGTAGTCTACATACACATTTGGATACAGTGAGCTCGCTACTGTGTACGCGAAGGAAGCCGCAATTCCATTGCTGCCTACGACCACGCTACGTACAGTTGCGTGTCTGGCAAACAAAAGAACCCGCACAGCTAAAGCGCATAACCCACGCAGCAGTGGAATAGTGCCTTTATTGTTATCATATTTTTTTCTGATTACCTACTTGGTCGGCGTTCATACATACTTACTTTAGTTATAGTGTAATTTGGGTTCATGTAAATTAAAACAACAAGTATTTTATATCACAATAATTTATTTTTTACAAATGAGTTATTGATCACAACGGCTTTCAAAGGTAATGGATCTTCGAGTTTAGTTGAACAAAATGGTTAAATGAATTCAAAATGGACGAAAAACAAAAGTGATGTTATAACAAATATTATGAAAATATTTTCAGTATGGAGGATGAATTAACTAAACACTCGATGAAGTTTCATCTAAGCACATTCACAAAGAAAATTAAGTCGCAAGATTTGAGCTCATGACAATCAAACAATTTACCTACCTAAGCAACATCCCGTAAACGGTCACACACGGTGATAAAATTTTAATATCGTACAAGACAACAACTGCACCGATATGGAATCGCTTCTCCTATTTTATGAAATTTTGGTCCCAACACTCGAACATATCGGTAATATATCTATACCGCTCGGCTAACATACAACGTACATCATCTGTTAAACCATTTGAACACTTAGATACTACAATATAAAATGTGATCGACACATCAACAATTTAATTATCTAAGTAAGTAATAGCGGCGCGGCGCCGGCGTCCTAATAAATATAACGGCGACGCGACGCGACCTATGTTTGTATGTATGTACAGACACACTTCATAATATGTATGTATATACAGCCACACTACATAATATGTATGTATGTGTGTGTGTACAGCCATACTACATATGTATGTATGTGTACAGCCACACTACCTATGTATGTACAGCCACACTCCCTACTGCAGCTTGCACTCGCCGCATGCCGCATGTTGCGACGCTCAAAACACAAAAGTCGAAACATGCCTCAAAACATTTCGTCGACATAACGTTAGCACTGAGAAAACACAAGTTCCTGGGCAGCAGCAGTCTCTGATACTTCAGATGAAATGTCTCTACACTTGTTATGTCACAACGTGTCTTCTGCAGCGCGAACGTAAACCAATACTACAATAGTATGAACTTAACATTTCTCACGTACATGTCGGCAGTGCAAACTAAGCGTTATGTACAACGCGTCCTCTTACACATTTACAAGCGCTAGCTGTGCGCGGGCGCATCATTATGCATTTTGTACCGTCGTGGGAACGCCGCGATCGTCGGCGAACGAGCAGTCCGCGCGATCGGGGCTTCGCTAAGAAAATATACAACTGTCTGGCGACACTTAGTCTATATGTACAGGGTGTGCGACGCGAGTCGCTAGCACAGCACGGCGCGTTCCGCGGCGGCGCGCGCCGAGCGCAGCGCGCGGCAAGGGCACTCCGGTGAGCCACACTCGCCGTGGGCCACGTGGCCCGCGTGGCCCGCGTGGCCCACGTGGCCCACGTGGCCCACGGTGTGGTGCAGCTTGGCCGGCTTCTCGTAGTCCGGCTGGAACTTCTTGCACAGCGCCAGCACGGATGGCGCGTGTGGGTGGGATTTGCGGGACACCTGTTGCAAAAAATATATTAGTACAACTTTCTTGTACTTTCCAACCTAACTACCTCTCACGACTACGTCTAGCGGGCCCCGAAGCGTCACTCACATGCAAGCGTTTGCTGCAAGTCACATAACACATCACGGTATTCTTCTAGCATAGTTACAAAATAGTTTCAGCCGAGACGAACTCACGCGCAGCCCCGGACATTCGAGAAGCACATCTACATCCACACTGTACATATTACTTCTAACCTGACCGCCAGGGAATAGGCGTGTGTGTGTCGTGACGTGCTCCTTAGGGCGGGCTCACACTGGCGCGTGGCCGCGTCTCACCTTAGGCGTGGAGGGTGCGTCGGGGAAGGGGGGAGACACGTCGCGCGCGTGCGCATGCTTCAGCGGCTTGTCGCGCTCCTCGCACTCGTGACCCAGCGGTGATGATGGTCGGGACTCTGATGATTCTGGAAACATTATTGATGATTCGTTTTTGCTGATTTGACTCATAATAAGATCAAGCGTTGAATAGTAATAGATTGTTTAAGTGTGGATTGTTTGGAATTGATTTGTGTTGTATTATTTAAAAAAAAAAATTTCGTCATTTAGTTTGACTGAATGCTTCAAATCACCACAGCTTTAAAATAATTAATGCTAAAATAACAAAATCTCATGTGATTCTTGAGTATATACTAGTATACACTCTTCTCCATTAGCAATCGCATGACATGACCACAAGCATCCTCTCAGGTAAAATAAAGTGTACGATCATTTCCCAAGCTAAGTTATTAAGGCAATATTTTTCAACAACCAATTAGTAAGTTAAAGTTAGTTAAAAGAAAGTCAATAAGTGATAGTATGATGATGATGATAACGTACATTAACTCACCTTTTTCATCATCATGTGACCCGTTGGTCCCATTGCAGCCGTTGACGCCATTGTGACCGTTAACTCCATTAACTCCGTTACATCCGTTAACTCCATTAACTCCGTTAACGCCATTAACTCCATTAACCCCGTTAACTCCGTTAGTTCCGTTGACGCCGTTGACGCTGTCGTCGGCGGCGTCGTCGTCGGCATCGGCATCGGCGTCACTGGCAAGCTCGGTGGCGTCAAAGCCGACGCCGACAATCGCGCGCGGTAAGTCCGCCTCGTCTTTCAACCAGGGGTGCTCCAGGCACTCTTCCACTGTAAGACGACCCCTGAAAGTACACAAGAATTTAATAAATTAATTAATTAAAGAAAAAAAAAATACAATTCCCCAAAGTCACTGAGTCCCAAAAAAGGATTAATCTAACTTACAAATATAAGAATTTGATTAATTTCAGATTCTGAGCTTGCCTTGCTCATTCAAAAACATGAGATGAGAGTCACTAGCATTAGATATTAGTGTCATCTGCATAGTGCACCCGGAATTCCGGGTGCACTATGCGAGATGCACCCGGAATTCCGATGGGGGATGGTTTAATTAAAGCATTGTCAATTTCAAAGAGTTATCACTCGTTAATGTCTGCCTGCAATATCCCACTGCTGGGCAAAGGCCTCCCCGATGACTTCCAGCATTTCGGTCCAGACCTAATGTGGACCATTACTTATCAGATATTTTCGTTCTTTCTTTATTAATTTTGTCTAGCGGGACTAGCTGGCTAGTTTTTTCTACGAGGTCTGCCGCGCCTTCTGGCTGTCACAGGGCTCTCAGGAGAGTTATCACATCGTGCACAAATAGATCTTACAATACTTACTTAGGATCAACAACAAGCGTCTCCTTGATAAACTGTATGGCCCTCTGCGAGACTCCTCGGAACAGGTCCTTGGGGAAGCTGAGCTGGCATTGCGCGATGTTGAGGTACGTCTCCTGCTTGGTCTCGCCCGCGAACGGCGAGTAGCCGCTGAGGAGGACGTAGGCTAGCACGCCAATCGACCAGATGTCGGCCGCGAGTGATAGGGGCTCGTAGGATAGGATTTCTGGTGCTGTAGAAGAAAATGGTTATGTTTTAGTAAAAAATGTAATCATATTACGAGATTCTGGACGAAATTCTGGTATATGAGTGATGTGCGAAAAACTATAGGAAAGATGATACAAATCCTGGTAGACCAAAAACAGAAAAATAAAGTTCAGACACATGCCAAATGCTGAGTTGTGCTAACTAATAAAAAAATAAATTTACGGTGCATATTACAAAAAACATAAAATATTATTTTTGGATCCTCCACGCATAAAAATTTACGAAGAACTCATGGATAAGTTTCGCCTTTGCATCTACGTCCTTTTACGTGACTTTTACAACACGGCGAAAAATACGTATTTTCACGACTCCTACTCATGCGAGGTATAAAAGTTGAATCTCTTGGTGTAAAAGTTGAATTTTATGGGACTTTCTTAGCGTCGTAGTGACGAACCAATTTCGTTTGACCCACATTGGACGTGTAATGCTACTTTAACTTACAGCTTTTCGATCACGAGGAGTTTCTAAAGGCGCGCCGATGACTTTCCCCAATTTATGGAACAAGTCGCTCCCTACTCATTAAATTTCGATGGCAGCTCTTTAAATGTTATCGTAATGTGATTTCTAATTTAAGGCCTGGAACTTTCACTTAGGCATTGTATTAGAATTCATTAATGCCTAGACAGTAGCTACGTCATCGCGTTTTCGATGTAAGGTGGGATTAATTACTAGGGGACCCAGAGGGGACTGAATCTCGGTACCTCATACGGAGAAAATGTCATCTGATTTTCACATTTGTTTGATTGAAAAGTATAAAATTTGCCCCATAATTATGGTACATATATGGATTGTCATTTGTAGATTTTTTGACAGTTGTTACGGGTCGTCAGAAGCCCGTATATCTGATAACCAGTCTTAACAAGGGGTATCATGTTACGTAGTAACTGGGTTATGGAGGTCAGATAAGCAGTCGCTCCGTGTAAAATACAACTGGTATTTTGCTGCATCTGGTTAGACTGAAAGCCGACCCCAACATAGTTGGGAAAAGGCTAGCCCGATGATGATGAGTAGCGAATTACAAGTTCATTACAAAATCCCGAAAACAACATCCAAAAACACTCACCAACATAGTCCCTTGTGCCTAATATCTCCCGTACGTGTGCTCCGGGCTGTATAGCGCGACTTATACCGAAGTCACATATAAGCAGCTCTTCTCCACCAGCTGTGAGGAGGAGGTTCTGAGGCTTGAGGTCCAGGTGTGCCACCCTCCGCGCGTGCAGGTGCGCCAGGCCTTCAAGCACGTGGCGTAGGGCTCTTCGGGCTGCGCCCTCTGAAAGGCGGTCTTCTTCGTCAAGGAGACGCTGCAGTTCCCCGCCAGCGCATAATTCTAGGACAATCGCCACTTCTGAACGGGTTTCGTATACCTGAAAAGTTGAGGTGGGTGGTTAGATGTTTGGTAACAAAAGAGCTTAAACAGTGACGCTATTGGAATAATAGATCATATTTCTCATAGCTCATAATAGAAAGTCTTTAACGGCGAAGGTACGTCTACCGAAACGAAAACTGCTGCGCCATCCAAGTCTTTTATTGTTCCCAAACACACATTATAATATTAACTCGAGTAAAGTTAAAATTTAAATTCAGCGTCTCTTTATATTCCACACCTTAAGTTCGACAGACCTTGTTCTACTCTCGACAAAATGTCCCCACATTTTGGCCGGTGCTCAAAATCAGAAAAATAATACAACTTCTTATTTTTACCTAATTAATATGTAATCCATCTTACCTCGTGTAGACTGACGACGCGCGTGCACTCTGCGCACAGGTCGAGCACGGCCACTTCATGCAGGATCTCACGCGTCGTGTCGGCCGCACGTCTCCTTTTGCGTATGATTTTTGCCGCGTACTCTTCTCCGGAAACTAAATGGCGAATCTTGCGCACTGATGCGAACTTCCCCCTGGAATAATGGAAAAGAAATAAATTAATTTTGATGTTGATAAGAGGCGTTGTTGATGAGGGCACTAAAAAGTTGTACAATCTTAAATGCAAAACGTTGTGGATAATTCTCACGGAGATAAATAAAGTTATGGCTACAATTGCTCCGGTCCAATATATTCCCAGCTTTTAGGCCAGTAGGAAGGGCTTAAACAAATTTATATAATGTGCAAATCTAAAATTAGTTCCCACTACGATAGCAAAACGGAGGACATAAAATCAAGTGCCAGCGCGAAAGCTATCGCAATAGAAAGTCTTACAGCCTACGAAATTGACTGAAACCCTCTAAATCAGGTTTGAAGGCAAATGTGATATTACCGTCATTGTAATCGGTTGATTTCATTAGACTGTCGCTGTTTGAGACAAAGTGTTGCTCGTAAACACATCAGGGGCGGCCATTAGGCGGCATTAGTCGGAATAATTACCAGCCGAGAGGAGCGGCGCAAGCGCACAACCGCGGAGTCGTGAGGGGATCCTTCCAGGTGATCTATGGGGTCGCCGTACATCTAGGATTTATGGGAATTGGTTCCGAACTATTTTTATGAGACAGCTCAAATGTATTGTAACGACACAGAAACGAAAATTGTAGATAATGTTTCCGGAAGGGTATCGAAACATATAAATATAACATGGTAGGTTCCTGATTGGAATCAGGAACTCAGAATATTGTGTACCTATCTACATTAGCATAGCATAATTAGCATAGGTCGTTATTTAGACTTTCTATTTCGCGCATAACGAACCCATTTTCCAAAACTAGTTGCTAGAGCAAGCACTAAATTTCCTAGAATAGGGCTCATTAGGACCGTAAACGATGCTGTTATGCCTCGGAACAAAGGTTTATTTACATTATACGCACATATTAAGTAATTTTGTTATACCAACAATGAGTGGGAAAGCGAGGTGTTTAGGTTTGCGGCTGGCTAATTCTAAGTATCGCATAAATCTGTGGTTTGATTGCGCGCACGCAGTTCGCAATTAGCTGCGTGGCGCGGGCGCCGGCGCCGGCCACACCACGAGATGGAAACAGAAGGATCACACTCAATGCAACGGCCGTTATCATAATTTTAGTGCAATCTCGTGGCCACTTCATTATCACTGCATACTTATCTATCTACAGTATCTACTAAACTGCTGATTATCTGCAAAGGCAGTTTTGCATAGGTTGTTGTAGAAGTAACTTTGTTATACAACTACATCTTGTAAACATGATTTAAAGAAATTGGAAAATGGATGAAATGGCGGCAGGTCACGGGAACAATCTGCGACTCCCGCATTCCAATTAAACTTAAGGGGAAGATTTATAAAACAATGGTGAGACCTGCTGTCTTGTAAGGATCAGAATAAAAGGCCACAAAAGTGATTAATGAAAGGCAATTGCATGCAACTGAGATAAGAATGCTAAGAGGTATGTGTGATGTAATGATGTTACACAAATGGATAGAATAAGGAATGAGTATATAAGTAGAAGTCTGAAGGTGGCACCGGTGACAGAAAAGTTGTGTGGGAATCGGTTGTCATGGTATGAGCATGTGATGCGGAGGAATGAGGGAAATGTCGTCAGGAAAGTTTTGAGTATGAATGTGGATGGCTTTATGAGTAGGGAAAGATGATTATATGGCTAGAAAGGGGGTGGCTACCGAGATGACTACTAATAGAGAAGTATGCCCAAAATTTGCAACTGGTGCGTAGTGGGTTTAACTAGATTTTCTGACCTTCTGCACTTTTTTGCCGCCACCAACACCGTTCCTAGGAATGTACGCGTGTATGATTCAAGATTTACTGCTGGCCAAACGAGAGATCTACTATGTGAAACATTCGGCGGTATTCCGTTTAGATGGGATGTGGTTGCTATGTGCGCGAATTTGTCACTAATATCTTGGTCAAAATCTGCTTGGAATACGCAGATCCTGTCGGGATCCTGCATTAAAGTTGAGAGACGAGTGAAGGTGTAATGAGTGTACTGGAATGTCTAGCAATAGATGATAGACAACTATTGCGTGAATGCACCTGAATTTCGATGACATTCGGCACACAGATAGTTTATAACCTGGATTGAACACAGGACAACTTTTATCCCGGTAAACATTTTTAATTTCTCTCTGGACCAAGTTCTGATGTCCATGCCGACGAAGTATCGGGCAGAAGCTAGTAACATAATAAATAAAGGATTCATCATAATTCTATGGTAGTCATCAGCCAAACATGAGAGGAAAGGCAATTCTTTAACCCGTGTTGAAAATCAATTTCAACTCTTAAAGTTACAGTATTATGTATATTCAAGACAGATGAACGCGAATTAAGGCTCCTACAAACTCCTACAACAAAGGTGCCTTTGTTTCTCGTCGCGTGTCGCGTCTGTTTGTAGGACCCTTTAAGCTGCTTCATTATGGTGCTGCAAACTGTAGATAGCGACTAAGCTTTTTAATTGCTCCTATTCAAAGGTAAATAATTATGAATATTGAATGTAGAAACATAAGCATCAGAGATGGGCCTTGTTGAATGAACATACACTGGTGAAAAGCAGCGTAATATGACTCGAGAATCAATCAACTCAATTTTTCTTGATTCAACATCAAAAAGTGTTTCCCAATACTATACAGTCATAAAAAGGGGACACCCATAATGAATATCAAACAATAAAACATACAAAAAATCTAAGTAAAGAGAATTTCCCACGTATCTAGTTCAATGTCGTTACGTGGGTAAATAAATGACTATATTCTATTAATTAGCAAAAACATCACTAGCGACTCATTGTAACATGAATTCATGAATACAGTAGCGTACGCAAAACCAGAGCGGGTTACGCAAACTGTACCGTAACGTAAACGTAAAACAATTGGGTATTGAGGCCAATGTCGGCACGTGGAGGACGTAGTGAGGGCAGCAGAGGGCAACGGAGGACATTGGAGGGCAATCGGGGGCGGTTAGAGGGCGTATCGCCACCCCGTGGCCGAGTGACCTCGCCCGGGTCATGGCTGGGGTGGCCGGCGAGACGGACTATTTTCAGGTCTTTTTCGGAAATGGAAACTGGGAAGGTCGATTGGGATTCTCGTATTGGTTCGGTTGAGTTGTGTAATTAAAGTAAATGACTATAGGGGTTGTTTTTGCGAGGTAGTTAGGTAATATATGAGATTATTATATTTGATTACTGTGGAAACAGTTCAATTAGATAATTATGCATTTAATTGTGTGAATTATAAATCACTACATATTATAAAACAAAGTCCTCCGCCGCGTCTGTCTGTCTGTCTGTCTGTTCGCGATAAACTCAAATACTACTGCACCGATTCTCATGCTGTTTTCACCAATGGATAGCTTGGTTCTCTAGGAAGGTTTTAGTATATAATTTGTTATGTTTTTGTATGCATTTTTGTATGAATTAACGATATTTGTTGGAGGTGTCGGAAAAAAATAAGCCGTCTGGGAGCTTTCAACGAAAACGCTGTCTAAACCCTTTGAGATATAACAAAATAATGTATGGTGGAATTGTGTATCATAAAAAGGTCTTCAAAAAAGTCCGCGATGGCATATGTCTATCTCTTAAGGATAACATACTATATCCATTTTATTGACTTTTTGTAGGTATTTGTTTGCCGAATTTTACTCTTGGAAATACGATTACGATAACAATACGCTATAATATCAGTAGCTTTTAGCCAAATTATGTTCGTAGATAAATAAGCTAGCTACTTACGTGTATTTCAAACAGTATACAAGAATATTTATCATAAAAACATTACTAAACACGGCGGCCTTATGATCAAAATTTGTGCATTCCAAAACTTTCGTTACTTTTTCACTGACATATTTATCACTTTTCGATAAACTAACACTCAATACGAAATCTACACTTATTTCTCAGTAATTCTGTATAAGATTCTTCTAAGATTAAACCGTTTTCTCATTGAATCCATTACTTTACGCACGTATAACCTTGATGAATGTTTACATTAAGCATCGCGTCACACCGCCACACGACCACAGAGTATAGACGTATTTTGTTTTCTTTTTTCGTTCGTTTAGTGGTGTTCCCGCTAAAATGTCAACCGGTCAATTATTAGTCGATTAATCGAATTCTACATCCAGATCGTGTTGCAAGTACAAAATAAATGTCTAATATTTCGTCCAATTGCGAACGTGACCCTGAGAAAAGTTAGTACTTACGTGAATTATTCTAAAATTATTATTTGTGTCGCAATTTTATTTCGTGTTGTATTTGGTACAATTGATTGCTTTAAGAATTTGAGTGAAATTTCGTATTTTGATTTTGTGTTTGTTATCTTTAGGTAAAGACTCATTCACGTTCAGAACATAAGTACTTTTACTATATTAAATCATTTGTTTCGGTTTCTATTCACATAGTGTTCATGAAGAAACCATAAAACCATAGTTATTATTGTGAAATGTTAAAAGTTTGATGTCAAGCTCGATAGATGGCGTTGACGTCGAAATAGATCTCGCTATGGTTTCGTTACCGCGATTTGGTTGGGGTCTCGCAATTGTAATTAAATATACCAGCTTAGATCAGTACACAATTGTGGTTTTATTTTCAACCCTATTAGTGTGCACATTAGTTCGATAGTTCAACTCATTACCAGCTCGGTAATAAACACATAGTGAGTCACATTAAAATTAATATTAAGTTAGAATTTTGAGATATAGCCTGGGATATGGAGAGGGTAGTACATAGGGTACTTTTTTATGCGATAACCGACATCCACGCGGGCGAAGCCGCGGGCAAAAGCTAGTTAATAATATAACCCTTATAGTACGAACTGTACCGTGTGGTGCCGGACGTAAAGAATACCACCACCCCATTTCCTCCCGTGGGTGTCGTAAAAGGCGACTAAGGGACTTACTAGAGAATGGGCAGCAGCGTACTCTATGCATTTTCAATACCATACTGCGATCGCCAACCCGCCTGCCAAGCGTGGCGATTATAGCAAACTCCCCTAATTGGGGGAGGCTTATGTCCAGCAGTGGACGTCCTTCGGCTGAAATGATGATGATGATGATAGTACGAACTTATTTTATTACTTCGCAAGCTGAAGTCTCAAGGCAACACAGACGATTGAAAAATCGGCCCTAACTCGATATTTATTGCGGCTGCTAATTCCACATCTTGACCTAACTTTAGGAACATTATATAAAAAAATCATCTATTTATACTATCAATTCATCCCTTAGAACAATAAATAAAATTAACAGTACAGTAACCACCAATACAAGTACACTTCATACTTGGCTTTGTAAGGGCGTGACGGCAGTATGGCACGGATCGATGGACCCCGCCCCGCCTCCGTAACCCAAATAAAATAAATAGGCCGTGAAAGGGGATGACGCTCATCTTTGCACAGCGCTTATCGCGTGTAAAACTGACATTAATTCAATGACACTTATCCTGATTTAGGATGAAAATCAGATAACGTTGTGAATGGGGATGGTTTGTTTACGTTTAGGGCTGCTCACCCGAAGAGTTGGGGTGGTCACTTGTTGCAGATTGGTTTGATATGATTTTTTTAGTCTGAGCCTTTTTAGTCTATCATATTGTTCCGTGGCAAATAAGGAACATTAGTTTTAGGTAGCTGTAAATAATGATGACGGACACTACACCGGTGACTGAAAAGTTGTGTGGAAATAGGTTGTCATGGTATGGGGCTGGGCATTGTGGGGTGCAGGGTAGTGAGGTATTATAAGAGTGTTAGTTAGTAGGTGGTTACGACTATTTGTATATTGTCCTATAGCACGTTGTAGAGTAAGCCAAACCTCAACTTGTAAGTGACCCCGAGAGGTTTTAAGAACACTTACAAGTAAAGAATAGGGGAAAATGTAAGGTCAGAGAAGGAACTACCTCGAACCTATCATCAGAATTGGAGGTGTCCAGGCTCGCTGAAATCGCCGACCTCGGAGGGGCAGGTCACGGCAAGAGGTCCGAGAGCCATCAGCCGTCGGAGACTTCAGCGAGCCTTGATACTCCTCCAGTTCTGATTATAGGTAGGTGGTAGTTCCTTCTCTGACCTTACATTTTCCCCTCCCGGGAAAATGTAACGTTACAGCATGTGGTGCGGAGGAATGAGGGAAATTTCGTCAGGAAAGTTTTGTCTATGAATGTGGATGGCTATCCAACAAGTAGGGGAAGACCAAAGAAACGATGGATGGTGTGAAAGATGATATGGCTGGAAAGGGAGTGACTACCGAGATGACGACGGAAGACTCCTACAAACAGGCGCGACACGTGACGCGACACAAAGACACCGCGTTCCACGCGACGAGCGGTCTCTTTGTGTCGCGTCGCGTGTCGCGCCTGTGTGTAGAAGCCTTAATAGAGAAGTATGGAAAAAAAAACATGTTTCGCCGACCCCAAATAAATTGAGATAACAAAAAACTCAACATTTTAGTTTTTCCGTCTACTCTTCGTGATTTTGAAGTTCAGTGGTGGCCCAGTCGTAACAGCTCTGACTGTTGTAAGTCGTAAGTTCGAACCCACACAGGTGGTTTACTTTCTGTAATCACCACTTCGCTCAAAACGGTGAAGGAAAACATCGTGAGGAAACCGGATCCTAGAACCAAAAATTCGAAGTCATGTGACATCTTCGAATCCACACTGAAGAAATAGACACATACATATATGATGCCTACGCAAGTACACACGGCTACATATAAAGCTATACATTTTCCAGTATAAGGTGACCTGTCATTGTACGGAAATCCTATACAATGCGAGATCTGCTTATAATGGAAATTATAGCTTGATATTTAGCCGTGTGTACTAAGAAGTTTATCTATCGTGTAAAACATATGAAAACACTGTTGACACCGTGTCACTGTGTCAAGTCGCGCGTTGACCTGAGATGCGCGTGCGCATTCCACACAACTGTTGCGCAGTGCAACCGTCTACATAGACAGACCTACTGAGAAATTATACCTAAACATAGAAAGCCAACTTATAATAGATTATTTTATTAACAACTGGGTATAGGTTGACTCATATACTAGGTAGCAAGTAAGTATAACCAAATCCTTGTTTTATTTAGAAAAGGAAAGATATAATTGCGCAATTTTCCACTATGAATTCCGTACACCATGAGTGTTTCATGTTGTACTCCTGAACTTTGGTGTCTCATTAAACCTTCTGTTTGGTGTTTTCACCGAACACCTTAGCAATATCGGCGTGACGCGTTGACCTAAGTTTATGACTTATTATTTTATATTAGATTCAGTACACTTTTGTCTACCACGTTAGCCGCGTGTATTCAAACATTTCATTAACATTTTAACACTATGAACAGTTTGAGAGTGAGTCAATAAATAGTGTTTAACAAAAACATTTGTTTCTCCTCAAAAACATCGACACTTTGCCACGTACCCCGACACCTTACGTTATATTCCGATAAACTAGCTTACAAATATGACTATTTGACGTCGCTGGTAAACCCCACCAGACTTAGTTTTAAATCATTCCGCAGCGCTTACTCACAGGATTCCCGAAATAGCATCAAATCTTTTTGCCCATTTAAAGTCGGCATTTATTTCAGTGATTACGTCAGTCGAGCAAGAAGTCTGGGCAGCCGCAACAGGCGCCGACGAAATTCGGCGAAAACACACGCACCTGCCCGACAGCTGCGACGAGTGGCAAAAAAGCAACCTGCATCCAACGGACGCAGAGCTTGTTTTTTTAGGAAACTCTAATTTGAGACACGATAATAGTGTGAAAGGAAATCCACACTTGAAAAGCTGGTTACCATGCCGCATGCGGCCGTTGCAAATCAAATAAAACGTTGGCGTAATTAAAAAGCTTGTTCAAGCTTTTGCAAAAATATCATGAGAAACTCTTTCAAATTATACTGCTATACTGTTCGATTTTGGTATCAGTTTGGACGAATCTTTCTAATGATTACGAAATATAGTTCATTCCCCTTGGAAATTCTATATCATCATCAAATAATAAAGTAAAATGTGAGTACATTGTAAGATCGATGCTGAAGATAGCGTAATCAAAATGAACCGCATTACCACTAGCATTTACTGCCCCTCCTATAAGATAGCTATGATGAATCGAACTACGATTGAGAGCGATAACATTTTAGATCACAAGATTACGAGTTTGATGCAACATCTTGCATTTTATGGATCGAACAACGTGTTATTAAAAATGTCATAATCAGTTACAACGCAATCCGTGCATCGGATCTTTGTAATTTTGTTGTTTATCGCTCCCTACCATATTGATAAAGCTGGTCTGCAACAAATATTTATGAGGGCCCGTCAGTTTTATGAGTATGCGAGCCGCGGGTAGTGCACCGATAAAACGCTCATTTTTTCATATAAAACGTCGCCGAGAGTGGTGGTGCGACGTTATAAATCACAATCAGGTTGATATGAATCCGTTCATCATACTCGGCGTTCACTTTCCGCCGGGGTCCCGTAATAAATGCGGCCCGGGTGCAGCGCGGCGCGTCCATTTGTTCCGACTCACTTTCTGCATAATAAAGCGATTTGTGGGCGGGTTGCGCTGCTTGAGCAACGCGTCATTAGTCGCGTGCACTTCTCACGGTGCGTGGCGCAACGGGCGCGACGGGCCCGACAGCGAAACCCCCGTCGCGTTGCGCAACGCGCTGCGATCGATGACCGACTAAAAGCGAAAAGGCGTCCTTGGCAGTGAATCGAGTGCGTCCGCCGCCTCACCGGTCAGTAATTATTCATAAGCGTTGCACAACGACGCCCGCGCGACGATCGATGCGCGCCCGATACCTCCGCGCCGATGGCTATCGACACGCTCCATCGATCGCGCTCAGCGTAACAGGACGCCTCCAGCACCATCCATCATCTCGATCGTATTTCTTAATCGTATCTTATAGATAATGCGTTAAATCGTACATCGGAGCGCGACTCGCGAGTCGATTGAATCATGACTCAGCTGCCGCGAATGTCATAAGAGTTTTAGATTCGAAAAGTAAACATACCAGCGCGGTATGTTTACTTTTATAAATAAGGCTCGGCGGACAGGTGCCCTCGCAGCGCCGGCGTCTAGCTGCTGTACTAAAAAGGTTCGATCTAGAAGTGGTTACGGTCAAACGTGGATGGACGAAACGGCGCGGCGACGGACTGGACGGTCGCGAGCCCGATTTGGTTGTGATTACTGGCTGCGGACGTCTAACTGTGTCCCAAGGAGGATTACTGTCGCATAAATATGGAGAATGACAAAACGCGGCGACCTTGCGACTAGTTAATTACTATAAGGAGTGCGAGATGCACAGACAGCATCAGTGGGACGATTATGCATGTGACATTGGGATTTGTATCTCGGACGCTCGCGTGTGGAAAGGCGAGCAGACAGTCGCAGCAGCCCGCGATCGACGGAAGTCGTAAAATTTTACAACTGCTGTCGCCGGCCCTCGATTCGAATTATATAAAGCTTTACTGCTCCCTTGTGCTGGTCCATGCAAATGGGCAGCAGTAGCAGGGGTCAACACACCAGTCAGCGTGACTCGCACATGAGCAGACAATGCAAACGCAAGGGGTGCTCCGACGAGATGCAATCAAATTTTAAATTAGAAATGTGTACAATAGTATTGTGCGTCAATCGAAATGAATTACACCCTTAGTTGGGGAGTTAATTAGTTTAGAGATCGAATTTTCTTTTGTTAACTGTAAAAAGGATTTGTTACAGTAATGGTGTATATTTTATGGGGCTGAATATTAAATACAAATTAATGTGTCGTTAATAAAACACAATTTCCTCTTCATAATTCTGGCTATACAATAAAGTAAGCTCAATCTCTGCTCAAAAATAACTTGAGATGATGAAATTCCAGACGGCTAGTTAGTAGTCAGCCTTTCTACGAAGACTGCAATGATGTCGGAACACTTAAGAAATAGCCCCAATCAGAAGTATAATAAAGTGGATTACAGTTATTATCATTTTGCTAAGTGATGAGGTTTTATCTGGGCGTGGACGGCGGTTATTGGGAGCAACGATTGCCTCACGTCGATGCCATCTACTATAGTTTGCGCAACGTTAGATTGATGGGGCTCAGTAACAATGAGCTGAGTACCTCTTTCTTATCGGGGCACCACGACATCGCTCTCGCAATGCTGATAGCGGTGAGATAGATCGCAAGGAGTTTAATGTGTGTAATTTCATTGTTATCTTTAGGGTGTGGCACACGGCAGTATTGCTTTAGTATTAAGATAAATCATAACAGTTTATAATCATAAAACAATCAATCACTTTATAATAAAATGATCACAATGCTTTATTTTGGATGTTGAAGAAATTGTAATAGGTAAAGGGACTTTTAATTTGAAACTGTGGTCCTTGCTGTCGCATAGAACGGTATGATCATGTCAACGAGGTTACACAAAAAAAATTAAGTAGTAATAGTAAATAAATAAACATTGCGAATTTGCGAATGTTTGCAAATTTTTAAGGTCCAACAATTCATCTCGACAGGGCGGCGAGAATTAAAAAAAAATGAAAATGAACTTCAACGTTTTGCAAAAGCAAATCAAAAAAGAAAACAACAATTTTATAACATAAATATAAAATAAACATTTTGCGTTCAATCCCATGTCAGAACCGAAGCTGATAAATGTCCATAACCATGAATATCTTGTGGAGACGATGGCCTAACCACGTCCATATAAGACAAAAGTTACATATTGTGCATAGAATAACATAATTATGTGAATGGGCGATCGTTAAAATCGAATTGAATGAATAATAATATATTCTTAGTGAGCTTTTAGTATTGCGAAAAGTATTGGTAAACAGTTAGTGAAGAATATAAATGGGTTTGAGGCTTGTAGACTATCATTTGGTTGGGGCTAGGAAATGAGCTGAAGAGGACCCGCATTCCTCTTCTTTTGCCCTTTTATCTATACACATACTAATACTAATAGCAAAGCTAAAGAGTTTGTTTGTTTGTTTGAACGCGCTAGTCTATGGAACTACCAGTCGAATTTTAAAAATCTTTTTGCATTTTGATAGCCTATTCTTGAGAAAGGCTATAAGCTATTTAACATCACGCTAGGACGTTGCAATGCGACGGTTGTGGGTCGGGGCTCAGACCAAATAAAAAACCAAGACAGAGCTCTGCGAAGAATACAGTGAAGACTGCCAAAACTACGCCTCCGTGCTGTGCGTACACGCTCACACGCACGCATTTACAACAATTTACAATCAAACTACACCTCACTAAGTGCACCCATGTTTACAAAACCGGCCTCACGTCACTGTTGACAGCACTCTGTCTTGGTTTTTTATTTGGTCTGAGGGTCGGGGGAACAAGAAATTTCACACGGACGAAGTCGCGAGCAGAAGCTAGTCACTTAACCTGTCGTATGCCGTAATTACAGACACAATTAAGGCTCCTACAAAGAGGCGCGACATACGACGCGACACAAAGAGACCGCGCGGCACGCGGTGTCTTCGTGTCGCGCCTGTTTGTAGGAGCCTATTGAGTCTCGCGTGGATCTACTTTATAAGAAGGGTCAATAAACGAACAGTTCTATGATTGGCCAGCAATCGGCACGATACTTAGTTGTCTCCAAAATTGAGGATGTTGCAATCTTCAATTTCTTTACCGTGTCGATTTTGGGATCATTTGGTATGATTTTCAGCTGGATATTAATTAGTTATCAATTTTTACAGAGCACTTGCTAAACCAAGATCTCCATCAAAGGGAATCATGAAGATTCAGCCAGCAGAAACACTTTCTTTTGGAGATAAGACGATAGATTGGGGGAATTATAGAGGGTGAAGCTGTCTTCACCAAACCATGGCCCACCCAATCCATGGCCTTATCTCCAAAAGAAAGTGTTATTTAAGCATGAAAACGCATTAAAATATCCAGGTACTCTGTGATTTCCTAGCCACATCCTAAGTGGGATAACATCTAGTCGGTTATTAATGTTATTCGAGCGTCGTGCGCCCGCGCCGATCTGAAGTTGCGGGGGCGTGCCGCGCAAATAGAGACACGGGCTTATACGCTGCGCTATATAATATAATTGTTACTACTAATACATTAATAATTGCTAGTTATTGCTTGCTGAATAAGTAATTTGGTTTATGGTCGAATTTTATATCATAGAAACGGTTGTCTCTAGTATATTTTTAAAATTTCTAGCAGCATCACCGGAGCGAGGTTTGCGATGAGATTCTAATATCGATAGGATAGAATAGGAATTGCTTAACTTACATGGACCTTAGTTGGCCTTTTAAGGCAAGCATTCTCCGGGATTGAAAAGCCATTCAAGTGCTTAATATTATGCACTCATAGTTGGCTCATTTCTTTAATTTCAATTCTCGATTCTAAGCTTTCAAGATTACGCTTTACGTCAAGCATTGGCGTTTAAACAAAGTCTGTGTTATCAGCCGTGTGGCTAACAATTTCAGTAACAATTTAAAACCTCAGTTTCTTTGTCCTAAAACTGCAGAGCTGCGCCGGCGCCGCCGCAGCGTGCGCTATGTTAGAAACAAAATGTAAATTTTATTGCGCGCCGGGCGTGTCGCGGCCAAACATGCAAATTAGATTAATTAAAATTCCCTGTATAAGCGCCAGGGTTGGCCCTTTGACCACAAAGGTGGTTGCAAATACCTTCACTTATCGATAAGACGGGAAATGAGGGGCAAGTTCATTAAACATCTTTGTGACAGTATTGGCTGTTTGGATTCAGGGACCCAGCTCCACTTTAAGAATTGATCCACTGGTCTATACACCATTTTTTTTTTTTTTTTTGCAATACCTTAATTTGATAGTTCCTTCTCCGCAATCAACTCCGATGGGTTTCCCGTATAACTAAAAGCGATTGCATATTCATCATGGTACCAAATATGTGACAAATTAATCGTTTCGTATCGAAGGTTATAAATTATTGAAGACAACAACAATTTATTGCTGTTATCAAATTTCCTGGTATTGGCGCCACTTCGGTCATATTGTGGTGGGATTGTGGTGCCAAATATGTAACAATGCAGTCAGCACAATTTAAATTATGGATTGTCTATAGCTTTTATTTATTGGCATGAATATCATTTTCTGATTCTTAAATTGATGACACATTTTGGTCCTACGAGTATACATATAATCCATACTAATATTATAAAATGTCAAAGTAACTCTGTCTGTCTGTCTGTCTGTCTGTATGTTACGTTTTCACGCCTAAACCGCTGAACCGATCGTCATGAAATTTGGCAGAGATATAGCCTGGAATATGGAGGACATAGACTACTTTTTTTACGCGATAACCGACATCCACGCGGGCGGAGTCGCGGGCAAAAGCTAGTACAAAATAAAACCATGCATTTATGCATGAATTCTTGCTCGCGCAGACTGGCGCGATATCGCTGGCGCAACAGGCAGCGCGACCTTTGTCGCGCCCGCGATATCGCGCCAGTCTGCGCGAGCCTTAATGGCACACGCACACAAACGCAACATTACTTATGACACATATCTAATAGAACATTCATAGAATGTGATTTTATCATACCAATCTCGTCTATCGGTCCAAATGTTATGAGTTATGACAGTAAAATGCCAATTGCGTAGTAGCCCTAACATGAAACAAGCGAGGGGAATGCGGGGAAGGCGGGGCAATCGGTACGCGGGCACCTGCCGAGCCAGCGCGTGCGCAGCTGACGCTTGAAATATGGAAATTGGGAATTTATAGCAAGGGCACCTTATGAAATTTTGATTGTGGCGTCTGTTTTGTAACCAGGCAGCTGGATTATGGATTCTGTGAAACAAGGTAGAGTTAAATTTTGATTTGAGTTCCTTGTTACTTTGTCAGCTCGCTATTATTTTGTATGATGAGGGGAGAATTATAAGAGCCACGTGTAAAGATAATATTGTTAATGGGACGACTGATTACCGATTTGCATTAATTCAATTTAGTTGCTTATAACTTAGAAATAAGCATAATTATTTCCAGATCTCAATACCTATCATCATCACAAACCACGTTATATACATATAGTTTTATCAAATAACCACACACGCCCCGCCGCTGATAAAAGGTACTTCTCCATAATCCGACAACTGTTAAATGATTCATAAAGCAATTACATTTTTCTACACAAGCATAGAGCTGCCGCCAAGCAATCATTTCGCCCACGACCACATTGTATGATCAGAAACAATCACGGAAATGTGCTGCTGAGATACCCATAGCTACCTAGACCCATCAATAATGCTAACAATGGTGTATTAGCGTAACAGCTAATTAGGGCGCAAGTAGTGAGTGACGCAGCGCGCTAATGTAACCCGCGAAATAAAAAAAATCGTACTTTTTTGTAATTTGGAGATCAGTGTCAGGTTGTATGTTGATCCAAATATGATTTGTGACACTAAAAATATGTAGTTACAGAATTATAATAATCAGAATCGGCAATCCAACTCCCTACGTTAGAATTGGCCTCAAATGTTATGATTTCATGAAATAGTCATTCAATAGGGTGATTATGGTTCTGTAAATACACATTTTGTTATTGTCGCAAATTATATTTGATCAACATACAACCCTGACACTGACATGCAAATTGCAGAAAAAACGTAAGAAAATTTTAGTTTCGTGGGCTACCATGGATGGCTCCTTCGCCGTAACGATGACCGCTTATTAATATCGGATGAAGGAGACTTTTTAATTGAATATAGGAATTTCGTTCGTTAACAGAATTAAAATGATGGTTTAATTAATCAAGGTTCGCAGATAACGAACCTTCACGCCAGATGCTTTACTGATTTAAATATCGAGTTCGTGGAGTTCCCACTTAAAATATTTTTGCAATAAAGAATTGCGAAACTGTTGCGGTTATATGTTTTTGACCTAATTAGTTTTAAAGGAATTACAAAAGGAAAAATCGTGAGACATTGGTACCTGACCAACTACATAGATAAACGTAAGTCTTTTTTCCTCAAACAATGCGCAATTTACAATGGCTACAAAACTCGTCATTTAAAGTCTACGTAAATATATGTATACCTAATATTTACTTTTCTATGCATGACATTGAAATATACACAATCAGCGGTCACTTAATCATCATTTACTTGTTTCGATTTAAAATAACGTTGCTATATGAAGGCATAGTAACAGTCGGGGCTGTCCTTGTCACCAGATCAGAACTCCAAGGCGACTGAGTGTAATCCAACGTCGCTTTATGACACAGACTAGATCCGCGACTAATATAGTCATTAGCATCAACCAAGTCTCCTCAATAAGTCATTATCAGTGCTAAAACGGTCTCATAAGCGCGGGCGCCGCGGAAGCGTTGCGTCTTACAAACAATTATTAATAGGTGCGCGGCCCACGCGACCGCCCATCGTCTTTGATACACCGTCACCTGACGTTTTACGAGCAAATAATTGTATGGTTTTGAAGTTCAAGACTAAAAAGAGTGAACACCAAACAGGTTTTTATTGATGTCAAGTGCGATGAATAAATAAAAACCGTCTGCCTCTTTCACCATTGCTTTTTATGAGGTGTTATAATTGTGGGAACAGATATTTTTACTGTCAGCGTGCAAATGCATTTATTATGGATGCTTGATCTAATGATTCTCTAACCAGTCGCCCAATCGTTGTGTCGAATTTGATGGATGCACGGTGTATTAATTGCAAATAAATATCGTAGATTTTTTTGGCGTAACCATCGTGTTTTACATGGAAATAGTTTTTGCGCGCTCAAAAGTGAAATAATTTAAGAACTGAAAAAAAAAAAACGTTCAAAGACCTTCAAATGCATCCAAAATAAGCCCAACTTTATTCAGAATTGATTGACGACATCCAAACTCAAAAATAGAAAGGGGTTCACCCAGGATACCCGATCATCCTCATAAATGTTAATTCAATATTTTCCATAATATAAATCATCTCATTTCAAGTCCCATAACCCGCAAGGTACAAAAGTACCCAAACAGTCTTTAAACACGCGATTCAGTCCAATGGTGGACTAAAATCTAAAGCTTCCTCGTGTAGATAGTTGCGCACGAGTAGGGTTACCATTTCAAAATTTGGTCCTGACAAAAAGCCAGAAATGCATTTTTTTTTTCTTGTACTCTTTTTTTAGCCTGCGCTTTCCCTCTCCTAGGCAAAGGCCTACATGCCTTTCATCGTTCGCGAGCCCGCACGTCCTCCTTCCAGTTTTGGCAGAATCTGTCCAGTCATCTCGCCATCTCTTACATCACCTCACTATGCCAGGGCACCAGTTCTGTGCTATCTGGGCCCACAGTTTGTCCTGCATGCAGCGGACATGTCCTGCCCAGGGGCCTTATTATGAAGTATAAATGCCATTATGATTCCAGACCGAAACAGGGTTGGTGCTAGCGGTCATGTATAGCTCCATCTCTCTCTTGCATTGGATTCCAATGGCATTAAAACGTCATAATACGGCACAGGTCCCATTTAAGTTGGGCAGCATTTTGGGCCACGTCTCACATCTTTGTTTTGGAGCGCAGTATTGTGATTCGAACACGATCCGTTAATTTAACACCTAGTATCTTGCGCTTCATTGTTCGTTGACAAAACTTGAGTTTAAACTTCTGGCTGTTAGTCAAAGACCAAGTCTGTGCACCATAGGTTAAGACGGGAAGAATACACAAATGTTCATGAGCTTGCGTTTGAGTGCCAGAAGCAACTTTCCCTTGAATAGTTCCTTAATTGACCAGTAGCTGTTCCAGGCATTTTCCATTCGTCTTGTAACTTCTTTGTCCTTTCTCGCCTCGGAAGAGACTACTAGGCCTTCATTAAACTTTTTTTAATTTTTTTAAACGTACGTTTATGTCGAATAGTTCGGATAAATGAAGGCGGGACAAAATTGGCCGGATGGTAACCCTGCGTACGAGTGTATCATTGTATTTGCATCGATACGAACCGGTCGCCGGTCTAATTGACCGGTACATTGTCGCTCACTATTAAGATCACTTTGTTCCGATAAGATGGCAGCTGAGTGCCGGTGAGCTGTGATAGATTGCTTCTGCGCAGGAGTGCTTGTAAGTGCAGTAATGTGAGTGGAGAAAGATGACTTTGTGCGCAATGATGGGAATATTGTTTAAGGGTTTGGGTTCCATGCAATTGAATTGCTGTGTGAATCTTATTCGTTTTGACAATAAATAATCATTTTTGGAATGCCGAGATTTCGTATTTGTGAAAGATTTCAACATTGGAGTTTCAAAATGCTACACGATCCTCCACTGTATTTATTTATTTATTTATTTAACACTTTCTCACACAAATTTACAGAGGCGGACTTAATGCCATAGGCATTTTGTACCAGTCAACCTTTGGGTGGTGCAGAGACAAACAGTGGTAGGTTATTTTAACAGTAATTTGAATGGTCAATTTGCTATAAATTAATAATTTTCTAACTGTGGATCATACTAATGTTACTGATTACTGACTCCGCCATTTCTGATAGGGTTTTGCATCCTGCAAGGTATATTGAACTATCCTAGTTCGTGAACTGGTTTAAGATAGCAGTATCACTGTTCTTAGCTGCATTAACATGTATAAATGAATATTAAAATATATAAACGTTATACATATTTCAGCTCAATGTACGTGCCATATAATTCAATTACCTTATAGTCTGGGAAACCGGTTCTGAGTCTAATTGTCGGTATATTGTCACTGCTTGTTAGTAGCTACTCCGCTTCGATAACGATCTAATAATGAAATATTGTCGCCCATTTCAATTACATATAACTAAAAACTACACACGATACCGAATAGAAATTTTATTTTGTTTCAATAAAAATAATTTCGCCCTTGACTAACTTAATAAATATGATTAAATATTGCACCATACCGGATATTTCATGAAACGGCCCAACGTTAATTGGAAGTTAAATCATCTACTCAATTAGTAAACTATTCATCATTAGCCTAATCGATTGTGAAATTCATTCGGTAACTAAATCGGTTTTATTAGTCCAATATGCGCCACACATATCAATAATCATTACCTTGATTAATTAATGTTTCATTTAACTTGTCATTAAATTATTCGATTATGAAACATCACATGCTTTTGTATTCGAATGATTAGTCGATTATTCGAGCGACCTATGCTGAGGATCTCTAGAAAGTATATCGGAAACGTGGAAAGACATTTGTAATTATCTAGACAAAGCCGTTTCTAATTAAGTTATAGTCGCAGGTTCTTCCTGGTTGTTTTGATAATTATCTTCTATCTAGATCTAAGAAATCATAAATTAATTATGGGGTCCCTCTAGACGGTCAAAATTGCTTGACAAGCACGTCTGACGAGGCTTGACGTAACGTCAAGCATGCTTGGGCTTGACGTAACGTCGAGCATGCTTGTGAAGTATGCGCATTCATTTTTCATCAATCATTGTAAAAATAAAAAACTTCATCAAGCTATATCAAGCACGTAGTTTGCTTGTCAAGCAGGTTTGTTCTAAACGAGCAAAATTGATTGACAAGCACGAAAAATTTACGTGATTATCAAGAAATTTTGACCGTCTGGGGACCCCATTACAAACGTGGATAGGTACCTACAATATGGGTTAGCAACGTCTAAGAAGTTGTTCACACCGCACAAGGAAAAACAAGGTAGAGCCTAGTATGTATCACAATTTCAGATAGAACACTTAGCCCCACAATATACATCGCTCTACATCCAACAAGCCACTTCAAAAACTAGTCCGACAATACTTCGAACAAGATACTCCTTTACTTAGAACTGGTGCCGCCGCATGCGCAGAAAGAAAGCGCCAAGTCTCAAGGCCGGGCCCACATATAGATCGCCCAGTTTAGCACATTGTGCCGAGTTGCCGACTGCGTGCTAACAATGGCATGTGCTAGTGACAATGTTTCACTGTCCGTAGTGATAAATATAGTAATTTGGTAGGTAAAATGGCAGGAAATTTCGATAGGAAAAATGTAAGAATGTTGCCATTTTAAACATTATTTGTATACAAACATTTAGAATGAAGTATTACTGTATTGTATGCTGCAGCGGTCAACGTCATCACTTCAATGCCGACTGTTGATGAAAACCTGGGGCTTTGTCTTGCATAGGGGTTGCAGCATTATGCTGAGCGATTGCCGTTTTGCGGATGTGACACATATTTTCCCCCAACTTGTTCTTTTTTGTGTTTTTGTTCTTTCTTTGCTTCATGTTTACCGCAAATAAACGTATTTTCTTTCTTTATGTAGAGCTACAAATTCGTATGATTTTTTTGAAAACCATATATCGCCATGGATGTCGAAACACCTTAAAATAAATGAGATTGAATAATGAAGATAGTTGAAGTCACTAGAATTAAGGATGCTACAAACAAGCGCGACACGCGACGCGATACAAAGGCACCGCTCGTAGGAGCCAACACTGAGTATTTTCTTCATAATTCAACAAATTGACAACGACCAAACCAACAAAGACCATGCATGTCAAACCAAATGTCGATCGATATCAGCACATTAAAGTAGGATTGGAGAATAAAAAGTCGACGTCACTGCGGCCTATAGCTATTAGCAGTAAGTTTATCATCACATAACTTATTCATGTTGAATTCCTAATGAATGACTGATCGATATTGGTAGTAGTAGCTAATAAAGTTACCATAGCCAAGCAATTTAGACTAGCTGCTACCCCCGGCTTCGCCCGCGTGGCTTTTTCTAAAATAAAAGCCTCAGGTACTTCTTATAACATTAACTGACCCAGCATTCGGAGACTGAGCAGTTCTGCCAGTGAAAGTCCCGTCAAACTCGGTTCAACCGTTTCGGAGATTAGCCGGAACAAACAGACAGACGGACAAAAATGTTTAAAATAGTAGATTGTTTGCCTAGGAACAAACAACTATTTTAAAGGCGAGTGTTTCTTTGAATCCAGAACGGAGCGAAGGGTTCTTAGTAGAATCCTGAGCGCAACGATCTATTCAAAATTCGTCAATCGAGCTTAAAATAGTGTTGCTCCCGAGGTGGACACTACTTTTTATCACCCTCTATGAGAAAATAAGTAAGTGCAACTTATGGATAAGAATAGTACGTTCATTTATTTGTATCATGTTTTTAGCATCCCATACAATGTTCTCTGGAGTTAATTTGATTCTCACTACTTGAGGAAGACACAATTTTTTTATAAAACAAAGCAAAATCCGAATTTGAGTAAACAATTACGAACGAAGGAGGAATGCATTTTAGCGCGTTTTTTTATTTTCACAAACTTTTTTTTTTTGGTCGCGCGCCCTTTTATACAGCCTGTTATTTGTTCGTACAATGTTCGTGATTGATCTCTTTGGTGATTGGAACTTTTACTAACAATAACCACATTCCAAATTCAAATCACTTTTAGTACCTAAGGATTAAAGAGCTATTTTAGTACCTGTTTACGAAGAATAAACTAGACTCTTTTTGAATAGATGTGATTTAAAAAACAAATGTTATAAGTACCGTTTATACTTTCATAATTATATTACGCATTTAGTA
Organism: Dryobota labecula; assembly: GCA_947523025.1. NCBI lineage: Eukaryota > Metazoa > Arthropoda > Insecta > Lepidoptera > Noctuidae > Dryobota > Dryobota labecula. The sequence goes on from OX383292.1 coordinate 4,499,429, forward strand.
AAAAGCTGTTATTACAAGCAGACACTCAATTTTATTTATTTTTATAGATTGGGAAGAGACCATAAACGAGCAAATGGAACTTACTTCTCTAACTACTATCTAATAGACTATTAAATCTAAGATGGCCGGCCACACTAATTTGTGCACATGATGCACCAATCACAATCCTGATAGCTCGTCAATCCCGCCTGACGAGTTACCGCAGTCTATACAAAGAGATGCGTTGTTGCTACTCGTACTAAACTTTCTCCCGATAACCTTTCGGTTACTCTCGTAGTGATCTTGTATCGGTTGACCTCACGACGAGTTCTTTGCAGTCCGTACGTGGCTGCTCGTTTTCCATTCTATTCTACTCCAAATGTGTTGCGATCTGATAGCTTGGGCGTTTGTTTGTCGTATTGGGTTTAGGGCTGGTAATTTGGGTGGGAAATGAAAGTTAATTTATGTTTTGTGGCCTTAATTAGTAATCTAGATATGAGATGAAATTTATTGTCTTTAGAAATTGCAATAATTTGTAGTCTAAAAGGAAAGGCCAAGTACTTCCATGGCTGTAACAGTTCTATATTAGATCTCATCATCGCGCGTTCGTATTTCCGAAGATGGACGATGATTCCAAGAAGCACATATTTTTCTTCGGAAAGCTGTAGGGCGCTTTTCATTATCTGCCTAGCCTTGTCCCAACTATGTTGGGGTCGGCTTCTAGTCTTACCGGATGCAGGTGATTACCAGTATTTTACATGGGGCGACTGCCTATCTGACCTCCACAACCCAGTTACTGGGTAATACGATACCCCTTGGTAAGACTGGTTGTCAGACTTTAGAGCTTCTGACAGCGCGTAACAACTGTTAAAGATCCACGAATGACACCCGGGACCAACGGCTTAACGTGATTCCCGAAGCACGGTGGAGTCTTGGTAAGTAAAGATGGTCACCCGTCCACGGACCAACCGCGGCAAGCGTAGCTTAACCTCATCGATCGACCCGTGCGACTGTTCTTACTTAACCACAAGCCCATGTTTAGCAGTTTAGTGTTTTTTAGCTGCTGGGACTGCTATTTCAAATGTCTGATATATATCTATCTATTTATTGAAAAATCCATAATAATTATGGAGCTTAAGCACGAACAGCACCTGTTAGAAAACCTCTTGTATTCAGGAGCCATTTTACATTATCACTAAAAAAGTTGCCAACCCTACCAGGTACAACCTACGAACAATCTAAGCTGAACCCGATTTAACCTAATAAGTAGCACAGTTCCGCACAGACACGACAAAAACACGAGACCGATGCATCGATACCATCTACCGAGTACAGAGTTATCGATCGATACCATACGATCGAAAAGAGCGCAAGGTCGAGCATTGTGCGCGTGCGCAACCATTGTTGTATCAACACAGTTGGCTGTTATTGTTTTTTGCACGGTATTGATATTTAATTATTAGATAATTTATTTAGAATTAAATTTGGAGCACTCATGTGGGTCATTGTCAGTCACATGTTACATCGAAGATGGCTTTGTTAGAAATGTTGATTCAATAATTTTTGGAACATTGATTTATGTACTGTCAATACATTACACAACCTGAATCAGTCATTTGATCAATTCTGATTATTCATGAACGAAGGCACTCTACAGCACTTAACGAAAGATTTGTACGTTTTTCTCCAAGCGAATAAGGGAAACGCTTTTCTTGACAGCGTGGGTTGGGCGCTCACGCTTGAAAAGTTGCCTACAGGAGCAATTAGTGTGCGAACACACATCGCCACGCCTTCGTCTAGACGTCTGATGCCTGCCTACCTTCGTGGAACAACACCACTTTCCCTGCCACGTAATGACAGTCGTTAAGGACTTTTCACGCGATATCGGACCCCTATAATAGTAATTTCGGAGCACGAGTCAATATTTCAGCTACCGTTCCTTGCTCCGTGTCAATGTCGGCGACCGATAGACGATCACCAGCGATTAACGTTTTGTCAACAAGTAATTACGCCTCGAGGGGCCGCCTGGACTAACCAATTTTCCACTCAGCTACTGTGCAACTTACTGACGTTATGAAAAATGACAAATACTTAACATTCAAGGCACTATACACTCATTTGTTCATTTTAAGAGTTTGTTAATTCACTTATGACAGGCGGTGATTGATGTCGTAGCATTTAATTGGTGACTGCGATTCGTATCTTACGCGCCGAGCTAATTGCTATATCGACACAAACATCGAGATCTCGATTAGGTATATAATATCTAATGGCGACTAGTAATGAGATGTAATAAATCATCTCCGAGGTTGACGCACCGGGATGGAGGGCGAACGATATCGGCGGAAATGGATATTATGATAACGATGCGCCCGCGCAGCTCGCCGTGCGCTCTGCGGGGTTAGCGTGCCATTTGCAATAATGCGAGGGCCGGTAATGTATGCGAAGGAGACTCGATTGAGTCGTACATTTTAAATTCATTGACGCTTGTATAAACAAAGGCATAGTTGAACATTTCTGTATTGCGTCAAGCATAAAAGCTCTTACATGTTGAAATCATATTTCTGTCTTTGTTATTATAATGTATAGTTCAATTCATTCCATTTATCCGGCGCAGTTGAACGACAACGACTGTCTTAGCATGTGACTTCATAAATATTGAAATTTTATTGATAGCTAGCCTATTACAGCTGCAGGCCAACTGGACCGAATGCATTTCGTAGTCGGTATCGGCTGCCAACTTGAGTCCATCTTTGGGAGGAAGGAGTGCGCGATAGCTGCATCGAATGATAATATGACTGAAGCGGGGTATTATCAACGGCACAACGGTGAACCTTTATTTCCGCATTGTAGTTGCTGCTAGACAAGAAACCTGCATTAGCAGAGCTTTGTCCAGGGCGGTCCACGCTAACTGTACGCGCATAATGGCTCAGATGTACGCGCACAATGGCTCAGAGCGCGACACTCAGTATTCCGGGCACGGCCAGCCGCCTCACATCAAAGGCGCAGTAAATTACATGCTTATCTCAACGCAGAGTAGCGGTGGATGTGTCGGCACATGCTGTTCAATGGTGTGCTCAGCACCCGTCTATTAGCAGTCTCTCCCTAACCGTGACCTACCTCAATATGGGTCATTGCCAGAGCGCCGTTGAATTTTACGATAATCGCTTGCGAAACTACCATTGGCAAAATTTCAAGATGCTGTAGTGGCGTCTGTAGTAAGTCTGACGGGATCGTGGCTGAATCTGCGCGAATGCAGTGAATCATCACCGCCACATAGTACGCCGCGGAATGGAGTGGCGTCCATTGTGATGACGACTCCCGCTGAGATGCTTTTTTCTTTTTGGTGAATGCGATTTTATTCTTAATTTCTCCAGCCGAGAGTTCACTTTCGGTTTCATACGCGGTGAATCCGGTGCGTCTGGACGCTGTATGTGATTTTAATTTTAGAATAACGGAAACCGCGGCGCGGCGCTCGTCGCGGCGGAGTCGCGTTTTCTCGTTTATTTTCCCTTCGGCCTTCGCATGAATGGGATGCCGCGCGTCGGGCCGACGGTCAACGTTCAGCCGCGGGCCGCTTTCATTTCAGGCGCGGACACTCAATAATATCGAATGGATTTATGGTTCATTAAGCCGTGTTCGGTGGCGGTGCATTCCTGGCTGCGGCGCTGACGGCTCGCGATTTGTTAAATAAACATTATTTCGGTTCGTCGAACTGCGCCAGAATAAACACCACTGCGTGCTCCGTTCTAATATGGAGAGTGAAAGCGGCGGCGGGTAGTGAAGTGACAAATTCCTCGGCACGTGGCACGTGTTGCAGCCGCGGTAACATGAGCGGAAGGAATGCGCCCCACAGGATTGGAAGCCCTTCAAACTATTCGTGTTAACATCACGAGGCTCCAACAATCGATTCAAATAATACTTTGAAATCTGTTTCTTTACAATTTCTTGCAGACCGTACCGGTAATGTATAAGGGCTATATCTCAAAATCAAGTAATTTCTCTACAAAATGAAGTGTTCTGTAGAGCACGAGACAAAGAACCATTAATATTTCCAGTGATAGTACCGCGCAAGGATTATTTGCGGCTTCAACTCGTGGCGGAGCATTAAAATAATGTATTTATTGTACAGTTGGCACATTAAGAAGTTAGCTAGAATGGGGCTCATTAAGTATTTGATTTTATTCTAATGCTGTAGTTAGCCGTTGTTGAGATTTTATCCGAGGAGTCATTACTTTGTGTGACATGTTAAACGTTAACTTTTACGTTTGAAAACTCGGAAACGCACTTTACTATCGTCAGGATGCACGGTTTTATGTGCGTCGGTCTTGGAAATGTATTCTTATAAATGCGTTTTGCGTGTTAAAAATGTTTTAAGAAAGCTCTGGTGATAATTTTGTTAGGCGCATGCAAATCTTGGTGCAGTCAGGTTTAGTACTTTCTAGGAATGGTTTTAAATGGTAGTGCTTGATTTATGACTGGAAATATAAGTGGCTGTCCCATGGGTAATAAACTACAGTTAGTTAAGTTTCTGGGATCTGTGGGTCAAAACCGCGAAGTTCTCTACCAAAATAGCGCCAAATAAAGCCACTTAAGATCCCAATATCTTACGCTTTATAAATTTTCCTAGAAAAGTTCACTTGGGTAGCGACAGATCCCAAATATTTGTTAAAACTAAACACGTTTGATAACCTTACCTAAAAACGGTCTGTTTGTGTTTGCACAAGGATAATTATTTGGCAATATTTACATTGGAATTTCAGTCCATTTGCCTCTGATATTTATAGGGTAACGCATCGAAAAATATTATTTATGTTGGAAGCTCCCGTGGGTTTTCGCGTCTCTGAAATTTATATTTATGGGAGCGTGAAATTGTGTTGTGGGAATTACCGAATAAAAACTTTTAACTTTAAAGTTCAAAAATTTTACTTAACTATGATACCAGAATGTACAAAAATAGCCGAACAAAAATAAAAATCAAGGCAGGTTTTACTTTTAGCCCTAGTAGTGCGTGACATTCAAGCTGACTCATTCAACCGGGAGGCCAGCGCTGTTTAGGTAAAAAAGTAAACACGCAACACATACATACATACGCAGGTCCATTGACACATACAGGCAGACATGTGTACATAAGGAGGTACGTAACTACATACATTGTGAGAAAACTGGTTCAGTTTTACATAGTCTATATGATGACTAGCTCAGTTCAGATTAGTTCTAGATCAACTAAGAATCGCTAGTGGGTATTTAGACAAAATTATAGCTTGCTCCAAATACTGACATTTAATGTTTAGTACCTATAAATAATGAAGCTTAAGGAGTGGGTCGAGATATTTGACAGGTGGTAAGAGGCGTTGATCGTTAAATTAAATTAGCTGAGCTTAAAAGCTCCGGGCAGACAATATTTTGGGAAAATAATTTCGGAGAGCCTCCTCCCATAGAAATATAGAGGTAGTCTAAATAAAGAAGACGCTAATGCAATTTCCAATATTGCATTAGCAATATTAATAATAAAAGGACAAAACACGAATATTTCAACCTATAGTAAATTCAAACATATTGAAGTAATCAATGATGGTAGACAAAGAGCAGCAAAAAAAAGCGAAAGAAAAGATGGATGGTTTGTGTGAGGAATGATATGCAAGCAAAGGCAGTTAATAATAGCGTAACGAAGAATGGAAGAAGAAAATCTGTTGCGCCGTCCCTAAGTAGAGGGCAGAAAGTTGATCATGATGATGATGACGGAAAGAGCAGCAAAAAGCTATGAAAAAGAAAACCAGCCAAATAAAGAACTCGCTGTTTCTCAAATAAGATCAACTGCAACCCAAACAAACTGCACTCGGCGCACGTACTCGTAAATACTAAAATTAAAACATGGCAGACAATGGCATTTCCGTTGCGAACTGTTTACAATATTAATTAACACCGCATTTTGCATTGCTTCACCAATTAATTCTCAGTGGCGCTCAATTGAGCACGTGTTGTGCATCCACTTCTTTGTTCACCACGTTGGTCATTACAATAATGTATGGATTCTCGTGTGTCTGCGAAGGTCTGGTCTATATGGTTTTGTGGGCATGTTGTATCGGAGACTAGTTTAAAAGGAGCTGTTTTGGTCGTTTACTTAAAATTGAATTCACACCTTCGTACCCGGAACTGAAAGTAGGCGATATTGTGTTGTTGTTTATTAATACTTGTTATCGTTCCTTTGCGATTTGAGCATCAAATCTCTGATAATAAGAGCTGTTTCTCATAATCTCATAATGTAAACAAACCTTTATGTTTACTTCCATAACCAAAATCTTCAATTATAAAAGCTCGTGTCTCTGTGACTCACCTGCAACAAGCAAAAAACAAGAATTAGTTAAGAGCACTAAACAAATCTCAATGCCTGCGCAGGAGTCGCGAAATTGGACCTGTTATACGAGATTTTAACACACAAAAAGCGAGTGTGTAAATCAAAATGATCGTGGGAAGAGATCGTTAAACGTTAGACCCGTTGCTAAAGCAATGATTGTTGTAACCTATATTTAAAATGTATTAGTACCCAAATTAAGAGCAATTGGCAACATTTGAAACTTCGTGGCACATTGTCTGAGAATGACATTTAGAAGAATACGATATTTTTTGAAGAGTTGGCCTATGTACAGTCAGCTGCAGAGAAATCTCACCCCCTAGCAATGTATTTATTCATTGCTAGGGAGTGAGATTTCTCTGCAGCTGACCGTACAACGCCCTAATAAGAAGTTCTTCTGGCCACGTAAATCCCATGCCTCACATGACATAACATACTTTGTATTTTTAAAGCCCTATTACTAAATAGAAATATGTACCTAAAGCTAACCCAAGGATAATGAAAAGTACAACAGTCGTATTTATCAACTTAGTACACAAAGAATTTAAATTAACAACCAAGATATCAAGACGATGCGAAGAAACTTCAATATTGAAATAAGACTCGATCTCTTCCACAAAATAGAGAAATTAAGTTCACACATCATCATGATGGACCAGCGAGCGCTAACAACGTTGATGTGCTAATAAAAACGATCGCAGTGGTCAGTGCAGACGTGTCGCAACGCAACATACGGCGCGTGGGCCGGTGCAACGGCCACTACTCTGCGCCCACGCAGCTTTGAAGACATAGGTAACGCGCTAACTTCCACGCTATTGCGAAATGTAGATTTTGAAGATGATGAGGTCAATTTAATGGATGATAATTGAAGGAAAGTGAATGTTGAATTGGAAACTGAGAAGCTAAAGTTAGAGTCAATTGATCAGAAAATTGAGAGCTAGGCTAGAAAATAAAAGTCTTCAATAGAAAATATAATGATGGAAAGTTGATAATTCAATAGAAAACATGGTCACGACTGCAAAGCAAATATTCAGATGACAATTATTCATTTGAGTCTTTTTTTTACCGTATGAGTGAAATAAATTACCAGGTGTAGGTTTGTGAAATGACAGACGTATAAAGGTTGTCACGTTATTTACGTAAATGAAGGAGTAATACCAATTTTTGGACGGAGTTTACATTGTAAGTAATTACTTAAACACGGTAGTAGCGACACATTTCATTATCCGATTGGATAATGAAAGCTACGTTTGTAAGGTATGTTTAAATTGTATTTAACAAGATGTAATGACGGCTCTGTAATTGAATTTGGCTGTCAACGATAAAGGTCGGCCATGTACGACACATAGTAATTTAATAAATAATTTAACCAAGAAATTATGATATTTACATAAATGAGGTGTCCATTGAACGTTGAAATTCAAATAAACGCCGACGCTATTCCAAAGGTCGCTCATTGAATTCGTTCAATAAGAAATTCTTGATGTAAGATTGTATTGAATTTATCGTAATTGTTAAACATTTTTCGAATTGTACGTTAATGAGTTGAAGGCTTTAATCAGATTTTATCTATTTTATTCAATGAGCCATGCCTTTATCTGGATTAACCTTGAAGGGACGATGACTGAATAGCTATTATAGCTAAGCTTGACCCAGATTCTACCAAGAATACTAACATGATTCATTGGAAAGAAATGGAACTTCCAAAAATATAAACATAATATAGTTTCCCTGCAATACAATTTCGACATAATTTATGAAGGTTATCAACCTAAGGATCTGAGGGCCGTTTAAGCCTATTCATATTTAAATGAAATCACATTTCCTACTACATAATGTGGTCGTTTTTATGTATCTACAAATAGTACAAGCACATTTTTAAACGCGGTCCCATTGATAGTCACTACTTCATTTACATAAATGTCCACTTCATTTAGTAGTAAGCGATCCTTGTGCCTGTTATCTAAGGAAGTGGGCACAATCAAGTCTGCCTCGTATTTTCCCTTCTTGACCGCTAAGATGTTGTTTTCGTTGATATCACAGATGGCTTGTTGAGTCAGGTTTTCAGGTTAACCAATGCAAATGGGTTTTTGAGGGTTCTTTAACTTGTTACTGACCAAGTAATACCAGATTCAACTATTTACTTAACATTTTTGTTATATTATCCAGTTTCCAACTCCCACAATAACTGGTTTTATTCGCGTATGAATGCAAAATCTTGGAAGCTGTCCAGCACAATCCTTAAAAGAGCAAAATATTAAATACAGTGTTGTGCCAAACTTTGAGCCATAAAGACGTCTGGCGCAGTTTCTATATCTGTGACTGAAACTTGTTAAGGAGCTTTGCAATGGAATCCTCGTTGAAAACTGCGTCCTGAATAACATTAACATGGCCTGAGTCTACAACATTATCCATTAAACTTTTAGTGTTCTCTTGTAGACGGCGTTGCATTAAAACTTGGGATATAATCCTTTAGTTGGGCACATGACAGTTGTTCCTCTCGGCCAGTTCTTGGCACAAAACTGAACCATTCTATTCTATCCTCGCAAAAAATATCCAAAACCTAGTGTGTCTGTGTCCTAAGACCACACGGGCGTCTAGACAAACCCGGCAGACGGGCAGCAATTTATTCGTGACTACGACCTCACAGCGTCGCGACTGCGTACGTTCATATTGATCTCGTTGACTCCCTGTTGAACCGATTCACGCACTATCATAATCGTATTATTTACTACTTGGCCGTGTGAATGAAGATTGAGGCCTTTTGGTTCTGTAGAAACTATAATTGCTGTGTTGGGAGATATAGGAACTTCGAATATACTTTCAAGTACATTTGTATCCGTCCAAACACATTTTTTCATCATTTGCAATTTTTTATTGTCAAGGAAAAGCAGTGTCTGAACGGAAAAATAATGCGACTAAAACGAAAGAATTCGTCTTAATCTGGATCCTCAAAGTAGCAATTAAGCATTTCAGGCTTCCGCAAGCATCCACAAACTTCAAAGATTTAGCGTCCACGAGAATCTTGGAAACACTAATTGAATCAGCAAAATGATTTAGTGATAAACAGAAATTACACGCTTCGGCCATAACCAGATATGATTTAATAACCCTTTCTTCGCGTCTTTCTTGTCCATGAGTTCAGACATGCGTCCTGAATGCGTGTTCTTTACAATTACAACATACGTAATACGAGCTGCAAATGCCATAGAAAAAGCCAAGTCTTTGCAAAATTTTAATCGCAAGAAATAGTCTAGTGGGTGGTCTACTGCTTTTGATGAGCAGCTGGTAATTGAAAATTATCGCCATCTTGGAAGAATGCTGAATTATTAAAATATACAGGTCTTATTTGATTGGTCGTATGTAGCATTGATTCGCCTCTAGGGCAACCCACATGAACGATTGAGGTCTCCCCGTCAAGAGCATATATAGCAAGAAGTGCAGTGTTTAACTGATTCGTGCGGCTTGCGCAAACGCACATCTTCTCAATTAGCCGCCATTGCGCACCGAGTGAGTCCATACTTCATAGTTAGCTTTATTAATGTTTTCTTCTCACAATTACAGTGCTATCGCGGAGGTGGGCTTTACATCTAGACTAATGGACTTAGCATGTTTAATCACAGTTTTGTTGTAGTTATTAATTATTGCCAGCCGTGCCTGTGCAGCTGTGTAATCTCTTCATTCTGATTAATTTTCATAAATATAAGCTCTTGAACGAGGTGAGAGCTTATCGTGTAAGCAGGAAATAAAGTAACGGTTTCTAGGGCAGCTGTTATTAGGTTTAGATTAAAATGGTGCACGGCAACGTCCGTAAGGCCTATTTAGTTCTTCATCATCAGATTCTTTCATTGCATTGTTTCGTAAAAAAAACCATAGCTAGTATCTAGTAGTACCTAGTATAGTCTTTTGGCATATGCAAAAATAATTGTATTATAAAGATTTTACGTCCGCTATTTTTACATTACAATATTTATAATCACATAAACTGTCATTGTTATTCCGTCGCACTAAGCTTTTCTATATTCGGTATGCATATTTCTGAGCAGATATGGAAATTTAATTGCGGTGCGCCTGCGCGGCGTCCCGACGCCAGCCGACCAATTAAATGTATTGATAGCAATAACACCATATATGGTAAAGCTGTCATGAACTATCACAACACGTGACACCTCTTATGGTGTGAATGTAAGTGACTGTGACACGATACTTATTGTCAAACTATGCAGAGATTTATACGGTGACGTATACGTAATTAAACTTGCGATTAATCAAGATGATTACATCTTAAATCGTGAACGAAAAAATCGGTCAACTTTATTCCGAGTGTAGGCGGTTGTTAATGGCCTTTTCTTTTATAGGTTTGACATTTAAGAATAGATAAATGGCGGTCAAAATAAATACAAATTATCGTTTAAAATTGCTAATTTATTTAGCGTGAATGCAAAATTTTAATATATCTAAACATTAACCTAACTTATAGCTTCCTGTCGACCGCTTTATTGCATACTAGCTTCTGCCCGCGACTTCGTCCGCGTGAAATTTCTTGTTCCCCCGATTCATATAGCCCGCCCGCATTATTACTTTGTTTTCACTTAGCGTTTTTTTCTGACTTTTTCTTTTTAAATGGCTCCTAAGGGTCACAGCGTGATGTTAAATAGCCTATAACCTTCCTCAAGACTTGGGCTATCAAATACATGAAGAATTTTTCAAATCCGACTGATATTTCTAGACAAGTTTCCCGTTTGAGCATCTATGCATTGAGCTCGAAAGAAAAAAAAAACAAATAGGAATACCTTTGGTTTTCATTTCATTTCATTTGGTGTAAAGAGAATTGGTGCTCAAACGGGAATACTCCGTTCCAGTGATTACGCCCTACTACATACAAACTTACGAACGACCTCTTTAAATAATAAGTGCTAGCTGCATGTGTTGCAATGTTACGTACATAAAAAAAAGTATTTGATCGAACATTTTTTTTTTTTTGAGCCTGGAACCCTCGCGGTTGTCCTCAGAACACACCCTACCAAAATTTCATGGTTTAGGAACGCATAGAGGACAAACTTACAAACATTGATTTATAATTAGATAGATAGAAGATAGATAGATAGATTTTAAAAGATACACACGACAATGCACCACCATTTTACCACTTAAAACAAATTCTATACGCACACTTAATCGTAACCTGGTCTATTTGACCTGGGGCGATCACAAATAACGTCCCTCTGTCCGCCGCCGTGAATGGCCCGGCCATTCATCGAGCGACTGTTAAAGACGCCCATTCAAGCGACCCACGCATGCCGTGTGTGACTCTGGTGACCTGGCCATAGTACCGGCTAAAAATACCAGTGGACGGGTTGCATCTACCTTTAGATAAGTTTATTATAAGATAAAATGGTGAGCTTTGCCAATAGGAGAATAGGTTCATTGATGAAACTATCACTTTGAACAGACTTGAATGAGCGATAGTCAATCAATTATTAATTATTCGTTATTAGTTAATTATAGACGATTAGGTATCTTAAATCTCACTTTCAATATCTATGTTCTTCACACGCTATAAGAATCTACGTTCATCCAATAATCTTCTCCTACTCTGTCCTTCTCATACTTCTGACTTTGTTCATTCTTCTTTTCATATTCAGTCTATTCTACTCTGGAATGCGCTTCCTCTGGATATCAGGACGGCTACCAGTCGGTATGCATTAAGGCGGAAATTGCAAAGTTATTTTCATAACAAATAGTCTAGAGTTAACCCAATCATCTCTTCCCCTTGAATTTGTATATATATCGACGCTTGAAAGGCAATATTGACCAAACGAAATGTTGGCAACTTTACACTAGACCATCTTAAAGTATTTTTGCAAAAAAAAAGAAAACTTTAAAATGGAGTATTTTATATTTTTTTGTGTATACTCTAGATATGACTATGACTATACACTAAAAAAAGCATTTTAAAGGTTTTATTCTTGGAAAAAAAAAAAAATGCTCTGGTGTAAAGTTGCCAACATGTCGTTTGGTCAATTTTGCCTTTCAAGCGTCGATATATATATAATATATATTATATAAAATAAGTAGGTTATATTATAGAAACATGTATGTTTGTCTATTATAAGTTTACAACATTTATATTTATATACTTGTGTATCTATTTTATTTGCTATCTTTTTAATATTTATATTGTGATTATTATCGCCTCTGCTCCCTATTAAATAGCACCTGCCATCTTATCTCTTCACTACCCTTGGTTGAGTGGTAGAGAATGCCTATGGCATTAAGTCCGCCTTCGTACCTTATTGTGTATGAGAAGTTTAAATAAATAAATAGTATTATTTGGTGGAATATATGAAACTATGCATGCAGCCTGTAAACATGCCCACTGTCGGGACACAGGCCTCCTCTCTGTGAGAGGGAGCGGCCATAATCCACATGTCTTCGAATTTTTGGTTCTAGGACATGCCGGTTGCCTTATGATGTTTTCATTCACCGTTTTGAGAGCAGTGGTGATACAATTAAATACACTAAGTGACTGCCTGGCTATGAAACTATGGTGAATATATAGTATAGTATAGTAGGTATAATAAGTAAGGATGATGAGAACCCAATTATTTTGGTGCAATTCGTTTTATAGTAAGCCCTTAGAAAGTTACCGCTTCTTCAAAACTTAGTACATGACGTAACTTTAAAATAAAGCAATCAACTACCAAACAAGTATGACAGATTAAAAACCTAAGTCTCATAAACTTAATAACAACAACACGATACAGCCATACACCCGGAACTACCAAAACCCTTGACACGCAAACCATACCATGACTCAAAGAAAAAATGAAAGAAACTACCAATACAACACCATTGAACAATTTCCACTAAACTAGAACAACGGGTCATGGGAAAGCCAAACGCGGAAATCATCGACGAACAATGATAGTGGTTCACGAATCGCGGTAACCCAATACAATTACACTGTAATTTCTATAATATGCGATTTTGAACGATTAGTACTTACAACCGTGAAATTGATTGGGTCAAGGACCTGGAGGACTGCTCAATCATAATGGGATTTCGGAAATTGCTTACCAAGAAAATGATTACAGTACTTATGTTTAAGTATTTGTATAATGGAATCGATTATGGATTATTTCAATTCAATTGAACGTTTTTGATAGAGAAGCGGTTATAATCAATGAGCAATTCCAATAACAAGCTTCTTAATGAGCATCATAAAGACACGAATTCAGAAGACCTTTAAGGCTTGTAATAAATAATCTGTCAAAATTATTACTCTCTAACTAATGCTGTAGTTCAAGCATTACAAAATAACAACCGAAGGCAAGGCTATGCTATGCAAGCTGCAAGGGTAGGATTTAACATTCAGATATGATATTGACACTGATTCTTGGCCAAACTCGTCAGAAACTGCTATCAAAACAAAACCTTCAAGGTAGTTTTGATTTGAGTGAGAAACTTAAATACGACTTCTGGGCAAACAAAATTACATAACATGTTCCAAGAACGTCCTGACCTCTACTGAACCTCATACCAGGAACACTACAGAGCATGTCAACCAGTGTCAAGCGTTGTTTACTTACACTAGAATGTGCTGCATCATCGTCTGCGAGACAGCCTTGCCAATCACCAGGGTCACTCCCTGATTGATATTAATCATTAACATCGAGTATAATAGGAAGTGTTGTAATTGGACTGTCGAAACCGCAACAAACAACAAAATAATTTTATTTAAATAAATTGTTGTAATTAAACTTTGTTTCGAGTACATGATTTAATGATGGCATTGCTGTTCTTCTATTGTAGTGATGAAGGAAGAAGGTCTCATGGTCAGAATTTGCCGATTATGGATTTATGAATATGGAAAAGAATGGATAACATGCTAGTGTGAAATTAAACACCTTAATATTTGGATGTAACGCCAAAGCAGCTTTAGTAACATTAAATCTTTGATGGCTTTCCTTGCATAACAATGAAGGACTTTCCCAGTTTCCCTCAATATTGGCCACAAAGATAAGTTACAAAACAGACATACGAGGGCGGCACTGAAAATTTCGGGAATCAAGGAAGAGACATAACATTACTATTTAAAAATGTATTTATTGCTTTTCGAAGTATTCTCCGCGAAATTTGACACATTTTTCCATACGATGGAACCAATCATTGAAGCAACCATTCCATTCGGAAGTTGGGGTCTCCAAAATGGCCGTTTTGTAGGCGTCCACAGCTTCTTCAGGTGATGAAAATCTCTGTCCACGCAATTTATTCTTTATTTTAGGGAAAGTATAGAAATCATTAGGGCTTAGGTCGGGGCTGTACGGCGGATGGTCTAATAATTCTATGTTTTCTTGCTCTAAAAACTCTTTTGTTCTGTGCGCGGTGTGAGAACTCGCATTGTCGTGATGGAGGATGATGCGGCAGTTGCAGTTCTCTTTACGGAGTTCAGAAACGACCTGTGGCAAACAAATGCTAGCATACCATTCTGCATTAACCGTTCTTTGTCCCTCAAGAGGAATAGTCGTAACATGGCCGGTTTTGGAGACAAACGTGGCCACCATTTTTTTTGCAACACTCCGTGAACGAACAATTTTTGTTGGCTTTAACTCATTTTCGAACACCCAAACTCGTGACTGGTTTTTTGTTTCGGGTTCGTACGCATATATCCAGGATTCGTCACCTGATACGATGTTGTATACAGCATTTGAGGATCCTGCGTGGAATCTTTCGAGAGTTCTGACGCACCAACTAACGCGAGCCGCTTTTTGCTCTTCACAGAGCAAAAAGCGAGAGTTGTTTCCATCGGGAAAACAACTTTTTTACACCTAATTGTTCATCCAAGATTATTTGTATTTGACTCATGCCCATGTCTAAAGTCGCCTGAATTTCGCGGTATGTCACATGTTGATCTTCCTCAATCAGCTTACGCACAGCATCAACGTTTTCTTGGGTGACTGCAGTTTTTGGACGACCTTGACGGGGATCATCACTGAGCTTGACACGTCCACGTTGAAATTCAGCAAACCAGCGATAAATTGTGGTTTTGGATGGGGCTTCATCACCAAATGCAGAAATCATCCGGTCAACACATTGTTTTTGTGTTAAACCACTTCGAAAGTCATAATAGATCATCGCTCTTGAATTTTCTCGAGTCAATTACATTTTCTCAACGACTAAACAAGTTTGACAAAACCTTGTGACAAGACCGAGAATCTTTTTTTAAATAAATAAATGGTATTCGATTTTTAAAACCAAGGAGTTTTCAATTAAAAAGATTTTAATATGACAGGAACAGTGGAAATATTTCATTCCCGATACTTTTAGTGCAGCCCTCGTAATTCGCGTTTTCGGTCCGTCCAAATATGGTAACTGCTAGTGTTTTCACGTCTTCCGGTTCTATAACGGCGCTAGTTTCTTCTTTAGACTGACTGAGTTAAAATCTATCCAAATAAAATTAAACATAAAAATACTTCATGCGCCTATAATAAATATTATTACTGCAATTTCATCGGAAAACCGCAAAACCCCGTACGACGCAAGTGTAACGTCACTGCATCATACGATGTGACTGACGCGGATAAGCACGGTATGACCTAACTTTAACTAAAACAGTAAAATACAAAGACCTTACGGTGTTTTTGCTGCTATATGTTAAATTGGCTGCACTCAAAGTTGGAGCAAGAGCTATATTCTAGAGTACAAGACTAGAATCTAAATGCACTGACATTGCCTAGTGCAAAAAACCAATTCAGAAAGATGGTGGTCGTATTGCGTGAAAGATGATATTGATAGATACAGTTGAACAATTTCTCGAAGGAAATTGCTTTACTATTTAGGTGTTTTTTAGATGGCAGCAGCAGCTGTCTTTTATTAAAATCACCACAATCCAAAGTATGCATTTCCTACTAGCCCGTTCAGCCATAAAGACGTCGAAGACGTTTGCCCCGAAAATACGCCAAGCTTCAGAGTAACGACTTCACAGTCTTACACCACTATCTATGACTAAATGACTAAATAGCCAGAGGTGGCAGTTTGCCGGGTCGGTAACCGGTCTAGGGTCAATTTGCCGTGTCTGCGGGGTTCCGTTAACAGCCCGCTTCTCACGCCCATAGACAATGACTGCACAAATACATTGTGCGTCTTGCGTTGGATTGTGGAGCTCTGCGGTCTGTGTTAAAACCTTTTGTTTAGATGTAGTTTAAACAAATTGGTTTTCTCAGTGATATCTTCATATCTCCTTTGCTGTTGTTATAGTTAAAGCCACAAAACGAAGCTGTTTCAAGGAAGGATTTGTTATTTCGTATTTTTTTTATGTCTGCGATAGTACCTGACGGAAAATATTCAAGTAATAAAGGTACAACAGGTTATCCGATTGAATCACAACTGATAACCTCTGGTGTCAATCTCCAACAAAGAAACAACATAACTTTTCTTTATTATATAAATATGCTAATTGGTTAGTAACATGCGATAGCATAGCATAAATATCTCATAAATATCAGAAGGCAACATTTTTATCCGCGTACATCGCGCGGTTGGCGGCACAGATAATCAATTGCTGACTACATAACATCGTAATGAAGATAATGATAAGTGGTGACATATATATTTATGTCAACGTTGACATAGTGACAGGCGGCGACGTGGTGAGACATTAGGGGTGTCAGCCTAATAATATATTATATGTGGCATGTCGCTCAGTTGAGGTAAGGTGACACGTTGCCGGAATTCTAAATTGTTTACTGCTTTTGAGACCGGGAAGAAGAACCATAATCAAAATTCTAAAATTCCATCTTCGATTCAGTTACAACTGTAACGCGACCAGACAATGGATTTCCTTGGTTAACCAGACAACGGTTAAACGCCAAGACGGATTTTAATCCATCATGACGTTTTTGACGTTCAAAAGTGCATTTTACGTGCCTATTTGAAATAAATGATTTGACTTTTGGATCAAAATAATAGACTGGATACAGTAATTAACAATGTTATACACAATCTACTCGCTCAATTACTATCCTTAAGAACACAAACAAACTCAATCCTATCTAGAGCCACATCCTTTTTGAAGTACACTTGGCTCAAGTGAGTATTGTCAGCCCTGGAGAGGCGACGACAATAGCGAGCAGTAATTGCACCGATACATGGGGAATTATTGTCTATTTGTTTGCACAAATCACAATAACTCATTATCTCATTGTTGCTATGTCATGTGCGAATGTGTTATTTGCAACGTTAGGAGTTTGTTTTGCGTAATTAAGTGTTTTTTTTTTTTTTGTGGTGAATCATTTAAGTTATCTGGTTTGTAAATCCGTTTCTTCATACATATTTTATCTTCTTGGGATATTTACCAGGAGATAGCGAACCAATGGTTCGCGTGCCACTGGTGGCACGATGGCAGATGACTGAATAATAGTAAAGGTCTACTTCTGTTTGCGAATAAAGAGATTATTATTATTTTATTTTTATATGTTTACATATCTCGGGACTCTGGGGTCCCGGACCTTTGGAAGGCGTACGAGGGGCCGAAGCCAACTCGCAGAGGAACTTTAGACGCCTTTTAATTAAATGAGGCACCAATCGACGATTATCCCTGTACGCACTATGCAAGTGCACCCAAGGACAACCCCCGGTTAGTGTAGGACTATTGCAGGATATGGAAACAAAGATATTGGACTTTGAGTTTGGGTGGTTAAAATGGACTAGTTACCTAAAACTATGAAAGGACTATGGCCCCTGCCTGATCAGTGTTTTATTATACACGGATAAAATGACAGGGGGCAACTTACACACTCAATAATGGGCCCCCGGAAACGGTCGCTAGCACTTAGTGCTGTATAGTGCTGTAGCAACAAGAGGGCAAAATATCCTTAGGTGCTTGAGGACTGGAGAGGTATTCCACGCCTATCAGAACAATCCCAGAGCCCAGAAGATGGTCAAGATCCCTACCAGCACTTACGAGTACTGGAATACTTCTTTCCTTGCGATTCTCCATTCAAGCCGGCCAATAAAGGCAAGCCACAGATGAGGAACATGACTTCTCCCGGGAGATAGGGTCCGTGGGGTCGCCACTGCCGAACAGCTCGCCACATGCTGCCCTGCGGGTTTCTGTATCTCTCTTGGTCTGGCTCCTCACCCTAGACATGTTCCGGCAAAGTAAACTCTACCGGCACAGACCTAGAGTTCGGAGCGCGCAAGCCCCACCACGACGTCAAAGTAGAGATACGGCGGATTATTATTCTGAAACTATTTAGTTATTTTCCAGTGACAGTTTGGTATTCCGCCGATTGCTTTGTTCTGCATCCCAAAATCTTCGGGAAAAATTGGTCTCCAATACATGAGAAAATTTAGTCAGTCTAGTAAAGAGTCCCCCAAATACATTAAATCCACTTTCCTTTTATCTTAGAGTAATCACATCTTGATTCGTTTTGATATTGTGAAACCACATTCATGATCCCAGAGGCAATATTTTATTTCCCCTACAACCACTTGTTACTTTGATAATGGTTGCGACAGATGAGGGGAGATATTGGAGAAAGGGTCTTTCCCTTGAGCTATTATTTTAATATAGTAAGTTTTATTGCTTTAACGGAATTAAGAAATTTTCAAATCAGCTTAAAAGATTGCATACATTTTTAATGAACTTTAGTTCGTCTGGATTTTTCTTATTCTTTGTTGATACTCCAATATAAACAAAAGCATCTGCCTGCAGACAGTTTTAATTAATTATTGATCTTCCAGTGATGTTAACTAAACACGTCCACCTCTCCGTACAATTTCTATTCGACTCAGATTATCCGTTATTTCTTTCATCAGAACAAAAACAATCTCTTAGAAGCACAACACGTCCATATCAGTTTCTACGCTTGTCTAGACAATATTTTTTCCTCAAAGCAATAGGTTTTTAATTAGTCGATCGGTAAGTAATAGGCGATGGTTGGTAGGGCATAAATATTGCATGAGTTGCGCAGGCGCCGGCGCGCGGCGCGACGATTCGTCCGACGACGCCCGAACGCGTGGCGCGAACGATAAGATTGCGCGGATGACGAATAGATGTGAAACAGCGATAAATTTTGATAAGTTATTGATTGCCTTATCGTCTGGTGGGTGGGCAATTTCCTGAAAATGAGTTATAAGCGCTACGATAATCCAGCAAAATCCCATTGAAAAACAAAACTTAAGTAGGTAGGTAATGCATAATAGCCATAGGTTTGTTTTCCATTGTAATGTAACCAGTTTTCTTTTTCATTGTAATGTTTAACAATATTAATTCTTTCGCAATTTAACACCAAATAATCCTTCTCATTTCCTATATCATAATGCCTTCATCCCTTTATATCCACAACAGTATTATTAATCTTGTGTGTGATAGATAAGGTAGAGTAAGGTTCTACGTTGCTATATTAGATTCAATAATCGCGTCGAAAACACATATCTGTAGTTCTGTACACGTGTACCAGTCATTAACTTACGATAAACCCCATATTATCAATTCGCCTTCATCCAATGGCTTGTTTCATCGAAATCGTTCATCGGCGTACGCGCACGTGTACCTCCATCACTCTGCTTGTGTCATTAAGCTGTTTACATATCCGACAGACTATGTAATTTACGTTTCACCGTTTTGGTGCCCAATTGTTGGTGTAAAACAGAAAATTGCTCGAAGTTAGCGGTGTTGAATGCGGAAGGTGGATGTTTTTAACGGTCTCTCGAAGACTGGAAGAACGACCATAAAATAAGGAATTTTCTAATCATTTTGTTACTCTACTTGTCAGTTATTATTAGTTATTACAGTTATTCGAGGCATCATACTTATTTATTAGTATGGCGACCCAAATATGATTGTTTCAACTGAAATTCGATCGTCAAGTAATAAATTCGTACGGAACCCAATTCACGCGTCAACTTAACGGATATCGCCTTTGTTTGATACTGGAACACACGCACAATGAATATTTCAATCACATAGCGTTGGAACAAGACGTAAATTAATCAGTAACTGTTTAAACGTCAAACAATCATACCACTACTGTATACTGCTACTGTGGAGTTCCAAGACCTGATTATTATCCATAGCACTTTTTCTGAAGTGTTGGCAATAAGAATAGCTGATAGAAAACGCAGTGGAATGTGGTATGAAACTATTCAATCGAGTAGTTACTTCAGTTGTACGTAGTGGATGTTTTTATATGGTTGTACACGAATTCTCGGTATTCGAACGATAAACTATTAACGAAATTGAACAATGTGTACCGATCGATTGATGTGATAGTCACTTTGCATTCTGATGAGCTAGAATTGATAAGTCTATTCATGCTAAACCGATATGGAAAGTCAACGATTGATTACATTACACGGTAAACCATTTAAATTTTAAATGGTTTATGGCCCACCCATATAGGGCTTTTTGTGCTGAAAAGCGCCCTCCAAGAGCGAATTTCACCAATGAAACTAAACGCGATCAGCGCATAAACCACATTTTAAAAGCTCTTGAACGCGGTTTAGATGTGTCGCGTTCAGTTTCATTGGTGAAATTGAAACTGTGCTAAAGCGTCCAAGAGCGGTCAGTGTCAATATTCCACAACAATGATGACGTTTTTTTTTTTTTTTTTTCTGAGGGTGGGAAATCATCAAATGACCCCTCCCGCTCTGGGTGGAGCGGAAGGGAGTGTGAGACTCTTACTGACTAAAACCCACCCGTGTTCCTTCCTTGGCCCTTTATGTTCCGGGGCAGCGGTACCCCTTTCGGACAATCTCGCTGAACAATGATGACGCTGACAGTTCCTTAACACTGTCTAGATGATCTTATTCAGCTTCATTGGTGAAATTCACCCTTAAAGTTTACTTGCAAACGGGCCTGAAAACCTCATTTATTGAATAAAAATCTAACTTCCTTACAAACGACAGAGAATTTAGGTAAACAGACCGTCTAATTGAATAACTCCAATCATTGCTCGCTTCCTCATCGCACCGCAATCTCCCCTTCAAAACTTAATTTCGAGCAGACTCCCCTTCAAATTTTCATCAAACGAGCTTGATTTTTTCGCGTCCAAATGTCGGTAACGGTCGTGAACCCGCGAGGGTTCAACGGGCCGGTCAACGCACTCCGGTACGGAAACGATTTCAGAGCGAGAGAAAAAAAACCGTGTTGCGATGAAATTTCATACCAACAGCGTTTCTGATGTCTATTGAGCGTGTAACTCGGCAAAGAGCAAACGGAACTTTTAAACGCACATGTCGAGTTGTTGACTAACGTTTTACCGCTGCGATTGTGCGAATACAGGGTTACTTACCTTTTTTTTTCTTTTTTGCTTTTTGAAATTGGATCCGTGGGTGGGCTTTGAATGGAGTTTTGTTTTTAAATAAGGCATGACATAGGCATCAAATTAGAGATTACATGCTCTTTTTATGGTAATGAATTTGATGGTTACTTGAATTAATTTGGAGTCAAGATCGAAGATATTTATGTTCAAGAAAAATATTTCTGTGAGATTGAATCTCATGAATTTCGAGCTTGCAAACACCTACAGTATACAACTAGTATATTATCCACCATATACAGGGTTATTGCTGGAGCCGGAACCGGAGTTCCAAGCCTGTTAGCCTGCAGAGTAACCAAGCTGAAGTAGCAGTGGGTTGGCCATGTTTGTCGCAGGACCGATGGCCGGTGGAGCAGACGAGTACTTGAGTGGAGACCGCGTATCGGCAAGCGTAGTGTGGGACGCCCCCCAGCTAGATGGACCAAAGACCTCAAAAAGGTGGCTGGGACAAGCTGGATGCGGAAGGCCGACAGAGTCTTGTGGCGCTGACTGGGAGGGGCCTATGTCCAGCATTGGACTGCGATAGGCTGAGTTGATTCATTGACAGGGTTACTGGTAATATGTCGGCAATCCATTAAGGGGATGTAGGAGAGGTCATTTGCAATCAAATGACCCCTTATGACCCCTATGCAAATAATAATTTTCGAGTGATTTCTCATTTTATATTTTTTTGATGATATCTGCGGTATACAACTTAGTTTTTTTTTTTAAACAGTGCTTGAAATATGTTGTTATTATTTTCGACTTCGTAACACTTCAATACACAATAATCAATCATAAAAGGACAATTATCTTTAAATACTAATGGTTACAATTTTCATTAATTTGTAGCAGGCTATTTGATTATAAAACTGAACGCTGAAAAAAATAATTGACTCTTGCACAGGAGTCATAAGGGGTCATTTCGTTGGAAATCACCTCTCCTACATCCCCTTAATGGATTGCCGACATATTACCAATAACCCTGTATAAGTAATTACACGGCTAGCACGAGCACCTAGACACACAGCATTTCATAAGACAAGAAACAAGTGAGATATAATTTAAAATAAATAAATATTTTCTATATAAAAACTAGGTCTATCGGACTGGATTGTAGAAAACTTGATCTACTTGAAGAGTAGATAGATTTTTTTTTTTTCATATTTCAAGTCGAAGGCACAGGAATGGGCTCAATGGCTTTATGAACAAGTTGCGTAATCCTTTTGCTGATTGATCGACGTCCCGTGGTTACAGATTAAAAATAGTCCTCAATGTCACAGATCGTCGCATGCGCTTCGATGATATTTTTTTATTTTTTATTAATTTGAAGTGTCTAAGCTTTCTACAACTCTAAAGTTATCAAATCAAATCATTTATTATTGCAAACATGGGTAATTGGTATATATTATATATTGGTGGTATATATTGTGTATATTTTATAAAAACTTTAGAGTTGTAGAAATCTTAGACTCGGTACAAACATAGGGAAAAGTATCAATAGAACACCTTAATTATTATCAGAATCCTGTTAAATAGATTGTCAATAAAATTATGATTGGAATTTCAGAATAGATTTGGATGTTATGTCGAAATCAAATAATTCAGTGTTAGAACATCGATCAATCAGCGGACTATCAGGAAGTAAAATTGCTTCATGAGATGTATTAGACGTGAACTACACTTTGACCTTTTACAATCTTTTGTGTCTAAAACACAACAATGGCAATATAATAATGGCACAAAAACGCTTCCTTGTTATTTATGTCTTTAAAAACAATCCTTGTTTTTCTTAGAAACGGTATGCTTTATTCCGCCGGCTTACATCAAAGAGAAAATAAATCAACATTATAATAAATAAATAAGAAAATGCATCACCTTATCAGTTAATTAACATTACATAAATAAATAGCGGTGTACATGAAAAAGGGTATGCGCACACCGGCTCGCTCGCCGTATCACAAACAAAGGCTTGCGCGGGCGCAGCGAGCAAGTTCATTGCCGCGAGTTGCGCATGTGATGTGCGATAAGCCCAATTTGGATGCACTGTGACGAAAATCGTACGTGCTTGCACATAACAATATTTTTTAGAAAAAGTCAGGTGTGGTTTGCTTACTAATGTTTTGTCAGTTGTGACGAGAAACTGAGCGCAGACTGCATAACGATGTGTTGGACTATTGTTAACTAATAAGCGACTGGGCTGCTTTGGAACTATTTTCTTGTTTACTATAAATTCTATCTTATTAACGGTTTTTCTAACTGAACAGACAACTGCCGGGGAATATGATGCGCCACTTCTTCCCAGCTAAAGCACTAAGAAGTGGTGAAGTGCGGGTGTTTTGGGGGACTGTCTTATGTAATTTTGACGTTCGAAAAGTGCTGATCCTCAGCCTAATTTGAATAAATGACTTTTAATATTGACTTTTATTTTGGTATGTAACATAAAACGACTTAAAATAAAACTCCCTTTGTAATTCTTCCCTACGAAGATGGCACAGCGCATCAGGCGCTGTACAGTCAGTTACCACAATTAGCTGACCCTCCTTCGCTCAACTGGTTGAGGTTTTTTTACTAACAAATCGTACGATTACAATTTTTTTTTGGGTAGATTTCGTACAGGCATTTAAATTAAATTAATAGTAATAAAATTCTATCGATCCGTATTCTAAAAAATCTCAACCATTTATGCAAGGTGGAGTCAGCTAATTGTGGTAACTGACTGTACCATCAGCAATACGAAAACCGTGACACCAGCCCGCCAATTAAACAAATCACTATTCGAATTAATTCTAATTAAGATCCAACGAACAAAACAGTGTGCACTTAATTAAAATAACCTGTCATTTAATAAACAACAGGAAAAACGCTATATATAGTGTACAGGGAAATCCGATACTGGTGGAAGAATTCCTAACATTGTTTGATATCTAGGTACTATGTACTAACAAGTCAATATTTGCATAGGTGGTAGTACACGTACAGACTGAAATATTTCACTTCGTTTTCAACGGAAAACAAGGTGAGTCACGCAACATTGCAATCAAAATGCAATTTTACATACCAGAGCCGCTCTGGGAGGACTTTACGTAAGTCATTTGTCAACTGCGCAAATTGTGGCTGCAGACTCAAAGTAGGAAACAATCTGGGGAAATTGAGCAGACGTAACTCCGGTTACTGAAAGCCTGAAAGTAGTACAGTCATGTGGTGCTCAGAGGGTTACCTGGAAAGTTTTACCAGAAAATTAAAACGCACCACTTACAATTACTTTATGGTCGTGTGAAAATTAGTTATTTGGCTAAAACGTGTGTTGAGTAGACTATGAGTACTACTACGCTCGTACGCTAAAACTATTAATTTTACAAAAAAATAGATTAGTCATCATAAGTTATAAATTATGGGAAATTTTCTATACTTAGTTCAATTTATTTCATCGCAAAATGAGCCGAAAAGGAGATTTTGTCAAAAACGTGCTTATGGGCGCCATTCTTCCAAAATGGCGGCTCGAGCGGCAAAGGTACCTTATCCGCTCAGAAAAAAATTCGATAAGAGCACGTCGAAATAAACAAAATCACCAATTTTCAAAACTCTCGGAAAACTTTCCTGGGAAAACTACTAACCATAGGTTGATCATGACATTTGATAGCATGAAATTCAATTAAATTAACTACTAAGTAATAAGTATGATTAAGAAGAAACCTTGAACAAAGGTCAGGATACCACCAGTAGAAATCTCGTCTGAGAGATGGTCTACTAATTTACAATCGTTGCAATGCAAATGGTCTCGCCATTGTGAGTTTTAGACAGATTTTTTTATGGATAACCTGTCAAAAACTCACAATAGCGAACGTTTGGCCAATGCATAAATTGGATTTGATAACATTCCCTAAATTGATAAGACTATCAGAAACCCTGACTGAGTAAGACAGAATACCCATTAAAACCACATTAGTCAGAAGAATAATTTAGAAATAAACTCATCATTACCGACTAAGGTAGCATCTTAATAGAATCCTAACCCACAAACTCCTGAAATAAACTTTAATTACACCATAAAATCGCCAGGCTATCTTTAAAGTCGTAATGGGCGTTAAAACTGTGGCTTTTTCTATCTGTCGAAACGCATCTATATTAAAGTCTGGTTACTGGTACTTTGAATCTTAATCCAATCTCAGTAGCGTTGGCCTGATGGACTGGATTGCAGGCTATAAACGGTTTTATAGACTTTATAACCGCGGCAATAGATACGAAGTTGTGTATTTGCTTGTATTGTCTAGACAGCTATGGTACGAACATGTTTTAGATTAATTTCCACACTGTAAATTTAGGTCTTCTATTTAAATCTTTAAGAGTTCATGTGAGTCATTCAAATAATTTATGTAAACAAAGAGGATAACATATTAAAAAAAAATCTTCGTAAGTGTTTCACAAAAAATTACAAAAAAGATTCTATTTTCTTTTAAGTACTGATTTTAGTAATCATAATTTAAAAAAAAATCATATCGTAATTATTTTTATAAATTTTCAGTTTTAAACAAAGTTATTAAAAAAAGGAGATTTTCTGGTACAAAATATTTTATGATACTGGTAACAACAAATATTACAACTGCCGTTCATAGATTCATATTGTAAGTAGCATATCTTGCCACATGTCGGATGAAAACGGGTGTAAACTGTTCCGAGTGGAAATCGATTTGGAAGGCCTACGTCTAGCAGTGGACTTAAAAGGGCTAATTATGATGATCATAATTATGTCGCGTCTCTGACACACTACACAAAGCATTGCTTGGCTACGGTATTATAGTTACATAGTTCTTATAATTAATTGACATAAATTTTACAAATGTTTATTAATTTAAAAAAAATATATAAAATGTTTTGCACCACTGTCCTGTCATTTTTACAGTGACATTCTTTGTTTACATAAATTATCTGAATTAGAGACTTGGGGTATAGTTACGTTTATGGTGAAAAAAGTTACAGTGCCTAGATTATAAGTAAATGATGTGGTCTGCTATAATTGGAAGCGCACACTTGTATTTGTCCCTGTTCTATGTAGGTACACTTGCATTTAATTGTGTAGCCTGTGTTGGAGATCCAATAAATAAATAAATACAAGTTAAAACAGTAACATAATGTTATGTGACAAAGCTTAAAATAAAAGCAATATCTATGGGCTACTCTTCACTGACTATTTATGGGGGACCCCTATCTATTAGCAGAAAATAGACGTTTCCGGCTGTCATGTTCTATCAAAATGCAAGTTTGTACAATGTTTCCTGCTACAAATCTTCTTTTATTTTTACATTTATTACATTTACAATTAATGTAACCATTTGTCTTCAAAACACATGTATATTTTTTAACGAAAATAAAAGTATTTCTACTAAATGACAAACGTAACTTAAAAGCAATAATGGTGCCGATTCTCTTGTACACCAAACTAAACTAACTAAACTATCACTAAAATTCCTTACTTTTGGCTATGAGAATCTTAAAGCTATTCTGCAAACAAAATTCTCTAAATTTAAAAATAAGTTTGACACAACTAAACCAAATTTGATAATCGTGACTCCACGTGGAATTTTTTTTTATGGCTTCGCAACGTTGTACTTGTTTGCCTATGATTTTTTTTTTGAGCCGGAGACGCACATAGGGGGGCAGCCGCGACGTGATTTTTATGGAATTTTTCACTTTTTGTGGAAAATAAAAAAAAAGATTACCTACATGTAGAGTAAATAGCGGTTTAAGGAGATCTGAAAGGGGGTCGAAATTTTCATTATTTTTGCGATAGGACGCACCATTTTGGAGATATAAGCAAAAGAAAAGAAAAAATAAATATAGGGATAAACACGAAATATTTTAAGTGATACACCTTTAAGTGGTAAAGAAGCCATGGAAATGATTTTCTTTTTTATTCTGAGTATATTATTAAAAAATATAGATATATAAAATTACTTGATATGATGATTAATTATCAAAATTCACCGCGCTCGTGCCGCCACCCCACCGCACCGTTCGGCGTCACCGCGTCGAGGCGGGTCATTCATAGAATAAGTAAATAAAGGATTTTTTCGCAAAATGTCTCAAGCAATTTTTAAATTATTATAATTATGTAAAAATACAAAACACTTATACTCCATTTATTATAACATTAGACAAATAACTGTTCTCACCCTTTCGTTATTTCAATGTAAACGATTAAGAAACTCCGTTATTTCACAATAACTACAAAGCACTGTAATCTATTTACCATTTACATTAAAAAAATAACTCTTAAAGTGCAGTAATTCCAACAATATTACACAATAACTGTCGTTATTTAGCCGTTATTTGTCTAATGCTATAGTAAATGAAGTATAGATAAATAAAAATTCGCTGCTGTGGCTTTTTTACGACATAAAGATGTTTCTCTTAAAATATTTTGTGTATGAATAGATACACCTTATATACAGTACTGGTTTTGCACCAGAAGTCGAGGTGATTGGTGTGAATTTTAGTTCATGAAAACTAATTTTATTCCACACCTTTTTAATCGCGATTAAAAATAGTCAGATTTAGTTAGAAAATCTAAATTTTAGTTTAAAAACATCAAATTCAGAATAGCAAAATTGCCATTTTCACTAAATTTAAAAACTCAGTACCATCTTAGAGCTGTCAAACTAAAATATAGTTAAGTTGTGTCACTTTAGTCAATTTCAGAATAGGAAATGGTCGTTTGACAGGAATAAACTAAATTTTGGTGATTTTTAGTCTAGTTTAGAGAATTTTGTGACAAGAGAATCGGCACCAATATCTCAAAATTCTTCACTATCAAAACTAAAATAGTCAACATACGGGACCACGGTATTTCGCCGAAAACAGTATGGGACCCGTTAATACCACGTAATAAATTGAAATGTCGCCCTAAAAATTAACAGACCAATAGGCCATAAAGCCTATAATTCTCCCACAGTGTCATATATTACAAAACTACGTAAAAATGTGGGTAACAGTGTCAAAGATGACGGCAGCGCAAGTATGTGAATCGTTTAATAGGAAAAGGGGAACAGCAAAGTTCTGAATAAAATTACCGTTTTAATTTCCAAGATATTTTCCGAGGTAGATGTACAAGTTAATAACTAATAGGGGTTTTGCAAAAGTAATATAAGGAACAACATGCGTTTTCTATCAGGAATCAGGATAGGCAGAAACTACATGACGCCATAAAGATATTGGTAATAATGAAATAGTAGAAACAAGAAAAAAAAATATTTATGGTAACAACTGGGAAATGCATTTGATAATGAAAGCCGATATGAGTTGAGTAGTATTGAGTACGGTATTAAACCGTTTCGGTTCGGTTATTTCAAAGGTATAAGACATACGTAAATTATAGCTGACTTTATAAATACCGAGAATCAATTTTAAGGATATATGGGTATGATTTCACCTCCTGCTGTGACTCCAATAGAGTAGTAATTCTCTAAATCGAACTTTAATTGGAATTGTGTGAAAGATGAGATTCAAGTTCTTTTCCGTATTTAGGTACCTACATAACTTAAAATATTCTCAAAGATGCCTAGTGGGCTTACAATCAATTCCGAACTTACTGAAATACTTTGAATTATCTGCTGTTGTGGCATGGAATGGCTATTTACCTGTAACAACAAAACAAAACATTATTAACAATTAACACAATATGTAGGTAACTACAGAGTGATCAATATAAATGTTGATGGATGGAGAGAGAGAGGAAGGCCGAAGAAGCAATAGATGGATTGTGTGTGGAATGATATGAAAGAGAAGGGAGTGAATGATAGCGTGACGGACTGACGGTAGACAGGGAAGAATGGAAGAAAAAACGTGTTGCGCCGACCCCAAGTAACATGGGGCAAGAGCAGGAAGGTGATGATGAAGTAACCACAGATATTGAAACACAAGTTGCTTAATCAAAATAAATACTAAACCAAAGCAGTCCAAGTGGGAATGATTTGGTGGGTGAACGGTAGAGGAAGTGAGACTTCCTCTACTGTTCACCCACCTAATTTATTCAAAGACACGTGGTCGAAATACAGCAGGCCACGGGAGAGGTAATGCTCATATAAATACTGTTCAAGGCGCGAACCAAGAGAAAGTTTAGACATTGGAAATCGATTTACAAGTGAATAATAAATAATAAGGTACCGACTGTTATTGACTGATGCTATAAATTAAGTATCGATAAAGTGTTCGATTATATCGATTGTAAAATCGAGTAGTAAACCTAAGATTATGGTAACGTTAGATTAAATTACGACTTTAGTACGATTTGAGGATAGAGAAATAGGGAGGCGGAATGTGCAGGCTTCACATCATACTTGTCACGTTAACGTCATGTCCAATGGAGTAAAATCCTTCAAGTTCCACACGAAACAGATGCAATCAAAAATTAAAAAAGAAATCTGTAGGACCGAAAACAAAAACCCTCCTGTTGCGTCCCCTGCCATTGTGTTAATTACTACAGACTACAGACAGACGTACAAAAAACCCACTCGACTTTTAAATTACAAGCAACGGAAAACAATAAATAAACCAAATAAGACAATGGGACCCTCGGGGCCGCGTATCTCGAACGAAGGACTATTACCAATGGTAACATAATAAAGGTTCCCACCTACGTGGTGCACACAAAAAAGGGGGGTTGGTTGGGCGCGCACGCGCATATTTCAAGATGGCTGCGTTTGAGTGATGCACGGAGAGCGGATTGAAAAAGACATGTAGAGGTTTGACAGATGTTAAGGCTACATTTTGCTACGTGACATCTGTCACAGTGAAACAATTTTTTTAATGTGTCATTTTATTTTCACTAGGTATTTGAGTACGTTTGTTTGATATTGTATTATAATTATTATAATTTCCTTTTTTTATTTATTTAAATGTTTATGTATCATATTTTGCTATAATTTTAGCTTTTTTATAAGTCTTTCAGTTTATATGCTCTCACATACATATATATTTTTAGAAAGTCGCCACCATTTATAACCCTTCGTTGTCCGCTACCTTCTTCAATTTAGATCTCCCCAATCCGCTGAGCTGCGCTGACGCAGCATGTGAGACAGTCAGAACGACATTAGTCAAGCGGCAAGTCCTGCAGTCCTACAGTCCTACTTATGATAATATTTCGCCTCCACGTTTGAGGAGACGGCGGAACAAAGCAGCCGCTTATCTACATGATGGATACCGCTGTACCCTTGTTTGGTTATCTTTTGTCCCGGAGGATAAAAATCTTTTAGTGGAGGAACAAACTGAGGTGTTGGGAGATTTTTTACATTGAAGATTTATTTTAAGCTTCAATATTATTATTAGTATGGAGAAGTGTCTTTACTTGACGCTGTATCCATCGCCGCGCGTTCGATGTCCATCGGTGGACAAGATGGATGGAAAGCAAAATGAAGCACATGAAGTAATTTTTTCTCCGTTAGTGTAATTTATGTATGGCGTTGCAGTGGGAGGATAAATGAATAAATAAATGTTGATGTTTTGGGAAAAGTATTTTTAGTATCAATAAGGTTTTAGAGTTCTATGGTGCTACGAGTATATTGTGGGATGTAGAAAAACTACATTTGTTTGACCAACTTCAAACAAAACACTCGTAATTAGGGTTACCATACATTTTACGGACCCTTTCGATGCCAAGCACCCATTATATGGGTCGATATTTATTTTTTTAAACCTTGCCCCACACTTGGAATTTCTCCTGTATTGTGGGTGCGTTTACAAACATTTAAACTCACATACACTAACAGCCAGACCCGGAACAACTACTTGTAGGCCATACAAATATTTGTTCCGTGTGTGAATCGAACCCGCGACACGCAGCGCAGCAGTCAATCGCTTAACCACTGCCCCAACCGTGCCGTGCCGTGTCTTCAATTCGTCACAATCACAATGCATGCGAGTCGTCGCTATACGTAGCTATAGATGACTTATTTTCATGCTCAGGACCCGATTAGCGAGACCAAAATCTAATTATGTTAATTTGCCAAACAATGTATGGCTTACAATTTTTTTTTTTTTGTATTATTTTTTTTGTATTTGTTTATTATTATTATTTTTTAGAACCGTGCGGCCGGCGTTAAACTGAGACATGCATTTTTAAATTTCGCGGTACCACGCAAGCCCGCCCGCCCGGATGAAACCGACTTTACTGAGTTAGACGTCTTGTACGTGAATGGTGACATCACAGAATTTGTTAAAAACTGTCAGTTTGTAATTACTACACAATGCAAATGTGGAGCAAGTGTTTCCCCTAATAAATGCACAGTGGAGTAAAAAAAGAAATCACCTGACAATAGAGTCCGTAAAAGCGCCATTAGTAACCCAAGAAAACTTTAAAAACGTTTCGTATGAAGATTTTTTAACTAATATTTCAGAAAAAAAAAAACTTTTGAAATAAATTATGTCTTCGGAGAAATATTACTCAGTATAGTAAGTTCGTTTATTCTTAATTAGTTTAGTGGTCGTAAATTGTTTATACTTTTCATTTTGAATCAATGTCAATTTTTTAAACTATCTGTTGCGTATTATTTATTTTAAGACTTACAGACTTTTACAATAGACATGCACTTTTCTGAAAAATCAGGCATTTTGTACATCCTAGACAGGCATCCTCCCATACATAGATTGTAACCAGAGATGTGCAAAATAGTTTATAAAATGTATTTAGTATTAGTAAAATAGAAAATGCAAATACTTTTTGTATTTTTTATTTCAAATTCAAAATACAAAATAGTTTTTCATTTTGTATTTAAAATACGTATTTCCAAAATACTTGATTAAAATACAATAATTTTATAGTTCTTAACTTCCTTTATTTTATAGTAAGTTTTAATTTTATTTAAGCAAGTTATCGTTTTAGCCAGCCGGCAATTTAAGTAAGTGATCAAAGTAAATTTACTTAACAGATTTTCATCAAATAATTTGTTCAAAGACACTGTCACTCATCTTCCTTCTGTGCGGTCTCATAATCATGCACAATATGAAAAAAGCCCTTCTACCGGTGCAGAGCTAGGCAGGCAGGTATTATATTTTAAGAAGAACATCTTCACTGTAGGATTTATTTAACGATTGCAGGCAGACATCATCCTTCAAATATTTAAGTGATTCCAGGTCTATAGTTCAGTGCTGCTATGGAGACAAACAAAAATACTATTGTTGACAAAACTTATCGAAAAGTATTTTGTATTTTGCAAATTCAAAATACGACCAAAAAAGTATTTCAAATAAAATAAAAAATACTTTTCTAAAAAAAAGTATTTAAATACATAATGGAAATAGGTATTATGTGTTTTGAATTTTGTATTTCAAATAGTATTATTAAAAAAATTACTCATCTCTGATGGTAACCCTACTCGTAACAGACCATAGACACGTCCCACCCAATACACAGTCGTTAAAACCGTCGCAAACACAACTCCAGCGCATTCACACCTATCAGAACTGCAGACTACGTAGTATTTTTCTCGAGAGCGACTTAATAATGGGAATAGCAACATAAACTTGGTACAGTCAGCATCAGAAAGATGTATACATCGACAAGAATTAATTTAATTTTCTACAATCTTTGTGTTTCATAATACTGTATCAATGTGTAGTAGCCGATATAAGACTATTTTTATTTTAGAAAAAGCCACGGGGACGAAACCGCGGACAGCAGCTAGTGTGTAATATGTATTGTGACTGTGTGACTGACTACACATGGATGCAATATTATGGAACAAAGAATGAAATGAATTCTAGTCCATGAATACAGCTTTTTGAGGCTGACTGTACACAGGCCGGCCCTCAGCCTTGTACGAAAAGGAATAAGTCGTGCGACATTCTTACGCGTTTCAGCGCAAACATTACGACTTAAAACCGGCATTAAAGTGACATACAAGCAATTAAACATGCGCCGGCGCAGCGGGATTGGGTTTACATTGTTGTACCAACAGTTGGTAATATGTGTCGCGCGCGTTAACGTGTTTTTAAATTCGTTTAAATAGCCCATGTAGATCATGCACTAAAATGTTTTGTTTGACGTTTATTTGTACGTTAACTGTCAGTTTTGACGTTTATGCTGCTTGTATATACCACAGTTATTTTGAACACCATGTATAATTTGACCATAATGTTGTTCAGACTGTAAAATAAGTGCTGAAGCCATTTTGAGGTCTGAGCACATTATCCAATGTCTTACCAAATTTTTGAACATTCATTGTTTTTATACTCGTACTATCTTCGCATATGTACGGAATTTAAACTTAAAATAATAATGTACTGTAGGAACCCAACGTCTTTGGATTTGGATTAAAAACGTAATAGTTGGCCGATAAAGTTCAAATTCCAATGCATTTCAGTCAATCAATACTGTCAGGGTACTCTCGAAGTTTACTCGCTATCGTCACACGGATGCACCCGAGGAAATTCGTCGTGTTGAGAGACAAAGAGATATAAAAAATAATTTTCTTACATCACCTGTTATAAAGCGATTCGCTTAAAAATAGTTATTGGAATTATTTAAAACTATTTAAAACATACCTTTACGTAATTCTCAATTCCAATTTAAATAATAATTAAAACGACGGTTACCCAAAATCGAATGCCACTCGTTAACTGTTCAGGGTTGTCAAAAATCAAATTGAGATTTAACAATTTATTAAAACATATATTTTTTCGATTCTAACATTAAAGCTACTGACAGTAACCTTGTAATTTAACATCTGTAGGCTAAGTAAAACGGTAGTTGATTATTTTCAAATTTGAATATATCCAACACTGATTGATTGATAATAATAGCTGTGATTTTTATAGCCAAGTAAATTAACCTGTCAAGCATTCGCAGGCTGAACGACGAAATACAAACATGTTGAGGTTACGCTACTATACAAACATAGTATCTTTTAACAATAAGGTGTTAACTTTTTTTTTTCTATACATTTGTTACTGTACCTTCAAAGGTTAATCAAATGTTGACTGTAATCTAACAAGCAAAATTACGTTTATACATTTATAATTGTCATAAAAATAAACCAAGATGACAATTTGAAAAAATCTTGAACTCATCAAGCAGTTTCACAAGACAATTTTATGGTCATGCTAAAATCAAGGCAATAATGAAATGACACAACAAACAATATGTCATAGAGTAGGTAGTCATTATGTCTTCAAAGAACACCTCGTGAGGCGGTAATTGGCGGGAGAAATTCGTAAATTTGAGGCTAGCGTGATTTCTGGCACTACATCTCAACCGGAGATAATATTTTACAAAGATACAGCGATATTAACTTTTTGGTTAATTAAACCAGAAACAAAAAATGATCGCTGCGAGGTTTCGCAGACAATTAAGAGTATTTTTTATAAAAAATGTAATTTTAAACATGTATCATTAACTATTAGTAAGTTTTCCCAAGTGAGTACGTACACATATTAATTTATAATATTTATTTTAGAACGTAAGTTCGTACTTTTACTAACTTTACCATCAGCATGGTTTAACAATTTTATGCGACATCATTCAAGCAAGCATTCATTATCATTATTAAGAGAAAAATAATAATATTAAGTAGACTATCTCTCCATCAGCAAGTCTTGAACATTCGCCGATTAAGTCTGTCTTGACAGGAATGTCGTCCAAGTAAATGCACTCGTATGGGAATACTGCAAATGAGGTCTTAATTAAGACATCTATCTGTATTGTACGCTGCTATAATATTTATAAAGGGAGGCTCTTTTATTTGTATGCAAGTTAATTGAGACATTGTTACAAAAAGTCAAGTTGGAATATAACTGGGTTTGAGTATGTGAATGCGAAAGATATAGCGACAACCCTTTGAATAGAACCACTTCCCAAATTTTAAAAATCGAACTATATTCAATATTTTATTTATAAAAGACATTATTTTTCTCCCAAAATAACGAATACGGAAGAAATGAAAAGGCCTTGCCTTATTAAAAACCACTAAAGAAATAGGAAAACCGAAATGAGCCGGTACGAAAGGGCAATAAGTGAACATTCTTGTCCATTTACGACGCACAGGCTTAATTTAAAGACTTGAACTGCAGTTGAACGTTGCAAATCGACGTCTGTCGTGATCCGTTGACAAAACCATACAAACGCAGAGGCAATGTTTTGTGTTGTCATGTCACTTCCGCATTCTTGTGACACGGACCACGTGACATAGTCATTGTGTGCCCACTTCTACGACAACAAACATACCTCCTTTGTACAACCGGCAAACGTTTGTAATGGGTTCCGCTAACATGTGATTTACGATGAGAACTATCTACTAAGTTACCAATGTCTCATTCATTTGCAATACACACTAAGTTATTGCTTTATGGTTACTATAGTCTGTCTAAAACTTTCATATCAATTTGACAGGTCTCAATATACAGGTTGATTATTTTAAACGTGCCTTCAAAGGTATGTTTCCGAAAATTCTTAAGCTTCGTGTGCACTTTTTGACAGTTTTAGTGCATGTCAAACTTTATATGGTGCGAGGATCATTCGCAACAATCAAAAAATGTTTTTTTTTTTTTTTTTTTCAACAACCAGCGATTACGATTCCCGTACACTTCGTTGCCCAAGGCTCATCCCACGGTATTCTTGCATAACAGGACTTTAACGTCGACCGTTCCGTGATTTAACATCGCGTCTGCGCAAATCAATCAACACACCGCGCTATGACAATGATCAATTTAACCGAAGTCTGCCGAAGTAAACGCACGATTCACCGTTTTCCGAAATCGCTCGGAACAACGGGAGTTTTGAAGTTTACGACTCTTTCCCATTAAAATAAATATATTACGAAAAATATGATCCTGTATCTACGTCAAATAAATAACGTTTAATTACTGTGTAGTAATTAAGAATGTCTTCGCAATAAACCTAGTATTTGTATAGGCTGTATTATGTATAATTTTGTTGATTTCAGAGAACTTGAGTAAATTAATAACTGCTGCAGTGTTTGAGTAAATATTTTATTTAGTAATTTATGACATTATTGTACTCACAATATCGTTAATGAAGGGTATATGCAGTTCTCTTTGTTTAACGAACAATGCCTTACATAATATTATTAACATTCGTTAGTTGTTTAGACTACACAATACAGGTTGCAGGTTTATACAAATTAGTCAAGTATAACTTGTTACCAAGTTGCAATACTCTATTGGGGATTTTCATGTTCTGAAACTATACTTACTACTCCATTTGAAATATTTAGACATTTAAATAAACCTTTTTTTACAGTTTGTTCAACCGATTTTAGCCTCTATTGCGGTGGTGGCATGACAAATGGCAGCTGCAGTAAACAGTTGATATTGTAACCACTTTTTTGCTATTAATGCCATCTTTAAGCCTACAGAATAGAAGTCAAAATCGGTTGAACGAACTGTAAAGTAGGTTTTTTTAAATGTCTAATCTTATTTTAAATGTAGTTTCTGTCTATTGAAATCCTTGTTTCCAATTGATATTATTCCCACTTAAATGAACATCAACTTTATACAAGTGTACATTATGTTGATTTGAGAATGACTAGGTACTTAATACTATTGAAAGAAGTCATTAAAATGTTTGAAGTTTGAACATGTGTATTTGTTTACATGTCTGGAAACTAAATCATGAACGCAGTTTATAATATTCTTTTACCAAAAAATGAATATAAATGCTTGTTAATAAATCGTTACCTATTCAGTTGAGTGAATATTAAAGAAATATAAATAAAACATTTATGTTCATCTCTTCAAAACGAGGTACAAAGTCCTCATGAAATTACAACAGTCTCCGCCTGTGTCAACTCGACTCATCAGCTAACAATCTTCAGCTTTAGCCTAGCTTCACACAACGGCACGGACAAAAGCTTTTGCACGCAGATTCCGCACTTATTCACGCCTCGAACAAAAGGGGGGTCGGCACTTGAGTGAGCCTGCCAATGCTATACGCGGCTAGTCTGAAGTGTTAGCGACAGAATAGCGTCGGATTATTTTTGATGAAGCTGTTGGAAAATGAGACGAGAGGAATGGAATGAATTTAATTATGTTTGAGCTGTGACATGACTATAGGGGACGATGAACTTTTTTTTTTCCTCTTTATTTGTTTGTGGTTTTTATCTAAATAGATATGTCAACCCCATCATGCCTTTTACCATTGTAACATTCAACACTTATAATTAACACATAAACTACATATATTAAAAAGTTAAACAATATATGAAACTTTTTGTGATAAAGATAGAAATCACCGATTAAGAACTTGACATAACTTTTTGGCACTTTCTGAAGTTGGTTGGGAATAAATTGATTGTATTAATCCCACGTTAAGCCTATATAAGTCTATGCCTCCCTCTCGCGCCTTATGCGGACACAATCCATCAGCAAATGCTGGAACGTCCTCAATCTGATTACATTCTCTGTAATTCGGTGAATCAGTTTTTTTTGTTTGTAACTATTTCTGCAGAGGTGAACCATAAAAGTATTATATTATTTAAATTATTATGACTGAAGGATTAGGATGGTATTTTTTTTTTTTTCTAAGTTAGTTTTAATGATGGTCTGGCAATTTGAGTACTTTATGCGACCTACCCTAATGTACTTTCTTTGATTTTGTTCGTCGAATCGTTGAGCTCCTTCCTGCACGATTTTATTGAAAAATGCTTACACTGACAGGACATATCCACTCAAATCTGTGTGGTTCTTTCCTCAAAAGACAATTTCAGACACCAATCTACATGGCCCTCACATGATCTGACCAAGATTATGTCTAGACTTTAAAAGTGTCTGTGACCTCTGAGTTTGTTTCGGCCTTTTTTCTCAGAGTAAACGGAGAGGAAACGCCTCATCTAGTTCAACAAATACGACTGACGTGTAAAAGTGTTTACATTGTACAAACCTTCTTACAGAAATAAATCATTTATCATTGCTAATTTAGATCGTCATGATAATAGATATAGGGGTTTATTAAATAAACGCTGTTAAGTAATGATTAGCGACTGTTTAAGGGGGATGTGCTGTGGTAGCCCGCGAAATTCAAATTTTCTTGCATTTTATGCAATTTTCAGATCCGTGTCAGGTTGTATCTTGATCAAAATATGATACGCGACAATAAGGCATAATATGTATTTACATAATTTTAACCTTATAAATCATCAATACATCTTTCTAAATTAGATTTCGTGCAGATTCGTCGAACGAACGAAATCTAAAGAATCTGCAAGAAAATTTGAATTTCGCGGGCTACCACAGCATATCCACCTTAACCCTAAATTTTTGACGTTTGAACGTCACTTAACTTTAAGCAACGTTTATGAATAAACCCCTAAGTATTTATTTATGTTATTATCCTCAATAGCAAATATAGATTCCGTTTGAACTATTAAATAGCGCAGTCTATTTCGAAATGCATAACATGTGTCATGTAATATTGCACGTTAATTCAAGCCTATGAACAATCACATTAATCACTATAAATAAATAGCAACCACCTGTGTTAAAGGTTACATAACAATGATATCGTACTACCTAAAGTTTTGAATGCCTGCAAAATGAGTTGTTTTTTATATGAACTGCAATTTTCATGCCGTGATATTAATACAAGTGGTAAAACTTGAAATAATTGCAAATACGTTTATGTAATTCGATTGGTTGCGGTCGTCAAACCTAATTTCAATACCAATGCCTTAACGATTAATACTAAATCAACAGTTATGGTTAGTTAGTTAAGGCGCTACCCCAAGCAAAACTTTGCGATAGTGCGTTTTTCAGAGGTTTATTTGTTTCACTCATAAATTAGGAGAAATAAACTACATCTAAAAGCACATTTATAATGTTCAATTATCCTATCATCACATTGCACGTTTTTATTTGTTTTGTGTTATCATTACATTGAATATCCCATTTGAAAAAAAAAATGCCTAAATTGATTGACATCTTTTGCTAAAGGTGGTTCTAAGGGTTCTATTAATTTAAGAAATACACTAATGGATAGATGGCTTAAAACTCTAAAAAAATAATTCACGTTTTATTTAATTTAAAAAAATAGCTTTTCTTTAAAAAACAATATTAAAAAAAAATGTGTATTCGGCATGCGCAGGGAGCGAGACAGAGAAGGACAGAACGCATAAGGTCGTTCGCTAAGGGGAGCGCCTTATCCTAAGAAATGATGGATAGACTGTATGGAAGATGATTTGGCTATAAAGGAGGTGACTACCGACATTACGACTAATATCGATAAACTGTAAGTATGGATGAAAATGAAATGTTGCGCCGACTTAAGGGGGAAGCGCTAAGGTAGCCTCTTAGGTTTTTTGCAATTAGCAGATCAGTGGCAGGTTGTATGTTGATCAAAATATGATTTGCGACCGTAACAAGTATGTATTTATAGAATTATAATCATTAGAACCAGCAATACAACTCATTAAGTTAGAATTGCTGTCAAATGTAATTATTTTATGAAATAGTCGTTCAATACAGTTCTTAGTCTTAGACAGTTGTATTGATGATTTTAATGATTATAATTCTGTAAATACATATTTGTTACGGTCGCAAATCATATTTTGATCAACATACAACCTGCCACTGATCTGCAAATTGCAAAAAACGTAAGAATATTTGAATTTCGCGGGCTACCTTAGCGCTTTCGCCTTAAAATAAATTGGAATAAGGGCAAGAGAATGATGATTAAAGGCTCCTACAAGGCTCCGAGGTGCCTTTATGTCGCGTCGTGTGTCGCCTTTAAGCTACGGTCCTCTAAAATATTGTTTGCATACCTTCATCTCACGATCTTTGACTGACAAATTTAGAATGTATCCTTCAAATAAGTTGAGTCACTATATAAGTGACACTTAAGTCCTGAGTTGAGCTACACGATTACTGACAAATGCTTGCACTGACTGGACAAGTCCATTCAAATTCGTGTGGTTCTTTCCTCAAAAGACCATTTCGGACACGAATCTACATGGTCCTCACATGACCTGACCAAGATTTCTTCTCAGGGGTAGAGATAGGAAATGCCGACTACATTTACTTATATTTTAATTTAAAAAAATAATATGACGTGTAAAAGTGATTTCGATATCCTATTTACAGAATAAAAGATTTCATTTTAATTCATTAATCTTGCCCTGCCACAGTTTAATTTTGTACCAGTAGGTAAACCTTTATGCAACTCCAATTGCACATACATTTTGCACGAAAACCTATAAATTTATAAACATTAAACTCGTACAAATACAAAGTAATTTATAACTTCATGCTACCATATTTAATGACCACAATAATTGTGAGATGACTGTCTCATTTCGGTGAACGATAATGTCTGTCATGTGAGAATTAATGAAATTATTACATATACTTTATTTTTATTAAGAACGTTTACGTCAACCTTTAGTAGTGTCCGAGCTGAAGGTAATGGATATGAGTAACTGAGTTTTAATGTGAAGGGAAGAAAGTAATGTTAAAGGCAATAATACATTTCACATATTATTTTAAATAGTAGTTTTTTAAGTGGGAAGATGTAACCCCCCCTGGGGCCCAAATCTGCTACTTTTTTTATAAATCTCGTCACTCCAACACGATCCCATTATCATTTTGCTAAAAGTTCGTAATCTGCTAAATTCATAATGGTCGATCATTGGTCGGTCAATGGTCTCGTAATAGAATTGTATTACAATGGCATTTTGAACATTTATTCATGCCAGATTTCATTTATATATATTTTTACATATTATTTATTAGTGTTATAA
Source organism: Dryobota labecula (assembly GCA_947523025.1). Classification (NCBI taxonomy): domain Eukaryota; kingdom Metazoa; phylum Arthropoda; class Insecta; order Lepidoptera; family Noctuidae; genus Dryobota; species Dryobota labecula. Next base: position 4,540,807 of record OX383292.1, read on the forward strand.
GCAATCTGAAGTAGTGGGAAGTTGGAAGTTTAATAGGAAGTTTCATTTTTGTCATTATGCACGAGATTACAAATTCTTTCAATGGAGTGTCAGTGGATGACCATTGGAAAGTCCTATTGACGCCATTATATTATTTATTTATTTATTACCAAACTTGTCAAAATCAACAATTATGAAATCAATGATAGACCATTCTGACACTATTGTAATAGCAGACTTGAGGCCCTGGTAAAGTTGGGCTACCTCGACAGCTCGATCCTCAGCATTGAGGGTACAACTAAGAAGAAGCCGTCCTTCACTTTTATTTACCAATGAATAGTTACTTATTCAATGACATCCTTTCCTGGTCGGTGGCAATGTGATAAACTTTCGATCATAATACCATATGGCCGGTGACAGGTTAAGTATCATTAAATTTATTAAGAACTTTAAGAGCCATCTCCAATCCATACTAATATTATAAGAAAGTAACTCTGTCTGTCTATGTGTTACGTTTTCACGCCTAAACCGCTGAACCGATCGTCATGAAATTTGGCAGAGATATAGCCTAGGATATGGAGAAGGACATAGGATACTTTTTACGCGATAACCGACCACCACGCGGGCGTAGCCGCGGCCAAAAGCTAGTTAGAAATAAAAAGCAATAATTAAAAGGACTGATTGCTTAGTAATTAGTAATGTCGGAAATGAGACAGTAGTCGTTAGTTCGCAGCCGGACTTGTTCTAATTTATTCTCAGCGGTGCTATTAATCATCAGCCTCAAAAGGGAAGGAATACAATACAATAAATGCTTGTCTGTAGTGACTTATTGCTGGCTATGTTTCAACGCAGTAGAGCGGAGTCACTGAACTCTTATTATCTCAATAGTTTATATCGGCTTGGAGTTATTTGTAGTGCAGGATTAACTATAAAGAGAATAGTATCTATTGTTATTTTTACTGCAAATAATTGTCATTATGATGCAGGAGACAAACACCATCAAATAATGGTAGAAACGCGTCATAAACTCGCAACGATTCTACCAATTCTGAGTAGCAAGTATGATCACTTTAGAAATGTTGGCAGTAGGAAAGTAGGACCAAAATCGTTCCATAATTTAAAGAAATGGCTTGAACTTTTATTTTGCCTCAACTAGGCCTTATAAAACCAACTCTTATCTTCGTATACAAAAGAGAAAACTGGTAAACAAGCCGAGTATATCTACAAGTCAGAGTTATGTTGTTGTGTAAATAAAACTTAATTAAACAAGCGAGGTCGGCGCGGGCGCAACCTTTAACGGTGCAACAACATCTCCGGACAGAACAACTGCACAGAAGTCGACATCTACTCATTAACTCGTACTGATACGAAGAAATTGTGTATGTAGCGTCTGATTTAAAGAGTAATTAATTAACCGAACCATACAATGCTACACTAGACATACACAGACTCCGGACGCAGGTTGGCCGAAGTTAGCAAAACCTGTTCAGGTGGAGATTCTCAGATAACTCCGCCCAGGGCCCCAATTCTGTATGGTAATTATAATTATTCCCCGTTAATATCTTATCACGTGTAAACCACGTCAATATCGTGTCTTGTAGAAATCCATGTCACGGCAAGGAATCGAAATTTCATATAATATTCTGTATGCTCCAAGACAAACGTACGAGTACAGTTGTCAAGCGTGGTATTTTGACAGTTCAAACCACGCCAACTTCGCGTCCATTTCGCGCGGTTTCGTTCACCAGATCTCGTGATAAGCTAAGGAATTGACGTGATTTCGAAGTAAGGAATCATAGTGAATTAGGGCCATGCAGTGTCAATGTTCCACAAACAATGGAGACGCTTAATATTATATCCTAAGTCCTGGGGCCCAAGTCTGCTATTTTTATTAATTCGTCACTCCATCACGATCCCATTATCATTTTGCTAAAAGTTCGTAATCTGTTAAATTCATAATGGTCGATCATTGGTCGGTCAATAGTCTCGTAATAGAATTGTATTACAATTGCATTTTGAACATTTATTCATGCCAGATTTCATTTATATATATTTTTACATATTATTTATTAGTGTTATAAGCAATCTGAAGTAGTACGAAGTTGGAAGTTTAGTAGGAAGTTTCATTTGTCATTATTCACGAGATTACCAATTCTTTCAATGGAGTGTCAGTAGCTGACCACTGGAAAGTCATAATGACGCTATTATATTAGTAGGTTACCAAACTTGTCAAAATCAACAATCATGAAATCAATGATAGACCATTCTGACACTATTGTAATAGCAGACTTGAGGCCCTGTCCTATTGTCCATACTTTACAGGACCTGATGGACGCTACTGAAGGAGCGAAACCCGTTGTCAAATTCACCACTCAATTTAGATTAGCATCAACACGATAAGAAGACTAGACAGACTTAAAGAGAGGATATTATACAAATGCTCGTGCAGACAAAAATAACCACCCAGTGGATCCCAAATAGCAGTAAAAGAGTACCCTGCAGGCCCAGAAAAAGATGGCGGGTTGAGCTGGACTCCTTCTTAAAGAACAGCAATAGCAGTAGACAAGGAAGTGGAAAGACGGTAGAAGGCAGTGGGACAACATAGGCTTATAATACTACTAGCGACTCGCCCCTGCTTCGCACGCTTTTTACCACTTGACCAAACATCGAGATTTTTGGATTATAATTCGAAAGTTTAAAATTAATGTAATATAAGCATAACCCTTCCGGAATAAATTCTCGAAATTATGGTGTGAACTCCATCAAAATCCGTTACGTATTTTAGAAGAACAACGCGGTCACACAGACAGACGCGAATAGTGACTTTAATTTAAAATGATGATGTATCTAAAAGTGATCGTGCAGTCGCCGGAAAAGAAGTTTCATCACTGGCTTCAAAATACAATATTATCTAAATTACTACTATAAATCACTTCTCCTAATCCTCCCGGAACCTTATTTCAAATATAATGACAGCATTTCGCACACAACAGCATACACCATTGAGCCGTCACTCCGACACATACAATGCGCACACGCACCGTTGCTAGTGACACCGGACGCGGCCCGTTATGCAGCCTATCGATCATGCGACGAACTTTGTTTATCCATGCCCTGACCCTAATGAGGAGTATACATGTCTGTACCTGGTGTAATGAAGTTATTATTTTTGTCAGATGAGTGACGTTAATGTTTTCTGTGGTATTTTCGTGTTCAGAAATGTATTATTTTCTCACACTGTCAATGAAGGCTTGGAAATCCCTATGCAGCGAAAATTGTTTTTAGATGCAATTCTGTCTTACTTCTGGCAATTTTTACTTTACACAAAGGTATGTGCTTTTGAAACTTGGACGGTAACACCCTTATTCAAACGAACCTTGTTTATCCATGCCCGACTGCCTCTGACCTTAATGAGGAGCATACATTGCCCTGATGCCATGCTCATGCATTGCATTGCCTATTGGGCGTACCTGATGCAATGACTTTATTATTTTTGTCATGACTGATGTTTATGTTTTCTGTGGCTTTTTCTTGCTCGGAAATGTGTAAATTGTTTCTTTACAGTGGTCAACGAAGACATGAAAAGCGCTATGCTGCGGAAAAAAAAATTAAAGCAATTCTGCCTTACTTCTGGTAGGTTTCCTTGTGATTGTACCTGGAGTAATAACTTTATTATTTTTGTCAGTTGATTGATGTTAATGATGTCTTGTCTTGTTTTGAATTGTGCGATTTTTTTTTAACAGTGTCTATTAAGGCAAGAAAGCTCTACGCAATGAAAATTTTCCAGATGCAATCCTGCCTTACTTCTGGTAGTTTTTACTAAAAGAAAAGGTGCTGTCAACTTGGACATTTAGTTACGCGCTTGAATAAAAACCTCATTATTCTTCTTTGGGGAAAATGTCAATTTATCACGTACAACAATTAATTAAACTGGTATAATAAACCTTAATTCTTTAGTGGTTGCCGGTATGCGTGCCTTCAAATAAATCTTTTCATGCTATTTAGTATATGACCTCCAAAATGAATAGAGCTATTCATTTAAGCTTAATGAGACTAAAGGTTAAACAGAATTAGTTTCAGGTTCATTTTAGAAATACAATTTATAATGACCATGAAAGTTTGAAGCAATTCGTTATTGACATGCAATTTGTCACTGGTATGCACTGTCACGAAATAATTAAAAGAATAAAATATATTATTTGCAATTATTATTTGTTTTTATTTTTTTTATTGAGGAAATATTAACTTAGAGTAAAACGCTCGTATTTCATGGTTTGCAATAATAAAGCTACAATAGGGATAATTCCTAGGTAAAAAAAAAAGAAAAACTGTTTAGTCCGTCAATCAGATAATAAAAAAATATTAGACACGTATTTTTTGCTTTATCATATTAATAAAAAAATACTTAGATAAAACACATTAAACTTGGGGAGTGAGGGCTCGTTACGTCACAGCTCCGTATAAAATCTAGCAAGCAGTGACGTCATGCCACATTTGAACTCAATGTATCGCCGTAATGTTATGATTACGTAAAAAAAGAAAAATACGTGTCCAATTTTTTTTTTTATAATCTACATGACGGACAAAACATTTTTTTCCAACAAAATAATTGGAAGGCGCGCCCGGCGCGATGCGTGGGCGCCATCAATTGGACGCGCGGCTTCACCGCGCATGACGTTTGCTCTACGCAACGAGCCATCAAAACTGACGCACAAATAAAACGGTGACAGATGGAAAATTGCAATCTGCACTCACGACGTGAGGGATAAGCAGAGAGAATAATACTGCACTCCTCGTTATTGTCTCTGCTCGAGAGTGGCCATTAGTCGCGGAATTTTATCGCGTTTATTGCTTCGCTAACTTTTATGTCCGAAACGTACGTTTGTGGAATGTGGAGAAACAAACGAGTAGACATCATATATTTAATGTTTTTAATGCGTAAATATGTTCCAATTAAAATGCCACACTAAACTTTTTATACCTACGACCCAGAATCCAGAAACGAAAAAGCAATCGTACAGTAATTAATTCTCCCAACAATCACTAATCAAATAATTAATACTCTTATATGAATGTAACATCATCGACTTAACGAGGTATTTGCCCAATACAAACATTAAAACTTTTCAATTACCCACAAATGGTCTGCCGACAAATTAATCGATATCATTTGTTAGGAAAAAATACGAAGAGTAAACACACATAACGATACTCGAATCGATTTTGTGTAATGGTTAGCCGATTTTAATCGAGAGGTAATGAAAGAACCCGACCCGGTCTTATAACGAGGTTAGTGGATTGAATGTAACTAGTTCGCATACGAATAAAAATATTTACTCGGCACAGATGAGAATTTACGCGGTTGTAAATTTTTAACTAACTATACCGATAGGCGGCTTCAAGCCCTATGGACCTCTTTGAGAGCTGAATGAACATTTCACCGACATAAAGATTGTTGGTATCAGGATGTTGCATGTAGGTTGATAATTATGTCTTCACATTTAACTTATGCATATCAAAGTAATGTGTCCGCCTGCTAATCACGATGAACTTTACAAAAAACGACCTATAAATAGACTACTTTGTTATTACTGGGAATGTTATTTTAGCACCTGACTAAAGTGCAGTGCTGCGCCAATTACAAAACGCGGTGTAAATTATGCTATTAATTAGAAAGCATGAAAACGCTAAAGAGTTTGGCATTATGCAACACCTTTCGCGGGTTCTGGCAATTTTAGCAATTGTCGCGACCGTTCAGAGGCGCCCAACGCATTCACACTTGGACGATTACAGAACTTTTTTTGTAAGAGAAACCGATAAAAAATCGACGAACGCGGCTCATTATTGAAAAGATCAAGTTACAATCTGCATATAAAAACTGTTGAATTAATTTCACTTTGACTCTTTTGGATCAATTCAAATCAATTTTAATAGATCCGAAACTAATTTACTTTATTGTATTTATACAACCAAGTTAAATGACAGTAATGACACGCACTTTCTTTTGTCAGAAATTGAAAATGGTTTTTGAACGACAGAACTCATGATAAATCACAATCAAGTAAAGCATATCGATAGATTCTCCAAAAACACTGAAGAACATTACAATAAATATGAAGGTATTTTGGATTTATGTAACAAAACATAACACATGGCAGACAAAACCCAATGAACGCACGAATACGGCTCAACAGAGATGAAGACCCATCCACTTACATCATGCATATTAGGAGTAATGGCCACGTTTTAAAAATCATTTCTGAAAAGATTACCGGTTATACAACATTATAACAATTACTGGACATCAAAGAAGAAACAGTGTTGTCTTAAGAAAGTATGAGTTAACTTCAAGTTGGCAGCTCTCATAACATCTTAAATGCTGCTTAGAGCTATACCGGCATTAAACATAAGGTAATTTGAATAGAGTATTGTTCAGAACCTTTATCTCCACTGTATGTCTTTGTTGCACGCAAATGTTACCTCATCCATTTTGCCCGATATCGGTCAACCAAACTTCGTGATACAAGAGGCAATTTGCATCAGATTAACAGTTGACTTATGGCCAATTACGGTGTTACCGGACCGACCAATAATAACATATACAACCGGATTTATTTACGGGGACAATGTGAAAAAAATAACGGTATTCTTGATGGAAATGATAAAATATAGTCGAAGTTTGAGGCTGTGTTATGACACCCATTAATTTTCAACGTAATTGTTGGAAAAATTTGTGAGAGACCACACAAGCTTGACAGTTGCAAAGAAATGAGGAAAGCTTAAGTTTGCGAAATGAAAAATAATCGTGGTGGTTTAAAGGTCAGTGGAATTTGAAGAAGATAATAAGTGCAATATCAATATACTGCCAGATACAGCAAAATACTGAATCGGGGAAGAGACCAAAAATATCCGTGAATAATTAAAGACACTGTAAACCAAATCCAAAACAAAAACACAAATACTAAAACATGACAAAAAAGGTGATGTATTTTAGAAACTGCTTGGTCGTGACTATGATTAATAACCATTAATTAACTGGCATTGCAAACTGCAGAAGATGTAAACTGGATTGCCTTTCTTTTTGGACAATGGTTTCCCAAAGTGGGGCACTGCCGTGAATGGGGACAAATTATGACGTGGAATGATCGAGGAGCGGCAGACTGCTCGTCGCTGGCTTTCACCATGATTGGTTACCAATTACCCGTTCAGATCAGACAGTTCACTGGATATACGATCAGGAAATTCGGAAGACGCTGTAATTAGTTGCGACCTCATGGAATTTAAATTTAAATATTATTCCGAGAATATATGGGCTATCTCTTATTACGCAGAATTTTTGCATAATCATTTCGCTGCGACCGCGTTACACTTAATAAATATTTATAGAGATGGGCCACATTAAAAAACAAAAACTTTTTGAACACCGATTAACAAAACCTTGACGACTTTTAGATCCTGACGACCAATTTCAATGAACCTAATTATTGAAGCGTTTCGAGACGAGGTCGCCTTTCGAATTCTTTTCGAAAAGTCAACAATTAAACTAAATCTTAAATTTTATACAATGGGTGTATCAGATGGGCTGTATGGTGTTGGGCCGAATTAGAAGCTATTGTTCGGGCGGCGCCGGCATTAGGGCCCATTGTTTCATGTGTAAGCGCACGTTCGACTAGGAAGGATGCGAGACAGGTGTTAGGAGATCGGGTCAAGGATGATTCCAATGTTTTGAACCATTGTTACAGGTATCATAGATTCAACTGATAACTCAAATATAAATATCGTTAGTGCACCAAATACTAAAACAAGTCAAAAAGTTACCAATAAAAAGAGCGTTAGACGTAATCACTACATATTATAAAACAAAGTCCTCTGCCGCGTCTGTCTGTCTGTCTGTCTGTTCGCGATAAACTCAAAAACTACTGCACCGATTCTCATGCTGTTTTCACCAATGGATAGCTTGGTTCTCGAGGAAGGTTTTAGTATATAATTTGTTAAGTTTTTGTATGCATTTTTGTATAAATTAACGATATCTGTTGGAGATGTCGGAAAAAAATAAGCCGTTTGGGAGCTTTCAACGAAAACGCTGTCTAAACCTTTTGAGATATAACAAAATAATGTATGGTGGAAGTATGTATCTTACGAGTATAAAGGTCTTCAAAAAAGTCCGCGATGATGCCATCGCGGACTTTTTTAAGAGATAGACATATGCGTCTATCTCTTAAGGATAACATACTATATCCATTTTATTGTCTTTTTGTAGGTATTTGTTTGCCGAATTTTACTCTTGGAATTAACAATACGCTATAATATCAATAGCTATTAGCCAAATTATGTTCGTAGATAAATAAGCTAGCTACTTATGTGTATTTCAAACAGTATACAAGAATATTTATCATAAAAACATTACTAAACACGGCGGCCATATGATCAAAATTTGTGCATTCCAAAACTTTCGTTACTTTTTCACTGACATATTTATCACTTTTCAAAAAACTAAGACTCAATACGATATCTACACTTATTTCTCAGTAATTCTGTATAAGATTCTTCTAAGATTAAACCGTTTTCTTATTGAATCCATTACTTTACGCACGTATAACCTTGATTAATGTTTACAATAAGCACCGCACCACACCGCCACATGACCACAGAGTACAGACGTATTTTGTTTTCTTTTTTTTTTTGGTTCGTTTAGTGGTGTTCCCGCTAAAATGTCAACCGGTCAAGTATTAGTCGATTAATCGAATTCTACAGCCAGATCGTGTTGCAAGTACAAAATAAATGTCAAATATTTCGTCCAATTGCGAACGTGACCCTGAGAAAAGTTATGCACCAATGGCGTTCATTAGATATTTCGAGCGTTTTATCAGCACAAGCGGTGTATCATGCGACATTTCGGAGGATTTCGTTTTGTTTTCACATTGTTGGTACTTACGTGAATTATTTTAAAATTATTATTTGTGTCGCATTTTTATTTCGTGTTGTAATTTGGTACAACTGATTGCTTTAAGAATTTGAGTGAAATATCGTATTTTATTTTGTGTTTGTTATCTTTAGGTAAAGACTCATTCACGTTCAGAACATAAGTACTTTTATTATATTAAATCACTAGCTTCTGCCCGCGACTTCGTCCGCGTGAAATTTCGGCCCACCCATCGCGACGCATTCGCATCCCGTCACTCGCCCGCGCTAAAACTTCGTTATCGCTTAGCGTTCTTTCAGAGTTCCGTTCTTTTCGCTTGGCTCCTAAGGATCGTAGCGTAGATATATAGCCTATAGCCTTCCTCGATAAATGGGCTATCCAACACTAAAATATTTTTTCAATTCGAACCAGTATCTAGTTCCTGAGATTAGCGCGTTCAACCAAACAAACAAACTCTTCTTTATACTGTACTGTATAGCTGACTCGCGCAACTTCGTCTGCGTCACCTAAGAGACAGAGTTGTTTAAATAATGAATTTTCTACTTATTTTGTTGCGGAGTTATTTTAAAATTATGATATCTCCTAAGATGTTGATTGAAATCAAGTGATGTCAAGGACAATTTTGTTTACATTTAAATACTTGTGATTAATAACATATTTATTTGGATAAGGATTAATATTATGTTGATAAAACTCCTTCGCAAATAATGAATTAATTTCGAAAAAATTTGATTACTATAAAAAAAGGTTATAGTGAGTCAATCTTAAAAGATAGACATATGCTGTCGCGGACTTTTTTTAGAACTTTTAAAGAGGAACAATGCCATAACACATGATATTTGCGTAACTTAAACCGTTTATGCAGCGCACGCAACGGAAGCTCCCAAAAAGGAATATTTTTTCCCGTTTTCGCAACATTTTTCATTTATGCTCCGCTCCTTTTGGTCGTAGCGTGATGTTATATAGCCTATAATATTCCTCAATAAATGTACTATCCAACACAAAAAGATTTTTTCAATTCCAACCAGCAGTTCCTGAGATTAGCGCGTTCAAACAAACAAACTCTTCAGCTTTATATATTAGTATAGATTTGTTTCGGTTTCAATTCACATAGTGAATCACATTAAAATTAATATTAAGTTAGAATTTTGAGATATAGCCTGGGATATGGAGAAAGACATAGGGTACTTTTTTATGCGATAACCGACATCCACGCGGGCGAAGCCGCGGGCAAAAGCTAGTGCTATTATAAAATGGCTGGTTTCTGACAAGATTGACTAATGATTGGATGTGAATGATCACAAGCCTCAATTAAACATCGAAACGAAGGCCGATATTAACGAATGAAAACAAAACATACTTCCTAAATCAAATTCTGATAAAGATCAATATTACGACATACGCTGTTTTTCTTAGAAAAATATATAACGGAAACATCAAAACTATCATATAATTTATAATCGTATATTGTTGGAAGTTATCAAACCTTCCAGTCCATTCAATTCAGATTTTTCTTAGAAATGGAGCAATGGATCTTATGGATTTATTCATGTTGTATTATTATGTCAATGCAGTGAACATTGATATAAAAAGAGCATTTATAGCGACGGGGGCCTTTCCAAACATCAAACCTGTGTTAAATGGTTAATTTATTGACACCAGGGTTCATACCTCCACCCAGGGCTCGTTCGGCAGGTGCCGTGTGTGGCTCAATAAAGTTCCTTACCTGTAAAAAAAAAGAAAAAGTGTTTTACGACCAATTACTAAAGGACAAATTGTCGTACTAGATGTTGAGAAACTTGGACCGGTTACGGTCAGAGTTTCACGTTTATTTATAGTGTCCGTTAACATATGGGGTTGAATAAACAAGTTTTAAGAACAATATTCAGAGTACAAACACGAGGAAGGGCGCGTCAAAACGGTCGGGTTTACGCCTTCGCAGTATAGACCACACAGGGGACTGAGAAGTCGATGGGATGTATGTAAACAGGTGATCTGGAGCAGGATGCAATGAACTTCCAGGGAACAGTACGTGTGGTCCAGTTAAAAGGGGTCCTGGTTACAGTGGTGTGTTTAGATAAAAACCAACAAAGTGTAACCGCGACAGCACGAATGCGTCGTAAAGCGGACGCCACGCCGCCGCCGCCGCTGGCCATATGGCGGAAGTGGTTCAAATTCTTAACGAACGTTGTTAGTACTACAGATACATTGAAATACCTGTTTAAAAAATGGGCGACACTAATTAGTGTAACCGCCGTGAAAATTTTATCTGAAATGCCTAACAATGAATTGGTTTTTTCAGCAGTTTCTATTCGCGCAATAGTTCGGAAAAACTATAACAGTCTATTTTGCCCTTCACAATTTGTTGCTATGTCAAACTCACAATGGCTGAGCGAAACTAAAGTTCAAGGTTTGTTACCCTCAGCGTATTGTCAAAATGGATTTGCAGTAATTTATTGCTCTTTCCGCGTTCTGAGACCGCAGCAAATCGTACGGTAGACATGGAGGCAGTAATCAGCGATCCATTAAACGCCCATGCTGAAATTAGATACCACACACAATGGAAATAATTACACGGCGCTAAAGACGCGGAAGGCCTTCAGAATACGAAGCTAAAGATTACACGGTAAGCCAAAATGTAGGATTGTCCTACCATTTGTGGTGATCCAGCGAAGGCTTTTGATGAAGGAAGGGGTAAGAACTCCTAAATTTCAAAGGATTGCATTCAAATTCAAGTAATACCGGTGAAGTCAACGGGCCAAAGTCAGAAGTTCGACGTTTTTGTGTGTGGACCTTTGGAGCGTTACTAATGTTATTCGCAAAGGGATTCGCTCGGTTACGTCAGATAACAAGGTCAAAGTTTTTTGCTGTTGTCTTTTATATCTCGGTGGAAGAATTTACGACAGGCGTTTAACTTGGCCCGCACACCAAAAACGATGAGATCGTTTCATGCAAATTGTTATACGATACGGGAGTTTTATTACCTGGTGAATTGACGCTGATACACCTTGTCAAATGGTTTTAGGAGACCTACTATTAGCATTTGGTATTATAGCATTAGTATTTGTAGCTTTTGGAAAAACTGCATGTACGAACTCTAAGATTCTATATAAATCATCAGCAATATTTGCTACGGTTTACGAAGATAGAACTCCAAAAGACAACGGTTCCAAAACTAGAGCAAGTTTATCATTAACTTAATGATATACTTGAAATACGAGAATAATTTTAATTGTTTGTGAACGATCGCGTGTAAGAAAATGGCGCATATTGTATTTTCTAACAAGCTTTAATATAATGTGGTACTAACTTATGCGCATAATATATATTCACGTGTACATAGAATTAATTTGTTTGAGATAATGCAAGTTACAACCTAGGCGGAGGTCATAGAATACATTAAGAGAATGATTCCGAAAATGTATTCTTAATTATCTCTTAATGTGCATGTTAAACACGATACACAATAACAACGTTATAAAATAACTAAGTATTGAAGAGGGCTAGGTAAATTACATACATTACAATTAATAATTCAGCGAGATCCATACAGCTCAAGTTATAATGGCTTGTAATACAGGTTGAAAGTGATACTGCACAGAGTGGAGCTCTTAAATAATAAATATAATTGCATTGCGTTATAAAAAGACAATCTTTTATTACTAAGGACATACACAGAGTATCATAATCGTAACGTAGCCGGTCTTAGCAATAATTGTCACAGAGAAGCAGATAACTGAACAATATCATCACGGATACGTATTTAATTGTCCTTGTAATGACTCTCATACATATTTCACGTGGTTTGCGACAATAATAATGGCTAACGAGATTTTATGTTATAATAGTTTAAGTGCCGCAACATGTTTCTTAGTATTCATATTTTTATTGGTATAGGCATAAGAAGTTCCGCATGCAAATTAGAATATGAAGACAGCAGTGCCATTGTGAAATTCAATTAGATTATTTATTCGATATCATTAGTTGGAATGGAATAGATTTAAGTATTATTGCAACATTTATGTATTTGCAATCAGAGGATCCAAATGTCAGTAATTCTGTAATGCTATATTTAATGCCGATGTAAGGAAAGTCCAACCATCCGTTCAACAAGATTATGACGAAGTGGATGAAGTAAATGTTCTTGTTGGTAATAACGTAATACTTAATGAAAAAGATACTGTTGATTTAGAAGAAAGTAGAGCTAGCAAACAGCCAGAGATTAAAATAGATGATGAAGCTATCTAAGAATTTAACCAACTGAATGAACAACAGCTTAAGATTTGCTCAACACGTAAAGATTGACAACACAAACCCCACCTAATTCCCACAACACACAAATAGCAACAAAAGCTGAGCATAAATAAGAGTGGCAGATCTGTATCGCAAATCTAAAAGGGAGCGGCGGACGAAGGCCGCGTTCTAGTCACGTTTAGAAAGACTCACAGATATCACACTGGTCTCTGGTCCAATACCCAGCACCCAAGGTTGGTCGTGACTTGCACCAAAGGTCAAAGGTTATAGCTAAAACCGAACGCGTTCTGACAGTTTGACGTATGTCGTAGACAAAGGTTGATAAATGAAACGGTATCGTGCAATCGGATTTCGAAATCTTTATATATGTAGATGATACGATTTGGTTATTTGCGAAATGATCTTAGATTTTAGGTTAAATTTCTATATATTTGTTGCTGCAGACCGTGAAAAGTGCCAGCAGTTTTAAAGTCGCCTTCTATCTACTCACCAGTCCGTTACTAATCACGGACAATCACGCAAAATATTACGAATATTTTCTTTTGTTAAATTCTTCCCATCATCATTCTCTGAATCATCCCAGACCTTGAAATGTTATATCTAAACCGGAGGTCATTCATCACAGCTCTCAATATTTCCTCTGCTATGATGTTTTTTTGTTACCATTATCGTAACGTAAATGAACTCTTCAGATGTTCGGTCAAGCATCTCGATGGCAAACGGACAAAAAGCTCCAAGACTGCTGTGAGTCTAATCAATTATAACCGCTCGAGACGTTTCAACCATTGGCTTTGTTTCCATTTATCGATTGCGCAACATCGATCAGCGATTCCGATGTATCAACAATGATCTTTTTATTAATAAGAAGCATTTTATTTGGTTGCCATTTTCTCTCTAGTCCATTTAATCCGAGTACTTCGCTTTATTACAATGGCGTGCGTCATACATAACTCAATAGAGTTGTTCAATTCGGGAACCATGTTTTACAATAATTAGAATGATTGTCAAAGTACTACACCGTAACTATGGAAATTGATATTGTACAGAGCACGAACCTGTTATGGTTTAGAATAATTTGCGTACTGTAATGCAAAATGGAAAGACGACAAAGGAATTGTAATATTGAGAAATAAGTATAAAATAGTGAGGAAATGAGAGCACTTGTTGGCGTTCAAGTGAGTTAGACGTAGAACTTATTTCACGCTTGACAACGCCTATCTTTTAGGTGTAACGTGTAAGTAACAATCCTTGTTACCGAGCGAGGCTCATTAACGAGCCGGAAACGGGGCGGGGGATGTCGCGAGCGAAAATAAATTTGAGCTAACATGCACGGGCGCGTAATGAATGCTTAACGATCGCGCATTGTTCAATTTTGGCCGTTAATTTCCAGCCTTGTTTCTCTGTGAATAGTTTACAAAAGGGCATTTTCATGTAGAACTTACAGCATCCTGTCTTTGAATGTTAACTCTAGCTATGTGCAACGGTTTAACTTAAGGCTGGCTAAATTTACCTTTTTAATTCTGATATAGCGGTATATTATCTCAGAAACACTCCTTTATTATTAAATAAATACCAGTTCTCTTCGAGGATAAAAATTTCCAAGTAAAACTGGTTACTCAACATGTTTATTGAGGACAACCCCCAATAAAGAAGCTCCTACGTATAATATTTTTAATATCTCCAACATGTAAACAAACAACATGGCTACAATGTTGCGTTAATCCTACTTTATCTATGCATTCTGGTCATTATTTTTTCTCTCAAGCTGTGTGCGTATTTCGCGGTAGATAACATAATCTGGCGGTAGCGTGCGACAGGTGGTTTAATTAAATTTATCGCTCGGCCCGTGCCGATCGGCCGATGTTATCGGCGATCGCGGTAAATGAGAGCAAAACAATGCGCCAGCGCAACTGCGGTAGGTACACCCGATAATACTGCTGCACGCACTATTGTACATTATAAAACGGGACCGTGAAGCTTACAATGTTTTGGAATAGATGGCCATACAATGTTTAAATTATATGCCGACGGTATCAATGGCTTTAATTAACGCGATTGGATTTCAGATTGGTTAAGGTCGAGCATTGATTAAAATACCAACATTTATTACTCAGTTGGCCTTATCGAAGCTTAGCGCTAGTTAGTATTTTTCAAAAGAGTCAAGCAGCCGCTTCGACGGTTTCTTTGAAGGCACTCATTAAAATTTACATTAGCTCTAATCATAAAAACAAATCATGGCACCTACATTCCTGAGCTTCCCTGGCCCACACCTCGCCATTCACGCACATCTCTCACGCGCATACGCATCGTTTCTAATTACCGCAAGCGGATTCGCCGCTTTTGTATTTCGAACGCGGACAAACGCGCACGCGGGCGCTTCGCAAATTGGAGCGTGTGAACGCCACCGCCAGCCGCTTATGGTAAACGCTGATGAGCAACGCGTTCGTGGCCCATCACTAATTACCATGCCTTAGGGCTAGCGTGCACTCCACAATGAGAGAAAATACAAGGCGCGTTTTGCAATAAACTAAAGTCTTTGCCTGTCCAAAACAGTCACATTGTGCAAGGTTTGTGGGAACGGAGAATGGCATGGGATGAAGTAGAAAGCAATTGAATAATGTGAAACCAAAAGACACAAACTAGTATTCTGTGTTAGACTTTGTCTTTGTCACCCAGACCTAGTCTAGAGTCAAGAGCAAACCCATAGTAAAATAAAAAACAAAAAACCTTCACCTAAATTTGCATCATGTTTCCACAATTTTCCAACCACAGCTAGGTCAGGCTGTATGGTCATTGCTTTCATCGCAGGACAAACCCAATGAACGCGCATCCTTAAGGCTCGTGCAGACTGGCGCGATATCGCAGGTGCGACAGGCAGCGCGACCTTTGTCGCAACCGCGGTATCGCACCAGTGTGTGGGAGCCTTTATTGGGCCCATACGTCGGATTTTCAACGGGAACGTTCAAACCCTTACTAATGACTAATGACGACTCCTAGAACATTTTAAAACGCTTATTATTAGACTTTCTGCTGTTGTAATATTATCGTTAAACTGAGTTATAGATACACAATAATACAGGGCCTCAAGTCTGCTATTACAATAGTGTCAGAATGGTCTCGCCATTGTGAATATTTGACAGTGTTTGTATGGCAAATCTGTCAAAAACTCACAATGAAGAGACCATTGCAACGTTTGTATATTAGTAGACTTGGCCCCCAGTTCTCAATTATTCAAACATCGAGAGATGAAATGTGCTGTTTAAAATGTGAGTTGATTGTTTTGTGTTCTAGTAAATAATATTTTACGTAATTTTCTAACATGAACTTTTCAATTATTAAACAACGATTTAACAAAAAGATATCATTTGCGCTGCTTCTTTTGTTCCTTAATTCTTCGTTTGGGTTGAGCAAAACAACGCGACGCATTAAACCAACCTATTGTTGCCAAGATTATCTAAAACCACGTCCAAATGTCCAATATATTCATTCATTTTGGAATAATCCACAACCATTTACTAACCGTACCATACAATTTATTTAATTAAATTAAACTAGCGTCAACAACCTGCCCCAAGCTTTTTGCTACCACTAACAAAAGAAAAACCTTCTTCATATAATTCAGATGGATTCATCAGATTTGTCCCGGCTCCGCGGTTTTTGTTCGCGATTCGTCTCGACGTTCATTCGTTCTCCGTTCATTAAGACAATTGGAATGAAACCTGAATGGTCTGGTCACGTTTTGTGTGGAGGAAGCTCGTGTCATTAGGGACTATTAAGAAGGCTCATGTAATTGCTTGTTAAGCCGCGACAAGGTCGGTCGCCATACTTGTCATTTCTTCCTATTATTAGACTGCTGTAAATAAAACCATTCATTAATTTTAATGTCTGGCTAGCAACTGTTGCAATTATTTGAGGTATATATCTAGAATAGCTCTTTTATCTCTCTGTACAACATGTCCCGGATTAACGCACACCACCAAACACCCCATTTAGTACATTATGTTATAATCATGATAAATACGCTGAATTTTTATTATTATGTATAAAACATTGTTTATTTATTAAATTAGTTATATGCTGATTGTTGGAGACAATTGTGGTCACATTACAAATGTACGCAGCAAGCACAGTTCGACACGTCTATGGGTCTAACGTAGTAGGTAATTCGTCTATTTTATTTGTTTTGTCTGTACAGTGGAAATGTGACTGTAATTTAAGACGCAGACATATGCCAGTGACCTTGAGTGGTTACCTTGCGTGTGCTGTACTGAGCACACGCAACGCGTCGTAGGTCCAGCCAGTAATAGGACTCGCCCATCCAGTAACGCTGTGCCAAATAAGACGCATTATTAATTTAGTATATATAAAACAAAAGGTATTTTAATAAAGCACGTATTCTAAAATATCAGTTATTAAAATATCTTTAAAAAGGTAAAGGTTTCAGTAAAAATCACTTGATAGATTTTGCGTGATTATCATTTTTTTATGCGCGTTAGACATAACTTTACAAATTAATTTCACTATGTAATATAAACATAATTTACAATATTCATATTTTAAGTTATTAAGAAAATGCTCTAATTTAACATATATTTTTTCCGAATCACTAACACTACTCGTTTAGACGTGATCTTTAGTATAAAATCATTAAAAGTAGGTTATCGTCGCCTTAAGTATGTAGTTTTAATAATTTTTGGGATAAAAATTACGTATATGACAAATCGATTCTGAACAAATTACTTATACAATGTTCATTAATTCAGTTACACATTGTATATCTACGACACTGTATTTTCATCGTAGACTGCTGCTGCTGTGCTGAGCTTGAGTTCCGTTGTGGCCACACAAAAAAGAGGCTACCCGTGTAAACAACAACAAACTTCCTCAATTGATGTGTCGAGACCCGTTTCAATTAATTGTTTAGTTTATACTACTAGTTTTTCATAATCACGAGAATATGCATTCCGGGAAGCAGAAAATAATTTTCAACCTAACCACATAATGTGAAACTGTTTTTGTGCATACACTTTTTATGCTCAAAAGTAATTGAAAACATCCCACCACTAGTTTGCTATATTTTGCTCAACAAAATTGGATGGCGATAAAATAATTATCTACCTGAAATTGATTTTTAGAGTGTAACGAACTATGGGCATTGTTATAACGTTCGAAGAAGATGTATTTTTAAAATTAATTTTATGCTTGCAAATAGCACTATTAAAGCTGTAATGGTGAATTTGACAAACGACGGGAAAAATTAATCGTGTCGCAACCATTAATGTATAAAAAAGGAAGATTAGGTACGCGCTCCTTGACGCGGACCGCATAACCTATGCCGACCGGCACAACTGACCTTAGTCACAATCGAACTGGCGTTTGTGTAGCACATGTGCAGCACTTTAAGTAAAATTACCGTAATCGTCTAAATAAGCAGCAACAATGAATTTTGTTTCTGAATTGTTATGGGTACGTAACAGTGACTATTACTGCTATCTCGTTCCCGCTACCATCATATCTCTCGCTTTTTCGGTTGTTGATGCATGATACACGACATCGGGAAATGTAGTAGTGTGGGTGTGTTTACATATAATTCTTTCTAGTCCAATAATGTTTACGTGACTTCAGAGCAGTGCCTTATCTTCCTCTTTTTATACATCAATGGTCGCAACGCAACTTGGAGCCGAGCTCTTTAAAACTTTACTGAAAGTTGTCGCCGCTGTTGTTTTACTTTCATTTATAGTCATGTTTACTCTACTTCATCCTCAATTTCCGAAGACCTCATAAGTCTACGCCATTTGAACTTGCAAATACGGCTATTATATTAAACGCAGTATATCACGAGCCCCAGTATCATCAAACACGGACATACCCGCAGCATCCATCTTGGCATTCCTAGGAACATTATGAAGTGAGAACATAGTACGTATTGTTCGTGTCGCGTTCCTCCACAATCCGGCTCGGTGTACCACTGACCTGGCATGCTGCACCCTTCACTTGTTTTTGCATTGCTTGTATGTAAGTGGTTGTTATTGGGTAGGCAGAAATGTCATAGAATTGTGTATTTTTGAGGTGAAAATGGTGCTAATAGTAGGTACGACAGAAGCAGAACCCAAATCGATGGCCCCACCGAATAAACGTGCAATACTTCTTAAACGATTTTTTTTTACATTTTTCGTTTTATTTTGTCTATCCTGCACCCATTTAATTTTTTTTATGAATTTTAGACTCAAAACACGCCTATTATATAGTGAATTTCTTTATTCTAGGGAAATAATTAATTTTAAAATTATAGGAATAATAGTTTTTGTTATAATTACATGCTTTTTGAGTCGCCAAGAAAGTAAATATACAAGTCTATAGCTTATTTTTTTACCAATAATTCGATTATACATTATTTATACCTATTTACAATGAAATGAGCGTTAT
Source organism: Dryobota labecula (assembly GCA_947523025.1). Lineage (NCBI taxonomy): Eukaryota > Metazoa > Arthropoda > Insecta > Lepidoptera > Noctuidae > Dryobota > Dryobota labecula. Next base: position 4,560,389 of record OX383292.1, read on the forward strand.
TGAAGTTTAAACGTTTTTATTTTTTGCTGAAAAGTTGTCATTTTTCTCTTATACGTTTATTCGGTGGGGCCATCGAAATATTCTTGAGTCTTTTTTTTTTTTAATAATATCTTTCAAAGGTAGGCACTGTATTTGTAGACAAACTAATAAAGGAGAGTAACATGGATTATTTATAGGAAGAAAAATAAAGATATATGTGCGAATACTATACAATATACCTACCATCTACATAATAAAACATCGTAAAATCATCATTCCGGGTGTAAGGATCTCATAAATAACGCCTTACAAGTATTCATAAAAACTTCACACCTATAAACGATCCATAAATCCACCTGTCATTGTCATTTTGTACTAATTAAAGCGAGACAGCCATAGTTATAGAGCTCATTAATTATAGAACTCTTAAAGTAATGGTTACGACCACAAAGGGTAGGTTAATTATAAAATTATATGGATGTGGATGTGCATGGATCGATCAATCAGGTTAAGCTTAACTAGACGCGGTTGGTTCGTGGATGAGCGACCATCTTTACTACCCCTCCGTGCCTCGGAAAGCACGTTAAGCCATTGGTCCCGGCTGTCATTTGTAGATCTTTGACAGTTGGTACGGGTCGTCAGAAGCCCGAAAGTCTGACAACCAGTTTTGATAAGGGGTATCGAGTTACCCAGTAGCTGGGTTGTGGTGGTCAAATAGGCAGTCGCTCCATGTAAAATACTGCTAGTCAGCATCTAATTATACTGGAAGTCGACCCCTCATTGGGAAAAGGCTAAGTAGATGATGGATGACAGATACTTTAAAAAAAATAAACTCCAAAAATGCACTAAAGTTTCTGTCGCTTTAGTCTGTCAAACACCTACCATAATTTTTAACCGACTTGCTTTAAATAAATAATTCTGATGAAAATGGTACCATCGAACTGATCTGAAGATGAAGCCGGAAGGTATGCACCGGAACTCCGTAATAAAACAATGTGTCCTAGTCGTGTTTGGGCTTATTGGAATTGTCATGAGATGCACTCGGTCTATAAATGGTTATTAACCGATTTTTATTAACTTTTCTTGGGTAGTTTTTTTAAGTTAGCTTCGATAATACGTATTTCATCCACTTCGTATATCTTGTGTCACTGTTGTTTGTGCGGTGTAGCAAGTAGAGGTAATCGAAGGGGTAGGTGCCATAACTAAAAAGTGAAAAATAAAAAACTTTTAACAAAACACAACCTTTTATTTTTATTTTTTATAATATATATGCGGCGCTAAAACCGTGAACTAAAATTTCAAGCAATAGCGATGCCGACAAGACGTCACTTAGGGTCACGTGACACTGCTTGATATTACAAGAGCAAGCCACTGTACAACGGTTTATTGATGAGTAAGATTGTTAAAACCGACTTCGCTTCGGCTTCACTCTTACAAAAATTGACACCTGGCAATTGTCACTTATATCCACCCAAGAAGCAAAATAAAAGCCTACACGCCCTCGAAGCATTAATGGACTTATAATAACAAAGACCATGAATTGTAAACGTTGTTCACATGGACGCTCCCGTAGATAATGTCCATAGTCATTAGCGAAACAGGAAGCGACATGGCGAATTATCGCGGCTACTTCCATGGGCTAATTGGAGAATCTGCTCCTCCTACCTACATGCTTCAGGTAGTAATCTGTGCTTCAGGTATGTAAGGAGTGTGTACCTATTTGAGGTCAGCTGGTTTGAATATTCAAGTTGTGTAGTACAGGGTTTTGGTCTCAATGTCTGGGTAGTAAGGAGAAATGAAATTTATTTGTAGAATAAAATTGTAGTACATTACAGATGGTCGGGCTTTTTAACCGACTTTCCAAAAAGGAGGAGGTTCTCAATTCGGTTGTATTTTTTTTAAATGTTTGTTACCTCAGAACTCCGTCGTTTATGAACCGATTTTGAAAATTCTTTTTTTTATTTGAGAGGATATACTTCCGGATTGGTCCCATTTTTTTCAAAATCCAGTGCTGATGATGGGATCTATGAGGAATTGAGGGAACTCCTCAAATTTTATAGGCAAACATATAGCAATTTTTTGTATTTTCATCAACTAGTCAAGCATTTGCATTCAGTAAGTATCATTTGATGATGAGGACAGTTTCTAAAACAATTCGCTAAAACTAGCATGCAAAATTATTGATTACATTAAATAAGGTGTTTCTTTAGGGCAGGGGTTCCCAACATGTTCTTGTTTAGGGACCACTTTTATATTATTCTTGTTACCAGGGACCACTATGTAGTTATAATAAAACTAAACTGTAATAATCAAACTAAAACTTTAATTAACAACTCAATAGGAAATTACATAACAAGAAATAAGAATATTTTTAAGATAAACTTCTGTAATTTTGTATTAATGTGATTTCTGAGCTTGCATCTTCTTCACGAGTTCGGCTATCCTAGGACTAATATTGTTACTCAAAGCTACACGCAAATCATCATTACTTTCAAACGATTCCTCGCCTTGTTTTTAATTGACGGCGCGGTTGGCGCAGTGATTAAGCGATTGACTGCTGCACTGCGTGTCGCGGGTTCGAATCCCGCACGGAACAAATATTTGTATGACCTACAAGTAGTTGTTCCGGGTCTGGCTGTTTGTGTATGTGAGTTTAAATGTTTGTAAACGCACCCACAATACAGGAGAAATTCCTAGTGAGGGGTAACGTTTAAAAGAAAAAAAAAAAAATTACCAACAAATCAGAAAATCCTTGTTCACGTAAAATAAGTTGTTGAGAAAATCATAAAATAGCGCAAGGCGATTTCTCCGAAGTTTAAAAATCATTCGCGGATCATATTTTGGCTTCTGCGGCCCACTGGTGGTCCAGACACAGACAGAGGTGAAAACAATCGAAGACATGCGACATCTACCAACCCGTACTGGCCCCGCGTCGTAGATTACAGCCCACTCCCTCTCAAAGAGAGAAGGTCTGAGTCCCAGCTGTGGGAAAATTATAGGCCGAGTATGCAGACAGAGGTGAAAAGGCTGATTGAATTTCTTACGACAAAAACTAAACGAGTAGTGTTAATGATTTAGAAAAAATATATATGAAATTAAAGCATTTTCTTAATAACTTAATATATGAAGATTTTAGATTATGATTATATTACATAGTGATATTAATTTGTAAAGTTATGTCTAACGCGGATAAAAAACTGAGAATCACGCAAAATCTATCAAGCGTATTTTTCTGAAACCTTCACCTCTTTAAAGATAATTTCATTATTAATCTTTTAGTATAGATGTTTTATTAAAATATCTTTTGTTTTATGTATCCATACTTAATATTATAAATGTGAAACTAACTCTGTCTGTCTGTCTGTCTATCTGTCTGTCTGTATGTTGCGCCTAAACCGCTGAGCCGATCGTCAAGAAATTTGGCAGAGATATAGCCTGGGATATGGAGAAGGACATAGGCTACTTTTCTACGCGATAACCCACAACCACGCGGGCAAAAGCTAGTACTTAACAAATTATTAATGCGTCTTATTTGAGACAGCGCTTCTGGATGGGCGAGTCTTATTACTGGCTGGACGTACGACGCGTTGTTTGAGCTCAGTACAGAACACGCAAGCTAACCACTCAAGGTCACTGGCACATATCTGGGGGTATAATGAGAAAAAGTCATCTCCTTTACCTCCCTTAAGGCAAAATCTATTTTATTGACTATCAATCATCGCAATGAGCGCTCAATACATCCTTACCGAAACAAAGTGCACGTAAATAATCTCCATTACAAGTAACACGGGTTTAAATGCCACTAAATACCAGCGAAGGGCCGCGAACCGAACAGCGTTGCGCACACGTCGCGAAAAAGTAATCTTTATTTAATTAAACGTTTTAATACATATCAATGCGGCAGATAAATGCCGACCTTTGGGAACGGGTTGGACGCAAGCCAGTCAACGACTCGTGTCTATCACGAATTATGAGAAAAAACTTAAATATGTGAGGAATGCGCGACAGCGAAAGAGGAATGCAGGGCATTAGGGCTTCCTTGAGAATGTCTTAAGCTTGTTAGCTTTTAAAGACATGCACATGACTGTAAGAATTGGAATAATGGACGCTAAGTGATGGTAGGCCTCGAGTTGAATACCAGCTGTGTCCCACGGCGCCAGCGACGACCTCGCACACTTACCGCCTTCCCCAGTTGCAGTGGCTAAGCTGAGAGGGAAGCACTCGTACGGCGATAGGAAGACATAAAACTGTATACTACTTCTTAGTACTAATAAAAGCTAGTGAAGCTTTACAGCCGGTAAATAGCTAAACAAATTAGACTACATAATTATGACCTGTCATGGAGCAACATTCTTTCATTTTATTGCGATTAAAAATATGTCTAATAAAAACTGCAGCTAGTTAGCTAGTTACTTTCGAGAGACCTCGATATTTCATATGTTGCATGCAACTGGTTTCATAGAACACAAAATATCTTCACACATTTAGATGACATTTGGCTAGCGCGGATCGTGACTGCAAAATGACAAGTCGTGGCATTCTCAAAGTATTTTTCACCTTTGCGAAAGGAATCGTGATCGGATCGGTAACAATCGTAGTTCCAGGCGGTCGATCTAATCGAAATAGGTCGTCCATACGTTCTGTGCAAGCGAACGGCACGCTTGCGCAACGCGAGCAAAAGGGATTTACTGTTCGAAAGGTCGTATAGACAACAATAACAAGAATATTGCACGTGAATATCGCTCACGCTTTGCATTGAATAGAACATAGAACAGGACTTCCAACAAAACCAATTAGGATTATGGTACACAATTTATGCCAAAAGATAGTCTCTAATCAGCTGCCAACTGATAACAATAATGCCTGACTAGAATAGCCTATATTTCGTCAGAAATCTACAGAAAATAATGTCGCCGTGAAGGAATATGAACGATTCTCTTATCGGGAGTCAAGCTAGCAACGGTGACCGGGTGCTTGGGCCTTACCCTGATCCGTCAGTCCCTGTCAGCAGCAATCCGGTTGTTCTTCATTAACATCGGCCACGGCTTATTTTTAGCTCGGCCGTCCGCTATCGTCCAACGTTTTTGCTCCGAGTCGGCCAACATGCCTCTGCCGTAATTTTATAGTTCCGGAGAAACGGTTAAGGGAAGCGACATACGCACTTAAACGCCGCTAATTATTTGTTAAATGCGCTCGATGGCGCCATTATGAAATATCTGCGAGGTTGGGAGCTCTTTGTGGGAAATTATGTTTGAGAGTAACGATGCTGAAAGACGTTTATTGATCATTAATTATTGTGCTTTATGGAGGCGATCGAGGGCTGTATATCAAGACGGATGTAAGTAGAATGTTAGATGGGATGTATACTTTAATGTCTTCGTTTATAGAGGGTCGTATACTGATTCTACCAAATACATTAGCCACCGCGACGGTGTCTAGATTCAATATGCTAATGTGTCCAGTGGCTAACTGGTGTCCCACGAGGGTGTATGTGTAATTCCATGTCGGAGACACAACAAAGGGTACAGTCAGGCTGTTCTGGTTGCACAATGCAACAACAACAATACCGTGGCGCCGACGATGCCAAGCGCGTGCGCCGGATTTATTGCCCTTTAAGAACTGTACGAATTAAGATGCAGAAGGTTTATTGCGTTTAAACCTGTCAGGATCACAGAACACTTAGATAAATGGATGATTCCATTATCTGTAGACGCAGATTAGACTGTACTGATTCAATTGGCATCATTTGCAGTTGGTATTTATTACTGTTCTCAGATATTATGTATGAAATTATGGATGCAGAGAACCTTTGAAACTTCTAACGTTCATGGCACCACAGTTGCGCACGCGCACCAAGCTTCACCGCTTCATTTGCGTACATCGACTCCATTATGCGGATATTATGACATCCACCGTTATTGTATACGATGCATTCGTTAGCAAAATCAGATTAGCTCCGCTGTGTAAAATGTCAACCCAGCAGCAATACACTGTCGTTGAGAAACAATGGGTCGTGGACCGTGGTATGCAGTAGGTATTAGTAATAGGTTAGCGGTTGGCACTTGGCAGTATGCCACGGAACGATTGAGTCGAGTTATTCCCACGTATGTGTCTTAAAAGGGATAAAAATGTCTGTGATGTATGTATGTCCGTGTATGGCGGTGGGCGGGGCGGCAGCGAGGGTCTTTCGCATGAGTCAGGCGATGTCAGCTCGTAGCTATGTGATTGAAAATGTTATTCTAACCCTAGCAACAAGCTAACCCTCTGTGAGGGGAGATACTAATCGGATATTGGTCGATTAGTCATAATTGACGGTCATAAAAGCTGTCCATAATTATGTCCTATCTTCCGCAAAGATCAAGTGCATAAGAGAATTAGTAATGGCATGAATATGACCGGTGGTAGCCCATTGGAAACGGCCGCGACTTTAGAGTTGTAAGTCGTGGGTTGGAACCGATGCAGGCATTTCTTTAAGTCTCAACATGGTGTAGGAAAACGTCGTGACGAAACCGGACGGATTCGAAGACATGTGACAACCGCCAACCCGCACTGGGCCCGTGTGACGGATTAAGGCTCCTACTAACAGGCGCGACACGCGACGCGACACAAAGACACCGCGTGCCGCGCGACGAGCGGTCTCTGTGTAGCGCCTGTTTGTAGGACCCTTTATAGCCCACAAAGAGGAGGCCTGTGTCCCAGCAGTGTGCTGATTATGATGAATAGCCCATGTCATGAGATACAATTTTAAATAAATGAGTGACTGAGATCTCTGTGGAACTTCACCTTTAGTCCGCAATTTATTCATCACCAACTTAGTAGTAAGTGGAGCATAGTTTACATATGCCCGACGTAATAAAGGACCGTTCAAAAGTAATAAAACATGGCTAAATTATATGAAAAAGTACAAAATAGTCGTTATTAAAGGACAAAACAAACGGTAATGAGTAACTAATTGCGTATAAACGACGTATTCAGACATTCCCACGAGTAAGACAAAAAGTCACACACTTGAATGAAATAGGGGGTAAATATGGGTAATAATGATACGGTGTGTACTGAGATTGAGATTGCTTTTTCTTGAAAAGCGTTGCGTACCGCGGTTTTCTATTGTGACATCTGAATTAGGAAAGCTGGAGCAATTTTATGAATAATGGGATTTGGTCATAAAGTGTTCGGTTGTCTTTTAAAGTGAAGGCACATGAACATATACGGAAGAAGTTGGCAGAAACTCCCAGCGCTGATTTGCTTGATTCGTTTTCTCTTCTACCGATCGTTATTTCTCCTGACAAAGTTTATTCGGTTGTATGTATTTCTATGTAGTCTTGTATTTTATGATCATTTTCGTGTTATCTATCCCTTATATTGCACCTGCCATGTTTTCTCTCTGCATCACCCTAAGGTTGAAAATGCCTCACTGGTAGAAAATGCCTCAAGCATTAAGTCCGCCTTTGTACAATTTTTTTTTTACTTGTGCATAAAGTTTTAATAAATAAATAAATAAAGACGGATGGATGGAACCGCAAGTAACTTTTTATTTCATTTTATTTTCTGACATTACGAACTTAATGTTTATTTTGTTTTTATTTAAGCATGTTTTTATTGTTGAATACTCCAATAGATAATAATTATTTTCTTTCTTTTTTGGTAGTAAATTTTTATTCATCTCTCAAATACATTGCAAACTATAGTTCTGTATAATTTAGCAGCATTTTTTCAAAATGTTAATGCTGTTGAAAAGCGAGTGTAAAGCTGTTAGTGTGTGAAACAGTTACCCCGCTGGTCTGCCAATTAAAATACCAAGGATTAATATTTTTATTGCATCATGAACGAAAAAATATTTTCATTTCTCATACTCGGAAAGTTGTTTTTGTTTGATCCGAGTAACGGGTGGAAGACGGAAGAATTTTAAAAATAGAACAAAATTTTGCTATCCTACCTAACAAAATTTTGTTCTATTTTTGGCTAGGAAATTTTTTACATAATTAAGAAAAATATCGTTAAACAAAATGCTGCGGTCTTGTGAGTGTTTAAACAGGCAGTGTGAATTAAAAAAATACCTATTAAGCGGGACGGCCCGCGGCGGTGACGCGGTGTGTTCCATAATTAAAATTTTAAAAAGACTATATAATTTGGCGGGATACTAACTCCGTAAGCTGTGCCGAAATTCAAAATCTCGGTTTTATTGACTAATATTTGATAAAAAATGAGTTCAAGCGATTCTGTAATGTTGACCCCAGATACGATTAAAGACGGCATATATACTTATACAGTAATCGAAAATCTTTTCCAGAAATTTCAAAAGAAAGATACCTAAATACATAAAATGGTAATGAAGTAGAGAGCAACATGTTATTATTATCAATAAATATTTAAGAAAAACTACAATTTTTTACTTTCCTTATATTCTAAATGAAAAGTAGTGTTTAAAACGGGTGAAAGTCACCAATTCCTACTCGGACTATAGCCGCCCTCGCTGCGCTCGGACATCCTAAATAACTCGTATGGGAATTGATTCCTTTCGACCCTTGTAGTTATATATAACCATCGAATATTTCATTTTCAGGTCACATACAGAAAAATCATTATGTGAGAAAAGGTGATAGATGGAAAGTAGACATTTTAGGTAGATTAAGAGTAGCATTGTAATATATCGCCTCTTTACAAGAACAACGTGATATTTAAAAATAAACGTTTTTATGAGATGACACGTTGCTCTTGTAAAGAGGCGATTATATCACAAAATAATCATCACGCTGTTCGTTACAAGCTACTAAAGTTTGTAAAGGTTTCAAGAAACGCAGGCAATTATTACCTTCCTTTATTACAATCAAAGTCTGAAAGCACGTATTTCAAGGTAACGACATCTAATGTATCATGGCATCAGGTGACGGCAAAACAATAGGCGTCGCGGACGTCGCTGACTCAGCGGCCTTGCGCGCGCGCATCACCTACCCGCCCTCCCCTCGCCCCGCGCAGCGCCGGCGCATCATTTCACGTTATTGTGTTTTCTTCAATAAAAGCTCGTTAACCTGCCGTAATTCCTATTAAGTAGCTGTTAATGCCGTCTATTGTTGTTCTGGCGCAGTTTTTATTGTGATGTCGGGGAAAATTATTTATGAACTATTTAGTGGACTTTGGTTTTCGGATCGGTACTCGAGTGAAAGCTCGGAAATTAAAATAAGCGTGGGTTTTAGAAGAGGCCTGTGCATCAGCCAACGACTTTGCCAAGCCTAGGCTAGCCTGCCGCGACTGCCTATGTGACCTCCACATCCCAGTTACTGAGAAACACGATACCCCTTAGTAAGACTGGTTATCAGATATTTCGGCTTCTGACTGCCTGTACCCACTGTCAAGATCTACGAATGACAGCCGAAACCAACGGCTTAACGTGCTTTCCGAGCCACGGAGTCTCGATATGTAATGGATGGTCACCCATCCTCGAACCGACCGCAGCAAGAGTAGCTTTTAACCCTATGGCCCAAGGTAAATTACCCGTAGGTAATAATTATTATGTGGTCCGAGCGTCGTCGCTTCGGGGGTCGACTAATCAAAATAGGAAGTTATCAGCAGCTATCCTTTCTACAATAGCATACATTCTTATTGCTACGTCTAAGCGTCGTCTGTTTGTCGTTTTCATTATCTGCTGTTAACTTCTATATTGATTAGCCGACCCCCGAAGCGATACACTTTCGATCAAGTCACCTTTCAAACAAAACAAAATCGGTTTAGCCGTTTGGCGCAGACAGTCACACAAGTACACACAGATACGCACGTTACTTATAAAACCCCTCTTTTTCCGTCGGTGGTTAAAACAGATTTACAAACTAGGCTAGTGGGTCGTGATAAGACTTAGTTCTTCCATCAGCTTCAGGAAAGAACCCTTATCTATCGTCACCTTTTAGCAGGAAAATAGGAAATATGTATTTGTATTCACTATGACATAGTGATTCCCGGTACAACTGCTTCGGCGCTTGGCGCCGATACGATACGGCACGTCGCGCGTGTCGCGTCGCGTCATGATTCCCTTTCCAGCTATAACATGGTGTATGATAACGTGATAAGGCAGTCGTAACCCGTTGCATAGTAAAATCAATAATAAAAAGAGTGGTATCGTTTTCAGACTTGAGACACTTTCAACAAGTGGTTATCGTATAACAGTAAAAATGTTAACAAGATATTGGTAGGCTGCCAAGTGTTGCTGGCGATACCTTTTTTCCAACAAAAAAAAACATCCATATTACAACTAATAGAGCAGTATGGAAGATAAAGACATGTTGTGTCGACCCCAAATAAATTGGGCGCGTGCGGAGCCTTTGCGTCGCGTCGCGTGTCGCGCCTGTTTGTAAGAGCCTTGAAGATGATGATAAAATTTGAATCTGAACCCAAAATAAGCATTGATCCCAAGTTCATGATATAAAAACACTCTCTCCTGAAACATAATTTTTTGTTCTTTGCAATTGTTTCATGATTATCTGTCTACAATCTAGATAGTTATAACATGTTTTATGTATGTAAATGGCCGGATCTACATGGACCCGCCAATCACAAGACGGACAGCAATGGAAAGAGTTGGAGGAGGCCTACACCCAGAAATGGGTACCCCAATAATATACTGGTATCAATAATGTGTTATTGGAATATATAATAAAATAAAAACAAAAAGTATGAATTTAAAAATAATATATCAATAATCATACAAAAATAAATAATATATAATAAATAATATTGTATAAATATTATTAAAATCCTAATAAAAAAAAAAAACCAGCAAATATACTTGCAGAATGTTATTAGTTAATATTATATGATAATAAAATTAAAACAAAAGCACGAATTTAAAATAATATCTGAATAATCTTACAAAAATAAATAATATATAATAAATAAATTTAAAATAATATTGTATAAATATTATTAACATCCTAATAAAAAAACAAAAAAAAAACTATCAAATATACTTGCAGAATGTTATTAGGATCTAATATTTAATATGAATTGGTATTGTAATGTGCATGGAAATGTTATGGAATTATGTATAAGTAATGTATTTTGGGAAATAAAGGCTTTATTATTATTATTATTATGTAAATGGTACACCACAGACTACCTGCAGTATTGTCTCTCGCCATTAATCCATCTAAAAGTTGTCTTTAAAAGATCGCTTTTAGCGATAAGACCGCCCATTGTGTCACCCCTTGTAAAATTTCTACATATAAATCTGTAATTTTTATGGTGTGCATATTAATATATTATATTATTATCTATTTATCTAAAAACTCATGTCTTTTCCAACTTTAAATTTCCTGTCAGCTCTATTCTTTCTTGTTTTATCTATGTTTCTGTACACAAATGCCACCATCATCAGCATCGTATTCGGATACAGTCACATTTGCTAAAAGACAAGCTTTTAGCCAAATGTGACGCTTGCCGTCTAAAGCTCCGCGAACTGAGTGCGTTTCTCCTGTGTGCATTTTCGCATTAATCTACCCTCCAACCGCATGCATTCCACCCTCGTCATTACAACCCCCAGACAGATGAGTTCTTTATTTACATATGTTCTTTGAGGGGACAGATTTTAATATGGAACAATTATCAAAGGTGACTAGGAAATGCAGACAGATTTTCGAGTATTCCGATACTGTTGAAAAATATAAAAACTAAAAATAACTGCAGTTTTAATATTTTATCGAGCAAAATATAAAATTATACCGGATGTGCATTGCATTAATATGACGCAATTTTACATTCCAATACACGCGCAGGTTACATCACAATCCTGCCGTAGAACTCCGAATGCAATCAACTAAAACATGAATACGATACCAGAAAATAACACACGGTGGAATCCCGACATCGTCACACAAACTAAATATTTAATTAAACATTTCAATTTTATTAAGTACATAATAAAAATTAGTCACTTTTAAACCAAAGGTTGGTTAATTTACGAGTATAAAAAGCCAATATTTAGTGTTGGAGGCGCCAAAACGACACTAAAATTCGTCGGCTGTCTTCTCATTCGCACATTAAACGCTTTTAATCATCACAAAAACACGTAACGACGTTTAATAAATGTCTTCCTTGATGAAAACTGAACAGTCATTTAAAAAGATTTATTTTTACACACGAATAACATCATCTAGGTATACAATTTGCATAATATTGTAATTAAAATGATAAGTCGCATTGTTGATTCGTGTTCAATGTAAACACAGGAAAATAATTAAGTGCATAAATTCGTTGTTCCGATACTTGCGATAAATAACAATTGTTTATTACAAGTTCCAATTAAACATGAAATCTGCAGATAACCGACATCGAAGTCCTCATACCTTAATCAAAACTTCCTGGGTAATAACAAAGTCTTCTTTCATCATACGTCTAAAGGCAAATAGGCGCGACAAGTGTCGCGACACAAGGGCACCGCTCGTCGCGGGACACGCGGTACCTTTGTGTCGCGTCGCGAGTCGCGCCTGTTTGAAGGAGCCTTAATTTAGACAAGGGACTTACCATAACAATTCTAGTGACAGTGAAATGACTAAACATAAATAGTTCAGAACGACAATAACTGCTATAGATCAATATTAATATTTAGTAATCCACTCAACAATGCTTTCATACCCAGATTGGTACAATACAAAGACGACGACAGACGCGACAGCTATACACGTGAACAAATAGTGAACAAAAAATCTCAAGATAAACGATTATACCACTGAAATATTACAGGCGTGACTCTGAGATTAAACCTCAATAGCCGTTGACAATGTTGTTACAAGTTCGTCATTCACTCATGTGGGTAGTTCGTCGTGGACTCAATTATAATAAGCTATTATAGTAATCGAGTTTTTTTGCATGCTTAATTTTAATAGTTGTTATTTGGTCGAACAAGGCTCGATGTGTTTTTTGTTTCAGTGCTTTTGGAGTAACAGAGCTTTGCCAATTTATCAGTTTAATTCAGAGATGTGAGAAAAATTCTTACAGTATATCTTCTTTAAAGTTAAATCATTTAATTCCAAAGTGTCTTGTTGGAAATGTTATTTTAAGTCGTAAGATAATTCAACATGAAACAAAGGTATTCAATTTCACAACAGTTGGTCCATCTGACATTGTAACACTAGACTTGATCCAAATGCCACACGACACATGTCACACAAACGACCCGTCAAGAATGTTGAATTACTGCATTATACTAACAAACATCTCTCTCCGAATGCAACGGACGCTCTCAAAAGCGTGGCGCCAACGTCAACGAGGGCTTTACGCAATATAATACATAAAAAAAAACTCATTTAGAATAGGTGAATTGAATTTTTATAGTCGTTTTAGCTGAGTATCTATGTCGCGGCAGTAAACCGTGCGCTGGTACAGTTAGGAATCTGATACGTGAATGTGGACATTCTAACGTGCGCCTACGCACCCATGATACGTCGCCGTCGTTTTTGTTGCGAGAAAAACTTAATGGCATCAAATTAAACTGGTAATAATCTATAATCTAGTTAACGATGTTCTGTTAAACACGATGCAGGAATCGCAATAAAATGCTTAATTAAACACGGAATGGTCGGCATTGTTCACGAACGCTTCCGACAGAAGCTAAGTTATGCAACCGCCTACGCCAAATTAAACGGCGATCACTTTGCATTAGAATTAACACTATTGTCGCTGAGATTCAATTACGACAAACCCATAAATGTATGTCAGCTGTTTTAAATGTATGCAACACGTTAATTGTGCAATTTGATTTATGCGCCTTGTCACAAGCTAACAACACCAAAGAGAACGCACGTGGTACATGTTAACGATATTGTCTGATCCAATGATACCGATTAATCGTCGTTTATGTGCCGTGTGGGTTGAATCGACAACATATCCGATATTTTCTACATTATACGGTTACTTTGCAGCGGCCGCGAGCTCATTATGGTAAAACGACAAAGACCGTTACGCATAACATTAGTGTTATAGAATGTCAAAAGTATTTAGATAACCGTTACTTCGCTGCGATTTGGAAAACAATGACAAGTATTGACCCTGAATTGTGGGCTGTTAAAGATTTCACATCCTAAGTAAACGGTGCAATTGTTGGAATGAAGTTGTTTACCGTTTAAACAAGGGGGAATATTTTCGTACGGATTGGCAAACACGCGGGCATTTCGCGGGCGTGCATTAACGCTAAGTAATGTTCAAACAAACACGGTCCCATGTCGGGCGCCATTGGGGCGCCTAGGATTATGCACCCGGCACGTGATGCACTCTCCTGTTTACGCTTTAATACTTCCTTACTTATGTTTCTATGTTTATATTTCGCAGCTCAATAAACAAAACCATTCCCTCTGTTCATTGACAGACCCTTTTGCAACTCCCAGTAGAACACAATGTGAAATGCCGTTTGTAAATGTGCTAGCCACGTATCTACAGACCGCCGTTAATAATTTCCGAGTGAGAAAGCTAACAGTATTGAAACTAATTGCGAATAAATCATTGTGATTGGGTAACGTGACGTGTGATTGTGACAATTCTAATGGAAATTTACCAAACAATGGCAAATCAGAACGTAAACGTTGCATAGGCTGTTAGTTACAAGTATGTAGGTATAATGCAAATAACAATGGTTAATTGAGCAAATGCAATTGGTTAATTGGAAATCAGAGAATTAAAATCAAACAAAAATAAATACATACACGCTGTAGGAAAACCTGTAGTAAACTTTGATATAAATCACATGCAAACATATGAAGAGACAATAAATATTTAAAGGAAATCTAATTGATGTTTCTAAATTGTTCTAATTAAGAAAAACTCTGGCAAAAAAGGTTTCACAATTTCATTCAAATTCTTCAAAATGTCATGACCAAAAAGGGGAGAAGGTAGATACAACTAAGAAAGAAGACACCATTTCACAATCAGAACCAAATCTTGGGTATCAATGCGCGGGTGAACCAGCGAAGCATCTTTCGACAAACAGGAACGGATCTGGAATTGCAAGTGCCATTGTAGCGCCTACGTAGACCGTTATAATGAGCCGACCTATTTGTATTGAAAGACAGTCCCTCATCAATGCAGCTTTATGAAGTCGGACAAGGCAGGGCAAGAAAAGTGAGGTTTGAGTGGCAGACGACAATAAATACTGAGATGTTGAGAGATTCTAGCCAGGAAGAGTTAAACTATTGCAATGGAGCACTCAGTAGTAAAAGGCCAGCATTTTTACTGATAAAACATAAAGCCATAGATAGAGTTCCAAGTTTAAAACAACAACCATAACAACTCTATTACATAATTATTTTACTATTGGAAGTTTAACGACGCGACGGGTCATCTTTATAACTTTTTATTTAAACTAAATTCTGGCAGGTTGGGATTTTCCTGTTTTAAATTCCACGAAAAGCTGCAATAAAACGCCTACTAGTGTTGTTGTAAAGCCATATTTGGCACAAAAAAATATGTAGTTCATTTGTATGTGGTGCGCGGGCGCATCGTACGCTGTGCATTATTGATGCGCATCGACTATATCTTGACTCTGTACACTAATGGGCCACGTGTGCTGATATCGGATATCGACATACCATACACACCATGAAATTCAACTTTGAAAGAACACTGTTAAGAAACAGTTTCGTATGGCAATACTTTTCATTCAAGTCCATTATTACGATAAAACTATAACCTTTAAAGTAGTATTGGTAAGTAACACTAATGCGTTTTTGTATGCAGCAGCCATAAATTAGACATATCTGGAGATACGCAAGTCTTTAATACCATGTAGACAATTTCTTGGTAACATAATGGACGACAAAGATGTTATTTATTGGAGATTTTTAATAAAAATATCGAGTTCTCTTGAAACCAATCGTCATGCAATTCTTTTTAAAAAGTTCATGGATATTTGATATGGCAACATTGACAGCTGTCATAATTTACGCGCGAAATGTATTATTAAGTCAGAGAACAGTCGAATTCGAATAGAGAACACAATAAGATTCGAAATTGACAGTTGAACAAAAATTTTATTTTAAAAACCGTCTTGAGTCCGAGACTGGCGGTCGATAAATCCTGTTCGACGTATACTTCAAGGGCGTGCGGCTATTTTTAGCGCGTTCCGGGCGAAGGCCGTCGTTCCAGGCACCGGCACGAAGGACGCCGCGTCCGGACGAACGCGAACGTTCGGATCAGCGCTCGAATTTTAACGTTTTTTTTTCCCCGAATCGCGACGCCAAAGAGTGCCGCCTTTTGGGGATAGATGTGTGTAGCAACCCAAGCGGATTCTTACGGCGCGGCGGCCGAAACGAATCTGTTGTAGCATGTGTTGAGAAATGTAATTTACGAATCATTTTCAAATTAAAGGGATTTATGGCCAACCCATCCTAAAAGCTTAATCGGAATCAAATGCGAAGTTAATGATACGGCTTTGGAAATACAAGCCACAGTGGGAGACTAACCTATAGAAAACATCTGCCTTTCAGACAGTGCAACTAAAAAACTTGGGAGGATTTGTAATTGAATAGCTGTAATATATTTTCATTACGAAACACAACACTAAATCGCCATAAAAATAAATCTTGGCTTAGTAGTTAAGACATCTAAATAGTCTGAGTTACATCTCAACTCCCATTCAACACAATTAAGACAAAGTTGGCAATGTTACGAAACCTCGGTGGAAAGTTCCATTAGATTTTAATACAGAATATTATACGGGTATTTATTGTTATTATAACGTGGCGTTATTGTCTATTATCCGACATTATGACAACGGTGATGCAATAAGGAAAACAGACGACGATGATTATAAACAAAGAGACGAGACGAGGAAGCTTTAGCGGGTCAATGCCGATTTGCAAATCTGTATTTGATGAAGTATGGAATGTATCAGAAGATGGAAAGGCCTTTTGTTCTAATGGGATATAATAGAGTGGAAGACGGATCGTCAATTCAATAATAAGTCACTTTTGAATCTTCTTCCTCTTTTCGTGTTGATGGT
The DNA here is from genome assembly GCA_947523025.1 of Dryobota labecula. Classification (NCBI taxonomy): domain Eukaryota; kingdom Metazoa; phylum Arthropoda; class Insecta; order Lepidoptera; family Noctuidae; genus Dryobota; species Dryobota labecula. Next base: position 4,577,346 of record OX383292.1, read on the forward strand.
ACTTATTTATATGTATTGTTTGAGCCCAGTAGAGTAGGTGGCCACGTTGATTGTGGCATCAGTAGCGTTCATTAGGAATTAATGAGAAACGCAGTTTGGGAGTTCCAACGAAAAGCATTGCGACTGCATAATTGTGTAATTGTAATTATGTCCGACTCCGAACTGACTAGCTCTTCAAAATCAGAAGGAAAAATAAGATAATACGTAGGAACTTGATACGAACACTTCCAAATATCGACATGGTTATTAGCAGCGACAGAACCTTTAAGCTTGTAAGATAATATCCGTCAACGGAGTGAAGTTTCGCCGTCTGCGTGTCTTGTCGACCATCTTAATGTTAATTCTACATCCGGTTTTATACCATCAGTTTTTATTCGACATTTGCCAACTTCCTAAGAATTTGAGTTAGTTTGAATGTTCGACTCGGTTCAATCGATTCTATTCGGTTCGAGAAACTTGGACAATCAAGATTTTTTACTGCTGCCCTTGAATTTATTGGGAATGGTGCTGCTATATCATTCTGAATCTAAAGGGTTAATTGCCAAAAACGTACAAATATAATGTTTCGTAACATTTCTAATTGCGAAACCCATAAATACATGAACGACTCTTCAATCAACAGGCCATCAACTTTAGGTTAGAGGTTTTGTCAAATAATCTTAAAAATTGCGTGGAAATTAGAACTGAGTTCGAGTAATTATTTCGCCACACCAGGTAGTGCGAATAAATTACATATTTATTATTATCAATTCCTTGATTCTTTATTCTCCTAATGTGCATTATGTAAGGATGACGACTCCTGCGCCGGAGGTGTCATTAGCAACAGATTTGAACCAATCATCTGTTTAGCTGGATGATCTCACCAATTGCATATTATAACCACATACTCGTAACATATATAGTTGAGTGAGGGAAACGAGTTTTGAGTTATGAGTTTTTGTTTTGAGTTTTGAACGGTTGACGTCATCACGTCAACGCCGGCTGCCGCTAAAAACCGGCGCTGGGGCTCTGTCTTTCACAGGGTCGCAGCATTATGCTGAGCGATGGCCGTTTTGCGTGGATGTGACGCATATTTTCCCCCAACTTGTTCTTTTGTGTTTGTTTTCGTTCTTTGCGTCATGTTTACCGCAATTAAACGCATTTTATTTGTCTTTTTTTTTAGTTTTAAATAATGGTTGTAGACGATTGGATTGATAACCTTTTTCTTAGCGACTTCAACATAGCTTTTGTGAATTTTACTTGGTAAGCTAAAGCAATGGATGAGTTGCCGAGAATCGAGACGAATGGCGTGCGATTGGAGAAGTGTATGACCAGCAGTGGACTGCAGGCTGATGATGATGCAAGCAAAGGCGCGTAAGGATAAGGGAAAAAAAGATGAAGATGCAAATAATAATAAATCAGCCCTGAAGGTTAGTAACAAAGGGATAAACCCAAGGCAGAAGAACGAGATCCTTACATAACGCTGCATTAAGTTGATGTAACACAATGCCGGGACGGACGTTGCGCAGGAGTTTGACACTGCATCACTTTCGTACAGTGAAAGTATGATTTATATTAAGGATACACTTCGAGGCATTCAATTTATATCGATGGCGACCTTTTATTGTATAATAAATAAATTCGAAGTCTCGCAAGCTGGCGTATACTGAAGGCGAATTTGCATTGTGTCTGGAACTTTGAGCTTATACCAAACTAACTCACAAAATGATTTTATAAATATATTTTTTTTTAATTCAATACTTTGGATATTTGGGCTTTTCCCAAAATTCTTATGGTCTAGGTATTGTCTATCTTACGGTTTAGGTTTAGTGTCTTTGATCTCGTCATTAGAAGGGTAACTACTTTTTAAGGCATCCTTAGAGAAATGTCTTGCCAAAAAATATACCCATTTCCCCTGAAATCGATCACCACTTATTTATTCAAAGAAACATTGACCAATTACGTCTCATTCGCTATTAAGGCACATTAAACACTTGTTAAATAAATCACCTGGCCACTTTGCCGAGTTGCCAAAAACACGACACGGAGTGCGCGGTATGTGCCCACGTGATTCAGTGTTCAAATATTGGACAGTGATTTACTTGCACACTTTGAAAGTGTAGCTGATGGTATCGTGAATTACTGGAACATTTTTATGGATGGGGAATATTAAATGCTAAATGGTGTTAGAGAAGAGGTAAAATTCAAAGAAGACAGTCTGCTGTCTTCTTTGAATTTTACCTCTTACAGACGAAAATGTGCAGAATTTGAAATGACTGGAGCATACTCTAATGGCCAATGTTTAGGCTTACTAATTGACAGGAAATCAAGGAAGTTCATAACTTTACCAGAAAAAGACAAACGAAAGAACTATGGATAGGTACCTAAGTAAATTCATGTCCTTATAGTCTTGTAGTTAGTTGTACTGAACAGCAGTAACTACTAAACTTGAATTACTTTCAGAGCAATATAATTAGTCTATCATCCGAGCATATATCATGCAGATTCTCTCAACCAAAGTGGAATGTTATTTCATGTTATGCAGGACTTGTAAAACGAAGACATTTTCCATGACGTGCGTTGTGCAACACATGGCTATACATTACACGTTTGCGAATAAATAATTATCTTGCGAAACAAAGCAAAAAAACAAGTGAACATGAGTGTTTGTATGTTCGCAGTTCATATCTGGTGGTAATTTATTGTGGCGCCATGTTGCGGTGGGACCGACGCGTGCGCAGCGCTAACCCACCTCAATCATTGTCTTAGAAGAATACCTACTAGAAATAAAAGTCATGAAGAAATATGCGGATTATACTATAAATAAAATTCCGAAGATGAATAGTAAACAGACATAATATAATGTGTTAAGAACTACATTAGTTGCAGTGTTTAACATGGTATATAGTTTTATTGCAATTAAATATGACCAGCCCATTTTAGGTGATCATTTGAGTTCCTTAAACGATTAAGCACTAAACAGTCGCAACCAACATTAAAGTCACGCACGTGTAACCATGCTACACTACATAGTCTAACCCAAAATGGTATAATGATATAATTAAGTACAGCCTAAGTATCTAATCATTATTCCTTTTCTTGGTCTGCGTCCCTTGAACAGACTAAAAAGTATCCGATAGAATTTGCAATTCCTTGGCGTAAGTACGTCTATTTTATCGGTGGCCATAACTCGTCTGGACAGGTTCCGTAGGCGGGTTGGGTTGGGTTGCAATAAAAAGCGGGGTGGTTACCGAACGGAGCCGGGTCGTCGCCCCCGCGCGGCCTTCCCCCCCGCCCCGCGGCCGCGTCGCAAGGACGTCGCCCGCCATTGCATAACCACTCGCACGCAAGTCGTTGATACCGTTCCGAGATGCGCTCGGTGTCGTCGTATAGGCTAGGCTGCGCCAGCGCACCGGAATGAAAATAAAAGCTGAATGTACGCATAAAACCGTCCTATTGGTATTCATATAAACGTCAATTATTGAAGTTTTTACACGACGGCTACGTGATATTGACTTAATCCATTATAATTAGATGATTTTCACTTTCCACCAAGGTTACTTGCGTTTGTTGATTAATTGAGATTAATTTATGGTAACACAAACCGTTACCGAGTTATGTTGTTTTGAATAGCATCATCGGTACTAATTGCGTTTGAATCCCAACATTCGCGGAAGCATAACTTCATTAGAAATGGTGTGTTTATCGTTCTAATATGAACGTGATCTTGACAGAACTACATTGTGGCCTTTCGAGTTTCCTCGATACATAACAAGTAAGGAAAATTCTTAGCCCGGTTTTCTACGTACAAGATTTTGCATTCCCAAGGACCTCATTAATATTCAGAGCGTATTTACATGCCTCCGTAGATAGAGACTAATGGTAGGGGGCCAATTGAGTCTCGGACGTGCGCCTATAATTGTAGGAACTGGCTGATAGGGCCGAGCGGAGCCGGGGGCGCAAATTATAATGGGCTCCAGTGCAACGGACAACTAATAATAATTGTGCTGTATTGATAAATGCCAAAAATGATTTATAGTTGTGTTAGTCTTTAGTCTTATTCACCATTAAAAATTAAAAGGTGTTTTTAAGACGGGAAATTATTGTACGTTTAATTGTGAACAGCGGTGTAATTGCACACTTACAGTAGCAATGGCTTTCATTTTGACAGTTTAACAACATTCATAGCGTTGTTTACGATGTTGGGCAGATAAATTTTTCGAACATATGAAGCAATGGATTCGTAATATCCTTCAAAATCATTGAGAAAAACTCAAACTCAAACCATTTATTTCAATTAAACCATTTAAAGGCACTTTTGAACTGTCAGACGGTCAGTTAGTTTGAAGGAAAGTTGAAGCTAGATGCCCATTTCCAATACGTAGATCACTATGGAGAAGAACGGGCAAGAAACTCCAAGGACACTCTTTTAAATCAAGATATTACAAAATCCTGGTGATTTGGAGATTGTGATTGATAGTGCGTTAGACAATTAGGGTGCTGCTTATTATTCGTAAAGCGTGGTCTGAAGTAGGTGACTTACTTGCATATATTAATTGAGCAATAATTATGGTTTTAGTTGGCAAGGGTGAAATGTGCAGCGGATATAACAACTGACTATTAAAGGTCCTAATAATGTTCAAACATTATCAATGTTCAAAATCTTAACACAAACGTAGTTCGGTACCTACTACGTTTGTGTTAAGATTTTGAACATTGACGGGACGCGATCTGCCAATTTATTATCATTATTATCATAACGTCTACCTTTAGGGGGTCATTTTAGTATTACATAAGCACCAAAGGGGGGGGGGGGGTCTTTGCTTTGATAATTTTTGATGACATGGGGGCGGGGGGGGGTCTGGATGGTGATTACGTCAGCATATTTATTTATTTAGTTTTTCAGAATTTTCTGCAAAACTTTTTTTACTTACTTACTTTTTTTACTTAAATCGCCATTCAATTAATTAATTTATAGTCTACAAATTCTTTATTTCTAGACTCATGAATAACAACAAAGAAACGTGAAAAGATTTTAAAAAATACCAATGTTTACGTAACTTGCATACTTTTGCTGACAAGGGCAACATTACAGGCAGCTTTTTCAGCGGCTTTGGCAGGGGTTCAAAATTACTTGAATTCTGCTTACGTAATACATGAATGGCCCCTAATCAACCCTTTAGAAACATATATTATTTTACTAAAAACAAGCAGATTCAAAAGGGTTACTCTGAACATGAACATCACCTCAAAAACCAGTGATTTCAACAAGAAATTCGCGAACACGACATAAACACGTCCCCTCATCATTTGTTTTAATATCTAGAGACCCTTCTCAAGAAATACACAGCTAAAGGGATTTGATAGGTGTCTCAGCACGACTCACCGACCATCAATCACCGGAATCGCTTCACAATGGGGATCAGCAGCGTTCGCAGAAAGGTCTGTGTCGACACAACGGCTTACCTAGAACAAAGACAGATATGGTTAGTACTGCAACTATAATATACACTATATAAAGTGGGGCCATGGAAACTGTGGGGATAGTCTGGTTTGTGGTACTTGGAATATTCATAGGATCTTTTATTTATTTATTTGGTAAAAACATGTACAACATTACAGACTCAAGTCCAAGTTATTGCAAGGTTAAATTTCCATAAAAACACAAAATATTTAAAATAACTACCATACTAGCTGCTGCGCGGCTTCGCGCGCGTTTCCTTTTTTTCTAAAATAAAAGTAGCATAAGGTACTCGGTTACTCCTCATAATATCAGCTATCTGCCAGTGAAAGTCCCCTCAAAATCGGTCCAGACGTTTCGGAGATTAGCCGGAATAAACAACAGACAGACCGACAGGCAGACATAAAAAAAATGTTTTTTTTTTGTTATAAGTACCGTTTATACTTCCATAAGCATTTCTAAAAAGCTGTTATTTTGACATTACACTTAAATTTTATTTATTTGTATAAATGCTTAAAAATATTATAGATCGTTATGCCTTAGATCAAAGCTTTACCATTTACAATAACTGTAGAGTTATCGCTTCAAATGGTACGGGGGCGTCCATTACTTACGTGAGGCATTTGCGAGGGGAGAGGAGTAGAACCGAATCTCACCCAATATCTCACGTGGGGGAGAGGGGGGGTCTCAGCAAATAACACGTAAAAAAAAAAAAAGAAAAACCGCCTCACGTATCAAGGCTCGTACAGACACGCGATATCGCGGGCTCGACAGGCACCGACAAAGAAATTGTGCTACTAGTGTCGCGTCGCGCCCGCGATATCGCACTAGTCTGTACGAGCCTTTAATGGACGCTAAAGGCTCCAAACAGGCGCGAGACGCGACGCGACACAAAGGCGACGCGACACAAAGGCACCGCTCGTCGCGCGACACGTGGTGCCTTTGTGTCGCTTCGCAGTCTCGCCCCCTACACTTTTCTTGAATATAACTGGCGAAATGTGGGTGTAATATGTATACGATAGCCAAATTTTTATGATTTTATACTGAAGATCACGTCTAAAAGAGTTACCTAGTGTTAATGATTTGGATAAAAATATATGTTAAATTAGAGCATTTTCTTAATAATTTAAAATAAATTAATATTTTAGATTATGTTACATAGTGAAATTAATTTGTAAAGTTATGTCTAACGCAGATAAAAAACTGAGAATCACGCAAAATCTATCAAACGTATTTTTCTAAAACCTTCACCTTTTGATCTTTGATTGATCTTGTTTGATTTTTTTGATCTTTGAAGTATACGTGTTTTATTAAAAACCTTTTGTTTTATGTATAATAAATTAATAATGCGTCTTATTTGGGACAGCGCTCCTGGATGGGCGAGTCCTATTACTGGCTGGACGTACGACGCGTTGCGTGAGCTTAGTACAGAACACGCTAGCTAACCACAGGTCACTGGAATATATCTGCGTCTTAAGGTGAGGTCCTTCAAGTTAACCTCTAGGAAATGTAATTTTAATGTCATTTTATTTAGAAACGGTAATGATTAACATGTGAAAAAATGATATGTTGCCTTTGAGACCTTTCTGTAGGTACGTCGGGTACTCGTTACATAATTGGATAAAGTTCGCTCGATAAAAAAAAAACAAACATACCCTTATTTTGAAGACTAAAATCATTTTATTTCAATATTACGAGTATACCACATAATGTATTGAAAATCACATCAAAATAAACGTCTATGATGATGTAATGTCCGTCACACATATATAATTTTCAACCCAAAATTAACGAAATTCACGGCACAATTTACTCGCGCCCAGCTGCCACCTCTAGAACAAAAATGCACGCTCGAAGAACCTCGCCTTAAGACATCAAATCTCGGGAGAATCCGAATGATTCATCTTTCAGTACTTCAGCGGGGTAATTGTGTAACACACATATATTACTATCTTAACCCAAACTCATTCAGTAGCAACGAGTTTCATTTTGACAGTTCAACAACATTCATTGCGTTATATGCGTTGTTTAAAAAAAAAAAAAAAACTTTATTCAGTTCAGAAAAACAAACACAAACAAAGACAATTTTTTCGAAAAGATGAAGCAATGGATTAATACTTCAAAATCATTCAGATTGTGATTGATAGTGTGTTACGAAATTATGATGAATTATGATGCAGGGCGTAACATAAAGACAATCTAGAATAGAACAGTCTCAAAATCATCTGTAATTTTTGGAAACCTTTTAGTCCGTATTTCATTCATGATTTCAACACAAAAACGTTCACTGTATCGTATCGCTGACATTTCGTTTGTCTAAATAAGTAAATACCAACCACTCCCGCTCACTTAATGGTCCCAATCAATCTGGCCTCACATCCGAGCGGGCTAGGAACAAAGGATTAGCTCAGCCTTCATATTCTAAATATCAACTCCGTTTCGCAAACGCCCTCTATTTACTGGTCCAAAGCAATTTTCTTTGTGATATCATGTATCGAGAAGACTTGTGGCTTTTATATAGGGGTTTCAGAAGTCAGAGAGTTTAAGTGGTAAGTTATCCATACTAATATTATAAATGTGAAACTAACTCTGTCTGTCTATCTGTATGTTACCTTTTCACGCCTTAACCGCTGAACCGATCGTCATGAAATTTGGCAGAGATATAGCCTGGGATATGGAGAAGGACATAGGCTGCTTTTTTACGCGATAACCGACATCCACGCGGGCGGAGCCGCGGGCAAAAGCTAGTCTTTCATAAATCTTAATAATATTATAAACTAGATGCTGTCCGCGGCTTCGCCCACGTGGCTTTGTCTGAAATAAAAGTAGTTACTCATTATAAAATCAGCTATCTGTCAGTAAAACTCCCATTAAAATCGGTACAGCCGTTTCGGAGATTAGCTGGCATAAACAGGGGTTAGTCCCGCTATGGTATGGTCCCGGTATGGCACCCTCTTAAAATACCTATCAAAAAGTCCCGCTATGGTACCCATCTTTTAGATCTACGTTAGACAATAGAAGGTACAACTGAAAAGAAAAGTGTATCTATAAATAAATACTTTTAGGAGTGTATCAATAAAACGTCTGTTTGCGATATTAAATCAGTCTTTTATTAATTCAAAATATTTATAAAAAAAATATCAAACAGTAAAACGAAATATTAATTGCAATGTAATTTTTAAAATAATCAACAATATTAATTACCAATAATCAACAATAAAAAAAATATAAAAAATCCACATCTCAGAAAAGTATTACTGTAAATATTATAAACTACAAATAAAAACAACATCCAGACATAAATATTAGTTACAAATAATCAACATTGAGAAAAGGCAGTAATTGTAAATTTATATAAACTACAAAAATAATCAACAACCAACTAGACAAATATATTAATTACAAATAATCAACATGGAGAAAAAGGCGCAAATTGTAAACATAAACTACAAAAAATAATCAACATCGAGAAAAAGTATTAAACATTTTAATAGGCTAAAAACAAAATTAAAATAAACTATTTTTTTAAATGTTCTGATCGAAATATTGACTTTGATATGTTAATCAGAAAATCACCAATGGAGATAGCTTTATTTTCGTAACTTTTTGTTAGCTTTTGAATCTGGCGGTCGATTTCTATACTTGTTCTTTTTCTTGAATTTATAGGTGATCTTTTTAGTCGAAAGCTATAACAAAAATCATCAGTTATTTAAGTTAAGCTATATTTTTTTCAGTAACCGTCTGTAATAGAAGGCGACAACCAATAATATCTACCAAAATAAATAAAATCAAATCCATTTTCAAATTCTTCTATGTACTCGTATTATGTAAAAAAATATATATCTGCTTTTAAAAATATTATATCTGCTTAAAAATATTGTCTAAAAAATACAACTTACTTGGCTTGTTTTATATCAAAGTGACATGTGTCGTTGCCAATTGTTTGCAGAAACAATAATAAACTGGGATTTTTTCCAATAATTTTGTTGAATCTGCCATTCCATGATTCCGCCAAGTTAGTTGTTCTATGGCGTTCATTATGGCAACACCAAATGAGGGCTGGATATTCAAGCCACTGAGTGACAAAATAGTCATTGAATTTGGTCATAGCTTCATCGTCGAAACTGAAAAAAATACTTATTAAACGTTCGTACTTGTAAAGCAATGAAATTAACAGGTCCTTACTGATATTGTTGTTCTTTACTTTTTTGCCATATAATTAGAGTTAAGTACTCAAACATCAATTTTGGAAAGTAACCAAGATATTATACCTATTTTCCATTATATGCAGCCAGCCGTCTTCAATATCTTGTTTTGGCAAAAACGCCAAGCCTATGCATTGCTTAACATGGTTCGAGGACTCTTCGTGTTCCATGAGATTTAAAGATTTCGCTTTTTTGATAACGTTCTTTTGAAAATGTACGTTACATCCATTTATTTTGATATCAGGAAAAATCTTCGCTGCTGCATTTATTACTCCTATTTCATAATCGAAGGTAAATTTCGATGGACGCCATTCAGGCAAAGTTTGTTTAATCAATTCGAAAACTTTTTCATAAGTTTTCCCTTCTTTGTTTTTTAACAGAATATAAAATAATGGTGCTACATTCGTGGATAACTCAGTGCTTCCCATGTCTCCATGAATGACATAAACTTGTTCGAATGGGTTTGGGCAGCCGTCGAAAGTGCCATCACCAAAGTAATGCGTTACACATTTTATATATTCCTTTACTTCTGTCGAGGAAAATATAATTATTCGATTACAGTCTTCATTACAATAATCAGCCAATACATACTTATTAAATTCTTCTGGTATTATAATTTCTTCCACATTCTTAAATTGTGTTTTTGGTACGTTCAACGACTTATTTCGGTGTCTGTATAATACTGTTTTTAATTTTTTATAGTCAGGAACATTTCCTGTAAGGTGTAACCCTTTGTCTTTTAAGTTACCCATGTGTTTTTCGAAAATTTTCTGTACTGATCCGTAATTTGAATTTACTTCTTTTTTGCACTCACTTATAGCCATTTGAACTTCATTGTCTTCAAAATGTGGCACGCACTGATCACTGTGTTTATAATCTTTAATTATTGTATTATTGGTATTCTCAATAGTTATATATCCACTACATTTAATACTATTTCTCCTATTTACACAATGCCAAGTACTTGAATTTTTATTTTCTCTGCGTTTAATATATTTATGTCCGGCACGTAATAAAGTTTTTCCACCGCGTCGACTGTCAATAATTATTAAATTTACACCACGTGAACTACTTGACCCAGACATTGCAATAGATAAACTAACAAGCTATCCTAATTACTCATATCGCAAAAGTACAGCTGCAAATAGCAAACTAAACCCGGAATAATACTGTCTCTCTCTATTTTCATAAAAACAAAAGGGAAGAGCTAGATACGAATTCGAGGAAGGGCTCGTCTCTATTGTTTTACGAAAAAACCGGTTGGTCAGGTAACTACCTGAAGTGAAACGACAATTACCGAGCGTGATTTGTTTAAAAAATAGTATTAATAAATATTATCTTGCTTAACTATAATAGTTAAGAAAAGATATTTTTTATTAATACTATTTTTTTCTTAACGCATTGTATAACTTTTCTTTACAACAGTACCAAAAACTGAAGGGTACCATAGCGGGACTTTTTGATAGGTATTTTAAGAGGGTGCCATACCGGGACCATACCATAGCGGGACTAACCGATAAACAGACAGCCAAAAAAAAAAACAGTTTTTTTTGTTGTTATAAATAGGTACAGTATACTTTCATATGCATTTAGTAAAAAGCTGGTATTTTGATATTACAAACAAACACTTTAATTTTATGATGCGAGTTTTTATGTATTATTACTCAATCACGTAAAAACGGCTGAACAGATTTGGATAAAATTTGGCACGCAGATAGTTTATAACCTGGATTAAAACATTTTTACCCCAATATTGCCACAGGATCGAGACTTATGCGGGTGAAACCGCATAAGTCTAACCATAACAAATAATAGTATTGTCTTGCGCAACAGAGTGAAAATAAAAATTTGATGAGCCTGTGCAACCATTCGACTAATAATAATAAATCCAATGGCAGCATATTATTTATAAGCTTACTAGCTTCTGCCCGCGGCTTCGCCTGCGTGGATGTCGGTTATATCGCGTAAAAAGTAGCCTATGTCCTTCTCCGTATCCCGGGCTATATCTCTGCCTAATTTCATGACGATCGGTTCGGCGGTTTAGGCGAGAAAACATTATAGACAGACAGACAGAGTTACTTTCACATTTATAATATTAGTATGGATTGCCCGATTTGTGAAACAAATACAAAAAAAAATGGTGTGTAGAATTCAAAAAGGTTGGATGGAAATAACAGGTATTATTGTAGATAAATATACCAAAATAATGATATAATTTTAATCAAGGACATAAGGCTAAGTGCAACACAAATATGATAAAACCGACGTAATAAATTACAGTATTGCGTAAATCACAGAACTGCTTATAAAATCTAAGGTTTTTATCAAGATACATGAGAAAAGGCTGTTGAATAATAATGAGGTCAACAAGAAACTGCGATAGCGAAGTAAATGTATACAGAAGCTTGACGATATCATTTATTTCTTATCAGTAATGAATATAAAAAACTTTTTACAAAAAAAAAAAAACCGACTTCAAAAAAAAAACAAAAAAATTGAAAAATAACTTAAATTTTGGAAGTCGGTGTCTTTGGTTCCGGTTTTTCGTTTTTTGCCACCGACTTCCAAAATTTAAGTTATTTTTCAATTTTTTTGTTTTTTTTTTGAAGTCGGTTTTTTTTTTTTGTAAAAAGTTTTTTATTTATCACTTTTTAGTTGTGGTACCTACCCCACACCAATTCGTATACCACAATAGTGACAGGAAATCTTATAACATCATGAACATATACCGAGTGCATTAAATACCAGCTAAATTAAATTAATTAATAAAAAACAGCTGTTCCATAGTAATGTTTACCTAGTGTTCTAAACTGTATGGTACAGCTGTTTATTTTTTCGCGATTTCAAACTGGTCCCATATTAAAAGTTATTCAGTTCGATGGTGTAAAGCACCTCTGAGGAGCTCGTGGCTAAGTAATAACAGCCGCACGGGTCGATCCGTCAGGTTAAGCTACGATTGCCGGGGTTGGTCCGTGGATGGGTGACCATCTTTACATACCGAGACTCCTCCGTGCCTCGGAAAGCACGTTAAGCCGTTGGTCTCGGCTGTTATTCGTGGATCTTTGACAGTCGTTACGGGTCGTCAGAAGCCCAAAAGTCTGACAGCCAGTCTTACCCAGGGGCTCATTGCCCAGGGGTATCGTGTTACCCAGTTACTGGGTTGTGGAGGTCAGATAGGCAGTCGCTCCATGTAAAATACAGCAATTCAGCTGCATCCGGTTAGACTGGAAGCCAACCCTAACATAGTTGGGAAAAGGCTAGGCAGATTGAGTGGTCTAAAGCACCTCTTAAAGTTTTTAGAGTAAATTTTTTAACACCTTATATATATATATATATACACAAATTGAGAACCTCCTCTTTTTTTTTAAGTCGGTTAAACATCAGTTATAGCCAGAGTGCATCTCATAACAAATCCAATAAGCCCAAACACGGCTGGGATACATTGTTTTATTACGGAGTTCCATTGCCTACCTTCCGGCTTCATCATCAGATCAGTTTGATGGTTCCATTTTGATCAGCATTTATTTAAATTTGCTTCATCATAGTCGCTTAACTATCTTAATCGAGATATCTTATCGCTACCTGTGAAATACGTATCATTGACGAGTTCCGGTGGCCATCTGTGGTCTTCTTCATCAGTTCCGGTTCACCAAATGATACTTTCTGAATGCAAATGCTTGATTTTTTGATGAAAATATAAAAATCGCTATATAAATGCCTATAAAATTTGAGGAGTTCCCTCAATTCCTCATGGATCCCATCATCAGAACTGAATTTTGAAAAAAATGGGACCAATCCGGAAGTATATCCTTTCAAACAAAAAGAGAATTTTCCAAATCGGTTCATAAACGACGGAGTTATGCCCGAACAAACATAAAAAAAAAAAAAATAATATAAACTTCCGAATTGATAACCTCCTCCTTTTTGAAGTCGGTTAAAAATCACGAACAGGCATATTCTTACCCTAATACAAATTTAATACAACACTGAATAAAGTTATGCTAGGTATAAACGTCAAAAAATTTATGGTTATACCGAAGTTATTCCTAGGATAACTTTATTCCGTGTTTATTTGTAAGGCCCTTAGTATTTACACCGGTCGAGTTGCTTTTTGTTGAACAGCTGATACGTTATTTTTTTTTAAACGCGCCCAACGTAAATTGAATTCCCTTGTACACAAAAGTTTAGTGCATCTTTTTCTTTCTATTTCTTTAAGAAAAGGACAGAAGATAAATTTTTGTTTAGTCCTGTAAAATAATCAGCGCTTGACGTAAATTGACGTAATTTTAGTCGGCAAGTTTTTAATCACGTCTAAACTTGTATGGAGTAGTGACAGGCGCTGATTAATTTGACAGACTAAACTAAAATTTATCTTCTGTCCTTTTCTTATAGTGAACAAATAGCAAAAAAGTAAGAAAATTCGAATTTCGCGGGCTACCCGGCTTTTGCTAACAAAACACGGGCGGCAGTGACTCGCACGCTATCGGCGCGATCTGAAGCGGAACACGGCCACAATGCGCAAGCGCACATATCGATTACGATAACGCCCCTGACGCATATCAACTGCGCCAGGGTTTATGAGGGCGACTCCGCATAGCCAGATAAGAAATACGAATATTTTACTAATAAAATATGCCACAACTTGATGCTAATGCCGTGATATAAAGGCGGCATATTTTATCATAAAATTTCAAGAATCTTTTTTACTTTACAATAAAATTTATAAGTGTGAAGCAGGTAAACAAATCAATACATCTATACAAAAAAAGTGTCTGTTTGTAATGTCAAAATAACAACTTTTTACTAAATGCATATATTATGAAATTATATACGGTCTACATATAACTTACTTACTTTTATTTTTGTGATATGTAGGTAGGTACTTTGCATTTTTGTCTGTCAGTCGTCTGTCCGTCTGTCTGTTTGTTCCGGCTAATCTCCGAAACGGCTGGACGGATTTTGATGAGACTTTCACAGGTAGATAGCTGATGTTATAAGGAGTCACTTAGGCTACTTTTATTTTAGAAAAAGCCACGCGGGCAGCTAGTGAACACATAAAATTTTTTGGACAGATAAATTGTACTCATCTTCAGGGCCTCAAGTCTGTTATTAAAATAGTGTCAGAACGGCCTATCATTGATTTCATAATTGTTGATTTTGACAAGTTTGGTAATCTACTAATATATATATTAAGACTTTCCAATGGTCAGCCACTGACACTCCATTGAAAGAATTGGTAATCTCGTACATAATGACAAATGAAACTTCCTACTAAACTTCCAACTTCCTACTACTTCAGATTGCTTATAGTTATAACACTAATAAATAATATGTAAAAATATATAAATGAAATCTGGCATGAATAAATGTTAAAAATGCCATTGTAATACAATTCTATTACGAGACCATTGACCGACCAATGATCGACCATTATGAATTTAGCAGATTACGAACTTTTAGCAAAATGACAATGGGATCGTGTTGGAGTGACGAATTTATAAAAATAGCAGACTTGGGCCCCAGATAAAAGAAATAGTTTTGGAAAAATTCCGCGACGTCTCATCATAATCAAGTCACTCGGAACAAAAACACATAAATATAATAAAATCCATTCACCGACACAATACGTTCATTAAACCGCCCGGTGGCTTTACCTACAGTCGTAATAAAAATCCATATAAAGCCTAGGAAAAATATTAATTCATGAATTGTGCTGAGTTTTTTGTGGTGCAGCGGTCATATATGGCGACCACACACGGGTAGTGCAATGATGCATTGTGGCCGGAGTGAGAGACCACTGAGTAGATTTATTGCGAACAACGCCGGCGTGTATGGCTAGTGTAACAGCGTCCCTACATGTGGATTTATTTTGTTTATGGTCAATAGGTGCATAGCTACACCGAGGCACTGAATGTTACACGCATCGCGCGCTCAGGTGCGTGTGTGGACCAAGTTATACACGAACTTCGAATCGTTAGCAAGACGTTTGCTTTCAATAGTTTTTTCTGACCTCTTTGACGCAAATGAGAAGAGCCGATTCTCAAAGATTTAGTACCCTGGCGTTTCTAGTGCTCCTCAATTAGTATCTTCATCTGTCAACTTAGTTACTGCTGTTAATGCATCTTGACTTGTCGTATTTTACGCTCCTCCGTCTGCGTTGCTATTCCCACTCACCGCACAGACTTTATTCACTCTTCCTTCTTCGTTCAGTCCATTTTCTGTGGAATGCGCTCGGTCTGGAAATCAGGATGGCAACCAACCGATTATCATTTAAAGTGAAAGTTCGCGAGCACATTCGTAAGAAGCTGGCAGTATCATCACAACGTTAATGTTTTCCCATTGTTTTTCTTATTTGTTTTAGTACATTCGTGTATTTATGTATGTTTATTTGTGCTTGTATTTATATAGAAATTGGAAATTTTATTATATATATTATATTTATAGTTTGTAAGTATCTTTATAGTTATTCTAAGATTTTTCGTAATTGCACCTACCACTGTTTGTCTCTGCATCACGCAAAGGTTGACTGGTAGAAAAATGCCTATGGCATTAAGTCCGTCTCTGTACATTTCTGTGCTTGAAGTATTGAATAAATAAATAAGTGAGCTGTTGATAGTGTCAATCCCTAGCATGCACTATTGTTTTCGAACTGATCGTATTTCTATTATTATTATCGTCATTGACAGCGTTGTTCCGATCACTGTTGAGTAAAGGTTCCTACAAACTGGGCCTCAAGTCTGCTATTACAATAGTGTC
Source organism: Dryobota labecula (assembly GCA_947523025.1). Lineage (NCBI taxonomy): Eukaryota > Metazoa > Arthropoda > Insecta > Lepidoptera > Noctuidae > Dryobota > Dryobota labecula. The sequence continues at coordinate 4,593,747 of OX383292.1, forward strand.
AGAATGGTCTCGCCATTGTGAGTATTTGACAGTGTTTGTATGGCAAATCTGTCAAATAGCAGACTTGAGGCTCTGGCGAGACACGCGACGCGAAACAAAGGCACCGGGTGTAGCGCGACGAGCGGTGCCTTTGTGTTCTCTTTTGTATTTTCAACCTTTGTATCTATGACAACGTGTATTCCCGTTCGTCCCACTGATGGGACGAACGGGAATACACGTATACAACATCAAAGCTCAATAACCTACCCAAACTCCTATTACTTGCACCAAATCGAGTTAAGCCGTGTAAAAGTCGAGCGTGCTCAATAAACGCGATAAACATGCGATATACTTAGAGGAGATAAGTCGCGCGACACAGCGATAAGTCGCGCGACAACGCGATAGTCCAGCGTTTGTATGTAAATATCGCCTGTTACAGATTCAGTATGGTTTTTGCCAAGTTTGGATAACACGTGCGAGCCTTGTTCATTCAGCTGACTCATGAGATCTGTTGCTACGACTAATCTTAGTCATATCATAATATATGGTTTTTATGGTTGAATAAAGCTGTTAGCATTATTGAGAGATTGAAATCGTTTTTCAATTAGTCATGACAAAAGACAGCCATGTTTATCTGTTGAGTGAAAATCAAACAGCGTATAGTTAGTTCCAAGAATAACAAGAAGGATGGATTTAGCATGTTATTTCAATGTTTATAAATCATTTCTCAAGATTTAAATTAGGCTTTCACGCATGTCGTGTTTGATGAGAAGTTAATTTAGACAGAGTGACCCTAATTTTTGACAGGCGGCTTAAAAATATAAATAATTTATGTGGGTACAAGACAATGCTTTTAACTCGAGAACCACTACAGATTATAGCAACATCAACGGGTCCATTCCGAGATTTTCGTAAATGGAACGTGAGATATCGCGTGCAAAATTATATACGTGATTAAATTTCGCGATTTCATATTCCGAATAGCGTTGCAACTGCCGCGTTTGTTTGCGCACGCGCGTTGCGCAAACGTAACCGTCGAATCGCCGCAAAGTGACAACCGACAATTTATCAAGCAAATAACTGCAACTGTTTGTACTTAAGTGAGGTTTCAGAATACGACCTTCGGTTACCTTTCCCGTGAGAAAAGATGTAATATAAATTACGTTTTTCTTTTCTATGAGTAATTAATTTTCCAAAACCATTGTTCGTTACTTTATAATGTATTAAACAGATATAATAACCGCGAATAGGGTCAAGTATACCGGAAACGTGCTGCCCGCTGCGCACGCGCTGCTCGCTCCTATTCAATCTTTATCGTGGAACACAATGGCCGTACAATATTGCAGCTCTATCTGTGAATGTTGTACTCTTTCATTTGTGCGTACATTTTACGCAACTGCAACGGTCGGAGTATCACAACTCACAAGTGACATCGAAAGAGCACTTATCTGACAATATGCAATTAGTAAGCATAAGCACTATTATTCCGATTTGTCAATAGCAGTGATTTGACGCCTTGATCTCTTAAGCGAGACATTATTTACGCAACATAACTCTTAAACCTTTAATTAATAAATCTGATGTATTTCGCAGGAGCTCCTGCACCTCTCGTTGAGGTCTACATCATCGAGAAGAGGCCAATTACATTAATTGGCGCGTTAAATATTCTTTCCACTGCGCAAACGAGTGTTGATAAAAATCCACGTTATCCACATTCCGCACATTTGCATTTGTCTGCTCGGCAGCAACTGGTAAAGAACGCCAACTCTCTCGACTAGGGCTGTACCGTCGAAGTTTGCAGAATCAGTTATTTTTCCCAAACGCTTTGGTAAATGTTAAAGTTTTCGGCGCTGATGCTACTGAAGACATTTGGATTTTCCATCCAAAAACATCGTCGATGTAGTATTAATTTGGGAAGTTGTGAAGGGCTTAACACAAGAATGAGGGGAGATACATCACTCATCCCTTTCCCGTTTTGTTTCATCTCTTATTCCAGTTAGACTGAGGCCTCATTAATTTGTGCAGCAGGATGACACACGTGAAAAACATGTGCAACTCAAATCCTCTTAAAAAATTTCAGAAGTGGGTTGAAAGCCCTCAAATACACTTGCATATATTAAAGTCTTAGGACCCGCTTTTATTTAACAGCTAGCCCTAATAGGCACCAGCCCTATTCCACGTAATCCGCAATGTGATTAATGGCGATGTAATAGCTCTATTACGTGCCTCTGCCAGCACAGCGAGAAATGCCCGTCCCCTTCCCGCAACAAGCGTATTAATTGACATTTGAGAAAGTTGATTTAATTGCGAACATTAACCAAAATGTTAAGGTGTCAGAAACGATTATCGCTCTTGACTTTTTAGGGCTCCACAAAAGGTTAATAAAGAGGTATTAAGTGTTACTGTGATAAATATCTTCATTGCAATGCATCGGGATGAAGTGTGATCATAAATTCAGTGTATGGATTTATTGTTTTGTTAAATGTTAAGTCTAAGTGTCAGGGGCAGTCGACCACATCTGTGCTGAACGATTAATAACTGTCGAAAGCATATTCCTGACTTATTTGCGGCTGTCAATTACACGCACAAAAATATTTCTCACGCGCATTTTCATCTGGTGTTCACTAAACAGCTCGTGGCTAAGTAATAAAAGCCGCACCATCAGGTTAAGCTACGCTTGCCGGGGTTGGTCCGTGGATCTTTACATATCGAGACTCTTCCGTGCCTTGGAAAGCACGTTAAGCCGTAGGTCCCGGTTGTCATTCGTGGATCTCTGACAGTCGTTACGGGTCGTCAGAAGCCCGAAAGTCTGACAACCAGTCTTACCAAAGGGTATAAGTATTACCCAATTACTGGGTGCGGAGGTCAGATAGGCAGTCGCTCCATGTAAAATACTGGTATTCAGCTTCTTGCTTCCGGTTAGACTGGAAGCCGAACCCAACATAGTTGGGAAAAGCTAGGCAGATTGTTTGATTGATTTTGTTACTAAACAACAGTAAAAGATTTTTTTTTTTTGGGACTTCTAGAGAACTTCCACATTAACGCATGCTTCGAAAAATGTAGTAAACTTTTTATTCGGAATGTTTCAACTTGAAATAAAAAATCTCGTATTTGGTAAACTTCAAAGTTTCGCTTGATCCAAAATACCAAAAAACCAGCACACACAAGGAACTCACCACAATTTTGAACAACACTGTCAAACATCGCTACCTTCAGTATAATGAGGTCGCGCGCTAATAATATGCGCACACGCGATGCAGCATAACATTGCGAACATTACGCCGACGATTACAGCACACAACATAATTATACATAACAACAATTATAAGTTTTGTGAGAACGTTACATATGGCTGGCCACGATCGAACACAAGCTTGCTGTGTAAGCCAGTTTTTGTATTTTCTTCTTTGTCAATTTGACGTTCAATTACTCTTTGTCTGTTTAAGAAATCTCATTTTTATTTTTCCGCGTTTCCTGGCTTGTTTCCAGGTTCTTAATCTTCGGATTTCCTTGAAAGAAACTATCAGTCAATGCGAATAATTTCCCTCGATCATGAATTGGGAGAGACGAAAATCTTGCTATTGCATTTTTCCAATTTCAGCTTAGAGAGCAGGTAAACAGAATGATGAGATCCATGCCAACGTTAGTGCTTATTAAAACCACTCTAGAGTAGATCAGAGTAAGTTGCAACAATCAGATACCAGTCCACATTGCTCATGCAAATTTTTCCTTTGATTCGAGCCGTAACAATAGACATCGTAACAGCTAGGGATGCACATCTGGGCAACTTGAATGTAACAAAGTAGAACTTGTATTGTGGATTTGTGGTGTAACATAACATGCACTGCAGTGACGTTGTGTCCCCACAAGCGTAACAGAACTCCCTCAGATGATGTAACCTAACGCAATCGTAAGAATCTAGCCGTATCCTGTTCTCTTGCCTTCTTGGGTTTGCATTAAATCAAGCTTGATTCATGAGTTGAGGTATTAGAACGTGACATATTGCAACTGCTGCTGAACATGGACTTCTTGCCTGGCTAAGGATGGTAGACGATTCTGATAATGCAACACAGCCCGCTAAGCAGGCGATTATTGATAAGTACCAATAAGAACGAGCGTCCAACCGCTAAATCTAACCAAAAAGTTATGGCTACAATAGGACAACAAAATGATGTGCTTAAGTTAAAGCCAAGCTGGACTATTTTAAGCTTTACAAAATATCCGGTCCACTTAAAACCTCAGTTCGAAAATATGATCAGCAACATTGTGCTTCAGGAATATTTGCGTCATTTCCTTCATAAAGCCCACTGATATCAGACGCGCATTATGGTACAGATCGAGTGCTTGCGACAAGAGGGCGCCACCGTCTTCTCGAAGATGCAAGATTTATGCGCCTGCGTCGTGCGCTTAATATTCTACATCCGGCAGCCACTTTCCAAACAAGCGTGTTTGAAAATTGCCGCATCTCCAGCGCAACACGGCACAATAAATGAGCAACGTTTTGTAGTTGAATTTGCGTTTTGGCATCATTACATGCAATTTGTAGAGCGAAGACATGATTTTGCTTTAAAATTAGAGGCCTTGATGAGTGGCTTTTCCTCTTGGAAGGATATTTTCGGGATGATTTGGATGTGTGCTCGAAATTACTGGCACCATTATTGATTAGGGTACTGTTGGGGCAACGATGCAGTAAAATCCGAAATTTCTCTTTCCATTCCACAATATTTTTTGCCTTTAGTGGCTACGGCTTGGTACAAAGGCATTCAATCTTCATTAACACCTCACCGTTTTACGTCTATTCTAATAAAGTCATTGATAGCACCACTACGAGTATTGTAATAAACTCATCCTCAATTTCACTCAACGTTTTCATTCATACCAATTTTACGATCCGAATAAACAAGCTGTGCCCATTTTTGTATCGCGGCATCGGAGCAATAAACTATTACAAAGTACACCTTCCCAGAAATGTGTTTTAGAGACAAAACGTGCACTATGGCACGGTTAAATTGCAAATTTTATGGGTTTGACTAAGCCGCCCCTGATGCCTGCGGCCAGTTCAAAGGGCTACCCTCTGGCCCCCGAGACTGGGACACGATATCAATGCATCAACCAAACAAAAATACACCTTAGCTTTTGTTTTACAAAGTCTATACTACAATTGTGTTTGGAATCGCTATTGTCAAAAGCATAAGCATTACAAAGTGGCCGCATGTCACGCCAGCGCCAAAGAGCAAAGGTTCCAAACACTAAAAATGGGAATAAGCATTACTTTCGTTTCGAAACGAACAATGGCCGCCGCACGGTGGGTTTATGGGAGAAATCGCTCGCAAACTAGGAAGCAAGTAAATCGAACTACACTAATTTGTTTTGCCTTTTGCAGTAAACTGAGAAAGCAACGTTTATGGGTTAAGCAACCATGTATGTAATGGCTTTCGAGTGGTTTTCAATTTCACATGAGCGAACGGAATCACATGAATTATCTGAAATAGCTGCCGAGCGTACATCTCAGTTTTATTGTACTTTCTTAGTACATTTCCATGATCGAATGCTGCTGGAACCAGTTGGCTTAATTGTCTTGTGCAGTGTTTGAAAGTATTAGTAGTCTTTAAAATTGATGGCGTGTTTGGAAAACTTGTTTAACAGAAGTTTAGTCGGTTCAACTTTGCTATTTTAACATTTACTGACAGCAGTTAGATGGTCAATAACTCTACGTTCAGAAGCACTTTAGTAAAATAGCTAAGCATTTAAGCAATAAACACTCGGACACGTTTATTGTTTAAAAGTTGGAGGTCTTTCACCGAAAAACATTGATTTCATCAACAAACGTGCTTCTAGTCCTTACCTAGAAGATGTGGCGAAAAATACCGAACAAGGCCGATGAGTCCGCTCGTTATTGCACCCGCGCAGATCCACCGATAGTGAACCAAGAGGAAAAATACTCGCGTAGGCAGGTGCACGTAACTCAAATTTAGTCTAATGAATGGATTTCAGACCAAAATCTAGCTCTACACCGTACTAGTATCGCAACATCTTACTAAGAATACACTATACATAAATCCGATTAAAATCTTAGCATGCAATTTTAATTCAATGTAACTGATTATATCATTGAAATATTACTGGTTTTAGGATTCTATGAAAACGGCGAACTAGATTCCACATGAAATTCACGGAAATTATTCATGTGAGATAATAACTCGAATTTTATGTGTGATATATATATTTTTTTGGATATTTTCCTCTCTATTGAGATCAAATGCTAAACGATGCCACGAGCAAATTTTTGCTTTACTAATATTGAAATAAAATCTGCAAACTTATAGTTCGTACTTAATTTTTTTCTGAGACGGTTTATGAGCAAGTCAAATTCAGTCACCTAGTTGAAAAATAAATACAGTCACTAATTACTTTCCTAACAGCTCAAAGCGTATATTTTTTAGATAACTAATTGTGGTGTTGTTTATGAGAATTCCCCAACATTAACCTTTAATTAAGATCTCAATCGTGGTGGCGACTCGTCTGCTCTTATCTTAACTATCCATCAAATGTAGCGACATCTAGGCAGCCGAGATCATCTATGCGTCGACGTATGGTTGAGAATTAGGGTTCAGTTTTTTGTTCAAAATAGATTAAGTATTGGTAATTAATAGAGAAAAAATCATCATCAGCATTGTTTTGTTAGCGACTTCTGTATTCAAGTTTGCATCGTCTGCAAATAATAACAATCGAGATTTTAAGACTAATAATAAACAGTAGAACGAAGTTTTAATTATGGTGAAGGTGTGAAATGTACACACATCTCTTTATAGGCTCCTGTTGGCTTACTGACAGAAAATTATTCAGGTTAGGCAACTAGTCGTGGGATCGTTGGCAAACGCGCGGTCAGTTTCTTCATCTATGAGCTCAGAGTTGGCAGTTTAAACTACATCTATCTCACCGACCCTTACGAAAACCAGCACGTGAACGATGAAATAAATACACTTTAATCCATCAATGATGATCCAGAAATCTGCGAGACCATGTTGCAGCTGCAGTTACTGCGACTAAATATCACCCTAAACTACTACGATGCAAAGGTAATGAATGTCCAATGATATACAAAAAAGAATATATTAAATGACAACAGATTTTTTTACAGAACCATGGTGTAGCCGGATCTTAAACAGTCTAAACCAGTCTAATCCCAGTTGTCACAATACGCGAAGGTGTGAACAAGCTCTATAATCCTTTGACCTATTTTCCCTAGCAGGCCGATGGTCGGAAGGACAACAAGACATTCCTCAGACATTGCATCACATTACTTAATGTTCATCTGACGATGAGTAATAGCCTTTGAGAACCTTAATTTGTTGGTGACGTATGGCTAATACATAATAGATGATGCTGGATATAATGGTGTTAAATTATAGGGTTCTTACTCAATAATCAATTTGGTGACGACAGTGTCATAGACCTTTGACAACCACAAACGTACGGTGTGGCGCAGAAGTTGGAGAAGACCCCAGATGTGGGAGCTGACCCCAAATAAATTGGGATAATAGCCAGGAGAAAAAGAAAGAAGAACTGTCTATTTATTTATTTAACAATTTATGTACACACATATAAACAGACAAGAACAAAGGAACAGAAAAATACGTACAAAGGTGATGCTTATCTCTAATGAAATCTCTTCCAGCATACCTGGAAGAGACCTTTGCTGAATAATTATTTTGAAAACAAGAGTTAAAATATGGTCATGTAGGGATACCGCAGGGATTGTATTCGGTCCTTTATGTGAATTCGTGGATTCGTAATTGCAGACTTTTCTGCTCATAAGACACTTAAGTAAACAAAAACGTAAAGCCCTAATTGAGTACTCAGTAAAGACGATTTGCAAAAAAGTAATACATCAACATCAGTTCACAAGAAAGCCGTCACACATGTCAAACCTTAATACCCAAGGTTGTTACCTTAATACCGATTCTCAGGAACACAATCAGTAGCAAAGATCATACAGATTCTTTCACCATTTGTACGGAGGAGAGGCAAAAACATCAAAAAGGCCGCGTCCACACACAATTAGCGCGGGTTCTAAGAGCAACCGACACTTTACCTCGGGCCATGCGGTGGAAAAAGTGACCAAGTGCAAGGTAGTCGTTAAGGGTTCCGTAGAATTGTCACACGTTGGCAATGTAATTGTAGAGATTATTTAGGATATACCATGGAATATACAAGAGGTTTTGTGCATTTACGATATACAGTAAACTAAAATTTTTAGAAGCTTTGTTACAAATCCGGACTTGCTGAAGACTTGGACACAATATATTTGGACACAGTGTCCGACCCCGAATATTTTTCACTCATGATTCGGACACCAATAAAAGAAGCTGTTTTGTACAGTCAGATAAAAAACAGTTTTTAACCGTATTTTAACGAAAGCAGAAATTTTTAATAAATAATATTACAAACCCACTTTTTATCTGACTACTAAACCGCTTCAATAATTTTATGGTGTACGAATTGTCAGTGAAAAAAATTTTGAAATTAAAATGTGTCCATTCGGACACTGTTCGAATATATTGTGTCAGAGTCATCAGCAAGTCCAAATCCCTGTGGCAATGGAGCCGTTTCTTCGGGGTAATTGCGTAACACCAGTGTTCTATGGGTTTTCACTTCAATGTTTTTCATTTTGACAGTTCAACAACATGCATTGCGTTATTTACATTGTTGAGCAGACAAATTTATCGAACATATGAAGCAATATCCTTCAAAATCATTTAGATTGTAATTGATGGTGTGTTGCTGGTCACAAACAGATTTTTTTGTGACTGTAAATAAGGCAGTTATACTTTTTTATCAATACCAGTTCTCTAAACTGAAAAACATACCATAAAATCATGACAATAGACAACTCTGGTTTTTGTGTCCAATGCATTCGGCATTGGCTACTAAATGATCGTATTCTCACTTTGAATTCCAAATTAATTCTGATAAACTACTGTCTTCCCTTGGATACAACTAATGCAACAAAAAAAAAAGGCCTTACACCTACGGAACCCCAGCTCTCATCAAGTCGATGTCGGACTCGCATCGTGACCGGGTCACGGCGCGGAACCTCGCCGGCTCTCATACCCGTGCTCCTACATAAGGGACAACACCTGACTAAATATTTATGAGGTGCCGTGTGATCCTCCAATTAATTTGAAGATATGTCGAATGCATCAGTACTTTGACTTTGACGACCTAAAGGCGATGTGTCCGCTTTCTGGACTCGATTTACAAAGACACGAATGTATGACCTACAGATTTTCAATTAGTGTTAGTTTTCAAAGTAGTTTTTGGGGTTATTCCTGGTACTAAATTCACTTCATAGTTTACTTACGGTGGATCGATGAACAAGATCGTTCCATACATTATTGGAAGCGTTTTCTACCATAAAGAAAAACGAGATGAATGCTTAAAACCATATCATAATTATGCTGAACCCATAATGGTAATAAGCAGATGCAGATTAAACACAACCGGTCGGAAAATTATTCCATTTGAAAGAATTTTCGGCGTAACAAGACAGAAATGTACACCCTGAAAAGAAGTTAACACTTGCTGGAACTTGAAAGGAAACAAAATAACAATATCAGGTTCTATTCTACGAAGCATATGCCCCGCCACAATACACCGGGAACAAAGAATTCAGTCAGTCATTCGGTCCCAGAGTCTATCAAAGCTCGAAGGTCGGAACTCAATAGGTGCATTGGAAGTGACATGCATTGTTGCAGTGAAAAATAGACACAGCCTTTTGCGTATACAAGGATATGTTTTTTGTATCGGACGGAACTATGTTGGAAATTTTGTTGCAGTATTTTTTGTCGTACTTGTCATTCAATATATTTTTCTGAAGGTTTTTAGATTTCGATTATCTTATTAACTTTATGATAGACTGTCTGTCTGTCTTTAATTGACGGATTTGGTTCTAGAGATTTTAATCAAAACGACATTGAACTGTCTAGATATTATAGTAACAGAAGTATTTTGCATTCATTCAAACAATTATGTCACCAGACGATTATTTACCTGCGCAGGCGCACCCAGGGCGTGCTACGTCCGACATTGTCTCGAGTTCATAAAAAATATGTACGAATTGTATCGACCTTGTATACATTTTGACATTTCCTTATATCGCTGCCTAGTATTTATGTATATAACCTTAATTTTATTTAGTCCTTACATTTTTTGCTGATTAAGTTTCGGACTCGAATAACAGTTTGTTCTTATTCTTAGTCATTAGGTTTATTATAGATCTGTAGTAAAACTATTTATTTATTTCTTTTGCTTTTAGTAGATAGGCGAGTAGAAGTGCAAATATCTTCACGATTGGTCATCTCTTAGCTGCCACAGTGTATTTTTTTTATTGCTTTTATTTTTTTTATTACGGACGCTTTTAACGTGCACGTCTTTCTACATTGTTCTCACATGTATAATTTCAACATGAATGTTGTAACCAATATTTTGTTTTAAGAGTGTTCGTGGAGTTTTTTGCCCGTTCTTCGCCATTGGAACCTACTAAGCTTTGGAATGGGCAACTAGCTTCATCTTTCTGACTGACCGACCCCTTGACAATTCAAAAGTAACTATAATTGGAATTTGAAATAAACGCTTTGAGCTTGAGTTATTTACCGAATAAACAATATCCATACTTCCATACTAATATTATAAATGTGAAAGTAACTCTGTCTGTCTGTCTATCTGTGCCTGTCTGTATGTATGTTACGTTTTCACTCCTAAACTGCTGAACCGATCGTCATGAAATTTGGCAGAGATATAGCCTGGGATATGGAGAAGGACATAGGTTACTTTTTAAGCGATAACCGACCTCCACGCGGGCGGAGCCGCGGGCAAAAGCTAGTCCATACTAATATTATAAATGTGAAAGTAACTCTGTCTGTCTGTCTGTCTATCTGTCTGTCTGTATGTTATGTTTTCACGCCTAAACCGCTGAACCGATCGTCATGAAATTTGACAGAGATAAAGCCTACTTTTTCACGCGATAACCGACATCCACGCGGGCGGAGCCGCGGGCAAAAGCTAGTCATTTATATAAGAGTTAATTTAATTCATGTCATCAAAATTAAAGACGGAATTAGCAGTTTCACTTTGAATAACGTACTCGTAACGTATGTAACGTTATTTTTAAGCTTTATGGTTATGCTTAAAAATAACAGTACTCGTATAATGTCTTAATTTACAGCTACGTTCATTTACGATCATTAATTTGACATTATTCTTTCTCCGCAATCGTACTCCGATCCCCAAGATACAAGCCCTGCTTAGTTTGGGGGTCAACGGCCAAACCAAAATCCTTACTAATCCTAACTAATATCATAAATGTGAAAGTAACTCTGTCTGTCTATCTGTCTGTCTGTCTTCTGTCTGTCTGTATGTTACGTTTTCACGCCTAAACCGCTGAACCGATCGTCATGAAATTTGGCAGAGATATAGCCTGGGATATGGAGAAGGACATAGGCTACTTTTTACGCGATAACCGACATCCTCGCGGGCGGAGCCGCGGGCAAAAGCTAGTATTGTGATATACAAACATATTTGTGTTTTGCTAGATCATTGTCTTCATCATCTTTTCTTTTTGCCAATAAAACAGTTTTTATTTTTTTGTTTTATGCTAATCTCTAGTAATGTAAGGGAGCAGTGGTGGGTGGTGGCCCAGTGGTAACTTACGAGTTTCAGGTCGTGGGTTCGAACCCAGGCAGGCGCTTTACTTTGTGTAAATAATCATCACCACTGCTCTCAAAACGGTGAAGGAAAACATCGTGAGGAAACCGGAATGTCCTAGAACCAAAAAATACGAAGACGTGACATCTACCAACCCGTACTGGGCCCGCCTGGAGATTACAGCCCACTCACTCTCGAAGAGAGGAGGCCTGTGTCCCAGCAGTTCAACATTTAGAGGTGATTATGCTAGGAATGTGAACAAACTGAAATATGAGTACTAAACCGTGTTTAATGTTTTTTTAGGGTTCCGTACCTCAAAAGGAAACAACGGGACCCTTATAGGATCACTCGTGTGTCTGTCTGTCTGTCCGTCTGTCACAGCCAATTTGCTCCGAATGTAATGGACCGATGAAGTTGAAATTTGGTATACTTATCAATTTGAGTGACCCAAACACGGACGTGAACCGTACATAAATGAATTTAGAATATGAGGGTCAGTTTTAGGGGGCAAACAATATAATTTAAAAAAAAAGTTTTGCGAACTGTACCGTGGTACATATCAAATGAAAGGGCTTGCTATGAGGGTCTCAAAAATTTTTTTTTTATAATTTTTAAATAAATCGTTTTAAAGTTATAAGTGAAAATAAGTGAAAATTTACCATTCCCCCCCCTTTATCTCCGAAACTACTGAACCTAAAATTTTGAAAAAAAAAATACTTAAAATAGTTCTATACTTATAGATTACAGGAAAATCTATAAGAAGTCTATGGTCTTAAAATTACATGGTAAATCTCTCGATATTGTGCGTACAAACTTACATTTGCAGTTGGAATGTATGGGAGATTATGTTTACCAACTACAATGTTAAGTTTGTTCTTAGAATAAATTCTTTCCAAGTACGGAAGTACGGAACCCTTCATTGTGCGTAGTCCGACACGCACTTGGCCGGTTTTTTTTTACGATGCGTTTGCTCTTGACTCTAGTCTAGGTCAGAGATGACAGAGAGAAAGTCGACGTTGCAGTAAGCATACCCAGAAGAAGCCTGTTCATTCTCACTTTGAATAGATTAGGGTTGTATGCGTTCGGAAACACAGACGCAGGCAGAGAGTTCCACTCCTTTGCTGTGCGCATTATAAAAGACGTTTAAAAATGCTTAGTGCGAGTTGGTGGAATATCAACTAAGTAGAGGTGGTAACTTGCAGTGGGTCTAGAAGTCCGATGGTAGAAGGGGGCCGTTGGAATGAGGTCGTGTAATTCATGGGCAGACTCGCCGAAGTACAATCTGTAGAAGACCGACAAGCAGGCAACCTTGCGGCGATGAGCCAAGCTGTGAAGCTTGGCATCCACCAGTTTTATGTCGCCAATGAGCCTCTTAGCTCTGGGTTCCACCGAGTCAAGCGCAGCAAGTTGATACTTAGCTGCGCCATCCCAAAGGTAGCTGCAATACTCCATGCACGATCGGACTTGTGCTTTGTAAAGGGTTAAAAGCTGTCCAGGCGTAAAGTATCGCTTCACCCTATTTAGGACGCCCAGTTTCTTGGCCGCAGTTTGAGCTTTGCACTCGATACCTTTACCGTTTACTTTACTATAATAGTTATTTAGTTACCTGCAAGCGAACACAAGCAGTGAACGTAAGGTCAACATGGATACTATTCAGAACGGCAGTTCATTTATTAGCATACCCCCCGGCTGGTGTACTATTACCATTGTCAGCTGTAATACGATTATGTCCAACTAATTGCCGCCGATCTTAATCTGCCAACATTAACTACACTCCCGCAGTCCCGCCCATATAACGTTCATTTTGACATATCGCAGTAAGCACTTGACTTTGACATTTATAATTACTTGAATATTGAATGTTATTGTTTCTTTGTTCGCCGGTTCGGTTTAGTATACCAACATCCTTGACCTGTCGGTAAAGCGATTGCAATTATAACTATTAAGCGGCGCCTACGCACCTCGAATACCCGCCGCCGTACTCTCGTTTACGTGGGCACGAAATTCACATGAACAGGGATTTTAATATAAATTAATTCCGCAGCGTCGTCGGAAGTGCTAATTACACGGCGAGGTGCAGCTCTGACAAGGGATAATCGCCGCTCAACTCAACATGTCAACTATTATTAGATAACAACCAACAACCCGCATTAAGCTAGAAATATCGCTCCGAGAAACGCCCGACGCCCTCTGAAATAATTAACAGATATAAAATGTTATGCTGAGGTGTTATTTCCCGGAAATGGCACCTAAGTGGCTGGAGACCCTGAGCTGAGTTCTACAGGTGAATTGTTCAAAGCTTGTTTACATTTGGCTCGGCCTCTGGCGGTGACATTATGTTGGGTCACAGGAGAGCGCGGACTCTTACAGCGCGACTAATTGCGCGCACGCTTGCAGTATTACAGCGCAGACTTCCGAATGTCGAAGGAGGTGCACCCCGGGGCGAGCCGTTTATTCACGACCGCAGCCGAGATTTTCCTCATAATCAGTTTTTAAATAAGCAACTTAAAGCACGCGTCTCTCCGGCGCCGCACAATGCTACAAGTGCTACAACCGGCACAAAGTAAACAAACACGAGTGAACGCATCAACGACTTCCTTTCTTTCCGCTTCGACGAAATTCACTTCTCCGAAACTAAACAAATGGACGTTAGGCGTATACTAAGGCCGAACGGCTTGTTGCAATCGAAATCTAAGTAACGTAACGATTTAGGAACAATGCAACATAGCGTCTGGTTGCAACTGAGTCTGTGATGGTGCGTATCGCAACATTAGCGTTAGTACATCGGGCGTAGGTTCCCGCGGTCACTGTCTCGTTGCACAACGGTCGCGGCGAGGTATTCACGAGTTGTTTACAGAGGTAATTAAGCTGTCGGACCCGCGCCGCCCACTGTGAAGACGCGGACGTTTCAATTAGTCGCAACTAATCCCAGCTCTCGTGGAATGGTGTCGCAACCGTTTGCACAATCGGCGCGCTATCACGACGTGAACTGATAAGCGGCGTCTCTCGTGAGAGTCGTGCAAATATTGCAACACAGCCGCTGCAAGTAAATGTAGAGCGCGCACGCATGACACTCACACAGTCAATTATTGTTTCTCTTAGCATGAATCCAATCTCACGTGATCCCAGTAATGAGCTGCGAAATCCGTATGACATCGATTGGGACGCGATGCCCTCAAATATGTTTTCAGCGAATGTTTTGTGTGTTTGCGTAACCGTCGGTAGGTGTTAGCAGCGTGTCGCGAATTGTCGCTCTAGATGCGCGGAGACAATACGTTGCGCCAGCGCGAGACACGACACCACTTTGCGCAAGCACACAGCACTTAAACAACGTGAAACTCTTGTATCTCTCGATTTACGGATCACGGAAATCTTTGGGGTAATTTAAACAGGGTATTAAGTAAAGCTGCCCACGATTAAAGCTTCTAGCCACTCGTTCGTGATATAAGCCGCGAGAATAATTTCACCGCGTGGTCATAAATAAAGCTGAACAGGATCCCAATTGAATCTCGAGTATACGATTGAAAGTCGCCCGCCTTAATGTTGTGCGTAATTTGCATGTGATCGTATCAACGGACTATCAAAGATGTCGAAAGAACTGAATAGCCCTCGAGTCCCCCCGGATCGCCCACTCGCTCTCACGGCGTTGGCGTGCTCCAAATTAATATTATATTGTGTTACAATTACGGCAACGCACACAGATTTATCTGACGTCGCAATAGCCAGCCGTATCGGCGTGTATATCGCTTTTATTTGGGTCGCGCCAAATTGCTTCTCTTATAGTATTTTCGCAAATCAGTGGGTGATGGCGATAGCTAACCAAAATGTCAAATCTTACTTTCAGTGTCAGCTCATCAAACTCAGCGACTATCGAACAAATCTAATCTCGAAGCTTGGCAAACGTATAATGTACGTAGAATACAATGGTCTCCGGGTGTGATCGAGTCTCGATCGGCAACCTGACCGGCGTGGGAACAGCCGGCGACAAATATGTGACAATAACCTTTTGTTGGGTCGTGCGTGCCTCGCACTTCTGCAAAATATGCCGTATATACAAAAGTTAGGCTGCACTCGGGACCCTCGTCTCGTTACAAGAAGCAATAAAAATAGTTCGACGCCATTGTGTCTAACATAGACATGTTAAAAATTCTCACATCTTGGTTAAAGAGGGAAAAGTATGCAAATGAGTGTGTCTCAATGAGTCAGAGAAAAAGTTAGCAACCGGTCAGTTATCACCTCGGAACGCTAACTGTTATATCGATACAGCTTTTTTGTTAGGTCGTACGGTATCTGTCGATAGGATGGACATGTTAATGCATGTGTTTATCACTAACAATTCTTAGAAAGTAATTATAACAGACACTTCCGACGCTGGACTATATGTAACGACCAGCCTGTGTATTTCAACTATGTTTTTAGCTGTGGAATCTTGTTATCGATAGGGGGAGACAATGAAAACGCGTACAACTGTGTAAACACGCCGGAGGATCATGTAAGTACGCCGAGTTAGCAACGACGAGTGCATTCCTCGTATTGTTGGCTCCGAAACCAAGTTTTCTTTAGTAATTCATAGTCAAATACAACGGTCGTTCGTGTTTTGCGTTTGAGTTTGCTAAAATGTGACCAAAGAGACACGCCCAGTAGGTACAGTAACCTCGGTGAGTCATGGAGCCGCCTCGCCGTGGAATCATAACGAGGAACCGTTGAAAAATTATCAAATTCGCATTCAACCGTGTTGTGGCTAGCTTGTTTGACATTGGGTTGTTATTGTAATAAATAACAAGACGGTTTTCGAGCTTTGCATTTATAATACAAGGATTTAAATAAAGACACGACAGAATTTTCTAATCACGACCGTTTACTTTGGTGGGAATTTCTTTTTGGTTTAGAAGTCTTTTGTCCAAGAATACGTTAATTTGAAAGTCAGACATTATTAGCTGTGTTACTTATTAGAACCTAAACACATAACACGAATGTCTAATAGTACAGTGGCCAGCACATCAAGCAACACGAAACTGTCAAATGTGTCCAAACGATTTTAAACTTTAAAATGTTTATGATTAAGATCAAAATCGAACAAGAAAATTTGACAGTCTGTGGTAACTTGATGTGCTGGCCACCGTACGTATACATGCAAATTCCGAATCTAGGACATGAGGCAACCCGCTGCGTATCGCAACTGAGTCTCAAATCATTAAAGCACACAATAACTCATATTAACTGTAATACTACAGTTAATGCTGGCTCCATTTGCAATAAAAAACTAATAACCATCTGCAATTAAATTGTTGTTCTTGACCCATGTAACAATTTTATTTATAGCTGATATTGATAACATCGTAAAATTGATTCATGGTTCCTTACTAATGAAACCCCTTCTTAACAATTATAAGATTCACTACCACCTTCTGCCCGCAACTTCGACCGCGTGAAATTTCACTTAGCGTATAATTTATGTTTTTTTTTTTTTTTTTTGCACGGCCCCTACGGGTCGTAGCGTGATATTAAATAGACTTCCGCAAGAATTGGGCTATCAAATGCAAAAAAATATGTTTGAAATTCGACTGGTAGTTCCAGAGATTATAGCGTTCAATCAAACAAACAAACTCTTCAGTAGTATACAGGATGGAAGTTTTTCGTCGGTTATTAAAAAAGAAAACAGCTATTTCCTACAAAAGTAATTACGCGGTGAAAATGTATGGGACTGCAATAGGGGGTCCAGAATCATGTACTGAATGTCTGAATCCATGGTAACCGGCTTCGAGTCGATGTCCCTTCCATCCTGTATAGGATATTATAGGAGTGTACGTTCTACTAACTGTACCTTTGTACTGAAATTATAATTATGTCGTATCTCTATGTATTTAACTATGTGGACACACGGCTACATATCAAGCTATACAAATCTAGTTTACGCTGGTCTCGCATTGTATAGGATTTCCGTACAATGGGAGATCAGCTTATACTGGAAATGTATAGCTTGATATGTAGCCGTGTGTACATAAATAATAAAATAAATAAATAAATTCAACGCGTCTATAATTATCATATTTTAAAGAAAAAGCTTCTCCTGCCAAGTCCGTTTAAGGATCAACCCCGATATACAATATTATCTGATAACTTACTACGTACAATCTTCATACTAGTTCTCGCTAAGCCCATTCTCGTACATGCTTTCAAAACATAAGTTCGCAGTTACACTCAAACATTTAGGTCAAGGCATCCATACCAAGTCCTTTAGCATCCGTGAGGCAGAAATATGTAATAGCTCCTAGCGTAAGGCATTTCCTTATTGAGTAGAGACCGTCCCGAAGCTAGATCTCAACTATTGGAACTCCAAGATTATATCAGTGGAAGGAACTGAGAAATGGAACCAGTTATTGCTTGTGACAACTATAAAACGTTATTTATTAGTGTTTGTGAGCTTAGAGCTGGTGATGAATTTGTACTGATTTGTATCGTTTTAATAATTTATTTGTTGCAAATATACGATACTTAAATATCGATGCAAATCGTAGAAAGCTATTAAAACTGTCCTCAATAGTTACGTAACATTAAAATGCGAAGCTGATTTATTCAGTCTTTGCCAACATTTGGATGCGGGTCATTTGCAAAATGTTTGGGTGCGCAAGCGCATGATCTTGACACCGACTGGCTAGCTAGGTGATAGATAGATACATGTCAGTGGGACGAACCGATACGTGAGCCTTATTTACATTTTACGACGCTGCGTTGTGCAAAAACACGTCGATGTCTAGCTGTAAACTAGCAGATTCATGTACCAGCAACTAGATACACGGAGAAAAAGATGAGGTTTCTTTGACATTTGATCAAAATGCTGCGATAAAGCCACGATTAAGGGACCTAATGAGCTCTTTGAACTTTCCGATGCAAACTTGAATTAGAGGTGGATCAGATTTTGATACTTGAGCATATAAAATCTTGTTTTTAAGATCGAATGCGGGAATTCTTATGACCGTTAAGTCAAAGTTCGTTTTTCCTTAATCGTTTAGCCAAGTATCCAGGCAACATGGACAGCACTTCATCCATACTATTATTATAAATGTGAAAGTAAGTCTGTCTGTCTGTCTGTTTGTTTATCTGTCTGTCTGTCTGTATGTTACGTTTTCACGCCTAAACCGCTGAACCGATTGTCATAAAATTTGGCAGAGATATAGCCTGGGGTATGGAGAAGGACATAGGCTACTTTTTTACGCGATAACCGACATCCACGCGGGCGGAGCCGCCGGAAAAAGCTAGTCAAGTATGAATTTAAAATGACGGCCACCCGCACTCGACCAGTTACCTTTGTCATTTAAACCTCATATATTTCAATTGTCATTTAAAAGTCCTTTAGACAAAGTCCAGCGTCCAGGCTCATTAAATATTAATCATGTCCTGGCATCGAGCAAAAACCAGACAGATCTGATAGACATGGCCATACTGACGTATGTCCTCCTATTGATTGCCCACACAATCGTCTATTGACATTGACACGCCTAATTACAAGACATGCGCATATCGACCACGAATACATCGCCCATCGGTCACCGGCACTACACTCATTCAGATGTCAATCCCACTAATAACCCGGTAACATTCTGAAAGCACATAGATCCGCTAAGATACGAAGAAAGCAAGCTATATGGTATTTGGCAGTGTTATATGCTGTACGAATTGGAGTAGTGCGACCTTGTTATTGTATTCTAATAACCAGCAAAATATTCTATTGTGCGCTTGGGTTGGGTTGCGCACGCGCACCTTCACTGAGCTGAGGACAGCTGCACTTAGGTGTGGTGACATTATGGCTAGTTTTTTGCATGCTTAAACACCTTTATCAGTACAGCTTATAAGACCTCAGACTTTGACTTCTGAATTCTTTGATAGTATGTGATTTTATTCTGTTATGCATTTGTAAGGGACTAAACATTTCTTTAAATTACTACAAAAGATTTCAACTGCTATTATACCTAAAATTGGAATTCGAGATCAAAAATGTAAATCAAGGTGCTGCCAATTTAAAATAATAACCACAATGGTGTAGTTTGTCGAAAAGTACTATAATATAGTGTTAAAATTATGGGTAGATATGCCTATAATTTTAACACTATAATAAAAAAAAAAATAATAATATTATATAATAAATAGGTAAAATATAATAATGCACACAGTTTTCAGCTGTAAAGTGACGTAAACTACGACCCAAGAATAAAATATAACTGTTTGAAATAAAATCGTGCAAATTATTTTTATTATACAGGCAATAAGGCAGAACATCTAAACATGTTGACTTCCATTTATTATTTTCTATTTATACAAGGTTTATTCTTCTAAACAAGAGAAACTTGTGAAAACTGTTTATTAATTGTTGACGAACATATTTTTAAAATAAATTCAAAAGAATAGAAATCTTTTATTTTCATTAGTTTACGACGGGAACTTCGGCTATTATAATTGGTTTCATTTTGTCACGCCGCTTCAGTGTGATTTGAAAAGCACGAAATCAAATAATTATAATGACTAGGAAAATGTTGACTACCCCTGAAACGTCACTTTGACAATGACATTTCTTTGTCTACATTTTTGATCTCGAATTCCATTTCCGACCTTACTATTAATATTTTGTGTCCTCTCCTTGTAGTCCGGTGGCCAACTTTGTGTTACATCTTTTTTTTTTTCCATGAAAGACCTTGAATAGTAGCCGTCGAAATAATAATTTCTGCAGCTGTCCGCATAATAATCACGTTTTATTGTCAGGATTAGCTTTGCACACAGCTCCATATTATTTTTGGAGGCATCTCTTTTGTTAACGATTCTTTGGAGATTCTAAAGGTGTACCGTGTACTCATCACCCCTAAATATTTAGGGGTTAGTGAACTGTAATTAACATATTTTTCATCTGTTGTATTTGACTTTTGCTGATGTCTTCCGTGACCGTTGGTCATGCATGAGTCAGCTTACGTGTTTTGATTTCCAAAATACGTTTATTGCTTTGACAGGCTCAAGCACCTTAAAAAAAATATTGTTTTAAGTTTTTAAGGCGTCATAATAATCTTTGCTTTTTATGTCAGCAATACCCTCAAGTCAACAACAAAATTTTAATTCTACCGATGCCTCAACAATACCATCATTTTCGGCTCCTTTATTGAGCCTCTTCAATTTTGGTGTTTAATTATCTTTATTAAGAAAACGTCGAACGTTTTTTGTTTCAGTATCATTGATCGTTTCATTGCTGCGCGGGCGCCAGAGGATGCGGCTCATTAAGACAATTAGAAGCTGATCTATCGCAACAAGCGGGCATGCGCGACGCGTTGTAATAAGCGCTCACTTAGATAAGCGCCAGATAAACGGGTAATACGGTTGCTAAATAAATTATTAAGTTTTATTGTTTATGGTACAATTTATTGATCAATTCCTGGCAGTCAGAAACAATCGTGATAACCTTTAAAATTGTTACCTTCAGTATGTTGAACTACTTCAAATGGTATCAATCGAATTAAATCAGGCTGCATATAAAAATTGCATGAGGCCTCCAAAAATAATACAGTTGTGACAAATATTATGCGAATTATAACTTCTTATTATAATGTCTCTATTCTATTTTTCGCTTTTCTAGTCTATGTTTTCCTGCGTTTATTTCGTCTTCCCACCTTCGAAAATCTACCTCCTTTCCTTTTTCTATTTCTTGGATACCAAAATACAATACAAACTCAAACTCAAAGCATTTATTTCAAATAAACCAATTACAGGCACTTTTGAATTGTCAAGGGGTCGGTCAGTCAGAAAGATGAAGCTAGTTGCCCATTCCAAAGCGTAGTAGGTTCCTATGGAGAAAAACAGGCAAGAAACTCCACGGACACTCTTTTAAAACAAAATATTGTTACAAAATATGGGTAACATCATTCATGTTGAAGTTATACATGTGAGAACAATGTAGAAAGACGTGGACGTTAGAAGTGTCCGTAATAAAAACAATTCAAAAATTAAAATAAATTAAAATAAGCCGTGGCAGCTAAGAGATGACCAGTCCCAACTGACGGCGCCCGTTTACGAACATGACGCATGGATTAGCACCATTTAGCTCAATATTTATGTATAAGAGTGGAAAGGAATGGAGGGGGCCTTTGCCAAAGTTGGGCAAACAGACCAAGTTGTCGGTGTCATCGACTCGCTAGTGTCGTACATCAACGAACATAAAATTTTATTAATGTAAAAAAACCTAAGTGTCTGAATAAAGGCTCCTACAAAAAGGCGCGATACAATGGTACCGCGTGTCGCGCGACAAGCAGTGCCTATGTGTCGCATCGCGTGTCGCGCCTGTTAAAAGAAGCCTTAAAGGCTTATATTATTATTATACTGTCTGCCTTATTAACTCAGCCACATTGTTACAGACTGGTATAATATATTCAGGCTTCCAGACTTGGCAAATTGGTCACACTCAACATGTGCAACTTAAAAAAGGTATTGCATACTGCATTTACACAAAAGTTTTCACTCTCATTAAAGTTATTTAAATCTGCTGTTGTACTTTTTGTAAAAACTTAATCCTTGGACACACTGATTGTTCATTCTTCTCGAATTATTCACTAATAAGTGCTTTTGTGTCCCTATTATCATAACAATAAGCACAGCCTTGTAAGAATAAGGATATATTTACATAGCCATATTTTTGTCCGCCATTGTACTGAAAATTTTGTTATTCATAATTTATTTAACTTTAAGGCTCCTACGAACAGGGGCGACACGCGACGCGAAACAAAGGCACCGCTAGTCGTGCGACACGCGGTGCCTTTGTGTCGCATTTTTTTGTACGAGCCTTTATGTGCGTGGTGGAAAATTCTGGATATTTATTATGGCTAATAACTAAGCAGTGATTTATAACTATACATATAAATAAAATTTAAGTCTCTGTTTGTAATAACAAAATAACAGCTTTATACTAAATGACAAAAATCAAATAGATTTTTGTCTGTCTGTCTGTTCGTTCCGGGTAATCTCCGAAACGGTTGGACCGATTTTGTCGGGACTTTCACTGGCAAATAGCAGATGTTATAAGGATTAACTTACTTTTATTTTAGAAAAAGCCACGCAGCCACCAGCTAGTTATACAATAAAGCCAAAAAGCAAAATAGTGCCGAACGGCCTATTTTCCTATCAATAAACAAATTGATGATTTTAAAGTGGAGGTTTGTTTTAGGGGCGAATGGGGCAATAAATAGTTTTTATCTGAGTGCAGTTTGATCCCCATTCGTCAGCGGGGCAGGCACTTAGTGAATTGGGGCACGGTGCGCGTGCGCAACCGCGGGAGGAACACGCAGATCACGACGCCCGCCTTTCACCTTGTGCTTGTGTTGCCAGTGTAAGCGAGAAGCGATTTGGTAAGCGTTTTAATGTCATGAATTGCCTTAATATATGTTATATAATGTGGAAGCTTGTACTCGTAATTTAGCAAATTTTCCTGTCTACAAATGATTTTTAATTTGTTATTAGTCTGTAAGCTTTCTGTAAGAATAAAAAAAAAAAAAACAATCATTCTGCCTAGTCTTTTACAAGTATGTTAGGGTCGGCTTCCAATCTAAACGGATTACAGCTGTATACCAGTATTTTAGGAGCGACTGCCTGTCTGATCTCCATAATCTATTAACTGGGTAATACCGTATTACCCAGTTACTGGCTTCTGTAGGTGGAGGTCTAACCAAGGGGTACCGTATTACTTATACGGTACCAACGTAAAGTTTGACAACGAGTCTTACCAAGGGATACCGCCCCTTGGTAAGACTCGTTGTCAAACTTTCGGGCTTCTGACGACCCGTAACGATTGTCAAAGATCCACGAATGACAGCTGGGACCAACGGCTTAACGTGCTTTCTGAGGCACAGAGGAGTCTCGATATATAAAGATGGTCACCCATCCACGGACCAATCCCGGCCGTAGCTTAACCTGATGGATTGACCCGTGCGGCTGTTATTACACGAGCTCCTCGATTAATTAATAAGATTAGTTAATTGATAAGCGATAAATTGCCTTAATAAATGTACTAAGGAATACTAAAACTGTGCTAAACACAAAAAATTATAACAGTTGTTTTTAATTCAGGCGGCAATCAAAAAGCTGGCAATCAAATCTTTTCCATACATTTTTATAGCCTAATAATTTGATTTCTTTAAAAGCACCTTTGTGCTAAAATTCAATAACTTACCCCTCTCATGAACAGTTACCAACTTACCACTCACAACTCATGCAAGATCACGTATCGACCATTCAAGTGTCATTAGCAGGCGCATGCGCATTATTTTATTAAACGCTAGTAAATTATGTGTGAGCCGAATGGAAACGCATCATTACCGACTACACCGACGCTTCATACAAATGTATGCCACACGTTTGTATCAAACATAATTAATTAATGAAAGCAAGCGCAATTTATTGCTGTCCCCATTCCATTCAGTCTATCTCGGTGAAGTACCGAAGAATATAAAATAAGACTTACCTAGACAAAAGAGCAAAACATGATCAAAACAAGAATGCAGAATTCCAAGATAGTAGCAACATATTCTTGTAATTTAAGGCTTTTCAACATTATCTCCAGGAATTTAAAAGTCCATCATAAAAATTACAGGCAGATACATCAGCCGCCTTGTAACTCTTGTACAATCAAGATAAAAACTCTTAATGATGAAAAATAAAAGTGTTATCTGACAACGCGCTTCTATTTTGTGCAGTTCGTTTGAAGAGTGATGTAGTGAATTGAAGCGCATGGCGTGATCAAAGGAGAGCGCGCGCGCACCGATCACGAGTGCCATTGCTGTAATAGAATAATTAATGGGCGCCGGACCGCGCCACTCGAGGGTCACTGACAGGCTCCCTTCTACAAGCGCGCGAGTGCGAGTGTGAGGGCGAAATGTGAATGCAAGTTCATAGCACTTGAGGGTGTGCGTCTAACCAAAATCGTGCATCCGCTCCACCATGGACGCTTTACATCCATTCACGTCGACCTATAAGATATTATTCTATTGCCGGGTGCTGTTATCTGCACTCATTTAAAAACAAAACCGATTGCCATTAATCTTGACGTAATTGATCGCTCCTAAAAGCAACATTCGCAAACAATTATCGAAACATTTACTTCAGCCAATTTGGTACCGCTAACTGAACACCAAAACCTCAGTCGCCTTGAAATTTCAAATTCGGTTAATTCGACCCAAAGCATGAAACAGTTGGCGGTGTAGCGCAGAACCACCCAAAAACCTTTAATAATTTTTCGAGTTTCTAAAGTCCGTTCCACTTACGAAAACGGCTGAAGGCTCAGTTATTATCAGCCATTCAAACGATGGTGAACAATGCCCTCGGTTAGGGGGTCGGACAGACAAACTCATGCAAATATCCGACACTTAAAGTAATCACCGGTTGGCGGCTACTATTGTTTTCGGTGAAAAGATTCTGGTGACGCAAGCCTCGGCCAACGGAACACATTGACGCCTTTTGATTTTTGCACAGTTTGGTGGTCATGTTATCTCGAAAATATTTGTTGAGTTACGCCTCGTTAGGTTTCACATGTCTGTTACATTCACAAGTGGTTCAGGGACTTCGCACATGATTTCAAGAGTCTAGTCTAGCTTGAGATAAACAACAATTATGCAATCGATTAATATTAGTTTGCTATTTCTAACATTTATCTCATAACTAATCAGTGATCAGGTTATGTATCAATTAATTGATAGATGAGATGATAAAATAAAACAAAAAAACCGGCCAAGTGCGTGTCGGACCACGCACAATGAAGGGTTCCGTACTTGGAAATAATTTATCCTAAGAACAAACATCAACAACAACAACAACATAAATAAATAAATAAATAAATAACATTGCAGTTGGTAAACATAATCTCCCATACATTCCAATTGCAAATGTAAGTTTGTACGCACAATATCGAGAGATTTACCATGGTATTTTAAGACCACAGACATCTTATAGATTTTCCTGTAATCTATAAGTATAGAACTATTTTATGTATTTTTTTCAAAATTTTAGGTTCAGTAGTTTCGGAGATAAGGGGGGGGAGGGGAATGGTCAATTTCGTCTATTTTCACTTATAACTTTAAAACAATTTATTTTAAAATAATAAAAAATATATATTTGAGACTCCTATTGTAAGCCCTTTTATTTGATATGTTACACGGTACAGTTTGCAAAACTTTTTTTTTAAATATTCTTGTTTGCCCCCCAAAACTGACCCCAATATTCTAAATTCATTTATTTACGGTTCACGTCCGTGTTTAGGTCACTCAATTTGATATGTATACCAAATGACATGACCAGTGGGACTATGGGCGCCTGCCTAGGTATCAACATCAATGTGCAGCAAATATTGTTTTATTTTTGGAATTGTTATATTCTGTAGTTTACAGATAAAAAAGTTTCACGAGTCTAAAAGGTAAGGAAACTGAGAAAAATAAAGATAAGTTTTCACTAAATAACTCTGCTTTTTGGTAAGAGATGGCGCTAGGCGTTGTGGTTATCGAGTTTATGTTTTTTTTTTAATTATTCGACGCCATCGAGGCGCTAGGTTTTTTTTTTATTCCATCAAGGGGCAAATGATCATACGAGTTTCCTGATGTTAAGCAAGCAACGTCGCCCATTGACATCCACAACACCAGGGATAT
Organism: Dryobota labecula; assembly: GCA_947523025.1. Classification (NCBI taxonomy): domain Eukaryota; kingdom Metazoa; phylum Arthropoda; class Insecta; order Lepidoptera; family Noctuidae; genus Dryobota; species Dryobota labecula. Next base: position 4,620,095 of record OX383292.1, read on the forward strand.
TGCTGATGCGTTGCCACCCTTTTCCCACACCAAATCCTGGGCTTCCGGTTCTCTCTCACCATTCGAGGCGCAGCAACATAATGTTGGTATTCTGTAAGATCGTGGTAGCTCCACGTTCGAGCCAACCCAATTACGAGCTACAGTCAGCTATTAACTACAATAACTCGGCTCTACATGGCTCAGGAAACAAAAATAAGGCTTTATATTATTAGTGAAGGGATGAGGATTACATTGAATAATAAAACTATTATTTGAATGAATGAATTTTTATTTTTTATTAATGCAAACTAGGTTGAGTATCGGCACTTTTTGAACTTCAAAAATACATAAGACAGTCCCCCAAACCGCCCGCCCTTCACCACGTGGCGCAACAAACTCCCCAGCAGCACAGCTGTCTGTTCAGTTACAAAAACTTGATTATATACAAGATAAATAATTAATATACTTGATAAGAAAAAAAAAAAACCTAATATACTTGATTTTTTAAACAATTTCTAACATTTTTCAAAAGAAATTGTTCTGTTGATTGAGGTAAATTGAATAATTATGAAAGTCGTCTGTTGCTGTCACCAATTCTTAATTTGATCAAATATATTGCTAAAGCACGTTTTGGTTTCTTAGCATAATTAGGAGCTATACTATTGTATAGTTCTAAAACTTCTGTGACTGTGAGACCTGTCCAATAATGGCAAACATTATTTGGCATTTCTTCTACATTATCAAAATCTAAAACATCCACATTCGATTTTGCTATACTGATTATGTCTTGCATTGAATGTACACAAAATAACAGTATTTTGTGGTAACAAGTGCCACTCATTAGAAAAGAAATGTATCTGACAAACTCTGCAACTGCGTGGCTGCAGCAGCAGTGGAGGTGGTGGTGGAGACAGTGGTGTTGATGATTCATGGGGCATGGCTGGCTCCACATTCTCTTGTAAGCCCTTGGATGAATCCTGAATTAACTGACGATTCACTCGAGTCCAACAGGCCCGACATGCATAGATTGTTGCAACATCCTAAAATAGAATGACTTATTTTAATATACATTTTTAAATACCATTATAACGTTGTTGACGTCATCCACCTACAGACTGAATATGACAAATACAGCATAGTTGTTAGTTGTTACCCATCACATAGAATTAGCTCACCAAGAGCGCTTCGTATCATGAATAGCAGAATATTAAAAAGTTATTCTCTATGCAACTAACCATTGTATCATTAATACCTGCAATTAGATAATCAAAAATCTTACCTGATAATTATTATGGGAAATAATAGGTAGTAATTGGCTGTCTGCAGTAATCACATAGAAACGCAGTCCTCTGACAGAGAGACCACACCCACGACAGAGCATTATATGACCTAGCAATCTCTCATTGTCAGCCTGTTCGGTATTCAATAAGTTGAATCAGGGGTGACAAATATATGCATCTAACGGCATCTGAAAAATATAAATATCATTTAGTTAAAATACCTTTTAATTGAAATTCTATGAAAGTACAGACGTGTGTGTATACTTGAACAAACAGTGACTATCCTATCCAGTCATGTGTAGCAATAAACACTACAGATTGAGTATTCATAGGCCTGGGTCATCCACGAAATCAACGCTGCTTTGTTAAGTTTTGCTGGCTCACATGTGATCGAACTACCTACCAGACTATAGCTGTCTTGTTGCTAAATAATATTATTTCATTGTAGTAACATATTATGTACCTGATTGTTCTGCCAACGAGATACGTCTCTCTTGCAGGGATCTCTTTTGCTTAGCGTTGACATAATATGCCTTTGAGCGCGCCTTACGGATATGCCACAGTTTAGGCACCTCATCATAATATCCATTTAACTGAATTGTACTGATAGTACAGCAAAACACAACAAAACAAACAATCGCACAAAATACAACGTAACTGCAATGAAACTTGACGTGAATGAAAGGGATTAAGGGACGCCAAGTAGGGATGTGATTCTGGTGATCTAAGATCGATAAATCGATATTTAATTTTTTCACGCATACTGAGATTAAAATCAGTTTTTTTATTAGATAACTCTGACCATCCGTAGAAACATATTTTACACTTATTTATGTTATGTTCCTTCAGTATACAATGACATTAATAGGCAGTAAGAGCGTAAAGGCAGAAACACATTATTAAACCGCGACGCGACCCGATGAAACGCGACGTGTGTTGAGTCGAATCAAATTGTATTATTTTCTATGACCAGAAAGAATCACACTATGAACATCCGACGCGACGACATGCTCGTACACGCCACCCCGATCCAGATCGGCCAGATCGATGTGTTGCCGATGGTGGGTGTAAACACGCCAACCAACATGGTGCGCGCAGTGTGTTTCTAAACAACACCCAACGCCACGCGTCAGTCGTTCGAGAACTTTTTCAGAGCATATACGTGTCAAATGCCAATTTTTTTTTCATTATTAGTTTTTTTTTTAATTCGCCCAAATGGGCAGGCTTTTTTTAATGACTATGTGGGTCATTTTTTTATTATTCTTTCTGTTCTGTTAGTTTTTGTCATGGTCTGGCAGTTTGAGTAATTTATGTCCTTTCTTCCGTATTGTTTTTTTTTTCTCTGGGATGCCATCATCAGATCCTGGTTTCCTTATCATAGGACCATTTGAGAAGTAAGTATACATTTTCCAATAAAAAAAAAAGAATTTTTCAAATCGGTTTGCAAGCGACTAAGTTATGTGCGAACAAACATTTAAAAAAATGCAAACATCCGAATTGAGAACCTCCTCCTTTTTAGAAGTCGGTTAAAAATAGCTTAATACATTAATACATAACTATAAACTATTTACTTACTCTATTATTAATTAAAGAGATAAAACGGTAAAATAAAATATCAATCCAAAAATCTATTTGAATCTCGATTTTTTCTGAATTGATTTTTCATGCTTTGACTCGAATCGATTGAATTATCGATATTATGAAACAGATTGCTGGCCGTCCCTACACAGGTGTCCGCCACTAATGTCAGATCCATTGTGAAAGAAATGACACTCCTTTACCCGCAGTGATTATTAAAAAAAATGGTGTTCGATCATAGAATTACACACACGTGTCATTAAAAACTTAACCTGTAGGCGTGTCAGTAAATAAATTAATTATAAACAAAATATACATAATATTCATTTGTCATTAAAATTCATTTAATCGAAAATAGCTCATTAAAGTATGTGTAGGTTATTATGGTTACCGCATGATTATGGTTACAATGGAACGTCAACAGCAGGAAATGCGTAAAAGAGATAAGCGGAAGCAAATTAAAATACTGTATTCTTGAGATTTTAACCTGGCCTTTATTCGGAATAATATAATAATGATAAATTATGATTTTCATTTTTAAATTTTAGTGAAAAAACGGTAATCCTGCACAAATGTTCCCGAACTCGAAGGCAGGAACTGGTCATCTCCTTTCAACTTAATTGGTCCATTACATTCGGAGCAAATTGGCTGTGGCAGAGGGACAGACCGACAGACAGACACACGAGTGATCCTATAAGGATTCCGTTTTTTCCTTTTGAGGTACGGAACCCTAAAAATCTAAATTAGATAGCTGAAAAAGGACGTGAGCTGCATAATGAAGCAGCATTCTATCATTCTGACGTTGCGTCGGAAAAAGAAAACATTGATTGGTAAGATATAGTCTGATTGGTGTTTATATCATCTGATTTCTTATAAATGGCAGATGTCAGTCACGCACAGCAATTGACGATGCTTTAGAAAGAGCACACGATAAATGGCCGTTCAGTTTTCAAAGTGTAGTTGATCCCTGTCGGGGTGGTCGACGTAGCCTAATGTAATGCAAGCAGCAAGCCCGCTCGAGGCGCTCCCGACTTGAAATATCACGGAATCTTGCGGTAACCCAGATGAATATATGTATTTCTATATTGAAACTAGATATGAAACGTTTCCAATGAACTCCAAGTTAAGTATGCCGGTGGCTTACTTGTATGATTAATTGGAATTATCAAGAAAGGCGGCACCATACCTTTGATAGTGGAAAACTACGCAACATCTTCAGATAGAGAAATATAGCTTTGAGAAAGCAGTGCCGCGCTAACGAAGAATACAAAAACTCGATTTTGGACGATTTTGAGAATCAGCTGTTCCCTACATTTATGTTCGCATAGCTCGTCAAATGTAGGGACCAGCAGTTTTTTTTTAGGGTTCCGTACTTCAAAGGAAAAAACGGAACCCTTATAGGATCACTCGTGTGTCTGTCTGTCTGTCTGTCCCTCTATCACAGCCAATTTGCTCCGAATGTAATGGACCGATTAAGTTGAAATTTTGTATACATATCAATTTGAGTGACCCAAACACGGATATGAACCGTAAATAAATGAATTTAGAATATTAGGGTCAGTTTTGGGGGGCAAACAAGAAAATTTAAAAAAATAGTTTAGCAAACTGTACCATGAGACATATCAAATAAAAGGGTTTACTGTGAGGGTCTCAAATATAATTTTTATATAATTTTAAAATATATTTTTTTAAAGTTATAAGTGAAAATAGACGAACATTTACCATTCCCCCCCTTATCTATGTAATGGACCGAATAAGTTGAAATTTGGTATACATATCAATTTGAGTGACCCACATACGGACGTGAATCGTAAATAAATGTATTAAGAATATTGAGGTAAGTTTTGGGGGGCAAACAAGAAAAAAAAAAAAAAAGTTTTGCAAACTGTACCGTGTGACATATCAAATGAAAGGGCTTACTATAAGGGTCCCAAATATTTTTTTTTATAATTTTAAAATATTTTTTTTAAGTTATAAGTGAAAATAGGCGAAAATTTACCATTCCCCCCCTTATCTCCGAAACTACTGAACCTAAAATTTTGAAAAAAAAAATACAGAAAATAGTTCTATACTTACAGATTACAGGAAAATCTATAAGAAGTCTATGGTCTTAAAATTACATGGTAAATCTCTCGATATTGTGCGTACGAACTTATATTTGCAGTTGGAATGTATGGGAGATTATGATTACCAGCTACAATGTTATTTATTTATTTATGTTGTTGTTGTTTGTTCTTAGGATAAATTCTTTCCAAGTACGGAACCCTTCATTGTGCGTAGTCCGACACGCACTTGGCCGGTTTTTTTCTCGAGATTTCTGCTTTGGTCCCATAGTGAAAGATGTTCATAATGATGAGTACAATGACCCCTTAAGAGGATTCCCATGAATTCAATTTCACCCTGTATACCTATTTGAAATCAACGAATCGAGATCTATTAACTCGTAACTTATTATGAATCCTTCAGGAATTCGTTTTTCCAATAAAGGCTCGTACAGAGTCGCGCGATTCGCGGGCGCGACAGGCACCGACAAAGAAATTGTGCTACTAGTGTCGCGTCGCGCCCGCGATATCGCACTAGTCTGTGCGAGCTTTTATTCGACTTAAGGCTCGTACAGACTAGTGCGATATCGCGGGCGCGACGCGACACTAGTAGCACAATTTCTTTGTCGGTGCTTGTCGCGCCCGCGATATTGCGCGAGTCTGTACGAGCCTTAATACCTTCGCTAGTTCATGAGATACCTAAAGTTCAAAACTTAGCGCGTTTTTCTCGGAAGCTGCGAAATCATGTCATTGTTTTCTTCATTAGCGCGGCAGAGTGGTTTATTTACCATCTAACACACAAATATGAAATGTTAGTTTGAAGGATGATTTTAACAAAAACAAATGCAAAATTTCAACGACCTCCTCGGATATGGCAAAGATCATTATCACGGCCTTCAACGTGACATCCGTTGTTTTCCAACGAAAACTTGGCAAAGAGGTGGTCACCCACGACAAAGACGTGTCTCGTTAGCCGATTTTATTGCGAATCAAGCCATACATGGGGACGCATGGGCCACGCACAAACAACTTAATGGCAGACATTGGCAGGGCGAAAAATCGAGGGCAAATGATCGACATGCTCTTGCAAAGGATACTTTTGGGCATTTCGATGTTCGTGGCTTAAATTGCCAAGTTACGTCATGATCCGTATGATGCAATGTTCAGGAATTCGGATTCAATTTAGGGTAAGCTCATAACGCTCGTAAACCGCATATTTACACGTTATGTCCCGGTTGTTCGCGTGAGGATTTTTGTTCACAGGTTAAAAATAAATGAGGTTCCTTTTTGGCGTTCCCATTTCCGGCCTAACCAAGTCGTAGATATCTGAAGTAGGGTTTATAAGAGAGGCCGTGTACCTCGGAAGTTACATACGGACGTGTCGGAGGTCCAAAAGCACGATAGCTATCTGCGGAAGCTGCACTTACGGGAGCCAACTCTCGCTCCTATTGTGAGAAGCCGCCGCCGTAACGGCGATTGCCCTCTGAACTACAATGCGACCGAATGGCAACACACGTGTCTCCGAACACAATAGAAACAAAACTCCGGCGCGGACTAACCGGGAGACACTAGGAAACGTTCCGCTCTGCATTTCTATCTGTGCGGCAAAAGGAGAGAGTTGCTCGGAACACTGTATTGAGTTACGAGTGTCCGTTTCAAATGTGAACGACAACCGCGGATGTGTAACGTGAATATCGCTGGAAATCACCGTTGTCTCGGTGGCTCCGCTTCGTGACAAAGTGTGAAGTGGAGGGCTCGGTGGCGCGATCACCGCAAACCACGGTCTTTGTCGACGGCTAATAACATCGAGGAAACGCTGTAATCGCGCGACCCACTTGCGGGTCTGCCCTGCGGTGGGACCGCTACGCCATCTCAATTTCGCGTCGGCTCTCGCAAGCCGTTTTTCTCGGATATATGTCCGATGCTCGCGCGATATAAAGGCGTGGTAACTTAGTAAGCATAATGATGGAAATGGGAGCCGGTCCGATGCGGCGCATATCCGCCATGCCATCGGAGCCGGGGATGCTATCATTTCGAGGCACGCGTTTAATGGCTCACCATTCCAGACAATATTGCATTCAGGGTTAGCTTTAGCGTAATCGCACCTTGACATTTACAATTCCTGTAACAAAAGTGAGCGAGTTTCCGAGCGGCTATTGTTTGCGTACGTGTAGTGCGCGGCCAATAGAGGGCTGCGCAAGAGTGCGACACAATGGCGAGCGCTCGTCGTAAAAGATGGCAGGAACTAAATGGTTCCCGTCGTCATTTGACCGATTGGCCATAAAGCTCGCGGCTCCGACGATAGTTTTGTCCCGTTCTGACGACGATTGAATGCGCTCTACATGATGTATGTTTCCATACGTTGGAGTTTATTATCATCCGTGCACGCTATTTACTGTGCTGCGATAAACGTTAAGAATAGACAGAGTATGTCTATAATTCATATTACAATGCGCTCAATACGACTTGACCTCAAATATTAAATGGTTTGACGGAATCTGAGAAATGTTGATATAAACATATCAATCTAAGTGGAGAAGGCATAAATTGATGCATGTTCAATCGATCACGAACGCGGCTCACGAATGATCTAACAACACGTGACGTTAAATGTTCAAACAATCAAATAGAAATAATCATAGATTCACAATTTCTAATTAGAATATCACATTTAATTTTCTTCCTTTAAAAAAATAAAGTTACGATCTATCAACAATTTGAACAATAACCACAATTCGTCTTATATAAATATTAAGTCATTCAGCACTATCCTCGAAGATTCCATCCGCGAGATTACGACAGCTATGCAAGCGGAAATGTATAATTATTATAATTTAATTTCGTGGTGCGCGTGCGACACCGAAATCGTGACGTCACGTGAACAAGTCGACTACGAAGAAAATGGTGTGATTCATTCGTCAAATCGTGTCCGTGAGGTGCGCGGGCGCATATTGATGCGAGCACGAACCGCGCGCCCTCCGTGCATGCCTAACGAGCGACCATGTTTTACTGACACTCATAACGGCTGCCACATACCGAGTAGACGCACGCCCGAACTTCCACAACACCACACATACCTGGAAAAAGAAATGAACGCATTAGTTCATTGTTACAGAACCACTGGAGTGAATAGAGACATTAAACAACGATATCATTGCAACACATTCGTGGCCTAGCATCAGATACTATCAGCATGATAAATGTTTTCATACAATCATAAATAACAAAGTAATCCAAAACGTGGTGGTTTATTGTTTTTATTACCACATCACCATAATCCAATATAATTGCGAGGTGAACGCAACAATTGCTTAAGAAGTACAGAGACAGATCACGGTTTGCGCAAACGCAGAGAGTAGAGACGTGCAATAGTTTCATTAGGGACTATGACATTTACTTATGTTTCTGTAATTGAATTAGGTATGAAACGAATCGGTAGCTCGCGCAGCTAGCAAAAAGGCAGAGTTGGGCAACGATTGGACGCGAAACGGTATAAACGGTTCAAGGTGGCCTTTTAATCTAACATCGATTCTATCAAGCCGTAATATTCCGTGTCGCAACCACTTGTTTGTTTCTAAATGCGTATCACGTTTTCATTATTAGATAAGCGACGATATAGATACTAATTGAAAAAATTGGTTCGCACATTCTATGTACAGCAATATACAGGAATTCACAATGAAACAATTTCTCCTTTTACTAGCAAGGATTCAATGATTATAATGCATTTGCATGTAATGTTGCAAACATTTAGGGGTTTATTTATAAACGCTGCTTAAAGTTAAGTAATGATTAGCGACTGTTTAACCATACATTTATGACGTTTGAACGTCACTTAACTTTAAGCAACGTTTATGAATAAACCCCTTATTTGCTAGTCACTTCAAGACTCGCTACGACTCGTTTAAGTACGAATACGGAATGCGACTTTTAATACATTGTCTGCATCGTCTCGGCGATAGTGTTCAAGTAATACATTTCTAAAGACAATTTAGCACTCATCGTGAGCTTTAACAATACGTGTGAAATAGCAATGGTATGCGACTATGCGAGTTCACTCAATGGTTCGCTAACGAACTTCACACTCGCATTCGCCACGTCAATAGGAGACTTTAAATTGATGCGTGTCGAGCAAAAAGCCGTATGGAATTCTGCTCGTAACTTAACAATGGTCGTATTTCGCTGTCGTCGTTTACACCGAGCCGCGAGGGTCCAGGTCAAACGAATACAGTTCTCGTCTCGGGTTTTCACTTGCGAAATGTCGAGACTGAATGCGCGCTGACGAGCTGACATTAGGCGAGGGTAACTACGCCCGACACTGAGGTCACATTATTAATATTGTACACAAACCATAATACACGTTTCACATTCTAATAATTCTCATTAAACTTGAGGTTAACTAAACCAAGTGACTAACCAGATTATTGGCAAGCGCAAGAAAACACGGCGAAACACACAAAACATAATGTGTCATCGGAGCGTGGTAAATGATACTTATTACGTCAACAATCGTGACGGGGATGTCGTAAACGATTCGTGCAACCTAAGACAAAAATAACAATATCGAGACGTTACTATCCGAAACCGATACAGATCGTAGTGAGTACCTAGTGCAGCTTCGTGTACGAGGCATGTGAAGCGAACGCAACAAAAGGCTGGTTGCATAACGCAGGAAAACTTTAGATCACGACACGACCGCCCCGCAGCGATTATCGAACGAAGAATACCTAATGTCGATGGTAAACATAGTAAACACACAATTAACTCTTCAGCCGGAGCTTATAATTTAGCTGAACGTCGCTCCGGCGAAAGCTATGTGCGCTGTCGAAGCGCGTGCTTGCACTCGCGGTGCCCTCAGCGGACCAATAATTCCTCGCTGCAGCGAGATCGTTAATTAAAAAATGTTAACTCATTAATCAGGCGCCTGGCCGCACTCCGATCGCGATCGGCAGCACCGATTTATTACGCTCCAGATAAGAGCTAGTTCTCGGGCCGATCAACGCACAGATATTCAATTATTTTATTGGTCACAAACGAGAGTTTCCCATAACGAGACATTATTAGGAGAGCAGCACGACGAGATAATACCACCGCGGCACTAAATAACATCTGAAAGAATAATGCGATACCGAAATGGCGGGTTAACAGTTTCACCGAGGCTGCGGGGAACAATAAATCAATAGCAGTCATTTATCAGGTTGGATTACGCAAGGGGTAATATTTTAAAGAGAATAATGAATAATTGCGCAAGTCTGGTCAGAGGCAGTCGCGGCGCGCCCGAGTCGCGCAATGATTTGCATAGCTAAGTACACACGCGGGCCATTAGACGAGGTGTCGCCGGGATCGTTAAAGACTTCATGGAACGAGCCGAGCAATGGTTGCTCCCCTATCTGGTTATGAGAAGACGAGATTCTTGCTAGCCGCCCTCACTTAAGAAGGTACGACCGCTCCATGGCCAGCAATTTTTATGAGTTCGATCACACGGTGTGCAAAGTCCGCTCGTTCGAAGAACTATGGCGTTGCACCTCGTATGTTCGGCCGGTGTTCGCTGATTCATGTTCCCATAATAATGTTGTATCGACGTCGGTTCCCGGTGGCGGCGGGTGGTCGCGATAACGCGCCGTGCGCTCGCGCATGTCAGCGGGCACATTGTCTAACTATACACTGATAAGATAATTATGGTACCCCACGCCTAATTTATTGTCTGTGCTATCGCCTCACCTTAATTAGGGCAGACGACAGTATTGCATTATACGCGCGTCCCTACTTATCGTGCACGATGCATCGTGTAAACAATAAGTTCCATGTCATCGCAGAGTTGCATTATAAAAGTGAAAATCAACAGTTAGTATGACGTGGCTGTCGTATCCGGTGGTGGCCGGGGTTCCTAGCACCAAATAGGACACTACGCTTACTAGGAAAAGCCTGGCGAAATGACAAACGTCACTGCACGACCAGAATACAAACAAATCATTAAGCCACACAGTTCATATTACATCCTTGATTAATCATCGCCTCGTTGAAATGAATAACACTTCTCAGCTTTTATTTGTCTCGAGCGCATCTGCGTACACGATTCGGTTGATTCCAAGTGTTAATTATTGTGAAGGGGAGAACTAAAATGAGTGCACATTTCAAAGGACGCATGAAGAGCAAGTGTCTTTACAAGCATGTGAACTTCTAAGGTGTTTTGGGTCAAGGCGAATACTTTCAAAGGTTTTCAATACATGTTTTGTTTAGTGTTGAAATTGAGCCAGATGGGCTACTACGTAACAATGGAGAAAAGGATGATTTTACGGGTTGCGGTTTAAAATGGATTGGTTCGGTGCGTCACTCGCTGCTAGCCGGTGTAAACGACCTACGGCGGCAATGCTCACCTCACCCGGACTAATGGAATTCATCTCACACCACGCGCGCTGCACCCGGGCCGTTCCGTTACAAACAATGACCCCCCACAATTACACGCCGATTCGGTTGCACAACCTGGCATTACGCACCGAGACAAAATAATCGAAAAACGGTACGAAGAAATTCAATCACAAGAGGCAAACGATGTAACGGGACCGTTAAATCGCGTCGAGCGAAACGAGAGCGTTTAGTTGTCACATGATTACTTAACAGTCGTTCTATTTGGCAAGTATGTGGAATTTCTGTATAGAAAAGGCGCGAGCGCGGGAGCCGGTGGACCTCCGAACCGCCCACCGATACCCGAACTGGGTCACTGCCAATTTGCGAATCGGGCATCATTGTAATCGCATTACGACACGACCACGACCGGCTGACGCGCCGAAATTGACGCCGTCCGCAGCCGGGGTCAGGCGTCAACACGACATTGTTATCTGAACTTGGGTGCCGTGACCCTCACCTGTGACACGCGTTATTCAAAATCAAGTTATTTACGCAACGACGCATGTATGTCTGAATTTCTGCTACTATTTTAGTCATGCCTCTGAGGTGGCCCGGGAGCGATGCTTCAATCAACATTATGGAAATCTAAATGGGAGTTTTCCGAGCTTATACAAAGTGGCGATTGAGAACCTCAAGTGGTCGATATCTGATGTCGATGGGCCAATCGACGGGTAAATAACTTCATCGCGTCGCATAAAAGATTATTACCCATGTACAGGGGAAGCGTGGTTGTATCAGATATGAGTGTCTCGTCGCCGGCGAGATAGTCTCGCCCGTAAGATGGAAGATTACACGCGATCGCACCATCACATACGGCGTTATGTTTGAACGCTGCCAGCCGCGATGGGAACTCCAAACAACCTTAGAATAACCAGTCATAAATACGTCTCCTGCACCGATATGAAGCGCGTTTCCGTTCAGATAAACTCACAGTAATGCCCGTAATTTTATTGGTGTGCTCAGTTTAGGAAGTTGTAAATATCGTATAAAATAGCGCGCTTGCTATCTGCAGAAACTTCTCCTTGTACCCAAATAAGGGTGATACATGGCTATAATTAATAGGGAACTTGAAAACGTTTAAATAAATCTGTGCAAAATCAAATAAAAAACTTATCACGTCAGTGAAAAATTTATACGTTCTTTTCGATAATTTTCGATGAAGCATAGCGCGGTGCCGTGATTTGCGACTTCGTTGCGCCCAATTAAATCGCACAGAGCGCGTTGCATATTTTAATTTAAACGACATTAAAAAAGCCCGGAACTGAACGTTCAAGGGCGCAATACAACAATATTTCACGCGAAATTCCAAAATATTTCAGCTAACACCTTAAACCCCAAGAAATAAGAATCAAAATCCTTTCCGAAACGAAAACCGTCGAGACGCATAATGCGTGCGTTGAACTTAAAAGGTTGTGACAGGGTATTACGGTAATTACCTTAATTTGTAAACACAAAAAACGGCCGTCGCTTCGTCGTATGTTAAATGAGCGAAAAATTGAATAACTGAGATGGCGGCGAACGAGAGAGTCCGTGGGCAACTATTAATTCGCTTAGAATGCGGATTGCGCACCAATTAACGCATCGTGCGCCCGTTCGTGAGAACATTATCAATTTTCCGTAGAAATTTATAATTGCGCAATATTTTTACGGAAACGTATTAATTCGAGCCAGCTATTCCAGAGAACGTGTTTATAAATGGGAAGAAATTTGTTGCTGGCAAGAGGTTGTTCTCTAGAGGCGGTTGTCGGCGCGCTATCATCGCGAAAAAATCGCTCGTATTCGGTTGAGGCGCGGCGCGAAGGCGCGCTCCTAACGGCGGGCTTTGCATATCGCTTGCATGAATCTTCCCGGTGACGAGCACCAAAGGAATGCGTCGGGAAACTGCGAAGCCGGTCGTTGACTGATTGCCCAAACAAAGCTCCGCCCGCAGCCGCCCGCATATGGCCACATCTATTGTATAAAAACAAAACAACAAAATTATTGGTGATTCAGCAGGCGACGCCTTTTGCGTAAGGTCACGGTTTAACACCTCATCGGCCAAGGATGCCCACGATGCGTAAATCAAATCGTTTAACGAGGAAATCGACTCTGAGACGTCGACAGAGCTAGGTTTAATTAACCATCTCCTTAAACGGTCGACCTTCGATGGTGACAGAGGCAAGATTAATTCGCAAATGCGTATTAAAATGAAACATCTTGTGATCGCTTTGGATTAAAGACTAGGATAATGAGCATTGCACGAAATCGAAGCAAACACTTTTAGAACTCCACGATGCGTAAGTAGATGTGCATTGCATCTGATTGCAAAACTTCGTTGAAAGCCTTATCAGGTAAGTCAAGTTTATTTGGTGCAGGGCCCTCTACATTCCGTTCTTTCAACACTGTCGACAAGATTTCCCTATCCAACTGATCTGAAGTTACGATCACGATGTGTTCAGACGGGAACTATCTTAGGTCTGAAAAGGAAGGACATGGCCTGGACATGGAAAGTGTCGTTTGGTCCTCAGTAATTGGACCCCACATCGGCGGTGCACCGAAAATGGTATGCGCGTGACCATCCGAGATATAATCGGCGATATCTGGTCTATCGATAGTGATTTACTGTGGTCATTAGCATACATGGAACAGGTGTACGGTAGGTGATAATTGCGTCCTCTAACTGTGTATAAGCGATCGGCGCGTTAAGATAACGACGTACGCCATTTGCGTGTGCGCAGTACCGAGTACGCTCCTTATTGCTTATCTGTTTGGTTTGAGTCTTTTGTGGACGGGAACGGTGGCTGGCAATGTGTGGGTTTTTCCGATAGTTATATTGCATGTAAGTACACTCTTTATCATTGAGGGCGAGGTTTTAAAGGCATTTTTAAACTATACAGCTTAAAGGCGTGCAAAGAAACCTTGTCATTTTATGACCAAAAATAACCTACAAATCTTATAATAGGTCTAAAATAAGGTATATTTAATGAGCAACTAACAAGGTACTCCCAGCACGTAATAAAAGACACATTGGTTACTCCTTGGCGGCTTCGAATCCCGTTGGAAAGTCCCAGGGCGCCGGGGGCGACGGAAGCCGGTCTTCCGGCACGAGCCCGGCAAGCCGCCGTGCATATTCAATGCAGCTAATTAATGCTGGTGCTAACTACGATGCTGGTATGAAAGTAAATGTTACTTCTTTTGTCCTTTAACGGATAGTCCCTGGGGTTATGGGAAAGTATTTTGTTGTATTTTTGTTTATTCGAAACCGAGCTACGTTGCCCTTTTGGGAGCCCTAATTGAGGAAATTACTTTTTTGGAAAAAAAATGTTCACAGGCTTGCGCATGACCAAAATATTTTACGGATTACGGAGGAGGGCTAAGACCAACTTTGGAAATATAAGCAGACACGACAAGGATGAATAAGTAACGACCCTTACTTCGTGTAGAATTCTAAATGAAATTACACAAGTCAGGTACACACGTTACGTGGTTTATTCAAGCTTAGTCGTTTATAGAATTATCAGCTGATAACGTATGTGAAACTGTTTCCAGAGGCCCTAGTGTGAGTTTAATTTAACCATCTCGAATTTACGCATCGAGTGCGTTCGGCGTTCCGATTGGCCTCTGATTGGTCCTTCACCAATCAGAGTATTGAACGCGCTCGATGCGTAAAATCGAGATACTTAAAATAAACTCACACTAGGGCCTCAGACCTGCCTAAAGTAATGTTAGCTAACTTATGTACTGACAAATATAATGCTGTAGGTATTCGCTTAACCGACTCTTCTCTTGTTTCATTCAGGCATAAGTTACGCCGAGTTCGGCGCCATGTACCTACATGATCAGTCTGTTCGCACGTTAGACTGTTGATAGTACTTACCTATTAGTTACTACTATGTGCTAATTATTATGATAGCAGAGAGACATATTGTCTATGCATTGAAAAATATTTTGAGAAACGTTATTGTTATTATAGGTCACAGAAGCGAATTGACAATAATGTTATTATTGGTAAACGGTAGATTATAAATTTTCACAAAGCCATGTAATTGTATTTAAAGAAATACTTACCAATTTTTTTTTTATGTTTTAGTATTGTATTATCCATACTAATATTATAAATGTGAAAGTAACTCTGTCTGTTACGTTTTCACACCTAAACTGCTGAACCGATCTTCATGAAGACAGATTGGCAGAGATAAGGCTTGGGATATGGAGAAGGACATTGGCTACATTTTTACGCACCGCCTACTACTACTACTGTTAATTTTTTTTGGCCGCTTTTTTTTTAACTGACATCCACGAGGACGGAGCCGTGAGCAAAAGCTAGTATACCTATAAATGTTAGGCTGAGAAGCCGAAACATTTTTTAAAGTGTGTCGTCCCATTCACTAGCGAACGATCAAAAGAAAGACTGAAGCTGTGGCGAGACAGTGCTTCCTTACCCCATAACCATTCGTTCTACCTGCTGAAGATCTCCCACCTGGATACGAGTTGCATTGGCTAACCTGGAAGTCTTTAAACAGACTCCGGACCCAGGTTGTCCGAAGCAAGGAACAACCTATTCAGGTTGAGATTCATAAGAAGACTCCGCCGATGGGACACTTTTAATATCGTGTCCTGCGGGTCTAGTCGTTTACATGTCACAGGAACTGATGGCGCCAAACAGGTATTCCAATTCTAAGCCAAGTCCACTTAGATTGCCATCAACACGTTACGAAGAAGAATGTTTTAGTAGATGCGCAAGCGGCATCATTAGGAAGCAGCTCTAGTAGGTACTGGTTATATATAAGTTTTTTTTTTGTTAGCCTATTTTGTCCCACTGCTGGGCAAAGGCCTCCCCCAAATCCTCCCAAGAACTCTTTTCTCGCGGTACCTCGAACCAGCCCTCGCGGTACGCGTTCAGGTCATCTAGCCATCTTTTTCTGGGCCGTCCTCGCCGGCGCCGTCCATCTACAGGTACCCCATTGTGTGGAGACTTTCACCCAGCAAAAACATTATTTATTTATTTATTTAAACTTCATGTAAAATAGTGGTACATAGGCGGACTTAATGCCACAAGGCATTCTCTACCAGTCAACCTTTGGATTAAATATGAAAACATAGTGATAGGGTACAAAAATAATGTCTAAAATACTAACTTCTTGATTACGAGAATTTATATACTTTTATTGATACTAATACACATATACAAATAAAATAAAACTAATAGATATTAAAAAAAAAAAAAAACACCCAATAATAATTACTATGACTAGACTACTAATTGAGAGTTATTTAGTCTGACTTATATAGTGGTTACGAACTTTTCTTTTAAAAGTAAATTTGCTTTCAGCTTTTTGAATGCCAAGGTAGCGCGTTCCAGAACTTTATAGTAGAGATAGCGTAAGAATTTTCCATAAAACCGGTACGGTGTGAACGAATTTGGAGAAGTCGATTCTTGGAAGCTCGTAGGTTACGACTATGAGAACTGCCCAACACTTTGAAATAATTCTTTAGATAATCGGGAGCACACGGATCGTTCATAATAGTAAAGAGCAAACAAAGAGACCAAAATCAAAATTAAAATTAAATTTTATCAAAATAAAATTGCTGATAACATTTTATGAAATGAGTGATGGGTAAATAAGTATTATAATACTTTAGATAATAATTAGCAGAGTATTAATTTAGACATTCAATGACACTCGGAAAATGTTTTATGATAAGAGACTTGAGTATCGTGTATGTAAAGAAATTGTAGATAACATGCCATTGTTACAAAGCCTAAAGGTCTCTGCACACAGCGGGCGCGGCGCGGCGGGACGGGACGCCGACGCGACGCACAGTGGAACGAATGTATGGGAGCGGTTGGACGTAGACATGTCCGAAAAATAAGAGTAAAATTATGACAAACTAATGATGCCATCTTATTCGATTACTTAATGCCTTCATAAATTGTGGTGATGAATTTCTTCATAACTCCCATATTTCGGGAGTAATTTGAGAAAATGTGAAATTTTACTATGAAAATGAGTGTATCGAGCTCTCTCCCTCCTGATTCCGGGCTTGTTTCAAGTAGCGGTCTCTAATATCGTAATGCTATTACTAAGAGCTATATTTAATACTAAGACACATAGTGCGCCAAATGTGCACTTTCTGGGATAAAAGGAAATGAAAATTTAAAAAAAAAAAACGTTTTTTCCCCATTTGTATTTACTTTAAACCGCAGACAGACTTATTAAGAGGTCTATAAATATATTATATATATACAGAAATATATATTAACAAAAATATTCACAAGAACTGATGAGAGTATGACTTTTAAGTAAGTTGATAATAAATTACCTAGTTTCATTAAAAGTACAATAAATAATTAAGATGTAAGCTCTAATTTACTAAGTTACACATTTTAAAACAATAACATCATTTAATTATCTTCGTCATCATCATCATCATCAATTAATTCAAATTCAGAATCGATGTCCGCTAAATCATTTATGTTAACAAATTCGATATCACTTTTCTCAGAATCCGTAAGCTCATAAAATTCCTTAAAAGAAGATTTTTTTACAAACTTATTTCCTTTTGGACGGATACTTGTAACAAGTGGATCAGAAGACAGTAAAAGATTGTGCATAATATCTTCATTGCATGAGATACTGCTATGCTTTCGAGAATGCCCCTCTCTATATTTTCTAAAATCTTTATTTCTAGCCTCAGATGCCTCTTCGGATAGAAAACCAATGGGCACAATTGACATGTTCTGAACTATGTCTGGCCCATGCATTAAAATTTTATGAAGTGAAGAAGGCATATAATACCATGGGTATAACTCCACGTAAAGCTTAGCAGTATCAAAGCAGAACTCTCGGAATTTAGTTACGTTGATCTTCTCTCCTGATGAAATACACTGCAAGATCACACAGATTTTTCTTAAAAGCATAGCATCTATTCCGGTCAGTTCAGCAGATTTAGTGTAGTTTTCAAAAAATCTCCTTGCCGAGTTGCCATTGTTGGTGGATCCACTGCCTTGTTTCACAACATCGAGAAGTAAGCCCGTTTCTCTTCTTACAGCCTCTTGAACTCTTTTCTTCCTGTCATCAACTTGCCTTTTTGCTATATCACCCCTTACTTGCCATGATTTTATGTCTAATTTGTAGGAAATGTGTAATAAGCATTCCATTGAGCGAATCCAAGCGTGAAGGGTGCTTAAGCTATATTTATACATGTCCTCGTTTGCGTGTTTATCTTTGATTAACTCTAAATTATTCATTTCTTTAGGACAAGCCTTGCATATGTCACACACTGAAGCTGCTGTATTGGATATAATGGAATGAATTTTACCATCAATCATTGTCAACAGCAGTTGGTGTTTGACACTAATTCCATCAGTGATGGTGGATGGAGTTAAGGCTTCAATCTCTGCTTCGATTTCAGCCATCTCTCTCTGCACATTTTCTTTGGTTTCCTTTATAAACTTAAACAATATTGGCCGGCAAAATGAAGTGGAAGATGGTCGCTCGTTTTCCCAAATTGTTACACCTTTTGAGACGAGCCGCAGTGGTACAAGACTAATCATAAAATTACTAGCAAGATCGATTTGCTCATCTTCACTCGTCCTTTGATGATAAATGCTTTGGCTAGATGATCCGTCAAAACCCCATTTGCTGGTCAATACGAGCTGTTGATTGGGATCAACAGGGGTTTCTAACGACCTAATAAGTCTTCTTGAGGTTAAATCCATCAAGGCTTGTAATTTGATTTTTGCAGAGCTCTCTGTAACTGTGAGATCTTCTTTGGCCGGATAGCACTTAATTTTTTCTTTAACCAACATGTAGTAACTCGGGTATTGAAGAGCTCCTTCTTGAGTGTTGAAATCCCGAAGAGTGTTATAGCGCCATTTCGATAAGTTCATCGATACATAAAGAGCCAATGCCTTCAAAGGGGATATTTCCCGTACCTGAATTGATTTACCTTCAATGAAGGCTTTGATTTTTGAGGCCTCTTCTGGATTCTCCGTCAAGTATTTCATAACATAAGCTGTATCGCTTTGTCCTGCCTTTTGAAGCGCCCTTTCGGCCGAAAACATAATTTCAGCGCTGCTACTGCTGCATGAAAGACTATCTTCAGTGCGTCTTCTTTTTTGCCGGTTACTAAGGTCCTCAAAAGATTTACGAGGACTAGGATGTGTACAAGTTGAAGCATCAGATTTAGCAGGAGAAATTATGGGCTCGATGACGTCACTTATATTTTCTGTAGAAGGTTCCATATTTTCATTCTGTAATTCCGGCCATTGAATTGCAGCCTGTAGCCAAATCTCATGTTTCTTCCGAAACTTATCTGTGCTTCTTCCAGACTGTGTCCATTTTGCATAAATGCGGTAGCAAAATCGACGACACCAGTCTTTTAAACTTGTTTCAGCACTTTCACATAACTGAACACAACTGTTATCTTTTAAAACACTGAACAAATAGTTAAAGTCGCGTAAATCTTTATGTGCGCGTGCGCATAAAGCAACGTGAATATCAAGATTTGTATTAAAATTTGGAAAATACATTGCGAGATTAGCTTGGATACAACGAGGTGTAAATCAACACTGATTTTAAAGTTACTAATAGTGACCTATTTATATAAAATCCAGGTATCCCAGGTATCCTTTGTTAAATATTGCAAGGTAATTAGTTATTGTGATAATTAGTAAATGATGCATGCTAAATTAGTGTATTAAGAGCCATTTAGTAATTAAATAATAGCAATGTTCTTATCAGTAATCATTAGTGCATCAGTTTTATATGTAAACCTTAAGTCCCTAATTATATATCCTAATTAGCTTATATCTTCTCTAATTGGCTGCTCAGAAATGTTATTGTAATAAGGTAAACCTTTAGAAAAACGGTTTTAATCAACAAAATAAACAAAAAATAAAAAAATTGTGTTATAAAATAAACATCACTCTTTATCCCAGAAAGTGCACATTTGGCGCACTATGTGTCTTAGTATTAAATATAGCTCTTAGTATTAGCATTATGATATTAGAGACCGCTACTTGAAACAAGCCCGGAATCAGGAGGGAGAGAGCTCGATACACTCATTTTCATAGTAAAATTTCACATTTTCTCAAATTACTCCCGAAATATGGGAGTTATGAAGAAATTCATCACCACAAGTTATGAAGGCATTAAGTAATCGAATAAGATGGCATCATTAGTTTGGCATAATTTTACTCTTTTTTTTCGGACATGTCTACGTCCAACCGCTCCCATACATTCGTTCCACTGTGCGACGCTGAGCAGTTGTAATGTACTAGATATTACGGACGACGCCACACAGAGCCGTCCGGCTCGACGCGACGCGACGTGACGCTCTGTGTGGCGTCGTCCGTAATATCTAGTACATTACAACTGCTCAGCGTCGCGTCGGCGTCCCGTCCCGCCGCGCCACGCCCGCTGTGTGCAGAGACCTTAAGTGTTCAGTAATGTATGAGGAATAACAAATACAACTACTACCTGTATTTATCGTCTCTAACTATAAGTAACCTTAAACAAATATTTTTGCTATCTTCAGCTTCTAAAAGAAAAACCATATTTCCTTTATCTCTCTACATGTATTTTGACTACATTCATGTGTATGCAAGCGCCCTTTATTTCCCTTGGGACATTTAGGTACCTACTCTGAATCCTCGTGATGCCTGTACTGTTCATATAATATTCGCCAACGAGTATTCAAAATGTACGGGCAATAAATGCTACTCCAGAACTGGAAAATATTGGCAAGAGTCGAGAACTATACATATTGAATCATATTGGAGAAAAATATTTAGAAGCCAGAAAACCAAAACTTATCAACAAATGATTGCCTTCCCCTAATTAATATCGCGAAGAGACAGAGAAGAAAACTAAATATCTTATCATCATAAATCCTGACAATGACGATCGTAGTCATAACCACTAGCATAGTGGAGTAAAACCACAAGATTGAACGTCAACAAGACAATGGGAACATAAAGGAGGGCAATCCATCAGAATAAGACCTGGATTTAAGCCCGTATAAAATAACTTCAAGTAGAAAGGGATTTACGTTGGATGGAAGTGGTTGACAACAATGTGTGCTTGTACAATAAATGTTTAAGGAATAGCAGCATATAATACCGGATACAATTTAGATGTATACAGGACAGTAGAAATTAAAGTTGATATTGTTCTTAAATAAGGAAAAATAACCATCATGAATTCACACATATAATTAGCAATCTATTTTTACTCGTGGAAACAATTAAAACTACGCAATATGGACTTTTAATTTATATAATAAAACAACGCAATAATAATAAATCGAAGTAATTATAAAATATGGTATTTTTTCTACCCATCCCACATAATGGTAGAAATATTAAATTCTAAACCGCGACGGAGCGGAATAGATTGTACAGATAATTTCAAGACCAAGAAAATCTCAAGAATTTCTATGGATTTTTTCCTGTGCGAAGCAATACATAAAGATAGTATCGATAATGGAAACTTAAACATTAAACGTAACGATATTCTCACGAGCCTGCGTACGCGCACGCCCTTAACCGAGGTTCCACGCCAGCAGTTCGCCACGGTCCCTGGACACCCTAATGGCTCCAGTTGCTCCCCTACACTTCTGAATACGTTGCCCTTGGTATGTCACGGTGAATGAGTTCCGTTTGTACAATGAAACATCTGACATTCTTGAGGAACTTTCTGGATAACGTAACTTTGTTTTTCCATCAGTAAAATACACATGTTTTTATTGAATCAGACTCTAAATCAAGAGCCCTGTTCATCAAGTCATTTAAATATTCTCATTGCACATGTGTTTTCTATAAACGTCTTATAATCAAGACTGTAGAAGTACTAATCCGTCGGTTTACGTCATAGCTTCCATTGATGGTAATGGTAACCACTGTAATTTTATTGGTCATAAACACGATAAATTTACTCATGCTCTGAGGAATTTACAAGCATAATGTAAGCCATTTTTCAATAACATTAATATTCAGAATCACGGAGTAGCGAAAGCATTTGGCAAATGAAAAAGGAAAGTGGTGTACGGCAGGTGCGCGCGCGCATCGCGAGGTGAGCCCTTCCAGGGCGAGGGAATGGAATGTGACTATTATTAGAGGAGTCGGCGCCGGCGCACGCCACCGACCTCATGATACAGGGTGCTATGGGAATTCTTAGAATTGTTTAAGAAAAATTTGAATTCTAAAGCGTTTGAGAGTTTTGCCTCGAGACACATTTTTACCTGCCTTTCGCGATCAAAATCTTTTAAGAATTCATTTGGATATGGGAATGTTTTTTATTTCAACAACAAAGCAATTTGATGCAAAATAATCTGACCAGAGAATTACCAAAAGAAGTGGATGTTTTAATAAAAGTGCACCAGATGTTTTTTAAAGATGTTTGCTCAAGAAGCATTTGTTCTAAAAGTCGAAAATAACTTTTAGTTAAATAAAAGCATATAAGAAAGTATGTATTATAATTTGTATTCAGACATTTTCAATTCCTCTCACACAAATTCCGTCCAACAACTTATCAAATTGTTTAGAAATTCCCAACTAACCATCCTGTATCCCGTAGACTAGAGGAGTGCACGTTATCGGTGGATGCTGTGGGCATCGCTGCGCCGGCGCCGCTCCGCCATTGTTGAGCCCCCACCATGCTAATGTTCCACCCAGCCGTAATGTCCGATACTCGCGCTCAGATACAATAACAATAAAATAGCTGATATTGGCCAATACGAATTATGTTTTAATTTTAGATCTAAGCAAAGAGCTTTGTGTTTTGTTCAGTATCAACTTGAATTGTTTGCTCATACCACGGGAGTAAAATACTAAGTTTAAATAATTTATACCTAAGCTTTAACGACCTCACCATGTCTAAAATGAGACATCTAAACTTTGCCAAGATTGTTCTACTTAATAGCTCAACGTTAATGGTGTCTGTTAATCCTGAAACGAACTTCCACATTCCGATAGGTTAGCAACCAGACGAAAGCAACCGACTGGTGTTAAACGACTAGATCAGGAAAGGCAAACGGTTCCAGGTACTAATAATAAGCGAATTTCTCAGGAGCGCCTTGTAAGTTCACACCTCGAGGATCACGTTACTGGTGTTTGGTCGTTAGCGCCGCCATTACCCGCACGGGTAAAGAACATTCACGGTACGGAGAATGTGTCGGAGTAATTGGAATTTATAAACATATCAGTTCAGAAGGAACTGTAGTAATTTGGAAACTGATAATAAAAACGTGCAAAGAGTATCAGTTTCGCCTTCACTGCAAACCAATGATAATTCGGACAAATATAAAGATCAAGTTACATCGAATTACCCTTGAGAATCATTGGATACCAAAACAGCCAATACATCACAATCAACCAATTCTCTTTTAATAGTTTTTACTGGTGAACCAAAACACGGAAGCGTTCGTGGGTCGAATAATACACACAGGAATTTTGACGACCGTCAGTGTTGACGACGAATAGCGTGTCGCCGTGATTTAAACGAAATGCGTACTGTGAACAGGGCTCTTAACTTACGTGTAGGCGAATAAATCTGGGGAACGGGCCGTTAAGGGGCAATTGTGCGTCGCCGAAATGGCGTCCGTCGGCAATTTGTCGCCCGACTACCGCCAGACGCAAGTAGGAAACGACTGAAATGTTTGTTGAGGATAGGGCTGGGTTGGAGAACATTCTTGGGGTCTAGGACCAAGTTTCGGCAAAGAACAACCTGGTAATAATGATAAATGGTAAGGAAATGCCCAAGACTGTTGACTGTGTCAACATTGGTCAAAGCAGCCAGTAAAATGAAAAGACTCAAGTGGCAGATGCAATATTTTTAGTTTAACACAAAAGAAACAAGGACTTGGAAGAATACCCTTTACAGAGAAAGTCGTTGCAACTTGTTTTCCTCATTGCAGTCTTTATCTCAGTGTTTACACTGGAAGATAATGAGATAAACACTGGCAGTTACATAAAATATTTTCCTTTATCATTTAAGATTGGAAAATTACATTGTTGTTGGCATCCTTAGGATTGAAAACCAGCCAGGACTATAAGAATTAGTTATAGGATGCGTACAAACAGTCCTACTTCACGCTGCTTAAATTACTGGGCGTTAACACTCTGTTAACGACCCGGATATAGTTAAACAGAGAATAAAATTTGGCACTTCAGTCTTCAGACAGCCCTAGGAATAACGGTCAGACGCCGACCAGATAGGCCGCCGACGCACATGATTTTCATACAGCAATTTGTTGACAGGACGGGTGTTGGCACCACGTTAAGCTGTATAACATGTTACATAACGAGTACGTTAACGTGCCGCTGTAACACGCAGCAATTAGTGGCCACCGAACCGCGAACAATATCGTGAATCAATAAAACTTGCTACTATTTCATGTCAAGAGCCAAGGAAAATGAGTACTGATAAGTGGATTATGTGCGTTCACGGCAACTGGTAAGTAGCTACTACGTAATATGCCATTAAGCGAAGAAGTTCCACGATTCTGTGAGAAGGTATCAATTTGTAGCATCGGATTGTATGTAAATGCGGTGCTAAATATGAGCCCGTTTATTATCCACGCAGTTTTGCACGAGATGCATTATTTATTTCTGCTCCTATTTCCTCCTCTACAGTACTTGGCATTTCAAACGACAACATAATCAGAATTACAAAACAAGTCGGAACTAATTAACTGTCCAAATCGCATGCATAGTGTTCAATTGTATGTTACCAAAACTCTTGCTAAACCTACTATTACCCGTAATAAGTGCAAGCCAAATGACTATATTCTCTCAAGTGTATGATAAAAAAAATCGACCAAGTGCGTGTCGGACCACGCACAATGAAGGGTTCCGTAGTTATGTATGGGAGAACATATTTTTCAACTGTAAATGTAAGTTGGTCGACTATTACTTGGTAACTTGTGAAGCCTTTTTACTCATACCCAAATACAACCATTTAGCTGACAGGGGGGGGCACTTCACTCTAACAAAAATAAGCACTCTAAAGCTTAATATTACGCAAACGGATGCCTGAATCGAAAAATGGTTTTCACAAACCCGCAATATTTTTGAACGGCCTATCCTACGATACCTCACACCATGGAACAGACGAGAAAAAAATATCATCCCCTCTAAATGTGTATTTCAAGATTTTATTTTACCACTTTGTCGGCGAAATTAATATGTACACTCAAACCAAATTACAGCTTTCTAGCACTAAGGCCCGTATTACAGAACGTCACTCAATACTCAAGCATTACTTAAAACTATTTTCAACCAATCAAATGGCTTGAATCTAGTTTTATGTAATGCTTGAGTATTGAGTGACGTTCTGTAATACGAGCCTAAGATTCTCTGAGCTAAGCCGCGGACAGACAGACAGACGGACATGGCGAAACTATAAGGTACCTTGTTTACTACGGAACCCTAAAAAGTGCATAAAACCAGTGTTAGCCTCCAAACCGGCCGTTAAGTGTTGCTTAAGAGTTTTTTGCGGTAATAAAAGCAACATAACTGTCGATTTGCGAGTATACATTATTTAACTAGTCAATCATGTAATAAGATTGGACCACTCGACAATGTTATCTTTTTAGACCGCAGCAGTAATTAGGGTCACATGCCATTCGAACGGTTTTGTTAAGGTACTTACTTGTACAATACTGTTGACATAAACATGTATATTTTTGGTGTCATATTTGGGAACGGGTCAATTATTTTAGGTTTTGGTTAAGGATTTCGACACACGCAACTTTGATCTTACGCGTAAGTAGTCAAAAGAGAAAGAGTTAAGGTGTGAAAGGAAGAGTAAACGTTGAAGAGTTGATGTGTTTGTTGAAGTGGAAGGCATACAAGATGTGGTAACTATGAAACCGAATGATATTTTGTGTTACACAAGATACTTCTGAAATAAGCGTTTCAAATTTCGAAAATTACTTTTGAATTTTAAGATCTTGGCCATTCACTGATTAATAGGAGATCAAATTCTTCGTTATTTGTCAACATTACACCAACGGTATAATTTGAGATTCAAATAAATTGATCAACATGCCATACCATATTTCACATTCAGTGGGCAGACTTACAATAAATAAATAATTTTATTTAACACCGCAAATTACATCGTTCATGTAAGTAATGATGAATAAATGTCTGCTCAATTGAAGCCACTAATGGAACTTAAAGATGTTTTACTTCTTTAATTGCCTTAACAAGTTCATGAATCAGAAAACTAATTATAGTCTAAATATTTCAGACTAAAATACGGACAATAAAATGATGTGAAAGACCTCATAAAACTGAATAAAATTTATGATCGCTAAATGGTTGGCTTGTCCTTTGGCACCGTCGCCAGCACTTAATATTTATGCATTATAATTGTGTGGGCAAGTGGCGCATGCGCCAATTAAGCAAATCGATCTATCATAATCATATCTAACGTATTAATAGAGAGCGGTGAGCGGCTGCGCCCGCGCCATGCAAATGCTCCGCGAAACGTGTCAGGGAGACCCAAGTGCTGTCGCGCTGCTTTAAGATTGTCGCAAACACTTATTTCGACCTCAAGCCATAGATAATTATCTCCCTTTTATCATAAAGTGAGAATGGAAATGAATACCATTTAAATTATAAGTTATAATACCCGTTACGTTTGGTACAACACAAACGGCTTTAACCGGAGCTTTCCCTTTCAACAACCACGCGAGTACAATGTTCAGAAACTCGCCTAAAACCCGTAACTAATAATGACAACATAAACTAGTTCAATAGTTTCAAAGTGCGCCATTCCAATTTCCTTCCTTTATTGCTGTTCTCTTGAGTTCCCAACGAAATTTTCTTCAGTACCATTATGACATACCGGACAATATAAATCACAGTGCAGCTAACACCGGAGCAAATAGCAGGGCTAAATGAAAATAATTACGTCGTGTGAACGATAAACACCATAGTGATCGTAGAAAAACTTTCCATGTTACACAATATTTTTTAGACTGAAGGGCTCACGTACCTTTTATGTAAGCAAAATTGTATATGGAAAGCGAAGGACCGGGCATTGTACTGCGAGACTTCGAGAGCGGTATCTTTGCCAGACCATCTTGAGAGGATGATACGACTATAAAGATAAAACTTGTGATGACGTTTGACAATAAATTTCATATTGCTGACCAAATTGAAAATATTGTTAAGTTATGGTCCAACATAGCTCTAAGCATAAGCGCACTTAAATGTCGCCAAGTCGCAATGGGTCGTATAAATTCGACTGGTAAGTACAAAGCGGTCAATAATGCCGAAGATAATTTTAATGGTTGTTGTAATAGACACGATTATATTGAAACAAACAATGCAGATTTGAGTGGGTTTCAGTACATAAAGCGTGTAGAGGCATGTGTAAATGTAGTGGACACTTCGTATTCAAGAGTGGTGAACGTGTTTCGTGTGCATGTCATCATGAATAGGCGAAGTAACATTTATGTATATTCTGATCGTACAAAGACTGCAGCCAGATGTGTTTTGGTTGTGTGATGTGATGTGCCAAATTATGAGATAATTTGAGAGATACATAGTAAAAGACTCGTGCTGGATATTCTGGAGTTCCATGAAAGAAAAACTTACTTTGAATTAATAAATGAAATGCAAGGACCCCAGTATGGTTTGACCAGACTCGATTACTCGAATGAACCCAAAGATTCACACTAGCCCATGAAGCCTCATGATTCATGGGGCTACAGAGATCTTTTAATATCAAGGAATAGACCGGGGCGCGATAATGGTAGGGAAGACGTGCCCTTAGGATATGGAAGGATTATTAGAGCCGTACCGGATAATCACCTTAATGAAACAAAAACTCACTTTTGAAGAATATATTAGGCGGTAGAACAACTATCTTCGATACAAGGCTTTTGTATTGTTCTTGAGCTTAAAAGTACTTGTCTTTTAACCTCAAGAACAATACAACAGCCACTTCAATCGGTTCCTTCTCATGGATACCGATCTGCCGATTACCATTACGCAATAACTATAACTCGGCAATTTTACATAGACAATATCATGTGATAGAACTATTCCATATCGGTGCTTATTCATCGCGGCCGGTTTGCAATCCTAACTGAACGACGACGTTGCCTACTATCGTGTTGCAACTGCACTTATATGAAAAACGGTTTATTTTATATGCTTATGCACGTTATTATAGGTTTTAGTCCCGTTTTAATAAGTCGATTTCGTTTTTGTCCATGATGTTTATCTACTTGCATTGAAAGCTTTCAATCGGAGACTACACAGCCTAGTCATTTAACTGAGACTGTTGATATTGACTGTTTTCTGGTCTTGCTATCATGTTATAATATAAGTGGATCTATTTCATCTATTATTTAGATCCGATTACTTATGACTGTGCCTAGATCAATGTAATAATAAAAAGAAATGAAAACCGCAGGATTTTATTACCTTCCAATCCCCGATTCCCATCCAGCAATAACTCAATCCAATCTATAAACAATATCGTGTCCGTACAAATGCTGTATCAAAATCGTTGAATAGCTGGTTGCTTTTTGCGCAGTACTCTTCACTCCTCACGTAGCTGAACGTGACCTGATTTTTAATGGAACCGCCACTTACACCACGCATTTCGATCATGCTTTGACCAATACTTTTTTTCTTGCTGAACTTCTCTAAATTTTAGTTTTTATAACTTTGAATGGCCAGTTACAAAATAAATTTTGCTTATAGGTCTCATGGTGCTGGCTAGAGTAGCACAATGGTGATTTCATGTTAAAATAGATTACCCAGTCAGCAGGTTCGTAGCAGGGCTAAATCCCCAAGGTATATTGGACTATCGTGATGGATAAGGTGTTAAGAGCGTTGTCACCGGTCCACTAGTGCCACTCCTTTAAAAACATATGATCCTCGTGACTGAGAAGGAATTATGAAAAACGGCTCAATCAACTATATCGGTAAGTGTGTCTAGAATTTTCTAATACCTTTTATAAAGTTTCATATTGAGACATGAAGCAACAAAATTTGATCTAAATAAAAACGGCCACATAAACTTTATAAAAGGTATTAGAAAATTCTAGGCACACCTACCAATATAGTTGATCGAGCCGTTTTTCATAATGCTTTCTCGCCGGAACAAGTTAAATTAATAACAATAATGCATACTCTTGCATAATGATAAAAAAATAAAAAACGATGTGTTGTAATTCTATTCCTATGAGGAATAGAATTTCAACACCTCAGTTTCATAGAATGAGCGAATAGTCAGGCAGGCAGGTCGCCTCGCAACAGGTAAGCTAACACACGTCACTTGAAACAATGCCCCAGAGTAGAATACATATTGCAAATGTGTGATTAGAGAAGTATTTCTATTATGTACTAGACTATATTAATCAGAGGTGTCATTGTTCTCAAAAATATGTTGAATTGAACATAGAAATTGTTTAGTGTAACAGCGTTTTTGGTAAGAAACCCGCATTTTTTGAGGTTATAATCTTTAGATGATAATATCACCAACAATTATTTCTTGCATCGAAAACATCTCAATTTTGAATGCCATTGAAACCCATATCTGGATAACAGCATAGGAGTTATTATGAGTAAACTAAATTTTTAAACATAAAATACTAGAAAATGCAAAATAGCTTCAATTTTCTCTTCGATCAGCGTGGTGATTGCGTAACATACAGTAGCAATGGGTTTAACTTTGACAGTTCAACAACATTCATTGCATCATTTACGTTATTGAACCGACAAATTTTTTGAACATATGAAGCAATGGATAAGTAATATCCTTCAAAAGCATTCAGTTTGTGCTGATCCCGAGTCTAGGCAGCTTAATACGACAGCATTTAATCCACTTAGCACAGTCAAGATAACACGTAAATTATAATTAAAAGCGAGTGTTAATTTCTCTCAGAGGACTAAGAGCCTCGCAAAAGTTTCAATGTCAGAGAAAGTGGTCCCGTACGCGATGTGCAACTGCAATTTTCTAATCCGCACTTCCGATGCGAGCATTAAAAGCTCGTTTGTAGACCAACAATGTAATATCCTGTGAGCAAATAGTTATGTAAGGGCAATGGGAAATTACAGTGTTATAGTGTTACGGCTCTACATGCGCCGGAGCAATGTAAGTTGACCTGAATTGAGATTTTGTTCGATTACCCACATTTCGCTACGGCTGTAAAGTATACTCTTGAATACTATTAACCCAATAAGGGTAATATGATTCGACGAAGCTACATCAGCTGTCAACAAATAATATCTTTATTATTTTATTTCCAATTCGCTGACAGGTTTTCTATGAAGTGTGAGTTTAAAAGCATCAGCAACACGTATATTTACATAAAAGAGTTTCACTAATGAATTCAATAGCTATCGATTTGCGACTCCATTAGAGTGTAAACAAATCTTGACATTCACCTTTCATTGGCGTTCGTTTATGGCGAATTTCCGGTTGGGCACCGCGAAAGCTATCGTCGTGACGAATCAACGCTCGAGATCGGATGGGATCCCAAACACCCGAATGCAGGTTCAAGATCACAATACTTTCGTTAAAGAAATCGTCAGTGGGGGTTTCGTAATCGACGACCTATGACCCCAGCCGTTATAAAACAACAACGTAACCGAAACATGTCGAAAGTTTGCTAAATCGTTGAATCCAAACGACCGACCATATTAATTCCATAGAGTTTTAGAAACTACGTGTGTTGGTTGGTCTACTGGGGCGCAAAAGCGTCTGCTGAGTATGAGGTCCTGGGTTCGATTCCCAGGTAGGGCAAAGTGTTACAGAGTTTTACCATCAGTTTCTTGGAAGCATTGGGTCCATAAGTTCTCAGCAGCCCGGAGTCTGGACAAATGCCCGGTTGAGGGCAGTAGGCTCGCCCCCTATTACTTTGGACTTAAATATAACTGGTGAAATGTGGGTGTTCTATAGGAACCCCTCTGCCCAACCCTTATTGGGATGATGTGATGGCGTGATGTTATGTAAATAGACTGAATGAAACATTATTTTATTATGTGGAATCCATAAATTATTTATTTGATGAAGTCTCGGCTCTATGAATAATATCGGTCTAGAACAATATCGAAATATTGAATCAGATGTGAAAATTCCAGTTTCAAAATATCGATTCCTGCTGTTGAAACACTGAAATGTTTTACGTCCGGTGTTAGTTTTATGCATGTGTAGACCACTGAGTCATAAGTTCATAACACATACTCGTAACGAATGCCGACTGTATTCAAGTTTATTTTTGACACATTCAAACCTCTTTATGACAGCGATTAAATAAAACACGAGATATTTATGGGTTAACACATTCTCGTCTATGGTTAAGATCAAAACGTTACTGTAGTACCAGCGGTCGTAAAGGGAAAACCTTGTTTATGGTTTGTAAACACACGTGTAAAAGTTTCAACTTTCGAGTTGTCTATTGAGTCCTGATCGCATAAATCTTGCACAAGTAGGCAGGTGGAGCGGCGCCGGCGCACCGCTGCCACCCACTTGTCGAGACTGGATCTGTTATGAGTTCGGATACTAAATACTGCTTTATTTTAGTACTAATGTTACTTGACTACAACTTCACTTGTTGCTGTATGGCGATAAATTTATTTGGACGTGAATCAAATCGTGTTCAATTAAGGTCTGTAGACCTCCCTGCCTAGCCTTTTATGCTTCCAGAATAACCAGATACAGCTGAATACCAGTATATTACATGGAGCTACTGCCTATGTGACCTCCATAACCCAGTTTTAACTGGTTGTCAGACTTTCGGGCTTCTGAAAACCCATAACACCTGTCAAAAATCTACAAATGACAGCCGGGACCAACGTCTTAACTTCCTTTCCGAGGCACGGAAACCCTCTTGGTATGTAAAGATGGTCACCCATCCACGGACCAACCATGGCAAGCGTAGCTTAACCTGATCGATCGACCCATGTGCCTGTTATTAAGTACTTAAATACTGTTGGTAGATACAGGAAGAAGGTTATAACGGAGTGGCAGATTAAGAAGCCGAGACTTGCGACAAAGTCAAAGACACAATTTTAGGTCAAGTTTTCACTGATAAAAAAAAACATTATAACAATAACGATTAGCCCAGTTCAACGACCTAACATTTGACAAATAAATAAAGAAAACCTGAAACATCTGTTCCGAGATATAAATGCTGGTTTGTATATTTATGTAAACCGCGAAGAAACGCCAGTTTAACTGGGTTTGTTTGGAAACTAGAACACATTCCAGGCGATTCGCGGCGCTAGCAATTTGTTAAATGGATCAACAGGTTTATTAGATGCGGTGATGTCACGGAACAATGGCGCCGGAACACTGACCGATTGCTTTTGCTGAATAATGGAAAAATGCAATACTGACCTGACTTTGAAAAACTGGGACTTGTAAATAATGTGATGAAAACAGTGTGCCAGAATGAATCTTGATATCAAATACTTTAAATTGTTTTCTTAAATTATTACCTAAACCTTATATTGACTAGGAAGCTCAATGCCTACCTTGCAATATGTCTATACAGTGTTTGAACTAAACCTTATTCTGACTATAAACCAAAATGCCTACCTTGCAATATGTCTATTATTTTAGGAGAAGAAAGGGAGTACCGTTGTCTGGTCACAGTTCTAACCTAACCTAACCTACAGTTCAGAGGCCCTAGTGTAAGTTTATTTTAACCATCTCGATTACTTAGAAATTATTGCATTTTAGGCATTTTGCTTATTAAACATTTTGATCTCTAGGCGATTTACAGCTTAGGCAATTTGCTGTCTGGACGTTAATTTAAAGCATTTTGCTTCGTAGACGAATTGAAATTTAGACATTCTGATCATAAAGTAGTCTGTAATGTCACCTTTTGATAATAGTACTTATCCACGTCATATGGAATAAAATTTTATGAACTGTAGATACCGATTACATGATGTCTTATCTATAACATGCTCATGCGCATGAACTAACAATTTAAGAGCTGGATATATGCCATTGACCTTGGTCGTGTGGGCGTTACTAAGTCAAAGCTCCCCGCGTGCGCCTCCCACCCCTAACAATAATTTCGTGCAACGCGAACTATAATTTTGTGCTATAATATTGCATCGCCGCGCCCGGCGCCCGGCCCCCGCTGCCCGCCGCTTGCTATCTACTTATCGCTTCCAGTAGCTGTATCTAATGCAGAGGTGTAAAACCTTGTGAATGTCCAAGACCGAAAGTAAGGGAAAATATAATTATGTATATTGTATAACTTATAGTTTTTTTATTTTATTAACATTAATTTTAGTTTTTCTGTAAATGAATCAGCTTTAGTATTATTATTTTAGTTTCTCTATTCGTATATTGTATGATAAATATCTATGAACCTATTACGCGTTTTAGGTTTAACTATGATGATGAGACTTTTACATGTTACCTTTTTAGGGTTCCGTAGTAAACGAGGAACCCTTATAGTTTCGCCATGTCCGTCTGTCTGTCCGAGGCTGAGCTCAGAGACGGTTTGTACTAGAAAGCTGTAATTTGGCATGAGTATACATATTAATCATGCCGACAAAGTGGTAAAATAAAATCAAGTAAAATATATTTTTTTACGGTACCTCCCCTACACGTAAAGTGGGAATGTTTTTTTTTCAAAGTCAAAGTCAAATAATTTATTTCAAATAGGCACGAAGATGCACTTTTGAACGTCAAAAATTACATGAATAGTTAATTGATTCTAGTTGCGCCTTCCAAAATGTAGTTATGTATGGAGAAGAATGGGCAAGAAACTCCATACTTACTCTTTTAAAATGTTAACAATAGTTTGTATACATTAATTAATATTTATAGGTGAAGACTATGTACCTAGAATAAAAAAATAAAAAATATAAAAAAAATCATCAAAATTACTTACCACAATTGGTAAAAAGAATGAAAAGTGAAGTAATAACAGAAAAATTAATAAATGCGATAGGTACATGGTGCTCACATATTTACAAACATTGTATATGATTTCCCAAAAAAATAAAAATAAAAACAACATATAATAAGTCAGTGTGTGAGTTAAAATATTAATCACAGAAAATAAAATTAATATCATAAAAATTATGACAGTTAAATTAGCAACCAGTTTGATTTTGTCTAGACTCTAAATTGTCCTATGGAGCAGGACCAGCATGTTTCCAAGCATTCTTATCTTGGATATAATCCTCTAATTTGTAATATGCTTGTTTACAAAGTGTACTTTTAATATGAGTTTTAAATTTTCTTTCATTTAATTGTAATATATCAGAAGGTATTTTATTGTAACATTTAACACAGTACCCCATAAAAGATGTATGTACCTTAGATAATCTGAAAAATGGTTGATCTATTTTATCTTTATTTCTAGTATTAAAATTATGCCTATCACTGATTTTATTAAAAATATGTAGATTTTTTCTTACATACATAATATTTTCATAAATGAATTGGCAAGGTACCGTCATTATATTAATCGTTTTAAATAGTTCTCTAAGAGATTCGCGGCGATGTAGATTATAAATGGCTCTGACAGCCCTCTTTTGTAAAATAAAAATGGATTCAATGTCGGCAGCCCGACCCCACAGTAAAATGCCATACGACATAATGCTATGGAAGTAGCTAAAATAAACTAAACGCGCGGTTTCTATATCTGTTAACTGTCTTATCTTTCGAACAGCATACGCGGCCGAGCTTAGCCGCCCCGCAAGAGATGTTATATGAGGTCCCCATTGTAATTTCTCATCTAGCGTGATTCCTAGGAAAACCGTTTGATTAATAAATTCCAGTTTTTCTCCGTTCAATATGATGTCACATTCGCTACTTCTAACATTAGGTAACTTAAATCGAATGCATTTGGTTTTTTTATTATTTAGTACCAAATTATTTACAGTAAACCAATTTTGGACCTGAAGAATAGAGTTATTCACGTCGTCAAGTTTTTGTGACCGTCGATCTATTTTAAAAATCAATGATGTGTCATCTGCAAATAACACCATCTGCGGTTGATTTTGAAGTAATTGGGGTAAATCGTTAATGTAAACTAAAAAGAGGAATGGACCCAATATCGAACCTTGAGGAACGCCCATTTTCATTTCAGACCCTAATGAGTTTACGCCGTTTACCTGAACTTTAACCTTCCTATCCGTCAGGTATGATCTAAGTAAATCAAGAGCGGTATTCTTAATTCCGTAGTGCTCCAGTTTCAGCAGAAGTGTCTCATGGTTTACGCAATCGAACGCCTTAGAGAGGTCGCAAAAGATTCCAATGGCATCTTGTGCTTCTTCCCAAGCGTTAAAAATGTTCTTTATTAGGGTGACACCGGCGTCAGTTGTACAACGCCCCTTGGTGAAACCATACTGTTGTTCATGAAAGATGGAGTTTTTATTAAAGTGACGTAACATTTGATTGAGTATCAACTTTTCAAACACCTTACTGAGAACTGGAAGAATTGACACAGGCCTATAGTTGTTAGGTTCCTTACTATCACCGGACCACCATGTTGTTGGGTGTCGTTAGAAAGGTCGTTCAAAAATATTGTGAGTTTGTGAAAACCATTTTTGGATTGAGGTATCCTATTGCAAAATATTAAGCTTTTAACTGATTTTTTTTGTTAGAGTCAAGTGTCCCCCCCCCCTGCCAGCTAAATGGTTGGTTTTGGAAATCTGAAAAAATTCACGGTAGTAGTATATATAACGAAATTAAAAGGAAAACTATCACAGCTAAGTAAGCTTTACAAGTTAACGAGTACTAATCAACCAACTTAAATTTGCAGTTGTGGAAACATGTTCTCTCATACATTCCGTATGGGAGTACATGTTTTTCAACTACAATGTTAAGTTTGTTCTTGGGATAAATTTATCCCAACTACTACTATATTGTGCGTGGTCTGACACGCCCTTGGCCGGTTTTTTATATCTTGAATTACTCGATAAAATTTACTACTTTAAAAAAATCGTGGACATTATGAACTTGGAAGGACCGGTCAGATTTACCAAAACTGTCAATCTGACTCCATCGAGACCGGATTACCTATAAAATCGCCAATTTGCGTGATTTTGAAGGGTTCTATTATACTAAAAAAATGTATATGATGTTGCTGTTGTATTACCATGAGACAACAAAATTATACCGTTGTAGACTACTAAAACTGTTAGTTGAAAAAATCTATTAATTATAATTAAATTGGTAAAACTTATTGCAGAAGAATTAAAGGAAAATAAAAAATCACATGTATATATGAAAAAATTTAATCTCAAAATTCAGAAAAGTTTAACTGCCTTAAACATACTCGCTTTGGTTCTGGTTCATCATATGGTTCATCGATACCATCTCACCATTTTTGGATCAAAATATAACATGGTGTAAAAATTATTGGAATCGATTCAGTTACTGATTCTGAACAAACTATATTCAGGTTTCGCATAAACTAAAAATAATGTTGTAGATATCTACACAAATTTTATAAAAATAAAATTGACAAAATGTTTAATATCCATGTTCGTTACTTTCATACTTTTTGTTGTCATAGTTTTACGTTCATAATACCGAAATATCAACCATAAATGATTTATAAATTAATAGTGCCCTTCAAAACATTTTTGTGTGACAATGGCGGATTGGCGGTGGCTAGCGGCTTCTACAAAGTCGTCCTTCCGTCTACGAACTCGCGTAACTATATATAAAACCAAAAAATATCAAATTGGTTGGGCCATCGACATTAATTTTGTTTGCGGAGAAAAGTGTCATAGGTCCGTTCAGCACAGCGTCTCGTCCCGCACTGGTTTATTGGGCGCCGGAGGGGTGGCTACGCGATTTGCGAGTAGCGATTACGTAAAAAAATCCATATAAATAATTAAGAAAGTTATTTGGCAAAAATAAGCCAAAGGTCCCCTCTGCATTACTTAATATAATATATTGGTGGCAATTAAAAGATCCTGTGATTGATAGTTCAGGAGAAAAATGGTAGTAAGTTACAAAAATAGAGGCCACTTTGCGTATTTATTTATGATATTTCAAATATATTTTTATTGTTTTTGAAGCCAAGAAGACATGCTTTATATTGTGTAGATTAATATATATTATTTTGAAAAAAAATCTTGTAAGGGTTACGGAAAAAAAAGGTTCTAACGTATCCTAAATAAAGCCCAATTCACGTATATCGAAGCCTTAAGCAGAAATCGGCCAACTGCGTGTCGGACCACGCACAATGAAGGGTTCCGTAATTGGGATGAATGTTTCAAGAACAAACTTAACATTGTAGTTGAAAAACAAGTCCTCCCATACATTTCAAATTTCCAACTGCAAATGTAAGTTTGTACGCAAAATATTGAGTGATTTACAATGTTATTTTAAGAACATAGACTTCTTAAAGTTTTCCTTTAATCTATAGGTATAGAAAAAAAAATTGGCTCAGTAGTTTCGGAGATAAGGGGGATTACAAGTATTTATTTTAAAATTATTAAAAAAAAAATATATCTGAAATCCTAACAATAAGCCCTTTCATTTGGTATGTCACATGGTACAGTTTGCAAAACTTTTTTAAAATTAGAAAACTTGCTCCCCAAAAGTGACCCTCATTCAAACTTCATTTATTTACACGTTACACGTCCGTGTTTGGGTCACTGGAATTTATATGTGTACCTTTCAACTTAATCGTTCCAGTAGATTCGGAGCAAACTGACTGTGACAGTCGGACAGACAGACAGACAAACGAGTGATCCTATAAGGGTTCCGTTTTTTTTAATTAGGACGTACGGAACCGTAAAACCATACATTGCGCACTAGGAAGTAAGAAATTTCATCAAGATCAAGGCTTCATGGCTTAAAATATGGCTTTTAAGGCAGCCTAACATTAGCAATGGTACTTTTATTATGGAGAAGAATAGCTATACTATTCGATTATGCTTGTATTGCTCTAATTTAATATTAAGCCAAACACAATATGGTATAGGCTCATAGCCCGAAAGGGTCCTACATACAGGCGCGACACAAAGGCACCGCTCGTGGCGCGACACGCGGTGCTTTTGTGTCGTGGCGCGTGTCGCGCCTGTTTGTAGGAACCTTAATTCCATTCAATATGTCCAAGAACCGCGGAAAAACCCGATCGCTAGTTCAGAATGTATTACAACCACCGTTAGGTAACATCGATTTATTTATCGATATTTTTATAACTTTATCGATTATAAATTAACGACGTCCACGCGAAGTAATGCCAGTTAATTGCTACGATAAGATTATTGTACGATCGTAAAATATTATCGTAATTTGTTAGTGCAGTGATCAACACTGGTCTTATGCAATGGATGTAGCACCTTGGGCGATGCACTAGGATATTTTATCGTTGTATTCGATGGCGATTTCTCCTGGCCAACTACTTTGTTTTGATATTGCAATATAGTCGTGAATATTTCAATACATTTCGAATATTCTTGTTTCTTATCACTACAGACATTTGAACGGGTGAAGCTACTTTTTTTATCGACTTCAAAACACCCTGTACTGTATGTACCGCTGTATTTCACACTCGACATTAAATAATTGGCCGATGATACTCAACTCAACCTTTTTGCTCACGCCAAAACCAATAGATACTACTCTTACGTCACTCAGGTAACTTCATGACATAATGTAGTAACTTCAATAATACGTGTGCAATTTGTTATGACTAAAACATTTGGAAGGTCGTCGGCACAAGGTCGAGAATCGCTTCGCTATTTATAAATTAATCAGTAAACGTTGACTTGACATAATCGCGTCATTCTTTAAAATATCTTAGCTGATTGTTACAAACAATATTCTGTGTTGTTTTTTAAGGGAAATGAACCACTAGGAGTACTCAGGCGTCTGGGACCGCTTGACAAGCTGGGATCACTTGCCCGATAGCGTTTTTAAGTCGGACCACGTGATGCCAAGCGAAATCTGTACCATCCGCACTTGGTTGATTGGCTATGAACTAAGTACGGATGGTCTAGATTTCGCTGTCCAGTCGTACTCAGCACTTCTCAACCTTTATTATGCGCACAGCCAAAGTGTGGAACTCTCTGCCAGCGTCTGTGATCCCTTTCACATATAACTCGTGTGTCTTCAAAGCAAGAGTGAACAGGCATCATCCTTCACATCTCTCATCCATCGCTCTCCATGGTGTACATAATAAAGATTATTCTATTCAAGATCGAGGTCAAGAGCAGGGGCCTTACTCCCGAAAACGATTCGAGTTTGATTTTGATTCCGATTCGATTTCGTTTCTGAAATTAGAACCGAAGTTAGTTTCGCTTCGAACCACCGCACGATCGTGCGCTAGTGTTGGATTCAAGAGTATGGATCGGCATTTAATTCGAACCCAATTCGATTGACTCAGAACTCGATGCTGTCGGGAGTAAAGCCCCAGAAGCGAGTTCGAACCGAAATCAAAATCAAACTCGAATCGTTTTCGGGAGTAAGGCCCCAGGCCCAATCAGCAATAAAAAAATTAAAAACAAAATGCTATTCGCAGTCCACATTTGGTAAATGGATAATCAGTGTCTCAGACTTTAGCACTAATCTCCTCTACAAATTGACCCTATTTTCTCCACAGACTGGACCTCAATACTCCTCAGACTACTCCTAATTAACATCAACGTCTTCAACAAATTAAAAGCACCACAAAATCTAATTACGCCAACATACCCGAACCCTTTACGACCTGAGCCATTTAATCACCAAGCCTATCAGTGCTTTAATTACCCCTCTAATCGGATAAGCCAATTGATAAATGAAGCATAGGCATAATATGTGTGTCAAGTGATAATTAAGGAGATTACTGACATAGGTAATTAAGGAGGTGTTGCGACATTTAGGCAGCATGTCAACAACCTTGCTCTATTATGAAGACAGTTTGACGTTACTGTGTCTAGTGGAGAGGAGAGTAATTGCTATTGTTATGTTTAATGAGGGTGAAACTGTAACAATTAATGAGTTGGAACCACATAGATAAAAATTGGAGTCAGTATAGTTTGTTTCAAAACCCTGGGATAAAAATGTTAACAAATGAATAAGAAAACGTACTGTTTGCCAATTTGTAGTGCTAATTACAAATTGAGTAGTTTAATTTGTAAAAAAATATAAATGCCAGAAAGGTTACCTACCTCGAATTTAATTTCAGAGAAAAAGTATTGGAGACAGATGAGCAACCTCGTCAATATGAGTAATCTCAGCCGAAATGGTTTGATAATATTACCTAAAACAAATTAAACATTTCATTATTTAATGTGAAAATATAGTATAGGTACATTTATAACTTATTTCATTTAAAACATAATAAGTACCTAAGAATTACTTAAATATTACAGTTTTGTCAAAATAAACTTCATTTAAAACGCGTTACCGCAACAGGCGAAACAAAATTGCTATTCAATCTCATCGATCGGTTATCCGATAAATATTCTGTTAGGAAAATACCGAATGGGCGTTGAGCTAGTGATGCGATAAATCGATTGTGTGTCGCTACGTGTCGCGCATCTGTAATCGATTTAATTGCCGGATCGAATCATTGGGGGCTACGTCAGCGCGATGTTTCCAATGAACCCGGGATGTTTACTAAATGGAATATTATTTTAAAACTTCTACATCAGCATTAATAATGTTTCTTATGCAGTTAGTTCTAAATTACCCGAAGCTCGTATGCTTTTAGATACTGACATTCTTGGAAATGCGAATGAAAGTCGTATCTTTTCTCACGAAAACTGTAAAACTCCTGATCGATTCAATTGATACCCAGAAAGCTATTCAGCAATGAAAAATGTGGTCACACGTTTAACCGTGATCACATTACAATTTTAATAAGCGACATTATCTCCGCACAAAGAAACGGAACAATCACCAATACAAGAAAACAACGTACTAGGTTTAATTGTCATCATAGTAATTGAAGATACAAAACAAATTAATAATCAAGTATCGTGGCAAATAGCTCAATAGCGATTGTTGAGTCTA
This sequence comes from Dryobota labecula, assembly GCA_947523025.1. NCBI lineage: Eukaryota > Metazoa > Arthropoda > Insecta > Lepidoptera > Noctuidae > Dryobota > Dryobota labecula. Next base: position 4,661,330 of record OX383292.1, read on the forward strand.
ACAATTGGCGTGACGGGCTGACCCGGGAGCCAATCACGGCTAATAAACACAAATGAACTACTGATCAAACAGATGGACAGACGGACTACTACTGACATGTACGGAATAAATAGGCCAACTGGCCAACCGTTCGAGACTGAGATTCCGTTTGTTATTCTAATTGGTCTACAAAACGTGTCTAGCTTGTTTGACAACGCTTTTTTGAGAATGATCGTTAACTGACTAAATCAGGGCTATCGCGTACGAATTTGCCGCTAGAGGCGTTAGTGTAGTGTGAGGTCTCCGAAATTTCAAATGTCACTCTTTGTGGGTGGACTACGCGGGTTTATTTCAAATTAGAATAATGTTGTGAATATTTTACAATACCTGAGATTAATTCAGGCAAATATGAGTTACGGGTCAATGAATGTCAGTGCTTTGAGACAGTTTTATCCTTCGCAAACTTATGTCCTCCTTTTTTCTGAACAAAAAGGGACGCGCAACACTACGGCATGTTCGATATTTATACGGTACCTATTAAATATGATTTAAATGTAAACTTTGTTTTCACGTCCGTAGTAACAAACTTTGGCAGCTATACTTCAGGACCTTACTCGACAGTGGTGCCAACTGGTGAGCACAAAAACGGTAGCCCTCATTGAATTAAATATGATAGACAATAAAATTTTATAATCAATAGGAAGTCGAATATTTCTATTTGAGCTTTAGATTTAAAAATCGATCGATTAATTTAATTGTTTACGAGTGTTGTTTATTAAACATCATCATCTATCTTGTCCTTGAATGCTCACAATAGACTAATAATAATTATCATTCATCATCGTCAACGTAGGGCTTGGGCTCTGTAGTTTCGAAATAAGACAGATCGATTGACACGGGAGGAGCCAAGTGGGCCGAATCGATTCTGATTCGATTCGGCACTGTATCGGCCAGCGATTGCACAACTATTTAAGGTTAATACCGTTCAAGGACTCCATCGGCATATTGTACCGATTCGAATCTATATTGTCATGGTACTCGATTAATAACAAATGATTTAATAGCGCTCATTGTGCACTGTCAACTCGCTACTCTAAGTTCACGGTTGCATTGAATCGAGTGCTCGATACGCTCGATTTCATAACGATATTAATGCGAGTGAATTGGATCGTGTGTAGGAATATTCATCATGATTGCTGACAGGCGTTGCGTTAGAATGGAGTGCGAATGATTGATTGGACACGCCGTAGAAGACAGACAGTGTATTACGTCGTGTTTTTATTAAAAAATCACGCCAATAGAACTACATTTTCAAAGAATTTGCAAGGTCAGTTGGACATCAATCAAAGCATCACAAAGAAAAGTAGACATGCACTTTCTTTTTATTAACACACTGCATCGTTGCAAAAGGATTTCTACATGCACAAAAAAAAAACAGCAAATCTACTCTTCATTTTGCTCTAAAACCGCTCATCATTATGCAGCCTCATGAATAAGACAAGACACGAAACAGCCTTTTATGCGTGAATCGATTCAAATTTAATTCATCAGGAGGCGTTGTCGTTGATCTTTTCCCATCACTCAAACAATCAAGAATTCAGAAATCGATTATAATAAAGTCGATGTTAAGGACGAAACTGAAAAGCATCGACACTAATAACTGGATCGGTGTCCCTTATCGATACAATTTATCGCGAAGTGAAACCGCAACATTTCGTCACATTGAGAGGTTTGTATCGAATTAATTGGGACATAGACTTTAATTATAGACTTCGAAGATATGATATTGCATCTTAATTGTATGGTAGGGGTCTTGAGTATTTCAATTAGGTAGTATTGACGTGAAATTAGTGTTGACCTTGGAGCTTTCATCGGTTAGTTATATTTTAATTGCACAATGGGTTGAGTGCACAAGTCGTGCGCAGGAGTCGATAGGTGTTCGTGACCACCGCGTCACATGTCGACGTGAACTCCTCGCCCTTGTAGCCAGCTAACTAATACTATTGAACGACAAATATCAAAGGGTTATTTATTTTGCAACCGATCACTGCTGACATCTTAATTACTTTGGAATCGTGTCAATGTTACGTATATTATGTGACAATTAAGCAATCGATAAGATTCCGAACAAATCAATGTTATGATGCACTAACCAAAACAAGTCTTCCATCTTAATAAGTAAGATGGAAACCTTGTTTTGGTTAATGATTCACTTTACATGGTTAGAATAAATCGTGTCTTACCCATTTGTGACACGAAAATCTAAGCAACACAAATACGAATGCTTAGTTTTAGTCACGTTCAAACCCAATGTAAGTTATTAAGTAATTTGTTAAGCTCTTAACAGCGCATGAGTCCAAAAACAAACAACCCATTTGCCTCGACAAAGTTGAGTTATAGAACCTAAATGGTTCCAAGCAGCGCTGAGCTAGATAAACAAATCACACAACGTTTCCTTTATTCCCCCATCCAACGCGGAAACTAACAAACAAATGCATAAAACATTCAATACTGAATTGTTAATTGTTAAAACATATATAATGAGCAAATGCAGCGCGGCGTCGCAACGCCTGCGCCACCACTCAAAGAATTAGGTCGTTGGCGTGAGCCGGCGCCGCGCACTTCGTGCGTGCACTGTTTACCTAAGCTGAGATATATGCTCACGTTCCTTGCTTGCTCCTGAACGGTTGAAAGCATGACTAATTAATTGACGAGCATCGAGTGGGCGGACGCACACACACACACACCTATCTCGATGAGGTGTTTTAATTGTATTTGAAATAGAAAGTGATGTGGAAAGTGCTGCCAAATAATTTAGACATTGTCGACTGTCTCACATTTACGCAATTAGAGTACTGAAACTGACACTTAACCGAAAATAAAAGGATAAAAACGCGGATATGAAATGTCACACGTTCCAGAAGGACGTTGGTACACACAATAAAAACGAAACAAAGACTGTTGCAAAAGTCCTTAAAGGGCCATTTAGCAAAACAGATGACAAAGATAACGCTTTAAACGTACACAAACAGGTAGAGGAGGCAGAGTCTACTTCCGCAATTATGCGTCGCCGCCGGAGGGTTACATCTGTTCTTACTAAAAGGTTAACGAGAGACATTAAGCACATTTGTGTCTGTACAAACGGCAAAAAGGTTGATGGGAAGCGAGCGGAGAAATTGAACATCTCACTGTCATAAGACATCACTGTCACTGACATGGGATTTACGTAACACTGAGATTGTTCTAGAGGTGATTATGGCAGTGGAGGTTAGCTATATAGTGTGATTTCTCTGCGAGATGCTTTTGAATTAGACTCTCTGAATGGGATTGGAGAAATAACTCGTTTAATTGAAGTACAATTTGATATCAACATCATCATCATCATCCACAGCTCGACTGCACCCTGCTGAGTATGGGCCTCTCGTTTCTTGTGCCAATCCCCACGCTCCTGTGCCAGTCTCATCCAGGTTCTACCCGCGATGGCAACAATGTCGTCCGCCAATCTCGCCGCAGGAAGGCTCGTACAGACTAGTGCGATATCGCGGGCGCGACGCGACACTATTAGTACAATTTCTTTGTCGGAGCCTGTCGCGGCCGCGATATCGCGCGAGTCTGTACGAGCCTGGACGACCGACACTTCGTCTTCCAGTCCTTTGACGCCACTCGATCACTGCCTTACTACACCTGTCATCACTGCGCTTTCTCAGGTGTCCTGCCCAACTCGTTTTCCGACATCGAAAACCTTCTTTTTACTGGCTGTGAATTGAACTTTACAACGACAAATCTGTCACACGAACCCTCCTCATTCGCAAATGTCCCTATAACACATTGACTCTCAATTAGGACCAACTCACAAATCTAATTGAAAACTAGACTTCACGTATCGTCACAAAACAGGGTCGCTGTTGAACTCAGCGTGCGTGTTGAGCGTGTGTTCCATGCTTTATAGAGCGATATGTAAGAGATCAAGTTTACCGTAAGGCCCGATTACGTCGGTTATAAATCGAATCCGGACCGGACAGACGACACGTTGCGAATTAACGGTAACGTGCCGAATTCGGTCGCGTGCGACCTGTTGATTGGTGACTGAAGTTCAGCTTTGATAAAGGCGATCCGGCTGCTCATAAATATCGGATGAACTGCATGATTTTAATTAAAGTACTCAACAAGCTTAAATAAGGTCACCTGTTCGAGGATGTCATTATTAATCGGGAATGCAAAAGATCCGACGAAGGAAACAGAATTAAAAAGTTCTTGTAACAGTTCCACAAATGTAGCTTATCAAGTTTTGCGGTCAGTGTGAAACGTCTAGTAATTTAAAATAAAAATTAAGACAGAAACAGTTAAGTCATTTAGCATGCGGTGTAACGGTAAACACATCACAAATCTGTCACGAGACTTACGAGCGAACAGCCATATTATGTCAACTTTATTAAAGCTGCGAGATTTTGCTACAGTTACAACAGTGCTATGAAGAAGCTAATGTATGCTATATTGAAACAAAAAGAAACAAGCCTGCAATTGAAGAAGGTTGAAGGAGGAGCAAGGAATAAAGATGATTAATGAAGGAACAAGGATGATTGAAAAAACTTTACAAATCCTTATGCTAAATTCACAGAGTGATTCAATAAAGGTCCAGGAAATCTGAAAGATGTGGAAAGGATCCAATAAGAATCAATATAACATAAGAAGAAAGGGATGATACTGCAGTTGGCATTCTTCATTTTCGAGTCTGTCCAAATCATTCGGGGTAAAAATTTAAAAGAAATCTTTCTGTGGCATTTTATTTTAGCTTGGCTTTAGCTTCGCTTCTTCAATGTGTAAGTAGTAAGTATACCAACACGACCACAAACTAACGGGGCACCATTACATTTTACATTTCATGAGCACAAACTGCCTCGTGGGAAACGTCAACTTAGCCACTGTGTGCGTCCGTGCCTCCACCAATGTAGGAGTTTGTTTATTTGTCTATGCCTTTTTTTGCCTCCTTGTTAAAAGGCTATGAAACTTCTGGTAGGTGTCCAGTATTGTTAAAGGTGATTGTTTAAATTATAATGAAGCTGGACTATAATGTTATTCTGTTTTCTGTGACGTATGTGTTCACAATGAGCGGAAAATTAAAATTAAGTACAGAAATAGATAAACAATAGGTATAGGGAATTTTATTAATAAATAATTGTTAATGATTGTCTCACCTGCGTGATTGGAAAATCCCTAAATCAAACATTGTAGACAGAAAGATCCAGACAATGGAAACCTTAAAGATCAATTTACCTAGCTGTACCTATATAAGATGTATTGGAGGTCTGCGACAATTCCTTTTATCTGTGTATATTTCCATTGAGTCCACCGCTCTTTCTTCACCCCCACCCCCACTCCCAAGTTACCAACCGTTTCTCAAAACGCCACGTTTTCCTAACTCGTTGCGGCCAGTTAAGTTACTTTTATAACAGTATTTATCTTCAGTTGTTCGCTGACATTACACGTGAGGAACCGTTTAATTGCTATGACAGTGAATAGTAATTAAAGTATTAAGATATTGGAACCGCAACTAATAACTTTATGTCACAGATGAGAAATGGTACAGTAGCACAGAGTATGTTCTGCTACATACTTATAATAGGGATGATGACAAAAAAAATATTTTTTGTCCGCAATGTAGATTATTAAAAAATATTGGACACGTATTTTTTATTTTTACGTAATCAAAACATTACGGCGATACATTGAGTTCAAATGTGGCATGACGTTACTTCTCAGTAGATTTTATACGTAGCTGTGACGTAACTCCCCAAGTTTAATGTGTTTTATCTAAGTATTTTTTTATTAATATAATAAAGCAAAAAATACGTGTCTAATATTTTTTTATTACCTGACTAGCTTTTGCCCGCGGCTCCGCCCGCGTGTATGTCGGTTATCGCGTAAAAAAGTAGCCTATGTCCTTCTCCATATCCCAGGCTATATCTCTGCCAAATTTCATGACGATTGGTTCAGCGGTTTAGGCGTGAAAACGTAACATACAGACAGACAGACAGATAGACAGACAGTTACTTTCACATTTATAATATTAGTAAGGATAGTAAGGATTGACGGACTAAACAGTTTTTCTTTTTTTTTACCCAGGACACATCCCTATTGAGATACTTTGTAGAGGTTTGAGGTGTCAGCGGTATTATATGCTGGTGTGTGGCACACCTCAGCAATTCCGCACGAATCCCTTTCTTTTAGTGGTCTGTATTGTCGTGATTTCTTTGATTTAACTTAAAACAATGTATTATTTTAATACCGAATTATAATATCCACTGTGGCAAAACTGTCAAAGTACAAATTTATTGTAACAAACTTTTAAATGTATTTTCATTATGGCAACCGAATGTCCTTTTTAGGGTTCCGTAGCTCAAAAGGAAAAAACGGAACCCTTATAGGATCACTCGTGTGTCTGTCTGTCTGTCTGTATGTCCGTCTGTCACAGCCAATTTGCTCCGAATGTAATGGACCGATTAAGTTGAAATTTGGTATACATATCAATTTGAGTGACCCAAATACGGACGTGAAACGTAAATAAATGAATTTAGAATATTGGGGTCAGTTTTGGGGGGCAAATAAAAAAATTTAAAAAAAAAAAGCTTTACCAACTGTACCGTGTGACATATCAAATGAAAGGGCTTACTGTGAGGGTCTCAAATGTATTTTTTTTATAATTTTATTATAAATTGTTTTTAAATTATAAGAGAAAATAGACGAAAATTGACCATTCCCCCCCTTCACACCGAAACTACTGAGCCTAAAATTTTGAAAAAAATACTGAAAATAGTTCTATTCTTATAGATTACAGGAAAATCTATAAGAAGTCTATGGTCTTAAAATAACATGGTAAATCTCTCGATATTGTGCGTACAATCTTACATTTGCAGTTGGAATGTGTTGGAACATGTTTTTTAATTACAATGTTAAGTTTGTTCTTGGGATACCTAATTTTTATAGATAATGGTACGGAACCCTTCGTGCGCGAGTCCGACTCTCACTTGGCCGGTTTTTTGTTTTGGCTACACTTAGAAATGACGGATATGATATCGTTATTTCTGGGTGGGGGCAAAAGTCGTTTTAAATGGTAAAATGTTGTGCAGAGCCAGTCCTCGTTTGATTGTGAAATAGTACACACGGCCACTTATCAAGCTATAATTTCCAGTATAAGCTGACTTCACAATATACGGGAATCCTATACAATGCGAGATCAGCTTAAACTGGAAATGTATAGCTTGATATGCCTTGTGTACAGTTGTGCGAAATAACAGTGTTAGCGAGAACAGTGGTTTTTTTTTTAAGTATGATGGTTTGATTGCCAGATGAGGGATAGGAAGAACAATAAATAACACTCACATGTTACTTCGAATACGAATCTGAAGATTTCTTTATTCTCATTCTTTATGGAGTGACCAAAAAAGTGACCGATGATCAGTCAAAATGACAGTAGTACAATGTTGTGTGTGAATATTAACTAAAATTTTGCAACTTCCAACAGTAGACTGCACTGAAGCTATAATTACACGACTGCCCAAGAGTTTCTTTATTCCACCATAACTTTAAATGCTTGAACAGATTTGGATGTATGGGTGTCGTTAGAATCCTAACATCATCCCGAGTGACAGACATATTTTATTTGGAACAAAATTCAATATGGCAGCAGTATGGCTCAATTTTCAAATGTGTGAAAAAAACTACAATTATTACAATATGGGTAACACAAAAAGACTTCAATGAGCACATTTCAAAACTATATAATTTATTGAAATACATTTTACATAGGTACGACAAACATGGGTAGGTACATGCAAAACAAACATTTCATCTTTGGCTGCAAACGATTTAATCAGACTTTAGTATAAATGTCAATAAAGCCACCTTCCATGATATGTTTTAAAATACAACTTGTCAGTAAAATTTATAAAGTAAACATTATTATTTAAAAAAAATTAAAACAGTCGTGTTTTTAATTTTAATAATCTGACTCTTGCACAAATAAGTACAGGATGCAAATATTGAGCTATTGCTTTTTTTTTTTAAATAGATATTCCATGTTCATCTCAACGATTGTATGCATTGGCAGATGTGGACAGAAATAAAGCGGTAGGTAAGGTATCAAAAGTTGTATAATTTAGTGTATACCTGAAGTCTCTAATTCAGATAATTTATGTAAACAAAGTAATGTCAAAAAATGTCACTGTCAAAATGACAGGACAGTGGTGCAAAACATTTTATCATTAAATGTTTTTGTAAATAATCATCGATAAAATTAAAGTGAATTAATTATAAGAACTATGCAAACAAAATACCGTTGCCAAACAATGTTTTTTGTAGTGTGTCGGAGACACGGTATATGATAGTCATAATCAGCCCTTTTAAGCCCAGAGCTAGACGTAGGCGTCCCAAAATCGATTTCCAATCGAAACAGTTTACAGCCGTTTTCATCCAAAATGTGGCTAGATATGCTACTTACAATATGAATCTATTTATGAGAGTTGTAATATTAGTGTTGTTGAAGATTAAAAAATGTGAAAATGTTTGGATCTCCTGCATTGTTACCAGTATCATAAAATATTTTATACCAGAAAAATCTCCTTTTATTAATAACTTTGTTTAAAACCGAAAATTTATAAAAATAATTACGGTATGATTATTTTTTAATTATTATTTCTTAAAATCAGTACTTAAAAGAAAATAGAACCTCTTTTTTTGCAATTTTATGTCAATTACCATTACGAAGATATTTTTTTGTTGTGTTATCCCCGTTGTTTACATAAATTATCTGAATTTGAGACTTTGAGTATAGTAAATTAAAACCAAGATATTTCTAGACCCAACAAAATATCTCATTTTATTTCTGTCAACTGCAAAAGTTTCCACTCATCTGGCGTATGCGTCGAGTATTTATAGTCTACTACATTACACGAAAAAAATAAAACCCATCCTCTTTAAGTGCTCATAAAAATATTTATTAAAAAATACTTACATAGTAAAATGGAGTATAAATGGTATTTTAATACATTATTTATCTTGTAATGACCACCGCACATGAGGACAACCACGGACACCCGAAGATCGTTTTACGACATAATTTAAGTGATAGTAAAGATTTCATCAATATTCATTAATATCATAAAACCACAGGAAACATTACCAAAAAATGACGCGATTCGAATTTCGTGGTCACAGACCATTATGATGAATATTGATGATACTGCAAGAATATCGTCGATATAATAAATTGAGAATAACTGTGTCTGTTTATTGTTAGACAATTATTGCAGCTTTGTATTGAGTTACAACGTGTATGAAAGAATAATCAAACCGTCAAAGTTCTGTACACCTAATTCCAGTAATATGTATAAATCAAATTCATTCAACTCGGCAAAATACCAAGTCTTCTAATTACCAGACACAAGTTCCACGTTTCGGGGCAGACGAACGTATTATTCATATTTCATTTCACTAAAAAGAATCCGTAGAAATTGCAGGGGATTAAAACTACACTGGTCATCAAAAAAATAGGCCCACCTGCAGTTTTACCGCAAATCACGTTTTTTCTTTAGCGAAACAAAACTAAATGATTTAGTAATGATATGTTTAATTTGACATGTTTATTTACACCAATTTAAGCACAATATGAACCTAAAAAATAATTTAAAAAAACTTTTTTGCCTTTAAAATTAAAAAGAATAATTTTACACTTTTTTGGATTCATTTTAAACACGCTCTAATTTTTTAGTCATAAGTGTTATGAACACAATTCTTGCAGTTTAATATTGAGTATTCCTCCTTCTTGCTTGAATGATGGCCTGCATTCACCGTTTTAGTGACCTAATCAAGGTTTTGATGGTCTCTTGATGGATTCGGTTCCATTCTTCCCTGATGGCGGTTTCCAGGTCTCCTAAGGATCTAGGGGCTGGATTACGGGCTCTAACCTTTTGTTTAAGGGTGTCCCACATGTGCTCTATTGGCTTAAGATCAGAGCTTCTTGATGGCCACGACATAACCCAAATGCCGACCTCTTCAAGATAATCGGTGACAATGCGCGCTACGTGTGGCCATGCATTATCATGCATTAATTCAAAATTTTCTGCAATATAGCCGGCATATGGCACCACATGGTCTTCCAAGATCTCTGTGATGTAGCGTACTGCAGTTAAAGCACCATTTCTTATAAAAACCAGCTCCATGCGTCCAGTTAAAGATATCCCAGTCCAAAACATTACAGAGCCCCCACCATAACTGACTGTTTCTCTTATGCAACACGGCATACCGTTCACCTGGCCGTCGCATGACGTTACGGCGTCCATCAGAACCGTATAAAGTCATCCGACTCTCATCACTAAAAATAACTGACTCCCATTGGCCAATAGTCCAGTTGACGTGATTCTGCGCAAATTGAAGTCTGGCTTGTCGATGAGCTGTGGTCAATATTGGCCCCGTTGCTGGCTTGTGTGGTCTTAAATTCTGCTCACGTAGTTTCCTTCTTACAGTACTGTCACTTATAGCCACACCCGATTTCCAGGTAAGCGTCGCTAGAGATCAACGCCAGAAAGGTGTCGATTTTGTAAAGCTGATACCACGATGAAACGGTCATCCCTTTGAATTGTCACCCTATATCTCCCAGATCCTGATCTTCTTCGATACTGCCCAGTCTCCAGAAAACTTTGGTAAACTCGCCGAACTGCAGAACGGCTGAGATTTAACCTCCTGCAATGCTATTCTCTAAGGATACAGCCTTGTGGTGCAGCGCTGCCGCAGCGGTGAAGCTCAGTTTGGTATTCACTAAGCGCGTGAAGCTACACTAGCGCTCAAGGCTGTGACGGCCGTGAGTTAAAACTACCCGACGGAGGTTACGGAGGGAATTATTGACAGTTCTCCATAGATTTTGGTATTCCGTAAGAAAAAACAGCGACGAAGTCGCTTACAGCCTCGCCCACAGCCTCGCTTATAACTGTCAAATCCAAAAGCTACAATATTCAGGCGGAGTCTTGACAAAACTATTAAACTGTACATAAAAACTTATATTTTTCGATTCTTATAAATACTTGGTATTTGAAAAATGGCAGCTCGGTTAATTATCACTACATATTATAAAACAAAGTCCTCCGCCGCGTCTGTCTGTCTGTCTGTCTGTCTGTCTGTCTGTCTGTTCGCGATAAACTCAAATACTACTGCACCGATTCTCATGCTGTTTTCACCAATGGATAGCTTGGTTCTCTAGGAAGGTTTTAGTATATAATTTGTTATGTTTTTGTATGCATTTTTGTATGAATTAACGATATTTGTTGGAGGTGTCGGAAAAAAATAAGCCGTCTGGGAGCTTTCAACGAAAACGCTGTCTAAACCCTTTGAGATATAACAAAATAATGTATGGTGGAATTGTGTATCATAAAAAGGTCTTCAAAAAAGTCCGCGATGGCATATGTCTATCTCTTAAGGATAACATACTATATCCATTTTATTGACTTTTTGTAGGTATTTGTTTGCCGAATTTTACTCTTGGAAATACGATTACGATAACAATACGCTATAATATCAGTAGCTATTAGCCAAATTATGTTCGTAGATAAATAAGCTAGCTACTTACGTGTATTTCAAACAGTATACAAGAATATTTATCATAAAAACATTACTAAACACGGCGGCCTTATGATCAAAATTTGTGCATTCCAAAACTTTCGTTACTTTTTCACTGACATATTTATCACTTTTCGATAAACTAACACTCAATACGAAATCTACACTTATTTCTCAGTAATTCTGTATAAGATTCTTCTAAGATTAAACCGTTTTCTCATTGAATCCATTACTTTACGCACGTATAACCTTGATGAATGTTTACATTAAGCATCGCGTCACACCGCCACACGACCCAGTGTTGCCAGTACCTGCATCGATTTTCGGACGATTCAGTAACTGAAATGGGACGATTTTTGGACAAAAAGGACGGCTAGAGAAATATTAATTTGTGTGAGTACTGTTATATTTTTAGGACAAATAAAAGGTGAAAAAAAAAAATAAGATATTCAAGATTTTAATTTTGTTTTTTGCATGTCTTTGGTCGGCTCAATCTTCACGACATCCTTAATTCCTGAACTCGCGAACTCGCAAAATGAAAACTCAATTTCAAATAAAACACCGACGAGCAGCGTAGTAACTCTCGTACGTAATGAATTCAGCTGAATAACCGAATGGTTGTGGTTGTTTGTGTGCATGGAAGGTACAGGCAAGCGATACGGATCACTGCGCGTGAAAAAAGGATGGCTGGCGATATTTGCCAGCACCTGCACCAGCAGTGGTCTGAAATTGCATTCACACGCCGCGCGTTTCGTTTACTTAAAGTTTTACGCATTTTTGTAATTTTTAAAACTGCGTTTTATTATTTGCATTTTAAACGCGTTTTTGTAATAAGAAAGTAAATGATTGTATTATAGTTGGCTATTTGAAAAGGGACGGAAAAGGGACTGAATATATGAACGGACATCGAAGGGACGTAAAGATGTCTAAACGGACAAAAATCGTCCCTTTTGGGACGTTCTGGCATCACTGACACGACCACAGAGTATAGACGTATTTTGTTTTCTTTTTTCGTTCGTTTAGTGGTGTTCCCGCTAAAATGTCAACCGGTCAATTATTAGTCGATTAATCGAATTCTACATCCAGATCGTGTTGCAAGTACAAAATAAATGTCTAATATTTCGTCCAATTGCGAACGTGACCCTGAGAAAAGTTAGTACTTACGTGAATTATTCTAAAATTATTATTTGTGTCGCAATTTTATTTCGTGTTGTATTTGGTACAATTGATTGCTTTAAGAATTTGAGTGAAATTTCGTATTTTGATTTTGTGTTTGTTATCTTTAGGTAAAGACTCATTCACGTTCAGAACATAAGTACTTTTACTATATTAAATCATTTGTTTCGGTTTCTATTCACATAGTGTTCATGAAGAAACCATAAAACCATAGTTATTATTGTGAAATGTTAAGAGTTTGATGTCAAGCTCGATAGATGGCGTTGACGTCGAAATAGATCTCGCTATGGTTTCGTTACCGCGATTTGGTTGGGGTCTCGCAATTTTAATTAAATATACCAGCTTAGATCAGTACACAATTGTGGTTTTATTTTCAACCCTATTAGTGTGCACATTAGTTCGATAGTTCAACTCATTACCAGCTCGGTAATAAACACATAGTGAGTCACATTAAAATTAATATTAAGTTAGAATTTTGAGATATGAGATATAGCCTGGGATATGGAGAGGGTAGTACATAGGGTACTTTTTTATGCGATAACCGACATCCACGCGGGCGAAGCCGCGGGCAAAAGCTAGTAAAGCTATATTTATTAGAAGAAGCTAAGAAAAGTGATGATTTGCAGAAAGCTCGACAGGCTAAACAAATAAGAAAGTTCAAAACAATATCTCGTGATAGAGAGTTTATCCATATTTACAGGCTTTCTGAGGATTTAATTAATATATTGGAAAATGATTTGACTCCATATATGCGTCCGCGAGTTCGTTCAAGTGGTTTAACCAAGAGGCTAAAGGTTTGTATAACTACAGTTAGGTTTCTTGAGATAAGATGGGTAAGTACCTAGCCACATACTAACAAAAGCTTATTGAATTCCTGATGTTTCAGATGCTATGCACTCTATCATTTTTGGCTAATGGAAGTTACCAAAAAATCATTGGCAAGAATGTAGACACATACATATCTCAGGCTTCTGCATCTAGGGCAATCCACGAAGTTATTAATGCTCTTAATAATAAAAACATCATTAGTAAGTATATTAGATTTCCGCAAAACCACAGTGATCGACAAGTGATCAAGTCAAGGCAAGTATCTAGAGTACCAAAATTTTCTTGTTAGTCTTGTTTATACAAGAGCCATTGTTTGAAATTTGAATGCTGATTACTTACAGGTTCTATGAGAAATTCAAAATTCCAGGGGTGCTAGGTTGCATTGATGGCACCCTGATTTCCATGATACGTCCTAAGGAACATGAGGAGAGATATTATTGCCGAAAAGGATATCATGCCAGGAATGTTTTAATTGTAGGTAAACTGTTGATCTTTCTATGTAGAATTATAAAGAATCCATTGTAATTATTATACTTATTTCAGATTAATGATGCTGATCTTAACATCTTGCATGTGGATGTGACTTTTGGGGGTGCAACACATGATAGTTATGTTTTTTCAAACACTAGAGTAAAGGAGCATTTGGAAAATTTAAATAATAATGAAGAAAAAGTGTACTTACTTGGTAAGTTATTATTTACAATACAATGATAACTTAACACAAGTCAAAGTTGCACTTAATTCCAGCTTCATACATTGATTTCAGGTGACTCAGGATATCCTCAAAGGCCTTATTTAATGACTCCCTTTAGTAATCCAGAAACTGGGACTCCAGAGAGCCATTACAACAATTTGCACAGCAGTGCACGGAACAGTGTGGAGAGGACTATTGGAATACTTAAAGGGCGGTTCAGATGTTTATTAGTTCACAGGGTATTGCACTATGATCCTATAACAGTGGGAAAAATAGTGATAGCTTGCTGTGTTTTACACAACATGTGTAATCGAGCTGGGCTACCAGCTCCTAAGTTAGACCAATGTGACTTAGATGAAGAATCTAGGTTACTTGGAATGCTGACAATGCATCATGTGTTGGAGCCTGATGCTCCAACACATGATGATTTAGTGAGTGGGCAGATAAGTAGGCGGGATTTAGTTAATCAATTATGGCGAGCACGTCATATCTAAAAATCTAAATATGCTTTCCTTTCTTTCCAGATGTGGAAAACATGTTTAGATAGTATATACTCACCATAATTGATTATCTAATCATGGTATTTAAATATAATTTGTGAATGTTAATGTAGATAATAAGTGCATAGATTAATCAGTATTAGCTTCTTTAGATAAATAATTATAGTTATTATATCATATAATTAAGGTGTGTTAAAGGTGTAGTGTCTATAGATATTATAATTATGAAAAATTATTAGACTCTATGTACAGTCATGAGCACCAATATGTATACACTTAGCAAAAATCTAAAGCAATTTTCATAGTGAATAACGATTGCAACTTTGAGATAAGACCTATTTTATAATAGTATAAGTATATACTAATATATAATATAGGTCTTATCTCAAAGTTGTAATAGTTATTCACGAGAAAATTGCTTTTAAATTTTACTAAGTGTATACATATTGGTGCTCGTGACTGTACGTCTTTATACCTTTGTCTCTATTTTTACTAAATTTTAAAATGTGCATACAGTATGCTATGGGGCATGTGAAAGTAAATAAATACTTATCTACATAATAAAGTTTTTTTTTTATTTACCATTAAAACAATCAAGCAATCAAATCAAAAGGCATTTATTCAAATTAGGCTGAGAATCAGCAATTTTGAATGTCTTAAATTACAATATTACAAAATAGTTAATTGATTCTAGTTGCCCCTTCCAAAAGGCAGTTATGTATGGAGAAGAATGGGCAAGAAACTCCATACTTACTCTTTTAAAATGTTAACAATAGTTTGTATACATTAATTAATAATTATAGGTGAAGACGATGTACCTACCTAGAATACAAAATTACTATACCACAATAGGTAAAAATAATGAAAAGTGAAGTAATAAAAGACAATTAATAAAAGACAGTTAATACAAGACAGACAAATTAATAAATGCGATAGATACATGGTGCTCACTTATTTACAAACATTGTATATGATTTTCCTAAAAATTTAACACATAATAAGTCAGTGTGTGAGTTAAAGTATATTAATCACAGAAATAAAAATTATAAATTATACAGTTAAATTAGCAACCAGTTTCATTTTGTCTTGACTCTAAATTGTCCTATGGAGCAGGACGAACACGTTTCCAAGCATTCTTATCTTGGATATAATCCTCTAATTTGTAATATGCTTGTTTACAAAGTGTGCTTTTAATATGAGTTTTAAATTTTCTTTAATTTAATTGTAATATATCAGAAGGTATTTTATTGTAACATTTAACACAGTACCCCATAAAAGATGTATGAACTGATCTTTATTTCTAGTATTAAAATTATGTCTATCACAGATTTTATTGAAAAGATGTAGATTTTTTCTCCTTCGCTAAAAAATAGATCCATGTTTCGTGCATTCAATTCCCTCGTCTGATGGATGCACATAAATCCTGCAGTGCTTGGGTCTGCCTTGACCATGACTCACTTATTTGTAGGAAAGTCTCTAACATCCTCTGCTGGTTGTCAATAAGCAGCCTTTCATTTTCCAAACGCCTCTCTTCAATGGCGACAAAACGTTCAGTCAGGCTCACCATCTGTGACTGCCTTTGAGAAGGTGGTGAACGCTGGATCAGACGGCGTCGTGCTGTTCGACGCCTACGAGGTGCTATGAACAGAAAACATGCAGCAAATTACTAATTAACTAGAGGTAAAACAAAAATATAAAAGCCATTATGTAAGTATAACAGCATCACATCACCCTCTGAAGGAATAGATATTATATTACAGTGTATTATACCATTTTGATTGAATAAGGGTTGCTGTAGAAAAAGCCTACAGAAAATCCCAACAAATTCGCCCAATCTGGGAATTAAAGGTTAGACTACTGCTTTTTACTCTAAACTGATAAGTAACTAAATTATAATTAAGTTGACCTTACATGAAGAGGCAATTGGGGCATTACTCCTATGAGGCACTGCAGGTGGTGATCTAGCCTCAAACTGTAATACAAAAAAAAAGTTATCTAAACATCCATTTAAACGTAACATAATTGTAATTTAACATCACAATGTTAAACGTTTAATATAACATATTATGTTATTATATTAACTTACTGGTGTTGAATGTGTGGACTGTTCAGTCTGGAGCATGCCCGGAGTAGCATGTTCTGCATCTGGGAGTAATTGCACATGACCCTACAAAATTAAATTTGAAAATTATAACTTCTCAATATACAGTTTTCATATTAAGTATTGTAAGTAATTAAAATGTAGAAATACCTGAAGTATGCTCTCTGACACCTGTGTTGCATTTGCCTCCTCTGTAACATCTTGTATACTCTGCAAACAAATTTTGATTGAATGCATTGAGAAGTAAAATAGGTAATTATGTGTTGAATAATATTTCAATAAACATACCAAGAGTACATCTTCTGAAGCTTCAGCATTTGGCACGTCAGGAGTCAAATTAAAACTTGGCCCAGGTTCATTAGCAGGCTAAAAATTAAATGATTGAAAATTAGATTGATGTATTTCATGACATATCTTACTATATATTTTATGCAATTTAGTAGTTTTCTTAAATAAAATTAAAACAAGCATAACTAAAAAAAACATAAATACATGAAGGTCAATTTCTAGCTCCCTATCACCAGTTACAAAGCTTTCGCCACCCATTATTGCAATTATTCTTTCTTCAATAGCAGAGAGAAACCCTTCCTCTAGTTCACCACCACCTGTTTGTTGCCTAGCCATCCGTATTTGACTGGCTTTTTTTCTTACCGCTGACTTCTTATCCTTCCAATACTACAAAAAAATATCCAATATCTAAATATCGCATAATCATAACAATCATAATAATTACGGCATTTATAAATATAGCCAATGTACATAGGTACATGATATTTAACTTTTTTCTTAAAAACAATCAAATTACGCATGCCTACCCATACCTACGCAAGCTGGGGAAGCACACCAGTAATGTAATAACTAGGTACAGACGCCAGCTGCACATCAAGCTACTACAATCTGTCAAATTTCTTTATTATATTTTCAACTTTATCACAACAATATAAGGTTCAAGGTTGAGTGCGAAAATTTGACAGTTTCGGATAGCTTGACCTGCTGGCGTCTGTACATGCTGTTAACAAACCTTTGACCATTGCTTCCAACTTTTAATGCAGCCACTTCCATCACTGTTTAGCTTGGCAGCTACTTCTTGCCATGCTGCTTGTGTGCGGTCTCGGGCATGTGATGTCCGAGCGTGCCCTGTGGCAAGCCAACGTCGTTCTTCCAAATTCTCGATTAATATCTCTACTTGCGCACGGGATGGGATCGCACTTCTTGGCATGCTTAAAATACACAATGTTACGATACAACAAACAATAAAGACAAAGGTACATACTACCTATTATAAAACAATAGTTATACTATGTAATTTATATAATTTTAACAATATCTCGTGGATCATACAGTAATAATGACCTAGTAATAATTAACCATGTAATAACAGTGAAAATATACTCACATTTCAGTAGATATGTATATTTATCCTCTCAGTAACAGAACTACCTATGTTCAACGCACTCGCTGATACAATTAAATTAATAATTATACAAATAATGCATCTAAAAGTTTTCAAACTAGAAATTCAAGTGGTTAGCGTCGCGTCGTTTGTTTGTGATTGTTGTTTATTTTATTCATCGTCGTGGGTTGCTCGAAATAGGCAAAGAAATCGTCATTCTGCCTTACAATGTAATTTAAAATACGCAATTAATTCATATATAATTATGATATTTGTTTATACGTTTTACTCTATTCCATAAAATACTTAAAAATAGACCTACCTATTTATTTTTAACCCACAAAACTCTCAGTCGAGATTTATCGATTATAATTTAAAGAATTTGTGTCAAGCCCTAATTCGTCTACGAAACAGCGACGGGAGGGAACAGCCTAGGGTTCGTCGACGACCACAACTACGTTAGTGAATACAGTTTGAATCAGTGCCACACGCTCGGTCGATTTCAAGGCTGTCTCGACGACGAGCTCGTCGTAGCTTACAGCCATGAAATTGTCTTTTAGAGAATAGCACTGCTGGCCACCACACGTCGACTTAAACCTTGTTACAGCAAAGCCACAACTTGGGCCGCCTCAGCTTCAGTAGTGTCCATTATTTTTAAACAGAATTAATCAAAACTACAGCCTTAGCAATTGAGCTTAACGATATGCACATGAAATCACTACAAAAGTCTGTTTCTGACTGGAAGAGAGGGTCGTTTTGTTCCGATGTAAAACCGTCAAATCAGCACTCAACAGTATTTCTGTATAAAAAAATTGTTAAGTGCCTTCAAGTGCAATAAGATTTACGACAAACAAGACGTCAATCATCATATCGACCCTCAAAATAAAAAACAAACATGTGAAATAGCTTAGCTGCGAAACAATCGACTAATATTAAACAAAAACTGGGTGGGTCGATTTTTTTGATGACCAGTGTACTTCAAATTTCCGTCAGCTTGATTGCGAAGCGTGCCTCATCCATAATTTCGATTATAAAGCAATGACAGTAAAAATGTTAATATCATACTGTAACACAACCAAAAATTCATCTGAGCGCTGAGCAGGGGCATCAATCTCATGCAAATTACTGTAGTCACTCATCCAACATGCGCTTTTGGCTATTTTATTAATGGATACGTTGTTAATAATCAATTTGAGGTTCGAATCCTCCATTTTAATTTTTCATACGATGTTGCCATTTTTTGAACAACGGAGTTTCTTTTATCCTTCCGTCATGGAACGCGCGATTAATTTCATTATACACACGAATAATTTCACGGGGATAATAATACAACATTGTTTCCATTCCATTAAATGGTAATATTTTAAAACATGCACTCCAACGTTTTAACTTCAACATAAAGTTTGCAATTTATATTGCAATGAAAATGCATTGTTTAATAAAAAAAGAGGTACGTTACTTTTGGATAAAATTTTAAGAGGGCATACAACAGTCCACTAGCGCCACCTTTAAAAAAATATTATCTCGTCGTGACTGAGAAGTTTCATATTGAGACAGAAGCATCGAAATTCGATCTAGAGGAATGTGGCCGCTTTTCTTTAGATCGAATTTTGTTGCTTAGTGTCTCAAATCTCAATATAAAACGTTATAAAAGGTATTAGAAAATTCTAGACATACTTACCGAGGTTCCTTATTGAGCCTTTTTTCATAATTCCTTCTCAGTCACGAGATAATATTTTTTAAAGGTACGCTTGTACGAGCTACGCTGTACATTGACCTTTGTGGTAGTTTGTACGTCACACTCATTTATGCACATCAATATTGTTTAGCTGTGCATTCCTCTAACATAGCATTTAAGTAGAACTATTGTGTAATTATATTCAGTAGCAATAAATCCATCAAGGGAAATCATTCGTCTACTCATATACATAACATAACATAACGTACCTTACAAGTACTCGTACTAAATAACAAATCCATAACATTTTCACTGTTGGGCATTACACCCCAACAGCGCTAGTGGAACGTTGTACGCCCTCTTAACTACAATTGGCCGAATACACGAATACATTTATACATTGTTTTATTATCCATACTAATATTATAAATGTGAAAGTAACTCTGTCTCTCTGTCTGTCTGTATGTTAATGTTACGTTTTCACGCCTAAACCGCTGAACCGATCGTCATGAAATTTGGCAGAGATGTAGCCTGGGATATGGAGAAGGACATAGGCTATTTTTTACGCGATAACCGACATTTACGCGGGCGGAGCCGCCGGCAAAAGCTAGTTTAAAATAATAAAGACCAGTCAGGCGAGTTGTTAGGTGATAAAATAAACTTCGATGCATCCCATGAATCAAAACATAATTAAACAAGGTGAATAATATTATGGAGAATGATATCCTGTTTGTCGGTTTTGCGGTGCAGACGTGACCTTACAACTCGAAATAAATTTATCCTGTTAAAGTCAACACTGTAGCTCGTAAAAACAAATACAAAAGAGCCGCCATATTGAACGCATCAGCTAACGATGGGAACCCGACACCGAGACACAGCCGTAACGAGACACGCTCATTTCTTTAACAATGCACAACCAAAATAGGAAAACCACGCTCGTCAAGAAATCCGCACCTGCCGATGACCTCCAGTCTAACGGGCATCCCTCCGGACGACCAGCCACTCGGAAGCTATCAGACGTGTGAAACACGGCACGTGGTGTAGGCAACCTAGGGATCTACATTGACTGGTGAATTTATCCAGCACTTTGAATAAAGGTCGCGAGGTCGAGAGCACTACAACGAACGGCTAGTTTGCAGCGTCAAAAGACTTAGGTTATGTGTGCCGAATAACTGTACAAATAAACATTGGCAAGTATCATCAAATTAAAGTTACACGTGAGTCATGATTTAGCGATCTCACCGATAGATAACCTTGCGTTGTCATCTGAGAGTAACATTAAACGATCCGTTGCTAACTAGCTAGTTCAACCGTTAACTGATTCAGATACATTTGGCTTTACTAAAATGTTGTAACTTCGCCTGCTATTACTCATTAGGTTAGAAACATACCGTTTTATACATATAATGAGCTAAGTTTTCCCACGGTGAATACCCACAAATGATTAAATAACTGTCTATGTTCCGCAACACGTAAGGTAAGCATTGTTTTGTCTTACAATATGGAGACTTTCATCCAAAATATTTAGCAACTTAATTCAATCAACGTGTTTAATGAAGATCTCGTTAGGCTATTTGGATAACATTCGACTTCTGGAAATGAAACTGACTTTAACATAAACACAATTGAAAATTCATTGAGGAGTTGAATAATGTTTCACGCATATCGACACAGGCATTAATCAGTCCTCTATTTACGTCAATCACAAAAAAGGAGCCATAAAACTTTTGTGAACATTAATAAATCTAACTCGCATAGGCGTTCCAAAATTCACCTCCCTAATCTCGTCCAAAGGAGCTGTCAGGCTCACGATCATAAGTTCGGTTGCAGCCCAGCCTCCTGCCACTTCGGATTCCAAACATACCAAAGAGATCGCAAAACAGATCGAAAGACGAGACAAAGAAACAAAACAATTCCGCAACGCAGCAGGATCAATTAATATTGAAATAGGCAGACACCCACCTGCCCTGCCATGGTGGAGATAAAACGCGGCCGCCAGACAATATTATGATAAATGGCACGTAGAATATGGACGCTATTATTTATGACTTATATGCAACGATAGAAACGCTTCCTTACACTTCACGGGGCCTCCATTAGATTATCAATTAACCTCTTAACATGGTATGTTCTATTACAATATTAATGAGCTTTCGTAATGGCGTGAAGTTAAATTGATCATTTTGAGAAATTTGCGTAAGCAGTAAAGAAAATATGTGATTAATTGTATTCAATTGGACTCGGAAATGAATCTGGGATGCTGAAGGTTCTATTCTAAGTGTTTCTGATGAAGTAAGAACGCAGTGAGTGTATCCGCCGTATCCAATTTGTTTCAAAGCCGCCGCAACATTGTTTCTAGCAATAAATTTCCCACCACCCGTGTTGAAAGGAACGTTGATTTATTGAAATGTTGTTGGTACAGGATCCTCGAGAACGTGTTAAGCTGTCGGTTAACGTAACTAGCCTCCCAGTTGATCTTCGTTAATGGGGCCTAGCTTTAATATTATCAAGAACTCAATTACAAAATTACTGTGTGACATCGACCTGTGTGTGTGTAGATTTCTTTACTGTATCCGGCGACAGCGACCCATACTAAATTTATTTCCTTTCGTGAGCTCAAGACCTATCACTGCCTCTAAAGTGAGAAGAAAAAATTAAAGGTAGACAATTCAACGGTGAACACTGACAAAGACCCGTGGAAAATCACGATGAAAATGACAAGTTAAAAAAACAAATGGGATGTCAAAATAGTGTTCAAGAGGCTATAACATGGCGCCGAGCAATGACACCCGTGGCCGACGCACCCAGACATAATCCGTATTATTGGACATAATCTTATCAACCTGACGTATTCGACAAAGAACCAGGCGGAAGAAGAAAAATAATATTAAAATAAACATTCTGTAAATGGCGAAAAACGATTTAGCCGAGTGCGTACGTTCCAGCAGAAACAAAATAGCACTATTGAGTTAAAATTAAGTCACAAAGAAGCCTGGCCGGAGGTCACACTTGTCGCCCCATTAATTCCGTGTTAAACGGCAATAACTTTGCCGTTTTACGAGTCGAATATCTACTGAAATTAATTAACAATATGAGCTTCCGTAGTTGATGCTGTGAGAATAATCGAAATGTTTATTTAAACCGGCAGAGGTTAAATTTAATTTCAAGATGAACAATGATTATTGGTTAACACGATTTCACGCATTCGACCATATAATATTTTATACCATATTTGGGACTGAAGACGAAATAATTTTATGCACTTACACAAATTGTTGGGGAGTGTTTGTCGAGTTTATAGTCTGATCAACGCATTTTATTTTCAAAATATAGGCAGTTGACATTTTTTTTAAATTACGTTTAGACTTGGTTTGATGACTCAGATGGAAGATTTCTGTTGCGAAAAGATTTTGCATTCTTGACTTGTTTTTAAATCATTTTCAACGGCCATATCAATTTCATAGCGTAAATGACCGGTCAGACCAGCACTGTATCCAATATTGGCTTTTATAGAAAGGGAAATAACATCTAAATTCGTTTGGGTCCCAGTAGCCAACCTTCCGAGAGGATTACTGAAATCCCTATTAGTTAACGCTGACGCTATCGACCTGTAAAATCTCTAAGCAACAGTATGATCAATATGCGGTAATATGAGCTGTCAACAGTACAAGGAAAACGTTCAAGTATGTGTTGACACAGGCGTTAATAATTAAATAGCATTAGATGCAACACGAGTCATTGCCTCGGAAGAGATATTGTACGAAGATATTTAGTTAGAAGTTGCTCTACAAATTATAGCCAAGGCATCTTTCGCCTCGGGAGTCAGAGACGTCCCTCCTGCATTTAGTACCAATGCATATGGATTACTAAACGTGACACTACCATTTTGACTTAAAATTTCAACTCTTAATATCCTTATCTTCAGCACAAAACCTCGCCGGTGCCTCTCGCGTCTATTTCTATATTAAATCTTATCATATCAGTAACCTTCACGACGGATAGGAATTTATTCACGCAAGATGGATCGCTGAGTATACCACAGTTAACTAATCGCTCATTCTTATGTAATGGACCTCGTGACCGGGTCAACTCAGAAGCATCATAAATCTCATCTATGTAACACAAACGACAGATCAGGCGCACAATGAATTTTGGCCGAAGAACATATTGATCGATGAATGTGAGCAGGATCTAAGAACTGCGAACACGATTGATGGTTTGCCTTCAAATTATATTTGCGTCATCGACGGAAAATTTTGCGCACGTCATTTTTCTCTTGAATTAATACGAAAAGCTGTTCCATCTCTGGTAATGTAATCGATTGTTTTATGTCAGCTAGTGTCAGTAGTTGATATAAAGTTCACAAAGACAATAATAAGTAGGGTTTCGATCTTATCGAAACCCAACTTGTTATTGTCTTCGTAGACTTTGTGCGGCTCATGGGTTCCTAAATTGATAATAAGGTTTAAGCTTATCTGGGCCAAATCGATAAACCACATACCGATAAAACTGATATCGAATTATCAGAACTGCGCTGTTTTATAATTTTAACAAAACATGGTATCTGGAATTTTCCAGAAGTTTCAGCGAACTCGAATGAAATCATTCAACTGCTTAACTCCACAATGAGAAAAACAAGTTGTACTTTGCATTAATAATTTCTCATCAAACACATTCATCACGGATTGCGATTAAAACTCATCTCACTAGATCTTACTACGCAGGAGGTCTGAATCATCAAAATATATTTGGAAGGCGAAAAAACGTTCCTGTATGTGCCATTACCTAATTCTACCACCCACATGGCGTTCAAATTGATTCTCACCAAAATAAAATTGTGCTAAAACACATGTGCCTGAATTATACGGAAGTTTGTGCTCTTGAAGTAGTTTAAGTAGCAAACAGTCATTTAGATTAGCGATTCATATCCTCAAGCCGTTTTTTCTCTTTGGTCATAAGAAACTCGTAAACCTGGCCGCTTAAAACTGTAAAAAGCAAAGTTTCTTGGCAAAAATCTGCAATTTCGTTGTCCTTAATTTCCCATGAGCTGACATAGTTAAACGCTGTTCTGAGTGTGTTTGGAATTTTCCTTTTTTATTCGACAGCGCAAAACGTTCAGTGTTTATGCATAGAGTTGGTATCGTGTTATTTTTTTTTTCTCCTTACGTATGGATTACTGATTGGCTATGATATAGAGTCGATGACGCTGGCTTACAAACAGATACACATGTAGAATTATGTAAATCCCTTGCAAATCTTTCCTTGTAACGAATATGGTAGCCATGTCGATTTCGCATAAGGAGCTTACAACAAACATTGGTTACGTTATGTACAGGGATTATTTATTCATGGTCAAGTTTATGATCAATAGACTGCACTGTTATTGCATTATCCTTCATTATAAAGGACAGCTTTGATTCTATTTGTTTTTAGAAATAAACTTCGATTTATTCAATAGGTGTTTAGAAAACAAGTCTGAATCTTCCGCTCCACAAATATTGAGATCATTACATTGTATGTTATCATATGAAATAGTTGCTTTTGTTCTAATATGTATTCAGTGAGTATATTTGGTCCGAGAATGGAACAAACTGAATCATATCGCAATTTCTATGCAGAGCAGTCTAGTGACACGGCTCCGGCGTAGAATGCCTCTGCGATCGAAGTTGGCGTCGTTCCCAACCACCTAATAAGATTCAGCTTATAAATCAACTAGTAATTTAATACTCTACTGTGTTTTTATTACTTCCTTTTTTCATTAATATGATTGGAAAACTTTGACCTTACTTTTCCTATTTCATGTCAGTTGAATATTCATGATATTCCTATTTGTTTATTTAAATTACAACCAATCATTCGCTACCATTTACAGACAGTTATTCCAATGTCTATTCTGGTCTAGTGAAGATATTTTCCAGATAAAGGATACATTTGATATATATTAAATGATTTAGCACGTGAATATTGCGGAAAGGTCGTGGACGCCACACGTCTCTATAATGTATTGATCTCTTTGTGCGTGGGCGCAGCCCACATGCCATTATCTTAAATAACGACAGACGATCGTTCTGTAACTAATTCGATTTCGCATACCTAATCTAATCGTAATTAATATAGCAGTGAACCATTTCATATTTATTGACATGTAGTAAAAAATTCAGTTAGAAGACTTGAACTAGGTAGGCTAAAGATTTATAATTATATACAATATAAAAGATACAATCTAGAGCAGCGAGTCGACTAATTCGGACTAAAATATCAGAATAAAATTTGCCCAAATGACCTCCAACACGATACTTGAAAATTTCATGAAAACTTAAACACCAAACGAATCCAACTAAGGCGGAGTCACAGGAATAAAACCAAACATAACGTAACCCATGCTCACAATAGGCATAAAAGTCAGTTAAAACTAGGTAAAGGTAATACGGTCAGTTACAACTTGCTGCACCATCGTGGAAGGTAGTTACAACCTTTCCCTCAATCAACAAGCACGAAGCGCGGGAAAACAAGCAATTGAAACATTCCTCAATAATGTTTTTCTTACCCGCGTAAAATAAAATCATCCAGGTAAAACGCAAAACATCAAAGCACTGGGGGCTATAGCATTAAATAACACGTTACACTAATAGGGGCAATTAGCAGGAATGTTTACACAAATAAATCACGATGCGAACATCACATCCATCCAGCCGAACGGATGAACACATGCAATTAATAACAGATAATGTTGTACATACAGTATTTCTAATAAAACCAGCAATCGTAAAATCTTGGCCATCGATGTGAGAACTTGTCTATTAATGAAAACAGGAACCAGAATACATGTCATAAGCAGCGGTTTCTTTACAGCAAAGCAACATGTGTATGGGACTATAAATACTTTAACTGCTATCATTTGATTACTACTAATACTATTTCTCTTGGTTTTAGCAAGAACGAATCACTTAAAGAATATTACTGGCTTAGAATATTAACTAAATTCGCATAAGGAGCTAAACTACGAATACTTACAAAACATTTCTGAATTCTGAACAAGTTACGAGCTCAAGGAACCTCTAAATCTTGGTCTCCAATAAGCTTACGTTACATACGAGGAGGAAGAGATGTTTTATCGATTCGAGCCTGGACAAAATGCCGCATACCAATTATGGGGGACCCAGCACCGGCGTGAAATATGGCCGCGCGGCCGCAGATACCGGTAAGATTTGCTCTAGGAGTAACAAACTACGCGGTATTGAATTACATGATTTACACCCTTCAATATCTAAATAAGAAATATCTGATACAGACATAAAACAAAACGACTACAATAAAGATTAACAATAGAGATATGTTTGTACAGAACCGGTAGGGTCCCGGATACAATACAACACTAAACTAAGGGTGTCAAGTACAGGAACGCAATAAAAACTCGTACAGATAAAAGCTTGAAAGAGCGGACTGCCTTTAAACAAAGCGGAGCAATAGGCCGGGAAATTGTAAGGATGAAGACGAAAGATAAAAGTAATGATCGCAGCACCGGCCGACCTTGAGACGAGAAAACACTTAAACAAAGAGTGATCACAGACAAGCCCATTGTCTACTGTGCGAGTGCATGTGACAAGTCGCGACCGTTGCCACACCGGCCATGATGTGCGAACGCATTCCTGATTCGATACAGAGAACGCTGCGCCAGCGACGGTGCAAGTGTACAAACACATTCACACACGCGCAAATGAATATTTACACGAGCGCTTGCATGGATAACGAACACATTTTGAAAGTAATGTCGAAGCAAATATAAAATTCCCCCACAATAAACACAGAACCAATTAGCAACAGAAAAATGAGCAAAAAGAGAAATCGGTTCCATTATCGGCCGTTCACGGATCCGTACAAAAAATCAACTGCTGTTACAGTTTACGGTGGCAATAAACGTTCTGTGCGCTGTTGTCAAGTTTTGTCTTCAGTTTATTTTCGTGTAATGGCCGTGACCTCTTCACCGGGAGATATCAGCGAGTGACCAGCCGCTCTCGCCCCTCTATCGCTTTCTTCTGACCCGCTTTTCATAAACAATACTTCGACAACGGCGCACCGCTTGCTCGGACGCGAGAAAGTAGCCGATAACATGCAAGAGGCGATGCCTGTATCAATTTAACCAATATCTATCATGGGCCTGCTGAACAACACCGCCGATGCATGTTGCAATGAGAATCCGAATTCCCAATTGGTCCCAGAAAAGCAGTATCTGATTGCGAATGCAGTTTAATTTATCGTGTGAACTATTGCGATACACAATTCGTATAAACTGATATAGATTTCCAAAACAAATTAGCAGTAGGTGATAAACAAAACCGTTATAAAAATCCAGCACAGAAGCACACAGTCGTATTTTGATGCGACACGCTACCCTAATTGAGACAGATTATTATCTATACAGAGGGACGTGCGTACTGTGCCGTATGACTGGGGGAATAGCAGAGCAGATGTTACCCTCATTGGATTAACGGTGACGTTGAGAGGTTCCAAATCATTGCAGACTTCATTAAACATAGTGTTGTTTCATATTATTTGAGATAATGATTAGAATAAAGAGAAGATCAGCAAAATCTAAAACGTACAGCCGGAAAAGCGTATTACGTATTGTTTTTAAGTGAGTAACCAGCTAGCGTTTAATTAAATGAGGATGCAGAGTAAGAGATCTCGGCCACAAAACAATGAAGGTCATAAATCACAGTTTCCTCCGTATAACAGTTGCATCCTACGGCAGAAGCTTCGCGGCGGCAATCCGGCGCACTATCTAAATTGATGGTTTCCGGCGCACATTAGAGCAGAGTCTATCGTGCAGCTGTCTGCTTACGCGACACACTTCATTTGCCGCTGCGCGTGCGCCCCGTAGAAAGTGACGCTTTGTCATCGTCCACACTCGCCCAAAATTGAACAAACTGACGAGAGAAAGAGACAAGCAAATGTATACCAGTGCAAGGTAAAGCGAGAGAGTCGTTTATTGTGTGAGAACATTGAAGTTGCACATTTGGCGTGTTGGCATCCGCGCACTCCGTTTCACGGGTTTTTTGATCTCGCACATAGGTAGGATTCCGCGTCGACAGCATTATCCGGACGCCATCTGAACACCTATTTATCGGAGCGTACGATGCTGGTTTCTCAACTAGCAGATAGCAATCGAGGCATCTCGTTGCGGTCATCATCTGTGTTTACCATAATAATCGGTCACCGAACCGTGCAAGTACATAATTGAATGTAATTTCCGGTGATTTAATCATTACAATTCAGTCAGCTGACACAGTTACAGATCTAATAAACTATATTAGTAACAGCGGTTTGAATACGTTTTCGCTTCGAATTCGATTGACAGTAATTATTTTAACTGGGTTTATTTCCAGCGGTGTATTTTTTGCCTGGCCACAATTGATTTACACTTATTCGACATAATTAAATTCTTGTTATTACAAGCGTCCGTGTTAGTCCCACGCGTAGGTGTGTATCAGTATTTGAATTAATTTATTCATGTGGGCCGTTCGGCAGGAGAGACCAAAAACACACTAGATCAGGTTTCGGTCGTTAATCAAAGCAGCCAACTAGGAAGAAGATAACTAGTCGTCTTTGGCGACAAAAAACTGAGAGTTGAGTGACGACATGCAGCCGACGGCGACGGCCCTCAGTCCTCCTAATGGCCTTTTTAGACACGTTAACAACGTTCCACGAGGCTGTTTTCAGTTCATCACTCCTAGAACATTGAACTCGATCCTACAAGAACATTTTCTATATTACAATAAAATATTGGTTCGCTGGGTGACGTTTCACCAGTCGACCGACAGTCTTGAAGAGATGCAAATACGAATTCTCGTTTCGTTAGTCATCAGAAAAACGTTAATTAAAACCGAATATTTTGTATCTCCCACAGGTTTGTGGCACACTCGGATGAGTCAGAGCCAGCGGTCGGAAGGATAATCGTTTAGATCGGTCATTGATTATTACGTCGGCGTCGTAGTTAATACATATTTTTTGTTACGAGTCTTGAACTAAACAAAGATGGTTGAGGGATATCGACGTGGTAAAAAACTGAACAAACTTACTGTTGTATGGTAATATTTTACTCACCTGAAACAAAATAAGGCAACATTAGATAAGTTCCACAAAGCGTAGGGCTAGCCAAGAACAATGGGCGAAGGGAAAGGCCAAAATAAAGGTCAGGGCTGCGGCGAGTGTCCCATTAAATATTCATGGGTGTATTCGCGTATTGTATGACAAAGAAAATATTTTTAATGCGCTTGGTGCAATAAGAGAGGACAATAACGCTTTACCAGTGAACTCGCATCATAAAATGGTACAAGGTGACATTGAGAATACGTGATTTGACCGGCGGCGGACATTGGCTATCAGGCTTTGAGCTTTACGGAATTACATTTTCTTGTAAGTACTCTGATTTTAAGTATGTTCAATATTTGCTGAATCTTACGAAGAATTTGAGAAATGATTTAGGAAGACATCTTGATTTGTTTTTGTTTGATTTCTTTAATTCTGTTTGCGTTGTAACATAAGCTTCTTAGATTTAAAAAGCTCTGTATCTGCTGGAAAAGTGATTTTGGTCGTTTTAAGACTAATTCTGGAAACCAATTGGTTGGTCCTGTTCTTTTCTCTCACCCCTCAGCTATTATTTTATTTTAAGCTTCAGTTTTATAATTAAGGCGTCTTTCTTCGAATTTTAAAGTATCCCCTCGGTTATTTCCCCACTTGCACCACATGTATCGTGGCTGTGCCGCGGGGCGGCGCACGGGCACGGTTTATGCTAATGCTCGGCTGCGCCGGCCCAAGCCCGGGCATGGCCACCCCGCAAGCACTCGCAACCAACATCTACGTACCTAACAAAGTAACAAACGGTGTTGTTTTCTACCTAACATAAAATACATCGATTATACGAGCGTCTGATGTCTACTCGGAGGAATAAATAAATCATAGCAGTTCCGGCTGCATTGGGTTCGAATTTGGACTTAAGGCTCCATCAAAAACAGGCGCGACAGGCGACGCGACATAAAGACAGCGCATGGCGCGGGACGAGCGGTGTCTTTGTGTCGCGTCGCGTGTCGCGCCTGTTTGTAGGAGCCTTTATAAGTAAAAATCTCACTCACATTTTAATCAACCTGGGGAAAAACCCCGCATCCCATGCTACAGCATTTATTCGCCGGTGGATCCAAGCCGGATATATTTGTTTATCATTATGTAAAATAATAACATAAATCCTTCATTCAAAAAACAAACTGTAAATTAATGAGTGACCTTAAAACAAATAATTATTCAAACGTTATGAAATGAATGAATCAAATAACCATATAGCAATTAAAAATATTAATTAATTCGACGTTAATTTTCATTAAAAAACTTGTTTGTTTATACAATTTTTCAATTATAGTCCAGTATAGCAGTGATATTTTATCGTGTGCGTTTAGTGCGATGTGTGCGGAGTCGGCGTGGCCGCCGACGGCTCCAATTACCCGCCCCGCTGCGCACGCGCCGCCGACGACGCTGCCCTTGGACTAGGTGCTTACTTCACACACGATATAACTAAAACAAAATATCTACAGTCCAAACTATGCGTACAGAATGGAATGCTGGCTCGATTTAAGTTAGAATAAAGGCTCCCACACACTGGCGCGATATTGCGGGCGCGAAAATAGTCGCGCTGCCTGTCGCGCCAGTCTGCGAGAGCTCTAAGCATCAATTAATCCTGCGCACAAGCAGCAGCGGTAGTTCTGTGCTTCTCGTCTAAGCGGAGTGCAGCTCGTAATCCCGGCTGATTGTAACGTATGGGGGATAGATCCGCGCGACCGACGGACAAATTCGCGCGGGGTCCTCACTGTCGCGATTAGCATGACATTCCATTTCTTCGCCGGATTGAGCCGTCAGAGGCTGCAGGAGATTTACGGCGGCGATAGCGAGCGCCCTTCCGCCGTGCTGATAAATAGCCTCTCTAATTATATTTACGCAGCGCCGGTCGACGCGCTATAAATCCTCACCGTGGTATGTTGGAATAACACCGCCGTTTACAGCCAATACGAGCCGAACTCGTAGGATCCATCACCGCTGACGCGAGTATTAGCCCGAAATTAGTAAACTAGCGATAAAATGTAATATATTTTAACATTACAGTCAGCATCACTTACAGAAGTTTAGTTCATGGCGCGCTCCACAAATCACGTCGTATAAATAGAACGCATTCTTGGGCAGGATGCACGTGAACGTGACGCCCGATACCGTAGGTCCCAACTGGATGGAAATACTCCGGAAGTGTACAATTAAAGACAAGCGAGATGCGTATGACGGACGAGTCACTGAACTCGGTCCAAGGTTATGGAAGGGAGTGTAAACAGTCTCAACGGCGAACCGCATCCATCAAGCGTGCAAACAGAGTAACCGAGACACGTCAATATTAGTCCCAGACCTCCGCAAGTCTGCACATCTATGTACCAGCTTATTACATTTGCAACCGTAAATAACAACGATAAGAGTACTCGTATTAACAAGCGATGTGAAGTGGATGACGCAAAAGAAATTATCGATTTTGAATTAATATAGGAAAATTCGCGATTAGATCATGGTTGAACTAATTGATGTCAACATAATTACACGGTGACTTGATAAGATAAATGATAATTATAAAACACTCGCATACGTAAACGAAAGCAAGGTTTTATTTAAAAAAAATTGTAATATTATTAATGTGACACATTTAAAGATGTGTCCGAATTTCTTGGCTTGGGAAAGTCCACACGTTACATCACGAAATCTCATAACTTTGTGATTCATGCTAACATGGCTGATTCAAACGAGAGGCAATCGAGCTCACTGGGCCATCTATCTAGTCTAACACTAACACATAACGCCCACACGAACTATAAACCGCCTTCATTCGTTTTTTCAGTTTCAATAAACACAATATCCGAGCTACCATAAATCTGTTTACTACACAGGTCAAGAAAAACGTGGAGTATAGAGATAGAGAGTCTAGAGAGATAATTATAAAAACAAAGAGTACTCCACAACATTCCACTATATCGTAGTTCTAAAATTAGCGACTGACACACGGCTGATAAAGTGATCCCATCTCGACGGTGCATACCCAAGATTGTTATTACTAAAAATATTGTCAACGATAGACGCTACAGCGCCGTTGCCGAGCCGATCATATCTCTGGAATTATCTAGGCATGCGATCCATCCAACTATTTATTTCGAGACTCGATCTTCACGCCAGCTCTAACATAGACACAGAATAAGCGACTCTCGTGATGAAGCAATAAGACCGTGTTAATTATTGCATCAAGTGCAGATCACGTAACTAAACGCGATAAGGAAGACCAACGAGCAGCGTATCATAATCAGTCAACATTTAATTCATACAACTTGTCACCGAGCAGTTTCTTAGTCGATTCGTAATTAGGTATATCGAGATCTGAGGTACTTATTACTGCCCATATCTAGACGCCGAAGGTCGGCCAGACTTTCGCTACGTAGCGGCGCTGCGTGGCCACATTATGCCAAGTGGCCCAACCCGAGTGTCGGAAAATCTAGTCGCCTACACGAATGCGCGGTTAATACGCGATGCAGACACCGCGCTCTGCGGTGATCGCATTACCATACAGACAATCTAAAAGTCAATACAGGAGCCGTGTTGACATTGGCCCACCGTTACTGTTGGTTTTGTAACGATATCAAAAACCCGCATTCCAGCGGGCTTGTTGTTGAATGAGAGGCTCGATTGTTCTCGAGCGGCAGGCGATCGCCCACGTGCATCGAGGTGTCGCGCTGATTGCACAACCGGCGGTCGGCGCACGCCCGCCTGCGATCCCGGCGCAGGTGACCATTTGCCCGACGGCCTTGCGAATGAAGGGCAAGACCGCCGACCACAGAGCAACCGGGACGTCCGCGGAGCATGACGACTGCGAGCAATAACGAGGCACCACCACCGTCTCCCCCACTTGTATTTTGATACCCAAGAACCGGCATGATCGGATACATCGTATATTCGTACCTACCTACACGCAAGGGAGGTGCGAGGCGATTAGCGAATCGCCTCGCGGCTGAAGAAAAATAGTTGTTTGGCCCAACGGTAGATAAGGTATGGTATACGTGCGGCGGACGCGCTGGCCTCGCTCGCGTGCCGTTGCATACGGATCGGGTTTCGTTCCGCAAACTCGAGATAACTGCAGCACGCCGAGACTCACTGCATACTAGGAGCCGACTTTGAAACGTAGCTCTAGCCTTATTGTATCCTCTTTTAGCTACCGTCGTCTTATTTGAATAAGAAATGCGAGGTTATGCTTATGGTAAAATACATAATTAATTAAGTTTCCTGAGTGTTTTACGGGTTAGTCATGATGCCAAAGCGTTCCGAATGTCTAACTAACGGGTCGCTACGGCTAAAAACAGCGTTCTAATAATCGACACTCGATCTAAAATAGCCGCATGACAAACGAAACAGAAAGTGATGCGTGATGCAACGGACCCGAATTTAGCTGGTGCGGCCCAGGGCGGTGCATCGGCCGCGAGGGAACGCTGAGGCCGGCGCCGCGGGTGCCAAACGGCTGGCATTTCGCACTAATGACACGAATAAGATATTAGCACGGATAGCTCGCCAGTCGGCGCCGGCATCCAACTCAGGTATTCGGGCCGCTTGTAGAATCAAAATTAACCCGCGACCGATAATCTATCTATCTATAGGTACGTGATGTGTTAGCTCTAGCGATACCAAATGCCGGAATCGGGACTGGTTCCCTGCAGGCGGTGATCGTATGCGAGAGAACCGTTATAGCCGCCACATGAAAGTTATTCAATAATCCAACTGCATAATACGATTGGCTCGGAGCCGTCGTTGATATGCAAAGCGTGTTGAGCATGATCGGCGGCGTGCATGTGCATACGTTTGTTCGGCGAGCCGTAAGGGCGCGTGTGGGGGAAGGCTACGCAGCGGTGACACGGCGGCCGCGGGTCGGAGGTCCGGCCGCATTCCGCCGCCGCATGAAAGTGAAACCGCTTCGGCGACCAACCGCTCAGCTGTAGAAAGTCCACGATTACATCTCGCCAGCGCCGGCGTCGCCGGACGAGCAAAAACTGCTATCGCGCAAAGTCGCGCCGGGCTCCCGGGAAACGAGGCGCCCCGGGCGACGTCGCGCGGAGAAATTGCCAATAACCGCTGGCGGGCGCTAAACGATTCCTTTCATTTACTCAAACGCCAGCCGGCCATGGCTTGTTGAAATGTTAAATTTCACTTAAACTAACCGTAACCGAGTGACCGGGGGCTATTTCCGATAGTTGACTTTGTAATATACAAAATAAATCACTTCAACGGTCTAATCGAAGAAATTATCTAACGTTACTTTTATGTATCGTCATTCGTATGAAAATATTAGAAAGAACTTGCATATCCGGTTTAGGTCAACTCCAGCTTTTTACTTGGAACAGGTTTCTATTCCATTTCTTTAATATTTTTCTCCAACAAGTACGATTACAGCGACAGAGTAAGATTATCCTCGGACATTAACGGCAACCTAAATGTCTGCTCAATAAAAATATCGGAATCATTGAAGTGTTTGATGTTAAATTAAAGGCAAACCTAGAAATAAAAACGGATCGTGATTTAGCTAAAATGCGAGGTGATCTAGATAGACAAGACCCGTTATCGAGTGGAGCTAATCCGCTAAGTCATTCAAGTTTCATAGCAATATTCCATAATACAGCAATCGGTAGTCAAAAGCGTTCGTCGTAATCGTCTTGAATGGTGTGTGAGTTGGTTTCCTCAGACTGGTTTGAGTGCTAGCCCAAGTTTGTTGCCACTAATATCCATTTGTGGACTCATATGATGACCACTCCTTTATTGGCGTAGTAGTTTAGTAGTCGTTCTGTTTGCAACGGAAACCTACTAAGTAAATACGTGAATCTAATAAGCAATACTAAACGATGACTTTGTGAATGGTAATTAAAATCAGTTCTTCGTACTAATTTCATATGGGTTCTAATAAAGGCGGAGCATTCCTAGGAATTTATTACACCTTCTAATTTATTGGCTTTGCTTGGCTTAAAGAACGAAAACGTTCATTGAGCGAGAACTTCCACATCGATTTGTGTATACAGTATGTGTTGATGTTCTCTATCAGGTGAACTTTAAGAATAGAATTGTTCCGAAATAGTATGGCTGTCGCCATCACCACCATAAAGGTTGTTCAAGATTGCTGTCACGTGCTTTCCGAGGCACGGAGGGGTCTTGGTACGTAAAGATGGTCACCCAACCACGGACCAACCGCGGCAACCGTAGACCAGGAGCATTACTCCCGAAAACGATTCGAGTTTGATTTTGTTTCCGATTCGAACTCGTTTCGATCCGAACTAGATTTAAAACCAAATACCTATATTTAACCCAAAGGTTGACTGGTAGAGAATGCCTTGTGGCATTAAGTCCGCCTATGTACCACTATTGTACATGAAGTTTAAATAAATAAAACCTTACTCCCACTCCCGAACCAATTCGAATCGTAAACCAAGATTGACATAGGTTCGAGTAATATCAGCGTCGTTTTATGCGTATCCGGCGGATTACGTCATCGTCAAGTGCTCTATGTCTTTTAGGTAGTTATCTCACTCGATCTGAATAAAGTAGCTTCTTTGATATCGTGTAATTTGACGTTTAGTTTTGATCCAACAACTAGATATCTATCTGTCAGATGGCGTGCGGAGTACGAACTTTTCGATCCTAACGAATCTTTCGATCGAAGTTAGTTTCGCTTCGAACCACCGCACGATCGTGCGCTAGTGTCAAGAGTATGGATCGGCATTTAATTCGAATCCAATTCGATTGATTCAGAACTCGATGCAGTCGGGAGTAAGGCCCCTGATCGAAGGACCTGTGCGGTTGTTATTACTTAAGCCACAAGCCCCTCACTCAGCACACGAATAATCCGATCCAGCCCGTCCCTTGCTATCCTCCTACAGCAACGCCCTAAGCGAGGTCCGTACCCCCGCAAGGAGGTGCCCTTACCGTAGTCGCTTAGTTTTTAAGTTTGTGCCCTGGCTGGAGGCCTTAATTTATAGAGGCACCCATAGAAAAGTCCGGTTAAGCAGTAGACAACCTCCTAGGTTGAACTGCGAGTTGCCATTTAAAAAAAAATTTAAAACTCAGGACACGTTTTGATAGACATGTAATTTAGTCAATATGTGCTCATCGTCTTATTCCACTAAGTTTTGCAGCATTTTGACAACCCATTTCCCTACATAGGTTATTTTGAACAAATTATTGTATCCAGGCTTAACATCTGCAACCAGAGGTTATAAACACATCGACATCTGCGGAAATCTAAGATAAAAACTGTCGTACAACACATGGTAAGGGGAAATGTAATCATTTCACGACCAGTGTAACTAGTTGTGAGCCGGTATGTATGCACGATGCAGCAGAAGGGAGAATAGTAATCATTGACAAAAACTACAATTAAGGCGACGATAACCGAATTTAAATGATTTTATACTGAAGATCACGTATAAACGAGTACTGTTAATGATATGAAAAAAAAATATTAAAAGTATTAGAGAATGTTCTTAATTAAAATAAATTTATATTTTAGACTGTTTATATTACATAGTGAAATTATTTTGTAAAGTTATGTCTAACGCGGATAAAAAACCGAGAATCACGCAAAATCTATCAAGCGTATTTTTCTGAAACCTTCACCTTTTTAAAGATAATTTAATTATTGATCTTTTAGTATACGTGTTTTATTAAAATACATTTGTTTTATGTTACATAATAAATTAATCATGCGTCTTATTTGCGACAGCGCTCCTGGATGGGCGAGTCCTATTACTGGCTGGACGTACGACGCGTTGCGTGAGCTCAGTACAGAACACGCAAGCTAACAACTCAAGGTCACTGGCATATATCTGCGCCTTATCTGGAGTCGGTAGCTAAGTGGGACCGGTAGTAGCGGTAATGGTTTTAGAGCTGATAATTAGGCACGTTACTAGAAGAACTAATGAAAGACAGGAATGGAAGTTGGAACACTATTCTAGTGGTCAACATTCTGGACCCGTAAATAATTACAATTATATTTCTTCTGCCTGCCTTTGCCCCTCTATAGTCTATGTTAATAACTTGTCATATTTAATTGTGATTTTCACATCCATTTCCACCATCACCTGCTGCAGTCTTTAGGGACAGGCTTGGTTGATTACTTTGGTTTCGGATAATATGACAAGATCAGCTTTTTTTTCGTGCCCATCTAGGATTTCGAGCCATCGACTAGCTTCACCTTAAGGCGTGAAAGTAATAAAATAAAATTGTTTAATTCATTTATTACATAGTGCATAATTTGGAGATCACCTTAGAAGCAAGAATTTCTCGTGTTAGGAGACTCGGCTCTTCCACTTAGCAAAAGGACGCTTCTTCTTCTATTCGTGTTGTTAATGAATAACCTGGTGTCAAGAGTTTTTAAGCGTCTGAATTGGCTACACAGGCCGTCGAGAGCTATGGGCAGCTCGCCGTCCGATAAGGACCAGGCCCGGGTCGACGGCGCGTTGTGTTCCACGCGCGCTTCAAAGAGATGTCAGCACTCACTGACGGGGTCCGCCAGGACCGGTGCATGCCAGGGTTGCGAGTTTGTCCGAAAGGGATACCGCGGCCCTGACACACAGGCAACTGAAGGAACACGGGTGGGTTTTAGTCAGTAAAAGTCTGACACGACCTCCCGCTCCGCCCACAGCAGGTGTTATTTGATAATTTCCCACTCAAAAAAGAAAAAAAAAAAGGTTTCCTCACGATGATTTCCTTCACCGTTTTTAAGCAATTGATAATTATACAACACGCATATGAGAAAAGTCAGAGTTCTCCTTAGGTCAGAGATCTGATGCAGTTATCTCAGTTTATTTGGGGTCGACGCAGTAGGTTTCTACATCTCTTTCTTTCAATCTATTGTCTACATTTTCCGTGTTTTCAATGGTTTAAAGCGGATTTCTACCAATAAATTAGCAATTTATTTACATTATCAATAAACCTGTATTAGTAGACCGTTGTCGAAAAACATATTGGAGAATAGTGGATAAACTAGATATAAAGAAACAGTTATCAATATAATTTATTTTATTTATTTATTTATGTACACACAAAATACTTGACAGGACAATATATTAACATAGAAGAGCACAATGGTACAAGAGCACAAAGGTAAATTTACTTATAGCTACACAAAAAGAATAGATTCTATCATTCTAATCTATAATAGGTACAAATAAATAAAATGGGAGTGTCTGTTAGTAATAACAAAATAACAACTTTTTACTAAATGCTTATTAAAGTATATGCGGTATATATATAAAAAAAAAAAAACAAATTAAAATTTTTGTGTCTGTCTGTTTGTTCCGGCTAATCTCCGAAACGACTGGACCGATTTTGACGGGACTCACTGGCAGAGATAGCTGATTTTATATGGAGTAACTAAATACTTTAATTTTAGAAAAAAAGCCGCGCTTTAGTTACACCATTTAAAACTCAAGAACGGCTGGACAGATTGTATGATCTTTAATTTGTTGGATTTGTCTCCGCCCCGAATAGCATACTTAATAATTGCGAGAAATTCACAAAAAATAAATTGCATGGAGAAAAATCATTTTCTCATACATTTTGTATGGAACGGCTGTTTTGATATCTCGAGAACGGATTGGAGAACGAAGGAACAAGAAATTTCTCGCGGACGAAGTCGCGGGCAGAAGCTATTAGAACAATACCACAAATGTTACGTATTCTATTCTGTCTATACGTGTCCTATCCATAGTACAGTATTATTTACGCAGGTAAGATGCTATCGTATTCGTAACTCGACACGCCCGATGCGACTCGAAACAACCGTATTCCACGTCATAAACACAATCATAATTATAACTATTATTACGGCTGACGTTACAATGGACCTTGTTAATGATATTCAAACTATTACAACCGTGTGTGTTTCAATTATCATCGCGCTTTACATTAATTTTATTAGCGTAGAATACGAACAGTACAGTAGACTACATGTCAGTGGTATCAAAAACTACGCTTGCGTGCAAAAATATTGACCCGCCCCGTGCTCTCTATTTGACAGACGATATCTCAAAATTAGCACCACCCCATTTCTTCCCGTGGGAAAAACCGTGTCAGTGTTGTAAAAGGCCACTAAGGGACTTACTAGGGAATGGGCAGCAGCGTTCTCTATTCATTTTTAACAATATACTGCGATCATTGCAACCCCCCCCCCACCAAATGATAAGCACCAACGAAAAAGAAATTCCGGTGCTTGGGGTTCACATGTCCACAAAAAGACAAAAACTTAATTTTATTAATATCTAGGCCATTTAAACTGAATTATTAAACGACTTCAAAAAATAGGAGGTTCTTCATTCGACCCATGTTTGTAAGATTGCTTTCAGGACGGTTTTAGAGGTTGTTATTAACAAAACTTGTTGAATTATAAATTTTGTTTCAAATCGAAGAGCGCGGGGTGGGTCAATTTTTAGCACGCAAGTGTAATATATTATGTTGGCCTTGTATTCTATTGAAATATTACTGCGTCATTGGTTTAGTGGCCGCAAGCGCTACTGCAGAGCATGAGGTACTGGGTTCGATAACGGAGTCGGGCAAAGTCAGATTTCTCAGTAGCAGAACGGAGTCTGGATTTGTGCCCGGTTGTTGAAAATAGGCTCGCCCATGGGACTTAAATATGACGAAATGTGGGTGTTCCTACTATAGGTACCTCTGCCTAACCTTTCGGGGCAACAAGGCGTGATGTTAATTTCTGTTATGTATCCTATTGAAACTTCGTAATATGCTGGGCCAACTCAAGATCAGTGTTACCACTGAGGCGCAGTAGACTGTACTTATCTATAGTTTCTGAGAATTTACTATATGATCAGGAAGAATAGAAATGGGTAATTTTAGCTTAATTTGCATAAGTTTATGTGGGTAATTAAGACAAATACGTCACTCTTTTAACATTTTCAGTTGGTATTCTAGTTGATTTCTTTGAAGTATAAAACACTCATTATCCTTTGCTAATCATAAGAAAACTGCCATTTTTTATGTTCTAGGAATAAAATTACTCACACGTTTTTAAATTGACATAATCAGTAACCAAATTCATGAACGCGAATCTATCTACCTATCTTTTTATATTTAAAAAATTAATTGGCGTTTGTTAGTTTCACAAAAACTCAAAAACGGCTGAACCAAATTGGATAATTCTTTTTTTTTTTCGTGTTCGTTATTGTCAGGACAAGGTTTGTATTGTTCTTATTGTTATTTCTTTTAAATATAGTATTTTTATACGTTCAGTTGTTCAGTAACACAATAATTAAGTTGTCAATATTATCAAAAGTATCAAGTCTAACACATAACGCCACCTTCTAATTCAATTAATTTATGAAACTAGGTCGGGTAAGAAACTCGTTAACGAACAATACTGTGTAATACGATTATTAATAACATAATTAATGGACCGATTAAAACCAGTAACATCTAATGACGTCAATTATTATTATTACGTTATCTACCTTCATTCTGGCTGATTAGAGAAAAACAAACAGAGTTTTACGAAGTGGTGTCACTAATTAGGGAAATAATGCAATTTGTGTTACAATGCTATTCCAGTAACTAAGCTTAAGGCCCAGAAATATGTCAGCGACCTTAAGTGGTTAGCTTGCGTGTTCTTTACTGAGCTCACGCAACGCGTCGTACGTCCAGCCAGTAATAGGATTCGCCCATCCAGGAGCGCTGTCCCAAATAAGACGCATTATTAATTTTTATACGTAAAACAACAGGTATGTTAATAAAACACGTATACTAAAAGAACAATAATTAAATTATCTTTAAAAAGGTGAAGGTTTCAGAAAAATACGCTTGATAGATTTTGCGTGATTCTCAGTTTTTTATCCGCGTTAGACATGACTTTAAAAATTAATTTCACTATGTAATATAAGCATAGGTAATCTATATTATTCACATATTAAGTTATTAGGAAAATAATCTAATCTAACAAAAAAAAAAAAAACATACTAATATTATAAATGTGAAAGTAACTGTGTCTGTCTGTATGTCTGGGATATGGAGACGGACATAGGCTACTCTTTTTACGCG
The DNA here is from genome assembly GCA_947523025.1 of Dryobota labecula. Classification (NCBI taxonomy): domain Eukaryota; kingdom Metazoa; phylum Arthropoda; class Insecta; order Lepidoptera; family Noctuidae; genus Dryobota; species Dryobota labecula. Next base: position 4,703,438 of record OX383292.1, read on the forward strand.
ATAACCGACATCTACGCGGGCGGAGCCGCGGGAAAAAGCTAGTATATATATATATATTTTGTACAAATCATAACTACTCGTTTAGACGTGATCTTCAGTATAAAATCATTAAAAGTCGGTTATCGTCGCCTTAGGCTTAAACTACCTGACACCAAGATAACATAGTCCGGTACTTTTTCGTAATCTTAATCTGTGTAAGCTTGTAATCATGTAACACCTTACTTAGCCCATAGCTCTTTTAATTTTAATAGTCTTTACGGCCGGGTGCAAAACGTCATGATCATCATTAGTAGAGATCGGATAATCGGATGCGTATTTACCTAAAGTTAATTCTTAGCTATGAAAGTATGGAAGCAGCTTCTTAAAATATATTTTTTGTAAGAAAATATTCCGTGATGCCAGGAATACCGGCAATGCATAACTAGTCGGGTACAGTATGGAAGTGACTTCTAAAAATATTATTTATAAAAAATAAAAAAACCCGGGATTCTTGGATTGCATAACTATTCAGATGCATATATATTTAAAATTATTTTAACCCTTTATGCAAAAGGGTGTACGAGTAGGGGTGTGTGTTAGTTAAAATTAAAATAAAACACCGGAACCGCGGGATTTATTCGATACAAAAGCGCTTTCCTTATTAGCAAACATCTCAACTTTAGGTGAATATGCATCCGAATATCCGAATATCCGATCTCTAATCATTAGTCATCGGATTATATGCATTTGCATGTTTGCATATGCAAATGCATAAAACGCAATTGTTATAGTGTTATTGCATATTTTAATACTTTTTCATAGATAGTGCTTATTTCAGTAGTTAAATGTGTTAGGCGTGTTGTATTTACGCGTAAGCAAGTTAACGCATTTATCAACGGTTCCGGCCAAACTCTGCCTGAAGAGGTTTCTGCAGAAATGACTCTGTAGAGAGGTCATTTTGAGCCTACAAATTAATATTATGTGACATGATTCAACTGGTATTCAGTTGCCTCCGGTTAGACTGGAAGCTGACCCCAACATAGTTGGGAAAAGGCTAGGCATATGATGATGAAACGTCATAAGTTTGTTCTAGAAAATCTAGAAAAATATGTAATTGTATAATGTCAGAAGATGTCAAGAATTACAACTGATTAAATACATAATATAAACAATATATTGTGAAAATTAAATTTAATAATAATTAGTATTTTGATTGTGCATATTTCGCCCTTTTAAGGGTTCCGTACCCAAAGGGTAAAACGGGACCCTATTACTAAGACTCCGCTGTCCGTCCGTCCGTCTGTCATCAGGCTGTATCTCATGAACTGTGATAGTTACACAGTTGAAATTTATACAGATGATGTATTTCTGTTGCCGCTATAGCAACAAATACTAAAAAACAGAATAAAATAAATATTTAAGGGGGCTCCGATACAACAAACGTGATTTTTTGCTCGTTTTTACTCGATATTGATAACGGCAACAGGTAGACGCTTGAAATATTCATAGAATATTTAGTTATATATTCACTTTAAAAATAAATAATTAAATTAAAATAAAACAAATATTTATGAGGGGTCGCATCAACAGACATGATTTTTTTGCCGTTTTTATAGATATTGGTACGACTCGCGCATGGCCGGTTTTTTTTTTGTGCACAATTGCATTCTTATTCTGGCATTTTGATAGTGCATATAATCCGATGTATAATCATCATCATTGGCAACCTAGTTCCACGCACTGCTGAGAATAAAAAATAAAAATAAAAACATTTATTTCAGGCAAGTTTTTTACACATACACCCATAGTATCAGAAAAATTAATTAAATTAAAAATGAAATAGATATTAAATTATTATTATTGTTCCTCCCTTTTATGCCATGCTTCCCTGGTCTGTGCGAGTCTCCATCCAGGTCTTCTCTGCAAACTCGCAAAGCGTAGGCTTGTAGGTACCTACCTACTTAAAATTCTTTGTCTCTGCATTTACAATAATTCGTGTTACGGAGTTCTCACGTCAAGTAATTCAGCGCAAAAAACGTAATCAATAATGTAATTTTCGGAACATGCAACCTGAACCATTGTGAATTTGTAATAATTCAAGACCGTGAAAAGCCTATTTTTACACGCGTTTCAAAATTCAATTCTGTAATAGAGAATCGACCTCTAAAATGGGACACTACTATGCAAGCATGCACGAAGAAAGTTATAAATTTCGTTGTAAGTGTTTAACTAATAATGGCAGGAACTAGTTTTTTTGGAGAGTTTAGGATCCTTTGGGGATAGGACCGATTTGGAAATAGCCAGAATCGGTAGTCCTCTATTGCAAAACATCATCAAACCTTTCAAATTAATTCCCAAACTTCTCATACAGTACGACGAATAGGGCTAAGCTGCGCTAGCGCAGGCTGCAAAGAAAGATGGCGGTCGCCAGCAGGCAACGTCAGGAAAACTAGTCAGACATGCAACATCTACATTTCTAGTTCCTCTACATTTGACCACAATGCCGATACTTGCGCATGCGACGCGCATACGACTGATGCTGTTGGATTGGCTAATTATGTCACGTTCGGCGACAGGGCGGCTGTTTACGGTTTAGTGAGAGCTGATGTCATGCATAGGCTGAGTTTTGCAAGGTTAAGGTAGACAGTTCATTCAGATTCCTTGGAAAGAACGTTTTTAAAAACCTCTGTCAAAAATCTGATGACAGGGACTGATTGTGGGTTTCATTAATAATGATCTATTTATGACTAACCTATTTCAATTTTTTTTTTCCGGAATATTTATTGTACTAAATAGATGTAAAACACAAAGTTAATCATACACTAAACATGGATTGTACAAGCAGAGGTAAAAAGCAGGTTGAACTGCTGGCTCCTGAACTAAGTAATCTATTTCATGTTTTATTTGGTGTACTTACAAAATTTATAAATAATTCATACAATAAAAAAACTCAATTTAAACTAAACTTATTGGTTTTAAAACCGTTATCCATGGACACATAATATTTTTATTTTTAGGTGTGACTCCTTATAATATGTATTTTTTCTAAAATAAAAGTAGCCTAAATTACTCCTTATAAGATCAGCTATCTGGCAGTGAAAGTCCCGTCGAAATTGGTTCATCCGTTTCAGATATTAACCCAAACAGACATACAATTTTATTTTTTTAAGTTTCTACCGCATATGTACTTTCATAAGCATTATTAGTAAAAAGTTGTTATTTTGACATTACAAACGGACACTTCAATATTATTTATTTGTTTATTTTCCAGTGTTTAATTTTTCACTATACAACCAGTGGATATTGGAAATAATTATTTAAGTTACTATTGATTGTATTTATCCTGCTAGGTATAGTAACCACACTTATACTAAACTATATTCTTGTTATTCAACCAATATACCTACTTAAATATGAAATGTTTTATTCATTACCACCTTCAAGTTGTTATCACAAAAGGCAATGTTGATAACACATTTTATGTATTTACTAATCATTTATTAAAGTCATGATGAATACTTCTCAACCAATTCTTATTACATCAACTAAAACTTCTAGAAAACAGAAATAAAAGTGTAGACAGATAAAATATTGTTTAGTAAATGATTTATTTAAAATTAAAACATGCCTGTGTGTGATGACTATTTATTTAGGTAATTATTTGCATTAAAAACTTCTGTTCAAGTCTTCCTGTACAGCAAAAATAACACTTGTTATCACAGTTATCTTGCTCCTTCACACTCATCAGTCATCTTTATCAAGAATACCAAGATAAACACTATAACATAGCCATTTTGTAACCTTACTGGCAACAATATAAATTGCACTAGGCACAGGTATCTTCAATTCTGCCAAGTTACATCTATTGTATTACTCTACAACACGCTGTAATGATAAATATAAGATTACTGCCTGCCAGACAATATTATGCTATCAATAATATCCATGAAATATCTCATTTTATAGCACACTAGCTTTTACCCGCGGCTCCGCCCGCGTGGATATCGGTTATCGCGTAAAAAAGTAGCCTATGTCCTTCTCCATATCCCAGGCTATATCTCTGCCAAATTTCATGACGATCGGTTCAGAGGTTTAGGCCTGAAAACGTAACATACAGACAGACAGACGGACAGAGTTACTTTCATATTTATAATATTAGTATATTAGTATGGATTTATACACTTTGTAGAGATCTAAAACTCACAGATAGTATAAAATTGATACCCTTGATCTCATTAGGTATTTGTAGAATTAATTAATACTAGATTAATTTACAACAGAAAAAAGTTTGTAAATAGTTTTACCAACTTTGACAGCTGTGTGTGGGTCGTGTCAATAGTGTGGGACCAATCTATCAAGACCAAATACGCAAGCAAAAAAAAATACAACGTGGTTTTTTGCTTGCAGTTCCTTTGCTTGTGTCCTTAGCTACATTTACGAGTGCAAAAAACTTATTGTTCGCTGTATACTCTAGGCAGGTAGGTAGTGTAAAAGTTTGAAACTTTTAAAAGTAAGTTTACCTTGCAAAGGGTGTCTGTTCGACGTGGTACACGGAGGTGATGGGCTCTGTGCGCATGAGGCTGCGGAGCCGCTCCTCAGGCAGTTCCAGCAGTCCATCACTTGCTGTTTTGAAGTCAGCCTTACTCAAACCACTTAAAACACTCATTTTTAAAACGTGTAGACGACTACCGACCGAGTCGAAATGACTGTTACAACTTCAAAGCGTCACTAAACGATCCACAATAGTCCTTAAAATCAACGTATACACTTATTTATGTAAAAAACGGCATCAATTAGACCACATGAAACATTTTAATGCCTCCGGTTTCTCAAAAGGCAACTGAGTGCTCTCCCTTGTCATTGCGAGAAGCGGTTACGGATTCATTCAAAACGCTCCACTTTGAATCGGCACGATAATTAAACAAACTTAAGTTTCACTTCATAATAATTTGCAATGAAAAGTAATAATTTGTTTATTTACACACGCGTTCCGGAAAAACTAAAATTGACAAGAGCGGCGGGACAGCTGCGCATCGACGAGTCGATCGCACTTCGCCGTACACGTTTCTGTCGGTCCGTTGAGACTCGAGCCGAGCCTGCCCATACCATTCAAATTCCGACTCCAGCGAATGTCGTTGTTCCAACGTTCTAAGTTCGAAAGTTGCAAAGCAAGGTCAATGCGTAAATAACTTAGAAGTTTTTCTTAGAACTAACAGATGGCGCTTCTTCGAGTTTTAATAAAACTGAAAATGTCAATGCATAACAGATGTCACCAGTAAAAGTAATAATTTTTTAATTTACTTACTCGTTGTAATATCAATCCTTTTTTTGCAAAACTGTCTATTGGACGAAATACAATTTACTGTGGAATTTAATTGAAATAATAAGTTACGGTAGCTGGCGGCATCTATTGACGAGTTTTCAAATCATGATGATTTAAGTTTTAAAGTACGACGGCGCACGATGGCGCTGCTGTGACAGTAGCACACTATCATAATCACACCCAAACAACCACTAAAGCGTTTATCACCAAAGGGTAGGCAGGTCTTTCTTTTTGCTTGTTGTATTTTTAAGAGACTACAATAATTAAAGCTTATTCTGTAATTATTCCCTGTAACGGGACATGAAACGAAGACTTTCGTAAGATCGTAAGTTCGCACCTATAGTGCAAACAGTTCAACTTGATTTGCCGTTCAGTGCCGTGCCAAGCGCTGTTTACCCGACTACGACAAAGCCAAAAAGGGTTATAATTTTGACAGGCTATGTATGTACATATGTATGTTTGTTCATCTGTGCAGGGCCGTTTATAAAGGCGATCTAGGCGACGGCCTAGGGTGCTCATAATAGGGGGGCGACAATCGGCGCCATCGAAATTAAAAAATAATACAGTACACAATTTTTTTATTTACAATTTGATAACACTCCCAATTTTTTACCAAAATATTAATTATTTTTTTACGTTACCAATTAGCTGACGTGCATGATGCGCTCATGGACATTTACGAAGACCATACTCTACACACTCTAAACGAATCAAAACTCTGCGATCAACAATGACTCAAGAAAGATAAGTCAACTCTTTAAAGAAAGAAATAGCTGAAAAAATTGATTCCACTTTTTCCAAAATGATGGTAAGAAAATAAATAAGGTGTACACTCTCCATTATGTAATAAATAAGCCATTGTGGTTTAGTTGTGTCATGAATTTTCTTTAACGGGCGCCGCCGTTCCAGTCTTTCGCCTAGGGCGCCAGGACTTCACAGGCGCTGATCTGTGCCCTCATAACTCCTATACTTATCGTTTTATTTGATGACACTTATAACGCACTCTTAGGCCCGTATTACAAGAACGTCACTCCATACTCAAGCATTACTTAAACTGGTTTCAACCAATCAAATGGCTTTATGAGGGCTGTCTCGGGTCCACTAGTGCCACTCCTTAAAAAAAATATTATCTCGTGACTGAGAAGGAATTATGAAAAAGGGCTCAATCAGCTGCCTCGGTAATTGTGTCTAAATTCTAAATTTCTGTATAATTACGTACTCTTAGGAAAAATAAATAAAAGTTAAATTTTTCGTAATATATTTGATTTTATTATTTCTTATTTTTCTGCCAGGCCGTGTTTACAACTTCTCCGAGGATTTTGGAACCGGGAATGAGGATTTTCTTGAATGAAGGGTGTTCTTCTAATCTCGCCAGCCACGCAGCAGTACGGGGGAATCTGAAATAAAGGGACAACATTAGAGTTTAACATTAAAAGAAGCCAGATTTACAGACAGACTATAGATACTGATAAATAACTACAAACAATAATTGTTTGTTATGTAAAGCAGTTGCTGCAAAGTTGTATTTTGGCGCGAGTGCTTGTATTGAAACTTGAGCAAGCGAAGGAGTCGCGAGTGGTTCAAATATAGAATGCTGAGCGTAGCGAGGGTTTCAAAGGTACGAGACGCAGAATAACTTTGCTGCCGAGCAAAGCGAGTGTAACTTTTCACCTCACTACAGCAGGCAAAATGCTAGGTGCAAGAAAAACAGCTTAAATAATATAAGTATTTAATGTAGTGTTTAAAGTGTGCTCGATTTCCTTGTTTTAGATAATTCAATGAAGTATGATAGCATTATAGTCTCCGAAAACGTTTTCCTGCCTTTAGAATGTTTCCCTCCATGCATTGAACAAATTGTAAGAATAAAGGCTCCTCCATACTGGCGCGATATCGCGGGCGCGACAGGCAGCGACAAAGAAATTGTGCTACTAACTAGTATCGCGTCGCGCCCGCGGTATCGCACTAGTCTGTACGAGCCTTTAATGTCCTTTTGCGCAATTTTTTCCGGAAGAAAACTCAATTTGGCTTTATGTACCGCTTGTACTAAGTCTGCAGGTATTCAATTTATAATTATCTTCGTCGCTGCTGGACTCGCTCATATTTTATGATTTCTTACAATTTTATCAAAAATTTAATAATTTTCATGCAGTCGTCGTGCTGGCCAGTGCGAGTATTCTAAAAATGAGGTTGGTGCACTGACATGAATAAGAATAAGTATTAATGCATTTTCAGTGGATTAGTGGTATATAGAAAATGACTGAATAGAAAGGTTCGAATTTTAAAAACACTTTCCACGCTAGCGGATAAAATGCAGTTTTGCATTTAGATTTCGAATAATAAATAGAATCCTTCCGAGCTTGTGAGGTGAAAAATAAATTGCTTTGACCTGTACATAGTCTTCGTCATAGTCTCTCCAGCCAAATATTTGTAGTGCAAGTCTGACTATACAACGTTGGTTTAGGCAGACAAATTCTATGGACCACATCATTGTGCAGCATCAGCATTACGTGCAACCAACAAAACCAAATAAATGTTTACATAAATGTGTATAGTTAGATACTGCAAAGTTTAACCTTCTCACATAAAGTATAGTAAATACTAACTTGGCAGCATCCAGTTTATACATGTACTGAAAAGCCACGGTGGTAGCTCCAACGCTAAGGTCAGCGATGGTCAGGTGGTTAGTGACAATGTACTTGTTGTTCGCGAGGTACGCCTCCACAATGCCGTACGCCTCGTCGATGTCCGCCTTGTGCTTCTCTGTGGGGCCATCCAGGTCTCCGAATAAAGCTGGTAGCTGTTAAATAATATCGTATTATTAATACTATAGTATGTCCCATAAAATCAAATGAAAATGAAAATAACTACATCAGAAAACGTAACTGTGTGGATGTCAATTTGTAGTGCCACTTATTTACTTACAAATTGGGTTTTTTTTGAGCTATGACATCTCGGAGTTGACCTTGAGAGGTTATGACACCTTAACCGGACTTTTCTGTGGCTGCCTTAAGTGAACTTAAAGCCTCCAGCCAGGGCATTAAACTTATAAACTAAACGACTGCATGCTAAGGGCACCCTCTGTGGGGTACGAACCTCGGCTTAGGGCAGCGTCGGGGGGAGGACAGCAAGGGACAGGCTGGATCAAAACTGGGTTAATATTATTAATCGGGGAATTTAATGCTACAGGCTCAGACGCGGCGCGGGCTGGCGCTTCGTCGAGCAAGGGTCGCGACGTCGTCGTCGCGAGGTACCTCGGCGGCGAGGTCGGAATAACACAAATTGCGTACTTTGATTTGATTATTTATACCTGAAATTCTAAAGACTCACGCAGACTGGCGCGATATCACGGGTGTTACAGGCAGCGCGACCCTTGTTGCACCCGCGATATCGCGCCAGTGTGTGGGAGCCTTAATTCTACGGCTTCATTGTCGCGCTAAAGCGAACTACTATAACTTCGCGTGCTCTCTGTTTACAGCGAGAGAGAGCGCGCGAAGTGTAGTCCGCCTTGTCGCGATGTAGCCCTACCATAATAAACATCTTTCAGGTGATTAAAAATCACCCTAAAGATGTATTTCTTTCGACAATTGAGGTTGATTTTATAACCTTAATTTTCGTCAGTGATTTTTCAATTACAATTTAATATAATGTTATTCAAATCTTAAAAAAAGTGGTGAGATATAATTAGGGGTAGCACTCCTCATTCATGTAACAGAGGGATGAAAAAAAAAAAACAATGCACATAACCCATGTGGGGATCCCATAATTAAAAGGATTATGTTTATAAGAGTGCTTTTGCTATTTAAGTCAATAGTTTTCGAATTTATTAGTTATGGGATATTTTCTTGGATCATCTATCTATAAAGGATGTTTTATTGTAATGTGTGTACTACACGACGAATTATCCATGACCGCCATCGATTTTCTAAATCGATGATGACCTCATAAAAACATAGTAGGCAATGAAACATATGTAGCAGCGTGTATTTTATTATTATTTATTTAGGATATGATGGGACTAGGGTTGCCAACTTTTTTATACCAAGTTATAGTATTTTCAAAGTCATTGCCTGTAAAAATATAGTAGGTTTAAAAAAAAAAATCTTTAAATGCATATTTTTTGAAATAAAAATATAGTAGTTTCGCCTACTATATTTTTTCTTTAGAAATATAGTATTTATACCTGAAGTCTCTAATTCAGATAATTTATGAAAACAAATTAATGTCAAGAAATGTCACTGTCAAAATGACAAGACAGTGGTGCAAAACATTTTATCATTAAATGTTTTTGTAAATAATCATCGATAAAATTAAAGTGAATTAATTATAAGTACTATGCAAACAAAATACCTTTGCCAAACAATGTTTTTTGTAGTGTGTCGGAGACACGGTATATGACAGTCATAATCAGCCCTTTTAAGCCCAGTACTAGACGTAGGCGTCCCAAAATCGATTTCCAATCGAAACAGTTTACAGCCGTTTTCGTCCAAAATGTGGCTAGATATGCTACTTACATTATGAATCTGTTTATGAGAGTTGTAATATTAGTGTTGTTGAAGATTAAAAAATGTGAAAATGTTTGGATCTCCTGCATTGTTACCAGTATCATAAAATATTTTATACCAGAAAATCTCCTTTTATTAATAACTTTGTTTAAAACCGAAAATTTATAAAAAACAATTATGGTATGATTATTTTTTTATTATTATTTCTTAAAATCAGTACTTAAAAGAAAATAGAACCTCTTTTTTTGCAATTTTATGTGAATTACCATTACGAAGATTTTTTTTGTTGTGTTATCCCCGTTGTTTACATAAATTATCTGAATTTGAGACTTTATGAGTATAGGTCTCTAACATAGCAGGATACTATATTATACAGCGTGTTACGGAAAGGGTATATCCATACAAACAGGGTGAAGAGTGTATCTGGTTCAGAATCTCAGTACAAAATTTCAGCTCAAAAGCACTAACTAAAAAATGCTTAATATTTTTTTTATTTCGATAGTTTATTAAATTTAAATCATAAAAAACGTGTCACCGCCGTTTCTTTGTGTGTAGTTTATTGACACTGATCAGCTGACTTGGTCTAGTGATGTGTAGAATTCAATTGGAAACATTTGATTTATAGTTAAATTTTTCTTAACTTTTTATTTATGTAGGTATAGGTATAGGTAAAAAATATTGCCCTGTAGTTTGTTATCACCAAAAGAATCCGTGCCTTTGATATGTATGTATATACCCTTTCCGTAACACGCTGTATAGTAGGGTTGGCAACCCTAGATGGGACTGTCAAACGCATTGAGGTTATAAAAGTCCCTCATTAAGAGCGCATACATCGGGTCCACTAGCGCCACTCCTTTAAAAAAAAATTATCTCGTGACTGAGAAGGAATTATGAAAAACGGCTCAACAGTGACCTCGGTAAGTGTGTCTAGAATGTTCTAAAACCTTTTATAAAGTTTCATATTGAGATACGAAGCAACAAAATTAATTCTAAAGAAAAACGGCCATATTCCTCTAGATCGTATTTTGTTGCTTCGTGTCTCAATATGAAACTGTGCATGTATGCGCTCTTAAAAAAGAAAGAAAAGAAGGTTACAAGTGCCTTCATGTAATACTCACAACAATAACTTTGAGCCTGATGAAGAATATGCCAACGTTGAAGAACATGGCCTGGTCGACGAGCGCTCGCGTGCGCACGTCGCTCGGGTACAGCGACTCGCTCTTGTCACCTCCATACACAGACAACAAGTACTTCATTGTAGCGTGACTGAAAAAAAATATAGACATATCTTTAGGTTTAGACCTTTACAAAACAAGGTTTCTTTAGGCCATTGAGCGATTTTTTAATTTCGAACTTTATTCTTACGAAGTTAAAGTTTTAATTCCAATTCTGACGTTAACCAGAGTCTTAGTAGTCAATTTTATATTAAGAACTTTACGTTTCAAAAACAAAAAATCAAAATCAAAATTTTTTATTTCACATGGGCACTTATGAAACGTCAGAAGCTAGGTGCACGGTTCCAAATAGTCGTTTCCTATGGAGAAGAGCCAACAAGAAACTCCACGGTTACTCTTATAAAAATTGTCGGAATAAAGTTTAAAATACAAAATCTGGCTCGAAGGTTTCGGCTTGAACTAAATTCAATCAACATTGGTGCCAATTCCCTTGTTCACAAACTAAACTAAATTTAAGTTCAGTCCATCTTTTTCTTTTTAATTCAATAAGAAAAGGACAGAAGATAAATTTTAGTTCAGTCCTGTCAAATTAATCAGCGCTTGACGTAAATTGACTTAATTTTAGTCGGCAAGTTTTTAATCACGTCTAAACTTGTATGGAGTAGTGAGAGGCGCTGATTAATTTGACAGGACTAAACTAAAATTTTTCTTCTGTCCTTTTCTTAATGAAATCGAAAGAAAAAGATGCACTGAACTTAAATTTAGTTTAGTTTGTGTACAAGGGTATCGGCACCATTGTTGTCCATATTGTTTAATTTACATGTCGAAGAAAAGATAAAGAAATGTAAATTTATTATTTTTAAATTGTTCATGTAATTTATGAAATTCAAATGTCATTTATTTTAATTTTGTGTGTAAATTCAGATTCAAGTTACTTGTTTATGAATAAATCACTATGACTATGACATCCCTCTTAAACTGTCATGGTGTGACTATGCACCTGCTAGCAGCACCGATTGGTTTGCGAATATTTTGACGTATTGGTTTGAGATTATACTAAAATATTTCTTGTGCAAGCACAAGATAAATTAAAAGGATTTCCTCTCCGTCCGTATCGTTTATTAAACGTGCTTACACCTTCAGGCCACAGACCATATAGTATTGCTTCAGGCAGTGCCGGATTTACACATTATCCAAGTATATGCTACAAAATTTTCGCCGCCCTGATTTTTTAAATGTCGCAGCATCATGCTGAGCCTTTTGGCCCCGTACAGGTTTTTTTTTTTTCATTTTACTCTTGTTTTTTTTTTTTTTTTATTAATGTTACTATGAGTGTGTTTAGTTTAAAATGTGATCTTCCTGTATGAGTCCTAATAAATACTTTTTCTTTCTTTCTCTAGTTGTGAGTTTCATATTTGTCAGCAGATTATTTTTTAAATGAATTTTAAAAATAATCTAGACAATTTTATTGACAATTTGGTCGAAATTGCACAAGAATTAGTTATTGGGTATATTTCTGAGCTAATCAAAGCTCAATTATGTACCACTAATAAGGCATAATGTAAGGCGGCAAAACAATTTTCTGAGTTTACGTTGGCATTTCTAATAACATTTTGCAAATATTGAATAATGCAAAAAAAATAAATAAAAAAAACTATTCACGGACATTTTAATCGAAAAGCAAGAATGCGGGATGCAAGAGCGAGTGCGTCGAGCTCGAAATTGAAAGGGAAGGGAAGAGGGAAAAGTCTTCGGAAAGATTTAAGAAAGAATCAAAAGAAGTGAAAAAACCTGTCGCCTTTGCCGCCCCTAAAATCTGACGCCCTAGGCTCAAGCCTACTCAGCCTACTGGTAAATCCGCCACTGCCTTCTTGCCATCTTTCTTTTAGTATTTGTGGTTCAAAGAAAGAAAAAAAAAATTGGCAGTCATAAGGAAGGACTGCCGACAGAAGTGAAAACATAAAACTTTGGAATAACTGTTCTTTTATATGTACATATAGCTCATGGAAAGCGTTTGGTGACGATGACGCGAGTCCCATGATTTTTGTTCACCCAAAAAGTACTACAAACACAGTATACATAATAGCTCATGGAAAGCGTTCGGTGACGATGACGCGAGTCCCATGATTTTTGTTCACCCAAAAAGTACTACAAACACAGTATACATATATGTAGCTCATGGAAAGCGTTCGGTGACGATCGTGAACCCATAAGTTTTTCCCCTACCAAAAATTGCTCAACGCGCCGAAAGAAGTTTTCACTTCCAAAAATTGTTACCTTTCTGAGATGACGAAGTCACCATCCACCAACGTCGGTACTGTGCCCATAGGATTCAGCTGCAAAGTGAAATAAATAGATTACGCATACATAACATTGCATCGCGCCTGGTTTTCCCCGAGGGGTTAGTAGTCCGAAGGGCAGAAGTGTACCTATATTACAGCCACGTTTCACCAGTTATATATGATTAAGAGTGCTGTCACCGGTCCACTAGCGCCACTCCGTAAAAGAGCATATTGGTGCCGATTCTCTTGTCACAAAATTCTCTAAACTAGACTAAAAATCACCAAAATTTAGTTTATTCCTGTCAAACGACCATTTCCTATTCTGAAATTGACTAAAGTGACACAACTTAACTATATTTTAGTTTGACAGCTCTAAGATGGTACTGAGTTTATAATTTAGTGAAAATGGCAATTTTGCTATTCTGAATTTGACGTTTTTAAACTAAAATTTAGATTTTATAACTAAATCTGACTATTTTTAATCGCGACTAAAAAGGTGTGGAATAAAATTAGTTTTCATGAACTAAAATTCACACCAATCACCTCGACTTCTGGTGCAAAACCAGTACTGCATATAAGGTGTATCTATTCATACACGAAATATTTTAAGAGAAACATCTTTAGGTCGTAAAAAATCCACAGCAGCGAAATTTTTTTTTATCTAAGTGTTTTATATTTTTACATAATTATTATAATTTTAAAATTGCTTGAGTCATTTTGCGAAAAAATCCTTTATTTACTTCTATGAATGACCCGCCTCGACGCGGTGACGCCGAACGGTGCGGTGAGGTGGCGGCACGAGCGCGGAGAATTTTGATAATTAATCATCATAATTATGAAGTAATTTTAAATTATTTAATTTTTTTAATAATATACTCAGTTAAAAAAAAATCATTTCCATGGCTTCTTTACCACTGGTGTATCACTTAAAATATTTCGTGTTTATCCCAATATTTTTTTTTTCTTTTCTTTTGCTTATATCTCGAAAATGGTGCGTCCTATCGCAAAAATAATGAAAATTTCGACCCCCCTTTTAGAAACCCTTAAACCGCTAATACTCTACATGTAGGTAATCTTTTTTTAATTTTCCACACAAAAAGTGAGAAAAAAACCATAAAAAACACGTCGCGGCTGCCCCCCCAAGCGCGCCTCCGGCTCTGAAAAAAATTATAGGCAAACAAGTACAACGTTGCGAAGCCAAAAAAAGAAATACCACGTGGAGTCACGATTGTCAAATTCGATTTAGTTGTGTCAAACTTATTTTTAAATTTAGAGAATTTTGTTTGCAGAATAGCTTTAAGATTCTCATAGCCAAAAGTAAGGAATTTTAGTGATAGTTTAGTTAGTTTAGTTCGGTGTACAAGAGAATCGGCACCATTATCTCGTAACTGAGAAGAAATTATGAAAAACGACTCAATCAGCTACGTCGGTAAGTGTGTCTAGAATTTTCTAATACCTTTTATAAAGTTTCATATTGAGACACGAAGCAACAAAATTGGATTTAAATAAAAACGGCCACATTCCTCTAGATCGTATATGGATGACAAATTTTAACAATAAAGACTAAGTGCGAATTTCAACAATGAAACTGATATCGATCAGCACATCTAAGCCGCGTTCAAGATAGATAGCTAGAGATGGAATTATACTCTTTATTATATCCTACACAGTAAAAATTACAGATATAAATGTAGAACTGTTACATAAGGTATAAGTTTTTAAACTGTCATGGTCACTAACATTGTTATTAACATAAGCGGGATATTTACCATGTTTATTCATTGTTCTGAGTTCCCGATATTTCGGCACTCCGTGATCATGGTGCTTGCAACAGTGCCGAAATATCGGGAACTCAGAACAATTAATAAACATGGTAAATATCCCGCTTATGTTAATAACAATGTTACATAAGGTGTCACAATGGGCGGCAATGAGGATGGGCGGTCTTATCGCTAAATGCGATCTTTTACATACAACCTTTGGATGGATCACAAGTAGGAGAATATATAGGTCATCATAAAACTTGAGACTAGAGATGCCGATGCATTCCACCAGTTTCTATGATAAATCTTTTCCAGTTCAAGCAGTGTAGTTATGGAATGCCTTGCCCGTGTCGATAAGGTGTGTCCAATCTTTGTCCATTTTTAAAATTATGATAAAAAAACACTATCTCTCTCCTTAACCATAATTTCTTTTTTTGTTCTGTTACTTGCACGTGATTTATAATTATTATTGTAGGTATATACTTATATAGATAAGTATAACATGTTTTATGTATGTATAATTTATTTATTGTAATATATAAGTAAATGGTACACCACAAACTACCTGCAGTAATGTTTCTCCTTCCCCCTTAATCCATCCAAAGGTTGTCTTTAAAAGATCGCTTTAAGCGATAAGACCGCCCATTTATGGTGTGCGATAAAGAAAAAAATCTATTCTATTGACCTGTCAAGTGTCAATATGCCACAGAAAATAATGACACTGACAGCCCTTAAACGGGGTTTAGGTATGTGCTGATCGCGTTCAGTTTCAATTGTGAAAATTGGAAAATTCGCCCTTCCCACTGCTGGGACACAGGGCTCCTCTCTGTAAGAGGGACTGGGCTGTAAACTGCCACGCGGGCCCAGTACGGGTTGATATATGTCACTTGTCCTAGAATAAATAAAAAATGAACGTGGGTGAACTGTTAAAATGAAACCAATTGCGATCAGTTGTCGTTTAAAAAAAAAAAAAAAACATTTATTTCAGGCTTATTTCGGGTTTTATGTGTTAAGCAATTACAATTACACCGCTGGTCTGAGAATAAATGTCATACCTTCAAGGGCGTCGCCAGCCGATGGCTCAGAGGGGGGCAAGTTAATATAAGGAGGATGGAAAAAGTATGAATTGAAGGTATAACAGTCAAGAGCACATGAAGCTGTAGTACGAGTCTTACCTCTACGGCTATTTTAATAAGAACGGTACAAAGTCCAATGTGTAAAGCACCACGAGCAATAAATAAAACTGGTCAACCAAGTGATTACATTTATTAGAAAAATTGGATAAAGTTACAATATTTTAATAATAAAGTAGAGCGAGACCCTTTTTTTTAGTTCATTAAAACATAATCTTCCATGGTTTTTTAGTAAAATTCTGGACTACTTGATTATGAAAATTTTATACGTTTTCATTAATAAGTTTTCTGTGTACACTAATCATGGCCAGACCATTGAGGCGATGTTCCCCCATGATGTTTCTTAGTTAGGATTTTGGTTGCTTTGCATTTGGCTACAATTTTTTTGGAATCTCTAGGAGGGGGCAGCTGTCCCTCCCTGCTCCCCTTGGCGTCGTCCTTGCATACCTTAACGTGTTCAGGAGACTTGTGTTCCAGAGTGCCAAAGTCGCGGTCTCTGAGCTCTAGTTCCAGCCCGAGGATATCTGCGAGTATTCTCACTGCATTCGCCGGCGGGCTAGCGTCTATCTTGTACAATATCGGCGCCATTTTGTTATCTGGATAGAAGAGCAGTAAATTATATATAATTATATAATAAAAAAAAACAATTGCCGTGCAGTGTCGCAAAAACCCGAAAATGGTTAAACCGATTTGAATTTTAAAAAGAATTATTTTGTTAGCTTCAAAAGGGGTCGATTAAGAAAAAAAATATAGGAAAAACCCAGAGGAACAGCCGAAAAATAGAAAAAAACCTAAATTTTGTCTCACGTGGTAGGTAGGAAGTTCACCGGATAATCTATAGATATAATAAATTATGCTCTCCAATATGTGCAGTTAATCTTAATCCACGTTTATTTATTTATTTGGTACACTTGTGGCGGTATCAACAACGCCGCATGCGAACTATGCATCAAAGACGTGACGTCACACATCCTGCATCGCGCTATCAGAGTTTACCGCGCGACTAGCATATATCTCGCTATTCTCGTTATAGCTCGCTATTCCTCTGGATATTTCGACATCCTGGATAGCGAAGGACCGTCCTCCATTGCCCCATACATGATATCAGGAAGGTGCGTAGAGTTGCATCTACTTTATACAACTCCAGCACCCTCATGAGCCATGTATGTGGCACCGAGTCATAGGCCTTCTTATAATCTATCCAACATGTCGACAGATCCTTTCGGGAACGGCGAACCTGTTGGCTAATGGCCATATCAATGAGGAGTAGCTCCTTAGTACCACGGGACCCGTTCCTACATCCATTTTGAGAAGCAGACATGATGGAGTTGGTGTCTACATGTTGGTTAATTTTAGCTCTCATTATTATTATTATTATTATAATAGATATTTTAACAAATACCACCTAGTAATAATTACTATGACTAGACGTTTATTTGAGAGTTATGTAGTGATTACGAACTTTTCTTTTATAAGTAAAGCTTTCAGCTTTTTTAATGCCAATAAGTAGCGCGTTCCAGAGCTTTATAGTAGAGATAGAGTCTGTCTACTGAAAGCGTAAAAATAAGAATAATAATATAGCGTAATCTAGCGTAAGAATTTGACATAAAACCGGTACGGTATAAAGGAATTTGGAGAATTAGATTCTTGGAAGCTCGTAGGTTACGACTATGAGAACTGCCCAACATTTTGAAATAATTCTTTAGATAATCCCAAAAAAATGAATGGTATGAATTTATCCCAAGAACAAACTTAACATTGTAGTTGAAAAACATGTTCTTCCATACGGAATGTACGGGAGAACATGTTTTTCAACTGTAAATTTAAGTTGGTTGAGTATTACTCGGTAACTTGTAAAGCCTACGTAGCCGTGACAGTTTTCCTTTTAACTTAGTTATAAATACTACTACTGTATTTTTTTCACAAACCCGCAATATTTTTGAACGGCCAAAGATACCCCTACCTAAACCCTAACCTAAAGTATCATCCCTACTTTACGTGTAGGCACAGGTTTAGGGCGGATGTATCAAAAAAAATAATCTGCTTGATTAATATGTATGCCCATGCCAAATTACAGACCGCGGACAGACAGACAGACAGACGGGCAGACAGACAGACAGACAGACAGACAGACGGACATGGCGAAACTATAAGGGTTCCTTGTTAACTAAATCAATCTGCCTAGCCTTTTCCCAACTAAGTTGGGTCGGCTTCCAGTCTAACCGGATGCAGCTGAATACCAGTATTTTACATGGAGCGACTGCCTATCTGAACTCCACAACCCAGTAACTGGGTAACACGATACCCCTTGGTAAGACTGGTTGTCAGACTTTTTGGGCTTCTGACGACCCTTAACGACTGTCAAAGATCCACGAATGACAGCCGGGACCAACGGCTTAACGTGCTTTCCGAGGCACGGAGGAGTCTCGGTATGTAAAGATGGTCACCCATCCACTGACCAACCCCGGCAAGCGTACTTAACCTGACGGATCGACCCGTGCGGCTGTTATTACTTAGCCACGAGCTCCTCCTTCCTTGTTAACTACGGAATCCTTAAAACGACCAATTATTACGATTTTCGGGAGAAAGCTCAATTTTGCCAATATTTTAACTGTTGAAAAAGAAAAATCGAAAAAAGGTAAGCCAACGGTCCATAAGAGTTTTTAAAAGTACTGGAAAATCTTTGCCATACTCCCTCTATTTAATTAATTTTTGGTATCGAAAATGAAACGAATTTTGTCGAAATAAATTAGCCAATTGAGCATAGTTTTCACCTAAACAATAAATAATCGCTGAAAATACATGGGAGTCTTTTGGAGCCCTTGCATGAGATCTAAAAATCGTTTTGGACTCTGTAAACGGCCCAACCTGTATAGTACCTATGCTAATGCTTATTTTATGTATTATATAATGCTTATATTATGTATTTCAGCTGCTGCTCGCGGCTTCGCCCGCGTGGAACAAGCAGACAGACAAAAATTTTAAAAATTGCTCTTTTGAAGTACCGTATATAGATACTTTCACTACAATGTATGTAATGTGGGATCCTGCCGTTTTGCCGAAAAGATTTTGCCAAATTTTCATTACCCAAACAAATTTTAGCAACCTTTTTTTATACCAATGTAATATTTGGAATAATTTTAGTACGCACATTTTCATTTGGTCAAATTTTTACTTGGCAAAATATTACCAAGTATAATGTCAATATGGCATTTGGTCTTTAATCAAATGATTTATTACAGCAAACAATCTTCAAACAATAAACGTTTGGTGAAATTAAATGACCAATAAACATTTGACTTGTTGGTTAAATTTGATGTCTTTTGCGTACTTCTTTGTAAGTTTTTGTGCTTGAATTTGTCTGAAACAAGTCAAATTTATGGTTACTTGATATTAGTTTATTTATGGAAGAAGTTAGAGAAGGTTAATTATTAAAAAAAAAGATGGTTAGGTTAGGTTAAAACTGTGACCTCCTACGCACGAGCCGAGCGAGCGAAGCGAGCGGTGCCGCGGCAGCGGCCGGCGAGTGTCAGTAACAACTTGAACTGAACTATTTAGATTAGGTTAATTACTTATTTACTGACTATACTAAATATTTAACTTATTTGATTTTGCGTAAAAACTGTTATTCCAACTGAAATATTTGACAAAATAAAAAATGTTAAAAGTACTAGTTGGTAAACAAGTTATAGTTTAAACGTTCATTTGCCAAACATTAGGTTTGCATTACAGTTTTTTGTGAATAGATTTTTTGTTAAGTAATAATTTGGCAAATGAAATTATGCGAAAATTTGTTTGGGAAGTGATAATTTGGCAATTTCTTTTCGGTAAAACAAGGGAGACCCATGTAATGTATTTAATTGGACAAGGAATAATACTGTATTGTGTAAAATAGCTTAGTAAATAACACATTTTTTTTTGTATAATATGTAAAAGATAAAAATGGTTACTGTGGGTTATCCTTAGCAGATAAATATATACCATCGCGGACTTTTTTACGACCTTTTTAAGATATACATTTCCGTAGTACCTACATTAATTTGATCTATCTCGTAAGATTTAGCCAGCGTTTGCGATTTAAGAACGCTGTCACCGGTCCACTAGTGCCACTCCTTTAAAAACATAATTATCTCGTGACTGAGAAGGAATTATGAAAAACGGCTCAATCAGCTACCTCGGTAAGTGTGTCTAGAATTTCCTAATACCTTTTATAAAGTTTCATATTGAGACACGAAGCAACAAAATACGATATAATGTGGCCGTCACGCTTTTCTTTAGATCGAATTTTGTTGCTTCGTGTCTCAATATGAAACGTTATAAAAGGTATTAGAAAATTCTAGACACATGCACTTACCGAGGTTCGTTATTGAGCCGATTTTCATAATTCCTTCTCAGTCACGAGATAATATTTTTTTTAATGAGTGGTGCTAGTGGACCGTTGTACGCCCTCTTAAGTGCCACTAACACCTACTGTAGACCAAAAAGTTATCTTTGAATAAATGAATGAACGAATTACATAAATACGTTGCTAAAAATAAAATAAAAAACCGAACTTATTACATAATTATCTATGGTGTATCGATTCATACACGAAATATTTTAAGAGAAACGTCTATAGGTGGTAAAAAAGCCATAGCAGCGAAAAAAGGTTTTTTTATGTAATCGTTTTATATTTTAACATAATTATTATAATTTTAAAATTGCTTGGGAAAAAAATCATTTCCATGGCTTCTTTACCAACTATAGGTGTATCTCTTAAAATATTTCGTGTTTGAATAGATACACCCTATATAAATAATATTCAATAAAAATACGACACTAAAATAATATATAAAACAAAACAAAACAATTTTTCAAGACATAACACAAAGTATTCACTGCATAAATATTTACAATTAATTTAAATTCGTGCAAACAACAAACTTACCGTCTGTTCTCAGCGAAGTAATGATAAACACTAGCTGTTAGTCCCCTATATATCTAAAAATATATAGGTAGATATAATCCCAACAGGGCCGGATTTAGGGCAGGGCAACTGGGGCTCTAGCCCCGGACCTCCCCAAAGAACTGCCTCCACAATTAGATTTTTTTTAAATTAGAAAAAAAAATACATTGTTGGTGTACATCATAAAAAAAAAGTTCACATAAGTACACAAGGTACCTTTTTAAATTGAACTGTTTTTTTTTCGTCTGTTCCAAAAAATAATATAGGCAGTCCTATGGACTGCCGACAGAAGTAAAAACTCAAAACTTTGGAATAACTGACAGGCGCAACACGTCACGAGCATGTCGCCCATTTTGGTAACGCGAACCCATTAGTTTTTCCCTACTAAAAATCGCTCAACTCGGTTAAAGAAGTTTTCACTTCAAAAAAATTGGGGCCACCACTTCTTGGTTGCCCCGGGGCCTTTAAATACGGCCTTGAATCCCAAGCAGGAAGATAAAGCTGGGCCTTATAATATACGGCTGTGTTTTGTACATAATAGGACGATAACGCAAAAAGTTTTATCATCAATGATTATATCAACCCACAATCGAGAGTGAGTTGTGAATTTTGATAATTATATTTTATTGATTACGTTAGGTTAAGTAAGTACTTATTACACAGGGATTTTTGTTACGCGGTTGTAAAAGATACAGGAAAACGTTCTAGGAGACTTTCCTTAACTTTTTGAGTAATTGCCAACTGCATTTTGGAAAAATTGTACAGTCAGCTGGAAAAACGCAAATTCTCATGTTTTATGTTTATGAGGCCAATCGTTGCAGACTATTCTGGACATAGGTACTAAGCTAAAAGTAAAAACCAGACATCGTAAGCTTTTCAAAGACATCATCATTTGGAGGAAAATCATTGAAATAATTTTCAAAATCTGTGAATGCAGTTAACAATTATTTAAAAAGTTAAGGACAGTCTCCTTAGAACGTTTTCCTGTATCTACAACTAAAAGGTAACTGGCCTTACTGCCCCGCCTCAAAAATCCATCCTGTATAGATTAGCTTCTGCATCCTGCGACCGAAGTGTTTTTTTTTAATAATTCCAGTCATTGGGCCATTGGAGTAGCCAATTTTGGCTTACTTGGTAAGTTTTCTTTCTTGTTACCAGTTTGCTAGTCACTTGAAACCGTAAAGCAGCGATTAACAAATGATTTGTTCGATCAATTTTGTTGGATTTTTGTTAGATCAACTATCCATACTAATATTATAAATGTGAAAGTAACTCTGTCTGTCTGTTACGTTTTCACACCTAAGCCGCTGAACCGATCGTCATGAAATTTGGCAGAGATATAGCCTGGGATATGGAGAAGGACATAGGCTACTTTTTTACGCGATAATCGACATCCATGCGGGCGGAGCCGCAGGCAAAAGCTAGTAAAATTATAAAAGAAAGAAACAAATAGCTTACTTTTCAAAGTTATTCTCACTTGGAAAACCCACGACACGCAATTACGATCTATCCTGTGAGGATAATGACGTACAACGTACAACTGACCGCAATGTACACACTGATTTATTTAGAAAATTATGTCTTATATGCATAACGAGTTGTTCAAGGCCAACATGATCACTATTAGACTGCTAATAGACAAGCCGCGTGGAGCGGAGCGACGAGCGAGTTTTAGCGAAACATCTTCGCCCTGGCATTAAATAATGGGAGCTGCAATGTCTCGTAAGCCCAGTGTGTTTCGCAGATAGATATGGGCGAAATAGCTCACTGAAAAGAAAAAGAGTGATTAGCTCTTTCACTCTAAAGAGCTCTTCTAGCTCACTAGCTCTTCTATAGCTCAGTGACTCAGACGCCGCACGCGCGTCGAAGGAGACGGCTCGGCTCGGTCAATAGCTCTTTGGAAATTTGGACTCTTTGTTACTTATTAGCTCTTCTATAGCTCAGTGACTCAGACGGCCGACTCGACGCCTTGTCGCTACGATACTATGTGCTAGCGACCGTTTTCGGGGACCCAATATTGAGTGTGCAAGTCACCCATTGTTGCCATTTTATCTGTGTATTTTACATAAGACATTGGTCAGGTAGGAGCCATAGTCTTTCCATAGTTCTTGACAACATCATGGTTCTGGATAACCAGTTCACTTTAGCCACCCAATCCCAGAATCAAATATCTTTGTTTCCATATCCTGCAATAGTCCTACACCAACCAAGGGTTGTCCTTGGGTGCACTTGAATAGTGCGAACAGGCATAAACGTCGGTTGGGGCCTCATTTCATTAAACTAACGGGCGCCTGCGAGTTGGCTTTGGCCCCTCGTACGCCTTCCAAAGGTCCGAGACCCCTGGGTCCCGAGAAACAAGAGACGTAAAAATAATAATAATAATAAAACTGGGACTATTTCAGGGCGACAGGCGGTCCACTTTGGTTCTGTTTAGCCCTGAATCTCGATTCCGAAATCAGTCTCGACACAGCACACGAGGTTGTTGCCATGTGGAATGTGAGCTCGGCTATCATTGTGCCGATGTCATGACGGCCATTGGCCTGATGGCGGAAAGCCTCGACCAACGTCTCTCGAGGCTCTCGTTAGGCGATTGAATTAAAGGCCTGATTCAGAAGGCAGTACTGCTGGACACGGTACGCATAATGAGGTTCCTTTCTCTAGAGCCCTGACCAACGGCAGCTTGGACCCTGTTCCTGATGTCGAAGGTGTTGTATTTTTAATAATTTTTAATGTTTTTATTAAGTAAAAATATTTAAAAACGTAATAAAGAGCATATCTAATAATAAAAATAAAAAACGAACGTCTCATGATAATATTTATTGTTCGTTGTTCTTTTTCCAGTAGTACTGCATAGTTACGTTGAACTTGGCGATGCCGGGCGTCGCGATGTTCTTGAAGAACGGCAGCTCTTGCATCAGGGACTGCCATTTAGCGGTGAGGGGGAACCTGAGAAGAGGAACATATAGCAAGTTTTAATATTGATATGAAAACTGTGCTGATCACTGTGTCCTTGGACACATTCCCAGGTCGGGTAAGGCAATGGCGTATCTAGCGCTATTTTCCAGGTGGGGGGAGGGGGGGGGACTGGCTCTTGGCCTTCATCTCACCTTATGGTAAGTGATGATAAGGCCGAAGGTGGAAGCAAGCTTCACTCGAAATCCTCAACCAGAGAAGAGCTGGCTATCTTACCTCTAACTGCCGAAACACAACAAATGCTGTTAACATTGTTGTTATGGCGGCATACTTAGATAAGATGGTGGTGCTAGCCAGGCGGACTTAGAACAAGCCCTACCGCCAACCATACCCGAGCAGAAAATTTGCACCCGCTGGGAATCAAACCCGGGACCTTCCTACTAGACCACAGAGGCGGATAGAAGACGGTTAGATGAATTAATGTTGTTGAATGATTTGTGGTTGATAGCAATAGGCTCGCCTCCTGTTACATGGGACTTAAAAATAACTGAAAAAATGTGAGTGTATTAAACACCTCTACACAAGTCTTCGGGAAATACAGTGGTGATGGTTTAAATGAATAAAATGTGATTTATCAACTTAAAAAATCTAAAAAAAAATAACACCAGCCAAGTGCACCGGACCAATGTGTGTGTGAATTAAACATTAACAAACTTAACATTGTAGTTGAAAAACAAGTTCTCCCATACATTCCAACTGCAAATGTAAGTTTGTACGCACAATATTGGGGGATTTAACATGTTATTTTTAAGACCATAGACTTCTTATAGGTTTTCCTGTAATCTATAAGGATAGAACTATTTTCTGTATTTTTTTTATTTTTTTTCAAAATTTTAGGCTCTGTAGGCTCGGAGTTAAGAAATTGTAAGTTTTTATCAATATTGTAAAGTATATTTTAAAATTATAATAATAATATTTCTGAAATACTCACAATAAGTACATTTATTTAAAAAAAAAATACCGGCCAACTTCGTGTCGGACCACGCCCAATGAAGGGTTCCGTACCCTTCATTGGGCGTGGTCCGACATGCACCTAGCCGGTTTTTTTTTTAAAGAAACTACCTTAGACGACACATTACAAAAGCCACTCTTTTTCTTAAACTTGTGAAGCAGATAAATAAAAAAGGCAAAAGTATAATCACACTGATTTAATATAATCGGTATGCAATCAGACAGAGTTTTGGCTTAATTGTACACGGTCGCAGCAACAAGAGACCGAAAATGAGCTCGCAGGGCATTATATGTGCTTTCCCCCACCGGAGGCGTCCGGTAATTATGGCGGTGGCTTAGCATGGCTGGGATTGGCTGGCTCGAGTACCGCGCTGTGATCGGCTGAGGCGGTTTGGCGTAACACTTGATATCGCCATATTTGGGGCAGGTCTACTTACTTGTCTTTATTCAAAGGTAGTATAGCCTCAGCGGCCGCGAGTGTAGTCGCGACGGATAAGTCGGCGATGGTCAGATGTTCAGCCGCTATGTACTTGTTACGAGATAAGTACGCCTCGATCATGCCGTAGGCCTCCTCTAGATCATGTAGGTGCTTCTCTGAAGGGCCTTTCAAACCCTCCATTATGGTCGGTAGCTGAAATGGGCATTTATGGGGATTTAATCTAACCTAGTGGACAGACTCAGACAACACACACATTCACACACCTACATCAATACACATCACTAGAGATCGGATATTCGGATGCATATTTACCTATAGTTAATTTTTAGCTATGAAAGTATGGACGGCGGCTTCTTAAAACATTTTTATAGTAAAAACAAAACCGTGTTGCCAGGAACAACGGGAATGCATAACTAGTCGAGTGTGTAATATTTAAGCGACTTCTAAAAAAAATTTTTTTTTAAATAAAACCGGGTTTCTTGGATTGCATAACTATTCTGATGCATATTTATTTAGAATTGAGATTTTTACCAACATTTGAAAGTAAGTAAATATGCCAGAAACATATATCAGAAACCTAAACTTGTAGATCCCAGAGCCGCGGGATTTTTTCAATACAAAAGCGCATTCCATATTAGCCAACATCTCAACTTTAGGTGAATATGCATCCGAATATCCGATCTCTACACATCACACATCTATTGTAATGTAAAACGGAATATGTTATAGATTTTTTGTTTTGGTAATTAAGTAAAGAAAAGGAAGAAAGAAAATACGTTTATTTGCGGTAAACATGACGCAATAAAGAACATAAACAAAAAAAACTATGAGGGAAAAATGCGTCACATCCACGCAAAACGGCTATTGCTCAGCATAATGCTGCGACCCTATGCAAGACAGAGCCCCAGCGCTGGTTTTCAGCGACAGCCGGCGTTGACGTAATGTCGTCGTCCGGTGCAGCAAACAATTATTAAGATGCTGTAGCAGTACAGCGTACTTAAAGAAAATTAATATAATTTAATTTAAAATGTGATAGAATATAAACAAGAATAATATATATTTAAAATATGTTCTAGTTCAGGGGTCGAGCGAGACCTCATTGATGCCTAACGTGTACTGAAGTTTGTAAATAAATTACTATTACTATTATATGTATTTGAGGCCTTTACCCGGCAGTGGGACAATAATAGGCTCATATTAAGGCGCTATGCTGCCTGAAATATGCTGAGCTGGACTCCCATTTGGTGCAACCTTGAGACGCACACCGGACCTTGTATATTTGTTATCTAAAAAAAAATCTATATTTCAATATCACACAATTTCTGTATGTTTTTCCTATTGTATATTGGCACCCTGTTTTATAATATTCATGAAATTTTTAATCGTTTGTGCTCTTGTGTGTGGTGCTATGTCTTTTGTGTGCACTGAATAAATGTTTTATCTAACTATCTATCTACGGTCGAACCGACTGAAATGGGCCCGCGAAGTCGCCAATTGTTTGCCTAGCATATTTGGTGGATATTTAATCATTGTAATTATTCTAATCATTTTAACAAGGCAAACTGCGAATTATGCTAAACAATAACCTTTTCATTTTTATAATAAGAAAAATACGTTTTGTAGTTTTGAGATTGTTTATGAAAATGGGGTAACATTGGGATTTGTTTTCTATCCAGCAAAATTAATCTAATCGTGTTATTAAAAGCGATTGTATGTCTGGTAGATCCTTAAATTATATATATATTTTTTTTTTCACTGAAGAAAAGAATTTTTTCAAAAAAACTAGTAGATAAGCGCAGTCTGTGTCGGATCATACCGCCTTAATATTTGTATACTTACAGCAACAACTTTGATTCTAACAAATAGTATTCCGGTATCGAAGAACATGACTTGGTTGACAATGGCGCGCGCGCGCACGTCACTTGGGTACAACGATTCGCCCTTGTCGCCGCCGTACTTTGATAGTAGGTAGATCATTATGGCGTGGCTGAAACCAGATTATTATTTGTCAAGTACATATTAACTTGTTTATGAATAGAATATTCTTTATTATGTATGGTTGCCAGCACATCAAGTTACCACAAATTGATAGATTTTCTCGTTCGATTTTGGACTTAATAACAACATTTTAAAGTTTAAAATCGTTTGGAGAAATTTTAGTTTCGTGTAGCTTGATGTGCTGGCTGGCCACAAAATAATAGCTTTTTACTAAATGCAAATAAAAGAGTATAATTATACGGTATTTATAACAAAAAAACAATTTTATAATTTTTGTCTGTCTGTTTGTTCCGGCTGATCTCCGAAACAGCTGGACCGATTTTGACGGGACTTTCACTGGCAGATAGCTGATGTTATATGGAGTAACTTAGGCATTGACATTTAAAACGTCAACCAATCAGAGGAGGACTCGTTTTGGGCGTTCCGACCGGCCAATCAGCGTTCTTATTTCATAATAGCTAACGTTAGGTTTCGCAATATTACTAGAGCGACTCGAGTTTTTGTAAAAACCCTATCTTATCCCAGTAAGATTGAGAAATTTTTTCACCATTGTCCAAATAAACGCATTTTCGCAATATCCCTAGGGTTTTCGCGAAAATTTGAATTATCAAATCATCCTACGACGTATATACAACATCCCGACATTAACCGTCGTTCAGTAGCCCACGAGACACAACACCCGTCTGGTCGCAGGATTCTCCCTATTATTTGGAGAATGAATGAACTTTACACCCTGTTCCTCGTACTCCTATAAATCTATAGCCAAAAACATATTTCTTTCATATAAGCATAAGCCATTCAATTCCAACTTTTCACTTAAAGTGCACATACTGGGTTTTGTTATTTAACTACACACTTTATAAGCCCTATGTAATAGAGAGGAACTTATTACCATTAACTTAGCCCAAATTCAAAGCCGATTAATATTAGTATAGATTTAACGACGATTTGACGGCACGGTTGGCGCAGTGGTTAAGCGATTGGTTGCTGCGCTGCGTGTCGCGGGTTCGATTCCCGCACGGAACAAATATTTGTATGACCTACAAGTAGTTGTTCCGGGTCTGGCTGTTTGTGTATGTGAGTTTAAATGTTTGTAAACGCACCCACAATACAGGAGAAATTACTAGTGTGGCACAAAGTTTATAAAAAAAAAAAAAAATACCTATCCGATAGAACAAAATCTTCGTCCACCAGCACAGGTATAGTTCCCAGCGGATTTAACTGTAAAACAAAAGTTACGATTAATTATCTTGAAGATCAGCTATCTACACAAATAAATAAAACTGACGTGTCTGTTTGTAATGTCAAAATAAAAGCTTTTTAGTATTAAGTATACACGGAACTTAAAGTCAGGATTTTTGGGAATGACCTCATAAATAAAAAAATGTTTACGTGATATATTTATTACAAAGTTTACACAGTTTTAATGAATGAGAGGATACATAAAAGTAGTAAGTAATCAACGAAAACAATAATATTTATTTCAAAACCATTTAAAGTAGGATAAATTAGGTACAGCTAAAGAGATCTCAATCAATTTGTTTGCTTAAACTCTAGATACAATCTAATTTTGTTATTTTGTTTCAATTATTAATCAAATTGCACAATACAACAGGTATTATAACTGTTACAAGAAATATCAGGATTTTTAGGGTGATGTCAGGATTTTTATCAGGACATTTAATTCTTCCTTAAGACAACCCTACTCGGGCGAAGCCGCGAGCATGAGCTAGTTGAGTAATAAATAACAGAAGTAAGAATAAAAGGGGTCATTCATAAGCACCAAAGGGGGTGGGGGGGGAGGTTTTTGCTTTGATTATTTTTGATGACATGGGGGATGGGGGTCTGGGTGGTAGGATTACGTCAGCAATATTTATTAATTTACTTTTCAGATTCAATTGCAAAATTTAATTGAATTTGATTTGAACAAAGATGGAAACCCAATGTTCAGGGATTCCTCAAAATAATTGATATTGCTTTCTCGCTCTCACGCGATGGTTTATGGTTAGAAAAACCGAAGTAGGGAAATTACTTAAATGGGCATTCAATTACTATTAGTCTATGAATTCCTTATTCTAGACTCATGAATAACAGTAACTTGAACAGATTAACCAATGTTTACGTAAGCTAAGGGGGGGGGGGGGGGGGTGTTATGATTTTTGTTTACTTTTACCCACAAGGGGAGGTGGGGGTTCAAAATTACTAAAATTCTGCTTACGTAATACTTGAATGGCCCCATAATGCTAATGTGAGGTGAGTATAAAGAATCAGTCAGAGTCAGTCGACTGACTCCTTGACAATTCAAAAGTGCCTGTAAATGGTATAATGGAAATAGTGGTTTATCATTAGTTAAATCAAAAAAAAAAAAAATGTGAAACATTACCTGCAGATAGCCTGAAGACTTGTGCTCCCTCTGGCTAATGTCCGGGTCTTTGTAGTCAAGCTGCAGTCCGATGATGTCCGCGACCATTCGCACCGCGCACGCAGGCGGACTTGCGTCTAGTTTGTATAGAAGAGGCGCCATCTTTGATCCTGGAACGCCACATAAGAACGTTATGATATTTACCTTGGTACTTAGAAACGTACCAATCATTAAGAGGGCTGTCTCGGGTCCACTAGTGCCACTCCTTTAAATAAATATTATCTCGTGACTGAGAAGGAATTATGAAAAACGGCTCAATCAGCTGCCTCGGTAAGTGTGTCTAGAATTTTCTAATACCTTTTATAAACTTTCATATTGAGACACGAAGCAACAAAATACGATCTAAAGAAAAACTGTCACATTCCTCTAGATCCTATTTTGTTGCTTCGTATGTCAATATGAAACTTTATAAAAGGTATTAGAAAATTTTAGACACACATTTACATCTGCATTCACAAATTTTGAACAACAAAAAAAAAAAATACAATCAGCAACAAAATCTACAGTTTTCACAAAAACTTCTTTTGATGCCAATCGATCCTGTTTCTTACAAGGATCAAAATCTCTATCGGACCAGCTTAGGTTCAAACCTCAGATTTTTCTAGTAATCAATTACTAGAAAAATCTGAATTCGCAAAAAACTTTTCCATACATTTCAGAGGAAAGAAACTCTAATTTACTTTTTTATGATGGACAGATTTGCGGAAAATAAACAAAAAAATATATTCACATCCAATTACTAACAAATACGCGATATAATTTAATTTGCCTGAACGTTCATCCGCTCCTTTCATTTCGGCTTATTCCACAAATCCCCCTTAGGAGGAAATGTGGAATCTGAAAACAGTCTAGAATTCACCCCTGATAATCCCGCTAAGGGGGGAAAACTAGAATTATGAAAAAAAAAAAAAAAAATATATTCCAAGATCCCCCTGAAAGTGATTTTTTTACATTAGGGTTCAGTTTTCCGCATTGAGGGGGATTCTCACAGGGGGAATTAGTGGAATAAGCCCATTTTTCAATCATTCGGTAGGTGTGTGAAAGATGCCGAGTGCCGAAATCCAACATGGTTTGATCGGTTCATCGGGTTCACTAATGAATTTATTTTTCACTTTTGATTCATTTTGTCTTCAGACGTTTCACCTCGAGTGAAAGATGCCGAATGAAAGGCAAAAATGAAGAAAAAGTGAAGCGAAGGAATGTTGTCCAAGAGTGCGACAATACAGTACTGGCTAGTTTTAATATTAATTGCTAAATAAATAGAGGTATTATTTCGGAATATTTCTACAATATTTCATTTAATATTATTGTCACTGCTTAATGTCACAAACATAAATAAAAATAAGGGCACTAACGGACAGAAGAAGACACGGTGCGTTTTATAACATGTAACAATGTGGGAACCATATCAAATAGCGTTATACCTACGGTAATTATGAAAAAACACTGATGTGTATATTAAATATTATTACCAAGAGTCTTCTATTCAAACAAAAAGCAGACTGAATGATAACATAATCAAACATTGATAAGTTTGATAACCGATATTTATATCAATGATATAATATTATCAAAGATTATAAATAATTAGATACTAAAGGGGTTCAAGGTTCAACATTATGACTAAATTGAATCACCTTAGATAGGTAGCAGCCCTGCTATCTCTGCTATCACGTTATACAACATTACTAAATGAGTATGTTATAAAATAAGACAGTACGTAATATCCTTTATCATAATAAAGATAAAATACCCTCCACGAGTGGTATATCTTTGCCCCCACTATATCTATGGCCTGCAGTGCTATTCTGTAACCATCTCACCGTAAAAACATAGGTGAAGTGAGCGTGGAGTGAGCTGTCAATAGTGTCAATCCCAAGCATCTGGAGTGATATTATTGTAAAACACTGGGATTGACACTGTGTATTGATGCTCACTTCACCTGAGTATTCACGGTGAGATTTTTACAGAATAGATCGGCTGGTGCTAAAAGGGGCAATATCAATAATAATCCCTATTTTCAGTCATAAGCTTTATGTATTTATTTATTGTTAATTAAAACGGCACAACACTAATAACATTAATTAACAGAGAAAAAAAAATTGACAATATTTAGGGTTCCGTACTTCAGAAGTAAAATACGAAACCCTTATAGGATCGTGTACCTCGTGTGTCCGTCTGTCTGTCACAGCCAATTTGCTCCGAATCTAAAGCCACACATAATAATATTATAAACTTCTGTACCCCAAACATGCGACGTGTAACGTAAATAAATTAATTTTGAATACGGCGGTCAGTTTTGGGGGGCAAATGAGAAAATAAAAGTTTTGCGAACTATACCATGTGACATATCAAATGAAAGGACTTGTGAGGATCTCAAATATATTATTTATATCATTTTTAAATATATAATTTTAAAGTTATTTAAGAAAACAGTTAAAAATGTACCATTCCCTCCCCTTAATTCCGAAACAACTGACAAAGAACATGAAAAAGAAAAAAAAAAAAAAAAACACTGAATATAGTTTTTTTACTTATCAGGAAAACCTATAAGAAGTCTTTGATCTTAAAATGACATGGTAAATCTCTCAAAATTGTGCGTACAAACTTACATTGGCAGTTGAAGGGCATGTGAGGGTCTCAAATATTTTTTTATCATTTTATTTAAGAAATAGAAGATAAACAAAAAAAAAAATACTTTTCATACATTCATCGAAATTGTCTGTCTACTGTTGTATAAGAGTTTGTTTTCATTTTTCACGAGTCGGATATGCAGTGCTATTCTGTAACCATCTCACCGTGAAAACAGGTAAAGTGAGCGTGGAGTGAGCTGTCAATAGTGTCAATCCCTAGCATCAATGGAAAGAGCTCACTTCACCTAAGTTTTCACGGTGAGATTTTGACAGAATAGCACTACTGATTTTAATAGCGAAAGTTGTGAGTGACGAGCAGAATCAACCCCTTACAGGATGCCTATCATCATCTGCCTAGCCTTTCTGGGTTCAGCTTCTAGTCTAACTCACGATACCTCTTGGTAAGACTGGTTGTCAAGACTTTCAGGCTTCTGACGACCCGTAACGAATATCAAAGACCCACGAATGACAGCCGCGACCAACCGCTTAACGTGCTTTCCGAGGCACGCAGGGGTCTTGGTATGTAAAGATGGTCACCCATCCACGGACCAACCGCGGCAAGTGTAGCTTAACCTGATCGATGGACCCGAGCGGCTGCTATTACTTAGCCACAAGCCCCTCGAGTATGTTATACAGGATGAAATTAAATTCATGGGCATCCTCTTAAGGGGTCATTATACTCATCCTTATGAACAACTTTCACTATGGGACCAACCCTGAAATCGCGAAAAAAGAATCTGCTCTCAATTCTCAATTCTTTATTGCGATCCATAATGTTTAAAGTTGGTAGGGAAATATTTATACTAGTTACAATTATGGACCTTGTCGGGCACAGCATAGATCAAGTAGGAGAGAGGAGGAAGAACACTGGCTGTTTTATGTGATAAGTTTTATTATTTGTTAAGTAGTTTGTAAGTTATACTGTTTTATTAATACAGAATTGAATTTAATATTATAATTATTGTTTTATAAATTATATACAATTATTTATTTTGTAACATTTGTAAAAACCCTTTATTTTGTAAATTATTCATTATATTTTTTATTTTATTTATGTTCGCATTGCTCGTCAAAATGTAGGGAACAGCAAATGTTTTTTTTTTTTTCGAAATTTTAATGTCACAGTGAAAGTGTTAATAATGACGTGACGAATACAATGACGCCATGTGAGGATGCCCATGAATTCAATTTCACCCTGTATAATTCGTGCCTATACGAAAAAATACTATAAAAGTAAAACTAACAACAATGCTTACTTACCTCTTCCACAAAAAGGGTTTTAACAAAGGAGATTATCGAAATACATTTTTAAAACTCTTTGTTATTTACAATAAATATTAGTTTATTTCATATTATTTTTAGCCTTATTGTGCTCCCATAACTTGTTCATAATTTTAGAGAAGTAAGCGACTCCCGGGGTCATGATTGTCTTGAAGACATGTTCCTCTTCCAAACGGGACACCCAATCAGCACAGTGGGGAAACCTGAAATGAGAAAAAACCTTATTACCACTATTTACTGTGGAATATACGTAAGTAGCGAAAACGTTTTCATACAAATGTGCTGCTATTTTTTTTTTTAAATAAAAACAACTAAACTCCTACGCAATGGGGGCTATCGTTTTTGCGCTCACCAGTTAGCGCCACTGTTGAGTAAGATCCTGTCAATACTTTTATTTTATATGTTTTGTATATGTTTAAGTACTCATTACTTCATAAAATGTTTATTTTATTACATTTTAAAATATCAAATGAATATTTACATTATAATGTTCCTAAAATTGGCAAGCATTAAGCAGACAAATATGATTCTTCCTCCAAGTGCTACGAAATTAGATCCTAAGATGTTAAAAACTTAAGCCATAATTAATCAAGCATGGCACAATACAATCTTTACAATTATGAATAATTAATAACAATTTGCAATAGAAAATCCCGCAAACAGTGAAGGTTCAGTTTCACTTTTGACATTTCTAGAGACCTCACTCTACACTAGCGCCTCTACCGGAAAATTCAAGCGCGACAGTCATCGTTGAACCACCACGTTATCTTGTGAAGTTTCATAGCCAAATAGGGCCTTCATTAGGGTTCCAGTTTTGTACAGTTGACTATACGTCTTATACGTCCATGGTATCAATTTGACCATGAGATCGCCAGTATTATACTAACGTGGTGCTCGGTACGGTGATACCCTTATTTTTATTTCTCTTGTTATACATTTTGCATCGGTAAAGGAAAACATGGTGATCCCAACCTCCACCATAATTGTGGGATATTGCTAATCCATTGCTTCATATGTTCGAAAATTTGTTTGCTCAACAAGGTAAATAATGTAATGAATGTTGTTGAAGTGTCAAAATTAAAGCCAATGCTACTGTAAGTGTGTTACGCAATCACCCCGTTGGATTTATAATTAATCCGCCTTGAGGTTTGCTCAAGGTGGATTAATTATGGTGATCAAAGCTGGTGGCAAACGTGTCTCTTTGTGAGAAGAGGCCTTGATTAATTTGACAGGACTAAACTAAAATTTATCTTCTGTCCTTTTCTTAATGAAATAGAAAGAAAAAGATGCACTGAACTTAAATTTAGTTTATTTTGTGAACAAGGGAATCGGCACCAATACAGCCCTACAAAGCGGGACTAAAGTGACCACTTTAGTCTCTAGGGAGTGAAAAGTAATTCGTTTTTTAATTTCCTTCATGTGACATCGACAAACTCAAACAGCCAGTAAATATACTATTATCTGTGGAGTGTGGACCATCTTCATCGCAAAAATGTTGAGTTTTAGTTCCATGGTTTTACCGCAAAGAAGGTGACGCCATGTGTTTTAAATTGTTAATCTGTGACTGATTTAGAAGAAAAAACTGACCGCGAAAATTACAGAATTTTTGTCAAGTATAAATTTGTTCGGTTTTAAATAAATGTATTAAGAATGTGCAGTGACGGTGAAGAGTTTGACGTCGAGCAAAGAGCTAAAGACATAATAGATAATCTTTTGCCACCAAAATCGCGGAAGATTTACCTAAAAACTTACGAAAGTTTTATGGACTGTAGGAATATTTATTAAATGTTTTTGTACTAAATTGACTAATTTTCTCGCACTCAAAGTGAAAAGTACAGTTTGCACCTCGAGACTAAACGCCAACTTAATATACCCTCGGTTTCATTGACTCCCTCGCACGCTCCGGAGTCAAACTACCTCTGGTATATTATGGCTTCGTTTAGTCCCTCGATATAAAATATACTATTAAACCACGGATTTTGGTTTAAAACGGTTTATTTACAATTCTAGCCATAATAGTTCACTTGACTTGTATTTTGTTCCAAAAAGGTTAATGCGAACTGGTGTGTTATTTGTGGTAGGTACATACTCTCATATGACTACAGCAAGTTAATGAACAACAAAAAAAAAAAATACATACTTATCAGCATCCAATTTATGGAACACCTGGATCGCAGTGGCCGTGGAGCCAGCCGCTAGGTCGGCGATCGTTAGTCGATCGGTCGCGATGTAAGGGCGGTCGCGCACGTACGCGTCAACTACGGAGAATGAAGACTCTATCTCCCTAATGTGCTGGCTGGTCGGCTGTGTTAACCCACTTGAGAAGGTGGCTTGCTGTTGATATAAAGAAGATTATTAGACGATAATGTAATGTAGGTCCTACTAGGGTTTCTGGTTTCTCGACTTATTTAATTTCCGGGAGGAATCGAAAGGACATGATCCAAAATGTATGGACTAAAAACCCAAAATCAAAACGTAATCGATACGGTCAAACTGTGTGCACAATAATTCCCTAGAACTTTCTAAATAAACGTACCCAAGTTGCAATATCCTAATCCGTGGGATATCGGAGCTAATTATATGCAAATGAAAATTACGCTTATTATCTTAATATAAAACAAAGTAGAGTTATTTACACTATAGCGGTATGAGGAACAGGGTGTAAAGTTCTCTCATCCTTCATAGAAAAGGGAGGATCCTCTGACCAGACGGGTGTTGTGTCTGGTGGGCAACTGCCCAACGGTTGATGTCGGGATGTTGTATTATTATGCTAGTCGCGCGGTATAATCTGATTGCGCGATGCAGGATTTGTGACGTCAGGTCTTTGATGTGTAGTACCTACGCATGTGGCGTTGTAGATACCACAACACCATTAATTATAACTCAAAAACGGCTGGACCGATTCTTATGATATTGGATTTGTTGGATTTGTCTCTTAAATCGCCGAACATAAATGGGGTGTTTCAAGCAGCCTTTGCAGTCTAAAATTTACTTTTGGTCGTCTTTTTTTGTCCAACCTGTATAGATTACTAGCTTTTGCCCGCGGCTCCGCCCGCGTGGATGTCGGTTATCGCGTAAAAAAGTAGCGGTTTAGGCGTGAAAACGTAACATACAGATAGACATACAGATAGACAGACAGACAGAGTTACTTTCGCATTTATAATATTAGTATAAGTATATATTAGTATATTAGTATGGATAGGCTAGACAGTGACATACCAAAAATGCACCGTCCTGTGGAATAGATAGACATAGACCACGGTAGAAATGCTGGGAGTAAAAGCTAATAATGTATAAACATACCCCAACATTTCCCAGCGCCCTGAAGAACACGCCAGCGTTGAAGAACATGGCCTGGTCAGCGAGCGCACGCGTGCGCACGTCGCTCGGGTACAACGACTCGCTCTTGTCGCCTCCATACACCGACAACAGGTACTTCATTATAGCGTGGCTGAAATATTAACAACACACTCAGCATACAGTTTTTAGGGGTGTGCGAATTATCTACTTAATAAAAATCTTAAATTCATTCATTCACTGACAGACAACGCACAACATAAACTGCTGGATCTAGAAGTATTACATTTTTCACAAGAGTTTTTAAAGAGCGCGCTCACCGGTCCAAGGAATTATAAATAACGGCTCAATCAGGAACCTCGGTAAGTCGGTAAGTGTGTCTAGAATTTTCTAATACCTTTTATAAAGTTTCATATTGAGACACGAAGCAACAAAATACGATTTAGGTAGAGGAATTTGGCCGCTTTTCTTTAGATCGAATTTTGTTGCATCGTGTCTGGTCGACCGATGACCTTGTGAAAGCCGCAGGAATCCGCTGGATGCGAGAAGCACAGAACCGATCAAAATGACGGTACTTGGGGGAGGCCTATGCCCAGCAGTGGACGTCTTTCGGCTGAAATGATGATGTGACGATGACTCCGTAGGCTGCGTGGTAGTCCCAACACTATCCTTTAATCGATAGAAACCCGAGCAGACAGCCTGCTAGTATGGGCGCTTGTAAACCGCACCTGAATTGTTTGTTATCGAGAACTAACATAGGCTTAGCTATTTTGTTAGTAAAACTGTAGACCGCATTGTAGTCTGAATTAATAAAGATTAATAATTAGCTAGTTTACCTTTCTGACAGAACGAATTCGCCATCTTGCAGCACCGGCACCGTACCCATAGGGTTTAACTGCAGAAGGAAAAGGATAGCGTATTAGTGGTTCTATCACGAAATTAGAATACATCAACGGCTCCAATGGGGCCTATCACACTATCAGTATTATCACGCGATATTCGATAACGTGATCCAGTATTGATGAAATATTAATGGTATTGATGTCAAATTATGATTACTACATCGATAATTTTACTGATGATAATATCACGATATCCAGGATCATGATAATATTGATAGTGTAATAGGGGCCGTTGACCAATCCGTCATTAATTCTAGGAGGACGTTGATTTCTGGCCATACATAGCCAGAGATCACACAACACAGAGAGGTTGAGAGAGAGAGAGGTATGGTCGAGATCGTAAAGATTTTTTTCTTCTTCTTTTGCAACTAAACCGTTGTCAACTATTGACAACGATGACGGCAACGCAGCAAGGTTCAAATCAAATCATTTATTGATTTGCAAACATGGGTACATTAGTCTAAGAATTCTAATTACCCTCCATATTCTACCGTCACATGGGCATGCAAATCATATTATTATTTAATTTACTCTTTAAATTAATTATAATTTTAAATAGCAATTAGAAAAAAAAAAAAAAATTATATACAAATGTGAAATGTGACATCTACCAACCCGCACCGGGCCTGTGTGGTAGATTACAGCCAACAGCCCACTCTCTCTCGAAGAGATGAGGCGTGTGTATAGTTCGCGTCACGTAATAAGAGCGCTGGCCAACTGCAAAACTATACATTGCATTAGTTCGCGTCACGTACGTTCGCGTAACGGGATGGTATGGTTGTGCGCTTGGCCAGCGCTCTGATTACGTGACACGATCTGTACAACGTTACAGTTGTGCGGTTGGCCAACGGTATTTTTACGCAACGCGAATTGTACTCAGCAGTGGTAATATTATCTGATTACACGCCCGTGATACTGGCATACCTTCATAAACTCCGGCGACTTGTGCTCTCCCTGCAGTAGTTTGACATCGTTGAACTCCACCTGCAGTCCCAGCATATCGCTCAGCATCATGACGGCGCGCGCCGGCGGACTACCCAGCACCCGGTGTAGTATGAGACGAGACATTTCTATATGTGCAGCTTGGGAGACCACTGGAAAGTGGAAAATATTAAAGCCAGTTTTAGATGCTTGAAAAGAGATAGCTAGATAAAGAAAACTGGTTTATTGTGAACAAATAAGACGCACATTGTAAACTTAACATGACATAACATCACGCTTGAATTCCTGAAGGGTCAGGTAGAGATATACTTATAAAAGGTCAATTCAATTCAATTCTTTATTGCATATCACATGTGTTTTACAAGATCTTAACATTAAAATAAAGTTCCCATGGACCCTGTCGGGCACATCAATTTATAATATTTGACAAAGAGTTGCATTTAAAAATAATCACAAAAAAAATAAAAACTTAAATTCATTTAAATAAGTAAATAAAGTCAAAGGATAAAATAAAAAATTAAAAAAACATAAAATTATAGTCAAATATATCATGTCATATAAATAATAATCAAAATACAATCATGTCAACAAGATAATAATCAAAAACAAAATGAATTGAATTGAAGGGTCAGGCAGAGATATAGTAGGTATACCCACATTTCGCCAGTTACGTTTAAGTCCCAAGTAATAGGGAGCGAGCCTATTGCCATCAACAGGGCACAAATTCAGACTACGGGCTGCTACAGAGAAATTCCAGATAGAAAAACCCAATAATATTTTGCACATAACGTCCTGGGTTCGATTGCAAAGTCGTCGCAATTTTCGCTTAGAGTTCTTTCTGATTTTTTTTGCCCGGCTCCTAAGGGTCTTAGCGTGATGTTAAATAGCCTTTAGCCGTCCTCAAGAATTGGGCTATCAAATGCAAATTATAAAAAGGTGAAATGTAAGTGTACGGTGGCCAGCACATCAAGTTACCACAAACTGTCAGATTTCCTCGTTCGATTTTGAACTTAATCACCAACATTTTAAAGTTTAAAATCGTTTGGAGAAATTTTACAGCTTCGTATAGCTTGATGGCCACTGTACAATGTATGTCTGTCAAACCCATAAAACTTATGATATAGTCGTATCGTGATAATATACATATTCTACTAATGTATAATCGAGAAAGATAAATAGGTGGGCCTAATTGAATGCCGAAGTTAACCGTCAAATCACAATCAGTGGCCACCATAAAAATGGCCTGCTACGTAATACTACGTAGTTGGCATCACGGATACCAATTTATAGAAGGACGCCGTGGTACGTAATATTGCGATGGTTGCTTACCTACGCAATATTGCGTATACGCAAAATAACGTACCCCTGGCACCGCGATCAATCAAAACTTGTTATATCCAGTATAAAAACGTCCATTCAAGGAGGCCGAATAACACAGATTACCATAAATAATCGGTAGGGAAGACCTACGTAATATTACGTAGTCGGCATCTGCCATTCTTAACACATACGTAATATTGCATAGTTGGCATTCAATGGGTTAAGATGACCCTGTTGAGTCTTTTTTTTAATGTTCGAAAAACAACCTATTGCTCTGCCTTCCTCTTCAAAAACGCAAGCGATAACAAGTTTTTTTTTTTAAATCAAGAATCAGTCATTGAATTAATAATGCAGTTTGTATGTACGTAATAGACAAATTATTTTGGTAAAAACAATGATACCGCGTAGAAAACAAATGATTCAAAAAAAGGCTAGCAACATTATTCGCGCAAAAGTTAAAAATAACCTACCCTAATGTTTATTTATAACATTCCTAACGTTACACGAGTTAACACATGCACGTTGGTAATAGAAAAAAAACTTACGTATTCTATACTCACACAGGATGGAACGAATGCGTCTTTCTTAACTCACTTTCACGTTAAATTGTATAACAATAAACTCAACTTTGATAAAAATGATAAACACAGCAACGTGATAAATACTGATTATAACCTAAAAATGCAGGTTAGCAACCGGCGCGGTCGGCCTTGATCTTTGATACGCATGATAAAATATACCGGTTGCGCGCACGCATGTAAAAGTGTGCCAAAACAAAACAGATTTAACCTACATTAAGTAGGAAAACGCAATGCACCGTTTTGTTAGAGGTAGATAGTTACTTAATTTTGTATTATAATATCAATCAAACAAATCATGTACTATATAAATGTTTCAATGTAAATTATATGATTTGCTACTCAATAATGCTTCTGATGTAGCATGTACTTATTGATGTTAATTTCAGATTTCTGGATTGTTTTCATAATTAATTAACAAAATAATAATATGTATATAGGTACCCACTTTTAACATTATTTAAAACTTTTTCAAGTCATTTTTATATTTATATAAAAATTGTCCCTTATTTTTTTTTTTAATTCAGGCTTTAAGGTCTCAGGGATTGGTTGATTGTTGGAGGATTGAAGTTGTTTTCAAATAACCATTAATTCATGCACCTAATAAATAAAATAATTGAAGTTTTTACATATTTTTATTTATTTACATACCTTGATGCGGCACACCATGATATTTACAAAACATTTCAATAAAACATTTTTTTTTCTTGTTTTACACGGACACACGATGCACTATATATAATAGTACTTGGGCAATGTCATAGGTCCTAAAATATTTCATTCAATTCACACATGGTTTGAAAACCTCTGTTGACTTACCACATGCTTTAAAGTTTAAAGGTAGCCATTTTTTTTAACTCTATGTATGTGCTTGAAGACACATAAATGCAAGTTAAAAAAAGAACATTAATGTCAGCACAAAAAATATTTTCATACAAATAACCGGTTAAATTAGCAATAGATTCCATGTGTGTGCGTCATGATGAGGGTTCACTTGGTGGAAAAAATTCGTTAACCAGCTCAATAACTTTACGGACCTCATCCTCTGATAAACGCTCCTCACTTTCTTGCACAATCTGTAAATGGAAAGGGCATTAGAGCCATTTTATACATAATTATTTATTACATATATATATTTATTAATTTATTGACGTCTCCATATTGTATAAATAAAAATTTCTTTTTATCAGTACTGATACAAAGAAGTATGTATGGGCTTGTATGTACCACTGACCTTAATACAAGTTATTTCATAACTTAGTAAGGGTGCTGGTTGCATAAGTCAAGTGTACTATATCTAGTATCATATATAGGCAAAAATTCAAGGCATGGTTGCTTGAGCTTATGTCCAACTGATGATTATGATAAAATATAATCAACGAGCTGCGCCCTGCGGTTTCACCCGAATAAGTAAAAAAATATTTTTTTTTTTTTTTATAATAAATTATATATTAATTTTTATCATTATTATTAATAATTAATTTAGTTTTTCTTTCATAAATTTAAAAATCCAGTTATGAGTTCTCGGACAATGTCTGTTGTATTGGTATTGTGTTATAGCTAGTTTTTAAATACTTTAAATTGTAATTTGTGGAGAACATTAATTTGTGGAGAACATAGTGGGTAGCATAATTGTTTTAAATGGTAATATTTAAGATATTATGACTGTTTCTTATTGTGCTACTGTTTCTTTTTCTTTAAATAAATAAATAAGTATCAATTCCGTGGGATTATCAGGATAAATAGTATCCTCTTTGTTAATCCAGTTTATAAACTATCTGTGTGCCAAATTTCATCAAAATCTGTTCTGCCATTTTGTCATGAATTAGTCACAAACATCCGTTCATCCATTTATCCATCCATCCTTACAAACATTCGCATTTATAATATTATATAAGTAGGATAGCTCACCAGCTGAATCTCTAGCTCCGTCCGTGGAGGGGTATTCACCATCATTAGTTTCTCAGTCTTTGTCAGTTTGAACTTCTTCATAGCTTCTAGAAACTTCTGTATTGATTGTGCATTTTGCTTCTTACATTCTGTATCTTGCAGATAATGGACTGTCTGAAATTGGTTTATCATTATAATGCTAAAAGTTAACTATGCAAACAATAGTTAACTATCCTGTTCAATGGTGTTTAAAGCTAACCTCAAGCCACTGGCAAGGCAAACCCTGCCATTCAACTATTGTATAATACTCGTATGTTCTATGTTAAGGTTTGGATTCGGCACTTAGTCTTTCAAGTGGACCATTGTACGTGAGCCATAGCCGCCAACGGTGGTTATTCCAACCAGCCAGACTCCTTCCAGAAGTTGATTGTCTCCTGGCTTTCCTAGAATGTCTGTGAAAGATCTAGGTGCCCCAAGGGTTTCTGTTTGTATAATACTGTATGTGTACAGATTACGAACTTTAAGCAAAATGACAATGGGATCATGTTGGAGTGACGAATTTATAAAAATAGCAGACTTGGGCCCCTGTTAAGTCGCCAATCTTTCAGTTCTCAGTTTTGTTGCAGAATGAAACTAGTTTTTTTTTAATTTTTTTTTGTCACAGGCAGCAGCATCCACTG
Organism: Dryobota labecula; assembly: GCA_947523025.1. Taxonomy (NCBI): domain Eukaryota; kingdom Metazoa; phylum Arthropoda; class Insecta; order Lepidoptera; family Noctuidae; genus Dryobota; species Dryobota labecula. The sequence goes on from OX383292.1 coordinate 4,746,846, forward strand.
CTTTGCTTCCAAAGCATGTTAAAAAATGTGACTGTGTGTAGTGTGTGTTTGTCACTTCAAGTGTAATAAAATGGCGAAAACGTCTATCTGTAATTTAATCATGAAGTAAATCATTGTATCAACACATGCAGATTATTAGAAACTGTTGGCACCTCACCTCATAAGTGACGGTTGCTAGCGAGCCTTCCCGTTTATGCTTCTTCTGTGTGCTGTCTTTAAGCTGTTGTAAGATCTGCATCACCTCATAATTACAAAGAAAAGCTGCATTCACTTTAGTGCTAAAAAATAATGGTAAAACTTAAAATTGGATCTAGAATAAACAAATTTGGTACTAAACATTGTAGTTTTTTTTTTTTTAATGATTAACTGATTGCTTCACCCGGGTAGCTGTATAAAGTTACTCCTTATAACATTAGCTATCTGCCAGTGAAAGACCTGTCAAAATCAGTCCAGCTGTTTCGGAGATAAGCAGGAACAAACAGACAGACAGTCAAACAGACAGAAAGCAAATTTGTTTTTAAAATTAAATGTTTTCTTTTTTTATAAAATGTTGTTTTATGTATCTACCGCAATCTTTCATAAGCATTTAGTAAAAAGCATATTATAATTTGCACTTTAGAGCGAGTTACATTACGTGTCAACTATTGTGCATGGGCGGTCCTAACCAAAGAGTAAAGTAATTGTAAACGGAGTCTTACGCTAAAAGTGATCTACTGAGTCTACTACTCTACTCTGTTAGTGATAAATACATACGTCTCCATCAAGAAGGGGCTTTCGAATTGTTCAAAGCTTTTAGCAGGCTAGTTTGACATTCCGTCACAATTTTACTAGCTCTTTGTTATCTTGATAACTTCTACTAGCTCTTATAACAAATCAGTTTGTCTTGAGCTAGCTGGCTGCATTAAATTCGAGGAAAGTTGTAAACAAAGATGCTAAGCTAAGGCCAAATGTGACAAGTCTACTGACTTTGACATTGACAGTGGAAATGTCATTTAAAAAATCAAAGAGTGTAGAGAGGTTTGAGTTTTGGGTATGAGTCTTTTTACCTTACTCCAAGGATTATTCTTAGTAGGATGTGTAAGTATACAAACAAAATAGAGATAGGAGAATATATTCTCGACAAGAAATTTATTTCTTTGCTTGAGGAATAATCTTAAAGTTTCACTTCTGTCATACTCTCTAAGGTATTAGTAGGCGGTAAGATAACGAACGGTATGTACAGTGGCCAGCATATCGTTACACGAAACTGTCAAATTTCTCCAAACGATTTTAAACTTTAAATAGTGGGTGATTAAGTTCAAAATCGAACGAAAAAATTACTGGTGAATTTCGGAATTTCGACCGAACTTTTCATTTTAACCAAATGTTCGGCCGAAGTTCGGATTCGGTTCAAACCACATTCGGCCCATCTCTAATCACCTCACTATCCACTCTCATGGCTAGCTAGTTTTACTTAAAAAAATTCATGGCCTACTAAGATCTATCTATATAGTTTTTCTTTTCATTTTATAATTTTGACAACAAATATTAGTTTTATAAATATAATAATTAAAATATAAGTAAGTATGTATGTAACGATGTTGTGCAAAACATTATCGTCAAAAAATTTCGTGAAAAGCAGCGTAATGTCTAAAGTATTTTCAATGATTCCAAGAGCTCAAATACGACAATTTTGCCAAGAAATCTATACATCTGGTTCGTCAAAGATTGATGCACCTATAAATGCCTACTATTATCATTTCACAAATTTAAAATTACCACAAGATATGGTTTTTGCCACATACGTTTGGATCGATGGCAGTGGTATTAACTTACGTTGCAAAGATCGTACTTTAGACAAAGTACCTTGTAACTTAAGTATGGTCCCGAAATGGGCATTTGACGGAAGTTCAACTGGACAAGCAAAAACAGATGACTCAGACACTATATTATTGCCAGTCGCCTTATATAGAGATCCGATTCGCAAAAGCCCGCACGTTATTGTACTATGCGAAACGTATTATGGCAATGGATCTCCCACTCCTTCAAACTATCGGGCTCATTGTGCAAACGTACTGAGCAAAATATCAGACCAAGATCCATGGTTTGGTATAGAACAAGAATATACAATGTTTGACTCGGACCTGTGGCCATTAGGATGGCCGAAAGTTCGTGGATATCCCGTAATAAAGTCTAAGTTCTCTTACTGCGGCATGGGCGAACATGTTGCAGGGAGGGATTTAGTTGAATGTCATGCCAGAGCATGCGTTTATTCTGGCTTGGAATACGGCGGTTCTAATGCAGAAGTCATGAAAGGATCTTGGGAGTATCAAGTTGGAACAACGACAGGGATCAAAGCTGCAGACGACTTATGGGTAGGACGATATTTGCTAAGAAGAATTGCCGAAAACTTTGGGATTATCATAAGCTATCACCCAAAACCTATGGGGAAGAACCAGCCAGGAATAGGATGCCACCATAACTTTAGCACAAAAAAAATGCGTGAAGAAGGAGGAATTACAGAAATTGAAAGGGTATGTAAGGACTTATGTACAAAGCACGAACATTATATGAAAAACTACGGACTAGGAGACGGTCATGAAAACCGAAAAAGATTAACTGGGAAATTCGAAACTGCTTCATTTGAAGAATGTAGATGGGGAGTGGCCGACCGCAGTGCTTCGATAAGGTTACAAAGAAGTGTTAAAGTAGAAAAGAAAGGATTTTTAGAAGACCGCAGACCTGCAGGTGATTGTGATCCATACAGAGTATGCGCTCTTTTAGCAGAAACATGTCTTCGATAGAGAAAAAATTCAGTAATTTTTTTATATTTTTATTAAAACAAAATTAAATTGAAATTAAACGGTAAAAAGGCGTTAGATAATGTTTGTCGAAATCTTATTATTTTACCTGAAGCAGAAAAATGCAAAAGTACCTATATCGAGTGCACGCTAACTGCACTAAGCTGCACGAAACTGTCAAATTTCTCAAAACGATTTTAAACTTTAAAATTTGACAGTATGTAGTAACTTGATGTGCTGGCAACCGTACATAATTTTACACTCAGATCAAATAAAAAGTATTTGATCTGAGCTTTTACAGTATACCATCGATCTGCGCCTGCTTGGCACGGACTCTGCGACTTGAGACATCGAGATTCATAATTAAATGTTAGTTTCCGAAGTAAATTCTCTAAATGATGGTAAACACCTTATCAAAACCCGTGGGGTAGTTTAGAAGAACAACGCCATCACCAAAACCGACTTTAATGTACCTATAATAAACTAGCTTAAGCCCGCCGCTATTATACATATTATAGGAAATTATCCCACGGAAACGTACTAGGTACCGCAACGCGCACGCCAGTAAAGCTCCCAGCAGTCGGCACGATTTTTTCCGACAACTTCAGGAATCATCGTCATAATTCAGCCAATTTACACAAAACCTTAATGAATTATACACCTAAACTTTCTCATGAATCACTCCGTCCATTGGTGAAAACCGTATAAAAATTCGGTAGTTTTTGAGTTCATCGCGTTCAGACAGACAGACGCGGCGGCAGCCGGGAGACTTTGTTTTATATTATGTGATATTATGTAAGTAGTGTAGTGATGTAGATTATTTATAAAAGATCTTTTATAAATTGTTTTTGGAGCCATCGCCCCTCTCTTTCCATCAGAGATTACTAATATGTAGCAAGCTACCGTTTACACTCCACTGATTGGGAACCCATGATCTAGAGTCCAGATTGAACTGGCGCCGCATTGACCGTCTAAGTTCTAGAGGATCAATCTAACGTAAGTTCAACTCGATCAATCTGTCCGTTGTTAATCTGATTGAACATCCATAAATTACGTCACACGGTAAGGGGGGGGGGGGGGGGGGGGGAAGGGGTCAACCAAGTGTGACATTGGTGCCGATTCCCTTGTTCACAAACTAAACTAAATTTAAGTTCAGTGCATCTTTTTCTTTCTATTTCCTTAAGAAAAGGACAGAAGAAAAATTTTAGTTTAGTCTTGTCAAATTAATCAGCGCTTGACGTAAATTGACGTAATTTTAGTAGGCAAGTTTTTAATCACGTCTAAACTTGTATGGAGTAGTGACAGGTGCTGATTAATTTGACAGGACTTAACTAAAATGTATCTTTTGTCCTTTTCTTAATAAAATAGAAAGCAAAAGATGCACTGAACTTTAGTTTGTGAACAAGGGAATCGGCACCATTGTGTAACAAAGGGGTCAGTCGAGTCATATCTCATAGCTTCGAGACGTTACATGAATAAATCTAAACTATTAAAGCTCTAAACTTCAACTCTGACGAAATTACTTTAAATATTATTATCTCTATCGATATTATTACAAGGCTTAATTTAAGATTGCTAAATATGGGACGTCACACCGGGAGAGGGGGTCACAATCTAAGAAACGTCAGAAGCTAGGTGCATGGTCCCAACTGGTCGTTTCATATGGAGAAGACCCGGCAAGAAACTCCACAGACTACCTTTGAAATTGACGAGGGGGAGAAAAACACGTTGACCTTGAGATGTCTGAGAGTTTCGATAGAATACGAGGCCACAGACCCTAAAGACGAAGGTCTTCAATCAGTGCGTTCTGCGACATACGAAGCCGAATTTGCTCTGAGGAGCCGAAACGTGGATACTCACGGTACGGCTGGTCCATACATTGGAGGTCGCTCAGCGAGCTATGGAACGAGCTATGCTTGGAGTTTCTTTAAGGGATCGAATCTGGAACGAGGTGATCCGGCAGGGAACCAAAGTTCACAGTCGACATATCTCTCAATGGGCCGGCCATAATAACCGTAGAACCGATGACCGTTGGGTAGACGTGTTCTTGAGTGGAGACCGCGTATTGGCAAACGTAAGGTAGGACGCCCTCAGGCTAGGTGGAGCGAAGATATTCGCAAGGTGACTGGTAGCAGCTGGATGAGAGTTGCTGAGAATCGAGCTGAATGGCGTGCAATTGGAGAGGCCTCTGAGCAGCAGTAGACTGCTATGGGCTGATGATGATGACGAGGCAAGCTTAAGTACCGGTTTTGTTACCACTGATGTGCGGACTGCGGTACAACGATAATGATTTAACAGATAGATTTAAATCAAACAATATGAAAAATAATAATGCAGCCTCATTGTCATAGAACTCACTGGCAGTAAAAAATTGCTATAGAGTATTCTAAACTATTTTGAAACACATCAAAGAAGTGAAATGACATAATTTTGGAATCATTCAAAATTCAATGTGAAAAGCAAAAAGGAGCAGAGATACAAAATTCCGGTTTAAAAAAATTAGCTATTCAATGTTGTAAAAATTGTAAGTTAGATAAAAATGACATCTTTCCTAAGAACTTGTTGTTCGATAATTCGTAAGCCTAGAAAATGCTTTGTATTAACTACCAGGACCTTAATGGCACATAATATTAATCATATCATAAACAAAAAAATAATGGATCGTTATTTGAGACTTCCTTTGCCTTGTAATAAAATATTAGCTACATACGTGTGGATTGACGGTTCCGGTATTAATTTGAGAGCCAAAGATCGTATCCTGGATTGTGTTCCATACAGCCCAGACGCTGCACCAGGGTGGGCTTTTGATGGCAGTTCCACGGGACAAGCCACTACGGATAGTTCTGATACGACTTTAAAACCGGCTGCCATCTATAGAGACCCGTTCCGAGCTGATCCTCACGTACTCGTTTTATGCGAAGTATATTTAGGTGAAGGCGGAAAACCAGCCGCAACAAATAACAGAACATTTTGTAATGAACTGTGTGAGATACATAAAGCCGAAGAGCCATGGTTCGGTTTGGAACAAGAGTATACTATGTTGGACAATGACGGATGGGGCCTGGGTTGGCCTAAAGGAGGTGGTTTTCCTGCAGTCAAATATGAATTCTCATATTGCGGAGTAGGAGCAAAATATATAGCAGGAAGGGAGGTAGCCGAAGCTCACTGCAAAGCATGTCTATTTGCTGGACTTGATTTTGAAGGGACTAACGCTGAAGTGATGGTTTCTTGTTGGGAGTGGCAAGTAGGCACTACTCTTGGCATTAAAGCTCCAGATGATTTGTGGATGTCACGTTACATAATGAATCGTATCGGCGAGGAATACGGAGTAGACATCACGTACCATCCTAAACCTTTCGGTCATTTACATCCAGGAATCGGCATGCATCATAACTTCAGTACGAAGAGAATGCGTTCAGATGGAGGATATGCTTTCATAGAAGAGTGCATAAAGAAGTTAGAGAAGAACCACATGAAACACATGAAAGTTTACAGTGTTGATGAAGCTGGAAACAGAATGCGATTGTCAGGAAAATTTGAAACCGCACCGTTTGACCAATTCTCATGGGGTATCGCTAACAGGAAGGCATCAATCCGTCTTCAAAGACACATTAAGAAAAAAGGTAAAGGTTTCATGGAGGATCGAAGACCTGGTGGAGACTGTGACCCTTACCTCGTTTGTGGACTGTTATTGGAAACCTGCCTGGGGAGATCTTCCGATGGTGGTGGTGGTAAGAAGAAGTGCTGAAGATGTTAGTTTTGGAAAGATCTTGTGTATTTTAGTTTTATTTATATTTGACCCACTGTAGCAGCATATATTTAAAGTATTTTTTTTTTTCGAAAACTTTGTTTCCTTTGACCTTTATTTTATTGGATATCTTTTAGGAACCTCCCTCACTGGGATGCAATGCAGTTCGTGCAATGGTCGTGCAGATAGGTCGCGCTGCCAACAAATTTTTGTTTGGCAGCGTGCTGCGTGACCAAGCGGGTGCTAGGGCCGCTAGGTGCCACTGTGTCGTTCACACCTAGCCCCATACATAACCACAGAGGGTCAGTTTCAACCAAACGGTAAAATCCTCGCGGACGATCCAGCATTTTTTGAATTTATAAGTAAGTATATATTTCGACGCAGACATCAAGCGAATATTTGCGCATGCTCGAAGATAAGCGAGCGCCCAGTCGCGGATAATCGCGAGCCCGCCCGAGAGTCTTCGGGTCCGCGCGAGCGCCGAGTCGCGGATATCCACAACCTGCCCGAGCGTCTTCGTGGCCGTGCGAGCACATCCGAAGCAGGAGGCGCACGACTGGGGCGCCACCCGCACCGCCGCGACTCAGTGTTTTTGAAATTATGACTTTTATTGCAACAGAGATGCTCTTAATAATATATTTTTAATTATTATGAAAGAATGACGAATGACGTCATGAAACACGAAATAAAAAAGTTAAATTCTGTACAAATAACAGCGTGTGCCTCACGGGTTTTCTAATGAACATAATACAGAGATATGTGAACGATAAAAAATAAATTAAATAAAAATCAATTGCCGTGCGTTAGATTGGCAAAAACTCGAAAATGGCTCGAGCGATGTGAATTAAAAAAAAGAAGTTTTTTTGCCTCAATACTCGGGCGGGGGCGATAGTGTCAGGAAAAAATTTTTGGAAAGACCCAAAGGAACAGCCGAAAAACGTAAAATTGTCTCACCTGCCTAAATTTTGTCTCACGCGGCACTAAGTTCACCGAGTCATTTACTAAGAATAATAAATATTTTATTACTTTTATACGTGTACCATTAAGTTCAATGATCTAAGACAATAAAACATATTTTTATGTATCTGCCTTGATTTTTGTGGTGAAATTAACGTTGCCGAATTGCCGATACAACAATCAAAATCTTCACGCGCTATTAAAAATCAGGAAATTTAAGTTGGAGACATGATGCCTGTATCTAACTGTGCACACAAGGCCTTGTGCCTCCTATATATAAATGTACTCTGTGCACAAGGCGGCAGGTGATGTGGTGGATTTGGTTCGCCATATGTATTCCGTTCAGTGTCCGGGCAGTAGCAAGTTCGAGTTCGATACTGTAGCATAGAATGTCAGTGTTATTATTGTCTCTGGTTTTAAAATAGAGCTCAGAAAACCAGAGACAATAATTTAAAAAGAAAACCGTGCCGCCATTTTCATTCTTTTCTCTATTCCTTTCGTCATATGGCGTATTAGGTGCGTTCGTTAAGTCCGCCATATTAAATGAAATCAATAAAATAAGACAAAATGTCGCCTTACTAAAGTGCGTGAAAATAATCCACCAACATCCAGTTATTGTGTGATTAAATCATCAAGAGGATCACAATGGAGAATTCCTACGGTGTGGGGGTTGTTAACAGATACGCTCTTTTCTTGGACGATGAGTCCGATCCTCTTGATGCGTTAAAAGCGCGAGAGCAAGCGAAGGAGCTCAAAAAGAAGACCAAAGAAGCCGAGAAGGAGAACAAGGGCAAACCTGAGACCAAACCTAAAGGTGGCGCTCCCGCTATCAGGAAGGGAATCAAGGAAACCCAAAATGTAAAGTCTCAAGAAAACAGGAGCGGTGAGCAACAGAAGCCTAAAGGCCCTCCCAGGCCTACCGACCGCAACACTGCTGAACGTCCTCCTCCGCGTCGCCGCGAGGATCGGCCGCAGAATGGCGCCGTCGAGAACAAGGAAGGAGCCCCTCGACCACCCCGGCGTGAGTTTGGTGACCGCAGGCCTAACTTTGAACGACGCAATTTCAGCGACAATCCTGAGGGAGCCGAGCGCCGTGGGCCGAGGCCGCCGCGTGAACCTCGCGAGTCTCGCGACATTCGTGACAGTCGCGACAGTCGTGACGGACCGCGCGGGCCGCGTCCGTTCGACAATAGAGGCAAGCGCGAGTTTGACAGGAGATCCGGCTCCGACAAGACCGGTGTGAAGCCGGTGGACAAGCGCGAGGGTGCCGGTCCTCATAACTGGGGCACGATTAAGGATGACATTGACGAGCTCAACAAGACCGGTTCCGAAGGTGAGGTGGCTGAGGAGAAAGTGGCCGATGTGGCTGCCGCCGGCGACGGTCAGCAGCCCGAGGCAGAGCGCCCTGCCGTTCCCACCGAAGAGGAGCCGCGCGAACTCACACTTGACGAGTACAAGGCGCTCCGAAATGCCCAACGCACTCAGCCGCAGTACAACTTGCGAAAGGCCGGCGAGGGCGAGGACCTAAGCCAGTGGAAGAACCTGGTGATGCTCGAGAAGAAAAAGGAAGGCGAACGAGGTGAGGACGATGACACCGACGACGAGTTCGATATGGCCGACTACCCGCAGCGCGTGGGCCGCCAGAAGCGCGTGCTCGGCATCGAGTTCACGTTCAACGACACGGCGCGGCGCGGCGGCGGCGGGCCGCGGGGCCGCGGGCGCGGGCGCGGGCGCGGCCGGGGCCCGCCGCGCGAGCCCGAGCCGGTGGAGGAGCGCCCGCCGCTGCGTGCGCCGGCCACACCGCCTAAGGTTGATGACAGCAAGGATTTTCCCTCTCTTGGCTAGACTCACAGTGAGCCTTCGCTCTTCTCCCTTTCGATAGTTACAAATTAAAAATATTGTATGTACCGTTATTTTTGAAGTAAATATACAAAATATTTACACGAGCGTGTATTATATTACATTCAAATTTAGTTGATTTCTTCGGAAACCACCTTTCAATTTACTAATTGACTTGATCGGGTTCAATTTGAAAGTTATTGTTATGGGGGTTGACTAGTCTTGCTCGCGAATCACATAGTATGTTGTAGAGGGGGAGGATAATTTTTAAGAGTTTTAATTTTGGATTCACATAGCTACAGTATGCATACGGAACTATAATAACAGTAGCTTTTATCATATTGTAATCACAGCTTATGATTTAACTATGAGTTTTATGGAATAAGGATTTTAAAACTTACTGACTGTGACAAGCTATGAATTAACTCCGTCACAATTTAGAGTAGATCATGCAAAGTAACCCTTGTTGCATTTTTTATCATGAGTTTGTGTTGACAAATGCAGACTTTGGGAACTGTAAATAGTTGATATATGTTAAAAGATAAGGTCTTAAAAATAACAAGGTTGATTTTTGTTGTTACACAACTTCAGAAAAATAAACATTTTGTATGTGTGATATTTTTCTTAATTATTTTCCTATTTTTTTGTATTCCTCCCCCAGACTTCTATCTAATAGCATAACATGAATATCTTGTAGAGTTGATCTCTTCACATGTAACTAACTACAAGTCAAGGGGTAAATAAAAGCAATATTTTTCAAGTAATGTTGTATATTGACACATTTTATCACTTTCACGCAAAAACAATTTACTTAAAATTTAGAGATAATAAAACAATACACATCTTGAGTTAAATATTCAACATAATAGAATTATTACTTACAAAAATAAACATCAATTACACAGAAGTGTAGAGTTCATAAGCACAATAAATAATATATTTACATTACATACGAGACATTCAATACTGTTCTATATCTGCATGTTGAGACGGGCAACACCCGCTTGTCATGAACTGCAGGATTACTAACTATACAACTGTTCTAATTTATAATATAATAAAGGAACATAAATAATTGTTAAATGAACTCTATGTAACTTGCACATTCATGACTCAATAATGTTAGTTTTATAGTAAAAATGGTACATCTATAAATTCACGAACAGGATAGCTAAGACCGCAGGTAGCGGAAATACATAATAATATACAAGTGTTTGATGTAGTTCAAACAAAATTATTGATAATAGTAATAATAAAATTGTAGCTGACTAGTGTTGCTTGTAATTGGAGATTTAGAAACTTAATTGAAAAAAAAATACATTAATTTTTTTTATTAGCAGGTAATTTGCGAATATTAAATTATGTAGTATCAATAATAAAATTTTGTAGTATGCAGCAAAATAACACATACTTTGTTCGCAATAATTTAAAATTAACTGTTCTTATCAAGGGTGATAAAGGTTACATTTATAATATTATAAATTAGTGACGTAAAAGCGTAATTACTAAACACAGGACTTGAGTCCCATTTCACAGCCACAATATACGTTCACTTATAATAAAAGCGATAATAAAGTACAAACCTCGTAGAATACGCGGCCAGTTATTATAATAATAAATACCTAGGCACATCTACACATGTTTATTTATTAAACTGCTAAAATACCCCTATCTTTGTTTGTCCATTACACTATCAATTGACTATTATTTACATTGACAACAATACTTGTAATTAGTCACAATTATTTACAGCTGCAAATGTATTTTCAATACTTCATACAGTATACTCTCAAACTCTCAATGGTCGGGTCGAATTAACTTAATTACAATCATGTTAATAAGTGTGTTAATTTCAAGGATACAGTTAAGTTTCACATAATATGATGTATAATAATTTACTTTATATTTATTACCTCCTAAAGCAAATACAAATTTGATTTAGAATAGAGGTCAATCATGGGTATCGTATCGTATCGGGCCAGATAACACATTGTAGGTTCCACAAACAAATGTGCCAACAACATGGCCATTATAAGTCGTTGTCGGGCCGAATCTGGATATTGTCCCGGACAGGTTTATGCGAAGCATACGCTACTAGAGCGCTCTAGGTAATGCTCGTTAAGTCACAAAATGCTACATTTTCGCGAAATCGAGCTGAATAGAGCGTCGTCCATAAAGCATTATAAAAGTGGTGCATCAGTCGGGCTGATGTGTTCATTCGATGCCGAAGGTGTTGGTTTCCTCGACGGCTAGCAACAGCTTCTCGTGCAGCAGGTGCGGCGTGGGGTAGGGCGGCAGGTCCAGGCGGTTGAAGCAGGTGTGCGCGCGCGGCAGCGACTCCACGCGGCCCCAGCGCTCGATGCAGAAGCGGCGCGGGCCCGTGGAGCCGCGCAGGGCCGCGAAGCCCTCGTACGGGATGGACGACGTGCCCGTCACGAACTGCACCAGGCGCAGGCGCTGCTCGTTCGTGAACCTGCCGGAACAGCACAACGTTATTTATATGTTCACATAAGACAGAGTTGAATGAGACGTAGATAAAACAGTCTTTATAGGAAAATTTTAATTAGACTAGCAACCTAAACAACTGGGGAGTTTGTTGCGCCACTTCTTTCCAGCTAAAGCACTAGGAAGTGGTGAAGGGCGGGCGTTTTGGGAGACTGTCGTATGTTATTTTAACGTTCGAAAAGTGCTGATTCTCAGCCTAGTTTGAATAAATAACTTTTGATTTGATTTGAAACATACATAAATAGGTTTAAACTAGTGTCCGACCGAAGGTACAGTTTCGATTTCGGCCAAAAAGTGGCCGATCTTGCGTATGGTGTTTGAGATGTCGGTTTTGTTAGAATACGAACAACTTAAAGATACGACAAACGGACAACGTAGAATTTGTTATACTTCCCAAAAAATAAGTGTTTACTTATAAATAGAAGTCATTTAGGTTCTTAGCAGACATACTGCTTTTAGTTGTAGGGATTTGTTCGCTTTCTGGAAAGTGCTCTAAGGGCAACAGCAGTGAGCATCTTATCGACTGTGGATTCGCTCACATGTTTAAACGATAACTTCGACTCTGCATCGCGTTTTGGCGAATCGTTCCGTTTGAGTTCAGTTAAAAAATTGCGTTGCGAACGATGCTGAATTGTTTGACTGAGAGCTTCGGCGGAAGCTCGATATACCTAGCGACAATGCTTGTTCAGCATTATCGCTAGGTATATCGAGTTTCTGAAACACGATGAAATTTTTTGGTTATAAGAAATTGATAAATGTAAAATCAGATCTTAATATAATTATTTGTGACAAATCTACGAAAACCGACGGTTCTGACTACCTAGCTTTTTCTTAACTTCACAACAGTTTGGTTTCGGCCGAAAATAGAAGAGTAGCCGAAGGTACGGTGGCCAGCACGTCAAGTTACCACAAACTATCAAATTTTCTCGTTCGATTTTGTACTTAATTTGAAACAATTTAAATTTTAAAATCATTTGGAGAAAGACAGTTTCGTAGCTTGATGTGCTGGCCCCTTTACGGTCGGTTTCGGCTGAAAATCATGTTTTGGTCGGACACTAGTTTAAACTACACGTAATAATAAATAAATAATATACACTTATAGAAGTAATTTAGATTTATTAATTTCACTAATAGATCATGATTGAAGCGACGGAGCAAGTCAGACACTTCCGCGTTTTGTTAAAATATAAGGAAGTGTGGATGGTAGCCAGCGGTTATTATGTGTGATGGCGACGTCTTTGGTCGCATTTATATAGCTGATGTAGTAGGTAGATAGATAGAATACTATTTATTATGTACACTATATAAATTAAGGGCCCGATTTAGGGCAGGGCAACAGGGGCTCTGGCCCCGGGGCCTTCACAACGAATCAAACTGTGGAGGCCTCCTCCATAGTTTGATTTTATTTAGATAAGAAAAAAAAAAACATCCTTTGTGTCAACGAGAAAAAATACGTTTCTTTATGCTCGGCTGCTAAGGGTCGTAGCTTGATGTAAAATAACCTTTATCAATAATTGGGCTATCAAATTCAAATCCAACTTGTAGTCCCAGAGATTAGCGCGTTCCAACAAACAAACCCTTTAGCTTTATTATATGAGTGATGATTAAAAACTGTTTTTATCTCGCCAAAAAATTATTGGGGCCTCCACTTCTTGGTTGCCCGAAGGCCTCAACACCTCTAAATCCGGCCCTGTATAAATTATAGATATAAATTTAGAAGTTTGATTGAATTGGGTGACACAATGGGCGGTCTTATCGCTAAAAGCGTTTTTTACAGACAACTAGGATGGATTTTAAAGGGAGAAAATAGGAAGGTTATAGGAGTAGGGGAATACCAAAGCAACGATGGATGGATTGTATGAAAGATGATATAACTAGAAAGGGGGTAGCTACCGAGATGACTAATAGAGAAGTATGGATGAAAAAGATGTTGCGCCGACCACAAATATATTGGGATAAGGGCAAAGAGAACCAGAAAGAAAATAAGTTAATTTGCGGTAAACATGACGCAAAGAAAGAACACAAACGCAAGAAAGACCACAAACGCAAAAAAGAACTAGTTGGAGGAAAATATGCGTCAAATCCACGCAAAACGGCCATCGCTCAGCATAATGCTCCGACCCTATGCGAGACAGAGCCCCAGCCCTGTGGATGCGATGATGATTAGTGGCGTGTACCTGTCGATAGCCTGCCAGAACCACAGGATGACGGGATGCGCGTCGTGGTACCCGCCGCGGTACTCGGCGTGCGCGCGCCAGTCGGCCACGTCCAGCTCCGGCGCGCCCGCGATCACCAGCTCCAGCTCGCGCGCGTCGAAGGCCGCCACCAGCCGCGGGTCCACCACCTGCGAGGGACACACGTTACATACGCCGTTTCAGGACGAACGTGATCGACGCTCTCAAATCAAACGCAAGTCAAGTGATGCGATAAATCATTCAACGAATAATAGCAGTGTACGCGCGCTTGACGATTTGTCACATTCATTTTGCGATCATTTTAGTTCGAGAAACTGGCCCATAGACTTCATCTTTGTAGAGGGTTCGTCCCAGCACTCATACATATGTGCAATTTTATCGGTACTGTATAAAAAGTTGCTTTATTTGTATTGTAAGAGCAGCTACTGAGCGTTTTTGTTGTCAGACTCAACATGTCGATTGCAGCAGTGCAATGGATCATAAAATGAGTCTATATTATCTGACGAAACCTTAATGGCACTGGGGTAATAGGGATGATGACTAAAAAATATATTTTGTCCGTCATGTAGATGATAATAAAAAATTGGACGTTTTTTTTTTTTTTTACGTAATCAAAACATTACGCCGATACATTGAGTTCAAATGTGGCATGACGTCACTTCACATTAGATTTTATACGTAACTGTGACGTAACGAGCCCCCACTCCCCAAGTTAATGTGTTTTATCTAAGTAATTTTTTATTAATTTAATAAAGTAAAAAAAATACGTGTCTAATATTTTTTTATTATCTCATTGACGGACTAAACAGTTTTTTTATTTTTTACCCAGGACACAACCCTATTGCTTAACACATTTCAGTAGCAATTGGTTTCATTTTGACAGTTGAACAACATTCATTGCGTTTTATACGTTGTTGAGCAGACAAATTTTTCGAACATATGAAGCAATGGAGCAATAACCTTCAAAATCATTCAGATTGCGATTGATAGTGTGTTACGTAATATTAGGGTGCGGGATAGTCCTCTTTACACGATGAGATGGGTCGAACCAAACATAAATCCGTCAGTCCCGTGACGAGTAGCCGCTGCTACTTACCAAAAAGTACAAACATAGACTCTGGGCTGGTACTGGAAAATTCCTTACACAAAAACCCATAACACAGCCCAACCTGGTGATCGAACCCATTGCCTCAAGCTCAGCACTCATTATTTTCTATGATTGTGTATTTAGTTTGTGTTCTTCCCGCACAAGTTCCAATAAATCTTTTTCTTTCGTTCAATAAGTGATGTTCCTTACCTCATGGAAGCCCCGCACCAGCCACTCGGTCTGCTCCGCCACGCCGCGCTCCACGCGCCAGCGCACGACGCGCTCGAGGTACTCCTTCTTGTTGCGCTCGGTCACGGGCACGTCGCGCCCGCCCGGCTTCAGCTCGCGCTCCAGCACGCGCCCGTCTGCGAGACGCTCCGACACCGCGAATGTTAGCTCCAGGGTTGACACGCAACGTGCTGACTGGAATCGGGAGAGAGACTATTATTATGTACAAGCCGTACTCAAAAAGCTGCAAAGTTGAAGTGGGACTGGGCTGGCCACGTCTGCTGCATGCCCAATGAGGTGTGGGCTAAAATAGTCACTATGTGGAATCCTGAGACAGCTAGAAGGCTTCGCGGCAGACCCCGTAGAAGATGGCGGGACGAGCTAGACAAAACAAACGACCAGTGGTCCACATTAGCTCTGGATCGTAAACACTGGAATTCATGAGGAGAGACCTTTGCCCGATAACAAGCCGTGTATAGGATTTATTATCAACAAAATGTCGAATTTCCATACATACTCTGCAGGTTTGAGTTGGTAAGTCGCTAGTTCCACATTAGCTCTTAAATTTATCCATACTAATATTATAAATGTGAAAGTAATTCTGTCTGTCTGTTACGTTTTCACGCCTAAACCGCTGAACCGATCGTCATGAAATTTGGCAGAGATATAGCCTGGGATATGGAGGACATAGGCTACTTTTTTACGCGATAACCGACATCCACGCGGGCGGAGCCGCTGGCAAAAGCTAGTAATAACATAAATAGGAGAATCAAAATCTACCCTTGAATTTACTGAGTAAAAAATTTACACACTGGCTTTAATCCATGTCCTATGATGCAACTAAGCAACTTGTGGTATTATAAAGTTTTACGCAAATTTTATATACGTTTATATATCTCGGGACCCCGGGGTCCCGGACCTTTGGAAGGCGTACGAGGGGCCGAAGCCAACTCGCAGAGGCCCGTTAGTCGCTTTTTAATAAAATGAGGCACCAACCGACGATTATCCCTGTACGCACTACGCAAGTGCACCCAAGGACAACCCCCGGTTGGTGTAGGACTATTGCAGAATATGGAAACAAAGATATTGGACTATGGGTTTGGGTGGTTAAAATGGACTGGTTACCTAAAACTATGGAAGGACTATGGCCCCTGCCTGATCAATGTTTTATTATACACGGATAAAATGGCAGGGGATGACTTGCACACTCAATAATGGGCCCCCGAAAACGGTCGCTAGCACCTAGTGACGTAGCGACAAGGGAGCAACATGTCCTGAGGTGCTCGAGGAGTGGAGAGGTATTCCACGGCTCTCAGAACAATCCCAGAGCCTGGAAGATGGTCAAGATCCCTACAAGCACTTACTGGAATACTTCCTTCCTCCGAGCACGTTTGCTCTTGCGAATCTCCACTCAAGCCGGCCAATAAAGGCAAGAATGAGGTGGGAGCTCAGTTCCTCGTCAGTGTTTACTCCAGCCGGCCAATAACGGCAAGCCAGAAATGAGGAACATGACTTCTCCCGGAGATAGGGTCCGGGGGGTCGCAACTGCCCAACAGCTCGCCACATGCTGCCCTGCGGGTTTCTGTATCTCTCTTGGTCTGGCTCCTCACCCTAGACATGTTCCGGTAAAGTAAACTCTACCGGCATAGACCTAGAGTTCGGAGCGCGCAAGCCCCACCACGACGTCAACGTAGAGATACGGCGGTGGGGTTATTATTATTAAATAAATTATCACGCTAGCGTTCTCTCATGGGCTCACTTCAATTGTACATCATCACATACAAACTATAAGTAATTTATTCTTTTGGAATTCTTAATTTAAGTACCTAATAGAAGACTTAGATATGAAAGTCTGGAACGAATATCGTCGCCTTAGTAGTGAAGGGAGCTATTCCACACTAAACTGGTTCCAAGTTAAGATAAATCAAAAATGGACCTCTTGATTTTTTGTTGCTAGTATCATTTAACTCCTTTCACGTCTGAATGAAAAACCAAACCTCTAGTTGAGCTCTTCACCACTAGAATCTCCTTTTAACGACGAGTATGGTGGTCTTCATAACTCAATTCGGTCAAAAGTGTGGCTCTCTTCACCACTAATGCGACGATATATTCCATATATTTTGTGTTGGGCGCTGATAGCTGCGCCACAGTATTTTACTTTTGCAGCTATCTTCGTGTCTTTTGTTAAGAGAAACCCTAAATTGTTCTCAATAAAGTTTTATTTATTTACTTTCATCTCCTATTTAACCAATTTACAGAATGGATTTTCAAAAATCCTTCCTTGTTGCTCACTTTCGTTACAAAAGGAACTCTAGTGTAAAATTTTATGCTTTTAGACCTCGCGGTTTAGGCTGTGCGTTGTCTGTCAATAGATTTATTACAGCTTTATGCACAAGTAAAAAGCCACAGTAGTACCAAGACGGACAACTGCCGGCAAAAATTTTTTTTATAGAAAAAATGAAAGACCTGAGGCATTTTCTACCAGTCAACCATAGGCGCCATCTCCACGGACGAGAGAATCGCGGCGATATTCACGCTGGGCCTTTATGTTATTACTAGCTTTTGCCAGCGGCTCCGCCCGCGTGGATGTCGGTTATCGCGTAAAAAAGTAGCCTATGTCCTCCATATCCCAGGCTATCTCTCTGCCAAATTTCATGACGATCGGTTCAGCGGTTTAGGCGTGAAAACGTAACAGACAGACAGAATTAATTTCACATTTATAATATTAGTATGGATAAATTTAAGAGCTAATGTGGTTGAACTAGCGATTTACCAACTCAAACCTGCAGAGTATGTATGGAAATTCGACATTATGTTGATAATAAATCCTATACACGGATACACAATAGATTTATTACAACTTTATGCACAAGTAAAAAGCCACAGTAGTACCAAGACGGACAACTGCCGGCAATAATTTTTTTTATAGAAAAAATGAAAGACCTGAGGCATTTTCTACCAGTCAACCATAGGCGCCATCTCCACGGGCGAGAAAATCGCGGTGATAGTCTCGCCGTGCCATCAAATTCAATAGAAACTCTATGAATCAATCTCCACACGGCGTTATCATCGCGGCGATTATTTGAAGGCCCAGCGTGAATATCGCCGCGATTCTCTCGTCCGTGGAGATGGCGCCTTAGGGTGATGCAGAAACAAAACATGGCACGTACAACATTAGGGACAGATAGATACCTCGAAAATAAAATACATGAATTAATACTAATACATACATACCTACATATATAAACAAAATAAACTTTTTCTGATAACATTTTCATTTTTATTCACCATAAAAATTACAGACATAAATATAGAAATTTTTGTGGCTATTGGTCAGCTATCTCACCTGCAGCCACCGCAGCGATGCGGCGAACTGCGCATCAAGCGCGTCAACGTCTTCAAGCGCGGGCGGCAGGCGCAGTAAGGCGCGGTACAGAGCCCGTGTGAACCACGCCTCTAGCAGGTAGCCGTGCACCAGCGCCAGGCCCAGGACGCGGCCAGAGAAACGGAACCTACAGACAAACATATAGGACATTAGTATAGTGGTTACTTTATAAGTTAAACTTGCAAGATTACTGACATCAGTGAAGGAAACCAACGTGAGGAAACCTGCACCATTATTGATTAACACACTTTTAATCATAATTCGAGTGATTTTGAAGGATATTGCTAACCCATTGCTTCGTAAGTTCGAAAAATTTGTCTGCACGACAACGTGAGTAACGCAATCAATGTTGTTGAACTGTCAAAATGAAAGCCATTGCTACTGTAAGTGTGTTAAGCCGGATCCGCTGCGCCATGTTTTCGTGTTTAACCAACACGGTACATAACATTGTTTTCCAACCGGTTTAGGGGCGTGGTCTAAATTAGCCCTTGTTAGCAAAGACTTTTCATAATTTTAGCCGAAAGACGTCCACTGTTGGACATAAGCCTATCCCAATTGGGGGGGTTTGCCATAATCGCCACGCTTGGCAGGCGGGTTGGCGATCGCAGTATGGTGTTAAAAATGCATAGAGAAACGCTGCTACCCATTCTCTAGTAAGTCCCTTAGTCGCCTTTTACGACAGCCACGGGAAGAAATGGGATGGAGCTATTCTTTACGTCTGGCACCACAAAAATTTTACTAACATGTTTTGTTAGATATATTGGGGCAGCGGACTCGGCTTTACGCAATTACCCCGCTGAACTTACTTCTATTATTATGAAGTCTGTTTATTTTAACACGCTAATCTCTGAAAGTTACACAGGATTTGAGAAATTATTTATTCATTTGAAAGCCCAATTCTTGAGAAAGGTTAAGAAAAACAGTTAGAAAGAACGCTAAGCGAAAACGAAGTAATAGCGCGGTCGGAAAATGTGGCTGTTTTAGTAGGTATATTGTGGTGTTTTACGACTGCCACGCGAACGAAGTCGGGGGCAGAAGCTAGTCTATACATATAATAAAATCGTAGCGAAGTCAAAACTGTACATTGAATATTTTTGAAAAAAAAGTAATTGCCACGAGGTCTGGGAACGATTCTAATGCCGAAAATATCGTTTTTAGAATTTTTGTCTGTTTGTCTGAATGTAGGTATGTTCCAGCATCACACAAAAACTACCGGACAGATTTTGTTCAAATTTTACATAGTTAGGATATAGGTCTGGTCAAATTAGGTATCAATTATCATGCTATTTGCTATGGGGGATGAGCAGTATTGCATTATGTTTTGAGATGGGTCAATAAGAGCAGGCACCTTAACCGTGGTCGCTACAAGAAAATAGTCTTTAGAGACTAAACTTAACTTTTAGAAAAAAAATTATCTGCATTCACAGATTTGATTTGCAACTGGGACTTAACGTGGGTCTTAAAAAAACGAAATCGGGTTACTAGGGCATGTGGGAATCGTATCGTATCGGATGAAAGAGCGCTATTTGCACACTGTAATTTTTTTTTTGTTTTTTACGTTTGGCAAAAAAAAAATAAACATCCCCCCCCCCTTATCTCCGAAGTTTGCATAGATAAAAATCTGAAATTATTGTATGTGATAGAAATTTATGTAAAGATTACAGGAAAAATAAAACGATTTCTTTAAATAACATATTTTTTCAGAAATCATCAACAAAACTTACATTAGTTCCACTATCGGTCAAGAGACGGCGCTGACCTAAAACTGCAATATTCTACACCGAAGCAGTGTTAAAATTCTCTGACGAATATAGGCCTCGCCGATGAAAATTTAAATACATTTCACATTATGGACCCTGTCGGGTACAGCATAGTAGGAGGGAGGATGAAGAGCGCTTATTTGTGTTTACATTATTATGTATTCTGGTAATTATATTTTTATTATTAAAAAAAAAAACTTATTTTCTAGTATCATAAATAATCATAATGTAAATGCGGATGCATCACTGCGAACTTATACAGGAAAGACGGATAGAAATGGCTGAGTTCCACTCTTTACGGCAAAAGAACCTAAACCTTAAAGCTTTGGGTTTACCTTCCCTAACTTATTACCACGTGGTATTTTATATCAAAAGTTTAAATAAATAAGTACCATAACAATGGATAATAATTCATATTCAGGTATACAACACTAACAGCATTATGTACTTTGTATTAACAGATGCCTAAACAACTCAGCCTAAAATTAACACATGACCTATATAATGGTGTGTCTGAAATATGTTGGAAATGTCTCCAACTACGCTCAATGTATTATAGAGCCCAAGCAACGGTGCGTAGAAATCGTTACACATCAGTTCAATCGAAACATGATATTATTAAATAGTTACTTTAGAACGTGCACAAAAACTTTGTATATCTGTCTGTTTGTTTGTAACCAAATACATGGTGTTTGTTGTAATTTGAGATGCGAACGGTTCGGGTGCGCTTGCGCTGAACGACGCTGAGTAAAAATAAACACAGAGGGCGTGCGCGGCGGTGTAAAAATAAATCATAATAACGGAAAAATCTGTTGCGCTTTGTGGATGCGATGTTTATTATTATGGCAGGAAGATTTTCAATTTCAAGATTTTTAATGGGGAGTAAATGGGTCAAATTTTATACCTACGGTTATATTAAAATGGGTGCAGGAATGAATCCGCGATGCGTGGTGTTTTCGGTAAGGCTGTCCAATGCATGTATGAAGTGGTTAGGGGCACCTCCCTTGTTAACTCTTTTTGGAATTACGACGCTTGTCCACAAAGTAGTTTTTTTTTATTGTAAAACTGTATGTCAACACTGTTGGTAAAGGTTGATGGATACTCTTCTCATCTTACATTTTGTATTTTCTTAGATCCTTAAAACGTCTTTCCTTCAATCCTCACCAAATAAAAGAGATAATGGTCAAAGAGAAGTGAGAGGTAAAGAGGTATGGTATGGTGATGGTGGTGGTATGGTATGGTATGGTGGTGGTATGGCAGTCTCCTGCCCTTCGCACACTCTCTGCACTCAACGCTCTCTTGGACGCTAAGCCTGACTGTGATGTGTTCCCGGATAAATGGAAGATCTTGTCAGTATGTCTGGAGTATTGTGAGATGAGTGTATGACTGTCGAGTAGTTGTATACTTTTGTTATTGTCCTTAAATAATGTGTTTAAGTGTCTTTGTTAACTAATGTAATTGGCCTTGGCCATTTAATGTTATAAATAAATAAATGGTCCCTGATTTCCTACAATGGCTCTTGTAGTACAGCTCTTCCCTAATTTACTAGCGAATCACAAAATTCTGTTGATTTTTTTTATCGTCAACATGGAATCTCTTGGCCTTCATCTCACCTGATGTTATATGATGATAAGGCCGAAGGTGGAAACGAGCTTCATCCGGAATCCTCAACCACAGAGGAACTGGCTACCTTACTTCTCACTGCCGAAACACAATAAATGCTGTTAAAATTGTTATTATGGCGACAGACTTAGATAAGATGGTGGTAGCCAGCCAGGCAGACTTAGAACAAGCTCTACCACCAACCAAAATTGGGAATTAGATGCATTGGGAATGGAGGATATCATATCACATACAAAATAATATGTTATTATCACATATCTCCTGCCAGGGTTGCGGCTTTGTCCGAAAGGGATACCGTGGCCCTGGCACACAGGCAATTGAAGAAACACGGGTGGGTTTTAGTCAGTAAAAGTCTGACACGCCCTCCCGCTCCACCCAGAGCGGTAGAAGATTTGATAATTTACCACACAAAAAAAAAAAGAAAAAAATATATCACATAACTACATTACATTCGATGTTTATCGTTTAACTAGGTAACTTGA
Source organism: Dryobota labecula (assembly GCA_947523025.1). Classification (NCBI taxonomy): domain Eukaryota; kingdom Metazoa; phylum Arthropoda; class Insecta; order Lepidoptera; family Noctuidae; genus Dryobota; species Dryobota labecula. The sequence continues at coordinate 4,769,435 of OX383292.1, forward strand.
TAAATAAAAGGTACCTATAGGTAAGGTATTCAAGAATAGTAAAACTTAGTCAATTATGTAATTTCATAAGTTTTAGTGTCTATCTTATCTGTTTTATATTATAGGTTTGTATTAATTAAATGATTACTACCTACTTGAGATTTTACACAATGGTAACGGGTGTATCATTCCACAATGTAGCGTCTAGTTTATTACATTGTGCTACAAAAGTAGTTAATTTCTCGATATAAAATCAAAAGATATGCAATGTGTCACTATCTAAAATTATAGGTATGTTAAAGATAATAATTTATACAATGTGTAAATGAATTAATGCACATTGTAAAATAATTTTGTACAGAATCGTTTACTGAATCGATTTCTGTCATTACATAGGTAGTTTTTATTACAAAAATAATTAAAACTATGTCAAATTCAGTCAAAGTTTCCCTGTACAGTCAAAACAAACTAAAATGGACTAGGTAAGTATATCTACTTCGCTAGACGCTTATACGAGTACCTATAGTCGAATAATTTATTCACTGGAGTAATCTGACATGTGCAAGCTGTCACTTTGTGGAATAAAATGGTCATATTTATTGTAATGGTGCTCGTTTAGTTTATTGATTTCATCATCATTTCAGCCGACGTCCACTGCTGGACATAGGCCTCCCCAAGCACCGCCACCTCGGCCGGTTCCGTGCTTCCCGCATCCAGCGGATTCCTGCGGCTTTCACAAGGTCATCAGTCCACACAGTCAGTCAGTTATTGATTTATTAAACTGTATAATAAATGTATATTATATACATAGGGTGTAGCTATTCAAACACGAAATATTTTAAGAGTGGTAAAGAAGCTATGGAAACGATTTTTTTTTTAAATCTGAGTATATATATTAAAAAATTAAATTATTTAAAATTACTTGATATGATGATTAATTATCTAAATTCACTGCGCTCGTGCCGTCACCATCGCCGCGTCCGGGCGGGTCCTTAATAGAATAAGTAAAATTTTGGAAAATGCAACTCCTTTGCAAAATGTCTCAAGCAATTTTAAAATTACAATAATTATGTAAAAATATAAAATACTTAGATAAAAATTATTTTCGCTGCTATGGCTTTTTTACCACATAGAGATGGTACTCTTAAAATATTTCGTGTATGAATAGATACACCTTATATGTATGGTATAAGTGTAAAAGTCTAGAATACAATACATATTTCCTTATTAATAAAAATGTGACAGCTAGGTAGCATCTGTTAGTTTCCTCAAGTGAATTAATAATTCGACTTTACGTGTGCGACTCTGTGCGTGCGTAGATTTATAATGTGACCACAATTTTTTCCCACAATCAGTACAACTAATTTAATCAATAGACAATGTTTTATACATAGTAATAAAAAATCTGTGAATGTATTATGATTATAACATACCTAATATTCTTATTGGAGTGCTTGGTGGTGTGCGTTAATTCAGGGACATGTTGTATACTAGTAATAAATTATTATTATTCTCATTTATTTCGGATCACACATAAAAATAAAAATACACACAATCCATATAGTATTAGTAACAACAACTTAAAAAAACTATGTTAGTAAAATTTACAAACTAATAGCTTCGTGGCTCAACAGATTTTGGCACGTGCCTCCGCACCCAGTGCCTAATAAAGGGGCTATCAGCTGGAGCTTCCGCGCATCCTACCCATAATTGACGCTACCCTCTTAATAAAGCTGAAGAGTTTTTTTTTTGTGTGTTTGAACGCGCTAATCTCTGGAACTATCAGTTAGATGTGAATTCTTTTTGCATTTGATAGCTTAGGCTATTTAACATCACGCTAGAACCCTTTGGAGCCGAGCAAAAATATTAAAAAGTCAGAAAGAACGCTAAGTGAAAACGAAATAAGAGCGCGGGCAGGCGATCCGATGCGATGCGACGGGATGGGTCGGGGGAACAAGAAATTTCACGCGGGCGAAGTCGCGGGCAGAAGCTAGTATTTAATATGTAGTAGATAGGCACTTATGTACAGTCAGCGTCACGATGTGGGTACACCCCCTTTGAAAGCAAATTTTAATACAAATGGGGTACCCATTTGATGCAACCCACTACAATAGGTATTACTGTACTACAATAGGTAATATCTAAGCGTCCATTAAATTAAAAAAAATTTGAATAATAATTAATGTTATTTAAATTAACAACGCTAGTTTATTTAAGTTATTATCTGCCAGCTTGTTTGAAAAACATAATTATTATGGTATGAAATTATAATTATTTAATTATAATTAATTAATTATAATTCGCACTTTTTTAAGACAGATTTTAATATTTTATTCTAACATCTTTGGTCTCTGCAAGGTCATACTACGTTAATGTTAACAATAAAAGAAAATAATTCCCACCATCTCACAAACGGACAATGCAGGATATAAAAAACAATTTATCACTACTGTCAAATATTGCGAACGAATACTTATTCTTTCAATATCCAAGAAGGTAAACTTGCCATAATTTACTTCTTTTGTAACAATTATTACTGACTAGCTGCTTACAACGGCTTCGCCCGCGTGGCTTTTTCTAAAATAAAATAGAAGAAGAAATAAATAAAATTCAAGTGTCTGTTTATGTCGAAATAACAGTTTTTTACTAAAGACAGTACGAGTACATAGGGTACATAACAAAAAACTATTTTTATTTTTTCTGGCTGTTTGTTGGTTCCGACTAATCTCCAAAGCGGCTGGACCGATTTTGACGGGACGATTTTGTTGATTTTCACTGGCAGATAGTAAAAAATTACATATACAAAAAAAATCACAAATCGACTCCGATTCGGAACAAACTAGAATTTTTAATCGACTTTCCAAAAAGGAGGAGGTTGTCAATTCGGTTGTTTTTTTTTTTTTGTATGTTTGTTACCTCAGAACTCCGTAGTTTATGAACCAATTTGGAAAATTATTTTTTTATTTGAAAGGATATACTTCCAGATTGGTCCCATTTTTTTTCAAATCTAGTTCTGATGATGGGATCCATGAGGAATTGAGGGTACTCCTCAAATTTATAGGCAAACATATAACGATTTTTGTATTTTCATCAACAACTCAAGCATTTGATGATCTGAAGATGAAGCCGGAAGGTATGCACCGGAACTCCGTAATAAAACAATGTATCCTAGCCGTGTTTTGACTTATTGGAATTGTCATGAGATGCACTCGGGCTATAAATGGTTATTAACCGATTTTTATTAACTTTGCTTGGGTAGTTTTTGAGTTAGCTTCGATAATACGTATTTAATCCAGTTCGTATCTTGTGTCACTGTTGTTTGTGCGGTGTAGCAAGTAGTGGTAATCGAATTGTTGTGGGATAGGTATCATAACTAAAAAGTGAAAAATAAAAAACTTAAAGTCGGTTGTTTTTTTTTTCTTTCGTTAAAATGTTTTTTATATATTCTAATGTCATTAATTCAGTTACATATTTTATTCTAGAATCCGCCACAACCTCCCTTCGCTCTTGAACAGTCATACTTATTACGTCTAACAACGTGTCACTGTCAATGCAAAGGTAATTACTGGCATATCCTAATGATGTATAGCAAATACATAATGTTACATAGTGATTGGGTTAATAAGATGATAATAGTTTGAATCGTTAGTTAGTGATAATCGTTTGACACCAGGAAGCATGCATTTCTTAAAGTAATCATTGTAATCTGGATTGATTGTATGCAATTTAGTGCTTAGTGTTTACATATATCTACATGTTGCTAATGTTTTGGAATATTCTGACATTAAGCTTTTTGACATTATACATTACGATATGTATATTATATTCTTCATTTTATGATTTGTGAGAGATTTATATTTAATTCATTAATTATTTTGATTTGTTTTTAGTCTGATCTGTAACTGCATATTAAATTCGACTATGGCTAATAATAATTGTAATAGCTGTATCTATATTACCATTTAATTCAAACATAATATTTTTCATGCCGTAAGGTAAAATGTACCGGGACACTTAATAAACATTCCAACTTATATGTATACCTACATCATCAGCAAATAAATGCATTTATTTCTTTCTTTCTTTCTAGCAACGCGCCCCTGCTTCACACGGTTTTTATGACTTGACAAAACAGGGACAAGGAGATACCTTTATTATATGTTAGTTTCATTTTAATTATTGTATAAAAACCTTCCGGGATAAATTCTCTTAATAATGGCGAAATCCGCATCAAATCCGTTGCGTAGTTTAGAAAAACAACACGGTCACAGACAGATACGACAGGTGTATTTTTATTTTATTTTTTTAGTTTAATTTATTATATGTATACATTATGTACAGTCGCCAGAACATCAGGTTATACGAAACTGTAAAACTTCTCCAAACGATTTTAAACATTAAAATGTTCACGGTTAAGTTCAAAATCGAATGAGAAAATTTGAAAGTTTGTGATAACTTGATGTGCTGGCGACTGTACTAAAGTTTCATTATTAATATAATCATCTCATCCGAAAGATGTCCACAGCTGGACTTAGGCGTCACCATATCGACCGGTCGTGTGCTGTAGCAAACTCTAGTTCTACTAAACTAGGTATTTATACAGGGTTATTGTTAAAACTCTAACAAACTCTGAGAAATATATTTCTAACATCATAAACAACAAGAAATGAATAGAACGAACGAAACGAACGAACGAACGAAACGAACGAACGAATGATAGGTTGAAAAATGATGTGATAAGGCAACGGTGTGGTTTAAAAGAAGATGTAGTGACAAAAATTGAAAAGAGTATGCTTGATGGTTTGGTCATGTTGAGAGGATGAATGAAAGGCGACTTAAAAAAGGTATTTACAAGGTAGATGTGAGTGGAAACGCCGGGAGACGTCCTAGGAGAAGATATAGTGACCTAATTAGTGATGTTCTTCAGAAAGGTCAGGTGCATAGCACTCGCAACTGGCGTGCATGTATGACCAGATTTATGAATGTAAACGAAGCAAAAGGAGTATGTAGGAGCGTAGGTGGCGCTCTATAGTTTCTGCCTACCCCCATGGGAAAAAGGCGTGAGTATAGGTATGTGTATGTGTGTAAACAACAATTTTTGTTCTATGACTTTTAATAATTCATCAGACTTTCATACAATAAATACAAAATTGTTAATGTTTTTATCAATAACCCTGTATATGTAAAAAAATATTTTCATACGTTAGTCTCGCAAAAACTCGAAAATGGTTCCACCATTTGAATACATATATTTGTTAGTTATGCTCGCCTCAATACTGGGGTGGTACAGCAAAAAATAAAATTAGGAAAAACCAAAAGGAACAGCCAAAAATCAAACAAATCTAAAGTCTCACATAAAATGAAGTTCACTGGGCCATCTAATAATAACAATAAACTGCGATCACCAATTCAGTCTTGAAGTTTGAAGAATATAATTTCAACAGTGGAATGTTCAAGAAAACAAGACTTGTCTTTTCCATATCTTCATAAGATTTAGGCACTGATGTTTCCATCTCTTTATAATATTTATCTGTTTATTTCTCAAACTCCCAGATTAAGATCGTGGTATAAGATTATCGCACTCATTTGCAATTAAATGTCCGCCAAAACGGAGAACAAAAGCATGTCATGGGATATTTCTTTAGCTATAAAATATAATGACCATCTGTGTGAATCAAATTAATGATGCTAATTAAAAATTTGTTCTTCTAAAAGCTTTTATGTGGATTTTTCTGTTATTGTGTGGCAAAGAAACGGTTAGTCCACCCCATTGTAAGCGGTTAACGCTGGCTAAGAAGGCGCAGCCGAGAATAGGCCTTTGCCCTGCAGTGACAGAATAAACATATTTTTCTTTCTTTCTTTCTTTCAGTGGGACAATTATAGGCTGGTATTATGTATATAGACCGAATTTCAGCCATAGCGGCCAATCTTAGCGGGTACTGGCTACCTGGCGAGATATTATAGTGCACAAGTGTTTGCAGACACAGGTATACTCACTCGTCCCTCACTCTCGTATTTTGATAGGCGGCAATCCGACACTCGCGGAGATCAGGCGCAGGACACACGGCTCAACGTGCGCACCGAGGCACGGTGGTATCACACCGCTAACTTCCAAACTCCAGGCTATTACTGAGAAATGCCTAATGGAAAAACCCAATAACATTTTGCCCGACCTGGGAATTGAACCCAGGACCCCACGATAAGCAGTCAGTACGAGACCAACGGGGCAGTGACGCTGGCTGTTGTGCTGCTCGCGTGTTAGACTGGTTTTATAAATTTATAACGCCGGCTAAGGACATCTGTGATCTAAGTCATCGCGGATGCATTACCATTTTATGGTCAAAGCTAAAATGTATAATGAACTAGTGTTATCGGCAGCCATGAACCGGAAGACAGCAACAGCACAGCTCCTGAATGGTGGATAAATTTGCCTAGACCTCCTGAATGTTGGATAATTTTGCCTAGAGCTCCTAAATGGTGGCTAATTTTGCCTAGAGCTCCTGAATAATGGATAAATTTGCCTAGAGCTCCTAAATGGTGGATAATTTTGCCGAGAGCTCCTGAATGGTGGATAAATTTGCCTAGAGCTCTTGAATGGTGGATAAATTTGCCTAGAGCTTCTGGATGGTGGATAAATTTGCCTAGAGCTCCTAAATGGTGGATAATTTTGCCTAGAGCTACTAAATGGTGGATGATTTTGTCTAGTAATCTGTGTTTGTGCATACTAAAATATTGATATAGGGGACTATACCAATATGTTCAGTATAGAACTACCACCACTTTATACATACTCAGCTTAGAATCATCATAATAACCGTAACTTAGTTTTATCGATAGAAATTTATATTCTTCACTGTCTAAATCACTGTGAACTTTATAGTTGTTGTAATAAGGTTGCTGTTTGGTTGCTGCCACTTACCAATCTGTCAAAATCACAGTGATCTTTTTATTTGTTGCTATTAGGTGGCTGCTGTCAGAGGTAAAATATCTATGAAAGTACTGTAGAGTTATTTTTGACTCTTGCCAACTAAAACCACATTGTACTCCTCTGGCTGCCTTAGTGCCTACGTCCTGGGCTACAGTACGCACGCACACGCATAACGCATAATCAGCCTATAACGTTCTCCCACTGCTGGGAACCAGGCCTCTCGGTGAGAGAGAGTGCCAGGCCTCGCGGGTCCAATGCCGGTTGGTAGATTGTCACATTTCTTCGAATTTTTGGTTCTAGGACATGCCGTTTCCTCGCGATGTTTTCCTTCACCGTTTTGAGAGCAATGGTGATGAAATTATTTACACAAAGTAAAGCGCCCGTCTGGGTTCGCACCTACGACCTGCTGCAGCACCCATGGACAATTAACGCCTAGGCTCTTCCATTCAACAAGCAAAATAAATAAACCTACTCACCATTCATGATGGTTATCGACAAACGCTGACATGGGTGACACGTGGACTGTGTACGTATCATTCGCAGAATACTCAAAGAGTCCGTAGTAAGGGTTGAAGAGTTCCCTCGAGAGGAGGAAAAAGAACTCTCTGCTGGGCCCGCCATAGTCCAAGCCTTCTTCTCCGTCCCAAAGCACGCAGAGTTTGCCTTTCTGTAGCTCCTTTTTGCCGCATGACATGATTCTTCTGAACGCGTCTTCCAGAAGGTGTTCGCGACGAATGTGCAGTCTGAAAAGAAGTTGTTTTGGAATTAGATTTGGTTTTGGATGTGTGAATTGTGTTGGGTGTTATTATTACGTAGGTACCAGCTTCTGCCCGTGGCTACGCCCGCGTCGAAGTTCGAAATTATCCCTTGGGATAAAAAGTATCTTACGTCCTAACTCAGGTCTATTCGTATGCCAAATTTCATCCACATTCGTTCAGCCGACCGACAGACAGTGTTGCTTTCGTATTTATAATATTAGTTTGGAATTGTGGATGACGTGAAGAAGTTATGTCAATCATCATCATATTGGTGTCCGCTAAAATATGTACCTACTATGAAAGAAAGAATCTTTGCAGCACCATCGTCTTCTGAAATTCGTCTTTTTCGTTTTCAAATAAAACGGCGCCTATAGGTTAACTCTTTAGAAACCAACTACAAATACTATTCTTTGGCGAATTCAGTGTGATTGTAAAACTGACTATTTCAACGGTTGGATATGATAGTCCTCCTCTCCTTTTTGCCAATCCTCTCTGATCCATACTCATGCATCCAGTTTATCAATGTACAAGTTCTGACTTGAGGAAAGTAAGTGAAGGAGTCATGAGGAAGTGGATGGCTATAAGTGTAGAGGAAGACCAAAGAAACGATGGATGGGCTATGTGAATGATGATATGGCTAGAAAGAGGGTTACTACCGAGATAACAACTAATAGAGATGTATGGGAGAAAAGACAAGTTGCACCGAAACCAAATAAATTGGGACAAGGGAAGAGCATGCTAATGGAGTACTTACTTTAACTTGCCAGGTCCTTGTCCATATCCTTTGCTCTCGAGCTTCCTGTAGAAGGCTCGTAACTTGGCCTCGAAGTCCCGGCGCTGCGGTGCGGGAGCCCGGGTGCTACGCGCGGCGGCCGGCGACGCTGCGGGCGAAGGCGATGCGGCCGCCGAAGCCGCCGCTACGGAGCACCCGCCTGCGGGCACGTAGCTCATGATCTCCTGCTCGAAGAGGCTGTGGAAGAAAGAAAAGGTTTGGTTAGAATGAGGTGTAAAAGAAATGACAATATTTTATTTATCCTAAGACCATTTAGACCTTTATTGTCTTTCTCAGCATGTACGCTTTTTAGGGTTCCGTACCAAAATGGTAAAAAGGAACCCTTATGGTGCGACTCAGTCTGTCTGTCCGTCTGTCTGTCACAACTGGATATCTCAAGAACTACTAATGCTATCAACTTGAAATTTAGAATAGTTTAGATGACGTTTGCCCGACTATTTTTTAATACGAAAGTTTTTGTTTTTTATTTCGACAGCGACTGAACGGGGTTCTTAAAAATTTGAAGTGGGGCTATTATTATAGGGTATGTGGGGTATCATATGAAAGAGCGCTATTTGGAAATAAAAATTTATGCCGTATAGGTTTCAATTTTGACGAAAAATTCAAAAATAAATGAGAAAGATAAGGGGGGGATATACTACCCACTACATTTTCCACAGATTACAACTTATATATTTACAGCACGAAGACAAACGTAACTGTAGTCAGGGCAAAATTAATTATATGACTAGAAATTAAAAATAACAAAATAAAACTCTTGTTTGTGTCTTATAAAAATAAAAAATAAAAATATTTATGTTGATCTAAATATGATACGCGGCCGTATAAAAAATTAATTATAGAATTATAATCATAAAAACCATCAATACAACTCCCTAAATGTTCATATAATGCTATTGAATGACAATTTTATTAAATCATGACTTTTAGGATTATACTAACATAAGGAGATTAACTGTTTCGGTCGCGAAACACCCAGACAATGAGCTGCAAATTGCAAAAATCGTTAGAAAATTTGAAGTTCGCGGGCTACCATAGCGCTTCCCCTTTAACTGAATGCAAATAAATTGATAAAGAAGTTACCATAAATTTTGGGTTTAGCAACATAATCGCTATTTTAAGCTTGTTTCTTAGACGATACATACTACATGCTAAACAGACGTCTGGTCGCAATATGTGGCTTGTGGCCGCAGCTGCCTCTACAGCCAAAAAAGGGTGGTTGTGTGGTTTACCGCGTAATTTTTAGTGGAGTTTAAGTTAAGCTTAAGAGGGCATGATCCAACAGAAACTGCGCTTACTAGTTTTTTTAATCCATGGGAAACATTCAAAACAGTGTTATAAGTATGAAAAAAAAAGATATATCTCATTTAAGGATCTGGCACATGCAATCGCTTTTAATAACACGCTTAAATTAATTTTACTCGATGGGAAAAATCACAAAGTTACCCCTTTTCGTAATGTTTATCAATCTCATAGCTACAAAAAAGACTTTTTTTTTGCTATTTCTTATATAAATAAAAAGATAATAAGATTGTTTAGCACAATTTGCTGAGTTTGTATTTATAAAATGATTGAAATAATTAATATGTTTTTAATACCTACGAAATACGCGAGTCAACCAACCGACTTAGCTAGTCTAGTTCAGCCGGCTCGCCGGATCATAGCGCCTTAAGCGAAATGTGGGTGTAGGTAAGTAGGTACCTCTGCCTAACTATTCGAGGGAAACGGGCGTGATGTAATGTTATGTTCAAATTCATACGTATTTATTAAAAAGGTCCCTCTTGAGAGATGATGAATATCACATGAAACAGAATGATGTCTCAAGATATGTATGTATTTTTGTTCATTGTTAACTTTTTAACTTTGTATGTACGCACGTCATACTGTCAGTAAATTATACCCAAAATGAAAAAGTATAAGCCATAATATATGCAAAATACAACAAAAATAATTTTAGCAACAATAAAACGTTTGCTTAGAATCTTAGATCAAACAAAAAGATAAATAATGAAAAATTATAAATTAAAATAATGATTTTATTTGCAAACTGTATAATATTAACCTCAAATAAGTAATTTCCTTTATTAACACATGAGGAAATAAATTATACTAAGTAGATTTATACTATAGTATTTCTAAAACGCAATGTAGGTCGTATTCAAGGCTCTGTAATTGCAACGTATTATAGCGGCATAACAATGTCTATAGATCCTTACTAAATTGATAAAGCCATTTTTATGGAGGCTATTTGAAAACTGTAGAATTACTGAAAGAAGTTCAGAAATAAAATGCAATAGACGAGCAGAGACACCAACGGTATGTGTCATCGTAATGATAAATGCATACAACCGAGCTATCGCACCTGAAATCTTTTCAAAGGTCAAACATAACAATTTGATGAGTTCATTTTCAACCTTGTTACATGCAAAAAGATAAAACAATAAACACTATACTTAATGTAAAGGTAATTGCGTCCCTCTACAAATTAAACGACATAAATATAATAACAAGCCCATATTCACCGACTCTTCGTAGCCCAGTCTCGTAATATCAATTAAAAGTAGGCCCAACATGTGAAAGTGAGACTCCTTCGTTATTTACCAGAGCGTATACTATTAAATAAAAGTAAAATAATAAAGGCGAGCGGTGTGAAACTAACTGACGCTGATGCATAACGCGGCCGGCTAGCACCTGACGCTAATGTGGGAGGCTTGGGACACGACTGGCTTCTAAAACAATTTACAACACCAGCCATTATTAAAAACTTCATTAAACAAACGAGATAAGAGCATCTCAAGAACATCTCAAAGTCCGTCTCCGAACTCTCGCACTGGTCGGCCAAACTGGCCACTAGGAGCAATGAACCGTGATAGATTATGACCAAAAAGACGAGAGCAAGGCCGGCCCACATAAGACAGAGACAAAACGCCGGGCTCTAGGCCCGTAATACCCGTAATCGATTTAGGAGAGCGGGAGATTTAGAACCGCAACGCCCCCCGCTCGTGATCGAGATTCGGTAATTAGTATAATAATTTCATTTGGGCATTGGGCCCGGAGAATTATACGTGAAGACATGCCGCGCGCGCACGCACACCTCCCAGCGCTGCCTAGATCATTAGATATAGCTCTGTGTGCTTAGAAACGGAATCGATATTATTTATTGTTAGGCCGGACGCCAAAAAAATGGTAAGACAAAACAAAACTGGAAAATTTTCGATGTAATTCGATGTTGAAACAATGAGTTCGCCGAAACGTAGATCGTTCAAAATCACGTACGCGTCGACCATATCAACCTATCGAGCCCTTTTACAGAGGAACCTTCGGCTAATGTTTAGCTGATCTATTAACGCGGACGTGCGAGAGGCACTCTATGTAAGACACGTGCTTAATAATTTGTATTGATCGCTGCATTGTTTGTTGGATCGAGTCGCGCGACAATGGTGAAGGTAAATGAGGCGATTATGAACCAGCGTCTGTTGCACCAGCGTGCGCGCAACACAAGGCCGTCTCCCGACCGGCCGCGATGCCAGTTTTGATGGGAATGACCTAAAATTACCCGCAACGATACACATAATATTATCTGTTAGATGTGTGTACGTATAGATTGTACGGTTTGTTATAAGATCGGTGAGAAAATAGTTTCCGGCACGCAATGCAAGAGCGAATTAGAATCGCATTTTTGTTTTTTAAAAGTCAACAGAGGGTATTAAGGCAGTTTGGTGTGTTGGAGATAGCATGATGGGGCAGTCATTACACAAGCATCCGGCATCGTCGACATATATCATCGAATGCCACCAATCCCAGAAAGTTAATGAGTATCGGAGGCATTCCCCCGGAGCCCTGGAGGAGGGGCGGCGCACGCGCCCGGGGCAGCGCGCGCGCCGGTCACGTCCCGGCCGACAGGTGTGCAAGGAGTGTCTCGACCACCGCTCATTGTACACACACAACTGTGATAGCTGAGGAGATAACACAGACGCTACCTGTGCTTGACGTCTTCATTCGGTGTCAGGGCCAAATCGAATATGACGCTGCGAGATCCCAATCTCGTGTCTGTAGTAGTTATTTAATTAACAGTGACCGTGTCCAGACGATGGTTGATAAGCCTCGTCAAAGTTGAAGTTATGATGAGGGACAGCTTAGAAACTCATACGCGGTATGCTACAAAACTTGGATGGTATAGTTTAGAAGTAAACGGCCGGGCTGCGTGCACGTGTGTAGCGTAAAGGCATACTTTCACCGCAACATGAGCATAAGCTGCCCTCGGTCGTAACTCATCGCCGAACAGCTGCCATTGATGATTCCTAAGAACACTTCCAAGCCGACGAAACAATGCGTTTGCCTCCTGTTTTAAAATAACATATTGACTGTTGTCTGCAACAATAAAACATCAGAAAGTTTGCGCAGCACATGTCGCAACATACGCTGCGAGTTGCGTGTAGTTTCAAGACTTAAAATGGTCTTTACGTTTTACTTGAACAATAAAAATTTAGTTACTTTGATGTTATCTGGCGAGTCAAAAATATGTTATAAAGCTTCACATTAGGCACGGAGCTTGTAATTAAGGTCCCCTAAAGATAATCACCCATGATGAGCTCTCTTCGCCGCCGGCCCTCGATGGCAACGCGTTAGAATGCCTCGCTGGGGGAAAGGAAAGCTGATTGCTGGCCCCACTGGCCCCTGGTCACTTAGGTACATGTTCTATGTCATTTACCTGAAGCGTCAAGAAAACTATTGGTAGAATTCACCGGAGAGATGGGAGTAATTGCTGCAGTCAAACGCTGCTTCTGTCTGTTGTATTATAACCGTCATTAATTCATGATCGACACACGGTAGGCAAACGACTTGAAATAGCGTCTCCTTAATACGTTGTCATAATAAAAATCGCGGCAGGTAAACTACGAGTGTAGTTATAGACCTCTAATAACTCTAAATGTCCATTGCAATGCAATAAATAACAACGGAAATGCTTTCAGACTTTGTATAGAGCTTTTCAGTTCTGTTGACATTTGAGTGGAACTCGAAATATATCAAATTACTTCCGAGAGCAAAATCTAATCACACGTAGATCCGAATGGAATTGCTTCGTAACAATAGGCGTCTTGTTAAAATGTTAAGTCCCAAATGATTTCTAGAAGGCAAAACGGAATTGTGGAATGGTCGACATTGGTGCGACCTCAGCGGAATTAGAAGTAGATACGTGTCTAATAATTTTGCTAAATTACTTCCTATGATGAATGTGTAGCGTCAAGAACCAAAAGCTGGGCTTTGTTTGTAACACTAGTGTTTTTGTCCTCAGTACATGCAACACGATAAATCTTATTATTGAAGCGTGGCGATGATGACCTAATATTCCGGACGACAAACTGCTAATAAAATGGAATAGGTACATTTTGTAGGCATTTAATATGGTATTTGCTATTAATTTACTAACATTTACTATAAATCCCAATGTTTTCCCTATGAATTCGATCGAGAGGACAACATTCTGTCCTGGTCCTGTGGTTTGCCGTAGTGATAAAGATAATGATAATATGCTTTAATGTGAATAAATCCATTTACAGTTGAATAAATACAATATACATTTATGCAGACAAACGACAAAATCTATACATTTAATAAAATCGTAATTTATAAACTTGAAAAGTTGAAATTTGGGCAGTGTTCCTGCGGACCAAAAGACCAAATTAAGTTCTTCTCTTGTTGCTTATGTATTAGGTTTTTGTTCTAAATATGCACATTTTAAACTGACGCCTTATATTATGCAGGTAACTTAACATTTTTTATTTCATTCATAAATCATAGCGATCCCCGTCTCACCTACAAATTAAGTTTCCAAGAAATTTTATAAATTGAAAAATCCTCTGAGATTAAAGCATTATGTGATAATAGGGGTGCTGCATAAAAATTAAATTTGCGTTAAATTAAGTCTTTTATGGAGAATATTAATACATTAATATTCCAGTTTTAGTTTTTTTCTGAATGGTGTGCTAGCTGCGGCTTCACGAATAATCGATTAGTCGATTTCAAAAGCTCTCTAAGAGCCGATTGCAAAACCGACATTGATTTATGTCACAGTACATATTAAGACTAGACTAGAAAAATATTGAAATTGTATACAAATTAACTACCATTTAATGACGAAGCTGTCGAAATACCAAAACGATTCAAATAAATCTCCTAAACAATATTTTCAGTACTCAAATCCCAGGTACCTACCTAATTGAGAAATAAATATAAGTACAGTTTCATTATGACAAGTCTTGGCAATAACAAAACTGGACCAAGCTGCAGTACACATCACAGTCAACATCATTCAGTCAGTCCAGTCATTCAGTCTACATCTTTCATTGCATTGAAGTGTAATTATCATGATCCTGAAAATTGCATGGCTCTGTATGGCCGCCTCGTCACGCCAATTAGGATATTATGAAGGACTGCCGTTGCTGGTTGTTGCTGTGGCAACATACGGACGGACAAATTATTTATGCAATGATTAAATAAACACCCCTTTTATTAGGTACCTCAAAAGGTAAAAAACGGAAACCCTAAAGGATCACTCGTGTGTGTGTCTGTCTGTCCGTCTGTCAAAGACGTTTTGCTCAGAATCTACTGGACCATTTAAGTTGAAATTTGGACCCAAACACGATCGTGCAACGTAAATAAAAAAAAATTGAATATGGGGTTCACGTTTTGGGAAAAACAAAAAAGATTTTTAAAAAAAATTTTTTGCTTACTGTACCGTGTGACATATCAAATGAAATGACTTGTTATAGAGGATTAGAAATATATATTTTTTATAATTAAAAAAAAAAATTGTAATAATTAAACATTTACCTCCGAAACTGCCAAGCAATTTTTTTTAATACATACCATACTTTTATACTTATAGATTACATAAACCTATATGAAGTCAATGGTCTTAAAATAACTTGGTAAAAAACTCAATATTGTGTGTACAAATTTGCATGTGCATTTGGAATGTATATGTTTTTCAACTACAATGTTAAGTTTGTTCTTGGGATAAATTCATTCCATTGTACGTGGTCCGACACGCACTTGGCAGGTTTTATGTTACTTATATCCTTATTTTATTACCAGTTGGTGGAAGCATTTTGTGGATTTTGACGAGGACTATTTATAGAAAACTCTTAATGGTTTATTTATTCTACATTATAGCATAATTCTATTAATTGTGTACTTGTTTGTGTCGTTAAGATTAAGGTACCAACTTATCGTAGCTTTGCATTTATGATAACTACTCGGTAATTGATAAATCTGGTATCGCAGTCAAGTGCAATGGTACTCGGACTTTATAACTCGATCGGCTACTAATAGTAAACAAACAGTGACAATGCCCATATGGACCAGATTTTTAAGTGAAAACTTCTTTAGGCGCGTTGAGCGATTTTTAGGTAGAGGAAAAACTTATGGGTTCGCGATCGTCATGGAACGCTTTCCATGAGCTATATGTATAGAAGAACAGTAATTCCAAAGTTTTGCGTTTTCACTTCTGTCGGCAGTCCTTATGACTGCGAATTTTGTAATGTAGTTTGTTCTGCATTCATAGTCGGTTCTAGGAATTTGTGCGTGGAAACTTTACCACAGATTACCGGCTTATTCCACTCATCCCCCCTGAGAGAATCCCCCTCAGTGAAAAAAACTTAACCTTAATGTAAAAAAATCACTTTCAGGGGATCTGAGAATAAGTTATTTTTTGTTTTTTCAATTCTAGTTTTCCCCCCTTAGCGGAATTATCAGGGGTGAATTCTAGACTGTTTTCAGATTCCACTTTTCCTCCTAAGGGGGATTTTCAGGGGGGATTTGTGGAATAAGCCAGATTACCTACTAAACTTTACTAAGTATTAGTATGTATAAAATTGACCACAAATGGCAGGACGATAATATTAGCAACATCATCTGCCGGGACCAACGGCTTAACGTGCTTTCCGAAGCATGGAAGGGTCTTGGTATGTAAAGATGGTCACTTATCCACGGACCAACCGCGGCACGCGTAGCTTAACCTGATCGATCGACCCGTGCGGCTGTAATTACTTAGCCATAAGCCCCTCAAACTCAAACTTTACTAAATACCTATTAGTACACACGACTACATATCAAGCTAAACATTTCCAGTATAAGCTGACCTCTCATTATACAGAAATCCGATAAAATGCGAGATCAGCATCTACTGGAAATGTATAACTTGATAGCCGTTTGTACGTATAAAATTAACCACAAATGGAAGGACGATAATAGAAATAGGTTAAAATTGAATAAATCTCTAATGGAAAGATAGAAACGGACATAATGCATAATTAAAAAAATATTGTTTCCTATTTTTAATGTTAATATTTGACTAACCAACAATATCAATGAACTGTTATATCGAGAGGCAACTAAAAGCGGCGATAGTTAATTCAACACTGATACAGTGATACCGCTTTAATTACAACCAGAAACATGTTTATTTATGTTAAATTACTTATGTAAACTTATACAACATGTCCACCTGATAAGTTGTTCGTTCACCCTTAATTTCTTTGTAATTAATGAACGTTTTTATATACGATCGCCGCCGGAAGTCGAGTCGACACAATGGCGTTAGCGAGTAGGGGAAACAATGCCAGACATGGGACTTTGTTAAACCCTGACCTCCCAATCGCTTTATGCACCGCTCAATTATCAGAGTTGATACTGACATTTAAGTGTTCTGAAATCAATCTTAACAAAATTGAAACAGTGCAGCTATTCAGTGAATGTAAGCTGCTCATCTGATAATATAGACACTACACTACTTTGTTTCACTTTCGCAAAGTTTTACTTTCCGTAACATGACTTTCGCAAAAAAATAAACAATTATGAGAAAAAAAAAACTGCGAAACTAGAGCACTTTACATAGATATATGTAGGTATATTAGATAGAACCGTTTTTACGGTACGTGAATTAACTGTAAAATTTACAAAAAAATAAAATTAAAAACGCCATTTCGTCTCGAAAGACCAAATTTTAATATTAGGAACAGTCACGTAAGACGTCAAAAAAAAATTAGAGCCTTATTAAAAACTACACAAGTGTGTTTTGTTTACAACTGTTGACATAAAAAGCCAAAGGGAACGATCTATAAACGAAATGTGGGTAACTCGTGCAATGAGTAATGTTTTAATGACAGGAAACGCAAGGACAATGACCGATTGGCGGGAACACTCCTGCACCGGCTGAAGCGCTGCCTTCGCTTTGTTTCTTTTCTAATGTAAGCTTGAGTACACAGCGTAGTAATCGGATTTTTAAATATTTGTTATTTGACAGTAGATAGTGGTAGGGAAAAATGAAAAGCAAATAGCTTTGCGAAAAACTTTTATGATGATATTCAGCTTTGATGATTCACGCTGCGTGAAATATTTATTTGTATTGTACTTTTTTATTTGTATTTTTTATTTTTGTACATTCAATTGCAAATTAATGGATAGGATGGCATTATGGATAGTGCTAAGTGAAGAGCAGAGAGAGTCTCCTAGAACAAGCAATTCTTCCTTAAAAGGAGATATCCAAATCATGTATGTAAATGCATTTTGTAATTGCAATAAACTTTTTTTTTTGAAGTGAAAACTTCTTTAGGCGCGTTGAGCGATTTTTGGTAGGGGAAAAACTTATGGGTTCGCGATCGTCACCGAACGCTTTCCATGAGCTTTAGGTATACTGTGTATGTATGTGTACTTTTTGGGTGAACTCGCGTCATCATCACCGAAGGCTTTCCATGAGCTATATGTATACTGTGTATGTATGTGTACTTTTTGGGTGAACAAAAATCATGGAACTCGCGTCATCGTCACCGAACGCTTTCCATGAGCTGTATGTATAAAAGAACAGTTATTCCAAAGTTTTGTGTTTTCACTTCTGTCGGCAGTCCTTATGACTGGCAATTTTTTTTTTTTTTTGTAATCTCGAGTCTTTTTTTACAAACAACAGTTCTGTTTGTCATCTTTCAATATTAATTACCATCTCCTTTTTAAATGAAGTTGGGAGAAGGGGTTACGAACACGTTAAAAACTGATATGACAAGTCTATCGTAGGCTGTCAGCAATCCAGTCCTTGAGCATGTGAGTGGACACACCAGTTAGACTCGTCCTACAATGCCATTCCAGCCGACTGCTCCTAGTGTCCAACTAAGCCCTATTGTCACGCACTTTGCGCTTGCGCAGAAAAAAACAACGCCTTGGTAACAGTAGACGATATAATATTTTGTTGCGTAAATTTAAAAAAACCGGCCAAGTGCGTGTCAGACTGTCAGACCACGCACAATGAAGGGTTCCGTAGTTGGGATGAATTTATCCCAAGAACAAACTTAACATTGTAGTTGAAAAGCATGTTCTCCCATACATTTCAAATGCAAAAATATTTTGGTTGATTATTACTCGTAAACTTGTAAAGCCTACTTAGCTGTGATAGTTTTCCTTTTAACTTCATTATATTTACTACTGCCGTGAATATTTTGACATATCCAAAAACAACCATTTAGCTGGCAGGTGGCGACACTTGAGTCTAACAAAAGTTTGCACTTTAAAGCTTAATATTACGCAAACGGATCCCTGAATCGAAAAATGGTTTTCACAAATCCGCAATATTTTTGAACGGCCTATCCAGCGATACGCCACACCATGGGATAGGCGAGAAAAAAAAGATCAACCCCACTTTACGTGCAATATGTACGTGCAAAGTATACGAGCGAGACTGGCAACACTGCCCGAGTGACATGTCAAATTTTTGTTCCGTATCTTAAAATTATTTTTAATAGTATTTAAGTAAAATTAAGGTGTAATTTAATGTGTAAACGTAATATAATAGCATAAATACTCAGGATTATTGTTTTCCTGTATATATATAAAGTAAAACACAGTGTTTGGTTACACACCGGTAACCTAAAACAAACAAAACAGCTGACGTTCGAACTACGGATTTAAACGGGGAGTATTGCTTTACTTTTACTTTTTAATAGCACACAATCGTCACTTAAACTCTTTTAGACATCCTCGTTAGGGTTTATCATAAATTGTTCACTGATTTATCACTCAGAATTGAGTTTAAATCGCATTGTTTACATCGTAATAAAAACGAAACTTAGCGAAGATTCAATTAATCTCAATCTGTTCTTTAACATAAAATACAACAATAAAACGTTCATGATCGTTAATTTTGTATTTTCGTTATAATTTAATATCGAATAATAACTTTAAAAAATCTAGGCAACCTACCCACATTAGGAAAAGTAAAATCCTAAGGGTATAAAAGCATTAAAAATATTCTCATTCAATTTGATAATATAGCGTTGATAATAGCTCTTCAAGTCAATTCAGTAGCCTACCTTATTTCTCTTCTGATCAACACTTAACTTCTCCCATTTTCCCTTTCATTTCCAACTTTATTTTATTTGTCTGTCTAACTCGTTCTCACTGTTTCTTTATTCTAATTTCAGTAACAAATTCTGAAACCATGCCTGTGATGACCCGTAAGGCTACTGCTCAGGATATGGAGCTTAAATTGAGAACGGCCCTCCAAGACCTTGAAGCATCGAAACTCCAATGTCAACAATTGTTACAGGAGAATGATGAAAGTGAGGAGGGAGTTAAGAAGATAATTTACAAAAACTCAAGCCTTAAACGGGAGCTAGTAGTCTTAAATCAGCAATATCTGAATATTGTTGATGAACGCGACCAACTGAAGGTGGTCACGGATGGTTTCAGCAACTGTAGTACCTTGTATGAGGAGGCTTTAAGCAAAGTTAGGGACCTAGAGGATGAATTAATTCATGCTAATAGTCGTATTATCCGTTTAGAGAAAGAAAAACAATGTACTCAGGTTAAAGAAACTAGCCTCTTGTGTAATGAATTATTAAATAGTAATTTTAACCCTAATTCCATTATAAGTATTGACCTTACTGAGGATTCCTTGCTGAAACAGAATGTTGGTTATAAAGTTAGTCATAATAAAATGAAAAAATATGCTAAACTGAATAGAATACTCAAAAAATGTAATCAAATTAGGAAACAACACTTTTCTAAAAATATTCCACAGAGAAAAGAGCATGTTGATTTAATCAATAAATTAAAAAATTATCAAATCAAATTAGAAGACAGCAAAAAAATCTATGAAGTTGATACCCAGCGCTTACAGTATGACATAGAGGCACTTGAGGGTCAGCTTAGTTCCCTTTACATTAAATATGTGAGTTCTCAGAACCAAATAAAAGAACATATTCTTGCTGCTAATGAGTTAGTTATGTGTCAGTGTACTTGTCAGGTTTCAATCCCTGATTCTGTCCAGCCTGAGGCAACGGAGGACCCGTCCCAGACTGTGAGTTTTTCTCAAGACTGTATCCTCAACCAAGATATATCTGATATAGTACAAGATCTATCTCATGTGATACAGCCTGAGATTGTTAGTTGTCCATCTTCCAGTAGTCAGGATCTTTATCATTCAGTTATGTTCTCAGATAGTATAGGAAGAGGTGTAGGTAAATTAATTAGTAACAAACTGTGTTATTCTAATCAAAATTATTGTATGCCAGGGTCAACCTACAAACGAATAATGGCATCAGTAATATCAAAAATATATAATCCTAAAACCAACATTACTGTATTTGTAGGTAATAGTTCTAAGGTCAAAAAAGAAGAAATCACTGACTATGTAACTGAGTTGTTAAAGTTAAATTGTAGTAAAATAACATTGTGTGCTTTCCCATATTTTGAAAAATTGACAAATAGACAAAACAATTATATTCATATGCTTAATAAGCATATGCATTTCTTAGTTAGTCATTATAGTGACAAGCTTGTGTTTTTTGACACCAACAGTTTTGTGGAAACTTTAAGGTCGACTAGGGATACTGTGTATCTGCCTGTTAGTTTTAGACACATAATAGCAAGACTATTAGCTTTTTATATAAACTCAGACATAAGTAGTATGTCGAAGTCTTGTGTAATTAATACCACAACAGTTAGTAGTAATACTAATAATAAGGTGGTGAGCCTGAATAAATGTAGCTCAAATGCTATAAATATGTATACAAATTGTACGAAGGAGGTTCCATGTCCCTCACTCACTATGAGCTCACTGCCTGGTGATGACATTGAAGTATTGGAGTTAACTCCGGATAGTCATTTAAACTAGGTTGTAAGACAACAGAAGGCACCAGTACGAATATGCTTATACTTAACAACAACAAGGTGTCTTCTTGCTCAAAAATAAGTAATTATCAAAAAGGAGATCAGCAGAATGCCTTGAAATTATTTCATCAAAATATTCAAGGTATTTCTTCCAAATTATTAGAAATTGAAATGTTTTTGGAAAAAACAAAGTTTGACATTGTTTGTTTGACTGAACATTGGTTAAAGGATTACCAAATGCTAATTAATTATGAGAACTATAGTTTGGGCAGTTGTTTTAACCGTAAATCTATGCTGCGTGGAGGGTCTCTAATCTTGATAAAAAATTGTTTAAAGTCTAAGCAACGTAATGACATAGTTGGTTTATCAGTTGAACATTGCATCGAGTTGTCCTGTGTTGAGCTAGATAAGCATGTTGTAGTGTGCGTGTACAGACCCCCTAATAATCAGAACTTTTCTTTATTTGAGTCAGTAATGGAAGATGTCCTAGCGAAACTTGCATCCAATAACAAAGCCGCAATTATTTGTGGTGATTTTAATATTAATATTCTGGAAAATAATTCAAATAGCAGTAGATTATTAAGCCTTTTTAAATCGTTCAATTTATCTAATGTTTTTATAGAACCAACTAGAGTAACTCCAACTTCTGCTACTTGTATCGATAATGTCTTCTGCGATTGTGATTATTTAGATAAAGCCATCGTAAATTATTTACCATCTGACCATAGTGGACAAACGGTAACTTTTAAGTTTAAAACACCTTTGCAAAAAGTGCAAATTCAATTTAGACCAATAACAACTGGCAAATTAAATAGATTCAATAGTACCCTAAATAACAAGTTAAATGTTCTGAGCCATAATATGGACGACGCAAATAAATTGTACGAGGATTTCTTTTCAGTAGTGCACACTGAATTCAATAAAACTTTTGAAAAGAAAACAAAAAATATTTGCCCTAATTTTATATTTAGTGACTGGGCAACTAGAGGTATTAGGATAAGTAGGGAAAGACTGTTCGAGCTGTATGGCCTTAAGCCATTTATTAACACTGAAACTTTCAACAAGTATGTTGCTACATATTCCAAAATTTTTAGAAATACCTGCAAGATAGCTAAAGCCTTATGCATTAGCCACAAGATCAAATCAGCTGAAAATAAAATAAAAACAGTTTGGAAAGTTATAAATAATGAATCCAATAGAAAGAAAATACGAAACACAGATTTCACATTGGAGACTTCACGTGGCGCCATAAGCTCCAATTTAGAAGTAGCTCATGAATTTGTACATTTCTTTACTGATATACCATCTAGAACGACGGAATCTTTAAATTCCTCACCCGATGTCTCAATTGGTTTATTAAGAGCGAACGTTCCAGGCTGCCCGGTTGAATTTCAATTTAAACATATAAACCCTATGATAGTTATAAAAGCTTTTCGGCAAATCAAAATCAAATTAACCGAAGATCTATGGGGAATGTCTATCAAAGTTTGTACATCTATAATCGAGACTATAGCACCATACTTAGCTTTAATATTTAATTTGTGTGTGGATCAAGGAGTCTTCCCGGATTTAATGAAATACAGTAAGGTTATACCACTTTTTAAATCGGGGGACAGTAAAAACACTAACAATTATAGACCAGTATCCGTGTTGCCGGTATTCAGCAAGGTGTTCGAAAAGGTGATGCTCAATCAAATGCTTAGGCCTGTGTTCACCAACATTTAAATCAACTGTTTAGATATTTAATCAGTTGTTTACTCAAAATTTCATAGGAAATTTGACATAAACCAACTGTTTAAATACCTAACCGGTGGTTTGAACGTTGGTGAACACAGGCCTTAATCATTTTAACACCAACCATATCTTACACGATCAGCAATATGGTTTCACCAAAGGACGTTGTACGACTGACGCCGGTGTCACCTTATTAAGACACATATTTACAGCATGGGAGGAGGCCCAAGATGCCATAGGAATCTTTTGTGACCTCTCCAAGGCATTTGACTGCGTAAATCACGAAACCTTACTCTTGAAACTGGAGCATTACGGACTAGGTAAACTTGCGCTCAGTTTAGTAAAATCTTATTTAAATGATAGACAACAGCAAGTTCAAATAAATGGAGTCAATTCACTCGGCTTAAGAGTAAAAATGGGTGTGCCACAAGGCTCGATATTGGGTCCTTTCCTCTTTTTAGTATATATTAATGATCTAGCCCATTTATTAAAAAACCAACCACAAATGGTGTTATTTGCTGACGATACTTCCTTAATTTTTAAGATAAATAGACGTGCATCAAATCTTGACGACGTAAATAACGCCCTATTGCAGGTCCAAAATTGGTTCACTGCTAATAATTTAGTATTAAATGGGAAAAAAACTAAATGCATAAGATTTGCTTTACCGAATGTTAAAAGTAGTGATTGTGACATAGTATTGAATAGGGAGAAACTAGAATTCGTCGATAAAACTGTTTTCCTAGGGATCACGCTCGACTCAAGGCTGCAATGGGGTCCTCATTTAACATCTCTTGCAGGGCGGCTAAGTTCAGCAGCATATGCTGTGAGAAAAATCCGTCAATTTACTGATGTAGATACCGCTAGGCTAGTCTATTTTAGTTACTTTCATAGTATCATGTCTTACGGTATTTTACTATGGGGACGGGCTGCAGATATCGAATCTATTTTTATTCTACAGAAAAGAGCCATCAGAGCAATATATGGCCTCCGCAGGCGCGATTCTCTAAGGGAACTGTTTAAAGATATTAACGTCATGACGGTACCTTGTCAATACATCTATGAAAACATCATGTACGTAAGGAAAAATGTAAATATTTTCAGTAAAAGAGGTGAAAGACACAATTATAGTACCAGAAATAGGGACCAATTAGTTCAACCAGGTTTCAGACTGGCTAAAGTAGACTCATCCTTCATGGGGTACTGTTTAAAATGTTACAATAAAATACCTCCCCACATACTCCAATTGAACGAAACAAAATTTAAAACTTGTATAAAACGCACACTATGCAGCCAAGCATATTATAAATTGGGGGATTACATCGCTGACAAAAATGCTTGGCTCAATGCTGGTCCTGCTCCATAAGGGCGCATAAACTAATTGATTAGCATTTGAAAATATTATTGGAGCTGCTGAAGATTGTAAACTATTTTTGCATTGTATAAACTCAATGTCCTTGAATTATATAATTGCATAGCACAGGTGTGAGTACTATGTACTATAGAGCTACCATTTACCGGGTAATATGTCTTTTATTGACTTGAATGTGCCCTGGCGGCTGAGAGTATGTCATGCTCACTCAAATGTCTCGCTGGTGGTGGCGTGTGTGTTGGATCATTAAGTTCCCTTCAAAATGGTTGAGCTAAATGGTGCTGATCCATGCGTCATGTTCGTGAACGGGCGCCGTCAGTTGGGACTGGTCATCTCTTAGCTGCCACGGCTTATTTTAATTTTTGTGAATTGTTTCTATTACGGACGCTTCTAACGTGCACGTCTTTCTACATTGTTCTCACATGTATAACTTCAACATGAATGATGTAACCCATATTTTGTAACAATATTTTAAAAGAGTGTCCATGGAGTTTCTTGTCCGTTCTTCTCCATAGGAACCTACTACGCTTTGGAATGGGCAACTAGCTTCATCTTTCTGACTGACCGACCCCTTGCTTGACAATTCAAAAGTACCTGTAATTGGTTTATTTGAAATAAATGCTTTGAGTTTGAGTTTGAGTTTGATACAATTTTTTTTTTTTTTTTTAATCAAGATTTTATTTTACCACTTTGTCGGCGTGATAAATATGTATACCGATGCCAAATTACAGCTTTCTAGTGCTAAGAGTCTCTGAGCTAAGCCGCGGACAGACAGACAGACGGACATGGTTAAACGTATATGTGTTCCTTGTTGACTACGGAACCCTAAAAAGGCCATGTATTGGCTCAATGAAAACATTTGTCGTTGAATTGAAAGTAAAGGGTCATATTAAATTACTGACAGTATTTTCTTACCAACCTTGGTTTCGGCTCTATTCGGGAATCCCTTACCATTTATAAGCTCTTTTTAAATAGTATATGCATATTATCAATTTTTATTTTTAGACCACATATAAAGATGAACCGAAAAAAATATGAAAATAGTGTTATAAAACCAATGAGCATAAGAAACGAAGATTCTCCACACACGGTTTAATCTATAGCGCGCTGTTTGCCCAAACGCGAGAACCGACGCTTACGCGGCCAAAATTCTAGAAACGCCAAGAGAATATGCACCTAGCAACAATACTATTTCGGGAGAAATAAAGTCTAAATTCGCGTAGCTAATATGCCCAGGTGAATTTGTTTATCTGTATCGCATCGGGTCCATCTAAAAGAATGATAGTTCCCATATCGAGTGGATTACGACCACAACCATTACGCTTTACGACGATTTGATTGGTACCCCGCAACAAACGATATAGGAGCACGCCAGCACCGTATAAAGTATAGAACCGACACGTAAAAAGCCCACAATTTACGACTTCTCGTAAAACTTGTGTCCTATTGTTAATTTAAAAGCGATGAACGGCGATAACTCACATTAACAACGTTTGTTTTAGGCATCGATAACGGCGGGCGTACGGGTAATTATTTTACGATTTGTTTGTTTTACGAAATACTTGATATTTCTTATCGATTTCATACAATGTGAGGTGTATAACCCCTTTTGATGTTAAAGGAAACATAAATACCACACCTGAAACACTGAGACTATCGAATGTAATCTATATTGCATCAATTGATATTCTAATTCAGAATAAGAAAGAATACTTGATTATTATCCAAAAAAGAACAACTATGACGTTTCGATAGAATTGAACCTATTCATCAAATGTAATAAAAGCAGATAACAAAATTGGAGCCACAAAAGAAAATGAAGGACAATGTTTGAAAATATTAATAAGTAATGAACAGAGCGATGGAAATAGTACCAAGTATAAAGGTTACTGAAATACCTGCTGACGTCAATGTAAAATTGATCTAGATATGTAAGTGTTATCACTCGTGGATATGACACAAAGGCATTTCCCGAGTCTTAGGCAGAGTTTGGCAAATGTCCCAATTTCATGATATTTAGACATTTTTAGCCCTTCTTGACGTATTGATTCTTGCATTAAGACATGATTTTTTTACAAGATAGCACGAAATACCTGAAGGTTCTCGCGCTTAATTAAATAGATGATGCTTCTTATCCCTTTTTTCATTTCAAGATTAAAGACACTCAAACCAGCAAAAATAAAAAGCTTGGGATAGATCTGTATTAAAAAACAGTTATCCGCTGCCAACAAACGTCCTATTGAACATTTAAGAGCGTTTCTTTGACAATCACCGCTGTTCCCGAAATGTTGGGAGCACAAAGACCAGCAAACAATTGTGCACCTTTCTAGGGCACTTCGACAAGGGACCAGATTAAATTGCAAACATCTTTGTGGTGTTTACCGAGGATATTTATAGCGAAGCATCGGCACCAGTTGAAGATGTAAACGTAGAACGTTTGAATATAATTATTTGGGATAAAGATTACGATTTCGAGACATGTCTCTAAACCCTTCGTTTTCGGAAGCTCTTATGGCTTTAATATTTCCGTTTGAGACAAGTATTTATATTAGAGGATAATAAAAAAGCTGACGATAAGCGCTTAATTGTATCCACGGAGAGTAAACTATCAAATCCTTTGCTTGCAATTTCAAATAATATAACTGATAGTGCTGATACCAACCGCTTATGCATTCGCCATTCCTTCGTATTAATACCCTTACCTAGACGTTAACCCGTGATTTATTAAGTATCCAAAACTGCGTTTATTTACGGTAATTTTCGCTTCCACTACGAGTATTGTCGTTGAATTTCAACACCGGCTATTAACTCTATTATCTCTATTCAAGTGTCTGTAGAGCGATCAATGATCATTACTCACTTTTATTTATCTTATGATGCTATAAAAAGGACATAGACGAAAACTCCAAATTAAGTATTCTCACGACCATTAAGTTTAGAACAGGATATATATTTCTGGAGAAGTTGAGAAAGGAAGCTGTGTGTCATAGGAATTACGGTGTTATAGTTATGATCAAAGTTAAAACTAGTTGAAGGCAATCATGTAACAGATTTTTGGAAAATGTAGATTCATTTGGATAAATTATATTGAATTTGGATACTGTTTAAAAGATTGAAGTGACCAAGCATAAAGTTACTAAATTATTGAAGCGCCGGAAACAAGGTGAGGTATGTTGATTTCCGGCCAAGCCAAATAAAGCGAAACCTATCGTGGGTACATGTAGATGCGCATTGTTACGTATATTACTATTCCTTGAGCTTCGTCAAGCTTTTCGTTCCCCTCAACTGCTAGGCCATTGTTGTTTTTTTTACATTTTGCAGATAATAATTAGCAAGAAAATTAATATAGATCAATCTTAAACATTAAGGTCGATCTATATTATTACGCACGGACGTTGCCACATTTACGGAACTTTGCCCTATTAATTTTAGATAGGGTCCGATAGCAGCAGCCGGGCACCGGTGTTGGCCAATGTCTTGTGACGTCATAATAATTGGCTATCCCGCGAAATTACACGGTGCACCACTTATTCGCAACTCGGCGATCGGAATCGTGAGTTGTAACGACTTACTATGATCAATGTCTGTGTCCAGTCACTGTTCCGTGATATAAATATTAAAATGGGCCTTGTGGACTCCCTTGTTTATGAGAGAAATAGGTCGTCCGGAAACGCGAATGACCTCTACATTATTATCCATGGGTTCAAAGGGCTGAGAGGCGCATTTTATCCCATACCGTTACATTGTTTGGTCCTAATTTATTACATTTTGGTCTTACTGGAATTAAATAATATTTGGGAGGGAAAATATTTCAAATTATATTGTTAGTATATATTGAAGATGATCGATTACCGACTTAAATATGGTATTAGAAGCTATCAGGAATTATTTGAAGACTGAAGTTATGTCTTTCGACAGACAAATATTTCACCCTATACCCAAAGTCCCTAATTCAGATAATTTATGTAAACAAAGTAATGTCAAGAAATGTCACTGTCAAAATGACAGGACAGTGGTGCAAAACATTTTATCATATTTTTGTTTTGTAAATAGTCATCGTTAAAATTAAAGTGAATTAATTATAAGAACTATGCAAACAAAATACCGTTGCCAAACAATGTTTTGTGTAGTATGTCGGAGACACGGCATAAATGATCGTCATAATCAGCCTTTTTAGGTCCAGTGCTAGACGTAGGGCTCCCAAAATCGATTTCCACTCGAAACAGTTTACAGCCGTTTTCATCCAAAATGTGGTGTAATATTATTGTTGTTGAAGATGTAAAAAAAATGAAAATGTTTGGATCTCCTGTATTGTTATCATAAAATATTGTATACTAGAAATGCACCTTTTTTAATAACTTTGTTTAAAACAGAAAATTTATAAAAATAACTACGGTATGATTAAGAAAATTAAACCTCTTTTATCGACATTTTATGTGAATTACCATTACGAAGATATTTTTTTGTTATGTTATCCCCTTTGTTTTCATAAATTATCTGAATTTGAGACTTTGGGTATAGTCATTCACATATATGGTTCATAAATTAATACATTCTCGACACCGGTAATTCATAACTGACACCTAGTTTCTTTACGACTACCTTCACCTAAATAAGCTTCAGAACAGTTTCACTTGGAACAATAAGGCTATTACGTAAAGTAGAAGAATACATAACACATAATCTTCAAAAAACCATTCCTGCTAATCTCATTCGACTTGTACATTCATCAAAAATTATGACGACTAAATTGCCCAAATTATAGTTAAGGGTCATCGTAGATTCACATCATGCCGTGACTGTAATGCTTCCAACGCCATGTAATCCACACTTAATAAGTTTGTTGTAATCAACTCTATTTTTGAATCCTACAAACAGCCTTAACCTAGGCTATTGCAGAGGACATTAAGGGGCGATTTCATGCTTCGAATCGATGTTGACAATGATAATGACTGGTGGAAAATTCATGAACTGTTGACTAATAAGGACACATAATGGGAACCTTTTATAGATTGTAAAAAATGTACTACGAGCACTACATTCAAATTGATTGGACAGCACGCAGTTGCAAGTTATTTGTATGAACGTTATAAATGTAAGTTAATTTACCTGTAGGTCTATATGTATGGAACGTTAATTAAAACAACAGCTTGAGGGGAAAGTCCAGACTTTAATCTGTGAGAATAGTCGTATACAATTAACAATGATGAATGGCACGAGAGTGGATGGCAGCACAGATATGTGGCGTAATTTTTGCATAACCTATAGGAGGTTTCTACTTCGTGAGACAACGGAAAACAACAGTTTTGAGATGAATGAACACATTAATAAAAACGTTCGGTTTGTTACGCATGCAGCTGAAAGCGCACGCATCTTTACGATGCGACGAACGTGCGAATAGGAACACTTGCGCAAGCGCATAGAGTGACGACTCGCCGCTTTTCTGTCGTGTTATGGGGCTTTTATTACCACTACTTGTCTACTCTAGTTACGTCCTATGATAAATTGTCATGATAACCAGAATTTTCAGATGCCACTTTCTCCTCTCGAATGAGTAAAATGGTACTTTATGGGAGAAATTTTTCAGAAAGGTAAAATTTTGGGAGGTTGATCTCACTAAACTCAATGCAAATTCTAATTACTTACAGGCTGAAGACAACGCCAAAGGTTTTAGAGATGACCCCCATGGTCTTCTTCCAGCCCTTGATGAATTGGCGGCGGCGCGCCCCCCGGGGCGGCACCGCGCGCACCCCGAGCTCCGTGTAAGAATTAATTTTGCCGGCCTTCGGAGTTGGAGCTCGCAACCAAACTCCTCATCACTGGCTCAGTCACTTCACTGATCGAACGTAGTACCGCACTGCATAAACCCCATAACTCATCAAAGAAACTGTATGTCCAAATTTTAAAAGAGTTCCACCCTGGCTTGTCGACGTACGGCCCTCCTCATTACAATACAATCCACTCCTGACGACTTATTTCGATTGTCCAATTTGAATATCAAATCGGTGCACAGTCACGGAAGGTTCGATTCACATCGCACTCGTAGTGTTAAGTGTTCGGACGATGCGTGCGCTCGGCGTGGTGGCGCGGACTACACTGACTGACGTTACGATACTGTGATTGTATCGTAGTCCATAGAGCCGGCTGTCGGCGACGCTCTACGGCCGCTACGGGGGTGTTGTTGACTTCGTAAGCTCGCCTGACTCACGCTGCAATTGCGTTGTTTTACTGCGTTATGTTTGTCCAGGCGGCTGCATAGCATTTCGTTTGATGCAATTTCAATTTAACGGAAAATCTCTACGCGGAAGACACCTCTGGGCACGTTGTCGGATTTCGCACGCGACAATTACGCACGATTCAAAAACGCTGCTCGCTTTCATGTTACTCATTGAACGCCTAGAGGTGTTTCTTGCGTGAACGTCTGGCCCTTAGACCGCCGTCAGAGTGCTGGATAGAACTTGGGTAGAGCGAAGTGACGTAATTGTTCAATAAATTGTAGAGTAATCGCCTACGCATGTTTCAAATCTGCAAGGATGTCGAAGTGCAATCTTTTCGTGCACTGCCAATTTGTTGATGTCAGAGTGAGCTCAGACTCCTGACTCATTGTTGTGCAGTCATAATAAGACCTTATATTATGATCCACATATAGAACTTACTTAAAATTTCATTATTATTCATCGATGAAGTAATATGCATAAGTCTTTAAACTTTATGAATTACTTGTTCAAAGCATGAGTAGGCTGCATTTAAAATATCAGCACTAAGAGGCAGCAAAGCTGTTATTTAAAACAGATACTAAAAACCACCAACATGCTATTTGAAAGGAAACAAGCTATTTAAACATTTAAGGATAAAAGCAAAATATGGATTATTAGAGGTAAAATAATATATATTTCTAAATTTCGCACCTATTCGTTTCTAGTTGGGTATAACTAGAACATCTACCCTGGCATTAAGTCATTCCTTAACATCCTCGGCTCTGAACGAATGTGCGCAAAACAAGTGTCCAGCAGCACGCAACTCCACTTACGATCTCATGCTCAACCGGTAACATTATTACTAGTATTTATATACTATTTATAAACGCAATCCTGACTTGAGACACGTTAAGGAGCGAACATGGAGGAATTCTTTGACAATTTATTGAACTGCATACTATTTGAATTAATGCCTTGGCAGGTTAAAACCGCTCCATCTACGACTTGGCTTTGTCTATTTTAAAATTTGATGGATGTTTATTGCACCTTCGGCATTGTTTAGACGTGTCTACGCATCGTATTCTGCTGAATTCAGGTTTTCAAATTATTGTTACAATGATCACAGAAGTCACTCGAAGCTTGGTTGCCAACATGCAATGAAAGAAACAACCCAGGCACGAATAGCTTCAGAATTGTATATTACAGAGGGGATGAAAAAATTTAAACATTTGATATTTATTTCTAACTTTTGGTTGCAAGAGGTCGGATAGTGAATTAAAGATGTTTCCTGTCCTAAGCAGTAGAGCTTGAGCATCATCAATAAATACGTCAAATGTAACGCGTGTAAGTTAAAACCACACGTGTGTACTGTGTAACATATCGCTGACCTAAATCTGCGGCAGTATATTCATCCCATTCTTTTCTCTGCACCCGTATGTCACGACCTGCTTTGTAACTTCTGTTTATTTTGCATAAAGATTTATATCAGAGGGGAATCGGAAACACGCGTATAAGGAATAAATAACGTTACAATAATCTTGCAATGCTTTAAAGTATGTCTTCCCAATTGTGAACGAAAGGACCAAAATACTTCCGCGGCCGGAAGGACCAGAAAAGTAACACGGCTTCAGCCCATTTTCGTTGCCGTATATGAAAGCTTCAGAACCACACTTTTCATTTTGTTAAAACATTTCGTAATAACAATATATCTTCTTTATTTCCGTACAGGCTTTGAAGTTAATGGAATAAACAACTTTCTAAACAGTTTCCCTGACATACTTATTAGTCTTTTGTCCTCCGATATGTCCTCGAGGGCCTGATGGGTCATACGATAGATTATGACGTCAGGACTCCCACAAGGGTTCAATAATGTAGTTTATCTTCCAGCAATATTGCTAATACGTCCTTGTTGACCATTAATTACCCCTAATTGCAGATAGAAAACAATATAATAAGTCCAGCTCGAGGGGCTCAGCCCCTCAAGCTGGACTTTTTATATTGTTTTGATGATAACCTACTTTCGGCACACAGAACTAATATCATCAACATCAACGTTTCAGCTCGGAATCACCCATTGCTGGGTATAAGCCCTCCCCTTTTTTCCGACATACTTCCCGGTGCCTTGCGTGCCTGAATGGTCTATAAAATCCAACATTTTTGATGAATGCCAGTACAGTCTGCTATAAATATGAATATTTGTCTACGCAATACTCAATACTCCATATATTTATTGCTTCCACATGTGAACTTAGGTGGTAGGTTTTACAAAAAGATGATCATTGTGGACCCTGTTGGGCACAGTAAAATTAGGACAGAGGAAAAGGGCTTTTATTTGACTACTTAGATGTTGTGCTATATATTTTAATAATTTAATAAAACATGTAATTTAAAATGTCATTTAATATTCATAGATATTATAATAGCATTTAGATAATAGAAATTGTTTTAATTTATTTATGAAAGTACACAATTTTTGATCTTCTTTAATTTTATGTCTGGTATTTTTTTTTTTTTTTTTTTTAATTGACATGACTAGCTAAACTTAACCCCGTAGCCAAGGTAAAGTTTGAGTACATACCTCGAAGTATTGTCAAACTTATGTGGCAATGGGCAGTGCACATTGCTCGCAGAACAGATGGCCGTTGGGGCCGAAAGGTCCTGGAATGGCGACCGCGTACCGGAATACGTAGCGTGGGAAGGCCTTCCACAAGGTGGACCGATGACTTTGTGAAAGCCGCAGGAATCCGCTGGATGCGGGAAGCACAGAACCGGTCGAAGTGGCGGTGCTTGGGAGAGGCTTATGTCCAGCAGTGGACGTCTTTCGGCTGAAATGATCATGATGATGATGACTAGCAAAACTATCTGTGTTAGAGGCTCCTCCCGCTGGGAACGTTCGGACCCTGAATGAAAAATACCTCATTCAGGTAAAAGCAGCTTCTCTGCCAAGTTTATTTTAAATCGGTTTTAGTTTAGCGTTAACGCCCTGATATTTTGTTCAGGTTTTGTTTAGTTTACATTAGCTGCGGCCTTATACATTTCCATAAAAACTGAGTTGTCGTGTTACCAAAAATTATCTTCCTCAATGCTTGTCAAACTAAATATTAGTTAAATAATGCAACATTGAATCGCGTGTCTAAACGAATTAGCGACTTTAAAATGTGGTCCTTTTGAAATTTGGTCCGCGTTCACATGGCCTACTAGTATTAGCATAATACAATGTTGTGTTAAAGTCATGGTGTGACCTTAAAGTGACAAAGTGAGACCCAGAGCAATGGTCTTGTCATAAACGTGTAACATCGTTATTAGAAAATTTTGCTGCGTCTTGAAAATTTTAGACAAACCTAAGATATCTGATATTATTTTACGATTATTTCATAACATTAGAATAAAACAACTCCGCCAATAGTTATGATCTTATTTTTACATACCTTTGATAAGTTACAAAACAATTTCAACATTTTCCATTTTATGAAAGAAGAAAACATATGTATGTATCATTATTGGGACATCAGTACCTATTGGGAACGACAATGACTCTTAATGCAGACCCGTCGACACTTGAACATCACTACATACACAAAAGAAAAACAAATGACGTTCGACTACGTATAGGATCTTCCCTATACCTAATGCTACGCAACTGGAAGTAAAGTGGTAAAAAGTGGTATAACAGAGAGTTAGACGAAACTTAGTCACCATCTCTACGTCATTCTAGATATGTAAAGGGATGAATATATATAGTTAGGTATGCAGTCTAGGCCGTTTGACACATCGTTACCTATAATTGAGTAATTGATTATTTTATTGCAAAAGTAAGTACGTTTCTTTGTAAGAATTTATCATGAACATTTTTTCCTATCTTACGTCAATTCTTCAAGTGTTTCGGATGTGTAATATTTTGAATATCTTTTTAATTAGATTTAGGTCACTCCCTTTTTCCGTGAGTAAGTAAATGAAAAAGTATTGGACAGTCATGTGTTACACTGAGTGGCCTTCGCAACTAAATATGGTATGATTCCCCCAGGATCTATCGTTATAGCGATCTGCGGGGGCGGCCATATTTATGATTCAGCTGAGACATAATGAATATATTTTAATCTAAGATTCTGAATATAATTTATATGTCAAAAAATATTTTACAACGTTGCTTATATATGACGTGATTAACGTCAAACGTAAAATGATATATTATGTTCTCTGTCAGTTTTATATCCTCAGATCACTGTGAAAACAATGCAAGCACCTACATTTTAATATTTAAATTAATTATTGTTCTAAAAACTCTGTTTCCCATTATCTAGAATAATGACGTACGAATTAAAAAAAAAATCGTTAATATTAATTTAATTGCTTCGTCCTTGACTTCGTTATAATCAATTAAGATGAAGACGATTTTTCCAAGTATTTGTTTAGTACCAAGTCACAAAAACATCAATCGCGAATAAATCAGGGTTGTCCCAAATGAATGACATCAGTCTCTTCATTAACAACTATAGGGCTTAGTGTTCTTGTGCTGTTGTCTGTATATGTGTGTGTGTGTGTGTTTAATATGAAGGAAGAGAAGCTCGTAATGCTTTATAATTAATTTGCTTTATTTTTAATTGTTTAAATTGTAATAATATTTAAGATTTTATCACTGTTTCTTATTGTGCTACTGTTTGTTTTTCCTTAAATAAATAAATATTTCCCTTAATTCTTAATTAATGACGCGTTATCAGCAGGAAAATATGTGTTAGTTATTTGTTTAGCTATTATTAGTAAATGTGGTCTCATTACAGGACAACAGCTTCATGATCTTTTCCGCTTAACTCTATCATGTGCCAGTGCATAGGTCCCTGTATAGCTCTTAGCGACCTCGTCACCACTGCTTCTATCGCATTGCTATAGGATTATGCTCCATGTCTCTGTGAAAATCTCAACCTTATGGGAAACGCAACTGTCGTCCTGATCCTGATATACCTTGATGTCACTATAACATTTTATTTGTATAGTACTTCATCTAAAGCTCCTTTGTCATGCAAGATGAAAGATGACTGAAAACTAACTACATAGTTGTGAAAATGCTAAGCAAAAGATGAGTTATTTTACAACAGCAACAAGTGTAAGACATTATTATAATGATTCTTTCAATTATCCACGTAACCAACCGGAAGCAACTGATATGTTGTGTTTTCTTTAATTGCCACGGTAATGAAGAACATGCTAGTTTTTCATGTTATTTCGTTTGTACAGATATTATCCCGTAAATAGTTGTTACTGAGGGAAATGTGTGTCATGCTATTTGTACGTACCTACAGGGAATGCAGTATTTAGGTATTTCAAGGACAATGTTTTGAATAATCCTCGTCATAAAATCAATAAAATTACATAAAACCCATAGCTGGTTCAAAAGCTCACCAAAGTAAACTGCGGGGTAATTGCGTAACACATTATCAGTAGGAATGGGTTTCATTTTTTTCATTTTGAGCTAGATAAGCATGTTGTAGTGTGCGTGTACAGACCCCCTAATAATCAGAACTTTACTTTATTTGAGTCAGTAATGGAAGATGTCCTAGCGAAACTTGCATCCAATAACAAAGCCGCAATTATTTGTGGTGATTTTAATATTAATATTCTGGAAAATAATTCAAATAGCAGTAGATTATTAAGCCTTTTTAAATCGTTCAATTTATCTAATGTTTTTATAGAACCAACTAGAGTAACTCCAACTTCTGCTACTTGTATCGATAATGTCTTCTGCGATTGTGATTATTTAGATAAAGCCATCGTAAATTATTTACCATCTGACCATAGTGGACAAACGGTAACTTTTAAGTTTAAAACACCTTTGCAAAAAGTGCAAATTCAATTTAGACCAATAACAACTGGCAAATTAAATAGATTCAATAGTACCCTAAATAACAAGTTAAATGTTCTGAGCCATAATATGGACGACGCAAATAAATTGTATGAGGATTTCTTTTCAGTAGTGCACACTGAATTCAATAAAACTTTTGAAAAGAAAACAAAAAATATTTGCCCTAATTTTATATTTAGTGACTGGGCAACTAGAGGTATT
Organism: Dryobota labecula; assembly: GCA_947523025.1. Taxonomy (NCBI): domain Eukaryota; kingdom Metazoa; phylum Arthropoda; class Insecta; order Lepidoptera; family Noctuidae; genus Dryobota; species Dryobota labecula. Next base: position 4,806,415 of record OX383292.1, read on the forward strand.
AGGATAAGTAGGGAAAGACTGTTCGAGCTGTATGGCCTTAAGCCATTTATTAACACTGAAACTTTCAACAAGTATGTTGCTACATATTCCAAAATTTTTAGAAATACCTGCAAGATAGCTAAAGCCTTATGCATTAGCCACAAGATCAAATCAGCTGAAAATAAAATAAAAACAGTTTGGAAAGTTATAAATAATGAATCCAATAGAAAGAAAATACGAAACACAGATTTCACATTGGAGACTTCACGTGGCGCCATAAGCTCCAATTTAGAAGTAGCTCATGAATTTGTACATTTCTTTACTGATATACCATCTAGAACGACGGAATCTTTAAATTCCTCACCCGATGTCTCAATTGGTTTATTAAGAGCGAACGTTCCAGGCTGCCCGGTTGAATTTCAATTTAAACATATAAACCCTATGATAGTTATAAAAGCTTTTCGGCAAATCAAAATCAAATTAACCGAAGATCTATGGGGAATGTCTATCAAAGTTTGTACATCTATAATCGAGACTATAGCACCATACTTAGCTTTAATATTTAATTTGTGTGTGGATCAAGGAGTCTTCCCGGATTTAATGAAATACAGTAAGGTTATACCACTTTTTAAATCGGGGGACAGTAAAAACACTAACAATTATAGACCAGTATCCGTGTTGCCGGTATTCAGCAAGGTGTTCGAAAAGGTGATGCTCAATCAAATGCTTAATCATTTTAACACCAACCATATCTTACACGATCAGCAATATGGTTTCACCAAAGGACGTTGTACGACTGACGCCGGTGTCACCTTATTAAGACACATATTTACAGCATGGGAGGAGGCCCAAGATGCCATAGGAATCTTTTGTGACCTCTCCAAGGCATTTGACTGCGTAAATCACGAAACCTTACTCTTGAAACTGGAGCATTACGGACTAGGTAAACTTGCGCTCAGTTTAGTAAAATCTTATTTAAATGATAGACAACAGCAAGTTCAAATAAATGGAGTCAATTCACTCGGCTTAAGAGTAAAAATGGGTGTGCCACAAGGCTCGATATTGGGTCCTTTCCTCTTTTTAGTATATATTAATGATCTAGCCCATTTATTAAAAAACCAACCACAAATGGTGTTATTTGCTGACGATACTTCCTTAATTTTTAAGATAAATAGACGTGCATCAAATCTTGACGACGTAAATAACGCCCTATTGCAGGTCCAAAATTGGTTCACTGCTAATAATTTAGTATTAAATGGGGAAAAAACTAAATGCATAAGATTTGCTTTACCGAATGTTAAAAGTAGTGATTGTGACATAGTATTGAATAGGGAGAAACTAGAATTCGTCGATAAAACTGTTTTCCTAGGGATCACGCTCGACTCAAGGCTGCAATGGGGTCCTCATTTAACATCTCTTGCAGGGCGGCTAAGTTCAGCAGCATATGCTGTGAGAAAAATCCGTCAATTTACTGATGTAGATACCGCTAGGCTAGTCTATTTTAGTTACTTTCATAGTATCATGTCTTACGGTATTTTACTATGGGGACGGGCTGCAGATATCGAATCTATTTTTATTCTACAGAAAAGAGCCATCAGAGCAATATATGGCCTCCGCAGGCGCGATTCTCTAAGGGAACTGTTTAAAGATATTAACGTCATGACGGTACCTTGTCAATACATCTATGAAAACATCATGTACGTAAGGAAAAATGTAAATATTTTCAGTAAAAGAGGTGAAAGACACAATTATAGTACCAGAAATAGGGACCAATTAGTTCAACCAGGTTTCAGACTGGCTAAAGTAGACTCATCCTTCATGGGGTACTGTTTAAAATGTTACAATAAAATACCTCCCCACATACTCCAATTGAACGAAACAAAATTTAAAACTTGTATAAAACGCACACTATGCAGCCAAGCATATTATAAATTGGGGGATTACATCGCTGACAAAAATGCTTGGCTCAATGCTGGTCCTGCTCCATAAGGGCGCATAAACTAATTGATTAGCATTTGAAAATATTATTGGAGCTGCTGAAGATTGTAAACTATTTTTGCATTGTATAAACTCAATGTCCTTGAATTATATAATTGCATAGCACAGGTGTGAGTACTATGTACTATAGAGCTACCATTTACCGGGTAATATGTCTTTTATTGACTTGAATGTGCCCTGGAGGCTGAGAGTATGTCATGCTCACTCAAATGTCTCGCTGGTGGTGGCGTGTGTGTTGGATCATTAAGTTCCCTTCAAAATGGTTGAGCTAAATGGTGCTGATCCATGCGTCATGTTCGTGAACGGGCGCCGTCAGTTGGGACTGGTCATCTCTTAGCTGCCACGGCTTATTTTAATTTTTGTGAATTGTTTCTATTACGGACGCTTCTAACGTGCACGTCTTTCTACATTGTTCTCACATGTATAACTTCAACATGAATGATGTAACCCATATTTTGTAACAATATTTTAAAAGAGTGTCCATGGAGTTTCTTGTCCGTTCTTCTCCATAGGAACCTACTACGCTTTGGAATGGGCAACTAGCTTCATCTTTCTGACTGACCGACCCCTTGCTTGACAATTCAAAAGTACCTGTAATTGGTTTATTTGAAATAAATGCTTTGAGTTTGAGTTTGAGTTTGAGTTTGAGTTTGACAGTTCAACAACATTTATTGCGTTATTTACGTTGTTGAGCAGACAAATTTTTCAAACATACGAAGCAATGGATTAGCAATATGCTTCAAAATCACTCAGATTGCGATTGATACTGTGTTACGCAGTTAGGGTACGGTTTCAGTTCAGTGTTGCAAATTTCAGCTCTGCGTTATCGACGAAATCGATTTTAAGACAATTAATTTTTCTATCATCTCAACAATACGTCGGGTACATCTCATGTATCCCTGTCGCCCCGAGGAATTGGATGGGCCATCGCGCACGTGGAATGGCCTGACAGGCCGGTTTGCTCCCGTGCGCGTGCCCGACACACTGTCATGTTCTATGCTGTCAAACGTCGTGGTATAGAGTATCAGTGTGCGGCACTGTTTTGTTACTGGTGCAGTCTAAGTCCCGTATTACAGAACGTCACTCAATACTCAAGCATTACTTAAAACTAGTTTCAACCAATCAAATAGCTCGAATCTAGTTTTAAGTAATGCTTGACTTGAGTGACGTTCTGTAATACGGGCCTACATGTTTAGTCATTTGTAGGTTTTGATTCGCACTTAGCACCCGTAGCGGTCGTTTCAGTATTTAGGTAACTCAAGAACTCATTTGGATGCTGCCAATTTTTTTTAAACAATGATGGCATTATTTCTGAAATCCAAAGGCGTAAAAGTGCTCCTCATCATTCAGAATTTACTTTCCTTCGCTATCCGGCTCTTGTCCCAAGTTACTTCCCTATCCTGCTCTTGCCCCATGTTACTTCGCTATCCTGCTCTGTCCCATCTTTCCTGCATTATAAAGAGGAAAGTTAAGCAAAAGGAAAGGTTGTAAATTTGTGATTGGTCGCGATCCCACGAAGTCCCACTCCCAACCTCATATTAAACCGCTCTATTGAACACAAGAAATGGTCCTGAGAGACGGACCATGTGCGCGTGCGCAGCGCACTGCATTTTACGTTCGATGGTAAACTCTGGTGGTGTAACATGATATTGAGGAGAGCTACATCGCTTCCAATCATTATTTAAGATGTGAATGTGTTTATAGGAAACAAGATACTATCCTGCTAAGAGATGAGAAAGATCAGCTTTGCGTTGACTAACCACACTTTGAAATACATCGTGGTAATTTTTTTTGCCATGTTTTTTCTTCTACTTTGCTTCTCACTTTTACCAGAAGCAGTAAGCAAGCCGTAAAACCGACTTGTATAATAAATAAAAAGTTAAAACAGTCGTAACTCGTAAGAGTCGTAACGTTGCTAAAGGCTATAGTTAAAACCAAAATGCCATACCACTAAAGACATTTTTAGAAATACTTTCCTTATTATTATCGTCTCGCATTCTAATGTTTTCAGAGGTGCCATAAAACGGGCGCCGTTCATAACAGGGACTTTTACTTTCACCGCCGTGTAAAAAATGACAAGGGCGCGGGACTCTATACAAACGCTCAATGTAACGTTACTTTGTTTGTCATCTAATTACTACGCCATTAAGTTGTTGAGAAAAGGATTTTTGTTACATTTGTTATTGTTAGTGACACGCGTCCTTCCAAAGCTCCGCCTACGGCAAACCGAGGCCTTTTAACAATTGCATTCTGTTATACCTAACTAATTTGTGTAAATGTTTAAATGAGTCATGCTATGGCAAATATTTAAAACTAAAGTAGGTATGTTTATTTTGCCTGAAATGGAAAATAGCAGAAGCTGTTTGACTTTGCAACATACTAAATAATGTATGTGTCTGTTGTACAAAAATGACATCATTCCAACTCGTCGACAAATCGATCTTCAATTGTTGGAACCGAAATAATTTACTAATCTCCAATTTTTAAGAAACTGAACTGAATATTCTGGATTGATCACAATACGAGCAAACAAAAAGATGTATCAAACAAAACACATTGCAGCACAAAGTATCTACTTATATAGCCGATAATTATAGCCCGAGCTCAGGAAAGTTCAAAGAAATGGTAAATCAAAGAATTGAATCCCCAGAATCGGGCGGGTGCGCAGGCGCATCTACCTGCGTCAGGGTACTACTGCGTACCGTTAGATGAAGAAAAAAAAACGCCATTGTGGCCCCAGGCTGTTGCCAGGGAAGCAAAGGGTGCAGCGATTAGTGGGCTGACCTTATACGCTATTATATACACGGAATAATATGTTTGAGAAAGTTTTATGTAGAGCCAGTGGGTTCTTTCGTTGAATTAACTTCGGCAAAATTTAATTTAACGAAAAAATATTTCCACCAAGATCAAACACACAGTAGGCTCCGAACAAAAAATCAGCAAATAATAATCAAACTTCACATTTACGAGGTTAAATTTTTCAGCAAACAGCAAATTATCCTTTGTTTAGTCACAAGGTAAAATACAACTTATTTCTCATTACATTTAAAAAGATAGCAAGGACACAAATGGATGTACATTTTCTGCCAAAGGAACCCAAAGAAGAGCCACACAAATCCGTGAAATAACGACAGCTGCGCGATACATTCGTGACATGTGAAAGCATCTTTAAAACTTTTTGTAGAACAACAATGTACAGCGGATAATTTGACGGATATAAACTGTAAAGTAACGGGAACATTTAAAGTCAAATACAACAAAATAATGTTTTGGAATAGTTAATTATCTAAATCGTATGGCAACTGCGACCTAATTGAATGACCAAGATAACAGCACTGTACGCACTAAAATAAAAGTAAAACTGTCTGTCATCAAATCCTTGAGTAAACTTAAAACTATAAAGTCGGAATAGTGACACAGAAACAGTCCCCTTTTGAAAGGCAATAAAAAACTAAATGTGCCTACGAATGGGTAAAAAGAAGCTATAAATGGCGAAGGGGTTTTACAACGCGACTTCGTTCGGCTTCCCTTTCTTACTTGTCCCTCTGAATTTAGCAACCATTTTTGAGTTAGCTTCCTTTATGAAAACTTTTACCCTTCGGAACTGAAGCATTTCAAACATTTCGGGGGAAAAAGTTATTACAAGCAAAACAACTTCAAACGCAGTCTTTTCATTAAAGAAACCCGTCAAGATGCAGTCTATTTATCCTCGTCAACATCAACACCTTACATATTCGCGAACCTATAATTTGGAACTCAACACAAGGACCGAAGTACGAAAAAATTTGTAGCTCCTCCGTCAGATCCTGACAGCATTCCGTTACCAGACTCCCAAAAGGATCGACTATACAAGATTCCTGCACAATTGCTGCGCATTGTCGCGTGTACACCTGCGCGCACGCATCTTACGGTTAGATATTCTTGGCGAATCTTTTATTTTCGTCGTGGGAACTGTGTAGTGTTTTGAATGGCGGTTTTTTATAGTTCATTATTTTATCCCACCTTTGAAGATAATCTGAATAAACTTTATGTCAATTCGAGTTTATTTTTTAATGAAAAATAAGTTATTTTCAGACCAGGCTAGAGGCAAAAACAAAATATTCATTTACGTTCATAGAAGTCCAGCTTGAATTTCCACTGTTGATGAAATAAGAGGCTAAACTTTGAATCCATACTAATATTGTAAATACGAAAGTGGCTATATCTGTTACATTTACACGGTTAAATCGCTGAACTTATTTTGATGGAATTTGGCAGATATAGCTACAACCCTGAAAACCCCGAAAGAAGTGAAATGAGGAGTTCATGTTAGAATCGGTCTATGGGCTTTGTGCTCCAATTAAGTTCTCTCTGTAATGAAACTTGCCAGCAGATTCCTACAACTTTATTTATTTTAAACCCTGAGAACCTAGCAACAAACCCAAGCCCTAATTACCGTCAAGCTCACCAACATGAAGGGCTTATCTATATCACATTGTCCAGCGAATCCATCGCAGATGTTATCTTCCATGAGGCGTCCATTGTTTGCGCTACTAATTATACCTAATACCTTTACCGAGTAGATACCGATGGTTCTGTTGACATGCGATTAAAATTTCAGGTCAGTATCGAGTACAAGGCTGTTTTTGAGGCTCCGTTTGTGTTTTGGATCACATAATGGGCTAAGATTATGCGTGAAGTTTATATACATATTTTTTGGTCATCTGTCTCTTTATTTAAACTTGGTTGAAACTATTATGTACAGAAATGTCAACTTTTATGTTGGATGAATTGATAATACCTAATACCTGAATGCTTATTTACGTTCACTGATAATACCCCAATTCGCCAGATTTAGTTTGCAGCGGCCGACTTGGGGACGCAATCAATCAGTGCGAGTCCGGTGATGCTGATCAGTCCCATCTGCTTGAGTGTCATAAATATCCATTCACCTGCTCCCTGAATTATCTGAACAACGCCTTTCAAGCCACAATAAACGTGGCCACCTACTGGGCCTAAAGTATACGTAGGTGTACCGTCGCGCGTCGATACGAAAATTTTTTTTTTTTATGAAGGCATATGTAGGTTTTGTTTAATGAAACTAAAATAAAAGCTTATTATTATTATTTAAGCAACAAATCGGGTAGCGTAGTCGTTGTATGTAGGTGTCAGTGGCGAAGCTATAATTTATATTAGGGGGAAGCCAAAGAAAAAATTGGTCAGTTCTCATAGCCTAGATAACATCAAAATGAATTAACTCAAAAATTTTAGTTTTTTCTTGACCTTTTTATTTAATTTAACGCCAGCTGTCAGAATCTATATTTAGTCAAAAAAATTAGGCATTTTTGTAATGTTTTTAATCTTATGATCTTTTAAACTGGTATTAAATATCTGTAATGTTATGTGATATACACACAGGTGTAACAAGAGTGGTTGTTCCGAAGGGAGGCCGATAGGAATCGGGTTGTATGGAGGCTGCGCCCCTGGTACCTACTTAAATCATAATTTAACAGTGCGATTTCAGTATTCTTTTCCGTGAAACTTCCTATATTGTCATACAACAATATTAAATTCATCACCAATATAAATATAGATCGTTTCTTTGATTTGCGTCTCAACCCTTGGCATTTGGAAAATGTCACCCAGAACTTTGTTATTTGAACCGCCTTATATTTGTCATACCCACCCAATATTTTTTTATAATGAACATGACCTTTATGAAAACGGAGCACATGTTCCTTTTATATTCTTAGGTAAAGATATTATTTATGACATGACGCAAAAGGTATATGAGTAATAAAGGTAATGTAGTGGGAATTGACATATAGAAATATAACCAGGGTGTAATCTTCGGCAGATATCCATCATCATTCTCCTGCCCTTATACTAATTTATTTGAGGTCGGCGCAACATGTATTTTTTTTTCATACTTCTCTATTAGTTCAAAATTCTGCACTTTTCGAACGTCAAAATTACATAAGACAGTCCCACAAAACGTCCACCCTTCACCACTTACTAGTGCTTTAGCTGCGGGAAGAAGTAGCGCATAAAATCTTGATTCTATACAATATTTGGTATGAAAAGTAATTAACATTACGAGAGACAGAACAGTAAATAAATTTATTTGCCCTATGTCAGCTAACATACGCCAATATACCAGAAAGTACAATGAAAACTATACTCAAGCAAAAAAAACATTTAAAAAATAAAAAGTAAACAAAACTTAAAACCTAAATAGAAGTCTCCAGGCATAAAGGGTGTGTCCGCTTACATATGCAATGCTGGATTGTGTTTATATATCTGTAACACAAATAATAAACTAGGACCATCGAATTAATTACCAATAAAAATAATGAAACCATGGACAGCAAGACAACCAGGCACCACAAGCAGCACCCGTTCACGAGCATAACGCAAAGATCAGCCATTACCCCCCTCGCCATATTAGTCATTCCCTTTCTAGCCATATCATTTTTCACACAATCCATCCATCGTTTCTTTGGTCTTCTATTACTCGAATAGCTATCCACATTCATACTCAAAAGTTTCCTGACGACATTTCCCACATAGCCATAAAGCTACCATAAAGTAGGTACCCTTAATTGTCTGGTATGACATTGAAAATCATAATATTCTGACCGTTAAGAGACTTAATTTTGTTTAAAATAACTTCAGTTCCAATAAGAGTGTGCAACTGTACAATGACATTAAAGTTTCTTGGTCCTTCGAGCCGGTTAAGCAAATTACTTATTTTCCTTCTGATATGTCAAATGCTTATGAATATGCTTAGATGGTTTGGTCATGTCTACAAGGCAGATGGGAGTGGAAAAGCTGGGAGGGGACGCCCTAGGAGGACATTAGTGGCCTAATTGGTGGTGTTCTTGAGAAAGGTCAGGTGCTCGCAACCGGCGTGCGTGTATGACCAGATGTATGAACGTAAACGAAGCAAAAGGAGTATGTAAGGAGCGTAGCAGGTGGCGTTCTATAGTTTCTGCCTACCCTCATGGGAAGTAGGCGTGAGATTATGTATGTATGTATGTCAAATACCTTTGATATAAATTAATTTCCCAACCAGTAGAGCTGCAATAACATGTAACATCGCCGCTTCATTTCATGTGCTCGCGTGCAGAGCCTCAGATAAAAGCTATTTCCATAGCCCGTGACTGTGTATAATTAACTAGATAGGTTGAAGGGTTTCTACGTCACGTGACCACTTCCACCGTGTCACGTGAACTGGAAGCCTCTCGCGTACACCCACATCGCCAACCCCATTAGGTACCTACATTTAATTTTCCCTCCCCAAGCAATTTCTCGACAAAGTACTCACTCGATTGTTTACAGCTGAATTTCGGGAAGACCCTTACCTGAAACAACAACATCATGTTTTTAATATAAATTGGGAACATTTCGCAAACCTCCTCGGCGTTACCAAAATAATATTATTATGGTAAGGATATGTGTTTGTTTGCTTTGTGTGAGCTTGCGAAGGATCAGTGAACGGACTGAAAATAGTCGACGCGGGCGATGCGCGCATGCCAAAATAGCGCCCCACGCGGCGAGCTGCGCACGCGCTTCTTTGTGAAACCCTATATTTGCGCGGTTTTCCAGTGTGAAACTGATTGCCTACCTACTCTGAAAATATAAACAAGATGGAGAACGGTAAAAACGGTGCTCGAAGTACCTAAGTATTGTATTTAAAACCGAGAAGAATCGATGTTAAATAATGGATGAGATGAGTATTTAAGTTACAAGGTCCCAGAAGCCTTTAAGAAGCACTTGGGCTTCTGAGTAATCGATACAAGAAAAGATTGTTTATTAACAATAATTGCGGCACAATTAAATCATGTTGTGAGAGATGGGTGCTGACAGAAACATGGATAATGTACCTGTATACGTACTGGCAAGCCACCCGAAGGAGCATGACTACACCATATTAGATCTTCCCTCTTCTGTATTTAATGAGCACTGAGACAACATTTTGTACATTCTGACTGTCAGACATCATAGCAGGTGACCGAAACCAAAGTGACGAGGAATGCGATATGTGAATAAATACTTTATTCCCCCAAATTGATATATTCAGTATGACTTATTGACATAAATAAAGGTAATACTGCGCCATACGTCAGAGCTGCAATGCGCATTGATTGGTATGATAACGCAAACATGCAATCAATCTACTTAATACATTCGCTTTTATTGATCGTTACCCTATAATTTGGAATAGATAGCCATCGAAACAATAGAAGCATTCGATTGATTTTGTATTTCATTGTTGTAAAGTTCAGTTGAAGAGGAATAACAAGGTTGAAATGGACTCTCTTACTCCGGACCTTTTACGACGAGTGTACATCAAAGTCAAAGTCAAATAATTTATTTCAAATAGCCACATATAAGGCACTTTTGAACGTCAAAGACTACAACACAATTAACTGATTGTAGTTCCCCCTTTCAAAAGGTAGTTACGTCAGCAGCAGTTGCTACATCAGCCTGCAGTCTCGCTTTGATGAATGTCTAGCACAGAATGGAACACATCTCAACGATGTGACATTCAATAAATAAAATTTCATTTTATATCTTACACTTATAATAAAGACTTATACTCCAACTGTATTGGTTTTTCTTTCTTAATTTATTTAAATTTTTGAGACACCTTGTATATATCGCTCCCCCGGTGCAACACTGTCACTTATGAAAAAAGTAACTTTCTCAGGAAAAGTATTTTTAACTTTCGTATCCTATCCTATATATAGTTGATGACACTTCCTGATTTCGGGAAGATGGATAGGTTATATCCTGACGTGTTGTTTTAAGTTTACATCAAAATAAATGAAACCAAATAATTTATATTTTAATACACTTCTAAGTGACAGTGTTGCACCGGGGGTGCGTTAAAATAGATTATTTTCTATCTTATGAATGTGAGAATGTTGTAGGACTAGTAGACTTGATTTGTTGACCATTTTCCACCTGATACTTGTTGACAAGCCTACATTATCCTCCCATACCTATTAACACAGTTATTTGAAAATATTGTAAAATCCAATTATTTTTAAAAGAGTAACCGTGGAGTTTCTTGTCGGCTCTTCTCCATAGAAAACGACCAATTGGGACCGTGCACCTAGCGTCTGACGTATCATAAATGCCCATGTAGGTCTATGTGAAATAAAATATTTTTATTTTGACCTAGCCTTTTCCCAACATTGTTGGGCTCTGCTTCCAGTCTAGCTGAATGCAGCTGAATACCACGTTTATAACATGGAATGACTGCCTATCTGACACAATACCCCTTGGTAAGACTGGTTTTCAGATTTTTGGGCTTCTGACTTCCCGTAACGACTGTCAAAGCTCTACGAATGACAGCCGGGACCAACGGCTTAACGTGCTTTCCGTAGTACAGAGGGGTCATTGATATGTAATGGATGGTCACCCATCGACGAACCGACTTTCCTGTAAGTATCACAATCAATAAACATGAGGTAGTTAAACTTAAATAAGGTTAAATATTGAAAAGAACGACTAGACAAAAAGGTCAAAGTTCAGAACCCCGAATGAACTATTAACCTACAAATAAATTCCAAAGAAAATTCTAAACTAACATGTTTAGTAAACAGTCAAAGTCAATCAAAGATAAAAAATTTAGCACCGATTGACGTGCGAACATAAAAAGTGATAAAATCCCGCACAAAATGAAACACTCTTGAAGCCGTAAATATTTCGAAGCACTGTTGTGTATAGACAGACGGACGAGTGTTGTTGACAGCCAAAAGAGCTTTGTGTAGCAAATTAGTTTTCAAAGTTATTTGTGAGGGGAATCCAACGTGAGTCCAGTGCCGAATTTATTTTCATTCTTACTTGAAATGAAAGAATGATCACGTAGCGGTCATTTAGAATTTTAGAGGATTCAGAAACAGATTTACAAGAAGTTAACAAAAGCTCTCCAGATTTCGGAATGATAGTTATTCTAGAAATTATTTCTAAAACGAAAATTGGCATCCTCATAAATATCGAATCATAGTATAAAACCCCGATCATCTTTCCTCTAGAAAATCTTATCAATTTCAACAAAATCCGATTCTACAACTTAACCACTGACTTTATTAGTGTTCAGATTTGAACAGTTAAATACTGTTCAAATCCGGGTATTAAACCCAGAACTAAGTTCAAATATTCCAAGAAACTCAGTCACTTGTACTCAGTGTCAATTAAATTGTTTTTAATCATTCGTCACAAGTGGGTTACTCGAATAATCTTGTTCATTCAGGGGGCGATTGTATGCAAATACCCGCATCGCATGCGCTTGCGCAGTGAGGGCAGGCGATCCCTCATAGTACTGGTAGCAATTGATTAATATAGTCTTGCGAAACCCTTTGTTATTCGGTGCTTACCGCTTATGAAAGGGCAATTTAGTACTCCAATATTGTTCTCGGTAATTACTTCGCAAATCAAACTAATAGACTAGTATCTAAGTTAGAAATAAGTTTAAGTTATGATGCAATTTAACGTCACGTTTCTATCTGTTCTATACTCTAACCCCCTCCAAAAATCTTGATATTATAAATTGAACAATTATTAGAAGTAAATCAATCTTAAATGAAACTAATATCAAATGTAACTGTACATTGCCAACAATCAATGACTAACAATGGACTGGATGGACATTGGACTATCAATGGGCCAATTTCACGACCCAGAGTGTCCCGCTTAATGGCAAACGACATCGCGGCAGGCCCAGACTAAGATGGACGGATGAGCTGGACTCCTATAACAAATATTGGTCATTGACTGCTCAGAACAGAGAGAGGTGGAAGGAGAGTAGGGAGGCTTTACCCAGCAGCGAGACAATGCGGGCTACTAATAGTACAAAAATATGAATGACCAGAGAAATTAATGAGCCCAATGATGAGCAGAGAAAAAAACGACTGCGTTAAGTTTCAAGCACGCTTCTTCACAATTAAAAGCTAAGACAAACTTACGAGTGGCGCCATAGTTTTATTAACCTACATGCAACTTGTTACAACCACTTCACACACAACTAGTCTACATTACAAGAGACCACACCATCCACTCCAGTTCCTCATTCCGACACTATCGCTATAATTTGAAGGAGCCCCTCGTCTATTACTCAATAACGACAGAAATACAACTACAATGTAGTTGAGTGATTGTCAGTAGTGATTATTCAAACAATGGACAATTAAATGTAAAAGTGTGTGCACGCGCATATCTTATGGAGTAGGTATGGTGTCATGATGAACAAGTGCTTGTTGACACCATTGGAGTTGTATGAAAAGTTTAAAAAGCGTTACAAGTTAATCTATGACTTTTTAATCCGTAAGTGAAATCCAATCGTCTTGAATCTCTTTGATTTTCATTAGAGCCGACTTTGAATGCTAGAAGATTCTTTCCATGATGTATTTCATCATTTAAGTCCGTGTCAAATTCCGAAACTTCTTCAGGTGATGAAAAAAGTTGAACGTTAGGACCATTCAAGGCTCTTCATGCATCAGATGGCACTACTGTTACTACATCATCATCATCAGCCTCAAAACATTTTTTGCTGAACAAGAAAACGCCAATAGTCGAGATAATACTATTGCATAAATCGCCCATTAAAAAACATTTTCAAACAAACAAATTATTTTCAAACGAGGTATCATAAATCTACATAGATATTATTTCGCGGCCCGACTGCCACTTATTACATAATGGTCATTACAATAGTACTTATTGACCTAATTGAGGCACAATTAGCGACTTGAATGAGCAGCGTGTGAAATAAACAACGACTTGACTTTGTAGCTAGAATAAATTGTACACTAAGTGGCAACAGTTTCAAGAGTTCTTGTTGCTTTTGAGAGTATTTTGTTATCAGCAAAATTTGTTTTTATAGCAAATTGTTAATTTCCCAGTTCTCGCGTGATAAAATTAATTTTACACACTTTGTGTATCTTTGGACAATTCATTAGTCCTTTCATCCTTTGGTCCTTCCTTATCCTTAAGTCGTGCTTAACTTTGAGCACTCGATTTCTTTTGATTCATATTTGCTTGACGCATCTGTTGAGAACATTCCCAATAAGTAGGTTCGATCAATTTATTTTTTATTAATTCAAGTTGTATTGCCATGTAGAAGAGTACTTCGGAACCGGAAGTTCCAATGTTGCCTGCATCAACATCACTTTATTAAAGAACGATAAACTGATTGGGATTTTGAGATTTCTAGATATCATAGACCATCGATGCGAAAGCCTGGAGTTTTAAATGCAATTTAAGCTTATTATATCTTGGATAACACTAAAACAGAATGCTAAAAGCTTCGGAACTCATACAAGAATCAACAATGTACTTAGCATTCCAATTAAACGCATCTTCGCACTTATCCATTACAAACAATTTGCTTTAATTTTTTAAAGGCCATGTAGTAATTTTTCGGTTCAATGGCTAACGTTATTGGATTTCAGCTTTGATCTAAAATTAGAAATAATATGGCGATGATTGTGCCAATTATTTCAGATGCGCTGTTTAACTCACACTGAATTTAGACGCAAAATGTAAACAAAGAAGTTCTTAAAATAGGCGATTTTAGACACAATGACTGATGTTCTTTATGTGATGCGAAGGAATGAAAGCGAAAAGAGTAGAAGAAAGAAAATAAACGATCGATGGATTGAGTGCAGTATAAGGCTAGCATATAATGTTCCTACTGCTGGGATACAGGCCTCCTCTCGATCAGAGGGAGTGGGCCCTAATCCACCACGCGGGCCCAGTGCGGGTTGGTAATGTCACATGACATGATATGCCGGTTTTCTCATGATGTTTTCCTTCACCGTTTAGAGAAGACTCCACCAATGCTCTAATAGGGCTAGAGGTAAATTAAATACTGAGATCACAGCTGATAGATATGTCTGGAAGAAGAAGGTAAGTTGTTACGACCCCAAGTAAATTGGAATAAGGCAGGAGTATAGATGGCTGATGTTTTTCAACAGCAAGCAATGTAGAGGCGTTTGATATCGTAGTTTTAGGTTAGGCTAGACGTCACGTTAAGGAAACATCACAAACAACAATCTCTGATAACAACAATATTTATGATTGAGTAAGGTTAAGAATATTTTCAGCGAATTTGAAGGACCCACTTCACAAGAAAACAAATCTTGTAAAGCGCAACTTAACAAACGTTATCCGACCTTTCACGCTATATGCAAGTATGAGGGCCATCAAAACTTCAGACTCTTCAAAATATAGATAAGTTTTTAATAAGCTTTATTACTTCGTTGTATGTTCAGTAAGAAGAATTATTGCAAGCCAATTTTGGACCACTTTCAGTTGGTCTATCAAGTTGAAACTTTGTACACTCGTTTTGTTCTAATGACATTATACTTTTATTTGCTGTAAATGACCTGCGGGGTAATTATGTAACACAAATAACATTGCAAATGATCCCAAAGAATGAATGATCATTTTGACAGTTCAGCTACGTTCATTGCGTTATTTACGTTAGTGAGTGGACGAATTTTTCGAACCTATGAAGCAATGTATTAGGAATTTCCTTCGGCTTGTGATTAAAAGTGTGTTACTTAATAAGGATGCTGATGAAGTCTCCGCATGACGGAATTATTTGACATTTACAGGTAATATTATTGTTTTTTAACTTAATACAAACAAGGAATGCGGACAGAAAGACCAACCAATTTGCAGTATCTTTGGGAAGGTCCAACAAATAGCTTCAGAAGTATTCAGAAGCAAGTTCCGTCTGAGTCTGGCACAAAGCCTAGTGAAACAGATACGTTAGAACCTAGGCACGCGAACAACGGATGCACTAAGTTATTAGTGGCTAGGTACAAGTTCAGGTGCAATATTTTTATTATATAATTGCGCCCATTACCACGCCGATACGGTTATGTTTTACCTTGACTCACGTTAGGTTACGTAGGGTTGGCAAAAACTCTGTTTTCGTTATAGAAAATCTATGTTAATCTAGAAACCTCCGCGTGTTTATTATAAATAAATGGCATGAATATGTGACAAGCATTGATTTGTATTTAGAATAGAAGAAATGATCATTTTCAAGTCGTCTCACCGAGCTGACAAGCGCATGTCATAAGATACAAATATCTATATATGTATATAAAAATCAATTGCTGTTCATTAGTCTCGCTAAAACTCGAGAACGGCTGGGCCGATTTAGGTTTTGAAATGTTTGTCGTAGTCCAGGGAAGGTTTAAACGGTGAGAAAATATGGAAAAATTGCGAGGAAGATAGTAAAAACAACAATTTCATTTTCCCATATAAACTGTTCTACCTACTTTCCTGTCAAACATTTGACGTTCGTCAATGTAACTTTATGGCGTTTGACATAACGTGTCAGTCATCATTTGGTAGGTCTGAGAATAGGTTTTTATCAATTTTTTTTTTTTTAAAGGTTTTATGTAGGTAGGTAGTTAGGGTAGGGTAGGTAGGGTAGGAAGGGTAGAGTAGGGTAGATAGGTAGTTAGGGTAGGGTAGGTAGGGTAGGAAGGGTAGAGTAGGGTAGATAGGTAGGGTAGATAGGTAGAGTAGATAGGTAGGGTAGGGTAGGGTAGGTAGGTAGGGTAGGGTAGGTAGGGTAGGGTAGGTAGGTAGGGTAGGGTAGGAGGTAGGATAGGGTAGGTAGGTAATGTAGAGTAGGGTAGGGTAGGGTAGGGTAGGTAGGAGGTAGGGTAGGGTAGCGTAGGGCAAAGTAGTGGAGTTTATACTATTTTTCCTTTGCGCGTAGACAAACTGCCACAGTCAAATACATAGCTTTTGACAGAATGAAGTCTGTCGGGTCAGCTAGTAATAATATAAAAATATTCAAAGATCTACATACCTAATTACGCGACATATTGCATAAAGGCGTTTTATTTATTTCAGTACCGTCAGCGCTCCTCCAGTGCTGACAGTATATACGTAGTACATAGCGCTTTAAGCTTAAATTAATTTTCTCTGATTTAAGATCTAGGGCCAATAGCACGATCTACTCCCTAAATAGCAACTGACGTTGCGTAAAAATATAATCATTTTTTATGTATAGTTCGATGTTGACAAAACAAGATGACGTTTTGACTATCAATCAAAAAGTTTCTAAATACGCATACTATTTTAATAACAACAAAAAAAATGGCAATCGTAATGAAGCTGCACCCTAATTGCGTAACACACACACACACAATTTGAATGATTTTGAAGCATATTGCTAATCCATTGATTCATATGTTCGAACTTGTCTGCTTAAAAATGTAAATGACGCAATGAATGTTTTTGAGCTGTTAAAATGAAACCGATTCCTACTGATAGTGTGTGACGTAATTGGGCCTCTGGTTGGCGGTGCAATTAATAAAGAAATATCTTTCTTTTAGGTAAAATTATTAGTATAGTGTTAGACGTTTAGTATTTTCTGTGGTTTATTATAAAACATAATTTAAACGTCATTCTGAAACGATTTTCATAATTATGTTCATTGTTGGCACAATAATTGGTGCAATGGGATTTTCTACAAGATAACATTCATAAATTAATTATGTGTTATGATGTTTTGGACAGCCCTAATTGAAGTTAAACTTTATGGTGACATATAATATGAATGTACTATCTTAATTTAGTACGTAATTATTTGGTGTAAGCTTTAATTATATGTAAATCTTTAGCTTTAAGTTACGCCCTCATTACCAGACATGTTTATTAGACTGATGTTAATTGCATCGTATTTACTTTACATGTTTATATTTTTATTATTTTTTAATTAAAATAATTATACTGCGGGTTTAACTACTTCGCTTTATTTAGCGGAGGTCATGGATTTAAATTATCTTATCGTATATATCTTATCTGTTCGGTTGATATAATTTGCTACTGAAACTCAAAAGCATTTATTTCAAATAAACCATGCACTTTTGAATTGTCAAAGGGTCGGTCAGTAAGAAAGATGAAGCTAGTTGCCCATTCCAAAGCGTAGTAGGTTCCTATGGAGAAGAACAGACGAGAAACTCCACGGACATATTGCCGGGTACAAATTTGTGATACGTAACATGAAATGCAAGACACGACGTTGAAACAAATTCGCCTAGTTGTTGTGTTACATATATCATGTTGCATGGCATAATTAGGACGGCTCATTTGCGTTATTTATGCTTAAAATAATCCATCCAATACTATCCATACTAATATTATAAATGTAAAAGTACCTGTCTGTCTGTCTGTTACGTTGTCCCGCCTACCGCTGAACCGATCGTCATGAAATTTGGCAGAGTTATAGCCTGGGATATGGAGAAGGATATAGGCTACTTTTTTACGCGATAACCGTAATAGTGAGGTAAAATTTGTTTGTAAGTTTGTATGCAGGGGGTAATTGAAACTACCAGTCGCATTTGATAATTCTCTTTGCATTTGATAGCCCTATTCTCAGGGAAGGTTATAGGGTATTTGACATCACGCTGTGACCCTGAGGAGCCGAGTAAAAAGAAAAAAGTCTGAAAAAAATAAAATAACGCTATATGAAAACAAAGTAATTTCGCGGGCGGGCTATGGGTCGGGGAAACAACAAATTTCACGCGGACGAAGTCGCGGGCAGAAGCTAGTATTCCATATTTACGCTACACAGTTAGATCTTTTCAAATTCATGCTATTTATTGAAACAAAAGCACATTGCGATCCATATTTTTATTTTTTATTTGTCGAAGTCGATTCCATACCCACCTTTATACTCGTATTGTTCTAAAACAGAGCGATCTCTTTCGACATTGAATGTTAAGGGTCATGGCATTAATTCCCATGACCTTCCCACACAGTGTTCTGGATAATGACAGGATTCCATTCGATAATTTGTTGGTAAGCACGACCTAGTTGATGTGTGTGATTATATCGACTCTGAATGGAAGGTGTGCGGTCAATATGTAGGAAATGGTTTTCACTGATGAGGTTAGTTATGTAGGCTCTACGTGTGATGCTGTTAGTATGAGCCAGGTATCTGTTTAGCTTGCTTTTAATTTGGTTTTATTACACTTTGAATGATAAAGCTATCGCATGTTAAAAAGAATAATTAAGAAATACAAGTCTAATCAATTCAAAGTGAGAGTGAACAGGCTTCTTCTGGGTAAGCTCACTCCATCGTCGACTTTGTCTGTCACCTCTGACCTAGACTGGAGTCAAGAGCAAACCCATCGACAAAAATAAATAAAAAAGAATTCGCCATATCCTTAACCTTTTGACCGCCAGTCATGTATAGATGACAAACCAAAATGTGCCCAGCACGCCACGGTCACGACTTCATGACAGACTTTTATACGTAAATCTGTAAATAAAACTCATAAAACAACTTTTTTATTTCTTTTGCTAATTATGTTCCTTGACTCATCCTAATTTATATTAGTTGAACTTCTTTCTTAATCTTTCATCTATATTAACATAATATATGATGATAAAACTCCAAAGGACGAATTCGTATCTTGGCGCCGAGGGTACGTTTTTGCTTTTTTTACGCGGCGGTCAAAAGGTTAAGTAAGAAAAGCCGAAGTATAAAAAAAATCTATAAGCTGCTGCAAACGTTTTCCATCGTTATCATTTTATAAATTATTGAAAACATTTTATTACAGCTTACGGCTGTGCAATCTATGGCTGGGCCATGTATTGCAATAAATCTGCAACTACATATATGGACATGATATCCATATCTCAAACCCAAACCTTGAAACTCCAACTAATAATACTAACAATACTAAATGTAAGGAAACTACTAAAACACATACTAACATTTATAATATTTATATTATTCGAAGTGTCATCTACTATGCATATCCGGTACGGCTCTAATTATCCTTCCATATCCTATGGGCACGTCTTCCCAACCATTATCGTGCTCCCCGGTCTACTCCTTGATATGTAATGGTCACTGTAGCCCAATGAAACATGAGGCTCCAGGGGCTAGTGCGAATCTTTGGGTTCATTCGAGTAATCGAGTCTGGTTTAACCACGCTGGGGTCGGTACTTTTCATTCATTCATATTAAATAGAGGCTTTTTTGTTATTTATTTATTATATCTGCTAAATAATGACACTTATCATATAGGACGGCTTCACAATTGACTTGGACGCAGATGAACGCGTTATTTGATTTCAGGCACTTATCATAAAAACAACCATCGGAAAATTCTCAACCATGATTTGCAAGAATAATGAAAACTGCTAACGATGTAGAAATTAACAAGTCAGCGATCAAGTAATTAAAAGATCCAATTTTAACGTCAAACGGTACGCATGTGTACCAAGAGTGGCTTAGAGGTAAAATGATTCATTTTGAATACCATATAGGCGTCAAATGGAAATTAACAATAAAGATATTCGCGAAAACGTTAGTAATGAAAAGCTTCCATACCATATGGTTTTATTTCCATCGCATTCTTTAGTTTTGTCATCGTTTCTAAAGAATAGTAATGTATTAAGTAATTATTATGTTAAGTATTTTATTTGAATACAAAGACACTACCATGAACATAAACGATGCAAAATATGTAAGTAAGGATCGTAACAGGTGGCGTTCTATAGTTATTTGTTCTATAGTTTTTTTTTTATATATATACGGAAAGCTGATTGTGTACTCAAACTTTCACGGAAGAAAATGAAAATTCCGAGATATAGACATAGGTACTTAGATACCTACTGAACAGCTACATAACACACACTACATAACACTCAGTATACATAATTATGGTATACGCTCCTTTTCCTATGGGGGTACGCAAAACCCCCATAGGAAAGAGCCAGTTTATGTATGTAAACTGGGGGCAGTGAAAAAAATTTCGAAAAAAAAAAACAAAAGCTATAGTCAAAAGTTCCATCGACATAAAAGTAACCCATAGGTTACTTGCTTCAAAATATTCCTATCAAAACGGGAGAATCCGATTCATTTGAGAATCGTACGCAAAAAATATCTTATGAATGGCAACTTCCGTCGATGCGTAAAAAACGAACCTTTCCGACCCACCTACAAATTCCACTACATAATCATGGAACTTAATTGCCATCCAACCAATCATTTGTGAAATGAGAATGACTCGAGTAGTGTAACACCGTAAATTCCCGGTTCCTTCGGTAGCTTTCCGTTAAGGTTCTCTAAAACGGGCTATGAGCGTACTTTCTTGCCGGTTCTTCTCCATAGGAAACGACCAATTGGAACCGTGCACCTATGTAGCTTCTGACGTTGCATTAGTGCTCATGTAGGTTTATATGAAATAAAATATTTTAAATTTGATTTTGACATATAGCTCAATGATATTTTTGCCCATAGGTCACTCTAAGGGCCTTTTCACAAATACCTCAACCACACTACACTGCAGCGACAAAATGTGGGCAAGAGTGTTTATGTGTGAATAGTATCGCTGCAGCATCTTGCAGTTGCGTTGTGATAAAGATACAAAATCAAATCAAATGGTCGACCCAACGTTGTGGTTGCGTTGTGACTGCGAGGTGGCTGCGATGTGGTCGGTTTCGCCCATACGGTTAATTTTGACGGCTAAATGTGGTATTTGTATGAACATGAATAGTTTATTCACACGTAAACACGGCTACACATCAAGCTATACGATTACAGAATAAGTTGACCTCTCATTATACGGAAATCCTATACAATGCGAGATCAGCTTATACTGGAAATATATAGCTTGATGTGTAGCCGTGTGTACGTGTGAATAAACTATTCATGTTCATACAAATTAGCGCCCGTCCACGTGTTTTTGTTGTGAAGTGGTTGTGGGGGTTGTGGTACGTGTGATTGGGGCCTTAGTGTGCGAACTTTTAAAATGAAACATGGACGAAAAAGGTGGTTCGAGTACCTTCCTGTTCGTACGATAGGCTGCACGTCAACTGTAACAAAACCAGTATAAGCTGGCCTCTTATCCTATTGAAACCCCGTACTATGCTAGGCGACCTCAACGTCAAAGTGTTACCAGTGACTTCCGGCCTACTGTACGTCTTTCAAGGGTAACACCAACATTGTCCCTATGCAAAAAAGAGAAGGTGGTATCCATCCTGTATAGCTGCATCTGATTCTCACATTGGAACAATCATGATTCCCATCAAAATCTACCAAGCCTTTTCCTAGCTAAATTGTGGTCGGATTCCAGACTAACCGAATCTGAATCTGTTCTAAAACGAAAGAATCAGTCCGTCAGAAATCCCCAGTTTCTTCGGTAGGTTTCCGCTATTCTCTAAAGAGGCTTCAAAGATATTTCGCGGCGTAAACTAACGTAGATAATTAACCTAAAGCCATAATAATCACACAATGAGTCACTCGTTAACCATATGCGTCGAGTGTTCACGTTAAATTATTTCCATGTTGGAAAATTTGCTCATTTATGTCCGTCTAAGGACATGGTTCCATGGAAATTGATCGCGAATATTAATGAGATATGTTAATAAATAGTTATTTCATTACTGATAATTGACTGCTTCCACTCTGAAATGGGTGTGGAAAAGATATTTCCCTCGTAGCTTGGCGGCGAACAAAAGTACATCAGCGTAGCCACATGGGGTATGGAAAACCTTGACAATTTCAATGAATTGCGAGAAAAAATAACTACTGGGTGTGTAATTGCATGGATAGGTACTTGATAGCAAGTTGTGCCGTAGTGTAGAATAGAAAACACTCAGTTCCTTTGATTAGAATATTTAATAAGAAAATTACACAGAGAGGCACACTGCTTAGACGGTAGCAAATCACACGCGCTCGCGCACCGCTAGGGACTGCCTAACCAAAAACAAACCAGCATAGAGCGGGGATACAAGTTTCGATTCCCGCTCAGAGTAGTGCTGCACCGTACACGACGTTAACTTCCTATTAGTAGACACCAACAAACGTACAGTGGCAGCACATCAGGCTACACAAAATGTCAAATTTCACAAAACGATTTTAAACTTTAAAATGTTGCTGATTAAGTTCAAAATCAAACGAGAAAATTTTACAGTTTGTGGTAACTTGATGTGCTGTACACTGTACAAAAGATTCAAATACTTATTTTACATCCCTAGAGCAAAATTATCGATCTTTTGAACTTTTAAGCTCGAAACCGCGCGAAGTCTCTTTTAACCTTTTGGAAGTGGCAACTAGAATCAATAATTAATTATTTATTCAAAGTCAAAGATTTATTTACAGATAAATATGGTTACAAAAGTTCTTAACAATCGTAGTATAATGTAGCTTAACATATTTAATCATAAATAATGACATGCAAATTTTTGATAGGTATACAATTTGATCATTTTAATTTAAATTGAAAGAATTATTTTATACTATAGAAGGATTTCTCAATTAACCGACTGCGTAAAGCCCTTCTTCAGAAGGTAAATTAAAGTACTTTAATTTGATTAGGAATCTTGTTATAAATCTGAATACACATAGGATAACAACTTCACCGATATAGTTCCGTTTTCATTCTAGGAATAATTAATCTATTAGGATATCTAGTTTTGAACTCACATTTATCTCCCAGTTTTTCAAACATCTCAAGGGTGAGATTTGGTAAATTTACACACTTCCTCAATATAAATACCTGTTAATGTAAGTATTCTAAGTTTACCAAACAGTGGTTTACAGGATTTAAGATGATGATGTGTACATTACAAATCGCACGAATATACCTCTTTTGTACGATGAAAGCTCTTTCGAGATGCACCGAGTTTCCCGATATTGTTTGTGTGTTGTTCAAAAGTGCCTTTTATGTGCCTATTTGAAATAAATGATTTGACTTTGATTATATAACTCCCATTGTAAGCAGAGTCCGAAAAGCTTGTGGAAGCGAAGGAGTGATAAATCACATGAATCCGTGCCTAATCCATATCCATACTAATATTATAAATGTGAAAGTTCGTCTTTCTGTCTGTTACGTTTTCACGCCTAAACTGCTGAACTGATCGTCATGAAATTTAGCAGAGATATAACCTGGGATATGGAGAAGGACATAGGCTACTTTTTTACGAGATAACCGACTTCCACGCGGGCGGAGTCGCGAAGAAAAGCTAGTTTAGTATAATGTGCTTTTTACGTTCAAAAGATGAATGTGTTCACGGTCTGACAGATTCAGAATGCAAACACAAACATGCGCAGACGCACCGGATGAAAACCGACAGTTTGAAAGAAAGTAAATTATGAACAACAAATGTTTTAATTAACATAGAATGTTAGATTGTAGATTATGATTATATTTTTGTTTTAGATTTATGACAAAAATATAAAAATAAGTATGTACCTACTTACCTAGTATTAATGTAGGTATTTTGTGCCACATCTAGAGATCGGATAATCGGATGCATATTTACTAAAAGTTGATTTTTAGCTGTGAATGTATGGAAGCGGCTTCTTAAAATATTTCTTCCGTAAAAAAAATCCCGGAATGCCAGGAACAGCCGGAATGCATAACTAGATGGGTGTAGTTATATATGGAAGCGACTTCTAGAATAATATTTATTTAAAAAAAACCCGAGATTCTTAGATTGCATAAATAACTATTCACATGCATATTTATTTAAAATGAATGTTTAACTCCCGATGCAAACGTGTATGTATGGTGTAAGAGGGCCCGGTGTATCTTAGTTAAAACAAGAAAAAAAAAAACAATTAAAATAATTATTTTTGTTAAATAAGTACTATAACCTGATTAGGCGTAAAAATTACCTCGGCTACTTAGTTAGGTTAAGGTAGGATTCTATAGTAAGAAAAAATACTAAATTTGTCGATTCCGGTATCGCGGGATTTTTACGATCGATACAAAAGCTCATTCCATATTAGCCAACATCTCAACTTTAGGTGAATATGCATCCGAATATACGATCTCTGCACATAACCTACTTTATTAATTATCAGACATTATTTTGTTTCCTATGTTGAATTTAGTTATAACTTAGATAACAATAAGTTGCGATGCAAATAAACTAGTACCCTTTGCCATTTGCGAACTATGAATTAATTTGAATTCTCAGAAATATGGCTAGTTAAAATCTGTCAAAGGAACTTTAGCTGTCAACATTGTTCAAATTAACAACCTAAAATCCTACTTGGAATTTAAAACCTTTGTCAAGAGTCCTTGAAATGCGAAGATCTTTAGGTTAATACAGTCGACTGCAAAACGATTCTAAACGAGTTAATTTTACGTTAAATTGGTTATTTTAACATTTCGTAATCAAAGGGAAACTTGATCAAACTAAAACAGAGAATCATGGTGATTTTTATTTTCTTGGCAACAAGATTGAACGATGTTACTTCATTTCACGCAGTCTTATTTGCTATTCTTGACTACCATTGAGCAACGATGACACAGTTGTTACAATCTATACAAATAAATGTCTGTTTGTAATGTCAAAAAAACAACTTTTTACTAAATGTATATAGGTAAGTTTTATTTGAAAGTATACAAGGTTTTTTTTTCTGTCTGTTTGTTCCCGCTAATCTCCGAAACGGCTGGACCGATTTTGACGAGACGTTCACTGGCAGATAGCTGATATTATAAAGAGTAACTTAGGCTATTTTTATTTTTGAAAAAGCTACGCGGGTAAGCCTCGGGCTGCAGTTAGTTTACAAATATAACAGCGTTTACAATCATAAACTCTAATTTATTTGTAAATTGAATGTTATACAGTGCCGGATTAAGCAAACGCAGGGCCCGTAGCAAATACTATCGAGGGGCCCTAGATCTGCTACGGATTCTCAAGTAAGTGGTAAAAAACAAACAAGTTTTTTTTTTTTTTTTTTTGTTGAATTATAAGTGGTATTTGGCATTTTACATCCGGTCTCACAAGAACTGTACCACCTAGTGCGATAAATGTTTTTATAGGAAATTGAACGTTCTATAAAAAAGGTCTCATATAATTTTCGATAAATTCACTTAAGTTATTCGAGATTAAAGTTGGACATACCCTAAGTTGTCAATTTTTCTTTCATCTTCGGCAAAATTATTATTGTTTGTGGAGGTAGGCTGATTTGGATACGCGGGGCCCCTTTTTGTGCGGGGCCCGTAGCAATTGCTACTCTTGCTACGTGGTTAATCCGACACTGATGTTATACATAATATTGTTTCTTTGTAACGAAGCAAAAGGAGTATGTAAGGATCGTAGCAGGTGACGTTCTGTAGATTGTGCTTACCAGGGATTGAAGGTGTGAGTTTATGTATGTATGTGTTTGTATATTGTTTGTTATGTAGTTCTTTAGTAGGTACCTGAGTACCTATGTCTATTTCTCGGATTTTTCAAAGAAAAACAAGATTTTCTTCCAAGAAAATACCCAATCTGCTTTTCCGTATTGTCCATCATCGCTCATCGAAAGCCAATATTTTTTTTTTTACTTTTTATGTGCTTAAAGAATTGGCACAGCCATCTTAACATATTATTAAGCTCTTTATTCTCCTGCCCTTATCGCAATTTATGTATGGTCGGCGCAATACGTCTTTTCCTTCATACCATACTCCTCTGTTAGTCGACATCTCGATATTCACTTGACATAAGCTAAACATTAGAAATAAATATTGCCATCAAGTTGTATATTTTTAGATCGCGACTGTACGTTATGTACTTCGACATTTATGCTTCATAAATGTCTAACTGATGTGGACCTCATCATAAATATACGAGGCACGAACCTAGAAGTTACATTTCTTGGAAGGCTTGTAGAATATTAAACTTATCAAGACAATACGATCAAATACAAAAACCAGTGAATTTTATAAATTATTGCAGTGTCACCTTTGATAAACGAGTACTAAATGACCTAACATTCTAAGCTAAAAAAAAACCACCGGTGGTTAAAACTAGGTATTATAGGTACCAAAAACAGTACGTACTTTCACTTACAAGAATAAAAAGAAGAATGACTTTTACGTTGACTGCCAGACAACAGACACAATAAAAAAACCATTGTCAGCGGACACCATGTGACCGCGGTGGCAGTCAATGTGTTAAAAACAATTGTAGGATAACTTAGTGGTAGCAGCCAGAGATATACATAAATCGATGGTAGCAGCTGATTTAATCTCTCCCTCTTTTTGAAGCATTTTCTTTCGCAAAAGACGAAGGTAATTTCTAATAAGGTACCTAACGGTTAATACAGATGTCTTCATAAATCATGAATTTCATATTCATATTCATCTTTTTCCATCTAACTAACTATACAGGGTGTAAGGGGCAGCCCTCCGCAGACTGATGGGGTGAATTCAGAATATCATACTAAGATGTCCGGTACATGATATTATTTCAGGAACGTTATGGAAAAGAAAGAAAGAAAGAAAAAGAAAAAAAAATGCAATCAATCAATCATGGGAATCCAATACGTAATGTATTGTTGCCGTGGCAAAACGCAAGTAGCGAACCTTCCAGCCACGGGGCGCGGGTAGTTCAATTAACTCTGTAGCTAGTCAGAAAGTGAACAGCTGATTTTACGCGTCGTTCGTTAGATTATTTCAACATCCATTGCAGATTTTTTTTTATTTTAGCTGTTTCATTTACATACATGGAGTGCTGCGTACAGAGAATGTAATTTTACATTTAAATAAAGGAATAGTAACTGAAAAAAAATATAAATAAAAAAAATGAAAATTTTCCTGAGACATTTTCCGGTGGAATTTGATTCAAAATAAGGAGCTGAATGCACCCTGTTAGTATGCGGAGGGCTGTCCCTTACACCCTGTATACTATGTGTAACTAAATTAACACACATTATGAAAGCAGTTTGTTCAGAATCGATTTCTGTCATTTTTAATATACGTTATTTTTTATCCCAAAAATAATTAAAACTACGTAAATTTCAGTCACGACAAACCAAAATTTACGAATTTCCTACTACGCTAGACCCTTACGAGTACGTGTGTGACTGTGTGCGTGCGTAGATTTGTAATGTGACCACAATTTTCTCCTACAATCAGTATAACTAATTTAAGAAATAAAATATGTTATAAACATAATAATAAAATTCAGTGTATGTATTATAATTATAACATAATATTCTAATTGGGTGTTTGGTGGTGTGCGTTAATTCCGGTACATGTTTTATATAGTTGGATTAATGTCATTGATGATAACCTAGGGGACGATAACCACGCAGTAAAATCCCTGCTCTACTAAACAACATTTGAGGCAAGGTGGTCTATTATACCCAATACACTCGATCACGCGATACGTGTATACAACATCGTTGCCTATAGTTACTAAGCCACAAACATAACCCTAATCCGCCGATAACCAAGAACAAAGGTCATCACATACATTTCTTTTGTTATCATCAAGACAGGAGATAACCCTGAAATGCGCCGGTAGCTCGGTAACTCGGTAGCTCATTTATCGAACACATTATGCCTCAACAAATGATCTTAGGCGTGATAATGGGATAAACAAATATTACTTCCCCGTGTTATCTTAAAGGCTCGTTCAGATATGCTAAGTGTAGCTTTAGATTGAGTTGGAACTTTAACTAATGGGAGTAATGGGTCAATTATAAGGTAAATGGTACCCGCTGAAGTTACAGAAATGTATGTAGATGAGATACAGGGCTTAACTAAACATGATGTTCCTTAAAATATCAAATGAAAACTAAAACACAAAGTTCAAAAGAACATAAACGCATTTTTAGTGCTAGGTAGTTACAAAAAATATGATAAATTTTTCTTTTCCGTTTCCGTAGTAAGCGAATAAAGTGTTCTTGGCTAAGTAATAACAGTTGCACGGATCGATCCATCAGGTAAAGCTACGCTTGCCGGGGTTGGTCCGTCGATGGGTGTCCATTTTTATATATCCAGACTGCTCCGTGCCTCGGAAAGCTCGGGTCCCGGCTGTCATTCGTGTATCTTTGAGTCGTTACGGGTTGTCAGAAGCCCGAAACTCTGACAACCAGTCTTATCAAGGGGTAGCGTATTACTCAGTTACTGGGTTGTGGAGGTCAGATAGGTAGTCGCTCCATGTAAAATACTGGTATGTAGCTACATCCGGTTAGACTGGAAGCTAACCCCAACATTGTTGGGAAAAGGCTAGGCAGATTGATTTTCCGTACTAGGTAGTAATAGTAGAGTAGCCAAAGCTCAACAAGTGTAAATATTACCAACTAGAACAGCGTCTGCATACGCTCTTACACATCCATTTGTCTGTTTATTATGCCCAAATAAATCACTTCTATTGTTCGGGGCCTTGTTAAGTTGTTACTGTAATTCTATAATTCCGTTCTGTGCAAACCAACACAAGGATGGACAAACTAAAATGTTTTGTTGTTAAAATGTTATTAACATTGTCAATTATATGGGTACCGCTAGCTTTAAATATGGCGTGGTGTAACTATTCCACTATCGCAATGCAAAACTGCTCGTTTATAAACGTTTATGTAAAAGGTATTTAAAATCGTCTTACTTATTCATCTATGTATTTATTGCGAGAGTGTATTTTTAGAAACGTGAAACTCTCTTCAAGAATTGAATAGAGCGTTGTATCTTTAAAGTGCTTTGGAGCACCTCTTTGCTTTCCAATACCATAATCTCTATTAGGTACTAATGTAATACCTCCTTAGCATTAATTATTAGTGTTTTTCATCATTCTTTTGTCCTTATCCCAATTTATTTGTGGTCGGCGCAATATGTCTTTTTCTTCTATACTTCTCTATTAGTTGAGTGAATTTCTGAGGCGAAAAATTTACGCGTCTAGGCTGAAAACGCAGTGCTGCTTTACAAATAATGAACGATTTTTTTTCTCAGAATTAAAGAGACGTGAATCTAAATGAAGCCACTTAAATTATGTTTACAAGACTAATACTATTTAAGAGAAACATCAGTAAATGATGAATTATCAATTTGTGTTTTGTCCACAATCACTTTCATACACAGCATTTACCTCTCAGGAAGATAATCTCCGACAAATATAGGAAAAAGTATTTTGATTGCGTTAAGTAATAATTGACCTACAAGAAGCTAATTATTTTTGAATGTTTAGACTCGTTAATGAGTACATGTCAACGGTAGTTTTGTCCGAGCGAAATTACTAATTTCTCTGGTAATTTTGTTTCGCCGCCCTGAGCTTCCACCAATGAGTTTAAACGAACAATTACTCCTTGTCCGGCAAGAGACAATCGTGCGCTTACGCACAGTGAGAACGGTAGTGCACCATGTTATTATAAAACCTGAAAATGAAAATGTCCATGGAAATTAGGTAAAAAATCGAATTGTTGAAATTGACTCAGTTGTCATCTCTGTAGTCTCTCTCTTTCTAGCCTTAAATCATCTTCCATACAGTCTATTCATCGTTTCTTTGGTCTCTACTCATATAGCCATCCACAATCATACTCAAAAATTTCTTGACGACATTTCCCTACTTCCTCAACCCATGACCAATTAAATGTTTTTTATTTTCCTAAAAGTTCTTCTTTCCCGTAAACTATTAAATACGCCTTCACATAGTAGCATAATCAATGTTACCATTGCTGGGACACAGACACTGCCTTTCTAAGAGAGGGTTGTAATCTACGACTCGGGCGCAGTGCGGGTAGATGTCACATGTCTTCGAATTTTTGGTTCTAGGACATGCCGATTTCGTCACGATGTATTCCTTCACCGCTTTGAGAGCAGATAGTACTGCCTACTTATCTATCAACAAGTTGCCAAACTATTCGTTTAGTATCACCATACCAATTAACGCGTCGTTTTTTCTATCTATTCTACAACTAATGACTGTTGTGTTACTATCAGCATTTCTTTTGGTTCCAAACAATTAGGTTTTTGTGTTGCCTCGCTTGCCGGTAAACGATAAATGGATGACATTTACGATTGATGAGAATGCTGACTATTTTAATGGATGTCAGAGTTTTTGGGTTAAACGATAATATGTTTTTGAAGTACTTACACTCGGTAACTCGACCTAGTTACTTTGTTGAATTCCTCCTGAAAAGTTGAAATAACAGATAGATACCTAATGCTGGAGTTACCCCACCAGGGCAATTGCGTTACATATAAAATGACAATTAATCGCAATGGTAATAAGGAACAGGGTGTAAAGTCCACTCATCCTCCATAGAAAAGGAAGAATACTCCGACCAGACGGGCGTTGTGTCTGGTGGACAACTGCCCAACGGTTGATGTCGGGATGTTGTATATATGCTAATCGCGCGGCAAACTCTGATTGCGCGATGCACAAATGATGTCAGGTCTTTGATGCGTAGTTCGCATGTGGCGTTGTAGATGTGGCGGTGATATTGTACCATTGCACTTCCATTGCGTTATTTACGTTATTGGGCAGACGATTTTTGTAACCTATGAAGCAATGGATCCTTCAAAGGCTTCGGATTGTGAGCCAAACTGTGTTACGCAATTAGGGTGCTGGTTTCTGAAAGCATTTTTAGTTCGATTTGTCCAATCTCATGTTGTTGTTATTTGGCTAACCAAATCACAAAACTTTTTCTTCTTTTCCTTTTTATTTGCTGAGAAATTATGGCCCCTTGTCCTTTGGGTACAGGACTTTCTGTTTTCATTTTACTTTTTTTATTTTTTTATTAATGTTACTATGAATGTGTTTAGTTTAAAATGTGATCTTCCTATACGAGTCCCAATAAATACTTTTTCTTTCGTTGTTTCTTTGTTCAGAAAACAGTTTTTTTTTTTTTGTATACCGATCCCAGGAGAAAATCTGGGACATCTGGGAAATCCTTCTGGGACTACGGATCGAACACTTTAAAGGAGCGAAATATAAAATGATGTTTAGTAAATAGAAGAGATCCGGGAAAGCAGAAACATTATAAACTAATCCATGCATAATTTTATTATAAAATCACAAAGATATTGTCTGTCTCGTTTCCATTGCCTGTTACGGAAAATGACCCAGATTTTTACCAACGTATTTGCGTCTGTAAAAGGGTATGTAGACCTAACGGAGACAAAAGGAATTATGCGTAGGGGTGTCAGACATAAGGATAACACAGATATATTTTAACACCCTGTAACTTATATTATTTTGTAGTTTAGTAAATTTATTTAATTTTCATATTGATGTTTATCATAGTCAGAACGAAATGTAGAGGGGCTTGTTAAGCTACGCTTGCCGCGGTTGTTCCGTGGATGGGTGACCATCTTTACATACCAAGACCAAGACCCCTCCGTGCCTCGGAAAGCACGTTAAGCCGTTGGTCCCGACTGTCGTTCGTGGATTTTTGACAATCGCTACGGGTCGTCAGAAGCCCGAAAGTCTGACAACCAGTCAAGGGGTATCATATTACCCAGTAACTGGGTTTTGGAGGTCAAATAGGCAGTCGCTCCTGTAAAATACGGGTACTCAGCTAAATCCTGTTAGATGATGATGACAGTCAAAACGAATTGTGTAGTAAAAGGTTTCTTACTTTCAAATATATATTGCAATCGTATCGTAATCGTTGCTTAAATCTAGTACTGACATCTAAATATCACAACAATTTTAAATGCAAAATAAAATCCATTAATAACTCCAAAAAATAAAATCCCTTCACGAATCAGCCCTATCCATCCTTACAACAATAACGGTACAGTCAAATGCATAGTGCATTCTGAAGGCTGCATTTGTTCAAGAACTTTATGCGTGTTTTTATTCATAGTCCGTACTATCTGTGCTTAGATCGCGTTCTAAGCACTAAGCACAATGTCACAAATCAAAGTGAGTCTGCAATAACTTTTTTATAGATTTAAATTACCCTGTTACACGAACTGGTTGCGCTTTCAAATAATTAGATGCTAGGTTGGTTTGAAAAATGTGTATGACTACTATTGTATTGAACTCACTGACCCTACGCATTTATTTTAGTGAGAATGAAGTGAGTTCAGGTATTTTACAAGCTTTTATTTAACTTGCAATGTTTGTATGTATGTTCGGATCAAATCTTGCAACTGAATTTTAAAGCAATTATCCTCAACCGATTGAGATGAAATTTTACATACACGTTTAGTTTGGATGACAATGCATGGTTAGCTAAGTAACCTCATTCTAAATCCAATATGGCGGACGGCCCAAGATGGTGGACTAGGTATTTTTTGTGCACTCTCATGATATTGGTATCAAATTAAAGGGTTTGCTAAGAAGACCACGAAAAATAAAATGAACAGGTTAAGAAACATTAAGATACAATAACACGTGATAAATAAAAAATAAATGAATAGTAAAAAGCAAGCAATTTAAATAAAAGCTTGTTTAAAAAAAAAATGTTGTCAATTATATAATATTGTACAGGAAACATTTATCAAAAAAATAAAAAAGCAAAAGTGGAGTTTTTAGTTCCAGCAGCAATTTTACTGGTCTGGCACTTAAAGTAACTACTTCCAATTACACACGTCATCTCCGCATTGAAGTGAAAATGAGTATGATTCAGTTGATTACCGTATAATTACTATCGTATACCTAAACCACATCCAAAGTACCAATTTAAACGATGACTACAAGTACTCCCTATGAAAGCATGACACATTATAGTTGAAATCTAATGTGACATCATGTAAGCGAGTTACCTTAGTAGTTGCAATCATAGTAATTAACGGCAGTACATAATCAGGGAAACATGGATGAAATGATTCTAATACAATACTTCACAATCGAAATTCAACTTTATTACTATAGAAATAGAGTTGTAATTTTAGTGGTTAGTGGAAAAATTGATGTTTGGTTTTGTAAAAAAGAATGCATCATAAGTGTAGCCTAGGGTTAGGCGTAAGGATTAATTTGCAATCATTAATAACTGGTCGCAGTTTCAGACGTGAAGCAAAAACTAAGGTAGACCTACCATAACATATTTATAACTTCCACTGAGGAAATAATAGAGGAAGTGGTTCTGGAACTGACAGTATGAAGTAATGTTTTTGATGGAAGGCGTTCAGAGATCACCAATTAGTTTCATGGGGGGTCCGTTTAAAACAATAATATGATTGTCGTGGTCCGTTGGGAGACAAAAACATGAAAACAAGATTTTTTTTAAATATGAAAAGAAACCTGAAAGTAACAAAAAACTACTATGTAATGGACAAAAATAACAAAATAAGTAATTAATATTAATGTGAAAAATTTCATTTCTCACTGTGATTTGAACTTATGTCTGAAGTAAGTATCTGAGTAATTATATCTGAGATTTATTTATTTTTATTATATTTTATTTAAAAAAATATCATAAAAATTAAAAAAAAATATATATAATGTACTCTGTAATGAAACCGCTGAAGGTTCGCTTTGGTTTCACTTCTCTATACCTGAAGTCTCTAATTCAGATAATTTATGTAAACAAAGTAATGTCCAAAAATGTCACTGTCAAAATGACAGGACAGTGGTGCAAAACATTTTATCATTAAATGTTTTTGTAAATAATCATCGATAAAATTAAAGTGAATTAATTATAAGAACTATGCAAACAAAATACCGTTGCCAAACAATGTTTTTTGTAGAGACACGGTATATGATAGTCATAATCAGGCCTTTTAAGCCCAGTGCTAGACGTAGGCGTCCCAAAATCGATTTCCAATCGAAACAGTTTACAGCCGTTTTCATCCAAAATGTGGCTAGATATGCTACTTACAATATGAATCTATTTATGAGAGTTGTAATATTAGTGTTGTTGAAGATTAAAAAATGTGAAAATGTTTGGATCTCCTGCATTGTTACCAGTATCATAAAATATTTTATACCAGAAAATCTCCTTTTATTAATAACTTTGTTTAAAACCGAAAATTTATAAAAATAATTACGGTATGATTATTTTTTAATTATTATTTCTTAAAATCAGTACTTAAAAGAAAATAGAACCTCTTTTTTTTGCAATTTTATGTGAATTACCATTACGAAGATATTTTTTTGTTGTGTTATCCCCATTGTTTACATAAATTATCTGAATTTGAGACTTTGAGTATAGCTTAATTAATTTTACTTTGAATAGCAGTCATGCGTACGATAATTTTTTTTCCATATCTCAAGGACAAAACGGAAGCTGGTCGCGAAATGTACATAAATTGTGTTTGTACATCAAGACATAAGTTTCGATATAGGTTCCCAATTGAGGGCCGACTCGTCATACTTATCCGGCTAGACCCTTTGCCCCCGCTGGGAATCGACACCAAGTACTCTGGGTCTGAGACCTTGTGATCTTAGCACTATAGCACAGAGGCGGCTATATAATAGATTATTACACAGAACTTGCTTATTTTATTTTTTCTCAACCAGATCATTGAATGTTGCTCTCGGTGAAATGAAATTGATTCGTATCATTCGTTATGTAAACCTATTCGTATTTAACCTTCATTCAGTATACCTATTCAATTAAAGTGCAATAGCCTTTTAGAATAATTTCTTTGTGCAGTGAGTCATGAAGTCCGGTACATTAAAATGGTTAAAATATTGACAGTATTGAGTAGATAATATTATGCCGTTCACTAGTCAAACGAAAACACATAATTTTTGTTCGACAGTCCTGACAATAATAACTCCTAATTATTGTATGTGCAAGGGTTTTACCATGTAAACTTAAAATGGACCTTATTGGTTTCAGTTACGGTTTATATTTGCATGTTGGTTTAGTTTATAAGGCGATTTTTATAAGAACGCACGTCCGTTGTTTAACCGCAAAGCCGCGCATGCGTAATGTTAGAACTATTATAAAATACACTAGCTGTTGCCCGCGGGTTCGCCCGCGTGGCTTTTCCTAAAACAAAATAGCCTTTGCTACTCCTTATAACATCAGCTATATGCCAATGAAAGTCCCGTCAAAATCGGTCCAGACGTTTCGGAGATTAGCCGGAACAAACAGACAGACAAAAATTTTAAATTGTATTTTTGTTATAGGTACCATATTTACTTTCATATGCATTTAGTAAAAAGCTTTAGTATTGACGTTACAAACAGACACTTCTATTTTATTTATTTGTATAAAATATGTATAGATTAATTAAACTCTTCAGGTTTTGCGCAGTAGCAATAAATGCGACCTACCCATTGATGTATAAAAAAGGAAAATATGCCACCGCTCTAATGTTACGTAAACATTATTGAACTAGAAACAATTACATGGTAACACACCCACACAACTACATTACCCGATGTCGTGCATCATGCATCAACAACAGAATAGAGAGATAATGACGCAGGCTGTAGTGGGAACGAGATAGCAATAATTGTCACTGTTACGTACTCATAACAACTCAGAAACAAATGGCGACCTAGAAAGCAATAAGTATTATTCAGAAGAATTTAAAAGAAAATAAGTTTTGATGTACTTACGAGTGGAAAGTAATCCCGTTGAACTTGTTTTTAGTTTGTGAATTATTTCGCTGCTTTGCATGAATAACCGCACAATCCAAAAACACACATTTCACAGGGTAGCTATTTGAAAATTAAACAAAAATTTACTGTCATAACTTTTCATGTATTTGATCAATAGAAGAATAAATAGAATGTATTAATCGGAAGGGCATTAAACAATGTTTAATTAAATAAGAACTATTTCGCATTTGGCTGTGTTATAAACTTATAAACCAGTATTTTATAAATTTTGGTTTGTGCGGGTATTCATGCAAAGCAGCGATTTGTGCACATTTTGAAAACACAAGAAGGCATTGTTGCTGCTTGTTTAGACGATTACGGTAATTTTACTTAACGTGCTACACAAACGCCAGTTCGATTGTGACTAAAGGTCAAATGTGCCGGTCGGCATAATTTATGCGGTCCACGTCGAAGTGCGAGTACCTAATCTTCCTTTTTCATTCTTTCTTTTTTATCACCAAATGTCCTTTCTTTGGTATTGCTCGTCTAGTTTAGTCGTTGAGCTCCTTAAGTCCCGAGTTGAACTACACGATTACTGAAAAATGCTCGCACTGATTGGACAGGTCCACTCAAATTTGTGTGGTTCTTTCCTCAAAAGACCATTTCAGAAACGGATCTATACTCCATTTATAGCATTAGACAAATAACGGCTAAATAACGACAGTTATTGTGTAATATTGTTGAAATTACTGCACTTTAGAGTAATTTTTTTAATGTAAATGGTAAATAGATTACAGTGCTTTGTATTTATCGTGAAATAACGTAGTTTACTAAACGTTTACATCTAAATAACGAAAGGGTGAGAACAGTTATTTGTCTAATGTTATCACTATCACTATCACTATCACTACATATTATAAAACAAAGTCCTCCGCCGCGTCTGTCTGTCTGTCTGTCTGTCTGTCTGTCTGTCTGTTCGCGATAAACTCAAAAACTACTGCACCGATTCGCATGCTGTTTTCATCAATGGATAGCTTGGTTCTCTAGGAAGGTTTTAGTATATAATTTGTTAAGTTTCTCTATACATTTTTGTATAAATAAACGATATTTGTTGGAGGTGTCGGAAAAAAATAAGCCGTCTGGGAGCTTTCAACGAAAACGCTGTCTAAACCCTTTGAGATATAACAAAATAATGTATGGTGGAATTGTGTATCTTATAAAGGTCTTCAAAAAAGTCCGCGATGGCATATGTCTATCTGTTAAGGATAACATATTATATCCATTTTATTGTCTTTTTGTAGGTATTTGTTTGCCGAATTTTACTCTTGGAAATACGATTACGATAACAATACGCTATAATATCAGTAGCTATTAGCCAAATTATGTTCGTAGATAAATAAGCTAGCTACTTACGTGTATTTCAAACAGTATACAAGATTATTTATCATAAAAACATTACTAAACACGGCGGCCTTATGATCAAAATTTGTGCATTCCAAAACTTTTGTTACTTTTTCACTGACATATTTATCACTTTTCGATAAACTAACACTCAATACGAAATCTACATTTATTTATCAGTAATTCTGTATAAGATTCTTCTATGATTAAACCGTTTT
The DNA here is from genome assembly GCA_947523025.1 of Dryobota labecula. Classification (NCBI taxonomy): domain Eukaryota; kingdom Metazoa; phylum Arthropoda; class Insecta; order Lepidoptera; family Noctuidae; genus Dryobota; species Dryobota labecula. Next base: position 4,844,207 of record OX383292.1, read on the forward strand.
CCGACATCCACGCGGGCGAAGCCGCGGGCAAAAGCTAGTATATAATAAATGGAGTATACATGGTCCTCACATGATCAGGGGCCTTACTCCCGAAAACGATTCGAGTTTGATTCTGATTCCGATTTGAACTCGCATCCGGGGCCTTAATCCCGACAGCATCGAGTTCTGAATCAATCAAATTGGGTTCGAATTAAATGCGGATCAATACTCTTGAATCCAACACTAGCGCACGATCGTACGGTGGTTCGAAGCGAAACTAACTTCGGTCATTTTTAAGTTTTAAATCGAGTTCGGATCAGAAACGAAATCGAATCGGAATCAAAATCAAACTCGAATCGTTTTCGGGAGTAAGGCCCCTGGACCAAGATTTGGTCCAGACATAATATTATTGGAGTTTGTTTCGCTATTTCTTATAGGAAATGTTGACTATGTAGATTTCTTATTTGATTTTTATATAACGTGTAAAAATGTTTCCGATATCCTATTTACAGAAAAAACGAGTTCATTTAATTAAATAACAACGGGTGAGGCATCCCGTATATTTTCAATTTTATCATTCTTGTTGCTTTAAAAAATCATCAGGTAACAATTTTATCGTTTTTCAATAAGACTGGTAGTCAATATTCAAATAAATTCCACTGTTAATAAGTATCTCTTTTATAAATATCCGAATTAAAATTCTACCTACAACATAATGTTATAAACAACAATAGGCATGTGCTATCATGACTTAATAATGTAAAATAAACAACAATTTTCTGTATATCTACACAAATAAATAAAATTGAAGTGTCTGTTTGTAATGTCAAAATAACAGCATTTTACTAAATGCATATAAAGTAGATACGGATAAAAAATACCAATTTTAAAAATGTCTATCTGTCTGTTTGTTCCGCCTAATCTCCGAAACGACTGGACAGGCAGATAACTGATGTTATAAAGAGTAAAGTAGGCTACTTATTTTATTTTCGACTAACTACCGCCCGCGTGGATAAAAAAAAGTTACATTACAAACAGACATTTAAATTTTATATATTTGTATAGATAAAGTCACGCGGGCGAAGCCGCGGGGAGTAGCTAGCATTGTATATAAAATCATAATTATAATTATCAGTTATGCTGGTGGTCGCGCGATCACATCATCCCATAAAATGATTCATTTTATAATTACACAATTGCATTATTACTATTGTGCTAATGATAATTATTACTTATCATGGAATAATAATAGATTCAATGCGCTATATTACAATGTCTGAATGAATGGAAAATACATTGTTATTTATTAGGTTGTAAAATGATACTTGCAGAAATGATAATGATTTATCGTTTATGATTAGGTGCATGGAGATAAATATTTATTTACTCATAAGTGAAAAGGAATAATAATAATAATAATTATATAATTAATAGCTTTGCTCGCGGCTTCACCAGAGTGGTTTTCGTAATTTATCCACGGGAACTTACTACCGGGAAAAAAGTACTATGTCCTAACCTAGGACATGGTTTATCCGTGTGCCATCTAATTCCGTTCAGCCGTTTTTTTTCATGATTGAGTAACAAACATTATAATAATTATTATAATATTATTATTTTTACATTTCTTTGACTTATCTCGGGACCCTGGGGTCCCGGACCTTTAGAAGGCGTACGAGGGGCCGAAGCCAACTCGAAGAGGCCCCTTAGACAATTTTAAATGGAATGAGGTACCAACCGACGATTATCCCTGTACGCACTATGCAAGTGCACCCAAGGACAACCCCCGGTTGGTGTAGGACTATTGTAGGATATGGAAACAAAGATATTGGACTATGGGTTTGGGTGGTTAAAATGGACTGGTTACCTAAAACTATGGAAGGACTATGGCCCCTGCCTGATCAATGTTTTATTATACACGGATAAAATGGCAGGGGGTGACTTGCACACTCATTAATGGGCCCCCGAAAACGGTCGCTAGCACATAGTGACGTAGCGACAAGGGGGCAACATATCCTGAGGTGCTCGAGGAGTGGAGAGGTATTCCAAGGCTCTCAGAACCATCCCAGAGCCCGGAAGATGGTCAAGATCCCTACAAGCACTTACTGGAATACTTCCTTCCTCCGAGCACGTTTGCTCTTGCGAATCTCCACTCAAGCCGGCCAATAAAGGCAAGAATGAGGTGGGAGCTCAGTTCCTCGTCAGTGTTCACTCCAGCAGGCCAATAAAGGCAAGCCAGAGATGAGGAACATGACTTCTCCCGGGAGATAGGGTCCGTGGGGTCGCAACTGCCCAACAGCTCGCCACATGCTGCCCTGCGGGTTTCTGTATCTCTCTTGGTCTGGCTCCTCACCCTAGACATGTTCCGGTAAAGTAAACTCTACCGGCACAGACCCAGAGTTCGGAGCGCGCAAGCCCCACCACGACGTCAACGTAGAGATACGGCGGTGGGGATATTATTATTATTATTATAATAATTCTGATTATAATTTTGATTTTGATTATGATTTCAATTTTATTTTTAGTTTGGATTTTAATTGTATTTTAATTTTGATTTTAATTTGATTTTATGCGATTTTAATTATGATTTTAATTTTGATTTTTGATTTAAAATTTGATTTTTTACTGCAAATTGGTTGAAAACAAAAACATTATATGTTCGCTGTGTGTAAGAACTCACATCTAATTTTAAGTAGGTGCACAATTTCAAACAACAAATAAAACTGGTACACTAGTCTATAAGTCTATTGGATGTATCTCATATCTTTGTATCGGTGTATTCAATTGTTGGTGAGAAAAAAAAAAAAAAACATACAAACTTTCACATCATCTATACAAATAAACAAAATTGAAGTGTCTGGTTGTCATACCGAGACTGCTCCGTGCTTCGGAAATGTCGGGTCCCGGCTGTCATACACCATCTTTGACAGTCATTAAGGGTCGTCAGAAGCCTGAAAGTCTGACAGTCTTACCAAGGGGTATCGTATTACCCAGTTACTGGGTTGTGGAAATCAGATAGGCAGTAGCTCCATGTAAAATACTGATATTCATTCAGTTGCAACCGATTAGACTGGAGTCCGACCTCAACACAGTTGAGAAAAGGCTAGGCAGATTGATTGACTTATGACAGAAGAATGATTATAAACCCAAATCTGACGGTCAATAAACTCAGCCTATCGCAGTCCACTGCTGAACATATGCCTCTCCCATGCTGCGCCACAACACCCTGTCCTCTGCCTTCCGCATCCAGTCTATCCCAGCCACCTTTTTGAGGTCATCGGTCCATCTAGCTGGGGGGCGTCCCACACTACGCTTGCCGATACGCGGTCTCCACTCCAGGACTCGTCTGCTCCACCGGCCATCGGTCCTTCGACGAACATGGCATTCTGCAAGCTATGTCGGTAACTCCGATTCTCTTCCGGATAATTTCATTCCTGATTTTATCCTTCAAAGAAACTCCGAGCATAGCCCGCTCCATAGCGCGCTGAGCGACTTCAAATTTGTGGACCAGCGGCATCGTTCGGCATCGTATGTCATAACGGGCAGGACGCACTAGTTGAAGACCTTAGTCTTCAAACATTGCGGTATAGGCGACGGACTTGACGGAGTTTTCCATCCGCTGCCCAGCCCAACCGGATTCTCCTGTCGACTTCTTTCTCAAAGTTGTGTCTACCGAGCTGGATGACTTGCCCTAGGTAGACATATTCCTTCACAACTTCGAGAAGCGACCCGTCGATGTGGATTGGACTCGGCAGGACGTGGGAATTGTACATAACTTTCGTCTTGTCCAAATTCATGCCGAGGCCAACCCGCCGAGAGGCTCCATTTAGGCTGTGCAGCATCTGGTCTAACTGTTCCAGTGTCTCTGCCATTATGACGATGTCATCGGCAAAGCGAAGGTGTGAGATGTACTCGCCGTTTATGTTGATTCCCTGTCCAGGAATCTGACAGTAATAGATTTAAGCCACCAAAAAAGTTCAGAATTTATCTATTAGCCTAAAAGCCCCGGAAAATGCCACCAAACCTCGCTCTACAAAACAAACAACTTTTCAACCAGTGAATCAGGACACGAAATGTACAGCACAGTTATACATTCACAATCTGTGACTAATTATACCACGCAGTGTAAATAGCATAGTAAACTGCACATTACTGGGCAGACTGAGTGGCACCCAGTGTAACGATCTGTGCCACTGAATTATATGGCATTACAAATGTATTAGTGGATTTGAATTTTGGTGGTAACCATGTGGTAACTGTGTCACAGTGATTGTGGCGGGAAGTGTAATTTTTGAATGAATGTGACGCATATTATATGCACTGTCTGGTAAATGATTGTCCCATTGTTACGAAGATAGAAAAAATATCGTAGTGCGGAATTGTCAATCGCATGCATTATTATTTTTCATTCAGCATCGTTTGACCGGACTACCTCGGTGAAAGTGTCAATATTTTTATTTTTTTCATAAAATATTTATTTATTTATATATAGGGTGTATCTATTCAAACACGAAATATTTTAAGAGATTGTGATAAAGAAGCCATGGAAATGTTTTTTTTTTTTAAATCTGCGTATATTATTTAAAAAATTAAATAATTTAAAATTACTTGATACGATGATTAATTTTCAAAAGGCACCGCGCTCGGGCCACCGTCGCCGCGTCCGGGCGGGTCATTTATAGAATAAGTAAGTTATGTTTTTTTTTTGACAAAATACGATCTAAATAAAAACGGCCACATTCCTCTAGATCGTATTTTGTTGCTTCGTGTCTCAATATGAAAATTTATAAAAGGTATTAGAAAATTTTAGACACACTTACCGATTTAGTTAATTGAGCCGTTTTTCATAGTTCTTTCTCAGTCACGAGATAGTTATGTTTTTAAAGGAGTGGCACTAGTGGACCGGTGACAACGCTCTTAAGTAAGATTTATGTCAGTTATATAAAACAACTACATAATTCACCGTTATTTGGTTAATAATGCCTCAGAAGTGATATTTATTTCTGACATTATCATTACAGTTCACTTCGCTACCGTGTAATCGCTATGACATAATAAGTATAAATTAATACCATTTCGCGGAATTCTGTATGAAAAACGATTTAAAAACATACTCAGTATATTTTAAAATGTAGATTAGTACTAGACTACACACATCTGTCTACCCCATCGTGTAAAACAGGCGTGATTGTGTAATGTTAAATGAAAAATAACCTAGAAAAACATTACCAACACGTGTTTCAAACTACGATAAAGACCAAAACAATATGAATTTATGGCAATTCGAGACAGCTAGCGCCATCTATTGAGGTGAATACGAACTACTGAAGCAAAACAAAAACGTCAAGAGTTTTCCTACTTCTATTTTAGAATCACGCGTGAGCTTCCGCATTCCATACACACTCGCTTTTATTCCCAAAACGGGATGAAAAGATCACGTTTTTATCGTTCCGTAGTCAACCAGGAGAGTCGTAGTAGGTACTAGAAAGCTGTAATTTGGCGTAAAAGTGGTAAAATTAAACCTTGAAAAAAAAAATTTTTTTGGGTGAAGAGTGTGGATGATATTTTTTTATCTCGTATATCCCGTGCTGTGGGGTATTGGTGGATAGGCCGTTCAATAATATTGTGGGTTTATGGAAATCATTTTTCGATTCAGGGTTCCGTTTGCGTAATATTAAGCTTTAAAGTGCAATTTTTTATTAGATTAAAGTGTCCTCCCACCCCCGCCTGCTAAATGGTTGTTTTTGGATGATCATGGCATTTGTATTTATAATGAAGTTAAAAGGAAAAATATCACAGAAAAGTAGGCTTTATTAGATAACGAGTAATAGTCGACCAACCTACATTTGTAGTTGGAATGTATGGGAGAACATGTACCTATTTGAACTACAATGTTAACTTTGTTCTTGGGATAAATTCGTCCCCACTACGGAACCCTTCATTTTGCGTGGTTCGACATCTTGGCTGGTTTTTAAAATACATATACACACGGTACATACGTTAGTAGGACCTGCCCCGATTCAAAAACAATAGTTATGCCATTTGTCGTCACTTACGATTAGATATTAATAATAATAATTGGAATTGATTGCCAACTTGTCATAATATTAAGTATGTCAATCGAAATTGCCGTGTTACCGTGCCAACCGAAGGTGCCAACTCTTTTAGTGTATTTAACTACGCGTAGGACGTTGTATTATATTATCAGTGGCGTAAGGCGATTAACACACGGCACCGCGCGCCGCCGCGGTAGGCGGTGAAGCGGATCTCATGTCGCATTGGCCTCTAATAAATCCGTAGATGCCTAACACACGTACACCGCACGACCGCGCGGTCGAGCGGTGCTCTCACTGCCACCGCCCCTCCGCGCTGCCGTCCGCGCGGTGGGGCGGCGCCTCACACACGGGGCGCCGCTTAACCGCGCGGATCATCATGTGTGCAGGACGTGTTGCAATTTAAAAATGGATGTATGTGATCAAACTGGTCAAAACCGTGTTAAATCTATCCGCGCGGACAGGCGTGTAAACCGCCTTACCGCGCGAGGCACCGCTACAAAATCCGCTTTACCGCCACCGCCCTCCGCGGCGGTGCGCGGTGCCGTGTGATAATCGCCTAAGTATCCATAACAAGAGATAGTGTAATGGATACTTATGGTTTGTAATCGAATCTGAGCTGTTGGTCGAAGCTCTAGGTCTAGTATCCTGCTATTTACCGAATGATAGACATTCGGCAAATAGCGTTATACTAGGAAACTGGTTATAGCGTACAAGGTACGTCTCTGCTCCGCTCCGCTCGTCTCTGCAAACGCACCCGCAGTCACTTTGTAAAACACGTAAGGACGCCTGTGTTAAGTTAACCTTTTTACACAGTTTTTTTTAAATATAATAAAATACTTTTTTTTTTTAAGAGTAGGTAAACGTGGAGTTTCTTGCCGGTTCTTCTCCATAGGAAACGACCAATTGGAACTGTGCGTGAACTAGCTTCTGACGTTTAATAAGTGCTCATGTAGGTTTATGTGAAATAAAATATTTTGATTTTCTTTGAACCCCATTTACTAAAGTATTTTTCTAATAGGCCTCTGTACATATATGTTTCACAGGAAAAAAAAAACTACATATCCATACTAATATTATAAATGTGAAAGTAACTCGAATCTGTCTGTCTGTATGTTACGTTTTCACGGCTAAACCGTTGAACCGATCGTCATGAAATTTGGCAGAGATATAGCCTGGGATATGGACTAGCCGGTCTATTTTATTTTGTAAAAATCTCACAGTGAAAACTTATTTGAAGTGAACTTGAAGTGACCTGTCACTGTCATTCCACCTGCCGGTCGATTCTGTAAAAATCTCACCGTGAAAACTTAGGTGAAGTGAGCTCGAAGTGAACTGTCATTCCACCTGAGGCCTAAGTCTACTAATTTAAAAACGTTGCAATGGTCTCGCCATTGTGAGTATTTGACAGTGTTTGTATGGCAAATCTGTCAGAAACTCACAATGAAGAGACCATTGCAACGTTTGTATACATTAGTAGACTTGGCCCCCTGACTAGTCTCAGGTGGAATGACAGTTCACTTCGAGCTCTCGATTGACACTATTGACTCTCATTGTCTGACAGCTCATTTCAAGATCACTTCTTTCTCAGCGTTTTGCATGGATGTGACACATATTGTGTGTTTGTGTTCTTTCTTTGCGTCATGTTTGCCGCAAATAAACGTATTTTCTTTCTTTTTTTTCTTTGAGACAGAATAGCGCTGCCAGTTCTTGATGAAGGAGTCCAGCTCATCTCGCCATCTCAGACCGGGCCTGCCGCGATGTCGCTTGCCATGAAGAGGGACCCATTGGGTCGTGAGTAGAATATTGATGTGTACTGACCTGAGCAAGCAAGTAAGCTGCACGTCGTTCTGGTATCGGTTGAGCGCGGGCACGCCCTCCACGCGCACCGTGTTGACCTTCTCCCGGAGCGCCTGGCCGCAGCCGCCGCAGCGCTCGCGCAGGATCGACATTATGTTGGGCTGGCGAAGGAACGCTACCACCTGCCACAAAAAGACATTGTTTTTAGAAAAGCGATCAAGAATATGTTTTCACACCACCTGCTTGATAATGTCAAATTATATTTTCTGCAAACCTAGCTGGTAAGTCATTTTATCCCAAAGGTCTAGCTGGGCAATAATATTGTACTGAATGAAATTATAAGCCGCTGGGAAATAATGTGATTTGAATTTGGAAACCTCAACAAAAATTACGTATGAAAAAAAAAAAAAAAAAAACTTAGTCGAATTGATTTTTATTACCTCACAGAAGGTGTGAAAAGTACAGTATTCCCCTCAGGGATAAAGTTGTCTTCATCTTTGGCGAACTTAAATCCCTCGCTGCACTCGGGATTCTAGTTAAACCCCTCGCTGCGCTCGGGAGAACTAGAACCGTTCATTACACTCGGAATTCAATATAGCGCCCATGACACAAGTCACTGCTTTATCCCCTAGGTGAATAATCACAATTTTTTTGTGTGAAATCAAACTAATATCAGCAGGACAAAGCAAGGTAGCATTAATACATAAAGTGCCCGCGCGACAAAGTTTCTTCGTCGCATTATCTCGAGCTAAGACAAGATTATGGCTTTATTTTGACGAGAAAAAAGCCATGTAGATGAACCAAGGTGTTATCGACAAATGAATTTATGCTAGCACAAGCAACCAATAAACTGATAATGTCAAATATTCTCGACTCAAACCTAAACAAGAATTAAAATAATAAGACTGGTATGTCTTACCTTGTCATTATACGCAACGGGTATCTCTTGATGCGTGTTCTGTACTTGCGCGTCTGCAGCTGATAGCGGTGGCCGCGGAGGGGGCGTTGGTGCCTAAAAACATACCAAAATAAATTTATTTCTTTGTTACATAGTAAGTACTTCATAGTTCAAATAAACAGAAATAAAAACCTGATAAAAGATAAAGACCACTTGCACTTAGAATATTGCTTTAGTTCTGCGCTATGCAAAACTGCGCAAATTGGCCAACATAACCAAGTAAATAAACAAAAAAACTAATAAATTCAAAATAACCAAATAAAGAAATACGCCACAAGTAAATCATAACAGGCAAAAACAATATAACCAAAAATAAAATAACCAAAGACAAGACAAAACAGGCATAGTCAAAAATCTAGAGGATAACGATAACAAGCCAACTCAAACAAAAATGAACATACACGAATAACATGCGTGAAAACGAGGCAACACTACATTGAGCATTCAAACCATGCTAGGTACGAAAAACAATTGCAATAGAAAAAAAAAAGACACTGAAATAATAATCAGAAATATGTTGCCTTGCCAAAATCGCCAAATGGTACCAAAGACGTCTAGATGACATAAAAATGAGTTATAATAAATTCTTTAATATAAATTCAATCTTCTATAAATTTTACTTTAACAATGATTGGTGAATAAAGCTATCTTGTCCAATAAAACTTGAACCTCCATAGTATCCAATGGGTGTATGAATAAAAGAGTAAAGGTTTCTACAAACAGGCGCAACACGAAACGCGACACAAAGGCACCGCTCGTCTCGCGACACTCGGTGCCTTTGTGTCGCGTTGCGTGTCACGCCTGTTTGTAGGAGCCGTAATAACGAAATGGAATGACAATGTGCAAGTAATCACACTTGTTTGGGTCATGCAACCTTGAACAAATGTGTAGCACCCCATACTGAGCCCTCCATTTATTTACTACATAACTACGTGCTATGAAAGTACGTATGGCATTTAACCAGCAGAAAATCAGGAAATGGCGTATCAAAATGAACCAAAACATTAACAAAACTGATCAAAAGCAAGCTTATTTCATGTAAGTCACCGGTGGTGGCTCGATGGCGGGTCTTCGTCTCTGCGGCAGTAGCGGGCTGAACGGGCCCGCCGCGGCTGTCCGAGGCACCCGTGGGTCGATGAACGTCGTGCGACGCATTACGTGGTCCACGAAGAAACGCTGCCACACCAGAATACCATGGTAATATGGTAATTTGTCCCATAGTAATAACCAAAGAAGTATCCTAAGTTCTATTCCCAAAAATAATGATTGACTATGATAAAAAAGATTGAAAAGAACTGATGGCTAGCACTTTATAATTCGATTCACACCTTAAAACTAACACTAATTATGATGTGTACGAACTCCCACTAGGATCCGTGATACTATACAGGATAAGTTTTTAACCAGTGCATAAAATTTTTTTTGGTGCTTCAGTATTAGTAATAGAACACATTTCGATTATTTGTTCAATACTTTTTTTACGGTCCACTTGAAATCAGCAAAATATGGATACAATCTATTCGTATTAATATCAATGGGCGAGCGCACAGCTGATAGATATTACTGCGTTCCGCTTCAAAGACCGCGCCGCCGCCGGCCGGCGCGTTGCGCGACGAGTATCCATTATACCAGTTTCAAAATGAACATTTTTCGTTAAGATAACTTAATTTTTTCGTACTAAGACATGTCAAAATAAGAAATTGGTGTATAATAAAACACGTTTAAAATTTCCTTTCTTTCCATTCACCAATCCATCTCACACCACCACCTCATCCATCTGTTCCGGAACTGCTACGTACGAATTACATACTGGGACAAATTAAATTAGGTAGCGAAACTCCGCAGACGTGATAGGTATCGACATTTAAACATGATAAATGCAATAATGTTGCACCTGTCATGTTTTGTCTACCAGTCAACCTTAGGGTGATCCTAAGATTGACTGGTAGAAAATGCCTCATGCATTAAGTTCGCCTTTGTACAGTATTTTTTACTTGTGCATAAAGTTAAAATAAATAAATTAATTAAAGATTTTTTTTTTGCGGCTCAATGACCTCTTGCAGTGATGTAACTTTTTTACCTGATATTTCCTGTTTTACCTGCGGCTGATGACCCCTAAAAAATATAGTGTTTAGATATCGATACCCATCACGTCTGCGGAGTTTCGCTACCTAATTTAATTTGTCCCTGTAGATTACGGCCCGCTTGCACCACAAATCACTAAAAACGGTTAGCGCGACACGAATTTAAAACATCGTTCCGTTTCTGTCAACCGTTTGAAGTAGAGACAAAATAATGTTTTAAATACTGGTGCCCGCATGCACCAGTATTTAAAACATTATTTTGTCTTGCCTTATACAGGAAAAGTTTTTAATCAGTGCGCAAATTTTGACAAATTAAACTCAAACGTGTTTTATTATACACCTTTCTTATTTTGATGTCTAAGTATAGTACAAAAAATTAAGTTATCGTTAACGAAAGATGTTTATTTTGAAACGGGTATAATTGATACTCGTCCCGCAACGCGCCAGCGGCGCGGTCAGTGAAACGGAACGCAGTAGTAGGTACCTATCAGTTGTACGCTGGCCCATTGATATTATAACGAATAGATTGTATCCATATTTTGCTAATTTCAAGAAGGACAAAAAAAAAATTATTGTACAAATAATGGAAATGGGTTCTATTACAAATACTGAACCACCAAAAAAAAAAATTTGCGCATTGGTTATCGAAGAAAACTTATCCTGTAATCGAAGAAAGTAGTCCACCCACCTTTCCATTCCGATCAAGCTTGGTATCCCATCCTAACGGCAACTCTCGGTCAGATTCACTGAACATGTTGACTAACGACACCAGGTCGCGATTGTGTTGGTACCGCTCAAAGGAAGTCGTGTCTCTTCTGATTTTGGAGATCATGTGCTTTAGTGTGGAGTTACCGTTGTAGAGGAGGGATGCTTCCTGTAAAGTAAGATTTTGTGGTTTAGTAAAAGTATTGCTTAATCCATCCAAAGGTTGTCTTTACAAGATCGCTTTTAGTTATACGACCGGCCTTTGTGTCACCCCTTGTAAAATAACTACATATATAAATCTGTAATTTTTATGGTGTGCAATAAAGAGTATTCTACTCTATACTATTCTATTGCATCGGATGAGGTAGAAAATGCTTCCGCTCTGTCAGGTAACTTTGAACTGCTTTGCCTGTTCTGAAGACAGTCTCTGAAGGCATTTTTAGTTAACAAACGTGGGATTTTTCAAGAGGCGAATTACCCAGTGCTTTGCATTCATACTTTCGCTGGTTGACCATGAAAATGGTTTTCCCAGAGCCTTAACTACAGATTATAGTGCCAAGCAACAAGAAGTAGCGTTGCTGGTATAACATTTTGCACTGGAAACGGACACACTGATCATTAAAAAAAAAAATACTTGTGTGCGTGCGAGTGGCACGGTAGTATACTATACGCTGTGCACATACCTGGTTCATATGCAGTATGGAGTAGAAGTCAGGACGCGCGAGGAAGAAGGCGGCGGGATGAGGCACGTGCGATGTGTCGAGCGCACGCGACGTGGATGCGCCAGCGCACGGCACGTGTGCGTGCGAGTGGCACGGGGGCGGGGGGGACGCGCATGCACCCGCTTCTTCTTCAGCCAGTTGTGTTCGCGTCATTGTACGACGGATTGATTGGTAGCTGGAATGAGCACAGATAGAATTTGAATTTAGAATTGGAAGAACAATTTGAATGATATGGGCGGTTGCGCAGATCTGGAGCAACCAAGAGCGGAAAAAGGTACGCGCTGAGGTTCATTGATTTTCGACTTTATTTCAACTCACATAAAGTTAATATTTTCCTGGCAGTATAACCCCACTTCGTAGGCGCAGGGTCAGGATTTTATTTTATATTTTACTAGCTTTTGCCCGAGGCTACTTTTTGTACGAAATAACCGACATATACGCATGTCGGTTATCGCGTACAAAAAGTAGCCTATGTCCGTCTCCATATCTCAGACTACATCTCTGCCAAATTTCATGACGATCGGTTCAGCGGTTTAGGCGTGAAAACGTAACATACAGGCAGACAGACAGACAGACTAGTTACTTTCACATTTATAATATTAGTATGGATTCAAATGGCAAACATATACAATAATAAACATAGAAAAAAGAAATACACACAATATTCTAGCGGACAATATGTTTTGCATTGATCAATGATTTTAATTTACGTTAAGATTCTAGTAGAATGGCAATAAGTCACCGGCAAAGAACCGAGATTTGTTTTCAAACACATCCCGATTTTTTACTAGAGATGAGATGCATACTTAAAATAGTGATTGGAATTGGAAACAAATGTGAAATGACTCATGTATAAATTTTGGTCCAAAAAACATCTTTTTCTAACAAAGCAACAATACTAATTAATAAAAAATATTATTAATATTAATTTGTAAAATATTATTTTTATAAAAACATTTAGTATTATGTTTTGTGAACTTATTTATTTTTTTATCTCATTGTATGCTGCACTGGTCGACGTCATCACGTCGCTGCAAATCGCTGAAATCCAGCGCTGGGGCTCCGTCTCGCATAGGGTCGTAGCATTATACTGAGCGATGGCCATTTTGCGTGGATGTGACGCATATTTTCCCCGAACAGAATTTCTTTTGGTTTGTTTTTTTTTGCGTCGTGTTTTCCGCAAATAAACGTTTTTTCTTTCTGTCTTTTTGTTTATACAACAACAATTTGCAAAAAAAAAGATTACTTTAAAGCCTAAGTCGTGTTGTGAAACTCACCGTCGATCTAACTGCCGCCTCTGCACCTCAGGAGCTGGTGACCTTGGAGTGGTTCCATTAAGGCCAGGCCTTTGCCACGTTGTGGTCCTGTTGATGTGGTCGATGTAGAACACGCGGCCATGACTGTCCATGCGCGCCTCCCAGCCTGGAAGACAATGACATTCGTTTGAGACAAAAGACCAATGGACTCAAAGTCCAATAGACCAAAAGACCAATGGACCAAAAGTCCAATGGACCAAAAGAACAATTAACTTAGTCAATTGCAGTTCACTGCTGTACAGAGGTATTTCACAATTTGAACTACAACAGCCGGTTCTTTGCCGCCCTATAAAAATCGACTAAAAGACCAGTGTTCAATAATATTGATATATTATTGAAGACTCCAGAATCCGATAATATCCTATCCTATATATAACCAGTTGACTATGACAGGACTTTGCGTAAAGGACATTTGAAATTGAATTTGAGTATGGACATTTGAAACATTTAGTTTTCGTTTGAATCGCTAGATGGCGCTAGTTGTATCATATAGCATAATTCACTTTCCAAATTAGTTCAGCCGAAATTAGCATAATAATAGTCAATTAAAAGAGACATTACCCACCTGCCGGTAAAGGTTCTTCGCATTCAATAATCCCTCCAATCATATTAGCAGGAAAATCGCCCGTCAAAGCCATTTGCCTTGATGCCCTTTCCGGTATTGAAGGTAGCCTAATACCAGCCATGTGCCTCAAAGGCGTGGGTGACGCCACCGCGTTGTCATTATCATCAATATCCTCTACTGGCCTTGGCCGCCTTAACACCACATCTTCAGGAGGCCCCGCGTGGACTATCGTGAAGTGATTGCTGTTCACAAACTCCATATTTGGCGACCTAATTTCTGACGTTCTTAGTTCATTCGTGAACTCAACCATTTCAAAGTTTTCTTGTAGTCTTGCTTCAGCATTTTGGACCGGAGGTGGGTGTAGGTCGGGTGGTGGCATCGGCCTCGGTCTCCTCGCATGATGTGTTGGCGTGGGTGGACACTGCGGCACTGCACCACCAGCCAACGCCGCTACTCTCGTCAACACCCTTGGATGAGGTCGCACTGGACTCTCAACGTTGTTGGTCTTATGAGGCGAGTGCTTCGGAGTTCCCTCACACCCCAAGTTCTTTATCAAATGCCTCGGTAAGCTAGAATGCTTAGGCGTTGACGAATCGCAAGAATGTTTCCGGTTCATCATCATAGTTCCCACGCTTGGCATCATTTTATTTGAGTCATCGACTGGTGACGTCGAATGTGAGGAGTTGCAGGAACTTTGACCATTCGAACTGTTGTTATCTGTCTCTCTTGTTTGAGGATCAACATGTGAAGAATTTAGGAATGCCGTCATCATTGTTGGTGTCGCGCGACCAGAGTTCTGCCGCGTCAGAGGTTTGTGACCTTTCAATATTGTGATTTCTTTCTCCTCTATCTGATTCCTATTGTCATCCTCAAACTCAGAATGATTACTAATATCATTTAAAAACGTGTGTTGAGCTTTCTCTTCAGACTTGGCATGATTTGGCGTTCGGTTCACTCCGTCCACCACATCTTTGGGAGGACTGGGTTTTTCTTTCCGTGCGAATGTTGTCGTAATATAATTATCGGGTCCTATATCTTTTATAAACAGTATCTTATTCCTACTTACGCTCGGGGCGCCATCAGGTACATCTTTAGATCTCTTCTCCTCATTTAACCTAGATAATTTCATCGAAGAAATTGTGGATTCACATAAGCTGCCATCAGTTTCAGGTGTCGCTAAGGGCGCGACATTTTGGCCACCTCTCCAAAAACTTGCCGTTGACGACGTAGCTATCTGATTGCCAGAATAAAACTCTCCTGGTTTGAAATCGTTTAGTTCTCCTTGTAAAGCAGCTGAGTTTGTTATGTTATTGTCAGTGAAGAATTGTTCATCCGTGTCTATCAATTCAAAGTTGAACGCGTCTTCGGGCTTTGTTAATTTTTTTGGCTTTCTATGTCTGGGTACCTGTGGCGGGGATAACGCGTGCATTCTCTCGAGCGGCTTGTGTGATTGTCTGGGCGGTAGGGGTGGCACCGGCGACTTTTCTGCTTCACTAGGCACATTCGCACTTTCCACGTCGTATACGAACTTCATTATTTTGCAAGGATTCTTTGGTGACCATATTTTATAGTATTCGGTGCCTGGTGAAGTTGGCGAGTCAAAGCCGCTGTTAGCTATTGATTTCTTCTTGACTCCGTTTAGTGCCTGCCCACCGCCGGTGTCCACGGGCGGCGGACACTTCTTCTTCACGCCCGACGACGTGGGCCTGCAGTCTGTAGCACTCCGAGATTCACTATTTACATTTTGAGATTCTTGGCTTAAATTATTAACTAGAGATTTACTAGGATCACATTTTGTTTGTTCGAGATTGTTCCCGTTACTTTCTAAAGCACTAATTGAGCATTTGTTGACGTTCTCGCTAAGATGTTTGATGTCGTGACTGGTGCCGGGCACGAACTCGATGCGCGGAGGGTTCTCCGAGTTCATCTCGAAGCTCTCGTTGTTGTAGGAGAAGGGCGACACGTGGTCGCCGCTGCGTTTCCGAGACATTCCCTCTTTGAGCCGGAGGGGCAGCTTCTTGAGGTCCACTTTGAACCGCGTGGGAAGTGCTGACGACTCCGCCGCGCACTCTTCGCCCTCGCCATTGTAATAGCGGAAGCATAGAAGTTGTTCACAGTCTGGAAAAACCAGAAAAAAAATTGAAGTCGTTATGTTTTTATTGTTACTGACAAACACGAAGAATATACATAATTAAGTTGGGCGTAACGTAGTACAGCATGACAGGCGTGTATGTGAGTAATAAACAGTTAATATAATAATTACCTTCATAAGGTTGATTAGGCTCGTCAAGAAGCCACATTATGTCGCCGCTGGCGCATCCGGTGGCCGGCACGCGCCCGACGACACTAACGGAGCCCGCCGACTCTGCAACCAACAGACAATCTAAATGATTAATCTGATAAGTTAACAAACATAAACACTCAATGAACGACCTAAAGATCTGAATGAGTAAAAATAAAAACAAGTAAACCGACCCAAACCGCAACAAATAAAACCTAAAGTTATGAATATGAGACACTTATCAACCATGTTATCTTAGATACCTACATAGAACTTTAAAATAATATTAATGTTTTTAAATCAGATGCATATTCAATGTAGCTAATTTGCATAAAATAATAAAAGGAAACCATCAGGTTCACGTAAGCGAGAAACAAAAGCAAAAATTCGCTCGCAAAATCTCATTTGGAGCGGCCGCCGGGCGGGAGGGTACCAGCATGAAATACAAAACGCGCAGGTGCAAAAGAGCCGACATTAAAAACAAACAACAAATAAGGCAAGTACGCAGTAACAGAGCTCAGAGAACCTTCCGCTTTTTTATCTAACAAAAATCAAGCAGGCGTAGGCTGGCTGGGCGCAGTTCGGCGCAGGCGCATCACAAATTATGCACCCGACGTAATCACCGGATGCGGGAGTCGCCCGCACATTTTATGCGAAATAATCGAAGCCACCGAATTGCCAGTTAATTGGGGAAACACGACCATAAATTTCACGGGGGCAAATTGATTCCGCAAGTAAATTTACCAGGCTCAGCCGGCCATTACCATATTTTGATTGGGCTAATATACGAGCGGACGGTTAACATCTTCCTGTCGCTGATTAAGTGTTCGATGCCGTCATAAATATCGAAACTTAGTGCACACGTTAGTTTCCACGTCAAAACTTGGCTTTATTTTGAACCGCGCCAACGTCCTGCCCAGGAAAACATCGCGATATCTGCACGAAAAGGAAAGGGCGCGTCGTGGAGCAAATACTCAGGCGGATACACGTAGGACAGGATAAATCGCAGTATTATCTCGAAACTGTTTCCGTTTGGAAATAATTACTGGGTTCTAGAGGCAGACGCAAGATCGATCGCTGTCATTACTTTTTTGTTTCGACTCATTTGTTAGAGCTTTTTGGGTAAGGACATTAGCAGATAAGCACGTAGCTCCATACGGTGAAATTTGTTGAGTGACGTCAATTTCCTTTGGAGTGATCTGTTTTAAGGGGGTGATGATGGAGTGTTGTCGAGTCAGAGTTCACGTGGTAGTGTGGTCGTGGACAGTGACGCGCGCAGTGACACAGAGGGCGTCTATTTCCGGGCGGTGACGCAACATCCGCACGCTTCCGTCCGCAGGATACGGAGGAGATACAAATGTCGCGGCGCTGCGGAGATCAACCGCTGTGCTTCCGCGGGATTTGCGATAATGATGATAAACACATCTGATGACTACACCAGACGTAGTAGGTACTAGGTATGTAGGTTACGCAGCCATCGACATTATCATCATCGGGGCAGGCATTTCTGTTCCGTATAGTATCGTTGGTAGGTACAGCAAATAAAAGTAGGTACTTAAGTAGAAAATTTAATTCGGACTATTCGCTGTTTTGAACCTAGCTACGTAAAACATCCTATAATTTCATCAATCAAAGTCAGTAATCCATCAGACCCTGAAACAGCCCGCAGAATATTAAGGTAGGTTCTGTAACGAAAAAAAGTAATACAGTAGTACTCGTATATACTATTTTCTGGATTTCCAGAAAAAACAACGGATGACAAAATTAAAATTCCTGGATTATCTAAACATTTATTTTAAAACCCACTTATCACACTCACACATTTTCTGGAAGGGTGACGGGGGAGAGAAAAATTCACATTAGTTCTATGTTTCCGCTCAATTTCGGGAACAGAGAATCATAATCATATTATATTATAAATAAAAATGTAGGTATAATAACGTATCTACATGGAAAGGAAACATCTGTTATTCAGTACACTTCCTGGACTTTTAGGAAAAAAAATGCCTTGTGATGTATCGGGGAGTACATTACATATGTTCGTTATTTACAAGCTTCTTGCAGCGAACAGGCGTTGACGGAGTTATAAATGTTTGCGATATTGAAACGAAGTGCATTACGGGAGTAGGAAACAATAAACAGTATCCGATATACCTCACAAAACAATTTAAGATTCAAACATCTAAAAGCTGAAACGCAATAAAGCGAAATCCACTTGTAATAAAGACAACACCGCTTACACGAATTATTTTTATGTAAATCATAAAAATTCACCAGACTCCAATTTATTTAGTTGAAAACCTGACGAGCTGAAGATAACAATGCTCTAGTGCGACTTTCACATCTATTAATACACGCTCATATTATTATGTTGACAACTACACCATCATGTTTCTAATATTATACATATATATCGGATGATATTAGTCACATTTCAACGCCCGTAGGCGTACGCAGCTTTATCATACAGTCATACTAGAGCTTAATCAAATTAATTAAACTTGAACGCAGCCAATATTGCAATGCGTTCATGGGAACTATGCATTAGGAATTCAAGCAGCATCAAGCTCCTCTAGTAAGCACCGCCATGGGAAAAGCCAAAGGAAGTATTTATTAAAACATGAAAACAAATTACCATGCGATTAAATTTAAAATTCATAGCAGCAATTACATGAATCACTATTAATGTCACTTATGGAACGCATAGAAGATTATCATACCCCCAAGAAGTGCAAGGGCAATGCGGACTATGTGTCACCTAACCGACCGTTTGGCGGAAGCCAGCAGTTAAACTAAACGCCGGTCATTCCACGACCCCTTGAACACATCTGTCACTTTACGCCTACGCCTCGATGTGTTTAAGTGAGTTTTTTACACGGCGACATGATATGTCTTAAGTGGTGCCCTCGGTTTCACACGATGTGTGTCAGACACCTCGTATCCTCGAATTGGGTAAACAATACGGCTGTCGGTGATGATGACAGTTACGTGTATGCCACTCGAGGGTTTTTTGCTTTAGAAACAGGGAGAAAAGGATTCAGTGGGACAAATGTTCACTTAATTCCATGTGTGTGACATTCACGTAGAAGTAAAAGCTATCACGCCAGCAGTTTAGTTTTTAGGGTTCCGTATGTCCGAATGAAAAACTGTACCCTTATAGGATCAAGGCCTAAACAGGCGCGACGCGACGTGCGACGCGATTCTGCGATATTTTATGCGTAGAACAATTTCTATGAAAACGCGCGCGACACTTCAGACAGGCGCAACCTGCCGCGGCGCGACACAGAAATTTTCGCGTGTCTGACTCG
This sequence comes from Dryobota labecula, assembly GCA_947523025.1. Lineage (NCBI taxonomy): Eukaryota > Metazoa > Arthropoda > Insecta > Lepidoptera > Noctuidae > Dryobota > Dryobota labecula. Next base: position 4,863,975 of record OX383292.1, read on the forward strand.
TGTCTGTCTGTCCGTCTGTCACAACCAATTTTCTCCGAATCTGACCGATTAAGTTGAAATTTATAACACATTATCAATTTCTGTGACCCAACCACGGACGTGTCACGTAAAAATAAATATTTAAATATGGGATCACCTTTGGGAGACAAATAAGAATATTAAAACTAGTTTTGCGCACTGATATATTAAATTAAAGGGCTTTTCTGTGAGGGTCTCAAGTATATATATTTTTTATAATTTTAAAAGAAAATTAAAAATACCGAAAATTGTTTTATAATAATTGTGTGTACAAACTTACATTTGCAGTTTGAATGAATGGGAGAACATGTTTTTCAACTACAATGTTAATTTTGTTCTTGGGATAAATTCGTCCCAACTACGGTTAGACACGCACTTGGCCGGTTTTGTTTCTAAAGAGACAGGACCTATAATATACCTAACTGGTCAATCATAGACCAAGGATAAGAATGATTATCACCGTAACAGGTCTCTTATAATTGGTACTGCAAATAACACGTATTTTTCGCATAAAACGAGTAGGTGGTAATCACCATAATTACAAATACACCACACATTTTTCTCCAAGCCAAAAATAGACCAGACACTTACCCGTATCCGTCTTAAAATAAACGAAATTACATTTTGAAGTGAAGAAACGACAGCTTAAAGGGGTCGGCTCGATGACAGAGTCCCATTAGGCAAGTGACGATTTGACAGTTTCACGACTCTGTTAAACTCTGTTTAGAGACTTGGACGCTGAACTGAGCTTTGTTTCCATTTCACACGAATACCTTTCAGCGTATTAACAACTTGTTGACGAGAGAATCTTAAATCAGCTTTATTTTTGTCTTCACATCCTTTAGGATTGTAAAGATGTTTGCAGTTGCAGGTCGGACGTCATTCAACACGTTTGTATTGTTTGTTTCGTTATGTTTTAGATAGGCGTTTGCCTAACCTGCCTTGGTTTGCGAAGAAATTGTGTAAGGTAACTTAGGATGAGCTTTTATTTTGTTTTACTGGAAATACTAAAGGTCTTGGTGATTTTTTTTTAAGTTATCCCACATTTTTTCAACGACTCTTTCCATTTGAAAATCAGGAACTGATGGATATTCAACGCAAACCTACTTTAGTACAATAGCATACCATTGTCTATTGATGTATTATTCTCGACGTTTAGAACTTTGGCAGTAGCGTAAGCGCTGCATCAACACGCCCGCACTGCTAACAAGTTTAGTGAAAGTATGGCTGTAAGAACTCATTACAAGAAATTGAAACCGTAACAATGAGGAATATCGCGCTTGAATTCGTCGCTAGAGGCGCAAATGTAGAGTGAAGTCTATAGACTTCTATAGAAATGTAAAATGTGAACTGAACGTTCACTGTTTGCGGGATTTTCTACCGCGATTTTTTACTAATTGTTCATAATTGTAAAGATTGTGCCATTCCTGATTAATTATGTCTTAAGATTTTAAGTAACAACTTAGGATCTAATTTGGTACCGAATGTTAAAAGTAGTGATTGTGACATAGTATTGAATAGGGAGAAACTAGAATTCGTCGATAAAACTGTTTTCCTAGGGATCACGCTCGACTCAAGGCTGCAATGGGGTCCTCATTTAACATCTCTTGCAGGGCGGCTAAGTTCAGCAGCATATGCTGTGAGAAAAATCCGTCAATTTACTGATGTAGATACCGCTAGGTTAGTCTATTTTAGGTGCTTTCATAGTATCATGTCTTACGGTATTTTACTATGGGGACGGGCTGCAGATATCGAATCTATTTTTATTCTACAGAAAAGAGCCATCAGAGCAATATATGGCCTCCGCAGGCGCGATTCTCTAAGGGAACTGTTTAAAGATATTAACGTCATGACGGTACCTTGTCAATACATCTATGAAAACATCATGTACGTAAGGAAAAATGTAAATATTTTCAGTAAAAGAGGTGAAAGACACAATTATAGTACTAGAAATAGGGACCAATTAGTTCAACCAGGTTTCAGACTGGCTAAAGTAGACTCATCCTTCATGGGGGTACTGTTTAAAATGTTACAATAAAATACCTCCCCACATACTCCAATTGAACGAAACAAAATTTAAAACTTGTATATCACTATGCAGCCGAGCATATTATAAATTGGGGGATTACATCGCTGACAAAAATGCTTGGCTCAATGCTGGTCCTGCTCCATAAGGGCGCATAAACTAATTGATTAGCATTTGAAAATATTATTGGAGCTGCTGAAGATTGTAAACTATTTTTGCATTGTTTAAACTCAATGTCCTTGAATTATATAATTGCATAGCACAGGTGTGAGTACTATGTACTATAGAGCTACCATTTACCGGGTAATATGTCTTTTATTGACTTGAATGTGCCCTGGCGGCTGAGAGTATGTCATGCTCACTCAAATGTCTCGCTGGTGGTGGCGTGTGTGTTGGATCATTAAGTTCCCTTCAAAATGGTTGAGCTAAATGGTGCTGATCCATGCGTCATGTTCGTGAACGGGCGCCGTCAGTTGAGACTGGTCATCTCTTAGCTGCCACGGCTTATTTTAATTTTTGAATTGTTTATATTACGGACGCTTCTAACGTGCACGTCTTTCTACATTGTTCTCACATGTATACCTTCAACATGAATGATGTAACCCATATTTTGTAACAATATTTTGTTTTAAAAGAGTGTCCATGGAGTTTCTTGTCCGTTCTTCTCCATAGGAACCTACTACGCTTTGGAATGGGCAACTAGCTTCATCTTTCTGACTGACCGACCCCTTGACAATTCAAAAGTGCCTGTAATTGGTTTATTTGAAATGAATGCTTTGAGTTTGAGTTTGGGTAGAACTTGGAGGAAGAATAATATTTGTCTGCTTCATGCTTGCCAATTTTAGGAACATTATAATGTAAAATATTCATTTCATGTTTTAAAATGTAATAAAATAAGCATTATATGAAGTAATGGGTACTTAAACATATCCAAAACATATCAAATAAAAGTACTGACAGGACCCTACAAGCCAGAGGCGCTAACAATGGCCGCCATTGAGCCAGAGCCAAAGCGAATTTAACAGAGTGAAGAACCTACTCGCCGTCATAAAATTGGCCGATTTTAATACTTATTTTAAAACACCTTTCCGTTCATTCAAAAGGTCCATTAAGGACCGGTTAATTTTACGAGTAAAGACCACTTAAAATTCCGAAGGGTGGGCACAAATCGGCTCGGATATTGAATGTTGCGGACAAAGCCTCGTCTGTGCCCATTAGCACCTACACTGATAAGTTACGTTGACATTTACCGACTTGAGTATAGGTACCTACCTACCTACCTACTGTCAATAGGATGACAAATGTATCAATGTACTCAAGATTGATGAAGGACTAAAAGCATAAGAAGCAAAGAACAGTCTTTTTGGACCTAAATATTCAAGTTCGGGGCGTACAAAGACCAAGCAACAGAACCAAACTAATTACGACTCTGAAGTCTGCTAAACCATTCACAAATCACAATGTTTATCTTAATTGATCGGTTCATGGAAAAGACAATCTGAGCTGCTTGGCCTTCGTTGATTTTCCGCCGTTCATATGTTAATCCGGCGTGACTCATTACCGTCTAATCGCAATAGTAGAATGCGCGTACGCCGCTCGCGCCGGGCCCCTGGAACACGCACCGATACTATTGGAACTGATTGTGATTCATTATAATAGAATATTCATTAGCACGTGAATGAGGGCCCCACGTTATTGTGTGATGTCATGACAGGTAGTACGTATCTCGAAATTCGAGAGTTTCGGCTTAAATGATAAAAAAATGTATTTTTGAACTGGGCAGCCAATGGGTTAATACAAGACCTGGCTCGAAAAACTAAAGTGTTTCAAACGTTAATTACTAAGCTCAACTACCTACGTCAGGTACAAACAACCTTGTGGTGACCGACCGTGCAACCTCGCCACCTCACCCATGCCAAATAAGGCGTGATATTATCTGACCATTTGATATGGTTGTCACCTCATAAGGGCCACTGAATATGGCCGGAAAACACTGCGCCCATGCGTTAGCCATGCCTCTCCCACAATGGCTGCGCTAGTTACCCAATAAGGGATTCAAGTGTTAGACGGAGCTGCCCGTTATCACCATCTAAGGTGATATGGATGCGGCGAGCCAATACTCGTAACTTACCGCAGAATGAAAGAAATCGACATTTTATACTGTATATTTATATTCATTCGCCTAGTTTATTATCATTGCTGTTACGAAAACAAATTCAGATCCCAAAAGATGTAATTGAAGCGATAGACGGGCGCGTGGGCGGCGCGGGCGCAACTCCCGACTGTATCATGGCAATCGCCGGCCACTCAATTATGGTGGCCAGGTCTAATAGGGCATTTAGCTGTCAATTACAAGTGATCGACTCGCTCGCCAGATAAGTGTTCCAGATTGATAACCATTGTCAACGAGCTGGCTAGACGAATAGGAGATTAGAAATTTTGTTTACCAAATTGAAGGTACTTTGCAGTCACGAATGATTGTTTTGAATCACTGAATATTTTCACTAAAAACATGGTATTTTAGTCAGTTCTGCGTATTAAATTATAAATAATAGCCCGGTTTTCCTGTAGTATTGTTTCGAATCGGCATTCTTCTTCGGAATGTGAGATAAACATTCTCTGCGAGCACACATCGACCCACTAATTTAGATACATTCTAAATATAACATAAAGAAATGTAGTTTAGATTAGCGCAGTATCGATCGCCACGTGCGGTCCATTGATCGTGCGGATGGTGCGGAGGTGGGGGGATTCATTCATTCATATTGCGCACGCGCATCGATCGCGACCTCGCCACGACCGCGCATGCCGCCCGCACCGCGCGCAGCCCCTCGCACTCACCGCTAAATGCATGGTTCACATTACTAGTGTCATGAAAGTCATGATCATAAATTATTCCGACGCCTTGTCATTCCGAACTAATCCATAACCTGAGCCAATGAACTCTTACGACGTCATTGTTATGAAATATCACGTTATCTTTAATCCTCGATCGGGACCGATCTCTAATTCTGTTGACAGTCGTCCGATTCAATAATAACGACTTGTTGTCAGTGGGATGTCGTATGACTACGCCTACACCGCAATTAAGTAACGTGGAATGTTGATCCTAAAGGTGAGTGTAGTTGACAACGAAAATATTAAATGAACTAGTCGATTAGGTAATAAAGTAAACGTGCGTTTGCCTGGTGAATTAGGCAAGTGCTAATATTTGCGGACACCTACATCCGCCAACCTGCCGCATGCCGGGCGGCCGAACCGCGCACGACGAGTCAATAAACTCCCACTATGTTTTACTAGCTAACACTACAAAATGGAGTAACTAGAAAGTGCATGGGGGCGAAATCAATTTGCTTTTGTGAGGTACAGATGGAACGCAAATAGGCCTGACAGGCTTCATTCATACAAATTGCCACATTTACGACTTTCATGTTAATGATTGAATTAAAAGCACGCTCAGATGTCATACATTCGATGATAATGGTCATGGAAATCAGAATAATATCTTCATAGAAAACGAAGCAATATATATTTACATCTGATGGTAGGAGGAGGCAGAATCTTTGCTATCGAAGTAAAGTGTTGCAGCAGCACTAAGGGCACAATTATGTAAATCTAATACGACTAGCGAGGTAAACCAGTAGGTAAGTATAGGAAAACAAATAACAAGTCAGTAACCATACTTAACATGCAGCATGCGCACAATTTCATTACAGGTTAATAAATAAAATAGCATTTAAACATAAGGAGGATGACAACACACGATGTGCACATCATGGATGCAACAACAAAACTTATCAGCAAACTGATCACACCATTCCTATCAGAGGATCGATCCACAAATATCGCCTACGAACTCCTTCTCTATTGTGATTTCAATATTAATACTTCTCTTTATCACATATTGTTCCCAATCAGAGATGGTTTAGCACCATGCCATATAGGGGACAATACTAAGTTATGTGACAAGTGTGTGTGACAGTTCGCGAGCGGGGGCGGTGCTTTAGTGCGGTATGACGGCGCGGCGGCGTGGCGATGCCGCGGTGATGGTGCCACTGGCAGGAGTGACGCGTCACGTAGGCGCGTGCGCTCGGCATGCGCGACGCGCCCACCGTTACGCCGCCGCCATTATAAATCTCCTACGATTCCGCGGAATTTATGGGAACGTTGCCAGCGACATCCTCGCCCATCGACATCGACCGGTTATCGACTGGCCACTTGCCTACTCCGATTCCGGACACGTAATGGCCGTCGTAAATTCGACTACCCATTTCGGAATGCGATACCCATTTAATTTTAAGGATACCTAAATTGGTTACGTTTCGATTGTACACTCTACGTATAACTTCCGTGAGAGTAACAGTTGAGTTGAGAGTGATAGGGTAAACGAACCAGTTGTGTGCGATGGGGAATTCCAAGCTAAAACTCGATTCAATAAGATATTCAATGGGCGTAGTGCTTTCAACGTGTTAATACAAATACGCAAGCGGAATCGGGATTCAGAGTGCGGCATGCAAAAGAATAAGCGACATCAGACGAGAACCGGGACGAACGACCTCCACATCTGCAAAACGAATACAAATGTCCTAATCGGGTAGTCGACTAATGTGATCAGTCAGCGCAGAAGTGTAATAAATCATGGGAAAATAACGAGAAACTTATTTGCATTCATTGCAAGATTGCAATAAAAGTGCACACGACGACCACAGCAAAATAATATAAGATCGTTAAATCAATAAAATACGATGAAGGAATCTTTTTATATCTATACCAGTGACATCATTGTGCCTAAAGGTATTACAAATTAGGCTGTTAATTAGCATATTCATGTGACCACACAGCCACTGACAAAAGTTATAACAGTTATTAAAATTTGAGCCTCGAAGTACCTTCACCGAATTGCGGCGGTTTTGTCGCGCGGCCTTTCAACGAGCCGAATACTTACACGCACTTCCTGTACTACGGGTATTCAATTGGCAAAAAACAACGACCACTAATAATAACCGTTTGTAAGGCTTGTAACGAGATGATAACATACGTGCTCAATCAAATTGCCTCGGATAGCATCGCGTGCCATTGACCGTGATCCTCGTCCAAATGTCAAAGGTCGCTGTTGACTAGGATTTCCGCTTCTAAATACACGTTAACGAATATATTCTATCGCGGTAACAATAGTATTATCATAATCTGCTATGTTCGCACCTACGTCTTTTGAAGTGATCTCTACATCTTCACAATTTCGGAATATAATGTGGGAACTAATTCTTGCATATTTGCAAACAATGGTTGTGCAAAAACATGATTCGCAGACAGGTATCGTGTGATTGTGCAGTCTCATTAACTTGCTTTTTAAATTATATTTATTGTGAGAACTGAATTAACAAAGGCTTTTGAAATGTTTGTGTATATTTTGAGAGGAGATTAAATTAACGCGCGAGAAAAAGTTGCGTCACAAAAATATAAAGGTACTGCGAGGCTATCAGCGATAGTTGAGACTAGTCTTACAAAACGTTAATTGGGTAGATTCCAGACTAATTGACGAGTTGTATAATAGGACGCCTTCCCTCGTCGGGTGGCGTCAGAGTCAGACGCAGCGTTCGTTACATTAGAGATGGTACTATTTTTTCTGAGAAAGGGAAGTGGACGGCAGACAGGTGAGTCGGTAACGGTGGAATGGCGACGAGCGAGCGGCCACGTCCCGCGCGTCCACATTCCTGGATAAATCTTTATCTAACCGATGCCGTGCCATCGGGCAACTTGGCCGACGACGAAACCCCAAACATTCCTGTGTTCTACGATGTCCCGTCTCAAATAAACTCACGCAATTTAAGCATTACTACCGTTTATAACTTTTTATTTCAGTATCCCATAAACCAAGAATTGAGGAACTTATATTACAGCAGTTATTTTGTGTAAAACGACTTTAATGCTTTTAAAATGACTCTTGGTCACTTTTCACCCCATATTAGTCCAAATAACCAAATCAGAAATTCGCCAAGGAAACAAAAACCAAGATACATCAGGATGCAGGGTTTGCCGTCAACATGAATAATCGATGCGTCTTTTTCCGTACCGCAAACTAGTTTGCGTGCAATTTCATCATATGTCACTGTACAGATAGTTCACTTATTGGGTAATAAACGCATTTGTGCACAGTACTCATTGTAAGTATACAGACAGATAATTTTAGTGTCATATTCGCAGGCTCGTGTAACGAGTGCAATTGTAAGTAGAGCGTTGCATTCCCACATGATAAGTACCGCTGGTTGACGATTGTGGTGCCTTCTCTACGCAGGGAACAGATTTATCTTTGCGATTCGCTTCCGTTCAATTGTTGCATGGGCCGTGCGAATTTCGCAAAACTTTAACTTCACTGTTAAAACTGTAAAAGAAAAGGGGATTCAGGATACTGTTAGCAACAGTAGGCACCTGCATCAAAGATAGTTTCAATTTCAGTTTTATTGCTTCATCCTCAAATTTTTGGTTAGTATGATCCCTGTTTATTTTCGCCATTTTCACTTCGCTCGATATAATTGTACCTATTGGTAAGGTAAATGTCGCTGGACCTTCATAATGGATAGGCGTCTATAAATATATCCTCGAAAATAGAAAAGGTAGACTGTCGCTTTGCTCAGCGACATTGTTATAATTTTTGCATAAGATAGCGCAAATTTTAACGATGTTTGATTGGAAGCTAAGATTTCTTTCCATCACTAGTTTCAACAGAAGGCGCATTGTTACTTGTTACCTCAACGCAATCTCCATGATGCAACTAGTTTGATGCAAAATTTACAAAGTTCATAGATTGTTGTAGGCGTTGATTTGCTTTGCAAGACTCATTAACCTTAGTTGACTTTTTCGTAACTAGCGCAAAAACAGCAGTTGTACCAGGGTAGTCCTTTAATTTCAAGAACATTCATGCGCAAACGTTGCCTTCCTTTTCATATAAAAATCGTAAATAGAAATCGTAATCACAAGAGAAGATGTCTCATAAGTTCCAACTCCCAACGTCCTTCACCACACCTCTGTGATTGTCTTGAAACGACCATTATCCAACAACCACTTAGAACCACTTTCTTCGTTTATAAGTTTATAACCTAGGAATCGTAAACATGCAAATAGTACTGGCACTCGGCACTGATACGATCGATATCCTGCATGTTCCCACGCGATCGCTGCGGAAGTCCATATCGTTCTGTCAGCGATGCTGGGCTGCTCTGGACATCGCTCCGTTCCCACGCTGGCCTGTGTCCGGAACCTTGCCATTATGCGGCTATGTGCCGTCCAAATTAATAATGCATGCGAAATCTTCGTCGCCATCCCAAAAGTGCTATTCCATTCCAATACTAATGTGATCGAACTACCTGTAGGTATGTTGAAACAGAAACTGACAGGAAACCCAACGTTTTTGGCGCGTTTATTCGGCTGTGTTCCGGTGCTCTACGGAAGCGCGTATGCAGTTTCAAGTTCCATTATTAACATACCAACACTTGCTTATACATATTTCGATGGCATGACGACGTTCTAGTTATAGCGCAAACTGTTGAACGACACGTGAAACTTCCTGATTCCCTTGCATGCTAAAGCACTACATCTTCACATTTAATAACATAAATTTAATAACATGCATTTAAAAAATGGCGTCGCATGGTGTCCGCACTCGGAACTGCAATATTTTGCACTCATAAACGTCGCGATAACGGCCAATTTAAAAAATATATTTGCCTTTTAGTTCATTTTATAAAAGAAGTAGTGAGTGCAGCTGTAAGAGGGTCGCTTATTATTATAAAGGTTTTTATGTGTCTGGTAAATCGCTTTATATGGGTTTGGGCATAATTATGGTAATGCGGTCGTTAATGTTAATTAATCCACACATTGCTCAAACCGTGTCACTGGAGCCCTTCGTACGACGTACGAGGTGAGTTCTCGAGTTACGAACACCCAACACCCAATATCTCACCTTATCTGGCGAGCTTATGTGCCATAAGCAGATCAAACTCATCATAATATTAAGTTATTTGAGGCGAGATAATCTCGAAAATAAGCTGATAAACAAGACAGGTAGAATATTCAAACGGGACAGCAAAAAAATATATAACATTTTATAGCCGGGCAGATGTTTACAAGAAAATAAAACACCGAAGTAGTGCTAGCCTACTAAGCAGTTGCCATTTAAGGATACACGAGAACCATTCCCAAGTCCCAAGTTCCCAACCCTGTAATTAAACGAAGAATCAAGTTCTACTCGGCTTCTTTTTAATAATTACCATATTAAAAAGAAACCGAGTGGAACTTGATTAGGAGAAATTGTTATTACCTACTGATTTTAATTTAGTTTTTTAATTAAACTAAGTTGCTAAAACTGTTGCTTGAAGAGTACATTTACCCCTCCACCAGACTTTTTAACCTTAAACAGCATTAATGACATGGTGGCATGCCTTAGAAGATTTGAAAGTTTGACATACACTTAACAGCTAAGCACCAAATCGTTTCTAAGCCCTTTCAAAGATAATGTGCCCATAATCCGATACCCATCCGTTGTCACTGTTTAGTGCACTACCCTAATTATGTCAGAGAGCTTCTCAAACTTTCTATGCCTTTTCTTTTAATTATACTCATTCACACGTCAGTGAATGCCATTCACGACACAACGAAATAATATGTCGTGACAAACCTCATAACTGTATGTGTAAATGATAGAATTAGTGACCATGTAAAGTTGGTGGACGTATGGGTGTTTTATTGTTTATTTGTATTGAATATGAAAGCTGTGACGTACTAACAAAAACATTACTTTCAAAACAGCACCCACGAGAAGAAAACCTTTATTAAGTCTCTGACATATTCACTGAAGATATGATAAATGCCTTCAACGCGTAAAAAATAAAAAGCACGTAATGTTATCAAAACAAAGCAAGCACCACACTATTAATAGCATCTAGAAGGCAGTTATAAAAACTAGAACGATCACTTCTCAAGAGGCACTTTAAACTCGGTCGCGATCGCCGACGTGCTCTATCAAAAATCCTATTTGCATAGCATTAACTTGACCGCTTAGTCGACGGAGCACCCATTATGAAACACTAGAAAATTCACTGATAGCAGCTCGATGCCCAAATTCCAGTCTGAAAACATTCAGCACCATCTACTTACCTTCGGAATCAATTTCGGGGATCAAATCCAGTGGTTGAGCGATTTTCAATGATTTTGAAACTGAAAGTGCACAGTTCACTTTCTCCTTATGCGTTATTGACCGATGACGTCCGTTATCAGTACGCATGTACAGCGTATCAGTAAAGTACTGCGCAGACATCGCCCCGCGGGGAGGACGGCGTAAGCGACAACAATGAGAGGCAACAAGTAAAATAACCGCACACTATTCCGTTTACGAGCTTTTTATTAGCTATTGAAAGCATCGTCGATTACAACAACACAATTACATTAGATTACTTCGTTGCACAAACGAATATGTACCGATGAACGGAGATACGGCGCTCGGCAAGCGTTATGCGAGACTGAACTATCGATCTCAGTAAGATAAGTGCAGTTCTTTACTAACTGTAGCGTTGTGCTATTTGTATTTATTTGTTACTTGGCTTTCGAGCTTTCCGCTGCATAAAGCTGTCCAGCGGAACCAACGCAAAATAAAGTGTGCCAATGTTTATCCGCTCTTAGGGATTTTGAATGGAATAACTCACTTCAATTACGAAATTACACATAAACTTGAATGCTTGTTTTATTAAAAGTTCTTTAACATAATATCAAGGACTTACAAGCTATAATTCCTCAATGTGTGTGTTTCACATACACAACATGCATTCACGTGTCAGCGGTGTATCCCCATGACAGTACGCTTCACAAACCATTTTGACATTAAGTAACTATTACAATTAAAACTAAATTAACTAGATATGTGATTAGCAAGCTTAATGTCGCTATTAGGAATAAATAGCGGCTCCAGTTTACATACCAGACTTCTGGATAATATCCGCATACTTCAAGCTAATTCAGTTTCAATTTAGAAGTTTTTTTTTTTAATTTCAAATAAATTATTAAATGGAAATGAAGTATAAACGACATTCACAAATTATATAGTCACTAGCTTTTGCCCACGGCTCCGCCCGCGTGGATGTCGGTTATCGCGTTAAAAAGTAGCCTATGTCCTTCTCCATATCCCAGGCTATATCTCTGCCAAATTTCATGACGATCGGTTCAGCGGTTTAGGCGTGAAAACGCAACATACAGACAGACAGACAGATAGAGTTACTTTCACATTCATAATATTAGTATGGATTCAGAATTGAATCCGATTACGAAATCTCTCGAAATCGTCTCCAACTTTTGCAACAACACAATACCTACAAACTTCGATCAATAATATTGATCGAAGCCTACAAATAAATAAAATTGAAGTGTCTGTAATGTCAAAATAACAGCTTTTTACTAAATGCATATCAAAATTATACGGTACTTAGAACAAATAGTATGTTTTATATCGAGGGACTAAACGAAGTCATCACTACATATTATAAAACAAAGTCCTCCGCCGCGTCTGTCTGTCTGTCTGTTCGCGATAAACTCAAAAACTACTGCACGGATTCTTATGCTGTTTTCACCAATGGATAGCGTGGTTCTCGAAGAAGGTTTTAGTATATAATTTGTTAAGTTTTTGTATGCATTTTTGTATAAATTAACTATATTTGTTGGAGGTGTCGGAAAAAAATAAGCCGTCTGGGAGCTTTCAACGAAAACGCTGTCTAAACCCTTTGAGATATAACAAAGTAATGTATGGTGGAATTGTGTATCTTATAAAGGTCTTCAAAAAAGTCCGCGATGGCATATGTCTATCTCTTAAGGATAATAACTATATCCATTTTATTGTGTTTTTGTAGGGATTTGTTTGCCGAATTTTACTCTTGGAAATACGATTACGATAACAATACGCTATAATATCAGTAGCTATTACCCAAATTATGTTCGTAGATAAATAAGCTAGCTACTTATGTGTATTTCAAACAGTATACAAGAATATTTATCATAAAAACATTACTAAACACGGCGGCCATATGACAAAAATTTGTGCATTACAAAACTTTCGTTACTTTTTCACTGACATATTTATCACTTTTCGATAAACTAACACTCAATAAGAAATCTAAACTTATTTCTCAGTAATTCTGTATAAGATTCTTCTAAGATTAAACCGTTTTCTCATTGAATCCATTACTTTACGCACCTAAAACCTTGATGAATGTTTACAATAAGCATCGCACCACACCGCCACACGACCACAGAGGACAGACGTATTTTGTATTAATTTTTTTTCGTTCGTTTAGTGGTGTTCCCGCTAAAATGTATTAATACCGGTCAAGTATTAGTCGATTAATCGAATTCTACAGCCAGATCGTGTTGCAATTACAAAATAAATGTCAAATATTTCGTCCAATTGCGAACGTGACCCTGAAAAAAAGTTATGCACCAATGGTGTTCATTAGGCATTTCGAGCGTTTTCTCAGTACAAACGGTGTATCATGCGACGTTTCGGAGGTTAATTCATTTTATTTTCACATTGTTGGTACTTACGTGAATTATTATTAGTGTCACATTTTTATTTCGTGTTGTAATTTGGTACAATTGATTGCTTTAAGAATTTGAGTGAAATTTCGTTTTTCGGTTTTGTTATCTTTAGGTAAAGACTCATTAGATGTTCAGAACATAGGTACTTTTATTATAATAATAATAATAATTTTATTTAATCAAATAGCAATGTTAACATTAAATTAATAATAGCATATACACTTGAATTATGCTAGTTAACAAATTATATTAAATCATTTGTTTCGGTTTCTATTCACATAGTGAATCACATAAAAATTTATATTAAGTTAGAAATTTGAGATATAGCCTGGGATATGGAGAAGGACATAGGGTACTTTTTTATGCGATAACCGATATCCACGTGGGCGAAGCCGCGGGCAAAAGCTAGTAATAATATATACAAGAGGTGGTTTGACTCCCGAGCGTGCAAGTCAATGAAACCGAGGGTATATTAAGTTGGTGTTTAGTCTCGAGGTGCAAACTGTACTTTTCACTTTGAGTGCGAGAAAAATAGTCAATTTAGTACAAAAATATTTGATAAATATTATTCCTCCAGTCCATAAAACTTTAGTAAGTTTTTAGGTAAATCTTCCGCGATTTTGGCGGCAAAAGATTATCTAATAAGTCTTTTGCTCTTTGCTCGACGTCAAACTCTTCACTGTCACTGGACATTCTTAATAAATTTATTTAAAACCGAACAAATTTACACTCGACAAAAATTCTGAAATTTTCTCGGTCAGAATTTTCTTCTAAACCAGTCACAGATTAACAATTTAAAACACATGGCGCTACCTTATTTGCGGAAAAACCATGGAACTAAAACTCTCAACATTTTCGCAATGAAAATGGTCCACACTCCACAGATTACTAGATTAGATTTACTGGCAGTTTGAGTTTGTTTATCTCATATGAAGGAAATTAAAAAAACTAATTACTTTTCACTCCCTAGAGACTAAAGTGGTCACTTTAGTCCCGCTTCGTAGGGCTATATTGGCGTACTTTTAGAGCATGAGAAGTGAAAACAATTTTTTTTTTAATTATTGTCTGTCTGTCTTTCTGTCTGTCTGTGTAAAATTTCTGAGTAGGTAGGTAGGGTAATCTTCAAAAATACTGATCAGATTCCGAAAATTATGTCACTAATGGGAAGCTACATTTTGCAGCATGTCAAAGGATATAATTTTATGTTAAAATAAGAAATTTCGACGCGGGCAGAAGCTAGTGGCAAATAAAACGAAGAACCTAATTGAAACAGTACCAAGGACAATTGTGCGTACATGTATCGAAGTGTGACACTAATTTACATAGCTTGTGACCGGATGTCAGGCACCGGCATCATTTGTCCGTGCGGTGCATGTTCGCGCTTGCTCTGATGCAGCCGGTCAAGGCTGACCTTGGTAAGACCACCCGCAAGTACTAGACTACAAGGTATCAAACTCAAACCATTTATTTCAATTAAGCCATTTACAGGCACTTTTGAATTGTCAAGGAGTCGGTCAGTAAGAAAAATGTCTCGTGGCTGGTTAAAAGAAAATTATTTTCAATAAAAATATGCCGAATTGTACATTGTAGTATTGCAAACCTCGTAGTGATAAAACGACTGGACTTAACTTAATTTTTGGTTATATTCCGTTCACCGAGAGAATGCTTTTCTGAAACCTGTCAGTTTCATACAAACGAATATGTTATTTATGAATTTAAACTTTATTAGTTCCAAATCTTGTACAACTGACGGGTGTCAGAAACGCATTCTCTCGGTGGACGGAACATACTATTTTGTCATTTACAAAAATACTATGTTCCTGCATGTTTTTTTTTGTACTATTTTTTTTTTTATCTTTTTATTTTTTATAAAGTAAATAATTTTGTTAGATGTGTCAAACTATCTAACGGTTGGTAATTAAAGGTTAGTGTCGGTAAAAGTGTAACGTGTAACTTGGTAATTATATATATTCGATATTACGCTAGATGGCGTAACAGGATCACAGTTTTTCTATGACATTTCTTCTAGCCCCTCTTTAACGAAATACCTATCTTAAATCTCTTTGTACACCACTGACAGTTTGGATAGCACCATGCACAGTTTAGACTGTAGTGTTCTAGTCTGTACTGTTGTCAAATCAGACGGGTGGAGTAGAACTGACCACAATAGCCTCTTCCATTAGTACTTTAGCCTCATCTAATTGCCTTGAATAGCAAGACAGTGCGTTGATTTGCGGTGTGAAGCTAATTTGTTTGCTGGCCTGAAGAAAGAACCTACGCATACAACGGGTCATAAATTCAGAATAGTGTGGAGTGGTCCGTTCAAAATATTCATGTAGAATACTGAGAAAGATTTGTAAGAGTTCTGGTTTTAAAAACTAGGCAGAAATGGATGAATATATTCGGGAATTCTCGTGAATGATAAATAATCTATTAAATTCAAGAATCTCAAAATGAAGAAGAGACAAGTGTCTAGACAGGATATGAAACAGAATATCCATAGAAACCAATTCCCAAGGCGGCACTCACTCGACACTCACCCGGTGCCGAGAGTAGACCGGCCCATGCATCAACCAAATGAAGTTCAATTTTCACAACACATCCTAGACATCCCATTACATTCAGCGGTTTCTTAAAACGAGTTTTTGGAATTTCTCGAAGGTGCATAGCTAATGCAATAGTGCAGTAGCGCATAATGTCGATAAATATTCAGCGATGAGCACATCAACAAACAGTTAACTTAATAAAATTCACTTGCAAGTATTGCAAAAGTCCTCGTTAACAATTTTATGCATTCTGAAATACTTTTGGCTATACTTGCCGTACAAAAAATAATGCCAACGGTAAACTTTATCCAAATTGGGCGACTGCCTTTCGAGGTTACAAAAATTTAAAGAAAATCGAGTTTTTTTTTTTCTTTAATGTATTAATAAAAAACTTCGTTACTTTGTATTTGGTTCTCCCAGAGAATACAATAGTATCTAATTACGGTTTATCAGAGTTTTGTAAAAAAAAATCTGCCTAACTAAGAACTGAGTAAGTAATGGCGGATGCAAATGATTGCGCGATTTTTTAGGTTAGTTTAATGCGGGTCACAGTGATAATATTGAATGGAGCCACGAACTGAACTGCAAAATACTTAATAGATTTTGCCTTTTATTTTCGTTAATAAGTATTCAAATTGATTGTCATGTCACACCAAACCATCAGTTTAGAGATCGATGCAAGTTTTGATAAGTATTTCAATGTAACTTTATGAAACATTGTTATACATTTCTAGACCACAATAAGATACTTTTCTTTATTCTCAGTCGTGTGAATCAAGTTTTCTGGCATAAATACACACAATATAATCCGGTTCATGAGTTCACACAATACAAAACAAATAAAATATTAAAATCGAGTGGAACAAAGAAGCTAAGTACAAAACCGCGTCCGACGGTTACAATGTTGGAGCAGTAGCAGTGGAGTTTCTTGGCGTTACACTATGCAATCAGAAAACCAAATTATGATACAAAATGCAAAAGATATTTCACACAATACAAAACAAATAAAATATTAAAATCGAGTGGAACACAGAAGCTAAGTACAAAACCGCGTCCGACGGTTACAATGTTGGAGCAGTAGCAGTGGAGTTTCTTGGCGTTACACTATGCAATCAGAAAACCAAATTATGATACAAAATGCAAAAGATATCTATAATTTTACCTGTATTAATAAGAACGAATAACATCTTAACACAAATTCACATGCACATTGTCGAAGAATGCTTACTGCAGGACATCGAATCAGGGCTAGGCAAGCATAATTTGACATTTTATGACCCAGAACAATAATACACTAGATATGAACCAATTTGGAACAGTAAAAAAGGAAGACAGTTCCTTTCCTTCGACTAAATTCCATGGTAACGAAATGCGACATACTCCAAATATGCAAGAAAGAGCACATTAATTTTGTAGGCAACATTTTGACTGAAATGTGACTACAAGAGTCTTCATCATAAGTCAAATAAAGTTTAAACACAGCTAATTTTGGAACCTACTACGCTTTGGAATGAGCAAATAGCTTCATCTTTCTGTCCGACCGACTCCTTGGCGGTGCAAAGGTGCCTGAAAAAATAAGAAGAAAAGATGGTAAATGGTTTAATTGAAATAATTATGAGTTTTGAGTTTGATACCCTAGGACATCGAAAGGCTATCTAGTCCACATAATGTAGGTAAAATTTGGCACGGGCTGCGCCGCCACGTCACATCCGGCCCGATGACCGCTTCGTTGCGCAAGCGCACCAACATGGGCATTGTATGCAAAACGTCCGTGCACCACTCGCCAAATACCGAATGTTAACGGTACTTTACTAATAGGGATTTAGGCCATCGGGAAACTGTGGAGATTCTTGAATATGAACAGATTAAGTTGGTGGCAGAGGAGATTTTGCCAAGATTTCCAAGAGCATCCCAGTCCTGATCAAATGCATAGAATTATACTGTATTAAAAACTGACGCAAGCTTATTATACTTTTCTGTCAGTTCCGTTCTTGTGTACCCTTTCGTTTTCCGGCCCATTGTTAGACTTCGCTGTTTATGGTTTCCCGGGAAAACAGTATATTATTGTCTGACTAACCGATATTGTATGCTGCCACCTGTAAAGATGAATCAATGAAAATATCGAAGAGAACAAAACACACTGACATAGACCCATTATAGAAATTATCTAAATCGGCTACTGTCGCATGTCGCTATAATACATGTCCACACAATTTTTTTTGTATTCCAACGCTGGCAAACTTCCGGATGTGCATACATAATGAGATTAAATCGCTCCCCAGCAACAAATGTACAGTAAAAACACAAAAGGCTGAAATCACACACCCGTTCAACGAATGATGTTTACCCAAGCCTCGTCGGACAAACACACTGGCCCTTTGAAATGCGTGTACGTCGCTTATCCGCTATATCAAAAGGACCGGAAGGATTTTGAGCTTCTTTCCTCCGTTTCCTACGCTAACTAATGTAAATTTTTTAAGCAAACAACCTTTACGATTTTCGTTTCAGCATCAGATTAAAACTTCAAAAGATATTTTTTGACAGCACGTAATAAATTGATGCCGAATCTTTAGCAAACAAAATATTATGTTTACGATAAAGCCATTGGTGCGTATATTCTGGGCAAATATTCAGTGTTACAGTTATTTTTTAAGGAAAACCATTAATTTTAATTTAATGTGATAGATTTTCCGCTTTCGCTAGGAAAAACACTTTCGTGCACTTTTAGCTTGGTTCGTCTTTCGTCTCTATGCACCAGATATTTTTTTGACAATCAATATTGACCAGAGAGTTAGTATTACTTACGTTATTTGTCACAGTTTCAGTTGCTTTACAATGCAATTTAAGGTCCTTCTTATTTAGCTTTACTATGAATATTTTCACGAATTATGATTGAAAAATACCCGTTCTCTCAGTCTTCATCTTGGCGAAGCCACAGAGAAGCAACGTTCATGTGAAACAAATCCTAACCGGCACCGGACATCCGTCTTTGTCGATATTCCTGACTACATCAAAGGGAACCACTCAATTTTAAACACAAACAAGTTTGAACCTTAAAATTGTGATTAAAGAGCCCACTCTAGCACTTTTGATAACATCCACCGTGAAAATGCTCTAATACATCTCGTCACTCGAAGAGATGATTAAATTGCAGTGGACAACGTTACAATAGCGGATGCGGAAATAAGTCGTAGTGTTACAAATTGTGATGCACTCCACGCTCAGAGAGAGCACGGTCACAATATCCTATTGTATGATTAAGATATATCCTACTCTGTATTCACCGACATTGACATATTAGAGTTCAAATAATTACAGTTGACACGTGTTTAACATTGTAATAAACACGAAGGGTCCGAGTAAATAACGATAAAATACTAGCCAGTAATATCCACGCATTACCATCTAGTGTAATTGATGAAGAGCTTAACCTTCAGCGGATCATGACGATGATTGCGGAGCACTTACCTGGAACAAACGAGCAGAAAATAAATGTTAAAGAGCTGTGGTGAGGAGTAACAGAAATAGATTACGATATTAAATTTGTCACTTTGTGTTGAGAGTGGTCACTCGCGCACTCCGTAGGTGTCGCCCACGTCCAATCCATTTCCGTTGGGGAATTCAGAGACGACACACGTTCTTCCCTTGAAATTCTTGCAAACGTTTTATTCTTTTTGATCCTATCGATCCTACATGACGGTATGCTTATATGGATATTGGATACTTGTTGAAGCATTTTAAGCATCTACATCTGATTTCAACTAACTTATAGTTCCGATAAATGCACCGGTTGACTGGTTATAAGAACAGTCGACCTTGTCGGAGGACTCGCTCGGCGGACGTGGATGGTCGTAAAATAAAAACGGCTCTCGCTGTCGCACAGACAAACAGACAGACAACTTTAATATAATATGGCGAGACGCTCACACGATTGACGGCCGATAGCTCCTCCGACAGAACGCCAGCGTCCGGCATTCAAGGTGACACAGCCCATCATTGCAGATCCGGTCCCGACCAAAGTAGTATTAACAAAGAAACAATAGTCAGCGCTTAATTATCATGAGAAAAACATAGAAAGCTATTTCCCATTATCATAAATCAATAGACGGATAATCTTGACAGTACATTTAGAGTATATATGCTTGTAGTTAATAGTGTAGTCTCCATAAATCCTAAGAAATATGAAACCTTTAACATTAAACACCAGTTACTGAATGCTTTAATGTCCAACATTATTATGGTATGCATTTAGCATTAAGCGTTAAATCATAATGATGGTCAATAGAATACAGAATCATTACTCAACATGAGATTTGAAATTAAAGTCCGTAATATAATCCGCGGGACAAACACCAGGGCCAAGGCAACACTCATGTAGAAATAGTTGAGTAATACAACTAATGGATGGGTGGCATCGAGGCGGAATGTTAGCCTAGTGCGCAATGGATTGTCGTTAAATTGAATTAGAGCGCACCACCGGCTTGCGCCCGCGCAGTTCGACGACCGATCGCCCACCACATTCACCATACTTATTGATCCCATTCAGCCGATCCTTTTTGATTGATCAACCTTGATGTGGGAGTGACAGCGTCCCAAACATGTGACAGAATTTATGATTTTTGCTTGTAAAGAGATTATTATTATTGATGCAACGCCCTCGTGACGACAATACATTGCATAAATAGTAAATAAGTATTTCTAAAGATTCTTTATGTACCCGTGGGCAGGAGGAAAGTATATAGAAATGCGAAGGTGGCCGTGGGTGTACGTCGGGGGCGGCGACATTTCTCCCTCTAGCAACACTCTAGTTAGTGCTCGAATGAGCTGGTTCTTATTTAATGTGTTATAGTGACGCGTGACGCAGCCTTGCATAATACAATGCAACTAGAATAATAGCAGACGGGAAGTGAACAATCACAGAGCATGTTATGCAAACGCGGAATACCGCACATAATACTTGTTTTTACGTAAACTATGCGGGGGACAGGCTCATGATTGGCAATATTTACAAGAGATCGACTGCCGACCACAAAATTACTACAAATTCTCTGACGTATCATGTGTTAAAGAACGCCACTCGAAATATATTAATTGTTTACCAACACAACCTAATGCACTGCATTCGTGAGGTCATATTTTCAGATGGTCATACTACTTTTTTTATGTTGGTAAATGATGATTGAAAGACACCTTGAAAATGACAGTGTAAAGATTTGCTCATGGACAACACAATTTTGCCATTTATTATTTTAAGCAACGATGTGATGGTTTTCTAAACACTCCTTTGTTTCGTGCTGTAATTAAACAAAGTTTTTCTTTTAACTTGAATTTTCTTCAAAGCCATGTGCCCAATGTCGTAAACCATCGGCAAAAGTGACGAACTTCCATACAAACTTTCATCACCTATTTAACCTTTTCAGGGGATGAGTTTTCAAAATCCTTCGTTAGTGCTCTAGACCCAGCGCGCAGCGTCTTAGGGTGTGCGTTGTAGTCAGGGAAAGAATGAATTCTAGATTGATTATATACATTATCTTCCTGCCCTTGTCCCATGTTACTGGGGTCGGCGCAACACGTATTCTTTATCCATTCTCCCCTGTCAACCGTCACTCTAAAATTCACTCCCTTCTCTTTCATATCATTCTTCACACAATCCATCCATCTTTTTTTTGGCCTTCCTCTCCCTCTCCATCCATCCACATTTAGAATCGAATAGATATTCATCAAAGAACACCATGTTATTTATATTCATAAGATAGATTATAGGCGACAGCACAAACTGTTACTTTCACCACACCATGTTAGTTACGGCATGCCGCATGTATATGCATGCTTCACCACTACAGCTATGTACATATGTTACCAAATAGTAATTCTGTACCTCAGACGTATACGTAGCTCCACTTTTTTCGAAAATATGTTTCCTGCACCATTAAAATCGCAAGAACCAGTTCTACTTATTGGTATACGACATTACCCTAGTAGCAATAAAAAAAAAAAAACACCTCCGCTTGCCTAAATGTATTATGTGTCGTTGGGCCTACCCATAACACGTTTTCGTTGGGCCTTCGTAGGGCAATGTACGTTGGCCCCATCGCAAGTTGGGCCTTCGTAGGCAATCAGTTGTTGGCCCAACCCGCAAACTGCCCGCCAATTGTATGTATTTGCCAACTAACCAGAGGTAATTGGCCCAACTAAATGCCAACAAAAAATGCTACTAGGGTAAGTCCTATGACATCTATGAAAAGAAATCCAATCGTATATGACATTAAATCCACTAACGTTTAATGAGTATAGGACCTCAAATGACGATAAGATTCATCTAATAATAATAATAAAAATACTGTTGAACTCAACAGTATTCGTTTTAGTTTGCTTTAAAGATATTGAAACAAAGTTGCTTCAATATCTTTACAGCAAACATGTCAAAATTGCATTCGAAGTTTCACTCCGCGCATTTTTGCCTCTCCTGTAAAATTTTCGTTTCATCACATAATGTTTGTATCAGGGTTCGCCAATATATATCAGCGGATATATATCACGATATATATCACGACATATATCAATTGATTTTTATCTTGATATATATATATCAATAGATTTTTCCTGTCTTCTGATCTAAAAATTTTGGAGATTTTGTTTACCCTGGCAACACGTAGCGAAAAACTACATTCAGAATAATTTACTTTTTACTTTATTATGATTATAAATTATTATTAAAATTAGTTGATTTATCTCACAAACAAATGAAGATTATTATAATAATAGGTAGGTACTTGTTTTTTTAAATGTTCATTAAAAAAATATTTCTCAAATAAATACAAATTCTTTTGTTACTTTTTTTAAATAAAAAATGTAGTAATTTGACACTTATATTATTTTACAAATTCCTTTCACATTTTTAAGTATTTAATCCCCTTAAAGAATGAAATTCGCTTCTTTTTCTTGGCCTGGATATATATACGATATCATCATCATCTTCCTGCCCTTGTCTCATGTTACTTGGGGTCGGCGCAACACGTTTTCTTTTTCCATTCCCCCCTGTCAACCGTCACTCTATCATTCACTCCCTTCTCTTTCATATCATTCCTCACACAATCCATCCATATTTTTTTGGGCCTTCCTCTCCCTCTCCATCCATCCACATTTATCTTCATCACTCTCCTCGTCACATGCGTTTCCTCCCTCCTCATCACATGCCCATACCATACCAAACGACGTCCTTTCAACTTTTTATATATATACGATATATATAAAAAAATTGGATTTATGATATTTATTATAAAAATCGGATTTTTTCGAACCCTGGTTTGTATACCTCTGAGGTACAGAACTAGTTAGTTAGCTATCACTTAGTCAGCACTACTAATTTTACAGGATTAGCCTGCAGGGTAATTGCGTAACACACGGTAGCAAAGGGTTTCATTTCGACAGTTCAACATCATTCATTGCGTTATTTACGTTGTTGAGTAGACAAATTAGAACATATTATGAAGCAATAGATTAGCAATATCGTTCAAAATCATTCAGATTGAGATTGATAGTGTTTTACGCAATTAGGGTGCTGGATACTCCGAGATAGTTATGAAATCCTAGAAACAGCATTCAGTGCTCGATCGATGCTCGGCAAGTTTTAAAATGATAAATAATTGTAAGGGAAATATTTATCTAATAAATTCCTATGCGCGGTAAGAAACCGCAAACCACATAACTTTATAGCTTTCTTACTCATTCATTCTATACACTGACTTGACTGGATATTATATTTTAAACATTGCCTCATAAATCCAAATAATTATATAAAACAAAGTCGGGTTTGTTCGAACACTTATAACTCGAGAACGGACGGACCGAATTTCATGGTTTTTGATTCGTTGTATTTGTCCCAATAGCAGAGTAACTATTAAAAACATTGAAAAATTGACAAAAAAAGAAAATAAAAGAAACATTTTCCCATACAAAATGTTCATGAGTTTCGTAACTGACATTAATGTTCATCCCGTCGATACGGTGAACTCTCCCCTCAAAATAAAGAACGTATTTAAATAATGGTTTCGAATCGACAAGATACATCCACAATATTCGGATAATGGTGTATACAACCCTAAATTTTCACCGTTCTACCACCAACCCCAATTTTTTAATAGCGAAATTAGTACTTTAATCATTAGAAGGAAAGGAAGGAAGGTTCACGTTCAGGGAAGGTTTTAGGTAGGTAGGGTAGGCTAGGTAGTTAGGTAGGGTAGGGTAGGGTAGATAGAATAAGTAGGAAGGGAGGTAGGTAGGTAGGGCAGGGTTGTTTTGAATTTATTTTATTTAGGAAGGTACGGTAAGGTAGGATAAGTAGGGTAGCGGGTAAATAGTGCTACCCGTGCAAAGCCGCCCGGGTAAAGCTAGTAGGAAATAAATATTACTGGCCAGTCACTTCAGCCGAACTTGTTTTCTGTCGGCAGACCCTTAGGTAGTAAAACTAACATAAACACAATGGGGTTTATTTATAAACGCTGCTTTAAGTTAATTAATGATTAGCGACTGTTTAACCATACATTTTTGACGTTTGAACGTCACTTAACTTTAAGCAACGTTTATGAATAAACCCCTATAAGTGTAAGTAACCGAACTGTCTCATCAATAGAATTAATAATTCAAATAAAAAAGTAGATTACCAAACGACTTCGCCAGTAAACGTCAAGAATGATTTATATGATAATATTACTGACTAAATATTCATAAAACGATTTCCATAAAAATTCTTCATGAGATTTGGCAGCTATCAAGTCCAGCCCTATGAGGGTGTGAGGATACTCGCTAATCCGTTTGCCGAGTGTATGGGCACGTGCCTCAGAGAACTCATGACCTTCCAAAATGTTTGTGAAGATTAGCCGAACAGTCGTCGGTCTTATTACAAAAAAATGCTTAAGTACTGGTGTCATCAACGAATTTATTAAACAAAAGCTCTATAGGTACGCCGCTATGGTAACGCTGCTGAAAGTGTGTTTATAGCATCCGCTTTCCTGCTGTGGACCGACGAAAATACCGTTACGCCCGCACAACCAAACTCCATTGATTTACATACGCAAATCATGACGAATTGCCCACAATGCGCAGCCGAAATACGCCGATGTTCATCCACAACACAGAGCAAACAGCAAACTGATTCATGGCCCACTTCCACCCACCGAGGGACCATATTCGTATGAATGAAGGTGTTATCCTTAGACCTTTTCGGAAATTAGATGAAGCTACGTGTGCCGAAGGTTGTTAGTGAACTCATTAATATTTTATTCCAAGGGCACTGTCTGGAATGCAGTGGTTATAAAAAACACTTGCAATTACCAGAAGCACCGTTCATGAGACTGTTATATTATTTTATAGAGCATTGCAAATGTCAACGACGTGCTTTGTATCCCTGTGTCTAGAAAGAGCACATTTATATTCAGATTCAGATCAAAAGCCTCATCTCCTGTATATTAAAGTCTATTCAACGACTAAACTAGTAGGAAACTGCATACAAGATGTCGCACAGCAACGTATAGATACATTCTATTGCGTCCTTACGTGAACGGAATGTCCGACGGGGAGACAGTTTAATCTGTTGTGGATTCTTTTAATAGAAACTAATAAGCTCTAATGGTTATCGCATACTATATGTACCGGTTGAGTTATGGATTAAGTCATGGCGGAAACGGCCTTCAACAAAAACAAACTAATGCTGCACGGTGAGGTTTAAAAAATTTAACACTCGTTAGTGCATCCGGTGAATTACGATTGCGCGTGGTGTCTTTTTGCTCCGAGTTCGATTTAAAAAATAAACCGATCAATCGGCCAGCATAGCACACGGCGAGGGAGAATATCCTGTCGCCGCGGGAGAGTGGGGAGGAGGTTGCGCGCAGGCATCCATGAATGGCCCTAACGAACTCGCTGGCCTTGGCAGGACGGCCCTGCGGCGGCCCTCCTGAGCCGCGGCTAGCTACGGACACAAACTTACCATCTAACACTATAAAACGATTAATACCTCGTGATATATTGCTTTCTTCTGAATTGCTTTCATAAATACTTTTGTAATGATGAGTTATTGCATTAGCGCATTCAGTAGCACCTAATCTGTTGTCAAAGATTTGCATAAAAGCCAAAATAATGTTTCTTCGACTGAAGAAGCAGGAAAATCGTAAAGCTTGTTTAATAACATGATTATGTTTCGATAGGGTGATGCACACCTATCATGTACTACATTATAAAACAGGAAACGCTTCAAGTCTTGCACTCATACGCGTGTATGAGCGCGGTAAACATCTCATTCACGATCCTTTGATTGAGTTTGAATGAGTGACGTGCTCAGAGTTTACAATTCGCCTCGTAACAGGAAGTGAAACGAGTCCAACTATATCAAGGACGCTAATATTGGAACATGATTTGTTACTCCATTCACCAAGACAACTATTTCAATCTTAATTTCTTTCATAACCTGTTTGATGGTAACATCGGTATTCGTTATTTCATAACAATCTTGGAGCCAGTTTCATACTTTAAGGATAGCAGTGTGTCTATTATGATATTTGTGCAGGTAAATGATTGCGACCTTGAACAAGCCAGGATCGACATGCTAACCCACTTAACGCTGCGTGCCTGCGCGTGCCGTCAAGGGATTACGGCTCGAGCTAATGACGCCACCATTTACAACATCTGGTGATTTGCTTTTATTTGTTCACAGCTATTTACATGAAACTAAGACTAACGCATTGATGAATAGAATAGGACTGTTTTCAATTTATCACACAACTTTGGCCTGCAAATTAAATTCAATGCCATGTCGTTCATTCTTCGCGATGATTTATGCAAATAGTTACTTAAAGAGCCGGTTATTATCTTATAGCTAAATATGTAGCTCACATTAAAGATTAAACAAAAGCCACTGAATGTATTCATGTTCTCCTTTCCGATATACTACTACAGGTCAATAACACGAACAAAGCGGAAGTTCACAAAGTAAATGCAGTATTTGTTCGCCTCCCAAAGCTTTCGGAAGCCGTGGTGCTGCGGACGAATGGTCAGGTAAACATTAAGAAGTTCCGTCCCACTGGTGACGATGGTTCTCAGGCAAGCCGCGGAACGCACGGAAGAAGCAACGTTACGCCGTCATGTAGCCGACCAACCGTCTCTCGAAATGAACATTGAAGCAAGAAGAGCAATGGCTCTTATTGGCTCAATAATTACCAACCTTTACGTCACTTGCAAACAAATGGAGCGACGCCTATAGGAGTTGCCAATAAAGACACGCCCTCGCATCATTGTTCATTGATATACGTACAATACGTTTCTTTTAAAAGACATCTTTTGATCATCTCTATTGACTTTTTGACCGGTCCTGATGAACAGCATTCCCAAACTTCCATAACCATTTTTTCTGTGTGATTTACTCACAAAAAATGTATTGAAATTGGACGGCGTATAAAGGCAGAGGGTCAACTCGTGATTGATGATTGACTACGGTACGTTTGTAATAAGCTCCTAACTCAAGCACGAATTCTGATTCACGGTGCTTGCACTGTCGAGTAAATGCCAGATCCATTATCATTTGGTGTCAGTTAAAATTGCCGTTGCAGATCCGTGAAGGAACGTTGACCTGGATTTGTGAAGGGCTTAACAGCATATGACACAGCACTCATATTCAATGCACAAATGACCAGTTTAGCAATCGGTTTACAGCCCGGATCTGCTTCTTGAAAACAGAATAAAATGTGAACAATGCCTCATTATAGACTGGTGTTGTTACCACCACAGTCTGAACTAAGGAAGTCAATATCTATTAGCTCGTCACAATAGGTGAGCGACATCCGAAGCTCATTACTGGCACGTTTCCGTTGGCGATTCGCAACACGCGAATAAATCGCGGGCTATAGGAATATCAGCGGGCTTATTACGTCAATAACAATAAGTTGTGTACGTTTCATTCTATGTAAGAGCAAAACAGAGATTGCTGTCCATTTTAGGCAATTTTTTGGCGCTCTACTCTCAGAACACCGTTTGCTTTGCAAAAATGTCTCCATCATCATCGAGAATCCAATTTCCAAGATAATTAACACTTTGTTCTTGAACATCTTTATCCGATATATCTTGCCTTGGTCTCTTGGATCATTCGACTCTTTTGTCCGAGACAGTAAGTAAAAAGACGCTGCAAATAAATCTAAATAAATAATGTGTGATGTCTAGCTATTATTACCTTTTATATAAACCTGTCGATGTATTCGTGTTATTAGCGTTAGTAGACTCGTAAACATACACGGCCTTGGCTAGCGCTTGTTTACGGATACAAATGCGTTGGCAAATGAACTCGAATGTGAAGTTGATTTTGTGAAACGATGACACCAATGTTTTGCTGAAGACTTTTAATTGATGAAAATACTACCTGCAAACTCAATGAAAAACAAGCTAAAAGCAACAAATATACCTGACAATAAACAACTGCACATAAGTTCTCCTGTAGATATTGTTTGTATATTTGTTAGCCTCTGGCAAATCCTAACCTGTGCCGACAGTAAATGCATATCCATAAACCAATGCAAATAGAACGTGAGGACGCATAATAACCAAGCGCTAGTGATCCGTGCCAGCAATCCTCAGGACATAAAGTAAGCAAACATGATTTGTTTTGTGCAAACACCGTGTGTTATCTCGGCGGTTTACAGCCATATTATCTGTGCGCACCACCGCACCACCTACGGTGAACATAGTAGTCACAAGAGATGTACGTGCTTTTTCTACTACACAAACATTTGTCATGTCAATATTTGTCGCATGCCCCCGCGATGTTGCAAGAGGCCGCCCTCAGCCCACCTCATCCTACAGACTTTTGATGTGCACAAACAAATGTGGGGATCAAAAAGCGAGACCATTCGTTAAAACAAACAAAAACAAACGACAGTTAAAGAGGCGATTTAAAGTCGCCGAATGATAAACGTGAGTTCGATCACAAAGAAATAAACGTGAAATTGACGTCAAACAATGAACTTGCGAGAAGAAATCCGACGAGTGAACCCATGATCGCTGATTTAATGAATACATTTTACAGGGCAGCAGTACAACGAACAGCGGAAAGCGCATAATGACTTCCGTTCGTCGGACAACGAGAAACATCGAAAATAAAACGACACGCCGATACCAACGGACTTGGAATTGCGAAGATTGAAAGATTCGATAAAACCACATTTTCCAAAAACAATGATATTCATTTCAATCCATACTAATATTATAAATGTGAAAGTAACTCTGTCTGTCTGTCTGTCTGTATGTTACGTTTTCACGCCTAAACCGCTAGACCGATCGTCATGAAATTTGGCAGAGATATAGCCTGGGATACGGAGAAGGACATAGGCTACTTTTTTACGCGATATAACCGACATCCACGCGGGCGAAGCCGCGGGCAGAAGCTAGTTTCTATATAAATGTAAAGAATGTGAAAACAGATTGAAAGATGCCTTCAAATTTTTAGAATGACATAATATCCCAAGTATTTTTTTTTATAGACAACGTTATTCAACTAATATTTTGACAGACGAAGCTACATAAACGCTAATTCAGGAAATCTGTGTACGTTTTACGATTTCAGGGACTTTGATAAACGGATATGGGAAGTGCGGTCGACATAGCGCAAGTGCCCCACCGTTCATCGGCTCGCGATTCTAATTTTGATATATCCTGCGGGTTTCCTGCGCAAGCACCGACCGGAACCGGCCCACTCTCCACTGGTAATAAATAAACCATACGGGTTTCCAACGTCGTCGCTCATGAACTTATAAACAACTGGTAAATCTAGTACAAATCTTTATCTTTTCCCAAAGTACCTATGCTATTCAGCCTTAGCGTCATAAAAATGGTGAACAATAATTCAGGACATGTGTAGAAACATGGTTTTGACCGGCAAATATGTGGATGGACACTAATTGAGAGATTTCCGATAAACACTAGAGACCTTACACAATAAACCTATTACTAAGCTGGCCTCGCACAATGAGGGACATAACACCATCAATCACCCATTCACAACTCCGACGTTATTGTCTATTCGTGTGAGCTGTGAATGATAACAATACAGTCTACTAACAAAAACAAACGGCATCGTATCGCCACCGATATACACAGTATATTTACATACCATACACACTATAAACACGCATCCAGGGGGCCCCACGCGCGCCTCAAAGGTATGTCAGCAACAACGAGGGGGCCCATTAGGGCCCAAGCCTGCCGGGTCAGCGGGATTGTCCGAAAGAGGTACCGCTGCCCCGGAACATAAAGAGCCAAGGAAGGAACACGGGTGGGTTTTAGTCAGTAAGAGTCAGACATTCCCTTCCGCTCCACCCAGAGCGGGAGGGGTCATTTGATGAATCCACATACTCAAAAAAAAAAAGCGGCCACTTGGTCAGTCGTCAAACACATTCATCGCAAACGCAAACTATTATTGTAAATTAAAAACGTAAATTAAGATGTTTATAGTAATTCTATTTCAGCTATCTTCGGCGGTCTTAAACATCCGAGAAGAAAATCAGTTCAAATTAGAGGCCATTTTAGACGACGTGAACGGTGAAATTCACGAAAGAAGAATTGTAAGTAAATCGAACTTGTGAGATAGGCCAAAAATTTCACATTACTAGTCAGTAATCAGTTCACATTCTCTATAGACGCGCGTACTAAATGTGGAAGTTAACACCTATTGTTTCCGTCGATGAGTACTCTTTCCATTCACTACACCTAACGTGTCCATTGACTGTTTCTAGGAACTACTTCGATTGTTTAGTTCTCAGGACGGCAACTTTGGCCACTGCATTGTCGAATATCTGCATCCAAGTGTTTCTACGAAATAACACCATGAATTTTATTTACCGCCTTCAAAATTAAGGAAAATTATAGGGGAACCAATAATGAAAACGCAACGCAAATGTCTGTGATTTCATGCAACAACTCTTAAGC
Organism: Dryobota labecula; assembly: GCA_947523025.1. Lineage (NCBI taxonomy): Eukaryota > Metazoa > Arthropoda > Insecta > Lepidoptera > Noctuidae > Dryobota > Dryobota labecula. The sequence goes on from OX383292.1 coordinate 4,895,106, forward strand.
TACATGCAAGGATGAGCACAGACGTAAATGATGGCCTGAAGTCAGTCACAGTCCAAAGCTCGTCATGGGAAAACGGGTCTAGATGTGACTACAAACTGTAATGAAGATACGATTTATAATCATGTTCTACTTGTACCGTTACACAGACTGAATGGACCTACATCCTCGTGGGAAAACTAAAAAAATCCCATATTAGTTAACTTTAAGCAATTCACTCCAAGTTCATACATAACAATTTGTCTATCCAAATGCAGTTGTTAAACAAGATGATCATTAATAACACTGAGCTTATTAACAAGCTTGTAACAATCCTTTAATAACTTACACCTACACTAAAAGACATCAATAGAACAAAAACGAAGGTAACCATTGCAAAGATAATTGAAGCGGACCTGTTCATTAGCTGAGAAACAACTATAAAAAGCATTGACGTTCACGAACACGACACAAAAACATTCGGAGAACAAGTTAGCTGCTGTAAATGCAAACCATAGCACGACTGTCGCAAGATAATGTTGAAGACCGCACTCATTAGCGATTTAGATTGTAACATATTAAAAACAATAACACCGGTGATATTGAACGGCGGAACATTAATTCATGACCATAATATAAAAGACAACGTATAAGGAATCGTGACTGCAAACCGAAAGAAGACAAAACTCGGCAGGGGGTGATACTGATATCCCGATGTTTAATTGGACAGGCGACCTTTTACGGCAGATTTTCTATAAAGTAACAGAGACTCACGATCTCGGCTGTCGTCGCCTGATGTCGCGAGACAGGAAGCTGGGGCAAGGGGCGCGGGGGCACGCTACACGATATCCCTTTTACGCGGACCAATTAACGGACCCCGTCGGACCGGATGTGCGTATACACATGCATTAGCACCTCCACCCTTCACTAATCTTTTTATGAGAACTAAAAAACGTCTTGAGAAAATATACAACACCGCGAAATCTTTGGTGTCAAGAATATTTTACTGTCAATAATATGGTCACATACGCAGCGGAGACGTGACTTCATTGACCGGATTTCACACCATAGGCAATCGTCCTTGGTTGAGCTACTTCACTCCTGAGCCGCCTATGGTACAGGACAATAAAACTTGCTAAGCATACAATTACATCCTTAAGTGGAGGACACGAGAGTAATCGTATTCAATGCGCGTTCCATATGGGCACTGTACGTCCAGACGGAACGTTTCTTCATCAGAGCTCCATTTATTTTTGAAACGTAACGCATTTCAGTGTCACCAAATCTGTTGAACTGTTTACAGCTGGAGTAAATCCACGTGTCGGAATTCTGACATTGTTGTGAGCCTAAAATAGGTCAGCTTGTGGGAATTCAGAAATACCAAAATATTGAAAACATTGATGCAATGAAGTGAGTGAGCCGAGTTATTTTGGAGAAACGTAAATTCCTCTCTCTCTGCTCAAGGTCTTTTACTCAATAAATTGAAATGACAAACATTAATTTTTCACATGAATACTGCGGGGGATTATTTTTTGTTCCAAAAATAGATTTCATATTTGAAACTATCCCGAATATCAAAACAAAAAGGTGTCGTGCCCAAAATTGTTTCAGGAACTATTTTCGATTAGATACTAAATAGTTAAGACACAGACTAACAAGAAACCATGTTCATGGTTTGCCTATTTTAGACCCCAAAACTCCAGGATCCTAAAGAAAGGTTTCAGAGAGCTTCAATAGGTTTAAAGCTAGATGAAATCATTATAACAACTAAAGGAAACACTTTGTTCTATTATTAGTTATTCCTGAAAGGAGCCGGAAGTACGCCCGTGCCGCCAATTACAAAGCCAAGGTATGGCAGACGTCTGCTACTTCCGTTTTGGCGTGTACCGGTAACCACCCCTAGCTAGGGTTGTTCCGGAAGGGACACATATTAATAAGTGCTTAAAAGTCAACCGCACTTTTGTTCTGAATCCGTACACTTCCGGTTTTTTTTTAAATAGAGAAGTATACAATGATATTGTTTATTTAGAACAAGTACGTAGACGCCAGCCAAAAGTTGTATGTGATGCTTAAAATTAACCAATTCCAATTTGATTCGGTATACTCATACGAATAGAAGTCTCCGAATATTGTTCAAAATAGCCACCGTCGAAAATGAATACTGAACAATTCCTTTGAGAGGGTTCGTGTGATGCTGCGCGAGCGCACATTGGAACGAGTGTATGGGAGAGTTTGGACTTAGGCATTTCGGAGAAAAAAAGTCTAATTTTGAAAAACTAATTATGCCATCGTATTTAGCTATCAAGTGCCTTGAAATCTTTTACTGACGAATTTCTTTCTATCTCTCGTATTTTAGGAGTTAATTAAGAAAATGTGAAATTTTACTATGAAAATGACTGTATCGAGCTCTCTGCCGCCTGAGTCCGGCCTCGTTTCAAGTTGTGGCCTTTACTATCGTATTACGCGTAGTAAAAGGTACATTTCATCCAAAGACACATGGTGCGCCAAACGTGCACCTTCTGACATATAGTGATGTATTTTTTTACTGAATCAAGCTCTCTGCCTCCTGAATCTGATCGTATTTCAAGTTGTGGTCTTGACTACCATAATAAACATACCAAGAGCTGCATTTAGTGCTAAGACACATGGTGCGCCAAACGTGCACCTTCTGACATATAGGGCGATGTATGGGGGAGGTTGAACATAGGCATTTCCCAGAAAAAAAGTCTAATTTTTTAAAACAAATAATGCCATCGTACTTAGTTATCGAATGCCTTCAAAACTTGTACTGATCAATTACTTTCTATCTCTTGAGTTTCGGGAGTTAATTGGAAAAAATTGAAATTTTACTATGAAAATGAGTTAATCCAACTCTCTGCCTCCTGAATTCGGTCCTGTTTTAAGTTGTGGTGTTTACTACCATAATACACATACCAAGAGCTGCATTTAGTGCTAAGACACATGGTGCGCGAAACGTGCACCTTCTGACATACAGGTTGATTATATATATTTTTAACAAAGAACATATTTTGTCCAAAGTATACTGGTTTCGTTAGACTTATAGTAATAAGATTCACACATGGACTGTTTTGCGGAATAGGTATTAGGAGTATCGATACAAAATATAACTCTGAGATCCTAATTAAATGTGATATAGATTATTCTAGTTATTAGTTATTTATTCTAAATAAATAAATAAATTTATATGTGTGTATTATGATAGTAAAGACCACAACGTAAAACAGCACCCTAATTGCGTAACACACTCAATCGGAGTTGGTTTCATTTTGACAGTTCAACAACATTCATTGCGTTATTTACGGTGTTGAGAAGACAACATTTTCAAACATAAAGCAATGGTTTAGCAATTTGTTTCAGAATGATTCAAACTCCGATCGTTAATGAGTTACGCAATTAGGGTGCCGGACCAGATTCAGGAGGCAGAGCTCGAAACAGTAAAAACGTACATCACCCTATATATCAGAAGGTGCACGTTTTGCGCACCATATGTCTTAGCACTAAATGCAGCTCTTGGTATGTGTATTATGGTAGTAAAGACCACAACTTGAAACAGAACCGGATTCAGGAGGCAGAGAGTTGGATTCACTCATTTTCATAGAACAATTTCACATTTTCTAAATTAACTCCCGAAACACGAGAGATAGAAAGAAATTGGTCAGTACAAGTTTTGAAGGCATTTGATAACTAAATACGATGGCATTATTTGTTTTTAAAAATGAGACTTTTTTTCTAGGAAATGTCTTGTTCAAACTCCCCCATACATCACCCTATATGTCAGAAGGTGCACGTTTTGCGCACCATGTGTCTTAGCACTAAATGCTGCTCTTGGTATGTTTATTATGCTAGTCAAGACCACAACTTGAAATAAGATCAGATTCAGGAGGCAGAGAGCTCGATTCAGTAAAAAAATACATCATTCTATATGTCAGAAGGTGCACGTTTGGCGCACCATGTGTCTTTGGATTAAATGTACCTTTTGCTATTTGTAATACGATAGTAAAGACTACAACTTGAAACGAGGCCGGACTCAGGCGGCAGAGAGCTCGATACAGTCATTTTCATAGTAAAATTTCACATTTTCTCAATTAACTCCTGAAATACGAGAGATAGAAAGAAATTCGTCATTGCAAGTTTTGAAGGCATTTGATAACTAAATACGATGGCATTATTAGTTTTTTTAAATTAGACTTTTTTTATCGAAAATGCCTAAGTCCAACCTCTCCCATATACTCGTTCCACTGTGGAGCGCTGCGATCGCGAACCCCATTACCGGCCGATCGTATAAACTTCGAACATAATTTATCGCTTCCTCTCTGTGTTTTTCACTCGGCAACAATGCTCGCCTCTCCAAGTGTAAAGTTAATGGCTTTACGACGTGTCGAGGTGTAATTTGCTTTAACGAGTTTGTGGATTCAGTATGATAGCATTACACATTATCACTGCAGTGTTAGAATACCTAGGATCATTCCAATTGCAAACCGCAAAAACATAACATCCTCCAACAGTTATTGTAAAGCACCCCGTGGTTTTAAAAGGGAAACAATGCTCAAAAAAGGAATCTTAATTAAGAGTTCCAGAGTCAAGCGAAACAGCGGGATCCCGAGCCGTTTCTTAGCGAGCTCGCTTTGTGAGAAACTGTCTCACAATTTCTTTCACTTGCCGCAACACACCACTTGAGTAATGGCAGGCGTCTACGCCGAAACCCGTGAAAATCATTTGACGGCCGCAGATAATAAGGCTAGCATAAAGTTTAATGATATATTTGCAAGGAACAACTTATTACCTGTGGAAGCTGTACAGTTGAATGTTCTCTAAATGATTTACTTTTAACAAGATAATGTATCTCGGAGTCTAGAGTTTAACGTACTTTCCGCTCTGAATTAAATTTTATAAACTTAATTTCCATCAAATACAATGGTGAGAAATTATACCTGTAGGATGTGTATAATGAGTATTAATGAGACATGACTGGATAATTACTAGACGAAGGAAATGATTTATTTAAATCGAGTAGATGGCATTCTTAAAACTGGATGTCGTAATAAGGAAAAGGGAACAAATAGTAAGCTTAATTCGAATTGGTATAATGAATTACGGAAGTTGAGGGGTCCTAACACGGGTTCGGCCACAATAATCGGATTTGTTACATTCAGAAATAAACAAGATGTTGTTCAGTGTGTTGACTGAGCGCGTACTTGTCTTCTTTAATGGGATAATGCAACGCCGCAATGCTGGGAGGAGAGGGGTGTGTCCATTTAATTTCCGCTGACCATCACGCAGAGCTTTCAGAGCGAGATAATTAAATATTATGAATGTACAGTATCATTCGAGCGGTTATGATAGAAATATTAATATTGACCTAAGGTATTATAATATAACAGTGTGGAAGATAAAAGTATATCCCTCTTTAAAATTGAAATTAACTTAACCCAGCACGATGATCTTAACTAGCGGTAGACACAAAAAGAAGTAAGACCGCTAGTTAATTATGCGACAACATGCTCTACAAAAATTCTCTTCTAAGATAAGACTCTTGATAATTCTTTGAGATAAGACGGTGCCGTCGATCAGCTTCCTGTTCAATTGAGACTTAATTACGGAGCCGATCTCACTACACCATCATATAAAATAAAACAGATATGTAATGTCCGTAATAAACATTTCTTGCACCTGTTTATCGTAACAAAAAGTGTTCGCCACAAGCGACCAGTTAGTAGAAAGAGTAGAAACGTAATGGGATGTATGTCGTAATATCGTCGTAATGGGATGAAATGAAGGAGTGTTCAGAGCGAGGCGTGTCAATTTAATATCCGCTGGTGGGCTCATGATGGATGGCTGTTTTATTAGCCCCCGGACGGAGTTTACGTGCTTACACGACACATCAGTCGATATTATCAAGAATGCCGCTAATGTTCTAGCTTTCATGCATTCAAAAGCTAACACTTCGCACAATTTGGAGATTTATGGGATCAAAAAATCTTCAAACTCGATCGAAATGTTAATTGACGTCCATAGAAGGGAAATCGCGAAACGGTGTCATAACGAAACCGATCGATATCACGCGCAAACAATAAATAGGGGTTCAATTTTAAAACGACGTGAGTGGCGAGAAAAAAATTGGCGAGAATCAAGTCCAGGTAGAGTTTGCTTAGCGCCTTATTAAACGGTCTATTGTGTTGCAAGTTTGCAACGGCGCCTACTCTGACCATTTTTTGCAGACAATTTATAAACAAAAACGGAACGCATCTGTCTCGTTGAGGGACCCCGCTTTAGCCTTGAATATTTAACTCCAACTATTTGAGGATCGACTGCTATAAAGGAGTCTAAAACAACATCAACACTTCAGGCTATATTAGCAACTAGTTAGAAATTTTAATTAAATTGAAAACTACATTATATATCATTTCCCTAGAGACACAGAAGTATCTATTCCGGACGTATCTAAATGTTCATGATAAGTAAGTACTTAATTACAGGAAAGCTATTAGAGGCGAGTTCTAGTTGGTTCACATAGATAAGTAATATGAATAAACACTATTTAAATATTCATTCAAAGATGTATTTCTGATACTTTGCTTATTAGAACAATTATTGCTCAAGCTAATTGTGCTAGATAGATACAAGAAGACACGATGGCGTAGTACACCTACAAATATTAAAAGTACGTGGGCACCCCACCTACAAGCCGGCCCACAACTTTATTTTTCGTTCAATAAACCTAAAGCCTACGTGTCACCTTTGCTAATGCTCGATAACCTAGCATTAGTAGTGAATGAAAGAAAAATTCGTAACGACTTACCGTATATGTCAAACTATGTCTACCGTTGGCGGCTTTCCCGAAGGCTGGTTTTCTTATAGTAATAGCGTCCAGAGTCTCACTGCGGAAATTGCATCGCAACAGAAACAAGCAGGAAAGCAATTTTCACTTAAAAGTCAACTGTCAATCAGAAACTTTAACACAGACAAACACGTACGATTTGAAAGAAAACGTCAAAATGTTCGCACTCACATGCGCTCGCGTGTTAGCGCGTTCATCGAGGGCGCGCGGCGCGACTGAGCGTGAGCGGCGAGAGCGCGGCACGCGCCGGTGGGGGCTTCATTCACAAATCGAGTGGCGGGGACCGGAGCGCGGGGGCCTGACCCATAGGCTCATTCATGCGATTACCAAGTCGGTGTGGTGACCTGCGGCCTAGCGCTACGTGCATCGCCCGATTCACCACATCGAACTTTGTGAGTAACCATTTCAACAAACTCATTGTAATGCAAAGAAAACCATGCCAGCTTCCTGTTCTTGCCGAAACACCGGTTTGTGGAACCGCATAACGTAATTTGGAGAATTTTATTGCACACAACAATGAATATACAATAACAGTCTTTGGCAATACGAGCGGTCGTGTGCGCAATTGCGACAGCGACCTGACACAATTAATGCGACTACAGAACCGGCGAAAGTCAGGAGAAATTCGAGAGTCGTATTTGTATTATGGAGGACATCTGCGCATAATTCAGATAACGCTGAATTAAAGACATGCGTACCCGATGCCTCTCGATAGACTCCATAAAGATCGACATTGCGAGTATTCGCTTCATAATAAACGACGACAATTTTATCGTTGTATCACGATTGAAACCGCTACGTATAAAACGGTGACTTGAAATCAGATCCCGTTGCGCCACTGACGGATTTACAGCAATAATGGCTTTGCAAGCAAGAAAATGACAAGCAACAGTGCCGGTGAAAGGCTCTAAGTACAGGCACAGGCAGTTGATGTAACAAAGTGGCTGCACCGCACGTGCCCTGCGTTGCTTCACTTCATTGCGATGCTTATTGCTTTTTATTTCTCTGAAGACGACATTAACATTCGCACGGCGTGTGATGATCTCAGAATATTCGGCGTAGAGCTTTAGTCAAAAATAAAAATGTTACATGTTCCTCGAGGCTCATAATTTCATGCTGTCTTGGTTGCACGACAGCAACAGTGGTTTTTATCGCATCCTACCAATGAATACGTGATCGTTTTATTTCATCCTTGACCTTTCGTTTTTTCGTCACTCCCGGTTAGTACAAATGTAAATAGCGCTTCTTTAACCACGCGAGAGACTGCTCGGCGCCCTCGCAACTATTACTACGTAAACTAAGTAATGACCTAAGGTGAGACACGTCATTTGATCCGTCATTGACGTTTTGAGGCGTGATAACGTGGCAGCTAAGAAGAACTCAACACGTGAGTAAGAATAACTTAATCAAGGTACCTAATCCTATGGCCAATAGAAAAACTCTGTGTGGCGTGTAAATGACTGCTAATAATCACTGTATGTCTTCTACTAATCTTCGTGAACTGGTAACGGAAACAGGATTAGAAATGCACATATACGATAACCTACCCAGAACACTATCGCAAACTTTGAATAACAGCGTTGACATGCAGCTCAAGTAGTATTCTAGTCAATTTTCCCTTAAAAGGCTAAGCATCGAGTTTGAAAGGTGGAAAAATAAAACTTCTAACACATACCGAGCTAACTAGTTAGCTAATTACATTTAAATAAACAGCAAACGGCATCAGGCCGCAACGCAACTTTATGGACTTGGCAATAACTGGTTGTACTAATGTCGCCTAATTAACGGGATACGTGTCTAGGTGTAGCTTTCATAGGAGGTCGCCCTTAAACGATCCTATCGCTTTCTAACTCGGTAGCTAATAATGTCTTCACAGTGATATATATTCATTACAAGCTCTTATAAATTCGTTTATTAATACTCAGTGCAGCCATTCGAATGTCTTGCGAGTTTCTAAGACCGCACTGCAGTGCACGTTATTTTAATTATATTGCAACCCGTTTTGGAAATGCAAAAACATTGATTAGCACAGAAAATTGAGAAATAAACAAACACTTGTAAACTTGTATAATTACTTCGTTAAGCATGTATATCTGTGTTACTAACGATAACTCCATTTTAATCGAGGTCCTCCAAAACAGGTATTTTCGATTGGGATTTACAATTGTAAATTATTTAATGAGAGGGTTCACAAGAGCTGAGAAACTAGTAACAAAGCCACTGCATGTTATTACATTACTAATGTACAGTGGCCAGCACATCAAGCTACACGAAACTGTCAAATTTCTCCAAACGATTTTAAACTTCAAAATGTTGATGATTAAGTTCAAAATCGAACGACAAAATTTGACAGTTTGTGGTAACTTGATCTGCTGGCGACCGTACATCAGTTTAAGTGCTAATGCAAAACTTCACCACAATGATAGATTGATATGTTCCTCAAAGTCAGAAAGGTATGTAAAAGTAATGAAATCTTCATGGAATCGATTATCTCGGCTCCGAAAAGTGCAGCTTCTGGTGGATAGCGAAACGAGGAGGTGGACAAGACCCTTAAGGCAAAAACATTAATATCACCACGGTGAGACCATCAATCCGGATTTTAGGATTACTACGGCCCCAGTATAGTTCCTCGTGGCAGGCCTCTATTAAAGACGTCCCTGCAATTGCACCGGGGGTTCTGAAACTGTATAGGTATTCTTTTTCAACGCAAACACAATTTTGGCAGTATTTTAATTAACACGCCAAATCATAAGACAACAATTTTGTCACCTTCAAAGTATTTTACTTAATAAAATTGGGCTTATTTTCTCATGACCGGGCAAATAAGAACGGACTTTGTCCAATAATGTAATTTTATTAAATTAACTGGTTACGAATAATTCAAATATGAATTAATTTTTGAAGAGCTAAATTATTCTTAGTACCAACTTACACAATATCAATCACCCAATTATCAGTAACCTGACTATGTTGAGGTATCGAATATTCAAAGAATTAATCAATTGATGATGAGAAATGTTAACCAATAAGTATTTTCATTGGAACTGTTATAATTTCATACAGTGACTATAGTCCATTTATTATAACACTAGCTTCTGCCCGCGACTTCGTCCGCGTTAAATTTCTTGGTCCCCCGACCCACCCCGTCGCAACAGATTGCCTGCCCGTGCTTTTACTTCGTTTTCGCATAAACTTTCATTTTTTTTAAATGGTGTTCTAGTTAATAGTAATGTAATTCTTCCTCAAGAATTGGGCTGTAAAATGCAAAAAGATTTTTTCAAATCCAATTCGCAGTTCCAGAGATTAGCACGTTCAAAAAACAAAAAACCGGCCAAGTGCGAGTCGGACTCACGCACGAAGGGTTCCGTACCATCCATACAAATCCTTAACCTTACTAATATTATAAATGTGAAAGTAACTCTGTCAGTCTGTCTATTTGTCTGTCTGTCTGTCTGTATGTTACGTTTTCACGCCTAAACCGCTGAACCGATCGACCTGGGATATAGACAAGGATATAGGCTACTTTTTTACGCGATAACCGACATCCACGCGGGCGGAGCAAAAAAAACGGCAAAAAAATCATGTCCGTTGTATGGGAGCCCCCCTTAAATATTATTGTTTTCTGTTTTTTAGTATTTAATGTTATAGCGGCAACAGAAGTACATCATATGTGAAAATTTCAATTGTTTAACTACCACGGTTCATGAGATACAGTCTGGTGACAGACGGACAGACAGACAGACAGACAGACAGACAGACAGACGGACAGCGGAGTTTTAATAATAGGGTCCCCTTTTATCCTTTGGTTACGGAAAAACTAACTCTTCAGCTTTAGAATAGACTACCTCGCAGAGTTGATCATTATTTTGCTGCGGAGTTATTATAAAACAGTTATATCTCCTAAGATATTCATTGAAATTAAATGATGTAAGGGCAACTTTGTTCAAAATTAAATACTTGAGATGAATAACGTATTTATTTGGATAAGGATTAATACCATGTTTATGAAAACTCCTTCGCAAATAATGCATTAATTTCGAACAAATTTGATTACCATAAAAAAGGTTATAGTGAGTAAATCTTAAAAAATAGAAATATGCTGTCGTGGACTTTTTTTTTTTTAAATTTAAAGAGGAACAATTCCATCATACATGATATTTGCGTAACTTAAACCGTTTACGCAGCGCACGCAACGGAAGCTCTCAAAAAGGAATAATTTTTCCCGTTTTTGCAACATTTTTCATTTATGCTCCGCTCCTTTTGGTTGTAGCGTGATGTTATATAGCCTATAGCCTTCCTCAATAAATGGACTATCCAACACAAAAATAATTTTTCAATTCCAACCCGTAGTTCCTGAGATTAGCGCGTTCAAACAAACAAACAAACAAACAAACAAACTCTTCAGCTTTATATATTAGTATAGATTAGACAAATAACTGTTTTCACCCTTTCGTTATTTCGATGTAAACGTTTAATAAACTCCGTTATTTCACGATAAATACAAAGCAATCTGTTTACCATTTACATTAAAAAAAAAAACTAAAGTGCAGTAATTTCAACAATATTACACAATAACTGTCGTTATTTAGCCGTTATTTGCCTAATGCTATAGTAAATGGAGTATAGATTGTTGTAATTGTTCTAAACGACACCTTTCAAAATAAGAACAATCGCAGGTAAGAATAATTCAACTCTATTTTGATTCTATATAAAATAGACGACTATGGAATCAAAATACACCAAATTGTAGAATATTATGAGGAAGCAACAAAGCCTTACAGCTTGAAAGCGTTGGCTGGCAATCGAGAGGTCTTAGGGTCAATTGATATCTGTTTAACTAACTTTGTTGAACCTGATCGCAGGTCGATATCATTTAGCTTGGTTAGATGGACACAAAATAACAGATCAAAATTCAATTTGAGTTGGAAAAGATGGTAGTATGTGTAACACAGAACAGATTGGCAGCATTTATTGTATCGTTATTTTATCATACTTGTTTCTGGAAAACAGCTCAATCGTACGTCTCACATTTTCCCGGCTGTGATAGCATCTACAGGGGGGGTTGGTCGATTACTCACGCCGCTTCCTGTTGTCAATTAATTCAATGACCGGTACCGCAGTGCTTGTATACAGTTATAAAACCAATCCTCGCCGTGCACGGAGTCATATAACACTGTCTCTACATGCTGGCTAACGACAACCAATTACGTAATACGTGCATTCATCGGTATTATGTATACAAAACCTAGGTACACTAACTTGATTGCCTGCCGGTAGCAAGTATGGCAGAAAAGCTTGAATCAGATATTGCATTTTACTTTAGGGTCTTAGGCCATTCAAATTAGATCCATAAAAAGCGTTTTGAGGAATTAATTTCCAGTAAGCTGGAAAACGTTTTAATACCTTCATTTGGTCTTAAATGCGTGTAGTCAGAGTTTGCGCAATCCCAGGAGGCATAATGCGAAATTTTCGCTCTTTTTTCCGTTTTTTGCTTGTAGCTCGAAAACGGTACGTCCGACAGAAAATTTCATTCCATTCAATATTAAAGAAGGTTAAATGCTGCGTCGAATGAGCATCTAAAACTTCAAATTTGGTTCAGTGGTACTGCCGAAATCAAAAGTTAGATTCTTCTTCTATTACATTTTCCGTCGGATGTTTGTCCCGTTTTCGAGCTACAAGCAAAAAACTAAAAAAGTTATGCACACCTCCTGGGATTGCGCAAACTCGGATTACACGCATTTGGGACCAAATGCAAGGTATTAAAACTATTTCCAGCTTGATTGATATTAATTCGTTGAAAAAAAAAAAAATTATATATATTGTTTGGACTATCTAAGAAAGTCTTTGATGATGAAACATTATTGTCGAATTAGATCTTTGATGGTTGGCCACCAATGGTAGAGGATGTACTAAGGAAATCAGAAAAAAGGAACGCCGATATAATCTCACTGGAGTTTCCTCGCGTTTTTGTTAAGATTTATCAATATAATGAACCTACATCGGCAATTACGATGGGCCACTCCCAAATTTCACGATATATTAAAAGCAAGATGGTTTTTTTTTTTTTTCAGGAAGGGTGATTAATCTGCCAGAAAAACCGTATCTACTTATGATGTGCAAGTGCACCATAGACGAAGGCCGTCGGATTTTCGCCATTATTTTAGTACTTTTAGTCGAAAGTTACTGATAGTTACCATAAAACTACCATACCGAGAAAATACAACAACATAAATAAAGCTGCGAAAACTAATTTACTAAGTAGTTTCATATGACAAAAACAATGTTCCTACCTATATCTACCTAACTCATCCAATTAGCGAAATGTATCGCTTTCAAATTAGCGAGAATTATGATCAGGAACTGACTCACTTCATTGAACTCAGCGGGAATCACAACCGCTGGATATGAATGACATCAGTTGAATGAATGATATCAAGGCTTCAAGATAGTGAATTTAAACATTCAATGAGTAGATTTCCTTGCCATTTCAAAGTAAAATTTGAAGTATCAGACGGTTAACTTCCTCGCTTTTTGTATGTTTGACAAAAGAAAATTTGTGGAAAAGGAAACCTTAAAAATTGCAATAACTCTTTTATGTTGCCAATTTTAGCGTTGGGTACCTAGAAAAAACGTAACTGGGTTGCGTGATGTAACCATAAGAAGGCATAAAACAAGGTAATGCTAACATTATGTAGCTTAGATGCAATTAAATGCAGCTAACACCCACACGAAGTGTAAGTACCTACAATTTCATATTATATTCTTGCATTTGTGACCTGTTTGCCTATGAAACGTCGATCGCTGAATATTTTTAATCGTGCCGCCTTCGGTTTGACATTCATATTACTACCGTTTCCCCGGACTCGGCCCTGTTTACTCGGAACTCGAGACCTAGTAGAAAGTAGCATTTTAATATATATCCTGCACACTCCGGACATTCTTATTGAATATTTGAGCCGTCGTCGTCGGTTCTTTGAAGCCCGCTGTCGTCAATAAGCGACGTGATTTTGACATCGTCCGTCTCAAATCGCATGTCTGGCGCCCATAGCCCTTCAATTTACGGACCATGCTTTTGACATTGAATAGCTCGAGCACTAAGTTTACCTTAGTATAAGTTGCCGATATTTCTAAATCTAAGCGGAAGTTCGACGGAATAATTTCTGAATTTCATTAGCTTGAATTTCTTTGTGATTAACGATTTGTACCGAATTATAAAGTAGCCTAGTAGTAGTAGTATCTTACCTGTGCAACATAATGCGATGTAGTCGTTCGCCGTAGCAGCTCCTTGCGGCAGGCACCATGCTATCTTAAACTGGTTTCCTTCCGCCGTCCAGCTCAGTGTCGCTCTCTCGTTGGCACCGTATAAGTCCCTCTTCTCGTCCACCTCGCTACTCAACGTCTCTTTGTCTCTGGCATCTATGGCACTGTCTTCTTTGGATATGTTGGCACTTGGTTCTTCGGTATCTATCGTCATTGGACAGTCTTCGGCATTCTCGACAACTACTTCCCCGTTTTCGACCACTGCTTCTCCGTTTTCGACCACTGCTTTTTCATTTTCGACCAATTTTTCGTCGTTTTCGTCAGTCTGCTTTTCGTCTTCCATGGGACAATCCACGTCATGTTCCTCAGACATGACTCCTCAATCACACGATTTAGTTACACATTGTTTTTGTTTATTGACTAAAGATGATTTATTTATTTAATATGTTCGGAAAAAAAGACTCCAATATGTTAGGATCGGAAAAGAACTAAGGAATGTGCAAAAATACGCTACAATTCGTATCACTCTGTACTCACTTAATACGAATACTAAGAAGCAATAAAATAAAACCCACAAAACAGGAAAGAAAAATCGTGAGAGTAGCCAAACAAACTTCATAAAGTTATAAGATGCAAGAGCAAGAATGTAAGGGTAGTGAGAAGGGACAGTGAGACTGACACGCTGGGGGTGTGAGGGGGTAGCGAGACGAGTGCGGGGCGGGGGCGGGCGGCGACGTCGCGACGCCAGCCCGGCCGGCGCCGCCGCCGCCGTCGACCTACTGCCCACTAATGCGTCCTATTCAAGTCTCAGCAAATCACTACAAGTGTAATGATTACTGACTGATACTGTTATCATAAGGATTCTCACACAGATTTTCCAATTATATCAGTTGTCATACAAGAGACAAATTTGCAATTATGACAATTATTCTATTTAAGGAGAGAAATGTATGGGAATTGGTAATTGTACAAAATGACATAATATTCAGTGGTATGGTATTCTATGCTAGTATTGAATAGCCAATAGATATTTAGAAAAAAAAAATGTAAATAAGAGACTGCATCAGGAAATGTTCTATTAATATTTTACAACCATTTATTTTAATTTGTTTGCATCTAAGGCTTGACTGAATGTAAGCATCCAAGTTCATTAGATTCATATACATAAAATATCATTACAAGATAAATAAGTTCATACCACATACATCTTATATTCATCTGCTCGCAGCAGATGAATGTAAGAGAATATGAGGTAATGAAGAATAACAGAGATCATACATTTGCAAAACATGATTTGTGCATAAACAAAAGGGGGTTTTCCATTATTAAAATCTTAAGGGGTCTTATTTATATGTTCTTATTCAAATGAATTATAAATTCTAAATACAATCAATAAAATAATGTTGTTATAAATAACAGGTGTAACCGAACTACTCAATTAAATTGTTTAATTTGCTCATATTGCTTCCTGTACAAATTTCAATATAGACTGGGTAACTCAACTATAGTGAGGACCACAATAAACAATTTGTTGGTTGCAGGTTAGTAGCAAGAGAAATGTAGAAAGAACTTTCTAGTAGGGCAAAACAAAGTCCAAAACACTAGCCAATAATGTCTCGTCCTGAAATAGATTGAAAGAAATTATGGAAAAGCAAGGTATAAAGCTAATAAATAAAAATAATAATGCAAACAAAAAAATAAAATTTGCATATTAGTTGTTGATACGAAATGTTTAGATAAACTAATCACTTTTAAACGTATTCACTGTGTAAAATTTATGAGTTGTTTTGTTATTTTAATGCATCGTTATTTTTTTACTTTTTTCTATAAATCAATAACTATGCAATAAAAACAATATCCGCCACACATATACTATGAGACGAAAGAGAAGGAAAATGATATAACACCACTACATACACTTTTTGCAAAAATATTTTGATTTTTTCACACAAAATTCACTGTCGGTAATTTTTTCTATGAGATTTTCGAAAAAATTGGCTTTTCTCCAATGTAGGCGATTCTTTCCGCAGCGGGTGACATTGACATTTGATTTGTTTAGAAATTGAATACGGATCTTACAGAAAAAATGTTATTTATAAGGCTTTCCAAAATTTAATGCAATTATAATATGACCCATTGAAATAAAGTTCATTTTTCATTCGTTTATGATATGATACCGAAAAGATATGATTTTCACTTTGTTTTATTTGAGTGTCGAGTTGCAAAATGAGTAGTGGTGCAGCTGTATTCTTAATGGTTACTAAACGAACAACTGGCTGTCAAAGAAAGCGTTTCAAAATGAGAACTCTGGCGATTTACAAATTTTAGCATTGTTTCTGTTATTTTCGTCCGGTTACATTATAGAATGAATGCTTGTGAAACAGAGATAAAAAATTATCACAACATTCAAAGTTCTAATAAAACTGACATGAAACGAATATTATTACACAGATTTATTTTCTAGTCCCATCAGGCTGTTACAAGTCACTGTGTATTTGAATTTAAAAGTTCAAACTGTGTCTCTGTCTGTTTGTATTTTAAAATAAATATTATTGAAATGGCTTCAACTGCGCCTTCGGATTCAGAATCAAACGTGAGCGGTTTTTACCGTTATAGCAACAAAGATGTAAAATATTTGTACACTTCCATGATAGAGGTAAGATACTAAGTACTACCTGTTTAACCTGGATTTATCTATTATTTACTTGAAAATAGCATGTTTGAGTTTAGTGAATATCTTTTGTAATTGCTATTTTTTATTTCCAGAACATGGAATCAATAAACCAGGACATATTACAAGTTGAAAAAAATCTTAAAAACTTGATACAAGTAGCTGGTCCCCTAGAGGGTCAACTGTCTGTGCTGTTACAATCACTGCCAAAACCTAGCGTCAACCTTCCCATGGAGACTGATTGAAAGTTACACCAATCATAATGTTGGAGTAAAAATACTTACAATACGGGATAACCAGAATAAATAAGTAAGAAGACTTCTCCAATCAACAGCTGTTCTAAAACAAAGACTAACTTTTTGTAAAATCATATGCACCGAGATAAGCTTCTTGAGAATTGAAAAGTAACTTGATCATTTAAGGTTTTCTGAATGCATAATTATATAAGTAACTAGTTAGAATAATAAGTACTATATTTAATAAAAAAATGTTACCATTATGGTTATTTCGTTTCTTATAACATGTTGTTCCATTGTCTTCCTATTGGCTCTGCAATGTTCCACAGCGTTGCTTGGTGAACGTTGAGTCTAGCAATGACGTGTCTACATGCAGTGCAGGTGAATTCTACCTAACCTGAGGTAATATTTGGTAATTACTTCTCCACACGAGTAATAGCTGTGCAGAAGGCTGTGCAATAAAGTTTGTTGTATTTGTACTTTTTGGAAAAGTTAAATCTCTTTCCATAGCAAAATCTGTGCATGTTTAAAAAATAAACTGTCAGTAAGACATTTTATCAAGTTTCATGAGAAATTTCTCAAAAAATTTATTGAAATTTTGTAAATTAGGATAAATGCCAGAAGAGATCACAGTGAGCACGAGGGCGAAGTCGCCAAGTCGCACGGAGGCCATTGCCAAAGCTCTTGTCAACCGCCCTATATATGGCAATGGTGTTCTTATAGGCTAGTATCACACAATAATCTAGTGCCCACCTGTTCCAATACCTGTCTTATCTTACCCAGAATTGTTTACTGGAAAAGTTTGCTTAGGCAAGCTCAAGTAACAAAGATCACCAGTGCCGTAATTAACATTTGAATGCTCTCACAGTTTAATAATTTTATGTACCGTAATTTATTCTACAAAAAGCTAAGACCTCTCTGCCGCCGCATTGCTGGCACCAGCATAGTTACGGCACTGACTACGGCGTTAAGATCTCTTTGGAATTCTCAACTAGTTGACCTAATAACTATATTAGACACTATACAGGGAGGGTTCTTGGAGGGAAAGTAGGTACCTAAGTACCTTAAATAACTTGGGAGGGATTAGGTGTGGCAAAAAATACAGGCTTTTTTTCGTCGTATTGGTTTCGGTTCCCATCTTATGAAAGCGACTCCGAAAATCTTAAGAATGCAATAATACAAAAAACGCGAGAAATATGGAATGTTTCATTTGAATGAAATTGACTCAACTAAAAATAAGGTAGGTACCTACTTTCCCTATGTGGAACATCTTTCATATTTTACAACCTAATTTAACAATTAATCTCTTCCTTCAGCAAACTGGGTGGAAGACCGGATAGAATGTCTAAAAAACGGAAACCTCTACTTCCCCCCAAAAGAAGAAATAGACTATAAAAAAATGACACCAGAATCGAGGCAGCCAGACTTTAGACAGAATAAATTAAATAGTACACAGGTCAGGTCCCTTCAATATTTATATTATCTTAGTTCCTCATCGTCACGTTGCTCAGTCGCTCTAATATTTGCCTACCTAAAAGTAGCTGATTGAGCTGAATCGTTTTACAGAGTAATTTCTCATCAATAGTACGGCACGATAGCCACGACTCGTGTGATAATTATGCGACAACAAACGACCTGGTGTATCACCACCTGCCGAAGCCTCTGTGTGGACCGAATCAGCGTTATTATAAAAGAGCGCAGCATCAGTTCTATCCTCAACCAGACCTCATGAAATGTTTTGTAAGTAGTACTCTCCTATTTACGATTGAACGTAATGTAACCATCACGTCCAACGGTTGGTTTGATACTCCTTACTCCAGCGTTCCAGAGGTCTAGTGAGTAGTGATCGCCAGTGGTACTAATGAGCACGCGTCCTGGATTCTCAGGTAGGGCAGGTTTAATTGGGTTTTTAACATAACATAACATCACGCCTGTATTACCCGAAGGGTTAAGGCAGAGGTGTACCTATAGTACAACACCTAAACTTCCAGCTAAAGAACTAGGAAGTGGTGAAGGGCAGGCGTTTTGGGGGACTGTCTCAAGTGCTGATTATCAGTTTAATTTGAATAAATGACTTTTGATTTGAGCACCCCACATTTCGCAGGTCCTTCCCCATAGTCAAACTATTTTGTCCAACTGATTTGACCACAAGGAATAATTTTCCCCGTGGTCTAACTTTATTGATATTGCAACTTTTTAGCATGCTGTATGCATGCAGTTTATGTATGTACACACGGCCACAAATCAAGCTATAATTTTCCAGTATAAGCTGAACTCTCATTGTACGGAAATCCTATACCTACAATGCGAGATCAGCCTATAAAACTGGTAATGTATAGCTTGATTTGTGGCCGTGTGTACAGTCAAAGATAAAATTAATGTCAAGCGTCGTGTCGTTCACAATTGTTTTCCTTTGTTGAATTTCAAATTATTCATCATCAAAAAGTAATCCATACTAATATTATAAATGTGAAAGTAACTCTGTCTGTCTGTCTGTATGTTACGTTTTCACGCCTAAACCGCTGAACCGATCATCATGAAATTTGGCAGAGATGTAGGCTGGTATATGGAGAAGGACATAGGCTACTTTTTTACGCGATAACCGACATCCACGCGGGCGGAGCCGCGGGCAAGAGCTAGTGATGTTATATAGGACTAGATCAGCAGCACAGAGTACTTTTATCAGCAGTTTACGACGCCGACGCTTTACCTCCTACGTCGTATATGTCCGCAGGCATATCCAACGTAGTAACACGTGAAATAGATGGCGGCTATTTTTTAAATAAATTGAGATGGAATATTTTTTAATGCTCTATGAACGGTAGCAAGATTATTAGTTCGACGTTCGGTGCCGTTCCTCTTACACGCACCATTACACGATGAAACGATTAGTTTTGAGCAAGGTTTTCTCTTCATATTAATGACATTGGTAATTTTGGGTGTTTGAGGACTTTCTATTAATGTATTCCCAACGTTTTATTAATGTTTTGGAAAGAAGTAGCCGAGAAGTACAAAATGCCTAATACGCGTTTTTCCTTTTTTCTTTGTAGTGTTTTTTTACTTGAGGTGCGGTGATAGAAGCGCAACGGTGCCTGGCCGTTGTTTTTCCACTGAGTTTGGCCTTTTTCAATTGAGAATTTGCGAAATGATAGAAACCGGTGATAAAAACCAACTTGGTTTCTGGAATTAATGTAGGTATTTGCAGCTGCAGTTACAAAGTCCAAATGAACTTTCTTAGGGGACCATTCTGGTAACTGTGATTTGGAACATCCATACTTCCATACTAATATTATAAATGTGAAAGTAACTCTGTCTATCTGTCTGTTACGTTTTCACGCCTAAACCGCTGAACCGATCGTCATGAAATTTGGCAGAGATATAGCCTGGGATACCTACGGAGAAGGACATAGGCTACTTTTTTACGCGATAACCGACATCCACGCAGGCGGAGCCGCGGGCAAAAGCTAGTTATTATATAACTTCGAATAAATTATATTAGTACGGTTTTAATTTTAATCATAACTGTACACTATAGTAGTCAAACTTTATATACAGGGAGGATCATTTAAGTCATTTGACCACGGGGAAGGATCCATGGTCAAATTTCCTTGTGGTCAAATTAGGTGGACAAAATCGTTTGACGACGGGGAAGGACCGCATTTCGCCAGTTATGTTTAAGTCCCAAGTAATAGGGGGCGAGCCTATCGCCATCAACAGGGTAATTAGAAGTTTCTCAGGTAGCAATAAGAATAATACAGGCGCGATGTCATGTTATCTCCAAAGGTTTCTGGCAAAGAAAGATGGCTACGTCCTATTTTAGCTCCATCAGCCTCGCTCTGTGCAGCAGGTGTCAAAACGTAAATCCTGCTTAGTTCCCTCCTGTCTTTTTTTAGGGCAATGTGACTGAGTGGGGTTTGAGGAAGCGTTTAGAATACGAGTGGAAGTGCACAGATGTGTCAGACTACATATCGACCCTGTATGAAGACACGTTTGTGCCCCCACGGCCTCACCAGTACCTACAACGAAACGAGAGGATGGCGCGAAACTCGTGAGTAGTTGTATTGCAGCTTTTTACTGTCTGCCCAAAAAAATGAACGCCTTATCTTTCACGTAGTAAATGAAACGATATTATACAGTTTAAATTTTTTTAATTGCAGGAGTTTCACAAAAAGTTTCTGTTTTAAGATGACAAAATCAAAACAATGATAACATCAAGAATCATTTTTCCACTTTTTGCAAAAAATTATTTAGTCTTTACAATATCACATTTTGTTCGAGAATAGGACAGTGACGTCCATATAAAATTGTTAACAATACAATAATTCTTAATGCTTTCATATCGCCAACACCTGGCACCAACACGAGATCAGCAAATACGTCTTATAAACTAAGTTTAGTCTCAAACGTTACAACTAACAATCGCTTACAACTAACATGATATAACTTAACAAAATGTTCTTAACATAATGGCAGTTCACGGAACTTTCACAAAAATGTATAAAATAAAGAGGTCAGAGCAAGACAAAAATACATACGAATTTAAAGAAAACAACATATTAGAAATGTCAAGGCAGTTGACTTATTGACTAGTTGTCAAGCGTCAGCGAGATGAGAAGGAATCCACTTTCGGCAGCTTTATTAGACCAGACCCGCCGGGGGTTTTGAACATGCTGCTTTGTACGTAATGCTGATGTTGAGCAAACGAGTTCGCAGACATCATGTTTTGTTGAGCAAATTGAGCCTGAGGTATGTGGACGTGACCATTATACTGCATTTGTGGAAATACTGGCGAGCTTATTCGGCTAAAGTTTTGCGGCGACTGAAAACCATTAAAATGATGACTCATGGTTGGAAAGCGGTCTAACACCATTGGTTCCCCGCATACTGACTCTTCGCGAGAAGGAGGCTGCGAGAACACGTTACGTTGGTTCAAGCTGGACGTTTGAGATTCGAAACCCGAACTTTGGCTCGAGGAACGACTCCCGTCTACATTGAATATCTGACGCTCTCCTTCAGAGCCCCAGTAGCCACCTGCCACCCAAGAAGTACTGTGACCCAGCTTGCTCGGCGATATTAGAGGCCTAGAACGAGCCATAGGCGTCGGAGCAACAAAACTGGGAGTAGCAGTAAATTTTCTTAAAGAGAAGATAGAATTCGTTTTCTTTTTTGTCTTTGTAGGACTACCTATACATAAGGAACTAATGCTCTCATCTAATTCAGAGTCTGAGTCATCCTTTATGAGTTTCTGATATTTATTGAAGGAAGGTTTAACAAAGATGGTGTCAGTTACAGAACTTGGACTTTTGCTTAGAACAGAATTGACACAAAATGTTGAATTTAGTTTGGGTTTTGTCCACATACTGTCAGATCTTGGTGTAAAGGATCTACCATTCATCATGCTGGCATTCAAAAGACCGAGATTTTCGTTTGAGGACTCTGAAAAGTTGTGCAAGCCGAATTTACTCAAAGAGACATCGTCATCACTGTCTAAATGCATAGTGTCGTCGTCGTCATCAATAAGCGTACTTGCTGAGGAGTTCGCCAGGTTCTTCATTTGTTTCGGAGAAGTTGGGGATCTGATTTCTACTCTTCTGGTTTCTGTCTTGATTGATTTGTACACCAATATTACTATAAAGATACATAATGTCTGCAACAAAAGATTTTATAATTATTTATTTTTTTGTATACATTTTAGCAAATTTTTACACTGTGGAATGAATATTCATTTTAGAATAAAATTAATGAGTATTACGTTATTTTTTATTCCTTTGCAAAATAGAAACACCCACTATTATGATGATATTTAGTTTGAACACTGACAATACAATTTGTTCCTGAAATTGACTAGATGTTTATTTTTTCATATAGAAAGGATCTGATGGTACCAACCTTAACAAAGCTCAAATAAATAGGTTCCACTGTGACATAGCGATGTCCTATCGTAGCAATAACAAATATCAGCCATTGCAAATCAATTAAAATAGTATTCTTCAAGCTGTTCACATTCCAGATGAGTCCAATTATTTGTAAAAAGCATACAAAACTTCCTAAGGTTTCCTGTGTGGTCATATTAAATTGGTCTAAATGTATCTGTCTAAAATTAAAACTTTTTGGCATCATGTTCACAATATTTATGTCATAGAAGTCATAGAAATAATTTTCTAATGCTGGGAATGTCATAGTTGTCTTCATCTCAATGATAGAGTATATTCTTTGAAGAAGACCTAGTACTATCTCCTTTATATTAGTTATTGTACTAAGTAAATTCTTGTATCTTAACATTAAGTTTGTGTAAAGTTCAAAAGAAACCAGTATAAAAAGTATAACTGCTATAAGCATTGAGGTATTGTTTATAAGTTTTCTCAGCAGTTTGTTTTGTTTCAACTGCTTTTGATTTATCTTGTTTGATGTCCTTGTTTCTAATAATTTGGACCCCAGTAGGGTTTCTTTCTCTTTGTGCAATTTCATTTGGAGAAGTTTTCGGCAAGGGTTACATAGCTTGTATGCCTTCTCTAACTGCATCCTGCAAATTAGAAACACTTCATAAGCATCATTACATACAAAATTAAATAACAACTCACAAGACAACTAAAATAATGCCTCCTGAATATAAAATACATGGTACACAATCAAATTAGATGGTAATTTATTAATTTTAGACATGTTTACCAATTCCAAATAGAAGCAGCCATGTAGCACAAAGTAATTATGATAATTTACAAGAAAAACCTAAACCTAGTGGTTCAAAAGAACTGCAGATTACAACTGGTATGCAAATTTTCAGATATAGCTAGGGTTAATATCAAATTGGATCAGTAAACATGACTTCTTATGGTGACTGATAACATTAATTAAACAATTAGCAGCATCTGAGATAAGTCTAATGTGCTAAATAATGTGGCCTCTAATGTATGGCCATGAAAATAAGTGTTTGCACTTCAAATAATACAACACTTATGATAATAAGTGTCTCTTTAAAATACCTACATAATTTTATATGTTTGAGTGGGTGTGATTTTTTTTGTAAATTTCGTTTTTTTTACACCCTTTACACAGGAAATTCAACTCATTCTGTGTTATGAATGATGTCTTTAGTGTTAAATATTTTTAGAATAGTATTAGGTACTTTTGGTAGTTGTCTTGACCTTGACACAAGAACATATTGTAGGTTCATAGTTTAAAATATAGTTACCTATATGATTCTATTTCATCATCAAACTTTCTCTCATTCATAGGAACAAAATTAGCTAGTTGTGTCACTTTCAACTGTTGATTTATATTACACATCTTGCAGAGACCATTCTTGGGTGGAGTATTCCTGAATACCTTAGGTGTTTGGTGACCCTGGTCATTGAATGCAGTAATTGGTTTATTGTAGTCACCATCCTGGAATTATGAAAATACACAATCATAAGTACAGCCAAGTAATTAGTGCATTTGTATTGTCAGAAGTCAATATCCAATCCAAATATTCTTTCATGCGGTATATGACAAATTCAGTACAAGCTACTAACATGCATTTTGTCAATACTATCTATTGACAAAATATACTGAATTAGTCTACTAAGACTAAGCACATGGAGTTCCATGATGAGATATCTGGGAACATGCAAATATACTGCCAGTTTCACAGCTTTTTTTTGTAACATCTCAAGTGACCTACAAAGCTGAAACATTGCCAATTTCTATCAAAAAGATTAGGTAAGAAAATTGAAAAAACTTCTTCCCAAACACGTTTACTATAGGTGTTTTTAAAGAGATTTAGAGCTAATTAAAGAATGTTTATTATGTTACACTTTATTGTAATAGTAATAACATTCATAATCAGTAATAACCTTACCTTGGTGAACCCATTGTACTGTTCACATTTTCGGCAAGTCCAGCTGTTGCGATCTGGATATTTTACCCAAAAATTGTTATTACAGAACCAACAGTTTACGCGCCACGGCAAAGCGGACCTGTAAAACAATTAAAACATATTTTTTAGTTTCTGTCGGGCGGGAAAGCGTTATCTATAACCTCACTAACTCACCGTAGTTTATAAAGTAATTTCACGAGTAACACTGTACACAAAACAACGGCTATGCTTATCAGCACTGACTCCATTTTATAAATATATTTCATTTTTGTCAAGCTTTATTTCCTAAAAAATCTTAAATTCCCTAACCTAAAAGTACACCCATTTTGTTTGCCACAGACAATTTTTTTGCTGGCTCAGGGCATAGCATAGACTTAGAAAACTATAGACCACTGCTTGGCGTGTCGCTGTAAGGGACAGAAAATCAAGGTACTTGAAACTTTAGGGTTACCCACTTTAAAGTGATTTTACCCCGAATGTTCTTCAATGTTCAGATGTTTTTAAATCTCTATTATCTACTTTGTACAAACGCACAGGGTTTATAAATAGAAACAAAACATCTATACCCAAAGTCTGAAATTCAGATCATTTATGTAAACAAAAGGGCTAACATATCAAAAAAAATATCTTCGTCATGGTTATTCATATAAAATGGCTAAAAAAAAGGTGCCATTTTCTTTTAAGTACTGATTTTAAGAAATAATAACTATAAAATAATCATACCGTATTATTTTTATAATTTTTTTAACAAAGTTATTAAAAAAAGGAGATTTTCCGGTATAAAATATTTTATGGTACTGGTAACAATGCAGGAGATCCAAACATTTTCAATTTTTTTTCATCTTCAACAACACTAATAATATTACAACTCTCATTCATAGATTCATATCGTAAGTAGCATATCTTGCCACATTTTGGGTGAAAACTGTTTTGAGTGGAAATCGATTTTGGGAGGCCTACATCTAGCAGTGGACTTAAAAGGGCTGATTATGGTGCTGATTCCCTTGTTCACAAACTAAACTAAATTTAAGTTCAGTGCATCTTTTTCTTTCTATTTCATTAAGAAAAGGACAGAAGATAAATTTTAGTTTAGTCCTGTCAAATTAATCAGCGCTTGACGTAAATTTACGTAATTTTAGCCGGCAAGTTTTTAATCACGTCTAAACTTGTATGGAGTAGTGACAGGCGCTGATTAATTTGACAGGACTTAACTAAAATTTATCTTCTGTCCTTTTCTTAATGAAATAGAAAGAAAAAGATGCACTGAACTTAAATTTAGTTTAGTTTGTGAACAAGGGAATCGGCACGTATGACGATCATAATGCCGTGTCTCCGACAAACTACACAAAATATTGTTTGGCAATGATATTTTGTTTGCATAGTTCTAAAAATTATTTCATTTTAATTTTATAGATGATTATTAACAAAAAAAAAAAAATGATAAAATGCTTTGCACCACCGTCCTGTCATTTTGGCAGTGACATTTCTTGACATTACTTTGTTTACATAAATTATCTGAATTAGAGACTTTGGGTTTAAGTCAAAATAGTTTATTAGGATAGGAGTTCTTTCACCTGCGGGAAAATGAACATTTAAAGAAAACCTGAGATACAGCATAAAAAATATTTTATCTCCACTTTCATTCATAATCCCCGTGATTTTAGTTTGGCGGGAAATCTGAAAGTTTTTAACACTTAATACCTACTACAAATACAATATTTTAAACTATAAATATATACTAAAAGGTTAAGATGTAATATTACGTCCAGTGAAAAAAGCAACAAATTTGCTGCCAGCGCTATACATACACTCTAATAAAGCATTCATCTGAAATGATTGATGAAGGTAATTTATTTTATTGGCGTACAACTTTCCCCTGAAATGGGGAAGTATTCGAGTAAAAAGTAGGCAGCACTGAGCTTGGAGGTTATGTGAAGAATAATAAATAATAAAAACATAATTCAGCTCTCATTTTATCTTGAAACAGCTGTAGTATATTTATTTTAAGAGTTGAAAAACCATATTAGTTGAAAACTTTCACTGTCTTTCACCGAATAAACTAAAATATTTAGTTACTTACGAATGAAAGGACAATCCGGTAATTTTCTTCTCACTATCGCTTTTGCAACCAAAAACACTGCACCTTACCATTTTGCAGCAATAGCTAAAGTCAATCCTCAACAAAAAACAAAATAATTAGTACTTTTCGAAATAACAAATTAAATAACTTAAAATTTCGTCGCAACCACTTTTCGAACGCGTATCAAACGTCAAACTTTGTTTAGCAACTGAAGTGCTGTCCTTGAAAAACGCGACATGCGATAAGGGACAAAAAATGTTAGGCTCTGTCTCTTTTCTTTACAAGCATCTTGTATATATTTTTCTTTTTCTTGTGTAAGTAAGATAGAAGATGACCATCGATCTATAGTTTTCTCTATCTACGGGGCATAGAGTTAAAAAGGGTAGTCCCACAGACTATATAATTAGTTTACAAGCTTGGCACTTGCCGCAAACCACAGAGGAAAGAAATATAGTCGCAAACTATACGTTAGGTACTGGATCAATGAATATCATAGACAGTTTTGAAAATGACACTCATTTTGACATTTTGATTTTGAGGTTATTTTAATATGTCAAAAACACGAGAATCGAGATAAACATTGCTCAAGACGGCTGAAAAACACTTCCAAAATAATATAATACATTGTTTTGTAAATAACGAATCTTATATTTAAATAAGTATACTGCAATGACACCGGAATCAATTTTACTTTTATGCAACTATGACGACCAACTGAACACAGGTAAGGTTATTTAAACTAATATCCATGTTCAATTTTAATTATCTTGTAAATTCACCTTTCCATCTAAATAACCTCTTGTTTCAGATAATGTAACTATCAAAAAACTATGGTCGGATAAATGGTCAGTCGGAGACATGGAGATATGTAAAGAACTATTAGCTACAGGACTGGAACCAGATGCTTTGAAGGATGTATTAAAAAAGTATCAAAAAGATAAAAATGTTATGGAAAATATTGTTTTTGTATCAGTGAGTTCATTCCTAACGTTTTGTGATCGCAATTGGAACCCACACCCAGAAACGTTGAGTATAGAAGATTTTTTTGGTATAGAATGGCCTAAAGACGTCGATGCTAATATTATGCTCCAAAGAGACTCGGAGCCAATATATGTAAATATTCTCCACCCAGAATTGTTATACTTCTCTACACAAGTTTTCAATGTGCTATGTAATGCTGATCAAAGTTTGGTGAGTTTATTTACTTTAAGAATATTATGAGTAAGAATGACTTAACAATTTGTAGTTACAAGATTTTATTTATTTATAATCATTTAAAAATACTGATTGTGTTATAGGTATTGTATCAATTTATGAATGAATTTGCTGAAAATGTTTATGCGATACAGCAAATCAGGTTACCTTTAGCAGTTTATGGCTTGCCTTGTCAGTGGATTCAGTGGGTTCTACTAAGTGACATGACAAATCACAGAATTTTCAGCGAAAAACTTGTCATCTTTAATCTTAAAGGGGTATAATTAAAGATAACAAGTCTTTCTATTAAAAAAAAAAATATGCTAATGGCTCTAGGTAACTATGCCACCCACATACATCAAACATAAATCTTAGCACAATTAATAGCATGCAGGCTGCAGTGGCAGCCATTATTCTACCAGTTGCAACATACTAGCACCCACTCACATCTATTTTTATTTTAATCTACTTTATTATCATCTACCTTAACCTACATTTACAACTTTAATATCCAGCTACACTTATGGTGGTACTTCAGAAGCAAAGTGGTCCATCAGAAAGCTCTAGAAGATACCAGTGCCACTTTATACTCTGAACTTGAGATCATAATAGCCAAGCTGACAAACCTCCTGCATGTCATACAAGACAAGCCAAGGCTTCAGATCCTGTTGTGTATGGAGATAGGCCAGGCCTATCTCATGTATGGCAGGGTGCAGAGGACTGAAGAGTATCTGAAGAGGGCCAGGGATCTTGCAGGACTGAAGCTGGAGTTAATAGGTACTGGGAAAAGGTTTACTGATGTAATGGGATGTGAATTAGAGATTTGAAGGAGTATTTTGATTTTTAGACTGTGGCAACTCCAACATTTTGTAGTTTTTCAATACTTCCCAAGATATTAGATCATTATTTGCTGGGTTTTTATTTCTACTTTGTAGAGAGGATAGTTTGATAGAATGGAACTTTAATCTTGTCAATACACATTCTAAAATTAAAAGTAGAGTTTCTATTACACTGAATACTGAAAAAAACTTTCAACTAATTTGCTTATATACATATACAAAATAATAGGTAATTAAATAAAAAATTTCAGGTATCCTTGGCAAAAGAACAAAGTTTCAACAAACAATAATACCCCAGCTTGCTCTGTCCAGTGAGCTGGACTCCAACATAGAAAGACCTACGGCTGAGGAAAGTCATGGCAGTTCTCAGTTACCTCCAGACTTAGAACTGCAAGATGATGTTAGGTTGAACAAGATAGCGTATACTGAGACCATCAGTCAAGCTGAACTGCCAAGCTTGGAGCAGATTCTTTGCTTGCTGACTGTGTGAGTAACTGAGTATTTGTTTTTTGTTGTATTTATTTACACTTTTTACAAGCAATAACTAAAACGTGAATCAAATAATTTTTGACTCATTCTGCATCCAGTGATCTGCAATAAAATTATGTCAGCTTTGTGCATGGTAAAAGTAATGCCCCTTTTCAGTAACACTAAGCGACACCGAAATTGTACCGGACGGGCGTGATCGCTTGACTCGAAAATCAGGAAGGTTGTAAGGCTATCCCAGTCCAAGCGGCGCTGACGTCCTGCACCAATAGTTCAGGATATCTTCAATACTCACTGCGACATTACTCCTGAAGAATTACAGGTTTACGGAAGAAATAATAAGACCGTATTACTGATAAGACTTCATAAATATTCAGGAAGCGATTTCAGGACTCCCCAGTACTACTATATGACTATTTAGATGGAATTAGTTCCATGTCGATGACTACGAAATTTATAGGTGGCGCGCTCACTAAGGTAGTAGTGCTCCTTTACCTTACTGAGAGCCGCGAATCGCCTCCCGTTTTAGAAACTTTATTGGTTTAAAATATCTTAAGTTCTAATGTGTTTCACACCTAAACACCCTTATTTCTATCACTTTACATAAAGTGTTATACATCATAAGATTCGTAAAATAATGGCCTTTCTAATGAGGTTTCTATCATGATTCTAACTATCCCTACTGAAAAGATATTTCAGTTACAACGGGATTTATGTGAATAATTAAATATTAAATTGTTTGCAAGTGACTTTACTGGCAAAGTACTGAACCGATCTCCACCATACCAAAAGAAACCTCAAGCTAGTCTATTGCCCTAGAGAAATCTAGTATTTTAGTTTTCGTACCTAGATTTTTCAGCCCGCTATGAGCCTCTGAATACAGGTTGGGTAGCCTTTATTTTACGAAATCCGCTTTGCGGCATTTAGACTCGATTAGGTAGGTATCCTGAAGGGCTAGATTTCAGGAAGTTAGGTCCAGGGCTAGGTCTCGGTCTAGGTGACCTGGATACAGTAAATGATTTTAAGTTTTGTCTATCTAACTTACCTAATCGAGGCGTACAATGGTCGAGTTTACGACTTTTATCAAAATTGTCATTTTGATTACATTATAGCTGCTAGGCAGCACTATCAATGACTATACTTTTTACATATTTGAGTTAGTATAGTCATTGCACATTATTTTGACTGTTTTATTACGCATTATTGCGACATGAAATTTTCCCTATTTGTAGGTGGGGCATATTGTGTGGAAAAAAAGTGTGCAAAAATACATGGGCACCTACGTAAATAGGAACATTTTTGAATAAAACTCATTTCTGATGGCGCCTCAGCGCGCACATCATCGATTCTACATAATTTATGCTATTATTTCTAGTATTAACGAAGAAATTATATTTCCTATATACTTAAGCTAAGTTAAAATTACTGATTTTATACAAGCTAAATTGTTGGTGACGCATCGTCGCGAACATCTCTCCCGCCGTGCAGCGCAGTGGCGACTCGTAGCGACGTCGGCACGGCGCTGCATCACGCCAGTGAGCGACGACCGTAGTCGCGACGCTCGCCGCCGCGACGCCCGCCGTCTCGACGCCTCGTTACTTCGGTAGTGGGACGAGTTTCTTCACCGGACGCTTCAGGGTGCCGCCAGCGGTGCGCACCTCAGCAGTCCGGACCTCACCATCAGCCCCTGGAAACACGGCTATTATGCGGCCTCGCGGCCACGTGTTGCGAGGCAGCTGGCCGTCGGCAATGAGAATAGGGTCGCCCACCTGTAGTCCTGGCCCGCGGCTATGCGGCTCCCGCCGGTTTTGCAACTCCGAAAGGTACTCGCGCACCCAGCGTCGCCAGAACATGTCGGCGAGTATCTGTGAGCGCCGCCATTGTTTCTTGCTGTCTATACCCGGTTTCCATATTAGACCTAATATCTTTTCGGTGTTTTCTGTATCTCCGATGCTGACAACTTCAGTTCGGATCTGTGACGGATCTATGTTTTCGATAACTTGCACACTGTTCGATACCCACTTCCTGAGTTCGAACTTTGCTTTGAGGTGTATGTTCTTCACCGTCGTTGCGATACGCGTTGCGTCCTCGACCGTCTTGTAACTATCGAGGTAATCATCCATATAATGATTAAGGATGATAGCTTCCATTGCTTCTGGATGCTCCTCTATGTGCCTTTTCGCATTCCAATTCTTTGCGAATATGGCCGTGCACGGCGAACTTGCCGCACCGAATATAATGGACGTCATTCGGTATTCTTCAGGCGCTCCCTCCCTACTATCGCCTCTCCATAGGTATCGAAGTGCGTCTCGGTCTTGAGCTCGCACCTTTACCTGCATAAACATTTCCGTTATGTCGCCGGAAATGGCTATGCAGTGACGTCGGAACCTCATCATAACGCCGGGCAGTGACTGCAGCAGGTCTGGTCCAGTTAGAAGGAAGTCATTCAGTGACAATCCCCTCGATTTGGCCGCAGCGTCATGTACTATGCGGAGCTTTTCTGGCTTCATTGGGTTGAACACGTCGAAATGTGGTAGGTACCATATTCTACCTGGTGTGCTCGTTTTGGGCGCCTTAAAGTCGCTGAGCAGTGA
The DNA here is from genome assembly GCA_947523025.1 of Dryobota labecula. Lineage (NCBI taxonomy): Eukaryota > Metazoa > Arthropoda > Insecta > Lepidoptera > Noctuidae > Dryobota > Dryobota labecula. Next base: position 4,927,159 of record OX383292.1, read on the forward strand.
TAAATCTGGCAGCGATTGGTACCTCTCGGTATAGGTCCTATACCATTGTACCCGAAGGGAATTTGGCAACTTCTCAGTCAGTAACCGCATCAATTCGGCGTTGATTAAGTAATGTTCATTCTTCAACGCACGTAGCGTGACTATGCCGCTCCTAACTCGGCTTGCTAACGTGCAGATATCCTTTGGTGATTCACTGCAGCGCGGCAGCCCACGGAGCCTATCTGTTTCAGCTTGAGCAATTGAGTCTGGACGGCCGAACTGCAGCTCGAGTTCTCTCATGATGTCATCTGGTCTTGCATGTCCGATGAGTTCTGAGCTCACTGTTTCCAGTGCACGTCCGCGCAGGCTACTTCTCAGCCTAGCTGTATTCTCAACATCGTTGAAATATCGACGAATTGTTTCATAAATGGCGCGAAACGACAGCCATTCTGTATGAGCCCCACTGTAATTTGGTAGGGTCATAATCACCTTCGACGCCGAGGGGTTATTCGATGACCACTGTTCTGTTTTCTTGTCGGCTAGCGACGCTATAGCGGACGTCAACTCCGTTATGAATGGACGGAGTTGTGCTTCCCCCGGATCCTTCGATGGTACTATATTTTTCACTTCGTTCACTATAGGATGAGTTAACATGGGTACTTGCGTTTGATGGAGGTTCACTATTGATCCGACATCGATGGAGGGGTATTTGTTCCCTCCATTGGCATCTTCTCCCGAGGGCAGTTGAGTCTCGACGGCCTTGTGGCTTCTATATAAACTGCGGTTCCCCTCGGTGGCATTGTCCTCCGGGGGCGGTTGAGTTTCGACGGCCTTGTGGCTTCTATATAAACTGCGGTTCCCCTCGGCGGCATTGTCCTCCTTCAATGGCTCAGGCTCAGGCGCCTCCTCTAGCCACGATCGCACATACTCCTTGTTCGAATTTCGATCATCCATGTAGCCATCAGAATCTCCTTCTTCGGCTCTTTGAAGTGCTATTTGAGCAAGTTCCAACCTAATTTTCAATAAGTCTTCACGTGCTCTCAATATTTTCCTATTCGACCGTATCGTCCTACTTATGGACGGCGGTCCTCTATGTTCGTTACGGGCGTCACCCCGGGTAGTCATTAGCATGATTCCTCTATAAGTTCCATCCTTTTGGTCAGCTGATTGCTTCACTGTTTTGTCTGGATTAACTGATTTATCCGAAGGTTTTAATGTCCTATCTGAAGTTCCTTCCAGTCTGGACTCCTTCCTGAATGTAGTCGGTTGTTCTATTTGTTCTATCTGTTCTGTTTCCTTTGATTGTGTTGGCACAGGTACGTCTTCACCCCCGCTCGGGGCAGGGGGTGGCGGCGGCGGTAGCGGCTGCTCGGTCCCTTCCGTAGTGGATGGCGAACGTGGAGGTAACTCATGACGTATAGCTGTAGAGGTACGCGTTCTGTCCAACTCCACCATCCATGCTTCAGGTGCTTTGCCTTGTGACCTCGTGACCGGCATGTTGGTTTAGATTCAGGGACGTCACTTCACTATATGTGCACTAACTGTAATCCTTTACACAGATGTTCAAAACTTCCAAGATGTTTCTTCTATCTTCAAAACAAATCTTCAAAACGTCAAAGGTATTTCTTCTATATTCAATGTTGATTCTTCAAAGTTCAAAAAATAATCCTTCAGGAAATAATAACTCTTCAGTCATAAGTCTTCAGAATTCGAAAATAATTCTTCAGGATACGAAAATAATCCTTCAGGAAAAAATAACTCTTCAGTCATAAGTCTTCAGAATTCGAAAATAATTCTTCAGTCTTCAAAATAATCCTTCAGGAAATAATAACTCTTCAGTCATAAGTCTTCAGAATTCGAAAATAATTCTTCAGTCTTCATAATAATCCTTCAGGAAATAATAACTCTTCAGTCATAAGTCTTCAGAATTCGAAAATAATTCTTCAGTCTTCAAAATAATCCTTCAGGAAATAATAACTCTTCAGGAAAAAATAACTTTTCAGTCTTCAAAATAATCCTTCAGGAAATAATAACTCTTCAGGAAAAAATAACTCTTCAGTCTTCAAAATAATCCTTCAGGAAATAATAACTCTTCAGTCATAAGTCTTCAGAATTCGAAAATAATTCTTCAGTCTTCAAAATAATCCTTCAGGAAATAATAACTCTTCAGTCTTCAAAATAATCCTTCAGGAAATAATAACTCTTCAGGAAAAAATAACTCTTCAGTCTTCAAAATAATCCTTCAGGAAATAATAACTCTTCAGGAAAAAATAACCCTTCAGTCTTCAAAATAATCCTTCAGGAAATAATAACTCTTCAGTCATAAGTCTTCAGGATTCGAAAATAATTCTTCAGTGTTAATTCTTCAGGAGTCGACAATAATCCTTCAGCCATAAGTCTTCAGGATTCGAAAATAATTCTTCAGGAACAGGTCCTCTGATTCCAGGAATATTCCTTCTTCGAAGATATCCGGCTCGACAGGACCAACAGATGTACCGGACGGGCGTGATCGCTTGACTCGAAAATCAGGAAGGTTGTAAGGCTATCCCAGTCCAAGCGGCGCTGACGTCCTGCACCAATAGTTCAGGATATCTTCAATACTCACTGCGACATTACTCCTGAAGAATTACAGGTTTACGGAAGAAATAATAAGACCGTATTACTGATAAGACTTCATAAATATTCAGGAAGCGATTTCAGGACTCCCCAGTACTACTATATGACTATTTAGATGGAATTAGTTCCATGTCGATGACTACGAAATTTATAGGTGGCGCGCTCACTAAGGTAGTAGTGCTCCTTTACCTTACTGAGAGCCGCGAATCGCCTCCCGTTTTAGAAACTTTATTGGTTTAAAATATCTTAAGTTCTAATGTGTTTCACACCTAAACACCCTTATTTCTATCACTTTACATAAAGTGTTATACATCATAAGATTCGTAAAATAATGGCCTTTCTAATGAGGTTTCTATCATGATTCTAACTATCCCTACTGAAAAGATATTTCAGTTACAACGGGATTTATGTGAATAATTAAATATTAAATTGTTTGCAAGTGACTTTACTGGCAAAGTACTGAACCGATCTCCACCATACCAAAAGAAACCTCAAGCTAGTCTATTGCCCTAGAGAAATCTAGTATTTTAGTTTTCGTACCTAGATTTTTCAGCCCGCTATGAGCCTCTGAATACAGGTTGGGTAGCCTTTATTTTACGAAATCCGCTTCGCGGCATTTAGACTCGATTAGGTAGGTATCCTGAAGGGCTAGATTTCAGGAAGTTAGGTCCAGGGCTAGGTCTCGGTCTAGGTGACCTGGATACAGTAAATGATTTTAAGTTTTGTCTATCTAACTTACCTAATCGAGGCGTACAATGGTCGAGTTTACGACTTTTATCAAAATTGTCATTTTGATTACATTATAGCTGCTAGGCAGCACTATCAATGACTATACTTTTTACATATTTGAGTTAGTATAGTCATTGCACATTATTTTGACTGTTTTATTACGCATTATTGCGACATGAAATTTTCCCTATTTGTAGGTGGGGCATATTGTGTGGAAAAAAAGTGTGCAAAAATACATGGGCACCTACGTAAATAGGAACATTTTTGAATAAAACTCATTTCTGATGGCGCCTCAGCGCGCACATCATCGATTCTACATAATTTATGCTATTATTTCTAGTATTAACGAAGAAATTATATTTCCTATATACTTAAGCTAAGATAAAATTACTGATTTTATACAAGCTAAATTGTTGGTGACGCATCGTCGCGAACAGAAATGAATGGCTGAATAGAAATGAAAACAGGTATAAAAGTAATAAACTTAAAAACTATTATTTTCAGCCAATATCTAATGAAGGCTCAGCCGAAAGACGAATTGATGAATGAAGAACTTGCCCCCTACATTGAGGCTGTCCTATCACAGAAGAAAGGCGCATGGCCTACCAGGGTAGCCGCCCTGCTCATCAGGTGCAAACTGGAAGCCAACCATAAGAGAACTGTGGAGCGAGCCATGCTGCAGTGCGAGACTATTGTTAATGATAAGACGGGTGCCAGTTCTACCACCAGGTAGGTCTTTTAACAAGCATTACAATAATAATTTAACTTCGTATTAGCTCGTGGCTAACTAATAACAGCCGCATGGGTCGATCCATCAGGTTAAGCTACGCTTGCCGGGATTGGTCCGTGGATGGGTGACTATCTTTACATACCGAGACTCCTCCGTGCCTCGGAAAGCACGCTAAGCCGTTGATACTGTCTGTCATTCGTGGATCTTTGACAGTGGTTACTAGTTGTCAGAAGCCCGTAAGTCTGAGTTCTGACAACCAGTCTTACCGAGGGGTATCGTATTACCCAGTTACTGGGTTATGGAGGTCTGATAGGCAGTCGCTCCATGTAAAATACTAGTATTCAGCTGCATCCAGTTAGACTGGAAGCTGACCCCAACATTGTTGGGAAAGGCTATGCAGATTGGTTGATATTCCCCTATCTCTCTATAGGTATGGCATTTTGTATGGTGAAAAAATAAATAACACCTACCAAATATTACTGTCGTAGATTGATTGACGCTGTTATTTACAAGCATACAATACACGTTAACTTATTCTCTGTTCCATGCCATCACACATTATGTGATTGATGGATCACCATAGAAGCATTCATAGTTTCATACTAATTGTTTGACTATTTGTGTGCTTTGCTGACTGTGAAAGTGTCACCATTCGTGATCCTGATAGGCTCTTATCTATCTATATACTAATATACTAATATATAAAGCTGAAGAGTTTGTTTGTTTCGTTGAACGCGCCAATCTCAGGAACTACTGGTTCGAATTGAAAAAATATTTTAGTGTTGGATAGCCTATTTATTGAGGAATATTATAGGCTATATATCTACGCTACGATCCTTAGAAGCCAAGCGAAAAGAACGGAAGTCAGAAAGAACGCTAAGCGATAACGAAGTTTTAGCGCGGGCGAGCGACGGGATGCGAATGCGACGCGATTGGTGGGCCGAAATTTCACGCGGACGAAGTCGCGGGCAGAAGCTAGTTATTACATAAATATCTTTGCAATTACCATTACCTACTTTAGGATGTATATCTGGTGCTTCTAATAATCCTTCCATATCCTATGGGCTCGTCTTCCCTACCATTATCGCGCCCCAAGTCTACTCCTTGATATGCAATGGTCTCTATAGCCCCATGAAACATGAGGCTCCAGGGGCTAGTGTGAATCTTTTGGTTCATTTGAGTAATCCAGTCTGGTCAACCCACGCTGGGGTCTGTGCATTTCATTCATTCATTCATTCTTTCTTAGATTGTCATACCTGTGGGCTACTGGGTTACAACCTGCATGGATGTGGAGGCAGCAGCTAGCAGACCTGTACCTAAACCTGGGACTTGTAAAAGCTGCCTTGGAAGAATACCTCAAGTTACATTTGTGGGAAGACGTCATTGTGTGTTATACTACACTGCAGTTAAGACATAAGGTACAAAAGTTTTTTTTTTTGGTGGTATTAGTTTCTGCAGCATATTGAATGAAATAATATATGGTTTCTTAACCCTGGCTACCTATTTGGTCTTGTTGTGACGTATTAACAGTATTTTATTATATAGTGAGTAAAGTCTGTCAATAAGTTTTCTTTTTTTTTTCAGGCGGCTGAAGTGATACAACAGCAAATTGATCTGAATCCCACGGTAAAATTATACTGCCTGTTAGGTGATGCAACAGGTTCGTATTTTTTTAAATCAATTCATCAAGAGTCATGTCATAATTTTGATCTATTTTATCTATGTACGATATTCACAAAAAAATCTTTGCTACCCTTTCCATATTTTTTTTTTTGTTGTCAATGATACTTGCAGTGTTGCTAACATGGTTATAAATTCTACTATTTTCTAATCACTGCTAATCCTTATTTCCAGATGATATCAAATGCTTTGAGAAAGCGTGGGAGTTTTCAAACCACAAGAGCAGTCGAGCACAGAGACATTGGGGCAACTTCTTGTTCGACCACAAAGAATATGAACAATGCATTCCACATTTCGAAAAATCTGTCGAAATTAACTCGATACAGGAGAGAGTTTGGCTTAGATTAGGGTTAGTTCTGAATTAATACGTAATATATTCAGGAATCTGAATCAATGAATAAGTAATTCTTGCAAAAAACATCAAACATAAATAATTACGTACTACATTTTTTTTTCTAGACGTCTCCAACACAAAATCTGAAAAAAAAGAACCGATTTGAAAATTAATGATTTTCCAGTAGTTGGATTTTAAAGAATAGCTAACATAATTAAACTTTATTGGTAATTTACCTGCCTAAAGCATTATACTTGCTTACTCATTTTTGTATATTATTTCAGCTACGCAGCCCTTATGATGGAGAATTGGGAGGTATCAGCGAAAGCGTATCGTCGCTATACATATCTGCAACCGAACACGTTTGAAGCGTGGAACAATCTCGCGAAAGTATACGTGAAACAGGGAGACAAAAATAGGGCTTATAGGGCTCTGATAGAGGCACTAAGATTCAATTATGATAATTGGAAGGTACGTTTTATTTCGAACTATTTCGCCAAAAACCTTAATTTAAAAATCCAGCAAAGATTTATCTATCATCATCATCATTATCTGCCTAGCTTTTTCCAACTACGTTGGGGTCGGCATCGAAAGATTATATATATTTAATCTAAATTTTGTAACGTTGCTAACAAAGCCCTGTAATATAGTATGTATGTTCGGTATCATTTTGGAGAAATAACAGACCTCTGTTGTTGGTTGAAGGCAATTCTTATCTCAGAACAAAAAAGTACGGCTGTTTTCAAGAGCACAGTTTAATTTAAAACTTTTGCAGCTCTGGGAGAACGTAATAATAGTGAGCATGGACACGGGGCACTTCGAAGACGTGATTCGTGGTTGCCATCGTATGCTCGACCTGCAGCAAAAGTTTGAAGATGTAGAAGTGCTAGGACTACTGGTGCGAGCTGTTATTCAGGACAGTAAAGATGCTGACGGAAACAGTGCTGCTAGGTAAAGTTTCTTTTAGCGATATATTTATTTTTATCACAAATCATAATTGTAAAAAATCTCTTGTTCTTATAAGTTTGTTTTTATATTGACTCTGCTCATTTATTAATAATATGTACGTTTCTCTTAGATTGCGAAAACGAGTTTTGGAGTTGTTTGGAAGAATAACGTCGGTTCATCAAAATAACCCCGAAATATGGCAGTTATACTCAGATTTAAGTCCATCATATTTGTTAAAAGCGCAACGCTTACTAAAAGCATACAAAGGCTTTACCCAGGTAACGATACTATCTAATAAGTATCTAGATAGCATTACATTTACAATTTATTATGACATAATTTGAAATAATTCGATGTATTTTATTTTTACAGAGTGGCAACTGGGCTAGCAATCCAGACACGTGTAATAAAGTGATAGTAATGGCTCAGGCCCTTCTCGAACTAAGTCAAAAAGCTAGAGAGGAGTCAGAAGAGAAGGATATACTTCAAGCTAATCAACAATTATCTTCTGCAAGACTTACTGGGCAGGCAGTCATCAGGGCAGCTGAAAAACAAGATTGGCCTGAAACTAAAAGTGGCTTGGAAGATTTAAAAACGTTATTTTCTAATGTAACAGAATACATGAAATCAGTTATGTAAATGGTGTTGTTTTATTTTTCTTTCAACGTTTTTCCGAAAGCGGAAAAACGCTGTCGTGGGTGCAAACATGCTAGCACAATGCCCTGTTTGGTTTTTTAAGACCTGGATACTGTGATTGTATAAATAGTATAAGTTCATACTAAGGTATTCTAGTTTGTTTCATGAGCTAACTCCAAGATTTTATTAGAAAGAAAATGCTGACAGACAGGATGTTATCATTTCGAAATGTGAGACCTAACAACATTTCACTTAAAATCTACTAAAATAGTTAATTTAATTTTACGTCGGCAACACTTTCAATCAAATTGACATATCGACGTTTCGTTCCTCAACTCAGTTACTCATGGAAATAAATTAAACGTGTTTATTTTTTGACTAGTTTTCTTTTAATATTTTCCTAAGTTTTCATGATTTTAACTTAATTCCTATTATTTTAATCGTCAAGCAAACAACCTTGGTCACAGAAGTTTTAGGAAAGAAACCTTGAGTCAATTTTATAGACACAAAAACTAAACGTCGCTGACTCGCTCGCTGTCATAATTTGTGCGAAGGTTGAGGGGGTGTTACAGTTTTCTTTCTCCTAGAAATTATAATTAATTACCGTGCATATATAATGGTACATTAATTAAAACGCTCTCACCATGGCTACGGCTAACGACGAGGAGATATTGGAGGGTTTTCTCTGTCCAATATGTAAAGCAGACTTGAAATCCGCCTCCACACTGACGAGCCATTTCGAGAGTTTACACTCTGAAGAACAGGACGTCCTAAGATCCTTGAAGGATATCTTTGGTAAAGCGAAGAAGATAATATTGAACAATGACGATTCTGATTTGAAAGAGACGTTTGATCGTGCGTTAAAGTTTAGTTACCAGGAGCATCGTTACTTGGATGAGGAGCAATGTTTAGGTGTGTCGCGTAGCTCCACGGAGTATTTGAAGGGAGTGCGGTCTGCGCGGCTGGAGAGGTACGCCACCGAGACTAACAAGCTGCTTATAAGGCTGGACAAGCTTGTGTGTAACATGCCAACGGAACCCAGTCAGAGGAAACTACATGAACAGGAAGTGAGTTGAGCATTAGATATCCTTTATTTTGTTGAAATGTTTAATGCGAATGTGGTAGTAGTAGGTTTTTATGGAGCATTTATTTGCTTTAGGTACTAAATGTGCTCGGAAATGTAAATAACTACTAAAATTTTAATTATAATTTAACTTTTACTTACTAGTATTTCATATCATCATGATATGAAATACTAGTAAAAGTACAAATTATGTTGTCTGATTTCTACTTCAGAGTCTGATTAAATTAAGCACATGCTCAGAATTCTTCTCACTATCAATTTCTATTGAACTCATAATTATCAAAATAATATTGATTAATGAGTTAGTGATAATGATAATACTTTCAGAATTATTATTATATACTGGAGAAGCTATATTGTTTTCATTCGTTTAACCTTTTAACCGCCCCGGTCGGATTAATACGACAAATTTTTTCGTGCCCGTACCGCCTCAGTCGTATTTATACGACTGAGGCGGTACGGGCACGAAAAAATTTGAGTAAGAACCTATGTTCGTTTTGTGTTTTTTATATCATTGCACGACCATATTTGTCATAGATATTTATTTGTAGATTTATGAGCCGGGCGCTGGGGGCACGGCAATTGATATAAAACCAAGGGGTCAATAGGTTAATCTGTTTGTTATGTTAACTTATCTCACAGTGAATATGACCTAAGTAATAAAATATAATTAACCAAAGAGAGATGTGCTTTACTGAATAAAGTCTTTGATTTATAAGAGCAGTTCCACACATGATTGTCCAATTACTCAAGAGTTTATCTATACAGTGGAACACCTCAATCTACTTAACCAATTATTTAAGGAAAGATAGCAATAGGTACAGTCATGGCTATGGACATCTGACCAATGGGAAAACAAAATTTTGGCTCCTGTAACACAGGTGTTTTACCTAGCGCAAGAGTCAGGGCTTTCACTTTGTTTTTTTTATGCCAATAAAGAATTATTATTATTTCCTTTATTCAAATAAATGTACATATAAATTATATTTTTAAATATTAGAATATAAAAAATATAAAAACATTTAAAAATATAAATATAATATTTAAAAATATAATATATTATTATTATTAAAATCCTGTGCCCGCGATGACTACATTTTTGCACCAACCAATAAAAAAAAAGTTGTAATATTGTTTTTGTTTAAATACATTTCTCAAGCTCTGTTACAATGGTCATAGATGGCTCACCAGCTCAGCTGGTTTTGTCATTTTTTTTTTTTTTTTTCATTTACTAACTAGGGTTTCAGCAAACATCTTTGCTATTGGTTGATGAGTGTAGATAAGCATTACTGTAGTGGACAAGCTGCAAGCAGAAATAGTCGTTATGGTAGTTAGATGTACGTGCTCGTCACTGTACACATAGCAATGTATGCCTATTACTCTATTTATATTTACCATTCCTATATTTCTTGTTTATATTTATAGTTTAGTTATCAGTTGATCCTATCCATGTCAGAATATTCTTTTATTTATTTTTTACTAGCTTTTCCCGCGGCTGCTGTTTTTTCCTGCGTGGATGTCGGTTATCGCGTAAAAAAGTAGCCTATGCCCTTCTCCATATCGCAGGCTATATCTCTGCCAAATTTCATGACGATCGGTTCAGCTGTTTAGGCGTGGAAACGTAACATACAGACGAGAGTTACTTTCACATTTATAATATTAGTATGGATTATTGTACACCCTAGGGGTATCATTATAAAGAAACTTTTTTTTAATTTTGACCAACTTTAAAATTGTTAACCACCTGCTGCAACAATATACAATATTCTATTGTTTTGAAATCTATTGTGTTTATTATATTTGAAAACTCAGTCAAAAGATGATTATGCTTTGTCAAATTAATATACAGGGTGTTTGGCAGAACGTTGAACATACGAAAATGGTGGATAGGTGGGGTCATCTGCTACTTACTCAGGCCTAATTTATTTGGCCCTGGCCCCCTGGATATTAAAAAAAAAAAAAATTTTTGCTTTCTTCTAGTTTCACCACTTTCTTAACTTTAAAGTGTAATTTGTATTAAAAATGGGTAAAACAGGCAATATTTTTATTTATTACATCTTTCTGTAAGTTTGAGGAGTCATAACTTTTTTTCTAGCTAACATCTGAATAAAGCAATAATTTTATAAGAATCTGCCAATATTAAAGATAAAAAAATAAACTAAAATATTGCCTGTTTTACCCATTTTTAATAAAAAAATACACTTTAAAGTTAAGAAAGTGGTGAAACTAAAAGAAAGCAAACAAATTTTTTTTTTATATTCAGGGGGCCAGGGCCAAATAAATTAGGGCTGAGTAAGTAGCAGATGACCCCACCTATCCACCATTTTCGTATGTTCAACGTTCTGCCAAACACCCTGTATATTGAGAGTTTATCAGAAAACCGAATTAATTATTAATTTAAGTAAGTTTTTGCTCTATACTGTAATTGCTGTATGACGTTCCAGTGTGTGGATAAATAAAAAAATAATCTGAACAACTTGGTATGACCGACACAGAGATGATTTTACCAGCCATGATTGGCATACCAGATTATTATATCAATGCTTACCATCAGATATAATAGTGTTGAAACATATGCCTAGTAAGAAAATAGCTGACCTGACACACAATGTCCTAAAATCCTATTGAAAATATACTTTCAGTTTTTCCCTAATTTACCATTTTTCTGGGCAACTTTCTAATGTTTCTTTCATTAAAAACCTTATTTGTGAACATTACAAAAAAAAAATGGTTTAGCCTTTAAAGTCTAGCCATTTTCAAATGATGCGCTTACAACTAACAGCATTTCATTTTTGTTTATATAGACAACTAGCTTTTGCCTGCGGCTCCGCCGGCGTGGATGTCGGTTATCGCGTAAAAAAGTAGCCTATGTCTTTCTCCATATCCCAGGCTATATCTCTGCCAAATTTAATGACAATCGGTTCAGCAGTTTAGGCGTAAAAACTTAACATACAGACAGACAGTTACTTTCACATTTACCTCCTTACTAATAAACGTTGTATAGCGTCTGTATAGTTACACAACGCTTTGTCTTCTTCTTTCGAAAGTCAAATTACTGACGAGTGAAAGAGAGAAATCGGTGTGTAACTATAGGTACAGACGCTATATAACGTTTATTTGTAAGGAGGTTATAATATTAGTATGGATGTACATCTTAGTTTAGTAAATTGTGACTTGTTTCCAGGTAGTCCCCTGGTTAGACGGGTCCTCAGTGAAGCTGTGCCCTAACTGTGCGAAGACCTTCAACCTGACACGGCGGAAGCATCACTGTCGACTGTGTGGCTCCATCCTCTGTAATGACTGCTCACTATTCCTAGATATTAATGTAGCCAGTAAGTATTTATTTAATTTATTGTTTAGCAAACAAACAGACTGCCCACTTCATCTGAAAATTGTATGTGAATGTCCACCTGACACTGTCATTTTTAATGTAATGTTTTTTTTTGTAATGTCTATATCTCCCTGTATCCGTTTAAACATGCGTGCCAATTGCGGAGTATTACACATGGAGTATGACATTATAGAACAAACAAAAAAAAAGATTGGGGTTATTAGATCTTTTTGAATATTAAAATTAAAACTTAATTAACACTTGTTACAGGAGCGATAGTAGACCCATCAGTACCACAGACAACAAACCAGCCGGATCACGAGATAACAGAGAAGAACGGGCTCCGACTTTGTGAGCACTGCTATAATCTCATAGAGTTACGGAAGCAGGTGCAGGAGAGTCGGAACGCTAAGACTGTGCTGGTGACTGCGTATGAGCAGATGAGGAGTTTGATGGATAAAGCTAGGCCTGATGTCGCTATGTATGAGAAGGTATTTTTTATTTTTATTCTTCTATTTAGTGTGTTTGTAGAATTTATGTTACACTAGTTGCTACCCGCGGCTTCGCGTAGAAAGTAAGTTTACTCCTTATAACATCAGCTATCTGCCAGTGAAAGTCCCGTCGAAATCGGTCCAGCCGTTTCGAGATTAACCAGAACAAATAGACAGAATTTAAAAAAGAGTTTTTGTTAAAAGTAACGTATATACTTTCATATGCATTTAACACTAAAAAGCTGTTATTTTAACATAACAAACAGACAGACACTTTAATTGTATTTATTTGTATAGATAGGAAGTTCACAGCCATAGACACTTATTTGTAGAATATGGTACATACAAAGCTGTTAGGTATAGAATATAGTTATAATTACTATTACTATTACTATTACTATTACTACATATTATAAAACAAAGTTCTTCGCCGCGTCTGTCTGTCTGTCTGTTCGCGATAAACTCAAAAACTACTGCACCGATTCTCATGCTGTTTTCACCAATGGATAGCTTGGTTCTCGAGGAAGGTTTTAGTATATAATTTGTTAACTTTTTGTATGCATTTCTGTATGAATTAACGATATTTGTTGGAGGTGTCGGAAAAAAATAGGCCGTCTGGGAGCTTTCAACGAAAACGCTGTCTAAACCCTTTGAGATATAACAAAATAATGTATGGTAGAATTGTGTATCTTATAAAGGTCTTCAAAAAAGTCCGCGATGGCATATGTCTATCTCTTAAGGATAACATACTATATCCATTTTATTGTCTTTTGTAGGTATTTGTTTGCCGAATTTTACTCTTGGAAATGCGATTACGATAACAATAAGCTATAAGTAGCTATTAGCCAAATTATGTTCGTAGATTAATAAGCTAGCTACTTATGTGTATTTCAAACAGTATACAAGAATATTTATCATAAAAACATTACTAAACACGGCGGCCATATGACTAAAATTTGTGCATTATAAAACTTTCGTTACTTTTTCACTGACATACTCGTATTTATCACTTTTCGATAAACTAACACTCAATACGAAATCTACACTTATTTCTCAGTAATTCTGTATAAGATTCTTCTAAGATTAAACCGTTTTCTCATTGAATCCATTACTTTACGCACGTATAACCCTGATGAATGTTTACAATATATGCATCGCGCGCCACACCGCCACACGACCACAGAGTACAGACGTATTTTGTTTTCTTTTTTTTTTCGTTCGTTTAGTGGTGTTCCCGCTAAAATGTCAACCGGTCAAGTATTAGTCGATTAATCGAATTCTACAGCCAGATCGTGTTGCAAGTACAAAGTAAATGTCAAATATTTCGTCCAATTGCGAACGTGACCCTGAGAAAAGTTATGCACCAATGGTGTTCATTAGATATTTCGAGCGTTTTATCAGCACAAACGGTGTATCATGCAACATTTCGGAGGATTTCGTTTTGTTTTCACATTGTTGGTACTTACGTAAATTATTTTAAAATTATTATTTGTGTCGCACTTCTATTTCGTGTTGTAATTTGGTACAATTGATTGCTTTAAGAATTTGAGTGAAATTTCGTATTTTGATTTTGTGTTTGTTATCTTTAGGTAAATACTCATTCACGTTCAGAACATAAGTACTTTTATTATATTAAATCATTTGTTTCGGTTTCTATTCACATAGTGAATCACATTAAAATTAATATTAAGTTAGGATTTTGAGATATTGCCTGGGATATGGAGAAGGACATAGGGTACTTTTTTATGCGATAACCGACATCCATGCGGGCGAAGCCGCGGGCAAAAGCTAGTAAAATATTAAAGGAAACCTACCATACCTTCCACTTTTATCAAAAGTCATTAGCGCGGTGCAGTCGCCAACGCAACTGTGCCCATATTTTACGAATACTACTCCAATAATTTAATTAAAGTTTTCTTCGCAATATTTTCAAACATTATTTTTTATTACCCATACTCTTATTAGTGACATCACGTAAGTATCAGTTTTACATAATAAAACCATGACGTATCCTTCGTTTAACTATTTACACTGTACGTTTGTATAATACAGTATCTGTTTGGTGACCCGTAACGTAACACAATTATTGTATGCCTTTATCGGGCAGCAGTGTCTCACAAATGTTACCCCTATTTTTTTTTATCAAGCACCTCCTGTACAATACTACTTTTGTGATGAGAAATAAATTATTCAATGAATATTAATTATTATTAATAACAGCCGTATGGGTCGATCGATCAGGTTAAGCAACGCTTGCTGCGGTTGGTCTGTGGATGGGTGACCACCTTTACATACCAAGATCCCTCCGTACCTTGGAAAGCACGTTACGCCGTTGGTCCTGGCTGCCATTCGTGGACCTTTGACAGTCTTTATGGGTCGTCAGACGCCCGAAAGTCTGACAATCAGTCTTACCAGGGGGTATCGTATTACCCAGTACCTGGGTTTTCCTGGAGGTCAGATAGGCAGTCGCTCCATGTAAAATACTGATATTCAGCTGCAGATGATGATTATTGTTCAACGTGAATTGTACGTTAAAACATTCATGCATATTAATAGGAGCTGCTATTTCCCCAGATGTGTCAAAGCCTATTCGACGGTGAGACAACCTACAACCTGACTGACGTGAACAAGATGCGCGGACGCATCGGCAAGTTGGCTGAGGGCATTGACCTGCTGAGTAAGCAGATAGTGACCTTCCCTGCCGAGCCCGGCACTCGACAAGCGAGGCTACAGACTGCTATCAGACAAGCTGCTGCTCATTATATAAAGGTAACTAGCGAGTCTAGCGACCCACCACTGCTTCGCACAGTTTTATGGACTTGAAAAAACATCGAGATTTCTTTATTTAATTATGAAATCGAACGTCAATAAAAAAATAAAGGTAAAAGTCCGAAAGGTAGTTGCTGAAAATCAGCGTTGTTGATGATAGATTCGTCCGAAGTCACAACATTTTGCTGAGCAACGACCTGTTCTGGCACAGATGCGACGCACGGCTTTATTGTTCTTGTTATTTGTTTGTTACAAAAGTAGTTATTTTCCACTCTGCAATCGGCATTTTGTTTTTGTTTTGGTCGTTTGTTAGTTGACATTTGCCAGTGACGCAACACAGTGTATTTTTTTTTTTACAATTTAGACAGGGCGTTATTCATGTCGTCAAGATTTGTGCACGTCTATTTATCTTAAAAAATTAAGCAAGTATCAGCAGCAAAAAAAAAAAAAAAAATAGCACCATTTGTGGTTGGTTTTTTAATAAATGGGGTAGATCATTAATATATACTAAAAACAGGAAAGGTCCCCATATCGAGCCTTGTGGAACACCTACTTTTACTTTTAAACCGAGTGAATTGACACCAGTTATTTGAACTTGCTGTTGTCTATAATTTAAATAAGATTTTACTAAACAGCGCAAGTTTACCTAGTCCATAATGCTCAAGTTTCAAGTAAGGTTTCGTGATTTACGCCGTCAAATACCTTGGAAAGGTCACAAAACTGTACTACACTGTCACATTGTACTTATGAAATGTGCCAAATAAACATCAATTCTTTATTTTAACCTTAATCTCAACATTCATCATTTCAGGAAGACCTCCTTTCCTTACGGAAATTGCCAACCGAAGCTCAAATAGAAGAAGTTCGCAGACAACGATATGAGCGAGCGGAAAGACAGATTCAGATGGAAAGAGAAAAGATGGAGCGACAGAGAGGGAAAATGGAGGAGTTGGCAGGACCTAGTGTGATCAGGGTCGAGTGCAGTCAGGACGACGATGATAACCCGCTCTTGGAGCAGATGAATATCATCAGGGAGTATATTAAGGAGGCGCGGAGGGAACTCAAGTTTGAAGAGGTTAGTCTTTATGTTATTGGATAGTCAAAACAATCTGACATCCCACCTAATGTTAAGGTGAATGCGCCAGGTTTAGCATGTAAAATTCAAATTTTCTTACGTTTTTGCAATTTGCAGGTTCATGCAACGTAAGAAAATTTTAATTTCGCGGGATACCCTGGCGCTTTCGCCTTGAGATGAAACTAGTCGATACTTTTTCAATACAATTGAATTTATTTTTCAATTTCGGGGGGGGGGGGGGGGGGGGGTATTACTCCACTGTTTGACATTGTACATCCAAAGTTAAACATGATATCGTTTCGTCTTATTATTATTAATTTTGTCTGTACGGAAGCAGAATATTAAAATACAAAGCCATTAAAACGTTATGAATATTCGTTTTTCCTGCTAATTTTAATGCAACTTTGGGCGTAAATAAGTAATAAAAGAAATGTAAAATCTCCAAAACAAAGTCCGCTCCGACAAAGCTCAATTATCTAAGATTTCAATAAACTTTATTTGTAATTGATTTATCCAGTACTTTTTCATAAAACACAACCTTCCAAAGGACTCTTCGTAATTTTTTACGCGCGCGGTTTACGATGAATTATCGTGCATTTCACTCAACACACGATGACGGACACGATGCTAGGTGAGACAGCTTGCTTTTTGGCCACGCCCACCAGTGAGTTCGAGCCCGCGACTAGTTGGCTCTTAAGTGGTTACGGCCGGCCGTAGACATATGCAATACAAGAGGCATGATGTGTTGCCATGCCCAAGCCCATTCCAGAGACAAGGCTGTTATGTCCCAACATCCTGCTACTACCCTGCCACCCATAGGCTACAGACGCAACATTATAAATAGTCCTCCAAACCGAATTTCATCCATGGCGACCAATCTCAGCGGAGACCAGCCTTGACTTTCGACGCGAACCCAGGATCCGCTCAGCCATCGCGCTTACGACAGTCAAGCACAAGAAGCAACATAACATTTTTGTTTACCATGGCCATGTTACTAAAACTAAATTAACACTAAACTCTGCACTGTTACCTGATAATCTGTGCTAACGTAACCAAAGATTTAAATCGTTAGATTCTCCCTCATGATACTTATGACGCGCGAAAAAGCGCCCATACTGAGAAGAGTGAGTTCGCACATCCCGCGTGGAACGATAGATAAGATTTTCAGTATGTGTGAGCAAAACAATACTATTCAAATGTCAATGAAACGTGACCTTCTATTGACGCGGTCGGGCGAATCTAACGATTTAAATCTTTGAACGTAACAGCTAATAAACATGTTTTGTATCATTTCGCAGGTTGCAATATTAGAGAAGAATTTGAAAGAACTGAAAAGGGAATATCAACTGCAGAAACTCTCCAACAAGTCCTAGTCATTCCAAATGTATAGCTTTATGTATAGTACCTATGTATATCACTTTTTGTATTATAATTTATTTACCTTGTCAAGATACACTCAGTTGTTATATTTTATACTTTAAGACACATAAGAATAAAGTTCATAATTTATTGGCGAGCTTTTTATTTAATCCTATGATTAAAAGCCATTCGAATGGCTGCATGAGAGGCAGTGGCGTAGCGTGGACTAATCTAGACGTGGACGAAGTCACATTAGCGGACACCCTTTTCTTTCATTACCCGTTTACAAGATCAATGCAGAGAGATCCAATCATATTTTGGTGAATACAAAAGCAAACTCGGGACCCATTCATAATAGTGAAATATAATAGTAAAGGGAGGATCCTCCGACCAGACGGGTGTCGTGTCTGGTGGGCAACTGCCCAACGGTTGATGTCGGGATGTTGTATATATGCTAGTCGCGCGGTAAACTGATAGCGCGATGCAGGATTTTTGACGTCAGGTCTTTGATGCGTAGTTCGCATGTGGCGTTGTTGATACCGCCACAATAGTATTCCTGAAGCTACATCCGAAAGTAGACCACTGCTGGGCAGGCCTCCCCCAAGCACCGCCACTTCGACCGGTTCTGTGCTTCCCGCATCCAGCGCATTCCTGCGGCCTTCACGAGATCATCGGTCCACCTTGTGAGAGGCCTTCCAACGCTACGTCTGACAAACTGACGGGAATCCCGCGCGAGTTTTCCCCCATCGTATCGCGTATTCACTTGCTCGCGTACAGACTACATAATATAGATATCTTCCATCCAGCTCAACCACGCGAGCGAGCGACTAGCGATCACCGGGACGGCGGGACCGCACACACGGGCAAAAATTTATTTCTTTTTTTTTTGTTGCCATTTTTTGCGGAAATTACAGGTCACATACGCGTTCTGAATGTAACCTCAATTAAATATTAAATATGTGTGGTAAAGTTTCGGTAAAGCGTATACTTAGTAGGATCTTATAAGGTACTAATCGTACTATTTTGAGTTCATGTCGTTCGGACTTAAGTCATTCAAGGGGGCCTTGCGTGAGGCCCGCCCGTGGGCTAGGGGCCGCTTCGCTCACGCCTAGCTCCGCCACTGATGAGAGGTGAATCACGCCATTGAACTGCACAGATTAGTGCTCCATTAGAACTTCATCAGGAAAGCCCGAGCATGCTTTCCTATTGAAGTATGGAGAAATTATAATTGTTAACTGGTATAATGATATATGTAGACAAATCTAATTTTAAATGCGCGCTTGTCCATTGCTTGTTTCGTATGTACACATATCAATTGTTTGTATAGACAATTTAGTGGAGGGGCCTTAATGTAGGACTAAGCCATCGCCATGACGGCTATTGCAATCTATAGTGGTCTAGTCAAACTGTTGTCACCTAAAGATATTAGAACGTCAATTTTCTCTGTCAATTTCAAAGAAATTTGACAATATATAAAAAATATTATTATAGATACGAATTGTCTGGAATATATTTTATTTTTATCATTACCTTATGTACTAAAATATAATGGTTGATTACGAAAGTAAGGTCGAAATTGATAGCAATGCTTCTGAAAACATAGAGCCGTCAGAATATACTATCACCGAATCTCAGCCGAGTAAGAAAGAAGTGAAGCTCGCTTCCGTAGACAAGCGGGTGTTGTACCAAGTGATCTTCAACGATGTTGACGTCACTCCGGATCCCATCAACAATCCGAAGTATGTAACTATGGATGAAACGCAACCACGCGCCGCTTTTGATGCTAAATTTCGAGCCAGAAGTGAAGCAGCTATTAGACTGTCGCGATCAAAGTCCAAGACGGGCGGCTTGGTCCCGGACAGCGCGAAGGTGTACGCGACCACTATGAACCTTGACGACATACAAATCGATCACACAATCAACACCGAGGAGGGCATCGAGCCCGCCGACGGCGATCTCTCCATAGCGCCGTCCGCATTCTATTTACCAAAAATGAACCCGGTTACATCCTATCCACCAGAAATAACCATCACACTTAAAGAAACTGAAACAGTATTTTTATTTTCGTTACCAAGTTTAACTTACGATAAAGGATCGGCTGACGGCAATATAGTTGAAGAAGAAAATACTTACTATGAGTACATCACCGTCGGAAAAGGGAGAAATCGAAAAATGGTAGGTCAAGAAACTCAAACCAAAGATACTATTAAGCAGTCGAGACATACACTTGCTACGAGGCCCCAGAAGAAGAATGCGATATCATTCGCGTCAATGTGGGACATGCACGATACTTACTCACGTATGGCCAAAGCGGAGTCCGTCGAGGAGGAAGACGAAATGGTCATGTATCAATCTGCAGCACCCCATTTGTTACGGAAGAAGAAGAAAATCCAAGAAACAGGCCGAGGTAAAACTTTTGAAGAAATCGCTGTCACGCCGCAATATTTAGATGCGGTGCTTTTGACAGAACGTGTACTCGCATCATTAGAATATGACGCCGCCCAGAAGAAGTTCCGAGGACTCGTAGCTATGGATCCACTTGCATTAGACTTGGTATATATTTATACATTAAAGCCTTTGTGGACTTACGAATGTGAGGAGTCCCTGAACAAACCAATCGCGGGTATATCTTTTAATCCAAAATGTCCAAATATATGCGCAATAGCTCATGGAAAATTCGGGTACGCAGATTATTGTACAGGGGTAGTCTGTGTTTGGTGTACCAAAAATCCTCGTGAACCGGAAAGGATTTATCGCTTTGAGGATTCTGTGACGTCTGTGTGCTTCTCTGACAAGAACCCGAACTGGTTGGCATGTGGGTTTTGTAACGGTGATGTGATAATATTAGATATTACTTCGTACACTATTAAGACATTAGCTAGAAGCAAACGTGATACAAATCCATGCTTCGAGCCAATATGGGTAATTACTTGGCGCACTATAGACAGAGAAGAATACGTAATAACAACTTGTCAAGACGGAAGGATCCGCAGGTTGCAAAGTACCAAGACGCACGACTTTATTAGTGCACCCATGATGCGCATATCTACTGTCGAAGGAAAGTTAAAGGGCCTGGAAATAGCCAAAACGTGTTTAAAAGTGGACGTTCCTATCACAAGGTATCCAGCTGTTTTGTGCATGTTATGGCATTCTACTATTGACCACTGTTATTTGGTGGGTACTGACGAGGGCTGCATACACAAGTGCTCCACGCACTACCTCAACCAACACATGGACGTATACCGCGCTCACGCTGGCCCCGTCACGGATATGTGCGTCTCACCTTTTATGAAGTATTTGTTGGCATCTTGCGGCTCTGATCACGCTATTCGACTCTGGATAGACGGCTTGGACGACGTCATCATGACATTAACTTGTCCTGGTGCAGTGAACGGGATCGCTTTCTGTCCAATAAATGCGACTATTCTGCTTTCCGCGAGTGGGAACACGCTATCAGTTTGGGATCTTCGTCGAAAAATTCACATGCCATGTGCAGAATACAATTTTCCCTCTAATGTGACATTGACGTATGTGAGGTTTGAGGAATCAGGGCAAAACGTATTTGTCGGGGACACGATAGGTAGACTTCATACGTTCCATTTAGAGGACACACCGATACCTCCGTACGACCAGGGAAAAATGTTGGATGATGCTATAAAAGAAGCTCTTTGCACTAGACCGGACATGTTAAAGCAACTCGATAAACTTTTAAGGTTTAAAGAGCGAGAGACAGCAAAGGTAAAGGAATAACTGATGGCTTTTTTAGGGTAGCGCAGCCAAAACAGCCGCCGCAGTTTTAGGGTAACCCAGAAAACCCACCTCAATTTTTTTGACGTGACAACTTCTAATAAATCGATGAACGCCGGCTGCATGCACGAAAAAGGATGACTTATTGTCCCGTTACGCTCATTGTCGGGGTAACGCCCATTGTCCCGTTACGCTCATTGTCGGGGTAACGCCCATTGTCCCGTTACGCTCATTGTACGGATGAACGCCGGCTGCATGCACGAAAAAGGATGACTCATTGTCCCGTTACGCTCATTGTTCGCTTGCGCCGCATCAATGTTTTGTTATGACGTTGTCAGTGTCACGTTAAACTATCGTCCGTAAACCAACTTTACAGACTACCAATTTTTTTAAGCACCTTTTAAATAGCAGTTTTTAGATTTCCTTACCTAAAAATGCCAATGGGACCCAATTTAGGTATTCCCGCCAGCGCCGTCTGTCTGCCCTAAAGCTCAGATCTTTTTAAAAACAGGTACTTATGCAGTTGAAATTTTCACAGAATATGTACCCACACGTGTACCTATATGTGTATAATAGGTGTCACCAAAGAAAGAATACCTACTACATATGTATTTGATGTATGTGTATGTTTGATGTGTGTGTGTACATATGTCTTTTGATGGTAGGTAAGTTAAGTGTGCGAGTACCTACGAATCTTTTAATTTTATTTCAAATTCACTAAACAATCTACTATATGTTTAAACTAAATAACTAATTAATATAACTACTTAAGTAGGTACGATTTATTGTCGAGTTTAGTTTTAATAAAAACGCTTGCGAACAAATATCGCAGTTTATTCACCCCTCTAAGATCGCCCATCGGACACAAAACCTTCAACTGTAATTATAATCATCACATTAGCTTTGTGATACCTTAAACCCCAGCCCTGTAGGCTGTATTATATTGAGTCTGTGAACCCCGGCTAGTAAAAATAAATCATTGTTTTGCTGTCCACGTACAACTTATTTCACTCAAGGCGAAAGCTTCAGGGTAGCGCGAGAAATAAAAAGAAAAGAAAGAAAAATTGTTTATTCTGCACAAACAAAACGCACTTAATACAACAAAAATAAAATTATAAAATAAACACATTCAAATAGCCAAAAGCCAAATTAAAGTTACCTTACGTTTTTGCAATTTGCAGGTTGTATGTTGATCTAAATATGATTCACGGCCGTATCAAATATTATTTTAATACTAGCTTTTGCCCGCGGCTCCGCCCGCGAGGAAGTTGGTTATCGCGTAAAAAAGGAGCCTATAGCCTTCTCCATATCCCAGGCTATATCTCTGCCAAATTTCATGACGATTGGTTCAGCGGTTTAGGCGGAAAACGTTCAATATAGACAGAGTTACTTTCACATTTATAATATTAGTATGGATTTATAGAATTACTAGCTGACCGGACAGACGTTGTCCTGTTTGCTAGAACTCGATCGCAGCACCACTGTGGATCTAAACCATCCAGGGACCCAAATATACACACAAAATTTCATCAAAATTGGTTCAGCCGTTTTGGAGGAGTTCAGTCACATACAGACGCACAACAGAATAATAATACCTATAATATAAAGAAGATAATCATAAAAGTCATCAATACAACTCTCTGAGGCTCACTTGCACGTTTATATGGGTTACCCTAAATAACTTGATGTTAACAACTAACTCAGGGTTAATCAAATAATTCATCTTGCGCCACCAAGAGTTAGAGGTAAACCTCTGGTTTAACTTATAAATTTAACCCAATGATTTAGGAGAGTTAGGTCACTAAACTCTGGGGTAGTGTTAGTAGATACCTACAGAATATAAATACAAGACAAATAAATATCACTTTGGGGCATTACAGTCACGGCATACGAGTCGGTTTTACTCCCAAGGCGCGCCTATAGATGTTTCACATCAAAAAGCAAAAAATCTGTGCTGTTGCTGTGTTGTACCGGTACGTACTATATTGTCGTATGTGTAAGACATGGGTTCCGCAGAGCATATCGCACACCGTTCACCCGCGTTGTGCTTTGCCGAGCGTGATTCCGCTTATGGGCCTTACCCCACCGTACTTGTCTGTGGTCTTAATCACCCGCCTTGGGTCACAGTTTTGTTATTATGTGCCATTACTTTAATTGCAACAACTGTTACTTATAAGCAGGCATTATGGTTCGAGCGATAATTGGAAAGCTGCGAAAAAATGTTTTGAGCTGATTTTGTTTTGCAATAAGTTAGTGATTTATCTTGTTTTCATGTAACAGTAGGTATCTATAGTTTCCTGGTCCTCTATCATACTGCAATCATCAAGTCGAACAGTTTTATTTTATGGACGACGATGACGCATTTAGCAGCGTTCTCCATAAAGAAGGAAGTCCATCCATTAATATTATTCAAGACATGTTGGTACCTACCTAACCTAAAACCGAACCGCTAACCCATAAGCAAAGGACACAAAGACAATAAAAAACAAAGCTTAGTCATTCGCAAATTAAACGATCACACCGTATCAGGCCCTACATTCAGATGTAAAGTTTATCCACCCCGCGACGCTACCGGCGCAGGCGCAGGCTCAGCCAAGCGTGACGGTGGCCAGCTCGGCGCAGACAGCATTAGTGTCGCGGGCGCGTGCGCGGGAACACCTGGCTAAAGAGTCCCTTATTACAGTAACATACCTGCCGAAATATCACTTACAAACGCAAAGGGTTGAGCCGGCCAGCCTGTTCATCATGAAGAAGATTTTCAACAAATTCAGAGAGAGTAAGTTGAACAGTAACTTGCGTAATGTAAGTTATTTAACATTATGATATAATTGTTACCTACATGTGAGCTAATTGATGATGGTCAAGTAGGTTAGCGACTGTCAGTCTGTTCCGGTGAATCACTGAGGCAAGATTTTGAGAGATTTGTTGCCGTTTCTTTGTATAATGAATGATGATGTGCACGGTACTCATTTGAACTAAATATCCGTTTACTTTCAAGATCCCACTAGACCCAATCATTATAAACGTATACTTATCAAAGTCCGACTCCATTTTTATTCTATAAAATACCGCGGATACACGCATATTTTCATCTCGTTGCACATAACATGAGTGGCCGTCATGTAGCGCGTAAATTAATCGTCTTCATGGCTAGTTCCCGTGCGTCGCTCCCATCGTCCAAAACAAAATCACAACGAAACTAAAGAGCAACATGGTATGCTATCAGATACTAGAGTCAGGTTAATTTCTACCCGTGCCGCCTACATTTCGCCGGCGCGCTCTGCCGATGAGAGCATGCGTGCGCGTGCGTCCATCGATACACGCTGTATCGGTAATTGCATCTCCTTTTAAGAATGTAATAATAAAACTGACCAGGCGACCCGTGGCATATGGGTATTTAGAGCATCAACATTGTAGAAACGATGATTAATTTTTTTGTTACTTAATTGATTTTAATGACAATGCTGTTGTTCATTGTTCATCTTATTATTTTGAAAACGTGTAATTACTATACATTAAAGTTTAAACCTTTTTGGTTAAACTGCAAGAGTAACTTTAATGTCTTGCACACGAAAAATGCAAAAATGTTGAACATATTTCACGAAAGTAGGTGAGATCGTGATGCAGAGCGAAGAGCGAATGCAATTTCGAGATTGTTTCGCTGGGCCGCCCGCGTCACCGTGACAGGACGAGTGTCCACAGGCGGCGCGGCTGCGCGGGCGCAGGCCGAGGGTCGAGAGGTCGTGCGCGCAGACGCGCTCCGCCCCCCTAATTGCCGCGCCCCACGCAAATAAATAATTTTTATCCACTGCGTCGAGATCACGCTCCTTCTTGACCTTAAATTATTGTACGTAAAGCTCTTTTTTCTGAATTTTAATCGGTTTCCCGAATGCCAGTGTAGCAGGAATTCCCTGTGGATGCCGAAAAGCAGCCGAGCGATGATCGCGCTTTTATGATACCATCGCTACGTCGAATTGTTAATGATACGTTTGGAACCGGCCATAGATGTAATAATTAAACGTTTTGCGATGTAAGCATCGTGTAATCTACGGTTACAGATAATATTAAGAAGGCTCGATACCTGTAATAAGTTCAGCTTGAGACAAATACGAGGCTGTGTTTAGGCGCTGTAAAACAAATGATATCATAAACGAATCATAGAGCATTGTCCGAGCTGCGTTGTCCACTTAACGTCAGTCTAAACAAATTGCATTCCCTGTTAAGATAAATTGTGCGAGGTTTTGTAATCCGAGAAGAATAGGAATGTGGTCAGTGAGCTAGGTTCAATTGGAAGGGACAGGCCCTTCCTTGACCATGTCACGTCAGTGCGTATACCTTGGACACGCCATGTGACGGCACTGCGTCGGGTCAGCTTACGCGTTCAATACATACTACATAGTAAACAATACCCACGGTAGACATTTTTTTCTTGACTTTCAACGAAAATTAACAGAATGACAGTAGTTTTTTTCTTTTTATAACCGATTGGGCAAACTCTTGACCTTGATCTCGCCTGATTGAAAGCGAAGGTCTATGATGGAACGAGCGTTGCCAGAAGATGCCTGTTCACTCTTGCTTTGCAGACGGGTTATACTTATATGTGGAAGGGAACACAGACGCTGTCAGAGATTTCTACACTTTGGCTGTGCGCATAATAAATGTGGAGGAGAAGCGCTGACTACGACTACACGAGATATCAACCAAGATACTTTTATCTTAGCGCTACTCAAGTTCTTATCTCCTGCAGGATTAAGGAGTCGATTAATTTCTTCCGGATTTCTTTTATGCTTGGGCCTTATTTGAAGGCTTAAAGTCACCCAAAGGGCAATGGAGAGGGCTATGCTTGGAGTTTCCCTACGTGATCGAATCAGAAATGAAGAGATCCGCAGGAGAACCAAGGTAACCGACATAGCTCGAAGAATTGCCAAACTTAAGTGGCAATGGGCACATTGCGCGCAGATCAGATGGCCGTTGGGGCCGAAAGGTTTTGGATTGGCGACCGCGTACCGGAAGACATAGCGTTGGAAGGCCTCTCACAAGGTGGACTGATGACCTTATGAAAGCCGCAGGAATCCGCTGGATGCGGGAAGCACAGAACCGGTCGAGGTGGCGGTGCTTGGGGAAGGCCTATGACCAGCATGGACGTCTTTCGGCTGAAATGATGATGCTTGAGCCTGAAACTGTACACCATCGTCGTCATCGTCAACTGTCCGTTAATTTGTTTTCTACTTCCCTCATTCTTTACCTAGATTGAATCAGCTAGTCTTCATCAGACTAGATTGATTGATTTGATTGAATCAACTAGTCTTCAGGTGGCCCAGTGGTAATGGCCCCGACTTACGGGTGCAGTTTTGACCGTCTTGGGTTCGAACTCAAAAATAAAACTCTTTTCTTCGCTTTACTTTGTGTAAATAATTTCATCACCACTGCTCTCAATAAGGAAAACATCGTGTCAAATTTCGAAGACATGTGACATCTACCCGCCCGCACTGGGCCAGCGGCAGCGTGGTAGATCATAGCCCACTTCCTTTCGAAGAATCTCGAAGAGAGGAGGCCTGTGTCCCAACAGTGGGAACATTTTAGGCTGATTATGCTTCACCTTCCTATAAATAATTTAAAAGTATTAAGCTTTGTGCTTCCAGTCTCGCTTGCTCTGTGTAACTTGCAGTTCTATTGTGATAACCTCACAAACACTGTTGCATAATAAAAGTGTTCAGATTAACTTAATCATCCTCTCTATTGTGGCATACTTTTATTTATTAGTAGTATTGTTATTTTTCCTATCAAGACGTATTTTATCTAATAGGTAAACTACTTACACAATAGCTATTGTTGGCTCACTTTCGATGTACGGATACAGTTTGAATAAGTTACAATGCTGGTACCATGTTGTTACTTTAAAGGGATAGATCCTATTTAACGTAGTAGAGAAGTAATGGGCGCCAAGTGGGGCAAGTGTAGACGGACTTTAAAATGTACGTACTTAGCAACTGATTTAATTATTATTTATTTCTACGGATATCTTGAACTTCCTGAGAACGAAATTCAAAAGCTACATTAGCGAATACCGTTTCTATAAGTTGGAGCTTAAGGGGTTGCATTTGAACTTCAATGAAATTACTGTTCATTCATACACAGCAACAACTAACGACACATTTCTGCTGCTAAAGAACAAAATCGATTTCAAAATGCTTTGCTACCAAATCCTACGCTACGTACCAAATCCTATTTCTAAAATCTTTGTCGTGACAGCCTCCAAAGACTGCAGACTAGATTGTCCTCGGCATTTTGCGTAACACGCAAATCACCATCAATTGTAATGCACTTACTTTGGCCTGAGATGGTAATGCACGTAATAAAGGATTTAAACATAATTGCGTGTCCATTTTGTAAATATGTCAACACCCATCGTCAGTGGTCGAGACGGGTGGGCGGGACGAATCGCGTAGCCCGTACTTGTGATTACCTATTCGCTACAGTCATACTGTGTTTTGTGACATTAGGAAAGCGTTCCACTAACCTCTACGGATTTCGCTTTCTATTGTCAGTAAATTCAACATTATTTGAACGTCGAATCCTAATATTGGCAGACAAAAAGTGCCACTTTCTTTAGCAAAAACCAGTTTGCACGCGACTAGATAAATAAGAGATTAGTTCGTCTACCAGATTGAGTTTGAGTGTAATGCTGTTATAATTTATGGATAACGGATAAAATCGAAGTCCTGTTCAAATGGATTTAAGAGCCTTTTAAAATTGAATCGATGTACCGCAGCATTCGCATGATCATTCTACATTTTTGCGTCTGCGTATATGGGGTAATATCTAGGAATACATGCAGTCATTACGGGATGCAGTGTTATGCACACAATGGATGATTCGTGCAGGTGTGCGTCGTATGCGCAGGCAATGGGCAGCCACCATAAATGGCTCTGCAGTAAGTGTCTTCCGTACAAAGTTAGGCTAATGGCGAAGAATACTTGAATATTAAAAAGGAGAAAAAAATACCGGTCAAGGGCGAGTTGGACTCGCGCACCGAGGGATCCGTACAATCATATATAGCTTTATAAGCTTCATTCGTATAAGTAGGACCTAAATAGTTATGTGCCCAGAAAAAACTACAACTGTGCTTCACCCAAAGCAAACTGCGAGTAGATAGGAAGGAGGACATTTTGGCTGTGAACCGCGAAATGTTTTTAAATTTTCATCGGCGTGGCCTATACTCGTCAGAGAATTTTAACACTGCGGTGTAGATAATGGCAGTTTTAGGTCAGCGCCATCTATTGACCGATAGTGGAAATAATATAATTTTTGTTAATGATTTCTGAAAAAGTGTGCTATTTAGAGACAAAAACATTTTGTTTTGGCTTCGGTTTTTACAAGAAATCACTAAACAACACGGCATTCTTATAATTTGTCACTATCACGGTCGAAAGCGCACTAGTTCGCGGAGACCGCCATTTGCCTATTTTGCGAGCATTTTGATCATTGCGCGTGGACAGACACGCCCCCTTGCCACTTCTCCTGTTTTTTATATTTCTATGGTAAAGACCTTCTGTGTTGCTTATGACATGGCTTGGGGCGCTCGGGACGCAAAATGCGCCCGCGCTGCAATTTTACCTTTTCGCCGATTGTGGCGTGCAATGCGAGGTAGGAGGTGCATAGGGGAAGTAGAGTTCGCAAAGACATTTCACATTAATTACCTGATACAAAAAAAGGTACATTTTATAATCCTACGTTCATTTAATGTTTCCGAGTTAAAATATTTTAAACTTGAATTAAAATGAATTATACATTATACTAGGTATGTACCAATATCTTAACATTCCTCAACGAAGTTTTTTTAAATCACTTGTACAGACGCCAGCACATCAAGCTACTACAATCTGTCAAATTTCTATAATAGATTTTCAACTTTATCACTACAACAGAAGGTTCAAGGTTGATTACGAAAATTTGGCAGTTTCGGGTAGCTTGACCTGCTGGCGTCTGTAGAACGAACCGTGAACATTGTGACTCTTGATATCTCGAAGTATGGATACGAAGACTGGATAATAAAAATTTGCAGTTTTAAAACTCTCAATCAGTTACATAAAATCGCAAAATCGCGGATCGATTAATAAATAATACGAATCGGTGCCAACAAATTGCGAGACGCGAAACTGTTACGTCTTCCGTCTAATTAACAAAACAGATAAATATTAAGTTTATTACACCACGATATCTAAAAACTAATAATAAATGTATTATTTTACTTTCATTGTTAACAGAATGGAGACTGACGATGGAGTTTCTTGCCCATTCTTCTCCATAGGAACCTACTACGGTTTTGAATGGGCAACTACTCAAATAGCTTCATCTTGCTGACTGACCGACCCCTTGACAATTCATAAGTGCCTGTAAATAGTTTAATTTAAATAAATGCTTCGAGTTTAAATTTCAAATTGGCAATACTTTTGTGCTATCGGCGCAGGCGCAGGTTGCGGGCGCGGCGGGGAGCGTTCCCACGCCGCAATTATCGGTTGCCTACACTTACCCTTAATTCCCTACAGCCCTCCTACCAGTTCCACCAATGATGCTTCACTAACGCGTTCACGAATTTGAGTCACGGACGCATCATGTGTGCGATTCCGAAGGAGAAATTATTAAAGAATTTAAGAAGATTTAAACCGATGAATGCCTGTTTGATTTGACTTTTTTGAAGCGACGACGACGTAAATCGTGTTTAGATCGGGTCAGGAATTTGATAGAATCATTACAATTATTTATGAGCACATCGTCAGGGCTCCTCTTAGTAATAATAATTATGTTCACAGCCTCATAAAGATGAGACCTTCGATCATTATGACTGACAAAGTCAACATTAAAATAACTCAAGTTTTACTACGAACACAAACCATTATACTCAAGTGTCAACCAGTTAATTATCCAAATGACCAATTAGAATTATTTTTAATTAACCGTCACAAATTACCTCGAACTTGTTAGCGGAGACATCACAGAATCATCCAAGCACGCTTTAGTTCGAAAAACAGAATAAATTATCAAAACTTGGCACCTTTTAATATAAACTTATGGTAGATTTTGGCGAGATAAAGTTAATGTTATTAAGTTTTTTTTTTTAAAGGAACGTAGGCGTTCCTAAGAAATATTTCGTGGACGAACATAATGACTTACCGATAATGATCGACATAATAACACGTTTAAACTAGTGGCTAGTTCATATTGTAGTTTATATGGTGAATTTTTAAAGTTATTATCGAACATCTATACTTAATTTGTTTTGGAATAAGTAGGTAATTCTGAGATGAATGAGCGAACAATACCTATAAAAGGGTCAAGTGCAAATCTGACTCGCACTCAAAGGGTTTTGTACCACCCTACAATGTCTGCCAGATTATCTAAATTCTTCAACTAATAATAATTGTGATTGTTGTTAATGTTTTGGAATATTTTGACATTAAGCTTTTTGACATTACACATTACGATATATTATATTCTTCACTTAATACATATTCCAACTTATATGTATACCTACATTATCAGCAAATAAATGATTTCTTTCTTTCTTTCTATATAAATAGATAAAATTGAAGTGTCTGTTTGTAATGTGAAATAACAGCTTTTTACTAAATGCATATAAAAGTATAAACGTACGATACTTATAACAAAAAAACATTTTTTTTTACATTTTTGTCTGTCTGTTCCGGGTAATCTCCGAAACGGCTGGGCTGATTTTGAAGGGACTTTCACTGGCAGATAGCTGATGTTATAAGGAGTAACGTAGGCTTATTTTAGAAAAAGACACGTGTTCTAATTATACAATCATTCCTAAAAAAGCCGAACAAAAAATCACGTTTCTTGTAAGGGGACCGTTTTTAATTTATAACTTTTTTTTTTGTTATGTCTTGTTATAGCAGCCATTGTCCTACACACTGTACAAATTTCAAGTGTCTACCTATTATGGTTCAAAAGATACAGCCCTGTGACGGACGGACTGACAGCGTAGCCTTAGTAATAGGGTCCCGTTAGTAGGGAACAATCTGGGTACGGAACCCTAAAAAAAAACATATATTAAAAATGTTGACGTTACTTAATTACGACAAAAAAGGCTATAATGTCACAGTAATAACAAAAATTATATCAGGTACATATTATTACTTAATGTTTGCATGTTTTGTAATAAATTCGTATGTAAATAACAGCAAAATAAATGCAAAGCCTGAACAACGGAAAAGAAATCACCTTTAATGTCTAAACATTAAAGGTGATTTCTTTTATATTGGAAATCCAAAAATTACGGACGTTTATGACAAAAATATAAAATCGCGCTCAAAAGTGTGACAGAGCAGTAAAAATTTAAAATACCTGAACACTAATTCGCTGAAGAAAAGAATAAAGATTTTGAAAAAAAAAAAAAGACTACTTCTTATTTATGGATTACCTACATGTCACTATAACTATGTCCGTATACATATAGTGTATAAGTTTTCTTTTCTTTTGTAATGTGTAATCTGATGTACAATAAAGTATATATAAATAAATAATATAACGGATGCGCAATAATGCCCAATTGCCCACATAACGGATGCGCAATATTGCCCATATAACTATAGAGGATGCGCAATAATAACGGAAACGTCACGCACAATTATTGTACGCACATCATTACCACTCATTTTGAGCCTTTAAATTACAAAGACAATAACAAAGTCATTTTCATAAAGACAACTGTTTAGTGTAAATCGGTATTTCCCGTAATTCCTCAATAATCACGCGAGAAGTATAAGGCACATCATCTTGATAATTGCCAGACCGTCTAGAAACTAGCCAATTTGAACTGTACCTAAACCAATTTTCAAGTGGAATGGTTATGTAATCATTATTTATCGGTCATTATATCAAGCATAAACCTATAAGTTTCGGTACAATATTATTAAGAAGTATTAAGAACGTGAACGATACTCATCGCCATTTTTATGGGAAGTTATCAAACAGACATGTTTTTTTTTTTACTTGTATTTAAAAATCCATAATTTGTTTTATGAGGTGCGTTGCTGGCTTGCGCGACGGGATACCCGGCGGGATGCGTGTGCGCACGTTTTCGGCAGTTGTCGTGATCTGCGCGGCATTCCTCCTCATTGTGGGGACACATTCTCCACATAGCGATATGCTCGTGATTTGGGCTTAAACGCATTGTCTTCCGTTTTCACGCTTCTTAAGCCACGAAAAGAATACGGAAATAAATCGATGAAATATTTTGGAATACTTGCGAATGGATTACATTTTATTGTAAGGACGTCGTTGCTTAATTTGTATACTGTAGAGTGACTAGTTGAGTAAGGAATTCTCGTTTAACATTTATAAATCATGCGAATGAACGTACTCAGATTGTTAAATGAGAAGGACCTCGAGTTCTCATAAAATAAAGTAACATGTCGGATTACTTAAAAACAATTTAATTTAATAAAAAAATAAAAATACTGTTAATTAGATTTCTTGATGGTGCTCATAAGCCGGTAGGTACTGCTAAGCTCCGGCCACGACATGAATAAGGTCCTAGCAGAACCTGAGACACACAAAAAGCCCTACAATCAGTTGAAATTGTGGGGCTTTATATGCGTGTCTCACACTATCGAGAGAGAAAATGTTTTTTCTACAAGCTATAACAGAATGTTCCTGTGAAGCTAACATAATACTTTTAATTACTAATAAAATACCCGACATGGGTGGCCCGCGAAGTCGTCTAATGAAAATAATTAATTTCTACTAAACGATAGTAACAGCAGACATAAATACGTTTTCTCGCGGAACCGTAGGTACGTCTGTTGTGTGGCCAGTGAGGCTATATTTTGTAACGAATTGTATAATTAAATGCGTATTTCAAGTATGTAATAACAATTATTATGTGAGAGCGGTAAAGTAATAGTGGACGCAATAAAACCGTGAAATTGGCGTCGGAGTAACTTACGCGACACAGCCTCAACAAACTGTCTTACTTTCCAATTTCGTGGAATGTAAAACCCGTAAATGTTAAAGCTGTCGCATTTATTTTATGGTGTTCGTAAATAAAGAAAGTAATAAAATTGTCACCATCTGGGGTTAAACAAAAATCGCCAACGACGCGGCGTAGGCTGTACTGCTGTAGGTATTTTTGGGGACGTGTGAATGACCCGGAATAAGTATAATCTAAAATTACGCTAGAAGATCAAGATCAAGCTCAGCATTTCGTCAAACCCTGGTGACAGAGCGAAACCATTTATACTACGGATGCGGGAAATGCACAAATCTGTAAAATAATTCAGTTATTCTGTTCATCCACCCCAAAAAATCCACATGAACTTTACCATCAACGCGGTGGAAACGCGGATACGTTATGTATACTTATGTCTGAGAATTGGCCCTAAGTTTAAGTGCATTAAGAAAATTTTCATCAATTAATATAGTTTCGACTTTTCAATCTATAAGTATAGGTACAGTTTATAGAGGAATGAGGAACAGGGTGTAAAGTTCACTCATTCTCTATGGAAAAGGGATGATCCTCCGACCAGACGGGTGTTGTGTCTGGTGGGCAACTGCCCGACGGTTGATGTCGGGATGTTGTATATATGCTAGTCGCACGATAACTCTGATTTCGCGATGCAGGATTTGTGACGTCAGGTCTTTGACGCGTAGTTCGCATATGGCGTTGTAGATGCCGCCACAAGTTCAACAGTCATGGCTATACATTGCCAAGGTTACAGAAATGAAATTATCCGGAAAAGAATTGGAGTTACCGACATGTCCTGCAGAGTTAGGAAGTTGAAGAGACTGTGTGCCAGTTATGCCAGTAGAACGACCTATAGCTGTTGGATGGAACAGACAAGTCCTCGAGTGGAGACCGCGTAGGTACTGGCTGTGGTACCAGCCAATGACAACAACAATAGTATATTGCTAACTGTGGAGGCTTGTAAATGGCTTGTCGTTAATTACCTTACTGTTACTTTTGTATTGGTAGCTGTAAGCCACCCAAACATAATAAAATAAAAATAAATTAAGCGTAGGATGCCCTCCGACTAGATAGACTGACGACCTTAAAAAGGCGGTTGGGACAGACTGAATGCAGGAGGTGCCAGCAGTGGTAAGACATTGCTCAAGAATGGAAACCGAAAGCTAAATTAGGTGATATCATCATTCCCATTATCCACCCTGGCTTATAGAGTGGATTCTATAACATACGTTTCCGTTAACCCACTTTAAGGGTGTTTTTTTGGGGTGGATAATGGGAATTACTGAAATAATGTATGAGCATGAACGAATTGACACGAAATATGAAAAACATCATCACACCTATCAGCTTTACTGTAATCCGATAAGGCTTCTTTATTTTACTCTCCAACCTAGGCGAAGGATATTCACTTTTAGTAGTAAAAGTGCACTAACGTCTAATAACGTTCCCATTGCTGAGATTGGTCTCCTCTCTTCAAGAGGGCTGTAATCTACCACGGGCCAGTGTGCGTTAGTAGATGTCACATACTTTCGAATTTATGGTTCTAGGACGTGCCGGTTTTCTCACGATGTTTTCCTTCACCGTTTTGAGAGCAGTGGTGATGAAATTATTTACACAAAGTAAAGCGCCTGCCTGGGTTTGAACCCAAGACCTAAAACTCGTACCGGCCGTTACCACTGGACCACCGCAGCTCTTCGTCTAATAGGCTGAAGAGAAACTTTTGTGATAATGACAGATTCAGCCAGGAGAAAATAAATCGCATAATATCTCCACCGGTCGTCTAATGCTAAGAAAAGTATATCTGCATTCAACGCGGATTTACACATGCAAATACGCATTGCGTGCATAGTTCATCTCAGAAATCCGCGATGATATATAACTTTGTACGCAGAGTATTCATCAGCAAAATAGAGGCAAATAAGTTTGTATTATATTTTAACTA
This sequence comes from Dryobota labecula, assembly GCA_947523025.1. Lineage (NCBI taxonomy): Eukaryota > Metazoa > Arthropoda > Insecta > Lepidoptera > Noctuidae > Dryobota > Dryobota labecula. The sequence continues at coordinate 4,962,595 of OX383292.1, forward strand.
CAATATCTAAATGCACGCGGAAACGCCTTAATTTATTATAAGTAGTGTTGATGATTATGACGTTACAGTAAGTTAAACAACGCTCAATTGTAAAGGAATCTCGTGTCTATTAAGAAAAAAATACAAATCAAGCCCGATACAAGATAACGAAACACAAACACAGGTGTTTATTCTGACCGCTTCGAAAAGCGTGAGAAGTGTTAAAATGCTTGCCTTTAGAACTTATTGTTTGACTCTTAGCACCTAACAATTAGTGGCTCGTGACTGCCGCATTTCTACAATTTCCCCCGATTTCGTGTATTGGCTTTTGAAAATGAATGTTTGATGGAAGACTACCTCTGACCGAATGTTTGCGGCGGCTGCAAATCGTGTCCCGAGGCTAATTCGACGTCTTCCACTGCGCTCGCATGAGTGCGCCCACTTTGAACTGTGAGAATGTGCCGAGATTTTTTTAGAGGAGGGCGATGTCGATAGTGTATCAGCAGTGGGAGCCAGTGTTGGGCGCGAAGCCGCGGACGGTGGGCGGCGCGCGCATCGGGATTTATGCCGAGAGACGAGCGCGACTCGCTGGTGCGCCTGCGCACGGGAGCCGCCGGGTAGTCCGGGAGCGCGCATCCCCCGGGAGGGCATTGTTTCGCGCACTCGCCCACTTTCATTGTTATGACTGCAACTTGATTATTTATGCCCAATAATCCGCTCAGCTGACTATGGTATAAATCTCGTTATTAATAATATCCGGTGAGGCATTGGGCCGATTGTGATTTTTAATCGTTTATTATTTAACTTCCAGAAATCACGTTTAAAGAATTACCGCCACCATATAGTGAACGAGTGAATGATTTTGATGGTATTGAAAATCAAGGATTGAACAATACGGTATGGTTCTTTGAAACAAAACTAGAACATTTTAATAACCGTGAATTGCTGTTACAGTTAGTGACTTGTTAATTCCAGAGTAACGCACCTCCAGCATGCGAAGTCTTAGACTTGCTAGCGAACTGCAAGATATCGTCTGCAATAGATGACAACCCCGATACCAGTGTTGAGTACGCCGAAATTAGAGATATGGGTCTGTGGCACTCCACACCTTTAGCCCATCGTCATAAATCCAAGATATCACTTACATGGGTGTTGAAAGAAAACTTAGAGAATGCGAAACTGACGGCTGATAAGTTTCAAACTGAAGATAGAATAAAAAATGCTATATTCAAAAACGAAGTGGAGAAGAATCACAATCAGAAGCCAAATGAAATCGAACGTTACAGAAAGTGCAAGCCTAGAGATGTGAAAGATAGGGTCGTGGGACGTAATGAGTATTACCATAATCTTAGGTTTAGGAATGCGTGTGAAGAGTTTGCTAACATGCAGGACACATACTCAGACACTAGTGTTGGTACAGAAGAGTACGTGAGGAAGAAACACAGGCATCGACACAGAAGAAAGAAGAGAAACCAAAGTGGAAAATTCGGATATGACATCCGAGATTTGGACAGCTTCCTTACCGAGGTGAGAATTTTTTTGGTTATTGATTTACAGTTAAAGACGATCCAATCACTTAAAAGCTCGTAACAAACGATAAGAACCCTTTTAAACAAAATAAGGTATCACTTAACCCAATTTAATTTGTAAAAAGTCATTCATCATTTTTGGCATTCGTTACTGCGATATTAACGGATCTTTTTTACAAAGGAATTTAAATGCACCTGTAAATCTCGGTCATTATTCATATCTTGGTGTTATTATGATGTTACGATGTACATTCGGTTTTTGTGCGTTACCTCGGAGCATAAACCCGATTGTACAACGTAAGCCGCGAAATTGGCGCAAAATTGGACAACGCATAAATTGCAAGTCATTAAAAAATTTCGATATCCTTTCTGAAGTTTTTAATATAAATTCGGGTGAACAGTTTTGGACTGGCAGATTATTGAAGCAATTTTATTTCTGCGGTATGAGAGCTCAGAGCTCAGGGCTTTAAGTGAATGTTTTTTAGGGTTGTTGTAATGTAGGGTTACAAAGTAATCTAGAGAGAAGAGACCATTCATCAGTGCGGTATATTTAAAACAACAATATATTTTTGTAGGGGTTTAACGTTACCGTGTTAATTGCGCCAGTTCGACGGGACGGCAATACAATATTTCACGAGAGACTTTTAAAAATCGACTCCATAGGTCACTATAATTTGTAACTGACCTTTGTTGAACATAAGATTAAAAGCTCTTTGGAAAATTATTACCTGTAGCGTGTGCGGTCAAAATATTTGTATCTAATTAATTGCTAGGTGCGTATATACGCGTCCAGCACTGTATTGTCACGTTTTACCTATAGCTTAAAGTTTATCTGAATGGAAATAACAATATAGTGAGCAATAGCATCATTTTGTGTTTAAAATTTTAATTTTAACAAAACATTCAATATTTTAAAAACACATTATCTGCGGAAGGTTTATGCGGAATAGGCTCGTTGTTGCGTCGCTGTCTCCACTCTGAATGGAGTTCAGATTCAATACGCAAACACGGTTAAAAACCTGGGGATGACCATGGACCAATCTTACCTATCGTGAACTGCCCATGTTGTTCTTTCATATATCTATAGTAAATAGTCAGTAGTAATAAAGACTGCTGACAGAATTGAAAACTCAAAAAATTGGAATAACTGTGTCCTTTTTTGATTTTTAAATCAATTATAGTCTGAATTATTTACTTTTCATAATTTGAATATTTAAATTATTAACATTAGTCTGGTTTTCACATCTATTGGCATTCCGAGCAATAATTATATACATCCATACTAATATTATAAATGTGAAAGTAACTCTGTCTGTCTGTCTATATGTTATGTTTTCACGGCTAAACCGCTGAACCGATCATCATGAAATTTGGCAGAGATATAGCCTGGGATATGGAGAAGGATATAGGCTACTTATTTACGCGATTACCCACATCCACGCGGGCGGAGCCGCGGGCAAAAGCTAGTTTTTATATAGTTTATTGATTAATCAAACATGCTAGGCTGCACAAGCTATCAATACAAAATATCAATACAACTTAATTGAAATAATAAATAGTATTCAGTTATATTACAGCATGTCGGTGACGCGAAGTCACAAGATTTTACCCATCCAAAGAGTCTAACACGCACTTGATACAGTCGAGTGTATGTATTAGTGTATATATGCGTGTACATATACGATCACGAGCATGTCGCGTATTTCGGTGACGCGAACCCATAAGTTTGTTCCCTACCAAAAATCGATCAACACGGCTAAAGAAGTTTTCACTTCAAAAACTCAAAACTTTGGAATAACTGACAGTCTGGCGCAACACGTCACGAGCATGTCGCGCATTTCGGTGACGCAGTGACGCGAACCCATAAGTTTGTCCCCTGCCAAAAATCGCTCAACGCGGCTAAAGAAGTTTTCCTTTCAAAAATTCAAACTCAAAGCATTTATTTTAAATAAACCAATTCCTTTTAATTGTCAAGGGGTTGGTCAGTCAGAAAGATGAAGCTATGCCCATTCCTAAGCGTAGTAGGTTCCTATGGAGAAGAACGGGCAAGAAACACCACGGACACTCTTTTAAAACAAAATATTATTACAAAATCTGGTTTACATCATTCATGTTGAAGTTATACATGTGAGAACAATGAAGAAAGACGTGCACGTTAGAAGCGCCCGTAATAAAAACAATTCAAAAATTAAAATTAGCCGTGGCAGCTAAGAGATGACCAGTCCCAACTGACGGCGCCCGTTCACGAACATGACGCATGGATCAGCACCATTTATCTCAACCATTTTGAAGGTAACTTAATGATCCAACACACACGGCACCACCAGCGAGACATTTGAGTGAGCATGACATACTCTCAGCCGCCAGGGCACATTCAAGTCAATAAAAGACATATTACCCGATAAATGGTAGCTCTATAGTACATAGTACTCACACCTGTGCTATGCAATTATACAATACAAGGAGATTGAGAGTCAAAACTTTGGAATACTTAACTGACAGTCTGTCGCAACACGTCACGAGCATGTCGCGACTTTCGGTGACGCGAACCGATAGGTTTGTCCCCTACCAAAAATCGCTCAACGCGGCTAAAGAAGTTCTCACTTCAAATAACTGACAGTCTGGCGCAACACGTCACGAGCATGTCGCGACTTTTGGTGACGCGAACCGATAAGTTTTTCCCCTAACAAAAATCGCTCAACGCGGCTAAAGAAGTTTTCACTTAAAAAAATAGACATTCGATGAAATTAGTCGTTTTCGACACCAATAAGCGGGAATCATAATAAATTCTAGAAATAAATAAAATTCAGTTGGTACTCGTAATCTTAGATTTATATCGCATTTTCGACGTCCCCTGGGAAAGTATTAATAGTACATTTTGATGCAAGTGTGCAATGATTGTGTAACACACTATCAATCACAATCTGAATGATTTTGAAGGATATTGCTAATCCATTGCTACATAAATGTTCACAACATAATATGTAAATAACGCAATGAATGTTGTTGAACTGTCAAAATGAAAGCCATTGCTACTGATAGTGGGTTACGCAATTGCCCTGCAGGTTCGTTCACAATTTGACATTGGTGCCGATTCCCTTGTTCACAAACTAAACTAAAGTTCAGTGCATCCTTTTCTTTGTATTTCATTAAGAAAAGGACAGACGAAAAATTTTTGTTTAGTCCTGTCAAATTAATCAGCGCTTGATGTAAATTAACGTAATTTTAGTCGGCAAGTTTTTAATCACGTCTAAACTTGTATGGCGTAGTGACAGGCGCTGATTAATTTGACAGGACTAAACTAAAATTTATCTTCTGTCCTTTTCTTAATGAAATAGAAAGAAAAAGATGCACTGAACTTAAATTTAGTTTAGTTTGTGAACAAGGGAATCGGCACCATTGATAGATTGTATACTACTGAAAATGCATGCGTTAATTTTAATTTTACTTTTTTACCGTAACAGTTCACAATTTTGTCGATACTTTATAATATCGCTAGATAGATTATAATTACCGGTGCTCACAATCTTACGGTAACATATATAGCAGGTACAGTAACCACATTTCGCCTGCAGTTATCTTACAAGTCCCCTGTAATAAGGCGAACCTATTGCCATAAAATCAAGCCCTGCCCATGTGATATTGAAACAAATTTTATTTTTAGGGTACCGTAGTAAACAAGGAACCCTTATAGTTAAACTGCGGACTGACGGACATGGCGGCCGTCTGTCTGTCCGTCAGTCCGCAGTTTAACTCAGAGACTTAGTACTAGAAAGCTGTAATTTGGTATGGGTAGGTACCTATACACATTAATCACGCCGACGACGAAGTGGTTTTTATAGGGGATGATTTTTTTTTTCTCGTCTACACCATGGTGTGCAGTATCGTTGGATAGACCGTTCAAAAATATTACGGGTTTGTGAAAACCATTTTTCGATGTAGTGATCCGTTTACGTAATATTAAGCTTTAAAGCGCTCATTTTTGTTAGAGTCAAGTATCCCCCCTGGCCGGTTTTTTTATTTCAACATGGATGATGTATTTTGATTTTAGAGCGTGCCCATGGAGTTTCTTGCGCGTTGTTCTCCATAGGAACCTAGTTCGCTTTGGAAGAATGGAAAACTAACTTTATCTTATTGACTGACCGACTCCTTGATAATGCCTGTAAATACATATATTATTATTGAAATAAATGCTTTAAGTTTATGTAAAATCGTTATCACAGATTTTTATTGAAGATTGGGGTCAATAATTACAAATTCCACCTTAGCTGAAACTTCCTTTTCTCCTTGCAGGCTTCTATAGACCGTCCCGGCAACATTCCCGTAGTCATCGCATACCCGAGTACTCTATACCAAACGCAGAAGGACATCCAACAAGAATTGCCACTACCACTGGGTACAGTCGTGAACGCAGTGTTTAAGAACGAACAGTGGTTGTATGCACAGACGCCGCACGGCGACGAGGGATACGTGCTGTACAGCGCGTGCTTGCCGCTGGGAATACTGCCTAATAGGTAGGTGTTCAATAACGAACAGTGGCTGTATGCTCAGACGCCGCACGGCGACGAGGGAATCGAGGAATACGGGCTGTATAGCGTCTGCTTGTCGCCGGGAATATTGCCTAATAGACTGCACTAGTTAATGTATAGGAAAGTGCAACTCCATCAAAACAAAGAAGTTTTTTTTTTTTGTAAAAACAAACGGATAAAAGTGACCGTTGAAAGCGCTAGGATAAATAAGCGCAAACTTATTCCAAGATACTAACTATAGTACCTTCCCTAACTTTCCAAAACATCATTCCTCCATACCTACTTCTCTATTAAGACACCTACAAACAGGCGCGACACGCGACGCGACACAAAGAGACCGCTCGTCGCGCGGCACGCGGTGTCTTTGTGTCGCGTCGCGTGTCACGCCTGTTTGTAGGAGCCTTTAGTCGTCATCTCGGTAGTCACTGCCTTTTTAGCCATATCATCTTTCTCAAAGTCCACCCATCGTCTATTTGGTCTTCAACTATTCATATACTCATCCACATTAATTCTCTAAGCTTCCTTCACGACATTTTCTCAACTTTACAGAACATCACCACAAAAGAAGACGCCATGTTGGGAGAGCAGCACGGACATCTACCCGCGTCCATGCGGGAACCTCACGGACAACGAAAAGGAGCAGCTACGCGGTCGCACACGGTCCGAGTGCCGCTACCCCTCCAAAACTACACGACGCAAGTCCAAGAACTCGTGTGCAGAAAAAGACTTTGACACCCTATACTTAAAGACCAAATCTGTTTGCTCCAATATTGATAAGTTACATGAAAAGGAAAATAGGGAATACAAACAAGTGAAGAGACAGACTCTTTTAGTAGTGAACAGTGATTATACAGGGAGTGTTTTAAATAAAACTTTGACGGTGCATAAAGGGGATGTGGTTGTGTTAGAGCAAGGTGGGGGCGGGGAAACTGATGTGGATGCAGAGTGGTTCTATGTAAAGAAGAGGGATGGCAGCCAAGGGTTCATCCCGGCTGTAGTGGCGGGACATGGTTATATTTAAGCTTTCAGCAAAAGAACTATGCTATGCTGCTGCTATGTTGCTATGGTTGACATTTTAAAACTGTGTATTTTGGATGAGAGGAAATAGAACTTTAAGTGTTGGTCAATAGAGTTCAAACTAGTTTTTGAAGCTAATGCATTCCGAGTTGTGTTATGTTGTGTAGCAATTCTCTCTGTCTTAATGTGTTGCCAATATAAAATGTAATTGAAATTGATTATCTTTAATGCTTAAGTTTCCAGCAATAAAATTGTAAATAATAAAGTTTTGTTACGTCATTAATTCCTTTATTGTCTGATTAAATTCACTTATTGATAAAATATAACTTACCTAACGGAAGTGTAGAACCTGATCTCTATAATTGAATGTGGTACAGAGGTCTATTTCTGGGCTAGACCCAGCGATGGCCAGGACTTTGTTGGGGGTTGTTCTCAAGACTGCAGAGTACACTGTGGTAGCCGAGACAGGTAGTTCTACCTTCACTTCTCCAGAGTAGTTCAGTTGGTACAGGTGTTTGGCTGCTCCTCCAGCGAAGACGCAGTCATCGTGGAAGAAAGACACGTGGATGCCGTGGTCAGGGAGGTCGAAGACAGTGACGGCGTCCAGGAAGCGAAGGTGCCAGAGCGCCAGGCGAGGACCACCGCCGCACACCTGACAGATAACAACGATTAGAATTAGAAAAATAATTATTTAATAAAATCATGTTTAACCCCCAACATAAAAAGACGGATGTTGTGTCGGTTGTTGTCATATTTATGTATATTTATTTGTGCTTATATTTATAGATTTATATATTGAATTTATAGTATGTAATAGGTTTGTGTATATCTTTATATTTAAATGAATATTTATTCCTCAATTTTCGCTATTGCACCTACTACTGTTTGTCTCTGCATCACCCAAGGGTTGACTGGTAAAAAATGCCTATGGCATTAAGTCCGCCTCTGTACATTTTTTTGTGCTTAAACTATTAAATAAATAAATAATAAGTTTGACGGCTCTGTCGTTCTATGTATCTGTCTGTGGCATCGTAGCTCCCAAATGGGTGATTCGATTTCTATACAGTTTTCTTTATTAGAAGGCTAGATTAATCAAGCTTTGTATTCTATTCAGCTGAGAAATGCAATGTGTTGAATAAGTATTAAGTAGTCAATGATAAGACTCATGTAGGATTGTAATTCATTGCTGATTTACTCCATGATTATCACAGAGAACTACAGTGCCATGTGTCTGGCTCAATTTAATCTAACTAGCCTGTCATCTCACTGTAGGGCATAGTTCTGCATGAATTTGTGACAATAAGGTAGATTTTAAAGTTATTGAAGGATTATTTAATTCATCTAATAAGTATAATAAAAAACGAAAGAAAGTACCTAAAGCAATAAGAAATTAAGTTATTGCTGGTAAAATGATTTAAAACAGTTCGATTATTTTTATTTAGATAGAAGTCTTGATATAAAATAACTTACTAAAATTTTAATTATAATAAGAATAATTAAAGAATACGCACAATTAAGGGTTCCGTAGTTGGGATGAATTAATCCCAAGAACAAAATTAACATTTTAGTGAGATGTACACTTTATTTGACTTAATTTAAAAAGCTAATGGTCTTAAAATATTAATAAAAATAGTAGTTGAAAAACATGATCTCCCATACATTCCAACCGCAAATGTAACTTGTACGCACAATATTGAGAAATTTGCCATGTTATTTTAAGACCACAGAACTATTTCCTGTATTTTTTCAAATGGTAAATTATCATTTATTTTCTTAAGTAACTCTAAAACTCTTCATTTTAAATAATTGAAAAAAATATATATATAATTATATGTATATGTCACAGAGTACAGTTTGCAAAACTTTTTTTAAAATTTAATTTCTAATTTACCTCCCAAAAGTGACCCTTATTTTCAAAATTTAAGGAGATTTCTAAGATGCGACCTGCAAGGTGCATCAGAAGGTCGGCCGTAAGAAAAGCGATCCCGCAGATAGGGGTGGTTTTAGGGTTGTGCAGGATGTTAAATAGCAGACACAATATCCGAGAGTTCTGCGAATTCGAATAGGAAGCCACTTGAGTATCTTGCGAAAGTTAGAAAGGTGATCATACTTTTTAAGAAGGCGAACAACGGTCCACAAGCACCACTCCTTTAAAAAAATATTGTCTCGTGACTGAGAAGGAATTATGAAAAACGGCTCAATAACGAACCTCGGTAAGTGTATCTAGAACTTGTAATACCTTTTATAACGTTTCATATTGAGAAACAAATCAACAAAATACGATCTAGAGGAATGTGGCCGCATTTCTTTAGATCGAATTTTGTTGCTTCTATTTTTTTAAAGGAGTGGCGCTAGTGGAGCGTTGTAAGCCCTCTTAAGGTTCAAAACAAAATAAATACAGATATTATGCAAACGCTCAAGTTTATTTAAAAGCTTCTCAGTGGCATCCAAATAATAAGCATCAGCATTCTGGGTTTATGTAGGCATTTCTTGTAACATAAGTTTTTAAACTGTCATGGTCACTAATATTATTATTAACACAAACAGGATATTTACCATGTTTATTATTTGTTATGACACCCACCTGCAATGACTTCAGTTTATCCATGATCATGGTGCTTCCAACAGCGCCGAAATATCGGGAATTCATAACAAATAATAAACATGGTAAATATCCCGTTTGTGTTAATAATAATTTTGTGTAACATTTTGCAAAAATTGAATAATGACAAAAAAAAGAAAAATATAGCTGTCCTTGGACATTTTCATTGAAAACCAAGAACGTGGGATGCGATGAGAGTGAGTGAAGCATGCTCGAAATTTTAGCACACCAGCTTGTGTAAGTTAGGTTTACTTTTGATTATTTATACAGAAACAGGAGTTACTTGTCGACTTAGATATGCAGAGAAGCCTGACAAATTAATATGAGAATGATGACAAGAGCGAGCAAAGTGTGCTGGAAAATTTTAGCACTGCATTTGCCTAATAGTAAATGTGCCACTGGTGGTGCTTGGGGGAGGCCTATGTCCAGCAGTGGACGTCTTTCGGATGAAATGATGATGAATGATGAAATATGCCACTGACTAAATTAAGTCTAGAGCTATACTCACGATCCAGTCATCTCCTAAAGCAGCAGATCCTACCCACTTGCCAATATCAGGCCGGCTTACTTTGCTGTTGGTATGGGGCTCCACTTTATTGTGTCTTTTACAAGTACGGGTGTCCCAGAGCATGACAGAGCCATCCTCACTGGCTGTGATTAGTTGCTGGTTGCTGTAATTATAATGAATAGAATAATTATAATAATATGTGCTGTAATTATATTATTATTTACGTAGGTAGTATTTTTTAAGATTTTATGATCTATTATTATTATTAATTAATTAATTGAACAGGAACAAATAGATATAAAATAATTTACTCACTTTCCATGAACAGAGTGTATGAAGTCTTTATGTCCTTTCAAAGTAGACACCAGTGTACCGTCTTCCAAGTTAAAAACATAAACATTATTGTCACCACATCCTGCATACAGTTTTGCTTCATCTTCAGACAACCATAGACTATTCACATCAGTCTGTTCCAATGATGATGGTTGTGAAGGTATCCTGATGCACCATGAAGGTTTGCTTAGCTTTGAACTGACTGCATTCTTCCAATCCCATCCAAATATTTCATTTACTGTACCTGCTATTAAAAACTTTTCTGTGCTGGCTAAGCTACAGATTTGGCGACCAGATTCGAGAGTGTGCGTGTATTTTGGCTTATTGTAATCTGAAGTGAGCAGCTCCGCAACAGGATTAAGGATTCTATCCAGACTGAAAAACAATGATTTAAGTGATTAAGGGATGGAGTGATGAGACTGAAGAGAATGAGATCGAATGTACTGTATCATTAGACAAAATTACATAGGTAGATAATTCACCAACTATAATACAGAAATTACTCACTCAAAAACAGCAATCTGACTGTAAATATTACCGGCAACCAGATATTTACCACAAGGTGAAAGTGTCTGCGAGAGAACAGTGTTGTATAGAATTTTGTCAAGCATGATGAAAGTTTCTGATTGCACTCAAATGCAATTTTAATAATAATCGGTATTTTACTATTTTTTTAGTTTGGTTTGGTCAATTTGGTGGTAAACAAAACATAACCTAAACACTAAACTTCATCATAAACGTCAAATGCACGTCAAATGCTCAAATTGATTTTTTATTACACGCCTGAGAAAAGTCATAGGCTGATACCAAATCATTTTGGTTTTTTTTTTCTAAATTATATGACTAAATCAAATTTTTTAATGGTTTTCAATTGTTTTGCCTTTCTACTTAATCGTCTCTTTGATAAAACATTAGTTATAAATAATAATTTCTATGCTTTCTTTTATTTTTCGCGAAATGGTAACACTGTCACAAAGTCAACCATAAAAAAAATCAGAACCAGCCAAGATGGACGTGTGTCATATGAATAAAAATTAAATTAAAGAGGTGCTTGTAAATGGTGAGATATTTGCGTAGGTAATTGACCTAAATAACTTTGCAAGTGTGTTTACGACATCGTAGTAAAATCATTTTACTTTTGACACCTACATTGTGATTGTCCGGTGCAGCCATACCCCTCGCGCAGCATGCCATATAATTGATTTATGATTTTTTAGGTAAATAAACCGGCAAAATGTATAATGGTATTGGTTTAACGACGCCACGGGGCTCCGGTACAAATGGCTATGTGCAAAGAAACTGGGCAGGAGTGCGGAAGACCAAAGACTCGGTGAATTATCGCACCGAAGAAGAAATAGCCAAGTTGGACTCTGCATCAAATAAACAACCAAACCGGGAGATTCTCGACCATGAGAGGAAGAGGAAGATTGAGGTGAAGTGTGCGGAACTTGAGGACAGTCTCGAGGAGCAGGGGTGAGTAACTGACATGCAACTTTTACCTTGTGAACCTACTGTTTTTAGTATCTTACTTTACGTGACGTAATAATTTCTGAGTTTTGGAGTAATCAGAAGAGTTATTTGTTCAGTATCATATTTCGTGCATTTTTTATCATCCACGTCATTGTGAATCAAGAATAATGTTACTTACTTGTAATCATCTTGTAACTAAACTCAACACAAACATTCTGTAAATGAGTTCAATGCAATTAGCTTAATCTAACATTGAAACTGTCAAATTATTATGCTAGCAAAATGTAAAATGTATGTTTCAATGTTTTAATATTGCATTAAATGAAATGGTATTCCCTGATTAAATAAAACAAAGGAATTAATCATATAACTTAGCATACATGTCACAACATAACATAATATTATAGTATCAGAAATGCCATCTTTGACGATCCAGCATTTCATCAACTTTACTTTTGGCATAACCCTGAGTCAAACAAACAGAGGGCATAGGCTTAGTAGTGGGGTCCCATAGACACCCTTTGGGTACAGAAACCAAAAACAAACGTCTCGGTCTCATTCTGTTGAATCAATTGCTGTAGGAACACAGAAACCGTGCATTAAAGCAGCAACATATTAATCGAAGGAAGTGAAAAATAAAAACATTTCTTTATCACTTTAAAACTTGTCTTCTGTTATCAACAAAGTCAGGAAACATGTTTTGACTCCATTCAACATCACAACAACTGATGTTAAATGGAGTCGAAACATGTACATAAATTACATTGACTCAACAATATTTTCAGCAAAAAGGAAAAATTTATGAAAATTTGTGTGCATAGTAAGTACTTAGTTCCATGATCAATTTCTGGAAGGAAGGGATGACATTCATCCAATAATAATAGCTTTGTTTCATTGAGGTTTGTGAGTAAACTTTCCATGACTATGGGTGGAAACTTTGATAAATCAATCTGCCTAGACTTTTCCCAACTATGTTGGGGTCAGCTTCTAGTCTAACCAGATGCAGATGAATACTAGTATTTTACATAGAGCGACTGCCTATCTGACCTTCACAACCCAGTTATTGGGTAACACAACCTCTTAGTAAGGCTGGTTGTCAGACTTTGGCATCTGACTACCAGTAACAACTGTCAAAGATCTATGAAATGACAGCCAGGACCAACAGCTTAACGTGCTTTCCGAGGCATGGAGATGTCTCAATATGCAACGACCCCGGCAAGCGTAGCTTAACCTTCGATCGATCCATGCGACTGTTATCATTTAGCCACGAACCCCTCTCTGGAAACTGTGTGGAAACTGATGTTTTATTTTATTTGGGAAACTTACAGCTAACATAAATAGTGTTCTTAAACAATATGCATTTGAAGGCCATTTACAAGTTTCCACTGATAAACACTTGAAACAAAAAAGACAACAAATAAGGTTGGTACAAAATACCTTTAGAGTAGGAAACAAAATAATACAATCGATTAACACAAACAGTCAAAATCATTCAGACGGCAAACAATTACTTTTCCATAAAAAATCTTTTCACTGACAACTGCTTAAGCCGAAAACACTGTTACCTATTAATCAAGATAAAGTGCCAATAATGATTAGCTTATACATAGAATGCCATGCTTGTAATGCCTTGAATAAAATGTGAATTATTCAATGCATTTACAGTCAGACAATTATTCACGTCTTTGCATTGCTGTCTTAGCTAATATTGAGAAAAAAGTTTAATACGTTTTGGAGCTAAGCCAAAGATAAAAAGCTGGCTTTATGGTATGGAAGAGTTTTTTCCATGGGGTTTTATTAGCTCAACAATAAAAATGCTTAGACTTATCAAACTGAATATTCAAATGAACATAATATTCCTCACTGTCCATTCATGATAAATAGGGGTTTCTTCCTCATAAGAGTATTTTTAGACACTATGCTCTGAGTACTTCACAATTTTTTAAGTTCACAATTCCTGAACAAATGAGAGAAAATAAACAGAGTGCACCCCATATTGACGCAATATTCGAAAGATTACTGCCGCATCTGTCGGCTAAAATAAAAGCCTATAAGCCTTATTAATAGCCTAAGTTAGTCCTTATAACATCAGCTATCTGCCCGTCAAAACCAGTCCAGCCGTTTCGATGCGGATTAGCCGAAACAGACATACAGACAGAAAATTTAATAATTGTTTTTTTTTTTGTTGTAAGTACCGTATAATACATGTCTTTCTCCAGCCTTTATTTCCATGTACGTATGCAAGCAAAATCTCAATTTTACATGTGACCACTTTAACGTTATCAATAGTTAAAACCTGCAAAGTAATAGTAAATTTTCTTATATAAACTCACGTCTTTTTTTCTGGCAGAAACTACAGAACGCCGCCTGCTACGATCTTTACCTTACTCCTTTCGACGAAAATATAATTTTTCATCTAGCATAAGGTTGCCATACGTCCGGAATTTTATCTCACTGTCCCGAATGCCGGGGGGAATCCTTAAGCGTACGGAATTTCCAAATAATAGTAGAACAAACATTATTTTGTATTCAAAACTCAACCACTAGATTGTACATTTATGATTATGTTATTTGTATTTCAGGCACCCCACGATATTCTACAAAAAACCTTTCTCTTTATTATAGTTTTAGACTTGTTATTTCATTTAAATTATATGGAGTCACTCCTGTGACTCAATATAATTTGCAAACAAATAAGCCACGAAATTAAAATTTTAGAAGGAAAAGTTCGGAAATTTTAACAAATGTCCGGATTTTCCTCCGGAAACCAATTATATTGATTTGGGAACCCTAATCTAGCATTATCAAGCACATAGTTTGCTTGTCAAGCACATCAAGCTTCGCTCTAAACAGTCAAAGCTTGAAAAGCACGTGCATTTTTCAAGCTTGTCAAGCAATTGTAAATATCAGAAAATATCGTATTGGAAAACCTACGAAATTTTTAGAAGTTTGCTTTAATATTAATGTCAAATAAAATCACTCTAGTATTTAAATGAAATCTTTGGCCATCGGTTAAAACATAATGGGAAGTGTCAATAAGCTAAACAATATGCTATAAATAGTATATAATGTTACCAATACCATCGCTTACCCCAACAAAAAGCAGGAAAACGGATCCCGTGTAGAATATATTACTCCGTCACTTAACCCTACAGTGCAAGTGGTCGCGAGAATGACACGAGTCATCCAGCAACCAAGTTTTACTCCTTTTGGCGCAAACGTATTGTTAAAATAATGAATTATGCTTAATTTATAGACAAACCCAAAATATAGTTGCATATTGTCAGGGTTCGAAAAAATCCGATTTTTATAATAAATATCAAAAATCCGATTTTTTTATATACATATATCGGGTATATATTCAAGCCAAGAAAAAGAAGCGAATTTTATTCTGTAAGGGGATTAAACACTTAAAAATGTGAAAGGAATTTGTAAAATAATATAAGTGTCAAATTACCACATATTTTATTTAAAAAAGTAACAAAAGAATTAGTGTTTATTTGAGTTTTTTTTTTTAATGATCACTTAAAATAACAAGTACCTATTATTATAATAATCTTCATTTGTTTGTGAGATAAATCAACTAATTTTAATAATAATTTGTAATCATAAAAAAGTAAATTATTATATTTTTCGTTTTGTAGTTTTTCGCTACGTGTTGCCAGGGAAACATTAATCTCCAAAAATTTTAGTTCAGAAGACAGGGAAAAATCAGTTGATATATATCAAGATAAAAATATACAAGTCAAAGAGGGTTTACCCCGTTGCGCGGGCTTTCCATTTCTAGCTCCTCTGCTGGTTGCCCTGTAATAATTAATAAACGTAACAGCAAACACGCAAACTCTTGGCGTCAGCAAACGTGACGTGTCCTTTATTTTCTTGAAACCTTGTCTTTTATTTATTTGTTGAAACAGAGATTTTTTTTTCTTTTCGAGGCGGCGTTGCTTAATTTAGAACTTGAATGAAGCCCTTAGCATCAGTGCTACCAAGTCCATTCGAGTGTTGGGAGCTAACTCCATCCAAAAAATAGCGCTAGATTCCGCTAGACAAGTGTGAATATGCGTGTGTAAGAGTATGTGTGTTTGTGCATATATATATTAGATGCATATAAATGCAATACATAAGTCAAGATCAATAGTCAATCGTCATCGTCGCCGTCGGTAGCTTTTGTTGATGGATTTGCGCGCCGTTGATGCGCGTATTTTGCAACAAAAACGCGCTGCAAATGCACATAGTTCTGCTTTTTCAAGGCCAGCGAGAAAAACATGTGTTTAGGTGTCGCTTAGTGTTAGTGAAAACGGGCATAAGTGTCGTTAATGTAAAGTATCTGTGCACAGTCAAACAGCTACGTAAGCCCGTTGTCGTACTACCCTATATTCTTCACCATTCAGATAAATGATTGTGCCACGGTCTTCCTTTGTGGGTATTCCCCGTCATTTTCTTTTACGCTGACATGAATCGCAGATTCGTGTTCTGCCAAACTGCGGGCTTTTTAGTCAAAGTAGAACGTGGACAACGACATTCGTTAATGTCATGGAGTAGCGTAATTAAAAGCCTCGAACCGATACTCACACCGGAATAGCAAAATGAGGAAATTGAAAATTCCATTTCCTTTACGAGAGACTGAATCGAAACGAAAAATCATCTCCACCTAACCAAAATCTCAGCCAATCAGCCGTGATGAAGAAACAAACGTTCAAACACGATTTCGAAAATGTAAAACTCGAGTTGTAGCAGGTTCTCTAATAACTTTACATGCACTTGCACATGTTCGCTTAGGTCACGTTGCGTTATCGATTTATTACTCAATAAAATCCCTTGTTTTATTTTGCTCAATAGAAAGTATCCCCTCTAAGGCCATACGTATAGATCGCACCCTTGTTTAAGGGCGATGGCCGCTGCGCCGGAGTCAGATCAATAATTCAACAGCGCGAGACTGGGCCACAGGACACCCTTCGTGTTATATTATTCAATAAGCAGTACCCGTTTGCATTCAGTTAGCAGTCGCGCAACGAGAACGTCTTATCGGGTTTTATTGTTTTCGAAAAGTAATTCTACGCCGTTATAGCGGCTCGGCGTATCATGCACTGGTAGGTATTACACTGTGAAATTTATTATAAGATTTTCATATACGCTTGTCGGTACGCGGTCGCTCAGTGAGACATTCGTGAATCCATTGGCTGCAAGTAAACCGTCCACGAGCGCTCGTCGGCGCGCGCGTGTTGTTTAGTTTTTCATTTATTGTAATATTTAGTTCGTGAATAATGAGTGTGTCACTGGTATGGTTGCGTAGGTTGCCGAAGGAGGAGATCGCGGCGCGCGTGGCTGCCTTCCGAGCGAAGCTGTGCACCACCGGCGCTGGAGATAAGGACGTGCCGAAGGACGAGTTCGGGAGAGTTGCGTGAGTCATATTTTATTTATCAATTGGGACTTGGGACTGCTCCAAGTGAATTTTATTTATTAGAAGTTAAAAGAAAACCCTTCAAGAAAATTTTGAAGGAGTCATTTTTAAAGAAAAGTAATGTTTTTTTTTTTTTTGAAGAGGTAATAATATTTATTGTAGGAAGTAATTCATGCATTAATCCGTACTAATGATCACGCTAACATTATAATTTACTGCATAACATAAATCGAGACGAGCAAAAACCATCGTGCATCCAGACTATCAAGATCACTTGCGCACGCGCATACTGTGGTGTTGAAATTATGAAGTATTTTATTACAGTTATTATAATTTAGCAAGGAGAAAAATACATAATGTGCGATTATCGAGCATTCAATTTAACGCATTACGTTTACCTTTATCGGTTTTTATTTAAGCAGAAAACGTGATTAATTTTCGTGTTGAAATGGGCTGTTAATAAGCTCGACGAAAATAAATATGAAAATATAGCTATATTACTAATGCGAACATTAGTGTTCCATTTATACATTTATGTCACCGGTCACGTATACTTTCACACTTGGGAATCTTCAAGATTACGCATTCAATTTGTCAATTGGTGTGTCAATAAAACAATTTCTCGGCTCGTATGCGTAGGACATGTGAACCGGAAAACATTTTGGGAGCTCTGGGTTTTCTCATACTATATGTGTGTTTCATTTGTATTTGGTTTTTGCTTAGCAGAGTTAAAAGTATCTGAAAATAATGCCATTCGTTTCATGAAACATTTTTAAAAACGCTCAGCATTGCCAGGTAATCCAATTAGTCATAATACGATGCATGAAATTAACGGATTTCAGTTTCATTTCGTCATTAATACGTAGGGAAACTCCAGTACTGCTTAGATGTAAGCGAAATAATCGCGGTTTTAATTAATTTGATTGGCAATTTACCACCGTAAATTAATTTTCACCGGCTATTTCTTGTTTAATTAGTTAGCCGTGGCCACTTGTAACACTTTTGACATAAATAAAATACGTGAGAGAAATCTCATTGGTTCATCATGTGAGCCCTATTTCTAATTCCAACATTTCTTTGGCTAAGATCAAGTAGGAGCGTTGTTAAGGCGCTATGATCGGAACTAGACCTGAGAGTTTGCTTGATTTCGAATGTCATATGCCCGATGGCTAATTCCCCGAACGTCCAAATTACCGAAATTCCATAGCATCGACGTACCACAATTTCGAATAGCCATTAGATCGAGCGTCCGTTTCGCCGAAAAGCCATTGCAACGATAGTCCTATCCATCGAATGTCTATTGGCTCGGTAATTTCGGTAATTTGGACGTTCGGGGAGTTAGACATCGGGCATATGACATTCGAAATCAAGCAGTAAACTCGACTGAAGTAGGGTTGCGAAGTCGCGAGTGGTTGCCTGGCGCATTTGGTAGGTATTTAAACATAGTAATTATTTTAATCATTTTATAAAGAGTAAAAACTCAGCGAATCAAAAAACTAGTAAGCGCGGTCTCTGTCGGATCATACCGCCTTAAGATCAAAATAACCTAAGTGGCTAAGGTGAAAAAAAAGTTGAAACTAACACATCATAAACGACAATCTTCAATATTATAATAGGTTAAGACATTATCTAGCCTGCCTAGAATGGGCGGCCGATCAATACATTCAAGCTCTCACAAGAAAACACATGCAAAATAGTTCACGCAACTGCCAACTATCACCCAGGTAAAATGTTCTCTATGCATCCTAAACTTAGTGCTCTGATCGGTGTAGCAATTTTCATCCTACATTGGTGCCGATTCTCTTGTACACCGAACTAAACTAACTAAACTATCACTAAAATTCCTTACTTTTGACTATGAGAATCTTAAAGCTATTCTGCAAACAAAATTCTCTAAATTTAAAAATAAGTTTGACACAACTAAATCGAATTTGACAATCGTGACTCCACGTGGTATTTTTTTTTTTGGCTTCGCAACGTTGTACTTGTTTGCCTATGATTTATTTTAGAGCCGGAGGCGCACATGGGGGGCAGCCGCGACGTGTTTTTTTATGGAACTTTTCACTTTTTGTGTGGAAAATAAAAAAAAAGATTACCTACATGTAGCGTAATAGTGGTTTAAGAGTTTCTAAAAGGGGGTCGAAATGTTCATTATTTTTGCGATAGGACGCACCATTTTGGAGATATAAGCAAAAGAAAAAAAATATATATAGGGATAAACACGAAATATTTTAAGTGATACACCTATAAGTGAGTTTTCTTTTTTATTCCGAGTATATTATTTAAAAAATTAAATAATTTAAAATTACTTGATATGATGATTAATTATCAAAATTCACCGCGCTCGTGCCGCCACCCCACCGCACCGTTCGCTTTTTTACGACATAAAGATGTTTCTCTTAAAATATTTCGTGTATGAATAGATACACCTTATATACAGCACTGGTTTTGCACCAGAAGTCGAGGTGATTGGTGTGAATTTTAGTTCATGAAAACTAATTTTATTCCACACCTTTTTAATCGCGATTAAAAATAGTCAGATTTAGTTAGAAAATCTAAATTTTAGTTTAAAAACGTCAAATTCAGAATAGCAAAATTGCCATTTTCACTAAATTTAAAAACTCAGTACTATCTTAGAGCTGTCAAACTAAAATATAGTTAAGTTGTGTCACTTTAGTCAATTTCAGAATAGGAAATGGTCGTTTGACAGGAATAAACTAAATTTTGGTGATTTTTAGTCTAGTTTAGAGAATTTTGTGACAAGAGAATCGGCACCATTATCCAATGCTTTTAGTTGCCTATTTCAGCCTATAATTTTCCCACTTCTAGGACTCGTGCCTTCTATATCTTAAGGCCCAGATATATGTCAGTGACTTTGAGTGGTTAGCTTGCGTGTTCTGTACTGAGCTCACGCAACGCGTCGTACGTCAAGCCAGTAATAGGACTTGCCCATCCAGGAGCGCTGTCTCAAATAAAACGCATTATTAATTTTTTACACATAAAACAAATATTTTAATAAAACACGTATACTAAAAGATCAATAATTAAATTATCTTTAAAAAGGTGAGGGTTTCAGAAAAATAGGTACGCTTGACAGATTTTGCGTGATTCTCAGTTTTTTATCCGCGTTAGACATAACTTTACAAATTAATTTCACTATCTATAATAGGCGATAATCTAAAATATTCACATATTAAGTTATAAAGGCAACGCTCTAATTGAACAAATATTTGTATTTTTTTTATTTATCTTTTCAAACCATTAGCCTACTCGTTTCGACGTGATCTTCAGTATAAAATCATTAAAAGTCGGTTATCGTCGCCTTAAAGATAGAGGACCGTACTTTGAAACCCACCACGTAGGGTCAGTGCGGTTTGGTGAATGTCACAGCTAGTGCTTCCAAAATTACGGATTTGCTAATTACGTAACTAGTTACGCATTTTGATGCTTCAATTACGTAACTACGTAATTACGTACTTAACTGTTTTGATTTTTTAAAGCACGATAAATTCTGGGCTTATTATGTATTTTAGAAGTAAAAAATCAAACAACTTCAAATGAAAAAAATTATAATATTAAGGAATT
The DNA here is from genome assembly GCA_947523025.1 of Dryobota labecula. Classification (NCBI taxonomy): domain Eukaryota; kingdom Metazoa; phylum Arthropoda; class Insecta; order Lepidoptera; family Noctuidae; genus Dryobota; species Dryobota labecula. The sequence continues at coordinate 4,983,548 of OX383292.1, forward strand.
AAAAGTAAATTACAGATTAAAATGATAATTTTAAAATTAAACTCAAAATCAAAATCGTCAATCAAATCAAAATGTAATATTTTGATTTGATTGACGATTTTGATTTTGACTAAACTCAATCAACAATTCAAACAAAACATGTACCACGCACAAATGGTTTAAAAGTAAGAAACAATATAAAATATGGTTATTTTTCCAATCTTTGTTCTTGATAATATGATCTCATAAATGATAACGAATGCAATGTTCTGTCACCAAGGGAACTTCTTAGTTTAGAACAAAGATAGCCGGCAGAAGAAAATGCCCGTTCTGCTTCAACACTAGTAGGCATTATACATAGTAAATAATTATAAGCTGCTGTTAGGAAAACTTCACGACCGCCGCCAGTGCTATCGTAGATACACATTTCAACTCTGATGATGGATTCAAGATCTGTGTTTACTCCAGATTTGTTTACTGTAGACATAGTTTTCTGTATTTCTTTTTCTAGTTGCTGTAGTCAACTCGTCGCCACAACCATCATTAGCATCATTGTCATCTGCTTCGGAATCTAAACTCATTTGTGTACTTGTAGGCGGTGTAAATTTGAGCCTTTCTAATAAGTTTGCAACATATGTTCTAATATAATCCGACGTCGGTTTTGTAAAAGTTTCTGTTTCTTCGGTTTTATAATATTCTTCATTATTATGCAAATACTGCAAGACACCAGACACATTTGTTCGCCTTTCTTTTATTCTTTTTCTAAGGGATACAGCAAGCTTGTCACTGAGCCCATTGGACTGAGCATCAAGCTTATTTAACATAAACTGAAGCGCAGCATCTGCTGCTAACAAATTCGAGTCACGGCGACACAATGCCATCACTGTAGTTTTTATTATATCTAAACTATGATGAATGTTATGTAGATCTTGTATTTCTGTGTCTGTGAAACTTATATTTGATTTTAAGTCTAATAAAGCCTTAAATAAACTTGATTTCAATTTCAGAAATCGTCTAACCATATCTGATAAGCTGTTCCATCGCGTTTTTCAGTCTAGTATAAGATCGAGGCTTTTACCATGCTCTTGTAAAGAATATTTTTGCAACAAATCGGTCTTCAGTGGTGATTTTTTGAATGATTTAACAAGTTTTCTTACTTTTACTATAATATCTTTGTACAGAAACTCTGGTTCTAGAACTCTAGGTACTTCTATGAAAAGTCCGCCATCGTTTTCTTCAATTTCTTCAGTGTCAGTATCTGAAGCTTCATCTTCTAGTTCTGGTTCAGTAGTTGTACTTTTCCGTGTCTTATATAATACGTCCAGCACTGCAAGTTGTATTCCGTGAGCAAAACACAACTGATGGTGACCATCAAAATTTTTGCCCATTTTAACCATAACACTGGCTCCGTCCGTTGTGAATGCAATTATATCTTCAAGTTTCAAATAAAAGTCATTTAGATGATTTTCTAACAGTACAGTTCCAACGTGAGCTGGCATTGAACCCTTTATCCTTACTAGTCCTAAATTTTTATATTTAGCTGGTTCTAGGTCTTTATTATGAATATTTATATTCATATACCTCCGGTTCCGGGTAGAGGTCCATTCATCAAACGTTATAGTAAACCGTTTTTTTTGGGACTTCATATCTTTAAACTGATTTATTAATTGTTTTTTTATGGCACAACTCTGTTCCAGGACAATTTTGGTAATAGTTGAAGGAGATTTCGGTAGATCATAGCCAGATTTTTTGAAAACATACCTTAGATCTTCAGAAGTACAAAATTTGCTTAATGGGATGCCATCCAATGCTGCCATTCTAGTCACTATAACGTCCAAGGAATACTCAGTGGAAAAGTAATCCGTTAGTTTAGTTTTCTTCGATGGAGGTTCTAAACTTTTTCTTGCTTGAAAGCACGATGAAGTACTTGCCCTTTGCGCATCTTGCTCTTGTGACATCTCGCCAATATGTTTAGCACGCATATGTGTATGTAGTGCTCCAGTAGCACCACCAGGAGTCTTCAAAAATTTTTGACAATGTTTACATTGGACACTTTGCCCATTTTCAGCCCTCAAAAAGTGTTCCCATATAGCTGATTGTGTGCGTTTGTTCAAAAACTCCTTATAAATAGTCTTCTTTACTGCAGACCTAAAACAATATATAAATATTTCATAATTTAATAGTTAGGTAATACATATAAATAGCATCTATAGTTAGGCACTACACTTAAAACGGGATACATTTACATACGTACCGTGAACTCATAATCAATGTCTATTTGCACAGACATCTAACAAGCAACAATAAAATAAAATCGCACATATTTTTTTTTTTTTTTTAAACGTCGCACCACACTAGGAATTACTGCTGTATCGTGGGTGCATTCACAATCATGTAAACTAACATACACAAGACACCCAGACCCGGAACACCTATCTGTAGGTCATACAAATATTTGTTCCGTACGGGAATCGAACCCGTGACCCGCAGCGCAGCAGCCAATCACTCAACTACTGCGCCAACCGTGCCGTCAACAATATAAAATCAACTACTAAATTATATGTATAAACTCTCACACAATACCCTAGAAACAAAGTAAGTAGACAAGTAAAGTAATGTTAAAATAGGTACTTACATTTTCGTTGAAGTATCTCTACTCGTGTATGGTGATATCTACTTAGAAACTTGTAATGAAAAGCTTCTGAAAACCAAGCGTCAAACTTTGCGGCACATACACAAAATCACAAAAGTCAATAAAATAAGCTTAGACCAGGCAGGACAGTATCTCGCAGGTGTACGTAAGACGACTGAGTACCGAGTATTGAGATTGTTTCTAAATTCACGAAAGTAAAGAAAAATGTAGGGAGTTCCCTTAGCTTGCTCAATCCACAATATTAAACTTTATTATCTACGAGGTAGATCAAATACTTGCGAAACACTTATAAACTTTGATTGTGTTACGTACCGAACTATCCACAACCAACGGGGATTCCCTTCGTTTCCCGATTGGTCAACAATGAACTCTATTCTGTACGACTAAGAAATTAAATCTTGCGGACTCAAATTGGAAGTTATAAAATAAACCCCGGGAATTCGGGGGATACCCACAGAAAGGGTTTTGGTGTTGTCATAATGTAAGTCGTAGGTTAACTAAATTAAGGTAAATTGTAAATACACAGATAAACCCATGCCTTTTTCCCATGGAGTAGGCAGAAACTATAGAACTAAATAAATGGGTACCTAAATTAATTAATATTATCCTATAGTTACGTTATTACGGACTGCAGCTCTTCAGTTACGTATTTGTGAGATTTCTAAAATCTGTCCGTAATTACGTAATTGCGTAATTACGTAATTACGTAATGGAAGCCCTAGTCACAGCGTCTTCGAATTATATCTTTTTCTCTGGTGTTTTCCCTCATGTCTCTAAATTCGCTTTTTCCATGAATTTTCCTCAGTCTTCGCACTGTAACTTCAGGTAAACTGTGCCGTAATACATCATAAAACGAAGACAATCTATTTGCGGTAGTCCGCCGATCTATTTCAGTTGCTCCACATCGATAACATAATTTATAACCAGAGGCGTATTGTCTCACAAACGTCAAACGTCAGGTAAACCTTTGTCTCATATAACCGATGGATCGGCAACATTGTGACGTCTTTCTTGTCCTATAAAATGGTGTTTTGATGTCTTTGACAAAATGTATTTCTTTTGGGATAATTTTGTCGAAAGGGAAATATTTTGGGAAAATTGCTTTAGGTTGTCAAGTTCCCTTCCTTAGAAAAAAGTTTGAAAGAAACCTTACAATTTAACACGTTTATTATTCGTTTATGGATTACTAACGTTTTAAATAGATTACATTCTAATTTTAACTCGCGATGAAAATTAAAATGGGTTCCACAAGGCCCATTTACAGTAGTTTTAAATATGTTTTCTGTGTAGTTGTTATTTTAAATAACACTCGATTGCTGGACTCTTACCCTACACATTTTACCGGTCAACAGAAGTAATTGGGTAAGCCAATTATCTCAGTTCTCTCATAAAATCGTGGCCAGAATTACTATTTGTAGGTTTTACTACAATTTCTTCGTTACCAAACCGATTAAAGTGGTTTCAATATCGGTTATCAACAGGTTAGCTTATTGATTGAATATTTCATATCAGACAAGGTAAACCTACGAGGAAAACCCTATTCCAAACTGATTTACTACTGTTATACTCGTTTACATGATAATAGACTTGAATATCTAAATATATAAAACAAAGTCGGGTTATTTACACCATTTATAACTCGAGAACGGCTGGACCGATTTTTATGATCTTTGGTTTATTGGATTTGTCTCTGCCCCCAATTGCAGAAACATGTGAAAAATTCACGAAAAAATTAATATGATGATTTTTTTTTTTCTCATACATTTTGTATGGAACAGCTTTTTTGATGGTATCTCGAGAATTGATTGACTGATAAAAGTAAGTGATAGCGCGGGTAGGCGATGGAACAAGAAATTTCACGCGGACGATATCGCAGGCAGATGCTCGTTTTTAAATAAAACTAGCTGACCCTACAGACGTTGTCCTGTCCAAATTTCAATAATTAATACAAAAATTCCCATAGAAAATTGAATTTTCTTATCATTTTTGTGTTTTTCGCATGTTTTAATAGTGAAATGAAATGAAATGAAATGAAATCGTTTATTCTGTAAATAGGATATCGGAATCACTTTTACACGTCATATAAAAAATATAAAAACAAGCTTGAGGAAGTCGACATTTCCTATCTGACTATCCCTGAGAAGAAATGGCGAAACAAACTCAGGGGTCAAAGTCTCTTTTAAAGTCCAGACATAATCTTGGTCAGATCATGTGAGGACCATGTAGATCCGTGTCTGAAATGGTCTTTTGAGGAAAGAACCACACAATTTTGAGTGGACCTGTCCAGTCAGTGCAAGCATTTGTCAGTAAACGTGTAGCTCAACTCAGGATTTAAGGAGCTCAACGACTCGACGAACAATACCAAAGAAAGGACATTTGGGTAGGCCGCATAAAGTACTCAAAAAACCAGACCATCATTAAAACTACTTGAGAAAGAGGAAAAAAGAGATAATCTTAAAGAAAACAAATGACCCACATAGTGCTCACATTCACAATAATTAAAGTAATATATGTAATACTTTTCAAAGTAAATATTCATGTCATTTTGTATATAATATTTAATAATGTCAATAATTAGGTATGTATATAAAACGTTGTATAATTATTAAAATGTCAAGTTTTAGGGTTTAATCAAACGGCTTTAAGCAGAGCGAACAGTTCAATCCCAAGCTTTTTTGTCTTCTAAATAATCAGAAATGTTATAGTACCCTTTTTTGCAAAGTTTGGTTTTAATACAGCTTTTAAATCGTTTAATGGGTAAGTTTCGAATTTCAATGGGAAGTTTGTTGTAAAAGCGTATACATTGACCCATGAATGAGTTGCCTACTCTGTGGAGGCGAGTGCGATGTACAGCAAGATTGTGTTTATTTCTGGTATTTAGACTATGAATATCGGACATTTTCTTAAAATTTGATATATTTTTGTGTACATACAATAGATTTTCAAATATATATTGAGAGGCTACAGTCAGAATATCTATTTCTTTAAATTTTTCCCGAAGGGAATCTCTTGCACCAAGGTTATAAATGGCTCGAACAGCCCTTTTCTGTAAAACAAAGATTGTATTAATATCCGCACAGGTTCCCCAGAGAAGAATCCCATATGACATAAGACTATGAAAATAACTAAAATAAACAATTCTGGCAGTATCTAAATCAGTTATCTGTCGAATTTTTTTAACAGCATAGGCGGCCGAACTTAGCCTTCCTGACAATTTTTCTTTGTGTGGGCCCCATTGTAATTTACCATCAATCGTTATTCCAAGAAAAACCGTCGACTCAACAGGGTCCAAATCTATTCCATTAAGTTGAACATTAGTAGTTAGCTGCCTGACATTTGGCGTTGAAAATTTAATGAATTTAGTCTTTTTTTCGTTCAGGAGAAGATTATTTACATTAAACCAATGAACAACTTTAGAGAGTGCATCGTTAACTTGTTCAAAGTTGACTAACTGACGTTTGATTTTAAAAATGAGGGAAGTGTCATCTGCGAATAACACAATCTTGTGATTGTCCCTTATGTGATAAGGTAAGTCATTTATGTAAATCAAAAACAAGAAAGGACCTAGAATTGAACCCTGCGGAACGCCCATAGTGACCGCAGATCCTGCAGATCTCTTGCCATTAACATCAACCTTCTGAATTCTGTTGTTCAGATAAGAAGTCAGAAGGTCGAGAGCCCTGTCCCTCATACCATAGTGATGCAGTTTCCTGATGAGTGTATCATGATGTACGCAATCGAAGGCCCTAGACAAGTCGCAGAAAATGCCAAGAGCATCCTGCGACTCCTCCCAGGCCTCGAATATGCTCTTAAGTAATTCCACGCCCGCGTCTGTAGTTGAACGACCCTTTGTAAAACCAAACTGTTTCAAATGAAGTAGTAGTAGTAGTAGTTATTCTGCTATTCGGGGCGGAGATAAATCCAACCAATCAAAGATCATACAAATCGGTCCAGCTTCAGTTACAAATGGTGTATGTAACTAGTCCGACTTTGTTTTATATATTAACCGTCTTATCCATACTAATATTATAAATATGAAAGTAACTCTTGTCTGTCTGTCTGTTACGTTTTCACGCCTAAACCGCTGAACTTGATCGTCATGAAATTTGGCAGAGATATAGACTGGGATATGGACGACATAGTCTACTTTTTTACGCGATAACCAACGTCCACGCGGGCGGAGCCGCGGGCAAAAGCTGTTCATAATAAAGCCATTCGCTTCATAAACCTATTTTAGCTATAGAACTGTTTTGTCCCTTAACTGTTAGATTAAGGTCTTTTGACTTGTCGATCGATAAAAGGAAACATATTATAACACGTCGGAATCGGAAACATTTTATACAAACTGAATCCTTTAACGACCACCGACCTCTTTTTTTTTATTTATTCATAATCTGTATTAAAGAAAGAAAGAAAAATTGTTTATTCTGCCCAAACAAAACGCAATTAACAAAAATAAAATTATAAAATTAACACACATGCTACTTGAATGTGTGTAAATTGTATAATTTTATCTTTGTTAATTACGTCAAAATTGCGTTAATTGCGTAAATAGATTGTCAAACTTTTATTGCTTGAATAAGAGTATTCAAGCAATAAAAGTTTGACAATCTATTTCATTGCTTGATGTCAGTACCAGGGACCAAAGACAATTATTTACATTGCTACTCAATAGTCTGTGTTGCGTCACTGGCAAAAATGTCAAAATTCTCTAAATCCAATATTAACAATAACATACCTATAGTCTGCCAAACTGCATAAGTTTGTCGGCAGGTTCTCGTCTAGAAATGGATTACAAATTTTGAAAATTAATGTGCTAAAACTTAATGCTTAATATGCTAAGTAAACTATAAAATAATGTACCTACAGTCGAGATCAAAAATCTCTCTCTGATCCACTCAGTAACGACGAAAACAAAAGTTGCCACTCCCAGAACCATAGCTTCAATATTTTGCGTACATAATAAGACAGGTGTCCTATGTATACGCCTGTCTAAACTCGCGAACCTCTCCTCACATAACCGATATTCTAGGGTCCTTGCATATCGATCGCGGATGACGTCTGCCCCCTCGCCCACTCCACGCCTCGGTAAGGGGAGACAGGTCACAGGACTTTTAATATGTCGAAGTCGCACTCGCACCCCGCTGTGCCCCGTTCTCGTAATAACTAAGGTCAGAACTAAAGGGTAATTGCGTAACACTTACAGCCATGGATTTCATTTTGACAGTTCGCTAACATTCATTGCGTTATTTAGGCTCTTTAGTAAATTGATTGCGCTCATTTGGATCCCGCGGGATCAGTTTACAAAATTATTATTTTTATGTCATTTTCTTTAGTAGATTGGTCCCTCTGTCAAAATTAAAAAAAAAGCCATCGAATTTCAAATTTGAGTAACAGCGTGTAGCAATGTTAGGAGGAATAAAAATAAAATCCCGTTGCCCCAGTGGCGGTATCTACAACGCCATATGCGAACTACACATCAAAACCTGACGTCACAAATCCTGCATCGCGCAATCAGAGTTTTACCGCGCGACTGTGCATATAAACTGTGGCATTTTAGTCGTCTTACAAAGACAGCCCATTTGTTCAAATTTTTTTTTACATGAATGATTTGTAGTCATTGGATACGTGAAGTGGGCATCAACCGTCGGGCAGTTGCCCACAGGACACAACACCCGTCTGGTCGGAGGATCCTCCCTTTTCCATAGAGCAGTGCTTTTCAACCTTTTTCATGGCGCGACCCCTTAATATAGAAAAATATTTCGCGTCCCCCTACCTTGAAATTCCAAGTCTGTCACTTTAGTTACCTTTTGGTTAAACAGAATACCCACAATTAACCACAGAAGCTTAGAAGTGCTTCATTCCATTTGGAACCTCCTACTTGTGCGAATTAACGTTTACGTCGATGGCTCAAATAAAAGGCAAACAGAGAAATCGCCAAAATTTTGAAAACGATTTAATTCTAATCATAAAAATTGATAAATTGGTTAACGATAGACAGGCGTAACAATCACATTAATTTGAATGGGTACGCTTAGTTCTCGTCACATTAATGATTTACTTACGTGATTTGTAGGTATTTGTTGATCCGTGTTAACCTAAGCCTTTAATTAACTTTTTCTTAATACATATATCATTTTGAACTGGTACGGTTTTATATTTATGAGCTTTAAAATTTTAAAGTAAATGTGACCCCCTTTAAGAGGCTTGGCGACCCCCTAGGGGGACGCGACCCACACGTTGAAAAACACTGCCATAGAGTATGAGTGAACTTAAACACCCTGTTCCTCATACCTCTAAACCCCCACCGTATTTTTAACATTGTATGGGATCGAGTAGGTTTAGTACAGTTGTGCTAGTTACGGGCAGTAACCTTACGAACAATATTACTAGGCTGGCATGAATCGTTGTTGAGCAGACAAGTTTTTGAAATTATGAAGCAACTAGCTTTTGCCCGCTGCTCCGCCCGCGTGGATGTCGGTTATCGCGTAAAAAAGTAGCTTATGTCCTTCTCTATATCCCAGGCTATATCTCTACCAAATCATTCAGGTTGTGATTCATGGTGTGTAAAGGCTCCTACAAACAGGCGAGACACGCGACGTGACACAAAGGCATCGCGTTTCGTGCGACGAGCGGAGCCTTTGTGTCGCGCCTGTTTGTAGGAGCATTTACGCAATTACTCCGCAGGTTGACTTCAAATTCTTTGGTTATCTGTTAAGGCCCAGATATATCCCAGTGACCTTGAGTGGTAAGCTTGCGTGTTTATGTACTGAGCTAACGCAACGCGTCCAGCCAGTAATAGGACTCGCCCATCCAGGAGCGCTGTCCCAAATAAATCGCGTTATTAATTTATTACACATAAAACAAAAGATATTTTAATAAAACACGTACACTAATATATCAATAACCTTCACCTTTTTAAAGATAATTTAATTATTGATCTTTTAGTATACGTGTTTTATTAAAATACCTTTTGTTTTATGTATAATAAATCAATAAATCATTAATGCGTCTTATTTGGGATAGCGCTCCTGGATGGCCGAGTCCTATTACTGGCTGGACGTACGACGCGTTGCGTGAGCTCATTACAGAACATGCAAGCTAACCACTCAGGGTCACTGGCATATATCTGGGCTTTAAGGGGTGAAGGTACTCATGAATTTGAACAACTTGTACTGCGGGACCAATACGGAATGAAGCTGTTTTATACAAACATTCAATAAAAAGTGGGCTGTAATCCACCACGCGGGCCCAGTGCGGGTTGGTAGTTGTCACTCTTTGAATTTTTTGTTCAAGGACATGCCAGTTTCCTCACGATGTGTTCCTTCACCGTTTTGAGAGCAGTGGTGATGAAATTATTTACACAAAGTTTAACGCCTGTCTGGGTTCGAACCCACGACCTGCAACTCATAAGTTAGGGCCGTTACCACTGGGCCACCACTATACTCAATACTAGGGATGGGCCGAACATGGGTTTCACCGAATACGAACATTCGGCCGAATGTTCGGTAAAACTTTTACCGAACCGAATATTCGGCATAATTGATTCCCTTAGGTGAACAGTATACAGGTCTGAACTTGTTCACGCAAAGCGCGCGGATTGGCGCCGGACCCTCCCGCCCGCTACCCCCGCTGTACCAGATGTTGTTACTGCATCATCTAGTAAGAAGCAGTATAACTTCGCCCGAAACAGCTGCAAACTTATATTTTGTTTTTAATAACCATCTTTTTATCTACCTACTGTTATTGGAAATAAAGCTACAGTGTCGAAAAAAACATAAAGCTGCACTGTAAATTACTTACCTAGTAAAAATAACACGTTTAACACTCAACTCATGATAAATCATACACGGCTCAATACAGTAAAAACTTTGAGTATCAGTTTGCCGAACATTCGGCGACATAGCCGAATATCCGGCCGAATACAAATATTCGGTAAACCTGCCGAATATGCCTAATACCGAATATAAAACGAATATTCGGCCCATCCCTACTCAATACCTAATGAAAAAGTGTAAACAAATGTTGCTTTTTGTTGCTATTTCACGAGTTGTCCCTGAAGTAAAAATTGGTCATATCATATTCAAGAGTTTACCCTTTTACCCTCTGAATTTCTAAGGAATTCTAAGTCAGTGTCTGCCTGTATATTACATTAATAGTAGTATCAACATGGCAATAACATCGCACTGAAATCGTGTAACTGACGGAAAATAAACCCTGCAAATAAATTAATAATTTGGATCCAATTTAAACGTACTCGTGGCACGGATAGGCACCGCTCTTGAAATCGAATTTTCTACCTCGCCTGACCTAACTTGTAACGTTTCGAAATAAACTTCCCTGACCTAACTTATGAGCTAAGAATAGTACAGTTGTGTTTTCATTTCAGTACATTTTCGGCCTGGAAAATGTCTATTGCTTCATGCTTTCTTATAGTATTTTCATCTGACATTAGTAATATACTTAACCTATATACACTTGCGTGCAAAAATATATACCACTACGGTGTGGATCAATTTTTTTTCCGCTCTCTTTTTGAAAGACGATATGTCAATAATGTTAATGCATATTTTAATTATTTTGATATTGGTATTGATTTGATGTCGGTTATCGCGTAAAAAAGTAGCCTATATCCTTCTCCATATCCCAGGCTATATCTCTGCCAAATTTCATGACGATCGGTCCAGCGGTTTAGGCGTAAAAAGTTAACAGACAGACAGACACAGTTACTTTCACATTTATAATATTAGTATGGATTGTGTAAAGGTAGGTAAGATAAAGTTTATTAAGACATACCCCATACATTGATAAAAGCAATATTCTTGACAAGATCGACTCAATTCTTTCTCATCACTAACTTGCTCGTAAAAACTGCGTGACCTTTTTTTGTCAGAGAAGTTGACAAAAACTTAATTTTGTTTATTTCTATTCGTTTATTGATCATTTAACTTGGATTAATAATCAAATTAAAACGAGGTTTTTTTTATTCGACCCGTAGGTTAGTAAGATCGCGATTTTTTTCTTATAAACCAATAAATCAGTGTTGATAACTCTGTCACTAACGTAATTTTCATACTTTCAGGAAGGTTTTAGTATGCAATATGTTAGGTTATTTTTAATAAAACTTGCTGAATTATCTAGTTTCAAATCGAAAAGCACGTGGTGGGTCAATTTTTTTGCACGCATGTGTTTATATGTAGCGAGATTCTCTATCTAGGCAGTTATATTAATACCTATATTTTACGACATTTACTTGTGTGTTTACAGCACTATTATTATGAAACAATAAAATAAATAATAATACAGTGTCGTGCTCTTCTATTATCTGTTTGGAGTTGGTGTCAAAAGATCTATGTATAATTGAGTCAGTTTTATGAACAGCAACGTACCATAGTTCCAGTCCATTAAAAGTGGCCATGGAAACCTTGATTTCAGAAGGTGGGGCTTACCAAACCAATAGGCTAATTATTTTCGTTTTAGCTTGCCCTAAATACTTAATGTAGGTGCTGTTTTATTTTAATTTATATCCGAAACATTACGATGCATCGCGCATTATAAATATAACACTGTAAAAAAAGCTCACAACGAATATAAAAGACAACTAATAAACATTCCAAATTCTCACAAATCATAACGTGCTCGCTATAAAATCTGAGCACAGTACAAAATTTTGACACATTTTTTTTTATTAGTCACGCGATCGCGAAACAAATGGACGTTGAGACGGACGTATATCGTAATTAACGGGAGCGGCCGCAGGATAGGTATACTGCGTGCCAGAAACCGCGCCTCAGTGCTTATGTATAGCCACAGTATCATGAAGTAACAGTATTACGTCTTTAAAGAAAACGGTTGAAACTTCGCGCTTAGAAATCTCAGTGTTTACCAGTACGCAACAGCTTCGAGTGCGCGGCAGTTAAGCACGGACGCGGAAGGTTTATCTACCGAGCGGCCGTAGGTAATTATTTCAAGATCACTGCCCAGACGTAATAATATTGTTATGGTGCGTACAGACTGGTGAAACGTAACATGAAATGTATCATGCAATGAAATAACCGTATTGCCGTACACATTGCTGCAATGTATCATGAAAGGTTTGTAACAACACTTTGTAACAATTTCTCATAGTTCTTGCGCGTGCGAAATGTGCATTTCACACGCACGCTACGAGCATCAAGCCGCGCGCGGAGAGATCCGTGATTTGTCGGTTATTCGAACGAACATAAAGGGGCGCGCAATGTGCGCGAGGTAGCAGCGCGGGAGGTTCGTAGTGAATGCGAGGTAGCAGCGCGGGAGGTTCGTAGTGAATGCGTGATAAAAGCGCCGCTACGCGTCCACGCTTGCAGCGAACATGCAATGAAAGGCAGAATGATACATTTCAAGTTACGTTTCACCAGTCTGTACGCACCTTTACTTATATATACTGTGGTATAGCTACAGATACTCGTGCCAGTGATACATGGGTATTTGGCACGAGATGAGACCCGACTGCCAGGATGAACACCCCGATTGGCAGTCTGGCACTGAGCGATCAGGCACAGGTGCCTTCGCTGAACGATAATAATTCTCATTTTCGAATGCTTGCTCGACTGTGACAATTTATTATTATTAGTCAAGCCCGTTTTATCTTGTTTCGTTCTGGAAACATGCAAAAAAATGTGTTCTTATGATGTGTCACTGCTTCATTCTTTCTTTCTTTTTCGTGTGGTTAGTTACTAACTTGGTGCCAGAGTTTTTATGCCGCCCATGGGCCTTTTACTTGGCTACACATGCCGTCGAGAAATATCTCAGGCAGAACGTTTTCTATGAGGTCCTCTTTCCAGGTTTCATGACGTAAATGTTTGAGGAATCTGGTGCTTTGGCGGTTAATAGGATAAATAGATCGGTGTCCACTCCGATTATTTATTATGACCATCGATCGCAAAGTTCTCTGCCGCTTGAATGGCGAACGCGCGGTGTTTATGATGAGGGTGTCAGCATCCTCAAGAGCTTGCCTCACTTAAAACCCATGCTGTACAAATTTTTCACGAAGCATGGAGATAAGCCGTTCTTTGTAGCTGTCATTGGACAAAATGTCATTGTTTTTTCGGCATGGTTGCAGCCATCGTTTCAGTGAACACCACCTTTGCAGAAGAGTGCTTGCTTTTGCGGCAAAGACGCTCAGCTGATTTGGTACTCTTTAGTGATGTATTATCAGGGTAACCGTCGAAGGTTGCAACACCCGCAAAATGTAAGTCATCTAAATGAGAAATTTACCCAGTTTGACCTTTGATTTCGACTATACCACTGAACCGAATTTGAAGTTTTAGATATTCGTTCGACGCAGAATTTGACCCTTTTTAATATTGAATGGTATACATTTTCCGTCCGACGTACCGTTTTTGTGCTACATGCAAAAAACTGAAAAAAGAGCAAAAAATTCCCGGTTATTGGGCTCAAAAAAGTTATGCACACCTCCTGGGATTGGGCAAACTCGGATTACACGCATTTAGGACCAAATTAAGGTATTAAAATGATTTCCAGCTTGCTGAGAATTAATTCCTCAAAACACTTTTTTTTTTTAAATCTAATTTGATTGGCCTAATAGTTTTTAATCACGTCTAAACTTGTATGGAGTAGTGACAAGCGCTGATTAATTTGACAGGACTAAACTCAAATTTATCTTCTGTCCTTTTCTTAATGAAATAGAAAGAAAAAGATACACTGAACTTAAATTTAGTTTAGTTTGTGAACAAGGGAATCGGCACCACTGTTTCATTAAAGCTCTACTTTTTTTTTTCCTATTACGACGGTTGCAAAAAAGATGAAAAAATTACTAATAGGTGCTGTGTTTAACTTTTCACAAAAGGGTTTATTTTTCCCCTCCAAAACTATACGTAACGAAATAATTAAAACATAATACATTACTTTCTTATCTTGATTGCGTGCGTAAAACGCTTCGGATCATTAAAATATTTTATGTTTCTAGTTTCCACCCATAGCTAGCACATAATATAATAATTATTTCAATCACAACACGATGAAAAACCTGGTTGGGGAAAAAAAGGTTTGCCACCTTTTCCTAATGATCCAATTATAGTTCTTTGTGTGAAAGTTAATTGTTTGTCCCCATTCACGGCAGAGAATAGAGCCCACTTAAAGACCACTAGACCGACCTCAGGGTGCTCTGTTTCGCTGCCTGAATGGCGTGGATCCATTGTTATTATATTATGGTATTTTTATACATCTAAACGAAAGACAGGCGTAATACTATTGCCGCGTAGACGGTACAAACGCAATGCTGATGCCACGTAGATGCTGCAAACCAGGGGCGCAGTCTTCATATGTACATCCCGATTCCTATCGGTTTTCCTACGGAACAACCACTCGTCTTTGTGTCTACTACTTATTGCCAAATAATATGGTACACCTGTGTATGTAACTGTGTATCAATGATGACGCATCCGCAATCCGCATGGATTTGTGAATAGCGTTTTGCCAGTCGGTTCAGAAATCAGCGGGCTTATTACGTATATTTATCGAAGTGCCATTGTCGATACGGTAGCAAATTGTCACTATTTTTCTTCGGCTTTCCTCTAACAATAATTGTAGATGCGCTACTGCTGCAAACGCTGCGTAGATCCTGTGCAAACATGACGCTGACGTCGCGCCGCGTCACCGCAACGCTAGCAAGACCTATCATAAGTCTACGTTGTCTCGACGCTGATGCTCGTTATACTATGCTATACTATGCTGCTATTTTTATGGTGTACATAATAAAGAGTATTCTATCTATCTACAAACAAAAAACAAAAATGTAAATGTAATGTAAATATTTTCTCGAGTATAGACTCGAGAAAATATTTACGAGTACATATTTGAAAAAGACCACGGCTTCGGCAAGGTTAACAACAAATTGGGTCAGCGTTTATTGTAATTATTTTCGTTATCGCAACACTGGAAATAAATTAAACTCTAACATGTGTTCTATTGTATAAACTAGGTCTTATTGATTTGGTTCACGTTTTTCTCACAAATCACTTGGCAGGCGTATATGTTTAAATCGTTTATGTACTTCACGCTTGGAGCACAAATGTTACGTAACGAATTATCTTCCAGAAATTGTCTATACTCATATTTAAAATAAGTAGCTTATACCAAATTAATTAAATTGACACAAATACTCTGAATTAATTATCGCATAAACAATAAAATTTAATGGTGTGTAATGTAGTACGTAATGAAGTGGTACTAGTATGCAAATTAAATACATTCCTTAGATACGTATCATACGCAGAATTTAAAACACGTCTAATGCACTGAGATTACTAGTAAGATTGATTTACTATTATGATTTGAATGAGCGTGCCGACGTGTCTGTTACAACGACACCCATCAATTACCAACAGCTAATTACTCCACTTTACAACAAATAAATTACTCCTAGCAAACTACTCAGATGAACCGCTGAAGAGAAAGAATTCCAACAATTTTACATTGTAAAAATAGTACTATCGATCCAAAAATATTCTTTTAGATGTTCAGTTTATTCAATACCGTGTGCATACGTACTGTTCAAGAATAGAACTAAAGACGCTGCGTTTTATGTCGTCAGTAAACAGGCGCGACCGCAGATAATCCGATTTGATACATCACTACTAATAAGATGACTTATACGGAACACATGTATATGAGAATATTATAATGGATGGGATGCCTATTAAACTATCGTTGTAAACAACAACTTTACTGACTAGGTACAAATAACCAATAATTGATTAGTCATAAACAAGTTAATTTCCTTAAGAACGGCAGAAGAATTGAAAATATTTTAGCAAATGAGAATAAATGACTTGAGGGTTGCACAAAATGGTGTGGGGGAAAAGCCCTTTGTGTGGTAGTCGCGACAGGGCGCGTATCCGATGTTTGCGCAGGCTGCGCGCGTCGGCGTGCTTCCTGTTATGGCGCCCGCCGCCCCGCAGTAGCGCCGCCGGCCCGCTGCCGGCCGCTCAGAATGTAGCCTTTACGCTCCTCTGCTCAAACAAGTCTTCCGCGGCCCAGCCGCCATGCATTAGTCTAAGAAAAAATATTATTAGGATTAAGAAAACAAGTCTTCCATTAGTTAAGTAAGTAGATTAAGATGCAAAGGGGCAGGGCTCCGCGACGCGATGCTTCGCAGAATAATAGGGTCGTGTTCGAGCGGTTGTGGCGCGGCACGTTCCAGGCCGTGCTGGCAGGCGGGCGCCGCGGCCGCGCCTCGTCGCTCGAGCCCAGCACGGACGCGGCGCTAGCCAGCATCATGGCGCCGCCGCCACGCGCGCCTCCGCCCCTCGCGCTCGAGCCCGCGCTCCGCACCATCCTCGAGGGCCTGCGCAACTCGTGCTGCTGCCACTGTAACTGTTCCGCGACAGATCGAAACAACTTTAACGACAATTTGCAGGTCTGTCTCTCCAACGATGAGGAGAGGAAGTCCATGCGATCCGTCATAAGGTGTGCCCAGAGTTTTATCGATTACAGTATAAGTCATTGTACTTATTTGGGTCAGTACCCAACGTACGATATGCATTCCATTTCACATTTAATTAAAGTTACATATTTGCAGTACAAACAGGTATTAATTGAAATATCACGATTTCACACGTTTTAGATATACTGTGCGTGATTGTATACAATGTCAAGATTTTTTTTTTAATAAAAATATTGGTTTGAGTCGAGATAGTCATGCTAAAATTTAAATTATACTGTTTCCCTATTTTTAGCGCACTTAGGTGCTGTGCAGGTAAATATGCGTGTTAGAAGGATTTTATTTGATTCTTACATAAAAAATTGTACTTACCCAGTAGACGTTGTTTTGGTATGGGATACTCCCGGGCTTATTAAAGCGGTCGGCTATAATGTATTGTTGTTTGTCAGCGTTCGCGAGACGCACGCGGTCGCAGAGGCGCAGCAGGAGAAGAACGCTCGTCTGCGGGACGCATTCGGCATCTCGCCGCGCTTCGTGGAGGGCTCGAGCTTGGACCCAGAGCGGCGTGCGCGCGATCACGCGGCACGGTACCCGCTGGTCAGGACGCCCAGCCATGAGCGCGACGACCACCCGCCCAAGAGGAAGAAAAAGAGAAGGTAGAGACATTAGTTTTTGTAGCATAAGGTCCCATAAGCAAAACAACCGAAAGTACCTGTTAGTAAAATAATTATATCGTTTAACAAAACGAAAAATCAAAATTGTCCGAAAAATATAGGTAAGATTGAAAATGGTACAGCCATACCACAAAGAAATATAATGCTGCTTTCAAATGTTAAAAATTTCAAATAATATTACTAATTAATAAAAAATAATAGAAATACTATTATGTCTGCCTTTCACAATGGATATAGGAATAAGCGCGGTACCAAGAAGCTGCTCCTCATTAACATGGTCATAAAGCAACAGATCCGTCGATCTGAAGTCGTCGACATTTTGGCTAGATTGTAAGAAGGCTTTTGACTCGGTGACACGTACGACTTACGGCTCGGAAGGTTCCAGAGGTAAAATAGATACAACTTCCTAGTGCCGTGTGTGTAGAAGTAGATATAAGAACGATCTCTCGCTATCCAGGAAATCTGTAAATTCAGGGTAAAACGGTGAGTATAAGGCTTGAGCGAGGAATGCCTCAGGGAGACAGTTTGGGGCCACTTTGGTTTTGATAAGCACTTCACTCTGCTGGTTCGGGGTTAGGATATTATAGATCCGGTAATATCCCACCTGCTTTATATGGACCGAAACTGTTCATCAGCGTTCCCGAGACGCAAGCGTTCTCGGATGCGCAGAAGGCGAAGAATGCTCGGATGCGGGATGCTTTCGGCATTTCGCCGAGCTACGACCGGCGTGCACAGCAGTACTCGCCTTCCAGATCACCGAGCCCTGACCGCGGCAAACACTCGCCCGAACGGGAGAAAAAGAGAAGGTATGAGTCTCGCGGTACCTTCTTTTTTTCTTCTACTCCTTCATCCATTGTATAAAGCAGATATATAGACATTTAAATTCTATTTATTATTTTGTTGTTGTTGTTTGGCTGGTTGTTACTGGATGACGCTGTTAAGGAATGAATAAGTGTATTTTCTTTCTTCCATTCTTTACGGCTGAACAGATTTGGATGATCTGGCACACGGGTAGACTATGATCAGGAAGAACGCACAGGATGATTTTTGTCTCGGTTGTAAGCTCCACGGGGACGAAGTCGCAAGCAAAAAAGCTAGAACTATTATTAATAGCTAGAATTATACATTTCAAAAATAAAACTTATTTTTCATTATTTGTGTTATGATGCGTAAGACTACCTTTTCTATTCTTTCATCTTTATGACTATTTTAATCATGGGTTCTTTTAATACTAACAGTACATATTTCTTTGCACTATTAGATATATTTGCTTATGGGACCTTATTATAATACAGGATGGAGGACACATTATACACACATGACCTCACCAACCAAATTAATCCAGGGTTTGTTCTAAGTTCAAAACTATGCAATAACTGGACCATTGTCCTATGTTGGGTCACCCAGGATCGGAGGAGTAAAATATTGAGTTGGGAGACTTACTGTAAATTCGGTGAAAGTATCTTTATGCTTCATCTATTTATTTATTTTTACTTTTAAATAAAACGGCCATCGACCTACATTTACTATTATTTTAAATAAGAAACACACTCTTTTATTTATATTCTAAAATCCATGCTCACTTAAACAAATATATTTTTCAGTGCGTCACCAGAAGCCAAGAAGCTAAAGAAGAAGAAGTCAAAAAAGAATAAAAAGGAGAAGTACGTTTTTGTCTTTTACAATTTACATACAAAATATTTGTTTATTTATCTCTTTTTTGTATATTATTTTGTAAATGTTGCCGTAAATTTCATAGATTACATTTGAATCCAGACAGGTGACGCTTCGGTTGTCAACGAGGCAAGTATCAAAACTTTTAACCTTTTGTCTTTTATTCTTTTGTTATGAATTCAAGTATCAAATATGTCTGGTCATCATTTCAGTGAAAGAAAAATGTTATGGAACTTCATGAATAGGTATGGTATGAGGTTAAATATAAACTTTTATTATTACATATACTGAACATTTAGTTTTTTATGTTCCTACCGGATATGAGGATTTTATATTATTGCTCTATTTCAGCGATAAAGAAAGATAAAAATCCATAGTTTAGCAACGTATTTTTTTTTTTACTTCATGACATATTTACCTTGTAATAAACAATGCAAAGTTAAGACGTGAATCTCAAGACTTATATTTCGACCAAGAGAATGCTCTTTTGACACCTGTCAGTTGTACAAGATTTGGAACTAAAGTTTAAATTCGTAAAACACATATTCGTTTGACACTGACAAGTGTCAAAAACGCATTCTCTCAGTGGACGGAATATAATGTAATTATTACATGTGAAGTACAATATGCATTATACATACATACATACATAAACTCACGTCTTCTACCCATCAGGGTAGGCGGAAACTTTAGAACGCCACCTGCTACGCTCCTTACATACTCCTTTTGCTTCGTTTACGGTTATACACGCACGCCGGTTGCGAGTGCTACGCACCTGACCTTTCTGAAGAACATCACCAATTAGTCACTATACAGGATAGGTTTTTAACCAGTGCGCAAATTAATTTTGTTGGTTCAGTATCAGTAATAGAACACACTTCCATTATTTGTTCGATACTTTTTTTTGGGCCACTTGAAATCAGCAAAATAATGGATACAATCTATTCGTAATAATATCAATGGGCGAGCGCGCAGCTGATAGGTATCTACTACTGCATGCCGCTTCAATGACCGCGTCGCCGACGTGTTGCGCGACGGATATCCATTATACCAGTTTCAAAATAAACATCTTTCTTTAACGATAACTTCATATTTTTGTACTAAAACATATCAAAATAAGAAATAGGTGTATAATAAAACATGTTTAAGTTTAATTTGTCAAAATTTGCGCACTGATTAAAAACTTTTCCTGTATGTCTTCCTGGGCATCCCCTCCCGGCGTTTCCACTCATATTCATTATATACATGTTTTAATCCATACTAATATTATAAATGTGAAAGTAACTCTTTCCGTCTATCTATCTGTCTGTCTGTATGTTACGTTTTCACGCCTAAACCGCTGAACCGATCGTCATGAAATTTGGCATAGATATAGCCTGGGATATAGAGAACGACATAGGCTACTTTTTTACGCGATAACCGACATCCACGCGGGCGGAGCCGCGGGCAAAAGCTAGTCAACCTATAATAAGTTCGCTGTTGAGTAAAGGTCACGTAGATTTCCACATTATTGAACATGTGTAACTTTATTTAAACAAACTTATTAAAATTACCTTATTTAATGACACAGCTTTACAATAAACTTATTTAATCAATTTTATAATAATTACCTTGTTACCACAGCTGTTTTCAATACGAAGGTTGTATCATCATTTATGTTGAGGTATCTATGGTATGTTTATTTGTCATAGACAAGAATCCGGTAAGAAAAAAAAGAAGCGCTCCAAGTCGCCCGACACCGAGAGTTCGAGCAGCTCCGATGGACAGCAAGACAGCGACACCGGCAGCTCGGAGGATGAACGCCAGAAGAAGAAAAAGAAGGTAATTAACACTTTTACCTACTCCATGTTGTAATGTCGATGCCATACTCTAGCTATTCAGATAGGAGTGCCGCAGTTCAAAGATTATGTTTGTTTCGCTTTAAAAGAAACCTCTATGCTTAAATACATGTTTACAGATTCATTTGGAACTAAATTCTTAGCTTGGATATTTTACTTTTGTTTTTAAACTTTAACATGTTGTCTTAATGGCAACCGAATTAAAATATTGTAATGTTGTATCGTAAAGAGCAGCAGTGATCGCTCTAAAGTACTTGATCGATCTTGGAATATGTAAAACATAATCTTTGATTCTTGAGATCTAACGTTACTACTCCATGTGTGGGGGGTTTGGGGCTACAGTCTAGTCAGTATAATGCCACACGATGCCTCGTTTAGATTAACTCGGGATTCTTCCGCGTGCCTCCAGCCTCTCGACTCCACTGCCTCTCAGATAAAGTTCCATCCTTCAGTAAACTAGTATAATGTTATAGTGACTTCGCAACAACCGATTAGCTCGAGTAGCACATTGCTTTCTTTATTTTTATGTTAATGTGTAACAAACACATTGGCCTGATACAATGAATATGACATTCTCGGCACCTCCTTTGCATAAAAATTGGCTTCACGAATTTTGGTTTGTGTATAATTTCCTCACACGGCCCTGTCTCCATCCCTCTACTTGCATCGTTCAACTGTCGAACTAACTGTAGCAGCCTCAGAGTTTTACCATTGCCTTAGTTTCCGAGCTTCCGATGTGCATAGCTGGTCGTACCGCGCGACTTTATGAACGCTCCTCAAGCGGTCCGTGTGGGGCACACGAAACGTATTATTTAAATGTTATTGTCTTCTTACCTCATTTTATTTTATTTTCTGTAAATACAAGAAATAGCCAGTAAAAATTATCTGTTTAACTGTGCATCATTTCATAGGATAGCCATCTTTATCTGAAGAAATAACGTATACTGTAAGTATATCACAAAGCAATAACACTCAGTAAAACACTATGTTAGGTGATACTAAAATTATGTACTCCGTGATAATTTTGGTAATGCATTGTTAACTATCGCATTTGTGACTAACACAGAGATCTTGAGATTACATCAATGTGCGATCGTGGGTCCAAGTGTGCACAGTTACCTCATGCATGGTGTGTAGTACTTACAAACAGATGGTGGTTTAAACTTGTTCGTGTTACGCGACTGGGTGTGCTACAAAAACGTGCTCCGATTGTGAACAACACGTCTATGATAACAAGACCGTCTCCCATTGTTACGGAAAACAAATAAACCGATTGCAATTTTATTCATTTGTCTTGTACAACGCTTTGTGTCAAAGTGAATACGCGACTATACAAATAGTCATATATTCAGCGAGGGAGCATGTTTTCGTACCACGCACTAGTTTATTAATATCCAGACTGTCTGATTATTAAAATGTAACTAATCCATAACATTCTCCCTCTTCTCATTTACCCAAAACTAATTAAGGATGCTCCACATGTTTAAATGGTATACAATACCACCACCGTTTGTTAAATAAGGTACGTTACCGAAGTGTTATATTTACATTTGATTTTTGTGTATTACATGTATTTATGATAAATTATGTTGAGCCGTAATGTGTTACTAACATCATTATAATAAGCGAGTAACGCACCGGTGCCAACCAATCAATATGTTCTCTTGTGTTCCCTTCTATCTATCTGTTTATTTATTTACCTTCGAGTTCACACTTCGAGAATGTTATGGATACGCTATTAAATAACATTCTAAGAGATCGTCCAGAATAATACACTTCCGAACAAATTACATGTTTATTTATACTTGCTTCCATCAATAGCTTTAAGTATAATTTTATTTTCTACTATTACCTTTTGTTTGATGCCTCTATTTATTACTATTCCTTATTAGAATGCATGTGTACAAGTGATATATTTTTATTATGTTTCTTTATTGAAATTCTTCATCTGGTTCATTCGATGCCCCTGAAGAATTTCTCGTGTAACTTTTAGTGTAATTTGTTTATTTGCCATTACCACTATAGTCTATTGTATTGGCACTGGTGTTGTATGCCCGTCTATTGGAACCATGATCTTTACGCTTGTTGTCGAATTTTTGAACAGAAAAAGTCGAGCAGCCGACGACGCGGCAGCAGTGAACCATCGAGCCGTGACAGGTGAGACGACTCCTAATATCGTGATCGTTATTTATTTTAAGTTTCAGCATCGCACTACTAATTCTTGTATTTTAGTTCCCCAGTGAAATACACGAAAGAGAAGCAACGGGATCGCTCCGTCGAAGAGAGAAACAATGATGCCCAATACAAAAAAGCAGATAGGGAGCGCGAGGAGCGGAACAAAAAGTACGACAAGCGAGATGACACGCCCGTGCGGGAGTCGCGACACGAGCGCCGGCGCGAGCGCAGCGACCGCTCGCCCGAGCAGCGTCAGCGCTCCTACATCACCAAGATCGAGAACAAGGCTCGTGACCCGTCGGCGGAGTCAGAGCGACGCAAGGCTTCCAAGCGATCCAAACGCGACCGCCAGCGCTCCTCCCCCGACTCAGAATCAGAACCCGCCCCCAAGAGCAGGCAAGACAAAAGAAACAAGAAAAACTACACCCGGGAGTCCAGTTCCTCCCCACCGCCAGAAAAGAGGCGGCGGAAGAGTCCCTCTCCAGAATACCGGAAGCGGGAAGACACCTACTATAACAGGAAAGAATCAGTCAGAGAATATACTAAAAATCATAGAGAAGACAGAGATGAACGAAGAGCTCCCAGGAGAAGTGAATCTCCAAGTTCTAGACATAGCAGGCGTGAGGGGTCACATCCTAGGAAAGATAAAGATGCCAAATATGAAAAGAATAATAGAACAAATCATGATCGTTATGAAGAACCGCCAACGAAGCGAAAAGATAGGGAAACCAATGATGAGAAACCGCGAAGAAAGAAGGATAGGAGTGTTTCTAGAGAAATTAGGGATACGTCTCCAGAATATAAAGAACGATCACCTGTCGGCAAGAGTTACAAAAATAGAGAATCTCGGAAGGACACCGAAAAATCGCATAAAAGTTCTCGATCAGAAAGAAAGTATTCATCGTCCGAGTCCGAGTCAGAACCACCACCTAAACATAAATCTGAGAAAAGTTCCAAAAATAAGGCTCGCTACTACAAGGAGAGAAGTGAATCTCCACCACAGAGGGATCAGCGGAAACGAAGCCCGTCTCCCGAACACAAGAGGAAAGAATCCCCTCCGGCAAAAAGTAAAGCAGATAAATACTTGAAATCAAGTCGGAAATCAGTAGAAAGCAAACGTGAGAGCAGTAAACCAAGAAGGAAGTCTCCTTCACCAGAAGAAAGACCACGGCGTAAAGCGTCGCCCAGTCGGTCCAAATCTCCAACTCCACGGAAAAGCTCAAAAAAGGAGAAGCGGAAGAGTGTGTCGCCAGTTAAGAAGAGCAAAAAGTCATCTGAGCGTCGCACTGTGGAGCGTCGCACGTCGCCGGCCAGAGGTGAACACAGGGAGCGCTCGGACAAGGACAGGCACCACGAGCGCAAAGACATGCACAGGGACCGCTCCCGGTCGCGCTCGGCGCGCAAGAGTCGAAGCACGTCCAGTCTGAGCTACTCGCCGGCGCGCCGCAGTCCCGAGCGGTACCGTGACATCATAGAAAAGCTACCAGAAAAAGACAAACGCAAATACATCAAGTCGCCATCCGACCTACAACCCAAGAAGAAGAAAAGTAAAGATTTGGCCGAGAACTACAAACCTAAAGCTGTGTGCATGCGCAGCTCGTCCAGCGAACACGACGACTCGGAGGTCGAGTTCCTGAGGCTAGACGACAGGGATCGACAGGAGGATTTAGATATCAAAGAGCTCAATAGACTGAAAGAAAGACTGGCTCAACTCGCTAAAGTGTCCATGGAGAGGCGTAGGATCGAGGAAGAGGCCGCTGCTTCGACGTCGACGTCGACGTCGCGTGCCCCACGGAGTAATTCCAAACCGAAGGAAACCGAATTAGATGTTGTTGAGAAACCCAAAAGCAAGAGTGTTAGTCCTATAATAGTAGAAGCAGTGAAAGAGAAATCTCCAACGCCACCTGTAGAAGTTAAGAAAAGTCCGGAGCCTGTTAAAGAGACTTCTAAAGAGAAAAGTCCGCCGGTGAATGTAGAATCTTCGCCAGAAGTGAAGAAGGTTGAAGAGAAAGGAAGTGCTGCAGGCGCGTCGGGAGCGCCGCGACGTCGCTGGTCGCGGTCGTCGTCGCGGCGGTCGCGGTCTGCGTCGCGGCGGACGCGGTCTCGGTCGCGGTCGCACAACAAGTCTCGCTCGCGTTCGCGCAACAAGTCATCGCGTTCCCGCTCGCGGTCTCGCTCTCGCTCGCGATCTTCGAGGTCCAGGTCGCGCTCATATTCTTCGTCAAGGTACGGTTTTGTCTTTATTATTGTTTCATTTTTTATTGGCATTTCCAGCGAATTTATAAGGCGCAATGCCAAAAGACGCCAAAAAATAATTGGTTGACGTTCCAGAAAACTTTTATTCCTATTGTTGTATACAGCATGTAACAAAAACCCTGTCCGATCCTTAAGAGTATTATTCGGCATCGTACTGCGTACACATATACGTAACCATGTAATGGATTCGAGATTAATATTTTCCCAGTGAAAATAATTAAATAAAAACGTATCAAAGGCAACACTGATCGCTCGACAAAATTCACGTGTTAAGGCTCCTTCAAACAGGCGCGACACGCGACGCGATACAAAGAGACCGCTCGGCGCGCGGTGTCTTTGTGTCGCGCCTCTCTGTAGGAGCCTTTAAGTTACCTAAGTAGCGCGCTGGTAGGCAACCAGTCGGCGACATCATAAGAGTCGGCGACTAGCTGAAAGAGTGCCTACAACGCGGTAGCAGTATTGTAGGGCGGTGTTCTTTGAAATAAAAATAGGTAAAAATAAAAAGATTTTGACGGCGAGTGGAGTGTTGTCAACTTATGAAAATTTGCCATATTCAGAGTAAAATTTCGCATGGATTATAAAAAAAAAAAACAATAACTTTTGGTTTTTATGAGTTACATTTTTATAACAATTTTGTCTAGTACGTATGTTGAACCAGGAATACGCCTTTATTGGATCGGACAGGGTTTTTGTTACATATTGTATGCATGGTAGGCTGAGCTAGCACTGCCCAGGCAAAAATTTCTTCTTACTTGATATTGAGATCCTGTCATAGAAAGATAAATTATAATTACCTACTGTACTTCGTGTAGAAATTAAAATCTTGTTTCAAAATTATTATAATTGCACCATTATCGTTTGGTGAAACTGTCGAGTTTCTCTACTACACAAAGACAAAAAATATTTTTGTGCTGCAATAATGTGCAACTTTTGTTTACCGTGATGAGTACAGCTTTACTATTTTCTTCCTTCTGTGACTTATTTTTCTCAAAATACTACTTGATTAAACAAAATCATTGGTGTTTGTTGCAGGCGGTCCCGCTCAAGCCGCTCTTCGTCGTACAGCAGTCGGAGCTCTTCCCGCTCGTCTCGCAGCTCCTCTCGCTCCACCCGCTCATCTAGGTAAAGACCACCTTTGAGCTCTCCAATATATAATAGGTTACACTAAACCATTATTATAGTTAGTGCCAAATAAGGCGGCAATACCGGTCTCATTGACCGCTCACCGACATTTATTTAAAGATAAGTCGTATGCCCGATGGGATTTCCCATTACTTAAATAACGAACTTCCATATACAAATTTTAATTCCCTATTTAACCCCTTTAGGGGAAGAATTTAATTAAGCGATTTTGGCTTCGAGCTGTCTGTCAGTGAATGAATGATGTTAAGATTTTTTAATAAGCAGATTCTTCCATTATTTATTTTAAAAAACAAAGTGTATAGCCTGATTCCTATCGTTGTCTTCAACGGTTTTGACGAATAAAATCGAAACATAGTTTGTTGTTCAGATTCCAACGAAGAGCTATTAGGGGAAGGGTAATAATGACCGCTAATGCTACCTTATTTTGCCTTGATGCATATCACGAGCTTGCAACATGTGTCGTTATGCCATTGACATAAGGTTTAAATTGCAACGATTGATGCACACTCGTGAGATGTAGCAACTACTCGTAAGTACATACACCAACAATAAAGTTGTGTGTGGTTTATTACTTTTACTATTTCGTGATTTCATCATTTATTGTAAAGTAATAAAAATGTTTTACATCACTTATAAAGTTTACTGTGTTTTTATTTATTTCGTTTCTTTTCTACATCACTACAGAACCGGTGATATGGTTTTTATTTGTGACCTCGTTTTGGTTTCTTGTTTAATGAAATAATGTCACTAAATACTGTGTTATTTATAAGTGGTGAAATACTTGTTCCATCAGTACCTCATTAGAGTGCAAACTTTATTGTTGGCTATGAATGATTAGCGTGTAACAGGAATAAGGCAGAACCTGGAGACAGACACTAGCAATGATCGAATGTTTCAGTCGATTCTGTATTAGATTCTAAACTAACATCTTTAAGACTCGTGGGTTATAGCGTTAGACGTTCTAAAATAGTCTAAAGCGGCGTCATACGAATCTTATATGGAATGACATCGAAATAGACTTCGTGGGGGATCAGTGTTCGCGATCTTCAAGGTGCGAATTCGGAAAACATTGTTTTTTTCATGACAGCTAGAATTCATGGCATGCCTTTGTGTGAAGAAGAGTCAAAATTCCGAAAAATAAATGAAGGCATGTTTTTATGATATGGTATTTAACAACTGCACAGACACGACTACGGTTGTGTTTTTTTAAACATAATTTACATTAGGTACTGTGGCACATACCTATTTTATATGTTTTTTCCATCATTATTCAAAATGCAAGAAATGAGTTGTTTCCAAAATAGTCGGTACTTCGAAATAAAGTATTTTGGTGGAAGAAGAACCCATTATTTTTTTATATCAAACGGAAACACAAAATGAAACTGCTCATTTCTCCAAAAGTTTTCCAAAAATATTAACATACAATTTCTCTTTCCGCTAAATCAACTCGGAATACAATCAATGCATGCGATTGGTATCGATCAGAACAATGACCGGCGTATACGCGGATTACCGTAGATCGACCGAGTCGCGTGCGCGCACGCGCTCTCGCTCACCCTCCATACCGCGCCGGGCTGGCTCGCCCAGCTTCTTGGATAGGCGACGAATTACGAGGTATCACAGTTAACAAGAACAGTGCTTTTAAAATAAAATAGCGTCATGCGATGCTGACATTCGGCCTACATATTCAGACCCACTGTCACAAATATATGACAAGTCAAATTGAGCACACCATAATGGGCCTAAAATATTGTCACTACTGGGACACAGGGCCTCCTCTCTGTGAGAGGGTTTTGAGCTGTAATGCACCACGCGAGCCCAGTGCGGGTTGTGCCCAGCACGCCAGTGTGATGTAATGAATAAAAGGCAAATATCGTGACATCATCATCATCATCATTTCAGCCGAAAGACGTCCACTGCTGGACATAGGCCTCCCCCAAAAGAGGGGGATTTGCCATAATCGCCACGCTTGGCAGGCGGGTTGGCGATCGTCATATGTTGGACACAATTTAGCTTGTCATATATTTGTGACGGTGGCGGTCTAAGACAAAGACAGAAAACATGTACAGATATGGTGTCTGCTAAAAGCACTGTGTTCTTGCCAAATAGGGATTTTGTAAGTGCATTCAATGATGACATTCTATTGATATATATGACATATTATGAAAATAAATAAAATACCTGTACAGTTTTGTTGTAAGCTTGTCAAATGAATGTCACCTTTACCGCACAGTGTGTTTTAACTTTTTTCCGTGTGTCGCTTTTTATCCTGATTTTTAGGTGTGCTTGTTATTTTATTTTGCGTTTGTTGTGTCATATCATGGTTGCTAGATAATTCATTTTAATACCATATCTATGTTTGATGTTTAAAGTTGCTCCCCGATGTTAAGAATTGAGTTTCATCTTTGTCATTCGTTTTTAAATAAATTTTTGCACAATTTCGAAATTATCAATATTTGAAAACATTATTTATAGCTGGGAAACAGTAAGTTTAATAATGTTGGGAAACATCTGATGGGAGAGAATCTTAATACCTACTAACACACGTGTGGTCCAAAGCACTCGTTACACCATGATATGGCATTTTATTCATATTTTTTTCCTTTTATCTATTTTGTTTTTGTTTTCTTTATAGAAAAAAGTCACGAAAATATAGCACGGGTTCTGAAGACACGAGTAGTAGCTCCAAGTAGTGAAGTGATTGTGCTAGTGTGAATTAGTTTAAGTAATATTATGTAATGTATTAAAATATTAAGCCCTACTTTCACTTAATATATCGCTAAAGCCTTTTATTATCTGTCTTATTATAATCTGGGTGTCCATATCTGTATAGAGGCTGACTAGGTTTAAAAATCATGTATTTGAAATATCCCTATTGGCTGTGAAAAATATTTGAATACTCACTCATTGATTGGTCAGTCTCTTTGCATCATAATTATTATAACATTAGATGTGTGCGTTCTTCTAACACTGATCATGCTAACAGGGTGTGCTACTAGTTTTAATTATTTTTAATACTTATATATTATAGTAAATTTTTTCCCTTTTATACAAATCACTTTATATATTTTTTTGGATTTTTAACGTGGACTGTTACAAAAATCTAATATTTGTGATAAACTAAGCGAGAAACTGGAATGGGAACATAATTAATAGTTGTTTTTCCTCCGTAGCGCACCCATTATAGATCTTACATACCCGCCAAACAAATACAAGTGTAGAAGAAGGTAACGTGCCATTGAGATATTCACGTAGCGAGATGCCCGCCAGGTGTAGACAGACAGTGTGCTATTTATATAGAACATGCTGTAAGCGTGTTTTCTGTTTCAAGATTATTCATTTTGTTTTATCACATTAAAGTTTATTGCGAAATTTTTGTTGTTTTTATTTTTATTAAATATTTTTTTATTACTGCATGGTAGACAACCTAGAAGTTGTACACAATTTTGAACTCTTTTGAACTGTAGAAAAAGCTTTCGATAATGGTTGTACTTTTTTACTTTATTGTTTACTTGTTAAGAATTTATAAAAGGTAAGTTATTATTTCTAAATTGCATCATTCACCATAATAAAATTATAAATAATTTTAACAGTTTGTGTGAAAGAAGTTTTAATTTACAATAATGTTGAAATGAAAATACAAAGTAACTTTCTAAACTGCCTGGATTTAAACTAAATATTTTTTCTAATCAATAATGCTAGTTAAATTTTTCTTCAATGCTTTCAAATGTGGCATGTCCATCTAACTGAACTAACGCCCATGCCTCCTACTAACACATTAACCGTGACAGCGCGCGCAAGCGCCCCATCCCGTACCGGAGGCCCACGCCGTCCACGCCGACCTCCACCGTCAGCAGCCGCTCCTCGCATCACAGCTGGTCGCGCTCCCCACGTCCTGACAACAGAGAATAACTACCATGCTCACGAGCTCGCGTCTCACAACACACGCTTATATATACTACATAGGAACCCTTAAACTGAAGCCCAACGACTATTTATGCACTTATTTTTACTACAATAGACTATCTCATCCCATATTCACACTCCAAAAACATGGTTTATGAGGTTTGAATGTTTGGTCGAAATTGTAAATACATACAGTGTGTAAGGTAGCTAATAAGCAAAATTACATGACTTTTTGATTGATGTTTTATCAAAAAATAGATTAAGACAATATTTTATCTAGTCAAATGTGCATAATCTATCAATTCCTTATTGGAAACGATTACTTGATCTCTTAAAGTATTTATTTTGTTTTCTTTTTAATTGTTGGTAATTTTATTTATTTTGTTAAGTAACGAAAATACTCTAGTCTAAAAACCGAGTACCTACTTTATATTATAATAAAGTGCAATATATTTTATTGAACTCTGATATTTACACTAACTTATTTTATTATTAATTTATTTCTACTAGTCATTTTACAATCAATTATTTTCTATTTATTGAAATTCTATGATAGAATAGGTGATAACTAAATTATTCTAGCCATGTAAGTTATTGTATTGTAAACGATTGAAACTGCCTATTTGTTTCAAATAACCTAAGCAATAAATATGACTATATATTCAATAATAATACTCAAGTGTAACAGTAAAAACAGTTTAATACGAATATCAAAATATACACAAAACTTATACATATTTGGTTTGTATAGAGAAATCTCATCTTAATTAAATGCACTGCGTAAGAATTGATTTTGCAGATTTGAATTTAGTGACTTAGTGCTAGGCAATTCCACAAAACCATGTATATTCAAGTAAAAACCTCCTGGTACATAGATAATGGATGGATTGCTGTTATCAAATAAAGTTCCCTGATTCAATAACATTATTTTTCATTAACAAAACATGTTACTTCAAATCCATATCCCATAACCTGACAAATATTGAAAAAATATAAATATACCTCACACAGACTGATTAAATAATAAAAATTATCAATACAAGATTAAATAATGGTCCTCGCACCTTATATATAATAATAAATGTTACATAACTAGAAATTACCACTTATTTAAGAATGTTGTAAAATGCTAATTCAACATTGAATTTCCACTTTCAAGAATTTCAATAATAATTATGTAATTTGAAAATTTTATATTTAACATCACGCCTTTGCAGTAATTATGGACGTTTTAGAAATCAGAAATAAAAACACAAATGCATTATATGCATATTATTTAGACTTACGTTGTGTTAGGGCAGTGTCAAGGAGTATTACAAGTGTGCCAAATAGATTTTGCTTATCAGTACATGAACACTGTCCTATACACATTCAAGTATCAACAAAATTAGAAGCTAAACAAACATGTTGACATCACTAGAGAGGTCATCAAATGCCCCCATGAACCATTGATCCCACAAATTTACGACTGCCACTAACACTTGTAAATATTAATAAAAGATTTTTATAGAATGTTCACCATCCATCACAGATTAATATTAACATCCACCACCTTGTGTTGCATATTAGTTTGTTTCTTCAGTTCTTTTTCTGGCTTTGTTGACGTCTCTTGGTGGCCAGGAACATTGCCCAGCCGAATCCCACAAGATTCATGAATAGAACTCGCAACTGTAAAAGTAATTTTCTTATTTTAATAAAGGGTTAATTGGTTAACAAGAATCACCAAACATAAATAAGAATTGCACAAGATAAGGAATGAATCTAAAATCTATGTTGTCGAACTTGCGGATACTAAGGCCCCCATCATTGGATCATCATCAATACTTCAGCGATTTTTACAAGTAAAAATTAAAAATAAAAGAAGACAAACTTCACTTACCATAGGAGGCACAAATGCTAGGTTGATAACTTGGAACAAAGTCAGCCATTTCCAATTAGCTTCTAAAATAGGCAAGTACAGAGCTAGGAGCTGCTTCAGTGCAGCTCTGTGGTTCTTGCCCTCAAACCGAGCCAATGTGTACAGTGAAAATGCTTGGATGATAGGTGCAAATATTAATCTTTCAAATAAAAGTTTCTTGGCCAGTGGGAATGCAACAACATCTTCAGCGAAAAACCTCTCAATGAATTCATAAAAATAATGCGGTATAGTTCCACCAAACAATAATCTGAAATACAAAAGGGTAAATTAGTAAAATGATAATGAACTCTTGTTGGAAGTACATCAGTTCAACAAAATATTGTTATGTAGGACTTGGGTAGCATGCTTGCTAGGGTGGGTGGATGCTCCCAAAGAAATATTGATTCTTGAGATAAACTGCAAAAGTACCTACAACATTTTGCTTCTGATGAGCTTCTAAGTTAGTTTCCGACTTAGAAACAAAATCTGGTAAGTACTTACCCATACAGGCCAAAGGCTAAGATTGGATCTATCCTGATTCTGTCACCAGCTACTAACTGAGAGGCAATGCTGCCGGCTGTACCCACCACACAACTGAAATTAATTATTCATACAATTAGCAACATTCATGATCACAGCTCAGTAAAAAAATGCAATGCAAAACAAGTTAGACTTTGGAATCAAACTTTGTACAACTACGTAATCTGGATAATATTAAGTTAATGACTTCTAATTCATAAATTATTCAGATTATCTTACCTTGTAATCGCTTTAGTTTTAATGGGATGTATGTATAGGTTTTGTAAATACGATGCCAGTAAATTCATAATTGGTTTTGATAAGGCCATTTTTGTAAGCTCTTCTAAGATCTAATTCGATTTTTCTGCACGTAATTACAGAATAAACTGATAGTGAAAGTATTTTGATAACGCTATCGTCAACAAACGTAGCACACTTCCAAAGAGAATACAGAAGAATCTTACTAATTACGATTTTTTACTTTTGAGAATGACACATGTCAGCCGCCACAGATGAGATTAAAGAAATGTCGTTTTTGTCATAGACTAATAGTCTGACTCTACGTCAGTCCCGTACTAATCCAACAAGATCTACATTGTATTCGACTGTATCAAAGAGTATAGTAATGTATATGGACTGTATACAATGAAAAAGAATCCGAAGAATCTTACAACTTATTTATATAAAAAAAATATTTCTCATGCACACGTGTTTTTCTAGCTCACTTTAGACACTGGCTTTGCTTGCCATTTATTAAAAGTAGAATAGAATAGATTCTTTCTATTGCCTAAAGTAAAGTTCGACGGCGACCGTTATGACTTGTTTATCTGAGAAACATACATTGGTTTCCGGTTCCTCTCATCATTTGATTGCTCTCATCTACTTCCATCCATGCTCAATACACAATCATAATCGTATAGCAAAAAAAAAAAAATTAAATCATTAAGGACGTAGCGGGCACAGCAAAATAGGAGGACTAACTGCCACCTGACAATTTCTCTAATCGCAGGTCTAAGAAATCCCTGAAATTATCCGTTAAGATGGTCTGCAGTGATTGCACTGCAGAGCACGTAGCGTTTGAAAACCGTTTGAATTTAGATACCTACGGCAGTCTGTACCAACGCTGCGCTGAGTATTCTATATTATAAGTATGAGGTCTGAAATCCGAAAGTTATGGCGCCTAGTTTCAAATAAATAGTTAATTTCGTCATTCTGATTACAGGGGCAGCAAGTGTCCTGGGCCTCAAGTCTGCTATTGCAATAGTGTCAGAATGATCTCTTCATTGTGAGTTTTTGACAGATTTGCCATACAAAAACTGTCAAATACTCACAATGGCGAGACCATTCTGACACTATTGTAATAGCAGACTTGAGGCCCTGGCTTCTGACGCACTTTTTAACCTACTGAGACGATGTCTGAAGAACTCGCGAGGCTTTTGATATGCTGACGTTGCAGCAGCAGAGAGTACGCTCACGTTATTATCAGGAATGACATGTTAATAATAAAATGAAAGTAATATCTTTTAAAATCTACTTGAGTTCAGAATATGATTTGTATCTTAGACGATTTACATTCCATTGCCAAGTGGCAATGGAATGTAAATTGTCAACTAGTGCTGCGGGGAAATTGCGTAACACTTTTAACATGACAGTTCACCCACGTCCATTGCGTTATTTACGTTGTTGGGGAGACGAATTTTTCATACCTTTGAAGCAATGGATTAGCAATATCCTTCAAAACTCTCGGATTGTGATTCAAACAAGTCGAAAGCCGTTTGTCCACCGCCACCGTCAACGAGAAAGAGATGACAGCGCCGAAATAGCGATAGAAACATTTACTATAGCCGCGTGTCCACAATCCGTCACCCGAGTGACGGGATCCCGGCCACCGAATTTTCAAATAGTTCGGCGCGACCGCTAGAACTCGTCCTGAGGTTGTGACGGGCCGATGTGCCGGAATACTAAACACGTTTGATCTGGTTCACATATTGCCGTTCGTCCGGCTTTTATTTTGTCAATCAGAACATACTGAACCGCCGAGTTCGGTCGCGGTGGACAAACGATCGCCGACACCGTTTGGTTTGAATAATCTCGATTCTCGTTGACGTCCCGTTGACGTGGCGGTGGAAAAACGGCCTAAGCACTGAGTTTACGATTAGGCCGTTTAGGTCATGCAGTCAATACTCATCTTCAGGGAGCTAAATAATAATTTAATTGAAGCCATATTTATAATAAGTTTAAAAAACGAGCAAACAATATTCCTTATTTACCTATAATCTTTATTTTGTACCCAAATATGTTTACATTATGCAAATTATATTAATAAAGTAATTAGATTTAAAATATATTACTACATATAGAATACATAAGAAATTGAATTTAAAACATTTTCATTACAACACAATTTTCAGTCAATTTTATTTACATTGTTTAGAAAATCGGTATTACTAAATATTAAATTAATATTTAAAAAATTGTAAGTGTGACAATTACATAGTATAGCCAACCTGTAGCACAGTTATTCTAAATCTATACTAATAAATCATATTGAAGTGTCTGTTTATATTGTCAAAATAACACCTTTTTACTGAATGCATAAGAAAGTATATACAGTACATGTTAAAAAAAAAGTTTATTAAGGTTAATCTCCGAAACGGCCGGACCGATTTGGACGGTAATTTCACTGGCCGATAGCTGATGTTATAAGGCTAAGGCTTTTAATTTAGAAAAAGTCACGCGGACGAAGCCGCAGGCAGCAGCTAGTTTACATTATGGCAATTTGAAATTGTATCTACTTATTATATAAATGAACCCTTAGTTACTCCATATAACATCAGCTATCTGCCAATAAGTCCCGTCAAATTCGGTCCAGCCGTTTCGGAGATTAGCCAAAACAAACAGACAGACAGATAGACAGTCAGAAATTTAAAAAATGCTTTTTTTTTTGTTATAAGTACTTACATAAACGAGGCGTCTTATTGCAAACCCCGCTAAAACGATTTTTCTGGATATAGAGTTATTGATGAGTTTTAAACTCAATAAAATGTAATCGCACTCCTTGGTGCACGACACATTTACACAAGTCTCCATTGGTCCGCCATACTATTCGTAAGGTCACTTGGTGCAAAAGCAAGCGCTGTGATTGGATCCAGCGGAATGTTATCGCTTTTCAGGATTTCGGCTTAACAGATAATTAGTACCCCATCTCGTGTAAATGTGCCCGAAATTTAGAATTTGTGCGTCCAGCCGATCCAAAGATATTCATGAGAAACAGATTCCGCTGGAGTATCGTTACCCCAGCGACATGTTTTTTAACCGGTGGTCGTAGCTGAGTACAAACTAGCTACTTAGTTAGATCACATTTGTGCCTAATTGTGCCCAAAAAATGAAATTTGTGCGTCTTGAGGTTTCAGAGTTATTCAAGATGCCGCTGGGGTAACGTTTAGCAAATTGCTGTACCTCTCAAACGGCATGACATACAACTACGATTTTTTTTACTACTTTCCAATTATGGCACAATGTACAGTACGATTCACGAAAGATGACCACAAATGGCGGCCGTCTGCGCACGTACACTCATGAAGAAAAGACTTAAGACAATGTCTTAAGGTAATATCTTAAGGAATAAGACAATATCTTAAGGTCTTGACGCATTCCGCCCGCGCCTCACCTCGCACCTCCAAAGGGACCTAAAATATGCCTTCTGCGCCGTGGTCATCTTTCGTGAATCTTACTGTACTGCGCGCCCGCTTTTAGACAGTCATTCGAATTTATTGGGTTAATCATAAAATTTCTTTTCCTATGGTTTTTTTCTTATATCTGTGTAGTTACAAGGATGTTTCAGCTGAAACTTTAAGGATAGGCAATTGAATAAAGGTACTAATTGTGTTACTAATCACAATTACCGTCACTTAATAATAACTCATATAATGGAGTGATAAATTTTAGAGTAGCCAGATTTTAATTAAAATGGAATAGCTCTCTGAGGAGTTGGAATAGAAACATCTAATTTCGCATGATGCTTTGAGTTCATAAAAGGTATAAACCACCATAATTGGAAAGTTTCTAGGGTTTCTCATTGAAGCGCAAGGATCGATTTTAGGGTTTTTGAAAATCAATTTCTTATTTTCCAACGGTGTCGATTATAGAAAAAATAAAACTGCACAGCATAAGCACAAATTAAGACGTACCGTAGTAAAAAAAATCGTAGTTGTATGTCATGCCGTTTGAGAGGTACAGCAATTTGCTAAACGTTACCCTAGCGGCATCTTGAACAACTCTGAAACCTCAAGATGCACAAATTTCATTTTTTGGGCACAATTAGGCACAAATGTGATCTAACTAAGTAGCTAGTTTGTAATCAGCTACGACCACCGGTTAAAAAACATGCCGCTGGGGTAACATTACTCCAACGGAATCTGTTTTTCGTGAATATCTTTGGATTGGCTGGACGCACAAATTCTAAATTTCGGGCACATTTACACAAGATGGGGTACTAATTATCTGTCAAACCGAAATCCTGAAAAGCGACAACATTCCGCTGGAGTAACGCAAGCGAGGAATTTAAATTTTACCCATGCCATTTATAGTGTATTTTGTTACCAAGCATAAGGTTGGAGGCTCAATTTAGTACTGTTAGAGAGGGATTTGCTCGGAAATGAGTTTGTCACTTAGTACAGAATTGAGAAAACTTTCAAAAGAGAGAATAAGGTCGGTTTCAAGGTAAAATCGTTTTAGCGGGGTTTGCAATTAGACGCCTCAAATAAGCATTTAGTAAAAATATGTTAATGTGACATTACAAACAGACACTTAAATTTTTTAATATATTTTTATTGTTGTTATTATAATTGTATAGAAGATTAATTTACTATCAATATTTTCTAAATAAAAACTAATTTTCATCATAAAGTTTATCAAGCTGCTTTTGTAAATTATGTGATGTTATTGCTGGTGTATCTGGTACATTAAACTCTCGTTTAGCAACAGGTGTGCTCAAAAAGTTCATGTGTTCCTTCATTTTCATATACATGCTTAGAGCTTTGTTACCCATATCAGCTTTAACTGGCGTAATTGGTTCGTTCGAAACATTTGGCATAGATTTACAGAACACTTTTTTCCTCAAACACAAATTCTTTTTCGGAATCTTGTATGAGGGAGACTTTGTACAGGACTTTATTACTGAACATGGCTTACTTGAAACAGCTTTTCGTTCTGGACTGAAT
The DNA here is from genome assembly GCA_947523025.1 of Dryobota labecula. Taxonomy (NCBI): domain Eukaryota; kingdom Metazoa; phylum Arthropoda; class Insecta; order Lepidoptera; family Noctuidae; genus Dryobota; species Dryobota labecula. Next base: position 5,021,927 of record OX383292.1, read on the forward strand.
TTCTCTGTTTTTATAACTTTGGGAGTCTCTTTGGTACTAGTTAAAGTTTTGTCTCCACTCTCACAAGATTTCCTTTCATAAATAAGTTTTCTGACATACTGCAGAGACGTCAACTGTGACTGTTTAATTTTATTCAATGCAGTGATGCTGTTGTCTATCATCTTTAAGTTATGTTCAGTCTGTTTTTCAATCTGTAATAAATCTTCAAGTTCAGTGCTCATTTTACCTGAGCTCGCAACAGACGCTTTATTGAGTAGATCACATAATGACACTATGACACTTTCTTCTCTCTTGGTGTTCTCTTTACTATCTGCAGGTTTCTCAAAGCTCATGATGGTGTTGTCATGGTAGACAGCAGAACTTTCCAATTCACTGGAGTGGTTGAAATATTCTTGAACATTTCTGTACTCTCTGAATGGAGTGGACACTGGTGGTGTGACTGAAGCTATATTCTCTAGTGTTGGTTCCTCTGCTATGGCTTTAGTTTTTTCTTCTTCATCATTAATCTCTTTCTCATTTTGTAAGAAGCTAGCGTCACAGCTGGACTTCCAAGATTCATTGGACATGGGAGTGTCAGGTACAACAGGAACCAGCTTTTTCTTTATCAAGGACTTTGGTGGAGGAAACTTTTTGATACCAGTCTGAATGGAGACATTCTCCTTATTTGCCAGTGTCATCCGACTTTTGATGGGCTTAATCACAACTGGTGTTTCAGCTATGTTGTTTATACCGCTTATTCTCACATTGGTACGAGCTGAAATAAAAGGCACATAAATAAGTTAGTACTACAAAAAATTGTCATAAAGAAATGTTATACACTAAATAAAAACTTTGTAATACCTTGTAAAAAATATAGAGTCTTCTTGGGCCTGTATTCAGGCCTTGTGAACTTTGGTGATTCAGGAGCTATTGTTGCTCTGATGTTGGATACAGGCTGTAATCAATTTAATACAAGATTATACTGTTGTAAGCTTTGAAAATAGTTTGTTTTCTCTCTGCTAGAAACTACCAAATGGAGCTGCATAAACTATGAAAAGAGACCAAATAAAAAGGAAACAAATTGGTTGGTATTGCAACATAATTAATGTGAACTTACTTTAGGCTTGGGTGGTTGAAAATTAAGCACTTTCCTGACAGGATTGTGTTTCATTTTCCCATTGGCTGTGTGGCTTACTGTTTTGTCAATTTTAACTGATGAATTCCAATGCTTCTTCTTAGAGCTTGTGGCTCCCTGGGCAAGTCTTCTAGGAGACTGAACTCTTAAGGCTGAAACAGACATCGAATTGTAGAAAGGTACGGTATGTAAGAAATGAAAAATACATTAGTAGGTACCTATTAATACCATACTTGTTTTCATTGTATATTTACTTACATAGGATGTCAGCTCTCATTTCTGCGATAGTTAATGGCTTCATAATCTTCTCGGCGGTGCGAGTGTGTACAACTGTTTGGCGAGGCTGCTTCTTTGCAGTCAGAGTCTGCATACTGTCTTTGGACAGGATACCTATAAAATAAACAATACGTATACATTGTGTCTGTCATAATAAGCAAGCTTTCATAACTAGCTTCCAAAGGGCTAGACATATTTCTAGTTAAATTGCATAAAACTGGTACAACGTTACTTGTTCTACTACACTTTGGGAGTAAACAAACATTGACTTACCGCTAAGCCCAGGCAGCAATTCAGCTATTGACTTGGGTTTTATACTCGTCGTTGTATCCATTGTGATAGATATTATCACTTAGACTCCAATTATATTTTAAAAACAATTCAAATACACACGAAAACATTCAAATATTTTTATTGTCAACCGTATAATTTGTCAAACCGTTTTGATCAGTGTTGCCAACTTTATTTTCAGTGGATCGTACCATATACTAGGAAAAATCGTATTTTGCGAAGACCTCAGAAACAAAATAGTAGGTACGCATTAAAATTTCAATAAAACAATAGTAAATGATTTAAGTATGTAGTAATGTTATAAATTCAAATCAATATTTAACATTTAATATTTGGTAAGTTTTAACATACGAACAGGGAGTGATTTTCTGGACCTTGTTTACCAAAATCTGTACATTAATTAGCCAACTAAATTCCACTAAGAAGTTTATATTTGCCATAGGTCATTGCACAGTGTTTTTTTCTATGTTTCTCTATGTTTTTTTTTTTTTTTGTAGAGTCTGGGCATCTGGCCCTGAATGTAGCTTTGTTACAAGTATAAATTAGTTACAATCAGAGAAGTTACATACATGCTCTGTGTATCAGAGTAGAAGCGGGAGATGATGTATTTTATTCTTTCGCAAAATGAACATATTATTTTTCTATTTAGTTTGAAGATTGAAATATTTGGATATACAGTGTATTTTGCGTACGATTTCGAATACATGATCGTTACATCGTATCAGCTCCAAAAAGGTCGTATAAATACGATTTAAATCGACCGTTTGGCAACATTAGTTTTGATTTGGCTTGATATTTTGAGTTCTCTTGTACGCAGAACTTGTTATCTGGATCTGTCCGTTCCAAGCTAAGGTTCCAAGGCACTTGCCGTATTTCAGGAAAAATCTAATATTCTACGTAAAACAGAACTGCTGCAGTTTTTTTTTTTTAATTGACTATCTCGCATTTAGTCATAAACAATAATAATTTCTATCAAAATTTTTAGGGTTCTGCATAAAAATAAGGATACCCTTACAGTTTCACCAAATCCGTCTGTCTGTCCGGGGTTGAACCCAGAGACGCTTGGTACATACTAAAAAGCTGTAATTTGGCATACATAATAATCACACCCACAAAGATTAGGTCTTTCTTTTAGATTCTTTATCACAAATGTAGTAGCTACCTATTACTTATTTTTGTGCCTTTGATTTCAGCTCGTACCAATGTAAGAATAAGCGGTATAAACAACATAGCTGAAACACCAGTTGTGATGATGACACTAGCAAATAAGGAGAATATCTTTAATCAGACTGGTATCATAAAGTTTCTTCCAACAAAGCCCTTGATAAAGAAAAAGCTGATCCCTGTTGTAACTGATACTTCCACGTCCAATGAATCTTGGAAGTTCAGTTGTGACGTAGTTCTTGCTAAAAGAGAAAGATTAATTACCTATGCAGAAGAAAAAACTCTCAAACTGTTCAAAGTCTCTAAGTTAAAACCCAGGTGCAATATAACTTTGTAATGCTATTGTAAATGCAAAAGAAAAAATATGATGAAAACTACATAAATGTACTACTATTATAATTTTCAAGTTTCCTTTTGCGGGGTAGGTAGAGCGGATCGAGTGGCACACAAACGTGTGGGGTATTGTTGGATCCCATAATTGACTAAGTGACTTTGCTATTTCAAGAACATACTTTTTGAGATTGCTTCTATCGTCGGCCTTATCATCACTTACCATCAGGTGAGATGAAGGCCAAGAGCTACCCCGTTGTATGTAAGAAAAAAGTATCGACCACAAAACACACACAGACAGTATTGTTGTCATCAGGAGAACAATACTTGCGTAAATATTCATCCCAACTTTTTTCAACTACGGAACCCTTCACTGTGCGTAGTGTATCGAGCTAGATGTCTATGGCGTAGGGACATGTCCGGTTTTTTATCAATGGCAATAGTGCCGGTCATAGTGTTAGCGGAAAAATGCGTTTTAATCAAAATTAAATAACTAATTATGAGATTCACCGAATATATTGTATTCTAAGTGAATGTTGACGAAAAAACGGTCTCTCCGTAAAGCGCATTGGAGAAAAGTCGGAAAGTTTTAGACGTACGCTGGTACCTAATCAAATTGTCAAAGTCAATGTCAAACTGACAATTTTATCAAATTGATAATACTCGCGTGTCACGTCACCGGTGGGTGTCACACCATCACACACACTGTGCCTGTGCATTAATTAATCACTGCTAAAGTGCCGGCCGTATCGAACTTCTTTGTGTTTTGTATTGAAAATGGTGACTACGGTTCAGTTGCACGGGTATGAAGAGTTTGTGAAATATGCTGAAGCTATAGATCCAAAAGGTCCTCCAGTACTTATGTACTTCTCTGGTGAAAAACTGCCTTCTGGAGAAAGTTGGTGTATCGATTGCGTTGAAGGTACTTACGAGCTCTTATTTACGAAATTAGTAAAATTGATTTGATTAATTTGATTGCATAAAGACCGCCGAAAAACTGATGCGTTTTAAACTAATGTCTTGCTATTGTTTACGTTGAAAGAGAATTCACGACATTGGTGCCGATTCTCTTGTCACAAAATTCTCTAAACTAGACTAAAAATCACCAAAATTTAGTTTATTCCTGTCAAACGACCATTTCCTATTCTGAAATTGACTAAAGTGACACAACTTAACTATATTTTAGTTTAACAGCTCTAAGATGGTACTGAGTTTTTAGTTTAGTGAAAATGGCAATTTTGCTATTCTGAATTTGACGTTTTTAAACTAAAATTTAGATTTTCTAACTAAATCTGACTATTTTTAATCGCGATTAAAAAGGTGTGGAATAAAATTAGTTTTCACGAACTAAAATTCACACCAATCACCTCGACTTCTGGTGCAAAACCAGTACTGTATATAAGGTGTATCTATTCATACACGAAATACTTTAAGAGAAACATCTTAAGGTGGTAAAAAAGCCATAGCAGCGATTTTTTTTTTAATCTAAGTGTTTTATATTTTTACATAACTATTATAATTTTAAAATTGCTTGGGACATTTTGCGAAAAAATCCTTTATTTACTTATTCTATGAATGACCCACCTCGACGCGGTGACGCCGTAACGGTGCGGTGGGGTGGCGGCACGAGCGCGGTGAATTTTGATAATGAATCATCATATTAATCAAGTAATTTTATTTTTTTTAATTGCTTATATCTCGAAAATGGTGCGTCCTATCGCAAAAATAATGAAAATTTCGACCCCCCTTTTAGAAACCCCTAAACCTTCATTAATCTACATGTAGGTAATCTTTTTTTTATTTTCCATACAAAAAGTGAAAAATTCCATAAAAAACACTTCGCGGCTGCCCCCATGCGCGCCTCCGGCTCTTTAAAAAATCATGGGTAAACAAGTACAACGGTGCGAAGCCAAAAGAAAAAAAAAAATACCACGTGGAGTCACGATTGTCAAATTCGATTTAGTTGTGTCAAACTTATTTTTAAATTTAGAGAATTTTGTTTGCAGAATAGCTTTAAGATTCTCGTAGCCAAAAGTAAGGAATTTTAGTGATAGTTTAGTTAGTTTAGTTCGGTGTTCAAGAGAATCGGCACCATTGACTCGTTTCTTGTCTACTACTAATACAGACTAAAAGAGATTGATTACCTTCTTGCTTAGGTTGTATAATCACATAATTATGTGAGAACTCTTTTGTTACAGTAAATAATTTGGCTACGGCAGTACTTTATCACCTGATAATCATTTTCTTGTCAAATTAATAAATGAGCATAAAAATGGAAGATCTTCAAAATTATGGTCAATTTACTGAGTTCATTGATAAGCTACCAGACAAAGGGCCTAACATTTATTTCTTTTTCACTGGTAAAAGAAAAGATAATGGCCGCAGTTGGTGTATTTATTGCCAACTGGGTAAGATGGTACATACTTGCCACTTGCAACACAGACACACTCAGTCATTAACCCGATGATGGGCGTCAACACCCCTCCCCATTAGGCGGCTACCTCAGGTACCGTCTCAGTCAAAAAGTAGGCCTGTAATAATATAGATCTTATTTTTCCTGATATCAGAAATTTTTGTTTACAGCTGAGCCTGTGGTGAAGGCATACCTAAGTGAACTAAACAAGGATATCATATTTGTTTATGTTGATGTTGGTGACAGAGCTACGTGAGTAACGATAATTCATAATGCTATGATACTGCTAATAAATGTTAACCATTACAATATTATCTTGAAAGAGGTCTGTTATTATAAACATTCTCATGTTTATAATCAAATTGTTATAATTATTAGTATCTATTCAATTCTTTGTGATTCTGCTTACAGGTCATTTTATTTTTTGTGTTTCATTGTTACTTATAACATCGCATTGTTACTTATAACATCGCATTGGAGTATTCTGTAAAGGTGTTATAATTGTGATTAAAATAAATAAATATATAAGTATTTAATACTGTGACTTGTGACTAGAAAAGCAGATTGAGATGTAAAAACATAAACCATTTTAATGACAGAGATTGTGGGTATTTAACCCTTTTGACCGCCACGTCAAAAAAGCAAAAATGTGCCCTCTGCGCAGTTCGAGTTTTTGTCATCTTATATTAATATAGATGAAATACAAAGAAAGAAGTTCTACTAATATAAATTAAGATGAGTCAAGGAACATAATTAGCAAAGGAAATAAAAAAACAATGTTGTTTTATGAGCTTTGTTTACAGATTTACGTGTAAATGTCTGTCATGTAGTCGTGATCGTGGCATGCTGGGCACATTTTAGTTTGTCTTCTATACATGACTGTGGCGGTCAAAAGTTGTAATGAAAGACATTGTGGGCCTTTAATCAGAAATCTACCTCTCTTTTAAAATACATTTGTCACTTTTTTTTAGGTATTTTTTATCTAAGATTTCATTTATTTGTCCAAAACATAAGTATACACACACATGGCATGCAGGATGTTACATAAAATTATAGCACAGTCATGTTTTGCCTTAACGGAGTACAAATATAAACAAGTAGGTTAATTTTATTATTAGGATATAAACATCAAATAGTTATAAATTTGTCCATTATTCAAAGCAATTAACATATCAAACTAAAACTTAATTAATTAAATTATAATAATTATACTACAGAATAGTGGTATAATTATTATAATTTAATTAATTAAGTTCATCAACTCGTCATAGAAAATAATAAAATAAAATTAGCCAGTCAAAAGTCAAAGTAATTAGAAATAAAAATTACATTTATTATTTCACACAAGATTAATTATAAAACATTAATATTGGACAAAAACAAAAAAAAAAAAAACTAACTACAAAAAATTAAACTATGAGTATATCAATACTTTGTCTGTTAAAAACTCGGAAATACTATAATATGCTTTTAGAATTAGAAATACACACACATTAAATAAATAAATTAACATTTAATTCTTTAATGTGTGGCGGAATGTGATTGAATATATTTGGCGCCATGCAGAACACACTTTTGTGCATCAGTGCTGTATTGGAGTTTCTTCCACATAATCTATGTAGCTTCTTGAAAAGCTTTGGGTCTTCTATCTAATTTATTTTATTGCATTGTAAGACAGGCTGGTGTCTGCAACTCCACGCACTCGGGACGCATATTTATTATACAGTTAACTTTCTAATATTTCTTATCCTATTTCATGTTACCTTGCAGGTGGAAGGATAAAGCTTGCTCTTTCCGGACAGACCCTCGATTGAAGCTCATGGTAATCCCCACAATCATCCGTTGGAAGGGCATCCAGAGATTAGAAGGTTCCCAATGTAACAAGAGAGAACTGCTTCAAATGCTGTTTGAAGATGAAGACTGAAGGCGGTCACTGTCAATAATCTGGTGAAGTCGTAATATGTAACCTTGTATATAACATTTATTTTTAAGGAAGTTGGTGTCTATTGTGTATTAAATATTTTTATATCTTTATTTATTCATTTATTATAGTAGAAAAGTCAACAATTATTTTTTTAGGACTTGTTGGTATAACAGAACTGGAAAGACATGGACTAGACAGTCGAGGATCAAGGAGAATTGGAAGGGGTTGGGGCAGGCCTTTGCCAAAGGGCACACACGCAGAGACTCAGAATTGATAATGAACGTGTTTTGTGATATAACCATCAGGTGTATTCTCGCGGTCCCCATCGCCCGTGCCCCCATTAATGGTAATTCACATAAAATGGCGAAAAAAATGGTCCCATTTTCTTTTAAGTAGTATAACAAAGTTATTAAAAAACCGGCCAAGTGCGTGTCGGACTACGCACAATGAAGGGTTCCGTAGTTGGGATGAATTTATCCCAAGAACAAACTTATCGTGTAGTTGAAAAACATGTTTTCCCATACAGAATGTATGGGAGAACATTTTTTCAACTGTAAATGTAAGTTGGTCGCCAATTACTTGGTAAATTGTAAAGCCTACTTAGCTGTGATAGTTTTCCTTTTAACTTCGTTATATTATATATAGGTACTACTGCCCTGACATTTGAATTTCTAACTACAACCATTTAGTTGGTAGAGGGGGGGGGGGGACACTTGACTCTTAACGAAAATTGGTACTTTAAAGCTTGATAAGTCACTAACGGTTTACTTAATCAAAAACAAAGACCTATCCAACGATATCCCACACTATGGGAAAGACGAAAAAAAAAATGATCATCCCCACTTTACACGTAGGGGAGGTACCATAAATAATCGTTTTTTTTTAAATTTTATTTTACCACTTTTTCGGCGTCATTAATGTGTATACTCATGCGAAATTACAACTTTCTATTACCAATAGTTTTTGAGCTAAACCGCGGACAGACAGACAGACAGACGGACATGGCGAAACTATAAGGGTTCCTTGTTAACATATATTTTTACTTATTGGTATAAAATATTGTACTGTTGACAATGCAGGAGATCCAAACATTTTCAAATTGTTTACATCGTCTACAACACAAATATTAATAACGCTATAAATAAATAAATTGGTATATGGCCTGAAACTGCATGAAGTGGACGCCCGCGTGGTTCAATACAAGTGCTTCGTTGCGGTGACTCGCGCGGGGCCCGGTAGCGCCAGCTTACGCTACCGGGCCCACGGAGTCGACCCGCGTGAGTACCCGCGTACAGGCCTAAGACCACTTTCAAATGTAGGCGACTTTAGCAGCGCGATAGACGCGCGACTGTCGCCCAGTCAGAATTTCATATTATAAACAGAAGTGCGGCGCGGCTTTTATAATGTGAAGGCTTCTGCCGCGCTACTGTCGCGCTGCTAACGTCCTAATGTGAAATAGGCCTTACAGGCTTATTTCTGGAACTCGCGTCTGAGCGATTGTGCGTGACAAAAATTTGCTTATGAAAATCACCTCATTTATTATCTTGTCCTAATAAATCCTAAGTAAATGATAAAGGAGTTACACAGATAAAAAAAAATGCTTGTGTAATCAATGTTTATTGCTATTACATCACTATACAATACTGATACTAAATCATAGATTATTATAATAATTGAGCAATCATTATCTTGTAACAAGGTATTGAAATTATATACAGATAAAGTCAGACATAAAATTATTTTAGCCATATTCAAAATGAATGCTTTGAATTTTTTGAAAGGCACAAACATAAAGGCACATTCAAAAATAATCACAGAATTAATATAAAAACATTGAGGGCCTTACAAAAAAACAAGGAATAAAGTTATGCTAGGTTTCAATGTCAAAAAATTTATGGGTATACCGAAATTATACCTAGCATAACTTTATTCCGTGTTTATTTGTAAGGCCCTTAGTACCTCTATATTATAGAGGTACTAAGGGACTTGCTGTATTAGTGAGCAGTGGTGGCCTAGTGGTAACGGCCCCAGGAGTTGTAGGTCGTGGATTCGAACCCTGGCAGGCACTTACTGCAGGTATTTTGTGTAAATAATTACACTGCTCTAAAAGATGCATGGTAGACTTACGGCTCACTCTTTCTCTCGAAGTGTGGTCTGTGTCCCAGCATTGGGAACATTACCTATAGGCTGGTTATGTTCTCAATTACCACAAAACTAATTATTTTATCAAGTACTAATTTCATTGTAATCATCATCATTATTATTCATAGAGCTGGAACATCCCCAGATTTCATTAAAACAGGAAAACAATGGGGAAAAAGACAAGTATTTTCCTATGATAAATGCTTGTTTTAAGGCAAAAGTATTAAACAAAATCATAATTTTTATGAACATTGGGGCCGCCCCCAATATCGGGACTGCCGTAATGGGGGCGTTCCCATTGCCTATCGCGTTATTTTTGCTATGATTGTGCCTGCTTGTTTCAAAAGACTTGTTTACTCATATCATTTCATAGACCTAGATTTGTTCCATTCCACATGCCTTGATTAAAGGCTATGTTTTGCTACATTATTGGAAACTATCACAGAAATGCTTCCGTTTCTAAAGATGTATGTAAATGCATTGCATTTGTTCTAAATTCCTTATCTTAAAAACCACATAACTCCCCTGTATCAGTATAAAACATTATTTTCTTAAAACGTAACTTAAAACTTAGATGGGATGTATAAAAGTATATTAAGCTATCTATAACAATAATAAGTCAAAAAATCACCAAAACTAGGTATAATATGTATTTGTAATAAAAGTAGTTCCTTGTAGATATTGCATAGGTACAGACGCCAGCAGGTCAACCTACCCGAAACTGTCAAATTTTCGCAATCAACCTTGAACCTTATACTGTAGTGATAAAGTTGAAAATCTATTAAAGAAATTTGACAGATTGTAGTAGCTTGATGTGCTGGCGTCTGTACCAAAATACTATGAACTTGCAATTATTATGCTAGTAACGATTTTTTACGTACTTACTTACCTAAGTAGGTACGTATTACCTACTTATACCTATATTTTTTATGGAAAATCCAGTGTGACTAAAATGCGAAGCGATAAACCTATTGTGCAAAAATGTGCGCAATAATAATGAAGGAAACATTGCTTGATTTCCTGTTTTGATTCAAATGTAGATTCAAACATTACACTCCATTTCTGCAAGCTTAGTCTACTCTGTTGCCAATACTACTTACATTTTTGCTTGTTGCTCTACTTCTGACAACCAATCACAGCTGCTAATCTATCTATCTATGTGTGTGTATAAATATGTGTGTGTATAAATAAAAATGAATCGCTAAATGTGTTGCTAAGCGCAAAATTCGAGAACGGCTGGACCAATTTTTTTTATTTTTTTTTTTTCAATATTTCATGGTTTTCATGAAGTTCGAGGAAGGTTCGTATGAAAAGAAAATTTTGTAAAGTTGCCGAGAAAAATTTGGGAAAAATGTTACTTATTGCATTTTTATGGGAATTTTGTATAAACTATTGAAATTTGTGGACAGGATAACGTCTGTTGGGTCAGCTAGTATGTAAATAAAATCAACCAATCAATGCTAGGTACGTATATAGTAGGATGTGTACGGAGAGATTTGCAGTGGCGGATTTTGGGGGGCGGCTAAAAACCATTTTTTTTGCCTTACAGAATTAAAATAAAAAAACGTTATTACCTAAAGACAATTTACTGCCGGTCCAGATTGATGAAGAAATTACTTATTGGAGAAATGTTCAGAAGAGAGTTGTTGACGTAGTGAAGCGACTGTGTTCAAGAGGCCTCGCTTTCAGAGGAATAAATGAAAAGTTCGGTGATCCGAAACGGAACTTATTGTATGATTTTGGACCTGTTGCGTTGCGATGCAATGAAGACAATTAGTGCACTAATCATTAAGTTGCAATTTACGTTGACAATTTTTTTTTTTTAAACAAATTTGATTGTGTACGAGGGTATCGAATTATAGAGGTCGGTAGGGGCGGCAAAATTTGAATAGCCTACTGGCGGCAAATGTGTAAATCCGCCACTGGAGATTTGCCACATTAGGTGCGCGGTTCATTTGGTTGCCAGACACGCATTCGTGCGTAGCGTGGCCGTGGATCGCAGTGGTCGCGGGCCTACATTTTCCTATAAGGCGAAACTAAGTACCTAACCTAACCGTGAAGCTTAGCCGTGGGCTGCTGTGCGCGATTTAGAAGTGAAGTGAGTGAGTGTGTTTTGTGTGAAGTTAGGATTTTAGACATTATTTTTGTACCCTATCACTATGTTTTTATATTTAACCTAAAGGTTGACTGGTAGAGAATGCCTTGTGGCATTAAGTCCGCCTATGTACCACTATTGTACATGAAGTTAAAATAAATAAACGATTTAGATATTGATTAGCTACTGCCCTCTGTTTCGACCGCGTAGCTTAAGTTACTCCTTATAACATCAGATATCTGCCAGTGAAAATCCCGTCAAAATCGGGCCAGCCGTTTCGGAGATTACAACAGACAATTTTTTTTATAAAATTGTTTTTGTTTTTAAATAAGTTACCGTGAAAGTATATACCGTTTATATACTTTCACAAGCATTTATACTCCATTTATTATAACATTAGACAAATAACTGTTCTCACCCTTTTGTTATTTCAATGTAAACGTTTAATAAACTCTGTTAATTCACGATAAATAGAAAGCACTGTAATCTATTTACCATTTACATTAAAAAAATAACTCTAAAGTGCAATAATTTCAACAATATTACACAATAACTGTCGTTATTTAGCCGTTATTTGATTAATGCTATAGTAAATGGAGTATAGTAAAAAGCTGGTTTTTGTATTTAATTGCCATGCATTTGCATGTATGACCAAATGTATGAATGTAAACGAAGCAAAAGGGAGTATAGAAGCGTAGCAGGCGGCGCTCTATAGTTTCTGCCTACCCCATGGGAAAAAGGTGTGAGTTTATTTTGTTTTAATTATAGATGATGATGATCTAGGCTATGACTTTTACAACCGTTACTGAATTAAAAGCCCCATGTCATGAGGCTACAAGATTGTTCTGTCGCTACGACGCCGTGGTGTTACTGCAGGCGGGAGCAGACTGCAGGTCGTCAACGTCTGGCTCGTGGGTGATGTTGAGGTCGCGCGCCGGCACGGAGATCAGCACGTCGTAGTATACCTTCTTGTTGCGCAGGAACGCGCTCTTGTTGTCGAATATCACTGAATCTGTTGGGATGTGTAAAATATACTTAAGGGCCCAAATTCTGTATGGTAATTATAAATATCAATTGTCTTGTAGAAACCCATGTCACGTCAAGGAATCGAAATGTCATAATTCAGTCCTATTGGACTGGATTATGACATTTCATAATAATAATAATTAATAATTGTCATAATCCAGTCCTATTGGACTGGATTATGACATTTCCATTCATCATTTTCATTTTTTTTTTCTTAATTTTTTTTTCTCGTTTTAAAAGTAATAATCTCGTGGTTGAGAAGCAATTATGAAAAACGGCTCAATCAGCAACCTCGGCTCAATCAACGATCTAGAGGAATGTGGTCGTTTTTGTATATATCAAATTTTGTTGCTTCGTGTCTCAATATGAAACTTTATAATAGGTATTGGAAAATTCTAGACACACAAGGAACTCAACTGTTAGAACCACACAATAGCTTTTTGCCCCTCGCCAAATTTTCCGAATCGCTAAAGGAACCTACGATGCTGGTGAAAACTGGGACAAACTATCGTCGTCATTGACCCGACGTCAATTATGTAGGTATTTGAAGTGGTACACACAGCGTCATTATGTGCTAACCCCTCAAGTTTTAAAATGTTACACTGCTACAATATTGAATTCGTTACGACTAATGTAAAGAATACTTCAAAAAGAGTTTACTAGTTCGGCTTGGATTCGAACCATCGCATTACCGAATGTCGTCATACTCATACCATTAATTGTAATAACATGTTTTTGCAAAATACAAAAACCAACTTGGGCCTATCACGGATTTGAACGCACATGTCTTTTGGGGGGGTAAGGACTTAATGGAGCTTTGTGTACCTAGCGCGGGCAGTGTTTTTCAGAAGGAAAAATTTGGAACTTACAAGTGGCGGGTCCAGTGGCGGGTATGAAGCCAACGTCGATGGGTCCCTCCGTGACCTTCCTGGGCCCGTGCACGACGCTCTCGTTGCCATCCTCGTCGCGACGCTTTATTAAGAACTTTATGTCGTGGTGGTCTACTCCGAACTCCCATCTGTTAAAGAAATGTTTATTAGTTTATATTTTTGAAGTGAAAACTTCTTTAGGCACGTTGGGTACTTTTGGGATGGGGGAAAAAAAAAACAGTGAACTTATGTGACCGTCACGCTCAGATGCATATGATGTACGTATTTTTCTGTTCCTTTCTTCTTGTCTGTTTATATGTGTGTACATAAATAGTTAAATAAATAAATAAATAAACAGATGTGTGTGTATATAAGTATATATTTGTCGCAGCCATCTGGTTAAATCAGCCAGCTAATTGGACGTCAAGGCCGTTCATTAAACGCCGGCATCCAATTGGATGTCTAGGCCGATAGTTAATTGAACTAGAACTATTCAACGTTTAACAACTTGGCGTATTGAAAGTCAGCCCTTTGAAGATGACTGACCAAGACTCAGCCAAGTGATTCAGTGCTTCAGTTCATTAGTTCGATCGTCGAACTAATGAATCGCAGCACTGTACTTAAAATTGTTTCCAAGCAATAATAAGGCTTGTCGACGGAGGGTTTAAAAACACATAACCACGAAGGGGATGGCGGGGTCTAGTGAGCGAGCCATCCCCTAACCGGTCCGAGTCGGGCGCCCCAAGTCCCGAGCTCGTTTCACTCGCTCTTGCAGTAAAATCTCACCCTAACCAAACATCACAACTTCATCAATATCCAATTTAACTAAATGACTACACGACATTCAGCCATCTGGTTAAACGTTGCGCTCAACGATTTGGCTAGTTGTCCTTCAGCTATTTAATTGGATGCGTTTAATGAACGGTCTAGGCGTCCAATTAACTGGCAAATTTAACCGGATGGCTGCGCCATTGGTCAAACACTAACAACCTCTCAGGACTTTATTTCTAACATCATAAACAACAACTTTGTTCTATGACTTTTTACAAAATAACAGACACAGTTACAGATACATACAGGATAAGGATTGCGGCAGGGGATATTTTATATACAGATGTGTGTAATAATGTTTACGAGTTTGTGAAGCTAAGAAGTTTTCGCTTCTGACGTGCAGTCCTACGACTGACAGTTTTTTTTATTACGGATGATGCAAGTAGGTATCCTGTACCTGAACCAAGAAAGATACATAGGTACATACATCTATTATTTGGCTATGATTAGCTACCTATTGTCGCACTAAGATTTATTTAATATAGAGCATAAGATATACGTAGAGCGTCCATAATTATGTGTATCTTTGTTAAGGTCTTATGAAACGAAGGAAAACAGTTGAATACTCTTTTCGTATTTCTTCCTAGTATATCTCATATCCCAGACTGGATGTTTTCCAAGTTTAAAACTTAGCTAGAATAGGAAAATAAAACGTCCAAAAGGTGAGCAACAATAACTTAAATCCTGTTTCAAAAAGTAACGGCAGATGGCTGGTGCACTCATTAACTGCTCGTTGCGCTAACAAGGGTCCTTACTTCAAAACACTGTCATTGTCTGAACACAGCAGATCGATGACATGCTTCTCCCCAGTCTTGATGGTGACTCGCTTGAACTCCTTCTCCGTGAAGGTCTGGTTGCTGGAGTAGTAGCTTTTAGGAACTTTACCACCGGGCTTTACCTGTAAACATAAAAAAATTATATAAATCATCATACATGATAGAAGGTCCAAAACCATTTCTTAGATTTTTATTTAAGAAACTGTTCGGGTAGGTAAACACGGCCACAAATTAAGCTATATATTTCCAGTATAAGCTGACTGCTCATTGTACGGAAATCCTATACAATGCGAGACCAGCGTAAACTAGTTTTGTATAGCTTGATATGTAGCCGTGTGTACTATCCATTCCTTTATGCCACAAAATGTTTGCTTGGAATGCTGAAATTTAACTCTCTTGAAGTTAGGCGTATAATTACTATCTTACCTATCTACTTAGTTTAGTCACACAAGCAAAGGAAAGTGGTCAACCTCGGAATGAGAGATAATAAGCTGAAACCTCGTATATACCTTCATTTTGACGTTCTTAAAGTTGTCTCAAAATTCTCATAAAATCTCGTGTCTGTGTCGTAAGTTATTGAAGGTCAAAGGTCACAAAAATTGGTTAATCACGATTATCTAGGTTTCTATTAGCTCCAAAGATGTTAACATCTATTATAAAAATTTTAGAACATAATATTTGTGACAGATTTTGTTCCAAACATTTTTTCATGCCCTCAACCGTTTTTTAGATAAGTATAGGGCGGAGTGCGCGCTGCGCTCTGCATGCGCATGTTTTAATAGTTCGGTTCGGCTATTCGGGGCGGAGACAAATCCAACAAATAAAAATTTTAATGATCTTTTGGTGTAAATAACCCGGCTTTGTTTTATATATTTAGTTAAACGGTGTTGTTACCAAAGCGTCGTTATGCTAGTTGCGTCGCTTACAACAAGAAAGCCATCTCAGCCAATTGTTTTGTGCAAGAAACGAACCCGCGACCACTAGCGCAGAATCACTGTGTCAAATGTGAATATTGGGCAAAAAAGAAGAAAAAACCTATATATTTTTTAGAGGGCACAGGCCTGAATATCGCCATTTTATTATAAGCTCTTAGGTCAAATCTGATGTCATTTAACGATGCCTATTTCATAATAGTCCTTTTATTCCGTGAATACCTACCTAAAATTCTCTGAAATCCTGGCAATATCTAGCTGAAAGACATTAAACAAATCTAGTTTCCAGTTTACTTACAATAAGAGAACATCTGGGATCTCCATTCTCATCGAGCATGGTTCCCCCATAGTGTTGCGGTAGCTGCTCCTTATCAATCACGGTGAGCACCTGCGCCTTCCACTTCTTAGCGTCGGAGCCGTAGATCTTTATCTTGGAGATCGTGTATTCGTGCATAAACTTCTTGATCACTGAGAATGCTAAGGAGAATACTTTTGGCGCTGGAATAGAAAGAAGATGGAGTTATAAGGAGCAAATACAGAAAATCTTAAAAATCTTTTGGATGCTTTTTAAGATATAAAGAAAAGGCAGAGTCAGTATATCAATTTCTTTGAATTTGTTTCTAAGGACTCGCGGGGACATTTTACAGTTTTCGCGAATTGCCCTAGTTTGTAAAATGAAAATTGAATCTACGTCAGCTGCCGATCCCCACAGCAGAACGCCATAAGGCATTATACTAACCTAGCTATTTTTCTTACTGCAGATGCAGCTGAACTTAATCTACCTGAAAGAGTTCTAATGTATTGCCCCATTGCAATTTTGAATCTAAAGTAATTCCTAAAAATACAGTTTTCATAATTGCATCTAATTTCTTGCCATAAAGTTTTAGATTTAGACCCACTTGGGGTACATTTGGTAATGTGAACTTAAGACGAAGAGCGAATAGAATTATAACCGATAAGTAAGCCATCATTGTAAGGAAGGTCATTAATATAAACTAGAAATAGGAAAGGGCCGAGAATTGAACCATGAGGCACGCCCATTTTAACTAGAGACCCCGAGGACGTCGCCCCGTTAGCGTTTACTTTTTGCTGCCTGTTTGATAAATAAGAAAGAACAAGATCAGCAGCTAGTCCACGAATTCCGTAGTGGTGTAATTTACACATCAGTGTATTGTGGTCAACGCAGTCGAACGCTTTTGAGAGGTCACAGAAAATGCCAATTGCATCCTGGGACTTCTCCCAGGATTCTAAAATGTGACTGATGAGTTTTACTCCCGCATCAGCCGTCGACCTACCTTTCGTGAAACCAAACTGGCGACTATGTAAAATCCCATTCATGTTAAAATGTGATAAGATCTGGTCCAGCATGTTTTTTTTTTCCAGGCAAAACCTTTAAACACATCCAACGATTACACGCGCGCTGTAAATTAAAGTTGATCCAACCCCGAAAAGTCGTGCTTATTAGGTAAGTTACACTGTCGGGTGACTCAGGTCTTACGACTCTGGCCCATGAATGAAGTAACCGAAGTATATCGGCAGTCGTCCTACTCTAATTTCAAACGGTATAAAAATATTCACGTACCATTAACAATGTAGCAGATCTTCAAGATCTCGGGGTAGTTGGCTTCATACAGTTGCAGTAACGTGAACACCATCTCTGCGGCCGGCTTCCACGCGTACTGCTTGATGTTGAAGCCTTCCAGGTCAAAGATCACTGTCACCTGGAGATAAGTCATAAGATTTTGTGTAAGAAATCTCTTTAATGGATTCTATGCGTGTCCAAATAGTGATTGCAAAAGCTAACGTTGACTTGCTCTTGGGATTTTGGGCAGCATTGTGTTTTTTTTATTTTTATTAACTGCCAAAAATATTCAATCATGCAACCAATGAAAATTAATATTCTGAGCTTATAATAAAAAAACTGCCGTCTCCTTCGTCTACCGGGCTGAGCGAGCTGCGGCACCTCCATATTATTGAGGTAGGTTCTATCGTTTGGTTTTATTCTAATAATAGCAGTTTTATAACGTTATCCTGCTTGGTTTCGACTTTGACTTCGTTTTGAAATAGGTAAGTACAGGTTGCTTATAAAAACGAAAGGTATACATAAAAACAAATAAATAAAATTGAAGTGTCTTTTTGTAACGTAAAAATAACAGGTTTTTTACTAAATGCATACAAAAGTGGATAAAACGGTACATAAAAAAAAACAACTTCTTTTTTTTTCTGTCTGTCTGTTTGTTCCGGCAAATCTCCAAAATGGCTGGACTGATTTGGACGAGACTTTCACTGGCAGATAGCTGATGTTATAAGGAGTAACTAAGGCTACTTTAATTTTAGTAAAAGTAAAGGCAATGCGGGCGAAGCCGCAGGCAGCAGCTAGTAGCTCCATGCTCCCTTCTCCCTGCCATTTTCCTCAATAATGTATGCTGTAACAACGCGGATTAGCCGTGATTACTGGCTGATTGTCATTGTAAGTACCTACTCTATAATTTACGTCAATAAAATATTACCTACCTACCTAAGCATTTAAAATATCCTATGATATTTGTTTAAGAGGTTCCTGCAGGGTAATTGCGTAAAACATTAACAGTAGGAATGGATTTCATTTTGACAATTCAACAACATTCATTGCGTCATTTACATTGTTGAGCAGAAAAAATTATCGAACATATGAAGCAATGGATTAGCAATATCCTTCAAAATCATTCTTATAGTGTCTTACGCAATTATGGTTCTGATCCGAACTGAGACCAATTACAGTGATATAACGAACCTTCAGTGCAGCCGGACCATGCTTGTCCGCCTGCTTCCTGCCGGTCGCGAGGTAGTTCTCCAGGTGCCTCAGGATCATGCGGATGACGTCAGTCTTGGTAACGGAGTGCAGCAGGCCCCACACGTCCAACCCCACGAACGGGACGATGATTACTGAAAATTGAAAATATCATCAGATGGGTACTTTAGTCTCCCCCCGCGCGGCAACGCCGACGCATATCTAGTGTTAACGAGTGTGACTAAGAAAAATATAAACGATGTCGAGTGTTGTTATGTGTAACAGTAACAGTTGTAACATTCTATGGATAAGCTGTACTAAACGTGCCGCCAATGCGTTGCGTAATTAATACAAAAACGCTTTTAGGGCGCTGTTGCGACTACCACGTTATTGCAGTGCATCTGCAATGTTTGCTCGAGCCAGAATAGATAGCTTCTCAGCTGTAGTGCGGATGAAGAATGCATCTCTGCTCACAAGATTGCGGGGCAGTAGAATCAGCTACTCGAAAGTTATTGCTGATGGGCCTGATGCAAGCCCCATACCTCCTGTCGATTGTAGAATTTAAGTACTAACAAATAAAATAAGTTTATGAGGGGAGTCTCACTCAGAGAAACCACCTTTTCAGTATTATAGTATATTTGGATGTAAAACACTAATAACACATACAAACATCGGGAACGAAAACCCTACATAAGAATAAGTTCGTGTAACAAATGACGGGGCTGGCATGAGGCGAGCGGTACAATTAAATATACGCGTCTACGCAGCATGCGATTTTTACTACCATCTAGAATTGCAAGTATTTTCATCTATCTGTTCAATAAATAAATTATTGTATTATATTTGGGTCTTGGCGTGGCTAAGATACGACCAGACAAAACGTAAGTAGCCTTAATAACTGGTAATAATTGGTCATACAGACGATTGCGACGTATTTAGTACCGTAGTATTACGAGTCAAACTGCAAGGGCTGCAGTGACTACCAAAATGCCTTACGCGGAGCGAATGCAGGTGCGAGTCCGCCAGTTTCCCAACACCAAAATTTTCCGTCTAAAAGACGTGTCTTTTAAGGGACGTCTTTTGGAAGCCTATACACCGTGGCATTTTAGCTGTCTTACAAAGACAGCCCACTTCATGTATCCAGTGACTACTAATCATTCATGGTTTATTTTTATTTTTAACATTTTTTTTTTATTAATTATGATGCATGAGATAGTTTAAAAACACCCTGTTACGAGTGCAGTCCGAGCCTTGTGATACGAGGGCGCCGCAGAATGGATTTAGATTAAGTTTAAATTGCAATAGTAAGAAACACATTTTTGCGTTAGGGTGAATGAACTCTGATAAAGATGTCGCCGCTTCATTCCGCGGCGCCCTTGTAACATAAGGCTCGGACTGCACTCGTAACAGGGTGCTTTAAACTATCTCATGCGTCATAATTAATAAAAACAAAAAAATAAAAACAAACGTTTAAAAAAAAAAAATCCATGAATGATTAGTAGTCATTGGATACATGAAGTGGGCTGTCTTTGTAAGACGACTAAAATGCCACGGTGTATACGTCGATCTTGTTATATTTTTAGGGTTCCGTACCTAAAACAGAACTCTTATAGGATCACTTCGTTTTCTGTCTGTCTGACAGTCAGTCTGTCAAGACCCTTTTTCTCAGGAACGCGTGGAGGTATCAAGATGAAATGAATATCAAATACGTAGGTCTACGGTCCCTTGGAGCTCTAAAATCAAGCCGCTTGATCTACATGAAGAGTTATCTTCGAATTTTTGGTTCAAGGACGACTAACGTTTTGAGAGCAGTGGTGATTAAATAATTTACACAATGTAAAGCACCTGTCTGGGTTTGAACCTACGACTTACAACTCGTCAGTCGCGGCTGTTACCACTGGGCCACAACTGCTTTCTGTAGATTTTGAACCACTTTTTTACGCCAGCCCGCCAGCCTTTTTCACATTTTGAAGCTCTATCGAATGCAAAAACTCTCATGTGTATACGACGATTTAATCGTCATTTCTTTACCAATTTCAAGATCTACAATGTGCTTCTTAATAAAATGTTGGTGCTTAAAATATCGATTTTCTCATAAAGTTGAATTTTACACATAAGAGGTCTTAAAGTCGCAACGACGATATGTATATTCTATTCTATTGTTAACTTCAATGGTCTTAACGGCATCATTTCTATAATTTTATCTTACAGAATAAACGTTTCATCGTATCGTGTAGGTATTCATCTTATTTCCTAACCTATCCACTTATATGCGTGTTGTAGTACAGTCAGGGCCAAGGTCTGAGTATGAAGAAATCCAGACGAAGTTCATAACGCGTAACTCCGCTGTGTGCGAGTGACAGTGACACTGACCCAATTGTTTCGTAACCGACGACGCGCGCGTATGAAAATGTGAGGGGCCGGTCTACGTAAGACAAACATTCGAAGTTAGATAAACTCCCAAATTGAATAAACGTTAATTGTGTCTCAGAAAGCACGTAAAGCTGTTGGTCCTGTGCCTGATCTCTCCCCGGTAGTGCCGGATTTCCGGCGTCCCATCGGAGTATGAGAGAAAAAGGAACAGGGTGAAAGCGGAGAATGAGAGAGAGTGTGAGTGTGTGTGAGTGTGGGTGAATGGCACCTGTGTTTACTCACACACTTGTACACTATAATATCTCCTGCGTACCTGCCTAATCACCGTTAAGAGGGTTGTCACCTGTCCACTAGCGCCACTCCTCTCGTGACTGAGAAGGAATTATGAAAAACGGCTCAATCAACTATATCGGTAAGTGCGTCTAGAATTTTCTAATACCTTTTTTAAAGTTTCATATTGATACACGAAGCAACAAAATTCGATCTAAATAAAAACGGCCACATTCCTCTAGATCTTGAGACTTGTTCCTGATCCACAACGCAGGCCTAGTTCGTGTTTGTGAATGACGCATAATGTCTACGATTTTTTAAGGTTCCGTACCTAAAAAGGAAAAAACGGAACCCTTATAGGATCACTCGTGTGTCTGACTGTCTGTCCGTCCATCTGTCACAGCCGATTTTCGATTTCCGCATGCCGATCTACTGGGCCGATGAAGTTGAAATTCGGTACACATATGAACTTCTGTGACCCAATTCGGACGTGTAACGTAAATAAATGACTTTTGAAGGGCTAATTAAAAAATAATGGAAGGGCTTCAAGGAAGTTTATTGGGCTTTAAGGAGGCTTATTGGAAGGATTTCAGATATTTTTTTATATCATTTAAATACAAATACTTTTAAAGTTATTTAAGAAAATAGATAAAAATTCACCATTCACCAATTTAGATCATTAGTTCCCCCCCCTTATCTCCGAAACAAATGATGATGAAAAGAATAGTTCTGTACTTATAGATTAAAGGAAAATCTACAAGAAGTCTATGGTCTTAATATACGAGTAGCATGGTAAATCTCTCAATATTGTGCGTACAAACTTACATTTGCAGTTGGAATGTATGGGAGAACTTGTTTTTCAACTACAATGTTAAGTTTGTTCTTGGGATAAATTCATCCCAACTACGGAACCCTTCATTGTGTGTGGTCCGACACGCACTTGGCCGGTTTTTTTGGTTCTAGGACATACCGGTTTTTTCTCGATGTCCTCTGTCATCGTTTTGAGAGCAGCGGTAATGAAATAAATTACACAAAAAAATAAAAATAATTTATTAAATTAATTTTTGTTAATTGCCTGCCTGGGTTCGAACCCAGGACCACGACACGTAAGTTGGGCCACCACTGCGCACAAATAAAAACTTACTTGGTGATCCTTCTTTATCGAAGCCAGGGCTTCCGCTAGGGAAGTGTTTCAATAAAACTTCTGGAGCTCGCCATGTCTGAAGAGTTGTGTCGATGCCCCACTTCTCTCGCCATATCTGGGACTGAAAATTTAAGAGAAATACTTAGCAGGGAAATAAGTATAAGACGAAGAAGATTTTTGAAGTGAAAACTTCTTTAGGCGCGTTGAGCGATTATTGATAGGGGAAAAACTTATGGGTTTGCGATCGTCACCGAACGCTTTCCATGACCTATATGTATACTGTGTTTAAATATATGTGTTACTTTTTGGGTGAACAAAAAACATGGAACTCGCGTAATCGTCACCTAACGCTTTCCTTGAGCTACTCGTATATGTATAAAATAACAGTTATTCCAAAGTTTTGTGTTTTCACTTCTGTCGGCAGTCCTTATGACGGCGATTTTTTTTAAACGACCTACCTATTATTTAATAAAAAAATATATCAAAGATCAGCAGCTTAATTTTTTCGATATGTTTATGATATGATACTTCATGGCAATTTTGTAGAGTTCTAATAGAAGCGCTAGTGGAAGGGTGTTGACTATTTTATATCTTTATATACAGTAATTTTTTATTTTTTTTTATTTAACTATGGGTTTGCTCTTGACTCTAGTCTAGGTCTGGGTGACAGAGACAAAGTCTACGATGGAGTGAGCTTACCCAGAAGAAGCCTGTTCACTCTTTTGTTGAATAGATTAGGGTTGTATGCGTTCGGAAATACAGACGCAGGCAGAGAGTTCCACTCCTTTGCTGTGCGCATTATTTAAAAAGACGTTTGAAAACGCTTAGTGCGAGTTGGTGGAATATCAACTAGGTAGGGGTGGTAACTTGCAGTGCGTCTAGATGTCCGATGGTAGAAGGGGGCCGGTGGAATGTGGTCGTGGAGTTCATGGGCAAACTCGCCTAAATGGGCAATTGGTACCTTCTAACTAAGTCTTCTGTAGTCTGTATAGTAAGTATAGAACTTACTATACCGGATGACTTTTTTTACCGTCTCGAAAAAAATTGGGTATACTAGGTGAACGGAGTAGAAGCCTATGGCATAGCAATTTTTTTTTTTTTCAGAAATAAAACTAAAATAAAAGATAAAAATATTGAAATTTGGGTGCGTATGATTTAAATTTAAATATTATTTATCGTATTTATTTATTGAATTATGTTTTTTGTTAAATTTCTGTTTATTGTTATAGTATGATAAGTTTACTTCAAATGTGTGGTATTTATCCATAGATCAATTTCTTTCTAGGTTAAAGAAAAAATAATAAAAACTATGCCATAGGCTTCTACTCCGTTCACCTAGTATACCCAAATTTTTACGAGACGGTAAAAAATGTCATCCGGTATAGGTACAGACTACAGAAGACCAAGTCTGCCGTCATAAGAAGGCGGGCGCATCTGTCAGTTTTCATGAAAATGAGTTAACAATACCTCTGGACTAGAAAAAAAAGGCGCACCTGCTCAATCGTTATTACCCAGAATCCATAAGAATAAAAGACGTAATTGTATATAAAAAATGAAGTGTTCCGAAGTTGAAAAGACATATTTGATGCAACTAAGAAAAAAAGACGTATTTTTTCAGTTACTTCCTACATTGAATCTAATATTTGTGTCGTTTAAGTAAATGAAAAGACGTATTTGAGGCAAGTGGTAATAGTCTTTATTATTTAGAACCGCTTAGTTTTATTTTAGTACCAATTTCAAGTTGAAAGGGCGCATTTGGTTATATGCTAAATACTTTCATATAATTTCTTTTAAAAAAAAGCAGTATCTGACCATTTGCGCCCTTTTATCGCCAAATTGATATAATTATATACGTACACTTCATAAAATAAAAAACAGCTACTTTAATGTTCTAAGTTGAAAGGACGTACATGACCGATGAATAAGTTGGCGTTTAGTTTCGAGGTGCAAACTGTACTTTTCACTTTGAGTGCGAGAAAAATAGTCAATTTAGTACAAAAATATTTGATAAATATTATTCCTCCAGTCCATAAAACTTTAGTAAGTTTTTAGGTAAATCTTCCGCGATTTTGGCGGCAAAAGATTATCTAATAAGTCTTTTGCTCTTTGCTCGACGTCAAACTCTTCACTGTCACTGGACATCCTTAATAACTTTATTTAAAACCGAACAAATTTACACTCGGCAAAAGATCTAAAACTTTCGCGGCCAGTTTTTTCTTCTAAACCGGTCACAGATTAACAATTTAAAACACATGGCGCCACCTTCTTTGCAGAAAAACCATGGAACTAAAACTCTCAACATTTTCGCAATGGAGATGGTCCACACTCCACAGATAATAGTATATTTACTGGCTGTTTGAGTTTGTCTATATAAAGGAAATTTAAAAAACTAATTACTTTTCACTCCCTAGAGACTAAAGTGGTTACTTTAGTCCCGCTTCGTAGGGCTATATTGGCGTACTTTTAGAGCATGAGAAGTGAAAATACTTATTATTGTGGTGATTGTGGCTATGCATGGTATGTGTAGGAGGCGATCGGCTTTCGCCCCCTATGACCCAGCGCCTGGGTGCCACGCACCCCTTGCACCCCCGGGTAAAGACGGCCCTGATAGCCCATTATGTTCCCGCTGCTGGGACACCGGCCTCCTCTCTGTGAGAGGGAGTAGGCCGTAAGTCACTACGCGGGCCGTGCGGGTGGATTACTAAATTATTAAAATTCTAGTGCTAACTTTTATTTTATGTAGTCGTAAACCGGTAAACGGTCATGCAACAAGCATTAGGTACATATGTATTACCTACATTTCAACACATAACGCTAGAGTCAATTCAAAATCGGCCTGATTTGCAGTTTTGACCGAAAAAGATTTAAAAAAAATCAGCAGGTTTTCTTTGGTAAAAGTAAAATAAATGTAGCTTCAATCATCAAACGAAACTTTGTAACTATCTCAAATTAATATGCGAGAAGAACCATTTTTTTTTCATATGTGTTAACGAACGCATATAAGCCTAATCAATTCAAAGTGAGAGTGAACAGGCTTCTTCTGGGTAAGCTCACTGCATCGTCGACTTTGTCTTTGTCACCTCTGACCTAGACAAGAGTCAAGAGCAAACATATCGTAAAAAAAAAAAAAAAATTCTCAGCCATTGTGCTTTTTGTTGTTTTAAGTTTGAAATGAAATTTGGCGGCAAATAAAATTTTTCAAAATTTCCGAAAGTGGATATCTTCTGAAAATGGCCGAAAACCGAAACCGAAATTCAGTCGGTTCTTCAAAACACCTAGGGCGGAACTGAAAACCCAAATTGTTTAAGACACGCGAAGTATCGCTCAACGAAGCGACTATATTTTTTAGAGTCATTAGGGTTATTTTGAGATCTTTTTTGAATGGGGCAAAATTAAACTTTTGGAACTCATCATCAAGGCAAATTAACTTTTTTGTTTCATCGGAATCGCTTTGGTAGTTTAGACAAAACACATTCTCTTTCACTTTTATAAGTTAAAGTAAGGAATGAATATATTTTCGGACAGTAGCCTACATGAACACACGGCTATATGTACATCAAGCTATAATTTCCAGTGTAAGCTGACCTCTCATTGTACGGAAATCCTATACAGTGCGAGATCAGCCGTACTGTAAACAAAGATTGATATGTAGCCGTATAATACAAATTCTCCAGTCCTACAAGCGTGAATCCCTGCGTCCTAGAAAAAGCCTAAATTTTGTATCTCGTAGGTATGGCTGGATTATCTACTGTGCCTAACAATAAAATATTAAGGTTGCTTTTGCTCGCAGCCAGGCCTCCGTCACTCCATGTACTTGCGCGCTATAATTACCTACCGCCCGGCCGAGCGGTCTCGAGCCATTTGCGGACCAAATTCAGTGCGGTTTTCGCAAGCGAAGCGCACGCACGTTGTTCAATTTTAATCGCTAAGCTAGTTTTTATATAATTTTTCGGTCTATTTATTTTAACAAAAATAAATTACGGCCACTAATTCAATTTGCAAATTGGAGGAAAATTCTAAAGAAGTCGCGCCAATGTCTTTTTTTATTTCTTCTGTAGCCGCAAAATCGGCGATCTCTTTGGTTGAATGCATGCAATGCATTCAACCAAAGAGATCGCTGATTTTAGTTCCATTTTCAAAAATAAAATGTTGTTCTTTTTTATGAAACAGTCGAGTCTTTATTCATGATTATTCTACGTATGACTAAAGACTTTTTCGTGTTTGTAGGCTCATTCTCATTTGACAGTCAAAAATAAAAATAAAATAAACTTTTTCCCCTAGAAGAAGAAATGCTATTTTTGCTTCGCTCTGTTATGCCACAATGACGGTCTTTTTAAGCAAGAGGAGTGAAAAGATTTTTTTTATTTTACCTACACACTGACCTCTATAATTATGTTTTATCTAGATGTATTGCACAGTCAGCACCAATTTATAAAAAAATACTTTATATACAATTTAAAACTACCACCTAGTCAGAACATATTCACAGTTTTCAATAACATAAGACACAAAAAATTATGTTAATTTTAATTTTATCGAAGAGGCAGCCCTTTGATTGTTGTGGGATCGCGCGGTGCCAAGCAATCACAACTGTACGCTTGAGCATTTAGGCACATTTTAGCATGCAGCGGTTGCTGACGCGACGGAGTAGGCTATTATAGTAGTAGGTATTGGATATTTTCTACTGAGTCAAGTATCTGTAGTAATCTGTGCCGCAGCTTTGCCTGAGTCAGAAATTAACTCATGGGAACCTTATACCGATATCGGGATAAAAGTCCTATGCCTAGGGCAGGGATGAGCAAACTGCCCTAAGGGATAGGAAACTCCTCGTAGCCCCCGGCCCCGGTGCAAGTGTGCGAGGGAACACGGGGTGTTTTTATTCAGTAGAAGTCTGAAAGACCTCTCCGTCCGCCCCAGGGCGGAGGACATCCATGAGGATTTTTGGGGTGGAAATCAAAGGCAGCAAAAAAAAAGAGATAGGCAAACTACGGCCCGCGGGCCAACTTCGGCCCGCAAAGAGCTTTAATCCGGCCCGCCAACGGCAACATCATTTTGACATAAGAGTATTACTCTCAGAAATTATGTTCTGGCGTTCGTGTAGAGACGCCAGCACATCAAGCTACTACAATCTGTCAAATTTCTTTAATAGATCTTCAACTTTACCTCTACAGTATAAGGTTCAAGGTTGATTGCGAAAATTTGACAGTTTCGGGTAGCTTGACCTGCTGGCATCTGTACGTTTAGGGCCATTGTGAACTTTATTTTTCATACGTAACCACATTCGAAAATTTGCAGTAAGACAAAAAAATTGTGCTGGTGCACTCCACGATTATTTTCACGGTGTAGCGTTTTAACCTTCGAAGATTCTCACGATAAATTGATGAATTTATCCCAAGAACAAACTTAACATTGTAGTTGAGAAACATGCTCTCCTATACAGATTGTATTGGGGAACATGTTTTTCAACTGCAAATTTAATTTGGTCGTAATTACTCGTAAACTTGAAAAGCCTACTTAGCTGTGATAGTTTTCCTTTTAACTTCGTTATATATACTACTGCTAACCCGCAATATTTTTGAAAGACCCATCCAACAATACCACACACTATTGGGTAGGCGAAAAAAAACATCCCCACTTTACATGTAGGTACAGGAGGTACCCTAAATAACTATTTTATTTTACCACTTTGTCGGCATGATTAATATGTACATCCCTGCTAAATTATAGCTTTCTAGTACTAGGAGTCTCTGAGCTAACCTGGGGACGGACAGACGGACAGACAGACAGACGGACATGGCGAAACTATAAGGGTTCCTTGTTGACTACGGAACCCTAAAAATATTGTTATATACTTTATGCCTGCTTCATTTTCTCGCAATAGAAGTGAAAAGCAGAGTGTGTACCTACTTAACTATCCACCCTCGCCGTCTCGGGGTAAAATGGCTTCATTTATGAACTAGCTGTACAATCTACTATTTTGGAGCAAGTATTACCCAATTAAATCTATTAATAGTTTCGTATTCTGATAGCCATCAAATAACCGGAAAAGCGTTACAAACCAAGGCCTTGACGTGTTCTTTAAGAAGCATGTATTTATGTTATTTATGTTACGTAGTGCGCAGATCAAGTGTACGTCGGCAAACTTCCATTTCCCCACGGCTTATAAAACTTTGAGCAGATCTTTTTAGATATTATGGGGAATGCAGGTTTAATTTTGCACTTTTCGGCTCTGTGCCTAAAGGGTGCCCTAAATACTTCATAATCTGACCCTATTACTAAGACTCTGTTTTCCGTCCGTCCGTCAGAGACAAGGCTGTATTTTTTAAACCGTGTTCCGGTTCCGTGTTTTTGAAATTAACCCTTTAATTTTTAACTTTATTTTATTTTTATTTACATACAAGAACGTGTTTTTTTGTTCGATTATAATAATGTCCATAATGGCAAAACATAGAGATGTATACTCATAAGTAATAACATTGCTGTGTAGTGTTAAATATTGTACAATGGTACGGAATCCTTCGTGTGCCAGTCCGACTCGCAATTGGCCGCCCTTTTGCCTTTTTAGAGATCCGTATTCAACATCAGCCCTTATAGTTACGCCATGTCTGTCTGTCTGTCCGCGGCTTAGCTCAGAGACTTTTAGTACTAGAAAGTTTTAATTTGGCATGGGTATACATATCATTCACGCCGACAAAGTAGAAAAACAAAATTCTCGAAGTATTTTTTTTAGGGTACCTCCCCTACACATAAAGTGGGGATAATATTTTTTTTTCTATCTATCGTTGGATAGGCCGTTCAAAAATATTGTGAGAATGGGTTTGTGAAAACCATGTTTAAAGTGCTATTTTTTGTTAGAGTCAAGTGTGTGTGTCTGCCAGCTAAACCACTAGATAATGCTACTACTTTATACTACTGCTGTGAATTATTTCACAAATCCATGTGAAAAAAATCACGGCAGTAGTATATATTACGAAGTTAAAAGGAAAACTATCACAGAAAACGAGGCTTTATAAGATAACGAGTAATAGTCAATCAGCTTACGTTATTTTCCAGTTGGAATGTATGGGAGGAGATGTATTTCAACTGCAATGTTAAGTTTGTTATTGGGATAAATTCATCTCAACTACGGAACCTTTAATTTTGTGTGGTCCAACACGCACTAGGTTGGTTTTCTAATATAGCGGTGCGATCGGCAAAGATACGAGGTGGCAAAGTGAAAATTCGAAGCGAGTCGTATTCAAATAACATCACCAATTTTCAAAACTCCCGGTAATCTTTCCAGATAAAACTCCAAATGTCTGGACTACATCTGTGTAGGGAAAACTGCTGTAGTTTTTGATGTGAACATCTTTCCTCTCGCTTTCTGTGCGAGTGATTTCGTGAAAAGGGACGGAAGTGTGTAACAGGAAGCCGGGCAAGCGCGCGCTATTTGATTCACCAATGAGCGCGCGCGGTGGTAGAGTTGGCCGTAATATGGATTGGTGGACCTTTTTTTTATTTTTAAATACAAAAAAAATTAGGTTTTACTACCTATAAATTAAAATCCAAGATGGCGGCTGCAAAACTTTTCCAATTTTTCATCATGGGTGTCGTTTTTATGGTTTTTGAGGGCGCTAAAGCCAATAGTAAAAAAAAACATTTATATGCGTATGTGTCTGGTGTTCTGTGAGAGAAAGTATGCAAGAGAGTCCACTGTTTCATAATAATTATGTTAGTTTTAAATTAAATTTGAACAAAATAATTATTGTCAACGTAATAATTGTTTCTATTTAAATTAATATTAATGTAATTGGTGTTGTACCTTTTTAATTAACTATAAATAAATAAAAGATAGGTCAAAATGAAATTCAAGATGGCGGCTGCGAAAATTTTCATCATGGGTGTCGTTTTCATGGTTTATCAGATCAGTCGTTACGAAAAATCATTTCAAATAATACCTGAATATTTTTTTTCTGGACATAATGTTAATGTTGCTTATTGCCAAGGTGCGATGTCAGATGTTACACATCTTAAGCGACTACTGTAAAACTCGCTCGTTCTTTTAAATTGCGTAGTTGTTTTTCTGCAACCTTGTGTTTTATTCTAGACACATACTTTAAATTATAGGTAAATATCGCAAACGCCACTGCCTTTTAAACTTGCAGAAAATCTCATTAAAATTACATTAGATGAAGAATCTCATAATGTAATTTTAATGAGATTTTCTGTAAGTTTGTTAACTAAGTATGTAGGTACTTACATCTCTGAGCATTTTTTCTGCTGCCTCTGGATCCCATTGTCTCGCTGAAAAGATAAAACATTTTGTAAATATATTTGCATAATGCAAAACCAGTTTATTTCTTAATGTGAAGACAAAAAAAATATTTAACGAAATTTTTGACTGCCTTACGTCATAATAATTTATTAACATTTGTGAAAAAAAATCATACATCATACTTTGTAATATCTACCTACATTATTTCTAAGATTTATACTGTATTTTTCCAATTTTTATTTTTGAATATTTTTTTTTTTGAATAAACATTAACATAATATAAAACCACTAGATCCACTAGAACCTAGTGGTTTTTTATTATGTTAATGTTTTTACAGCTGATTAATCAAATCTAATGGACGCTAATACAAAAATCAAGGTAGTTATCAAATGATTAATGGGTAAATAGTCAGTCAGTTTATTTCTGGCAAATGTGAAGTAGGTCTAGATTAAAACACATTTAATAACTGAAGTTGCGTAGCGTATGCTTCGTAATCTGCGTAGCGTATGCTACGCATTCTGCGTAGCGCGTGCGTAGTGACGTAGTGCGGGCGCTACGCAATTTCGATCTACGCCGTAGCGCTGTAGACCAAAACGATTTTCCAAACAAGACATTAATAATGTACAAAAATAGTGTTCTTGATGTTTCCTGCCCGTTCTTCTCCATAAAGATCTACGTTTTGGAATGGGCAATTAGCAACAAATGACTGACTCTGACAATTCAAAAGTGCCTGTAAATGGTCTTGAGTTTGAGTTTGAACGGCGCGTACCTTACCGTTTTTTACACACCACAGATTACTTTTTTTTGTATATTATATATACAAAAAAAAGACAAAGTACCTTATTTATTACGCTATTTTAACTTAAAGTAATTTATATTTACACGAAAGAAGAATATTTACGGAAAGAACAATGAATTTAAAAATAAAACTTTACAAAAACATTAAACAATCTTGACGGAAATAATGCGGTGAAAAGAGCGACACATCTGTATAGCATCAGGCCTCGGCCGGCAGCCAGATACTAGGTGGCGAATAGGTGAAACTTTCTGAAAGATGCTCTCATTTTTAAAATGGAATGTTTAGTCATTGCGACTTTGACATTTGTGAAGTATGTGCCAGCACATCAAGTTACCACAAAATGTCAAATTTTCTGATTCGACTTTGAACTTAACCATCAAGATTTTAAGGTTTAAAATCGTTTGGAGTTTGACAGTTTCGTGTAATCTGATGTTCTGGCGACTGTGCACAAATGAAAACACATTGTAAAATGGTAAAATCATGGCGCGCGATACTCTACAAGTACGCGGAATAATTGTCTCATTGTTTTTAATCAATAATCGGTCAGTGGTGTTCGCCGTCAATTCCCGTCGTGGTCGTGCAACACCAACTGCGCTAAAATTGCGGCGTTTGGCCACCCGTCTTATGGACGATTTTGCACGAGGCCATCCGATGAGCCACTCCACCGAGTCAAGCCATTAAGCCAATCCAATAAAAAGCACAAAGTTCGTGTCGTTCGTTTACACATAAGCCAGCCGAGTAGGAAAGTTTAGATTCGGACGCTATGGATAGACATTCTTGTTCTTGTTCCTATGTACTATAGAGCTACCATTGACCGGGTAATATGTCTTTCATTGACTTGAATGTGCCCTGGCGGTTGAGAGTATGTCATGCTCACTTAAAGGTTTCGCTGATGGTGGCGTGTGTGTTGGATCATTTAGCTCCCTTCAAAATGGTTGAGCTGAATGGTGCTAATCCATGCGTCATGTTCGTGAACGGGCGCCGTCAGTTGGGTCTGGTCATCTCTTAGCTGCCACGGGTTATTTTATTTTATTTAGTTTCTATTTGTTGTACCTACGCTTGACGCTTTTAACGTGTAAGTTTTTATTATTTTTTATTTTTACATCGTTCTCACTTTTAGTTATAAATTAATTAATTACAATTTAATTTAAAAGAGTGTCCATGGAGTTTCTTGCCCGTTCTTCTCCATAGGTACCTACGCTTTGGAATGGGAATGTAGCTTAATTTTTCTGACTGACCGACTCCTTGACAATTCAAAAGTGCCTGTAAATGGTTTAATTGAAATAAATGATTTGAGTTTGAGTTCTCGGTAAAGACATATGAATTTGGACGACATTTTGGCATAATCCAGCATTGCATAATATGTAAGCGTGCACGCCCTTTCTGCCTGGAGACTTTTGTTGAATGACTATATTTCATGAAATCATGACTTAGGATTGTACTAACTTAAGGAGTTATATTACTGATTCTAATGATTATGATTCTGTAAATACATATTTATTACGGTCGCGAATCATATTTAGATCAACATAAAACCTGATATCGACCTGCAAATTGCAAAAAACGTGAGAAAATTTGAATTTCAAGGGCTACCCTGACGCTTTCCCCTTAAATCTGTTAGTTTAGCAATGGTTTCTTGCGCGAAACTCTATGGAGTCATCAGTTATTCTTGTGTATAACTATGAAAAATAATATCAGGATTGTTACAGTTCACTTACCTCTGAGCCATCGCAATAGATAATGGTCATTGTGTTCCGGCTTGAGAACATCTTTCACGCTCCTTCGGAACTGGAACAATAAATGTATTATTAAATTATTGAAAGAAACATTAAACTGCTGCAGAAAAACCTTACTATATAGGCTCTAGGCTCTGGCTGGGCTGGCACATACTGCCACTAAAATAGGCTTTGCCTATAATAAGAAGAAACGTTGCTACGCAACCGTATTGACGAGACAAGTTTGTCAACACCAGTCAACACTATCAAACGAGAGATACTTATTTAACTTATTTATTTTCGTATTATCAATTTAAATTACAAATCATGGGAGAGGTAGATAATATATCGACGTTTAGTGCCGACGGCGGACAGGACACCGTTGGACTACCACGTATTGTAATGGTGACAGAAGGCTCCGACACATCCATCTCGTCGCCCTCCTCTACTTCTCCGGAAGAAGACAACTGGGCGGACCTCATCAAGTCATCAGAGATACCTCCTGAATACTGGCACATACAGAAACTCGTCAAATATATGAAGGCTGGAAACCAGACAGCTACTATGGTAGCTTTGTCATGCTTAAAAGACCACGACCTAACAGTCGAAGTAAATCAAAGAGCGATACAAGAGATCGGAGGCCTTGAACTACTCGTCAATTTACTGGAAACCAGAGACTTGTGCTGTATTTTGGGAGGCTTGGCTGTCCTTAAAGATATTACTCCGAATATAGAAATAAGAAAAAAAGTGACGGACTTAGGAGCAATCCCATTATTGGTGGGACTATTATCGGATCCAGCAAGAGACGTCCAAATTCTGGCAGCGGAAACAATCGCCAATTTGGGGAGAATAAGAAAGAGCAGGAAGTTCTGCCGGAAATTTGGTGGCATTCCAAAATTAATTGATTTACTAGATATTCGAGATAAGTAAGTTTACAAATCCGGTACAAATACTTTTGATATTTCGTATGTTAATTAATATCATTATTTTCAGGGCCTTGCAAACACCTCGTGAAGAGTTAAATCTAAATGAGCTTCAGTTTTTGGACATCGCAAGAGCAGGAGCAAAAGCGCTTTGGTCGATGTCCTCTTCCCAGAGAAACCGTGAAGCTATGAGAAAGTATGGCATGATACCACTGATAGCCAGGACGTTGAAAACTATCCATCTTGATGTTGCCATCCCCGCTGCGGGTTTATTGCAGATGTGCGCCAACGAAACATCATTCCAACTGGCTATTCAAACTGAGAAGATGGTGGATGACTTGATCAAACATCTAGCGAACGAAGACAAAGATTTGAAGGTATTTATTTTTATTTAAAGATTGATCTAGGTTAGATTTGAAAATCCATCAACGTATTCGCAAGGGTTTTAAATTATTTTTGCTGGTAAAAAAAACATTAAGCCTGCCACAACCGCCTCTACACACTTGTGTGCCTAAAAGATAAATAAATATTTAACTGTGTGCAATATTTTTAGACGTACTGCAGCTTAGCGATCTACAAGTGCGCAAGCGATGCTTCAACAAGGAACATGATTCGTGAAGCTGGGGGGCTGGAGTTGTTGGTGCAAGCCGTGTCAGACCCCACCAACAGGCCAAACAAACCCCTAATGGCCGCTGCAACTGGTGCTATATGGAAATGTGCTAGTAGTGAAGCCAGCGTTCATAGACTAGACACCCTCGGAACCGTTCCCATACTGGTCAAATTGCTAGATGATGAGAATGACGGAGTACTGACGAATGTCGCTGGTGCACTAGCAGAATGCGCCAAGTTCCCACCCAATAGGGATAAAATTAGAATTGCTGGTGGCATTCCAATGCTAAGTAAGTAACCTCTTTTTAACGAAGAAGTTTAGATGTTTAAATCCACCACGTTGCGGTGATCTTTAAGGCGAGGTTCTTCAAGTTAACCTCTATGAAATGTAATTTTATTTAAAAACGGTAATGATTAAACACGTGAGAAAATTATACATATATTGCTTTTGAGACCTTTCTGTAGGTACGTCGGGTACTCGTTAAATAATTGGATAAAGTTCGCTCGATAGAAAAAAATTCCAAACATACCCTTATTTTGTAGATTAAAATCATTTTATTTCAATATTATATCACATTATGTATTGAAAATTACATCAAAATAAACGTCTATGATGATGTAATGTCCGTCGGGTTTAACATTGTTAATAATAACGTTAAAAAAAAATTCAACCCAAAATTAACGAAATTCACGGCACAATTTACTCGCGCCTAGCTGCCACCTCTAGAACAAAAATGCACGCTCGAAGAACCTCGCCTTAAATAGTGTTGCCTGACATTTTTGCTAATAGCATAAAAGCAATGTAAGGATGAGGCTATTATTATTATAAGCCTTTGTTGTCCCACTGTAGGGAAAATGCCTCCGTTCCCTCTTTCCAGTTTTCCCGGTCTACTACGATTGCGGGCGTATCCTTTAAGAGGCTATAACTTATGTTTTTATTGCAGTTCACCACCTCAACAACACTCACAAGCCCCTGTTAGAAAACGTTCCACTAGTTCTGATGGAGTGCGCTAAGGAACAGAACTGCATGTCTGAAATCGACGAGCTGGATGGCGTGAGACTGGTCTGGTCTCTGCTGAAGAACGACTCTAAGAAGGTTCAAACGAACGCGGCTCTAGCACTGAGCCCCTGCGTGCAGAACGCAGCAGATTCCGGTGAAATGGTCAGATCCTTTGTAGGCGCTTTGGAACTGACGGTAGACTTATTGGATTCTGACGACCATAATGTTTTGTCTGCCATCTGCGCCGCCATTGCAACTATTGCAAAAGATCAGGAGAATCTGGCAGTTATCTCCGATCATGGTGTTGTGGGTAAACTATCGAAACTTGGTGAGTACTGGTCTTTTTAATTCATTGGACTTTGTTCGAAAGCTTGCAGTAATTCTTCCTAATGTCCTACAGTGAACACGACAGATGACCATTTGAGAGCGAACCTCGGCGTTGCGATAGCGTACTGCTGCGAATGGGCGCAGAACCGCCAGGAGTTCGGCAAGCGCGGGGCCATCACTCCCCTGGTGAACTATTTGACGTCACGGGACCCCAACGTGCACCGATCCACTGCGCTGGCACTGTACCACCTCTCCTTCTACTCGCTCAACTGCGTCACCATGCATGCCGTAAGTAGAACTACAGAATACTTGGAGGGGGAGAGTTCCTTTTAAAAATGAAGGCAGCTGCAGCTACATAAAGATTTTTCAGAGTTACCTACTGGTCTAAATTAATTCCAGTAAGAATGCACTCTTCTTAATAATATTTTTACAAAATACAGATCCAAAGACACCCGACTTCAGAAATTATAGTTATTTATTATGCAAGGCTGCAAAGGTGGTTTTTTGGCACGAGTACTTATACTGAAACCTGAGCAAACGAAGGATCGTAGGGAGTGGTTCAAATATAGAATCCAGAGCGTAGCGAGGGTTTCAAAAGTACGAGACGCAGAATAACTTGGCTGCCGAGCGAAACACACAACTTACGGAGTACATTATATTATACTAACTTTTCACCTCACTACAACGAGGAAAATGCTAGGTGCAACAAAAATAGCTTACTTATTATTTACGATTTCTGAATGTCAATTAACTTGTGTAAGCCACTGTAGATGGTATAATTAATTTGTTGGCTATTGTATAATTTGTGGCGAATTAGTGTATGAATGTGTAACGTGAATGAATGAATGAGCACGATTTCGTATGATAGAGTGCTGAATAATACAGTGTGGTATGGATGGTGTAGTATGCTACAGACCACAGTTAAGAAACCAAAAGACAATAACAATAAGCAAAAACGCGTATACGTACGCGCGTACGCGTATTGTTGTTTGGCTAAATAACAATAAGTTTTATTAATAATGTATGAGGTTAACAAGGTCATCGTATTTTTAAACCTCCTTTTTTACCAATTATCTTTTTATCTCATAAAATTGTTGAAGGTTAAGGCAAATTCTCGGCTTACAAGTCACAACACAATTTATGTATAGGTTATTTCCATAGAAAAAAAAAAACGGCAAACACGTTTAAGGCTCCTACAAACAGGCGCGACACGCGACGCGTCACAAAGGCACCACTTGTCGCGCGACACGCGGTCCTATTGATTATAATTCTGTAAAGCCATATTTCTTACGGTTGCGAATCATATTTTAATCTACTTACATACCTACAACCAATCGACACTGACCAGCAAATAACGCAATAAAATTTGAATTTCGCGGGCTACCTTAGCGCCCCCTTAAGCAAGGATAGACAGAGCCAAGTCGAGCGTCGTCGGCAAATACGGAAATAAATGGCACCTCTAAACTGATCCGTGCTGATAACGGCCTGAGTTTGAGGTCCAATAATTGAGATAATTGGCATAACCAGACATGATTCCAATCCTAGATCATTACCTACATCTCTAAATACACGCTCTCAATAATTAAACAGGGCCTCAAGTCTGCTATTACAATAGTGTCAGAATGGTCTATCATTGATTTCATAATTGTTGATTTTGACAAGTTTGGTAATCTACTAATATAATGGCGTCATTATGACTTTCCAATGGTCAGCCACTGACACTCCATTGAAAGAATTGGTAATCTCGTACATAATGACAAATGAAACTTCCTACTAAACTTCCAACTTCCTACTACTTCAGATTGCTTATAACACTAATAAATAATATGTAAAAATATATGTAAATGAAATCTGGCATGAACAAATGTTCAAAATGCCATTGTAATACAATTCTATTACGAGACCATTGACCGACCAATGATCGACCATTATGAATTTAGCAGATTATGAACTTTTAGCAAAATGACAATGGGATCGTATTGGAGTGACGAATTTATAAAAATAGCAGACTTGGGCCCCTGTACGAGTACTGTACCCACGTTAACCGGCTACTATTTTAAATGATTCACTCGGATTGAAATTCTTGAGAAAATATTACATTCCTCAAATCTGTCTGGGAATGCAAACCTGAAGCCTAATTGCGTAACACACTATCGGTAGGAATCGGTTTAATTTTGACAGTTCAATAACATTCACTGCGTTATTTACGGTGTTGATAAGACATTTTTTCGAACATATGGAGCATTGGATTAGCAATTTGTTTAAAAATCATTTAGATTGCGATTGGTTTTGTGTTACGCAATTAGGGTACTGTTCTGGGCGAGCTATGGGCTGCTCGCAGTCCGGTAAGGACCAGAGGAACGGGTCGACGGCGCGTTGTGTTCCACGCGCGCCTCAAAGAGACGTCAGCACGGACTGACGGGGTCCGCCAGGACCGGTGCCTGCCATGGTTGCGGGTTTGTCCGAAAGGGATACCGTGACCCAGGCACAGAGGCAACTGAAGGAATAAGGGTGGGTTTTAGTCAGTAAAAGTCTGACACGCCCTCCCGTTCCGTTTGATAATTTACAACACAAAAAAAGGGTACTGTTCTGAGCTGATAGGTACAAATAGACAAGTATTTTTATTGTCTTTTTATTACCATGCAGAAGATGCTAGAACCATTTACCGGACAGTAACCGAAACCGAAATTTCGATCGGTCTCGAGTTCATTCAATTCAAATACAACTAACTTCATGCTCGGTTTGACCTTCATAATTTTAAGTACCTGCGTTGTAAAAGATAATTGCGGATAAACCCCGGCTCTGAATGTAGGTAATCACAACACTATGAGTCATCACCACCAGTCATCAATCAAATTCGGCTTTATTCCAGGTGTTAAAAGACGCATTTTGTACATCAAACAAAGTAAGTAGGTGATATAGACCAAAATTTTTGCTGGCACACCATTTTAATTTTAGTGTAAAAAAATCGCACTTAAAGTGTTTACGGCAATGTTTTTGTCTCAAATGTCATGATTTCATGAAAAAGTCATTAAATACACCAATTCTAACTTAGAGAGATGTGATGTTAATGATTATAATTCAGGATATTCATATTTGTTATGTTTGCCAATCATATTTTGATCAAGATACAACCCGACTGCACTAGTGCCGATTGTCTTGTCACAAAATTCTCTAAACTAGACTAAAATCACCAAAATTTTGTTTATTCTTGTCAAACGACGATTTCCTATTCTGAAATTGATTAAAGTGACACAACTTAACTATATTTTAGTTTGACGGCACTAAGATTGCACTGAGTTTTTAATTTAGTGAAAATGGCAATTTTGCTATTCTGAATTTTACGATTTTCACCTAAAATTTAGATTTTCTGAATAAATCTGACTATTTTTAATCCCGATTAAAATGGTGTGGAATAAAATTAGTTGCCATGAACTAAAATTCACACCAACACCTCGAATTCTGATGCAAAAACGGTACTGTATATATTTTTTCTTTTCTTTTGCTTATATCTCGAAAATGGTGCATCCTATCCTATCGCAAAAATAATGAAAATTTCGACCCCCTTTGCAACACGTAAACCCCTAAAACTCAACATGTAGGTAATATTTTTTTTATTTTCCATACAAAAAGTGAAAAATTCCATATAAAACACGTTGAGGCTGCTCCGGCTCTACAAAAAATCATGGGGTAGGGCAAACAAGTACAACATCGTTGCGAAGCCAAAAGAAAAAAAAATACCACGTGGAGTCGCGATTGTCAAATTCGATTTTTGTTGTGTCAAAGTTATTTTTACATTTAGAGAATTTTGTTTGCAGAATAGCTTTATGATTCTCATAGCCAAAAGTCAAGAATTTTTGTAATAGTTTAGTTCGGAGTACAAGAGAATCGGCACCACTGACCGTCAAATTGCAAAAATGTAAGAAAATTTGAATTTCGCGGGCTACCCTTACGCTTCCCCCTTAAATATATGTATTTTTTTATTGAAAAACATTCGGCAAACACATTTACTCTCCGACTAATGTAAGCATCGGCATAAACAATTAAACAGGTCACACGATTCCAATCCTGGATCCTTACATCTCTAAATACACGTTCTCAATCATTAAAATGTACTGTCCTCACTCACACACAGCCTCACTCACAATACACCTTCACTCACACACACACACACCCACACTCACACTTCCACTCCACTCTGATTTTTGCATGGCTTTTGTTTCTTTATTTCTTTTTGCATTTTTGATTTTTACCTTATTCCAAAGCTAACTAAAATGTAACCATGTCACAGTTAAGTCTGGCACAATGTATTTCTTATGGTTTAGACGGGCGTTGATAGCTGCGACACAGTTTTTAACTTTTGTAGCTATCACCGTTTCTATTGTAATTATGTCAATTTGTTTTTGTTCCAAAATAAAAACATTTTACTTTACTTTACTTTTTACTGTACCCACGTTATCCGGCTATTATTATAAATACTAATTCACTCGGATCGTAATTCTTGAGAAAATATTGCATTCCTCAAAACTTTCTGGAAATTTCACGGGGTACCTTTGCGCATCAAAAATTATGTATTTAATGCATAGAGGTGAACTTAAAACATACTAATCAGATAATATTAATAAGCGGTTGCGCTCTGTTTGTTAAAAAGGTAACAAAGTCTGTTATACCTTGAGATGATTTAGTATTGATGTACAGACGCCTGCACTAATTGGTTACCGCCGTTCTAAAATAAAATTATAAATATGTAAAATTAGCTTTTGCCCGCGGCTCCGCCCGCGTGCATCTCGGTTATCGCGTAAAAAAGTAGTCTATGTCCTTTCCATATCCCAGGCTATATCTGTGTCAAATTTCATGACTATCGGTTCAGCGGTTTAGGCGTGAAAACGTAAGAGACAAACAGACAGAGTTACTTTCATATTTATAATATTTTATTATACATAGTATGGATTGTATGGGTATGGCTCTTCGTCCCATTCGCATTTCGTCCCGCGTTCGCAGTTGGTCACATTAGCACTTCGTCCCATTCGCACTTGGTCCGATTCGCATGTTTGTAAGAAGTAATATCTGGAAGTACTGATCAGAGGCCCTAGTGTGAGTTTATTGTAACCATTTCGAATTTACGCATCGAGCGCGTTCAGCACTCCGATTGGTGAAGGGCCAATCGGGACGCCGAATGCGCTCGATGCGTAAAATCGAGATGGTTAAAAGAAACTCACACTAGGGCCTCAGCACTAATTGCGTAGCACACTATCAATCACAATTTGAATAATTTTGAAGGATATTGCTAATCCACTGATTCATAATAATATATGTTAAAAAAAATGTATGCTCAGCAACGTAAATAATGCAATGAATGTTGTTGAACTGTCAAAATGATACCCATTGCTACTGTGTGTTAAAAAATCTTTCACTGATAGAAAGGTACACTATTGCCGAGTGTCACGGAATAATATTATGTTTCTTCTATGCGGACAATGTCGCAAACAGAAACTAGTGTGAAATATGTTAATGCGTGGGAAGTAATCAAAGAACGTGTCCGTAAAAAAAAAAAGATTCCTCTAACGTGTCGATTAGGTATGCATAAATAATAATACGATGGCGAATATAGAACATAATATATTATAATAGGTATAAAGTATGTTAATTACTTGTAAACGTGCGTGTTTATATATTTTGATATGTCTAGCTTTTGTAATAAAATTCACAGTTGTAACGGGTTGAAAGAGACAGAACGAGGTAACAATAGAAGTTTTATTGTTATGAAACCTACGGGCGTTTAGTGTGTCAGTGATTTTTATTACAAAAGCTAGACATATCAAATTATGTATTATATATAAGGTCTTCGATATTGATCGAAGTATAAGGTGTATCTATACACGAAATATTTTAAGTGAAACATCTATAGGTGGTGGTGTCTTTGACCGCGAAGGTATTGCACTTTTTTAGGAATTAGCATAGTTGTTTTTTTGTCCAGATCATGTACCTACTTAATCCATGGTAACCGGTTTTGCGTCGATGTCCCGTCCACTCTGTATACTCGTAGCCCCTGTTATTGTGTAGTACGACAGGTACTTGAATGTCATTTGTTTAAATGCCTTTTTCTCAAAAATGTTGGGGTCGGGATCCAGATCGAACATTGCTTTCATGTGTATAGAATCACTGTTTTTCGACGTACACTCGTCATCCTGATATTCACGAAATTTTACGTA
This sequence comes from Dryobota labecula, assembly GCA_947523025.1. Classification (NCBI taxonomy): domain Eukaryota; kingdom Metazoa; phylum Arthropoda; class Insecta; order Lepidoptera; family Noctuidae; genus Dryobota; species Dryobota labecula. Next base: position 5,064,507 of record OX383292.1, read on the forward strand.
GGTAATTAAAAAAAAAAAAAAACTTCCGTCCCCTAAACTTTGACCGCGTAGGTATTGCAGTTTTTTAGGAAATAGTTGTTTTTTTGTCCAGATCATGTACTGAATCCACGGTAACCGGTTTTGCGTCGATGTCCCTTCCACCCTGTATTGTGTAGTACGACAGGTACTTGAATGTGTTTAAATGCCTTTTTCTCAACTATGTTGGGGTCGGCTTCCAGTCTAACCGAATGTACCAGAATACCAGAATTTTACATGGAGTGAACGCCTATCTGACCTCCACAACCCAGTTACTAAATAATACGATGCTTCTTGGTAGGACTGGTCGTCAGACTGTCGGACTCAACGTCATCAACGTGTTAAGGCTCCTACAAACAGGCGCGACACGCGACGCGACACTAAAGAAAATGCGTGTCGGGCAACGAGCGGTACCTTTGTGTAAGGTTCGGCTGCCTTTGTGTTACTTTAAGCATATTTGCTATTCCTAGTGTAAAAATATACGTCCTTATTCCTTACCCTATAAGGGAGAACTTTAAACATCAAGTTTTGCCTTACAAGGCAAGTTACTCAAGTACTTAAGTAAATGTTTAAGCTTGATCTTTTGTTAGTAAAGGTTGCGGTTAAATATCCTTAATTACAGTGAAGCAAAAACGTAGTTCAATAAACCGATAAACACGTAAATGTCATGTCATGTTATTTTTAGATGCATTTTTTTTTTTGCTAGATTCGAGGTGGCGGGAATCGCAACAACTCGATTTAACTTGACTTTTAAAGTGTTAATGAACTTTGGGTATTTAAATTTAAATTTAGATATTTGGATTTAAATTTAATTTTAAATACTAGCTTCTGCCCGCGACCCATTTTTTATTCATGTGCCGTTACTTCGTTCGCGTGGGATTCGAAAGTCACCACAAGCATAACCTTTCCCAAGAATTGTGCTATCAAATGCAAAAATATTTTTTCAAATCCTACTGGTTGTTTCAGAGATTACCGCGTTTAAACAAAGAAACAAACTCTTCAGCTTTATTGTATTAGTCTATAAATTCTGTGTCAAACAGGCGTGACACGCGACGCGACACAAAGACACCGCGTGCCGTGCGGCGATCGGTCTCCTTGTGTCGCGTCGCGTGTCGCGCCTGTTTGGAGGAGCCTTTATTCAAATATTGCAAAATCGTGAAGAACCTGGGGAAAGAACTACAATTCTACACATTGTTTCTTTCTAACATGCCCTTTTTGGGCTGGTAAAACACCGTCCAAAGAAATCTATATAGCACCCCGTTTTATTATATGTACGTGACGTGGGGCTCACATCGGCCCAGCCTTTTCCCAACTATGTCGGGTCGGCTTCCAGTTTAACCAGATACAACTGAATACCAATATTTTACATGGAGCGACTGTCTATCTGACCTCCACAACCCAGTAACTGGGTAATACGCTACCCCTTGATAAGACTGGTTGTCAGACTTTCGGGTTTCTGACGACCCGTAACGACTGTCAAAGATCCACGAATGACAGCCGGGACCTACGGCTTTTTTTTTGGGTGTGTAATTATCAAATAACTTTTCCCGCTCTGGAGACTTACTGACTAAAACCCACCAGTGTTCCTTCAGTTGCCTGTGTGCCAGGGCCACGGTATCCCTTTCGGACAACCCGCAACCCTGGCAAGACTAACGGCTTCAGGCCCAGATATATGCCAGTGCCCTTGGGTGGTTAGCTTGCGTGTTCTGTACTGAGCTCACGCAACACGTCGTACGTCCAGCCAGTAATAGGAATCACCCATCCAAGAGCACTGTCCCAAATAAAACGCATTATTAATTTATTACACATAAAACAAAAGGTATTTTAATAAAACACGTACACTAAAAGATCAATAATTAAATTATCTTTAAAATGGTGAAGGTTTCAGCAAAATACGCTTGATAGATTTTGCGTGATTCTCAATTTTTCAAAAAATCTACCTTATCTTTGTAGTGGCACGGATCTTTTTTGCGGATTGAAAGAACTGATCGGTATGACCTCTTTGGTATATACATATAACTCATTTTTGACCATAATGTGGGTTGAGTCCTTTCTGTTAAACTACGTCCAATAAGCCGTGCGTCGCATCTGTGCAAGAACAGGACATTGCTTAGCAAAATTCTGTGACTAATACGCGAGTTCGCGCATATTGGCTTTTTCTTTTCCGGGACATCCACACTACATTTAATATTATTATTTTTATTTGCTTCCAGGCTGGCGTGGTCCAATTTCTCCTGGAGACAATAGGATCCAAGGATCCGATCCTCCAAGAGGCATCGGCTGGCTGTCTCTGCAACATCAGGAAGCTAGCACTGGCCACCGAGAAGGTCAAATTAAAACAGTAAACGTTTATTTATGTGCTTTTTAGAACACATAACTAGTAATGAATTAAATGTTGTGATTTAAAAATGGTTTTGATTTATTTATTTCGCTAAATGTAAAAAAAAAAACGAATATAATATTGTTTTGCATATACAGGAAAAGCTTTTAATCAGTGTGCAAATTTTGACAAATTAAACTTAAATGTGTTTTTATTAAACATCTATTTCTTATTTTAATATTTCTTAGTATAAAAAAATGAAGTTATCATTATCGAAAGATATTTATTTTGGAACTGGTATACTGAATACTCGTCGCACAACGCGCCGGCCGGCGGCGCGGTCAGTGAAGCGGAACGCAATAGTAGGTACCTATCATCTGTGCGCTCGCCCATTGATATTATGTAGGACTAAACAAAAGTATTGAACAAATAATGGTAATGTGTTCTACTACTAATAGTGAACCACCAAAAACAAAAAAATCCTTTTTCTTAACTATGCTGAAGTCGGCTTCTAGTCTAACCGGATGCAGCTGAATATCAGTATTTTACATGGAGCCACTGCCTATCTGACCTCCACAACTCAGTCACTGGGTATTACGATATCCCTTGGTAAGACTGGTTGTCAGACCTTCGGGCCTCTCACGACCAGTAACGACTGCCAAAGTTGAACGAATGACAGCCGAGCCCAACGGCTTAACGGGCTTTCCGAGGCACGGGGTATGTAAAGATGGTCACCCATACACGAACCAACCGCGGCAAGCGTAACTTAACCTGATCGATCGACCCGTGGGGCTGTTGTTACATATCCACAATGAAGTTTTCATAAGTTAGTTATATTTTTGTATACCTAAACCTTCATTATTTTTGTTTGATTTATTACCCGTGGCTAGTTTATGGTCTCCGTCTGACTCAAGTACACTTGGTTTATTATTATAATAAAGATTCAACAAGTCATTAGATATGGTCATTATAAAGTTTATAGCTTGAAATATAAACAGATTTTTCTTAAGTAATTTTATAACGGTGAATAGGTATAATTATGAACAAAGTGCAAGTTTAGCTGATTCTAAATTTAGCAAAACCACAGTAATAAAGTAAATGCACCAACAATGTTTGCATTGAATTTGGTAAGTACCTGTGTACCTTGGTTTATCTAATTGAACAGACAGATGTGCTGCAGGCGAGTTTGTTCCGCCACTTCTTCTTCCCAGCTAAAGCACTAGGAAGTGGGGAAGGGCGGGCGTTTTGAGGGACTGTCTTATGTAATTTTGACTTTCGAAAAGTGCTGATTCTCAGCCTAATTTGAATAAATTACTTTTGAATTTGATTTTTGACCTACCTAAATAAAAATAAAGAAGCTAGCAAGACCGCATGTAGAATTGTAACTAAGTATTTCGGAATTTTGGAACTCACGAAATGACAAATTATTCCGTTCTAATACCAAAAACTAATACCACTGATATTTGTTTCATCAAATTTGTTGAAAAACATACATACTGGTATTAGTTTTTGGTATTAGAACGGAATAAATCATAATCATAAGGTTATCGTGTGTTTAAGGGATTTGGTTAATTATCATTATCCAAAATTCAAGGTGTTCACACATCAATCACGGTTTTAAAAGAATTAATTGTTTATTATCTCATCAATAATCGAATAAGTACCATACTGTAGAAAATTGGGGATGCCAAATGCGCACGTACCAACTGACGTAACGTGTAATAATTTGAGTATTTTTGAAGATTACTCAGTTCTTCATAAACGTTAAAGGCTCCTCCAAACAGACGCGACACGCGACGAGACACAAAGACACCGCATGCCGTGCAACGAGCGGACTCTGTGTCGCATCTCGTGTCGCGCCTGTTTGTAGGAGCCTTAAATCGCTTCGAACATAGATAAATAAAATTCATACAAAAACTGTGTAACATTGTATGAAAATAGATGAGGAAACATCGCATTGCGATCACGAAGTTTGATCTCTGACATTGACTTGTACAAATTACAATTGCTGTTTGTACATAATGATTGCCTCAACAAAGTATTGTATGTGTACGTATACAATTTGTGGTTATACTTAGACCAACGAAACTGAAGTTGCTTCACTCTCTCAAGTATTATTTTATTGATTACTTAGCTTCTTTTGGTTAAGTGCGTATTGTTTGTGCAGAATAAACACTTTTTCTTTCTTTTTCTTCTGCCCGCGGCTTCGCCTGCATTGCTTTTTCTCCGCGTTACTCCTTATAACATCAGCTATCTGCCAGTAAAAGTTCCGTCAAAATCGGTTCAGCCGTTTCGGAGGTTAGTCGGAACAAACAGACAGACAAAAAGCTACACGAAACTGTCAAATTTCTCCAACCGATTTTTAAACTATAAAATGTTGATGATAACGTTCAAAATCAAACAAGAAAATTTGACAGTTTGTGGTAACTTGATGTGCTGGCCACTGTACCGTATATACTTTCATATACATTTAGTAAAAACCTGTTATTTACACATTACAAAGAGACACTTAAATTTTATTTATTTGTATAACTCAATTTATAGATCATACCCTTTTCACCTTACTGATTGAGCTGAACTTAAAACTTCAAGGTTCAGTTTATTTGATCTGAGGGTTTAGTCATATTTTTACGACAGAACTCAAATAATAGACATCGATGCTTTCTCTCCATAATCTATTTATTCAGAAATGAGAAAGAAGACTGAAGCTGAGCTGTCTTCTAGCCAATGATCTTATTTATATAGGACTAGATCAGCAATGTACGGCACCAACGCATTACTACGTCGTATATGTCCACAGGCATATCTGACTTCAGTTGTCAACTTGACGTCAAGTGAACGATAGCTTAAGGATAATAAATATCAAAACGGTGAAATAAGCGGTTAAAATTTGCATGTCACGGTCTGAAAAGATTAATAAAGCAAGTGGTGTTACATTTCACAATAAAGTTTGCTAAATTGTCTTCAGATTATCCAAAAAAAAAACATTAAAAGACGAATTACATTTATCAAACATTTTTATGCCATCGGTTCCAGAGATTAGCGCGTTCAAAAACAAAAACCCTGCCAAGTGCGAGTCGGACTGGCACACGAAGGGTTCCTTACCATCCATACTAATATTATAAATGTGAAAGTAACTCTGTCTGTCTGTGTGTATCTTACGTTTTCACATCTAAACCGCTGAATCGATCGTCATGAAATTTGGCAGAGATATAGCCTGGGATATGAAGAAGGAAATAGGCTACTTTTTTACGCGATAATCGACATCCACGCGGGCGGAGCCACGGGCAAAAGCTAGTACGATATATTTCCAATAGCAACACCGTTATCCTTGTTGCCACTGACTAAAACCGCTGGAATTCAGAGCCATAAAAAAGTAGACTTTTACTCCAGAAATGATGTTCCTACTTTGGTATTTACTTGATTAAAAAACGAACACATTAGAATTTCATAACATAAGAATATTTTTAGAAAATTTCACGAATATATAGACGTTTTAATTTCGATATATAGAAATCGATATCATTTTTTTTTTTTAATATCGTTGCCATAATTATATCGAGCTTTTTTGGCACTTCTTGCATCCCTTATTCACTATTCATTTTTAATTTCATATTTTGCATAACTTCTGCAGAAAGTTTGCTATTAAAGTATTGCAATTGCGTATATAGTTACGAGTACACGTAACCATCTGAGCTAAGAAATTATTTACGAGTAATATTATTTTGTTCACGAGAGATCCTTTACACCTACTAATTATTATTAGTAGTTTCATTGCATTTTGTGATTAATTTACAATTACCTGTGTTACGAAATACACACAACAATGGATAGGTACTATTTAATTACCACATACAATTAATTTACTATTTCCCGGTTAATTAAAAGCATGTATGGTCGAAAGATAATTCGATCTGATTATTAAAGCATTTGTAATGGACAGACTGTAAATAAAGTAATAAGTAACAGGCAATGCCACCAGTCTCTTGGGTAGGCATGTGAGGCTCAAAATGTATCGATATTTAAAAAAGAAATTGATACTTATCGATTTCAATAGGTATACCATAGAAAAAAAAAATACTTCGTTACATGTTTGGTAATATTTTCTGACAAATATTTGTTCTTTATGAAATTGTATAGTGTTTGTTTTTTATTCATATAAATACCAAACTAGGAACATCATTTCTGATGTAAAATCTTAAATTTATACGATACTAGCTGACCCGACAGACTTCGTTCTGTCAAAAGCTCTCCACTACTCTACCCTACCCTACCCTACCTACCCTACCTACCTACCTACCTACCCTACCTACCTACTTACCTACCTAACTACCTACCCTACCCTACCCTACCCTACCCTACCCTGCCTACCTACCTACCTACCTACCTACCTACCCTACCCTACGCTACCCTACCCTACCTCCCTACCCTACCTACCTACCCTACCCTACCTACCTACCTACCTACCTACCCTACCCTACGCTACCCTACCCTACCTACCTACCCTACCCTACCTACCTACCCTACCCTACCCTACCCTACCCTACCTACCTACCTACCTACCCTACCCTACCCTACCCTACCTACCTACCTACCTACCCTACCCTACCCTACCCTACCCTACCCTACCCTACCCTACCCTACCCTACCCTACCCTACCCTACCCTACCCTACCCTACCCTATCTACCTACCTACCTACCCTACTCTACCCTACCCTAATTTTTCGTAAAAACCATAAAAAAATAATAAAAAAAAACGTAAAATCCATCCTTGGACTTCAACGAACATTAAAAAAAAAGAATTGGTTAAATTGGTCCAGGCGTTGTTGAGTTATGCGCTTACCAACACATTTTGCGATTCATTTTTATATTATAGATTGATAAAAATAAGTCTACTTTTTTACGGCTCTAAATTTAGTGACGACAATGGTGTTGCTATTGGAAATATATCGTACCTATAAATTTATACTTACATTTTAATTATTTATTTATTTTATTTTCGGAAGGCTTACAGACTAACCATCTCATTTCGATCTGGTTCTGATTTGATTTTGATCTGATTTCGATATAGTATGGATATTTTATATCGATGTATCGAAATATTAGATATCGCCAAAAATCGAAGAATGAAAGAACACTATCTTTCCACTTCATCATAGTTTATAAAAACGTTAAGCACAAGTAAAAAAAATAGTACAATGTAAACTTAAATCTTTGAATTACTTTATTCCAAATAACCCCCGAAAATCAAATAGCCCCGTTTTACCGATAAGTTTTTTTTTGCCTAGAGACGTGCCAATGGAAAGCTTACTCCAGAGAAATCAAGAAAAGTAAATATTAGAGTCTAAAGAAGTGACATTACGTCTACAGAAGTGACTTCTCCTGGGTGCTGTCTTGGTGTTGCAAAATTATCATTTTCAACATAATAACGGCATTCACATAGACATACTGTAGATACATATGTATTGCAGTTTCAATTCGTAGCACTGATTATTACTTCATTCAATTTCCAGTGTTAAGGTAAATGAAAGGAAGGTTGCAGTGAGTGTAGTGCCAGCACCTCGATAGCGTTTGGAACTCAAGTCAATTTGCAAGGACATTGGTTTAGTAATAGTTACGTCCCTCTTATGCAATCTAGTACTCACTAGCTCGTATGTACGCCGTAGGGCTTAGCTTAGAGACAAATTTTGATATTTTGCTAAAAATAGGCGGAACACAGAAGTGATTTTTTTAGGGTTCCGTACCCAAAGGGTAAAACGGGTCCCGATTACTAAGACTCCGCTGTCCGTCTGTGTCTGTCTGTCTGTCCTTCTGTCACCAGGCTGTATTTCATGAACCGTGATAGTTAGACAGTTGAAATTTTCACAGATGATGTATTTCTGTTGCCGCTATAACAACAAATACTAAAAAACAGAAAAAAAATATATTTAAGGGAGCCCCCTTAAATATTTTTTTTACATATAACAGACATGATTTTTTTTTGCTGTTTTTATAGATAATGGTACGGAACCCTTCGTACGCGAGTCCGACTCGCACTTGACCGGTTTTTTGTCAGTGAAATAACCCGTTGTAAAGGTTACTGGCCCGGTCGATTGCCGCCCCTTGCCCGATTGACCGACGATCATGCACCTTTTACTTGACCATAATCTTATACATACATAAACCTACAAATAAATAAAACTGAAGTGTCTGTTTATAATGTCAAAATAACAGGTTTTTACTAAATGCATTATGAAATATACGGCATAACAAAAAACTATTTTTTATTTTTTGTCTCTCTGTCTGTTAGTTCCGGCTAATCTCCGAAACGGCTGGACCGATATTGACGGTACCTTTACTGGCAGGTAGCTGATGGTATAAGGAGTGTGGCTTCTTTATTTTAGAAAAAGCCACGCGGACGAAGCCGCTGGCAGCAGCTAGTACCTCAAATCCATACTAATATTATAAATGTGAAAGTAACTCTGTCTGTCTGTATGTTACGTTTTCACATCTAAACCGCTGAACCGTTCGTCATGAAATTTGGCAGAGGTATAGCCTGGGATATGGAGACGGACATAGGCTAATTTTTAACGCGATAACCGACATCCACGCGGGCGGAGCCGCGGGCAAAAGCTAGTATTATATAAACACTTCGCAGTAAGGTGGTTTATTTTCATTTTCGTGTGTATGCAAGCTAAATAAAAGCGTTGTGCAAAACTGCAAGTTACAACTCATCCAACGAGTTATGAAATGCGCAATGCATCGCTGGCCGTTGCCGGAGAAGAAGGCTTTTTAATGTCGTCTTCGAACAAGGCAACTTTACAATTTCTTCTAAAATTGTGGGCGTATTTAAAAAAAATCTTGAATTGAATTTAATATGGCACAGACATCAGGAATGTCTATTAAATCGGAAGAAAGCCCTTTAAAACAACTATATTCATAAAAATAATTTGGTAGGTATTATCAATTAACTATGAATATATTTTTATGTCTTTGGGTATAATAAGCTGTCGTCTTGATTTAACTCCTTACTAAGCTTACAATCAAATAATTCAGTAGCATGAGCATAACTAATTTATTACGGATACGGAACCATAATTTATGCATGGTCGGGTTCACACTTCGCGTGTTATTAATTAACAATAAGACGCTAATTTTCCAAGTATTTCATTTCTTACGTTTTAAAAACCATTTCATTTTGCAAGTAAACAATAGTTAGTTAAGTTTTGCAATATCGCGGGCGCGACACGACACTAGTAGCACAATTTCTTTGTCGCTGCCTGTCGCGCCCGCGATATCGCGCGAGTCTGTACGAGCCTTAACGGTTTACACAGATTGCTTGTGATCATTATTTTTGATGTGAAAATTATTCAAATTATTTCCGGTCTCCTGAAATGTTTGGCTCCCATTGAACTGCTTGATTACGATGTTATTTTGTGTTTTTTACTTAATTATTAAATTATGACTTCATTTAGATTAGATAAAGGCGTAATTACTGATGAGCATGTACAAGGTGGGCCAAAAGAAATCACCCTATTGGAAGATGCTCTCATTTTTGCAAATGGCCGCCAATGTCAAATCTGTTTTGACATTTATGGACTAGACAGATGCAGAATACAAGTGAACAAGCCATGGAGCGATACACTCCCCACGAACGCGAAATAATCGTGTGTATTTTTTGCGTAACAATTCGTCTGTGGCCGATTCCCCGGCCGTCCGACACCGGCTGCGCAAACTCTACGCCGTTTGGCCACCAAACTTGAAGATTATGGGACCACACGAGACGTTGCCAAGAGTGGCCGGCCCCGGAGCGCCCGTTCTGCCGAGAATATCGCCGCTGTTGCCGAGGATGTCGAGCTGTCGCCGGAAACATCGACCAGACGCCGTGCCACGCAATTAGCCATCAGCCGGACGTCCCTAAGGCGAATTTTGGTCAAAGACCAGCGCATGTTCCCGTACAAAGTCCAGTCCGTGCATCAGCTGCTGCCTGCCGACCGCCAAACGCGCGTTACCTACGCCCAAGCAATCCTCAATCTCGAAGAAGAAGTGGACGATTTTTCGACCAAAATCATAATGAGCGATGAGGCTCATTTCCACCTCAGCGGGTACGTGAACCAGCGGTTTTTTGATGTCCCGTGTTTACGTGAATAAGCCCGAGACTCTGGAAGACCTCAAGGACAACATTCGACATGAGTGCGAGAATCTGTCGCCAAAAGTTCTCGCCGAAGTGATGAAAAATGCCATAAAACGAGCCCGTATGGCAATCAATTGTGACGGCGCCCATTTGGCCGATATAATCTTCTCGACTTGACCAATCAAATTCTAAAGGTTCAAATAAACATAATCAAAAAACGGAATCGAAGTTCTTCATTTAGAAAAAAAAAGAGAGCCAAACAACATCGGATGACTTCTTTTGGCCCACCTTGTAGATAAGATTTAATTGCATAGGTAACCTTCACGATGTCAGATTACTTTGCGAAGAAGCTTAGGTAATACAGAGGTCCTGAGACGTGTTAGAACGCTAATCTTGACACAGGGACTGCGAAACTAGCAGCATCCGTATGGTCCAGTCTCCTCGCGGTCATGTTGTAGCGTCGAAATATTGGGACTTCATCTCCGCAATATAATTATAACGGAAGATATCCCAATAGTGACAAATACGGCAACAAACGCCGAGGCGCGATCCGTAAATAAACCCCAGCAGAAGTTTAAAACAATGGATCAACATCTACTTACTCTAAAGTTTTAAATTTGCATTGTTATGTAAAATTACCATGATTTTTACGCGAACTTTTTTGACGTAAATATTCATGAGTGCATAGATTAGTCATCTGTACTTCGTCGAATCATGTTCGAAAAGCAAATAAGTTGGCCAACTATTGTCGCTAACTTTTCATGGTCTCGTGATTTCGTCCACCGGGTGTTCCCATAAGGCTATCTTGAACTACATTCTTCCTCACATTATTTGTAGTTTTTGACTGAGACCTCATTCTCAACGATGGCTTGTGGAAATTACAGGTAATGATAACAAAAATAAAGATACGCTAATGAAGTAGGTAAACAATTTATCAATTGCACAAATTATGTATCAGATCCGATAACCGTAATCAACAATTTCTTAAAACTGCTATCATTCGCAATGAATCATTGATTATAGAGAAAGTATTTCGATACCAAAAGAAGGACACAGTTACCACCGTATTTGGACACACTTCTGTAGAACCATTTGTAGGATCCAATTAACATTCAAAGCGACAGGAAAACCTTCCGTTGTTGAGCGTTTGAACAAATGTTTGTCATGCGTTATTTACAAATGTTGGAGCAAAAAACAGACGACTAATATTTACGAAACATTACTCTTGTAAAAGTTGTGAGCATTGACCTTCACCGATTTACACCTGTCGGTAGAATATTGACAGTTTATTAATCTGATAGGCCTTGGAATAAGTCGCGAGTTGTATAAATATGGCTTCTGAGTTCCGCACCCTTTGGTTTTTAAATTTTCGTAGACAGCAGCAATTTTTGTTTGTTTGTAAAAGTTATGTATATCATCGAAGTCACTTCTGTGTACACACGGCTACACATCAAGCTATGAATTTCCAGTATAAGCTGATTTCGCATTGTATACAATTTCCGTTCAATGACAGGTCAGCTTATTCTTGATATGTAGCCGTGTGTACTAGTAAGTTTTAATTATTGACAGGACGGGCACAGAACTACAGAAGTGACGTCATTTTAATAACGAGTTTTGTTTACCAAAAATTCGAAACTGATCATAGCTATTTTTATATGTACCATGCCAAATCGTAGACTTCTATAATAAGGTCATTTTCAAAGTCTGCAAGACGTCCGAGCTTAAATTAAACGAACCTTTTAATATTTGCTCTCCCACAATTTACTAGATAGGTACCTATTGTTCACTAATCTTGTTGCACCAAGTAACTTTAACGATATATTAAGCGAAATTCGGGTTGCACTATTTTAGCAATAGTTGAAATGATGTCACAAATAACGAAAACACTTCGGGCGGTTATGAGCTATAGTTACGGTTTGTGTTAATACTTTTGTGTATGGCTACTGTGTTGTTTCATGCTTGATCTTTTTACCCGTCTGCCCCAGGAGGGTAATGTTTTTCGAGAGTATGTAGTACTTATGTCTATTTCTTTGGCACGCTCTGTAGCCTAAACGGCTTGATGGATTTTAACATATCGATGGTCATACGTTGACAACTCGTAACCCACATTTTTTCGCAAAATGGGATAAGTACATAATTATTATTTTTTAATTAAGCGCCAAATCTGCCCATTGATAACGCGTAATGCACAAAAAAAGTTGGGTTACGAGTTGTCAACGTATGACCATCGATATGAAGTGTCGTTAGATTCGTCACAATTGTGGGAGTGACATAGGTTATATAATATTTATATATTGCATCTGCAAATACAAAAAAGGAGGGTTTAAAAAAAAAATTAAAACAGTACCTGTTATCAAATAAAAGTTAGTAATGAGACAATTCCAAATATTTATATACAGGGTGTTTGGCAGAACGTTGAACATACGAAAATGGTGGATAGGTGGGGTGATCTGCTACTTACTCAGGCCTAATTTATTAGGCCCTGGCCCCCTGGAAATTAAAAAAAAAAAATTTTTGCTTTCTTCTAGTTTCACCACTTTCTTAACTTTAAAGTGTAATTTGTATTAAAAATGGGTAAAACAGGCAATATTTTTATTTATTACATCTTTCTGTAAGTTTGAGGAGTCATAACTATTTTCTAGCTAACATCTGAATAAAGCAATAATTTTATAAGAATCTGCCAATATTAAAGATAAAAAAATAAACTAAAATATTGCCTGTTTTACCCATTTTTAATAAAAAAATACACTTTAAAGTTAAGAAAGTGGTGAAACTAAAAGAAAGCAAAAATTTTTTTTTTTAATATCCAGGGGGCCAGGGCCAAATAAATTAGGGCTGAGTAAGTAGCAGATGACCCCACCTATCCACCATTTTCGTATGTTCAACGTTCTGCCAAACACCCTGTATATACCGTAGAACTGGGCTATTTGGATTTTCGGGGGTTATGTGGAACAAAGCAATGAGTTGACATAAATTCGAATTGTGACTTTCGTACGAAAAATTGTAAAAGTAAACAAGACCAGAAATAAAATAAAAGCTGTCTATGGTGTTTTGGTAGAATTGATGTCAACTCAAATCTTACAATTACTTTATTCCAAATAACCCCCGAAAATCCAAATAGCCCCGTTCTACGGTAATTAATAAAACTAAAAAGCTTGAAAAAAAAAAGGAAATTATTTCATTAAACAAATAACTCGACTGCAAAAACACAAAAAGTGAAAAAACAAGCATTAAGTATAATTTGGTATCGCTAACGCACCGTTCTTTAGAAAAACAAATTATACAATAATTTGTTTTTATAAAGAACGGTTCGTTACCTTTTTATAGGAGTGGTGCCAGGGGAGAGTCCCCCCCCTCCTCCTGCCAAACGGTACTAAATTTTTAACGTCAATTACATCAATTAACTTTCGTTTTGATGCTCATAACTAAGCATAAATAGGAATTACGGCTACGATGATGCATTTTATTACATTCTCTTCGATCTATCGAGGCGATCAATGCTACGGCACGACAAAAAATCTGGTAAAGCGAATGAAAAAAAAAAAAACCTAAATGCTTTTAGTATTTTACGTAAACACAAGGAACTCTAAAAATAAAAAAGGGTGCAAGAAATTAAGTTTTATAAGTACGTAGATACACTTACTTGCGCAAGCGCTCATTGCAAGTAGCGTGTGGTAGCAGTTTCTGACCTTCGCCAATGAGGTTTTGCAACGTTGGGACACTGCGAACCTTTGTAAACAACGGTGACTCTGTGACAATGGCTTAGCACTGACACACTGAATAACGTGACGTCACAGTAAATAATTAATGGGTAGGTATAGGTACCTACATCAATTAGCCCTTGGGTCAACTGAAGTTATTCATTATTGACATAATGACACTACGTTGCAATTATGTTAAACTAGCTTTTGACCGCGGCTCCGCCCGCGTGGATGTCGGTTATCGCGTAAAGAAGTAGCCTATGTCCTTTTCCATATCCCAGGCTATATCTCCGCCAAATTTCATGACGATCGGTTCAGCGGTTTAGGTGTGAAAACGTAACATACAGACAGACATACAGAGTTACTTTCACATTTATAATATTAGTATGGAAGTATGGATGTAGATATCCAACTTGAATGCTGCCGTCACTAGCATTATAGTCGAATAATTAATTCACTGGAGTAATCTAACGTGTGCTAGCTGTTACTTTGTGTAATAAAATGGTCATATTTATTGCAATGGTGATCGTTTAGTTTAATCCATACTAATATCATATTATAAATGTGAAAGTAACTCTGTCTGACTGTCTGTCTGTATGTTACGTTTTCACGCCTTAACCGCTGAACCGATCGTCATGAAATTTGGCAGAGATATAGCCTGGGATATGGAGAAGGACATAGGCTACTTTTTCACGCGATAACCGACATCCACGCGGGCGGAGCTGCGGGCAACAGCTAGTTGATTTATAAAGTGTAAAATAAATGTATATGTATTGTATAAGTGTAAAAGTCTAAAATACAATACATATTTCCTTATTATTAAAATTTGACAGCTAGCCCCTGTCAGTTTCCTTTAGTGAATTAATAATTCGACTTTACATGACGCTGGAAAAATGGTCGACATCGGCGCAGAAGCCAAAAAAAAAAAAAAAACAACTTAACTATGAATCAAGTCATGAAGATAACTATACTCCATTTATTATAAAATTAGACAAATAACTATTCTCACCCTTTCGTTATTTCGATGTAAACGTTTAATAAACTTTGTTATTTCACGATAAATACAAGGCACTGTAATCTATTTACCATTTACATTAAAAAAAGAACTCTAAAGTGCAGTAATTTCAACAATATTACACAATAACTGTTGTTATTTAGCCGTTATTTATCTAATGCTATAGTAAATGGAGTATAGAAATGTTCAAGGTTTCTGGCACAACCTTAGCCACGAGTGTTAATTAAAGCTTAAGATAATATATAACCCACAAGTCAACATTTTTTTGCATGAGTCAGTAACCATTTAGCGTAGTATTACGTATCATAGAACCGGGCAGAACAAATTAGGACAGAGATTGCATATTTGCACATGCAATATACTACAATGTTGCTCGGTAGCTTCTAATATATATAACAGACTTCCTGCATTACATACAACTTCAATAATGACAAGGAAATGACAACTGAGCGAATTTCGCCAATGGAACTGAACGCGATCAGCACATTTTAGCCACGTTCAAGAGCTGTGTCAGTGTCATTATTGTTGTGGAATATTGAAACTGCCAGTTCTTAAACGAGGTTTTTTTTGTTGAAAATTGCCCCTAATCATAGACAGAATATTAGAGTGAACAGATAAAACGTTAGAGAAGAGTCTTACAGGCAAGACAGGTGACACTTTCCGCAGAATTCAAATTACCTGCACATATGTATACAGATATGTACCGTGTGGCGCCGGACGCACATCGAAAGCACCACCCCATTTCCTCCCGTGGGTGTCGTAAATACGACTAAGGGACTTACTAGAGAATGGGCAGCAGCGTTCTCTATGCATTTTTAACACCATACTGCGATTGCCAACCTGCCTGCCAAGCGTGGCGATTATGGCAACCCCCCCCCCCCCCCCAATTGGGGCAGGCCTTTGTTCAGCAGTGGACGTCTTTCGGCTGAAATGATGATGATGATGATGTATACAGAGTGACTTGTAATTTGACGTATTCCTTCCAATACGTGATAGTAGTAATCTGTGGTGATAGTGTGACCCATTTGCAACAATTAAGCACCCCATATAGCCTAGGCGATAATGTTCTGAAACTAAGGCTTATGTCATGATAAACAAAGGATTTTTTAATAGCCCCAAATGTCGGAGTATGTGAAACTATTGGAGTATGTACATACGTGTGCTGTATGTTTAAATACACGCAAACTAAGCGACAACTGAACCGTGACCATCGTAGACCGTAAGTTATATAAAAAAAATAAAAACCGCTCCGCGATAAGTGACCTGGTCATGAAGACCTGTATTCTAATTGCATGTGACACTTTTAATCACAATCTGAATGATTTTGAAGGATATTGCTAATCCATTGCTTCACATGTTCGAAAAATTTGTCTGCTCCACAACGTAAATAACGCAATAAATGTTGTTGAACTGTCAAAATGAAACCCATTGCTACTGTATGTTACGCAATAACTCCTCTAGTCATGATGATGTCTAACGTGTGATGGATTGCTGGGAGATTAGATAGTAGTGGGATGGCATAAACCAGTTAATTAATTTGATTATCACACAATTTATAAATATTTCATCCATTTGCAAATTCTATCTTTGCCAACATTTTGACTGTGTCATCGACATCTCTAATGTTGGCAAAGATCGAATTTGCAAATGGATGAAATATAATATTTATAAATTGTGTAAATTTCCCACCCAAAAAAAAAAAAGAAATTGGCCGTCTGTACAGTTGGTTTACGGACGATAGTTTAACGTGACAACGTCATAACAAAACATTGATGCGGCGCAAGCGTACAATGAGCGTAACGGGACAATGAGCGTAACGGGACAATGAGCGTAACGGGACAATGAGCGTAACGGGACAATACGCGTAACGGGACAATACGCGTAACGGGACAACGTGCGTAACGGGACAATGAGCGTAACGGGACAATGAGTCATCCTTTTTAGTGCATGCAGCCGGCGTAAATCCGTACAATGAGCGTAACGGGACAATGAGCGCAACGGGACAATGAGCGTAACGGGACAATAAGTCATCCTTTTTCGTGCATTGCAGCCGGCGTTCATCGATTTATTAGACGTTGTCACGTCAAAAAAATCGACACCTCTAAATATTGTTTTAACTTTTTTATTTCGTTAGATAACTGATTAAATGCACATGTCTTCTCAGTAATTTGTAAGCTTAGTGCCATAGTAAAATTTTGAGGTAACTTGTGTCAATGTTCACGTAAATAGATGATTTTTTTAAATTGTTTACAAACTTCTTCCTTTTGATGTTTTAGAAGATTATTTACACCGAAAGGTTTGTTTAAGTAGTAGGTAACAAATGGTAGGTAGCAATGAAGGTCATTCAATTTCAGAGTTTAGAGAAAAGTGTTAATTCAGTGACGAATTCTGGGAAATGTTCAAAAATACATAAAAATTGGGTTTTCCCGAATCCCATGAATTTTCGCCTCAAATGGGTTACACACTGTAGCATCCTGGAAGAAATACGTTTATTACAAGTCACCCTGTATAATTTTACTTAAGCTACGTAATCCAATAACAAATACGAGAGATTGAACTTGCTGTCAAATGAATAAATGCTCATCGATACAGAAACGTTATAATTATACTGACCACTATTTGTATATATGGGTTAATCTCGTCCTATTCCAATTATGTATGTCTGTGTTCTTTGTCATGTCAACCTTATTAGGCCTAATATGGTCTAATCAGCCGAGAGAATCTCTTCCTGTTCGATGTAGAACTGAGACAGCTTCATTGTATTTAATTATTATCCATACTAATCCATACCTATTATAAATGTCAAAGTAACTCTGTCTGTCTCCCCGATCCCCAACCTCGAACCGATCGTCATTAACTTTGGGAGAGATATAGCGAGAAGACAGAGAGAGAAGGACATAGGCTACTTTTTTACGCGATAACCGACATCCACGCGGGCGCAGCCGGGTGCAAAAGCTAAGCCTTTGTAGGGTTTCGTAGTAAACAAGGAACCCTCAAGGCTCGCACAGACTCGCGCGATATCGCGGGCGCGACAGGCAGCGACAAAGAAATTATGCTACTAGTATCGCGTCGCGCCCGCGATATCGCACTAGTCTGTACGAGCCTTTATAGTTTCGCCATGTCCGCCTGTTTGTGTCTGTCTGTCTGTCCGCGGCTTAGCTCAGAGACTCAAGTAGTGCTAGAAAGCTGTAATTTGGTATGAGTATACACTATACATATTAATCACACCGACAAAGTGTTACCTAAAATAAAATCTTGTTTTTTTTTAGGGTGCCTCCCCTATACGTAAAGTGGGGATGATATTTTTTTTTCTCATCTCTTCCATGGTGTGGGGTATCGTAGGATAGGCCGTTCAAAAATATTGTGGGTTTGTAAAACCATTTTTCGATTCAGGGATCCGTTTCGTAATATTAAGCTTTGAAGTGATAATTTTTGTTAGAGTCAAGTGTCCTCCCCCTGCCAGTTAAATGGTTGTATTCGGATATGTGAAAAAATTCGCAGCAGTAGTATATAAATCGGAGTTAAAAGGAAAACTATCACAGCCAAGTAGGCCAACTTTTATTTACAGTTGAAAAACATGTTCTCCCATACATTCCGTATGGAAGAACATGTTTTTCAACTACAATGTTAAGTTTGTTCTTGGGATAAATTCATATTATTACCAACTACGGAACCCTTCATTGCGCGTGGTTCGACAAGCACTTGGCCGGTTTTTGTAAATCCCTTGGATCTATTAGTCAGGATCAGAAATATTTCTGTTATCAACTGTATTTTAGATATTTTAGGTACTCGTAGTCCATTCATTACACCTGTATTTTCAGCAAATAAATTATTAGTAATGTTTTTTGAAGTGAAAACTTCTTTAGGCGCGTTGAGCACTTTTTGGGTGAACAAAAATCATGGAACTCGCATCATCGTCACCGAACGCTCAAAATTAATAATCTAATAGCTCGACGATACAATTCACAAGTTACTGAGTTTTCACTTCTATCGGAAGTCCCCTAAGACTACCCATTTTTTTTTTTCAGTTCTATTTGAACCTAGTTATTGCGATACAGAACCTTTGGCATTTAGGATTCTTTAACAAAATAAAATTTATTTACGTCACACCTGGCCATAATGTGAGTTTTACCGCACGCTACGCGTACAGTAAAACTCGCATTGTGGCCAGGTGAAGACGTAAAATTGTGTACTCACCACGGGCAGTAAAAAAGAAAGCCCTCTATCGCATATTTACAACCCTCGCCTGCGGCTCGGGTCACAAATACCTGCGATAGGCTTTCTTTCTTTTACAGCTCTTGGTAAGTAATGTACTATTACAGGTTATTTGTTTGTTTGATCAGATTGTTAGTTTTTGTTGCTAGGAACAGGAAGAGTCAGTGTGAGTGAACAGCTAATCCATGTGGTCATCCATAAATTAAATTATGGTTACCGATTATTCTTGAGGCACATTCTGACAGGTCATTACGTTGAAGAACTAATCGACATCCTAGATTGAATTTGTGTTTGACGGAAATAATTTAGTTATTGTATCATTGTGTTTCTAATAAAACAATTATGTGACAACAATATTTTACTTGGGAAACTTATTTTCTTACATGAGTTTCTAGTCTATCTGTTGACGCCATTGCTGTCCCTTGTCGTCACTCTCGACTAGTGTTGTTCCTACTTACTAAACCTTACTACAGTTAGGCCTGTGTTCACCAACAGTCAAACCACCGGTTAGGTATTTAAACAGTTGATTTATGTCAAATTTCCTAAGTAAAGAACTGATTAAATATCTAAACAGCTGATTTAAATGTTGGTGAACACAGGCCTTATTTACATAACTGAGATTGAGATAATCTCAGATTAGACATAATGATCTGAACGCAGTACTCGTAACACCTTTATATCACGTAGTTTATAGTTTTTACATCATAAGTGAAAGACATGTATTGTGAGTTATGTATGATGAGGATGAGACACTTATAACCTTGTGCTTGGCTTAAGACTCCTACAAACAGGCGTGACACGCGACGCGACACAAAGACACCGCGTGGCGTGCGACGAGTGGTGCCTTTGTGTCGCGTCGCGTGCCACGCCTGTTTGTAGGAGCCTTTATGTCGATCATTCATTGTGTTTAGTGCTTCCAAAATTACGGATTTGCTAATTACGTAACTAGTTACGCATTTTGATGCTTCAATTACGTAACTACGTAATTACGTACTTAACTGTTTTGATTTTTTAAAGCACGATAAATTCTGGGCTTATTACGTATTTTAGAAGTAAAAAATCAAACAACTTCAAATGAAAAAAATTATAATATTAAGGAATTAAAAGTAAATTACAGATTAAAATGATAATTTTAAAATTAAACTCAAAATCAAAATCGTCAATCAAATCAAAATGTAATATTTTGATTTGATTGACGATTTTGATTTTGACTAAACTCAATCAACAATTGAAACAAAACATGTACCACGCACAAATGGTTTAAAAGTAAGAAACAATATAAAATATGGTTATTTTTCCAATCTTTGTTCTTGATAATATGATCTCATAAATGATAACGAATGCAATGTTCTGTCACCAAGGGAACTTCTTAGTTTAGAACAAAGATAGCCGGCAGAAGAAAATGCCCGTTCTGCTTCAACACTAGTAGGCATTATACATAGTAAATAATTATAAGCTGCTGTTAGGAAAACTTCACGACCGCCGCCAGTGCTATCGTAGATACACATTTCAACTCTGATGATGGATTCAAGATCTGTGTTTACTCCAGATTTGTTTACTGTAGACATAGTTTTCTGTATTTCTTTTTCTAGTTGCTGTGCAACAGTCAACTCGTCGCCACAACCATCATTAGCATCATTGTCATCTGCTTCGGAATCTAAACTCATTTGTGTACTTGTAGGCGGTGTAAATTTGAGCCTTTCTAATAAGTTTGCAACATATGTTCTAATATAATCCGACGTCGGTTTTGTAAAAGTTTCTGTTTCTTCGGTTTTATAATATTCTTCATTATTATGCAAATACTGCAAGACACCAGACACATTTGTTCGCCTTTCTTTTATTCTTTTTCTAAGGGATACAGCAAGCTTGTCACTGAGCCCATTGGACTGAGCATCAAGCTTATTTAACATAAACTGAAGCGCAGCATCTGCTGCTAACAAATTCGAGTCACGGCGACACAATGCCATCACTGTAGTTTTTATTATATCTAAACTATGATGAATGTTATGTAGATCTTGTATTTCTGTCTGTGAAACTTATATTTGATTTTAAGTCTAATAAAGCCTTAAATAAACTTGATTTCAATTTCAGAAATCGTCCAACCATATCTGATAAGCTGTTCCATCGCGTTTTGCAGTCTAGTATAAGATCGAGGCTTTTACCATGCTCTTGTAAAGAATATTTTTGCAACAAATCGGTCTTCAGTGGTGATTTTTTGAATGATTTAACAAGTTTTCTTACTTTTACTATAATATCTTTGTACAGAAACTCTGGTTCTAGAACTCTAGGTACTTCTATGAAAAGTCCGCCATCGTTTTCTTCAATTTCTTCAGTGTCAGTATCTGAAGCTTCATCTTCTAGTTCTGGTTCAGTAGTTGTACTTTTCCGTGTCTTATATAATACGTCCAGCACTGCAAGTTGTATTCCGTGAGCAAAACACAACTGATGGTGACCATCAAAATTTTTGCCCATTTTAACCATAACACTGGCTCCGTCCGTTGTGAATGCAATTATATCTTCAAGTTTCAAATAAAAGTCATTTAGATGATTTTCTAACAGTACAGTTCCAACGTGAGCTGGCATTGAACCCTTTATCCTTACTAGTCCTAAATTTTTATATTTAGCTGGTTCTAGGTCTTTATTATGAATATTTATATTCATATACCTCCGGTTCCGGGTAGAGGTCCATTCATCAAACGTTATAGTAAACCTTTTTTTTTGGGACTTCATATCTTTAAACTGATTTATTAATTGTTTTTTTATGGCACAACTCTGTTCCAGGACAATTTTGGTAATAGTTGAAGGAGATTTCGGTAGATCATAGCCAGATTTTTTGAAAACATACCTTAGATCTTCAGAAGTACAAAATTTGCTTAATGGGATGCCATCCAATGCTGCCATTCTAGTCACTATAACGTCCAAGGAATACTCAGTGGAAAAGTAATCCGTTAGTTTAGTTTTCTTCGATGGAGGTTCTAAACTTTTTCTTGCTTGAAAGCACGATGAAGTACTTGCCCTTTGCGCATCTTGCTCTTGTGACATCTCGCCAATATGTTTAGCACGCATATGTGTATGTAGTGCTCCAGTAGCACCACCAGGAGTCTTCAAATTTTTTTGACAATGTTTACATTGGACACTTTGCCCATTTTCAGCCCTCAAAAAGTGTTCCCATAAAGCTGATTGTGTGCGTTTGTTCAAAAACTCCTTATAAATAGTCTTCTTTACTGCAGACCTAAAACAATATATAAATATTTCATAATTTAATAGTTAGGTAATACATATAAATAGCATCTATAGTTAGGCACTACACTTAAAACGGGATACATTTACATACGTACCGTGAACTCATAATCAATGTCTATTTGCACAGACATCTAACAAGCAACAATAAAATAAAATCGCACATATTTTTTTTTTTTTTTTAAACGTCGCACCACACTAGGAATTACTGCTGTATCGTGGGTGCACTCACAATCATGTAAACTAACATACACAAGACACCCAGACCCGGAACACCTATCTGTAGGTCATACAAATATTTGTTCCGTACGGGAATCGAACCCGTGACCCGCAGTGCAGCAGCCAATCACTCAACTACTGCGCCAACCGTGCCGTCAACAATATAAAATCAACTACTAAATTATATGTATAAACTCTCACACAATACCCTAGAAACAAAGTAAGTAGACAAGTAAAGTAATGTTAAAATAGGTACTTACATTTTCGTTGAAGTATCTCTACTCGTGTATGGTGATATCTACTTAGAAACTTGTAATGAAAAGCTTCTGAAAACCAAGCGTCAAACTTTGCGGCACATACACAAAATCACAAAAGTCAATAAAATAAGCTTAGACCAGGCAGGACAGTATCTCGCAGGTGTACGTAAGACGACTGAGTACCGAGTATTGAGATTGTTTCTAAATTCACGAAAGTAAAGAAAAATGTAGGGAGTTCCCTTAGCTTGCTCAATCCACAATATTAAACTTTATTATCTACGAGGTAGATCAAATACTTGCGAAACACTTATAAACTTTGATTGTGTTACGTACCGAACTATCCACAACCAACGGGGATTCCCTTCGTTTCCCGATTGGTCAACAATGAACTCTATTCTGTACGACTAAGAAATTAAATCTTGCGGACTCAAATTGGAAGTTATAAAATAAACCCCGGGAATTCGGGGGATACCCACAGAAAGGGTTTTGGTGTTGTCATAATGTAAGTTAACTAAATTAAGGTAAATTGTAAATACACAGATAAACCCATGCCTTTTTCCCATGTAGTAGGCAGAAACTATAAAACTAAATAAATGGGTACCTAAATTAATTAATATTATCCTATAGTTACGTTATTACGGACTGCAGCTCTTCAGTTACGTATTTGTGAGATTTCTAAAATCTGTCCGTAATTACGTAATTGCGTAATTACGTAATTACGTAATGGAAGCCCTAATTGTGTTAAATGGTGGTAACTCCACGTAACTTCAGTATGTAGTTTTAAAATACTTAGATGTTGATATCATACAAATAATGAAATTGAAGTGTCTGTTTGTAATGTCAAAATACAGCTTATTAATAAATGCATTTGAAAGTATACCTATACGGAACGTATAATGAAAAAAAAAAAAAATGTTATAACAATTGATGTTACAATTTTAATGTTGTTGTTTCGACACCCGCTAAGTATACGTATGTATGTATCTGCCAGATACACGAAACGGTTTTTATGGTACTTTTGGCATATAATTATATACCTATATTTACCACATACAAGTTTATTTAATTTTTTCAATTAACCCAACATACTTTTTTCTCAAACGTATAATTATAGGGGCTTAGCTACGGCGATTTAAAAAAATTGAAATCTTCAATTCGCTCTCCTATAAAATTTGCATTTGTCAGTTACTTAGTTGTACTTAGGAGGTGTCGGTTTAATGTTTCCATTTTCGAAATGTCGCATACCTTTTATGCCTAGACTAGATAATTATATCCAAAGCCAATCGGGTACCTATCGTTACATGATTTCCCTATGCAATGCAGTTGCAGTAGTTACCGGGTTTGTGGCTTCTTCAGTTTATGCAATAACGTAAGACAAGTAATAATCGACCGTTGCTTCTCATCATCGCTAATGGTAGAACTCGCGTGATTTGTTCAAGGATGATTTAGAAAATATTTTATACCGGATGACTTTTTTTACCGTCTCGTAAAAATTTGGGTATACTAGGTGAACGGAGTAGAAGCCTATGGCATAGTTTTTATTATTTTTTCTTTAACCTAGAAAGAAATTGATCTATGGATAAATACCACACATTTGAAGTAAACTTATCATACTATAACAATAAACAGAAATTTAACAAAAAACATAATTCAATAAATAAATACGATAAATAATATTTAAATTTAAATCATACGCACCCAAATTTCAATATTTTTATCTTTTATTTTAGTTTTATTTCTGAAAAAAAAAAAAAAAAAAATATTGCTATGCCATAGGCTTCTACTCCGTTCACCTAGTATACCCAATTTTTTTCGAGACGGTAAAAAAAGTCATCCGGTATATACAAATAAATAAAATTGTAGTGTCTGTTTGTATACATATAATACAAATAAATAATATTGAAGTGCACGTTTGTAATGTGAAAATAACAGCTTTTTACTAAATGCATGACAAAAAATCCATTCTAAATTTTTTTGTCCGTCTGTTTTTCTGAGTGTTCCGGCTAATCTCATAAACGCCTGGACCGATTTTGACAGGACTTTCACTGGCAGGTTGCTGATGTTATAAGGAGTAATTAAGGCTACTTTTATTTTAGAAAAAGCCACGCGGGCGAAGCCGCGGGCCGCAGCTAGTTTTATATAAAATGCCTTTAAAATAATTGAATAGCCCTGGCCCTAATGATATGCAGTTCGTGGTACCTATGCATTTTGATATGGGCAAAAATACATGATAAAAAGCGTAAATCGATTAGGTACGTTTACCTGATTTACTGGTATGTAATTGATTACACTTGATTCTAATTTAATGATATTATATTATAGTATTATAGCACTAGCTGCTGCCCTCGAGGGATATAGCCTGGGATATAAGGACATAGGCAAATTTTTTGTTATATACAGGGCCGTCCCACGGATATGCCACATGGAGGGAAAGTACCTTGAATATTGTAGATGGAACATTTTACTGAAATAAGACATTATTTGAATTTAAAAAACAATTTAAACTGCTTCATAGATATTTAAATAATGACATGGTTAAACCGGAAAACGAACCCGTTACACGAGAAAAATAATCACCCTGTAGCTTTATCATACCATTCGAAAGGCTTCAAGGAATTTTAACATTTTTAATACAAAATTAATAAAATCGGCACGTTTCCGAGTGACAGCGATGCGGACGAGTACTTCGACGCCTATTAAGTGTCCTTTTTGTTTTTCATTGTATTTTTTTTTTTTTGTTTTTGTTTTTATATATATAGTTTGTTAGTCTTTTAGTTCTAGTGTATATAGCCTGTGTACTTGAAAATTTAAAAATAAAGGATTACATATTCAGCCAGCAAAAAAAAAAAAAAAAAAAAAAAAAAAAAAAAAAAAAAAAAAAAAAAAAAAAAAAAAAAAAAAAAACAATTTATCAAATACGGCAATGTCATTTTTCTGAACAAAATTTCACATAAATGTAAAAATTCATGGTCTTCCTTTTATTTGTGACACTAGGTTATTTAGCAAAAAATAATCCTTAAGATGAAGCCTTTCGATCGGTATGATAAAGCTACAGGTGATACGTTTCTCATGTAACGGGTTTATCTATGAATGCAGTTTAAATTGTTTTTTAAATTCAAATAATGTCTTCTTTCAGTAAAATGTTCCATCTACAATATTCAAGGTATAACTTTCCCTCCATGTGGCATATCCGTGGGACGCCCTGTATATGGGGTATTTTCGGATGCCCCTGGGCACGAGGAATCTATTTTGTTTATGACGTTACTGCTTGAGAGTTAATTGCTTGATGTGCTGGCGACTGTACATTCAAGTCTTTTATATACGGTGGTCCAAACAACCAACCAACGCACGGTTATAGTTTCTAAAGTAATTAAATTATCAAATCTCTTTATAGCGTACGGAAAAGAACAATTTCGGTACAATTCTTTCGTGTATAATATGCCCAGGTGCGCCTCATAGTTTACAAAAACCGTGGTGGCGCGACCAGGGAGTATACTCCCAAGCCGCGCCACCAAAACTTCATTATATTTCATTACTAGCTTTTGCCCGTGGCTTCGCCCGCGTGGATGTCGGTTATCGCGTAAAAAAGTAGCCTATGTCCTTCTCCATATCCCAGGCTATATCTTTGCCAAATTTCATGACGATCCGTTCAGCGGTTTAGGCGTGAAAACGTAACACACAGACAGACAGACAGACAGAGTTACTTTCACATTTATAATATTAGTATGGATTCCTTGAGTTACAACTTTTTTCATTACACGTACCGAATAGTACATAAACGGTACAATTTATCTAGAAACATATTTTTTTAATTTTCCAATGTAGCGCGGCCAGGGAGTATCACACTCGCTTAACTATCGCCACCCGTGAAATACGTATCATTGACGATTTCCGGTGGCCGGATCCCATCAGAACTGGATTTTGATAAAAATGGGACCAACCTGGAAGTATATCCTTTCAAACAAAAAAAGAATTTGCATAATCGGTCCGCAATTGACGGAGAAATCGGCGGAAATACATTAAAAAAAAAATACGCTACGAACATAGAACCTCCTCTATTTTAGAAGTCACTTAAAAAGCGGCTAAATTCCTCTAGATAAAAGGTATTAGAAAATTCTAGACACACACTTATCGAGGTTCCTTAATGAGCCGTTATTCATAATCCGTTCTCAGTCACGAGATAATTTTTTTTTTAAGGCGTGGCGCTTGTGGACCGTTGTACACGGTCTTAAGGACCACTCGAACATTGCACTCGAATAACTCTTTGAAAGTATTGCTTAGTAAACATTTTCAATGACATGGCACATGCTATCCACTATTTATTGTGAATAGTTGTCATTAGATAAACCATACGAGTAAACGAACGATGTTGTTATGATAGAGTAGAAAGTTATGAAAGTGTCGACGATAGTGCGCTCTCGTCTAGGTATAGCATATCTTTATAAATTACGTTGAAGCTTAGCCATGCTTAGTGTATCTGTCGGATGCAGATTGTATGTATTATATGTCATTTTACAAATAAAAACGGCCGCCGTCCGTTTTCATCATGCAAAATGCATATAAGGCAAAATGTAAATCTATTTCAGCATTGCTCGCTTCGCTCACTCGGGTCGCGCGCGGTTGGTTTCAGTTTTAACCTAACCCTTTTTTTTCCCGGGGTGGAAAATCTTCATGGATGTCTTCCGCCCTGGGGCGGGCGGAGGGGTCTGTCAGACTTTTACTGACTGAAAACCACCCCGGTGTTCCATCTCACACCTACGCCGGGGGTCGTGGGAAGGTACATCCTTCCGCTGCCCCCGACTGGTGCTGCCCGCCGCAGCGGACCTCTCCTCCTGTCGAGGAGTATGGTGGGAGTGAGGTGTTTGACTCCTCCCGCGACGTCTCAGAGGGGCGCGCGTGGAACACTACGCGCCGCCACCTCGGGTCCGATGTATGGGGGGCGACGGACATCCCCGAGTCCGTCGCACCTGGACCCATTTAGGTGGGCTGCAAGAGGGCTTTGTCCGCCCTCCGCCGACGCCCGGAGCGCCTACTGCGACCTGGGTGAGTGGACGAGATCTCCCTCTCCTTTTCCGCAGAAGACTGTCTCGCAGAAGGAAACCAAAAAGAAAAACTCCTCTTGAGGATCAAACCTACGACCTGTGTTTATGAGTCCGAACCCTGATTCTACCTACTGACGAAGCTTAACCTAACCCAATTGGTCGGGGTGCCTGGAAGTCGGAATTATAAAAATTGAACGCGTTGCCAATTTGCCTTAGGCATTTAGCACAACCGCGAGCGTTTGTAAACGGACAGCGCCGTTTTGTAAAATGAATCAACCTGCATGCAACAGATCCATAGTCGACTATTCCCAGTAAATTTAACCGTCATAATCTCATAACATAACATTACGACTCATCATAGACTCCGAGCTAAAATTCCAGGTGGAAAAACCCATTCCATCTGATGCTAAGATTGACACTAGTGACAGCTTACTTCAAGATCACTTCACCTTAGTTTTCACGGTGAGATTTTTACAGAATAGTTCCGCTGGTCTATTCTGTAAAAAATTAGACGATAACAATCAAATAATAGAAGTGGATGGTACAAATTATTTTAATTAACATAACAATCGACTAACAAGTGCTTTGCACTGCAGTCAGATAGATAACAAATCTTATTACATACAACAAAGTCGGGTATTTACACCATTTATAACTCAAGAACGGCTGGACTGATTTTTATGATCTTTGATTTGTTGGATTTGTGTCCGCTCCGAATAGCAGAATAACGATTAAAATATAAGAAAAATTCACGAAAAAAAATTTATGAAGGAAATTAATTTTCTCATATATTTTTAATGGAACGGCTTTTTTATGATATCTCGAGAACGGTTTGGTAAACAGGGGAACAAGAAGTTTCACGCGGACGAATTCGCGG
The DNA here is from genome assembly GCA_947523025.1 of Dryobota labecula. Classification (NCBI taxonomy): domain Eukaryota; kingdom Metazoa; phylum Arthropoda; class Insecta; order Lepidoptera; family Noctuidae; genus Dryobota; species Dryobota labecula. Next base: position 5,093,521 of record OX383292.1, read on the forward strand.
GCAGAAGCTATTATGTAATAAAAACACTCTTTTGTAATACAATAAAAATGTGGTTCTCGTTTTATTGGTGTGAAGAACAGACGTTTTTGCACTGAAGAAATAATAAGTACGTACCTACTTCCTACTAAACTTATAGTTGGTATAATAAATTACCTACTTCATTTAATTAAACTTATTTACATAGTAGTATATCTATCATTTTTAAGTATGTTTCAAAGTTGCAATTAGCCACAGAATTATTAGCTCAGTAACATTGTATTTTGTTTTAATTTTCAGCCACATAATTGGCCACATAACATATCAATCATCACTGGGCGGGTTGTTTCACGTCCTCTTGACGCACGCGTATACTTCATAAATGGCGCTATCGTCAAACCAAAAAAAGCGTTGTTTCACAAAATTATGCCCTTAAGGCGAGGTTCTTCGAGCGTGCATTTTTGTTCTAGAGGTGGCAGCTGGGCGCGAGTAAATTGTGTCGTGAATTTCGTTAATTTTGGGTTGTAAATTATATGTTTTACGATATTAACAATGTTAAACCCGACGGATATTACATCATCATAGACGTTTATTTTGATGTGATTTTCAATACATAATGTGGTATAATATTGAAATAAAATGATTTTAATCTACAAAATAAGGGTATGTGTGGATTTTTTTTCTATCGAGGGAACTTTATCCAATTATGTAACGAGTACCCGACGTACCTACAGAAAGGTCTCAAAAGCAACATATAATTTTTTCACGTGTTTAATCATTACCGTTTCTAACTAAAATGACATTAAAATTACATTTCCTAGAGGTTAACTTGAAGAACCTCGCCTTAACGTTTGTTAAAAAACAACGATTACAGTAAAACCCTGGTTAACGTCATTTTATTATTTTACATTTGAAGTTTGACGATCGGTTTTATATGCAGTGAAACAACGCTTGGTAAGTATTTAAAGAACGTTAAACATCGTAAGTAATCGTTATTATTTGACGTACGTATGTTACGTTAACCAACCGTTTGAAACAACCGGCCCTTAGTATATATTTTTTGACGTGGACTACACAAATATATAAAACACAGCTAGACAATTTAATCCAAGCAAGATAAACAATCGCCGAATGCATAACTTCCTCCTTTTTATTGAAGTCGGTTGAAAAGGAAGGCACGGTCAGCAAAAACAGTCGGTTAACACTATTACTTTTACGCAGGTAGGTATTTAATTAATATTTTTAAAGAAATAAGTACGAAAATGGAAAAGATATACCTATGCTTAGTACCTACCTAGTTACCTACATAGGTACCTATCTTTTCCTGTTTTGCTTAACATTTATGGTATGATGTTCAGTTAAGGAAACCTAGAAACCGGAGCGATACAAACGCACCGCTTATCGCGCGACCAGCGGTGCTTTTATGTCACGTCGCGTGTCGCACCTGTTTGGAGGAGCCATATGATTAAAAAAAAAAAAAACTGAATTAAACCAATGGTTGCCGAGGTGCCGACTATACAATTTTATTCCAACCAAAGTTCATTTAGGTACTCATATCAAATACCTACGTATTTTGATAGTTTTAAGAGGATCGCCCTTTTAAGTAGGTACCTACGCGCACAATCGTCACTAAGTATCACAGTGTTGCCATCAATAAAAACGTAACAATACATTTCCTAACCGCATACAAAAGTGAAGATTTAAAAGTTGAATAAAGAACTAAGGCCTGTGTTCACCAACATTTAAATCAACTGTTTAGATATTTAATCAGTTGTTTACTCAAAATTTCATAGGAAATTTGACATAAACCAACTGTTTAAATGTCTAACCGGTGGTTTGAATGTTGGTGAACACAGGCCTAAGTGTCGCCGTGATCGGTAGTGGTCTGTCAACATAACGATCGCTGTTACACGATCGCAATGCGCTTGCGTTCCCGCAGATTATGACTCAATCACTGCATGATACGAAAATTGACGTGTAATTCTGTACCTACTTCTGTAGATAGAGCACGGCTGTAGAGATGTGACGAAAATCAAAGGTAGGTAGGTAATCACTGCGAATTATGGAGGCTTTGTGCAATTAGAATATTTTTTTTTAATGTAATAACCTGTAAAGGTTTATTAAGGCGATCCCCTAGCGTGAGCGTTCGGTCCTTCTCTATCCCGCCACAGCGGGGACGCTCTGTCCCGCTCCCTGCGTACGCCGAATTCACACAATTTTTAGAATTATTTTAATAAAAAAAGAAGAGTGATCTTTTGAAATTAAATAAAACGTGAATTATTTAGATTTTTAAATTATCTATCCATTAGTGTAACTCTCAAATTAACGGAACGTCAACCTTAGCAAAAGATGCATGCAATCAATCATTTTAGTACTTTGTTTACACGGAGATTTCAAATGTAATTTCAACACATAAAAATAAATAAGAACGTGCAATGTGATGATAGGATATCGTACATTAATAATGTGTTTTTAGATGTAGTTTATTTCTCTTAATTAATGAGTTAATAGCCTCTGAAAAACGCGTTTTGCTCGGGGTAGCGCCTTAAAGGGATCTAAGGATTTCAATAATACGTTTAAGTATTATTCTTTTCTTCATACGTATATTGGAAAGTGTTTCACTACTATTACGTGATACGTGCGATCATCCCACACAAGGTTAAAAGAATAATAGTACAGTCACTATGAGAAAATAAGGATTTCAGTCAAGTGGTAAGGGCAGGCTCGGATAGTAAAAAATTATATACTAATTACATGAGTTATAAAGAGATAGACTATAGTGTTAAAGTAGGATTGATTTGTTTTTGCTATACTCGAACACGCCCTTTTGACGTTCAAAAATGCCTTTTATGTGCCTATTTGAAATAAATGATTTAACTTTGACTTTGTATCTATACCCAAAGTCTCTAATTGAGATAATCTAAGTAAACAAAGTAATTTCAAGAAATGTCACTGTCAAAATGACAGGACAGTGGTGAAAACCATTTAATCTTTTTGTTTTTATTTGTAAATAGTCATCGCTAAAATTAAAGTGGATTAATTATAAGAACTATGCAAACAAAATACCGTTGCCAAACAATGTTTTGTGTAGTATGTCGTAGACACGGCATATGATCGTCATAATCAGCTCTTTTAAGTCCAGTGGTAGACGTAGGCCTCCCAAAATCGATTTCCACTCGAAACAGTTTACAGCCGTTTTCATCCAAAATGTGGCTAGATATGCTACATACAATATGAATCTATGAATGAGAGTTGTAATATTAGTGTTGTTGACGATGTAAAAAATTTGAAAATGTTTGGATCTCCTGCATTGTTACCAATATCATAAAATATTTTATACCAGAAAATCTCCTTTTATTAATAACTTTGTTTAAAACCGAAAATTGATAAAAGTAATTACGGTATGATTATTTTTTTATTATAATTCCTTAAATTCAGTAGATACTTAAAAGAAAATGGAACCTTTTTTTCGCTATTTTATGTGAATAACCATTACGAAGATATTTTTTTGATATGTTATCCCCTTTGTTTACATACATTATCTGAATTTGAGACTTTGGGTTTAGTTGCCCTGACTGGAGACCTTCATTATAGAGGCACTCACAGGAAAGTCCGGAATCTCCTAGGTTGACTTGCGAAAAGAAATTTATAAAAAAAAAAAATGCTGGGTAGGTATCTCACTCTGGATACTTTGACAGTCAGCTCCGATGGCTGATACGAGTATATCTATCACGACATGAGCTAATTCTCATATCGTTCAAGCCGATAAAAGAGAATAAAAAACTGCGAATGAACTTCCCTTAGCCCTAATAATATGTCATCATCATCATTTCAGCCGAAAGACGTCCACTGCTGAACATAGGCCTCCCCCAATTGGGGGGTTTACCATAATCGCCACGCTTGGCAGGCGGATTGGCGATCGCAGTATGGTGTTAAAATGCCTAGAGAACGCTGCTGCCCATTCTCTAGTAAAAAAAGTTACCCTTAGTCGCCTTTAACGACACCCACGGGAGGAAATAGGATGGTGCTATTCTTTACGTCCGGCATCACACGGTACAAATAATATGTAGGAATTTCATATCTTCATCATCGTTGTCATGACGTCATTTTTAGCATCCTTAGCGTGCAATATTATCGATTTTACCTACATGATCGTTAATATTTTATGACGTGTCTATGGTTTTCGCGCAACCTCTGCTCGCCAGTTAGTGCGAAATGCAAACATTTTGTAATAGTCACTTGCGTCACGTCATCATAGAGATCTGTCTGTAACTACTAACTACCGCAGCCGTGTAACAAGTTGGGAAAACGTACAACAAGTTGGGAAAACTGTGTAACAAGTTGGGAAAACGTATTCATACTTAAAATGTGCTTAAGAATACTTATATTTTTTTTTTTTATTGTAGTTGTCTATCTGTTGCTTAAGTGGAAGGCGTGAAGTTATTCAATGCGTTATTAAATTATCGGTTATACATTCTAAGAATTCAGTCTTTATTTTTTTTGCATAATAATTGCACTGTAAGTTTTACGATTATGACTTAACGTAAAAATAACAGCCCTGAAGTTAGAATGGCAATCAAAATAAATGTCTATTCTTTCGTAGTATACATGTAATTAGCCAAGATTCTCAATGGACGATCACAAGTGAAAGTACCTACATAATACAGGCACAGTAGGTACAGACAGGCTACAGGCTACAGCCTGACCGAAACGTAGGCACTAGGTATTATATTATTATTTTTAGAACACATTACTTTCGAAATTTCAAGTCGATGCTGTGTATGTTTCTAAATTCTCGTTTTGAATGAACTAAGAGAAAGGAATTGGCAATTTTATATTTAAGATTATTTTTCAACTCGCTGTGCCTGCGACTTCGTTCGCGTGGATTTAGTAGATCTAAGTCCACGCGGACGAAGTCGCGGGCACAGCGCAGCAGTGCTCTCTCAGCTTGTTATTAAAAAACGCAACATGACGTTGTCTGTTCGTTAGTATGACAATTTATACCATTATTTTGGTGTTTGTAAACAACAAACAAACAATAAATAAAAAATTTAAAACAAATAATAGATAATGTCTATAACCTGCCCAAACAGGACAGGTTATAGTCATTGTTTATTTATTGAGCAAGGCACACCAACGACGTATTTACAAGGATAGTAACAATAGGTAAACACGAGTTGTTAATACTGTGTAAATACATTACTTATACACATGCATGCATGCACAACATTCTTATCTATACTAATATTATAAAGCTGAAGAGTTTGTTTGTTTCGCGCTAATCTCAGGAACTTACTGGTTGGAATTGAAAAATTATTTTTGTGATGGATAGTCCATTTATTGAGGAGCTTTTTGAGAGCTTCCGTTGCGTGCGCTGCGTAAACGGTTCACATAATATGGCAGAACTAAATGTTCCATTTTCTTTTAATTACTGATTTTAGAACAGATGGCCGTTGGGGCCGAAAGGTTCTGGAGTGGCGACCGCGTACCGGAAGACGTAGCGTTGGAAGGCCTCCCACAAGGTGGACCGATGACCTTATGAAAGCCGCAGGAATCCGCTGGATGCGGGAAGCACAAAACCGGTCGAGGTGGCGGTGCTTGGGGGAGGCGTATGTCCAGCAGTGGACGTCTTTCGGCTGAAATGATGATGATGATGACTGATTTAAGAAATAATAATTATAAAATCAGTACTTAAAAGAAAATGAAACCTTTTTTTCGCCATTTTATGTGAATTACCATTAATGGGGACACGGGCGGTAGGAACAGCGGGAATGCACCCGTTCATTGCGTTAGTTACGTTGTTGATCAGACGAATTCATTAAACCTATTTCGCAATATATTAGAAATATCCTTAAAAACTCTCGAATTGCGATTGAAGCTGTTACGCAATTAGACTGCAGAGCAGCTTAGAACGTATTCCTTTCTAATACTAGAATGCTTTATGCAAGACTATGAATTTTAAATTAAAACTAGTCTGGCTCGCAAAACATAATTATAGTGACTGAATTTAAAAAAGTGGGCCAAGAGTTTTCCACTTGAATGTTTGATTGGTGTTGTATTAAAGACAACAGGAAATGTTGAATTAATATAGCCTTTATTGTGGCTGATATCAATTATTATAATATGAGACATAATACAGCATCACGCCTGTATACATAAAAGGGATAGGCAGGCAGAGTGAGAGAGACATGCGATCATGATAATGCGTCATGAACTCTCAAATTACTACTACGACTACTAGACTAAATTATCCCACCAAAAACATTTTCATGTAAAATGTTGTCAAGACGAGACCATACCATATGGCTCGCACTGTCAAAAAGTTATCAGATCTCATGTAGAGCCAAGCTTTTAACTCTACACGCCCTAACTCTACAAGCCCTAACTTCACAAATTCTACAACTTAGTCAAAATATGTGGCTTGGCCGTTTCGTTACAGTCACATGGGCGTAAGGTGAAAAATGTATTCACTGTTCATTACTTTTCTGTCATACAATAGTTCTTGTAGTAGCGAAACAGCCAAGCCACATAATTTGACTAAGGTATAGAGTTTGTGAAGTTAGGGCTTATAGAGTTAGGGCGTGTAAAGTTATAAGCTTGGCTCTTCATGAGATCTGATAACTTTTTGTATATGTACTATAGAGCTACCATTTACCGGGTAATATGTCTTTTATTGACTTGAATGTGCCCTGGCGGCTGAGAGTATGTCATGCTCACTCAAATGTCTCGCTGGTGGTGGCGTGTGTGTTGGATCATTAAGTTCCCTTCAAAATGGTTGAGCTAAATGGTGCTGATCCATGCGTCATGTTCGTGAACGGGCGCCGTCAGTTGGGACTGGTCATCTCTTAGCTGCCACGGCTTATTTTAATTTTTGAATTGTTTCTATTACGGACGCTTCTAACGTGCACGTCTTTCTACATTGTTCTCACATGTATAACTTCAACATGAATGATGTAACCCATATTTTGTAACAATATTTTGTTTTAAAAGAGTGTCCATGGAGTTTCTTGTCCGTTCTTCTCCATAGGAACCTACTACGCTTTGGAATGGGCAACTAGCTTCATCTTTCTGACTGACCGACCCCTTGACAATTCAAAAGTGCCTGTAATTGGTTTATTTGAAATAAATGCTTTGAGTTTGAGTTTGAGTTTTGAGAGTGCGAGCCATATGGTCTTGTCTTGGTAACATTTTACATGAAAATATTTATAGTGGGATTTCACTTCTTTTTGTAATTTGCTTATGACAATATTTTTTTATTTTATTTTTTTTTCTTTCTTTTTTTGGAGTGTATTTCTTACACATCAGCAGAGGTGCCTTTTTCATAGGCTCTCTCTGTCTTTGCCTTTTTCTTTGTGGGTTTACTGTTTATAATAAGCGATAGATCTGGGCGATACTTGGCTCTTAGGCGATTATATTCGACTAAAGCTGACTATTGTGCTTTAATACTACTTAAGTCAATATTTATAAAGTGAACACCTTGAAAATTAGTCACTCTAGAGCGTGCTACATAAACTTGCCCAGAAGAGAACATGAATGACCCAATATCAATGAGAGCATTATTCAAACTTAGTCCTTGACTTTTATGTATGCTGATAGCATACGCGACACAGATTAGAAACGGTTCACGGTGAACGAACGCTTTATTGATAATTTAAAATTTTGATTTTACTGGTGCTAGTTCGTGTCTAGAAAGAAATTAAAATCTCAATCTAAATTATTTATTTATTTATTAAAACTTTATGCACAAGTAAAAAAATACTGGACAAAGGCGGACTCAATGCCCGAGGCATTTTCTACCAGTCAACCTTAGGGTGATGCAGAGACAACCATGGCAGGTGCAACATAAAGGCTAGATAACTCGAAAAAGAATACCTAAATACTAATACATACATACATTATAATCAGAATATATGTACTTTGTCAGGAGAAATAACGATAGGTAGAGGAGAAAACGAATCCAGCAAATCAATGCTGCATGAAAACTCTTCTTGCTTTATAATATTCTTGTCGTTCGAATCCCATTCTACATTGTCAACAATACCTATAGCACCATTGACAAGACCCAAAGAAACGTCTATATTTCGTTTAAGCATTACTTTCACTCTTTTTTTAATAACAACCAATACAAATAGCTCATGGAAAGCATTCGGTGACGATGACGCGAGTTCCATTGATTTTTGTTCACCCAAAAAGTACACATACATATATAAACACAGTAATCATATACCTAGCTCATGGAAAGCGTTTGGTGACGATGACGCGAGTTCCAAGATTATTGTTCACCCAAAAAGTACAAATATATACACATTATACATATAGCTCATAGAAAGCGTTCGGTGACGATGACGCGAGTTCCATTGATTTTTGTTCACCCAAAAAGTACACATACATATATAAACACAGTAATCATATACCTAGCTCATGGAAAGCGTTTGGTGACGATGACGCGAGTTCCAAGATTATTGTTCACCCAAAAAGTACAAATATATACACATTATACATATAGCTCATAGAAAGCGTTCGGTGACGATGACGCGAGTTCCATTGATTTTTGTTCACCCAAAAAGTGCTCAACGCGCCTAAAGAAGTTTTCACTTCAAAAAAAGACCGTAAAAAAACCAGGTGTAGCCATCTGTGATCAACTGATCATTGTGACAGAGCCCGAGAAATTTATTTAAGCGAAAGTATTTTTTTTATTGATCGTCGCAAAAAGGAGCGGTAAACAGATGTGGTCATCGTGTTTGATTTTGTTTTCAAAGTAGTCAGTTTTCCGTGACCGCGATAGTATCTACTGTACCTAGGTCACCTCTGCCTTACCCTTGGAAAACCGGCGAGATGTTATAAGTGAAGGGGAAACACAAAGACGGAAGGCTTGACCATAATATATTATGATATCATATTAGACCAGATTTGATGATTTGTATCTGTGCAAGTGCATGTTTAGGTGTATAAATAACAGACAATTTTGCATTTAACAAAGGCTCTGTTGTAATCGAGCACATTATCTTCAAATAGGTACTTGCAAGCTGTTTTTTTGTGTACCATTGTTATGCAGTTATTGATCATTTCAATGACACCCAAAACTTGTTTGATTGGTCATCATTATTTATATTCACGGTAAAAATTTCCAGTTGCCGAGATCGTAAAATGCTGCTTCAAAAAAAATCTCTTTTCATTGCTTAGCTTTGATGAAGGTTGAGAGATTAATGACGAATTCATAACTATACCCAAAGTCTCTAATTCAGATAATTTATGTAAACAAAGGAATGTCAAGACATGTCACTGTCAAAATGACAGGACAGTGGTGCAAAACATTGTATCATTAAATGTTTTTGTAAATAATCATCGATAAAATTAAACTGAATTAATTATAAGAACTATGCAAACAAAATACCGTTGCCAAACAATGTTTTTTGTAGTGTGTCGGAGATACGGTATACGATAGTCATAATCAGACCTTTTAAGCCCAGTGCTAGACGTAGGCGTCCCAAAATCGATTTCCAATCGAAACAGTTTACAGCCGTTTTCATCCAAAATGTGGCTAGATATGCTACAAATATGAATCTATTTATGACACTTGTAATATTAGTGTTGTTGAAGATGTAAAAAAAATTAAAATCTTTGGATCTCCTGTATTGTTACCAGAATCATAAAATATTTTATACCAAAAAATCTCCTTTTATTAATAACTTTGTTTAAAACCGAAAATTTATGAAAATAATTACGGTATGATTATTTTTTAATTATTATTTCTTAAAATCAGTTCTTAAAAGAAAATAGAACCTCTTTTTTCGCAATTTTATGTGAATTACCATTACGAAGATATTTTTTTGTTATGTTATCCCCTTTGTTTTCATAAATTATCTGAATTTGAGACTTTGGGTATAGTTCTTAGTTTAATTCAGTGCTGCCATTGCCGGCGATATATACCTATACAACATCCCGACATCAACCGTCGGGCAGTTGCCCACCAGACACAACACCCGTCGGTGGATCCTCCCTTTTCTATAGAGTATGAGTGAACTTTACACCCTGTTCCTCATACCTCTAAAATATCAAGCTATAAAATTCCAGTATAAGCTGACCTCTCATTGTACGGAAATCCTATAGGTACAATGCAAGATCAGCGAGTTTATTCTGTAAAAATTACGCCGTGAAAACGTAGATGAAGTAAGTTGTCATTGTTGTCACAGTTGTCATTCTACCTGATGTTAGGGATTGACTTTATTGACAGCTCACTTCATCTAAGTTTTCACGGTGAGATTTTTAGAGAGTCGTCCCCGTGGAGCGAAGTCACTAAGTCGAAAAATGCCCGAAATGACTTATCAATGTCACTAAAATCATTTTTTTTTTCTCTACATATCTGTCTAACCGTCATTTTTGTAGCTGTAGCTTTTGTTTTACGAAATGTGAAAAGTAAGCAAGTCTACCCTTTGTACCGTAGTACCGTACAGCGTAATGGGAGAAATAACTTATTTAGTAAATTATTATACATTATCGAAAATTTACATCACCCGAAATTAAAACGACTTAATTACTTTTTCTCTTGAATTGTCAATGCATACATAAACGCCTTTAGGTAGTCTCAAAATCACTAAAAATGATTTACTGATTTACAAAAGCGAAAATTAACTAACTCGACTTAGTGACTACTCACTCTTTATTTTTAAATTATTTGCACAATACTACAAAAGCGAAAAATCATCAACCCATTTTAATGTTTTTTTTTATTTTAAAGTGGAACATAAGATCTATTGCAAATAATAATTAAAGTCTTTTAATTATTATTTATACAACTTACTTTAGTTACTCTTCTTCAAAATAATTTAGAACTGAAAGAAAAATCACCAACTACGTTTGACAATTAACTAATTCACAACTAAATCAGAGATCTTATAGAGAACAATGAATTAGTTTGATGTTTTTAATTTTTCTCAATGATTAGAGGTTTTTCACGTGTTTTAACTCTTTTATTATTAATTGTATATTATTTCCTTCAAATTAAAGCTAAAAACTTATAGATATGTAAAGGCAAGCCAATAACGATTATTATAACGATTTTTATTTTCAAAAATGTTAACTCTCATTATCTCAAAATACACTGACTTTTCGCTTTACGGGGACGAAATCAGCTGCTTATACTGGAAATGTATAGCTTGATATCTTAGATCATATACTTGTAAATAATCTAAGCTTGATATGTAGCCGTGTGTACCTACCTAATTATCGCAGAATAAATACCTATACCTAGGTACCTACGTAACAAGGTATTAATTACTTATGTTCCTACTTCATTATAGGCTTAGTTTCCATAACAGTTTTATCTCCAAATCGCTTGATGATAAAAGGATTTTTTAAGTAAATATTATATATCTACCGCCGTAAGTACCATAACTGCATAACACACTATCAATCCATTTCAACATTATGTTCGTAAAATTTGTCTGCAACGTAAATAACGCAATGAATGTTGTTGAACTATCAAAATGAAACCCATTGCTACTGTCAGTTTGTTTTGCAATTACCCCGCTGGTCATACACGCCGCGCGTCGGTTGCGATTAGGTACCCCGCTGACCATACCGTCGCCTTAGAATGAAAACCACGTATATGTATGCGAAAAGGGCTACTTTACAGGAGCAAGAGAAAACTGCGTCCTGTAAAATTTTATTATTACAGCTTCTTCATATAATTATTTAAGTGTGCAATATTCAAACTCGTCACAGGTGGGGTTACAGATTTTTGTGTGAAACTAGGACGTGCGTTATGAGGTTTTTAAAAAAAAAAAAAAAAATGACCAAAATTTCATTCCCGAGATTTTCACTCTAAGGCGACGATACGTAACTATAGTTTTGACCAGGGGGTCTACTCCCTAAGCACGAAGTCCGTCGTTTCGGCCTTCGTTTCGGGCGTTTCCTACTCCCTATCACCAACGGACGGACGATTCGTTCGGGGCCCGACGAAGAATGAATGACAACACGATTTGACAACTGTCCCTACTCCCGATGCGTTTTTGCCCGTCCGAAAAGTTGAACTTGACGCTTGTTTTGACGGCACCTTATGTCAGTTGATACGACATCAAAATAGTTATCGTTCTGTCGACGAACGATTATAATTGTTTACACTATTTAGAGACAAAGTAAGGAATTCCAAAGTATGGCTGCTTTTTTATTGCTTGACGAAGCTATAAAGGAAGAGCGGAGGCAACGTCGACAATATTTACGCCAAGAATGTAGGTTGGCGAGTATTCCCGACGTTACTGACTTATCGACAATATTTACGCCAAGAATGTAGGTTGGCGAGTATTCCCGACGTTACTGACTTATCTTAAAGCTATTTGGCAATTTTTATTTTCTGAATTTGACGTTTTTAAACTAAAATTTAGATTTTCTAACTAAATCTGACTATTATTAATCGCGATTAAAAAGATGTAGAATAAAATCAATTAGTTGTCATGAACTAAACTTCACACCAACATCTCGACTACTGGTAAAAAATACCCCAAACCCCTAAAATTCAACATGTTAGTATTTTTTATTTTATTTTTTTCCACACCAAAAGTGAAAAATTCTATATAAAGCACGTTGAGGCTGCTCAGCTCCTGCGCGCCTCCGGCCAGAGTCCGTGTCCGTTAGTTTCTGCAGCGGTTGCGGCCATTTTACGAAATGAATAAGAAAGAAACTAAAATAAAATAATTTTAAAACTTCCCGGCTAGTATCGTTGAATTAATTTGAAAATTTCCGTCAAAATGTCAAAAAGGAAAAAGGCAAAGGTATCAACAGGATAATGCCGGTTTCCGGACAAAAATGTCAAAAATAATTCTAATCTTTATAATAAAAAGTATATTGTTAAAAATGTAGTCATTTTCTAAGGAAAAAATATTGATTTTTGTTTATTTAATCGACCGGTAAAATAGCACAACTCTATTGTCATCAATCGCCATGCGTCTTTCGTTCACGAATATTGTCTACGATTCCGTTGGAAACTGATGAATCCGAAATTACTAGGGAGTAGGGTTCAGTCCGACGTGTCGGACTACTAACGGACGGGCCTGTTACTTCGTTGACGGACTTAGGGAGTAGACCCCCAGGGTCGGACTGGGCCGGAAGGGCCCGGGAGGCTCCACAGAAGCCCGAGATTGGTTAACCTCTCGTATGTCGTAATTACAGACATAATTAAAAACCCATTGTGTCTCGCGTAGATTACGTATTATTAGCGTAGAAACAGACGCGACACAAAGAGACCGCGTGCCTCGCGGCGACAGGTCTCTTTGTGTCGCGTCGCGTATCGCGCCTGTTTGTAGGAACCTTAATGGTAGATAGGACTAGGATACTATCGGAAAATAATGAAATATACAAACTATTAATTATCAACGATATACATTATTATTTGGTACCTAAGTATAGTTCTAATTATATTCCAATAATATAACAATTATGAAGCTAGCCAATCAACTTTTTTTTTTTTTATGAGAACTTTCAGCTAAGCTCGATCGTAAAAGCTGCTGTTCTCGTCATCCTTGATTAGATCCGATTCTGTGTTTAATATAATACTAGCTTTTGCCCGCGGCTTCGCCCGCGTGGATGTTGGTTATCGCATAAAAAAGTACCCTATGTCCTTCTCCATATCCCAGGCTATATCTCAAAATTCTAACTTAATATTAATTTTAATGTGACTCACTATGTGAATAGAAACCGAAACAAATGATTTAATATAATAAAAGTACTTATGTTCTGAACGTGAATGAGTCTTTACCTAAAGATAATAAACACAAAATCAAAATACGAAATTTCACTCAAATTCTTAAATCAATCAATTGTACCAAATTACAACACGAAATAAAAGTGCGACACAAATGATAATTTTAAAATAATTTACGTAAGTACCAACAATGTGAAAACAAAACGAAATCCTCCAAAATGTCGCATGATACACCATGTGTGCTGATAAAACGCTCGAAATATAGAATGAACACCATTGGTGCATAACTTTTCTCATGGCCACATTCGCAATTGGACGAAATATTTGAAATTTATTTTGTACTTGCAACACGATCTGGCTGTAGAATTCGATTAATCGACTAATACTTGACCGGTTGACATTTTAGCGGGGACACCACTAAACGAACGAAAAAAAAAAAACAAAACAAAATACGTCTGTACTCTGTGGTCGTGTGGCGGTGTGGTGCGGTGCTTAATGTAAACATTCATCAAGGTTATACGTGCGTAAAGATTCAATGAGAACACGGTTTAATCTTTGAAGAATCTTATACAGAATTACTGAGTAATAAGTGTAGATTTCGTATTGAGTGTTAGTTTATCGAAAAGTGATAAATATGTCAGAGCAAAAGTAACGAAAGTTTTGGAATGCACAAATTTTGATCATAAGGCCGCCGTGTTTAGTAATGTTTTTATGATAAATATTCTTGTACACTGTTTGAAATACACATAAGTAGCTAGCTTATTTATCTATGAACATAATTTGGCTAATAGCTACTGATATTATAGCGTACTGTTATCGTAATCGTATTTCCAAGAGTAAAATTCGGCAAACAAATACCTACAAAAAGTCAATAAAATGGATATAGTCCGTTATCCTTAAGAGATAGACATATGCTATCGCGGACTTTTTTGAAGACCTTTATAAGATACATAATTCCACCATACATTATTTTGTTATATCTCAAAGGGTTTCGACAGCGTTTTCGTTGAAAGCTCCCAGACGGCTTATTTTTTTCCGACACCTCCAACAAATATCGTTAATTCATACAAAAATGCATAGAAAAACATAACAAATTATATACTAAAACCTTCCTCGAGAACCAAGCTATCCATTAGTGAAAACAGCATGAGAATCGGTGCAGTAGTTTTTGAGTTTATCGCGAACAGACAGACAGACAGACAGACGCGGCAGAGGACTTTGTTTTATAATATGTAGTGTTGTATGTATAATCAACTAATCCAACAGCTCTTACCCCAGTAGAGACCAAATTCTCGTTTTAATGCGCTTTAACGCTGAAAACCGTCTTTCACAAATCACTTGCGTGAACGAAATTGTGAGAATTACACAACTAATAAAAACAGAAAAAAAAACAGGCCCGTTGGGGGCCCGCACAGGCTGCGGCCCGGCTGGGGAACGCCACCTCGACTATATGGCCAGTCCGAAGCTGGTTTTGAGCTGTTTGGGGTCGAAACGTTCGGGTCATGGGGCCCGAGTGGACGTCTTCTTTTTAGGGAAATTTCTCGCCGACTGGTCGACACTTCACGTGATCAGAGGGCTCCTTTGGCCAAAGAATTAACATTGCCATTGAACGTGGCAATGCTGTCAGTCGTCTGGGCATGTTAAGACTCCTACAAACAGGCGAACCCGCGATGCGACACAAAGGCACAGCTCGTCGCACGACACGCGGTGTCTAGTGTCGTGTCGCGTGTCGCGCCTGTTTGAAGGAGCCTTTACGGGATGCCAGCGATACGGACGATTACTTGACCTCTAAGTGACACTTAAGTGTCGAAGTCCGCATCGTCCTTTTGTTTTTTGTATTTATTTGTAGGTAGGTATATTTAGTTAGTTATACGTTTAATTTAGTAGGTACCTAGTGTAAATAGAAATAGTTGCGTCATATATTGTATACAACCAGTTTAATGTAGGTGTTTGAAATCCATAGGTACTAATCCATACTATCCATACTAATACTCGTATTATAAATGTGAAAGTAACTCTGTCTGTCTGTTAAGTTTTCACGCTTAAACCACTGAACCGATCGTCATGAAATTTGGCAGAATAATTGAAGAATTTGAATATGGAGAATGACATAGGCTACTTTTTTACGCGATAACCGATATCCACGCGGGCGGAGCCGCGGGCATAAGCTAGTAAAAGTATAAAATATTGCCTAGCTACGTTAGGTACCAACCTACTGACTATTAGAATAATATTATTAGTTGCGCTTCGCTGCTTCCTAACTGCATTTGTTATCTGCGGCCGTTTGTTATTGCAAGAGATCGATGAACCGAGGGAAGCTTCGCTTGCGCTTTATTCGCAAATAGACCTTTGAAAAAAACCGGCCAAGTGTGTGTCGGACCACGCACAATGAAGGGTTCCGTAGTTGGGATAAATTTATCCCAAATTCCCAAGAACAAACTTAACATTGTAGTTGAAAATGTAAGTTGGTCGACTACATAATACTCGGTGACTTGTAAAGCCTACTTAGCTGTGATAGTTTTCCTTTCAACTTCGTTATGATTTGTTCGTTTTGTTTGTTGTGATTTTTTTCACATATCCAAATACAATCATTTAGCTGGCAGGCGGGGGACACTTGACTCTAACAAAAATTTGCACTTTAAAGCTTAATATTACACAAACGGATCCCTTAAAAATGGTCTTGACAAACCCGCAATATTTTGAACGGCCTATCCAACGATTCCCCAACCACGGGATAGACGAGAAAAAAATATCATCCCCACTTTACATGTAGCGGAAGTACCCAAAATTTTTTTTTCTTTTGTTTTTTACCCTGTCGGCGTGATTAATAATGTATACCCATACCAAATTACAGCTTTCTAATACTAAGAGTCTCTGAGCTAAACAGACAGACAGACAGACGGACATGGCGAAACTAATGGGTTCCTCGTTTACTACGGAGCCCTAAAAACTAGTTTTTATTGACATGCCTACAGCAGTAGGATGCTAGAGGTTTTTGTTTTTTTGCTTGTGGCGATATCGCGGGCGCGACGAGACACCTAGTAGCACCATTTCTTTGTCGGTGCCTGTCGCGCCCGCGATATCGCGCGAGTCTGTACGAGCCTTAAGGTGAATGCGTCAGGGTAGCCCGTAATTCAAAATTTCTTAGGTTTTTTGCAATTTGCAGGTCAGCGTCAGAGAACCTGACGACTATAAAATCATAATAATTATCAATACAACTCTGTACGTTCATACAATCCTAATGAATGACTATTTCATGAAATCATGACATTTTAGGATTACCTATACTAGCGGAGTTGTTTTACTGATTCTAATGAATTCATGATTATAATTCTGTAAAACAAATAAAATCCTACTTACTTACTTACATATTTGTAACGGTCCCAAGTCATACTTATTCAACCCAAACTGAGCTGCAAAATTGCAAAAATCGTGAGAAAATTTTAATTTCGCGGTTTACCTTAGAATTACCTGTATGGGTCTTTCCTTTTACACATCAGAGTAAAGATTAGAAATAAAGTATTTCCGCGAATATTTATTTTTATGCAAAGTGTAAAGTATATTTATCGAAAATAAAGTAAGATACGTTATTATAAAGTATGGTTGGCAACCCTAGATACCGATTCCAGCCAAAGTTGCTGACATAGAATTTAGAATAGAACACTAGCACATAAACAAAGTTGTTAAACCTATCAGCAATAAAACGCGATTTCTATAGCATTTAACCGCGTAAACAAATATATAACATCACAGATTCATTGATAAAAACTAAGTAGTTTTTCATAAAACCTACCTTCATCAACGCGAAACGCTGATCATCATCAATTCCAACAACAGCATTGGAAGAAGGTGCCATTTTCACAAACTGTTACGAGTTTATTATCGATAGTATTCGATGTATTTATCGCGATTGATAAAATATAGAGGTACGTGTAACACTCGCGAACGCAACCGAACGAATGAGCACGAGCAGTGAGCGACTGAGCGATACAGATACACTTTGACTTGAGCGAGCGCTTCAAACTGCGGGCTAATTGAAATAATCGCGGTAAGTGGTAGGGGTAGGGACCGGAGTCATTTGAGCGTACTAGTTTTGTTTGATACCGCATGTGTTTTGTTTATAAACACTTTAAGGCGACGATAACCGACTTTTAATGATTTTATACTGATGATCACGTCTAAATCAGTAGTGTTAATGATTTGGAAAAAAATATATGTTGAATTAGAGCATTTTCTTAATAACTTAATATGTGAATATTTTAGATTATGTCTATATTACATAGTGAAATTAATTTGTAAAGTTATGTCTAACGCGGATAAAAAACTGAGAATCACGCAAAATCTATCAAGCGTATTTTTCTGAAACCTTCACCTTTTTAAAGATAATTTACTTATTGATCTATTAGTACTTATACGTGTTTTATTAAAATACCTTTTGTTTTATGTGTAATAAATTAATAATATGTTTTATTTGGGACAGCGCTCCTGGATGGGCGAGTCCTATTACTGGCTGGACGTACGACGCGTTACTTGAGCTCAGTACAGAACACGCAAGCTAACCACTCAAGGTCACTGGCATATATCTGGGCCTTAATAAAGAGGTATTTGTTTGTAAGTTTTTATGTAGGAGGTAATCTCTGAAACTACGAGTCGGATTTGAAAAATTATTTTTGCAATTGATAGCCCAATTCTTGAGGAAGGTTATAGGCTATCTACTTAACATTACACTGTGACCTTTAGGAGCAGCAGAGTAAAAAGAAAAAAGACAGAAAAAACGCTAAGTGAAACAATATCGCGGGCGGACTATGGCCTATGGGTCAGGAGAACAAGAAATTTCACGCGGGCAGAAGCTAGTGATTCTTGACAAGATAAAGATGACTCTACTAGATCTCTGAATTACTAATACTAATAACCTGGGGAAGCAGGTGTGTGTGAAAGGCGGGTAGGTAACTTTAGCAAGTGCCAAATGAAAACCTGGAAGTTATCTTTGCGCTGCCGTCTCACTCGTAAAGCTCTCTCGTGACGTTGGCAGAACAGTTGACACCGGCACAATCGCCAAAAGAAAAATAAAAACTTTATCTGAAAACTGTCAACCTAGGAAATTAATACTTTAAATAAAAAATGTTCTATGACCAAAATAATTTATTCTCTTAGTATAGTTATTAGCCTTATTTACATAAATTCAATACAACATTTTCGACACAATATATTCAAGGCTTTACTTTTCTTTACTCAAGAGACCTTTCATTTGACCTTTCACAAGAATGCAGTTCTATAAAAAACATGAATGGACTCAATACTCAGTTTTTATGACAGTAATAAAGGCTCCATCCCTTTCAGGCTCTGCATCATGAACCTCCTCATCACTACCAGGGTCTAATACATCAGACTCATCACTATCTCCCTCTCTATATTTTCCAAAATTACTAGTATCTGCTGGCATTTCAGCCATCTTGATTCCTGCACGAGCCAATAACTTTTCAGCTGCATGATGAGCCTCTACTTCTTTCAAATGTGTGTTATATTCTTTTTGGAGTTTCAATGATTCGTCTATAGACAAAACTTTGGCTGCACCATAGACACTCGGAGGAGGAGTTGCAGCGGTCACCTCCCAATGTTTGTGCTTTTTCCTCAATATCTCTTTCTCTGGATTATGAGCATTAGATGTAGTAGTTTGATACGGTTTGAAGTTCCTCGTCGATATAGATTTAGGTTTGACTTCCGTTTTATCTACTATATACTTCACATGGGGTATCTCACCAATTTTTAACAAATCTTCAGTGGTTATAAGTGGCTTTTCAGGGGATACAACTTTCACTTGTTTCTCCACAGCTGTTGTTTGACTGAGGATATGTAATACATCTTCTGGTTCACTGTCATCGTCAGAGTCAAGATATGAGTCATTTTTACCTTCTATCTTGCCGACCCATTCTACTTGTTGCACAACACTTTTGTCAACACCACTAAGTTTTAAGTTATCCAACATACGACATGCCTGCTCCTCATCTTGTTTAGCCCTCAGTTCACTCACTATTTTATCATGAAAAGCTTGGATCTTAGCACCCTTATCAGGTAGCTTGGATATAAAAGATTTATTATTCAAGAGTTTCAGTTGCCTATCTAGTATTTCACAAAGTTCTGCAGCGTTCTTTGACGACAAATTAGTGATCTTCCCATCGACTTCGTTTCTTGGCGGGGGCGGCAATATACCTGGGATCCTTTTATTTATTGACTTCATAGTTTAAGAATACTGAACACAGATTGTCATAGTGTTAGTGTACGTTATGTTTTTATGTATTAATACTCGAAAAAAGCACGTTTATTGTTTATCATAACTTGTTATTCTCCCGATGACATTATCAAGTTCAAACAATTTCAAACATACGGCATCGACAAGTCACGGACTGTCAATTTTGTTTTTAAATACAATTTATCAATAGCTTTGATCCAGCGTCTTTTTAGTAAAACTGGCTAGGTGCGTGTCGTACCAAGCTCTGTGAAGGGTTCCGCAGCTGGGAATTTGGGATGAATATTTACGCTTGCATAGTATTATTTTTATTGACCGTTAAGATAAGGTTGTATTTAAGTATTTTTCGAAAAAAAAAAAAAAAAGCTATGAAAAACAAAGTTATTTCTGCAGTTGTAACCAAAAATATATCCACAAACTATTGATTTAAATAGCAAAGGTACAGTCGCCAGCACATCAGGTAATTTGAAACTGACAAAATTGATAAAAGGCACTACTTTTGCAGTTGGGTTTTTGCTGGCATGGGGTGAGGTCGAGGTGAGCGCTGTGAAAAGGTACGCAAGTAGTCTGTGCTGGTATCGCTCGGTAGTACGCATGTATTGGTGTACAATATAACAAGAGCCTCAGAGTTAAATCTTGGACAGACAGACAGACGGACTTGGTGAAACTATAAGGGTTCCTTGTTGTACTACGGAACCGTAAAGGCACAAGAACACACTGGCGCGATATCGCGGGCGTGACAAGGGTCGCTCCCGTCTGTGTGAGCCTTAAACAGGGCGAAACTCGGGAAATATTGATAAAGTGGCGTCTTTATCGTTCATCAATATGTATGCCGTTCTCTATGCTTAGCAATCAATAATATCCACAGATAATATCATTCGTTCGCTCAACTGTCAATGAGACGTTTCTTTTCTGATTAATTATTCTAATCATTTTTCGGTGCTAATATTGGTTAAAATTTCCCTGATTGTTTTGCTGTAGAAATTATGGTTAATTTATGATGTTAAGATATACTTCGTATACATGTAATATTAGTTTTATGTGTTGATTTCTGTGATATAAAGAAAAATAGCCATGGAGGACGCTACGGTATGTAGACAATTTTTATTATTATTATGCTATTCTAAGTCTGAGTTTTAGGCGTATTTCTCGTTGATGCCTCACTTTAACTTGATTTTTATACCTGTATAGTTATGTATGCAGTATAACAAAGGGTCGTATTATGTACCTATATGTTGCTAAGATCGATCAATACTTGACCTCTTTTTCAGGTGCCTCTACACTTGGAGCCTTTTCAGCACGGAGAAGTGTCTGACAAGAGGATCTGGATCGGGAATCTTGACACCAGAGTTAATGAGTATGGTTATTTTATCTTATAAACCTATTATTCCTTCAAAATAAAAAATAAAAAAAATGGTATCAAAATCATACACTAAGGCCTGTATTACAGAACGTCACTCAATACTCAAGCATTACTTAAAATTAGTTTCAACCAATCAAATGGCTTGAATCTAGTTTTAAGTAATGCTTGAGTATTGAGTGACGTTCTGCAATACGGGCCTTAAAGTCTAAGGCCCGTATTACAGAACGTCACTCAATACTCAAGCATTACTTAAAACTAGTTTCAACCAATCAAATGGCTTGAATCTAGTTTTAAGTAATGCTTGAGTATTGAGTGACGTTCTGTAATATGGGCCTAAATGAAGCTGTTTCATACTTAGTATAAAATATGTACCTATCATTATTACTTTTATTGTACCAAAAATAGGAGAATCTCATTTTATCTGAACAAGAAAAATCTTATTATCACTTTCTGCATTATACTCCGTTTTTTTCCATACGCAAAATACGCGCATTGTCGTGGAGTTGCGGACACCAGCCCATATTACCTATACTCCGTTTGAAATAAGATTAGACTTTTAAATAAACCTTTTTTACAGTCCGTTCAACCAATTTTGACTTCTATTTTGTAGGTATAAGGATGGCATTAAAAGCAAAAAAGTGGTTACAATACTATTTGTCATGCCACTAATGCAATAGAAGTCAAAATGAGTTGAAGGGACTGTAAAAAAGGTTTATTTAAATGTCAAATCTTATTTCAGACGGAGTATAGACATTAGATTATATTTGTTTATTAAAACATTGGGCTCGCCTTTTATATATGGGACCCACAGTAGACTCATGATTTATTTTTTTGTGCATATTCTTATTATCTTGAGCAATCTCACGAAGTTTCAAAATAAATACTTTCGGAAATAAAAAATATCAAACTTTGATAAAAATCTAACTTTTGCAAAAAATTATTTATTTTGACGTAATTTTGACAGGTGTTGCTATTTTAGGGAGTTTTAATTATGCATTGTGATTTTGCAAATAATAAGTTGACGCCCAAATTTTTTTTTTTAAATTCACATTATTTTCGTTATATTATTTGTGTTTAACAATTTCAGTGATTTTGACTTTCTTTTGGGTGAATAACCACGAAAAATTTGATTTTGTGACAATCTTAAATTATTATTTTTATCCTAATAGTATCTGCTAAAGGTGAAACAAAATGCAAATTTTTGTGTCATGTTATTCAATGTCTGTACTCGCGTTTTAGAGCATTAATAAGGGTCCTATATGGGTACATACATATTTTGAGGGAATACCCGCATGACGGGAGTTTAGGAAATGCAACCTACCCCCATAACATAAATCAGGTAGATGATATCAAAATACTTAACAAAACATAATTTCAAAATAAGATTTTAAAAAATTCATTAAAAAAAAACTGCATTTCTTAAATTATCCCCATGCGGGGATGGATCTCGACCCCTCCCCTCCCCCCAATCCCCCTACCTCAAATATATGTATATACCCTTATATAAAAGTCCTTCCAAACATTGTTTTTAACAAATTACCTTTTCTCATTACCGGTATCAACTACTGAAAATGGTCCGTGTGTATGGAAACATCGAGAAGTTTGACATGCTGTTTCATCGGAGTGGTCCCAACGTGGGACAGCCACGAGGCTTTGCCTTTGTCACATACAAGCTGAGGCAGGATGCTATTAAAGCCATGACCTCTTTGAATGGCCAGATGCTCGGAACAAAAAGGATGAGCGTCAAATTTGCTAAGAACACAGTGAGTTGATAAAGTATCTTTTTTTTTATAGTTCTTGGGAAGAAATTGTTCATAAGGAATTATTAAAAATTAAAAAACATTAGGATATTTTTTCTCGGCAATGACCCAAGTAGTGCGCTCTATGGTTTGAGGATTTGGATACACTTACTGAGTACTAATAAAACGCGGAACCACAGTTCGATTTGAGGACACCACACCCTTGCCGTCTCCTTGTGAAATCAAATTGATGTGCCACTTTTGTCAATGCTATCTAAACATGTAAAACAAAAGTCAGGCTAGTAACACCATAAAACTCAAGAACGGCTGGACCGACTTTTTTAATTTTTGATTTGGTTGGTTTGTCTCTGCCCTGAATAGCAGAATAACTATTAAAAAACCGGCCAAGAGTGAGTCGGACTCGCGAACGAAGGGTTCCATACCATTATCTATAAAAACGGCAAAAAAACACCTTTGTTGTGTGGGAGCCGAGGTTAAATATTTATTTTATCCTGTTTTTTAGTATTTCTGTTCTTTAGCAACATCTGTTTTTTAGCAACAGAAATACATCATCTGTGAAAATTTCAACTGTCTATCACGGTTCATGAGATACAGTCTGGTGACAGACGGAGTCTTAGTAATTGGGTCCCGTTTTACTGTACCCTTTGGGTACGGAACCCTAAAAATGCGAAAAATAATTTATGAAGAAAATTCATTTTCTCATACATTTTGTATGGAATGGCTTTTGAGATAAATCTCGAGAATGGATTGGGGAACGGGGAACAAGAAATTTCACGTGGACGAAGTCGCGGGCAGAAGCTAGATTTAATATAAAATTTACATTTATTTACTTGAATTTCTGATTACAGGATGATCAAGAGAAACCTAAACCAGAACTGGGCATAGCAGTACTAGCAGGAGCAAAACCAGAACTAAAGTTAAGCAAAAAGACCGCTATCCAGTCCATTGAAGCTAAACTTAAAATGATGGAGAATATGAAGGCAGGGGATGACTTTGTCATCAACAAACTAGCTGCGAATGAGACTCCAGTCATTACGCAGTATCAAACAAAGCAATATCAACCTCAGAACAAGTCTGTTACGTCTTTCAGAAGACGACATCCATACCATAAGAAAAGATAGAATGGTATTAGGGAAATATAATAATGCCTTAATTACTTTTTAGTGAGCAAGCAGACGCTACTGTGAAGTTTAGATTTAAGGTCACGGTAATCTCAAGCTTTTGCTTATTGTATGGTCTCATTTTTAAATTAATTTAAATGTTTGGTTGTCATGTTATTGGTACAATTTGGGCCTATGCCAGGCAATTTCGGCAAAGTTCTTTGTTTGATTACATGTTAGCAGAACAAATTCTGATATTACTTATTAACTTTATTATTGTATAAAATAATCAAATCTTGTAGTTATTAAAAATCTAATTAATTAGTTTTAGACAAGGGTACTTAACTATGCATCAATTTGTGTTTTTTTTTTTTTTTTGTTGATCATTTAAAAATGAATATACCTATTGAATTCTAGATTTTACATGATGTATGTTCAATAATTATCTAGTAACTATATAGTTCATGATTAAATTTCTGCTAAATTGTATTGACGAAGAAACGCGGATCACAGTAGCGTCAAATAATATTAGTAGTTGTTTTTTTTTTTTTGCAAATAATGCTAGTTTCAACGGTAACACGTTACATGTGATTTATTTATAAGTATTACGATATTTAATGTTAGTTTTTAAGTTACGAAGTGAAATGTTGTCACGATAGTTTCGTGAGATAGAGATGTCGATAACTTACTGTGAGTTTGTCAATCAGGTTAATATTAGAAAGGAATTATTGTATTTTTGTGATTTAAAAATTAGCTTTTGACATTATTGTCTTGTATACAGATAGTTTTAAGCCTTGTACCATCAGTGTGTTCAACTATGTGTTTGTTAAACCTATGAAAGTAATCAACGAATCGCTTTTAAGTACACAATATCAAGATGGTGTGCAAACTTATTAATAATACTCATAGTTCAAAATATTTACGGTTACTTTATGTGATTTGTGTGCAGGTTGTTGTGAATAAATTTAGCTTTTA
Source organism: Dryobota labecula (assembly GCA_947523025.1). Lineage (NCBI taxonomy): Eukaryota > Metazoa > Arthropoda > Insecta > Lepidoptera > Noctuidae > Dryobota > Dryobota labecula. The sequence continues at coordinate 5,118,641 of OX383292.1, forward strand.
ACACATTGAAATGTCTTTTTTCTTTAGATCCCCAAAATGTATGTGGAAGTGTTGTGTTAGCGAAAATCTATACAAATATTTTTAAAAGGGGGAGAGCGAATTTTGTGGGTTTGTGTGTATATGTGGAGGGTAATCTCTGGAACCTTTTGAAAGGTCAGTGGCGAATTTGCGGATCACCGAACTTTTAATTTTTTACTCTGAAAGCGAGGCCTCTTGAACACAGTCGCTTCACTACGTCAACAACTCACTTCAGAACATTTCTCCAATAAGCAAAATCTTCATCAATCTGGACCTGCAGTAAATTGTCTTTAGGTAATAACGTTTTTTATTTTATTTCTGTAAGACAAAAAAAAAAAAAATACTTTTGCCGCCCTAGGCTCCAGCCTACTCTGCCTGCTGGTAAATCCGCCACTGTGAAAGGTATATTATTCTAGATGGACGTAGGCTATACAGTGTTATTGGTAAAACACTAACAATATTGTAGGACTTTATTACTAACATCATAAACAACTTCTATTACTTTTTACAAAACGTAATACATTTAAAAACAAACAAACCTTCAAGATTTCGTTATTCTATACATTTAGAGCGTTGAATTTTTATTTTTGTATGATAGTCTGATTAATTAAAATCTGATGAATTATTAAAAGTCAGAATGATAAAAGTTGTTGTATATGATGTTTTTTTTTGTCCTGAGTGGTTGTTATACCTAAAAATGGAATTCGAGATCAAAAATGTTAACAAAAGTGTTGCCAATTTAAAATAATAACCACAACTGTGTATTATAGTTTATTGAAAAGTACTATAATATAGTGTAAAAATTGTAGGCATATCTTAAACGGGTAAAATGCACACAGTTTTCAGCTTTAAAGTGACGTACACTACGGTCCAAGAATAAAATATAACTGAAATTAAATAGTGCAAATATTTTTTAATAAAGTGGCAGTAAGGGAGAAGCTCTAAACATTTTGCCTTCCATTTATTATTTTCTATACCTACATAAAAGTTTTTCCTTCTAATCAAGAGAATCTTGTAATGTTATCTGGTGAAAACAGTTTAATTTTTAAATAAGTTCGTTAACAACTAAAATGTTATTATATCAAATAAATAAACATGAGCAACTTGTTGAAAAGAATAGACATCTTTTATTTTCATTAGTTTACGACAGCACCTTGGGCTCCATAATTGGTTTCATTTGACACGCCGCTTCAGCGTGCTTTTAAAAGCATGAAATATTGGCAAAAACTCGAACATTGAAGGGAAGATTTTATGGCTCTATCCAACCATTTATCCCATCTAAATGTTGGTTCAAAAAACTAAAATTTTCCAGCTGTAAAATAGCCACCTCTGTCATAATTAGACTCCGACTTGGGTTCGTTTGCACACCAGTTTTTTTTGGCCAAAATACGCGTGAATGTGTCTCTCCTTTGTGTGAATGCGGTCTGGATGAGGGTACTCTGGAACACTTGTTTTTTTTCCTGTCTTCGTTTAACCACTCCCCTTTACGACATACTCCCGTCTGATGTTCCTCGCCCAGTTAATATTCCTTTCCTATTATTTTTAGCCCATAGCAGCAGTTAAAATCCTTTATAAATTCATTAGCATTAATAAAATCCGAATACCGTCTTCACATGTAAATTGCACCTGGGCCAAGCTGGGGCGAGTTGCTGGTGTATAATAAAATGGTCTAAGTTCAATAAATAAACTTTATTATGTAGTAAGCTTATTACTGCATTGCATAAAAATGTACATCAGTCTGTTATGTTATGTGTTAAACTATGTAAAAATTATACATAACAATCAGAAAAATTGTACTAGTTACCAAAATATAAAATCAATTTCTATCCGCTAGAGGTTTTAATTTAATAAAATAATCTTCTTTTAAAAAAAAACATGTTATATGGTAGAAACTGGTTTACGATGGGATGTTGAAATAATCTCTACTTATTTATTGGTTTAATAATAATTAGGAAGATTTGTGCATGAGAGTTCAACAACTCACTTCTCAAAGGATAATGAGTCATATACATAGCAAATAAAACACATTTTAGAATATTTCATAAATAGGTACGCAATAAGGGATACTTTATCTGAAACACTGGCAGAATATAACTATGTAACAATTTAATCTTATAGAGTTCCAACTTAAAAATTAAATCAGAAATTCGTCACTAACGACTAGTAACTGGTAGAGGAGTAATATAATAGAACGTAGTTTTAGCAGAAAGGACTCAACCACAGTTAACGATAGACCTAGATAACGCAAGTATCACGATTTGTATGAAAACCATGCGTGCCATTTTTTGACTACCTACTATGACGTCACAACCACTATTTAGTGATGGGAAAGTTCGTATATTGTACGAATACTATTTATTGAGTAATTGAGTACATTAAATAATTATTAAGATTCACTTAAATAGATTAATTAATCGATTTTGTGACAGAGTAGTAGTAACTTACGATTTTTGTACGTAAGTTGGGCACGCGAAGTAGATGCTCTTGCGTTATCTAGGTTTATCTATATCTGTGGATTCAACCGACATTATGGTCAAAAATGATTTGTGTACAGGGTCATTGGTAAAACACTAAAAACCTCCCAGGACTATATTACTAACATCATAAACAACAACTTTTGTTCTATGACTTTTAATAATTCATTAGATTTTAATTTATCACATTTCCATACAAAAATAAAAATATTTAAATTTAATGTTCTAAATGTTACGAACTGTATGCGTAGCAAAACAAACTGCCGTGTCTAGTGCAAAAGGCAGGCGCGACAGTGCACAGGAGGCGTAGGTAGGTACAACAAAATACAGAATTGAAATGTGTTAGATAGAACAACGAAATCGTGACAGTCTGTTTTTGGTAAATGTATTATGTTTTGTAAAAAGTTATAGAACAAAAGTTGTTGTTTATGATGTTAATAATACAGTCCTGCAAGGTTGTTAAGTGTTTTTCCAATTATCCTGTATACTAAAGAGGTCCTAACGGTTTTTTCTTTCACTCAGCAAAAATGATCCTCGACTCTAAAAAGATAAGGTTGATTTTTTATTTCCCTCATGAAGGTACCTTCCGTTAACCGTTAGGACCTCTGTCCTTTCTACTAAACTACAGCTTGGCTATAAAGAGTAGAAATTAAATGAGGGCGCCACTTTCTACGTAACTGTCGCATTTTTGACGTAAAATGCTTAAACATGGCAATAATTTAGTATGGAAATTTTTAGTTCCTATTTATTTAATTTCTACTCTTTATGGCCAAGCTGTACGTCCATCTTTCCTATTTACTAATAATATTTATATGATTATATTTTCACTGGTTCTAAAACCGGGAGAGATGCCATTTGATAGTGAGGACGCCAGACGTTGCGTGGGACTGGCTATCACCAAATAGTCGTCGTCTTCTTCTAGTTTTCTCTTCATTGACGAGTACTGGGTTGTATCATCGCCTTGCTTCTGCCAGTCTTTGTAGTCTATGCATAGTGGCCATATTATTTTACCAGATCTGCGAAAATTTTATAACATAAGTATAATCAGTAGTCTATAATATTCCCACTGCTGGGACAAGGGACTTTCGATAAGAGAGAGCGGGCAGTAATCCACCAAGCGGGCCCAGTGCGGGTAGCGGCGGTTGGTAGATGTCACAGGTCTTCGATTTTTTGGTTCTAGGACATGGCGGTATCCTTTTTTTTTGGGTGGGAAATTATCTAATAACTTCCCTGGGCTGAGCGGGAGGGCGTGTCAGACTTTTACTGACTAAAACCCACCCATGTTCCTTCAGTTGCCTGTGTGCCAGGGGTACGGTATCCCTTTCGGATAAATCCGCAACTCCGGCAGGCATCGGTCCTAGCGGGCCCCGTCAGTGCGTGCTGACATCTCTTTGAGGCGCGCGTGGAACACAACGCGCCGTCGACCCGGGCCTGGTCCTTACCGGACGGCGAGCTGCCCATAGCTTGCCGTCCGCAAGCCCGCGCCTACGGTGGCCGGGAATCGGCAACCGCCCAGGGCGTCTCCTGCGGCGACAAGGGGCGTGAGGACAGACTGCCGCTCCCTCACGCGTTCCGCCTCCTCCTTCGCAAGCATTACTGCTTCACAGAAGAAGGTGACTGCCTCCCATGGACTCTCGCCCCGAACTATGGCCTGGACCAGGGCCGGACGCGAGAGATGGTCGCTGCCAATCGCCTCCGTGAGGACACGGCGGTGCTCTGCCCAAGCCGGGCAGACCTCCATCGTATGCTCCACCGTGTCCTCCGGGCGATCCACACAGTGGTAAAACCCGGGCGTTTCCTCCCGCCTAATCCGAAACAGGAACCTCCCGAAACAATCGTGTCCGGTGAGGACCCGTTTATAGAATACTTGGATGGTTTTACAAATATAATTTTAGAACATTGCACTAATAGGTATTTGTGTTGTATCGTAGCTCGTAGGTGCGCTTACGGTCACATCTGGCGAGGCACAGCGCTGCGCATTCGTCACTGCCAAACAAATATCGATCTTGTACCAGTTAAAATAAAGTTGAAAATAAATAAACTTCCATTAGCTCGAGAGCGCGTCGAAACGGAAAAAGGCGCGCGTCTCAGGTCATTTACTGCCAACCTTATTTTTAGGTACGCAACGTTGGTATTTGTATGACAGTGTCAACCGTGCCGAGCTGCGCCTCGCCAGGTGTGCGCCCTTATGTTAAAATATCAATACCCAGATAAACTATCCATAAGCCATACAAACATTTGTTGTATGTGGGGATCGAACCCACGCAGAAATTAATAATAATAATAATAAAAATGCAAAATGCCGTATAATTTAAAGAAATAAACTAGCTGCTTCAGCAGCACGGCTATTTCTAAAATAAAAGTAGCCTTATAACATCAGCATAATTATATATTACATTAAAAAAAAAAATAGCATATGTATATGTATTTATATTTTTTTGCTTTATTTAAGTATATGTTATATTTAATATTTTGGTTTAAGACTTCGCATATTCATATTATTCTCTTCATGTTCTCACACACTATTGTCTACATTTCTTTTTCATGTCTCCTTTCGCAGGTCTGCTGGAAGAAATTTCTTAAGAAATAAGCAGTACCTTTGTAGTGAAATTATAATTATGTCGTATCTCTGTGTATTTAACTGTGTCTACATAAATAATAAAATAAATAAATAAATCAGCTATCTGTCAGTGAAAGTCAAGTTTTTCTTAGTATCCAGGAACAGCTAGAAACAAGTCATCCACAATAAAAGTCGACACGAAACAAAAGGGTAGTGCATTATCCATAAACAAAATATTTCAAAAGCACTTACATAGGTAAATTATAAGGGTCATAAGGGAACCACTCATCGTACTGCTGCACCGCTGTAGTCAGCAGCGTATGCCTCGCGTTCTTCTCGATGATTCCTTGGCAGTATACCACCTGGTGCGAACGCGTTATTGACGAGAATGCTCGCGTGACTTGCGGGGGGCAGGTCCTGAGGGGATTCAGTGCGCAGGTCACTAGTCGAGGTAAGTTTAGTGACTCTACGAAGTTTATGTCTGAAAAGAGGTAAGGAGAATTATTTGAAAACAATGTAAGTCAAATTGGTGGCATGTTTTCACGAGTTCGATCGTTGAACTATTACACAAGAGCAATGGGTGGTTAAAATGGACTGGTTACCTAAAACTATGGAACAACTATGGCCCCTGCCTGATCAATGGTGACTTGCACACTAAATAATGAGCCCCCGGAAACGGTCGCTAACACATTATTATTACACTTTCATCAGATATTTTGAACAAAACTGCCGCACTAACGAAAAATGCAATAGCTCGATTTTGCCGCTTCCGAGGATTGTATTTTTGATTATTGAATTTGTTATGAAGTTTTAGTTATTGCATTCTTGCTTACTGAAAAACCGAGTTCTTAGGGGGTTCTCGGTAAGTTGCTTAGAAAGAGTTAATAGATTTCTATTCGCTGACTCCAAATATATGTATAACTCAACGAATATATAACTCAAACTCGTCCAAAATCGAGTTATTGCATTCTTCGTTAGCGCGGCAGAAAACATACCTTAAGAAACAATATGCTTTTGAGTAAAAAAGCATCAAGCATCAGAGGCGAAATATGGAAATGTTATATGGCCAACAAAGATCGAAAGTAAGCGCATAAATTCAATCAAAGACAAGTAAAATAGACCATACACAAAAAAAAAAAACAATACTCACTTTCTTTATTCATAAACAGCAAATGATGTTTAAAAGCAACAAGGTAGAAAACCGCATGGCAGATCGCATGGAAGGCTCCATGGGCTTTCAGATTATAGCTCGCCGTCGTCGACTCTTGCGTCGCAGAGATATAGGAATGACACCATTCCGCCATGTCCTTCAAGTACTTTATTAACCTTGTGTTAGGTACTCGAACGCATCGTGCGAGGAGGCCTGCTAAGTGGCTGGCGGCTGTTCGGCGTGTAGTTAGGGCCCCGGGGCCGAGCCCTTGTAAGCCAGCCGCTACTATCCATAGATTGTCGAGAACTCGATCGGCGCATTGCTGGTTTATCGATATCGTGTATATGAGGAGGAATTGGACGTGCCTGTAAGAAGAAAGAGTTGGTTTAATCTTTACAAATAAATAAAATTGTCAATTTTTACTCAATGCATTATAAAAGTGTATAAGGTACGTGTAAAAAACAAACAAAAAAAAAAAAAACGGCCAAGTGCGTGTCGGACCTCACACAATGAAGGGTTCCGTAGTTGGGATGAATTTATCCAAAGAACAAACTTAACATTGTAGTTGTAAAACAAGTTCTCTCATACAATCCAACTGAAAATATAAGTTTGTATGCACAATACTGAGAGATTTACCAAAGAACTATTTTTTTTTTTTAATTCAAACCCTTTATCGTGCGTGTTCCGAGACGCACTTGGCCGGTTTTTTATAATTTTTGTCTGCCTGTCTGTTTGTTCCCGCTATTCTCCGAAACGGCTGGACTGATTTTGACGGGACTTTCACTGGCAGATAGCTGATGTAAAAAGTGATAAGGAGTGCAATGCGTACCACGAAAGATGAGACTTGACACACCACGTGGTTTGACTTGCGCAGTACACGATTTTAGGTCTCTTTAGCGGTATGAGGTCTGTACGCGGGACGGGATCGGTCGTCATCGGGGCGATGGAAAGGGCGCGGGAGGCGCGGTCAAGTCTCATCTTTCATGGCACGCATTGTAACTAAGGCTACTTTATTTTAGAAAAAGCCACACGGGCGAAGCCGCGGGCAGTGACAAGTATAGCCTCCTATAAAGTCAAAGTTGATTTTATACTATGTCTCTCTTACGACCTGTGGGGTAGTTGCGTAACACATTCACAGTGGCAATGGCTTTCATTTTGCATTGCGTTATTTACGTTGCTAAGCAGTTTTTTTTTGCGAACATATTTATTTATTTTTTATTTATTTTTTTCAACTTACGTTTGTCCTTACAGGGTAACCTATTACGATAGCGTACTTATCTTATTCTAACTTATTATTATAATTAAATTTTGTAACTTCGACGCGATAGATTAGCATACTTTCAATCTCGAATGATTTTCAAGGAAAATCATTCAGACTGAGATTGAAAGTACATATATTACGTAATTAGCAAAGATCGGAGAGTAAGTAGATTGAATTGGGATCATTGACCTCAAACGTGTATGTTCACATGGACATGCCTTTGGGATTCCGGAATTTTTAAAATTATCAAGATACTCGCCAAAGTTTCAACTCAATCGGACTCAATCGGGTGAATTTTTTGGAAACACGTTGCAAAAAAAAAAACTAACATACGTTTTATTATTCAAGAGATAAATAAAAATCAATTTTTAATATTTTAGTATCGCTTCCATCAAATTTCGAATGTAGTAGTTACGAAATCACTAAATAATTCAATCCCACAAAAAACCGGAATTTTCCGGAAAAAAGGCATGTCCATGTTATGTACGACGTCATGAAATTCCGTAATTTCAATCTACCTACTCCGATCTCTGGTAATTAGGATGCAGGGCTTCGTTTGAGTATATTCCGAAATAAATGTGTGAATTAAGTTGTAAATAATGTTAACACCTTATCAAATTGTATTATCATGTCAGGTGTTTTATCTCATCTACTTTGGCCCGTTTATTGAACGAGAAGGGCAAAAAAAAAAAAACATGTTAACAAAGATATTTTTAAGAAATCGTCCCCTATTTCATGGGACTTAAACATAACTGAGGGATTTAATTTCAAAACCCGCTAAAACGATTTTTCCTTGAAATCGAATTTCTCTCTCTTGAAAGTTTTCTCAATTCTGTTCGAAGTGACAAACAGTATAACAGTAAACCAGTGTGTGCAGCCCTGGCGAAACCCGTCCAAAGGGATTTCGCTAGCATCACCGCGAGTGCCCCTGGCACTCCTAGTATCAAGCCCATGCCAGAAAAGGCGCTGAAAAGGGCTGATAATGATGATGGTTTCGTGACGGTGCAAAGGAGGAAGCGCCGTTCGCGAACGAACAAGAACCGCTGTGGCAAAGCTCCTCCGGAGCCCGAAGTGAGTCTGCGTGCCGCAAAGCCGAACACACCGGTGTACATCTCCCGCCTGCACTACACCACTAAGGCGGAGGACATCGTGGAGTACGTGCGCCAAAGGACAACGTACATGCCGAGGGTGCAGTTACTGGAATCGCACCGGAACGTCAACTTCAAGGCGTTCATCGTGCGTGTTCCGAATTTGTATCTGCCCGTCGTGATGGAAGAAGACTTTTGGCCGCAGGACGTGGTGTTCCGTCGCTTCCGCGGACAAGTTCCACAGGACAGTACAAAGTGCAGCTAGTGCTAAGTGAAGTACTAAGTTTTATATTAAAATATGTATGTTTAGGTTAAGGTATATTTCTATGGGCCTATGTTGCCTGAAATAAATGGTATTATTATTATAATAGTAGGTACTAAATTGACCCCCCAACGTTAGGCTTGGTAACAAAATCCCCTATGTCATGGGTAAAATTCAAATTCCTCTACAACGGAATCAACCAATCACAGCGTTTGCTTTTGCACTATACCCAAAGTCTCAAATTCAGATAATTTATGTAAACAAAGGGGATAACATAGCAAAAAAATATCTTCGTAATGGTAATTCACATAAAATTGCGAAAAAAGAGGTTCTATTTTCTTTTAAGTACTGATTTTAGGAAATAATAATTAAAAAATAATCATACCGTAATTATTTTCATAAATTTTCGGTTTTAAACAAAGTTATTAATAAAAGGAGATTTTCTGGTATAAAATATTTTATGATACTGGTAACAATGCAGGAGATCCAAACATTTTCAAATTTTTTACATCTTCAACAACACTAATATTACAACTCTCGTAAATAGATTCATATTGTAAGTAGCATATCTAGCCACATTTTGGATGAAAACGGCTGTAAACTGTTTCGATTGGAAATCGATTTTGGGATGCCTACGTCTAGCACTGGGCTTAAAAGGGCTGATTATGACTATCGTATACCGTGTCTCCGACACACTACAAAAAACATTGTTTGGCAACGGTATTTTGTTTGCATAGTTCTTATAATTAATTCACTTTAATTTTATCTATGATTATTTACAAAAACATTTATTGATAAAATGTTTTGCACCACTGTCCTGTCATTTTGACAGTGACATTTCTTGACATTACTTTGTTTACATAAATTATTTGAATTAGAGACTTTGGGTATAAGTGACTTTACAAACAGCATGGCGGACCATTGGCAACTTGTATAATTGTGTCAACAAGGATTGCGATTAAATTTTATTGATATCATTGACTATGATAACAATAAAATCGTTTTAGTTGGTTTTGAAATGAGTCCCCTCAACTGACGAAATGTGGGTGTAAACATTTGCGTGACTCTTCGGGAAATCTGTATGCTGAAAACACCAAAAGTTATTTCACTCACCTAATCCCATACGTAGGTAGTATAATCCTGTCAAACACATTGCAGAGTATGTTCATCGTGGGCTCCCTCTCATCTTCTAACCACTTCAGCACTTCTAGCATGCAATAGTCCAGGGTCTCGGAGACTTCATCCCGATCGTCTATTTCCATATCGAACATTGTGTCCGATTGTGGCTTCTTTTTCTCACTTTCTACTATATTTACGTCCATAAGTATCATTCTGTAAATTAATAAGAAATTGTATTAGCAATCTTTATTAATTTCGTAAAAATGCACACGACAAGTTGAAGTAAATCTTGCAGCAAGTCGACTTGCTGTAACTGTTTACATAGTGCAAGTTCAATAACGTGCACACTAATGCTTGTTATAGTTTGACCGATACCGTTGTACTGCGCCTTAAGAACACTCTAGTCGGTCATTCTTCCATACAAATGTAGTATGGTGATTACAAGTCTGTTTGGCGGCGTACATTCAAAACTATAAATGATATTAATTTGTCTCGCCATTACCTAGTCCTGTATGGAAGCAGAATTGGAAAAAAAAAATATTGGTTAGGAAGTTATGAGCTTCAAAACTTCTATATTTCAACACTAATTTTTACTCATCATTGGACGTAAATAAATAGCTTAGGTAGTGTGAAAACGGCAAAATAGAAACCCTACAGGCATAGATAATTTATTCAAAAGTTCAAATAATTTTATTTTGAGTAGATAATTATATTAAGTAGTTTTGTCATTATATCAATACACCCAAAGGTCTGTTCATAGAATGAAACGCATGTGTGCGTCATTAGCACATCAAAGTGTATGTCTCTTTCGCACACGATGTTGGATGAAATAGCATGCATTTTGACCACGCGCACCAACGAGTTCGAGCCGACGACTAGTTTCACCTTAAGAATGCGCAGCGAGGCGGGGGCCGGGACACCGTAATCTTTGACGAATGAGCGGCGGGATGCTGTGAGCGTTGAGTAATGAGCGGCCTGCACTGCCTCTCCGTCTCATGGCGCACATACCTAATGGTGGATCCACACAGCCTGGCGGCACTGCTTGACCACAAGCAAAACCACCAGAGAAGCCGCCGGCAAACGCGGCTCTGAATCGATATTCAGTTGTCGTAGTAGTGATGTGACTTTTGGTGAAGTTGGAAGTATACGCATAAAATATACTGGAGGCAAAAATGGAGGATAACATCGCAATTGCTGCTGTAATTTTGGCGTAATTATCTGGTGTAAAAATAATTTTGGATGAGACCAAGTCTTCGAAATAGGCGTGATATTCCCAGAGTACTTGAAGAATTTAGAATGGATGACTTACTTAAACCGAAGAACTCCTCGTTCAAAGTCTGAGATGTTTCTGAGGATTTCTACTAAAGATTTTGAAACAAAAGTTTAACTGGACTTATGGTATCGAAAACGAATACTAATTGGAGAAGTGCTATACCAGCTCAAGTTTGGTTAACGATAACTTTGAGATACCTTGCTATAGGAGAGTCATTTTTTTAGGTACTTTGTTCAGTTTCGCCATATTGTGGTTCAATTTCTACGAGTCAATCTACACTAATATTATAAAGAGGAAAGATTTGTACCTATTTTTGTATGTTTGTAATGAGTAGGCTCAAAATTTACTGGGCCGATTTAAAAAATTCTTTCACCAATAGAATGCTACATTCTTCCAATTTGACATAGGCTACATTTCATTTTGAAAAAAATTAGGGATCCTTGGTAAAATTTGAACAATGTAACCGAAGGTGTAGAAAAATGAGTCTTAAAATGTCTTTCGTCGAATGCGCTGCCGAAACTATTAGCGATAGAACAAAATAATAAACAACAATATTGAAGAACATCATAATGTCTAATAATAATTTTTTAATAAATAAAAATATTTGTGAAAAAAAGTGTTTTATATCCAAATTTCCAAAAATAAATAATTGTCTACCCCGTGCGAAGCCGGGACGGGCTGCTAGTATTGAATAAAGACGTGTGACAGTTTATAGAAATGCCCGTAGTGGCGCGCGTCTACGGGCATTTCTATAAACTGTTCTATAAGTTAATCGTTAATTGTGGTATTACACCTATATTATATATACAGTCCACTTCTCTTTTATTATAAAGTCCCGATTGAGCCTATTCAATGGTCCTTCGAGCCGGATCGCAATATTTCTCAACGCATCATTTATTTTAATACGGTTTTTAAAATACTTATTTTTCGAGTTCTACAGTTATTCACATTCGTGAAATTGTTCTATCAGACTGCACTAGCGTCCCTGTTGTCACAATGAAAATCAGTCCTTTTGCACTAAGTATAAATTAGCACTCTCAATGAAAGCCACGAAAGAACTGTCCCATCGCAGCCGGCGGCCCCGGCGGCAGAATCCCGCCGGCTTTGTTGCCACAGCCGCATACAAAGCTGGCGGCACGTTCACCGGCTCATACCGCCGCCGCTGGGCTGCGTAGATACACCATAAGGCGGGGTACAGCAGTATCGGTCAAACTATAGTGGTAATTTTTTACTTGATAGCTTTTGCAAGAACAGTTTTTAATAAGGAAGCTGCAACCTTATAAAGAAAATGAACTTACTTATTTATAACAGCCATCATGATTTGTTCTCGTAAGGAAGGGATGTACTTGCTCATCCATATTAAATTGTATATGTAAGCCCTGTTCACGTAGCATCCTGATTTGTAGTACGGGAACTGTTCTATTACTACGTGCATTAAAAGGTCACTGGTCCTGCGGACAAGGAACATACATAAGTAACTAAATAGTATCATCATTATATGAAATACCTGTGAAGAAAATTTTGTAGTTCAATAGGTAAAACCTTTATTGGGTTTGGATATAGTCTAGCAAACCTTTATTGAAACTGGTCTAGTTACAAAGCCACTTTCAAAAGTGTTATTGGGGTAGCAATAATCCCATTATCTATTCTAATAATAACCAGCTGCTGTCCGCGGCGGCGCCCGCGTGGCCTTTTCTTAAATAAAAGTAGCCTAAGTTACTCCTTAAGAAATCAGCTATCTACCAGTGAAAGTCCCGACAATATCGGTCCAGCCGTTTTGGAGATAACTCGGAACTAAGAGACAGACAGACTAAAATAAAAATTGGTTGTCTGTAAAGTTGGTTTACGGACGAGAGTTTAACGTGACAACGTCATAACAAAACATTGATGCGGCGCAAGCGTACATTGAGCGTAACGGGACAATGAGTCATCCTTTTTCGTGCATGCAGCCGGCGTTCATCGATTTATTAGACGTCACGTCAAAAAGTTTTTTTTTTATAAGTTCAGGGTTCGGGCTAGCTCCAGCGGCACTGTGAATGCTTTCGCGCAGAGATTCGATTGTCAGTATCTGAACGATAGCTGTATGGTTCACGAACTGAGCAATCGAAGTTTATAATTAGGTATGTAGGTATGTTTATGTGAAATGTTTTTAATTGTTATTTTTTTTGGGTGTCTTATGGTCCATTGTTATCCATACTAATATTATAAATGTGAAAGTAACTCTGTCTGTCTGTCTGTCTGTCTGTATGCTACCTTTTCACGCCTAAACCGCTGAACCGATCCTCATGAAATTTGGCAGAGATATAGCCTGGGATATGGAGTCGGACATAGGCTACTTTTTTACGCGATAACAGACATCTACGCGGGCGGAACCGCGGGCAAAAGCTAGTGTTGAAATAAACGTTTATTTTATTTATAAGGCAGATTTTATTTATGGGGGTTATGGGCGCCTTCCTGTATCAGACTCGCATTCTATGCATGTCCCGCCTCAAAAAATAACAACAATTACCTTGCTAGGTAACTTACAAGCAAATTGTACATTTTGTAACATAAATAACAAGTGATAATATTGTCCATTATCAGTTTGAACTTAATGATATGTTATCTTAGTGGGTTATTTTGTTTTAAGTATATATAAATCACACAAACAGTATTGATTTACCTTAAAGCTCCATTTACATGATGCAAGTTTGGCCGGTCGCATACAATCAAATTGAAGCGACAAATGACATAACAGACTAAAAGCATAATTGTGCTTCATATCTGAGTAGAAGACTAACCTTATTACAAATAAACACGCAATAAAGTTATACTAGTTATATACGGCAAAAAATTTACGGATATACTAAAGTTATTCTTTGGATAACTTTATTCCGTGTTTATTTGTAAGGCCCTATAAGTCACCCAAAGGGCAATGGAGAGAGCTATGCTTGGAGTTTCACTACGTGATCGAATCAGAAATGAAGAGATAGGCAGCTACAGCCGTCTTAGGGCAGGTCGGGACCCTTGGAGATACAAGAATTTGGAGCAACTTTGGAAAGTAAAAAAGGGAACAGCAAAAAAAAAAATCTGTTATGATTTTATATTTACTATGGGTAACTGGTACAAATCAAATATACGTTATCAACTGTTTTAAGAAATAGAATTTAGGTAGGTAGGTTATTACATAAAATACTGCAAGATTGAATTGGTTAAGATACTGGTTTCTTTCAGGATTTCTGTTCTGCAAAATCTCTAATATCCTCAGTAATTTTTTTAAAGGATATCACTTACTGTGCACTTAATTGACAAATTACTTTGTCCACCAAGTGTACGGCCTGAGTGAAAAGGCGTGCGGCGGGGCGTTTTGCGTCGCGTGCAATCGGCGAAAGATTGTTCGGCACGTCGCTCACCGCCACTCAGGACACTCGCGAGGGATTGTATGTGTTTAACATGAACGCCGCACGCGCCGCCCCGCCGGACGCTCGAGTCGAGCGTGCACTCAGTTCGTACCCTTATGCGGAAAATCAGAACGGTCACAAGATGCAAGAGCAAGCGCAGCGAGCTTGAAAATTTTCCATTTTCGCAAACTAACCTGAACGATTTTTTAAATGAGCATATTATGTCAAGTATAGGAACAAACATATCTACACGATTTTTTTTTACCATTCAACTGTTCAATCTCTGATGATCCTTAAAAAAAAGTGATCCGAGAGAGCTGTGATATATTTTTTTCAACCTCATTTTTAGCATTTTTTTCTTTTCAGCCGATTCGTATTGATCGAGATTATTGCTACAGTTATTGCGTGCGTTAAGGCTCCTACAAACAGGTGCGGCACGCGACACGACACAAAGGCACCGCGCGTCGCGCGACGCGTGGCGCCTTTGTGTCTCGTCGCGTGTCACGCCTGTTTGTAGGAGCCTTCACTAACACAATCGATCAGAGATGTTAAGTAATCAGTTTAATTTTAATAACCTGCAATTACAAAAAATAAATGCGCTATTGAAAGGAAGCGTTGGACTGGCCTTCAGGTGCCCCTGTGAGGTCTGGGGCCCTGGGCACGGGCCCCGTGTGCCCTCATGGTAAAGACGGCATGTCGGTTACCTTGGTTCTCCTAATTAAGGTAACCGACATAGGCCGAAGAACGAAAACGAAGAAAAGCTTTCCACAAGGTGGACCGATAACCTTGTGAAGGCCGCAGAAACCCGCTGGATGCGGGAAGCACAAAACCGGGCGAAGTGACGATGCTTGGGGAGGCCTATGTCCAGCAGTGGACGTCTTTCGGATGAAATGACGATCTGAGTAGAAGTACCCTGCATCATCCCACTGCTGGGCAAAGGCCTCTACCCATAACTTCCAGTGCTTGCGATTCAGGGTTAATGTGGACCACTGGTAGATTGTTTTTTTTTGACTATGTGGAAAATTGTTTTGTTTTTTTCTCAGTTAGTTTTTATTATGGTCTGGTAGTTTGAGTAATTTATGCGGCCTACCCAAATGTCCTCTCTTTGGTATTTTCGCCGAATCGTTGAGCTACTTCAGTTCTGAGTTGAGCTGCATGTTTACTGACAAATGCGTGCACTGACTGGACATGTCCACTCAATCTGTGTGGTTCATTCATCATAAGACCATTTCGGACATCAATCTATATGGACTTCACATACTTAATCTGACCAAGATTATGTCTGGACTTTAAAAGAGACTGTGAACTCTGAGTTTGTTTCGGTCTTTCCTCTCAGAGTAGTCAGATAGGAAAAGCCAACCTCATCTAGTTTGTAAAATATTATTTTTATGTAAAAATGTTTGTTCAAGCCTACTTACAGAATACAATCATTTATCATAAAAGATAATTGCATTAAGGTACAGTGAGGTGTCCAACACCTAAAAATCACATGCGTAACATGTAATATTCATATTTTCTCGACCTATGGCAATGCCAACAACACTGGCAATATGCCAGGGGCCCTCAGTTTGAAAGGTCATCAACTGTAAAAGTATCTCACATGTTCAAGGGAACTTTTGAAACCTGTACCGTGTACTGTTTAAATAACATCATTTATCAAACTCCATTAATGTATCACTGAACTTATTGAAAAATGTTATTTAAAGTTTACAGTACATAAGTTAACTACAGCCTTACTTACTTTTCATGAACATCAAAAAAAAAAAGGTAGGAAGTATAAAAATGTTTCCTTAAATCTTTTTTGGAAATAAATAATTTCAATTTTAAGTTTTATATGTACCAGTTTTCTTATCGATCTATATGAGTTCTTAGATGAGTACATAATCAGTAAGTGTGCTAGTAGGTCAATTGACTCAATCAAAAGATACTGTCTAGTTGACTTTAGTTTAAACCAATCTTGGTATGCATTCAAAATTGAAAAAGTTTTAGGAAAATACATTTTCCAAAACTTGTACAAATTCCAAATGTACAAAGTTTTCTTACCAATGCATTTGGTTTTTATCAAATGCAGCATTGTTTCAAGGTGGACTGATTTCTTCAGAATGTAAAGTTGTTGTCTCATTTTCATATCCTGTGTTTGCTTTCATCAAACTTTCCAACCCACCCCCTAGAATTCAGAGAAGCTTAGTGTAAGCTGTGCATTACCATATTTTCTTCTATTAAGTAAGAGGAATCCATGATTACAATACAATATGATAATATAAAAAATAAGTCTGTGAAGCCTTCACATCTGGTAAGATTATTTTATGCTGAGCCATGACTTCTAACCTGATGAGCAAAGGAAATTGAAGTATTTGGCCATAAAAAATGGATTCACATTATTAGGCATTGTTGCATAATTTCCCATAAAGTTAATCAAGGTTTGTGTTGGTTTCCTGTGTTTAAAAATGTATATTTCAATGTGAAGACATACATACCACAAGACATACATCTTTTATGCCACTTACAAGAGTAGACCAGTTGACATATTGCACAAGTACATTCTGTGCAATATACTACAAGTATATTGCACAGAATGTCATCAATATTTTTTACAATTGTACTAAGTACTGTAGTAAAAGGCTTTCTTATTACATTTACTTGCAATATATTTCTGTGCAATTTACCTGTGACTATTTGATCAAACCATTGTCATGGAAAATTATCAATACCAGTTTCAGTGTAAAATTGAATCAAGTTTTCCTATTTAGAAGTTGCTTTTTATTATATCAGTCAATGTTCCAAGGCTATCAGTTAACTCTTTGAAGCATATCAGTATGTAACCATGCTAAGTAGGCCAGGGACATGGTATATCCATATCAACAACATTGTTGTTTGACAACATAGATGATAATTTGTAACATATGAGGATGTAAAATAGATATTTGAATATCCAAATTACATATTCAGTGTTGATAAACATCATTATTTTAATTTTTTTCAGTATTGTTTACTCAGCTTTACTTTCCATTTCATATAAACTAGATTCCTGTTATTTAAGCCAATTTTGAGGATAAATAAAATTTCTGCTATTGTGAAATAAAACAAGTTTTGTTAAAACTCAAATTTGCTTCCCGGTTACTGGATAAGGTCTAAATGTTCTAGATATTTAAGGCTGTTGTGAAATAAATAAAGATATAGAATACTTACATGGGCATTATGGCTACTATATGTCCTATTATATCATGTATGTGAGACCATTTATTCAAAAGCTCTGGTGGTGGACTATCCTGCCAGTTTTCACCATCGCCTGAAAAAAAAAAAAAAAAAACAACATTTCCTTCATGTCAAATTGCAAGTAATTAAAAAACATTGTGAAATAATATTGTGGCTATAAATTTCAGTTTTCTGCATTCAGATTACTAAAAGGCCATTATGTGAATAAATAATAATAATCAGATGGCAGTTTTAGCAACATTGCTTATTGAATATCAACAAGATAAAAATTATGGGTTGGTTACGATTTTGTTTTAGATGATGAATTTGGGGTTTCATCAATTACCCGTCTGTTGTAGTCAATTACTAAAGGCCTCTGCATGTTGTACATATAAGCACAAGTCTGATGACATAATATTAAACAAAGAAAATACGAGTTGACTTTCATTGTGCAATATTTACAAATGCTCACCTTTGAACAATGTGACTAGCCGCAACATGGCAAGGGGACAGTGATATGTGTGTGCTGTCACCAAGTCAAGCACAAACTTGCGGTACAGCTCCACCAGACCCTCACTCCGACTCAACCACTCAATATTACACACTACGTCCACAAACTGAGTCAGGTCACGCCCTAACAAAACAACACATGACAGACTGTCATCAAACACTATTCTAAAGTTATCTTCATTCAGAGGATACTCTCGCAAAACTTTCACCAACTCATGGTATGGTCCAGTGCTTTTATTACTGACGTAATTCACAAGTATTTGCTTTACTTGGCTCTTCGTGAACCGTAGCCTCATCCGCGCCAGCGCCGCCTGCCGATCTATGGTCTTTTGCATCAACGATGCAACACTCTTCGGCGTTACTGCCATCTCTATTTCTTGAGATCCGATGATATTGACTTCAAGTATTCTACTATTTCCGGCTGCCGTAGCAGTTCGGCCTTCTTGTGGTTCAAAATTTCACGCAATATGTTGCTACTGTCTTCAAGTGTAGGCAAGCTTTGCGGTGGCTGTTCGTAGCTGGTACTCGGCTTGTTGTACCCGAGATTCGGGTCCGAGGCTTCAGAAGTCCTCTTGTCTTTCAGATAATTCTGCAATCTCTCTAACACCACTTTGTTATCACCTTCTTTCTTCTCCGGACTATAACCTTCTTTGGACATCGCTTTGCGTAAATTTTACATCGTAAAGGGTATACTTTACGAACGTAACCTGAATCTTATTGCACAAGTTGTATGTTGCTATAGTTTTACTGGCGCTATTTATATCCAAAATGTTTCTTTTTATGGTTAAAATTAGCAAGGAAACACGTGCACAACTACGCGGAACCAAAACTTGACAGCTGAATTAAATTGACGTTTGAACATTTTATTTGGCGCCGGAAAGAGAAAGAAAAAGGTTTTGATTTTTTTTATAGGCCTCTTTAGTAACTGTTACAGCTTTTAGTCGATTCCAATTAAAAGGTAACTCAGCGTCTCTCAAGGTTTCGATGACGATGTTAAAATATTTTTACAAAACTCATAATTAAGTTAGTCAAAATCATGATCAAAATGTGAATAAGTGTAAAGTAGATCACGCTTATTCACATTTAGTGTGTGTGCCGTTTTGTAAACATTTAACACCAAGTTAAATATTTACCAAAGGGTTTCTCAGCTTCATACTGGTACGGGTACGGATAGGTAACACAATTTTTTAGTATTTAGTCGACTGTCTACCTTAGTCGAAGTCTTATTCAAAATTATTTAGGTTTCGTGGAACAGAGTGCAATATTGACAGCCAGTTTCTGTTTTGCTATCTGTGGTTTTTCATTTCTCAATGAGTTTGGGAGGGGTAGAATGCGTGTGTATTTCTGAATTCCGGATTTATGCTTTAATTTATTATGTATTGTCGTTAAATAGTGTGTACGTTGTGCTATTGCGAAAATGTGTGTTGAATGAACCTATAACTATAGTGTAACGTACTTTGCTCAGTTTCTTTCTATTCTATGGGCGTTGATAATCATGCAAAATGGCCAACGATTTGTGGTCATGTACCTGTTGTACGGAGGCTCTTACGTGTTGGTTGCGCCTAAAACTGTCGCCGGAGGAAATAGAGCAGCGATACAGGAGCAAGGAAATAGATAGAATACTAGAGAAGGAGAAACAGACCCTGCGACGACAGGTAAAACTATTGTTGCTCGGCGCGGGTGAAAGCGGAAAGTCAACATTCCTGAAACAGATGAGGATAATACACAAAGTGAAGTTTGAGCCGGAACTGGTGCGAGAATACCAGCATGTGATATACCAGAACATAGTGAAGGGGATCCAGGTATTGGTGGACGCGAGGGATAAGCTCGCCATACCGTGGGAGAACCCGAGGAATTTGGACATCGGGCAGCAGGCGCTGCATTTTAACAGCACGTCATCGCTGGACAGTCGGCTGTTCGTGCATTACGCGCCGCACATACACTCGCTGTGGTTAGACAGAGCCATAAAGAGGGCCTATGACAGGCGGAGAGAATTTCAATTGGTAAGTTACAATGTTCAATGTTTGCCTAGTAAACAATGGTACAAGCGGTGTCTTTGTGTGTCCACTGGGAATTCCTCTTGTGGTTTTAGCTCAATGTTTACTTATCCCTACTGATTAATTTACAGGTTGTGTATTAATGTGGTAGGTTTAATCACCTTGTGTTAACCAAACATTAATAGGTAATTGTTTTATTATCATACAGGACTGCAGTTGATAAAACAAACATGTTATTGTTTATTTTATGGTAGTCAATTGTTTTTCCTATATGATAATGTGGAATACGATCAACACTGATAATAATAAAGGTAGGTTTTGATAATTATTGTGGAATTCTTTTTTGGCTTGTTCCCTATTTGACTTGGTGCAAAGTTTGAATCAAACAGCCTTTATTGTTTTTAAAACCATAGCGGCAACAGGCTAGTTAACTTTTTATAATTTCTAGTATTTATTGCAGGAAATCGTTACACATCTGTACTCCTTCTAGATTTTCTTATGTGTTTTCCTTGTTTTTGTCTTCAAAACTTTGTTTATGTTTGTTGCTGCCAATATATTTCTTAGATTTTGTTATAGGTTTAAGATTTCTTTGCTTGGGCTTTTTTACTGAGGATAAGACTGTATAGGACTGTGTATGACTGCAACGGATTATATTTTGTTTGACAAAAATACAGATATTTTATTTAGAAGGGATTTGTCCAAATTCCTAAAAAAGGTTCTTTCATACACCTATCCTCACATAAATAGTGAAATGATTCACACTGCTTCAGTAATGAGTAAAGTTTGGCACTGATCAAGTAACACATCTGGAATATCAATTACTTAGCTATCATAATGTTTGCAATTTGTATGATGTTTATTCATTGGTTTACACCTGCATAATGTAACATGCATGCATAATATGTTAATGTTCCATTCTGTTTATCAGGAACTTGTTTTTTTCTTTTGAGTTTTTTATATTTTAATTATTGGGAAGTAGGTTACAGTGTTGAATTGGCATGTGGTAAGGTCTTATCAGAAAATTTTAGTTTTTTTTTTTCTTTTGCAACTGAGCCAATGTTAACTATTCGGCCAGCGCAGTTATGTGGTGAACTTGCCAATTTATGTTAGATAAATGTTAGAAGCTGAAGGGTTAATTTTTTTTTGTAGTTATCGTTGATGTTTATTTTACAAGTCTCATGTTAGTTACTAAGGGCGAATTTCATCAATGAAACTGAACCCGATCAGCACATCTGAACCGCAATCAAGAGCTGTCAGTATCATTATTCCACAGATAATAACAAAAATTGTCCTGTCTTTACAGCTACCAACATATAACTAGATACTACCACAAAGTACAAAGTTCGACGGCTCTCCTTGCTGCGTTGCCGTCCCCACATGAGACTGGCAGAATAGTCCACATCGACTCAGTTGTCAAAGAAGAAAAAATAAATAAATACACTGACAGCTCTCAAACGTGGTTTATGTGATCGCATTCAGTTTTGTTGGTGAAATTCGCACGTAGGAGTCATAGTCTCATTACTAATTGACTCCTTAGTAATACTTAACGTCATTGGATGGTTTAAATCTAAAGTATTTAGAAGTAAGGCTATTAAATACTAAGTGGCTTTTATGAGGTCATGTGTTAGGTGAATTACAGTAATAACTAGTTAGTAGTATCTGATAAGACTTCATTTAATGTTTGATTCATGAACGCAGTTGATCTATTTATGTGCTAACTGCCCGTTAAATATTACTATTAAGAATAGGTGCTACTGGAAAGGACTTTATTTTTATTTTTTATTCTACTATGAGTTTGCTCTTGACTTTAGTCTAGGTCTGGATGACAGAGACAAAGTCTACGATGGAGTGAGCTTACCCAGAAGAAGCCTGTTCACTCTCACTTTGAATAGATTAGGGTTGAATGCGTTCGGAAACACAGACGCAGGCAGAGAGTTCCACTCCTTTGCTGTGCGCATTATAAAATACGTTTGAAAACGCTTAGTGCGAGTTGGTGGAATATCAACTAGGTAGGGGTGGTAACTTGCAGTGCGTCTAGATGTCCGATGGGAGAATGGGGCCGGTGGAATGAGGTCGTGGACTTTTCTAAGTTATAGACCATTTATTTGCAGTTTCTCACAAATATTTACAGATATTTCATGGTTTTGACCAACCAACTACAAACTACTCTAGTCCTCACATTTAAATTTGTTAAACCTAATTTATAAAATACTAGTGGCTCTGCATTGTTGCAATTTTTTTCAATACATAGTAAGTAGCTTGTCCATCTGGACTAATGTACCTTTCAAATGGTGAATGATTTTTTTAAATAGGAGCTGTGGTTCCGGTGATTACCCTCCACATATACACAAACTCACAAAAGTTTGCTATCTTTCTTTATAATATATTAGTATAGATTTCATAAGAAATGCTGTCATACACCATTCAGATATTTTTACAATAATGTAAAAATAACTTTATTTCCTTCAATATGGTAATATGTATTTGTGGTTTCTTTGTTTTGGCCACACTGATATGTTAATATACACTTTCAGTAATCTTGACAATGATTCACCAACAGACAACATTACATTTAAGAGGCCGTGCACGAAATCGACTGATTTTGATCAATTTTGTTCATTGGTTGTGAGAAAGGGAAAAATAATTTAAACAAAATTATTTGAGATTTGAAAAGTCGTGTTCTTTGTTTTGCATGTGGCTGAAAGGGATTTTTGAAATAAATTAAGTATTCACGGTAAATCACTAATATTTGCAACAAGTTTTCCGAAAAATGACGCGAGACTGACATTTGATCATCATTCTACAAGAAACAACTTTTGATTTTGAACATTAAAAAATATCCTTAACATCATTATATGCTCTTCTTGCATGTGGCGGAACCACTTTTTTCAACTTCCATACAAAATATAGCAGAAAAATAATATTGAAAAACCCTTTTTTTGTTTTAAACCTCGTCAGTAATATATATTTTTCCTATTATTTAGCAAATCATATCAAGAAATTTAAAAATCACAAATTAGTCTTCAGCTATCCTTGAAATATAATCAAAATTTTATTTAATGATTATACAATATCTTCATTAAGTAAATCTATGGCGAAATAAACTATATTTTGGAGAGCACAAAAATGATGAAACTATTAAAAGCTTCTGTGACTGACACGAATGGTTTAGCACCATGAAAACTGTACTTTTATAGTTACACAGAGTTAATGTTTCGATTATTTCAAGTTTTCTCACAATTAGATAAGAAATTGCCAAAAGAGAGTTTTTTTCGTGCACGGACCCGTGTTTTGCTTACTTTGCATAATAAAGGCATGACTTCAAGCTAATCATAGACACATTATTTGTTCAGTTTTGCCACCTTTTGAGCAAAATTATCCAAATTAAGTATAGCCTTGCATTTAGATTTTTCAGCCAGTAAATTAAATAGTGCCCTCACCATAGGGTAGGAAAATATGTATTTAAATGACTTAGCTCAAATAATTTCACAGAATATATACATACATACAAATAAATAAAATTGAAATGTTTGTTTGTAATGTCAAAATATCATCTTATTTCTAAATGTATATGAAAATATATCAGGACTTATGTGGCGGTATCAACAACGCCACATGCGAACTAGGCATCAAAGACCTAACGTCACAAATCCTGCATCGCGCTATCAGAGTTTACCGTGCGACTAGCATATATACAACATCCCGACAACAACCGTTGGGCAGTTGCCCACGAGACACAACACCCGTCTGGTCGGAGGATCCTCCCTTTACTATAGAGTATGAGTGAACTTTACACCCTGTTCGTCATACTGTCTGTCTGTTTGATCCGGCTGACCTCCGAAACTGCTGGACCGATTTTGACAAGACTTTCACTGGCAGATAGCTGATGTTATAAGGAGTAATTAAGGCTAGGCAGTTATTATTTTAGAAATAGTCATGCGTGCGAAGCCGCGGGTAAAAGCTAGTATAAAATAAGGTATGTAAACCTAATACTATGTTAATAGAGTGCTAGCCCCCCTCCCACTTCCAACGTTTTTTAGACTAAAGATAAATTAATTTTATCACTTAATTTATTTAAAACCTGTTTGCTGACACGTTTAGGTGGCTGTAGGTAAATTCTTGCTCCAGCGAACACTTTGTTTGACGAGTTTTTATTGTTACCTCTTTTGATATCATTTACGTCTGAATCATCTTTATTGTTTTGATTTTTTTAAGTTGTTAGAATTTAAAACTATCAGGGCTCGTGAAGATACGGGCCCGTCCGAAAGTAGTTCGATACTTAGTAGAACTCTTTTTCGGACGGGTAAACACACTACGGGAGTAAGAACAACGGTCAAATCGTGTTGTCATTCATTCTTAGTTCGGGCCCCAAACTAATCTTATGTCCATAGGTGACACGGTGTAGCAAACGACTGTAAAGTCTCCTATAAAAAACAGGCGCGACACTAAGGAACTGCTCGGCGCGCGACGACCGGTGTCTTTGTGTCGCGTCGCGTGTCGCGCCTGTTTACGGGAGCCTTAACTTCGGCTCCCTAATCACAAAATCCGTAATTTTGTACTTAGGGAGTAGACCTCCTGGCGTAAGTTGACGTCGTGTGGACATCAGCCCCGGCTCCAGAATTTTTTCGAGGCGGGGCAAAACTGCCGTTTGCCGCCCCCGCCAATCCTTTATCCTATAAGTTTCTCTATGAACCCTTATTTATTTAAATACTAGCTACTTTTGCCCGCGGCTCCGCCCGCGTGGATGTCGGGTATCGGGTAAAAAAGTAGCCTATGTCCTTCTCCATATCCCAGGCTTATATCTCTGCCAAATTTCATGACGATCGGATCAGCGATTAAGGCGTGAAAACGTAACATACAGACAGACAGACAGACAGACAGACAGACAGATAGACAGACAGACAGAGTTACTTTCACATTTATAATATTAAGTATGGATGGATAATATATGTCGGACATTTATTTTAATTATAATATGATAGGATAGGGTACGAGCCTTTTGTTCCTCAAATATATCTATGGCCTTGTCATAATTAATCTGATGTGCGGTCCGATTTTCGATTGCTAAGATCGCAATCGCGAGACTCGACTTATGCAGATAAGCTTAACACCAATTAAGACAATTTTGAATGCAAGAGCGAGCGTAGCGAGCGCGAAAATATTAGTTCCCTGCTTGAGATACGTTCGATTTTCTTTTGACCCTTCATACCAAAATAGGAGTTAAGTACTTACTTAGTTGACTTATCGAAATGTATTAAGAATCAGGAATTACTGGTTGTAAGAGTGAGAGAAGTGAGTTCGAAAATTTTGGAAGTAACATATTTAGTCAAATTGTATCAATCGATAATGCGCCAATCAGGGTCGCCAAAACTGTGGTAAACAATTAAAGATCGGTGTCGACATTCAAAATCAAAATCAAAATATTTTATTTTACATAAACCTACATGGGCACTTATGAAACGTCAGAAGCTAGGTGCACGGTTCCAATTAGTCGTTTCCTATGGAGAAGAGCCGGCAAGAAACTCCACGGTTACTCTTTTAAAAATAATTGGCTTTACAATATTATTAAATAACAGTGATAATAGGTATGGGAGGACAGTGTAGGCCTTTCAACAATTACCAGGTACTTAACAAAATAGAAAACCGCCAACAAATCTACACTCTACTAGGCCTACAACGTTCTCACATTCACAAAATATAAAATAATCTAAGTATATAAAATATTAATGACATGATTGCAATTACAACTACAGTAACATATCTGAATAAATATCATGTCCACAAAAGCCAGTAATAAAGAATTGGAATTCGATTTGTAGGTAAATAATGTCAAATAATGAAAAGATTATGTCAAGGAAGTATGTAAAAAAATAATTAAAATTTCTAAATAAACATCGTTATTAGGGAGCAGTTAATAGACATTGACATAGTTATGTTGTTTATGAGGTACGGGAAGCCACATGTGCAGAAGGAATTATTGCCAAACTTCCTTGTCTTCAACGTAGTCTTTTATCTTATATGCTTTTTTGATAAGGACACGTTTGATGTGGGTTTTGAACTTTCCGTCGCTAAGTTCTGTAACCGACTTTGGCAACTTGTTATAAAAGCGGATACTGTTTATAAGAAATGACTTGGTAGTTTTAGTTAATCTGAATTTGGGTATCACAATTTCATGTTTACTACGTGTATTTATATTATGGAAATCGCTTCTTACGAGTATTTTGAAAAGTCCTAAGTTTTTGCGAACATACAAAATAGTTTCTAAGATATAAAGAGAAGGCAAAGGTAGTATATCATTTACTTTGAATTTATTTCTAAGGGACTCACGAGGACCCATTTTATAGATCGCGCGGATTGCTCTCTTTTATAGAATAAAAATGGAATCTACGTCAGCTGCCGATCCACACAGCAGAACGCCATAAGACATAATACTGTGGAAATAAGCAAAGTATACTAACCTAGCTGTGGTTATATCAGTTAACTGCCTTATTTTTCTTACTGCATATGCAGCTGAACTTAATCTACCTGAAAGAGCTCTAATGTGGGCGCCCCATTGCAATTTCGAATCTAAATTAATTCCTAGAAATACAGTTTCCGTAATAGCATCTAGTTTCTTGCCATCAAGTTTTAAATTTAGACCCACTTGGGGTACATTTGGTAATGAGAACTTAAGACATTTCGTTTTATTCGCATTGCCCTTTCAGGCGTCGGTAAGACCCCAGAAAGTAAAATTTCAAAAATCAAGGATGTTTTTCCTTTAATTTTTGACCACAGAGGCACTCATCCACATGTGGTTCGCCGTGACATAGATTTATTGCAAGAGAAAGAAAGTTATACTTTTTACATCGCCAAATAAAGTGAAGAATGTTAAAAAAAAAACGGAGAGTTCCTGGCAGAATTCAACTGCGTTCACCTACAACCTGCTAACACCGTTTGACGACCTATGCCCACGCTAATCACGTAGTGATTTCCTCAGTGCGCCACCCGCAGAGAAAGAGAATAAATTTTGCGCGTTCTCAGTTATTGCAAAGTTGCGGTGCGCTGGGTGGTGCACTTGTCTGCCACGCTTGAATTTGCCGCCCTCTGAAGTTGGCGCCCGGGGCACGGGCCCCGGTTTGCCCCCCCCCTAGATCCGGATCTACGACGTACGCGTCTACTCGACGTTATTTTCTATTCAGTCATGTCCACCAGCCTCAGGGCTGGTGGACATGACTGAATAGAAAATAACGTCGAGTAGACGCGGCGATAGCGTGGTGTTAGCGTAGCAGCGCATACGTTCGAACTTCTACGCTATACGCTATACTCCATTTAATATAGCATTAGAAAAATAACGAAAGTTATTGTGTAATAATAATGTTGAAATTACCGCACTTTTGAATATTTTGTCAATTTGGAAAACTGATGATAATAAAATCGATGGATACCATAGATATATTGGTTTTGCAGCTACATATCTATCATCTACGTTCAATATTTAATTACACCAATCGATAGCTAAAGGATCAAGGAAATCGTTACCAAGACAATATTACCCGTTACGTACACCTATTCATTTAAGTTTTTAATGTAAATGGTAAACGGAGTTTATTATACGTTTATATCGAAGTAACGAAAGGGTGATAACCGTTATTTTTATAATATTATAATAAGTGGAGTAAAGAGAAGCCTAAGTTCATCAAACGATGATGGAATAAACCAACAGTTATCTTTAAAATATTAGTAATGACATAAATAAAATGTATTTCGATCGTCGTGCCTTCCACAAGGGTCGGCTCTCGTGAATTATGGAGATAACCTGCCACTCAATTAATGTAATTTAGTTACCAAACCAGTTTGGGCTGTTCCATTTTTTGTCTTTCGGCATTCGCTCCGGAATCGATTTATGCCCTTAGGTGTATTTAAGGTATAAACCACAGGTTTTAGTCTTGGTATCATGAAAGTTGCGCGTGCTTAGAGGGTCAAATAAGATTGCGACTAATTAGGGTTTCGTTGGCTCTTGGTAACATTTTACGTTTATAAGCATAATCGGCCTATAATGTTCTCTCTGTGAGTGGGAGGGGGTTTTAATCGATTACTGGGACCGCATGGTACATTACAGCCCCCTGTTTGTAGATGTCACATTTGTCTTCGAGTTTGTGGTTCTAGGACATGCCGGTTTCCTCAAGATGTTTTCCTTCACCGTTCTGAGAGCCGTTTTACGTTTATAAGAACGGCTTCAATTGTTGATACAGCGTATTTGAAAAATTCCATCTACAGTATGTATTAGTAAGGTGTGGTCAAATTTAAGGGTGTGAAACAGATCCTCAAATTGAAGTACTTTCTTCATGGGACCAAGATCGTTATCGCGAAAAAATTAACTGTCCCATACAAATAGTTAATACATTTTAGCTGGTGCATGTATAGCCCAAATTATCTGTAGATTAAAAAAAAAAAAAAACACCGAATCGAATGTACGATTTTTTTTCTTTTTACCAAATTACAAAAAAGTAGGAGGTTAACCTACTCCTTTTTTTGAAGTCGGTTAAAACATCAGAATCTCTTAAAGCTACATTCAAACATAAAAAATATCCAAGCAACGGACTAAAGAGCAGAAACTCATAAAAATATATAAAAGATTACATCCGTAGTACCTGACCCTTAATCCGGAAGTATGAAATATCGGTGAATGCGCTCGCTTGAACTTCCGGCCGCCAGACATTTTCGCGAATCTTCAACAGATTATCCCGCTTCATAATGTCACCGTTGCAAAGGCGAAAGGTCTATTAGAAAATATTCCCTTTCACAAAAATGGCAATAAATGTCATATTAATATTTGCACGCTTTTTGATGTTTCCCTAACCAAAACTTTCACTATTCGCCACTCGATCATAGACATAAGCTAGATGTAGGCTTCTTACAAAGTGCAGTCCATATTGTCCTTTGGTTCTCGGGTTATTGACCTCAGATACAGCATTTTCGCACCTGCTTTGCCCCTCACTCGCTTAGTTATTTAGATTGGTAATTCAACTTAGTCAGAGTCATTTTACCCATTCCTCTATGGGCGATGCATACGTCCTAGAGTTAGGCCAGTGAGTCGTGGCCCAAGGAAATGGCGGCAAATTTAAAAAATCTACAGTGGCAAAATGAAAAGAGCGAAAAAAAAAATAATACGATTTGATACTTTTGTATTTTTATATTAATTAGTTTGTTGATATGTGTAGGAATGTAGGATTATGATAACATTTCAGACTATATTTCATATTGTCAGCTCTACTGGAGTTGTGTCGACAATTATTTAATAATTGAGTCTTGCCCAGTTTTTATTTATAAGGGGCAAAGATCATAGTATAGTGTACGAAAACGACAATTTACTAACCTATCTGACCTCCACCATACAGTTACTGGCTAATTAATACGATACTCCTTGGTAAGACTGGTATCAGACTTTCGGGCTTCTGACGACCCGTAAAGAATGCCAAAGATCCACGAATGAAAGCCGGGACTAACGGCTTAACGTGCTTTCCGAGGCACGGAGGGTTCTTAGTATGTAAAGATGGTCACCCATCCACTGATCAACCGTGGCAAGCATAGCTTAAACTGATCGATTGACTCGTGCGACTTTTATTACTTAGCCACAAACCGACGCTAACCACGACTAATAACTCACGAACAAGTAAATACCTAATTATGCCATAAATATAATATTGCTCGATATATCATTCCAGTCTAGTTGACCATCTGAAGAACGAATTTATTCCTTTAAAGTCTTGGGCATTAATAAAATAATTGTAATTGCATTCCATATCTTATTTGATTAGTCACACTGGTGTCAGTGTTGCGTCATACCTTCTGTGGCAACTCTTTAGGTGTTCTACACATGCGTTCGAACTAATCTCTAATGCGTTGATATTAATTGAAATTATTTTACTAGGAACCTCTATGACTTCGTTTGAGTAAACCTATACTCGTATAGCGATATTTGTCATCGATTTCAAATAACACTAGGTCTGTTGAATATTTATCAGTCATTATTTATATTTAATTGTATATGAAGTATGGTGACTTAAGTTATCGTCCACGAGTATCGAGTCACGATGGTAACTAGAACTAGATCCATTGAATGAATTTAAAAAATTACTAGTTTTCCTAAACCCGATAAAAATCGGCTTCCATTTCTATCGTCTCCATTTTGAAATGTAGAAAATCTACCCAATTCGGGTCACTAGTTCGAGAACAGCATATTCACGAGTATTTCCTTTTCAAGCATAAAAATTAACACTATAGTACGTTGGTCTAGAAAAAGTTCAAACTAACGCTGTGGGACTAAATAATACTGAATATGATAGAAAACATTAATTGAATTCGTCCTTAGTTCACGAGGGGCGTGACCTAATTCCTAACTGCTCATTATCATGCCAATTCTTGGAATCGATCGACGCAGCTATCGTTTAACTTTCCCTTTTTGAATCCGGATATTATGAATATCTTAGCATCTTCAAGGTCTATTGGATTGAGGATAACTCTAAATGAAGCACTACCATGTTCATTGGAAAGACCTTTAAGGATCTGGAGTATATCAAAGGATGCTGATTTGTTCGTGCATAAAATCATATCACCGTTGTCTAAACGACATTTTACATTTTAGTGTCTATTACACGTTTTATGACCTGCTTGACATTAACCTTAGAAGAGAATCTATCAGCTTTTTCTCATTTCCAAATGCAGTCTTACTTGTTTTTTTACGATGATAATTTTTTATTTTTGTCCAAAAAGTAGCCACGCCAGTCGTGTTGTCTGTGGCCTTGTAGAGGTGTTCAAAGTGCAGTAGTACGGGCACTTGTGGTTTTGGTAAGTAAGAATGTGGCACAGTTACCCACGAGGGCCTTAAGTCCTTAATTGTTCTTTCCTAGAGAGTTATCTTTTCTGGTATGGTCTGCCACTTTCTTACAAACGATAGCAGCTCTCCATCTTACAAAATACAGCAGCTAAAGTCTTCTGGTAGTGATACAGTCCTCGGCTTATGACAATAGGTCACTTGATACCGTTACGGTAGTTTCGCGTCAGAAAGAGCCTCAATTTGTCACCTAAAATACAGTGCAAGTTGAAACCCGGCAGCAACTAAACAATAAATTTAACATTACAGCTAAACCCAATTAGCATTGCCACTTTCATTCGTCTCACCTCTTTATTCATAAATACAGCGTGAATCCATGAATAAATAAATAAGAATAGTTAAACAATAATTAAGTAATCCCGACCATTACATCCTGGTTTGCTTTCCCTGTCATTGGCGTCATTTTCGCATTCACAGCGTAACCGAACGCATCGCTTGTCGACCTACATACCAATACACCTACCATAAACTGTTCGTGTCGCATATTGCGAAAACTTTGATTATCAACACAGATTTTCTTGGTTAAACTTAGTTAACTTAGCACCTGTTGTTTGGTATAGTTTGGTTTAAAACAAAATCAGGTTGTTTAGAGGCTTTCGACAATCAGTAATTAATTGTGCAACTATCTATATCTAATTCTCAAACGTGTACTAGAAACAGCTCTTCAGGTTAATTACTCGCTCACTGTCCGTCTCGCTAATCCTTAGGGATTAAGTTTACATTTCCAGTAATTAGGCCAGGACTAGAAGCATGAAGTCGCTTAGCTAATTAATGTCCTATTATCTCACGGAGTTACGGCATAGCTACGAGATAGGTGGTCCTATCAAATCCGGATCGTTGAGTTCTTGATAATTTGCCAAGATTGACGTTTTTCCGGGACACAGCAAGGCTCTTGTTTGTTTTGGCTCTTCTAAGTTTTTAAACCATGAAGATTCATCAGTTTCCTAGTCTTAAGACACGATGTTTCAGTTCGTCGGTCGTTTAACGATGATTGAAACTGACTTGTTAATGTGTCTGTTCGGGTATTTAGCTGCGTGATCGATGCGATTTTAAAGTGACCGCATATGGCCGCTTTTGGCAACTGTCGGCCATACAGCTGTTTCTAAATCGTCTCTGACTGGCGTCTACCACGTTAAACATACATAAATACTCGTCAAAGGAAGTAAGCAGAGATGTCAGTAGTTCTTATCCAATATTGAAGTTTCTCGGTCGGTAAAAGTACATCGAATTTTATGATTTGCGCGAAATAGCAAGCAATAACGATGTAACTGATGTAATAACGTTTTTTCACAACGTTGGAATTTATATTGTAAACCTAGAGTTTATTGTTTTTTCTATGACCAGGTCGACCACCATGGGAAATTAAATTATGATAAGCTTCGAGATGTTGTTTGATAACTATAATCTTTATACCCCATTTTAAAAACTTCTAATTCTAGCTAACCGTATCTCATATTGATGGGATACGGGTAGCTTAGAAGTTTAAGAAAATCGAGGTTGCGGCATAAAGCCAATGCATTATGCTGCAATATGGGATCGTAACCTCGATTTTCACTTAAGTTAGATAACTGTTTGTCATGGAACCACCCTCTTCCACTGCTAGCTTGGCTATATCCAGCAATTTTGGCTTACCAGGTCCTCAGTCTTTCTGACCCGATCATCATTCATCATCATTTCAGCGGAAAGACGTCCACTGCTGGACATAGGCATCCCCCAATTGGGAGGGTTTGCCATAATCGCCACGTTTGGCAGGCGGGTTGGCGATCGCAGTATGGTGTTAAAAATTCATAGAGAACGCTGCTGCCCATTCTCTAGTAAGTCCCTTAGTCGCCTTTTACAACACCCACGGGAGGAAATCGGGTGGTGCTATTCTTTACGTCCGGTTCCACACGGCACTGGTTTCATTAAACTCAAATACCATTTTTTTTAAATTGAGTTTTCCACCCTTATCATATGGGATTACAATCAGCTGTAGCTGGGACTGGGATTAAATTTTGAACAGTAGTTATCCAAAATTGTTTTGGTTTTGCGCAAAATTACATTCGTAAACTACTTACTACTATCTGTTCTGGCTAATTTGAACAGGGCCTTAAAATGTGATTCACAGCACATCTGTGATTGTAAAAAAGGCAATTGATGCTGACTCTGACACACGGAGCATAGCGCAGACGTCATTCTTTTTTATTTGTTTTTTTTTTTTTTTTTTCACAACACGCTATGAATCAGTATGCCAGGCGTAGTAAAACTATTTGCTAACACAACTGTTTTCATAATCAGAGTTGCGATGAATTATTTCATTTACATGATAGCTTTTATCTTGATCAAACAATGCTTTGGTATCAAGTGTATTTCCTTTTTGTTCTCTTTGAGTGTGAAATAGTAAAACCTTTGTAGGTACAAAGGGTTTAATTATCGGTATTGGTTCAAACCACAATAGCCTCGTACTAATAAACACTAAGTAACCTGTTCCCGTTTCGATAATGATATACTTTTGGCTTTTCTGCTGCGTGCATTGTGTCTAACAAAAGGTCCAAGAGCTTAGTTTGTATATCACTTGTATAAAAGTCTTAAAATACTTGGCAAGAATTCTTAAGATCATGATTTTGAAACTCACATCCCGTGACTTTTGCAATAAGTAGTCACACTTGCACACAGCAATTTACAACTATGTGATTGAGTGACATCACAGCTGACAGGTTAATATTACTTTCAGATAACTGTCAAGTTGTAACTTGATTGCATGTAATTAATATATAGAAAAATGTGGAAATTAAAGACCACAGTTTTTTTTAGGTTTTGACCTTTGTTTTGGTACAACAATTTGAGTCAGAAAAACACGGAAACACGTCATTTGTAAATAAAGTCACATGTGGACTATCGAAGCGCCGGCGCCGTCTGATTAAAAAATGTTCTAGAATGTTATTATTTCGTGCATCTACACCTAACTTTTAATAATCACAAGATTTTCCTCTACTCCATTAATTCTCAAGCAAGTTTGTTTAATAAACAAGTTCAGCTCCGGAAGACTTCTGCGAAAGAGAGTGAATACGTGCATATTTTGTAGCTCAGAATTATATTTTTATAATATCCTACGTTCATATACTGAAGTACAATATTACAGTCTTTGATAATTATATAACCTTGACCATAAACATACAGTTTCATTCATGACAGGCTGACCCGATACGCTTATCGTGAAATAGCCATTTTGCAGCTAAGAATTTACAATTTTGCACCGTAGCCGTGGATTTGTGGTGTTTCGG
Organism: Dryobota labecula; assembly: GCA_947523025.1. NCBI lineage: Eukaryota > Metazoa > Arthropoda > Insecta > Lepidoptera > Noctuidae > Dryobota > Dryobota labecula. The sequence continues at coordinate 5,153,064 of OX383292.1, forward strand.
GAGTGATGTATTGAGTATGCGTATGCGCAGGTGAAATTAAACAGTTTTAGAACTAGATCGAGTTTGTATTCCTAGGTTATTAATCCCGCAAGTAGAATTTTGGTGCACTGTTCTAATATTTAAAGTTCTCTTGTGCGAAATCTTGATTTTGTATTTGAATGTAATAACTAACTTGCATCAGCCCGTTTCACGGTGTTTTTCACGCTGAATATGGATTTCGTAGTCCTATCTTTCTACCTAGGCTTATCCCCATCTCATTTTGTCCTCCTCGTCATTCTTCGCCAGACGTTTCTGTATCTATTGAGTCTTCTAGACATCTAGTTGTGCTGCCTAAAATGCGGTCTTCAAGTTGAATACAATAATTAGTGTTCAAATCAGTAAGCAATCAAAATCTACCATTGCCCAAGAAACTAGCTAAACTAAAATCCTATTTTTATACTGTTTAATATAGTAAACTTAATGTAATTTTAGTTGAAAATCAAATAACAAAGTGAAGTGCTTTATTGGAAATGTTATTATGTGTGGAAATTGAAGTGGAAAATCAAAGAAAATCCGATTTACTGTGGCTTTTAAGTATTTTCTTTAAATTGTATCTACATATCTCTCTACGAAATTTTATTATTTTTAAGTTTTGGTAGGGGAAAATCTTATGGGTTCGCGTCAGCCAGTCATACCGAGAGGTAACGTATTACCCAGTAACTGGGTCAGATAAGGAGTTGCTCCATGCAAAATAGTGGTATTCAGCTGCATCTGGTTAGATGAGAAGCTGACCCCAACATAGTTGGGAATAGGCTGGGCAGATTGATTGTCACCGGCATACTAATGTTAACAGTAGTAGCTATAAGGGTGACCATTGTTATTTCATAGTTTTAAGTTTTCATTTTGTCCCCCATGAGTCCCCATGACTGCCAATTTGTTTTTACCTAGGATATTATGGGCACTTCTTCCCTACCATTATCCCGTCCCTCGGTCTACTCCTTGACATGCAATGACCACTGTAGCCCCAAGAAACATAAGGCTCCAGGGGCTAGTGTGAATCTTTGGGTTCATTCGAGTAATCGAGTCTAGTCAAACCACGTTAGGGTCGGTGCATTTCATTCATTTATTCGAATCCCACTCCCATGAAATATATAGGTATAGCTTGCGCTGTAAAATAAAAAAAAAATCATTGTGTAAAGTCCAAGCGAGGGGGTGGAGCCACTAGCCAGACAACCTTTCTCGAAAAAAGTTCAATACCGGACTTACGCATATCCGGTTTTCCCACATTTTGTGAGGCTTCTTGAAAGCTAACGCGTATTATTTACGTAGCAAGTAAGCTGATCTAAGTTGTTTATAGTTTAGATCGATTTTCCGGTTTGTCTGGCAACCTTTTTTTGCGGAACGTTCACATTAAATGTATTGAAGTGATGTGTACGGCACGCATTCTTGCGCTGCAATGCGGCCAGATGCGGCATGGCTATGCGTTAGCTTTACAGAAATTTTATTAATGTACTTGTGTGAGGCTTGAAGTAGGTCTCTACGTATTTCGTATGCCACTAATGCATCCGGCATATCTTAAATGACATTCAAATATGAGAACAACATGATTCAATAGTTTTAGCGACCGGCCACACCACCTAATCACAGACATTCATACATAATTCCGTGCAATTATGGACTTATCTTTTTATCCAACTACCTTACGTCATATTGCATTCTTTGTAAGACATAAATACTTAGTTCCGGGAAACGCCAGGTTTGAATAGAATATTGTACTTAATTTATATTGCATAATGCTAGGTGCTCGTACGATCTCCTTTCTCTCACTAGTTATTACCGTGAAGGTGAATTCAATCGATAATGGATAAAACAATTATAATAAAAACAGAAAATCGCAATTTGATCGTAGCGTGCGTGAATTTAAACTTTTTATTGTAGGTAATCTAGATTTTGACGATAACTTGGCTGAATGGCGCCTTACTTTTGGTGTTATTGCAAAAAAAGTAAGCCATTGACCTATTTTTATCCTCTTTGAACTCTATAAACTGTTGAGTCTATCGAGCAGTACTTTTTTTTGTTGATTACAGGGAAGAATAACATTCTAAATACCTATTTAATCATGTTTGATTAGCACAGGTATCTTGCTTGTTGCAGTTTATATCATAAACATACATACATAAACTTACGCCCTCTTCCCTATCCCTATGGGGGTAGGCAGAAACTGCAGAATGCCAACTGCTACAATCCTAACATACTCCTTTTGCTTCGATTACCACGCCATACCATTTTTGAAGAACATCACCAATACGGTCACTATCATAGAATTAATACAAAAAGCCGTAATTTCAAATCTTACAGTTGCATCTGTGACGTTTAATAAATAAGTTATGCGTGCTACGGTGGGGGTTGCACGGTGGAGGGAGTGCGAAGCGACGCGCTGCAGTCGCACGCAGTCTTGTCAGAGCAGCCGTAGCGATAGCACGGCTAATATTGGAATCAGTGTTTTATTGTACATAATCTAACCTAACCTAAACCAAGAATCCAAATCATCAACTGGATAAGCAATTGACTTATCATCAGTTAATTACAGTACATACTAATAGGGATTGTCATCAATATTTATTTGTTGTGCCACTAGATACGGTAACATTAAGCACTAGTCGAATTCTAATTCCGTATGGCATAAGGATGGCATTAAAAGCAAAAAAAGTAGTTACAATACCAACTGTTTACTGCATCTGCCATTTGTCATGCTACCAACGCAATAGAAGTCAAAATCGGTTGAACGGACTGTAAAAAGGGTACTTAAATGTCTAATCTTATTTCAAATGCAGTATAGGTAAATTTGTTTCAACGTGTGTTCGCTAAAACAAAGTATCAGCAAAATTCTCAGAGTAAAATCATGAATTTTGCTACTATTGCCAGATCTATGCCTCACAAGACCTGCCCCTATTCACTACTTTGTTAATAAATAGTTTTGGTAAATTCCACAATAAGCGTGTCACTTGTTCATTGTGTACGTTTATATTTAACGCTACTATGAGTATGACCCACCTGTTAACAAAATACCGTTATTATATTTGTACTTATTTAGCTTACATTTTAAACGTATATAGCTATTGGCAAACAGATTTATTTATTTTGTTACATGCCAGGCTTCCTGTGCCGGGCGAAAATAGGTCACTGTTTCTGCGGTGTATATTGTAAGAGGCGACTAAATTGTGTCAGATGAACGAGCAGCTATGTCCACTGTCCACCTGGACGCTGATATTTATACTAGCACGTTATGTGCCACTCAAAAAGACGCCACTGTTTCGCTCTGTGTTTCTAAGAAGGTGGCGAAGGGATCATTTTGTAGAAGAAGATGGCCATCCTCTGGTTTTACTGGGTTACAAATTGGATTATCCGTTTTTTGTTACGATAATTCAGTATTATAGTCAATTAAAAGGAGCGAGCATGCACCCCAAAACTTACAAATCAACGAAGCAGAGAATTATTAATCTAAAAATCAAAATGATTTTGTCTTTTGAACATATAAATTCTGCGAAAAACAGGGAAAAATATCCCAAGAAAGCAAGTCATGAGGAAAATATTACTTGAATCTTTAACTGATTATCGTGACTATGCGTTTACTGGACACCTACTTATAATTTATTAATGTTATTAGCAGCTCGGAGTCTAGATTTGTGCCGGTTGATGGCAATGGGCTCGCCCCCTCGCTCGCTTATAAAATAAGCCTTTATTGCGGGTTCCAAAATTATTTTTCTATGTCATACGGCTACAATTTTTTTTTAAATATCTACATCCAGTGCACTTTTTTAAACAGCTTGTCCTGTGACAAAGGCCTCCTATAAAGATTTCCATCTCTCTGTCTTTCGCCTTCTGAATCCACTCTGGACCAGCTACTCTTTAGACGTCGTCTTCCCAACGTTTCGCTTGTCGTGCTTTGCTCCTTTTTCCATCCCTTGGGAACCACTCTGTTTTTAATTTGGTCCATTTCTCTTTTTCCTCTCTTAACATATTATGTCCTGTCCATCGCCATTGTTGTGTTTTATATTATTTTTACCTTTTATTTCGTCTAATTTTACTTTGCCTCTTCTATTGACTCCAATTACACTTCTTTCTATACCATGGGACTTAAAAACATAACTGGCGAAATGTGGGTGTACCATAGGTACACCTCTTCCTAACCCTTCGGAACGCAGGCGTGATGTTATGTTCTATTAACGTATTTTTTCTCTCAATTTCAGAGCGATTCAGTTAGTTACTTCTTCGACGAGCTTGAACGCATCGCGAGACCTGACTACGTGCCCTCTCACCAAGACATCCTGCACTGCCGGAAGGCCACCAAAGGCATCACGGAATGCACCATCAACATCAACAATGTGCCATTTGTATTCGTCGACGTGGGGGGGCAGCGGACGCAGCGGCAGAAATGGACGCAGTGCTTCGACTCTGTCACGTCCATACTCTTCCTCGTCTCCTCTTCAGAGTTCGACCAGGTCTTGTCGGAAGACAGGTACGTTATAATAGAAGATAATGGTTGTAGGCTATGCGAGTTAGAATGCACCCGGTTCTGGTCTCAATTTATTACTGCAGTAGACATATGCCTCTTCGTTACCCGCCTTCCGCAATCAATCTACTCCATTCTAATCATTACATATTCCAAAATGCATATTCATACATTAAGTAATCAACTAATAAAATGCGAAAGGTAATTAGACTTGCTGCAGTGTCGTCATAAAGAATTTAATATTCAAATTGCAGTTTAAAGCCCGCCTACGGCGCCATACCATAAAACAGTCATACAGCAAATTACATAAACACCATCTGCGTAGCCATTTCCCAACCATGTTGGACATGGAACGACTGCCTATCTGACCTCCACAATCCAGTTACTGGGTAATACGATACCCCTTGGTAAGACTGGTTGTCAGACTTTCGGACTTCTGACGACCCGTAACGACTGTCAAAGATCTACGAATGATAGCCGGGACCAACAGCTTAACGTGATTTCCGAGGCACGGAGGGGTCTTGGTATGTAAAGATGGTCACCCATCCACGGACCAACCGCGGCAACCTTAGATTAACCTGATCGATCAACCCGTGCGGCTGTTATTACTTAGCCACAATCAAATTACATAAACATCTATACTAATATTATAAAGCTGAAGAGTTTGTTTGTTTGTTTGAACTCGCTAATCTCAGGAACTAATGGATGGGACAGAAAATTTTTTTTGGTGTTGAATAGTCCATTTATCGAGGAAGGTTATGGGCGTTATAACATCACGCTACGACTAATAGGAGCGGAGCATAAATGAAAAATGTTGCAAAAACGGGAAAAAATATTCCTTTTTGAGAGCTTTCGTTGCGTACGCTGCGTAAACGGTTTAAGTTACGCAAATATCATGTATGATGGAATTGTTCCTCTTTAAAAGTTCTAAAAAACGACCGCGACTGCATGTCTATCTTTTAAGATTGACTCGCTATAACCTTTTTTTATGGTAATCAAATTTGTTCGAAATTAATTTTGCATTTATTTGCGAAGGAGTTTTATCGACATAATATTAATCCTTATCCAAATAAATATGTTGTTAATCAGTATTTAAATGTAAACAAAATTGTCCTTGACATCACTTGATTGGAGATATCAAATTTTATAATTATATTTTATAACTCCGCAACAAAATAAGTATAGGCTATTTAACATCACGCTACGCCTCTAAGGAGCCGAGCAAAACGACAAAAAGTCGGAAAAAACGCTAAGCGAAAACGAAGTAATTGCGCGGACGGGCGATGCGATGCGACGGGGTGGGTTGTGAGCCGAAATATTAGGCGGATGAAGTCGCGGGCAGAAGCTATTAATATTATAAACGAAAAATAAAAAAAAAATATATATATTTCTTGTAAGAAAACTGAGGCAGTGTACAAACAACAAAAAATCGAGAGCTATTTTCTATACGAACGAACGAAGCGATTAGTTACGGACGTCATTCAGGCAGACTAAAGAATGAAGTTTTCCTGAAGTGAATTTCTTCTTAAATCTTTGCTCTCTGATTCATAACACCTGGATATTAGGCGGTAAGCAAAACCTAAACGGGAGTGTTAATCTTATCTATGATCTAATACACGTAATACGTAGCTTCGTAATTCTCTTGCATAGGAGGCAAAACGTTGACTATCTACGACCAAATAAATATAGTATTACGTCAGGATTGCGAGTTAATGACTCAGGCGTCATGATGGAATCAGCGGGTGTTCGATGTGACGAGAAAATCACATTTTATGACAGCACCCATGGGGCACGTAGGTATTATTAAGTTAAGTAGTCATTGGCGGAATAATTCTTTGTTTAGATATGTAATGAATGAATAATGGTAACTGGCCACTTGTTTACTGAAACTTTTCAGAGAAATACTTTCTGTGTGTAAGCCACACAGAAGATTGTACTATGCCCGAAAAATTGTGGCAACGTACACAGTGTCGGATTCGGTGAACAGGTGCCACCCTGGTGCAAGCGCGGGGCCTGTAGCAAATACTATCAAGGGGCCCTTGATCTGCTATGGGTTCTCAATTATAAAGTGGTAAAATAAAAAACAAGAATTTTATATGTGTAATTTTATGTGGTCTTTGGGATTTTACATCTGGTCTCACAAGCACTTTACCACTGGCGCGATACATGTTTTTATAGGATATTGAACATTTTATAAACAAAGTTCTGTTATAATATTTCGATAAATTCACTTTTTTTTTTAAATTATTCGAACTTAAAGTTGGACATACCCTAAATTGTCAGTATTTCTTTCATCTTCGGGAATTTTTTTATTGTTTGTAGAGGTGGGCGGGTTTGAATACGCGGGGCTTTTGCGCGGGGCCCGTTTCAATTGCTACTCTTGCTACGTAGTTAATCCGGCACTGAACGTACAACGATCGTTAAAGGACATCATTCATTTCGTACCTACCCAAAAAGTAAAATGCCGCCCAGAAAGAATTAAAACTATTTTCTTATGGGAAATAACATCTTGAACATTTTTATATATTACAACGAACACCCCGGCTGCTGTACTCACGACCCAGCGTGCTATGGAGCGGGCTATGCTTGGAATCTATCTAAAGGATAGAATCCGTAACGAAGTGATTCGGCAGAGAACCAAAGTCGACATAGCTCACATAATAACCAAGCTGAAATGGCTACGGGCCGGCCATATTAGCTGTGGAACCAATAACCTTTGGGGCAGACTTATTCTTGAGTGGAAACCGCGAATCGGCAGTAATGTAGGACGCCCTCAAGCTAGGTCAAGCGACGATCTTCGCAGCTGGATGAGAGTTGCCGAAAATCGAGCTGAATGGCGTACAATTGGAGAAGTCTATTGTATGTTCAGCAGTGGACTGCTGTAGATGACCGGTTTTTTTTATTTATATAGAAGATAGATATAATCTTCACTGATATTGGTATGTCATCAATGACAAAACATAGCGCAACGTATAAATGTTTTACAAATAATTCTGATTCTGATTCAGCTCTGTCGCAGCATCCAAGGATGACACATGATTATAATGATCAATTAATGACTCAAGGCATTCAACCAATCAATAGCCAGAGTATAAAAGCCTCTTCTCATACGGAAAGGAATAACCATTTATTGCTTGCTCACTGCGTGATTTCAAATCTTAGACAGGGTTTTGATGAGACTTCACTGTGCCATCACCTCACCTGACATGAAATCTATACCTACCAGCGTCACCGCAAATCAAATATCGTTTATTTGCGATGAATCACACCCGGTCAGAAAAATTTCGCGCTTCGTAAACGAGAATGGCGAGATTGCATGTAATTTGGGACCCATTGTTAGGGGTAGCGTACATAATAATGATAAAACGTTTATTTCGATCAACCAAGGATCATAGGAAAATTAAAAAATTAAAAAATAAAACATTCAATTAAAAAGATCACATAAACATATCACATACTTCGATTGCTCAGTATGTGAACCATAAAGCAATAGTTCAGGTACTGACAATCGAATCTCTGCGCAAATGCCCTCAGGATGCCGTTGGAGCTAGCCCGAACCCTGCGCACCAGGGATGTGCATCGTTTCCACATAGTAGAATAGCAGTAGTCTACTTGCGACTCGGCGAACATCCCTGATGCGCTGCAGAATCGGGGCAGCCCTGAATGCATCATTATATTGCACACGGAAGGTGCTGTACTGTCTGTGCGTGTATGAGACCCACAAGCTGCTTGTGTAGATAGATGTACAATATGCTCTGAACAATGTAGTTTTCACTTCAGTGGTACAACGAGCAAACCTGCGGGCCATCATATTCGCCCTTACAGACAACGCCCTGCATTCTCACTCTATGTCTGCATCGTCTTTCAGATCAGAGGACTTAAAATGTTCCACCCTCTTCAGTGGTGTTCCACATAATTTTATGGCAGGTATCGTTGCTGGACATTTTCCTCTGGACTGAAAGACCATGCATTCACTTTTTTTGACGTTACAAGTTAAGCCATGGCTGTGAGCGTACTTTTCGCATATGCCTAACAGTTTTGAAAGGCCACATACAGATGCACTCAGTAGCACCATGTCGTCCGCGTAACTGATATTATTGAGACATACGTCATCAATATGGCAGCCGACACGGGTGCGGTTGAGCTCCTCTATCAGCGCGTTGACGTACAGGTTGAAGAGTTTGGGTGAAATTATTCCCCCTTGCCTCCCCCATAATGGAAACTTATAAATATTTTTATAACGGTAAAAAATTATAGAAATTGGGAGAAAAAATATATGCAAGGTAGCAGATTATAAACTAAAATTAATCCAAAGTACTTAAAGGACATTATTTAACAGTAGAATGTTTTTTTTTTTTAATTTATTATATACCAAACGTGTGGAATTGGAATAAAAATCTCTATAAATAGTACCCAAATAGACATGTTTGTAGCCAGAGACACCTAGGTGATGATGATGCACAGTGTAGTGGAAGAGCTGAATTCTGTTGTATTATTTGTAAACAGGAGTCTCTTAAGGTCATAGTTTTGTTATACTTAACAAGATTGAAGTATAAAAAAGGAAACGCTCAAGTAAAAACGTACTTAAGTGTAAGGTGAATTTGTTGAAATCATTACTGTAGATTAAATATAATCGGAAACACCTTGCGTTTTGTAACTGCACCAATACAATTTTTTTTCATAAATCTAAATTATTTTTAACTTTATTTTAATTTTTATAAAACTCTTGTATACTTGTTATTATAATCAATATAAACCTGCACGTGAACGGCGCTTCGTTAACTTTCAAATTTCGTGGGTGCAACCTCGTCATTCTTCTTTTAAAGCGTTTTACTGCACGTTAAGCATCACCACCAAATCATAAAAAGTCTCATCTTAATAAACAGTTAACAAGAACAAAGTGATATTTAGATCTCATTTACATAACTATGTAAGTATGATTACTCGCGTAGTTTCCCACAAAAGATAAGAGCTAATCGTCATTAAGTGTTAACTTTTGTGTTTATATAACGTGTCATATATGTCACGGTTCAAAGTTTCGTGGCGTAAGGCATTGGCAGGTCATTATACCATGGTTAATGCTGTGGCGATTTTTTTTTATCGCTGTGTGGTTAACGCGGAAGAAAAAGCCCGTGGGAGAATTTTCATTACATATGTGTCGTTAAAGATGACTGAGAAATTATATAATCCCTGTGTCTTACTGATATCATTGAATGAGTGAATGAAAACTAGTCATACAATGGTCAGCTGCAGAAATATACTTATTTATACATACAAATAAATAAAATTGTCAAATGAAAATGGTCGATTAAAAAAAAATATTACCTAAAAACTAGACATGATGACATGATGAACTAAACATGAAATGATTATTTCTATCAGCTTTTTTAATAAAAATCTGATGTCCGAAAAATGGGCTTCATAAAACACTATGCGACATGCACTTGCCGGTTTTTTGTATTAGCGGATGCTACTTTTAATGTCAAAGCATTTATTTCAATTAAAGCAATTATACGCTCTTTTGAATTGTGAAGGGGTCGGCCAAAGCGCAGTAGGTTCTTGTAGTGAAGAACGGACAATAAACTCCACAGACTCTTTAAAATCAAATTTTTGTTACAAATCATTGGTAACTGCCATGACATGAAAAATGCCTTGCAGGTGTAAAAAGTACCTCAAATACACAGTCGGCCTAGGACGGTGAAAGTCGCGTACGGTAGTCGTAAAAAAAATTAATTACTTAGTTATGGTGTTTAACCTCATGTCTCCGAAAACAAGACATTTAAAATTTTATGGTGACCCGGATCGGGTTGCGTGTTTACTACAATCTACTTCGGTGTCTCAAAAAGGGTACATTGGAATAATTTTGCGTTTATTGATTAAGATTTGTTACTTTTCAAGTAGGACCGGCCATGAATCTGATCTTTTTGGTACGTTCATGAAGGACAAGAATTTAAGAGTCTAGACAAAATCAAACTGGTTGCTAATTTAATTGTATAATTTATAATTTTTATGATATTAATTTTATTTTCTGAGATTAATATAATTTAACTCATATACGAGTACTGACTTATTAGATGTTCATTTTTTTGGAAAATCATATAAAATGTTTGTAAATATTATTATGTGAGCTCCATGTATCTATCGCATTTTTCATTCTTTTTACCTATTGTGGTATAGTAATTTCATTCTAGGTGCATCGTCTTTACCTTTAATTATTAATTAATGTGTACAAACTATTGTTAGCATTTTAAAAGAGTAAGTATGGAGTTTCTTGCCCATTCTTCTCTATACATAACTCCCTTTTGGAAGGGGCGACTAGAATCAATTAACTATTTTTGTAATTACTGACGTTCAAAAGTGCCTATTTGAAATAAATGATTTGACTTTGGGACACAGGGTGAGTTTTAGGATCCAGGTGAAATTATAAATAAAGTATGGAAACATAAAAGAAAATAGAAGCCAATGGTGAAACCAGGATTCCTCACAATGTTTTTCCTTCACCGATGTCAGTAATGTCTAAGATAAATTCAGAAAGTACGTATGAGTTGTAAAAGTCCCATTGGTACTTGTCAGGGATTATAAAGTAAATACCTAGAACGGGGGAATCAGTACTAACCCGGATTTGAACCCACAACCACAATCTTTTCATTATAATCATCATCATCATTTCAGCCGAAATACGTCCACTGCTGGACATAGGCCTCCCCCAAAAGGGGGGGGGGGGAATTTGCCATAATCGCCACGCTTGGCAGGCGGGTTGGCGATCGCAGTACCTAGTGATAAAAATGCATAGAGAAGGCTGCTGCCCATTCTCGAGTAAGTCCCTTAGTCGCCTTTTACGACATCTACGGGAGGAAATGGGGTGGTGCTATTCTTTGCGTCCGGCACCACACGGTACATCATTCATTTCATTCATTATAATATGTCTGGTTAATTTAACATATTTATTATTCTGCGTTCTTCCCATGTAGGATTTCTATTCACACTAATTTCATTCATTAATTCATCATAAACGTCAGTATAAAATTACCGACGTTACACGAATACTAAAAATACATTAATTTTATTTTGGTCGACTCCCCATTCCTGACGTTCACATCGTAAAACATTTGATGCTAATAAAATGTATAATTAAACAATTTTTACTAATACGTATGGATAAAAAGGTTTAAGTAAAAAGATGTGCGTGCTTTTGCGGTCTTACGCGCCTGCGTGTTTATTTGTACAATTTTTTTTAATAATATTTAACTAGCTGCTGTCCGCGGCGTCGCCCGCGTGGCTCTTTCTAAAATAATAGTAGTCTTAGTTACTCCTTTTAACATCAGCTATCTGTCAGTGAAAGTCCCGTCAAAATCGGTCGGAACAAACAGACAGACAGACAGACCGACAGACAGGCAGACAGACCGATAGACACACAGGCTGACAGACAGACAGACAGACAGTCAAGGCTCGTACAGACTAGTGCGATATCGCGGGCGCGACGCGACACTAGTAGCACAATTTCTTTGGCGCTGCCTGTCGCGCCCGCGATATCGCGCGAGTCTGTACGAGCCTTCAGACCACTGTTGGTCTGACTGTCTGTTTATTCCGCAGGCGCAGCCGCGCACGGGTCTTGCGCCGACAAGCATGAACTTTTTTAGTTCAATTGTACCTTATCTTCAATTCATTACATAATAATTGATTCCAATGCCCGTGCCGCTTACGTATTGATTAGGGTTGTGTAGCAAGTTTTCTATTGATCAACCAAAAAATGGAAAAAAAACGGTTAAAAACGACCGAGAATGGTATAAATTTTGTTCTTCTTCAAAAACGTTTTTATAACGTTCCGTTCGAACGTAACCGAAACAAATCGTTTCTTAGGTTTTTTTTTAGACAAAACCGTTTCGAAAAGTATATCGTTATCCGAGCCCTGGTTGTAAGGGATCTATTTTGAAGGACGAAATAGTACGCTGGGGATTGTCCTTCGTTTGTGCAGGCCTATAGGAGGCCCACTTTCACTATGATAATACAATCATACAGATGATACAGATTTTATTGTATCAAACTAAAATAAAGTTTTCCCTTGCGAATCATCAACAATTCGCTCACATAACTCATACAATCATAGCCACAAAGCAATCTAACGAAAGTTTAATTTAGAATTCTATTTCGAAATCAAAAGGTACCCGAGGGATCACAAACTCTATTTCAACATTTCTGACACGAGCGAAACCGCAGCCAAAGGCTAGTTTTGTTCATAAACTTTTTATTGCGGCCCTAATATATTTGCTTAACATATCTTTGGTTCGCCCAGATGTATTTCTTTGATGTTGCCGGTTAGATTTTTGCGTTACTACGTAAATGTGTTTTGGTCTAGTGTTAGTGTACGTAATTAAATATGTCGGTTTTCTGTTTAAAGAATACAATTTATGTACTAGGGTTTTCAGTCTCGCTGTTTCTGAGTGTCCGAAAAAAAAAAAATACGAGACTCGAGGCGGTCTCGAAATTCCCGGAAAAAACGAGACTTTCGAGACTACCAAAGTAGGTTTCATACTTATAGGCTAGGCTTTAAGGCAGTCAAAACAACATAATTATTTCAATCAAGTATTTTATTAAACATAGTTACAAACTCAATTATTTATGAGAGTAGTTTCATTTCATTTCCCGCGTTAGGAAAAGCTCTCACTACTTCTACGCTAGTGTGGGGGGGATAAATATTAAGTAATTGTAACAGTAGTATAGGTATTTCAAAAGTCTCGTTATTCCCGAGACCGATTATCATCGGTCTCGGGAATAAAATACCAAAGAATAGTCGAGACCGAGATACACGGGATGAAAGTCCTAGTACATACGTATGAATGTACTGTGTGTAATAATTTTATAATCGCTAGGTAGGAAGGAATACTTTTCGTATTAATTGTAACAGTTTTCGTTGAAATAAATAAATTTTATTTTCATATGCTTTTAATATAAAGTTGTTACATCATCACGTCAACGCCGGCTGTCGCAGAAAACCAGCGCTGGTGCTCTGTCTCGCATAGGGTCGCACGTTGTGTTCTTTCTTTGCGTCACATGACGCAAAGAAAGAACACAAACTAAAGTAAAAAGATTATTGTTGTATTGTTATTTTAACACTAGCTTTTGCCTGCGGGTCCGCCCGCGTGCATGTCGGTTGTCGCGTAAAAACTTAGCCTGTGTCCTTCTCCATATCCCAGGCTATATCTCTGCCAAATTTCATGATGATCAGTTCAGCGGTTTAGGCGTGAAAACATAACATACAGACAGACAGACAGAGTTACTTTCACATTTATAATATTAGTATGGATTACAAACAGACAATTCAATTTTATTTATTTGTATAGAGTAGGTATAGATAACTTACTGACAAAATAACATAATTGTCCAGCTAACATTATTATGACCTTGTACCGACTACACCAAAAAAAGTCCCGCAAAGGGAAAACTTGGGTTACATACATATTCCAGCTGATAAAAATAGCAGATAATCATACCTAAGACTTGTTAACCGCTCGTCTAAAAAGTGTACTAAAGAAATGGCTTCTGGTACTTATATACACCGAAACAGAATCATTTCTCTAATGTTTGTCGACAAGCCAAAGTGCCAGAAAACAACATCCCTCTTACATATTCCCACCCTCACAGACACTCACCCAAACACTCACAATGACACACACAATATAATATACACGCTTCACTAAACCAGCCTGTAAACAGACATAATCTGCTCAATCGTACTCAGACCCCCAAGATGCTTAGTTTGGGGGTCAACGGCCAAACCAAAATATTGTGATGTACAAACTTATTTGTGTTTTGCTAGATCATAAGTCTTCATCACCTTTTCTTTTTGCCAATAAAACTAAAATAGTACATTGTGATACAAGGGTGGGAAGTAGGTTATTGCAAACGAGCTGTCATTAACAAGCCCGAGCCGAAGGCGAGGGTTTTTAATGACACGAGTTTGCAATAACCTACACACCCGTGTATCAAACGACGTTTTTCAATACAGTTGTGGGAAATAGTAACAAACAAATTTAAAAAATTATCAACATAATAATATCACACAAATTAAAATTTTCAGAAAATGGCGCGTTTTTGCAACTGGACATTTTTTTTTTTACAACGAAAACCGCCTATTCGATTTTTGACAAATTATGATGTGAAAATAATTTAATTAAAACTGGTAATTAAATATATTAAACAATCATTTAAAAGACTTTTGAGAATTCAATGCTAAGACATACGGACTCATTCATTTTTCCTCGTATAAAATCTATCCTATTTTATTCTATGTATGAAAACTCCATGCTACTAAACTTTTTAAATTGACTTATAAATTTAAAACTAAACTACAAAACAAAATGATCGAGCTCGTTAACAATAGTCACGACCGCGTAACAGAAAGATAAACGCGTAACTAAAATGAAACTTAAAACCTAAGCAATAAGGTTAAAAACATTTTGTTGACAATTTCGTGCTTACTGTATTTTGGAACTAGACGTAGTTCTTGGTATAATTTCAATGCTCAGAACACAGTAGGTAATCATTGAAAGACGTAGAGTTGCAGGATATTTTTTTTTTTTTTCAGCGAATTTTAATTTTTTAAGGTAGCAAATATTTTTGATCAATTTAAAAAAAGTAGGTAGTAGGACTAAATTAGTACAATAGTTATTTTAATAAGGGGGATGCGCTGTGGTAGCCCGCGAAATTCAAATTTTCTTGCGTATTATGAAATTTGTAGGTCCGTGTCAGGTTGTAATCTTGATCAGTTCAGTTATGTCCAATTTATCAAAATGAATTGAACAAATTGTTGAATTAAAAATTCAACAATTTGTTACTTAGAACTTTTTCAAGGTTTAAATATTTATTCTCCTCTTTCTTTCGCGACAATAGATACCCATTCTGCATTGCGAAATGAGTCGCTAGGAAATCTACAAACAAAAATAACATATAAAATAACAATACTACTCCATGCATTTCCCTGTTCCAGAACAGTTGATGTTTGTTACAATAGTTGGCGCGTTGTCGCAAACATTGGCCAACAATCATAATATTTGCTAAATGATGTATAATTTACTATTTAATTGTTATTATTTTATGAAAAACACATACATAATGATATAAACTTACCGAAAAAAGATATTCCTTCCAAAATCTTGGTGTTACGGTGGTAATTTACACAATTTTTGAACGCGCACTGCGGCAGTTTGACGTCTTAACGTTGGCTATGTTTGGACGATACTAATTTGAAATAAGACCACAAAGTATTTGTGCTCTTATTTTTCGGGCCGTTTTTGAAGCGCTTATCGGGAATCTAGTGCTATTATTGATCGAAGGTGATAATCATCCAATTGATTTTCCGTAATGTTATGTGAACAACATCCGCATGTCGAGATCAAGGTCGCGATTATGCAGTAACATTGTCATTGAGGACATTTAATTATGTGCACTATTAATTATGTCGTAACGTGCATTAAATATGTATTAAATGCAGTGTTGGACTGGTTACGGATGCGAATCTAAAAGTTGTAAAGATCAGATTGCTGCAATAATATTTTATCAGCGTTGAGGATATGTGACGGTTATTTTATTAAAATCTGTGTAAAAGCATATCAGTGTTCGTTAGTAATAATGATACATACATAAACTCACGCCTTCTTCCCATGAGAGTAGGCAGAAACTATAGAACGCCACCTGCTACGCTCCTTACATATGTACTCCTTTTGCTTCGTTTACGTTCATACATCAGAGGCCCTGGGCATACACGCACGCCGGTTGCATTTACTGACCTAATTAGGTCACTAGGTATATGTTCTCCTAGGGCGTTTCCACTCACATCTGTCTTGCAAATACCTTTTGTTAGTCGCTTTTCATTCATCCTCTCAACATGATTAAACCATCTAAGCATATTCTAATAATATATGATATTACAAGGAAATTGCCAACCCACATTAAAAAACTGCTCCTATCCGTAAATTTATGATTACGAATAATGTACTAATCTAAGCGGATGAATTGACGAAAAATTATAAATTGCTGATTGAATCCTTCTCTGATTCCAGGAAAACGAACCGCCTAGAAGAGGCGCTAAATATCTTCGACACGATTGTGAACAATGTCAACTTCAAGGGCATCTCCATCATCTTGTTCCTCAACAAGTCGGACCTGCTGGCGCGGAAGGTCGCCAGCAAAGAGACTGACATACGCTGGTTCTACCCGCCGTTCGCCGGCGACCCGCACGACCTCAGAGATGTGCAAATGTTCCTGCTCAACATGTTCGCCAACGTGCGCAGAGAGCCCAAGACCACGCTCTACCACCACTTCACCACCGCTATCGACACGCACAACATCGAAGTGGTATTCAACTCTGTGAAAGACACAATCCTCAATCGTAATCTAGAATCGCTCATGCTGCAGTGACGAACGCAACAGAACTGCACCTACGGAATTGTTAAATTGTGATATCTGCTGGCAATATTCCCACTTTGTGATTCAACCTCGCGATTTTTCCATTATTGTGTTTTTCTATAACTTGCTCATCAGCATAATAGTGTAACACATCTGAAAAGACAAAGAATGTGATTTGTTGATGATGGCCTAACGGTCGGAAGAGTGGCTCTTGTATAAATGTAATATGACATGTATTTATTTACCAAATGTATGGGATTTGGTAAAACTGTGTACCTTATTCTAACGTATTGTAATTATAAAATTTGTATATCAGTATATTTATGACCAAAAATGTAGATTTTGCACGTGATGAACATTATTATGATCACTGGGATATTAGCACGCGTTGTTTGTCCGCAAAGGACCGACGCGCTGTAGTTCTGTAACGAAACACGCATACTCGTTAAGTGCGCAATATTATAAACGTAGCGAATTAGACGAAGTACGGTATGCCAGGGGGTTTTTATAAACTAATGCCGTTTTCTATAACGTTTTCTCAATGATTGTAGATTTCTTTTATATCGATATCACTCTTAATTCGCTTGTGATGATATTATAGTGACGGGATTGACAATTTTGCTGGAGTGAAATTAAAACAAAAATGCCATGTAACCTTTATTTATGTTAGTCCTCGTAAGTACTCAATTTTCTCAAAATTTCACGTGTAGTTGTATCACAGCTTGAAGCCACATGTATAATTAATGAATTAGAATAATTGGTATGTAATTAACTATAATATTTCCATCAGTACAGTTGTCAGTCTCGTTCATATCGCGAATACTTGGTTCTCGAGGTAGCAGTGCCAAGTTGTAGCGCTAGTGGTAATGCCGACTACCGCTATATCATATAGACGTAGTTACAATGAGATTGCTCTTATAGGGTGCCACGAAGCAAAGGAACACACCTTTGCGTTGGGAAGACTTTATATAAATCCCTCCCGGGAGTAAAAATGTATATAAATAACCATTGTTAGAAAAATCGTTTATAATCTGTGATTAAAAGTGTAAAAAGTATTAGGCTGTAAACAGCAACGAAATGTAAGTGTCTCTTGCAACAAAAAAATAAATGCTTTTTGACGTTTGACACGGTTGACAAATGACGCTCAAATTTTTTTATTCATTGCGCTGATGTTGGTATCTTTTGAGTCGAGTGTTCTAATCTTACGAGTATTCCGTCCCTTGGCACAATTTAATGCAAAGACGCGTAATCTCACTAGCTTCTACCACGTATTTTTAATTATAAATTTTTTGTACAATATACAACATAATTATATTTTTAAAGGCGGGCACAAAGGTGTACAACCTTTTCGATAATTTTAATGTGAATTTTATCTGCACTTGCTTTTGTACGTGTGCGGGAATGATCTGATTTTAATTATTATTATTATTTTAAGTACAACGCATAATTTTCGATCATAATAATTATACTCATTTAGTTTTAAGTCTCATAAGCTTTAGCATATTTATTTTGAGATCGTCTACAATTGTTTATTTACGTGAGAGTTTAGATAGAATTTATCTATTTATTATGTGTACATTTTTATGGATGGTTTACTGAGGCTAAATGTGTAAATACCTCTTACTTTACTCTGTATATCGTTTCTTACTATTTTAGTTTTTTTAAATTTTGGTTAATGTAATGGTCTGATCGGTTAGAAATGAATTACGGATTATATTTCCAATATCAGTGATAAATTTTGCATTTAGTAGTGCCATTGTGTGGTGCAAACAGTGTTGCCACTGGAAAAAGAACACGCCTAACAATATAATGTCAACACTGCCGCGTTCAATATGTTCAAATTTTAAAATACATTAAATTGTTAACGTCTCAGAAATGATGATGAATAAATAACATTATAATAATCTCGATGTAACACAGTGCTATTTTACTCCATAGCTTTGGCCGTTTTAAGACAGTTTGGCTATTTAGACTGGTTTAAAGCGTCAGACACAGCAATCATATTTGAACACTTGCACGGGTATTTACTCAAAGTTTGATCACATATTTACACTTTGCCATTCGGTGTCGGTTTTACGAGCGCACATCAAAGCGTTCACAGTTCAAATGTGTGCGTAGCCTGCTACAGTAGTACAGTTGCACAAAGTTCAGTTCCTCGCAAATTACTGAGCGGAACGGTCGCTTTTTTCAGTCGCTACCTTGTTCTATTACGATACTTTTCACACTTCCACTCGCGTCTTCTCGGACTTTTTAGTTTATTCTTTTGAACATGATGTAATAAATAATTACATACACTTAAATAATACAGGTATACCGCGTTCATAAAAACGTCGTCCATCTTGTTTGTGGTCTATTTGAGTACTATGAAGCGAACGGTCCGCAAAGCATGTCTGGCAGGTGAAGCAAACATTTGTTCAAATGTGTTAACAAAGTCTTTCAAAATCTGTGTTCAAATATGTGTCTAATAAAGGCGCCCCCTCATAATATCAATTAACTTTTATTGATGCCAAAGGTTGACTAACATCTTGACGCGAGATAAAACGTATACAATTGTTAGGTGCTCAGATACCAATAATCTGAAATAAAGCATGCTATCCAAAGGCCTGGCTTCTTAGATAAATATCTATGGATAGTTCCCATCCTGTAATGTATGTGCCTCGGTTTATTTATAAATAAAATTATTTAGATTATTCACTGTCCATCAGTGGCGAGCTGTAAATTTTTGTAAGAGAGAAGCCGGTTTTAATTCACTGACTACATTAAAGTAAAAATAAATTTATAAAATAAAATAAAAAGCACTACAAAGTGAAAAATAACTTTAATTTTAGTTACGGTGTCTATGGTTTTGTATTTTTGTTTTTTGCCACTGACTTTCGAAATTAAAGTAATTTTTCCCGTAGTGTTTTTTTTGGAAGTCGATTGTTTTTTTTTTTTGGAAAGTTCTTTTTTTTTTGGAAAAGTCCTTCCGATGGGAAGCCGGTAGAAATCGTGTTATATGGTAATTTCGCCACTGCTGGATATCAAAGTTACTTTTGTATATTTTTTTAAACTAGAAAATATTTAGACGCAATAAAATTTTATGCTAAGAAAAACAATTCACACATTTTAAGTTGGTGCTTAAATGATTGCAATTTGAACCCTTTAGCGCTGCAGTTTAAGTACAATTTTGCGTCACCTTAAAATGCAATGATTATCCGAAGTAAGGTTTTATGTACTATCTATATAATTATCATATTTTTTCTCATATCGTAGGAATTACCGGTTTCATTTGCAATAGTTTTCTTATATTATGTGACTAAGAAGTCGGTCTTTGATGATGGAACATTACAATCCTGATGACTGTTGTATCAATGTGCAAACAGCTGCATTAATTGATTACCACGCGGGTGTGGTTCACAATAAATGCAACTGCGCAGTCACGCGCAAAAAGACGTATACAGTTTTCGATGTAAAAATCCTTCTAAAATACGACGTTGAATATGGTTTGAAGATACTACACGCACAACAAAACACTTAATAATCTCAATAACTACTAAAGTAGAAAATCTTTATTGAATTCTACAAAGTGTATCTATCTTTTTGCACGCGACTACATGTTTGAATTAATTCATAAAGATGAACTGATGTTTATATGAAGTCGGAAAATGTATTAGTGAGGTGAATGTGGGTCTCAAATTGGTAGCGACTAAGTCGAGGTGTGATTTATACAATGCTGTTGTAGTTAGTGTCGCGTGGAACATTTGTTTGTTGTTATTTTATAATGTTGCTATTTTAGTTATTTTAAAAGGGAGAGAAAATCTGAAATCGGTTTTTAAAATGTGCGCAAATTTTTGCAGAGACGACGATAATTTTATTTATCTGTGAAAACAAAATGTCTATTTATGGAACAGTTTATGTACTCGCATATTAACAGACTAGAAGAAAGGAACAGAAAAATACGTACAAAGGTGATGCTTATTTCTAAAGAAATCTCTTCCAGCATACCTGCGATAGGAAAGTAGAAAAAAAGATGTAGACAACGTGTATAAGAGTAGAAGTATAAGCAAAAAAAATAAAACTATTCACTAATTTAAATATAAAACACACATTATGGGAATATACTTGCATACATAGGTACATACTTCTTAAATAAGTATCACTAAAATATATATAATTCTAATGTACTTAGTTTATAATAATAAATACATAATATGCAATTACGACGAAGTAGAAGGACAGTGTTCTTTCACTCACACTTTGCCAGTCCCTCATATCAACTATGTGCAAGCCAAAGATTTAATTCGTTAGATTTACCCTCATCGTAGTAAGTTCATTATAACAATGCACCGCGCTCCGTCGCGTAGCGCGGGGCGGCCATAGCAAACAAATTGGGCCTCAAGTCTTCTATTACAATAGTGTCAGAATGGTCTATCATTGATTTCATAATTGTTGATTTTGACAAGTTTGGTAATCTACTAATATAATGGCGTCATTATGACTTTCCAGTGGTCAGCCACTGACACTCCATTGGAAGAATTGGTAATCTCGTACATAATGACAAATGAAACTTCCTACTAAACTTCCAAATTCTTACTACTTCAGATTGCATATTACACTAATAAATAATATGTAAAAATATATAATTATAAATGAAATCTGGCATTAATAAATGTTCAAAATGCCATTGTAATACAATTCTATTACGAGACCATTGACCGACCAATGATCGACCATTATGAATTAAGCAGATAACGAACTTTTAGCAAAATGACAATGAGATCGTATTGGAGTGACGAATTTAAAAAAATAGTAGACTTGGGCCCTTGCATTGTAGCTAGTGATCAGCTCAATTTTTCAATAGCTTGACTAGTCAATAGTAACGAATTCTTGCCGACTTTGATCATCGACGCTCAATTTTTGAATAGTCTTAAAAATCCATCCAATTTATACTGATATGGCAGCTTAAAACTGATATCTGACGTTTTTCGCACGTTTAATTGCATCAAATTGACCTGCTGTTAAGAATTGATAAGATATGATATAATACGCGATGATATATCACAGTGATTTGAACTTTTTATATAAAAAACCTTTTTTAAATCATAATATTACCCAAAGATTTGACTTGGCGTTTGTGAAATAGGTTCCATACCAAAACAGCTTACTAGCTGTCGTTTTGTTAAGTTCTCCATCGACACGACTGTACAATCTGTACATACCGTTGAAATTAAATTACGGGTATTTAATTGCCCACTGAGCCTACCTGCGTGTTTCCCTCGCGTAGATACGCGACGGCTGCCCGTCGCGGGCGCCCGCTTCACTCATTTTCGCCCCTAACGATTTGCAAGGTGAGAGAGTATGATAACAAGATTTGTAAAAATCTACTAAGGATACTAACATACCTTTATTTCGGCGCTCATTCGCACATATATATAATTCGCGAAAAAATACAAACACATAAAGAACAAGTTGGCCGTTTTTCTTCACATCGACGCATACGGCCATCGGACAACATAATGCTTTGACCCTGTGTTTCACACAAAAGCACAACATATAACACAACACAAAATGTAAT
The DNA here is from genome assembly GCA_947523025.1 of Dryobota labecula. Classification (NCBI taxonomy): domain Eukaryota; kingdom Metazoa; phylum Arthropoda; class Insecta; order Lepidoptera; family Noctuidae; genus Dryobota; species Dryobota labecula. The sequence continues at coordinate 5,175,515 of OX383292.1, forward strand.
GTTCCACGCAACAGGGGTAGTTGTAAGCTGAGGGTGCCAATCGTATTGCTCGAAATATCCGCAAATGTAAGTTGTAATCATAGCATCGTTAGGCCTATGGAATATTTCGGTAGTTAACGGAGCCCTTAGCATGTGGTTGCTAAGTTAGTTGTATTTTATGAATTTTAAAACATATGTTAGGAGTCGTTTTACACTCATGTTAACGTATGCTAGAGTGTTGACAATATCTTTTGGAATTCCTCTATATTTTGTATACAGCCCAATATTTATTGTACAGTGTAATAAAACACCATGCATGTATAGTTTTGTGGTTTCATTTTAATTCATTTCTATGTTGGTTAGAGTGATCGCATGCTGACACAGGACATTACCGTAAGACAGGTCGTTGTCCAACAGACTCGAGCATTACTTCAAACTAGTTTCAATCATAATGAGCTTTAAACTACAATGACATAAATATAAGATTTAATATTTACCCTATGACAAGTCTACTGAAAAGTGACTGATTGGCTTAAATCCTTGTCTTATAAAGAAACTGAGCAACTTATAGTATCATAAACACGGTAAACACACCCTCATACACCCTCACACACACCCTTACACACTTTACCCCACTTCCACTCCAGTTATACTAGGTACCCAGTAACCTCCACATAAAGTATATTCTCTTTTTTTATTCCTTTAAATAAAAAAATAAAAAATCTTATTTATAATTATTTAATAATTATTTATGAATTAACTTTCTTTGGGAAGTCTGGAACAATAATAATAATAATAATAACCCCATCGCCGTATCTCTACGTTGACGTCGTGGTGGGGCTTGTGCGCTCCGAACTCTAGATCTGTGCCGGTAGAGTTTACTTTGCCGGAACATATCTAGGATGAGGAGCCAGACCAAGAGAGATACAGAAACCCGCAGGGCAGCATGTGGCGAGCTGTTGGGCAGTTGCGACCCCACGGACCCTATCTCCCGGGAGAAGTCATGTTCTTCATCTCTAGCTTGCCTTTATTGGCCGGCTGGAGTGAACACTGACGAGGAACTGAGCTCCCACCTCATTCTTGCCTTTATTGGCCGGCTTGAGTGGAGATTCGCAAGAGCAAACGTGCTCGGAGGAAGGAAGTATTCCAGTAAGTGCTTGTAGGGATGTTGACCCTCTTCCGGGCTCTGGGATTGTTCTGAGAGCCGTGGAATACCTCTCCACTCCTCGAGCACCTCAGGATATGTTGCCTCCTTGTCGCTACGTCACTATGTGCTAGCGACCGTTTCCAGGGGCCCATAAATGAGTGTGCAAGTCACCCCCTGCCATTTTATCCGTGTATAATAAAACATTGATCAGGCAGGGGCCATAGTCCTTCCATAGTTTTAGGTAACCAGTCCATTTTAACCACCCAATCCCATAGTCCAATATCTTTGTTTCCATATCCTGCAATAGTCCTACACCAACCGGGGGTTGTCCTTGGGTGCACTTGCATAATGCGTACAGGGATAATCGTCGGTTGGTGCCTCATTTAATTAAAAAGCGTCTAACGGGCCTCTGCGAGTTGGCTTCGGCCCCTCGTACGCCTTACAAAGGTCCGGGACCCCAGGGTCCCGAGATATGTAAACAAATACAAATAAATTAATAATAATAATAAACATTTATTTCTGACCAGGTCCATATTTTGTTAGTAAAAATGTACTTAAAAAGAACTAATGTTAGTATAGGCAACACAATTAAATTACGACATGAAGCCGCACCCACCTTTGCAGCATGGGGGACTCCCACCGATCAGCAAAAACACCCAGTATAGTGTTGGTACTGCCACAAACGCGAGCGAGTAGGGAGGCGCATCTTTTCCTAACGATAGCGGCAAAGCCATCAACCCGCAACTCGGCAAACATCCCTGACGACAGGGACAACAGTACCCTTAGTGCATTATTAGGTATATTGGACACGCAGGACAAATGACTGTACAACAATGACTGTACCTATATATTTTTGAATTCGGCGTTGGTAGCTGCGCGTGCGCCACAGTATTTTACTTTTTCTCAAGTTTACAATTTACAAAGGAAAACGAAGATATGGTTTTTCTTTGTAAATTGTAAACTTAAGTCATTCGAAATCAACTTTATTATTTATTTATTTAATGTCTTGGGTTCGTGTCCAGGTCTGGCAGTGTGCCAGTGTTATTGGGTGTTCCATCGGGAATTCTTTTCTCAGTAGCAACATGGAGTCAGGATTTGTACCCAGCTTGCCGTTCCGTTTAGAATATGCTATAGCCTATTGCTATTAGACGGAAACCCCATACTAGGTATTATGCAGGATACATATGGAAAACAACTGGCGATATTTATGTACAAAGTAAATTTTTATTTTTGTTCTTTTCCTACTCACCTCTGCTTAACCCCGTCGGGGAATGTAGGCAAATACCGTACCGGTAGTACCGGGGGGTTGTGCAAATGTGTAAAACATTGTGAATAATAGAGTGCGTCCATGGCATTGTAGAAGTGAAGAACCATATTGTTAGCTGCGAGAATTGCCATAATTGTCGGACCCAATTTGGTCCGACCAAATGCCTTGCACACAGGGCTAGAAAAGCCGGTATTTTTGGGAAGCGGTAGCTACCTTGGTGTAATACGTGTACTATTGGTGTTTATTAATCAGTATCGGTACTGTACCGGTACCAAACAAATATTTCCGTAAGTAAGAGTGAGAAAACAGATATAGTACCTAACCTAAGTAAAAAGGATAGTTAATAAGCATTAGAAATATAACTTCAAGGTACAAATAAGAGATTTGTGGTATGCTGCGGGTACCTGAATTTGGAACCGGTACTTTATTTTTATTTTTATTGTTTATTAATTAAGGGTTAAAACAAAATATAAACAGAAACATCACAAAAACCTCAATAGCTTTGTCTGGATGCTGAAACACTCAAGCAATCTTAAAACTAACTAAATATCATTACCTATATAAGATTAAAACATCGTTTATAAAACATTGTGGGTAGTTCGTCAATAATAACTAAAAAAGTACAAAAACAACAACGGCGCGGGTCAGACAGCCCGTCGATGCTAATTACTAAATGAGTGAAATTTAAACAGGATAATTTCCCTAATTTAACTTGTTAGGCTGAGGCCTCATTAGTGCGTTGCGTTGTGTCGTCACCACCTAAGGCCTCAGCCTTAGTCGGTGTATCGGTACCAGTCTGGAACTGGTACCCACGTACCGAAATGGTAAGAACCGCTAGCCGGAACACAACCTGTACTTTTGGTACCGGACCCTGCTTGCACACGACCGTTTAGCACACGGATTATCGCAGTATATTTGTTGTTTCTAGCCTTTAAATAAGGACGTCGTTAAAAGTTACCTATTCCCTTGATATAGAGGTACCTACCTAATCCTTTAGAGTAGGATGGCTGTCCTAGATAAATAAATAATTAGTAAAGATAGGTACAGATAATAGCGTAGGTTCCAGGCGCCGTGAAAATAACAATTCTTTTATATTAATTTATTACAATTGTCGGATATTAATAACGTAGGATTTCGCTCCAGATGTTTCGTATTCATTAGAGAGGGTAATCTCAACCTTTTCACTTAGTGAGTAATAAATTACTGCGCTATTATTCTTCTCAAGTCGTTACACTTAATGACACTAGTGCTCTTTCTAGCTGTACTCATTACGGTACTTAAAGTTCCTATTAAGAGATGAATTTTAATGAATGACGTAGGGTGAAAATAGTTTGAAACTTTCTAGTCAACATTTTATAGGTTCTTACCTATCTACTAGGTAGGCAATTTAATTGATCTGTCGATGGCAGATTAAGTACTATTGAGTATCTACCGGCTAACGGTACCTTAGGCGCCATCGCCACGGGCGAGAAAATCACGGCGATAGTAAATTCATTAGAAACTACCTATGAATCAATCTCCAAACGGCGTTATCATCGCGGCGATTATTTGAAGGCCCAGCGTGAATATCGCCGCGATTCTCTCGTCCGTGGAGATGGCGCCTTTAACCCAGTCCTTTCATACATTGGTACTTTACACTGCTAATAGCTTAACTTTTGATGTGAAACATCTATAGGCGCACGTGAGACCGATTTCTGGCGTGGCGACGCGTCGCCACGCGCAATCGACTGTGCGTTTCTCTCTCACTCGATCCGGCGTTAAGCCATCTCTTTCGCTCCACTGAGCTCGGATACCTATAATGTATACTCTGTTTATTACAGTACTCATAACCTGTGTTTTTCTGGTAAATAAATCATTTTTCTGTTCTGATAATAAAATGTCTGACCGTGATAATTTAGAGAGTGGAAGTGATCAGCCTCCTGCAAAGAAAGCAAAATCACACTATGACACATTATCAAGTCATCAGTAAGTTAATTATATTTTTATAATTAAAGTATGCATTTATCTGTGCATTTAGCACGCGTATATTTGGTGTGTATTGAGCGCCAGTAAATGTAAAATCTACTCTCTAGGTAGATTAAAATTCACATAAATTTCATTGCATATCATTTTATTTTATTTTATTGACATTTTTAGTTCCTACCACAATCTGTTCTTTTCTGCATACTACTTTTACGAAATAACGTCGATGTTTCACATCTACCAGGCGTCCCGTGACGGCTCCATTTTTTTAGTAGCAGCTCGGAGTTTTGATTTTGGAGTATTCCCGTTTGAGCACCTATTTTTTGAGCACCAAAGGTATTCCCATTTGAGAACACCTTTGGTGCTCAATGCATAGGTGCTCAAACGAAAATACTCCTTGATTTGTCCCCGGTTAATGGTCATAATAGTAAAGTATTTATATCATTTTCATTATTGTGAATGTGAAGACTATGTGGGTCATAAGTAGTTTTTATTTGTTTTGTTTTTTTTCTCAGTTAGTTTTTATCGTGGCGTTCAAACTGCCAAGTTTGAGTTATTTATGCAGCCTACCCAAATGTCCTTTCTTTGGTTTTGTTCGCCGAATCGTTGAGCTTTTAATAATTAATAATTTAAATTAATTTTGCATGGGTACCTATACCTAAATATTAATCACGCCGACAAAGTAAAACAAAACCTTGTTTTTTTTCCCTCCTTCCCCTAAACGTTTCTCGTATATCCATCCATGGTGTGGGGTATCGTGTTTGTGTAAACCATTTTTCGATTCAGGGATCCCTTTGCGAAATATTAACCTTAAAAGTGCTAATTTTTGTTAGAGTGAAGTGTCCCCCCCTTCTAGCTAAATGGTTGTATCGGGGGGGTGAAGCTCTAACCAACGATAGTAATGTAATCTAATATAAGTATTGTATCAGTATATTGACTTTGTTACAATTCGTTAGGTTAAGGCTCCTTCAAACAGGCGCGACACGCGACGCGACACAAAGAAATCGCGTGCCGCGCGACGAGCGGTCTCTTTGTGTCGCGTCGTGCCGCGCCTGTTTGTAGGAGCCTTTATGCGGTCCACGATGAGGAGCGCGTACCTAATCTTCCTTTTTTTATACATCAATGATTTTCACTATTGTTTCATTTCTGAAACTGTTTGAGCGTGAAACCTTAATACGTGTACCTACTTTAAGTACCTACGCACTATTGATTTTCATCTCAAACTTGGTTCAAGTACTTCGTGGCAACGTTAAATCTGTTCAGTAATTACTTAGCAATAGCGCCTAATTTAACTTTAGACAGAGTACTACGCTTATTTGAGACGTTAAAGAGAGCTATGTTAAGCTCGCTTTCTATGCTAATGTGATTATTTGAGTTAAGAGATTAACAATTACTTTTACAACCATTAGCGCTTTAGCATAAGCATAATTAGTCTATAATGTAATCCACCACGAGGGCCCAGTGCGGGTTGGTAGATGTCACATGTCTTCGAATTTTTGGTTCTAGGACATGGCGGTCTCCTCACAATGTTTTTCTTCACCGTTTTGAGAGCAATCGCGATGAAATAATTTACACGCGCCTGTTTGGTTTCAACCCCAAGACCTACAACTGCGCCTTATTATGGCTTATTATAGCATTATTAGCGCCTTATATTAAGTGAACACTTCGACAAATATCTGCGAATGCTTACTGCGAAAAAACGAAAGTGCTGAAATTACCATAACAGTAACGTTATCTAGGATAAGACACCTTATCATAGGTTAAACCCTACAATCGTTCCATAGTCTATTTGGTCTTCCCCTTCCCGCTTGTACGGGAACCAAACACATTCATACTCAAAACTTTTTCCACGATACGTGTTTTTCCTCAAATTGTCCTGAAAAAACCTAAAATAGGTACTTATTGTAGTAATAGTAGTAGTTTTTAGTAGCTTTGGATTCTTAGCCATTCCTACCTAGGAATGGCTAAGAATCCAAAGCCCCAAAACCGCCCCACTTTGGACTTTTAATAGGTAGATAAAAGCCACGATAAATAACAGGAAATGCTCGAGGAGCTTCCTGTAAGAAGCCATAAAGAAAACCAACAGATAACATTTCTGAACTAGGTAAACTTAAAAACATAAATTTACCTTTAGCATTTTATATTACACTAGCTTTTGCCCGCGGCTCCGCCCGCGTGGATGTCGGTTATCGTGTAAAAAAGTAGCCTATATCCTTCTCCTTATCCCAGGCTATATCTCTGCCAAATTACATGACGATCGGTTCAGCGGTATAGGAGCGAAAACGTAACATACAGGCAGACAGACATAGTTACTTTCACATTTATAATATTAGTATGGATTAGTATGGACTAGCTGCACCCTGCGGTTTCACCCGCGTAAGTTTCGATTCCGTGGTTTATAGGCAAAATGCTACTTTGGGTTACATTATTCCATTTTATTAAAAATTTCTAATTTTTTTGGAAATAAATTATCGCCTATGTTACTTCCAGATAATTTAGCTTTCTATTGGTGCAAAAATAGTTAAAATCGATCTTGTAGTTTCGGAGCTTATTCGATACAAACAAACAAAAAAATATTTCCTCTTTATAATATTACTAGCTGACCCGACAGACTTCGTTCCGTCAAAAGCTATAGTATGAACTCCACTACTCTACCTTACCTACCTACCTACCCTACTCTACCCTACCTACCTACCTACCTACCCTACCTACCTACCCTACCTACCCACCCTACCCTACCCTACCCTATCCTATCCTACCCTACGCTACCCTTCGCTACCCTACCCTATCCTACCCTACACTACCCTACCTACCTACCTACCTACCCTACCCTACCTAAAACTTAAAAAAAAAATCTCCGACCGAGGCCGATTCTCAGACCTACTGAATATGCATATAAAATTTCATAAAAATCGGTCAAGCCGTTTCGGAGGAGTATGGTAACTAACAACTTCGTCAAACGGGATATTCACATAATGTTCCCACTGCTGCTGGAACACGGGCCTCCTCTTTGTGAGAGGCAGTGGGTCATAATCCACAAATCCACCACGCTGGCCCAGTGCGGGTTGGTGTTGGTGGATGTCACATGTCTTTGAATTTTTCTAGAACATGCCTGTTCCCTACACGTAAAGTGTGGATGATATTTTTTTCTCAGCTATCACATGATGTTGGGCATCTTTGTGCCGTGTTCTACTATTTATTCTGTAACTGCTTTTTTCGAATAAATTATATATTTTTTTTACAAAAATGGATATTTCAAAAATATAAAGACATGGTAAAGATAGTATTTTATGCTTTTGAAATAAAGGTTTACAGCTATCTAAAAAGTGGGCTCCACACATTGCCCTGATGCATTTTTTTTTGTCCTTTAAAAACTCTTTGCACGTCTATTGAGTTTCCCCAAATAATAAGACCATAGCTAAGAGCAGATGCTACTTATAGCCGTATATACTTATAACCGTTCGTCTTATACTTTTCAGGACATACACAAAGCGATCAATTTTTTTGAGTATTTTATCTACGTGTGGTTTCCAGATGCACGGCACCATTACAATAGAAAAAAAAAATTGATTAGAATAGAGTTTGTACAGATTGTATATCCAAAGAAACAGGGGCAAATACAAATAGCGCACATTTTCCAGTTATAGGAGACCACATCATTTACTTATAATCTAGGTAGGTACAGTCAATTTGACAAGTTTTTCTTTAGATGGGTAGCCATTTCTCTTTTGATCGGATTGCATCCGACTTTAGGTGCTGACTGCTATCGTATGTTTAGAAGTTTCAGGCTAATATAAAAATAGTTTTTCATTTCTCAAACTTGGAAAGTACGCTTGAAGTTACCTGATCAGAGGGATGAAAACAGTACTTTTCGTCCCTTTTTTTTGGGAGGGTAATTTTCAAATAACTTCTCCCGCTATGGGCGGAGCGGGCGTGTCAGACTTTTACTGACTAAAACCCACCCGTGTTCCTTCAGTTGCCTGTGTCCCAGGGCCACGGTATCCCTTTCTGACAAACCCGCAACCCTGACAGGCACTGGTTCTGGCAGACCCCGTCAGTGCGTGCTGAAATCTCTTTGAGGCGCGCGTGGAATACAACGCGCTGTCGACCCGGACCTGGTCCTTACCGGACAGCGAGCCGTCCGCAAGCCCGCGCCTACGGTGGCCGGGAATTGGCTACCGATTCCCGCTGCCCAGGGCGTCTCCTGCGGCGACTAGGGGCATGAGGGCGCACAGATTGCCGCTCCCTCACGCGTTCCGATTCCTCCTACGCGCGCCAGGTACCCCAGCACCAGGAGCAGGTTGCCAGGTATTTATCGTCCCTGGGAAACGACTTTCCCTACTGTCAAAAAAAAACTACGCAAGCGATGGGAACCATGCAAAAATCGTCCCCACCCACCAACAGATTTCAAACATTTTCCATTTAATACATCTTGACTGCCTGATGATTTTCTACTATGACGACATCCGCCGTAGGAATGGGGTTTTCATGCAAAAATCGTATTTGAATATTATATTTTTTTGTAATTTTTGAGTGTTTTTTTTTTTTAATATACAGTTAATTACATATAAGAACGTTATCCAACTAGAACGCAGAGAAAAAACCGATCTTATCGCACCGCACCGCCGCGGCCGCCGCCGCCGCCGCCTTCGTCCCCGCTCCCTCTGACCACCTCCCGCCCTTTGGTCACCTTACGCACCTTACTCGTAGCGTTCCACTGTGTCCACTTTGTTTATTGCGTCATCGGATTGTATGCGACTATAATCCTATATGCCTGCTTTATCAGACTCGGACCTTATGATTACTTTTCGATTGACCCTGAAAAAAAATTATGGGCGCTGTCCCCACCCACCAACAGACATGGCACGAGTTTCAATATTATTATAACGTCCCATGAAAAGTCTTATAATCATTTCCAATCCAAAAATCAAAGGTTTCTTAAAAAAAAAAAAAAATTACAAACATCTGTTTATTTTAATTAAATAACTATAAAATAACACAGGTACATAGGTAACAATGAGGCGTGTGCCACGTGACAATGTGTTAACCTTTAATAAACTACAACAGAAAATAATGCTTCTAGACATGCCACGATACGAGTAGTATTTTTGATAAGTAAACTCGATTTTAATGTCTTCTATTGTGATATGATAATGACCGCGAAAGTTCAAAAACATGTAAGGCTTTGGAGTAACTAAAACGAAGTAGCTTGTACATGAAGTTGAAATAAAAAATACTGGCTGGTACCACAGAAATACAAACATAAAAAAGGCGGGAAAGCGGCAATTCGATCTTCAGTTGTTTTGTCGTGTGATAATTATTTCCATTATCAGATAGATATATGTATTTCTATCAAATGAGTTCATCAGATTCAGATATGTTTTTAACACATGATTTCATTAGAAAGACTAAAACAGTAGTGGAATATTGTTTATTTATGTTTTAATAAAATATTGTTTGTTTAACTAATCAGGTTTTTATTTACTTCCCTCATATTCGAAATAAAAAGCAGAGTGTTTACCTCGGATGGAAGAACCTATTTAGGCACTCCAACTATTGGCGTCCTCGTTGCGTGCCTAAATAGGTCCCTTTTATCCCTTGTCTAACAATCTACTATTAAGAATCCTTTAATAATGACATAAAGTTTGGCTTCTTCCATACTCACTAATTACCTACTAAAGTTTTGCGTCCGAGATGAATTTTTATAGTGGCCAGTAAAATGGCACCAAAAGTTAATTAGATGAAAAGTTTTAATAAAAGTTTAACGATGTGGCTGTCTCGTGCTGACGTGCCGGATATTGCAGTGATGCTTGTTAGAAGATAACGAGTGTTTTTGAAGGAAACATTGTTGGAATTATGATTGTCATTTTCGAGTACCTAGGTAGTAAGTTATTCGGTTTTTGATATGATAGGCTTTGAGAGATAATTCTTGTCCGCAATTTTATTCTTATCTTCAGTTTTATTCCTAATCAAAATACAAAACAGACAAATAAACTCGCCTACATTTTTTATAATGAAACCGAACCAGAAGACTATTGTCGTCGTCAGTGCTTCCATCTAAAGGTGTTCGATGATATTATTCTCATAAAAAATGTAACATTGCTTCTCTAGTGATGACACGAGCTAAGATTACTAAGCCAGCAAAAATGGTATTCCATTTTATATATTACTAGCTGACCCGACAGACTTCGTTCTGTCAAAAGCTATTTGACTGTGGCAGTTTGTCTACGCGTAAAGGAAACTACCTACCTACCCTACCCTACCTTACCCTATCCTACCTTTATTTTGATAAAATCTATTACCAAATGATGACTGACATGTTATGTCAAACGCCATAAAGTTACATTAGAAGATAGAGTTACCTACTTATTATTACAATAAAAATGTAAATATGGTCGTTTTCTTACAATTTTTTTTTTTTAACTTTCTTAAATTTTCTTACATAAGAACCTTCTCCTGACAATAACAAACACAACAAAAAAATAATTAGCGAAATCGGTCCAGCCGTTCACGCGTGATGCCGTGACCAAGGGAAATAGGGATTCATTTTTATATATATAGATTTCCCCTTAAACAAATATCATCCTTATTTTAGTGCAAATTAAGTTGATTTGAGATTGACAGTAGGTACTATTGAAAATCTTTAAAAAAAAGTGAACTGTAGCGTAAACTGAATCCTATACTCTATGTATAGGAGCTGTAAAGCACCAATTTTTTTTAACTTATTTTACCTGGTCTTGACCTCGATCTCGCCTGATGGGAAGCGATGGATGAGGTCTATGATGGAACGAGCATGCCCAGAAGATGCCTGTTCACTCTTGCTTTGAAGGCAGACGGGTTATATGTGGAAGGGAACACAGACACTGGCAGAGAGTTCCATACTTTGGTTGTGCGCATAATAAATGTGGAGGAGTACGACTGGACGGTATATCAAATAAGTACGGATGGTACCCTGCAGTAAGTCAGGTAGAGTCCGGTAATAAAAGGGCGATGGTGGGATCAGGTCGAGGAGCTCCTGCGCACACTCTCTTAAATACAATCTGTAGAAGACCGACAGGCAAGCAAAATTACACCGAAGACCAAATTTTTCAAAAACACATATACATGTCGGAGACGGATTGTATCCGGTACACCAGCGCCATCTAGTGGCGTTCGATGGAGTTGGTGGAGTTCGCGCCAACGAGTCTTGACTAATCGGGACGCAACGCCAGTGCTGTTTAGCGGCGCACGACAGAGTCTACAACATAACGTTCGACCGGCGAGAAGTGTCCGCCGCGGATATTGCAATACGTACCCGTCCGCCGCACATTCGACAAGTAAAGTTCATCGGTGGCGGTCAAGCAGTGAAGACGTCTAGGAACTGTTCCGCGTTCGGTATAGTGGTGTCGTGTACCAACATTAATTACTTTGCACACCCATTACTGTATAGAATCAAGTTCTTCTAACTGAACAGACAGATGTGCTGCTGGGGAGTTTGTTCCGCTACTTCTTCTTCCCAGCTAAGTACTAGGAAGTGGTGAAGGGATGGGAGTTTTGGGGGACTGTCTTATGTAAACTTTAATGTTCTCAGGTTGAGTAAATGACTTTTGAGTGTAATTCGGTTTTACTATTGCGCAATAAACAACACTACCCACAGTGCGCCCACAGTAGTTTAAAATATGGCTGATGATAACGAGAGAAACCTTCCGTTCTCCGACATACACAATATTATATACACCTAGTAATATATTGGCACATTCAGTTTTTTCACATTTTACAGAAACGAGGGTCAATGATTTAAAAAATGTAATAAATAAAATATGATTATTATGATAAATATGATTTTAATAAATAAATTTCATACATTTATTAAATCTCTGTTCTTTATGTATAAAATTAATTTATTAATCTAACTCAAAAACTCATTTATTTCAAATACTTAAACTAATTATAGGCACTTTTGAATTATCAAAGGGTCGGTAATTTCATATATTAATAAAATCTTTGACCCTCGTTTCTGTAAAATATGAAAAAAATGAATGTGCCATTAAATTACGTAGGAGAGCGATATTTGTATACATGTTTGGTTAAGTACTAAATTGCGAACAAAAGAAAGTAAATCGGCACTGGGTTCCTAATTCTATAAATACCACATCTTACTAAATCTATATACTTATAGTCTACTATAGTATAGTTAGTCGTTATATAGCTGTTCCTAACTGCTATATAACGATGCTAACAGTGTAAACACATACATAGATACACGATGGATAACACATTCACTTGAGACAATAGGTAGGTACATACTACAGCACCTACGACATGCCAATTGAATTGTGGCAACCGCACTGCAATCAATTATTATCAACAATACCTACTTACGTATTATGTTTGACGTAATATTGATCTGTTACCACGTCTAGCGATAGGTTTGCTGATTGTCGAGTCTGTTGTGTATGTTACCCCAGCAGGAAAGTGTCTCCTAGAGTGATATGAGTGGAACGTATAATTAGTGCGTAATCTACTGTAAATGTGTGCCAAATAAAAAATTTGTGCGTTTTGTCGTTTTGGAATATAACGGAAAAAACGATTCCTGCTGGAGTAACGTTTTTCCAGCAGGAAAATTCTAAACGAAAGGTCGGAGAGAGAAATATTTTGCATGGGCAGAAAGCTTATATTTGTGCAAAAATGTGCGCCGAAAATATATTTTGTGCGTCTTCAGGTTTTCGAGATATTGCATTTCCTGCTGGAGTAACGTTTTGCAGAATCGTGTATCTCTAAAACCATTATATGTGCGCCTGTAGAATAAACATATTTTATACGAGTATCTCTTTATTTGTGCGTATTTGTGACAGAATTAGATTTAAGAAAATATTTATAATTCTGTTCTATTTATTGGTATTATGAGTGGATTACCATGTCAGTGGCTTTTGCAATTATTCATTAACAAATAACCATGAAATTAATAGGGTAGTATTTAAAGGAAAATTAAAAAAATAGGTACTTTTTGTATCCAAAAACAATCTGAATTCCAATCAAAATTACTGATTGCACAGCAAAATACTCAACTAAAAATATTTATAAATAAACTAGCTTTTGCCTGCGGCTCCGCTCGCGTAGATGTCGGTTATCGCGTAAATAAAGTAGCCTATGTCCTTCTCCATATCCCAGGCTATATCTCTGCCAAATTTCATGACGATCGTATCAGCAGTTTAGGCGTGAAAACGTAACATACAGACAGAGAGACAGACAGACAGATAGACAGACAGACAGATAGACAGAAAGACGGACAGACAGCTACTTTTACGTTTATAATATTAGTATGGATATGGATGTTGTTTTTTTCTTACAAGGCTAGAAAGATTTCTGTTTGAATGATTAAAAGACAATCTAATCTATCCGATGAATGCAAATTATTTCGAACTCCCTTCGCTCTCTCACATTCTTCAGATTTTCTGCATAAGTCGACAAAGTAACTCAGTGATTTTAAAAGAAAGTTAGGGGTGGCGCGTATGTTAGAAGTTTGAGAAACCTCTGGTCTAGAGTATCCAAAACGCGGTTGAATGATCAAATTTCATGACGATCGGTTCAGCGGTTTAGGCTTAAAAACGTAACATACAGACAGACAGACAGACAGACAGACAGATAGACAGACATACAGACAGAGTTACTTTCGCATTTATAATATTAGTATGGATAAGCAACAATTTTTATTCCTGGCGCACCTGCTATTTATCTTAAAGTAAAGCTTTTTAATTACCTATCTACAAAAGGGACATCGAAATACCTAAACATCGAAGCGGGTCTAAATTTGTTTCCAAGCAATAATAATATTATAGTCGACAGGCCCCCGCTTCGCCGGGACCCTATTTCTGGATGGTTAAAAAAATTAACCACGAAGGGAATGGCGGGGTTTTTGTTCGCTCGCTCACTAGACCCCGCCATCCCTTTCGAACCTAACCTGTCCGTGTCGGGGTCGGGGTGCCCCAAATCCCGATAAGTTTATTTGTGTAAAAAAGTACTGGTGTTTTCCCTTCCATGTGGCGTAAAGCCCTTGTTCGGCCACTACCTAAGATACCCAATCCCTCTCTTCCTGGTCACTATCGCCCGATTTCCATCCTTCCCTTTCTATCTAAAGTGCTCGAGGCCAGTGTGCATAAACAATTCTCCCACTTCATTAACAGCAACTCTCTCTAAATAAAAATAATTGATACGTGATTAAAAAAAATTACGTACAATTAATAATATTCCAATAAAAACTAGTTTTGTAAAGGAAGGTATAAACGTATTTATGTACCTAGTGTTTAAAGTATTATTTTTATCGACTTTATCCGCATAATGTTTCCTGATAAACATTTATTTATAACAATAAAACAATCTTCCTTGAAAATATTTAGGAAAAACCTAACATACTATTTTTAACCGGTGTAAGGTGGCTTGCACATCAAGTTACCACAAACTGTAAAATATTCTCGTTCGATTTTGAACTTAAATATCAAGGTTTAAAGTTTAAAATCGTTTGGAGAAATTTGACAGTTCCGTGTAGCTTGATGTGCTGGCTACTGTACAGGGTCTAGACAAACATTTCGGCAATTCTGTAAGTCCGACATTGATAGGTTACCAGCTGACCTATTGGAATAGTTCCACGAAATAAAAATGCTTATTGTCATCAAAATACAAATGCTTAATTCAACATTCTATTTCAAACAGCATCCCACACTTTACACAGAAACACTATTTACAATCTATCTATCACACTCCGAATGCAGTATCTACTTACGCGTGGTGAATCACCTCGCCTTCCTTACAATGTGAATACGAATGAGTAATCATGACGTCACTTTGAGGATACAAAACGCTGTTTTCGACGTTAGTCGACAAGACTCGTTAGCTCAGTAGGTTAGAGCACCGATATAAACCAAATCTTGACCATCGGAGGGCGGAGGTTCAAATCCTTCACGAGTCAACCTTTTTTAAAACACGTATTTTTTTTAATCTTTTTTTTTTGGACGTTTCAGTTTTTTTATTGGGGTTTCAAGTTGACATTTTGTATTCTTGTTCCGGTCCAATGCCAAGCATTTATAAATTTGGAGAATGATCTGATGCTGCAGACTGGATAATACGAGTACGGGTGGGTAGCTTTGCGCGAGTCATTTTCCAGAGCCTAATTAATATTAGTGTAAAAATATTGTACGTCCGATTATCGCATTAATATTTTGTTCATACAAAATCGTGTGTGATTGGAGCCAAGGAGAATATCGCCATAACAAGCACAGCTAAGTAAAATATTAACCTGTTAAATCAATGTCAACGGAGAGCGACATTATAATATTTATCTCTTAAATAATGGCAAGAAAATCCTATTATGAAGCTCCGTATTGAAGCTCCACGTTCAATACGGAGCTTCATAATAGGATTTTCTGATTTTTTGACGTGGAGGCGTGGCGATCAGTATTGTACTTAGCTGTGCTTGTTATGGCTATATTCTCCTTGGCTCCAATCACACACGATTTTGTATAAAAAAATATGAATGCGATAATCGGACGCACAATGTTTTTACACTAATATTAATTAGGCTCTGGGAAATTACTCGTGCACATCAATATCTATCACTTTATTTTATATCCCTGGTTTCGGCACCAAATTTTTAAGACATAGCAAACAAATAATTATGAAATTGTATAAAATATTTATTTAGCTTTGTGCATACATGAGATGTCACTGAAAGAAAAAAAAAAAAAATTAGATATTAAAGGTTGACTGGTACTGACTGGTAGAGAATGCCTTGTGGCATTAAGTCCGCCTAAGTACCACTATTGTACATGAAGTTTAAATAAATAAATGAATAAAATATTTAAAATTAAGAATAATAATAATGAATTATAAGAAGAGGTTCTATACCTTCTTGTTGGTTCACTGTAGACATTGGCAGAATGGTCGACTTCGGCTTTGATTTATTAAAAAATTGAATGTAATAGAACTAAGAAAATAAATCACTGTTAGGGTAAACTAATTAGCAGATATGCCTACAAGCTAGATCGATGTTATAACGTTCACTTTGTTACTTAAAAAGCGGTGTCTCCCAACTACGCCGTAATTACGGTAGACCTACCGTAATTTTTCTAGATCTACCACCTACCTTAGACATGTTATTACGGTGCCACATTCTACTGTATTTTCGTTCGTGCCCTTATTTGTATAATGGCAACACTTAATTTAGTTAAATATTACAATTTTATTACGGCAACACTTGAATGGGAAATAGGGGAGTCCCCAAGATTTGACTTCTGTACGTAGACAAAGAAAAAGACAAAGTATTGTTCTCGGTTTTTATGTCAACTGAATCGAATGAAAATCTTAGTGAATTCTTAGACTGCCTAAGTGAAATAAATGCGATGATTGGAAGTAGTGGGGTGGATGCAGTGTTTATGCTCGGGGACTACGATGCAAAACCAATTGGACTGTTCGGTACAGAACTTAGCAACTTTTCCTCTGAAGTGCAGTGGCAGTGCGCTGACGTTACCTTACTAGCCAGTGGATCGAATACTACACTTATGTAAGTGATGCTCACGGACGACTAGCTGGTTAGACCACTGTGTAGTAACTAAGGCACAGTGTTGCCATGTCCAAAATCTGGTCGGTGGTAAATCCATTATCAAAATTCGGTAGATTTTATAAAACTACGGTTATTGAGTTACGAGAAAAAAGTGTGTAACACTTTTATTAAAATCATACAAAAATACAAGTAAAGTTACTAGATAATAATTCAAAAACATATAAGTACAAAAATGAGGAGAGGTAAGGAAATAAAAATACCATAACTATTCGGTATCTGACATCAAAATCTCCTCATTTTTGTAAATGTTTTGATTTAATTTCTTAGCCAATCGCGAAACTCTGGTTTTAGTAGCCATTCATTGTTTTCTTTTTTAGTCGGAACTTCCACTTCAGACTGAGAGTCAGTTGTCACTTTCAGTTTCATCCATTATTACGTGTGAAACAAAAATAATCGACAGGTATACATCTGTAAAATCTTGACGACTTGACAAGTTACCAAAAACAAACTAAATTCGACGAATGCTATGTAGGTCCGGTGAAACGATCCGAGAGGGTCCGAAACAGGAGGAATCCCCGAACTTGTCTGCTGGTGTGATCATTGTAGTGTCGGACAAAAAAATATAAGGGATCGGAGTGTGTTCATAATACATACAACATTATTTTTAGTATAGGCAAAACCTGAATATAGTTATTATATAAATATATATTATATAATTTTTACACCATGTTATATTTTTTCCCAAAAATATTTAAAAAGGTTACAAGTTGGACACCGAGCGACACTAAGTACCTATCCGCAATCATACGCGCACTACACCGGTCACGGGAGGTCATAGCGGCAGTAGGCGCCTAGGCGCGGGCGCACAGCGAAGCGGGGCGGGTTAGTAAAGTAAAACGTAAAACAACCCCTTCAGTCGCCCGGATGCTACAGGTTGACGCGCACGTGTCACTCTTTCAGTTACTCCCGCGATCGCAAGCGCGCGGCTGCCGTGGGTCTAAAGGTCTCTGCACACAGCGGGCGCGGCGCGGCGGCGCGCGGCGGGACGGGTGGCCGGCGTCTCGCTGCGCAGCGAGGTGTCGTGTTGCCAACGATTTTACGATGCGCCTCGCGACGTTGCGATGCGTCTCGCGGCGGCGCGCGGCGCAGCGCAAAATCACTGGCTTCTTCCAGTATCGTCGCGTCGCGGCGCTAGTAATTTTTACGAAGTATTGTAGAGGTGGGGTGCGGCAAAGAGGGAACGAATGCTCAAGGTTATTTGGTCAAGGTACGGCCTTAATATGGATGTTAACGCACACGTCATTTTCGATTGTATTGGAACGAGCTACCTACTTGAGTAGCAGCCCTCGGTCCTTTCCACTTCTGACTTCAGAGAACCTTTAGTTGACCTATCGTTGCATTTATTGCTTGCAGTTCGTAACAAAAGATGGTGCTGTTTTTTTTTTAACAAATCACTTCGACAAATTTTGTTTTAAAAACCATTCCATAGTATTTTTGAAATGTAATTTATTATGGCTATTAAATATAGACTCATTCTGCCTGTATAATAAGAAAAGTAAAAAAAAAAAAATGTGTATTAAACAGGTATCTTTTTAATTATTACCTGCCTACACTGTAGATATTACGCAAAATAAACTATAAAATGTGAATGTATTGAAATAAAAGGCTTTTAAGTACATGGATAACTTATTACCTAATTTGACAGCTGTTTCGAGTGAAGATACTCATGATTTCGACTGATTGAAGCACACGAGGTAATTAAGCAGTCACACAAAGCTGTATTAATTATCAAACATCAATATTTACTTAAATAAAAGATGTAAACTTGAACTGGTTCTGAGTGGTAAACTCCTAGACTCGCTCTTGACTGATAGGCCGAGAATATCAGCAGACAAAGATGAATATAAAGAAGCTAAGAAGTAAGAAATTTATTTTTATTTAGCTAGTAAGAAATTTAATGACGCAGCGAAACGATCTCAAAATGGCGGCTCTTCCTCCTCCACCACGCGCGATGCGTCACAAGCCCACTCAACGTAAATAATTTTTTGATCCTCTGGCTATGGAGTGGTGTACAGTGTTCGCGTCACGTAAAAAGACAACGTCGAACAACTGTAACGTTATAGAGATCGTGTCACGTAATAAGAGCGCTCGTTAACCGCACAACCATCTATACCATTTTTACGTGACGCGAACTAATACAACGTATGGTTTTGCGGTTGGCCAGCGCGCTTTTGATGTTACACGATCTATACAACGTTACAATTTGTACGGTTGGCCAGCGGTCTTTTTACGTGACGCGAATTGTACTTATATTTCGGATGTAGATGATAGATAAAAAATAAAAAAATATAAAAATAGATATGTAGCTGAAACACCGAACTGTATACCAACTGATTTTGTAATCATCGGTTTTCTGAATTGTCCCACTTATGGAAGCAAATTTAAAGACATTCACGCACGTACGCGTAGTACGCGTATAAAATACATTGCATTGTGAACCTAAAAGCAGTGTAATTAAAGCCACAATTCAGGCGTGTCGAAAAATAATTTGAAAAATAATCGGCAGAAGCAGTCTTCGGGCCGGATTGACTGGTGGCCATATCATTCACTTCGCTTTTCGTATACATAAGAAATAATAAAAAAACCGTGCGAAACGTTTTTCTGTAAGACGCAGTGTTACAGGAAAACGTTACTATGAAATAAATAAACAAAAATAATACATTAATTTTAATAAGTTATAGACTAAAACAGTTCCTTTTGTTAATTTTAATAAAACCTGTTAATGTTTCATGTGTGGGAAGCGCAGATCAGTATCTAGCAGGTTGTCTTCCATCCAGCGATCAGCTTGTTGTGTCATCTCCTCGTCGAAATATGCACGCCAACCTCCGGTTTTACCTGAAAAAAAGGTAATTCTACGATCAACATACGACTTATTACGATAGGTATATTAAGGTAGGTTGTATAAGGTTTAAAATAAGATGTAGTGACCATTTTTTTAAAGAGTAGGTATGTTTAGATCGTTTGGTTATGTTAAGAGGATGGATGAAAGGCGACTAGCACAAGGCATCTGTGAGTGGATACGCCGGGAGGGGACGCCCTAAGAGGACTTATAGTGAACTAATTAATTTGGATGCCCCAGACTGAAGTCTACGGAATAGCCAACTTAGCGTCCGTAAGATCTTTGTTTACGAATGTCTGCGAAGATACCACCGGTATACCATTCCGAGTCTGCCTATCTCATCCAAAAGGATTGACAGGTGCCCAGTTTACACCAAGAGCATGTTCGTTAGCAAACACTACCACTATGTTGCCCTACGTCTTTACAACAAGATCGGCCAAGAATAATGGGATCAAACAACTTAAAAATCCCATATCTAAACAATTACCAAATCAAAAAAAAACTTTTATTCTCTGGCCAGAAAATTTCGGAATGAGGAAATAGAATATCTATGCCTCATGATAGGTACCCAGTCTCATTCACCATACACATCACACACGCCAACCTCTCACACACACTCACACGCCTCGCTCATACTCTCACCGAATGCAGCGGTAATTAAACTCTTTTATTAGGTATTACTTTTTTTTTCTCTTGTATGTATACTTGTAATCCTACCTTTAATGCATGCCATAACTATAACGTATCATAATTCTCTATCGCGCTTCTATAACATATTCTCCGTAAATTGAGAGGTCAGGGCTCACAGCAGTCCGCTTCCGCGAGAAATCACGGCACAGCACCTGAGCTTCGGCGGGATCTGATGGCGACATGGAGGGTGCGATTGTTGCGATAAGTTCCCCCTCCCTCTTTGAGGAGTGGCTAAGGAAGCACCACGGCGTCGCGTCTTTCCAATCTATACAAGGCCAAAACGCAGCCATAGGAAACTGCTCGCGTATACTCGTACATTGTAATACTATTTTTAAATCTGCGATTACAATGTATACACGTATTTTGCGTACTGCTCGTGTATAGTTTGTAACGTGGACGCGTACTTACTGGTTCCAAACTAACTACATCACTTTCTCCTGACAAGAGTTTTAAAGATATAGTTTAATAAAATCATTGATTAATATATGGAATGATATTTAAACTATATTAGTGTAGTATTAAATAAATAAAAACGGCTTTTAAATCATATTTTAATTAAATATATAATAGTAAAGTACTTAAAAAAATATATAGGTAAATTAGCGAACATTATTAATGTTTTGCGAAATGTTATATGCAAGGTCGTGTTTCCTTTTTCTGTTTTTTTTATTTTTATGTTGGTGCTGATGCTGAGGGTCGGCCTGCTTGAATTCTGTTTTTTTGTTCCCTTGTTCTTTAAGGTTCGTCTTGATACTGATGTCGGCTGTACACGTATCTTGCGGAATAGGCCTTTTTTTGAAGTTGTTAAATATAACATTTTGGGCCTGTTGCTCTGTAGTGACATTTTTAAGATAATTATTGAACATTTATGAATGGCTTTCATATTCCAGAGTAGTCTTCATTATGTTCTCCCCACTTGCCAAGTGCAATTGGGGAGAACATAATGAAGACTACTATGTCATGTCATGGAGAACATAATGATCACTTTAAACTTTACTGAAGATTCAAATTCAAACTGTTCTTGTTTGTATCCACCATATTTACTTAGTAAAAACTCTTGTAGACTGTCTTTGGTAACCATTTTCCACATCTAAATTAGTTATTAAAATGTATTAGGCACTTTTTTATAATTAATTATGCAGAAACAAATAAAAAAATTGCTAAGGCTTATGGCTCGTGCCGAAATATGATGTAATGTTTAGAATAGACACGCAGATAAGAATTACCATGGAATAGAAAGAGAGGTCAAAAAATCAAAATATCGAGCATGCAACTGCTCGCGTTTAGTTTGGAATCTAGAATTTGGCGAGCTTATTCCGATCTGTACACGATTAGTCCGTATGCGTACTGGCACTGTATATTATGGAGTAAGGTAATTCATTATGTTACTACGAAGTATACGCGAGTATTTGCGTACTACTCTTGTATAGATTGGAAGAAATTAGTAAAAAAGTGACTTCCAATCTATACGCGATTAGTTTCACAACCTTGCGTTCTGGCCTTATAAAGAATGGAAAGGCCACGGCGTCCTCACCTTCCGCCTGACACAGGTCCACACCGGATACGGTTGTTTCGGGAGGTTCCTGTTTCGGATTAGGCCGGAGAAAACACCCGGGTATTACCACTGTGTGGATCGCCCGGAGGACACGGTGGAGCATACGGTGGAGGTCTGCTCGGCTTGGGCAGAGCACCGCCGTGTCCTCACGGAGTTAATCGGCGGCGGCGATCTCTCGCGTCCGGCCCTGGTCCAGGCCATGGTCCGGAGCGAGAGTGCATGGGGGGCAGTCACCTCCTTCTACGAAGCAGTAATGCTTGCGAAGGAGGAGGTGGATCGAGTGAGGGAGCGGCAGTCTGTGCGCCCTCACGCCCCTAGTCGCCGCAGGAGACGCTCTACCAACCTTCTCGCCAATTCACACCATTGACTCGCGCAATTCGGGTTATTAACGATCTTCATGGAAAGATCGATGTATATAGGTACATGCCATTTGAGTGAATTCGCAAAATGACTTTTGTTTGTTTTATGTTTTACCTAGTGTAGATTAGAGTACTAAAGATTACTAACCTTTCCTTATAAAAGTTTCGCCCTTTGTGAGAAGTCCTAATTCCCTCACATCTTCAAAGTTCACAGACTTATTATTCTTAAAATTTTCGATGCTCAGGTGATCGCAGAGGCGATTCATTTGTTCTTCATTAAGTTGTTTGCCGAAGAAATCTGCGACACGCCGAATGGATGCCAGCAAGTCCTGGAATATACAGTGGTAATTTATGGCTTTCTAAATTGTTTAATGAAGTTGAGAGATGAAGACGGCTAGGCCCATCACGATCAGTCAAATCCCAGTTCGCGAACCACCTACCAGAAGCAAGTAGGCACTCGTTGTACCTTTCATTTCTTATAGTGTGTTGTTTTTATTAATATCTTATAATTCAATAATTTATTATTTATAACAATTTATTTAAAATAGACTCAGTGATCCATATTTTTTGTTGGTATAGTAAAAAATTATGTTAAAACCAAAGATACACACTACAACAATACTTTATACTACTACCTACTCTATTGCGTTTTACCATGGAGGATATACAAGCTGAAATTTTTATGGTTGTTTTCCCGCGGCAAAACGATTTGCCCTAAGCAGTACTATTGAATCATAGAGTTAAACTTAAAAAAATATAAATGTTTTTGTTTTAAAATAATTACAAAAATATGCATCAACTCGAAAGCGTGAGAAACAATAGTAGTTCACTAGACATGACTTAGTACTACTCGAACCGCATGCGCGGCTGCGCGTTGCCGACAAAGCGAAGAGCGATTTGTAAATGTTCAGAGCAAAATAAGCTGTTGCGCGTAGTGACACCGCATAATGTAGTCCACACGCACGCGGCGAGCGCCCACGTACCCGCCCCGCGCCGACGCCGCACATTGGAACGAGTGTGTGGGAGAGGTTGGACTTAGGCATTTCGGAGAAAAAAAAGTCTAATTTTGAAAAACTAATAATGCGATCGTATTTAGCTACCAAATGCCTTCAAATCTTGTACTGACGAATTTCTTTCTATCTCTCGTATTTCAGGAGTTAATTAAGAACAACACATTTTCTCAATTAACTCCTGAAATACGAGAGATAGAAAGAAATTTGTCAGTGCAAGTTTTGAAGGCATTTGATAACTTAATACGATGGCATTATTAGTTTTTCAAAATTAGACTTTTTTTTATCGAAAATGCCTAAGTCCAACCTCTCCCATATACTCGTTCCACTGTGCGCCGGCGTGTCGCGCCGGCTCGCGCTCGCTCAGGCTCTCAAGTCTGCTATTACAATAGTGTCAGAATGGTCTCTTCATTGTGAGTTTTTGACAGATTTGCCATACAAACAGTGTCAAATACTCACAATGGCGAGACCATTCTGACACTATTGTAATAGCAGACTTGAGGCCCAGTTATCCCGCTGCGACCGTCGTACGTGCATCGTGTGATGCAAAACGTGCAAAAATCGATCGGCATTATAATTATTCCAATTTGGAGTACGTCGCTATGGTAAACTGTACGCTAGGGCTCGTTACCTGGAAATGCTACGTAGCGTTATCCCGGACTTATTAGAAGACGTTCCGCTGACGGGTGCCCGGCTCATTATCAGCGCGCTGTGCTTCCGAAGCCCGGACCTGACTCCGTTGGACTTTTGCTTGTGGTCTGAGCTCAAGCTCCCGGTGTATCGTGAAGAACACGCAACTCGCGACGCGTAAATAAGTTCTGCGATAGTGGACGGTTTTAATATTGTAAGACGTGACGTAGCCACTTTATTAAAATTGAAAGACAATGAAATAAAACGTGCTCGATTATGTATCGAACGCAGTGGCTTGCACTTCAAACAATTACTACGTTACCGGGAAGTGTAAGTACCTTTGTAAATAGCAAACATTTAAAAGTAGGTTAGTTAATTAAAATCATTGTAAATAAGTTGGTTCCAATTTTTTTATTACGCCAATAAATACTTCATTATCTAATTCCGAAAATTATTTTTTGTAAGATAATAATCTTGTTTTTTAGTTTCGAGTTCAGTAAGTTGTTGGTAAAAAAAGTATTTATGACGGTCCTAAGCCCGTAACAGTATGAAGGTAAAATTCGAATAAAAAATTGTCTTTCGTTAACTCAGGAGTAGGTAGTTATCAGCTGTAGCGCGAGGGTTAACGTCCGTGCGTCGCTCGTAAATGAATATTGAGAAAACCAGTGCCTGGACTAGTCTTATCTTGGTGACATTCGAGGCCTTTCTGTCCTGCCAAATACGTGCAGCTTACTCATCGCCGCTTTGGCCATTTGAGTCCTTCTCTTAATCTCTCTTTCACTTCCTCCCTGATGAGTAAGTAGCGATCCGAGGTATATAAATTCGCTGACAAATTCTAGATATGCGAGTTCTCCCGTTCTGGAAAGTAGACCGGTTCTGTCGACTATGACTTTTATCTTCGATTTGTTGACAGTGAGTCCAACCAGTCCACTCTCGTATTCTCTTCTGCGAAATAGATCAGCTAGCTCCTTTTCTGAAGATGCAAAGAGTGTATAGTCGTCCGTATATCTCAGGTTGCTGATTTTTACTCCTCCGACAGAGACGCCTCCCTCCCATACTTTTAAGGCTTTCGTCATTATGTATTCATCATATATATTAAAGAGAAAGAATACACCCCTGTCCTACCCCATTTTCTGGCTTGAAAGGGCCAGAGATGACATCATTAACCTTTACCACGGATAACCCATCTTGGTACAGATTAGCGATCACCGAGACGAGGTGTTGTGAAAGAATACACCCATCTCTTGTCATATCATCCACAGGCAATCCCATCTGACGTAATCAAATGCCTTCGAGTAATCGATGAAGCACATTAGTATTGGCGTGTTGAAGTCTCTGTTTTTCCCAATTATTTACATTCACAATCTGTTCTTATATGCCTCGACCTTTCACGAAACCCGCCTATTCACTGTGTATCTGCCACTGAAGGTACGATTGTAGTCGTCCGTTGATTACGTAAAGCAATGTCTTGTTAGCATGAGATATAAGTGCGAACGCCCGGTAGTTCCCGCACGTTCTTGTTGAGCCTTTCTTATGCAGAGGAATTAGTAGGGACTCCAGTCAGTGCACCAGTGTGCTTGATTACCAGACTTGATTGCATAAGTCAAGCATTATCTTCAACCCTAGATCCTTCAACCTTAATCATATAATCTTATATGAGTAATCAGTACGTCCTGTGGCGGTATCTACAACGCCACATGGCAACTACTCATCAAACACCTGACGTCACAAATCCATTATCGCGCAATCAGAGTCTACTGGCGCGACTAGCATGAATATACAACACCCGTCTGGTCGGAAGATCCTCCCTTTTCAATAGAGGAGTGATCTTTACACCCTGTTCCTCATACCTCTACTGCTGCCGACGACTAATCCATGATAATGTTATCAAAGATCTGATCGGCTTATATATAGCGCTGCTTAACTCGGAAAAAAATGAAACTTGTATTACCTTTGATAGATCTTCATAGAACAAGAATAGCATGTTCGGATCATCTCTCTTCTCCCAAGCTTCCTTGACGTGCTCGAAATACGGCATCCGTGAATCTTTGAATGAAGGTTATGTTAATGTTAGGTTCTGCGTTGTTGAAATGGGTTCAGTTATTATAGATTTTAGAACCCCCAAATCTGAATCAGAAGAAAACATATAAAGATTTTGTAATAGCTTGTAAGTACTTTACAAGCTATTACAAAATCTTTATATGTTTTCTGACTTTGTTGTTTGATTCAGATTTGGGGGTTCTAAAATCTATAATAACTGAACCCATTTCAACAACGCAGAACCTAACCCACTGAAGCTGGGAACGTGAAACTAGGGCACGGTAAACGACACCCTACTACAGGGCAATGTCGTCACTACGATTACTGTGATAAAAAGTTGAGCTCATCCCGCCATCCCCGTCAAAATCTACCACGTTTTCGTATGCCATGTAGAGGCCAATAGAATAAGCCTAAGACTTCATAGGTCCCATTAGGTTCTAGGCTTGTTCCACTGGCCATTTTTATGACAGGACTTTAAAATGAGAAGCAAATTTTGCAAAGCATTTAAGTTTTCTCTACTTACATAGGTCTCTCCGGAATACGTTCCAGAACTCTTCGAAGCTTCCCTGGCAGCCGGACATCTTAAACAATTTGGCGTGGTGATAGCAAGATACAGCTACGTCTCTCGGGTCTCGAGCCACATACACAATCTTCGCGGTACCCAGGAGTTTGGGGGGTAGCAGGGACATAGGTAAGTGTGTCTTGATGAAGCGAGCAGCCGTCGATGGAGCCGCAGCTAGCAATGGACTCACTGGCTTAGCCAAGAAGCTTATCAATTCTGAAAACTTCTCTCTGTCAAAGTTTTCTTCTGTTTTCTCGATCATGTCAAAGTATTCTTCTTTCACGTCTTCGTCAAAAAACATGAAGTGGCTGCAATCGGTTACTCGTATTTTTAAGGTTAAAGTCTAGCATCTATATTTAAAAGAAAGAAATTAAAATGTTTATTCGGGACAGTACCGTACGGTATATGTAACTATTATAACACGCTCACACACATCTAGCCCACAGGCTGCAAGTTTTACACGTGGAGCCTGTGGGCTAGATATACCCAACGGTCGTACAACGCCCTTCATGTTCCATACAACAACGCTTTCAGGGTATTGGTGGGGCTGCCCCGTTTTTGTAGCGCATCGGCAATGTCCGCGGACGCACATATAAATTGCTTTTACGCAACGATGCGAATGAGGTGTGCGTCCCTGGTGCCCGCGCAGAGTACGGGCCAGCTCCAACAAAATCCTGGAAATGATCGCTAGCAGGCTCGATTGCATATATATATATCAATCACTGCAGTATCATCTCCCATGGGATGAAATACATTTTAATTTTAATTTGAATAAAAAACTAATATAGTTCGTAAGTTTACTAACACAATGAGCCCTTGTTACTTGATTAAAGAAATGTATTATTATTGATTCTTTACTTTTATTCCCATTTAAGAGAGGTTAAGAAACCTTACAAACGGGTCGGACCAAGTATGTAAGGCGAAATTTAGATAGAAAAGGTGGATATTAATGTTATTATTATTATTATAAGAATAAAATTTTAATTTATGTACTCACTCCAAGAAAGGGTATCGGTGGGTAAGGGGTATCTCTGCCGCTTTTTCGTAATTCAAATCATTTGCAATCAACCAAACTAGTTCCTGGGTCCATGTAGTTCCTGAAAAGTAATTTAAGTACATGAAATACACAAATGAGTTAAAAATGGGATTTCATGGTAATATAGGGAAATATGTAAGATCTACTCGAATCTCCGTTCATATACTCAATACGAACGGAGATTCGAGTAGATCATACATTTTTAGGGAAAAAATTCATTCCATGTAACTAGTTACCCACCAGATCGCTGATAACTGGCGACAAACACGTCACTAGGTCTCAGGGGCATGTTGTAGATGTTCGCGGCATCTTTCATGTAAGGTTTGAACATGAAGTAACCCTTCGGACCCAGATGGATGTAGGTTGCAGGCGTGGCTGGAGGAAACACATAGAACAATCATTGTACACACGGCCACAAATCACGCTATACAATTCCAGTTTAGGCTGATCTCTCATCTCGGATTTCCGTATAATGAGAGGTCAGCTTATATTGGAAATGTATAGCTTGATTTGTGGCCCTGTGCACTACATCATTCCTAGCTATTTTGGATGTAATATTGTTGATGTCTTTTTTTACAACAAAAACATACAATCAGTTATCTTCTAAAACGGTCTTACTATCTATTGGCTGTGATTTGTGTTTACGATTGTTTTTTTTTTTCATTGTTAATTATTTTCCGTTCAGACCCTGGGACAGGTTATAAATATAAGCCTCGCCGGTGCGATTTGCCGCTGCTTA
Organism: Dryobota labecula; assembly: GCA_947523025.1. Classification (NCBI taxonomy): domain Eukaryota; kingdom Metazoa; phylum Arthropoda; class Insecta; order Lepidoptera; family Noctuidae; genus Dryobota; species Dryobota labecula. Next base: position 5,203,925 of record OX383292.1, read on the forward strand.
AGGACCTTCTTTTGCCAACAACCGCAGCCACTGCTGGCCTGCAAATTGACCAGTGTTACAACACCGACCTTTATTACTGGCAACAAGAGGGTATCTATCTATTTATTTGTTTGCAGCACCTTGGATTCTAGGACCTTGAATTTTGTAATGCCTGAAAGAAACACGTAAAAATACAAATAACTCACAGCCAAAAGTAGTTTTAATTATTTTTTCTTCTTCAGGTTTCAACTCCTCGTATTCATATGGAAAAGGCAATTCTTTCTGTTCCCCCATTGCAATTGGACACAACAACACAACCTCAACAAATGAAATATACTTATGTAATGACTATGACAATACTTGCAATAATCTTCAAAATATTTTTATCTTATCCATACGATAAACGTTTTGAACTAGCGAGGATGTGCGTTCTATTGTACAGGAAGTTATAAAAACAGAGTTCGCTGTTATGCTTCAGCAGATAAATAGTACCATTGTTAATATCATTAATAGGGAGTTGGCCCCGATTCGCAACGATTTTGAGGAACTTAGAGTGTCTTTGAATTTCCACACGAAAGAATTTGATAAGTTTCAGTCGGAACACGCAGAGTTTAAAAGTACTACGAGAGAACTTAAAGATGAAAATATTAAATTGTAAAACACAGTAACAGATCTTAGTCAACGACTTAATTATCTGGAGCAACAAGCACGAGCCAACAACCTGGAGCTGCAGTGTCTACTAGAAAATAAACAGGAAAACCGTCGTCAAGCAGTTAGGTTCAGTGGTCGGTTGTGAGATTATGGATAGCGATATTTCACACTGCACTCGGATTGCGAAGCTTAACACCAGTAATTCTCGCCCTCGGTCTATCGTGGTCCAGCTTGCCTCGCCAAGAATCCGTGATCAGGTGCTGGCCAGTGTAATTAATTACAACAAAGATAAAACCCACGACAAACTCAATACCGCAGATTTTGGCATAGCAGGCAACAGGTCCCCTGTCTTTATTGCTGAGCATTTATCCCCTGCTTACAAAGCTCTTCATGCTGCAACAAGAATCATGGCAAAAGAAAGGGTTATAAATATGTCTGGGTGAGGAACGGGAGGATATTTGTCAGGAAGATGGATGGTGATGATCATAATATATTTATTAAAAGTTTGGACAATTTAAAGAACTTAAAATAATGTGTTAATTAAAACAAATAATAGTATTCCTACTTTTGCGTGCACTTATTAACTAATTATTTAAATTCAATAGTTTGCAAATATACTATCAGAACAGCAGAGGGTTAAGAACAAAGACACATACTGTGTATCGTAACATTTCCGGTAATGATTATGACATAATAGTTCTGTCTGAAACCTGGTTAAATAACTCCGTATTGAGCAGCGAGCTATTCGACGATAGATATGAGGTATACAGGAGAGATAGAGAAAGTTCTCATTTTCATTGCGCCAAAGGTGGGTGGTGTTTTAATGGCCGTTAAGAAAAAAAAAAAAAAAAACTAAACGTACTAAACGTCTAAATTATTAGTGCTGGGAAGTGGTTGTGAAGACCTATGGGTGAGTATTGATTTGTCAATATCGTGTACTACTCGTCGAATGGTTCTCTGCGCAGTATACCTGCCTCCTCCTATACGCCGTTCTTCTCTGGAGCACTATTTAGATCACTGTAATGCTATCTTTGAACAATGTACTGATTCGGGAGTTTTTATTGTGGGCGACTTTAACTTGAGTAACATTGATTGGAATTTGGTAGGGAAATCGACTAATAAACTTGGCTCGTCTGGTACTAGTGAAATTTTAATTGATTTCACAAATGTGAACAGGTTTAACCAACTTAATTGTGTTACAAACGATGCAGGTCGCATATTGGATCTGGTTTTAACAACACATTCATTGTGTAGCGTCAGTGAGAGTATAAATACAATTAGTAATGTCGACAAACATTATCCACCTCTTGATATTATTGTTTCCTTGAGTAAGGAAGTAAGACTACCATACAATAACGTCATACAAACACCCAATTTTCGTACCACAAATTACGCACCAATTCTGATGTTTTTAAAACAAATTGATTGGGATAAATTATTTAAGAGGCATAATGATGTGAATGAGATGTTGGATGCTTTTAACGAGACACTTAATCATGGTATACATTAATTTATTCCCTCTCGGGCACCAAAGAAACATAAATTTCCACCGTGGTTTAACCGTAATTTAATCAGAATGTTAAACTCAAAGAACAACATCAGAAAGAGATATCATAAATATAGAAACCCCGTGGACTTAATTGAATTAAAACTGCTTAGTAAGCGCTGTGATACCTTGGTCACTCAATGTTACAACAATTATATCGAAAATCTAGAAAACATGCTTAAAACCAACCCTAAATTATTTTGGACGCATGTAAAAAATAAAAGAGGGGGGTCTAGTGCCTAAGGCCCCATGACCATGAATGACGGATCAGTGTTCACGGGAATACCAGTCTATGCTTAACAAGTCCAAATATAAGCAGTGAGTGCCTACTTAAGAAATTAAAAAGTTTGGATATTAACAAAGGTCCTGGCCCGGATGGCATACCGCCAATATTTATTTCGGCTTGTGCGGAGGAGTTGGTGCATCCACTCATGGTCATATACAGCAAATCTTTGATTTCTGGTGTATTCCCTACGAAATGGAAAATGGCAAAGGTGGTGCCTGTTCATAAATCGGATAGCAATGACAACATATCTAACTATAGCCCTTCTTCCCCACTGCTCAACTATACATGTACCTAGGCTTACAAATTAGCATATTTTTAGTTCATGTGGTGTTTACCTTTAAGTAATTGTTACACTGTTCAAAGTTATTAAGACGTTACCTTTTATCAAGATGTTAGTGTAAACAATTGTTGGTGAACCAAATAAATAAATAAATAAACCACCCGCAAATATCTGAAGATATCGAAGTAGCAACTCTGCAATCTCAATTGTATGATAAAAATTAACAACAAAGAACCGTGTTTTATGTAGTTTTTATTTTTATTTTTTTATATGGCTTCTCAGAGTGTAACCACGAGGGGCTCGGACTCTTTAACCTCCTGTGGTGCCTTAAGCTCCTAACGGATTTTAAGGCCTCCAGCCAGGAGCATACTTATAAGCTAAATAGTTTCCGTCTGCTCGCTAAGGGCACCCCCTGCGGGGTACGAACCTCGGCTTAGGGCAGAGTCGGGGGAGGGGGGAGGGTGGCAAGGGACCGTCGGTGGCTGGATAAAATCATTGTTTTGATTATTATCATGGGGAGTTTGGACTAAATGCTGCTCAGCTAAAACGCGTGCTGGCGCTTCGTTTGAAAGCAAGGGTCGGGGAGGACTGATTAGACGAGGATTTCGCGCTGGGCCTCGGCGGCGAGGTCGGAATGACGATCGTGTAGTGTGTGCTCTTTTACGAACTGTACTAGTAGACCTATGACTCTCCTGGAGGAGAGTGTAAGGGTCGTCTTTTTTTTTTTTTTTGAATTGGCAACTCAGAGTGTAACCACGAGGGGCTCGGACTCTTTAACCGGACTATCCTGTGGTGCCTTAAGCTCCTAACGGATTTTAAGGCCTCCAGCCAGGCCATACTTATAAGCTAAATTCTAAATTCCGTCTGCTCGCTAAGGGCACCCCCTGCGGGGTACGGACCTCGGCTTAGGGCAGAGTCGGAGGGGGGAGGGTGGCAAGGGACCGTCGGTGGCTGGATAAAATCAGTGTTTTGATTATTATCATGGGGAGTTTAGACTATGTTGCTGCTCAGCTAAAGCGCGTGCTGGCGCTTCACTTACAGTCAAGGGTCGGGGAGGACTATTCGTTAGTCGGGGATTTCGCGCGGGGCCTCGGCGGCGAGGTCGGAATGACGATCGTGTAGTGTGTACTCTTTTGCGAACTGTACTAGTAGACCTATGACTCTCCTGGAGGAGAGTGATGGGGTCGTCTGGGTCCACAATACAGCGATTTTTACACAATAATAGAAAAAAACAATAAATTTTGGGAATTGGAATTGGAATTTTTCCTGTATCGTGGGTGCGTTTACAAACATTTAAACTCACATACACAAACTAAACCACAAAACAAACAAAATCGTAAACCGCGCTTGCTGCTACGGAACCCTCCATGGGCGAGTCCGACTCTCACTTGGCCGCTTTTTTTATAGTCTTTTGTACGCTATTTATATTTATAAATCTATACATATAGGTAATAAAATCGTAGGATTTTATTACCTATATGTGTAGAAGTCGAAACTGTACATTGAATATTAAAAAAAAAAGTTATTTCCATTAGGTCTGGGAACGATTCTCGAAAATATAGTTTTTATAATTTTTGTCGGTTTGTCTGTTTGTCTGAATGTATGTTCCAGCATCACGCATACCTACTAGTTTTTGGCAAAAACTACCGGGTAGATTTTGTTCAAATTTTGCATAGATATTCCCTATAGGTCTGGTCAATCTGTATAAATTATCACGCTATTTGCTATGGGGGATGAGCAGTATTGGCATTTTTTTGAGATAGGTCAATAAGGGCAGGTACCTTAACCGTGGTCGCTACAAGAAAACGGTCTTAAGAGACTATACTTAACATTTAGAAAAAAATTGATCTGCATTTATAGATTTTGAAAAAAAATATCCAGTCAGCAAGAAAATTGACAATTTTCACAAAAAGTTTTTTGATGCCAATCGATCCTGTTTCTTACGAGGATCAAAAAACTCTATGGGACCAACTGGGGTTTGAGTACTAGAAAAGTCAGAAATCGCAAAAAACGTTTCCCATACAGTTCGTAGGAATGATACTGCGTGAACAGTGTATGACAACCAAATGACAACAGTCGAATTATTTCATTACTTCGCTGGGTTGAATAGGAAACGAATATAACATATATTTACAGATTTAATGATAAATGATAAATGATTTTATTTCTGTAAGTAGGTTTTTACAAACACTTTTACACGTCAATCATATTTTAAAACTAGATGAGGTCGGCGTTTCGTGTCTGACTACTCTGAGAAGAAAGACCGAAACAAACTCAGAGTCACAGTCTCTTTTAAAGTCTAGACATAATCTTGGTCAAATCATGTGAAGACCATGTAGATTGGTGTCTGAAATGGTCTTTTGAAGAAAGAGCCACACATATTGAGTGGACCTATCCATTCAGTGCACGCATTTGTCAGTAATCGTGCAGCTCAACTTAGAACATAAGGAGCTCAACGATTCGACGAACAATACCAAGAGTGTCTCGAACTTAATTTATAAATTGATCGAACAGCTCTTTTCTGCAAAACAAAGATAGACTGAATGTCGGCGGCATTTCCCCACAACAGAATACCGTACGACATTACACTATGAAAATAACTAAAGTACACTAAACGGGCTGTCTCTATGTCAGTTAAATTACGAATTTTTCTAACAGCGTATGCTGCGGAGCTCAGCTTCTTAGACAATTTATCTATATGTAGGCCCCACTAAAGCTTAGCATCCAAAGTTAAGCCCAAGAATACTGTGCTATCTTCAGGATTCAATTCTTCGCCCTTTATCAACACATTATTTTTCTCCTGCCTAACGTGAGGTAGCGTAAACTTAATGCATTTGTTTTTTTTTTTTCATTAAGAAGTAAATTATTAATATTGAACCAATGAACTACTTTTGAGATCGCGCTATTTACATCGTCAGTAACCAGCTCCTGACGTTAAAGTTTAAACAAAAGTGAAGTGTCATCCGCAAACAACACTATTTCACTTTATGAGGTACGGCAAGTCCATAATATAAGAAACAAGAAAGGACCAAGAATTGAGCCCTGTAGGACTCCCATTGTTACTAAAGATCCGGGAGATCTTTTCCCAGTAACGTCAACGCTCTGAAACCTATTACTCAAGTATGAAGCAAGAAGATCCAGAGCGGTATTCCGGATCCCGTAGTGGCGGAGTTTCCTGATTAACGTTTCATGAAGAACACAATCGAATGCCTTGGACAAACAAAAGATGCCCAAGGCATCACATTTATCTTTCCATGCATAATAAATATGTCCTAAAAGTTCAACACACACAAAGTTCAATCAGTAGTTGAACGACCCCGTGTAAAACCGAACTGTTTACTGTGTAATAATTTATTTTTATTAAAAAATCTTTGCAATTGGTCTAACATTAATTTCTCAAAATTTTTACTAAAGGTAGGTGGTACTGAAATAGGTCTATAATTTGTGGGGTCTGATGTACTACCTGATATAAGCCATAAGATCGGGAAACTCCCCACAGTCGATACAATTATTAAAGATAAGAGCTAAAGTAGGTGCTACAATGTCAATAATAGACTTAGCAACTTCTACAGAATTACCCCACATTAATCTTTTAAATGATTATCATACCTGCTGAGTCATCGGCTCAACGGAGCGAGCGAGCGGACCAGGAGGTGAGCGAGGCGAGACCGCGAGAGCGGCGCGGCAACAGCTGGAAAATTCGTAAAAAACCGTGCGGAACGTTTTTCTGTAAGACTCAGTGTTATAGGAAAATGTTAATAAGAAATAAATAAACAATTTAATACATTAATTTTAATAGCTTATAAAATAAAACAGTTCCTTTTGTTAATTTTAATAAAAGCTGTTAATGTTTCATGTGTGGGAAGCGCAGATCAGTATCTAGCAGGTTGTCTTCCATCCAGCGATCAGCTTGTTGTGTCATCTCCTCGTCGAAATATGCACGCCAACCTCCGGTTTTACCTGAAAAAAAGGTAATTCTACGATCAACATACGACTTATTACGATAGGTATATTAAGGTAAGTTGTTGGTCTAAAGTAAGATGTAGTGACAAACATTTAAAAGAGTATGCTTAGATGGTTTGGTCATGTTAAGAGGATGGATGAAAGGCGACTAGCAAAAGGTATTTACAAGGCATCTGTGAGTGGATATGCCGGGGAGGGGACGCCCTGGGAGGACTCATAGTGAACCAATTAATTTGGATGCCCTAGACTGAAGTCTACGGAATAGCCAAAGTACTTAGCGGCCGTAAGATCTTTGTTTACGAATGGCTGCAAAGATACCACCGGTATACCATTCCGAGTCTGCCTATCTCATCCAAAAGGATTGATAGGTGCCGGTGCAGGTGAAATAGTACCACTGTTGCCCCACGTCTTTACAACAAGATCGTCCAAGAATAAGGGGATCAAACAACTTAAAAATCCCATATATTAACAATTTAAAAAAACGTTCATTCATTGGCTAGAAAATTTCGCAATGAGGAAATAGAATAATTATCTATTCGGCACCGTTACATGATACCCAGTCTCATTCACCATACACATTACACCCGCCCACCTCTCACATGTGGTATGAGTGAGTGAGTATGAGTAAGGTGTGTGTGTGTGTGTCTCACTCTCCACAGAACGCAGCGGTAATTAAACCCTTTTTTTTTTCTTCTTGTATATATTTGTGAACCTATCTTTTAATGCATGCCATAACTAAAACGTATATTATTTCTCTATCGCGCCTCTATAACATTTTCTCTATAAATTGAGAGGTCAGTGCTCACAGCAGTAAATAAATAAATTGTTATTAAAATGATTAAATTACTATAATTGGTGATGTTCTTCAGAAAGGTCAGGTGCTGTACTCGCAACCGGCGTGCGTTTATGACCAAACTTATGAACGTTAACGAAGCAAAAGGTAGGTATGTAAGGAGCGTAGCAAGTGGCGTTATATAGTTTCTGCCTACCCCCATGGGAAGAAGAGACCAACCTTCTCGCCAATTCACACCATTGACCCGCACAATTCGGGTTATTAACGATCTTCACGGAAAGATCGATGTATATACATGCCGTTTGAGTGAATTCGCAAAATTATTGTTGTTTATTTTATGTTATACCTAGTGTAGATTAGAGTACTAAAAATACTAACCTTTCCTTATAAAAGTTTCGCCCTTTGTGAGAACTCCTAATTCCCTCATATCTTCAAAGTTCACAGACTTATTATTCTTAAAATTTTCGATGCTCAGGTGATCGCAGAGGCGATTCATTTGTTCTTCGTTAAGTTGTTTGCCGAAGAAATCTGCGACACGCCGAATGGATGCCGGCAAGTCCTGGAATATACAGTGGTAATTTATGGTTTTCTAAATTGTTTAATGAAGTTTCGAGATGAAGACGGCTAGGCCCATCACGATCAGTCAAATCCCAGTTCGCGAACCACCTACCAGAAGCAAGTAGGCACTCGTTGTACCTTTCTTTTCTTATAGTGTGTTGTTTTTATTAATATCTAATAATTCAATAATTTATTATTAATAACAATTTATTTAAAACAGATTCAGTGATCCATATTTTTTGTTGGTATAGTAAAAAACTATGTTAAAAGCAAATATACACATCACAACAATACTATATACTACTACCTACTCTATTGCGTTTTACCATGGAGGATATACAGATAAGGAAACACGGAACCCTAAAAGAATAGGTGTTTTAATAATAAATAATAATAATTACTTTATTTTTAGGCAACTAAGGCCCATAGATAAAATACACAAACTAATCTTAAAAATAATAAACTAATACATAATAAAACATTTCTATACAATCTAGTTAATACGCCAAAATCTAGGATCTTAGCCACCAATTGATTTTCCAAAAGCGTGGATGCATTATTCTTGTTGCCACTCTCTTCTTCTTGGTCACGTACTTCATTACTGAAGGTCGTGTCCCTGAAAGGCCTTCGTGGCTTTACGTATGATGTTCTTCTACTTCGTTAGGTTCTCCACTTCTCTCAGGGCAGTCGTAATAGAGGGTCCAGGTAGAGCGATTACTTGGTCTGACCAGCGGTTAAGTAACCAGCCGCGAGGTCTCTTCCCATCAACCCTGCCTAACACCACCAACTTTTCAAGGTTATCTGGCTCTCGACGGGCAATGTGACCAAAGTAACCGAGAATCCTTTGTTAACAGATCGCGGATAATCTATCTCTTATGCCTAATTGTTCGAGGATAGATTTGTTCGTTCTCTTGGCGGTCCATGGTATGCAGAGAATTCTTCGTCAACACCACATCTCAAAAGCTGCTATCTTTTTCCATTCTATTGCCCGAATCGTCCACAACTCTGAGCCGTAAATGAATATTGAGAAAACCAGTGCCTGGACTAGTCTTATCTTGGTGACATTGGAGACCTTTCCAAATACGTGCAGCTTATTCATCGCCGCTTTGGTCATTTGAGTCCTTCTCTTGATCTCTCTTTCACTTCCTCCCTGATTAGTAAGTAGCGATCCGAGGTATATAAACTCGCTGACATATTCTAGATCTGCGAGTTCTCCCGTTCTGGAAAGTTGACCGGTTCTGTCAACCATGACTTTTGTCTTCGATTTGTTGAAAGTGAGTCTAACCAGTCCACTCTTGTATTCTATTCTGCGAAACAGATCAGCTAGCTCCTTTTCTGAAGATGCAAAGAGTGTATAGTCGTCCGTATATCTCAGGTTGCTGATATTTACTCCTCCGACAGAGACGCCTCCCTCCCATCCTTCTAAGGCTTTCCACACTATGTATTCATCATATTCGACACCTCCTAAGTAAAAATTAGTAACTGACAAATGCAAATTTTATAGGAGAGCGAATTGAAGATTTAAATTTTTTTAAATCGCCGTAGCTAGGCCCCTATATACGTTTGAGAAAAAAGCACGTTGGGTTAATATAGGTATATAGATGCCAAAAATGCAATAAAAACCGTTTCGTGTATCTGGCAGATACATACGTATACTTAGCGGGTGTCGATTATATATTAAAGAGAATAGGAGAAAGAATACACCCCTGTTTTACCCCTTTTTAAAAGGGCCTGAGATGACGTCATTAATCTTTACCATGGATAACCCATCTTGGTACAGATTAGCGATCAACGAGACGAGGTGTTGTGGTACGTCCATCTCTTGTAGGAATATCGTCCACAGGCAATCCCATCAGACGTTATCAAATTCCTTCGAGTAATCGATGAAGCACATTAGTATTGGCGTGTTGAACTCTCGGTTTTTTTCAATTATTTGCTTCTCATTCACAATCTGTTCTTTTATGCGTCGACCTTTCACGAAACCCGCCTGTTCACTGTGTATCTGCCACTGAAGGTACGATTGTAGTCGTCCGTTGATAACGTAAAGCAATGTCTTGTTAGCATGAGATATAAGTGCCATTGCCCGGTAGTTCCCGCACGTTCTTGTTGAGCCTTTCTTATGCAGAGGAATTAGTAGGGACTCCAGTCAGTGTGCCTGTTTATTAGAGCTGATTGCATAAGTCAAGCATTATCTTCAACCCTAGATCCTTCAACCTTACTTATATAATCTTATATGAGTAATTAGTACGTCCTGTGGCGGTATCTACAACGCCACATGGCAACTACTCATCAAAACACCTGACGTCACAAATCCTGTATCGCGCAATTAGAGTCTACTGGCGCGGCTAGCATAAATATACAACATCCCGACATCAACCGTCGGGCAGTTGCCTACCAGACACAACACCCGTCTGGTCGGAGGATCCTCCCTTTTCAATAGAGGAGTGATGTTTACACCCTGTTCCTCATACTTCTACTGCTGGCGACGACTAACATCCAGTTGATGAAGAGATATGACCGGACCCCTGTTCACGATTTATTGCCACACTACACAATAATTAAGTACAAACAATGATTGTGCATTTCTTTGTGTTGATACTGCACTTGACGCACCCAACGCATATCTATGATAATGTTATCAAAGATCTAATCGGCTTATATATAGCGCTGCTTAACTCGGAAAAAAATGAAACTTGTATTACCTTTGATAGATCTTCATAGAACAAGAACAGCATGTTCGGATTATCTCTCTTCTCCCAAGCTTCCTTGACGTGCTCGAAATAAGGCATCAGTAAATCTGTGAATGAAGAAGTACTTACAAGCTATTACAAAATCTTTATATGTTTTCTTGTGATTCAGAACCCATTTCAACAACGCAGAACCTAACCCACTGAAGCTGGGAACGTGAAAGTAGGGCATGGTAAACGACACCCTACTACAGGGCAATGTCGTCACTACGATTACTGTGATAAAAAGTTGAGCTCATCCCGCCATCCCCGTCAAAATCTACCGCGATTTCGTATGCCATGTAGAGGCCAATAGAATAAGCCTAAGACTTCATAGGTCCCATTAGGTTCTAGGCTTGTTCCACTGGCCATTTTTATGACAGGACTTTAAAATGAGAAGCAAATTTTGCACAGCATTTAAGTTTTCTCTACTTACATAGGTCTCTCCGGAATACGTTCCAGAAGTCTTCGAAGCTTCCATGGCAGCCGGACATCTTAAACAATTTGGCGTGGTGATAGCAAGATACGGCTACGTCTCTTGGGTCTCGAGCCACATACACCATCTTCGCAGTACCCAGGAGTTTGGGGGGTAGCAGGGACATAGGTAAGTGTGTCTTGATGAAGCGAGCAGCCGTCAATGGAGCCGCAGCCAGCAATGGACTCACTGGCTTAGCCAAGAAGCTCATCAATTCTGAAAACTTCTCTCTGTCAAAGTTTTCTTCTGTTTTCGCGATTGGGTCAATGTATTCTTCTTTCGAGTCTTCGTCAAAATACATGAATTGGCTGCAATCAGTTATTTTTGAGGTTAAAGTCTAGTATCTATATTTAAAAGAAATAAATTAAAATGTTTATTCGGCACAGCACCGTACGGTATATGTAACTATTATAACACGCTCACACACATCTAACCCACAAGCTGCACGTTTGAGACGTGCAGCCTGTGGGCTAGATATACCCAACGGTCGTACAACGCCCTTCGTGTTCCATACAACAACGCTTTCAGGGTATTGGTGGTGCTACCCCGTTTTTGTAGCGCATCGGGAATGTTCGCGGACGCACATATAAATTGCTTTTACGCAACGATGCGAATGAGGTGTGCATCCCTGGTGCCGCAGAGTACGGGCTCCAACAAAATACTGAAAATGATCGCTAGCAGGCTCGATTGCATATATATATATCAATCACTGCAGTACCATCTCCCATGGGATGAAATAAATTTAAATTTAAATTTGAATAAAAAACTAATATAGTTCGTAAGTTTACTAACACAATGAGCCCTTGTTACTTGATTAAAGAAATGTATTATTATTGATTCTTTACGTTTCTTCTCATTTAAGAGAGGTTAATAAACCTTACAAACGGGTCGGACCAAGTATGTAAGGCGAAATTTAGATAGAAAAGGCGGATAATAATTATTATTATAAGAATAAAATCTTGTGTACTCACTCCAAGAAAGGGTATCGGTGGGTAAGGGGTATCTCTGCCGCTTTTTCGTAATTCAAATCATTTGCAATCAACCAAACCAGTTCCTGGGCCCATGTAGTTCCTGAAAAGTAATTTAAGTACCTACATAAATGAGTTAAAAGTGGCATTTTATGGTAACAGAGAAATACGTATGATCTACTCGAGTACATAAATTTTTAAGGAAAAAACGAGTTCGATGTAACTAGTTACCCACCAGATCGCTGATAACTGGCGACAAACACGTCACTAGGTCTCAGGGGCATGTTGTAGATGTTCGCGGCATCTTTCATGTAAGGTTTGAACACCAAGTAACCCTTCGGACCCAGACGGATGTAGGTTGCAGGCGTGGCTGGAAGAAACACATATAACAATCATTGTACTACATCATTGCTAGCTATTTTGGATGTAATATTGTTGATGTCTTTTATGACAACAAAAACATATAATCAGTTATCTTCTAAAACGGTCTTACTATCTACTACTGGCTGTGATTTGTGTTTAGGTACGATTGTTTTCTTTTTCATTGTTAGTTATTTTCCGTTCACGCCCTAGGACAGGTAATAAAATATAAGCCTTGCGCCGGTGCGATTTGCCGCTGCTTAAGGACCTTCTTTTTCCAACAACCGCAGCTACTCCTGGCCTGCAAATTGACCAGTCTTACAACACCGGCCTTTATTACTGGCAACAAGAGGGTATCTATTTATTTGTTTGCAGCACCTTGGATTCTAGGACCTTGAATTTTGTAATGCCTGAAAGAAACACGTAAAAATACAAATAACTCACAGCCAAAAGTAGTTTTAATTATTTTTTCTTCTTCAGGTTTCAACTCCTCGTATTCATATGGAAAAGGTAATTCTTTCTGTTCCGCCATTGCAATTGGACTCAACAACACAACCTCAACATATGAAATATACTTATGTAATGACTATGACAGTACTTGCAATAATCTTCAAAATATTTTTATCTTATCCATACGATAAACCACCCGCAAATATCTGAAGATATCGAAGTATCAACTATGCAGTGTCAATTTTATGATAAAAAATTAACATCAAAGAACCGTGTTTTATATAATATCTAGTTGCTCAGGGCTTCGTTTTGTAGTTGCCGGCTGCTTCAAGTGCGTACGGACAGTCGGGGAATAGCACCTTCTAAACTGATGTGCCATAGAATCGTTTTTATAGTCTTTTGTACGCTAGTTATATTTATACATATATACATATAACAAAATCGTAGCGAAGTCAAAACTGTACATTGAATATTAAAAAAAAAGAAGTTATTTCCATGAAGTCTGGGAACGATTCTGATGTCGAAAATATAGTTTTTATATTTTTTGTCGATTTGTCTGTTTGTCTGAATGTATGTTCCAGCATCACGCAAACTAGTTTTTGACAAAAACTACCACTAATTTTGCCTAGATATTCCCTATACTCGTAGGTCTGGTCAATCTGTATAAATTGTGACTCTATTTGCTATGGGGGATGAGTAGTATTGCATTATGTTTTGAGATGGGTCAATAAGGGCAGATATTGATATGTATTTGTAGATTTTGAAAAAAAAAAAAAAAAAAACCATTAACAAAATAATTGTCAATTTGCACATAAAGTTTTTTGATGCCAATCAATCCTGTTTCTTACGAGGATCAAAAAACTCTATGGGACCAACTGAGGTTTGAGTACTAGAAAAGTCAGAAATCGCTAAAAACTTTTCCCATACAGTTCGTAGGAATGATACTGCGTGAACAGTGTATGACAGTGTATGACAACCAAATGACAACAGTCGAATTATTTCATTACTTCGCTGGGTTGAATAGGAAACGAATATAACAGATATTTACAGATTTAATCTTTTAAATGATTATCATACCTGCTGAGTCATCGGCTCAACGGAGCGAGCGAGCGGACCAGGAGGTGAGCGAGACGAGAGCGGCGCGGCGCGGCAACAGCTGGAAAATTCGTAAAAAACCGTGCGGAACGTTTTTCCGTAAGACGACACTGCGTCTTACGGAAAAACGTTCCGCACGGTTTTTTAATCACAGGAAAACGTTAATATGAAATAAATAAACAAAATAATAAATTAATTTTATTAGGTTATAAAATAAAACAGTTACTTTTGTTAATTTTAATAAAAGCTGTTAATGTTTCATGTGTGGGAAGCGCAGATCAGTATCTAGCAGGTTTTCTTCGATCCAGCGATTAGCTTGTTGTGTCATCTCCTCGTCGAAATACGCACGCCAACCTCCGGTTTTACCTGAAAAAAAGATAATTCTACGATTAACATACGACTTATTACGATAGGTATATTAAGGTAGGTTGTATATGGTTTAAAATAAGTGTAGTGACAAAAATTTATAAGAGTATGCTTAGATTGTTTGGTCATGTTAAGAGAATGGATGAAAGGAGACTAGCAAAAGGTATTTCCCTAGTAGCAATTTCCGTTGGCATTTAGTTGGGCCACATACCTCTGAAGGTGGCCCAACTAAACGCAAACAAAAATGCTACTAGGGTTACAAGGCATCTGTGAGTGGATACGCCGAGAACGCCCTAGAAGGACTTATGGTGAACTAATTAATTTGGATGCCCCAGACTGAAGTCTACAGAATAGCAATAGCCCAATTCAATAGCCAATTCCCCAGACTGAAGTCTACGGAATAAAATAATAAAACGGAAATAAAAATAATATACGGAATAAACATAATAGCCCAATTCCGCAGATGAAGTCTACGGAAAGTACTTAGCGTCCGTAAGATCTTTGTTTACGAATGCCTGCGAAGATACCACCGGTATGCCATTCCGAGTCTGCCTATCTCATCCAAAAGGATTGACAGGTGCAGTTGGTACTAAGAGCGTGTTCGCTAATAAACACTACCAATATGTTGCCCCACGTCTTTACAACAAGATCGGCCAAGAATAAGGGGATCAAACAACTTAAAAATTCCATATTTAAACAATTACTAATTCAAAAAAAACGAGATTTCACTGGCTAGAAAATTTCGACTATGACGAAATAGAATATCGCGAGCATATTCGCAAGAAGCTGGCAGTATCATCACAACGGTAACTTTTCCATTTTTTGTCTTACTTGTTTTAGTATACATGTTTATGTGTATTTATTTCTTTAAAGATTTATATATTAAATTAATAATAACTTTACTTAACTTTGTTTAAACGAATATTTATTCCTCAATTCTCGCTATTGCACCTACTACTGTTTGTCTCTACATCACCCAAAGGTTACCTGGTAGAAAATGCCTATGGCATTAAGTTCGCCTCTGTACATTTTGTGTGCTTAAAGTATTAAATAAATATCTATTCGGCTCCGTTACACGGTACTACGCACCTGACCTTTCTGAACAACATCACCAATTATAATAATTTTGAACATTTTAATTATTATTTATTTATTTACACTTCAAGACACAAACAGCTGTGAGCCCTGTAGGCCTACTAGCCAAGTTACAATCGTTTCGTATCGAATCTCTTTAAAACGATAAGTTGGTAGCCAAGTTGACACAACTAAGTCGATCGCTCGTTCTACAACGTATTTAGAAAAAAACCTATACTTTAGTCTATGGTGAGCGTTCCTACAAACGTCAAACTAACGTCAAAGTTATAGTTATGTAATAAGTGCGCGGTCATTTATTCCGATCATTTTTAAGGGATGTAGCGATCAACGTTGTAGAAAGGATCAGATTTCATTCTAACATTTTGAACGATCTGATAAGTTGTAAACTTGTCTACGAATTTTCTATTCGTTTGTTCTGACAAATAAAACTAATCAAATATACATTTGATTAGTTTTCATTACTGTATAGTAATGACATCATCTCAACGTTAAGTCACGTGGTAATCGATAACGCTAATAGAAAACTAATCAAATGTATATTTGATTAGTTTTATATTAGCGTTATCGATTGTAGATTGTCAACTTGGCTAAGCCTACTGACCTCTCAATTTACGAGGAATATGATAGAGAAGCGCGATAGAGAAATAAGATACGTTATAGTTATGAGATGCATTAAAAGGTAGGTTTATAAATATACAAGAGAAAAAAAAAAAAAAATTAATAAAAGAGTTTAATTACTGATGCGTTCTGTTGAGAGTGTGGTTGATTACAAGAGAGGTGTATGTGTGTGTGTGTGTGTGTGAGAGGGAGAGGGTGTGTGAGGGTGTGTGTGTGAGAGGGTGTGTGTATGTGAGATGTGGGCGTGTGTGGTGTGTATGGTGAATTAATCAAAGAAAAACAATTTATATAAATGAATAAACAGAATTATAATACATAAAAACAGGTGTATAAAAATAATCTAAAATATTTAGGTACATTTGCAGATAAAATAATACATAAATAATAGATTAGTGAAATGTTAGTATCTTATTCTCGATCTCCTGACTTTGATTGTAAGTAAGTTAAAACTTGTTCCTATACCTAAAACAGGGCTTCCTTTCTCCTACCCTTTTGCTGTGCCTTACAGGGTCCATAATGATCTAAATTATATAGTTACCACCTAAGTACACATTATGGAAAAGCAATAAAGATATTGAGTAATGAGACTGGGTATCATGTAACGGTGCCGAAATAGATATTCTATTCCCTCATAGTCCAAATTTTCTAGCCAGTGAATAATAGTTTTTTTTAAGTGATTAATTTATTATAATTGGTGATGTTCTTCAGAAAGGTCAGGTGCTCAAACGAAGCTAAAGGTAGGTATGTAAGGTGCGTAGCAAGTGGCGTTCTATAGTTTCTGCCTACCTCAATGGGAAGAATGCGTGAGCTTATGTATGAAATCAAAATCAAAATATTTTATTTCACATAAACCTACATGGGCACTTATGAAACGTCAGAAGCTTGGTGAACGGTTCCAATTGGTCGTTTCGGAGAAGAGCCGGCAAGAAACTCCACGGTTACTTTTTTTTTAATAGTTAGCTTTTACAATATTTTCAAATAACAGTGTTAATTGGTATAAGAGGACAGTGTAGGCCTTTCAAAAAGTACCAGGTGCTTAACAAAATAGAAAATTGACAACAAATCTACAGTCTACTAGGCCTACAACGTTTTCACATTCACAAAATAGAAAAGAATCTATTTAAAAGATAAAACTATACTGATCTATATGTACGTATGTATAAGGTTCTTTCTGCCTCGTTAGTCTAACCATCGCAAGTGCTATTGCTGAGCATAAGGTTTTGGGTTTTTCCATCCAGATTTTGGGCTGTTACTGAGAAATATATCATAGTTCGAGAGCTGGCCATACGATTTACTGACAGGTATGGTCACCGTCTGCTGAGCCTTAAATACGATAGTAGGTAGTGCCCCAAGTCGCCCTGTAACGGTCCGCGAATTTCTACGTGGTCTGGAAATCGTCTGCTTCTTTGTACTTTCGATTTGTGTGATCCTGAATAGTCATCCTGCAAATTTTGGGCCTAGCAAGTGGTCACAATATGAAGTTTTGCCATAAAAAAAAAAAAAATATATATATTTTTGTTTTATTCCTTAAAGAAAGAGAAAAAAAAAGAGTAAAATTGTATATTCTGCTAAAACCTCCTCCTTTCTTATAATTTTTATTCCCACAATTTGCAGGTTGATTATTCAGGATTACACAAATCGAAAATACAAAGAAGCAGACGGTTTCTAGATAACTTTCTACGTGGTATCTTCCCCCCCGGGGGGGGGGGCCGCGGAACCACCACGTACCACGTAGAAATTCGAGGACCATTACAGGGTGACTTGGGGACTACCTACTATCGTATTTAAGGCTCAGCAGACGGTGACCGTACCTGTCAGTAAATCATATGGCCATCTCTCTAACGAATCTGGAAGCCCGGCTGATGGCAATATGACGAAATGTGGGTATAGGTACTATATGTACAGCTCTGCCCCGTGGCTCTGCCTAATCCTTCGAGGAATTCCTACAGCCATAATGTTATATTTTGTAAAAAGTTATGAAGCTATGCTGTTAATACTTCGATAGCACACTTTATAATACCAGCCTACTATGATCTCCTTGCAGGGCAAAGGCCTCTTATGATAGAGAGGGGGCAAGTGCGTTGATCACCATTTGTAGCATACTTCAACAAATATGGTTAAAGAAATTTATTTCTCAATAAGAAATTACAAGGATTTCACTTACTTGAAAACATTTTGAACTTAAAATATAGTATTAACTTTGACATACAATAATCATATTTATCAGTAGCAGTGAAGGAAAAATTACTAACCTTTCCTTATAAAAGTTTCGCCCTTTGCGAGAAGTCCAAATTCCCTCATATCTTCGTAGTTCACAGACTTATTATTCTTAAAATTTTCGATGCTCAGGTGATCGCAGAGGCGATTCGTTTGTTCTTCATTAAGTTGTTTGCCGAGAAAATCTGCGACACGCCGAATGGATGCCGGCAAGTCCTGGAATATACAGTGGTACATTATGGCTTTCTAAATTGTTTAATGAAGTTGAGAGATGATGACAGCTAGGCCCACCACGATTAGTCAAATCCTAGTTCGCTAACCACCTACCAGAAGCAAGTAGGCACTAGTTGCCACGAATACGCCGAAAACCTATCTATCACAAAAAAAAAAAACCTACCTTTCTTTTCTTATACAGAGTGTGTTGTTTTTATTAATATTAATATTTTTGTTGGTATAGTTAAAAATTATGTTAGTAACCAAAGATACACACCACACCAAATCCTATATACCAATACCAATACTATATACAACCTATTCTATTGCGTTTCACCTTGGAGGATATACAGATCAGTAAATACGGAATCCTAAAAGAATAGGTGTTTTGCCAAAATCACCACTAATTGATTTTCCAAAAGCGTGGACGCATTATTCTTGTTGCCACTTTCTTCTTATTGGTCGCGTACTTCATTACTGAAGGTCGTGTCCCTGAAAGGCCTTCGTGGCTTTACGTATGTTGTTCTTCCACTTCGTTCAGTTCTCTGCTTCTCTCAGGGCGGTCGTAACAGAGAGTCCAGGTAGAGCGGTTACTTGGTCTGATCAGCGGTTAGGTAACCGGCCGCGAAGTCTCTTCCCATCAACCTTGCCCATCATCACCAACTTCTCAAAGTTATCTGGCTCTCGACGGGCAATGTGACCAAAGTAACCGAGAATCCTTTGGTAACAGATCGCGGATAGTCTATTTCTTATGCCCAGTTGTTCGATGATAGATTTGTTCGTTCTCTTGGCGGTCCATGGTATGCGGAGTATTCTTTGCCAAAATCACATCTCAAAAGCTGCTATATTTTTCAGTTCTATTGCCCGAATCGTCCACGAGTCTGAGTCGTAAAGGAATATTGAGAAAACTAGTGCCCGGACTAGTTTCATCTTGGTGACATTGGATACCTTTCTGTCCTGCCAAATACGTGTCAGCTTACTCATCGCAGCTTTGGATATTTCAGTCCTTCTCTTGAATTCTCTTTCGCTTCCTCCCTGATCAGTAAGTAGCGATCTGAGGTATATAAACTCACTGACAAATTCTAGATCTGCGAGTTCTCCCTTTCTGGAAAGTTGACCGGTTCTGTCGATGACCATGACTTTTGTCTTCGATTTGTTGACAATGAGTCCAACCAGTCCATTTTCTGCGAAACAGATCAGCTAGCTCCTTTTCTGAAGAAACAAAGAGTGTATAGTCGTCCGCATATCTCAGGTTACTAATCTTTACTCCCCTAATAGACACGCCACCCTCCCATCCTTCTAAGGCGCAATAAAATGCCTTCGAGTAATCGATGAAGCACATTAGTATTGGCGTGTTGAACTCTCGGCTTTTCTCAATTATTTGCCACTGTGGTATCTCCCACTGAAGGTACGATTGTAGTCGTCCGTTGATTACGAAAAGCATTATCTTGCTAGCATAAGATATAAGTGCTACTGTCTGCTAGTTCCCACACGTTCTTGTTGAGCCTTTCTTGTGCAGAGGAATTAGTAGGGACTTTTTCTAGTCAGTGCATCTGCCTGTTTTTCAGACTTGATTGCATAAGTCAAGCATTATCTTCACCCCTAGATCCCCTATGTACTTAGCTCTTCAGCAAAAATTTTGTATCTACCGGCTGATTTATTTGATTTGAGTTTTTTAGTGCCCCTTTGATTTCAGATTCGAGGATGTCGGGTACCATGCATTGTTTGTCTACACTCGAGGTACTTAGAGCTCGTGCGGCAGAGTCGGCGTATAGGCTTTTACAGTACGATCTCCATCTTTCCGTAACTTGATCTATCTCGGTCAATAGTCTTCCCTCCTCATTGAATTCTCGAGTGATACTCTTAATTTTCAGGAATTTTTGTCTGGAATTTTTGCGCATGGATTTCTATGTCCTGACAAACGGAATGCAGTTACCCATTATAGTTTCTGCGGCACAGACTTTGAACCTTAGCCGAAATTTCCCTTTAGTCTGCAAGCGCAAAGCCAAGTTCTCTGATGGCGTTCCATGTTTCTTCCGTTATCCATATCTTTCTCGAATCATCGACTGCCTTGCTCTGGCTCTCTTTGCGTGATGAAATTATGAGATTTTACACTCTGTTCCAGCTTTCGTTAGTGTCATCCTGACAGTTAATAATAATAATAATAATAATACCATTTATTTCAGGCAACATAGGCCCATAGAAATATACCTTAACCTAAACATACATATTTTAATATAAAACTTAGTACTTCACTTAGCACTAGCTGCACTTTGTACTGTCCTGTGGAACTTGTCCGCGGTAGCGACGGAACACCACGTCCTGCGGCCAAAAGTCTTCTTCCATCACGACGGGCAGATACAGATTCGGAACACGCACGATGAACGCCTTGAAGTTGACGTTCCGGTGCGATTCCAGTAACTGCACCCTCGGCATGTACGTTGTCCTTTGGCGCACGTACTCCACGATGTCCTCCGCCTTAGTGGTGTAGTGCAGGCGGGAGGCAAAATTGCAAATGGCAAAATTGGTTGATCTGGTCTTAAAACACTCACTGAAGACCTTTAGTTCTCCAGGTTCTTGTCTTCTTTGGGTTGGTTGAACTAATCACTGGATCTCATCAGTTTGAGACATACATCTGCCACTAGGAGTTTGTGGTCGCTCCCGCAATCCGCTCCAGGATATGTTTTAGTGGAGCTTGTGCACGATCTCCATCTTTTGTCGACAGTGATGTAGTCTGTTTGATTACGTGCTCGGTCACCTGGCATTATCCACGTATACAGTCTCCTCGGGTGGTTTTTAAAGCAGCTGTTCATAATCTTTAGGAAGTTTTACGCAGAATACTTCCCTTAGGTGGCCATCTCTCGACGTATCCCCTACCTTGGCATTAAGGTCTCCCAGCGGAACTGTGATATCTCTTTTGGCCAGACTTTTCAGAGTATCGTCGACTTGGTTGTAGAATGCCTCAACATCAGATTTAGAGGTGGACGTTGGGCCATATGCCCCAACTTCCAACAAAACCAACACAAAACCATGTCGTGTCAATGGTTTACACATAAACATGGTTTTGTTTCGATTCTCAAAGTTAGTATCCGGTCACTTACTGGGTTATATTTATTTTTATTTTAGTTATATGGATTTGTTGACGTCGGGAGACAGACAAATCCCCACCATTGTTACTTTGACTTTCTGGGCCTGAAAAGTATACAGTGTGTTCGGGGTTGTATAGTATCCTAAACCTCTTCAGTGAGTTTCGGTGATCCCCAGTATTTTCAGGTCGTAATGTGCTTGCTCTTTGTCTATGATCTCTTTTTTCCCTGGTTGGAACATTCCCCGATCATTCTAGGTTCCCAATCTTAACTTTGTAGTGTGTCTTTGTAACCGTGAAGCCATGTACGATAACCAGTTGTTATGTCACCAGTAACACTGTCCGCACTCTGCCTGGTGAGTCACGACAGTGTGTCCAGTAGCATATTTCACACCATGAGACCTGGACTCAACATGACGCCGGGTGGTAGCCGGATCGCATCCTATCGCTCTCTTTACTTGGTCCACTTTCATAGGATTTCTTGGGGAAATAGTGTAGTGGTTTCTCCTTGCCTTCTGCACCGCAGTGATGTTATATGAGTAGTCAGCACGTCCTGTGGCGGCATCTACAACGCCACGTGGCAACTAAAAATCAAAGACCTGACGTCACAAATCCTGCATCGCGCAATCAGAGTCTACTGGCATGACTAGCAAGTATACAACGTCCCGACATCAACCGTCAGGCAGTTGCCCACCAGACACAACATCCGTCTGGTCGGAGGATCCTCCCTTTTCAATAGAGGATGAGTTATCTTTACATCCTGTTCCTCATATCTCTACTGCTGCCAACGACTAACATCCGGTTGATAAAGAGATATGACCGGACCCCCGTTGCCGATTTATTGCCACACTACACAATAATTAAGTACAAACAATGATTGTGCATTTCTTTGTGTTGATATTGCACTTGACGCACCCAACACATATCCATGATAATGTTATCAAAGATTTAATCGGCTTATATATACAATACTTAGCTCGAAAAAAAAAAAAAACTTGTATTACCTTTGATAGATCTTCATAGAACAAGAACAGCATGTTCGGATCATCTCTCTTCTCCCAAGCTTCCTTGACGTGCTCGAAATACGGCATCAGTGAAACTGAATGAAGAAGTATTTACACGCTATTACAAAATCTTTATATGTTTTCTTCTGAGTCAGATTTGGGGGTTCTAAAATCTATAATAACTGATCCCATTCAACAACGCAGAGCCTAACCCACTGAAGCTGGGAACCTGAAAGTAGGGCATGTTAAACGATAACCTACTACAGGGCAATGTCGCCACTACGACTATTGTAATAAAAGTTGACCTCATCCCGGCATCTCCGTCAAAGTCTACCGCGTTTTCTTATGCCATGTAGAGGCCAATGGAACAAGCCTAAGACCTCATAGGTCCCATTAGGTTCTAGGCTTGTTCCACTGGCCATTGTTATGACAGGATTTCAAAATGAGAAGCAATTTTTGCACAGCATTTAAGTTTCTCTACTTACATAGGTCCCTCCGGAATAAGTTCCAGAAGTCTCCGAAGCTTCCCTGGCAGCCGTACATCTTAAATAGTTTGGTTTGGTGATAGCAAGATACAGCTACGTCTCTTGGGTCTCGAGCCACATACACCATCTTCGCAGTACCCAGGAGTTTGGGGGGTAGCAGGGACATAGGTAAGTGTGTCTTGATGAAGCGAGCAGCCGTCAATGGAGCCGCAGCCAGCAATGGACTCACTGGCTTAGCCAAGAAGCTCATCAATTCTGAAAACTTCTCTCTGTCAAAGTTTTCTTCTGTTTTCGCGCTTATGTCAACGTATTCTTCTTTCACGTCTTCGTCAAAAAACATGAAGTACCTGCAATCAATTATTTTCAAGGTTAAATTATAGCAACTATATTCTATAGAATAATATTTATTCGGCCCAGTATCGTACTGTATATGTAACTACTAGCTTTTGCCCGCGGATCCGCCCGCATGGATATCTGTTATCGCGTAAAAAAGTAGCCTATGTCCTTCTTCATATCCCAGGCTACCGAATTTCATGACGATCGGCTCAGCGGTTTGGGCGTGAAAACGTAACAACAGACAAACAGACAGTTAATTTCACATTTATAATATTAGTATTAGTATGGACACGCTCACACACATCTAGCCCACAGGCTGCACGTTTTATACGTGCAGCCAGTGGGCTAGATATACCCAACGGTCATACAATGCCCTTCGTGTTCCATACAACAACGCTTTAGGGTATTGGTGGGGCTGCACCGATTTTGTAGCGCATCAGGAATGTTCGCGGACGCACATATAAATTGCTTTTACGCAACGATGCGAATGAGGTGTGCATCCCTTGTGCCCGCGCAGAGTACGGGCCTGCTCCAATAAAATCCTGAAAATGATCGCTAGCAGGCTTGATTGCATATCAATCAATGTTGCGCCAGCTCCCATGGGATGAAATAAATTTAAATTTGAATAAAAAAACATAGTTCGTAATTTTCAAAGTCAAAGTCAAAATTTACACGGAAAAAAAAATGATTCTAGTTGCCCCTTCAAAAATGTAGTTTCGCATGGAGAGGAATGGGCAAGAAACTCCACCGTTACTCTTTTAAACTGTTTTACAATAGTTTGTATACATGAATTATATCATTACATGTGAAGACGATGTACCTAGAATAAAATTACTATACTACAACAGGTAATAACAATAAAAAATTAAGCATTGACGGATAAATTAACCATGTGTTAGATACAAGGTGCTCACATATTTACAAATATTGTTAGAGTAGATGATTTTACAAAAAAAATACAAATAAAAAGTCAGTGTGCGAGTTAAACTTATCATAAAATTAATGTCTTAAAAATATAAATTTTATAAAATATTAATAATACATTATACATAAATTAGCAACCTGTTTGATTTTGTCTAGACTCTACATTGTCCTATGGAGCAAGACCAACATGTTTCCTCTAATTTGTAATAAGCTTGTTTACAAAGAGTAGTTTTAATGTGTTTTTAATTTTCTTTCATTTAATTGCAATACATCACAAAGTGTTGTAACATTGAAATCATTGAAAAATGGTTGATCTATTTTATCTTTATTTCTAGTATTGTATTTATATGTCTATCACATATTTTATTAAAAATATGTTGGTTTTTCTTACATACATAATATTTTCATAAATTAATTGGAAAGGTATGGTCATAATATTAATCTTTTTAAGACTGCGCCGAGTGCACAGTGGCGCCCTCATCGTTATTTCGGTGATTTCTTTTATTTTAGAATGAAAATGCAGAAAATAAGCTCGCCAAGTTGTGCTTCACAAGACTATACCTTATTATTACTACAAACAGTAGTTTAAAATTGTTATATTTTATTGTAATCATTAAAACGGAGCTTAGTGGCCACTATTTTCCGTTTTAATGATTACAATAAAACATAACAATTTAAAACTACTGTTTATAGTAATAATAACGTATAGTCTTGTGAAGCACAACTTGGCGAGCTTATTTTCTGCATTTTCATTCTAAAATAAAAGAAATCACCGAAAAAACGATGAGGGCGCCACTGTGCGCTCGGTAGCCTCTTAAATAGATCTGTGAAGTATCTATGGCAGACCAGACCTAGTATGTCTTTGGTACATTTCTACGGTTGCTAGGATACTGTTGATATATATATTGTCACATAATTATATATTAAAATACTGTGTTCTTTCAGTCTATATTTCATGTTTTTTTTTTAATATTTAACATGGTAGCAGAGCGTGTACGTAATAATAAGTTTTAACCTTTCCGAAATGTTAATGGCTCAAGCTGTACTCGTACGACACAAATTATGGAAATACATCGAGACTGATGCTGCAGTGGTTGATAAAGAAGGCGATAGACAGGCGAGATCTGAACTCATACTTATAATCGCTCCTTCTGAGCTTAAACAAATTAAAAATTGCACTACTGCTAAAGCATTATGGGAAAAATTTAAAGACACGTATGCCAGTAAGGGACCTGCGCGAAAGGCATCCCTATTAAAGCAACTGATCCTAACAAAATTAGAAGGACACGATGTAAGAACTCATCTAAACAAGTTTATGGATACAGTTGACAAATTGGCAGTCATGGGCGTTGCTATTAATGAGGACTTGTTAACAATCATGATGTTGTACAGTTTCTCAAAGGAATTCGAGAACTTCAGAGTCGCTATAGAATCGCGAGATACTCTTCCGAAGCCAGAGGAGCTTCAAACTAAATTAATACAAGAATGTGAAGCACGTCATAGCCAAAACATGACTAATAACGACGAACCTGAATCCTCTTTTCAAGTAGAAGCCTTATATACGTCCTGTAAAATTTGCAAACGTAGTGGTAATATCTTCAAACGTAAGACTCACAAAATTTGTACCAATTGCTCGAAGAAAAATAGTGAGAAGGCTAACAAACATTCTAAAGGTTCTTAAAAGACCAATTTTGCTATGCAGTGCCTCCTTACACATAATAAAAAATCTGAAACTGCATTTGGGTTTTGGATAGCGGTTGTACGTCTCACATGACTTATCAACGAGACTTATTTAAGACATTAGAGAGAACATCCGGAAAACCGAACTTTGCAAGTAAAGAACAAACAGCAGAGATTAAAGGAAAAGGTACAGTCTCCTTTGTAATAAAAAATGGTAATGCTATAGCCCTTACACAGCTACAAGACACTCTGTACGTACCTAGTCTGTGCACCAACTTGTTGTCTGTCAGTAAGATGATAGATGCTGGCTGTTCTGTCCTCTTCACAAAAACTAAAGCGACGGTCAACAATCCAAAAGATGGAGTAACTCTCACCGCATTTAAACAAGGAAGAAAAAATCATTTGGTTTGATGTAATAAAGAGGAAGGGTCTTTATTACATCAAACCAAATGAACATGAGCGTAACAGTCTGGCCAATCATAATGAGGACACGGTTCCGATTCTAATTACTAAGAAGAAATCGTGTTTATTAAACATAGACGACTGGCACAGAAAACTTGGTCACATGAACGCCAAAGATCTGAAAAGTGCACTCAAAAACGAGAGTTTGCTTGCCTTGAACTTTGCTGCTTCTGAGACCTTGGCAGAGTGTGAAATCTGTATCCAGGCAAAACTCCATCGAGTACCTGCTCCCCATGAGAAAACAACTCAACGAACAACGCTTAGAAATCGTTCATAGCGATGTACGTGGACTTATCAGAATGCCTACAGTAAGCGGAAACAAGTACTTCGTTACTTTTATAGACGACTATAGCCGATACAGTCGAGTTTACATGATCAAAAGCAAGATCGAAGTATTACAAAAGTTTAAAGAGTTCAATGAGTTAGCGGAAACGTACACTGGGGTAAAAATCAAATTCTTACAATCAGATAATAGTACCTAGTATGTTAACAAAAAATTCAACGCTTATCTGAAACGTTGCGGGATACAGAGACGTCTCACCGCACCCTACACCCCGAACCAAAACGGAGTTGCTGAACGAAAGAATCGTACTCTTCTGGAGAAAGCGAGAGCAATGATGATTGATGCACAGGCATCAAAAAATTCTGGGGCGAAGCTGTATTCACTGCAAACTACCTATCAAACAGGATTTTAAACAGCGCCGTTCAGAACCAAACGCCATTCGAGCGATGGGTTGGGAGGAAGCCATGTATTAATCATTTATACGTGTTCGGTTGCAAGACCTACGTTCTGATGAAAGGCACTAACGGTCACAAATTTGCACCAAAGGCAATTCCTGGCATGTTTGCGGGGATACTCTGAAACATCTAAAGCTTTCAGGATATTCATACCCTCGAAGAACAGAATCATAACTTCAAAAGATATTAGGGTATTAAAGACTATGTTCTTCGATGAATCGAATAAAAATACAATATCCAGACTGCTTACCGATTTAGAGTTTTCACAAGAACAACCTAATAAAACGTCATCGCAGAAAACAACACGCAAGCGAGTGGATATTAAGCTTGACAATCTTGAAGCAGATGATGATGATAGTGATTTTGACGCAGATGATCAAGATAAAATGCTGCAACAAAGTCTGGTCGATAGCACTGACGACGTTCGACAAATGGAACCAGGACATAATGAAAGTGAATACGAATCTCTTTCCGGGTCTTCTACCGTTATCAATGATGGTGAATCTGATGCTGATGTTGAAGAAAATGCGACCGTTCAGGTGAGATCTTTGAGAGACAGGTCAAATATCACAGCTCATATTATGCTATGATGATTTTATTTTGGCAGCAGCTGGAGAAGTTGAAAATCTTCACAAGCCTAAAGAGCCTGAGAGCTTCAAAGAAGCGATGGAATCTCCTTTAAAAGAAAAATGGAAAGATGCAATGCACAGTGAAATAACTTCACTAATTAAGCCATCAAAGGCTTCTGTGGCTTTTAATATAATTCTAACATTTTAAACTCTGTGATCTACATTTTGAACATTAATAAAAAAATAAAGAAAATAAAAATATATATATTTATTTGCTTACATGTTAAACACTGGTTAGTATATATATTAATTCATTACACCTCCAGTTAAATTGTACCAACTTACTCGCCACGGGAGGAAGACCTGGAGTCCTGATATACAGGGCTGCCCTAGTTTAGGCTCCAGTCGACTCCATTTATTTTAATAATGTATATTGTGTTTTCATTAGTGTGGAAAATGAATGAATTTTTACTTTTTTACTTTTACTTATTAAATCAAGAGCTGTGTTTCTAATCTCTCATGGTTTACGCAATCGAACGCCTTAGAGAGGTCGCAAAAGATTCTAATGGCACCTTGTGCTTCTTCCCAGGCGTTAAAAATGTTCTTTATTAGGGTAACACGTCAGTGTCAGTTGTACAACGCCCTTTGGTGAAACCATACTGTTATTCATATAAGATGGAATTTTTATTAAAGTGACGCACAGTGGAACGAATGTATGGGAGCGGTTGGACGTAGACATGTCCGAAAAATAAGAGTAAAATTATGACAAACTAATGATGCCATCTTATTCGATTACTTAATGCCTTCATAAATTGTGGTGATGAATTTCTTCATAACTCCCATATTTCGGGAGTAATTTGAGAAAATGTGAAATTTTACTATGAAAATGAGTGTATCGCGCTCTCTCCCTCCTGATTCCGGGCTTGTTTCAAGTAGCGGTCTCTAATATCGTAATGCTATTACTAAGAGCTATATTTAATACTAAGACACATAGTGCGCCAAATGTGCACTTTCTGGGATAAAAGGAAATGAAAATTAAAAAAAAAAAACGTTTTTTCCCCATTTGTATTTACTTTAAACCGCAGACAGACTTATTAAGAGGTCTATAAATATATTATATATATACAGAAATATATATTAACAAAAATATTCACAAGAACTGATGAGAGTATGACTTTTAAGTAAGTTGATAATAAATTACCTAGTTTCATTAAAAGTACAATAAATAATTATGATGTAAGCTCTAATTTACTAAGTTACACATTTTAAAACAATAACATCATTTAATTATCTTCGTCATCATCATCATCATCAATTAATTCAAATTCAGAATCGATGTCCGCTAAATCATTTATGTTAACAAATTCGATATCACTTTTCTCAGAATCCGTAAGCTCATAAAATTCCTTAAAAGAAGATTTTTTTACAAACTTATTTCCTTTTGGACGGATACTTGTAACAAGTGGATCAGAAGACAGTAAAAGATTGTGCATAATATCTTCATTGCATGAGATACTGCTATGCTTTCGAGAATGCCCCTCTCTATATTTTCTAAAATCTTTATTTCTAGCCTCAGATGCCTCTTCGGATAGAAAACCAATGGGCACAATTGACATGTTCTGAACTATGTCTGGCCCATGCATTAAAATTTTATGAAGTGAAGAAGGCATATAATACCATGGGTATAACTCCACGTAAAGCTTAGCAGTATCAAAGCAGAACTCTCGGAATTTAGTTACGTTGATCTTCTCTCCTGATGAAATACACTGCAAGATCACACAGATTTTTCTTAAAAGCATAGCATCTATTCCGGTCAGTTCAGCAGATTTAGTGTAGTTTTCAAAAAATCTCCTTGCCGAGTTGCCATTGTTGGTGGATCCACTGCCTTGTTTCACAACATCGAGAAGTAAGCCCGTTTCTCTTCTTACAGCCTCTTGAACTCTTTTCTTCCTGTCATCAACTTGCCTTTTTGCTATATCACCCCTTACTTGCCATGATTTTATGTCTAATTTGTAGGAAATGTGTAATAAGCATTCCATTGAGCGAATCCAAGCGTGAAGGGTGCTTAAGCTATATTTATACATGTCCTCGTTTGCGTGTTTATCTTTGATTAACTCTAAATTATTCATTTCTTTAGGACAAGCCTTGCATATGTCACACACTGAAGCTGCTGTATTGGATATAATGGAATGAATTTTACCATCAATCATTGTCAACAGCAGTTGGTGTTTGACACTAATTCCATCAGTGATGGTGGATGGAGTTAAGGCTTCAATCTCTGCTTCGATTTCAGCCATCTCTCTCTGCACATTTTCTTTGGTTTCCTTTATAAACTTAAACAATATTGGCCGGCAAAATGAAGTGGAAGATGGTCGCTCGTTTTCCCAAATTGTTACACCTTTTGAGACGAGCCGCAGTGGTACAAGACTAATCATAAAATTACTAGCAAGATCGATTTGCTCATCTTCACTCGTCCTTTGATGATAAATGCTTTGGCTAGATGATCCGTCAAAACCCCATTTGCTGGTCAATACGAGCTGTTGATTGGGATCAACAGGGGTTTCTAACGACCTAATAAGTCTTCTTGAGGTTAAATCCATCAAGGCTTGTAATTTGATTTTTGCAGAGCTCTCTGTAACTGTGAGATCTTCTTTGGCCGGATAGCACTTAATTTTTTCTTTAACCAACATGTAGTAACTCGGGTATTGAAGAGCTCCTTCTTGAGTGTTGAAATCCCGAAGAGTGTTATAGCGCCATTTCGATAAGTTCATCGATACATAAAGAGCCAATGCCTTCAAAGGGGATATTTCCCGTACCTGAATTGATTTACCTTCAATGAAGGCTTTGATTTTTGAGGCCTCTTCTGGATTCTCCGTCAAGTATTTCATAACATAAGCTGTATCGCTTTGTCCTGCCTTTTGAAGCGCCCTTTCGGCCGAAAACATAATTTCAGCGCTGCTACTGCTGCATGAAAGACTATCTTCAGTGCGTCTTCTTTTTTGCCGGTTACTAAGGTCCTCAAAAGATTTACGAGGACTAGGATGTGTACAAGTTGAAGCATCAGATTTAGCAGGAGAAATTATGGGCTCGATGACGTCACTTATATTTTCTGTAGAAGGTTCCATATTTTCATTCTGTAATTCCGGCCATTGAATTGCAGCCTGTAGCCAAATCTCATGTTTCTTCCGAAACTTATCTGTGCTTCTTCCAGACTGTGTCCATTTTGCATAAATGCGGTAGCAAAATCGACGACACCAGTCTTTTAAACTTGTTTCAGCACTTTCACATAACTGAACACAACTGTTATCTTTTAAAACACTGAACAAATAGTTAAAGTCGCGTAAATCTTTATGTGCGCGTGCGCATAAAGCAACGTGAATATCAAGATTTGTATTAAAATTTGGAAAATACATTGCGAGATTAGCTTGGATACAACGAGGTGTAAATCAACACTGATTTTAAAGTTACTAATAGTGACCTATTTATATAAAATCCAGGTATCCCAGGTATCCTTTGTTAAATATTGCAAGGTAATTAGTTATTGTGATAATTAGTAAATGATGCATGCTAAATTAGTGTATTAAGAGCCATTTAGTAATTAAATAATAGCAATGTTCTTATCAGTAATCATTAGTGCATCAGTTTTATATGTAAACCTTAAGTCCCTAATTATATATCCTAATTAGCTTATATCTTCTCTAATTGGCTGCTCAGAAATGTTATTGTAATAAGGTAAACCTTTAGAAAAACGGTTTTAATCAACAAAATAAACAAAAAATAAAAAAATTGTGTTATAAAATAAACATCACTCTTTATCCCAGAAAGTGCACATTTGGCGCACTATGTGTCTTAGTATTAAATATAGCTCTTAGTATTAGCATTATGATATTAGAGACCGCTACTTGAAACAAGCCCGGAATCAGGAGGGAGAGAGCTCGATACACTCATTTTCATAGTAAAATTTCACATTTTCTCAAATTACTCCCGAAATATGGGAGTTATGAAGAAATTCATCACCACAAGTTATGAAGGCATTAAGTAATCGAATAAGATGGCATCATTAGTTTGGCATAATTTTACTCTTTTTTTTCGGACATGTCTACGTCCAACCGCTCCCATACATTCGTTCCACTGTGTGACGTAACATTTGTTTGAGCATCAACTTTTCGAACACCTTACTGTGAACTGGAAGAATTGACACAGGCCTATAATTGTTAGGTTCTTTACTATCACCGGATTTTAACAATGGAACTACTTTACTGTGTTTCATGAGATCCGGAAAGACTCCTTGGTCTATACTGGTGTTAAATATGAAAGCTAAGTAGGGCACAATGTTTCGATAATAGACCTACAGACATTCCCCAAAGATCTTGTGTTGAATTAATTTTAAGATCTTTAAAAGCTTTTATAACAGCCTGAGGGTTTGTATGCTGAAACCTGAATTCCACAGGGCATGCCTTTACATTCTTTATAAGTAAAGCAACAGAAAGCGCGGGTGAGGAATTTAGGTTCCGTAGTTTTATGAGGAATATTACCAAAAAAGTTTTCAAATTCCTGAGCTATTTCTACATCTGAGTTGATGGGGCCATGTGCAGTCTCTGAATTAAATTCCGTATTTCGCTGTTTTTTCCTACCAGTTTCATTATTTATTATTTACCATGTCGTTTTTATTTTATCATCAGCTGTTTTTATTTTATTATAAAGAGCTTTTTTGAACACATTTTTAAAACATATTGAATATTTTGCAACATACTTATGAAAGCTAGTATTATTCATATGTTGCATGTAAGCAGGGAAAAACTATTTGAATTTTATGGCCTATGCCATAAAGTTCAAATATTTTTTCCCTGCTTTTACGAATACCTGGAGTTGCCCAGTTACTAAGATTGCCTAATAATAAAAATAAAAAAAATGTTGCCCAATTATAAGAATTTTGTGTAAATATTTTTAGTCTTTAGTGGAAAAGTGTCATTAAATTGCGTATTTAATAGTGAAAAGAACTCGGAGTAGAACTCATTTGGGTCACATATATTATTAAAGCTCTGAAGACATAATTTACTGGCCAAAGATTTATTTAATTCTCTAAATTTTTACATGTAATTGGCATAAACCTTATTTGAATATTTTGTAAAGGCATATAAGAGCAAAATGTTATTGTTTGTCCACTGTGATCAGATGGCAACTTATTTATGATTTTTACTAGTAGTTTACTAACACAATGAGTCCTTGTTACTTGATTAAAGAAATGTATTATTATTATTATCGTTTCTTTTCATTTAAGAGAGGTTAAGAAACCTTACACACGGGTTGGACCAAGTATGTAAGGCGAAATTTAGATAGAAAGGTTGGATGATAATGTTATTAATGTTGGAATATCAATTTGATAGAATTTTATGTCTGTGGTCTTTACTGGCTGTTATTTCAGTTAAAGTTTTTAAAAAGCAATAGCTATTAGAATGTTTAGTTTGAATTTGAGTTATAGTGTGTGTCAAAGATAAAAAATAACAACTGCTAGTTTTAGATTTATGTGTGGTTGATTTAGAAGGATTTTCACTATAATGATCATGTAATATTTATAAAAATGTGTTTTGATAGAGACCTGAAATTGATGACTAATTAAATTTATAATGGTAAATATTTAAAAAATGTGTTTTACTTGAAGAAGAAGGATCCCAAAGCAGGGGTATGAACTTATATTCTTAAGATTTATTTATTTAACAATTTATGTACACACATATAAACAGACAAGAAAAAAGGAACAGAAAAATACGTACAAAGGTGATGCTTATTTCTAATGAAATCTCCCAGCATACAAAGTAAAACAAAGCAAAGTAGATATAGAGATTATTATTATTATAAGAATAACATTTTAATTTGTGTACTCACTCCAAGAAATGATATCGGTGGGTAAGGGGTATCTCTGCCGCTTTTTCGTAATTCAAATCATTTGCAATCAACCAAACTAGTTCCTGGGTCCATGTAGTTCCTGAAAAGTAATTTAAGTACCTACATGAAATACACTAATGAGGATTTTATGGTAATATAGGGAAATATGTATGATCTACTCGAATAAAAAAGCATTTTCAAAAAAGCAGGTTTTTTTGGAATTACTCGGGTCGATCCGTCAGGTTAAGCTACGCGTGCCGGGGTTGGTCCATGGATGGGTGAACATCTTTACCTACCGAGACTCCTCCGTGCCTCGGAAAGCACGTTAAGCCGTTGGTCCCGGCTGTCATTCGTGGATCTTTGACAGTCGTTACGGGTCGTCAGAAGCCCAAAAAGTCTGACAACCAGTCTTACCAAGGGATATCGTGTTACACAGTTACTGGGTTGTGGAGGTCAGATAGGCAGTCGCTCTATGTAAAATACTGGTATTCAGCTGCATCCGGTTAGACTGGAAGCCGACCCCAACATAGTTGGGAAAAGGCTAGGCAGATTGATTGATTGTATGATCTATTCGAATCTCCGTTCGTATTGAGTATATGAACTAAGATTCGAGTAGATCATACTATTTTAAGGAAAAAACTAATTCGATGTAACTAGTTACCCACCAGATCGCTGATAACTGGCAACAAACACGTCACTAGGTCTCAGGGGCATGTTGTAGATGTTCACGGCATCTTTCATGTAAGGTTTGAACACCAAGTAACCCTTAGGACCCAGACGGATGTACGTTGGAGGCATGGCTGGAGGAAACACATAGAACAATCATTGTACTACATCATTGCTAGCTATTTTGGATGTAATATTGTTGATTTATTTTATGACAGCAAAAATATAGAATCACTTATCTTCTAAAAAGGGTCTTACTATCTGCTGGCTGTGATTTGTTTTACGATTGTTTTCTTTATAATTGTTAGTTATTTTCTGTTCACACCCTAGGACAGGTAATAATAAAAACCTCACTGGTGCGATTTGCCGCCAAACAGATATCGAGTACTCTTCAGGATGATTTCCACCAAACGGCTCAGATCGCATCGGATCGGAAAGGATACGAACAGATGCGGCGGCAGCCGATCGCGTCCGGCAGGATGTCGACGCATACGATCGGCTCCATACCGTCGTCGCTTGCGAACGTATCCGTTTCTGCGACTAGTCAAATAGTTTCATTCCTACCGCGTTGACGTGTTCTAATTTTTGAAAATGGTTGATGTTGACGTAGTATTGTTGACTATTGCATTAGAAGAAAAAGTGGAAAAGAAAAAATTGGATTGATAATTTATCGTAAAAACGACAGCCGAAAGGATCCGATCGGATTCGACGACAGGCAAACGGAGCCGATCGCGCGTCTCAGCATACTTTCAGCTACAAGCTGCTGTGCCCGGCGTGGTAATAGAGACTTTAAATACTGTGTAAACGATTTAATATTGTTAAATGATTTTAAAATCCGTTCCCATCCGATGCGATGCGAGCCGTTTGGTGGAAATCATCCTTTCTGCGTATGTAATCCGGTTAACAGCCACCACAGGATAGTCCGGTTAAAGAGTCCGAGCCCCTCGTGGTTACAATCTGAGCTGCCATTTCCAAAAAAAAAATAAAACTGACAACGAGAGGGTATCTATCTATTTATTTGTTTGCAGCACCTTGGATTCTAGGACCTTGAATTTTGTAATGCTTTAAAGGAACACGTAAAAATACAAATAACTCACAGCCTAAAGAAGTTTTAATTATTTTCTCTTCTTCAGGTTTCAACTCCTCGTATTCATATGGAAACGGCAATTCTTTCTGTTCCCCCATTGCAATTGGACACAACAACACAACCTCAACATATGAAATATACTTATGTAATGACTATGACAATACTTGCAATAACCTTCAAAATATTTTTAATTTATCTATACGATAAACCACTTGCACAAATATCTGCAGTTATCGAAAGTGCAACTATGTAATCTCAATTTTATGATAGCAAATTAACAACAAAGAACCGTGTTTTGTGTAGTTGTTCAGGGCTTCGTTTTGTACTTGCTGGCTGCTTCAAGTGAGTACGAGCTAGGGCATGCAAAAACCGGGTTGTTAGAAAACCCGTTTTTTCGGGTTTGGAGATTACAGAACTGGTGAAACGGGCTAAATCGGTTTATTCGGTTTTTTTGTTATTTTTTTTTATATGAGAAATATTTGTGTAAAGAAATGAAAATGCTGAAGTCTAACTAAAATATGTCTTTTTTTACGTTTATCTCACTTATTTTTATAATAATGAGCTTTTGTTTGGATTGATATAAGCTACAAGTACTAAGTACGAGTAACAATACAAAAAGTTTATTTTCTTTATATATAACATAGAATTAAGCTTATTATTTAGGAAAATAACATAATAAATAAAATCCATACTAATATTATAAATGCGAAAGTAACTCTGTCTATCTGTCTGTCTGTCTGACTGTCTGTCTGTCTGTATGTTACGTTTTCACGCCTAAACCGATGAACCGATCGTCATGAAATTTGGCAGAGATATAGCCTGGGATATGGAGAAGGACATAGGCTACTTTTTTACGCGATAACCGACATCCACGCGGGCGGAGCCGTGGGCAAAAGTTAGTAACATACATAACAACATATATAAATAACATAAATAAATATATAAAAAAACATATATAAATATATTAAAAAAAATATATATTAAAAAAAATATTAAAAAAATATTAAAAAAAATTAAATCTACATCTACACTTCTACACTAATATTATAAAGAGGAAAGATTTGTACCTATTTTTGTATGTTTGTATGTTTGTAATGAATAGGCTCAAAAAGTACTGGGCCGATTTAAAAAATTCTTTCACCAATAGAATGCTACATTCTTCCAATTTGACATAGGCTACATTTCATTTTGAAAAAAAATAGGGATCCTTGGTAAAATTTGAACAATGTAACCGAAGGTGTAGAAAAATGAGTCTTAAAATGTCTTTCTATTTGTCTACCCCGTGCGAAGCCGGGACGGGCTGCTAGTAACATATATAAATATAACATATATAAATAAAATAACCATACTGTTGTTCGTGAAGGATTTTATTCGTGTAAAAATGATTGAGCATTTGATTAAGCATTACCTTTTCAAACACCTTGCTGAAAACCGGCAACACGGATACGGGTCTATAATTATTGGTATCTTTACTATCCCCAGATTTGAAAAGTGGTATTATTTATTTATTTATTATTCACAAAATCCATAGCTCTTTAAAATTATAACTTAAAATACATAAGCTAGTCTTACAGTTAATTACGGATTACCTTACTGTATTTCATTAAATCCGGGAATCACGCTCGATTCAAGGCTACAATGGGGTCCTCATTTAACATCTCTTGCAGGACGGCTAAGTTCAGCAGCATATGCTGTCAGAAAAATCCGTTAATTTACTGATGTAGATACCGCGAGGCTAGTCTATTTTAGTTACTTTCATAGTATAATGTCTTACGGTATTTTACTTTGGGGACGGGCTGCAGACATCGAGTCTATTTTTATTCTGCAGAAAAGAGCCATCAGAGCCGTAGATAATCTCCGCAGGCGCGATTCTCTAAGGGAACTGTTTAAGGATATTAACATCATAACGGTACCTTGTCAATATATCTACGAAAACATCATGTACGTAAGGAAAAATTTACATCTTTTTAGAAGAAGAGGTGAAAGACATAATTATAGTACTAGAAATAGGGACCTATTAGTTCAACCAGGTTTCAGACTGGCTAAAGTAAACTCATCTTTCATGGGGTACTGTTTAAAATGTTACAATAAAATTCCTCCCCACATACTTCAACTGAATGAGACTAAATTGAAATCTTGTATAAAACGCACACTATGCAGGCAGGCATATTACGAGTATAAGTTAGGGGATGACATCGTAGATAAAAATGCTTGGCTGAATGCTGGTCCTGCTCCACAACCACAGCTAGTTGATTAACATTTGACAATAATGTTGGAGCTGCTGAAGAGTGTAAGACTATCTTTGCATTATATAAACTCAATCTCCATTGTATTATATAATTGCATTAGCACAGGTGTGAGTCCTATGTACTATAGAGCTACCATTGACCGGGTAATATGTCTTTCATTGACTTGAATGTGCCCTGGCGGCTGAGAGAATGTCATGCTCACTTAGATGTCTCGCTGATGGTGGCGCGTCTGTTGGATCATTTAGCTCCCTTCAAAATGGTTGATCTGAATGGTGCTAATCCATGTGTCATGTTCGTGAACGGGCGCTGTCAGTTGGGACTGGTCATTTCTTAGCTGCCACGGCTTATTTTAATTATTTTAGTTTTGAATTGTTTGTTTTTTTTTTATTGTTGTACCTACTCTGGACGTTTTTAACGTGTAAGTTATTATTATTATTTTTTTACATCGTTCTCACATTTAGTTATAAATTCAACATTATAGATGTAACTAATATTTTTGTAACAATTTAATTTAAAAGAGTGTCCATGAAGTTTCTTGCCCGTTCTTCTCCATAGGTACCTACTACGCTTTGGAATGGGCATGTAGCTTCATTTTTCTTACCGACCGACTCCTTGACAATTCAAAAGTGCCTGTAAATGGTTTAATTGAAATAAATGATTTGAGTTTCAGTTTGAGTTTGAAATTATTCTATGTGATAGAAGCTTATATAAAGATTACAGGAAAAATAAAATTATCTCTCTAAATAGCACACTTTTTCAGAAATCAACAAAAATAACATTAGTTCCTTTACCTGTCAAGAGATGGCGATGACCTAAACCTTCATTATTCCACACCGCAGTGTTAAAATTCTCTCTCTCTCTTTTTATCTTTCTGTGTTTTTTTCTCTCTTTTTATTGTTTTCCTTTTTTTTTCCTCTTTTATTCGCTCATGAAAATTTAAAAACATTTCACAACCAAAATGTTTTCCTTCCTACATATTAGCAGATACTCGTAGTAGGTTGGGCATGGGGTCTCAACTCGAACAAATTATAATTAGTCTTGAAAAAAAATCACAGATGGCAGCATAGGTAACAATTATGAAATTAACAATCAATAAAAAGCGTTTTAGGGCCGATTTTGGGTGAAGTAACATTAGTAAAAATAAAAACTTCCTTTTTTAATGTTGATTTATCTATTTACACTCATAAATCCAGAGAATGACACCTAATATCTAGGCCGACTCCTAGATGTGAGTTGCTGATGCTGCCATATTTTATGTTAAAAAGTCGAAGAAAAAAAATAGCCAGCTCAATTAGCCAGCCTTAGGGAGGTGTCATTTCTTTGTATGGAATTGGGTATCTGTGTTGGGTGTGTGTGTGTGTGTGTGTGTGCTTTGGGTGAAGCACAGTTGTAGTTTTTCTGGGCTCGTACGGAACCCTTGGTGCGTGAGTTCGACTCGCTCCTTGACCGGTTTTTTTTTAATTTTGAACCACACAAAGTCAATTGGCAAGACCTTATTAGGGCCATCGCCGTGTTTGAAAATCATAACTTCTGTCTTTTTAACATTATATGTCAATTGTGTCCAGCTGCATAATTCTCACAAAGGGAAATGAGTTTTCTGAGGCCGCTGACCGAGGGGCTGAGCAGAACCATGTCATCTGAATTCACCGCCAATATGGCATCCGATTCTGGTGCTGCTCACCTCCTCGATCAGGTCGTTGACAGGATACGTTAAACAGCACCGGGGAGGCCCGGCCACCCTGTCCCACGTCCGCCACTGGTCAGCCTATACGTCTCCGAAAAGGCGTTATCCCATCTGACTTGGTTACTTTGAATGTTATACCAATTTATATTCAAACAGGTCTACTATTTTATTCTGCACATGGGTTTGTCTCAACCTGTTCCAGAGTATATTATAAATAATTGTATCAAAAGCTCGGCTGAAGTCTAAAAAACATGCGTATATTGTTGTATTTCTACTAATGTATTTATAGATAGTATTTTATAGAGCAAATATAGCTAGATCAGTGGACAGACCCCGATGAAACCAAAACTGTGCGTTATTAAGCGGAATGTTATTTTCATTTAAGTGTTTCATAATCAGGTTCACGTTTCGATAATTTTTGATAATATAGTTGCTAGTGATATTGGGAGGTAATTAGACGGACTGGATACATCACCGGTTCTGCTTTTTACTATGGGTTTCATAAAGTCTTAGGTAAGTAACTGGTCAATACAAGAATTAAATAAGAAAACAATTTTATCAAATACCAATGCAGGTGCAAACAAAACGTGTTCGACACTGAGCCCATCGTGACCCGGGGACTTGCCACGTTTCATACCTTTCTAATTGTAACAAAGTCAATGAACTGATAAAATACTTATGTTAGTTAATACTTACATTACTATGGAACGTTAGAGCTTCACCCGTAGTAAGTATTCGGTTATATATTAAGTAACCAGTGGTAATATGGTCTGCAGGTATGGTAAAGTTTTTCAAATTCAAAATTCAAAATATCTTTATTGTGGGCATATGTTTGTTACAGGTCTTAACAAAAAATTTCAGTTCCAATATGTCCTGCCTAATTGGCATACAATAATTATGTGTAGGCATTAAGTTTAAAATTATTTTACACGTCAAATTTAGTTATTATAAATGTCAAAATATCAAAATACAGTAAAATTATTATTAGGTATATACAGTGAAATTAATACATGGTCAACAAATCAATCAATAATTCAAGAAATCTTGGATCGTGTAGTATGCTTTATCAATTAAAAAGTTACGTAATTTATTTTTAAACACTGGAAGTTCCTTAGTGCTCAGAATGTCAATAGGTATTTTGTTGTATATTTTTGATGCAATGCCAAAGAAGCTTTTGTTAAATAGAGCCGTTTTATGTGGTACATTAGAAATTTTTAACATATATCTTTTCGATTTGAGTTTATCAAATAGATTTTCATTTGTTTTTACAAATACAGCTACTTCATAAATGTAAATTGCAGGAAAGGTAAATATTTTAAAATCTTTGAAATATGGTTCACATGAATCAGGAACACGGATACCAGCAATCGCACGTACACATCTTTTTTGCGCTTTAAACACTAAATCCCTATTAGTGGCATTGCCCCAATATATGACTGCATATCTCAGTGTCGACGCAACATAAGCATGGTATGCGGTCAAAAGAACTGATTGATCAACAATTTTGGATAATTTATATAAAGCATATGAGTACTGATTAAGTTTATTGCATATTGTGTCAATGTGTGGAAATCAACCGAAACGCTCCCGGGCACTGGTTACCGACTCGTTACTAACTAGTTGTTGACCGACGATCAGTAGGATTTTAAGCTGAAAATTTGCAATATTTTCTGCATAAGCCGACGAAGTAGCTGCTATTTCTAGAAAGAAAGAAAGAATAATGTTTATTTATTTATAATAAGCACACCAACAGTACAGTAACTTACAATTCAAATAAAAATAACATCTTAAATTATCGTTTTAGAAACCATGCAATTAACAGGTTTGCATGACATTAGTATATGAATATTAGAGACAAAAAAGAACAATAAAAAGCGTGTACCTATATAAGACCTAAATCTAGAATCTAGAACACTACAAAACAAACCAATTTGAGCTACAAAGAAGTGCGCCCGTCGCACTATTTATATAAGGAGCGTCTGTATGAAGCGAAACTCATGGAGAAAATATCAATAGGGTAATCTGTCATTATATTGCCTGGCCATACGTGTTAAGGGGCTATTAAATGTGGAGTTTAAGGTGGATGTAGGCAATTCAAAAATACGATGATGACGCTTACTACGTTGGCAAGACCTAAAGTAAAAATAGTTAATCAATTGTGCATCTATGGAACCGTTTATAATCTTATGAAGTATCAGTAAGTAAGAATGGTTGTAAGTCTTTCTTTTAAAGTAATCAATTTAAAGTGCCTCAACCTCTCATTGTAATCAGGTATAGCTTTACGGATCCCATTCCTGATACATAAATGTATTGATTGATTATTTGGTCACAGTTCGTGAAATACAAAATACAAACAAAATAAGAAGTGAAAAAAATGTAATAAACAAATAGCTATATTATAGCTATGTTATATTTCTCTATGAATGGTCAAAATAAATTATAGCCTATTTGTGGGAGGATGCTCAAATTTTCTCTCGCTCCTGAAGCGTTGAGTCGCAGCAACAAGAGACCGAAAATGAGCTCGCAGGGCATTTTATGTGCTTTCCCCCAGGCGTCCGGTAGTTATGGCGGTGGCTTGGCATGGCTGGGATTGGCTGGCTCGAGTAGCGCGCTGTGATCGGCTGAGGCGGTGTGGCGTAACAAAAATGTTACAGGAAAACGTTAATAGGAAATAAATAAACAAAATAATACATTATTATTTTAATAGGTTATAAAATAAAACAGTTCCTTTTGTTAATCTTAATTTTATTTATTTGGCTCACCAACAATTGAATACATCGATATAAAGATATGAGATACATCCAATAGACTAGTGTACCAATTTCTTACAGGTAAGCACATCATGCATAACTTATTTGTTGATTGAAATTGTGCAACTACTTAAAATTAGATGAGTTCATATACTCATCGTAGGTACATAATTATATTTTAAACCAAATTCCACAATAAAATCAAATTTAAAATCAAAGACCAAAATTAAAATCATAATTAAATTAAATCACATAAAATCAAATTAAAATCAAAATTAGAATACAATTAAAATCCAAACTAAAAACAAAATTAAAATCAAAATCAAAATCAGAATCATTATTAAAATAAAAATAATGAAAGTGTTAATGTATCATCTGTGGGAAGCGCAGATCAGTATCTAGCAGGTTGTCTTCGATCCAGCGATCAGCTTGTTGTGTCATCTCCTCGTCGAAATATGCACGCCAACCTCCGGTTTTACCTGAAAAAGTTAACATACGACATACATATGTTAAACATACGACTTATTACGATAGGTATGTTAAGGTAGGTTGTATAAGGTTTAAAATAAGATGTAGTGTCAATTTTTTTAAAGAGTAGGTATGCTTAGATCGTTTGGTTATGTTAAGAGGATGGATGAAAGGCGACTAGCAAAAGGTATTTACAAGGCATCTGTAAGTGGATACGCCGGGAGGGGACGACCTAGGAGGACTTAGGCTGAGGCTACATTTGGCCGCGACGCGATCTGCAACACGTGAGCGATTAAAACAAATAAATTAATGCTCACGTATATAGCTATACCGTACATCAAATATTACTAGCAATTTTTCGGGATTCGGTCGTGGTCCACCTGCTTAGTTCACCTGGGTGGACCACGGGCACTTTTTCTTGCCGGTGGATCACCTAAATGATGAGGAATATGCAAATAAAAAATGTCTATTGGCCATGGTCCACCTAAAATTGACTCCACGGAAATAAAATCCTCTTCCTGATCCTGATCCTGTCATTTTACTACAATTGAAAAATGAATGCCGAAAGAACAAATTTAATGAAAATCGATAAAAAAAATTAATACGGAAAAAAACTTTAATTAATAAAATAATGATTTATCATTGAGACAATCAACTTAACTTTTCCAAAGCGAGTCCTACAGAAATTTCTTTGTTTAACAATTCTAATTGTATTTCTATTGTATAGCATCATCAGTTATATAATTGGTTTTCCTTTTATTGGAAGGTCTGGATTCAAGACTACCCAGTTCAGTTAGAAGGTGGTACTGGTTTTCTTTACCTTTTTAATTCAGTTTTGAATGGAAAGATTCCGTAACATTATTTGTGCAGTGTCTTTCTATAGGCGGACCACCGGCATGAAAAAGTGCCCGT
Organism: Dryobota labecula; assembly: GCA_947523025.1. Classification (NCBI taxonomy): domain Eukaryota; kingdom Metazoa; phylum Arthropoda; class Insecta; order Lepidoptera; family Noctuidae; genus Dryobota; species Dryobota labecula. Next base: position 5,247,549 of record OX383292.1, read on the forward strand.
GGTCCACCTAGGTGGACTGAGGTGATCCACCGGCAAGAAAAAGTGCCCGTGGTCCACCCAAGTGAACTAAGCAGGTGGACCACGACCAAATCCCGCGATTTTTGATTTCTTTATGCGATGGGAACAACATTACTGTAATCACGGCATCGGCTTCATCAATATATCAGCGAAATTGAAGCGAATTTTTTAGAAAATTTCTCATTGCCCGACTAGTTCAATAGTGCTACTAAATATGCGTGCATTATGAGTAGCGATTCATGCGGCTACACTATACTTTTTATATTGTAGCCGTATGAATTGCTCTTGCTAATTCGTTGTGTAGCTTGTATACTGTAGCCATGTCATCGCCGAATATACGCCGGATGTTCGCTTATAATGTAGCCATACCATGTTTATCTCGTTTCGCTCTTCCAGTCGCATCGCAAATCGCTGCCTACTGTAGCCTCAGCCTTATACTTAGTAAACTAATTAATTTGAGTGCCCACGACTGAAGTCTACGGAATAGCCAAAGTTCTTAGCATTCGTAGGATCTTTGTTTAAGAATGCCTGCGAAGATAACCACCGGTATGCCATTCCGAGTCTACCTATTTCATCCAAAAGGATTGACAGGTGCCCATTGCCCAGTTGAAGGTACCAAGAGTTTCTTCGCTAGCAAACACTAGATAGCAAAGATCGGCCGACAAGGGTCGCGCTGCCTGTCGCGCCCGCGATATCCCGCCGGTCTGCGCGAGCCTTAAGGGGATCAAACAACTTAAAAATTCCATATCTAAAAATTACAAATTCAAAAATACGATTATTAATGGGCTAGAAAATTTCGACTATAAGGAAATAGAATATCTATTCGGCACCGTTACATGATACCCAGTCTCATTCACCATGCACACCACACACGCCCACCTCTCTCTCACACACCACACATACCTCCCTCATACTCACCCTCACTCTCCTCTTCCACTTCTCTCTTTCTTATTTCTTTCTCTTGTATATTTGTAAACCAATCTACCTTTTAATGCATGCCATAAATATAACGTATCTTATTTCTCTATCGCGCTTCTATAACATATTCCCCGTAAATTGAGAGGTCACGGGACTCATAGCTGTTTGTGGCTTGAAGTGTTGATAAATAAATAATTGTTAAAATTATTATGATTGGTGATGTTCTTCAGAAAGGTCAGGTGCGTAGTACTCGCAACCGGCATGCGTTTATGACCAGACGTATGAACGTAAACGAAGCAATAGGTAGGTATGTAAGGAGCGTAGCAAGTGGCGTCCTATAGTTTCTGCCTACCCCCATGGGAAGAAGGCGTGTTTTTATGTATGAAATAAAAATGTTTTAAAAAATCGTAAAAAATTGAAGATAAACACTTATGCCACTTTAAAACGTGTAATTTTGGAAATAAAATTAAAATACACGAAAAAAATTAAAAAATCACATTTAAAAAAATTATAAAAAGGTTATCAGATTTTTTTTTAATGTATTGGATGTAGGCTTGTCGCACGGAACAGTTGGTTCACGTGCAAGGCCCTCGATGCAACCTGAAATCGATCAGGTCTCCTTTGGCTTGAGACGGCTTCTCTAGCTCTTAGCCCGGAGCCGTGATCCCGGCTTGATTGAAAAAATCTACGACAAGAAATGTATAATCAAGCGAGATTCGACGCAGAATCTTTGATAAAGAGAAACAAAGAAAACATATCATACATTTTCAGTATTCTTAAAAAGAACAGCAGCTGCTTGTAGCAGAAAATATGGAATTTTTCCAATAGCCACTAGGCACAAAAATCTCCTTCACGAACTAAACAGATATTAAACAAAACTTTCAGCTTTACAAGATCAAAAATACAAAACCAGACATCAGTATGACTGTATGGTTTGGAAGGAAAATTAGCAGTCAATTGTCTCACAAGAAAAAAATGGCAAGCTACCCGTCAAGAATGTCCATTCAAATTTATTTAAAAAAATATGAATTTGGATGACAGCCGACTAAAACAAACAGAGAGAAAAAAGGTTGTCATGTGAAGACAAAAAGTTTCAAATCGCAGGGTAAACGCTGCAATGGGTACTTATGAAACGTCAGAAGGTAGATGCACGGAGAAGAGCCGGCAAGAAAAAATAATTGGCTTTTACAGTATTTTCAAATAAGTGTTAATAGGTATAGGAGGACAGTGTAGGCCTTTCAACAAGTACCAAATACTTAACAAAATAGAAAATTATCAACAAATCTACAGTCTACTAGGCCTGCAACGTTTTCACATTCACAAAATAAAAAAGAATCTATTTAAAAGATAAAACTATACTGATCTATATGTATTATGTACGTATGTATAAAGTTCGTTCTGCCTTGTTTGTTAAGTCTAGTCGTCGCAAGTGCTATTGCTGAGCAAAAGGTTTTATGTTTTCCCATCCAGATTTCGGGCTGTTACTGAGAAATATCTCAATAGCAGCCCGGAATCTGGACTCGAGCCCTGTTGATGGCAATATGACGAAATGTGGGTATAGGTAATATAGGTACACCTCTGCCCAATCCTTCGGGGAATACCTACAGTCATGATGTTATATTTGATAAAAAGTTATAAACACATACATAACATCACGCCTTGTTTCCCCGAAAGGTTAGGCAGAGGTGTACCCATAGTAGGTACACCCACATTTCGCCAGTTATGTTTAAGTCCCATGTAATAGGGGGCGAGCCAATTGCCATCAACCGGGCACAAATCCAGACTCCGGGCTGCTACTGAGAAATTCCTAATGGGAAAACCCAATAACACTTTGCCCGACCCGGGAATCGAACCCGCGCTTGCGACCACTAGACCAACGAGGCTGTTATAAACCTATGTTGTTAATACTTCGATAGCACACTATAATACCAGCCAACTATGATCTCCTTGCAGGGCAAAGGCCTCTTATGATAGAGAGGGGGCAAGTGCATTGATCACCATTCGTAGCATACTTCAACAAATAATCATATTTATCAGTAGCAGTGAAGGAAAAGTTACTAACCTTTTCTTATAAAAGTTTCGCCCTTTGCGAGAAATCCTAATTCCCTCAAATGTTCATAGTTCACAGACTTATTATTCTTAAATTTTTCGATGCTCAGGTGATCGCAGAGGCGATTCGTTTGTTCTTCGTTAAGTTGTTTGCCGAAGAAATCTGCGACACGCCGAATGGATGCCGGCAAGTCCTGGAATATACAGTGGTAATTTATGGGTTTCTAAATTGTTTAAACATATCGGAACGTAGATCCACGCGAGACACTGTGGTTTTTTAATTGTGTCCGTAATTACGGCATACGAGAGGTTTAATGAAGTTGAGAGATGACGACAGGTAGGCCCACCACGATCAGTCAAATCCCAGTTCGCGAACCACCTACCAGAAGCAAGTACTCGTTGCCACGAATCCGCCGAAAACCCAATAACAAGGTAGGTTTTTTTTAAACCCAATAACAAGGTAGGTTTTTTTTTTCACAAAAAAAAAACCTACCTTCCTTTTATTATACAGAGTGTGTTATTTTTATTAATAATAATTCAATAATAGACAGTATGGCCAGTAGCATATTTCACACCATGAGACCAGGGCCTCATGTCTGCTATTACAGTAGTGTCAGAATGGTCTCTTTGTTGTGAGTTTTTGACAGATTTGCCATACAAACACTGTCAAATACTCACAATGGCGAGACCATTCTGACACTATTGTTATAGCAGACTTGAGGCCCTGGACTCAACATGACGCCGGGTGGTAGCCGGATCGCATCCTGTTGCTCTCGACTTGGTCCACTTTCATAGGATTTCTTGGGGAAATAGTGCAGTGGTTTCCCCTTGCCTTCTGCACCGCAGTGATGTTATATGAGTAGTCAGTACGTCCTGTGGCGGCATCTACAATGCCACGTGGCAACTAAACATCAAAGACCTGACGTCACAAATCCTGCATCGCGCAATCAGAGTCTACTGGCACGACTAGCAAGTATACAACGTCCCGACATCAACCGTCAGGCAGTTGCCCACCAGACACAACATCCGTCTGGTCGGAGGATCCTCCCTTTTCAATAGAGGATGAGTTATCTTTACACCCATTTCCTCATACCTCTACTGCTGCCAACGACTAACATCCGGTTGATGAAGAGATATGACCAGACCCCCGTTTCCGATTTGTTGGCACACTACACAATTATTTCGTACAAACAATGATTGTGCATATCTTTGTGTTGATATTGCACTTGACGCATCCAACGCATATCCATGATAATGTTATCAAAGATTTAATCGGCTTATATATAGCGCTGCTTAACTCGGAAAACAATGACACTTGTACTACCTTTGATAGATCTTCATAGAACAAGAACAGCATGTTCGCATCATCTCTCTTCTCCCAAGCTTCCTTGACGTGTTCGAAATACGGCATCAGTGAAACTGTGAATGAAGAAGTACTTACACGCTATTACAAAATATTTATATGTTTTCTTCAGAGTTAGATATGGGGGTTCCAAAATCTATAATAACTGAACCCATTCAACAACGCAGAACCTAACCCACTGAAGCTGGGAACGTGAAAGTAGGGCATGGTAAACGACACCCTACTACAGGGCAATGTCGTCACTACGATTACTGTGATAAAAAGTTGAGCTCATCCCACCATCTCCGTCAAAATCTACCGCGTTTTCGTATGCCATGTAGAGGCCAATAGAACAAGCCTAAGACCTCATAGGTCCCATTAGGTACTAGGCTTGTTCCGCTGGCCATTTTTATCACAGGACTTCATGAGAAGCAAATTTTGCACAGCATTTAAGTTTTCTCTACTTACATAGGTCTCTCCGGAATAAGTTCCAGAAGTCTTCGAAGGTTCCCTGGTAGTCGGACCTCTTAAGCAATTTGTTGTGGTGATAGCAAGATACAGCTACGTCTCTTGGGTCCCGAGCCACATACACCATCTTCGCAGTACCCAGGAGATTGGGGGGTAGCAGGGACATAGGTAAGTGTGTCTTGATGAAGCGAGCAGCCGTCAATGAAGCCGTAGCCAGCAATGGACTCACTGGCTTAGCAAAGAAGCTTATAAATTCTGAAAACTTCTCTCTGTCAAAGTTTTCTTCTGTTTTCGCGATTTTGTCAACGTATTCTTCTTTTAAGTCTTCGTCAAAATACATGAAGTGTCTGCAATCAATTATTTTAAGGTTAAAGTAGCATCTATATTTAAAATAAAGAAAGAAGAATGTTTATTTGGCACAGTACCGTACCGTATATGTAACTATTATATCACGCTCACACACATCTAGCCCACAGGCTGCACGTTTTACACGTGCAGCCTGTGGGTTAGATATACCCAACGGTCGTACCTTCCCTTCCCTTCGTGTTCCATACAACAACGGTTTCAGGGTATTGGTGGGTCTGCCCCGTTTTTGTAGCGCATCGGGAATGTTCGCGGACGCACATATAAATTGTTTTTACGCAACGATGCAAATGAGGTGTGTATGTTATTTCAATAACAATATAATAATAAAAATAATTATTACATTGATATTTTCGTTTATTAATTTATTGATTTACCCACGACGGAACGGACTGATGGTATATGCGTTTGGGGTCACAGGATGTTTGTGCAAATTCATGTTGCCATTTTTCTCCAAAACTACGAGTCCGAATTTGATGCAGTTTTCAGTAATTGGTTCGGGTTCGTTTGGTGCATGTTCTTAGATAGGTTTTACGGTGACAGCTCACCAGGGGGCCCTGCAGTAAACATTTTCTTGTGCGAAACCATGTTGCCATTTTTCTCAAAAACGATTTGTTTGTGTAAAACCAAAACTACTAGTCCGGTTTCGATGCAGTTTGTAGTGATGGGTTCGGGTTCGATTGGTGCATGTTCTTAGATAGGTGTTACGGTGACAACTCACCAGGGGGCGCTGCAGTAAACATTTGTTTGTGCAAAACCAAAACTACTAGTCCGATTTTGATGCAGTTTTCATCAGATATGGGTTCGATTTTAATTGTTATATGTTCTTAGACAGATGTTACGGTGACAAATGACCAGGGAGCGCTGCCGGGCAAATTTTATTTGCAAATACTTGTCTAATGTACATAATACCGTAGCAGAGGCGTATCTAAAAAGTATAAAATAAAAAGCAAAATTAAAAATTTTGTAAACACTTACGGTTAAAAAGTAAAAACAGAAAAAGGATTAAATACTTAATTAATAAAAATCCAAGAATATCCATCGAGGGCTGCCATCACTATTTAAAACATAATCGTAAAAAAAAAAGTATCATCATTAAATTCTAAAGGTCCCCGTGTAGGGGCACGTGACTACGATTTGAAACGCTACCCCCCTTACTAATAAACGTTGTATAGCGTCTGTATAGTTACACAACGCTTTGTCTTCTTCTATCGAAAGTCAAATTACTGACGAGTGAAAGAGAAAAATCGGTCTGTAACTATACAGACGCTATACAACGTTTATTAGTAAGGAGGTACAACTGCAAGCACACAACCGCGTCTGCGCGCTATACGGTAACATGCACTCGTAAACACGGCCGTTTGACTTCCTTAAGTTGCTTAGTATATGTAAGGAAATCAGATGTTTTCTGTTCAATATAATTACGTGTGTACCGATATTTGATATGTAGTTGTAGGTGCATAATAAGATACAATAAAAAAATAAAAAAGTATAATATTTTTATTTGTTTATTTTTTATAACAGTACATGACAAACTGTTATAAACAAATATTCTGTATTTACCTAACTACGGCGAAGCAAAAATAGGAAGGTTATGTGTTTGACCTGTGTGTATGTATGTATGTCCGTCCCTATGTTCCTTCGTAACTACTAAACGGTTGAACCGATTTTGAATATAATTCAAAGTCGGTAAATGTCGTTATATGCGTCTTTATTGCGTGAGTGTCACTGAGTAAAAAACAAAATTTAGTTTATTCCTGTCAAATGACGATTTCCTATTCTGAAATTGACTAAAGTGACACAACTATATTTTAGTTTGACAGCACTAAGATTGCACTGTGTTTTTAATTGAATGAAAATGGAAATTTTGCTATTCTGAATTTGACGTTTTTAAACTACAATTCTTCCTTCTTTATTATTCTTTTTATTATTATTTTATACTTTAATTAATAATCTAATCAAAGACAGAAACCACATTCATCACAAACGGAATGAACAAACTTTATTCCCCAAAAATAGGATGGCATATTCACGTCCACCGACCACCACCACTCACCACCCATCAAAAACGATCCACCCATTAAGACGAATGAAACTCGACGCGGTTGTGTCGCTTAATTATTGAGTTCCTATGACCACCTTCCAGCTCCATCATCAGACCCTGGTTACCATTAAAAGGCAAACTACTCGTCAAGACAATTCAAACGAGCCCAAAATCGATGAGGTTGTGTCGTTTCTTTGCGAAGTTCCTATGGCCACCTTCCAACTCCGTCATCAGATCAGCACCATGTCATCATAATATTGCATTGTCACGCGATTTACACAATCATGTATGCAAAATTTCAGCTCAATCGGTTACCGGGAAGTGGATCAAATTGAATTTGCAAGATTTGGTGACAAACATCGGGACAGGTGAAACTAAATAAAAGCTTGTAAAAAGTGGTTTATAATGTAATTATAGTTTGTTTTTGTTACTTATACTATGGTAATACGGCTGTGGGTGGGGCGAAGGACGCGATAGTTGCTTCGACCAAGGACGCTTGCACCTGGCGCATTCAAATATGTATTCTATTGCTATCACAATAGAGTGCATCTATTTGTTTTTGGATTTAGCAAACTTTTGTAGAAATTGGCAAATTTGTACCGTAAATTAAAATTTCAAAGAATATGACACAATACCGTAATCATCCCTGTACTTACCCAAATATTCCATAATTTTTTCCAGTCTTTTATCAATTAATTACTCGTAAACTACGAATATCAAATTACGACACAGAGCGTCCGGTAGCATCCGTGCAAGTCGAGCGCTGCCCGACGAAAGTATGACCGCGTAATCTATTTTCACAATTCATCATCTTCCTGCCCTTGTCCCATGTTACTTGGGGTCGGCGCAACACGTTTTCTTTTTCCATTCCCCCCTGTCAACCGTCACTCTATCATTCACTCCCTTCTCTTTCATATCATTCTTTACACCATCCATCCATATTTTTTTGGGCCTTCCTCTCCCTCTCCATCCATCCACATTTATCTTCATCACTCTCTTCGTCACATGCGTTTCCTCCCTCCTCATCACATGCCCATACCATGCCAAACGACGTCCTTTCAACTTTTCTGTCACCGGCGCTACTTTCAAACTTCCCCTTATATACTCATTTCTGACTTTATATTTATTCTGTGGAACCTTAAAAAAAAAAATTTTTATCGCTGAAAATACAGAGATATCGACGCTGAAGTTTATTTTTGTGAAGCAATTTTTATTGGGAACTAGCTGACCCGACAGACTTCGTTCTGTCAAAAGCTATAGTATAAACTCCATTACTCTACCCTACCCTACCCTACCTACCCTACCTACCTACCTACCTACCTACCCTACCCTACCCTACCCTACCTACCTACCTACCTTTCTACCTACCTACCCTACCTTACCCTACACTACCCTACCTACCTACCTACCTACCCTACCCTACACTACACTACACTACCCTACCCTACCCTACCTACCTACCTACCCTACCCTACTCTACCCTACCCTAATTTTTCTCGCCGTAAAAACCATCCTTGGACTTCAACGAACATTTAAAAAAAAGAATTGGTTAAATTGGTCCAGGCGTTGTTGAGTTATGCGCTTACCAACACATTTTGCGATTCATTTTTATATTATAGATATCAAACTATTTTTCACTATTTTATTCGGTCAAAAATTTTCTTTAAACCCTTCTCTGTCCATTGTATTTTTTGCATCGTATATATTCAATGCGTTACGTCATACTCGACTATCCAAGAAAACAGTTTTTTTGTGATTATTGAGGTGAGGTGCGCAGAGTACGGGCCAGCTCCAACAAAATCCTGAAAATGATCGCTAGCAGGCTCGATTGCATATATATCAATCACTGCAGTGCCATCTCCCTTGGGATGAAATAAATTTTAATTTTAATTTGAATAAAAAACTAACATAGTTCGTAAGTTTACTAACACAATGAGTCCTTGTTACTTAATTAAAGAAATGTTTTTTTTTTTGTTTTGACATATCTCCCTTATGTTCCCGGGCCTTTGGAAGGCGTACGAAGCGCCGAAGCCAACTCGCAGAGGCCCGATAGACGATTGTAATGAAATGAGGCACCAACCGACGATTATCCCTGTACGCACTATGCAAATGCACCCAAGGACAACCCCCGGTTGGTGTAGGACTATTGCAAAATATGGAAACAAAGATATTGGACTATGGGTTTGGGTGGTTAAAATGGACTGGTTACCTAAAACTATGGAAGGACTATGGCCCCTGCCTGATCAATGTTTTTTTACACACGGGTAAAATGGCAGGGGGTGACTTGCACACTCAATAATGGGCCCCTGAAAACGGTCGCTAGCACATAGTGACGTAGCGACAAGGGGGCAACATGCCCTGAGGTGCTCGAGGAGTGGAGAGGTATTCCACGGCTCTCAGAACAATCCCAGAGCCCGGAAGATGGTCAAGATCCCTACCAGCACTTACTGTAATACTTCCTTCCTCCGAGCACGTTTGTTCTTGCGAATCTCCACTCAAGCCGGCCAATAAAGGCAAGAATGAGGTGGGAGCTTAGTTCCCCGTCAGTGTTCACTCCAGCCGGCCAATAAAGGCAAGCTAGAGATGAGGAACATGACTTCTCCCGGGAGATAGGGTCCGTGGGGTCGCAAATGCCCAACAGCTCGCCACATGCTGCCCTGCAGGTTTCTGTATCTCTCTTGGTCTGGCTCCTCACCCTAGACATGTTCCGGTAAAGTAAACTCTACCGGCACAGACCCAGAGTTCGGAGCGCGCAAGCCCCACCACGACGTCAACGTAGAGATACGGCGGTGGGGTTATTATTATTATTATTATTGGTTCTTTATGTTTCTTCTCATATAGGAGAAGTTTAGAAACCTTACACACGGTCGGACCAAGTATGTAGGGCGAAAAGACAGAAAAGGTGGATGATAATGTTATTATTATTATTATTATAATAAAATCTTAATTTGTGTACTCACTCCAAGGCACGGTATCGGTGGGCAATGTGTATCTCTGCCGCTTTTTCGTAATTCAAATCATTTGCAATCAACCAAACTAGTTCCTGGGTCCATGTAGTTCCTGAAAAGTAATTTTAGTACATGAAATACATAAACGAATTAAGAGTGGCATTTTATGGTAATAGGGATATATGTATGATCTACTTGAATCGGAGATTCCAGTAGATCATACATTTTTAAGGAAAAATACGAATTCAATGGTTACCTACCAGATCGCTGATAACTGGCGACAAACACGTCACTAGATCTTAGGGGCATGTTGTAGATGTTCGCGGCATCTTTCATGTAAGGTTTGAACACCAAGTAACCCTTGGGACCCAGACGGATGTAGGTTGCAGGCATAGCTGGAGGAAACACATAGAACAATCATTGTACTACATCATTGCTAGCTATTTTGGATGTAATATTGTTGATGTATTTTATGACAGCAACAATATAGAATCACATTGTCTTCTTAAACGGTTTTACTATCTGCTGGCTGTGATTTTGTTTACGATTGTTTTCTTTATTATTGTTAGTTATTTCCCGTTCACACCCTAGGACAGGTAATAATAAAAGCCTCGCCGGTGCGATTTGCCGCCAAACGGCTCGCATCGCATCGGATCGGAAAGGATACGAACGGATGCGGCGACAGCCGATCGCGTCCGGCAGGATGTCGACGCATACGATTGGCTCCATACCGTTGCATGCGAACGTATCCGTTTCGGCGACTAGTCAAATAGTTTCATTCCTACCGTGTTAAAGTGTTCTAATTTTTGAAAATGGTTAATGTGGACGTAGTATTGTTGGCTATTGCATTAGAAGTAAAAGAAAATTATCATAAAACACAGAAGAGGAAAAGAAAAAAAATTGGATTGATAAATTTATGGATGGAGTTTGTTGCCCATTCTTCTCCATCCGTTACAGTATTTACGGATGGAGAAGAATGGGCTACCATGCATGGCTGAACTAGAATCAATTAACTATTTTTGTAAGTTTTGACGTTCAAAAGTCTCTTTTATGTGCCTATTTGAAATAAATGATTTGACTTTGACTTTATAGCAAAAACGTCAGCCAAAAGGATCCGATCGGATACGACGACGGGCGAACGGAGCCGATCGCGCGTCGCAGCATACTTTCGGCTGCCATCGCGTGTCGCGTAAGACGCCCGCGGTCAAGCTCCTGTGCCTGGCTTGGTAATATAGACGTTAAATACGGTGTACACGATTTAATATTGTTAAATTATTTTAAAATCCGTTCCGATCCGATGCGATGCGAGCCGTTTTGTGGAAATCATCGCGAACATTTCATACTACACCGTTAACACCGTGCAGCGTTCGTGTTCACGTCTGTCTACTAGCCAGTCACGGGCGTGAGCCAATTTGTAGCGACGGTCGAAGAAGGTCCTTAAGGGATAATTTATGCTACACAGGGTCTAGCATAAATTATCCCTTAAGGAACTTCTTTTTCCAACAACCGCAGCTACTCCTGGCCTGCAAATTGACCAGTGTTACAACACCGGCCTTTATTACTGTCAACAAGAGGGTATCTATCTATTTATTTGTTTGCAGCACCTTGGATTCTAGGACCTTGAATTTTGTAAAGGAACACGTAAAAATACAAATAACTCACAGCTTAAAGTAGTTTTCATAATTTTTTCTTCTTCAGGTTTCAACTCCTCGTATTCATATGGAAACGGAAATTCTTTCTGTTCCCCCATCGCAATTGGACTCAACAACACAACCTCAACATATGAAATATACTTATGTAATGACTATGACAATACTTGCAATAACCTTCAAAATATTTTTAATTTATCTATACGATAAACCACTTGCAAATATCTGTAGATATCGAAAGAAACCTAATAAAAATAAAATAATGATAAAATAATAAAATAAAATAATATAATTAAAATAATCTATGTACCTAATCTCAATTTTATGATAAAAAATTAACAACAAAGAACCGTGTTTTATATAATATTTAGTTGGTCAGGGCTTCGTTTTGTACTTCCTGGGTGCTTCAAGTGCGTACGGGCAGTCGGGCAATAAGACCTTCTGAACTTCTGTGCCATAGAATCGTTTTTTTTATAGTCTTTTGTACAACGCCACATGCGAACTTACACATCAAAGACCCACGTCACACAAATCCTGCATCGCGCAATCAGAGTTCACCGCGCGACTAGCATAAATACAACATCCCGCCATCAACCGTCGGGCAGTTGCCCACCAGACACGACACCCGTCTGGTCGGAGGATGCTCCCTTTTCAATAGAGGATGCGTGAACTTTACACCCTGTTCCTCATACCTCTATTATACCTATAATTCATACAAAAAATGCCAGCAATAATTTAACAAATACCAATGTAAAACTCGTTACGCTGGCTGAATCCTCCACAAATAATTTTCTGGCGCGCGGCTGCTCGCAAAATTGCTGGCGTCGATACATACGAATAAATGTTTGCACCAAAATTCAGTAATCCCATACTGGGTCGGAGTAAATTAGTTTTCCTTTAAGTCACTGGATAAAGGCCAATTTGTGCAATCTTCGTGCTATTTCGCTATTTGCGGCCAATTTCGGACGTCGAGTGCGGTGCGATGCGGGTCAGTGCGATTGTGATTACTTCAATTGGATTAAAGAGACTAGGAGCATTGTGAATGGTTTTGGAATTTCTGTTTGAGACGCGGAATACTTAAGTTACATGTTGAAAATGTTGAGGACTTCATCTATTGGTTTGAAGTTCGGCCATTAAGATATTTTGTATTTTAAATATTATAAATGTGAAAGTAACTTGGGACTGGCTGTTACGTTTTCACGCCTAAACCGCTGAACCGATCGTCATTAAATTTGGCAGAGATATAGCCTTCGGAACGGAACCCTTCATTGTGCGTGTTTCGACATGTACTTGACCGGTTTTTATATTTCTTTTAGTCCACGTTTCGCGTTCCAAGCTAAAACGTTTTAAAATGCAACACGGCTATGTTGCTGGTATAGTAACCGGCATGAATCGTGAGCACAAACTGACACCTGCGCAATAGTCAATAAGTAAGGCAGTAGTCAATTTTTAGGTCTCTTTGAAGGAATGAAGAAGCCGGGGGGCGCCGAGTTGCATGCAATTGGTTCGTCAGTCGATACTGGTCGTCTATTGGACTCTCGCGTGTCATTTTTATTTAGCCGAAAGTTTACATGCGCGAGCTTGCCCCCTCCTACTGCCCATCTGTGCTCACGACTCGTGCCGGTTATTATAGTTAGTGTCACTTGTTTATTGCATCTAAATGACTGACACTTAATTACCTTTGTTTACCTTGCATAGTTACTAAAAGCAGGAACCATTGTTATCCACGAAGTATTTTGATGGAGTTGTTTCCTGAAGGCAAGCTGTTAGCGACTCTGTCTGTTTGTCTGTTACGTTTTTTCCCGCCTTAACCGCTTAACCAGTCGTCATGTTTGGTTGAGATATAGCCTAGGAAGGATATGGAGAAGGACATAGGCTTCTTTTTTATGTGGTAACCGACATCCACACGGGCGGATCACGGGCAAAAGCTAGTAATATTATAAATGTAAAAGTAACTCTGTCTGTCTGTAACGTTTTCACTCCTAAACCGCTGAACCGATCGTCATTAAATTTGGCAGAGATATAGCCTGGGATACGGAGAAGGACATAGGCTACTTATTTTTTTTGCGATAACCAACATCCACGAGAGCGGAGCCGTGGGCCAAAGCTAGTTATTTATAAATGTTACGACGTCTAGACTTAAGTACTTAGCTCAAATTTGATTTGTTTTCAGGCTTCCATATTTGCAAAGACGTTATAGAAGAGACAACTTACCATATTGTAATGAAAGTCACGAACAAAACTCTTATTTACGTACAGTACACATAAAATATACAGGCTTAGAAATTACAGAAGTGTTGCAGAGTACTCTGTTGCTAGTTAACTTCACTAAAAGGATCTATTTGTATGCCTTTGTGTGAACCTAAAACCGCAGACATTCCCCACACATGCTCTGTGAGTTATTCCCTTCTTATTTTTGTAATATAAAACTTTTTAAAAGGCTTTTATTTTTCATGACATATGTAATAGACGAAGAACGGCTCGTGGCTAAGTAATAACAGCCGCACGTGTCGATCGATCAGGCTAAGCTACGCTTGCCGCGTTCGGTCCGTGGATGGGTGACCATCTTTACATACCAAGATCCCTTCGTGCCTCGGAAAGCACGTTACGCCGTTGGTTCCGGCTGTCATTTGTAGATCTTTGACAGTTGTTACGGGTCGTCAGAAGCCCGAAAGTTGGACAACCAGTCTTACCAAGGGGTATCGTGTTACCCAGTAACTGGGTTGTGGAGGTCAGATAGGTAGTCTCTCCATGTAAAATACTGATATTCAGCTGCATCCATTTAGCCTGGAAGCCTGTCATTTAGATGTTGGGGTCACATTGAACGAAGCTTGATGTGCTTGACAAGCAAACTACGTGTTTATAATGCTGTTCGACGTCACGGTTGGCGCAGTGGTTAAGCGATTGACTGCTGCGCTGCGTGTCGCGGGTTTGATTCCCGCACGGAACAAATCGTCGGTTTACTGCAAGAACTCATTAGTGGCAAAAAATCATCAAGTAAATTTTATAACGCCTTGAACTCGTCTTGACGAGTTTAATATGAGTATATTGCAAAAACTCATTGTTTTTAATTTTTCTTTAACATAATCATAATGAAGATGATATAGGGCAATCAATACAAATCTGCCTAGCCTTTTCCCAACTATGTTGGGGTCTGCTTCCAGTCTAACCGGATGCAGCTGAATACCAGTATTTTACATGGAGCGACTGCCTATCTGACCTCCACAACCCAGTAACTGGGTAACACGATACCCCTTGGTAAGACTGGCTGTCAGACTTTTTGGGCTTCTGACGACCCGTAACGACTGTCAAAGATCCACGAATGACAGCCGGGCTTAACGTGCTTTCCGAGGCACGGAGGAGTCTCGGTATGTAAAGATGGTCACCCATCCACGGTCCAACCCCGGCAAGCGTAGCTTAACCTGACGGATCGACCCGTGCGGCTGTTATTACTTAATTACAATATAAATAAAACTAATTAATTGCTTATTTCAAAGTTTTGACTATATGTCACTTAATGAGTTCTTGCATTAAACCGATGATTAATATTTGTATAACCTACAAGCAGTTGTTCCGAGTCTGGCTGTTTGTGTATGTGAGTTTATTTAATGTTTGTAAACGCACCCACAATACAGGAGTAATTCCTAGTGTGGGGCAACAAAAAAAAAAAAAAAAAAACTGTTGTGAAATGGCTAGGCAAATGATGATGATGTCGTCTAATAGACACAGGTAGTGCGTAATGAAGAGAACAAACAAAAAAAAAAAATACTGGAAAGAGTCATTTTATTTTGTCTAGTTTATTTTTATTTTTTGAGGTGAAGTTGTCAGTTTGCATTAAAATGAAACCCAGAAAGTTTTCAAATTAATTGACACATAGGTGGTTCTCTGCCTTTTTGCTGAAAATTGTTTGCCAGATTTTCACTTGCCAATTTCAGATAATTATTTCAGATATTTCTGGTTAGTTGTGTGTATAGAAATTAATGACAAGCATCTGCTCAGATATTAATGGTAACTTGTAGTATAAGGAACTTATTGACATTTCAAATTGTTCAGAAGTATTTGGTCACCTTGTCTGCTACAATATATCTGACGGCGACTATACAATAATTGGCATTGCTTGACATGATTCAAGCAATGGCAATTATCGTACTTACCAAATGTGTTTTTTTATATAAGGGACAATGTATGTGTATATTAAAATTAAAACCATGGCCGTAACAGCTATTTTATTAACAACAGTGGAACTCAATTAATTTGTTCATTGGACACCAAAACAGGATATAAGAGCGTTGTAAATTAATTATGATACCTACTGATATTTTCATGTTTTTGGGCCCACACTGGTTTTATATTCGGACAATTTATTTCAACGGTATTCCGCATTTATAAATCGCCCCCGGACGCATTAATCGGAAATTTTATCCTTTTATATTGTACTCGGTTTATTATGCGAAAACTGAAAATGTTTATTTACGGAAATGGTATGTTTTGTGTTACTTTACTAAGTTATATTTTTCGTCTGTTAGCTTGCACCTATTTTCGTTACATCACAGCATTACGTTAAATTGAAGACCACGGATAGCTGTCTTCCCTATTTCAAATACTTAAAAATATATATTTTTAAATATTTTTTTTGTGCATGGCATCTCGGAGGTATAACCACTGGGGGTTCCTGCTCCTTAACCGGGCTATCCTGTGGTGCCGCAAGCTCCTAAAAGAAGTTTACGCCTCCAGCCAGGGGAGTTTTTACTAAAAGCTACTTATAAACTAGACGACTGCTCGCTAAGGGCACCCCAGGTGGGGTTCGAACCTCGGCTTAGGGCAGTGTCGGAGGGAGGGTGGCTGGATAACATCAGGGTTCTGATTATTGTCATGGGGAGTTTGGATTACAGGCTCAGCTAAACCACATGCTGGCACATCGTTAAGCGGCGGCAAGGGACGGGGAGGGCTATTATTATTATTGACGATAATAATAGTAGGTCAGGGTGGGTTTCGCGCGGGACCTCTAAAGCGAGGTCGGAATTTGGATCGTGTATTTGTGTATACTCTACGAGCTGTACTGGTTTCCCTACGACTCTCCTGGATGAGAGTGGTGGGGTCGTCTGGGTCGGTCAGTGCGTGCCTTGGACGGCGGGTCGTACTAATGCGGGAGGGGGTGTAGTTGGCGGCCTGCACAACGAGAGTGTTGCGGTGGGTGGCGGCAGAGTCAAAGAAACGCTTGGAAGAGCGTTTTAGGAATTGGGCTATTGTAGGCATTCTAAGCTCTACATGGAAATTTGTGTTCCGAACGAACCAAGGGGCTCCCGTGCATCTACGGAGGAAATGATTTTGGTAAAAATATTAACATTTACGTCTTTATATACTATATTGGAAACAGCTTTATTTGTAAAAAATAATCCACATCTTTTTCAAAAATTGTCAGCAGTCAGAAAGAATCCAATACGGACTCAATATATAAATCAATTGTGTCAAGTGAAATGTAAAACTGCATTAATGCAAAAAAGTTTTTTTGGTATTGCCCCACGCATTTATAATAAAGTACCTAATATGATTAAAACTATGACTGTATTTAAATTTAAAAGGGCACTTAATGTAATATTAATTGAAAAAAGTTATTACACAATTG
Organism: Dryobota labecula; assembly: GCA_947523025.1. NCBI lineage: Eukaryota > Metazoa > Arthropoda > Insecta > Lepidoptera > Noctuidae > Dryobota > Dryobota labecula. The sequence continues at coordinate 5,264,974 of OX383292.1, forward strand.
ATAACTTCCTTAATGATGAATCACTGACTGATTGACATGCTATTATTCCATTTGACATTTTTTATTACTGTAACCTTTTTCACATTTGACATTTTTTATTACTGTAACCTTTATCACATTCGACATTTTTTATTTTTTTATTACTGTACCTAACTCTGTTGACATTTGACATTTTGTATTATTATGACATTTTGTATTATAATGACATTTTTAATGTATTACTAACCATTTGCATTTTTGTATTATTAAATTTTCCTAATTATTATTTAAAATTTAAAATTTAAGTAAATTAAAAAATTATATGATTTGCATGCCCATGTGACGGTAGAATATAGAGGACTATTATAATAAAACATCTATGTACTAATTACCCATGTTTGCAAATCAATAAATGATTTGATTTGATTTGATTTAACTGGTATTTTAGGGAATGAGTAGGTAAATCTATTGGCCACATTGATATATTAAAAGGAGGACTATATATTACACGCTAACATCGCAATCAGTAAGTCTGCTATTTTTATAAATTCGTCACTCCAAAACGATTCCATTGTCATTTTGCTAAAAGTTCGTATTCTGCTAAATTCATAATGGTCGATCATTGGTCGCTCAATGGTCTCGTAATAGAATTGTATTGCAATGGCATTTTGAACATTTATTCATTCCAGATTTCATTTATATATATTTTTACATATTATTTATTAGTGTTATAAGCAATCTGAAGTAGTAGGATGTTGGAAGTTTAGTAAGAAATTTCATTTGTCATTATGTACGAGATTACCAATTCTTTCAATGGAGTGTCAGTGGCTGACCATTGGAAAGTCATAATGACACCATTATATTAGGAGATTACCAAATTTGTCAAAATCAACAATTATGAAATCAATGATAGACCATTCTGACACTTTTGTCATAGCACACTTGAGGCCCTGGGCTCGGCGCACGACCATTATGCGTTGCAATGCCACGTAAAGTAAAAAAGTGTTTGGTCGAACTTTTTTTATTGGGCCAGAAACACTGGGAGGGCGTCCTCCAAAGTTTCATCACTATCTGATCAATGGTTTAGGAACGCATAGAGGACAAACATATAAATATAGATTTTTATTTATATAGATAGAAATGCTCTTTGACTTGCTTTTAAAGAGAAATAAAGTTTTAGAATCTCGAATGTTTGGTAGACTGACAGACTCCTTGACAATTTGAAAATGCCTGTAATTGGTTTTTACAGGCATTTTCAAATTGTCAAGGAGTCTGTCAGTCTACCAAACATTCGAGATTCTAAAACTTTATTTCTCTTTAAAAGCAAGTCAAAGAGCATTACCTCTCTTCTATACAGTAATATTCTACATATAATATATATGTATGTATATTATAGGTAATATTTATATGTGTATGTATTTGTATGTATGTATGTTTATTTTATATAGTTCTAGTTTTGTTTTAATTCAAATTTTCTTGTTTAACTTTTCTACACACTGTGTCTACATTTTTTAACCAACTTTCCTCTCGCAGGTCTGCTGGAAGAAATTTCTTTTGAAATAAGCAGTACCTTTGTGCTCTTCTATGTTAATATATTGTCCTGTCAAGTAATTTTGTGTGTACATAAATAAATAAATAAATAAAGATGAAGCTAGTTGCCCATTCCAAAGCGTAGTAGGCACCTATGGAGAAGAACGGGCAAGAAAGTACACTCTTTTAAATAAAAATATGTTTATAAAGTATTAGATACATCATTCATGTTGAAATTGTACATGTGAGAACGATGCAAAACGCGTCTGTAATAAATAGACAATAAAAAAATCTATTCAAAACTTAAATTAAATTAAAATAAGCCTTGGCAGCTATGAGATGATCAGTCTCTACTGACGACACCCGTTCACGAACATGACGCATGGATTAGCACCATTCAGCTCAACCCAGCAGTAAATGATAGCTTTTTAGTAGGTACGGTCGACTGCAAAAATCCATGGACAGTACAGAAATAAAATCGTGTGAAGCGAGAAATAACGCCATCTAGCGTAAAACCAGTTATCGACAGCAAAATTTAATTATGCTGTTACAATATGGCTATATGTTTTTAATAGTGCCTTTTTGTTTGGCGAGCCTATTTACCTGGGATAACTCTGCTCTTTTTTCCTGTTGCTAAGTAACTACCAACTCGAATATTATTTTATATTATAAATACCCACTCGATAGCTTAATGAATATATTCCTATCAGTTTCTTTTGTTATGTTTATCATTTAAGCTACGTATGCTAGTAAATGTAATGCTGCACTAAAGCTTACATAGCTAATTTGATAAATGTATTAGCTGTGTAGGTCCTTACCTACCTAATACGTTTCTTCCTAACTACTTACGTTTCGTAAATCTGTCATAGTTTTGAAGAAACCAACGCCATCTAGTTGTATTTTCGAAAACTTGAACTCAAACGTTCACTGGAAAATAGACACTAAGGTATCCATGCAATTTTGCAGGTGAGTGTACATAGTACTCTCACTGTTACAATGGTAGTTTTATAGTAGGTAGATAGTCAGTAACCCGGAACAAAAAGGCCGAAAGTGGCCCTTTTTATCTGGTTTTATACCTAAGACAAGACGTATAAAATAGGGTATTTACATTAGAGAAAAGGCTACAACTAGGGGCATACCAAATTCGAAGAAAATCATACACCACTGGCACCAGCATTGCAGAATTCAATAAACGCTAGGATATATAATTGTATATATATATTAGCTCTTTTTACAATTTCACATTATAGCGTTAAAAATTTATTCCATGACTTGATTTAGCTTCTCATTGTTAGACCTGACTTTTTTGACGTGACAACGTCTAATAAATCGATGAACGCCGGCTGCATGCACGAAAAAGGATGACTAATTGTCCCGTTACGCTCATTGTCCCGTTACGCTCATTGTACGCTTGCGCCGCATCAATGTTTTGTTATGACATTGTCACGTTAAACTATCGTCCGTAAACCAACTTTACAGACAACCAATATTTTGTGTTGTCCGTATCCGAGATAGGTGTCACCAGGGGTCTCTAGATCCTTGATCTGCATTTGCGATCGCAGTATGGTGTTAAAAATGCATAGAGAACGCTGCTGCCCATTCTCTAGTAAGTCCCTTGTATAGTATCTGTTTATTACAGATATGATTAATATATCACTCTACTTACGTTTTTCTTTCCATTCATCATATTTTTTATTAGTTTTTCATCATATTACACAATTTTATTCTTTAAACGACATTTACGTCAAAAGTGTCAAACTGAAGTCTACTTATTTCATAGATTTTCTTAGCAGCCTATTCAATGAAGGTTGCACTAAGTTTGTATTTTCTAAAAATCATTTACTTATATAATTTTGGATATTCTAAATTTCTTTTATACTTAAATACGTTGTCTACTAAATAACTAAATTCTAAATTATTATAATTATAAGTTTCTTAAACGCACTCTCAGAATTTGATCAGGAGGTTTTATACATCTTGGCCTACTACACCTGGCTGGTTAGATAACTGGCAGGACAGAGGACAGCATAAACTTGAAATCGAAAATGGATTTTTCGAAGAGAACAGAATATTCAAGAACGTCCAGATTTTCCTATAAAAGGGGCCTGGAGATGCAATCAGTTCAGTTTACGTTTACGTCTCGGTTCTGAGTGAACTATCTTCACTGCAGAAGGTACTGCCTAATTCCTGGAGAGTTATCACATATATATATATCTCGTGTTTGTACTACTAAAGTTGGGGTCGCCGACACTCTGACGCGCCCCTACAATTCTTCTCGATACTGCGGAGTCTGCACTTACGATTTCTGTTCCTGGGAGCTGCCTGCCCTCAAGACGTCCTGACGTGGAGCTGGGAGTTACTTCAAGTAATTAAAATTTACCTCCTTTCTTGCCTTGAGAGTGCATAATAGGTAGGTTTTTATATTCATAATTCTAAATATTGTATTTTTTTACCTTGTCATTAAATTGTTCAGTCTGCTTTTTTATCTTTTAGGAAAAAGTAGACTTGACACTTGGTCGCGAAGAAATTGGGTCATGCTATTCTTTACGTCCGGCACCACACGGCACAATATATATATGTACGCACGGAAAATTTGCACTTTAAAGCTTAATTCTTAGCAAACGGATCCCTGAATTGAAAATAGTTTTCACAAATCCGCAATATTTTTGAACGGAGACGAAGACGAGAAAATAAAAATGTAATCCCCACTTTACGTGTAGGGGAGATACCCTAAAAAAAAACAACGGAGGAGTAAGAAAAACCACAGTTTCCATGTGTATCCTCCCAATTCTTTCACCATATCCAGTTACCGCAGAACTCAAATAAAAATGCAATTAAATATCGGCTGTCACAGCTCGCCGCACCGTCCATGAAACACCGTCTCGCTGTCGCCGGAAACCAATGATATTCGAGTTGACGCATTGATTGCAGAAATAAATCATTCTTTGAACGAAAGCTCGAAAATGGCTCGAATTACACGTCGACCTAGAATTGCTTTTTCGCGATTGATTCGGGAAAGGTATTCCGGTAATTATTCCGCGGTGTGATGAGAGATTAAAACGATGGTGATAACGAGAATGTGAGTGATACATTTCCTGTGGGCGAATGATTGGTGGTGTAAAGCTTCAATGAATGGCTGGTTTTTGTAATTTCGGTAAAAATTGAAATGAAGCCTGTCGTTAATGGTCAAATGTTTTAAATCTGTTAAGATTATAAATGTAGTTTTTAATCATGTGAAATATGCTGCGCACACTGAAAAAAATTTTTACTTATACATAACCAAACTTTCGTCAACATGTAACACAAAAAAGTGACCACATAACTTTATGCAACATGTAACCAAAACCTGTGCTGGCTGTTGTGTATCACTTTTGTTAAATCAAGTTAACTTTTATAAAGTCTTGTCAAACTTTGATTATTCCTGAAATAGCCGAAGTATACTCCATTTATAATAGCATTAGACAGAAGTTAAAAAAGGTTATTTTTGATGCACACTTTATAACAAAAGTACAATAAACTTATTATAGTTACGATTGACGGTAAATCAACAACAATTATAATTCATTATTACTAACAGTAGTTTGTAAGCTCGCATTATTGTACGTACTAACAAATATGGATGTAATCGTAGGATGAATCCGAAATAAATGATTATTATTATTATTATTATATATGTCTACATATCTCGGGACCCTGGGGTCCCGGACCTTTGGAAGGCGTACGAGGGGCCGAAGCCAACTCACAGAGGCCTGTTAGACGCTTTTTAATTAAATGAGGCACCAACCGACGATTATCCCTGTACGCACTATGCAAGTGCACCCAAGGACAACCCCCGGTTGGTGTAGGACTATTGCAGGATATGGAAACAAAGATATTGGACTATGGGTTTGGGTGGTTAAAATGGACTGGTTACCAAAAACTATGGAAGGACTATGGCCCCTGCCTGATCAATGCGTTATTAAACACGGATAAAATGGCAGGGGGTGACTTGCACACTCAATAATGGGCCCCCGAAAACGGTCGCTAGCACATAGTGACGTAGCGACAAGGAGGCAACATGTCCTGAGGTGCTCGAGGAGTGGAGAGGTATTCCAAGGCTCTCAGAACAATCCCAGAGCCCGGAAGATGGTCAAGATCCCTACAAGCACTTACTGGAATACTTCCTTCCTCCGAGCACGTTTGCTCTTGCGAATCTCCACTCAAGCCGGCCAATAAAGGCAAGAATGAGGTGGGAGCTCAGTTCCTCGTCAGTGTTCACTCCAGCCGGCCAATAAAGGCAAGCCAGAGATGAGGAACATGACTTCTCCCGGGAGATAGGGTCCGTGGGGTCGCAACTGCCCAACAGCTCGCCACATGCTGCCCTGCGGGTTTCTGTATCTCTCTTGGTCTGGCTCCTCACCCTAGACATGTTCCGGCAAAGTAAACTCTACCGGCACAGACCTAGAGTTCGGAGCGCGCAAGCCCCACCACGACGTCAACGTAGAGATACGGCGGTGGGGTTATTATTATTATTTTGTTTATATATGTCTACATATCTCGGGACCCTGGGATCCCGGACCTTTGGAAGGCGTACAAGGGGCCGAAGCCAACTCGCAGAGGCCCGTTAGACGCTTTTTAATTAAATGAGGCACCAACCGACGATTATCCCTGTACGCACTATGCAAGTGCACCCAAGGACAACCCCCGGTTGGTGTAGGACTATTGCAAGATATGGAAACAAAGATATTGGACTATGGGTTTGGGTGGTTAAAATGGACTGGTTACCTAAAACTATGGAAGGACTATGGCCCCTGCCTGATCAATGTTTTTTTTACACACGGATAAAATGGCAGGGGGTGACTTGCACACTCAATAATGGGCCCCCGAAAACGGCCGCTAGCACATAGTGACGTAGCGACAAGAGGGGCAACATATCCTGTGGTGCTCGAGGAGTGGAGAGGTATTCCACGGCTCTCAGAACAATCCCAGAGCCCGGAAGATGGTCAAGATCCCTACAAGCACTTACTGGAATACTTCCTTCCTCCGAGCACGTTTGCTCTTGCGAATCTCCACTCAAGCCGGCCAATAAAGGCAAGAATGAGGTGGGAGCTCAGTTCCTCGTCAGTGTTCACTCCAGCCGGCCAATAAAGGCAAGCCAGAGATGAGGAATATGACTTCTCCCGGGAGATAGGGTCCGTGGGGTCGCAACTGCCCAACAGCTCGCCACATGCTGCCCTGCGGGTTTCTGTATCTCTCTTGGTCTGGCTCCTCACCCTAGACATGTTCCGGTAAAGTAAACTCTACCGGTACAGACCTAGAGTTCGGAGCGCGCAAGCCCCACCACGACGTCAACGTAGAGATACGGCGGTGGGGTTATTATTATTATTATTATTAAATCGATTAAAATGAATTTATATATCAGCTATCACACTTAATTGTAATCATTTAAAAAATATTATTATTAAATCGATTAAAATGAATTTATATATCAGCTATCACACTTAATTGTAATCATTTAAAAAAACAACCATATGAAATTAAGTGGCTTTCATTTAGATATATTTTTTCATTCCAATTTAAAATTACAGTGCCTATGCTAAAAACCTAAAAGAAGCAGGAGTCAACAATACTGCAACGCTTTTTGTTTCACTATAATCCTACCAAATCTAAAATGTTACTTAATCACTTCATAAGCTGTGACAGCCGGGGATTTCTAATTTTACTGGTTTATGTCGTCTGTGAAATTGACTTGACAATGTTCTAAGATTGTCATGTATGTCATTTACTTGTGAATACTTTGTTTGTTATTGTTTAATTTTCGTGATTTTGTTGTTATTTATTAAAATAATAAATAATATTTAGTTATTGCTTTGTTATTGTATTGTTATCAGTGTTGTCATTGGGTTGTTTGTACAAAACGTTACTTTTTTTTTGAGCTATCATATGAGTGATCCCGGTGTGGGACCGAGTGGCTTACAACATATAAGTGCTGAGTCTGACCAAAGCCAACGGCGAAAAAAACGTGGTCCAAAAGTTGACTCCGACGAAATAATAATGTCTCCCAAAAAAAAGAGAACGCTGCGTGCTGTACAAAAACAACCTGTGATAAATATTTTTAAGCAATTGGAGTCCTGGCCTGCAGATACTCCTCATTATAAGACTGAGATGATAAACAAAATCGCGGAAGTTGCCGGTAAGGATGATTTATAAAATTATTACTATAAAAATATTTGAAACTAACATGCATTGTGATAAAATGTATTTATACTTTAGAAACTCGGCATCTCGGGCTACTCTGTCCAATATTCTCAAAGAGTACAACATAAAAAGTCGCCTGCAATCTGTCACATGAAACGTGATGATTTTGATGACATCACATTTAGTGGAATATGCAGGAAAATTCATTCCTTCTTCTTTATTAATGAGTTGCCCACCTTGGACAAGATGCTGGAAGCAGTTAACAGTGACGAGTCTCTGCCAGATTTCAAAAAAAAGCAGTCTGTATAAAATAATTAAATAAACATTAAAGTTCACATAAATCAAACAGAGCAGAAAAAGTGCACTCATAGAGAAGTCATAGACAAGCAGGAGATCATCCTTTGGAAACTAAAATATCTTCATGAAATAAAAAGGCTAAGGAATAAAGGAAGGAAAATATATTATTATTTAGATGACACTTGGCTAAATGAAGGTACAGTGCTTCTAAATTTCTTAACAGCTATTTATGCACTAAGCAGTGTATGACCTCTTGCATTCAATAACATTATAATTAGTTATACAGTTAAACATTACTCCATAAAATTGGTTCGTGAAATGAATGGTATTTATATTAATAACCTTTTATCTTACAAACAGGTCACACGAAAAGCCTAATATGGCATGACACTAATAATAAGTCTTCAAAAGAAGCACATTGGGAAGGTCTATCTGCTGGTTTAAAAAATCCAACTTATAATCGGTCATACTGGTATTAATTTTATGGACTGTCCTCGCCAAAAAAAAATGAACACCCCATTGTTATTGACTATTAATTAAGTAATACATATTATATTGTATTATGAATTAACGCATGCAAAGCGAACTTTTAAAGTTATAAATTTTGTTATAGTATTTATCTATGACCTATTTCCGGCAGTGAAATTATATAGGTGGTACGGAATAATTGACTTGTATTAATTTTATTTCACAGGGTTTGTGAAGGGTTTTTAATGGATGCTGCATTAATACTTGATGCAAAGAAAGGTGATGAAGATGACCACTCCGAAATGGACGCCTTCAACTTTAATAATAATTATTATTTATTTATTTACACTTCAAGACACAATCATCTGTGTAGCCCTGACTCTTATACTAGGATTTCCTGTTTCGTAAGAGCCAGACCTCTCAATTTACAGGGAATATGTTATAGAAGCGCGATAGACAAAAGTGAAAATGGTTCAAGTTAATTTTGTCAAAAATTGAGAGTGGCGCTGTAATTGTTATGGACAATGCGCTGTACCACTCAAGGACATTGGAGAAGCTGCCAACCACAGCTACACGAAAGGCAGATATACAGGAATGGTTTAAAAGCATAAATATTCCTTTTGAGGAAAAAGATCTTAGGGCAACTTTATTAGAAAAAGCAAAAATACAAAGTCATTTATACCAAAAGTTTGTTGTAGATGAGATGGCTAGAGAGAAGGGTATTTCAGTATTGCGCCTCCCACCCTACCACTGCGAGTTCAACCCTATAGAATTAATATGGGCTCAAATGATGGGGTATGTGGCTCAACATAACAAAACGTTCAAATTAGACAAGGAGAAACAATTACTCCCACAAGATCTGGATAGTATTACGCTGGAACGATGGCAGTCTTGCGTTGCTCATGCAATTAAAGAAGAGGAAAAGTTAAAGCATAATGAATGATGTGGTAGAAAGATTTATTATTAGGTAACGTCGGTGAAACTTCTTCATCTTTATTATCTGATGATAGTGACTAAATTATATGATGAAGACGAAGAAGTTACACCAACTATTGTGTGTTGAAAGTTGTTGTTTTAAATACAATATTGTAAAAAAAAAGACTTTTATTTCCTTTAATCTTAATTAAATTTAAATCATCACGACGTAATCGTTTGTTTCATTCATTCGTTTTGTTGTAAGTAATGTGTGATGAAGATGTTATTACGACCTATTTATCAAAGTTATGTTAAAACATTTTTAGTTTAATTGTTTAAACTTTTAACTTTGAATAAAATGTTTCGCACTCCTGCTTCTACGAGCCTCTTTTTTCTAATGCTATAGTAAATGGAGTATAGTTAGGCTAAATATTTTTTTCAGTGGAGATTTAATTCGACAAGGTGCCGATTCCCTTGTTCACAAACTAAACTAAATTTAAGTTCAGTGCATCTTTTGCTTTCTATTTCATTAAGAAAAGGACGGAAGATAAATTTTAGTTTAGTCTGGTCAAATTAATCAGCGCCTGTCACTACTCCATACAAGTTCAGACGTACCGGAGAACGGGGCTATTTGGATTTTCGGGGGTTATTTGGAATAAAGTAATTATAAGATTTGAGTTGACATAAGTTCTACCAAAACACCATATACAGCTTTTATTTTATTTCTGGTCTTGTTTACTTTTACAATTTTTCGTACGAAGATCACAATTCTAATTTACATCAACTCATTGCTTTGTTCCAAATAACCCCCGAAAATCCAAATAGCCCCGTTCTACGGTAATTAAAAACTTGCCTACTAAAATTGTGTCAATTTACGTCAAGCAGATATAACATCACGCTACGACCATTAGAGCCGAGCAAAACCACAAAAATTCAGAAATAACGCTAAGCGAAAACGAAGTAACGCAGGCAAGTGATGCGATGCGACGGGGTGCACGGTGGGTCGGGGGCCGAAATTTTACGCGGACAAAGTCACGGGCAGAAGCTGGTTCTAATAATAGACTCGATCTCGAAAATGACAAGACAAAATGAAAAATAGTTCTAGACAAAATACGGTCTCCAAAATAGCTACCATCTAGCTTGAGTTTAGTCTATATTTTGCTGCTATTTCAGTTAAGCGAGCGCTCTTCAATTAGGCCCAAGTTGAGTTTGAGACCATTAAAGCAAACTCCTGGCTTGATAACAGGATAGCTCGTTATATTTCAAAATCGCATCGAGACGCATTGCACCATTTCGTTTTGCTTTTTGGAGGCAAAGGGGTGACACTTCGTTAGTGGAAAGGGTAAGAAATCTACGTAAATATGTATGAGAATATTACGTAGGTACTTACTGGATGCTATGTATATTTTCTTTGATGTCGTGTAAAGCAAGTATTTAATTAAAAGGTACAGATTAAATTAAGAAAGTCTGCATAAGTAGGAAAACACACCACCCTATTATTATTATTATATACTAGCTGACCCGACAGACCTCGTTCTGTCAAAAGCTATTTGACTGTGGCAGTTTGTCTACGCGCAAAGGAAATATAGTATAAACTTCACTACTCTACCCTACCCTACCTACCTACCTACCTTACCCTACCCTACCCTACCCTACCTACCTACCTACCTACTCTACCCTACCCTACCTACCTACCATACCCTCCCCTACTCTACCCTACCCTACCCTACCTACCGTCCAACCGTCTCCTGATAATAACAAACACAACTAAAAAATAGTTAGCGAAATCGGTCCAGCCGTTCACTAATAGTTTTTTTCCCCATATTTTCTCACCGTTTAAACCTTCCCTGGACTACGACAAACATTTCAAAACCAAAATCAGCTAAATCGGCCCAGCCGTTCTCGAGTTTTAGCGAGACTAACGAACAGCAATTGATTTTAATATATATAGATAGATTATATTTTTGTTTATTTTCATTGTAAATATTCTATTTATATATATATATCTTCATATTTCATCATGTATCTTTATTTTTTAAAGTTAGGTTTTTCTTTTTTTTTGCTAGTGCATTTCAGATTTAACCATGACAGGTTGAGACTCTTTAACCGGTCTTTCCTGTGGTTGCCCTAAGCTCCTAAAAACTTAAGGCCTCCAGCCAGGGCATAAAACTTAACTAAACGACTGCGCGCTAAGGGCACCCCCTGTGGGGTACGAACCTCGGCTTAGGGCAGAGTCGGAGGGAGAAGTTACGTATTATTATAAATCTATATATTTTATTTTTATTCGTATGTACATGCGAGATTCAGCTAGAATGTTCATTTCTGTGGAAAATTTCACTTACCCGATTTATTATATCACCTAGGGGGACGTCATAACGTCATTCCGAAAGGTAGTTGCTGAAAATCAACGCTTTGATGGTAGGTTCGTCCGTAATCACAGCAGTTTGCTGAGCAACGACCTGTTATTGCACAGATGCGACGCACGGCTTAATTGTTCTTGTTACTGTTGTTTGTTTGTTACAAAAGTAGTTATTTTCCACTCTGTAATCGGCATTTTGTTTTTGTTTTGATCGTTTGTTTGTTTGTTGGTTCGTAGTGACGCTACACAGTGTAATAATGTAAACTGTCTTTGGTCCTGACATCAAGCAATGGACTAAATTGTCAAACTTTTATTGCTTGAATACTTGAATATATATATTGGCTTTTGGCTACTTGAATGTGTGTATTTTTTCATTTTATTTTTTGTTAAGTGCGTTTTGTTTGTGCAAAATAAACAATTTTAATTTTTTGACAGACAACGTCTAATAAATCGATGAACGCCGGCTGCATGCACGAAAATGTCCCATCACACTCATTGTCCCGTTACGCGCATTGTCCAGTTACGCTCATTGATCCGTTACGCTCATTGTACGCTTGCGCCGCATCAATGTTTTGTTATGATGTTGTCACGTTAAATTATTGTTCGTAAACCAACTTTACAGACAACCAATTTTTTCTTTACATTTATAATTTGGATCCTAATAATTTAATGTGCATCAATGACGGGACGCTTTAAAAACCAAGCCAACCGGGTTAGGTAGATTATTTATGTACTTATAGCGAACGAAGGCTTTGTTAATAAACAAAGCATATTACAGCATTGACGAATTTTTTTGTGACAAAAATCTAAAAACTAGTGTTAAATTAAACTAAATTAAATACGGTGTACCCATTGCTATTTGACTTTTTTATATATGCATGTGATGTTGTTAATGTTAATAATTTGGCTTTAAAATGTATTTTTGAAGCATTTTGCTAGGGACTTAGTTCTGTATTGATCAATAAAAAAAAAATCAAATCAAATCATTTTTATTTCAGGCATTAAATGATAAATGATTTTATTTCTGTAATTAGGTTTTTACAAACACTTTTACACGTTAATCATATTTTAAAATTAGATTAGGTCGGCGTTTCGTATCTGACTACTTTGAGAAGAAAGGCCGAAACAAACTCAGAGTCACAGTCTCTTTTAAAGTCCAGACATAATCTTGGTCAAGTCATGTGAAGACCATGTAGATTGGTGTCTGAAATGGTCTTTTGAAGAAAGAACCACACAGATTGAGTGGACCTGTCCATTCAGTGCACGCATTTGTCAGTAATCGTGCAGCTCAACTCAGAACATAAGGAGTATAAGTAGGTACACAGAAATACAAATACATTAATAATAAAACATACATATATTAATAAGAATAGTAATGTTTGTAAAGTTAGTAGTTTTAGGTGAGGGACGAGGTGACTTGTATTAAAATTGTTTATGTTGCTTCTTTTTGTGTACCTACTGTAGCAAATATTTTGACACAAATGTATTTTTGTTATGAAATAAATAACTTGAACTCGAGTAGGTAATTCTGTGAATATCTTTTATAAAAATACAGACACCACTTACTAGAACCACGTCCGTGAAACCACTGCACCAGTTCGAAGTGAGAATTTACATAACTTCGAGTCGAATGATGGATTAATGGATGTCAAACACATACAAACTTGCACCAAAACAATTTAAATTACATTATATCCTCTACATAATACCTACGTAATAATGCCGCGCGAGTACATCAATCAGGGTATATTGTGTGCCTTGCATGAATACATAATGAAAATGCAATGGAAATCAATTTTAAACTCGATTCCGATGCAATTGATCCGGCCGAATAAGTTAAAACCTACGAATGTTATAACTCGATTGGGAAGCGACGAGATTTACAATGTTTGTCCGACTTGGTTTGAGTTTTTATTGTTAAGTAAAAGTTGATCGTGATAGGAGAAAATTGAATTTTTGAATAAATCTATGCTCCGTTTGAAAAAGATTAGACATTTAAGGCCCCTTGCCCACGGCGACTTTTTGTAGCGATGCAGTAGCGATGCTGTCGCGCGTCCGCATCGATACGAGTAACGGCAAAAAAATGCCACAGTTGCACTGATGCTTGGTTATCCACTCACGCGCCACCCTCCCTCCGTTCTTTCCCCGATGTGGTCCGACACGGTCGCGCGTTTGCATCGATACAGTCGCGATGCTTTAGCGCGTTAGTAGCGCGTTGGCATCGCTTCTGTAGCGCGTTGCAAATGCGACTAACACGCGTTAGTAGCGATGCTGTTGCGCGTTTACGAAGCGCGCGACAGCATCGCTACAAAAAGTCGCCGTGGGTGAGGGGCCTAAATAAACTTTTTTTACAGTCCGTTCAACCGATTTTGTCTTTTTTACATAAACCAAAACTTATCTTGATTTGGACTTTTTTAAAGATATCTTACTATTGAACTAGGGCAGCGATACATACATACCACATACACATACAAACCATTCAAAATCATAACCCTCCTTTTTGTGTCGCCGTAGTCGGGTAAAAAATTAAATAAGGGCGACGTCGTTCGACACCCAGAAATACAATAAACTGAGTTTTATATTTTGATGTTTCACATTGTCAGGCGACTGATCCGTGCAAGTCAGTAATACACAGGTGTTCTCATAAAAATTTTGCTCTCTCGACGTATACCAGAGATCCGTGAAAAATTCATATCCTGCGTCCGTGGAGTGCTTTGATTGGTCGAGCAGTAAAATTGAAGTACTCGTCGGAGTCGTAGGTAACTGCTGAAATAAAGTCGCTTCGTTTTAAAACGGTACAAATTAAATTGCTTTGAAGTCATCAAAAATGTTATTGAATGTTGTTCTTTTTTTGTTGAACTGGATATGAATTTAATAATGTAGGTTGTGGATATAAATAGGCTTAGTTGCGTGATAGAGGTATAAAGATATCATTATTGTTGTAATTTTGTTGGCAAATGAACTGGTAAATAATGTCACACCTAACCGCCAGCTTTCATCTACCCTACAATATCTTAATTGCTTTTACATCAGCCTAACACCCAATCTACTAATCAAGCGAATTCGCGGGTAGTTTGCGACGCGCGACCACGCGTGCGTCTCAGTCGACGTTGGCAGTTACTAATGATCGGACGTCCCACGATTAATGAATGTACTCAGCGCTATTAGTTATACCATCTGTGATATCGCCCTGTTTGCCCATTGGTCACGAACTTGGGACCTGTTTGACCTCCTTCGTACTTGGGAACTAAGTTTTGGACATTGTTTCACATAATGATGTTGGGTTGGGTTAGTTAAGTTTAAATTGTTAGGGTAGTCTATTTTGTTTGTGAGTTTTTTTATTGCTTTATGGCCCAGTAAAAATAGAGCCCAAATAAATATTAAAATTCAGAAAAAAAAATCATCATCATCACTGCCGCACTAACGAAAAATGCAATAACTCGATTTTGCCGCTTCCGAGAATTGTATTTTTGTGATTATTGAATTTGTTATGAAGTTTTAGTTATTGCATTCTGCTTACTGAAAAACCGATTTCCTGAAGGTTCAATAAAAAAGTTGCTTAGAGAGAGACTCAACGAATATATAACTCAAAATCGTCCAAAATCGAGTCATCATCATCATCATCATTTCAGCCGAAAGACGTCCACTGCTGGACATAGGCCTCCCCCAAAATGGGAGGATTTGCCATAATCGCCACGATTGGCAGGCGGGTTGGCGATCGCAGTATGGTGTAAAAATGCATAGAGAACGCTGCTGCCCATTCTCTAGT
Source organism: Dryobota labecula (assembly GCA_947523025.1). Lineage (NCBI taxonomy): Eukaryota > Metazoa > Arthropoda > Insecta > Lepidoptera > Noctuidae > Dryobota > Dryobota labecula. The sequence goes on from OX383292.1 coordinate 5,280,468, forward strand.
AAGTCCCTCAGTCGCCTTTTACGACACCCAAGGGAGGAAATGGGTTAGTGCTATTCTTTACGTCCGGCACCACACGGAACAAACGGAAAAATCGAGTAACCATCTCGATTTTACGCATCGAGCGCGTTCGGCGCTCCGATTGGTCTACGATTGGCCCTTTACCAATCGAATAGGGCCTCAGCTACACATAGGTCTCTCCGATTGCACGCCATTCAGCTCGAGTCTCTGCAACTCTCATCCAGCTGCTGCCAGCCACCCTGCGAAGATCGTCGCTCTAGCTAGCCTGAGGACATCCAACCTTACGTTTAGCTTATTCCACTAATCCCCCCTGAGAGAATCCCCCTCAGTGGAAAAAATTGAACCCTAATGTAAAAAAATCAGTTTCAGGGGATCTTGGAATAAGTTATTTTTTGTTTTTTCAATTCTAGTTTTCCCCCCTTAGCGGGATTATCAGGGGTGAATTCTAGACTGTTTTCAGATTCCACTTTTCCTCCTAAGGGGGATTTTCAGGGGGGGTTTGTGGAATAAGCCCTTATGTTTGCCGGTTCGCGGTCTCCACTCGAGACCACGTCTATCCCAACGGTCATTGCCCATAGCCACTTCAGCTTGCTTATTCTGTGAGCTGTGTCGGTAACTTTAAAAACCGGCCAAATGCGTTGGGTCACCACGCACAATGAAGGTTTCCGTAGTTGAAATGACTTTATCCCTAGAACAAACTAAACATTGTAGTTGAAAAACATGTTGACTACGGCATCCTAAAAATAGTTATATTTAGGGACACTTATTTTAAGATTAAAATCATGTTAATTATTGATTTTAATCTATTTTATTGTTATAATAATAATAAATTCATTTATTTCAGGTATACATGCATGAAAACCTTGAATTCATTGTCAATTTATTTCTTACTAGCTTTTGCCCGCGGCTCTGCCCGCGTGGATGTCGGTTATCGCGTAAAAAAGTAGCCTATGTCCGTCTCCATATCCCAGGCTATATTCTGCAAAATTTCATGACGATCGGTTCGGATCGGTAAGTATATTCTATATAAAATATACCGCCTAATTATACAGAGACATGGTTGTTTCCGGAACCTTGATCAGTAAAACCTTGAAAGATTTGTAGTAGCTATTTTTCTTGTTCACCGGATGTTTGCTTCCTCTTTAAGATCAAGAAAACTTCTCAATTAGTCTAGTTCCAACGTAGTATTTTCTCTTTTATACTACTAACTAGACAAAATAACCTCATAAGTTAGATTTATGCCCGACATAACTCGGAATGCTTGTCCTTGTTAAACAACTCAAAACAAATGAAACAACACTATAATTTATTTAAGAAAAACAATAAAAACTGCCATCAGCCGTCCGTAATATAATAATTAACTAAACGACAATTCCCAAACTTACACGATCTTATCGTCAACACATCGGCACTACCAGCTAATCGCGATCATGCAATATCCTTCTCCCATCAAAGGGCTATAATTTGCGCGAAAGCTATCATCAAATACGTCACACAGCGTTATTACGTCACAAATAAAATCCTGACGACGCCATCTTGTAAACCGGAACGTCCAGTTTGACTTGAGCTGTCAATCGGAGTAAATGGCGCGAAGCGATCAGCTGTCAGGGCTCTTGTTTAAGTGGTCACGTTGTAATGACACACTGGGATTGGTATCAAGGATGGATTGTGGAAGGACTGGATAAGGAATGTGGTTTATATTATTTTCATGATACAGTAGAGTTATGTTAGTGTTGAAAATAAATTATATTATTATTTTCTTAATATGATCCAGATTAAAAAAAAAAATTGTTTAAGGACGTTATCGGTAGTGATAACCGATTTAAACGCGAGTTTTAACCACAAATCAAATTGGATAGATTTTTAGTATTCCACTTACGAGTTGTCGTAGCATACTACGCTAGCTACGATTTGACGTACCTAGTATACTACTCCAGTTACGAGTTGACGTAGCATACTACGCTAGCTACGAATTGACGTAGCATACTACGCCTGAGCCTGAGCCTGGATCTCACAACACAAGGAATCTTAGTGTTAATCAATCAATCAACTCAGCCTATGGCAATCCACTGCTGAACTTAGGCCTCTCCCATGCTGCGCCACAACACCCTGTCCGATGGCGGTATAACCATCCAACAAGCCAACCTAAATTCTCCAGAACGCTGACGGGCAGTAGCGTCGTCGTTGCAATAAGATTGGCTCTGCGGTCACCAACCCGCTTGCCTAGCGTGGTGACTACGGGCATCAAAAACCTATATATGTATGTATGTATCTATGTATTAGTATATATTTATTTTTCCTTTTTCGAGTTATCTATCCCTTATGTTGCACCTGCCATGTTTTGTCTCTGCATCACCCTATGGTTGACTGGTAGAAAATGCCTCAGGAATTAAGTCGCCTTTGTACAGTATTTTTTTACTTGTGCATAAAGTTTTAATAAATAAATAAAAACCTCTCATGAATCATAGTGTTAGGTCTAGGAATTCAATCCACTTGAATGTAAACTTAGCTAAATAAATTTATTCTTATTCTTCAGTTTCGCCTTGCAAATTCGTCTCGTTAATTAAGGAAAGAAAGAAAATCCGTTTATTTCGCACAGACAACAAGCACACACAACATTATATTATTTAAAAAAAAAAAAGTGTAATGTGCGAAGTACGCAGGTATGTATAATTGAATCTTCCACATCCAGTATTGTTTATTCCAGAAGTATAGTGAGTTGATGAGGGTGTAAAAGCTATTCAGCCGGAAAGCTGATAGCAAATATGGCAATAACACGACCATCTTGTATCTACGTATGTTTGGGTTATTTATCTCAATGTTACAAGTATTTACATCAGTATCTTACGTAATGTTAAGATTTACTTACGTGTAGGGTTCTAGGTTTCCTTTATTTTATTTAGTTTCTAGATGACTTGTACTTATACATACTCAAACAATTTGGCACAAAATGAAACAGCTGAAAGAAAATGTTTTTCTGTTGAAAATAGTCAACAGTCTGTTAACAAGCAGCCTGGACAGATAGTACATTGTGATACAAGGGTGGGAAGTAGGTTGTTGCAAACGAGCTGTCATTAACAAGACCGAGCCGTAGTCGAGGATTTTTAATGACACGAGTTTGCAATAACCTACACACCCGTGTATCACACGACGTTTTTCAATACAGTTATGGGAAATAGTAAAAAAACAAATCAAAGAATTAGCTAAATATGAAATTTTTTTTTTTTTGAAAATGGCGCGTTTTTACAACTGGTTTTTTTTTTACAACGACAACAACCTATACAGCCTACTCGATTTTTGACAAATGTTGATGTGAAAATAATTAAATTAAAAATGATAATTAAATATACTAAATAACCATTTAAAAGACTTTTGAGAATTCAATGCTAAGACGTCCGGACTCATTCATTTTTCCTCGTATAAAATCTATCCCATTTTATTCTATGTATGAAAACTCCATGCTACTAAACTTTTTAAATTGTCTTATAAATTTAAAACTACACTGCAAAACAAAATGATCGAGCTCGTAAACAAAAGTCACGACCGCGTAACAGAAAGATGCCTATGCAAAAAAAATAATTTTCGAATCATAATTATAGCCTCTGAAAGTACGCTATGTTTAACAACTGTATTGAAAAAGGATTTTTCGAGGAAAGTTGAGGAATGCATAGGCTTGAATTAATGATGGTGACCTTCAAAATTTCAATACAATTACAAAAAAAAAAAAGACTGTTGTGATTGAGTCAGCGATATCTTTTTTTTTTTCTGCGCTGGTCCAAATCTGGCCAAAGGCCTCTCTCCACTCCTTCCATCGTTCGCGAGCCCGGGCGTGTTCCTTCCAGTTTTGACGGAATCTGACACGGACACGGACACTTTTACCCTGCGTTACGAGTTGCGATAATATCGATATTCGCGTGCTAAAACCAGTACCGAATTAGCGTGAGCGCGATAACGATGTCCCGTGAAACGTCATAGATGACGTCATGACATTCGCCATCTTGCGATAACGCCGACCATGCCTTTTACTGTTATCGCCGTGAGTGCTGTCAAAAATGACAGTGTGCTGTTTTGTTTTGAATCGCATCTTATCGTATCGTGGCATTTTCAAAATTGTTCTCCTGGCTACAGTTGCTACCTAACCTAAGAAGAACAAATTTTTGGTGTATACACAGAGAAATACTCTAATATCGTTTTGACATTGCGTGAGCTCCGTGAGCGCGTTCACGAGCGTTCCGAGTTGTTGACAGCCCTCGGCTGTCATAATCGTAATATCTAAATCGGAACGAATGTGAGACGATGTGAGCGCTGTGAGCGATTGTAGCCAATTCGGATAGCGGCCTTAATGTGTAAGTTTTTATTTTTTATTGTTACATCGTTCTCACATTTAGTTATAAATTCAACATTAATAGCCCATGGAGTTTCTCCATATGTACCTACTACGCTTTGGAATGGGCATGTAGTTTCATTTTTCTTACTGAGCGACTCTTTGACAATTCAAAAGTGCCTGTAAATGGGTTAATTGAAAAAAAAAAAAAAAAAAAAAAACTCAAATCATCTCGCCATCACCATCCTCCCGCCATCCAGCCTCACTGTCTCAGGGCAACAGTTTGGTGCTGCCTCGGCCCACAGTTTGTTCGGCATGCGGCACACTTGTCCCGCCTGAATGTCGAGGCAATTCAGCTGCTAGACAACACGGACATAGTGCGTAGGCTAAAGAGAACTAAACTTTTTGAGTTACTGTAGTATATAAATAGTGAATGCATAATAGTAACAATGCTGTGCTATACATGTAACACATGAACAAAGTGTTTTTATTAATTATCAGACTCTAAGAAAGTGCTATGTAAAAGTGCGAATTGACACTATTCTTAGTTATGTAACCTATCACGTAAAATAATAAGTTAGAGTTAAATTGCTTATTAGTCTATTAGGCTAGATTGTAATTAATTATTAAGAACGTTAGTTCTTATTAAAAAAGGAAAAAAAAAAACTTGTCCTGCCCAGCTTCATTATTTTTAACCGTCTTCGAAAAAGGAAGAGGTTCTATGTTCGACTGTATGTATGCTTTTTTTATGTATGTCCACCGATTTCTCAGTCAATTGTGAGCCGATTTCGAAAATATTTCCACTTTCCAGGTGGTCCCATTGTCGCCAAGTCAGTATCTGATGACGGAATCCTATGTAGATCGAGGGGAATCTTCAATTTTTATAGGAATATCACCTATTTCTCTGTCAATTGTGTACTTATTTAAAAAATTCTACTTTCATTTGGTAAAAAAAGCTTGCGCGGTGGTCCGATATAAAGATTAACTTTGATTAGGCAGTTTTTAAGTTAACTTCGATAATACCTATTTAATCTACTTTGTCTATCTTGATGATGCTGTAATTCTTCCTGTCACTGTTGTTTACATAGCAATTAGTGGAAGACTTATTGTTGTGGGGTAAGTACAACAACTAAAATATGAAAAAAAAAAAAAAAAAAAAATATATATAACCGGCTTCTGAAATTAAAGTTATTTGGTGCCGTGTGGTGCCGGACGTAAAGAATAGCACCACCCCATTTCCTCCCGTGGGTGTCGTAAAAGGCGACTTAGGGACTTACTAGAGAATGGGCAGCAGCGTTCTTTATGCATTTTTAACACCATACTGCGATCGCCAACCTGCCTGCCAAGCGTGGCGATTATGGCACAACCCCCCCCCCCCCCCAGTTGGGGGAGGCCTATGTCCAGCAGTGGACGTTTTTCGGCTGAAATGATGATGATTTTTTTGTTAAAAAGTTTTTTATTAAATTGATTAAAAATATATCGGATGCTCAAGACACAGTTCATTTAGAGTTCAATGAGCGTAGATTTAAACATTATTAAATTCATTCAATAGTCAGTAATTTTCATCATCGCAGACACATTATATGTCAACTTAAGACGAACTTAATCACATTATACGAGTACCTAAGCTCTATAAAACCCATTCATTCTCGATAAGGCGTGCTCAATCTTTGTCCACTTTTAAAATTTTGGTTAAAAATCACTTCCTCTCTCCTTAAACAACATCATTACTTAAAGTTCCTTGCTCTTGTATCATGTTTATTATTATGGATAAGTATTTATATGCTTTGTGTATGTGTATTTATTGTATATATGTAAGTGGTGCACCACTGACTACCTGCAGTATTGTCTCTCCTTCTACTTTTTGATCCATCCAAAGGTTGTCTGTAAAAGATCGCTTTTAGCGATAAGACCGCCCATTGTGACACCCTATGTAACAGTTCTACATTTATATCTGTAATTTTTATGCTGTACATAATAAAGAGTATTCTATCTATCTATCTATGTATACATAGATAATTAATGGATTTTATAGAGCTTTGCTTTAAGCCCTTAAAACATGTTAATTTTAATCCTTCCAATTGATATTTATGCCCTAACCTTTTAACATTTGGGGGTGACTCGAATAAACGTTAATGTTATTTTAAAAGCACTACACATTATGAGCAATTTTGTTTATTAAATGTAATTGAGAGAATTTGTGAACCATTTACTTGTTATTTATGATTGCGTGCTGGATTAGAGATACGGTGAAGGTATAATGTTACAACACTTACCAAGTGAAGATATTATCATCTTTTTGAGCAGTAGGTAATAACGGGTTATTACTTTTCTAGAAAAGGAACTTATTTATCACTAGCTGCGGCCCGCGGCTTCGCCCGCATGGCTTTTTCTGAAGCAAGTAAGCCTACGTTCTTCCTTATAACATCAGCTATCTGCCAGTGAAAGTCCCGTCCAAATCGGTACAGCCGTTTCGGAGATTAGCCGGAACAAACAGACAGACAAACAAATTTTTTTTTGTTATACCGTATATACTTTCAAATGCATTTAGTAAAAAGATGTTATTTTGATATGACAAACAGACACTTAAATTTTATTTATTTGTATGTATCGTAGATAGGTACCTAAGGTATCTCAAATATCAATCTGAAAATAACGTCTTAACGAATATAGGTACACTACATATAACTCAACCGTAATGTTACTCAAACTTATAATCACAAACCATATATAAAGAAACAAGAAGACAAAATATAACTCTTCCAAGCCATTTTACATGTAACCTACATTTCAGACAAGTTTAGAAATAAACAAAAAAACCTACCACGTCTAGCCCCAATCGTTTCAAATACGAACGTACACATTTTTAGCTCAAATAACCCGATCCAAAAACATTACACTATCAATAACAAAGTAGCTAACTCAACTGCTATTTGTGATATACAGGTAAAGGTTCTCGTAGGTGTCAAGTTTTGAATAAGAAAAGGATAGGTATGTTCACGCGATGACTCGTTCGATCTGCTTGAATGAGTTCGGACGTGACCGACTTAACAAACCGATCCTTTTACCGACATTTTCACGCTCTGATCTTTTTCAATGAACACGCTCCATTGCGTTACGGAGTTCAGCTGTTAATACAAGCATGTGTCCTGCAAACAGCAATGGTGGTTTAACTGTTTGAAGTACGCCAATATTTGTTTATGTGGACGCTCATCTCGTCATGTCAGTATATCGGATCATTATTGTTTGTGCCAACAACAAAATTCTTTGTAACTGAAGTACACGATCAATATACAAAGTGGCTTTTTGTCAAATTAAATATTGACGCTACACTGGAAATATGAAACAATTTTTTCGATGCTTTCCCTAAAATGGCGAGAGACGGGTTTATTTAACTTATGGGAGTATAAGGGGTACTTTGTCAGCGTAAAATCGTTGTCTCGCTAAGAAATGTCGTGGATGCCGCTCTTATTTTTCACTTAGAAAGAAGAATTTTGTGAAGATAGGCAGGTGTTTATACATCGCGTTGAAAACGGTTCATGTTTCTTTCAGAAGATAAGATAAGATAAGACCATTTATTTGTCCAAAACATTTCAAATTCTATCACAGTCATGTGTTTCCTCAACGGCGTACAAATATAAATAAGTAAACATCAAATAATTATAAATTTATCCACTATCCAAACAATACAAATTAGAACTTAAAAATTTAAATCAACTACAGCATAGTGTCATCAATTCATCGTAGAAAACATCATAGATAATTAAATTAGTCAATTAAATGTCAAAGTAATTAGGAATAATATCTAGATATTTCACACTAGTCAGATTAATTTATCAGTCAGAAATTCGTCAGTGCAGTCAGACTCAGTCAGACTTTCTCTAACAGAAGGCGTTTTAAACCTACTTCTTAATTTTTCTGTTGTGTGTCCTTCCAATATTTTGGCAACGTATTATAAAGAATTGGCGCCATACAGAATATACTTTTACGTAATAGTGCTGTCCTGGATCTAGGAATGCAGTTTACTATTTTCGCGTCTATTTCGAATTACTTGTCTGACAAATTGGGGAATAGATGTAAATTCGATTTGACAAACATAATGGTCTCTATGAGTGTCATTCTGAATTTCTAAAATGAACATGGACGGTAGGGTCAATATATATATATATTTTTTTTAATGGTTTGCAACTCTCAGTAACATGAAGTCCAAATATAATTCTAAGGCACCTCTTTTGGGTTTTAAAAATGGCATGCTTATTTGTTGAATTGCCCCAAAAAAATATTCCGTATCTTAAATTAGAGGACACTAAGCCGTGATAAGTAGTTAGCAGCGCATCAACATTTAATATCGGGGCTAATTTATACAGAGCATAATATTATATGAAATTACAAAAAAATATGTTTCAGAACAACGCGTCGTGAGTTGTTCTGAAAGGTTAAGACAATATAATTCAGCGCTGAAGGAGCATTTGTGGACGATTAAAAACTTACTTAATTACGTTTTCAAAGAGGTACCTAATGAGTGTTTGTCGAGACGAAGGCAAATGTTTACGAAGTCTTCTGTAAACTAGTTTTGAATTTCGGGACTACATATCTTTGTAAATACTCTTTGCATTTAAAATACTCAGCTATTAAAGTTTGATGAAAGACATAGTTATTTACTGCTTCAAAATATTGAAGGCAAAGTAAACTTTCTATAAAAGCTGTATTTCTTCAGTAATCACACTTAAATGTTGTCATCGTAATAATTTAAAAAAAGGTTTGATGTGAGGGATAATTTAATATTGTCTTTGAGTCTATATTAGAATTCCTGAGACGTTTGATGAAAACATACAGGTTTTCAAAATGTCCAACATACCATCCACCGTCCATCATCAAAATCAATTCATAATTGGCGGAGTAATCGCTTAATAAACATACAAAAACATACGGTCGAATTGAGAACCTCCTTCTTTGTATAAAGTTGGTTAAATAATAATTATTTATTTATTTCAGACATAATTTTAGTCGAATATTGAAATTTAATTAGTCACAGTTTTTTTTTTGTGTTTTTATCTGTTTAAAATAGTTTATAATATAAATGTGTGAGTGTGAGTCTATGGACTAAAATGATGTCTGAAATAAATAAATTAAAACTAGTCGGTAGGCAGAAGTCGGTGGAACCGACTACTGGCTACCAACCGTAGCTCGTTGTTGACCAACGATCGATAGGATTATAAGCTAAAATTTAGTAATATTCAGAGTAAATATTATGTTAAAATTAAAACATTAAAAATTATATTCATAAATAATTTTCTAGTATCCAGCATTATATTTGTTGCCAAGACTTATTTACTAGTTTATTAGTTACTAGAGTTATTTCCGACCAAGAAGTGTGGCACAAACGGTAGCGACGGAATATTGCCCGAAGAAAACAACAACCCTATAGGTTTTCAAACAAAATTATTAACTATTATTATTTCTCATCTGTACAACTTGTCTCGGCATGGCAAGCCCCAGTGTTTGCCCTGCCGAGACAAGTTGTACAGATGCCGAGACAGATGGACGTTCGACGTTGTACGGATGTACAGATTATTGGTGTTGTATTGCAACAGAGTCGTGCGAGCAGAAAGGACAACATTTCTTTAATATTATTTCCTTTATTTAAATAAATACATATAAATTAGATTTTTAAATATTAGAATTTAAAAACATTTAAAAATATTAAAAAAAATAGTAGCCCACCGGTATTGGGTACAGGGTCCAAGCTACCGGTGGTCAGGGCTCCAGAGAGAGGAACCTCTTAACAATGCGAGCCGTGTCAAGTAGTACCGCTTTCTGAATCAAGCCATTGATCCAGCTGCCTAACGAGAGCCGCCTTAGGTGTTGGTCGAGGATCTTGGCAATTAAGCCATTGGCTGATACGACTATCGGCACAATGATTGCTGAGTCCACATCCCACATGTCAAAAACCTCGCGAGCCAAGTCAAGATACATACTTGATTTCCTTTGATCGCTTTAGGACAGATTCGCTTTAAGACAGTTTCGCTTTACGACAGATTCGCTTTACGGCAGATTCATTTTACGACAGAAATTGTACAGTCGTGTCGAAAAGGTCTTCACGTAGTTTTCCTGTAAGTACCATGTTAATGGCCACTCATATTCAATTATGAATAAATAATTAATAGACTATTATTTAATTAATCATTTTGTATGTTATTTTTTTAAATTTTTTACGGTTTTACAATTACTTAAAAAGGAAGCCAAATATCAGGATAGAAATTTAAAAAGGGTAGAAACCTATTGTAAAGCAAAACGGCGTAGTTTAAAATAAAAGGAGAAATACAAAAAAAATTGACATGATTATTACTGCACTGCGAAACGAAATTTCAGTTCTGGAATGTATAGAACGCTTGTGCAGGCTGAATAGAAGATAAATAGGTATGTATCGTAAGATAAATAATAAATAGCATTTTTGTCACTTGTTTATGCTAATAAGTACAGTAACTCGATATATATATCGATATCAAGTTCACTGTACTTCTACCGTACAGCGAATCTGTCTTAAAGCGAATCTGTCCTAATGCGAACAAGGGCTTGATTTGTTTATTTTTCTCGACTTTCATGAGGTTCCCGTCATGCGGGACTGTTATGTCAATAAACTTTGCGCGCCGCTCTATTCGATCGATCGCCACTATATCAGGCTTATTGGCAACAATAGTCCTGTCAGTGATGATGGATCGATCTCAGTACAATGTGATATTTCCATTTTGGATAACTGGGTCGGGCACATACCTGTAGTACGGCACTTCCGATTCCACTAGGCTGTATTTTAGAGCAAGTTGCTGATGGATAGTCCTGGCTACAAGGTTGTGTCTATGTAATTACTCTTCGTTAGCTAGACGAGAACAACCGGAGATAATGTGTCGGATTGATTCTCCCGGACGGTGGCATGCCCGACAGATGTCAACCGTGCCGTCCTTCACAATAAATCTCCGGTAATTATTCGTAATGATAACCTCGTCCATAATTGCACAGACAAAACCTTCTGTTTTCCCAAAGAAGTAGCCGAAACGCAGCCAGGCTACGGACGCTAGCAAATCTACATCGGGTCCATGTAGGGCCCGGAAAAAGCGTTCGTGAAGCTCCTTACTCTGCCATACCTCCCTGCGATGTCTAGCACTACAGTTTTCTTTAGCTAAGGAAAGCGGGGTGAGGCCCTCGTATAAAAAAATAAAAAAATATTAGCGCGAATGAGCAGAACAACTGCTATGTCAAGCGTGCCAAGCGTGATCTGTAAATTATAATTAACTAGCTACGCACCGCGGTTTCACCCGCGGAGACCGAGATAAAAAGTAGCCTATGTGTTAATCCAGGGTATAAGCTATCTACATAACAAATTTAATCCAAATCTGGCCAGCCGTTTAAACGCGAAGAAGTGACAAACATACAAACACACACACACTATCACAAACTTTCGTCTTTATAATATTAGTGTGATTAATATATTTGTTATGTTATTTTTTGTTCACTGTAAAGCTAGATATACGTTTAATGAATAATATATAAACAAAATGTATGTTGTGAAAGTTTCTAAAATATATATATATAATAATATTATGTGATATTATGTACATACTAGATACTAATAGATTATAATGATACTATAAATTGAATAATAACAAAATATAATGATAATATTATAATATAATGCAACCTCATGAAAAATAATGTTCTAATTGATAACGTCACAATATTCTAGTTGCTGCGCCCTAATGGGTTCATGTACTCATTAGTTTTAAGCGAAGCCTGTAACTGTGTGTACATTGTACAATGAATGAATGAATAAATAAATAAATAGTGGACACACAGACATCACTGTGCTTGCCCCGCAGATACACCTGTATATTTGGTAGGTCCAATACTATTTATAATCACGGATAAGCAACTACATACTGCATAGTATAAGAACATTAAAATTATGTGTCGTTGATGTCAGTCATTCTAATGTCGTCTATTATAACATCAATCGGACCATCGAACAGTACACACGTCTTTTCTTTCCTCCTGCGACCCATTTCCCACAGCCACTAATAAAAACTAAATCAGAACACAACTTTAAATTATTCAACATTTTATTGTTTTCCAAACAATAGGCGGTACAGTTTATCCTGTCAAAGCTATCGATAATTTATAGCAATATTAATATCGCTTATCTCACCAACCGTATCCATGTGATAACATTTATTTGGGAAATCCAGGCGTTTTTGTGCAACTGAAATACGAGTATCTATAAAATATAAAAATGCGATGCGAAATCCCTGTCGATAAGCTGACATTTTAATCCATTCGCGTTCGTGATTTAGATGGGAAAGTGGATTGTTTGTTCTGAAAATCCTTTGTATTTGCATATCTGTCTGGAGTCTGGAGAAATATTTTGTTGGACTGTGCTTTCATAGAATATAATTTAAATTTTGTATCGATCCAAATGACGACCGATTAATTTTTCGCGATCACGATATTGGTTCCATGACGAAAGTTGTTTAGCTTGATGGTCTGGATCCATATTATTATAACCACCACATTTCTGATAACCACACAGAAGACGATAGCTGGATGAACTTAACCCTTATCTTAGTGACAAGACCCAAAGAAATAGATGCAGATAAAAAGAGAAAAGGGTAGATCCTTGCCCTGCAATGAAAAAATCTAGCCCAAATAAACCCCTTGCTATACTATTCTAAGCCGACAAGTTCGACGCCATAACCTCTCGTATATCCCAGCTTTAGTCGTGTAGGTGGATCGTAGCACGGACGGGGATGTTTAATAAAGAGAATGTAATGCGCAATGACCGCTCGTGATGCCCTCTAGTATCCATTGTCCAGTGCATCGCGTCCAGACGTTTAATTAAAGTGTACAACTAAAGGACGGGACGTTCTACGGTATTTTTAAGGGCCTTATCACACTAGCGATTTGCGAGCGTGATTCCTGCGAGGCGATTGTTTAACGCGCTCGCGGCGTGTGCGTCGCGAGCACGCCACGTGAACGCATCGTGTTCGCCGCGTTTGCGGAACGAGAGCGATTGACGTGACTGTACAAGAGAGAGTGAGACAAGCGAGTGTAAAATTTTGTAAAAACGCGGAGATCACGTCGCACCCGCGGCGAGCCCGCTGCGCTTTCGCCTCGCTTTGAAATCGCTCGCAAATCACCAGTGTGATAACGCCCTAAGGGCGATGGTGTTTGATTGTGGGTTGATGTTTATGTGTGTGTTTTCATTCATTCATACATTTTTACTATGTGTCGAAATGTTTTAGGTTTACTAAAAACTAAAACAATTTGAAGATAACTTCTTATGAAAAAAAGTCCCCCGCCGCGTCTGTCTGTCTGAACGCATTAAACTCAAAAACTGCGGAACGGATTTTCTTACAGTTTTCACCAATGGATGGAGTGATTCATGAGGAAGATTTAAGTGTATAATTCATTAATGTTTTCTGTAAATTGACTGAAATATGAGGATGATTGTTGAAGATATAAGAAAAAATCATGCCGACTGGAAGCTTTACTGGCGTGCGCCACGTAAACCAATAGAGTTATATCAAAACAATGTATTACGGATTAATTCCTCGTAAAAGATCTTTAAAACTGTGGCAACGCTATATGTCTATCTGCATTTTACATTTTTCTCTGGACCCAATTCTGAAGTCCACGCAGACGAAATCGCGGGCAGAAGCTATTTAGCTAGAAATTTATAAAAAAATTTTTTTTGGTTAGGTACTTAAATGGTCTAACAAGGAAGGAGAAACGGTGAAGCATACTTTAAAAGATTAATGTGTAGATTTCAGGTCACGTTTGCGCGATTTTTTTTTTAGATTTCCGAACGTCCGAATGAAAAAGCGGAATCCTTATAGGATCACTCGTGTGTCTATCTGCTTGTCCATCTTGTCTGTTCGTCTGTCACAGCCATCTTGCTCCGAATCTAATAGACCGATTAAGTTGAGGTATAAATATGAATTTCTGTGACCCAAAGACGGACGTGTAACGTAAATAAATGAATTTTGAATACGGGGTTCAATTTTGGGAGATAAACAAGAAAATTAAAAAAAAAATACTGAAAATTATTCTATACTTACCTATAGATTACAGGAAAACCTATAAGCAGTCTATGCTCATAAAATAACATGGTAAATCTCTTAATATTTTGCGTACAAACTTACATTTGCAGTTGGAATGTATGGGAGAACATGTTTTTCAACTACAATGTTAAGTATGTTATTGGGATAAATTCATCCCAACTAAGGAACCCTTCATTGTGCGTGGTCCGACACGCACTTGGTCGGTTTTTTAGAATAGAATACTCTTTATTACATACCATCAATATTACAGACAAGCTTTTGCCCGTGACTTCGTCAACGTAAAATTTCGGCCCCTGACCCACCCCATCGCATCGCATCGCCCGCCCGCGCAGTTACTTAATAATAATAATAATAACCCCACCGCCGTATCTCTACGTTGACGTCGTGGTGGGGCTTGCGCGTTCCGAACTCTAGGTCTGTGCCGGTAGAGTTTACTTTGCCGGAACATGTCTAGGGTGAGGAGCCAGACCAAGAGAGATACAGAAACCCGCAGGGCAGCATGTGGCGAGCTGTTGGGCAGTTGCGACCCCACGGACCCTATCTCCCGGGAGAAGTCATGTTCCTCATCTCTGGCTTGCCTTTATTGGCCGGCTGGAGTGAACACTGACGAGGAACTGAGCTCCCACCTCATTCTTGCCTTTATTGGCCGGCTTGAGTGGAGATTCGCAAGAGCAAACGTGCTCGGAGGAAGGAAGTATTCCAGTAAGTGCTTGTAGGGATCTTGACCATCTTCCGGGCTCTGCGATTGTTCTGAGAGCCTTGGAATACCTCTCCACTCCTCGAGCACCTCAGGACATGTTGCCCCCTTGTTGCTACGTCACTATGTGCTAGCGACCGTTTTCGGGGGCCCATTATTGAGTGTGCAAGTCACCCCCTGCCATTTTATCCATGTATAATAAAACATTGATCAGGCAGGGGCCATAGTCCTTCCATAGTTTTTGGTAGCCAGTCCATTTTAACCACCCAAACCCATAGTCCAATATCTTTGTTTTCCATATCCTGCAATAGTCCTACACCAACCGGGGGTTGTCCTTGGGTGCACTTCATAGTGCGTACAGGGATAATCGTCGGTTGGTGCCTCATTTAATTAAAAAGCTTCTAACGGGCCTCTGCGAGTTGGCTTCGGCCCCTCGTACGCCTTCCAAAGGTCCGGGACCCCAGGGTCCCGAGATATGTAGACATAAATAAAAATAATAATAATAAAATTTATTTATTTTCAGAAAGGTTACAGACTTAATTTACTTATAAGTTTTTGTAATAAAAAGGTATAATTACAGCTAGTGGTAGGGGTTAAGGCGAATAATCTATGCTGCAGAAATTTGTAAGCAATAATTATTGCTTACAGATTCTTACGAAGTAGGAGGCAGGGCTCACCAATTATAATTGGTGAGCCCTGCCTCCTACTTCGTTTTCGCTTAACGTTATTTCTGACTTTTAATCGTTTTGCTCGGCTTCTAAGGGTCGTAGCGTGATGTTAAATAGCCTATAACCTTCCTAAAGAATTGGGCTATCCAACACTAAAATAATTTTTCAACTCAGTCAGTAAGTTCCTGAGATTAGCGCGTTCAACAAAACTGTTCGTCGGTGTTTCCGAACGCATACAACCCTAATCTATTCAAAGTTAGAGTGAACAGGCTTCTTCTGGGTAAGCTCACTCCATTGTCGACTTTGTCTCTCGTCACCTCTGACCTAGACTAGAGTCAAGAGCAAACCCATCGCAAAATTAAAAAAATCAAAAAAAAAAAAAAAAACTAACTATAGGGTTATAATATTATTATAGTATAGTCATCATTTCAGCCGAAAGACGTCCACAGCTGGACATAGGCCTCCCTCAAAAGGGGCGCTCAGTATAGTGTTAAAAATGCATAGAGAACACTGCTGCCCATTCTCTAGTAAGTCCCTTAGTCGCCTTTTACGACACCCACGGGAGGAAATGGGGAGTATAGTACAGATTTATAATTATGTAGAAATTTTATAAGGGGTGACACAATGCTTCTCGCTAAAAGCGATCTTTTGAAGACAAGTTAGCTGCGAACCCGGTGCCAAGTTTCAGTCCATTTTTAAACTAACACTCATAATGAAAGCAAGCTAAATAGTAACGCTGTCCTTGTTTAATTTTTTGAGAATTGAAATGTCGGAAGTTGTAAATTTTCTTTTAATGTTTTAATGACTGTAGAAAATGCCTTGTTATATTTTTAGGCGTAATTGTTTTTTGTCATTTTTATAATACAAGTTAACAAAAGCAGTTGGTCTTACAAATGTGTATATACTTTGTTAAACATCAAAATTAAAAAAAAAAACTTTTATCAAACACGTCATAAACCCTAAAATTCACAGTACAGGGGTCAAAACACTTTCCATTTGTTAACATTTTCTAGTACAAGCGAACAAAAAACCTCACTGTAACCCCACCACACACAATTATGTCTACGAACTTTTCTGCCCTAACTAACTTCTTAAACTTTACGGGGACCCTTGGGCGTCCTTGGACACTTTAAGTCTATAATTAAGGAATACATATACATAATATGTTGGTGTATAACGTGACGAACGCAGAGCGGTAGTTAAGAAAACGACCGCTGTACTATCAACACCTAAAGTGTCGTATTAGGAAACATTGTCTGACATAACATACTGGATGTAGGTTAGGAGATAGAGGATTTGTTTTGTTTATGCAATAATAATATAATGGTAATTTTTTTTCAATAGAGATGATCAGTAAAAATTTTTTTTTTGTTATGTTGTTGAAAAAAAATATTGGACACGTTTTTTTTCTTTTTTTACGTAATCTAAACATTACGGCGGCACATTGAGTTCAAATGTGGCATGACGTCACTGCTCGCTAGATTTTATACGTAGCTGTGACGTAACGAGCCGCCACTCCCCAAGTTTAATGTGTTTTATCTAAGTCATTTTTTATTAATATATTATAGCAAAAATACGTGACTAATATTTTTTTATTATCTGATTGACGGACTAAAAAATTTTTCTTTTTTTTACCCAGGAAACATCCCTATTGCTCGTTAAATGCGTGTACTTTACATAGTATACACCTCTGTCCTACGCTTCGCAGAATACAGGCGTGATGAACTAGTAGAACTACGCGGTCGAACCACGGGCAATAAACGTTTTGATCGTTGTGACACATTTTTAAACGAATAAAAAAAAAAAGCGGAGGAGGTTCTCAAGTCGACGCGTATTTAATTTTTTTTGTGTGACCACGCATAACTTTTTACAGAGTAGTCCGATTTTAATAATTCTTTTTTAATGGAAAGGGTTTTGGTCCCACATAAATTTGAAAAAAAAAAAAAAAAAAAACTCTAAGTGTAGGAAAACAGGGGATGATTCGATTGTTCACGCACTGATTGTAATGTATGACCACGCATAACTTTTTACTAGTGTAACGTGTGGGGTAGGTACCACAACTAAAAAGAGAAAAAAAAAAATACAAAAAAAGAAACTTACTTCAAAAAAAAAAAAAAAAAATTATTTTATTTTTAGAAGTCGGTGGCAAAATACGAAAATACGGAACCAAAGACACTGAGTTTTAAAATTAAAGTTATTTTACCTTTTTTTTTTAAGTAGGTTGTTTTTTTTTAAAGTTTTTTATTGAAGTTAAATTTCGTAGGCAGCGGTTCGATTATTGAACGAGAATCGAGAGTGAAATTTCAAGGACGCATCACGTTTTGGTACATTTCTTTACATGAGAGAGAAGAAAGATATAACTCTCTCTGTCTCCGTAAAACCTGCCTAGCCTTTTCCCTATGTTGGGGTCGGCTTCCGGTCTAACTGAGTGTAGCTGAATACCAGTACTATACATGGACCGACTGCCTATCTGACCTCGACAACCCAGTAACTGAATAATACGATACCCTTGGTAAGACTGGTTGTCAGACTTTCGAGCTTCTGATGACCCGTAACGACTGTTAAAATCAGAGAATGATAGCCCGGACCAACAGCTTAACGTGCTTTCCGATGCACGGAGGAATTTCAGATAGTCACTCATCCACGGACCAACCCTGGCAAGCGTAGCTTACTTAGCTACGAGCTCTGTCTCTCACAGTAAATCTCTCTTATGCTTTATTTTTTAAGAAGTTTCTCTTCTATCACGTGTACAGCACGCGCTTTTTATAAAGCTACAGTTTCTTAAGATTGCGGTGGCCACCACATACCATCTGCAATTTACCGTCGAATGACGTCATAATCATCATCATTCATCATTTCAGCCGAAAGACGTCCACTGCTGGACATAGGCCTCCCCCAAGCACCGCCACCTCGACCGGTTCTGTGCTTCCCGCATCCAGCGGATTCCTGCGGCTTTCATACGGTCATCGGTCCACCTTGTAGGAGGCCTTCCAACGCTACGTCTTCCAGTACGCGGTTGCCACTCCAGAATCTTTCGGCCCCAACGGCCATCTGTTCTGCGCGCAATGTGCCCTGCCCATTGCCACTTAAGTTTGGCAATTCTTCGAGATATGTCGGTCGGAATGACGGCACTGAAACGTTATTTTTGGGAGCTTTATCACAGTGTCGATTTGCGAGCGTGATTCCAGCGAGACGATTGATAAACGCTCGCGGCGTGTACGTCGCGAGTACGCCTCGTGTACGCTACGTGTTCGTCGCGTTTGCGTAACGAGACCAATTGACGGGACTGTACAAGAGAGAGTGGTACAAGCGAGTGTATATTATTGTAAAAACGCGGAGATCACGTCTCGTAGTCGGCTTTTGCATCCGCAGCGAGCCCGCTGCGCTTTACAAATCGTCAGTGTGCTCTGAATGTAAGTTGATGTTTCCCTAGATAGTGTTTTGTTACACCGTAAAGTCAAACCCCGCTGCCCAATTTTCATGACAGTCTGACACTGCGGCTTTAATGAGGCAGCCACCGGTCTTCTAGGAAAACTTTAAGTCTACGCCGAGTGCACAGTGGCGCCCTCATCGTTATTGCGGTGATTTATTTTATTTTAGAATGAAAATGCAGAAAATAAGCTCATCAAGTTGTGCTTCACAAGACTATACGTTATTATTACTACAAACAGTAGTTTTAAATTGTTATGTTTTATTGTAATCATTAAAACGGAAAATAGTGGCCACTAAGCTCCGTTTTAATGACTACAATAAAACATAGCAATTTAAAACTACTGTTTGTAGTAATAATAACGTTTAGTCTTGTGAAGCACAACTTGACGAGCTTATTTTCTGCATTTTCATTCTAAAATAAAATAAATCACCGAAATAACGATGAGGGCGCCACTGTGCGCTCGATAGCCTCTTAAGTACTCGAGGAATTCAACTTTGATGTTATATTGTTTGAAAGTCTTGTTTATGGCATAAAGATTATATTTTTGTTAGGATAACTTTGGCTTGGGGCTTCATAACGCCTTTGGCGTAGAAAATGCTCTGAAAACAAATTAAAACTTCGTTAGAAACTGTAGCAGAAATATTTAAATATTTAAAATTCCCGGGATAGTCAGAAGCGGCTAAATACCTATCCCAAAATCATCTTAAGGCCCAAATACATGCCAGTGACCTTAAGTGGTTAGCTTGCGTGTCCTGTACTGAGTTCACGCAACGCGTCGTACGTCCAGACAGTAATAGGACTCGCCCATCCAGGAGCGCTGTCCCAAATAAAACGTATTATTGATTTATTATACATAAAACAAAAGGTATTTTAATAAAACACGTATACTAAAAGATCAATAGTTAAATTATCTTTAAAAAGGTGAAGGTTTCAGAAGAATATGCTTAATAGATTTTGCGTGATTCTCAGTTTTTTATCCGCGTTAGACATAATTTTACAAATTAATTTCACTATGTAATATAGACATAATCTAAAATATTCACATATTAAGTTATTAAAAAAAAATGTTCTATATTAACATATATTTTTGTCCAAATCATTAACACTACTGGTTCAGACGTGATTTTCAGTATAAAATCATTAAAAGTCGGTTATCATCGCCTTAAAACGAGCAACAAAGAATTTGTTAAGAGTAAATCGACCTCAGGCACTTCGGTTAGCGACAGGAAGAGAAGCTAAATCGATCTTAGTCATCTGTGTGTCATCAACCTACTTCATACAAACACAACATAACATGCAATTTACTCCCACAATTCCTCACTCCAAGATCACATCTGTCTCCTGGCCTAATATGGATGGCACAATTTGTAGCATAATGATGATAGCTGTGCGGATCCTTAGCGGGCTTTACTGCGGCGTTTGCCGTTCAAGATATGTCGTATTATAATATTCATGTGTGTGCGCAGATGGGAGGAGCCCTATTCGTCGTGCATTAGCCTATTATTGCATGTTCGCGGGATTAGATTAGTTTACTGTGTTGTGACGTCACGGGATCGCCATGTTATTAATGCTCTTTGTGCTGTGGCATTGGGTGTTGCTGTGATAATGGAGTTTAGAATTGTGTTGGAGCTGAATTCAGTTGTGGATAATTGTGGTAACTTATTAAATGGTATTTATTTGTGTAAATTTGTTATAAACACCACTTTTACACTTCAAAAATAAATTATGTTTTAAAACTAGATGAGGTCATATTTTAATTATATCCACAAAGTTGCACTAAAATAAATTAATTGCCTCGGAAAGAGCCTAGAGGGCTTTATACTCCATTTAAGTATTATAAGATTAGAAAAATAACGGTTATCACCCTTTCGTTATTTCTATATAAACGTATTACTCCGTTATTTCACGATAAATACGAAGCAATATAATCTATTTAGCATTTACGTAAAAAAAATAACTCAGTAATTTCAACAATAACAATAACAACAACAATACAAAACTATCATTATTTTTCTGTTATTTTTCTAATGTGATATTAAATGGATTATACAGAGTGGCGATTATCACATTAAATACAACAGCGGTTATTACAAGTTATTATCAGTTAAATTATCAAAATAACAATTTAAAAAAAACTGTTATTTTTGTAACAAAATAAATAGCATGACAATTGGCACGAAATAAACCAAGCTTTAAAGTTTATTGTATTGTTATGTTACCAAATAATCACGAATTAAGTTTAATGTTGTTAAAC
The DNA here is from genome assembly GCA_947523025.1 of Dryobota labecula. Lineage (NCBI taxonomy): Eukaryota > Metazoa > Arthropoda > Insecta > Lepidoptera > Noctuidae > Dryobota > Dryobota labecula. The sequence goes on from OX383292.1 coordinate 5,301,974, forward strand.
ACTAAAACGAAAAAAAAAAAGACGTGTGGCACTCGGGGACTGCCGCGGTAAAGCTATTGCATAGCATTTTGTATCAACTTATGCAATTATAATTATTTATTTATTTTATTTATGCAGTATTTCTTTTTCTTTGATATAATTTTTTTTTTTTCGTTACGGAATTTCTGGATTCGGTCCCCGTGCTCAAGGCCCGCGATAGAAGCTATGCAATAGCTTAAAAACAAAATAAATAAGTGCTGAACGTCGTAAAAGTGTATAACTACGTAAACAAAGTCAAATACTATTCAAATATAAGCATAATAACAACTTTAAAATAGACGAAAGTGTTGAACCTAAAGTAATTTTAAATAAAAAAAGAGTGACAAACTGTTTTGACAGCGAAAAAATTCCATGTACATGAGTCATTTCCAACGGTCTAGTCAAGTTTAAAAATTGTTCAACTGGAATGGTATCAACTATTTGGCAAGCTTTAATTAAGTCGTTGTAGCCTTGCGGTGCAACAGGGGAACTGAATGTACTCGTAATCGACTGGTCGAGAGTTCAAACCCCACTATCAACAATCACTTTTTGTGAATATCATAATTTTATAAACTAATATTTATAAGAATATAATACGCAGTACACAGAAAAAAGAACTGCCAGAAATTATTAGATCACTAGAGGGTACTGGTGTAGTAAAACCGTCGGAGTGGGGAGCGTGAGGTTTTTTCGTTACGGAATTTCTGGATTCGGTCCCCGCGCTCAAGGCCCGCGATAGAAGCTATGCAATAGCTTAAAAAAAAACCGGCCAAGTGCGAGTCGGAGTCGCGCACGAAGGGTTTCGTACCAAAAACGGCAAAAAATCATGTTGGTTGTATGGTATGTACGAGTATGGCTTTGACCCGCAGTTTTGGTGTAACCACAGGAGTGGAAGTGCATTTTCATGCGATAAAGACCGGCACATAAATTATATTTGTGCAAAATTTATGATGATCTGTTGCTCTATGGCTACTGGAAAGAAGAAACAACTAATGTGATAAGTAGAAGGGACTATCAGTTATCCGAAGTGACCTTTCAGCAACTCTTAAACAGATGATGACTTTTGCCTGTCATGCAAGCGTACCAAATACCGTATGTCAAAGTGACGTTTCATCTCTATTTCGTTTAAAAGAATGTGCTTAATTCTCTATTCCCCCGACATTTCGGAGCCATGATTAGTTTCAGTCGGAACGAGAACAGAGCTACGTGTTTTCATTAACTTCAGGAGTGAGATTGCTATTCAATACATTTTCTATGCATTGGTTTTATAGTTCATCGTTCACTGTGATTTTACTGTGGGGAAGTTAAAGAATTCTTTGGAGTGAATTGATTTACGTTATTGGGTGTCGTTTCTTTGTTTACTATACGACCCGTAATATAAATTAGTTTATTGATGTGAAACATCTATTGGCACGCCTTGGCAGTAAAACCAACTGGTATGCCGTGACGGCAAACGGCATGACGCTGTCATGCTGTTTGCCGTCACGGTCTCTCTACGCCACCGCTCTCGACTCCCTTGTGTGTGCTGGCCGGCTGGATCCGGTACGGCTCTAATAATCCTTCCATATCCTATGGGCACATCTTCCCTACCATTATCCCGCCCCGCGGACTACTCCTTGATATGTAATGGTCTCTGTAGCACCATGAAACATGAGGCTTCAGGGGCTAGTGTGAATCTTTGGGTTCATTCGAGTAATCGAGTCTGGTTAAACCACGCTGGGATCGGTGCATTTCATTCATTCATTCATTCATTCATATGAGGTGTCGTTAGATCCGTCATAAATGTAGGAGTGACATAGGCTATATTATATTTATTAAATCTGCAAATACAAAAAAAAAGGAAGGGAAGTTTTTTTAAAAATAAATAACAACAATACTGGTATCAAATAAAAGCTAGTATTGAGACAATTCCAAATATAAGTAAGCTTTTTAGTTTTATTAGGTATATATACTTAATTATATTTGGAATTGTACCAAAACTTAAAACTGTCAAACTGTTTTGTCAAATCAAAACTGCTTGACCAAAAGTTGTGAAAAAAAAAAAAAAAAAAGTTGTACCAGTAAACAAGGAGCTTCCTAAATACTTTCTTCTTTAGCCTTTCCCTTTAACGTTACTATTAGCGTATTAATTTCTCTTATTAATTAGAATATCTTGCATTTTTGGAGTAGTAAATACCACATTTATTAAATTGCTTTTATATTTAATCTTCGATACCAACATTATTATCTATTAGTAAATGTTTGTATTACTGTGACTTCTCCACGTATAGTTTGGAGCCCTGGAGACCTGTAATACAGGTATTCCTAGTACAGGCTCCAGTTTTTCCACAACTATATTTATCATCATCATCATCATTTCAGCCGAAAAACGTCCACTGCTGGACATAGGCCTCCCCTAAGCACCGCCACCTCGACCGGTTCCGTGCTTCCCACATCCAGTGGATTCCTGCGGCTTTCACAATGTCATCAGTCCACCTTGTGGGAGACCATCCTACGCTACGTCTTTCGGTACGCGGTCGCCACTCCAGAACCTTTAGGCCCCAACGGTCATCTGTTCTGCGAGCAATGTGCCCTGCCCATTGCCACTTAAGTTTGGCAATTCTTCGAGCTATGTCGGTTACCTTGGTTCTCCTGCGGATCTCTTCATTTCTGATTCGATCACGTAGGGAAACTTCAAGCATAGCCCTCTCCATTGCCCTTTGGGTGACTTTTAGCCTTCTAATAAGGCCCATTGTGAGCGACCACGTTTCAGTGCCATAGGTCATCACTGGCAACACGCACTGGTCAAAAACTTTCGTCTTGAGACACTGCGGTATGTAGGACGAGAAGATATTGCGTAGCTTCCCGAACGCTGCCCAGCCGAGTCGGATTCGACGGTTTCAAATATATTAATATAATGTATTTTTGTATACACAATTATGTAACAAATACACAAGTATGTACTAATTTGTCATTATGTGGTGGAGAAAATAAAACGTTTTTATTATAATTACTACCTTAGTTCAATATTTGACCTCTCCATTAAAAAAACATGTCAGACCTCAGCTGTAACACATTTTTGTTGTACGAAGAAAAGTCTCCATAAAACCTACTTACAAAAAACTTGTTAGCAATCTATCTCATCTAATACCAAGATGGTTTGTCAAGAAACTTGCCCGACACTTGTGTCCTCAAGATTTCTGAGTGAGATCCAATCTAAGTAATGGGTTGATCGAACGATGCCATATATGTCACATGCCAGATGCTGGCCGAGACGAAATAGCGCTAGCTCCCAAGTGACACTTCAATCAACTTTCATATCTGTGTAATTGATTAAAAAGTTATATTTGTATCAAAAGTGTGAAGGTATAAGTGATTGGATAATGTAGACATGTTTATTTGGGTCTTGGAAAGAAATAGAAGTGTTTTTGAGTAACATTTTGGGATACGAAGGCATATTTATTTTGATGGAAAGTGGTTGCCGCTGTCTAGACAGGGTAGTTATTTAGTCACCTGCATCGTGATTCTACTCGTCATACTAAACAAACGAAAATCATATCCAATACGTTAAAAAAAATAAAAATAAAAACAGCGAAGTGCATGTCGGACCACGCACAATGAAGGGTTCCGTAGATGGGATGAATTGATTCCAAGAACAAACTTAATATAAAAATTTAAAACATGTTTTTTTAACTGCAAATTTAAATTGGTCGATTATTACTTGGTAACCTGTAAAGTCTACTTAGCTGTGATAATTGTCCTTTTAACTTCGTTACATATAATACTGCTGTGAATTTTTTCACATATCCAAATACCACCATTTAGCTGGCACGGGAAGGGGAACACTTGACTCTAACAAAAATTAGCAATTTAAAGCGCTTAATACGCAAACGGATCCCTGAATCGGGACACTTGACTCGATTCAGGGATCCGTATGCGCCCGTCCCTGCCAGCTAAATGGTTGTATTTGGATGTGTGAAAAAATTCAAAGCAGTAGTATATAGGCTGTATCTATTCAAACACGAAATATTTTAAGAGATACACCTATAGGTGGTAAAGAAGCCATGGAAACGATTTCTTTTTTAATCTGAGTATATTATTTAAAAAAATAAATAATTTAAAATTACTTGATATGATGATTAATTATCAAAATTCACCGCGCTCGTGCCGCCTCCGTCACCGTGTCCGGGTGGGTCATTCATAGAATAAGTAAAATTTTGGAAAATGCAACTCCTTTGCAAAATGTCTCAAGCAATTTTAAAATTATAATAATTATGTAAAAATATAAAACACTTAAATAAAAATATATTTTTCGTTGCTATGGCTTTTTTCACACGTATAGATGGTCCTCTTAAAATATTTCGTGTATGAATAGATACACCTTATATATAACGAAGTTAATAGGATAACTATCACAGCTAAGTAGGCTTTACAAGTTACCGAGTAATAGTCGACCAACTTACATAGTTGAAAAACATGAAAAATACAAAGAGTATGTTTTTCAACAACATTTTTAAGTTTTTTCTTGGGAAATATTCATCCCAACTACGGAACCCTTCTTTGTGCGTGGTCTGACACGCACTTGGCCGGTTTTAATACTAAAAGTCTTATATTAAATCTGCAGCAAGGAAAACGAAAACTGTGGTTTCGGTGTGGTTGTGGTGTGTTTTGTGGTTTGCGTTCGTTAAAACCGCATTTCCAGAAGAAAGAGCTCATTCCGTCTAGGATTATTAGTATATGAAAGTAGGGAAAACAAGTATCTTGTTATCTAGAATCCCGTTATTAGATAAATCAAATAAAAGAAAAATTGTCTCGCGAAATGGCTGAGCTGTTGTTACAATTATTTTCAGCAAACCTAAAATTCTAAGAAACCAATTTCTTATGAAAAGCCACGTGACGGCAAATTAATGTTCCAAAATGGCGAATTGAAAACCGCGATGTATTTAAAAACAAAAAGAGTCCAAATGTCGCGTTTGGAAGTTGTATCACGTTCAATCCCATGTGGACGCCAGCGGGTTCCATCGCTTTAGAAAAATGTATACGACGAACGTGACACCCCAGCGATGGAAACGATTCTATTTTTAAACGTAATCAAAATATCTTTTGGGTTGTTTATGATTTTCTGAATTGTTTATAATTGGTGTGTTAGGTTTGATAACGTGTTGGGGAAGATCCATCCTTTAAATATTAGAGAGAACAGTCCAGAACCAAATGTAGCATAATAAAAATAAATTTCAAGCATATCAAGTTATAAAAGCCAATTCAAATTATTTTATTTGACTTAAACATAACATGGGCACTTACGAAACGGTGGAAGCTATGTGCACGGCTCCACTTGGTCGTTTCCTATGGAGAAGAGCCGGCAAGAAACTCCACGGTTACTATTTTAAAAATGATCGGCTTTTACAATGTTTTTAAATTACAGTGTTAGGCAATAGGTATGGGAGAGCAGTGTAGGCCTGTCAAGAAGTACCAGGTACTTTACAAAATAGGAAATGGCCAACAAATCGAAATATTTCTGAGTCTACAAGGCCTACAACATTCTCACATTCAAAGTATAGAAAATAATCTAAGTATATAAAAGATAAATAAAATAAAACCTGTGTGGTCGGGAGACCCCCGTCTGGAACTTATGCGATACTCGCACGCACATACACACACTCATAATAGAAAGAGACAAAGAGAGAGAGAGAAAGTCGCATGCAGGGGGCAAAACACTTTTTCCTTACGTGATGATTTCTATCAGTCAACTTCAAAAAATAAATGCGAAAAAAAAAAAAAAAGAATTTCAAGCATATAAAAGCCAATTTAAATGAGTCTCTTCTTAAGGGTCCGTGCACGAAAAAAACTCTCTTTTGGCAATTTCTTATCTAATTGTGAGAAAACTTGAAATAATCGAAACATTAAGTCTGTGTAACTATAAAAGTACAGTTTTCATGGTGCTAAACCATTCGTGTCAGTCACAGCAGCTTTTAAAAGTTTCATCATTTTTGTGATCTCCAAAATATAGTTTATTTCGCCATGGATTTACTTAATGAAGATATTGTATAATCATTAAATAAAATTTTGATTATATTTCAAGGATAGCTGAAGACTAATTTGTGATTTTTAAATTTCTTGATATGATTTGCTAAATAATAGGAAAAATATATATAACTGACGAGGTTTAAAACAAAAAAGGTTTTTTCAATATTATTTTTCTGCTATATTTTGTATGGAAGTTGAGAAAAGTGGTTCCACCACATGCAAGAAGAGCATATAATGATGTTGATGATATTTTTTTATGTTCAAAATCAAAAGCAGTTTCTTGTAGAATGATGATCAAATGGGAAACCAGTAATGGGGTGGAATAAGCACGTGAGTGATGCTCACAGGCAGGCCAGGCTAAAGTTTGAGCAGTGGGTGTCTTATGGAAGACCGCGCGAGGGTCGTGTTTGGAGTGAAATGCAAACAAGTCGTAAATTTTTTAAGTCGCGCTTGCGATGGTGTCAGGATAATAGTGACCAAATTAAAATGGACATGTTGGCGTCGCATCATTCTAGGGGTGACTTTCGCAGTTTTTGGAAATCTACCGATAAACTCAATAGTAGGCCGGGCTTGCCGGTGAGTGTTAGCGGTGCTACTGATGTCACGGGGATTGCCGAACTATTTAGGCAGCAATTTGCTGTGTCGTCATCGTTGGGACCATCACAGTTTACAGGCAGTGCTGGTTGTAATGGTCAGGAGTACAGTGGCCGGTTTACGGCAAAGGAGATAAGACATGTCATTATGTCTATGTCGAGGGGCAAGTCTCCAGGCCACGATGATATAAGTATTGAACACCTTAAGCATGCTGGTCATCATCTGTCCAGAGTCTTAGCGATGTTCTACTCTTTGTGTTTAGGGCATTCGTATCTGCCTGAACAGATGATGAAAACTGTGGTGGTGCCAGTTATTAAGAATAAAACCGGTGATGTCAGCGATAAAAATAATTATAGGCCCATTTCATTGGCCACTGTTATTTCGAAAGTGCTTGACAGTTTGCTTAACGCAGAGTTGGATAAATACTTGAACCTACATGATAATCAGTTTGGTTTCAAAGCTGGTCACTCTACGGAAACAGCTATATTGTGTTTAAAGCAGACTGTCAAGTACTACACCGATAGAAGTACACCTGTCTTTGCATGCTTCCTCGACTTATCGAAGGCATTTGACTTGGTTTGCTATGATCTGCTGTGGCAAAAGCTGCAACAAGCGTTAGTGCCAGACGAACTGATCCGTGTCTTCCAATACTGGTACAACAATCAGGTCAATGTTGTTCGATGGTCGGGGGCTTACTCGACTTCATACGGGTTGGAGTGCGGCGTGAGGCAAGGGGGACTAACCTCACCGAAGCTCTTCAACCTATACGTTAATGCACTGATAGAGAGGCTCAGCAGCACGCATGTCGGTTGCCATATTGGAGGTGTGTGCCTTAACAACATCAGTTACGCGGACGACATGGTGCTGCTGAGCGCCTCTGTCTGTGGTCTGTCGAGACTGATTCGCATCTGTGAAAAGTATGCGGAGGAACATGGTTTGTTGTATAATGCGAAAAAGAGTGAGTGCATGGTCTTTCGGGCCAAGAGGAAGTGTCCAGATTACTTGCCAGCAATTAAGCTCAACGGATGCCCACTTAATAGAGTAAATACTTTTAAATATCTTGGACATTTATTAACCTCAGACCTGGAAGACAATTCAGACATTGAAAGGGAACGTAGGGCGCTGTCTGTACGTGCGAATATGATAGCCCGCAGATTTGCTCGGTGTTCGAGGGGCGTCAAAATAGCCCTATTTAGGGCATTTTGTACGTCCTTTTATACCGGCAGTCTGTGGATGGATTACACGCAGAAACAGTACAGCGCTCTACGTGTCCAATACAATAACGCGTTCAGGGTACTCTTGGGGCTGCCTCGCTTCTGTAGCGCATCGGGGATGTTTGCCGAGGCGCGTGTGGATTGTTTCTACGCAGTCATGCGCAAGCGGTGCACATCCCTGGTACGCAGGGTGCGAGGCGGCCGCAACAGTATCCTGAAGGCTTTTGCTGAACGTTTCGACTGTCAGTACGTGAACCACTGCTGCATGGTTCACGTCCTGACTAATGTTAAGATATTGTTTTGATTTCATTTAATTTTATAATAATTTTAATTTTGATGTTGATTTTAATTTTGTTTTAATTTAATTTAATTTTAATATTTAATTGTGATTTTAATTTTAATTGTGATGCTTATTTTAATTGTGTTAATGATTTTATAATTCTGTTTAATTGTACCTATGATCCAAAGTTGATTGAAGTAAATAAATAAATAAATGTCAGCTCGCGTCATTTTTCGGAAAACTTGTTGCAAATATTAGTGATTTACCGTGAATACTTAATTTATTTGAAAAATCCCTTTCAGCCACATGCGAAACAAAGAACACGACTTTTCAAATCTCAAATAATTTTGTTTAAATTATTTTTCCCTTTCTCACAACCAATAAACAAAATTGATCAAAATCAGTCGATTTCGTGCACGGCCTCTTAAATTCCTTTCGTAATATCGTTTTCCATTATATAATTACAGGATGCAAGTTTTCTACGAATCACTTAATTTACCAAGCAACAATGTGAAACATATCTCAAAACATTCCGGATTTTCATTAAAACCGAATTTCCCGGATGCACCTCAGTTATTTACGTACGTGTATACATAGATAAATATCCTTATTAACATTGTTGCTTTGCATACCAAGTGAACCGAGCTCAGTTGGTACTAAACCGGGCATGTTTCCGATACATTGACGGTGGAATCTTAGAGGTTACATCCTAGGAAGTTGAAATACGTGGCTCATAGGAGGTAAGTTTGCGAGGTACATTGCTGCAATTCTGTTAAACAGTAACTGTATATGAGCACAGTAATATCTATCAGATTTATCGAAGATTTCTGTTTAAGAGATAAGTGTGTATGTTGCTATTTGCAATGGTTGGTTTTGGTATTGATTTTGGTTTTGTAAGCAGCTTTCTGATACATTCAAAGGAATACTGTGGACTTTACATACCCACTATGTTTGAATGTCAGTAGAATGAGGTTAAAAACTGCCACTTAATCACTACAGAGGTCGCTACCATTGTCCGTTGTTTTCATAGCTAGCTGTCCATATCCATACATAGTTTCAAGTGAACAATCCACTTCTTTTACTCATTATTAATTAAGTATCTAATAAGCTCCTTTGCGCAGCTATTGACTGCAAAAGCAAAAATTCGAGGACCCATGTATTCCCCAAAGATGTTTAAAGAAGAAACCTCTGGGGGAGAGCTCTCCGAAGAAAAAAACCCTTGTTCCCATCAATGGGGATAGGCAGAAACTATAGAACGCTACATGCTACGCTCCTTAGATACTCCTTTTGCTTCGTTAACGTTCATACATCTGGTCATACACGCACACCAGTTACGAGTACTACGCATCTTATAATAATAATAATTTTGACTCAAACTCAAACTCAAACTCAAAGCATTTATTTCAAATAAACCAATTACAGGCACTTTTGAATTGTCAAGGGGTTGGTCAGTCAGAAAGATGAAGCTAGTTGCCCATTCCAAAGCGTAGTAGGTTCCTATGGAGAAGAACGGACAAGAAACTCCATGGACACTCTTTTAAAACAAAATATTGTTACAAAATATGGGTTACATCATTCATGTTGAAGTTATACATGTGAGAACAATGTAGAAAGACGTGCACGTTAGAAGCGTCCGTAATAGAAACAATTCACAAAAATTAAAATAAGCCGTGGCAGCTAAGAGATGACCAGTCCCAACTGACGGCGCCCGTTCACGAACATGACGCATTGATCAGCACCATTTAGCTCAACCATTTTGAAGGGAACTTAATGATCCAACACACATTCATTTCATTAAAAGCGTCTAAGGCCTCTGCGAGTTGGCTTCGATCCCTCGTACGCCTCGCAAAGTTCCGGGACCCCTAGGGCCCCGAGATATATCAAAGAAAAAAAAAAAATTATTGCTGACCACATTATCCAAATAAAAAACTCAATAACAAAATAAAACAAGTTCAGCATCACTAAATACACAACTATACTGTTTTGATATACAAATACGAATATCCCCGCAGCACAAATTGTGATTAACAAAATTAAAAGCAAAGCATAAATATTGTGAAACGTTTCCATCGGCAAAGAAGAATTGAATTTTTCTAAAACACTATTGTATCTCCGACTTTTTGTTTCGCATACCAAATGCATTCGAACAATGTTCGAAGTATCTCCGATTGTTCAGATTGACACAAAATGTTGTGAAATCCCTCGTATTTACATAGGTCGTATGTGTAACAATGTGAAGAATCCCGGGGGCTGTGAACACAATATACACGTCAACTGGGGTCCCGGAAAGAGGAGCGAAGTCCGTTAAGGCTTGGATGGATTCTGTCGGTTTTTTGTCGTCTATTTTTATCTCTGATGTTTTTGTTGAAAATAGGATAGGTTTAGGTCATTGATGTATAAAAAAAGGAAGATTAGGTACTAGCTCCTCGACGTGGACCGCATAAATTGTGCCGACCGGCATAATTGACCTTAGTCACAATCGAACTGGCGTTTGTGTAGCACGTCACATGTGTAGCGAAGTAAAATTACCGTCTAAATAAGCAGCAAAAATGCCTTCCTCTGTTTTCATAATGTACACAAATAATTCACAAACCAAAACAAGTTCCACTAAATTACTTTCCACTTGTAAGTACACCAAAACTTATTTTCTTTTAAATTCTCCTGAATAATATTGCTTTCTAGGTCGCTATATATTTCCGAGTTGTTATAGGTACGAAACAGTGTCAATTATCGCTATCTCGTTCCCGCTACAGCCCGCGTCATATCTTGCTATTTCGGTTGTTGATGCATGACGCACGACATCGGGAAATGTAGGTGGGTGGATGTGTTTACATGTAATTTTTTCTAGTCTAATAATGTTTACGTGATATTAGAGCGGTACCTTATCTTCCTTTTTTATACATCAATGGTTTAGGACCTTGCTTTACTGATGTGGCTGGATATGACCACTCAATTTTTAGGTCTTACGGCGGTTAACGAAGGGAAAAATGTTGGTAATTGAAACATAGTAAAAAGTACGACTTTATTCGCACATGGCCCACTAACAAACGCCACTAGCGGTCGGCAATATACTTTTAGTTTATTTTATTTTGGACCACCACTGAATGTATAAAAAGCGGCACTGTTATTTTTGGCTACATTCTTCCTTAAATTGTTATTCTGTTAGATAAATGTGGTCAACGTTAATACAATATATCGAAATTTAGGTACAGCACCCGACATTAACATTAACGAACAACATGATCTAAACTAAATCCCGCCATCTATTATGCCGTAGTTTGGCATCGCCCGTTGGTGCCAAAGCCTGGTATTGGCACTGAACCCTTTAACGGCGTCAGTGGTGCCATTAATCGGCCATCTAATTACTGCCAACCTTTGGCAGTCTCGTCGCTTGTCAACGCAGCTTATGAGTGAATTTCAAACGAATTATGAAGCTAATAAGCGATTGGATTTATGGGGATTTTGCGGGCTTGAAATACAGTTTTAAACCTGAACATAATGGTTGGTAATGTTACAGTCATTGTGAATAACGGAGATATATTAATAACAAGCTTTTGCTCGCGGTTTGGTGTAACCCTTGTGTTACACGGGTAGACCACAGGAGCGGTAGTGCACTTTTCTGCGATAAAGACCAGCACATAAATGATCTTTGTGCATAAAAATTAAGACGATCTGTGTGTGTACTTGAAAGAAGGAACAACTGATGTGATAAGTAGTAGGGACTACCAGTTACAAAATAAAACTGGGTTAAAGGTTGACATTATATTTATTTTGGTGTCTATAGCCCCATTTACAAGGTGCAAGTTTCTGGAACGTTCAAGAGCAATAACTGCATGCCATAAAGCACGTTCAATTATTGCCATTCAAGAATTTATTGCATGTAAGTATTTAAACCCGTAGTAGTGCCGTGTGGTGCCGGACGTAAAGAATAGCATCACCCTATTTCTTCCCGTGAGTGTTCGTAAAAGGCGACTAAGGGACTTACTAGAGAATGGGCAGCAGCGTTCTCTATGCATTTTTAACACCATACTGCGATCGCCAACCCGCCAGCCAAGCGTGGCGATTATGGCAAACTCCCCCTATTGGGGGAGGCATATGTCCAGAAGTGGACGTTTTTCGGCTGTAATGATGATGATGATGTTTTAAACCCGTTCGATTTCCGTAAACTGGCATACAATAATTAAATGCAAGTTTTGCCATTCAATAATTGCATACGACTTCTGTTACTAAGGCAATTATTGCAAGGCGATTATTGCATGCAAGTTTTGCCTCGTCCAAACGTCCTTGTACATTTCTTTTAGGATTTTTTGCCTTAAAACAGCAGCAACGATGAATACTCAACGCACTAATGTTTGAATTATAGAAAATTTTCATGCCAGAATTGAACGCAATTTTATTGTACGTGCAATTTTATGCGGTTTAAACCTATACCAGTTTTGATCGGCAACAGACTTGCCTGTATCATGCAACAATTGGACGTGTTGTTTAGACTGTGCCAGTCAATTGTTGCTTCAATTTTATGGTATGTCACACGCAATAAACTTGCACTATGTAAATGAAGCTTAAATTAGTGGCAAGCTAGACGGAACAACACCTTTTAACAGTTAGAAAATCACGAGCCTATGTTGATAAATCGAACTATACGGGCATACGGCTTTTTTGCTGCAATCAATCTTGCTCTGACAATGACGATAAATTGAAAAGTTTACGTACAACAGACTTTATGGGCCATGTCATGCTCTAACGCCTAATCCTTTTAGCTGTTACATTGGCATTTTTGAAAAAGGTATGTGTTCAATAATTGTCTTTTACTATAGTTTTTCAGGAGCCGTCTATGGAAGGAAGTTGCTGCCTCGTTGGTCTTGTTGTATTTAACTGCTGAGGATTGTTTCGTATGGGCGCGTGTGGCGTATGAATCCACATGAGAGCGTCTGTGAATTGGACGTCTTCGGGGAGATCTTGTAGGAAATATAATAGTCGACCGGTAAGTAATAATATATACTTTAAAGCGACGTTAACCGACTTTTAATGATTTTATACTGAAGATCACGTCTAAAACCGTAGTGTTAAAGTTTAAAAAAAAAAAAATATGTTAAATTAGAGCATTTTCTTAATAACTTAAATACATATATATGAATATTTTAGATTATGTTTATATTACATAGTGAAATTTATTTGTAAAGTTATGTCTAACGCGGAAAATTACGCAATATCTATCAAGCGTATTTTTCTGAAATCTTCACCGTTTTAAAGATAATTTAATTATTGATCTTTTAGTATACGTGTTTTATTAAAATACTTTTTTTATGTATAATAAATTAATAATAATGCGTCTTATTTGGGACAGCGCTCCTGGATGGGCGAGCCCTATTACTGGCTGGACGTACGACGCGTTGGGTGAGCTCAGTGCAGAACACGCAAGCTAACCACTCAAGGTGACTGGCATATATCTGCGTCTTAATAAGACGCGATATTACTGTTCACCTACATGTTCATCAGAACATGTAGGTGAACAGTAATATCGTGTCTAATCTCTCGTGTCAATGTCTAATGTCTCGTCTCATGTAATATCTGTCGTGTCGTGTGAATGTGTTCACCTACGAATTCACCACACACTCTTTGACTGCTTTTGTTGTTACTTATTTATTTATTTTATTATTTATGTACACACAGTTAAATACATAGAGATACGACATAATTATAATTTCAGTACAAAGGTACTGCTTATTTCTTAAGAACTACTAACAAGATTTCTTTTATTTTTCTTTTCATTTTTTTTTGTTTAGTTTTAATTGGTGGTAGTAATAAGGTAGTAATACATGTTACCTGTTAATTTGTATGAGGCTACTAAGTGGGGCCTGGTGACCTGTAACACAGGTTTTTCCTAAACCTACATCAGGCACCAGCTCTCACAATGTGAATTTATATAGTTCGAAACTGTTATGTGCTACAAAACCATTGTGAGAGAAAATAAATAAATAAAGAAAGAAAGAAAAAGTATTTATTGTGACTCGCACAGGAAGATCACAAACTAATAAACACGCAATCACAAAAGTATTTAAAAAAAACCAGAGTCCTGATATTATTATTATTGTTATATAAAGAGATAGGGCCTTAAACCTCCTCCTCCTCTTTATACAAAATTTCACTTTTGTTTGTGCTCGGGCGACCACAAACAAAAGTGAAATTTTGTAACTTACTCCTTGATTCGGTACTTAATTTGAAAGAATCACATTTAAAGGTACAAAACTAGTAGGAAACGGAGCAAAAAGCATATCGAAGGATCGTAGCTGGTGGCCTTCTTCTGCCTATCCCCATGGGAAGAAGGCGAGAGTTTATTAGATGAGCCAGTAGGAAGTAATGAACATAATACTCGAGAACTTTCCCAATAAATATGTACTTCAGATTGTAATTACGAGCATGTTGTTGCTAAGCAATGGTTTACTGTGATTCATGATTCATTAGGAAAGCGACAAGTGAGAAACATATTACATTTTGCCGTAGGAGGCGACTATGGAGCTAATATAGTCTGTTTACAGTTTCTTTGGTATGCTGCGGGGTTGAGAGGGCCCTTCCCGGCCCGTCTATCGTCAACGCGAGCGTGGTTGAAAAGCTTGTTGTTTCATCCAGCGCAATGTTAATGCTAACAGGCAAGTGAGAAAGCGATACCATTGAACGAAAAATAGTGTGCGGAAATTTCATAAAACTTGTTCCAGGAAATACGTGTTTTTGAGAAAGCCTTACAAGTTTCTGAAATAATTGTGTGTCATTAAGAATCTCCATTACATGTGCGAGGTTTCTATGAAGATGTATTCTTTATTTTTACAATTTATGAGTACATTATGAACGGCCAAATTTCGGGTAAAATTTGTCCAAAATAGCAGATTTTTGGACGCTTATATTGAATTTGTTTCGTCTTTCTTAAAATAGTCCAACATAAAAGACATCGCAGCCTCATTCCGAAATAGAAGCACATCGCTTCTGTCAGTTGCGAAGCATGTCTGAAACGAGAACGAGCTGTTCCGAGATATTCCAAGCTGTTTCGGTGCAAGCTGTCCCGGCGACCGGCTACGTGATACAGCTTGTTTTGTTTCAGAGGTGACGCTGTGCGACTGGCTAGTTTAATAAGTTTTGTTGTCTTGGGTTGGTTTAGTTTTATGAGAGCTTGAGAGAGTTTCATTTGGAAGGTGTGCGGAACTGTTTGCTTTTTAATTAAACTCTTATTGAGCGTCAATTTTTTTTAGTCTGTCTTGAAATAATAAATGAAATGAAAAGGAAAGTAATAAAATGATATAAACACTCACTACATCTTTATATCGTCAACAACAATCTATTGGCATAAAAATTCATAATCCGGTATTTTAAAGTCATTTGGAATGATCAGTTGGAATGGCTTTCTTCTAAAAACTGAATCAACACTTGAGAGGAAGTTATGAGTAGTAGCTTTTCCGGAGAAAGTTGAGCACTCATGTGCTTAAAACCTTACCAGGCACCTGCCTATTAAGTAGTTTTTTTTAAACCTAAGCCTTGAATCTGCGTTAAGCGGACGCCCGTGCGGTTCCATACAAAAGTGCACACGCGTTTCCACGCAACACACGTACACACGCAACAGGTGCCAGTCGCGGGCGCCCGCTTAACGCAGTTTCAGGCCTTATAACACAAACAGACTAGTAATAAGGTTACGTCGGGTACTAACATGCGGATTAAATGAATATTTTATTTTAATTTGTTAACATTTTACATAATTATTTATCTATTTTACTGATTATTATTTATTTATTTAAACTTCATGTACAATAGTGGTACATAGGCGGACTTAATGCCACAAGGCATTCTCTACCAGTCAACCTTTGGGTTAAATATAAAAAGATAGTGATAGGGTTTTTTTTTTTTTATCTAGGGCATCTCAGAGTGTAACCACTAAGGTTCCGACTCTTTAACCGGACTTACCTGTGGTTGCCTTAAGCTCCTATCGAAACTTAATGCCTCCAGCCAGGGCGTAAAAAACTACAAACTAAACGACTGCTGCTCGCTAAGGGCACCCCCTGTGGGGTACGAACCTCGGCTTAGGGCAGCTGAGTCGGAGGGAGGGTGGCAAGGGACCGACGGTGGCTGGATAAAATCAGTGTTTTGATTATTATCCTGGGGAGTTTGGATTACATGCTGCTCAGCTAAAACACGTGCTGGCGCTTCACTTACAGTCAAGGGTCGGGGAGGACTATTCGTTAGTCGGGGAGTGATAGGGTACAAAAATAATGTCTAAAACACTAACTTCTTGATTACGAGAATTTATAGTTTTATTGATACTAATACACATATACAAATAAAATAAACTAATAGATATTTTAACAAATACCACCTAATAATAATTACAATGACTAGACTATTACTTGAGAGTTATTTAGTCTGACTTATGTAGTGGTTACGAACTTTTCTTTTAAAAGTAAATTTGCTTTCAGCTTTTTTAATGCTAAAGTAGCGCGTTCCAGAGCTTTATAGTAGAGATAGCGTAAGAATTTGACATAAAACCGGTACGGTGTGAAGGAATCTGGAGAAGTAGATTCTTGGAAGCTCGTAGGTTACGACTATGAGAACTGCCTAACACTTTGAAATAATTCTTTAGATAATCGGGAGCACATGGATTAATATATTGCTCTATCTGCCCGTGACATCACAGCGGACCATATCAGAATACCAGCGCTGCGACACTTATTTTTAAATGTCGCAGCATCATGCTGAGATAGGAGCCTTTTGGCCTCGTACAGGACCTGTTTTTTAGGGTTCCGTAATCAACAAGGATCCCTTATAGTTTCGCCATGTCCGTCCATCTGTCCGTCCCCAGCTTAGCTCAGGGACTCATAGTATTAGAAAGCTATAATTTGGCATAGATATACATATTAATCACGCCGACAAAGTGGTAAAATAAAATCATGAAAAAATAGTTATCTAGGGTACCTCCTGTACATGTAAAGTGGGCATGTTTTTTTTTTTTCGACTATCCTATGGTGTGGGGTATTGTTGGATGGGTCTTTCAAAAATATTGCAGGTTTGTGAAAACAATTTTTCGATTAAGGGATCCGTTTCTGAAATATTAGGCTTTAAAGTGCTAATTTTTGTTAGAGTTAAGTGTGTGTGTCCCTGCCAGCTAATGGTTGTACTTGGATATGTAAAAAAAATCACAGCAGTAGTATATATAACTAAGTTAAAAGGAAAACTATCACAGCCAAGTAGGCGTCACAACACAAGTTACCGAGTAATAGTCAACCAACTTACATTTACAGTTGAAAAACATGTTCTCCCATACATTCCGTATGAATGAATATGTTTTTCAACTACGATGTTAAGTTTGTTCTTGGGATAAATTTATACCAACTACGGAACCCTTCATCGTGCGTGGTCCGACACGCACTTGGCCGGTTTTTTTATTTTCTTTTTATATAAATTTTCTTTTTAATACTTTTGTCATTGTGGGTTTAGTTTAGTTTGTGATCTTCCTGTGCGAGTCACAATAAATACTTTTTCTTTCTGTCTAAAAGAGAGACTGCTATTATTAGTACAGGCTATACAACCGACCTATTCTGTAAAAATCTCAGCGTGAAAACTTAGTTGAAATGAGTTTAAAGTGTGCTGTCAAAAGTGTCAATGGTGCCAATTCCCTTGTTTACAAACTAAACTAAATTTAAGTTCAGTGCATCTTTTTCTTTCTGTTTGATTAAGAAAAGGACAGAAGATAAATTTTAGTTTAGTCCTGTCAAATTAATCAGCGCCTCTCACTACTCCATACAAGTTTAGACGTGATTAAAAACTTGCCGTCTAAAATTACGTCAATTTACGTCAAGCGCTGATTAATTTGACAGGACTAAACTAAAATTTATCTTCTGTCCTTTTCTTAATGAAATAGAAAGAAAAAGATGCACTGAACTTAAAATTTGTTTAGTTTGTGAACAAGGGAAGCGGCACCAATACCTAAATATAGAATCTACGTAGCATCAGGTATGACAGCTTACTTCACGCTCAGGACAGCTATCTCCAAATCGGCTTCCCCCAGAACATGTGAGTTCCATTCCAAATGAAAGTATCAACGTGGTCGTAGTTTGTCTTATTTCAAGGTGCCACTGTCCCTCTGTGTTTACTTTTACAAGTTTTGTTAGCAGACACGACTAAGTGGAGTTGTTTGTAGTTGTTATATGATACATGATGTAGTGAGCTGGTTTGTTCGCTCTTGGAAAGTTTTTAATGTTCGACAATTGGTTAAGTCTGTAGATGTATCTTTAACAATATTCTTAAATTGCGATCAGAAAGATGCTTCTTTTGAACTCATGATTTAGAGGTTTTCGCTATTTAGGTTTTATTTTATTTTTTCATTTATTTACCTTTTAAAAATTAGTTACATTTGTTTTATCAGAATAGCATTTTTAAATTGTTTTGATTTGTTTTTAGTCTGATCTGTAACTACATATTAAATTAGACTATGGCTAATAATAATTGTAATAGCTGTATCTATATTACCATTTAATTCAAACATAATATTTTGCATGCCGTAAGGTAAAATTTACCGGGACACTTAATTAAACATTCCAACTTATATGTATACCTACATTATCAGCAAATAAATGATTTCTTTCTTTCTTAAACTACTAAGGTTTGTACTTAATGCTACATGTAATTCTACATCGTAGTAAAAACAAAATCAAGATACCTAAACAATAATACAACATAAAGGTTCACACGTATCAAATCGGAAAGGGATCGTCATCGTATCAACTTGAGCCGTTCAGTATTATTTGTATGAAACTTCCTACTGCAACGCACACTAATCGGAATCGTAACATAATCGCCTCGCCTCGGGACAAGCTCACAACCGCGGTGCGGTGCGTGGTCGACTTGCAGTTCGCGCGCTTACGGTTCTCCATAGCCTAGCTTACGGCTCTCCGTACCCTAGCTTACGTCTCTTCGTCCACGCCCCTCCCTCGGTCTGCGATGCCAAACGTTTCTCTGAATGTTGTATGCTTCTTTCTTATACATTCTTCTATAGACTGCAGAATATTATAAAAGAGATATTTTAGCATATGGAAATAAATATAAAATTTCTCTTCATCATCTATCAAATATGATATGAATGTGTTTATGATAGTCCGAAATTCTCCTTCAGTTCTTCTTGCTTTATTCATATTGTGTACCCATATTCTTTGTCTTCGTTTCTTTCTATTTTCTTTTTCCTCTTCATCAAGTGCTATGGCAATGATAGCCAACTCACGTATTGTGAACCGAGACATAACCGTGCGCTACACTTAACGTTCGGATTCAAAATGATTGAACTAGTGCCGCCTAGCCGTCAACCAGCGGTCGGCGAGCCGTAAGCGTGACGTCGCCTAGCCGTAGCCGAGTCGACGTATCGGAGCTTCTTAACGCTTTGGTTACGTGCTTACGTAAGGTTGACGACTGTTTGACGGCGACGCGAAAGGCGATACGGTTACGATCCCTTTCCGATTTGATAAATGTGCTACGACCTTAATACGTGTACTTTATTTCGAAAGGTAACTTCATCTCAGGTGATATGCTAGTTACTACGTAAACCGCATTTCACATTGAGCATTCAATGTGTTGTAGGTAGTCATTTAATATTTCTTGGCATAATAATAATAATAACCCCACCACCGTATCTCTACGTTGACGTCGTGGTGGAGCTTGCGCGCTCCGAACTCTGGGTCAGTGCCGGTAGAGTTTACTTTACCGGAACATGTCTAGGGTGAGGAGCCAGACCAAGAGAGATACAGAAACCCGCAGGGCAGCATGTGGCGAGCTGTTGGGCAGTTGCGACCCCACGGACCCTATCTCCCGGGAGAAGTCATGTTCCTCATCTCTAGCTTGCCTTTATTGGCCGGCTGGAGTGAACACTGACGAGGAACTTCGCTCCCACCTCATTCTTGCCTTTATTGGCCGGCTTGAGTGGAGATTCGCAAGAGCAAACGTGCTCGGAGGAAGGAAGTATTCCAGTAAGTGCTCGTAGGGATCTTGACCATCTTTCGGGCTCTGGGATTGTTCTGAGAGCCGTGGAATACCTCTCCACTCCTCGAGCACCTCAGGACATGTTGCCCCTTTGTCGCCACGTCACTACATAGTGACGTGGCGACAAAGCACATGCTAGCGACCGTTTTCGGGGCCCATTATTGAGTGTGCAAGTCACCCCCTGCCATTTTATCCGTGTGTAAAAGTTTTAAGTAACCAGTTCATTTTAACCACCCAAACCCATAGTCCAATATATTTGTTTCCATATCTTGCAATAGTCCTACACCAACCGGGGGTTATCCTTGGGTGCACTTGCATAGTGCGTACAGGGATAATCGTCGGTTGGGGCCTCATTTAATTAAAAAGCGTCTAACGGGCCTCTGCGAGTTGGCTTCGGCCCCTCGTACGCCTTCCAAAGGTCCGGGACCCCAGGGTCCCGAGATATGTAAACATTTAAAAATAATAATAATAATAATCACTGCGCAAATCGGAAGGTAGGTTGTTAATTAACCGAGGAACTATACCCAATGTCTCTAATTCAGATAATTAATGTAAGCAAAGTAATGTCAAGAAATGTCACTATCAAAATGGACACTGGTGCAAAACATTTTATCATATTTTTTTTTTTGTAAATGTTCGTCGCTAAAATTAAAGCAAATCTATACTAATATACTTCTGTACTAAAGCTAAAGAGTTTGTTTGTTTGTTTGAACGCGCTAATCTCAGGAACTACTGGTTAGAATTGAAAAATTCTTTTTGTGTTGGATAGTCCATTTATTCAGGAATATTATAGGCTATATAACATCACGCTACGACCAAAAGAAGCGGAGCATGTTGCAAAAACGGGAAAAATTATTCCTTTTTGAGAGCTTTCGTTGCGTGCGCTGCGTAAACGGTTTAAGTTACGCAAATATCATGTATAATGGAATTGTTCCTCTTTAAATTTTCAAAAAAAATGTTCGCAACAGCATATGTCTATCTTTTAAGATTGACTCACTATAACCTTTTTTATGGGAATCAAATTTGTTCGAAATTAATGCATTATTTGCGAAGGAGTTTTCATAAACATGGTATTAATCCTTATCCAAATAAATACGTTATTCATCACAAGTATTTAATTTTGAACAAAGTTGCCCTTACATCATTTAATTTCAATGAATATCTTAGGAGATATAACTGTTTTATAATAACTCCGCAGCAAAATAATGAACAACTTTGGTAGGTAGTCTATTCTAAAGCTGAAGAGTTAGTTTTTAGGGTTCCGTACCCAAAGGGTAAAATGGGACCCATTACTAAAATTCCGCTGTCCATCTGTCTGTCTGTCTGTCTGTCCGTCTGTCACCAGCCTGTATCTCATGAACCGTGATAGTTAAGTTGAAATTTTCACATGTGATGTATTTCTGTTGCCGCTATAACAACAAATACTAAAAAACAGAAAAAAAAAAAATTAAGGGGGGCCTAATCCTAATCAACGGACATGATTTTTTTTCCGTTTTTTTTTGCTCCGCCCGCGTGTATGTCGGTTATCGCGTAAAAAAGTAGCCTATGTCCTTCTCTATATCCCAGGTCGATCAGTTCAGCGGTTTAGGCGTGAAAACGTAACACACAGACAGACAGACAGAGTTACTTTCACATTTATAATATTAGTAAGGATAAGGATTTGTATGGATGGTACGGAACCCTTTGTGCGCGAGTCCGACTCGCACTTGGCCGGTTTTTTGTTTTTTGAACGTGCTAATCTCTGGAACTGCGAGTGCGATTTGAAAATATCTTTTTGCATTTTACAGCCCAATTCTTGAGGAAGAATTACATTCCTATTAACGAGAACACCATTTTTTTTAAATGAAAGTTTATGTGAAAACGAAGTAAAAGCACGGGCAGGCAATCTGTTGCGACGGGGTGGGTCGGGGGGAACAAGAAATTTAACGCGGACGAAGTCGCGGGCAGAAGCTAGTTAATTATAAGAATGAGAATCTACTTCTTCTATACGAGGACAGCTACACTTCGTATTAGGTAATAACCAGAGATCGGAATAGGTAGAGTTTATTGTACCTAAACTTCGAGGAAGGAAGTAACATAGAATGGAAAATACCGCCTCTAAAATTCCGGAATAAATATGACTTTTTTTTTTGCAATTTTAGTATGTAAGCCTAAAAAAATATTTATGTTATTATTTATGTACATCCTACAGTAAAATACATAGATGTATGATATGTTATTATATATATTATTTACTATAATTATATATTAAAGTAAAAAAAAAAAAACCGTCGTGACGGTCGAAATGGTACACTCATTTCAGTCTAGCTCTCATTCGCCAAGTGTGAGGGTATTGTTTGTGTGTGTGTGTGCGCGATAAGAAACTTCGTTCAAATAAATATACATAACTAGCTTTTGCCCGCAGCTCCGCCCACGTGTATGTCGGTTATCGCGTAAAAAATTGCCTATGTCCTCCGTATCCCAGGTTATATCATTGCCAAATTTCATGATGGTCGGTTAAGCGGCTTAGGCGTGAAAACTTAACAGCCAGACAGAGTTACTTTGATATTTATAATATTTGTTTATATAGTATGGATTGTTACACACATTATCGAAAAGCAATGTAGACAATACATAATATTATTATGTATTGTCTACATTTCTTTTTAATTTCTCCTTTCGCAGGTCTGCTGGAAGAAATTTAGTAAAGAAATAAGCGGTATCTTTATACTCAATTTTATAATTACATCGTATCTCTATGTATTTAACTGTATGTGCGTAAATAATTAAATACATAATACTTAGAGAAGTAAATTAAAATGTAACCATTTTCACTGTCCCTCATAAAGGCCCCTACAAACAGGCGCGATACGTGACGCGACACAAAGACACCGCTCGTCAAGCGAGGAGTAGTGTCTTTTTGTCGCGTTGCGTGTCGCGCCTGTTTGTAGGAACCCTAATGGAAATTTTTATTATCGACATCAAAGAAAGCTCTTTAAAGACTATTATTTTTGTATTCCCCTACAGTTTAGTGTCAAAACCAGTCAAGAAAATCCCCCGGACAAGCAACCACAAAAGATAAACATTTTTCCCGAAGCATTACTTTACAGTCTTCTAGTTTGTATCATAATGTATAAGAAAAATCCGTTTTACAATCCAATTTTACTACTCATCTATGTAAATTGAGCCTCTATTTTTCTCGTAGTAGGGTTGATTATAAGTTTCGTGAACTGCAGATGTAGTTTGTTGGATCTAAAACTCTTGATTTCGCGGCTGACTGCCCAGACAAACTAAAAATGGACAGCGGTACGTTGCGGTCGTGTCGTCCCAATATTCATAAATCGCGATATACTTCTGAACTTTTACTTAGTTTGCTTTGATTGTATCGCTAACTTGGGGCGAGTGGGCGAAAATGTCGGAAAGTATTGAGAAATGAAGCAGTTTTGTAAAGAAATCTATTGACAATCTTTTTAAGGATAATTTTATTGAAATTTTGCGAAAAGGTTTTATTTGGCTGAATAATTTTCCTTTTCTCTCTCTTATGATCAGTTGATTATAAAAAGAAACACCGAACAAGTCGTTAAAATTGGAGCAAGAAGAAACAAATAAGGCTACAGTAATTTCGAAGTAGCATGGCCCAAAAAAAAAATGGTGCGGGTGACATTAGACGAATCGTTCCTTTTCAATCTTGCGTCACTGCGATTTACTATCATGACTGAATATTTTAGCTGCACCCATATCATAGTCAAAAAATACGGAATAAGTAATAAAATAAATAAATTTATCCTGTCAAAATGTTATTGTCAAAAAATAAAAATAAATTGAAAGAAAAATGAAGCAAAGTGCTAATCGTGTATCGTAAAGCCATAGGCATTATTTGGTTATGGGATGTATTGCTATGATGAATAGTCGAATTTTTCTATAGACAAAGAAGTTTACTGTATGTATTTTTACATTTTTGTTGTTGTCTTCCAAAGTAGTCGCGGAGGCGAACGACAAACTACCTAGCCTGACTCCTCAAAAGTTTTTTTTTGTGCGCTTAGGCATGTTAATTACCACAGCTAAGTAAAACAATAAACTTAACAAACAGTAACAAATAACAATTTTAACACAAAAGAAAATAAACAATGGAATGGCAAATGCCAATACGTGTCGCATACAAGGCGCTAGCACTCGTACTGACGCAAAATGGCCGCCGACGCACGGCGCCACGTGGCAAAAAATTTACCACGCATAAATTCTTTTTTTCTAAATCTCGGTTGTGCTTTTAATGTGTTTTGTTTTAATGTTTTGTATTAAATATATATTTTAAAATAAATCTATACTAATATTGAAAGGTTGTCTGTAAAAGATCGCTTTTAGCGATAAGACCGCCCATTGTGACACCCTATGTAACAGTTCTACATTTATATCTGTAATTTTTATGGTGTACATAATAAAGAGTATTCTATCTATCTATCTATCTATCTATTATAAATGTGAAAAATAACTCTGTCTGTAACTCTGTCTGTCTGTCTGTCTATCTGTCTGTCTGTCTGTCTGTATGTCTGTATGTTACGTTTTCACGCCTAAACCGCTGAACCGATCGTCATGAAATTTGGCAGAGATATAGCCTGGGATATGGAAAAGGACATAGGCTACTTTTTTACGCGATAACCGACATCTACGCGGGCGGAGCCGCGGGCAAAAGCTGGTTTTAAAATAAATTAAATAATAATAATAATAAAGAGAACGAGATCTTAGCTGTGATACACACATAAAGCATATAGGTACTTATTTATATAAATATATAATATATTGTATCTTTGTCCACTTTTATATATATTATAAATGTAATATATACAATAATAAACATGAAACAAGAGCCAGAAACTATATGAAATGTTGCTGTTTAAGGAGAGAGGAAGTGTTTTTTACCAGAATATTAAAAGTGGACAAAGACTGATCACGTCTTATAGACACGGGCAAGGCATTCCATAACCGTACTGCTAGAACTGTCATAAAAGCTAGTGGAATGCATCGACTTCTCATGTCTCAAGTGTTTCGATGACCTCAGATATCATGGTCATCAATCACCTCAGGTACCATTATGTGAGTCATGAAGGAACTTGAGACGTTCTTTAAGATAAGAGCGGGTTGTAAGATAGAACAGAATACTATAGAGCTGAAAATTCCGGCGAAGACGTATGGGAACGTCCTGATTTCTTTATTGAACGGCTCTTTAGTCAACTGAGGCCGCTTGAACATATCCCGCGGGATGAGTTGACCTAATGAATTTTTGAATCGGGCAACTGATCCCATTGGTACATTTTATGATTTGTACAGACACGCAAAAAGTTATAGACATTAGATTTACGAAAAATATTAATCAAAAGACTGATTTGTTGATTGTTTAGTTTGATATATTGATTTTGAATTAATACAAACATTATAACTGTGATTTTCAGTTGTTTCATTTTACTGTATTGTGTACGTTAATACCAATCTAAATAATAATCAAGAATGTTTTTTTTTTTTCGAAACTTCAAATGCTTGTATTAGGAGTGGGTTCAAGTCAGTAATGGGTGGGAATCGAACCCGTGACTTCTCGATCAAAAGTCCGATATCGTTAGGTTAGTCTACTGCTGATGCCGCTTCAAATTTTGACACTACTTATTTACATTTAGTTTTCTGTTTATTAATCAAACGACTGTAATTTTTTAATATATCAGTATAGCCAAGCCATGGTGTGTTATTTCTTTCCCCAAAGAATTTTGTTCACGTGTGTACATATTTATATATAAATAATAATCTTTTCTAAAGTGGGATCAGTTGCCCGATTCAAAAATTCATTAGGTCAACTCATCCCGCGGGATAAGTTCGAGCGGCCTCAGATGACTAAAGAGCCTATTGAACCATCAGAGAGCGATTGTATTTCTGATA
The DNA here is from genome assembly GCA_947523025.1 of Dryobota labecula. Lineage (NCBI taxonomy): Eukaryota > Metazoa > Arthropoda > Insecta > Lepidoptera > Noctuidae > Dryobota > Dryobota labecula. Next base: position 5,327,996 of record OX383292.1, read on the forward strand.
TAAGGTTAGGTAACAGGTGACCAGTTTCCGCCACACTAAGCGCAAGTCATGAGAGTTCCGTATTTTCGGACACAGCTGACCCACTTAGCGTGGGAAGGCTTCACTGTATACCAAGGTGATTTAATTCCGAACCCAAAGCAAACTATTTAATTAGTCAAATGTATTGTGGACATGTTGTGAATACATCGTTAATTATTGGATTGATTGGAAATCATTACGGAGCTGTTGACAGCCCGTAGTTACAGCATCATTTGAATATGTGTGTTGGACAAAAGAGCGGAATTACTGCTGGCGGTTATTGTGTTAAAACAATTGTTTTAATTTATAAAGCCCTTTTTGGAGTTGGCAGTTCGGCATTTGGCAAACGGCTCAATCAACTATATCGGTAAGTGTGTCTAGAATTTTCTAATACCTTTTATAAAGTTTCATATTGGTGTCTAGCAACAAAATTCGATCTAAATAAAAACGGCCACATTCCTCTAGATCGTATTTTGTTGCTTCGTGTCTCAATATGAAACTTTATAAAAGGTATTAGAAAATTCTAGACACACTTACCGATATAGTTGATTCAGCCGTTTTTCATAATTCCTTCTCAGTCACGAGAAAATATGTTTTTAAAGGAGTGGTGCTAGTGGACCGGTGACAACGCTCTTAATTCAGTTACACATTGTATACATATATCGTTGGGTACAATTAATATGTGCCCACGAGACACCCCCCCCTTATCTGTCTCAGTCTGGTCCGCGGATCCCCCCTTTCTATGCTGTTCCTCATACTTCTAACAGCAGTTGTATTTTGGTATTTGTTTCTAAATTCCTTACTGCGCACTAGCCCAGATTCCGGGCTGCTAATGAGAATTTCCTTATCAAAAATCTAAATTAGGGATATTTTATATTTTTTATTATTTATATTTTTTCCGACCCAGGAATAGGGATGAAGACTAAAAAATATTTTTTGTCCGTCATGTAGATTATTAAAAAATATTGATACATAGATAGAATACTCTTTATTATGTACACCATAAAAATTACAGATATAAATGTAAAACTGTTACATAGGGTGTCACAATGGGCGGTCTTATCGCTAAAAGCGATCTTTTACAGACAACCTTTGGATGGATCAAAAAGTAGGAGAGACAATACTGCAGGGGCCTAAGTCTACTAATTTACAAACGTTGCAATGGTCTCGTCATTGTGAGTATTTGACAGTGTTTGTATGGCAAATCTGTCAAAAACTCACAATGAAGAGACCATTGCAACGTTTGTACATTAGTAGACTTGGCCCCCAGGTAGTCAGTGGTGTACCCCTTACATATATACAATAAATACATACATACATAAAGCATATTGATCATATTGGTCACGTATTTTTCTTTTTTTACGTAATCAAAACATTACGGCGATACATTGAGTTCAAATGTGGCATGACGTCACTTCTCATTAGATTTTATACTGAGCTGTGACGAGCGTGTAACGAGCCTCCACTCCCCAAGTTTAATGTGTTTTATCTAAGTAATTTTTTATTAATATGATAAAGCAAAAAATACGTGTCTAATATTTTATTATTATCTATATGTGACGGACTAAACAGTTTTTCTTTTTTTTACCCAGGACACATCCCTATTGAATTCAGAACCTAAGCAGTCCTACTTACATTCACCAGATCAGGCAGTCTGAAAAACCTGTAAAAAACCCTTCAACTAGATTAAAATATGCCACAGAGCCGTCGACTTTACAAATATTGTTACAGCGTATACCCAAAGTCTCAAATTCAGATAATTTATGTAAACAAAGGGGATAACATAACAAAAAAATATCTTCGTAATGGTAATTCACATAAAATGGCGAAAAAACGGTAACATTTTCTTTTAAGTACTGAATTAAAGAAATAATAATTAAAAAATACTCATACCGTAATAATTTTTATAAATTTTCGGTTTTAAACAAAGTTATTAAAAAAAGGAGATTTTCTGGTATAAAATATTTAATGATACTGGTAACAATGCAGGAGATCCAAACATTTTCACATTTTTTACATCTTTAACTACACTAAAATTACAACTCTCATTCATACATTCATATTGTATGTAGCACATCTAGCCACATTTTTTATGAAAACGGCTGTAAACTGTTTCGAGTGGAAATCGATTTTGGGAGGCCTACGTCTAGCAGTGGACTTAAATGGGCTGATTATGACGATCATAGGCCGTGTCTCCGACGCACTACATAAAACATTGTTTGGCAACAGTATTTTGTTTGTATAGTTCTTATAATTAATTCACTTTAATTTCATAGATGATTATTTACAAAAAATAATAATGATAAAATGTTTTGCACCACTGTCCTGTCATTTTGACAGTGACATTTCTTGACGTTACTTTGTTTACATAAATTATCTGAATTAGAGACTTTGGGTATAGGTATTTTCTAGATATGACTAACCTACACATCGTATAAACACAATATATCTAGATATGAGCTTAGTCCAATTCAAATGTAGCCTCGTGACTGACTCAAAATTATCGCATTAAATATACAGCAAGTATTAGAAAGGTGTGGTCACATTTAAGGGAACACCCTTAAACTTAACCACGCCGTTTTAATTTATTTTTCGAAAAAAATATTATCTATCCCATACATTTGGGTCCAATAGTGTAAGTTTTGTATCGAACAACTGATAACATTTTTTCGCGATTACGATGATTGTCCCACGGAGTAGGTTGTTAAGTTTGATAGTCTGTACCACACACTTAAATTTGACCACACCTCTCTAATAGTATTTGCCGTATAAACACGTGTAGGTTTTGTCCTTATATAACCTAACTACGCATAGTATCGATCTAGTAAATTGGAACCGTCTAAAGCATACGCAAACAGTATTAATCGTTTAAGGTGCCTTAAGCCTCTAATGCGAAGCGGTATCGGTATCTAAGCCGCGTGGAGGTATCTTAGATGTAAAATACAATAATATAAATGTATGGAATATAAAGCAGGAATCTTTTTTTGGCGTTTTTCTCAGAATCCGTTTAGGTAGGACGAATTTATGGAAAAGTAGCTGTCTGATACTTCAGTCACGTGTAAAAAAACAATTTTGATGGTTTAAGGAATAGGTACAAAGTACTTTTTTAGATGGCTACCAAGCTACAAGATTTCATTCCGTATTCGTGAAATAGTCTCCCAAATTTATTGTGAAATATAAAGTATAAAATGTTGGGGGTAAAGGGCTTATTGATTGCAGTAGCCAGCTAAAAGAAAACATTTTTTTTTTTTAAAGAAAGTTGAAACTGGATCAAACAGGAACAAGTGTTTAATTTGAGTAATACCTACGATGTAGCTTGACAACATCAACTAGATAATTAAACAGAAGATGATTAATAATGTAATGTCATCAAAATGACAGTCAGGTTACAATTACTTACTTAAGAAACTACTCGCTGGAAAATTAAAAAATATTAAAATGTTTGCTTCCATCCATTAAAAGTATTACTTTATCATTGTCACCGAGGCGTACCACATAAGAAACAAAAATGTCCCCAATAAAGAGTTTCAATAATTTATTGTTAATGGAGAACTTCTTCGGAATATACAGGAATTATTGTAGCCAGGCGAAACCGAAAAAATGTTTTATAATCTTCCTAATATTCGTCCAAACTTTGTTGCACACTATAATTGTTATTAGTGAATTGTATTTGTTGTTAGGAGAGGTTGATTACAATCAAATCAATTTAATTTTTGCTGGTTTTTCAGCATCGGCCTATTTATCCTCAGTGACGTCCGTCATGACTGGTATTTGTTACAGCTGTGCCTTCACATCACATTATAGAACGGTCAGTCGTGTCTCTGAACGCTTTAAATATGACAAGAACCTTATAAACTCTCTAAAGAAAACATACTGGGTCAGCATTAGCTTTATTTTATATTCTATAGCGTTTGCTATCTTCAGATCTGTGGACACTTTTCTGAAATTCTCACAGTTAAGTCCGTTAATTTTGGTTCCAATTTTGGTATCACAAACAATTACAAGAATTACTATAGTATTTCAGCACCTAATGTTGTATGTTGTTGTTATGATAGTGGTTCATTTGTTCAAATGCTTGACTTCGTTGGTATCAGTCGTTCAGGAGAGTTTAGGGAAATGTGGTATTTGTTTGGATGAACAATGTGATATCACAAGGGTACAGATTCAAGGGTGGGTTGATCTGTATCGAGATTTAGCTGACTGCTGTGATAATGTGATGCTTTGCTTTGGACGCCAGGTATTTAGAACATAATATTATACCTAGAGGTCCTAGATATGTCAAACATGTACTTGTTTAGTCCTTATTATGTATTTGCATTATTTGTTACATAATGGTATTCTTATGTTTCAGTTTTTCTTTTCGATAATATTGTCAATACTACACTATATTTTGATGTTATACTATATTTTTTACAAGAATGTTTTAAAAGTAAGTACCTACATATACACCGTGGCATTTTAGTCGTCTTACAAAGACAGCCCACTTCATGTATCCAATGACTACTAATCATTCAAGTAAAAAAAAAAATATTTTTGAACATTTGAATTTTTATTATTTTTATTAATTATGACGTATGACATAGTTTAAAACACCCTGTTACGAGTGCAGTCAGAGCCTTGTGATACAAGGGCGCCGCAGAATGGATTTAGATTAAGTTTAAGTTGCAATAGTACGGCCTGTGTTCACCAACATTTAAATCAACTGTTTAGATATTTAATCAGTTGTTTACTCAAAATTTCATAGAAAGTTTGACATAAACCAACTGTTTAAATACCTAACCGGTGGTTTAAGAAACACATTTTTGCGTTAGGGTTGAATGAACTCTGATAAAGATGTCGCCGCTCCATTCCACAGCGCCCTTGTAACACAAGGCTCGGACCGCACTCGTAACAGGGTGTTTTAAACTTTGTCATACGTCATAATTAATATAAATAAAAAAAAATAAAAAAAAACAAATATTAAAAAAAAAAAAAACATGAATGATTAGTAGTCATTGGATACATGAAGTGGGCTGTCTTTGTAAGACGACTAAAATGCCACGGTGTATAGTGCAAATAATTATTTAAATTTTACGAGCAAAATGACTTTATTCAGCCTTGACACATTTTGCTATTCTCTTATGGCTTGTACTGGTGGTTGCAAATCCTCAAGTTTGCTACCAAAGAGATCCAAAATTCTGCAGCAAAGCATTGTCACCTATTTTAAAGAGAAGAGTAGTACATACATACATAAACTCACGCCTTTTTCCCATGGGGGTAGGCAGAAACTATAGAGCGCCACCTGCTACGCTCCTTACATACTCATTTTGCTTCGTTTACATTCATACATCTGGTCATACATGCACGCAGGTTGCGAGTGCTACGTACCTACTTGACCTTTCTGAAGAACATCACCAATTAGGTCACTATTATGTTCTCCTAGGGCGTCTCCTCCCAGCGATTCCACTCACATCTGCCTTGTGAATACCCTTGTGAAGTCGCCTTTCATTCATCCTCTCAACATGACCAAACCATCTAAGCATACTCTTTTGAATTTTTGTCCCTACATCTTATAAACCGCACTGTTGCCGTATCACATCATTTTTCAACCTCTCATTCACAGTCACGCCACACATGCTTCGCAAGGAACGCATTTCCACAGCATTTAGTCTACTTTCATGCTTCTTTTGCCACACCCAACATTCACTTCCATACATAAGCGTAGGCACCAGCACACCATATAAAGAGGTTATTTTCTTTGAAATAGGTGATAATACTTTTCTCATCACGATTCTGCTTAACTATATATGAAAAAACAAAACAAAAAAAAAAAAACTGACCTGAGTTACTCACTCAGATCACGTTGTCAGTCGCGTGAGGATAGTTTTGGAAATTACAGATTGGGAACACCGAAGAGTATACGAGAGTTGCAATTGTTCTATATGGTTACGTATCAGTGATGATGATGCCACTCGTTGCTGGGCAGATGGCGAGTAACCAAGGAGTGAAGTTTCGACGGGTGTTGGTTCAACTTTACAATACAATGATTATTGGTAGGTAAGACTATTTCTATTAATTAATTAGTGGACAAAAAATCACGCATAAAACCATTGACCTTTTGTTACAGATTCAGGTGAAGCTGAAGCGAAGTTGATAAAGGACTTTATACGTTTGATAAAGAAGAATCCAATAGAGATCAAGTTATTGTCCAACATTCCTGCTGGGATGCACATGCTGCCAGTTATACTCACGATGGCTGTCAACTATCTCATAGTTATGTTGCAATTTAATCATATAATTTAACCATTACATGGTAGATTTCATCAAATTAACTTTAAAGTGCAGATATAATTATTTTATGCGTGATATATGTATATATATAGTATTATAAGAGTGGATTTAATTTTATTTTGTGATAACTTTATTTAAATTACATACCTAATTATAATTTCGTATAGATTTTCATTGTTTACTGGCAGTTATGATTTCGCACAAAAACGCTATTCAAGCTCGCACTCGGCTCGATCAGAGTTCCGTAACGGTTTGTTGAAAGCTCCTGAACCAATTAAATAACCCCTACGCAATCTTTACGCTCAAATCAGAAATCGGAAAGTATGTCAACTCTTTTACATTGTCCTATGATAGGACGACAAAAGAACCAAATAATACTTGTGCAAAAAACGCAAGTTGATTGCAACGCGCAAGTAGAAGAACGAGAATCTTAAACAAACAAAACAAACTTGTTCAAAATGTTTTACCTAATGAAATCTCATTACTTTAATGTGCACGGGCATATTGACGCAATGAGTCTAATAGACTTTTTACATGTAGGTCCTACATCTGAAATCTATACATAATTAAGAATACGTCGCTTTGTGAACAAAAAAATATATATTTCAGTGATACATTTGACGTAACTTAGCTGTATTGATCGAGAAAATATACATTTAAACGAGTATCTATCTATACATATAATAAAATCATAGCGAAGTTAAAACTGTACATTGAATATTAAAAAAAAAGTAATTGCCACGAGGTCTGGGAACGATTCTGATGCCGAAAGTATAGTTTTTAGAATTTTTGTCTGTTTCTCTCTGAATGTATGTTCCACCATCACGCAAAAACTACCGGACAGATTTTGTTCAAATTCTATCATAGTCAGGATATATGTCTGGTCAAATTACTAGGTATACCTAAATTATCATGCTATTTGCTATGGGGGATGAACAGTATTGCACTATGTTTTGAGATGGGTCAATGAGGGCAGGTACCTCAACCGTGGTCTTAAGAGACTATCCTTAACTTTTAGGAAAAAATTGATCTGCATTCACAGATTGTGAAAAAAATTACAGTCAGCAAGAAAATTGGCAATTTTTACAAAAAAGTTTTTATTGACACTTTTACATAATACAACCATATTCAATAATCACATGACGATATCCTACAGAACTTTCACCGGACGATTGGAATTAAATATGAGCATCATGGTTTTAATGATATCCGATTTCTATGACTGCTTTATCAAATGATGCAACAGGCATTGGCGGCTGAACCACTGCTAATACGGCATGAGGGAGCCTGCTCCGCAGCAGGGTTTGCATGGACCGCAGCAGGGTGCTTGGCAGCTGCCACAACTGCCCCTGGATTTATCTACAGCAACAATTGTTATACGAGGGAGCGCATGTCGGATAGTGTGCTTTAACCGGCCGTTCGTAATTGATGAGTCGATACCGCACTTTCTTGTCCTAGTTGTTGAGCACCATGCCCGGCCAACTAGTGGGTCTGTAGTCGAAGGTGTTGTCATGCACGATCACGATGAGTGTCATTCTGAATTTCGGCAGTTATTTCGACACGGTCTTAATTTCGAAACACAATAGTTCGACTACTCATTGCTTCGACAGGATGAGGGGCCGGCGAACCGTCCAGTTGTCCATACCACATGGTAAACATGCTGGGCCACTGATAGGGATGCAGGGAATATAAGTAGGGGGCTCCTTTTAACTCGGTAAGTATTAAGTTTTACATAAGTACAATTTTAATTCGGCAACATTGTATTTCTCGGGGGGACGGTGCCTTCCAGAAACTACGGGAGGGACTACCATTTTAATTCGGCCGCATTGTATTTCTAGTAGGGAACTCGGGTAAAAAAATACCTATGGTACCTTCCAGGGACTACGGGTAGGACCACGGGTAAGGAACGATTTTGACTATGCTGCAGTCTATAATTGTTATACCAATTAATCTCTCCAAAATAAAAAAAAATCAATCTGCCTAGCCTTTTCCCAACTATGTTGGGGTCGGCTTCCAGTCTAACCGGATGCAGCTGAATACCAGTATTTTACATGGAGCGACTGTCTATCTGACCTGCACAACCCAGTTACTGGGTAACACGATACCCCTTGGTAAGACTGGCTGTCAGACTTTTGGGCTTCTGACGACCCGTAATTACTGTCAAAGATCCGCGAATCACAGCCGGGACCAACGGCTTAACGTGCTTTCCGAGGCACGGAGGAGTCTCGTTATGTAAAGATGGTCACCCATCCACGGACCAACCCCGGCAAGCGTAGCTTAACCTGACGGATCGACCCGTGCAGCTGTTATTACTTAGCCACGAGCTCCTCACTCTCCAAAATAACAGAACTATTATAGATCCAAACAGAGACATTTTACCTTTTAAAAAGACATCGACCCAGCCTACATTTCTCTCCAAAAATCTAACTACATACGTTAGAGTTAGCAATCAATCTCAAAAATCCTCTCATCTGACCAATCACGTGGAACCTGTAGCAATCAGTAACAAACCACTAGTTACGAACACGGATTAAGTTATCCAATGTAATCGAATTCATAAAACCAGTGTTGGCCGACTCGTCACGTTTATTGGGCTGCCCCATTTTCGGGCACGTGGCAAATTGATTAACTACGCAAAAATTCATGTCCATACTAGTATTATAAACTAACTGTGCCCCGCGGTTTCACCCGCCGGTTAACATCACGCTCCTACACTGAAAAAAGTAATTTAAGACTTACTAAAAAGAAATGATTGTAAAACAATAAAAGACAAAACAGTAACGTTTAATGATTGAACAAACTATTTAGGCTCAAAAAAAAAAAAAAAAACACCATTAATAATAATAATAAGTATTTATTTCTCAAAAAAAAAAAACATAACACTTACTACATTACTGTAATATAAGTAAATTTTAATGGTTTGAACGATATCACCAAATTAAAACAGTTAATTTAATAGATAGCACAGTGGAATAAAATTAACTGACCATGATTTTCCAAAACATATTGGTGTTATTAGTAAATTTAAATCTTTTGTACGATTATCACCAAATGAACAAAACAGTTAATTTAACAGACAGCACAGTATAATTAACTGATCATGATTCCCCAAAAACTACCAGTGCTGTAGCAGTATATTATGATGGTTTGAAAGATATCACCAAATGAACAAAACAGTTAATTTAACAGATAGCACAGTACAACTATCTGTTCATGATTGCCCAAAAACTACCCATGCTGTAGCAGTATATTATGATGGTTTGAACGATATCACCAAATGAACAAAACAGTTAATTTAACAGATAGCACATTACAACTAACTGGTCATGATTCCTCAAAAAGTACCTGTACCTGTGTGTCAATCATTATTATGTATGAATGCAATTATAATATACAATGAAGTAAAACAACAAACTTAACAAACAATAACAATTTTTTATTTTGGAACAACAACAAATTGACATAATTACAGTAGAAACGGTGATAGCTACAAAAGTTAAAAACTGTGTCGCAGCTATCAACGCCCATCTAAACATAAGAAACACATTGTTCCAGACTTAACTGTGACATGGGTACAATTTAGCTAGCTTTGGAATAAGGTAAAAATTAAAAATGCAAAAAGAAATAAAGAAACAAAAGCCATGCAAACTTTGTATCTTGGTAGGTGTGGTGCAGAGTGAAGTGGGAGTGTGAGTGTGGGTGTGTGTGAGTGAAGGTGTATTGTGAGTGAGGGTGTGTATGAGTGAGGATGTGAGTGTTTGGACTAGTTAAGTTTCAAGTTTCCACAATTTTTTCAGTTGCATCATATTATAGAGATTTCAACCAGTCGCTCAACTTTACTCTCAAGATGTTATGAGGTAAGCGGTAAATGTCGATGCTCCTATTTACTTTATTGTAGACCTTGGAGGTCAAGAACCTGAAGTGTCTTCTCGCCACAGCTGCTCTACAGGGCACAAGTTTACAGACTTGGTCGGAGAGTCGTTTCGCAGTACTATAGGTTGGGTCGAAGGAAGAAAATAAACAACAGAAATGGCAATACGTGTTGCATACAAGGCGCTAGCACTTGTACTGACGCAAAATGGCCGCAGATGCACGCCGCCATGTGGCAAAAATGTTACCAGGAATATTTTTATTTTTCTAAATCTCTGTTGTACTTTGAATGTGTTTTGTATTAAATACACATTTTAAAATAAATTACATAATAGTAATAAAGAGAACGAGATTTTAGATGTGAGAATCTTTGTCGATAAAATTGAATTGCATAATGTCACTGACCTAGTCAGGCAATACTGACATGTGTCACCCACACCATGCTTAATCGAAAATATTGTAGTAACTACCGCGTCCCCCGCCATAAGTGACAGAATTTTTGGTCAGAATAAAGCGCTTATTTGCCTTCTCTAGTATTATATAGTACTCTAAGATAAAATCGTTAAAAACGCTTCAATATAATATGCATTTATGATATTGACGACGACTGGAATCAATTGAGTGTATTATCAATACATTTTATTTTTATTACGATTTCGAGATTCTACATTTGATAAAAAATCGACTATTTTAAATGATAAATTGGTTACTTTTTTTAAAGTATAATGTGATTAATAGACGTTACAGTAAAGGGGGCCAAAAAAAAAACTATCTCCTTTGGCCTTATTATTGATCTGCCAATGTAAATACATTTTACATCCGCCAATATTGGCCACCAACACTGGCCCCCAATGTCGTCTTCCATAATGTTTTAATTTGTATTACTTTCCCGTTCTTTACATTTTAAGGGCTCTCTCAAAAGGAGGACTGGAATAAATCGGGCTATGAAACGAAAGCCATGTTTTTAAGCTTCATTGAACTTGAATTTTTCCCTTGATATTTATTTATAAGAGTTATTTATACTTATAATACTCGTGGAAAATGTTAAAGAGATTTTTACGGTTTCAAACAAAGTTTTTTTGGAGGCAGAGGTTTTGTATTAATATATTTTGAAATGTTTAGCTGAGAAATATATGAAGCAATAAGTTAATGGGAGGAAAGTTTAAATACGGTATAAACGATTGTATTTTGTTTGGAGGTGTGCGTTACGTATTAGATGACCATCAGTTGATGTATAAGTAATGCTACGGCACGTAGCCATGGCTCGTAGCACTAGCCTAACAGCGTAGAGTGGCGTAGCGTGGCGTAGTGTGGCGTAGCGTGGCGTACAGCGCAGAGTCGCGTACAGCGCAGAGTGGCGTAGCAACCACACCGGTGCTGCAATGAAAATAATAGGATTCGTTATTAATTAAAAATTATTTTTACTTGGTTCTTAAGAATCAAGTAAAAATTGCTCTATAAATCTAAAAATTATTTTAGAAACCAAGAAATTTTGCAATATAAATTAAACTAAAATCCTCTAAGATTACCTTGTAAACATAAACATTTAATAACTGCCAAGACACCTGAAGTACCAGCCATTACTCAAGTTACATTTGGTAGGTACTGGGCCTTCTTGACAAACTCAATTACAATGTCAATGACGTAACAACAAACTCAATGACTATAATTATAATTATACTTTAATAAATAATGAACTACTTTCTACAAATTAAATGAAATAAAATTCTTTTTTTTTTGGTTCGAAGCTATTAACTCTCACTTTGTCGTCGTCACCGAAACACAAAATTACAAGTAAAAATGTCTCCAATAAAGTGGTTGAACAATTTACTGTTTATGGAGAATCTCATAGGCATATACAGGAATTATTGCAGTCAGCAGAAGATTAAGAAATATTTTATTATCTTCCAAATATTCGTCCAAACTGCGTTGTATATTATACTTGTTATATATGAATTGTGTTTGTTGTTGGGAAGAGATGACTACAGTCAAATTGAACTCATTTATGCAATTTTTGGAGCTTTAGCTTGTGTAAACTCTGTGTTATCCGTCATGACTGGTATCTGTTACAGCCACGCCTTCATGTCATACTATAGAAGCATCAGTCGTGTCTCTGAATGGTCTAAAGACAATAAGCAATTCATAAATTCTCTAAAGAAACTATTCTGCTTTGGCATAACTTTCAACATAATTTATTTCGCCTTCGCTGTCTTCAAAACAGCTCAAACTTTAATTAAATTCTCACCGTCACAACTGAAAGTAAATTTGGTTCCCATTTTGGTATCACAAGTGGTTATAAGATGTACTTTAGTATTGCAGCACCTAATGTTGTATGTTGTTGTTATGATTGTTGTTCACTTGTTTAAATGCTTGACTTCGTTGGTATCAGCCGTTCATGAGAGAGTAAATAGCTGTGGCATTAGTTTGGATGAGCAATGTGATTTCACAAGAGAGCAGATTCAAGGATGGGTTGAAGTGTATCGGGATTTAGCAAACAGTTGTGATAAAGTATCGCTTTGCTTTGGCCGTCAGGTATCTCCTTCTTTTTGAAAATTAATTATGAAGAACATAATTGCCATCTCTAGAGCTGTTTTTGTAAGTTTAAAATAATGTATTATATTTATTTTATATTTCAGTATTTCTTTTCGCTAGTCTTGTCAATATCACAGTACATTTTATTGATGTACCAAATGTTTAAAATGAATGTTTTTAAAGTAAGTATCTATATTCTGATGATCTGTTTCTATTTTCTCGAGCAAAGTACGATTAAAGTCTGAAGTCAGACAAAGTGCATTTTGCTAAGAAATAATAATGTGATCTTGGCAGTTTTAGTTAAGTGTAGCACTGGCAGTGCTACAGTTAACTAAAACTGCCAAGACCTTCATCATCATTCTCATCATTCTTATCCCGATTTATATGTTTACTTTCTGTACAAGTACTCACTACTAAAATTAACAAATTATCAAAGTTTTATCCAGTCTCATATTACGAGTGTACGGAAAAATTACTCCAGTAGGTAAAGGATAAAATAAACACACACAATTAAACATATATAAACACACCCTCACACTCACACAGCCACACACACACACATTACATTACATAACACACACTCTAACATCCCACACATACACACGCCTACCCACCCGCTCACTCACTTTCACACTACGTTAGCTAAATATTAAGAGCCAATAGTACCTCAAATGGCTTAGCATGATCCTCCGTTATGTCAAAAATACTTCAGCATTAATTTTGAAATAAATATATTTTTTGGTAAAGTTGAGGATTAATGTTAAGTACCTATTCATAAAGCATAATTATGAAGCTTAGCGCCGCCATTTTCTTTAAATTGCAGTTTGAAGACAGTAACGACTGCACGAGAATTGTTATCATCATTTTTAGTTACATAACAGTGATCGTGATGCCATTAAGTGCTGGACAGATGGCGAGTAACCAAGCATTGAAGTTTCACCGGGTGTTGGTTCGACTTTACAATACAATGATTATTGGTAAGATTATTTATATTGATGAATTTAATTTCATAATGAAATATTCGTGTAAAACCCACAGGCATTTTGTTTTAGATTCAGGTGAAGCTGAAGCGAAATTGATAAAGGACTTCATACGTCTGGTAAAGAAGAATCCAATAGAAATCGAGTTATTATCCAAGATACAAGTTGGGATGTACATGCTGCCAGTTATACTCACGTTGGCTGTGAACTATCTCATTGTTATGCTGCAGTTTAATCATGTTATTTAATTTATTTTAAGTACGCATATATTGTATTTTTACGTTTATATCTACACTAGCTGACCCAACAGACTTCGTTCTTTCAAAAGCTATTTGACTGTGGCAGTTTGTCTACGCACAAAGGAAATACTTATAGTATAAACTCCATTTAACGACAAATTCCCTAAAACGTCGAAATTTCTTGACTTTGGATGATTACCCATAATCCCACCCATAATCGTTATATCTCAAAGGGTTTAGACAGCGTTTTCGTTTAAAGCTCCCAGACGGCTTATTTTTTCCCGACACCTCTAACAATATCGTTAATATATACAAAAACTTAACAAATTATAAACTAAAACTTTCCTAAAGAACCACGCTATCCATTGGTGAAGACAGCATGAAAATCGGTGCAGTAGTTTTTGAGTTTATCGCAAACAGATAAACAGACGCGGCGGAGGACTTTGACTTTTTTATAATATGTATTAGTGATTTGTTTTCAGAACATAATTGAGTTGTTTTGTTTATTTTTTTCTGTTTACCCACATAATAATTACCTACTTTACAAATGTTTAGTAATTGTAAGCACCCAACAATATTGACTTATGTTTTAGTTTTAATATTCTCATGTAAGTGAATTAGTGTATTCATATGAGAATAAAGTTATCTCAAACCTCATAATTAGTGTTTTTAAATTTCACATTTCTTTCCAGGATTTCTGAAGCGACCGGCACATTATTGTGTCGAGGTGTGTCGTGACGCGGGGTAGACCAAATACACAAAGTTTAGGAGTGCATCATACCACAACGAGTTTTGATTGGCTAACACTGCGAAGGTGTCAAGATATAACACAGTAATGTGAATCCGGCTTTAAATAATATAATATTATGGTAGGAACTGTAATAAATAACCTTTAATTGTAACAGATAAATAGGTAAACAAAACCGTTTGTGCAAGGACTATGCATGTTAATTATTACGAGTACAAAGCTTTTATCTCTGAGCCGATATTATTTATTTTAATTATATTCGTATAAAATAATAAATATATTATTTTTGTCTTTATTACAACGAGTATTTTAACACGGCCCAAGCTTTTATTCCTGGGCTGTTAATAATTTTATAATTACGTTAATTATTGGACTCTTTGTGTAATCAGGTCCACAGAAGCTTTTGATTTCCAGTTTTATGTCCTCATGTTCCGTGATTTATGTAATGTAAACAGAATTCAACAGACGTGGATGTCCTGAATTAAGAATCACCATCGAATGTTTTATTTGTATTTTCTGTTAATAAGGTTTTATTAAACTGGTGAAACTCAATTTCGAAGCATTTATTTCAATTAAACCTATTACAGGCACTTTTGAATTGTCAAGGGGTCGGTCAGTCAGAAAGATGAAGCTAGTTGCCATTCCAAAGCGTAGTAAGTTCCTATGGAGAAGAACGGGAAAGAAACTCCTTCAAATGAGTAGGAACTAGTATCATTAAATTAATTCATACGGCTGAATAAATAATATAATACTCGTACTAATAATAATATGATTTAATGATGGTGCCGATTTAATGATTGGTGTGCGTCTTGACAACTTGTTATGTATAAGATCTCTTATTGTATTACACCATAGCATAGCTAGCCGTGAAAACCTATAATTGGCTTCATGTTTCTTATGCCAGTTTATTTATTGTGTTTATGTAAAGCTGTTGGTTTTCCATGTGATAAATAAATAAATAAATATATAATAACTAGCTGACCCGACAGACTTCGTTCTGTCAAAAGCTATAGTATAAACTCCACTACTCTACCCTACCTACCTACCTACCTACCTACCTACCCTACCCTATCCTACCATACCCTACCTACCTACCTACCTACCTACCTACCTACCTACCCTACCCTACGCTACCCTACCCTACCTACCTACCTACCCTACCCTACCCTACCTACCTACCTACCCTACCCTACCCTACTTACCTACCTACCTACCTACCCTACCCTACCCTACCTACCCTACCCTACCCTACCCTATCTACCTACCTACCTACCCTACCCTACTCTACCCTACCCTAATTTTTCGTAAAAACCATTAAAAAAAAAAAAAAAACGTTGCTATAAACCTCACGGAGCCCGAGACCTTTCCAACGAATGCAAAACCGTGGAAATCGGTTCGTGCGTTCTGGAGTTATAGCGTCAGGAAGGAAAACCCGACTTATTTTTATATAGTAGATAAATAATAATAATATAACCCCAGCGCCGTATCTCTCCGTTGACGTCGTGGTGGGGCTTGCGCGCTCCGAACTCTAGGTCTGTGCCGGTAGAGTTTACTTTCCCGGAACAGGTCTAGGGTGAGGATCCAGACCAAGAGAGATACAGACACCCGCAGGGCAGCATGTGGCGAGCTGTTGAGCAGTTGCGACTCCACGGACCCTATCTCCCGGGAGAAGTCATATTCCTCATCTCTGGCTTGCCTTTATTGGTTGGCTGGAGCGAACACCGACGAGGAACTGAGCTCCCACTTCATTCTTGCCTTTATTGGCCGGTTTGAGTGGAGATTTGCAAGAGCAAACGTGCTCGGAGGAAGGAAGTATTCCAGTAAGTGCTTGTAGGGATCTTGACCATCTTCCGGGCTCTGGGATTGTTCTGAGAGCCGGAATACCTCTCCACTCCTCGAGCACCTCAGGACATGTTGCCCCCTTGTCGCTACGTCACTGTGTGTTAGCGACCGTTTTCGGGGGCCCATTATTGAGTGTGCAAGTCACCCCCTGCCATTTTATCCGTGTATAATAAAACATTGATCAGGCAGGGGCCATAGTCCTTCCATAGTTTTAGGTAACCAGTCCATTTTAACCACCCAAACCCATAGTCCAATATCTTTGTTTCCATATCCTGCAATAGTCCTACACCAACCGGGGGTTGTCCTTGGGTGCACTTGCATAGTGCGTACAGGGATAATCGTCGGTTGGTGCCTCATTTAATTAAAAAGCGTCTAACGGGCCTCTGCGAGTTGGCTTCGGCCCCTCGTACACCTTCCAAAGGTCCGGGACCCCAGGGTCCCGAGATATGTAAATATATAAAAATAATAATAATATATCAACCAATGGCTTAATTGCCAAGAGCCTCGACCAACACCTATAGAGGCTCTCGTTGGGCAGTTGGATCAAGGGCTTGATTCAGAAAGCGGTACTTTTGGACATAGCTCGCATTGTTAGGAGGTTCCCCTCTCTGGAGCCCTGACCGCCGGTAGCTTAATCGGACCCTGTTCCCGATACCGGTGGGAATATTTTTTATTTTTTTAAATGTGTTTATATTCTAATATTTAAAAATATAATTTATATGCACCAGTAAAATTCGTTAAAACTACATATGCCAAAAGACAATTCAATACGAATTCCGCTACCCTATATAATAAAATAAATAAAATAATCAATATCTATCCCATGACCTCTAAAGACTGCAAAAAGGCAATGGTTCAAATGGCTAAAACTGAAGACCTATGTATGATGACATTGAATTATTGCTGTAAGCATCGACAATATGAGTTGAAAAGATACACACACACACACCCTCACACACACTTACACACCCTCACATGCACACACACACCCTCACTCACACACACTAACACACACACTATTTTAGGATATATCTTTAAGTTGTTTCTTATTTAGATAAAGTTCAAGTCTTGTCTTGTTTAGTTTGAGATTTTACTTGTAATTTTTTGTTTAAATACTATTTTCTTTTTGTACACCACTTTTACCATTTTATAATTTTTGTCATTGGAGAGCGGGATCTCCTAGCACAGGTATATCTTTTACTTAAAAGGAGGTCCCTATGTAAGATCTACTGTAAAAGTTGTACAAGTTTCTGCAATAAACCTTTTTATTTATTTATATGTTTTTATTGGAATAAAGGAAATAATAATATAAATATAATATATAATTTATACAACACAGCTTCGATCAATAATTGCTATTATTGATCGAAGCAACACAGTTTCAAGATGACGTTAGGTCTCAAGCTGTACCAACGAAACGAGTAAAAAACAACTAAGATTCGTTTTTGAATCCGCAGGGTAAGAGACAGTCCCCTCCGGTGGTTTCCCGCATTGTCGAGGCGGGGGGGCTCAGTAGCCGTGGCTTGGAGGGCCACGGTGAAGCTAAGAGGAACCCGAGGAGGGAGCCGCTCGTCAGGGCTTTTGCGGGTAAGCCGACGACGTAGCGGCCGTAGGTTGCGGTGCCGCTTTGGCGACATCGCAACTGAGGCGGGCCGCGATGTCGAGTGTGGGAGGCCACGGCGGGAGAGGAGTGCCGGTATTGCGGTGAGCCGTTCTCCCTACCTTCCGCGGCCTTGACGGGGTCGCCACCGTTGGATGGCGGACGCGGTGGGGCCGCAGAGGAAGAGGAGTGTCATTGAGAAGAGGAGTGGTATTGCGTTGGCCGCTCTCCCTATCCTCTGCGGCTGAAAAGTGGTAGGCGGCGGGGCCACTGATCTGACCCGTCGCGGGGGGACCAGTGGCGCCTGGACGCAGGGTTGTCTGGCGTGGGGTCCCAGGTGGAGGCCAGCAAGCAACGGGTGCGGGGGCACCCTTGCCTGTATTGCACAGGCCTCCACCAGTGTCGTATCCGTCCAGCTGGGGGGCCATGCGGGGCCCGCCAGCTAGGCGGGCATGCGCCGTTAGGGTTGTGGTATAAAAAAAAAAAGGGTAGGATACAGTATTTTCTAGAAAGTTCCAAGTCAAGCACACATTTTTACCGCTAAATCAGCATTTAGCTCTGTTAAGAGTGGTATTTATCAAAATCACAACGGATTATTAAATAAATAAGGAAAGAAAGTTAAATAGGTACATGTAAAAGCTATCATCATTATAATTTCAGCCGAAAGACGTCCACTGCTGGACATAGGCCTTTCCCAAGCACAGCCATTTCGGCCAGTACTGGGACACTACGTCTTCCGGTATCCGGTCGCCACTCCAGAACTTTTCGGCCCCATTGGCCATTAGTTCTGCGAGCAATGTCCTGCCCACTGCCACTTAAGTCAGGCAATACTTCGGGCTATAATGGTTACCTTGGTTTTCCTACGGATCTCTCAAAAGTTTCTGCTAGCTGTTCATCAAACCGATGCACGTGAAACATTTTTCATCACGAAACATCCGACATTTTAACTAAAAACATAATTAACTTTAATAAAAGTAAGGTTTTAATTAAACCAGATTAAGATTTATGGTCGTTCGTATTACGCAGTCAGTATAAAAATGTAATTTCTTCTGCGAAGTTATCCTTTTTAATTTTTTTCAAGTTAGGAAGCGAGGCAACTAATTCGATTATTTAGTAAGTGCGTTATATTACTTTATTAATTTTACTGAGTTACGGGATATTAGCTGTTCGTTCGTGGCTTTGTTGGCGTGTAATAGTACATTATTGCAAAGGCTAGGAAATAGGCACTTGCCATTTCCGCCGAGGCATATATAGTGCTTTTATTAATACGTAATTTTTGACGTTCAAAAGTGCATCTTCGTGCCTATTTGAAATAAATGATTTGACTTTGACTTTGACTATTGACTTTTTCTCAAAAGAATGCAGGGAAATAAGACATACTTTCATGTATTGTTCTTTTGACTTCGCTGGAAGCAGGTTTTCCATTGCCAATTTAGCTTCTGATCTTAAATCTGGTGGAGTACAATCAGTCTCCATTTCACTCTCTGAATCATTGGAATTCATTTTAATTATTACATCTTTATTTATTAAGTATGTAAATAACAAATCAGACGAATTGTCAGCTTTGCCGCCAATTTTCTATTTGTCATCTGTGCCGAAAGGCAAACGCATTTATGGCTATACTACATTACATACTGCGGGCCCTATCAGAATACCAGCGCTGCGGTATTTATTTTTTAAATATCGCAGCATTATGCTGAGATAGTGGCTTTTTTGGCCTCGCACAGGTTTACAATGTAAATTTTGTTAGTTTTAAATGCTCATTTTTTATTTTTAACTGTTTGTATTTCTTGTGCGTGTCCCGAATGAAATATTTTTCTTTCTTTCTATTATTAACTTATTATACATAAAAAAAGGTATTATAATAAAACACGTGTACTAAAAGATCAATAATTATAATTATCGTTAAAAAAAAAAAACAGAAAAATACGCTTGATAGATTTTGCGTGATTCTCAGTTTTTTATCCGCGTTAGACATAAATTTATATATCCATTATCTAAAATATTCATATCATCATCATCATCATTTCAGCTTAAATACGTCCACTGCTGGGCATAGGCCTCCTCCAGTTGGGGGGGGGGGGTCATAATCGCCACGCTTGGTAGGTGGGTTGGCGATCGCAGTATGGTGTTAAAAATGCATAGAGAACGTTGCTGCCTACTCTCTAGTAGGTCCCTTAGTCGTCTTTTAGGACTCCCATGGGAGGAAATGGAATATTCATATACTGAAGAAAATGCTCTAATTTAACATAATATATTATTTCCAAATCATTGACACTACTTCTGCCGCATTAACAAAAAATGCAATAATTCGATTTCATCTCTTCCGAGGATTGTATTTTTGATTATTGAATTTGTTATGAAGTTTTAGTTATTGCATTCATGCTTACTGAAAAACCGAGTTCTTGAAGGATCAATAAAAAGTTGCTTAGAGAGAGTTAATAGATTTCGATTCGCTGGCTCTAAATGTATAACTCAACGAATATGTAACTCAAAATCTTCCAAAATCGAGTTATTGCATTCTTCGTTAGCACGGCTGACTTGTTGACGTGATATTCAGTATAAAATCATTAAAAGTTGGTTATCGTCACCTTAACGTGTTTTATGAAGCATGGAGGAGTCTTGATATGTAAAGATGGTCACCCATCCACGTACCAACCCCGTAAGCGTAGCTTAATGTGATGGATTGACCCGTGTGACTGTTATTACTTAGCCATGAGCTCCTCCCCATTGCTACTGCAAGTATGTTTCGCAAATATCCCGCTGACTTGTATCAAGCAGTCTAACGCACATTTAACTTACTTATCCCCTTCCAATTATTTTGCAACCTTAACCACCATAAATATAAAAATTACGCCTACATTTTTAAACCCGACCTCATCTTAATTTCTCAAGTTCTCAAAACATACAAGCCTGCTTAATAAGGTCTTGGAAGTCGTAACTCCGCCCCGAACGTTTCGTGAGAGAAATCTTGATTCAGTCTCATTTATCGGACCGAGCAACTTGCTACGAACCAAATTAATGTGTACGGGGACTTCATAAATTAAGGACTATTGATCAAAGGTCCTCTTATAAGGATCTCGATTAAGTAGCTCTTGAATATATTTGACTTGATTTGTAAGTTGACTCTTGGACGAATCAACATTGAATTTTTAAAATAATCTTAAATTACGTTATAATAATGTTAATGTACAGTGGCCAGCACATCAAGCTACGCGAAACTGTCAAATTTCTCCAAACGATTTTAAACTTTAAAATGTTGGCGATTAAGTTCAAAATCTAACGAGAAAATCTGTCAATTTGTGGTATCTTGATGTGCTGGCCACCGTACAAGTATATAAAAATGGGAGCGGAAAACTATAGGGCATCAAAAAATCATTGCCATACAACGTGGCAATGCTGCCAGCCTTATGGGCACTTTTCCCATTAGGTTCTCGAGTTTGCGGAACATGAAATACAAATTGGCGTTCTCATTACACAAATGTTGGTACAGTAAAGTACAGTTAGGCCTCGTTCACACGGCAATGGTTAGTACGATATTTTATGTTAAAAAGTTGGGATCACACTTCAACGTCCAACTGCTTATACGGTTAAAAACAACGGTAGGTGTGCAACTGTTACGTGATCTCAAAATTTTACAGTATTCATATTCGTCCTGTTCTAAAAATAAAACATAGGCACCTTTATTTCAAGACGTATAAACACTTAAAGAAACAAGACAGGAAGAAAGAAGAATTGTTTATTTTGCACAAACAAAACGCAAATAAAAAAAAAAAATGCAACGTAGCCAAAAGCCTTGTATTTAAGCAATAAATGTTTGACAATTTAGTCCATTGCTTGAAGTCAGGATCAGGGCCAAAGACAATTTACATTGCGTAAAGGCTTCCTACAAACAGGCGCGACACGCCTTGCGACACAAAGGAATCGATCAGCGCGCAACGAGCGGTGTCTTTGTGTCGCGCCTGATTGTAGGAGCCTTAATACATCATTACATAATTGCGGCATTGTAGGGCGTTGCAAATGTTCGCAAATGGCGCGCATTGACGGTTTTCACGCTATAGTGCGTAAGAAAGTGGCGTCGCTTTTTCAACGACTGCACGGTACCACCAACAGCAATTTGCCAATGATTGCATCCCGAAGTAACTGTCCCATACAAGCACATTGGGTGGTAATGTCATAGATATTAAGAAAATTGTTACTAACATGGATTACATATGTCCGAAATAAATGTTTATTAGATAGATACATAGATAGATAGATAGAATACTCTTTATTGCAAACCATAAAAATTACAGATTTATATGTAGAAAATTTGTCAAGGGGCGGTATTGTCGCTAAAAGCGATCTTTTAAAGACAACCTTTGGATGGATTAAGGGGGAAGGAGAAACATTACTGCAGGTAGTTTGTGGTGTACCATTACTTATATACAATAAATACGAGTACATACATACATAAAACATATTATACTTATCTAAATAAATATATACAATAATAATCATGAAGCAAGTGCAAATAACAAAACAAAAAAGTTAGTTAGTAGTTAGAAAGTTATGGTTAGGGAGAGAGAAAGTGTTTTTTTTAATCATAATTTTAAAAATGGACAAAGATTGGGGAAGTCTTATCGACACGGACAGGGCATTCCTTAACCGCACTGCTTGAACTGTAAAAGATTTATCATAGAAACTGGTGGAATGCATCGGCATTATTATTAGTCTCAAGTTTTCTGATGACCTCAGATATCTATTATGTGTGTTATGAAGGAACTTTAAACGTTCTTTAAGGGGTTGTAGGATTGATTATTATTATTATTTTGGTAAACAAGTTTTGTTTCTTAGCTCTTTGGCTAGTTTAAGCTACATTAACGGGCCCAAGCCAAGTCAATGTAGCGTGTGTGGTGAATTTTTATCACGAAAAATGAATGTTATGAGAGATTTCATTTTCCTCAATTTGCATGAACTTTCTAACTTTTCTGCTGCAGGTGTTTAAAATTGCGGCTTTTTGGAGTGTTATATAAATTGAGTCTTTCAGGTTTATTCGTTAGAGGATATGGTGGAGGTGATTGGGTATAACACCCGTTGTGGAGACAACAACGGGTACCACCTACACCTTTTTCTGTCTCCAAATTCTGGTCTTATAATAATAATTATTATTAGCCACATACATACATATTAATTTGTGTGAACGTTTCTAACCATGTTATCCATCATCATTCATCATTTCAGCCGAAAGACGTCCACTGCTGGACATAGGCCTCCCCCAAGCACCGCCACCTCGACCGGTTCTGTGCTTCCCGCATCCAGCGGATTCCTGCGACTTTCATAAGATCATCGGTGCACCTTGTGGGAGGCCTTCCAACGCTACGTCTTCCGGTACGTGGTCACCATTCCAGAACCTTTCAGCCTTAACGGCTATCTGTTCTGCGCGCAATGTGCCCTGCCCACTGCCACTTATGTTTGGCAATTCTTCCATGTTATCCACAAGACATATTTCATCCCGTCTGTTTTGTATTAGTATTTTAATAGAAAAGTTAGATTCCTCGTAAATTTACGTTTCTCTTGTTATACAAACTGCCTGTCGAAGGCAGAAGTCGCTGTTTGGATGGCTTTACTTTTGTACTTTACCAACTTAGAACTTTCACTCAAATATTAATTTCGCAACTCTTATTGTAAAGGCGTAAGGTTCAAGATTCCATACGACTTTGTTTTAAGGTTTTGTAGTGTTCTGGTAGGTATTTTCAATTTTATCACGTTTTTACGCGTCTCGTTTTCGACGTGACTAACTAGAACGTTTTAATGAAAACGACATGTGAATATCGTAGTTTTTTCATTGTTTTAGCTGTCCATTAAATGGTAGAAATTGTATTAACATATATTATTTTCTTAAAGCTTGTATAGGGTATGATTTAAAAGTAGAACTTATGTTATTTCATTTGGGATTTTAGTTTGATGGGATATTAAGAGCGTTGTCACCGGTCCACTAACGCCTGCTGCATAAAGTTTCATATTGAGACACGAAGTAACAAAATAAGATCTAGAGGACTGTGGCCGTTTTTATTTAGATCGAATTTTGTTGCTTCGTGTCTCAATATGAAACTTTATAAAAGGTATTAGAAAATTTTAGATACACTTACCGATGTAGTCGATTGAGCCGTTTTTCATAATTCCTTCTTAGTCACGAGATAATATTTTGTTAGAGGAGTGGCGCTAGTGGACCGTTGTATACGCTCTTAAAGGCATGAATTCGTATACAATATTTTAAACCCTAATATGACGTAGAGATAATTTGCCCAGAATTATTGCAATAGGATCTTGTAAGATTCGCTTACAAAATGGAGACTCCATTTTTCTATCCGTAAACTGAGGTTATCTTCAATTGTAGGGCCTCAAAGAGGAAGCTGCGCAATTAATGGAGTTAATTTTTTCATCCGACTGACACACGCCTTAGAGCTTGTTTGGTTTCATACATTTAAAAAAAAAAAAAAAAAACTATTTATTTCTTTAAAAAATATTCACGATTTTTACACAAAACATAGCCCTTAATCTAAATAACAAATAAGATTATGTGCGCTATCAGCTTAAAATTAGAGTTGCTCACTTATCTTTATAAGCTGAGAACCTACACGCTGACATCCTCCATTCCATACTTCCCCACAGTAAAGTGGGCTACATTTGTTGGGTTTCTGACTCCTGACATACAGGCATACCTAGTTCAGGAGTCAGAGGCTTCAAACAAGTGTCTGGAACCTATTATAATAATAATAATAATACCATTTATTATTATATTTATATCACTTTCAGCCAATCCTTACTTCCTATCCAAAAATGATAACAACCGTCGAACGGGCTGATCAAATTACACTCACATAAAGCCCCCTTCCGACCCCATTCAAACTCCTTCAAACCAACTCAAGCTTCTTCAAAACATAATTTGTACGGAACTCAATTTTAAGCACATTGGAGTTACCAAGAAGGTTTTAAACAAAATTTTACTCGATATACAACATTGAAGTTTTGCCTCGTCAAGTTTAGGGGTATTAGCAACTCTGTAACTTGCCTTGTTTGAACTAAATGGCCTCGGTTCTAGGAATTGAGTGTAAGTATGATATACGTAAAGAGAAACTTATTAAGTTATAAGTAGGTGCTTCGTGGGTAAATACCTTGTTACTTGTTGTTTCAGACTACAGTATAACAGGACCTTTAGAACCTTAGATTGAGGTATAGAGGTATGAGGAAAAGGGTATAAAGTTCACTCATCTTAAATAGAAAAGGGAAGATCCTCCGACCTGACGGGTGCCGTGTCTGGTGGGCTACTGCCCGACTGTTGATGAATGAATTACTGACTGACTGACTGACTTGGCGACATATCAACGCACAGCCGAAACTACTGGGAATAGGAACGTGAAATTTTGCACACGGCTTCCTTTTATAATGAAGGGGAGCAAAGGAGTTTTTGGAAATTCGACCTTTAAGGGGGTTAAAGGGGGGACTTTGTTTGTATGAAAAATCATATTCCTTGAGTTAATAAACTTGAAACTTAGCACGAATACTTATATAAGTACATTATTACAATTTCTT
Organism: Dryobota labecula; assembly: GCA_947523025.1. Taxonomy (NCBI): domain Eukaryota; kingdom Metazoa; phylum Arthropoda; class Insecta; order Lepidoptera; family Noctuidae; genus Dryobota; species Dryobota labecula. The sequence goes on from OX383292.1 coordinate 5,353,670, forward strand.
TTTCTTTTAAAGTACCCCCAAAAAGGGGATTGAGGGGTGTCAGTTTGTATGGAAGAATTTTAACGCGCGGTGCCAATAATTCGAAAGTTATTATACAGGAAAAGCTTTTAAACAGTGCGTAAATTTTGACAAATTAAACTTAAACGAGTTTTATTAACCACCAATTTCTTATTTTGATGTCTTGGTACAAAAAAAATAAGTTATCCTTAACGAAAGAAATTTTAAAACTGGTTTAATGGTAACTCGCCGTGCGCCGGCGCGTGCAGTGTAGCAGAACGCAGTAGTAGGTACCTATCAGATGTGTGCCCGCGCAATTCGCCGATGTAGGTATTTAAACGGGTTATTAATCGCTTATTTTATCAGGTTCGAACTAGTTTTTTTAAGTTTAGGACGTGACCTGAAGTTATTTGAAGAGTAATTATAATTTTTCTCCGTGATCATGCACTTTTCGACAAACCACACAATTGTGGTTATTATTGTAAATTGGCAACACCTATGTTTACATTTTTGATCTCGAATTCCATATTTAGGTATACTGTAAAACTGCTTCACTCCAGTCTATTATTACTTTGTACTACAATATAACAACTGATAAATTATTATAATAATGCAGATTGAGAACAAAAAATAAAAATACCAATTGTGCGTCTGACCTCGACGCGACCGCCCAATCAACAGGTTTTTAGATCCGCTCTCTCGCCATTACTTCTTTTTCTGACAGCTCTTGCAAAGAGACACACGAATTGAATCGTTTCTCGGTGTTGTCAGCACAATTAGTCGATTACAAAAATAAATTACACTAAAACTTTGATCACAATCAATTGCGTCAAATGGTTCAATTATAAATCAAAACCTACCAATTTTATAGACCAACAGATCTTTGTTCTATTTTGTAAAAACTTTTTGAGCACATGAATTTTCGACAACACAGAGAAAAAGAGTGTTTTCATACTCAGTAATGAAAAAAGTTTATAAAATATGAAACAGCTTTTCACGTGAAACAGTCTGGTTTGGCAAAATATTTTGTTATGGGTTATTTTGTTCGGTGACGTTACATAATAAATATTTAGTGTTTGTATTATAATATATATTTTATAATAATAATAATATATATATTTATATTTGACCAAGGATTTCCCTACGTGATCGAATCAGAAATGAAGAGATCCGCAGAAGAACCAAGGTAACCGAAATAGCTCGAAGAATTGCCAAACTTAAGTGGCAATGGGCAGGGCACATTGCTCGCAGAACAGATGGCCGTTGGGGCCGAAAGGTTTTAGAGTGGCGACCGCGTACCGGAAGACGTAGCGTGGGAAGGCCTCCCACAAGGTGGACCGATGATGTTGTGAAAGCCGCAGGAATCTGCTGGATGCAGGAAGCACAGAACCGGTCGAAGTGGCGATGCTTGGGGGAGGCCTATGTCCAGCAGTGGACGTATTTCGGCTGAAATGATGATGATAAAAGACCAAGGGGTGTCGTGTTACCTAGTAACTGTGTTGTGAAAGGTCAGATAGGTAGTCGCTCCATGTAAAATAGATAGATATATAGAATAGAATACTCTTTATTGCATACCTTAAAAATACAGATTTATATGTAGAAATTTTACAAGGGGAGACACAATGGGTGGCTGGTCTTCAGCTGCATTTGGTTAGAATGGAAGCTGACCCCAACATAATTGGGAAAAGCCTAGGCAGATATTATAAAGATAAGCAAAAATGTGGTATTTGGGTTTAGATACTTTGCAAATGAGTGGACAAATTTCACTTCTTTAGTTAAGAGCGTCGATACGATTTAGAGGAATATGGCCGTTTTTGTTTAGATCGAATTTTGTTGCTTCGTGTCTCAATATGAAACTTTATAAAAGGTATTAGAAAATTCTAGACACACTTACCGAGGGAGCTGATAGAGCCGTTTTTCATCATTCCTTCTCAGTCACGAGATAATATGTTTTTAAAGGAGTGGCACTAGTGGACCGGTGCCAGCGCTATTAAGCCTCATTCCATCAATAATCCTAATATACATTCTGGAATATAGAAAAACGCTAGTTTTCAAATCAAAGTTAGGGAAGGAAGTGAAAATCCAGACACTTTTTCTGGACAAAACAATAAGGCGATAAAAAAAAAACGGGGTAGTCTTTGTAACTTAAAACTAAGTAACTTGAAAGCGTTCGGTCATGATCGCGAACCCATAAGTTTTTCCCCTACCAAACATCGCTCAACGCGCCTAAAGAAGTTTTAACTTCAAAAATACGCTGTCGTAAGGACTGCCGACAGAAGTGAAAACGAAAAAAAAAAAACTTTAGAATAACTGACAGTCTGGCGCTACACGTCACGAGTATGTCGCGCATTCCGGTGACGCGAACTCATAAGTTTTTCCCCTACCAAAAATCGTTCAACGCGGCTAAAGAAGTTTTCACTTCCAAAAATGGTAAAGAATTCCGTTTTAAAATCCTAACTTTTATTATTCACTAGCTTTTGCCCGCGGCTCCGCCTGCGTGGATGTCGGTTATCGAGTAAAACAGTAGCCTATGTCCTTCTCCATATCCCAGGCTATATCTCTGCCAAATTTCATGACGATCGGTTCAGCGGTTTAGGCGTGAAAACGTAACATACAGACAGACAGACCGACAGAGTTACTTTCACATTTATAATATTACTTAGTATACTTAGTACTTAATATTAGTATACTTAGTATATTACTTAGTATGGATAGTGTGGATTAGTATGGATACAAATAAATAAAATTGAAGTGGTGTCTGTTTGTAATGTCAAAATAACAGTTTTTTACTAAATGCTTATAAATGAAAGTGTATATGGTCCTTATTAAAAAAACAAATTATTTTAGAAAAAGCTGCGGGCAGCAGCTAGTTAATTAATATTATAAATGCGAAAGTGAGCTTGTTTGTTTGTTTGTTATGCTTTCACGCTAAAACGGTTTAACGTATTTGGATGAAAGTTGGCACATGGGTAGGCCATGACGTAGATTAGGATTAGGACATCTTTTCTTTGTCTTTTTATTCAGGTAGTACATTTCCGTGGGTTAATTTACGAGCTCCATGCGAGCGAAGTCGCGGGCAAAAGCTAGTAACCACTCTATAAAATACATTTATACTTTTTTAATAAACGCTGCCTGACCCCGTTTTTGATGTAACATAAAAGGAAAATATTCAATAACTCACGTAGATAAGCTACCTTTATGTGACTCCTGATATGATCTGTTTTATGTCTGGACTTTAAAAGAGACTTTGACCCCTGAGTTTGTTTCGCCATTTCTTCTCAGGGGTAGTCAGATAGGAAATTTCGACTCCATCTAGCTTTTTTTATACATATATGACGTGTAAATGTGATTACGATATCCTATTTACAGTAATAAAAATTGAATTGAATTGAATTAAATTGAATTGAATTAAATTAAATTGAATTGAATTGAATTCAAATGAATTGAATTGAATTCAAATGAATTGAATTGAATTAAATTGAATCGAAATTTGTCTAATTTAATTTAATTTCACATGAATGCACACCTGTCTGTTATATTTTTCCATTAAATAAAAAATCCCATAGGTTTCTTATAGAATAACGGGAAGTCTGTCAGCTCCTGGCATTATTGGTTTCACTTCGAGGGTTATACGACAAATTTGTGGAAATTAAATTTAGGATATAAAAATCAGGGAGATTTCTTGGTTGTTGTAATGCCGGTTGGTAATTGCCTCCCGTGCTCTAAAAGTTACTTAGTATTATTTTCTGTGGCGAGTTAATTATTATTTTATTTATTTCAATCAACTTTGGATCATAGGTACAATTAAACAGAATTAAAAATTATAAAATCATCAACACAATTAAAATCAACATCACAATTAAAACTAAAATTACAATTAAAATTAAAATTTTAACAAAATTAAATTTAAATCAAATCAAATTTAAATCTATCGCTCTATTCTAATCTAATGTATCGCTCGTGCCGATAAGAGGCATCGACGACTAATTGTTATTGATAAATAGGCCATGCTGGTATTTCATCTGGCGCGAGGTCTGATTTTTTATTTATTTTTATTTTTATTAATGTTCAAAAAGTAGATCGCAGATATTAAAATAATATACTAAAAACCACATAAGCCTTTGATGGCTTATACATGGCTAGTTAGTTCGAAACAAAAATATATCTAATATAGGTACTTACTACAAAAAAACTTAGACGGTAAGTTTGTAAGTTTTACATTCAAAGAATAATGCAAGTCTTTACTCTTCATATAATATTTTAATAGCACAAATAAAGACGGTAGTAAGTGTATCAAACTAAAGTACTACTCATAGTTTGTAATTTGCAGAAAATGCTTTTTTAATAAACATTTTGCTTTTTTACGGTTACAGAGGTATTTATTTTGTATGTATTTTTGGTAGTATGTAGGAAATATTAATTGATGCAAATTATGATCTGTAGTTACTCGCAATTCAGGAATTTTTCAGCCAGAAATAAAGGAAAACTCCATAAAAAATAAAGATAAAAGAACTAAATGCAGGTTTGAAAGCTTTTGTAGCAACTAGAAAATATTTTCCTGAACAAAACTGCCGGTTTCATATGTCTCGCCTAACAACGCATAGGAATAAAAATGAAACAAAAAAAGGTTTTATCGCGTCGGGTGTCACGGACATATTCTAGATAGGAGGTTTTACATATCAAAAATTTTTACGTACCGAGAAGGTTAAAGCCGAATGTAGTGCAAAATTCAAAACGGCCAGCTGTGAAATAGACGCATGACCAACTGCTGTAAATCTGTATTTTGGCAATGGTTAGGCTGAAAAAAAAAAAAAAAAATCTAACGGATTTGTTGAGTTTTAAATCTGGTGCCAGATAATAACTGACGTTTGTTTGACGCGGATTTTTAGGCGCGGGTTCAAAAATGGCTATGTTGATTTTACTAGGTACAATACCTACTATTATGAATGTTTTTTTTTTGCGCTATGGTCAACTTTTCGGTACGCAAAACGAAACAAAACGATTTTACATTTTTCATTCAAGGGCAATGTTTCGCATTTCTCTAAAACAATGCTTAAAAACACTATTCGTAATATCTCATAAAATTACTACTAACTAAAGCAAATTGACACATACCTGCAAGCTTCCATGCAAAATGTGACAACGTATGTACAACCGCTGCCATAAAACCATAAAACAGTAATATCGCCGTCGTTTGCCAAAATGTCACTCCATTACAACTTACGTTTATTTTTCTAGTCCGGGCAAAGATAATACGCTTTTCATCCTGTGCAAATGTGGTGCGGCGAGTGCACTTATATGAATAACTTTAAAATGTGGACGAACATGACTTGACGGGAGAAAGAACGCCATGTTACTTTTGTTCCATTTTTGAATAAGTATTTTTTTTTTTGAATAATTTAATTATTGCTTTCTTTGAAAGGAAGTGTCCGCTTTTTGTATGGACGTTGGTTTTCTATTCCGAGAAAAATCTAACCAGCATCAATCTACACCTAAATAAAAGCCACAAAAATATGGAACTTGGAACCACTGAAATAATATTTTTAGACCCCTCCATTTATGAGAAAAATTATAAACTATTTAATGTTAGTACATATATTTTAAAACCTCCCACACACTTTGACAATGTCTTAATTGACAGATGATTCTATTCATTTAGAAAAAAAGTATTCTGTGATCCCATTTCATCCTATTTTTTATTTTGTATGGTACATAAACAAATAATCTGATTTTGATAACGTTTTGTTTATTCATAAATCAAATATTGATTGCCAGTAAACAGTACCATGTGTCAATTTTGACAAGATTACAATTTTTTTACGGTGTGTTCACGTCATGGTAATTAGAAAGATTTTTTCTTAGAAATAACTTGGCACTGAAATAAAAAACGTTGGAAGTCTTTAAAAATGTATGGTATAGTTAGAACCACTACTTTTGGGGGTTACTATCGAAATATATATTTAACTTATCATGATTAGAATGATTGAATACCTAATAAAAAACCATTTTCTGACATGTCCTTTTGATGCATTCATGTTATGAAATTGTTTATTGTGATTTTCGAAGCTTTGTTCTTCTTTAAGTATAATCATTATTTTTATTTTAGTCCTAGATTTTGTTACAGCCTGGTCGGAATAACAAAAACTTTTCGGTAAGTAGAACAATAATCGTCATTCTGACCTCGCCGCCGAGGCCCCGCGCGAAATCCCCGACTAACGAATAGTCCTCCCCGACCCTTGACTGTAAGTGAAGCGCCAGCACGCGTTTTAGCTGAGCAGCATGTAATCCAAACTCCCCACGATAATAATCAAAACACTGATTTTATCCAGCCACCGTCGGTCCCTTGCCACCCTCCCTCCGACTCAGCTACCCTAAGCCGAGGTTGGTACCCCACAAGGGGTGCCCTTAGCGAGCAGCAGTCGTTTAGTTTATAGTTTTTACGCCCTGGCTGGAGGCATTAAGTTTCGTTAGGAGCTTAAGGCAGCCACAGGAAAGTCCGGTTAAAGAGTCGGAACCTTAGTGGTTACACACTGAGATGTAGGGCATCTCAGTGTGTAACCACTAAGGTTCCGACTCTTTAACAAAAATATATAGATTAAAAAAAAAAAGAACAATAACAGTAGCCTGTTATTCCATTATTCCGAGTGAAACCAGAAACTCGTTTATCATGGTTGACGGATTTTATACGCATGAGCGTCTCCTCTAAGTAGATACACTCCTGGATACCTATTCTCTGGTATCATGAGAAAACAAAGTACTCAAACCTCAAAAACATTTTGTAACTATAAAACTATATAATTAAACACCTACAAGCAATTTTTGTTATAATAAATTTTATCCGAGAAAGGAGGTCCACACCATGGACCTATAGTAGATGATTCCAGCCTGACGTAATTACGATGAATCGCAACTCTATGTACCTAAATAAATCCGAATCTTCACAGCAAAATACTTCAGTAAATAAAATACATCTAACACAGCCGAATAGAAATAACCACATTCTTATAATCCAAGAGGGCGTCAATCATTATTTTAATAAAACGCCTGTATTATGTATTTCCCTAAAGTAGCGATATTTATACGTGTTTTCTGTGAGCAAAGCCGGGCTCAACGAGATCTCAATTTGTAAAGACAAAGCCCCTATCCATCATCCGAAGGGAGCGAACTGAAAGAAAACCCGCCTCACCAATTTTTTGGGAAAGAAAAAGGTTGGGTTCCGTATAGTTGAGTTTCAAACTAAAAGATTATTGGATAGGTAACACGATGGAACGGTGACAGAGAACATTGATATATGATGGTGATACTCGTGTATGTTACGACATACGATAGTACTCCAACGAAAAAACGACTAAGTTTTAATGGGCCAATTCAACGTCTTTAAGGCCCAGATATATACCAGCGACCTTGAGTGGCTAGCTTGCGTGTTCTGTACTGAGCTCACGCAACGCGTCGTACGTCCAGCCAGTAATAGGAATCGCCCATCCAGGAGCGCTGTCCCAAATAAGACGCATTATTAATTTATTATACATAAAACAAAAGGTATTTTATTAAAACACGTATACTTAAAGATCAATAATTAAATGATCTTTAAAAAGGTGAAGGTTTCAGAAAAATACGCTTGATAGATTTTGCATGATTCTCAGTATTTTATCCGCGTTAGACATAACTTTACAAATTAATTTCACTATGTAATATAAATATTATCTAAAATATTCATATTTTAAGTTATTAAGAATTTGCTCTAATTTAACACATATATCCAAATATATTTCCAAATCATTAACACTACTCTTTTAGACGTGATCTTCAGTATAAAACCATTAAAACTCGGTTATCGTCGCCCTAAGAATACATTTTCGGATAATTAATTTTCCCTTTTCACTATCATTAGAATATTATAGTTATCTATCAAAACAAATGGATCGTGGAACAAAAAAAAAAAAGCTGTTATACTTAATGTCAAACTGACATCCGTCAATTTCCGTAGTGACGATACATTATTTTTTCATAGATAAAATATAATTCGCCCTCTTCCGAAGAACCTTGTCCAAGACAGTCACTTACGTGGGAATTTGTAAGCAATTACGAATATAAAGTATGTAAGTCTTTATATCCTCGTGAGTCGTGCCTCCAAGTTACAGTCGTGCCTTGAATAGCTTATGCGAGTCAGCGGACGTGGGTAACTGAATAAGACTGCTTCTAACAAACAGTTAGCCATTTTGAAGAAGAATATTTGTGTTCTTTTGAAGCATAAGTAGTTTTTTTTTACCTTTTGATCGCCACAGTCATGTGTAGATGAAAAACCAAGATGTGCGCAGCACGCCACGGTCACGTAAATCTGTAAAGGAAGCTCATAAAACATCAGTGTTTTTTATTTCCTTTGTTCCTTGACTCATCCTAATTTATATTAGTTGAACTTCTTTCTTTATATTTCATCTATAAGATGACAAAAACTCTAAAGGTCGAATTCGTATCTTAGCGCCGAGGGCACGTTTTTGCTTTTTTGACGTGGCGGTCAAAAGGTTAAAGGGTTTAAGGATAGGGATGGGGTTGGTAAGGATCGTCACAGGTGTCTTTCTGTAGTTTCGGCCTACCCACTTGGGAAGAAGTTGTGACTTTACGTGTGTGTGTTAATTCTGCTACTAAAAGAAGTTTAATTCTCGTGCTTTCTCTTTCACTTAAAGGTTAAAAAGACTGATATTCATTTTATTTTAACTAAGGGCCCGTATTACAGAACGTTACTCAATACTCAAGCATTACCTAGAACTAGATTCAAGCCATTTGACTGGTTGAAACTAGTTTTAAGTAATGCTTGAGTAGGTATTGAGTGACGTTCTTTAATAAGGGACTTAAAGTGGAATAATACACTCCTTGGCTATTAAACGTTAGGCTTGACATTTTGTTTTTCATTTAATGATTTTTTTAGAAAAAAAAAAAAAAACAATTAGTTTAATCCACAACCATCTCTTTCAAATTCAAGCCAGTTTATATGCCAGAATACACCAATAAAAAAATATAAATTCAGTACAACACAAAATTAAAATTAGCAACATTTCCAAAAAAACAACAAAAGCGGTAATGAAATATTCTATGCCAGTTTAAGCCATTAATTACCACGGAACCCTAGAGAAAGAATAAAAGGTCGAGTTTCGGACGGGTCGAAGATTATCACCGGATAAGTTTGATCAATACCTTCGCAGCCGGCATTGGGGAGCTGCCGAAATATTGGACTAAGCCGAGGCCGAAACTAAGCTCTATTTTTCAAGGATTATTTTTCTTTTGATTTTCGATTGCGTTTGTCAAGTTGTTGATTGATTCGTTTGGAGAGGTGTTTTGTGTTTATTGGATTAAATAATGGATTTTTATGTGTGGACCTTTCTGCTTGCGCGGATATCAAATTAGCTCAGTTGTACTTCGAAAATACCTTTGTATACTTATTTATTTCTACGCACGACATGAGATCTTTTTTTTTTATTTGTATTTTTTCTCTTCTTTTCTTTATATATATATAAATTGTTATTCTTAAGGTTGTTATTGCGAAGCTGAAAATAAATGTAATAAAAATAAAAAATACGTAACACATTCACTCGGTTGAGATGGCCCAGTGGTTAAGGCGTGGTAAGAAGCAAATCTTTAGGTATTACATAGCGGGAACAAATACGGTTGAAAATAGCGATGCGTTTGATCTCGTGACTACCAATATGAAGGTTTTAAACATATTATCAAAATGCTAGATCATTTGTATAAAATATTTTAGTATAAGTATTTTTTTTATACACTTGACTTTACTCTGTATTTTTGGGCTTGTAATATGTAGCAATACCGCTAACTGTGCAACAGAAAAGAGAACTTTTTACGGTGTTCCTGTTTGGGCAGCGCCTTAAGGATGCGTTCAGACGACACGCGTCTGCTAGGCGCACGCTACGCGCGTCAGCAGCCGCGTCTAAGGGCCTGTGCACGCCACGGTTTTTAAACGCGCCGTTGACGCGCGTTTTAAAAACGTGCGTCGAGAGCGCGCTTTTATCCTACAGAGTTTTATCTGACTCGCGTGCGTATCGCGTCGGTATCGCTACAAACGTACGTCAACGGCGCGTTTAAAAAACGTGGTGTGCACAGGCCCTAACTCGCTTTGAAATTTGTTGCTTAAAAGCCGGGAGGGTGGAGGCGGCGCGAGCGCTGTGCGATTTAGACGCGTGTACTACGCAATAGCTATTCGGGCGCTGAGCGTGCGCATGTAGGTACTTTAAATCGATAAAATATGTACGTTAAGACAAGGGACTAACTATTAAATTCTAAAATTTCTGAGGAGGGAGCGACTGGTACGCAAAGCGAGCGCGATTTCGTGGCAAAAAAAAAAAACGCAAATGTTTGACGCCTGAGGTCGACGATAACCGACTTTTAATGATTTTATACTGAAGATCACGTCTAAATGAGTAGTGTTATTGATTTGGAAAAAATATTTGTTAAATTCGAGCATTTTCTTAATAACTTTATACATGAATATTTTAGATTATATTTATATTGCATTGTGAAATTAATTTGTAAAGTTATGTCTAACGCGGATAAAAAACTGAAAATCACGCAAAATCTATCAAGCGTATTTTTCTGAAACCTTCAACCTTTTTAAAGATAATTTAACTATTGATTTTTTAGTCATCATTTCAGCCGAAAGACGTCCACTGCTGGACATAGGCCTCCCCCAAAAGGGGATTTGCCAAAAGGGGATTTGCCATAATCACCACGTTTGACAGGCGGGTTGGCGATCGCAGAATGGTGTAAAAATGCATAGAAAACGCTGCTGCCCATTTTCTAGTAAGTCCCTCAGTCGCCTTTTACGACACCCAAGGGAGGAAATGAGGTAATGCTATTCTTTACGTCCGGCACCACACGGAATCTTTTAGTATACGTGTTTAATTAAAATATGAATGTAGCTTCATTTTTCTAACTGACCGACTCCTTGACAATTCAAAAGTGCCTGTAAATGGTTTAATTGAAATAAATGATTTGAGTTTGATATCTTTTGTTTTATGTATAGAAAATTAATAATGCGTTTTATTTGGGACAGCGCTCCTGGATGGACGAGTCTTACTACTGGCTGGACGTACGACGCGTTGCGTAAGCTCAGTACAGAACACGTAAGCTAATCACTCAAGTTCACTGGCATATATCTGGGCCTTAAAGCATCGCGTCTCATGCACGAGGCTGTGGGTTCAAATCCAGGCAATTACCGTCCTGCACATTACTGACATCGGCGAAGGAAACCTGGACTTGAAAGTTAATATAAGTCTGAAGTCGCTAAGCCTTCTTAAGCAAGCGTGGTGATCAATGCCTTAGGTGTATTGTGAATTGTATTATATATTTTTAATGTTTTGTATTAATAATAGGCTGGTATTAATATTTCTTACTCTTCATTGAACGAATATATCGGTATCCCGATATTATTTATTCGCCCAAGGTTACTGTTTAATTGGCGAATAATTTATGTTCCGAGAAACTGACCAACAATGTTTGAGGGGCTTCAACGTACAAATCGATGTGAATTACAAATAATTGAGTAAGTAGTCACTAGCTTTTACCCCTGGTTTCGCTCAGCTAAGGGCTTCATCGCCCAGGACGAGAATTACAAACGATTGAGCACTATTGATTTAACACGCGTTTTCGCTCTCGTGGTCGCCCACAGCAACTGTTTATATTTTTGCGATTAAAAGTCACAAAAAAATTGTTGTAAATAATTATAATATTACTTATTTTATCTGTTCTACATGTGAAAGAATTTTATTCTACTCTGTAATAATCTCACCGTGAAGCTCGTAGCTAAGTAATAACAGCCGCACGGGTCGATCCGTCAGGTTAAGCTATGCTTGCCGGGGTTGGTCCGTGGATGGGTGACCATTTTTACATACCTAGACTTCTCCGTGCCTCGGAAAGCACTTTAAGCCGTTGGTCCCGGGCTATCATTCGTGGATCTTTGACGGTCGTTACAGGTCGTCAGAAGCCCAAAAAAGTCTGACAACCAGTCTTACCGAGGGGTATCGTGTTACCCAGTTACTGGATTATGGAGGTCAGATAGGCAGTCGCTCCATGTAAAATACTGGTATTCAGCTGCATCCGGTTAGACTGGAATCCGACCCCAACATATTTGGGAAAAAGCTAGGCAGATTGAATAATCTCACCGTGAACAGTTTGGTGAAGTGAGATTTAAGTGAACTGTCATCTCACCTGACGCTTACGAACAATCAAAAAGCTTTAGGTACCTCTTTATAAAATAAAATTAGATAAGATTAGATTGGGTCCTCATATAGGGTCCAGCAGTACCATTTTGTACCCAGATGGTTGTCACGGTGAGATTTATACAGAGTAGCACTGTGGTGGAAAGATAGCTCACTTCCAGCTCACTTCACGTAAGTTTTCACGGTGAGATTTTGACAGAATAGCACTACAGAAGAGAATAACTGTACCTAAAATTATGTCATCATCATCTGCCTAGCAATTTCCCAACTATGTCGGGGTAGGCTTCCAGTCTAACCGGTTGCAGATGAATACCTGTACTTTACACCCTAGTAGCATTTTTGTTGGTGTTTGGTTGGGCCACATACATACTGAAGGTGGCCCAACTAAATGCCAACGGAAAATGCTACTAGGGCATGGACTGACTGCCTATCTGATCTCCACAACCTAGTTACTGGGAATATCCCTTGATAAGACTAGTTGTCAGAATTTCGGGCTTCTGACGACCCGTAACGACTGCCAAAGATTCACGAATGACAGCCGAGACCAACGGCTTAACGTCCTTTCCGAGGGACGGAGGGGTCTTGGTATGTAAAGATGGTCACCCATCCACGGGCCAACCGCGGCAAGCGTAGCTTACTTAGCCACGAGCTCTGTTTCTCACAGTAAACCTGTCTTATGCTTCATTTTTTAAGAAGTTTATCTGTGTATGTGTACAGTGCTGCACGCGCTTTTTATAAAGCTCAGTTTCTTAAGACTGCGGTGGCCGCCACATACCATCCGCAATTTGCCGTCGAATGATGTCACTGAAACGTTATTTATGAGGGTCTTAACACACTGGCCATTTGCGAGCGTGATTCCAGCGAGGCGATTGATAAACGGCTCGCGGCGTGTGCTTCGCGAGTACGCCTCGTGTACGCAACGTCTTCGTCGCGTTTGCGTAATGAGATCGATTGACATTATTGTACAAGAGAGAGTGAGACAAGCGAGTGTATATTATTGTAAAAACGCGGAGATCACGTCGCATAGTCGCGGCTACCTCGGTCGGCTACCGATCGTTAAGCTACGCTTGCCATACCTAAAATTATATATTGATAATATTAATATTTTATTTTATAACTTCACATTTTAAATCATGTAAAGAAAGCTGAACTTTAATAGATAACATTCTTCTTTTCATTTTTCTTTTCTTTAACATTTAACTAAGTTACTTAGGTATTTGTCTTCGTTCTTAGATGTAGACCTGTAAGTACATACTCAATAAAAACAAGCAGCCTCTTTGAACTTAAAACAAAGTTCGTAAGTACCGGTCACGAAAACACAAAGAAAGTTTACGTGAAGTGCGTACAATGTATACGTGCTTTTGATGTCTAGTATATTAGGTAAACAGACTTGAAGAGAAGTAACTAAGTGCTGTGCTTCAAATAATGAGGAGTTTTGGTGACTTATAGTTCCATTTTTTGGAAATGAACAATCTCGTAATTTTCCAACATGACTAACTTACACATACATACACTTTATTACACACAAAAACACAAATAGCCATGCACAAACACATTCATCCATACTCAAACACACCCTTACATAAACAAAAAATACAAACACCCATGCACAAACACACACAAACACTCACAATCACCCATGCATATACTCACACATCCATACACAAACACACCCTTACACAAACAAACAAACAAATACACGAACACCTATGCTTGAAACACACACGGCCCCATACACAAACACACCCATGCACAAACACACACAAACACCCAAATACACAAACAAACATTTATGCACAAACACACATCCATACACAAACACAAACACATTTCTACACACACATACACAAGAATACTAAAGAACGTACCTTACAAAATTAGATAGAAGAAGAACTCAGACTACGTGTCGCCAAAGTGACAGCAAAAAAAAAAAAAAGCCGTGTGGCACTCGGGGACTGCCGCGGTAAAGCTATTGCATGGCATTTTGTATCAACTTATGCAATTATAATTATTTATTTATTTTATTTATGCAGTATTTCTTTTTCTTTGATATTAATTCAAGTTACACTTTTTGAGCGTGCTGACCGATAAGAAAACAAATTTTTCTTTTATTAAATAAACAAAGAGTATATAATATTAAGAGACGGGAGTCCCATAGATAAAAATGAAAAACGTCGCTTGTATGAAACGTGAGCTAATAATGAATACCAACATAACAGAAATGACACGGACTGCAGACATGACATAAAGCTGCCAACATAATAACAAGATAGGGATGTACTACTACTCACTCGTAATTTTTATCGATATTTTGCTGTAAAAAATTTCGGGTTTTAGGATCCTGACATTTTTACGGTTTCATTCTTAATAAATTTAAGGCAGAGGTCACTTAGGCCAACGGTAACTTTCGATTTGAACTAAGGTTACGTGGTAATTTTCTTATAAAAAGAAACCAGCTACGGCTGTGATTCCACGTTGGCGTAAGCGGGGTTCAGAGACAAATCCCATTGTATAGTCTAGATCTAATCCGAGGTAAACTTGACTATAAGATGAGATTTGCTGTGATGATAATAAAATAAAACAAAACTTTGGACTTAAGTTTTTTTATAATAATTAGAACACCTTTTCCTTTCTATTGATCATTCAATTGGCAATGGTTCAGCAGTTGATGTTGAAGGTACTGAAATGTAGAAAACACGTTGCTTATTAACTGACACATGAACAAGTGAATTCAAATTTAATTCTAATCTTGAATAGTTACTTGGGCTTAGTCTCATTCTTTTTATCACATTTTCATTTGAAAAAGGGTCTGTAATAGACAAAAAAGTATCTGTAATATTTACAATTGATACATTCAATACAGTTAATCAAATAGTAAAGTGAATTTAATAAGTTTAAAATAAACATAAACCTTACCCGCAATAGAACATATTTTCCTGTCTTTTGAACATTCTACTGGCAATGGTTCAGCAGTTGATGTTGAAGGTACTGCAATAAAAACAAAATGTAGTCATTCACTTCTAATTCCAAAAACAATGAAGGGTATCGTAGTTGGGATGAATTAATCCCAAGAACCGAATTAACATTGTAGTTGAAAAACATGTTTCCCCATACTTTCCAACTGCATAATAATAATGTAAGTACACACAATATTGAGTAATTTACCATGTTATTTTAAGACCATAGACTTCTTAAAGGTTTTGCTGTAATCTTTAAGTATTGAACTGTACACTGTATTTTTTTTAATGTTAGGATCAGCAGTTTCGGAGATAAGGGGGGAAATGGTAAATTTTCATCTATTTTCTTTAATAATTTTCATTAAAAATGTAAAATTTAAAAGGACTTGTCAAGAGGATTTTTTTTTAAATATTTAAAAAAAAAGTTCTCTTGTCAAGTCCTTTCATTTCATATGTCACATGATACATTTTGCATGTGTACCAAAATGCAACTTAATCGGTCCAGTAGATGAAGGTACATAAGGGTTCCGTTTTTTCATTCGGACGTACAGTACCCAAAAAAAAAAAAAAACTTACAAGATGTACCCAGTCCAAGAATCGCAGTAGTCGAAGTAGAAGATAACTCTGCAAAATATAATTGAACATGAGTTACTAAAGTAATCGGAAAGGGTGAGTTAGGATGAATTACGACTGGAAAATAAAGTCTTACCTGTTTGCTCACTTTTGAAGATGTGTAGTGGAAATCCAACGAACAGCTCATCTGCCATTGGTTCTGCAGTAAGTTCTACAGACGGAGTAGCATTTTTTCTTAGTTGTGTCTTCTTTTTATTGAAATCCTTTGGTAGAAAATGACTGCCACAAATATGTTCCAATTGATGTAGCTTTTCAATGGGTACATACACCAAGTCTTCTTTCCCGTAACTTTAACCCATTTTTTACATCTAGCTGGAACATTTTATTACATTATTATGATTATAATAGTAGTGTATTTAAACTTATATCTTTGTTATTTTGGTTTTGCAGTATTAATAGAATAACAGAGAAAAATAAATGAAATAGGAATATTATAATAATAAAAATATCGACAGTCGATAAAAAAGTAACATGCGTCAAGCACTAGCATATTGATAGGTTACTTTGTAATTTTGTAAATTTTGGACTTTAAATCAAGTAATTTATTTTCTGTAAGAGCTTATCAATGTTTTTTAACATAACAATTGAAAATATATGCTTACCTATCTTCATTCAAAGGAAATTTGACTATGAAGATTCGCATTTGACCATCTGACCGGCCGGATCTTATAACACATATTTCACACGTTTTGTAATGCATTGCAACTTAAATTACGTCACACGTACATACATAAATACAACAATAACTCTAATTTACGATAAATATCCACAAAACACAGAATAAAAACAAAAACAGCGCTTTGTTGACAAAGTTCTTGACAACAAACAAGACAAGAATATGGCGGCCGGTAGCTATGGCGGCTGAGTAGCGTAGTGCGATAGAGTCGAATAGATGTTAAAGCGAGACAGCGATAGCGTGAGGTTTTTTCGTTACGGAATTTCTGGATTCGGTCCCCGCGCTCAAGGCCCGCGATAGAAGCTATGCAATAGCTTAAAAAATATACACACCTAAACTCACACCTTCTGGTTGGGGTAGGCAGAAACTACAGAACACCTCCTGCTTCGATGACTAATAGCATTTTGGATTTTTAATGTTAAGGAATCTAAAATATTAAGTGTCTGTTACTACGCCGGCCAATACCTTTCAAAGTGAAACACAGAAATGTTATTTACTACGATGATTCTGACGTGGGACCTTTACTAAAGGTCTATGCACACAGCGGGCGCGGCGCCGCGGGACGGGACGCCGACGCGTCGCTGAGCAGTTGTAATGTACTAGATATTACAGACGACGCCACACAGAGCGTCAGGTCGCGTCGCGTCGAGCCGGACGGCTCTGTGTGGCGTCGTCCGTAATATTTAGTACATTACAACTGCTCAGCGTCACGTCGCGTCGCGTCGAGCCGGTCGGCTCTGTGTGGCGTCGTCCGTAATATCTAGTACATTACATCTGCTCAGCGTCGCGCCGGCGTCCCGTCCCGCCGCGCCGCGCCCGCTGTGTGCAGAGACCTTAAAGATGAACTCAAACTTAAATCATTTATACCAATTAAACCATTTACAGGAACTTTTGAATTGTTATGGAGTTGGTCAGTAGGAAATATGAAGCCAGTTTCCCAAAGCGTAGTAGGCACCTACTATGCTTTGGGAAACTGGACACTGGGAAACTGGACGCGTAGGTACCTATGGAGAAGAACGGGCAAGAAACTCCATGGTCACTCTTTTAAATTAAATTGTTACAAAAATATTATTTACGTGTATAATGTTGAATTTATAACTATATGTGAGAACGATGTAAAAATAAAAAATAAAAACGTACACGTTAAAAGCACCCAGAGTAGGTACAACAAACAGAAACATATAATTAAAAAAAATAAGACGTGGCAGCTATACCATTGCTATAACCATTTTGAAGGGAGCTAAATCATCCAACACACGCGCCACATCATCAGCGACACATTCGATGACATACCTAATAAAAATCTATTCGGTGAACTTTAATCAAATAGATATGCACTTAAATAGCTAGTATACTCGTACCACATAAAACTGCTCTTCTGGGCAAAGGTTTTTTTGGAATGGCATCTAAAGTTTACAACAAAATACCCGTGGGCATTTTAAACACCAAGGAACTCCCACTATTCAAATATAAATTGCGTAATTCTTTAATTGACAAAGCTAACTTATACGAGTACACGATCCAAAATTTTCTTAATAATTAGTACCTACTACAATCTGTCACTAAACACCTTATTCTTATTTTGTAAGATTTGCTTTAATTATGTAATGACTGATGACCGATGAAATTTTTTATATGTTGCATGTTGACATAATTTATCATTATATGCCTACTAGGCAGGTCATAATGGATCTGTAATTTACCTAACATCTGTCTGTATAACCTATGCCCACAATAAAAAGATTTGATTTGATTTGATATAATCACCGATGGCCGCCATGTCCATTTGAAGGACTAAGTGCGGAAACCAAACCCTTTAACATAGAACATGGCGCTCCGTGACAGATTTAGTACGCTCAACGGCTCAACGTAGTTTCGGATCTGTGGTTGTAAGTGGTCGCGCCGCCACGCTGGTCGCTCCACAACTTTCCTTCAGGACTGACTGATTTTCTTAATTGTGTCTTGTTTCAACAAATCATTTTCACACAAATTCAGTAACTCATCAAAGGACCTCACAGACATCCTCACATAACTAAAAACTTATCCGGATACCTTCTTAGATCGTCGTATATGTTGACGAATTGTCCTTTCTTACAGCGATCGGCTATTAAATAAGGAAAAATGAACCCACCACTCTGTTTCTTTTTTCTCTTGAAATCTCTTTTCCTAACATACAGCAGTAGTGCTATCTCTTCGAGGTCCATTTTGATACTGTCTCAGTGTGGTGTGGTGACTCTGGTATCTGTATGGTGTCTAGTTTGGTAGCTTATGGAAACAAGCACAGTGGCGCGACTGGTTGCGCCGCAATGGTGTCCCGGTGAAATCCCTACCCTTGTAAGAGCAGTGGTGGCTCAGTTGTAGCGGCCGTAACTACAAAATGATGAGTACATAATGATAAGTAGGTAAATTGATATTCTTCAGGCTAAGGGTAACTAAAAACTCATGTTGTGTTTTAGTATATATCATGACCTGAAAATATAAATCGGGATGTCGCTCGTAATTGAGTAAATAAAGTATGAAGCGAAGATAATTTTGTTGGATTCGTATAAATTGTATTCTGTACAGATGTGAAAGGGTGTGGAATATTATAATGATATTTTGGATATCTTTTCCGATAAAAGATTAAAGGAACTCTTACTTTTACATTTTTTTATCTAAACAAATAAATAAAATTGAAATGTCTGTTTGTAATATCAGCATAAAACAGCTTTTTACTGAATGCATATTGAAAGTATATACGGTACTTATAACAGACTTAAAAAAAAAAATGTTCTTGTCTCTCTGTCTGTCTTTTTGTTCCGGCTAATCTCCAAAACAGCTGGGCCGATTTTGACGGGACTTTCACTGGCAGATAGCTGATGTTTTAGGGAGTAATACTTACATTGTATACTTTTGTTTTAGAGAAAGCCACGCGGGTAACAGCTTGTATTCTATAAAAGGGGGAATTATAAGACATTATTTATGACTAGCTTCTGCCCGCGACTTCGTCCGCGTGAAACTTCTTGTACCCCTCGCTCACCCGGTCGCATCGCATCGCCTACTCGCGCTATTACTTCGTTTTCGCTTAGTGTTCTTTCTTACTTTTTGCTAGGCTCCTAAGAGTCCTAGCGTCATGTTAAATAGCCTAAAGCCTTTCTCAAGAATTGGGCTACCAAATGCGAAAAGATATTTTGAATTCCGATTGATAGTACCTGAGATTAGCGCGTTCATACAAACAAACAAACAACCAAAGAAACAAAGTTCAGTTTTATTACATTATTATTATTTGGATAAGGATTATGTTAAGAAAACACCTTCATTACATGCATTATTTTATAACAAATTTGATTAGGTACCATTAAAAAAGTTATAGTGAGCCAACCTTAAAAGATAGACATAGACATATGCCATTGTGGACTTTTTTCTAGAACTTTTTAAGAGGAACAATTCCGTCATACATGTTTGTTGCGCAACTTTATCCGTTTACGCAGCGCATGCAACAGAAGCTCTCAATCCAACACTAAAATAATTTTCAATTCGAACCAGTAGTTCCTGACATTAGCGTGTTCAACCAACCAAACAAACAAACTCTTCAGCTTTATAATATTAGTATAGATTATGATATCTCCTAAGATGTTGATTGAACTCAATTGATGTCAAGGACAATTTTGTTTACGTTTAAATAATTGTGATTAATAACATATTTATTTGGTTATGGATTAATATTCTGTTGATAAAACTCCTTCGCAAATAATGCATTAATTTCGAACAAATTTGATTACCATAAAAAAGGATATAGTGAATCAATCTTAAAAGATATACATATGCGGTCGCGGACTTTTTTTTAGAACTATTAAAGAGGAACAATTCCATCATACATGATATTTACGTAACTTAAACCGTTTACGCAGCGCACGCAACGGAAGCTCTTAAAAAGGAATAATTTTTCCCGATTTTGCAACATTTTTCATTTATGTTCCGCTCATTTTGGTTGTAGCGTGATGTTATATAAGCTATAAGTTTCTTCGATAAATGGACTATTCAACACAAAAATAATTGTTCAATTCCAACCAGTACTTCTTGAGATTCGCGCGTTCAAACAAACAAACAAACAGTATAGATTAGTATAGATAAGATAATTCGTCGACCGTAGGTTCAATTGCGGTAAGGGACAAAATACGATTTTTCAGGAGAGGCCGACAAAGTTTTTTTTCGGACTAAATCGCCCATAACTTTTTTTGTTATTAACCTTTTTCGGATCTGATTTCGCACATAATCTTTTATTTTAGTGCTCTATCTACCTGTGTAAAATTTATTTAAATAAGTTATCTATTTAAGAAAATAGATGTCCCTTACACCAACGTATTTTGTTAGTAATGTCCCTTACTGATCAAGTATCTTGTAGTCCCGTCCCTTACATTAAATTGACCTCTACGTTGGATCAAAAATTGTGGAAAAATTGTGAAAAGATAGTGTAAATCACTTGTTTAAAAAATTTATGAAAAGAAATACAGTGTAAAGAGATTGTTGACAGAAAATTAAGTACACACTTTTGACGTACGGATATCATAAATTTGGAAATCGTTACCTACCTTACCTTATCTTACCTTACTTGATTCGATTGGCGGCGGTAAATACACCATTTCAAGTTGCTATATTGCATAGTTTTTCAGATACATTGTTATTATGGGGCTGATTCGAAATTTGGATCCAAAAAATCAGTAGGGTAAGGGACATTTTTCTTAAGCTAGAATTTTTTCATATAAACCATTCGAAAGAGCGAAAAATTCTGAACAAAACTGTATTTTTAGCTCATTTTGGGTATTTTGTCCCTTACGTCAATTGAACCTACGGTCGACGATATATTGAAATGTGCATATTTCGAAGTGCAAACATAATAACGTGTGAAAAATATCAACCAATATAAAATGTTGAAATATTTTCAGCAAAATAATACTTTAGATATAAAAAGGTCAATATGACCTAGAAACCTTTGAAATTGGCTGGCGGCATCTTTTGTAACAATATCAAATGTAGACATAAAAGACACGATAACACGGCACACGGCTACGTGAAAAGAATTTAGTCTTTTGATTGTCCCTGATAGTTTTTAGACAAGTAGGTACAATATTACTACGTGTCTCAGGGAGAAAGTCGCTCATGATTTTTATTAAACTTAATAACTTCTGTTAAGTTTGCTTTGTAAGGGCTATGTAGAGGGTCACGCTTGGAGTTTCCCTACGTGATCGAATCAGAAATGAAGAGATCCGTAGGAGAATCAAAATAACCGACATAGCCCGAATGTATAAAATCAAAATATTTTATTTCACATAAACCTACATGGGCACTTATGAAATGTCAGTAGCTAGGTGCTCGGTTCCAATTAGTCGTTTCCTATGGAGAAGAGCCGGCAAGAAACTCCACGGTTACTCTTTTAAAAATAATCGGCTTTACAATATTATCAAATAACATTGTTAATAGGTATGGGAGGACAGTGGTAGGCCTCTTAACAATAACCAGGTACTTAAAAAAATTGAAAAGTGCCAACAAATCTACACTCTGCTAGGCCTACAACGTTCTCACATTCACAAAATAGAAAATAATCTATATAAAAGAGAGATATATATATATGTATTAAAATGAAACCAAATGACATGATTGCAATTACAACTACAGTAACAAATCTGAATAAATACCATGTCCACAAAAGCCACTAATAATATACTACCTACTATACTACTAACACTATAATATATAGTTTGGATATGTAGCCGTGTTTACTATCAGATGAACAGAAATGGCACTGTACATGGTTGATTGACTGTAAGGCAACGCTCAACTTAAATCACATAGAACATGTTGTTGGAGCTTATCAGGGATGTTTTTTTTTTTATATCACTATATAACACCTAGGGGGGTTGGATTTGAAAATTGAAATTGATTTAAGAAAATTTGATGTCTCGGAAAACAATTAAGTAGGTACCGATTTTATTCGAATAAATGTTTTGATTTGATTATGTCTGTTTGCAGAACATATGGCCGTTGGGGCCGAAAGGTTCTGGAGTGGCGACCGCGTACCGGAAGACGTAGCGTAGGAAGGCCTCCCACAAGGTGGACTGATGACTTTGTGAAAGCCGCAGGAATCCGCTGGATGCGGGAAGCACGGAACCGGTCGAGGTGACGGTGCTTGGGGGAGGCCTATGTCCAGCAGTGGACGTCTTTCGGCTGAAATGATGATAATGATGATGATTTCTGTTTAGAATTTCTCAGTAGCAGCCCGGAGTCTGAATTTGTGCCCGTTGGCAATAGATTCGCCCCCAGTTACATAGGACTTAAACATAACTGGCAAAATGTGGGTGTGCCTCTGCCTAACCCTTTGAGGAATACAGGTGTTATGTTATGGTATGTTATATGTGTTCAAAGAAAAATATTGACCAAAAAGTTGCGACAGTTCTCAAACAAATCGACTACACAAATAGTAGGTGCTATAATTGTCATTCAGCAATATACAGAGCAATGGGCAATAAGCACAGGTGTTTCGAATATTAAGTTTAGATAAGAAAACAGTTTTTGAAAGTGTCCTTCGAAACACATTGAAGTGAATGGCCCATTGGCACCGTCTATGCTGCTCTGCTTCTCATTTAATTCTGTAAAATGCATGTTTGCGTTTGTATTGGCTCGGCAAAGTTCGGAAATTGAACATTGTCCAGTTGATTATGTTAGTGTTCGTTTTTAATTTGTTTCCTTTGTTTAATGTTGCTTGTTGGAGTTTTTAATTAAACTTTGTCGTACTCTTGTACGAGGACTTCTCTTACTTTCACATGTATTAGCCTGGTCCGGAACAGTTTCCGACGATAACCGACTTTTAACGATTTTATACTGAAGATCACGTCTAAACGAGTAGTGTTTAGGTATGTGTTGTCTGTGTGTGAATTGGGGTGTAAGGGTGTGTGTGTGTTTGAGCAAGGGTGTTTGTGTGTGTTTGTGCATGGGTGTTTGTGCATGGGTATTAGTGTATTTGATGTTTTGTTTGTTTGTGTAAGGCTGTTTGTGTATAGATGTGTGTTTGTGCATGAGTGTTTGTGTAAGGGTGTGTGTGCTTGTGCATGGGTGTTTGTGTATGACTGTATGAGTTGGAGCAAGGCTGTTTGTGGTGTATGAGTGTTTGTGCATGGTTGTTTGTGTTTGTGCATTGGTAATTGTATATTTCTTTGTTGGTCCATGTGTATGGGTATGTGTGTGTGTGTGTGTTTGTGCATGGGTGTTTGTTTGTTTTTGTGTAAGGGTGTGTTTGCGCATGCATGCATGTTTGTGTGTGCACGCACACACAAACATACGGGGCTGTGTGTTTTTGTGTATGTGACTATGTGTTTGTGCATGGGTGATTTTTTGATTGTGTGCTTGTGCACGGGTGTTTGGGTGTGTTTTTGCATGGGTGTTTGTGTATGGGTGTGTGTGCTTGTGTATAGGTGGTTTTTTTTTGTGTGTTTGTTTGTGTAAGGGTATGTTTGTGTATGGATATGTGTTTGTGCATGGGTGTTTGTGTGTGCTTGTGTATAGGTGTTTGTGTGTGTTTGTGCAAGGGTGTTTATGCATGGGTGTTTGTGTATGGGTGTGTAAGCTTGTGCATGGGTGTTTGTGTGTGTTTGTGTATGGTTGTGTGCTTGACCATGTGTTTGTGTATTTGTTTGTTTGTGTAAGGGTGTGTTTGTGTATTGTGTGTTTGTGCATGGGTGTTTGTGTATGTGTGTTGCTGCAGGGGTATTTGTGTGGTTTTCTGCATGAGTGTTTGTGTATGGGTGTGTGTGCTTGTGCATGGGTGTTCGTATGTGTAACAACCTTAAAAAAAATACAACCGAATTGAGAACCTTTTCATTCTTGTGAAGTCGGTTATAAAAAACTATATATAAGGTTTCTACATTTTGTTCTTAAGAGCATCTCCATTTCACAATGGGAATAATATCGGTCAACAAATGTTGTCGTAAAGTCGTGCACTGTATTCAACACTCGTGGCCATCCCCTTGAGAAATGGACGCGATTTTCTAACAAAAGAGCCCGATATTATGTCATATGACTGTCCGAAGTTGGCTCTAAGCCTACACCTATTACAGGCCAGCTTACACTGACCCTTCCAATCTTCATAATTCAATCATAATGGAGGAATTTTGAGGGTCTAAGTAAAATGGTGACTTAACTACAGAATGACCATCGATATATGAAATGGTGATGAAGTAGGGACAAGTTTTTTATAAAAATATGGATGACTTTGTTTTTGAGAGGGTACCTAGTCTAGGTTTTATTTAAGGACTTGATATTATGAGATACTACACGTTAAAGGATAAAAAGTGTAACTAAGTTTCTAAGATGTGATAAAAGTATGTACAACACAAAAATGGCGATGGACAGGACATATCTAGACTGAGAAGCCACAAGCACTTTAGAGGGCGCTCACCGGTCCACTAGCGCTGCTTCGCTGTGAGTTCTCGGCTCAAAATAAAAGAACGTTACATTTCACTTAACATATTGAGAAAAGTAGGATAAAAATAAAAGTAAGTGCGATTCTCTGTGTTCACAATAAAAAAATTAAGAGTTCAAGGTGACTATCGGTATTGTTAGTGTTGTTTTATAACGTGTTCTTCTAGGGCTTTTTTAAATTTATAAACGGTGTCACTATTGGTTACATCATCGGGTAGTTTATACAGTTTTGCTCCCTCGTACACTATATTTTTTCTTCCATACTTAGTTCTGGGTGGTCTTAATTCCAGTTTGTCTCGTCACCTTGCGTTGTATGTGTCAGTTCGGTCAGCCTGACACTGATTCTGTAAATACTTAATCTACCACAGCAGTCACTTCGTTCAACTCTTTAAAATTACTAGCTACTGACTGAGCTATCTACTACTAGTTTTCAACTTTCATTACGTAGTCCGAAATCAAACCACTGGCCCAGTTCGACGCGAGACTTTTCAGTCAAATCATCAACTGTTGGCGTTGACCAGAGGACCTAGAGCATCAATCACTTTCATAGCATTTCATATTGCTACAACGACTTTTAACGGGATTGGCATTATGTTTGTCAGTAGCTTATGCATTTTTGAATTTGTCATCATCATTATCGCTAATAGAATGTCACTTTGTCTAAATTGGTCTAGGCCCAAAAAAAATTGTAGCGTTTTTTTAAGAGCGTCCGTGCACTTGTCACCTTAGCCAATCAAGCATAGGTCGGATAGACAGTTAGCGAGGATACTCCGAAAGAGACCCAAGATCGAGCAACCAGGCGCTGTCCAAAATATTGGTCTTGGTATTGGTCGCAAATCGTTCTAACAGCAATTACTTATCTTATACATGAAGTACTTAGAGTAGGTATGTACGTAAATCGCTATTATTTAACATACACTGAGAAGGAATTATGAAAAACGGCTCAATCAGCAACCTCGGTAAGTGTGTCTAGAATTTTCTAATCTATATCTTCTATATACTAATATATAAAGCTGAAGAGTTTGTTTGTTTGTTTGTTTGTTTGAACGCGCTAATCTCAGGAACTACTGGTTGGAATTGAAAAATTCTTTTTGTGTTGGATAGTCCATTTATTCAGAAATATTATAGGCTATATAACATTACGCTATAACCAATAGGAGCGGAGCATAAATGTAAAATGTTGCAAAAACGGGAAAAAATATTCCTTTTTGAGAGCTTCCGTTGCGTGCGCTGCGTAAACGGTTTAAGTTACGCAAATATCATGTATGATGGAATTGTTCCTCTTTAAAAGTTCTAAAGAAAAGTCCGCGACACCATATGTCTATCTTTTAAGATTGACTCACTATAACCTTTTTTTATGGTAATCAAGTTTGTTCGAAATGAATGCATTATTTGCGAAGGAGTTTTCATAAACATGGTATTAATCATTATCCAAATAAATACGTTATTCATCACAAGTATTTAATTTCGAACAAATTTGCCTTTAGATCATTTAATTTCAATGAATATCTTAGGAGATATAACTGTTTTATAATAACTCCGCAGCAAAATAATGATCAACTCTGCGAGGTAGTCTATTCTAAAGCTGAAGACTTCGTTTTTAGGGTTCCGTACCCACAGGGTAAAATGGGACACTATTACTAAAACTCCGCTGTCCGTCTGTCTGTCTGTCTGTCCGTCTGTCACCAGGCTGTATCTCATAAACCGTGATAGTTAGACAGTTGAAATTTTCACAGATGATGTATTTCTGTTGCCGCTATAACAACAAATACTAAAAAACAGAAAAAAATATTTAAGGGGGCTCCCATACAACGGACATGATTTTTTGCCGTTTTTTTTGCTCCGCCCGCGTGGATGTCGGTTATATTATCGCGTAAAAAAGTAGCCTATATCCTTCTCCATATCCCAGGCTATATCTCTGCCAAATTTCATGACGATCGGTTCAGCGGTTTAGGTGTGAAAACGTAACATACAGACTGACAGACAGACAGATAGACAGACAGACAGAGTTACTTTCACATTTATAATATTAGTAAGAATAAGGATTTGTATGGATGGTACGGAACCCTTCGTGCGCGAGTCCGACTCGCACTTGGCCGGTTTTTTGTTTTTTGAACGCGCTAATCTCTGGAACTGCGAGTTGGATTTGAAAAAATCTTTTTGCATTTTACAGCCCAATTCTTGAGGAAGAATTACATGCATATTAACTAGGACACAATTTTTTTAAATTAAAGTTTATGCGAAAACGAAGTAAAAGCACGGGCAGGCAATTTGTTGCGACGGGGTGGGTCGGGGGAACAAGAAATTTAACGCGGATGAAGTCGCGGGCAGAAGCTAGTACCTTTTATAAAGTTTCATATTGAGACACGAAGCAACAAAATACGATCTAAATAAAAACGGCCACATTCCTCTAGATCGTATTATGATGCTTCGTTTCTCAATATGAAACATTTAAAGACTTGAGTACTTTTGGCCGCCGCGTCTAGATATGTTAATGGAGGAAAAAGGGAAATGGACCAAATTAATAACAGAGTTGTACTCAAGGGATGGAAAGAAAGAGCAAAAGACGACAAGTGAAACGTTGGGAAGTAGACGTCAAAAGAATAGCTGGCCCAGAGTGGATTCAGAGGGCGAGAGACACAGAGAGATGGAAAGTTTAAGAGGAGGCCTTTGTCGAAGGACAAGCTGTTTTAAAAAGTGCACCGAATGAAATTTTAATAGGTTTATTATAGAAAATACTTTTAGAAACATTGTAGAACCACCAATAAAGGCATATTTTATTTTATTTTTATTCTTTAAAGGGCTGTGGTCGTGATATTTTGAGGACTATCGAATATGTATAACTAACGCCCCGCCCCTTCGCACAGACTGCGCTTGACAAAACATCTAGTTATCTTTATTATGTGTAAGTTTAATCCCACCAAAAACATTTTCATGCAAAATGTTGCCAAGACGAGACCATATGGCTCGCACTGTCAAAAAGCTATCAGATCTCGTGTACAGCCAAGCTACATGCCCTAAATCTACAAACCCTAACTTCACAAACTCTACACCTTAGTTAAAATAGGTATGTAACTTGGCCGTTTGATTAGCGTCACATGGGCGTAAGGTGTAAAATTAATTCACCGTTCATTATTTTTTTGTTATACAATAGATATATACAATAGTTCTTTTAGTAGTGAAACGGCCAAGCCACATATAAGAGCTATGCAATTGAAACTTTATAAGTTTAATAAGTCCACTATTGACGTCATCATCATCATCACTTCAGCCGAAAGACGTCCACTGCTGGACACAGGCCTCCCCCAATGGGGGTTTGCCATAATCGCCACGCTCGGCAGGCGGGTTGCCGATCGCAGTATGGTGTTAAAAATGCATAGAGAACGCTGCTGCCCATTCTCTAGTATGTCCCTTAGTCGCCTTTTACGAACACCCACGGGAAGAAATAGGGTGATGCTATTCTTTACGTCCGGCAACACACGGCACTGTACCATCATATTCGGAGAATTTTGTTTATCTGGTATAATCCAAATCGAACTTTAGAGGGTTAAAAAAAAAAAAAAAAAACGACGAAACGCTTGCCCTTGTTTGGCGGGGGCACTACCGAGCCCAGATATTAATGTATTATACAAATAAACCTTTAGGAATAAATTTTTTGAATAATGGTGGAAACCGCATCAAAATCCGTTGTATAGAACAACAAATTTAAAAACAACATTTTTTTTTTGTTTACAACAGAACAACACAGTCAAAAACAGATTAAAAAAAAAAAAAACAATACATGCATCCTTTGTTATAGATATATTTCATGATAGGTAATATTCGTTACCAAATGCGCCATGATTATTATTTCGTAACCAGTGCGTCAAAATGTCAAACAAATAGTTTTATGACAGCTGCCGGGGCCGCGTGGGTCATTGCCGACGAAACGGAATGTTGCCATTTTAAATATTGAATTTAAGTAAACATTTAGAACTAAGTATTGTATTTTTTTTTGTCATTTTAATCCCATTTTAGGCACCGGTTGACGTCAACACGTCAAAGCCAGATGTCGCTGTAAACCAGAGCTGGGGCTGTCTCGCATAGGGTCGCATTATGCTGAGCAATGGCCGTTTCGCGTGGATCTGATGCATATTTTCTGTCAACTTATTCTTTTTATGTTTGTTTTCTGTTTATGCGTCATGTTTACCGCAAATAAACGTATTGTCTTTCTTTCTTAAATATTTTCAATAAAAACCTAAGCTATTGTTGCAAAGGATATTATGTATTTTCCAGTGGCTTGTTTACACACACAATACTCCATGTCTTTTCACAGAAACACTTGTGAAAGATATAAATGTTCAAAGTGAATATATTTTTACTGGTACAGAAATGTGTTTCAGTGTAAATAATATTATTTCAATTTAGTAGATCAAAGATTTAAGAAATACAAGGAAACGTACACGACTACACGAGCTTTAGAACTCGGATTAGGTAGGTAGGTATGTGTATACACTTTCCTTCGATATTTATTTCTCGTTACACTTTGATATTTATAATCAATGTTTAACAGTTAAAGAGTCTTGTTATTTTATTGTATTTATTTGACAATTAGAATAATAGCACGCATGGTTCGATCAAAGGTTAAGCTACACTTACCGCGGTCGGTTCGTGGATGGGTGACCATCCATTACATATTCCTCCGTGCCTCGGAGGAGGACTTTAAGCCGTTGGTCCCAGCTGTCATTCGTAGATCTTTGACAGTCGTTACAGAAGCCAAGAAGTATGACAAATAGTGGTACAATGCGTGCCACGAATCGAAAGATGAGACTTGACACACCACGTGGTTTGACTTGCGCAGTACACGATTTTAGGTCTCTTTAGCGGTATGAGGTACAGACCTCATACCGCTAAAGAGACCTAAAATCGTGACCCGATGACGACCTATCCCGTCCCGCGCACAGGCTTGGGACGGGATAGGTCGTCATCGGGGCGATGGAAAGGGCGCGGGAGGCGCGGTCAAGTCTCATCTTTCATGGCACGCATTGTATCAAGGGGTATCATGTTAACCAGTGACTGGGTTGTGGAGGTCAGATAGGTAGTAGCTCCATGTAAAATACTGGTATTCAGCGCGTATCTGGTTAGACTGGAAGCCGACCCCAACATAGTTGTGAAAAGACAATACTAGACATAATTTAGTTCATAATTTACACCCATTATAAATGTAGATTCGTTGAGACAAACACATTTTGTTCATACCAGACTGTTTGTTTAGGTACCTACTACCATAGAAACACGAATGTATAGAAACGACACTTTCATTTCGAAAACGTTCTAAATACACATACATACATAACCTCACGCCTCCTTCCCATGGAATCGGTAGAAACTATCATCATCATCATCATTTCAGCTGAAAGACGTCCACTGCTGGACATAAGCCTCCCCCAATTGGGGGGGTTTGTCATAATCGCAATATTTTTGTAATATTTTTACGTCATTTAATAAATAAAGTTAATTAAATGACGTAAAAATATGGGTAACAAATAAATGTCAGATCAAAACAATTAATGTCAAAAGCAAAATAAAAATAATTAAATAGGACAATGAATTAAATTAAGTAAATGAAGTTGTGTCATAAGCAAAAATTATAACATCCTTATGCCTACATTTTTACACCGCCGTCTGCGGAGCTCCTAACTGCACCGTTGGTCTTATGGTCGCAAGCGCAACTGCTGAGCGTAGGGTCCTACGTTCAATTTCCAGGTCGGGCAAAGTGGTATTGGGTTTTTCCAGAAGAAATTTGTTAGTAACAGGAGTAGAAGAGTTTGGAAGTTGGCGGTATGATTTCCCCGTGCCTCGGAAAGCACATTAAGACGTTGGTCCTGCGCCTGATTTCTCTCCGGTTGTGTCGGATTACCATCTCAACGGACTATGAGAGTGCACCTGTTTCTGACAAAAATTTCCGGCCAAATTCGGTCTGGAGGGCTCTAATTGCCTACAGTTTGGGGCGTAAGAAACGTTCAACGCAGTGAGCATTTTATCGGCACAAGTTACGCTTGATCATGCACAATATTGATAACCCTAATTTTGGTCTGGGTCTTAGCAGTGATGGCCGGGGTTAGCAGTAGGTAGGTATAGTTATTTAGGTGGGATCAGCGCTCCTATAAAGGAAAGTACATGTCGCTTCTCTACGGTAATTTTATTATATGGCATAACCTACTGTTTGTTTTCTCTTCAGACGATCCCAAGTACGGTGACATTGTCTCAAAGAATTATGTAGTGTAGGTAGGTACATTTTGTAAGAGTGTGTGTACAAATTTTTCATAAGATGTAAGTAACTAAGGTTAATTGCTTGGAGAGGCTTAGATCACAATGGTGACCCTACATGGAGAAACAATAACATTTTCAGTGTGTTTGGTGGCTCAGAAAGTGTGGCTTACATTTACTATTTCGTTTAAATGAGAGAGAAAAGATTTATTATGATTTTTATATGTCTTTGTCATATCTCGGGACTTTTGGAAGGCGTACGAGGGGCCGAAGCCAACTCGCAGAGGCCCATTAGACGCTTTAACCTCTCGTATGTCGTAATTAGAGACACAATTAAAAACCCATTGTGTCTCGCGTAGATCTACGTTCCGGCATATGAAGGGTTAAATGAAATGACCGGACCAATGTTTTATATATACAACTAGCTTTTGCCCGCGGCTCAGCCCGCGTGGATGTCGGTTATCGCGTAAACACGTTAACATACAGACAGACAGACAGACAGAGAGACAGACAGAGTTATTTTCACATTTATAATATTAGTATGGACATACGAATTAAATGGCAGTGCCTTGCACAGTCAATAATGGGCCCCCGGAAACGGTTGCTGGCACATAGTGACAAAGCGATCAGGGTGCAACATATCCTGAGGTTCTTCAGAAGTGGAGAGAGGTATTCCACGACTATCAGGATAATCTCCGAACTACGGTCAAGATCCCTACAACATCTTACTAGAATACTTCTTTCCTCCGAGCACGTTCGCTTTTGCGAATCTCCACTCAAGCCGGACAATAAAGACAAGATTGAGGTGAGAGCTCAGTTCCTCGTCAGTGTTCACTTCAGCCGGCCAATAAAGGCAAGCTAGAGATGAGGAACATGACTTCTTCCGGGAGATAGGGTCCGTGGGGTCGCTACTGCGCAACAGCTCGCCACATGCTGCCCTGCGGGTTTCTGTAGCTCTCTTGTTCTGGCTCCTCACCTTAGACCTGTTCAGGCAAAGTAAACATTACCGGCACAGACCTAGAGTTCGGAGCGCGCAAGCCCTACCACGACGTCAATGTATAGATACGGCGGTGGGGATATTTAAGTAAGTATTTAATCATAATAATAAATATTTTATTTCAGACAATATTACAGGCAATATCACAAATTATTTAATAATAATATTATAGCACTAATTTACATTAATTAACCATTCATATTTTGCAATAGGTATATACTACAGACGTCTCATTGTTAACATAACAATGAGATCAATTATTTATGTTTTGGACGGATATGATGACTCTACTTATTAGGTACAGGCATATGATTAAACTAGCTTTTGACCGCGGCTCCGCCCGCGTGGATGTCGGTTATCGCGTAAAAAAGTAACCTATGTCTTTCTCCATATTCCAGGCTATATCTCTGCCAAATTTCATGACGATCGGTTCAGCGGTTTAGGAGTGAAAACGTAACATACAGACAGACAGAGTTACTTTCACATTTATAATATTAGTGTGGATTAGTATGGATAGTATGGATAACAGGCGATCAAATTCCAGCTAAGCTTTTTTAATTAAATGTTGTTTTTATGTTTCTACAAATAGTTTTTCTAATCCTTGTCGAACCGTAAATAACAAATAAATAATTCATTTCACAAAATCCAATAACTCAAGGTCTCTGCAAAGTCAAGATTTTGCCCTGACGCAGACCAAAACAGGCACTTAAGAAAAAGAGGCCCTCAACGTGACCCCTTAGCGCGGACTCTTAAATCATTCCTTCTTTTAATTAAACATTTTCATCTCGTAGTTTTTCAATATTTTTCACTGTAACAAAAATATTCAATTTTCGTCGGCATTTAGTTTCAAGTGGTCCCAGAATGAAAGTAAAGTAGAAATAATGCCTTATTGTGAATTTTCTTATTTTCTCATTTCGGCACGAACTATATCTACAGAAAGTCTCATGCCCAAAAATATATATACCTACATATTATATATTAAGGCTCCCACACACTGGCGCGATATCGCGGGCGCGACAAGGGTCTTGCTGCCTGTCGCGCCCGCGATATCGTGCCAGTCTGTACGAGCCTTAAAGTCGCTTTTCGTGTCAGTCTGTGTGACCACGTTGTTAATTATTTGTCATTCGTGGGTTTTTTATTTTATTTTTATTTTTATTCAAGAGGAACAACAAACAGCTACAATATAAATACAGAAACAAGAAAATACACAAAACTTAGAGACAATATTGCAGCCCACAACGCTGTTCACAGATTAATATTATGATACAATACAGTGAGAATAATGAAAATAATCGCTAGGGTTACAAATACAATATATGTATATATTTTACTAATTAAATTAACTTTCGTGTTTAAGATATATACAGCGTGTTACGGAAAGGGTATATACATATCAAAGTCACGGATTCTTTTGGTGATAACAAACTACAGGGCAATATTTTTTAATACCTATACCTACATAAATAAAAAGTTAAGAGAAATTTAACTAAAAATCAAATGTTTCCAATTGAATTCTACACATCACTAGACCAAGTCAGCTGATCGGTGTCAATAAACTACATACAAAGAAACGGCGGTAACTTAACTTCTTTCTTTCTTTCTTTCATTTAAATTTAATAAACTATCGAAATAAAATAAAAATATTAAGCGTTTTCTAGTTAGTGCTTTTGAGCTGAAATTTTGTACAGAGATTCTGAACCAGGTTTGTATGGATATACAAACCCTTTCCGTAACACGCTGTATTATATGTATAGTTATATGTAATTATATGGGTTGACAGTGGTTACGTAGTCAGAAGTCCGAAAGTCTGACAACAAGTCCTAGGAAGTGGTGAAGGGCGGGCGTTTTGGGGGACTATCTTATGTAATTTTGATGTTCGAAAAGTGCTGATCCTCAGCCTAATTTGAATAAATGACTTTTGATTTTGATTGATTGATTGATTAGCAAGGGGTATCGTATTAGTCAGTAACTGGGGTATGGAGGTGGTGTAGCAACATAAGCTTGTCTCTTTTTCGCTCCTGAATTAATTACGAAATGCTGTCCTGCTTCCACGTGTCATCTAGATAATTTGTCCAAAAAGCTTAGCTCTGTAGCATACGCCCTTAGAAAAATTCGTGATTTAACTGATTTTGAGACAGACTTTAGTTATTTTCATAGTGTGATGTCGTACGGTATTCTGTTGTGGGGAAATGTCGCCGATATCAGACAACTTTTATTTCAAATTTTTTGGCAATTCGTTCAACATACAAATTCAGTCCTAGAAACTCCCTCAGAGACAAATTTAAAGGGATTAATATAATGGCTGTATCTTCTCAGTATATTTATGAAAATCTTTTGTATGCACTATCATACGTCGCTAATCTAACTAACTGACGTATCTGACATTTTGGACTAAACCGACCTAACTATAGTAATTTGATACATTTACCAAGTCAAATCGATCTGTCTAATCGGCGTCTAAACAACACACGTGCTCAATTTTGTATCAGTAGAATTTATATAGACCAAGTTACCCTCAATCATAGGTAACCCTCAACTGCAAATAGCTTGTCTTGTAAAATATGCTTCGAATCAGTTACGTCACTTAGTTAGATTAGTGACGATGGGTCCATATTGGCTCACCTAAAGTTCTTTACCCGAAATTGTTCTTCCTAATGATTTGTAATCCGAATGATCACTCTTCCTAAAATTTTTCATCCTAAAGTTTTCATTCATACTATTTGTAGTGCTACCGGCGATGTTCATAACACTCATGTTTCCGAAAATTGTAATTAATAATATCATTAATGTAAATATATTTAAACTCCTACTGTTTTATCCCTAAACATAATTACCATAATATTCATTCAGGTCAGAGTGTCGTCTTCGAGGTAGTAGGAGGTAGAAGTAGTTGCTCACAGTTCTAACCTAACCTAACCTATGGATATCTTTGCAGGTACACACCGCTATAAATTAAATTAAAGAAGACGCTTTAATTAATAAAAACAATTCATATAATTAGTGAGTGCGAAGCACTTGATTATTATGAATAAAAATAAATCTAAACAAAAAAGATATGACTCTGAATAATAGTGTAAAAGATGGTTATGTTGAGAAAATATAGGAAAACAAATAAAAGTATAATAGATGTTTATTGCTACTGACATTATGAAGTTGAGTGCTTCGGAATTATGAACATTAGAGACAGAGTAGTTAGGAATTGTGATTGTTAGGATGAAAAATGTTAGGAAGAACATTTTCGGATTTCCAATTATCGGAGTTGAAAATTTAGGTGAACTTGGGCGCACCCAGTGACGATTATATCTGGGCCTTAAGGTCTTTAACATTTAGTCCGATTTTGTTAGGACTTAAAACAACCTCAACGTGGCGTCAAACAGAGACGATGACATTACACATTTACGAATAATTTTACTAAATGTTAATGCGTGTAACAGGCTGTCGACGATGATTATTATTCCGGAGTGTTCCACGCTGATTTGATAACATCTCTTCGCGCTCGCTTCGCGGTGAATGTGCCAGTAACAGAAATGTTAATGAATGTTCCCTCTGTGTCTTTGGTTATACCTACGTACATAGATACACTGTTTTAAAGTAAAAAGGTGTTGATTTATTATTTTGAGAAAGGGTAGTTATGACCCATTGATGTATAAAAAAAAACTGGTCAAGTGCAAGTTGAACTCGCGTGGGGAGGGGTCCGTACGATGAAAAGGTATCCCAAGAACAAACTTAACATTGTAATTAAAAAACATGTTCTCCCATACATTCCAACTGCAAATGTAAGTTTGTACGCACAATATCGAGAGATTTACTATGTATTTGCTTTATTCCAATAATTCTTTAATTATTTATTTCAGTATGTCTGTAAAAGTAGATTAGTTAAAATATTAAGGAATAATGTAGCAAAACATAGGAAATATTCTAAACGGAAATCCACCTTTTATGTCGTTGATATTTTATATTTTGGATAACGGTAGATTGAAACGTCAAAGTTGTTTGTTCTCGACTATAAGAGGGGGAGCTCCGAGTGTCAGTCTAGTCTTGTCTTTCTGTGCTTTTCTTTATAAAATCCTTTCCCTAACACCATATTCATAGGGACTTTCATATATAGTAAACTACTAGTTACCATTCTGACACAAAGCTTGCTAATAAAGTGGCTATCAATACCTATATATAAATGAAGTTTACATCCACTTTCTAATACATGCGATACGGCATCGGAAAATGTAGTTGTGCGGGTGTGTTTAGATGGAATTGGTCCTAGTCCAATAATGTCTATGTGACATTAGAGCAGTGCCTTATCTTCCTCTTTTTATACATCAATGGTATGACCTGATTCGCTACGTTTTAATAAGTTCTTTTTAACTTATCTGTAGGCTTAGCACGATCACTGTTTTTTCAACAGAAGAGTAGACAAAAATGACGTTCCGTGTAGACAGTACGACGGCGACAAAGTAGAAAGAGGCACTTGATGTGCAAAAACAGTACTGTATCATTTTTTTCTTTTGCTTACCTATATCTCGAAAATGGTGAAAGACTCGTGTAGGAACATTACTTGTTGTTATGATATTGTTCTCGTTGTTAGCTGTAATTAGGGTTGCCACCTTTTTTTTTACAATTAAAGTACATTGGTTATTATAGGTACGAAAAAAAAAGTACATAGTATTAAAATAAAGTACCTATAACTAAAGAGTATTCTTTTCCATGATTTACTATAGCATAAATCTATAAAACTTTAAATCTTATTCTTATTGCACTCAAACCGCTTCGCACTAAACAAACAAGATATTGTGACAATGACTGACACTGACATTGTTGACATTTGAGGTTAGGTTGCGTTCAGAACTTGTTAAAAACTAGTGCTTAAGTGATGTGGCGCTGGCGAGTCTCGACATCGATTCAGCACCAATCGATATATTTCCTTTAACGAAAAAATACTTACGACTAATCTTTTCAAAACCTCGAAAGAAATCAAATCATGTGAAATAAAGTATTTTCGTGTACTTTATTATTCTCATAAAGTATAGAGTACGATTATGTGAAATAACGTACAATACTTTATTATAAAGTACGGGTGGCAACCCTAGCTGTAATAATCTAGTCTTCATTTATTTTATTTGCTTATTTAGTTAGTATGTATGTATCTATAATATAGCATATATCTGTGTATCTATTATAGGATATTATACTGTTGTACTTTTTATTTTTGCACCAATGACAACCCATTTTATGTCCAGAAATTCACTATCTATGCCAAGGTTGCCTGGAAGAGATCGCAGTATGCGATAAAGCCGCCCATTGTATATTTTATAGTGTATAAGTTTTTATTTTCTTTTGTTATGTGTAATCTGATGTACAATAAAGTATATATAACTAAATAAACAAATGGTGTGCTCTATCGCAAAAATAATGAAAATTTCAACCCCCTTTATAAAACACAGAAACCTCCAAAACTTAATATGTAGGTAGTAATTTTTCATAATTTCCATACAAAAAGTGAAAAATTCCTTAAAAAGCACGTCGTTTTCTTTTTTGATAATGGCTTCTGGCAGTTCAACCTAGGAGGTTGTGTACTGCTTAACCGGACTTTCCTGTGGGTGCTCCAATAAATTAAGGCCTCCAGCCAGGGCATAAAACTTAAAACTAAGCGACTTCGCTAAAACTTAAAGCTAAGAGACTTTAGAGGTATGAGGAACAGGGTGTAAAGTTCACTCATACTCTATGGAAAAGGGAGGATCCTCCGACCAGACGGGTGTTGTGTTTGGTGGGCAACTGCCCAACGGTTGATGTCGGGATGTTGTATATGCTAGTCGCGCGGTAAACTCTGATAGCGCGATGCAGGATTTGTGACGTCAGGTCTTTGATAAGTAGTTCGCATGTGGCGTTGTTGATACCGCCACAAGACTAAGCGTCGCTGGGGGAGGACAGCAAGGGACGGGCTGGATCGGATTTTGATTATTTAGGGACGAATTTAAAGCTACAGGCTCAGCGGCACGGGCTGGCTCGAGCAAGTGTCGGGGCGGGTAAAAGACGTCGTCTGCGCGCCTCCGGCTCTAAAAAAATTCACGGGGTAGGGCAAACAAGTACCACGATGCGAAGCCAAAAAAAAAAGAAAAGAAAAAAAAAAAAAAAACATTATTTTGTAGATAACCGTATTTACTTTGTGGCCGTCGAGTAGAAAGTTTTCTACTGTCTTTAGCATGGCGATTACAAAATCAAATTGTCTTCACTACCTTAGACAACTATGCGTTGTCAGTGTGGTTTTGACAGTTTGGGATAGAAATCTTTCTTCTAAAATAATCTACGTATAAAAGGACCTAGACAAAGATCGTAGACAAAATGACAGATTGTAGAAGGATTTCTACGGCGTGCTATCCCGAATCACGTTATTCAGAATGAACGCTTTTCCGAATCACGTTATTCCGAATGAACGCTATCCCGAATAACGTGAGTCTGAAGTAATGTTATCTCCAATGAACTTACCGAGATTTCCAAGTCGGCCATGGTAACATAACGCTACGATCCTTAGAAGCCGAGCAAAAAGAAATAAAGTTAGAAAGAACACTAGGCGAAAACTAAGTAATAACACGGGCAGGCGATACAATACGACGGGGTGGGATGGGAGAGCATGAAATTTTACGCGGACGAAGTCGCGGGCAGAAGCTATATAGATTCATAATCGTATTACAAAACAACGTTCAACAAAATCCAATGAACACAATTCCATTCAAAATCTTCATTCATGATTATAACGTATTCGTCTAAATATAATTTGATACATTGCTACTCCAAGAAATTACATTTAAAATCTTATGCCAGGACTCCTCATTCCTCTGAATAAGAGGAATCCTCTTTTAAGCAAAAATTGAATATTTTTGCGAATAAAAGCGTGTTGATATTAGCAAAATCGTGTTTTGAACAAAGAGCAGGCTGCGGCCTTTCATTCGAACACTTTCCCTAAAGTAATGGCGGACACATGGTTTCAATTTGAGGAAAGCATAATTACGTTTTGTTCGTATAAGAGTTTCTCCAGGTCATCATCGTCATCATTTCAGCCGAAAGACGTCCACTGCTGAACATAGGCCTCCCCCAATTGGGGGGTTTGCCATAATCGCCACGCTTGGCAGGCGGGTTGGTGATCGCAGTATGGTGTTAAAATGCATAGGGAACGCTGCTGCCCATTCTCTAGTGTCTCTTAGTCGCCTTTTACGACACCCACGGGAGGAAATAAAACGTTTCTCCATGTACCTGAAATGAAATATCATGGAGTGATTATATCAATATTGGTGCTGGCATGAGTTAAGGCGGTATAATCTAACAAAGACCGCGCTTACTTTTTGAACCCATGGGAAACATAAAAAACAGTGTTATAATATAGTGATATAAAAAAAATTAAAAAAAGATATTCCTATCTTATTTAAGGATCTAGCGGACATGCAATCGTTTTTTTAATAACACTATTAACTTTTCTGGATAGAAAATAATCCAAAGTTATTCCTTTTCGTAGTGATTAATCAATCTAGAGCTACAAAACAGACGTTTCTTTCTTATTTTTTATATAAATGAAAAAGTAGTAAGATTGTTTTAGCACAATTTGCTTAGTTTGTCTTGATAAAATGATTAAACTAATTACCAAGTTTAAATACCTATTAAATGCGCAAGAAGAAAAAACTCGTGACTTCGCGAACCTACCTACTTCAGTCGGGTCGGCCGCCGCCAGGTCATAGCGCCTTAAAGTAAAAAATAAATATCCACAAGTAAATCTCGCGACAAGCTTTTATATCATACTAGCTTTTGCCCGCGGCTCCGCCCGCGTAGATG
The DNA here is from genome assembly GCA_947523025.1 of Dryobota labecula. Taxonomy (NCBI): domain Eukaryota; kingdom Metazoa; phylum Arthropoda; class Insecta; order Lepidoptera; family Noctuidae; genus Dryobota; species Dryobota labecula. The sequence continues at coordinate 5,393,681 of OX383292.1, forward strand.
TCGGTTATCGCGTAAAAAAGTACCCTATGTCCGTCTCCATATCCCAGGCTACATCTCTGCCAAATTTCATGACGATCGGTTCTGCGGTTTAGGCGTGAAAACGTAAGAAAGAAAAAGAAAGAAAGAAAGAAAAAACGTTTATTTGCGGTAAACATGACGCAAAAAAAAAAGAACACAACACAAAAAAAAAAAAATAACAACAACAACAACATAACAATAACATACAGACAGACAGACAGACAGAGTTACTTTCACATTTATAATATTAGTATGGATGGATTAATTGTGTAATAATAATATAATAAATTCATGGGTTTGATTTAATTTAAAGTTAATTTTCTTCTACATAGAACGTTTAAATAAAAGTTTGTTTTAAAAAATATTTTTTATTATCAGCTTTTCTAAAAAAAATACAAAAGAATACCTACTCCTAAGTTACTCCTTATAACAACAGCTATTTGCCAGTGGAAGTTTCGTCAAAATTAGGCAAGCCGTTTCGCAGATTAGCCGGAACAAGTAGACAGAAAAAAAATATGTTTTTTTTTTTTTGTTATAAGTCCCTACCGTATAAACTTTCAGATGCATTTAGTAAAAAGCTGGTATTTTGACATTACCAACGGACATTTAAAATTTATTTATTTGTATAGTATAGCATGACATCCTCTTCAGCGGTATGTACAATATTTTAACAGAAGAGACTATCGCTCCAGGTAACATTTGAATCTCTCTTTAATCCTGTTTTTATCAAAACGAACATTAGGCGCTCTGAGAGTCGTTACATTACATTCACTTCCGCGGAATCTTATTATCTAGAGCATTACAGTGCTAAGGGAATTCGGGGATAAGGTGTATAATATAGCCGTTTTAGTTGCTAATACCTGGAAAAAGCATAAATTTAGAAATAAGCTTTGGTTCAGAGTTAATGGAAGTATTAACGGATGTCAAGCTAGCTTAGGTTTTTGTGAATGGAATCACATTTATTTATTAGACTAGACAACCTCGACTAATAAATAGTCAAAAGTTAGTAGTCTACAACAGTTTGTAATACGCAAGACTTTGAGGAATTTATTATAGAGCAGAAAAAGCGTATATTCTCTAATGAAAATGTCTACAAAATTGCCGAGAAAAAAAAAAATGTGTGTGACGAACTTAAGAAAACGATGGAAAGTAAAACAATTGGCATCTGTCCCACCGCGATGGGACAGATGCCAAATGTTTTACTTTTTACCGACGAGGAGGAGACTAGCTATCTACGATTTTCTCGCCCAAGAAACGTACAAAAGGTCCCATGTACCTCACATATCCCCCGACCCTTGCTCGACGAAGCGCCAGCCCACGACGCAGCTCAGCCTGTAGCTTTAAATTCCCTGATAAAAAATAATAACCCAGTTTTGACCCAGCCTGTCCCTTGCTGTACTCCTTCCAACGCTGCCCTATGCCGAGGTTCGTACCCCACAGGGGGTGCCCTTAGCGTGCAGTCCTTTAGTTTATACGTTTTATGCCCTGGCTGGAAGCTTTAATTTTCGCTTAAGGTAGCCACAGGAAAGTCCGGTTAAGGAGTCACGACCTCGCAAGGTCAACTCCGAGATGCCATTGCTAAAAAAAACCTACACACATCCTCTCATTTACACCCTTACTCACCGGAGACCATATATACACAACATTTGATCAAAGAGTGAGAATAAAACAAAGAAAAATAAAGGAGTTTTAAATAAGTTGTGTAGGGACACAACTTATTTAAGATTATTCTCCTACATTTTGTCACTCCTTTTTTTCCTTTGTTTCATTCTTACTCTTTGATCAAATGTTGTGTATATAATTATGTACACAACAAGCTGCTGATGGCTGATGGTATCTCTCATTATCATCAGCCATATTTATCTACTGTGGGCGTACTGTGGGTAGTGTTGGTTATTGCGCAATAGAAAAACCGTTATTAGAACGCGTTGTGGCATTTACTCAATCTAAGCTGAGAATCAAAATTACATAAGACAGTCCCCCTTCACCGCTTCCTAGTGCTTTAGCTGGGAAGAAGTAGCGGAACAAACTCCCCAGCAGCACATCTGCCTGTTCAGTTAGAAGAACTTGATTCTATACAGTAATAAAAGAAAAAAGAAAGAAAGAAAAATGTTTCTCCGTCATGCGCCGCTAGGCAGCACTTGTGTCTCGATTAGTCAAGAATCGTTGGCGCGAACTCCAATAACTCCATTGAACGCGACTAGATGGCGCTGGCGTACCGGGTACAACTCGTCTCCGATTTATACATGTGTATAGAGGTCAAACAAAATTATTTGCTAAGTGTCGCCTACAACAGGGGAAGAGCGCTAATGTCCGAAATACAGATATTTTCTAGCTAGTTTAGACACAGATGCTCAAAATCTGTTCATAGAAACAAGTGTCATAAAGTGTATCACCATATTAATTGAATACTTGTTTATTTTTGAATAAATAAATGATATTTATACGTGTAAGTAAAAGAGATACACATATTAATAAGTAGTTGATCGCTGACTGTTCACACTGCTCGGCGAGTACTCATTTGTTATAGCGAAAAGAATTATCAAAGAGAGTATATTCGCTCAGTGACCTAACTTAGCTGGCAGAACACTCGCTGAGAGAGTCACGCGTGGTAATACGCATACCAGCGAGTAATCGCTTGTCGCCGTCGCGTACATGCGACTCGTTGCTCGCCAACTCTTTTTAGTTACTTTTCTCTACTTGCTAATTGCCGGGGCGATAGGACAGGTGCCGTATTCATGATGTGTCAAGTTTCTGATATAAATTATTCCGATAGATTATTATTATTATTATTTTTACATACAACGAGGAAGCTCTTGGCCTTCATCTCACCTGATGGTAAGTGATGATAAGGCCGAAGATAGAAGCGAGCTTCACCCGGAATCCTCAACCACAGAGGAACTGGCTATCTTACCTCTTACTGCCGAAACACAACAAATGCTGTTAACATTGTTGTTTTGGCGACAGACTTAGATAAGATGGTGGTAGCTAGCCAGGAGGACTTAGAACTAGCCCTACCACCAACCAAACCGAGCAGAATTTTTTGCCCCCGCTGGGAATCGAACCCGGGACCTCTGGATCTGAGACAGGTGGTTTTACCACTAGACCACAGAGGCGGAGCGATAATTGCTTACCTACAATTTTCACGTTACAATCAATCTGCCTAGTCTTTTCCCAACTATGTTGGGGTCGGCTTCCAGTCTAACCGGATGCAGCTGAATACCAGTATTTTACGTGGAGCGACTGCCAATCTGACCTCCACAACCCAGTAACTGGGTAACACGATACCTCTTGGTAAGACTGGCTGTCAGACTTTTGGGCTTCTGACGACCCGTAACGACTGTCAAAGATCCACAATGACAGCCGGGACCAACGGCTTAACGTGCTTTCCGAGGCACGGAAGAGTCTCGGTATGTAAAGATGGTCACCCATCCACGGACCAACCCCGGCAAGCGTAGCTTAACAATTTTCACGTTACATCGAGTACATATTTACGATTTTCAAACATGTAAAAGTAAACCACGCTTTTCAGCAACTTTATTCAAAAAGTCATTTTTATTAAGCGTCCCATCACTTTGTGTGACAATTGGAGCCGAATCCGACATCAAAGAGGTTGTGTCATGTTCCCACGTGTCCCAAAGGCACAATATTTTGTTGTTTTGATATTTCCCCGAAAATACAATAAGTTCTCGTTTCGCTCAACACGTCCAATTTAAAATTTGCCATTGTTCCCTCTAGACGTATGTTTTTGACTGTTGCTGAGCTTTGCGTCCGGTGTAGGTACACATTTGGATGAAAACCGACTGTTTGGTGCGGTTAGCAACGTAAGGGTACGAACTGAGTGCACGCTCGACTCGAGCGTCCGGCGCGCGGCGGGGCGGCGCGTGTGGCGTTCATGTTAAACACATACAATCCCTCGCGAGTGTCCTGAGTGGCGGCGAGCGGCGCGCCGAACAATCTTTCGCCGATTGCACGCGACGCAAAACGCCCCGCCGCCCGCGCCGCACGCCTTTTCACTCAGGCCGTACACTAACGATGTTTTTGCGTAGCGGTTTGCGATATATGGCATAATTTAGCCTTGTTTTATCGCACTGGATTGATGTGTTTGCACCTTTACATTTAATTTTTAATTTTCACACGTTATTTTTTAATGTCGAAGGTGATTGCTCTCGTTTTGAGGATTGTAAGTTAGTATATATAACAATTCTTTGTTTTCGTAGACCTAATTTAAAATAAGTAGGTATGCTGATCAAAGCTGGGGTACCGTGTGGTGCTGGACGTAAAAAATAGCACCACCCCATTTCCTCCCGTGGGTGTCGTAAAAGGCGACTAAGGGACTTTCTAGAGAATGGGCAGCAGCGTTCTCTATGCATTTTTAACACCATACTGCGATCGCCAACCCGCCTGCCAAGCATGGCGGTTATGGCAAACCCGACTGCGGGAGGCCTACGTACGACGTCTTTCGGCTAAAATAATGAATGATGATGATAATGCTGATTAAATATACAATAATTATATCCCGGAATTAACGCACACCACCAAACACCCCAATTATAATATTATGTTATAATCGTAATACATACACAGAATTTTTACTTTTATGTATTAAGTATTATTTATTTATTACATTATTTAAATACTGATTGGTGGTATGAAATTGTGGTCACTTTACAAATTTACGCACGCACACAGTCGCACACGGTAAAGGGTCTAGCGTAGTAGGTTCTTCGTCCATTTTGGTTTGTTTTGACTGTACATCGGAAATGTGACTGTAATTTACGTGACTGTAAGTTTTAACTATTTTTAGGATAAAAATTACTTATACAGGGTCCATTGGTAAAAAACTAAAAATCTCTCAGGACTATATAACTAACAGCGCAAACAGCAACTTTTGTTCTATGACTTTTAATAATTTATCATATTTTCATACAAACATAATAGTTATTTATGCAACTGTTGTATAATAAGGGGTATTAAAACACGAATGTGGGTTTATCACACGAGGCAGTATCACATGAGTGTTTTAATACCTAATTATGTACAGTTGCATACAAGACTTTATCTACACCCATGTTATCTATTCTTTGATATTTTCCAATTCATGAAATCTTGGTACGTCTTTTCATATTGTTTTTTAGAATTTTCTGGTAATAATTGGTTAGAAATGTCCTTTGCTGCATTAGAAATATCTGGTGGTGTTATCAAAGCTTGTATCACTCATTTTTGTAAACAAAAAACTTATATTTTTTTTTGCTATACTCATATCGAACAAAAATGGCGGGATGCGACGTGAACTCGAATAACCTATAAGTTTTTTTTTTATTACAGCGCTGGGGTAGTAAAACGCGCGTGCATGACAATGTTCTTTTTTTGAAATTCATAAATGTGGCTGTTTGATAAGTAAGGAAGGGATCGAAAACGCAAAGGAGTTGCATAATGTAATTTAGTACAACATTATAACACTCGTTTGGAAGATATTATGGTTACTATGACACCGGTTGTTTTAATGTTGGCAATAAGCTAACTGTTTCAGAAACTTTTATAAAGGATTAGTGGCATGGGTGTAGATAAAAATATTTAAATTCAACACTCAAAATGTTACGAACTCTGTGCGTAGCAAAACAAACTGCCGTATCTAGTGCAAAAGGCAGGGGCGACAGTGCACGGGAGGCATAGGTAGGTACAACAAAATACAGAATTGTAATTTGTTAGATAGAACAACGAAATCTTGAACGTTTGTTTTTGGTAAATGTATTGTGTTTTGTAAAAATTCATAGAACAAAAGTTGTTGTGTATGATGTTAGTAATACATTCCTGCAATAACAGTGTTTTACCAATAAATTACCCTGTATTCAAAATTACGGAAATCAATTCAGTAAACAATTTTGAACAAACTACTTTTACAATTTGCATTAATTCAGTTACACATTGTAGATGCCATTTTGTCTTAGCGACATCCACTTTTTATTTTCTACCGTACTGTATCGACCAATTTACAGTCTTCGTATACCTACCATTCCGAAAATAGCGACACAAGCCCGCAGCCCATCATAAAAAACTTCTTATCGGATATGAGAGACTTTTGCCCGCGGCTCCACCCGCATGGATGTCGATTATCGCGTAAAAAAGTAGCCTATCCTTCTCCATATTCCAGGCTATATCTCTGCCAAACATGACGATCGGTTCAGCGATTTAGGCGTGAAAACGTAACATACAGACACACTGAAAGACAGACAGAGTTACTTTCACATTTATAATATTAGTATGGATGCCACGAATAGTTGTTATAGCGAATAGTCGAATACCGATTAATTGCCATTCCCTACGGTGAATAGTCGAATATTTACTTGACATAAAAAACGAATATTAAAAAAAAAACTTTATTTATTCTCAAATAATAATATTACACTTGAACTTATAGATTACTAGCAGCCCGTCCCGGCTTCGCACGGGGTAGAGTTTTTTGTAGTAGTAGTAGTAGTTTTTTGTAGATATTATGATGTTCTTCAATATTGTTGTACATTATTTTGTTCTATCGCTAATAGTTTCGGCAGCGCATTCGACGAAAGACATTTTAAGACTCATTTTTCTACACCTTCGGTTACATTGTTCAAATTTTACCAAGGATCCCTAATTTTTTTCAAAATGAAATGTAGCCTATGTCAAATTGGAAGAATGTAGCATTCTATTGGTGAAATAATTTTTTAAATCGGCCCAGTACTTTTTGAGCCTATTCATTACAAACATACAAACATACAAAAATAGGTACAAATCTTTCCTCTTTATAATATTAGTGTAGAAGTGTAGATTGAGCAACATAATCTGTCCCTTTTGGACTTTAAATAATAAATTATTAATTATAAAGCCTAACTAATTAACTTCCACGACTGATTTTTGGCTAACTTTTTATATTAATAATAATTTTACTAAGTGTGTTCTGTTTTTAAAGAGTAATAAAAGTTTAATAATTTTTTAATCAACTTTTTTTTCTGTTTATTTTTATTTAGACAACTATTCGACGAATGTCGAATAATAGACACTGGTGCCGATTCCCTTGTTCACAAACTAAACTAAATTTAAGTTTAGTGCATCTTTTTCTTTCTATTTCATAAAGAAAAGGACAGAAGATAAATTTTAGTTTAGTCCTGTCAAATTAATCAGCGCCTGTCACTACTCCATACAAGTTTAGACGTGATTAAAAACTTGCCGACTAAAATTACGTAAAAATACGTCAAGCGCTGATTATTTTGACAGGACTAAACTAAAATTTATCTTCTGTCCTTTTCTTAATGAAATAGAAAGAAAAAGATGCACTGAACTTAAATTTAGTTTAGTTTGTGAACAAGGGAATCGGCACCACTATGTTATTATTATTTACTATTATTCGGGATTCGCCGAATAACAAAAAAAATGTCGAGTAATGCCGAATACTAAAAAAATAGCGAGTATTCGCGGCATCTCTAGGATATATCAGACAAAACAACACTACACATGTCAATAATAGCGTCCGGATCACCACACACAGCTGTCCGGTGTCAGACCCTCGTCCAGCGCGACCGGCCGTCCGACTGGACGCGACCAGATCTGTCAGGATCGTGCAAACTATCCGTTTCAGAAAGTAATCATGTGTCCGCGGTGGTAACTGACGGATAGTTATTTCTGTAGAGTGTTCTGGTTTTCCTTGTTTTTTCCGTGTTTTGTGGGAATTGGTGTGATAATGAGCAATTTATGGTTCAACACGATACGGTTTGGAAACGTTATTTTCCTTGGGACGTGCCAAAGGCGCTGTAGCTTAGAAAGGTGTCTACGACCGGGGAGTTGGAGCCCCTTTCCAAATAAACCTTTAAAACGGCCAAGTACATGTTGGACCACGTAAAATGAATCGTTCTGTAGTTGGGACGAATTTATCCCAAGAACAAACTTAACATTGTAGTTGAAAAACATGATCTCCCATAGATTTCAACTGTGAATGTAAGTTGGGCGACTCCCTAGTAGCATTTTTGTTGGCGTTTGGTTGGGCCACATACCTCTGAAGTTGGCCCAACTAAATGCCAACGGAAAATGCTACTAGGGCTATTACTCGGTAACCTGTAAAGCCTACTTAGCTGTGATAGTTTTCCTTTTATCTGCGTTCTAATATACTAGCTGCGCCCCGCGGTGTTATCCGCCAACACTACATTCTTTCGGGATAAAAAGTACCCTATGTGTAAATCAGCGTGTGTAATAACTGTGTGTGTCGATACGTACATACCAAATTTTATCAAAAATGGTCCAGCCGTTTGAGCGTGAAGAAGAGACAAATATACACACACACTCACAAACTTTCGTCTTTATAATATGAGTGTGATATACTATTGTCGTGAATTTTTTACATATCCAAGAACAACCATTTAGCTGGTAGGGTAGGTAAATTTTTTGTTAGAGTCGAGTGCCCACCCCGGCACTCGACTCTAACAACAATTTCAAAAGGTTCCTTAAATCGAAAAATGGTTTTCACAAACATCCAATAATTTTGAAAGGCCTATCCAATGATATCCCACACAATGGGATAGAAGAAAAAAAAATATCATCCCACTTTACGTGTAAGGAGGTACCCTAAAAAAATATTACGGCCACACTCTTTTTAATAAGTAGCCATCAGCCATCCTTAAACCCCATCTGTTTTACAGAAACTAAGGTAGATGATTAATGAAACTCTAATATATGAACAACTAGCTTTTGCCCGCGGCTCCGCCCTCGTGGATGTTGGTTATCGCGTAAAAAAGTAGCCTATATCTTTCTCCATATCCCAGGCTATATCCCTGCCAAATTTCATGACGATCGGTTCAGCGGTTTAGGCGTGAAAACGTAACATACAGACAGACTTACTTTCAAATTTATAATATTAGAATGGATGAATAGCTGTTTCAATTTTCCTTATTTAACAGTAGGTTGAGTACCAAAAGTTTCTCAAAGTGAAGACATTTTCTCTACGTAAGCTTCGTCACACTTCGTAAAAGGACCAAAAAACATATTCAAAATTATGTTCAGTATATATTTTATACAGAAAAACTTTCCCTAAAAGGTCACGGTCAAGTTATTTGACTTGAGTTTTGAACTAAACTGTAGAGTTACAATTTCTCTCTAGGGCCTAGTTACAAGAAAACGTTTCGTTCAAGATGTTTATACAAAGTATGAATTTTAGAATTCAGCTGAGAAAACTTTGTGCCTGAATAAAAATAATAATTTTGATTTTCTGAGGTCATTTTGTTTTTATAACTTTTTGGGGTTTTGGTATAATAAATGCTGGGATATTCAAGAAGAAAGTTGGGCTGAATTCCTAATACACTTATACTTGGTATTATTTAAAAACTTAGATTTTGGAATAGGATAATAACACTAGCCTATTATGGTCCCACTGGTCCTGCAGGCCAAAGGCGTCTTCTTATCCACAGATGGTACGCATTGATGGTGGCATTGATTACCACGCTCAAGTTGGAGTTATATTGGAATAGGATAGGTAGCAGAATTTCGTGACTTTTTACCCGACTACGCAACGCAAATGCCAGGCTACCCTTAAGGCACCTCGCCTTAAGGGTAGGAGGGCCTTTGCGTTGCGTCAAGTTAACCTCTAGGAAATGTAATTTTGATGTCATTTTATTTATACTCCATTAGACAAATAACTGTTCTCACCCTTTCGTTATTTCGATGTAAACGTTTAATAAACTCCGTTATTTCACGATAAATACAAAGCACTGTAATCTATTTACCATTTACATTAACAAAATCACTCTAAAGTGCAATAATTTCAACAATATTACACAATAACTGTAGTTATTTAGCCGTTATTTGTCTAATGTAAATGGAGTATAGAAACGATAATGATTAAACACGTGAAAAAGTTATATATTGCTTTTGAGACCATTTTGTAGGTACATACATCGGGAACTCGTTGCATAATTGGACAAAGTTCGCTCGATAGAAAAAAAATCCAAACATTCCCTTATTTTGTAGATTAAACTCATTTTATTTCAATATTATACTAAATACTTTATGTATTGAAAATTACATCAAAATAAACGTCTATGATGATGCAATGTCCGTCGGGTTTATTGTTAATATCTTAAAAAATATAATTTTCAACCCAAAATTAACGAAGTTCACGGCACAATTTACTCGCGCCCCGCTGCCACCTCAAGAATAAAAATGCACGCTTGAAGAACTTCGCTTTAACGTGTTTATTACCAATAACTTTGACGCGTGATACAATGGAAAAGAGCCTAGCTCTTTTCCATTGTATCACGCGTCTGTCTGGTTTTATTCTGTTTGCGTTGCACGAGTCAGAATATTTTATTTATATCTGCCGTTTGTCCATTATTTAATAACTTAAAAAAAAAAAATGGGTTCCTTACGTCCGAATGAAAAACCCATAGAGCATCACCCGTGCGTCTGTCTGTCTGTCCGTCTGTCTTTCCGCGACTTATCTCAGAGACTCTTAGTACTAGAAAGCTGTAATTTGGTATGGGTATAGGTACATATTAATCACGCCGACAAATTGGTATATATTTTTTTTTAGGATATCTCCCATACATGTAAAGTGGGGATGGGTATCGTTTGATAGGTCATTTAAAAATATTGCGGGTTTGGTAAAACCATTTTTCAATTCAGGGATCCGTTTGCGTAATGTTAAGCTTTAAAATGCTAATTGTTGTTAGAGTTAAGTATCCCACCCCTACCAGCTAAATGGTTGTATTTGAATATGTGAAAAAAATCACAGCAGTAGCATATATAATGAAGTTAAAAGAAAAACTATTATAGCTAAGTAGGCTTCACAAGTTACTGAGCAATAGTCGACCAACTTACATTTGCAGTTGAAAATGTTTTTCATTTACTTACAATGTTCAGTTTGTTCCTGGCATAAATTCATCCCATATACAGAACCCTGCATTGTGCGTGGTTCGACACGCACTTGGCAAGTTTTTTATCTTTGATCTGCCTTTTCTCTTACAACCGCGTACAACATATTTTTGTTTTCTTTTCTAATTTCTTTATCACTAAAACGAAAATATTTACTAGCAGCTTCTGCCCGCGACTTCGCGTGTAAGTCGTAAGACACCACAATTATACTAAAATACCAGCCACATTTTAATAAAACTTCCCTGAATACTACGTTTGTAGTTTTGGTCACAACAGTCAAAATATACAGAGAGTTCAGGACTGGTGACGCGAGAGCAAGCGACTTAAAGTTCCATGTTCTATCATAAAGGGTTTGGTTTCCGCACTTAGTCCTTCAGGTGGACCATTGTATGTACATGGGCCATGGCGGCCATCAGTGGTTATTCCAACCAGCCCACCTCCCTCCAAAAGTTAATTACTCCTCCCAGTCTGTTTAGAACATCTGTGAAAGTTCTGGGTTCCCTGGGTGTCTGGGTTTCTGTTCTAATCTGGGTGACGCCTGTGCATTCAAAGCGCACATGCGCAACGGTTTCCTCAGCCTCCATGCAAGTGCTGCATAGAAGATTGACCTTTATGCCTATTGTGTGGAAGTTTGTTTAGCGAGCAGTGTCCCGTGATGGTCCCCGTCACCAGGCGCAGGCTAGTCCTGTCCAGGGGTAATAAATGCCTGGTTAGTCTACCATCTAAGAATGGCATAGCCTCCCTGGACTATCTGCAGCCCGGTGTCGAGGTCCACCAGCTCTTTTCTAGTGAATTATTATAGGCCTGCCTTCCTGCATATACACTAATGTAGTTGGACAACACTGATACACTGAATGTTTCTCATGGTCATTCTTACAGATTACTCCTGGCGAACACCTATCACTAAAATCATATAATATAACAGTAGGTACCTACATTGTTATTGTAAACACACGGGATTTCTCATTAAAGGCTCGTACAGACTCGCGCGATATCGCGGGCGCGACGCGGCTCTAGTAGCACAATTTCTTTGTCGGTGCCTGTCGCGGCCGCGATATCGCACGAGTCTGTACGAGCCTTAACAGTCACCTAACCATAGATATTATTTTTATCATAATCGGACACCTGAATCGAGCCACCCTGCATATTTTTGTTGAAAGATCTCTATCTTTTAAAATAATTAATTGCAATAAGACGTCTTTTCGCGTTTCTTAGGGGCAAAATTAGCGTTGAATTTTTGAAGAAAACAGTGGTATACATAGAAACAACGTTTATCTAATAACCTCCAAGAATATTTACAACGGCCGTCATGCGGTTTGGCATGGAATGCCACTTTGAAGTGCTGTGGAATGTTCTCCCATGCTTCCAAATTTAAATTGCAGGTATTCTCGAACAATTATTGCAGTGGGCGCTCTTGCGTTAAAATCATTCATACATAGTTTCACCAGACTTATAGGCTTAGACTACTAGGTTTAGACTTATTATCTATGCAAAATTTTAACAAAATCTATCTATTTTTTGCGTGATGCTGGAACAAATTTTCAGACAGACAAAATTTTTAAAAACTATAGTTTCGGCATCAGAATCGTTCCTAGACCTCGTGGCAATTACTTTTATCAAAAATATTCAACGTACAGTTTTGACTTCGTTACGATTTTATTATATGTATAGATTGGACCTTTCAGGTTTTTTCACTAGAAAGATAAATTACATTTAAGACCCGGATTATCAACAAAGAAATAGATTAAGCTGGCTGTCAACAAGCGGAGATGAGGTAGTGAGATTAATTCTCACGTTTCCCCACAATTTGGTACATAACCTGTTTCGTTTGTGTTTTTACGGCAGACATTTTATCTTCGCGGTTTATTTATTGCTAGCATTTGGGGTTTCGAGACAATATCGTTCAAATTGTTTTGGTAATGGGAAATTTAAACTCTTTGCAGAGAGACAGACGTTGATTGGCAACCATTTTGGGTAAAATAATAAATAACATTAGAAAAAAAGAAATAAAGAAAGAAAGAAAAAACAGGTAGGTAGGTAAACAACAAAATAGATCTACATTATAATCACGAACTCAAAACCGAAATAGTCGGCAGCTGCACGTCATGACTATGACAAGGCTTCCATTCAGCATGATGTTGTGCTAAGCCCCCATAGCACAGCATCATGCTGAGTGGAAGCCTTCTTGTCACAGTCAACCCGCATCACAGCGCTGATTTTCAGTGGTCACCCGAAAAAGACGTACGGAAACCAAGTCAGGTTTAATTAGTTGTACATAAATAGGTAACAAAATAATAAACAGTACTTAGAATATAATTCAACTATGCAACCAATTAGGAATGAAATTATTCGGATGGGAACTGGAGTTACCGACATAGCTAGCAGAGTAAGCATGCTGAAGTGGCAATGGGCTGGCCTTGTTTGCCGAAGGACCGATGACCGGTGGAGCAGACGAGTACTGGAGTAGAGACGACGCCCCCCCAGCTAAATGGACCGACGACCTAAAAAAGGTGGCTGGGACAGACTGGATGCGGAAGGCGGAGGACAGTTTACAGCAGATTGGTATGTCAGTCATTGTTTACAAGTTGTCTTGGAAAATGTTAGACAGCAGCGCTCAAGAATCAGGATACTCCTCCACCACAACAACGCTCCAGCTCACTACACCAGACGGACTATCGAATATTTAGCGTGTAGGTAGGTGTGGAGTTAGTGAGTATTCTCCTTACAGTCCCGAACTGGAACCTTTTCCTAAAATAAAAGGTAGAGGAATTCGTTTTATGAACCCTTAGGCTTCTGTCTTTAATCTTGCGGGTAGCGCGGCGGCGGCGGCGGCAGCAGCAGCGGCTCGGGAGCCGGGCCGGCAACGCAGACCCGTTCTCGAAACCAGCGAGCAGATCGCGCGGCACTATAGCGGCGTAGTGTTGTGTTCGTGGTTGTGTCGTCGAGATATTTGTTTTTATTCGCGAACGATATGTCTGAACAACGGCGACAACATCTTTTTGATTCAAATTTATTCCTACCGTCACAAAATAAATTGCATAACACTGCAGACGCGCGGGCGGTCACCGGTTGATTGGAGTGCACCGCTCGTTGCCCGCTTCTACGCCGCTGCCGCGCCGCTGTTTTCGAGGGCCGGTCCATTTGATTTTACGCATTAGATCCTGCCGCTCCCGCGCAGCCGCCGCCGCCGCCGCCCACTGCCCGCAAGATTCGAGGCAGAGGCCTAAATATGCCGTGGCTGCGTTTGAAAAAGGCGTGAACGAGATCCCTAACGAAGAGTCGGCCCACTGCTTCCGTCAATGGTTCCATCGCCTACGACGGTGCTTAGAAAGGAACGGAGACTACTGCGAAAAGCAATTAAAATACTAACAGGCTTCTACATCATTCCGTTTTTTATTTTCTAAAAACTTTCAGTGTGACCCACACAAATAAAGTAGGTACCCACCCAAAACATACACCCCGCGTGTATTCTCGGTATTCGCGGTAAGGCGCCAGTTATGTTTAAGTCCCATGTAATAAGGGGCAGCTCATTGCCATCAACTGGGCACTAATTCAGACTCCGGGCTGTTACTGAGAAATTCCAGATGGAAAAACCCAATAACACTTTGACCCGGGAAACCCGGGTGTGTAGTTATTTATATTACGCCTGGCATCACTAACTGGAAGTTATAAGGAACGCTTTGTATTTTCGTGTTTTAAGGGTTCCGTGAAGTCAACAAGTAACCCTTATAGTTTCGCCATGTCCGTCTGTCTGTCTGTCCGCGGCTTAGCTCAGAGACTCTTAAGACTAGAAAGCTGTTATTTGGCACGGGTATACATATTACTCACGCCGACAAAGTGGTAAAATAAAATCTTCATATATATATTTTTTTAGTTTACCTCCCTATACGTAAAGTGGGGATGATTTTTTTCGTCTATTACATGGTGTGGGGTATCGTTGGATAGGCCGTTCAAAAATATTACGGGTTTGTAAAAACCATTTTTCAATTCAGGGATACGTTCGCGTAATATTAAGCTAAGTGCTGATTTTTGTTAGAGTCAAGTGTCCCCCCTGCCAGCTAAATGGTTGTAGTTGGATATGTGAACAAAAATCACAGCAGACGATCTTATATGACGAAGTAAAAAGGAAAACTCTCACAGTTGAGAAACATGTTCTCCTATACATTTCGTATCGAAGAACATGTTTTTCAACTACAATGTTAAGTATGTTCTTGGGATCAATTCATCCCAACTACGGAACCCTTCATTTTGCGTTTTTCGACACGCATTTGGTCGGTTTTTGTTAATTAGTTGTGAAAACGTTATATTATTCGTTTCTGACGATGAAAAAACAATAGGATAAAAATTCTAATTGTAATTAGTTACAATTAGTAACATAAAGTGAACAAAAGCTGATTTCCAGATAGATTTTATCATTGTATCGGTAACAAAATTTCAGTAAATAACTTGATGTGGCGATCATATTAATATGTCGAGGCTGTGGAATTCGATGTCATTTTACCGAAATAATACCTACCTTGTTAATTTGTCATACAGGTAAATAAACAGAAGTATATCTTCAAACGAACTTCTTCGACTGAATTCGCTACGTGTCGCCTTTTATATCGAGTTTTTTATCGTCTTTCTTTCATTCAAGATACTATGTTATTTCAACGGAATTGATCCTTATAATAATAATAATAATAACCCCACCGCCGTATCTCTACGTTGACGTCGTGGTGGGGCTTGCGCGCTCTGAACTCTAGGTCTGTGCCGGTAGAGTTTACTTTGCCGGAACATGTCTAGGGTGAGGAGCCAGACCAAGAGAGATACAGAAACCCGCAGGGCAGCATGTGGCTAGCTGTTGGGCAGTTGCGACCCCACGGACCCTATCTCCCGGGAGAAGTCATGTTCCTCATCTCTGGCTTGCCTTTATTGGCCGGTTGGAGTGAACACTGACGAGGAACTGAGCTCCCACCTCATTCTTGCCTTTATTGGCCGGCTTGAGTGGAGATTCGCAAGAGCAAACGTGCTCGGAGGAAGGAAGTATTCCAGTAAGTGCTTGTAGGGATCTTGACCATCTTCCGGGCTCTGGGATTATTCTGAGAGCCTTGGAATACCTCTCCACTCCTCGAGCACCTCAGGACATGTTGCCCCCTTGTCGCTACGTCACTATGAGCTAGCGACCGTTTTCGGGGGCCCATTATTGAGTGTGCAAGTCACCCCCTGCCATTTTATCCGTGTATAATAAAACATTGATCAGGCAGGGGCCATAGTCCTTCCATAGTTTTTGGTAACCAGTCCATTTTAACCATCCAAACCCATAGTACAATATCTTTGTTTTCCATATCCTGCAATAGTCCTACACCAACCGGGGGTTATCCTTGGGTGCACTTGCATAGTGCGTACAGGGATAATCGTCGGTTGGTGCCTCATTTAATTTAAAAGCATCTAACGGGCCTCTGCGAGTTGGCTTCGGCCCCTCGTACGCCTTCCAAAGGTCCGGGACCCCAGGGTCCCGAGATATGTAGACATATATAAATAAAATAATAATAATAATAATAGTGATGGATCGAATAGAGCGGCGCGCAATGATTATTGACATAACAGTCCCACATGACGAGAACCTCGTGAAAGCCGAGAAAGATAAACAAATCAAGTATCTTGACTTGGCTCGCGAGGTTGTCGACATGTGGGATGTGGACTCAGCGATCATTGTGCCGATAGTCGTATCAGCCAATGGCTTAATTGCCAAGAGCCTCAACCAACACCTAAAGAGGCTCTCGTTGGGCGGCTGGATCAAGGGCTTGATTCAGAAAGCGGTACTTCTGGACACGGCTCGCATTGTTAGGAGGTTCCTCTCTCTGGAGCCCTGACCGCCGGTAGCTTGGACCCTGTTCCCGATACCGGTGGGCTACTATTTTTTATATTTTTAAATGTTTTTATATTTTTTATATTCTAATATTTAAAAATATAATTTATATGTATTTATTTGAATAAAGGAAATAATAATAATAATAATAATTTATGTAATTTATGTCTTATGAATGACTCTTTCGGTTGGTATCATAAAATACAGGATGTTTTTTTTTTTACATTTCACCGGTTCTATTCCCTGCTCAAGCAGGTGATTTTTCAAAAATCTTTAAATGCACTTTTAATTATTTTTGAAAATAAAGGAATGTTTCTTTTCAGTAAAGTTTGCCATAATCAATATTAAGGGTACTTTTCCTTCAACCACGGTCTTTTTTTTCCAACCTGTATATATACTTAAGAAGCTTTCTTAAATTTTATTATATATTTTTCTTTTTTTGTGAATTTTCTGGAGTATCATATACATATATCTGTGAATTTTCTTGAGTATTATATATTATACTCATCATTTTAAACACGGAAGTTAATTTAATAAGTAAAACAATATATATAATTATATAATATTGTATTTGTAACCCTAGCGATTATTCTCACTGTATTGTATCCTATCGTTAATCTGTGAACAGCGTTGTGGGCTGCAATTTTGTCTCTAAGTTTTATGTATTTTCTTGTTTCTATGTTTATATTGTAGTGTTTGTTGTTCCTCTTGAATAAAAATAAAAAATAAATATTAAATCCAATAATAGACCTATGCTCAAGCATTTGACTGAATATCGTTTTAAAATGCTGGGCATTTGGCTTCGTTGAGTATTCGGCGCCTCTCTTTATCCAGAATATCTAAGGGAACGTACCCATACTACGTGACCCGTTCAGGGGGGGGGGGTGGTTTAAAAAAATATCACGCTTGGACACAGGGGCGGGGGAGGGGCGAGGACGCTTAGGTTTTCGTAACATAGTCAATATGCTCTAGGGAAATCTCGCGCTTCTTCGAGCTATATTCAAATTTGGCGCGCAGCGGTTAGCGTTTTTAAACATACTTACATGTGGCAACACTGACGCACATATGCCTCCACCCAACGGACGTCAGCTGATTCAAAACTGAGTTTGCCATGCAGTGCAGTTGTCAAGCAAAGCGACGAGAGTTTGTGCTGGTACGATAAAGTCGTTGTACGGTCGGCTGTACATTGCGTTTATTAAATGTCACAAGGATACAGTATTCTTCTATACCCAAAGTCTCTAATTCAGATAATTTATGTAAACAAAGTAATGTCAAGAATAGTCCTTGTCAAAATGACAGGACAGTGGTACAAAACATTTTATCATATTTTTTTTGTAAATATTCATCGCTAAATTAAAGTGAATTAATTATAAGAACTATGCAAACAAAATACCGTTGCCAATCAATGTTTTGTGTAGTATGTCGGAGACACGGCATATGATCGTCATAATCAGCCCTTTTAAATCCTGTGCTAGACGTAGGCCTTCCAAATCGATTTCCACTCGAAACAGTTTACAGCCGTTTTCATCCAAAATGTGGCTAGATAAGCTACTTACATTATGAATATATGAATGAGAGTTGTAATATTAGTGTTGTTGAAGATGTAAAAAATTTGAAAAATGTTTGTATCTCCTGCATTGTTACCAGTATCATAAAATATTTTATACCAGAAAATCTCTTTTTTTTTAATAACTTTGTTTAAAACCGAAAATTTATAAAAATAATTACGGTAAGATTACTTTTTAATTATTATTTCTTAAAATCAGTACGTAAAAGAAAATGAAACCTCTTTTTTGGCCATTTTATGTGAATTACCATTACGAAGATATCTTTTTGCTATGTTATCCCCTTTGTTTACATAAATTATCTGAATTTGAGACTTTGGGTATAGATAATATTATTTTCACTTGTATTATAAGTATGCACGCACTCTTGGCGTCACGCGGCTAGAGTGCGTGCCGTATTAATCAAGACAAATATGAGCCAAATTATTACTTTATTAACTTTCTGTTTCCAAAAAATGATTTGAAACCATATTTATGAATTCCTTTGTGAAAACTAGAGGGAGAGGGGATCTCGGGATATACTACGGGTGGTCACCGAGGGGGGAAGGGGGTAAAAAAGTTGCAAAAAATGGGTCACGTAGTATGGGTACGTTCCCTTATAGTTTCGCCATGTCCGTGTCTGTCTGTCTGTCCGCGGCTTAGCTCAGAGACTCTTAGTACTAGAAAGCTGTTACTTAGTATGGGTATACAAATTAATGACGCCGACAAATTGGTAAAATAAAATATTGAAATATGTATTTTTTTAGGGGACCTCCCGTACCTACACGTAAAGTGGGAGTGATTTTTTTTTTTGTCTATCCCATAATGTGGGCTATCTTTGTATCGTTGGATGGGCCATTCAAAAATATTGCGGGTTTGTGAAAACCATTTTTCGATTCAGGGATCAGTTTGCGTAATATTAAGCTTTAAAGTGCTAATTTGTGTTACAGTCAAGTGTCATGTTGTGTGTTCCAGCTGGCAAATGTAAAAGTAGCTCTGTCTGTCTGTTACGTTTTCACGTCTAAAACGCTGAACCGATCGTTATGAAATTATTAGAGATATAGCCTGGGATATGGAAAAGAACATAGGCTACTTTTTTACGCGATAACCGATATCCACGCGGGCGGACCCACGGGCAAAAGCTAGTAGATACTTAAAAGGCACTTTTGAACGTCAACATTTACAAAAAAATTGAATTGATTCTAGTTGCCCCTTCCAAACCTATGGAGAAGAATGGGCAAGAAACTCCATACTTACTCTGTATACATCCATACTAATATTATAAATGTGAAAGTAACTCTGTCTGTCTGTCTGTATGTTACGTTTTCACGCCTAAACCGCTGAACCGATCGTCATGAAATTTGGCAGAGATATAGCCTGGGATATGGAGAAGGACATAGGCTACTTTTTTACGCGATAACCGAAATCCACGCGGGCGGTGCCGCGGGCAAAGGCTAGTTAATTATATAATTATACATATGTGAAGACGATGGGTATCTAGAATAAAAATTACTATATCACAATGTCTAGGTAAAAATAATGAAAAGTAAAGTAATGACAGATAAATTAATTATGTGACAGATACACGATGCTCACATATTTACGAACATTATAAAAGTAAATGATTTTCCTAAAATAACAAATATATGTCAGTGTGTGAGTTCCAGTAATGACAAAATGAACATTGTACTGAACGGTGTACATTATTACACACATACATATACGTCCTTATTACTTTGGAAGAATACAAGCGTTATGGTACGTTAACATACAAGCTTGACATCTGTCACTTTAGATTTACTGCTCATAAACACGTACAGTGACATCACATGAATTTGATTCGAACGCTATTGGAATAGTTGGGACATTGCTCCAACTATGTGTAATTTGCACCGCAGTTATTGCTGCGCGTCCACGAATTAACAAACTATTGTTTGTGATCGGTATTCGGTTATCAAATGACGATATTATCATCGTGATGACACGTTGCACAAGTGTTATCATGAAATTAACATAGGGGATGTCGTGTCGTGTTTATGGATGGCATAATAATCGTCAGTGTTTGATAAATCTAAAGAGTATGCTGGCGTTTGCCTAGCATTGTAGTCAGCCTGCGTAGCATTATTATCTAAAGCTAAAACATTTGTTTCCTACGTCTGTCTTAATTACCTAGAACTTATTAACAAGGAGGATGCAAATTTAGCTTTAGCAACTAGTCTAGTAACAAGTGACTTCAGATTTCTCAGCAGTTTTTATGATCTAAAATTCATTTGATCCAGGTATTTCAGAATAAATATTTCTGGATGTGCAGGATAAGGTTTGTTCGTCTAAATGAAGCGATTTGTGTAATTTTAACAGTGTATTTTTAAAGAGTTCATTTCGTTTAACAGATATTCGCTTGACGGTTGGCAATTCGAAAAAGAAGAAAACATTTTTAAGTTTTGACGGAGGACCGAGTGAAAAAGGAGACCGAATATGTTGCCGCCTCCAAGTCTCTTGCAGATGGCGTGGACACTGGAACATGTTCCATGTGGCGTAGGCTGGGAGACGCCTTTGTTCAGCTGTGGACTGAGATGGGCTGAGTTGATTGATCGATGTTTCTATTATAATATTGTTCGTGGTTTAAAACATACTATATTATATAGAGAGTTACATCTATATCGTCGGCTGAGGCTATGTACCAACATAATGTATTCTTTTAATTGTGCGATAAGGAGCTTTAAGGACATATGATGGGCGATAAAATGGGGAAGTGGAGCAAGAGACAAATAATGGTACCCAAGGGATGACAATAGACCCTGGTCCAGGCCATGGTCCGGAGCAAGAGTGCATGGGAGGCAGCCACCTCCTTTTGCGAAGCAGTAATGCTCGCGAAGGAGGAGGCGGAACGCGTGAGGGAGCGGCAGTTTGTGCGCCCTCATGCCCCAAGTCACCGCAGGAGACGCCCTAGGCGGCGGGAATCGGAAGCCGATTCCCGGCCACCGCAGGCGCGGGCTTGCGGACGGCGAGCTATGGGCAGCTCACCGTCCAGTAAGGACTAGGCCCGGGTCGACGGCGCGTTGTATTCCTCGCGGGCCTCAAAGAGATGTCAGCACGCACTGACGGGGTCCACTGGGACCGGTGCCTACCAGGGTAGCGGGTTTGTCCGAAAGGGATATCGTGGCCCTGGTACACAGGCAACTGAAGGAACACGGGTGGGTTTTAGTCAATAAAAGTCTGACACGCCTCCCGCTCCACTCAGAGCGGGAGAAGTTATTTGATAAATTCCCACCCAAAATAAAAAAAGGGGTGGCAATAGAAGTCGAGGAAGACAACACACAAGGTGGGAAGACGAAATAAAATTGACAGCAGGAACAAACTAGAGTAGGGTAGCTCAAGACTGGCAACAGTGGAAATCGTTGAAGGAGGCCTTTGCTAATGAATAATGAACTAATTCAAATTGGTACTAACATTTGTACGCCTAATGGCAAAGCATAGAGAAGTTACAAAAATGTAACATCTCACACACCTGTGTATCTTTAACCTATGTTTACAAATAAATAATCTGAATCTGAATCTGAATCTGAATAGACACTAACTCACTAATTTGCTAACTTAGAGACATTTTGTAGTATTTTTTATTTTCTGAGTTTAAGTGTAAATGTTAGTTTTTTCGGATTTAAGGGCTTTATTATTATTATAATTACGCGAAATAGTTTCTAAAACAGCAAAAAAATCCGTTATAAGCAAGAAAATAAATACTACTACAATAGCCCTATAAACAGCAGATAGGATATAACATTATATCCATCTATTCGAGCACTAGTCCAGACGAGAATTTATCTTATCCCAGCGTACGACGGTGTATACGACGCACATCTCGTCTAGAAGTACCCTTAGCCTAATATTCTGCGATGTCTGGTTTTGTATATGACAGGACCTTAACGATATTTTGCGCATTTTTATGTGTGACAACGAATGTGAGTGAAGATTTTTTTTGTCAGGATATATCGCGCCCCCAGTGCGATAAAGGCGTAAGTAAGAATACGTAACTTTTTTTTTTATTGCAGTTTCGTATAGCGCAGATAAAGATACACCATGCTCAATTTGTCCGTTAAGATCTGACGAAAAATTAAGCCATTATACCAAAAAAGACATTTGACGCGTCACATAAGTTTTACATTTTTTCAGATAAAAAGGTCCATAAACGTGTGTAAAACTTAAAATATTAATTATTCTTTATACACGACAAGTTGAGGTATCTCAAATATTGTTGAAAAAAAGCTTGATTTTTTTACTGTTTAATGGTATATAACAAAAGATCATAAGATCAAATGCTAAATAGATATATTAGACCAAACAGTTTTTTGCTCTCCTGTAAAGTTGGTATATTCTTCTTACGCCTTTTTCGCACTGGGGGTGCGAATATATACCTAGGGAATTCTAAGTATGTATTGTGTGTGATTTGCTAATGTTTCGGATTTATCATAATTAATGGTAAAAAATAAGGCACATACATAACTTCACGCCCGAAGATGGCTTAACACGAGGGGAATAAAACCGGCCATGTGCGTGTTAGACCACACACAATGAAGGGTTCCGTAGTTGAGAGATTGGGACAAATTTATCCCAAGAACAAACTTAACATTGTAGTTGAAATACATGTTATTCCATACATTCCAACTGCAAATGTAAGTTGGCTTTTGTAAAGCCAACTTAGCTGTGATAATTTTCCTTTTAACTTCGTTATATTATACTACAGCATTGAATTTTTTCACATATCCATGAACAACCATTTTAGCTGGCAAGGCCAGGGCCTCAAGTCTGCTATTACAATAGTGTCAGAATGGTCTCTTCATTGTGAGTTTTTGACAGATTTGCCATAAAAACACTGTCAAATACTCACAATGGCGAGACCATTCTGACACTATTGTAATAGCAGACTTGAGGCCCAGGGGACACTTGACTCTAACAAAAATTAGCACTTTAAAGCTTAATATTACGCAAACGGATCCCTGAATTGAAAAATTGTTTTTTACAAACCCACAATATTTTTGACGACCTATCCAACGATATCCCATGGGATAGACGAGAAGAAAAAATAAATAAGCAGTCATATGGACTGCCGACAGAAGTGGAAACACAAAACTTTGGAATTTGTGTTTCCACTTCTGTGTTGTTCTTTTATACATATGGCTCATGAAAAGCGTTCGGTGACGATGACGCGAGTTCCATGATTTTTGTTCACCCAAAAAGTACACATAATACACAGTATACATATAGCGCATGGAAAGAAAGCGTTCGGTGACGATGACGCGAGTTCCATGATTTTTGTTGATTTATTCCGTTCTTATAACAAAAACTAATACCACTACATAAGTATGATTTTCAACAAATTTTATGAAACAAATATCAGTGGTATTAGTTTTTGGTATTAGAACCATACCTATCACCACTTTACTTGTACGGGAGGTACCCTTAAAGAAATATTTCAAGGTTTTGTTTTACCACGATTAATATGTATACTCATGCCAAATTTCAGCTTTCTAGTATTAAGAGTCTCTGAGCTAAACTGCGGACAGACGGACATTGCGAAACTATAAGGGTTCCTTGTTGGCTACGGAACCCAAAAAAATGTGGCTCTGCCTACCCTAGGGAGAGCCTATTACAGTCACATTTTTAAGGTTCGTTCACACGTAATAACCATGAATCGAGCACACCAATAAAAGGACTACTTCTAAAAAAAATCGTGATAAATTTTTACCGAATCCAGAGACCCTAGATTCCGAAATGATGAAAGGATCACAGACAAGGAATTTAACGTCACTGTACACAAAGCCGACAGGTTCTCACCCTTAAAATAGATGACGTAGACGCCAGTGTTGTCACTAATCGTTCGGTAATGCCAGCCTCTGAGATAGGGGTGCGCCTGCAAATTTGTTAATCGCAATTTAAGTAGCTTTTAGAGCATCCCCTTATCATGCAAACTTGCTTACCACCCGACCCCCTTAGGCTGCCTTTCCATCAGAGACATCCGACGTAGCTAAGCGGTAAAGCTAAGCTATGAAACTATGTGTGCGCTTCCACCAGAGCCAGGTGGTGTAGTGGAGCGGGTGCTATACAGGGTGGAAAAAAAAGACCGTGGTTGGAGGAAAAGTACCCTTAATATTGATGATGGCAAATTTTACTGAAAGGAAACATTCCTTTATTAAAAATAATTCTTCAAAAATAATTAAAACTGCATTTTTTTTTTTTTTTTGAAAAATCACATGCTTGAGCCGGGAATAGAACCGGTGAAATGTAAAAAAAAAACATCCTGTATTTTATGATACCAACCGAAAGAGTCATTCATAAGGATCAATTCCTTTGAAATAACATAGTACCTTAAAGAAGTTTTCACTCCAAAAACTTACCTTTTTTTAAATATTTGTTATTCAGCTAAAATAATATTTGTTGGAAAAAGCGGGAAGATACGAATTTAAAATCTTACGAAGCTAAGTTTTTTGAATGAAAACTATATTAAATTGTAATTGAAAAATCAATGACGAAAGTGAGGCTATAAAATAAACATCATAATATTGTCGAATGAAAAACATCTTTCAAAGTAATTTTCAAAATTAGAATTGCGGGTTTTATGAAATAATCAAATCAAAGCACTCAATAGGGATGTGTCCTGGGTAAAAAAAAAAGAGAAACTGTTTAGTCCATCAGTCAGATAATAAAAAAAATATTAGACACGTATTTTTTGCTTTATCATATTAATAAAAAATTACTTTGATAAAACACATTAAACTTGGGGAGTTGGGGCTCATTACGTCACAGCTACGTATAAAATCTTCTGAGAAGTGACGTCATACCACATTTGAACTCAATGTATGGCCGTAATGTTTAGATTACGTAAAAAAAGAAAAAAATGCGTGTCCAATATTTTTTAATAATCTACATGACGGACAAAAAATTTTTTGTCGTCATCCCTATTTTTAAGAGGCGTTAAAATTGGCATCTGTAGGTATGTTTTCTGATCCATTTGTTTATATTTTAACCAGATTCTTTTGGAACAGATCAAACGCAGCTTAGTACATCTCTGGTGGAAAGGCAGCCTTAGGCAGATTAGAGGCAAAGAGATTACATTTCCGAAATAATGAGAGTCATCCACGGTAGTCTGCGTATTGTAAATAAATGCTGGAGTTTCTTCGTCGCCTTTCAAGTTGGTACTTTTTATTTACCTAAGTGACAGAAATGGTGGAGGACTCGCTAATTAAATTGAAGCTTCTGCGTTTTGCGACTGCGATTAAATACTTCAGAGATTACTTACCTTTTGTTTTTAGAAGGTAGAAACATTTCTTTGCGTTCATCCCTATCCCGAAATTGAAATGTCTCATTTGCTTGTTATTTCGCCGTCATCCATGCTATTTTGAGAACGTTGTAGGTCTAGTAGACTGTAGATTTGTTGAAAATTTTCTATTTTGTTAAGTATCTAGTACTTGATGAAAGGCCTACACTGTCCTCCCATACCTATTAACACTGTTATTTGAAAATATTGTAAAAGCCAATTATTTTTAAAAGAGTAACCGTGGAGTTTTTTGTCGGCTCTTCTCCATAGGAAACGACCAATTGGAACCGTGCACCTAGCTTCTGACGTTTCATAAGTATCCATGTAGGTTTATGTGAAACAAAATATTACGATTTGATTTAAAATAAGAACGTGAGTTTAACAACCTTACGCGGTGTCCTACGTAGGCGATTCAACGCGAACGCGATCGCGAATCGAAGCGGCGCGAATCATACAAACAATGATCCTACTCTATTGCGGTGGCCTACGTAACCCATCGCACGTAAGTGCGGTGCGGCGACAAGCGAAGCGGTCGCGATCAGTTGGATCAGTACCAACTTCTTACGCTAATTCCTCCCATTCGCATTATTTTTTTAAGGTTGGTAAATTGTTTCCGTCCGTCTATGATAAATGCAGGGTACTGAATGCGGCGGCTGAAGCGGTGACTTCGCGCGCACGTAGGACAGCCCCCCTAGCCAAGTTACAAACGTTTCGTATCGAATCTCTATCTACAATCGTTGACGCCTCGTCCGCGTCGTAAGCAAATAAGTTGGTAGACAAGTCGATCGCTCAATCTACAACGTATTTAGATCAACGTTGTAGAAAGGATCAGATTTCACTCAACATTTTGAACGATCTGATAAGTTGTACAACTTGTCTACGAATTTTCTGTTCGTTTGTTCTGACCACGTGACTTAACTTAGAGATGATGTCATTCCTATACTTTTGATTCGTTTTCTATTAGCGTTGTCGATTGTAGATTGTCAACTTGGCTACGGCAACTGCAACGGCAACTTTTATCCGCGTAAACCGCATCGGATCGCTTCGTAATCGCGTTCGCGTTGAATCGCCCACGTAGGAAGCCGCGTTAATGTGTTCTGCACTGGCAAACAAACGAACACGAAAACTCAAACTCAAAGCATTTATTTCAAATAAACCAATTACAGGCACTTTTGAATTGTCAAGGGGTCGGTCAGTCAGAAAAACTAAAATAGTGTGGCGGCATCTATAACGCCACATGTGAACTACGCATCAAAGACCTGACGTCACAAATCCTGCATCGCGCAATCAGAGTTTACCGCGCGACTAGCATATACATATACAACATCCCGACATCAACCGTCGGGCAGTTGTCCACCAGACACAACACCCGTCTGGTCGGAGGATTCTTCCTTTTCAATAGACCTCATACCTCTATAGTAATTGCCTATTCCAAAGCGCAACAGGTACCTATGGAGAAGAACGGTCAAGAAACTCCACGGACTATTTAAATGATTTTTTTTTGTTGACTTATTCTGATTTTTGTTTTTTTATGATTTCTAATTGTTTTTTTTTTGTATATATAAATTTATTGTTATTTTGTGTTTGTAATGTTGTTATTTTTATTGACATTTCTTTTTCTGTATTTTTTCATCAACATTTTACATTTTCAATCTTTTCATTTAATTGACATTTTATATTCGTGATTTAAATTGGTTTTTTACATTTTAATTTGTATGTCGGTAATGACAAAACATAGCAAGAACCTTTATTACTTATAAGATCCTTAATCTTGATACCTATGTTTAACAAATAAATGATTCTGATTCTGATTCTGGACACTCTATTTAGTATTTTTTTTTTTTTAAATATTCTACTATGAGTTTGCTCTTGACTTTAGTCTAGGTCTGGATGACAGAGACAAAGTCTACGATGGAGTGAGCTTACCCAGAAGAAGCCTGTTCACTCTCACTTTGAATAGATTAGGGTTGTATGCGTTCGGAAACACAGACGCAGGCAGAGAGTTCCACTCCTTTGCTGTGCGCATTATAAAAGACGTTTGAAAGCGCTTAGTGCGAGTTGGTGGAATATCAACTAGGTAGGGGTGGTAACTTGCAGTGCGTCTAGATGTCCGATGGTAGAAGGGGGCTGGTGGAATGAGGTCGTGGAGTTCATGGGCACACTCTCCGAAGTACAATCTTTCAGTTACATCATTCATGTTGAAATTATACATGTGAGAACGATGTAAAAGGTTAAAAAGTTGACATTACGGCGATTCCATGTCAGTATCTTGAACCACAGTGTTTTATGGACTTTAACTTGTATTAACGATGCTTGCCATTAAAATAAACGTACTACTGATGAGTAAACACATTACAAGTGTGACATAAATAACTATTACGCGTATTAGAAACAGTTACACAACAAAACAGTGTGGTTCCGTATCTCGGAGATCATTAACGTAAACTTTGTCGCCCTGAAACGACATGCGTCTAATTTACGGCCCTAACTGTAATTTGTCATTTACTGTCAGCGATATCAAAGTATACAGTTGCTGTTTAAAACAATAGGTAGTGTACATGGAGGAATTTTATTATTATTTTGATGTAATAAGTTGATAAGGGGCTCGTGGCTAAGTAGTAACAGTCGCACGGGTCGATCGATCAGGTTAAGCTACGTTTGCCGCTGTTGGTGCTGTACGGGTGAAAATCTTTACATATCGAGACCCCTCCGTTCCTCGGAAAGCACGTTAAGGCCTTGGTCCCGGGGCTGTCATTCCTAAGATATTTTGTATGTCTTCTGGCGGGACATAATAGGGAGAAATATTTTTTTTCACTTGTCATTCTCTAAAGGTTCGTCTTTATGTTGTGCGTAGGCGACATAAAGTCGCTTTTTATGTTCTAGTGCATAAAGTTTTATTTTTTTCCAACAACCACACGCACAATGAAACGTCGCAGATTATAGTTGTTATTTAATTTCATTTGCTTTAATTTATATAACTTTCGTGTTTTATATCGTTAATTTAATAAAACCAGATAAAATAGTTGTCTTTATTATTTAAAAACGCAAAGAAACGTTTATATAGTGTGCAAAATGCATAACATAGTATATTATTGAATGAATACTTGTTAACCTTATGTGGGATACTGTAGCCTATCTAGGAATATCAGTTTTATGAATTTTATAAAGTTATAGTATAAAGTAAATCGTTAAAACCCGGTTGGTTCTTTCTTGCAAAAACATATTTTGTTGCTTAGTTCCTTCTTGCAAAATGGAAGTCAGATTTCATTGTTGTGTTATTACTAAAAATAAAAGTAATTCTTTATAATTAAGATACTTTTTTAATGCCATTTATTAGATAGTGAATCATTTTATTACATGTAACAATGATTTAACACAACATTGTAACTTTTTATACTAGATGGAAGCTATGGGTCTGGTTAAAAATTAGTTTTACTATGGGTTTTGGGAACAAGCTGTATAGCTTTTTAATTTTTTTTAAAGGTGGCCAAAGAGGGTTGGTTCCAAAATATGGCAAATAATATTATTTTTTGCCATATTTTGTTGTATTTTTATATTTTCTGAAGATAATAAATTACGAAAAAACAGTTTTTATGTTGTCCTGAAAAGTTCTTCAAATGCACATATCAGATTTGGCAAGCGCACCGACGATTTTTTTATAGAGCTGAACAATTTTTTCGGCTTCCCTCCTACGAAATGTCAAGCCTCGCCACTGACATCTACACTACCTGAAGTTTCAGTCACATGAATCTAGAGGATTAGGCCTTTGAAATGAAGACACGCATTCAAAGGAGCTTGCGACTGGGTTTATGGCTCTTTAGACACCAGCTTATGTGATCAGATAGACACAGTTCGACACTCACATACGAGTACAGCCACGAACATAAGTAGATCTGCGAGTTAATGCACTAGTGGTCATTTTCCGTGATTCGCCATTTTCGTTAATTCGTCAGTACCAGTACCTAATTAGTCATTTTCTTCGACTCGTCATCTGTCATTCAAAAATAAAATAATAGTTTTTTTTTAA
This sequence comes from Dryobota labecula, assembly GCA_947523025.1. Lineage (NCBI taxonomy): Eukaryota > Metazoa > Arthropoda > Insecta > Lepidoptera > Noctuidae > Dryobota > Dryobota labecula. The sequence goes on from OX383292.1 coordinate 5,423,329, forward strand.
ATTAATACATATAATTGGGATCGTCATTTTTTTTGGTAAAGTATGTTTCCAAAACCATTTCATGTGTTCATCGATACGGTAGTGGCCGGTACAGACGGAATGCATCCCAACTGCAATTACTCAAAATTGTGTGGGAATTGCACGATGATTGTGTGGCGGTATCAACAACGCCACATGCGAACTACGCATCAAAAACCTGACGTCACAAATCCTGCATCGCGCTATCAGAGTTTACCGTGCGACTAGCATATATAAAACATCCCGACATAAACCGTTGGGCAGTTGCCCACCGGACACAATACCCGTCTGGTCGGAGGATCCTCCCTTTACTATAGAGTACGAGTGAACTTTACACCCTGTTCCTCATACCTCTAAAACTGCATCCCAGCTACATCCCGACTGCACCATTTCTATAGAAACTGCAGTTAAATAAATACTCGATAATATCATAATGTCATTCGCATAAAATATCAGGTTCAAACATAATCTAAATATCTACTGCGACTATACATTGACCAATTAGTGAAAGTGACTGAATGAATAAAATGGCGCTTAGAAATTGACGAATTAACGAAAATGGCGAATCAGGAGAATTACCAGTATTGCACTAACTCTGATCTGCCTAGCTTTTTCTTAATTATGTTGGGGTCGGCTTCCAGTCTAACCAGATACAACTATTTAACATGGATCGGGCGCCTATCTGACCTCCAGATAGGCAGTTGCTCCATTACTGGGTAATACGACACCCCTTGATAAGACTGGTTGTCAGACTTTTAGGCTTCTGTCTAGTCGACTGTCAAAGATCTACGAATGACAGCCAGGACCAACGGCATGGTCACCATCCAGGAACCGACCGCAGTAAGCGTAGCTTAACCTTCAATTGACTCGTGCAGTTATCATTTAGCCACGAGATGGAATATGAATATGACAATGGAATATTGTCGCCTTTGAGGGGTCAAAGGCGACGATATTCCAAATAGTAATAATTCCCCCAGCTATACCCAAAGTCTCTAATTCATATAATTTGTGTAAACAAAGTAATGTCAAGAAATGTCACTGTCTAAATGACGGGATAGTGGTGCAAAACATTTTATCAATAATTTTTTTGTAAATAATTAATTAAAGTGAATTAATTATAAGAAGTATGCAAACAAAATGCCGTTGCCAAACAATGTTTTGTGTAGTATATCGAAGACACGGCATATGATCGTCATAATCAGCCCTTTTAAGTCCAGTGCTAGGGTAGGCCTCCCAAAACCTATTTCCATTCGAAACAGTTTACAGCCGTTTTCATCCAAAATGTGGCTAGATATGCTACTTATAATATGAATCTATGAATGAGAGTTGTAATATTAGTGTTGTTGAAGACGTAAAAAATTTGAAAATGTTTGGATCTCCTGTATTGTTACCAGTATCATAAAATATTTTATACCAGAAAATCTCCTTTTTTTAATAACTCTTTTTTCGCCATTTTATGTGAATTACCATTACGAAGATATTTTTTTGTTATGTTATCCCCTTCGTTTACATAAATTATCTGAATTTGAGATTGGATAGGAAATATCTACATTTCTTCTGAACAACGCGCTGCCGCGCTGTCGAGCGATGCGTGATCCGGCTTAACGTGCTTTCTGAGGCACAGAGGTTCTCGATATATAATGGACCCATCCACGAACCGACCGCAGCAAGCATAGCTTAACCTGCGATGGGTCCGTGCGGCTGTTATCATTTAGCCACGATCTCTAGTCACGAGCACAAATACCTTAGGGGTCCCCGAAGCGATCAGTTGCAATTGATCAATTGCCATCAACTTGTATTGTAGTAATATTGTCAATCGCTTCTATTGTATTTGGTAGACGATTAATTTGCGTATCAATCACGTAAGAAAATTCAATTGCAATTGATCGTTTCGAGGACCCTTTACAGATAATCAAAATTCAAAAGTGATTTCTCGTTGAAAAAAAAATCGCAACCTTGCAACACTTATTTCGTAATAAAGCAGATGTTTCAAAACGGGCCCAGTATATGTACAGTACCTCGAAAAATCGAGAAAAATCCTTGAAATTTGGGAAAAATACAGATAAACTGCATAAACGCATATTTTTCTTGTAATAATTTGATTTTTACTATCGACTTTCAATATGGCATCTCGCCAATTTAGGTACTCTGTGGTTAAAAAACAATGACAGTCAACCATAGATCGACCATTGATCATAGATCGTGAACTGTCTACTGTCACGACTGAACTGAACTGAACTGAACTGATCGTGAACTGTCAACTGTCTACTGTCGGGTGTTTGTTGTGTGTTGCAATTCCAAGTGTACATTCTTGTGCTTTACTACCAAAAAAAGCCAATTTAAAGTGATTGGATGATTGAAAACTGTTTTAATTGTGTTTCCCCATTTTTTTGTATGGTGTACTAAGACCTGGCCGGGGCTCCATACATTTTGAAACATCTCCTTTCGATACCTAATACTATGTTCGTAGGTAACACCATAAAATAAGTATCAATACTCTAAAGAATTTTAGAATTTTTCGTAAATGTGAGGTAGGTATAAATGCTCTTGACTGTACATCGAGCGGTTCATGTTCAGTTTAGCTTTGAAGATTTGTGTCTGTGAGCAAACACGATACATGGGTTTGATGATATTTGTCCATGTTTACTAACGCTATGCTAAATATTGAAATGACCGATGTAATTATTATACGGCCAATGTCATTATTTTTTTAAATATTATCGCAATACAAGTATTCGGAGAATGATATCTATTCTATAATGTATATCTTCTTCTATACCTGTACTTATAATTATATAAATAACTAGCTTTTGCCCGCGGCTCCGCCCGCGTACATGTCGGTTATCGCGTAAAAAAGTAGCCTATGTCCGTCTCCATAACCCAGGCTATATCTCTGCCAAATTTCATGACGATCGGTTCAGCGGTTTAGGCGTGAAACGGTAACATACAGACAGATAGACAGACAGACAGAGTTACTTTCACATTTATAATATTAGTATGGATAAACCGTAGACGAGGCGTTAAAAATAACCAACGGATACCATTTCTGGATTTTTGTGTTTGTCGGTTTGTTTGTTTGTTTGGATGTGTGAGATTAAGTTTTTCAAGTATCACGTAAAAAGGACGAAACCAATATTGTTAACTTGGAGTTTTTTTAAATAAGTTTTGGTCAACATACTTAATCGTATAAAGTTAATATAAATAATTATATATACAAATATGAACTTTGATTTGTTGGATTTGTCTCCGTCACGAATGATTAACTATTAAACCATGCGAAAAATTCACGACAAAAAAATATATTTTTTTGATGTAAATTCATTTCCTCATACATTTTGTATGGAACGGATTTTTTCATGATTCTCGAGAACGGATTGGGGAACGGAGGTACAAGCAATTTCATGCGGACGAAGGCGCGGGCAGAAGCTAGTATTTACAAATAATAATAATTTAAAAGCTAAAAGTCTTAAAATAATAATAATAATAAGTATATGAAAAATGGAGGGGAAAGAATCAAAATGCATAAAAAAATTCGTCCGCATCACTGTCAGTGGGAAAAGTGCCCAAAAAGCTGGCAGCATTGCCACGTTGTATGGCAATGCTGATTCTTTGGTCAAGAAATAGGCCAGCCCTTTTGTCACGTGAAGAGTGGACCAACAGCTTGGCGATGTCCCGAAATAATTAATTAACTATGTATAATTATAGTAAAAACATCAATCAACCCGGGAGACCCTCCGTCCGACAATAGGGGAATAAACAAGCAATTTACGCCTAAAACCGGCACGTCTTAATCACGGCAAAGGCCGCAATAGCCCGTGCAAGGAATTCAATTAGGTGACACGTTGGACCAGGGCCGTTAATGGAATCGACCCTTATAACGACTAGGGCAGGGCTACCCTATAAGTATGTGTTTTTAACTACTGGCAATGCAGAAAGTAATTTTGCAGATGGTGAATTGCATAAACTGGATGCTGAAAACAAACAGCTTGCATACATATAAGCAAAAAAAAAAAAAAAATTGTTCATCAAAACTATCGTGTATCCGAAGATATTTTTACGAGCTTGCGGTTCGTGACAATAAAAACTGCCGATTTAAAAACCGAAAATGAAACTTTAATTAAAGAACACTGATAAGAACTCAAACACTAATTATAAAACACAAATGCACTACTGATCACTCTAAAGTCGCACTCGAATATCGCTTGTATCGTTTGAAGTTTCGACTGTGTCGGGTCGGGGTCCTTATCGGCCTTATATAGTCCTTAGAAAGTTCCAGAACCTTCTACTGTAGAAACATCTAGAATGTTCGAGTACATACCGGCCCCGATTGACCAGATGTCGAAAGTTCTAGCATCGAATTTTGTAGAAGAATCTCGAGTCTACTAGTTCTGCTACTCGATACTAGATGGCGCTAGTGGTACTATACCAGGCATAAATTGTGGCGCGCAATAATATTTATGAAGAAAAAGTTGTAGTTGTTTGTAATAAATTAAGAGATATATTATTTACTAGCTGAGGAGCTCGTGGCTAAGTAATAACACGGGTCGATCCGTCAGGTTAAGCTACGCTTGCCGGGGTTGGTTCGTGGATGGGTGACCATCTTTACATACCGAGACTCCTCCGTGCCTCGGAAAGCACGTTAAGTCGTTGGTCCCGGCTGTCATTCGTGGATCTTTGACAGTCGTTACGGGTCGTCGGATACCCGAAAGTCTGACAAACAGTTTTACCAAGGTATAATCCATTGATATATTTATGTTACACTAGATTAGTAATTACTAGAAATATAATAATCACAAATTAGTCTTCAGCTATTCTTGAAATATAATCAACATTTTATTTAATGATTATACAATAGCTTCATTAAGTTAATTAACGGCGAAATAAACTATATTTTTGAGAGCACAAAAATGATGAAACTTTAGAGGTATGAGGAACAGGGTGTAAAGTTCACTCATACTCTATAGTAAAGGGAGGATCCTCCGACCAGACGGGTATTGTGTCCGGTGGGCAACTTCCCAACGGTTGATGTCGGGATGTTGTATATATGCTAGTCGCGCGGTAAACTCTGATAGCGCGATGCAGGATTTGTGACGTCAGGTCTTTGATGCGTAGTTCGCATGTGGCGTTGTTGATACTGCCACAAAACTATTAACAGCTGCTGTGACTGACACGAATGGTTTAGCACCATGAAAACTGTACTTTTATAGTTACGCAAACTTAATGTTTCGAACATTTCGAGTTTTCTCACAATCAGATAAGAAATTGACACACGTGTACGCCACGTGTAGCCTTAAAGCTAATTTGTTTAGTTTTGATGTGTATATAGTAGGTAGAAGCCAATACTGAAATGCAAACTCTTTAGAATTTATAATATCAGTAAGAACTTTATCCGATACTAGTTACTGGTTGTATTTGTAAATCAACTAGTTTATTAAAGTTTTTGCTTTGTGACATAAGGGTGTATAAAGTTGTTAACCAGAGTTAACAACTAATACCAAACAACTCCAACACCAGAGTGTTGGAGTTATTTCACTTTGCTGTTTATCAGTAGCGACAGAGAAGTTGGTCTTACAGTTTACAAGTTACATAAACATTGAGGATTCAAACTTTCTATTTGGATTAGTATCCTGTATTATTTTTGAAGTGCAAACCTTACAAACTTTACGACCATAGATATAAGAAATAAGGAGATATGCCCAGCAGCTAAAAATGTATGAAACCCCATGTCTCCAGTCTATCCCTTCCACTCGCCACAACTACACATGCAGTTCAGTAAAAAACTTTTTAACAAAAAAATAACCGACTTTCAAAAAAAAAAAAAAAAAAAATTGAAAAATAATTTTAATTTCGGAAGTCGGTGTCATTGGTTCTGTATTTTCGTTTTATGCCACCGACTTCCGAAATTAAAGTTATTTTTCACTTTTTAGTGTTTCTTTTTTTGAAAGTCGTTTGTTTTTTTGTTAAAAAGTTTTTTATTTTTAACTTTTTAGTTATGATACCTATCCCACAACAATTCGATTACCACTACTGGCTACACTGCACAAACAACAGTGACACAAGATACCTTTATGAAGTGGATTAACTACGTAGGTATTATCGAAGCTAACTCAAAAACTACCCAAGCAAAGTTAATAAAAATCGATTAATAACCATTTATAGCCCAAATGCATCTCATGAAAATTCCAATAAGGCCAAACACGGCTAGGATACATTGTTTTATTACGGAGTTCCGGTGCATACCATCCGGCTTCATCTTCAGATCAGTTCGATGGTACCATTTTCATCAGAATTATTTATTTAAATTTGCTTTATAGTCGCTTGACTATCTTAATCGAAATATCTTATCGCCACCCGTGAAATACTTATCATTGAGGAGTTCCGTTGGCCATTTGTGGTCTTCTTCATCAGTTCCACTTCATCAACTGATACTAACTGAATGCAAATGCTTGAGTTGTTAATGAAAATACAAAAATCGCTATATGTTTGCCTGTAAAATTTGAGTTCCCTCAATTCCTCATGAATTCCACCATCAGAACTGGATTTTGAAAAAAATGGGACCAATCTGAAAGTATATCCTATCAAATAAAAAAAGAATTTTCCAAATCGGGTCATAAACGACGGAGTTCTGAGGTAACAAACATAAAATAAAAAAAAAAAAAAAAAATACAACCGAATTGAGAACCTTCTCCTTTTTGGAAAGTCGGTTAAAAAGCAATAGATACGAAGTCGCGCACACACTCGCAATTCATAAATCGTAACTTACTACACAATCAATTATAAACCTTATCGCATCAAACACAACGCGCATTTACCAAGCACCGTAATCGAGCTCTATCGTTGTGCTGTGCAAAAGCCATTTATTTTACATATACGCTAATGATTGACTAAATCGAAAAGTTATCGATTCTTCCATTTATTATTGAATTAAAACTTTTGAGGGGGACCTGAAAATAACATAAATAATAAACGGTATACAAATAATAATATAAATAAACAATATTTTGCTAAAAACAAAATATTATTAAGTAAATATTTTTTTAAATCAATAAATGAGAAAATACAGATGTGTAATAAACATTATTTCACTTGTCTTCCAACCGGGTTAAAACGATTGACAAATTGAAGAATAAACTATAATAGCAATATATTCATTAGACAATCGACACTATTGTCAATAGCCTACGTTAGTAGATCTGCACAAGCACATCATTAGTTCGCGGCAAGACAAAGCGGCTGTACTACGCAACGCAACCGCAAACACAACATATCGTTTTGTGATTTTTACATTGCGTTGTCCAGTCACTTAGCGTCATACTTACGTAGTGGTTAAGAAGCAATGTATTTATTGCAAAAATAATACAGTCGCTGTTATGTATGAAAACAAAAATAACGTAGTAAAAGAAATATTTTACTATTTGTTGTTTTTCGTGATTTTAAAGACAAATATAGTTAAATACTGTAAATTATCAATTACATACGCTGATTTTAGGCAAGTATAGCTTTAGTTAAAGATACCGTGTCCTATAACAATACGCGGTTACAACAATTACGAGACTAGTAAAACTTCTTACATCTGGAAGCGAACACGTACCCTTCTGCCGGAGTCTAGAAGGGAACCCACAGTATGAAAATAATACTGGGCGGATTCTGCTTTCGTTTAAATCAATTTTCGGCTTCTAGAAAGTTCGAGAACATTCCAATACGTATTACAGTGCTGCTGCCGGCGTCGAGAAGCGATAACTACAACATTAATTCATGACTAAACAATGATTCATTCATAAATCGTCCCTCTGGTGACGAGTAGTGTACGCAAATATCCAATATTTCATTCATAAATTCTGAATTCCTCTAGCGTACTCGTAGTATGATAAAGATAAAGATAAAGATAAATTTATTTGTTCAAACATGTGTAACATGATACATAAATATGCATATATGTATGGATAGAAAATAATTTTTACCGGACCAACATGTTTTGCCTCACTCGGCGTACAAAATGTTTATATGCTATTAATTAAATTGGCAATTATAAATAAATTATTAATTAATGTCAGTTTCATACACAAAATTAGAGTTGGTACAAAATAAGGTCTATAATTCAATATACAATCAGAGGCTGTACAAAAAGTAGTCAATATTAATTACAGACAAAATATGTCAATATATAATCAAAAGAAATCAACAATAACATTCAAAATTTATCATTTAAAAAGTAAAAAATGTTATAGTAACACTTAACAGTAAGCAGCTTTTTAAGTGCTTTCTTAAATAAATTAAAGTTCAATTGCATAATGTCATTCTGGATTTTATTGTATATTAATGGGGCCATGCATACTACATCGGGTGTGACTGCATCCAAAGTCGATACTTCTCACGTCTATTTCTATCAGAATTATTTGACAAAAGAGGAAACCATTGAGGATTACTTTTTACAAAAACAGCTATTTCTAATATGTACAGTGACGGTAGTGTTAAAATTCTGTGCTTTATGAACATAGGTCTGCAACTATCCATAGTTTGCAACCCAAACATACGAAACAGAAGGACACGCCTACATTGCTTACGCCGCCCGAGAACAGAGGCCTCTATTATGTATATCAGTCACAGTGGGGGTACTACAGGTACGCCATTACTGATTGTTTGATTTCTAGTGGGCCACTCCTCTTAGTGAAATTGGGGCGGCATCGACGCCATATGCGAACTACGCATCAAAGACCTGATGTCACTAATCCTGCATCGCGCAATCAGAGTGTACCGCGCGACTAGCATATACATGGTGATTTTTAATTCACTGTTAACCTTTCAGGAGGTGATAGTACTCATGATTATAAACAACTTTCACTATGGGAACAAGTACTGTTTGATACATTTCATCGGGTAAATATTGCATTATTGTATGAAATAGCTGATATTTTATTCGATATTTCAGAGTTAGTCTCATAGTAAAAGTTGCTCATAATCATGAGTAGGTACTTTCACGCCTTGAAAGATTAACATTAAATTTAAAATCATCGTGTATACAACATCTCGACATCGAACATCGGGCAGTTAACACCCGTCTAGTCGGAGGATCCTCCCTTTTCCATAGAGTATAAGTAAACTTTACACCCTGTTCCTCTTACCTCTATAAAATAATGAAACGCCGGTTTGGTTCTTGAATACTATATTTAGTACATCGTCGCCTTGGAGAGTAATGGAGCTATTCCACAGAACTATACTTATATATAGACGTTTAAAAAATTAATGATGCGCGTAAAACAGTTATTTTGACATAAATCAGTGTCCTTAGCGTTTAAATAAAACCTGCTTACAGTCATGATATCTGTTAAATTTATTGACTAATAGAAACTATGGCTCTTTCTCAACACGTTAATGCACTTACATAAGTCCATTTCGCAAAAATTGTGTCTCAGCTCCATTGGCCTCCAATACTAAGATAATGGCGCCGATTCCCTTGTTCACAAACTAAACTAAACTCAAACTCAAACTCAAACTCAAACTCAAAGCATTTATTTCAATTAAACCATTTACAGGCACTTTTGAATTGTCAAAGAGACGGTCAGTTAGTCAGAGTCGGCAAGTTGAAGCTAGATGCCCATTCCAATACGTAAATTTACGTAATTTTAGCCGGAAAGTTTTTAATCACGTCTAAACTTGTATGGAGTAGTGACAGGCGCTGATTAATTTGACAGGACTAAACTAAAATTTATCTTCTGTCCTTTTCTTAATGAAATAGAAAGAAAAAGAAGCACTGAACTTAAATTTAGTTTAATTTGTGAACAAGGGAATCGGCACCATTGCCTTTACAAAATTAAATTTTACAATAATGATACTCATGTGCAGTGATTGACAACGAAATGGCGCGCTACCGCGCACCCCCCCCCGCGCTCGTTGACATTAAATGTAGCGTTCGGAAATTACTAACACTTACTGCCTAATTCTTCGGCGATTACAGGCATGTTATGTTAATAACCCATTTTTTTTTATTTCATGAAATATATAATAGTGTTATGGTGCACAACTTTTTACCAATTTGCAGATTATTTAATTTCGATGAGAAATCAAATAAAATCAGCCAAGCGCGTGTCAGACCACGCACAATGAAGGGTTGTTGAGATGAATTTATCCTAAGAACAAACTTAATATTGTAGTTGCAAAACAAGTTCTCCCATTCTAACTGAAAATGTAAGATTGTACGCATAATATTGAGAGATTTAAGCATGTTATAGTAAGACCATAGACTTCTTATAGTTTTTCCTATCTAGTAGTATATAACTATTTTCTGTACTTTTTTTCAAAATTTTATTCTTAGTAGTTTCGGAGACATTGTTATACTTTCTTAAATAACTTTAAAAGTTTCAAAAAAAAAAAATACTGAAATCCTTACATTTATTATTATTTATTAATTTCGTAGAAATCTCCATATAAGTTATATACACTTTTTTGACGTGACAACGTCTAATAAATCAATGAACGCCGGCTGCATGCCCGAAAAAGGGTGACTGTCCCGTCACGCTCATTGTCCCGTTACGTTCATTGTCCCGTTACGCTCATTGTACGCTTGCGCCGCATCAATGTTTTGTTATGACGTTGTCACGTTAAATTATCGTCCGTAAACCAACTTTACAGACAACCAATTTGTTTTAGTTTGTACATTTTTTTTAAATCTTCATATTTACCCCCCGTAAGTGACAATAATGTAAATAAATGAACTTTGAATGCGGGGGGCATTCAAAGTTCATTTATTCACGTTACACGTCCGTTTTTGGGTTACAAAAGTACTTATGTGTGGTACACATAAGTACTTTTGTATTATAATAATATAATTTCAACTTAATCGGTCATTGGACCGATTGGAACAGAACCCATAATTTGAAATTGAGATTCGGAACAAATTGGCTGTAACAGACAAACACGAGTGTGATCCTATAATTATGGGTTCTGTTTTTTTTTTTTGAGGTAAGAATCCCTAAAAAAAGTTATCAGTAATTTGTTGTTAACTAGGAAGCAAAGTTTTTACTCTTAACTCGAAACCAGGAAAAATTTAACCAATAATTTACCAAAACACCACCCAAATGAAAATGAAAATCTACCTACCTCAAATTTGCCAATTTTTTTAGCATATCAACTACTTGAAAGTCGGTCGCATATTCGAGTTGTCTTGGCAAGCGGGTCACAAGTTTGAAGGTAAGCTTGCACTGGATGTTGGCTCGCCAACTTTGTCTACCACAATTAACTGGCGAGAATTCGTGATCTCTCTGGTTCTTACTATGGGAAAAAGTTGGTTTCGAGTTGGTGGCAACTATTTTGTTTACCAATCTGCGTGGATGAATTTTGCTATCAAATTGTGTGTTAGGGCCCGTACACACGTACCACAACCGCACCACATCGCAGCGACAAAATGTGGGCAAGCAGTGGATATACAGTGTGATTAGTGTCGCTGCAACTTCTTGCAGTTGCGTTGTCGCGAGTAGTTGCGATGTGGTGATGTTGTGGCTAGACAGTTTGCAGACAGACAGATCGTTGTGTTTGCGATGTGGCCTTGATGTTGGTCGATATCGCCCGCATGTTTGATTCCCACGGTCAAATGTGGTCCGTGTGAGGTAATAGGTAATACGGGCTGGAGTCCGCAACTCCACGTCAATGCGTGTATTTTGCGTATGGATGGGAATATCGATTATTCGATCCATCCCAACTCAAAAGGAAGGCAAACAACGCCTTGGTGTTACTGACAATTTCACGTAGGGTACCTGGGTTACTGAAGCACTTGGCCCTGTATTGTATGTGGCAACCACAGGGCAGTTTAGTATCACATGAACTGCTGTCTCATCGTCCTCCATACAGGCCCTGCACAGCGGACTGTCTATATATATTATATATATAAATTAAGGCCTCCAGTCAGGGCATAAAATTTAAAACTAAGCGATTACACGCTAAGGGCACCCCCCTGCGGGGGTGCGGACCTCGGCTTAGGGCGTTGCTGGGGGAGGACAGCAAGGGACGGGCTGGATCGGATTGTGTTTTGTGTCACCCTATGTAACATTTCTACAATAATGTCTGTAATTTTTGTGGTGTACATAATAAAGAGTATTCTCTCTTCTATCTATCTATGATGTCACCAAGTGCGAGGTCCCGGTTCACGATCGTTCAGAGGGTACTGTTTTCTAGGAAGTTATTGTTCGTTGTCTGTGGTAAATTCTGGGACCAAATAGATAGACACTCTCTACGTGTTGTTAACCGTCTACGACTTAATTGCATCGCATTGCAGTTTTATACAAACGGAGAAACAAGCAGAAACTCCAAGAAATTAGTACCAATTCCATCGCAACAAAAATATAGAGTACAAAGCGAGTTCTCAACGAGATAAACTAGTAAAAACTGATAGTACGTAGTTGTTTTTGGCGACCGGCCAAAGTAAGTTCTCGGTGGGCGAGAGGTGCATTCCAACCTGGGCACCACTAATGATACCGGTTTAGGGGAAACGTACACTGTGTGGGAAATCGCGTCGCGGAAAATTGTGTTAGGTGTTTATTTGCATGGTCAGTTAGGCGATTTGGCATCTGTAAATGTGTTAATGCATAGCCTATTTCGAAAATTTTGTATTTCTTTTCGAACACTGTTTAGTAACACAGAAAGTCATAATCATCATTTCAGCCGAAAGACGTCTACTGCTGGACATAGGCCTCTACCAAGCACCGCCACGTCTTCGACTGGTTCTGTGCTTCCCGCATCCAGCGGATTCCTGCGGCCTTCACAAGGTCATCGGTCCACCTTGTGAGAGGCATTCTATCGCTACATTTTCGGCCCCATCGGCCATCTATTCTGCGAGCAATTTGGCCTGCCCACTGCCACTTAGTTTCGCAATTTTTCGGGCTATATCGGTTACTTTGGTTCTCCTGCGGATCTCTTCATTTCTGATTTGATCACGTATAGAAACTCTTAGCTTAGCCCTCTCCATCGCTCTTACACAGAAAGTAGTATGAACTAAAGTAGAAGAAGAAATGTTCTCTAAAAACTAAGTTAGGGAAGCAAAAGAAGGCTTGAGTTAGACTATTCCCAAATGCAGACCTCTTCCGTACGCAAAATACGCGTATTGACGTGGAGTTGCGGACACCAGCCCGTAGTAGAGAGTACATGCTCTATATCCAGCTCTGGAAATATGTAAACTTGTAAATCGGGGAAGTTTGAAGAGATATCAAATAACCTGGGGCCCAAGTCTGCTATTTTTATAAGGTCGTCACTCCAACACGATCCCACTGTCATTTTGCTAAAAGTTCGTAATCTGCTAAATTCATAATGGTCGATCATTGGTCGGTCAATGGTCGCGTAATAGAATTGTATTACAATGGAATTTTGAACATTTATTCATGCCAGATTTCATTCATATATATTTTTACATATTATTTATTAGTGTTATAAGCAATCTGAAGTAGTAGGAAGTTGGAAGTTTAGTAGGAAGTTTCATTTGTCATTATGCACGAGATTACCAATTCTTTCAATGGAGTGTCAGTGGCTGACCATTGGAAAGTTATAATGGCGCCATTATACTAGTAGATTACCAAACTTGTCAAAATCAACAATTATGACATCAATGATAGACCATTCTGACACTATTGTAATAGCAGACTTGAGGCCCTGGTATATCTTCCAACAACTCTGTTGGAGTATTAAACACTAGAATAAGAATAGAATAAGAATAAGAAGTTTTTATTTGTATAGAATGTAGGTATTACAATAAGATGTTAACAAAAGTTCAAGAGTCCTGGTACATCCTGCCTTTCGGCATACAAACATTTATGGGTAGACACCGGTACATACATATGACATAGCAGGTTATCAGCGTGATCAGCGTAGGAAAAAAAAAAAAACGAAAATATGTTCCTATATACTATCACAAATCATCATTCAAAAAATCGGATATAGAATAGTAACATTTTTGTAACAATAAGTCAGTTAGTCGCTTTTTGAATATTCTAAATGGTTGTTCTTTTATAACTTCAGGTAACTTATTGTATATCTTTGGCGCCATACACATAACGCTTTTTTTAAACAGTGTGGTGTTATAGCTACCTGTGTGCAATAAATTTTGATACTGAGATCTCATACAATTTGTCCTCTTTCGTATCTCACATAACGATGGAAACAGATGCGGGTTGCTTTTTACAAAAATGGCTATTTCTAGAATGTACAGACATGGGAAGGTTAGTAATTTATGTAATTTGAAAATAGGAACACAGCTGTCCGTAACATGTAAGTTAAAAATTGACCTAACACATCGTTTTTGGGCTTTGAAAATGTTTTCTCTTTCACTACTATTACCCCAGAATATGATGCCAAACCTCAACGTTGAAATAACGAGGCCATGGTAAGCAACAAGGACTGTATTGGTATTGACTTTTTTAGATAGGTTGTATAACATATAGGCGAAAGTACTTAACTTTTTACAAATATATTCAGCTTGAGATTTCCATGTTAATTGATTGTCAATTAATATTCCCAAAAATTTAGCTACCTTAGCATTTTCAATCTTATGACCATTATAATTGACGTTTAAGTCTTTGGGATTAATTCGTTGGTAGAAATGCATGATATTAGTTTTTTGTATATTTATTTTTAAATTATTGTAATCAAGCCAGTTTACTATTTAAGAGTGTTGTTAATATCATTTTCATAGTTTTCTTTACTTGTGCATTTAACTAGTGCTGTACTATCGTCAGCAAACAATATGATTGGATGGTCTATTTGAAGTGGAAGGTCGTTGATATAAATTAAGAATAAAGGCGGACCGAGAACGCTTCCTTGAGGGACGCCATATTTAATGTTTCTATAAGAAGATCTGAATTTTATTTCACGTTTTGTATTCAAACAAATGTCAGAAATTTCAGTATACTGCATACGACCAGTAAGATAGGATCTAATTAAATTTAATGCATTTCCTCGAATTCCGTAAGCTTGAAGTTTGTTTATAAGTGTCTCATGATCTACGTAGTCAAAGGCCTTTGTCATATCCGTGAAAATGGCGCAAACTGGTGTTTTGTTATCTACGTTCACCATTATAGTTTTTAATAAATCGAATATAGCCATATTGATGTTTTTATCTTTACGAAAACCTTTTTGTTCGTCACAAAGTAGGTTAAATTTTGTCAAATAATTGTAAATTTGTTCATATATAATTTTTTCTATTACTTTAGAGAACACAGGAATAAGAGCAATGGGTCTGTAATTTGACATATTTTCTTTATTGTTTTTTTTATGAAGAGGTTTTACAATTACTGTTTTGAGACTCTTAGGAAATACCCCGGAAGATATACTTGCATTAATAATATGACTTAAAGGACCAGAAATCACATTAGAAACGAATTTTATGACTTTAGTGGAAATGCCGTCGTAACCAAAGCTCTTTTTATTCTTCAATGATCTTATTACCCTTGATACGTCTTGCGGTACAACTGGGGACATGAAAAACGAATTTGGATTATGATCTATGTCTTTTACACGATGAGATGCAGATTTCGGTGAATCCGAGACTTGATCGACGAAAAAATCATTAAATGATTCAGCTATATCTTTAGGGTTAGTTATTATAACACCATGATTATTTATCTTAGAGATGGGTTCATTAATATTATTATTGTTGTTTATTATATGCCAGGCTGTCTTTGATTTGTTTTCCGAGTTTAAAAGTAAGTGGTTGTTTTGAGCTTTTTGAGTTAATTTGACGATTTTTTTAAATTTTCTGGAATAATTACGAAATTTTTGTCTATTTTCATCTGTGGGTTTTATTCGTTGCTGCCACAGTAGGAAGCGCTGTCTTTTACTGCATATACGAATACCCCGTGATATCCATTTAATTGTTTTTCCAAATTTAACAGTTGTGTATTTTATGGGGAAGCACAGATTGTATAGTAAAAGAAACAAATCCAAGAACATATCATATGCTAAGTTTGGATCCTCGCTATTATATACCTCTGAAAAAGTTAATGATAGCAGGTGGTTTTTAAATTTGAGTAGATTTTCACCCGAAATATCTCGTGTACTTTTACGCCAAGATTGTATCTGAAATGATTTATTAACTTTAATTTTGAGAAATTGCGCTGTGTGATCAGACAATGCTAAGTCTATTACTTCCCATTTACATTTTTGTCTGTAATTGTGAGCAAAATTATCTAAACAAGTGTTACTGTTAAGCCTGGTGGGAACATTTATTTCTAATTTTAGGTTATAGCTCAGGAGAAAACATTCGAGTTCCAATGTAAATCTATTTCTCAACATTGTATTTATGTTGAAATCACCACACAATACTATTTTAGAGCCATTTTTAGTACATATAATTTTTAAAATACTGTCTAAATTTTCATAAAATTTGCTTAGGTTACACATTTTAGGAGGTCTATATATACATAGAACGATGACATTTTGTTTAACAAGTTTTATGGCACAACATTCAATTATACCTGTTACAGAGTATCTCATTATGTCTGGTAGCTCCTTGTATTCAAGCCCTTGTTTTATCAATATGCACGCTCCTCCGCGCTTTATGTTATTTCTAGAGTAACATGCTGCTAATTTATAATTTGGAATGCGTAACAGTTTCTCTTGTCCAGACATTATAAAATGCTCTGTTATACACAAGACATCAATGTTCATTTGTTTGGATAGTAGTTCTTACTACTACTAGTTCTTACTACATATTATATAATAAAAACTGCTCGCGTCAAGTCGCGTTTAACTCAGTGCCCGCTGCTCCCAAAGAGTGTGACTAGCAAGACAAAACATTGCAGTAAATGACTGCATTATTGTTCGTTAAAAATTTATTCGCTGTAAAACTGGATAAATTGTTTGTTAAATACGTTGATAAATTGCCGGATTTATTGCGAGCGAAATATTAGTAGCTTTTCTTGAAATGGGTCATTCGTTTTGAGACTTACGTGTCGTTTACTTTCTTATTGATGGTTGAACTGTTTTTTAGGGTTTCGTCCGAATGAGAAAACGAATTCCTTATGGGATCACTCATGAGTCTGTCTGTATGTTTGTCCTTCTGTCACAGCCACAGCTGATTTCCTCCGAAGTTGAAATTTGGTACAATTATAATAATTATGAATTTCTATAACCCAAACATGGACGTGTAACGATGTTTTTTTTAATTTTATGAGTTTTTGTTCACTTTTGGGAGGCAATAAGAAAAAAAAAAAAAAATTTGCAACCTGTATCGTGTTCCATATGAAATGAAAGGAGGATCTCAAATTGTTTTTTAAATTATTTTAAAATAAATGGTTTCAAAGTTATTAAAGAAAATAGATGAAAACTTACCCTTATCTTCGAAACTATTGAGCCTAAAATTTGGGCATAAATACAGTACCTACATTATATGGAGAGGGAGAGAAAGGCCAAAGAAAACATGGATGGATTGTGTGAGGAATGATATGAAAGAGAAGGGAGTGAATGTGCGTGACGGTTGACAGGGGAGAATTGAAGAAGAAAACGTTTTGCGTCGACCCCAAGTAACATGGGACAAGAGCAGGAGGACGATGAAAGATTGCGTATTCACATTGATGTATAAACAAAGATAGATTAGATACGCGTTCCTTGACGTGGGCCGCATAATCTAATCTATGCCGACCGGCACGACTGACCTTAGACACATCGAACTGGCCTTTGTGTAGCACATGTGTAGCACGTTAAGTAAAATTACCGTAATCGTCTAAATAAGCAGCAACAATACCTTCCTGTGTTTTCAAAATGTGCACAAATAATCCACAAACAAAAAATAAGTTCCACGGGATTACTTTCCACTCGTAAGTACTTACATCAAAACTTATTTTCTTTAAAATTAACCTGAATAATATTGCTTTTTCCGGCTCTGGTCCAGGCCATGGTTCGGAGCGAGAGTACATAGGTCGCAGTCAGGTACGCAGTCACCTCCTTCTACGAAGCAGTAATGCTCGCAAAGGAGGAGGCGGAACGCGTGAGGGAGCGGCAGTCTGTGCGCCCTCACGCCCCTAGTCGCCGCAGGAGACGCCCTGGGCGGCGGGAATCGGTAGCCGATTCCCGGCTACCGTAGGCGTAGCATAGCGGACGGCGAACTATGGGCAGCTCGCCGTCCGGTAAGGACCAGGCCCGGGTCGACGACGCATTGTGTTCCACGCGCGCCTCAAAGATGTCAGCACGCACTGATGGGGTCCCCCAGGACCGGTGCCTGCCAGGGTTACGGGTTTGTCCGAAACGGATACCGCGGCCCTGGCACACAAGCAACTGAAGGAACACGGGTGGGTTTTAGTCAGTAAAAGTCTGACACGCCCTCCCAGCTCCACCCACAGCGGGAGAAGTTATTTGATAATTTCCCACCAAAAAAAAAAAGGTCTCCATTTTGTTTCTGAGTTGTTATGGGTACGTAACTGTGAAAATTATGGCTATCTCGTCCCCGCTACAGCCTGCGTCATAATCTCTTGCTTTTTCGGTTGTTGATGCATAACACACGACATCAGGAAATGTAGTTGTGTTTACGGTGACATTAAAGAGGTGCCTTATCTACCTTTTTTACATTAATGCGTATTCACGTTGAATTTGTTGTTTTGATTGATTTAAACAAAGATATCTTTAATGAGAGGAAAACTTGTACAAGTCTGAATTCGACGCATTGTTATAACGTTTGCGTTATAAGTTACTTACATAATTTATTTCTAGTGCTTAGTTCTTGTTTTTGCAGTGTTTGCTTAAGTAAGACAGACGACTTAATAAGCTCCTCTAAAATTGACGTGACCAAAGTCAAAAGTTTGAAGTGATTCAAAGGAGTACTAAAGCCAAACTTCAGACAGAACTGTCATAAGTCCAGACAACAATGTCCCCCTGACAAAAATACGCTGACGACATAATTTAATCTGCAAAATTTTGCCTGCATTGAAGCAAATGACTCAAAGTTTTGTCGCTTGCTTGTACCGTCCGCAGCGAGAGCACTAAATAAATAGATACAGAAGTTCCGCTTCATACAATGAAAGAATATGCACGCATACATAGATCCACTTCACGTACAGCGAGTGCAAGGGCGTCCGCGAAATTCTCTTTGTTTAGATCGCCGTTATACGTATACGCTTCATACAGTGAATCTTAAAAAAAATGTTTGTCTGTTTTTTAAGATCGCTGTTCGTATAGTCTGTTCCAAAAGTCTGTGATGAAAGTGTAAACAAACCCTGTTCAGGTGAAATTCTTACGCAATCACTCCCTAAATGGAAGAAGTAACACATTTATCTGTATAATAATAACAACCCGACCGCCGTATCTCCACGTTGACGTCGTGGTGGGGCTTGCGCGTTCCGAACTCCAGGTTTGTGCCGGTAGAGTTTACTTTGCCGGAATAGGTCTAGGATGAGGAGCCAGACCAAGAGAGATACAGAGATCCAACTTACAAAAATACATACAAATAAGGTTTCAACTTTATATTTTACCACTTTATCCAATAGTTGTAGTTCGAATAATATTACACAAAATACTAAAATACAGATCCAAAAACACCGACTTCCGAAATTGAAGTTATTTTTCTGGTCAAAGTGTTTGTTGTTTTGGAAGTTGGTTGGTCTTTTTTGGAAAAAAGTTTTTTATTTAGAAAAAAGAAGGTAAAAAGTAAAAAGTGGATTGTTTTCAGTTGCTTAGTCCTTATGAAATTGTAATTGAAAAATCATCGATGAAAACTGAGGTTAAAATTAACCTCAATTGCGAAATGAAAAACATTTTTAAGGTCAATTAAAGTTAGAATTTCGGGTTTAAGTATACAAAAAATCAAATCAAAGCACTCAATTTATAAGTGGCAATGCAAATTGGCATTCACAGTTACGTTTTCTGATCTATTTGTTTACGTTATCATCAGATAACGTAAAACGTAACATACCGCACCAATTATTGTACAAAAAAATTAAAATGTTACCCAAGGGGCGGAGACCTGGTGTCCTGACCTGGTGACCATACGTCTAGTTTAGGCACCAGTCTCCCACAGTATTATTATTGTTGTTTTGTACTTTGTATTGATACCTCTCTTATGTACCTATATTGTGGTGAGAAATAAACGATTATCTCATCTTATCTTATCCTAGATATCATTTGGAACAAACCATATGTGTGTTACGTTACGGTGTAACAGGAGGACTGCCGTGACATCGTCTAAACTTACACTAGACGCCAACGCAGCATTTTCGTATTAATTGGGCGTGTGACTGATTCACGAAGTATTCTCGGTACAAACATCGACCGATTAATATTATCACCTAAAATAAGTTAAATAAGTTTTATTGTAATTTTTATATTAATACTAGCTGACCCGACAGACTTCGTTGAACTTCGTTGACTTCGTGTCAAAAGCTATAGTATAAACTCCACTACTCTACCCTACCCTACCCTACCCTACCCTACCCTACCTACCCTACCTACCTACCTATCCTACCCTACCCTACCCTACCCTACACTACTCTAGCGTGCCTACATACCTAAAACTTAAAAAAAAAAAAAATAGATAGTAGCCGATTCTCAGACCTACTGAAAATGCATATACAATTTCATAAAAATCGGTCAAGCCGTTTCGGAGGAGTATGGTAACTAACATTGTGACACGAGAATTTTATATACGAGGGGCGTTTAATGTATTCTCGGTATCGGCATAAAAAAAAAACGTTAATTCAATTAAAATAATTTTTATTTTTCAATATAATCCCCCATTACCTCAATGCATTTATTTAATCTCGAAATTAACTTTTCAATACCATGTAAAAAATAACTTTCCTCCTTCTCTGAAAAATGCGCATTTATTGCCGCCTTGAGCTCTTCATCGTTGGAAAATCGTTTCCCACGAAGGTCTTTTTTCAAATTAGGGAACAAATAATAATCACTTGGAGCTAGGTCCGGGCTATAGGTGGGTGGTTAATTTCATCGAAACCACAATCTCGCACAGCAGCCTTAGAAACACGCGCCGTGTGGACCGGGGCGTTGTCGTGAAGAAGCAACACACCGGCGGT
This sequence comes from Dryobota labecula, assembly GCA_947523025.1. Taxonomy (NCBI): domain Eukaryota; kingdom Metazoa; phylum Arthropoda; class Insecta; order Lepidoptera; family Noctuidae; genus Dryobota; species Dryobota labecula. Next base: position 5,444,346 of record OX383292.1, read on the forward strand.
TTTTTTTTGCATCCTCCGGCTTCAGCCTTCGCAATTCGTGTAATTCGTGCGCTTGTTTCTGCTCGTTGTATGAATGCGACCTTCTGCATCTATCTATTTTGTGGCGAGAGGGTTAAACCGATTACATGCTGCGGCAGGAACTCGATAAAGAGATTGTAAGTTGGCCGAAGTGCAGTGTGCAGAACAGAAGAGTAACTAACCTATATTTGTGAATTATCTTCGCTTGGTTTGAGCGTGAGACTGTTTTAAAACAAGCGGGTAAAGGTCGTAGCACACGTATCAACTCGGAAAGGGATCGTCACGGTATCAACTCGAGCCGTTCAGTATTATTTGTATGAAACTTCCTACTGCAACGCACACTAATCGGAATCGTAACGTAATCGCCTCGCCTCGGGACAAGCTCACAACCGCGGTGCGGTGCGTGGTCGACTTGCAGTTCCCGCGCTTACGGTTCTCCGTAGTCTAGCTTACGTCTCTTCGTCCACGCCCCTCCTTCGGTCTGCGATGCCGAACGTTTCTCTGAATGTTGTATGCTTCTTTCTTATACATTCTTCTATAGACTGCAGTATGTTATAAAAGAGATATTTTGGCATATGGAAATAAATATAAAATTTCTCTTCAACATCTATCAAATGTTTTATAATAGTCCGAAATTCTCCTTGACTTCTTCTTGCTTTATTCATATTGTGTACCCATATTCTTTTTCTTCGTTTCTTTCTATTTTCTTTTTCCTTTTCATCAAGTGCTATGGCAATGATAGCCAACTCACGTATTGTGAACCGAGACATAACCGTGCGCTACACTTAACGTGATCGGATTCAAAATGATTGAACTAGTGTCGCCTAGCCGTCAACCAGCGGTTGGCGAGCCGTAAGCGTGGCGTCGCCTAGCCGTAGCCGAGTCGACGTATCGGAGCTTCTGATCCGCTTTGGTTACGTGCTTATGTAAGGTTGACGACTGTTTGACGGCGACGCGAAAGGCGATACGGTTACGATCCCTTTCCGAGTTGATATGTGTGCTACGACCCTAAAGGGGAGAGTTCGGGAGAAGTACTATCGAGGACATCCGAATCGGCACACTTTCAAAACAAAATCCCGTCACGTATGTCATCTGTTTACTACCCCTTTTTGCGACGACCAATAAAAAAAAACTTTTGTTTAAATAAATTTCTCAGGCTTTGTTACAATGATCACAGATGTCTGATCACCTCGGCTGGTTTTTTACGATCTTTTTTTTTTCATTTACAAAAACAACAATCTGATGTTGCGATGCTATTGGTTGATGAGCGTAGGTAAGCGTTAATATAGCGGCCGAACGCTGCAAGCAAGAATAGTTTTAGTGGTCCGATTCGGATGTTCCCCATAGTACCTAAATTTACCGTTTCCAGGTAAAATAAATTGGCATTGCAGACATAATATCATCCCTGTTTCCCCGAAGGGTTAGGCAGAGGTGTACCGATAGTACAACCACATTTCGCCAATTGTATTTAAGTCCCATATAAAAGGGGCGAGCCTATTGCCATCAATCGGGCACAAATCTAGACTCCGAGCTGAACTGAGAAACTTCTCATAGAAAAACCCTATACACTTTGACTGACCGTTGGGATTTGAACCTTACGACCTTATGCTGAGTATTAGCGCTTGCAACCACGAGACAAACGAAGCAGTTATACTCAATAAAAAACGTGGTGTGCAAAGGCTCTCAAGGTCACTGGCATACATCTGCGTCTTAATGTGTAAATAGCGCGCGATGATTCCGCTTTCATTCAAAGTTGTTCTACTGTTTACTATTTACAGTGTCCCCTTACTAATTTCTGCGGCCATTACGTGTTTTCTATGAAAACTTTCAAAAACATCTGACTTGCTTCAATATTAAGTAGGCGAGTTTGGCCTGATTTTACAGCGGTGTTTTGAAGTAAGTTACAGCACTTTATAGTTATTCAAACTATTTTATTGGTGGCTAGGGAATTGTGGCAATTTAATGGTAGTAAATATCGAGGGTGAAATACCCCCAACCCTTGCTTGACGAAGCGCCAGCCCGCGCCGCAGCTGAGCCTGTAACTTTAAATTCCCCTATTAATAATCATAACCCAGTTTTGATCAAGCCTGTCCCACTTTGCTTTCCTCCCCCGACGTTGCCCTAAGCCGAGGTTCGTACCGCACAGGGGGTGCCCTTAGCATGCAGTCATTTAGTTTATAAGTTTTATGCCCTGGCTGGAGGCTTTAAGTTCACTTAAGGCAGCCATAGGAAAGTCCGGTTAAGGAGTCACGACCTCTCAAAGTCAACTCCGAGATGCCATAGTTAAAAAAAAAGAGGATGAAATAGTCAAGTCAAAGTCAAAGCATTAATTTCAAATAGGCACATAAATGGCACTTTTGAACTTCAAAGTTTACACGGAAATATGATTGATTCTAGTTGCCCCTTCCAAAATGTAGTTTCGCATGGAGAAGAATGGGCAAAAAACCACCGTTACTCTTTTAAAATGTTTTAAAATACTTTGTATACATCAATTATAATTATCATTATATGAGGCGTCTAATTGCAAACCCCGCTAAAACGATTTTACCTTGAAACCGACTTTATTCTCTCTTTTGAAAGTTTTCTCAATTCTGTACAAAGTGACAAACTCATTTCCGAGCAAATCACTCTCTAACAGTACTAAATTGAGCCTCCAACCTTAGATATGCTTGGTAACAAAATACACTATAAATGGCATGGGTAAAATTCATATTCCTCTACAACGAAAACAACCAATCACAGCGCTTGCTTTTGCACCGAGTGACCTTACGAAAAATATGGCGGACCAATGGAGACTTGTGTAAATGTGTCGTGCACCAAGGAATGCGATTACATTTTATTGAATTTAAAACTCATCAATAACTCAATATCCAGAAAAATCGTTTTAGCGTGGTTTGAAATTAGACGCCTCATATGTGAAGACGATGTACTCAGAATAAAATTACTTTATCACAACAGGTAAAAACAATAAAAAATGAAGCAATGACGGATAAATTTATTGTGTTAAGGATAAATGGTGCTCACATATTTACAAATATTGTTAGAGTAAATGATATTACAAAAAATTTCACAAATAAAAAGTCAATGTGCGAGTATAACTTATCATAAAATTAATGTCTAAAAAATAATACATTATATAATTAAATTAGCAACCTGTCTATAATCTACATTGTCCTATGGAACAGGGAAATATGAATTAGGGAGATATTTTAGAAAGAAAGAGAAAGAAAATACGTTTATTTGCGGTAAACATGATGCAAACAGAGAACAAAAACACGAAAATAACAAGTTGGGGGAATATATGCGTCACATCTACGCAAAACAGCCATCGCTCATCATAATACATTTAAAAATCAAATTATTAAGCGCCTTGCTCAAATTTTTTGATTACTATGTACTTTGACTATTATTTAAGTAGACAGAAAAAAGGAAAACAATAATTATGGTTAAACAAGAAATTTGTTTGATCATCGTTGTGACATCCCATGAGAGACGGCACTACAGTGACCCACGTATACAAAGTCCAGGCGACTCGCAACCAATAAAAGCTCTATAAGACGTTAATGGAGATTTGTGGACAAAAAGTTCACAAATCCTCATTCACATAGTTCATCCATGGTTTCTTTGATGCTCTTCTACTTTTATAATTAATTTTCACCAAGCATTGAATAACTTTGTATTTAACCGCTTTAATATTTTTGTTAAGGTTTTAACGTTGGTAGCAGTTTGCATGCAACACTTCAAGCCCCACTGCGCTGCCAGCTGCAGTTACTTACAGGATTGGAAGTTTTGCGTTCAACACGCAGAACTACGCTAGTTTCACTGTTTTTAACGTTTATACCCGTTTATGAAGAAAATAAGAAATAAAAATTGTTTATTCTGCACAAATAAGACTCAAATTACAAGAAAAATAGACAAAATACACATACTAATACAAAGTAACCAATAGCCTCGTATTCAAAAGCATAAATGAAAAAAAAAAAAAAAAAATACTGTTGCTTGTTGTTTGGTTGTTTTTGTTGTGTGTTTGTTTGTTTATCATAATACTAGCTTTTGCCCGCGGCTTCGCCCGCGTGGATGTCGGTTATCGCATAAAAAAGTACCCTATGTCCTTCTCCATATCCCAGGCTATATCCCAAATTCTAACTTAATATTAATTTTAATGTGATTCACTATGTGAATAGAAACCGAAACAAATGATTTAATATAATAAAAATACTTATGTTCTGAACGTGAATGAGTCTTTACCTAAAGATAACAAATACAAAATCAAAATACGAAATTTCACTCAAATTCTTAAAGCAATCAATTGTACCAAATTACAATACGAAATAAAAGTGCGACACAAATAATAACTTTAAAATAATTCACGTAAGTACCAACAATGTGAAAACAAAACGAAATCCTCCGAAATGTCGCATGATACACCATTTGTGCTGATAAAACGCTCGAAATATCTAATGACCACCATTGGTGCATAACTTTTCTCAGGGTCACGTTCGCAATTGGACGAAATATTTGACATTTATTTTGTACTTGCAACACGATCTGGCTGTAGAATTCGATTAATCGACTAATACTTGACCGGTTGACATTTTAGCGGGAACACCACTAAACGAACGAAAAAAAAAGAAAACAAAATACGTCTGTACTCTGTCGGTGTGGCGCGGTGCTTAATGTAAACATTCATCAAAGTTATACTTGCGTAAAGTAATGGATTCAATGAGAAAACGGTTTAATCTTAGAAGAATCTTATACAGAATAGAAGAATCTTATACAGAATTACTGAGAAATAAGTGTAGATTTCGTATTGAGTGTTAGTTTATCGAAAAGTGATAAATATGTCAGTGAAAAAGTAACGAAAGTTTTGGAATGCACAAATTTTGATCATAAGGCCGCCGTGTTTAGTAATGTTTTTATGATAAATATTCTTGTATACTGTTTGAAATACACATAAGTAGCTAGCTTATTTATCTACGAACATAATTTGGCTAATAGCTACTGATATTATAGCGTATTGATATCGTAATCGTATTTCCAAGAGTAAAATTCGGCAAACAAATACCTACAAAAAGACAATAAAATGGATATAGTATGTTATCCTTAAGAAATAGACATATGCCATCGCGGACTTTTTTGAAGACCTTTATAAGATACATAATTCCACCATACATTATTTTGTTACATCTCAAAGGGTTTAGACAGCGTTTTCGTTGAAAGCTCCCAGACGGCTTATTTTTTTCCGACACCTCCAACAAATATCGTTAATTCATACAAAAATGCATACAAAAACATAACAAATTATATACTAAAACCTTCCTCGAGAACCAAGCTATCCATTGGTGAAAACAGCATGAGAATCGGTGCAGTAGTTTTTGAGTTTATCGCGAACAGACAGACAGACAGACAGACAGACAGACAGACGCGGCGGAGGACTTTGTTTTATAATATGTAGTGATGTAGTGATAGTGATAGTGATAGTGATAGTGATTAATAATATTATTACCTACTACCAACCCGCTCGCATTTTAGCTCAGCTCGCATAGTGAGTGAGTAAGTTCCTGTCTCTGGATATCTAACCACCGGTAGCTTGGATCCTGCTCCCGACACCGGCGGACATAATAAACAGTATTTATCTTTTAAATATCGCTGCATTATGCTGGCACAGGTCTTTCTTTTATTGTTTTTTTTTTTTTAAAGTAAATTTTGTGACTTTTAAATGCTCCTTTTTTAGGGTTCCGTAGTCAACAAGGAACCCTTATAGTTTCGCCATGTCCGTCTGTCTGTCTGTCCGCGGTTTAGCTAAAAAAATAAACAATTATTTAGGGTACCTCCCCTACATGTAAAGTGGGGATGATATTTTTTTTTCGTGCTTCTCATAGTGTGGGATATCGTTGGATAGGTCTTTTAAAAATATTAGAGGTTTGGAAAGTCCGTTTTTTGATTAGGTAAACCGTTCGTGACTTATCATGCTTTAAAGTACCAATTTTCGTTAGAGTCAAGTGTCCCCCCTCTCTACCAACTAAACGGTTGACTACTTACTATCTGACTACTTTGAGAAGAAACTGGTATAATGGATAGGTACTCGTCGCGCAACGCGCCGGCGCGGGCGGCGCGGTCAGTGAAGCAAAACGCAGTAATAGGTACCTATCAGCTGTGCGCTCGCCCATTGATATTATTACGAATAGATTGTATCCATATTTTGCTGATTTCAAGTAGGACCAAAAAAATTTATTGAATAAGTCATGTAAATGTGTTCTATTACTGATACTGAACCACCAAAAAAAAAAATTTGCCTTTGTTTAAAAACTTATCCTGTATATTCTTCTTACGAGTATTCTTCTCTATTTGCTATATAGAGCAAAATGATGAAACAATACTTTGGGAAGTTGTTTGTAAAATTGTAATGTATTTCTATTTATATCGACGGTGCAACTGTTTCACGACACTATTAGAAGAACAAGAAGGTACTTAGCTACTATAATTATGTTGACGATTGGATCAATTAAGTTCGGGTGCCACACCATAGTTTTTTTTTATAAACTAGCTGCTCCCTGCGGCATAGCCCGCGTGACTTCTTCCAAAATAAAATTAGCCTAAGTTATTTCTTATAACATCAGCTATCTGCCAGTGGAAGTCCTGTCAAAACCGGTCCAGACGTTTCGGAGATAAGCCGGAACAAACAGACACAATTTTTTTTTTGTTATATAGAAATTATTTATTGTAATATTTTTTTAATTTCATATGTATTTAGTAAAAAGCTGTTATTTTGACATTACAAACAGACATTACAGTTTTATTTATTTGTGTAGATAAACAAATCCATGACGATTACAAGAACTTTGTGTACTACATGTACACATAGAACGAATGAGATAATAGACGAAAATTATTATATTATATTTGAAAAATCTTTAAAAGTCCGAGTAGATAATTCTAAAGTTTTTTATTTGTAGTTGTTATTAGTTAAGTTTTTAATGTATTGACAGGCTTTAAGGTTTTATGTTTGATTACTGTCTAGATTATTAAAAAAAAAATCTTTGTAAACTAACCCAATTACACCTTTCCATATTAAATACGTGCGCAAAAAGTAAAAATGTTCCCAACCTCCACAAATAATTAGCGCCCTAACCCCGGAAAGCACATCAAATAAAAAGTACAAAGACACAAAATTTAATTACTGTTCCGCCATATTTAATTTTATCGTCACCAATTTAATTAGAAGGAAAAAAAAATACGAGCAAACTTAATTACTCACAGTACAGCCGCACACAAAAGCGACAGTATTCCAAATACGTAATAATTCTCACACCTAGGGTGAAATATCTGCATTTCTTCGGTACAGTGGTGAACAATGCGCCGTCGGGCGGTACGTGATCCGGATTAAACCGGTAAATTGCGTTAAACTCCCCACTGTTCGACGCCGATAGAGAGCTATGAGTGCCATGGCTTTTGAGCTCAAATTGCGCACTTTACTGCGCGATTGTAGGTACATGTACTATCAGGTTCAAAAGGACGGTACTTTGAGTTTCCAAAAGCTAAAAAGTCATAGAACAGGAAGTGTGCCTGAGAGGTGTTTTTTCGACAGAGATATAAAGTACTGCCTCGTGGGTCTAGTTAGCGAGCTCTACTGCTAATTATAAGTCCTGAGTTCGATTTCCAGGTCGGGTAAAGTGTTATTTATTGGGTTTTTCTATCTAGAATTTCTCAGTAACAGCCCGGAGTCTGGATTTGTGCCCGGTTGAAGGCAATAGGCGCGCCCCCTTTTAAATGGGACTTAAACATAACTGGCGAAATGTGTGTGTACACGTCTCTGCCCAACCCTTCGCGGAAACAAGGCGTGATATTATGTTATCCATACTACTCAATACTCAATACTTTATTGCATTCCATATATATTACATAGATGGTATAACAGAGTAAAAGATCAATATGGACCCTGTCGGCTCTGTCTGTCTACTAATATTATAAATGTGACAGTAACTCTGTCTGTCTGTATGTTACGTTTTCACGCCTAAACCGCTGAACCCATCGTCATGAAATTTGGCAGAGATGTAGCCTGGGATATGGAGGCGGACATAGGCTACTTTTTTACGCGATTGCCGATATCTACGTGGGCGGAGCCGCGGGTAAAATCTAGTGTTATATAAATCAAAAATTTGCCCTCACCGTACTTATGTCGCGCGAGAAGGGCCAATACTAAGTTGTACGACGTCGCACATTGCGAATCATTCGCTCAATCAAAAACAGTTCTTGAGTTCTGACACGTCAGAGAAACTTTGTTGTTTTTAATACAAACAGCTGTAAAAATGCCCCTCTTGTGCCTTCAGCAGTGGCCAGCACATCAAGGTACACGAAACTGCCAAATTTCTCCAAACGATTTTAAACTTTAAAATTTTTGCCTTCTAATAATTGTGAGCGACATTTTACATAATTCCCTAGTAGCATTTTTGTTGGCGTTTGGTTGGGCCACATACCTCTGAAGGTGGCCCAACTAAATGCCAACGGAAAATGCTACTAGGGTTATGACTATTTTATTGATAATTATTTATGTACGTATTTCTGTATCTGTCCGTGACATCACAGCGGGCCCTATCAGAAATTCAGAATAATAGCGCTGCGACACTTACTTTTAAATATCGCAGCATCATTCTGAGATAGAAGCCTTCGTACAGGACCTTCTGTTTTTAGGGTTCCGTACCCAGAGGGTAAAACGGGACCCTATTAGTAAGAATCCGCTGTCCGTCCGTCCGTCTGTCTCATGAACTGTGATAGTTAGACTGTTGAAATTTTCATAGATGGTGTATCTATGTATGTGTGTGTTTCTGTTGCCGCTATAAAAACATATACTAAAAACAGAATTAAATAAATATTTAAGGGAGCTCCCATACAACAAACGTGATTTTTTTTGCTCGTTTTTGCTCGATATTGATAACGGCAACAGATAGACGCTTCAAATATTCACAGAATATTTAGTTATATATTCACTTTAAAAATAAATAATTAAATTAAAATAAAATAAATATTTAAGTGGATCTCCCTTAAAACAGACATTTTTTTTGCCGTTTTTATAGACAACTAGTTTTTTCCCTTGGCTACGTGGATGTCGGTTATCGCGTAAAAACGTAGCCTGTCTTTTCTCCATATCCCAGGCTATATCTCTGCCAAATTTCATGACGATCGGTTCAGCGGTTTAGGCGTGAAAACGTAACATACAGACAGACAGAGTTACTTTCACATTTATAATATTATATTATATTAGTATGGATATGGATAGTATGGATGGTACGGAACCCTTCGTGCGCGAGTCTGACTCGTACTTGGCCGGTTTTTTATATTTTATTTTTATTGTATACTTTTATCATTGTGTGTTTAGTTTAGTTTGTAATCTTCATGTGCGAGTCACAATAAATACTTTTTCTTTCTTTCAACATGACCAAATCATCTAATTATACTATTTTCAATTTTGGTCACTACAGCTTTTTTTAAATAGCTGGCTCCAAAGTTTTACGGTGAGATTTTTACAAAATAGACCGGTAGGTGCTGGTGCCGATTTCCTTGTTCACAAACTAAACTTAAGTTCAGTGCATCTATGTCTTTCTATTTCATTAAGAAAAGGACAGAAGATACATTTTAGTTTAGTCCTGTCAAATTAATCAGCGCTTGACGTATTTTGATGTAATTTTAGTCGGCAAGTTTTTAATCACGTCTAAACTTGTATGGAGTAGTGACAGGCGCTGATTAATTTGACAGGACTAAACTAAAATTTATCTTCTGTCCTTTTCTTAATTAAATAGTAAGAAAAAGATGCACTGAACTTAAATTTAGTTTAGTATGTGAACAAGGGAATCGGCACCAATAGTCTTGAAAATATTAATTCATTAGAGGCCTTTTGCTAACAGGCGAATGTTCTAGATTGATTAGACCCTTACTTTTAATTGATACAATTTACAATTCGCATTTGGGGCGAATATTTTGAAGTAAACCTGATTTCATTTAGTCCTATTTATTTGGTTGGAGATTTATTCGAAATGGGTAGCTCTGAATTTTGTCTAATTACCTACTATAAATTAATTAAGGAATTATTTAGTAGGTATATTTTGTTTATGTTTTTTGAGTTAAACACTTGGCTTTGCTAATTCGTTTTTAATGAAGATGTATAAAGATGGTTGACGTTGATTTGAACTAACTCTTAAGTACCTAATAATGCATTTGGTTTGGAAGACGAATACGGTATCGTCATCAGACTTTTTTTTAAATATTTTGCTCAATACTCAATACTTAATACTTTTATTGCATTCCACATGTAGTTATTCTTAGGTGGTAAACTTATAATTAGATCATTATGGACCCGGTCGGGCACAGCAAAATAAGTGAGTTAGGAGAGAGGAAGCGTTTGTTAATTTAATTTATATAACATTACAGTACTACTTTAATATAATAATGATATAGGTATTTTCTGAGATAAGCTTTCTTAAATATGTGGAAGATGGGAAATCTTTCTTATTTGCAAAATAGTTGGGCAAACGTCATTTAAAACTATTCCAAATTTCAAGTTAGTATACTTAGTATAATGTTATATGTTAGTTAGCATTTTAGTAGTTCTTGAGATATTCAGCTGTGACAGACAGACTAACAGACTGAGTCGCACCATAAGGCTTCCTTTTTACCATTTTGGTACAGAACCCTAAAAAGTATTTACCTACTTCTTATCTTCTTCTTGAATGTCAATTATTCTTCTTATGCATTTAGACTCGTATTTTGTTCCTTATTTCTAGCACTTCTATGCAACCACCTCACCGAGATTGTTCCAGTACTTTTAATTTGACGGCTACATCTAGTAAGTACAAAGATCAGCAAGTTTGCTGATGCGCTAAATCTTGATTTGATGTGTTCTCTAAAGATAGTACCTTTTTTTGTAATATAATTACGTTTTTGGGTAGTATATAAAAAATTGTAAAATTAAAAACTAGGTATGTATCAGGAATACGAAGTCCCTGTACAATATCTAGCTCAATCTATGTAACCAGAAGGTGGGTACTTGAAATGTCGCACAATGCAAAGTGGCCGTCGCCGCGTGTGCCAAGCTGTCGACATGACAGTGTAATCTATTGTGTGTTAGTGACAACCGACGTGGTTCAGCCAGCTACAAACATTGTCGAGCCACTTTACAGTCCTTTCACAGATATTTTACTTCTGACAGCAACAACCCAACAGCTACCTTATTGTTACAAAAATAAGGATCACTGTGATTTTGACGGACTTTTCAGTGGCAACAACGCAGCAGTATCCTTATTATAATGAGAATAAAGATCACTTGTGATAAAACAGTACAACTTGAAATTTTAATAATTATACAATCGTTTTATACAGGATAAGCTTTCAACCAGTGCGCAATTTTTTTTTTGTTGGTTCAGTATCAGTACTAGAAAACATATTCATGATTTGAACAGTGCTTTTTTTTTTGGTCCACTTGAAATCAGCAAAATATGGATACAATATATTCGTAATAATATTAATGGGCGAGCGCACAGCTGAAAGGTACCTACTACTGCGTTCCGCTTCACTGACTGCGCCGCCCACCGCGCCGGCGCGTTGCGCGATGAGTATCCATTATACCAGTTTCAAAATAAACATCTTTCGTTAATGATAACTTAATTGTTTTGTACTAAGACATATCAAAATAAGAAATAGGTGTATAATAAAACTCGTTTAAGTTTATTTTGTCAAAATTTGCGCACTGAATAAAAACTTTTCCTGTATACATATTGACATAACTAAATATTGTAATGGTACAAAATGACATGAATAATTACTTTGAAAAGTATTACATAATATATATTACTTTAGTTATTAAATAACTTAGCTGTGGGTCATGTTTCCTTTTAGATTTTTGACGTGACTCATTGAATGACTCATTGTCCCGTTACGCCCGTTTGTTCTATGTTTTGTTATGACGTTGTCATGTTAAACTATCGTCCGTAAACCAGCTTTACAGACAACCATTTTTTTTCCTTCTCAATTTGTTTTAATGATGGTCTGGTATTTTGAGTACTTTATTGCGGCCTACCCAAATGTCCTTTCTTTGGTATTGTTCGTCGAGTCGTTGAGATCCTTAAATCCTGAGTTGAGCTACACGATTACTGACAAATGTTTGTACTGACTGGACAGGTCCACTCAAATTTGTGTGGTTCTTTTCTCAAAAGACCATTTCAGACACGGATCTACATGGTCTTCACATGATCTGACTACGATTATGTCTGGAGTTTAAGAGACTTTGACCCCTGAGTTTTTTTCGCCACTTCTTTTCAGGGGTAGTCAGATAGGAAATGTCGACTCCATCTAGCTTATATATTTTTTTTATATGACTTGTAAAAGTGATTCCAATATCTTATTTACAGAATAAACGATTTCATTTCATTTCAAAGAGAACATTATTAGCATTATTATGAACATTATTATAATTAGGAAATGCCGACTCCATCTAGCTTATAATATTTTATTTTTTTTGAGGAGCTCGTTGCTATGTAATAACAGCCGCACGGGTCGATCCGTCAGGTTAAGCTACGCCGGGGTTGGTCCTTGGATGGGTGACCATCTTTACATACCGAGACTCCTCCGTGCCTCGGAAAGCACGTTAAGCCATTGGTCCCGGCTGTCATTCGTGGATCTTTGACAGTCGTTACGGGTCGTCATAAGCCCAAAAAGTCTGACAACCAGTCTTACCAAGGGGTATCGTGTTACCCAGTTACTGGGTTGTGGAGGTCAGATAGGCAGTTGCTCCATGTAAAATACTGGTATTCAGCTGCATCCGGTTTGGAAGCCGACCCCAACATAGTTGGGAAAAGGCTAGGCAGATTGATATATATATATATGACGTGTATAAGTGATTCCGATATCCTATTTACAGACTAAAAGATTTCATTTCATTTCATTTCACTCTGATTTTAACAGACTTGTCATTGGTAGCACTCCAACAGCAACTTTATTGTAATAAAAATGTGAGGATAAAGATCACTGAGGTTTTACAGTTATGCAAAATCGGAGGTAAAATACAACTGAAAATACACTGGCTTATTACGAGTAATCGACAACGGCTTAGATGACATAAAAAAAAAAACTTCTGGAGTTTTGGTGTTTAGATTATTAATGCCCAAGGATCTAGCTATCTTTTACAATAATTATCCTAACGATTATCCGAACGTCGGTGAACCGAACGACCGCTTAACCTAACTGCTAGTATAAGCATTAAATTACGTATGAAATGATTGAATTTCATGTGTGTATGAAATTAAATTATTTTTATGTACATTTTATTTTCGTTCGGCGCGCACTCCGACGGGTTAATTGGTCCTCTCTCGCTCGTTCTGTAATAAATAAAAAAGATTCATAACATAAAATGTATGGTTTAATTGAAACAGTTTTTCATACAGTCTGATTATCCGAATCTCCTAATAAGTTCGGATAATCGATCCTCTACCTAGACTTCAAGTTAATCTGTACTCTTTAATAATGTATTACAATTAGGTCAGAATTCAAGCAAGATTTCAGTCCCAAATCTCTTCTAAAACTGTTTATCTTGCTGACTGTATGTCACTGTGTTGCTGAATCCTTGCTGTCATACGCCATCGATATGCTAATGTAAACACACGATCAACAGCAGTAAGACCGATGCTTTCGAGATATGGTGTTGGCGGAGGCTACTTCGTATACCATGGACCGCTATGAGAACGATTGAATCTATACTAGAGGAACTCAACATCATTAAGCGGCTATCTGCTATATGCCAGTTGCGTGCCCTAAGCTTCTTCGGACATATTATCCGTTCACCTAAGCATGATCTGGAAAGGCTTATGATACTGGGCCTGGTGGAAGGAAAACGCCCTCAAGGCAGAGCACCGGCAAGATGGTCAGACGCGATCAAGAAGGCTGTTAGAGGCACCATTTACTGAGCGGTCCACACTGCAGAAGACCGCATAACTTGGAGACGCGTCGTATGTGGTCGCGATTCTCATCACTGAAGGAACGATAAAGACGGAGAAGAATAAACACACGATGCGTCCTCTGTGTTATTTATGAGAATGAGTTAATGGTTTTTCAGCTCAATATTTGACCTGCTTACTTGATTGTATTAGGTAGTTTTTTTTATTTATTTAAACTTCATTTACAATAGTGGTACATAGGCGGACTTAACGCCACAAGGCATTCTCTACCAGTCAACCTTTGGGTTAAATATAAAAACATATTGATAGAGTACAAAAATAATGTCTAAAATACTAACTTCTTGATAACGAGAATATAATACTTTAATCGATACTAATATACGAGTACATATACAAATAAAATAAACTAATAGATATTTTAACAAATACCACCCAATAATAATTACTATAATAATTAATTAATTATTATAATAATTTCTGTTGGATGGGTAATTTCTTTGACATGAGTACTTATCAAGCTACAAACCGGAGTTGAAATACAAGTAGGTCACGATGATGAAACCAAAACTTAATCCTCACAAAATAACCTTCTGCAAACAACAATTTCAATTAAATAATCGGGGTTAAAGTATGAAATTGCCGTTTTATAGTAATATATACTTTGAATTGACATTAAACCTTCATGGTGTGAGATATTCGAGTGAAATTTTTTTACATTATACGTATGAGTTTTTTTTTTTAATGTGCATCATTCGATTTTTGAATTTCAATAGATGGAAAACATGGATTCTTAGAAAATCCGAGTAATTTTTGAATACGAGTTCTTATTTCACTTTCACACACACACAAAATTTCACAACACAACGTGCCCAAACAAGCCATTTAGCACAACTTTATTTTCCAAAAGTATGATCTGATTAATGGTTTCAGGAAGGAGGCCGTTTGTTTTTTCAGGGACTGCTAGACCCTTACAGGGACGTGACTACCTCAACGGACAATGAATCAAATGGATCGATACAATCGAAAGTGTCGAGGAATTCGATTTGTACTCTAATTTATAGAGAGTTTAGTTTATCTGAGGAAGGAGGCGAATAGAATAATAAAGAGGTACAAATAGGTTGGTTATCCTGTAATTATCTATTCGTTGGCGATGAGTTTCATTTGATTACAACAAAACTGATTAAAGTAAGCCCAGTATTTTCTCTCAAATGTCATGCTAGCTGTTTTGATTGGTAGATGAATATATGGTTTAAGGGCCGGTTGTTTCAAACGGTTGGTTAACGTAACATACGTACGTCAAATAATAACGATTACAAAGTGTTGTTTCACTGCATAAAAAACCGATCGTCAAACTTCAAATGTAGAAGAATAAAATGACGTTAACCAGTGGGTTACTGTAATCGTTATTTTTTAACCAACGTTGAAGGTTCGTACGGACTCGTGCGATATCGCGGCCGCGACAGGCACCGACAAAGAAATTGTGCTACTAGTGTCGCGTCGCGCCCGCGATAGTCTGTATGAGCCTTTAGGGTATATATTTTTTTGAAACAACGCGTTTTTTGGTTTGACGATAGTTAGCGCCACTTATGGCGTATATCCGTGCGTTAAGTGGACGTGAAACAACCCGCCCTAAGACGCATATTTATAGGTACTTAAATTATGCCACTTACATTGAGTGGTTAGCTTGCGTGTTTTGTACTGAGCTTTCGCAACGCGTCGTATTCCCAGCCAGTAATATGACTCGCCCATCCAGGAGCGCTGTCCCAAATAAGACGCATTATTAATTTAATATACATAAAAGAAAAGGTATTTGAATAAAACACGTACCTATACTAAAAGATCAATAATTAACGGCAATTGACGGCACGGTTGGCGCAGTGGTTAAGCGATTGACTGCTGCGCTGCGTGTCGCGGGTTCGATTCCCGCACGGAACAAATATTTGTATGACCTATAATTAGTTGCTGCGGGTCTGGCTGTTTGTGTATGTGAGTTTAAATGTTTGTAAACGCACTCACGATACAGGAGAAATTCCTAGTGTGAGGCAAAGAATAAAAAAAAAAAAAAAAAAAAACTTTGAAAAGGGGAAGGTTTCAGAAAAATACGCTTAATAGATTTTGCGTGATTCTCATTTTTTTATCCGCGTTAGACATAACTGTACAAATTAATTTCACTATGTAATATAAATATAATCCAAAATATTCATATATTAAGTTATTCAGAAAATGCTCTAATTTAATATATTCTACTTTTTCCAAATCATTAACACTACTCGTTAAGACGTGATCTTCAGTATAAAATCATTAAAAGTCGGTTATCGTTGCCTTAAGACATTTATTTCTGAGAAACACTGGTTGCATACAAATAAATGTTCCTTGGAACTAGTTTCGGACCGGGTGGTGTGTTTGAAGTTAATTTTTTGTGAACTTTTATTCTACTCGTGAGTTTTTTAGTGTTTTACCAATGACCCTGTATAAAAAGTGAGTCGGCACGGGACGCCTGGCAGATGTGAAACAGCGAAATTATTTTGTACAAGTACAGCGTGGCGTCTCGTCGCCACGGCATGCGTCGCTACGCCAACAATCGGTTTTACCCGCGGCTATAGTTGTTATTATAAGTATAGCGTGGCGATGCGTCGCCACGCCAACAATCGGTATTACCCGCGGCTATAGTTGTTACTAGCTTCTGCCCGCGACTTTGTCCGCATGAAATTTAGACCCACCCATCGCGTCGCATCCCGTCGCTCGCCAGCGCTATGACTTCGTTTAACGTTCTTACTGACCTATGTTCTTTTTGCTTGGCTCCTAAGGATTGTAGCGTGATGTTATATAATCTATAGCCTTCTTCGATAAATGGGCTATTCAAAACTAAAATAATGTTTCAATTCAAATCAGTAGTTCCTGAGATTAGCGCGTTCAAACAAACAAACTCTTCAGCTTTATAATATTAGTAAGTATAGATTACAAGTATAGCGTGGCGACGCGTCGCAACGGCATGCGTCGCATAGCGTGGCGACGCGTTGCCACGCCAACAATCGGTGTTACCCGCGGGCCGTGGCTCTAGATGTTTCACATCAACAAACACAGAAATTCCCGCAAACAAACAAGCACACTACTACATAGAGACTGTATGTATATACCATTGCAGAGCGTGGCGATGCGTCGCTACGGCTTGCGTCGCCACGCCAACAATCGGTGTTACCCGCGGCTATAGATGTTTCACATCAAAAAGAAAATAAAAAACAGAAGGTCCTGTACGAGGCCAAAAGGCTCAGCATGATGCTGCGACATTTAAAAAAAAGTGTCGCTGCGCTGGTATTCTGTTACGGCCGGCTGTCAAGGACAGTTATAGAAATAAATACATTGACTTTCGGAAACCTCTATGTCCTTAGTTTTCAGATATTTATGTTGATGATTATTGAATTTACGTGTGTAAACCGATCACATGGCGGAAAAACTTTTGCATTGAAACTGAACGTTTTATGTTCAGTTTACCAAAAACTATACTCCATTTATTATAATATTAGACAAATAACTGTTCGCACACTTTCGTTATTTCGATGTAAACGGTTAATAAACTCCGTTATTTCACGATAAATACAAAGCACTGTAATCTATTTACCATTTACATTTAAAAAAATAACTCTAAAGTGCAGTAATTTCAACAATATTACACAATAACTGTCGTTATTTAGCCGTTATTTGTCTAATGCTATTATAGTAAATGGAGAACCATTAAAAAAAATACATATGTACCAATAAAATTGAAGTGTCTGTTTATAACGTCAAATAACCGCTTTTTATTAAATGCATATGAAAGTATATACCTACAGTACTTATAACAAAAAAAAATATGTTTGTCTGCGCGTCTGTTTGTTCCGGCTTATATCCGAAACGGCTGGACGATTTTGATGGGTTTTTCACTGGAAGATAATGTAATGTTACAAATAACCAAATAGGGTTAATTTATAAGTTGACAATGATATTGTATAAAATAAAGTAAATTGAAAAATAAAAATTAGATTAGGTTGAGGTAGAAATGAGTGAAAATCATAGTTGCGAAGTTCATTACCGCGATGTACGTTACTGCGAAAGTTTACTATCGCGACATTCGTTGTTGCGAAAGTTCTTTATTGCGACGTATGCTAGTGCGAAAGTTTATCATTGCGACGTATGTTGTCGCGAAAGTTCTTTACTGCGATTATTACAGTTTCGATAAAACGCTATTGCGATGTAGGTCATGTAGAAGAGTTACTGATACTGGTGATAGTGGAAATATTATATTGTTAGACATGACTAATAAATGAACAAAAATTGTAAGCAAAAATTATAAATGTACCATATATTATTATCTTATTTAGTTAGTTTTTACTTACAAATTTCGTTTATATATTAGTCATGTCCAACAATATAATATTTCCGCTATAACCAGTATCAGTAACCCTCCTTCATGACCTACATCGCAATAGCGTGTTATCGAAACTGCGATCATCTCTTCGCAATTATAATTTACACTCGGTAGCGAGTGTAAA
The DNA here is from genome assembly GCA_947523025.1 of Dryobota labecula. NCBI lineage: Eukaryota > Metazoa > Arthropoda > Insecta > Lepidoptera > Noctuidae > Dryobota > Dryobota labecula. The sequence goes on from OX383292.1 coordinate 5,462,836, forward strand.
TCATAGTTGCGAAGTTCATTACCGCGATGTACGTTACTGCGAAAGTTTACTATCGCGACATTCGTTGTTGCGAAAGTTCTTTATTGCGACATATGTTAGTGCGAAAGTTTATCATTGCGACGTACGTTGTCGCGAAAGTTATCTACTGCGATGATTGCAGTTTCGTTAACATGCTATTGCGCTGTAGGTCATGTAGAAGGGTTGCGGATACTGGTGATGATGGAAATATTATATTGTTAGACATGACTAAGAAATGAACAAAAATTGTAAGCTTTACTAACTTTTATTTTAGAAAAAGCCACACAGGCGAAGCCGCGAGCAGCAGCTAGTATCAGATAAACGAACAGACAATAGTGAAAAGCACTACATACCTAAACTTGATATATCGCCACCACTATTTAAACGTCCATTCAAGCCATGCCCGGCCATACAAACTAACTACACTCGTCCAAAGCCGTCCACTTTCAATGGACAACCTCATTAACATCATCAACCAGCTAATGGGTTCGAGCCCTAATTTACCGTCGTGTGAACCCGGCGAAGCGTGGTGAACTGATAGTGTGACCCTACCCTTAACATTTCAATTGTTTCTTGCTGACCAACGGTCCACGGCATTTGTTCGTAAATTATTATACAGTGGCGTTTTAGATATGGCCTTTTTTGGTGTGTCTAAAATCTTTTTGTGGAGAAGATTTAGGAGAACGATTTCTGTATTTGAGTGGGGAAGTGGAGGATATGTAGGTTTTTGTCAGCGTATGAAGTATTTGCCTTTGCAGTCAAGTGGCAAAACATTAGGGGCCTTGAGATCAATCGTAGTTTAAACCACGGAAGAGAGTTTGAATATGTAATTTATATATAATTTTTAATATATTTTACTGCCGTGTGGTGCCGGACGTAAAGAATAGCATCTGTCATCATATTTCTTCCCGTGGGTATTCGTAAAAGGCGACTAAGGGACTTATCAGAGAATAGGCTTCAGCGTTATCTATGCATTTTTAACACCATAATGCGATCGCCAACCCTTCTGCCAAGCGTGGCGATTATGGCAAACCCCCCCAAATGGGGGAGGCTTATGACCAGCAGTGGACGTCTTTCGGCTGAAATGTTGAAGATGATGAATATATTTTATATACAGGGTGTTTGGCAGAACGTTGAACATACGAAAATGGTGGATAGGTGGGGTCATCTGCTACTTACTCAGGCCTAATTTATTTGGCCCTGGCCCCCTGGATATTAAAAAAAAAATTTTTTTGCTTTCTTCTAGTTTCACCACTTTCTTAACTTTAAAGTGTAATTTGTATTAAAAATGGGTAAAACAGGCAATATTTTTATTTATTACATCTTTCTGTAAGTTTGAGGAGTCATAACTTTTTTTCTAGCTAACATCTGAATAAAGCAATAATTTTATAAGAATCTGCCAATATTAAAGATAAAAAAATAAACTAAAATATTGCCTGTTTTACCCATTTTTTATAAAAAAATACACTTTAAAGTTAAGAAAGTGGTGAAACTAAAAGAAAGCAAACAATTTTTTTTTTATATTCAGGGGGCCAGGGCCAAATAAATTAGGGCTGAGTAAGTAGCAGATGACCCCACCTATCCACCATTTTCGTATGTTCAACGTTCTGCCAAACACCCTGTATATAAATATTTTAGTTTTTATCTCTGGGCATCGATTATTTCATAAGTTCAATGGTAGTTGATCAATTATTCGCAGTTTAAACCATCGATTAGTTTAAGACTGCGCCGAGCGCGCAGTGGCGCCCTCATCGTTTTTTCGGTGATTTATTTTATTTCAGAATGAAAATGCAGAAATTAACCACGTTAAGTTGTGCTCCACAACACTATACGTTATTATTATTACAAACAGTAGTTTTAAATTGTTATGTTTTATTGTAATAATTGAAAAGGAGCTAAGTAAAAAAAAAAAAAAAGTGGCCACTATTTTCCATTTTAAGGATTACAATCAAACTTAACAGTTTAAAACTACTATAGTATAGCAGTTAACCTCCTTTTTATGGATTAAACAGACCGTGAATGGATCAGATGTAAAAATAAAATAATAATAATAATAACCCCACCGCCGTATCTCTAAGTTGACGTCGTGGTGGGGCTTGCGCGCTCCGAACTCTAGGTCTGTGCCGGTAGAGTTTACTTAGCCGGAACATGTGTAGGGTGAGGAGCCAGACCAAGAGAGATACAGAAACCCGCAGGGCAGCATGTGGCGAAATGTTGGGCAGTTGCGACCCCACGGAACCTATCTCCCGGGAGAAGTCATGTTCCTCGTCTCTGGCTTACCTTCTTTGGCCGGCTGGAGTGAACACTGACGAGGAACTGAGCTCCCACCTCAATCTTGCCTTTATTGGCTGGCTTGAGTGGAGATTCGCAAGAGCAAACGTGCTCGGAGGAAGGAAGTATTCCAGTAAGTGCTTGTAGGGATCTTGACCATCTTCCGGGCGCTGGGATTGTTCTGAGAGCCGTGGAATACCTCTCCACTCCTCGAGCACCTCAGGACATGTTACCCCCTTGTCGCTACGTCACTATGTGCTAGCGACCGTTTTCGGGGGCCCATTATTGAGTGTGCCTGCCATTTTATCCGTGTATAATAAAACATTGATCAGGCAGGGGCCATAGTCCTTCCATAGTTTTAGGTAACCAGTCCATTTTAACCACCCAAACCGATAGTCCAACATCTTTGTTTCCATATCCTGCAATAGTCCTACACCAACCGCGGGTTGTCCTTGGGTGCCCTTGCATAGTGCGTACAGGGATAATCGTCGGTTGGTGCCTCATTTAATTAAAAAGTGTCTAACGGGCCTCTGCGAGTTGGCTTCGGCCCCTTGTACGCCTTCCAAAGGTCCGGGACCCAAGGTCCCGAGATATGTAAACATATACAAATAAAATAATATAATAAAAATCAGCAAATAAACGTTTTTTCTTTCTTCTTTCTTTCTTCTTCTTTCTTTAGATGGCATAATAATTTCACGTGACGATCCTTCAATATAGCTCCAAACCTTCCTACCTGCCAGCTTCAAACTTTTCTACGTATCTATTAATTGAAGCTTTGTTTTGCGGTTATTAAAATGAAACATTCAGATATCGAAATAATACACGAGTTGAACGATAAAGTTATCATAGTAGACCGTATGTCATTCAAAGTCAAAGTCAAATCATTTATTTAAAATAGGCACATAAAAGGCACTTTTGAACGTCAACGTCGTTAGAATGAGATACAATCATTGGAATCAATGGGATGATATGATATAGAATTGTTTTTTTTTTTTACACACAACGGGGAAGCTCTTGGTCTTCATCTCACCTGATGGTATGTGATGATAAAGCCGAAGGTGGAAGCGAGCATCACCCGGAATCCTCAACCACAGAGGAACTGGCTATCTTACCTGTAACTGCCGAAACACAACAAATGCTGTTAACATTGTTGTTTGGCGAAAGACTTAGATAAGATGGTGGTAGCTAGCCAGGTGGACTTAGAACAAGCCCTACCACCAACCAAACCGAGCAGATATTTTTGCCCCCGCTGGGAATCGAACCCGGGACCTCTGGATCTGAGACAGGTGGTTTTACCACTAGACCACAGAGGCGGTTACTAGACCACAGAGGCGGTTGTAATTGTAATATAATTTTCGAAGAAATTAAATACCTCACGAAGACATGAATAATAATAAAATGTTACAGACGTCACATGTCAGTGACAATGTCAAATGGATACATTTGTTGTCATTTTATTTTAATGAACAAATGAACGAGCTTTGAATAAAATAGAAAATGTTGTCATTGGTCAATAGTCGAAGTTTAACTAATCTGTTCATATTTTCCATTAGATCTTAAGACAGTGTATTAAACCATCGACTATATTTTATCGTAGATTCTGATATCCATAGTTTAAACTGCTTTTGATTTTTGTCAGTGACAATGTCAAATGGATACATTTGTTGTCATTATTTTAATGAACAGATGAAAGAACTTCGAATAAAATAGAGAATGTTGCCATGTGTAAAAGACTAATCGAAGTTTAACTAATCTGTTCATGTTTTCCATTAGATCTTACGACAGTGGATTAAACCATCGACTATAATTTATTGTAGATTCCGATACCCATAGTTTAAACTGCTTTTGATCTTACGGTCCTAGGTGTAATATTTTATTTTATTATACATATATATATTTATTTTTTATTTTTATTTTTTTTGTTTGATATTTTTTTACGTTATGCTTACTGCTTCGCAATCCAAACTTTTTTGAGATAAGACTTCCAACAGATATATTTATTATCTCATGAATTATTAACAATACGTTTGACTGAAGGTCAGACCAAAAAACACGGCACCCACGTAGCTCGTAGCTCGTAGCACTAAGCACGTAGCGCCTACGCGTAGCCCCACATCACGGCTCAAAGAGATTAGCAGTCCGATTTTATTGCGTCCAAAAAGTTCAAAATTCCTTTTAAAGAACCGTATCCACTGGGCCGCTCCGGTTTTAAAACGTGACGGTTTTATATTGCATCTCACGTCCTTCTGGCAGATGGTGTCGCGCTCTAAACTTGGTTACTTTTTAAAGTAGCAGAGTTTCATTGTAGACAGCCCGTGATTTTATTACCGCGAAAGTGTCGTGCGAACGAGACTTCGAGAACTTTCCGAAGGACATTTGGATGTTAATTGCGAGCTCCTGGGTTGTGACGATAACGGTACGTTACCGTTCAAATGGGGATTAGTTTAAGTTATTGTACGATGATTACAACAATTGTTGTTGAAGTAATTACGTGATAGTATTCGGTTAGATGAGTTGAGTTTTAAGGATCTATCTATCATTTTAAGTGTCATACTGAAATAAATGAGACTTTATTACTAAAACAACGTTCGCCTCTCCCTTGTCCCTTCATTCTGTGTTTTAAATCAAGATATTTTATCGGATAAATTTCGGAAATGGAAAATTGAGCTCAATTTTCCATTCAGCTGATCCAGCCTTTTCCACGATCATATGGTACTCTGAGTACCGTTACATACAGGAAAGTTTTTTAATCAGTGCGCATATTTTGACAAATTAAACTTAGGCCCTTCGCCCACGGCGTTTTTGTAGCGATGCAGTAGCGATGCTGTCGCGCGTTCGCATCGATACAGCCGCTATGCGGCCGCCAGCTGTTTGCCCTCGCCCATACCACGATTATCAATCGCGATGCAAACGCGATACTGTCGCGCTTCTGTCGCGATGCAAACGCGATTCAGTAACGGCAAAAAAATGCCACAGTTGCACTGATGCTCGGTTCTCCACTCACGCGCCACCCTTCTTTCGTTCTCTCCCCGATGTCGTTCGACACGGTCGCGCGTTTGCATCGATACAGTCGCGATACTGTAGCGCGTTAGTAGCGCGTTGGCATCGCTTATGAAGTGCGTTGCAAATGCGCCTAACGCGCGTTAGTAGCGACAGCATCGCTACAAAAATTCGCCGTGGGCAAGGGGCCTTAAACAAATAAACATGTTTATTATACACCTATTTCTTATTTGGATATATGTCTTAGTACAAAAAATTAAGTTATCGTTAACGAAAGATGTTTATTTTGAAACTGGTATAATGGGTACTCGTCGCGCAACGCGCTGGCGGTGCGGTCAGCGAAGGTACCATCAGCTGTGCGCTCGCCCATTGATATCGACGCTTGAAAGGCAATATTGACCAAACGACATGTTGGCAACTTTACACTAGAGCATTTTAAGGTTTCTACTAAAAAAAATGGAAAAAATGCTCTAGTGGAGTATACACTAGAGCAGGGATCGGCAACCTTTTGAGTTGGAAGAGTAAAAAATTACAATTTAAAATTTCAAAGTTTTTAACCCTTGGAAGGTCTGTTGACCGCTGTTGTGGGACAACCTGCCGCTGTGGCTGCCGATACCTCAAGTGGCGCATTACAGATTTGAGTTTGGGGACGAAACGCTCGGATCATGGGGCCTGAGTGCTCGATTCCATTTTGAAGTTTTTTCGCTACTGGTCGACATTACGCGAGACCAGAGAGCTGGCTCGTTCTTTGGCCGAAAAATAAGCATTGCCATTCAACTTGGCAATGCTGCCAATCTTTACTACTTGAAATAAATTATTTGACTTTGACTTTATAAGTTACTAGCTTTTGCCCGCGGCTCCGCCCGCGTGAATGTCGGTTATCGCGTAAAAAAGCAGCCTATGTCCTTCTCCATATCCCAGGTTATATCTCTGCCAAATTTCATGACGATCGGTTCAGTGGTTTAGGCGTGAAAACGTAATATACAGACAGACAGACAGACAGACAGACACAGTTACTTTTGAATTTATAATATTGGTATGGATGGATGAGTGTAAAGAAGGTAAAAAAAAAAAAAAAATAACTAAATCGTTTATTGCAATCCATAATGTACAATTACAGGTGGTAAATAATGAAATAATAACAGAAACAATTATGGACCCTGTCAGGCACAGCAAATTTTTTAATAAGTAGAGAGGGGAAGAGCGCTTTATACCGCTTTTTACAGCTAACTAACCCTTTGGTGTTGAAGGCAGCAGGAATCCACGTCCATCAATGTAGCCTGTCAGCCTATTTGCCAATCTGTTAAGTACGTGAAGGACCGACAAATGAAAAGAGAAGTTTCACTTTTAAGCATAAGTCACCCCAAAGCCCCTTATACAAGTAAATTACCAAAGAAGAATAGATAATGTAAATCAGTCCTTATCACTTTAACACAGGTTCGTTAGAAATAATGTTCTACACAGTATACTTAAAAGTACTTTGGAATCACAGTAGGTAATAATTATGCGGGTCCATTAATTACTTTGCACAAAAACCGTACCCTAATATATCGTGGCGTACCTCGCGTCTTTGAACCACAGACTAAAATAATAGTGCCCTTTTACGAAGAGTATTAGCATTACCCACGTACTACGTGGATGGGTATACTGCTAGTTACTGTTAATTATATTTTATCTAGTTAGCTGATTAAGGTTCGTTTGCACGACCGTTTACTAATTACGTTCTCCTCTACGAGATAGAATTGTTTAGTGAATTAAGTACTAATAACATTAACATAGCCTAAAAGGACAATTAGTTACAAATTCATCACTAACAACTTATCAGCATCATCATCATCATTTCAGCCGGAAGACATCCACTGCTAGACATAGGCCTCCGCCAATTGAGGCGGGGGTTGCCATAATCGCCACGCTTGGCAGGCGGGTTGGCGATCGCAGTATGGTGTTAAAAATGCATAGAGAAAGCTGGTGCCCATTCTCTAGTAAGTCCCTTAGTCGCCTTTTACGACACCCACGGGAGGAAATGGGGTGGTGCTATTCTTAACGTCCGGCACCACAAAACACGGAACAACTTATGGAAGGTCTAAAATAAAAATGAAATGAAAAATGCGTTTATTGGCATTACAGCAAAAAATACACCTTAAAACTATAAAGACAGAAAACAATGAATATCAATGCCAAAAGGGCCTCAGCTCAGCATCATGTCAGATGATAACACACAGTGTACCACCTGATGCTGATTTTCACCTTAATTTAATAAATTTACCTCCTTACTAATAAACGTTGTATAGCGTCTGTATAGTTAGACACCGATTTTCTCTTTCACGCGTCAGTAATTTGACTTTCGAAAGAAGAAAACAAAGCGTTGTGTAACTATACAGACGCTATACAACGTTTATTAGTAAGGGGGTAAGAGAATAAATTAAAGGTGATAATATTAAAAAAAACTCATACAAAATCAAATAAAATGTTGTGACATACATGTGTGTGTGTTGTGGAAAAAAATAAAATAAATCTTTTATTTTATTTGCCCATTAATTTTATCACTGATCATAATTTCAAACTCAAAATATCATTCTCTCACTCTCAATTTCTAATGATTGTCAATTTATTTATTATTGAACTTTTTCATCCTATTTACATTAGAACTCATTAGAAACATGACGACCAGCTGCTAGCCTTATACTCTTTATTTTAGCAACATTGTTAGTCGAACATTTTCTTTTCCGACAGCCAAAGCTATCACTACATATATAAATTATAAAACAGTCCTCCGCCGCGTCTGTCTGTCTGTTCGCGATAAACTCAAAAACTGCTGCACCGGTTTTCATGCTGTTTTCACGAATGGATAGCGTGGTTCTCGAGGAAGGTTTTAGTATATAATTTGTTAGGTTTTATTTACTTTTTGTATACATTAACGATATTTGTTGGAGGTGACGGAAAAAAATAAGACGTCTGGGAGCTTTAGCTTTAAACCCATTGGGTTATAACAAAATAATGTATGGTGAAATTGTGTATCCTATATAGGTTTACAAAAAAGTCTGCGATGGCATATGTGTATCTCTTAACGATAACATACTACATCCATTTTTTTGTCTTTCTGTAGGTATTTCTTGTCTTTAGGTAGTTAGAACATGCTTATCCTTTTTATACCGTTAATATATTTCCTTGGGAGAATTTACTGACATTCACGCGGGCGAAGCCGCAGGCAAAGGCTAGTTTTTTTATAAAGAAAACGAGTAGGACATACTAGATGAACCTATGATAAATCAAAAAAATACTTATGTACCTACCTACCATACACTCACCTTTTTTCAATGGGGGTAAAAACTACGGAACACAACCTGCTTCATTCCTACGTTAGAATAAAATTCCTACATATTCGCCACCGCCGGTACCGTGTAGGTACAACCACGCACCTAATCTCAAATAATGGCCATAAAAACATCTCTGCCATAAATTCAACTCTTACCACCTTCCAGCCAGATAACATGGACCAGAAACAAGATGCTGTCACATGAAAAACACCACCTACTTATCATTGCGACCGACGGTGGCACATATCGCGTTTGTCAATGTAATTATGTTTCTACGCTCCCAAAATGTATGGGGCAATATGAGTGTAAGAATGTTCCTTGAAATATGTATGAAGCTGAGTCTATTTTATAACGATTAGTGATGTGCGGTTTGTGCCAAAAATGATGATGAATATTGAAGTACGAAATTATACAATCCATACTAATATTATAAATGTGAAAGTAACTCTGTCTGCATTGACATATATATTACTGCGTGTCTGTCTGTCTGTCTATCTGTCTGTCTGTCTGTCTGTCTGTATATTACGTTTTCACTACATACTATAAACTCACGCCTTCATCCAACATCCAATGGGTGTAGACAAAAACTACAGAACGCCACCTGCTATAATCCTTACATACTCTTTTTGCTTCGTTTACGTACACACAAACTTCATCAAAATTGGTCCAGCCGTTTAGGAGGAGTTCAGTCACATCTGCACGCACAGAAGAATTATATATATAAAGATATAAGTCCCAAGTGTGAGTTTAATATCACTGACCAAACGCATTTCGAAAGTAACCTCAGGCTGCTACAAATCATTTCGTCACAGAAAATCATATTAGCACTGCGGAAAAGGACCACTAGCAAGTATCGATAGTCAACTTGTTCTCTGCACTACAATATTCAGAAAAAAAAAAAAAAAAAGATTAATTATGAAGCAGTACGCGTTTCGTCCTTCGACGCGAAAATAATTTCTTAACGATATTATGTTTGAGTTTTTTAATAAAAAATAAAACGTGCTTAATTTAATTATTTCTGTCAATTTTAATCACGTGATTGCTTTTTATTGGTCCTGTCGAAATTCTTAGGGGTCACTCTTCATTAAGACTCGAACGGGTCCGTTATTAAATATTTTGTTTTCATCAGCAATTTTCAATATTAAATTATTTGAATATTAATCTATTAGATCATTTTTAGATTTTTGACAGTCGTTACGGGTCGTCAGAAGCCCGAAAGTCTGACAACCAGTCTTAACAAGGGGTATCGTATTACGCAGTCACTGGGTTGTGGAGGGCAGGTATTCAGCTGCGACCCCAACATCGTTGGGAAATGGCTAGGCAGACGAATATTTCGAATAGGTACGTGAACATTCCGTCCAATCAAAGTATTTTATTATTAATTTACTCACGAATTGATAAACAAAATTTGATTGCCCTGACTTGGTGCACAGTTTGTGTTACCAGGTTCCTCGAACAGTGCATGGGCGGCAGGTACGCACTAGAAGACTGTTCGCTACCAGCTTCTGTAAATCCAATGCTGGTGTGCGATCACCGCTTCGCCGCTTAGTCGACACATACAATGAGCGATTTAGTCATATCGACATACTATTTCTTAACCGAAATACTTTTAAAAGTAATGTAGCGGAAATTCTGTGTGATCAGCAGTAGATGGTATGATCGGCAAATTTTTATTTTTATTTCCATTATTTCATTTATAAACATATAATTTACATTTTTAAATATTTCTATAAAAAAAAATATATATATAAAGTAATAAATTATATTATTATTTTTGTAAGACCCGAGTATAGTTACACAAACAAGGGTTTTGTTTTGTTATTTGTAGTTTCTTGTCATTTAACTAATTTTGCCCTGACTACAGTTACATTTGCCTTAATTTTGTAAATATCGACATTGTAATCTATGGAAAATGAATTGGTAGTATATTTGTTAAGTTTATTGATATTTCTGTTTATTTTTATCATACTATTGTTTGTTCACCCTTAACAAAAAAAAAAAAAAATATATATAAAAAAAATTGCTTGAACTGCATCCTGTTTAGTCAGTAAACAAAATTCTGTTTGAATAATCTCCATGATGTAAAAATCTAACACCTATGTAAATAAACAAAGTAAATAATTCGTCCCAATATCCGGAGTACTGGATATTAGTTTTCCGACTAAAATATATAACAACACTAGCTATTACCAGCTTGTTTTTTGAGGAGCTCGTAGCTAAGTAATTAACAGCCCCACGGGTCGATCCGTTCTGATCCGGTTGGTCCGTGTATGGGTGACCATGTTTACGTACCGAGACTCCTCCGTTCCTCGGAAAACACGTTAAAGGCTCGTACAGACTCGCGCGATATCGTGGGCGCGACATGCACCGACAAAGAAATTGTGCTACTAGTGTCGCGTCGCGCCGGCGATATCGCACTAGTCTGTACGAGCCTTAAGTCGTTGGTCTGACTCACACACTGACTTGTTGTATATTAAACTTGTAAAGACTTCAAAAAGCCTTCTACTTTTCTCTTCTTATATAAAACACTAGTCCGTTCACAGTTGGAAAACGCGGTACCCATCTGGTGCCCGTATTATGATAAATATAAGCAAGCAATAGAAATAGTTCAGAACAAATTTCTTCGTGCCCGGCAACATAAGTCCTTACATTACAAGGATTCCCTATGCCGATTTGCTAATGCATTATAAAATATTGAGCTTGGATTCCAGACGTTTACTGATCATGGTTGTGATGCTGTATATACGGCATAATATGCAATACCAAATTTAATTGTACTGAGCTCTTGAATAGATTGTGTTACGTAGTACCTAAAACTTATTCGGTGGGAGGCGCGTGCACCTCAACTGTTCCACACTGCACGATGTAGAACGAAAGCTGGGGTGCGTGCCCTTCTTCGCCGATTTTTAGAAACCTATAACTCACAATTCATTGATTTTGATATTTTAGCGTTGTCGCAATCTAAATTTAAAAGAATAGTTTCACAATCTCATGCAAGTCGCCTATAAAACTGATGCTCTTGTCATTCGCTTTCTGCGATTCGTCGGTATATAGTGTTTTTTATTTTATTTTTTTATTCTTCTATATTATGTACTTGTTTGTTTTTCATAAATAACATACGTTCATTTTCATTACTCCGATGTCAATCCATGGACAATAGTGTGGGTTATACGTTTATTCGACTATAATATAATTACTTTTTGTAAATGCTGTAATGTATAACTGTTTTTTTTTGTGTTGTGTTCTTTTTTTGCGTCATGTTTACCGCAAATAAAGGTTTTTTTCTTTCTTTCTTTTATCCCAATTAAATTAAATTAAATTAGAATTAAAATTTCAGGAAAATCATATACTTTTACAATGTTTGTAAATATCGCACATCGACAACGAGAGTGTCACAACACAATAAATGTAGTTTTTGGGAAATCAGAATAATTTGGTTTTTAATACCTAAATTTCCATTTAAATATTTCTGAGAGAGCATGTCGGAGAACTAAAGATAACAATATATAGATATTTAAGAAGACATTATAATGTTCTATTATATTTTTATGGAAATTAAAATCTAAAGATATTTTTGACCCTTAAACTTCGTATTTTTATGTGTTGTGACTCTCTTGTTGCCAATGTGCGATATGTGAGCACCATGTATCTATTGCATAATTAATTTGTCTGTCATTACTTCACTTTCCAATCTTTTTACCTATTATGGTATAGTAATTTCATTCTAGGTACATCGTCTTCACTAATGTATACAAACTACTGTTAACCTTTTAAAAGAGTAGGTATGGAGTTCCCCATTCTTCTCCATACAACTACCTTTTGGAAGCGGCAACTAGAATCAATTAAATACTTTTGTAATTTTTGACGTTTAAAAGTGCCTTTTATGTGCATAATTGAAATAAATGATTTGACTTTTACTTTGACTTTGGTCCCGGCTGTCATTCGTGGATCTTTGACATTCGTTCAACTATAATTATTATAGTCTTAACCAAGGGGTATCGTATTACCCCGTTACTGGGTTGTGGAGGTCAGACAGGCAGTCACTCCATGTAAAATACTGGAATTCAGCTCCATCTCCGTTAGACAGGAAGCTGAACTCAATAGGCGGGAAAAGGCTTGGCAGGTTGATTGACTAGCTAAATAAAAAACAAGCTATTCGGGCGAAGCCGTGGTTAGGCTTCGCCCGAATGGCTTGTTTTTTATTTTAGAAAAAAAAAACCACGTCTAAATTAAAAGTAAGTTACTCCGTATAACATCAACTATCTGCCAGCGAAAGTCCCGTCAAAATCGGTCCAGCCGTTTCGGAGATTAGCCGGAACAAACAGATAGACAAAAAAGGAAAAGTTGGAAAGGTTGTCTGTAAAATATCGCTTATAGCGATAAGACCGCCCACTGTGACACCATTTATATCTGTAATTTTTATGGTGTAGGTACATAATAAAGAGTATTCTATCTATCTATCTATACAGACAGACAAACAAAAAAAAAAAGAAACATTTTTTTTTTGTTATAAGTACCGTATCATCATCACCATCATTTCAGCCGAAAGACGTACACTGCTGGCCATAGGCCTCCCCCAATTGGGGGGGGTTTGCCATAATCGCCACGCTTGGCAGGCGGGTTGGCGATCGATGGATCGTTGGATTTAAGTACCGTATATATGTACACTTTCATAATATGCATTTAGTATAAAGCTGTCATTTCGACATTACAAACAGACATTTCAAATTTATTATTTTTATATATAGATAATATTTAAAATGGCAACATTCCGTTCCGTCGGTAAGAATAAATCAAACTCAAATAGATGCACTATTATAAGCTAAAACAAAAGTCACTCCAAGACTAGAGCTGGCACGACCGACAAACATCGCGTGCGCTCCCGTAATGAAATTCTACAGTTCAATTGTTGTGCAAACACTGAATTGAGGACAGCACTATTCTGCAATTGTACAACCCTATTGTGCCAGTCTGTGTTTTCTCTGCTCGTTGTTCTTATCTAAGATAGAGTGTTTAGTTTCTGGGTTGTATTACTTGTAGTGTGAGGTATGAATGTGAATGTATAGAATAGAATAGAGTAAATATACAAGATGGAGACGACAATACATTAAACTTCGAATATCTAGGATCATTTTCGGAGGACCATCGGAGGCATTAGCGCTTGCTTTACTGATCCAACAGATTAGGAGAGGTTCGCTTCACCTAAGTCCAGTGCTGCCGACTTAGCGCTTTACGCGCCAGATCTAGCGCTTTTTTTGCCTCGTAGCGCGTTTTAGCGCCTAGCGCTAAATCTAGCGCTTTTTTAAATTATGAAACTATATTACTTAATACAGCGTAAAACATAATAAATTACTTGTGCTAAATAAAATTATGTATTTCTACCTACTACCAACATTGAAAAACTAAAATACAATGTCTATGTTTTCTTCATAGAGTCATCATCTGTGAGACCCTGATGAAGATTTACCTAACCCTGATTGATTCTTCTACTCTCACCTAGTAAAAAAAATTGCGCTGGTGCGCTCTACGATTATTTTCACGGTGTGTATGAAACACCGTGAAAATAATCGTAGAGCGCACCAGCGCAATTTTTTTTATCTTACAGTGTTTCGAATTAGGTTATGTATAGTTAATTCAGTTCACAATGTCCATATACATACACGAACGCCAAAACATAATTTCTGTGAATTATACAATCTTATATCGTCGTATTCTACGAATAGTGCCCTAACGAACATAGGGGCTTTCTTTTTTTATTGCATAATTCAATTCTGCTCATCATACCACATATAACCAGTTCAACAAAACAATTAAAAACGGGATTTAAAGGACAAAATGCATATAAAATATAAAGATAATTTATTGAAAATAATCCTAGCCGAACCTTAAAATACCAATACACATTATAAGAAATCACCAATACATATTTTTTCATATTAAATTTAATTAATCACAAAAAAGTGTCTTCTGAAAAGTAGCTATTATGCAATTACGCCCCTATTCGTAGGATACGACGATATCAAAATGACGTTGGTGAGTCGGATTAAACCCCTTTGCGAGCTGGATTTGGCCTGCGGGCCGTAGTTTGCCCATTCTACTCTAAACTCTTCGTCTAAACACGTCAAGCCCAATTATTTTTAAAGCCACTGCATTCCTTTTTACATAACCCCCATAATGTAATAGGGTCATTACTAGACTAGCAATAACTTGATGGAGCAAATTGGCAAGGTTGCCATAAAAGCCCGTTCATTGTAAAAATGTTCCTGGTCGTAACATAAATCCTTATTACCGACACCTGGTGTTTGTTGTAAGGACATCATATGTAGGTATACATTGTTAGGGCTGAGTTACATTGCCCAGGTGTATGGGGAAGTGGGGTTGGTTTTTATTACTATCCGAGTGCATTTTTAGGGTTCCGTAGTCAACTAGGAACCTATTTAGTTTCGTGATGTCCCTCTTTCCGTCTGTCTGAGACTCTTAGTACTAGAAAGCTGTAATTTGACATGCGTATACATTTTAATCACGCCGACAAAGTAGTAAAATAAAACCTTTTTTTTTTGTAAGAAGGAAAACCTCCTTTTCTTTCCCTCCCTTGCGCGTAAAGTGGGGATTATAATGTTTCTTGTCTTTCCTGCGGTGTGAGGGGTATCGTTTGATAGGCTGTTAAAAAATATTGCGGATCTATGGAAAGTATTTTTATATTCAGGGATCCGTTTGCGTAATAATAAAGTGCTAATTTTTGTTGAAATAATTCACGGCAGTAGTTACAAGGAGTCTCACGACTTTGCCACATGGAGGCAAAGTACCTTAAATACTGTCGATAAAAAGTAATACTGAATGAAGACTACATTTTTATTTTTTAAATAATTCGAACTGCATTCAAAGAATTTTAAATAATCGCCTGTAATACTCAATGTGGCAAAGCGGTGGGACGCCCTATATACATACATATATAACGTAGTTAAAAGGAAAACTATCACAGAAAAGTAGGCTTTACAACACAAGATAACAAGTAATAGTCAGCCAACTTACATTTGCAGTTGGAATGTATGGTAGAACATGTATTTTAACAACAATTTTAAGTTTGTTCTTGGGCTTATTTATTATTTATTTATTTATTTATTCATTTAGTAGTTTACATACATTGTATACATTTAAGTTGGTGCCAACATAAACTCATTAGAGTTTCACCGGGCACCAAAAACATCGACTACATAATTTAAATAACATAAGAAGGTACTTGCTCAACAAAACAGGTAACAAAAATATAACGAGGGTGTAAGCGAAATAATAACAGTTATCTATTACTAACGAGCGAACATCGGTGACAAATCTGACCGTCCGGTCCGTCCTTAAAACAGAAGTGGTGGAGGAATGTTTTTGAATTGGTACAGGTTGATCCTAAAAAGTATAAATGTCTTTGTTAGCTTTAATATTTTATTTTTTTGTGTTATAGTTTTAATATGTAATTTTTTTAAATGTATTTTTTAAAGTATTTAACTTTAATGAATTAAAAGAGAAAAAACAAATGTTTTATTAATAAATCTTAGGTAGGTAGGTACTTATTTTGTATTTTATTTTATGTATGGTTTATTATGTATGCTTTAAACTATTTAACCTGAATCAATTTTCAAGTATGTTTTAATTAAAAATATGCTTAGGTACTCCTTTATAAAATATAAATAAGCAGGTACCTACTTGTTTAAATTTTTCAAAAAATATTGCTTTAATTTATATTTTATGTTTTTCTGAGTTATGTTGTCCCTCACTGGTATAGGTAATTGATTAATAAGGTATGTTATTGGATTAATTCGGCCCTTCTACGGAACCCTTCATTGTGCATGGCCTGACTCGTACTTGGCCGGTTTTCGGTAGTGATCTTTATCAAGTGCAAATGTAAGAAAAATGTGTGGAAGGATCCGTTTCTTATGTAGCTGACTGTTTGAGGAAGTAAGTGCACATAAGAACAGAGTGTTAAGATTTCAATAGTATCACATCATCATCATCATTTCAGCCAAAAACGACCACTGCTGGACATAGGCCACCCCCAATTGAGGGGGGGGGGGGGGGGTTGTGCCATAATCGCTACGCTTGGCAAGCGGGTTGGCCATCGCAGTATGGTGTTAAAAATACATTGAGAACGCTGCTGCCCATTCTCTAGTTTTTTTTTCTCAATAGTATCTACATAATGTTTATTTGTTTCGTTTTTCTGTCCAAGCTCTTTTATGAAACTTACTATGACAAAATAAGCCTCATTCACTCTATAGTATTTTGTAAAAGACAGACATACAAACTAAAACACTTCTCAAAAAGCAAAGGGGAGTATGAAGGAACGTGGGGAACTAAAGGGGAATTCGAGGAACGAACACTTTTCACATCTTACTTGTTAGCTAAGTGGTCCAACCGTTTAGTGGCAAGTTGGACGTATTTTTAATCAAAACAATCGTTCGCAAACGTCGCCATTTTTCCCGAAGAGGATTCTCTTTTTAAACTTTTTGCTCTTAAGCGGGGTATACACTATGAAACTAGTGTCGTGAAGAAGTAGCTTGACTGTTCTGTATCGGGCTATACAGGGTGTAATTTTTTTACTTATGATCAGTGTCTAACTTTCAATTCGTCTACGAAGCAAAATGCCTAAAATTAACGTCTAGACAGCAAATTGCCTAAGCTGTAAATCGCCTAGAGATCAAAATGTTTAACAAGCAAAATGCCTAAAATGCAATAATTTCTAAGTAGTCGAGATGGTTAAAATAAACTCACATTAGGGCCTCTGGACTGTAGGTTAGGTTAGGTTAGAACTGTGACCACACAAGCTAGCGAGTTAGCAAGCGTGCCGCGGCAGCGGCCGGCGAGTGCCAGAAACGGTACTCCCGTTCTTCTCCTAAAATAACAGACATATTGCAAGTTAGGCATTTTAGTTCATAGTTGGAATAAGGTATAGTTCAAATACTGTATAGACATATTGCAAGGTAGGCATTGTGCTTCTTAGTCAATACCAACATATAAGGTTTAGGCAATACTTGGCTTAGACGTTTTGATTTCTAGTCAGCATGATTGTAAAGGATTTTTTAACCTCATCTGGCGGGAAAGTACTCTAAATACTGGGAGATAGAAAATTTTACTCAAAGGACACATTCCTTTATTTTTTTAAAGAAACAAATCTGCATTCAAAGATTTTCGAAAATTCACTTGCTACACTCAAGAATCGAACCGGCTGAAATCCGAAATAATCACACCCTATTTCATGGCATCAATCGATAGGGTCAATCATAAGGATCAAATCTCTCTAACAAACATAATAAATTAAATGAAAAGAAAACCATGAAATCTAAACTAAAAGTAACAAAACCAAATAATTTTCCTTTTTATTGGAAAGCCAATAACACTTTACCCGACCTAGGAATCGAACCCGGGACCCCACACTTAGCAGTCGCGCTTGCGAACACGTGACCAACACGCTGTCTTATAGGGGAATAATAGCAACTATTTCAGACAACTCTAATCTTGGTAGGTCTGATAATAGGTTTTTATCCAATAATATATATTTTTTAAGGTTTTATGTAGGTAGATAGGGTAGGGTAGGGTAGGGTAGGGTAAGGTAGGGTAGGTAGATAGGTAGGTAGGTTAGGGGAGGGTAGGGTAGGGTAGGTAGATAGGTAGGTAGGGTAGGTAGGGTAGGGTAGGGTAGGGTAGGTAGGAAGGTAGGTTAGGTAAGGTAGGGTAGGTAGGTAGGTAGGGTAGGTAGGGTAGGGTAGGGTAGGGTAGAGTAGTGGAGTTTATACTATAGCTTTTGACAGAAACTAAGTCTGTCGGGTCAGTTAGTAAAACAATAATAATAATCCAGCAGGATTAGTGGTGGTGAGGAGAGGTTTACTTAGGCTTAGGGTATTGAGTCTATCTTCTGAACTAGGCGAGGCCTGTATTCAGAAGATAGCACTCAGCTGAGAATTTCTTTATTTTATAATCTAAAAACATTGTGTGCTACTGTTTAAAATTTATTAATAAAGAATGTAAGTAGTGAATAAAAATGTGTGTGAGGGTGTGTGTTTAATTAATTAATCTTGACATGACAACGTCTAATCCATCCACGAAAAAGGATAACTCATTGTCCCGTTACGCTCATTGTCCCGTTACGCTCATTGTCCCGTTGCGCTCATTGTCCCGTTACCCTCATTGTCCCGTTACGCTCATTGTACGCTTGCGCCGCATCAATGTTTTGTTATGACATAGTCACGTTAAACTATCGTCCGTAAACCAACTTTTGCAGACAACCAATTTTTTATTTGTTTCACGACACTAGTTTCATAATGTATGTAAATTCCGCTTTATAATTGGACAATGGATTGGGTCTGTTGTTATTGAATAAGGCTTTTTTTCTTTCTCTGTTTTGTCTGCTTTCATTAAAATTGTATTGGTATTAAAATTCAGTTTAGTTTTTGTTTGAAAGCTTTCTTTTGTTGTTGGTATGGCCGTATTTTCCGAGAATTTTTGAATCTTTAATTATTTCTCTCAAATAGTAGGCATACTTCGGTATAAAGGTATGAAGTATAAAGGAATACTTCAGAGGTATGAGGAACAGGGTGTAAAGTTCACTCATACACTATTGAACAGGGAAAAAGAGGATCCTCCGACCAGACGGGTGTTGTGTCTTGTGGGCAATTGCCTGACGGTTAAAGTCGGGATGTTGTATATATACCAGGCACGCGGTAAACTCTGATTGCGCGATGCAGGATTTGTATGACGTCAGGTCTTTGATGCATAGTTCACATGTGGCGTTGTAGAGGTCGCCACGTAGTAATAAATTATCTTTTCAACACACTTGCTCGTAAAGTGGCTCTTAATGAACCGCTTTTAGGTCCATAATGCAGTGTATTAAAAACGCGTGCTTTTTAATTTACGTTACCGCGCTAGTGCTGTAACGCCACAGATAACTATTTACTAGTCGGATAATTGCGCTTTTTTAATCTCATCAAAGAGACTTCCATAATGCTGGAGCCATAATGCCATATTTCACTGTTTTTTTTATTGTCTGAATGGTCCTTGGTCCCAAAATTAAACTAAAATTTTACCTTAAATTGTCTGTGGTCCTTCCCAGAACCAAACGAAAAAGACCCTGACTGGCGTTCTATTATTGCGGATTCTTACTGAACTAATGTATATTACTCTATGCCAATAGTTCTTTCTAATTCCATACTAACTAAACTAAAATTTGACATACGACAACACTATGATCAGTGTAAACATTATATTGTGTTTTTTTTAAAGGCTCTTTAGCGGTTTTGCCAGTGCCTTTATTTACATCTGCGCGCGTATCGCTAGCGCGGCGCGCGAAAAACAAAACCAGCGTCATTATCCATAAACTTAATAACAATACAAGTCTGTTTTTTTCCCCGCAAGTGTGTTGAAAAACGTCGTATGAAACGCGTGTGCATTGATTATTACACTCTCAAGAATAATACCGCCTCGAGCGCAATGATCAACTTCGCACACATGTATCATAATGACGTACTATTTTGGTTCCACTATAACTTCTTTATACCAATAGAAGTATCTCCTTTTATATTCTTACTGTAATCTTATAACTAAAATAAACGTATCTAATCATCTCTCTCATATTTTAATTGAGACCATAGAAGCTAGAGTGGCCGAAAAAAATTGCTCTAAACTTACCTCGGAAGCAGTTTTTCAACATAAAATCAGTATTGAAAAAATGACTGTTAGGCCACTCTGGCTCTCAGAGGCCATGAGAGCCAGAGTGGCCTAAAAAACTTCTCTAAACTTAGCTCGAAAGCAGTTTTTTTTTAAATAAAATCAGTATCGAACAAATGACAGTTAGGCCACTCTGGCGATCATGGCCTCAATTTTAGTGATACCAGAAATAAAACATGCCTTAGCTACTTACATATTTATTGGCTGTTCAGAGGTCGAGGCCCTTCATAAAGTTTGTGACTAGGGCCTCAAGTCTGCTATTACAATAGTGTCAGAATGGTCTCGCCATTGTGAGTATTTGACAGTGTTTGTATGGCAAATCTGTCAAAAACTCACAATGAAGAGACCATTGTAACGTTTGTACATTAGTAGACTTGGCCCCCAGGGCCTCAAGTCTACTATTACAATAGTGTCAGAATGGTCTATCATTGATTTCATAATTGTTGATTTTGACAAGTTTGGTAATCTACTAATATAATGGCGTCATTATGACTTTCCAATAGTCAGCCACTGACACTCCATTGAAAGAATTGGTAATCTCGTACATAATGACAAATGAAACTTCCTACTAAACTTCCAACTTCGTACTACTTCAGATTGCTTATAAAAATATATATAGGTAAATGAAATCTGGCATGAATAAATGTTCAAAATGCCATTATAATACTCGTACAATTCTATTACGAGACCATTGACCGACCAATGATCGACCATTATGAATTTAGCAGATTACGAACTTTTAGCAAAATGACAATGGGATCGTGTTGGAGTGACGAATTTATAAAAATAGCAGACTTGGGCCCCAGGGTCTGTGTAATGGAGAACGTTTCTCAACTTACCGGGGTACTAAAGTAAGCCAATTTGTTAACAACTTGCTTCTGCGCGCGGCTTTTTCTAAAATAAAAGTAGCCTAAGTTACTCCTAATAACATCAGCTATCTATATACGTATTGATGATTTTTATGATATTAATTCTATATATAAATTTATTTATTATTTATTTATTTATTTACTCATCATCACTATCATTACAGCAAATTCCTAATTCAATAGTGTGGCCATACTTACAGTTTTATTATTTACCATAACATTATTATGTACAGACGCCAGCACATCAAGCTACTACAATCTGTCAAATTTATTTAATAGATTTTCAACTTTATCACTACAGAATAAGGTTCAAAGTTGATTGCGAAAATTTGACAGTTTCGGGTAGCTTGACCTGCTGGCGTCTGTACATCGTAGTTTTTGTGAACTCACTCAGAGAACAAGTAAAAAGATCTATGCTGTCTGCTACGTTATAAAGTACACGCAAGGTACGCGTTTTAGGGGATTAACTCAGTAGATTGGTCCTATTAAGGCTCGTACAGACTCGCGCGACACTAGTAGCACAATTTCTTTGTCGCTGCCTGTCGCGCCCGCGATATCGCACTAGTCTGTACGAGCCTTTACTGGGCACCGCCAATAGAAATGGCCGTCGCCTTCGCAATACATAATTGTCAGGCACACACAGGTTTATTTCTTTCAATATACCTGGGTTTGAAGTCTTGCCACGCAATCATTTAAAAATGTAGGTAGCAAGAGCTATGTCCCTCCTTGTTTCCAATTTATTGTATCCCACCATGCCTATAACAAACAAAGTTAGGTCCATCAATGCATAAAATGGATATACACCATACCATCGTACAGAAACCTAGTAAATTTATTTTGTATACGCTCCAGCATGAGACTGTATTTAGCTTCATGCGGAGCCCACATGATTGCGTTAAATATTGGTTGTAAATATTTGATATGGCCGCGAATCATATTTAGATCAACATACAACCTGATACTGAGCTACAAATAGATAAAAAAAAAAAAAAAAATACTTCATATTTTTTTATTTCGCGGGCTACTCTGACGCTTTTGCCTTAAGTATTTAATCAGGGTGGTACATCGATAAGTTGTTTTTTCTCTAAAATAAGCCGGATTAGCCGGAACAGACAGAAAGACAGAAAGAAAGACAGTAAAAAGTAAGTAAAAAGAATTATGAGTACCGTATACTCGTATACTTTCATATGCATACAAACCTATTATTTTGACATTACTAACAGACGCTCCAATTTTATTTATTTGTAATTTTGTTTATGTATATAGATTTATTAAACGTTTTAAATTTTGCAGTTGAACTGTGTGGTTAGTAATAACTTAAGTTTTTACATTAAAAATCGATAAATAATTTTTAGTCAGTCTTTTTGTTTGCAAAATTGATAGTAATTTGGACCAATCCATACTAATATTATAAATGTGAAAGTAACTCTGTCTGTCTGTCTATCTGTCTGTCGGTCTGTCTGTCTGTATGTTACGTTTTCACGCCTAAACCGCTGAACCGATTGTCATGAAATTTGGCAAAGATATAGCCTGGGATATGGAGAAGGACATAGGCTACTTTTTTACGCGATATCCGACATCCACGCGGGCGGAGCCGCGGGCAAAAGCTAGTGAATTTATAAGTAAAAAAAAAAAAAAACTTTTCTACAAAAAAGCACTACAGATATATATATTAGTTTATTTTTGTCCTGTGTGTTATATACGAATTGGTGTGGAGTAGGTATGTACCATAACTTAAAAAAAAAATCAATAAAAAAAAATATATATATATATAACAATGTAAGGTACCTATCTAAGGTCTTCTTATTTTTTTAACTTTTCTGCCCTACATAGAAACAGCTCAACAGTATGTCCAGAGTACACTATTATTGAATAAGTATTTCAATAACGCTACGTAACTACAGTTTCCGGAAGTCTGCCAGATCTCATGCGTCACCAAGAAGACAATACAGTAGCCTAATCCTACTGTAGCCTGAACTTTGGCCATCAATCATGACCAAGGACCCTAAAGTTGTGGCTATTGTGGCGCCCGGTGCGATTATCCCGTTTATTATTGTTTGGACTCTTTTGTTAAGTTTGGCTGGAGGTTTTATCGTGACCGTCTTAGAAAAACCGTTATATCTACGGTCCTAGACCTATGGCACCGTAACGTGTTCGCTCTCAATGGGCCTTATTAGAAGGCTAAAAGTCACCTAAAGGGTAATTAGGAAAGGGCTATTCTTGGAGTTTCCCTACGTGATCGAATCAGAAATGAAGAGATCCGCAAGAGAACCAAGCTAACCGACATAGAAGAATTGCCAAACTTAAGTGACAATGGGCAGGGCACATTGCTTGCAGAACAGATGGCCGATGGGGCCGAAAGGTTCTGGAGTGGCGACCGCGTACCGGAAGACGTAGCGTTGGAAGGCCTCCGACAAGGTGGACCGATGACCTTGTGAAGCCTGTAGGAATCCGCTGGATTCCAGAAGCACAGAACCGGTCGAAGTGGCGGTGTTTGGGGGAGGCCTATAGCCAGCAGTGGATGTCTTTTGGCTGAAATTATGATAACGATGACGGTCCTAGAACGGCCGCCATGACTATCTGTCTTTTTCACCAGTATATGACATTGTGGGGTATCTACAACGCCACAAGCGAACTACGCATCAAAGACCTGAAGTCAAACAAAAATCCTGCATCGCGCAATCAGAGTTAACACGAAACACTGCTCTTGAAACTTGAGCATTACGGACTGGGTAAAGTTATGCTTAGCTTAGTAAATCATATTTGAATGATGGACTGCAGCAAGTTCAAATAAATTTTGTGAATTAATTGGGTTTAAAAGTCCAAATGGGTGTACCGCAGGGGTCAATATTGGGTCCGTTCCTCTTTTTAGTGTATATAAACGATTTACCTCATTTACTGAAAAACGAACCACAATGGTGTTATTTGCAGATGACGCATAACTGTTTTTTTAAGTAAACAGACATGCACAGGAACTTGATGACGTAAATAACGCTATGCTTAAAAACCATAATTAGTTTACTATAAATACTTTGGTATTTAATGAGAAGAAAACTAAACGCATAAGATTCGCTTTACCGAATGTTAGAAGTAGTGAATGTCACGTTGTATTACATAAGGAGATACTAGAATTTGTCGAAAATATGATTTTCCTGGGGATGACGCTTGACACTTAACATTACTTGCAGAGTGGTCATTTACGCTGTATGCAAAATCAAACATCACATCAAAGAAAGGCAAAAATCGATTCTCTATTGGTCAAAATAATATAGTTAGGGTTCAAAACCGTTAGAACACTACCTGACGATGAAGATAGGTGCAATTTCTATATGAATCGGATTTCACTCACAAACAACTGAATACCAACTGAACAACGGTTGACGGTAGAATTTTATACACAATTTTAAACTCGCTTTTCTCTGCATATTTGTTTTGCTTTTGGCGCGTGAATCATTCAAATATCAGTTTTTCGTTTTTCAAATATTTCAATTGTGTATTTTTTTGGTGAAAAGTAGGTCTTACATGCAGACCGATAAGGATTAAAATAAAGCGTATATTTTCAGTTCATTTAAATCTAGTTGTAGAATATGCATCAGCCGAAATAGTTTATGGTTTTCCGATACCCTGGGAAGACAGAGGTTTGGTCTGACGATTTTACACTGATCTGAGAAAATAATTGCTCTTCTCGACAAGATTGTGACATACGACACATCAGCTGACTCGGCGTGATTTCTTGATTGTATTTTTTGAAGTGAAAAGCCGCGCGTTCGCATCACCGACACATTATTGTTACCAGTAAGTAGGTATATCCGTAGCTATGAGTATGACAGGTTGTGTTTGGCCAGCAGTGAAAGTATATTAGCACAGTTTTTAGTTTTCACTTTTATCTCCCCCTCCTCATTTTACTTTTAGTCCTCATAACTAGTGGTATGTACGTAGTTCTTGTGTAAAAATTATCTACAGCATAATCACTATCATCACTATCACTATCACTATCACTATCACTATCACTACATCACTATCATCACTATCACTACATATTATAAAACAAAGTCCTCCGCCGCGTCTGTCTGTCTGTCTGTCTGTCTGTCTGTCTGTCTGTTCGCGATAAACTCAAAAACTACTGCACCGATTCTCATGCTGTTTTCACCAATGGATAGCTTGGTTCTCGAGGAAGGTTTTAGTATATAATTTGTTAAGTTTTTGTATGTATTTTTGTATGAATTAACGATATTTGTTGGAGGTGTCGGAAAAAAATAAGCCGTCTGGGAGCTTTCAACGAAAACGCTGTCTAAACCCTTTGAGATATAACAAAATAATGTATGGTGGAATTATGTATCTTTTAAAGGTCTTCAAAAAAGTCCGCGATGGCATATGTCTATCTCTTAAGGATAACATACTATATCCATTTTATTGTCTTTTTGTAGGAATTTGTTTGCCGAATTTTACTCTTGGAAATACGATTACGATAACAATACGCTATAATATCAGTAGCTATTAGCCAAATTATGTTCGTAGATAAATAAGCTAGCTACTTATGTGTATTTCAAACAGTATACAAGAATATTTACCATAAAAATATTACTAAACACGGCGGCTTTATGATCAAAAATTCAAAATTTGTGCATTCCTAAACTTTCTTTACTTTTTCACTGACATATTTATCACTTTTCGATAAACTAACATTCAATACGAAATCTACACTTATTTCTCAGTAATTCTGTATAAGATTCTTCTAAGATTAAACCATTTTCTCATTGAATCCATTACTTTACGCACGTTTATCCTTGATGAATGTTTACATTAAGCACCGCGCCACACCGCCACACGACCACAGAGTACAGACGTATTTTGTTTTCTTTTTTTTCGTTCGTTTAGTGGTGTTCCCGCTAAAATGTCAACCGGTCGAGTATTAGTCGATAAATCGAATTCTACAGCCAGATCGTGTTGCAAGTACTAAATAAATGTCAAATATTTCGTCCAGTTGCGAACGTGACCCTGAGAAAAGTTATGCACTAATGGTGTTCATTATATATTTCGAGCGTTTTATCACTTACCAGCACAAATGGTGTATCATGCGATATTCCGGAGGATTTCATTTTGTTTTCACATTGTTGGTACTTACGTGAATTATTTTAAAATTATTATTTGTGTCGCACTTTTATTTCGTGTTGTAATTTGGTAGGTACAATTGATTGCTTTAAGAATTTGAGTGAAATTTCGTATTTTGATTTTGTGTTTGTTATCTTTAGGTATTATACTTATACTCATTCACGTTCAGAACATAAGTACTTTTATTATATTAAATCATTTGTTTCGGTTTCTATTCACTTAATGAATCACATTAAAATTAATATTAAGTTAGAATTTTGAGATATAGCCTGGGATATGGAGAAGGACATAGGGTACTTTTTTATGCGATAACCGACATCCACGCGCGCGAAGCCGCGGGCAAAAGCTAGTTATATACAAGACTTTTATTTCAACCTTAAAATTAGCAATCTACTAATATAAAAATAAGTAGGGTTTTCCTTCCTGACGCTATAACTCCAGAACGCACGAACCGATTTCCTCGGTTTTGCATTCGTTGGAAAGGTCTCGGGCTCCGTGAGGTTTATAGCAACGTTTTTTTTTTTTATGGTTTTTACGAAAAATTAGGGTAGGGTAGAGTAGGGTAGGGTAGGTAGGTAGGTAGATAGGGTAGGGTAGGGTAGGGTAGGGTAGGGTAGGTAGGTAGGTAGGTAGGGTAGGGTATGTAGGGTAGGGTAGGGTAGGTAGGTAGGGTAGGGTAGGGTAGGTAGGTAGGTAGGTAGGGTAGGGTAGCGTAGGGTAGGGTAGGGTAGGTACGTAGGTAGGTAGGTAGGTAGGTAGGGTAGGGTAGGGTAGGGTAGGGTAGGGTAGGGTAGGGTAGGGTAGGTAGTTAGGTAGGTAGGTAGGTAGGTAGGTAGGTAGGTAGGTAGGGTAGGTAGGTAGGTAGGTAGGTAGGTAGGTAGGTAGGGTAGGTAGGGTAGGGTAGGGTAGAGTAGTGGAGTTTATACTATAGCTTTTGACAGAACGAAGTCTGTCGGGTCAGCTAGTACCGTATAAAGTAAACGAGAGGGCAAGCAGAGGCGTCCTCCTGTCTTCCTACCTAAAGCTACAATCACCCATCACAGTTCCTCAGCTTAGTTATTGAGACAATGCGCATTTGACTGTGAATTGTATCGGTCGGGTTTAATTTTTTACACGTTGAAATTAACAAGACACTTTCAACAATCAAATACATAAATAGGTTGATAGTATAATGGAATATTGGCTTTCGTTTGCAAGGATAAGTACATGTAACAAAATCTTTATATTCTACGTAAGGAGTTACTGTAGGTACCATCGCAGTCTCGGACATTGGACTACCGTAAGGACTATTCTTGCTTATCAACTAATAGCATCGCAGCATTAGATTTTTGCCCCTTGTTTCTGTAAATAAAATAAAAAAGACCGGAAGAAAAACCAGCCGTGGTGGTCAGATATCTGTAATCGTTGTTACAGAGCCTGAGAATCTGTTTTTAAATAAATGTTTTTTTGTATTGGTCATCGCAAAAAGGGGTGGTAAACAGATGTGTTCATCATGTTCACGGGATATTGTTTTCAAGGTGGTTAGATTTTTGTGCCCGCGATAGTACGGTACAGCGGTCACGAAACCAGTGTAGCTGGCCTCTTATTTTATTGAAACCGTACTACGCTAAGTCAGTTAAAGGTCTTACCACTAACGAGCAGCCTACTGTACTAAAATGAAAAACAAAATAATAAAACTCAAAATTATATCTACTATTATTTTAATGCATTTCATGAAGGTGAAAGCTACAGAATGTTCTATTATACACCGTGAAATTTAAATGGTTGTTTTCCCGCAGCGAAATGGTTTTGTCTTGGTAATATAATCGTTTTATAAACAAATTAAATGTTAGAAACAAAAAATGGCAGATTAACCATTGTGAAAAATCACCACGTGCGAGAATTTATTTTGCTTTGAACATTTATGAATCGCTGTTCCCTTTGTTGGCGGCCCGTGCGATTCGAGTAGTACCTACAAGTTACCTCTAGTGTTACTATTGATTTTCACGTTTTCGAGTTGATGCATATTTTTTAAATTATTTTTAAAACAAAAACATCTTAATTTTTTTACTTTCACTCTATATTCCGAAAGTGCTCCTTATGGCAAGTTGTTCTGCTGCGGGAAAACAACCACTAAAATTTCTCGGTGTATACTGTATTAAGATTGTAACTTACTTTCGTGAGAAATAAGACAACATTTTTAGTTTTCACTTTCTTAAAATATTATGCAGTTTTATAACCTAAGTAGTTTACAATAAAAATAGGATTGATCCTCAAGGTCATGGCAGAACCTTAAGCAATGTTGACTGTGTGTGTGTTATCTGAATTTAGAATCCGAGATAATTCTCATGTTTTGGAACAATAAACTCGACGGGGCCTATCACACTATCAGTATTATCACGCGATACTCGAGAAATCGTGATCCAGTATTGATGAAATATTGATGGTATTGATGTAAAATTGTGATTACTACATCGATAACTTTACTGATGATAATATCACGATATCCAGTACCATGACAATGTTGATAATGTAATAGGAGCCAATGACATCCGTAAAGTTCAAATTCTATTGTAACCAAGCTTTTTTAAAGAACTTTTGGTCACTCAAAAATCAACTTAGAATACATAAAGCTTAAGTAGATGGTTGAGTAAGTGGCGATGGAATGTAAATTGTCTGAGATTATAAGTCCAATTTTTTTAAGGCCAGTCCTGTTTTTAACTTGTTCGTAACATTTGCAAATATAACACTACAGTTTTATTTGGTGATACATTATATCAGGTTTATAGATTATATTATTGAATTTGGGGGCTGATCATGTTCGTTTTCTTCTTGCATTCCTTCCAGGATTTGCCTCCGGTCCCCGGTTGCTAAACTCTGCGTCGGCATCGTTGAACGCCTCAGCTGGTCAAAGATAAGTTAATTATTTTAATACGACATTTTCAATTTGCGGAGTATCTAGTGTTAGCCTAATAATATTTAATCG
This sequence comes from Dryobota labecula, assembly GCA_947523025.1. Classification (NCBI taxonomy): domain Eukaryota; kingdom Metazoa; phylum Arthropoda; class Insecta; order Lepidoptera; family Noctuidae; genus Dryobota; species Dryobota labecula. The sequence continues at coordinate 5,492,097 of OX383292.1, forward strand.
GGTTATTTTTATGTCGGTGTCCCATAAAATCGATTATTTACATTGCATTTTATTATCTGTATTCAACTGACATGTCGTGGCAGTTGTCATTATACTATGACATCTGTCAATGTTTATTTTTGAGTACCTCAATTGATATTCAACGGTCGAACAGAATGGATTAAAATCCAAATATTTCTGCACAATCTGTATTTTATTACTGTTTCATTACTAATATATTTATCCGGTTTTTACAGCAAATTACGCATTTGCAATTGCATTTCCCAACTATTTTCATATACATGGTTTGTTTTTGTGATGTTCGAAATCAAAATCAAAAGAAATTTATTAAAATTAGACTGAGAATCAGCACTTTTCGAACGTCAAAATTACATAAGACAGTCCCCCAAATCGCCCGCCCTTTACAACTTCCTAGTGCTTTAGCTGGGAAGAAAAAGTGGCGGAATGAACTCCTCAGCAGCACATCTGTCTGTTTAGTTAGAAAAACTTGATATTAAAATATAAAAAATACACTACGAAACACAAAACATTAAATTAAATTACTTGCTATATTATGACAGGTAGCACACGCCAATATAACAACAAAAAACATTGAAAACTATGTATACTCAAGCAGAAATAAAAAATAAAAACGTAAAAAAGAACATAATAATGTTTAAATTATGTTCATGGTTAAAGTCTACCATACCCAAAGTCTCAAATTCAGATAATTTATGTAAACAAAGGAGATAACATAACGAAAAAATATCTTTGTAATGGTAATTTACATAAAATGGCGAAAAAAGAGGTTTCATTTTCTTTTAAGTACTGATTTTAAGAAATAATAATTAAAAAAGAATCATACCGTAATTATTTTTATAAATATTCGGTTTTAAACAAAGTTATTAAAAAAAGGAGATTTTCTGGTATAAAATATTTTATGATACTGGTAACAATGCAGGAGATCCAAACATTTTCAAATTTTTTACATCTTCAACAACACTAATATTACAGCTCTCATTCATAGTTTCATATTGTAAGTAGCATATCTAATCTAGCTACAATTTGGATGAAAACGGCTGTAAACTGTTTCGAATGGAAATCGATTTTGGGAGGCCTACGTCTAGCACTGGGCTTAAAAGGGCTGATTATGACGATCATATGCCGTATCTCCGACATACTACACAAAACATTGTTTGGCAACGGTATTTTGTTTCCATAGTTCTTATAATTAATTCACTTTAATTTTATCAATGACTAATTACAAAAAAAAAAAAAATATGATACAATGTTTTGCACCACTGTCCTGTCATTTTGACAGTGACATTACTTTGTTTACTTAATTATCTGAATTAGAGACTTTGGGTAAAGACACACCATATATTGTTCTGCATTGACTCTAACATTCATAATGTCATAGTCATGCATACGTATTATTAATATGGTTACTCAAATGCCAATTTTTGCTGCTTTCTATTAGAATTTTAACGACTGCGCTGTTGGTGTATAAATAAATAGTTTGTAGCTTTGGCTTGGAACGACTGAGTATTGAGAAAACTTACAATTGTTTGGCGTTTAACACTTTTCCGTAATTTTTGCAATTCCTCTCTCTTCTTACGCTGCAGGAAACCAATCTGAAAGAAATAAGGTAATAGATGAAAAAAAAAAAAAAAAAAAAAAATATCACTGCCAAGGAAGAGGCTAGTCGCATTTCAATGTGCTGTGTTTTCCTGTGTGTATGTGTTTGCTGTTATATGCAGAGCGTTGGTTACTAACACTTATATTCTAAGAAGTTGACTCGAAAACTCCTCGACCTCGACTCAACTGAGGTTACCTTAAGGATCACCTCAACTAATCCTCGAAATCGGTATTCTTAGTTAAAACTCGGTCTTGTCGAGTCGAGGTAAAACGTCATTAAATATGTCATTGAATCATAGATACATGATTTTTTTGTCTATGGACGCTTAAAAGTTTCTCAGATTGCTGTCTTTTTATCTGTGTCACTCAACTAGGAGTTTAAAGTGTTCTGTGCTGTCACGTCAAGCCTGCTTGTTGTGAAATGCAATTTTTGTGTACTCGTAGATTTGAAGTTTGATTTTTCTGTTTCTTGTGGGTGTAGTACAGTTTTACTTCAGTTTGTTAATTTTAATTCACACCGTTTCATATAGCAGTAGCATAAAATCTTAACGCAATTAACAACTGAATGAAAGGCGGAATGAGTACTCCTCTGTTACTCTGGGACATAGCTCTGTTATTGAACACAAGTGGTAACAACATATTCAACACAGTTTCTTTTCTAAAACGATAGATAATAATCAGCTTTGTTTATCAAGCAGGGGTGAAAGAGTAGAGTAAAAAATGTGAATAATGTCGTAAATCTTCCTTGAGTGTTCCTTAAGGTACATCGCGACGTACCTTGAGTTTGACAGTTGTTTCCTCACCTCGAGTGAGGGAAAATGTCGAGTGACGCCAAGTGGAGGAGGTTTTTTACAACTGTGAGTACCGATTTCCTTGAATGAGGTTGAGTGGAGTCGAGGAAGTTTCGAGGAAACGTCTACGTTAGAATATAGGTGTTAATATAGCAGTTGGAGGGGGGACTAATTATAATAAAAGCATTGGGTCAGATACTGCAATTAGCTGACCCCCCTTTGGTCAAATGGTTGAGGTTTTTTTTTACTAACAAATCGTATGATTTTCATATTTTTCTAGTTTTGGGTAGATTTTGTATAGATATTTAAATAAAATTAAGAATTATAAAATACTATCTATTCGTATTCTAAAAAAAATCTCAATCATTTATGCAAGGGGGGTCAGCTAATTGCAATAACTAACTATACTATAATGAAGGGGGTTGGGACGACTAAAACGACAAAAAAAAAAAACGACGATTAAAATCAAATACATAACGTCCAATTAATAACTATAGCTAGTTGACTAATTGGCAAAACCAAGTGGGCCCATAATACTATAGTGGGCCAATATACTATTCCAGAATGTTAAAAAAAAATATATATACATATATATATAAAAATATCTAAAAACATCGCATATATATATATATATATTTCATGATTTTAACACGTTGAAAGCCGCTTTAATTTTTTAGTCTTTCTATTTGGACCGTGGGGGACACCGTGTGGTCGACATACAATAGTTCCGTTGGGGCCGCGGGGGGTAACTTGTGACCGCGAGTCAGAGGCGATTTTAAGAATCTCTATTGGGGCGTCGGGCACTGATATGAAGTTAATAGTATTTGACGTCCACGGCCTTGCAGACAATTAGATTGCATTTGTTTTTTTTTTTGGTTTCGCTTGATTCAGTTGAACGCAGAGCTAAGAGGCTCATTGGCGACGTAAAACTGGTGGATGCCAAGCTTCACAGCTTGGTTCATCGCCGCAAGGTTGCCTGCTTGTCGGTCTTCTACAGATTGTACTTGGGCGAGTGTGCCCATGAACTCAACGACCTCATTCCACCGACCCCGTTCTACCATCCGACATCTAGACGCACTGTAAGTTACCACCCCTACCTAGTTGATATTCCACCAACTCGCACTAAGCGTTTTCAAACGTCTTTTATAATACGCACAGCAAAGGAGTGGAACTCTCTGCCTGCGTCTGTGTTTCCGAACGCATACAACCCTAATCTATTCAACAAAAGAGTGAACAGGCTTCTTCTGGGTAAGCTCACTCCATCGTAGACTGTCTCTATCACCCAGACCTAGACCAAAGTCAAGAGCAAACCCATAGTAAAAAAATAAATAAATAAATAAAAAAGTAAAAAATATGACTTAGAAAAATATGACAAATAGTGTCGGGACAAGACTTGTTAAAATACCCATAAGCACTAGTATTGCTAATGTTTACATTTATTGTCGTATTGTCGTCCCCTCATGGTTCGTATTTTGGGTGGTCAGCTATACTCATCGTCATCAACATCCACAGCCCGACTTCACTCACTGCTGCGCACAGAACTCTCTTTTCCTGTGCCAATCACCACGCTCCTGTGTGCACGCAACAATGTCGTCAGCACATCTCGCTCTCGGACGACCGATATCTCGTCTTCCAGTCCTCGGGCGCTTCTCTGTCACAGCCTTACTCCACCTGACATCACTTCGCCTTTCCAGGTGTCTTGCCCAACTCCATTTAAGTTCCATAATACGATTTCCGATATCGGAGACCTATGTACGTCTTCGGATCTCGACGTTTTTAACGGTCAGCTCTACTGCCACCTCACTAACAATATAACATTTTTATAAATGATAGTACTTACCCGGTAGAGTATCAAAGCGATGATGATTAAGATGCAGAGGCCGACAACAATTGCTATTATTATCGTCTCGAACGGTATCGGCGCCTCTTGCAGCGTTATGGTTGTGACAATGCTAGAAATAGATATTTCATCTTGTATGTAAGGTATGTAGGGTAAGTTCAGACTTGGCATAAAACCATACCCGGAACTTATAAGATGTATACATATATGTATACCGGAAAAAAAAAATCTGTACGCAAATTTTTACAAATTAAACTTAATCGTGTTTTATTATCACCTATTTCTTATTTTGATGTTTTAGTACAAAAAAAAAAAAAATGAAGTTATCGTTAAAGAAAGATGTTTATTTTGAAACTGGTATAATGGATACTCGACACGCAACGCGCCGGCGGCGCGGTCAGTGAAGCGAAACGCAGTAGTAGGTACCTATCAGCTGTGCGCTCGCCCATTGATATTATTACGAATAGATCCCAAGTAGCAATCAAATGTTCTAAAAGGTATTGTAGATATCTTGAAGGCAAGTAGACAAATTTCAGCTGTTGTCTTGGCTAAAACTAATGTGACCCTCAATATCTCCAAGATATACTCCAACGGACAGTGAAGTCGAAACGCAGTAGTAGGTACCTATCAGCTGTGCGCTCGCCCATTGATATTATTACGAATAGATTGTATCCATATTAAACTGATTTCAAGTAGGACCAAAAAAAAGTATTGAACAAATAATGGAAAAGTGTTCTATTACTGATACTGAACCACCAAAAAAAAAAAATTGCGCACGGATTAAAAACTTTTCCTGTATAAACTCACATCTTTTTTATGTTGGGCTACGATGCTTACATACTCCCTTTGTTTCGTTTATGTTCATACATCTGGTCATACACGACGCCGGTTGCTAAAACTACGCACCGGACTTTTCTGAAGAATGTCATCAATAAGGTCACTATGTGTCCTTCTATGGCGTCCTCTCCCGGCGTTACCACTCACATCTTTGTAAATACCTTTTGTTAGTCGCCTTTCACTCATCGTCTCAACATGACCAAACCATCTAAGTATACTCTTTTAAATTTTTGTCACTACATCTTCTTTCAAACCGTACTGTTGCCTTATCACAACCTTATTCCTTCTAATAAATTATTTATATTATTTATTTACCTTTCAGCTTCAGTAAATTCTAGTTCAACAGATGACTTTATCGTAATATTTTTATCTTGAGCGAGAAGTCCTTCTGCAAATGAAATATAAATGCAAATGAAATGAAAAAAAAAAAACTGTCAGTCGTAGGACTGTTATATCAGAAGTGAAAACTTCTTAGCTTCACAAACTCGTAAACAATATTACACACTCTGTATATATATGTATCAGAGTATGACGGTCACGCGAGTTCAGTGCTTTTTCCCCATCCCAAAAGTGCCCAAAGTGCCTAATGAAGTTTTCACTTCAAAAATCAGATTATAACCATTAGAATAAAGCCTGATTTTTAACGCAATAGCGTCTAGTTTGGAAATCAAGGGGAGAGATCTCTCCCAGTAGATGGATAATTAAGGCTAATACAAAGTGAAGTGTTGAATGATGTTAAGATCGAGAGTAATAAGAATAAATTACACATATTATTATTAAGTGAATTTAGTCCACTGGATTGGAAAGAAAGAAAAAGAAAGAAAATACGTTTATTTGCGGTTAAATGGACGCAAAGAACAAACACAAAAAGAAAAAGTTGGGGAAAATATGCGTCACATCCACGCAAAAGGGCCATCGCTCAGCATAATGCTGCGACCCTATGCGAGACAGAGCCCCAGCGCTAGTTTTCAGCGACAGTCGGCGTTGACGTGATGACTTCGGCCGGTACAGCATACAATGAGATTTAAATAAGGAATAAAAAAATAAAGTAAATACGCGTCACTTAATTCTAAATGTTTCTATAAAAATATTTTTTTAAATGGCAATATTCCGTTCCGTCAGCAACAATGCAACGAACGCAGCGCCCTGTTACCATGGATTCAGTCCATGATTCTCAACCCCTATGCGTCGAAATTTTTACTTAAAAAATTGCTGTCCCATACATTTTGACCGGGTAGGTATCTATTGCGCTTTTGTAGGAAATAGCTATTTTTCTTTTTAATAACCCACGAAACATTTCAACGAATTATGAACCATGTACTGAATCCATGATATCCGGTTTCGCGTCATTGTCCCTTCCACCATGTATCTCCAGACATTTCGCCAGTTATGTTTAAGTCTCATGTATGTAGGGGTGTGTGGTGATACGCGAATGGATATAATAAGATATGAGTATGTCGGAGACGAGTTGTATCCGGTACGCTAGCGCCATCTAGTCGCGTTCGATGGAACTATTAAAGTTCGCGCCAACAAGTGTTGACTAATCGGGACGGAAGTGCTGCCTAGCGGCGCAAGACGGAGTCTGCAACATAACTTTCGAATGGTGACAAGTGTCCGCTGCACATTCGACAAGTGGAGTTTATCGGTGGCGGTCAAGCAGTGAAGACGTCTAGGAACTGTTGCGCGTTCGGTATAGTTGTGTCGTGTTCCTACATTAATTACTTTGCATACCCATTACTGTATAGAATCAAGTTCTTCTAACTGAACAGACAGATGTGCTGCTGGGGAGTTTGTCCCGCTACTTCTTCTTCCCAGCTAAAGCACTAGGAAGTGCTGAAGGGATGGGCGTTTTGGGGGAACTGTCTTATGTAATTTTGATTCTCAGCTTAGACTGAGTAAATGACTTTTGAGTTTGATTCGGTTTTTCTATTGCGCAATAACCAACACTACAGTACGCCCACAGTAGTTAAAATATGGCTGATGACAACGAGAGGAACTTTCCGTTCTCCGACAAGTACATAAGAGGAAGTCTGAAAGTGTGACTGAAAAGTTGTGTCGAAATAGGTTGTGATGGTTTGGTATCGGATGCGGAGGAATGAGGGAAATGTCGTCAGGAATGTTTTCAATATGAATGCGAATAGCTATCCATTGTTTCTTTGGTCTTTCCGTACTCGTGTATGGATGGATGAAACGAATGGATGAAGACCAAAGAAACGATAGATGGACTGTGTGATGGTTAGAAAGGGAGTGACTACCGAGACGACGGCTAATAGAGAAGTATGGAAGAAAAAGACTTGTTGCGCCCAAATAAATTGGAATAAGGGCATAAGAACGATGATGAAGTAATAGGGGAAGATTACTCGATTACTCTCTACTCCTCTGAATTTGTTAGTTAAAGTTGTTCAGACTTTTAGAAACCGGCTTGCTGGACACATAGGCCTCTCCCAAACACTTCGACCGGTTCTATGCTTCCCGTATCCAGCGGATTTCTGCCGGCTCGCTTACTAGGCTTCTATTGGAGTCACTGGGATTATCCAAAAGGATTTTTTCAGAAACAGCCGGGAGTTTGAATTATTTTACTGTCATGATTCTTACCAAGAGCTCCGGGTAATATGGACATTGGTATAAAGATCTTCGCAAACTCCACCTTTGCCTTCAAACTTTCTAAAAGACAGGTGTAAGTTGTTGACGTCTCATCTTGTGAATTTAATGAGCAGGGAGTATATACATTCGACGGTGAAAAGTGTACCTGAAAATAAATGTCAAATATTAAAATTCCATAAGGCAATATAAATGGTTATAAGTATTTGGATGAAGCAATTAAATTCAACTTGTGTTGGCAGACCAACACCCATATGGGAACAATCCATAAAAGACCCCGGATTAGAGCTGATGAGACACGCACAGACGAGGCAAGCATAGAACAAAAGGAGGAGGCCTATAATCAGATAATTTATATTTATTTATGCGAAAACATCAAGAATTCTATTCAACACGTGAAGACATACAAACACGCTATCTACTTAGACACCCATCAAAGCTAAACTTACCAAATTCTTGGTTAAAAATGCACTCTACAAGTCCCTATGTAATGTCCATAAAATATATAATAAACTATCCGCACCAATAAAAAAAGAAGAGAAACTAATTTTCTAAAAAACTTCGACAATTTTTGCTAAATAAAAGCTACTACTCGGTAAATGATAGACTTATATAATATATATCTAAGTGATAAACTTTTAAAGTCATAACGTAAGTACTCGAGTAAGTTTTAATTTATTGATGAATTATTATTACATCTCTCAATATATACGTTTTATATTTTTATATTTTACTAGCTTTTGACCGCGGCTCCGCCCGCGTAGATATCCAAAAAAATGTGTAAAAAAAGTAGCCTATATCCTTCTCCATATCCCAGGCTATATCTTTGCCAAATTTCATAACGATCGGTTCAGCGGTTTAGGCGTGAAAACGTAACATACAGACAGACGGACAGACAGAGTTACTTTCACATTTGTAATATTAGTATGGATAGTGAAGCTTATCTCAGAAAATACCTATATCGTTATTATATTATAGTAATACTGCTAACTAATTTTATAATAGTACATTACTTACCAAGGGCTGTAAAAGAAAGAAAGACCGAAACCGCAGATATTTGTGACCCGAGCCGCAGGCGAGGGTTGTAAATATGCGATAGAGGGCTTTACTTTTTATTGCCCGTGGTGAGTACACAATTTTACGTCTTGGCCAGGTGTGACGTAAATTAAATTAACAAACGCTTCCTCTCTCCTAACTCACTTTTTTTGCTATGCCCAACAGGGTCCATAATGATCTAGTTATAAGTTTACCATCTAAGAATACCTACATGTGGAATGCAATCAAAGTATTGAGTATTGAGAGCAGTGGCAACCCCGCCGCAGTGTTAGGTCATGAGTTCGAACTCAAGCAGGTTCTTTACTTTGTGTAAGTAATTTCATCACCACTGCTCTCAAAACGGTGAAGGAAAACATCGTGAGGTAACCGGCATATCCTAGACCCAAAAATTCGAAAACATGTGACATCTACCAACCCGCACTGGGCCCGCGTGGTAGATTACAGCCCACTTCCTTTCGAAGAGAGCAGGCCTGTGTCTCAGCAGTGGGAACGTTTTAGGATTATTCTATAATCGGCTGTTGATAATTAAACAAATTAAATCCCGTTAACATGAATTAAAGTGAATTTCAATAAAAGCGTTTTACTTGCATACATGAAAGGGTTCCGTAACTCAAAAGGAACGTAGTTTTATTCATCATCTTCATCATCATTTCAGCCGAAAGATGTCCACTGTTGGATATATAAGCCTCCCCCAATTCGGGGGGTTTGCCATAAACGCCACGTTTGGCAGGCGGGTTGGCGATCGCAGTATGGTGTTAAAAAAATGCATAGAGAACGCTGCTGCCCATTCTCTAGTAAGTCCCTTAGTCGCCTTTTACGACACCCATGGGAGGAAATGGGGTGGTGCTATTCTTTACGTGCGGCACCACACGGCACAGTAGTTTTATTAGATATAAATAATGTAGTAACTTACTGTGACTGAATCATTATTATCATTATCATAATTAATGAACGGTTGATTCTGTAATATTACACGAACTGGAAGCTCCACCCAGTCCGTTGGACCACTGTTTGCGATCTGCAATAAAACAAAACCAACTTTCATTAAACTGCGGGATGATATTTTTTATAACGTTTTGATACCAATCTCAACGTGTATGTATAAGCATACTTAAAGAGGAAGCGGTAACGTAACCCGCGAAATTTAAATTATCCTAAGATTTTTGCAATTTCCTGCTCATTGTCTGGGTGTAAGTAAGTAAATCGTTTATTTTGCAAATACGAGTATGGGTACAGTACATGTTGATAAATTGACAACAGATAAATTCAGCCATATTTTACCAATAGGTATGCGCCAACCACTATAGAAATCTACGTTCATCACACAATCGTCTTCTTCAATGTCCTACACACCGCACTGACTTCATTCACTCTTCTTTCTTCATTCAATCTATCTCTCTGTGGAATGCGCTCCCCCAGGAAATCAGGATGGTAACCAACCGATTATCCTTTAAGGTTAAAGATCGCGAGCACATTCGTAAGAAGCTGGCAGTATCCTAAATAACAACGGAAATGTTATCCCATTGTTTGTTTAATTAGTTTTAGTATATTTGTGTATTTATATGTATTTATTTGTTCTTATATTTATATATAATTAGGTATATTTATCTTATTTATAGTTATGGTATAGGTATATCTAAGGATATTCCTATATGTATACAATTATTCCTCCAATTTCATAATTGCACCTACTTCTGTTTGTCTCTGCTCCACCCAAAGGTTGACTGGTAGAAAATGCCTATGGCATTAAGTCCGCCTCTGTACATTTTTTTTTGTGCTAAAGTATTAAATAAATAAATAATAAATAAAACAATAAAGGCAATTTTATTACATTGAAGAGATTTAAATCACTACCACACATTTATTTACATACACAAAATTCTTAACAAAAACACTACACAATACTAATACAAAATTCTTTTTCAGCAAGGAATTCTATGACAATATAAATGCTTTATGCGTTAAAAAGCTTCGGAGCCTGTTTTTGAACAATGACAGCGGCAATTCTTTCCAGTGCTTATAACCCAAAGTCTCTAATTCAGATAATTTATTTAAACAAAGTAATGTCAAGAAATGTCACTGTCAAAATGACAGGACAGTGGTGCAAAACATTTTATCATATTTTTGTTTTGTAAATAGTCATCGCTACAATTAAAGTGAATTAATTATAAGAACTATGCAAACAAAATACCGTTGCCAAATAATGTTTTGTGTATTATGTCGGAGACACGGCATATGATCGTCATAATCAGCCTTTTTAAGTTCAGTGCTAGACTTAGGCCTCCCAAAATTGATTTCCACTCGAAACAGTTCACAGCCGTATTCATCCAAAATGTGGCTAGATATGCTACTTACAATATGAATCTATGAACGAGAGTTGTAATATTAGTGTTGTTGAAGATGTAAAAAAAATTAAAATGTTTGGATCTCCTGCATTGTTACCAGTATCATAAAATATTTTATACCAGAAAATCTCCTTTTTTAATAACTTCGTTTAAAACCGAAAATTTATCAAAATAATTATGTTATGATTATTTTTTAATTATTATTTCTTAAAATCAGTGCTCAAAAGAAATTGAAACCTCTTTTTTCGCCATTTTATGTAAATTACCATTACAAAGATATTTTTTTGTTATGTTATCCCCTTTGTTTACATAAATTATCTGAATTTGAGACTTTACATATAGGTAATTTATTATAAATGGCCGGAGCCATGCAGAAGACACTCTTGCGCATTAGCGCCGTTTTGGCGGGATGGGAACACACTTGGTTATTGTCGTGTCTATTACGTATTATATATGTATGTTGATTAAAGTATGATTCGCGACTATAATTATAAAAGTACAGATTTGTTATGGTCGCGAATCATATTCAGATCAGCATACTCGTATGTACAACCTTATACTGACCTACAAATTACAAAAAACGTAAGAAAATTTGAAATTCGCGGGCAACCCTGGCCTTAAATTCAGGACCCTTCATGCAGAAACGAAACCACGAACAACATCAGGTGCTCTCTACCAAATACCCTGCAACCATTCTGAAATCAGCCGGTTGTCGCTGAAAGCCAGCGCTGGGGCTCTGTCTCGCATAGGGTCGCAGCATTCTGTTGAGCGATGGCCGTTTTGTGTGGATGTGACGCATACTTTCCCCCATTTTTTTTTTTGAGTCATGTTTACAGCAAATAAACGTATTTTCTTTATTTTATATTTTAAGTTATCCTTTAACCCAAAGAACATTGCTTCGAACCTGCTTTCCATGCTGTTCATTATCATTGTTTGGTCTAAAGAGCACAGCAGGGCTATTTAAAAACATTTAGCTCATACTTACACTAAAATTTACACGATACTTTCAATATTTTTTGTTTGCCCAAATAATTCTTACCATCCACCTGTATTCTCCAGTCTCCTGACATCTCGTGATCACAGCGATTGTAACAGCTTCTAAATATTGGAACCTCGATTCAACTAAAAACCCTCGGAAGAAAGGTGACGGTTAACGTTGCAAGTTTAGATCAGGATTTTGATCCATATCCTGATCTTTGTCGGCACAAATACCTTTCCATTTCTGCTGAGACTTACAAAAAAACTTTAAAATTCCTCACCGTGTAAACGTGTTTTATCTTTTTGCCATTTTCTTTGACATCTATTTCCGTCATATTAACAATGGTACCGATATCTGTCTCTCTGCAAGTGAAGAAAAAGTTAAGAAATTATTTTAAATAATTTACTAATTTACCTTTTGATTTTATTGAAGCTGAAAAACAAAGCCAAAATTAGATATTAAAATATGATAACAATACGAACCCCTTGGCGGTAATTCCTCTGGGATCAGCTCTCATAGGAATCCGAATCGTCTTATTCTGGGCGACTGTATTGATATCATTACAGAGATTATATAGAACCATGGTGATGCTTATACTCTTGTCCAGATTTGTAAGATGGGACATCTCCAGTACAATTTTACCGGTGTTCTGTGAATATTAGGTACATTAGATTACATATAAATGATCACTCTTAGATTTCCCGAAAGGTTAGGCAGATAATACACCTATACACATACTCTCATAGACCTTCAAAGCCTTGAAGTTTACGTTAATTTCACTACGATGATAATTATTCCTATTGGAAAAAGGTAAGATTATCCGTAATGCAATAATCAAGCGAGCGAACGTACCCAAAATTTTTTGGTCCAGAGGGGCTTGGGAGGCCCACACTTAAGTCTGTCCCTGTCAGTCGAAGACTCGTACACACAGCCCCCCGGCTTAATCACGTTAGCTCCGTTGATGTGCACGCGCACGCACGAGTCATACGCCACCTCCCCGTCATTGACCATATCAAACTGTATAGTTTCGTTTTTACTCGAGCCAATTACGTACCGGTTGACATCAGAACTGTAATCACGAAATTGTTAACAAAGGTGATCAGTGGACACGAAATGTTAACCTTTAAGGTTTTATTCAGAAGTTCTTTCTGAGCCACGCTAGCCGCTGACCGGCCGGCGCGGTTGTGGCCGATGAGGTTGGCTGAAGTTCTAAAATAATATGTACAGTCCTGTTGATTTTACAAATCAAAATCAAAATATTTTATTTCACATAAACCTACATGGGCATTTATGATACGTCAAAAGCTAGGTGCACGGTTCCAATTAGTCGTTTCCTATGGAGAAAAGCCGGCAAGAAACTCCACGGTCCCACTCCTAGCTGCTAGGTGTACGGTCCCACACCACTCTTTTGAAAAAATTGGCCTTTACAATATTTTCAAATAACAGTGTTAATAGATATATATCTATATCTGGTACTTGTCGAAAGATATATAGATATATATCTTTCAACAAGTACATACCAGGTATTTAACAAAATAGGAAATGTTTTTGCAGTCGGGGTTTTTTTTACTAGCTTTTATTTGATACCAATATTGTACCGTGCACCTAGCTTTTGACGTTTCATAAGTGTCCTCTTTTGACTTACTGGAAACTGATGTAGGGTATTAACTTCAACTTAGGCACACATGTCTTGTTCCCAACACACTCGGCTGCCCATAACGAATCCTGGATGGTCAAAACACTGCGGTCGCTTAGGATCACACGAGAGCTTTCAAAATCCTTGAGTGTCCTTGGATCATCTTGTAGTACCGAAGATATCGTGTAGCGTATTTCCGTCTGGTATTTTCCATCCTTTGAAGAAAATATTATTAATTATTTAAACTTCTCACACACAATAAGGTACAAAAGCCGACTTAATGCCATAGGCATTCTCTACCAGTCAACCAAGGGTAGTGAAGATATAAGATGGCAGGTACTCTATTTAAGAGGAGATTATTATAATAATAAAAATAAATAAAAAGATAACAAATAAAAAAGATACACAAGTACATAAATATGTCTTAAACTTATAATAGACATACATACAAAATACTATCACTATCACTATACATATTATAAAACAAAGTCCTCCGCCGCGTCTGTCTGTCTGTCTGTTCGCGATAAACTCAAAAACTACTGCACCGATTCTCATGCTGTTTTCACCAATGGATAGCTTGGTTCTCTAGGAAGGTTTTAGTATATAATTTATTAAGTTTTTGTATGCATTTTTGTATGAATTAACGATATTTGTTGGAGGTGTCGGAAAAAAATAAGCCGTCTGGGAGCTTTCAACGAAAACGCTGTCTAAACCCTTTGAGATATAACAAAATAATGTATGGTGGAATTGTGTATCTTATAAAGGTCTTTAAAAAAATCCGCGATGGCATATGTCTATCTCTTAAGGATAACATACTATATCCATTTTATTGTCTTTTTGTAGGTATTTGTTTGTCGAATGTTACTCTTGGAAATACGATTACGATAACAATACGCTATAATATCAGTAGCTATTAGCCAAATTATGTTCGTAGATAAATAAGCTAGCTTCTTATGTGTATTTCAAACAGTATACAAGAATATTTATCATAAAAACATGACTAAACACGGCGGCCTTATGATCAAAATTTGTGCATTCCAAAACTTTCGTTACTTTTTCACTGACATATTTATCACTTTTCGGTAAACTAACACTCAATACGAAATCTACACTTATTTCTCAGTAATTCTGTGTAAGATTCTTCTAAGATTAAACTGTTTTCTTATTGAATCCATTACTTTACGCACGTATAACCTTGATGAATGTTTACATTAAGCACCGCGCCACACCGCCACATGACCACAGAGTACAGACGTATTTTCTTTTCTTTTTTTTCGTTCGTTTAGTGGTGTTCCCGCTAAAATGTCAACCGGTCAAGTATTAGTCGATTAATCGAATTCTACAGCCAGATCGTGTTGCAAGTACAAAATAAATGTCAAATATTTCGTCCAATTGCGAACGTGACCCTGAGAAAAGTTATGCACCAATGATGTTCATTAAATATTGCGACATTTCGGAGGATTTCATTTTGTTTTCACATTGTTGGTACTTACGTGAATTATTTTAAAATGATTATTTGTGTCGCACTTTTATTTCGTGTTGTAATTTGGTACAATTGATTGCTTTAAGAATTTGAATGTGAAATTTCGTATTTTGATTTTGTGTTTGTTATCTTTAGGTAAAGACTCATTCACGTTCAGAACATAAGTAGTTTTATTATATTAAATCATTTGTTTCGGTTTCTATTCACATAGTGAATCACATTAAAATTATTACTAAGTTAGAATTTTGAGATATAGCCTGGGATATGGAGAAGGACATAGGGTACTTTTTTATGCGATAACCGACATCCACGCGGGCGAAGCCGCGGGCAAAAGCTAGTAATATATAAATACCTACTTATTATATAATATATATAAGTATATATATAAATATATATATATACTTACGTTTTCGAGTTATCTATCCCTTATGTTGCACCTGCCATGTTTTGTCTCTGCATCACCCTAAGGTTGACTGGTAGAAAATGCCTCTGGCATTAAGTCCGCCTTTGTACAGTATTTTGTTACTTGTGCATAAAGTTTTAATAAATAAATAAATATATCCAAATTCAAGGAGAAGAGATGATTGAGATGACTCTACACTATTTGTTGTGAAAATAACTCCGCAATTTCCGAATAAATGCATACCGACTGGTGGCCGTCCTGATGTCCAGAAGAAGCGCATTCCAGAGAAGAATGGATTGAATATGAAAGGAAGAATGAACAAAGTCAGAAGTATGAGAAGGACACAGTAGGAGAAGATTGCTGGAAGAACGCAGATTCTTAGCGTGTGAAGAACATAGATATTGAAAGTGTGAATTAAGATAAGAAAGAGGGGTGGGAGAGTTGAGAAGGGAGAATAGCGTGGTCAAAGCACGTAGTATAGTATATTAGTATTTATTAAGCTGGCCTTAGTACCTAGTCTTATTTTGACAACATTCCCATTTTATACCAGAACCAGCTTCTGCCCGCGACTTCGTCCGCGTTAAATTTTTGCAACTCTGACCCACCCCGTCGCATCGCATCGCCCATCTGCGCTATTACTTCGTTTTCGCCTAGCGTTCTCTCTGACTTTTTTGACGTGATAACGTTTTATAAATCGATGAACGCCGGCTGCTGGCACGAAAAAGCATGACTCATTGTCACGTTCCGCCTGAGCCGAGTGTGCAAGCGAGAGCGCGGAACAAGCGTTAGAGAGGTACGATCGGCCTGAGCGTTCGGCTTGTGACGTAATGTTGACGTTATTACGTAAAATTATCGTTCGTAAACCGACTTTACAGACAACCAATTTTTTCTTTTTGCTCAGCTTCTTAGGGTCCTAGTGTAATGTTAAATAGCTTATAGCCTTCCTCAAGAATTTGGCTATCAAATGCAAAAGGATTTTTTCAGATCCAACCAGATAGTTTTAGAGATTACCGCGTTCAATAAAAAACAAAAACCAAACTCTTCAGCTTTATTATTAGTAATAGATTTAAAATAAAAGAAAGAGACAAGTATCCCCCTTCTGCCAGCTAAATGGGCTTTACAAGTTAGCGAGTAATAGTTGACAGCAGTAGTAAATCAGCAGCAGTGGTAGTCTTTTGCAGTTGCAAAACATGTTGTCCCAACATTCCGTACCGAAGAATATGTTTTTCAACTACAATGTTAAGTTTGTTCTTGGGATAAATTCATACCAACTACGGAATCCTTCATTGTGCGTGGTTGAACAACCAATTGTGCGTGGTTGGACAACCACTTGTCCGTTTTTTTTTAGCAACACGCACTAATTAGGACTTTGAATACTTGTCTTGAGTTTATAAAATAGTCCTTTATTAATAAAGTGAAAAAAAAATATATATATACGTATGCATATTCCCTATTTAATTGTTGCATAAAATATACTCACTATAGGCAAAATAAACGGAATATTTTTGCAGTATTCATATTTCCTTTTGTCCAGTGTCGTGCTGAATGTAACGTGGCCATTGCCATCGGTGCCAACCAGCTTAGCGTGGTCGTGGTTCATCTCCACCGTTGTTAATATACCTGACATAAATAAAACATTACTTATGTAAGCAATTACAAAATAAAACAAGATATTTCAATGTGAATTTAAGATTTATTAGTACACAACTTGACTAGTAACTGTACTAATATGTTTTGATATAAAATAACACTGTGTTTAAATATTATGTTATGATTAAATATGTAGATATTAACTAGAATCCAAATACAAAACATTGTGATTAATATAATAAATAGTTACCATTTTATTTATGTAATAGACTTAAGATTCGCGCGCTTTTTGATCCACTTGTTAGTGGACACAGAGCTGTCAAGTAAATCGAATACTGTATTCTGGGCATTATATGTTGGACTGTCGAGTTGAACAGTACAGACTAAGTGTAATAGGAGTGTTAAATAATTAATTAATTAAAAGGATTTACCACAGTATAAGTGACTTTTCTTTCACTTAAGACTACTTTACCAGTAGACATACAGACCCATTCTGTTAAAATTTCACAGTGAAAACTCATGTGAAGTGAGCGTTAATAGTGTCAATTCCTAGTATCAGGGGCCTAAGTCTACTAATTTACAAACGTTGCAATGGTCTCGCCATTGTGAGTATTTGACAGTGTTTGTATGGCAAATCTGTCAAAAACTCACAATGAAGAGATCATTGCAACGTTTGTACATTAGTAGACTTGGCCCCCAGGTAATATGACAGCTAAGTTACCACCTAAGCAACCGTGCAATTTTTATATATAAAAAAAAAAAACAACGTGGTAACTGCGTAACACAATAACAATGAGGACTATCGTTCTTGAATTCGCCGCTAGAGCCTAGAGGCACTAGTGTAGAGTGGGGTCTCTAGAAATGTCAAATGTGAAACTGAACGGTCGCTGTTTGTGGGATTTTCTATCGCAAATTGTTCATAATTGTAAAGATTGTGGCCATTTCTGATTAATTATGGCTTTAAAGTAACAACTTAGGATCTAATTTCGTAGCACTTGGAGGGAAAATAATATTTGTCTGCTTAAGAGGGTTGTCACAGGTCCACTAGTGCCACTTCTTTAATGCTTGCCAATTTTAGGAACATTAAAATGTAAATATTCATTTGATATTTTGAAATGTAAAGAAATAAACATTGTACACATATGTAAAACATATAAAATAAAAGTACTGACAAGACCGTACCCGCCAGTGGTGCCAACTAGTGAACACAAAAATGATAGCCCCCATTGAAATGTCTTTCATTTTGATAATTCGACAATATTCATTGCGTTATTTACGATGTCAAACAGACGAATTTTACAAACATATGAGGCAATGTATTCGAAATTCGCATTGTGAAAGAAAGTGTGTTACGTTGGAATGCTACAGTGGTAATGGAAAGTTAGGTTTAAGAAAGAGACCGTCAAACAGGTACGAGTGACACACTAGAAAGTCACTAGAAAGTCGAATTTCTTCAAAAACCTGAGGTGTCATAATCATCGTATGGCGTATACTTACGCGCTGTGATTAATTTCGGCAAGCTCGGATATGTTACAAGTAAACAGACTTCGAATTTAAAGTCTGTTTTATCAGCGCGACCCTGAAAATAACAAGTTAGTATTTAAGGTGGATGCGCTGTGGTAGCCCGCGAAATTATTATTTTTTCGCTTGCTACCACAGCGAATCCCGCTTAAAAAAAAAATTGTGTACAAAATGCAGAGGGAGGGGGGAGTGGCGATTTTATAATAATAATACACACTATGACACTTATTTTTAAATGTCGCAGCATCATGCTGAGATAGGAGCCTTTTGGCCCCGTACAGGATTTGTTTTCATTTTACTTTTGTTATTTATTTTATTTTTTATTTGTGTTATTATGAGTGTTTAGTTTCAAATGTGATCTTCCTCTGAGTCCCAAAAATACTTTTTCTTTCTTTTCTTTCTTTCATTCTTTCTTTCTTTATAATAATATTTTTCCAACTAAGTTGGGGTCGGTTTCCAGTCTAAACGGATGGAGCTGAATACCAGTATTTGACCTGGAATGACTACCCATCTGACCGCTAACCCAGTAACTGGGTAATGGGATACTCCTTGGTAAGACTGGTTGTCAGACTTTCGGGGTTCTGACGACCCGTAACGACGGTCAGAGATCCACAAATGACAGCCGGGACCGACGGCTTAACGTGCTTTTCAAGTCACGGAGGAGTCTCGGTATGTACAGATGATCACCCATCTACGGACCAACCCCGGCAAGCGTAGCTTAACCTGATGGATCGACCCGTGTGGCTGTTATTACTTAGCCTCGAGCTCTTCCGTATGGGGAAGTACGAGAAAGAAATGAATAGTTTGGAAGCCAAGTGATCCAACTAACATTTTGGGCAAAATTGAGTAATGTGCATTTTGGCTTTTATGAAACCATTATAAGATCGCTTTTAGCGATAAGACCGCTCATTATGTCACAGTATGTCACTCCTTGTAAAACTTCTACTTTTGGTGCTCGTGTCGGCAAGAATTCTTGTGATTTAAGTATCGGTCGGTGGAAGGGCAGTTCCCTCCTCTCCGATATAAGGGCAGTTCCCTCCTCTTCGAATATTAAAGATATGCCGTAATATGAAGCGAAGCTACGGGTCTTTTCAATGCTTGATACCTCCAGAGGGTTGCTAAGCCGGCGATGCCTAACGCTGGCGTCAGTGCTAACCCCTGACGCACGAAGACACAAGCCCGTTCATAATATTATCATTGTGTTACAGACGTCATTATCTGCAGCAAGCCTTGACACTCCGACGGCTGGTTGCTCTCAGACCTCTTGCGGCAGCCTGCCCCACTGAGGTTGGTGACTTGGAGGCCTGACTCGAGGCTTTTTCTTCATGAAACCCCTGGAATTCTCATTCTCAAGGACCTCCAACTTTTCTTCTCCCCGGTTTTCTTGGCTTTGTATAAACTTTTAGTTAGGATTTTCCAGCACCCATTTGGTAGGGCCTGATAGGCTGTATTAGGTTAGATATCTAATTGTTTTATTTATTAAAACTATTTACTGTTAATTCTTTTATTTTCTTTTAAGTTGTTCTTTCACTCTCCTGACATTTTTCCCCTCCAGGAAAAATTACGTTACAATTTTTTATATTTTATAAAAAATAAATAATCCCATTTCAAGTAGATACATATAAATCTGCGATTTTTATGGTGTGCAATAAAGAGTATTCTTTTCTATACTATTCTATAAATGCCAAAAGGTCCATAACTAAATTTTGGCTAAAATGTTAGTTCGATCACTTGGTTTCCAAGCTATCCAAATAGAGATATACGAAGCAGTACAAGACATATAGCACCGTCCTTCGCTTCAAGAAGTTTCGGCGATTGAGAGGTGAGCTTGTCTTAATAAAAGAGGCATTAAATCTTATGTTATACCGACTTTGATCGAATAGATGAACTTTTAAAATATTATATACCTGTAACTTGGGGAATTTCGCTGATGTCTTCACAACTACTGCTGCCATGCACCTGAAGAGTACTACTGTGTCTTTGTAAGGCGAGCCGATTGCTAATTCTATATAAAAAACACGATAAAAAATCAATAAAGAAAGAAAGAATAAAGAGAAGTGTTAGAAGCATCTGTGGTAAAGCATGCGTTCAGATACGACGTAAACCGCGCGATTTTGGAACCGCGTAGTTTCCTCGTGGTTCTTAATTATAGACGGGGTGTTTGTTACATTATTTTTAGTACCCGACTCTTAAAACTTAGCTGTAAGAAAGTTTTTTCCTGTAGCTACAGCTGTGGAAGCTAGGCTGCTACGTGAAACATTAAATTTTATTTCTAGGAGCATGCACGACAAGATGATGTACCTTTGCATCCATTCTCGTGATAATCTAACAATGGCGTGAGACTCATGCCGAAAGACTCGCCGTAACTGGATTCAGGCTCGATCTTTTGAAGCCATTTTAATTCCTTCTCTGTCAGCTGACTGCTGAGGTCGGCGCCACTGTACAGGTAGACAACGCCACGGCCGTCTTTCTCAAAAGGAGCTCCGATTGCTATTTCTGTAGAACAGAATAGTATAGAAAATACATTTATTTGCTTTGAATATAAAAACCAGTTGTAACAAATATTGAAGAATTCTTAGGGTTTTTTCACACTAATCGATCGATACCATTGATCGACATGGTCGACGAAGATCGATTGGTGTCTACTCCGTTAATTGGTGAATAATCCATTCTACCGTCGATCAATGGCATTGTTGGAGACAAAACGTGACACCGCCCGCCACTGCTACTACGGGAGCGGGACAGCAGCGAGCGGGGTACGGGGGCGAGGGGCCGATAGCCGGTGACATGCACCGGCCATTATCTCACAAAATACGGACCCAGAGGCGCGCGTTCTTACGTCGATCCAATAAACGAACCATACATATATTTACAGTCCGCTATTTAATTTAACACCACTGAGAATCCCCAACATATGGTCCTTCGAGCCGGATCATATGTTGGGGATTCTCAGTGGTGTCAACAGGCATCAATTGACGATCGATCGATTGGTGTGGTAACAGTTACCGTGCAGAAAACATTAAAAAGGTTCATTTTATTGTGATCATAAAAATAAATATAGGCCTTTATTAATTGTATTCTTAACAACGCACTCACGCATAGATAAATCATTTTTAGATTTATTTATTTATTTATATTAATTACTTGCTGTTATTGCACGTACTGTGTATTATCTCTGCATCACCCTAAGGTAGACTGGTAGATAATGCCCAAGGCATTAAGTCCGCCTTTGTACAGTTTTTACTTGTGCATAAAGTTTTAATAAATAAATAAACACCAAAGCGTGCAGCAAGCCAACAACAAACAGTCAACTAAAAAAGTTCATGCAAACACTAATCACAAATTTACTGCTAGACAAAAATATATCAAAATTCGGTTCCTGAGCAATTAGGGCGTTATATATCGAGATCGTGATTTTTGTACGTAGAATTGTACGGTTCGTACATTTGTAGTTTTTGTTTTTGCTGTTCAGGTTGAAGTGCGTAGAGAACCGATCTAAGTGGTCTTTACTTAGATCGGTTAGATTTATTACGTATACTAGCTGATGCAAAAGTAGCTTAAGTTAGGTACTCCTTATATCATCAGCTATCTGCCAGTGAAAGTTGTAACGTTACAAATAACCTATTTATAAGTCAACTTTACTAAATCCCCGACTAAATAGTCCTCCCCGACCCTTGCTCGAAGAAGCGCCAGCCCGCGCCGTAGCTGAGCCTGTAGCTTTAATTTCCCCTGATAATAATCATAACCCTGATTTTATCCAGCCACCGTCGCGTCGGTCCCTTGCCGTCTTTCCTCCGACTCTGCCCTTAGCCGAGGTTCGTACCCCACAGGGGGTGCCCTTAGCGCGCATTCGTTTAGTTTATAAGTTTTACGCCCTGGCTGGATGCTTTAAGTTTTTAGGAGCTTAAGGCAACCACAGGAAAGACCGGTTAAAAGAGTCACGATCTCTAATGATCAACTCTGAGATGCACTAGATATATAAAAAAACAAAAACAAAAACTTAAAAGAAGAATTCGATTAGATAAATAGGCCAATCTTCAGTGAAGTAAGAACCCGAGGCAGCAGTCACACCTGATGGCCCCGAGACTCCTCACATGCAGCAATTGCATCTATTGGTCTCACTGTCGAGAGATCCACATTCACCGATGCTCGTCTCGTCGCCGTTACAATTTGGCCCCACGTTGGGCGCCAAACTGTAACGTTATAAATAGCCCCTATTGGGTTATTTGTAACAACACAAAGTCCTGTCAAAATCGGTCCTGCTGTTTCGGAGATCTGCCGGAACAAACAGACAAAAAGACCGACAGAAAGACAAAAAATTTAAAAATTGTTTTTTGTTATAAGTACCGTTTATACTTACGCATTTAGTAAAAAGCTGTTTGACGTAACAAACAGACACTTCAGTTATATTTATTTGTGTAGAAAATAAAGATTGTATCGATGTTTTTAAGATATGTTATGGTTACAAGTTAAACTGTTGAGGATTCCTTTCTCCAATGTCCATCTCAAGTCCCCTCGTAGCAGTAATTGCAATCACTGGTTTATTGTAATTAATGTTGTTTTATAGTAATAAAATGACGGACGTTTGGTAAAAGTCACCGCATCAGAACATGTACAGTTTAAGACTGTATAAGAACCGTTATTTCCCTTAGAGGCAGACTCAAGTGTTTAATTATTTTCAAATTAAAAATCTTACCATCCCTCTTGTCGCCATTTAAGTCCCCGACGCTTACAATTGCACTTCCAAGCATGGATCCAGATGCTTGACCAACAATTCTTCTACGAAACTCAGGCGCTTGCTGCAAGAAACATCAGGCAGGTAATTTTATAAAATTCTACATAGTCTATGAAGAGAAAGTTAAAGATGGCGTCAATTCTTATCGTGTGTCGACTCCTAAAAAACACAGCACAGTAAAAATTTGGAAGAAGAAGAAAGAAAGAAAAAAAGTTTTCACTTCTCATGCTTCTAAAACAACGCCAATATAGCCCTACGAAGCGGGACTAAAGTGACCACGTTAGTCTCTAGGGAGTGAAAAGTAATTAGTTTTTTAATTTCCTTCATGTGACATAGACAAACTCAAACAGCCAGTAAATATCCGTGGAGTGTAGACCATCTTCATTGCGAAAATATATAGTTTTAGTGCCATGGTTTTTCCGCAAAGAAGGTGGCGCCACGTGTTTTAAATTGTTAATCTGTTTAGAAGAAAGAACTTACCGCGAAAATTTCAGACTTTTTGTCGAGTGTAAATTTGTTCTAAATATTGGCGAACTTTTAGAGCATGAGAAGTAAAATATACTATTATTTGCGGTAAACATGACGCAAAAAGAGAACACGAAAAAAAAAAGCGTGGGGGAAAATATGCGTCACATCCACGCAAAACGGCCATCGCTCAGCACAATGCTGCGACACTATGCGAGACAGAGCCCCAGCGCTGGTTTTCAATGACAACCGGCGTTGACGTGATGACGTCGACCGGTGCAGCATACAATGAGATAAAAAATGAAATAAATTCACAATACTTATTACTATATGCGACTACTACTTTTACCGTTTTCTGTCAAAACTTTGAAGTTAATAGAAATAAAGAAGAAAGAAAGAAAAATGCGTATATTGGCAAAAAATATACCTTTAAACTATAAAAAACAGAAAACAATGATTATAATGCCAAAAGACGCATAATGCCACCTCAGCATAATGTCAGATGACAACACAGTCACCTGACGCTGATTTTCAGCTGCAACCCACGAGTGCCGTACGTTGGAATAATGAACACATAGGTAACTGTGTCCATTTTAATACATAAATTAAGATAATCAATTACAGGTGATAATATAATTTACTTACTTTACGTGTTAGGGCTAGATAAACATAAACAGCTCCCAGATTATAGGTATTTTTTGCGGCATAAGTAGGTGCTCCCACGAGTAAGTCAGTCCTTTGGCCAACCAACCTGGCAGCACACAGCACCGCTCCGAACATCGAACCTATTAGTCCAGTGTCGACTTTCTTGTCCAATTTACGCATGTATGTAACACCTTTGTAGAATGCTACCTGCGAGAAGGAAAGATATTTGTTTATTAAAATCATCGGCTTCCCTGGTAACTAGTTAACTTAATGTAAATAAATGTAATGTATGTAAATTTATTTTAAAAATAACGAAATACTGACGAAACAAGAAGTTTGCTGAGGGACATTTAAAACATAGTTGCACTGTAAGTCCCTATTAATTGCTCCCAAATAATGATGTTTTATTTTTATTTTTTTACATTCTTCCCTGACATATATTGTAATCAAATAATCAGATCATTATTTGACATTGTATACCTCCAATTAAAATTTTTAATCTTCATTAGTAGCTTTTGTGGACATCATATTTATTCAAATTTGTTAAGGCCGGTTTACACTTTGCGAAGTGTGAAGTGATAAGTGTTAAGCGTTAACTTTACGCGATAAGTCTCAAGTGTTAAGTAGTCTTTTCCATCTCCGTTTACACAGTGTTTAGGAAGTAGCTCAAAGTAGTGGTACTGTCCGTTGTGCATAGTGTCTCTAGAAATGGAAGATGAACAGCGCTTAATATTGAGACAAATAATTAAGGAGTGTGTGTGTGTATCTGTTGTGGTATCTGATATAGAAAATGAACTCAATTTTGAAATCAATAGGCCTAAGAGATTATGGCAAAGAAATGGATTACCAGACGTTCTCAGTATGGAGCCAGCAATAAACTTTTTGAAGAAATTGCTAAGGAAGATCCTGCTGAATTTTACAGATCAATGTGAATGACAGAAACTTTATGTATTCTTGTACGAATTTTAAAGTATGTTGTTCCGTCCACTTCATTTTCGCTTTGAACTTGACACTTCGCACTTAACACACACGTGTTTACACACTGATTAGTACAGGCGAACTGCGAGAGAGGGGAGCGGAACAGTACAAGGGGGTAGGTCACTTAACAGCAAAAATAGACCTTGATTCTATTCACTCGCACTAATCAATAAGCAGTAATCGCACTTAACACTTAACACTAATCACTTCACGCTTCCGTTCACACCTTGATTACTAAACACCTGCACTAATCACCTGCAGTGTTAACTTAACAAAGTGTAAACCGGGCATAAACTGTAAGTAATTAAGAGGCTACCGAGCGCACAGTGGCGTCCTCATCGTTTGTTCGGTGATATCTTTTATTTTAGAATGAAAATGCAGAAAATAAGCTCGTCAAGTTGTGCTTCACAAGACTATACGTTATTATTACTACAAACAGTAGTTTTAAATTGTTATGTTTTATTGTAATCATTAAAACGGAGCTTAGTGGCCACTATTTTCTAGTCAGGCGAGCCGGCAGGCCAGTCTAGTCTCCTAGTCTAAGCAAAAGAAATCATAATATCTACTGTAACAAAAAATATGTCGATTTTTCAAAGTGATCGCAAAGTTTTTTTGATGTGTGTATGTATAGATTATTTCCTATTTTGTGAATGTGTGAACGTTGAAGGACTAGTAGACTGTAGATTATTTTGTTGAACATTTTCTATTTTGAAAAGCACCTTCCCATATCTATTAACAATGTTGTTTAATAATAATACATTAAAAAAAAATATATTTAAAGAGTAACCGTGGAGTTTCTTGCCAGTTCTTCTCCATAGGAAATGACCAATTGGAACCGTGGACCTAGCTAGCGGGCACTTATTAAACATCAGACGTTTCATAAGTGCCCATGTAGGTTTATGTGAAATAAAATATATTGATTTTCATCTCATTTCTTTATAAAGATCGAAGGTATAAAGGACATGGTGCTGCTGAGCGCCTCTGTCTGTGGTGTGTCGAGACTGATTCGCATCTGTGAAAAGTATACGGAGGAACATGGTTTGTTGTATAATGCGAAAAAGAGCGAGTGCATGGTCTTTCGGGCCAAGAGGAAGTGTCCAGATTACTTGCCGGCAATTAAGCTCAACGGATGCCCACTTAATAGAGTAAATACTTTTAAATATCTTGGACATTTATTAATCTCAGACCTGGAAGACGATTCAGACATTGAAAGGGAACGTGTAAGGGTGCTGTCTGTTCGTGCGAATATGATAGCCCGCAGATTTGCTCGGTGTTCGAGGGGCGTCAAAATAGCCCTATTTAGGGCATTTTGTACGTCCTTTTATACCGGCAGTCTGTGGATGGATTACACGCAGAAACAGTACAGCGCTCTACGTGTCCAATACAATAATGCGTTCAGGGTACTCTTGGGGCTGCCTCGCTTCTGTAGCGCATCGGGGGTGTTTGCCGAGGCGTGTGTGGATTGAACTCAAAGCAAACTCAAACTCAAAGCATTTATTTCAAATAAACCAATTACAGGTACTTTTGAATTGTCAAGGGGTCGGTCAGTCAGAAAGATGAAGCTAGTTGCCCATTTCAATGCGTAGCAGGTTCCTGTGGAGAAGAATGGACAAGAAACTCCACGGACACTTTTTTAAAACAAAATATGGGTTACATCATTCATGTTGAAGTTATACATGTGAGAACAATGTAGAAAGACGTGCACGTTAGAAGCGTTCGTAATAAAAAAATAACAAAAATTAACTAAAAATTAAAATAAGCAGCTAAGAGATGACCAGTCCCAACTGACGGCGTCCGTTCAAGAACATGACGTATGGATCAGCACCATTTAGCTCAACCATTTCGAAGGGAACTTAATGATCCAACACACACGCCACCACCAGCGAGACATTTGAGTGAGCATGACATATTCTCAGCCGCCAGGGCACATTCAAGTCAATAAAAGACATATTACCCGGTAAATGGTAGCTCTATAGTACATAGTACTCACATTGTTTCTACGCAGTCATGCGCAAGCGGTGCACATCCCTGGTACGCAGGGTACGAGGCGGCCGTAACAGTATCCTGAAGGCTTTTGCTGAACGTTTCGACTGTCAGTACCTATGTGAACCACTGTTGCATGGTTCACGTCCTGACTAAAGTTAAGATATTGTTTTAATTTGATTTTAATTTGATTTAATTTCATAATAATTTTAATTGTGATGTTGATTTTAATTAGATTATGATTTTAATTTTAATTGTGATGTTTATTTTAATTGTGGTAATGATTTTATAATTCTGTTTAATTGTACCTATGATCCAAAGTTGATTGAAGTAAATAAAATAATGATAATAAAGATTGCATGCGCTAAGTTTACCTCTCCAGCACCATACGGCGAACCCACGGCATAGGACAAATCGTCATTGACAAATGCCCCAGAAGCGACGGCATAGCCTGAAATTACAATTTAATTTTACATTTCAAATTAACATAACATCACAACTGGATTTCGCGAAGGGTAGGCAGAGTATTATTATATTATTATTAGTATTATTATTTATTATTTGTATTTATCTGCATCATAGAACAAGGCTAGGCGGATGATGACAATAAAAGTGTTGAAAAATTAATAAAGAAATCTTACCAAAATTAAATTTAGGCATATTTCTACTTGTCTTGATAAGCTTCGGAACAACTTCTGGCCTGTCATAAATCATTGCTCGACCTTGGAATTAATACAAAAGTTTGAATATGAAATAGGCAATACATCGGCAGTATCACAGATATTGTAGAAAACATAATAGGGATAGAGATGAATAAAACTCGCTAAGGATAGGGATTAATTTAAAACCTCATAGAGGGAAACCAGCTGGATTCGGCACGCGCGGTAATTCCATTCCATCATAGCAAAACATCAGAATGATCCGAGGGTGCATTAAGAGCGCATACACACATCAAAAAAAGTTTGTGATCACTAGCATAAGCTGATATAATTTTTTAAATTGAACTTTATCAAGAAAAATTCTTTGTTTTGTGTTTTTTTTTAAATAGAAATACCCTGTTTGAAATTAAAAATAAAACTATTTTTATTTGTAATAAAAAAAACTGAGTAATTAATCATAATGTAATTGTAACATGATAGAAAGAAAAGTACTGTTTAACCAAACTTAAACAACAATTTATTAATAAAAGGTTTATATTTAATATAATATAACTCCTCCCCTGGCTCGAACACATGCGGTGATCCTCCTGGGCATGCTGAGAATAAAGTTATCCAGCATTTCTTGGGGTAACCTGTCCCATTCTTGAATAGCGGCTTCCCTGAGCTCTGGCACTGTCTGGGGACATGGCTGACGGTTCCAAACAGCTCGTTTAAGAGCATCTCACGCGTGCTCTATTGGGTTTAAGTCAGGCGAGCAACATATTATTTATCTACCGAACCTAACAAAAAAGAATTCGATTTTTCAAAGTGATCGCAAACCTTTTTTGATGTTTGTACATCTACCTTTTGTACATACCTTTTATAAAGTTTCATATTGAAACATGAAGCAACTAGAATTAGAATGAATTGTGTTGCTTCGTATCTCACTATGAAACTTTATAAAAGGTATTAGAACATTCTAGACACACTTACCGAGGTCGCTGTTGAGCCGTTTTTCATAATTCTTTCTCAGTCAAGACATAATATTTTTTTAAAGGAGTGGCGCTAGTTGACCATAGTATGTCCTCTTAAGGCCCTACAAACGAGCGCGAAACAAAGGCACCGCGTGTTGCGTGACGAGCGGTGCCTTTGTGTCTTGTCGCGTGTCGTGCCTATTTGTAGGAGCCTTTATGTTAGCGAAAAATCATGCGTCTGGAATTACACGCGCAAAATTTTGCCGCGTATTTTCGCTTCCACATGATTATGTCCCTTGTATGTCCCAGCCATTATACTTACCGTGAAACATGCCGGGGCCACCAACTATAACTGAATCATCACTAGCGACATCAATACTCCATCCAAATGAATCCATGGTTGCCTCTGTGAAACACACAGTAACAATTTTAAGTAAAACTTACAAAACTAACCATTTAACATTTGCAACACCTCATAAATGTGAATTTTTGCTGAACTGGGATTTTTGCGCACCCATAGACAAAAGTATTTTTTTATAATTTAGCATTCGGTGTTTTGTTAGGGTTCCGTACTTCTGAATGAAAAAACGGAGCCCTTATCGTGTGTCTGATTTTCTTTTTGTCACAGCCAATTTGCTCCGAATCTGCTGGATCGATGAACTCGAAAGGTACATAATAATATGAATTTCTGCACCCGAACATGGACGTGTAAATATTATTTTTAAATATATAGGACCCAAACATCTCGGGGGCAAATAAAACCCTCCTCCTTTATCTCTGAAATTGCAGAACCCAAATTTTATAAAATAATACAGAACATAATTCTTTACTTAAAGATTAAAACCTATAAGAATTCTGTGGGCTTAAAATAGTATGATCAATCTCAATAATGTGCGTACTTTATAATATTATATATATATTATGCAGTTAGAATATAAAGAAGAACATGTTTTTCAACTACAATGTTTTGTTGTTCTTAGGATAAATTCATCCCAACTACGGAACCCTTCATTATGCGTGATTCGACACGCATTTGGCCCGTTTTTATAGGGTTTCGTACCAAAATGGTAAAAATTAATTTAAAAAATTAAATTAATTTAAAAAAACAATGATCATATTTTTTTTATTTTTTTTTTTAATGAATGATTAGTACCTAGTCATTGGATACATGAAGTGGGCTGTTTTTGTAAGACGACTAAAATGCCACGGTGTATATACAGGGATATTTGTAAAACACTAACACTCCCCGACCCTTGCTCGACGAAGCGCCAGCCCGCGCCGTAGCTGAGCCTGTAGCTTTAAATTTCCCTGATAATAATCATAACCCTTATTTTATCCAGCCACCGTCGGTCCATTGCCGTCCTCCCTCCAACTCTGCCCTAAGCCGAGGTTTGTACCCCACAGGAGTGCCCTTGGCTTTAAGTTTTTAGGAGCTTAAGGCAACCACAGGAAAGACCGGTTAAAGAGTCACGATCTCTATAGGTCAACTCTGAGATGCCCTAGATAAAAAAAAAAACACTAACAACCTCTCAGGACTTTAATAACGTCATAAACAACAACTTTTGTTCTATGACTTTTAATAATTCATCATCTCCCCCAATTGGGGGAGGTGGCGGGGGTTTGCCATAATCGCCACGCTTGGCAGGCGGGTTGGCGATCGCAGTATGGTGTTAAAAATGCATAGAGAACGCTGCTGCCCATTCTCTAGTAAGTCCCTTAGTCGCCATATACGACACCCACGAGAAGAAATGGGGTGGTAATAGTACCACCCCATTTCTTCGTGTGATGCCGGACGTAAAGAATAGTCTTTACGTCCGGCATCACACGGTACAAATCGATTAATAATTCATCAGACTTTCATACAAAAAAAAAAAAAAAAAGAAAAAAAAATTAAACGCTCCAAATGTATAGAACAAACAAAATTATGTAAGTTTTTATTGTATTATGTAAATTGTTGTTTATCATTGATGTATTAAAAGCGTAGATACGGGACTTAGTAACAGCGCCTGGTCCTATCAAACTAAGGGATGGCCCGTAGTTGGCACTCAGTTGCGCACGGGATATCGTTGATGAAACAGCTCCATAATTACAGTTTTTTTTTTTTTGTGATATATTATATACGCATCAAAATTACTTCTTGTGCAGCTAAACAGTGTTTTAATAATACAAGAAAGAAAAATAATACACACTGGATTAATTACAACTCGTAAGTACAGCCAAAAATGCTAATTTGTTGAAAGTTATAATAATATTTAACGTTTGCTTCGCCATGTTTGTTCTGCCACATGCAATGTCATTCATAATCGTAAACATTCGGTAGCTAACGCGATTTCGCTCGCACGACAGCGAAGTCTCCTATCTCTGTTCTTGTCTATCGGTAACTGTAGGTTTGCGACTGTGATCACGCTGATCACAGATTTGTGAGTTTTGGTGCATGTAGTCGTGCGCCGAGCCAAGGTTTACTGATTGCGATGTACCGTAGCGTTTAACATATCTTCCTCCTTTTAATATATCAATGTTGTTTATGATTTTAGTAATACAGTCCTGCAAGGTTGTTAATGATTTTCCAATAACCTTGTATATTTGGGCAGACGCTGATGCTGTCTGTCAAACATTGTCCAATTTATTTCTTTCTTCCTCTTCTTTTGCGTTTTAGAGAAACTGTTTTAGAAAGTGATATAATTACCCATCGGTGATGGTGAGTCCTGAATTCTCTCTGATTCACTTATAATTCTTCTTTCGGTAAGATTCTGCGCGTGTGAATAGCATCTGCCTTGTGTAACATATGCGCCGAAACCTATATGGAAAAATCGGTTAATCGAACGAGGCTATTTACTTATTTTGATTAGTTTTTGTGGGTAAGTTCACAGTTGATATTTTGTATATTACTCGATTTTTCTAACTGTGTAGTTGGAGCTGTCAAAGTCGTAGGTTGTCAGTACTGAATTCACGGTGCCCGCTTAAGCGGGCTACTGACATCCCTGCCGCAGGGGCAATCTAGGGTGTTTAGGTGGGGATGACCCTAAATTGCCACCTAAATTGTGTTGTGTATAGGGAAGCAGGGGCAATTTCCTAGATCGGCCCTGCGGCAGGTCGGCAGGAGCGCGAGACCACTCTTGCTCCCTAGATTGTCCCAGCCGCCCTGCTACGTTGCCGCGTATGTAGCGCGGTTGGGGTCATTTCCAAATCAGTTGGTTGGTATTGGTCACGCGGAGCGCACGCATGTCGATTAAAATATGGCAGCGGATAACATTTATAACGAGCATGAAGTTTGCACCCGAGTAATAGAAGTGTAAATAAAAATAATAATATGAATTTTAATAATATTTTATTTTATTAATATATTATTATTGTTATATGTATATATATATTTTTTTAATAATATTAATTTTCCGATAATACTAGTGCCGTTCTCAACGCGTGTGTTTAGCTCAACGTATACTCGAACACTGAACGGCAGGCATGTGTGTAGGGACAACTCCGATATTGCCGCGACCGCCGTGCGCCCTAGATTGCCCCTGCGGCAGGGATGTCAGTAGACTTAACGCTTTACCTCGTCAGGTCCCCGCCAACGACTCTTAGTACGGTCTATACAACTCGTGTGTTTTACACAGTTCTGTCAAATTATTCGTTACGTTCACACACCAAAAATGCTCATTTAGCGAAAAAACAGCTTTCAACGCGTTTTGGTCACTATAAAACATCCACGTCGCGAAATTCAATCACAGAAAGACCACATAGCGAAATTCGTGTCGTGGCTGTCATGTTTATACGACCACAATGCATTTTGAGAATGAAGAAAATCCATGACGCGTTCTGAGCACTACTTGATGTAGGTACCGTATGACCATATCAAGGTCCGTCTTGATATGGTCATAACATGAAATGAATAAATAACTAGAGCCGACAAGTTTGTCGGCTCTAGTTATTTATTCATTTCATGTTAAGACTGCGCCGAGCGCACAGTGGCGCCCTCATCGTTATTTCGGTGATTTCTTTTATTTTAGAATGAAAATGCAGAAAATAAGCTCGTCAAGTTGTGCTTCACAAGACTATACGTTATTATTACTACAAACAGTAGTTTTAAATTGTTATGTTTTATTGTAATCATTAAAACGGAGCTTAGTGGCCACTATTATTCGTTTTAATGATTACCACTGTGCGCTCGGCGCAGTCTTAAGTAATTTATAAGTAGTTTCCAATTTATTACTTAATAAGTAGATTTTTTAAAATATAAAGTTAATCCCAATAAATAACAAATGTCCTTTTGTTTTAATGACACGATTTCTTTATAAGTATTATATTTAATAATAATAAATACGCCATGCAGCGGTTTTCAATTTTCAGCAGCAGAAAGAGCATTAAGGATATCTACCAAAAAGTTTCCTGTGCGTTGTAATCAAATGGTTCCATACGCGTCATGGATTTTCTTCACTGCCACAATTCGTTGTGGTCGTATAACATTAGGTACAGCCACGACACGAATTTCGCTATGTGGTATTTCTGTGATGCCCACAACGCTTTATGAGCTGTTTTTTCTCTCAATAAGCGTTTTCGGCCTTTGAGTGTAACATATAATACACTAATATTGACAGGCGCACATTTAAAAAATCAGGTTATACTTATCTATTAATGGACTTTTTTGCTTTTCTTTTTTTTTTAATTCGGATTGTGTTTATAACATATCTATGGGTGACGATGAAATTTCTAGCGTAGGCCAATAGTTTTTAAAGATAAAAAAACAACATAATCAATTTCTCTGACCCAAACACGGATCGATTACGCAAATTTTTTTTTTTCAAAATAATTAATAACTTAATTTTACCTGAATAAAATTTCTAAAATTCTTAAATAAGCAGAAAAAAAAATTAGTTATTTGGCTCTTTGTCCTTATTAGTCAGGAAGATTTATTAAATTATTCGATGGCCTCGACATTTTCCTTTGCAATAAGGTCATTTGCACGTCTGCTAAGTCTCTTCGATTCAAAGATTGAATTTTATTGAACGTATCCTATCTAAGCCGATTAAAAAAGTAAGATGGTACCATTTGCGGGGTGTTTAGTTAGGAGGATAAAGTGCACTTGTCAAAAGAAAAAGTAACCGTTCTCCAAACACGGTATATACTGATGATGTTCAAGAGAGAAAGTGTTTATTGACTACAAATGAACAAGCGAGTAATATACCTTTTAAGAAGCAAAAACAGGCATGCTAATTTAGTATTTTCCCGGACTAGTTTCGTTACAGTTCAAAACCTTTACAGAAATAATAAAATAAAAACTTACTTACCGTTATTGATTGACTTACGTATAGAATACTCCGTATATCTTGGCGCACACATCTGAAATTACAGTATTACATAATAATTAGGCAAAGGAAGGTAAAGGATATACAGCGTATATCCTCTACTTCTCTATGTGGCATCAGTAACTCTGGAACAAGCCAAGTAAAAAAGATTGTTCGCAAATGGCTGCTAGCCCAATCATACAGTGAATCCGAATTTCTTTTAAAGGTAATCTCGTTACACACTAACACATGCCCACACTCACACCCTCTCTCTCACTCACAAACACTCACACACATTCTTACACATAGTGCACATTGCCATAATAATCTGGTAACCTACTTTTTTGTTTTATTCTTTCTTTTTTAATTGTTTTATTTAAAATGTTCTAATTTCATTTTTTAATTACCCTAAAAATTTACGCTTTTTCATACGTATTAATGTAATGCGCATTTTCAATATATGGCAATACTACACATGAACTCCACGAGCCAGGCTCGACCTAGTGTGGAGTTCATAAGCAAAATGCTTTCCAAAGGAAGCAGCAGAAATTAAGGCTGATCCGAGCCAGTTAAGACGGTCAAACACAGCAGATGGTGATCCAAGATACTGCGTTCCTTCAAAATGGTGGGGGCATTTTAAACAAAATTTGCAATTTTTTGTATGTATTAGTCAATGCAATTTATTGTCTACTTTTTAACCTACTTCAACATTATTTTTTTTATTTTAAAGGATATACTTTCAGATAGGTTCCATTTTTTTCAAAATCCAGTTCTGGTGATGGCATCCATGAGGAATTGAGGGAACCCCTGAAATTTTATAGGCGATTTTTGTATTTTCATCAACAAATCAAGAATTTGCATTCAGAAAGTATCATTTGGTGAACCGGAACTTATGAAAAAGACTACTAACAGATGGCCACCGGAACTTGTCAATGATACGTATTTTACGGGTAGCGATAAGATATCTCGATTAAGATAGTTAAGCAACTATATCGAAGCAAATTTAAATAAATGCTGATAAAAATGGTACCATCAAACGGATCTGATGATGAAGCCGGAAGGTACCTAGGCAACGGAACTCCGTAATAAAACAATGTATCCTAGCCGTGTTCGGGCTTATTGGAATTGTCATGAGATGCACTCTGGTTATAAATGATTTTTAACGGACTTCAAAAAAAGGAGGAGATTCTGAATTCGTCTTTATAAGGTGTTAAAAAAATAACTCTACAAATGTTAAGAGGTGCTTTAGACCATCGAACTGAATAACTTTTACTATGGGAACAGCCTTGAAATCAAGAAAAAATAAACAGCTGTCCCATATAGTTTAGAACAGAAGCTATTAAACTTTAGTATGAACAGCAGATTTTTTTTTCGCGAAATTTTTACGAATTTTTACTTTTGAGGTAATAAAAGATTTTTCTTTCGATAATTGGGCTTTAGATTCAAAAGTTACAGTACTTTTAGTATGCACGCTTCATAAACGTGAATCAAAATACAAAAATGGCTGCCATTCAGGGGGGGGGTTGGGTTCCGGGACGACATGTAGAATAATTTTATTAATAAAATAGAGCAAACTACTACCCACTTGTAGCCATTTTAAACATTATATTTGTATAACCATTTAGAATTAAGTATTATGTATTACTTTTTATTTCTCATTTATATCTTATTGTATGCTGCGCCGGTCGACGTCATCACGTCAAAGCCGGCTGTCACAGAAAACCAGTGCTAGGGCCCTGTCTCGTATAGGGTCGCAACATTAGGCTGAACGATGGCCGTATTGTGTGGATGTCACGCATATTTTCCCCCAACTACTCCTTTTTATTACCCGACTGCCAAGGAAGGAACGCTTACGCAATTGCAAATTAGAAAACCGAAAGAAAATTAATGAGTTCCGCTTGCAAATAAACTGAATACGGGTATTTAACTTAGGCTTTCGGCTCATAATATAGTCTGTTATTTTTTTTATTTTTTTGTCGGTTAAACCGAGGTAGAGTTTACTTTGTTTATAGTTTATTTTTATTTTGTTTTCCATTCTCAATCTTGTTTTCGGTCTTTTAAAAAAGTGCATTACTTAAAAGCTTGTTGCTTGCTTGTTTGTGCTTTACTTTTAAATCGTCCTTTTAGAAATCGGGGTTATGATTTTTGAAATTATTAATTTTATTTGATTATTTTTTTGCGTCTTGTTTACCGCAAATAAACGAATTTCCTTTCATATTTTCTCTTTTTTTTATTATTATGTAACCAAAAAACTTACCAAAACGTAGTCTCGCGCGGCTTTGACTGTCGCTCCGAACCAGAGGTCATGTGTATAGATTTTCCCATCTGAAATATACATAATATTTACTAAACTGTGAGTGTGCATATTTTAGAAAAGCTCATGGCTAAATAATAGCAGTCGCACGATTCAATCGAAGGCTAAGTAACGCTTGCCACGGTCAGTTTGTGGATGGGTGACCATCCATTATATATCGAGACCCCTCCGTGCCTCGGAAAGCACGTTAGGCCGTTGGTCCCGGCTGTCATTCGTAGAATGTTGACAGTCGTTACGGGTTGTCAGAGGCCCAAAAGCCCAGTCTTACTAAGGGGTATCGTGTTCATCGGGAGTCGATAATCGATTTCCGGCCATCGTAGGCACGGGCTTGCGGACGGCGAGTAATGGGGCAGCTCGCCGTCCGGTGAGGACCAGGCCCGGGTCGACGGTGCGTTGTGTTCCACGCACAACTCAAAAAGATGTCAGCACGAACCGACGGGGTCTGCTAGGGCTGATGCCTGTCAGGGTTGCGAGTTTGTCCGAAAGGTATACCGTGGCCCTGGCACACAGGCAACTGAAGGAACACGGGTGGGTTTTGCTCAGTAAAAGTCTGACACGCTCTCCCCATCTCCGCGCAGAGCGGTAGAAGTTATTTGATAAATTCCAACCCGTGTTATCAAGTGACTGTGTTGTGGAGGTCAGATAGGTAGTCGCTCCATGTAAAATACTGGTATTCAGCTGCATTCGGCTAGACTGGAAGCTGACCCCAACATAGTTGGGAAAAGACTAGGTAGATTGATTGAGTGTGCATATTTATCGATAAGCTTTCTGCCCGCGACTTCGTCTGTGTGTAATTTTTTGTTTCCCCGACCCACAGCCTTATTTTGTTTTTACTTAGTGCTTTTTCTGCCTTTTTCCTAAGGATCACAGCGTGATATTAAATAGCCTATAACCTTCCTCAAGAATTGGGCTATCAAATACAAAAATATTTTTTCAAATCTGACTGGTGGTTCCAGAGATTACACCCTAAATACAAAATTCCAAAAAATAAAATTCTCTTTATAATATTAGTGTAATGTGGCACTCAAAAAATCATCTTTTGTTTCTAAAGAAATTCTTACCTCTTCCCGTTTCTCTCCTGATATTATCCCGTGTAATTTTGGCACATGTTCGATTTTTGATAGTGCAGTCATATACTTCTCCAATGTCAGATAACCTCGGCGCACTTATAACCAATCTGGAATGACCGAAATAGATTTTCCTTAAATTGTACTATTGTTCTGAAACGGAATTATTAGGTATTGTACATACATAAAGGTAAACAATACGTTACGCTCATCATCATTATTATATTTTAAATACAGATGATTGAACTCATTTAGGCATGTTCTACTTCAATAAAGGTATTTTTGTAAGGGATTTTAAACTCAAACAACTCAAAGCATTTATTTCAATTAAACCGTTTACATGAACTTTTGAATTGTCAAAGAGTCGGTCAGTTAGTCATAAAGTTGAAACTACCCCATTCCAATACGTAGATCTCTATGGAGGAGAATGGGCAAGAAACTCCAAGGATACACTTTTAAATCAAAATAATCCTGGATACATTATTCTGGTTGCTTCTATACCTACGTGATATCAATGTAAAAAAATATATGAAAATATTCAAAATATAAGATAAAAAATAAGCCCTGACAGTTAAGACACGACCCAGTCTCAGCTGACGGCGCCCGTTCACGAACATGACGCGTGGATCAGTACCATCCAGCTCAACCATTTTGTAGGGAACCAAATGATCCAACACACGCGCGACCAACTGCCATGCTCTTTTAAGTACACATACATCATAATAATCAGAGATCGGATAGAGACTTAGATAAAATGGTTGTAGCTAGCCAGGCGGACTTTGAACAAAGCTTCCCAACCTTTCACCGAGAGGTGGCCCGTGTCACAGTATAATTATGAACAGTTTGGAAAACTAGGCCTATTTGTAGAAATAATTACCTACGCTCCATTAGAGCGTTAGGGTTGGCACTCTTAATGTTTGTAAAATTGAAAAGTGTTTTATTGGAACGAAGTTCTTTTAACGCGGCTTGCGGTAGGAGTTGACAGGTAGAAATCATCACACGAAAAAGTGTTCCTACATATTATGCGACACCGCCCTCCATGCGACTTTTTCCTTTGTTCAAAATATAAATCCAAGATGGTGGCTGCAAAAATATTCAAGTTTTTCGTCACGGGTGTCGTTTTCATGGTTTTCGAGGGTGTTAAAGCCGATAGTGATGTTAGAATGTAAATCCAAGATGGCGGCTGCGAAAATTTTGAAGTTTTTTCGTCATGAGTGTAAACGAAACCAGCGACGAAAAATTAAAAAAATATTGCCGCCATCTTCGATTTACAGTTTAACATCACTATCGGCTTTAACATCCTCGAAAAATATGAAAATGACACCCGTCATCGAGTTCAAACAGCCGTATACTGCGCAATACATTCGTGGCATTTTTTAAAAGATTGCGGACGGTCCGCTGCCAAAGAGATTAAGATATAATACGACCACTCGTCTCGACACGGCACCCGCGACTGAGAGAACTGCCACGCACCCTTTTAAGTCTCATAAATGCGCACGATTGTGTGAGTGTACCGTTTCGAACGTTTCTTCGTAGTTTCTGTACTGTCTATTTATATATTGTGCCTGTGTCCCAGCAGTGGGAACATTATAGTCTGCTTATGCTAAGTATCTTTCAACCATATCGTGGTAAAGAGATTACGAAGAACTAAATAAGAATACTACTTACTTCTTATACATTTCATCGTAAGTGATGCTGTAGCCGAAATACGAATTGTTGCGATTATTTTTTGTTGGTGGTTGAAAAACTTCCATTGTTCCTGTGTAGTAAAGTGCAAACACGGTTGGCCATGCCACCAGAGCCAGGCACACCCAAATTAGTACTGGAATAAAAAAAGATAATAAATAAAATTTATGGAATTTTGCATGATGGTAAAATATGACATGGCATTGTTAATTTAGAAAGAAAGAAAGAAAGAAAAAGTAATTATTGTGATTCGCACGAGAAGATCACAAACTAAACACACAATTGTATAAAAAATAAAGAAAGAGTCCGAGGCCAAAAGGCTTTCTCAGCTCATGCTGGGACATTTAAAAATAAATGCCGCATCGCTGGAATTCTGATAGGGCCTGCTGTGATGTCACGGGCAGATACAGAAATACATAAATAATTATCAGTAAAATAGATATAATCATGTAATTTCATAGTTTTATGATTCAATGAGTATGATTTAAATGATGGATTGGATTTTGATGAATATTAAAGATGTCGGATAATCAAGCCAAACTGGCGTGCGCCGCGTAAACCGATAGAGTTATAATTATGAAAACAATATGTATCTATTCTTTACTAACTACTTCTTAAGATGGAAAACAGTTACATTTTAAGCTAACACACATGCTCGACGCAATAAGTTGATACGATAATATAATAGAAAAAAAAAATGGAGGCATACAAGCTCTGCTACCCGTAAGAAAAGAAATGTAGAAATCTTACATAGGGTGACACGATGGGCAGTGTAGACGCCAAAAATACAACATAATTAATATGACAATTCTGGTCCAAAGCCTAATCATCATCATCATCATCATCATTTCAGCCGAAAGACGTCCACTGCTGGACATAGGCCTCTCCCAAGCAACGCCACTTCGACCGGTTCTGTTCTTCCCGCATCCAGCGGATTCCTGCGGCTTCCACAAGGTCATCGGTTCACCTTATACGCCTAATTGCTAATACGTGAATTCATTATTCTTATTATTTTTTGATTAGCGATGGTTCATTTCTTTGGTCCTTATCCCTTTCTCTCCTATAATACAAGTGACTCGAGTGCTTCCGGTGTACTTTCTAATGAACCGCCATTGAATAAACACATATTTTATGTGAGCGCTTGCTATACTATTCTAGAGGTTTATATAACCGGCAGCATTAAAAATAATATATTGGCGCGAACTATTGACTACTAAGCAAGCGTTAGCTGTGTGTGAAGTGCAGTGTTTCGTGATGGAGAGCATCGTCTTGTCCAGGAGCAGCGTGGTTGCCGCCATCAGAAGTCCATGTGTGTCAGTCCTATAATCTTTCCCTTCCTTTACGACGAACCCGAATTATTTAAATAGTTTTATACCCCGTATGAGTAATAGGTAACTTCACCGCCCGCATTTTAATATCTATAAAACTACTATATCTATCTAATTACATAACCACATGCAGTCTTATCGCTGGGCACGCCATAATTGTGGCGATAAGTCCTCTCTTTGAGGAGTGGCTACAGAGGCGCCACGGCATCCTCACCTTCCACCTGACACAGGTCCTCACCGGACACGGTTGTTTCGGGAGGAAATCCCGATTCGGATTAGATTAGATTTTAGATTCGGATTAGGCGGGAGGAAACCCCCGGGTGTTACCACTGTGTGGATTGCCCGGAGGACACGTTGGAGCATACGGTGGAGGTCTGCCCGGCTTGGGCAGAGCACCGCCGTGACCTCACGGAGGTGATCGGCGGTGGTGATCTCTCGCGTCTGGCCCTGGTCCAGGCCATGGTCTGGAGCGATAGTGCATGGGAGGCAGTCACCTCCTTCTGCGAAGCAATAATGCTCGCGAAGGTGGAACGCGCGAGGGAGCGGCAGTCTGTGCGCCCTCACGCCCAAAGCCGCCGAGACGCCCTGGGCGACGGGAATCAGTAGCCGATTCTCGGCCACTGTAGGTACGGGCTTGCGGACGGTGAGCTATGGGCAGCTCACCGTCCGGTAAGGACACACACACACAGCACGAACTGACGGGGTCCGCAAGAACCGATGTCTGCCAGGTTTGCGGGTTTGTCCGAAAGGGATACCGTGGCCCTGGCACACAGGCAACTGAAGAAACACGAGTGAGTTTTAGTCAGTAAAAGTCTGACACGCTCTCCCATTCCGCCCAGAGCGGGAGAAGTTATTTGATAATAATTTCCCACAGTTAAAGGCAGAAAATAGTACCTATATTTCGGTTAATTAGGTTTCCAATGAAATTACTACGACGCAAGCCGTGCTTTGATAATATACCAGAGAAGAAAATAAAAAAAATAATAAGGATTTCCATTAAAATAAAACACTTACAATTCATGATTCCTCTTAACAAACACTAGTCCACATAGTTATGGCTCTCAATCACTACAATATGATTTTCCCCATGTTGCGAGTAATTAATAAATTATCCTTGTTTCAAAATAAATGAGGTCATACAGTTTATTATAAAATATTCAACCTGATGTCATTGGTAGATAGATGCTGGAGTCCAGTAATACAACAATGGTGATACAGGAAAAGTGCTCTATATTAATTCACTCACGCTTGTTTCCAATGGGGGTAGGCAGAAATTATAGAACGCTATGGTTCATACTTGTGGTGGTATCAACAACGCCACATGCGAACTACGCATCAAAAGACCTGACGTCACAAATCCTGCATCGCGCTATCAGAGTTTACCGCGCGACTGGCATATATACAACATCCCGACATCAACCGTTGGGCAGTTGCCCACCAGACATAATACACGTCTGGTCGGAGGATCCTCCCTTTACTATAGAGTATGAGTGAACTTTACACCCTGTTCCTCATACCTCTAAAGTACGCATATCCATACAAAATCGTTGTTTTCTATGGACAAAAGCTGAACAGAGCTGAACAAGTGTGGTTAAGTCCCTAAGTCGTACTCGTGTGCTGGTTGAAAGTAGAAACTACGCACCTGTAGGGTAATTGCGTAACACTGAGTTTCATTTTGACAGTTCAACAACATTCATTGCGTTATTTACGTTGTTGTGCCGACAAAATTATCGAACATATTGCATTATTACATCATTCAGATTGTGATTGATAGTGAAAGAAAGAAAGAAAGAAAGAAAAATAGGTTTATATGTCACAGAAACATGTGCATACAAAAAGATAATTAACTCGAGTAGGTAGGTAAACAGAAAAATATAACAAAATAGATCTACATTACGAGTATAATCACGAGCACAAAACCGAAAATAGTCGGCAGCTGCACGTCATGACAGTGACAAGAAGGCTTCTACTCAGGATGATGCGTTATGCAATTAAGGCGCTGGCCTCTCTCAAGCCAGGAAAATTAATAGTTTATTTAATCGAGACATTACATCAATTTGCCGGGTACACTACATTAATACGAAAAACTTAATTCCGACAGTCACAAATACGAATTTCAAAATACCGATTTTCATAATTCCGAATGTTTCAAAATTCCTAATATAACAACTCCAATTTATCATTCATCCTATTTTTATAATTCCAAAATTTCTATATTCCTAACGTTTATAATTACTATTTTCAAAATACCGAGTTTCAATAGATCGAATAACAATAAGTCCGACCTAATGATAATTCGAAACATCAAAAATTCGAATTCCGATTATTAAAGTACCGATTAATTAGAATTCCGAAATAAAAACGCTTTGTAAAACCTTGTGATTCACCAACAATAGAGGGGATCTGGCGCTCGGCGACCGTCGTTTTTCGGACCGATAACCCATCGAGCATTTGATTCTTCGAACGTGTGAAAGTCGGAAAACAAACTAATCGCATTTACGACTTTCGGTAAAATTAATTTCTAATAATAGACATTATAATTCTTAGGTACTATGAAAATCGGACTTTTGAACATCGGAACATCGAAATTCGGAATAAAATATTTCGGAGTATTTGGGTGTTCCCCAATTTGCCGTGTTATAGTCATTTCTTTATTTATTTTTGACGTGATAACGTCTCATAAGTCGATGAACGCCGGCTGCGCGTACGAAAAAGCATGATTCATTGTCACGTTCCGCCTGAGCCGAGTGTGCAAGCGAGAGCTCGAAACAAGCAATAGAGAGGCACGATCGGCCTAAGCGTTTGGCTTGTGTTACGTTATCACGTAAAATTATCGTCCGTAAACCGACTTTACAGATAACCAATTTTTATTTATTTATTTATCTATTAATAACCAACTTGTATTTACAGTTTGCACCACAAATACCGAGTTGCCGGTTAATACTAGTGGTTATAACTGACAAACTTATAGTTTATATTAGCTTTTGCCCGCGTATCGCCGGCGTAGATGACGGTTATCGCGTAAGAAAGTAGCCTATTTCTTTCTCCATATCCCAGGATATATCTCATCAATCGCCAATTTTCATAACGATCGGTTCAGCGGTTTAGGCGTGAAAACATAACAGACAGACAGAAATAGTTACATTCACATTTATAAAAGAAAAATAAAAGAAAGAAAAGAAATAAAGAAAGAAAAAAAATCAAATAAAGAAAAGAAAGAAAGAAAAATACTTTATTTGGGCTACGCATAGGAAATACAAACAGTAAAAAGAAAGGAGCATTGAAAACTAACAAAATGAGTAATAGTTATTTTATTAGTACGAATATAGTGTGGATAACTGTCAAACTTATTTCATATAACTGTCAAATAATGGCAGTCGTGATTTGAACATACTGGCCATTGATGTGCGGTTTTATAATTAGATATTATCGTGGA
Organism: Dryobota labecula; assembly: GCA_947523025.1. NCBI lineage: Eukaryota > Metazoa > Arthropoda > Insecta > Lepidoptera > Noctuidae > Dryobota > Dryobota labecula. The sequence continues at coordinate 5,536,327 of OX383292.1, forward strand.
CGTCCACGGCATCATGATAACACAGGGAAGTAAAATGTATGGAAATATATGTATGTTACGTTTTCACGCCTAAGCCGCTGAACCAATCGCCATAAAATTTGGCAAAGATATAGCCTGGGATATGGAGAAGGACAAGGGCTACATTTTTACGCGATGACCGACATCCACGCGGGCGGATCCGCGGGCAAAAGCTAGTAAATAAGTAAATAAGTTGTGGCCCTGCTGGCTGAATAATGATTTGTGATAAATAATTAGATTTTTTTTACAAAACAACATAATATTTTTGTAAAATATTTGCAAATAATTAATTAATTCCTTGTAACTTTATCCCCGAATAAGCTATTTCTACACTATTAAATAGATATCAATGTGTTATTTTTATTACGGACAATCTAGATCTGTAGTCTGAAGAGGAAAAACCAAGGAAATAATAAGCATATAATACCAGAATAAAAATTAGTATTTATTTTGTTATAAAGTTTTTTTTCGATGTATAACAATAATATGACGTACACGTGAATTGAGGAAAATTGATCCTTTTAGGTAGGCAAGTCATAAAAATTGTTTACCAAAATGTGCAGAATTTCTAACGTGACGATTTTATCGTGGACGTTCACGATATATTTATTGCTTCCACATGTGAACTTAGGTGGTAGGTTTTACAAAAACATGATCATATATGCATGAAGACGCTATTAAATTCTCGTCCACGATAACGTTATAACGTGCACATATTTCCATACACTTGTTAACTTGCCAAGCTTTAAGCTAAAAATTCACTCAACAAGTACAGGAGTATTCCCGTTTGGGCACCAATTTTTTGAGTGCCAAAGGTCATCTCAAATGAGCATACCTTTGGTGCTCAATGCATAGTTGCTCAAAAAAAGGGGCTCAAACTAATGTTCATCTATACTTCCAAGTACTCTAGTCATGTCAATCCATACTAATATTATAAATGTGAAAGTAACTCTGTCTGTCCGTTACGTTTTCATGCCTAAACCGTTGAACCGATCGTCATGAAATTTGGCAGAGATATAGCCTGGGATATGGAGAAGGATATAGACTACTTTTTTACGTGATAACCGACATCCACGTGGGCAAAGCCGCGGGGAAAATCTCGTTAAAATATATAATAAATTACCAGAAAAAAATTAAAGAAGAATAAAAATTTAGTACATTTATAAATAAACTAGCTTTTGCCCGCGGCTCTAAAATAAGTAGCCTATGTCCTTCTCCGTATCCCAGGCTATATCTCTGCCAAATTTCATAACGATCGGGATCAGCGGTTTAGGCGTGAAAACGTAACATACAGACAGACAGACAGACAGACAGAGTTACTTTCACATTTATAATATTAGTATGGATGGATTAAAACAATTTCTATCATATAAATGCTGTTATAATATCAATGAATATTTAAATCACAAGTTTTCTATAACATGTTTCATAAAATAAACACAATAAATAGTATAACAACTAAGTAGAAGCCCTCTTCCACCCTCCTACTTTTGCTGTGCCCGGCAGGATCCACAATGATCACGTTTTTGTAAAACGAAGTTCACATGTGGAAGCAATAAATATATCGTGGACGTCCACGATAAAATCATCACGTTAGAAATTCGGCACATTTCTGTAAACAATTTCTATGTATGATTTGCCTACCTAAAAGGATAAATTTTCCTCAATTCACGTGTACGTCATATTATTGTTATGCATCGAAAATAAACTTTATTTCAAAAGAAGTACTAATTTTTGTTCTGGTATTATATCCTTATTATTTCCTTGGTTTTTCCTCGACAGACTACAGAGCTAGATTGTCCGTAATAAAAACAACACATTGATATCTATTTAATAGTGTAAAAATATTTGGGGATAAAGTTACAAGGAATTAATTAATATCATAATTAATTATTTGCAAATATTTTGCAAAAATACAATGCTATTTTGTAAAAAAAACTAATTATTTATCACAAAAACATTATTCAGCCAGCCGGGACACTACTTATTTATTTATTTACTAGCTTTTTCCCACGGCTCCACCCGCGTGGATGTCGGTTATCGCTTAAAAATGTAGCCCTTGTCCTTCTCCATATCCCAGGCTATATCTCTGCCAAATTTCATGGCGATTTGTTCAGCGGTTTAGACGTGAAAACGTAACGGACAGACAGACATACAGAGTTACTTTCACATTTATAATATTAGTAATTAGTATGGATTAGTAGGCTCTTCAACGATGAGTACACTAGAAATAAAGATAAAATAGATCAACCATTTTTCAGATTATCTAAGGTACATACATCTTTTATGGGGTACTGTGTTAAATGTTACAATAAAATACCTTCTGATATATTACAATTAAATGAAAGAAAATTTAAAACTCTTATAAAAAGTACACTTTGTAAACAAGCATATTACAAATTAGAGGATTATATCCAAGATAAGAATGCTTGGAAACATGCTGGTCCTGCTCCATAGGACAATTTAGAGTCTAGACAAAATCAAACTGGTTGCTAATTTAACTGTATAATTTATAATTTTTATGATATTAATTTTATTTTCTGTGATTAATATTTTAACTCACACACGGGTTATTATATGTTGTTTTTATTTTTTATTTTTTTGGGAAATCATATACAATGTTTGTAAATATGTGAGCACCATGTACCTATCGCATTTATTAATTTTTCTGTTATTACTTCACTTTTCATTCTTTTTACCAATTGTGGTAAGTAATTAGGATGATTTTTTTTATATTTTTTATTTTTTTATTCTAGGTACATAGTCTTCACCTATAAATATTAATTAATGTATACAAACTATTGTTAACATTTTAAAAGAGTAAGTATGGAGTTTCTTGCCCATTCTTCTCCATACATAACTACATTTTGGAAGGAGCAACTAGAATCAATTAACTATTCATGTAATTTTTGACGTTCAAAAGTGCATCTTCGTGCCTATTTGAAATAAATTATTTGACTTTGACTTTGACTATTACTTTATAATTTTTACATTGCAAACTTAAGTCTAAGTCTAATTAAAACAAAAAATACAAAGTTTAGATAAAAAATAAATTAATAAACGGTTAGTGACTAGCCTGGTGTATACCAGGCTAGTCACTAACCGTTTATTAATTTATACATAACTAAAGCCATTTTGAGGGCTAAAGTGCCCTTCTCTTTTCACACTTTAGATAACTTGAAACTTCCTGTACTGCTCTAAGTCTCTACCCCGAGTTTCAATTTCAAAATGTACAGCTGACTTCCGAAAACTTTAACCAAACAATAAAAACTGTTTTATGATTAGGGCATGCATTCCGGAATTCCGGAATTTCGTAATTCCGGAGTTCCGTAACAATTTTTCTGATATTTCAATTCCGGATTTGAGAGGAGTAATATCGGAATTCCGATATTCATAATTTTTTGATATTTTGATTATTATTTTATCTAAACGCAACCAAACTAGTCTGTGGAACTTTCCACAAGCCGCTAGACGGCCAATGTTTAATTCGAGTAATAAGGGAGAAAGATGTTTAATTTGTTACTAAAAATGATTAAAAGACTGATTTAATTATAAATCTTGTTTGATTTGAAACAAACTTTAAATTTTACCAGTTCTGGAACCAGTTCCGGAATTGCGGAATCAGATCTCCAGTATTGGAACTCAGTTCTGGAATTGAAAACCTTCCGATATTGCATGCCCTATTTACGATGCAAATTTTAAAGTCAATGTTAAAAATGTGACGTAAGTAGTTTAGTGTGACAAAGCCCAAAAGTGATCTACGTTTTCGTAAGGTGATTGTGGTATATGTCGGGGCCACACCAATGAGAAATGCCGTTGAATATCGCGATGATGGACGTTGACCGTTGGTGTGGCCCCAGCAAGGAATACATTCTGGTTCGCGGAGGATAGTACAGCACCCTATTGGGTAGCACACTTACAATAACCGCAATAGGGAAAATTGAGAATAAATAATAAACTAATACCTTATTCATTTCTAAAAATAAGTATACCCTTGCTTGCTCCTCTCATTAGACACGACGAAACCAAAACACAATCCCTGTGCGCCGTATTCGTGTCAGAAGAAACTTTTCGCCCGGCGGGCGTGGCGTAGGATCTCTGTTTGAATTGAATCTTCTATAGTAAGTATAAAAATTAATAACAATAAATCGCAAAATAGTTTTATGAAACGGCGCTATTCAATGTAAGTTTAGTAGGTACCTATTTAGTTTGATCGCTGTGAACAAGTTCAATTTTATTGTACTATGTTCGTGAATCTGCTGCCGATGCTGGTGGGCACTATTTCGAAATGTTTCTATTTCATCATCATCATCATAATTTCAGCCGAAAGACGTCCACTGCTGGACATAGGCCTCCCCCAAGCACCACTACTTCGACCGGTTCTGTGCTTCCCGCATCCAGCGGATTCCTGCGGCATTCACAAGGTCATCGGTCCACCTTATGGGAGGCCTTCCAACGCTACCTCTTCCGGTACGCGGTCGCCACTCCAGGACCTTTCGGTCCCATCGGCCATCTGTTCTGTTTTGTTTTTATTTACCAACACATAATTTTCATGGTAGGTAATAATATTTAAAAAAATGTTTTACTTGGTTTTTAATCTGATAAAGTGTGTAAAACCTGTTGTGAATCACTTGAAACAGTACAATCTGCTTTTGAAATTAGCTGACCAACGTTGCTAAGCGATTTTAATCATTATCTTGTTGTTATTAAGGTTGAAAGGCTAATGAGTATTTAAACAACATGGCTACTAATAATATATTAACCCAGGCGAGGGTAAATTAATAAAAGAATTACCGCGGGTCAGAGGTAATAAAGTTAACTGCCTACGGTTAATAGCATTGACAACGTACAAACATTTGTATACCAACTCAGCCTATTGCAGTCCACTGCTGGACATGGGCCTCTCCCAGGATACGCCAGAACACCCTGTCCTCCGCCTTCCGCATCCAGTCTATCCCAGCCACCTTTTTTAGGTCGTCGGTCCATCTAGCTGGGGGACATCTCACACTACGCTTGATACGCGGTCCCCATTCCAGGACTCGTCTGCTCCACCGGCCATCAATCCTTTGACAAACATGGCTAGCCCACTTCCACTTCAGCTCGCTTACTCTGCAAGCTATGTCGGTAGCTCCAGTTCTTTTCCGGATAACTTCGTTTCAGATTTTATCCTTCAAAGATACTCCAAGCATAGCCCGCTCCATAGCGCGTCTTGTTGTTAGCGACCCTTTATATACATTCTACGTAAATTACTCATAGTAACTTTTAGACCAGTCCTTTTGTTAAATATTGTGTTGTTACCAAAGCCGCTGTCACAACTAAATGATCCGTTTTGCTTGTTGCTGACTCAACAATATACCTGACCACTGCGATTTCCTACTTACCATCGATCGTTGCTGTCTAAGCACATGAGCCGATCGCTTCAAAAATCAAATGTAGCTTAAAGGTGATTTATGCAATATTTGTTACAACCTAGTTATTAATACTGCAGACGCAATCATAATCATGCACTTAGTTACACAACTAAGTGCTTACAACTTTTTTCCGTAAATAATATAGATATTATCTACATGTTTAAGACCTTAATTATTAGTATTTGAGTATATTTTAATATAATTAACTAACTACTTCACTGTTCGTAAAACTTACCTGTGTTAAATATTGTTAAGAAATCAGTTGTCCTAATAGTAATTGTAAGAACTCATGCCGCCTGTGATACAGGTTTATCCTAGTACAGGCATCATACTTTGTAATACCTGCATTCTTTCTAAGATTTATACTTACTGTATTTTTCCAATTTTTAGTTTTGAATAAATTTTGTTTATTATTATTATTATTTATTATTATTATACAAAATAGTAAATAATCTTTATAAATGAGAGTTAATGTTGTAATCAAAGAGTTTGAAGTCATTGAGTTTGTTGAGACCTAATATAGCGATAAGTCTTTAAAAAAATATTTTCAAATTGACTTAGTAATTGTAGGAAATTTACTTGGTAATAGGAAAACTTCGTGAGGAAACCGGCATTACTTAGAGATATTTCTCGACAGCATATGTAGCCAAGTCAGAGGCCCATCATCATCATCATCATCATTTTAGCCGAAAGACGTCCACTGCTGGACATAGGCCTCGCCATAATCGCCACGCTTGGCAGGCGGGTTGGCGATCGCAGTATGGTGTTAAAAATGCATAGAGAACGCTGCTGCCCATTCTCTAGTAAGTCCCTTAGTCGCCTTTAACGACACCCACGGGATGAAATGGGATGGTGCTGTGGCGGTATCAACAACGCTACATGCGAACTACGCATCAAAGACCTGACGTCACAAATCCTGCATCGCGCTATCAGAGTTTACCGCGCGACTAGCATATATACAACATCCCGACATCAACCGTTGGAAAGTTGCCCACCAGACACAACACCCGTCTGGTCGGAGGATCCTCCCTTTACTATAGAGTATGAGTGAACTTTACACCCTTTTCCTCATACCTCTATAAGCACATCTAAATCACATCACGCCATCATCATCATCGCTGTCATTGTTAATATTCCATAACAATAATGAAAGTGACAACTCTTGAACGTGGTTTTGGTGAAATTGGCCCTTACAGTTGCTCTTTATCTATTTTTCTTAAAACTTATGTAAAATTAGAGTAACTGAAAATATTGGTTCCATTGAGGAAGTTGTTAAATTTGATGTACCACGTCCTTAAATATGACCACAAATTCCTCATACACACTACAATAACAAAAACACCCAACTATTTATATACATACATATAGAAGGTCACCTGCTACGCTCCTTACATACTCTTTTTCCTTCGTTTACATTCATACATTTGATCATACAAACACGAGAGTTGCGAGTTCTAAGCACCTTACCTTTCTGAAGAACATCACCAATTAGATCACCATAAATGTCCTCCTAAGGCGTTTCCGCTGAGATCTGCCTTGTACCTTTTGTTAGTCGCTTTTCATTCAACAACTATTCTGCCGCGCTAACGAAAATGCAATAACTCGATTTTGCCGCTTCCGAGAATTGTATTTTTGATTATTGAATTTGTTATGATTATTGAATTGTAATCATTAAAACGGAGCTTAGTGGCCACTATTTTCCGTTTTAATGGTTACAATAAAACATAACAATTTAAAACTACTGTTTGTAGTAATAATAACGTATAGTCTTGTGAAGCACAACTTGACGAGCTTATTTTCTGCATTTTCATTCTAAAATTAAAGAAATCACCGAAATAACGATGAGGCCACTGTGCACTCGGCGCAGTCTTAACAGCGGGTCGCAGATTAATAATAATTAATTGAAATGAGAACACTGTAATCTACATAGTGTTGAACTGTACTCGTATCATTCGAAGAATTCTATTTATGTCTTTAAAGGATAAATAAAAACAACTGACACTTGTTGTTTTTTTAGTTTTATTTTTAACATGCTTTTCCAATTCACTTTAGATATTGGCATAATGGTTGACATAACCATTGCTTGCCGTACTAAAAAAATATAATGGAATATAATAAAAGTATAGTAACGTTATTAAATAACATTAAATTAACAATAGGTATCAAATAAAGCGTTTTAAATAAGAGGTCCTCCTTGAATTATTTTATTTCGAGACATACATAAAAAGCGAATATGAATCCCTCCCCTCCTCCTCCCTTTACATAATAATATAATGTCGATTATCTACGTCGAGCTTATGATTCATCCGATTTTTATAACCTCAACGTTGACTGCTGAAAGTACAGTCAGAAACATAATTATCTTAAGGGGCCGTGCACGAAATCGACGGATTTTGGTCAATTTTGTTCATTGTTTGTGAGAAAGGCAAAAATAATTTAAACAAAATTATTTATGATTTGAAAAGTCGTGTTCTTTGTTTTGCATGTGGCTGAAAGGGATTTTCAAATAAATTACGTATTCACGGTAAATCACTAATATTCGCAACAAGTTTTCCGAAAAATGACGCGTGACTGACATTTGATTGATGATTAAACGAACTTACCTGTAAGTGAAGTTCTATCCCAATTATATGAGTACGTTTCATTCGAAGATAAATAATGGACACATGTAGTACTTTCATTGTACTGGCAACTTCGCACTTATTAATATTAGGGTAGATTGAAAAACTCCCCTGCTACCGCTCCATCCAGCCAGCCGCAACGGCGGCGACCTCATTCTTTAGAGTCCTATTACAAAAATTTTAGATTAAGGGCTCTGGGAAGGGAGGGACCTTTATCTTCGAATGAAACGTACTCATATAATTGGGATAGAACTTCACTTACAGGTAAGTTCGTTTAATCATCAATTATATTACGTACGTTTCATTCTTCAGATAAATAATGGACACATGTAGATGTTTAGAGATTAAAATTTTTGTAACTAGATAGTATTAAAGGAATGGGATTAAAACTAGTGTTTTACTACTAGAAATCATTTAATTACTCAACACAACTCTGACATTCTTAAATTGGTACAAAACAAAAAAGGGTTTATTTTGCTCTTTTATACATTTACAACATTAATTTAGACACTTATTAAGAAAATCAGGAACAATCAGATAAATGAATACTCTAATTGCAGGTAATAAAGTCCCGGCTGTTAAACAGGGAGAAAAACTGATCTTGCGAAACAAGCATCATCGCTCACTGGACGGTTATAGAATTATGCAAACGTCTGCGACGATTGCGACCAACCAACAGTCTTTCTGATGACGTCAAGCGAGACGCCTTGCGTACGCGCCGTGGATGTCGCAGCGTGTCGGGTGCTGTGTGCACCGAACGCCGACACATCCACGCCGCTCTCCTTGAGAACCTGCTTTATCCATCGACTGATGGTTTGTGTGCAGGTGGCTTTATAAGGTCGCTTGTATGTCATCAGAAGGTTTTCAACTGTATTTGGCCTTAAATCTTTTGTAACCGACAAATAATCTTTCAAAGTTGTTGCTGGACAAATATTTATATTTTCTTTGAAGTAAGGCAGGAATAAAATTGGTTGGTCACGACCGGCAGCAGATGTTTTAATAATATCGGAAATTACAATGTTGACTCCGTCAGGACGAATGTGAATGTTTTTAATTTTAATTGATGTAATTGTTTGCGCTCTGTGAGCTGTGCATAAGGCTAATAAGATTACAAGCTTCTGGGAAATCTTTTTTAAAGGTAATTCTATATTAGGGCCCCATTGAGCGATGTGTTGTAAAACTATTTGAGGGTTCCACGTAGATGCGTATTTAGGGATGTTTGGCCTTAATTTATAGGTTCCTTTTAATAACCTTTTAATCTGTTCATGAGATCCTAAATCATCACCAAATAATAAACTTAAAGCCGAACGGTAACTATTAAGAGAGCCGTATGCTGCACCTTTATCAAACTGTTCCGTTAAGAATGATAACACTGACGGTATACAAGATTTGTATGGATCTATTTCATTGTTAAGGCAATACTGCCACCAATTTTTTAAGCCTACACTATATTGTTTTAAAGTGTTCTTGGCTAAAGATGCCATCATTAAATCCAAAGAGGCCATAGGGACACCTCGTTTTATGAACGCGTTCCTGAGAGCTTCGCTGCACCCAGGGTAACTCCTTTGATCTGTGGGTTCCTAGAGGAAGACCACATATTGTTATTTTCTGAATTTATAAATAAGGTATCAGAATTGAGCAACTTTTGTAATAGAGGGAACCAGGGTTGCGAAGGCCAATAGGGAAAGACAAGTATGCCTTCAGCCTTATCTATTATAATTTTTTCTAAACATTTTAGTATTAGGGAAAAAGGTGGAAAGGCATAAAAGAACATGTTATCCCATGGAATTGTGAACGCGTCTATCGCTATGGCATCTGGGTCTGGTTTCCATGATACGTATTTATGACATTTAGCGTTGGTGCGAGAAGCGAATAAATCGATATCTGGTTTGCCCAATCTAGTTATAATTTTATCAAATACTTCATCTGATAATTTTAGTTCTATGTCTTTGTTAATCTTGCGAGATTCTTCATCAGCTTCTTTATTATCTTTACTTTTAATATAAGAGGCAGTTAAAAATAAATTTCGCTCTTCGCACCAACACCAGATTTCTCGTGTCAAGTCGTTTAAATGGGGGTACTGGATACCACCCATGCGATTAATGTAGCTTAGTGCTGTGGTATTATCGATACGTAATAGAATGGCACAGTTACGTATGTCGCGTGCAAAACATTTGAGGCCAAAAAACACTGCCAGCAGTTCTAAATAGTTGATATGGAATTCTAACTCAGTTGACTTCCATTTACCGTTAACTCTTTGGTTATCGCAAAATGCGCCCCAGCCAGACCTGGAGGCGTCTGTAAAAATTTCTAATTGAAACTTATCTGGCCTTAAGGAAGTAGATGTTGAAAAAATATTCTGAGACCACCATTCCAGATCCGGCAGTATTACAGGCGAAGGACTAAATTTAGATTCGTATGTTTTATAAGTATTTAACGCTAAGTACTTTTGTCTCTCGAGACGTTTAGTATACACCCAACCGTATTTAACCGCCGGACAGGCGGATGTTAAAACACCAATTAAACTGGCAAACTCTTTAATAGTGCAACGTGGTAAGGGAATATATTTTTTAACTAATTTTGATATATGAACTCGTTTATCGTTCGGTAAGGATAAAGACATGTTGTTAGTGTGATAATTAAAACCTAGGAATTTAGTCTGTTGTGATGGTTTCAAAGAGCTTTTTTCGAAATTTATCACGAATCCTAGACATTGTAACAGTTTGACAGTCTCCTTTACGTTATTTAAACATTCAGTATATGTATGGCCAATACATAACCAATCGTCGAGATATATGACAGATGAATAGCCGCGATATCTGAGGTGAGCCACAACCTCTCTCATAATTTTCGTAAATGTTCTTGGTGCCGATGATAAGCCATAAGGCATGGCTTTGAATTCATAAGTTAAATTTTCTCCGACTTCATTATGAAATTGAAATCTTAAATATTTTCTGTGTGATGGATTAATTGGTACCAATAAATATGATTCCTTTAAATCGATTGTGGCCATAAAGCCGTTATTAGGAATTAGTTTGCAAGCTGTTCTATAGTCCTCCATTTTAAAATGATTTTGAGATACGAATTTATTTAACAATTTTAAGTTTAAAATAAATCGTTTTCCGCCATTTGATTTTGAAGTTAAAAATATTTTTGAAATAAATTGATCTGATTGTGGCACACATTCATGTATCGCGCCTAATTGTAACAAGTTGTCGATCGCTACAGACATATCTTTCTGTTCTTCATTCGTAAACGTGTTAGAGGGTACAACATGTTGGTACACTTTTTTAGAAAATGGTATCACATAGCCATTTTTAATCCAATTCAAGATTGTACTATTACTAGTGATGTTCATCCAACATTTGTAAAAATATTGTAAACGACCTGCGTGTACCTGTATCGCTAGCGTCGAGTCTGGGCACGGAGCTTGCCCTGGCTGAGGGACGCTCGAGGTCGCGTCGTCGTCGGCTGCCGCCGGTATGCTGTCGCTGGTCGTGGATATCCTCCTCGCCCCCCCCTGCTCGCCGAGACATAACGAGGGGGGCCAGTCCCGTTTCCCGAATACCGAGTCCTCGCTGTCGATGGTCCAGCTGTAGGTGCGGGTAAAGACGTCGCCATTTGCGCGGATTTTTTAATTTTATTTATATTTTTTTTTTTTTTTTTTTTGATTTTCTTAATTTCCGGATTCAAAGTAGGCGCCCTAAGGAGTTTGCAGTTCTCCGGTATGTGATACTCTTTAAGTATTTTTTCCTTGAGATCCTTGGCAAGTCCTTTTTTTAGTAAAGGAATCCAACGTTGTGCCAAAGTGTGGTGTATGTTTTCGCCATAAATCGGCTGTTCATCCGTGGTATCGCCAAGCGCTGATAGTAATTCCGGATCGAGCTGCGGGGAATCATCCTGCGCTCGTTGAATCGGCGCCTCCGGAGTTATTTCAATGTTTTCTTGAACGTCATGAGATTCAACTGGAACGTGAAGCTGCGACGCCGTGATATCATCTTGCGTGGTTCCGTCTGAAACGGTCAACGTTTCAAATGTAAACAAACTGCCCAAGCGTTTTTTTTTTTTTTTTTTTTTTTTTTTTTTTAAACCCTCGTGATGACCCGCAGTCAACCTCCAGGCATATTTTACACATCGTGCTATGCCTTCGTGATACCCTCAAAGTGATATCCTCCAGGCTAGCTTAGAGATGCTACATTATTTATTTTGAACCACATGAAAAGTGTATAACAGGTATCACGTATACAGTTTTGTACACGAAATCACTTAATAAAAAAATACATCATAACTAACCTTCATTTTTCTCGGAATCCGACGAAGATGAATACATAATCACACGACTTCGTTTTTTGTTTGCACGTTCTTTGAGTCTTTTAATTTTATTTTCATAGTAACTAATTTTATTGTCAGCGCTACGCTTAGGCATAATGAGAAAGTAATTTGAAGATAACTTTAACGAAATATCACTGAATAAAAGTATTGAAGAATGAGTGCTTGTTGCCGCGCACAAAAAAAGAATGAGGTCGCCGCCGTTGCGGCTGGCTGGATGGAGCGGTAGCAGGGGAGTTTTTCAATCTACCCTAATATTAATAAGTGCGAAGTTGCCAGTACAATGAAAGTACTACATGTGTCCATTATTTATCTTCGAATGAAACGTACGTAATATAATTATCATTCTACAAGAAACTACTTTTGATTTTGAACATTAAAAAATATCATCAACATCATCATATTATGGTCTACTTGCATTTGGCTGAACCAATTTTTTAAACTTCCTTACAAAATATAGCAGAAATATTATATTGAAAAAACCCTTTTTTTTTGTTTTAAGGGTCAGTAATATATTTTTTCCTATTATTTAGCAAATCATATCAAGAAATTTAAAAATCACAAATTAGCCTTCAGCTATCCTTGAAATATAATCAAAATTTTATTTAATGATTGTACAATATCTTCATTAAGTTAATCAACGGCGAAATAAACTATATTTTGGAGAGCACAAAAATGATGAAATTATTAACAGCTGCTGTGACTGACACGAATGGTTTAGTACCATGAAAACTGTACTTTTATAGTTACACAGATGTTTCGATTATTTCAAGTTTTCTCACAATCAGATAAGAAATTGACAAAAGTGAGTTTTTTTCGTGCACGGAGCCTTAAATTGCGTACAAAAAAATATGTTTTTACGAATTTAAACATTATTCGTCCTTAATCTTGTACAACTGACAGGCGTCAGAAATGCTCTCTCTCGGTGGCCGGCCTTTACTTTCTTCAGTGCAATATTGGCTGCTTACTTTAAGACTTCGACATTACCATGTTCGACCTCTTCTTGCACGTCCTGGACTTGACTCGGCTCTTCGGCTGCTGGAGCCTGCGCGTACGACCGCTTTAAACTCCTCAGCTAATCAAAGACAAGTTACTCTTATTATTGGTAATTTTGTACCTAGTTATCCAGATATTCTTAGTAAATTGGATTTAACTTTTTGTGGATTGGATCCATTTCGTTTAACTCCTAAACCAATAGGATCCAATCCACACAAAATTACTTTAGAGAGATTGGTGCCATTCCCTAGTTCACAAACTAAACAAAATTTAAGTTCAGTGCATCTTTTTCTTTCTTTTTCACTAAGAAAAGGACAAAAGAAAAATTTTAATTTCTGTTTTGGCATTTGCAGGTCAGTATCAGGCTGTATGTTGATCTCAATATGATTCGCGGCCGTATTAAATATTTATTTACAGAATCACAATCATACAAATCATCAATACAACTCTCTAAGTTCATACAAACCTATTGAATAACTATTTCATGAAATCATGACTTTTAGTAAGTATTATACTAACTTAAGGAGTTGTATTACTGATTCTAATGATTATCTTATCTTATATATAAAATTCTCGTGTCACAATGTTCGTTCCCGTACTCCTCCGAAACGGCTAAATTTCATGAGAATCGGTCAGATTCTCATGAAATTTTGTGACCATATTGAGTAGGTCTGAGAATCGGCCAACATCTATTTTTCATACCCCTTAGTGATAAGGGTTGTCCACCCTTAACATTTTTTGGACAGAACGAAGTCTGTCGGGTCAGCTAGTAATTCTATAAATACATATTTTTTACAGTCGCGAATCATACTTTAACCAACATCACCTAGACAATGAGCTGCAAATTGCTAAAATCGTAAGAAAATTTGAATTTCGCGGGCTACCTCCCCCATAAGACGACGATAACCGACTTTTAATGATTTTATACTGAAGATCACGTCTAAACGAGTTATTGACCAATCAAGAACTTAACTATTACTAATACTACCAATTACTATTGCACTTAGTTTTAATAGGCTTCCTATGGACCTTATTGTTGACTTGTTCTGCACCAGTGTGGCGACCTTAAGACGACTTTTGGCACAGCTATTTTTTATGGATAATTAACTTATCTAATATGAACTAATAATATTAACTTGTATGTACTTTTTTTATCGACATTTTTTTTTACTATATGTGGAGGCTTGTTATTAGCAATTTTCTTTATATTACTTTCTTTATATCATTGGTTTGTTAGTCTGTAAGCCTTCTTTAAAATAAAATAAATAAATAAGATATTGTCATGTGTTTAGATAAAGTTTAAATTATTGTATATACCCAGATATTTTTTTCCAGTAACTGGTCTAATGAGACTGAATGATTTATAGATGTTTAAAATTAATGTAATTTCGAATATAAAATAATTAGTCATAGTCATTTTATAATATTATATTATTATTATTATTTTATAAAGCTTGTTATAATAATCACAATGTAGTTACTTGATATTTACCAAGGTACATCATGTAATGTTTTAATATTAATAAATTATTTTATGTAAGCATTTTTCATTAAAATAGTCTAAAAAAATAGTCAATCATACAAGTGAAAGTTTTGATTTCTTGTTGACATTTTTAAATCAATACAGAATTTTGAAGCCGGTTGTTCCGGGTCTGGCTGTTTGTGTATGTGAGTTTAAATGTTTGTAAACGCACCCACGATACAGGAGAAATTCCTAGTGTGGGGCAACGTTTAAAAAAAAAAACAACAACTATGGTTCAAGCAAATACGTACTAATGATAAATTAACAAATCGAAATCCAAGTATATAAAGTTTAAGTTAATTTTTTTGCTCTTGAAACAATAAATATTGTTGATAAAATATCAAATATAAATCCAACTATATTTAATGTTGTTTGTTTTTTGCTTAGAGAAAATTTTTTGTTCTTGATATATTATCAAGCTAAAATACATTTTGCGTTGCATGGCTCTAACCGCTTAAACTACAGTTATATAAAAAACACAAATTATTTTTTTTTTCTAAACTACGTACTTACAAATCTAATGCAGAAAAATACCCCTAAAGTATGAAAACGTCGGGATAAAAAAGAGTAAAAAAAATAAAAATGGCTCTCTTGCAACATTTGTAAAAAAATTGCTGCTTTTATTTACATTTTAGCAGTCGGAGGTCCTTGTAGATCAAGCGTGATGATATTAATTTCAGAGGTTAAATCCGTATTTATCTGCAATATTGTAACATTTTCTCTCGTCTAATCACTATATCGCGGTAAATTGTTGAAGAATACGAATATAATGCAATATTGCTACTCCTCCACCGCAAATAGCATGATAATATGTAGCCGTTGACCGTATTTGTACTCGTAATATTTGAGCAAAATTTGAACCGAATATATTCAGTAGATTTTGCGTCAATCCGAAACAAACATCAAAGTCAAAGTCAAAGACAAATAATTTATTTCAAATAGGCACGAAGATGCACTTTTGAACGTCAAAAATTACATGAATAGTTAATTGATTCTAGTTGCGCCTTCCAAAATGTAGTTATGTATGGAGAAGAATGGGCAAGAAACTCCATACTTACTCTTTTAAAATGTTAACAATAGTTTGTATACATTAATCAATATTTATAGGTGAAGACTATGTACCTAGAATAAAAAAATAAAAAATATAAAAAAAATCATCAAAATTACTTACCACAATTGGTAAAAAGAATGAAAAGTGAAGTAATAACAGAAAAATTAATAAATGCGATAGGTACATGGTGCTCACATATTTACAAACATTGTATATGATTTCCCAAAAAAATAAAAAATAAAAACAACATATAATAAGTCAGTGTGTGAGTTAAAATATTAATCACAGAAAATAAAATTAACATCCATACAAACAAACGGACAAAATTCTAATAACTATATTTTCGGAATCAGACTCGTTCCCACATCTTGGAGCAATTCCTTCTTTTAATATTAAATGTACTTTTGATTTTGCACGATTTTATTAGTGTATGTATAGATCTCCTTTATTCAAAAATACACATGACTATGTGAATTATGCATTACAGATTATATTTTTAAATAATATTATAATATAAAAACATTTAAAAATATTACTACTTATATTATTAAAATTTATTTTATTATTAAAAAAATAAAACTTACAATTCATAATTCCTTAACAGTACACACACGCAGTCTGTAAGGTCACAAAAACCCGACTTTGTGATAATAATTTCGGCCGAGTATTAACAATCATTCATATCAAGATCATATTTTATAGGTACCTAATTAAAATGAATAATGTTTAAGCAGGTACTCAGTTTATTTAATCAGTATCAAAATTATATTAATAATTATTGCAAATTTTGGTTGTAGTTATTAACAGGGTTTCCTTGTTATTTTCCTAGGTTTGCGGGACATAGTCCTCCACTGCGTAATCCGTCATAGTTATATACTTTCATACTTCCATAGCCTTATCCTGACCCATACTTCCAAATTATGGGTATTACTTAAATAATATATATAAATAAATTCTTTATTAGTATAAACACAGGTTACAGGAAAAAATTGAAACCCTGACTCCAGAGCTAGGTTAGAGTACTTGTTGAAATACAAGTACTCTAACGTAGCTCTGAAGTCAGGGTTTCAATTTTTTCCTGTAAAAAATAATATAATTATATTTTCGGCATCAGACTCATTCCCACATCTTGCAGCAATTCCTTTTTTTTTTAATATTAAATGTACTTTTGATTTTGCTGTTGCGTAAAAGGGCATTAAGACGCAGATATTATGCCAGTGACCTTGAGTGGTTAGCTTGCGTGTTCTGTACTAAGCTCACGCAACGTGTCGTATGTCCAGCCAGTAATAGGACTCGTCCATCCAGAAGCGCTGTCCCAAATAAGACAACCGGGACCAACACGGTTTAACGTGCTTTTCGAGGCACGGAGGGGTCTCGATATGTATGGATGTTCACCCATCCACGAACTTACCGCGGCTAGCGTGGCTTAACCTTCGATCAAACCGTGCTGCTGTTATCATTTAAAAATAAATAAAAATAAAAGTTTTTTCTGCACGATAGAAACGCACTTAACAAAAAGTAAAATAGTAAAATACACACATTCATGTAGCCAAAAGCCTCTTATTCAAGCAGCTAAAGTTTGACAATTTAGTCCATTGCTTGATGTCAGGACCAGGGACCAAAGACAATTTACATTGTTACACTGTAATTGTTATAGCCAATCAGTGATCAAATATCGTGACTTAGGGCCGGCACACACCTGGCGAGGCACAGCGCGGCGCGGTTGTAATCAAAATCAAAATATTTTATTTCACATAAACCTACATGGGCACTTATGAAACGTCAGAAGCTAGGTGCACGGTTCCAATTAGTCGTTTCCTAAGGAGAAGAGCCGGCAAGAAACTCCACGGTTACTCTTTTAAAAAATAATTGGCTTTACAATATTATTAAATAACACTGTTAATAGGTATGGGAGGACAGTGTAGGCCTTTCAACAATTACCAGGTACGTAACAAAACAGAAAAGTGCCAACAAATCTACACTACTAGGCCTACAATGTTCTCACATTCACAAAATAGAAAATAATCTATATAAAAGATTTAAAAAAAAAACGCTATTAATCAATCACCAATCAAACTAATCAAATATCTCTTTCGAGGTTATGGAAGTTTATTTATTTTCAAATTTATTTAAACTAAACCAAAGTCGATATTTGTTTGGCAGTGACAAATGCGCTGAGCTGCGCTTCGCCAGATGTGCGCCAGCCCTTAAACATTGTCCATTTAACTTGTCTCAATGTAATTCAGGTATTGTTTCAGCTCTTCAATATACTAGATTCTGCTAAGTGTTTGGTTTTATTTATCTTTTGAAACTGTACTAGATACTTTTCTGTAAGCATCACTTCAAAACTCGAAGGCTGATTTCACGGCAATATTCAATTGAACAAAAAAACGGGTTAACCAGCATTCTTAGAAATAGGTGATAAGCTGATAACACATTTATACAGATAAATAAAATTAAAGTGACCGTTTGTAATTTCAAAATAACAGCTTTAAATGCAAATTAAAGTTTCAACGGTACTAATTTTTCAAAAATTTGTTTGCCTTTCTGCCTGTCGGATTGTTCGGCTTACCTCCGAAACGGCTGCACCGATTTTGACGGGACTTTCACTGGCAGATATAGCTGATGTTATAAGGAGTAACTTAGGCTACTTTTATTTTAGAAAAAGACGCGGGCGAAGCCGCAGGCAGCAGCTAGTAGACTATAAATATAAATTGATTCGACAAAGATCGTAATTTTATTATTATTTACTAGTTTTTGCCCACGGAAATGTACTACCGTGGTAAAAATACCCTATGTGTTAATCCAGGTTATAAACTAGCTATGTGCCATATTTCAATCAAATCCGTTCAGCCGTTTTAGCGCCAATCGAATCGATCTATCATCACTGACAGGACTCTTGTAGCCAATAAGCCTGATATTGTGGTGATAGCGATAGTGCCGTGCGGCTTGCAATGATTGTTGATATCGCTGTCTCTCATGATAAGAATCTAGTGAAAGCTGAGAAGGATGAATAAATCCAGTATCTTGACTTAGCCCACGAGGTTGCCGATATGTGGGATGTGGACTCTGCAATCATTGTACCGATAATTATTACAGTAAATGGCCTAATAGCGGAGAGCCTCGACCATCACCTCAGGAGGCACTGAAAAAAATGCACTCTAATCAAGTGACTTTTTAGCTTGATTGACGATATTTTGTTTAGATTAATCATAATCATAGTAAAGTTGATCATCACGACATGATTGCAGTAATACGAGTACTAGTTCAAATGATTAAACGCTCAAACAAGTTTCTCGATTACCCTTAACATGACATCATTATAGAAGAGTTAAAAAAGAGACAAGTTAAAAAAATGTTAACTGTAACATGTTAACTGTAACAAAGAAAGTTACTTGTGACACCACTAACTTACTTTGTTACAGTTAACATTTTTATCAAGCATTTTGATTACTTCAATAAAGATCATTGAAACTTTAATCTAATAATCTTGGTTGGAGCAACTATGTTTTGACTTGATTGCTGCTTAGGTTTTGTGATAACTCCAATCAAGATCCCGTTTCAAATCTTAATCAAATAAAAGTAGTAGCTGTGATCATTGTGCTTGATAGGCTCAGGTGCCAAACCAGTTACTTAGACAATCTAAACAAAATCTTTATTGTGGGAACTACTTTTATTTTTCCTCGGGCTCTCATTACGCGGCTTGATTAAAAAATTCGAGCATAAATGAAACAAGATGTGCCCTTGTCCATCTGCTGACTTTGACATACTGCATTTGTTTTCACTCATTGATAAGAAAATTATGTACTACATATAATGTATATTTATGAAACGTTACCCTGAAAACCCGCACACATTGGCATTGTAAATAGCGAGTATAGTTGACATACTTGAGATTATCTGAAACAAGCCAATCATGGCCTAGACACGGTATTTGAAGGTACTAAACATATGTTGTACTATCTACGCAATATACATATGATAAGTATAATTAAGCAGGTACTACCTATAAGTAAAAAGAAAGAGACTCAGCAATAATTTTGTAAAAACTGTCGGATGTCTGACTATCTGTCAATCATTCAATATCTATAAATCAATATCAATCAATAGTCTTTATTTGTAAACACATGTTAACACAATATGCAAGATGTTACAATTGTTATAATATTAAAGTTTCTCTGTGTTTTGCCATTTGGCGTACAAATATACATTTATGGGTGGCGTTTGCCAATTAAGTAAATTAATCTTCTTAAGGCCCAGATGTATGCCAGTGACCTTGAGTGGTTAGCTTGCGTGTTCTATACTGAGCTCACGTAACGCGTGGTACGTCCAGCCAGTAATATAGGACTCGCCTATCTAGGAGCGCTGTCCCAAATTTATACAAAAAACAAAAGGTATTTTAATAAAACATGTATACTAAAAGATCAATAATTAAATTATCTTTCAAATAATGAAGGTTTTAGAAAAATTCGCTTGACAGATTTTGCATGATTTTCAGTTTTTATCCGCATTAGATATAATTTTACAAATTAATTTCACTATGTTATACAAACATAATTTAAAATATTCATTTATCAAGTTATGAAAAAAATACTCAATAATTTAACATATATTTTTTTCCAAATTATTAAACCCACCCCTTTAGACGTTATATTCAGTATAAAATCATTAAAAGTCGGTTATCGTCACCTTAATAAATAAAAGAAAGTCGGGTTATTTACACCATTTATAACTCAAGAACGGCTGGACCGAATTCACATAAAAAAAAATGTATAAAGAAAATTTATTTACACACAATGAAGGGTTTCGTAGTACGGATGAATATTTATCCCAAAAACAAACTTAAAACAGACTTAACCTTGTAGTTGAAAAACAAGTTCTCGCATACATTTCCACTGCAAATGTAAGTTAGTACGCACAATATTGAAAGATTTACCATGTTATATTAGGACCAGCGACTTCTTATAGGGTTTCCTGTAATCTATAAGTAAGCAACTAGTTTCTGTTTTTTTTTTTTCACAATTTTAGGATCAGTATTTTCGGAGATACCTTAAGGAATGGTGAATTTCCATCAATTTTCTTAAATAACTTTAAAAGTATTTATTTTAATATTATAAAAAAAAAAACTGAAATCCCTACAATAAGCCCTTTCATTTGGCATGTCACATGGTTCATTTCGCAAAA
The DNA here is from genome assembly GCA_947523025.1 of Dryobota labecula. Lineage (NCBI taxonomy): Eukaryota > Metazoa > Arthropoda > Insecta > Lepidoptera > Noctuidae > Dryobota > Dryobota labecula. The sequence goes on from OX383292.1 coordinate 5,557,459, forward strand.
CTTTTTTTATCTTTCTAATTTGCCCCCATTACACGGCCGTGTTTGGGTCACAAAAATTCATTTGTGAACCAAATTTCAACTTAATCGGTCCAGTAGATTCGGAGAAAATTAACTGTGACAGACAGATACACGAGTGATCCTATGAGGGTTCCATTTTTTTCCTTTTGATGTACGGAACCCTAAAAAATTATGTGACTAATTCAAAATAGCAACGACGAAGAACTAACATATATCTTCTATATACATATATAATTCTTCTGTGCGTGTGTATGTGACTGAATTCCTCCTAAACGGCTGGACCAATTTTGATGAAATTTTGTGTATATAGTTGAGTGGGGACCCACTCAAATAAGCCGTCCGGTCAGCCAGTTATTCTATAAAAGCAATGACTTATTATACAACAACATGTACTATATTATAGTACCTACATGTTGTTGTACAGATTTTTGCATACTAGCCTCCTTCCTAATAAACGTTGTATAGCGTCTGTATAGTTACACAACTCTTTGTCTTCTTCTATCGAAAGTCAAAATACTGACGAGTGAAAGAGAGAAATCGGTGTGTAATAATAATCTATACAGACGCTATACAACGTTTATTAGTAAGGAGGTAGTACTGTAGATTCTACAATCTACATACATAACTAGATACATAAAAATAAGGTAGGTCTCACCTCTACATTGAGATTTAAGTATTTAAAACTTATCACACCGTTAGGTATTGCAAACAAACAATTCAAAGAATCTCTACAATAATGTTATTTATGAGTAAACAGCTGTTATCTTTCAAATATAAGCCTTAAGTGCGGGCAACAATCGATTAGTAACACGTAAACCAGCAAAATGATATTATTCCACCTTTTTGTTAGTTTTTCTTTACTACAAACATGTTTGACGGAGATTGACGATAATTTTAACTTGTATAACAATCATAAAATGTATCATATTCAGGGAAGTAAGGACGGAATGGATAAACTGGTGGAATTTCTCATGCAGAATCATGTGAGTAAATTTTAGGTCGAACATAAAAGGAAAATATAACCTTTATTAGATTTTTTCTTTGTCCATCTGTCACAGAGGGTTTCAATAGTATGGTAGGTAGGTCCTACTCTTGTTTAAATGCTTTAGAAAAACTCCAAAAACTTTCTACCTGCTTCATCATCATTTCAGCCGAAAGACGTCCACTGCTGGATATAGGTCTCCCCCAAGCACCGCCACCTCGACAGGTTTTGTGCTTCCCGCATCCAGCGGATTCCTGCGGCTTTCATAAGGTTATCGGTCCACCTTGTGGGAGGCCTTCCAACGCTACGTCTTCCGGTACGCGGTCGCCACTCCAGAATCTTTCGGCCGCAACGGCCGTCTGTTCTGCGCGCAATGTGCCCTGCCCATTGCCACTTAAGTTTGGCAATTCTTCGAGCTATGTCGGTTACCTTGGTTCTACCTGCTTTGTTGCTTGGTTCTATCGTGAAGAATAACAGCTCATTAATTAATTGACTTTTTTTTTTGTGAAAACTTCTTTAGTCGCGTTGAGCACTTTTTAGGTGAACAGAAATCATGGAACTCGCGCCATCGTCACTGAACGCTTTCCATGATCTATATCGATGGTCATACGTTGACAACTCGTAACCCAGATTTTTTGTGCATTACGAGTTATCAATGGGAAGATTTGGCGCTTAATTAAAAAATAATAATTATGTACTTATCCCATTTTGCGAAAAAATATGGGTTACGAGTTGTCAACGTATGACCATCGATATGTATACTGTGTATGTATGTATGTGTACTTTTTGGGTGAACAAAATCATGGAACTCGCTTCATTGTCACCGAACGCTTTCCATGAGCTATATGTATACTGTGTATGTATGTGTAATTTTTGGGTGAACAAAAATAATGGAACTCGCGTCATCGTCACCGAACGCTTTCCATCAGCTATAGGTATACTGTTCTGTCTGTTCCGTGTGGCGCCGGACGTAAAGAATAGCACCATCCCATTTCCTCCCGTGGGTGTCGTAAAAGGCGACTAAGGGACTTTCTAGGGTTGTACGTTGTTTCATAGCTTATAGTTTTATAGAATTTCGTTTCACATAATTTTTTTCTCATAATTTCGTTTCATAGAATAATCCATACGCAGAATACTTACTTTGAAGATTTTTAAATCATTGATTATTGTTTCACATAAACTTTAATGTTAGAATAGTCATATCATAGAATAACAAATCACATATTCTTTATCCATATATTGTTTATTTAATATAAAACTTATTACCAAGAATAACATTTTATCCATTTTAAAATTTTCAACAGCTTTTTTTTTTGCATTTTGCAGCATGCAAGCAAGCATGCAACATGCAGCGTGCAAGCAAGCATGTAGCATGCAAGCAAGCATGCAGCATGCAAGCGAGCATCCAACATGCAGCAGGCATGGTTTCTGTTACGGCTCCGGCGCAGCGGGGCTCCGGCGGTTCCACGCAAGCTTATCGTCGCAGATGGTATTCACGTCCACCACCGCAGCTTCGGCTTGTTAAATACACCTGCTCCTCAGCTCGCGGGCCGCCTCGCTTCTCCGCGCCTACGCAGATTTAAATTACACTCTAGGGGTAGGGTAGACAAGACTACGTGGAGTCGGTTTTGCAGCGATTCGTTTCTGTCACTAACTTATACCGAACAAACAATATTCGTTAAAAAATAATTCTACCGTGTGAAAAGTTTGTTAAACAAAAAATTTGTTAAATTGTGTTTCTGTGAAATATTTTTCATTCAAGTAAATAGTCTTTGGAACAATAATATTCGAAATAAAAATACAAGGACCAAATATTATGTGAAACATTTTCTGGGAAACGAAATTCTATGAAATTTCTGTCTGCGAAATAAGGGGACACCACTTTCTAGAGAATGGGCAGCAGCGTTCTCTATGCATTTTTAACACCATACTGCGATCGCCAACCCGCCTGCCAAGCGTGGCGATTATTGCAAATCCCCCCAATTGGGGGAGGCCTATGTCCAGAAGTGGACGTCTTTCGGCTGTTATGATGATGATGATGATATTATATTTGATTATTATAGATGATATGATAATTAGTTTTCACTTCTATCAGCAGTCCCCAAAGACTGCCCCATTTTTTTTTAACGTGGAATTTCTGGCGCTCATCTCAACTAATGGTAAGTGATGATAAAGCCGAAGGTAAAGCGAGTTTCACCTGGAAACCTCTACCACAGAAGAACTGGCTAAACACAAAAAATACTGTTGACATTGTTGTTATGGCGACAGACTTAGACAGTGGCGGATTTGCAGTCGTAGCCGCCTTAGGCCCCAGGCCATGTAGTAAGTACCAGCCGCCCCTTTCTCAGCACCCATCATATAGACTACATAATGAATTTACTTTATTGCCAACTTTTATTAAAATCGATTCAGTTTAGTTAAGTATAATATCTGCTAGTTTTTTTTGTCACGATTGACCGCCCATAACATGTGGCCGCCAGAGGCCCGGGCCGGCTTTAGGGCAAATCCGCCACTAGACTTAGATAAGATGGTGGTAGCTAGCTAGCCGAACTTAGTAGAAGCCCTACGACCAACCAAACCGCGCAGATTTTTTTTTTTAATTTTCTGCTGGGTAAAATAATGTTATGTTTCAGCAGTTAGAGGTTCTTAATAGCCAGTTCCTCTGTGGTTGGGGATTCCTGGTGAAGCTCGCTCCCACGTTCGGCCTCACGTAACATCAGGTGAGATGAAGGCTAAGAAACACCATAATGAGGACCAAAAAAAATTATTGCATCGCTTGTTTAGAAATGTTATTTTTTTTAAACGTTGCCCCACTTTAGGTATTTCTCCTGTATTGTGGGTGCGTTAACAAACATTTAAAGTCACTTACACAAATAGCCAATACAACAATAAACACAATAAACAACACACAATTATTAACAAACAACAATTAATTCGACAATTATTTGTGTCAACTACTTAAGAGTCTATACTACCTCAGCGCCACCTCACTCTGTTTCTCGCTCGCACACTATTGCTACCGGTCACGTGAGCAAGCGAGACAGGGCGGCAGGGAAAAGGCTCCAAATAGCCGATAGTTTAGGTAATTTCTTTTTACGGTGAAAATAATGGTCATTTAAAAAAAGTAAATAACATAAGACCTGCTTTATAGTTCAGTTAATATGCAAAGTTTCATTATCTAATTTGAAGTATTTTTTTAATTCCAGCGGTTTATTGTTCGGTTTGGAGGTAACTTTGGAATTTTTTTCTATAGATAAATTTTATGGAATCGTGTTTTCGGCTAACGTAGTACTTAACACTAATCCTCAACTTTACCATATATTTATTTCAAAATTAATGCTGCAGTATTTTCGACATAACGGAGGATCATGCATGCCATTTGAGGTAGTATAGGCCCTTAAGAATCAACCCCCGAAAGTCTGTCATATCGTATAATCTAGTAACTTTATTGTGGAGTTCAAATAGATGCGACTGTCTATCGGAGTTCCGCGAAACGAATGCAGTTGAATACTAGTATTTTATATAATATTGGTAAAATATTAACATAAAATCTTAGAAATAATTTACGAAGGTATTATAATGTTAGATGCCTGTACTAGAATAAACCTGTATCACAAGCGGCATGAGCACATACTATATGGTAGCAGTAGGAAAATATATTAAAAAAAAAAAACTATATTTAACATTAGAAGTCTTGAAAGAGTGTGTGAGTAACTTACATACTATTTACTTTAAAGATAAATATAGAACGACTTCGATGTAAAATAAAAGTATGAGAAATTAAAATAGTACATTATACTTACCAAGGGCTGTAAAAGAAAGAAAGCCCGAAATCGCAGGTATTTGTGACCCGAGCCGCAGGCGAGGGTTGTAAATATGCGATAGAGGGCTTTATTTTTTACTGCCCGTGGTGAATACACAATTTTACGTCTTCACATGGCCTAATGCGAGTTTTACTGTACGCGTAGCGTGCGGTAAAACTCACATTATGGCCAGTTGTGACGTAAAATAATTTACAATCGCAAAAATACCTAAGGTCCTTCGTCCACGACGCTACTCAAAAGTAACCTGTTAAAATCAAATCACCAATGAGTAAACAGAAAATCACAGATCTAGTATGTATTTAAATAAATTTCCATAACAGACGTAACTTAGTAACATGTTATTAACTAGTTTGAGATTGGTTGCGTCCTCTACGGACCGCCATTGAAATACTAGTGCTGTAACATTGTGGCTACACATTGGTGATTTGAATTTGTTACTGGTTACTTTTGAGTAGCGTCATGGACGACGGGCTTAAGCCTTTGATTCAATACAATTTTGTTTTCAGGAGTTGCCATACCACTCGAATACAGCAAAAGGATGTCATATGCTGGTGGCGCCATCTTTGGTTCCAATTATGGAAGATATCGCCAAAACCGAAGGCCTAACCACGAAAGTGATCCTCGATGATTATTCTGAGTAAGTAGAATATGAAATGCTGATATTTTTATGTATTTATAGTAGTTGTAACCACTTGAAAACAAGTGAGCCATCCAGTTTATTGATTTAATATCAAATTTATTATATTATTGTGATAATGTTAAACATCTTCTACAGTTCGATTTCTCACTACTAAGCATAAGCCTCTCTTTCTTTGTGGCAATATCCACGCTCCTGTGCCAGATACTTAATACTTCATACGTCGGCGTGGTATACTTCAATCGATCACATAAAACCCGGCCAAGTACGTGTTAGACCACGCACAATGAAGGGTTACGTAATTGGGACGAATTTATCCCAAGAACAAACTTAACATTGTATTGTATCACCCCACTTTACCTACGTGCAAGAGACATATCCAGTTTTTTTTTTCACTTAGTCGGCGTGATTATTATGTATACCCATGCCAAATTACAGCTTTCTAGTACTAAGAGTCTTTCAGCTAAGCTGCGGACAGATAGACAGACAGGCTGACATAGCGAAACTAAAGGGTTCCTTGTTGACTACGGAACCCAAAAAAAGGATAAGAGCAAGAGCGTTAGTTGCTGCAAAATTTTTCATACGTTGCTCGAAACATACCAATGCCCAGGGATGTTAAAGATGCTAAATGGATTTGTTATTGGCTACCAGTCCCTCAACAGATTGTAAAGCAGGGTATCCACTATCTTCTCGCACTAACTGTATTCTGCACTTCTTTCTGTTTGCATAAAAACGGCCACCTCATAAAGAGAGGTCATAGGAGGTGCATAGAGGGCCACTCGAACAGTCTCCTGAATGTCATTGTGGTGAAATTTGGTTGCCCATTCGTTCGTTATTTGCCCAACCTACATGTTTTTAGTTTACTAATAATTATGGATTTTCCGAAATGAAATTATTATTATTATCTACACAAATAATTTATATTATTTGTGTAGATAATAATAATAATTTAAACGTCTTTATAGACGTTAAGTTTGTAAGTTTGGATGTAGGAGGTTATCTCTGGAAGTACTAAACCGATTTAAAAAATAATTTCACTTGCAGAAAGCTAAAACCATTGCCAAGTGTTATAGGTTATTTATAGTCGGTATAGTTGACTTCAATACGGAAAAGTCACGTGCAGAAACTAGTCGATGCTTGAAAGGAAATTTTTACCAAACGACATATTGGCAGCTTTACACTAGAGCATTTTAAAGTATTTATGTTAAAAAAAAAACTTTAAAATGCTCTAGTGTATACTCTGAGTATACTCCACTAGAGCATTTTAACGTTTTTTTTTTTTAATAAAAAATTAAAATCGTCGCCTTAGTAGTGAAAGGAGCTCTTTCACACTAAACTGGTCCCAAGATAAAGACAAATCAAAAATTGACCTCTTGATATTTTGTTCCTAGTATCATTTAACTCCTTTCACGTCTGTATGAAAAACCAAACCTCTAGTTGAGCTTTCACTTAGATCTCTTCACCACTAGTATGGTATACGAGTATGGTGGTGTTCATAACTCAATTCGGTTAAAAGTGTCGCTTAGCTCTCTTCACCACTAATGCGACGAAATGCTCTAGTGTAAAGTTGCCAATATGTCGTTTGGTAAATATTGCCTTTCAAGCGTCGTAGTGATTATTATAAAGTAAATGCTGCCACCACAGCTAGTGTGCGGTTTTGTGAATAACAGCCAGCTTAAAATCATCGTTGATAGCAAGGGGCAACTAAGCGAGCTTAACGGTTACCGGAAGCTAAAAATTATTCGCTCGTTCTATAAGCCAACATTCTATAATTCTCTTGCCAATATCCTAATTTATCTTTTTCTTCCATACTTCTCTAATAGTCGCGGTACTCACCCCCTTTTAGCCAGATATCGGTGCCGATTCTCTTGTACACCGAACTAAACTAACTAAACTATCACTAAAATTCCTTACTTTTGGCTATGAGAATCTTAAAGCTATTCTGCAAACAAAATTCTCTAAATTTAAAAATAAGTTTGACACAACTAAATCGAATTTGACAATCGTGACTCCACGTGGTATTTTTTTTTTTGGCTTCTCAACGTTGTACTTGTTTGCCTATGAGCTATTTTAGAGCCGGAGGCGCACATGGGGGGCAGCCGCGACGTGTTTTTTTATGGAATTTTTCTCTTTTTGTGTGGAAAATAAAAAATAAGATTACCTACATGTAGCGTAATAGTGGTTTAAGGGCTTCTAAAAGGGGGTCGAAATTTTCATTATTTTTGCGATAGGACGCACCATTTTGGAGATATAAGCAAAAGAAAAGAAAAAAATATATAGGGATAAACACGAAATATTTTAAGTGATACACCTATAAGTGGTAAAGAAGCCATGGAAATGATTTTCTTTTTTATTCCGAGTATATTATTTAAAAAATTAAATAATTTAAAATTACTTGATTATGATGATTAATTATCAAAATTCACCGCGCTCGTGCCGCCACCCCACCGCACCGTTCGGCGTCACCGCGTCGAGGCGGGTCATTCATAGAATATGTAAATAAAGGATTTTTTCGCTTTTTTACGACATAAAGATGTTTCTCTTAAAATATTTCGTGTATGAATAGATACACCTTATATACAGTACTGGTTTTGCACCAGAAGTCGAGGTGATTGGTGTGAATTTTAGTTCATGAAAACTAATTTTATTCCACACCTTTTTAATCGCGATTAAAAATAGTCAGATTTAGTTAGAAAATCTAAATTTTAGTTTAAAAACGTCAAATTCAGAATAGCAAAATTGCCATTTTCACTAAATTTAAAAACTCAGTACTATCTTAGAGCTGTCAAACTAAAATATAGTTAAGTTGTGTCACTTTAGTCAATTTCAGAATAGGAAATGGTCGTTTGACAGGAATAAACTAAATTTTGGTGATTTTTAGTTTAGTTTAGAGAATTTTGTGACAAGAGAATCGGCACCATCATCTTTCACAGAGTCCATCCAACATTTATTTTTGGTCTTCTTCTACTCTTATATCCACATTAATACTCAAAACTTTCCCTACTATATTTTATTTCCCGATTCCCACACAACTTCAACAAATAGTAAACAACATCTAAAAGTTCGCTCGCTACTTGATGTGGGGTTTACACGGATGACTAAAGCCGCACGATTTTTGCCGCGCGGCGTAAATCGACCGTATAAATGGCAATTCGGCTAGGTCGCAAGTGACTAAAGCCGCAAGGCCCAAAGTTGGGTAGCATCCGACTTTGGCCGCGCGGCGACCGGCCGCATGCAACTGGTGACTAAAATCGACCGTATAAACGATCAGCTGCAGGCGATCGCCCGCCGCATGAAGGAATGTTTCGCGCACGTTGTACCTATCCACTACAGCGATTCTACGTAGGTACATATCGTTTCGTTAAACAACCATGAAAAATGAACTATTTCAATTCCGGCACAAACAGCTATTCTGCTCAACATTTTCGACAGAAATAACCGAGCCGCATGCGATTTTAGTAACCTGTGTAAATGGGCTAGCAATGCGGCTTGGTGAGACAATTTGTGAAGCGACTAGCCGCATGGCGAAAATCGCCCCGTGTAAACCCCTCATAATAGGTAGCGAACATCTTGACGATATTGATTATGATCAAGGTTAAAATACATGTTAATGATAAACGAAGCGATAACACCACTTTAAGCTGTCGGAAGTCGGTTAAAAACAATAATAACTAACGTTTATTTTTTTTTAAGATTAATTCGCAACGAAAAAAACAGTAGAAAATACAATGATGGTTTCTCTTGGACTGCTTACTACGATGTTGATGATGTGAGTACCTCAAGTAATTTCTGTATTTTTAAATCAACTTTTTCATAAGACTAAGTCTAAAGCTAGGGTTTCCTAAAATAAAATAAAAATAAATCTTTATTTCGGATAAGTAACATCCATAATTATGGGTTAGTAAACAAAAAGATAACATATCTATGTTAGTAAAATTATTATCTCTAATATTTGGTAAAAAGGCTGTTGTTCGAAATACACCTTCGAACAACATCACCGAATAAAGGAGACTCGTACCTCCCCGCCATAGTCTTCAGGATGGAGTTGGAGCTGCCCCGCACTCTGCAGAGCAAAGAGGCAGACTTCTGTCTAACGATGGCGTGGAAGCCATTGACGTGTGCTTGTATAAACATACCTGATGCACTACAGAAACGGGGCAGCCCCATCAATATCCTGAACCCGTTATTATATTGGACCCGTAGGGCGCTGATAGCCCGCTGAGTATAGTTGGTCCACAGACTGCACGTGTAAAACACTTGGCAATAAGCTTTAAAAAGCGTGATTTTGCGTTCAAACCTACGATTCACCATGTTACATCGGACTGCCAGCGCCCTACGCCCAGCGTCCTAAGACTGCAGCGGCCGCCAGATAGCGTCCGCAATTTTCTGTCGAATGACGTCACTGTGATGTTGTTACTTAGAAAGTTGGTTTGTTTTCCTAGAGAGCGTTTTTTGACACCGTGAAGTTAAACCCCGGTGCCTTCATGAAGGCCGTCACGGCTGCTAGGCCTGAAACTGCGTTAAGCGGATACCCGCGCGGTTCCATACAAAAGTGCTCCGTCGCGGGGACCAGCGCGGGCGTCTGTCGCTGGCAGGCGGGCCCCGCACTCACGCAACGGCGCCCGCCTCCATGCGATGGAACCCGTCGTGGGGACACGCGCGGGACCCGCCAGCGCCAGCTTACTGACTGTCGTTTTTTTTTGCTAGTCATCGTTTTGCTGCGTAGTAATATATTAAGTTCTCCATCGACACGACTGTACACACCTCCACCACCACCACTGTGTGTAACTGTGTATGGTGTGTGTGCATACCGTTAAAATTGAACTACGGATAATTAATTGCGATGGGTACCCGCGTTGGGGATCGTCGCGTTCCCACTGAGGCCAGGTGCGTAGACATGCGATGGGTGCCCGTCACGGTTAACGCAGTTCCAAGCCTTACGTGGCGGTCACTGCTTTTATAGGAAAGCGTAACTTTAGTAAAGAAAGCAGATTACTTAATATATAACAGATACTGTTGTTCGTCTTCATTAGAGTCATAGAACAAAAGTGGTTTTTTTATGTTAGTAATACAGTTCTGCAAGATATTTAATGTTTTACCAATAAACCTGTATATACATTCACGTATTTCCATATATTTTATGGACGTGGACGTCCACGATAATATCGTCGCGTTAGTTATTATATGATATAAGTTTTGAACCAGTGCGCAATTTTTTTTTGGTGGTTTAGTAACAGAAAACATTTCCATTATTTGTTGAATACTTTTTTTTTTGTTCTACTTTAAATCAGCAAACTATGGATACAATCTATTCGTAATAATATCAATGGTCGAGCGCACATAACTGACAGGTACCTACTGCGTTCCGCTTCACTTACCGCACCGCCGCCGCGCCGTTGCGCGACGTGTATCCATTTTAACAGTTTCAAAATAAACATCTTTCGTTAACGATAACTGAATTTTGTTGTACTAAGACATATCGACATAAGAAATAGGTGTATAATAAAACACGTTTAAGTATAATTTATCAAAACTTGCGCAGTGATTAAAAACTTTTCCTGTATAAGAAGCGTAAATTGGGGAAATTTTAATAATGTCCAATATGTAATTTCAGATTTACGGCTACCTAAATAACATGAGTAAACAACACTCGGAGTGGGCGCAGGTGGTTGTCGGTGGACAAAGTTACGAGGGTCGAGAGATCTTGGGGCTGCGAATAAACACTCCCACTGATGAGGAGAAACCTGTCATGTTCATTGAATCAGGCATGTATTCAACAACACAACAACAATAACAATCAGCAAACAAAACAAACAATCAACCAACAACAATTTGACAATCTGTATTATAATGCAGAACTTGTTTGACTAGGTATACCTAGTCAAACAAGTTTTGTATGATTATTCATAATATTATTCATTATTGCCTAATGGTTACGGCTATGACTTTGAAGGTCGTGGGTTTAAACCCAGGCAGGTTCTTTACTTTGTGTATCTAATTTCATTACCACTGTTCTCAAAATGGTGAATGATTCATTTCCTCTCTCCTTAAACATCATCATTAGTTAAAGTTTCTTGCTCTTGTATCATGTTTATTATTGTATGTATATATATATTTATATGGATAAGTATTCATCCATTTAAACATTTTCTCTATTTATTCCCGTGGGTGTCGAAAAAGGCGACTAAGGGACTTATTAGAGAATAGGCAGCAGCGTTCTCTATGCACTTTTAACACCATACTGCGATCGCCAACCCGCCTGCCAAGCGTGGCGATTATGGCAAACCAACCAATTGGGGGAGGCTTAGGTCCAGCAGTGGACGTCTTTCGGCTGAAATAATGATAATGATGGTGGATAAGTATCTATATGCTTTATGTATGTATGATATTTATTGTATATGTTAATGGTACACCACTGACTACCTGCAGTATTGTCTCTCCTTCTACTTTTGATCCATCCAAAGGTTGTCTGTAAAAGATCGCTTTTAGCGATAAGACCGCCCATTGTGACACCCTATGTAACAGTTCTACATTTATATCTGTTATTGTTGTGGTGTACAATAATAAAGAGTATTCTATCTATCTATCTAAGGAAAACATCGTGAGGAAACCTGGTCATAGAACCAAAATCGAACTTCGAAGACGTGTGACATCTACCAACTCGCACTGGGACCGCGTGGTAGAAAATTATAGCCCATTCCCTCTCAAAGAGAAGAGGTCTGTGTCCCAGTAATGTGGACATTGTAGGTTGAGGTTGCATAATGCAAGAATTCATTTATTTGCCGGGCATTGGCGCGGTGGCTAAGCGATTGACTGCTGCGCTACGTGTTGCGGGTTCTTTTCCCGCACGGAACGAATATTTGTATGACCTACAAGTAGTTGTTCCGGGTCTGGCTGTTTGTTCATGTGAGTTTAAATGTTTTTAAACCCACGATACAGGAGAAATTCCTAGTGTGGGGCAATATCTGCTATAATCGAATATAAGATCTCTGGTCTGAAAATAAAGATTATATTATTATTAAGCTATTGCATAGCTTCTATCGCGGGCCTTGAGCGCGGGGACCGAATCCAGAAATTCCGTAACGAAAAAACCTCACGCTCCCCACTCCGACGGTTATTTTACTACACCAGTACCCTCTAGTGATCTAATAATTTCTGGCAGTTCCTTTTTCTGTGTACTGCGTATTTTATTCTTATAAATATTAGTTTATAAAATTATGATCTTCACAAAAAGTGATTGTTGATAGTGGGGTTAGAACTCACGACTAGTCGATTACGAGTACATTCAGTTCCACTGTTGCACCGCAAGGCTACAATGACTTAATTAAAGCTTGCCAAATAGTTGATACGATTCCAGTTGAACAATTTTTAAACTTGACTAGACGGTTGGAAATGACTCATGTACATGGAATTTTTTCGCTGTCAAAACAGTTTGTCACTCTTTTTTTATTTAAAATTACTTTAGGTTCAACACTTTCGTCTATTTTAAAGTTGTTATTATGCTTATACTGCATAAATAAAATAATTATAATTGCATAAGTTGATACAAAATGCTATGCAATAGCTTTACCGCGGCAGTCCCCGAGTGCCACACGTCTTTTTATTATTATTTTGACATAGGTACCTAAACTAGGTAGGTATTTTGGGAACCTGGGGAATAAGCTTGTTTTCTCTAGAAAAGTTCAATCAATCAAGTTACGATCAAGTAAATAGGCAGGTTTGAAGTTACAATGCACAATGGCGGCACTGTATGAAGGTTTGTGACTTTTGAACGTTTTTATGAATTTCTTTTACCTAATATTATGCTAAATGTGAGGAAACATGCCATAGGTACTACATTGTTGTACGGGCCGCTATAATGACCTACTGTAATTTATCGAATGGATAGATAAGCTATATTTGTATAATTTAATTTTAGGTTTATTTTTAAGCTGTCACAGGCGCAAAATGATGTCTTATAGTACCGCTGGTTTAGTTGATTATTACCTACTCTTCACAGCTACTTAAAGCCAAAGATAAGAAATAAATCCTTGCATAAAAAAAAAACTATTGTGAAATAGAAAAAGAAAGAAAGAAAAAGCAAGAAAATGTTTATAGGGACTCTTACAGGAAGATCACATTTTAAACTAAACACAATCATACCAGATCAACCATTTTTCAGATTATCTAAAGTAGGTACATATATCTTTTATGGGGTACTGCGTTAAATGTTACAATAAAATACCTTCTGATATATTACAATTAAATGAAAGAAAATTTCAAACTCATATTAAAAGCACACTTTGTAAATAAGCATGTTACAAATTAGAGTATTATATCCAAGATAAGAATGCTTGGAATCATGCTGGTCCTGCACCATAGGACAATTTAGAGTCTAGACGAAATCAAACTTGTTGCTAATTTAACTGTATAATTTATAATTTTTATGATATTAATTTTATTTTCTGTAATTAATATAATTTAACTCACACTGACTTATTATATGTTAAATTTTTTGGAAAATCTTATACAATGTTTGTAAATATGTGAGCACGGTGTATCTATCGCATTTATTAATTTTTCTGTCATTACTTCACTTTTCATTCTTTTTACTAATTTTGGTAAGTAATTTTTATTCTAGGTACATCGTCTTCACCTATAATTATTAATTAATGTATTCAAACTATTGTTAACATTTTAAAAGAGTAAGTATGGAGTTTTTGCCCATTCTTCTCCATATATAACTACCTTTTGGAAGGCGCAACTAGAATCAATTAACTATTTATGTCATTTTTGACGTTCAAAAGTGCATTTTACGTGCCTATTTGAAATAAATGATTTGACTTTGACTTTGGCATAGTAAAATAAAAAATTTAAAGTAAAATCAAAACAGAGAGTCATGTAAGTAGGTACGGGGCCAAAAGGCTCCTATCTCAGCATGATGCTGCGACATTCAAAAATAAGTGTCGCAGCGCTATGTAACGTTAAATTTTTCCGGGAGGGGAAAAATGTAAGGTCATAGATAGAACTACCACCTACCTATCATCAGAACCAAATATTTGGTTGGCTGCGTAACCAAGCGGACGCCAATTGAGCCACCCACATTACAGCTGAATACATTTAGTTGGCAGCTAGTTTATCTTGCAACATCGCCATGGCTTACCGGTGAGGTATGGCTCTAATAAAACACTTAGCCGCTTCAAAAATAAAAGATGATCAACAACACACCAAATTCAAAGATATTTTCTTTTCTTAAAATGACATAAACATCGGCCAGTATTATCATAATGACATTCACTCTATTATGCAACCTCCTTTGGAACACTGCCAGCTATAACACAAAAGGCGCGAAAACTGACACAGCATTTTTTTAATTCGACAGGCATACACGCACGGGAATGGATCACTCCAGCCACGACAACCTACTTTATCAACGAACTTCTGACCAGCAGTGACCCAGAGATAATATCAATGAGGGACCAGTTTGATTGGCATATCTTCCCTACTGTCAATCCTGATGGATACCACTACAGTTATACTAAAGTTTGTTGGTTAATGATGCTTATAAAATGGTTAAGGCGAAAGCGTCAGGGTAATACGTGAAATTCAAATTTTCTTTTGCAATTTGATCTAAATTATGATTCGTGGCCGTATCAAATATTTATTTCTAGAATTATGATCATTATGATCATTATGGTCATTATTGCGATATTTTTTTTTAAATTTAGAGATTTGTATTGATGATTAAATCATCAATACAAATCTCTAAATTATGACTTGTATGAGTTGTATTGCTGATTTTAATTCTGTAAGTAAACATTTGTTACGGTCGCCGTATCAACATACACCGAGACAATGAGTTGCAAATTACTAAAATCGTAAAAAAATATAATTTATTTCGCAGGCTACCTTAGCGGTTCCCCCCTATTGGGACTTATTTATAATGGGATATGAATCAAACTTCCATGCCATTTTTTCCAGGATATTAATATCCGTCAGTCCGCCGTTATGCCGTCATGTACCGTATTATTGCCTGTGACTTCCTCATAAAAATTCCACCTAAAAGTGTGCCACAAATATATTTGCCGTATAATATACCTAGCTGATAAAAACGTTGCATTTTAACAATACCTCTTAGTATGTTTGTGAAACAATGGCAATAGGTTAAGATATTATAGTATATTATTAAAACTCAGGTAGGTGACCAGTTGAGTTTTATTAAAGTCAATAATAAAATATGTGTGTGATATTCAGTGACACCTACTTTTAAATTACCTCGAACAAGCAATGTTTATCTAGAGGGAAGCGATAAGGTAGCCCGCGATATTCATTTTTTTTTATGATTTTAGCAATTTGCAGCTCATTGTATGGGTGTATGTTAAATAAAGTATGATTTGCGACTCTAACAAATATATATTTACAGAATTATAATCATTAGAAAGAGTTATACAACTACTTATGTTATTTCAATCCTAAAAGTTATGATTCCATAATATAGTCATTCAATCGGATTATATGAACTTACAGAGATTATTATGATTGTTGGTGATTTTTATGATTATATAATAATTCTATGAATAAATATTTGATACGTCCGCGAATTATTTAGAATCTAAATTTTAGATCAACATACAACCTGATACTGACCTGCAAAACACGTAAGGATATTTGAATATCGCGGGTTACTCTGAAGCTATCGCCTTAAATAATAATCTTAAATTCACTGACAGACCACGTACAGTGGCCCGCACATCAAGCTACATGAAACTGTCAAATTTCTCTAAACGATTTTAAACTTTAAAATATTGAAGATTAAGTTCAAAATCGAACGATAAATTTGACAATTTGTAGTAACTTAATGTGCTGGCCACCGTACAACCTAAATCGCTGCGCTGGGTCTAGAAGATTGAAATTTTGCATAAAAGTTTCTTAAATAACGAAGTGAATACTGCAGAAGGAATTTTGAAAATAATCCTCTAAGGTCCGGTTGTTTCAGGTTAACGTAGGTAACATACGAGTACGTCAAATAATATCAATTACATAAATTGATGTATTAAAAGCGTAGATACGGGACTTAGTAACAGCGCCTGGTCCTATCAAAGTGAGAGATTGCCCCTAGTTGGCACTCAGTCGCGCATGGGATATCGTTGAACAAACAGCTCCATAATTACAGTTTTTTGTGTGATAAATATGCATCAAAATGACTTCTTGTGCAGCTAAACAGTGTTTTAATAATACAAGAAAGAAAAATAAGACACACGGGCTGTACTTACCACTCGTAAGTACAGCCAAAAATGCTAATTTGTTGAAAGTTATAATAATATTTTAACGTTTATTCGCCATGTTTGTTCTGCCACATGCAATGTCATTCATAATCGTAAACATTCGGCCAACATTCGGCAGCTAACGCGATTTCGCTCGCACGACGGCGACGTCTCATAACTCTGTTCTTGTCTATCGGTAACTGTAGGTTTGCGACTGTGATCACACTGATCACAGATGTGTGAGTTTTGGTGCATGTAATCGTGCGCCGAGCCCAGGTTTACTGATTGCGATGTTAGCGCGTAACATATCTTCCTCCTTTTGATATAATATAAGAAGAAGAAAGAGAAGTCAAAATCGGTTGAACAGACTGTAATAAAGGTTTATTTAAATGTCTAATGTTATTTCAAATGGAATAAAGCTAGATCACTGAGCAATCTCAAATCTGTATTTAGGAGAGACCGTTTTGAATTCCAATTTGAGTATCCCAATAATCATGTTTTATACTTTTGGAGCTTAAAATATAAAACAAAACATAAAAGGAAAAAACTTAAAAACAATTTAGAATGAGGAGTGTCGGTGTGGTGAGTTGATTGAGTGCGGGTGTATGTATGAGTGTGTGAGAGTGAGTGTGTTAATAATAATGATGAAACAGGATAATGCCAATTTGAAGTCATATTGAACATTTTTTATATTACGAATTTCAGGACCGAATGTGGAGGAAAACCCGATCGCGCTCCGCTAACGGATGCTATGGGGCTGACCCTAACCGGAATTGGGACTATAATTGGATGAGTATGAAAAATATTTTATAGTGCTTCTATTTCCTTCTTATTTTTTTGTTTTGACAGAACATACTGCATACATTTGACTACTTTACTTTTTCCCAGTAAATAATGACAATATTAATAGCGGCGTCAGAGCAATAGATACATTTCAGAAAAAAAAAAAAAAAAAAAAAAAAAAAAAGAGGGAATGATAGATACCAACACACTTTTACAAATACAAATAAATAAGATGGAAGTGTCTGTTTGTAATTTCAAAATAACAGCATTTTACTAAATGCATACGAATGTATATACGGTAATAATAAAAAATAAATAAAAAATATTTAAAATAAAATGTATGTGGGTCTGTCTGTATGTCTGTCTGTTTGTTTCGGCTAATCTCCGAAACGGCTGGACCGATTTTGACGGGACTTACCCGCGACCTGCGCCTTCGCCCGCGTGGCTTTTTCTAAAATAAAAGTAGCCTAAGTTACTCTTTATCAGCTAGCTATCTGCCAGTGAAAGTCCCGTCAAAATCGGTCCAGCCGTTTCGGAGATTAGCTGGAATAAACAGACAGACAGACAGATATACAAAAATGTTAAAAGTTGTTTTTTTTTTTTTTTTGTTATAATTACCGTTTAAACTTTCATATAAATTTAGTAAAATGCTGTTATTTTGACATTACAAACAAACACTTCAATTTTATTGATTTGTATAGATAGATAATTATTCTATTATCTATTGCAGATTATAGTTCATCAAACAACCCATGCAACTACCAGTTATACGCTGGATCGAAACCATTCTCAGAGATAGAGACCAGGACGCTGTCTGAGTACATATCTGGACTAGAGAACATGTTGGGTTATATCTCGTACCATTCTACAGCGCAGACATTGCTTCTGCCGTACTCCGACTCCAGCGAACATGTCGATAATTATGATGATTTGGTAAGAATTTCTAAGAAATACACGACGGTATTGTATATATGTATTTAAGTTTTTTGTTGGGGTGGAAATCATGGATGTACTCCGCCCCGGGGTGAGCAGAGGGGTCTATCAGGCTCTTACTGACTAAAACCACCCCGATGTACCCTCGTAAACTTGCATCAGGAGGTTGCGGGTGCGGATGTGTCTTCCGCTGCCTCGGACTGGTGACGACCCGCGCGCTGCGTGCCCCGTCCCATAGGGGGAGTGTTGAAATCCATCATTACGTCTTAGAGAGCCGCGCGTGGAACACTACGTGCCACCATCTCGGTTTTCAATTAATTTTTTTTTTTAAGTGTGTCCGTGGAGTTTCTTGCCCGTTCTTCTCCATAGGAACCTACTACGCTTTGGAATGGGCAACTAGCTTCATCTTTCTGACTGACCGACCCGTTGACAATTCAGAAGTGCCTGTATCTAATTGTTTTATTTGAAATAAATGCTTGAGTTTGAGTTTGGAGCTGGAAGAGGGCATTATCTGCCCTCCGCCGACGCCCAGTATGCCTGCTGTGGGACGGGAGAGCACTTGTAATCTCCCTCTCCCTTTCCGCAGCCTTGTTCACTTCACGTAAGTTTACTGAATTGTATAATGAATTACGGCCCTGTCTGTGTCGGTGTCTATGTGAAGACTGACACTTTTGAGAGCTTACTTCACTAAGTTTTTACGGTGAGATTTTTGAGCATAGATCGGCGGAGACCATGCTTTGGCAAAAGCATTGAAAGATGCCCTTAAGGATATCCTCAGCCTAGTTGGAACGATGATCTTCACGGGAAGGCTGGTATTAGATGGATGAGAGAGGCTAACGATTGAGCTCACATAATGATCTTATCATCAGCTTAAAGCAGTCAACGGACTTCTAAAGACCAAAGATCACACAGGGCCTAGACCGTTGGCAATCACTTCCAAGCGTTTCGCATTTCTACAAAAACTTTCATATTGATATAAGTTTTAAGTTTTTAGCTTTGCTGTCAATAGGAAAAGTGCTCGAACGGGTGGCCCCATGGCCCTAGTGTTTCAACCCCAAACGGCTCGAACATATAATAAGTCCTAATACTTGGGGTATTTGCGCCGTTTAAGGTTTTCCGCATAACAGTTTTTCGTTTTTTATTTTGCGATGCGGTCGTACCGCCTTTACTGATGATGATGGCAATTTGTTTCTAATTCTGCCTACAGGTGCTCTCTCACCGGGAGCATTCGCCTGTAATGTAACAATCCAAGATTCGTTTTTAAGTTTAATCATTTCCTCGGTTTTACCTCACTCGCTGATGTAATGTCCGATTCTGAACTGTTACATTTCTTTACAAATGCTCCCGGTGAGGGAGCGACTTTAGAATCACCCTCTCATTTTCATTACTAACTTCAGCATTGTTTACTTATTTTTTTCAGAAGAAAATCGGAGAGACGTCTCTTCGTTACGGCTATGCAGTGAATAAGGCAAAGTACGATGGACCGGGAACAGCTGCCGAAATCTTATGTAAGATAACTTGATATGTTTACGTATTAATACTTATTCACATATGTGAATGAGTATTAATATGTATAATTTAACATAATATAAGTATAATTTTAACTGACCCTCGGCTCCACTTTCATAAAAGCTTAACTCCCGCAAGAAATCGTACTTCCACCTCCGCAAGTTTTTAACGGAGTTGTATCTAAGGGTCTAATAAACAAAATCGGCTTCAACCAAGTGAAGAGCCATTAATGTGGTGATGATATAGCTCGGAGTTATAAGTTTTTGCTCCCATATCACCCCTACCGCCAGGTTCAGTACCAAGTGAACAACTCTTAAGTCAAGCCAGTTTAATTAATGAACCACCAAGAACTCACCTCAAAACTATTACATTTTTGCCACCTCCACTTCAGTGGATTTATCCACCAATCTATCAAAATTTGTTCTAAAATACAATAGTAGATGGCATTAGGGTTTTAAATAATTTAATAAAATTATATTTTTTTTCCAGATAAGGCATCAGGAGGTAGTATAGACTGGGTGCGTAACACCCAGGGCACTGATCTCGTGTACGTGTACGAGCTGCGAGGATTCTACTTCTCGTGGCCTCCCAGCAGGATTCATGAGCAAGGAGACGAGGTCACCCAAATGATGGTCGGGCTTGTTAAGGAGGCTCGTAATCTAGGTTACTTGTAGGAGAAATTATAATTTTATGAACAAAAGGGTTTGATGGCAAAATTAATTATTGGTTTTTTTGTTTCTTTGAAGTTTTAAATAAAATGTGACAAAAATTTGTCGTGTTATTTGATCTGACTACGGCAAAGATGTTGATTATAAAAGTTGTGTCATTTTTACACCTACAATTAAAAGCCCTTGCACAAAAATGATCCATATTTTTTTCACGCAATAACATTGACGGCTTAGCTTCAATGTTTTTGCGTGCAAGCAAGACCTGCGCAATACTTATCCAGCACGAAGCAATTAAATAATAATGATAATAATAAATTATTTTTATTTCGGACAAAGAATCCATAGAGATTAAAGTCCCACTGCAGCAGAAGGACAGATAAGCATAATCCCGGAATAGCAAAATTCCATATTAGCAGGACAGATTTGCATAAAGGCAGAAGTACAGACCCACGCAGAATACAAAAATAAAATTGAATAGTAAAATTTTATTTGAAAGTGTTAATACTTTAAGACGAATTAATTCGTCTTTTTAGAAATATTCTATTGCAGTTTTGTCATTGAATAAACTCGTGATAACTTGATCAATTTTATTTATCCGTAAGTGTAGAAAGATATGAACGTTTTTGTGGTTTGCTATTGCCGGTTAACTTGAGATCTAGAAAATATGCTTCTTTTTTTAAAAGCTGAATAAACAGGAAGAGACACACACAGAAGGTTTCGCAGGTATTTTTGTATTAATCCTCCGGTGCCATCCCTGTACACCATTCTTTTTCCAAGTTTTTCCACTGATGCACTGGTTATTAAAATAGTTTTGAAATTCGTTAAATTCTGGTTTTTTGGGACACATATAACATATAGCGAGTTACGCTTCCGGAATCAGAATTGGTGGTAATAAAGGTAACTGTGTGCACAAGGTTATTATTTTGTGACGATCTTCAACTAATAAATCGATGAACGCCGGCTGCATGCACGAAAATGTCCCGTTACGTTCATTGTCCCGTTACGCTCATTGTCCCGTTACGCTCATTGTCCCGTTACGCTTATTGTACGCTTGCGTTGCGCCGCATGAATGTTTTTTTATGACATTGTCAAGTTAAACTATCGTCCGTACACCAACTTTACAGACAACCAATTTTTTTTTACTATTTATGACAATTAAAAGTGGCCATTTAGATATATAAAGAGGTCACAAATTGATAATAAAGTTGTAGGGTTTGTATCTTTTTTGAGAACGACAGTACATTATCTGGCTTTATGCAAATCTGTTCTTCTACTAATCTGGGATTTTTTATTCCGGAATTATGCTCATCTGTCCTTCTGCTACAGAGGGTACTTGGTGCAATATAAAATTGAACTCGCTCAAACTTTTGTTTAATCATTGTGCAATCTTCAATTTATACCCTAAGCTGCTGGTCAAAAACCCAGATTATTTATGACCTGCCTTATTGTGTATCAAGTCTCTAGTCTCAAGTTTTCCGTAAACCTCAGCTATGTGGTCATGAAGAAGCTTGAAACGTTATTTAAGATATAACGACAGTATTCTGTTCAATCCTACAACCCCCTCTTAAGTTGTAGGATTGAACAGACTAGGTACTGTAGAGCTGAAATAAGTTATGAGAACGCAAAGCTTTACGCAGTCTTAAAAAAGTAGAAATGTATAGAGTTATAACTGTTCCTGTTAGCCGGTATAGTCCCACTGCTGGGCAAAGGCCTCTCCCCATGACTTATAAGATGGCCAGTATTATACGCTTACCATAATCAGCATATAATATTCCCACTCAGACCTCCTCTCTTTGAGAGGGAGTGCTTTGTAATCTACGACGCTGGCCCTGTGCGAGTTGGTATATGTCACATGTCTTCGAATTTTTGTTTCTAGGACATGCCGGTTTCCTCACGACGTTTTGCTTCATAGTTTTGAGAGCATTAGTGATGAAATTATTACACAAAGTCAAGCGCCCGCCTGAGTTCGAAAATTCCCACGACCTACATACATCTTAAGTCAGGCCCGCTACTACTGGGCCACCGATGCTTTAGTGAGTAGAAGTACGATTAAAAAAGTTATAAAAAAACTAGCCATTTTTAATTTTATTACTTACTTTATTAATTAACTGAACACATTAAACAAATATTCTAAAAGGAAATTATTTATTTAAAAAGAGGATTTTATGTTCTATTATCTATGGTCATTGTTCTCAATAACAATGTCTCAGTGTACGGTCTGAGTGAAAAGGCGTGCGGCGGGGCGTTTTGCGTTGCGTGCAAGCGGCGAAAGATTGTTTGGCGTGCGGCTCGCCGCCACTCAGGACACTCGCGAGGGGATTGTATGTGTTTAACATGAACGCCGCACGTGCCGCCCTGCCGGACGCTCGAGTCGAGCGTGCACTCAGTTCGAACACTCAGGGTTCGTCGTCGACGACTAAACCGACGTTGTCTTTGGTGGTCACTGGCCGAGCCTCCTCGAATGGGCAGTCATCATCCACGTCCATTTGCAGCTGAAAAAAAAACAAATCATTAAAAAAAATATATATCGCCTGAGCTTGGGTTCAACATTCACGAGCATAAATATCTTACAGTTACCGACGCAAAATTTAAAGCGGTATGATTCGACAGAGACCGCATCAACTAGTTTTTTTAATCCATGGGTAAACATAAAAAACAGTGTTATAAAATTCTGAAATGATGATATATCTTATTTCAGGATCTGGTGGACTTGCAATTGATTTTAATAACACGATTAGATTAACTTTGCTGGATGGAAAAAAACCCAAAATTACCCCTTTTAATACCCCGTAATATTTAATCAATCTCATAGCTACAAAACAAACGTTCTTTTCTTATTTTGTTGTGATTACGTCTTAAGGCTCCTGCAAACAGGCGCGACACGCGACGCGACACAAAGACACCACGTGCCGCACCACGAGCGGTCTCTTTGTGTCGCGTCGCGTGTCGCGCCTGTTTGCAGGAGCCTTTATAAATCATTGAACGCCGGCTGCACGCACGGAAAACATGACTCATTGTCACGTTCCGCCTGAGCCGAGTGTGCAAGCGAGAGCGCGGAACAAGCGATAGAGAGGCACGATCGGCCTAAGCGTTCGGCTTGTGTTACGTTATCACGTAAAATGATAGTCCGTAAACAACCAATTCTTTTAACCGACTTTTTATATAAATGAGAAGGTAGTAAGATTGTTTAGCACAATTCACTGAGTTTGTCTTGATAAAATGATTAAAATTCTGCATAGCATTTAAATACCTACCAAATGCGAGGCAATCACTCGCGACTTCGCGAACCTACTTCAGTCGGCTCCAGCCCCGAATCATAGCGCCTCAAAAGCATTTTTCTCGTGGATCGCAACTTTGATGAAAGACCTATTTCATAATGGTTTCGAAAATACTATGTTCATAACACCATAACATACCTAGATCAAAACTTTATCAGAAAACTGCTTTTGAATATTGCGTATAAAGTTTCATATTGAGACACTGTTTAAGCAAGTACTTACAACCTAATGAATGAAACGTTAGTATCTATAGTTAGCTATCGATATGTAGATAATCACACATACAGTCCACTTAAATGATTTGTCAAGTTAGTTGAAATAAAATATTCACGACGAACACACGTCTATTTTTTTCTAAAAGTCCTCTTAACCAAAATACAACCTTATTGCTTTAAACATATGGTCCTAAATCGAACCGGATTCAAGTCATCGACCGACCCACGGGCGAGCGAGCGCCGTGAGTGAGAACAATAGCATTCCTGAGCGATAAGGTTTTTTCTGTGAAGTGGTTAAGAACTAATTAGTGAATACGAATAAATAGACTTTATTACGTGCTATGAACTTATAAAACGCATAATTACAGTGAACTTACTTGCATATTGTGATAATTGTGTTTCTTGTGGTGCGGAACAAAATATATTATAACAATGGAGAATCAGATTATGTATCAGAATGAGCTTCTGGAAAACTTAAAGAAGACCGAAAAAAACTATAAAAAATCGCCGAAAGACAGAATAAAACGACCTTATTTGGAAACAAGGTTGGATTTATTAGAGGAACTTTGGAAGGAGTTCAAGGAGGGTCACAAGCGTATTATTATGAAAGTTTCTGATGACGAAAAAAAAGATCCCTACTTTAAGCAAGATATTTACGAGGTATTTGAAGAAACATACATAAACTACAAATCAACGTTAAGAGAAGCTCTTCAGCCTTTTATAGAAGAATCAAAATTTCAACCTGCGTTATCTCAATCCTCTTCAATTAACGCTGTGCAAGATTTCAAGAATCCAGGAATTAGGTTGCCCAATATTCAGATACCCACATTCACTGGAAAGTACGAGGAGTGGCAACCATACTACGACCTGTTCCGTACTCTGATTCACGACAATGAACATTTATCACGTGTACAGAAGCTGCATTACCTAAAAAGCAATTTATCGGGAGAACCTGAGGTACTGTTACGTAACTTTTCTATAACAGATGCAAATTATGATGAGGCCTGGAACCAATTAATAAAACGTTACAATAATACGAGGTTCAACAGCAACGCAATTATGAAGATGTTATTTACGCAAAAACCTGTGCAGACGGAGTCGGCTAGTTTAATTAAACAACTAGTAGACACAACTTCGACTTGTTTGAAGGCGTTGAAGAACATGGGTATGCAGACTGATACCTGGGATATAGTAACTACCTACTTAGTTGTATCGAAGTTAGATTCTGAATCTATAAAGTTATGGGAACAACAAATTAGTGTAACATGTAATAACGGCATACCTACTTGGTCGGAGTTAAGAGATTTTTTAGAAGCAAGGTTCAGAGCTTTAGAAATGATAGAAAGTACTAAAGTGAAAACGGTGCAATCCAACCCAGTAGCTAAACCAAAGGTTTTCCATTCAAATGTTACCAGCAGCGATGAAAAAAGGCCCGAAGCAAAATGTGCTTTGTGTAGTGATGACCACTACATCTATTCCTGCAAGAAGTTTGGAGATAAGTCTCCAAATGAAAGACAAGAATTTGTACAGACGAACAAGTTATGCTTCAATTGCTTGGCGCCTACACACTCCGTGAGCAAGTGTCGACAGTCATCGTGTTGTAGAAAGTGTGGACGGCGGCATCACACCCTTCTGCATTTCGAGAGAGGACAGCAGAACGAGAAACCGAAGGAAGATGAAACTTCAACTACAGGTATAGCGAACGACAAATCGACAGGTACGTCTATTTCTGTATCTAATGAGGAGCATATTGTAACCAACTTTTCTAGCGAACATATACAATCAAACAGTGTCCTATTAGCTACTGCTAATGTGTTAGTAGATAGTAGGAATGGTTGCAAATACGTTGTGAGAGCTTTGTTAGACCAAGGGTCACAAGCTTCGTTTGTTACAGAGGCAACAGTACAATTATTGAATCTTAATCGCAAATCAGTGAGTGGTTGGGTATCAGGTGTGGGAGAGAGGCAAACGAGAATCAAACACAGGGTTACACTTTGCGTCAAATCATGTCACAATCCCAATACGTCAGTGCGAGTAGAGGCATATGTATTGCGTTCACTAACAACAATGCTACCTACCACTAATCTAGGTATTCCTGAGTGGTCAGAGTTAAGAGACTTGGAGCTGGCTGACCCAGGATTTGGAACACCAGGGAGGATAGACGTTCTCCTTGGAGCTGAGGTGTACAGCGACGTCTTGTTAGAAGGCGTTATCAAGCATCCTGTAAGTAACCTATTAGCACAAAACACAATTCTAGGTTGGGTTCTATCAGGAAGGATGTCACGAGAATGCATTTTAGCAGAGAAGAACTTCACTAGCCTGCATGTTCAGCTTAAAGAAGATGAGATGCTTAAGTTATTTTGGGAGTTAGAAAACGAGCCAAACACCATACAAAAGAGATTGTCAAAAGAAGAAGAAAGATGTGAAGAGTATTACGAGGCTACAACGATCAGAGACAAGGAAGGAAGATACGTGGTAAGATTGCCATTCAAAAACAATAACTTAGAAGGTCAAGCTTATGGATTAAGGGAAATAGCTGCTAAAAGGTTTGAGTTCCTAGAGAAGAAATTCGCAAAAAATGGTAAGTTTCATGAAGAATACAGTAAGGTAATGAAGGAATACATTAATCTGAATCACATGATTGAAGTGGAGTCTGCAGATATTAATAATTCCAAAGCGATATATTTACCTCACCATGGAGTAGTAAGAGAAGATAAAGATACGACGAAACTTCGGGTGGTTTTTGACGCTTCATGTAAGGGCATCAATCATGTTTCCTTGAACGACAATTTGCTTGTGGGTCCTAAGCTGCAACAGGACTTGCGCCACATACTGATGAGATGGAGGACACACAGGATTTGTATTACGGCAGATATTATAAAAATGTATAGAATGGTGCGTGTAGCAGAGGACGACACAGACTATCAAAGGTTATTATGGAGACCAACAACAACTGAGCAAATTAAACATTACAAACTAGTGAGATTGACCTTTGGTACCGCATGTGCACCATACCTTGCAGTAAAATCATTACAGAGATTGGCGGATGATGAGAAATCAACACATCCAGCTGCTGCTAAACTAACAAAAACAGATTACTATATGGACGATCTATTGTCAGGATGTGATACAGAAAATGAAGCTGTTAGTATGTATAATGACATGAACAAACTAATGAACTTAGGCGGCTTCGAGTTACAAAAATGGAGTAGTAATAATGAGAACGTGTTAAAATATATGGGTATGAATAAAAGAAATGATCATGAACTGCCTCTTAAGGTCAATAGTTTCGTTAAAGTACTAGGAGTTAATTGGAATCGAGGCGCTGACAGTTTTGTATATTCCCTCAACTTACCAGAAACAAAAGAACCGATGACCAAACGACGTGTTCTTTCTGATGTTGCTAAATTGTATGATCCACTAGGGTGGATAGCTCCTGTTGTTGTCATAGCAAAAATGATGATACAAAAATTATGGAAAATAGGACTAGGATGGGACGACACTATAAGTGGAGAGCTACTAGCAGAATGGTTACACTTCAGAGAAAATTTAGCTCACATTAAAAATGTTTCTGTACCAAGGTGGTTACAATGTTCCCACACATCTACAATAGAGTTGCACGTCTTCGCAGACGCTTCGCAAGCAGCATATGGAGCTGCAGTGTATATTCGAGTAATAGAGGGAGACAGAGTCTATGTTAATTTAATATCAGCGAAAACAAAGGTTGCTCCTATTGAGAAACAATTATCTATTCCGAGGTTGGAACTCTGTGGTGCTACACTAGCAGCCAAACTGATTTTTGAGACAGCGCAAGTAATGAACATAGCCAAAGAAAATTTATACGCATGGACAGATTCGACCATAGTTTTAGCTTGGTTAAAGGGTGGAGCGAGTCGATGGAACACATTCGTCAGCAATCGAGTCTCTGAGATATTGAACATTCTAGATTATGAGCAATGGGGTCATGTGACTACAGACACAAACCCGGCTGATTGCGCCTCAAGAGGTTTACATGCCTCGCAGTTGATAAATAACTTACTGTGGTGGAATGGTCCAGCTTGGTTGTCTGCACTAGACCTAAACATGAATTTAGTTGATGTCGAGGATACACAAGAAGAGGAGAAAGCCAGAGTTTTCACTACTTTATTAAATACTGAAGAGGAATTAATTTGGACTAAGTTTTCTAATTTACAGAAAATGTTGAGAGTAATTTCATACTGTAGGAGATGGTTAAATTTAAAGTTAAATAAATACAAAGTTAAATATAATACAAAATTTATTACACCACAAGAAATAAATGAAACTCTTAATAATTGCATTAAACAAATTCAAGGTATAGAATTTAATCAAGAAATAAAGCAGTTAAAATCTCAGGGCGGTGTTCTCAAAAGGAGCAAACTACGCAATCTTTGTCCCATTATAGATGATAATGGTATTTTAAGAGTTGGCGGACGTATTCAACAGTCGCAAGCTGCGTATGACACAAGGCATCCTATAATTTTACCTGCTAAGAGCCATCTTAGTAGACTAATAATTAAAGATGCCCATCAGAACACAATGCATGGTGGACCACAAGTAATGCTAAATTACTTGAGGTCGAAGTACTGGATATTACGAGCTAAGGATCAAGCAAAAGGATATTACCGAGAATGTACAACTTGTATTAGATATGCAAAAAACAATGCGGTACAGTTGATGGGCCAACTACCAGAGGTACGAGTAAAACCCAGTAGACCTTTCAGGTCAGCTGGTGTAGATTATGCAGGACCCATCAATATCAGATTTTCACCAGGCAGAGGAGCCAAATCTTATAAGGGCTATATTTGTCTCTTCATTTGCATGGCAACACGTGCTGTACACCTGGAAGCTGTCACAGACCTGACTTCTAAGGGATTCATCGCTGCTTTCAGGCGCTTTACAGCCAGACGAGGACATTGTCAGGAACTTTTCAGTGACAATGGCACAAATTTTGTGGGAGCAGACAAGCAGCTAAGAGATATGTTTGCTAAAGCCAAGTCTTCTATTCCTAGTGAGATAGCAGAGTTGTTGACTTTAGAACGTACTACATGGCATTTTATCCCTCCGCATGCGCCTAATTTTGGGGGTTTGTGGGAGGCTGGGGTACGTAGTACAAAAACACATCTCACAAAAGTAATTGGAAATAGTACACTCACCTACGAGGAACTTACCACTGTGTTAGCACAGATTGAATCTTGTTTAAACTCGCGACCTATTTCGGTTTTAAGTGATGACCCCAATGACCCTCTTCCCCTGACACCAGGTCACTTTCTGGTTGGCGAACCTTTATTAAACCTATCAGATGAGAATTATACATCTTGTAAACTTATCACTAATCTTGAACGATGGAGGTTAGTCCAGAAAATGGTCAACGATTTCTGGAAAAGATGGTACAAAGAATATCTTGTTAATCTTAATAAAATATATAAATGGAACACAAAACAACTTGAGCCAGAAATCGATGACATAGTTATCCTAAAGGATGATAATATTCCACCTAGTAAGTGGATATTAGGAAGAGTAATTAAAAAACATGTTGGTCCCGATAATCTTACTCGAGTTGTATCAATTAGATGTAAGAACAGTGTTTTAAAACGTCCTGTGAATAAAATATGTATCTTAACAAAATAAACTTAGGATTAGTGCTAACTACTCTTTATAAAACTAAATAACATAGTGTGTACCTAATTATTAAAACTAACTACTTATAACTCAGAAAGATAAAAACTTGTAACTTACCGTGAAACTTGTGTCCATTACCTATTTATGATGATGTTTTAAAATAATGTTTGCAAAATGTTATGTGAATTTGGTACTTACCTTTTACTAATAAATTCTTGATTGACTAGTTTAAAAAAAAAAACATTAAATAAGTGACTTGCCAAGACAGCCGTGTTAAGTATGATTCCGGCCCTCTCATAAATGTAGGCATTAAATTGTGAACCTTACCTTTGTAGTGATATTATCATGTTATAGTGTTGTTAAATTTATGTTATCGCCTCAAGATGTCATAATTAAGTGTTACTTTAAAATTGTAGTTGTATACCTATAATTTTGTAAATTCATATTAAAGAACTGCGTTCTTTGGGGGGCGGAATGTTTAAGCAAGTACTTACAACCTAATGAATGAAACGTTAGTATCTATAGTTAGCTATCGATATGTAGATAATCACACATACAGTCCACTTAAATGATTTGTCAAGTTAGTTGAAATAAAATATTCACGACGAACACACGTCTATTTTTTTCTAAAAGTCCTCTTAACCAAAATACAACCTTATTGCTTTAAACAGACACGAAACAACAAAATACGATCTAGAGAAATGTGGCTGTTTTTATTTAGATAGAATTTTGTTGCTTCGTGTCTCAATATGAAACTTTATAAAAGGTATTAGAAAATTCTAGACACACTTACGGAGGTTCTTTATTGAGCCGTTTTTCATAATTCCTTATCAGTCACGAGATAATATTTTTTTTAAAGGAGTGGTGCTAGTGGACCGTTGTACGCTCTCTTAAATAAACCTTTTTTACAGTCCGTTCAACCGATTTTGACTTCTATTCCGTAGGCATAAGGATGGCATTAAAAGCAAGAAAGTGGTGACAAAACAAACTGTTTACTGCAGCTTCCATTTGTCATGTCATCCACGCAATAGAAGTCAAAATCGGTTGAAGGTACTGTCAAAAAAGGTTTATTTAAATTTCTAATCTTATTTCAAATGGAGTGTAGTCAAACTGCAGTATGACTGGTTAAAAGAGGGACACAATCAATGATCATTATTACACTTTCCTTGATTTTGATAAGGTAGAACAGGCAAAAATGAGAGGGTCCATATTGATGGAGCCTGTATTGTATTGGATAAAGTCTAAGTCTTGATTCTATTTGAAACAGGAATAAAATACCTACCCTCATTCATCAGAATATCCCTCGTTTAACCGGTCAGCCTGTAGAGTAGAAATAACATTGTTTAAAAAAATATAAATAGCATTCTCTTTATCCCCTGATCTATATTTATTTATTTTACTTCGATGGTCCTAGTTTATCATTTGTGTTACAACTATAATATGAACATAATCCAGCAATGCTTATGTAAGCGGGCATGCCCTTTATGCCTGGAGACCTTCGATTATAAGCAGGTGTCTGTTGAGTTGCCTTAGACAGTGATGTGTTCATTGCAAAGCGGATGAAAGGCAGAACTTCTGGCCACTGCTTTTGGTGTCCTTCTACCAAGATCGCCAACTGAGTCTTGAGGTCGCGATTTTTACATTGATCGAAGCTGGAGACTTATTTAGTTATTATTACTTGTTTAGTTATTAAGTTTTGTTTAAATTTTTAGTTTTTGGTTGAATCAGTTTTAGTTGTATTTGTATATATGTGTGCATATTGGCGTGTGCTAGCTGACATAATTATGTCTCGGTCTGTGTCTCGTAATGTTACTTTTCTCAAACATGCATGGAAATAATTTGTGAATATTATTATTTTGTAAAAAAGAACACGGGTAGTATCGAACTTACGGACATTGAAAATCAAATCCATTGCAGGAATTTGGATTTTGAATTTGGAGCATTACAACGCTCCAGAAATGTTTTATTTCCCTGCATTCTTTTGAGAAAAGCACAATAAATGCCTCGGGGAAATGGCAATTGCCTGTCTCGTATTAGGGAAGACCTCGCCTACGGTTCGGCCTTTATACTCATACTCGGCTTGCAATTGCCTATTTCCCGGCCTTTGCAATAATGTACTATTGTATACCTACCTACTATTGTATTAAGACTGCGCCGAGTGCACAGTGGCGCCCTCGTCATTATTTATACGTTACGTTATTAATACTAGAAACAGTAGTTTTAAATTGTTATGTTTTATTGTAATCATTAAAACGGAGCTTAGTGGCCACTATTTTCCGTTTTAATGATTACAATAAAACATAACAATTTAAAACTACTGTTTGTAGTAATAATAACGTATAGTCTTGTGAAGCACAACTTGACGAGCTTATTTTCTGCATTTTCATTCTAAAATAAAAGGAATCACCGAAATAACGATGAGGACGCCACTGTGCGCTCGGCGTAGTCTTAATAGAATCAAGATTTTCTAACTGAACAGATAGCTGTGCTGCTGGGGGTATGGTGCGCCACTTCTTCTTCCCAGCTAAAGTAAGCTTAGTGGTGAAGGGCGATATTTATTGGGGATAGTCTTATGTAATTTTGACGTTCAAAAAGTGCTGATTCTTAGCCTAGTTTGTATAAATGACTTTTGATTTTGATTTTATAGAAAAATATTGAAATAACAAAAAATGAACCGTCACACGGTTCATTTTTTGTTATTTCAATATTTTTCAAGTAGTTATAAAATAATATTAATGATTTAAGAAAATTGGGCTTACGCCTTCCATCGGGCCATCAAACGCGGAAGCATGAGTGTTGCGCCTCTGTAAACAAAATGAAAAACATTAAACATGGCGCTCACTGATTGTACTCGTTATCAAACTGATTGGTTCAAACTTAATATAAGCCCCAAAACAGTATAAGGCACCTATGCCACCGCCGGCGATTAACCCATTGAATGCCAACTACGCAATATTACGTATGTGGTAAGAATGGCAGATGCCAACTACGTAATATTACGTAGGTCTTCCCTACCGATTATATGGTAATCTGTGTTATTCGGCCTCCTTGAATGGACGTTTTTATACTGGATATAACAAGTTTTGTTTGATCGCGGTGCTAGGGGTACGTTATTTTGCGTATACGCAATATTGCGTGGATAAGCAACCTGGATAAAGTAAATATTAGTGGTGCCTACCTACGCAATATTACGAATTGATATCCGTGGTGCCAACTACGTAGTTTTACGTAGCAGGCCATATGTATTGTTGCCACTGATTGTGATTTGACTGTTAACTTCGGCATTCAATGTGTTAACGGGAAACGAGTAGAGCTAGTAAGTTAAAACGAGTTGATGAGCAACGAGCATGGAGTACGCGACGGCGACGAGTGATTACTCGCTGATATGCGTATGTACAGTGGCCAGCACATCAAGCTATACGAAATTTTCAAATTTCTCCAAACGATTTTAAACTTTAAATTATCGACGATTAAGTTCATAATCGAACGAGAAAATTTTACAGTTTGTGGTAACTTGATGTGCTGGCCACCATAACAAACGAGTGTTTTGACCGCCAAGTGAGTGTCGCTGAGCGAGCACTCTTTTTGATAGCTCTTGTCGCTGCGACAAAGAAGTACTCGCCGATGATGGTGTGAACAGTCAGAAATGAACTATTATTTTATTAAAATATAGGGTCAAATTAAGTTAGCTAGCGAAACTCTTCTGACGTGATGGGTCGATATCTAAACACGATAAAATGAAAACAAAAAATATTCTACGTTTTTTTGGGGGTCAATGACAGGTTGCAGTTTTGTTAGTTCAAGTATGATTTGAGAAGATATGTTTAATTTTATTATATCGTGTTTATTTATCAATATCCAACACGTATGAGAAGTCCACACATTAAAAAAAAAAAAAAATTGCAAGCAACTACAAAAACTGCCGTCAATGACCCTACAGAAAAACATTATTAAATTAATTTGATTTTTGTTTTATCATGTTTAGATGACGTTTGTAAGTCACGCCTGCGGAGTTTCGCTAGCTAATTTAATTTGACCCTGCATGTATCTCTTTCACTTACATGGTACCTACAATCTTTTTTAGGTTTCTTGAGCGAGAAAATCGGTGATAGCTATACTCCATTTGAAATAAGATTAGGCTACATTTAAGTAAACCTTTTTTACATTCCATTCAATCGATTTTGACTTCTATTGCGTTGGTGGCATGACAAATGGCAGCTGCAGTAAACAGTTGGTATTGTAACCACTTTTTTGCTTTTAATGCCATCTTTATGCTTACGGAATAAAAGTCAAAATCGGTTGAACGGACTGTAAAAATAGTTTTTTTAAATGTCTAATATTAAGTATTTCAAATGGAGTAGGTATAGTCGCTTTCTCGTCGGTGCGGTGACACAGATGGTTAATTAGTGCGATTTGAACGCTTTCGAAAAGTATGCTTTGCATTACAAAGAATTTTGATATAGGTAGACAGAACGTTAGTAGTTAATACTCACAATACTCTTTTTTCTTATACTCTCTTGTATTACGATTAGATTTTGCCTTTGTTTCCTTCTGAAGAATCCGCACTGGAAAGTGGATGAAAAAATCAGTAGCCAAAATATCAAATGCAAAATGTAAGTTTGTACGCCCACGTTATTGAGAGATTTACCATGTTATTTTAAGACCATAGACTTCTTATAGATTTTCCTGTAATCTATAATTATAGCACTAGCTTCAAATTATTTTTTTTACATTTTAGGCTCATTATAGTTTCGAAGATAAGGATTATTTTCTTAAAAAACTTATTTTAAAACTAGAAATATATATTTCAGAGCCTCACTGTAAGCCCTTTCATTTGATATGTGACATGGTACAGTAGACAAAACTTTTTTTTTTATTTGCCTCCTAAAAGTGAACCCCATATTCAATATTTATTAATTTAAATTACACCTCTGTGTTTGGGTCATAGAAATTCATATGTGTACCAAATTCCAACTTAATCGGTCCATTACATTCGGAGCACATTGGCTGGTATAGACGAACAGACAGACAGACACACGAGTGGTCCTATAAGGGTTCCGTTTTTTCATTCGGACGTACGGAACCTTTCAAAGGCATGATGGTGATTGTATGAACTTACCTTGTAAAGAATATATGTCACAATAGCCAGTATGATTAACGCGACTATGACGGCTATCAAAATAATTAGCCATTTATTACTGGCCAATGTGATTTCCTTTTGAATTCTTATATCGGTTAGCGACCTAAAAATAAAAATAAAAACGCATTATACAAAAATGTACTGTGTGCCACCGAATTAAACTCAGTACTCTATCGTTCTTGCTACATGTCAGATTAGCTGTGAGCTAAAGGAATCTCAGTTCACCGTCCGAACAGGACCAGGCCCGTGACGGACGGCGCGTATGTGTTCCACGCGCGCCTCTAAGAGATGTCAGCAACGACGATGCCCATTAGGGCCCAAGCCTGCCGGGTCAGCGGGATTGTCCGAAAGGGCTACCGCTGCCCCGGAACATAAAGGGCCAAGGAAGGAACACGGGTGGGTTTTAGTCATAAGTAAGAGTCTGACACTCCGTTCCGCTCCACCCAGAGCGGGAGGGGTTATTTGATGATTTCCCATCCTCAAAAAAAAAAAGGGTCGGTAGGGACATCGTGACAGATCCAGGCAAAGACACCTGGACGAGCTTGATCGAAAGATCGGGCCTAAACTAGCAGCTAATAGAAGTGGGGGGAGAGGTGAGTGGAAAAGGGAGAGGTATGTGCAACATGGAAGAGGTGTGTGGAACATGGATAAGTGTTGGAAATATGCAGAAGTGCGGGAAATAAGCAGAGGTATGTAGAAAATGGAGAGGTGTGTGGAAAAGTGAGATGTATGTGCAAAAAGGGAGAGGTATGTGGAAAATGGATAAGTCTTGGGAAAATGCAGAAGTGTAGGAAATAGGAAGAGGTGTGTGGAAAATGGAGAGGTGTGTGGAAAAGTGAGATGTATGTGCAAAATGGGAGAGGTGTGTGGAAAATGCATAAGTGCGGGGAAAATGCAGAGGTAGTGCGGAAAATGGAAATATGTGTGGATATGAGAGAAGTGTGTGGAAAAGGAAGAGGTGTGTGGAAAATGTAGTGGTGTGTGGTAAAGGTACCTTCCCAGCTGCAGTGGGTAAATAGATTGATTGTGAGGCAAGTTGGCCAATAATCACCACGCTTGCAGAATACGGGTTGGCAAATTTAAGACCATTACATAGTCCAGGACTAGGAAGCTTAGGCTTTAGGTTTTTTACGAAAACTACACTATTTTTACCATTAATTAAATAAGCGATATCCTTTAAACTAGTGAAAATTTAAATAACTTACGTGGCAAATAACGTCGGAACTCGATCAGATAGAAGTAATAGTGACGTAGAACTTATGTTCATTTCTCCCCCGTGGAGATAACTTTCTGTAAAAAACTTCACAGTTAGGAATTCTGACGCATAAAAAATGATTTTATATTGAAGATCACGTTTAAACGAGTAATGTTAAAGATTTGGAAAAAATATATGTAAAATAAGAGCACTTTCTTAATAACATAATATACGGATATTTTAGATTATGTTTATATTACATAGTGAAATTAATTTGTAAAGTTATGTCTAATGCGGATAAAAAAACTGAGAATCACGTAAAATCTATCAAGCATATTTTTCTGAAACCTTCACCGTTTTAAAGATAATTTAATTATTGATCTTTTAGTGTACATGTTTCATTAAAATACCGTTTGTTTTATGTATAATAAATTAATAACGCGTCTTATTTGGGACAGCGCTCCTGGCTGGGCGAGTCCTATTACTGGCTGGACGTACGACGCGTTGCGTAAGCTTAGTACAGAACACGCAAGCCAACCACTCAAGGTCAATGGGATATATCTGCGTCTTAACGTGCTTACCGAGGCACGGCGGTATCACACCGCCAACTTCCAAACTCCGGGCTGTTATCGAGAAATTCCTAATGTAAAAACCCAATATCACTTTGCCCGACCTGAGAATCGAACCCAGGACCCCAAGCTCAGCACGACACCAACGAGGCATAAAGGTTTACTTACTCAACCGGCCTGCAATTATTTCTGTAGTCCCGATGATAGTTTGCGTCGTATTTGGCAGTATGTCCAGGATGCAGTGGTGTATAATGAAGCTTGAATTTGTTAGGTTCTTTGTTTCGCAATTTCCAAAATCTGAAGCTGAAAGCTAAATATAGAAAAACATTATTATGCATACAGTACAGTACTACCCTCTACCACTACAGTACACAACTTTGAGAATGCGACCGACAGGAGTATCCGATTGGGCTGGGCAGCGTTTGGAAAACTCCGTCAAGCCTTTTCGTCGTCTATCTTGCCCGTTATGACATAAGGTGACGAAACGTGGACACTGACAGTCGGGTTAGTCCACAAATTTTAGCGTCGTTTAGCGCGCTATGGAGCGGGCTATATTCGGAGTTTCTTTTTCAGGAATGAAATTATCCGGAAGAGCCTCGACATAGCATGCAGAGTAAGCAAGCTGAAGTGGTAGTGGGCTGGCCATGTTTGTCGAAGAACCGATGGTCGGTGATGCAGACGAGTCCTAGAGTGGAGACCGCATATCGGCAAGCGTAGTGTGGGATGCCCCCCAGCTAGATGGACCGACGACCTCAAAAAGGTGGCTGGGACAGACGGGATGCGGAAGGCGGAGGACAGCGTGTTGTGGCGCAGCTTGGGAGAGGCCTATGTCCAGCAGTGGACGATAGCATACGATAGGAGTTGATTGACTGATGACAGTACTACCATTTAAATTTTGCGGCTCGGCAATCATCGTCTAACTTCAGAAGAACAAAGGAGCGCACTATAATCTATGTGCTAACAATTCTTAAAAACATATGTTTATGAATAAGAGATACCTAAGTATCAGTGGTGCAGACTTCCAGACATTAAGTACTTTAATAAAGCTTAATAAATAAAATAAAATAAAATTCATATAGTTAAGGCAAAACCCATATTACATAAAATAAAATTTCTCAACAATACAAACAATCAGATCAGGTGCCCTGGCTATACATGTATGTTGCAGCATTGTCGTGTGTAGTATAATTATTTATTATTTATTTCATTATCATTGTATGGGCAGTCAAATCGCTTAGTGATCATTACCAGGCCAGTAATGGAGCTGGCCCGCACCCTGCCACTAAGGACGCGTACCACTTGCGCATGGTGGCGTGAAAACAATCGGTGAGTATTTCCGCAAACGTGCCCGAAGTGCTGCAGAAGCGGGGTAGCCGGAACACCGCCCTTTACGCGTTGCTTAACTTTTGCTTAACTAGACGTGGAGAGCGCTGTAGCACGCTTGTGTTAAACTATGGTTTGATGTCAGAAAATATTTATAAGGATATAAAATCTACTTACGTTGAAAGAATTAATGTACGGTTTCTTTAGCATTTCAACAGTGAATTCCACGTGCTTCCATGTAATGCTGCCGTTGTTCCTTATCTACATAAAACACAGTGTAAATCAGTTGTAGGTATCTAAAATTACATAAATATTAAAGGAACTAAAGACGACCTATTTACTAGTATATTTGGCCCGATAATGGTCAATAACATGCTGTTTTTAGGGTTCCGTGGTCAACAAGGAACCTTTATAGTTCCGCCATGTCCATCTGTCTGTCTGTTTGTCCGCGGCTTAGCTCAGAGACTCTTAGTACTAGAAAGCTGTAATTTGGCATATGTGTACATCACGTCAACAAAGTGGGTTTTTTTTTTCGTATCCTTCCCCTACACGTAAAGTGTGGATGACTTTTCTCGTCTATCCTATGGTCGTGGGGTGAATAGGCCGATCAAAAATATTGCGGGTGTGTAAAATCCATTTTTCGATTCAGGCATCCGTTTACAAATATTAAGCTTAAAAGTGCAAATTTTTGTTGGAGTGAATAAATTGTTGCTTTTGGATATGTGAAAAAAATTTAACATGTAATCGTTATTATTTGACGTACGTATGTTACGTTAACCAACAGTTTGAAACAACCGGCCCTTAGTAGGCATTGGGCAGGCAACCTAAAACAAAATCTTACCTGGTATTCGTGATGATCATAAACAGTTGCATTATCAAAAATCTGTTTATCTGTGATGTTCAGCTTGTGAGTGTCCCTGTAAAGATTGGAATTGCTTAAGGTTCAATAAAACTAGGCCTAGCCAAAACCAACTATGTTGGAGTCAACTTCCAAATTAACCGGATGCCGATTGCCTATCTGACCTCCACAACCCAGTAACTGGGTAATGTGATACCCCTTGGTGAGACTGGTTGTCAGAATATCGAGCTTCTGACGATCCAACAAATATCAGGCAGGTTCACTTAGGCGCCATACCCCAGGGTGGACGAATCGTGGCGGTGCTCTCGCCGCACCGTGCGATCTAATGAAATAGAAGCTCTATGAATCAATCCCACACAGCGATATCATTGCGGCTTACTTTATATTCATATTCATATCTTTATTTGCTTTCCATAATGTTTAAAAGGTGTTACAAAGGCTTAACGCTTAGGTACCCTGTAGGCAGAATGGGCGTAACTAGTTACTTATGTAATCTAATTACATAATATTCAATTACATTGTAATTAGATTACTTTGGATGTGCTATGAAATTAATATATATTTAATTACAAAATAATTTGATTACAATGTAACCTAATTACATAGTGTTCAATTATATTGTAATTATAATAACTTTGAATATGAAATATCGCATGCTTGCATCGGATCTCAAGCTGAAAATGCTGCTTTAGCTGCCATTTCTCATCCCAAATATAAAAAGTTAAAATGGACATCATTAATTGGCCAGTCAGAATATGGTATAATGAAGAATTTACTAGTAAAAGAAGTCGTAAAGATTATACCAAATCAATCATCTCGCGAAAGACCATCAACGAAGTCGAGGGAGGATGACTATATTGATATAGATTCAAGTTCGAATTCGGACAACCGGAGCAGTGAGACAAGATCCAGAGCTGAACTTATAGTCACTCATTTATTGGCAGAAGACAGCAGAGAACTTCAAATATTAAATAATCATAAGGAAATGAAAGAAATATTTTTTTAATTTAATACCGCTCTACCTTCTTCTGCGCCTGTGGAACGTATGTTTTCGTACGCGACAATGATCAATTGTGAAAAAAGAGTCATATTAAATTATAAATCAGAAAACTAATTTTTTTATCAACCAACTAGCTGACCCCGACAGACTTCGTTCTGTCAAAAGCTATTTGACTGTGGCAGTTTGTCTACGCGCAAAGGAAATATAGTATAAACTTCACTACACTACTCTATCCTACCCTACCCTACCTACCCTACCCTACCCTACCTACCCTACCTACCCACCCTACCTTACCCTACCTACCTACCCTACCCTACCCTACCTACCCTACCCTACCCTACCTACCCTACCCTACCTAACCTACCTACCGTCCAACCTTTTCTTTTCTTTTAATAACTTAAACACAACAACAAATGTTTTGCGTGCTCGGTTCAGCCGTTCACTAATAGTTTTTTTTTCCATATTTTCTCACCGTTTAAACCTTCCCTGGACTACGACAAACATTTCAAAACCAAAATCAGCTAAATCGGCCCAGCCGTCCTCGAGTTTTAGCGAGACTAACGAACAGCAATTCATTTTTATATATATAGAAGATGTTGAAAATTATAACTAATTAAAGATTAATAAAAACTATATAATGATTGACAGATGACTAATTTTTTTTTGTATAATTGTGTTTCATTTTCGTATTTGTCAAAAATGTATTAATTTCTTGCAAGATGCAGGTGTCCCATTACGGCCATTACTAATATAAATGTGTAATTACATATTATAAGTAATCTGATAAAAAGTAATCTGTTATAATGTAATTACATTAACTTGCAATTAAATTACTTTGTATTTAATTACAGTAAGTACTCATTGCAATTAATTACTTAAGTAATCTGTTCCAAAGTATTTTAATTACTAATAACAATGTAACTGTAATTTGTAATTATTAATCTAATTACTTTTTGTCCATCACTACCGGTAGGACACAGCAAAAAGTATAAAATTAAATATTTAAAATACTTATAGGTGAACGGAGTAGAAGCCTATGGCATAGCAATATTTTTTTTTTTTTTTTTCAGAAATAAAACTATAATAAAAGATAAAAATATTGAAATTTAGGTGCGTATGATTTAAATTTAAATATTATTTATCGTATTTATTTATTGAATTATGTTTTTTGTTAAATTTCTGTGTTTATTGTTATAGTATGATAAGTTTACTTCAAATGTGTGGTATTTATCCATAGATCAATTTCATTGTAGGTTAATGAAAAAATTATAAAAACTATGCCATGGGCTTCTACTCCGTTCACCTAGTATACCCAAATTTTTACGAGACGGTAAAAAATGTCATCCAGTATATATGCAATAGGTGCAATAAAAAATAATAATATATTATATATATATATTTTTTTTATTGCACCTATTTACTACCGCCGCGATTCTCTCACCCGTCAAGATGGCACTTAACTTCACCGCTTTTTAACGCACAAAATTTTTCTATATCACTCACCCATCATTGAAGACGCCGTCTGAAGTTAAATTAAAGGATATATTTAAATTACTGCTACTCTTATTCAATTGTCGGTGACAGTTTTCATACAGAAATGCTCTGACGTGGAGATTTTCTGCAACGTTCGTTGGTTTTGTCATGTTCATCATGAGGTCTATGGAGTACTGTAAGAATAATATAGCAATTTATTTTTTTAATCCATAACGGTGTAGCTCTTGGCCTTAATCTCATCTGATGGTAAGTGATGATATCGTCGAAGATGGAAACGAGCTTCGCCCGGAATCCTCAACTACAGAGGAACTGGCAATCATAGTATAACCAGCCTATAGGTAATGATCGCACAGCTGGGACACAGGCTCTCTGATCGGGAGTGGGCCGTAATCTACTACGCGGGTCCTGTGCAGGTTGGCGGATTTCACATGTCTTCGAATTTTTGGTTCTAGGACATGCATACTTCTTCGTGATGTTTTCCTTCACCGTTTTGAGAGCAATGGTGATGAAATATTTACACAAGGTAATGTACTTCTTTGTGATCGAACCCACGATTTACAACTTGTAAGTCGCGACCACTAGGCTAAGGCTACCACTGCACTCTAGAATAACATGCTTTTGACATATTTTATGTAGTGATAAAGCTCCTACGAGTGATGGCACAATCAACTGCACGTGCATAGTAACTTTGATAGCACCTTTATTTCGTAAGGGCGCAACCAGAGCCCTATCTAATAAACTGACAGGCAACAGCTGGTGACAGATGACAATCAGAAATCTTGAAAGTCATAGAAAAAAAGCTATTGTTTATGATGGAAATAATATAGTCCTGGGGGCCACGTCTACTAATATACAAACGT
Organism: Dryobota labecula; assembly: GCA_947523025.1. Classification (NCBI taxonomy): domain Eukaryota; kingdom Metazoa; phylum Arthropoda; class Insecta; order Lepidoptera; family Noctuidae; genus Dryobota; species Dryobota labecula. The sequence goes on from OX383292.1 coordinate 5,599,629, forward strand.
TGCAATGGTCTCTTCATTGTGAGTTTTTGACAGTTTTGCCATACAAACACTGTCAAATACTCACAATGGCGAGACCATTCTGACACTATTGTAATAGCAGACTTGACGCCCTGAGAGGTTGTTAGTGTTTTATCAATAACCCTGTATAGCGACTCACCCCGGATTCGCCCGGTTGCATTTTGTTATACGTAATAAGTTGCCTATGTCCACCTGGAATAATGTACCTTTCAAATGGTGAAATATTTTTTAATAGGAGCTTTGTGTCGGAGATTACCCTCTAAATATACACAAACTTCGCTCTCTCTCTTTATAACTCTAAATAGTATCAGCTACGCAGATGAGGTCATTCGTCGAATCCGACTCGGCTGGGCAGCGTTCGGGAAGCTACGCAATATCTTCTCATCCCACATACCGCAGTGTCTCAAGATGAAAGTCTTTGGCCAGTGCGTGTTGCCAGTGATGACCTATGGCACTGAAACGTGGTCGCTCACAATGGGCCTTATTAGAAGGCTAAAAGTCACCCAAAGGGCTATGGAGAGGGCTATGCTTGGAGTTTCCCTACGTGATCAAATCAGAAATGAAGAGATCCGCAGGAGAACCAAGTTAACCGACATAGCTCGAAGAATTGCCAAACTTAAGTGGCAATGGGCAGGGCACATTGCTCGCAGATGAGATGGCCATTGGAGCCGAAAGGTTCTGGAGTGGCGACCGCGTACCGGAAGACGTAGCGTAGGAAGGCTCCCACAGGGTGGACTAATGACCTTGTAAAAGCCGCAGGAATCCGCTGGATGCGGGAAGCACGGAACCGGTCCAGGTGGCCGTGCTTGGGGAGGCCTATGTCCAGCAGTGGACGTCTTTCGGCTGAAATGATGATGATGATAATGCTGATGACATGGCGTTGCTGGCGCCGACGGCAGGTGCCGTGAATGAAATGTTAAGGTTTCTCAGGCGTATGCTGCCTCGCACAGGCTTGTTTATAACGTTAAAAAGTGCGAATACATTATCTTTAAGGCCGGCTGTGAATGCCCAGATGCTATACCTGATATTACCCTAAACGGCTTGAAGGTCAAAAGAGTGACAAAACTCAAATATCTAGGGCATTTGTTCACTGACGACCTTAAGGACAATGTTGATATTGAAAGGGAGTGTAGGGCATTGGCGGTCCGAGGTAGCATGTTGGCCCGATGATTCGCTCGGTGTAGCAATCTAGTGAAAGTATCACTTTTTAAGGCATAATATTGCCAGTGCTTTTACACGGGTAATCTTTGAGTCAACTATACCAAAAGAACGCTAAATAACCTACGCGTACAATATAAGAATATTTTTAGGATGCTATTGGGACTGCCACGATGGTGCAGTGCTTCAACTATGTTTGCGTGAAATCGAATTGACGGCTTCCACGCCGTCATTTGCAAGAAAACTGCGTCGCTGTTGTCAAGGTTGCGGGCGAGTGACAACCGCATTCTAAAAACTATGGCGGAGAGTATCGACTCTCCGATTATTAAAAGTTTTGTGAGAAGGACAATCCCTACACATTGATTTGGGGATGTCCTTTTCACAATACTGCTTTTTTCTGCATTGTATTTTATCTACTAACACTAGTAATAAGTTATAATATTGTCTACTAACACGTATTACGGATCATTGTTGTCCGAAAATAAAGAATATTATTTATTATTATTTAAAACGTAAAGATTTGTTTGTATCATAATTATGAACAGTGGGATGTTGACGTGTGATCCAACTATCTATATTTATTTAGGCATAGTTATACGTTGTTTGCGCTGTAGCATGGTGCGGGTGAAAAATCGTTCCTTTTCACTCTTGAATGTCACTACGATTTAGAATAATGACTGAATATTTTAGCTGTACCCTAAATTCATAGTCTTAAAATACGGAATCAGTAATAACTGTAGTAAATTTAATAAATTTACCCTGCCAAAATGAATGAATGAATGAATGAATATTGAATAAATGAATATTTATTTCTTAAAATGTTATTGTCCACAAATAAAATAAAATTGAAAGAAAAATGTAGCAAAGTGCTATGCGTAAACGTAACACTATAGACATGTTTAGTGATGGGATGCATTGCTATGATGGATAGTCGATATTTTTTTATAAATAAAGAAGCTAACTGTATATTTTCTTAATTTTTGCTGTTCTCTTTCAAAGTAGTTTTGGATGCGAACGACAAACTCCATGTTAATTACCACAACCAAATAAACAAAAAACTTAACAAACTAATTTTAACACAAAATAAAATAAACACTAACTCTCGTACTGACGCAAAATGGCGGCCGACGCACGGCGCCACTTTTTTTTTTTTTCATTCTACTATGAGTTTGCTCTTTAGTCTAGGTCTGGATGACAGAGAAAAAGTCTACGATGGAGTGAGTTTACCCAGAAGAAGCCTGTTCACTCTCACTTTGAATAGATTAGGGTTGTATGCGTTCGGAAACACAGACGCAGGCAGAGTTCCACTCCTTTGCTGTGCGCATTATAAAATACGTTTGAAAACGCTTAGTGCGAGTTGGTGGAATATCAACTAGGTAGGGGTAGTAACTTGCAGTGCGTCTACAATTGTTCGATGGTAGAAGGGGGCCGGTGGAATGAGGTCGTGGAGTTCATGGGCACACTCGCCGAAGTACAATCTGTAGAAGAACGACAAGCAGGCAACCTTGCGGCGATGAGCCAAGCTGTGAAGCTTGGCATTTACCAGTTTTACGTCGCCAATGAGCCTCTTAGCTCTGCGTTCCACCGAGTCAAGCGCAGCAAGTTGGTACTTGGCAAAAATGGCATAAATTATTATTTTTCTCAAAATCTGGGTGTGCTTTGAATGTGTTTTTTAATGTTTTGTATAAAATTCATATTTTAAAATAAATTACATAATAATGATTATAATATTTTTTTTTTATATTTTTTATATGACGTGTAAAAGTTATTCCGATATCCTATTTACGGAATAAACGATTTCATTTCATTTAAATAATAATAATTTATTTATTTATATTATTATTTAAGTACACACAGTAAAATACATAGAGATACGACATTATAAAAAAAAAATACTAATAATAAAGAGAACGAAAATTTTGCTGTGAGAATCGTTATCAATAAAATTGAATTGCATAATGTCACTGACCTACTCATGTGATACTGACATCTGTCACCCGCAGCATGCTACAACGCAAACAGTGTAGGTGACATATTTTAAGGCGACGGGCGACGTCAATTGACCCCGGTTATGTTGCACCCTAAAGTTACGGTGTCCTAGAAGAGCGGTCGCCGCCTTAAAACGGCCGCAGAGACGGCTGTTATGAAAATGATGACAGCGAGGTTTGACTTTACGGTGTCAAAAAGCGTTCTCTAGGAAAACACATTAACATACTTTCATAAATAACGTTTCAGTGATGTCATTCGCCGGTAAACGGTGGACGCTACATGGCGGCCACCGCTCTTTTAGGAATCCGTAGCTTACAAGGTTTTCGTAGCTGCGCAACGTTTTAAGAAAAATGGTAATTATTTACTTCTGTATCCCTCCTCAGTGGTTTCGGTAGATAGCACTTGTACCATCCTTTGTAAGATTCACAGTCGACTCGGGACATCGGTGCACCAATCACGTGCAACCAAACGCACGCTGAATAAGAGGCGTTGCCATCGTTACGCACTATTATCTTCACTGTCTCGTTGGCAGTGGAGCCTAGTAAGTATGGTTTTCTGTAATTTTAATTCTTCTGTATTTAAGTTAACGGAGCTAAGCTACAGCACAATATTTTTTTTGAAATTATATGAGGAGTGAAATTAATACAAGCGTTAACTCAGCGTTGTTTTTTTGCGCAACGTACCTTGCGCACTTTTCACTTTGAAATCGTGTATGTGTATACTTGTATACAGCCGACCTGTGCAGGGTATGCTGCGCGACAGCTGACACATGTATTAATGTTCACATTATATATTTATTTGCATTCCATTTTTATTACCAATGACCCTGACCCAATAAAAATACATTTGTAATTTATTTATAAGTTTTTCTATCGGCCCCGAGGCGAGCTGAAGAAACTATGTATGTACATAATAGGTAAGATCAATGTTATAATAGTACATTACTTACCAAGGGCTGTAAAAGAAAGAAAGCCTGAAATCGCAGGTATTTGTGACCCGAGCCGCAGGCGAGGGTTGTAAATATGCGATAGAGGGCTTTCTTTTTTACTGCCCGTGGTGAGTACACAATTTTACGGCTTCACCTGGTTATAATGCGAGTTTTACTGTGCGCGTAGCGTGCGGTAAAACTCACATTATGGCCAGGTGTGACGTAAAATATATTGCATTTGTAGATGAGTTGTAATCAATGGTAATCGATCAGGTACAGTTGTTTCAATAACACTACATAGTTTATACATCAGTTTTGTATGTTAGTTTCTCTTACCTGCCAGACCATAGAAGTTGCATAGACAGTTTGGGCATGCAATCGTCGCCTTTACAATGTCGGGACACCTCTAAACTTATGTTCAGTTTACTATACGGGCTCGCCTCAACCCAAGTATTGTTGAATTCTGTTGAAATATAATATGGTTATCTAAATAAAATATGGTTATGGTTCTCTTATCTTAAAAAAATGTTTCAAGTTCCTTCATGACACACATAATAGACATCGGAAGTCATCGGAAAACTTGAGACTAGAGATGTTGATGCATTCCACCAGTTTCTATGATAAATCTTTTACAGTTCAAGTAGTGCGGTTCTAGAATGCCTTGCCCGTGTCGATAAGACGTGCTAAATTTTTGTTCATTTTTTAAATTATGATTTAAAAAAAAAACAGACTATGTCTCTCCTTAACCTTTTTTTTTTCTTTGCACTTGTTTTATGATTATTATTGTTTATATACTTTTATAGATAAGTATAACATGTTTTATATATGTAAATGGTACACCATAGACTACCTGCAGTATTGTCTCTCCTTCCCCCTTAATCGATCGAAGCGATCTTTTAAAGACAACCTTTGGATGGATCCAAAGGTCGCTTTTAGTGATACGACCGTCCACTGAGCCACCCCTTGTAAAATTTCTAATATATATAAATTTGTCATTTTTATGGTGTGCAATAAAGAGTATTCCATCTATCTATCTATTTATCTATGATTATTTCCTTTCTTCCGTTTTCTACGCAATGGGAGCTATCGTTTTTATCCTCACCAGATGGCGCCACTATTGAGTAAGGTCTTGCCAGTACTTTTATTTTATATTTTTTGGTTATGTTTAAGTACTCATTACTTCATAAAAATGTTTATTTTATTACATTTTAAAATATCAAATAAATATTTACATTGTAATGTTCTTAAAATTGGCTAGCAAATATGATTCTTCCTCCAAGTGCTACGAGATTAGATTCTAAGTTGTTACTTAAAATCTTAAGCCATAATTAATGAGGAATGGCATAATCTTTACAATTGAATCTTAAGGTGCGCTTACACTGGCAACTAAAATTGCTCAATCCTGGTCAATTCTCGTCAACTATGGCATCACGACTACATCCAGAAATTTAGGGCGATGGCAACATGTAGCAACCTGTTGCCAAATATACGGCCAAACAATACCATGCAATATCGAGCAACTTAAAAAACTAGGCAATACAAGTCAATACACCGACGACACACTTGTACTGCGCTGCACGTAGAAAGAAAGAAAATGGCGGCGGGGGCAGCGGCGGCGCACTCCCCCGCTTTCGGCCGGTTCCAAACGAGATAGAAAGAAAATTAACAAAAAAAATTCAAACCGATTGGATGTTCGGCAACTCATATCATGACGACATTGAGAAATATGAAATATATGGAGCAATTAAAAGCAATATTCCCGAAACAATTGCCGCATTTTGTTGTTGTTGCTCCAGATTGCTTCATTTAGTGGATCCAGATTGATCCATTAGTGTTGCCGATCAATAATTGCTCAAAAAAATTGCCCGTGTAAGAGCACCTTTACAGTAAAATATTGCCCGTTTATACGCTCCTTTAAAGGTGCAAAAGCAGCAACATCCTATTTTTCAATGATAGCAACGTTGATTGCAGTCTGTCAAAGTCAAATCGAATTACGTTTTTAGGCAAAAACAGCAACATCTCATAATAAATAACCGTTGAAATTATAGGTTTGCAGCAAAAACAGCAATATGCAATAGTAACTGCACTGCTTTGAAACCAAAAATATTTAGTGATACTCGGATGTTGCTACCTTTGTATCTTTATGACTCAATTATGAATAATTAGTAACAATTTGCGATCGAAAATCCCACAAACAGTAAACGTTCAGTTTCACATTTGACATTTCTAGAGACCTCACTCTACACTAGCGCCACTAGTGGCGAATTCAAGCGCGATAGTGCTCATTGATAACATTTAAAAGATTTCATTATAAAAAATAAAAACATAACATCAAGCCTTCTTTCTCCGAAGGGTTGAACCGTACCGATAATACGTATAGTAGAAGAGGTGTACCGATAGTATACCCACATTTTCCCAGTTGTTTAAGTCCCAGGAGATGAGCCTATTGCCATCAACCGGGCACAAATCTAGACTCCTGGGATCTGCTACTGAGAAATTGCAGATAGAAAAACATAAAAACACTTTGCCCGACCTGGGAATCGAACCCAGGACCTCGTGCTCAGCGGTAGCACTTGCGACCACTAGAACAACAAGGCTATATGGCAGTGTATATAAAAAAAGATGTTTGATCATAATTGGGATTGTCCACATAATTAGGATGTATCTATTCAAACACGAAATATTTTAAGAGATACACCTACATGTGGTAAAGAAGCAATGGAAACGATTTTTTTTTTATCTGAGTAGGTATATTATTTAAAAAATCAAATAATTTAAAATTACTTGATTTATGATGATTAATTATCAAAATTCACCGCGCTGGTGCGCCACCGTCACCGCGTCCGGGCGGGTCATTCATAGATTAAGTAATTAAAGGTTTTTTGCAAAATGTCTCAAGCAATTTTAAAATTATAATAATTATGTAAAAATATAAAACACTTAGATAAAAAAAAAGCTATGTCAGCATTTACCACTTATAGATATTTCTCTTAAAATATTTCGTGGATGAATAGATACACCTTATATTCTGGCTAGATTAATTAATTACCTTCCATATCTTTGTCGGACAAAAAATTGTTTTGTATTAGTGCATTCGATTTAAAAGTGTAATCGCCTGGCTCCTTGTCTGTCTGCAAACAATTAAATACAACAAAATATAGGGAAAAAAATTAATACAGGTTAGCTTGTCCTGGGAGTGTGTGGCTTGGTGTTTGGCTGTGTGTACAGTGGCCAGAATCAAGCTACACGAAACTGACAGATTCCTCCAATCGATTTTAAACTTTAAAATGTAGATGATAAAGTTCAAAATCGAACGTGAAAATATGACAGTTGTGGTAACTTGATGTGCTGGTCACCGTACTTGGAATCTGTCAATCAGGGTTTTAAATACCGGTAAATTTTCATAACGTTACCTTATATTGACAGATTTAACGTTATTATTAAAATAACGGTAATCGATTTAACGTTATTTATGCGACTATTAATTTTATCGTTATTTTAATCGAGTGAGATGTAAGTAGTGGGGCCTGGGGCGTGCGGCGTGGTGGGAGCCCGCCCTCGCACCTCTCTGATACCGTGCCGATCAAAACGTTGCCTGAATCTGCCTGATTCTTACCCGTAGAACGGCAACGTAGCTAAATTAACGTTAGTTATCGTAGTTTTGTTAATGTTAATTAACGTTATATTACTGGTAATGTTATCAAGTAACGTTAGTAGGTATAACATTGAAATTTAACGTTACGTAACGGTTATTATTTTGTTATTTGGTAACGTTAACAAGCCCTGCTGTCAATGTCCGTTGTCAACGGCTTGTCCGCAATCTGTTCGTGCCGGTGTTACTGATCCTTGAGCAAAATAGTGCAATTGGTAATTTTAAGCTGAGTTTTTATAAGAATATTTGTATATTACCAAGCGCTTCTTGCTATCATGTCATGCCATTATGTCTGGACTTTAAAAGAGACTTTGACCCCTGAGTTTGTTTCGCCGTTTCTTCTCAGGGGTAGTCAGATAGGAAATGTCGACTTCACCAAGCTTGTATTTTATATTTTTCATATGACGTGTAAAAGTGATTTCGATATCCTATTTACAGAATAAACGATTTCATTACATTTTTTCATTTCATTTCATTTCATCAAACAAATAAGTTTGGCGAGTAAAATTGTAAAGAGAACAAATGATGTACCTATGTTTGTAAAATAAATATTAAAAAAAAAAAAAAACAGGAATTGCGCAATGTCCGGTGCCCGTGTTAGTGCTACTTTAGCTATGCTAATAAGCTTGCTTATTGCCATTGAAAGTGCTGACACCGGTCCATTAGGGCCACTCTTTTAAAAACATATTATATCGTGACTGAGAAGGAATTATGAAAAGCGGCTGAATCAGCTACCTCGGTAAGTGTGTCTAGAGTTTTCTAATACCTTTTATAAAGTTTCTTATTGAGACACGAAGCAACAAAATTCGATCTAGAGGAATGAGGCCGTTTTTATTTATGGCCCTAGTGGACTGGTGACAGCGCTCTTAACGAGGCACAAATCCAGGCTCGCATTGCGTGAATATCTTAAGTCCGAGGCAGTCCATTGACGGTTTTCATAAAAATTCATTCCATCAGTTGGCGCCCCTTCGACAAGAGGTCTTCCATTTCCACAATGAATATAAAATATAATATTATGATGAGTTCATCATTTGTTTCATTCAAGCGTTCATCATTCAGACACGACTAAAGAAAATATAGGCGCTTTGACACTTTTACAGATGCTTGGACCTGACGTTTCAATGCTGCCACCTAGTGTACGTCGTATAATTATGATGACGTTCATCATTCGTTTCATTCAAGCGTTTGTTTATTTATTTTGTACACCAACAGTACATACAAAAGATAAAAAAGTACTAGTATGTATGCCTATTATAGGTGTAGGTACACAGCATTCACCACAAAACAACATCTTAATTAACTAAAAATAATAAAAATGAAGATAATTAAAAAATACGATTAGAATTAGAAAACAAAATTATAATAAGTGGATGTTAGAATTATACTAAATAAAATTATTTAAATGAAATCACGGAAGGTGGAAGGTTGAAGAAGAAAAAGGTTGTTGTTGTTTGTTGTTGTGAAGCGTTCATCATTCAATCACGACTAAAGAAAATATAGGTGCTTTGACAATTTTGACACATGTCCGGACCTGACGTCTCAGTGCTGCCACCTAGTGAAGGTCGTATATGATGACGTTCATCATTTGTTTCATTCATTCGTTCATCATTTAGTCACGACTAAAGAAAATATAGGTGCTTTGACAATTTTGACAGATGTCCAGACCTGTCGTCTCAGTGCTGCTACCTAGTGAACGTCATTTCAGAAAACCCTTATTAAGTGATGTTACTAACAATTATTATAGTTAATATGACTATTCTCTAAATCTAGGACTGACACTGTTCCATCATCAATCAATCTGCCTAGCCTCTTCCCAACTATGATAAAGAAAATAAAGAAAGAAAAATTATTTATTCTGTATAAACAAACGCACATAACAAACAAAAAAAAAAACTCACATGCACAGTAGCCAAAAGCCTCGTATTCAAGCAATACAAGTTTGAATTTTTTTCAGATTCAGATTCTGATTAATTTATTGTTGTAAAACATAGGTACATTATAAGTTCTTATTTGGTAATACATTGAGGGCGCTATGTTTTGCCTCTAGGGCGTACAAAATTAGTAATATATGCAATATAATTAAAACAAGAAATTAATATAGTTATATGTATATGAACCACAAATAAACAAGTTAATAAATTAGATCAATGAAAACAAAAAAAAAATCCGCAGTTATTGTAATAAAATGAAAATTGTCAGCATTAATTATAAAGAATGTTAAAGATATTGAATGATGTCATAAATTAAAATTAAATGTCACTAAGGAAGATCATTACATAAGAAATGTCAGAAATTTTATAACGGTATGTCATTCAAATATTCGGTGATTGACTAATAGCATTTTCCTATTAAAAAAATATTCCATTGCTTGATGTCAGGATCAGGGACCAAAGACAATTTACATTGCGTATTTATACTGTGTTATGTTACTGGCAAATTACAACAAACAAACGATAAAAACAAAAAAAAAAACAAAAATGCCGATTGCAGAGTGGAAAATAACTACTACTACTTTTGGGGTCGGCTTCCAGCCTAACCGAATTCAGCTGAATACAGTATTTTACTGACCTCAACTCAGTTATTGGGTGACATGCAATTCCGCTTGAAAAGATTGGTTGTCACTGTCCGACTTTTTGGCGTCTTACTTGTAAAGACTGTCAAAGATCTACGAATGACAACTGGGACCAACGGTTTAACGTGCTTTCTGAGGCACGGAGGATATGTAATGGATGGTCACCCATCCACGAACCGACCGCGGCCAGCGTAGCTTCACTTTTGATCGAGCCGTGTTGCTTTTATCATTTAGCCATGAGCCCCTCACACTCTGACACTCGTTCATTCGACATGTTCCATCATCCTTTACTAGAAAAAGACCAACACGGCTGCATGTAAGATGCCAAGAATATAATGATATTCTTGGCATCTTAAATGCAGCCGTGTTGGTCGTGTGGACCTGTGCCCCGACCACGAAAATCAAAAGAGCTTATAAGTAAAATAAACCTATTATTATTATTTTATTTTATTTTAGTAGAACATGGTAAGTACCTAACTTATAAACTTAGCCCCACAAAACCATTGCAATGGTTTGACTATGGGGTCAGTGAGTCTCTAGACAATAATACTTAAAAATACTTACATATCATAATAATATTTTTTAAATTTATTTCTAAATCTATTTTTATTTGTTTCACTCTTTATGTCTGCCGGTAGACTATTCAATAGAAGATACAATACGTTACACCCCGATATTACGACTGTGACGAGGTCCACTTATCGAGATATTTCTTGATATCGATGCCACTTAAATTCCTAAATTAATTCTACGACTATTTGATATCTTTCAAAGAGGCTCGCAATAAAAGAAATGTATCGGAAAACAATTGAATAAGTCCTTCGCTATGCCAAGTCGGTATAAAACCGAGAATTCATAAAAAAAATTGGGTCTTTTAATATGGGAAATATTTAACTGATCTACTGTTTGTAATAATAATAACGTATAATCTTGTGAAGAACAACTTAACGTGCTTATTTTCTGCATTTTCATTCTAAATAAAAGTAATCACCAAACAAACGATGAGGGCGCCACTGCGCGCTCGACATCCTCTTAAGTTCCATGTAATAGGGGGTGAGCCGATTTACATCAACCGGGCATAAGTCTAGAATACAGGCTGCCACTGAGAAATTCCAGACGGAACACCATAACAAAAAAAAAAAATAAGTTTATGGTATTTACCAATTCCACAGTGATATTCTTGCACAGGTCTTTTCTGTCTTTGTGGCAGGTGTAGCAAGATATGTCAATGACAACATTGGGCTGCTGAACGATGGCCGCTTCACCGATAATACTGTTTTTGATGGTAATGTCTGGAAGCAGAACATGTATACAATGTGAAACTAAATTAATGCACATTATGAAAGTAGTTTGTTCAGAATCGTTTTCTGAATTAACTTCTGTCATTTTTAAAATAGGTTTTTTTTTTCCCAAAATAATTAAAACTGCGACTACTACTTTAACTACCTACTACTTTCCTTCTTTGAGCGATACTAGAAAAAGAACTACAAGTTTGAGATCTCAGTACCAAAACACCATGTATACAGGTGCATATAAAAATTAAACTATAAAATAAAATTCCTAACAATATTAAAGAGCAACCATTTAGAATATTTAAAAATCATCTCACAAAACTACTTATAGATAAATGTTATTTTCTGTAACAGATTTTTTAGCCGATAAATAACTTAGCTATGATTAATTTAAACCTAGATTTTTCTTTTTTGTATTATTGTGAATTTTTGCATGCCTTAAAGGTAGAATGTACAAGGAACCATAATATTTGTAACATCATATGTATATGCCTATATTCTTTGCAAATAAAAACATTCTATTCTATTCTATTATATTCTACGAAAATTAAAGTCACACTTCAAACCAAAATGGACGAAGTACCTACTACGCTAGACCCTTATATGTTTGCAACTATGTGCGTGCGTAAATTTGTAGAGTGACCACAATCTTCTCACACTATCTGTACAACTAATTTAATAAAAATACAATGTTTTGTACCTAATAGTAAAAATTCAGTGTGTGTATTATGATATTATAACATAATATTCTAATTAAATAATATTCTAATTAATAATATAATATTCTATTAATATAATATAATATTTAATTTTATTAATATTAATAATATAATATAATTAATAACATAATATTCTATTAATATTAATAATATAATATTTTAATTAGAATATTATAACATAATATTCTAACTGGGTTTTTTGGTCGTGTGTGTTAATTTCGGGACATGTTGTATATCTATGTAGGTATCTATAATAGTATCTTATATCTGTGTATTTTTTATTTGCACCAAACCAATGACATTTTGTGTTGACAGTTGCTGTCCATTCCAAAGATGCCTGTAAGAGATTGCAGAAAGCGATAAAGCTGCCCATTGTATTTTTTGTGTCTAATTATTTTATAATTATTAAAATAAATATATTCATCATCATGTATTAAGACCACAAGCTAAAAAGTGTAGTTCAGTATTGTAACCCCGCGTTGTGTTTACTGTATTTGTTTACCGTTTACGCCTAAAATAGGCTGATAAGACTATTTTAATAGAAAAGTTAGAAAACTTGTCACAAATATAAAAAAGTGAACAAAAACCTTTTTTTTTTAAACGTTGCCCCACACTAGGAATTTCTCCTGTATTGTGGGTGCGTTTACAAACATTTAAACTCACATACACAAACAGCCAGACCCGGAACAACTACTTGTAGAACACACAAATATTTGCTCCGTGCGTGAATCGAGCTCGTGACACGCAGCGCAGCAGTCAATCGCTTAACCGCTGCGCCAACTATGACGTCATATTTAAGAAGACATCTCGGAAACAATACGTGTAGGTATGACACGTTTTATACACGACATGTTTACGACAAGTCTTTTACAAGACTCACAACAAGTGTCACAACATGTTTAAGGGTTATATTAACACAAAAACAAAGGCAAAATAGCTGCTGTAATGATGAACTGGGCTAGTCACTTATGTTACATGTTGGAGGCGCAAACTGTTCGATAACTTACTTCCAATAATATCAGCTGGTAGTTCAGGGATCTGCACTCGAGCGCACACTTGTACAATGAAAAAATTATCTTGCTCCTTTACTACCTGTGAACAAAACATGTCATGTTTAATTCAAGGATTGTAAGTAGAAATAAGCACACTACATATAAATCATGAACTTCAGCAGGATCGAAATTATAATCATTAAAAAAAATATTGGTAGTCATAAGGACTTCCGACAGAAGTGAAAACACAAAACTTTGGAATAACTGTTCTTTTATACATAATTATAGCTCATGGAAAGCGTTCGGTGACGATTACGCGAGTTCCATGATTTTTGGTCACCCAAAAAGTACACATATATTTAAACACAGTATACATATAGGTCATGGAAAGCGTTCGGTGACGATCGCGAACCCATAAGTTTTTCCCCTACCAAAAAGTGCTCAACGTGCCTAAAGAAATTTAAGAAGAAAATTAATATTTTCTTTCGTTTTTAGCTAATTGCAGCTATGTTTTTTGTTATAATAAACAATAAATGTTGGTAAAAAACAAAGTTATCTTTATCCTAATTTTACTGATAATAATCATTTGTGTTCATACACACATACTTAATATCGACATAGTTCACAACTTGGTACAACATTCTCGATACGTATGGATTTCGCATTGGTTCGGCGCACGGGTCGTTCGCAGTGAACGCAATACATTGCACGATAGCTCACGTAGTCCAAGATGGTACCCATGTATTGCAAGCAAAGTATAATTTTGCATCTATTTGCGATTGTATCGTTTTTATCTACAAACTACATAATACTAAAGCAATAATTACAAATATCACTAAGGTTTTTGGACTAACTGATGGAAAGAAATCCCTTCTCGGGCTACACTACACACCTGGGCCTCAAGTCTGCTATTACAATAGTGTCAGAATACTCAGAATGGTCTCGCCATTGTCAGTATTTGACAGTGTTTGTATGGCAAATCCGTCAAAAGCTCACAATGAAGAGACCATTCTGACACTATTGTAATAGCAGACTTGAGGCCCTGGCTTCTTTTCCGACACGTCATAATAGCGCAATACGGCATAATTATTTACTTTTCGCGGAGATTCGTACGCTGTCACAATAAGAGCGCGATTGTTGGCCGGTGAAGCAAATTTCGGTTGACTTATGAGCGTTTGCTCATAAGTGCGGCGCGCCTGCCCCCCCACAAGGCCCTTCTAACCTCTTTTATCTGTTCTGTAGTGTGAATAGTCAGCGATCAACGTATCTTTTTTAATTACACGGGACCTTCAATCTATTTATTGTACGTATCTTGGTCGAGAAAATCGTTGATAGCTAGTCGCTTCCTCGTCTGTGGGAGAGGTTCACGAGACGATGCTCAAATGGACATTCAACCAAAGATGAATAGGTACAAATGGGACACTCCGCAAAATCATTTAAATAAAAAGCAACACTTGCTACCACCACACAATAAAGTGCAATTCAGGTCACACCACGCATACTACCTACAGTTATATTCACCTACACGTTGCCTCTCTTTCTATCGCGTAACTCTTATACCAACGGTGTGCGGCAGTCCTACTGAATTGGGCCAGTGAGATGGGCCCGCCGCGTACTTGTAGCTTCATACCTAAACTACGGAGTGTCCCATCTGTATTAATCTATGACTCAACTAACAATCGTCACTACATAGTTGGAACTATCGATAGGTATAACAAAGAAACAGTGTCTATCAGAAATGTCCTTTCATTGGCTCGTCCAAGTGTCGTACTAACAAGACAGACCTACATACCGGTTCGCCAATTAGTTTGCTGGACAGTGTCACGGTGATTTTCTGCACGCATTTGAACAGCACCACTTTATTTGAGCCCGGAGAACTTGCCGCCAATTCTGTTGAACAATATGTATGATGTTTACAGAAAAATTAGAGAATATGGTCTTAATATTTGTATACCGAACCATGTGTTGCAATAAAACAAGTATTTCTCTGTGTAAAGTATGTATTTATAACATTAAATATTTTTAGTAGAAAAAAAAAAACGGCCTAGTGCGTGGCGGACCACGCACAATGAAGGGTTCCGTATTTGGTATGAATTAATCCCAAGAACAAACTTAAATTTTGGTTGAAAAACATGTTCTTCCATACGGAATGTATGGGAGAACATGTTTTTTAACAGTAAATGTAAGTTGGTTTACTATTACTCGGTAAATTGTAAAGCCTACTTAGCTGTAATAGTTTTCCTTTTAACTTCGTTATATATACTACTGCTCTGAATTTTTTCACATATCCAAGTACAGCTGTTTACCTGGCAGCAGGGAGGGACTCTTAACTCCAACAAAAATTTGCACTTTAAAGCTATTACGCAAACAGATACCTGAATCGAAAAATTATTTTCACAAACCCACAATATTTTTGAACGGCCTATCCTATGATACCCCACACCATGGGACAGACGAGAAAAAAAATATCATCCCCACTTTACATGTAAGGGGGGATATATCCTACTAAGAGTCACAGACGGACACACAGACAGACGGACATGGTGAAACTATAAGGGTTCCTTGTTGACCACGCAACCCTAAAAATGGCAGTGGAAATTCTTCCTGCGTCATAAGATCCATAAAAATCTGCATATTGGTTAATGGTTTCCACCCCACCAATTACAATACCAGAGGCATCTCACACACAGTCCCATCCCAAATACAGAAATGAGATGTCTCATGTACACATGTACACATCAAAAAAAGTTTGAAAAATCTAAATCTTTTTTGTTAGGTACTGTAGATTATATTATGATTCGGCTCGCCTGACTTAAACCCAATAGCACGCATGGGATGCTCTTAAGTGAGCTGTTTGGGGCCGTCAGCCACGTCCCCAGACAATGCCAGAGCTCAGGGAAACCGCTATTCAAGAATGGGACAGGTTACCCCAAGAAATGCTGGATAACTTTATTCTCAGCATGCCCAGGAGGATCACCGCATGTGTTCGAGCCAGGGGAGGAGTTATATTATATTCAATATAAACCTTTTATTAATAAATAGTTGTTTAAGTTTGGTTAAAGTCATTTTATTTCTATCAAATTTCTGTTACAATTACATTATGATTAATTCCTCAATGTATTGTTATAAAATATAGTTTTGTTTTTTAATTTCAAACATTTTAAGAAAACACACAACACAGAGTTTTTCTTGATAAGGTTATGCTAGTGATCACAATTTTTTTTTAATGTGTGTACCTGTTACTACAATGTCACCTATTCCCCCCTTCAAATCTAAATGCAGCAACGCTGCTTTGTGGCGGAAATTGTATAATGTTAGTACTTTTCATAATGAGAGTGTTCACAAAGAGCAAGATTCGCAGATCTTACTATGACTGTACTTTACTAAATAAGCGTCTCATTCGAAAGTGAAATTTATTCATATATGTATAATTTTTATATTCGTATGAAACGCTTACTCACATTCGCTTATACGTTTATGATCACAATGCGCATAAAATAAAGCCTCTACCCTACAGGAGCGTTTTTATTGATCGATAATATCGGATGCGGTGTTGCGATATCTATTTCAGTACATTTTGTACTAGCTTCTGCATGCCACTTCGTCTGCGTGAAATTTCTTGTTCCTCCGTTCCCCAATCCATACCTTCCATTTTTCTAAAGAAGAAACCTACGTCTAACCTATACACAAATATACTTATACATTCGCTTTTAATTTATTGTTCATTTTTAAGTATTTTCTGAGCTACATTTATAACTTAACTAATTGACCACAGCATAAAATATTTTTCCCATTAACTCGGGTAACAGTTGAGCAGCTGGTATCACACAATGTCAACTGACAAATGTCAAGTGACGATGACTTACACACACCACAATAATGAGTTGCCGCATTCACGGAGCTATTGTTTTTGTATAGCGCGGTATCTAATCCAGTGCAGCGAGACCAATCATTTATCTATGTTTTTTATATTAAATATTAGGACGGCCAGTGTGTAACTTCGTGGCCGTACTAATACAAAATGCCCGGAAAACAGATATCTCAATAACGCATCCGATATTATCGACCAGAGCAGTGGTGGCCCAGGGGTAACGGCCCTGACTTAAGAGTTCGTGGGTTCGAACCCAGGCAGGCGCTTTGTGTAAATAATTACATCACCCTGCTCTCAAAACGGTGAAGGAATACATCGTGAGGAAACCGGCATGTTCTAGAACAAAACAATCGAAGACATGTGACATCTACCGACCCGCACTGGGCCCGCGTGGTGAATTATGGCCCACTCCCTCTTACCGAGAGGGCCTGTGTCCCAGCAGTGGGATTATAGACTGATTATGTGTATCGGACGACTGATTACTTTTTCGCCTTTTTATCGACCGATATAACGCACCTATAAGATTCATATTCGTATGAAATGCTTAATACTTAGCAAAATAGGGATTTGTCCTGGGTAAAAAATAAAGAAAAGTGTTTAGTCCGTCAATCAGATAATAACAAAATATTAGACACAATACACAATTTTTATTGTTCCGTGTGGCGCCGGACGTAAATAATAGCACCACCCCATTTCTTCCCATGGGTGTCGTAAAAGGCGACTAAGGGACTTTGTCTTGGGGAACTTGGAGAGTGGGGGCTCGTTACGTCACAGCTACGTATAAAATCTAGCGAGCAGTGACGTCATGCCACGTTTGAACTCAATGTATCGCCGTAATGTTTCGATTACAAACAACAAAACATTTTTTTTTAGTCATCATCCCTATTGAAGTGCGATCGGTAAGCTTTAGACTAGACTAATACTCGTACTTAAAATAGGTTTCTAATAAAATGTTTGTATTCCCACCATGGCATCCATTCTCGTCAAGATCTTCAATAAACTGAAGACTGAAGCCGAGGGTCCTATAAGACTTCCTCTGGATCCGCTGCGTCAGTTTCAGGTCTGACAGCTGAATATTCTGGTCTAAGTCCTGGGACTTCATCAGGGTATTGTAAACCTCGTAACCAGATAGTATGTAAATGGCTCCATTTCCCTGGTCCTCGTACGGCGCGCTTACTACAAGTTCTGTAAAGTTAAAAAGTCATTTAAAACTTTGGGCTTGGAAAATCCTTATACATTTTTGGGTCTTTAGGAGCCATATACAGGGTTTAAAGAGACCCATCACAAAGCCATCACCTTCGCATTCTATACATCAAACTAAATAACTTTGTGCAAAAATAATTGCTGGGAAATGACTTTTATATTTAGTATGTAAATTCACTGTTTACGTTAGTGCGCAATTTAACGCACGCAAAACTTTGTGCTTAAGGTGTATGCAACGGTAAAGGAGTCGTGGGAGTATTCAAAGTTTAGTTATAACATTTAAAACTTGTATTCGTAAAAAAACATCAAAAAAAGTTAAAACTTTGGCGTTCAATATCTCCGTAACCAGAAGGTTCCCAGACTTGGTCCAGTATAAAAAAATATCACAATTACGGGAGGAACAAGTGACTCTTGGGTTCGTTTACACCTGCTATGTATACCTAACAAAATGTTAAAGACCCCGGATTAGGGAAATGGTGCTATATCTACGTCTCATATAGACAGTAATAAACTAATAATTATAATTATATTAATATTGCTACTCAATTTTAATTTTAGTTGAATTATAACTGTGAGTATAATTTACTTAAACCCAAATGTTTGCATGTCACAATATTATGACTAAGTGTTATACTCGTAGATCTGTATTAATTTATGTTAAGACCGAAATTGTACCAACACTTATGGCAAATAAATTGAATTGATTTTATTTGATTTGATAGAGTTAAGCGAGACAGAAGCGGGTCTCTTCTGCAAAAATCTCACCGTGAAAACTTAGACGAAGTGGGCTGTCATTCAACCTATTATATCAAAAAAGCCGGTCAAGTGCATGTCACACCATGCATAATGAAGGGTTCCGTAGTTAGTATGAATTTATCAAGCAAACAAATAAACAAAACAAATACAAACACAACGAACAAACTGAAAAACAAGTTCTCCCATACATTCCAAGTGCAAATGTAAGTTAGTACGCACAATATTGACAGATTTACCAAGTTATTTTAAGACCATATACTACTTATAGGTTTTCCTATAATGTATAAGTAATATATAGTAGATTGTTATACAAGGGATGAAAGGGACCTATTTAGGCACGAGATGGTATGGCGCACGTGCGGAGCGAGAGTGCCAATAGTTCAAGTGCCTAAATAGGTTATTTCATAGACTCTGCTTTTTTTTTCCAAATATTAGGAAAGTAAATAAAAACCTGATAAGCTAAACAAATACATCTGAATCTGAAGAAACTCATACCTACAAATACCTGTATATGTAAATATAATATTTAACACTCGATAAAACAACTGAAGATCGAATTGCCGCATTTCCACCTTTTTTAAATTTCTTTTTCTGTGGCAGTGTACCAGGCAGTATTTTTTATCATTGATGATGGTAAATATTTAGCACAAATCTATGTAAATTAAATAATAATTTAGTGGAAACTAAAGTTATAAGCTATGTTACAAAATTGTTGATAATATTTATTTATTACAAATTTTATGCCGTTATTTAACAGAGTGGATGTATAAAAAGTAAGGACATGGCTTGCATAGTTTTTAAATTTATGGATTTTGACAGCTAGCTATCAAATTTTCCGACGGACAATGGTAGCGATATCTGAAGTGAGCAAGTGGCAGTTTTGATCCCCATTACAGTCACACTTCCACTGTACAGTCAAAACAAACCTACATGGACGAAGTACTTCTATGCTAGCCCCTCAAACGTGTGCGTGCGTAGATTTGTAATGTGACTACAATTTTATCCCACAGTGAGTATAACCAATTTTAGTTATTTAAGCAACTGTTGTATAATAAGGGGTATCAAAACACTAATGTGGGTTTAGTGATTATAGTATCACATGAGGGTTTTAATACCTAATTATGTACAGTTGCATACAAGACTTTATCTACACCTTAGACACCCATGTTATCTACTCTTTGATATTTTCCAATTCATGAAATCTTGGTACGCCTTTTCATGTTGTTTTTTCGACTTTTCTGGTAATAATTGGTTAGAAATGTCCTTTGCTGCATTAGAAATATCTGTTGGTGTGTTATCAAAGCTTGTATCACTCATTTTTGTAAACAACAAACTTATAAATTTTTGCAATACTAATATCGAACAAAAATGGCAGGATGCGACGTGAACTCGAACAACCAGTTGCATAATCAAATTTAGTACAACATTATAACACTCGTTTGGATTTATATTATGGTTACTATGACACCGGTTGTTTTAATGTTGGCAATAAGCTAACTGTTTCAGAAACTTTTGTAGAGGATTTATAGCATGGGTGTAGATAAAATAAATAACAATGTCTGTGTAAGTATTATGCTATAAACATAATATTCGTAATGGGGTGTTTGGCGGTACCTATGCGTTAATTCTGGGACATGTTGTATAGTATCATTATCGCTTTATTAAATACCAACCTGGTTTGCCGTCACCGTCTATGTCCTTCGCAGCAATGGCTGTGCCGAAGCGGCCAAAGTGAGCACTGGCAAAAATTGAACGAAGCCTTTTCGGTTCATTGATAGTTCTCTGTGGACAACAGTGGCCGAAAAATAAATATTATACCTACAGCATGTATCAGAAAGGTGTGGTAAAAATTAAGGGTATGGTACAGATCATCACACTGAACAACTTTTTCCATGGGACTAACATCGTAATCGCGAATAATTATCAGTCGTTCCATACATTTGGTTCAAATCAAATCAAATCAAATCAAATCAAATCTTTATTTGTGAACATAAGTACAAAAAGATGTTATTTATACATTTTAGCTGATCTGTATGTTCGGCCAATAATCGGCATACAAATATAATATTAGTAAGCAGGTTATTTTTACTATCATAATGAAATAAAGTCTAGGATAAAAGAAATGAAGCAATTGAAAAATGTCATGAGCCGCATAAAAATAAATAATTGAATTATATTATTAATTATTAAGAATGTCAAGAAATTTTGGTTCGAGTAGGTATTGAAGTTTTGTTTTGAGTAGATATTGTTCGAGCTGCCTCGGTTTTGCAGTGCATCAGGCATGTTTGCGGAAGCGCGAATAGATGATTTTCATGCCATCATGCGCAAACGGTGCGCATCGATGTTGCGGCGATTCAGGGATAGTCCTAACAGTATTTTAGCTACACTGGCGGACAAGGTTAATGGACCATCTCTCAGGCTATGGGCTGGCAGACATGTGCGTGCACATGTTCATGTACCCAACTAATGTATAATTATTGTATTTTTAAGTTATTGAGTTTAATAATATAGGCTAAGTTCATACTAACACTATTTGGATCGGGTCTTAGTTGTATGGGACAGATGATATTTTTTTCACGATTACTATGTTGGTCCCATGAACGAGTTGTTCAGTGTAATGGTCTGTACCACACCCTTAAATATGACCTCACCTTTCAGATACATGCTGTATAGCATTAAAACTACAGTATCTGCTTTAAAAAGTCACCATAACCAAGCTTTTGTTGATTGTACCTACAGTACCTTAGGTTACGATACTAAGCAACAAAAAAAAAAAACTTCTAATAATGTAAGCAAAGTCGGGGAAATTAATTGTTAAGCTTATTTACTACCAACTTAAATTGTCCATATATTCAAATCACAACTGCCATTCTTGGAAAGATGAATGAAATGGCTATAACACGGCAAATTGACGTGGGGTTTTTGCTTAGCGATAAATTTCCCTAACCGTCCAAAACCCAACCAACTAAAACTTTTTTGTGTATCTTACCATGTCTCCACCTGTGTAAATATGTAAGGCACCGCACTCAAAGCATTCGTCTTCAGACTGCGCAGGCGCACCCACTAATAGTTCGTCTAGTCCATCTAAATTGAGATCTGCAGCGCTCATTGTTGTTCCGAACATTGTGCCAACAGCATTACTGTGCAACTGGATGAACTTCAGACTTGTGGCCTCCGCTTTAGTTCGGGCCAACATAGATAACCAATGTTCATTCTTTCGATATACGAGGAACGATATCTGAAAAAAATATTTTTATGTTTTTGAATCGATGTTAGGATTTTTTTTATAATATATAACGCTGCCCCACACTAGGAATTTCTCCTGTATTGTGGGTGCGTTTACAAACATTTAAAGTCACATGCACAAACAGCCAGACCCAGAACGACTACTTGTAGGTCACACAAATATTTGTTCCGTGCGGGAATCAAACCCGCAACACGCAGCGCAGCAGTCAATCGCTTAACCACTGCGCCAACCGTGTTGTCAGGAATATCAGTAGTATGGTGAAAACGTCAGGGTAGCACACAAAATTCAAATTTTCTTAAGTTTTTTGCAATTTTTAGGTCAGTATCAGGTTGTATGTTGATCTAAATATGATTCACGGTCGTATCAAATATTTATTCATGGAATTATAATCATAAAAATCATCAATACAACTCTCTAAGTTAATATAATGCTATTGAATTACATTAAATCAAGAATTTTAGGATTAACTAACAAGAAATTGTATTGATTCTAATTATAATATATAAATACATACGTATTTGTTACAGTCGCGAATCATTCTTTAATCAACATTCACTCAGAGAATGAGCTGCAAAGTGCAAAAATATTAAGAAAATTTGATTTCTCGGGCTACCTTAGCAATTCCCCCTTAAGGTGAGGTTCTCCAAGCGTGCATTCTTGTTCTTGAGGTGGCAGCGGGGCGCGAGTAAATTGTGCCGTGAACTTCGTCAATTTTGGGTTGAAAATTATATGTTTTACGATATTAACAATGTTAAACCCGACAGACATTACATCATTATAGACGTTTATTTTGATGTGATTTTCAATACATAAAGTAGTATATATTATAATATTGAAATAAAATGAGTTTTAATCTACAAAATAAGGGTATGTTTGGATTTTTTTTCTATCGAGCGAACTTTGTCCAATTATGTAACGAGTACTCGACGTACCTACAAAAAGGTCTCAAAAGCAACATATAATTTTGTTCACATGTTTAATAATGAGCATGACCGTTTCTAAATAAAATGGCTTCAACATTAGATTTCCTAGAGGTTAACTCGAAGAACCTCGCCTTAAATAAAACTATCATAAATACAGTGTGTTTCAGACAGGTGTGTTCAAAATTAAGGGACCGTCCGACTGAACAACTTCTGCCATGGGACCAACAAAGTAATCGCAAAAAAGTAATCAGTCGTCCCATACACATAATCAGCCTATAATGTTCCCACTGCTGGGACACAGGCCTCCTCTCTTCGAGAGGGAGTGGGCTGTAATCTACCACGTGGGACCAGTGCGGGTCGCTAGATGTCACATATCTTCGAACTTTTGGTTCTAGAACATGCCGGTATCCTCATGATGTTTTCCTCCACCGTTTTGAGAGATGCGGTGATGAAATTATCTACACAACGTAAAGCACCTGTCAGCGTTCGACGGAGCTGTTACCACTGGCCCACCACTAGGTCTCACACAAAACTTGAATCTATTATATTATTTAAATATTTTGAATGTGAAGACTATGCGGGTCATTGTTTATTTTTTCTTCTTTCTTCTCAGTTTTTTTTTTCTAATCATTGTATGGCAGTTTGAGTAATTTATGCGGCCTGTCCAAATGTCCTTTCTTTGGTATTGTTCGTCGAATCGTTGAGCTCCTTATTTTCTGAGTTGAGCTGCACGATTACTTACAAATGCGTGCACTGACTGGACAGGTCCACTCAGTCTATGTGGTTCTTTCCTCAAAAGACCATTTCAGACATCAATCTACATGGTCTTCACATGATTTGACCAATATTATGTCTGGACTTTAAAAGAGACTGTGACCTCTGAGTTTCTTTCGGCCTTTCTTCTCAAATTCACGCCGACCTCATCTCGTTTTAAAATATGATTGACGTGTAAAAGTGGTACAAACCTACTTACAGAAATAAAGTCATTTATTTATCATCATTTATCAACACTTACTTGACCCAAATGTATGGGTCGACTGATTACTTTTTCGGGATTACGATATTGGTCCCATTGAGGAAGTTGTTCAGTATGATGATCTGTACCATACCCTTAATTTGACCACACCTTTCTGATACATTCTGTATACATGAATTAATACTAAGTGTAAAGATGATACTAAAAAAAAAAAAAAAACAATCTGTGACGAAAATAATAAAATCGATGGAATTATGAAGGAGTTACACGCTTTTGAAGTTATTCTTCTGTTCTTGTTACGCAAAACGATACTGAATGGCGGAAACTTCTAGTGTGTTTCTGTCTTCTGACGTCAGATTCCAACAGTGCTGATCCTGTCTAAATAGACTTTAAAACGCTTACAACTTCGCTTTTTTTTTAAATATTATACAATTTTTTTACAATGGCTTACCTTTTTCTACGTTTCGAGATATCTAATAAAACAAAAAAAAAAAACATTTCAATACCCTATAGCTACTATCTTACAAATAATTATATATATTAATTAATTATTATTATTATTTCTATCTTATAATTGACATCGTTTCTATTTGTGAGTGGTACTTATATAGGATGAATTTATCAAGTATGCGCGGGAGGTCTAATCCGAAACTATAAGAAATAGCGAAAAACGCTGAAAGATGTCTCGGGGCCATTTTTATTACTTTTATATGTCATTAATTGATGACTTACAACTCCTTCCATATTTCTCTGTAGCATACTGAACGCGTACACTTTTTGGTTTGAAAAGAATTTTCCAGCAGTAAGGCCAAAACCTGCAATAAAATCGAATAAAATCATAATTATGAAAGAAATGGAAAGAGAAAGTCAGATTTTTTTTTTTAATTCTGCACAAACAAAACGCACATTACCTAAAATACAAAATTAATTCACAAAACAATTTAAAAAAAACTAAAGCATAACTAAAAAGTATTCAAGCAATAAATTTTTTGTACATTTCTTGATGACAGGGCCAGGGACCAAAGACAATTGATCATAAACTAGTTAATCATAAATCTTTATTTATCTCAACATATTATAGGCACTGGGTAATAAAGTGCACAATCTTACAGATCACCCGGTTTTCTCAAATAGAACATGTTAATTTACTACAGGTAAAGTGAAGATAATAATAATAATAATAAGTCTTAAATTGCAAGATGGCAATAAGCAGTGCATACAAAATTTATAAAATATACTAAATAGGGTACGACATAATATATATATATATATATATCACGGTTATAACTATGCAAGTAAATTCGATAAAATATTAATATGAATTTGCATTTTGTCCTTCACAAAATATGCATTTACGTCCTTAGTATGTGCCAACTGCCAAACTCTGTTCGTAAAAGCTCGAAAAATCGTCGAATATGCCCTTGTTAGTAGCTTAGAGAATAATGATTAGTGCTTGAAGTAGGTTTGATAGGGATATGTCCAACAAAGATTTTTGTTCGCGTTTAGGTTGGCTTTCCACCAGAGCTTAATATTCAAAATGAAGCAATTCTGTTTGTGATTTAATGCTTGTTCACTTTTCTGCATCCTCGCACAGCAAAGTCAAAGATAAATCATTTATTTCAAGCAGGCCAGTAAGACACTTTAGAATCAGCTCCAAAAGGTAGTTTCGTATGGAGAAGAATGGACAAGAAACACCATAGTATCTCTTTTAAAACTGTATTTTGTAAACATTAATTACATATATGTGAAAACAATGCTCTCTGTGCTCTCAGCTCTAGTACCCAGCATTAGCGCTTACAATAATAAAGTAATTAACGGATTAAATTTACCTATGTTCCAAAAACTCGGCAAGTAAAGTGTGTACGTTTTCTGGTCTGCCAATGATTTGACATCAGTATAAGGATCTGACGCAGGTAAGTAGAAAAAGTCTCCGGACAATGAAGTTTTCGCTATTAGTAGCAGATTATTGTCCTCGTCAAGTAACGTAGTCCAACCAGTTCCACCGCTAAATCTAGCTGTAAATAATAATTTTATTTAAGATTTTAATAATTTAATAAAAATATTATATAAAGGCTCGCGATATCGCGGGCGCGACGCGACACTAGTAGCACAATTTCTATGTCGGTGCCTGTCGCGTCCGCGATATCGTGCGACTCTGTACGAGCCTTAACATGACAGGCGGCAAACATGTATTCGTTGGATTTTTTACATCAGCTATTGGTAAACTATCTGTGGTAGAAACAGCCTTCAGAAATGTTTGTCACCCTCGTTACCAATCTTACTGATACTCTTTCTTGTTCGTGTTAAACTCTGCCGCGCGTGCAATAACAGCAGTAAGTATAATGTTTGTCCAAATTGAGTCAAACATAGATTCGGAATCAGCGCAATGAGCTGATTCCGAATCAATGCTCAACTAAATTTGGACAAAAATTATACTTATACTTACTGCTGGTATTGCATGCGCGACAGAGTTTAACATAAATGTCAGATCCGTCACTGTTCTACGATTATGACGAGCTGCTCATTGTGTGGTTACAAAAAATATAACAAGAAAGAGTATCAGTAAGATTGGTAACGAGGGTTACAAACATTTCTGAAGGCTGTTTCTACCACAGATAGTCTACCAATAGCTGATGTAAAAAATCGAACGAATACATGTTTGCCGCCTGTTAACATAAATGTCAGATCCGTCACTGTTCTACGATTATGACGAGCCGTTCGTTTATCAATCACAAACTAAAATCGAATAATGATTAGAGAATGCTCACTAATTTTTAAACAACAGGTGGGAGTGATGGGGGCTATAATTTTTGTGCTCACCAGTTGGCGCCACTGTTGAGTAAGGCCCTGTCAGTACTTTTATTTTATATATTTTGGAATATGTTTAAGTACTCATTACTTCATAAAATGTTTATTTCATTACATTTTAAAGTATCAAATGAATATTTATATTATAATTTTCCTAAAATTGGCAAAAATTAAGCAGACAAACTATTATTCTTCCTCCAAGTTATTCAAAATTAGATCCTAAGTTGTTACTTAAAATCTTAAGACATAATTAGAAATAGCACAATCTTTACAATTTTTGAAAATTAAAATTTATATTTTACTATGGGTTTGCTCTTGACTCTAGTCTAGGTCTAGGTGACAGAGACAAAGTCTACGATGGAGTGACCTTACCCAGAAGAAGCCTGTTCACTCTCACTTTGAATATCTGATTAGGGTTGTATGCGTTCGGAAACACAGACGCAGGCAGAGAGTTCCACTCCTTTGCTGTGCGCATTATAAAAGACGTTTGAAAACGCTTAGTGGGAGTTGGTGGAATATCAACTAGGCTAGACATCTAGACGCACTGCAACTTACCACCCCTAGTGGTAACTTGCGGTGCGTCTAGATGTCCGATGGTAGAAGGGGGCCGGTGGAATGAGATTGTGGAGTTCATGGCCACACTCGCCGAAGTGAAATCTGTAGAAGACCGACAAGCAGGCAACTTTGCGGCGATGAGCCAAGTTGTGAAGCTTGGCTCAATATGAATAATTAGCAACAATTCAAATCCCGCAAACATTGAACGTTTAGTTCCTCATTTGAAATTTCTAGAGACCTCACTCTACACTAGCGCCTCTATCAGTGAATTCAAACGCGATAGTTCTCATTGCGTACCACTAAGAAAAACAATGCCTTTCACTTAATAAATTCTAAAACATTCATTGCGTGACTTACGTTGTCCAACAGACGAACTTTCCAAATATACAACGTGTTTTTTTTTATATCCCATAACTCTAGGGTTATATTCTATAAGTAAAAATAATACAAAAGGTCCTAGAATATGTGGTCCAAAAATGCATAGTTTCGAAGATAATTATCCTCAATGATATTAATTTAGGTCACAAATTTTCACCCGTATGACGAATTTTTACTTTTGCGACGTTGCCAAACTGATGAAACTGTCACCCTCGATGTATGTAGGTATCTATGTTTCATTGATAAATACGAATAATTAATTTTCATTCAAACCAATCATTGATATTTAATGCTAAGAAAATGCGACGTTGTTATATTTCACGTAAGGGTGTTTAACATTAATAAATCGGTCGAATAATTTTGTATGAAAAAAAAAAAAAAACAAAAAAAAATATATAATATAAAAATAATTCATATGCCAGTTGATTCTTTGATATGGTCTCATTCATACCCTAAAATTATGGGATATCTAAAAAAACACCTTGTATAAACCAATGGATTAGCATTATTGTTCAAAATCCGTCGGATTGTGATGGACAGTGTCATAACCAATTGGGGTGCAGAGGTACTTACAAACTTTTAAAGCGTTTCGCTTCAATTTGGAACCTTTCTTCTTTCCACCCTTGGAGTTCATGTAATACTCTAATAGGCCTTGGTAGCGAATAGTGTCGTCATGTTCATTATGTACGAAACATGTCCCAAATGCATCTGCTACTACAATCCTTTCATTTTTATTATTAGTTGTATTTATATTCGTCGTCCATAAAGGGGCACACGTCTGTGGAACAAAAAGTTAGATAAAACTAAACGGAGAAAACGTTTGGCCAATTAATGATTAAGGTGTTTATTTATTTATTGTATTTATATTTATTTATACATATTTTACTGTACACCACAAAAATACATAACAAAAACTAAATCAAACAATACAAAATATATAATTCGCGGCCTTATCGATTTCTGCGATCTCTTCCAGGCAACCATTGAAAGGATAGTGATTTGTCTGGACATAAATTGGGGCTGTCGTTGGTGCAAATAATAAGTATAAAATATACTAAAATAGATACACGGATAAATACAAAGTTGAGTGACGTTTAGACATCAAAATGTATGGCTAAATAGTCGCTAATCATTACTTAACTTTAAGCAACGTTTATAAATAAACCCCTAATTGGTAACATCCGCCCGTCCAACTCTAGCGGAAGGATATCGATAAGGATTTCCACACGTACAATGCACGTATACGGGAAATGTCTTGATAAGAAAAGAAGCAACACATACAAAGTGTTTGTAAAAACCTACTTACAGAAATAAAATCATTTATCATATATTGTAGGTTCACATACACACCCATATTTTGCACCAAAATACAGTGAGTTTTAGTACCCATTCATTCCATAATAAGAAAAAAACACTAGGGAAAAAATATAATTTTACTGTAGCTATATTAAATTAGTTTAGGTTTTCCGTGAACTTGCTGTACAGGATTTCTGTAAATAGTTTGGAATGTGTCTACGAATATTTTAAGACATAATTTATAAAAACTGAACAAAAAAGCAAAGCAAAAATATACTTACAAACAAGTATTCATCTGTAGCAACTATCGTAGAACCCAGATGGAAGTGTTGCTCAGGAAAATTTTCTGAAAAAAAATAATAATAAAAAAAATTACATATTTTCAATACTTTTTCAAACATCCCATCAAGCAGCTGGACCTGACCTGAGCCAACCTGGCGGCACGTCGTTAAAAGATGAATATCACCCGTCTCTCCACAATTCCATTGATCCCGCCATTTTTGTTCGATATTAGTATTGCAAAAACTGTTTCAGAACCTTTTATAGAGGATTCATGTCATGGGTGTAGATAGTCTTGTATGCAACTGTAATAATTAGGTATTAAAACACTCATGTGACACTATTATCACACTCGGCTTCGCCTCGTGTGATAAACCCACATTCGTGTTTTAATACCCCTTATTATAAAACAGTTGCATAAATAACTATAATCCATACAAGTACATACACAAGATCACTCAGCCAAAGAGGGGCTTGTGGCTAAGTAATTACAGACGCACGGGCCGATAGATGAGGTTAAGCTACTGTGATTTGTGGATCTTTGACAGTCGCTACGGGTAGTCAGCAGCCCGAAAGTTTGACAGCCAGTCTTACCAAGGGGTATCGTACTACCCAGTAACTGGGTTGTGGAGGTCAGATAGGTAGTCGCTCCATGTAAAAAAATACCGGTATTCAGCTATATCCAGTTAGACTGGAAGTTGACCTCAAAATAGTTGGGAAAAGGCTAGGCCGATGACATACATAACATCACGAAGGGGACCATCACGGGACTCTCCTTGCTAAACAAACATTTCCACAAAATAGGGATAACGGTCAGCCCTCTGTGCAGGGCCTGCATGGAGGCGGAAGAAACCGTTGCGCATGTGCTCTTCGAATGCATAGGCGTCACCCAGAACAGAAACCCTCGGGGCACCCATCTGGGTGCCCCAAGGGTCTCCGAGGGTCTCCTGGTCTGGTCAGGACATCGGTAAAGGATCTCCTTTACATCGGTAAAGGATCTCCTTTACCGATGTTCTGAACAGACCAGGAGACGTGATTAGCTTCTGGAAGGAGGTGGGCTGGTTGGAATAACCACCGACGGCCGCCATGGCCCACGCACAGTGGTCCATCTTAAGTACTAAACCGAGGACTAAACCGTAAAGGTGCGGAAACCAAACCCTCTAAAATAGAACATAGAATATCAAGCCTGTATTCCCCGAAGGGTTAGGCAGAGGTGTACTTACACCAACATTTCACCAGTTATGTTTAAGTCCCATGTAACAGGGGTGAGCATAAAGCCATCAACCGGGCACAAATTCAGACTCCAAATTTCTTTCTTACCTGTATCATATTCGGACGGGGTGATATCCATGTTTTGCTCTCCACAAGAAATGTTTTGAAGTACACGGGCGTTTTCTATTTCACAATTGAATATTTTTCCTGTGAAGTCTGCTTTCGGTGCGCCGACAACTGTGAAAATAAAGTTGTAATAATTGAAAATAAGTAGTTTGCTCTTTTAGCAAATATTAAGACTACGCCGAGCGCACAGTGGCGCCCTCATCGTTATTTCGGTGATATCTTTTGTTTTATTGTAATCATTAAAACGGAAAATAGTGGCCACTAAGCTCCGTTTTAATGATTACAATAAAACATAACAATTTAAAACTACTGTTTGTAGTAATAACAACGTATAGTCTTGTGAAGCACAACTTGACGAGCTTATTTTCTGCATTTTCATTCTAAAATAAAAGATATCACCGAAATAACGATGAGGGCGCCACTGTGCAATCGGTAGCCTCTTAATAATCAAGGTGAAAGTTTACCACGAAATCAACTAGATGGCGTTTGGTCTAATCGGGATTTGTTTTATTATATTTTTAGAATTTGTGTATACAATAAAGATAAAAAACACCTCGCCTGAAACACAGGATTACCTAGTTCAGGCACGTAAGTCTTAGGAATAAAATTTACATTTAAGCAAAACTGTACTTATTTATAAACCTTGTATTTTTTTCTAACTTTAATTTTAAATATTTTTTTAAATTCTGTATTTAAATTAATTAATTCAACTTAATTCAAGTTAATAATTGTAATAAGTGAGTGCTACCAACTAAAAATGTGACAATATTATGTTGCTTGAGTTTGAAGGTTGGCAATAATTGCTTGGATTGGCTAGCGTACAGACGCTAAAATTTTAATACATTTTGAAAAATAACCCTACAGAGTTAGAGTATTACAATCGATGAACGATCGATTGAACTATTGGTTATTTTTTTCTACATCATTCACTTATAACTCCAAATGAGGACTTAGTCCCGAGTTCTTTTGAAAAAACTCAGTCTCGATTTCTTTTAGACAAGACTCGAGTCTTCAATATTTTTTATCAGACTCGAGTCAT
Organism: Dryobota labecula; assembly: GCA_947523025.1. Classification (NCBI taxonomy): domain Eukaryota; kingdom Metazoa; phylum Arthropoda; class Insecta; order Lepidoptera; family Noctuidae; genus Dryobota; species Dryobota labecula. The sequence goes on from OX383292.1 coordinate 5,631,618, forward strand.
CAAAAACAAATGAGTCTTAAAAGAGAATTCAAGTCTTATTATTGTAAGGACTCGAGTTTCTGCACTATATATTAGGAATACCTAATAACCTTTTGTCTGATCTTGAGGGAATAGTGGTAGCCACAGATATAGATAGACCTAGATAACGCAAGTATCACGAACTGTATGAAAACCAAGCGTGCCATTTTTTGACTACCTACTATGACGTTACAAGCTCGCACTCTCGCTCAAATTTACCCAGCCAGCAGTACACAGGACTGAGCGGGAAAGTGGCAGCTTACGATTTTTGTTCGTAAGCTGGTGCAATTTTTGGCACGCGAAGTAGTTGCTCTTGCGTTATCTAGGTGTATATCTGTGGTGGTGGCCCATTGGAAACGGCTGTGACCTACGTGTAATTAGTGGGTTCAAACCCAGGCAGGCACTTTACTTTGTGTAAATTATTTCAAGTATCGTGCGGAAATCGACATATTATCCCCATGTGATATGTGTTACGTATTTCTAAACTGCACGCACAGATAACTCTAACAGCCCGGTCACGGCATTGCGCGGCGGCGGCAGCGGCGGCGGTTTTCCTAATTCATTGCGTGTGATCCCAACTAGCCATAGTGCGTTGCGCGTCTCGACCGCGCAATAAACAGAAAAAACGCTTGCTGCGCCGCAATTCGCGCAATGTCATGGCCAGGCCGTAAAGCCGGCGGCGCATACGCCGCTGCCGACGGAATAGAATGTAAGCCATTTTAAATATTTAAAATATGATGTTTATAAAACATTTAATAATGAGTATTGTGAATTTATTTAATTTATTATCTCATTGTATGCTGCACCGGTCGACGTCATGACGTCAACGCCGGCTGTCGCTGAAAACCAGCGCTGGGGCTCTGTCTCAGCATTATGCGCATTATTTTCCCTCAACTTGATTTTTTTTTCTTGTGTTTGTTCTCTTTTTTTTGCGTCATGTTTACCGCAAATATTTTTTATCTAAGTTTCTTTTTTATGTCCCAGAACAAAATTCATAGACATGTGACATCCACTAACCCGCACTGGACTCTCGTAGTGGTTTTACGGCCCACTCTCTCTTACAATGAGATCTGTGTCCCAGCAGTGTAGGCTGATTATGCTATGATAATTATGCTTATGCTGACCTTGAGTGCAAGGCCTAGCAAGCTTTATGAAAAAATACAAAATTTCTTACCTAGAGTTTTAGAGTAATTCCTATAGGTCATAGCAAAACCGAAATCTGACCCATTTTCCATTTCTCCAAACTGGATGATCACATTTGATGGTTCATGGAAGAACATAGCAGTAGCGCACTGTACTGCTTGGACTACGGCTAGAACAGCTAACATTTTTCTTTCTGTAATGTAACGTAACAACCATTTAACATCGTTCAGTAGGTACCATCCTTCTTCTTAGCGTGTCGATGGGAATCTAACATAGACATAGAGACACATAGAGGACATATAGAGGGCGCGAAGGGCTTTGGCTATGTTTTGGCAAGGACACTACCAGCTGCACTACCAGTAGTGTAATTTACAATTAACGACACTACCAAGCCTATTTTGGATTAAATTGTACAGTTGACACAGAAGTTTTGGACCCCACAATTTTAAACAAAACCTTTAAGATGTAGGAAGCCGATAATAATGAATCAGTTTTACAATTTTTGTTGACGAATGGTGGAATTGCGTTGTTTTTTTTTTACACATTATTTTTGTTTTCCGACATGCACGCGAACAAAGTCGCAGGCACAGCTTATAATAAATAGAGAGTTACTTATACTCATCAAAAAAAGTTTGCGATCACTCCAATCTAAATCAAAATTTAAGTAATTTAATTTAACTTAAACCCAATAGAGCACGCATGGGATGCTCTTAAGCGAGCTGTTTGGAACTGTCAGCCATGTCCCCAGACAGTGCCAGAGCTCAGGGAAGCCGCTATTCAAGAATGGGACAGGTTACCCCAAGAAATGCTGGATAACTTGATTCTCACCATTCCCAGGAGGATCACCGCATGTGTTCGAGCCAGGGGAGGAGTTATGTTATATTGAATATAAACCTTTTATTAATAAATTGTTGTTTAAGTTTGGTTAAACAGTCTTTTTCTTTCTATCAAACTGCTGTTTCAATTACATTAAGATTATTTACTAAAAAAAATTAAATAAAAAATAGTTTTTTTTTTTTCAAACAGTGTATTTCTATTTAAATAAAATACACAACATATAATTTTTCTTGATAAAGTGCAATTTAAAAAATAATATCAGCTTATGCTAGTGATCTCAAACTTATTTTGATGTGTGTATCTGAAGTTTGTTGTTTCTTTTATTTTATGATTTACTTAGTAATAAATAAAGAATTATATTCCTTTAATTTGGTGTGTTGACTGTACAATTTAATACAAAATAGGCTTGGTAGTGTCCTTAATTGTAAACGACACTACTGGTAGTGCGGCTGGTAGTGTCCTTGCTAAAAAATGGCTTTGGCGGTGAAAGGGAATATGCTCGCTCGTAGGTTCGCAGTTGCACAAACGAGGTGAAAATAACATTTTTTAAGGCGTACTCGAGTGGCCCGTGGGTGGAACATACTCACTGCAGCGAACCTACAAAACCCTGCGCACCCAGTATAATAACGCTTTCAGGATGATGTTGGGGTGGATTTTGCTTTTCTTTGCAATATAGTGGATTAAAATACTAAGTGTCCCAAGTACCACCCTGTCATGCAGTATGTGTGGGTGGGTAGAAGTGAATCTAAATACACATTTCGCAGTTACGAGAATGTTTAAATCCTATGCAATATTGAAATAAACCATGCCTAAATCCAGACTGCTAATAAAAAAAATCCTGATGGCAAAACCCAATTATACATTCATTTGACCAGGAATACGGAAAACCCAGAACCCCAAACAACACAGTCGTAAATAATGATGTAGGTATTGTTAGCTTATAATATAATTACATTCAAATAAGTCGATACAGGATAATAAAATTGTCATCATTCCGAGTTTGAGCATTATTTTGTCATAATAAAACTAGCTGACCCGACAGACTTCGTTCTTTCAAAAGCTATAGTATAAACTCCACTACTCTACCCTACCTACCCTACCTACCTACCTAACTACCTACCTACCCTACCCTACCTTATCCTACCTACCCACCTATCCACCCTACCCTACCCTACCTACCTACCTACCTACCTACCTACCCTACCTTACCCTACCTACCCACCTATCCACCCTACCCTACCCTACCTACCTACCCTACCCTACACTACCCTACCTCCCTACCTACCTACCCTACCCTAGCCTACCTTACCCTATCTACCTACCTAAAACTTTAAAAAAAATAGATAATAGCCGATTCTCAGACCTACTGAATATGCATATAAAATTTCATAAAAATCGGTCAAGCCGTTTCGGAGGTGTATGGTAACTGACATTGTGACACTAGAATTTTATATATAAGACTTGCTTCTGCCCGCGACTTCGTCCGCGTTAAATTTCTTGTTCCCCCGACCCACCCCGTCGCAACACATTGCCTGCCCGTGCTTTTACTACGTTTTCGAATAAACTTTCATTAAAAAAAAATTGTGTCCTAGTTAATAGGCATGTAACTCTTCCTCAAGAATTGGGCTGTAAAATGCAAAAAGATTGTTTTAAATCCAACTCGCAGTTCCAGAGATTATCGCGTTCAAAAAACAAAAAACCGGCCAAGTGCGAGTCGGACTCGCGCACGAAGAGTTCCGTACCATCCATACAATTCCTTATCCTTACCTTACTAATATTATAAATGTGAAAGTAACTCTGTCGGTCTGTCTGTCTGTATGTTACGTTTTCACGCCTAAACCGCTGAACCGCCCGTCATGAAATTTGGCAGAGATATAGCCTGGGATATGGAGGACATAGGCTACTTTTTTACGCGATAACCGACATCCACGTGGGCGGAGCCGCAGGCAAAAGCTATCCATACTAATATAATATTAAAAATGTGAAAGTAGCTCTGTCTGTCTGTCTGTATGTTACGTTTTCACGCCTAAACCGCTGAACCGATCGACATGAAATTTGGCAGGAATATAGCCTGGAATATAGAAAAGGACATAGGCTACTTTTTTACGCGATAACCGACAGCCACGCGGCGGAGCAATAAAAACGGCAAAAAAATCATGTCCGTTGTATGGGAGCCCCCCTTAAATATTTTTTTTCTGTTTTTTAGTATTTGTTGTTATAGCGGCAACATAAATACATCATCTGTGAAAATTTCAACTGTCTAACTATCACGGTTCATGAGATACAGCCTGGTGACAGACGGACAGACAGACAGACAGACAGACAGACAGACAGACGGACAGCGGAGTTTTAGTATTAGTGTCCCATTTTACCCTTTGGGTACGGAACCCTAAAAACTAACTCTTCAGCTTTAGAATAGACTACCTCGCAGAGTTGATCATTATTTTGCTTCGGAGTTATTATAAAACAGTTATATCTCCTAAGATATTCATTGAAATTAAATGATGTAAAGGCAACTTTGTTCAAAATTAAATACTTGTGATGAATAACGTATTTATTTGGAAAAGGATTAATACCATGTTTATGAAAACTCCATCGCAAATAATGCATTAATTTCGAACAAATTTAATTACCATAAAAAAGGTTATAGTGAGTCAATCGTAAAAGATAGATATATGCTGTCGCGGTTTTTTTTTTAGAACATTTAAAGAGGAACAATTCCATGATACATGATATTTGCGTAACTTAAACCGTTTACGCAGCGCACGCAACGGAAGCTCTCAAAAAGGAATAATTTTTCCCGTTTTTGCAACATTTTTCATTTATGCTCCGCTCCTTTTGGTTGTAGCGTGATGTTATATAGCCTATAATATTCCTCAATAATAATATTCCTCAATAATAATATTCCTCAATAAATGGACTATCCAACACAAAAAGAATTTTTCAATTCCAACCAGTAGTTCCTGAGATTAGCGCGTTCAAACAAACAAACAAACAAACTCTTCAGCTTTATATATTAGTATAGATTAGTATAGATGACGAGCACATAAATACATACATAATTATACATAAACTTCTTCTCAATCCCTCTCTTACTGCTGAGAGAATCGTGACTCCTTTTCAAATAATTCAAACAGATTGTCAGACAGACAATTTATTTTTTATTTTTTTTATGATTGCCCAGGTTTATGTCAAATAAAATATTTTAATTTTGATAAAAAAATTACAAAAAATGACTTCACTAATTTGTCAACTATAGGTTTAAAATCACTTACCTTCCATATTTTCCTCGTAATATGATAAATCAATTAGTTAATCACTTATCTATATTTAAACATAACATGATATCATGATATTTTGCTACGCCATATTCAAAATGAACTGTTCAGGAAAACATGAAGATTACAACTACATCGGGTAAACAGGCAAATCCTACTGTGATTCGTTGTGTTACTGGTATACAATTACTGAGTAAATTGAAATATTTCCTGTTATATGTATGCAGTTTGTTCGTATAGGTCGATCGAATTTTATTATTAAATACTTACCGCCTTACTTATAAACGCGGAATTAAGTTATCTATCTGTCTATCTATATATGTATATAAAATGGTAATCAGACTGACTGACTGGGTGATATATCAACACACAGCCCAAACCGCTGGTCCTTGAGACATGAAACTTGGAGAGTGTGTTCTTTGTAAAGAGTAAGTATCAACTGAAAAAGGATTTTTGGAATTCCACCCCTAAAGAAGTAAAATAGGGGATGGAAGTTTATATGAAAGTCCGTTAGTTTTGAAGTTAGGATCTTCAAATTTTGTGTTTAGGCTGACGATTGAAAATTTATTTATACGTGTCTCAGTGTTTTTGATAATTTACCCCCGAAGGGTAAAAAGACGGATGAAGTATTAACTATCTAGGCTTATGGTTGGAAGCTAACGTGTAATCATGTGTTGTTAGAATTTCAAACCTTAGAGGGGTGAAAAGGGGGATGAAATTTTGTTTTTAATTAAAGTTATTTATTTTTTAAGTTAAAATCACTAAGATTTTGGCTTATGGTTGGAAACTAACACAATGTAAATCGTTGTTTTTTTTTATTTATTTCAACCCACAAGGGTCTGAAAAGGGGGATGAAGTTTTGAATTGAAGTGGTTCATTCGCTAAATTTTGTATTCAAGTAAAAATTATATATATTTTTCGACATCCACGCGGGCGAAGCCGCGGGCAAAAGCTAGTATGTACTAGGTATAAAAATCAAAAATGTATGGTTATACCGAAGTTATTCATAGTATAACTTTATTCCGCGTTTATAAGTAAGGCGGTTAGTGTATAGATCAAAAAAGGAGGACGTTTTATGTTCGTCTGTACCATATTTTTTGTATGTATGTTCATCGATTTTTCCGTGATGATAAATCAAATGAAATTAAATCATTTATTGGTATGAAAACATGGGTAATTAGAACATAGATGTTTTATTATAATAGTCCTCCATATTAATTAATTAACTCAAATTTAAAGATATTATAATTTAAAAAATTAAATACCTAATACAAAATACAAATTATAGTTTGAAGTACATTACAAATGTCATAATAATACAGAACGTAAAATGTCAGCAAGGTTATATTAATTTAAAAAAAAAGTCAAATTTGAAAAAGGTACAGCTATAAAAAAAAATCAAATGGAATAATAGCTTGTCAATCAATCAGTGATTCATCATTAAGGAAGTCATCGTTTCTGTAACTTTTTTCTATTAATATCTCGATAAGTGCCCTTATAAAGAATACAGCCATAGTTTTAATCATATTGGGTACTTTATTATAAATGCAAATAATGACGGAACCGATTTATCTAATTCTTTTTTCATTTGGTAGACGAAGCTCGCAAAATGGTCCGATAAAAGTTTTATAAGCTTTGCATTGATGTATTAAAAGCGTAGATACGGGACTTAGTAACAGCGCCTGGTCCTATCAAAGTGAGAGATTGCCCCTAGTTGGCACTCAGTCGCGCACGGGATATCGTTGATCAAACAGCTCCATAATTACAGTTTTTTGTGTGATAAATATGCATCAAAATGACTTCTTGTGCAGCTAAACAGTGTTTTAATAATACAAGAAAGAAAAATAAGATACCCGGGCTGTACTCACCACTCGTATGTACAGCCAAAAATGCTAATTTGTTGAAAGTTATAATAATATTTAACGTTTGCTTCGCCATGTTTGTTCTGCCACATGCAATGTCATTCATAATCGTAAACATTCGGCCAACATTCGGCAGCTAACGCGATTTCGCTCGCACGACAGCGACGTCTCATAACTCTGTTCTTGTCTATCGGTAACTGAAGGTTTGCGACTGTGATCACACTGATCACAGCTGTGTGAGTTTAGGTGCATGTAGTCGTACGCGGTTTACTGATTGCGATGTTAGCGCGTAACATATCTTCCTCCTTTTAGGCCTGTGTTCACCAACAGTCAAACCATCGGTTAGGTATTTAAACAGTTGATTTATGTCAAATTTCCTAAGTAAAGAACAGATTAAATATCTAAACAGTTGATATAAATGTTGGTGAACACAGGTCTAAATATATCAATGTAGCTTTGTAAGTTTTTAAACTGTCATGGTCACTAACAATACTATTAACACTTGAAACGGGATATTTACCATGTTTACTTTTTGTTTCGAGTTCCCGATATTTCGGCGCTGTTGCAAGCACCATGATCACGGATAAACTAAAGTCATTGCGGGTGGGTGTTTATGAGCAGACAAAACAGTCTACCCTCTTTCTTGTTCGTTTTTTGCGCTCAATACCGCTACCATGCTTAGTATTAGCTTTACTTGGGTAGTTTTTGAGTAAGCTTCAACAAAACGTTTTTTTTTTTCACTTTGTGAATGTCGATGATGTTATAATAAAGGCTCCTACAAACAGGCGCGACACGCGACGCGACACAGAGACCGCTCGTCGCACGATACGCGGTGTCTTTGTGTCGCGTCGCGAGTCGCGCCTGTTTGTAGGAGCCCTTACTCGGGATGTCACTGTTATTTACATAGCAAGTAGTGGTATACGAATTTGTGTAGGGTAGGTACTACAATTAAAAAGTAAAACGTAACTTTAATTTCGGAAGTCGGTAGCAAATAAAAACGAAAAAATAAAAAGCATAAATCCCATTGGAAACGAGTTATTTGTAATAAATGTGTAAAGCATCGATTTTTTGACCTTTGACTGGAATATCTGTAGTCGCGGACACCCTACGATAAGTAGGTTTTGAGACAAGTTTTAGGGTATTTTTTTTTTGTGTATGGCATCTTGGAGGTATAACCACTGGGAGTTCCTGCTCCTTAACCGAGCTATCCTGTGGTGCCGCAAACTCCTAAAAGAAGTTTACGCCTCCAGCCAGGGGAGTTTTTACTTAAAAGCTACTTAAACTAGACGACTGCTCGCTAAGGGCACCCCAGGTGGGGTTCGAACCTCGGCTTAGGGCAGTGTCGGAGGGAGGATGGCAGGGGACCGTTGGTGGCTGGATAACATCAGGGTTCTGATTATTGTCATGGGGAGTTTGGATTACAGGCTCAGCTAAACCACATGCTGGCACATAGTTAAATGGCGGCAAGGGACGGGGAGGGCTATTATTATTGACGATAATAATAGTAGGTCGGGGTGGGTTTCGCGCGGGACCTCTAAAGCGAGGTCGGAATTTGGATCGTGTGCGTGTGTATACTCTACGAGCTGTACTGGTTTCCCTACGACTCTCCTGGATGAGAGTGGTGGGGTCGTCAGAGTCGGTCAGTGCGTGCCTTTCAAGTTTTAGGGTGCCAAAATAAAGGTTTATATAAGTTTATAGCTGACTATCTCTCATTCCGAGATACTTGCACTTGCCGTCTAATATTCCTGGACTTTAGATTACTAGAAAAGTCACAAAAGGAAAAGCACTTTGCCCCTTTACGTAAGTTGTGATCGATCATCTTATCCACGATTTTTTATAACGTTTGTTACTAACCATTAAAAGAAAGGCGTGAAAAAAAAAATACGCTTATTTGGGTATTGCTAAAACTGACATGTTTGGTACAGTATAACTCAGGATTTGGAATTAGGCGCCATAGTAACTTCTATTCAGTTTAAAAAGAACTGTCAAACGATGTGTTACATATGGCTATTGGAGGTCAATCGTCGAATTCGACTCGGTTGGGCAGCGTTCGGAAAGCTACGCAATATCTTCTCGTCCCACATATCGCAGTGTCTTTGACCAGTGCGTGTTGCCAGTGATGACCTATGGCGCTGAAACCTGGTCGCTCACTGTGTCAATGGGCCTTATTAGAAAGCAAAAAGTCACCCAAAGGGCAATAAAGAAGGCTATGGTTGGAGTTTCCCTACGTGATCGAATCAGAAATAAAGAGATCCGCAGGAGAACCAAGGTAACCGACATATCTCGAAAAATTGCCAAACTTATGTGGCAATAGCCGGGGAGATGGCCATTGGGACCGAAAGGATCTGGAGTGGCGACCGCGTACCGGAAGACGTAGCGTTGTAAGGCTTCCCACAAGGTAGACCGATGACCTTGTGAAGGCCACAGGATGCGGGAAGCACAGAACCGGTCGAAGTGGCGGTGCTTGGGGGACGCCTATGTTCAGCAGTGAACGTTTTCGGCTGAAATGTTGATGAATGATGATTGGAGGAGAGTACCAAAATGAGCATCATCCTTTATACAGAATAGATGGGTTTATTCTATCACGCGAATAATACGCGCCAAACTATCGCTCCGCAAGTGGTATCGCGGTGATTCGGGACACGCTGTTGTGGCCAAGGAGTTACACACTCCCGGGCTTGTATTGGCCCGTTTTAAGAGAGGCTCGCACCGCGCTGGCACTGTTTCCGATAATTATAGAAGTTATTCCAAATACATCAATAAGAAGGAATATTTAAAATTGGAACAAATAAGGTAAACGTGAAAAAATAAAACCCAATGACAACAGTGACGGGAAATCTCAATGAATAAAGTTCTCTTGAAAATTCATGATGTTAGAAATATTAATAGCATTAATAAGGAAAAACATTTAAAAGTATTGTGATTAGCTGTCACCTCATTCCTACTAAACAAAGGACTATTGTAAAGCCGTATAATTGTCATCAAGGTAACTACTATATTATTAATAGTCGTCCAGGCCGAATATCGGCCTATTATTATTATTTATTATAAAAACCTTTTACGATTTGTTTACCTTTAGTTAATTACCTAAACCAATGAAGTATAATATAGAGCCTCGTATTCATGGTAAAGATTTGTTTAGCAACATGGTTGCATAAACATGATGCCGAGTTGCTGTCAACATATTGCGGGTAACACTTGTGTTGCGGAGTTGATAACGCCATGTTGCAGAGTTGACGCTCGGCGAGCGAAAACATCAGTTTATCAGCAAATGTTAACGTGTGTGGACGTGTTTGCAACTGTTTATAAACATGGCGGTAGTGTGGAGCAACGATTAAATTATGCAATTAATAGAATTAATTCAATCAAAAGCGTTACAAATGTTACAAACAATGTACGTTATAGAAACAAAAAGAACGATGCATTACAAGTTTTTTTTTTTTTGTCTTTGCAGGAGATAGTTTCGCACCCACCATCTTTTTATCTTTTTTTTTATTGGAAATCTTATACATCAGATACAGAGAACACAACACTACTTCCTCGGGCATCATTTTAACGCAGACTGGCGTGTGTGGACAACTCATATTGATGTAAACAAAGTTCCCAGCAGCATTCTCGCCGTTCATCAACAACGTTGATCAACTGTTGCTAAACAAATGTTTACCATGAATACGAGGCTTAAGTTATAGCCTGCGAATGAATACATTTTTGACATCTGTCTGAAACAGGGAAAAACTGACAAAAATTCACAGGATAACTGATACTATAGGACTTCTAGGTACCTATAAAAGTTTTGTCGAATTAGGTCTTATAGTGGTTTTGTAGATAAATCGCGGTTTTGACTGTGTGCGAAAATACGTACTTCTTTCCTTAATGTAAAACTGAAAATTAAGGATATATTACTGAATTCCAACTGATAGTTAAACAAAAATAATTTGAATTTTGCAAAAGTACGTAAGGAGCGTAGCAGGTGGGGTTCTATAGTTTCAGTAACCCCCATGAGAAGAAGGAATGATTTTATGTGTGTATTATGTCATTTGAATTTTAGATCTCGAGTAATTGTTACTAGTTACAACTGGTCCCCGTAGAGTCAAAGTCATTAAGTCGAAAAATCGTGTTTTGGAAAATGAGAGTTAAAGTTTTTGAAAATAAAAATCATTATAACTTTGGCTTGCCTTTACATATCTTTATGTTTTTAGCTTTAATTTGAAGGAAATCCATACTAATATTATAAATGTGAAAGTAACTCTGTCTGTCTGTCTGTCTGTATGTTACGTTTTCATGCCTAAACCGCTGAACCGATCGTCATGAAATTTGGCAGAGATATAGCCTGAGATATAGAGAAGGACATAGGCTACTTTTTTACGCGATAACTGACATCCACGCGGGCGGAGCCGCGGGCAAAAGCTAGTAAAATATAATTTATATTATAAGAGTTAAAACACGTGAAAAACCTCTAATAATTGAGAAAATTTAAAAACATCAAACTCATTAATTGTTCTGTATAAAATATCTAATTTAGTTGTGAATTAGTTAATTGTCGAACGTAGTTGGTGATTTTTCTTTCAGTTCTAAATTATTTTGAAGAAAAGTAACTAGGTTTATGTAAGTTGTATAAATAATTATCAAAAGACTTTAATTATCATTCGCAATAGATTTATGTTCCACTTAAAAAAAAAAAAGGGTTGATGATTTTTCGCTTTTGTAGTATTGTACAAATAATTAAAAAATAAAGAGTGAGTAGTCACTAAGTCGAGTTAGTTAATTTTCGCTTTTGTGTGTTTTAGCAAAAAACTGACTTTAAAAACGCAGTAAATCATTTTTAGTGATTTTGAGACTACCTAAAGGCGTTTATGTATGCATTGACAATTTAAGAGAAAAAGTAATTAAGTCGTTTTAATTTCGGGTGATGTAAATTTTCGATAATGTATAATAATTTACTAAATTTGTTATTTCTCCCATTACGCTAGTGAGATACAAAGGGTAGACTTACTTACTTTTCACCATTTAGTAAAACAAAAGCGGGGGCAGCTAAAAAAATGCCGGTTAGACAGTTATTTAGGGAAGAAAATGTTGATTTTAGTGACATTTTGGGCATTTTTCGACTTAGTGACTTTTCGCTCCACGGGGACGGGCCAGTTACTGTTAGGTTATGATCGTGTAGGTACCTACCTACTATGGGTATTATAACTATCAATGACGAAGTGATATTGTAGTAGGTAAATCATAGACTTGCCTAGATAGGCAATCCTTTTAATTAGGGTTTCGTACGTCCGAATGAAAAAACAGAACCCTTATAGGAACAGACGTGTGTCTGTCTGTCTGTCCGTCTGTTTCTCCGTCTGTCACATCCAATTTGCTCCGAATCTAATGGACCGATTAGTTTAATTAAATGAATTTTGAATATTATGCCCCTATATTCAAAATTCATTTGAATTGGATTAATTTGAATAGGGGTCACTTTTGGTAGACAAATAAGAACATTTAAAAAAAAAACATATTGTGATATATCAAATGAAAAGGAATCTCAAGTATATTAGTTCAATAATTTAAAAATGAATAGCTTAAAGTTATTTAAATCATGAATCCGCTGGATGCGGGAAGCACAAAACCGGTCAGTGACGGTGCTTGGGGGAGGCCTACGTCCAGCAGTGGACGTCTTACGGCTGAAATGATGGTGATGAAAGTTTTATAAGAAAATAGATGACAATTGACCATTCCCCTTTATCTCCTAAACTGGTGAGCCTAACATATTGAAAAAATAAATAAATAAATAGTACTATAGGTACTTATAATTATATGTAGATTAGGTACAGGAAAACGTATAAAAAGTCTATGGTCTTAAACCACCATTAGTCTTATTGACCACTAAATAATTTATTTCTTTGACTTGTAATCATAATGACGGCACGGTTGGCGCAGTGGTTAAGCGATTGACTGCTGCACTGCGTATCGCGGGTTCGATTCCCGCACGGAACAAATATTTGTATGACCTACAAGTAGTTATTTCGGGTCTGGCTGTTTGTGTATGTGAGTTTAAATATTTGTAAACGCACTCACGATACAGGAGAAATTCCTAGTGTGGGGTAATGATAAAAAAAAATAAAGAATTTAATCGGCATATAATTTTTGACTCTTGAAACTACGCAAAAATGTATTGGCATATTTAAAAAAACTTGCTTACAGTCATGATATCTGTTACATTATAATAATAATATAATATAATAATAATTTATTTAGGCCCATAAAGGTTATTTATTGACTTATATAAACTATGGCTCTTTCTCAACACGTTAATGTACTTAACTCCTTTTCACAAAAATTGTGGCTTAGCTCCATTGTCCTCCACGGCGACGATATGCAATGTAAAAAAAAAAAGATTAACAAGAAGGAACGTGACACTATGATACTTACTTAGAATGTAAAGAATATTCTATTGTAGAGCAACCAAAGTGCGGTGTGCGTGCTAATGTTGAACCAAATGGGAGTCACACATGAAAACAAGCATATTACAAATTAGAGGATTATATCCAAGATAAGAATGCTTGGAAATATCCTGGTCCTGCTCCATAGAATAATTTAGAGTCTAGACAAAATCAAACTGGTTGCTAATTTAACTGTATAATTTATAATTTTTATGATAATAATTTTATTTTCTGTGATTAATATAATTTAACTCACACACTGACTTATTATATGTTATTTTTTTTGGAAAATCATATACAATGTTTGTAAATATCTGAGCACCATGTATCTATCGCATTTATAATTTTTTCTGTCATTACTTCACTTTTCATTCTTTTTACCAAGTGGTAAGTAATTTTTATTCTAGGTACATCGTCTCGGGACTGTCTTATGTAATTATGACGTTCGTAAAGTGCTTATTCTGAGCCTAGTTTGAATAAATTAAATTTATTATGATTCATAACTGTGCCATCGTGGTACATCGTGGCATCGCGTTGGAAAAAAAGAACCGAGAATCCGATTCCCGACATCCCCTTTAAGATTACACAACGACCCACGGCAGGCTTAAAAAACCGTAATAGCTTCTTACGCTCTACGCAGGCCATCCAGGATAAACCACCCAATGAGAGGAGCAAATTGTGGGAAGAGTTGCATCCACCACCACTTCGTTAAACCCTAGAAGCATTTGCCTCCCGGGCTTGATCTGCAGTGGCCTATATGGAAACCTCTCAATCGATTGCGTACCCAAGTAGTAAGTATTGCACTTTTGTATGTAAAAACTGTTTTTTTATTTAATAACCTATGAAAAATTTCGACGCAGGGAGTCCAGAATCTGACGGGGTCCATTAGGACCGATGCCTGTCACGGGTACGGGTTTGCCCGAAAGGGATACCGTGACCCTGGCACACAGGCAACCTAAGGAACACGGGTGGGTTTTAGTCAGTAAAAGTCTGACACAGGGGGTGTTCGCTTTCGCTCCGCCCAGAGCGGGACGATGTCCCTGCCACCCTGTATACATTTAGCCTTTTCAACTTTTCCTAATAAACAAGATGCTTTGCGCCTGTAGAGATAGGTATGTATATCTTGTAATCGGAGCGAATGCCAATGGCATCCGGACTAAATCCAATTGGACTTATAATCTATTTATATAAAATTGAATCACTGTTTTTCTTGGTCACGCCATAACTTGAGAACGACTTTACCGATTTCATTCCTTTTTTTTAGATTTTCTTATACTTTGAAGAAGGTTCTTACGGAAAGAAAAATCAAGAAAATTGGTTGATTTCAGAAAACTTAACGACTATTTTAACTTCGCAGACAGTTCGCGCGTTTGATGAATGTGAATTCAAACAGCAAATAGCTGTTTTTATTTTATTTTTGGATGAATTTAAATTTAACTAGCTGACGCAGCAACGTCGTCTTGTATTCAAATAGTTTAGAAAAATACCTTTGAAGACGGAAAAAATGAAAGTTGAACTGTAGGTACACGTAGATATCACTTAAGATAGATCAATGTGACAAATGCTATTTAGGCAGGCCTTTCATTTTTTGCGGAATGGCAGCAATAGGTAGCCTATCTTGTTTCGCCTTTCTCTCTCTCTTTCGTTAGTTGTAAGTATGTACCTACAACTAACGGTCAAAAGGAAAATGCAATATTAACTGCCACAGTGAAATTGTTTGGTTATCGTAGTTTACGGTACTTGACGTACCTATACAATATATAACTCAAGTTTCTTGTTAGGTACGTTTTCAACACTTTCCGGGACACTGAACGAGACACAATACAAGCTTTATTGTTTTGATGTCTAGGCGTTTAGTGTCTCGGAAAGTGTTAAGCTACTTATAATATTTTCACACACTTCACACTATTTAGAGCATTGTGATTGGTTTTCTGAATCATCATTATAGGGAATTAAGGTCTCATAATGACTTAAAACAGTAACCTAACATGGCTTTAGCATGCAACCTCCTTTTTTTATTTTTGGGTGGGAAATTATCAAATAACTTCTCCCGCTCTGGGCGGAGCGGGAGGGTGTGTCAGACTTCTACTGACTAAAACCCACCCGTGTTCCTTCAGTTGCCTGTGTGCCAGGGCCACGGTATCCCTTTCGGACAAACCCGCAACCCTGGCAGGCACCGGTCCTAGCGGACCCCGTCAGTGCGTGCTGCGTGGAACACAACGCGCCGTCGACCCGGGCCTGGTCCTTACCGGACGGCGAGCTGCCCATAGCTCGCCGTCCGCAAGCCCGCGCCTACGGTGACTAGGAACGTGGGGGCGCACAGACTGCCGCTCCCTCACGCGTTCCACCTCCTCCTTCGCGAGCATTACTGCTTCGCAGAAGGAGGTGACTGCCTCCCATGCACTCTCGCTCCAACCATGGCCACCGGCACCGGCGTCGGCATGGCCACCGGCGGACCATAGCCTGGACCAGGGCCGGACGCGAGAGATCACCGCCGCCAATCGCCTCCGTGAGGATACGGCGGTGCTCTGCCCAAGCCGGGCAGACCTCCACCGTATGCACCACCGTGTCCTCCGGGTGATCCACACAGTGGTAACACCCGGGCGTTTCCTCCCGCCTAATCCGAAACAGGAACCTCCCGAAACACCCGTGTCCGGTGAGGATCTGTGTCAGGCGAAAGTTGAGGACGCCGTGGCGCCTCTCTAGCCACTCCTCAAAAAGGGGACTTATCGCCACAACTGTGGCGTGCCCAGCATGCAACCTCCTTGAGTCTGATAAAAGTTGATGGCATAAATACGAGACAAACATTGATTCATCACGTCACATCACGATCACGTGGGCAATGCCATACAAAATTTTAATTATAAAGATTTTTCGGATGTTTGTTTTGGGTTTTTCCTAAAAAATTTTTTCTCTAAACCACACCCAACTCGAAGAGAGAAAAAAAAAATCTTTCGAGTCATTTTCGATTTTTTGCGAGATTAATACAAGGCAATTTATTTTCATACATACAGATAAGAAAATATTTGGCAGTCAGCTTAATGGGCTGACAAGCGTACCTATGTCATTAAATATAATTAAAAGGATCCAAATTATTATCCAAAATATAATAAAAATAGGCGTGTCATTTAAATGGTGTATTTATGCGTTTGTGTGTTTTTTATCCTATTATAGTGGACTTTCATCCCAAAGTGGATTTCAGCTCGAATGAAATCAGTTAATGAATACGAGCCGAAATCCACTTTGGGATGAAACTCCTTCCCTTACATAGTTTGTGAAAAATAAATTAATCTAACACGCATAACAATTTACCTATAGCTTTAAATTTTATTGAAACTCCTTGAAACACGTTTCCGAATGAAACTTTTAATTATGAAACACCTCTCTGTCACGTATTCCGTTCGTTAGCTTGTTTCTCTAAAATATATTGAGAGGTAAAATTAAATGAAGTCGCTATGTCTGTAAAGTTTTTACCTTAATCCTGTGAGAGACAATTCGTTTAAACTTCCAAACTGTTTAATTTGTACAGAAAAGTAAATTGTACTGAATATATTATGTGAGTTAATTTAAAATTTTAATTGGGAAGACTTTAGAAAGAAAGAAAAATTATTATTGTGACTCGCGCAGAAAGATCACAAACTAAACTAAACACACAATGATAAAAGTATAAAAAATAAAATGTATAATTATACAGGAAAAGTTTTTAATCAGACGTGTTTTATTATACACCTATTTCTTACTTATTTTGAAACTGGTATAATGGATACTCGTCGCGCAACGCACCGTTGATGGCGCGAACAGTGAAGCGGAACGCAGTAGTAGGTAACTATCAGCTGTACGCTCGTACATTGATATTATTACGAATAGATCGTATCCATATTACGCTGATAACAAGGGGACCAAAAAAAAAGTATCGAACAAATAATGAATATGCGTTCTATTCATCATCATCATTTCAGCCCAAAGATGTCCAATGCTGGACATAAGCCTCCCCCAATTGGGGGGAATAGCCATAATCGCCACGCTTGGCAGGCGGGTTGGCGATCGCAGTATGGTGTTAAAAATGCTTAGAGAACGTTGCTGCCCATTCTTTAGTAAGTCCCTTAGTCGCCTTATACGACACCCACGAGAAGAAATGGGGTGGTGCTATTCTTTACGTCCGGCACCACACGGTACCGTCCGGCACCACACGGTACGATGTGTGTTCTATTACTGATACTGAACTACCAATAAAAATTTGCGCACAAAAACTTATCCTGTATAAAAAGAAAAAATATAGAAGGTCCTGTACGAGGCCAAAAGGCTCCTTTCTCAGCATAATGCTGCGAAATTTAAACATAAGTGTCGCAGCGCTAGTATTCTGATAGGCCCCGCTGTGATGTAACGGGCAGGTACAGAAATACATAAATAATTATCAATAAAATGAAATAATTATGTAAAATAAAAATAAAAAATTCGCACGTACTTTACGATGTCCTCCGCCTTAGTGGTGTAGTGCAGGCGGGAGATGTACACCGGTGTGTTTGGCGAATAATAATTTAAACTACACTTTCGCTGTACAGTCAAAACAAACCAACATGGACGAAATACCAACTACGCTTAACCCATTAACGTGTGCGACTCTGTGCGTGCGAAGATTTGTAATATGACCACAATTATTTGCTCACACAATCAGTAAAAGCAATTAGTAAGCAGTACCTTTGTGCTCTTTTATGTTAATATATTGTCCTGTCAACTATTTTGTGTGTACATAAATAAATAAATAAAACTAATTGAATAAATAGGAAATAATGTTTTATATAATATTAGTACAAATTCAGTGTATGTATTATGATTATCACATAATATTATAATTGGGGTATTTGGTGGACATCTGTTGTAGTAGATATTTGTTTCTAAATCCCTTACTGCGCACTAGCCCAGATTCCGGGCTGCTAATGAGAATTTAATTATCAAAAATCTCAATTAGGGATATTTTACCCGACCCAGGAATAGGGATGATGACTAAAAAAATATTTTTTGTCCGTCATGTAGATTATTAAAAAATATTGGACACGTATTTTTCTTTTTTTACGTAATCAAAACATTACGGCGATACATTGAGTTCAAATGTGGCATGACGTCACTTCTCAGCAGATTTTATACGAAGCTGTGACGAAACGAGCCCGCCACTCCCCAAGTTTAATGTGTTTTATCTAAGTCATTTTTTATTAATATGATAAAGCAAAAAATACGTGTCTAATACTTTTTATTATCTGATTGACGGGTTAAACAGTTCTTCTTTTTTTTTACCCAGGACACATCCCTATTCCAGGACTCGCTGTATTCGGATAAAATTTTTAAGAAGTCAAGAACCAACCCTTAAAAGATCCCGTCAAACACTAGATAACACACCCCAAACTAAAAACGGTAATGTTCCCAAACAAAACGGGCGACATATCTTTTTTACCGAAAACATCGTAAACGGGGATATTGTTACAGAATTTTAGTAGCAATAATTTTCAAGTCCCCACTTAAATAACATTTTCAGCTCGCAGTACTATTACTGAATTACACTGAACAGCTTTTTACAGATTTTCATGAATTGTTAGAGGAGACGTGGCTTTGAATACAAATGGCAAATCCACAGAGCAAGGCGAAGCCTCGACGCCCTCTGTTAGAGGCGGCATTGTCAACATTTTCCGTACAAACCAAGCGTGTCATTGTTTAGTCACACTATGACACAAATGGCGTATTAAAACTAACGGCTTTGAATAGTGGTCCGTGACAGCAGTTGTGCGCTTAAAGGGGATGAGCTAAGGTAGCCCGCGAAAGGGAAGCACAAAAGCAGCGAGGACACAAAAAAATGTGTTAGAAGCATTTATATGCACTTAAACAGACTGATTCGTGTAGAACAGAGTTTATAAGATTACACATTTTGACTTTACCTTCATTATACATATATGAAGCAGCAGTAATGATAAAACACGATTTAAATAATTATGACACATTGAGAAGTGCACGGTATAAAAACGTATTAAGCGGAATTAAGAGTGTAGGACAGTTAAGTTTGAAAAGAGTATATTTGGGATAGGAGTAAAAATTAATAACAAACTTCCAAATTATGTAAAAAAGCAGTGTAACCTTACATAGTTTTAAAAACAATTGAAAGGAATTCTTGTTATGTAAAGCCTACTATTCAATCAATGACTTTTTAATGACAAAAATACTGGTGACCAATTGATAAGCTATGTTAATGTCTCAATGAGTAATTTAATTTGTATGACATCAATAAGTAATTTAATATTAATTTTAATGAAATCAATGTATTTATTACTTAATTTTTAAATCTGTCTTTGTGAATGAACAACTACATATATTAATGCATGACTAATGATAGACGTTGACTTAGGAAGAATAATGATTTTAAGGTTAAATAATAATAATAATAATAATAATTTGTTTATTTCCAAAAAACTTAGTATTACTTTACAATGGTAATGTGGCAACAATTTCAATAAAAGTAATGAGATTAGCATCTGTAGCCGAACTAGGCATAGCCTGTATTTCTAAATGAATATGGAACCAACATTAAATATTGTACACCTTATAGGTATGTTACAGCGATCCTTTAATGATCATAAGAACCTATTTCACCTGTGACAAACAATAAATGAATTTGAATTTGAGTTTGAAATCCCAATTTTCTTCCTTTTTTTTTTCATTTTGCAGTTCAGTGTATGTTTTCAGTTGTATGTTGATTAAACCGACGTGGTCGTAGCAAATAAGGGTTTACAGGATTATAATCATTGGAAACAGCAATACAACTCCTAAAGTTAGACTTAGCCTCTAATGTCATGATTTCATGAAATAGTCATTCAATTGGGTAATATGAACTTAGAGAGCTGTATTGATGATTTGGTTGAATATAATTATATAGATAAATATTCGATTCGGCCGCGAATCATACACAAAGCCCAGTCTCCAAATCCAGTATTGCCATCTCTGGACGCTACCGGAGCGGCGTATCTGTGCTCTATGGCTAAATCGGTCCAGTATTCTCGATTTTTTTTTTTCTCATCGGGTCATGTCATGCCCTTTTTGTAAGAGGTAATGGAATGTTACGAGCAGTTTAATACGAAATCATGATTCGTTTAGCTTAGGAGTATAACCGACATGTATGCCGTGACGGCAAACGGCATGACGCTATCTTAGATGTAAGTTATTCCTGCATTGGTACAACAACTGATTATAATGGGTACCTCTGATATAGAGTTATATGCGTGTTCAGGCATTACATATAATGGTTTATTAATTTCTTTATCATTTACAAAATGTACGGCTACTTAACTTACACCGTTCAAGGCTCTTCTTTCTTTTATGTATTCTCGTAAATAGGAAAAGGTAATAAACGGTCAACTTAATAAAATCTTGCTATATTCCTACCGTTCGGTCCTTGACTCAGCTATAAGGAAGCAACCCATTGTCACTATTAGCCCAGGTACGCACGGGCGATTTTTTATCGCCCACTTGATTTTCAACTCTCGGTGTTGGGCCGAGCATTGAGAACCCAACAGAGTGCGTCCGAGCGCGTCAAAAAAATACAATGTTGGATTTTCAACTTTCAACGCTAAGCAGAGCGTTGAAAATCCAGTGCGCAATAAAACATAGCCCTTGTTGACGAGAGCTTATATATTCCTCTCCCAGCTCTTAAACGACATGGAGAATCTTGACGTTTAAGGGTAATGTCCCACTTAAAACTGACTTCCTGGCATAAAAAAGCTTCTAAGCAAACGACGATAAGGTATTCAAAACTTTTTCGGTATACATTGCGCGTTTTATTCGTTTCATCAGGTGTTAAATTTGGAAACTTCTCACAAAAAACGCAATAGAGTGCGAATAGGCTGTAAGTCGTTTTGTCTAGTGATGGTTTCGGGTGGACAGGGCCTGTCGAATTCTTTTATGACTTTATTTTACTCTAGGGACATGACGCGACAAGTATGCAAATTTGGCTCCGATTGTCAATGCTTGGCGAATAAGGTATTCTTATTTAATTCCTTGGCTACTTTAGATCATAATAAAACTGGATAAATGTTAGTAGGTATTGCATAATTTAAGTTGTTTAAGGCAAAAGCGTCAGAGTTGCCTACGAAATGCAATTAGCAGGCCATTATCAGATTGTTTGTTGATCATATGATTCGCGGCCGTATTAAATATTTATTTATAGAATTTTAATCATAAAAATCACTAATACACTCTCGGACGAGCTGCAGATATCGAATCTATTTTCATTCTACAGAAAAGAGCCAGCCATCAGAGCAATATATGGCCTCCGCAGGCGTGATTCTCTAAGGGAACTGTTTAAAGATCATCATGTGATGCTCAGTAGCAGGATTTACACAATTAGACACGAACTATAATTCACATTCAGTCTGTATTTGGGCAGAGTAACGTCCTTATCACTAGTTCACAATAAAATAATGAATATTAAAAATGATTTGCCTGCCATGTCTTTATAGAAACTTGACAGCCATCTTTTAAATCTAAAATCAGTTATTTACTCAATAAGTTATTAAATACTAAATTATTGTTATAAAAATCAAATAAATGACTTATTATGGGAAAATAAATACAAAGAATATTATTTAGAATATTAATGACAATATTTGAAAGTAATTTAGGATTACCAAAGCTACTATTACTATTACGACTACGACATAATCGTCGAGTATCTATTTGGTACTTGTTAACACATGACATACTAGTAAATACGCTACGATTGACATGGACGATTGAGATGGCCTCGCCGAAATCTGCGCAGCTGTACGTTTTTTTTCCACAGTGAAGCTAGTTACTCATCTAACCTCATTTCTCTTTGGTACTCCATCATTAGACCTTGATCATCACCATCTATCTATAACCTTTTCATTGAGACCATTTCAATGAACCCAAACACGATACCTCTGCTGTAAGTTGGTGAGGAAGTTCGGTATCCTGCCAATTCCAGATGATGCTGCAGTATCAGTTCAAATTTTGCATGTTCTAATATCATTGAAATACCAGAACACCAAACGACTCGATCATACCTGTGGCAGATGCTACATCCATTCATCAACTAGAAAAGAGCTGATAATCTTCAAACGTCTGAACTGATTTTATTCAATCACTAGCTTTTGCCGGTGATGTCGGTTATCACGTAAAAATGTAGCCTATGTCCTTCTCCATGTTCCAGGCTATATCTTTGCCAAATTTTATGAATATCGGTTCAGCGGTTTAGGCGTGAAAACGTAACATACAGACAGACAGACAGAGTTACTTTCACATTTATAATATTAGTATGGAAGTATGGATAGCTTAATCGAGTCAGTGGTTTGTGACCAACTATGGCGCAAATAGACACACAGATACATGCGTTAAACTTATAACATCCCTCTTTTCCTGTCAGGGGTTAAACAGCATAACTATTTATCTACCAACAGAGAAAATCGAATTCCATACTTTGTCGTTCCGTGCAGTAGGGATCTATTTCACACAGTGTAGATACTTACGATGATATCTCTTTGGTTCCGTATGCCTCTTTTGATTGCACAAACCCCTCGACTGCGAACCAAGTTGATCCACTATTGAACCGAGAACCTACCCTCAATCACATTGGAATTCTGTTTGACTTTGATTTCTCGTAGCCGGATAGGTAGGTACTTAGGTTTAGTACTAGAAATATCTAGCAAAATAGGTCGTAAGTAATTATTTTATTGATTCGTTTAACATAAGTATAGGAAAATAAAGTTCTTTAAAATAAAATATAAAAAATTAGCTTCTGCCCGCGACTTCGTCCGCGTGAAATTTCTTGACCCCCGGCCCACCCCGTCGCATCGCATCGCCTGCCCGCGCTATTACTTCGTTTTGGCTTAGTGTTCTTTCTTAATTTTTGCTCGGCTTCTAAGAGTCTTAGCGTCATGTTTAATAGTCTACCGTTGCGTTAGCTTCCAACCATAAGCCTAGATAGTAAATTTAGTGATTTTTCCTCGAAAATTAAGGACTTTTCAACTTCATCCCCCTTTTTAACCCTTTGGGGGTGGAATTATTAAAAACGCTGAGACACGTATAAATTAATTTTCAATCATCAGCCTAAACACAAAATTTGAAGCGCCTAACTTCAAAACTGACGGACTTTCATATAAACTTCCATCCCCTATTTTACCCCCTTAGGGGTGGAATTCCCAAAAATCCTTTCTTAGTGGATACTTACTCTTCAAAATCAAAATCAAAATATTTTATTTCACATAAACCTACATGGGCACTTATGAAACGTCAGAAGCTAGGTGCACGGTTCGAGTTAGTCGTTTCCTATGGAGAAGAGCCGGCAAGAAACTCCACGGTTACTCTTTTAAAAATAATTGGCTTTACAATATTATTAAATAACAGTGATAAGTAATAGGTATGGGAGGACAGTGTAGGCCTTTCATCAATTACCAAAAACACACCCTCCAAGTTTCATGTCTCTAGGACCAGCAGTTTGGGTTGTGTATTGATATATCACCCAGTCAGTCAGTCAGTCAGTTTGCAATTTGAAATCCACTTATCCATTTATACACACGGTACAGTTACAAAAACCTTTTAGTATCGTTTGCCTCCCAAAAGTGCCCCCATATTCAACCGCTGGATGCAGGACCTCAGAACCGGCCCAAGTGGCGGTGCTTTGGGGAGACCTATGTCCAGCAGTGGACGTCTTTCGACTGAAATGATGATGATGATGATGATTCCAATGCTTAGTACCTAATGGACATGCGAGTATCAAAACACGCGTTAAACGTTAAAGTGTTCCTTCAAAACACGAATCTCGATTTTATTCATAAAGTTCGCTCTTGAATATAGAATTCAAAAACTAATTCGTGCCGTTGGGACTTAACTGCCATGAATAATGTGCCCTGAATAAGACTAAATAGCATATAGGGAGTTTTTTTTGTAGAGGATTGATAAAATCAGTAATTTTTTGATATTTGCGTATAACGCCTGCAATCCCCGAATTGTAAGGCTATGTACTATCACGGACATCTGAAACGGACCACCATAAGGACTTTTGTTGCTTTCAGCGCTTGGCCGCTATTACCTACGCTCATCGGCCAATAGCATCGCAACATCAGATTTTGCATTTGAGCATTTGATTTTGATTTTTTTGCTGAGTCGCATGCTTTTGTAAAAGAAAAAAAAAAAGAAACAGCCGAGGTGGTCAGACATCTATTATCATTGTAACAGAGCCTGAGAAATTTATTTAAACAAAAGTTTTTTTTATTGGTCGTCGCAAAAAGGGGCGGTAAGCAGATATGGACAACTGTGAGTACGGGATTTTGTTTTGAAAGTGTGATGATTCGGACGTCCCCGATAGTACCTACATTTTCCCAGTTGTGTTTAGTTAGGTTTAAATCTCACGTAATAGGGGGCGAGCCTATTGCCATTATGCCTAGTCTTTTTCCAATTCTGTTTGGGTTGGTTTCCAGTCTAACCTGATGCAGATGAATACCAGTAATTTACATGGACCGACTGCCTAACTGACATTATGGATATTTCCATATGCATTTAGTATATATGTAGCTGTTATTTTAGCATTTCAAACAGACACTTAAATTTTATTTATTTGTATGTACTTATATGTGTAGGTGATATGGATGTAAGAGAGAAATTGTGTTGCGGACGTCGTAGCTCCATAATAATTAGGTAATAAGTAGATTTAAGTATGATTAATGTCATTTAAATAAATACTGATTGATTAAGTAGATATAAGTTAGACATAAGTGTTGACTTTTTATCCAATAAATGTTTAATTTTATATTAGGGACCTCCTGTACAGAGAATAGGGTTGTATTATTCAGATGTAAGTACATACGATAATTGTAAGATGGCTCTGAGCGCGGCTCAGACGCGCACATACAGGTCGAAACCTGTTCGGAGCCCAGACTCAGATAAACAAGCAACGCGGTACGCTGACTGGATAAACGACAGCGAACGCACTCAGCGCCACCCGCAACTTGCGTCTAGATAAAACTGTATATAAAAGGGCCGGTTTGTTGCAAAATGCCTCCCCACGTTAATAATCAAAACACTGATTTTATCCAGCCACCGTCGGTCCCTTGCCACCCTCCCTCCGACTCAGCTGCCCTAAGCCGAGGTTCGTACCCCACAGGGGGTGCCCTTAGCGAGCAGCAGTCGTTTAGTTTATAGTTTTTACGCCCTGGCTGGAGGCATTAAGTTTCGTTAGGAGCTTAAGGCAGCCACAGGAAAGTCCGTTTAAAGAGTCGGAACCTTAGTGGTTACACTCTGAGATGCCCTAGATAAAAAAAAAAAAATGTTAAATGCGGCATTCGTCGCTCAACAGTCAGCAGCAAGCCGGCCCTGAAGAAACAAGAAATAAAACACCAAGTAAGAAGCCTGAAGTTTTAATAGAAAAAAAAAGTCCACCGTGTCAAATTGAATCTAACAATATTTAACTTATTCAGCTACACTAACTTCATAACCATAATCTAAGCATTTTATGAGTAAAAGATCACTTTAATTAAACATTATGCTTATAATCACTGACATCTATAAAGGAAAACATCGTAACTGTACTTGAGCATTAGCAAGTTTAGAGGGTTATTGGTTATATATTGGCATTAGTAAGTTTAGAAGGTTATTAAAACACAATCTTATAGGACTGTATTACTAAATATTACATCATAATATTACATCATAAACAACAATTTTTAAATAAAAATATTAAATGCAACGCTCTAAATGTATAGAAAGACGTAATCGTGAATTTTTGTTTTTGTCAATTTTTATCTCAAACTCAAACCATTTATTTCAAATAAACCAATTACATGCACTTTTGAATTGTCAAGGGTCGGTCAGTAAGAAAAATGAAGCTACATGCCCATTCCAAAGCGTAGTAGGTTCCTATGGAAAAGAACGGGCAAGAAACTCCACGGACACTCTTTAAAAAAAAATATTGATACAAAATATGAGTTACATCATTCATGTTGAAGTAATATATACATGTGAGAACAATTTAGAAAGACGTGAACGTTAGAAGCGTCCGTAATAAAAACAATTCAAAATTTAAAATAAATTAAAATAAGCCGTGGCAGCTAAGAGATGACCAGCCCCAAGTGACGGCGCCGGTTCACGAACATGACGTATGGATCAGCACCATTTAGCTCCACCATTTAGAACTTAATGATCCAACACACACGCCACCACCAGCGAGATATTTGAGGTGAGCACGACAAACTCTCAGCCGCCAAGGCACATTCAAGTCAATAAAAGACATATTACCCGGTAAATGGTAGCTCTATAGTACATATGTAGTACTCACACCTGTGTTATGCAATTAAATAATTCAAGGAGATAGAGTTTATACAATGCAAAGATAGTCTTACAATCTTCAGCAGCTCCAATAATATTTTCAAATGCTAATCAATTAGTTTATGCGCCCTTATGGAGCAGGACCAGCATTGAGCCAAGCATTTTTGTCAGCGATGTAGCCTTCCAACTTATAATATGCTTGGCTGCATAGTGTGCGTTTTATGTAAGATTTTGTTTTTTTTTTTTAAATGTTGTTTCGTTCGATTAGAGTTATGTTTTGTGATACAGAGAGTGAGGGTGATACAATCCTGTAAGGTTGTTAGCATTTTAACAATAACCCGGTATATTTTAATACTCAATCATAATAGAACACTCCTGTTTTTCCATAAAAAGCGCTCCATAAGTGTGTTACACTGTGACACCAAAAAGAAAAAGACCACTGCACAAAACCAATTTCATTTTTTCTGGTTATATTATGATTCCGCATAAAATTGGGTCATACAAACAGCGCTCGGAGAAAGCATTATTATGCATAATCTATGAGAAAATGTTATATAAAATTAACTCTATTCTTTCATATGTAAGTGTAAATATATTCAACATTTATTATGTATGGTAAGCAATCTCCGAGTTTCGCATATGTTTAATTTTTTTTTATTTTTCAACGAAGCCACGAGGTACTTTTTCGCCAGATGAAATTCAAGCAATTGTTTCTATATTTCTGTATAAAATTGTGTGGGACCACGGCTTAAGGTGCCCTTATCTACAGTTTTTTCAGTATGAAGGCTCGTACAGACTCACGCGATAACACGGGCCGCGACAGGCAGCGACAAAGAAATTGTGCTACTAGAGTCGCTTCGCGCCCGCGATATCGCGCCAGTGTGTTTAAAGATTATGTGCGGCTAGCTATAGGAGATTCTTTGTAGGCTGTAGAAGATTCTTTGCCAAGATGTATGAACGTAAACGAAGCAAAAGGAGTGAAATGAAATCCCTTTTCAGTAGGAACATTTCTGTCTTTATATACTTGCACACATACAAAATTGGTATATAGTAATATTTAACAAAATACTTCATTAGGAGAGTTTAGACTCTGCCAGGGTTGCGGGTTGGCCGATAGAGATACAGTGGCACACAGGCAACTGAAAGAACACGGGTGGGTTTTAGTCAGTAAAAGTCTGACACGCCCTCCCGCTTCGCCCAAAGCGGGAGAAGTTATTAGATAAATTCTCACCCAAAAAAAAAAAAGGAGACTTTAGACTTCTTGAAAACAACCTTTAGATTCCGAGGCTCGAAGAGAAAACTAGCCGAAAAAAAAAAACAACTTTAGAAACTAGCCGACGCCGAAACATCATGTTTCCAGTTCTTTTTACGCAGTAAATGTCAAATGACATACTTTTAAACTTCGTGACTACGCTGATACAAAAATTAATTGAAGCAATCACATACTTCAATTTTATATTTAGTATTTAAAATCACGATTATTATTATATTCGCAACACCACACTGCGCTCCAAAACACAGATTACTGACGTTGTTCAACAAGCCGCTAAGCTGAAGTGGGACTGGGCTGGCCACGTCTGCCGTATGCCCAATGAGTTGTGGGCCAAAATTCCCCCTATTTGGAGCCCTGACACAGCCAGAAGGCGTCGCGGCAGACCCCGTAGAAGATGGCGGGACGAGCTGGAGAAAATAAACGACCAGTGGTCCACATTAGCCCTGGATCGAAAGAGCTGGAAGTCATGGGGAGAGGCATTCTGTAGTTTCTGCTTACCCCCATGGGAAGAATACGTGAGTTTCAATCTTTCAATTGTATTCAATTCTTAGTTTTGTACAGTTTTGTTTAGGGCAGTGGGGACTTACGAGTTTTGAGGTCAAACTCAGGTAGGCCATGGTCCGGAGCGAGAGTGCATGGCAGTCATCTCTTTCTGGGAAGCAGTAACGCTCGCGAAGGAGGAGGCGGAACGCGTGAGGGAGCGGCAGTCTGTACGCCCTCACTCCCCTAGTCGCCTCAGGAGACGCCCTGGGCGGCGGGAATCGATAGCCGATTCCCGGCCACCGTAGGCGCGGGCTTGCGGACGGCGAGATATGGGCAGCTCATCGTCCGGTAAGGACCAGGCCCGGGTCAACGGAGCGTTGTGTTCCACGCGCGTCTCAAAGAGATGTCAGCACGCACTGATGGAATCCGCCGGGACTGGTGCTTGCCAGGGTTGCGGATCTGTCCGAAAGGGATACCGTGGCCCTGGCACACAGGCAACTGAAGGAACACGGGTAAGTTTTAGTCAATAAAAGTCTGACACGCCCTCCCACTCCGCTCAGAGCGGGAGAAGTTATTGGATTATGGGCCACTCCCTCTCACAGACAGGAGACCTGTGTCCCAGCAGAAGGAATATTATAAGTTGAATAGGCTCAGTTTAGTGACATGATATCCTCCATCTTTCTGGCACTGTAAATGTATGATGATAGAACACCATCATCTAAAACTCTTTGTGAATTTAAAACTGTATTAGAAATTATAAAGTCTTACACCCGAAACACAAGTTAAATCTTACTCTGGGTGCCAGAGTTAATCGAAAACACTCTTTCTCTTAGTTGTAACCCTGCATATTGTTTTGATAAGTGTTTTTGTACAACTGAAGGAAATAAAAATTATTTATTTATTCACAAGGCAACTACAACAGGTAACAAACACAGTATATCAGTAGGATTACATTATAGGTTTCGACCTGATTATCACCCAAAGCGTAATCGCACAACACGACTAGCAACAACAATAATAACGATGACAACTGGAGTAAAAAGCTTACTTCACAAAATTACAGCAACAAGATCTGTGCGTTTGCTCTCCAACACACTTCTAGCTCATGTAGGCAAGGAATGTGTAGGAGACCACACACGCCAGATAAAATACATAATTGACAAAAAGTTACATTATTATTTATTTATTTTATTTTTTACACCACACTCAATTTATTTGACGCCAAGTAGCACTGATTTTTCAACTTAAAGCATTTAGCTGAAAAAAAAAAGCTACGCTGGTTCGATTTCCGCACGAAACAAATATTTGTATGAACTACAAGTTCCGGGTCTGGCTGTTTGTGTATGTGAGTTTAAATGTTTGTAAACGCACCTACAATACAGGAGAAATTCTTAGAGTGACCTAAGACCATAAGACAGTCCCCCAAAACACCCGACCTTCACCACTACCTAATGCTTAAGCTGGGAAGAAGAAGTGGCGCAACAAATTCCCCAGCATCTCTCCCCCAAATCTGTAAAATTCCAGAAACTTTCAGAATTTAACTCAATGGCTATATAGGTGACAGTTTTTTTTTTTTAAATTCTTTGCGAGAATCACAGTTGCCTAACATTATTCGAGCACAATATGAGGCTGAATTTATTCATTTTCCATCTAGCTCGTAACCCAATTCGTTTTAATTACCGTCAGACATCCCGCATTTTCTTTGTAAAATATTTACATACAAAAAGCTCTCGTTACATTATCTTTATTATATTTTGGTTCCTTATTATATTGTGTAACCAACAAAGAGTGATGAGTTTTATGTTCAAATATTAAAAATTACAAATAATTGCTGAAAATGAGAATTTATTACTCACTGTAATCCATTAAGACACTTTCATATTTAGTATTGTTTGACGTCAAGTAGACGCCGCGTGGCCGCTGCATCAGGCCCTTTGTACACACATGTGTTTTTGCTGTTAAAAACTAAGTTTTATAAATAAATAAATAAATAAATCCATTTATTTTCAGGCGACGCAGGACATATTTTTATTGTAAACAAAAACTTGTGTTAGTAATGTAAGTAGCACTTCACTTTGCACTACCTTGATTATGTGCTGTCCAGTAATACTTGTCCGCAGAAGCGACGGAACACCAGGTCCTGTGGTTAAAGTCTTGTTCGATGACGTGGGCCAGATTCAACTTAAGACTTCAACTTTAGAGGTGTGTCCAGACCTGGCGAATGCGCCGCTCGCGAGCCGCTTGCGAACTGCACGCGTGTTGCTCGCGTGCGGTTACAGCCTACATCTGGTACGCCGCTCTAGTGCAACCCTAGCAAGGCTCGAGTGGGGCGCGCGTGCAGCGCGCTCGCAGCTCGTGCGCACATACGCGTGAACTATCCGAGCCTCAGCTGTGAATTTGCTTCGCGCACCTCCTACGCCGTTCGAGTACGGCGCGTAGCTTGCCCGCGAGCAGCGCGCGGACGGCGCAAAGGCTGCGTACGAACATGAAATGCACGCGCACAGTTCGCAAGCGGCTCGCGAGCAACTCGCGAACGGCGCATTCACCAGGTCTGGACGCACCTTAAGGCGTTCGTGGCACGCGTACCGAATAACAATTCGGTACGCGCACCACGAACGCCTTCAAGTTGACGTTGCGGCGCGACTCCAGTAACTGCACCCTCGGCGTGTACCTTGTCTTCTGGCGCACGTACACCACGATGTCCTCCACCTTAGTGGTGTACTGCAGGCAGGAGATGTACACCAGTGTGTTCGGTATTGCGGCACGCAGGGTCACTTTGGGTCCCGTAGAAGCAGAGCTTCTGCCGCAGCGGTTCTTGTTAGTTTGCGATCGGCGCTTCCTCTTTCCGCCATAACTTAGCTATCACCTTTTATTCAGCGTGTTTAGGGGGCATGGTCGTCAGGCTAATATTTTAGCGATGAGACCGGGAATTGTGTCACCTCTTGTAAAATGTTTACATATAAATATGTAATTTTTCTGGTGTGCAAAGAGTATTCTATCTATCTATAGATGGAAGCTTGTTGACAGATACGTTTTTTCTACGGCGCAGTTCATACGCCGTACCGTAAAGAAAAATCGCGTTTACGCAGTTCATGTTTCAATGAAAGCCTTCCTCGGAGTCCCGTACGGTTTATAGAATTACCCTTGAACGATATAATTGTCTACAGAAAGCATGGTTCACCGTTGAACGGTAATACAAAAAACTATTAGTCGATACCATTATTTGGCTCCATACGAAATTACTAATATGCATAAATAGGTACGTAAGCAGAAATAATTCTATCGGAAAAGTTTATACTCAAAAATAGAATACTATTTTTTTGGCCCGTACATGCACACCTCCCAAGGGCTTTTTATTCGACGGAGCAACCAGTTTTTTACACCAATTCCACAGAGGGTACGCAGAAAACGAAAATACATTTTCCGTATATCCTTTTATTGTGAAAACCTCGAAATGTAAATAACGCAATACGAGGAATGGATGCGTGTATTCGTCATTTCTTTGAACATGGTTTTTTCGGGTGACGTGAGGCGGCCATTTTGTGCTGATTACGTTAAAATGTTTCGCGGTAATTGCACTTTGAAAGCATACGTTGACAATGTCGTGCTTTATTTGTGTTATGTTTTTGCCGCGTATTTAAGGGTTTTAGTCTACTGCCCGCTGTAGCATATGTATAGCATAATGGTTATGTGAGTAAATTAAATTAAGAGGAGAAAAGTGTTGCACAGTCTGGGCAAAACATTTTTTTAGGCAAATTGATACCCCGTCGTGGGGTATCAATTTGCCTAAAAAAATGTAAGTTATGTAAGTTAACATGTTAAAGGCGAAAGCGTCAGGGTAGCCCGCGGAATTCAAATTTCTTTACGTTTTATGCAATTTTCAGTTCAGTATCAGGTTTTTTTTTATTATTAAAACGTTGCCCCCACACTAGGATAGGATTTCTCCTGTATTGTTGGTGCATTTACAAATATTTAAACTCACATGCACAAACAGCCAGACCCGGAACAGCTACTTGTAGGTCATACAAATATTTCGTCATAATCGTAGAACAGTGATGGATCTGAAATGTATGTTGAACTCTGCCGCGCGTGCAATAACAGCAGTAACTATAAATTTTGTCCAAATAGAGTCAAATATAGATTCGGAATCAGCGCAATGAGCTGATTCCGAATCAATGCTCAACTAAATTTGGACAAAAATTATACTTACTTATACTTACTGCTGTTATTGCACGCGCGGCAGAGTTCAACATAAATTTCAGATCCGTCACTGTTCTACGATTATGACGATTTGTTCGGGAATCGAAACCGCGACACGCAGCGCAGCAGTCAATCGCTTAACCACTGCGCTAACTGTGAATCGGTTGAACGGACTGTAAAAAAGGTTTTTTTAAATTTCTAATCTTATTTCAAATGGAGTATAGATGATGCAATAACAACATCTAGTACAGCGGGGGTAGCGGACGGGAGGGACCGGCGTCATTCCGTGCGCTTTGCGTGAAAAAGTTCAGACCTGTATACTGTTCACGTAAGGGAATCAATTATGCCGAATATTCGGTTCGTATTCGTGTTCGTATTCGGCGAAACCCATGTTCGGCCCATCCCTAAAATAACACAACACGTCCCGGAATTAACGCATACAACCAAACACCCTAATTACAATATTATGTTATAATCATAATACATACACTGAATTTTTACTTTTATATATAAAACATTATTTATTTATTAAATTAGTTGTACTGATTGTAGTATAAAATTGTGGTCACATTACAAATCGGTACCGTGTGGTGCCGGACGTAAAAGGCGACTAAGGTACTTACTAGAGAATGGGCAACAGCGTTCTCTATGCATTTTTAACACTATACTGCGATCGCCAACCCGCCTGCCAAGCGTTGCGGTTATGGTAACCTCTTTGGGGGAGGCCAGCTATGTCCAGCAGCAGACGTCTTTCGGCTGAAATAAGGATGATGATGATACCAACGAGGCAGTTTAGGTGGTTTAGTCGGTATTATTAATACAACTTTTCATCACAGTTAGCTTTGTTGTAAAGTTAATTGATAAGCAAAGTGCCTGCTTACTTAAATTGTCCGTATAATCTAATCACAGCTGTCATTCTTTGACAGTTGTATGAAATGGCTTAAGTGAGAAGCGCTAAAGTAGCCCGGGAAATTATTTATTTTTTCAATTTCCTTTGGGGTAGGCCTATGTCCAGCAGTGGCGTTTTTCGACTGAAATCAGTGCCGGATAAAGCAAGCGCGGGGCCCGTAGCAAATACTATCGAGGGGCCCTAGATCTG
This sequence comes from Dryobota labecula, assembly GCA_947523025.1. Lineage (NCBI taxonomy): Eukaryota > Metazoa > Arthropoda > Insecta > Lepidoptera > Noctuidae > Dryobota > Dryobota labecula. Next base: position 5,665,556 of record OX383292.1, read on the forward strand.
CTACGGATTCTCAAGTATAAAGTGGTAAAAAACTCATTGGCCCGTCACGCTCATTGTCCCGTTACGCTCATTGTACGCTTGCGCCGCATCAATGTTTTGTTATGACGTTGTCACGTTAAACTATCGTCCGTAAACCAACTTTACAGACAACCAATTTTTTGTGGAATTATAATGTGGTCTTTGTTATTTTACATCCGATCTCACAAGCACTGTACCACCTAGTGCGATAAATGTTTTTATAGGAAACTAGCTGACCCGACAGACTTCGTCCTGTCAAAAGCTATTTGACTGTGGTAGTTTGTCTACGCGCAAAGGAAACTACCTACCTACCCTACCCTACCTTACCCTATCCTACCCTACCCTACCTACCTATCTACCCTACCCTACCCTACCTACCTACCCTACCCTATTCTACCCTACCCTACCCTACCCTACCCTACCCACCTACCTACCCTACCCTACCCTACCCTACCAACCCTACCTACCCTACCCTACCTAACTAAAACCTTCAATTTTTTTGATAAAATCTATTCTCAGACCTACCAAATGATGACTGACACGTTATGTCAAACGCCATAAAGTTACATTAGAAGATAGAGTTACCTACTTATTATTACAATAAAAATGTAAATATGGTCGTTTTCTTACAATTTTTTTTTTTTTAACTTTCTTAAATTTTTCTTACATAAGAACCTTTTCCTGGCAATAACAAACACAACAAAAAAAGAATTAGCGAAATCGGTCCAGCCGTTCACGCGTGATGCCGTGACCAAGGGAAATAGGGATTCATTTTTATATATATAGATAGATTGAACGTTCTATAAAAAAGGTCTCATATAATTTTTCGATAAATTCACTTTTTCAAAAGTTATTCGAGATTAAAGGTGGATATACCCTAAGTTGTCAATTTTTCTTTCATCTTCGGCAAAATTATTATTGTTTGTGGAGGTGGGCTGATTTGGATACGCAGGGCCCCTTTTTGCGCGGGGCCCGTAGCAATTGCTACTCTTGCGTCGTGGTTAATCCGGCACTGACTGAAATGATGATGATTACAAATCTACGCACGCACACAGTCGCAAACATATAAGGGTATATCATAATAGGTTTTTTGGTCCATTCTGGTTTGTTTTGACTGAGCAGTGGAAGTGTGACTCTAATTTATGTAGCTTTAATTATTTTTTAGAGTGGAAACGCTTAGAGAGTACACGCTAGGAGAACATATGGTGACCTAATTGGTGATGTTCTTCAGAAAGGGCAGGTGCGTAGCACTCGCAACCGGCGTGCGTGTATGACCAGATGTATGAATATAAACAAAGTAAAACGAGTATGTAGGGAGCATAGCAGGTGGCGTTCTATAGTTTCTCTCTACCCTCATGGAAAGAAGGCGTGAGTTTATGTATGTAATAATTTTTGGGATAAAAATTACGTATTATATAAAAAATGACAGAAATCGATTCAGTAAACGATTCTGAACAAATGCATTAATTCAGTTATACATTGTAGATACATCTCTGCCCAAATTATGTTATGTAATACTCTCTATTTACTTGTATATTATTTACGCCTAGACACTTTACTGCCTTGTGTTAGCGCAATTCTTTTTCTTCTCAAACTAAATTTTTCAGTCTATGTGATCCGCCATATTGACGATAGGGCTTTGATTCCTAAACTAGGTCCAGGTTAGGGATAGCAAATATCAAAGTCCCTAGACGAAGTGCCTATGATAAAACTGTCTTCCAATCTGCCGATGTAAAGAACCTTTCAAACATACATAGTAGGGTTCTTATTACTTTTTTCATATCTAAGAAAAGATTTAAACGAAATAAGATAATTTGTTTTCCTGGAAAAGTAATCTAGAATTCAGGGCCTATGGAAAATTTACATAAGCTCTGAATTCTCATTTGATTACATTACAACATTCTCATACGCATTTAATTTTTGCGTTTAACATTTGAACGTTATATTTCGTAACTAGCTGCTGTTCGCGGCTTCGCCTGCGTGGCCTAATAGCCTCTAAGTTACTCCTTATAATATTGGCTATATGCCAGTGAAAGTCCCGTCAAAATCAGTCCAGCCGTTCCGGAGATTAGCCGGAACAAACAGACAGACATACAGAGAGACAACAATTTTTTTTTAAATAAATGTTTGTTATTAGTAGGTACCGTATATACTTACATATGCATTTAGTAAAAAAGCTATTATTTTAACATTACAAACAGATACTTCAATTTTATTTATTTGTGTGATTTTTGAAAGGAGCTTTTTCCTTTATATTGTTATCGTGAAAATTGTGTGGGCTTCCACTACCTTATGATAATCATTTCAGCCGAAAGACGTCCACTGTTGGATAAAGAGCTAGACCCAAGCATCGCCACTTTGACCGGTTCTGTGCTTCTCGCATCCAGCGGCTTCCTGCGGCCTTCAAAAATTAATCTGTCTACCATGTGGGAGCCCTTGCTACGCTACATCTTCCGGTACGCGGTCGCCACTCCAGAACCTTTCGGCTACAACGGCCATCTGTTCTGCGAGCAATGTGCCCTGCCCATTGCCACTTAAGATGAATCAGAAATGAAGAGATTTGCAGGAGAACCAAGGTAATCGACATAGCTCGAAGAATTGCCAAACTTAAGTTTGGCTACACATGCCGTCGAGAAATATCTTTCACGATTTTTCTCTGCGGGGTAATTCCGTGACACACTCAAAATTCTGATGTCATTCATTTTTGCAATTTAACAATATTCATTGCGTTATTTACATCGTCGAACAGGCGAAATTTTTAAACACATGAAGCAATGAATTATGAATTTCCTTTAAAATCCTTCGGTTTGCTGTGTGTACTTAAGGGCCTATACTACCTCAAATGGCTTAGCATGATCCTCCGTTATGTCGAAAATACTGCAGCATTAATTTTGAAATAAATATAAAGTAAAGTTGAGGATTAATGTTAAGTACTATGTTAGCCGAAAACACGATTACATAAAATTTTCTCGATAGAAAAAAATTCCAAAGTTACCTCCAAACCGAACAATAAACCGCTGGTATTCAAAAAATACTTCAAGTTAGATAATGAAACTTTGCATATTAACTGAACTAACTATAAAACAGGTCTTATGTTATTAACTTTTTTTAAATGACCATTATTTTCACCGTAAAACGAAATTACCTAAACTATCGGCGCCTTGAAGCCTTTTCTCTGCCGCCCTGTCTCGCTTGCTCGCGTGATCGGTAGCAATAGTGTGCGAGCGAGATACAGAGTGAGGTGGTGCTGAGGTTGTATAGACTCTTAATATCGAGGTGCTGGTCTCGAAATAAATATTTGCAACTTTTTTTTGTTTTTTCTTATTACGTTTGTAGAGCGTTCTTTTTACAAATAAGTGTATTTTAGTTTGCTAACATGTTGAATCATAAATTTGTATGAGGTTTAATTAACTCCCATCTTTCAGCGCGAACAGTTAAAGCCTGAAGGATCACTCCAAAGGACCTCAGTCTCGCACGAGTGATTTTATTTAGGCTGAAACGCTCGAAGGGAAGATCCTTCCCGAATATATTAACCGATAACTTTACGAGGGTAGTATTTAGTTGTAGGTACTATATGTAGGTGTGTTGGGGTGTACGTTGGAAATATATACAAGAAGTTATTCCTGGAGGCAGTTGATTATTCGTTCGGGTTTCAGTAGTAAGTTTAAATTGTTATGACGTGATTTTGATATTTTTAATTCAATCATAAATTCGACAGTGGTGCCGATTCTCTTGTCACAAAATTCTCTAAACTACACTAAAAATCACCAAAATTTAGTTTATTCCTGTCAAACGACGATTTCCTATTCAGAAATTGACTAAAAAGACACAACTTAACTATATTTTAGTTTGACAGCACTAAGATTGAACTGAGTTTTTAATTTAGTGAAAATGGCAATTTCGCTATTCTGAATTTTACGATTTTCACCTAAAATTTAGATTTTCTAACTAAACCTGACAATTTTTCATTGCGATTAAAAAGGTGTGGAATAAAATTAGTTGTCATGAACTAAAATTCACACCAACACTTCGACTTCTGGTGCAAAAACAGTACTGTTTCTTTTGCTTTTATCTCGAAAATGGTCCGTCCTATCGCAAAATTAATGAAAATTTCGATCCCCATTATGAAATCCTTATGCCCCTAAAACTCAACATGTACGTAACATGTACGTATTTTTTTTTTCCATACTTAAAGTGAAAAATTCCATATACAACACGTTGAGGCTGGCCCGCTCCTGCGCGCCTCCGGCTCTAAAAAAATCATGGGGTAGAGCAAGCAAGTACCTACAACGTTGCGAAGCTAAAAGAAAAAAAAAATACCATGTGAAGTCGCGATTGTCAAATTCGATTTTAGTTGTGTCAAAGTTATTTTTAAATTTTGTGAATTTTGTTTGCAGAATAGCTTTAAGATTCTCATAGCCAAAACTACGGAATTTTAGTGATAGTTTAGTTTGGTGTACAAGAGAATTGGCACCAGTCTCCTTTGCCGAAGAATATAACGCCTACAAAATGTACTATCCCACTAATATAACAAATGTGAAGTTTTTGAATGTTTGTTACTCAATCACGCAAAAACGGCTGAACGGATTTGAATGAAATTTGGCACATAGATGGTTTATAACCAGGATTAACACATAGGATACTTTTTGCGACACCTTCCCAGCTTCTGCAATATCACTATGACTGGAGTTGGGGTTGTAGAAGAAGCTAGGTGGGTTTCTGTACATTGTACATATTTAAAGTCTGAAATTATTAAGGAAGAAGCAAAGGTCTTCTACAACCCCAACTCCAGTCATAGTGATATTGCAGAAGCTGGGAAGATGTGTTTCCTCAAATGGTATGGGCACGAGAAAAACTAACCTCCCTCTATTAGTACCGCTTCCAGTCATTCAGTAGGCAAATGTTAAGACTGATATCAGCTCCCTCCCGCCAACTGAGAGCGCAGCTAAATATCATTCCTGGCGCACATACCACCAAGTGCAGCAGTGGCTCGGGAATGAGCTGCCCCTTCAAGAGTGGGGATGGAAAAATGAAGGTGACATCTTGGCGCCAATAACAACAGAAGATTTACCAACACCCGAGGTTTTACTCAAAACAATATTTTATCGCTGCACCAAGGAAGCAGTGGCAAATGTGGATGCCGGAAAGCAATGCCGAAATGTTCTGCTGCGTACCTTCATTGCTAAGGAAAATGCTTCAACGGCGTGTCTTCTAGCGAGGAAGACGATGAAGATGATTTAGAGCCCTCTCAGGAAGAACCACTCACCACTGAGAAGGGCGAGGAAGAAGATACCACAGAAAACGAATATTTGCCAGGACCGTCACGACCTAAGAGGATAAAAATATGATTCACAGAATTGGAATTAGAAACGAATAAATAAAAAAAAAAAACTTTTTTTAATTTTTACTTTTCCAGGGTGTGTAGTTCGAAAACGGATGGGAATATGGAAAAACTTTATAGAATCAAAGGTATAGAGAATGCTATAAACTTTATAAAGAGACAAGTTAAAAAAAATTGGTTGTCTGTAAAGTTGGTTTTCGGACGATAGTTTAACGTGACTACGTCATAACAAAACATTGATGCGGTGCAAGCGTACAATGAGCGTAACGGGACAATGAGCCCTTAGATCATATACTTATCTAGATGACACATTGACCGTACCGAACGGCCCAAATAAAGTCTACTATAATTGGTAAACTCACTTCTCACAAACGTCAGTGTGATTTGAATCACTTAAGGGTAACGTGCTCATGAAAAATAATTAATTATGCCGGTTTATGCTGTCAAATTGTGTCGTAATTATGTGGGAAAACCGTATAATAACACCAAGATCACTTTTCATCGGTAGGTTTTGTTATTTAACCACTATTATTTTAAGAAAACACGATTCTTTATTCGTTATTTTGTAGGTTAGTCTGATTAGCCGATGTTGTCAGTTTATTAGATGTCTGTGTAATAAGATGTCACCATATTTGTAAATCAGATAACGTAGCCCAGGCAATCAAATTAAAGAGAAAATTGTTCCGAAAACAAACACAAAGAGATGGGTTTTGATTTATAAATTACTGTATTTTTTTTTTTTCAATGTATATTTTGTTGTAACTAAATTAAATAAAACACTCATCTACAAAATAATTAGGTACTTTATTTAACCTATTTTGTTTAACTTTCATCTTATTAAATAATTGAGAAAGGGTAAGTTAATAATTTGGAGCAGGCATCCCTAAACACGCACACCTTGACAGTTTTTTAAGTACACGAGCGGCACTCACACGCATCACGCAATTGGAGACAGTTTTTGGGCGTCGTTTGTTTGCATTGCTCTATCTAGACAAATAAATAATCTAAGAATGAGCCTAACGGTACAATTAGCGTAACGGGACGATGAGTCATCCTTTTTCGTGGATGCAGCCGGCGTTCATCGATTTATTAGACGTTGTCACATCAAAAAAAATTCACTGTAACAAAGTAGGTAAGTTAGTTGTGTCAGTCAAGGATTTTGATTACTTCAATAAAGATCATTGAAACTTTAATCTAATAATCTTGGTTGGAGCAACTATGTATTGACTTGATTGCTGCAAATAGGTTTTGTGATAACTCCAATCAAGATCCCGTTTCAAATCTCAATCAAATATAAGTAGTAGCTATGATTATTATGCTTGATAGGCTCAGATGCAAACAAGTTACTTAGTCAATCTAAACAAAATCTTCATTGTGGCAACTACTTTTTTTTTAGGTAAAAAAAAGCGATATTTAATAACACCGCAGTCAACACAAAGTTGCAAAGATTTTATCAATAATTCAAGAATATTCACGAAGATGATCTTATTCGCCGACCCCAAGTTTTGTATTAAACAAAGTAAAGACTAAAGTTTGACCAACTTTGTGTATTAAAGGTTTTAAATAAGGTTGCGAAGGAAAATAATGATGTGAAGTGAATTCATAAAGATTTTTTGGCTTATCTGTATTCCTCACCGTGGTGAGTGCAAAGCGAACTCTCTTATTTTAAAATATTTCATCATCGCGAATTCACACTTCAATGACGTCCGAATTTAATGGTCATATTCATTTATTGCATTTATGAATATAAATGTGGGTGGATGGAGAGGGAGAGGAAGGCCAAAACAAAGATGGATGATTGTGTGAAAAATTATATGAAAGAGAAGGGAGTGAATGATAGAGTGACGGTTGACAGGGGAGAATGGAAAAAGAAAACGTGTTGCGCCGACCCCAAGTAACAAGGGCAGGAAGATGATGATTCATTTATTGCATTCCTTATTGTAAAACAGATGTAACAAAAGCTAGGTACAAAATACACATGTAATGTAAACAACGCAATGTATTTCGAAGTTTTATTTGGAAAATTAGCTTCTGCCCGTGATTTCGTCCGCGTCTTTCGTGTTCCCGCGACCCACCGCGTCGTATCGCTTCGCCCACCCGCGTTATTACTTCACTTTCGTATAGCGTTCTCCTTGCCTTTTTTTCTTTTTGCACGGCTCTTAAGAGTCTTAGCGTGATATTAAATACCTTTCTCATGAATTGGGATAGCAAATATATTTTTATTAATCTGACCGGTTCTTCCAGAGATTAGCCCGTTCAAACAAATAATCTCTTCTGCTTTATTATTTTATACATAATATATTATATTATAGTATCAGTACATATAGGAAAAAGTTTTAGCGCAATTTTTTTGGTGGGTTTAGTATAACAAATTTCCATTATTTTTTCAATACTTTTTTTTATTCCGACTTGAAATCAGCAAAATATTCACAATCTATTCGTAATAATATCAATGAGCGCGTGCGCATGCAGCGGGTGTCGGCGGGGTCAACTTCCTGCCTAGCGGCAGGGTGGCGCCGAGCTGACCACCGGTTGATGTCGGGATGTTGCATAATATATATACCAGTCGCACGGTAAACTCTGATTGCACGATGCAGGATTTGTGTGACGTGGTCTTTGATGCGTGTGGCGTTGTAGATGCCGTCACATATAGATGCTCATAATATGCATGCTCTCAATAGGTTTAACGTTAAACGCATTTAGTGACTATTAATTGTGGTGTAAGTGGGTCTAAGTACTGACACTCGTACACCTTTGTTTCATGGCGTTTATGAGAACATAGATTTTGTTGATCCTAGCAAAATTGTAATAAACTCATTGAAAAAAGTGATATGCGGTAACATTTTACTAAAAATGCTATGGATTCGATAAATTCCTCTTTTTTGAAGTCGGTAAAGATATAAATTTAATTCAATTTAGTTTATTTACAAAAATAAAACATTGTGATTGAAATCGTTCTATATAATAAAAATAATTGAAAAATAAAATAAAAAAAACAATAATAATAATAATCTTTATTTATACAAAACAGATTGTAGTACATGTAATGTCACAAAGTGAGTAGAATTGAATCTCTGACAATCAAGTGGGTGAGGTGCTGCTCTCCTTGCTAGGCTATGAAATAGCCTGTATTAACTCGTAGAAGTGCCGATCCCCTCTAATTGTATTACTACAATTTTAAATTAGTTTTACAAGTTTTTTTAAATATTTAAATAAAGGTATTAGTAAAAAATGCGAGCGCATTTGTGTGTGTGTTGATGTGTGTGAGTGTGCTGTGTGTACGTGTATGGATCTGTGTGTGTGTGCATGAGCGTGAGCGTTGGCAGTGTTAGCGGGTGTAAGTAAGGGGATTGGATTAGAGTGGGTCTATGTTTCGGGTGAGCGGCACAATATACAAACTTATCATAAATTAATTAGATTAAATATTTCTCTGTTTCGTCGTAGGTTGTATCTTGGAGGAATGTGCGGACAGACTTTTTACAATTTTGATAAGACAATTTATATATTGGACATTTTTTGTTTATTGTATTGTATGGACACGGACCTAGATAGTAGAAGAATCTTTTAGTAAACGGCAAACGGCAACGGTTTGTGTTATTATGAAATATATTCATAATAACACAATAAAACACATGACACAAATACATAAATTAAAATAATAATATATATAAATTAAAATAAATAACAATCTACAAAATAATAATAATTAATTGATTTTTTATTTTTTATTATATAAATTTATTTATTTAATTTAATAATTATGTTTTTTAACACATTCATAAATTTAAAAATAACTCACATCATAATTAAAATTAACATTATGATAAAAAAATAGAATAAAATTATTCAATGTCAAGTCATTAAAATTAAGAATAGAAATCACTTAAAGATTATGACCATATTAGATAGTTCCATGTAAACTTAAATAAATAATAGGTATACTAACACATTACACATTTGTTATAAAAAAATAATGTCCTTAACATATCATCATCATTTCAGCCGAAAGACGTCCACTGCTGAACATAGGCCTCCCCCAGTTGGGGGGGGGGGCTTGCCATAATCGCCACGCTTGGCAGGCGGGTTGGCGATCGCAGTATGATGTTAAAATGCATAGAGAATGCTGCTGCCCTTTCTCTAGTAAGTCCCTTAGTCGCCTTTTACGAAACCCACGGGAGGAAATGGGGTGGTGCTATTCTTTACGTCCGGCATCACACGGTACCCTTAACATATATAACACAATAATTTCAGTCGGCTTAATAACTTACTATGTTGTTACTTCTTATGTTGTCAAATAACGCTAATACAAAAAAAAACCACCATAAAGCATGTGTGTAGGTAGATTTCTTCTTTACCAATTCCACAGCACATTTTGGTTCCCGCAAAGCAATCGCCCCAAAACTTCTATTCATAGAGGTAAACCGCAAACCCAATTGGTTTCCGGCTTTATTCTCCATCTCAACGAACACAATCAACTACCAACAAGGCAAAATCCAAACACCAGGGAATAGAAAACAGACTTCAGTTAGGTTTGTACGTTATCCAATTACCGTCTCACTAAACCTTGGTTAACACATAAATTTAGTTTGAACGTTAAGACGCCGATATATGCCAGTGACCTTGAGTGGTTAGCTTGCGTGTTCTTTACTGCGCTCACGCAACGCATCGTACGACCAGCCAGTAATAGGACTCGCTCATCCAGGAGCGCTGTCCCAAATAAGACGCTTTATTCATTTATAATTCATAAAACGAAAGGTATTTTGATAAAACACGTGTGCTAAAAGATCAATAATTAAATTATCTTAACAAGGTTTCAGAAAAATACGCTTGATAGATTTTGCGTAATTCTCAGTTCTTATCCACGTTAGACATAATTTTATAAATTAATTTCATTATGAAATATAAACATAATCGAAAATATTCATATATCTAGTTATTTAAAAAATGCTCTTATTAAACATATATTTTTTGCAAATCATTAACACTACTCGTTTAGACGTTATCTTTAGTATAAAAACACTAGCTGACCCGACAGACTTCGTTCTGTCAAAAGCTATAATATAAACTCCACTACTATACCCTACCCTACCCTACCTACCCTACCTACCTACCCTACCTACCTACCTACCTACCTACCCTACCCTACCCTACCTGCCTACCTACCTACCCTACCCTACCCTAACCTACCTACCTACCCTACCTTACCCCACCCTACCCTACCCTACCTACCTACCTAAAACTTAAAAAAAAATAGATGTTGGCCGATTCTCAGACCTACTCAATATGCTCACAAAATTTCATGAGAATCGGTCAAGCCGTTTCGGAGGAGTACGGGAACGAACATTGTGACACGAGAATTTTATATATAAGATTAAAAGTCGGTCATCGTCGCCTTAACACATAAACTTAGTTTGCACGCTAAGGAGTTCCAATGTAATCATCCTTCATGTTTGTTTTACGGGTCAAAGGTCGGCGATTGACCTTTATCCGTTTGTTTTGGTGGACTAAGAGCTATGACCTACAATTCAATTTAATCACCTTTTAGTCAGACCTCTACCACTGCTGGTGGTGCAATGTGGCTGACGGTTTTTACCTCAAAGCTCCATTTGTAACGAAGTTTGCAACCTTTGTTATATAGGTACAGGGAATTCCATCGTTGTACATGGCGCTCCCAATCAATGGTTAAAACGAACGGACAAAGTGCACATACACACCTAAAAATACAGGCACATACATTTCAACTTTTTTTCTTAAATTGGCAACGCACGGCAATGTCCTGTGATAGTAAATTCTAAATTTGAGTGACAAGATTTGTATAGCGCTACAAGGTTCTTTTGGTGCGTGGCCAAAATTAGAGCTAAAGTCGCCATCTTACTTTTTCAACACATTTCATGACGGTTCAGCCGCAAAATGTACCATTCGCAAAATGCACCATTCGCAAAATGCACCATTCGCAAAATGCACCTTTCTCAAAATGTACCTTTCTCATAATGCACCTTACTCATAATGCACCTTTCGCATAATGCACCTTTCGCAAAACGTACCTTTTTTACCTTTATTCCCATCCGCCCCCTTCGACCTTGCCACCGCTGCACCGGGGTGGTGGCTGACACTTATATTATTATTATTTTACATTATTTTTTATTCGACCTGATTGATTACTGTTGAATAATAAGGCTTAGTCGACAGTGCATTATGAGAAAGGTACATATTGAGAAATGTACATTTTGAGAATGGTACGTTTTGCGTAGGTATGGGGTGCATTTTGCGAAAGGTATATTTTGCGACTGAACCTTCATGACACAATTATTACACAAATGTTTACCAAAAGCAACAGATCCTTGTAAAGAAAAAGAAAGAAAGCAGTGGCACACTGCTGCTGCTTCCTTTCTTTCTTCTTCTGTGGCAGGCAGATTGTATAATTCGTCATTTTATAAACGGCGCTGTCTGTTTACAAATGCGCGGCGTTATACAAAATGCCGGCAAATTGGCAACTCATTAAATTTTTATAATTTCGAGATCCAGGCACCGCGACCAAGTGGGTTAGGTTAGGTTAGAACAGTGAACAACCGCGCGCGAGCCGAGCGAGCGAAGCCAGCGGTGCCGAGCGGCAGCTTTAAGAGCGTTCATCCCGCGCGAGCTGTCAATTTCGCATTTCTAGAGGTTTTTCGTGATTATTTAATTAAATTTAAATCAAAGTACCATTTTTGTTTTTTTTCTTCAGCCAAGCACTAAATCATTGTATTTTATAATATTTTTTTTACATAAAAATGTATGTTTGTACGCACAATATTGAGTGATTTATCATGTTATTTTAAGACTGTAGACTTCTTATAAGTTTTCCTGTAATCTATAAGTATAGAACCAATCTCTGTATTTTTTTCAAAAATGTGGGCTCTTTAGTTTCGGAGATAAGGGGGAGGGAATACTTAATTTTCATCTAGTTTAATAACTTTAAAACTGACTATTTTAAAATTATTAAAAAAAAAATTATACATCGTCATAACAAGTCCTTTCATTTAATATGTCATACGGTACAGTTTGCAAAACTTTTTATTTTCCTAATTTGTCCCCTAATAGTGTGAAAAAAATATGGGTTACCCATATTCAAAATTCATTTGTTTACATTACACGTTTGTGTTTGTCGAATCATATATACAATAACGAATCATACAATCTGCCTGCGACATAACTATGATGATTTTACTTGATATACAAAGGAGTTCTCTTTCGAAAATTTGAACTCAATTTCGTAGTGAACATTAACAAAAACTAAACTAACTATTGACAATTTTTTTTTTTTAACTATTCATTGCAAGAAATGCTGCGCCGACCCCAATTACAAGGTGGCAGGAATGTCGACATGCAACCCAAGTCTGCTATTTCACTCCAACACGATCCCATTGTCATTTTGCAAAAAGTTCGTAATCTGCTAAATTCATAACGGTCGATCATTGGTCGGTCAATGGTCTCGTAATACATTTGTATTACAATGGCATTTTGAACATTTATTCATGCCAGATTTCATTTATATTTTTATATATTATTTTTTAGTGTTATAAGCAATCTGAAGTTGGAAGTTTAGTAGGAAGTTTCATTTGTCATTATGTACGAGATTACCAATTCTTTCAATGGAGTGTCAGTGGCTGACCATTGAAAAGTCATAATAACGCCATTATATTAGTAGATTACCAAACTTGTCAAAATCAACAAATATGAAATCAATGATAGACCATTAGCAGATTTGAGGCCATGTTTCCATGGATTCAGTACCTGATTCTGTACCCTGTATATTGGCAAGAAGGTGACGATAATGTTTACAATAGGTTGATGCAGATAGCCATACGTAGAATCCACTATTCACGAATTTATCCGTCGTCGGCTACTAACCGGCTTTTGAAACCTATACCCAAAGTCTCAAATTCAGATAATTTATGTAAACAAATGGGATAACATAACACAAAAATGTCTTCGTAATGGTAATTCACATAAAATGGCGAAAAAAGAGGTTTAATTTTCTTTTAAGTACTGATTTTAAGAAATCATAATTAAAAAATAATCATACCGTAATTATTTTTATAAATTTTCGGTTTTAAACAAAGTTATTAAAGAAAGGAGATTTTCTGGTATAAAATATTTTATGATACTGGTAACAATGCAGGAGATCCAAACATTTTCAATTTTTTATATCTTCAACAACACTAATATTACAACTCTTAATTCATAGATTCATATTGTAAGTAGCATATCTAATTTTGGATGAAAACGGCTTTAAACTGTTTCGAGTGGAAATCGATTTTGGGAGGCCTACGTCTAGCAGTGGACTTAAACGGGCTGATTATGACGATACTGGGCCGTGTCTCCGACACTACACAAAATATTGTTTGGCAACGGTATTTTGTTTGCATAGTTCTTATAATTAATTCACTTTAATTTCATAGATGATAATTTACAACAAAAAAAATATGATAAAATGTTTTGTACCACTGTCCTGTCATTTTGACAATGACATTTCTTGACATTACTTTGTTTACATAAATTATCTGAATTAGAGACTTTGGGTATAAATGAAAACATTATCATAGCATTTACAAAATGCTTCCAGTCAGCGACTCTCTTTGATAACGCAATCAGAAAAATGCCCTGTTTTCTTCTTAATAATTTATTTATTCTTTCATGTATGAAATTTTCCGGGAGCCTGAAGTTTTCAGCTCGTTTACTTACACCCCAGGGGAGCATTCAGTAATTTCGTACCGTGCGTGACTTGTTTAAAAATTTTGACATCACTTCGACTTTACGAAGTTTCATATTTATTTTGCCTACCGCGAATTCTAAGTTAAATCTATACATAATATACAAATTGACGACACGGTTGGCGCAGTGGTTAAGCGATTGACTGCTGCGCTGCGTCTCGCGGGTTCGATTCCCGCACGGAACAAATATTTGTATGACCTACAAGTATGTAGTTGCTCCGGGTCTGGCTGTTTGTGTATGTGAGTTTATATGCACCCACGATATAGGAGAAATTCCATACATAAACATATGAAAGTTTCTACGGAACTTATAACAAAAAACTATTTTTTAAATTTTTATCTGTCTTTCTGTCAGTCTGTCCATCGGTCTGTCTATGTGTCTGTCTGTTTGTTCCGGCTAATCTCCGAGACGACGACTGGATTGATTTTGACGGGACTTTCATTGGCAGATAGCTGATGTTCATCATCATCATCATCATTTCAGCCGAAAGACGTCCACTGCTGGACATAGGCCTCCCCCAAGCACCGCCACCTCGATCGGTTTTGTGCTTCCCGCATCCAGCGGATTCCTGCGGCTTTCATAAGGTCATCGGTCCACCTTGTGGGAGGCCTTCCAACGCTACGTCTTCCGGTACGCGGTCGCCACTCTAGAACCTTTCGGCCCCAACGGTCACCTGTTCTGCGTGTAATGTGCCCTGCCCATTGCCACTTAAGTTTGGCAATTCTTCGAGCTATGTCGGTTACCTTGGTTCGCCTGCGGATCTCTTCATTACTGATTCGATCACGTAGGGAATCTCCAAGCATAGCCCTCTCCATTGCCCTTTGCATAGCTAATGTTACAAGGCGTAGTTTATGCTACTTATAATTTAGAAAAAGGCAAGCGGGCGAAGCCGCGGGTAGCAGCTATTTTAAAAATAAATGGCTTTTGCAATATTTTCAAAATTACAGTGTTAATAGGTATGGAAGGGCAGTGTAGACCTGTCAACAAGTATCAGGTACTTAACAACGAAAAACCAATTCTAATATCTGGGTCACTTATTGACCACTGGCTTCAAAGATGATGAGGATATTGACAGGGAGCGGAGGGCGCTGTATGTGAGAGCTAACATGATTGCCCACAGATTCAGGCGTGCAGGCAAAGAGGTCAGGCGCACTATATTTAGTGCTTACTGCACGTCTTTTTACTCTTGCAGTCTGTGGGCTCATTATACTCAGAAATCATACAGCGCCCTTCGCGTTCAGTACAATAACGCGTTCAGGGGGCTGTTGGGGTTGCTCCGATCTGCAGCGCATCTGGGATGTTTGCGGAAGCTAGCGTTGACTGCTTCTACACTGTGATGCGGAAGCGGTGCGCATCCCTGGTTAGTAGGGTGCGGGGTGGTACCAACAGCATCCTGTCTACGGTAGGAAGTAGGCTGGATTGTGCGTTTGTGAACCACTGCTGCAGGGTATCAGCTGAGCCTGTTACATTGCAGCAGTGATGTCAAAATTGTGTTTGTTCATGTTTTACTAACATTGTTTGTAAGTATATTGTTACTAACACTTTAGAGTCTTGTTGCTTGATTAAATGATGATTATTATTTTCTTTATTTGAATAAATCCATATAAATTATATTTTTTAAATATTAGAATATAAAAATTTAAAAACATTTAAAAATATAAAAAATAGTAGCCCACCGGTATCGGGAATAAGGTCCAAGCTACCGGCGGTCAGGGCTCCAGAGAGAAGAACCTCCTAACAATGCGAGCCGTGCCCAGTAGTACCGCTCTCTGAATCAAGCCCTTGATCGAGCTGCCCAACGAGAGCCTCCTTAGATGTTGGTCGAGGCTCTTGGCAATTAAGCCATTGGCTGACACGACTATCGGCACAATGATTGCTGAGTCCACATCCTACATGTCGACAACCTCGCGAGCCAAGTCAAGATACTTGATTTGTTTATCTTTCTCAGCTTTCACGAGGTTCCCGTCATGTGAGACTGTTATGTCAATAATCATTGTGAGCCGTTATTATTAATATTATTATTAACAAAATATAAAATGGTCAACAAATCTACAGTCTACAAGACCTACAACGTTCTCACATCCACAAAATAGGAAATAATCTACAGGGTGTAAGGGACAACCCTCCGCAGACTGATGGGGTGAATTCAGTATAATTATCATATTAAGATGACCGTTACATGAAATTATTTCAGGAACGTTATGGGAATCCAATAAACCTGATTTGTTTTATTACCTCACACGCAATTTATAGTTACCGTGGCAAAACGCAGGTAGCGAACGACAGCGCAGCGAGTGAGTTCGATGAACTCTGTAGCTAGACAGAAAGCGAACAGCTGATTTCGCGCGTCGTTCGTTAGAGTATTTCAACATTCATTGCTGTTTTTTTTATTTTAGCTGTTTTAATGACATAAATGGAGTGCTGCATGCAGATAATTTTATTTGACATTGAAATAAAGGAATAGTAACTGAAAAAAGGATTTAAAAAATGAAAATTTTCCTGAGCACATTTCCGGTGGAATATGATTCAAAATCAGGAGCTGAATGCACCCTGTTCGTTTTCGGATGGCTGACCCTTACACCCTGTATATAAAAGATAAATAAAACAAAAACCTATTTAAACCTATGTAATAATAATATTTGTTAGATCTTATTTTCATAGCTTCTCTTTTAACTTCAAGTTATTTATTACATATATATGATTCATTTTATATAAGAAACAAACCGTTTATTAAGAGATAAAAACAGAGAATATTGATGACTTTGTGACTTCCAAAATAAGAAAATTAAAGATAATTAGAAAAAACTAATCAGTGCATTTTGAAGACGAGAATGTTCATCTGATTATGAGCTGAACAGATTTTGAAAATAATTCTTAATTACCCTAAAGTGGGAGCACAAACATACCTCGAAATGATGTTGGGCAGAAAGAGCTGTGTTCAACGCTTGATTTACCTAACATAATCCACATCAATGTACTAAAAAAAAATTACTAGCTATTACTTATATTATGTTGATTTCTGTGCAATAATAATATTTCACGTTATTTCTTTAATTTGTTTAAAAAAAAAAATACAAAGTTGCGCAAATAACACACCGCGAGTGAATTTTGCGAGACTGCAGCCTTAAGTACGTTGAAGTATGGTTGGTTTTTTGTTTTTATATTATACTAGTTTTTGCTCGCGGCTGTGCCCGCGGGTTTTTCGGTTATCGTGTAAAAAAGTAGCCTACCCAAGTAACACAGACTTGCTGAATAAAGTTTGAGTAATAGCAATTGGCAAATATTTACAGCTATTAGCTCCATAACGTGTGACTAAAGGCTATTGAAATAGCCAAATTCTAAATAATATTCTCTTTCGGCCTTTATAACTCTTGAATATTAGTAAAACTTGTATTAAGTTGAATATTTTTCATAAAGCTTAGTAATAACTTCTATACCCCATATAACACAGATGTTATTAAGCCTGAAGCTTTACAGATGATTTTAATTTGAAAAAGAGTGTCTGGGACAGCATTTATCTGTATAATAGTATAAGTAGCTGAATAAACGTAGTTATCTTATACTAATATACAAACTTTATTCAGCTTATTGCTTATGAAACCACTATATACTGTAAAATAGTGTCCTCGGCAGCTGTCTTCTGAAAAATGGTGTAGTTAATGTCTATTAAAAAGCTTGATTTTGAATAACCACTTTTATTTTATCTTCAAGTCACATATGGTTCCACATTTTATCAATTATTCAGCTACTGTCTAAAAGTGTTTTCTAGGTTCTATATAAAGCATATTTCGGTATAATGGAAATGAAGTTATAGTTTATAGCTAACTAACACAGATGGAAGCTTAATGATGTATTTTTATTCCGCAATTAGTGTAAAAGTACAATTTTTAAACAAGTTATACAGAGTTTTTCTGGGTAGTAATTGAATTAGGGACGTATTCAAGTGTTATTCAGATATTTGTACTGCCAGATCACTATTTCTCAAATAAAACTTTAATAATTAGAAAGGCGTGACTGTGATTCAGAGTTATGCTCTAAAATACCTGCGTGGAGAGGTTTTATCCAGCCTATAATGAATCGCCATTAAAACTTATTTTTATGTTAATTAATGAATATCAAATGCCTCATTCTAGTAATTAATTACAGTTAAAAATACAATATATAATTTATTTAATGATTTTTAAAAGATAATCATTGCCTATTTTATCCTAAATATTTTTGTGGCTTCTAAAAGCCTTTACTTATGTCTTATTTACTACGACTAAACTTTATTATCTAAGCGGCGCGTGAAAAATGTTGAGATAATTCATATGCCATTCACGATAAAACTCTTTGCGCAGTAATATTTATCGTATCTCAGGGTTATAATACATAATAACACCGTGCACTTCGTTATTGATATTTATTCAATGCAATTAAACTATTACGTATCAGAACAAATTTAAGACACACTGCAACATTATACGCCACCTTTTTCTACTTTACAACATAACTCTTAATTTTGTTTGAAAAGTGTTACGCAAATGAACTTAATCCTTAATAATTTCTGAATATCAATATCCATATGCATTTGTCTGAATAAATATGAAATAACAGCTCTATAAAAGAGATGTCAGCTTTTTCTCAGATGTTACTAAGCTAAGTGGGGCATTACTAAGCTATTACCCAGACTTTAAATCACTGTTATACAGACTAAAGCATTTAAAACTGTGCCCAAATTGCTTGATTAACACCTGAATAGACGTTTAGTCAGACATTATCCAGATAATAGTTTCAGCTTATAGTTTCTCGGATCGCTATTATTCAAACTTTATTCAGCATGACTGTGTTACTTGGGTATGTCCTTCTCCATATCCAAAGCTATATCTGTGCCAAATTTCATGACGATCAGTTAAACGGTTTAGGCGTGAAAACGTAACAGACAGACAGACAGAGTTACTTTCTTTATAATATTTGTACCTATGGATTGTCTACTCATCATAACAAAACAAGGGTCACTCCAAGGTCTTTGCCAGTTGATTTAAGTAGGTACTAAAGTTGATTCAGTTTCTACTTTCTAAGCTTTGAGACAGATGTGTAATTTGTTGCTAGGGAGTGCGACTTCTTCCCAACTAAAACTCTGGTCAAGGGTGGGCGTTTTGTTGTACTGTCTCATGTAACTTTGATCATCAATTTATTTACAAATTTATCTATATCTATATTAATAATAATAAAGCTGAAGAGTTTGTTTTTTAGGATTCCGTACCTGAAAAATAAAAGGAAACCCTTATAAGATCACTCGTGTGTCTGTGTGTCTGTCTGCCCGTCTTTCACAGCTGATTTGCTCCGAATTTACTGGACTGATTAAGTTGAAATTCGGTACACATGAATTTCTGACCCAAAAACAAACGTGTAATGTAAATAAATGAATTTTGAATAAGTATGGGGTTCACTTTTAGGGAACAAATTAGGAAAATTAAAAAATGTTTTGCAAACTGTACCGTTGTGAAATGTATTAAATGAAAGGACTTGTTATGACGATTTTGTTTCTAATTATAAAAAATATCGGTTTTAAAGTTATTAAAGAAAATAGAAGAAAATTTAGATTAAACTTGAGTATTCCCACTCCCCCTTATCTCCGAAACTAATGAGCTTACATATTGAAAAAAAAAAAAATGGTTCTATACTTATAAATTACAGGAAAACCTATGAAAGAAGTCTATGGTCTTAAAATAACATTATAAATCACTCAATATTGTGCGTACAAACTTACATTTGCAGTTGGAATGTATGGGGGAACATGTTTCTCAACTACAATGTTAAGTTTGTTTTAGGGATAAATAAATTCATCCCAACTACGGAACCCTTCATTGTGCGTGGTCCGAAAAGCACTTGACCGGTTTTTTGTTTGTTTGTTTGAACGCGAACGGAACTACCAATCGGATTTAAACAAATCTTTTTGCATATTTTTGAGGAAGACTATAGGCTATTAGAGCGGAGAAAAAAGAAAAATAGACAGTTATTGTTAAACGTTTTTTTTTTAACGGTAAGCGAAATCGAAGTAATAGCGCGGGCAGGCAATGCGTTGCGACGCGATGGGTCGCGGAGCAAGAAATTTCACGCGGACGAAGTCGCGGGTAGAAGTTAGTTTATTATATTTCAAAAAGAACTTACACTCAGCCTTATTTGAATACATTAATGATTCATTTATTTTAATTGTTGTTTGTTCTCACTTTTCTTCGAGGCAAATCAGTTAACACCAGTTAAAAAGATAAAATCTCAAGATAGATATCTTGAGATTTTATCAAAACCAGTAAAAGCCATTATCAAAACTACTAAACACCTACAGGATAATACATAGGTAGGCATCTAAAATAACTATTCATAAAACCATTTAAATATCACAGATTGGGGACTACTGCGTGCCTGATCGACCGTTCTATGTAATAGGTCCCTTGTGGCCGATAAAATGGCCGTAATAGCCCCCGGCGGCCATGACAGGGAATAGCGGCCTCATTTGTACTAAACTAGGACGCTTAAGGACCATTCTCGTGTATTAAAAGGCTAAGTAGCCACTGATTAATCCGCGGTACAAAGCTAAGACTCACGTTCAGGGGAGTTTTATTATAGTGGATAGCTGGTAGCTATTACTTTCTTTGTTAAGACTAATACATTTCCTTTTTCATGTGGAGAGGGTTCGGAAAACTCCGTTAAGTCTTTTCGTCGCCTATCCCGCAAATATTTGAAGACTAAAGTCTTCCCCGTACCAGTGCATCTTGCCCGTTATGACATACGGTGCCGAAGCGTGGACACTGACTATCGGGCTGGTCCACAAATTTAAGGTCGTTAAGCACGCTATGGAGCGGGCTGTGATCGGAGTAATTTTTTTTTTAAGGATAAAATTAGGAATTAAATTATCCGGAAAAGAACTGGAGTTACCGACAGAGTTGTAGAGTAAGCAAGCTGAAGTGGCAGTGGGATTTTTGTCAAAGGACCGATGGTAGTTGGAGCAGACGAGTCCTGGAGTGGTGTCCACGTATCGGCAAGCGTAGTGTGGGACGTCCCCCAGCTAGATGGACCGACGACCTCAAAAAGGTGTCTGGGACAGACTGGATGCGGAAGGTGGAGGACAGAGTGTTGTGGCTCAGCCTGGGAGAGGCCTAGGTCCAGCAATGTACTGCGATAGGCTGAGTTGATTTCCTTTTTCATGGCATAAGTTTTGTATCTATTTTGGGTTCGTTTAGAGATACACAAATCCTACATGCACAGAATTGATACTGCACCTACATGTGCAAACAAAACTGTACCAATAAGGGCGATCTCACCAATAAAACCGAACGCAATCAGCATATCTGAACTGCTTCCAAGAGCTATCAGTGCCAATATTCCCCAACAATGATGGCACTGACAACTCTTGAACGCAGTTTAATGCAGAGGGATGTGCAAGTGTGCTCTAGTTGATTGGCTCTATGGCTTAGATTATAAAGCAACTATAGAATTACTAACTCATCCAAAATCAAGAGGTCCATCATCGAATCCGACTCGGCTGGGCAGCGTTCGGGAAGCTACGCAATATCTTCTCGTCCCACATACCGCAGTGTCTCAAGATGAAAGTCTTTGACCAGTGCGTGTTACCAGTGATGACCTATGGAACTGAAACGTGATCGCTCGCAATGGGCCTAATTAGCAGGCTAAAAGTCACCCAAAGGGCAATGGAGAGGGTTATGCTTGGAGTTTCCCCACGTCCGGTACCGTGTGGTGCCGGACGTAAAGAATAGCACCATCCTATTTCCTCCCATGGCTTTCGTAAAAGGCGACTAAGGGACTTCCTAGAGGATGGGCAGCAGCGTTCTCTATGCATTTTTAACACCATACTGCGATCGCCAACCCACCTTCCAAGCGTGGCGATTATGGCAAACCCCCCCAATTGGGGGAGGCTTATGTCCAGCAGTGGACGTCTTTCGGCTGAAATGATGATGAATGATAATTATTTTAAGGTGTATTTGTTTGCTGTAATAAACACATTTTTCATTTAATTTCATTTAAGCTTTTTGAGCGACGTCGTTTTAATATTTTCAAAGGTAAGGAGTAATTATTTAAATATTTTTAATTTTTAAGGTCATGGTACATTATACCGGCACCTCACCTGCCCAGCTGCAGCACGGCGTCGCCGATAATTGCTGGGTTGAAGTGGTGCCGTTGCGGTGCCAGTATAGTGTGCCATGACATTTAGGAGGTCACTGCCGCCATTTTGTTGTTGTTATCCTTAAGTCGTCTATGATGACACTTCCTGATGGTCGTCTATAATAATGAACAATGAGCTGCTTAACGACCGAGTAAGGCTCTTTGTACTGAAAATACCTTTTGGAAAACTACGGTTTATTCGACGTGTGTAGACACGGTTGTCAGTGTTGTATGGATCACAATGGAGGCATATTGATTATAGACACGTTTTTCTACGGCGCGGTTTATATGCCGTGCAATAAAAAACCGTGCCGTGTATTTACGGCTTAGTTACTAATAAATCTCATCATAATCAGTACACATTATCTAGCGATAGTAGTAGGTATAATAGAAAATGATAGCCCACGTCAGTAGCTGGGAATGTTACGCAAATTGACTGATATATTACCGAGGTAATTACGCAAGTTAAGATTAATTAGCAGCTTGTAAGCGAATACCTATTCACCCCGGTCGTGTGTTTACATACTTCGGGGAATTCCATTTAGTTAAACAGATTTCAGAAACAAACAGTTTGGCTTCTATTAGTTCAAAATGGAGCTGGCAACTATCTATAGTATATATCCATATCCATATAATCTTCTATATGTCGTAGGATGATTTGATAATGCGAATTTTAGCAAAAACCTTAGGATATTGCGAAAACACGGATAATTAGACAATGTTGAAAACATTTCTCAATCTTACTGGAAAAAGGGTTTTTGCAAAAACACTATTATAGGTGTAATTCAAGGTGTAATTCTTGCACATCAGAGGTGTTTTTTTCCCCTCATTTAAAGTGTGGGGGGTGATTTACTAAATATCTTGAAATATGTATTTTATTATTTATAACATGGAGTCCCAATATAAATTTTCAGGCCTCTAGCATCAAAATTTGCGGAAGTCTAATACAAATTTTCCATCCCCTAGTTTAAGGAGTTGGGGGGGAGGGTAAAGGTCCGAGTTTTAGATTTGTTGTTTTTTGTTGTTTGTGTACTAATACTAGCTTACATACCAAATTTCAGTTTCTAAGACTTCAGGAAGAATAAGAATTAAAATTAAAATTTTGATGATTATCAGTGAGTCAGTGACGAAATCAGGGTTTTAAGATAGTACGAGTATCAATAAAATCTAAAGTATATGAGCTATGCAATTGAAACTTTATATGTTTAATAAGTCTACTATTGACATCATATCTCGAGAATTTTGTTTATCTGGTATAATCCAAACCCAAATACGAGGGTTCAAAAAAAAACGAAGCGCTTCGAGAAATGGTAGGTAGTGCTCCTACGCTTCGCCTGGCTCGTCTTGGCTGGGGCACGACCTGCACGAACCTGCCCCCAGATTTAAAAGAGTATCCATTGAGTTTCTTGCCCATTCTTCTCCATAGGTACCTACTTACTATGCTTTGGAATGGGCAACTAGCTTCATATTTCTGACTGACCGACTCCTTGACAATTCAAAAGTGCCTGTTAATGGTTTATTTGAAATAAATGGTATGAGTTTAATCCCTTTAAATGAGGTATTAACATTATGAATCCGGTGGTAATAAAACAGGTAGATCTGTATGTCACGAGGCAATCGGTAAGTAGGCTTATGCTCGTTTTCAATAACAATTGCGCGCTATTGAATTTTGAACATTCGGTGCTGAGCTTAGCGTTGAAATCCAGCAGCACGCTTTTATTTAGGTGTCGCCTAGTGTTAGTAAAATCGGGGCATTAATATTCATCATTAACTTACGTCATTATGAACATTGCTAGTCCCATTTTGTGGTTTCGTTATGTTGAAGTATCTCGCATCGGTTACTAAAAGCCCGATTATCGGTTGACAGCTGAAATCGTAGTTTAGAATATGTGACTATGATTTATTTTCTTTTCGTTTTGAAGCCGTTTTAGCCTTTTGAGCCGTTTTTAGTCCGTTGAGCCGTTGTTTGTTA
This sequence comes from Dryobota labecula, assembly GCA_947523025.1. Lineage (NCBI taxonomy): Eukaryota > Metazoa > Arthropoda > Insecta > Lepidoptera > Noctuidae > Dryobota > Dryobota labecula. The sequence continues at coordinate 5,689,804 of OX383292.1, forward strand.
GAAGCGATAAGGGTTTGTAGAACTGTTGTGTTTTGTTTTTTGTTCGTGAAAGGTCTGGCAATGTTTTATGAGTAATAGAGTTGAGTAGTAGTTGAGTAAAAGTAGGTATCAAAGGACGAGTGTCGCATTAATGTTTAAATTTTTTGTCTTGCGGAGTTATAATCATATATTAATGTTCAGTTTTCTCTGCCAGCGTCTGTGTTCCCTCCAGTGAACGGTTCACTCCCACATATAACTCGTCTGTCTTTAAAGCAATAGTGAGAAGGCATCTTCTAGGTATACTCGTTCCATCATAGACCTCATCCATTGCTTTCCATCAAGCGAAATTGAGGTCAAGAGCAAGACCAATCTGTAACAAAAAAAAATGGTAGTGATGGGCTGACTATGGGTTTTGCCAATCTTTGGCTAGCTATAATAACTAAATAAATATTGTGTCTGCTATTTAACATCCTTCACAACCTTAAAACGCCATCCTATCTGCGACAACGCTTTTCCTATGACCGTCCTTCGGATGCACCTTGCAGGTCGCATATTAGAAATCTCCTTAGACTCCCTGCCCACTCATCCGACTTCTACTCCTACTCCTTCACTGTGCACGCGGCTCGGTTGTGCAATCACTGCCACCTGACATTAGGGACTGCCAAACTGTTGCAGCCTTTAAAAGAAGAGTAAAAGATCACTATTTTTCCACTTCGTCATAGTTGCATATTATTATTTATTTATTATTTTCTACTACATTGTAGTCCTAAGTACATATTTGAGTGATATTTATTTTAAAAGTATGTATGTAAGTATATTCTCTTATTGTATGTTTATAAGTATTTATATTAGTGTATAGCTATTTTGATTTTATGTATATTTTTCTCTCTTCTACTCTTAAATATGTTGTCTACATCTCTATGTCTACTTTCCTATCGGAGGTATGCTGGAAGAGATTTCATTAGAAATAAGCATCACCTTTGTACGTATTTTTCTGTTCCTTTCTTCTTCTATATGTGTGTACATAAATTGTTAAATAAATAAATAAACTATGGGACATACTTGGTTGAATTTTTGTACGCAGACTGGGAATCTCATTAGATATACTAAGTTGAATTTATTTTCTTAATTATAGTCGTCTCTTCTTTGTATAAATCAGCGACATGATTATTTACCTAATCAAGTACTTAATAGAGTACCTACTTAGGTAATAAGTAAAGTTCATTGTCAACGTTGCAGACAATAAGTCAACCAACACCAATCAAACTTTCAGTACCGTTCATATTCCAAAATAGTTCAGCGCAAATTAAACCAAAGTAAAGCGCTTTAGCAGCTTCCATCACAACGAGCCATTCAACAGCCATCAGCATTGTCCAGGCTAACGAAGTAGGCATGTCTTTGACACCTCTCAGATGAGATGAAGGTGATGTCAAGTGGATGAGTGAAAAATACAGGGTGGCCGATTAAGACGTATACAAATTTTTTTAGACCCCATTCCGATTTAAAGCCATATTTTGCAGTTGTTTGGTGTTTATTATTTAGTTAAAATGCGGCATATTCGTTATGCACAGTCTATAAGACCATGACCACCGCAATACTTTCAGTAATTTTATCCTGAAGTTCTTAAACGAAATTAAAATCGAACCAATTATTCTAACAAATCATTAAGAGTAACGAATACCATTTTGATCATTGAGGATTTCGCGATATGTCCTGACTTTTTTTGTATGGGGTTATCCAAAGGGACGTGTCGTGGTCAATCTTGATTACAAAAAGCGGAATATTTGTGACTTTGTTAGTGGGATAACTAACAAAGTATGCGATAATTTAATGAAAAACTCAATGAAAAGCGATCGCATTTTTGAGTATAAAAAAGGAGATTACACTGGTCTTAATTTTTGTATAAAATTGCCAAGCCTGAGTAATATAATTATAAAAAAAATATCCTGTAATTTTCGTTTGTAATAAAAATAATCAAAATTTAAAGTTGTATACTTCCAAATTGGCTAACCTGTATATACATAGAGATATAGATAGGTATAGTACCTAACGCGACTACAAGAGCTTTCAGAATAAATGAGATGAATGAAAGTAATTGGGATTGATTTTAAATATTGGAAGAGTGGTATTATGGTGAGTGTTTAGATTTGTATCACTTTGAATATTCTGAGATGTAATTTTAAATAACATTCAAGTTACATTACCGAGATCAATTTTGGCATCCGAAGGTTTACAAATTAAATCTGATGTATAAGTAAAACATGTGAGATTAACTGGACTTTAATAAAATCACACACTGAGCAATTGAGGATAATAATTTCACATCCTTCTGACACTCTGCACTTCCAAAGCTGCGGTATTATAAATCACACAACAACTAAATAAATTGCGTCTAGAAAATATTTCCCCGGCGATCCCAGCAGTGGGATTCACCTATTAAAGAACAACAACACTTCTAGTTCACAATTTGCGTTATGTCCACACAGTCGATTGTTCTAGAAAAGTTAAATTAACACTGTCTATGTTAGCCCGGAGGAAGCAAATGTAGTTTTCAAGGGGAGCGGGATTTTAAGTTTTTGAAACAACCTGTTTAGTTGGCGCATGGTTTAAGTGGAAAATTTTGGATGCTATTTTAATAAAATAATAAATAATAACGTTTATTTGTCACTAAAAAATACATTAAAATATGACATACACTAAAATTCACAATCTTACAATTTATGTATTACAAAAGATCTGATCCTTACTCCCAAACTAGGCCTAGGCCTGTATTTTAGGGATCAGTGTTCAGCCTTCGGATCTTTTTAAAACAAGACAGCATTATTTAGAGAGGAGTATTTGACACATATATTTTTTTTTTAATTTTATATAAAGTCATTTTATAACTCGACTGTATCGTTGATCTAGCGGTCACAAATGCGACTTTATTTTCTGAGAGTGGGATCTTGGGTCTGCTTCCCATTTCGGATAAACTGTTTCACAATTTTCGAAGTTATATTATGATTTATTTTAACCGATGAATGGCATTAAGGATCATCATCTGCCTAGCCTTTTCCCAAATATGTAGGGGTCGGCTTCTAGTCTTACTTTTGCTTTAATTATTTAATTTTTGAATCGTTTGTATTTTTTTTTTTTCTATTTTTGTTTTACCTACTTTGGACACTTTTAACGTGTACGTTTTTATTTTAATATTGTTTTCACATTTAGTTATAAACTCAACATTATAGATGTAACTAATATTTTTGTAATTTTTTTATTTAAAAGAGTGTCCATGGAGTTTCTTGTCCGTTCTTCTCCATAGGTACCTAATACGCTTTGGAATGGGCATGTAGCTTCATTTTTCTTACTGACCGACTCCTTGAAAATTCAAAAGTGCCTGTAAATGGTTTAATTGATATAAATGATTTGAGTTTGAGTTGTGAGTTTACCGGATCTACGACTTACGACTTCTAGTTTTATCAGAAGGTTGCGTGTTCAGATCATGTCGGGGTCACCAGTATAGAGGTATGAGGAACAGGGTGTAAAGTTCACTCATCCTCTATTGAAAAGGGAGGATCCTCCGACCAGACGGGTGTTGTGTCTGGTGGGCAACTGCCCGACGGTTGATGTCGGGATGTTGTATATATGCCAGTCGCGCGGTAAACTCTGATTGCGCGATGCAGAATTTGTGTGACGTCAGGTCTTTGATGCGTAGTTCGCATGTGGAGCTGTTGATGCCGCCACACAGCTACATACCAGTATTTAATACGAAGCGACTGCCTATCTGACCTCCACAATCCAGTTACTGGGTAATACGATACCCCTTAGTAAGACTGGTTGTCAGACTTTCGGGCTTCTGACGACCCGTAACGACTGTTAAAGATCTACAAATGACAGCCGGGACCAACGGCTTAACGTGCTTTCCGAGGTACGGAGGGGTCTTGGTATGTAAAGATGGTCACCCATCCACGGACCAACCGCGGCAAGCGTAGCTTAACCTGATTGATTGACTCGTGCGGCTATTATTACTTAGCCATAAGCCCCTCCATGAATGTCATTAAGGATATCATTAAGTTATGTACAATTTGGACAACATCAAAGTATTAGTACATTACTTACCAAGGGCTGTAAAAGAAAGAAATCCCGAAATCGTAGGTATTTGTAACTCGAGCCGCAGACGAGGGTTGTAAATATGCGATAGAGGGCTTTCATTTTTACTGCCCGTGGTGAGTACACAATTTTACGTCTTCACCTGGCCATAATGCAAGTTTTACCGTACGCGTAGCGTGTGGTAAAACTTTACATTATGGCCAGGTCTGATGTAAATACGGTTACCTACAAAATCATGATTTTACATGAAAGCGTTGTGAACGCAAAACTGTGATAATTAATAGAAGAACAAAGCTATCTTCTTCTATTTTACAACATTTAGTTAATAGGGAATTACCAAGGAAATGTTTAAGGTCAATCAATGTATTTTTTTTCCAAAATACGGTGGATGTCTTTATCTAGGTACGTCGTACTTAAAGGTAAACTAAATGAGTCAAATAGCATATAACCGCTTTTACGCGGGACTTCCTAATTGCTTAATCTTATTTAATGTTTAATATTAAGACAGTTATTGCTGTTTTTTTTTATATTTTACATTATTGATTGCTTTAATAAATAAAGATATGTTTTAATTATCCTTATTAAACCATTATTTGTTTGTTTGTGTTGTTGCACTAAAATAACGCAACATTAAAAGACCGATGTTAAAACGGCTATGTGACTGATATCTTTGTTTACAACAGGCGAACGCTCCGATTGTCTGACGTATACACGGACTAATGGTATATGTCCATGTCTTCTACGTCACTTAGTGAAAAATTGTTGTAGTTGTCTTTCTATACGTGACTTAATATTAGTAACAAATTGGGAATTAAAAAGAAAAATAAATCTTATGATAAAACAAAGAATTTTGAGTCGAATTATTTAAAAAAGTGAATTTTCTTAAATAGTGCAGTTGACTCTTTTAACTTTGCTGCCGTCGATTTTATACATTTATTCGATGATAGAGCTTATTCGGATGGCCTGAACGAGGTTGCTTTGCCTTACCTTCAACATCTATCCCGATACGCTCAAAAAAAAACTTTTTTTCCTCTCTTTCTCTTTGGATAGGATAACAAGAACGAACACTCACAAGGTAAAAATATGCCTGCTGCAGCATTGCCGGACATAAAGGCAATCCAGTCTGTTGGCGATCATCGCCAGGACGGTGTTAGTGCTGCCCCGCACTCTGCGCTCCAGAGACGCGCACCGCTTGCGCATCGTGGCGTGAAAGCAGTCGGTGCGCGCCTCCGCAAACATGCCTGAGGCGCTGCAGTGGCAGGGCAGCCCCAACACTACCCTGAACGCGTTATTGCTTTGTTCTGGAAGAAACAGACATTATAGTTTCGTGGCTTGACTTCACCGTTTACCTACCTCACACATCTCTGGTGGAAAGACAGCCTTATTTTTGTGAAATAAATAATATCTACAAGTATAATGTATTTTATTTCGCGAGTTCGTATTTGAAAGATTCAACTTTAGACATAAAGATTGAGGTAACGACAGTTTGATGCGTTTCTGGTGCACAAAGTTTTGTTTTGCAATATAAAATGAATTTGGACTGGAGTCAATTAGGGTAGATGCTCTAAGGTAGCCCGTGAAATTTACTTCGCGACTGTCATAATATTCACCGAATAATCTTAGATATCATCAACATATTTCTCGTTACATTTCTTGGAAAATTATGAAAAACATCAAATATATTTATAGTAATTTGTGATATACCTACATAATGTTTAATTAAGGTTTAGATTTAAAAAGAATATTGACAACATATGGTGCCGTGTGGTGCCGGACGTAAAGAATAGCACCACCCTATTTCCTCCCGTGGGTGTTCGTAATAGGCGACTAAGGGACATACTAGAGAATGGGCAGCAGCGTTCTCTATACATTTTTAACACCATACTGCGATCGCCAACCCGCCTTCCAATCGTGGTGATTATGGCAAACCCACCCCCAATTGGGGGAGGCCTATGTCCAACAGTGGACGTCTTTTAGCTGAAATGAATGAATGATAATGGGCACATTGCGCGCAGAACAAATGGCCGTTGGGGCCGAAAGGTTCTGAAGTGGCGACCGCGTACCGGAAGACGTAGCGTTGGAAGGCCTCCCACAAGGTAGACCGATGACCTTATGAAAGCCACAGGAATCCGCTGGATGCGGGAAGCACAGAACCGGTCGAGGTGGCGGTGCTTGGGGGAGGCCTATGTCCAGCAGTGGACGTCTTTCGGCTGAAATGATGAATGAATGATTGACATATTGTTTTATTGGCTTGTTTTATTTGCAAACTCGCATAAGTACCTATGAATTTAAGTACCTACAGATTTTTTATTCAATCCAATTCCACAACACAAATACACTCGAAAATAATAAACTCCAATTTCGTCCTCAAAACCGTACTCGTTCACACAAATACGATAATTACTCGAGGTCTTTAAACAATTTAATTGAATTGGTTTATAAAACAGCGCGGTTTGAGCCCGAAGCCACTTTGCAAACGAAAGTTAGATTAGTTTGCACACTGTCCCACTTCCAGGAGGTACCTACCGAGGATATATTGCATGCACATTTTTTAATGACAAAGTTTCCGTATCATTGGGGGATACCTAACTGGAAAATAATGGGTTTTCTTTGCAATTGCTTCGGAAAGAAAAATGGCGGGTTCCCCTCGGATCGGAATAGGGTGTCTGACCTGTAAAAGTTGTTTTATTTTTATGTTTGTTTGTAAATTATGTGCTCTTTTTACGGTAAAGGTATAAAAATTGAGTGTACTTTTTAGTGGTATTGAAGTGGAGGTAGAGTGTATTTCTTAAAGTGTTGCCGGCCATACTTACGTTGCGTCGAGTCGTGGTCATTCCATTTGTGGCGCGTACGAAAGACCACATCGGGAAGTTAGTATAGTGCAACTTAAGTAGGATTCTGCCAATCTATACATCTAAACAAATAAATAAAATTGGACTTTCACTGACAGATAGCTGATATGACACGCGGGCGAAGCCGTGGATAGCAGCTAGTTTTCAAATAATATTATACGTTTTTAAAAGTGTTTTTAAATGACGGTATTAATTTATCGATGTACTTTTTCGTTTAATTTCCTCTTATTGGTAAAAAGATGTAGGTATGTAAGGATTGTAAATTAGATACTTGAGTTAATTTTATTTGATTTTATTTGTTTGGGTATTTCATTTAATTGACTTTTAGACCTCTACCCAAAGACCCGATTAGTATTCCGTGCAGATACAAATTTTAACACAGGTTTGACCTTGCTTTGGTAGATCCTTGTTAATTCTACCCTCTTTTTTTTGCTAACTGTACCAAATACCGAAGAAAACCGAACATAATATATTCTTACTGCAAAATGTAGGCATTCGAAACAAACATTTATCTCACATTTTTTACTAAAAAGCAACACTGAAATGCCTTCTTCTAAATCCGGCCGTTAACACGGGAAAAAGATACGCCGGAAGTAATATACGAGCAGCTAAATCCATCTGGGTAAACTGGGCAAACTTGGCCAAGTTTTTAAGCTATACTGTCTGCCCATTTGTTTGACTTGTTAGTTGCAGAACTATTCGCGGAAACTTTTAGGGTTTTTGTTGATAGCGAATATCTTTTATAAGTGGAGATTTTTACTACTATATCTGCAATTTAAGACGTACTTAGATGTGAATTAATATTTAGGCCCCTCGCCCACGGCGACTTTTTGTAGCGATGCTGTCGCGCGTTTACGAAACGTGCGACAACATCGCTACTAACGCGCGTTAGTCGCATTTGCAATGCGCTACAGAAGCGATGCCAACGCGCTACAGTATCGCGACTGTATCGATGCCAACGCGCGACCGTATCGGACGACATCGGGGAGAGAACGGAGGTAGGGTGGCGCGTGAGTGGAGAACCGAGCATCAGAGCAACTGTGGCATTTTTGTACCGTTACTGAATCGCGTTTGCATCGCAACAGAAGCGCGACAGTATCGCGTTTGCATCGCGACTGAGAATCGTGGTGTGGGCGAGGGCAAATAGCTAGCGGCCGCATCGCGGTTGTATCGATGCGAACGCGCGACAGTATCGCTACTGCATCGCTTCAAAAAGTCGCCGTGGGTGAGGGGCCTTAAGGTGATGAGATTGGTTTTTAAATGTTTTCACTATCGACAGTTACTAAGCGGTAGCGGAGCCTCAGATACGAATAGATTTTTGGAACAAAGTACCATAACGTAACATTCTGACCGTCAGAACACTTTTCTTAGGTACCTAACAAAAGTGACGTGTGCGTCATTCGCCAAGTGTGCAAAAGCGAAAGGAGCTTCGTTTTGAGGGTTCCGTAGTAAACAAGGAACCCTTATAGTTTCGCCATGTCCGTCTGTCTGTCTGTCTGTCTGACCACGGCTTAGCTCTCAGTACTAGAAACTAGAGACACAGTACCTACTAGATACTCTCAGTACTAGAAAGATGTAATTTGATGTAACATATTGATCACGCTAACAAAGTGGTAAAATATAATCTTGCAAAATAAATTTATTTAGGGTACCTCCCGTACACGTAAAGCGCGGATGATATTTTTTTTTCTCGTCTATCCCATAGTATGGGGTATCGTTGGATAGGCAATCTAAAAATATTGCGGGTTTGTAAAAACCATTTTTCGATTTAGGGATCTGTTTGCGTAATCTTAAGCGTTATATTGCTAATTTTGAGTCAAGTGTCGGGCTCCCCTGCCATTGTATTGATTGTATTTGGATACGTAAAAAAAATCACAACATTGGTATATTATAACAAATTTAAAAGGGAAACTATCAAAGCTAAGTAAGCTTTACAAGTTACCGAGTAATAATCGACCAACTTACATTTACAGTTGAAAAACATGTTTTCCCATACATTCGGTATGGGAGAACATGTTTTTCAACTACAGTGTTAAGTTTGTTCTTGGGATAAATTCATCCCAACTACGGAACCCTTCATTATGCGTGGTCCGACACGCAATTGGCCGGTTTTTAAACTAATAATAATGACAGTATCGTACTAATAATAATGTACCGTGTGGTGCCGGACGTAAAGAATAGCACCACCCCATTTCTTCTCGTGGGTGTCGTATAAGGCGACTAAGGGACTTATTAGAGAATGGGCAGCAACGTTCTCTAAGCATTTTTAACACCATACTGCGATCGCCAACCCGCCTGCCAAGCGTGGCAATTATGGCAAACCCCCCCAATAATGAAAGTCCTTTATATATATACATATATCTCATCTTCCCATACATAGGCACAAACTTTGATCACCACGCTTGCTCTTTGCGATAAAGCGATTACGGACTTGAAGTTTGATTTCCTCACAATATTTTCTCCTCAGTATGTTAGGTAGTCTAGAACTGTGAATAATAAGTTGTTGATATAATAAGAAAAATACTTCTTAAATACTTTAGAGGTATGAGGAACAAGGTGTAAAGTTCACTCATACTCTATAGTAAAGGGAGGATCCTCCGACCAGACGGGTGTTGTGTCTGGTGGGCAACTGCCCGACGGTTGATTGTGCGCGATGCAGGATTTGTGACGTCAGGTCTTTGATGCGTAGTTCGCATGTGGCGTTGTTGATACCGCCACAATACAATCAAACTGAAAATCTAAAGACATCAAAATTAGTTCTTAACGAAACAAGTAAGTTATTCTGGCCCTAGAGAAATTATGGCTATCAAAATGAGTCACAGAATTCACGAACGAAGAGTAACGTTTGTTACTCAACGAGTAAAGTTATTATTGTGACTATAATTTGATAAACAACGTTCAATCCATGAAGTCTTTTATTTTTCTTCCGTTGTTGTGAATAAGATGCGGTAGTGATTCAGAAAAATTATGATGATTTCAATAAAATGCACAAGATTACGAGGATTTTAGGTAAACAAGACGTAGTAGTAAAATGTAGTTTCTATACAAACTTGGTATAAAAATTACCACACAAGAGCAACTTTCTCTTAAAAATTTAGCTTTTATCCCCTTCCTTCGTTTTTTGCCTTCTAATGACTTTTAGTCTATGCTATATATGCTAATCGATTCAGTTCATCAGATGTGATCAAATGAGACATTGAACATTGTATTATGATAATTTAATCTTATCAGCGGCTTCATCCTGTCTAATACCTACTCACAAGATAATGTACAAAAAGACACTTCCAGAATTTTCATTCCGTTGCGGCGGACGGAGCACGAATGTCAAAATTTGGTGGTAACTTGACGGAATTTTCCATATTGCAGATATGAAGCTTGAACTTAGCACTTTAAATTTAGTGTTTCTTCGACTGCGCCATGTATTATGATTAGAGATCGGATATTCGGATGCATATTTACCTAAAGTGAATATTTAGCTATGAAAGTATGGAAGCTGCTTCATAATATTTTTTTTTTTTTGTGAAAAAAATCCGGGATACCAGGAACACCGGGAATGCATAACTTATCGGGTGTATGGTATGGAACCGACTTCAAAAAAATATTTATAAAAAAAAATCTCCGGGATTCTTGGATTGCGTAACTATTTAGATGCATATTTGTTTAAAATTAATGTTTAATCCCCGATGCAAATATGTGTATGTAGGGTGTAAGAGGGGGGTGGTGTGTGTTAGTTAAAACAATTTTTTATTTTTTTTTATTAAATTACGTTCTATATCCTGATTGGGCTTAAATATTACGTCGGCTACTTAGGTAGGTAGATATGCATTCGATTCTATAGTCATAAAAAACACAAAATTTGCCGATTCCGGAATCGCGGGATTTTTACGATAAAAAAGCGCATTCCATATAAGCCAACATCTCAACTTCAGGTGAATATGCATCCGAATATCCGATCTCTAATTATGATAATTAAACACTTGAAAGATTATATAAACTTTATTTAATAATTAGATCCATGACATTCTTGACCAAGTATATCATCACAGATAATCTAACACACTTAAAACCACAGATTATATAGAACAAACATCACCAGTGTCAGACAGAAGAAAAGAAAGACGTACAGACAGATCAATACTCAATACACCGGAGTATTCCCTTTCCTGTAGCGCAAAGCCAATGTTCGTTCACTACCTAAGGTTTCCAATCCCTCTGTTCCTACCGACTTATGTCCAATTTCTATCCTGGCCTTCCTATCCAAAGTGCTTGAGGCTTGTTTCCACAAACAATTCTCCAACTTTGTTCATCGCAACTCACTCATTAGCCCTCTCTCTTTAATCTGGGTTCAGGCGTGGGTACAGTACTGTTTCCGCCCTCCTTGAAGCGGCTGGCGATATAAGGGTAAGACCGGATGACACCAAAGTTACTGCTCTAGTATTGGTTGATTTCTTGAATGCCTTTAATAGCTACCGTCAGTCACGACATCCTGTTAGGCATTCTGTCACATGTTATGTCACTTTCAGTACATTTGCGCCATCACTTCAGCCAAAATACGTCCACTGCTGGACATAGGCCTCTCCCAAGCACCGTCACTTCGACCGGTTCTGTGCTTTCCGCATCCTGCGGATTCCTGCGGCTTTCACAAGGACATCGGTCCATCTTGTGGGAGGTCTTCCCACACTACGTCTTCCGGTACGTGGTCGCCACTCCAGAACCTTTCGGCCCCAACGGCCATCTGTTCTGCGAGCAATATGCCCTGCCCATTGCCACTTAAATTTGGCAATTCTTCGAGCTGTCGGTTACCTTGGTTCTCCTGCGGATTCATTTCAATTCATTAGAAATAAGAAATTAACAACAACACAAACAACCACATTAGAAATCTACGTTCATTAAATAGTTTATTTGAATTCCATGTGTACTTAGGTGGTAACTTAAGTGGTGCTTTGGTGGTGCTTTAGTGGTGGTTGTGGTGGCTTGGCTTGTGTGTATGCATATTATTTAAGCACCACCACCAACCATTTACCATTCACCTTTTTTTTTTTTTATCTGTTGTTCAGTAGTTACTACAGTAACTACTGAACGATTTAGTTCAGAAACTCACGTGCGTCAACTCAAAACGGGTAAACGCACAGACTTACAAACCCGTGGCTGATTCTTAGGGGAGTCGTTGTTTACGTAGCCATATTCTTAGTTTTTACTAAAATTGTAAACTTTTATTTCAAATACATTAAAATAATTATATACAATATATGACCCAACTAACTATTTACACTACACGGTACTAAATTAAATTACTTACAAATGAAATATACAAAAAACAAAAGGATGCTTAGGCGTCGAAGTACCTACTCGTCTGCATCGCTGTCATCCGGAAACGTACCCAGAAGACTGGCAACATTGCCACGTTGAATGGCAATGCTAATTCTTTGGTCAAAGAACGAGCCAGCCACTTTTTACTTAAATTTAATTTTGATCATGTTTATTTATATAAAGATTCGTCCAAAATACACGAGAAACTATTCTCGACTAATTTCTTAACAGATTGGCAGATATTATACCTACTAATTAGAGAAAAACTCTGTATTTATTATTTATTTATATACCTACACACAAAACAACAAATTTTTAGAGAAAAAAAAATTTTGATAGAAGAGTACAAAATAATAAATAAAAATAAAAAATCTTCATCTTTCTTTATCTTCATCATCTTACTTCAAGCAGAATTTTCCTAACCCGAAGGACTAACGTTTAACCAACACGCAAATTCAAATGTATCCCCACCCTGAAACAGCCCCATTTTGAACCAGTTACAACAACTCCACTAGATACTCCAGATACAACCAGTTTATCCGATATCAGACGAGCTTAGCAAGTTCCCTCATAAATATGGATACCCATCTCCATATTTATAGTGATTGTTCAACTGCAAAGTTTTGGTATGTTGTGGTACCTAATTGGTAACACTTCAATTACAACGCATACTAATGGGTTCTCGGTAAATTTAACGAAAATGTTGCCTTTATTAACATGTAACATCAAAGCAATTTTAACATGATTATATTTTGAATATTTGCTTTTATGCTGTAAAAATGTGAACTCGAGTTTTGAGGTTTTCAGTCTCACCGGATTCATAGTAAAGTAAACATTTATTCCCATAGATTGTAGGAAAGGCAGTGCTATTCTGTAAAAATCTCACGGTGAAAACTTAGGTGAAGTGGGCTTGACGTGAGCTGTAATTCCACCTGATACTTGGGATTGACACTATTGACAGCTCACTCCACGCTCACTTCACTTATGTTTTCACGGTGAGATAGTTACAGAATAGCACTGCAGTACATACGATGTGGTAATTAAAATATGGGTGATCCTTGTACAATCCACCATGCAACATTATTAATTAATAAGTGAATAATTATAAAATGAAATACTATGATACAATGATACCTCAAAAATAATTTAACTATCATCATCAGCTTAAAGCAGTCCACTGCTGGACATAGGCCTCTCCAATTGCACGCCATTCAGCTCGATTCTTGGCAACTCTCATCCTCATTTAACTATGTACATATATCATAGTTAAATTATTTTTGAGGTATTACAGTTGAACAGTAGTCGGCATGGTACATTCATATAAAAAATATGTTTATCTACAATACAATAGTAATAAAGTTAAATAAAACGAAACAATGTCATAATTACGTATAGTAGTTTACTTCCACAAAACGGCACGGGAGTGCATACTTCTAAGACACAAAAATCGGAGGCGTCAACATTTAATTACATTAAATTATTCGGTACATAAGTCAGTGTCATTGAGGAAGTCATTCACAGAATAATAACATTTTACAATTAATAATTCTGTCACCTTCTTTTTAAAATTATGAATTGTGTCATTTTTTATTATGTTAGGTATTTTATTATATGTTATTGGGCCCATACTAATAACACTTCTTTTTTGTAAAGCAGTATTAGGATTCTCAACATGTAGTAGATATTTATACTGACTTCATATAAATTACACCCCCTCTACTATCAGTATGACCCGCCGTCCACGGCATGCACTGATCGACCCAGACGACCCCATCACTCTCCTCCAGGAGAGTCGTATGGAAACTAATACAGTTCGTAAAAGAGTACACACTACAAGATCGTCATTCCGACCTCGCCGCCGAGGCCCCGCGCGAAATCCCCAACGAAATAGTCCTCCCCGACCCTTGCCCGTAAGTGAAGCGTCAGCACGCGCTATAGCTGAGCCTGTACCCTAGTAGCATTTTTTGTTGGTATTTAGTTGGGCCACTTACCTCTGTAAGTGGCCCAACTAAATGCCAACAAAAATGCAACTAGGGTGGCTTTAAATCGCCCTGATAATAATCACAACCCTGATTTTATCCAACCACCGACGGTCCCTTGCCATCCTCCCTCCGACGCTGCCCTAAGCCGAGGTTCGTACCCCACAGGGGGTGCCCTTAGCGTACAGTCGTTAAGTATATAAGTTTTTGTACGCCCTGGCTGGAGGACGCCCTGGCTGGAGGACGCCCTGGCTGGAGGCGTTTCGTTAGGAGCTTAAGGCAGCCACAGGAAAGTCCGGTTAAAGAGTCGGAACCTTAGTGGTTACACTCTGAGATGCCCTAGATAAAAAAAAAATGGCTGGAGGCATTAAGTTCTCTTAGGAGCTTAAGGCAACCACATGATAGTCCGGTTAAAGAGTCTCAACTCCTCGTGGTTAACTCTGAGATGCCATTTAAAAAAAAAAGGTCTTTTCTACCTTCTGACACAAAAGTGAAAAGGTCATGTTACAGTTAACGAAAAAGGCGACCTTTAAAATGTATATCGCTGGGAAAGTTATATAATTTGAGAGACAGTATCTCAGTATCTTACCGACTTGATCCATAGTTCCTCCACATACATTTCGCCGGCTATGTAAGTTGACTCGGTCATTATCAGCTTTACATCTCATCGCAGGCATATCTGGCTCTGTTGCTGATTGCGCGGACCCCATTACTCTATTTGAATTAATTTCACTAAAAAAGCCGCACTAAATGTCGCTATATGAATTATGTCAAAAAATCATAAATAAATATAAATATAACCGTATGCAAGGATATTTTGGTTATTTTTGCTGTTCCGGAGATAAAAGCATTTTTTTATCAGCTACAAACATATTTTTGCAAAAAAAAAAAAAAAAAATGGCTCCAATTTGCCTACCAAATTGTATTCTATGATAAATATCGGCATGATATTGGCTATTAAAAGCCATTTCATGCACAAATACCGAAAGTTTAAAATTGAAGTTCCTATGTCTACGTGAGCTTTTTTCGATCCACTGGGTGCCGTGCCATGCCGTCAGTGGCGCGTGTTAAGCTCCACCCCAATGTATAGTTATTAGCATAGATAGGAGTAATAAAACACCAAATCTCCCACTTCGGCGATCATCACGGTAATTTATATAACCCATTCGCGTATAATGGGAACGGGAAATTTGAGAAAAGCGTTACCGTCTGGTCCAATTACAGTTTTATTTGTCAGGTTAGTACACAGGACGACTTAACAAGCTAAACCTTCCAGTATTAGCTGACTTTTTGTTGTAAGGAAAGCCTTTAAAATGCGAGGTCAGGTAATACTGGAAATTTAATTAAAAAAAAAAGAAAACGTTTATTTCGAGCAATCTTAACTCATGACACAAATACAGGAATACAATAAAAACTATAATAAAAATTAAAATAAAAACAAAAATAAAAGACTTAATATCTAACCGGCCCTGCTGTCCGCAACATGCCTATCACAGCAGTGCCGTATGTATGAGTAGTCCATCCGGTCCGCGATCATCGCCAGGACAACATTGGTGCTGCCACACACTTTACACACGGGAAGCGCCCCGCTTTCGCTTTATTATAGCTTGATATGAAGTCGTGTATACTGTAGAGGCTTTAGCCTGACTAGGTGTTTGCATGAAACCTTCGCGAATCGTTAATGATTACGAAACAAATATTTAATTTGTAATTAGAATAAAAGAAAAGTTGTGAGCGTCCGGTCCCCGGGCTGACAAGCAGATGCCGAGATAAACAATAATGTATTGTTAAAATATTAAAAGATCCCAATAATTACGCTACACTGAAAAAAATGCACTCCAATCAAGTGACTTTTTAGCTTGATTGACGATATCTTGTTTAGATTAATCATAATCATAGTAAAGTTGATCATCACGACATGATTGCAACAATACTAGTTCAAATGATTGAACGTTGAGCGTTCAATCATTTGAACTAGTATACTAACTAGTTTCTTGATTACCCTTAACATGACATCATTGTAGAAGAGTCAAAAACCAGAGACAAGTTAAAAAAATATTAACTGTAACAAAGTAAGTTAGTTGGGTCAATCAAGCATTTTAATTACTTTAATAAAGATCATTGAAACTTTAATCTAATATTCTTGGTTGGAGCAACTATGTTTTGACTTGATTGCTGCAAATAGGTTTTGTGATAACTCCAATCAAGATCCCGTTTCAAATCTCAATCAAATAAAAGTATTAGCTGTTATCATTGTGCTTGATAGGCTCAGATACAAACAAGTTAGTCAATCTAAACAAAATCTTGATTGTGGCAACAATTTTTTTTTCAGTTTATATATATATATATATATATATATATAAAATAGGCATTTAATTTCATCCCGGTACCGTTAGCGCTCCCACGCTTTACAGTACTGTGTGTGTACCATATCAGACTATGCATGGCGGTCTCATTGTACCGAGAGTGGCTTGTTGACCAATTTTGGGTGATACGCATCATTTCGGCGAGTTTTGTGAACCAGAACTAGCTGTTATTATGTGGGAAAGAAAGTGTTCAAATGGCTAGGATATGGCTACATTTGAATATTTCACTACTACTAGATGTTTCCGGTGACTTGCGATCTACGAATACAAGTAAAATATTACAAGTACTAAGTAGTACTACAAGAAAAGTATGTTTTAAATCAGTCAGGGATTGATTTAAAATATTCCTTTTTCAACTTATGTCTATAATTAGAAGGACCTATTAAACCTCAAGTTGCTAACTAAACTCGATGAGTTGTATATTGCGTTTGTAGATAAGTACTGGCTTCCCATGAACCTCTTCAGTCACTGTTGCGTGTTACCTGATAATATTGACCAGTAGTTAAGTTGTGCCGTCCTGCCCTAGTTTGCAAGTCAGGCTACCACGCCATTACTTTATCAGAATACTTACCAACGTAGGATAGGTAAACCTATCCTTGGATAATGTAACGAAAAAGATTTACATGTTGGAGTTAGGAAATAAGACCATGTTAACTGTCAACATAAAAATATAATTTGATAAAATAAAAAAGGAATCTTGTGACCATAAACCAAAATACCCCCTTGGTAGGTAGGTTTATGTTCACAAGATTTCTTAAATTCTCTTGGGAGTAGCGCATCACTCTCCTGGCTCAGCCTGGTGTGGCCCCAAGTTGGGCGCCAATGTGACGGAAAGTTTACGTGGTGGAGATAAATGAGACCACGTAAATGGTCAACATAAAAAAGGTATAATTTAAAATAAAAAATGAAGAAAGGGGGTAGGTGGGTTTATAGTCACAAGATTCCGTTAACTCCCTTGGGAGTAGCGCAGTAGTCTCCTGGCTCAGCCTGGTATGACGATGACCGCCGCGGGTGTGCCACGCTGCAGACGCCAGGGATGGTGATAGTCGGTGGATGGACTCGCCAGACCCGAAGTGAGCTCGATGTGGCCACGCGGGTAAAATAGGTATCCGGCTCGGAGCTTGCGTTTATCCGAACTAGCCGGAAGGTGGTGGCCCGGAACATAGCGTTCGGATAGGTGAACTTATCCTACTAATATAAATGCGAAAGTTTTTTAAAACGAAGTTCTATAGCGCGACTTGCAGTAGAAGTTCCTGGTGGAAATCATCACGTAAGGAAAAAGCATTATGCCCCCTCTATGCGACTTTCTCTCTCTCGCTGTATCTTTCTATACGAGTGTGTGTGTGCGTGCGAGTATCGAGATTCGAGCAGACGAGCATTATACCTAAGTAGTCTGTGCGAGCATTGTGCGCGGGTACTTCGTTCTTGACGCGGACCGCACATGTTTTATGATGTTGATTTGTCCTTCTTTCATGCAGCAATAGAGCGATCTATGTGAGCGTTCTATGTGATTTTTTTGTGTAGATAGTAATAATAATAGGCCTGGAAAGTGACAGGTCGGTATGAGTTTTTTTTTTACGACTGTACAAATAAAAATGGTCAAGTAGACGTGGCGGTAATAAAATAAACTTTACAACGATTTGACGAGGCGGGAATAGAAGCGGGAGTTTTCGAAGTAGACGTGGCGGCGACTCGACGTCAACGTAATAAATCGAAAAATTCAGAATCCGTCTACTTTCAGTCATATTATTTGCTAGCGACCAACTCCCTGCTTCGGACGGATTTCAGCGGTTGATAAAACATCGTATACAAAACTTTAATGAATGATACACTTAAACTTTTCTCATGAATCACTCAGTCCATTGGTAGAAACCGTATGTCATAAATTGTGTTGAAAATATTAAAGTGATGATAAATAAAATTATTATTAAAAAAAAAAACACGTTCATATTTAAAATTCATTACGCATTTAAAATATATCACTAATAAATAATTATATGTCAATAATTCAGTAACAATAATTAAGTATTCACCAACATTGCCTTTAAATTTAATTATCCGATACAAAAAGAAAACCTAAATATTGTTTATATTATTATTATTAAAGAATACTCAAAAACTACCGAACGGATTTTCGATCCGTTCGGTAGTATTTGAGTTTATCTCGTTCAGACAGACAAACAGATGTGGCGAAGCTGAAAATATACTAGGATTCTGAAAAAACATTGGGGTATGTTTTTTTTTTTAAATTGCGTTTTATTACCATACGACGTATGGATGTAATACAATCGACGATGGTGTAAACTCACCATAGAGGTAATCTATTCACTCGAGGCTTGGAGACTCAAAGGTTTTTGATATAGGGAAACACAGACTCCAGCATGCCCCACTCCTAAAAATCCATTCAAAAATCCCCATGAATTATAAGTAGTCGACATTCGTCGGCTTAGAAAAATTTAAGATGAGTAGGTACTAGAAAAATTAAACGCCGAAATAAATACGAACCATTTATTAATAAACAAATGTTAATATTAGACTTGTAAAAGGACGCACAGCGTCATTGTTAGCACCCACGGCGAGGAGGCGTATGTTGGAGTGCCGCCCTGATGCAGCTCAGCTAGGCTTTCACCTAAAGAAGAAATTGACGAAATAAGAAAAGATGTAAAGAAAAGAAGACAGATCAGACAGACATTTTTTTTTTTTTTTTTAACGTTGCCCCACACTAGGAATTTCTCCTGTATCGTGAGTGCGTTTACAAACATTTAAACTCACATACACAAACAGCCAGACCCGAAACAACTACTTGTAGATCATACAAATATTTGTTCCGTGCGGGGATCGAACCTGCGACACGCAGCGCATCAGTCAATCGCTTAACCACTGCGCCAACCGTGCCGTCAAATTGATTTCGATATTTCATGAATTGATAGCAAAAACGCAGCTGTGACCTCAAACAAGTCCAAGAAGAGAGAAAAATTACTACTCTGTTGTTTTTAAACTATTAGAATTATTATACTCATGCGTGCAAAAAAAATTACCCACCAATCCGCTCTAAGATTTGAAACCAGATAATTTAACAAGTTTTAATAACGGTAAATTGAATATATTATAGTATACAAAACCTTAAAGTATGTATATGTCCTAGGATGATTTGATAATTCGAATTTTCGCGAAAACCTGAAAATGAATTATAAATGCTATGAGAATATCATCCTCAACAAAACGTTTTACGCTTTATCTTTAGTATTTTATCTATGCGCTTTATGAAGTCGCAACCTTTCGACGTACACCCAAAATGCACCAAAGAAATAATATGATGTAAGGAATTACAAAATGGCCAATGATACCTATAATGTGTAACTATTATGCAATTGTTCAATATTCATTAATATTTTTTTAGATATTGTCTCCCACATAGAGAGCACGGGGTGAGCCAATTTTTTGACACGCAAGTGTATGCACTAAAACTTTGCAAAACCCAAGTTTTATTGAGACTTTGAAAACAAGTAAGGCGGTTCTGAACTCCTTTGTGCTGCACCAACTTAGGAACCGCCTATCTATTGCAAATGAAGTTGATAGTTATGAGCTGCCTTAATTAAAGTTAGGAGTATATTGGTACCACCGATCAGCTTGTTATTAGGATCGTTGATGATAAAATATTTCTCGTTAGTGGCGCGTGGTTCTACATGTGCAGTTGTCAAAAAATACGAGTATATCTTATAGCAAAAACCGACACAGTTTAGATGAATCATCGACATTACTGATGATCAGTGATAGGTTATTTGGATGCATATTTACCTAAAGCTAATTTTTGGCTAAGAATTAATGGAAGCGGCTTCATAAATGTTTTTTTTTTTTTTTTTATGGAACTCATGTCACCGAGTTGTTTGTCGTTATGTGGCGAAAAGAAGAAAATTACTTATCCTGACATTTGCCATGTCAGTTCGTCAACCTACTTTACAACATTAGCTAGCATTTGAATCTATAGTCAAAAAGTACTAAATTTATCAATGAGATTTTTACGATCGATAAAAAAGAGCATTCCATGAAACAGCCAACACCTGAACGCAAGAAATAATACATTCGATTCTTAATCAGAACTCTCCTCTACTCTTTTGTCGATCCCGGAATCCCAGGAATTTTCGATACAAATGTGCATTCCATAATAGCCAACTAAATATGCATCCGAATATTCTATCACTGCTGATGATACAGGTTTTTGTCCACATGAGAGACTCGCTCATTCCATGTTCACAGGATTACCATAATGGCCGAAACCTAAACCACAGTTACCTTTTCAACAGCATAGCATAATCATTTACCTTTGATAACGTGCAGTATGACATGAGCAGGCTGCGGCGACGGGGGTGGGGCGCGTGCAATCGCGCACGTATATCGTCCCGCATCGTCATTGCGCACGCGCGCCACGCGCAGGATTGAGTTCGCGCCGTTTGAACCGAACTCGGTTCGTACACTGAGATAGAAGAAGATGTGTGGTTAGAACAGATGAAGAAAGCAGTTGAGATTGTCTTGTGATGACAAAACACAATTTACATTGCCATCAAGACGCCAAGGAGAAGATGATAAGTGTACTTTAGGCTACATTAGGGTAAATTCGTTAGAGATGGCCATCGTTTTTTTAGACTTAAATAAAACTGGAAGTTTTGAGATTATATTTAAACATTTTTAAGAAAATCAACAACAATCAGTCTTTAGAAAATCAGCATAAAGATGTGTTTATAATGTAAGGAACATACTTAAAATTTTAATTTAAAAAAAAACATAACTGGCCATAGTAGTACGGGACAGATGGCCGGTACTAGGTTGCCTCTGCCTTTCCCCTTTCCTTTGATTTTTGCCTGCTGGAGGTCCTTTTCCTTCTTCTGTCCACATTTAGAGCACATGTCATCAAAAGGTGTACAATTCTCATGAACCCACAGAATACAGATAAAACATTGAAGCCAATCTTCAATGAGATATTGGTATTGATTTAAATACAACGCCACCTTATGATGAATGAGCAAATTATATTGATTGGCCAACTCTCCCATACGGCCATCTCTATCGAATTTACCCTATATCGTAAAAGTTTAGCTTTGCAACCTTGCATCATGATTCTTGAATGATCAGCTCGTGAACAGAGGCACCGTACGTATGAAACTGGTCGGACGATCCGGAAACTTACGCATGAATAAAATAATCATTATTATTTTAAAGAACCCTTTTTGATATCTTCCATTTAAGCTTCAGAAGCTGAATCATAAGTGGCCAGGATCTTCCGCTTTCTTGGCGATAAAGAATCAATAACGACGATGACGTTTCCATTACAAAAACAACTGTTTCTACAAACCTAATCCCTCCTCTAGTGGTGTCATCATTGAGGAGGTCATCCTTCCTGTACCAGAGAAGGGACGGACCTCCTTCCATCTTCAGGCCATTGACCTCACAACGCAGGGCTACGGTACTGCCAAGCTCGCACACTTGTTCCGACACCGCTGCGCCGGCGCCGTCTACGATTCGGACTGACACTTCTGTGAAAAGAATAAAAGTTTAAGGATATTTTTACACAAGACACCCTACACGTCAGTACGGCCGTGTAATGAAGCATTTTTGGAAACAAATGGTGACATGAGGCGAGTGTGAGGAGAAAACATGCGCGAAAGTTCATAGTGTAGTTCGGGCCATGATTCATGGACCGTACTGTATGTTTATGTGTTTATAGTAACATTTCTTGGTAGCGATGAGTTACTAAGCCACTCTCATCCTACTAATATTATAAAAGCGAAATGTGAAGATAATCACGCGGACACCGTAATATAGACTTGGATAATACTTGGCGCACATATCCTGGATTATCTGTCATCCCAGTAACGGGTTCCGTGGGCGAAACGGCAGCCAAAAGTTAGTCTTGAAGAAGCTTAGGAATGGCTTAGTAAATAAGAACAGTAAAATAATTGATAACGAATTGCTGAAGTCGGAAACTCATCACCTTTTTTGGGAAAGGAAAACTTTACCAACTTTTGGGGACGTAGAAGAACAAATTCTTTTTTCAAGTTCTTTGTTGGTAATTCAACTGAAGTTCCGTTAAATTGCTTCAGTGGCTTTTCATAATAATGGTTAAAAAGTTTGTTGGCATAAATTGGTTTACCTTGGAATATTAAGGTAAGTATTAAAGTAAGTACCTACTGAATGCTAAGAGCATCCATTTTAGCATTCAGTACTTATCTTAATATTCCAAGGTGTGTTACGCGAATGTACAGAATAAGGAATAAGTACATAAAAGGAAGTCTAAAAGTGACACCGGTCACTGAAAAGTTGTGTGGAAATCGGTTGTCATGGTATGGGCAGGTCATGCGGAGGAATGTGAAAAATGTCGTGTGGACAGTTTTATGTATGAATTTTGATGGATATAATAGTAGGGGAAGATCAAAGAAAAGATAGATAAAACTGTGTGAAAGATAATATGCATGGAAAGGGGGTGACTACCGAGATGAAGACTACTGATAGAGAAGTATGGAAGAAAAAGATCAAAGTCAAAGTCAAAGATCTTTATTGTGAGACAGTGGTTATAGAGTTGTTATTGTGTTATTTTGGAGTGCGTTTGCACTGCTCCACCATGTTAGACATACAACAGTTTGAATAATTGGTTAATTTAGACCTAAGTTTATATGATATAATTATATTAATTCAAATAGACATATTTTTAAAACAGAGCTATATTTTGCATCAAGACATAAAAATAGTTTGGCTCATCACGAATCTGTCGGACAAAAATTCATGTTCTATATATTATATAATAATAAGGTCTATTTACCAAGAAGTCATTTATTTTTTCTTAAAAAATTTAATGTATTCAATTTCTCTTATTTACTCAGGAAGCTTATAAATTCGTGAAGACATTCCGAAGAAACTTTTAGAAAGTAGGGCTGTTTTTGAGGGCATATTTGTTATTTTGTCGGCATGTCGACGGGAGTGCAGGTAACCAAATTTTTCCCTATTGGTTTTTACAAATATAGCGATCTCATAGATGTAGAGGGCAGGAATGGTTAAAATCTTAAACTTTTTAAAATATGGCATACAGCTATCTGGGGCTCGTATGCCACAAATGGCTCTAAAACATTTATTTTGCGCCCTAAAGGCGAGTTCCTTGTCTGTAGCATTCCCCCAATAACAATCTTAGATAGTCTGTATAACGCGTAGGAAAATTTATTTAGTTTTTTACACACCGTATCAATTTGCGTTTTCCATGACATATTTTTGTCAATCCATAGTCCTAAGAATTTGATTAAAATGAAGATACGTTGCGCCGACCAAAAATAAATTGTGACAAGGGCAGGGGAATAATAATTGAACTGATCCATAAATTATGCAATAGATTTATTTAGAAAATATCTTTAAAGGCACGCGTTTCTTAAAAAAAAAAATTAAAGCCTTGTCTATAGACGTAGATATACCGATCTAATAAGTAAAAATCTCACCGTGAAAATTAAGGTAAAGTTAGCTGTCAATAGTGTTATAGAGTTATGAGGAACAGGGTGTAAAGTTCACTCATACTCTATGGAAAAGGGAGGATCCTCCGACCAGACGGGTGTTTTGTCTGGTGGGCAACCGC
This sequence comes from Dryobota labecula, assembly GCA_947523025.1. Classification (NCBI taxonomy): domain Eukaryota; kingdom Metazoa; phylum Arthropoda; class Insecta; order Lepidoptera; family Noctuidae; genus Dryobota; species Dryobota labecula. The sequence continues at coordinate 5,713,991 of OX383292.1, forward strand.
CCAACATTTTTTTTTTTTTTTGTAGTGGCGTCTGTGAGTTGACCTTGAGAGGTCGTGATTCCTTAATCAGGCTTTCCTGAGGTTGCCTTAAGGGAACTTAAAGCCTCCAGCCAGGTCATAAAACTTGCACTGAAAAAAATGCACGCTAATCAAGTGACTTTTTAGCTTGATTGACGATATCTTGTTTAAATTAATCAAAATCTTAGTTAAGTTGATCATCACGACATGATTGCAGCAATACTAGTTCAAATGATTGAACGCTCAAACAAGTTTCTCGATTACCTTTAACATGACATCATTGTAGATGAGTTAAAAAAGAGACAAGTAAAAAAAATGTTAACTGTAACAAAGTAAGTTAGTTGTGTCAATCAAGCATTTTGATTACTTCAATAAAGATCATTGAAACTTTAATCTAAAAATCTTGGTTGGAGCAACTATGTTTTGACTTCATTGCAGCAAATAGGTTTTGTGATAACTCCAATCAAGATCCCGTTTCAAATCTCAATCAAATAAAAGTAGTAGCTGTGATCATTGTGCTTGATAGGCTCAGATGCAAACAAGTTACTTAGTCAATCTAAACAAAATCTTGATTGTGGCAACTACTTTTTTTTTCATTGTGTAAACTCTGCTTAGGGCAGCGTTGGACGGAGGACAGCAAGGATCAAATCTGGGTTATGATTATTAAACCCAACGGTTGATGTCGGGATGTTGTATATATATGTACATGTCACGCGGTAAACTCTGATTGCGCGATTCAGGATTTGTGTGACGTCAGGTTTTTGAGGCGTAGTTCGCATGTGGCGTTGTAGATTCCACCACAGTGCAAATCCCTAGCATCAGGTGGAATGACAGCTCACTTCAAGCTTAGTTCACCTAAGTTTTCACTTTGAGATTTTTACAGAACAGACCGGCTGGTATGTATATGAATGGTGAAATTCAAGTCACAACCTAATGTGAACCTCCTTGGTCAACAAACTCCTTTTAATCGTTCCATCAACTAACCAGGCACCCGAAGCGTAACTCTTGCTGTACGAGGAGGATGGGCAGACAGTTGACAGTCGTAGTGCGCCGCATCAGTAGGACGTACCTCCCGTACCTCTAGCCTCCAGATGTCTGGAGGGATGAAGCGGGCTGAGTATCTGGGAAGAACAAAATTTGATGTAAAACCAGGGAAATTAATTGTCTATCAAATTGTCACACTACGCCACTTTGCCGTGTTTTTGCCATTTCATCCAATTGTCAAAGAATGGCAGTTATTATTTGAATACACGGGTAATTTTTTAAGTTGGTACATAGTCAATTAGCAACAAAAAAATAAATAATAATAATAATCTTTCTGGTAAACCTGTAACTGGAATAGGCAAAAAAAAAACCATTATATTACATTAATCCATCCATACTAATATTATAAATGTGAAAGTAACTCTGTCGGTCTGTCTGTCTGTATGTTACCTTTTCACGCCTAAGCCGCTGAACCGATCGTCATGAAATTTGGCAGAGATATAGCCTGGCATATGGAGACGGACATAGGCTACTTTTTTACGCGATAACCGACATCTACGCGGGCGGAGCCGCGGGCAAAAGCTAGTATAATATAATAATAATTATTGTACCGTGTGGTGCCGGACGTAAAGAATAGCACCACCCTATTTCCTCCCATGGGTGTCGTAAAAGGCGACTAAGGGACTTACTAGAGAATGGGCTTCTCTATGCATTTTTTTGCATACTGCTATCGCCAACCCGCCTGCCAAGCGTGGTGATTATGGCAAACCCCCCCAATTAGGGGAGGCTTATGGACATAAGCCTCCCCTAATTACTGCTGGACAGCAGTGGACGTCTTTTGGGTGAAATGATGATGATGATGGATAATTATTGTACCTATTTTCAAAATAATGCGTCAATGATATCTTCGTTGAAAAATTGATTATAAATAATAGCATGGACTATTGCGGTATTTTTAGGTAAAATACCAATCAATGACTTCATAAATAGCAGTCACAACACACCGCAAGACAAGAAAAATCTTCCCAAGTTTCACCACAGAAAATGAATAGCACCCAAGACTGTTTAAACATTCCACCACGGAGCTTCGATCATTCACAAAGTTTTCGTCACAGCAAATAAACAAAGTTTCAAAAGAATTCTCAAGGAGCGCTCTAAAATTCTTCATCATACATAATTTCACACAGTTTGAAAAGTATACGAAACTGCTTATCCTGCAGGACGGAAGACTCCACGCTTATTTATATTTTCGTTTCCCCAACTTTGTACGGAGTTTATTCAAGAGCAATATATTAAGAAGTTTCTGGAAGCCGTCGAGATAATTGAGTGCAAGTGAGTGTTGTTGTTTTATTAACTTGGCAAAGTGCTACCTGTCATCCGCAGTGTACTGTTGTGTCCCCGTCGTTAGCAGCTCCATGGGCTCTTCATCGTTTTTCCGTCGCACCCATGATACCTGAACAACATTAATCATTGTGTGCAGAAAAAGACAAACTCCCTTAAAGATAACCAGCAAATTATAAAATGATAGATGACGAAAGAAAGAAATGAACGGAAAGAAATAAAAAGAATAATGAAAGCGAATGAAACGTAACAAGAAACATACTTATTACCAGTTTATCATGAAGAGCGTCCACTTTGCAGTCTAAGTGAGCAGTGGAGCCTACTAGAGCTTCGATCTCAGGCGCTGCCGCCGCATAAATGCTGTTCCCATTTCCGACCCTGATGAGACAGAAATTGTTTGTAATTAATGGCATCTTAAACCCAAATATTCACTCGAAGAATCCCAAAAGTTACTCTCTGAAATCAAAGGTGTTTCTAAACTTCTTAACTTTGAACTTACCGTACAACCTTTACCTTTAAATCCGTTTACGAAATGATTTAATAATTTGAAATGCCACAAAAATTTCCCCTCTACGTTATAAAAACAAATAGAAGGAAATTATGTTCAGGGAAGTTTTCTTTTTCTGTGAAAACATTTTTAAGAATTCCGTGCTTACCAAATTTTATATTCGTAAAGTTAAATTTGGATGTTTCAAATTATATATTAGTCATCAGTACAGTTTTTCTTTTAGTAGAGTCACCAGAATTGAGTTAATTTTGGCACTGCCGTTATGCCATACCATTAAGCGTGGGAAAATAAGGTTTTGTTATCGACGGGCAAACATAAATGTTGGTTCATCAATTCTATTGTAAACATATTGTATTGTTGATAAAGTACTTAAACAATGTTTTGTTTGTACTTTAGAGATTTCAACTTAGTAAAATACAATTTAAGTATTACCATATTAAATTGTTTACTGTTAACAAATGTTTTTGTTTGTTGGTAAGGGGAGTTTATGTTAGAGAGGTGAACAATTTTGATGTGTTTGTTCAGGTCGGTGAGCTAATTAAAACAATTATCTACGAATAAGTTAATAATCTAAACTGAATTTGAGAGAGATGTTCCTAGAAAGATACATGTTATGTTATGTTGTCCGTCCCTCTTCACTACCTAAGACAATATATTCTTATCTTTGTATACTAAACACATCCCTTGCCTAGTAAATAAGTCATTCACTAAATTGTTATTTTAGATAAGTAGTTAAGAGTAAATTTACTAAATAACCATCGTTATATTAGATAGTTAATAGTTGTTACTAAGTCTTGTTCACATCCTTAATTATATTTTCCCTAATTATGTTTAACTTTCTTACGACCTTAGCAATATATAAACTAGCACTTATGAAATTGGGACACTTCTATTTCATATCTCAAGACATCAACATCGATTAAGTACCAATTCTTGTAATTTAGTTACAGTTAATAAATAAATTAATTTTCTTAAACCAGTTTGTTATTTACTGCGTAACACACAGAACCTAGTAAAAAGGACTTTTGATTACCTGGTCATTCCCGGGAAAGTTTATTCATAATTGAACATTATAGGTATAGTACTTACTTCTCATTCCTATGCTGATGTGTATTAGAGTAAGTATCGAATATGTAATTCAATAAGGGGGCACTGGATCCCGTCTCCCCTGGTTTTCTTCTCCTCTCCATAATAGACGGCGAGTGACTCGACGGCAAAGACATTGCTGTTGCTTCGATATACCGTCTAGTACCGCTTGTTGTCACTTCTATGAATGTTCTTACTACATTCACAACCCTTCTCTTTCTTTTCTTTTTGTTATCAACTGATGAATCTTCCTTTACTTTGTCTACGATTACTTTAGCACCCTCATTAGATAAACTAACATTGCTTTCACCAACCTGATCAACATTCAGGCAGCACTCAACGTGATTCTTATCTATACTCGACGGATACTTAAGATTGTTGTATAAGTTAAAACTATGTGTTAGATTAACACTAGAGTAATTAAAGTTCTCGCCAAGTTTGCTTTGATTATGTAGGTCAGAGTTCGTATGTAACATTTGATAGAGTTTGTTTATAGTTGGGAGGGAGCCGGTCTCCTGAAAATTGTTGGTTTCGTTCAATATCCTTGAGGCAACGTCTGCGTCGGTGCCTGAAAATGGAAATGTAAATTTTAGACTCAATAAACAATCAACTATTTCGGCATGTCTGGGTACACTTTAACCTTTTCATTGGTAAGTAAACTGGAAGTTTTCTTTTGGGTTCTAACCACTTTAGCCTCTGTTTGCTGCCTCTCAAAACATTGTAACAAAAGAGTTTTCTACGAACATGTTTCAATCTCGCATGAAGTTGTTTGTGAGGTTAGCGGGGTAAATGTTACTTGGAACTGAATTATAACGTGGGTGATTCACTGGAATTATTATACCATTCTTCTCTTTGTCACATTATTGTGGTTCTTATTAGGGATAGCAGAGAGCTACGTCCAGTATCAAGCTCTCAGTTGAAGTTTTTACGTTCACGTACCTAAAATGCGTTTCAAGGACTAACTTAAGCTTCTAAATTCAATCATCTCATTCAATATATGAAATCACGTAACAGCTTGCTTTTAAAACTCAATCAATTTCCTCGCAAAGAGACTTCCGCGGAGTTTATTTAAAATCCCTCTAGAATTAAAATATAATAAGGACACTTAGGAATACAAGCTGAAAGCTCCCGAGAATTTGCAATTTAATTTGTTAGACGACTTTGAAAGAAAATAATTTTTAAATGGTCGACGGCTTACGAAACGGGACCCTTTGAATATACTTCCTCCAAAATAAACAATTTTGGACGGCGATGAATTTGTAATGCTCTTGAGGGTCATTTGGAATCTTGGCTTTATGTCTGCGAAGTACCTAATATTGAGGAAGATGAAATACGCGAAAACAAAGGAGGCAACGAAATGATTCAATTTGGAGAAATATTGTATGTAAATCAGAAAACGGCAGGTCACGATAAAGTTCAACAGATGAGAATCTGGAGCAGGTTTTGAAAGATCAAATTATGTCAAGACGAGAAAAACAAAAAGGATATTACAGGCCTTATTGACACGGTTACAAGTGGATAAAAAGTCGTTGCTAGCCTTTTTATTTTCGGGTTGGAAATTATCAAATAATTTCTCCCACTCTGAGGGGACGGAGATGATGATTTTTATGTCAGACTTTTACTGACTAAAACCCACCTGTGTTCCTTCAGTTGCCTGTGTACTAGGGCCACGGTATCCGTTTCAGACAAACCCGCAACCCTGGCAGGCATCAGTCCTGGCGGACCCCGTCAGTGCGTGCTGATATCTGTTTGAGACGCGCGTGGAACACAACGTGCCGTCGACCCGGGCCTGGTCCTTACCGGACGGCGAGCTGCCCATAGCTCGCCGTCCGCTAGGCCACGCCTACGGTGGCCGGGAATCAGCAATAGATTCCCGCCGCCCTGGGCGTCTCCTGCGACTACTAGGGGCACGCCCCTAGTCGTCGCAGGAGGCAGGAGAGGCAGTCTGTCCACCCTCACGAGGGTGGACAGACTGCCTCTCCCTCACGAGTTTTGCCTCCTCCTTCGCGAGCATTACTGCTTCGCAGAAGGAGGTGACTACCTCCCATGCACTCTCGCTCCGTACCATAGCTTGGACTAGGGCCGAACGTGAGAGATCGCCATCACCTCCGTCCGGGCAGACCTTCACCGTATGCTGCACGGTGTCCTGCGGGCGATCCACACAATGGTAACACCAGGGCGTTTCCTCTCACCTTAACCTGAACAGGAACCTCCTGACGCAACCATGTCCGGTAAGGACCTGCGTCAGGTGGAAGGTGAGGACGACGTGGCGCCTCTCTAGCCACTCCTCAAAGAGGGTATACTTATCACCGCAATTGGGGTGTGCCCATCGTTACTACCCTACAGAACCTATCTAAGCCCGTCTGTTCTAAGAATATTCATCCATCTCGCATTGTAATTTTGTCTGTCTTATTATTATCAAACCCATTAGACTAGGTAACTCAGCATAATAGAATATAACAATAGTTATTAAAATAATCAACAGAAAGTAAATATTACCGGTATACCAAGTCCTAGAACCAAAAGGTTCATACTATATAAACGTAGTAGATTTAGGCCCTATCTCTTTCACCGGAGAGGAGACCTACAGAAGTCCAAGCAGTGGGAACTGGGCTGACTATGTTTCTTCTTCTTACCGGATTTGTGTCTCATTTTGATCACGATTTCTAAAAAGGAAATTAAAACCAGTTCTCACCTCGACAGGGTAATGCAGCAAGAGCGGCGAGCAGCAGCGCCGCTGTGGCCGGCGCGCACATCGCTGCTACATCATCATTGACTCTGCAACAAGACAAAATATTATCAACATTTGCTTTACAACTATCAAAAGATTGTTACGTGGTAACAGTAAGGTTGTATGTGGGCTCAGCCACCTAGGGCCATCGGCAATACCAGATGCATTAAAAGTGCATTGCCATCCAAGACACAAAGCTGCCCCATGTACCTGGAATTACACCGGTACCAATATCCTACTTAAATGGTGTCCCCTTATTTCGCAGACTGAAATTTTATAGAATTGCGTTTCCCAGAAAATGTTTCATTTATTATTTGGTCCTTGTATTTTTAGTTCGAATATTATTGTTTCAAAGACTATTTACTTGAATGAAAAATATTTCACAGAAACACAATTCGATGAATTTTTAATCACATTTTTATGTTTAACAAATTTATCACATAGTAGAATTATTTTTTAATTATTATTATATTATATTTATTAATAATATATTTTATTATTAATATAATTATATTTATTTTTAAATTTATGTGAAACGAAATTCTATAAAACTTAGCTATGAAACAACGTACAACCCTACTAAGATATCTGTAGGTAATACCAGGGGTCATACAAAGGGTGAATATAAAGACGAAACTAGAATATTTGACGTGCAGTCATACCCGTTTAAACTAAGATACAGCAACGCTACTTGGTGGCTAAAATAGGAATGTTGGTTGGTCGGTTGAAAGAGCTAGTATTAGAGCTTTTTTGAGCTTTTTTGTTCGTCTGTTCACAACATTTAAAATGTTCTAAAGTAGTTCAGAAAATAAGTAATTAATATGTACAGAAAATAATAATGACATTATATACAGTTGATGTTAAAAGAATCGAAGCTTCCGTCTGCTAGTAAGTGAGTGTTCTAAGTGTTCAACATAGAAACAACATTTTCACAAACTTTTCTCTTTTACCTTATAATTATTATTCACAAGTACGTTCGACTTCTACGTTTCTGTTTCACAAAAAAAAAAAAGAAAAACGCTCTCTGAATAATTTATTAGCTGTAGGTACGAGATTCAATACATTTTAACTTTTACATAAACAAGCGGGATTTGGGGAGATCCCTAGGGATTTCTTGGGAGTACATTTTTTTCGAGTCCACGGAGTGATGGTGTTGAATAACCTCCGTGGTATTATAAAAATACGAAGTTTAGGTTTATTTTTGAAGCTCTCAGGTAAGTAAGGATATTTCAATGCTATCAGGCGTAGGCCATCTCCATCCGGACTTGTCTGGCCTTGTCAATTGTCCGAACTTTTCGTGTTCAGGGGAATAATCTTTATGAATACTGAGAAAAGTAAGATTTAAAAGTAAAATATCTAGGCTTTTTAGAAAATGTCCGGCTTTTTGTTCGGACTTTTCAAATTTGGAAATGGTAAAACTAATCAGCCAGGAAAGGTTGGCCGGATAAGCCTCTTTTCGCAACACTAGCCAATAGTGTGATGAAAAGAGGCTAAACAATCTTGTACCAAACTTTTTTAATGACGGTTCCTTGAGAGATCAAAGATTAAATTACTAGTCGTCTTGTTGGTATTTTAAAATGAAAGGAAAGAAAGATAATAAGTTTATTTGCGGTATTACAATTAAACCGTGTATATTAGTGTGGTGCCGGACGTAAAGAATAGCACTAATCCATTTCCTCCCTTGGGTGTCATAAAAGGCGACTAAGAGACTTACAAGAGAATGGGCAGCAGCGTTCTCTATGCATTTTTAACACCATACTGCGATCGCTAACCCGCCTGCCAAGCGTGGCGATTATGGCAAACCCCCCCAATTGGGGGAGGCGAGGGAGGCTTATGTCCAGCAGTGGACGTCTTTCGGCTGAAATGATGATGATGATGATTACAATTACACTGAAAGAAATAATTTGCCGAACTAATTAAGTTACTTCAAAAATAACTCAACTTTAGTTATAAGGAAATAAACTTTGCTTAAATCAAACAAAACGATTTTGTAAAAAGTCAAAGTCAAATAATTTATTTCAAATAGGCACGAAGATGCACTTTTGAACGTCAAAAATTACATGAATAGTTAATTGGTTCTAGTTGCGCCTTCCAAAATGTAGTTATGTATGGAGAAGAATGGGCAAGAAACTCCATACTTACTCTTTTAAAATGTTAATGAAGTGTGCAAAACAGGGTTTTGTAACAGATAACATCTAGTTCGCAAGTCACAATTTTTGTGTAAACAGTAACCAAGTTTTTGTTACAGTTATGCAAACATTTCTTTCAGTGTATATACAAAATAACAAGTTGGGGGAAAATATGCGTCACAGCCACGCAAAACGGTCATCGCTCTGCATAATGCTATGACCCTACGCGAAACAGAGCCACAACCAATGCCACAACGCTACATGAATGCATTAAGACATGCTCTAACCCCACAAGGGGTACTTAGGCCTAAACTTGGTTGCGAAATCTTGGCCTAAATGTTATCTTCAGATTTCCGTATCAAAACATACCCATAATAAAAATTAAAGTCTTTTTTGCGCATAACAGTCTATGAAATGGTTTCCCTTATTATGAAAACTTTAACCCTTCGCAATTTTCCTAACTTATTGTTTTAAGGGTTTTCAAGAAATCTTCTCATACAAAAGAAAGAAAAAAGAAAGAAAGAAAAATGCGTTTATTGGCATAATGCCAACAAACGCAACACAAAACAACAACAACAAAAACAACAACAACAAAAAACTAATAACAACAACAACAACTGCAACAACAACAACAACTGTAACAGCAAAAAATAATAAATTGATTCAAAAGTATAATAAATACCGTAAAAGTACAGTGGTGGTGGTTTTGTCGCCAAAACAAAACATTTTTTATATGATTATTATATTATTTTTTAATTATAATCTACATTATTTACATGTTCTATGACCATTTGGGCCAAAAATATTTTTGAAGAGTACCTAAATGAAAAACAGTAGTTGCCGGGGCCGAGACGTGACGCCCTAGGAGGACATAATTATAGTGATCTAATTGATGATATTCTTCAGAAAAGTCAGATGCGTATCACTCGCGTGCATGTATGACCAGATGTATGAATGTAAACGAAGCAAAAGGAGTATGTAAGGAGCGTAGCAGGTGGAGTTCTATAGTTTCTGCCTACCCCCATGGGATGAAAGCGTGAGTTTATGTATAAATTAAAATTAAGTACACCTACCCACTTATGAATTTATGTCGAAACAGTACCTATACATACAGGGTAGGGTGTCCCTTAAATTTTAAGTTCTATATATTTTTACGCATACCTTCTTAAAACTTTCATAATAACCCAATATTGTCTAGAAAAAAATATTAGCCCGTTTTATAAACGATAACCCGTGCCGACTTGCGATTTAGACTTCTCCATATAAGTTGCGCGGGTAATGCGCTGCGCACTGTAACTACGTGTTTCATTTGTCATTTCATTCGCGATTTTTAACTATTAATGCGCTATTGTTAATTGTATAAAGATGTCGATGGAATTACGGAGTGATAAACAAAATGTTCTCTCCAAACATGATATTTCATGTTTGGAGAGAACTGCAAAAAATTGTAAGAAAACTCAGGGACACGTTCAAGAACCGTGAAAATAATTTTAAAATTAACCTTGATAACTTATTTGATATTGCACATGCTGATGCTTTTGAGAGAATGAAAATAGAGGAAGACAAAGTATTTTTAAGGAAACACAGAGAGCCAGGTCGACCGGAATACTTAGGTGGTGTGGACAAAAAATTGGCGGCGAAAGAAGAAAGAGTAATGCAAAGACGATTAGAAGAGGAGGAAAGGAATGTGAGACAAAGAGAGTTTTTGGCTGTTGCATCTACTTCTAGCTCAAATATCTTGAATGTCCAGAAGATTCGGACGAAGAACAGATTTTGAATACTGAACTCAGGTTGCCAGACGTTCCCTGCCCTAAAAAAAGTTAAAAAAGAGGTAGAAAGGATATTATAACGCCTAAACTTTTCGCAATTTTAGATCGATGTCAGTTAAGCATAGAGACTCCATTTACTTTCTGCATGCTGTCTCGTAGAAGCGCTTGGTCTGAGTAGCGACGATTTCGCTATTGACAAATCCTCGATTCAGCGAATTTGTACTCAGACGAGAATAACAAGGGCAGAAGCAATAAAACTGACTTTCAAAACAAGGTACCTGACGTAGTCACAGTCCATTGGGATGGAAAACTACCTATTACCCGGATTGGATGTACGAAGTTCAAAAGAAGAACGTTTGCCCCATTATTGCTTCATTTGACGATAGAGAACAGCTTCTTGCAGTGCCAAAACTAGAGAGTTCTTCTGGATAACATCAACCTAAAGCCGTCTCATCTGCTCTTTGACTGGAACCTTAATAATTAAGTTCAAATAATGTGCTGCGATACAAAAGCTTAAAATACTGGTCATTTTAATGGAGCTTGTGCTGTTTTGGAGCAGACATTAGAGAGTGAATTTTTGGTTTTCGGTTGTCGTCATCATGTTTATAAATTCGTCCTAAAAACAGTCTAATGCATTCCTAACTCAAAACCTTACTTAACACGGCAGAAGAAGAGCAAAAACAATGCTTTTTGCGCTGTGCCCAGGAACATAGAAATTTGTATCTGGACTGTTAAAAAACTACACTAAAGAGAAGTTACCCTGGCTGATTGTTATAATTTTATGTTTTGAAATAAAGATTAATGTTTACCTTATTTTATTTTACCTCATACTCACCAAATTTGTTGCATTTATATTAGTTTTATAGCAGATCAGAATAATAGGACAAAACACGATTTTAAATAAACTTTGAAGCTCAGTCGGCACGGGTTGCGATCATGCTAGAAAGCTGAAATTTCATATTTGAGTATATTTTAGCATTTATAAAAAAAATTGAGGCTATGCGTATGGATAAAAAAATAAATTAAAAAAAATGTCATATAAGGGACACCCTAATACAGGGCCTTACAAATAAATGCGGAATAAAGTTATGCTAGGTATAACTTCGGTATAACCATACATTTTTGACGTTTTTACCTAGCATAACTTTATTCCGTGTTTATTTCTAAAGCCCACAGACTAAAAAGATCATTCACGAAACCGTCATCTAATCATTCTGTACATCAAACTAAGTAGGTATGTTCAAAAATTATTGATGAGAAACAGCTTTTGGTCTGATTTTTTGTGTGAAAATTCACTGTTTACGGTACTACTTATGGGTGCATGGAACGGTACAGGGATAGTAAAAGTATTTAATATTATAACTGAACTCAGTTATAATATTCAAAAATTGTTTCATAAAAAAAGTTTGAACTAAACCTTCAATATCTCCTGTAAGGTGCTGTAGATGGCGCTCGAGAACCGTCATGAAGTTGACAACTGCGAAGATAGCAACGCGCGGACAGCGTACCTTTATTCCGTCCACCGAGAGAATGGTTTTTGACACCTGTCAGTTTCATACGAACGAAAATGTGTTTTATGAATTTAAACTTTATTTGTTCCAAATCTTGTACAACTGACAGGTGTCAAAAAGCATTCTCTCGGTGGACAGAGTATAGCTGGCAGGTTTTTTTTGACGGACATCGTCAACACCAACCTAACATCTGGTTGTACAACATATGTATATGTATAAGCTTTTTTAATTAAATATTTCATCAATATTGCATCTTGTTTTTCTGAGCTCTCACACTTCAATCCCGTCCCCAGGTGTGGTCTAGTAAAAAGTGATCACAATTACAGGAAGAAAAATTTACTCTCAGAGCTTCGCTGAGGGTATTTTTACACTCGTTTTATAGAACACAGAATGAGTTCAAATGGTAACACACTAAACACTTCTTGGCGAGATTGTCACGCGACCTGTCGGTCGTTTCAAAACTTCACTCATTCGAAAATTGTTTCATTTCGAGTCGTTCATTCCGATTGCATTTAGGAAAAGAGCAAGTATTGTACCCACATGGAATACTTGGATCTACCAAGTATTCCATGTGGGTACAATACTTGCTCTTGGTTCAAATGCTTTGCATTTTTCTAAATGCAAAGGGCCACTGACGTCATAAAAAAAATAACAAAGATCGATTCTTCACAATTCTGAGTTTGGTTTGCAGTGTTAAAGCATAAACATTATATTCAAACCTTACCACTCCCCACAATATTAATTAAAACATCACTCCAACCGCAACTAATAATTAATTCGTTTAAGAAAATAATAGCCAGGACCAGTAGCAACAAAGTTCCGTGTCACTAAATGGCACGAAGTATTAATTGAATGCCACCAGTACTTAAGTGAAGCTTGGCCAACACTGGACACGCTTATCCAAATTGACCTTACAAGTTGGTCCTCCCAAAAGTTCTCGAAAGTTCGCCACTGACAGTCGAGACTCTGAATACAATATGAGCCGGTTTCGTTAGAAGACATAGAACGTTTAATTAAATTGGATACCTACATTTATGAACATGATTTAGTTACAATAGAACGTTAGTCTGAACGGTAATTAATTACGAAACAGGTAGTCTCTAATATAATTTAGGGCTTTGTTCGTATTCGAGATTGTAAAGCCTCCTGTAATTACTTCTATTTCTGAAAGTGGCATGAATATGAAAGCTATTCGGATTTATATATTTTGTCATGCATTGAATATTAACCGTGATGTCTTAAAAAACTCGATTTTATAACTTATCAAACTGCGGGTTTATTTAATTGCGTAACACATAAAATGACAACTGATCGCAATAACATTCATTTTGAAACCGATGAAGCAATGGATTAGGAATATCTTTAAAAATCCTCAGAAGATTATTGAAAACGTATTACGCAATTAGGGTACATGTTGATTTTACACGCGTATAGAGAAATCTATGCCCAGTGCAATGCTATTCGAATTTCGAACCTCACTCAGGTGACAGCACACAATTCGAAATAGAACTCATTCGTTTTTAAATGGATTCGCATCTCGACACCATTCGAATTTCAAATTAAATAGCACAGTATATAAATTAAGTGACCATTCATATAAAAAAAATACTACTGAGCCTTGAGACTTCTTTACTTCTGCCTACATGCTCGAAATAATATTTATTTTAAAATATTTGTTTCCAACGGCTGACATTCGTATTAACTTATCTCCTCACCTTCACTGTTTGTATTTTTTATTTATTTCCGGATTTAAAGAGAAAACTAGAAAAATATTACTGATAAAAAAAAAAATAGATCGTCTATTCGCTGTGATCCATTGTGCTCGTACCTCAGGGACTGGATTCAATTCCAAGATAAAAAGCTTCTTGGATCTGAGCAGGATTATTTACAGTTCAGTCTGCACAGATTCAGATATTGCAGTACTCTTGAGGGACCCGTAAATAAACGAAAGTCACTTGGATCGATGCGTTTGCGGGGTTAAGCTACGCTTTCTTTGGCCAGTTCATAGATGGGTAACCGTTATTAACACATACTTAAAGACTCTACGAGCTCGTAAATCTAAAGGTTAACACAATTAAAAAGAAAATAGGGTCTCTTGAACGTAAGGTGGGAAGTTTTTTTTTTCTCATCTCTCCTGTTTGGGATAGACCATAGATACAGTATCGTTAGATGGGCCGTTCAAAAACATTGCGGGTTTGTTAAAACCATTTTAAGATTCAGGGATCCGTTGGCGTAATTCTATTTAACTAAATACAATGTTAAATAACCCTTTATTGTGGGTGGGCCGACACGTACCTACTTGGCTGGTTTTAGGTTTGAAATACGTCAAAAGTACGTCCGTAATTATGTCAAGTACTGTCACTACGAATGATAGAGCTCAAAAAAAGTAATGGAGTCGCATTGGAATTGTGAAAAAGGTGAGTTTTTACCTGAATGCGGCAAAGCCAAAGGATATGATTTTAACAGGCTATATACTCGTATGTATGTAACTGTACAGTTAGGTAGGTCCAACTTCGAGAAAGAGGTCAATCGTCGAATCCGACTCGGCTGGGCAGCGTTCGGAAAGCTACGCAATATCTTCTCGTCCCATAACCGCAGCAAGACGAAAGTCTTTGACCAGTGCGTGTTGCCAGTGATGACATATGGCACTGAAATGTGGTCGCTCACAATGGGCCTTATTAGAAGGCTAAAAGTCACCCAAAGGGCAATGGAGATGGCTATGCTTGAGTTTCCCTACGTGATCGAATCAGAAATGAAGAGATCCGCAGGAGAACCGACATAGCTCGAAGAATTGCCAAACTTAAGTGGCAATAGGCAGGGCACATTGCACGAAAGGTTCTGGAGTGGCGACCGCGTACCGGAAGACGTAGCGTTGGAAGGCCTCCCACAAGGTGGACCGATGACCTTATGAAAGCCGCAGGAATCCGCTGGATACGGGAAGCACAAAACCGGTCGAGGTGGCGGTGCTTGGGGGAGGCCTATGTCCAGCATTGGACGTCTTTCGGCTGAAATGATGATGTATGTATGTATGTTCATCTGTTTCCTCATAACTCGTTTGAAGTCATGTTGTTCCGTGGGTTAAAGGCGGATGACGTCACATAAAATCCAATGTGGCGGCATATAGCGGATGTGAACCGAAAAACATTTTTCGCGTTTGGTATCTAATAAAAGTTCTTAAAAAGTACTTTCTGAAAATATTTTGGTTAGGTATCTATCATTTTTCATACATAAACCTCAAATAGGTCAAACCATTGCAATGGTTTTGTGGGGCTAAGTTTCTCAAATAAGATCAAACCATTGCAATGGTTTTGTGGGGCTAAGTTTATAAGTTAGGTACTTACCATGTTAAATAAATAAATAAATAATAATAATAATTGTGTTTCACTCTGACTGTTCTCAATAAAAATCCTTATAAATTGAAAAATGTCGTCCAAATCAAACATTCCCCCGCGGGGGTACCTGCCTCAGCAGCCTCAATCATAAATAACACTAAAATAATTGAAGCTATTCTGTTATTTTAAATGATTTTTTTTCTTTTTAATGTCAAATCTATACTTAATATTATAAAGCTGAAGGGTTTGTTTGTTTGTTTGTTTGAACGCGCTAATCTCAGGATCAACTGGTTGGAATTGAAAAATTCTATTTGGGTTGGATAGTCCATTTATTGGGAAATATTATAGGCTATATAACATCACGCTACAACCAAACGGAGCTGAGCATAAATTAAAAATGTTGCAAAAACGGGGAAAATTATTCCTTTTTGAGAGCTTCCGTTGCGTGCGCTGCGTAAACGGTTTAAGTTACGCAAATATCATATACGATAGAATTGTTCTTTTTTAAAAGTTCAAAAAAAAAGTCCGCGTCAGCATATGTCTATCTTTTAACATTTACTCACTACAACCTTTTTTATGGTAATCAAATTTTTCGAAATTAATGCATTATTTGCGAAGGAGTTTTAACAACATAATATTAATCCTTATCCAAATAAATATGTTATTAATCACAAGTATTTAAATGTAAACAAAATTATCCTTGACATCACTTGATTTCAATCAACATCTCAGGAGATATATTCCCGGCCACCGTAGGCGCGGGCTTGCGGACGGCGAGCTATGGGCAGTTCGCCGTCCGGTAAGGACCAGGCCCGGGTCGATGGCGCGTTGTGTTCCACGCGCGCCTCAAAGAGATGTCAGCACGCACTGACGGGGTCTGCTAGGACCGGTGCCTGCCAGGGTTGCGGGTTTGTCCGAAAGGGATACCGTGGCCCTGGCACACAGGCAACTGAAGGAACACGGGTGGGTTTTAGTCAGTAAAAGTCTGACACGCCCTGCCGCTCCGCCCAGAGCGGGAGAAGTTATTTGATAATTTCCCACCCAAAAAAAAAAAAAAAGGAGATGTGATAATTTTAAAAAGCTAAACAGTTTTTTTTGGTTGAACGCGCTAATCTCAGGAACTTTGGTTCGAATTGAAAAGTTCTTTCAGTGTTGGATAGCACAATTCTTTAGGAAGGTTATAGGCTATTTAACATCACGCTACGACCTTAAGGAGCGAGCAAACGACAAAAAGTCAGAAAGAACGCTAAGCGAAATCGAATTAATTGCGCGGGCGGGCAATGCGATGCGACGGGGCTGAATTTTACGCGGACGAAGTCGCGGGCAGAAGCTAGTGTATTTATAAAGTCTTCCAAAGAGGAAGCTTGTTTCAATAAAACTTTTTAATTTCACATGGATTTATAAAGTCTTCTAATTCTGTTTGAAAATAAGAACTTTACGATATCAGTGGAAATAAAAAGAATAGGTACCTATTAATCACTTATCGTGTGATCAGCAATATGATTTTCGAGTGGAGCCTACACCAATCCTTCATCAGCTCGAGAACAAACGGTGGGAACTTATCAGCGTAGCTGTCACAGAATAAGGTACATACTTTGCGTTAGTCTAACATACGCCGCACACTATGCGACATGCGACTGCGACAGCTCGGCGACTAGTCGCAACGAAAGACTGCGGCCGACAATTTTCATATATTTTGATCGAAGCTCCGCACTTGGTGTCGAGTTGCAGAGTCTCAACGACTGGCTAGTCGATGCTCTCGCTGTTTATCGTAAGATCACAAATTAACTACACGACCGTCTCTCTCGAAAAGTCAAAGAAAATGATTCCTGCACGACGTCTGTCGCAAACAAAAACGACAGCTCTAAGCAGTCTGCGTCTTGTCGCAGCGACAAGACGCAGATGCATACGACAACTCTGCGTCATGTTGCAGCAACTAGACGCAGATGCAACCGACAACTCTGCGTCATGTTGCAGCAACTAGACGCAGATGCATACGACAATTCTGCGTCATGTTGCAGCAACTAGACGCAGATGCATACGACAACTCTGCGACATGTTGCAGCAACTAGACGCAGATGCATACGATAACTCTGCGTCATGTTGCAGCAACTAGACGCAGATGCATACGATAACTCTGCGTCATGTTGCAGCAACTAGACGCAGATGCATACGACAATTCTGCGTCATGTTGCAGCAACTAGACGCAGATGCATACGACAACTCTGCGATATGTTGCAGCAACTAGACGCAGATGCATACGATAACTCTGCGTCATGTTGCAGCAACTAGACACAGATGCATACGACAATTCTGCGACATGTTACAGCAACTAGACGCAGCGACAGGATGCACAGTTTGCGCTGACACTTCAGCCTAGACCTTGAACATCGTTTAACTACGGCCTGAAGATCGCTGTTTATCGTAAGATCACAAATGAACTACACGACCGTCTCTCTCGAAAAGTCAAAGAAAATGATTCCTGCACGACGTCTGTCGCAAACAAAAACGACAGCTCTAAGCAGTCTGCGTCTTGTCGCAGCGACAAGACGCAGATGCATACGACAACTCTGCGTCATGTTGCAGCAACTAGACGCAGATGCAACCGACAACTCTGCGTCATGTTGCAGCAACTAGACGCAGATGCATACGACAATTCTGCGTCATGTTGCAGCAACTAGACGCAGATGCATACGACAACTCTGCGACATGTTGCAGCAACTAGACGCAGATGCATACGATAACTCTGCGTCATGTTGCAGCAACTAGACACAGATGCATACGACAATTCTGCGACATGTTGCAGCAACTAGACGCAGCGACAGGACGCACAGTTTGCGCTGACACTTCAGCCTAGACCTTGAACATCGTTTAACTACGGCCTGAAGATTTTACACTGATATCAGTGTACTGATACCAATTTTCTGCAGCAATCCATCATGTATTACAGCTGACGTGTGATGTATTTACCCGACTGCCCCAGACGGAGGGTAATATTTTTTTATAAAGAACCGTACCTACTTATATTCGCGTGTCCACGCCATCTGCAAGAGGCTTGGAGGCGGCAACAGATTCGATCTCTTTTTTAATTAGATCCTCCGACCATATTTAAAAATGTTTCCTTCTTTGTTGTTGTGTTTTTGTTCTTGTTTGCCACCGTCAAGCGAATATATTAAACGAAAATAACTATATAAAAATATACACCGTAAAAACAACAAATCGTTTCATTTTGGACGAACAAACCTGATCCTGCACATCGCGAAACCACGACGTAAAAACACAGCGCAAAATGAACAGTTTAGTGAGTATGTGAATCCAATCACGAAAAACTAATTTAAAAAACTCTGCTCGCGAACAAATATTTTTATGAAGCCATCCTATATGAAAACATTTTCAGCATATTCAATACCAACTCGAAGATGTTTAAAATTCATCAAAGTTAAAGCGACCGTAAAAACAAAGTATTATACAGAAATTACGTCAAAACAACGCGGCGAACTGAAAGAGACGACAAAAAATACGATTACCATAAATAAATTATTCAAAACATAATTCTGTTCCATAAACCTTAGTGCCACCTCAGACGGTTCAACTGGAAGACGCATTACACCTCACATAATCCCATTTGCTTTTGTGCATAATGAGGTATATAGCAATGCCTTAGATGGTTTTTTACTCGACTTTATGCTTTAATATCTAGATTTAAGCCGATTTGCAATGGTATTGCAAGTTATAAAAATATATTAGATACTTATTTGTTGTCTTTGTCACTTTTCAGAGACGAGAGACAGAGTGAGAAATATGGAAAACATCAAATCATAATATGGGAGCGGTAGAAATAGATTATCTCAAATGATAAATGTAAAACAGGTGGCTTTAGCATTGCTTAGTTATACATGTATGCACATATACAGGGCGTCACACGACTTTGCCACATGGAGGAAAAGTACCTTAAATACTGTATATATAAAAAAATATCATTGTTATTTTTAAAACAATACGAACTGCATTCAAAGAATTTTAAATAATCGCCTGTCTGAAACCCGCTAAATGTGAAAAAAAAAACCTGTACTTAATTTTACTATACCAAACGAAAGGCTTAATCATAATATACATTTATTTCTTCTAAATAATATAGCATCTAAAATAAAAGGAAGACCATGAAATTTAACATTCATTTAAAATAAATTACCGAATGTACCGATCGGTACAGTAAAATTACAAGTATTTTTTTGTTTCACATTTAGCATAAAATTCTTTGAATGCAGCTGGTATTGTCTTAAAAATAAAAAGTCTTAGTCTTCATTCAGTATTTTTTTCTATCTACAGTGTTAAAGGTACTTTCCGTTCATGTGGCAGTCGTGGGACAGCCTATATATTAAATGGTAAATGATTTTATTTCTATAATACATTTATACGAACATTTTTTCACGTCAATAATATTTTAAAGAACTAGAGAGATGAGATCGGTGGTTCCTTTTTGAATACTCTGAGCAGAAACACCGAAACGATTCAGAGGTCAATCTCTTTTAAAGTCCAGACCTAATCTTGGTCAGATCATGTGAGGGCCATGTAGAGTTATTGTTTGATATGTTCTTTTGAGAAAACAACCACACATAATTGAGTGGATTTGTTCAGTCAGTGCACGCATTTGTCAGTAATCGTGAAGCTCAGAATTATCGTCAAAAATATTTGCTCTAGTGTCATCATCACCATTCTTGGGGAAAATATATAAATACGATTGTATGGAATGAACGCTAAAAATGGGTCCACGTTTCCTCCTAATACATGACCTTATAATATATTTTTTATTTATTTTATTATTTTTACACAGTTAAATTTCTTATATGTCGTATGTGTACTACACATATGACATATAAGAATTAAGTACAAAGGTACTGCTTATTTCTTAAGAAATTTCTTCCAACAGACCTGCGAAAGGAGAAATGATAAAAAAAAATGTAGATAATTGTGTATGATAAAAATAAGAGAAGAATATTATCTTATGGGTAAACCATCAAAATAACTTCATTGCACTATAAATTTATACTTTATGTGACGAAATTCTCTCTATTAAACTTTTGCGAACCGTAGACCGACTTCTTATAAAACAACTACGGACCCGCCCCCTCTTTGCAAGGTTATTACGTCTTGACAAAACATCAAGATTCTTTATTATATATTATCATAAGTTTAATATAGATGCAAATATTCCTTTCCAAATAAATCATCTAAATGATGGAAAAACCGCATCAAAATCCATTGCGTGGTTTAGATGAACAGCGCGGTCACACAGACGGACTCTAAAAACGACTTCAATTTATAAAGGCTGCTGCGACTCCAAGCCTTTTAAAGTTATAACACACGCTCGGGCGTGTCAGGGATCAATGTTGGGGTCGCCTCTGTTCCTGATCATGATCAATGATATCATAGCAAATGTTAAGTTTGCTAAATACCTTCTATATGCCAACGACCTAAAAGCTTGTCGCACACATCAAAACAAATGAAGATTGCAAACTCGTACAAAGAGATATGAAAAATGTTATAATGAAAATTGTAAAATAGTTTATTATTTTAACAAGTAAAACCTTAAAAACTAGTGATTGTAGCCTCCTTTTAAGCAGATAATTCTGTGTTAGGAGTCTCCGCTCTTCCATAATATAAATAAATATCATTAAGATGCCGACGCCGTCTTTGAGTGGAGCATTGTGAACAAGCTATTTGTCAATACTGACAAGTGCTACGTCATGACGTACGGTAGAAAATTACGACCAATCCATTATGACTATATTTTGGGCGGTGAACTAATTACTCGTGTCACCAACATAAAGGACTTGGGTGTGACTTTCGACAGCTATCTTACTTTTAGAGATCACGTCGGCTGGGGTTTCTTTTAAGAAGTTCTCGTGACTAATTAAATATTATTACCACTCTGGTTCGAAGCAAACTCGAGTCCATTGTTTGTGTTTGGCACCCTATACCGTGACCCAAACACTGATGCTTGAAAAGGACCAGAAAACCTTCCTTAGATGCCTCTTCCAAGGTTATACAATTATTTTTTTTCCTATACATATTTACCCTACCAACTATCTTTTAGGAATATTGAGCCATAATTCGTTGGAGGTGAGAAGAGGCTTTGATCAGCAAACGGTAGACTGTAAAACCTTACGGAGACGTATAGACTACCCAGAGCTCCATGCCTCTAGCCGACTATTTGTGTCCGACAAATGTACATCGTACACTGTCCGAGTTGGTGGCAGAATCTGTTTGCGCAACTGTCATCCAAAACTGTCGCCAGAACTGAATCTCCAGTGTGTCGTACTTTTAAGAAGGTCAACGCCCTCTTGACGTAACCCTGAATGTGATCTGTTTGCGGATGAATGGAGTAAAATTATGCGTATATGTCTGGTGTTCTGCGAGAGAAAGTATGCGAGGTAGTCCACTGTATCAGTTGGTGTTAATAAAATTATTTACAAAAATTGACAATGTTAATCTTTTTTATGTGTCTACGTTAATTAATATAATTGGTGTTGTACCGTTTTAATTAACCATAAATAAATAAAAATAATGTGTTTAGATTCAGAGAACACAAATGAATGAGACGTAACTATACCTAATGAAAGTTAGCTCATCCTTGACTGCCTAACGTAGCTTGCCCACCATAATTATGTCGTTTGTAAACGTAGCTCCGCCTAATCTTGTCGTGAAGTCGGACATAAGTTCAAACTGCTCTCATTAGTAGTACCAGTCTTTAGTCTGTCATCCATGTAGGTATGGCAAATGTCTACTTGGATAGTTAAGTTCATAAGGTATTGTTGTAAGTGGAGGATAGTTCTGAAATAGTGCGACAATGTTTCAAAATTATAAAAAATGAAGGGAAAATAAAGGGTTCCTATGTAGGAAAGTCAGCGAATTCGTGTATCTTGGGTCTTTGATCACGAATGAGAGCTGCCTTGAGGAAATCCACCGTCGTACTGGTATGACCAAAAGTGCAATGACCAGTCTGGGGAAAATTTGGAAAAACCGGGGCATCCGTCGGAATACCAAAATACGATTGATCCGTGCTCTAGTTTTTTCCATCTTTTTATATGGCGCGGAAACGTTGTGCACTAAAAGTCGCGAGAGCTGTAAGATCGATGCTTTCGAGATGTGGTGTTGGCGAAGGCTATTTCGTACTCATATACCATGGACCGCTTTGAAAACGAATGAATCCATACTAGAGGAACTCAAAATCACCAAGCGGCTATCTGCTATATGTCAGGAGCGTTCCGTCAGCTTTTTCGGTCATACGAGTATTATGCGTTCACCTGCGATGACTATTTCAGATTTTAGTTTGAATTTACATAAAAATGAAGAGTTGTCAGACTAGTCTGTAATATCTTCGAAAGTCAAACGGCGCGGCGGTCCAAATGCTAAGCTAATTCGTGATTGCTTCCACATTGAGTTACTTGAGTGAGGCTTGAACTATACGGGACAGCACAACTTCTTTTTACCCGACTACGACGAATTCGAAAGAAAGGGTTATGTTTTTAGCAGTTAGTTTGTATTCAAGTATGTTTCACCATAGCGCCTAAACTACTCATCCGATTTTGATGAATGATAGCTATTATGGTCCGGATTACAAAGGCTAGATTGTATACGAACAAAATCAATATGACGGATGGAACCTTCAAAAAGTGAGTTTCTCTGATAATTTTATTTGCCATTGATTTTAATTATAATTAAAAAAAAAATCGGATTAAAAGCCTGTGGAACCACCCACATACGAATTAATTCCCTAGCGTTTGTCTTCACTCACTCGGTTGTTTGTTTGGACTCATAAACTTTAAACCTTACTTTAATTAACAAACAAGTCGTGATCAAGTTTGTTTTAAGTTAGTATTTTATTGCCTCATCAAACAACTTAGTTTGCATCCTCTTGATAAACAATTAATTATCATATGAGACTGTTGATGGAATTAGATTAGTTGGATGCTCGTGTATCAACACGTACTTAAGCGCCTAATGTAAGTACTGTGTTAGTAGTTTCTAGTAGTTGTAGGAAGTGGATCTCATGTTTATTTTAGACCAGGGACTTAGCCTTGTGTTCACCAACATTTGAATCAACTGATTAAATATTAAATGAGTTCTATATTTAAAATTTTCTTAGGAAATTTGACATAAAACAAATGTTTAAATACCTAACCGGTGCTGTGAATGTTGGTGAACACAGGCCATAAAGGACTAAACAGCATGTAGGTAGGTAATACGGGCTGGTGTCTGCCATTCCACGCCAATGCGTATATTTTGCGTAACGGGTTGGAAAATTGATTATTCGATCCACCCCTGCTCCTCATATAAGGCCAGCAATGACTTGGGTTACTGACAATCTTACGGAGGGTTACTGAATTACTTTGCCCTGTATGTGGCGACCACCATCCGTTTTCAAACTGAAGACAAGTTACTCCCTTAGCCTCAAGATTCTACGTGCCCCGATCTAGGAGTTCTACGTAGCATTACTATTTGCACGCTACTCAGGACCACGTGGATCATCTGCACGCTGCCACATACTGCACGCTACATGCGTGGCAGAAACCTACCATCTGTAGCTTCTGCACTCTGTACGCAAAGCTGACCGCGTGTTGTTACTACGGCCTGGTAACGCCGCTGGCTACCTGCGGATCTGGCCACCTGCTGAGCTTGTGCTGACAGGCGCACCACGTCTGCCATGTGTTGCCTAGGGTGGTTCCCTACCTACTTACTCCTCTAGTGTGATAGTGTTCCGACCTAACCGTGTAACTTGTATCTAATTATATGTATCAACCTACCTTTCTAGTTCCAATTATCTCTAACCTAACCGTTAACGGCCTGCGCAGTCTATCTGCAAAGCCCTAGCCGTTACACTAGCAGCAGGTGGGGCAATTTATAAGCGCATGACCTGCTGTCTCGTCCTCCATGCAGGCCCTGCACAGTGGACTATCTGTGACTCCTATGACAAAGAGGTATTTATTAAATAAATGACCCGTGGCCATAGCGGCTGTAACTGTACGCAGTTGTTGTTTAAACAGCATGTATCAGAAATGCATCACATTTAAGGGTGTGGTTCAGACCATCAAACTGAACATCTTTCTCTATGTGATCAACGTTGTGATCGCGAAAAAATAATCAACTGTCCCATATCTTCTTCTTATATTAAAAAAATCTGGTGTCACAATGTTAGTTACCATACTCCTCCGAAACGACTTGACCGATTTTTATGAAATTTTATATGCATATTCAGTAGGTCTGAGAATCGGCTACTATTTATTTTTCATACCCCTAAGTGATAAGGGTTGCCCACCCCTAACATGATTTTTATTATTTTTTGGACAAAATTTTATTTTTTTATAATGTGACATTAAAAAATACATAAAACCCTAAATTTTCACCTTTCTATCACCAACCCCTATTGTTTTTATAGTATTTTTATTTTTTATTTTATACGTACATTTGGTAGGTCTGAGAATATGTTTTTATCTATTTTTAGGCAGAGTAGAGTAGGGTAGGTTAGGGTAAGTAGGTAGGTAGGTAGGGTAGGTAGGGTAGGGTAAGTAGGTAGGTAGGTAGGGTAGTTAGGGTAGGGTAGGGTAGAGTCCCCCCCGGTGGGTTCCCGCATTGTCGAGGCGGGGGGGCTCAGTAGCCGTGGCTTGGAGGGCCACGGTGAAGCTAAGAGGAACCCGAGGAGGGGGCCGCTCGTCAGGGCTTTTGCGGCTAAGCCGACGACGTAGCGGCCGTAGGTTGCGGTGCCGCTTTGGCGACATCGCAACTGAGGCGGGCCGCGATGTCGAATGGGCGGCATCGCGGCTGAGTGTGGGAGGCCGCGGTGGGAGAGGAGTGCGGTGAGCCGTTCTCCCTACCTTCCGCGGCCTTGACGGGGCCGCCACCGTTGAATGGCGGACACGGTGGGGCCACAGAAGAAGAGGAGTGTCGGTATTGCGTTGGCCGCTCTCCCTATCCTCTGCGGCCGAAAAGTGGTAGGCGGCGGGGCCACTGACTTGACCCGTCGCGGGGGACCAGGGGCGCCTGGACGCGGGGTCGTCTGGCGCGGGGTCCCAGGTGGAGGCCAGCAGGCAACAGGTGCGGGGGCACCCTTGCCTGTATTGCACAGGCCTCCACCAGTGTCGGACGGGAATGGCCAGGTGTTCCCGGTCATTCCCATATCGCCCCCAGGCGGAGGGGCATGCGGGGCCCGCCAGCTAGGCGGGCATGCGCCGGGAGGGTTGTGGACGTAAAGGCTGTGCCGGTTTCCCATGACCCTCCCATCAAGGCGATGAGGGAACTCCGCTGAGTTTTAGTGGTCCCACATACCCCGTCTCGTCCCCCGACGAGCGGGCATGCGTAATGCATTTCACAGCGTCAAAAAAAAAAAAAAAAAAAAAAAAAAAAAAAAAAAAAAAAAAAAAAAAAAAAAAAAAAGGGTAGGGTAGAGTATTGGAGTTTATACTAAAGCTTTTGACAGAACGAAATCTGTCGGGTCAGCTAGTAATAATAATAATAATAATATAAGCCTTTTTTCAGACACTAAGTATTTTTACATTAATAAAATTTTATATTTACGACTCCAGCGATTCAATGACACCGACAGCTTGGTCTGTTTGTTCGTCTTTGGCAAAGGCCTTTTCCATTCCTTTCCACTCTATTCTATTTATTGCTTTTCTAGTCCATGTTTTCCATGCTAGTTTTCCGTTTCCGGTAGTCGAACTGTAAAGACGTATAAAAGTGCTCTCGGAAAGAAAAATACAAACCTCAGTTTAAAGGACATACTTAAAACTAAGTGGAAAGTGAAGGATCTAACTTATACGGACTAAATAAATGTGATCACATCATAAACTCAATGTTTTGTGCTAAAACTTTAGGTAATAATTTACAGTGTAAAAATCCTGTAAACATAACCTAAAAGGGTCAAACTATCATATTTGACACTTTTAGGTTATGTTTACAGGATTTTTACACTGTAAATTATTATAATTATTTATTCTCCACTATATAGACCATACATCAAGCTCCCAACTTAATAATCCAGTGTTGCAAGACAGAAATTAAAATAAAACTGCCAATAACTGTCAACAACTGCCCCTTATAAAACTTCAAAATATACTCGACTCAAATATTGTACAATAACTAAAGATAAATGAAACTCATGTTTATGAAGTTGTAACTTTATATGGTGAACTTATCTCTAAAAACGATCCCATCTCTACCAGACATCCACGAGTACGTATTAAAACCACAGTATAATATCACTTTATTATACTGTGTTAAAACTTAGTGCTAGTTTCGTGATTTAAATAGGTTCCCATAAATGTAATTCATAGTAAACTCGAGATAAATGAAGAAGTAAACTCGAGACAAATAAAGGTAGCCTCTTTTGATAACCTAACTTGGTAATACTACTAATTTCCTAAGCTAAAATCATAATCCCGTCAAGCAAAATCCAAATAAACTTTATTTGGATAAAGTTTAACCAAAGACCGCTTAGCTGAACTGAACTCCCGCTTACGAGAGCACTGAAGCGGCTGCAAAATTTTGTACAATTTTCCAAGTCTAAATTCTCGTCTATATTTCGAGCCGGGCTTCGGGCTAAGGGCTATAACTCATAGCTAACTGTGTTAGGTAACATAACAGATGGCCGCATGTATTTCCTTTGCAATTTTGTATTTTTTTAGTGTTTCCGTGCCATATTTGCTTCGGGAATATTGACTGAGTTCACTCGTGAAAGGTTTTATTTTCTGCTTCACGCTTATTGGTTCTTGTTGGTTATTGCATCTCCGTTAAAAAACGGACTATTTTCTTAGCCCAGGATTTTAAACAATCTGCCTAGCCTTTCCTAACTATGTTGAGGTCGGCTACCAGTCTAACCGCATGCAGCTGAATGCCAGTATTTTTATAAACCAAGACAAATGCGCAAACTAAAACAGTATACTTAATTTTCTTTGGAAAATAAACTGAATAAGAGAATAAACAACGTTCCTTATCATTCTAGATTTAGGAAATTCACAAAACTTTCTGTTCACAAAATGAGGTCACAATAACCTCCTACACAATCACATTTAAATCAACAGCAAGACCAAAGAAAACCGTATTTAAAGACGATACGTATTTATCGGTTTGCCTAACACAATTTCCAACTTGAATTATCCGACAAAACATCTTGAAAGGGAATGGAAGCGACAATTTACATCTTACAATGAATCTCCATTAACATCGCAGTTTGAAGTTCAATTCAAAATTACTAATAGATACCCATTCTATTTACTGCTTCGACAATTCTATTGTATGAGCTCCTTGCGATGTGCTGAGGAGAATCTGAAATTCAAGCTTACATTTTAGATGGTAGGGGCTGAGATTATACTTAAATTTGATTCAGATTTAATCAGGAACCCTCGGGTCACCAGGAGACCTAACCAATTTCTGAAGCGAGGTGAACTGGTTGGAACATTCACTGACGGCAGCCATGGCCCACGTACAATGGTCCAACTGAAGGATTAAGTACTAAAACCCTCAAACATAATCATAGATATAGTCGATCTATCAGTCAAAACTGAAAATCAAGGAAGATTAACATTGATGCAGTTTTTGACCAGCGTCCAGCGCTCCATTGACACTGGATTGATATTTAAGCGATTCTAACACTTTTCAATACACATTGGAAAAAAAAAGTTGTTACCACAATCAAGATTTTGTTTAGATTGACTAAGCAACTAAGCATCTGAGCCTATCAAGAACAATGATCACAGCTACTACTTTTATTTGATTGAGATTTGAAACGGGATCTTGATTGGAGTTATCACAAAACCTATTTGCAGCAATCAAGTCAAAACATAATTGCTCCAACCAAGATTATTAAAGTTTCAATGATCTTTATTGAAGTAATCAAAATGCTTGATTTACACAACTAACTTACTCTGTTATAGTTAACATTTTTTTAACTTCTCTTTTTTAATTCTTCTACATTGATGTCATGTAAAGGGTAATCGAGAAACTTGTTTGAGCGTTCAATAATTTGAACTAGTATTGCTGCAATCACGCCGTGGTGATCAATTTAACTAAGATTTTGATTAATCTAAGCAAGATATCGTCAATCAAGCTAAAAAGCCACTTGATTGGAGTGCATTGGAGTGTGTTGGTTTTTTTCAGTGCAGCCCGAGTCCAGCATCCAGTTTCTATCAAGCGCTGGGTTTGAATAGAGCAACCACTTCTTAGCTGATTGCCGATCCATCAACACTGGATTGAAATACTGGATCAATGTAAATCAAGCATTATTCCAAATTACCTTTTTTTTTGGTAATGGGTTGAAAATCTTCATGGATGTCCTCCCTCCTGGGGTGGATGGAGGGGTCTGTCAGACTTTTACTGACTAAAATCACCTCGTGTTTCCCTCGCACACTTGCATCGGGGGCTACGGGGGCACTTAAGCACTCGTGTTCCGTCTGGTCAATCAGGCGACGTCATAGATGAGCGCGCGTGGAACATTACGTGCCACCACCTTGGTCTTACAGATAGGGGGCGGCGGACGTTCCCGAGTCCGCAATCCTTAGACCCATTTCGGGGGGCTGAATCATTCCAAATTACCTAGTCTAAGCATCCTAACCAGTCTTGCGTAGGGGTATCGTGTTACCCAGTAACTGGGTTGTGGAGGTCAGAGGTTGGGCAGAGGTGTACATATAGTACACCCATAATATAATAATACTCCAATAAAAACAGAGGGGCTTGTGGTTAAGCAATAACAATCGCACAGGTCGTTAAGCAACGCTTGCCGAGGTCGGTTCGTGGATGGGTGATCCATAACATACCGAGACCCCTCCGTGCCTCGGAAAAGTACGTTAAGCACTTGGTCCCGGCTGTCATTCGCAGATCTTTGTTAGTTGTTACTGTGGCGGAATCTATAACGCCACATGCGAACTGCGCATCAAAGACCTGACGTCACAAATCCTGCATAGCGCAATCAGAGTTTACCACGCGACTAGCATAGTCAAAGTCAAATCATTTATTTCAAATAGGCACATAAAAGGCACTTTTGAACGTCAAAATTTATAAATAATTAATTAATTGATTCTAGTTGCCCCTTCCAAAAGGTAGTTACGTATGGAGAAGAAACTCCATACTTACTCTTTTAAAATGTTAACAATATTTGTATACAGTAATTATTAATTATATGTGAAGACAATGCACCTACCTAGAATAAAAGTACTATACCACAATAGGTAAAAAAATTAAAAGTGAAGCAATGACAGACAAATTAATTATGCGTTAGATGCATGGTGCTCACATATTTACAAACATTGTAAAAGTAGACAATTTTCCCTAAAATTTTAACATTTAATAACCTATGTCAGTGTGTGAGTATATTAATCTCAGAAAATAAAATTAATGTCATAAATAATATAAATATAAATAATACAAGATCCCGACATCAACCGTCGGGCATTTGCCCACCAGTCACAACACCCGTCTGGTCGGAGCTAGGATCCTCCCTTTTCAATAGAGGATGAGTGAAGTTTACACCCTGTTCCTCATAACTCTATACTGGTGACCCCGACGTGATCAGTTAATCAGAAGCCCGAAAGTCTGACAACCAGTCTTGCCAATGGGTAACCAGTAACTGGGTTGTGAAGGTCAGATTGAATATTGATCTCAGGCCCCGTTGACACGGCGATGATCAGTACGATAATGTCATTAATATTTTATATACTTAGATTATTTTCTATTTTGTGAATGTGAGAACGTTGTAGGCCTAGTAGTGTAGATTTGCTGGCACTTTTCTATTTTGTTAAGTACCTGGTAATTGTTAAAAGGCCTACACTGTCCTCCCATACCTGTTGTCACTGTTATTTAATAATATTGTAAAGCCAAATATTTTTAAAACCGTGGAGTTTCTTGCCGGCTCTTCTCCATAGGAAAAGACTAATTGGAACCGTGCACCTAGCTTCTGACGTTTCATAAGTGCCCATGTAGGTTTATGTGAAATAAAATATTTTGATTTTGATTTTGATAGTTTACTGAATTATTTTGAGATCACATGGCATTTTCATACTACATGTGTTTTGAACAGCGGTATTGACGTGTGATCAAAAATTTGTACCATAAAATATCGTAGGTGCTGTTCAACGCCGTGTAAGCGTGGCCTCACAAATAAAAAAATGAATTAGTTAATATGTAAAGGCGTATTCGAAATTCAAATCACTATTACGTTACTCTGTTCCACGAAACAAAGTCAAAAGAGCGAAAACGTCAAAATAAATTCTCTGTTACACGAGAATCAAACAAAGTCTTGAGTGTATCGCGGACATATTTGCACAGGATATTTAAACAGGAAGGAGCTAACAAACGCCTACGTCACGTCCACCGGAAGCGCTCGAAATATGGATAGGGACGTAGCGAGCGCAGAGCTGAAATTTAAATATAGAATATGCATGGAAAATACTGCATTGCCTGTATCATGTAAGCAGTGATGTCCTTGCAGGTAAAAGAAGAATCTCGCCTTTTTTTAACACGCTTTTCACCCACTTCAAAACTTCAGATTGAACTGAAACTTTGCTCACTTATCAAGGACCGATAACAATACAATAATTTAAAAAAAAAATGGTTTATTAATAATACATAATTTACAGTTTCAAAAACAAAAATAACACGCTTTAACGATGAGCCAGTACTAAAAATCAAAATACAAATTACAGTTAAAAAAAATAAATAAAAAAAATTGCTTTAATGGTAAACTGAACTAAAAAGTAAAAAATATTTTTTTGTTTAAGAATAAAATAATTAACTAGAAAAGTGTTTACTTTTGTTTTTTTTTTTGTTTTTTAAACCATAACTTTTGTAAGGAGTAACCAAGGTGTTAGTATCATCTTTTGCTATCCTAATAATAATAAAAAAATCGATTTAGTTTCCATCCTGAAATCCAAAGTCATAAACAAATAATGTACTTCAAATAGGCACATACAGGCACTTTCGAACGCCAAAATTTACAAAAAAAAAAAAAAAGCCCGGCAAATACAGTAATTCAAAAAGACACATCGAGCACCCATAATGCTACGGAATTTTGTTCTAATGAACTAAAATCGGTCCAAAGCTAAATAAATGAAGTAGGTAAGACCAAAAGAACGTCACAGAAAATCTCTAAGGAAAATCAAGTGTATCTACTTTAAGAACCGATGGAGTATGTGATTAGTGTATCTAATAGCAATTTGTTATCTCCACGTTCCCGATGTAATTTTCCGAACACACATAAATCTGCGTCTCCGTACTGCAAGCTCTCGATGCATCCATACCATCTGCTTACTCTCCATACAATCCCTTATTTATATCATTCTGTGTAGTCTACATCACTAATTGCATCACAACCCACCCGACATTCAATCTTAACTCGAAGCACTAAAGTTCATTATAATAAAAATGTCTCGCAACTTGCGGCTTTCTCACATCGCTAATTGCATCACAACCCACCCGATATTCAATCTTAACTCGAAGCACTAAAGTTCATTATAATAAAAATGTCTCGCAACTTACGTCATTCCTGTGTTTAGTAGCTGTTTTGCAGTAAGTCGTCTTTTACGATATGATAAAATTAAATAAGCATTTTATGCAAGATTAGCTTGTGTTAAGCTGAAAGTTATTGCTGAAGCTAGAAAAAGTAGGGGGAAATGTATTTATGTAAGTGCTTACGTTAGCCATTACTTTGCTGTGCTAGTTTCCTGGTTAGTGTTGCTTACATGGATCCCAATCAAGTTCTCTTATGAGTTTGGAAAGAGATTTAAGCAATTTTACGTCTGGCTTTCGTCTTAAGGCACCGATATATACCAGTGACCTTGAGTGGTTAGCTTGCGTGTTCTGTACTGCAATCACGCAACGCGTCGTTCGTCCAGCCAGTAATAGGTCTTGCCCATCCAGGAGCGCTGTCCCAAATAAGACGCATTATTAATTTATTATACATAAAAGAAACGGTATTTTAATAAAAAACGTGTACTAAAAGATCAATAATTCAATTATCTTTAAAGAGGTGAAGGTTTCAGAAAAATACACTTGATAGATTTTGCATGATTCTCAGTTTTTTTGCTGCGTTAGAAATAACTTTACAAATTAATTTCACTATGTAATATAAACATAATCTTAAATATTAATATAATAAGTTATTAAGAAAATACTTTAATTAAACATATATTTTTTCGAAATCATTAACACTACTCGTTTAGACGTGATCTTCAGTATTCAATCATTAAAAGTCAGTTATTGTCGCCTTAAGGTAGTTTGACTGCCAATCTTGCTAACTTTTGCTAATATTTTTAGTACTAGCTAATATAGATACTAGAATACTAGAAATATTCACGTATAGCCTTCGTAAAGGTCATGCGAGTGAAATACTGACGGGGAGTTGGTTGCTCCACTTTTTCTTCCCAGCTAACACTAGGAAGTGTTGTGTGATGTGTGTGTGTGTTTTCCGAGGGTGTGTTTGTGTATGGATGAGGGTGTGTTTGTGCATGTGTGTGTATGTGTATCGTAACTTTGACGTTCAAAAAGTGCTGATTATCACTCTTGTTTGAA
The DNA here is from genome assembly GCA_947523025.1 of Dryobota labecula. Taxonomy (NCBI): domain Eukaryota; kingdom Metazoa; phylum Arthropoda; class Insecta; order Lepidoptera; family Noctuidae; genus Dryobota; species Dryobota labecula. Next base: position 5,746,959 of record OX383292.1, read on the forward strand.
TAAACGGTTTTTGATTTTGAATTAATTTAATAAAACTGTCTTTATTACCAGCAGAGAGTAGCTGGAAAAATGTAGTTATTTATATTCTGTTCACGAAGAATTTTATGAAAATACTACTTCAGGAAAAAAAGTCAATTTTTCAGGCCACGTCAATTTTTTTTTTTTTTTTTAATAAAATGGTAGGCTAGTATGCAATTAACTTTTGTTCCATACGAAAGAATTTTATAAGTGCAACGGAGCATTTTTCTTCAATTGGGTTACAACGCTTGGCGCGACGCCAACTGAATTCTTTAATTATTTCGACCATTTATGCTTTTTATTGTTTAGTTTTCAACTATAATGGCTGTTAAAAGTATAATTTGTGTACCTTTGCGGTTTTATTATTGATCGTTGAAGAACACAAACACAAAATCGCTCACTTCACCTAAGTATTCACGGGGACATCTATAAAGAATAGGCCATCTTCCATCGGCAGGTGGAATTCCAGCTCACTTCAAGCTCACTTCACCTAAGTTATCACGGTGACATATTTATAGGTTAGGCGCGGTGGAATCACAGCTCATTTCACCTTAGCTTTCACGGTGCGATTTTTATAATCAAGTAATATAAAAACAATCTGCACATCAACGATCGAGAACTTTTCTTAATGCGAAACTTACTGTAGAATTCATAGTTGCGGGTATACTTGCATAATCCGCGCCTGTCACAATCACAACACCAATTTATTTTATATCGTCAGCTCGACGTCCGTGTGTCACTGCAGGGATCCAGCAGAATATCAGCGTCAGGTATATCTGTCTGACACATGCTGAGCTGGACTCCCATTTGGTGCAACCTTGAGACGCACACCGCACCTTGTATATTTGTTATTTAATAGAATTATGTCATGTTTCTCTGGTTTATAATATTCATGAAATTTTTAATCGTTTGTGTGTTGTGCTATGTCTTTTATGTGCACTGAATAAATGTTTTATCTATCTATTTTTACAGAATAGATCGGTAGATGTTGGGGACTGACACTTCACCTAAGTTACGGTGAGATTTTTACTGATAATCAAGTAGAAAGCTACCAAAGCAGGTGTGTATCGATTCGTATTTTATGTACTATCTACATCCAATAACCCAGTCTTTGTGAAATAATCTTTTACAGCGATAAAACAAATCAAGTGCTTCCTCGCGTTACATAATTAACGTTTCATGGAAGTACTTTTAATGAACCTTCTCTTTTACCTACCTTTGTACCGGGACTACACTATGTTTCAGAAAACTGAGCTAAGCTTAGATGTAGTTTTTTATCTCCATTTTATTATTCTATTGTGCTTTAGATTTATGAGGAACAGGGTGTAAAGTTCACTCATACTCTATAGTAAAGGGAGGATCCTTCGACCAGACGGGTATTGTGTCTGGTGGGCAACTGCCCAACGGTTGATGTCGGGATGTTGTATATATGCTAGTCGCGCGGTAAACTCTGATAGCGCGATGCAGGATTTGTGACGTCAGGTCTTTGATGCGTAGTTCGCATGTGGCGTTGTTGATACCGCCACAGTGTCAACGTTAACATTGTAGTACACGACTTTATCTTCGATACTTATCATATAGCTGAAGAGTTTGTTTTTTTTTGTTTGTTTGTTTGAACGCGCTAATCTCTGGAACTACCAGTCGGATTTGAAAAAAATCTTTTTGCTATTCATAGGACAATAAGCTGGGCAAATAGGAAAAAGTCAGAAAGAACGCTAAGTGAAAATGAAGTAATAGGACGGGGCAGGCGTGGTGGCAGACGCTGTGGGTCGGGAAGGAGAAATTTGACGCGGCCGAAGTCGCGGGCAAAAACTAGTTAGGTATAAAGTGAAGTGAAGACTTTTAATTGGCTATCAGTCTCATAAACTATTTTTATTCTGTTTGTTTTACCTGTAATCATCATCCATAGTTAATAAATAAAATCCCTCTTTATTGTATCTTCTGCTTTGCGAGGATAAAAATAATATTTCTTGTTATAAAATTAAAGTTACCTACTTGATGTATCTCTTTAAACAGGATTATTTTAAATTGGCTAGCTTAACTCCGCGAACGCGATGGATATCGATATCTGAACACGATAAAAAAAAACAGAATGTTTTTTGTGCGTTCATGGACCGCAGTTTATACAACGTGTATATTTTTTATTTTTTTTCATATCTAGGGTTATATTCTATAAGTAAAAATAATACAAAAAGTCCTAGATTATGTGGTCCAAAAATGCATAGTTTCGAAAAAACACTATACAGTGAAAAATAACTTTAATTTCGGAAGTCGGTTTCTTTTTTTTTCTTTTTTGTTATTGTATCTACCCCACATCAATTTGTATACCACTACTTGCTATGTTAAAAACAGTGACAGGAAGTATTGTAACATCACCAAGACATACAAAGTGGATTAAATACGTATAATTGAAGCTAACTCAAAAACTGTCCAATCAAAGTTAATAAAATGTATGTAGGATCACTTCGAAAGTATAGGTATGCTTTCAAACAATGACAGAATTTTCAAAATCGGTTCACAATTGACGGAGAAATCGGTGGACATACATTTAAAAAATATATACATACAGTCGAACATAGAACGTCCTCCTTTTTTGAAGTCGGTTAATAATATAACTGGACTAGATGCTAGATGGCGCTAGATGGCGTCACTGAGACATGGTATCACAGTTTTTCTATGTTTCTTCTGGTAGCCTCTCTACAGCATTTTAAATCTCTTTAGTACTAAACTTCTAGTAAACAATCGAAATACCCTCTAAATAAATTCCCATTACGTAATGCACAATTTCCAAATTGACAGTTGTTGCAAAACTCATGGGGCGCGAGTTTTCGAATTCTGGGAAATCACTCGCAAAAACTCATGCCCTGACGATGTCAACTCGATTGGTACGGTGTACATTTTTTGCACGAGGACAAAAGGACAATGAGCTGAAGCTGTCCATTGTCCAATCAACAGAAATTGGGATTGTATTTTACAAATGAAGTTATTGGGTATGCCAACTTATGTTTTACTAGCTTTTGCCCGCGGCTCTGCCAAATTTCATGACGATCGGATTTAGCGGTTTAGGCGTGAAAACGTAACATACAGACAGAAAAACAGACAGACAAACAGACAGAGTTACTTTCACATTTATAATATTAGTATGGATATTTCTATTCCACTCTTTTCCTAGCATCCAAAATTGGTATGAAATCCAATAGTGGAATTTTTACGAAAATCCTAACTGTTACATATTTAGGAATTTCTACGTACCTACTAGATTTTGATCCGAAAATAACACTCTACAAATTATAGACATATGACGAAAAACTCTGGGAATAGGCCTATGTATTTTTTCGTACATGAAGTACATAAAACACACATGTGGTCCTTATATACGGTTACGGCACAATATGGTCATCGACTCTCAAAGGTCAGGGCTTTATTTACGAACGTACAGAATATAACACATTTTTGTTATGAGTAGGTTCCCATTTTTTTTTTTTCGAACGAAATGGGTGATATAGCATAGCTAGTAAAAAAATATGCCTAGTTATTCCGAGGTCACGACGCAGACATTTATAACTGCGTCGAAATATCGGTAGGTAGCTCAATTCAACAATATCATGGAGAATATCCCGTCAAGTGTAAGAAGAAAACAAAGAATTTAACGAAGCATAATTTGACTATCTTTGTCCACTATTATGAACTTCGCGGAAGGAATGTTCTGTGGCAGAAATAACATTAATATAACCACAAGCTTCGACGCGGCATTGTAGAAACAATGATAAATATTCTGCTTGAGGTAGACACTGGGTATCATCCTCAAATGAGGTACCTTATATTCGGTTTTTGAATTGCGAATTTAAAGTTGAGAACTTGTCAAACCCAACTTTAGCATTACTCCTTAGTCTCCGGCCAGTATTCTAGAACGCTGAATGAAAACATTTATTTTCATTTCTCAAACTTGGAAAGTACGCTTAAAGTTACCTGATCAGAGGTATGAAATCAGTACTTTTTGTCCCATGGAAACAATTTTCCCTGGCTGTCAAAAAAAATATTAAAATCATGCAAGCTATGTTCCAACTTTTTATACAGCCACTCTGTTATATCGTGACGTAAAATTGAAATTAAAAAGTATTATCAACAATTTTGTAATATGAGTTTATACATATAAGTTACTTTCACATTTTTTTTTTTTTTAATAAGCTTGAGCTAAATACTTACCATCATCAATGATAAAAATACTGGCTGGCAGAATGCCATAGAAAAATACATATAAAAAGGCGGGAATGCGGCAATTCGATCTTCAGTTGTTTCGTCGAGTGCTAATTATTAACTTACACAGATATTTTTATAAAATGAGTTCATCAGATTCAGATATGTATTTGTTTAACTAATCAGGTTTTTATTTACTTTCCTCATATTCGAAATGAAAAGCAGATACCTCGGGTGAAATAACCTAATTAGTTACTCAAACTATTGGCGCCCTCGCTACGCTCGTTCATACACAGGTCTCTTTCATCCCTTTTACAACAATCTAATATTGTGCTTTATTTAAAGCTGACAAAGTATAAATGGAATTAGTACAATATTGATCAATTTTGAATAGAGAATATTATATTCAAGCTTGAACATCGTTTAAGACTACTTAAAAAAAAAAAACGAGTGCCCATCTTCACCATCTGCCTAGCCTTAACAAACTATGGTGGGTTGGCTTCAAGTCTAACCAGATACAAGTGTCTATCTGAACTTCACAACCCAGTTATTGGGTAACACGATACCTCTTAGTAAAACTGGTTGTTAGACTTTCGGGCTTCTAAAAATTCGAATCACATCAAAAATGTAAAAAAGATACTGAAGTAGTATGTAGGTGCTTAACAGTCTACTGCCTACCCACTAAGTATTATTTTATATGAAAAATTATATTCTAAACCATAAAATTTAACCGTACACCTGGTTTTACGGTATACTCTAAACATTGAATCGATTAAATTCCGCTAACTGGCGTTGTAAAAGTCAATCGACTAAACTGCGTGGTTCCGCAGTGATCATCAATTTTTAAATCCATTACATTATGTAGCTTGCTCGAAACCTGCCAATAAAGTCGTAGGAATAAACCGTTCTGTAATATATATTACGCTACCTAGCTAGAGTATTTATTTGACCGATCTACTTTATTTACACATGTTTACCATTGGGCTTACCTATTTGTCAATTTCCTTTTTAAGACTACGTATTCCAGCGTGGTAATTGCGTAACATAGATACTTAAAAGCCGAATGCTATTGCATTTTGCATTTTGACAATTTAACAATATTCATTGCGTTATTTACGTGGTCCAGCACACGGTATTTCCAAACATTTGAAGCAATGGATTATGAATTTCCTTCAAAATCCTTTGGATTGTGATAGAAAGTGTTTTACGCAATTGGGATGCTGTTTCTTAATGTCATACGCAGTTGCCGATGGAGCGGAATGTTGCCATTATATTTAAAATGGCAACATTCCGCTCCATCGGCATTTTGATATAAGCATTTAGAATTAAGTATTTTGAATTTATTTTATTTCTTTATTCCTTATTTATATCTCATTGTATACTGCACCAGTTGACGTCACCACGTCAACGTCGGCTGTTGCTGAAAACCAGCGCTGGGGCTCTGTCTCGCATAGGGTCGAAGCATTATGCTGAGCGATGGCCGTTTCGCGTGGATGTGATGCATATTTTCGTTCAATTGCGTTCACGTGGCTGTATAGCCATAAATGCGTTTGCCTTTCGGCACAGATGACAAATAGAAAATTGGCGGCAAAGCTGATAATTCGTCTTGATTTGTTATTTACATACTTAATAAATATAAATTTAATTAAAATGAATTCCCACGGTTCAGAGAGTGAAACTGAGATTGATTGTACTCCACCAGATTTAAGATCAGAAGCTAAATTGCCAATGGAAAACCTGCTTCCAGCGAAGTCAAAAGAAAAGTACATGAAAGTCTTATTTCCCTGCATTTTTTTGAGAAAAGCACTATATAATGCCTCGGTGGAAATGGCAATTGTCCGTCCCGTTTTAGCGACCCTATACCTTACTAAATGTATGCATGTTGGAGCTATTTCCCTATTATATGCTACCCGATTTGGCTCTAAACTTCGCCAGTTAGATCGAACAAAAAGTCGCAAGCGTTCCTCGTTTCTCGTAGATTTATTGTTGTCTCGATTTTTCAATCGCCGCTTCCTCATGTTCAATATTGTCTGCTTTGCGCTGCTCTTCAACAAAGCCAACAATATCAGCATAGATAAAAAAGTAAAAAAATTACAAAGCCCTGAAATCTCTTTGATAACTTCCAAAATTCCTCTTACCGTCAGCCCCGAGCGGACTCCGTTATACCTATAACAGGATATGTCCCGGTACGTTTGGATGTGTGGAGCTTCTACGATAAAAGGAAATTGTGCAACACAATTTTATGCTTCGGTTTTTCGGGTACCGTCGCGGTCGGTCCACTCACGTGAATGTTTTTGCTAAATAAATCATCCGATTACCGTTCTTTTCTTTCGGACGTCGAATAAACGTCACCTGCCAATTTTGTATGGCTTTTAAAGTGCTCTTGTTGTTTTTTTTTTTTTTTTTTTTTGTTTTTGCTGTTTTTAAATGCACTTTACTTTCTTGAAGGAAACATAAGCGTGATTGAGATGTAAACTTTTTAAATGATTTTGGAACCTCATGAAGCAAGACGAGAAGTCTTCGCAAGTTTGGCACACTTTTACTGCATATTTCTAGGTATATTATGAAAAACATGCCTAGTCGTTGGAAGTAACTTCATTGTTTGACATAATACTGACTGACGGTATATTTACCGTCAGTCAGTCTTATGGTGCCGGACACAAAGAATAGCACTACCCCATTTCCTCCCATGGGTGTCGTAAAAGGCGACTAATAGACTTACTAGAGAATGGGCAGCAGCGTTCACTATGTATTTTTAACACCATAGTGCGATCGCTAACCCGCCTACCAAGCGTGGCGATTATGGCACAACCCCCCAATTGGGGGAGGCCTATGTCCTGCAGTGGACGTCTTTCGGCTGAAATGATGATAATGATGAGTATTTTATAATATTACCATATAATATTTTAGTCCTTTTATGAAAACCCTCTAATACCTACAGGAGTGCCCGCCGTTCAGTTTGACTTTTCTAACAGCAAACTAAACCGCCATCTTCAAAAATTTATGGTAAAAAAAAAAAAAACTTGCCATTCATTTAATATCCTCAAGAGGCGTCGAGATCTCTTTGATATTGTAAAAGATTGTAAAGACAGTGTCTTTTATCTTTACCTTTGAATATTTTCTTAAAAGAAAGGTACCCGTTGATGTTCATTTTCACGCTTAAAACCGGATCGCGGTTAATTTTAATAAAAAAGGCTTTTGGATTGTTGAGGTTTCGTTATTTTTCTTTTTAAATGTGGCATGTAAATCCGAATCAAAATGTGGAGTCTAATACTTGTTAATGTTATAATTATGTCCTTGCTACAATAAATATAATAATGTATGCATTATTAGGTATAATAAATTATTTATTATAGCAGGGGCAACCTTTGTGCTTTAGATTTGCACGCGGGTGGCAAAATCTTTAGTATTTAAAAAATATTTGGTTTTGAAAAGTACGTAGTCGATAGACATGTTGTACGTTTCTGTACTTAGGTTTTTGAAACTATATAATTTATTAAAAAAAAAATTGTTTGAAATCATCCAAGTGGAAATTATTTGAGATTGGAATACCTGAAAGGAATAAAAACAGAAAATCTAGTGTCTAGATGAAAGATTTGAGGTATTCCACTTTGAGCACCGACTTAAAAGGCACTTTTTTTTTTAATCCACAACGGGGAAGCTCTTGGCTTTCATCTCACCTGATGGTAAGTGATGATAAGACCGAAGATGGAAGCGAGCTCCACCCGGAATCCTCAACCACAGAGGAATTAGCTATCTTACCTCTAACTGCCGAAACACAACAATGCTGTTAACATTGTTGTTATAGCGACAGACTTAGATAAGATGGTGGTGACTTGAGCGAAGGCACCTTAGCTATTCCATTTACGGCACTGAAACAAACATTTTGTTAATTGCTGTTCGGTCGAACGGTATCGACAAAATCAAACTAAATAATAAATAATCGAAAACCGAGGTCATGATTTGTGGCATCCCTGTTAAGTTGAGGCAAATAAATGAGCAATGTACAATTGTACACCCGTATCTTTTCTCGAAGTAAATCAGTATATTCTTCCTTTTCAAGTTTTTTACGCACGTAACTCAAAATATTTCTATTTACGACTCCGCACGAAAAGGTTTTGTGAGTAAATAATAAATAAATGTGTTCATTCAGGTTATTACAGGCTGTAATAAAGCATCAAACACGTAGGTGGGAGTGCGATCTCATTCCGATCGCGAAGGGAGGAAATTATGCTAAACGAGTCGATCTTACTGTAAGGCTACGTTCAGATTACAAAAAATCATTGTTATGGATGGGATCTAAAATAAATTAATGCATAACACAATACAAAAATATATCCCCGGAAGGTAAGGCAGAGGTGTACCTTTAGTTGGGTATACATTACGCCAGTTATATTTGAGTTACATGTAATACTACCCATAACGCTGTTCATTATCCACATCGCACATTGGCAACAAGAGCGTCCCACCACATAAAAATTCGAAGAGCCATATTTTTGTCCATTAGGTCAAAAATATGGCTCTTCGTATTTTTGTCCCTATTCTCATCGATCCCGGCTCTACACGATTTAAAATTACAATTACGCACTTCAAGTTACCACCCCTACCTAGTTGATATTCCACCAACTCGCACTAAGCGTTTTCTAACGTCTTTTATAATGCGCACAGCCAAGGATTGGAACTTTCTGCCTGCGTCTGTGTTTCCGAACGCATACAACCCTAATTAATAAGTGAGAGTGAACAGGCTTCTTCTGGGTAAGCTCACTCCATCGTCGACTTTGTCTCTGTCACCTCTGACCTACAAACCCAATCAAACCCATCGTAAAATAAAATAATAATAATGAAAAACAATATAAGCTTTAGATATTAATGTCCATAAAAATATAATAGAGCATTAAATAGTCTTCTTAAATACATAATTATCTTAAGTTCTCTGATGTGCTCTCTCAAAAAAAAAATATTACATTTTTATGTTGTGACACTCTCGTTAACGATGTGCATCTGATGAAAACTTTGCCCTGCTGCTGTGAGAAAATTACGGACACGCTTTATATTTAAAAGAAGTAAACTATTATTGTATTTCTCGCAAGTAATGTTGCTTGCCTGTCGGTCTTCTAAAGACTGTACTTCGGAGAGTGTGCGCAGGAGCTCCACGACCTGATCCCACCATCGCGTCGCCCTTTTATTACCGGACTACCAGACGTACTGCAGGGTACCATGCGTACTTGGTTGATATCCCGTCCAGTCGTACTCAGCGCTTCTCCTCCACATTTATTATGAGCACAGCCAAAGTGTGGAACTCTCTGCCAGCGTTTGTATTCCCTTTCACATGTATAACCCGTCTGCCTTCAAAGCAAGAGTGAACAGGCATCTTTTGGCACGCTCGTTCCATCATAGACCTCATCCATCGCTTTCTATCATGCGAGATCGACGTCAAAAGCAGGCCCAATCAGTATTAAAAAATTAAAAAAGGTTGGAAGGGTGAAGATGTCCATAATTGAATTAGGTCGATAAAAACTTAAATACTGTATAGGTGGTTATATTAGGCTGCTTCTTATTAGACTGGAAGCTGACTCCAAAATAGTTGAAATAGTTGCAGTTTTAGAAGTTGCAATTATTGTTAAAATGAATTTATATTTATTTATTTATTTAAACTTTTCACACAATAAAGGTACAAAGGCGGACTTAATGCCATAGGCATTCTCTACCAGTCAACCAAGGGTAGTGAAGAGATAAGATGGCAAGTGCTCTAATTAATAGGGAGGAGAGGAGATAATAATAATAATAAAAATATTAAAAAGATAACAAATAAAATTGGTACACAAGTACATAAATATGTTGTAAACTTATAATAGACATACATATGTACATATTACTATGACGTATAAATACCTACTTATTATATATAATATAAATATATATATATACATAAATTCAAGGGGAAGAGATGATTGGGTTGACTTTACACTATTTGTTTTGAAAATAACTCTGCAATTTCCGCTTAAATGCATACCGACTGGTGGCCGTCCTGATATCCAGAGGAAGCGCATTCCAGAGAAGAATAGACTGAATATGAAAGGAAGAATGAAAAAAGTCAGAAGTATGAGAAGGACAGAGTAGGAGAAGATAGTTGGAAGAACGTAGATTCTTAGCGTGTGAAGAACATAGATATTGAAAGTGAGACTTAAGATAAGCAGGAGGGGTGGGAGAGTTGAGAAGGGAGAAAAGCGTGGTCAAATCACGCAAACTTCTTCTCTGGCGAATAGACATCCATTTGAGCTCAGACCTATAGCTCGACACATGGTCATATTTCCGCAGGTTGAATATGAACCGGATCCCATTGTTGAGCAGTCTGTCGAGCTTATCTAGCAAAACCGCATTCAAGTCAAAATAGCACACGTCACCATAGTCGATGATAGGGAAAATCAAATCATTTATTTCCGTCACTAGCCGATATTAGGACTCCTTCAGGTCATCCAAAATATCAAATATCAACGACATAAAAGGTGGATTTCCGTTTAGAATATTTCCTATGTTTTGCTACATTATTCCTTAACATTTTAACTAATCTACTTTTACAGACATACTGAAATAAATAATTAAAGTATTATTGGAATAAAGTAAATTAGGTATTCACAGTTGTTACAAGTTTAGGATATGCAAATCATTACAATTTCATCAAGTTTTAACAGTGAAATGAATACTCATGACATAACAACAATACCTATAATCACAATACGAGTAATCTATTAACTGCATGATTTATTTGAAAATTATTTTTTGTGTTTTTGCTTTTATGACTTGCATGCCCTAAGGTAAAATGTAGCGGAAACACTTAGTGATGTACCATCTTATACCTGTACCTACATTTTTGGCAAATGAAGAAATCTGAATCTGAAAAGTTTAGGGTAGACGATATAACTTGTAACAGGTGAACTTGCCCACGAAATACATATCCAATTAATGTAGTCGAAGATAACGTATTTATGTACTTGATTTGTGATCTTTTTAATATTTTTTATTATTATTATTATATCCTCTCAAACACAGCACCTGCCATCTTATCTCTTCACCACCCTTGGTTGACTGGTAGAGAATGCCTAAGGCATTCAGTCCGCCTTTGTACCTTATTTTGTGCGAGAAGTTTAAATAAATAACTAGGCCTGTGATCGCACCCTTACACTGAAAATAATAATATTTTCACAGCACGTAAATTCAGTAGAGTTCACTTTGATATCAGTGGAGCGTTAGTGACGTAATAATAATTTATAGTGTTGTGCGTTACGAGAACAACCGTATCATTTTTTAAATTAAATATTCTCACGTTACCATGTATATATATCGTCGACCGTAGGTTCAATTGAGGTATGAGACAAAATACGATTTTTCAGGAGAGGCCGACAAAGTTTTTTTTCGGACTAAATCGCGCATAACTTTTTTTGTTATTAACCTTTTTCGGATCTGACTTGACACATAATCTTGTATTTTAGTGCTCTATCTACCTGTGTAACATTTATTTAAATAAGTTATCTATTTAAGAAAATAGACGTCCCTTACACCAACGTATTTTGTTAGTAATGTCCCTTACTGACCAAGTATCTGGTAGTCCCGTCCCTTACATTAAATTGACCTCTACGTTAGATCAAAAATAGTCTAAAAATAGTGAAAAAATAGTGTAAAGAGATTGTTGACAGAAAATTAAGTACACACTTTTGGCGTTTGGATATCTTAAATTTGGAAATCGTTACCTACCTTACCTTATTTGATTCGATTGGCGGCGGTAATTACACCATTTCAAGTTACTATATTGCATGGTTTTTCAGATACATTGTTATTACGGGGCCGATTCGAAATTTGTATCCAAAAAATCAGTAGGGTAAGGGACATTTTTCTTAAGCTAGATTTTTTTCATATACACCATTCGAAAGAGCGAAAAATTCTGAACAAAACTGTATACTCAACTCATTTTGGGTATTTTGTCCCTTACGTCAATTGAACCTACGGTCGACGATATATTAGAGGTTATAATGTTCGTTAGGAAAAATACAAACTACTTCAATATATGTTTACCAAGCAATAAAACAGCGTTATTAAATAAAAGTATATTATGTATGGCTCCACGCATATATAACCATTTACCAAATTCACTTCTGGAGATAAGTGATATAAATATATTTAAAACCAATATAAAAACACTGTTACTTAAAAAAGCATATTACTCTGTCACTGAATATTTACAGGACATACTTCTATAATGTTACGATATTTTAAATAATGTATTTTTAATGTTAAATTCTAGTTTTCATAGATACCTGTGTATTTGTAAATTTGCATGCCTTATGGTAGGATATGGCTAATGGACACTATTGTTTGTATAAGACCTTTTCTTTTGTACCCATATTCGGAAATTAATAAATGATTATGATTATGATTACTTAAAACGTTACTAGAAACGAACCTTTTTTTTTTTTGCCCAGCTGCCCCATAAGTAGGGTAATGTTTTTCGAAAGCATGTACATATGTATGTCTTTTTCTTTGCCATGCTCTGTAGCCTAACGGGCTTGACCGATTTTAACTTACAAGGTATCGTTAGATTCGTCCTAATTTTCGTCCTTAAGTGTTTAGCAATGAATTTCTTTAAAGGTTAAATTCCTTAGACTTTTTCTTCATATTTTATTTTTTAAATTGAATTTTTATTTTCTTGGTTCTCACGGGAAATAACCTGTCGCAATTATATTAGTTTTTACTTATTTTAGGTGATGATCTATCTGCAGGATTTAATTTTTGATGTGTGTATTTTTCAATTTATTTATTTTTAGGCAATATTTGGCAGTGTGTATATTTTGTTCCACAGTACTTTTATACCAGACAAACTCTAGACGTGATACCTGTAATTGGCTGTCAGATTATCATACTGTTATGAATCACCATTGTATTTAGCTGTAAGTCTTCCAAAGTCTTTAAATAAATAAATAAATAAATGTGGAAGTAACATTGGATATTTAATATTTATATTGCATCTGCAAATACAAAAAAAAGTGTCAGTTACTGGGTAATACGATACCCCTGGGTATGACTGGTTGTCAAACTTTCGGGCTTCTGACGAGCCATAACTACTGTCAAAGATCCACGAATGACAGCCGGGACCAACAGCCTAACGTGCTTTCTGACGTACAGAGGGGTCTTGGTATGTAAAGATGGTCGGTCACCCATCCAAAGACAAACCGCGGTAAGCGTAGCTTAACCTAATCGATCGACCCGTACGGCTTTTATTACTTAGCAACAAGCCCTCCTAATAAAGGTCTTCCAAGAAATAGTGAATAAAGAAATTTCCGGATTAGTGCTGCGACCGTCAGCTGTCATTGAAAGGAAAATGAAAAGGTCCCTTTTGACCTTTTCATTTTCCTTTAGCTGTTACGATGCCGCTTACTGCCTATTTTATTGAGCCTTAGTAACATTTTACAAAACTTTAATTTAGATCATCATCATCATCATTCAGCCGAAAGACATCTACTGCTGGACATAGGCCTCCCCCAAGAACCGCCACTTCGACTGGTTCTGTACTTCCCGCATCCAGCGGATTCGTATGGTCTTCACAAGGTCAGCGGTCCACCTTGTGGGAGGCCTTTCAACGCTTTTCTTCGTACGAGGTTGCCACTCCAGAACCTTTCGGCCCCATCGGCCATCTGTTCTGCTAGCAATGTGCCCTGCCCATTGCCACTTAAGGCGACGATAAACCAACTTTTAATGATTTTATACTGAAAATCACATCTAAACTATATGTTAAATTAGAGCATTTTCTTTATAATAAGTTATAAAGAAAATGCTCTAATTTAACATAATTATGTATGAACTAGCTTTTTCCCGCGGTTCCGCCCGCGTGGATGTCGGTTGTCGCGTAAAAAAGTAGCCTATGTCCGTCTCCATATCCCAGGCTATATCTCTGCCAAATTTCATGACGATCGGTTCAGCGGTTTAGGCGTGAAAACGTAACATACAGACAGACAGACAGAATTACTTTCACATTTATAATATTAGTATGGATATTTTAGATTATGTTATAATCATAGTGAAATTAATTTGTAAAGTTATGTCTAACGCGGATAAAAAACTGAGAATCACGCAAATTCAGACAAGCGTATTTTTCTAAAACCTTTACCTTTTTAAAGATAATTTAATTATTGATCTTTTAGTATCTATACATGTTTTATTAAAATACCTTTTGTTTTATGTATAATAAATTAATAATGCGTCTTATTTGGGACAGCGCTCCTGGATGGGCGAGTCCTATTACTGGCTGGACGTACGACGCGTTGCGTGAGCTCAGTACAGAACACGCAAGCTAACCACTCAATGTCACTGGCATATATCTGCGTCTTAAGTTTGGCAATTCAGAGGTATGTCGGTTACCTAATTTGGGTACCCATTTCTATGCCAGAAACCCACCCAACCAAACTCCAAAGTAATCAAACATTAATTAATACATATTGACCCCGAAATCAGACACCCGGAAACACCATTAGCATTTCCATGACTATATTATAAGGGTTGGCAAAAAAATATTGACAGTCGTTCCGATTACATGTCGTGTAGAGAGAAGAAGGGTTGAGGGGGAGGAGGGGGGGCGTGGTAGAACAAAATTATGCTAAACGACTCGATCCCTTCCATGTTATATGGAAATAACAATTTCACAGCATATATATTTGGTTGTTCCCGATGATAATTGTTACAACTTATACAGAAGGATTCCGTACCATCGTACAATATTTAGTCATCATTTCAGCCGAAAGACGTCCACTGCTGGACATAGGCCTCCCCCAATTAGGGGGGGGGGGTTGCCATAATCGCCACGCTTGGCAGGCGGGTTGGCGATCGCAGTATGGTGTTAAAAATGCATAGAGAACGGTGCTGCCCATTCTCTAGTAAGTCCCTTAGTCGCCTTTTACGACACCCACGGGAGGAAATGGGGTGGTGCTATTCTTTACGTACGGCACCACACGGCACAATATTTAGTAAATAGCGCTAAATAAACACAATTAATAACCCTTCAATTAGTAACTTTATTTTATTATGATTATTTGTTGTTATAGCAGCAATAGAAATACATCATCTGTGAAAATTTCAACTGTCTACCTATTACGGTTCTAACATAAAACCCGCTGACAGACAGACAGACGGATAGTGGAGGCTTAGTAATAGGGTTCCGTTTGATACCCTTCGGATACGGAACCCTAGAAACTGACTCCAACAAACCAAAGAAACAGAAATCTGCTTGTTGGGTTTATTGGAGACAGGTTCGTGGCAAGTACCTATAAGGCTAGTATTTAGAAACAATTAAAGTTCATTCTTATAGGCCAGTGGCTGTATAATTTATCAATCTTAACGTTTAAAAAAAAAAAAAAAAAACTAGAAACCGTTGTCGCCATCAGATTTCTTTCCGGGAGGGTTTTTTTTAATATTTTTTTTTGAATAGTTAGGCGGTTGTGTACCTGTAGTACAACCACATTTAGTCAGTTATGATTAAATCCTATATCGACGATTAAAAGGCACCTAATAATGTGCGACATTTTGGTCTAAAATGAGTCATGAATGCCATCCTACTTAAAATAAGACTTTAAGCAAGATGGCATTCATGACTCATTTTCATGGAGATTTAGTTTATTGATTGACGAAAACAGACGAAAACGTCAGGGAAATATATGTTTTGAGTTTTTTATAATTTGTATTTATTTGTATATGAATATATTGCCTGTTGATACATAGGTAATACCGCATTTTCACTCACTATAACGTCGAACAGCATAAAATAAGTTATCAACGGTACCTCATAATGTCAATTTATTTTGACACAAGCTGCTGCCCGCGGCTTCCCCCAGGTGGCTTTTTCTAAAATAAATCTAAACTATTCTTTATGACATCAGCTATCTGCCAGTAAAAGTCCCGTCAAAATCGGCTCAGCCCTTTAGGAGCTTAGCCGTATTATACAGGCAAAAAAATATCACATTTTTTTGTTATAGGTACCGTATATTTATTTATTAAAACTTTATGCATAAGTAAAAAACTGTACAAAGGCGCACTTAATGCCTTGGGCATTTTCTACCAGTCTACCTTAGGGTGATGCAGAGATAATACACAGTAGGTGCAATAACAGAAAAACTATTTAGAAGATATATACTTTCTTAAGCATTAGTTAAAAGCTGTTATTTTGACATTACAGACAGTCACTTCAATATTATTTATTTGTATAGATTTGTATGTATGTATAGATTATTTAATTTATTTAATTTAAACTATTTTGTTAGCATTTTTTATCTATTAACAGTTATGAGTGTTATCTCTAAAACTGAATTTTATATTTAAAAAAAATGTAAATAACGCATAAAATCAACTCTAGTTTCGCATGTTTATGATCAATTGTAATATTGTTATGTAATTTTAACAGCTAATGGAGTTAAAAGGCTTTTTTATTTAGGTATTATAGATTACTTACACTGTCCCAAAGTACAGCGACTTAACTCTCCCACATCGGTGGGTTAAAAGTTTAACTGTTGGTTTACTTCTAACTCTTGGTGGCGCAAGACGAATTATTTGATTAACCCTGAGTTAGCTGTTAACTTCGAGTTATTTAGGATATCCCATGTGTACCGGCAGTTTGTCCGTACACTGAGATGTAGTATGTAGATTGTTGATGGGTACGAACCACAAGGGATGTGTACAGGAAATAAAATTACTGTTTTGTGTCCGTTACTGATTGACCGATTAAAAGGAAATAACAGACCCGACAGACATTGTCCTGTCTGAACGATCCCAGAACCCCACCTACCGGGTCCAATTGTGTTTTCAAACCGTTCAGGGACCCACTCAAATATTATACACACAAAATTTCATCCAAATCGGTCTAGCCCTTTAGAAGTTAGGTGAAAGCTCCCAGACGGCTTATTTTTTTCTGACACCTCCAACAAATATCGTTGATGTATACAAAATTGTATACAAAAACTTAAAAAATTATATACTAAAACCTTCGAGAACCACGTTATCCATTGGTGAAAACAGCATTAAAATCGGTGCAGTAGTTTTGAGTTTATCGCGAACAGACAGACAGACGCGGCGGAGGACTTTGTTTTATAATATGTATGTGAAACAAATAAAATATACAGGATTATTGGTAAAACACTAACCACCATAAAAGACTGTATTACTAACATTGTAAAAAACAACTTTTATTCTTTTACTGGACTAATGACTAAGTAATAACAGACGCATGAATCGATCGATCAGGTTAAGCTACGCTTGCCGGGGTTGGTTCGTGGATGGTTGACCATCTTTACATACCGAGACTCCTCTGTGCCACGGAAAGCACGTTAAGCCGTTGGTCCCGGCTCTCAATCGTGGATCTTTGACAGTCATTACGGTTCATCAGAAGCCCGAAAGTCTGACAACCAGTCTTACCAAGGGGTATCGTAATACCCAGTAACTGGTCGGGGACTGGTCATCTCTTACCTGCCACGGCTTATTCTTGTTTTTGAATTGTTTGTTTTTACTCTGGATGCTTTTAACGTGCATCTACGTTTTTATTTTTTATTTTTACATCATTCTCACATTTCGTTATAAATTCAAAATTATAGATGTAACGAATACTTTTGTAACAATTTAATTTAAAAGAGTGTCCATGGAGTTTCTTGCCCATTCTTCTCCATAGGTACCTACGCTTTGGAATGGGCATGTAGCTTCATTTTTCTTACTGACAGACTCCTTGACAATTCAAAAGTGCCTGTAAATGGTTTAATTGAAATAAATTTTTGAGTTTGAACTGGGCTGTGGAGGTCAGATAGGCAGTCGTTCCATGAAAAATGCTGGATCCGGTTAGACTGGAAGTCAACCCCAACATAGGAAAAGGCTAGGCAGATTGATTTTAAAGGCTCGCGCAGACTGGCGCGATATCGCATCAGTGTGTGGGAGCCTTTATCCTAAATAACTACAACAAATCACTCTCAATTAAGAGCTCTCTCATAACTCTGATTGATTAAATACGGCCCTAAGTAATTAGTCTCTGATTAATCGAATTCCAAAACAGAATTCGATTAGCCCCGTCCCTAGTAGTACGTTCGTGATAATTACGTACGAACATGCGTAGGTATCACTGACGATTTGTATTCAACAAACGTACCCCTTAATAACGTTTCCACATGCTCATATTGCTCATTGTTATCTTGTAACGTGTCGTAACTATATTTCATAGGAATCGATATCGTTTTGGACTTTTAGGCAAATGGGAGAGGAATATGAATTCAGTCAGAACGTTATTAATATCCAAGGTCTCTATGTCCTAAAAGTGACATTGAGGTACACATGGCTACACATCAAGCTATAAATTTCCAGAATAAGATAGATAAATATAATAAATAGACTCTTTATTATGTACACCATAAAATTACAGATATAAATGTAGAACTGTTACATAGGGTGTCACAATGGGCGGTCTTATCGCTAAAAGCAATCTTTTCCAGACAACCTTTGAATGGATGAAAAAGTAGGAACGACAATACTGCAGGTAGTCAGTGGTGTACCATTTACATAAACAATAAATACTGGTTGTCTGTAAAGTTGGTTTACGGACGATAGTTTAACGTGACAACGTCATAACAAAACATTGATGCGGCGCAAGCGTACAATGAGCGTAACGGGACAATCAGCGCAACGGGAAAATGAGCGTAACGGGATAATGAGTCATCCTTTTTCGTGAATGCAGCCGGCGTTCATCGATTTATTAGACGTTGTCACGTCAATTAAGTTTATAAAAATCAATTACGACAAAAATTTCAACTAAAAAGGGGCAAAAGTCGCAAAAATCTACATAATGTCTTGCATCTAAATCGACATAGGTTCAAGACATCTATGTCGATTTTTGTGGTTACTCCAGCCGGCGTCACACGTAAGTAAGGGCCTTATTTACATGACTTAGTAATGATGTGTGACTCCGAAAATCGACATCGGCGTCTTGTTTTTATCTTTAAGGATAGAGATTTCTTTAACTTGGACTTCTTGAGCTGTCTAACGTTCCCAGATTTCCCTTTCAAATGAAACACATTCACACATTTGATGCGAGGAGATTTCAGGTTAAATCTGAATTTCTGCTAGTAGATGCAATTCTTGAAACGTTGCTAGACTGGGATTTTGCACTCGTTTGTTGACAAGCACTGTGTCCTGTAAGGGCTTATTCCGAGATAATGAATTCCCACCAATATCTCAGTTCATTATAATCTGTGTGGCTTTATTCCTTGAGAAAGACCTATTATTACCTATCATTATTCTTAAAGAAGGTTGAAAATAAAAGGTAAAATGATGTTGATGACCTTTTCTGTGATAGTTTTCCTTTTAACTTCGTTTAATATAGTACTGCCGTGGATTTTTTCACATAAGTCATACTCAACAATTTAGCTGACAGGAGGGGGGCACTTGACTTACAAAAATTTGCACTTTAAAGCTTAATATTTCGCAAATGGATCGCTAAATCTAAAAATGGTTTTCACAAACACGCAATATTTTTGAACGGCGTATCCAACGATACCCTACAATCCCATATTGTGGGGTATCGTTGGATAGGTCGTTCGATATAAACGAGAAAAAAATATCATCCCCACTTTACGTGTAGGGGAGGTACCCTAATTCAAAACTTTGTTCTATTACTTTGTCGGCATGATTAATATGTATACCTACTCATGCCAAATTACAGCTTTCTAGTACCCATTAAGAGTCTCTGAGCTAAGCCGCGGACGGACAGACGGACATGGCGAAACTATAAGGATTCCTAGTTGATAATTCTATGTTTTTTGTATGTACGATAGTTAAAGCACCGAATGTAGCATAGGCGTAATATTAAATGTCCTTAAATGAATAGCATATTATCGTATCTAGCGAACACTGCCACATCATAATAACACCGTTGCTAGGGTTGATAAAACGCAAACACTTCACAAACCATAACAAGTTTAACGCCTCTTAATATATTAGAAAATGTATTCAAACGGACACCGTTATTATTCATACAAAGCTTATCTTCCCCTCGCAGTGTCCTGAGGAAGTCAGTTTTGCATAAACATGAAGCCAAGTCGGACTAAGTGTTAACCTAGTTCCATACGTGTAAAGTAGCTTCGTGGCTAAAACGCAATAAAGTAGCGGTAAAGAGCCTTGATTTGTTGCGACTTAACGGTATAAGATTAAATTAACAACGGACTCGCTAGTGTGCGTCGTTACACATAAAAAAAAAGTTAAATCGTTTATATTGTACCACCTATTCCTCCTACCTCTATATAGGGGTACCGTTGGTCCCAAAATAGGCACAGTTTGTATAATTGGGCATCATGCAGTAGGTACAATATTACGGTAATTTAAAAAAAAAAGAAATTAGCCACAGTTAAGCTGGTTAGCCTCATCAAGATTAAACAATTAAGTATAAAACAAATGAACTAATAAAGGGAAAACTAAAATCAATTCTTATAATAGCATTTAAATTTAAAAGATACAAAACGAATAACACGATAAGACAAAACTAGGTACAATTCCGTGTCTGAAGCTGTTCTGTATTATGCAAGTGCGTTTGAGTGTGTGTGACTTATAGGCTAGTACTTGGGGGCATCTGATCTCGAGTCCTGTATCTCGGCATACAGCGCTAGATCCCTCAAAATAGACATTAATACATATTAGCCCAAAATACGTGCAAAAAGATGCATCAAAGTAAGTATAATCTTAAACAAGAAAACCTGAAACAATACAAAAATGTGTCTGTGTGATTTTGCCCGTTATTTTTTTAAGCGTAGAGTAGTCAAAGATGTTGAGTAGCGTAAATACGTCTTACCAAAAAAAGAAAAACGTGGGGCAGTCTGGGGCCTGCCGACAGAAGTGAAAACTAAGTAACTAAAGCGTTCGGTGACGATGACGCGCGTCCCATGATTTTTGTTCACCCAAAAAGTACACATACATACACAGTATACATATAGCTCACGGAAAGCGTTCGGTGACGATGACGCGAGTTCCATGATTTTTGTTCACCCAAAAAGTACACATATACTTCACGACCTTATTCCACCGGCCCCCTTCTACCATCGGACATCTAGACACACTGCAAGTTACCACCCCTACCTAGTTGATATTCCACCCACTCGCACTAAGCGTTTTCAAACGTCTTTTATAAAGCGCACAGCAAAGGAGTGGAACTCTCTGCCTGCGTCTGTGTTTCCGAACGCATACGAGTACAACCCTAATCTATTCAAAGTGAGAGTGAACAGGCTAGGGGCAGGGTAAGCTCACTCCATCGTCAACTTTTTCTCTGTCACCTCTGACCTAGACTAGAGTCAAGAGCATCCCATCGTAAAAAAAAATATACATTAAAAAAAAACATGCTCAAATACACGAGCGGCACGTTGCGAACGGCAGACCACATGAGCACTAACACACTTACAATCCCAATGCTATTCATCATTCTGATAATTCAACAATATTCATTGCATCATTTACGATATGTCGAGCAGACGATTTTTTCAAACTTTAGAAGCAATGGATTAGGAAATTCCCTTTAAAATCCTTTGAATTGTTATGATAATAATAATTTTATTTTAAGTTTCACAGACTCGTTAAATTAAATATCTATACACACTCATTTACATTAAATAATCAAATAAAATGAGATAAATATAAAAATATTCAAATATTCAAACAAAACCACAAATAGGTAAAGTAATAGACTTGTTGCTGAGTTCCCACATTACCTGTTGTTGAGCTACACGATTACTGACAAATGCTTGCACTGACTGGACAGGTCCACTGAAAATTGCGTGATTCTTTCCTCAAAAGACCATTTTTATAGACCATAAGTTCGTTCCGTATATGAGCTGCTTTCATTTTATCCCACAGGATATCATAACAGACCAGGTCGAAGGCCTAAATTATGCTATTAAGCGAAAGGCGAAATTTTACTTTAAACCAAAGCTTCAATTCGCTGATCAATCTAGCTGCGAGATTCCCATTTAGTTTCACAAGCAAATTCACATTTCCCGTGATACAGGTTAATTGTGTGTCAACCCTGGTAACGATTTTGATACTGCCATGATTGGGTCGGAAGGTGATTGATTTTCAATTTGTGGATGTTGCTACATGACAACATGTCATGTTGAATATGACAGCCTTCAATAATTTGCACCTAATAGTCTACCCATGTATGATAAATTTAAAAAAAATACCGGCCAAATGCGTGTCGGACCACGCACAATGAAGGGTTTCGTAGTCGGGATGAATTTATCCCATGAATAAACTTAGCATTGTAGTTGAGAAATATGAGCTCTCCTATTCAGATTGTATGGGGAATATGTTTAAGTTAAGTCTACTTAACTGTGATAGATTTTCTTTTAACTTCGTTATATATACTACTGTCGTGAATTTTTTCACCTATGCAAAACTAACCGTTTAGCTGTCAGGGGGGACACTTGACTCTAACAAAAACTAGCATTTTAAAGCCTATATTTCAGAAAAGGAACCCTTAAACGTTTTTTTTTTTTTTCACAATCCCTCAATATTTTTGAAAGACCCATCCAACAATACCCCACACTCTATAGTGTGGGGTATTGTTGGATGGGTGGTTGTGGGATGTTTTTTTTCGCCTGCCCTATGGCAGGCGAAAAAAAACATCCCCACTTTACATGTACAGGAGGGTCCCTAAATAACTAACTTTTTTCATGATTTTATTTTACCACTTTGTCGACGTGATTAATATGTATATCCATGCCAAATGATAGCTATCTAGTACTAAAAGTCTCTGAGCTAAGCTGGGGATGGACGGACGGACGGACATGGCGAAACTATAAGGGTTCCTTGTTTGTTGTTGACTACGGTACCCTAAAACCCCTCATTGTCATTGTGTTTTACGCAATTACCACGCTAGACTGTCAGATCTACCAAATTGCTCACTGCCCCGCCATGACCAAACCTCAAATAAATTCTACCGTCTACTGATAAAATCACTTTTAAGTACACATTTTTACAACAGAACTAAATAACTTTCTATTCTTTACCGTCATACTAATCAAACAACGAACGGAACAGATGGCTATAAACGCTAGCTCATATATTATTCAGTGGTCATTTCACCCACTTTTTATACGGTTTCAGACGCCAGTGACGGGAAACTTAAATATTATATGGGAGGCCGGTCTTGAATGAGCGAATGCGATCGTGTAAGACGATTTTGTTAGGTATTAGTCTCATTCGCAAATCGTCCTTTGTAATTTAAAATTTCCAAAGAACTACAGTTATATTCACGTACAAGTTGCCTCTCTTTCTATCGCGTAAGTCTTATACCGGCGGCGCGCGGCAGGCCCATCTCACTGGGCCAATTCATGGCCCAGTGAGATGGGCCCACCGCGTACTTGTAGCTTCATACCTAAACTGCGGAGTGTCTCCTCTGTATTTAACTGTGGTATAAGCTGATCTCACATTGTATAGAATTTCCGTACAATGAGAAGTCAGCTTATACTGGAAGTGTATACTTCGATATGTAGCCGTGTCTAAAGGAGAAGGCTGACAATAGGATTATGTTTCGACATAAACCTTCCCGTAAATGTAGAAGTCGTAAATATCTCCCGAAGCCTAAAAAAGGGCTTGCAGAAATAATACTATCAGAATACGTCCTATATTCGTACTACTCGTTTTACGTACAATGTTAAATCAAAAGTATTTATTATTTATTTATTTATATATGCTTTATTGTACATCAGATTACACATTACAAAAGAAAAGGAAAACTTATACACTATAAAATATACAATGGGCGGCCTTATCGCATACTGCGATCTCTTCCAGGCAACCTCGGCATGGATAGTGAATTTCTGGACATAAAATGGGGTTGTCATTGGTGCAAATAAAAAGTATATCAGTACAATATCCTATAATAGATACACAGATATATGCTATGTATATAATAGATACATAGATACATATATACTAACTATATATATATATATAATAAAGAAAATAAATGAAGTGTATAGATTACCACAGCTAACAACGAGAACAAAATCACAACGACAAGTAATGTTCCTTCACGAGTCTTTTGACAGATCCACAAAAGTATAACTGCCTCCGTGGTCCAGTAGTATGACCACCTATCGCAGACACAGAGGTCCCGGGTTCTATTCCCCGCAGGGGCAACATTTTCGGTCAGGTTGGTGGTAGGGCTTGTCCTAAGTCCACCTGGCTAGCTACCACCATCTTCTTCATCTAAGTCTGTCACAATAACAACAATGTTAACAGCATTTGTTGTGTTTCGGCAGTTAGAGGTAAGATAGCCAGTTCCTCTGTGATGGAGGATTCTGGGTGAAGCTTGCTTCGACGAAGAAGAAGAAGAAGAAAGTAAGAAGACAAAAGAAGTCATAAGAAGTCTATGGTTTTAAAATAACATGGTACAACACTCAATATTGTGCGCACAAAACATTTTCAGTTGGAATGTATGGGAGAACATGTATTTTAACTATAATGTTAAGTTTGTTCTTGGGACAAATTCGTCCCAACTACGGAACCCTTCATTCTGCGTGGTCCGACACGCACTTGGCCGGTTTTTAATATTTACTGGCATAATTTATCTTTACCAACGATAAATTGAAATAAAAATTACCCGGGTACCTAGCGATTCTTCACCAAGACCATTTTAAACAGCACTTGAAACAATGCAAAAAAGTTAATTTTCCTTTTCTTTTCGCCACGTGTACGGTATATTACTTTTCTCATAAAAACAAACATTTACAACATTCACCCTTAAGAGTCTATTCTACCTCAGCCCCACCTCACTCTGTATCTCGCTCGCACACTCTTGCTACCGGTCACGCGAGCAAGCGAGACAGGGCAGCAGGGAAAAGACTCCAAGGCGCCGATAGTTTAGGTAATTTCGTTTTACGGTGAAAATAATGGTCATTTAAAAAAAGTAAATAACATAAGACCTGCTTTATAGTTAGTTCAGTTAATACTCGTATGCAAAGTTTCATTATCTAATTTAAAGTATTTTTTGAATACCAGCGGTTTATTGTTCGGTTTGGAGGTAACTTTGGAATTATTTTCTATAGAGAAAATTTTATGGAATCGTGTTTTCGGCTAACATAGTACTTAACATTAATCCTCAACTTTACCATATATTTATATCAAAATTAATGCTGCAGTATTTTCGACATAACGGAGGATCATGCTAAGCCATTTGAGGTAGTATAGGCCCTTAAAGTACACGAATAAATATCACCTGCACTACGATAAATTCAGCTATACACACCGAACTTTTTTTTTTTTTTAAGTGTGTGCGTCAGGTCCGACGAACGACTGAAGTTTGCTCCTTAAGTACCTACGATTATCTTTGAATATGCAAAGAGGGTAAATAAACGCATCTCCTATAATCAGAGATCGGAATAGGACCGAAATTATTATAATGACGTTTAAAAACCACGATTTATGTATTGAACTTGTATACTTGTTACAAGTGACCATGTCCTCAAACCTGGCTAATCCAAAATTTTCAAAGTTTTGTTTATGGGTATCGTTTTAATAGATTCGACTTAGCCCATACTAAAGAAAAGAAAGAAAGAAAAACGTTTATTTGCGATAAACATGACGCAAAAAAAGAAAACAACACAAAAAAACAAGTTGGGGTTAAATATGCGTCACATCCACGCAAAACGGCCATTGCTCAGCATAATGCTGCCACCCTGTGCGAGACAGAGCCCCAGCGCTGGTTTTCAGCGACGGCCGGCGTTAACGTGATGACGTCGACCGGTGCAGCATACAATGAGATAAAAAATAACATAAATTCACAATACATAATTATTACTAATGGTAAAAAATAATAAAATATAAATATCGCGTCTTATATATAAATATCTATATAAATATAAGACGCATGTAAGGAAGTCCTAGTGTTGATCTATTTATATTCAGGTATTATTTATATTTATTATAAAGTATGACGGTTGTCGTCACGCGAACATTGTGCTCACATATTAAATTGTTTAAAAAATAAAATATTAGTAATATTAGTAATAAAATATTATAAACTATTTAGTGACTAATCTACGACTAAAATGAAGAAAACAGTGCAAGCAGTGTGTGAAAGTATTATCTGAACATAATATCCACTGTAAACTATTTATAACAATCTATAAAAATTAAATTAGGTCATACATTATTTACATTATATTAAAAGTTACAGTCAAACACTTTCAAATAACCCGCCCCTAACTCTTCCCGGCGCAAAAGTGCCCATAACGCAACGCCATGTAAGTATGTATGTATAATATAATAATATAGATATTTATTGTTTGTAGGTACCGTGTGGTGCCGGACGTAAAGAATAGCACAACCCCATTTCCTCCCGTGGGTGTCGTAAAAGGCGATTAAGGGACTTACTAGAGAATGGGCAGCAGCGTTTTCTATGCATTTTTAACACCATACTGCGATCGCCAACCCGCCTGCCAAGCGTGGCGATTATGGCAAACCCCCTCAATTGGGGGAGGCTTGCGTCTTTCAGCTGTAATGATGATGATGATAGATATTTCATGCGTCAGTTGTCGTGCAGCATACCCTGTACACAAGTATGATTTCATGATTTCAAACTGAATGATACGCAAGGTACATTGCGCAGAAAAACATAAAGCTTTTGAGTTAACGCTTGTATTAATTTCACTTCTCATAAAATTTCCATACAGGGGGCCATAGGTGATAATCGATTCTTAAAGAATAAACTCCAAAAACGTAAGTTTCCTATTTTTTCTCCTCTCTGTCTCTACTTAAATCTATAGGTATTTATTTCAGCCGTGCAGTCTGGCACGTGGGGAGCCCAATTGAATTATAATTGGACCTACAAGGTAAAACATCGATTAAATTACCCTCCTTTACGAAACAACCAAAAACTTTTATACCCACAATCGAACCTCAAAATTCAGACACGTGTAAGTATCTACGCACACACGTAAAACCCAAACGCACACATTCGCAAATTTTGGCACGTCGCGACATATATGAAGGTATTTCGCCACAACAAGGAACATTTGGAAACAACAGAGATAACCACAGAACAACATAACCAGTCCTCTAACTAGTTCACGCCTGTCTAACTTGTCGATAAGTTAGATACCGCCATTCAGACCTTTTTAACTTGAGCAGTCGAACCTCAGTGGAGGATACTTTGATAATATAAACGGTACAAACCGTTTGTTGGCTGCAGAGAAAACTTTAGAATTATTAATAGTACATTATTGCAAAGGCCGGGAAATAGGCAATTGCAGGACGAGTATTAGTATGAAGGCCGAGCCGTAGGCGAGGACTTCACTAATACGAGACAGGCAAGTTCCATTTCCGCCGAGGCATATATTTATTTATTTAATACTTTAGCACAAAAAAAAAAATGTACAGAGGCGGATTTAATGCCATAGGCATTTTCTACCAGTCAACCTTTGGGTGGAGCAGAGACAAACAGTACAGTATATAGTGCTTTTCTCAAAAGAATGCAGGGAAATAAATCATTTTTTTATATTATAAATTTATTTTAATTAATATTAAAAGTTACATTACTCATATTGGGGCAATTACTAAAAGAAAATGTTATTGATTGCCCCGGTACATTTATGTTTGTTTGTTGAACTTCTGATGAGGTTTGCAGGTGGGCATTGGATGTAGTGGTAGATGCCTGAAGTATGTTAATAACAAATCAAGACGAATTTTCAGCTTTGACGTCAATTTTCTATATATCATCTGTGCCAAAAGGCAAATGCATTTATGTGAACTCAATTTGTGCTAAGCAAAGAGACTTACTTTGGTATGCCAAGAATGATAAAAGAGATCCAATCAAAGCAGCACGCCATTTCATACAACATTGCTGGAGAGTTGTAATGTTCCAAATTCAAAAAACGCTCCTGCTATGGATTTGATTTTCTTTGTCCGTAAATTCGATACTTCGCGTGTTCTTTTTTCGAAAATAATGACGACATTTCCATGCATGTTTGAGGAGAAAAAAAAAATAAGGCCGTAGTTGTTTTACATAGCACAACCCAATAATACACGCCTTTTTCCCTGAAGGATTGGGCAGAGGCGTATAGCCAAATTCAAATTCAAATAATTTTCTCTTCCCAAACAATTACATAATAAATTATTTAAAACAAGCTTAAAAACTACATACTTATGTATATGACAAAGTTTGTGAGAGACTGGTGTCTACACTAGGAATACCTGTATAGCAGATCGCCAAACCACAAGGAATTTTGGTTTATTTAATTAATTTCATAAATTTTTGATTGTATGACATATGTAATTACTAATATTTACTAATAGCTTGTATGTGTGGTGCAAACAGTTACTATAAGTTGGTTATTAATGAATAAATAAAATAAAAGTTGACTTGTAGAAATTGTCACGTAACGAAAAAGCGTCATACCAGTTTCAAGGTCACAAGTGTCAAGAGTTTTTGTTTTTGATTTAAATCATACGTGAGGAGGAACTTCGTTCCTGGCGTAGGTCCCCGACCACACACGATTTTTCCCGGGTTGAAGCAACATGCCTATACTTCATTTGAAATAATATTAGATATTTGTAAACCTTTTTTACAGTTCGTTCAACTGATTTTAACTTCTATTGCGTTGGTGGCATGACAAATGGTTGCTGCAGTAACCAGTTTTTTGCTTTT
The DNA here is from genome assembly GCA_947523025.1 of Dryobota labecula. Lineage (NCBI taxonomy): Eukaryota > Metazoa > Arthropoda > Insecta > Lepidoptera > Noctuidae > Dryobota > Dryobota labecula. The sequence continues at coordinate 5,775,880 of OX383292.1, forward strand.
AATGCCATCCTTATGCCTACAAAATAGAAGTCAAAATCGGTTGAACGGACTGTTAAAAAGGTTTATTTAAATGTCTAATCATATTTCAAACGGAGCATAGTTGAAATTAATATCGAAGATTAAATACGATAGTTTGATGCTGGAGCAAAATTCAAGCTTCTAGTTGATATTCTATGGCATTCAGATGTCGGTATTGAGACTGTCCAAACCCCAACAGAGCTATGAAAAGGCTGTGGCAGAAGCCCTTTGTACACCGGTCACATCTTTGCACAATACTCCAGAATTTGGGTTCTGGCTCAAAAGCCAAGTAACGCTATGTAAAATAATAATTACGAGTATTTAGTTGCATTCCAGTTGCGTTCCAATAGAAGCGGATACAAGAACGCTAGTATGCTGATTACTATTAAATAATCGCTCCTTTAGCTCCTTGTATTAAATTAATTGTATTTATTTATTTATTTAACAGTTTATGTACACACACACAAATAGACAAGAATCCCAGGTAGCAAAATGACGTCTGCGGCAAAAAAATGACATCATTCCAAGGTCATTTTAGGGTCCGTAGTATATTCGTCGATTATGTACGTCACACTAACGTCATTTTTATGTCTGGTACTCAACGGAACGTCCTGGTGACGTCGATTTAGCGTCATGTCTTGAGGCTGTGACAAATTGACGTCATCTGATGGGACCCCCGACATCAAGACATGACGTCTCTTACGTCGAGCAGTACCGTAAACGGACGACATAATGACGTAAAAAATGCTACCTGGGATAAAGGAACAGGAAAATACGTACAAAGGTAATGTAGTAATTTCATCCACCAGTGTCATTCCCAAACAACTGCATCAATCTTTAAAAACACTAGACGTAGCTCCCTCCACCTACCAAACCCTACAAAAAGCTGCTATCCTGAACACTTGCAGGATTGTCCGAAACTTTCTGCAGAACGACAATGACGCAATATAATGATATCACACGCACAAACATCATTCACCACTGCAATACAAAGCCAAAACATTATATCATCACGCCATATATTATAGTCAATTATCACTTAGTTTAATACTCTCAGGGGTAGCTTGAAGTTAATTGGCTTTGGCCCGTGTTACCCTAAAAAACCGGCAGATCAGTGCCGAGATACAAAAATGTATAGCAACAAATAATAATAATACGTATAACTGATAATGAATGTATTTAATAATGCCCCGTAATTTAAAATAACCTTGACGAAAACGGAAACGAAAATGGTCACATAATAACTGATTCCCATTATAGACAAGCAAATGACGTAGACAAGTACAAAATTGACGATCAATTAAAGCATTAAAAGAAATCATTTTCTATTTGTAAACGAACTCGGATGACGAAAACACGGTATTGAGTTACGAATAAAAAACCGGCCAAGTGCGTGTTGTACCACGAACGATGAAGGGTTCCGTAGTTGGGAAAAATTTATTCCAAGAACAAACTAAAGTTTGTACTTGAAAAAAAAAAACAACTGTTTTCCCATACACCGATATACTTCACGGTCAATTCTCCAACTGCAAATGCAAGTTTTAATTGAAAAAAATCATGTGATAAAACTACATATTAACGATTTTCTGCTTACGAACTACGACTTGAGCTATAAGACAAATTCTTGCTTCTTGTCAAATTTCATGATTCTAGATCAACGGGAAGTACCATATAGGTTTTGATTTATTTACGAAAATTAAATTATGTCGCATAAATGGCCGTATTTTTATATTTCGTTTTCTTAAAAAGACTTAAAACTTAAAACTTGTTGTCTTAAAACTTGATATTTTTGGAGCTCTAAGTAACCGTAGACTTACGTTTTCAATGCCTATATGATATTTAATTTGAATATGATACCTATACGCGTTCCTGAGAAAATTGTTCTTGACAGAGAGACAGACAGGCGGACAACGAAGTTATCCTATAAGGATCTCGTTTTTTCCTTTTGAGGCACGGAACACTGAAAAAAAAAAACTAATTTGGGAATGATATTAAAAAAAAAAAATGCAAATTTCGTTCCATGAAACGTCTTTTCTCTGCGTCATTATAAATTCATTATTTCATCGAAGAAAACACTGGTAGGGCTGGTAACAGATGGTTGGAATAAAAGGACAGAAAAAGAATGAACTCGCTTGGTTGAGCGCAAAGGGTGCAACTAGCTTAAGGGTCAGGAAAGGTAAAGGGCTGTTCCGTTGCAGAAAAGTGGACCGGAAAACCTTTTCTCTAGTACATAGGTACTCAGTTCGTTAGTAGTTTTACCTACTGAAGCTTCAGTGTATCTGGTACAAATTCTACGTAGCTCAATCAATCTTCTATCTATCTAAATATATAAAAGCCCAAACCGCTGGGTCTAGAGATTCCAAATTTGATACGTAGGTTCCTTATGAGGTCTAGGGGTGCTCTAAGAAAGGATTTTTGTAAATTCCATCCCCAAGGAGATAAACTAGGGGATAAAAGTTTGTATGAAAAATCTTATTCATTTGGTTGATTAACTTGAAACTATGGCACAAATACTTGCCTAAGTTGTAAGTAACAACATTTTTCGTTATTAGTTTTTCAAAACTACCCCTCAAAGGGGGATTGCGGGGTATCAAAGTTTGTATGTCGGAATTTTAACGCGTGGTCCGATTAACTCGAAACTCGGTATTTATACTTGAGACCAAAAATAAAAAATAACGTGTACAACGTAACGTAACGTAACGTGTAACGTGTTCGTGTTACAAACAAAATAATTGAAAAAAATTCTAAAATAAATTGTGACAAAGTGGCTACTTAAACAGAATTATACTGACACAGAACGGCTTCTTCTTTCTGGAGAAAAGTCCTACTAAACCATTTTAAAACTGGCAATCTTTCACACACACATCTACACATCACGAACACGTTTCATCATCACACTTAACTCAACATCTTCTTGGCATTTGCTTTCTCATTTTTTGGTTTTTTTTTTTAATCTTTGTTTTAATTCATTTTTTTTTTTTTTTGTAATATTTGAACCCAAAATTTTCTTTTTGTAATGCCTTAGAATAAGCGAACCAAGGGTTGGGACTAGTGCCCTTAATACAAGTTATCCTGATAACTTAGCAAAGGTGCTAGTTACGACAATAATTTCTAGTATGCTTTTATAAATCTAAGCCTTAAGTATGTAATGTTAAATAGTCATTTTTGATGCGAATAAATACTTATTATTATTATTATTAATTAAAACCTATGAAATTCTGGACAAAATCCGATTCAAATAGGGAAGTATTGACATCCACGCGGGTGAAGCCGCGGGCAACAGCTAGTTAGAAAACAAGAGAGAAAAGAAAGTTTTTTTTATTTTTATTTGGGACACGCTCAGGAAGAACAAATGGTAAAAAGGAGCATTAAAAACTAACAAAATTAATATAATAAAAAAAGACCTGTGCGAGGCCAAAAAGGCTTCTATCTCTGCATAATGCTGCGATATAAAAAAAAATACCGCAGCGCTGGTATTCTGATGGGGCCCACAGTAATGCCACGGATACACCTACGGACATCTATATTATGTCCCATTATGGAATTAAAAATATATAAAAATATAGAACAAACAACAAGTAATTAGGTACAATAAATATTACAATTTTTACAATAATTACTGACATTAATAAACCTCGAGGGAAGAGGATATAAGTTCGACCCTAAAGTCGCGTTCACATCAAAGCGTATATTCGGCCGCCAACTGGAAGTGTCTTGGTGTGAACGCAACGATACGCTTTTTTCATAAGCTGGGCGTTAGTATCCGCAATGCATTTGCGAATTTCACACAATTAAAAAAAAAACACACACACTCTGCTTTCTTTCCGGTTCTAATTTCTTCAGATTGATCTCACAAAATGACGTTCTAAATTAAGACGATTAGACTAAAAAAATCTTTTTAACAAAAGAAAACCGACTTCCAAAAAAAGCACTACAAATTGAAAAATAACTTCAATTTCGGAAGTCGGTGCCTTTGGATCTGTATTTTAGTTTTTTGCCACCGACTTCCGAAATTAAAGTTAATTTTCACTTTGTAGCGTTTTTTTTTTGGAAGTCGTTTTTTTATTTTACGGTACATACCCCACAACAATTCGATTACCACTACTTGCTACACCGCACAAACAACAGTGATACAAGATATACGAAATGGATTAAATATGTATTATCGAAGCTAACTCAAAAACTACCCAAGCAAAGTCAATAAAAATCGGTTAATAACCATATATATCCCCAGTGCATCTCATGACAATTCCAATAAGCCCAAACACGGCTAGGATACATTGTTTTATTACGGAGATCCGGTGCATACTTTACAAGGGGTGACACAATGGGCGGTCTTATCGCTAAAAGCGATCTTTTAAAGACAACCTTTGGATGGATTAAGGGGGAAAAGGAGACGATACTGCAGGTAGTCTGTGGTGTACCATTTATATATATACAATAATAATCATGAAGCAAGTGCAAAGAACAAAACAAAAAAAGGAGAGGGATAGTTATTTTTTATCATAATTAAAAAAATGGACAAAGATTGAGCTCGCCTTAAAGACATGGGCAAGGTATTCCATAACCGCACTGCCTGAACTGTAAAAGATTTATCATAGAAACTGGAAGGCAGCGGCGTCTCTAGTCTCAAGTTTTCCGATGACCTCAAATATCTATTATGTGTGTCATGAAGGAACTTGAAACGTTCTTTAACCCATTGAATGCCAACTACGCAATATCCATACTAATATTATAAATGTGAAAGTAACTCTGTCTGTCTGTTTGTTTGTATGTTACGTTTTCACGCCTAAACCGCTGAACCGATCGTCATGAAATTTGGCAGAGATATAGCCTGGGGTATGGAGAAGGACATAGGCTACTTTTTCACGCGATAACCGATATCCACGCGGGTGGAGCCGCGGGCAAAAGCTAGTTACGTATGTGGTAAGAATGGCAGATGCCGACTACGTAATATTACGTAGGTCTTCCCTATCGATTATATGGTAATCTGTGTTATTCGGCCTCCTTGAATAGACGTTTTTATACTGGATATAACAAGTTTTGTTTGATCGCGGTGCCAGGGGTACGTTATTTTGCGTATACGCAATATTGCGTAGGTAAGCAACCTGGATAAAATAAATATTAGTGGCGTCTACCTACGCAATATTACTTATCGCAATATTACGTACCACAGCATCCTTCTATGAATTGGTATCCGTGATGCCAACTACGTAGTATTACGTAGCAGGCTATTTGTATGGTGGCCACTGATTGTGATTTGATGGTTAACTTCGGCATTCAATGGATTAAGATAAGAGGGGGACAGGCTTCATCATCATCTGCCTAGCCGATGGGATCGGCTTCCAGTCTAACCGGATGCAAATGAATACCAGTATTTGAACACAAAACAGACTTGATTATGAACAATTATTATTACAAAATATCAAACAATAAGTACGAAATGTTTATTAACGGTAAAAGGAAATTTTCACCTGAAAAATACATCGAATCATATTACCGCCCTATGGTTCATCAACATTCATTAATTCTACTCTTATTAACAAATTCGGACAAGCTCACTGCTCCCTCTAAATGTTTTTGTTCGGAGAGGCTTTCTATATAGATGAAAATTACTTTTGTTTCGTTTATTTTGGTAGGTATCTATTTTGTTTGTTTATTTGGTTTGTAATTCTATCGAAGGGTCATTAGCGCCCGGCAACGCGTCTTTCCAATCTATACAAGGCCAGAACGCAGTCATAGGAAACTGCTCGCGTATACATTGTAATGCTATTTTTAAATCTGCGATTACAATGTATACACGTAGGTATTTTGCGTACTGCTCGTGTATAGTTTGTAACGTGGACGCGTACGGACTGGTTCCAAACTATAACTACATCACTTACGCCTGAGTTTTAAAGGAGAAGAAAGAGAGTACCGTTTCTGGTACCGTTGTGTGGTCACAGTTCTCACCTAACCTAACCTACAGGTCAGTGGCCCTAGTGTGAGTTTATTTTAACCATCCGACTACTTAGAAATTATTGTATTTTAGTATGCGTACTGGCACTGTATATTATGGAGTATGGTAATTGATTATGTTACTACGAAGTATACGCGAGTATTTGTGCACTACTCTTGTATATATTGGAAGAGATTAGTAAAAAAGTGACTTCCAATATACAGGGTGAAATTGAATTCATGGGCATCTTCTTAAGGGGTCATTATACTCATCATTATGAACAACATTCACTATGGGACCAAACCTGCAATCTCGAAAAAAAAATCAGCTATTCCCTACATTTTGACGAGTTATGCGCACATAGCGAACAACTGATTCTATTTTCGCGATTTCAGGGTTGGTCCCATAGTGAAAGTTGTTCATAATGATGAGTACAATGACCCCTTAAGAGGATGCCCATGAATTCAATTTCACCCTGTATACGCGATTAGTTTCACACCCTTGCGTTCTGGCCTTGTATAGAATGAAAAGACGCCCCGGCAACGCTATTTTTGTATAGACTTTGAAAGATATTTTAAAACAATTCCTGTTATTATAGAAAATTTGTTTGTCTGTTTTGATTTGATGGATTTTCTTTTTTAAAATAATGGAGAATATGTTTATGTTCAAAGCTTATGAGGAAATCTTTACTAATATAATATTAACAGCGACTTTCTGCGAGCGATAACGCACATTGTAATGGACGGAAAGTCGTGATAAGGACAGTCGATGGAAGTACGTAAGTATTTACCCACCTAATCTGGTAACCTACTGGGCAGGGATATGGTATTTCTTCGCTCAGCAATCATACAAATAAAATAATACGGGTCCATTAAAAAAAGGAATGAGTAAAATCTAATTCCACAGGGTCCACATACAATCAATATCGAACTAAAAGGGTAACAAAAGCACTTCGACTCGTTTAATGTTCAATGTATTCCGTTGTTATTATTATTCATGATTTCCGAGTATAATATACTGGAACATTTTATTGTATTTCTGTAATGAAATAGATTTCTAGAGAGACAAAGAAATTAAGGCGGTATGATCCATTAAAGACTGCGTTTACTCGTTTTTTGAATCCATGGGAAATATAAAAAAGTGTTATACAATTCTGAACCGAATATATAATAATAATATAATTAAATATAATTAATGAATTATTATTATTATAATATAATTTATTAACGGTTACCCTTCACTTTAGAATATTTTTATATTTTGTAATTCTTTTGCCGATACTGTACGCTTACTCGATATTGTTTTTAAATTAGTTTAATATTTCTCATGTAAGTAAAATTTCTTATGGGAAATAAAGATATCTCAAACCCGAAACCCGATATATATCTTTTCTAAGGATCTGGCGGACATGCAATCGCTTTTAATAACATGATTGGATTAACTTTCCTGGATAGAAAAAAAACCCTAAGTTACCTTCTCGTAATGTATAATCAATGGCATAAGTACAAAAAAGAAGTTTAAAAAATATATATATAAAAATGACAAGGTTGTAAGATTGTTTAGCACAATTTACTGAGTTTGTCTTGCTAAAATGATTAAAATAATTACTAAGTTTAAATGTCTACCAAATGCACCAGGCAACCACTCGCGATATCGCGAGCCAACTTCAGTCGCTCGATCAAAGCGTCTTAAAATATTCCACTGAACAGCACAAAATTTTGTTTCGGTGCCGTAAGTGGAATAACTTAGCCATTCGCTCAAGTGCGTTTGAAATCCTCTTCTTTTCGTACCCATTAAAAACACACACACGTCCTCCAATATAATATATTCAAAACAAACACCCACTCATACAATATTTACATTATGTAACACCTTTAATACCTCCACATATTTACCGCAAACGCCTGTAATACCGCATTATATTCGAAACAATGTTAAGAACAATGTACTGGGTTCTAAAACGCCAAGTATTTTGAAGCTACTGCAGAACTTTGTACGCTAACCGAAATGGGATGTATGTACACTCAAACGATTAGTAAAAAAGTATTAAAATCTCTGATAAAAGGTGAATAGGAAATTACTTTAAAAAATCTACCTATACTTCAACATCTATTCTAATCCATATGTATAAAATTAATATTATAGATGCTAATTATTACTACATCATTATCACATAATACAAAACAAAGTCTCCCCGCCGAGCCGCCAAAAACTACCGAATGGATTTACATACGGTTTTCACCAATGGACGGAGTGATTCAAGAGGAAAGTTTAAGTGTATAATTAATTAAGGTTTTGTGTAAATTGGCTGAAATATGACGATAATCGTTGAAGATGTCGGAAAAAATCATGCCGACTGGGAGCTATGCTTGCGTGTGCCGCGTAAACCAATTGAGTTCTATGAAAATAATGTATCACGGAATTATTCCCCTTAAAAGGATCTATTAAACTGTAGCAACACTGTGGCGGCATCTACAACGCCACATTCGAACTATGCATCCAAGACCTGACGTCACACAAATCCTGCATCGCGCAATCAAAGTTTACCGCGCAAGTAGCATATATACAATATCCCGACATCAATCGTCGGACAGTAGCCTACCAGACATAATACCTGTCATGGTCGGATAGAGTATGACTAAACTTGTCATCCTGTTCCTTATGAGGAAACCCGGACGGATTGCAGCCGTAGGTATGCCTAGGGCTGCCATCCGTCCGGGTTTCCCCGGATTTGTCCTAGTAGCGAGGTTTTCAAAAAGTGTCCGGGAGTTAGGGCTTGTAGAGTTAGGGCGTGTAGAGTTATAAGCTTGGTTCTACATGACATCTGATAACTTTTTGACAGTGCGAGCAACACACAACAACAACATTTTTACATGAAAATGTTTTGGTGGGATCATTCTTTCTGTCTCTGTATGTAATGGCTCTCTCTTCTGAATCGCTCTCTAACTGCTGAAAATCGTAAATCCTTTTCAAATGGCTGTTTGTGTATGTGAGTTTAAATGTTTGTAAACGCACCCACGATACAGGAGAAATTCCTAATGTGGGGCAACGTTAAAAAAAAAAAATTGTCAACGGTCTTTCTCCATCTGTTAAGATCAGTCTGGTGGAGTGCGGCACTGATAGGTACCTCCAGTTGCTCAGATATTTGATCCGACCACCGTTTTGGGCTTTGGCTCTAGGTCTTTTGCCCGCTATCTTCCTTGTTAGACCTCTTCTTCTTCTTCCTTGTTATCTTCTGATGCTCTATTTATCTTTCTCAAGTAAGCAACTAAGTTCTGATCTTCCTCTATCTTCTAATGATCTTCCTTGTTAGACGTTCCATGTTGTTGGTACCTCTGCAGGCAATGTGGCCAAAGTATCTCAGGACACGTTGCAGGCAGGTTGAAGAAAGTTTTTGTGTTTTCACGAGATTGAGTTGTTGAAGGATCGATACATTCATGCGGTGGGCTGTCCATGGTATCCTTAATAGGCGGCGCCAGCACCACATTTCGAAGGTTTCAATTCTTTGTCTGTCCGTAGCTTTGATCGTCCAAGTGTCTGCCCTATAGAGAAAGATGGAGAAGACAAGTGTGCGGACTATTATTTAAAACAAAGGTGGTTTGGAATCAACTGACGTACATTATACTGTACAGATACGAGTAACTATGCCTTGGTGTTCTTACCATAGATTATGTATGTATGTTACTTATTATATCTTATTTAACCACTACGGAGGACCAGGGCCTCAAGTCTGCTATTACAATAGTGTCAGAATGGTCTCTTCATTGTGAGTTTTTGACAGATTTGCCATACAAAAACTGTCAAATACTCACAATGGCGAGACCATTCTGACACTATTGTAATAGCAGACTCGAGGCCCTGATGTTTCGTTGTCTGATTGTTGATACTTTTGTCTCTCTATATTTTATATATTTTATGAAATGGCTATAATACGGCAAATTGACGTACCTACCTAGTGTGTGTCAGTACAAAAGTCAGAAGTTGGGATGAAACAATGTTTTAAAAGTTACATGTATAAATTCCGGTAGATAATTTTTGTGGAACCGTACCTTTACAAAGGTGGGTTCAGTGGGTACCACCTTTTACGAGTTTGTGGCTTCACAAACATATGATTGACTAACATGTAAGCTTGGTTTTGTTTACCGCCTTGTTAACGGAACTTTGTTGCGATTCGTTGGAATTTCAGAAATTGAGGCTGAGGATTTATTTAAAATCACTCCACGGAGTTAACGAGTATTTTTTTATTTGTTGTTTCTAGGTAAAACTAATTATACGAAGGTTTATAGCTAAAAAAGTAGGCTATTTATGCAGGTTACAAGAAAAATAAAAAACGAGCGAGCGCATGGTCGGGGTAAAGACTATAGGGGTTGAACATGGACTAAAACGAAATGATTTTTCGTAACGATTGATCTGATAAACCATGAAAACGACACCCATGAAGAAAAATTTGAAAATTTTCGCAACCGCCATCTTGGACTTTCATTTTGACTTCATTATTGGCTTTCGAACCCTCTAAAACCGTGAAAAACGACACCCATGATGGAAAATTTGAAAATGTTCGCAGCCGCCAACTTGGATTTTCATTCTGACTTCACTATCGGCTCTAGCAACCTCGAAAACCATGAAAACGACACCCGTGATGGAAAATTTGAAAATGTTCGCAGCCGCCATCTTGGATTTTCATTTTAACCTCACTATCGGCTCTAGCAACCTTGAAAACCATGAAAACGACACCACGTCCAGAATCGTAATGAATCTGTAGTAACCGGTTTCGTTTCGATGTTCCACCAAGTATAGGTACTCTAGCATTTGGCTACCATTGTTACGCGGACGGCATAATAGGTACCAGTATTAATAATCCACGCACGTCACAATTTAATATCGTTCCACTTTACTAATTGTTAGTAACAACAACTATGAACATCTGTGAACGTGGCGTGTAGTTTCAACTCGTTCCACTAATCACCCTAAATTGGTAGAGTACACTAGTAATGCCTTTACTGGTGACTAGGGATGTTTTTAGTTTATTGAAGTGCTTTAAATAACTAGAATTTGATGTACCGCGTGTCTAGGTATTGTAAAGGCTACATGCAAAAGGATTCCTTATGTCGTACAGGCTGTTAGGCCTGCAGCAGTCTGTTACGAGAAACTATAGTTGCATTCGATCATTCATTTGGAATTACTTAAAAATTTAAAGCATTAGGTTATTGTTTCGGAAAAAACGACAAAGATAAAATAAATTCGTAATATACTGCACTTTTCTCTGAGTTAAACTGATCATATTTGTTTAACTGGCTACTTATAAAACAATGAATTAACTTATATTATAATAAGCAGGGTTCGCCGATATATATCAGCGGATATATATCACGATATATATCAATTGATTTTTATCTTGATATATATCAATTGATTTTTATCTTGATATGTATATATCAATTGATTTTTTCCTGTCTTCTGAACTAAACATTTTGGAGATTAATGTTTACCCCGGCAACACGTAGCGAAAAACTACAATTCAGAATAATTTACTTTTTACTTTTTTATGATTACAAATTATTATTAAAATTCGTTGATTTATCTCACAAACAAATGAAGAATATTATAATAATAGGTACTTGTTTTTTTAAGTGTTCATTAAAAAAACTATTTCTCAAATAAACACTAATTCTTTAGTTACTTTTTCAAAATAAATAATGTTGTAATTTGACACTTATATTATTTTACAAATTCCTTTCACATTTTTAAGTGTTTAATCCCCTTACAGAATGAAATTCGCTTCTTTTTCTTGGCCTGGATATACTCGTACATGTATCCGATATATATCCAATATGTATAAAAAATCGGTTTTTTGATATTTATTATAAAAATCGGATTTTTTGAACCGTGATAATAAGTGAATTTCCAAAAACCAGTAAATATTATTCGTTATTTAGTTATCAATTCTAAGATCTTGGCATCCCGGAAAACTTTCTTGATTTCTCATTATTTCGGGACGGTTCTAACGAACTAACTCACAAAATAATTCATCCTTTGATGGTAACAATTGCAGCAAGAAATTATTTTATTTACTCAAAAGATATCTGTTTCAGTTTCAAAGTGACTGTGCTAGTTTCCAACTTTCTTCATTATTCGCACGAGTTTCTTCAAGAACAAAAAGTGGACATTGCTAACTACCTACCTGTTATTAAAACTGTTATATTCATATGGAATTAATGTATACTTCTGTTGAAATTATAATGATTTTTAGAATTCCGTACGTCTGAATGGAAAAACGAAACCATTTTAGCATCACTTGTGAGTCTGTCTGTCCGTCTGTCTGTCCGTCCGTCACGGCCAATTTTCTCCTAATCTAATGGCCCATTTCTGTGACCCAAACACGGACGTGTAATGTAAACATTTTGAATATGGGGTCACTTTATATGATAAATGAGTAAACTTTATACAGTTTTAGAAACTGTACCGTGTGACACATTCAATGAAAGGGCTTACTGTGTCAAATATACTTTTTTTTATAATTTTAAAATAAATAGTTTCAAAGTTATTTAAATAAATTGATGAAATTTGCTTAATTTGGTTGTCTTTGTCAAGTAAGTAGATACACAATATACACAAGTATATTTTTTTAAGATTTCCACGGTGATATTTAACAGACTAATTTAGAGTCCTATGGTTAATGGATGAGGCGAGGACAGAAAGCAATAAGTCATTTACCAAAAAACTTAGGCAAGATAATATCAGTGTTTTTTATTGTATGTTTTAAGAACATAAAATAATCATAAAAGTAAGACAGTTTCGAAAACATTTTCATTGTTTTAAAAACTCTAAACCGGTTTCGAGTGAAGATAACATATTCATTAACGCAAAATAATTCGTTCTTTGTAACCTGCGTTTGAGTTAACAGGCAAAGTTGCTTCCAAAAACTTTTCCTGGGCATTACTGAAAGTAAAGATTAGTCAACAGAATGATCCATTTCCATTTATTATATGGCATTAATTCCGCCTTTGTACAGTATTTTTTTTTACTTCATCATCATCATCATTTCAACCGAAAGACGTCCACTGCTGAACATAGGCCTCCCCCAAGCACCGCCACCACGACCGATTCCGTGCTTTCCGCATCCAGCGGATTCCTGCGGCTATCACAAGGTCATCGGTCCACCTTGTGGGAGGCCTTCCTAAGCTACGTCTTCCGGTAAGCGGTGCCCACTCCAGAACCTTTCGTCCCCAACGGCCACCTGTTCTGCGAGCAATGTGCACTGCCCATTGCCACTTAAGTTTGGCAATTCTTCAAGCTATGTCGGTTACCTTGGTTCTCCTGCGGATCTCTTCATTTCTGATTCGATCACGTAGGGAAACTCCAAGCATAGCCCTATCCATTGCCCTTTGGGTGACTTTTAGCCTTCTAATAAGGCCCATTGTGAGCGACCACGTTTCAGTGCCATATGTCATCACTGGCAACACGCACTGGTCAAAGACTTTCGTCTTGAGACACTGCGGTATGTGGGACGAGAAGATGTTGCGTAGCTTTCCGAACGCTGCCCAGCCGAGTCGGATTCGACGATTGACCTCTTGCTCGAAGTTGGACCAACCTAACTGGGCATTACTGAAAGTAAAAATTGGTCAACAGAATGATTCATTTCCATTTATTATACAACGTGTCCTGGAATTAACGCACATCACCATACACCCCAATTAGAATATTACGTTATAATCATAATACATACGCTGAATTTTTTATTTTATGGTTAGAACTATGTTTATTTATTAAATTAGTTATACTGATTGTGAGAGAAAATTGTGGTCACATTACAAATCTAGGCACGCATACCGTCGAACAAATTCTAGCGTAGTAGGTACTTCGGCCATTTGAAGGCTTCTACGAACAGGCGCGACACGCGACGTGACACAAAAACACCACTCGTCGCCCTACACGCGGTGTCTTTGTATCGCGTCGCGTGTGCCTTTAGTTTCTTTTGTCTGTACAGCGAAAGTGTGACTGTAATTTACGTAATTTTAATTGTTTTTGGAATAACAAATTACCAATATTTAAAGTGATAGATATCGATTATGAAAGTACGAGTAGTTTGTTCAGAATCGTTTACATTCAGTTAAGAATTCTGAACAAACTACTTTCATAATTCAGTTACACATTGTATAGGCACTGAGCATTAGTCAATACTTTAATAGCGATTCTATGTATTCCACTTTTCCATACCTAATAATACCTAATGTATGTAAACTTATACAATAACAAATCTATTAACTGTAGCATAACACAGTTATTATTCAAATTTTATAACTACTCCTATGACGTATGGGTCTCTATTTCATGCATTATATATATATGATATAAATAGCCCCATTAGACATGCTATACCGTAATTATGTGTGGGAATGTACTTGGTTGAATGTACTCGTACCTGATTATATTTTAGGTCGTAGATGAAGTAAAGTCATAATTTAGGAGAGAATTTATGAACACTACAATGTTACACTGGGTAGGTTTATTTTACTCTATTCGGGAAACTTACAGCTAAACTTATACAGTGTTCTTAAACAATATGAAAATGAGGGCCATTTACAAAAAAATAAAGGGGTTTTTTTTTATCATCATAAAGATTTTGAAAATATTCGGGCTGACTTATCTGCCATATAAAATAATTTATTTAAAATTTATGTCGTTTTTTATATTTTTTTACATTTTTATCTATTTTAATTATTTTCTCAATTTTATTTTTTATTTGTCAATTCTTTTTGTGTACTCAAAGTTTACACTGTGACTAAGGGACTTACTAGAAAGTGGGCAGCAGCGTGTTCTATGCATTTTTAACACCGGTCTATGCCGGTAGAGTAGTCTGTCTGTCTGTCTGTACGCGGTTTTGTTCAGACTCTTAGTACCAGAAAGCTGTAATTTATTATGGGTATACATATTAATGTGCCGTGTGGTGCCGGACGTAAAGAATAGCACCACCCCATTTCCTCCCGTAAGTGTCGTAAAAGGCGACTAAGGGACTTACTAGAGAATGGGCAGCAGCGTTCTCTATGCATTTTTAACACCATACTGCGATCGCCAACCCGCCTGACAAGCGTGGCGATTATGGCAAACCACCCCAATTGGGAGCGGCTTGTTTCCAGCAGTGGACGTCTTTCAGCTAAAATTATGATGATGATGACTCAAAGGGTTACTGAAAACCGCATCAAACTGTTTTGCAGTTCAGAATTAAATCAAAAATTAAAAAAAAAATATATTGTTTATTTCATAACCAGATTATTCAGAACAATAGTGATTGGAGCCTCCATTTAAGCAAATAAAGCCTGTATTAGGAGACTCCGCTCTTTCATACAAATATTTTTTTGTATTATTTACATACAAAAATTACAATCTAGTTAATATAATATAGTTCTCGGTGTGTAAGGGGAAGGGTTTGTGTGTTTTGTGTGTGTGGGTAGGTGAGAGTGTATGTTGAGAGGTGATTTATTTTATGTGTTGCAGGAGCGCCTCAGTATCTTCGTAAGGTTGGTTTTATCCAATTTGTTAGCAATTTTTTACATTCATGTGGTTGTTTAGTGTATATGTATATCTCTTCATTTACCCTATTATATAGCTGAGCAGAGCGTTTGTAGTATTGTATAGTAGCGAATTTAGTTTTAGTTTGAGGAGAGAAGAACAACAAAGTCACATGATTTGCCTTGAGTAGTTTCTATTTATAGATTTATTATTTTAATGTAAGTAATAGGTACACAGATATTGATATTGATATTTATTTCAGTAACTAGCTGCGCCCCGCAGTGTTACCCGCGAATACTAAATTCTTTCAGGAAAAAAAAAATAACCTATGTGTAAATCCAGGGTGTCAGCTATCTCCATACAACATTTTATAAATTGGTACAGACGTTTGAGCGTGAATAAGAGACAAACATACACACACACTCACAAACTTTCGCCTTTATAATATTAGTGTGATTTTCCATTAATCACAGCACAACACACATACAAACATGTATGTCGTAACATTTTATTTGATTTCGTATGAGCATTTTATATCACCTTTAATTTATCTTAATTTATGTATTAAAACGGACACACTTAGGTACCTATTTTTTTATTATTCTAGCGTATGCCACTCGTGGGTTGCAGCTGAAAATCAGCGTCAGGTGGTACACCTTGTGTGTCATCTGACATTATGCTGAGCTGAGGCTATTTTGGCATTATAATCATTATTTTTCTGTTTTTTTTATAGTTTTAAGGTGTATTTTTTGCGGTAATGCCAAAAGACGCATTTTGACTTTCTTTCTTTCAAAATTGTCCATCCCCCCCTTATCTCCGACATTAGAGAGCCTAAAATATTGAAAAAATACTGAAAAAAACGTATTATTTATTTATTTATTTAATACTTTAAACACAGAAAATGTACAGAGGCGGACTTAATGCCATAGGCATTTTCTACCAGTCAACCTTCCGGACATGCAGAGACAAACAGTAGTAGGTGCAATAGCGAGAATTGAGGAATAAATATTCATTTAAATATAAAGATATAAAACCTATTAAAAACTATAAATTTAATATATAAATGTTATTATATATAAATATAAGCACAAATAAATATGTTACTATCAAATCCTATAAGAAGTCTATCGTCTTAAAATAACATGGTAAATCTCCTAATACTGTGCGTACAAACTTACATTTACAATTGAAATGTAGGGGAGAACATGTTTTTCAACTAAAATGTTAAGTTTGTTCTTCGGATAAATTCATCCCAACTACGGAACCCTTAATTTTGCGTGATCATACACGCACTTAGCCGGTTTCTTAAATATTAATGAACAGGCGTGTTGCTAACCAGAGCCATGACATTCTCCTAATACACACAACCAAAACCATCACATCCGTTGCACACGTATCTACACTAATTACCATAATGGAGCCAGCTTGTACCAACAAGTTCTTATACAACTTGTAACTAAAATTACATCAACTGTTAACATAGGTACAATGCGTGCCACGAAAGATGAGACTTCATAGCGCCTCCCACGCCCTTTCCATCGCCCCGATGACGACCGATCCCGTCCCGCGCACAGACCTCATACCGCTAAAGAGACCTAAAATCGTGTACTGCGCAAGTCAAACCACGTGGTGTGTCAAGTCTCATCTTTCGTGGCACGCATTGTAACTAAACAGTTTGTAACATCCCCTACGGGGCACACTCATACCGAACTGTAACTTACCATAATCGTAATCGGTGCCCAATTAACCCCTGAAGTGTATGGATGTAAATCTGTCATGCCGTTTTTGGGAGTAATTCGGACAACAATGATCGTATTTTTGTTTAAAATACCATGATGTTAAATATGACATGTAAAATCAAATATATCGAGAATCGTTTTGACAAAGGAGTCGTTTTGACCAAACTCTTATTTTTCGGGGTATATCTGTTCCAGTAACTAATCGGCTCGAGCTCCTAGGCATGAAGTTGACATCTGGTCTCAACTTCGGCTCCACCATCGAGTGCAAAGCTGAAACTGCGGCCAAGAAACTGGGCGTCCTAAATAGGGTGAAGCGATACTTTACGCCTAGACAGCTTTTAACCCTTTACAAAGCACAAGTCCGATCCTGCATGAAGTATTGCAGTCACCTTTGGGATGGCTCAGCTAAGTACTAACTTGCTGCGCTTGACTCGGTGGAACGCAGAGCTAAGAGGCTCATTGGCAACGTAAAACTGGTGGATGCCAAGCTTCACAGTTTGGCTCATCGCCGCAAGGTTGCATGCTTGTCGGTCTTCAACAGATTGTACTGCGGCGAGTGTGCCCATGACCTCCACGACCTCATTCCACCAGCACCCTTCTAGCATCGGAAATCTAGACGCACTGCAAGTTACCAGCCATACCTAGTTGATATTCCACCAACTCGCACTAAGCGTTTTCAAACGTCTTTTATAATGCGCACAGCAAAGGCATACAACCCTAATCTATTCAAAGTGAGAGTGAACAGGCTGCTTCTGGGTAAGCAGTCGACTTTGTCTCTGTCACCTCTGACCTAGACTAGAGTCAAGAGACTTTTGGCCGCAGGACGTGGTGTTCCGTCGCTTCCGCGGACAAGTTCCACAGGACAGTACAAAGTGCAGCTAGTGCTAAGTGAAGTACTAAGTTTTATATTAAAATATGTATGTTTAGGTTAAGGTATATTTCTATGGGCCTATGTTGCCTGAAATAAATGGTATTATTATTATTAAAGACATCGTAAAAAAAAAAAAAAAGTGGAAAACAACTACAATGTTAAGTTTGTTCTTGGGATAAATTCAAAGGCAAAAATGCATTGAATGCATGGGTGGTTAAGAATAAAAAATATAGAGAAACAAGGGCGTTAACTTATTTAATGAAAAACGGCAATTTCATAGGTAAAGACCTAATATTAGTATAGATTTTCTTTTATATTATTTAATTTTTTATGCTTTCATATTTGTGTTTAGTTTGTGATCTTCCTGTGCGAGTCACAATGAATACTTTTTCTTTATGTTTAAGTCCGATGTAGTCATCATCATCATCATTTCAGCCTAAAGACGTCCACTGCTGGACATAGGCCTCCCCCAAAAGGGGGGAATTTGCCATAATCGCCACGCTTGGCAGGCGGGTTGGCGATCGCAGTATGGTTTTAAAAATGCATAGAGAACGCTGCTGCCCATTCTCTAGTACTTACTAGAACTTACTTAAAGTCGACTTAGGGCTTTCCCTTAGTCGACTTTTACGACACCCACGGGAGGAAATGGGGTGGTGCTATTCTTTATGTCCGGCACCACACGGAAGTCCGATGTAATGTGTGAAGTTAATAGACTCGCCCCCTATTTTTTCTATATTAAGTCTATTAACTTCAACACACAAATCCAGACTCCGGGTTACAACTGAAAAATTCCTGATGGAAAATCCCAATAACACTTGCCCAACCTTCGGGTATCATATGTTCTTGATTTTGAAAGCCATTATTGGAAAAGCCAACAACCTTTCAAATCATAGATTAATTCATATTAATCTATCATTGGAAATGTTGTTGGCAGGTCATTAATTTGTATCAAGTTCACTAGGACATACATATATCTACCTACTTGTTTGGTATCGCGTAAAATAGATTACCTAGAGTGACAACACTTTACCAAGAAGTTTCTAGTTATAATGTAATATTCCATAATGTAAACACTAGTCTAGACAAAAGTAACTAAGTATCTTCTTGTTTACAGTGTAAAGTGTGTACTTAAGTCGTGACATTGTTTAAGTGTAATACATTTAACTTAAGTGTATGTGTGAACCGTTCTAACATAAATGAGAATTTAAAACTTCCAACATTAATATTGCGTTCAAAAAAGTTAATGAAAATTCTGAGAATTTACTTTAACTTTTTTGAACGCAATATTAATGTTGGAAGTTTACAAATTGTGCATGTTTACAATTGTTACAAGTTTACAATAATATTGCGTTCAAAAAATTTTATGAAAATTATAAGAATTTACTTTAACTTTATTTTCTGTAAAAGTTTTAATTAACTCATAACAAAGGAAAGTAATTTTTACAAGGAGTAACTGCCACGCATGAAATTATTAATATTACAAACAAAATATGTATCGTGATGACGGGTGCAACTGACAAGCATTAAGAAGAACGACGACGTCATTACGTCAACGCCGGCTGTCGCTGAAAACCAGCGCTGGGGCTTTGTTTTGCATAGGGTCGCAGCATAATGCTGAGCGATAGCCGTTTTGCATGGATGTGACGCATTTTCCCCCATAGTTTTCATATTTATGTTCTTTATTGCGTCATGTTTACCGCAAATAAACGTTTTTTCTTTCTTTCTTTTCTAACTACAGTCAGACGACTTTATTGTTTTGAGTATGCAATGGACCATAATAGTAGGTAGGTACATTACTTACCAAGGGCTGTAAAAGAAAGAAAGCCCGAAATCGCAGGTATTTGTGACCCGAGCCGCAGGCGAGGGTTGTAAATATGCGATAGAGGGCTTTCTTTTTTACTGCCCGTGCGAGTTTTACTGTACGCGTAGCGTGCGGTAAAACTCACATTATGGCCAGGTGTGACGTAAACAATATTACTGTTACTCTTAGCCTGCAGCATCCCCCTGCTGGGCAAAGGCCTCTCCATGACTTCCAGCTCTTTCGATCCAGGGCTAAAGTGGAAAAAAAAACAATATACCTACTTAAAAATAAAACAGAACATCGTACCGTACTTTCTACCACTGTGAATCCATACTTTCAATTACTATACAATTACCATACAGTTAAATGCGAAAGTAACTCTGGCAGTCCATCGGTTTGCTTGTCTGCTTGTTACCTTTTCATGCCTGTACATCAAATTTGGCACACGGGTAGACCATGACTGGAATGGAATTTTGCGTGCCAAACCGGTACGTGTGGAGGCGGCGCCGACCGCCCCTGCTTGCTGTGCCTGCAGCCAGAACCAACCTACTGGCGAGAACTCCTCTGACTAGAGCCATGCGTGTGGTGAACGAGGTTCACGAGAAGATTGATATATTGTGGTGCGATTTGAGTGAATTCGCAAAGGTTACATTATATATAATATGTTATTTAGATGTACGTTGAGATTAGGATATAGTATGTAATTTCATAGGATGTAGAATAAGGATTTAGCATGTAAGGCCACTCTATCGCATTGGATCGCAGATCTGTAATGGTAGTTTTAGATAAGATTTGAGTAAATAAATAAATGACATGGATTAGGACAAAGGATACTTTTATCCCGGTAGCTCGTTACCGTGAAATTTTTTCCAACCTCGACGTGGGCGAAGACACGTGCAAAAGTTTACGGGTTTACAAATAATAAAATAGTAACGAAGATTATTGTGCCCGTTTGTCTATTTCTCTGGATGTTTGTTTCGGATTGGCGCAAAAACAGCTGAACGGTCAAATCATTTTTATTTCAGGCATTGTATAAGTAGGTACCCAGAAATACAAATACTCGTACATTTCCCCCATAGTGACTACATGTCATAGATAAGTAAACATTAGGTAGGTATTATTATTAAGTTATGTTAAGTAGGTATTTTAGGGGTTACAAATTATAAATCATTATTAGAAACTACTACCAGATATATATTTTTTTTAATAAATAAAATTAGATAAATTAATTCTTATAATAATATTAGTAAATAATTGAACAATTCGGTTCTAGTCACGAAAATTAGTAATGAAATTTCACATACAGATAGTTTGTAGCCTAGATTAACACATAGGGTACTTTTTATTCCGACAGTACACACAGCTACATATCAATCTATAAGTTCCAGTATAAGCTGACCTCGCATTGTACGGAAATCTTATACGATGCGAGATCATCTTATACTGGAAAGTTAGCTTGATATGTAGCCTTGTGTACGTGCCCATGGGATATTTTCCGACATCCACACGAGCGAAGCAAAAGCTATGACAAATAAATACTAATAAATAAAAAAAAGCAAGGCCAAAATCAGTATTACACAACCGTCCAATCTGCTTTTGTATAAGATTAATAATAATAATAATAACCCGACCGCCGCCGCCGTATCTCTACGTTGACGTCGTGGTGGGGCTTGCGCGCTCCGAACTCTGGGTCTGTGCCGGTAGAGCTTACTTTACCGGAACATGTCTAGGGTGAGGAGCCAAACCAAGAGAGATACAGAAACCCGCAGGGCAGCATGTGGCGAGCTGTTGGGCAGTTGCGATCCCACGGACCCTATCTCCCGGGAGAAGTCATGTTCCTCATCTCTGGCTTGCCTTTATTGGCCGGCTGGAGTGAACACTGACGAGGAACTGAGCTCCCACCTCATTCTTGCTTTTATTGGCCGGCTTGAGTGGAGATTCGCAAGAGCAAACGTGCTCGGAGGAAGGAAGTATTCCAGTAAGTGCTTGTAGGGATCTTGACCATCTTCCGGGCTCTGGGATTGTTCTGAGAGCCGTGGAATACCTCTCCACTCCTCGAGCACCTCAGGATATGTTGCCCGCTTGTCGCTACGTCACTATGTGCTAGCGACCGTTTCCGGGGGCCCATTAATGAGTGTGCAAGTCACCTCCTGCCATTTTATCCGTGTACAATAAAACATTGATCAGGCAGGGGCCATAGTCCTTCCATAGTTTTAGGTAACCAGTCCATTTTAACCACCCAAACCCATAGTCGAATATCTTTGTTTCCATATCCTACAATAGTCCTACACCAACCGGGGGTTGTCCTTGGGTGCACTTGCATAGTGCGTACAGGCATAATCGTCGGTTGGTGCCTCATTCCATTTAAAATTGTCTAAGGGGCCTCTGCGAGTTGGCTTCGGCCCCTCGTACGCCTTCCAAAGGTCCGAAACCCCAGGGTCCCGAGATATATTAACGTATATAAAATAATAAGTAATAATAATAATAAATAAATTTGAATATGAAATATCAACGGATAACATCCATTGAGGGTTAGTGATAAACATTTAAACACATTCAAATTGACTGCCAACTTTACTGAGAGATTCACAGGACTGTTTACTTTGTAAATGTAAACATACGCTTGGCAATTAAATTTAAATTATGTCAGTCTCTAGGGTATTAATGTTGCCTTTCAGAGTGTTTTCAAAGGTAAGCAGTATCAATAGGGAAACGTTATATTTCAATGGAGAGGAATACTTTGTTTCCTTTATGAAAATATCCAAAAGACTTAAATGATTTGAATTTCCTTAAAAGATACTTCTGGAAAGATTTAAGAATTCTTTTACAATAACTTTTCTTGGTTATTAATTAATAATCCTCAATCCAAGCTTATATATAGGAAAAGTTTTTAATCAATGCGCAAATTTTTACAAATTAAACTTAAACGTGTTTTATTATACACCTATTTCTTATTTTGATATGTCTTAGTACAAAAAAATGCAGTTATCGTTAACGAAAGATGTTTATTTTGAAACTGGTATAATGGATACTCGTCGCGCAACGCGCCGCCGGCCGGCGCGGTCAGTGAAGCGGAACGCAATAGTAGGTACCTATCAGTTGTGCGCTCGCCCATTGATATTATTACGAATAGATTGTATCCATATTAAGCTGATTTCAAGTAGGACAAAAAAAAAGTATTGAACAACTTATGGAAATGTGTTCTATTACTGATACTGAACCATCAAATAAAATTTGCGCACTGGCTAAAACTTATCCTGTATACTGTTTATCTAGATTTTATCAGGATAAGTAAATTCTTCCGCCAGCTCGCGTCGCTAAGCCTGTAGCTTTAAATTCATCCCATAATAATCATAATCTGATCCAGTGTGTTTCTTTCCAAACGCTCTAAGCCGAGATCCGTACCCCACATGGTGTGCTCTTAGCTTATAGTCACTTTGTTTATAAGTTTCTATCCCTGCCTTAATTAATTTATTGAGACACCCACAGAGAGGTCCGGTTACCCTAGTAGCATTTTTGTTGGCGTTTGGTTGGGCCACATACCTCTGAAGTTGGTCCAACTAAATGCCAACAGAAAATGCTACTAGGGTAAGCAGACGACAACCTCATAGGTTGACCTGCGGATGCCACATACATATAAGGTGTATCTATTCATACACGAAATATTTTAAGAAGACCACCAAGGTGGTAAAAAAACCATAGCAGCGAAATTTTTTTTTTAAATCTAAGTTTTATATTTTTACAAAATGATTATAATTTTAAAATTGCTTGAAACATTTTGCAAAAAAACCTTTACCTACTTACTTATTTTTTTTAATTCTATGAATGACCCGCCCGGACGCGGCGACGATGGCAGCAAGAGCGCGGTAAATTTTGATAATTAATCATCATATCAAGTAATTTTTTTTTTTTTTTTTTTAATAATATACTCAGATTTAAAAAAAAGTCATTTCCATGGCTTTTTTACCACCGGTGTAACTCTCAAAACATTTCGTGTTTGAATAGATACACCCTATATAGAAAAAAAAAAACAAAGTTTTAGGCCAAGATCTATAAACATTACTTAGCAAGTGACTTGGACATGTTTCCGTCTCTATCGATAGGAATAACGCTTAATCTACGGTTTTCTAGAAAAGCGGTGGCCGCTATAAAGCGTCTTCAATTTACCGGCGAATGACGTCACTGAAAAGTCATTTACGAAAGTAAGTTGGTGTGTTTTCATTGAGAGCGTTATTTGACACCGTGAGTTAAAACCCGCTGCCCAACCGCTGCCATCATTATCATGACAACCGTCACCACAGACTAGGGCATAGATTCCGGAATTTCGTAATTCCGGAATTCCGTAACAATTTTTCTGATATTTCAATAAAATTCCGGAATTGAGAGGAGTAATATCGGAATTCCGATATTCACAATTTTTTGATATTTTGATTATTATTTTATCTAAACGCAACCAAACTAGACTGTGGAACAGGAACTTTTCACAAGCCGCTAGACGGCCAATGTTTAATTAGAGTAATAAGGGAGAAAGATGTTTAATTTGTTACAAAAAATGATTAAAAGACTGATACAATTATAAATCTTGTTTGATTTGAAACAAACTTTAAAATTTACCAGTTCCGGAATTCCGGAATCAGATCTCCAGTATTGGAACTCAGTTCCGGAATTGAGAACCTTCCGATATTGCATGCCCTAGCGGCCACCGTACTTCTAGAAGACCTTAGATTTAGCCAAAGTAAGAACTAGGTAACGTTTTTATTTTTAGTTAGGGCTCTTGATCTAGATCTCGCCTGATAGAAATCAGTGGATGAGGTCTATGATAGAACGAACGTGCCCAGAAGATACCTATTCACTCTTGCTTTGAAGCCAGACGAGTTATATGCGGAAGGGAACACAGACGCTGGCAAAGAGTTCCACACTTTAGCTGTGCGCATAATAAATGTGGAGGAGAAGCGCTGAGTACGACTGGACGGGATATCAACCAAGTGCGAATGGAACCCTGCAGTACGTCTGGTAGTCCGGTAATAAAAGGGCGATGGTGGGATCAGGTCGCGGTGCTTCTGCACACATTCTCCGAAGTACAGTCTGTAGAAGACCGACAAGCAAGCAAAATTACGACGATGAGCCAGGCTGTGAAGCTTAGCCACCAACATTTCGTCGCCTATAAGCCTTTTCGTTTATAGATCTTGGCATGAGTCTTTATTGTCATAGGAAAATCTTTAAATCTTCTATTTATCATCATCATTTCAGCCGAAAGACGTCCACTGCTGAACATAGGCCTCCCCCAATTAGGGGGGTTTGGGGGGGTTCGCGGATTTTTTATATATTTTTTTATCTAATAATATTTATTCATATATCTGGTTGTATAGTTAGATTATATTCTGTGTACTGTTTGTTTTATTTTATTTACTTGCCTATTTATGTTCAATTCTTTAAACCTGACTTGGTTTCCGTATGTCTTTTCCGGGTAATCACTGAAAATCAGCGCTGTGCTGTGGGTCCCTCATAGAACAGCATCATGCTGAGTGGAAGCCTTCTTGTCACAGTCATGACGTGCAGCTGCCGACTATTTTGGTTTTGTGCTCGTGATTTATATTATTATTATTTAACGTAGATCTATTTATTAATTTTTTATTTTTCTGTATACCTACCTACTCAAGTTAATTATCTTTTTGTATGCACGTGTTTCTGTGACAAATAAACCCATTTTTCTTTCTTTTCTTTCTTATCGCCACACTTGGTAGGCGGGTTGGCGATCGCAGTATGGTGTTAAAATGCATAGAGAACGCTGCTGCCCATTCTCTAGTAAGTACCTTAGTCGCCTTTTACGACACCCACGGGAGGAAATGGGCTGGTGCTATGCTTTACGTCCGGCATCACACGGTACTTCGGCATCACATGGTACAATCTTCTTTTATCAACATATATTTATTTCAAATCAAGGCTATTATCCGAACCAAACTCAACGACCGGTCCTGAAGAAAAATAGCCCGTCAATAATGAGAAACGGGACCACGCTCAGTAAAATTAAAATTCATTAAAATTAACGATTCAATTATAAAGACAATTGAGTCAAATATTATTCTTGAGGGCCTCAATTTGTATTAAGTAATATTGCAATTCATATTATGGAAGAGGAAGTTATAATTAACGAATAGAATAACTGGTGTGAATATATTATTTAAATTATTAAACAGCTTTAAGAGAAACGTGGTTAAGGCTCGGTTTATTTTATTCATGTTAACACGCAGATACGGTGACTTGACGTTGCCGAGTGTAACAGCGAGATATAAATTTTTTGATGTTTTAATCTTTATTATAAAAAGAACCCCTTGACCCTGTTTATTGCAGTTATGCATTGTTAATTCTGTCATGGAACTATGGTTTTATATAATTATTAACAGATGAACAACAACGAAGTAACATCAAAATATTTTCAAATAACATGGTAAAAAAAGGTCACCAAGTACAACAGCGTGACACATGATATCGGAGCCTATTATTAAAAAACCTATACTAAATAATAAATTACTTTACATCATCAAGTAAACGAAAACAATACAATTACAACGGATCTCTCTGTTAAACAAACAGTAGTTACATGACATCACCGAGTGCAACAGCGTGACAACGTTATTTGTGTGACATGACGTGCGCGTCCGCAACGCTCCGCGCCGTGACTAATAAATGACATGCGGTTTCACGCTGCAGTGTTCCGTAAATATTTGTACGTCTTTGTGTTAGTTGATGTAGAATTTACGACTTCAGTTGAACGCTTTGTTTATGTTATGTATGAAATGCTTGGAGAATTTTGAACTCATTTCAATAAAAGACTAGCTTTACCCTAGTTTTTTTAGATGAATGGATGGCAAATAAGCCAATGGCTCACCTGACGCAAGAGGTCATCGACGTCTATGGCCATCTGCAATACTAGAAGCATCGCAGATTCGCAGATGCGTTGCTATCTTAGAGACAAATCTGAAAAGTGTCAGATTTATAAACGGAAACGGCTTTACAACAAACTTTACAAACCGGAATACAGCTGAGATTGTGTATGGTTGTAAGTACTACCCCGGATGAGCTCTCTTGTAAAGACTGTTACATTATGGGGACAAAGGTGTACAGGAAATGTTTTGACAAGATTCAAGATCCACATTCATCGACAAACCGTACAAATACCCTGTCGGTCAAAAAAGGACAGTTTAAAAACATCTCATTTTTGTAGGTGGTGGTATCTAATTGGTTTTGGGTGACGCCTCTGAATATATATTAGAAATTGTGACAGCATTGTTGTCTTGAGTTCCGACCTGTAAAAACAAATGTAAGTGGTAATAGTAAATAAATAATAATAAATTTAAAGACGATTATAACATTTTATACAACAGCGTGACAATTTTTATTGTGTGACGTGACTTGCGTCGCCAGCAGCGCTTTTCACGTTGGCTAATAAATGATGTCAAACAGGCGACAAACGTTGAACATCTATTTATGGTAACAGAATGATTTTTCTAAGAGGAACGAATTTTCTTTTAACCTAGATTTTTAGTCTGAAATATGAATGAATTGTTTTGATGTGGTGCCTAGAAACATAACATCACGTCTGGATGTATCTATCGTATACCCACATTTAGCCATTTATGTTTAACAGGCGCGACACGAGACGCGATACAAAGGCACCGCGTGTCGCGCGACGAGCGGTGCCTTTGTGTCGTTTCGCGTCGCGCGCCTGTTTGTAGGAGCCTTAATAGGGAGCGAGGCTATTGCCATCAACCGGGCTCAAATCCAGACTCCGGGCTGCTAGTGAGAAATTTCAGATGGAAAAACCAAATAACTGTTTTAAAAATAATAAACTTACAATAATATCTTACTTGAGTAGGTATTTATAGTTAATTAACTAAGATAGGTAAATTGTTAGTTAAACTTTAAGAACCTGTAACACTGAAATAAATTTAAAATTGTTTTCAAAGCAATAGTCAGTTATTCATCGAATGACTATTAATATTTATTGTACTGAAGTATTATTATACATTTGCAAAGAAATAATGTCTAAAACTTTTATAATAATATTGTTACACGGAGTTTATAAGTAATATTATTAGTGCTCGAGGGAATACTACCTAGCTGTCTTAGCTTTTTGTTATTACTCAGTAGAACAATTTATGCCGGATAAAACTTTATAGATGTACGCACCTACTTAATTCGTCACTTTTTTTTTTTTTTTTGTAAGATTCGGTCTGCAGTGCTATTCTGTAGAAATCTCACCGTGACAACCTAGGTGAAGTGAGCTGGAATTAATGAGCTGTCAATAGTGTTAATACCTAGTCTCAGATGGAATGACAGTTCACTTCGTGATCACTTCACCTAAGTTTTCACGGTGAGATTTTTACAGAATCAACCGGCTGATCAAAGACATAATGCTGTTTGTTCCAGTGATACACACACTCACAGTTTCACATTCAACTTAATTTATTTTGTACTAGCTGGCTTAAATGTGACTGTATCTGTGTTTTTCTGTGTTAAAGTGATGATGATATCTGTGTTTTTTTGTGTTTATTACTGTCAATTGGACATAACATCAACATAACGACATCTAGACATATTATATAATATTACTGAAATTTATTGGTTAGTATTTTTTAAGTTTTGACTCACTTTATGTTAATTTCATAAAGAATGTCACAAACTCAATAGCAAACCAACATTTATGTTTTGCAGTGCCCTGAACTAGAGTTCATGTACAAAAACCGACATTAATCTATAATTGTAAAATGTTCTATGTGCATGAGAGCTAATATTAAATCAACGTATTTGAGTATGAATAAACCTTCAAAACTATGAAAAAAATATAAATATAAATTCCGAAAATATGATATCAGTTTAGATAAATAATAAATATATAAATTTTAAATGATTAATATCTTCAACAATGTATCATGGCATGCTTATTACTGATTGATTGACATTATTAGGTACTTAACCATGTTTTTTTTTTAGTAAACATATAAAAAATATAATTGTATATAAAAAATCTGATATAATTTTGTGCCTAAAAACTGCCGGTAAAATTCTAAGCCCAAGAATAGACTAGCCATCCGTCCGTCCCCGGATGTGGCCTAGTTTTAAAGTGTCCGAGGTACAGACACCAAGGTGTATAATATTTCGTATCTACTAAAACTTTAGCTAAAAAGATACAACTAAATCTTCTAAGATAAACAGAGAAGTTTATTTATAGTAATTAAGTCAGCGCAACAAGGTTTCAGTTACACGATAGCATAATTTCAAAAGGGATGATGAAAAAAAAATTTTTATCCGTCATGTAGGTCTCCCATGAAAGTGATTTTTTGTTTTTCGCAATTTATTTTAGCTCGCATAGACTATTTTACCCACCCACAAACGCGTTTTTAATACAGAGCCATCTAGTATAAGTTTTTAGAAACTCTCATAATGCTACCACACACTTGTACAAAAACGCGTGTTAAATTCACACTTCACAAGAGAAAATCACCTTACGTGAAGATTTTTATCAGTCAACTGCTACCGTAAGCCGCGTTAAAGAACTTCGTTCCAAAACTATATACCCCTTTACCGACTTAAAAACGTTGTACAAAGTTAAGAAACGTTTAAACGTAAAGGAATAACATCTGACTTCTCACCTTGGTAATAAGCAACATTAGCATTATATCCTGAACAAAATAATTCAGCTATTACTTGAAATTATTTTTCGTAGAAATTTAATAAATTAAATAATTAATTAATTAAATAATTAATTAATTAAATAATTAATTAATTAAATAATTAATTAATTAAATAATTAAATAATTAATTAAATAATTAATTAAATAATTGATTAATTAAATAATTAATTAATTTAATAATTAATTAATTTAATAATTAATTAAATTATAATTGTTAATTAATCTATACTAATATTATAAAGCTGCCGAGTTTTTTTGTTTGTTTGAACGCGCTAATCCCAGGAACTACTGGTTGGAATTGAAAAAATATTTTGGTGTTGGATATTCCATTTATCGAGAAGGCTAACATAACATATAACATCACGCTACGAGCATAAATGAAAAATGTTGCAAAAACGGGAAAAAATATTCCTTTTTGAGAGCTTCCGTTGCGTGCGCTGCGTAAACGGTTCAAGTTACGTAAATATCATGTATGATGGAATTGTTCCTCTTTAAAAGTCCGCGACGGCATATGTCTATCTTTTAATATTGACTCACTATAACCTTTTTTTATGGTAATCAAACTTGTTCTATTATTTGCGAAGGAGTTTTGTCAACATAATATCAATCCTTATCCAAATAAATATGTTATTAATCACAAATATTTAAATGTAAACAAAATTGTCCTTGACATCACTTGATTTCAATCAACATTTTAGGAGATATCATAATTTTTAAATAACTTCGCAACAAAATAAGTGTATAGGCTATTTTAACATCAATCTACGCCCATCAGGAGCCGAGCAAAATAACAAAAAGTTGGAAAAAACGCTAAGCGAAAACGAAGTAATTGCGCGGACGGGCGATGCGATGTAACGGCGTGGGTTGTGGACCGAAATTTTACGCGGACGAAGTCACGGGCAGAAGCTAGTTAAATTATAATAATTAATTACCATATTGCGATCGCCAACCCGCCTGCCAAGAGTAGCGCTTATGGCAAACCCCTCCAATTAGGGGAGGCCTATATCCAACAATGATGACTACGTTTAAATACACCGATAAGACCGCCCATAGTGTAAAAATAAAACTAATTAAAAATCTGTAATTTTTATGGTGTGCAATAAACAGTATTCTATCTATCTAGCTATCTAAATATCTACCACATGAGTGAGGCAACCAATCGCGACTTCGCGACCCTACTTCAGTCAGCTCGAGCCGGATCATGCGCCTTAAGTCATTCGTTATCTTAAATTACCAACACGTGATGAGCTAGAGTGATTTAGTACTTGAAACCGCCATCACGTAATGAGCTTTGAGCGTGAATGGATTTTGTTTCTAAAATTGCCATCACATCACACGACAAGACGTGGTGACTAGTCGTTCCTTCTGCATATTATTATGAGATGCTACCGTAGAAAAATAACTGGAATTTAATCAAAAACTAATTTAAACAATGTGATTTCTTCCTTGCCTTCTTATCACAGTCACAGTAAATCGCAGCTGCCGACTATTTGTGTTTTTAGCTCGTGCTTATGATGTGTAGATCTAGTTTGTTTTATTTTTCTATTTACCTATACTCCATTTATTATACTTTAGACATTAGACAAATAACTGTTCTCACCCTTTCGTTATTTCGATGTAAACGTTTAATAAACTCCGTTATTTCACGATAAATAGAAAGCACTGTAATCTATTTACTATTTACATTAAAAAAATAACTTTAAAGTGCCGTAATTTCAACAATATTACACATTATCTGTCGTTATTTGTCTAATATCAGGACGGTAACCAATCAGTTCACATTTAAAATGAAAGCTCGAGAACACATACACAAGAAGTTGGCAGATTCGTCTCAGAATTAAGTTTTTGTAGATTTTCTTGTTTAACTCTCATAACTTTTTATTTTTAGTTGTATGTATGTATATATGTATTTATTCTTATATCTTAGCTATAAATATCATCTAAATTGTTTTTCTGTTATTGCACCTACTGTGTATTATCTCTGCATCACCTTAAGGTAGACTGGTAGAAAATGCCCAAGGCATTAATTCCGCCTTTGTACAGTTTTTACTTGTGCATAAAGTTTTAATAAGTAAACAATGCTATAGTAAAAGGACTATAATCGAGATAAATATACTTACATATGCACGTGTTTCTGTGGCAAAAAAAAAAAAAAAAAACAATTTTTCTTTCTTTATATCTGTTAAAAACTATGAAATGAAATCGTTTATTCTGTAATTAGGATAACGGAATCACGTTTACATGTTAAATAATAAAAAAAAAAAACTAGATGGATTCGACATTTCCTATCTGACTACCACAGAGAAGAAATGGCGAAACAAACTCATGGGGCAAAGTCTCTTAAGTAGTTTTAAAGTACGTACCAACAAAATAAATACAATACTCACAACTTATTTTAACAGTAAAATAACTGCTGTAAACATTAAGACTAACGATATAACTTCGCCATTGTGTCTAGGTACTTAGTAATCCGCAGAATAAGTTTATAACAAGATAACAAATAATGGACTTAAGTTTTGAATCGCGAGTTTATCTCTGAGCCTATTTTATTCTTTTCTGTTTTGTTCTGTGCCAGGTTTCAAGAAGGCATTTTTTTAATGTCTTTTATTGTGTTCAATTTAATCTGTTTTTTATTCAGAATTAAAACAAAATACATACACATAAATCCGTGTACATAAATAACAAATTATACCTAATTCATAATAAATAAAACTTTTAATAACGCACTATCTGCGGGAACGCTTTCCCTATGCTCGACCTTATGATGCACCTTGCAGGTCGCATCTAAGTATGCCCATGAACTCCACGACCTCATTCCACCGGCCCCCTTCTACCATCGGACATCTAGACACACTGCAAGTTACCACCCCTACCTAGTTGATATTCCACCAACTCGCACTAAGCGTTTTCAAACGAAACGAAAAAATTCAAAGAGCCATATTTTTGTCCATTAGGTCAAAAATATGGCTCTTCGTATTTTTGTCCCTATTCTCATCGATCCCGGCTCTACACGATTTAAAATTACAATTACGCACTTCAAGTTACCACCGCTACCTAGTTGATATTCCACCAACTCGCACTAAGTGTTTTCAAACGTCTTTTATAATGCGCACAGCAAAGGAGTGGAACTCTCTGCCTGCGTCTGTTTTTCCGAACGCATACAACCTTAATCTATTCAAAGTGAGAGTGAACAGGCTTCTTCTGGGTAAGCTCACTCCATCGTAGACTTTGTCTCTGTCACCCAGACCTAAAGTCAAGAGCAAACCATTAGTAAAATTTAAAAAATCTAAGAAATCTCCTTAAACAACTCAACCCTTACCCTTAGGTCTATGCCGGTAGAGTAGTCTGTCTGTCTGTCTGTACGCGGTTTTGTTCAGACTCTTAGTACCAGAAAGCTGTAATTTAGTATGGGTATACATATTAATTTGCCGTGTGGTGC
This sequence comes from Dryobota labecula, assembly GCA_947523025.1. NCBI lineage: Eukaryota > Metazoa > Arthropoda > Insecta > Lepidoptera > Noctuidae > Dryobota > Dryobota labecula. Next base: position 5,808,891 of record OX383292.1, read on the forward strand.
CGGACGTAAAGAATAGCACCACCCCATTTCCTCCCATGGGTGTCGTAAAAGGCGACTAAGGGATTTACTAGAGAATGGGCAGCAGCGTTCTCTATGCATTAACACCATACTGCAATCGCCAACCCGCCTGCCAAGCGTGGCGCTTATAGCAAACCCTCCCAATTGGGTGAGGCTTATGTCCAGCAGTGGACGTCTTTCGGCTGAAATGATGATGATGATGATGATGATTATAGATTTTTGGAGCCATGCAAAAGACGCTTTTCCGCATAAGTGCAGTTCTATAATAATGTAGTTCTCTACTGAACCCTATAAAGATAACCTATTGAATAGAATTATTATTTTCCATATTCCTAATATCAATGCCTAATGGTTTATTTATGAAGCGAAAACGACGATATCAACTTAATTATATTTATGTATACGAAGAATATTTTTTTGGATAAAGAAATATATTTTTGATACTTTTCTTGTAATATTTGATGTAAATAACGGGAGATTTAGGTATTGATAATTTCGTTTAGGTAGGTTTAAGTTATTCTTATTTTTTCAGCATTCTAGATGTCATACTTATTTTTGCGTTATTGTAAACGAACATTAAAGTATTTACCTTTCTATGTGCCTGTGCCTTAAAAGTAAAAATGAAAGCCAAAGAGTACGAACGTTTTCAATATTAAAAGGTTTCTTGATGACATCTAAAGAAAAACATTGTAACACAAATAATACATAGAATCGCTTTCGTTACAACTGAGAGGAAGAAAAAACCAATAAAGGTTTTCTTCCGCGTTTTTTTTACAATAAAAATCTTGAAAGTCGATTTAAAAACAATACCTGCTATCAAACTCAGTACCTACCCTAGTATACATAATAATAATCCATTAAATTGGATCGTTACACTCACCAAGCTAAGGAAAGTTAATCGAATTCACCGTATATAACAACTGCCATTTGGAAAGAATTTTGACAATTCTAAATTGGAACTGTAAACTTTTGATATACGATACACACTTAATTATTTTACTGGCAACACTGAGTCAGAAGGTCCGTTGGTTTATTAGGGTAGTGGCTTGGTAGTGGGGATCACTCCTTAAAAAGCCATCACGTAATTATTTGCTAGATATACGAATAATTTAAGGTTATAACTGTAAAATCAAATGATTGTCAGTTCTAAATAAAACGATTATTTAGTGATCCTGCTATTTCAATTCTGGTTGTTTATACAAAACACTTTTAAATTCAGATTTTTATTTCGAATTTTTAAGTACTATAATGGCATGTTTGTAATCTACTATATAAAAATAAGTCGGGTTTTCCTTCCTGACGCTATAACTCCAGAACGCACGAACCGATTTCCATGGTTTTGCATTCGTTGGAAAGGTCTCGGGCTCCGTGAGGTTTATAGCAACATATATGGTTTTTACGAAAAATTAGGGTAGGGTAGGGTAGGTAGGTAGGTAGATAGGGTAGGGTAGGGTAGGGTAGGTAGGTAGGTAGGTAGGTAGGGTAGGGTAGGGTAGGTAGTTAGGTAGGTAGGTAGGTAGGGTAGGTAGGTAGGGTAGGTAGGTAGGTAGGTAGGTAGGTAGGTAGGTAGGTAGGGTAGGGTAGGGTAGAGTAGTGGAGTTTATACTATAGCTTTTGACAGAACGAAGTCTGTCGGGTCAGCTAGTCTATGATATAATTTATTTATTTATTTATTTTATTATTAATGTACACACAGTTAAATACATAGAGATACGACATAATTACAATTTCAGTACAAAGGTACTGCTTATTTCTTAAGAAATTTCTTCCAGCAGACCTGCGAAAGGAGAAATGAAAAAGAAATGTAGACAATAGTGTGTGAGAACATGAAGAGAATGATATGAATATGCGAAGTCTTAAACTAAAATATTAAATATAACATATACTTAAATAAAGCTACAAAAATATAAATACATATATCTGTAAATATATACATAAAATACAGTTGAGAGGAAAGGTAATGCTCTTTTACTCGATGTTTGAATAGAGATATAGTTTTTAAATCGCGAATGCTATATTATGTAATAGCTTTGCATAGCATTGCCATAACAACGTGGTAATGACGCCAGTCTCTTGGGTACCAGATTATTACCAGTCGACAGCAATGCGAAGGAATTTTTCGACGCCATATTTTACTTTATTAATAGTTTTAGTTATTATATTTTTACATAAGAAAATAAATGAAATATATTTTATTAAATTATTATTATTATTATTAAATTATAAAGAAAAAATATTAAAATAACATAAAAAAAATTAAAATTATGAATCCACATAATAAAATTATAACTGTCTATGTTTTTTTTTTTCTTCCTAAATAGGACTGAGCTCCATAACGTTCAACTTTTTTTTATTTAAAAAAAAATAAGATTTGTCCAAATTCTTTCGATAATAATAAATAAAAAAATCAAGACTTTTTCACCCAACGTCAAACTGTAACCTTTTTAGCGTCCATTGAGTCATATTACAATCATTATGGGACATACACGACCCTGTTTGGATACCTAAACCACAAAAAAGTGAATCCCTGACCATTATTTTTATGTAAAAAAAAAAAAAAAAACAAAGATAAAGAAGCAATAAAAATAGGAATTTTACAGTTCTTCCTAAAAATAAACAAATTTTCCCATTGGGAACTACCGCCTATCGCCAACTGAATTCGATTGCGTCACCGTAGGTTTTTCGGTACTATTTTTTAGTTTCAGTTTTGTTCCGCATGGATCGAAAAAGGGACATATATCCTAGCGCAGTGTTGGATATTTGGAATAAACTTTTTCAGAGAAGGAACCTATTGAGAAACTTCAAAATAATATGAAATTTGATAAAAGTAAGCTGTAGGTTTTTGTATTGTATGAAAATATGAAGGAACCAACAACAGCTTCAACAGAAATATAGGAGAATAAAATAAAAAGTCAATGCAAAATAAACATCGATTAAAACAAATAAAGTGACTGTCTTCCATTTTCAAACCCATAAATATAATACAACCTCGCATGGCTTGATTCCATTTTTAAACACATTCATAAATAAATCAAAATTAATTGTCCATAGACACTGAAAGAATAAAACAAAAATAAGGCACAATGACCACGTACCGTCGTCAGTCTGGGTTAAACAAACGCTCAAATTCGCCATGGTTTGGTCATCAGAACAAAATAATTGTGAAAAGTAATTAATTTGGTAGATTTCTTATTCTGAAGTATTCTCCTCACCAATTTATTTGTGGCTGTTTGTTACCTAGTTCAATAATAAGTTCTGTATTTATTATTAGTCAAGTTAAGAAGATTTAAGGCTCGTACAGACTCGCGCCATATCGCGGGCGCGACTGGCACCGACAAAGAAATTGTGCTACTAGTACGCGCCGCGCCCGCGATATCGTACTAGTCTGTACGAGCCTTTATCCGGCTATACCCTTTAGTTCAGCAACAGTTTTAGGAATACGAAAATGAGACCGTTTTCTTTTGAAACCATTTATTGAAAAACATCAAAACTTGCAGTGATACAACTTACATGCAAAATACACCAACTACATAATATCGTGAGTGTGCTGTGGTTTTCCTCATAAGCTCTTTCTGATTACATAAAGCCCTTAATCACGGTCTCTAAGGCTCGTTCCTAATAATAAACAACCCTTATTCGAAAACTCTAACAAAAATTGACAGTGAAAAATGTTGGAAAAATTTAAAACATGTTTTTTTTTTTCTATTATTTGAGAGAAAAAAACATCAATTTATCGGGGAATTTTCAAATACGAGTGAACATTAAACACATTTAAATAAACAGAATAATCCCAGTTACTGTTGTAAGGAGTACCTACATGGACCTTAACATTGTTGACATTGTTCTTAAAAATATATAATAATTGCGGCAATATGGAACAAAAAAACAAAAACAAATTGTTTTCAACGGTTATAACACACAAATTTTAAACTTAATTTCTTATGTAACTTCTTTTATTGTTTAAATAAAATGATTAAATTGTAAGGCAGTTATAATATAGGTGATAGAGAGACACAGAATTATAGGTGTTAAGTACATTCCCAGCTTTATTTTAGAAGTATAATCTGTTTGAATCGGATTTTTTTTTTACGAATAGATTTAGGTTTTTTATAGTCTTCGTCGCCGGCGTTTGTGAATCTAAAACAAAATTACGAAGATATAATAATAATAAAATTGACACAAAATAGATATATATGTAAGGTGTATCTATTCATGCACGAAATTGTAAAAAACACAAAGTGGTAAAAAAGCCATAAGAGCAAAAAAAAAATATCTGTGTATTGTATGTTTACATAATTATTATAATTTTAAAATTGCTTGAGACATCTTGCAAAGGAGTTGCATTTTCCAAAATTTTACTTATTCTATGAATTTCCCGCCCGGACGCAGCGACGGTGGCGGCGCGAGCGCAGTGAATTTTGATAATTAATAATCATATCAAGTCATTTTAAATATAATTTAATTTTTTTAATAATATACACAGATTAAAAAAAAATCGTTTCCATGGCTTCTTTACCACCTGTAGGTGTATCTCTTAAAATATTTCGTGTTTGAATACATACACCCAATATAGATAGAGAAGGAAGTTTCCATAGTTTGACGTGTCAAGGTTAACATTTCGTAACAAAGGGTTATATTTGCTTTAACTAAATATTACCAATACAAAATGTCACAGTTATTGTTTTTAAATTGCTACAACTATGAATAGACGATAAATACAAAGATGCGGTTCACTTACTTAAAGACAAAGTACTGTATAATTTCGATAGTCTTCTATTTACTGTCGAACTTTCATTGAGAAGGTTTTGACCGGCAACCATAACGAAATATGTATAAATTATTGAATATACCATAAAATGTAAAATGAGCATAATGTCAACGAGTTGTCGAGGATCCTGTGAACAGAAACAAAAGTGAAGTTGCGGGCAATGTAGGTAGTTACATAATAAAAAAACGTAAACTCAATATTTACATAATTTATAAACGCATTGAATAGCCCGTACGATGATGTAATATAAATAATCAAAGCAAGGGCCGACGAATATAACATCTGCAAGAAAACGTACAAAGTCAGACAAAGTCGTTTTTAGAAAAAAAAGTAGGTATTATTAATTATTTAATTAATAATTATTTATTATATAATTAATATTTCCCCATTTCCTCCCGTAGGTGTCGTAAAAGGTGACTAAGGGACTTACTAGAGAATGGGCAGCAGCATACTCTATGTATTTTAACACCATACTGCGATCGCCAACCCGCCTGCCAAGCATGGCGATTATGGCATAACCCCCCAATTAGGGGAGGCCTATGTCCAGCAGTGGAAATTTTTCGGCTGAAATTATGATGATGAATTAATAATTATTAATTATATAATTCATAATTATTAATTACATATTTAATCGTTGTTGTCGGTAATTATTATTTAATAATTATATAATTCATAATTATTTATTATATTAATTTAGTACGATTTATTGAATGATTATTCTTCGATTGCATTTTTTTATTCTATAAAACATAAAAAAATATCCTATAGAATTACCTCAGCATTAAAGCACAATGACAGATTCCTGCAGCAACTCAATAAGCATTTATACTGTGTAGCCCACTGTTCCACTTTTTCAACCGTAAGAAGATCATTCCACTCTCTGCTATCTGAGCATAAGCTCTTTTCAATATCATTGTGCTTTTCTTGAATATCAAATATACAATTGTTCAGACAATTCAGTAAGTTTTTAATCATTGCTATGTAAATGTACATTACTGCATGTTCAAAAATAAAGCGTTCTTCTAGTATTAAGTTTGCCAATATTAATACTATGACGTTAATTTTAAGCTCTTCATTTCTTATGACAACTTTTAACAGCAATTTTAATATAAATAATAATACAATTGTAATAGGAGTCACTACTGTGGTGATCACAAAAAAATATTTTAAATTTTTTGGAACCTTTGATATAAGTCGGTTCGTTCTGGAAGTAATGGTGCACGGACATGAAGTTGTCTATGAACAGTTTGTAAGAACGCGAACGTGGAATACTACTTATAGTAATAACTGGACAACTAAGAATTTTTACAATGTGAAATATTTGTACCATTTTGAAAATTCGTACATTTGCTAGTTCAGAAATAACGTTTATATTATAAAATGAAATTAAAACCAATATGACAACTTCAAAAATAACTCGTATTTTACTTAAATTTTTGGTATATTTCGATAGAAATACATAATTTCTATAGACTCCTCTTACATTTTCAGCTTTAGTTAACGTTTTTATTAAATTTCGTCTGAACATCTTGTGTGCGCTTCTTGAACGTTCAACTATAGAAATGAATTAGACACTTAAATATAATGACTATATTAAATAGAACTGTTAAGTAATTAGATCATTATCAGCAGAACACAATCAATCAAGATCATACCTGAATGAAAATAAGACAGGCAAAAGTTCTGGTAAATGGCCTGAACTCATTAACACGTAAATGAGAGTTCCTCAAGGTTCAATATTAGGTCGACTCCTCGTTTTAGCTTACATAAAAAAATTATGATTTGACACAATTAAATCAATAGGGTAGGGTTTCGTATGCCCAATTGAAAAATGGAACTCTTATAGATTCATTCGAGTGTCTGTCTGTTCGTCTTTCACAGCCAATTTGCTCCGAATCTAATGGACCGATTAAGTTGTTTGGACAGATGAATTTCTGAGACACAAACATGGACATGTAATGTTAACAAATGAATTATAAATATGGGGGTCACTATTGCGGGGCAAATAAGAAAATAAAAAAAAGGTTTGCAAAATGTACCGTGTGACATGTCAAACGAAAGGGCCTACTGTAGGTCTTAAATATTTTTGATGTGTATCATCTTTCCTGTCGCTTTTTGTGGATGACAATTTATCATTCCTCCCCCCCTTCCCATATCTCAGAAACTCATAAGCTTAAAACTTTGGAAAAAAAAATACAAGAAATTGTTCTATACTTATAGATTATAGGAAAATCTACAAGAAGCCGATAGTCTCCTCCCTCACAAAACCCCCTCCCCTCCCTTTGTAGCCCAAGATCATAAAATTTTAAAATACTTTGGCATATGACAGGTTAAAACAAATAAAAAAAACGTGTTTCTCAAAAATTCAATATTTTTAAAATTTTTAATTTATTTGACATTTTAGGCAGGCATTTTACAAACATATAGTTACCTTTTTCACATAAAATAGCAAAAATATGTTTTGGTAACAATAAATTAATAAAATCATTCATTTACCCATATTTTTCAACGAAAACAATACAATTTTATACACTTTTAGTATATTTTTACAAAATTCAAAACTTCAACGAGTTTCGACTTTCGTCACTTTCATCAACGCACGAAATTCAAACTCGCTAAAATCAACAAGTTTCGCCATCTATGATTTGTGTTTGATACTAAAATGTTCGGTGTGGTATGTAACAATACAGTGATACCGATTTGAATGAACTTAAATATTTAGTATATATTTTAGCGGGATTATTGAGGTTTGTTACAGAAATGTCACACGAGTCTGCAAAGGGTTAAAATAACACGGTAAATCTCTCAATACTGTTCGTACAAAATTATATTTGAAGTTGGAATGTTTGAGAGAACATATTTTTCAACTACAATGTGAAATAAGTTTTTAAACTGTCATGGTCACTAACATTACTATTAACACTTGAAACGGGATAAATAAATACAAACATGGTAAATATCCCGTTTCAAGTGTTAATTACAATGTGAAGTTTGTTCTTGGGATAAATTCGTCCCAACTACGAACCGAACGGACGATTCCCAGCGGGGGCAAATTTTTCTGCTCGGTAGGGCTTTTTCTAAGTCCACCTGGCTAGCTACTACCATCTTATCTAAGTCTGTCGCCATAGCAACAATGTTAATAGCATTTGTCGTGTTTTAGCAGTTAGAGGTAATATAGCCAGTTCCTGTGGTTGAGTTTTCCGGGTGAAGCTAGCTTCCACCTTCAGCCTTATCATCACTTACCATCAGGTAAGATGAGGACCAAGAGCTACACAATTAAAATCATAATCGTGTAACTAAGTGCTAACAACTTTTTCCGTAAATAATATAGAAATTAACTACATGTTTAAGACCTTAATTATTAGTATTTAAGTATATATTAACATAATTAACTAACTATTGCACTATTCATAAAACTTATGTCAAATATTTGTTAAGAAATCAGTTGTCCTAATAGTAATTGCAAGAACTCATGTCGCCTGTGATACAGGTTTAACCTAGTACAGGCATCATACTTTGTAATACCTACATTATTTCTAAGATTTATACTGTATATTTCCAATTTTTTTTTTTTTATTGTGGATAAAAAAAATGTTAATAAACACTTTTTCACGTTAAAAAAACGTAATATTTTAAAACTAGATGAGGTCAGTGTTTCATAACCTACTACTCTAAGAAGAAAGAAACGCCGAAACCAAATCAGAGATCACGTACCTTTTAAAGTACAGACATTATCTTGCTCAGATCATGAGAAAATCATGCAGATTAGTGTCTAAGGTCGTCTTCGCGTCTCTAAATTTATACTATCAAAATTATAATAAAAATAAAAATAATAATAATAATAATTGATTAACTATCTAAATTGAGTCGGAAGAATTGTCTTTTGAGGATATAACCACACTGATTTGAGAGAACCAGTCCATAAATCCAAGAATTAACTACAGAATTGTAAAAGAATGAAAGAAAACTAAAAAATTTGGGACATACACAGGAAATACTAACAGTAAAAAAGAAGCATTAAGAGCACATATATGTTCGAATAAACAAAAAAATAACAAATGTATCTCCACTAGTATCAGTAAAAAATATCCCTAATTAATTTAACATTAAATTAATTGAATAACACGACCGATTTATGTCTTGTGCGTTAAGTAATAGTTTTTAATTACTTAATTAATACTACTAATGTATATGGGACAGTCGCGTGCCGTTTCTAGGTGTGTTTGTTCAACTGTGACTTCACTAATTACCTTTTAATTTTCATAGAAAGCAGAACCAATTAAATTGTTTATTTCTTTAGATATTTTTAAAGATAGGAGTGATGCCCGAAATATTTTTCATGTTTCTAAGATTTAATGCAAATAATTTGAAAATGGAAGAAGTATAATAATAATAATCATTTAATTCGGAAAACATCCATATTGTGTTAGTATTAGAACTTAGAAATATATGTTAGTAGCACAAAAAAAAAAAAAAAAAACAATAGTACAATCAAAACCACAAATTATGTACCTAAATAAAAATCAATATTAAATTAGCATTAAATCATTATATTTTTGCTGTAAATAATATTTGGAAAGTGTCACTTAAAGTTCACTGAAATAAAATTTAAAGTATTTTTTTTAACCAACAACCGTTCCAATACACATATACACATTTAACCTATAAAAAATACACAATCCTGTTCTAAACTTAAAAAAACTACAACTATGCACTTACCCCTAAATATAACAACAACAATTCTTTCACACAACACTAAACAACACTGAATCTTTCCCGCGCACAACTTCTCCACGATCCGGCTACGCGACTACGCCGCTACGAAGCTACGTGTAACGCGCTACGCCACCAGAAGTCGACTGAGTGCTACGCATGATATTTGCTACGCCTAGCCGATGACTGATACTTAGCGAAACTATAATAACTCTAATATTACATCCAATATTTTATACTTTATGAAAGAATAAGTTTCATCTTATTTGGTTTCTTAGTATGAAACTTTGTACATTAAGAAGAATTTTCTTCGGGAAAAATAATTAAACTTGCGGAATGATAATGGCGGAATATGAGGTTATTTTGACAGTATGTACTTTGTTAATATGGTTACTTTGTTAAGTAGTATAGCGTGAAAAAACATGTTTTTGGTAACTTAGGTATGGAGTTCCTGGAATATATATGCCGTCAGTTGGAACTGGTAATACCTTAGCTGCCACGGCTTATTTTAATTTTTGAATTATTTTTATTACAGATGCTTCTAACGTGCACATCTTTCTACATTGTTCTCACATGTATAACTTCAACATGAATGATGTAACCCATTTTTTGTAACAATATTTTGTTTTAAAAGAGTGTCCATGGAGTTTCTTGTCCGTTCTTCTCCATAGGAACCTACTACGATTTGGAATGGGCAACCAGCTTCATCTTTCTGACTGACCGACCCCTTGACAATTCAAAAGTACCTGTATTTGGTTTATTTGAAATAAATGCTTTGAGTTTGAGTTTTGAGTTTGAGTTTATAATTTTAATAATCGCTGTTCTATGTTTCTTCTCAGAGTAGTCAGATACGAAACGCCGACCTCATCTAGTTTTAAAGTATTATTGACGTGTTTGTAAAAACCTACTTACAGACATAAAATCATTTATTATTTATCATTTATGTTGGCTGTAACGTTATGTGGTGGTATCAACAACGCTACATGCGAACTACGCATCAAAAACCTGACGTCAAAAATCTTGCATCGCGCTATAAGAGTTTACCGCGCGACTAGCATATATACAACATCCCGACATCAACCGTTGAGCAGTTGCCCACCAGACACAACACCCGTCTTGTCGGAGGATCCTCCCTTTACTATAGAGTATGAGTGAATTTTACACCCTGTTCTTCATACCTCTAAAGTTACATAAAGTTGCACAAGGCTTAATTATTTTTTTCTGAATTTATAATCTGCAATTTTAATAATAAAATCATATTAATTTAACCTATAAAAGGCTCACTTAGCAAATCAGAACATTTCTTAAACAAATAGATATTAAGGAACAAGTAAAAAATTCTCGTTAAATTAATTTCCCCGAACTTATTCAGATGTTTGATTGAAAAGATTTCGTTAGAAATAAGCATCACGTTCGTACGTATTTTTCTGTTCCTTTCTTCTTGGCTGTTTTCTTGTGTATACATAAATGGATAAATAAATCAATCAAGAAATAAACAAAATTCCTTTTAGAGCTAATCCTTTATTTATATATTTTAATACTTTAAGCACACAAAATATACAGAGGCGGACTTAATGCCATAAGCATTTTCTACCAGTCAACCTTTGGGTGATGCAGAGATAAACAGTAGTAGGTGCAATAGCGAGAATTGAGGAATAAATATTCATTTAAATATAAAGATATAAATAAACCTATTAAAAACTATAAATTCAACATATAAATCTTATTATATATAAAGCACAAATAAATACACATAAATATGTATAGTAAAATAGATATGACAAACAATGGGAAAACATTACCGTTGTGATGATACTGCCAGCTTCTTACGAATGTGCTCGCGAACTTTTACTTTAAAAGATAATCGGTCGGTTGCCATCCTGATTTCCTGGGGGAGCGCATTCCACAGAGAGATAGACTGTATGAACAAGGAAGAGTGAATGAAGTCTGTGCGGTGAGTGGGACATTGAAGAAGACGATTGTGAGATGAACGAAGATTTCTATTGTGGTTGGCGCAAATGTACTGAAAGTGGGGGGCTAGATAACGAGGGGAAGGTGGAGAGTCAAGAAATGAAAATCATTATATTCACAAAACAATTTTATGACTAGACTTTATTAACTTTGTACAATGCATATGTTTTCAATTAAAAAAAACTCCATGACATAATATCTTGCATATTTTTAATAACATAACAATCACGCATTGTTTCCCCGAATGGTTAGGCATGAAATGAAATGTTTGTGTACCTATAGTACACCAAATAATAAATAAATGAAATGTTGGTGTACCTATAGTACACCAACATTTCATTCACTTCATCCTTTTCATTTTTAGGGTTCCGTAGTCAACAAGAAACCCTCATAATTTCGCTATGTCCGTATGATTGTCTACCTGTCTGTCCGCGAATTAGCTCAGAGACTCATAGTACTAGAAAGCTGTAATATAGCATTGGTATACATATTATTCACGCCGACAAAGAGGTAGTTTATTTTTATTTTTTATTCGCTACACGTAAAGTGGGGATGATATTTTTTTTTTCTCGTCTATCCCATGGTGTGGGATATCGTTGGATAGGCCGTTCAAAAATATTTCGAGTTTGTTCAAATCATTTTTCGATTCAAGGATCCGTTTGCGTAATATTAAGCTTTGAAGTGCTAATTGTTGTTAGAGTCATGTGTCCCGGTCCCTGCAAGCTAAATGGTTGTATTTGGATATGTGAAAAAAATCACAGCTGTAGTACATATAATGAAGTTAAAAGGAAAACCATCACAGCTAAGTAGGATTTACAAGTTAACGAGTAATAGTCGACCAAGTTAATTTTACGGCAAAATGAAGTCAAGGTTCGACACGCACCTAGCTGGTTTTTTTTTTTAATATTTCGCCTAAAAACGGGTAATAAGATAATATGGACTGTACATTGTAATGTACAACATTGTCTGAAATAAAGATTGATTTGATTTATTTGTAATTCTATCCTAGGATATTAAAACAAAAGTATATTACTTCGCTTCACAAAATTAATTAGCAATATTGCGGTCACCAAAGTGATGCGTTTAATTAAAACAAAATTACATTGTCCGTTTGTTATTGTCCCACTGCAGGGAAAAGTAAGAGAATAGAAATAGTACAGAAGATCAGTACCATCGAGCGAAAACGCACGCACACTCACACACGCTTCACATACAGCTAGTGCAAGCGCACTCGTGACTTGCATGCGGTTGAGATAAACTGAAGGACATCATCATCATCATCATCATTTCAGCCGAAAGACGTCCACTGCTGGACATAGGCCACCCCCAAGCACCGCCACCTCGACCGGTTCTGTGCTTCCCGCATCCAGCGGATTCCTGCGGCTTTCACAAAACATCAGTGCACCTTGTGGGAAGCCTTCCTACGCTACGTCTTCCGGTACGCGGTCGCCACTCCAGAACCTTTCAGCTCCAACGGCCATCTGTTCTGCGAGCAATGTGCCCAGCCAATTGCCACTTAAGTTTGGCAATTCTTCAAGCTATGTCGGTTACCTTGGTTCTCCTGCGGATCCCTTCATTTCTGATACGATCACGCAGGGAAACTCCAAGCATAGCTCTCTCCATTGCCCTTTGGGTGACTTTTAGCCTTCTAATAGGGCCCATTGTGAGCGACCACGTTTCAGTGCCATATGTCATCACTGGCAACACGCACTGGTCGAAGAAATTGAGGGACAATTCCTGTGTTATTATAGACGTTCATATTCTAATCTTAGTCAATTCGTCCAAAAAACCTTTAATTTACCTATAATTTTTACTTTGTACGTTTTTTAAGTGCTATACTCCATTTGAAATAAGATTAGACATTTAAAGAATCCTTTTTTACAGTCCGTTCAACCGATTTAGACTTCTATTCCGTAGGCATAAATATGGCATTAAAAACAAAAAAGTGGTTACAATACCAATTGTTTACTGCAGCTGCTATTCATCGTGCCACCAACGCAATAGAAGTCAAAATCGGTTGAACGGACTGTAAACAGGGTTTACTTAAATATCCAATGTTATTTCAAATGGAGTATAGAAAATTTATAATAAGCAAGCTGAAGTGGCAATGGGCCGACCATATTAGCCGTAGAACCGATGACCGTTGGGGTGGACGTGTTCTTGAGTGGAGACCGCGAATTGGCAAACGTAAGGTAGGACGCCCTCGGGCTAGGTGGAGCGACGATCTTCGCAGGGTGGCTGGTAGCAGCTGGATGAGAGTTGCCGAGAATTGAGCTGAATGGCGTGCAATTGGAGAGGCCTATGTCCAGCAGTGGACTGCTATAGGCTGATGATGATGATGATAATAGAAAATTTAAAACTTTTGTGATCACCGTACGTTCGTACAATCACGAACATCTGATCTGCCTACATATGTGCCTACGATGACAAAATATGTTTGACACCCCTTTTTGCGTCGACCAATTAAAAAAAAACTTATGTTTCAATAAATTTCTCAGGCCCTGTTACAATTGGGCAGGCCACAGTTGTGAGGATAAGTCCCCTCTTTGAGGAGTGGCTAGAGAAGCTCCTGGGCGTCCTCACCTTCCGCCTGACACAGGTCCTCACCGAACACGGTTGTTTCGGGAGGTTCCTGTTTCGGATAAGGCGGAAAGAAACGCCCAAATGTTACCTCTGTGTGGATCGCCCGAAAGACACGGTGGAGCATACGGTTGAGGTCTGCCCGGCTTGGGCAGAGCACTACAGTGTCCTCACGGAGCCGATCTGCGGCGGCGATCTCTCGCGTCCGGCCTTGATCCATGCCATGGTCCGGAGCGAGAGTGCATGGGAGGCAGTCACCTCCTTCTGCGAAGCAGTAACGCTTGCGAAGGAGGAGGCGGAACGCGTCAGGGAGAGGCATTCTGTGCGTGCTAACGCCTTTAGTCACCGCAGGTGATGCCCTGGGTGGCGGGAATCGGTAGCTGACGTAGGCGCGAGCTTGCGGACGGCGAGCTATGGGCAGCTCGCCGTCCTGTAAGAACCAGGCCCGGATCGACGGCTCGTTGTCTTCCACGCGAGCCGCAAAGAGATGGTCCGCCAGGACCGATACCTGCCAGGGTTCGGGTTTGTCCGGAAGGAATACCGTGGCCCTGGCACACAGGCAATTCAAGGAACACGGGTGGGTTTTAGTCACTAAAAGTCTGACACGCCCTCCCGCTCCGCCCAGGGCGGGAGAAGTTATTTGATAATTTCCCACAGAAAAAAAAGGCTCTGTTACAATGATCTCAGATGTCTGCTTAGCAAAAATCTGATGCTGCAATGCTATCGGTTAATGAGCGTAGGTAAGCGGTACTAAATCAGCCATGCGCTGCTAGCAGAAATAGTCCTTGAGACAGTGGTCAGATATCCGTGACCGCGATAGTACGCCTCTTTGTGTGTGTGTGTGTGTGTGTGTGTGCCTGTGTTCGGTCATTGTATGGAGCCAACCTTCTGTACTCTACTCTACTATTCGGTGGCCAAAGCTACTATTCTAGTTAAACCAATTCAGGTGGGAGTTTTATAAATACTTCGAATTGTATTGCAATGTTACACAAACTATATAATATTTCCTAACACCTACGTGCTGAAGTATTTTTGTTAACATAACAACATGGTAGTATTCCCCGAAGAGGTGGGCAGAAGTGGTACGCCCACATTTCGGCGTTCTGACATACAATTTATACATACATACCTACAATAAAATAAAGCTGAAGAGTTTGTTTGGAACCACCAGTCGAATTTGAAAAAATATTTTGTAGTTAGAAATAAGAAAAGAAAGAAAGAATAAACGTTTATTTGCGGTAAACATGACGTAATAAAGAACTGTTGGTTGCCTGTGTTTCAGGGCCACGGTATCCTAATTCTTAAACCTAAGGAGCCGAGCAAAAATAAAAAAAAGTCATAGAAAGAACGCTAGCGCGGGCGATGTATGCGAATCGGCGGGTCGGGGTACAAGAGATTTCACGCGGATGAACTCGCGGTCAAAAGCTAGTGTAAAATATAATATTGACAGAGCCTCGGGCCTAGGCCTCGCACGAATGCGCTGAGTAAACGCAACGGAAATTCTATCGATTTTATAATTGAAAGAAAGAAATAAAAATAGGTTTATTTGGTTTATACAGAAACTCGTGCATACAAAAAGATAATTAACTCGAGTAGGTAGGTAAACAGAAAAATATAACAAAATAGATCTACATTATAATCACGAACACAAAACCGAAATAGTCGACAGCTGTACGTCACGACTAGAGGTCGGATATTCGGATGCATATTTACCTAAAATTAATTTTTGGTTTTGAAAGTATGGAAGCGGCTTCTTAAAATATTGTAATTGTAAAAGAAAAAACCCGTGTTGCCAGGAACAACGGGAATGCATAACTAGTCGAGTGTGTAATATTTTGTAATATTATATTTAAGCGACTTCTAAAAAAATATTTATTTTAAAAAAAACCGGAGTTCTTGGATTGCCTAACTATTCTGATGCATATTTATTTAGAATTGGGATTTTTACCAACATTTGAAAGTAAGTAAATATTCCAGAAACATATATCAGAAAGCTAAACTTGTAGATGCCAGAACCGCGGGATTTATTCGATACATAGCGCATTCCGTATTAGCCAACATCTCAACTTTAGGTGAATATGCATCCGAATATCCGATCTCTAATCATGACTGTGTCACAGTCATGACTAGAGATCGGATATTCGGATATTCACATCATCATGCTGAGTGGAAGCCTTCTTGTGAAGGCTTCCACTCAGCATGATGATGTGCTATGAGGGACCAGCACAGGGGATAGCACAGCGCTGATAATACTCGTTTCGCACATGATAAAAAACAATGTATTTCTAGCAATTAAATGTTTGATTTGATTTGGTTTGATTTGTATATTTACTTAGTTTCAAGACTTTATTCATATCTGGTTCGAGGTAGCCCGGGAAAAGAGGTCCTGGAAAGATTTGGGGGAGGCATTTGCCCAGCATGGGGAGAGTATTGGCTAACAAAGAAAAAAAAAATGGGTGTTCCTAATAGTGTGTTTGTCGCAAAAATTTCAACAAAAATGCTTCAGGTAGTTACTGTTGTATTTTCGATAACAAACGTTCGAATTTACGTTACGTTAACGTCGCACGTTCGTGTTAGGGCCTCTGTTTAACCCCGCGTCCTAATCAAAATGATCGGTTGCACGAATACGCGATCATTGCATTCATATGTCACTCATTTGTTCGGAAAACCCAAAGTCACCCTAAGTCGGTGCGACCACGCGTTCGGCTGGGTTCACACGCAGTACCGCATTTTTTACAATATTCGATTGAAACCGTATTAACAGCGGGCTGTCCATACGATACATTTTTCTCCATGTAAAAGAAAATAGCCACAGTTTGATGGTGTAATATTATTCGCTACTGCAGACCGAATACGTTAAAAGTTCATTTGGGGTATTCGATAAACGTATTTGGCTATGTACGTTTTTTACAGTACAAATAACGTGTGAACACAAACTCAAAGTATGCGCCACTAATTCTTCGAAAACATTTATCCCACAAAAAACGTGCAGTATATTACCGTGAGAACCTAGCCTTCCGGTTCCCCGAACAAAATAAGACATAAGTACGCGTCGATTGATTCAGTATTCGCGCGACGTTCGGTTTCTATTAGGACGCGCCCTATACATATGTGTTTACAAAAACATGTTCCTAGAGTAAATAAAAGACTTCGGTATCAAGTTAGTGAGTTATTAATTATTTATTTAGATACAAAAACAAAGTTAGGAGGAATAATGGAGTTATGTGGGAGTAGTAAATTGATCGATCAGGTAACTGTTCATTATTTTGTTACTCATATTGTCTTCTGGGAATTGATGGTATTGTTAGTTAAGGTTTGTTTAAGTTTGTATGGAAATAAAATACGGCAGTGAAGTTGTAATGAATTAGGTAACGATGTTTTCGTAAGTAAATATTCGGCATTTCAACATTTAACTCAGACATAATTCTTGTTTTAAATTTTTATTTATGTAAATCAAATTGTGTATATATACACCGTGACGTTTTATACGTCTTACAAAGACAGCCCACTTCATGTATCCAACGATTACTAAAAATTCATGTCACGTAATTTTTTTTAAAGATTTTTATTACTTTACGATTTTTTAAACCAGCACCAGTTTTAATTTTTGTTAAAATAGCTTTGCTCACTAAATGTGCTGCAATTTTTTCACCTACACTCGCATCAGATTATCATCGACATCGATCGAACATCGATCGTCTAAGTTTGAAGACTTGTGATAGGCAATTTCGTGTTCTTTGCAATATTTGTCCAATTTATTAACACCTTTAGGTGTAAGCCTGTTAATTAATTTTGTACCAGGACCGCAATAATTGTATGCTGGTAAGTGTAATTCAAATGATAAATGATTTATAAGCCAATTGAGAAGACTTCTCTCCCCAATACATATCATAAGACAGAAGAAACAAGGATATAACTCTTAATTAATACGTGATTATTATCGGTTACTTTGAAATAAATACCAATTAAAGAATGTTACCAATTGGTAGTCATAAACAATCAATGGTTCAATCAATTGGTTGGCTTCTTATAGATGATGCATAACGTATTTACCACCTTTTAACTAAATGCTGGATATCCAAGAACCGTAAAATTTGGCGCTTCAAAGTTCTCGTCCGCGTCGCTGTCATCCGGAAACGTGACCAGAACTCTGGCAGCATTACCACGATGAATAGCAATGCTAATTCTTTTGCCAAAGCATTTAATACGTTGAACGCCGCTTTAATTTTTCAGTCTTTCTGTTCGAGCCGTGGGGGACACCATGTGGTTGACATACAATAGTTACGTTGGGGCCGCGGGGGGCACCATATGACCGCGAGTCAGAGGCGATTTTAAGCATCTCTATTGGGCCGTCGGGCACAGTTATAAAGCCAATATGTATTTGACGTGACCCCTACGGCCCTGCAGACAGTTAGATTGTATTAGGTTATTAGTAAAAAATATGACTTACAAAAATATGACAAATAATGTCGGGACAAGACTTTTTAATTAAGTTTGATTTAAAGCCTATATTGTATGAATATGCATCATTACAATTACAGATGCAAGCGTGCCTATACCTATAAATTCTTATTGTTTGTACATTGTTAAAGCTCTTTTTCAAACAGTTCTGGGTCATTCTGGGGCCGTCCTGTGAGTACCTCAAATCTTGTCTGTCTGGCCTTTTCCCCGTTCTTGACAAGACAATGAGCCCGGACGGCCGGACAGGAGCCCGACAGGCCCTGACCGTGATATACACGGTTTAATTGAAATAACAGAAACCTCTTAGGGCAGGCGAATAACGGAAAAGGAGTCCAACTAGTGACTAAAAACTAGTTGACGAGCAACGAGCAGCGAGTGCGTGACGGTGATGAGCGATTGCTCGCTGGTATGCGGATGTAAGTACAACCCATGCGAGTTAACTAGACATCTGGCGCTGTGACGTCACTCGTACAATACTGTTCAGTACAGTATGGGGTCGCATTCCAGAGAGGTGTCTAGTTAAGGCGAGGTTCTTCGAGCGTGCATTTTTGTTCTAGAGGTGGCAGCTGGGCGCGAGTAAATTGTGTCATGAATTTCGTTAATTTTGGGTTGAATATTATATGTGTTACGATATTAACAATGTTAAACCCGACGGACATTACATCATCTTAGACGTTTATTTTGATGTCATTTTCAATACATAATGTGGTATATATTGAAATAAAATGATTTTAATCTACAAAATAGATATATAGATATGTTTGGATTATTTTTTTTCTATCGAGCGAATTTTATCCAATTATGTAACGAGTACCCGACGTACCTACAGAAAGGTCTCAAAAGCAACATTATATTTTTTCACGTGTTTAATCATTACCGTTTCTAAATAAAATTACATTAAAATTACATTTCCTAGAGGGTAACTTGAAGAACCTCGCCTTAAGTCGCACGGGATATACCTAGCGTGAGTCTCTCAGTGAGTATTCCGACCGACAAGCGATCTTCCCTGAGTGAGTACTCTCTATAGTAGCTCTTGTCGCTACGACAAACTCGTAATCTCCTTCAGTGTGAACAGCTAGCGATCAACTATTAATCTATGTATCTCTTCTTCTTCTAATGTTCATATTTTATTGTTGTATAGCCTATCATCATCATTTCAGTCGAAGATGTCCACTGCTGACATAGGCCTCCCCTAAGCATCACCACTTCAAAAGGTTCTGTGCTTCCCGCAGCCAAGGGAAGGAGGGTCCTGTGGTGGTGAATTGCCTATTCCAGTCCCAAATAAAATACTTTTCTTTCTTTCTTTCTACCTACACGGGACCTTTAATCTTCTTACCGTTTCTTGAACGAGAAAATCGTTGATAGTTTTTTTGACTTTCTCGTCGGCGTTAGGACTGGTGCCTAAGGCATTGTACCAATCACTTTTACCATGGCACCCAATTTTTTTTTGCTGGAAAATTATTTATCAAATAACTTCTCCCGCTCCGGGCGGAGCGGGACAACGTGTCAGACTTTTACTGGCTAAAACCCACCCGTGTTCCTTACTGGACAGCGAGCTGCCCATTACTCGCCATCCGCAAGCCCGCGCCTACATGGGCCCAACCCTAAAACCGCGGATACAAATTTGCTGTTCTCTACATTTAGTCGAGTTATCCGAAAATAAATGAATAGAGCAGCTTATTAGAACGAAGTTTTTTATTTAACGCGACTTGTGGTAGCAGTTGACTGGTAGAAATCGTCACGTAAGGAAAAAGCGTTATGCCCTCTTCATGCCACTTTCTCTCTCTCTCTCTCTCTCTCTCTCTCTTCTTCTATTATCTTTATACAAATAAATTAAATTGCAGTGTCTGTTTGCAGGGCTTGTTAACATTACCAAACAACAAAATAATAACCGTTACATAACGTTAAATTTCAATGTTATACCTATTAACGTTACAAAAATTTAACGTTACTTGATAACATTACCAGTAATACAACGTTGATTACTGAAAAATACGATAACGAACGTTAATTTAGCTACGTTGCCGTTCTGTGGGTAAGAATCGGTAGATTCAGGCAACGTTTTGATCGGCACGGCATCAGAGAGGCGTGAGAGCGGGCTCTCGCCGCGGCGCACGCCTCAGGCCCCACTTCTTACATCTCACCCGTTTAAAATAACGATAAAATTAATAGTCGCATAAATAACGTTAAATCGATTAACGTTATTTTAATAATAACGTTAACTCTGTTAATACAAGGTAACGTTATGAAAATTTACCGGTATTTAAAGCCCTGTCTGTTTGTAATGTCAAACTAAATGAAATATGAAAGTATATACGGTATGTTTAGCAAAAAAAACATTTTTACATGTTTTGTCTGTCTGTCTTTCTGACTGTCTGTTTGTTCCGGCTAATCTCAAAAACGGCTGGTCCAGTTTTGACGGGATTTTCACTGGTAGATAGCTGATGTTATAACGAGGAACTTAGCTAGGTACTTTTATTTTAGAAAAAGCCACGCGGCTGAAGCTGCGAGCGACTAGTATACACCGTGGCATTTTAGTCGTCTTACAAAGACAGCCCACTTCATGTATCCAATGACTACTAATCATTCAAGTCAAAAAAAATTTTTTTGAACTTTACAAATTTTTTATTTTTTTATTTTGATTAATTATGACGCATGACATAGTTTAAAACACCCTGTTATGAGTGCAGTCCGAGCCTTGTGTTACAAGGGCGCCGCGGAATGGAGCGGCGACATCTTTATCAGAGTTCATTTACCCTAACGCAAAAATGTGTTTCTTAACTATTGCAACTTAAACTTAATCTAAATCCATTCTGCGGCGCCCTTGTATCACAAGGCTCGGACTGCACTCGTAACAGGGTGTTTTAAACTATGTCATGCGTCATAATTAATAAAAAAATAAAAAAAATAATGTTCAAAAAAAGTTTTTTTTTTACATGAATGATTAGTAGTCATTGCATACATGAAGTGGGCTGTCTTTGTAAGACGACTAAAATGCCACGGTGTATAATAAAAAGAGACAGAGAGAGAGAGAAAGTGTGAATTTAATACGCGTTTTTAACACAAAACCGCGTCTAACATTAAAATATTAGATGCGAGATAAAATGAAACTTAGGAAAAAAAGTCATCTTCAAGAATGGCTTCAAAGTCTCAAGTTCCAAGTGACAAAAGTTTTTGTTCTTTATTTAAATCATACATGAAAAGGAACTTCCTGACGGGAAACCTCGACCTACATACTTTTTTTTTTCTTTTTTATAATTTCATATTTTGTCCCATAGTGAAAGTTTTTCTCAATGATGAGTACTCCTAATGATATGAATTTGATTACCAGTTTTTTTTTTGTTTTTTTTTTTTATTGCTAGTTGACCCACCAAACGTTGTCCTGTCCAAACTTCAATAGTTCATACAAAATTCCCATAGAAAATGCACTCTCAGTTTTCCCAAATTTAAAAATTCTCCCGGCAACTTTTTATTAAATAAATTTTCTTTTCATATGAACTAAAGTACTAAAGTGGTTGCCCATACGCCAGCGCAGAGAGCAAAGGGCGCTGACCACCTTGTTTTCATTTCTTGACTCTCCATCTTCCCCTCGTTACCTAGCCCCCCACTTTCAGTACATTTGCGCCAACCACAATAGAAATCTTCGTTCATCTCACAATCGTCTTCTTCAATGTCCCACTCACCGCACAGACTTCATTCACTCTTCCTTCTTCATACAGTCTATCTCTCTGTGGAATGCGCTTCCCCAGGATATTAGGATGGCAACCAACCGATTATCTTTTAAAGTAAAAGTTCGTGAGCATATTCGCAAGAAGCTGGCAGTATCATCATAACGGTAATGTTTTCCCATTGTGTGTCTTATTTGTTTTAGTATACATATTTATGTGTATTTATTTGTGCTTATATTTATATATAATAAGATTTATATATTGAATTTATAGTTTGTAATAGGTTTATGTATATCTTTATATTTAAATGAATATTTATTCCTCAATTTTCGCTATTGCACCTACTACTGTATGTCTCTGCATCACCCAAGGGTTGACTGGTAGAAAATGCCTATGGCATTAAGTCCGCCTCTGTACATGTTTTGTGCTTAAAGTATTAAATAAATAAATAAATAACCAAGTGCGTGTCGGACCACGCACAATGAAGGGTTCCGTGGTTGGTATGAATTTATCCCAAGAACAAACTTAAACTTCTTTTAATATCGTTATATAATTATACTATACTGCTGTGAATTTTTCACATACAACCATTTAAAAGAGCGGGGGGTTACACTTGACTCAAATATTTTTTTGAAGATTTTATTTTACCACTTTGTCGGCGTGATTAATATGTATAGCCATACCAAATTACAGCTTTCTAGTACTAAGAGTCTCTGAGTTAAACAGACAGACAGACAAACGGACATGGCGAAACTATAAGGATTCGTTGTTTACTATGGAACCCTAAAAAACAATTTGCTAAATTGGTCCAGCCGTTCTCGAGTTTTGCGTTTAGCAACACGTTTAGCTATTCATATATGACACTGTATGTGGATTCACCCTAACTATGAACCCAAAACAAATATACTGCTGTTTCAAAGTAATCAAGTTAAAAACTCTTTACGTTGTAGTGAGGAGAACCCTTTCACAAATCGCACCCTTATTACTGCCCCAGGTAAACTCGTTATTTTAAATTCTCACCATGTTTATGTAAACTTAGCATTTAGGAGGAAACATTCATCCCATCATTATTAACACAAACGGGATATTTACCATGTTTACTATTTTTTTATGAGTTCCCGATATTTCGGCGCTGTTGCAAGCACCATGATTACGGATAAACTGAAGTCACTGCGGGTGGGTGTTTATGAGCAGACAAAACGGTCTACCCTCTTTCTTGTTCGTTTTTTGCACTCAGTACCGCTACCACTGTCACTCGCAACTCGATTCTGTTCCCGACACACGAAACTCACTGTGTCCGCTCGCGAACTTATAACAAATAGTAAACATGGTAAATATCCCGTTTGTGATAATAATAGTATTAGTGACCATGACAGTTTAAAAACTTATATTCATTCCATCGTTTAAAACAGATTATGGGACAAAGTCAAGAAGACAATTTCTGGCCACCTTTTCATTCGACCACAAAATTACAAATAAATTGAGCTAAAGCAGGAGGATGATGGCAAAATTACAAATTATTTAGTTTTTTTATAATACTAACAAAATCCTACCAAATGTTTGATAGATATTTCTTTAATTATAAAAATTGGTTGTCTGTAAAATTAGTTTTCGGACGATAGTTTAACGTGACAATGTCATAACAAAACATTGATGCGGCGCAAGCGTACAATGAGCGTAACGGGACAATGAGCGTAACGGGACAATGAGTGTAACGGGACGATGAGTCATCCTTTTTCGTGCATGCAGCCGGCGCTCATCAATTTATTAGACGTGTCACGTCAAACAACTTTATGCACAAGTAAAAAAATACTGTACAAAGGTGGACTTAATGCCTGAGGTGTTTTCTACCAGTCCACCTTTTACAAAGAAAAAACATGGCGGGTGAAACATAGGGGATAGATAACTCGAAAAAGAATAAATACGAATACAAACATACATACATACTATAATTAAATAAAGATTTATTAAATAAATAAAAAATAAATAATTAAGATTTAATTTCTTGATTGCCTTTTGGGTAGGACTTTTAGCCTTCTAATAAGGCCCATTGTGAGCGACCACGTTTCAGTGCCATAGGTCATCTTGTGAAGGCCGCAGGAATTCGCTGGATGCCGGAAGCACAGAACCGGTCAAAGTGGCAGCTTGAGGCAGGCCTATGTCCAGCAGAGGACTTTCAGCTGAAATGATGATGATGATGATGATATATGAGTCGTATAGAATCAAAAACAAATCTGTCAGTTTCACGTAATTCGAGTTATGAATATGGTAACACTGTTTTTTTTAAATATTTTTTACTTATTTAGTCACATCGTATCAAAAACGGCAATATTCCACCAAAAACCTGAATGTAAAACCCATATTGCTAACAAATACAACAATCTGCATACGACTGTTTGTAATAATAAAACTACTTTTCCTAATTACCGTTAATAAGTCAAAAGTCAGATTGCTGTTTTTGATTCTATATGACTCATATATTATTATTGCTGTAAATTTTTCCACAAACTCAAACTCAAACTCAAATCATTTATTTCAATTAAACCATTTACAGGCACTTTTGAATTGTCAAGGAGTCGGTCAGTAAGAAAAATGAAGCTACATTCCCATTCCAAGCATAGGTACCTATGGAGAAGAACGGGCAAGAAACTCCATGGACACTCTTTTAAATTAAATTGTTACAAAAATATTAGTTACACATATAATGTTGAATTTATAACATAATGTGAGAACGATGTAAAAATAAAAAATAAAAACGTACACGTTAAAAGCGTCCAGAGTAGGTACACCAAATAGAAACAAAAAACAAACAAACAATTCAAAATAAAACAATTAAAATAAGCCATGGCAGCTAATAGATGACCAGTCCCAACTGACGGCGCCCGTTCACGAACATGACGCATGGATTAGCACCATTCAGCTCAACCATTTTGAAGGGAGCTAAATGATCCAACACACGCGCCACCATCAGCGAGACATCACAAATCAAAATACAACCATTTAGCTGACAGGGGGGACACCTGACTCTTACAAAAATTTGCACTTTTAAGCTTAATATTACGCTAAGGGAACCCTGAATCGTTTTTTTTTTTTTTTTTTACCTCTTTCTCAGCCTGATTAATATGTATACCCATGCCAAATTACAGCTTTTTAGTACTAAGAGTCTCTGAGCTAAGCTGCAGACAGACATGGCGAAACTATAAGGGTTCCTTGTTGACTACGGAACCCGAAAATCGGCTATATTGGGATTTCATCATTAGCAATAAAACGAGCTACGTAAGTACCTATCCTATTCTTTTCCAAGAAAACACAGCAACTTATTAAACCCATGGACGCGACCACCCAATGGGGCAAGCAAAAGGAAAAGGTTAACAAGTCCATGAGAAATTAAATTACCGGGATGTTGTTTTCACAGCAGAGATGGGTTAAGTGCCCCTCGCATCGTAATAGCAATGTTCGATGGTGCTTATTTCGGGTACCGTGTTGATTCAGAGGTTGAAGAGTTTTTGGGGATCCCTTCCATGTTTTAGGGTTACTTGTGAGCAATTGAATTTAAACGGACTACGGTGTTTTAGTACGAAATTATGAAGTGAGTGTGAATTGCGAATTGTGTTTAGATTCTTTAGTAATTGTTACAAAGTTTGTTGATACATTACAGTCTGTCATTTGTAAAACCTTTATCAATCTTAACTTACTTTATTCATTGCTAGCTTTTGCCCACGGCTCCGCCCGCGTGGATATCGGTTATCGCGTAAAAAAGTAGCCTATGTCCTTCTCCATATCCCAGGCTATACCTCTGCCAAATTTCATGACGATCGGTTCAGCGGTTTAGGCGTGAAAACGTAACATACATACAGACAGACAGACAGAGTTACTTTCACATTTATAATATTAGTATGGATTTTCTCTCACATAAACAAAATTAATTACGGTTTCGTGATTACTCTCGTATAAAGTGAGAAGCTACGCAATATCTTCTCGTCCCACATACCGCAGTGTCTCAAGACGAAAGTCTATGACCAGTGCGTGTTGCCAGTGACGACATATGGCACTGAAACGTGTTCGCTCACAATGGGCCTTATTAGAAGGCTCAAAGTCATTCAAAGGGCAATGAAGAGGGCTATGCTTGGAGTTTCCCTACGTGATCGAATCAGAAATGAAGAGATCCGCAGGAGAACCAAGGTAACCGACATAGCTCGAAGAATTGCCAAACTTAAGTGGCAATGGGCAGGGCACATTGCGCGTAGAATAGATGGCCGTTGGGGCCGAAAGGTTCTGGAGTGGCGACCGCGTACCGGAAGACATAGCGTTGGAAGGCCTCCAACAAGGTGGACCGATGATCTTATGAAAGCCGCAGGAATCCGCTGGATGCGGGAAGCACAAAACCGGTCGAGGTGGCGGTGCTTGGGGGAGGCCTATGTCCAGCAGTGGACGTCTTTCGGCTGAAATTATGAAGGGAGTGAGAAGTTTTTATGTTTAAAATTCAACTTAGATTTGATAACTAAGTCGAATAATAAACAGAATAATAGGTATCTATTTTATTCTTAAAAGTCCCTTCACTAATACAAATCTATACTAATATTATAAAGAGAGAGAGCGAATTTTGTGAGTTTATGTATATGTGGAGAGTAATCTCCGGAACCACAGCTCTTATTTAAAAAAAATCTTTCACCATTTGAACATTATTCCAGAGGGATATACGCCACATATCCATACTAATATTATAAATGTAAAAGTAACTCTGTCTGAACCGATCGTCTTGAAATTTGGCAGAGATATAGCCTGGGTTATGGAGAAGGACATAGGCTACTTTTTTACGCGATAACCGTCATACACGCGGGCGGAGCCGCGGGCAAAAGCTAGTTAAGATTTAAAAAAAAAGTTCGAAGCCGGGGTGAATCGCTAGTAAGTAATATACAGCAAGTTTTCATTCATAAAAATCTCTTCTGAAACTTTGGAGTGTAGATTGGCTTTTATCTCTGACTGTGAAGAAATAAGCTACTTATAGAGACCGCGAATTTTAGTAACCGGCGGCGCCGATATACCAGCGCTTCTCGGCGCCGACAAGCGCTGGTTGTCAATGACCTAATATTTGAGCTCACAACATCTCAATTACTCGATCTTTAAGAGCCTTAACTATTGAAACAAAACGTTACTTTCGTACATAAGAACTTAGAAATACAAGGCTAAAATCTTGATCAAATTATTAAGTTGAATTTGTTCTATTAACTTTCTTACGATATATATTTTTAATTTCGTCTATTGAGTTTATTACTCTAAAACTGTTCTATTTCTTAAGGCAAAGTTCTTTGAGCGTGCATTTTTGTTCTAGAGGTGGTAGCTGGGCTCGAGTAAATTGTGCCGTGAATTTCGTTAATTTTGGGTTGAAAATTATATGTTTTACGATTTTAACTATGTTAAACCCGATGGACATTACATCATCATAGACGTTTATTTTGATGTGATTTTCAATACATAATGTGGTATAATATTGAAATAAAATTATTTTAATCTACAAAATAATGGTATGTTTGGTTTTTTTTTCTTCTATCGAGCGAACTTTATCCAATTATGTTACGAGTACCCGACGTACTTACAGAAAAGTTTCAAAAGCAACATATAATTTTTTCACGTGTTTAATCATTATCGTTTCTAAATAAAATGATATTAAAATTACATTTTCTAGAGGTTAACTTGAAGAACCTCGCCTTAATTGTATAAGTGATTTTTGAACTGCCATTGTTCCAACGTCTAAAATAGATTTAGTGAACAAAATGTATACGTATTTGTTAAATGTGTGATAATCCTAAATGTTTCATTTTCTGGCAATTTTTTTAAAAGACCGGCCTTTTTTTTTTTCTTTATAAATACTTTCTTGCAATCATTAATCATATAACTAATACAAACGTAATATTATTAGTAACTGACTTTTGCCCGCGGCTTCGCCCGACGCCCGCGTGAATGTTGGAATATATCCCACGGGAATGTATGTGTATCATTTTTGATACACATTGTATTAACAAGTGTGTGCAAAAATGATACACTGGCGCTGAAGGTGTTAACGGCTGTAGTGAATTGAGTTAGGGGTCGAATAAACACTGCACGATACTTGTTAGCGAAAATCCATTCAGTAACGGTCTCGGGTGTCCAGCTACGAGTATATCACTCTGAAGGTAACAGGAGATTGCATAGATTGTACCATTGATAGAAGTAGTACATTTCAGTTTCAATAGTACCTACGTGTGTATTGTTGTAAGCCTTACCCCATCAATGTTATACTAAAATACCACTCACTACAAATGAGAAGAAATTTAAAAAATGCATTAAACGCACACTATTTTTAAAAGCATAATATAATTTGGATGATTCCACAGGACTGTGCAAAGTGCAGCTAGTGCTAAGTGAAGTACTAACACAAGTTTTATATTAAAATATGTATGTTTAGGGTAAGGTATGTTTCTATGGGCCTGTGTTGCCTGAAATAAATGGTTTTATTATTATTTCCTTTATTTCATTAATATACATATAAATTACATTTTTAAATATTTGAATATAAAAATTATAAAAACATTTAAAAATATAAAAAATAGTGGCCCATCGGCATCAGGAACAGGGTTCAAGCTGCCGGTGGTCAGGGCTCTAGAGAGAGGAACCTTCTCACTATGCGTGCCGTGTCTAGAAGTACTGCTTTCTGAATCAAGCCCCTTGACCCAGCCGCGCAATGAGAGCCTCCTGAGGTGTTGGTTGAGGCTCTCCGCTATTAGGCCATTTACCAATGATTGCAGAGTTCACGTCCCACATGTCGACAACTTCGTGTGCTAAGTCAAGATACTTGATTTTTTTATCTTTCTCAGCTGTCACGAGATTCTCGTCATGGAGGACAGCGATATCAACAATCATTGCACGGCGCTCTCGTCGATCTGTCACCACAATATCAGGCTTATTATTATATTTTTTTATATTTACATATCTCGGGACCCTGGGGTCCCGGACCTTTGGAAGGCGTACGAGGGGCCGAAGCCAACTCGCAGAGGCCCGTTAGACGCTTTTTAATTAAATGAGATTATTATTATATCTATACTATAATACTCGTAATATAAAGCTGAAGAGTTTGTTTGTTTGTTTGTTTGAACGCGCTAATCTCAGGAACTACTGGTTGGAATTTAAACATTCTTTTTGTGTTGGATAGTCCATTTATTGAGAAATATTATAGGCTATATAACATCACGCTAAAACCAATAGGAGCGGAGCATAAACGAAAAATGTTGCAAAAACGGGAAAAAATATTCCTTTTTGAGAGCTTCCGTTGCGTGCGCTGCGTAAACGGTTCAAGTTAGGGGAAGGTAGGGCAAAAAGGGCATGTTAAGCCTAATCAAGTAAAATGCACATTAATCGTAAGATATTTAATAATTAAAGTGAACACAAATTAACATTACCTCTTTGGCTATTAAAATATAAAAAAATAACATAACAAATAATCAACGTTTCTTAGGCACAATATATTTTTTTTAATCTAGAAAAAACCCGTTTTGCCTACAGGAGGTGGGTAAAAAGGTTACCCTAGGCGGGCAAAGAGAATACTGATGCGGGCAAAAAGAACATTAGGTTCTAATCATAGCAAAAATCACAAAAGTAGGATCCATGACCATTGTATGAAGTGCAAGATTCGTGTGCCCATTCTTGACACTGTGAACACATAATCCAGTCTTCTGCCGGAGGATCCACATATAATTCTTTACAAACTAAACAAAAACAGTCTTTTTCTCTTGGTTTAGGCTGGTTTGCAGAAATTCTCTTCTGATGCTTTGCTAAACCAGACGTCGACGGATTTGCCTTTTTGAGGTTTTCCTTTTGTGTTTTTTTCTTCGCTGTCTTTGTCTTTTCCTGCTTTATCTTCGCTTTTTCAAATTTATCTTTTTGTTGGATTTTGATGGGCGTACTTGTTAAGACTTCTGATTTTTGCAGCTTTCTACGTCTGTTTGCCTTTTTCTCAACACCGCAATCCGGCAATGGATATATTTCCTGGAGAATACTGATATTCTGAGATCTGTCAATTAGTGGTGTAGTTGTTCCATCCATTGGATCTATGTTCGGAATATTCAGCTCAGATGGAATGTATTCTGAAAAAACACTTTCACTTCGTGGAGAAGCTTCGTTTTGTACAACGTCAGGTCCGCGATTTGATGTAGCAGCTGTGATCTCCACTGGTTCTTGCTCAGGAACATTTTCCGGCTGCTGTTTAACATTTTCAGATGCGGCCCCCGTGGTCTGCACTGGTTCAGGCTCAGATACATTTTCCGGTTGCTGTACAACACTTTGAGATCCAGCACCTGTGATCTCCACTGGTTCAGGTACAGGAACATTTACAGGCTGCTGTTCAACACTATCAGATCCAGCACCCAAAATCTCCACTGTTTCTGCAACTGGAATGTCCTGGTCTTGACAGTAAACAGCAGCAGGTGCAAAATACTCTTCTGGAATAGAATGTCGATCAAACGGTTGAATTCCGGCTGCGCGAAAGCCACTTAAAGCATTTTGCGGTGTGGCTGCTTTTAAATAAGCTTGAGTCACTAATCTTGCAATATCATACTGTCCAATCACTCGACCT
Source organism: Dryobota labecula (assembly GCA_947523025.1). Lineage (NCBI taxonomy): Eukaryota > Metazoa > Arthropoda > Insecta > Lepidoptera > Noctuidae > Dryobota > Dryobota labecula. The sequence goes on from OX383292.1 coordinate 5,839,678, forward strand.
GGATGAGCCTTTTGAAATTTATTGATTTCAATTTCGAAAAATGTTTTGAACGGCGAATATACAGCCACGTCGAGTGGTTGCAATTTGTGGGATGTATGAGGCGGTATCGTCAAAAATACAACATTGTTGCTGGTGGCGTACTCCAAAGCAGGATAATATTTATGTGACTCGTGATTGTCTAAAAGTAGCAAAGCTTTACAATCTTGAGTTGGTCTGACCCAACTGACAAAAACTCGAAGCCACTCCAAAAATATTTCACCACTAATCCACCCACTATCTGAAACAGAAGCTTCACATCCTGGCATGGAACCATCAAGCAATCTAGCTTGGAATCTTTTCCTTTTGAAAATGAAGAAGGGCGGTGGTGCAAAATTTCCAGATGCACTGCAGCAGCAGACAACTGTTGTAAGTGTCCCCTTTTCTAAGCTGCTAACCGCCCCTACTTGCTTTTTTCCATAAACTGACAGCACCTTGGGTTGTTTTGTAGATGATGTTCTGACACCTGTTTCATCCATGTTATAGATCATGTCTGGCCTGATATTTTCTTTTTCTATGATTTTTTGTAATAAATCGTAGAACCTGTTCACCGCTGGTTTATTAAACGCTTGTAGCCTAGCTATGGATGTAGATTCAGGGGTACGCAATACAATTTCTGGGTGACGCTTTTTAAAGTTTTTATACCATTGTTTGCCTGCCACATTGCTTTTAAAAGGCGTTTGTTTTTTTTTGCGCTTGGCAAACTCACCAACTAATTGTAAGAATTCTGTCTTGGTAAGACCGTAAAAGAGTGCATCTAGGTCCTTAAGATGCTGTACTAGCTCCAGTTCTTCTGCTTCTGTAAAAATAGGAGTGAACCTGCCTAGTTTCTTAATAGAAGACCCTGTCTTGACACGTCGCTGTAATGTGCTATATGGTATACCATATTTTAAGGAAGCTCCTTTGATGCTACTTTTTTTGGCTTCGTTAATAGCTTCTCGCATCGTACGCTCCGACCAAGAAGCTCTCAATGTTCGTCTTGTGTAATTATACACCATCTGTAATAGACATATTAGTAATGAGAAACAAAAACAAACCATAGCCACATATATAATATTTGGCGGGCAAAAAGGGTATTACCCGTTTTGCCCGCTATCGTTATGCCCGACACCCCCCGCTAACCGTAACCCCGACAAAAAAATAATAACGCTCATAATGTTTTTAGCTGAAAGCACTCACTTTAGATAACACACAAACCAAGCTCAGTTATCGAAAACACTGACATACAATAAGCTTTACATAAACCATCAATTTCAAAGGGTACTTACCTCTAAAATATTTTATTTTTTTGCGCGGGAATTGACAAGGTGTCCAGTGCATCCACCATACACGCGCGGCTCGCCGCGGCTGACTGAATTGTATTGTGAAGGAAGTGCGCTAGCGCTATACGTAAATGTTTTGTCTCGTTCTTGTTTTAACCGCGTGGTAGAGGATATACCCCTCTTGCCCACCATGTTCTTGTTGCCCGACCTTCCCCTACGTAAATATCATGTATGATGGAATTGTTCGTCTTTGAAAGTCCGCGACAGCATATGTCTATCTTTTAAGATTGACTCACTATAACCTTTTTTTATGGTAATCAAATTTGTTCTATTATTTGCGAAGGAGTTTTGTAAACATAATATTAATCCTTATCCAAATAAATATGTTATTAATCACAATTATTTAAATGTAAACAAAATTGTCCTTGACATCACTTGATTTCAATCAACATCTTAGGAGATACCATAATTTTAAAATAACTCCGTAACAAAATAAGTAGAAAATTTATTAATTAAACCACTCTCTCTTAGGTGACGCAGACGAAGTTGCGCGGGTCAGCTATATTATAAAGCTGAAGAGTTTGTTTGTTTGGTTGAATGCGCTAATCTCAGGAACTAGATACTGGTTCGAATAGAAAAATTATTTTAGTGTTGGATAGCCCATTTATCGAGCAAGGCTATAGGCTATATAACATCACGCTATGATCCTTAGGAGCCAAGCGAAAAGAACAAAAGTCAGAAAGAACGCTAAGCGATAACGAAGCTATAGCGCGAGCGAGCGACGGGATGCGACGCGATGGGTGGGCCGAAATTTCACGCGGACGAAGTCGCGGGCAGAAGCTCGTCGTAGATAAAAGTGCGTGGTTAAATGCTAGTCCTGCTTTAATTTTAATACTTGGAAGTTGCCTCTCCTTTTTAGGATTCCAAAGACAACAAGGAACCCATATAGTTTCGCCATGTCCGTCTGTCTATCTGTCTGTCCGCGGTTTATCTCAGAGACTCTTAGTACTAGAAAGCTTTAATTTGGTATGGGTATACATATGAATCACGTCGATAAAGTAGTAAAATAAAATCTTTTTTTTAGGCACTCTTCCTCTGCATGTAAAGTAGGGATAATATCTTTTTTTGCTCTCAAAGTGTGGAATATCGTCGGATAGGCCGTTTAAAAATATTACGGTTTTTAAAAACCAATTTTCGTTTCAGGAATCCGTTTGCGTAATATTAAGCTTTAAAGTGCTAATTTTTGTTAGAGTCAAGTGTCATGCTCACTTAAATGTCTCACTGATGGTGGCGCGTGTATTGGATCATTTGGTTCCCTACAAAATGGTTGAGCTGGATGGCGCTGATCCTCGCGTCATGTTCGTGAACGGGCGCCGTCAGTTGTGACTTGTAATCTCTTAACAGCCAGGGCTTATTTTTAATTTTATATTTATTATCAAAATCAAAATCAATCAAAATATTTTATTTCACATAAACCTTCATGGGCACTTATAAAACTTCAGAAGCTAGGTGCACGGTCCCAATTAGTCGTTTCCTATGGAGAAGAACCGACAAGAAACTCCACGGTTACTCTTTTAAAAATAATTGGCTTTACAATAATAATTATTATTATGAATTATTTTATTCATTTTTTTACATTATCTAATATCTTGATTTAAAAAAGTGTCCTTGGAGTTTCTTGCCCGTTCTTCTCCATAGAGATCTACGTTTTTGAAGGGGCAACTAGCTTCAATTTTCTAACCAACTGACCGACTCTTTGACAATTCAAAAGTGCCTGTAAATGGTTTAATTGAAATAAATGCTTTGAGTTTGAGTTTGATCACCAAAGAATCAATGTTGAAGAATAATTCCATTGCTTGAAATTGTCAAAATTAGAAATTGTCACTTCCTACAACAGTTCACTGTTGGACGTAGATCTCTTTAACATCAATTAGGTAGCTTCTAAATTATATTTGTAATGAAATCACAGATTGTTATATCAGCTAATCGAAGTATAATCCTGGCTTGCTAGGTGCTCCCAAGCCTCTTATGAATATATCTTTTATACTAGATTTGATGCCAATCAGATCAAAATAAAAAACCATATGTCATTTTATTCAATTATGGCTGACAATCAGCACTATTTGAACGTCAAAATTAAATAAGACAGACCCAAATCCTATATCTGGTCATTTCCTTTTTCCTTTTTGAGCTATTTTGATTTAATGTATTTTTATTTTTTCTCTTCAACTCTTACACACTTTGTCTACATCTCTATATCTACTTTCCTATCGCAGGTATGTTGGAAGAGATTTCATTAGAAATAAGCATCACCTTTGTACGTATTTTTCTGTTCCTTTCTTCTTGTCTGTTTATATGTGTGTACATAAATTGTTAAATAAATTAATAGCAATAGAATGTTTAAATATTGTTCTACATTAAATGATGTATGGAATAGCGTTTACTTGTAACTGCTTTCAGATGTGTATATAAAATCATATCACATACTAAATACAAACTTTATGTTTTTATTTCGGCGCCTTTTCTTTTTATAGCATCGTCTAGACAGTTTCAATATTGGACTTTAAAAATGAAGTTAAATTGTTAAATTATGCGTTGAAACTTAAAAGTTTTGATTGGATTGAGTTTTCATGGCTTTTATAATAGAGATAGTGTTTTAAGCAGCCATTTTGTTCTTTGAATATTGTATTTTTATTGGACTATCTTTTATTTTCTTTTCTTGACTTCGATAGTGACCTATTGGTGACATACGTTTATCCTCGAATATCTAAAATGCACAACTGTTTTACCAAATTCAATCAATCTGCCTAGCTTTTTCCCAACTATGTTGGGGTCGGCTTCCAGTCTAACCGGATGCAGCTGAATACCAGTATTTTACATGGAGCGACTGCCTATCTGACCTCCACAACCCAGTAACTGGGTAACACGATACCCCTTGGTAAGACTGGCTGTCAGACTTTTGGGCTTCTGACGACCCGTAACGACTATCAAAGATCCACGAATGACAGCCGGGACCAACGGCTTAACGTGCTTTCCGAGGCACGGAGGAGTCTCGGTACGTAAAGATGGTCACCCATCCACGGATCAACCCCGGCAAGCGTAGCTTAACCTGACGGATCGACCCGTACGGCTCTTATTACTTACCAAATTATATGTATTTATTAAAAAGAATATTTTTGATATTTCTTTTTAAATATTTTTTTTTAATCTACTACAGGGTAGCTCTTGGCTTTCATCTCACCTAAGGCCGAAGGTGTGTGGGCTTTTATAAGCCCACACAGAGTAGCAAAAGTAGGTATAAGTTAAAATAAAACCGGTAAACACAGGAGCGCAGTCATGTATTAACAACGATTGACAATGGAGTAAGTAAAACAATAGGGAACATAAAAGTCAACATAGAATTTAAAAATATCCTTCTAAAATTGGCCAGTGTGCTGATTAACCTACAATGTAGGTTTCAACACCTCCCCGTAATCAGAACACTCTGTATGTTATGTACATCCCCAATATATACATTCTGTATAAAAATACCACATGTAAGAAAAAATATTCAAAGTACCTTAACTACTTAAAGACAAACACCCTGTACATATCAACAAATTAACGTAGGTAACAACAGTACACAAAAACAAACTCAAAAATAAACCAAGCCCTAAGTTAGCCCTAAAGATGTAAGGCGCTTGTAGTGTCTCAATTTAGGCAATGGTTTTGTGAGTATGTCTGCCGTTTGATGAGTTGATGATATGAACTTGACATCGACTTGATTTGTAGAGATGCACTCGCGGACAAAGTGATGTCGAATGTCGATATGTTTGGTGCGAGAATGATGCGTGTTATTTTTGGTAAGTGAGATGGCACTTTGATTATCACACATGATGGTTATGGGTGATGAGGATTGAAAAATGTCGGTGATGAGAGATCGGATGTGTATGGCCTCCTTACAGGCTTCACCAAGGGCCATATATTCAGCCTCGGTTGTGGATTGGGCGACCGTTCTCTGTTTTCGTGACTCCCAAGACACTGATGATCCGCACATCTGGAACACATATCCCGTATAGGAGCGTCGGTCTACCAGATTACTTGCGTAATCGGCATCAGCGTATCCAATTTCATCACCAGTGTTGCTGTATGTTAGCTTTCTATGCTTCGTAGCCTTCAGATACCGGAGAACACGCTTGGCAGCTCTCCAGTGTACCTCCCCGTAATGTGCGTTGAATTGGCTCAGAGCAGATACAGAGTGAGAAATATCTGGTCTAGTACCAATCGAAATGTACATTAATGAACCAATGAGCTGCTGTTACGGTAATTCGGGCTTTTCATCCTTGGGATCTGGTAGAACATATTTTGTTCCAGTCTCCATAGGAGTGGATACAGAGATAGCATCTGTCATTCCGAATTTAGCCATCACTTGCTCGATATATTTTGTTTGGTCCAGTGATAGAGTGCCGTCTTTTCTCGTCACTCTCATTCCCAAGCAGTCTCTAAGGGGTCCTAAATCTTTGATTACAAAGAACTTCTTAAGTTGATCCTTGAAATCTTCTTTCATCTTCTTGTCGTTACCGAAGATGAAAAAATCATCAACGAATACTGCTATAATTAGCAACTTTGCATCTTCGTGATTATAATAGATACAGTGTTCTTTTTCCGAACGTTTGAAAGAAAGTTTGTCCATAACTTCACAAACTTTTTTATTCCATTGACGTGGTGCTTGTTTGAGTCCGTAAAGAGATTTTTTGAGTAGACAAACTTTAGATTTGTCATTGGAAAAACCTTCAGGCTGTTCCATAAAAATCTCTTCCTCTAGATCACCGTTCAGGAATGCTGTCTCAACGTCTACATGGTCGATTTCCAAATCAAGTTTAGCAGCAAAGGCTAATAGCAGGCGAATTGACGATAGTCTCGCTACTGGAGAAAAAGTTTCACCGTAGTCAACACCTTGCACTTGTGTGAATCCTTTGGCAACAAGTCTTGCCTTATATTTTACAATGTTCCCATTGGTATCCCTCTTAACTTTGTACACCCACTTACATTTAATGATTTTTCTATTTACAGGTCTATTTTCAAGTGTCCATGTTCCATGCTTCTGCAAGGAATCATGTTCAGACTGCATAGCATCCAGCCACTCTTGACTATGACTGTCTTCCAAAGCTTGCTTATAGGTCTGCGGCTCGCAGTCAACGCTGATAACATTTACATAATCTGAATCTGAGTACCGATCCGGAGCACGATGTTCTCGAAGAGGGTATCTTCTGGAAGTGTTGTCTTCGGAACTGTGATCTACTGGCGGCACAGGAAGATCTTGAGCGTCAACGTAGACTTCGGATTCCAGTTGGGAGACAGAAGGTTCTCTAACAGGAGACTCAGTAGGAGACTCAGTATGATGCTCAACAGTTGGTACTTGTATAGGTTGCAGATAAGGCGTAGGAGGGGAATTTTGGGGAACAGGGGTAATAACTTCCAGATTATCAGGCTGAGGGTCTGAAATCTGTGTTTTTTCAACACCAGGTTCGATAGATGGTGGTTTATCTTCGACGAAGTGCACGTCTCTCGCAATGATGATACTCCTCGGATTCTCGGGATCTATAAGACGATATCCTTTTGTATCTGTTGAGTATCCAACGAAGATACAGGTTTGAGTCTTGCAGTCAAGTTTCTTACGCTTATCCTTCGGGATTAGGGCGTATGCTTCACAGCCAAAAACTCTTAGATGATTTAGATTCACCTTATTTCCAGTCCACATCTCTTCGGGAATTCTGTTATTAAGTGCTTGCGTAGGCGAGAGGTTTTTGAGGTAGATCGCCGTGGAAACAGCTTCACCCCAGTATGCTCGTGGTAGGCCAGAATCTTGGAGCATAGATCTAGCTTTTTCGACAACGATTCTGTTGACTCGCTCCGATACTCCGTTCTGTTGCGGAGTATACGGAACTGTGGTTTGATGTAAAATACCATTTTCCTTGAGGAACTGAGTCATGTCACGATTTACGAACTCTGTACCATTGTCGGAGCGAAAAGTTTTGATTTTGAGACCAGTTTGGTTCTCCACAAGGCTCTTAAATTCAACGAATTTACTAAAGACTTCGCATTTCGATCTTAGCAGGTAGCCAAAAGTCTTACGCGTGAAATCATCTGTAAATGTAAGTAGGTAAAGTGCTCCACCCCATGAATGCGTACTCATAGGTCCGCAAAGGTCTGAGTGAATTAATTCCAATTTAGTATTAGACCTACTTTGAGAATGTTTGAATGGCCTCTTGAACATTTTGCCTTGTAGGCATGGCACGCAGGTTTTGTTCAACTCACTGAATGATAGACTATTAAAGTCTATACCCACGGCTCGATTATTTAAAATATTTAAGGCTTTAGGATGCAAGTGACCAAGACGTCTATGCCATAATAAAGCAGACTCTTTTACTTGTGTGCTAGTGGCTTTATGTTCTGTCGTATCTAATCTGTACATACCACTATGATTTGACGCAGTTGCAATGATAGAGCCTGTCACCTTGCAATCATCTTTGAACAGGATTGTTGCACCTTTTGGTGAAAATACAACTACTAGCCCTTTCTGAACTAGGCTACGAACTGAAAGTAAATTAGTAGCTAGGTCAGGAACATATAAAACGTCAGAAATATGCTTAACCCTATCAGATATATTTACACAAACGGTACCTTTGCCTTCACTTTGAATTTGCTGACCATTGGCGACAGTTATTGGTTTAGACTCCTGCTTGAGATCCAAGAACCAATCACTCTTATTACTCATATGAGCTGTAGCACCAGAGTCAACATACCATTCAGTAGAGGTACAAAGTGAGGAGGTAGTGAAACCTGTAGGAAGACAATGATTAAAACAAGATGAAAGTGTAACGTCAGATGTATTGTTGCATATATGAGAGGACGATGAATTATTCTTGTTTCGGTTTATGCGTTTCCTACATTGAGACACTACATGGCCTAATTTTTTGCAATATGTACACGACACCTTATTAGAATCACACACAGGAACACTATTTGCATTCGATAACAAAGAACTTGATGTAGTAGATGTATCTCGACGTTCCTCCTTGAGTAGGATCGATGCAATCGAGTCTGTACTTATCCGGGTGCCGGAGTGCTCTATTGCCATCACCATGGGGCTGTAGCTGTCGCTGAGACCTGCTAACATAACGACACCAACAAGTTCATCGTCCAGGCCAGCTTGGATGGCAATCAGCTGCTGTTGCACATGGCGTATATCATTCACGTAGGCTTCCACGTTTGAGTAATTTTCAAGCTTGATGGTTAGTAGTTTCTTCATTAGTTTTAGGCGTCTCCCCAGGCTGCTATCCGCGTAAGCATCTTGCAAACGTTTCCATGTTTCATTTGAAGTTGTGGCTGTCATAACTACGGGATAAAGATTTTCACTGATGCTCAGGCAAATTTTGGCTCTGGCCTTCGCATCTTTCTGAGAAAAGTTCTCAATGTTTTCTGAAGTCGCATTCACGCAATCCCATAGTTCGTTGTCAATTAGATACATTTCCATCGCGAAGCTCCAAGTCGCATAGTTACAGCTACCTTCTAGTTTGGCAAACAACGGCGTGCTGCGGGTGACCACTACTGCTGACGACGATGCCGAGGACGGCTGTAGTGGTGACACCGACGACTGGTCTCCATTCATGGAAGTCTGTGGTATTTGCACCGATGACTGGTCCCCCACCATGACGAATGTGGTTGTCTTTAATTTTCTACTTACGATCTGGGCCCATAACCTGTGGGCTTTTATAAGCCCACACAGAGTAGCAAAAGTAGGTATAAGTTAAAATAAAACCGGTAAACACAGGAGCGCAGTCATGTATTAACAACGATTGACAATGGAGTAAGTAAAACAATAGGGAACATAAAAGTCAACATAGAATTTAAAAATATCCTTCTAAAATTGGCCAGTGTGCTGATTAACCTACAATGTAGGTTTCAACAAGGTGGAAGCGACCTTCCCCCGGAATCTTCAACCACAGAGGAACTGGCAAATGGAAAACTGAAACTGGAAAATGGCTATAGCATTAAGTGCGCCTCTGTATATTTCTGTGCTTGAAATAATAAATAAACAAACTGGCTATCTTACCTCTAACTGCTGAAACACAACAAATCCTGTTAACATTGTTGTTATGGCGACAGACTTCGATAAGATGGTGGTAGCTAGCCAGGCAGACTTAGTACAAGCCCTACCATCAACCAAACCGAGCAGAAACCTTTTCCCCCACTGGCAATCGAACCCGGGACCTCTGGATCTGAAGCAGGTGGTCTTACCACTAGAAGACACGGGCGGTTTACTTTGCAGTTACATCCCAGAAAAAACTGTATATGCTTCTTTGTGTGTCTTGTTTGGATATTATTAATTACAAATAAGTCGTTTGACAAAACAATTGTATCTCCTTTTAATTTCAATTTTAATGCCCAAAACACTGCATCATCATCATTATTGGCAGCCTTGTTCCACTCACTGCTGAGTAAAGGCCTCCTCCCTTTTGTACTATGCTTCCTTGGTCTTCGAGTCTCATCCAGGTCATCCCCGCAATCTTCTGTAGGTCGTCCGTCCACCTAGCTATTGTTCTGCCAACGTTCCCTCTAACGGTTCTACCCAAAACAATTACTTAAATCATATTCCATCATCATCATCATTTCAGCCGAAAGACGTCCACTGCTGGACACAGGCCTCCCCCAAGCACCGACACTTCGACCGATTCTGTGCTTCCCGCATCCAGCGATTCCTGCGGCTTTCACAAGGTCATCAGTCCACCTTATGGGAGGCCTACCCACGCTACGTCTTCCGTTACGCGGTCGCCAATCCAGAACCTTTCCGCCCCAACGGCCATCTGTTCTGCGAGCAATGTGCCCTGCCCATTGCCACTTAAGTTTGGCAACTACACTAGCCACTTATCTTTTTAAGGTTCTGTGCACGACAAAAAACTCCCTTTTGCCAATTTCTTATCTAATTGTAAGAAAACTTGAAATAATCGAAACATTTCTGTGTAACTATAAAAGTTTTCGTAGTGCTAAACCGTTTGTGTCAGTTACAGCACCTGTAGCCGTATTCTGCCAAAATTTCACGGTGAAAACTTAGGTGAAGTGAGTTTGGAGTGAGCGGCAATTCCTCCTGATGCTTGGGATTGACACTATTGACAGCTCACTCCACGCTCACTTCACCTACGTTTTCACGGTGAGATGGTTACAGAATAGCACTGCAGTTAATATTTTCACAATGTTTGCGCTCTTCAAAATATAGTTTATTTCGCCGTTGATTTACTTAATGAAGATAGTGTATAATCAATAAATAAAATTTTGATTATATTTCAAGGATAGCTGAAGACTATTATGTGTTTTATTTTTTATTTATTGATATGATTTGCTAAATAATAGGAAAAAATATATTACCGACTTGATATAAAAAAAAAATAGAAGTTTTTATCAATATTATTTTTCTGCTATATTTTGTATGGAAGTGAAAAAAGTGGTTCAGCCACATGCAAATAGACTATATAAAGATGTCGATGATATTTTTTAATGTTCAAAATATCAAATGTCAGTCTCGCGTCATTCATCGTCATAATGCTTCTTTTTTTATTTTTATTTTTCTTAAAACTTGTTGCGGTAAATCACTAAGATTTACCGTTAATACTAAATTTATTTGAAAAATCCCTTTCAGCCACATGCAAAACAAAAAACACGACTCTTCAAATCACAAATAATTTTGTATAATTTTTTATTCCCTTTCTCACAAACAATGAACAAAATTGATCAAAATCAGTCGATTTCGTGCACGGCCCCTACTTATTACCTATTTATTCTTACACTAGCTTCTGCCCGCGACTTCGTCCGCGTTAAATTTCTTGGTCCCCCGACCCACCCCGTCGCAACAGATTGCCTGCCCGTGCTTTTACTTCGTTTTCGCATAAACTTTCATTTTTTTTAAATGGTGTTCTAGTTAATAGTAATGTAATTCTTCCTCAAGAATTGGGCTGTAAAATGCAAAAAGATTTTTTCAAATCCAATTCGCAGTTCCAGAGATTAGCACGTTCAAAAAACAAAAAACCGGCCAAGTGCGAGTCGGACTCACGCACGAAGGGTTCCGTACCATCCATACAAATCCTTATCCTTACTAATATTATAAATGTGAAAGTAACTCTGTCAGTCTGTCTATTTGTCTGTCTGTCTGTCTGTCTGTCTGTATGTTACGTTTTCACGCCTAAACCGCTAAACCGATCGACCTGGGATATAGACAAGGATATAGGCTACTTTTTTACGCGATAACCGACATCCACGCGGGCGGAGCAAAAAAAACGGCAAAAAAATCATGTCCGTTGTATGGGAGCCCCCCTTAAATATTATTGTTTTCTGTTTTTTAGTATTTAATGTTATAGCGGCAACAGAAGTACATCATATTATGTGAAAATCTCAATTGTTTAACTACCACGGTTCATGAGATACAGTCTGGTGACAGACGGACAGACAGACAGACAGACAGACAGACAGACGGACAGCGGAGTTTTAATAATAGGGTCCCCTTTTACCCTTTGGTTACGGAAAAACTAACTCTTCAGCTTTAGAATAGACTACCTCGCAGAGTTGATCATTATTTTGCTGCGGAGTTATTATAAAACAGTTATATCTCCTAAGATATTCATTGAAATTAAATGATGTAAGGGCAACTTTGTTCAAAATTAAATACTTGAGATGAATAACGTATTTATTTGGATAAGGATTAATACCATGTTTATGAAAACTCCTTCGCAAATAATGCATTAATTTCGAACAAATTTGATTACCATAAAAAAGGTTATAGTGAGTAAATCTTAAAAAATAGAAATATGCTGTCGTGGACTTTTTTTTTGAAAATTTAAAGAGGAACAATTCCATCATACATGATATTTGCGTAACTTAAACCGTTTACGCAGCGCACGCAACGGAAGCTCTCAAAAAGGAATAATTTTTCCCGTTTTTGCAACATTTTTCATTTATGCTCCGCTCCTTTTGGTTGTAGCGAGATGTTATATAGCCTATAGCCTTCCTCAATAAATGGACTATCCAACACAAAAAGAATTTTTCAATTCCAACCCGTAGTTCCTGAGATTAGCGCGTTCAAACAAACAAACAAACAAACAAACAAACTCTTCAGCTTTATATATTAGTATAGATTCCCGAAACTTTCCGAACACTCAAAACACCGACACCATAACCTACAAGTCAATTCATCGCACCCGTCGGCCGAGGTTGTTTCGAACGTCGCTCTCATGTCATTCACTTATGGGGCTCATATGTCTTCCGACCCGACCCACGCAACCCTTATCTGACAGCTACCCATGGAAAATGCTCCATAACCTTGACATCATAAAGAGTTGCTTCGGAAGAGGAGATTGAAATATTATTTCGCTGGATAGATAAAAAATGGACTTTTGAATTTATTTCAGTAAAATAAAATGGGAAAAGGAGTTTGTAGGGACCGTAGCAGGTGACGTACCTACTGTAAATGACAAATGATTTTATTTCTGTAAGTAGGTTTTTACAAACACTTTTACACGTCAATCATACTTTAAAACTAGATGAGGTCGGCGTTTCGTATCTGACTACTCTGAGAAGACCGAAACAAACTCAGAGGTCACAGTCTCTTTTAAAGTCCAGACATAATCTTGGTCTAATCATGTGAAGACCATGTAGATTGGTGTCTGAAAATGGTCTTTAGAAGAAAGAACCACACAGATTGAGTGGCCCTGTCCATTCAGTGCACGCATTTGTCAGTAATCGTGCAGCTCAACTCAGAACATAAGAGCTCAACGATTCGACGAACAATACCAAAGAAAGGATATTTGGGCAGGCCGCATAAAGTACTCAAACTACCATACCATGATTAGAAAAAAAACTGAGAAGAAAAAATAAAAATAAACAAAGACCCACATAGTAGTAGTTTATGTATCTTTATAAATAGATACATAAAATCTTGCCCTATTTACCATGGGGTAGGCAGAAACTACAGTACGTCACCTTATTTCCCATTTTCCAAACAGTATATATATACTGTTTGGAAAAGAGGAAATAAATTCAAATACAAAATATTTTATTTCACATAAACCTATATGAGCACCAAAGAAACGTCAGAAGCTAGGTGCAGTTACCTTAGTTGAATCTGTATTAATAACTGAGCTTTGAGTTTGAGATTCAACTTAAATAACAATATTAATTTAAATTTAAAGAAAGCAGAAAGAAAGAAAAATTCTTTATTCTACACAAACATTACAAAAAATAAAATACACACATGAAAATTAGCCAAAAGCTTCGTATTCGTAATAAAAGTTTGACAATTTAGTCCATTGCTTAATGTCAGGACTAGGGACCAAAGACAATCTACACTGCGTAACTACACTGAGTTGCAACCCTGGCAAATGACAACAAACAAACAATCAAAACAAAACCAAAATGCCGATTGCAATTTAGCGTTTTATACGACAGACTAGCTACCAAAGCACTCAAATAAAATATTTGTTACATGTGACTAGTGACCCACCTTTCCGTCGAACAGGTGCAACCTACTAATGTTGCGAAATGTCAAAACATTGAGATTTCAGTGCTATATCTAAGTACAAATTTATTAAATTATTCTAATTTACACAAATCAATTAAATTCCAATGTCAAAAATACTATTAGACTAGAATTATATAATATAAAAATTAAATTAGGTCATACATTATTTACATTATATTAAAAGTTACAGTCAAACACTTTCAAATAAGTGCCCGCCCCTAACTGTTCCCGGCGCAAAAGTGCCCATAACGCTTGCTGCATTGCCACGTTAGATGGCAATGGCTAACCTTTGCAACAAGAACAAAGTCAAATAATAAAAATAAATCTAAGTTAAATATTATAATTTAACCTCACGGAATAAATTAATTCGCAGTGACGTTCAGAATCACTGCGAATGAATTTATTCCGGAAGCTAATAATTTGCGTGTCCTTAACTGCGTCAGTGGTGCCGATTTCCTTGTTCACAAACTAAACTCAATTTAAGTTCAGTGCATCTTTTTCTTTCTATTTCATTAAGAAAAGGACAGAAGATAAATTTTAGTTTAGTCCTGCCAAATTAATCAGCGCCTGTCATTACTCCATACAAGTTTAGACGTGATTAAAAACTTGCCAACTAAAATTACGTAAATTTACGTCAAGCGCTGATTAATTTGACAGGACTAAACTAAAATTTATCTTCTGTCCTTTTCTTAATGAAATAGAAAGAAAAAGATGCACTGAACTTAAATTTAGTTTAGTCTGTGAACAAGGGAATCGGCACCATTATCCATAAAAGTTTAGAAGAACATCCATTTGTAATAAGATTAGACATTTAAGTAAACCTTTTTTACAGTCCGTTCAACCGATTTTGACTTCTATTGCGTTGGTGGCATGACAAATGGTAACTGCAGTAAACAGTTGGTATTGGAACTACTTTTTTACTTTTAATGCCATTTTTATACCCACGGAATAGAAGTGAACGGGCTGTAAAAAACGTTTTTAAATGTGTAATGGTACCTATTTCAAATGGAATATGAGCGGTCACACAAACACGAAAAACGACTTTGTTTTATACATATGCATGGATATAAATTTATCATTGTACAAGTATTGTACAACCAATCATTGTACTGTACGTCATATTCATAACTGTACTTACGCATACTAAGTTTTCAATCATTCATTAGTTCACTCGAAATGTCCTCACAATACAAAACAAAGCAACTTATCTTCATCATCCAAACACAAACTGTACCACAAATCCCCGAACTGTAATACAGGTATCACATTGCCGCGTTTCATTGAAATTACCAAGATTACTTAGCACAAGTGTTTGCCGATTTTCGAGTGAACAACCCCTGAAAGCTTTGGTACAATTAAACTACATGTCTCATACGTGAATCCTCTATGCTTCACGGTAAATAATATGTAGAATTTGACAAGTCCGTAATAGAGTCGAGACAACCCACAAAGGTCAAACGTTTCGGGAAATTGTTTTCAGAAGGTCGCCATTGATTGGATTGGCGATCGTAGTTTGTTTTATGTTTTTAGAATACGCTGGTTCTTGTGGTTAGGTTAGTGGTAAGCAAAAACTATGATGCTTGAGTGGTTTTATTGTGTACATAGTCTAAAATGATTTATGATTGTTTTTATAAAGGATATGTTTCGAGATTTTCGCATTCTTTGGAACTGTTAGCTCAATGTTTTCAAGTTTTACATGGTGTTAATGAAAGTTTTGAGTATGAACGTGGGTTATAAGAACACAGGAAGACCAATGAAACGATTCATGAAAGATGGTATAAAAGAAAGAAAGTACCAGAAATTATCTTTGAAATAGTGATAGAGATGTATGGAAGCAGACATGCTGTGCCAGTGACAAATAAATTGGAATAAGTTGAAGAAGCTGATGTTGAAGTACCTAAGAGCTTAAAAAACTGACAAGATCTTACTGTAAAAATATCCCCCAAGAAATATAGGTATATGTATGGATGATTGTTCCTAGCAGAGGCGTAGCGCGCTAACAACTTCATTCCTACCGGCTTCCCTTCGGACGATCTGAATAGCAACTTCACCTACCATAATATTGAAGCAACATAAACGCCTATTCTTAGTTATGAATCCGACAACAACACAAATTGTTGTTAATAAGCCGGCGCCACGCGTGATAATCTCGAACTAAAAATTCATACAATAGCGATCCCGTCATGACGGCACTTAAGGTCACGTGGCATAGCTTAATATATGGATGACAGTAACTTGCTATCTATCAGATTATGAACGAGACAGACATGCGGCGCCGTCGGTGTAAACGAGATAGAGGAATATAACGCATTTTATTTAATTTTCACTTGTTGAATTGCATTTTTTTTTTCGATTGGTTATTCCAATAATAATTTTAAAATTATTAGTAAAATTAGTACCAGAGTTTATTTCTGTAAAACATTGAAAAGTTTTTGTGCATTGGTAGCGTCTCAGTGGTTATGCTTCTTACGACAGATGATGTTAAATTCAGTAAAGCAAACGAATGATTTTGATTTCTGCGTAATTAAATTAATTTACTTATACGTAGTTAGAAGACTGTATAATAGAACTGAACAATTTTTCTTCGGCTTCCCTCTTACAAAATGTCAATCCTCGCCACTGGTTCCTAGCTACTTAGAGATAACTTTATAAAGTCAAAGTTGTCACAATATCACCCAAATTTCCGACTCAAACAACAGTAACTTCCATCATTTATCTTCAAGATACCGTCCCAAAAGCAGCTGAATCATTATCAAAGGTTTCCGAAGTCAAGCAAAATTAATACTCAAGAAAATTAGCAGGTCACTTAGTATTGCGAAGCACAGATTATACGGAGCTGCCAATACTTATTGTTCAGAGGAAATTTAGTAGCCATATATCAGAAACACAAAAGGCTCTGTATAATAAACCTTTGCCAAGTTGAGAAGTTGTGTTACAAAGTAAGTTGCAGCCCTTATTTTGGTGGCATGTTTTTTGGTAGGTATTTAGGGCAGGTTCAGATTACAGAAAGCTTTCTGCCCATCGATGCCCAAAAATGCTCGACTGGCTGTTCACAATGATGTGCTAGTATACGCATACGCTTATATATGGAAGTGAATGTTGGGTACATTTCATTTCACAGGCACCAGCACACCATTGTGAACAGCCAGTCGAGCCTTTTCCAACATCAACTGGTTAGTCACAATCCATTCCACATCATCTTACGTTTTTCCATCTCTATCCTACCTATATACACATAAACCTTCTCTCTCTACCATCCACCTCGATAGATGTACATTGGCAAGGAATACTCGAAAAATTGGCAAAAGAAGCAAGAAGTAGAATAAATGCTGTGGAAATTCATTCTTTACGAAGCATGTGTGACGTGACTATGAATGATAGGCTGAAAAAGAAGATGTAGTGACAAAAATTGAAAAGAGTATGCTTAGGTGGTTTAGTCGTGTTGAGAGGATGTATAAAAAGCGACTAACAAAAGGTATTTACAAGGCCTATGTGAGTATAACGCCGGGAGGAGACGCCCTAGGAGGACATATTATAGTGACCTAGTTGATGATGTTCTTCAGAAAGGTCAGGTATGTAGCACTCGCAACCGGCGTGCGTACGACCAGATGTGTGAATGTAAACGAAGCAAAAGTATGTAAGACACAAACCCGTACAACAACAAACAAATACACAGATACATAAACACCCATCCACAAACACACACTCAGACACAAACACCCATGAAAAACCACACTCATATCCATACATGAAAGCATACACACCCATACACAAACACAACCACATACAATAAACACAAATACACACACTCTCACCCATACACAAACAAATAAATACACAAAATACCATACACAAACACCTATACACACACACACACACCCTAACACCCATGCACAAACTCACATATACCATTACACATATACACAAAACGGTTCAAAAACAAACAACAAACGCACTAACACACATGCATAAACACACCCTCATCCATACACAAACAAATAAATACACAAACTACCATGCAAAAACACCTATACACAAACACACAAACAGGCATGCATAAACACACAAACCCGTTCAAAAACAAACAAAACACGAATGCACAAACACACACACATCCCTACACAAGAAAATAAAAACACAAACTACCATGCAAAAACACCTACACACAAATACACAAACAGCCATGCACAAACACACAAACCCGTTCAAAAACAAACAAATACACAAATGCACAAACACACACACACATCCATACACAAACACATACTCACCCAAACACAAACAAACAAATACACAAACACACACAAACTCACACTCACCCATTAAAAACAAACAAATACACAAACACACACAAACGTCCATACACAATCACACACCCAGACACAAACACCCATGAACAAACACACTCATATCCATACATGAATGCATACACACCCATACACAATCACATCCCCATACAATAAACACTAATACACACACCCTCACCCATACACAAACAAATAAATACACAAAATACCATACACACACACACACAAAGACCCATGCCCAAACTTACATATACACACAAAACGGTTCAAAAACAAACAACAAACGCACAAAACACACACATCCATACACAAACAAACAAATACACAAACACACACAAAATACCATGCAAAAACACCTATACACAAACACACAAACAGCCATGCTCAAAACACAAACCCGTTCAAAAACAAACAAATACACAAATGCACAAACACACATACACATCCATACACAAACTCACACTCACCCAAACACAAACAAACAAATACACAAACACACACAAACTCACACTGACCCATACACAAACAAACAAATACACAAACACACACAAACTTCCATGCACAAACATACATTAACACCCATGCTCAAACACACCCAATATTTGTTTTTTTGGCTGTGATAGACGGAAAGACACACGAGTGTTCGTATAAGGGTTCTGTTTTTTCCTTTTGAGGCACGGAACCCTAAAAACGCTTTGAAACCTAAACTCGAAGGTCCCACCTTCGATTCTCAACTTCTATAGGTATATTGAGACATTTGATCATGTGCGGGCCATTTCCTTGGTTATGAATCAAAATGATAGCGTATGATATAAAGGAACTCGTTTTATTAGCTGTTCATCTCCTAGATAATACTGAAGTAGTTCGATGGCTTCGCAAATCTGGTAATTTAGTGATTTGTTACAAAAATATTTTGTTCTCATTTCATGAACACACGTCTGCCTACCCCTCGGGGATTACAGGCATGGTGTTATGTTAATATTGATATACATACTAATATTATAAATGCGAAAGTAACTCTGTCTGTCAGTCTGTTACGTTTTCAAGCCTAAACCGCTGAATCGATCGTCATGAAATTTGGCTCAGATATAACCTGGGATATGGAGAAGAATATAATATGCTACTTTTTGAGGCGATAACCGACATCCACGCGGGCGGAGCCGCGGGCAGCTATTAGACTAATGCAAACTCAAACTCAAAGCATTTATTTCAACTAAGCCAATTACAGGCACTTTTGAATTGTCTAAGAGTCGTTCAGTTAGTCCAAACCATAGATCTCTATGGAGAAGAACGGCCAAGAAACTCCAAGGACACTCTTTTAAATCAAGATATTAAAACATCCTAGGTACATTGTTCTTGTTGCTACTATATGTGAGAACAATGTAAAAAAAATTGGTTGTCTGTATAGTTGGTTTACGGACGATAGTTTAACGTGACAACGTCATAACAAAACATAGAACAAACGGGCGTAACGGGACAATGAGCGTAACGGGACAATGAGTCATCCTTTTTCGTGCATGCAGCCGGCGTTCATCGATTTATTAGGCGTTGTCACGTCAAAAAATACTGTCCGTATGGATTGAGGAACCATGTCTCATATTTAACAGCAGGTACTACCAGCCGATTTTGTGGGCCCGATCCTGGAATTTGTTGCAAAACCCTTAAAAAGTTACAAGATGTTTAAGGTGACTCCTAAGCCGTCTGAATTGAGGAGCCACCTTAAAACTCGCAATCTTTAAGGTTAAAACATTAAAAATAAGCCCTGGCCGTTAGACGACCAGTCTCAACTGACGGCGCCCGATCACGAACATGACGCGTGGATCAGCACTATCCAGCTCAACATGCCTTTATTGATTGATGGATTTAACGTTTTTTAAACATCGAAACAAACATGTTGGCACAAGTTCTCTGTGTATGTCCCCAATATAGGTAAGAACGATCCCCGACTATGAAGTTTGGATCGCGGAGGCTTTGGCAGGTAACAGACAGCAAAGACGTAAATTGCACCTCAAATTCGTTAAAGTATACAGCTCAGTTTTTATTTTATTTATTTGGAATAATATTAGAAATCTCGTCGTCCATTGTTAGACACTTAGTACCGTTACAACCCCCTGTCAAACACCCTTAAACTATCATAAATTGTAATTATACTTACGTTATTGTATAAAAGTTGAGTTATATACATATATGTTACTTAAAAAGATGATGATAACTATCAAAAGATGTCCGATATCGCGGGTGCGACAAGAGTCGCGCCATTCTGCGCGTGCCTTAATAGAGAAGTATGGAAGAAAATGACATGTTACGTCGACCCCAAATAAATTGGGATCAGGGCAGGTGAATAATGATGATGTTTTAACTCTCTATAAATTCTAAAGTTAATAGTTGCACATGCCTACAAGTCGTGCAATTTTATGCAAGCATGACACTGACATCGATAATATTTATATAGTATTTAAAAATCTTTTTTTTGTCCATTTGTATAATTCTGGATTAAAGTTCTCTTTCTGACTTAATTTCGGAAAATAGCCACTAGGCACAAAAATCACATCGTATATTTCAGTAGCCACGGCTAGTGTTTTTTTTTTCCGAAATAAACGACTCAAGTAAAAGAAACAACTACATTCACCAAGCATTCTTTCGTGAAAGATACAGGCATGTATTGCGGCTTAAAAATATTGTTTTTGGTCATCATAAGTTATTGATTTGTGAACTGGTAAGAAAAAGCGTCAAATTACAAGTTTGTCAGTCGGAGAGGAATGTAAATAAAAGCTTGTAAAAATAGGTAGAATTCTTTCACAATTATTTAAGGAAGATTTTTTTTTTTGTGTTTGTAACGGTTCCGTACCCAAAGGGTGCCAACGAGACCCTATTATTAAGGCTCCACTGTCCGTCCATCCGTCTGTTACAGGGCTGTATCTTTTGAACCGCAATTAGTAGACACTTGACATTTTCACAGAGCGTGCACTAAGGCGGGTTGTTTCACGGCCATTTGACGCACGCATATGCGTCATAAATGGCGCTAACTATCGTTAAACCAAAAAAAGCGATGTTTCACAAAATTATGCCCTTAACTTTCGTTAAAAAATAACGATTACAGTAACCCACTGGTTAACGTCATTTTATTCTTCTACATTTGCAGTGAAACAAAGCTTTGTATTTAACGAACGTTAAACATCATATTATGTAATCATTATTATTTGACGTATGTATGTTACGTTAACCAACCGTTTGAAAGAACCGGCCCTTATTATGGCCGCTATAACAATAAAGTTAAAAATTAAAGGGGGCCCCCAAACATACGTAAAAACTTGTAATTTTTCTGTGTTTTTTGCTCAATCTTAATAATGGCATAAATGGCAATCAAACTCAAACTCAAACTCAAAGCATTTATTTCAATTAAACCATTTACAGGCACTTTTGAATTGTCAAAGAGACGGTCAGTTAGTCAGAAAGTTGAAGCTAGATGCCCATTCCAATACGTAGATCACTATGGAGAAGAACGGACAAGAAACTCCAAGGACACTCTTTTAAATCAAGATATTACATAATCCTGGGTACATTATTCTTGTTGCTTCTATATGTGAGACAATGTAAAAACTAATAAAACAATTCAAAATATAAAATTACTAATTAATACATACAAACCTCTAATTTAACATTAATACTCGCATACTCTCATGGCGACGATACCGACTTTAAATGATTTTTTACTGAAGATCACGTCTAAACAAGTAGTGTTAACGATTTGGAAAAAAAAAGTTAAATTAGAGCATTTTTTTAACAATAATAATAATGAGTTCTTACAATTACTATTAGGACAACTGATTTCTTAACAAATATTTAACATAATTTTTATGAATAGTGCAACAGTTAGTTAATTATGTTAATATATACTTAAATACTAATAATTAAGGTCTTAAACATGTAGAATTTCTATATTATTTACAAACAAACAACAAACACAACTCAACTAACGCACAACGGACCAAATAGGAGTCTAAAGTGCGGAAAAGGGAGCCCCATCATCATCACAACTCAACCAAAATCTTAAGTTTGTTCTTGGGATGAATACATATCAACTACGGAACCCTTCATTGTGCGTGGTCCAACACGCACTTGGCTGGATTTATTTTTTCTTTTTTTTTCGTGGCCTGCTATATGTTTGCTTTCAAACTCCTTCATACATAAAAACCCGGACAAGTATGAGTTGAGAGAGGTGAGGGTTCCGTGAAAAGAATATGTTATCTACCATGTTTTTTTATCCCAAGATAATACTTAACATTGTAGTTGAAACACATGTTCTGCCCTATATTTCTTTTTTTTTTTTTCTCATCTGTCAGGCAGGATGCCACATCAAATTTTTTCCATTTTAATATATTTATTTAAAAAATCCATTGAATCGCAAAAACATACGCAATATGGATGGAGTTATGGCATATGAAATAATTTTTTGCTACTTTTTGGTGTAATTGCTGTATGACGTTCCAGTGGGAGGATAAATAAATAATAAATTCCAACCGCAAATGTAAGTTTGTACGCACAAGATTGAGATATTAACCATGTTATTTTAACACCATAGACTTTGTGGCGGTATCAACAACGCCACATGCGAACTACGCATCAAAGACCTGACGTCACAAATCCTGCATCGCGCTATCAGAGTTTACCGCGCGACTAGCATATATACAACATCCCGACATCAACCGTTGGGCAGTTGCCCACCAGATACGTCGTATCTGGTGGGCAACTGCCCAACAAAGGGAGGATCCTCCCTTTTCTATAGAGTATGAGTGAACTTTACACCCTGTTCCTCATACCTCTAAAACTTCTTATAGGCTTTTCTCTAATCTATAAGTAAATACATATTTTCTGTTTTTTATTCAAAATTTTAGGCTCAGTTGTTTCGGAGATAATGGACCATTTTCATCTTTTTTTTAATAACTTTAAAAGAATTTATTTAACGATTATAATAAAAAATTGAGACACACACACAAGGCCTTTCATTTGATATGTCGCACGGTACAGTTGGCAAAACTTTTGTTTTTTTTTCGTTTTTCTAATATGCCCCTAAAAGTGACAGTCATATTCAAAATCCATTTATTTAAATCACGCGTGTTTGGGTTACAGAAATTCATATACAAAGTTTCAACTTAAAGCGAGGTTCTTCGAGCGTGCACTTTTGTTACTGAGGTGGCAACTGGGCTCGAGTAAATTAAGCCGTGAATTTCGTTAATTTTGGGTTGTAAATTATGTTTTACGATTTTAACTATGTTAAACCCGACGGACATTACATCATCATAGACGTTTATTTTGATGTGATTTTCAATACATAATGTGGTATAATATTGAAATAAAATGATTTTAATCTACAAAATAAGGGTAAGTTTGGATTTCTTTTTCTATCGAGCGAATTTTATCCAATTATGTAACGAGTACCCGACGTACCTACAAAAAGGTCTCAAAAGCAACATATAATTTTTTCACGTGTTTGTAATCACTACCGTTTCTAAATAAAATGACATTAAAATGACATTTCCTAGACTTGAAGAACCTCGCCTTAATCGGTCTTGTAGATTCGGAGCAAATTGGCTGTGACAGAAGGACAGATAGACAGACACACGAGTGATTCTAAATGGGTTCCGTTCTTTCATTCAGACGTATAGAACACTAAAAATAATAATTTCATATTCATAGCTATTACAAAAAGAGGTTTTACAGCCGACAAAGTGTTTACAGGACGTGAGGTTGAACTCGGGCAGCGGGTACGAACAATGTTGTTTGTTGTAATCATAACTCAGTGTACACATTATGGAGTATAAACTTGAACCGTTTAAGGATTAAAGTTGTATTTTCGCAATGGCGTTTTTTGCCCTTTACTCAGAATACCTACTAGGGGCTCGTGGCTAAATGATAACAGCCACACGCCTACCGCCTACCGCCTTCCTTCCTGCTTAGCTTACCGCGGTCAGTTCGTGGATGGGTGACCCTCCATTATATATAACACAGAATCCAGAACTTACAACTCGAAACTCGGAGCTGTTACTACTCGGCCACTAGTGCACCATAAATAGTATGTATAATATGTACAATACAGGCTAAAAATGAACTAGATAGCACACAATACATAATCTTTCAAACGTATTCCGATACACGTGCTAAAATCGCACGTAATATACCTACTCTCCTATACTACAAACATACGTAGGTATAGTAAATTAACAGTGTCGCTCTTAGACTAAGCGAGGATTAGCGCGATATCACGGTGCGCTGTTTCATTCACGATAATCTTGTTGTGCTGTTATACCTACTGGTGACTATTGTCTTAACTTGCGTGTCATGTTAACTATGGAATCTAAATAAGCACTTACAATTAATTCTTTAACACTTTCAGTGCCGCTGACACGCCCGCGTGTTTTTGTAAATATTGGTTTATGAATTGATTTACTTACATCTACCATTCCAGAATAACGATAAATACGAGGATTGGCGATTTTGCAATCCTTACCAAATAGATACTAACTTTAACTTATTATAAACAATGCATTCAGTGTGAAATCACTCAGAAAACAACAGAATAAGTCCTATATAAAGAGTAAGTGCGTAATTAAGTCACCCAAAGGGCAATGGAGAGGGCTATGCTTAGAGTTTCCCTACGTGATCGAATCAGAAATGAAGAGATCCACACAGTGACGGATTAACCCTTAATCAAATTAAGAAATTGCCTAGGGCATCACGTCTGGGGGGGGGCACCAGAAGAAGCACAAACTCACCCACAATTGTATAAAATAATACATGATGATAAAATTAAATTAGCTTTCCCTAATGTGGAAACAGCCCTGCGTATATTTTTATCGCTTATGATTACAAATTGCTCAGCGGAACGTAATTTTTCAAAATTAAAAATATTAAAAAATGAAAAAAGGACAAAGATGATACAAGAAAGGCTCGATAATTTATCGATATTATACATAAAGTCCGATATGTTAAAAACGTTAGACGTTAATACTATCTTGCGTGAATTCAGTGCCCGAAAAAGCCGTAAGGCGCATTACAATAAATAAATAAATTATGCTTTGGTTTTTATTGTTGCCGCACCTACTCCACTTCTAAGGTACCTACATCTCGTCATCTTATTTTAAAAAAAACTAATGTTTTTAGGCGGTAAAGGTTTGAAGACCGATTCTAGTTGACATACGTATAGGGGGGCCACAGACGTGTATTGCTTAGGGCATCAAGTAGTCTTAATCCGTCACTGGATCCACAGGAGAACCAAGGAAACCGACTTAGCTCGAAGAATTGCCAAACTTGTGTTGGGGCAATGGGCAATGGGCAGGGCACATTGCTCGCAGAACAGATGGCCGATGGGGCCGAAAGGTTCTGGAGTAGCGACGGCGTACCGGAAGACGTAGCGTTGGAAGACTTCCCACAAGGTGGACCGATCAACTTTTTTATTTATTTTATTTTCATACAACGGGGAAGTTCTTGGCCTTCATCACACCTGATGGTAAGTGATGATAAGGTCGAAGATGGAAGCGAGCTTCACCCGGAATCCTCAACCATAGAGGAACTGGCTATCTTACCGATCCGAAACACAACAAATGCTGTTAACATTGTTGTTT
This sequence comes from Dryobota labecula, assembly GCA_947523025.1. Taxonomy (NCBI): domain Eukaryota; kingdom Metazoa; phylum Arthropoda; class Insecta; order Lepidoptera; family Noctuidae; genus Dryobota; species Dryobota labecula. The sequence goes on from OX383292.1 coordinate 5,865,452, forward strand.
TGGCGACAGACTTAGATGAGATGGTGGTAGCTAGCCAGGCGGACTTAGAACAAGCGCTGGGAATCGAACCCGGGACCTCTGGATCTGAGACAGGTGGACCACTAGACCACAGAGGCGGTTAACGCCACCTTGTGAAAACCGCAGGAATCTACTGGATGCGGGAAGCACAGAACCGGTCGAAGTGGCGGTGCTTGGGGGAGGCCTATGGCCAGCAGTTGACGTCTTTCGGCTGAAATGATAATGATGAATGATGAAAGAATAAGTAAATTCTCCCTGATGTGCCGCTGACACGCCGCGCGTTTTGTCACTTTCAGTAAGATTACGGAAATTAAGGTCTATATCCTATTCAAAATTATGACTGTATAGAATAGTTACGCAAGTAATTAATTTAAAAAAATATGCTTTTTGAGGTGGCTCGGTATAAAAATATTTTGATGCCGTTCGTGTATTTGAGCTCGTACTCAAATACACAAGCGACAGGTTATCGACGGCGCGCGTTGAAGAGTCGACGTCTGAAGTTTGCGTCTCCCGTTGACAACACCGCTTTTGTTATGAGTAGAGATCGGATATTCGGATGCATGTTTACCTAAAGTTTTTTTTTTTTTTTTAAATCCCGTGATTCCAAGAACAACGGGAATGCATAACTAGTCGAGTGCGTAGAATGAAAGCGACTTCTTCAAAAAATATTTATTAAAAAAAAAAACCGGTATTCTTGGATTGCATAGCTATTCAGATGCATATTTATTTAAAACTGGGAGTTTTGGAGCCAACATTTGTAAGGAAGTTAATATACATACTATTCTGTAATCAGAAACCTAAATTTGTAGATCCCAAAAGCGCATTCCATATTAGCCAAAACCTCAACTTTAGCTGAATATGCATCCGAATATCCGATCTCTAGTTATGAGCACTATAAACACAAAATAAATACTTTGACTTTGATCAAAGAAAAAGTACCTTAAAACAAGCTAACAGTAAAAAAAATCTGTAGGTAACGGAAAAGCTTTCCACAATGAATATACCTACTAAACTAATTCAATTTGTTGTTTTTCTGTGGAAATATGAATAATTTAACAATTAACTTTTAGACGGGAGTCGAATAAATTATAAGTTAGTCGGTTCACGTAGGGACCTCGTTAAGGGGTCGACACTCCTTAATGTCCCTCGAACGTGATGTGTAATAATCGCTTTTTGAATTATGTTAAAAACTAGCTGCTGTCCGCGGCTTTGCCCACGTGGCTTTTTCTAAAATAAAAGTAGCCTAAGTTACTTCTTATAACATCAGCTATCTGCCAGTGAAAGTCCCGTCAAAATCGGTCTAGCCGTCTTAGAGATTAGCCGGAACAAACAGACAAACAGACCGACAGAGACAGACAAATTACTAATATTATAAATGTGAAAGTAACTCTGTCTGTTTGTTGGTCCGTCTGTCTGTCTGTATGTTACGTTTTCATGCCTAAACCGCTGAACCGATCGTAACGAAATTTGGCAGAGATATAGCCTGGGATATGGAGAAGGACATAGGCTACTTTTTTATGCGATAACCGACATCCACTCGGGCAGAGCCGCGGGCAAAAGCTAGTATATAATATAACGAGTAATAGTCTACCAACTTACATTTACAGTTGAAAAACATATTTTTTTGTTTGTTCTTGGGATAAATTCATCTCAACTACGGAATCATTGTGCATGGTCCGACACGGATTTGCCCGGTTTTTTTTTTAATATTACAAACAGAAACTTCAATTTTATTTATTTGTATAGATGATATTTGAACTCGCTTTAGGTTTAAGCTGGATTTGAATATGGGACTACTTGGGACTTCGTCATAATTGATCGTCATGGAAAGGGTATGCTCAAAACCCCAAACATATAACTGAGGCTATAGGTAGCTACCTAATAGTTGTGGTTTTGGCAAGTTAGGGTGTTGAATGGCATTATTACTTTGAGTTTATTTTAATATTTCTCTTCAAGAATTTTGACTTCCTTTAAATTGTCAATATGATTTGCGGTTTTATTAGCAGAAGAAAGCAAGCTATTTTCACCTTATTAAGAACTAGATTTTGCCCGCGGCTTTTGATGTCGGTTATCGCGTGAAAAAGTAGCCTATGTCCTTCTCCATATCCCAGGCTATATCTCTGCCAAATTTCATGACGATCGGTTCAGCGGTTTAGGCGTGAAAACGTAACATACAGACAGACAGACAGACAGACAGAGTTACTTTCACATTTATAATATTAAGTATTAAGTATGGATACGAATCTTCGTTTATCTTGACTAAATAATTTTTCATGCTACAAAATATTCTGACAAAATGTCCGTTTAACCCCTGTTCCTAACATATTAATTGTAATGTATATAGGGCTGGTGTCCGCAATTTCACGTCCAAGCGCGTATTTTGCCTGGAAGGATAATGGAGCTATTCCACAGAACTACACTTCTGTATTATAGACGTTTCAAAAATAAATGATGGGCGTAAGAACAGTTCTTTTTACATAAATCAACGTCATAACCAGACATCGGAATAGGTAGAGCAAATTTACCTAAACTTCGAGGAAGGGTGTAACATAGAGTGGATAAATACCTCCTTTAAAATCCCGGTATAATTATAATGACGTTTAAATCCCGGGATTTAAAAACAACGAATTATTTATTGGACTTTATTTATAGTTACAAATGATTGATTTGAAAAATCATATAAATTTTTTTAGGGTTCCGTACTAAAACTATAGATTTTTCAAATCAATAATTTGTAAATATAAATAAAGGGTGTATTCCCGCTGTCCCCATCGCCCGTGTTCCCATTAATGGTAATTCACATAAAATGGCGAAAGTAAAGGTTCCATTTTCTTTTCAGTACTGATTTTAGAAATAATAATGAAAAAATCAGTACTTAAAAGAAAATGGGGCCTTTTTTTCGCCATTTTATGTGAAATATTATGCATATCATTAATGGGGACACGCTCGATGGGGACAGCGGAAATACACCAAATAAAGTCCAATACATAATTCGTGATATTTAAATCCCGGGATTTAAACGTTATTATAATTATTCCGGGATTTTAAAGGAGGCATTATCCACGTTATATTACATCCTTTTTCGAAGTTTAGGTAAATTAGCTCTACCTATTTAATTCCGATCTCTGGTCATCACACAATATTATGATTTCATCATTTTAGTGGTCAAGAGTTCTATGAGCTCATTAAACAACACAACTATTGACCACTGAATAATTACTTTTCTTTGACTTTTAATCACAAGGAATTATTTAAAATTATTATTTATTATTATATAATTATTTTAAAATTAAAAATGGTAAACTTGTAGTGTTATCTGTATTTTTGGGAAATAAAGATATTATTAAGCGGCATACAATTTTTGACTCTTATTGTAACAATATTTTGTTTTAAAACAGTGTCCGTGGAGTTTCTTGCCCGTTCTTCTCCTTAGGAACCTACTACGCTTTGGAATGGGCAACTAGCTTCATCTTTCTGACTGACCGATCCCTTGACAATTCAAAAGTGCCTGTAATTGGTTTATTTGAAATAAATGCTTTGAGTTTGAGTTTTGAGTTTGATTGAAACTACAAAAAAAATGGCATATTAGAAAGAAAACCTGCTTACAGTCATGATATCTGTTGGATTTATTGACTAATATAAACTATGGTTCTTTCTCAATACGTTAATGAACTTAGCTCCATTTCACAAAAAAATGGCTGAGCTCCATTGCCCTCCAAGGTGACGATAATGGGTACAACCCTAACGAATTCACCACATTAAAATGTCCGCGAAATCCTTCGTATTTCATTCGCTATCTCAATTTAAAATACAGCTATCTACTAGCGGTACTAACGAGTACCATTAACATTTCAAGGGGTCCATTGTGGTACCGACACTGTCACCGAAACACGTTTTAATTCCTATATATTATTTTACGTTAAGTGTTATTGGATTTTGCCATAAAGACTTTCTCAGTTGCTGCCCTGAATTTGGAATATTGTGCCCGTTGAAGGCAACAGGCTCGGCCCCTATTGCATAGGACATAAATGTAACTGAAGAAATGATGAATGGAAAATGATGTACAGGTACACACCTCTGCTTAATCCTTCGGAATTTACAGGCGTACCTAATGTTGTTATTATTTTACGTATCATCAAAGTATATTTTCTTAAATAATACCGAAGTATTAATTTTGAATCCATGTGCCAAAGAAACAGACAAATTAATTATTGGTGCAATCATTAAGGGTTAAGGGTAACATCTCCTTATTAACTAAGAGTAAGATACGAAAATCATATCTGGCAGATAAAAATCATGTTCATACAAATTCTGATCCATTTTTCCTGATGAGAAGTGATAAAACCTTCAACAAATCACTTAGAATCAAAGAAAAGATATAAATAAGAGAAAGGAAAGAAATATAAGAAAGAAAAGTAAGAAAAGAAAGAAAATAAAGAAAAGAAAGAAAATGAAGAAAAGAAAGCAAAGAAACACAGAAATAAATAAAAGAAAGAAAAGAAAGAAATTAATAGAAACGAACAGAGTTATTAATTTATTTATTTATTTATTTATCTTTACCTTATAACTATCATTACAGGTTCATCAGCTAATGCGATAGTGCGGTCTCTTATAACTAGATAACCAAAAACTACTAGAAACTACTATATTACTATTATTTAAAATACTATAACATAACGTCGACACAATAACTACAACAACCTACATTCAGTATAACATAAAATAAATAACAATAACCTTGCGAATTCACTCAAATTACACGTAAATAAATCAACTTTGATGTGAAGATCGTTAATGGCCCGAATTGCTCGGGTTAGCGGTGTTTTAGCGAGTAAGTTGGTCCTGGCTGCTGGCACGGCCAGCAGTGGTGGGCGGCGCCGCCTCCACACATAGCGGTCCGGTACGCAAAGACTCAAGTGCTGCAGCACCCCCGGATTATGTTCAATGCCCCGGAGTAACTTGACTAAGTAAGCGACAAGTGTAAACTCCCGTCGCACCCACAACTCATTGTACCCGACCATACCCAGAACAAATAGAGTGGGGTACATCAACGGGTAAAAAGGATATACCCCATAAAGCTTCCTGTACAAGTGGCGCGTAAACTTGTTCTGAACGCGCTCCAACATAACAGAGTATTTGGCTTCATGTGGAGCCCATATGATAGCACTATGTTCCAGATGACTCCTGACTAGTGCGTCATACAGAACCTTGACTGCTGCTATGTTGGTGAAGTCTCGTGTCTGTCTCAGCACGAATCCCAGATTTCTGAACGCTCTTTTGCAGATCTTAGATATATGATCGCGAAACGACAATTCTGGAGTAACAAAAACCCCTAAATCACGTACCTGTGAGACTCGTTGTATAGGCGCTGCGTCCACCACGTACTCGTGAAGTAGAGGTGCACGTGCGCGGGTGAAACTCATCACCGAGCACTTCGGTACATTGAAGTAGAGCTTGTTCTCGTGACTCCATTCCACTATCCTGTCTATGTCCTCCTGCAAGCGTTCACCATCAGACTCACCCCTAACTTCGAGCAGCAACTTAAGGTCATCTGCAAATAGTAAACAGGAGCCATGTCTGACGACCTCCGGCAAATCGTTTACCATTATAATGAATTCGAGAGGCCCCAAATTGCTGCCTTGACTCACCCCGGACCAAGTATAATATGGGTCAGACTCACGTCCATTGCAGTCAACGTACTGCTGTCTGTCTCGCATATAGCTGGCAAAAAACTGCAATAGATGCGGTGTGCATCCGACGTCTGCGAGCTTTTTAAGTAAAATGTCATTGTCCACGGTGTCAAACGCTTTTTTAAAATCAAAATACGCAACGTCAACCTGCACCCCAGCATCCATCGCCGGCACCACCTGCGCCATAAAGTTGAGAAGATTGGTGGCAGTGCTTCGTGCCGGTCGGAACCCATGCTGCGCATCCGATAACTGTCCGCGTACCTGCTCCTGCATGCAGCGCTGGATAGCAGACTCGAACACTTTGGCCGGCGTCGACAGCACGGCCACCGGTCTGTATCCACTGACATCCGGTCCTGCTTTACCCTTGGGTACAGGAATGACTCGCGTCATCTTCCATTGGATAGGAAATGTCGCCAAATGAAGACAAGTGTTAAAAATATGTAGTAGTGGTTCCGCGAGCACCCTACTACAATCTCTAAAAAGAAATGCTGGTATACCATCCGGACCCGCCGAACGGTAAGTTTGTCGGTGGCAGCCGAGCAGTGAATACGTTTAGAAACTGTCGCGCGTTCCGTACAGTTTTGTGGTGTACCTTATAATTTGATTTGAATTGCAAACGATTTTTCTGTCGCGCAATAACAAACACTTCCCATAGTAAACCCACATTATTTAAAATATGGCTGATGATAACTAAAGAGGCTTCCGTCCGTTTAGAAGAGTGTCTGTGGAGTCTCTTGCCCGTTCTTCTCCATAGGAACCTACTACGCTTTGGAATGGGCAACTAGCTTCATCTTTCTGACTGACCGACTCCTTGACAATTCTATAGTGCCCGTAATTGGTTTATTTGAAATAAATGCTTTGAGTCTGAGTTTGACGCACCTTCTCCGTCATACATAAAGTAGTTACTATTGAACGTCAGGACAAAGACGAAGATGTATGGTACATAATAGATCAATAGAGCAATATTGGCTCGGAATATAAAAGAGCACTGTGGTTCGTATTCAAACGGCGTCCGGACAAAATATGAAATACGGCGGCCCTAGTCTTTGAATATATCATTCAGGTTGTAAGCTGTGTTGGCAGGTTTTAGGAATAAAGAAAAGTGACTTTAGTGGCCAACTTTTTTTCAGATAATCATGTGCTTAAACTGACTTGCAAATTGCCTATTTCTTCCCGTGGGTGTCGTAAAAGGCGACTAAAGGACTTACTAGAGAATGGACAGCAGCGTTCTCTTTGCATTTATTAACACCATACTGCGATCGCCAACCAGCCTGCCAAGCGAGACGATTATGGCAAACCTCCCCAAATTAGGGGAGGCCTATGTCCAGCAGTGGACGTCTTTCGGCTGAAATGATGAATAGTGAAATTGCAAATAACGTTAGACAATTTGAATTTTGCGGGCTACATTGGCTTTCGCTTTAATGATACGCATTTTAAGATCTTTTTCAGTGATATTATTAGTTACAAAAAACAAAGAAAAATTATACTAATAAACAATCAATCTGCTTAGCCTTTTTCCAACTATTTTGGGGTCGGCTTCCAGTCTAACCGGATGCAGCTGAATACCGGTATTTTACATGGAGCGACTGCCTATCTGACCTCAACAACCCAGTAACTGGGTAACACGATACCCCTTGGTAAGACTGGCTGTCAGACTTTTGGGCTTCTGACGACCCGTAACGACTGTCAAAGATCCACGAATGACAGCCGGGACCAACGGCTTAACGTGCTTTCCGAGGCACGGAGAAGTCTCGGTATGTAAAGAGGGTCACCCATCCACGGACCAACCCCGGCAAGCGTAACTTAACCTGACGGATCGACCCGTGCGGCTGTTATTACTAAGCCACGAGCTCCTCAAAAATTATACTAATAAACATTTGTACAAAAAAAAAATATTAGCAAAATCTATAAATTTTTATTTAAACAGGGTTATTGGTAAAATACTTCGAAACAACCTTGCGGGACTGTATTACTATTATCCTAAACAACAACTTTTGTTCTATGACTTTTTACAAAACATAATAAATATGTCGGAGACGGATTTTATCCGGTACGCCAACGCCATCTAGTGGCGTTCGATGGAGTTATTGGAGTTCGCACCATCGATTCTTGACTAATCGGGACGCAAGTGCTGCCTAGCGGCGCATGACGGAGCTTACAACATAGCGTTCGATCGGTGGCAAGTGATCGCCGCACATTCGACAAGTGCAGTTAATCGGTGGCAGTCAAGCATTGAAGACGTCTAGAAACTGTTGCGCGTTCGGTATAGTTGTGTCGTGTACCAACATTAATTACTTTGCATACCAATTACTGTATAGAATCAAGTTCTTCTAACTGACTATACAAATGTGCTGCTGGGGAGTTTGTTCCGCTACTTCTTCCCAGCTAAAGCACTAGGAAGTGGTGAAGGGCCGGGCGTTTTGGGGGACTGTCTATTGTTAATTTTGACGTACTTAGGTTGAGTATTTGACTTATGAGTTTAATTCAGTTTTTCTATTGCGGAATAACCAACACTACCCACAGTACGCCCACAGTAGTTTAAAATATGGTTGATGATAACGAGAGAGAATTAGCGTTCTCCGACAAATACATATTTACCGAAACCAAACCTTCAAGATTTTGTTGTTCTATACATTTAGAGCGTTGAATTTAAATACTTTTTTTTTTGTATGAAATTCTAATGAATTATTAAAAGTCAAACAAAAGTGTGTGTGTTGTTTATGATGTTAGGAATGTATAGTCCTGAGATGTTGTTAATCGAGTTCTAGGAAACAGGAAAACTTCTGTCTGGTAAGCTAGTCTTTATATATACAGGGTGGCAGAAACATCGACGCGAAGCCTTGGGCCTAAGTCTACTAATTTACAAACGTAGCAATGGTCTCGCGATTGTGAGTATTTGACAGTGTTTGTATGGCAAATCTGTCAAAAACTCACAATGAAGAGACCATTGCAACGTTTGTACATTAGTAGACTTGGTCCCCTGTTACTATGGCTTCAGTCCATGATTCTGAACGCCCTGCGTTGAAATTTTTCAAACGTAATTAAAAAAAAATTGCTGTCCCATACATTTTGACCGCGTAGGTATTGCACTTTTGGTAAATCTAATCTCTATTTCTAAATTAATAATAAGTTAACTTCTTTTACAACTTGTTAGTGCTAAGATTAACATTCAACATTTGTGATATTTAAACTATTTTAATTACTTACATAAATTATACATTTTCTTAAAACTAGATGACTATACAGGGTGGACTTTGGAGATAGGCCAGTAAGGGCAGGTACCTTAACCGTCCCCCCCGGTGGGTTCCCGCATTGTCGAGGCGGGGGGGCTCAGTAGCCGTGGCTTGGAGGGCCACGGTGAAGCTAAGAGGAACCCGAGGAGGGGGCCGCTCGTCAGGGCTTTTGCGGCTAAGCCAACGACGTAGCGGCCGTAGGTTGCGGTGCCGCTTCGGCGACATCGCAACTGAGGTGGGCCGCGATGTCGAATGGGCGGCATCGCGGCTGAGTGTGGGAGGCCGCGGCGGGAGAGGAGTGCCGGTATTGCAGTGAGCCGTTCTCCCTACCTTCCGCGGCCTCGACGGGGTCGCCACCGTTGAATGGCAGACGCGGTGGGGCCGCAGAGGAAGAGGAGTGTCGGTATTGCGTTGGCCGCTCTCCCTATCCTCTGCGGCCGAAAAGTGGTAGGCGGCGGGGCCACTGACCTGACCCGTCGCGGGGGGACCAGAGGCGCCTGGACGCGGGGTCGTCTGGCACGGGGTCCCAGGTGGAGGCAAGCAGGCAACGGGTGCGGGGGCACCCTTGCCGGGAGGGTTGTGGATGTAAAGGCTTAGCCGGTTTCCCATGGCCCTCCCATCAAGGCGATGAGGGAACATCGCTGAGTTTTAGTGGGTACTGCCATTTTGGCAGGGAGTCCCACATACCCTGTTTCGTCCCCCGACGAGCGGGCATGCGTAATGCATTTCTCAGCGTCATAAAAAAAAAGGTACCTTAACCGTTGTAGCTATAATTTTGATCCCCAGTCTATCCATCATAAAAAGTAAGTTGAAGTCTCATCATCATCATCATTCCAGCCGAAAGACTTCCACTGCTGGACATAGGCCTCCCTCAAGCACCGCCATCTCGACCGGTTCTGTGCCACCCGCATCCAGCGGATGCCTGCGGCTTTCTTAAGGTCATCGGTCCACCTTGTGCGAGGCCTTCCAACGCTACTTCTTCCGGTACGCGGTCGCCACTCCAGAACCTTTCGGCCCCAACGGCCATCCGTTCTGCGCGCAATGTGCCCTGCCCATAGCCACTTAAGTTTGGCAATTTTTCGACCTATGTCGGTTACCTTGGTTCTCCTGCGGATCTCTTCATTTCTGATTAGATCACGCAGGGAAACTCCAAGCATAGCTCTCTCACTGCCCTGGCACTGAAACGTGGTCGCTCACAATGGGCCTTATTAGAAGGCTAAAAGTCAACCAAAGGGCAATGAAGTTGAAGTCTCAATTTCTACGAAATGTATGGGAAAAGTTTTTTGCGATTTCTGACATTTCTAGTTCACAAACCTCAGTTGGTACAACAGAGTTTTTTGATCCTTAAAATAAACAGGATCGATTGGCTTAAAAAAAGTTTTTGTGAAATTGGCCCATTTTCTTGCTGATTGTAATTTTATTTTTAATCTGTGAGTGGGTACAAAAATTTCTCAAAAAAAAAAGGACAGTCTCCTTAGACGTTTTCCTACGTACCCATACTGCCCCGTCTCAAAAATCCACTCTGTATAGGCTATAAACTTGAACCCAATAAACGTCAAAATGAAAAACGTCACAATCAAAATGTTATTAATAACTGAAAACGTGTTTAGTGTATAACGTAACATTTTTTTTTGCCAAACTATGGCAAAGTTCTAAGTGTCATGCGTATAGTTACAGAAGTACTAAGATCGACTTTCTAACAAATTATTACGCTGGTAGATTCTATCATTAATATCAGAAAAGCAATTTTTCATTAGCTACTACGTCTTTACTGTTACTTTAATCTCATACAGGTCATCAATCAAGATTCTTATCAATAATATATGCACTTATACAATCAATTGAATGATCCGGGACAGTTTTATAAACTATTACTTTTACTATTTTGTAATTTTAGCTAGCATACTCTAGACATTAGTGGTCACTTCCTTTTCTGAGTAAGGACGCACGTTTGCTTCACGTCAAAATGTTAGGAAGCAAAATTATGATAACCGCTGAAAATATAATGGGCGTTCACAGAAATTATACTTCTGTTGGAAAATATCAAAAGATTCTAATTTTAATGCGTATTATTGTTGAAATGGTGGTTTTTGTAGCTGTTTTTTGTCGATGCTTCATCGTTTTTTCTCCAACTATAAGACTCCGTGAAAACGTTACGTCGCTGTTGATCGCATATCACTTGACTTTCCTTCTAAATGGCTTCAGCATCATAACGTGTGCTGTTCTAAGCTCACATTCTCACAAATTATTTATAAATAACTTCATTGAAGCCCAATATTGCTTCTGGAATGTTGAAATATACAAAAAATATATTAAACAGTTCAAACTATTGTTCATATTAGCCTCATCAACGTATATTTTTGTAAACGTCATTTTAATAACTCTCAGAATTCGTAATACACATGTTGTTGAATGTTACATAGTGTTATTTCTGATAGAAATATACATTGAAATACGTTACATTTTAGAAAGTGTTATATTTTACACTTATATTTCTATAATACAAAATTATTTGAAATCTATGAACACGCGTATTTGCGACATTAAAGCGAAATATACTTTATTAGAAAAGAAACAAAACCCCCATATGAGCCAAGAGAATGATCTGCTGACGGTGGCCCAAGTTGATGAGTGGGCGATAAAGTATCAAAGATTAGAGAGTTGCAGCACTACACTATCTGCGTGCTTCAGAAGTGAGGTACCTAATACGTTACGTAATAGTAACTTTTTTCCCACTAGCCATTCCTATACTACTGTATATGAATGGGTAGTGGCTCTGGCTAGTACATCAACAGAATGTACAAGTACAAAACTTCATCAATTGTTTTTCAGCTGTTATTTTTATCCTCTTTGTCATCGGTGCATTATATTATTTCAACGTATATGATATTCAGAACAATTTTAAAGCGCGTAAGTAGTTTATTATATGGTAATGCATTTGTCAGTTCCTTTTGACCATGATCAAATTTTCATAATTATATATGTAGCACATTTTGTCTTCTTTCATACATCTCTTTGAGTTGCCATCTTCCTGGCCAAATAGTTAACTTTGATAAAGCCAATCCCTCTTTTTTATTGCTTTCAAAATTCAAAATACTTGTTCCTTATTTCTTTCTTCTTTCTTATATCTCATGTATTAAAGAATGAATGATAGTATTTTTTTAATGTTCTGAGGTTCTTGATATTTTCTTTGCACAGGATACAGTATTTTACATGAGTGCCTTGATCACATTACAAGGCGTATTATTTTCTTGGTGTTGCACATATTTATTCTTCACTTCTGGTCAGAGAATTCTAAATGAGGGATTGAAATTCAGAAGAAGTTGCGCAAAATTGTACAGCTCGTGGTCAGTAAGTAAGTAAATTTTTGATGTTAAACATCTATAGCCGCGGGTAAAACCGATTGTTGGCGTGGCGACGCATGTCGTGGCGACGGCGACGCGTCGCTACGCTATACTTGTACAAAATAATTTCGATGTTCCACATCTGCCAGGCGTCCCGTGACGGCTCACTTTTTATAAAGTAGATATCGTTTTTGTCAAAATTGTGTTTGTATAAGCCGCATCCTGCAATAGTATAACGGCGGCTTGAGGCACGGACTGGTAAACGAAAGATACTTAGTGACTAAACACTATCCATTAACTCTATTGATGCCAAGTCCCATAGTGAAATAAACATGAAAGAGATGATGTAAGCCTCGTTGTTGACATGAATATGTTTAAAAGTTTGTGTTAAAAGAATAAAACGAGACCCTATTGTATGTTATTGTATTGTATTGTGTCGCAAGCTGGGAGATGACATTTGTTATTCCATATTTTTCAGATCCAGAAGCTCCCGAAACAACTCATCTCAAAAATTTAATAATTTTCATAAAAATACATCCAATTAAAATACAGTACACCGAGAAAATAACATTGGGACTGTACTTAGTTCCAACTATTTTATCTTTTTCCATCACTTACGTGATTGTTGCCTTGCAATTTAATCATATCATATAAGTGTTTTGTGTAAAAATATTTAGTCAGTAAAAAATAGGTAATAAGATTTTTTTAAGTAATCATCCTATTACAAAAAAAAAATGTATATATATAATGTTCCCACAGCTGAGAAAGCCTCACGACCAATAGTAATAATAATATTCAATTCGTAAAACCTCCGATAGGCAGACAAAAAATAAATTATGAATGATTAAAACAAGCTTTACTTCTGTAAACACTCTAGTTTTTCTTATTTATGTTGATGTCCGCCTGGCTAGCTACCACCATCTTATCTAAGTTAGTCACCATAGCAAAAATGTTAACAGCATTGTTGTGTTTCGGCAGTTAGAGGTAAGATAGCCAATCCTCTGTGGTTGAGCATTCCAGGTGAAGCTCGCTTCAGTTTTGTTCTAGGTTTTGTTTTATATATTGAATTAATTACTTTCACTAATCAAAGGAAATCAGAATTGACTGGTGTTTCTGACGTCACATCGGGCCACACACTACACCGCGATCGCGGGCTCCCTCCCGCCTCTCACTCGTTCGCCGACACCTTGAGCGTGCGTAAGTCATTAATAACTTTTCCATACATATTTACAAACCTTAACTGAACGTTTCTGAGCGATTAATGCTCTTAACCCACTCGAGCGATTTTTATTGAGCACTGAATTTTGAACCCACTGCTTAGCGCCGAAAGTTGACGCGCTGCGATGCATTCGTGTTGGATAGACAATGCTCGGCTCAACACCGAGAGTTTAATATCCAGGGCGCAATAAAAAAACGCCCCGTTATAAAAACGCTCGTCCGCCGTTTTGCCTGTCTTCCAACATTTTCCACTAATCCATACTATACTTATAATATTATAAATGTGAAAGTAACTCTGCCTGTCTGTCTGTCTGTATGTTACGTTTTCACGCCTAAACCGCTGCACCGATCGTCATGAAATTTGGCAGAGATATAGTCTGGGATATGGAGACGGACATAGGCTACTTTTTTACGCGATAACCGACATCTACGCGGGCGGAGCCGCGAGCAAAAGCTAGTATAATATACATTATTAATATATTCAATATGTCAATATCAATCAGTAAATTGACATAATTGCCTTGAGAAGTCGTATGTACTTATGTAACTCAATTTATTGGACAAAGCATCATAATTAAGCTGTCCCTCATAATCATAATCCTATTAAATATTATAATTTGGTACAGTAATTGCTAATTAATTTAAAGCCACGTATATACATTGGGAAACAAAGTAGCGCAACATAGTTTTAGCAACATTTTTTTGTGTTGCGGTTTGAAACAATGTTACTGGCATCATGGAATGTTGCGGTGTTGTTGGCAACATGCTGATGTTCCGTTTTTAAGGTAAACAAAAGAACATCAGTATCTTAATATGTTGCTAGTATGTGCGTATGCGTAGCAGGGTCTAAAGTTCACTAATCCTCCATAGAAAAGGGAGAATCCTCCGACCAGACGGGTGTTGTGTCTAGTGGGCTACTGCCCGACGATTGTGGCAGATATATATAAAACGAAAATACATACAATTAAAAAGATCATACAACGGTTCACATACTTCGATTGCTCAGTATGTGGACCATACAGCAATGGTTCAGCTACTGACAATCGAACCTCTGCGCGAATGCCTTCAGGATGCCGTTGGAGCTAGCCCGAACCATGCGCACCAGGAATGTGCGTCGTTTCCGCATAGTAGAATAGAAACAGTCTACTTGCGACTCGGCGAACATCCCTGATGCGCTGCAGAATCGGGACAGCCTCATCAGCACCCTGAATGCATTATATGGATAATGGATTTTCTTATGGATGGATGAACCTGCCAATAGGTATAAAGTGAGCAGGCGTGGAGAATAAAGCGTCACATTCTAATGTTATTTCCTAAAAACCTCACTCTAATATTTTCCTTTTGTCCTGATGGCTCTCTCAACCGCCATTTTCTTGCGTCACACATTCAGGTGACATGTCTCGGTATAATAAAAAGTCTTTTTTCGGCAGCGCAATCAGCGTTATACGACGTGCATCTTCCATTAAGAGAAAAGTGGAAGAAAAGCTGAGGTTACACTAAGAGATTTTAGGTGATTTTATAAGGACGGGTAGTAACGTCATAATGGTCATAGTAACTGCAAGAAAATTCTTAAGGAAACTCTTCAAACTATCCATACTAATATTATAAATGTGAAAGTAACTCTGTCTGTCTGTCTGTCTGTCTGTATGTTACGTTTGCACGCCTAAACCGCTGAACCGATCTTCATGAAATTTGGCAGAGATATAGCCTGGGATATGGAGAAGGACATAGGCTACTTTTTACGCGTTAACCGACATCTATGCGGGCGGAGCCGCGGGCATAAGCTAGTGTCCTATGAAAATACAGAGAAGTTAAAAGTGCGAAAGTAATGTTTTTAGGATTATTGTTATTTTGTTTTTGAATTAGTTAGCTAAGTTAAGATTCTATAATTGTATACACCTTTTTACATTATGTACCAATAACATTAATTTTATATGTGATTATTTAATCAATTAATGTTATCTCCAATCACCGGAAATACAGGATATCATGGAAAAAATATACATTCAGGCACAAATCATGGGTGAACTTGACATAGATTTAAGAAAAGATTTAACATTTTAAAAGAGTAAGTATGGAGTTTCTTGCCCATTCTTCTCCATACATAACTACCTTTTGGAAGGCGCAACTAGAATCAATTAACTATTCATGTAATTTTTGACGTTCAAAAGTGCATCTTCGTGCCTATTTGAAATAAATTATTTGACTTTGACTTTGACTTTGAAAAACTGTGTTTAACTTTATACCTTATATTTTTGAATAAATTTTGTTATTATTATTATTAATGTAGTCTCTATTTAATAAAAACTTAGCTGTCTAATATACAACCTCAATAAGTTTTGGGTAATAAGGATATCTAGATTTTGATTCCTAAAAACAAAGAATTTGTTTTCTACTGATACAAAAATTAAGTAGAATTATCACTTTGTCAATTCCCCCCATTTCTTTTGGGGGAGGCTTTTGTCCAGCAGTAGACGTCTTTCGGCTGATCATCATCACCACTTAATGTACAATCTACTATTATACCTACCTAGGTAAAATAGTAGATTGTACATCAAGTGCATAAAACGCACCATTTTACGCGAGACGTTAATGCGAGCGAAGATGGATATAAAGTAGAGTGTAAAATGGGTTTTATGGACGAGTTGCACACTCTACTTTTCACTTCGATTGCGAGGAAATGAAACAGCAACATGTAAAATATTATATGGACGAAATAAAAAATATTAGTTTATTTCATGAAGTTTTATTGTGTACTTTGGCTGTTGGTATCTTTGCCTTGTTCTTAGAATAATAACGAAACGAATTAAAATAAAGAGGTTATTCTATGAAGTTGAAGTTGTTCATGTGGCTGTTGGACCGATTGCCTTGGTCTCGACGAAGATTTTACTTTATGCTCTAGAGCATAAAAAGTGATTTTATGTCGCCTACGCACGACATAAAGACGAACTTTTAGAGCATGAGAAGTGAAAATATAATTTACCTTATAAACAGACTGTATAAAAGCCAAAAAATTACGTGTGCCAGAATGAAGAAAAAAAATCGTGTTTTGCGCTTAGTGTGCTCTTGCTTTTTGATGTCTAGTCACAGGGCAGCATTTATATGGTGACATAATGACTGCAACGCGTAGTTTAGTGAAAACAGCAAATCAAATCCACTCAAATGCTTTACAGGATTTGGTCAAATATTTAAATCCGATGCATTCTTTCTAACTTGATCATGATGCAATACTTAAAATGCTTTCTTTGAGAGAAAGGGACAATTGTTATATCTGTGTATCCTTAGTCTATTAGGATATCGCAATACTGATTCAATGATGTCAAATTACAACTTCAATAAGGGATTCAGATTCATTCATCAGTATGAGTAGTAATTTATTGAATTTTCCTAGCATCGTTAGTAATACATTGCAAGATAGTATTTTGTAGCCCTAACTGGTAGTGACGGAGTCTGCATGAAAGCCATGCGGACCTGAATACCTGGCCTGGATACCTGGCCGGGGGAGTCAAATGTAGTTAAGGATCACGCCGAACGAACGAACGAACATGTAGTCAGTAAGCTTCTGACAGACCCCTCCGCCCACCCCAGGGCGGAGGACATCCATGAGGATTTACACAGACAATAAAAATAGGCTTAAATGGTTAAAGATTGATTTCTTTCCAATAGGTAGGTACTCATTTTGATTGATTATGTGATATGTAAACACTGGCACAAGACAAGTTTATCAACAAATTAGGCAGTATGACCTGACAGAGACTGCGCTTGCTAGTTTTTTTAATGCATGGGAAACATAAATAAAACCATCCAAGTGCGTGTTGGACCACGCACAATGAAGGGTTCCGTAGTTGGGGTGAATTTATCCCAAGAAAAAACTTATAAGTGTAGTTGAAAAAGGACAAGTGATGCGTGCGAGTGTTGTGTGTGTTGTGTTGTGGGTTGTTTTTGGAACTGCAAATTTAAGTTGGTCGACTATTACTCGAAAACTTGTAAAGCCTACTTAGCTGTGATAGTTTTCCTTTTAACCAATACCAAAATTCTATAGATTATGCTCGTTTTTTCTCTTATCAGTTATGTTTTTGCAGTCGTGTTTTATTTTTATTTTAAATTAGCTTTTTTTTTTTCAAACAGCTTAGTTTTAAAAAGTTTCTATTATACTTAGTGCGATAAAAGAAGATCACAAGCTGTTTTTATCTTTTGACAAAACCTAGTTGTTTTACTGTTAAGTTCTCAACTAGGTACGCTCACCACTAATGGAGACTATACAATGGTATGTTTTTGTGTTGTTTTGTTTACTACAGTTATTCCTTTATATAAAATCCTAATGAATGCCTTCAAAGCTCTCGTTGCACTAAAAAGTTTATGCACTTTAATAATAGAGGATGTGAAGGACAAAAAATACTAGAAATTATAATTTAAAACTTTTAATATATTAAATAATTCTGATAAAAGTGCTGAGGCACGGTATTAGATTAGTCTCAAACGGTATGCCACGGTTTGAGACTAATCTGTGGTACTAAAGAGTAGATTGTTATACAAGGGTCGAAAAGAATCAATTCCCATACGAGGTATTATATGGTCTTTTTTAAATTTTAAATATGGAACGCACCGCGTCACCGCTGCGGGCCGTCCCACTTAATAGGTTATACATTCACAAGACTTTTACCTGCTTTTCCCATACATTTCGTAGAAAAAGATACTCCAACGTACTTTTTTGGGTTCCGTAGTCAACAAGGGACCCCTATAGTTCGCCATGTCCGTCTGTCTGTCTGTGTGTCTGTCCGCGGCTTAGCTCAGAGACACTTAGCTGTCTTAAAAACCTGTAAGCTGGGTAAACATACGAATTACGCCGACAAAGTGGTAATTTTTTTTTAGGGTATACAGGTAAAGTGGGGATGATATTTTTTTTTTCTCGTCTATCCTAGTGTGTGGTATCGTTGGATAGGCTGTTCAAAAATATTGGGGGTTTGCCGAAACTACGAGTATTTTTCGTTTCAAGAATCCTTTTGTGTAATATTAAGCTTTAAAGTGCTAATTTTAGTTAGAGTTAATTGTCACCCTAAAAGCTAAATTATTTGGATATGCGAAAAAAAATACAGCAGTAGTATATACACGTATAACGAAGTTAAAAAGAAAACTATCATACCCCGACCTTTGCTCGAGCCAGCCTGCGCAGCTGAGCCTGTAGCTTTAAATTCGTCCCCAATTAATCACAATCCGATACAGCCCGTCCCTTGCGGTCCTCCCCCAGCGTCGCCCTAAGCCGAGGTCCGTACCCCCGCAGGGGGATGCCCTTAGCGTGAAGTCGCTTAGTCTTTAAGTTTTATGCCCTGGCTGGAGGCCTTAACTTATTGAATCACAGGAAAGTGCGGTTAAGCAGACGACAACCTCCTAGGTTGAACAGCGAGAAGCCATTACAAAAAAAAAGAAACTATCACAGCTAAGTAGGCTTTACAAGTTACCAAGTAGGTTATAGTCGACCATATTAAAACAGTTGAAAAACATGTTCTTTTTCAACTACATTATTAAGTGTGTTATTGAGACAAATTCATCTTAACTACGGAACCCTTCATTGTGCGTGGTCCGACTGATCAGCTCCATTCAGCGCTTCTGAGAAAACTATCTGTTTGACTTCTGGACTAGAACTGGGAACACAGATATTACCATACCCAAAACGTTCTGGAGGTTTCCGCATTCTCTTGCCATGTTCTGGAGGTTTCCGCATTCTCTTGCCATGTTCTGGAAGTTCTGGAACTGGTTATAACTCCTTACTGCTTGAGATACCTGTCTCTGCGTTTAAAGTTGTTAGAGTGTCATCCTCTTATACACTATGTGGATCAGTATATGTGTGTGGTTAAAGAATCATTATTTACTCAAAAGAAATTTACTACAAATTTCACATAATGAGAAATATTTTAACTATATAACAATGATAACATTCATGAGCTGAGCTAGTATGACATGCACAAATATTTAAAGAAGACAACAATAATTAACGTAGGTAGATAAAAAGACATTGAAGGTAGCAGCAAGATTCATGTAAAACAAAAATCTAAATTTTGTGGGTAAATTGAAGACATAAACCAGTGCCGGATTTAAATTTTGTCAATAATAAAAGATTTTAATTGTGATTTAAATATTTGCAAACTTTTCGAGGTTTTTATTTCTCGTGGTAGTTTGTTGAACATCTGAACCCCTTCGCATGTAATACTATATACAGTATCTGAATCAAAGAGAGGTTCATTCATTGAAGATTCCCCCACTGAATCTCTGCCATCTTAATTTGTTCCTGGCGGTACATGTGCTGCAATTTCAACATCATCCTGCATCCAATCTGCTGTTTCTTCTCTATTTCTTTCTGTTGTTTTTGTTTTTCCTTCCATCACCATGACATCTCTCTTCACAGTTATAATATTTGTATTAGGGTCATATAAACGATATCCTTTCACTGTTTCTGAAAAACCTACAAGTATGTGTATTTGTGCCTGTTTGTCCCACTTTAACCTCTTTTCGGTATGTAAACCATTACAGGGCTACCAAAAACATGTATGTGGCTTAAGTCTGGTTTCTTTTCATACCACGCTTCATAAGGTGTTTTATTTCCCAAACTTGAAGTTACCGAGCGGTTCTTTAAGAATACTGCTGTATTTGCTGCTTCAGTTCAGGACTTCTTTTCTAGGTTAGCATCTTGCTTTCTCTACAACAGTTTTGTAAGCCCCTTCACAAACACCGTTTTATTCTGACGTATATGCATTTGTTTTATAGTGGATAATTCCTTCTTTGAGTAAGTAATTTTCCATTTCTCCATTACAAAACTCAGCACCATTGTCTGTACGCAGTACTTTTAATTCTTTATTTTGCTAGTTTTCAGCCACTGCTTTGAAATTTTTTAATATCTAGGAGACTTCATTTTTATTCTTATGGAAGTATATAAAAGTCACTGTAGTCAACAATGAACAAGACAAAATACTGAGCGCCAGCGATGGACTTTGTTTCCATAGGTCCACATACATCAGCATGTATTTATCTGTAGTGTTTCTGTACTCTTTTGTCCAACATGTGGAAATGGTAACCTCATCTGTATACCTTCGCAACAGGTTACACAATCTGCCTTCGTTGTATCACTGATATCTGGATAATGCAATCCGACCATAATGCCGTTCTTCATTTTGTTTAAATCATTGTTGTTAATCTCGACATCAAGTGCAATCTATTGAACTCATCAAAACAAATCATATGACACCAAACTAGAGGGGTTCACTAGTAGCCACTAAAGAGTTCCACTATCCACCTTCCGGCTCCATCATCAGATCAGCTCCTTGTCATATTAATATTGCATTGTTATCCGATTTACATATGCATGCAAAATTTCAGCTCGATCGGAAACCCAGAACTCAGTCAAATTTAACTTGCAAGATTCCATTACAGACACCGGGACAGGTGAAACTAAATAAAAGTTTGTAAAATAAATTGGCTGATTGCAAATTCGATCAGATTTTTTTTTACCTATCTTCAGAGAATTAAAATCATAGATATAGGATAATATAATAATAATAATCATGATAGGCCACTTTTTATTGCATAACCCTCATTCTAAAGATTGTAACCCGCGATTATCACAGAATGTGTGTAAAATAATAATATATCCAAATATATGTAATTAAGTCATGTCGTCACCCACTAACGACACGGTTGGCGGTTGGTTGATGGGTGACGGCACGGTTGGCGCAGTGGTTATTGACTGTTGCGCTGTGTGTCGCGGGTTCGATTCCCGCACGGAACAAACATTTGAATGACCAACAAGTAGTTGTTCCGGGTCTGGCTGTTTGTGTAAGCGAGTTTAAATGTTTGTAAACGCACCCACAATACATGAGAAAGTCATAGTGTGGGGCAAAGTTTAAAAAAAAAATCTGCAAGGAAAAAATGAAATCAGAAAAGTTTCTAGACATAGATTTAAGTCCCATTTACACGGTGCAAGTTTATTGCCTGTGGTATATACCATAAAATTGAAGCAACGATTGACTGGTATCGTGTGTGAACGAAGCCACGGTTATAAGTTAAGAGGAATTATAGGGATTAAAGATAGTTTGAGGATCTTATTAAAATGAAACTTTAATTTTGACTGTTCAGTAATGATCACTTTATTATTAACCAAAGTAAAACATACCTACACTTCAAGCACAAAAATGCAAACAAACAATTACAATAGCAAATTACAATTTGTGAAATTTAATTTAATAAAACCGGCCAAGTGCGTGTCGGACCACGCACAAAGAAGGGTTCCGTAGTTGGGATGAATTTATCCCAAGAACAAACTTAACATTGTAGTTGAAAAACATATTCTCCCAAACATTCCAACTGCAAATGTAAGTTAGTACGCACAATATTTAAAGAAAAGGATCACTATCTTTCCAATTCGTCATAGTTGCATATTATTATGTAAGTATTTATTATTTTCCACTACATTGTAGTTCTAAGTATATATTTGAGTGATATTTATTTTAGAAGTAGATATGTATGTAAGTATATTCTATTATTGTATGTTTATAAGTATTTATATTAGTGTATGCTATTTTGATTTTATGTATATTTTTTCTCTTCTACACTTACACACGTTGTCTACATCTCTATATCTACTTTCCTATCGCAGGTATGTTGGAAGAGATTTCATTAGAAATAAGCATCACCTTTGTACGTATTTTTCTGTTCCTTTCTTCTTGTCTGTTTATATGCGTGTACATAAATTGTTAAATAAATAAATATTGAAAGTTTTACCATGTTTAAGACTATAGACTGATTATAGGATTTAGACATATATTTCTAACACTACGAACAATAAATAATTGAATCTTATTAAGGGTTTTCGTTACGAAAATAACTGTGCTGCTACAACAATGTACCACAGTAGTTGTCACAAGAACAGATTAGTTTTTTTTTACATATTTATTATAATATGTAGATTCTAGTTGGAAGCAATTGTGCACGGCCCTAACGTCAAATATAAAGATTTTGAAAAAACGCGAGCTCAGTATACCATAGGTATACCATAATAATGAAACCGCTTATGAAATTTAAAAAATCAAATATTCCCATTACAGTCGCAGGCATCCTTTTACAAGCGTAAAGAGTATAGAGTAAATGATTTATACGAATCTATAATAATTAATAACACAGATGCATAAACAAACATTTGAGACTTACACCATGAGAGTTTTCTGAATATTTCCAAGACAGTAAAAAAAGGGATGTGTCCTGGGTAAAAAAAAAAGAAAAACAGTTTAGTCCGTCAATTAGATACCTAATAAAAAAATATTAGACACGTATTTTTTGCTTTATCATATTAATAAAAAAATGACTTAGATAAAACACATTAAACTTGGGGAGTGGGGGCTCGTTACGTCACAGCTCAGTATAAAACCTATTGAGAAGTGACGTCATGCCACATTTGAACTCAATGTATCGCCGTAATGTTTTGATTACGTAAAAAAAGAAAAAAATACGTGTCCAATATTTTTTAATAATCTACATGACGGACAAAAAATATTTTTTTAGTCAACAAACCCTATTTATGTAAACACCCATTATGTTTTCAGCTGTTAGCTGTTATTAACATTTTTATCATTTTGATGATAGGAAGAGAACTTGACACGTGTCAACTCAGAAAATAGCTGTCAGTTATTGATGATATTATACAATTATTCAAATTATAATAAACTTTAAAAGTTCTATTGCTTTGATAATATCATCGATTCCTATCTTCTAGTGACAGCCATTTTTGTTATTGTTTGTGTATCGTATAAATGTAATAGCATTAATTATTAATAATTCAGAGCTTGGTTGACTATAGTCGATACTATAGTCAACCAAGCTCTGAAAAAAGCTAGGCTAGGCTCTGGAAAAGGGCTAGGCAGTTTGATCGATATCAAACTGCCTAGCCCTTTTCCAACTATGTAGGGGTCGACTTCTAATCTAACCAGGTGCAGCTGAATAAAAAAATTAAAAAATACTGTATTTTACATGGAGCGAATGACTATCTGACCTCCGCAACCCAGTAACTGGGTAATACGATACCTCTTGGTAAAACTGGTTGTCAGACTTTCGGGCTTCTGAGAACCCCTAACGACTGACTTCGAGGGATCTACAAATGACCTCCGGTATCAACGGCTTAAAGTGGTTTTCAATACAGTTATTAAACATGGCGTACTTTCAGAGGCTATAATTGTGATTCGAAAATTGAATCTTTTGCATAGGCATCTTTCTGTTACGCGGTCGTGACTTTTGTTTACGAGCTCGATCATTTTGTTTTGCTGTTTAGTTTTAAATTTATAAGACAATTTAAAAAGTTTAGTAGCAAGGAGTTTTCATACATAGAATAAAATGGGATAGATTTTATACGAGGAAAAATGAATGAATCCGGACGTCTTAGCATTGAATTCTCAAAAGCCTTTTAAATGGTTATTTAATATATTTAATTACCAGTTTTAATTTAATTATTTTCACACAAATATTTGTCAAAAATGGAATAGGCTGTATAAGCTGTTTTCGTTGTAAAAAAAATATGTCCAGATGCATAAACGCGCCGTTTGCTGAAAATTGAAATTTTTCATATTTACCTAATTCTTTGATTTGTTTTTTACTATTTCCCACAACTGTATTGAAAAACGTCGTGTGATACACGGGTGTGTAGGTTATTGCAAACTCGTGTCATTAAACTTGTTAATGACAACTCGTTTGCAATAACCTACTTCCCACCCTTGTATCACAATGTACTATTCCAAGGCACGGAAAGAATTCTTGGCTGACTACAGCAGTATTTCTGAGGAATGGATACAAATATCAAAATCTGTGAAAATTTACAACAGTGCAACACGAAGCCTACACAAATATTAAACAAAAATTCGGTTAAATAACATGATTAAACTGCAACATGACAACAATGTACGTAGCAGACAGCGACAACATCATAGGAAACAAGTACATTCCCAGAGAAAAAGTGCCAAATTTTATGACAATAGGATTCGTCGTAACTAAACGATTTAGATCCTTCAGCTGTCTTGTATCGGATTTTGCACAATCTGAAAATGAACAATAAAATTAAAGGAATCGTAAATATTCTGTAAAGGAAAATCTGCGTAGTCCCACTGCGGGGCAAAGGCTTCTCCTTCCTTTTTAAACTTCACTCATCATCATCATTTCAGCCGAAAGACTCCCCAGGAAGCGGGGGATTTGCCATAATCGCCACGCTTGGTAGGCGGGTTGGCGATAGCAGTATGGTGTTAAAAATGCACAGAGAACGCTGCTGCCCATTCTCTAGTAAGTCCCTTAGTCGCCTTTTACGACACCCACGGGAGGAAATGGGGTAGTAACTTCACTTGGTCTTAGGGATTCCCCGATGTGGCGGAGGTGGACGCAGCTCCACGCTAAATTTTAATTTTAATTGTTTGTTTGTATATCTGTACTAACATTAAATGTTAAGTAAAATGTTTACTAACCATACGGACTTTAAATTGTCTGAAATAAAAATGTTCTATTCTATTCTTAGACTGCCGCTATTCCTGCCTAAAGACGTCGAGTCATCTTTTCCTGGAGTTACCTCGATGTCAAAGGTTATGTAACTTTATTATAGGTATATTTCAGCAAATAATTCCAGAAATACATGATTAAATAAACTTACGAGAGGACACTTCACACGCAAGAATAGCCAAAGCCTTGTTGAAAGTATTAAATTCATTTTGCAACTTCTGACCGGCAACTAGCAAAGTGAACGTAGCTGACATGTGGTATATTAAAGCATACACGACGTTTGTTGTTCCGAAACTTCTTTCTAAGTCCTGCAAATAATCTTTTTATTTTATTCTGTGTTATTTTAAGCGAGCGCAAGCTAGGAAGGGATGCTGAGCAAGGAGTTTCGATTGCCAGGTTTTTCCATTAACAATTTCTCAGTAGTAATTTCTATTATTCGACCTAATATTAAGCTTGTCAATACTACAAATAATGCTATTTAATTAAGTACTTCATACGGTAGAATTAACTTTTAAATACGATACCTTCTTAATAATTGCGTTAAAGATTCCATACATTGAAGAAATACACTGCACCATGGCTACACCGAATGAAAACAAGAGCTGAAAATAAAGTCACTAGTTTACTAATGTATACAACGTGTTTTTTTATATCCCATAACTCTAGGGTTATATTTTATAAGTAAAAATAATACAAAAAGTCCTAGAATATGTGGTCCAAAAATGCATAGTTTCGAAGATAATTATCATTAATCATATTAATTTAGGTCAATAATTGTTACCCGTTTGACGAATTGTTACTTTTGCGACGTTGCCAAACTGATGAAACTGAGGCTGATGTGTGTAGGTATCTAAGTTGCATTAATAAATACGAGTAATTCATTTTCATTCAAACCAATCATTCATTATTAATGCTAAGAAAATGCGATGTTGTCATATTTCACGTAAGGGTGTTTTACATTAATAATCATGAATTAATGAAAAAAAAATATAATTGAAAAATAATTTATATGCCAGTTGATTCTTTGATATGATCTCATTCATATCCTAGAGTTATGGGATATAAAAAAAAAACACCTTGTATAATAAGATGTTATCGTGAGTATAATTTATATTTTATGAAAAGAAGAAGAAACAAGAAGAATTAACATTGTTTTTCTCACTTTCGATAGTATCAAACAATATTTTGCTGGCCATGTGGCTGGCTAGTACTACTCACATTAAAAACATTCCACCAAGTCAAGTGGGGGGTCACTTGACTCTAACAAAAATTAGCACTGCCATCTAAATGGTTGTATTTGGATACGTGAAAAAATTCAAAGCAGTAGTATATTATAACGAAGATAAAAGGAAAACTATGACAGCTAAGTAGGCTTTACAAGGTACCGAGTAATACTCGATCAACTTACATTTGCAGTTACGTTTGCATGTTTTTGAACTACATTGTTAAGATTGTTCTTGGGTTAAATTCATCCCAACTACGGAACCCTTCATTACGCGTATTTTTGGCTGTAAATATTTGGCCATTGGAGGCCATTGTTCCATTATTTGGTCAAAAGAACATTATACAAAGTTCAGTGGTTTTATGAGACAACTTCTACAATGCAATCTAACGTAGATAGAAATACTTTTTTGTGCTCATCCTATCAAAGGCCTTATTTAAATCAACAAAAGCTCACATCAGAGCAATTTTGAGTGTACTTTGCTAAAGTCGCCAGAGTGTGAAAATCACGTCTTTATTAAAAATCTCGGGGTAGAATGATCTCCTACTTTTGATTCCTGGTCTGTTTTATGTAACGTCAGTTAACACATTGACTGCTAG
Organism: Dryobota labecula; assembly: GCA_947523025.1. Taxonomy (NCBI): domain Eukaryota; kingdom Metazoa; phylum Arthropoda; class Insecta; order Lepidoptera; family Noctuidae; genus Dryobota; species Dryobota labecula. Next base: position 5,892,296 of record OX383292.1, read on the forward strand.
ACAACAGACACAATAGAAAAAAATATTGTTAGCGGACACCATGTGACCGCGGTGGCAGTCAATGTGTTACATTAAAATTAATTAAATACTCACCAATTCTTGATAACACACTGATATATTTTTACAACAAGCCATGATGTGTTGGTACTTTTCTGTCCAGCAATTTACTTTTCCAGGCAAATTAATGCTTTCCTCATTCCCGTCGAGGCTAATTTCATTGGTCTCTTGCTCATTGTACTTCTTTAGTACATCACTTACAGCATTGTTTAAACATTTGAGGTAATCATAAGTGCAAGTTATGGCACAATACACTACTAGATGTTCCAGCGTGTAGCGAATGTCTACCCATAGTTCATAGACGACCAATACTAAGATTTCTCTCAGAAGATATGTCTCCAATAAATACCAGTCCACAAGCCTTACCAGCAGAAGTATGACGGCCATCACAGTGAACACCACGAAGCCAACTAAACATTTGACCTTTAGTGTTTTCTCGGAACTTTTATAATGGACTTCATCCTTGAAACAGTTATGGAGCTTCCGCAGATTCTCGTAGAATTTGCTGAACGATTCCGAATTTACAATTCCACCAATGACTATTACGAAGCTTTTTAATAGAATCAGTAACTGAAACAGATCTGTCACCAACTTATCCTTATCACTGTAGTCAAAATTAATGAAATTCGCCAAGATGACATTGTTCACGGTAATGGCTATAGAAAGGGACAGTTCAACTATTATACGTGTTACTGCTATAATCTTTTGACTTTTATTTAAAATCAAGTAGTTTCTGTAGACGCACATAAAGTTTTCGCCATAAATTAAAGTGTAGAATAAATTCATGATGGCGACTGGAGTGACATTCGTTCTAGAAAGATATGTTATTACGAATGATAAAACGTGTTACCTGTGACCTCGTTAAACTTAATGTAGGAACATTTTCTTAATCATTTTAGGTACTTGTCTATATGAACAACACGTCATGACTTGGACTCTGTCAATGCTAATAAAATAGGAAAATATTAATGTACCTAGGAGACAGTTCAAGGTTGGGTAGATGAAGGGTAATATGATGTTTTACGTAGTAAAAAATAAGGTTCTTTATTGATTGGTAGCTGTTTATTATTTAGAGATATATTATATGTAGATGAATGTACAGTTACCTTGCGCGTGTTAGAAAGTGGATGAAAATATATGTATAGGTATTGATTTCCACTTAATTAACCAGCTTTGAGTGTCGGAATGGTTACTGGTTATTTCCTATGTATGAAAGTACCTACGAATATGGTGTGTAGGGAAAGAATTTCATAAAGAAATGCACTATAAGACAGGACTTGGCTTTTATTTTAATTAGGCTTGCCAGTTAAATAGATAACGTAGTTTTATTACTCACTGGAATATAATACGAGTAATAACAATTAAAACCTTTGATCGATTTCCTTTGAAATGTTGTACTAGCTTCTTAGTAAAAAAGCCATTGAATAAATAGATAACGTAAATGAAAAAACTAGTTGTCCATTCCAAAACTAGGTCTTCATGGAGAAGATGGTTAATAAACTCCATGGCAAGTAGGCTTTCATTTCAATTAGGCTTCTCAGTTAAATAGGTAACGTTAGTGAGAATAGTAGTTGTCCGTTCCAAAACTAAGTCTTCATGGAGAAGATCGTCAATAAAGTCCATGATTTCATAATTTCACTCAATAATTTTTGACTTTCAAAAGTGCTTTATTTGTGCCTATTTGAAATGATTTGACTTTGACTATGGCAGCTTGTTATAAAGTATTTTATCAACACATTTTTACATTAGCATATATTGTATTTCATCACACTAATCTCTTGGACCAATTTTCAAAGATAAAGCAACTTATCAAAGGAAAAAAACAGAACATGAGTAGTCCATGATTCAATTTAACACATAGGTAATATTACTGGCCTCTTGGTGCTATTAAAAATATAGTTTCTAAGTCAAAATAATGAAAAAATACGGCCATTTATGTGACATATTTTGATACTCGCATATAAATCAAAACCTTCTACTACCCGGGTAGGACCCGGGTACGGGTTACTTCCCGCTAACCATGAAATTTGGCAGGAAGCACGGACTTACAGCACAAATAAAGGAAAATTTCCGGAAATCGTTAATTTGTAGTTTTATCACAATATATATTTTTTGCAATTACTAACTTACATTTGCAGTTGGAGAATTGACCGTGACGTATGTATGGGAGAGCATGTTTTTCAACTATAATGTTAATTTTGTTTCATATATATATTTCGGAGAACGGAAGATTTCTCTCGTTATCATCAGCCATATTTTAATTACTTTGGGCATACTGTGGGTAGTGTTGACTATTGCTCAATAGAAAAACCGAATTAAAGTCAAAAGTCATTTACTCAACCTGAGAACCTTAAAGTTTACATAAGACAGTCCCCCAAAACGCCCATCCCTTCACCACTTCCTAGTGCTTTAGCTGGGAAGAAGAAGTAGAGGAATAAACTCCCCAGCAGCACATCTGTCTGTTCAGTTAGAAGAACTTGATTCTATACAGTAATGGGTATGCAAAGTAATTAATGTAGGTACACGACACAACTATACCGAACGTGCAACAGTTCTTAGACGTCTTCACTGCCTGACCGCCACCGATGAACTCCACTTGTCGAATGTGCGGCTATCACTTGCCGACAGTCGAACTTTATGCTTTTAACTCTGTCATGCGCCACTAGGCAGCACTGGCACCCTGATTAGTGAAGAATCGATGGCGCGAACTCCACCAACTCCATCGAACGCCACTAGATGGCGCTGCCGTACTGAATACAACTTGTCTCCGACATATATACATTTGTACAATTTTAATGTTGTTTGATAAATTCATCCCAACTACGGAACCCTCATTGTGTGTGGTCCGACACGCACTTGGCAGGTTTTTGTATAGAATCGTCCCTATTAAGAAGAACTCCAAAGGAAATTTGTTTCAGACCTTATTTCCTTTTCTTCAATTTAGACGTCTGATACTTACTAAATAGTGTAATTTATTTATTTTTAGCCTAATAAATTCGTGTTTTATACAGCGAAGTGGAAATGTAAAGGCCACTGTTTTCTTAAAAGTGTTTTAGGGCAATTGGATTTTTTTAACCTTATTTTCGTTGAATGGGGAAGAAATGGCTGTGTCGTCGACTTATCAATGCCTAAATGTAAGCGCGCTGTTGGAATTTCCACGCTCGGGTCAGCACCAAAAGTTGAAAATCCAACCGCGTGTTTTTATTTAGGCATAATTTTAAGTGCCACTTAGCGTTAGCAACAACGACATCAGTCGCTGGGTAGAGCAGGAAATGCCTACAGTAAAATAAATATTAATACTTGTCCTACTCAACACGTCTGAGAATAATTAAAACTACAAATTACATTTGCAAATGGTTTAATACCATAATAACTCCACAGTCCTTAGTTAACTTGTATTATAATCATGAGGGTTGATAATCATTGTAAATTCACAAAGTAAGAAAGAAAGACATAAAAAGTATTTATTGAACATTAATATTTGTTGAACACAAAATCCTGTACGGGGCCAAAAGGCTCTTATCTCATTGTCAGTATGATGTTGCGCCAGTGTAGCCTCCACCCGTTCGATTTCCACCTGACAATTGGCGACTGAATAAAAGAACGGAATAGAAGAACGTGTATCATTAAATAGTAGATTGTTATACAAGGGGCTAAAATGACCCATTTACACGAGGTAGTTTTACTCCCGAGCTTTAGCGAGGGAGTAAATAGAAACTGAGTTATAATGGGTTTTTTTAGCGCGGTGTGTTACACTCTACTTTTCACTACGATTGCGAGAAAATAAAATAATACAATACAGTATTTAAAATAAATTACGGCCACTAATTCAATTTGACATTCAAATTCTAAAGAATTCGCGCCAATGTCTTTTTTTTTTCTTCTGCAGCCGCAACGGATTGCATACATTCTACCAAAGAGATCGCCGATTTTAGTTCCATTTTCAATAATAGCATGTTGTTCTTTTTTTATGGAATGGTAATAAGTCGAGTCTTTATTCATGATTATTCTACTTATGAATAAAGACTTTTTCGTTTTCGTAGGCTTATTGTCATTTGACAGAAAATAATTTAAAAAAAAACTTTTTCCCCTAGAGGAAGAAATGCAATATTTTCTTCGCTCTGGTATGCCACAATGACGGTATTTTTGAGCAAGAGGAGTGAAAAAAGTATTTAATAAATAAAACCAAGCTTTTTTTTTAATCTAGGGCATCTCAGAGTGTAACCACTAAGGTTCCGACTCTTTAACCGGACTTTCCTGTGGCCGCCTTAAGCTTCTAACGAAACTTAATGCCTCCAGCCAGGGCGTAAAACTATAAACTAAACGACTGCTGCTCGCTAAGGGCACCCCCTGTGGGGTACGAACCTCGGCTTAGGGCAGCTGAGTCGGAGGGAGGGTGGCAAGGGACCGACGGTGGCTGGATAAAATCAGTGTTTTGATTATTATCGTGGGGAGTTTGGATTACATGCTGCTCAGCTAAAACGCGTGCTGGCGCTTCACTTACAGTCAAGGGTCGGGGAGGAGGTTAAGCCAGAGACACACAAATATTTGTAGATCGTGGGTTACGGACGTCTGTTGAAACTTCGGCAGGGATAGGTACTCCCCTGTAGTTGCAGGCAAAATCCCGCTGCTGGTCAGAGATGGAAATTGGCCGAAGTTCAGTGCTGTGCTGAACGGTGACGTCACTGTTACATAAAACGGCGCGGCCGCCCGACTTGCTCAGCACACCAGTCGCGAAGCATCGAAATGATCTTCGATACGTGGGACGCTGGACGCGAAACTGTTAGGGCCCGCTGTGATGTCACGGACAGATACAAATTTTTTTTTTTTTTTTTGTTACGTTACTCAATACTCAATCATTTATTGCATTCCACAATGTATATGCTTAGGTGGTAAGTAAACATTTGTTGAAACAATCGTGGACCCTGTCGGGCACAGCAAAGAAAAAAATTTAAGGAAGAGGACTTAGATAAATGATTGGTCTCGCTGCACTCGACCGCAGCGAGACCAATCATTTATCTAAGGAAGAGGACTTATTTATACATGCAAACTAACTTATTCTAAGTAAAAATTAAGGTAACATTTTATTAATTATATCTAAATTTATTTTTAATTTATATTATTATATCTATTCTATGGATTTGTCAATTAAATATTCATTTATGCTATAATAACATTTATTGAGTAATATTTTCTTTAATTTATTTGCTCCACACTAGGAATTTCTCCTGTATTTTGGATGCGTTTACAAACATTTAAACTCGCATACACACACAGCCATAATTAAAAATAGATAAGTGTGAAATAACATAAAGTACTTAGTAGTACGAGTAGTAATAAGTACTGTGTGGGACGGAACCTGTGTCGACACCCTTGCGCCATCTCATGTTTTAAGCACGGCTGGCTGTGCTGGCACCGCTGTTGCGGCTGAGACCGGCTGAGACAGTCAAGCGGCGCCAACAGTGTAACTTTATGGGTTACTACAGCTATAAGCCGTTCGGGGTCGAAGCACTCGGTTCATGGAGCCTGAGTGCGTGTCTCCTTTTTAGGGAAATTATTTCTCGCCAACTGATCGACACATCACGTAACCAGAGAGTTGGCTCGTTCTTTGACCACAAAATCAATTTTATTCTAGACAAAATCAAACAGGTTGATACTTTAATAAAATAATGTATTATTTTTAAGACATTAATTTTACACTGACATTTTATTTGTAAAAAAAAAATGTAAAATCATCTACTCTAACAATATTTGCAAATATGTGAGCACCTTGTATCTAACACATGGTTAGTTTATCCGTCAATGCTTCATTTTTAGGGTTCCGTACCCAAAGGGTAAAACGGGATCCTATTACTAAGACTCCGCTGTCCGTCTGTCTGTCCGTCTGTCACAAGGCTGTATCTCATGAACCGTGATAGTTAGACAGTTGACATTTTCACAGATGATGTATTTCTGTTGCCGCTATAACAAAAAATACAAAAAAAATAGAATAAAATAAATATTTAAGGGGGCTCCCATACAAAAAACGTGATTTTTGTTTTTTGCTCGTTTTTGGTCGATATTTATAACAGCAACAGGTAGACGCTTGAAATGTTCACAGAATATATAATTATAATCACTTTAAAAATAAATAATTAAATTTAAGTTAAAAAAAAATTTTAGGGGGGCTCCCATACAACATACATGATTATTTTTCCATTTTGCTCGCACTTGGCCGGTTTTTTATTGTTATTACCTATTGCGGTATAGTAATTTTATTCTGAGTACATTTTCTTCACATGTAATGATATAATTGATGTATACAAATCATTGTAAAACAGTTTAAAAGAGTAACGGTGACATTTCTTGCCCATTCTTCTCCATGCGAAACTACCTTTTGGAAGGGGCAACTAGAATCAATTCTATTTCCGTGTAAATTTTGACGTTCAAAAGTGCCATTTATGTGCTTATTTGAAATAAATGCTTTGACTTTGACTTTGACCATAGAATTAGCGTTGTATTTTGGGAAGGCATGACCAAAACTATCACCACCTACAGTATATATGTCAATCGATTTCTGGGACACCCTACGTATAACATGGCGTATTAATTAAATAACATGATTAAACTGCAACAGAACTATGACATAGTTGGAAGTCAATGTGAGTATAACTGGTAGCATGTACATCCCAGCAGGAATGTTGGGCAATAACATGATCTCTAGTGGATTCTTCTTCATCAGACGTATAAAGTCCTTTGTCAATTTCACTTCAGCTTCGCCAGAATCTGAAATAATTTACATAACTTTGAATACATTGATTTCATGTAAAACATGTGTATAATAACCGGCATGAGTCGTGAGCACAAACTGACATCTGCGCAGTAGTACATTTTGAGGTCTCTTTGGCGGAATGAAGAAGCCGGGGGGCGCCGAGCTGCATGTAATTGGTTCATCAGTCGATACTCGTCGTCTATTGGACTCTCGCGTGTCATTATTATTTAGCTGAAAGTGTACATGCGCGAGTTTACCCCCACTATTGCCCATCTATGCTCACGACTCGTGCCAGTTATTTTACCGAAATAGCTTGCAGAGTAAGCAAGCTGAAGTGGCAGTGGGCTGGCCATGTTTGTTGAAAGACCGATGGCCGGTGGAGCAGACGAGTCCTGGAGTGGAGACCGCGTATCAGCAAGCGTAGTGTGGGACGCTCCCCAGCTAGATGGACCAATGACCTCAAAACGGTAGTTGGGACAGACTGGATGCGGAAGGCGGAGGACAGGGTGTTGTCACGCAGCATGGGAGAGGCCTATGTTCAGCTGCAGTAGACTGCGATAGGCTGAGTTGATTGATTGATTGAATACATTTACCAAAAACAAACCTTCAAGATTTCTCTGTTCTATCTAACACATTTCAATTCTGTATTTTGTTGTACCTACCTACGCCTCCCTTGCACTGTTGCTCCTGCCTTTTGCACTAGAGACGGCAGTTTGCTTGGCTACGCGTAGAGATTGTAACATTTAGAGCGTGGAATGTTATATTTTTTTTTTTTTGTATGAAAATCTGATGAATTATTAAAAGTCATAGAACAAAAGTTGTTGTTTATAATGTTAATAATATAGTCCTAAGAGGTTGTTAGTGTTTTACCAATGACACTGTATAACCCGACCTGGGAATCGAACTCAGGACCTCATGCTCAGTAGTAGCGTTTGCGACCGACTGAGACAGTTCTTGAAATATTTTTTTATTTTTTCCTTTAAATAATAATCGGCTTTTATATATTTTCAAATAATCTTACCAATTATTATTATTTTATTATAAAGTCGAGCCAACACTCTGTGGAACTTTCTCCCTTGGTTACGCGCCAATTGTCCAGCAAAAACGGGCAAGAGCGTTACTGCTGCATAATTGAATAAAGCAATTATCACTTTCTTCAACTCATCGGTGTATATTCCTCTCTAAAACAAAATAAAAATTGCTATACATAGATATAGATATAGATTTATACACAGATATAGATATAGATTTATACATAGATATAGAATTATACATAGATATAATTTTTTCTCCTTATCACATGTCTTGCCATTTCCCAACTTTGTTGGAATCAGTTTCCAGTCTAACCGAATGCTGCTGAATACGGGAATTTTACATCGAGCGATTGCTATCTGACCTCCACAGCCCAGTGACCTACTAGGAAACATTTGTAACGGCTTTGCAGGTAGGCTGCGATCTTAGATATAATTATTTCTTGGAAATCGAAATTCAGGTACACAATACTTACATTTGAACAAATTTGGTAAATCATCAAAATGTAGTTGGGCATTGACAAAATTAGCGAAACGAAATACTGAAACATAAGAATTGAAATTGGGCTTACACAATAACGTAACATCTAGGTCACCAATGGATTATTAGATTGATAAGCATACCTGGCGTCCAAAGCATAGTGTCACTTTATTGCAACTATTTGCTAAATCGCGATACAGTTCAACCCATTCTTGAATTCGCTTCCTTGAGATATCACATTGCTCATTCGAACTATTATCACAGCTCTCTACTCTCTCCTGAACGGCTGATATCAACGAACTCAAGCTTTTGGACAATTGAACTACTATCATAATGACAACAAACAACATTATTTGCTGATAAACAATAGTAAATCTTATAATCGCTTGAGCTGCAAAAATGAGAGCAATAAAAAATTCATTCATTTGTTGGAATCTTTTCATAACGTCCAAAGATCTGATGACAATGAAGGCAATAAATAATAAAGTAAAGATTATAGTGGACCAGTATATTTTCTTTAGCGATTTTATTAATTTTATGTCATATTTAAACCAGTCAGAGAGACGACTTATACTTCTATAATATGACATGAAGGCACGGTTGTAACAGATGCCAGTCACGACAGATGACACAGAGTTTATATAGGCTGTAGCAGCAAAAACACAATAAATTACATTCACTTGATCAATCACAATATCTCCTAGTAACAAATAATACACTTTAATAGTAATGACAATAGAATACAAGATGGTCTGAAAGAATATTTTGAAAATTATCAAGTATCTCGTTATCTTCTGCTGGTTACAATATTTCCTATGTACGCCTAGCAGAGTCTCTAGAAACAATAAATTGTTCATCCACTTTAAAGCAGACATTTTTATTTGAAACGTTGTGTGTCGTTGACGACGATAAAGTAATAGTTTTAATGGACGGCGGCAAAAAAAAATGTTATTTCAATTTTCTTAGTAGGTAAATACATATTTGTTGACAGTCATCAATTTCAACGCCACGACGTTAAAGTATAGATGTTCGTTTTAGTGAAGGTGTATATGTTGCCACACCATAGGGGGTCCATAACACGGTGTTCCAGGCCGAATGCTTGAGTATTTCTCTAGCCGCCTCAGCCATCATGGCCAGGGAAGTTAAGGACCACTCGATCTGTATACTCTCAGACAGCATGTCTGTCCTACAAGCGCTTAGCAGTCACCCAGTCGACTCTGGGCTAATATACGAGTGCCACCAGCGCCTCAACCAGGTGGGTAGCTTCAACAACATAAACATTCAATGGATCAAAGCACACAGCGGTTCGCTAGGCAACGATGCAACCGATGAGCTTGCCAGAAGGGGCTCGAGCATGACACCAGTGGGTCCTGAACCCTTCGTACCACTCCCCTTCACTCACTTCCTTCACTCTGGTAAGGAAACGCACCAGGAACCAACATCACAAACTATGGTCGGATCAAGGTGAGTGCAGGCAGGCTAGGGTAGCTCTCCCCATAATTGATGGCCGCCTCACGAAACAGGTCCTCCGACTAACGAAATAACAGCTGCGTACAGTTACAGCAGCTCTAGCTGGCCATGGGTCATTTAATAAACACCTCTTTGTCATAGGAGTCACAGACAGTCCGCTGTGCAGGGCCTGCATGGAGGACGACCAGACAGCAGCGCATGTGCTGCTAAACTGTTCGGTGGTCGCCACATACAGGGCCAAGTACTTCGGTAACCCAGGTACCCTACGTGAGATTGTCAGTTACACCAAGGCGTTGCTGGCATTCTTTGAGGAGCTGGGCTGGATGGAATATTCGAGTTCCCATCCGTACGCAAAATAGGCGCATTGCCGTGGAGTTGCGAACATCAGTCCGTTTTACCTATTACCTATATGTTGAGACAGGGTCAGAGGTGAGTGCATTTTGTGGTCTGTGTACCTTGCTTTGGCACATTGCATTGCATATTGATGCACATTCAAACCCCGCTTACCATTAAAAAACCGTGCCTGAGTACACAGCGGACATCTCTCCAGGATGCTCAGTGATGTTGAAGGTTGACTAGCACTACCACTATCATACACCATATCGCTGCTGCCACTGAGCATTTATTCAAATCAATTCAATCTGCCTAGCCTTTTCCCAATTATGTTGGGGTCGGCTTCCAGTCTAACCCGATGCAGCTGAATACCAGTACTTTACATGGAGCGACTGCCTATCTGACCTCCACAACCCAGTAACTAGGTAAAACGATACCCCTTAGTAAGACTGGTTGTAAGAGTTTTTGGGCTTCTGACGACCCGTAACGACTGTCAAAGATCCACGAATGACAGCCAGGACCAACGGCTTAACATGCTTTCCGAAGCACGGAGCAATATCGGTATGTAAAGATGGTCACCCATCCACGGACCAACCCCGGCAAGCGTAGCTTAACCGGACGGATCGACCCATGCGGCTGTTATTACTTAGCCACGAGGTCGTCCTTTTATTTAAATCAATTAATACTTATATATTAAACTTAATAAAAAATAATAACTAGATAATAGAGTAAAGAGTCAAAAACAAAAAAATAAAAATAAAACTTATAGGTGTCGATCAACTCTCTTGAAAGTCTATAGACAGCTCCAAAGCACCCACTATTGAAATGAAACCCCCACCAGAAGAAACGGTGCAACAATCTCTCCAGCAACACGTCTCTGTCTGCTAGGTACAAATTGTTTATCTGGAATGCAATTTGTTCAGCGAGTACGTACTTACTTAGCGCGCGGATTCAATACTTCACTCAGCAGACTATGCAGTTCCAACAGTCCTCCTCGCCAGGTTGTTTATAGCATGCTCAGAACTCATCATAATGCAACGTAACGCTCCGAGCCGCGTCATGTCGCCGTCACGCAGCCATGCGAGGCAATGTGCCTCTGTAATAAAGATGGATTATGAATGACATTATTCGAATAATTCGATTGTAGAAGTCATTCAAATTATTCGAATAACCTTACAACTCATTCGAATTTGAAAAAAAAAAGACGAGAAGTAAATAAGAATGTATTGCGTCGTCTCATTCCTTCCGATTCAAATTGCATTTCAATTTATACTACTAGTTTATATATTATAGCTGTCTGTGTGCGCGACTCGAGGAAAGGGCAACGACAACATTTTCGACCCTTTCGGAAGTATTCGGAAATTAGTCATAACTAATTATTGTCGGAGTTACCGACATAGCTTGGAGAGTCAGCAAGCTGAAGTGGCAGTGGGCTGGCCATATTTGTCAAAGGACCGATGGCTGGTGGAGCAGACGAGTCCTGGAGTGGAAACCGTGTATCGGCAAGCGTAGTGTGGGACGCTCTCCAGCTAGATGGACCGACGACATCAAAAAGTTGGCTCGTATAGAATGGATGCGGAAATCGGAGGACAGGGTGTTGTGGCGCAGCATGGGAGAGGCCTATGTTCAGCAGTGGACCGCGATAGACTGAGTTGATTGAAAAGTAATCTTTATAGTAAAAGAAAAACGCTCAATTTTGTATGGCAATCTGAATGAATGAACTAGCGGTTCGCACATCAGTACCTATTTACTTATTACTACGAATATCAATTAAAATAGACTCTATTGTACGAGAAAACAAACCAATTTTGTATTATAAATTGAATGAATGAACTAGTGGTTTTATTCGAAATTGCGAACTAGCGATCGATTGTTTTTGTATTCGAATGTTAATATTAGTAATATCAAACCTTTCGATTATTGGAATCGGTAACAATCGCCCATCTCTCTCTGTAAGCAAGTTCGCGAAACATTCACGCGATGACTTCGACTCGCAGGTACCTCATCACCTTTTAAATGAAATTTGTGTCAGGCGCCCGTACCTGTTTTGATAGTGTTGTTGATGGATTGTCGTATTACAAGCGAATTCGCACTTGTAATGTTGCCGCTTTATTTATCTAGTGTAAGCCGTTTTAAAATAAGTGTCACTGGTATTACTACTCACTCCGAGTGAATTTCTGAGTGTTTCGGTCATTTGAATGGCAAACATTTAATAATTATTAATTTATATATTTATAAATAAATAATATCAATAATTATTGAACATTAGATTACACATTACAAAATAAAACTAATAATAATAATTAATAATATATATTAATGTTAAAATAATAATAAAAATAGGACATAATTATTGTTTAAATAACACAGAGCGATGTTTGACGTATGAAAGTTGACGTTTATTTCAGACATGTTTGAAAATTTCAACGTTCAATATGAGTAGGTTTAAATAATATGATTAAACTGTAACATAACAATGAAGTAGTTGACAGCCAACGTAAGTATAACTGGCAGTATGTACATTCCAGCAGGAATGTTAGACAATAAATTGATCTCTATTGGATTCTTCTTTATCAAACGTATGAAGTCCTTTATCAATTTCGCTTCAGATTCTTGTGAATCTAAAATAAAATAACAGATTATGATATTATAAATAATTTTAATACGTGGCTAAACATTGTTGATATTAAAGAAAACCGTTATTCTTACCTTTACCTTTAATAACTGTATTATAAAGCCGAGCCAAGACTCTGTAGAACTTCACCCCTTGGTTACGAGTCATTTGTCCAGCAACGATTGGCAACATCATCAATAAAATATAAAAACATATTACAAGCAATACTATTTTCTCAAACTCATCGATATCTCCATTCTAAAATGTATAAAATTAAATAATGAATAAATATAACTCAACGTTCAACTTTTACGATATGACAGTCTCGATATCAAAAACTTACTTTATAAACAATCATGTAACACATTTGATATGTTACTAAAATATTGTTTATTACTGAGATCGTTAACGTAAAGAAAAACTGTAACAAACGAATGTTACCAAAGAAATAAAAAATTGATTACTTAGAACATTATTATCTCAATGAAATTCCAGAAACAAGTACCAGGCGTCCAAAGCATAGCGTCACTTTTTTGCAGCAGTTTGCTAAATCTCGATACAATTCAACCCATCCTTGAATCTGCTCCCTTGTGATATTACATTGCTCATCCGAACTAATATCACAACTGCCTACTATTTCTTGCACGTTTGATATCAACGAAATCAAAGATTTTAACGAATTTACAACCATCATAATAGCAACAAATAAAATAAAGTGCTGAAATACTATATTAAGTTTTGTAATTATTTGTGATACCGAAATGATAACCAAAAGTGGCAGATCGTGTTGAGAAAATTGTATCATAACCGCAGCAGATCTATATACAACAAAGGCGATCAAAAGAAAAATCAAAGATAAGCTGAAGCAATATATTTTTTTATGACAATTAAGAAACTTAGTGTCATCTTTAAAGCATTCAGAGACACGACTGATACTTCTAAAATAAGACATGAAGCCGCGGCTGTAACAGATGCTGGTCACGACGTTAAATAAAGAGTTTAGATACGCAGAAGCAGCAGAATAAGCAAAAATCAAATTGATTTGACAATAGTCATCTCCTCCTAGCAACAATTTAATTTGACCAATGACGACAATAGCCTGCAATATATATTGGGTAAATGTATGGAACATAATAAAACATTTTCTTATCTTCGACTGGTTACAATAATTCCTGTATATTCCTAGGAGGTTCTCTATTAACAATATATAGATCAACCACTTTATTGGAGACATTTTGTTTTTAATGTTATGTGTCTCAGTGACCACGATAAAACTGTTACTGGGCGAAACATTTTGTTATTTTAATTTGTTAAATTTGTCTGTCCTATGTTTGTCAAAATTATACTTAACATTCTATAAGAAAAACCAATCAATCATCAATTCATACAATACTTTGTATGGAACATACAGTACAGGACAGAATATTATCTGATATGTATAATGTTACAGTAATGTTCGGAAGTAAACCACTTCTTTAGTTGTCTAAATTGAGATACTAGTAAGAAAATTCTCAAATCAAGTGATTACCTATACGTACAATAAAATCGTAACGAAGTCCAAACTGAACATTGAATATTTTTGAAAAAAGTAATTGCTACGAGGTCTCGGAACAGTTCTAATGCCAAAAATAATAATATGCAATAATAATATAGTCGCAGTGCAGAGCGATCCGCCATTGCAATCGGACGCGCTTACACTGTGAAGTTCGGAAGAACTTGTGGCGAACCAGATCCTGGCATTCTTACAGTACCAGCTGGATATCATGGCGAGGTTAGAATGATCCAGATCTTCATCATACATTCAACTTAAATGAAGAAGAGATTCGCAGAGCTAAAACACTGCTGTATGAGTCGCTACAAATGGCCAACCGAATGCCATCCCGATGAGGGACGAAAAGAGAGAGAGGAGTCTCCAAGACATTGCTAAAGTGTTGAAGGAGACCGACCCAGACGACATGCCGACTTTCGTGGCGAAGGATTTGCGCAATCTGCCCCCCGTTACCAGGCTGCTACGGAACATCACAAGCCTGAGATCAAGCCTGTCCAAGATGCAGTTGAAGTTGGAATCATCGCAAGGCGGTATGCCATTCAAGTCAGCCAACAGCGTCAATACACTTCATGGCGTACTCAATGCATCGCAGCTGAGTTTCGAGTCGGCAAAATTCGACTCGTTGCCGGCCGTCGTCACTGCAAGCGATACACAACCGCGCTCCACCCTCCCCGCGTCCCTCATCGTTGGGACGCTGATCAATATTAGCACGTCCACACCAGGACGAGCTTACTTTGCTACCGTTAGTGCAGCTCCAGCAATACATCAGCGACAACCTAAACATACGAGGGGTGCCCAGAGGACCTCAGAACTAGTTCGAAGCTCGATACCATCGGTAACAAGTCAAGGACAGGCCGATAAAGAAGGCTTCATACGTGTGGAAGAGAAGAAAAAGGAGAAGCCTGCTAGTCGTAATCAGTGCGGTACCGTATTGACTGGTCCGCACATGTTGCTGCGACCCGCTATTCCATCGACGCAGCTGTACGTGTCATGTCTTCGTCACTCCACGAAGGCATAGGAAATCGTGGAGTACATAAAAATAAAGACCAAGATCACCTTAAGAGTCGAGAAGTTGGAATTGCACCACATTTGCTTTAAATCTTTTGTGGTGCGCGTTCCGCCAAATCATCTGGAGATCTTTATGAAGAAAGAATTTTGGCCGAAGGGTGTTATGTATCAGGGTTTTCGCGTAAGGCTACATGACACCGCGACTCAGCGCTACCTACGTCGCGTCCCTGACCCAACGTACCTAGTAATTAGTTACCTAATGGAGTACTAGTACCTAATGTTTTAAATATGTATAGTTTATTGTTTTGTAAGAATAATTTGTATTTTATTTATGGGCCTTAGTTGCCTGACAATAAAGAAATTAAAAAGTAATTAATTGGTCGGAAATGTTATACTAAAAACTTAGTTTTAAGCTTGCGCGAGCATTTGCTCCACGCGATAACATTGGTTTTTGCGCTAACATTAATTGATTATTTAATCAATTAATGTTACCTCCAATCGCCTGAAACACAGGATTACCTAGATTAAGTACAAATCATGGGTGAACTTGAGATAGATTTAAGAAAAACTGTATTTAACGTTTTGTCTTATATTTTTGAATAAATTTTATTTTATTTTATTGGTAGCCTTTCTTCTCAGAGTAGTCAGATCTTATCTAGTTTTTAAAACATAATTGACGTGTAAAAGTGTTTATAAGTACAGTCAGTATACACAATTAGCTGACCCCCCTTGCATAAATGGTTAAGATTTTTTTGAATACGGATCGATAGAATTTTATAATTCTTAATTTAATTTAAATCCCTTTACGAAATCTACCCAAAACTAGAAAAAAAATTAAAATCGTACGATTTGTTAGTAAAAAAATCTCAACCAATTAAGCAAGGGGGGGGGGTCAGCTAATTGTGTATACTGACTGTACACGCTTAGTTACAGAAATAAAATCATTTATCATTTATCATTCCATGCGAACGAAGTCGCCGGCAGAAGCTAGTATGTCAATAATATTGATGGACGAGGTTTCTATGGTTGTTTCAATTAAATTAATTCCGGTTACTTGACTCAACCCCACAAGTAACATTTGTTTGCCCATAACGTGGACCGAGGGTCGTAATAGTATGTTCGGTTATATATTTTCTATTACTAACTAAGTGCAAGTATACACTGAAAAAAAAAGCTACTTCAGCTATTTCAGGAATAATCAAAGTTTGACAAGACTTTATAAAAGTTAACTTGATTTAATAAAAGTGATACACAACAGCCAACACAGGTTTTGGTTACATGTTGCATAAAGTTATGTGGTCACTTTTTTGTGTTACATGTTGACGAAAGTTTGGTTATGTATAGGTAAGTAAACATTTTTTTTTTTCAGTGTACTACATACTGTCGGGTTGTAAATAAATCAGTCCGCTTAATGTTACTGATAATACGTTTAAGCATGCTGGCTAAGCGTAAGTAAAGCTTTTTTAGGGTTCCGTACAAAAATGTTAAAAAGGAACCTTTATGGTATGACTCAGTCTGTCTGTCCGTCTGTCACAGGTGGATATCTAAGAACTACTGATGCTATCATCAACATGAAAGGTGATCACTCAAGCTCCATACAAAATTACCCCACGCCCGGCGCAAAAAAACAGCCTTATGTATTTTTTGGTAGGTGTGACTGCAGCCAGAAGTGGCTAACAAGAAAAAAATTACCATGTTATTATTTTCAGGCACGGATATAAAGATAGAATATTTTGATGAAAAATTACTGAAACTAACTAAACAACTAAAGTGGCTACAGGTGTCGAGGTCCACCAGCTCTTTTCTAGTGAATTATTGAAGGCCTGTGTTCCTGCATATACACTAATGGCACAACACTGATACATTGAATGTTTCTCATTGTCATTCTTAGAGATTATTCCTGACGAACAGCTATCACTATTTTAATATAACAGTATATTGTAATTGTAAACACACGGGAAGTCAAGTATAAGTCCCCTCTTTGAGGAGTGGCTAGAGAAGTGGCACGGCAGTGGCACCTTTCGCCTGACGCAGGTCCTCACCGGACACGGTTGTTTCGAAAGGTTCCTGTTCAGGATAAGGCGGGAGAAAACGCCCGGGTGTTACCACTGTGTAGATCGCCCGGAGGACACGGTAGACCATACGGTGGAGGTCTGCCCAGGTTGGGTTGGCTAGCACCGCTGCCACCGTGTCCTCACGCAGGCGATCGGTGGCGACGATCTCTCGCGTCCGGCCCCGGGGGTCTACTCCCTAAGTCCGTCAACGAAGTAACGGGCCCGTCCGTTAGTAGTCCGACACGTCGGACTGAACCCTACTCCCTAGTAATTTCGAATTCATCAGTTTCCAACGGAATCGTAGACAATATTCGTGAACGAAAGACGCATGGCGATTGATGACAATAGAGTTGTGCTATTTTACCGGTCGATTACCGGTTTAATTATTTTGTGGTTTTCAAGCTAAATAAACAAAATTTGATGTCGTATCAACTGACATAAGGTTCCGTCAAAACAAGCGTCAAGTTGAACTTTTCGGACGGGCAAAAACGCATCGGGAGTAGGGACAGTTGTCAAATCGTGTTGTCATTCATTCTTCGTCGGGCCCCGAACGAATCGTCCGTCCGTTGGTGTTAGGGAGTAGGAAACGCCCGAAACGAAGGCCGAAACGACGGACTTCGTGCTTAGGGAGTAGACCCCCTGGTTCAGGCCATGGTAAGGAGCGAGAGTGCATGGCCGTCACCTCCTTCTCCGAAGCAGTAATGCGCACGAAGGAGGAGGCGGAACGCATGAGGGAGAGGTAGTTGTTGCGTAAGGCATATACGTAGTAATTTGGAAGTTTATACGAACAAACACAAAACATTTTGTGTTATAAATTCTTTAGAAAGTAGTTACTTAAGTAATTGACTATTAATCATATGAGAACACGAAATTCTTTAAATGTTTCTTTATTAAGTAAAACACAACTTTAACAATTATGGCAACTGCGTGGAAATTGTCTAGACGAAAGCAAAATAAGCGCTTAGACTTGGGAATTAAGGAAACCAACCCGATATACAATATAATACAAAATTAAAACACGTTAAAACGTCAAAAAAATGGTTAGTCGAACGTT
The DNA here is from genome assembly GCA_947523025.1 of Dryobota labecula. Classification (NCBI taxonomy): domain Eukaryota; kingdom Metazoa; phylum Arthropoda; class Insecta; order Lepidoptera; family Noctuidae; genus Dryobota; species Dryobota labecula. The sequence continues at coordinate 5,910,698 of OX383292.1, forward strand.
AATTATTATTTAACTTTAAGAGGGTAGTCACCGGTCCACTAGCGTCACTCCTTTAAAAACATTATCTCGTGACTGTGAAGGAATTATGAATAACGGCCTAGTGTGGAGTTCATAAGCAAAATGCTTCCTTTGCTTCTTATTTATTTTTTGTAAACCTAGCTATTAACGTAGACTATAAGGAATTGTAAACACTGTTTTTGGCAAATAAAAAATATTATTATTATTCATATTATTAATCAACTATATCGGTGTGTTTAGAATTTTCTAATACCTTTTTTAAAGTTTCATATTGAGACACGAAGCAACAAAATTCGATCTAAATAAAAACGGCCACATTCCTCTAGATCGTATTTTGTTTCTTCTGTTAAAGACTCTTGTAAAAGACTAACAACCTCTAAAAACTATAACTAACTATTACTAATATCATAAACAAAAATTTTTGTTTATGACTTTTAATAATTCATCAGACTTTCATACAAAAATAAAAAAATTAAATTCAACGCTCCAAATATATAGAATATCGAAATCTTAAATTAACTGAAAATAATGTTGCTTAGGTAACGTACTGCCAATATTTTTATAACTGCCAAGCCATATTATGTCTGTCTTATTAAAGATGACATTTTATTATACTACTAGCTTCTGCCCGCGACTTCGTTCGCGTGGAAGTCGTAAAACACCATAATATACTAAAATACCAGCCACATTTTAATAAAACTTCCCTGAACACTACGTTTGTAGTTTTGGTCACAGCAGTCAAAATATACAGAGACTCAGCACTGGTGACGCGGGAGCAAGCGACGTACAGTTCTATGTTCTATGGTAAAGGGTTTGGTTTCCGCACTTAGTCCTTCAGGTGGACCATTGTACATGGGCCATGGCGGCCATCAGTGGTTATTCCAACCAGCCCACCTCCCTCCAGAAGTTAATTACGTCTCCCGGTATGTTTAGAACATCTGTGAAGAACAGGGTGCCCCGAGGGTCTCTGTTCTAATCTGGGTGACGCCTGTGCATTCAAAGAGCACATGCGCGACGGTTTCCTCAGCCTCCATGCAAGCTCTGCACAGAGGATTGTCCGATATGTCTATTATTGTGTGGAATTGTTTGTTTAGCGTGCAGTGTCCCGTAATGGTCCATGGTACGGAGCGAAAGTGCATGGGAGGTCGTCACCTCCTTCTGCGAAGCAGTAATGCTTGCGAAGGAGGAGGCGGAACGCGTGAGGGAGTGGTAGTCTGTGCGCCCTCACGCCCCTAGTCGTCGCAGAAGACGCCCTGGGCGGCGGGAATCAATTGGCGATTCCCGGCCACCGTAGGCGCGGGCTTGCGGACGGCGAGCAATGGGCAGCTCGCCGTCTGGTAAGGACCAGGCCCAGGTTGACGGCGCGTTGTGTTCTACGCGTGCCACAAAGAGATGTCAGCACGAACTGTGACGGAGTCCGCTAGGACCAATGCCTGCCAGCGTTGCGGGTTTTTCCGAAAGGGATACCGTGGCCCTGGCACAATGGGAACTGAAGTAACACAGGTGGGTTTTAGTCAGTAAAAGTCTGACACGCCCTCCCGCTCTCCCCCGAGCGGGAGAAGTTATTTGATATTTTCCCACCCAAAAAAAAAGTCCTATAAAGTTCTTCGAACTATCACAATTACAGTAACAAAATGTAAAAAAACCGGTCCAGGGCGAGTCGGACTCAAGCACCGAGGGTTCCGTACCATCATAATTGTATAGCTTTATTCGTATTAGTACCTAAATAGTTATGTGCCCAGAAAAACTACAACTTACTGTGCTTAACCCAAAGCAATCTGCGAGTAGATAGGAAGGAGGACATTTTGGTTGTTTACCGTGAAATGTTTTTTTTTTATCGGCGAGGTCAATATTCATCAGAGATTTTTAACACTGCGGTGTACAATATTGCAGTTTTAGGTCAGCGCCATCTCTTGATCTATAATGGAACTAATGTAATTTTTGTTGGTGATTTCTAAAAAAGTGTGTTATTAAGAGAAATCGTTTTATTTTTCCTGTAATCTTTACATAAACTACTATCACATAAAATAATTTCAGATTTTTTCTATGCAAACAACGGAGATAAGAGGGGGGGGGGAATGGTTTTTTTTTTTTTTTTCAAAACTTGAAAAAATGGGGCCTTAAATTTTTTTATGAGTATGTGCAAATAGCGCTCTTTCATACGATACCCCACATACCCTAGTAGTCCCACTTCGATTTTTTAAGACACCAGTTGCAAAAAAAAAACTCGTGTTTGCAACATGGTTGGGCAAACGTCATCTAAAATTTTTCCAAATTTCAAGTTGATAGCATTAGTAGTTCTTGAGATATCTAGCTGTGACAGACAGACGGACAGACAGACTGAGTCGCACCATAAGGGTTCTTTTTTACCAATTTGGTACGGATCCCTAAAAAGAAGCACATAAATATCAATTCTTTGGAATCGAAATCAGATTTGCATTGCTTTGTAGAAAGTTGACTGAAATAGCATAATATGTCATAATTGACTGCTTAGATCTATAAGGTATGATAATCATTTCAAAGATTAAATCTGTAACTATCTGATAAATTCGTTTCCTATTCAACACAGCGAAGTAGTAATGGCATAATTCGACTGTTGTCATACACTGATACATTGTGTTCGTTCTCATCTGTCTCTATACTCTCTACGACCTGTATGGGAAAACTTTTTTTCGATTTCTGACTTTTCTAGTACTCGAACCTCAGTTGGTCGCCTCGAGTTTTTTGATCCTCGTAAGAAACAGGATCGATTGGCATCAAAAAACTTTTTTGTGAAAATTGCCCATTTTCTTGCTGACTGTACTTTTCTATCAAAATCTGTGAAAGCAGATCAATTTTTTTCTAAAAGTTAAGGATAATCTCTTAAGACCATTTTCTTGTCGACCACGGTTAAGGTACCTGCCCTTATGGACCCATCTCAAAACATAATGCAATACTGCTCATCCCCCATAGCAAATAGCGTGATCATTTATACGTAGTAATTTGACCAGACCTATAGGGAATATCTATGCAAAATCTCAACAAAATCTGTCCCGTAGTATTTGCGTTTAGCTGGAACATACATTCAGACAAACAGATAAACAGACAAAAATTCTAAAAACTATATTTTCGGCATCAGAATCTTCGATCAATATTGATCGAAGATCAGAATCGTTCCCAGACCTCGTGGCAATTACTTTTTTTTTTTTAATATTCAATGTACAGTTTTGACTTCGCTACGATTTTATTATATGTATTTTGTTATACTATATATAATATATAATTATTATTATTACTGTAAATATAACGTTCTTGAAAAGATGACGCGTATTTCACTTCAGTTTTAACATTCTTTTTTCGTTATCCAGTAGCCCATTGCCAACAACTACATAATTCCTCTCAATAAGTACGAAGTTGACTTTTAAACAGGTACCTAGTTAAAATCCACCAATATATAAGTTCAAATTAAATTAAGTAAGTGCCGAAACGTCGTAGGCATGGGTTTCGGATATCTAATCATGATAAAAAAAAAAAACATTCACAAGCATATGAACAACGGTCGGTTCCAATAGTTAGGTAGGTACTTGAAGTTACGAGCATAACCAATCCGACACAGGCTTCATGCCTTATGAAAATATATTTAATGAAAATATTTCATTTTATATTAAAGCTTTGCGAAAAGCGGTCCTTAGTTAAAACATACATTTGTAGCAACATACATAAATATTTTTTTGTGGGTAATTCTTTTTCTCCCTAAATCCCATAATATACCGTTGGAAGCCCTGAAAAAGAATCGTCATTACTCAGTCACGCGACGGATTTAGCCCGAGCTACATGTGCCCCTGTATATTTTACATTATTATGGCTGGTATAAGGCTGGTTTTAAAGTCACGCTGACCATCGACGCTGAAAGCTGAGCGCGTAGCTTGTCAGCGCTGAAGTTTAGCGCGAGACGTTTTAGAATCGTGCTGATCACTGCGGAGTACAGACGCACAAAAATGCGAAAGGCATCATGACTGCTCACGCTGACGGCGCGGCGTCCGCTCGGCTCGACACTAGAACGCGCACAGAAGACAGAGGCGCGCGTGCGGCGGTCAGCGCCGACGGCTACGCAGCGCTGATAGATACGCGTAATTCTAAAACGCTTCCTAGAAGATCATACTAAAACCAGCCTTAAAATCACGCTGACCGCACGCTGACCGACGGTGCTGACAACATTAAACCAATTTCAAAAATGAACTTCTTTCATCACGACGGATGCCGAAGAGCTTATACATACTGAGACAGCAAAACAATCACGAATTAATTTGATTTGATCGTAGTCACCTTCTGCTTACAACAAATACAGTTCAATAGGGATGATGACCAAATAATATTTTTTGTCCGTCATGTAGATTATAAAAAAATATTGTACACGTATTTTTTTTTTTTCTTTATTAAATCATTACGTCGATACATTGAGTTCAAATGTGTCGTGAAGTCACTTCTTATCATTAGATTTTATACTGAGCTGTGACGTAACGAGCCCCCCACTCCCCAAGTTTAATGTGTTTTTTCTAAGTCATTTTTTATTAATATCATAAAGCAAAAAATACGTGTCTAATATTTTTTTATTATCTGATTGACGGACTAAACAGTTTTTTTTTTACCCAGTCATCATCCCTATTGTTACAGCCCTGTTTGTCACACTGGTGTGATAACTGGTGTGACTACGAAGCAGGAGTGGGAAAAATGAGGAGCATGTGACAAGAAAAGTTTTTAGTTCGTATGTGGTTATGGCTATTAGTAAAAATGGATAGATTGATGGAAAGATTGAAAGAGCGGGTTTCCTAGCCACCATCTGGGAACTCAGGCACCTGGTTAGGTACAGAGGTACCTCCAGTCCAAAATTAGTACGCTGATTTTATACCGACGTAACAAAAGTGATCACACTTGCGTAAACTCCAAAATAAAAAGAAATGGGACAATCATAGGAATATGTGACATTTGCGAAAATATAATTTGTGACATTTGCCAAATACAAAAAAAAATACAAAAATGTTTATTTCTTAACCATAGTTGTTTACATTTTGTTGGTGAATGGCGCCTCCTTTTAAGCAGATAATGCCTGTGTTAGAAGACGCCGCAAAAAAATCAAATCAGAATCAAATCAGATATATTTACGACGTTTGCGCATTGTATAATATTAAATGACATGATTAAACTGTAACATAACAATTACATAATTGACGGTGAACGTGAGTATAACAGGCAGCATGTACATCCCAGCAGGAATGTTGGACAATAACTTGATTTCTATTGGATTTTTCTTTATCAGACGTATGAAGTCTTTAATCAATTTTGTTTCAGTTTCACAAGAAGCTGAAAGTATTCGTCAATGGTTCGTAAGATATTTTTTCTTTTCTTATAAAATCATTAATTAAATAAAGTGTTACCAATTGTCATTGTATTATAAAATCGGGCCAATACCCGGCGAAACTTCACTCCTTGGTTTTGCACCAATTGCCCAGCAACTACTGGCAAAAACATCACTGCTATGTAACTCAAAATCATAATTACATCTTTCTTGTACTCATCGGAGTTGAAGGTTTTCTGTAATTCATAAAGTTATTAATACAAATTGGTAACTAGTTTTTTTTTTTTTTCTTCCCGTCATTATAAATAACTAGCTTTTACCCGCGGCTCCGCCCGCGTGGATATCGGTTATCGCCTAAAAAAGTAGCCTATGTCCTTCTCCATATCCCAGGCTACATCTCTGCCAAATTTCAGGAGAATCGGTTCAGCAGTTTAGGCGTGAAAACGTAACATACAGACAGTCAGACAGACAGACAGACAGACAGAGTTACTTTCACATTTATAATATTAGTATGGATAATCGAATGGTTTTTTTTTTATGTCATTAACTTTTATGAACGATAACGATCCAAGTTTATTGAATTCGAACTGCCCTTCATGCCATTTGTTAATTTTGAAATCAGCTCAGTCATAATAAGGGAAGCTAAAATAAAGCCATAATATACTTACATTTAATGCATTTGTATATATAATGTTGTACAGCATCAAAATGTAGTTTGAAATTGTCAATGTTAACGTTAAGAAAAACTGAAATAAATAAAAGGATTATGTTATTCATACAAAATAGATAAGAACTTAATATTAAACATTATTATTCCACATAACACTAAAGTGTGTTTGGTGTATGACCACTTTATCTCAATACCAAATACAAGAACCTGGCGTCCAAAGCAAAGTGTCACTTTTTCGCAGCAGTTCGATAAATCTCGATACAGTTCAACCCATCCTTGAATCTGCTCCCTCGTGATACCATATTGCTCATCTGAACTAATATCAAATCTCCCTACTCTTTCCTGAACGTCTGATATCAACGTAATCAGGCATTTAAACAAATTAACAACAATCATAATAGCAACAAACAATGTGAAGTACTGAAATAATATATTCATTCTTAAAATAGCTTGAGATACTAATACGGGAATCAAAAATAACAGATTCCTATTTTCCAATTCCATTAGAACCTCTACGTTTCTGACGGTAGCAAAAGTGAACACTAGTAAAACAAAAGTAATGCTATACCAGTACATTTTCTTTAGAGAACTAACGAATTTTTTGTCATATTTAAAGCATTCAGAGACACGACTGATACATTCAAAATATGTGATGAAGACGCGGCTATAACAGATGCTGGTCACGGCGGATTGTAAAGTAATGACATTAGCTGATACAGAAAAATAACAATAAATAAAACTCATTTGATCATAGACACCGCTTCCAAACAACCAAAACTGTTCAATAATAATTATATTAGTGTGCAACATAGTCTGGACGAATATTTGAAAAACTATAAGACATTTCTGAATCTTGTTCTGGTTGCAATAATTCCTGTATATTCCTAAGAGATTCTCCAGTAACAATAAATTGTTCAACCACTTTATTGGAGACATTTTTGTTTTTAATGTTATGTGTCTCTGTGACGACGATAAAAGTTTAAATGGAGTACTACCAAATTAAGATAAATTAGATTGCGGCATTTTGTTATTTTAAATTGCTAGTAAGTAGTTATCGTTAAGCAATTATCAGACGTATGTATCCAAGTATGAACCAATAGTAATAATTAATTTGAATAAATTATTATTCATCTATCATAGAATTGACAGAATTATATATTATTTAACATCGTATTAAAACAACCAATCAATGAACAAAGGGGGGGCACGTTGCCCCCCGGCAGGGGTCACCCTACTTTGTATGGAATCACATTATAATGGGCAGGTGAAGATATTATCGCTTTTCTACTTGATTAATCTAGATATAAAGTAAATCGCTTTTTAAGCTTATCTAAAGGAATTAAGTTTTGGAAACCATGATGAGGACCTTTTTAGAAAAGTACCAAAATAATTGATGTTGCTAAGAACTATTATTATATTTTTTTTTTTGGATGAGAAATTATCAAATAACCTCTCCCGTTCGGGGCGGAGCAGGAGGGCGTGTCAGACTTTTATTGACTAAAACCCACTCGTGGTCTTTTCAGTTTCCTTGTTTACCAGGGCCACGGTATTGCTATGAACCCTAGAAGAGGTTTTGTAAAAATATTTCCAAACTACTACATGAACTAGTGGTACCGTAGGTATTCTCTTACTTTTGCTATCAGCCAAACCGCGTGAATAATAATTTAAAACATTGTTCAGGCAGGGGCCATAGTCCTAGATAACCAGTTCACTCCGCCCAAACCCATAATCCAATATCTTTATTTCCATATCCTGAAAAAGCCCCACACCAACCGGGGGTTTCTTCAGTGCACTTGCGTAATGCAAACTGGGATAATCGTCGGTTGGTGCTTCATTTAATTAAAAACGTCTAACGGGCTTCTGCGAATTGGCTTCGGCCCCTTGTACGCCTTCCAAAGGTCCGGCACCCTAGGGTCCCGAGATATATCAAAGACATTTAAAAAAATATATAATAGTGGGTTAATGTATGTGTATAGTAATAATAACCCCACCGCCATATTTCTACGTTAACGTAGTGGTAGGACTTGCGCGCTCCTGAACTAAAGTTCAGACTGGCACAGATGGTCTGTGCCAGTAGGCTTTACCGAAACAGGTCTAGGGTGAGCAGCCATACCAAGAGGGATACATAAACCCGCAAGGCAGCATGTGGCGAGCTGTTGGGCAGTAGCAACCCTACGGACCCTATGTCCCGGGAAAAGTATCGTTCCTCACCTCTGGCTTGCCTTTATTGGCCGGCTGGAGTGAACACTGACGAGGAATAGAGCTCCCACCTCTTTCTTGCCTTTATCGGCTTGAGTGGAGATTCGCAAAAGCTAAAGTGTATACTGATACTGGTTAATCTCGGCCATCGTCCGGGCTCTGGGATTGCCCTGATAGTTCTTCCATATCATATTCATCTCATGACTTATAAAATGTTATGCATGTTGCTCAACATTTTTGAAGCAAAAATAGGCAACGGACAGTGGAACAATTAACATACTAATGATTAAGGCGACGATAGCCGACTTTTAATGATTTAATACTGAAGATCACGTCTAAACGAGTAGTGGTAATGATTTGAAAAATATTTTTTTTTTTTAAATTAGAGCATTTTCTTAATAACTTAATATGTGAATATGTTAGATTATGTCTAAATTACATAGTGAAATTAATTTGTATTCTAACGCGGATAAAAAAACTGAAAATCACGCAAAATCTAACAGGCGTATTTTTCTGAAACCTTCACCTTTTTAAAGATGATTTAATTATTGATCTTTTAATATTGATTGTCGTGTTTTATTAAAATACCTTTTGTTTTATGTGTAATAAATGAATAATACGTTTTATTTGAGACAGCGCTCCTGGATGGGCGAGTCTTATTACTGGCTGGACGTACGACGCATTGCGTGAGCTCAGTACAGAATACGCAAGATGACCAGTCAAGGTCACTAGCATATATCTGGGCTTTAAGATAAACAACACAAGGCAGTAATCGGGAAATATCGATGGACATATCTATACTTCTATACGAGTACTTTAATATATAAAGCTGAAGAGTTTGTTTGTTTGTTTGTTTGAACGCGCTAATCTCAGGAACTACTGGTTGGAATTGAAAAAATATTTGAGTGTTGGATAGTCCATTTATTGAGAAATATTATAGGCTATATAACATCACGCTACGACCAATAGGAGCGGAGCATAAATGAAAAATGTTGCAAAAACGGGAAAAAAAATTTGAGAGCTTCCGTTGCGTGCGCTGCGTAAACGGTTTAAGTTACGCAAATATCATGTATGATGGAATTTTTTCTCTTTAAATTTTCTAAAAAAAAGTCCGCGACAGCATATGTCTATCTTTTAAGATTGACTCACTATAACCTTTTTTATGGTAATCAAATTTGTTCGAAATTAATGCATTATTTGCGAAGGAGTTTTCATAAACATAGTATTAATCCTTATCCAAATAAATACGTTATTCATCACAAGTATTTAATTTTGAACAAAGTTGCCCTTACATCATTTAATTTCAATGAATATCTTAGGAGATATAACTGTTTTAAAATAACTCCGCAGCAAAATAATGATCAACTCTGCGAGGTAATCTATTCTAAAGCTGAAGAGTTAGTTTTTAGGTTCCGTATCCAAAGGGTAAAATGGGACCCTATTACTAAAACTCCGCTGTCCGTCTGTCTATCTGTCTGTCTGTCCGTCTGTCACCAGGCTGTATCTCATGAACCGTGATAGTTGAAATTAATTAAGACTTAATAATTATTTAATTGACTTTATTTAATTTAGACTGTTGAAATTTTCACAGATGATGTATTTATGTTGCCACTATACAAATACTAAAAAACAGAAAAAAAATATTTAAGGGGGCTCCCATACAACGGACATTTTTTGCGGTTTTTTTTGCTCCGCCCGCGTGGATTTCGGTTATCGCGTAAAAAAGTAGCCTATGTCCTTCTCTATATCCCAGGCTATATTCCTGCCAAATTTCATGTCGATCGGTTCAGCGGTTTAGGCGTGAAAACGTAACATACAGACAGACAGACAGACAGAGTTACTTTCACATTTATAATATTAGTAAGGATTTGTATGGATGGTACGGAACCCTTCGTGCGCGAGTCCGACTCGCACTTGGCCGGTTTTTTGTTTTTTGAACGTGCTAATCTCTGGAACTGCGAGTTGGATTTGAAAAAATCTTTTTGCATTTTACAGCCCAATTCTTGAGGAAGAATAACATTCTTATTAACTAGGACACAATTTTTTTTAAATGTAAGTTTATGCGAAAATGAAGTAAAATCCCGGGCAGGCAATGTGTTGCGACGGGGTGGGTCGGGGGAACAAGAAATTTAACGCGGACGAAGTCGCGGGCAGAAGCTAGTTAAAGTATATATCGTCGGTTTATTGCAAAAACTCATTAAGTGAAATATTCAAAACTTTGAAATAAGCAATTAATTAGTTTTAGTTGTATTGATTGTCCTTTAACATTTTCATTATGATTACGAGTATGTTAAAGAAAAATTAAACACAATGTGTTTTTGCATTACATAAAACTCGTCAAGACGAGTTCAAGGAGTTATAAAATTAATGATATTTTTTTGCCATTAATGAGTTCTTGCAGTAAACCGACGATTTATACAGATGAATTGAGAACCTCCTCCTTTTATAAGAAGTCAATAAAAACATAGTCATGCATTTTATTGAAGTTGTAATATGATATAAAAGTGGAGTTAATAAAAATTACTTAAATAGTAGATTGTACATTAAGTGCATAAAACGCACCATTTTACGCGAGACGTTTATCCATCCGAGCGAGCTTGCGAGCGACGATGGATATAGAGTGTAAAATGGGTTTTATGGACGAGTTGCGAAATGAAACGAATGAAATGAAACAGCAACATGTAAATATTGTAAATTTAATTAAAATTGAAAAATAATTATGTTCCCGCCAATTAACTTTTTTTTTTTTTTTTTTTTTTTTTCTGTAGGAACGTCACATAACAGCTGACTTAGATCGTTACATACTGCTGTTATAATTTTTTTTTGTTTTTATATCTATAATAACTTAGTTATAGTTTAAATATATTGATTAACTGATATAAAAAAATAATTTAAAAAATAATAAATGGATAAAAAAAAAATATAAGTCTATTTCATGAAGTTTTATTGTGTACTTTGGCTGTTGGTATCCTTGCCTTGTTCTTAGAATACTAACACAACGAATTAAAATAAAGAGGTTATTTTATGAAGTTGAAGTTGTTCGTGTGGCTGTTGGACTGATTGCCTTCGTCTTCGACGAAGATTTTACTTTATGCTCTAGAGCATAAAAAGCGACTTTATTTCGCCTACGCACGACATAAAGACGAACTTTTAGAGCATGAGAAGTGAAAAATATATTATGTATATATGAAAACAGACATCATATGAAGCTACGAGCTTCTGCCTGCGACTTCGCGAGAAATTTCTTGTTCCCTAACCCACCGCGTCACATCGCATCGTCCGCCCACGATATTACCTCGTTTTCACTTAGCGTTTTTTCTACCTTTTTCTCCTTTTTCTCGACTCTTAAGAGCTGCCAACCCGTCATGCTTTTCATACAAACGCTCGTACCTACGTGATATTGACGCTATAACACATATTTCATTGAAAGTTTCATGAAAGAAAAAAAAATTGGAAAAACAAATTCAGTATAAGCCTCCAAAAATCTGCTTTTTTGCACAAATTTTACCTGCCTTTCAGAATGTAATCTTAAATTGTAAAAATAAAGAAAACATCTTCATAGAAACCTCGCATATGTAATGGAAATTTCTAAATGACACACATTTATTTCACAAACTTGTAAGGCTTTCTCAAAAACACGTATTTCCTGGAACAAGTTGTATGAAATTTCCTGTATGAATTTTCCGTTAACGTTTTTTTTATTTTTTTTTATTCATTTATATAGATTATTTTCTGTTTTGTGAACGTGAGAACATTGTAGGCCATACGTAGAGTATCGATTTGTTGGCGCTTTTCTATTTTGTTAAGTACCTGGTAATTGTTGAAAGGCCTACACTGTCCTCCCATACCTATTAACACTGTTATTTGATAATATTGTAAAGCCAATTATTTTTTAAAGAGTAACCGTGGAGTTTCTTGCCGGCTCTTCTCCATAGGAAATGACTAATTGGAACCGTGCACCTAGCTTCTGACGTTTCATAAGTTCTCATATAGGTTTATGTGAAATAAAATATTTTAATTTTCCGCACACTATTTTGCGTTCGATTTTACTGCGTTCTCAATTGCCTGTTAGCTTTAATATTGCGTTGGATTAAACAACAAACTTTTCAACCATGCTCGCGTCGACGATAGATGGACCGGTAAGGGTCCTCTTAAGGGTCACAGTGCGATTTTAAAAGCCTCTACACTCCATTTGAAATACGATTAGACATTTAAATAAACCTTTTTTACAGTCCGTTCAACCGATTTTGACTTCTATTCCGTAGGCATAAGGATGACATTAAAAGCAAAAAAGTGGTTACAACACCAACTGTTTTCTGCAGCTACCATTTGTCATGCCACCAACGCAATAGAAGTCAAAGTCGGTATATAAATGTCTAATCTTATTTCAAATGGATAAGCTTTCTCAGAAACTGGGCTATCAAATGCAAAAATAAACTTTTCCAATCCGACTGAATGTTGCAAAATTAGCGCGTTCAAACAAACCAAACAAACACTTCTGCTTTATTATATTTATATGAATAATATGACAATAGTAAAAATAAATTAAATCAAACAATATGATTAATCTGAAGCAAAACGATGACATAATTGACAGCTAACATGAGTATAACTGGCAGCATGTACATCCCAGCAGGAATTTTAGACAATAACTTGATCTCTAGTGGATTCTTCTTTATCAGACGTATAAAGTCCTTTATTAATTTTGCTTCAGTTAAGTTTGAATCTGAAATTAAATTAAATAGATTTTAAAATACTTGCGAACACAACTCACAATCAATTTAGGTATTTTGAGTAGTTACTTGCTTAGAAAATAGAGGGAGGGAGGGAGGGGTTTGTGGCAAAGTAATAACAGCCGGTACGGTTCGACCGATCAGGTTACGCTACGCTTGCCACGGTTGGTCCGTGGATGGGTGACTATCTTTACATACCCCCTCCGTGCCTCGGAAAGCACGTTAAGCAGTTGGTCCCGGCTGTCATTCGTGGATCTTTGGCAGTCGTTACGAGTCGTTAGAACCCTTAAAGTCTGACAAACAGTCTTACCAAGGGGTACCGTATTACCCAGTTGTTGGTTGTGGAGGTCAGATAGGCAGTCGCTCCATGTAAAATACTGGTATTCAGCTACATCTGGTTAGACTGGGAGCCGACCCCAACATAGTTGGATTTTGCCAACTATGTTGGGGTATGGGGGGGCTACTTACGCAGATGATGATGACTTAGAATAGCACATTATTGCAAATGCCGGGAAATAGGCAATTGTAGGTTGTTCACTAATACGAGACAAGCAATTTTCATTTCCGCCGAGGCACATATATATATAATGCTTTTCTCAAAAGAATGCAGGGAAATAAGACATAATTTCATGTATTTTTCTTTTGACTTCGCTGGAAGCAGGTTTTCCATTGCCAATTTGGCTTCTGATCTTAAATCTGGTGGAGTACAATCAATCTCCACTTCACTCTCTGAACCGTTGGAATTCATTTTAATTATTAAATTTATATTTATTAAGTATGTAAATAACAAATCAAGACCAATTTTCAGCTTTGCCGCCAATTTTCTATTTGTCATCTGTGCCGAAAGGCAAAAGCATTTATGGCTATACAGCCACGTGAACACAATTTGTGCTAAGCAAAGAGACTTACTTTGGTATGCCAAGAATGATAAAAGAGATCCAATCAAAGAGTATTTAATAACCCCAGCACGCCGTTTCATACAACATTGCTGGAGCGTGGTAATGTTCCAAATTCAAAAAACGCTCCTACAATATAAGTATTTGATTTTCTTTGTCCGGAAATTCGATACTTCGCGTGTTCTATTTTCGAAAAAATAATGACAATTATTTCCATGCATGTTTGAGAAAAATATTATTTCTTACCAAATATGATCACGGTGTTATAAAGTCGAGCCATCACTCTTTGTATCTTTATACCTTGGTTACGAATCGATTGTCCAGCAGCGACAGGCAACACTACCCATATTACGTAAATAATTATGACATAAACCATTTTCTCAGCCGCACTGGTGTCGTCTTTCTGTAATTTATAAAGAAACCAAATCTAGAAAGCGTCAAGTTTTCTCCTTTAGATGTATATGTTGCCGTCAAAACTCGTAACCAATCAAAAGTAGGTACTTTTAACTACCGTAAAACGGGGTGAATAGGGACGCAGGGGTGAATCGGAACGAACTTTTTTGTTGCCAATAAGGACACTTAATCGTTAATTATAATACAGTAAACACATTAGAGTCCTTTTTGGCAACAAACTACATTACTTCAACGTTAAAATCCATTTTAAAAATTCGTTCCGATTCATCCCTGCGTCCCTATTCACCCCGTTTTACGGTACCAAAATCAGTCAAAAGTAGATACTTTTGACTGTAAGCTCTCAACCATAGCACTTTTGACTGAAATTATACTCAAAATTAGTTTTGCCCATTGGATCTGGTTAAAAGTAGATAGTTTTGACAGACTATTATAATTTCGTTAAAAGTAATTTTGACTGGTTCTATCAGTCAAAACTCTTAAAAAGTTAAGTTAAGGTGGTTGACATAAATTACGAAGAAACGTTCATAGATATAAAGTTATATGTACTTGTTACATTTCTTTGTATTAATTATGTAAACCTCAACCTAAACCTTCGTAAAAAAATAATGAATTTACCACATTTTTCCTTTATAACACATTTCATTCTGTACAACTGGTCAGTCAAAATCACTTTTAACCACATATTGTCAGTTAAAATCACAATTAACTACAGACTTTCAGACAAAACTACTTTTGACCAACGTGTTCAGTCAAAATGACGTTTGCCTGATTTTTTCAATTAAAAGTACTTTTGACCGATTAAGACTCTTGACTGTAACATATACATACATATTATTATTAACATAAACGGGATATTTACCATGTTTATTCATTGTTCTGAGTTCCCGATATTTCGGCGCTGTTACAAGCACCATTGGATAAACTGAAGTCACTGCGGGTGGGTGTTTATGGGCGCAACTCGATTCTGTTCCCGACACACGAAACTCACTGTGTCCGCTCGCGAACTTCTTTCGGCACTTCTTCGGTTTTTACACAGCTGAAAAAAAACCGAAGAAGTGCCGAAAAAAGTTCGCGAGCGGACACAGTGAGTTTCGTGTGTCGGGAACAGAATCGAGTTGCGAGTGACAGTGGTAGCGGTACTGAGTGCAAAAAACGAACAAGAAAGAGGGTAGACCGTTTTGTCTGCTCATAAACACCCACCCGCAGTGACTTCAGTTTATCCGTGACCATGGTGCTTGTAACAGCGCCGACATATCGGGAACTCAAAACAATGAATAAACATGGTAAATATCCCGTTTATGTTAATAATAATATTAGTGATCATGACAGTTTAAAAACTTATATACATACATAATTTACAAACGAACAGTCTTCAAATAACAATAATAAAATGTACATGACTGTATAAAGTAGGAGGACAGAAACAGGGCAACAAAAAATTTGGTCAAGGTCGCTGTCAATAGAAAACGTTCCCAAAAGGCTGGCCGCATTGTCAGCTTTAGATATTTGATATTTTCATATCAAAATGTGTGTTGTAAGGCTGGAAACGCTCTCAGTTAATGTTCTTGAAAAACAAAGCGAATGTTTAAGTGAATGCCCGAAATCCCATCTTCCCAGAGATAGTGGGATGAACCGCTCTGTTAATACGTCCACCAATACTGCTGAGCGTGCCCGCTTGCTGGCAGTTCCCGAGAATAGGAGTCGGGCCTCTGGCTACTGACATCGAACATAGGCACTGTGCTGGGTGATACCACTTTCCGGCTCGCTACAAGTCTTCCTTTGGGCGCTCCTTGCGGTGCTCCACATTGCTGGCAGTGCGGAGACGCAGTCGACTGCGTCGGACACCATGGCTTATCCTGTCATAAGAGCGCTGGTCGTTAGCACGGCACGCCAGCATTAATGACATCATCCATCGGGCTCTTGTCACCGGTTTTAATATTTTTCATCCGTCGGTATGTCAGTTATTTTAGAACCCAATGGCTTAGCACGCGACGATGGGAAGAGGCCAGACGCAATGACCATAATGCCTTAGAAGTTGGGTAGGCCTTTGATATGGGATGCAACCTGTGTTGATACACTCACGCTATCCCATCTTCATAGCACGGCGGGTTGTGCTGGATCGGCTGCTGCAGGTGCAGAAAACCTTAAGCAGCGCAAATACAACAACCTTATAGGGAGTTATATGTTTGAGCCGTTTGGAGTTGAAACACTAGGAGCGTGGGGTCCGAGCGCTCATCGAATATTTCGAGACATCACCGAGCGGTTAGTCGACTCTTCACGTAACCAGAGGGATAGCCTGTTTTTAGGCCAAAGAATCAGCATTGCCATCCAACGTGGTAACGCTGCCAGCATTTTGGGTACTATTCCGACTGACAGCGATGCGGAAATATATTTTGATGCCCAATGAGCTCTTTTTTTTTTGTGTACAGAATTTAAATATTTTAGGGTTAGATTGCATATTGTACAATTTTTTATTTTTTACATACTTACATTTATAAAACTTAAGTAAATCATTTGGTATGTCAGCGAAACATAATGTAATGTTGACAATATTAGCGAGAAGTAAAACTGAAACATAAAAATAATGTTATTACTACAAAAAAAAAACAGGCAATAACTGAATAACTACATATTTAAAAATATTTGTTATAACATAGCATAACATCACGCCTGTATTGCCCAAAGAGTTAGACCGAGGTGTACATATAGTACGCCATATATCGCCAATTATGTTTAAGCCCCATGTAACAGGGGGCGAGTCTATTGCCATCAAGTTGGCACAAATCCAGACTCTGGGCTGTTACTGAGAAATTATATATAGTAAAACCCAATAACACTGTCCGACTCGGGAATTGTAACCAGGTCCTCATGCTCAGCAGTAGCGCTTCCAACAATACCAACGAGACAATTATTAGTCAATTTAAATAAATTCCAAATACAAGTACCTGGCTTCCAAAGCATAGCGAAATTTTTTCACAGCAATTTGCTAAATCCCGATACAGTTCAACCCATTCTTTTATCTGATCCCTTGTGATATCACATTGTTCATCCGAACTAATATCACAGCGCCTTACCCTCCCCTGCATGACTAATATCAACGAAATCAAGCATCTAAACAAATTTACCACTATAGTAACCACAATATACATCATGAGAGTCTGAAAAACTACAGTCATTTTTAAGATAGTCTGTGAAAACAAAATGGGAACAAAAATATGCGCTTTAGTTTTCGGGAAACTTTTAGCAACTTCTGTAGATCTGTAAACTGCATTCACGATCCAAAGTAACATCAAAACTATGCCAAACCAGTATATTTTCTTGATAGCATTATTCAATTTCTTGTCTTCTTTAAACCATTTAGAGGCACGACTGATGCTTTCGTAAAACGACTTAAACGCGCAGCTGTTACGGGTGCCGGTCACGACGGACGCCGAAGAGTTTATACATATTGAGACAGCAAAAAAACCACGAATTAATTTTATTTGATCATAGTCACCTTCTCCTAACAACAAATACAGTTCAATTATTACGCCTATTATATGCAACGTGGTTTGGAGAAATATTTGGAAAATAATAAAATATTTCTTAATTTCCCTCTGGCTTGAATAATTACGGTATATGCCTAAGGTATTTTCAATCAACATCAAATTGTTCAAGCATTTTAATATCGCCATCTTTTATGTATACTGTGACGAATACAATACTGAAAGTTCTAAGTAATGGAAGTGAAATGACAAGTTAACCATTGCTATTTTGTGGTTATTTAAGTAATTGATTATCGATAATGACGCATTATAAATGAACCCAGCAAGAAAATGACTATATCCATCAATTACAAATACATATGTCATTCACAAATAACTTCAATTATTCTGTAACAGCAGTGGTGCCCAAAGTTTTGATGGCCCCACGGGTTGTATCGAGTCGAGAAAGTCGATCGTGGGTTCAAACCCAGACAGGCACTTTACGTTGGAGGTAGCCTTGCTCAGAAGATACAGCAGGCTCAACTTATTAACAATTCATACTTCTTTTTCTTTATTCAATTTTTTTTTTATTCTTTATCCAACCCGCAAGGCAACTCATTGGTTTTGCTTGAGGCTGACTTTGCTGAGGTAAACAGTTTAACCTTAGAATTAAAATATAACTGTGCTGTTGGTTACGATGGTATACCTGCTTCAGTTATTAAAACTGCTAGGCATATTCTCATTCCCTCAATCACTCATGTATGCCGTTATTGTCAAAGGGCTAAATCTTCACAAACGCCTTCCAAAAGGCATTAGTTTCACCTGGAACGGAATGGCATGGAGACCGTGTCGAAAACTATAGGCCTCTCATGACCTTGTCCAAAATCTTAGAAAAAATCTTAAACTAGAGACTACTGAATTATTTAGAGCACAATAATGCAATTGCGTCAAACCAGTTTGTTTTTGTTTTGCTCAAATTCAAATATTAATCTGTTACACTTGCACTATTTTGTTATTCATAAGGAATCTTGATGGAAACTTATGAACTATATCGTAGATCACTAATATTTTCCACACTCTGTATCTAGATTTAGTTTTCTTCACTGAATAATAGCTTTATCTATTTTTAAAGAATTAAATATACGCAGCTAATGTTTACTTTGCGCACAGTAGCGCCCTCTCCCATACCAAACCAATACGGCTTCAAGAAAGGCCACTATTTCTCAGCGAACTTTTCTACACAGCCTAGCATTCCAGATATAAGGATAAAAGGAGTCAGTTTGGAGTAGCACTTTTAACGTTTTAGTAAAACTAGCAGGAAGCCTTCCTATTCCCATTTTAATAGCATTTCCATGGATCTGAAGGTAGCAAAAGTGAGCACTAACAAAATAAAAGTTAAGCTGAACTAGCACATTTTATTCAAAGAATTAATTAATTTTTAGTCATCTCTAAAATATTCAGAGACACGACTGATTCTTTCTAAATATGAGATCACGACGGATAGTAAAGCAATGATTTAGCTAATACAGCAAAATAACAATTTAAATATTTTTATTCAATTGATTGTAGACGCCATCTCCGAACAACCAAAACTGTTGACAATATTTATATGTATTTTTAATAATAAATAATTGTATTCACCAAAATAAGAACACGTATTACAAAATTTAATAATGACATTATCAACTAAATAATGGCTTAAAGTTTGTAATATACAAAGTTTCGGACTATCTGCATCTGAACTGGTTGGTAAACCTGTATCTCGGATTATATTCGATCTCATAAATAAATTGTAAATGATGGCAATAGTATAGTCTGGACGAATATATGGAAAATAATAAAATATTTCTTAATCCACTTCTGGCTACAGCCATACCTGTATATGCCTAAGTAATTCTCCAGAAAAAATAAATTGTTTACCCACGTAATTGGAGGCATAAAGTTTAGTGGGGATGATTTTATTTTTCTCGTCTATTTATGGTGTGGGGTATCGTTGGATAGGCCGTTTTTGAAAATGTGAAAAAATTCACGGCAGCAACCTATAACGACATTAAAAGAAAAACTATCACGGAAAAGTAGGCTTTACAAGATAACGAGCAATATAGTCGACGAATGGAACGTCGGAATGTACCACGCTTTTCTCCCTTCTCAACTCTCCCACCTTCATATCAAGTATGACTTAAGATATGAAGTATCTTAAGTCTCACTTTCAATATCTATGTTCTTCACACGCTAAGAATCTGCATTCTTCCAGCAATCTTCTCCTACTCTGTCCTTCTCATACTTCTGACTTTGTTCATTCTGCCTTTCATATTCAGTCCATTCTTCTCTGGAATGCGCTTCCTCTGGATATCAGGACGGCCACCAGTAGGTATGAATTTAAGCGGAAATTGCGGAGTTATTTTCACAACAAATAGTGTAGAGTAGTAGTCAATCATCTCTTCTCCTTGAATTTGGATATATATATATATATATATATATAATAAGTAGGTATTTATATATTATAGTAACTTGTATGTATGTCTATTATAAGTTTATAACATATTTATATACTTGTGTATCTATTTTGTTATCTTTTTAATATTTTTATTATTATCTCCTCTTAAATAGAGCACCTGCCATCTTATCTCTTCACTACCCTTGGTTGACTGGTAAAGAATGCCTATAGAATTAAGTCCGCCTTTGTACCTTATTGTGTGTGAGAAGTTTAAATAAATAAATAAATGTATGGTCCGACACGCACTTGGCCGGCTTTTTTCTTGTTATATTGTGTCTCGGCGACGACGACACAATATAACAAGAACATACACAGTATATTTTACATTTAATGTTTAGAAACTGGTTCCTTTATTAAGTAATTGTTCTTTTAAAAAAAAATATTTTTATTTTTTATTATTATGATGAAATCACATATTTTATATGTTGTTTACATTGTCTTTTCAGTCAATGCTGCCAGCAGTGCCAGACTTTGGGGTGTATCACCCGAACATACACATATTTTGTGGGTACCAGTGGCGAAAGAATCATACAACACAATTCCTACCGGCTTCCCTTCGGAGGACCGCATCAGCAAGCAAACAGCAAGTTCTAATAAATGGTATCAATTCACTCGGTTTAAAAGTAAAAATGGGTGTTCCACAAGGCTCGATATTGAATCCTTTCCTTTTTTTAGTGTATATAAATGATCTACTCCATTTATTAAAAAATCAACCACAAATGGTGTTATTTGCTGACGATACTTCCTTAATTTTTAAGGTAGATAGACGTGCTACAAATTTTGACGACGTAAATAACGCTCTATTGTAGGTCCAAAATTGGTTTACTGCTAATAATTTAGTATTAAATGGGAAAAAAACAAAGTGCATAAAATTTTCTTTACCAAATGTCAAAAGTAGTGATTGTGAGATAGTATTGAATCAAGAGAAACTAGAATTCGTCTATAAAACTGTTTTCCTGGGGATCACGCTCGATTCAAGACTACAATGGGGTCCTCATTTAACATCTCTTGCAGGACGGCTAAGTTCAGCAGCATATGCTGTCAGAAAAATCCGTCAATTTACTGATGTAGATACCGCGAGGCTAGTCTATTTCAGTTACTTCCATAGTATAATGTCTTACGGTATTTTACTTTGGGGACGGGCTGCAGACATCGAGTCTATTTTTATTCTGCAGAAAAGAGCCATCAGAGCCATATATAATCTCCGCAGGCGCGATTCTCTAAGGGAACTGTTTAAGGATATTAACATCATGACGGTACCTTGTCAATATATCTACGAAAACATCATGTACGTAAGGAAAAATTTACATCTTTTTAGAAAAAGAGGTGAAAGACATAATTATGGTACTAGAAATAGGGACCTATTAGCTCAACCAGGTTTCAGACTGGCTAAAGTAGACTCATCTTTCATGGGGTACTGTTTAAAATGTTACAATAAAATTCCTCCCCACATACTTCAACTGAATGAGACTAAATTTAAATCTTGTATAAAACGCACACTATGCAGGCAGGCATATTATAAGTTGGGGGATTACATCGCTGATAAAAATGCTTGGCTGAATGCTGGTCCTGCTCCACAACCTCAGCTAGTTAATTAACATTTGACAATCATGTTGGAGCTGCTGAAGATTGTAAACTATTTTTGCATTGTATAAACTCAATGTCCTTGAATTATATAATTGCATAGCACAGGTGTGAGTACTATGTACTATAGAGCTACCATTTACCGGGTAATATGTCTTTTATTGACTTGAATGTGCTCTGGCGGCTGAGAGTATGTCATGCTCACTCAAATGTCTCGCTGGTGGTGGCGTGTGTGTTGGATCATTAAGTTCCCTTCAAAATGGTTGAGCTAAATGGTGCTGATCCATGCGTCATGTTCGTGAACGGGCGCCGTCAGTTGGGACTGGTCATCTCTTAGCTGCCACGGCTTATTTTAATTTTTGAATTGTTTCTATTACGGACGCTTCCAACGTGCACGTCTTTGTACATTGTTCTCACATGTATAACTTCAACATGAATGATGTAACCCATATTTTGTAACAATATTTTGTTTTAAAAGAGTGTCCATGGAGTTTCTTGTCCGTTCTTCTCCATAGGAACCTACTACGCTTTGGAATGGGCAACTAGCTTCATCTTTCTGACTGACCGACCCCTTGACAATTCAAAAGTGCCTGTAATTGGTTTATTTGAAATAAATGCTTTGAGTTTGAGTTTGAGTTTGAGCAACTCTACCGCTATTGAAAAATGGCAGAGTCAATAGCGTCTAATATTGCCAAAAAATATAGTTACACTACAAGTATCTTATTCACCATAACATTCAAACAACAAAAACGCTTAATATTAGCTTTGAATTACAACAACAACAAAATCACTATCACTACGTATTATAAAACAAAGTCCTCCGCCGCGTCTGTCCGTCTGTCTGTCTGTCTGTTCGCGATAAACTCCAAAACTACTGTACCGATTTTCATGCTGTTTTCACCAATGGATAGCGTGGTTCTCGAGGAAGGTTTTAGTATATAATTTGTTAAGTTTTTATATACATTTTTGTAAACATTATCGATATTTGTTGGAGGTGTCGGAAAAAAATTAAAATGTGGCTGGTTTTTTAGTATATTGTGGTTTCTTACGACTTCCACGCGAACGAAGTCGCGAGCAGAAGCTAGTATTTTTATAAAATAACCGGCCAAAGCATCATTATCTGGAACTAAAAATTAATAATATAATAATGATCCCGTCATGACATCACTTTAGGTCACGTGGCACCGCTTTCTATAGACGAGAGCAAGCTGCTGTACAACGGGTTACGGATAGAAACATATAGAAAAATGCGATAGTGAGAACGAGATGGAGGAATATTGCACGTTTTATCTAGTTTTCACCTGTTCAACTGTATTGTATTTGATTCTTTATATTCCTATGGTAATTTTAGAATGATAGTACCCAAAAGTTGAGTTTATTTCTATAAAAACATTGAAAGTTTTGTTTGATAGCGATACCGTTTGTAGTTATAGACTTTATCTTTCTGCTATTTGACGATAGATAGTGTTAAATTCGGTAAAGAAAAGACTTTAAATTTTAAGTTAAATATTTTTTTTTACTTTATTGATAAGTAAGTTAAAACCGGCTTCGCTTCGGTTTCTCTCTTAAAAAAAATTAATACCTCGCCCCTGCGCTTGTGGGTACTTTTTATTTTATGCTGACATTACAAAAGTGATCTAGCACATTTCTGTCTACTCTAGGATCAGTCTATACACCGTGAAATTTAAATGGTTGTTTTCCCGCAGCAAAATGGTTTTGTCTTGGTAATACAATCGTTTTATAAACAAATTAAATGTTAGAAACAAAAACTGGCAGATTAACCATTGTGAAAAATCACCACGTGCGAGAGTTTATTTTGCTTTGAACATTTATGAATCGCTGTTCCCTTTGTTGGCGGCGCGTGCGATTCGAGTAGTACCTACAAGTTACCTCTAGTGTTACTATTGATTCTCACGTTTTCGAGTTGATGCATATTTTTTAAATTATTTTTAAAACAAAAACATCTTTATTTTTTTACTTTCACTCTATATTCTGAAAGTACTCCTTATGGCAAGTTGTTCTGCTGCGGGAAAACAACCACTACAATTTCTCGGTGTATATGAAATACCTATCGATTCCGCCCGCTCTCCAGAAAAAATATGAGGTAATTGTTTCCAATCTTACGAATTAAAACGAAATAATGTACCTATGTGACATTTGCGATATTATACTTATGACATTTCCAAAAACAGATATGCTTTTGCGAATTGTATAAAATGAAATAACATAACAATTACTTAGTTAGTATTCAACGTGAGTGTAACTGGCAAAGAAATAATGTATATGACATTAGCCATATTATATATTTATGACATTTGTAAAATCAGAATGACATTTGCGAATTGTTTAAAATTAAATAACATGATTAAACTGTAACATAACAATTACATAGTTGACAATCGACGTGAGTGTAACTGACAGGATGTACATTCCAGCAGGAATATTGGACAATAACTGGATTTCTATTGGATTTTTTTTATTAAACGTATGAAGTCTTTAATCAATTTCATTTCAGTTTCACATGAATTTAAAAGCAATTGTTGGTTCGTAAGAATATGTTATATTTTCATTTTTTTAATCAATTAAAATAATGATAATATTTCCATGGATGTTTGAGAAAAACATAATTATTATGGCATCAAAGGAGATAATCAGTTAATTTATCAAAGATTCTTAATTTCGAACTGGCTTGCAAATGAAGATGTTTAAAGTAAAAACGCGCATGAAAAATGATTGTTGTTCGTCAAACAAAAACAAAATGATTGGCTTTAAAAACTTCTAACATTTTATTTTCAAATAAAATGTTCTAAATATGTACTAGGTACTTAGTGGAATTTCCGCGCTTTATTTGAGAATATTATACTTAAGCCTTGGCCGCAACCAGGCATTGATGGATTCACGTATGTATATCAATGCCTCTTTTGCCGGCCACTGCAGACATCTATCTATATCTAAATATATATAAATCAATTGTTGTGCGTTAGTCTCGCAAAAATTCGAAAACCCAATGCAAACTATTGGCATGATTTACTTTTTTCCTTTCGCCAGAAATGAAACCTAGGTTATATGTTAGAGGACAATAAGAGAAATCGTTTTCAACCATAACCGAACGAAGATAAATAGGGAAGTATTCCTAGTATCTTTTCGTCCGGCATTACCAATTTTTTTTTTAATATTATATTTAAATGAAAATACAATCATACGTGAAAAATAACACCTGATAAAAAACAGTAGCAATCTGCTAAACACTCTCTAACTTGGTTCGGTTACGGTTGGTAGACCCAGTTTTGCTACCGATTAATTTCTCATACAGTCGTCCTCTAATATAAAGAATGAAAAATAAAAAATGCCAGCTATGTATCCAGCGTTGGAAGGCCTCCCACAAGGTGGACCGATGACCTTATGAAAGCCGCAGGAATCCGCTGGATGCGGGAAGCACAGAACCGGGCGAGGTGGCGGTGCTTGGGGGAGGCCTATGTCCAGCAGTGGACGTGTTTCGGCTGAAATGAATGATGATGATGATGTATCCCAAAAGTTGCGTTGCCCTTAACAAATTAGAATAATTTTTGTTTTTGTTTTGTTCACCTCAATTCTGAAACTCAAAACTTATAATAAAAGAGAATAATAATAAGACTAGTGCAGCATTATAATACAGTGCCTTGTGAACGTAGTATAAAGGTATCTTGTTAAGTTCATCGTCAAATATATTTAATGGAAGCACAGTCTGGATGTTAGAGCATGTTGTACGAGGCTTAACGGCCGGCCTCGCTGTAGAAGGCAGGATATTATCTAGATGATAAAGTGCAATAAAAGCGGAGTTACAAGCTCAGTTGAGTGGTGCTTCTTGAGGCGGCGCCATTTTGTTACTAGACTGAAAGCGTTTTTTTTTTTTTTTTTAACAAGCTATTTTGAGTCGACATTTCCTATCTGACTACACATGAGAAGAAATAGCGAAACAAACTCAGTGGTCAGTCTCTTTTAAAGTTTAGACACAATCAATATATGAATAATAATATATTTTTTCAATATATTTCTAATCTCTTCTTGTTTGTTAGTGATCCTAAAATTTCTACTACTTTTTCTGTTTATAATAATAATAATAATAATAATAACCCCACCGCCGTATCTCTACGTTGACGTCGTGGTGGGGCTTGCGCGCTCCGAACTCTGGGTCTGTGCCGGTAGAGTTTACTTTACCGGAACATGTCTAGGGTGAGGAGCCAGACCAAGAGAGATACAGAAACCCGCAGGGCAGCATGTGGCGAGCTGTTGGGCAGTTGCGACCCCACGGACCCTATCTCCCGGGAGAAGTCATGTTCCTCATCTCTAGCTTGCCTTTATTGGCCGGCTGGAGTGAACACTGACGAGGAACTGAGCTCCCACCTCATTCTTGCCTTTATTGGCCGGCTTGAGTGGAGATTCGCAAGAGCAAACGTGCTCGGAGGAAGGAAGTATTCCAGTAAGTGCTTGTAGGGATCTTGACCATCTTCCGGGCTCTGGGATTGTTCTGAGAGCCTTGGAATACCTCTCCACTCCTCGAGCACCTCAGGACATGTTGCTCCCTTGTCACTACGTCACTATGTGCTAGCGACCGTTTTCGGGGGCCCATTATTGAGTGTGCAAGTCACCCCCTGCCATTTTATCCGTGTGTAAAAAAAACATTGATCAGGCAGGGGCCATAGTCCTTCCATAGTTTTAGGTAACCAGTCCATTTTAACCACCCAAACCCATAGTCCAATATCTTTGTTTCCATATCTTGCAATAGTCCTACACCAACCGGGGGTTGTCCTTGGGTGCACTTGCGTAGTGCGTACAGGGATAATCGTCGGTTGGTGCCTCATTCAATTAAAAAGCGTCTAACGGGCCTCTGCGAGTTGGCTTCGGCCCCTCGTACGCCTTCCAAAGGTCCGGGACCCCAGGGTCCCGAGATATGTAAACAAAAAAATAATAATAATAATAATACCATTTATTTCAGGCAACATAGGCCCATAGAAATATACCTTAACCTAAACATACATATTTTAATATAAAACTTAGTACTACCAGACCATCATTAAAACTAAGTGAGAAAGAGGAGATAAAAAAGAGAAACTAAAAGGAAACAAATCACCGGCATAGTGCTCACATTCACAATAATTAAAGTAATATTTATGTCATCATCATCATCATTTCAGCCGAAAGACGTCCACTGCTGGACACAGGCCTCCCCAAAAAGGGAGGGAATTTGCCATAATCGCCACGCTTGGCAGGCGGGTTGGCGATCACAATATGGTGTTAAAGATGCATAGGAACGCTGCTGTCCATTCTCTAGTAAGTCCCTTAGTCGCATTTTACGACACCCACGGGAGGAAAATAGGGTAGTGCTATTCTTTACGTCCGACACCACACGGTACAATATTTATGTAATACTTTTCAAAGTAAATATTCATGTCATTTTGTATATAATATTTAGTAATGTCAATATCTATATAAAACGTTATATAATTATTAAAATGTCAAGTTTTAGGGTTATCACAAGGCTTAGCAGAGCAAGCAGCTCAATCCCAATAAAGTTAGCGATAATACCGCTCATTATGTCACCCTATGAACATTTATATCTATAATTTTTATGGTGTCCATAATAAAGAGTAGGTATTGTAACTATTCTATCTATGCTCGTGACCAAAACAAAAAAAAAATACGTCCACCAACCCGTACTTGATTCGTGTAATGTGGCACTTTCTAACACAGACAGAAGGCTTTAGGCGTCCTTAAGGCCATTATTATGTTTATTGATGATGAGATTTTACACAAATCTATACTCAAATTCAATTTTAAAACGAGGTCCTATTTAAACAATCCAGAATCCCAAGCAGCAATTTCAAGATAAAATATCGGAACATTTATAAGCGGCTTAAGGGCAAACAAGCGGCCCACGCAATCTCGACATCTAAGTACCAAAGTGTGATTTCCTAAAAGACTTACAATGTTAAGGCCTCCACGTCAACGAGAGCATTTTAGCAAATTAATTAAGTCTCGAGTTATCCCTGCCTCGGAGGGAAGAAGACGGATTGCCCTCTGTCTTGTCTTCATATAAATTGTTAGAACGTACCAACCACTTAATATATTGCCGAAAATTTCATATAAAAGAGGTGTTGCAGAAACTTGTGCAAAATATAGAAAGACTTTCAATGTTTTAGCATAAGTGAAAAACTAATATACGAAATAAAGTTTGAATTTCGTTTTTCAATAAACATTGAACCTGATACGAATAGTCGTTGTAATTCTAGTATTTGAGAATTTTATTTTTTACAGCACCAATTTACAGGTCCTAATCCTAGTTATAATAATACTCCTAGAAATGTCACTTTTTCAAGTACCCCTACTTTCATGGTCGGTGGTAAGCGCCGTCTTTAGACATCAGCAATACCAGAGATATCGCTGGAACGTTGCTTTATCAGAGACATCGCGGGAACTTTGCATTACTAGATACATCACGGGAACGTTGCATTAACAGATACATCGCGGGTATGTTGCATTACCAGAGACATCACGGAAATGTTGCAATACCAGATACATCGCGGGAACAAATCGCGAGCACGTTGCATTACCAGAGACATCGCATTGCCGGAACGTTCCATTACTAGTGACATCACGGGAATGTTGCGTTACCAGAGACATCGCGGGAACGTTACATTACCAAAGACATCGCGAGAACGTTGCATTACTAGAAACATCGCGGGAACGTTGCATTACCAGAGACATCGCATCGCGGGAACGTTTCATTACCAGTGACATCGCAGGAATTTTTCATGATCAAATACATCGCGGGAACGTTACATTGCCAGAGAAAAAGCTGAAATATCTCATGTGCCTGTAAACATACCCTTCAAACCGGAACACAGCAACGTTGCATGTTGGTAGAAATAAGTACGGTGTTTGTTTTTCTCCGAACGTACTACTTGTCAAATAGCGGTACTAGCATAATGAAAATATATTATATATACATGGGCACTTATGAAACTACAAAAGGTAGGTGCACGGTTCCAATCGGTCATCTAACAAATCTGAATAAATATCATTTCCACAGAGTTCTATCGCTCATCATCATTTTTAAAACCTAAAATGTATAAAATAACACTTCCAGAATAAGATGGCGCTCAAACTCCTCGAAAACATTACGCAGGACTAAGACCTGCGTAATGTTTTCGAGGAGATTGAGCGCCACCTTGAAGCCTGCTCAAGAGTCAAGCATCCCTAAAACAAATTGTTGGAGAGGGGTCGATTAATAAAAGTCCAATTGACCTCTCTAGTTATTTTTATTACTGTCACAGTCCTGTTTCAGTTATAGGAGCGTTACTTTCATCTTGTATCTGAAGATTGATGTATTTCTTCTTGTTTTTATTTTTTATTTTTTTGTCAGTGGTTGATAATTAATTACGTACGTTTATTTATGATTTTATTTCACGTTAATCCGTTGGTCCCAGCTGTCATTTGTAGATCCTTGACAGTCATTACGGGTCGACAGAAGCCCGAAAGTCTGACAACCAGTCTTACCAAGGGGTATCGTATTACCCAGTTACTGGGTTGTGGAGGTCAGATAGGCAATCGCTCCACGTAAAATACTGGTATTCAGCATTAAAAACTAGATAACTAATGTCACTAATTTTGTATTTAAAAGTACCTACTCTTAAATAATAACAACTAAATAAAATTAAAATTCAGAGTCTACGCCTTATACTTTTTTTAAATTTGTATTTGAATGTAAAATTTGGGTCGTTTTTTTTAATAAAACATTAAAAAGTCGATAAAAAAATCCACATAACATGAGAGGTGTTAAGTGGTCTGACAGGCTAGCAGATGACCTCTTCAGTCGACCATTTCAATTTGGCACACGATGCACCAAACACCCTGTAGTATATACAGGGTGTTTGGTGCATCGTGTGCCAATACTGCTGTGAATTTTTTAACGAATCCAAATACAACCATTTAGCTGGCAGGGGGGGGAGACTTGACTCTAACAAGAATTAGCACTTTAATTATTTATAATTATTATTGACTCTAACAAGAATTAGCACTTTAATTATTTATAATTATTATTAATAATTATTACGCAAACGGATCCCTGAAACGAAAAATGGTTTTCGCAAACCCGCAATATTTTTAAACGGCCTATCCAATGATACCCCACACCATGGGATAGACAAGAAAAAAAATATATCATCCCCACTTACGTGTACGTGAGGTACCCAATTTTTTTTTTTTTCAACATTTCATTTTAAAAATTTGCTGGCGTGATTAATATATTGTATACCCATACCAATATACAGCTTTCTAGTACTAAAAGTCTCTGAGCTAAGCCGCGGAAAGACATACAGACGGACATGGCGAAACTATAAGGGACTATATAACTATACCTAATGAACGAGCGTTTTACAGAGAAAAGGCTAAAATATAACGTTAAAACAACAACTCAAACCTAATTAATAAATAAAAATAACAATATACTAACTATTAGCAAAAAAATCATCCACATCGCTGTCGACTGGTAAACTTACCACAGAGACTGGCGGCACTGCCACGTTACATGGCAATACTTATTGTCTGACCAAGGTAAAACACAGCCCTTAAGTCACGGGAAGTATCAAACAGCCGCATTCCTTAGTTTGGATGTACTTATTTATATTTTGTTTTATGATTTTGAAACAAAAACTTAACTTTAAACCGCGTTGAAAGATTTTTGGTACGGGAAAAAACTTATGGATTCGCGTCACCGAAATGCACATTTTTTTTTTTTTAAATAAACACAGTTATTCCAAAGTTTTGACTTTTCACTTCTGTCAGCAGTCCTTATATCTGCCTATTTTTGAAGTGAAATCTTAAGAAGCGTTGGACGATTTTTGGTAGGGGAAAAACTTATGTGTTCGTGTCACCGCGTCACCGAGATGCGCGACATGCTCGTGCCCTGCCCATTACCACTTAAGTTTGGCAATTCTTCGAGCTATATCGGTTACCTTGGTTCTCCTGCGGATCTCTTCATTTCTGATTCTATCACGTAGGGAAACTCCAAGCATAGCCCTCTCCATTGCCCTTTGGGTGACTTTTAGCCTTCTAATAAGACCCACTGTGAGCGAACACGTTTCAGTGCCATATGTCATCACTGTCAACACGCACTGATCAAAGACTTTCGTCTTGAGACACTGCGATATGTGGGATATTGAATATAAAATATGGAATATTGGATTATTTTGAGGTAATTAACTGAATTACTGAGAAATTGTGGTTCACTTTGTTAGAACCAAGCTTGCTAATGGTAAAAGCATTAATTTCTATCTACAAATAGCTTAAAAGCTAAGCTTAGCTTTAAAGCTTTGAAAACCTTTCAACGTAAGTACCGTCCATTACACATAAAGATATAGATACACATATAAAGATATAGATACGGTACAGATGAATTTCGCGATACCCCAAAAGTGTATTCACCGGAAAGCTTTGGGGTAAGCGTTTTTCTGCCATTTTTTATGTTTTAAAATCTCTGGCTAGCGTTAAACGCTAAATGACATTAATGCTGGTGGCGATTCGGCAGTAAATTTCAAAAGCTAGGCCAACAAAAATGAGGACTTGTCTTGATTTATAGGTTGGAAATCGCAGTTCAGCTTATACTTCGACGGTTTTGGACTGAGTCCTTAATAGAGTAATAAACGACCGGCTTTTTTGTTCCGTAAGTACCAATATGACTTTCCAATTCATATGTTCTTTCTAAGTTTATCTTGGACAGCACTGACACTGGTAAAGTAAATTATCGTGAGGACTTATCTTCTATAGGTAAATCTCTATCTACACAAATGAATAATATTGAAGTGTCTGTTTGTGTCAAATGTCAGAAGTATATTATATTCGGTGCTTATAAGAAAAAAACAACCGTCTTTCATTGCCAACCCGCCTGCCAAGCGTGGCGATTATGGCAAACCCCCCCAATTGGGGGAGGCCTATGTCCAGCAGTGGACGTTTTTTGTCTGAAATGATGATGTCTTTCATTGACTTGAATGTGCCCTGGCGGCTGAAAGTATGTCATGGTCACTCAAATGTCTCGCTGGTGGTGGGTTTTTTTTTTTCGACGTGATAACCTCTAATAAATCGATGAACGCCGGCTGCATGCACGAAAAAGGATGACTCATTGTCCCGTTACGCTCATTGTTCCGTTACGCTCATTGTTCCGTTACGCTCATTGTACGCTTGCGCTGCATCAATGTTTTGTTATGACATTGTCACGTTAAACTATCGTCCGTAAACCAATTTTACAGACAAACAATTTTGTATTTTTTTTATTTGTTTATTTAATAAGTTACAGTTTTTCCTTACACAACATCTGCCAAACTGCAAAGCAATTTGTCAGCAGTAGGTTCTCGCGGATTATGCTCGAAGTTTTGCTTGAGTAAACATTAAAATTAAATCTAAGTTAAAATTAAGACTAAAACCATGGTTCTGTAGGCAAAGACTCCGTATGTGAATACAGAGTAGTTACCCACACAACCATAGTTTCTACAACCACAGCTACTACACTCAGCGGTATCAGGCAACTACCGCAATGGGACCATTCCATAATGTAAAAGGTACACAAACTTAGGATTAGGACCCACAACATCAGTCATCCGAGACCGCCGCCGCAATTATGGATACATCGATAGGTATTTTTTTCTTAGGACAGTTTTTAGGTGGTTTTTTCTTTTAACACGATCAATTATTCCCTCAGGTAATTCATTAAATTGTGTGTAGGATCATTAAGTTCCCTTCAAAATGGTTGAGCTAAATGGAGCTAATCCATGCGTTCGTGAACGGGTGCCGTCAACTGGGACTGGTCATCTCTTAGCTGCCACGGCTTATTTTAATTTTTGAATTGTTTTTATTACGGACGCTTCTCACATGCACGTCTTTCTACATTGTTCTCAAATGTAAATATTTTTTTTTTTATTTATCTTTCCCTAATAACTATCCTTACAGGTTCATCACCTAATGCGATACTGCGGTCTCATATAATTATACTACTAAAACAACTAGACTACTACTACTATTAAAACTAATAACGGAACAAATATTTGTATGACCTACAAGTAGTTGTTCCGTGTCTGGCTGTTTGTGTATGTGACTTCAAATGTTTGTAAACGCACCCACAATACAGGAGAAATTCCTAGTGTAGGGCAACGTTTAAAAAGAAAAATATTATGACTACTATTTAAAACTATAACATAACAACGACACAATAATATAATAGGTAACATACTAGAACAAACTACATTCTCTTACTCAAATTACACGTAAATAAATCAACTTTGACGTGAAAATCGTTAATGGCCCGAATTGCTCGGATTAACGGTGTTTTGGCGAATATGTTGGTCTTGGCTGCTGGCACTGCCAGTAATGGCTTGCGTCGCCGCCTCTACACATAGCGGTCTGGTACGTATGAATGATGTAACCGATATTTTGTAACAATATTTTGTTTAAAAAAAGTGTTGATCGCGACGATAGGTCGTGGTGGAGCAAAATGAAAAGATAGCGGACTGTATAACAAGTATAATAATGAGAATATAAGTAAAAGAGAAATTTAATATAACAACGGTCGGTTAAATATACGAAAATAAGAGAGGTTTCAAATGCGCAAGCGCAGCCGTGCATGAAGGCGAGCAACAGCTGACTGTCGTGGCGGTGTAGTGCTGGCCCGCGCTCGGCCATCGGCCGGCTGACTCCCCGCTGTCCCCGCGTCCCTCGTTCATTGCCGCTAGCGCGCGGCGATTTTGAGTGAAGGGGTCTCAACAAGTGTCCATGGAGTTTTTTGCCAGTTCTTCTCCATAGGAACCTACTACGCTTTGAAATGGGCAATTAACTTCATCTTTCTACTGACCGACCCCTTGACACTTCAAAAGTGCATATTGTAATTGTTTTATTTGAAATAAATGCTTTGAGTTTGAGTATAGCTCAGTTTGGGGACAGTATATACAATGTGTACCAGAATTAATGCAAATTCTGAAAGGAGTGTTCAGAATCATTTACTGAATCGAATTATGTCATTTTTAATATGGATAGTTTTTTATCCCAAAAATAATGAAAACTACGTAAATTACAGTCACACTTCCACTGTACAGAAAAAACAAACAAAATGGACGACGTACCTACTAAGCTAGATCCTTATATGTGTGCGACCTTGTGCGTGCGTAGATTTGTAATGGACCACAATTTTCTCCCACAATCAGTATAATTAATTTAATAACTAAACAATGGTTTATACTTAATAATAAAAAAAAATGTTTCAGCTCTACAGTATTCTGTTCAATCCTACGACCTCTCTCTTAAAGAACGTTTCAAGTTCCTTCATGACACACATACATAATATATGTATATCTGAGGTCATCGGAAAACTTGAGACTAGAGATGCCAATGCATTCCACCAGTTTCTATGATAAATATTTTACAGTTCAAGCAGTGCGGTTATGGAATGCCTAGCCCGTGTCGATAAGGCGTGCCCAACTTTGTCCATTTTTCAAATTATGTTAAAAAAAAATTATCTCTCGCCTTAACCATAATTTCTTTTTTGTTTTATTCTTTGCACTTGCTTCATGATTGTCTGAGAATCGGCTACTATCTATTTTTTTTTTTTAAGTTTTAGGTAGGTAGGTAGGTAAGGAAGGGTAGGGTAGGGTAGGTAGGTAGGTAGGTAAGGAAGGGTAGGGTAGGGTAGGTAGGTAGGTAGGTAGGTAGGTAGGGTAGGTGGGGTAGGGTAGAGTAGGGTAGAGTAGTGGAGTTTATACTATAGCTTTTGACAGAACGAAGTCTGTCGGGTCAGCTAGTTATTGTATATATTTATATAGATAAGTACAACATGTTTTATGTATGTATATATTTATTGTAAATATATTATGTAACCACAAACTACCTGCAGTAATGTTTCTCCTTCTTCCTTAATCCATCCGAAGGTTGTCTTTAAAAGATCGCTGTTAGCGA
Source organism: Dryobota labecula (assembly GCA_947523025.1). Classification (NCBI taxonomy): domain Eukaryota; kingdom Metazoa; phylum Arthropoda; class Insecta; order Lepidoptera; family Noctuidae; genus Dryobota; species Dryobota labecula. Next base: position 5,945,483 of record OX383292.1, read on the forward strand.
TAAGACCGCCCATTGTATCACCCCTTGTAAAATTTTCTACATATGTATATAAATCTGTAATTTTTATGGTGTGCAATAAAGAGTATTCTATCTACATAATAGTAAAAATTTTGTGTCCCTATGTATAAGATAAATATACTAATTACGGTGTTTGGTGGTGTGCGTTTATTCCGGGGCATATTGTATGGATGAAGATAGACCATACCCGAACGTAAAGACTCGTACACACTAGTGCGATATCGCGGGCGCGACGCGACACTAGTAGTACAATTTATTTGTCGGTATCTGTCGCGCCCGCGATATCGCGCGAGTCTGTACGAGCCTTAAATATAAAACATCGAGCGTTTTTAACAACTCAGTTTTTGTAGGTACTCGGTACACAGGATTATTTTGTTTATAATGAGGTGTTGCCCTCATTAGTAGTTAATGAGGGATATGGTGCTGTATTATTTTTGCGTCCATTTTGAATGGACACAGAAGGATTAATTAACCAAAATATGCCTGTATTGTTAGGTGCAAAAAAATTGGGATAAAAACATTTGTAGGTAATCTTATACCTAAACAAATTGATAGTTATTTAGAGCTTCACACGTACGTTATGTATTGACAGAAATAATTTACTAAGTAGCTGTTGCTCCCGGCTTCGCCCGCGTGGCGTGTTCTAAAATAAAAGTAGCTTTAGTTACTCCTTATAGCATCAGCTATCCAGGAATGCCAGTAAAAGTCCCGTTATAATCACCCCAGCCGTTTCGGAGATTAGTCGAAACAACAGAGACAGGCAAAAAAAATTTTTTTGTCCTGGTTGTCATTCGTGGATGTTTGACAGTTGTTAAGGTTCGTCAGAAGCCCGAAAGACTGACAGTCTTACCAAGGAATATAGTATTACCCAATTACTGGGTAAAATACTGGTATTCAGCTGCATCAAGTTAGACTGGAAGCCGCCTCCAACATAATTGGAAAAAGACTATGCACTCTAGGACTATGATTTTTATTGACAGCCAAACGAAGATTTTCAATTCCTAGATTACATTACAAACTGTAAGTCTGGGTCTAAAATAAAGATTATAAACAACTAGCTTTTGCCCGCGGCTCCGCCCGCGTGGATGTCGGTTATCGCGTAAAAAAGTAGCCTATGTCCTTCTCCATATCCCAGGCTATGTCTCTGCCAAATTTCATGACGATCGGTTTAGCGGTTTAGGCGTGAAAACGTAACATACAGACAGACAGACAGACTGAGTTACTTTCACATTTATAATATTAAGTAAGTATGGATAAGCAAAGATTACAATTTTATTTCAGTCACCCTATTTTAATGCAAAGAAATATGAATAAAGTAAAGAGTCAACTAGCCGGCGGTTTTTGCCGACTAGATGCCGACTTGTCGCCGTCTACAAATATGGCCGGACTTCCGATTGGTCCGGCTTTCCCGTCTAGTCGGTACATGTCTAATCCATTTTCTTTTTTTTTTTTTTTTGTTCCCGGGGTGGAAAATCCTCATGAATGTCGTCCGCCCGCCCGAGGGCGGAGGACATCCATGAGGAAGGTCTGTCAGACTCTTACTGACTAACAACCACCCCGGTGTGCCATCTGTGCCATCTCACACCTACGCCGGGGATCGCGGGAACGAACATTCTTCCGCAACCTCCGACTGGTGCCGGCCAGCCGCGGCGGGCCTCCCTCCGGTCGAGAGGGAGAGTGAGGTGTTTGACTCCCCCCGCAACGTCTAAAGCAGCGTCCCCACTACGAGCCGCGCGGCTCGGCCTCGCGAGGCTTTTGTTTTTTTTGCAACGCGTCCACATTTAGGAGCCGCGCAATATAGTCTGTGGAATCTGCGCAAGGTAGGCCCCTTGCGCAGATGCCACAGACTATATAAAGATATTACCGGCAGTTTCTTTTGAGATGTACGAAGAAGACGACGTGCTTCTTATCTAACTGCTCTTTGCTCACTTCAAGAATGGTTGCCATCTCCACCCGGGTATCATTTCTTTTGTTTTTATCTTTATAAATAACTACTCCGACAGTCCCATAACACCCAGCGATCCCGGTACAATTCAATTAAAAAAAGTGTTTTCTCGTGCGTCGAATCCATTTTGGCGCGAATAAAAAATTTAAAACACAACTCGATGTAGCGGCGGTCACTAGCGCACTGACCAGCCGCGCGGCCCGTCCCCACTATCCAGAGCCGCGCGGCTTTCTTTGAAGTAGACCGACAACCGCCGGGTTGCGCGAGGCCGGGCCTCGCTCTCGTCCACACTCACAAGGCTCGGCCGCGCGGCTCGGCCCATCGGAGCTGCGCGGCCCTAGTGGGGACGCGGCTTAAGAGGGGCGCGCGTGGAACACTTCGCGCCGCCACCTCAAGTCCGATGTATGAGGGCCGACGGCGGACGGATATTCTCCCCAAGTCCGTCGCCCCTGAACCCATTTAGGGGGGCTGAAAGAGAGCATTGTCCGCCCTCCGCATACGCCTGGTGCGCCTGCTGTGGGCCGGATGAGTGGACGAGTTCTGCCTCTCCCTTTCCACATCCTCCTTCTGCGAGGCAACTGTTTCGTAGAAGGAAACCACCGCGTCCCAGGACTCTTCGCTGCCGACCATCGACTCGAACATGTCTAATCCCTAATTCATAAGTCATAGGTCATTTATTTCGGAACAATATACATTGTGTAGAAATTTTGTAAAATAAAACAGTACCATCCAAATTTAACAAACGAAAAAAAAAAGAAAACATGTCAATGATAATTAAAATAACAAATTCAACACAATAATAATCCACATTCAATTTAAAATAATTAATAATACAATAAAAACAAATGAAAATCTGATTAATATAAAAAGATCAAGATTTATGATATCCAATTATCTAAGAATATTGCAATAAAAGAAAAAGAAAAAAAATTGCAAAAAAGATTAATATTTCATGTAATTAAATAACCCTATGTCAACAACCCTATGTCAACTAAAAAGCAGACTGTTTAGATTTATATCCAACACAAACGTAAACTTCCATTTATTATTTGTGTTTACGCATAGTTTTAATGGTATTTTGGTATGAAACGCAGTCATTTAGTCGCCATTAGAGCACTTTCATACGAGTAGCTTGATACTGTGCTTGTCACATCAGTCAATTGTTGCTGTCATCATCGAACTAATTGAAAGTTAGTAGTTAGTGTGTTTAACGCGTTTATAGAATTCATAATTAATTTTAATTCTCAGCGAAGATTCAACAACAGATACAGCGAACATTATAATAATGTGGTATGTCTTGCATTCATCATATTTTCAAAACATACTGTTACTGTGATTGGTTATATGGGAAATTCCCAAACTTAATTGGGGTCAAACAATATTTTTTTCACGTCACTGTTTGTATTATTAAGTCTCCTAAAAAATATCTTTTGTTTGTTATTTGAGCGAGTAACAAACTCCGTATAATAACGCGCGTTCACTTTACATGCGAATTCTTATTTATGTGTCAATTATACAAGGCAATCTGCTATACAAAAAGGATACAAAGATATAGACCAAATTATACAGATTTTGTATCCAATTACACAAACTACTAGCCCTGAGCCTAATGTCACCTCGTGGCGGAGGGCCCGAGGAGGACCGGCTGGTGACGCCGCGGTGGCCTAGCGTCTCCACAGCCAGCGTCTACTTTGGAAACATCAGTGAACGTTTGTATTCTCTCTCGACTTTGATCTATATGCATCGATTGTGTATTTTTCAATGTAGCTACATACAACATCAACACAAAAAATCGTTGGTTAAAGGGGATGCTCTGCACGGGGTATCTTTTTATTATATTTGCATTATGGTTTGATTAATAAGAAAACAACTCTTTCAGGCTAACGGCTGCGTTTCAAGTCATATTGTTATATCAAGTTGCGCGCACAATGTGGCGCATGAGCCCAATACTTTATCTCGATAGCAGCGTTCAAGACTTTTACTTCGACAGAATAGCTGTACTGACTTTAAATATATCAAATTGGAAGGAAAATGGAAGGGAGAAAATAAACGTTGCTATAGGAGTATGGATAACTTCTGATCGAATGCTAACGTCATACAATCCCTTCAGATCCATTTTACAGAACAAAACTTTGTTACACTTGTTAATATCTTCAGGTCTTTCTGGACGCACAAGATCAAAAGCAGGATCATTTGGATACATTGAAAAACGTAACAGGCTCTCCTGCGGCCGTCAAGTTCAGTTTTTACCGGATGAACAAATAATTGAAGATAATTTGTGGCACGGGACAGACAGAAGAAACTGTCCTTTACATGATTTAATGGTTTTCAGAATATATGGCAATCATACAGTAAGCACTTTAACAACGGAACAGAACACCATGGCACTATATCCTGATCACCAACGCACAAGTTATACTACTCATATATTTTTGACAGAGATCGCGAAACCACACGAGCAAATGGGTGCCAACTTTAAATACGCCGACCTTGCGGGATATTATACTATACGATTAACTGAATATGAACCAGACGACGACGGAGTGGTTGATTGTGACGAGTGGCTGCCACGAGAATGGGGACATTTTATTTGCATACGAAATAAAAACAATCGCAAGACGACGGCATCCGGTGCAATGTTAGTGTCAGATGAGAAGTTATTCGGTGTGGGTAGTTTCTCATTATTCAGAGGGAAAGAAAGCATACTGGTATTCACAGACGTGAGACCATATTACCACAACATTTTTAATACCTGTACATATAATGATTCAGGGGAAACACCACCCGAGACTTTTCCGGACAACATAGAATTGTTTAAATAATATAATACCAGCCCTATTATTATCCCACTACATGGTAAAGACCTCTTCTCATACAGAAAACGCACGAGCATTGATCACCACGCTTGCTTAAGACGGGTTGGCGATTTTAGACTTATCTATACATTTTCTATCTCTCAAATAGAAGATGATGGAGAACTTCTTCTGAAATTCAGACGAAGAAAAGTGTGTGTGTGTGTATGTGGAGAGAAGTGTCAGATTTTAGATTTATCTATACATCATCCATAAAAGATGTATAGATAAGTCTAAAAGCGCCAACCCGTACAGACACTTCAACATTTTTTTGTTTGTAATGTCAAAATAACAGCATTGCAATGCATAATGCATAAAATCTATGTTAAAATAAAAGATATTGTCAGAAATTCATTAATAATATAGTATGCTTTTCAGTAAGGAATGACTTACGTTGTTTTTTCAACTGTACATTATTATTATTCATAGAGTAGGGAAAAACGGAAAGCAAAAATATGTTATTGGGTGGAACAGGCATGTTCAAAAGTTTCATGTAGAAGCACGAAACAACTTTCAGACTTGGATGTTTCATGGCAAACCCGAGTCTGATGATATCTACAACATAATGCCCGAATGCGCTTTAAATCTAAGTTGAAATGGTGTCAAGACAACGAGGATGAAAAGAAAATGGAAACACGCATTTAGCAACACACCACAAAAAGAGAGATTTCAAGCGTTTTTGGAAACATACCAAGAAACTGGAAGCTGCATCGTGTGTGTGAGTGTTGAGGGTAGGAATGAGCCACGCCAAATAGCCGAATTATTTAAGGGTCATCTTAAGGTAGTTTCTCCTCTAGGGTGTGTGCAGCAGGTGCTCGATGCTGAGGGTACAGATTGTGAGCGGTTTAGATTTAAGGCGAAAGAAGTCGCCCATATTATTAAAAATATGACAAGAGGTAAGTGTTCAGGACACGAGGACTTTAGCATCGAGCACTTGCAGTTCGCAGGCGTTTCATTTATCTAGGTTGCTGGTCATACTTTTCAATTTGTGTATAGGCCATTCATATTTACCCAAGGAGCTTAAGAAGACCACCGTTATACAGATACTTAAAAATAAGACGGGTGATGCCTCCGCCGGGAACAACTACAGACCTATCTCATTGGCTACGGTGATCGCCAAAGTGCTGGATGATTTGCTTGATAGTCACCTAAGTGCGCATAATGATCTGCACGAGGCCCACTTTGGGTTCAGAGCTGGGCAATCGACTGAAACTGCGGTACTGCGATTCAAACATACTGTTCAGTACTATGTTTTTTTGGACCTGTCAAAGGCATTTGACCTTGTGTCTTATAACGTTTTGTCGGATAAGCTCCGGGGAGAAACGAGCATACCCTTTTTTTATCGGTGGGAAATTATCAAATAACTTTTCCCGCTCTAGGCGGAGTGTGCGCATGTCAGACCTTTACCGACTAAAACCTACCCGTGTTCCTTCAGTTGCCTGTGTGCCAGGGCCACGGTATCCCTTTCGGACAAACCCGCAACCTTGGCAGGCATCGGTCCTAGCGGACCCCGTTAGTGCGCGCTGACATCTCTTTGAGACGCATGTGGAACACAACGCGCCGTCGACCCGGGCCTGGTCCTTACCGGACGACGAGCTGCCCATAGCTCTCCATCCGGAAGCCCCCCGCGCCTATGGTGGCCGGGAATCGGCTATCGATTCCCGCCACTCAGGGCGTCTCCTGCGGCTAATAGGGGCGTGAGGGCGCACAGACTTCCTCTCCCTCACGCGTTTCGCCTCCTTCTTCGCGAGCATTAATTACTCCTTCGCAGAATGAGGTGGCTGCATCTCATGAAACAAGCACACCCAGGGATATGATAAATATTTTTTCACTTCTCTTGCTCAAAAAGACCATCATTGGCTACCAGAGCGAAGAAAAAATAGCATTTCTTCCACTAGGGGAAAAAGTTTTTTTTTTTTTTTTGTCTGTCAAATGGCAATGAGCCTACAAAAACGAAAAAAGTCTTTAGTCATAAGTAGAATAATCATAAATAAAGACTCGACTTATTACTGTTTCCTAAAAAAAGAACATCATTTAATTTTTGAAAATGGAACTAAAATCGGCGATCTCTTTGGTAGAATGCATGCAATGCGAAAGAAAGAAAAAAAAAGACATTGGCGCGAATTCTTTAGAATTTTTCTCTAATTTGCAAATTGAATTAGTTGCCGTAATTTATTTTAAATATTGTATTGGATAATTTTATTTTCTCGCAATCGTAGTGAAAAGTAGAGTGTAACACACGGCGCTAAAAACCCATTATAACCCGGTTACTATTTACTCTCTCGCTAAAGATCGGGAGTAAAACTACCTCGTATAGATGGGTTATTTTAGCCCCTTATACAACAATCTACTATAAGATGTTGGTATGGCAACCAAACTAATGTTATCTAATGTTTCCTCGCAAGTGTTAAGCAAGTCATTGCACTCTTGCATCAAAATAGGTAATATTTAATTATGCAGTCCTTACACGTGAGTAAACCTAAATAATTACGTAACAATACCTAGTGGGTAGGTACCTATCTACATCATATCACAGACGGTTAATTGTCAGAATACCTTTGAAGCTCTACCAATTATATGCCGTCCATTGTACTGAATACCAATTATATCCCACAATACTGTAGGTATTACACATATTAAATTACATGTTGCTCACTAGGCAATGTAATTGTTGATTAAGAATTGGAATGGTTTTGTTACTCGGGGCTTGTGGCTAAATAATAACATTCGCACGGATCGATCGCAGGTAAGCTACACTTGCCGCGGTTGGTTCGTAGATGGGTGGCCAATGGCCATCCATTACATATTGAGACCCCTTCGGGCCTCGGAAAGCACGTTAAGGGATCATCCAAGTATTACATAAGCACCAATGGTCTGGTGGCATCAGTTCTAAGATTTGGGATTATTTTCTAGGGCAATTGCAGCTCAAGGGAATACATATTCAAGGCGCAAAAACGTTGTGTTAGAGCGATGTGTGGTTTGAAGACCACAGACAGTTGCGAACCAAAGTTTAAGTCCCTAAAAGTGCTTACATTTCCGTCATTATATATTCTGGAAATGGCTATGTTTGTAAAGACCAATAAAAACCTATTTCCCACGATATCAGAAACTAGAAAACGACCTGTCAGAAATCAGTACAAAAATCTATTACAAATTGAGTCGTGCAATACAGCGTTATTTAGAAAAAGTGTTATTTGTATGGGTCCTACTTTATACAATAAACTGCCAGATGTACTGAAAAATGATACAATAAAGAAATTTAAAAAGAAATTACTGGCCTTCCTAATAGAAAAATGTTATTATTCGATTAATGATTTTTTAACGGACAAAACTTTGTAATCAGCAATGTGTATATTAAATATAATTAATATTATTTTGAACATATTGACCTAAAATACATTTATTTTAATTTGACATTTTCAATATTAATTAATGTATATGTAATTGTTATAATTCTAAGTGTAACAATTTAATTTGTAATTTTATTTTTAGATAGATTCTTACAAAAAAAAAAATATAAATTTTTGCGAGCCTATTCCCAGGCAGAATGTACATGGCTCTCTCCTACCTACTCCACCTGTATTTTAATGTAACCTACAAAAATCAATCTGCCTAGCCTTTTCCCAACTATGTTGGGGTCGGCTTCCAGTCTAACCGGATGCAGCTGAATAACAGTATTTTACATAGAGCGACTGCCTATCTGACCTCCACAACCCAGTAACTGGGTAACACGATACTCCTTAGTAAGACTGGTTGTCAGACTTTTTGGGCTTCTGACGACCCTTAACGACTGTCAAAGATCCACGAATGACAGCCGGGACCAACGGCTTAACGTGCTTTCCGAGGCACGGAGGAGTCTCTGTATGTAAAGATGGTCACCCATCCACTGACCAACCCCGGCAAGCGTAGCTTAACCTGATGGATCGACCCGTGCGGCTGTTATTACTTAGCCACGAGCTCCTCCTAGCTGTTATTATTTTGTTTAACAAAACAAAATAATAACAGCTAGGAACGCCGTTACCAAATAACAAATTTTGTTATTTGGTAACGTTAACAAGCCCTGCCATAAATAGGTACGGTACTTATAACAAAAAAAAACAATAGTTACTATTATTTTAGAAAAAGCCACTTGGATGAAGCCACGGGTAGCACCTAGTCCATACTAATATTATAAATGTGAAAGTAACTCTGTCTGTCTGCCTGTGTGTTACGTTTTAACGCCTAAACCACTGAACCGATCGTCATAAAATTTGGCAGAGATATAGCCTGGGATATGGAGAAGGACGTAGGCTACTTTTTACGCGATAACCGACATCCACGTGGGCGTGGGTGGGTCACAAACAAATTGTCATTTTCGAGGTTTGTACACGTTCGCAGACCTAACGCTTCAATTTATAATTGCCAAAAGGATATTATTTTAATAAAAGAAAACATCTTGTCATTCTACGAGTATATTATGCAAACACCACACACAAAAATGGATCCAATTCCACATAACAACGCCAAACCGTCGAAGCCATTCGAAAGGAAATAGACAAAATAAAAAATCGAAATATGATGAGATATTCAAATGTTATGTAAGTTCGCTGAACAACATTAGGGAAATCGGTCCCCACGGACTTAGGATCCACAAGATAGATAGACACAGAAAGTCAATTCCATATAAAGAGCATGTGGTGCATCTATAACGCCACATGCAAACTACGCGTCAAAAAGATCTGACGTCACAAATCCTGCATCGCGAAATCAGAGTTTACCGCGCGACTGGCATATTTACAACACCCCGACATCAACCGTCGGGCCCACCAGACACGACACCCGTCTGGTCGGAGGATCCTCCGTTGTCCATAGAGTATGAGTGAACTTTACACCCTGTTCCTCATACATACCTCTATACTGGTGACCCCGAACATGGATATTAGCGCAGCCTTCGTGCACATACAACTACAAAAACAAAACTAGCCCCGCAACTACCCTTCGTTTGCGATATATACAGCGATGTAAATTAATTGTTAAACATATTTACCTCCTTCCCCCTTCGTCTGTTTGCTTTGTTATAGCCATTTCATACCACTGTCAAAGAATGAGAGTTATGATTTGAATATACAGACAATTTAAGTTGGTAAACTCGGAAATGAAATTCGAGATAAAAAATGGGTAACTAGTTTAGTCAATTTACTTAAAAATTAATTTCTCTGACTTTACAACGAGAGAAATAATGAATATATTAAACAGCTTAAAGTTAATTTTTACATGAAACTTATCATTTTTCTGAAAATGTATAGCCAAAATTTGTAATTAAAATGACATGTGGAAAGGTTGATATGCGCCCGCTATATGGGTAAGGATTGTGTTTGGAAAGTTTTCCGATATCCTATTTTACAGAATAAAAGATTTCATTTCATACCACTGGGCCTTGGTAGAAATGAATATAATTTGAGATCGCTGTACGGGACGCGTCTACGGCCCAGTTTTCCGAACGAAAATTGTCAAGCATGCGTTAACGGCTGCAATTGGCTGTTGATAAATCATTCAACCAATCACGCGCGCTTCTCAATTTGTCACATTCATTTTGCGATATATTTTGTTTGCGAAACTGGCCCGGTGTCCGTACGCCTGTTTTCGCCCACTGTACGGTGCGGACCCTCTGAACTTATCTGCCTAGTGTAGGAACCGTCATCTCGAGATACTATGTGGAAATGACGACGTGGGAACTGGACTTTAGACGTGAACGTAGGACGTAAAGTCCCAGTCTCTTATGACGTCAGGACGTGTTCAATCGAATGGCAAAAGCTTTCAGATTATGTTGGTGGTTTATTCTTTATATTTGAGTTGAAAACTTGTAAGTGTTGATTCGTTTTTGGAGAAATATTTATTATTACTTTTGAATTAAGTTAGAGTTTTAAAGGAGATTGTTCTGCATCTATACATCGTTCGCCCCAGAACCAACAGCAAAGGAAAATTACTTTGCGTGTTCTAAAATACAAGTATATGCCCATGAATACAAAGTTTGACGGACAACTTGCAGAAAGGATTTATTTCAAAATAAAAAAAGGATTTTGAGGTTATATTTAGTAAGAAACAATCCTTTCAATACTTCGAAATACATGCTAATAATTGCATGTCACTGATATTTCTATTGCCTGTATGTGGTTAGTTAAGCTAAGAGAATCAGAAAAACATTTAAGTACTCACCTAAGTACCTCTTAGGTATTTGGCAAATCTTTTAGTTTTTGTATTAAAATAGGTAGGTAGGTAAATAAGTGCTTATTTAATTAACTTCAATGCAAACGACTTTATCTTAATGTTTTTTTGATTTTATTTATATTATTATACTTAGGTAGGAAGTCATATTACCTCATGGATGTTAGTCATGATAGTGAAAGATTGTATATCACTACCCTAGTAGCATTTTTTGTTGGCATTTAGTTGGGCCACTTCAGAGGTAAGTGGCCCAACTAAATGCCAACAAAAAATGCTACTAGGGAAACTACCTTCCCCAGAATTATGTAGTTTAACCGTGAAAACTTATTAACAAGTCTGACGAACTTAGTATCACATTTATAATAGTAGCATAGATTTGATAATAGATAGGTGTAGTACATACGTACATAGGTACAGCATAATTTAGAAGAGGCAACTTTAACTCCACAGAAAAAGTGAACTAAAAATTCAATTTAACTCTGTCATCCCTGAACGAGGAATAAAAGAAAGTATTGACAGATGCATGCCTTTTATCACCCCGCGCCAGACGAGGCAAATGAAAAGTCCGTATAAAATTAGAATTTGAAAAATCGATTTAATTACTTGAAGGTGCAAATAAAAAGATTTTTTTTTTAACCTTTCTTAAGAATATCACCAATAAGGTCACTCGTCCACTCACATCTGCCATGTAAACACCTTTTATAAGTCCCCTTTCATTTCAAGAATCATTTGTATATTCCAATTTAAATCTGAACTTGATTCAGATTCAGCAAAATTATGTTATAACTTAGAAAGAAAGAAATTTTATTTGCTCGGACCTGTGTATAAATACAGAATTAAAATAAATACGTGCATGCAAGATCTTGAAATAAGAGTGGCTCCTGACATGTCTGCCAATTCTCATGGCGTGCAAATATATTTGTACAATTATTAATAATAAATTAATGATTTTTAACTATTACACTTATATATATTATATTATTATTCTTATATTTACATTATCCAATTATTTATTAATTATTTTCCTTGTCCAATATTACAGATTACACTTAGGCGCCATCTCCACGGGCGAGAAAATCGCGGCGATAGTCTCGCCGTGCCAACAAATTCAATAGAAGCTCTATGAATCAATCTCCACACGGCGTTATCATCGCGGCGATTATTTGAAGGCCCAGCGTGAATATCGCCGCGATTCTCTCGCCCGTGGAGATGGCGCCTTAGTCCAGGTATATTGCTACAAGCGTGAGGTTGTGTATCTATGCTTATGTAAGTTTTGAGTACATTTACGAAACGTTTAGAAGTTACGTGTTCTGTGTTATACAGGGTGTTTGGCAGAACGTTGAACATACGAAAATGGTGGATAGGTGGGGTCATCTGCTACTTACTCAGCCCTAATTTATTTGGCCCTGGCCCCCTGGATATTAAAAAAAAAAAATTTTGCTTTCTTTTAGTTTCACCACTTTCTTAACTTTAAAGTGTATTTTTTTATTAAAAATGGGTAAAACAGGCAATATTTTAGTTTATTTTTTATCTTTAATATTGGCAGATTCTTATAAAATTATTGCTTTATTCAGATGTTAGCTAGAAAAAAGTTATGACTCCTCAAACTTACAGAAAGATGTAATAAATAAAAATATTGCCTGTTTTACCCATTTTTAATACAAATTACACTTTAAAGTTAAGAAAGTGGTGAAACTAGAAGAAAGCAAAAAATTTTTTTTTTTAATATCCAGGGGGCCAGGGCCTAATAAATTAGGCCTGAGTAAGTAGCAGATCACCCCACCTATCCACCATTTTCGTATGTTCAACGTTCTGCCAAACACCCTGTATATCATATATCATAATTTATTTGTTGAACGTGCAAGCAGTGCAGCAGTACTAGTAACATCATACCTAAGCGTTTAAAATTAAAGCGGAATTTAATTATTTTGTATAGCGATGAGACTTTCTTTACTATAGCATAATTTATAATGTGATATGAAATCATTGTGAATAACTCGAACTTTCACGGCCTTATTACAAAGAAGATTTAGCTTTCGAACCAGCGCGGGGTAATTTTTAGGGTGCAGGTTAAATCACCATTTATGATTTTCAAAGTCAAAGTCAAAGTCAAAGTCAAAGATTTATTTGCAGATAAATATGGTTACAATAGTTCTTAACAATGGTAGTATAATGTAGCTTAACATATTTAATCATAACATAATGACATGCAAACTTTATTCCGACTTCGTCCACTGAGAGAATACTTTTTTGACACCTGTCAGTTTCATACAAACGATGTGTTTTAAGAATTTAAAATTTATTAGTTCCAAATATTGTACAACTGACAGGTGTCAGAAATGCATTCCCTCGGTGGACGGAATATAAGTTCCAAATACAAAAACTGACTTTTAATTGACAATTTTGTATTTAGAATTTTACTTCAGTGGAAATATTTTTCGAAATTGTAAAATTGTCTGAAGGGTTGGTTGAACTCGTTTTGTAATGAGACGTTACGGTCATAGTCTGAGATCACAAACGTCAATACTGCTCCTTTGCTGCAAAAGAGGAGAAATGACTTTCGGTATCTCGGTTCACTCGTGCAAAGCGATGGCGAACTAAAATTAACACTAGATGTATGAAATGACTGCAGGTCAGGGGAACAATCTGCGGCTCCCGCATTCCCCTTAAACATAAGGGAAAGATATATAAACCAACTAGCTTATGCCCGCGGCTTCTCCCGCGTAGAAGTCGGTTATATCGCGTAAAAAAGTAGCCTATGTCCTTCTCCATATCCCAGGCTATATCTCTGCCAAATTTCATGACGATCGGTTCAGCGGTTTAGGCGTGAAAACGTAACATACAGACAGACAGACAGACAAACAGTTACTTTCACATTTATGATATTAGTATGGATATGGATAGTCAGACCTACTGCCTTGTAAGGATCAGAATTTTGACCTACAAAAGGGATGAATGAAAGGCTAATGCTACGGGTCAAATTGATTCGTATGGCCTTAAGATCAATCGTTCCGATTTTCATGCTTTTAACACCATTTGCAGCTTTTTTTGGCGTACCGCTGGCACTATCACATCTGCCTTGTAAATACCCTTTGTTAGCTTCCTTTAATTCATCTTCTCAACATGAGCAAACCATCTAAGCATATTCTTTACAACTTTTGTCATTACATCTGCTTTTAAACCACACCGTTGCTTTATCACATCATTTTTCAACCTATCATTCACAGTCACGCCACACATGCTTCGCAAGAAACCTTACACACTACTTGTAGTACTGACCACATTAGAGCATTTGTCGCCCAAAAGAAACGTTTACGAGCTCTATACGAGATTCCATCTGACGAATCACGTCAACCTATATTTAAAGAGCTTGGTTTGCTACCGTTACCTTCATTATACAGGGTGAAATTGAATTCATGGGCAATCTCTTAAGGGGTCATTGCACTCATCATTATGAACAACTTTCACTATGGGACCAACCCTAAAATCACGAAAAATAAATCAGCTGTTCCCTACATTTTTGACGAGCTATGAGAACATAAATGTAGGGAACAGATGATTTTTTTTCTGCGATTTCAGGTTTGGTCCCATAGTGAAAGTTGTTCATAATAATGAGTATAATGAACCCTTAAAAGGATGCCCATGAATTCAATTTCACCCTGTATATATATGAAGCATGCATGTTTGTTCGAAAACATAAAGAATTGTTTAAAACAGTAGAGGAAATAAGCTCTCGAAGTCAGCGTGACCAATACAGACTTGTGCTGGATGAGCTGCCCAGATCAGCGAAATATAATAAAAAATCTCTGGCTATGTGTGTACGTCTATATAATAAATTACCAAATATGTTTAAAATATTAAATAGCAAATTATTTAAAATTCAATTATATAAATGGCCCAATAGCAATAATTTCTAGGGTATTAATGATTTTTTTAAATATGAATTTCAACGTGATATAATTATTTCAATGTCATAATGTGTTTTTTGTAAGTTTTGCATGCTTTAGTTTAGAGCAAAACATGTTCGTTCAAATTTTATTTATAACACCCTGTATACCATGTTTTATGCAAATAAAAATATTTATCTTATCTTATGTTATCTTGAATTTGAACATTTTCCAACAACGAGGTTTGTTTGGCCTTTAGGTACCAGCTGAGTCAAATTCAAGCTGAACACCAGTATTTCATATCCAGGCCACCGCAGTTAAAACTTTTAAAACTATAAACCCATGACTTTTGTAGCTGCCATATACCAAATTGCATTACGACCTACATGTTATTACGCTGCACTACCCCGTTCTCATAAATGTGACTCAAATCTCTGCTTGTTCCCAAGAGAAAACTGTGCATTTCCTACATAGGTGATGTACTAACGGCAAAATTGATGGGTATGCAGGTTCTTATTTTGTAACATACTTTTGAAAGAAATAAAATAAGTTTATTTGTCACTAAAACACGTGCATACAAAAAGATCAGTAACTCGAATAGTAAAGATTTTTTATTTATTGATTATGTACCATAATCACGAGCACAGAACAGAAATAGTCGGTAGCTGCACGTCGTGACTAGGGCTTGTGACAAGAAGGCTTCCACTCGGCATATGCGACTTTTGTAGCGTACAAAAGCCGCATTATGTAGCGTACAAAAGACACATATTGTCTTTTGTACGCTACAAAAATGTCTACATACTGCAGTGATATGCGTATGTTTGTGTAATTCTGATGATTTTGCATAACATCTATATTTCGGCTACTGAGAGAAATGTTTTTTTGACACCTGTCAGTTTCATACAAAAGAATATGTTTTACGAATTTAAACTTCATCAGTTCCAAATCTTGTACAACTAACAGATGTCAAAAAAGCATTGTCTCGGTGGAAGGAATATAGATGATTTCATAATATATCAACAATAAAACTACCGCGTCATGCTCATCATGCAAGCCTACAAAGCATAGAAAATATCAAATTACTTACAAATTACTTCAAACCTTTCTAGAAATCCATGCAGAGCATGTAAACTTAAAGACCTCGTACAGGTCATCTTTTTTTTTTCTCTTTTTTTTTATTTCTCATGTTCTTTTTTATTGTAGTATTTCCTGTGCGTGTCCCAAATTAAATATTTTTCATTCTTTTTTTTTAAGATTTTAGAACGTTGCGTGGTATTCAATCTTGATTTAACACTGTCAGTCTACATTCTAATTCCAAATCCAGCTTTAAATCAAGATCCATCCAATAGTATCGAAATAAAGACAGGCGTAAGACCGAATGCACCTTTAACTTGCGCAAGGATCTTGTTTTGCGTGGCCAAAATCGGAATGAAGGCCGCCATCTTGTTTTTAGGGTTCCGTACCTCCACAAAAACGGAAAAAACGGAACCCTTATAGGAAGGGTTCCGTTTTTCCTTTTGACCACGCGTGTAGTGTCTGTCTGCCTAAAAATAATTAGTTTTAAAGTTATTAAAAAGAAAATAGATGAAAATTGAATATTACCCCTTATCTCCGAAACTAATGAGACTAAAATGTTGAAAAAAAAAATACAGAGAATAGTCCTATACTTATAGGGCCTTAAAAATAAACACTAAATAAAGTTATCCTAGGAATAACTTCGGTATAACCATATTTTTTATACGTTTATACCTAGCATAACTTTATTCCGTGTTTATTTTTAATAGGAATAGATTACAGGAAAATAACATAGTAAATCACTCAATATTGTGCGTACAAACTAACATTTGCAGTTGAAATGTATGGGGAAACATGTTTTTCAACTACAATGTTAAGTTTGTTCTTGGGATAATAACGTTAATCCCAAATACGGATCCCTTCAATGTGCGTGGTCCAACACCCACTTGTCCGGTTTTTCAATACATTTTACAAAACAATTGTAATCTGTATGATTTCCAACTGCGCTTACCTATCAACGTCAGTCGGCCGTCAAAAAATCCTTGTAGAAATGTAATGTATATGAAAAACACTTTTTCTTAAAATTCATGTTATAAAAAGTTGCCTGTATAACAAACAGTTTTGCCGTGTTTACAACGTCACTTTGAATGTATTTCGTTGCGAACGCGAGCTCGTTGCGGTGCCCTGAGGTAAAGTTGTACACAAATGTTGCAATTTAGTTTAATTTGTGTGTGACAGGTTTAAGTGGACGTGTTTAATGATCGTGTATTGTAGACTTAACTTACTTTGTTTAGTATGGTTTAAGTAGGATTAAAAACTTTTGAGAAAATTCACTTTTATAATTTAGGTTTACAAGAACATGAATATTCAGAAAATGTTCATGTTTTTGCCTTGATCTTAATGGTACAAAACAAAACATTATAGACCATAAAAACTACCCACTTAGCTTACCTTAAAAAACGTGAAATACACTGTCATAATTTTTTTTTTGTTTTTTTTTCTTTTTAAAACGTTGCCCCACACTAGGAATTTCTCCTGTATCGTGGGTGCGTTTTACAAACATTTAAACTCACATACACAAACAGCCAGACTCGGAACAACTACTTGTAGATCGTACAAATATTTGTTCAGTGCGGGAATTGAACCCGCGACACGCAGCGCAGTAGTCAATCGCTTAACCACTGCGCCAACCGTGCCGTCAAATTATTGTGTCAAGTACACACCTTTTTCATCAAGCACTTTGACTTGCAAACTAACTCACATACTTATTGCAACTGGCAGCAAATTCGTCATGCTCCCTTAGACGTCACTGCTTGCGGTAGCGTCGGGGGTCGGGTTGCCTTTCCCTCAAATATGGCAAGGGGGTGATGGCTGATCTTTGCGTTATGAACGGGTGCTGCTTGTGGTGGCTGTTCGATTTGCTGACCATAGTTTCATTGTTTAAGCAGTAACAACAATTAATCTAGTACTGCTTATTTATTTTACTTCGATGGTCATAGTTTATCATTTGTGTTACAGCTTTAAGAATATCATCCAGCATTGTATATGTAAGCGGGTACGCCCTTCATCACCTCAGCTGAAAGACGTCCACTGCTGGACATAGGCCTCCCTCATAAGAGGGGCGTTTGCCATAATCACCACACTTGGCAGGCGGATTGGCGATCAATCGATCGTTGGATTCCCAATTTTTATAACGGAAAATAGACGAAAATTTACCATTCCCCCCTTATCTCCGAAACTACTGAGCCTACAATTTTGATAAAAATACAGAAAATTGTTGTATACTTATAGATTACAGGAAAATCTATAAGAAGTCTATTGTCTTAAAATAACATTGTAAATCTCTCGATATTGTGCGTACAAACTTACATTTGCAGTTGGAATGTATGGAAGACTATGTTTACCAACTACAATGTTAAGAACCATAGGATAAATTCTTCCCAAGTACGGAACCCTCCATTGTGCGTGGTCCGACACGCACTTGGCCGGTTTTTTATTTTATTTTGTTTTTTGCGAGACTATAGTTTTCATTATATTTTCTGGTATATTGGCGTGTGCTAGCTGACATATGGCAAATAATTTAAATTACTATTCTGTGTCTCATAATATTAATTATTTTGCATACCTACTATTGTATATAATCAAGTTTTTCTAACTGAAGAGACAACTGTGCGGCTGGGTAGTTTGTTGCGCCACGTCTTCTTCCCAGCTAAAGCACTAGGAAGTGGTGAAGGGTGGGCGTTTTGGGAGACCGTCTTATGTAATTTTGACGTTCGAAAAATGCTGAATCTCAGCCTAATTTGAATAAATGGCTTTTGATTTTTCTTACCTCCTCTTATAAACAATATAAAAAAGTCCGTTCAATCTGGCAACATCGCATCAATCTTATACAATGTTTTCCTTGTTACCAAAGCTTTAGTGTAGCGCATTTGTTTCCGGGGCACGTCGTCTGTCCCGGCCTTGTCCCGGAATCGTCCCCTCCCTCATGCATCAAGTGTGACGGGAAGTACTTGCGATGTTGCTTTCCAACTCTATTTTGGTTACATGTTGGGGTTTACCTGTTTTAGTAATAGTTAGGTTTTTCGAGTTAACTTGTTCTAATTAAGGAGCTGTGTTACTATTGTAACCTTGCTTGTAATCCATACTTATCCATACTTTAATATTTTGAATGTGAAAGTAACTCTGTCTGTCTGTTACGTTTTCACGCCCAATCCGCTGAACTTTGGCAGAGATATAGCCTGGGATATGAAGAAGGACATAGGCTACTTTTTTACGCGATAACCGACATCCACGCGGGCTGAGCCGCGGGCAAAAGCTAGTTATACATAAAACAAAAGATATTTTAGTAAAACACGTATATTAAGAGATCAATGATTAAATTATCTTTAAAAAGGTGAAGGTGTTTAAGTACAGTACAGTACTCATAGGTTAAGTTGCTCATGGAAAGTAAACATGCCACAGTTGACGGTACTCGTTTAGATGTGATTTTCAGTATAAAATCATTAAGTCTACTATCTTCGCCTTAAGTAATACAATAGTTTTGTGATAACACAGGTCTACAAATTTTTTTTTTTTACGTTTTGCCTTGGATATTATTGCGGGATTTTGTCATTTATAGCACACAATTTAAGAACAAAATCATTAAAGTATCAGATTGAATCTTGTTTTTAAGTTGTTGTAGTATGTATAGGGTATGATTGTGTAAGTATATTGGCTATCTGTTTTGGGTAATTTGTGTACGTAAGGGAGAGGGAATTCTCTGCTCAGAAGTAGGATAATACGAGTACAGGTTAAATTAGATTTGTATTGCTATGTATCCAAAATAATATCCAAAATTCTATTTTTAACTCATCTTAATGCTCTCAATCAGTTGAGAGCATTCGCATAACTCTCAACTGATCAAGACCAATACTTGTTATTTTTTTTTTTCTATTTGTATTCTCAGACATTTGGTAGAACACTGAAGTGGTTTAGATCATTTTTTTAGTTAATCAAAGAAAAAATATTACTCATACATACTTAATGATCTACATATTTCATTGAAACATGTACGAAGCGATTTAAAAACAATCTAGAGCTAATTTCTAAAAACTGTTCTGTAGTCTAGTCGTAGGTTTAAGTTTAACCTAAAACCACTCTTATAATAAGAGCAACAAAATCATTGTTGACTTGTGTAATAATATTACAAATCAAAAAAAAATGTTTTTTTCAGTTATATCTATGTAAAGGCAGAGACCAACCAAATGTCTTTTCAACCTTGTGGTCTTTAATAATAAGAATATGAAACAACAAAGGCAGAGTTTGTAAGGCTGCCCGAGTGCCCGTACAACTACTAAAAACAGCACTCTCGCTTACAGAAACTAATTACAACAGCCATTTTGTTTACACGTCAAGAAAATATGATATAGGGATTTGAGTAAATATTGAACAGAGGCCAAACTTCACAGTATTTTATAGTAGCGCTGCAATAAACAGGTATCCAAGGGGCTCGTAATAACAACTCGGCGAATAAAATGATCAGAAAGGTTAAACTACAATTTTCGAGGTCAGGGCATAGATACGAAGAGTGATCATCAGACAATTTATTTATAAAAAAAAAAAATCGTTTAATGAAGAAAAGCCTAAGTACTAAAAACAAAGCTAAAACAATGTTATATTTATTTATTTATTTATAATAATCTTACCTACACTATCATTACAGATCTATGATCCAATGCAACAGAGTGGCCTTACTAACTAAATCCTAAATCTACACCTTATACCTAGTTAAAAAATATCTTAATCTAGATAACTTATTACATATAGTGTAACTTTTGTGAATTCACTCAATTTACACCACAATACATCAACCCTCCCGTGAACCTCATTCACCACGCGTATGGCTCTAGTGAGAGGAGTTCTCGCCAGCAGGTTGGTCCTGGCTGCAGGTACAGCGAGCAGGGGCGGACGTTGCCGCCTCCACACGTACCGGTCGGGCACGTACAGCTGTAGGTGTCGCAGCACTCCCGGGTTATGCGCCACGCCACGTAGTAGTTTCACTACATACGCTACGAGCGAAAACTCCCGTCGTACTCTTAGAGTGTTATACCCTACCATACCCAGAACAAATAGTGTAGGGTACATCAATGGGTATAATGGATATACCCCATACAGCTTGTTATAACTAGGAGGCTATGCTATGCACAAAACATTGAAACCCTGATCTCCAAACTAGGGGTGACCTTGTATCTTAGAAATCAGTGTTCCTCCGCAGCAAAGTCACAAGCCAATATTTGTAACTCTATGTTTAGGTACTTAATTAAATAACATGAAAAAATAAGTTTAAAAAAAAACCTTAAATAAAATAAAAAATATATTATTCTCATTTAGAATTTTGTGTGAGTGTGGGGTGAGTATGTATGTGTGTGTAAAAAATTTACTGTACACCACAAAACAACCTTGGAATGGACAGTGATTTGCCTAGACATTAAATGTTGTTGGTGAAAATAATAAGTAAACAATATACTAAATTAGATACTTACACAGTTATATACATATCCCAAATAACGGATATCTACATAAATACAAACATACTAAATATGTTAGCAACGAAAATAAATGAATACTATAGATAATTACAATTACGAGAACAAGATCACAACGACAAGTAATGTTCCTCCACGAGTATTTTAAACACGAGTAAAGACCGCGCGCGTATCTTATGAACTGGCAATGCATTCCACAAACGAGCGAGGAGCGACCTGGACACTAAACGATTTGTCGAAGAAAGTTGTGGAATGCATCATTATTCACTTACTGAGCTTGGAATCCCTGAAGGGTAGCAGAAGTGTACCGATAGTAGTGTACACCCACATTTGGCCAGTTATGCCTAATTCCCATGGGGCGAGGGTATTGCCATCCAACGGGCATAAAACCAGACTCCGGGCTGCTACAGAAAAATTCCTGATGGAAAAACCCAATAACACTTCCCCCTCTCGCCAGTTAGTTCCGCTTTCATCTTGCTGATTGGCTAATATTTTTACCACGGAAGTGGCTATTCACATACAGATACCGATAGGGTAAGAGAAGAAGCGTTTGGCTACTCTGGATGGAAACTAACTCCAACCTACCTGTGATTAGGTTAAACATGATTATGGCTCATTTTCATTAGTCGATAACTCGGTCGTTATATAGCGTGCGGACTATCCGCAGGCGGGGTAATGATGAATGAAAGTCATAAGTGAATAACGCAGTCGGTAAACCGTCTGCGGGGAATCCCCGTAGCGGCCGAAGCGACCAATGAACTTCATCGGTCGGCAAAAAGCGTTTGGGGACTCACACCCAATGTAAATGAGTCTTCAAAGCAACTGCCAAATGTGCGGTGTAGGTTCTCGTATACCGCAATGGTTCCCTATCGACTAATGAAAACGGTTCCCCGAATACGGGCTCTATGGCATGCGTTACAGGAACCTCCTGCACCCCGCATACCAGCCCTATCGACCAATGAAAAGATAGCAACGAAAACCATTACATAAAGTTAAGTCTCTGTTAACTATTTACTCATATAACTTAGTGTCGAATGACGAATTATGATAGCCGACACGTCTGCCATAATATTGCTTGGAATTATTATTAGTCTACCAATATTAATGAAGCCAAGCTAAGACGAGGAGTTTAATACATTCTGTGATGTATTAGAGTCGGTAATTCAGTTAGTATTGACTAGTTTGTGACTAGCCATTTTGCTTGTATTATTTTATGTTATAGTAGAAGGATGAAGCTATGTATGCTTCAATACCTATGTATTTATAAGCAGTAGGCATTAATTTTTCATTTGCTGTGATATTTCCTTCTTTTATTTTTATATCTTCACTTAGGTAGTTCTTTTTCTGTGGCCTTCTTCAAAGGCCCAACTAGAATGTTAAATGTTTTTTTTTTTTGTGTTTGGTATCTCGCAAGTCAACCTAGGAGGTTGTCATCTGCTTAACCAGACTTTCCTGTGGGTGCCTCAATAAATTAAGACCTCCAGCCAGGGTAAAAAACTTATAAACTACGCGCCAAGGACACCTCTTGTGGAGTACGGACCTTAGCTTAGGGCGTCGCTGGGGGAGGACAGCAAGGGACAAGCTGGATCGGATTGTAATGTTTATTATCTAAACAAAAGTAAAAATGCCACATGGAAGTTGCGGAGTCTCCTACTACAAGGAATTCCTTGCTTAAAAGGTGTAAAACTCCAAGTCGTAAAAAAGACAACTATGTAATTATTTTATACAAGAAAAAAATTAAGCAGTGCTCAAATTTTTTTTTGGTGGTTCACTATCAGTAATCGAACACATTTCCATTATTTGTTCAACCCTTTTTCTTTTGTCTGACTTTAAATCAGCAAAATATGGACACAATCTATTCGTAATAATATCAATGGGTGCGTGCGCTGGCCGGCGGCATGCGGCGGGTGTCGTCGGGTGCAACCCCTTGCCTGGCGGCTGGCCGGCACCGCCGTGCAGTCCCGTTACGCACGCGCCCGAGTAACGTCGCTTCGCTTTCCTGCCCATGCACCGCAATGCAAATGTTTTGAACTTACCGCGGCCATGTCAGACTTTACTGCCGCGAGTTTCACGAGATGGTGCGAATGTATTTACTCGTATTTATTTATTTATTTTATTTAACAATTTATGTACACACATATAAACAGACAAGAAGAAAGGAACAGGAAAAATACGAACAAAGGTGATGCTTATTTCTAATGAAATCTCTTCCAGCATAACTGTAATTTAGTAAGTGGTTTAAAAAAAAGTGCTAAGGACCCTTTTAGCAGCCACTCAAAGGCTGCTTGATCAAATGATCACAGCCAGTTTAGGACCCCGAATAAGTGTAATGTTAGAACCGTTATATGAGCCTTAATATAATTGGTCGTAATGCTTCATTTTCTGCATTTTGAGGGTTCTAAGCCCATTAAAGTATTAAGGGAAAATTTAAATTACACTTCAAATAACTCACGTTCACGTTGTCATGGCCTAAACTTAAATAAAAACTAGTTCGAACCTGATACAATTGGTGATTTATAACCCGCTGAAATACCTACGTCGGCGAATTGCGTAGGTGCACAGCTGATAGATACCTACTACTGCGTTCCGCTTCACTGACCGCGTCGGCGCGGCGCGCGGCGAGTTGCCATTAAACGAGTTTCGAAATATAATTCCTTCGTTAACGATAACTAATTTTTTTGTACTTAGAGACGTCAAAATAAGAAATAGGTGTTTAATAAAATTCGTTTAAGTTTAATTTGTCAAAGTTTGCGCACTGGTTAAAAGCTTTTCCTGTATATACTTTTTATAAATAAATGAAACGACTTTTGATAAAACATCGACATGTTCGCCGAGAGCAGCGTTCCTGGCTTTTCCGCGCTGCTTAGTAAGCTCAGAGTGTCATTCTACACAAGCTTAACCCTGAGTAGGAATGAAATTATAAAAGCTGTGTACTGTGTCGTCCATCTTGCAAGAGAGGTAAAAGACTTTTAATAATATGTATTTTTAGTTATTATATTTTTGTATTTTAATGTTATTCTATGTGTGTTATTATGTTGATGTCTGTATGTTATGTTATGGGTTTAATAATTGCCTGAAATAAATTATATTTAATTTAATTTAATTTTTAATTTAATATCTTGCATATATTCCCCGATGGGTAAGGCAGAGGTGTACCTTTAGTACACCCTCTTTTTTCATTTCAAATAAATAAAATTAATGAATAGCCTGAAATTTAAAAATTCGACAACGCTTTGTTGTTCCAACGAGTCAATTCAAACTAGATTATTTGTATTGTCTGTGTTTAGGTTTACCAACCTTTTGTTTTGATTCCTTTGTCAAATTAAAACAACGTGGAATTTAAATTATGTATTTTCATACTGATTTCTGAAGACAAATAAAATGAATTAAACAAACAATGAAGGGAGGTTTAATAACTACGTTCAAAATATTAACCTTAAAATACAGCGTTTTCGTTTACGGCTAAAAGGAACAACATTTTATGGTAAATCATTTCATTAATTCTGCAATGAAAATATGGAAATTAAGCCCTAAAAATGCACCGAAATTTTAAATAACATAATTTGAATTCCTCTTGTTAAAATGTTGATGCAATTTTTCAAATAACAATGACTGCGGTGTTTAAAAAAAAATTGCTCAGCTATGTGTGTAAAAATTTATAATAGGTTAGGTAGGGACAACCAGACATTCAAAATCTGCCTCTGCCAAAATGTAAGAATAAGCTTAGAGAGCTACTACTTAAAAAAATGATTTACTCAATAAACGAGTGGTTACTCGAATAATTATTAATCATTAATTAACTTTAAAAAAAAACTTTACTGGTACTGGACACTGTGGTTAGCCAGGTATTGATATAAGGCACTATGAATCTCGGACATGTATTGATTATGAATTATGACTAAATACCCATCTTTTTTATTTTTTATTATATTAAATTATTATGCTACATTAATATTATCTTGCATGATTAAGCTTCACATGCCATACTAGGCTAAATAGAATATAAGATCAAATAATGTAACATGTGAAACCACCGATTGTAATTACTCTATTTAAATGTGAATAAATGAATATGAATAATATGAATATGAATATAATTAAATAGCAATTTTTGCGTTCAAAGAAAATGTATTTTACATACATTTTCTTTGAATTCTTTTATTTACTTAATAATTTATTATTAAGTAAATAAAAGAATCAGATGTAATGTAAATAAGTAATAAAATCAATTATATGAAAGCCAGACTCAAACAAATTCTACGAAAAGGCGATATCCAATAAAGGTAAATAAATATAAGATTTCACTTTTTTATACAACGAAAGCCAAAGACACACGCAACATTACTTTCGATACAGATATCCTCTTCAGCGACGCCATATAATGAAGAAAAAAAAAACTTAAGCACTCTACACAGGTCGTCGGGCCAAGAGGGGAATCGATTGGCCTTCCCCTCTAAAGTAAACTCAATCTTAAAATCTTAAGAATAGAGTAGAATTTCCTTTATCAGGTTAGGACCATAAGCATTTGTGATTTTTTTTAATATCAGCGTCCGAAGCTGGTAACAATGAGACAGACAAAGCGCGGCAGGCCGCATCAATCTCCTGCTATACCTAATATTGTTGGACTGAACGACATTGACTGATGGTGGCTGAAGCCAATATTAAATATCGTGCCAACCGTCTCCATTTAATTACAATGTAATGAATAGCAAGAGGATTTTGTTGCTCGTTGTTAAAGGGAACCGGATTGAATAATGAGCTCGGTGTTATAGTGGGTTTTTTTGTTAAGAATAGGTCCTCAAAAAGAAGCCACTGTGTATTTTTTGTTGCCTTGCGTTTTCCGATGTTTAAATTGATCAATCATTGTTTATTTATTTAATACTTTAAGCACACAAAATTTACAGAGGCGGACTTAATGCCATAGGCATTTTCTACCAGTCAACCTTTGGGTAATGCAGAGACAAACAGTAATAGGTGCAATAGCGAGAATTGAGGAATAAATATTCATTTAAATATAAAAATATAAATAAACCTATTAAAAACTATAAATTCAACATATAAATCTTATTATATATAAAGCACAAATAAATACACATAAATATGTATAGTAAAATAAATATGACAAACAATGGGAAAACATTACCGTTGTGATGATACTGCCATAGCTTCTTGCGAATGTACTCGCGAACATTTACTTTAAAAGATAATCGGCTGATTGCCATCCTGATCGTTATGTAGATATTTTTGCAGGGAAGATTTGATCAGTAGGTAATATGTAAAACTAGCGGATACCCGGCGAGTGCCACTACGAAAACATTTTCATAATCCGTTTTCTTTCCGACTTTTTGACGTGACAACGTCTAATAAGTCGATGAACGCCGGCTGCATGCACGAAAAAGGATGATGCATTGTCCCGTTACGCTCATTGTCCCGTTACGCTCATTGTTCCGTTACGCTCATTGTCCCGTTACGCTCATTGTCCCGTTACGCTCATTGTCCCGTTACGCTCATTGTCCCGTTACGCTCATTGACCCGTTACGCTCGTTGTCCCGTTACGCTCATTGTCCCGTTACGCTCATTGTACGCTTGCGCCGCAACAATGTTTTGTTATGACGTTGTCACGTTAAACTATCGTCCGTAAACCAACTTTCCAGACAACCAATTTTTTCTTTTTACCCGGCTCCTAAGGGTCGTAGCGTGATATTATTAGCCTATAACCTTCCTCACTAATTGGGCTATCAAATGCAAAAAGAATTTTCAGAATACGTTCAGTAGTTTCAAAGTCTATAACGGAAATAGGTAGATACATACTTTGTGTTTTATATACTATATATAGATAGATATATAATTAAAAAAATATATAATAGAACTTTATTCAGTTCATAAAAAAACACGGTACTATATTAAAAAAAAAAACTAGTAACAGACAAACAAACAAACAAATAGTAAACATGGTAAATATCCCGTTCGTGTTAATAATAAAACTAGTAACAGGTTACATAAGCCTTAGGTGCTAGATTTTTACAAATTCTCTGGGCCTTACTCTAGGATTCTCTGTGTCGTAGGATCCAGTCTCTTCCCTAGAAAGAAAAGCAGAAGAAGATAGCAGTAGTTCTGGCGCGCAACGCTCGTCGACACGTATAGGTATACAAATGCAGACTACAAAAATTCAAAATGATTTATTTCTCATTTTTCTCGCTCAAAGAAGTTTAATCCATAATAATACCTAATCCTTAAGAAATCCTAACAACCACAAATTCAAAAATAAATGTTCATTCAAAATTCGAATGCGTCCCACAAAAAAATACAAGCTGAATAACCTGCCAACCTATTATTGCCAGTCTATTGTAAAAACGACAAAGCTTTCCACCATTACCTAGAAAAAAGGAAGAAAATAAGGCCAAGCCACCTTTGTCACACTTGTATCAAAGATGCGACAAATTGAATAAAAAGTCTCGTCCTTTGTACTGGAATCTCGAAAACGAGGCAACGTCGCGCGCCGTAATGTAAACGCGTTTTCTTGTCTGACTTGTCTCTCTTATTGCGAAAAAAACCGCCCAAGTGCGTGTCGGACTGCACACAATGAAGGGTTCCGTAGTTGAGATGAATTAATCCCAATAACAAACTTAACATTGTTGTTCGAAACACTAGTTCAAACTCCAGTTCTCCCATACATTCCAACTGCAAATGTAAGTTTGTACGCACAATACTGAGAAATTTACCAAGTTATATTAAGTCGAAGAGGTATCTTATAGATTCGCCTGTGATCTATAATGTAAAGAACTTATTAACTTATTTATCTGTAATTTTTCCAAAATTTTAGGATCAGTAGTTTCGGAGATAAGGGGGATACATTTTCGTCTATTTTCACTTATAACTTAAAAAATATATATTTTGAAAGAATGGGGAGAATGGTCAATTTTTACCTATTTTCTTAAATAACTTTAAAAGTATTTGTTTTAAAATAAAAAAGATATATCTGAAATCCTTACCATAAGCCCTTTCATTTGGTATGTCACACGGTATAGTTTGAAAACTTCAACAAACAGTTCATGTGTACCTTTCGGTAGATTCGAAGCAAATAAAAAATGGAAAAATCGGCTGTCACAGAGGGACGGACAAACAGACAGACACACGAGTGATCCTATAAAGGTTCCGTTTTTCCTTTTGAGGTACGGAACCCTAAAAAGAGGCCTTGATAGTTGAAATATGGGGGGAAATAGATGTAAGGAGGACTGTGTTTTGAGGAGTTCATTATTCACGTGAATTTGAATAAATCGATGTGTGAAGGGAGTTGATTGGTTGAGTAAGATAGTTTTTAGTGCGTAGGTATTTTATTAGAAATACTTTATTGGGTCATTCGTGTATTTTTGACAGTCGTTACTGATCGTCACAAGCTCGAAATTCTGACAACCAGTCTTACCAAGGGGTATCACCCAGTAAGACTTGGTAAGACTGGTTAATCCCAGTTTCTGGGTTGTGGAGGTCAGATAGGCAGTCGCTGCATGTAAAATACTGGTATTTAGCTGCATCCGGTTAGACTGGAAGCCAACCCCAATATAGATGGATGGCTAGGCAGATGATGACTTTAATGGTGACAGAAAAATATTTATACTTTTATCAATTTAAATATGTAAATGTAAAATCAACATTCAGCAAGCTTAGCACGAGTGTTTTGTCGACGGAAGAGTAGACAAAAGTGACGTTCTGTGTAGACAGTACGACGTCGGCGGCAAATTAGAAAGAATCAACTGCATTTTTTTACGAAATTCACTCTTTTACTCAAACTCAACTCAAAAACTCAAACTCAAAGCATTTATTTCAATTAAACCATTTACAGGCACTTTTGAATTGTCAAAGAGACGGTCAGTTAGTCAGAAAGTTGAAGCTAGTTGCCTATTCCAATACGTAGATCTCTATGGAGAAGAACGGGCAAGAAACTCCAAGGACACTCTTTTAAATCAAGATATTACATAATTCGACTTTTTTTATCGATAATAAGTCACGTAAATAGGACAACTACAACAATTTTTCTCGAAAGTGTTGAAGTACTGCATTTTGGAAAAAAAAAAATACATTAATAAAGTTAACGTAATAAAAAATAAAGGAAAAAATTATTAATTCTGAAATAGTCTATTTATTGGACCGTATCGTAGACAAAATTACAGATTGGAGAAGGATGTCTACGGCGCGATAGCAAAAATGGAGAAACGAAATGTCACTTTGTTTTTATAGAAAGAGCTGTGTCTATTCTTCGAAAAAGTAGAAAGCGTCATGCTAAGCCTACTGTTACGAAGTTCATAAGCGCGTTTAGGATACTGGTTGGACTGCCCTGTTTCTGTAGGCCGTCAGGGATGTTCGCAGATGCGCATGTAGATTGCTTTTACGTAACAATGCGTAAAAGGTGCGCTTCCTGGGCCTCAAGTCAAGTATTACAATAGTGTCAGAATGGTCTATCATTGATTTCATAATTGTTGATTTTGACAAGTTTGGAAATCTACTAATATAATGGCGTCATTATGACTTTCCAATGGTCAGCCACTGACACTCCGTTGAAAGAATTGGTAATCTCGTACCTAATGAAAAATGAAACTTCCTACTAAACTTCCAACTTCCTCCTAGTTCAGATTGCTTATAACACTAATAAATAACATGTAAAAATATAATATATAAATGAAATCTGGCATGAATAAATGTTCAAAATACCATTGTAACACATTACGACACCATTGACCGACCAATGATCGACCATTATGAATTTAGCAGATTATGAACTTTTAGCAAAATGACAATGGGATCGTGTTGGAGTGACGAATTTATAAAATAGCAGACTTGGGCCCCTGGTGGTGCGCAGGGTGTGGGGCGGCTCTAACAGTGTCTTAAGAATGGTTGCAAGTCGCCTGGACTGTGTATACGCAGGTCACTGTTGTCCCGTCTCTCATAGGATGTCGCAACGGAAACCAACCGTTTTTTCTTGTATTGTTTTCCGTGCTTTCGTTTAGTGTCTGTGCTTAATAACATAGTCATAAGTTTTACTAATAACCTTGTTGAGTCTTGGTTACTGTACTAAAGAAAAATTGTATTATATTCTATTCTATAAGCGATTAATTTATTGTAAAAAAAAAGTTTACCGTCATAAAACACACAAAAATGAATAAATGACGCTGCAAAATACTCAAGTATGAGTTTCGATAAAAAAAACTTGAAATACACGTTACCTCCTTATGAATTAACTTTACTATTCCCGGGGTTCTTATACTTAAAACCGCAATTTACGGTTATTTCAGCCTACAATAATAACATCGATAATCTAATCTCGATTACGGTCACGGAATTAGAATAGTTTCTGAAATGGAAGAGGTAATGATCCAGTTAAAGTTTCCCGCTTAGGTTCAGCCGACGCTTTCAGTAAAACAAGTTCAGAACGACTTTTGTAGCACTTGTGTTATAAAACTGCAATTAACTACAGTCCCCGCTGTTTTCTAATTAAATTCTTATAGATATTGGATTAATTTTGCTTTGGAGTTTGTTAAACTAATTAAGTTGTCGAAGGAATATTCTTTTTTATTCTTTACGCCGTCGTCGCTTGTTTTTTTTTAATCGGTTTTTCTTACAGGTCTTACAAACTTTGGAGCAAAAAATATATTGAATAGTCTATAAATTCTGCAACACAGTTTCCAGTTAAGCATTACGGTATCATCTGTGGCGCCTACAACGCCACAGGTGAACTACGCACCAAAGACCTGACTTCACACAAATCCTGCATCGTGTAATCAGAGTTTACCGCGCGACTAGCATAAATACAACATCCCGACATCAACCTTCGTCCTCCCCGACCCTTGCTCGTAAGCAAAGCGCCGGCCCGCGCTATAGTAGCTTTAAATACCCCAGATAATAATCATAACCCTGATTTTATCCAGCCACCGTCGTCGGCCCTTGCCATCCTCCCTCCGACTCTACCCTAAGCCGAGGTTCGTACTCCACAGAGGGTGCCCTTAGCGCGCAGTCGTTTAGTTTATAAGTTTTACGCCCTGGCTGGAGGTTTTAAGTTTTTAGGAGCTTAAGGTAACCACAGGAAAGACCGGTTATAGAGTCACGACCTCTAAAGGCTAAATTTGAGATGCCCTTTAAAAAAAAATGGGCAGTTGCCCACCAGACATGACACTCGTCTGGTTGGAGTATCCTCCCTTTTCTATGGAGGATCATTGAACTTTACACCCTGTTCCTCGTACCTGTATACTGGTGACCCCAAAAATGGACATTGGTGGCGATTCCCTTGTTCACAAATTAAACTAAATTTAAGTTCATTGCATTTTTTTCTTTTTATTTCATTAAGAAAAGGACAGAAGATAAATTTTAGTTTAGTCGTGTCAAATTAATCAGCTCCTGTCATTACTCCATACAAGTTTAGACGTGATTAAAAACTTGCCGACTAAATTACGTCAATTTACATCAAGCGCTGATTAATTTGACAGGACGAAACTAAAATTTATCTTCTGTCCTTTTCTTAATGAAAAGAAAGAAAGAGATGCACTGAACTTTAATTTAGTTTAGTTTGTGAACCAAGGGAATCGGCACCATTAGCTAACTACCTAAAAAACACAACTAGCCCCGCAACTAGCCTTCGTTTGCAATATGTACAGCGATGTAAATTAGAAAATTCTAGACACACTTACCAGGTTCCTTTTTGAGCCGTTTTTCACGAGATAATATTTTTATAATGGAGTGGCACTAGTAGGCCGTTGTAAGCCCTCTTCATATTCCAGTGAACCACTACCTACCTACTGAAATACAAATACTCGTAGGTACCTACCTCCTATAATATGTACACTTAAAATCACAGTATCTAATCTAATTCCAAACCAGACTTTAGTAATTATTATACCAAGTTATTGAATTTATAGTCGCAGCATAATCAATTTCGCCACACAATATATTTCAAAGCTTGCACCGTGCTAATTGCATAGAATATTTAAACCACTAATACGAGTACTGAACGCATTAAATTGGCTAAAATTCCACAGTGTTTTGAATTGGAATTTAATATACAGGGTGACTAGGTAAACGTGGGATATATTGAGGGAGGGATTAAATTTTATTCTCGTTTAATATACAGGCTGTCCCAGAAATTGACTGACATACTGTAGGTAATAATAGCTTTGGTCAAGCCATCCCAAAAAAAAACCTTACATTTTCCGCAAAATCCAAATTTTTTCCTCATGACTGTTTTAAGTTTATTAACAAAGAAAAATTTGAGGAAAACAAATCAAACACTAATGAATTTATGTTGAATTTGTAAGTTTTTATGGAGAATCAAAGGTAATTACGGATAGAGTAACTTTTTAATAATATTTTGATGGAAAAAGTTATTAATTTAAAAAAAATATTTACACATGGGAGTCAAACGAATGAAGCATGGCGGTAATTTAGTATAACTCGAAAACTATAAGATTTTGCGAAACATATTTTTTATTTTATTTGGAAGGGCTTGACCAAAGCTATCAACACCAATAAATAGTATGTCTATCGATTTCTGAGACAACCTGTATGTAAAAATGGGTTTTTATATTCGATCTGATTTTCCAATAAAATGCACCAATTGTGGACTCTCGCATTTTTGTGCGTCCTGCCCAGTTTCATTGAAGTACGAAAGTAATCAGATCAAAGTACGCACGGTGCCCATAATGAAGTATCTATCCACCCGAACCAAATGGTCGAGTGGATGCATACTTAATTATGGGCACTGTGAGTACGTTCCTGCCAAAAAAAGTCCAGTAAAATCGTCTACGCATGTGCTTTCTTTGTTTTTAGGATTCCGTAGTCAACAAGGAACCCTTATATTTTCGCCATGAGCGCCTTAAAAAAAATTTACGAAGTGCGTTAGAATCGATTTCAAAATATTTTTAATGCACTCGTTCCACTAATATCCCCTAGACCAGTCCCCCAGGGGACTACACAGCACTCAATGTTCCATTACCATGCCCTAGGGGATCATAAAAAACTCTAATTTCCTTTTGAATCCCCTAATTATTTGAGAACCTTATTATTGAATTGAAACCTATTTACAATGTAGCACTGGCTAATACAAGGATAGCACTGACATTCAGGGCTTTTAATACCGGTAAATTTTCATAACGTTACCTTGTATTGATAGAGTTCACGTTATTATTAAAATAACGGTAATCGATTTAACGTTATGTATGCGATTATTAATTTTATCGTTACTTTAAACGGGTGAGATGTAAGCAGTGGGGTCTGAGGCGTGCGACGCGGCGGGAGTCCGCCCTCACGCCTCTCTGATGCCGCCGTGCCGATCAAAACGTTGCCTGAATCTGCCTGATTCTTACCCACAGAACGGCAACGTAGCAAAATTAACATTAGTTATCGTATTTTTGTTAATGTTAATTAACGTTATATTACTGGTAATGTTGTAAGTAACGTTAAATTTTTGTAACGTTAGTAGGTATAACATTGAAATTTAACGTTACGTAACGGTTATTATTTTGTTATTTGGTAACGTTAACAAGCCCTACTGACATTTACCGATAGATAAACTTATTTTAGAAAAGTTAATTTACGTCATTGTTTTCCCGTCTGTAGACAGATTTTTAATTATATGTATTACATATTGTTATTTTGGCTTTTTATTTAGAAGGGACTCTAAAGGAATAGCACTTATTAGTACTTAGAGAATCCCTAGCATAGGGCATCGTAGTGGAACATTGAGTGCTGTGTAGTCCCCTGGGGTCTGGTCTAGGGGATTTTAGTGGAACGAGTGTTTTAATGAACGTACTAGAACATTTTATTCTTTTACTATTACAGACGGGGAAGTGTTCGTAAGGCTTCCCCAGTGTTATATACTCTAAGGTCTCTCGTTTACGCAGTCACACATTGTTTTCCAAGCTACTAAGCTGTGACATGGACCGCACGATAAATCTGTGATGAAGCTCTCTATATTGAGGATGTGTAGTGCCATTTCAGCAAATTTTGCTATGGATTATTTTTAACAACAGCTGGTTTAAATGGGTGAATACGTGAAGAAACACCCACGCTCATATTATCGTTATGAAATATCGAATGTAAGTTAACAACTCTGGAGTTTTTCTCGTTATTTGACACTGTTAAAATTGCACTATTTCACTGAAAAAAATAGTTGTTGCCACAATCAAGATTTTGTTTAGATTGACTAAGTAACCTGTTTGCATCTGAGCCTATCAAGCACATTGCTCACAGCTACTATTTTTATTTGATTGAGATTTGAAACGGGATCTTGATTGGAGTTATCACAAAACCTATTTGCAGCAATCAAGTCAAAACATAGTTGCTCCAACCAAAATTATTAGATAGATAGAGAGAGATATTGAAGTAATAGAAATGCTTAATTGACACAACCAACTTACTTTGTTACAGTTATTTTTTTTTTTTTTAACTGGTCTCTTTTTTTACTCGAGAAACTGTTTGAGCGTTCAATCATTTGAACGAATATTGCTGCAATCATATCGTGATGATCAACTTTACTAAGATTTTGATTAATCTAAACAAGATATCGGTGCCGATTCCCTAGTTCACAAACTAAACTAAATTTAAGTCCAGTGCATCTTTTTCTTTCTATTTCATTAAGAAAAGGACAGAAGATAAATTTTAGTTTAGTCCTGTCAAATTATTCAGCGTCTGTCACTACTCCATACAAGTTTAGACGTGATTAAAAACTTGCCTACTAAAATTACGTCAATTTACGTCAAGCGCTGATAAATTTGGCTTATTCCACTAATCCCCCCTGAGAGAATCCCCCTCAGTGGAAAAAACTGAACCCTAATGTAAAAAAATCACTTTCAGGGGATCTTGGAATAAGTTATTTTTGTTTTTTCAATTCTAATTGTCCCCCCATAGCGGGATTATCAGTAGTGAATTCTAGACTGTTTTCAGATTCCACTTTTCCTCCTAAGGGGGATTTTCAGGGGGGATTTGTGGAATAAGCCATAAATTTGACAGGACTAAACTAAAATTTATCTTCTGTCCTTTTCTTAATGACATAAAAAGAAAAAGATGCACTAGTTTAGTTTGTGAACAAGGGAATCGGCACCATTGTCAATCAAGCTAAAAAGTCACTTGATTGGAGTGCATTTTTTTCAGTGTAGGGCTTTAAAAATACATCAATGTAGTGTGAAATTAACTATTCCCGTGACCCAATGGCAGGCTTTTACCTTGGCCAGAGGCTATGCATTGCCATACAACACGGCAATGCCGCCAATCTCTTGGGAACATTAACCGATCGACAGCCATGCGGAGAAATTTTTCGACACCATAATTTTGTATATTAATTGATTTAGTTAGGTAAGGATACCATATTTTTATTTTAATAACCTGAATTTAGACTAAGAAGTTTATCCATGCATTGAATAAAGACGTAGTTTAGTTTATTTATTTTTTTAAGTTGCGTTTATAAACATTTACACTCACATAAACAGACAAACCCGGAACAACTACTTGTAGGTCATACAAGTATTTGTTCCGCGGGTTCCCCCGCGACACGTAGCGCAGACCACTGCGCCAATCGTGCCGCCATGTACTAGTCAGAAGTCCATATTAGGCTCTGTGAAAAAATATAAAAATAGTTTTCATATTTTTGAATACAAAAATTCTCTTACCTGTCTAAAGAGAGTAATTCTACTGTTTCTTGTGGAAGCCAAATATGTTATTGCCAAGCCTGCAATGCGCCTGTCTGTTACTAAAGATATAAAACTGTCACAGTCACACAATATAATATTTATTATCTACTAGCAGCTGCGCGCGGCTTCGCCCACGTGGCTCTTTCTAAAATAAAAGTAAGTATCCTAAGACTCCTTAAAACATCAGTTATCTGCCCGTGAAAGTCCCGTCAAAATCGGTCCAGCCGTTTCGGAGATTAACCAGTACAAACAAATATACAGACAGAAAATAAAATCGTTTACTTGTTTTAAGTACCGTATATACTTTTATAAGGGCTTATTCCACAAATCGACCCTGAAAATCCCCCTTAGGAGGAAAAGTGGAATCTATAAAAAACAGTTTAGAATTCACCTCTGATAATCCCGCTTAGGGGGGAAAACTAGAATTGAAAAAAAAAAAACTTATTCCAAGACCCCCTGAAAGTGATTTTTTTACATTAGGGTTCAGTTTTCCCCACTGAGGGGGATTCTCTGGGGGAGTAGTGCAATAAGCAGGGGTGAATTCTAGA
Source organism: Dryobota labecula (assembly GCA_947523025.1). Lineage (NCBI taxonomy): Eukaryota > Metazoa > Arthropoda > Insecta > Lepidoptera > Noctuidae > Dryobota > Dryobota labecula. The sequence goes on from OX383292.1 coordinate 5,982,145, forward strand.
CTGGTTTTTAAATATTCCACTTTTCCTCCTAAGGGAGATTTTTCAGGGGGGATTTGTGGAATAAGCCTTATATAAGCATTTAGTGAAAAGCTGTTATTTTGACATTATAAACAGACACTTCAATTTAATTTATTTGTGTAGATGGAATAACAAGGAGTTCTGTGCACATCTGGGTCGTGTCTATGGTATGACGTGAATTGTATATGACAGCTCAGTGTGGCGGGAAAAATAATACGGATAAAAAATGTACTTAAGTTATTTATTTCTATTTTTGTGTGGAAAACTCCTAACAAGCTTTCGATGTGAAGTTTTTGTTCCGTATTCGAAAGTTTCGCTTAGTAGTATGGATTTTTTTCGCAATTGAAATTTCCTAGGCATAATATGCAGTTTACATTATTTCAAGTCGTGAAATTTTCTATTGAACATCATGTTACAGATTAAAAACTAAGTTTTTTTTTTTTTTTTTCTTTATTTAAAGAGGGTTTTGATCGAAACAGACTATGCCACTCTCATCGTCACAAATCGACTTAACCTACTACTACTACTTAAAATTATCTACTTATACGAACAATTCCAATGTTTACGAGCCTGTACAGCATCCTGGCTGCTTCCGAAGCAGGAGCAGCAAGGACGCTGTTACATACCCCAGTCTCACACATATTATTTAATTTGTTGGCACTTTTCTATTTTGTTAAGTACCTGGTAATTGTTGAAAGGCCTACACTGTCCTCCCATACCTATTATCACTGTTATTTGATAATATTGTAAAGCCAATTATTTTTAAAAGAGTAACCGTGGAGTTTCTTGCCGGCTCTTCTCCATAGGAAACGACTAATTGGAACCGTGCACCTAGCTTCTGACGTTTCATAAGTGCCCATGAAGGTTTATGTGAAATCAAATATTTTGATTTGATTTGATTGATTATTACATAGCACTACTCGTAACAAATCTCGCCTTTCTTTGTTTTTCTTATCAGTTTGCATTATTTCAAGTCGTGAAATTTTCTATTGGACATCATGTTTCAGACTACAAACTAAGTTCGATCCACAGGCTTTTATAGACTGTGTAGGTTCGCAGAATACATAAATATATGATTATATTTTTATCACTTAAGATATAAAATATTTTTATGATGGATGGAATGTAAACAGTTGTTATTTAGTTCGAGTTTTTATTACGTTATCTATATTTTTGATACGATAAATCCAATCATAAATTGTTAAAATTGAAGTGACAGTTTGTAATAACAAATTAACTTGCATGTGAAAGTACCACTGCTTAAGAAAAAAAGTTTTATTTTTATTTTTCTCAGTCTGTCTGCCTGTTTGTTCCGGACAAACAGACAGATAGATCAAGAGTCAAAGTCAAATCATTTATTTCAAACTAACTTTTGCCCGCGGTTCCGCCCGCGTAAATGTCGGTTATCGCGAAAAAAAAAGTAGCATATGTGCGTCTCTATATCCCAGGCTATATCTCTGCCAAATTTCATGACGATCGGTTCAGCAGTTTAGGCGTAAAAACGTAACATACAGACAGAAAGAGTTACTTTCACATTTATAATATTATATACTAGCTTTTGCCCGCGGCTCCACCCGCGTGGATGTCGGTTATCGCGTAAATAAGTAGCCAGACAGACAGACAGATAGACGGATAGACAGACAGACAGAGTTACTTTCACATTTATAATATTAGTATGGATAGTATGGATAGGCACGTAAAAGGCACTTTTGAACGTCAAAAATTACATAAATAGTTAATTAATTCTATGTAGTTGCCCCTTCCAAAAGGTAGTTATGTATGGAGAAGAATGGGCAAGAAACTCCATACTTACTCTTTTAAAATATTAACAATAGTTTGTATACATTAATTAAGAATTATAGGTGAAGACGATGTACCTAGAATAAAAATTACTATACCACAATAGGTAAAAAGAATGAAAGTGAAGTAATGACAGACGAATTTATAAATGCGATAGAACAGACAGACAGACATGACTAATCTCCGAAATGGCTGGAATGATTTTGGCGGGGCTTTCACTGGCTGATAGCTGGTGTTTTATGGAGTAACTTAGGCTACTTTTGTTTTAGAAAAAGCCACGTGGGCCAAGCCGCGGGCAACAGCTAGTAATAATCTATACAAATAAATAAATATTTAGTGTCTGTTTATGTATAATGACAAAATAACATCTTTTTAGAAGGTATACATATACTAAACTACTACACTATAAAAAAATATCATGTTTTATAAATTTTTGTCTGTCTATCTGTTTGTTCCTAATTATGCTCTGAAGTCCATCTCAAAAATGACTCTGTATAAATTGTTTTACAGACTGATTTTTAAGCTTTACCACCATACAAAATTTCGTTTACTATGTTGGTTTCTACTAAATGTGTAATTATCATTAATGGCCGCCAAAAATAAATAAGGCACCAGTTTTGGTCATTGGCTTTTAGAGATCTCGTGTACATCGTGCGTTCACCACCAAAACAATATCCTTCCCAACAACAAACTTGCCAATTTCCTCTATTTATTGGCATCCATATAATAAGGACATTAAATATACCACACCTTTTTGTTGCCGATATCTTTTATGACGTCATAAATGCTTGTGGAAGGTTCCTAGTTGAGTCCAAACGTTCGATAATGGCCGTTCGATGGTAGTCTATTAAAAGTAATGGGAAGGTGTATCACGAAATAATATTTAATTAGGTAGAGAGATGTTATTATGTCATATTTAATATAGGTGATAAATTAGGGTTATTGATTTCTTATGGTTTCAACGGTATGAACCAACAGGGATCGCGCTTACTAGTTTTTGGAATCCATGGGAAACAAAAAACAGTGATAAACAATTCTGAAAAAAAAATAATCTTATATAGGGATATGGTGGATATGCAGTCGCTTTTAATAACACGATTAGATTAACTTGGCTGGTAAAAAAAAAAAAAACAAATTTACCCCTTTTCGTAATGTTTAATCAATCTCATAGCAACAAAACGTTTATTTTTATTTTTATTTCTCTCTTTTTTTTATATTTAAAATTAAAAGGTAGTAAGATTGTTTAGCACAATTCGCTGAGTTTGTCTTGGTAAAATTATTAAAATAATTAATATGTTTAAATACCTACCTAATGCGCGAGAAAATCACTCGCAATTTCGCGAGCACCGGATCATAGCGTCCTACCTTACGTTTGCCGATTCGCGGTCTCCACTCAAGAACACGTCTACCCCAACGGTCATCGGTTCTACGGCTAATATGGCCGGCCCATTACCACTTCAGCTTGCTTATTCTGAAAGCTATGTCGACAACTTTGGTTCTTTGTCGAATCACCTTGTTCCGAAATTTATATCAACTTAATCTTCTGGGAAATGGGTGTAAAATCGATCACAAGTCTGAACCGTAATTTAGATTGATGGATGTGGAACTACACAAAGAAATAGCCAGCGTTTATAGCAGGAACTCGATGGTTTACGAGTAACAACCCGTAAAAAAGGCCTATGGGAAACATTATACCGTCGATCGCTCCATTCCTCTTTTGAACCCTCATGCATGCTAATTGACCAACGAGGATTGTGCATTGTTAAAGATGGCAGCAGCCATTGAGGATGATTAAAGAGATTATCATAGTTACTTAAGCACTTATGTGGATTATATGAGGAAGGTAACAAAGATTAGCCTACACGGGGTATGTCGGACGTATTTATGTACCTACTGTAAAGGTTGCCTGCCGAATTGACATATCAGGTATGGTTTACATCACGGAGTTGATCGGAGGCGGCGATCTCTCGCGTTCGGCCCTGGTCCAGGCCATGGTCTGGAGCGAGAGTGCATAGAAGGCAGTCACCTCATTCTGTGAAGCAGTAATGCTCGCGAAGGAGGAGGCGGAACGCGTGAGGGAGAGGCAGTTTGTACGCCCTCAAGGCCCTATTCGCCGCAGGAGACGCCCTGGACGGCGGGAATTGATAGCCGATTCCCGGCCACCGTAGGCGCAGGCTTGCGGACGCTAAGCTATGGGCAGCTCGCCGTCCGATAAGGACCAGGCCCGGGTCGACGGCGCGTTGTGTTCCACGCGCGCCTCTAAAAGATGTCAGCACGCACTGACGGGGTCCACGTGGACCGGTGCCTGCCAGGGTTGCGGGTATGTCCGAAAGGGATACCGTGGCCCTGCACCCTGGCACAGAGGCAACTGAAGAAACACGGGTGGGTTTTAGTCAGTAAAATTTTGACACGTCCTCCCCGCTCCGCCCAGAACGGGAGAAGTATTTGATAATTTCCCACCCAAAAAAAAAAGGGATGGTTTACATCATGCAGTCTAACAGGAAAAATATTCTCGTATGATTCGATCACTCAAGCGAATTTAGAATCATTTAAACATTTATGTATAAAAAAAGAAAGATTATGTAGGTACGCGCTCCTCTACGTAGACCACATAACATACGCCGACCGGCACAAGTTACCTTAGTCACAATCGAACTGGCGTTTGTGTATGTAGCATATGTGCAGCACGTTAAGTAAAATTACCGTAATCATCTAAATAAGCAGCAACAACGCCTTCCTGTGTTTTCAAAATGTGCACAAATAATTCACAAAACAAAAACATGTTCGGGTAGTTATGAGAATGTGTTTACATGTAATTGTTTCTAGTCCAATAATGTTTACGTGACATTAGAGCGGTGCCCAATCTTCCTTTTTTTATACATCAATCCATTCAAATTTTAGAACGAGTCCATTGTTTATTGTGAGGCAGATTTGTTTTTGGTCGTATCTCTCGCTTTTTCGGTTGTTGATGTATGACATACGACATCGGGAAATGTAGAGGGTGTGTTTACATGTAATTGCTTATAGTCCAATAATGTTTATATGACATTAGAGCGGTTTCCTATCTTCCTTTTTTATACATCAATGCATTTAAATTTTAGAACGAGTCCGTTGTTTATTGTGAGGCAGATTTGTTTTTGGGCGCGCTAAAGAAAACAAGTCTTGTTGAAAATAAAGCCTTTTTATTTGCGACTGCTCCCGGTACCGTAGGGCTACAGGATCCTACAGTACCGTAACACCACTTTAAGTTCTTAAGATCTGACTTACCTCAGCAAAATATCATATCATGAAATAACAAAGAAAGTTTCTCTCTAAAACTCCAGTATCTCACATTAAATGGTACGAAAACAATGAAGTCAACCGTAAAGCATCTGAAAAATATTGAGTTCGGTAACTGGTGAGTCGCACGGATTTCACTCTGACGTCACAGCTAGGCAGCTAAACCAAGTCGAATTTACGGGCGCGCCCTCAATATGCACAAACCTCTTGACATAATATCATCATTTCACCTTTTATTTGAGTAGATTTAGTTCGTCGTGTCTGTGAGTTTAATGTGTTTTTTCTTCTATATTGACAGTTCCGGCCACCACATTGTGAGGACCGCAATAATCATAATAATATTTACGTCACACCTGGCCATAATGTGAGTTTTACCGCACGCTACGCATACAGTAATACTCGCATTGTGGCCAGGTGAAGACGTAAAATTGTGTACTCACCACGGGCAGTAAAAAAGAAAACCCTCTATCGCATATTTACAACCTGATAACCTAATACCTACGATTTCGGGCTTTCTTTTACAGCCCTTGGTAAGTAATGTACTATTATTAGACTAAAAATAATACACTGTTAGACAATTTATGTTAGCTACTTATGCTTAAACGTAAAACAGTTACAATTGGGTTTGTAAAAAAACAAAAAATATTAATTATTTTAATGTATTATATAACTTTATCATAAATTTATTAATACTCGATGTGAGAAACTCTTAATTATTCTATTTTTTATTTATTATAAGTAATTTAAAATTGATAAAATATTGAAAAGAATCACGTGACTACAAACGCTCCACGATTGTTCGCCATATGTTTGTGACGTCATAATGTTAAAGGAATTTCTCTATAGTATAGTGTCAACGGCTTCTACATGTAAACGTATTATTTTTCCCTAAGCCGAACCGAAGCAATAAAATACGATCTAGAGGAATGAGGCCGTTTTTCTATACATCGAATTTTGTTACTTCATGTCTCAATATGAAACTTCATAAAAGGTATTAGAAAATTCTAGATACACTTACCGAGGGAGCTAATTGAGCCGTTTTTCATAATTCCTTCTTAGTCACGAGATAATATTTTTTTAAAGGACACTGTTACATATAAGATTTTGTCCCTCTAGTAGTATTGGAACAAAGCCCAGATGTAAAGTGGTTAGGTATCGAAATACAAGGAAACAATAAACTGTTTGAAATAACATATATTTATAAAAAATACTCCTTCTTAAATCAACAAACGGTAGCCTTTAGGGGACTACCGCAATACAAAACACCTAAAAAGATAATTATAAAATCGAATTACACTTTACCGGACCGTAAAAAAATTATTTTAGGGCATAATGGTCCTATAAACTGCGCCCAAATGCGGTTCTGTAAACGTTTTGAGGATTCCAATAGGACAAAAAAAATACATGCTCCTAGGATATTTACATGACTAAATTTTGCTACTTGGGATGTGTGCTAAGTTGATCATTGCGCCCGAGGCAGAATTATTCGCACGACCCGTAGGCGAGCGCGATAAGGGAGCCGAGAGTGTAATGATCAGTGCACACGCGTTTTATACGATTTTTTTCAACACACTTGCGAGGATAAAAACAGACTTGTGTTGTTATTAACTTTATGGAAAATGGCGCGTAAAGAGCACGCGTTTTTAATACACTGCATTATGGACCTAAAAGCGGTTCATTAAGAGCATGTTGAAAAATTTATCATCGGCCCCGAAGTCAAAACCATAAAACAATTCAAGCACACTAAACATATGCATGAGAAGAAAGTATACATTCGTGATAAAAGTAATACGTACCACAAATATACGAAAACCAGACATTTATACGATTACAGTGGGTGTTAAAACTAGCATACATTATACCCAGCCCGTATGGTTTTGTAGTTTTAAAAGCTGGCATATATTTCCTGGCGCAATTTGCGAAGCTACGCTCCCCTTGATTTATATACCTAGAGAGTCCGACACCTCTCCGTTTTTTAACATAAATTCGTGTTACTAAAACAAGGATATGCAAACGAACAGATTTTTGTAAATTTGATTTTTTTAAAGCACCATTTTTACGGACAGTTTTCGGTAGGTACTGGAAAATAGTGGTAGCTAACATTCGTGTGAAAATGTTGTGGAAATGGCTCTTTTGAATTGGGTCAGTGACATCAGCGCTCTTTTTTAGGGTTCTGTAACAAAATGGTAATAAGTAACCCTTATGGTGCGACTCAGTCTGTCTGTCCGTCTGTAACAGCTGGATATCTCAAGACCAACTAATGCTATCAAGTTGTTTGGAATAGTTTTAGATGAGTTTTGCCCAACTATTTTGCAAATAAGAAAGAAATAAAAATATTAATATTTTATTTTGCAACAGGGATTGAACGGGGGGTCCTAAAAAATCTTTTACTAAGGCTTGTGGGATATCATATGAAAGAGTGCTATTTGCACATTCTGAAACATATTTTTTTTAGGCCGCATAATTTTCGATTTTTGACGAAAAATTTAAAAAATAATACCGTTCCCCCTCCGTTATCTCCGAAGTTTGCATAGATAGAAATCTGAAACTATTCTATGTGATAGAAGTTTATGTAAAGATAATAGGAAAATAAAACGAAGTATCTAAATAGCACACTTTTTCTAATATTACAGTTTTAGGTCAGCGCCATCTCTAACTAATGTTTTTTTATTTTTTTTTGATGGTTTTGATGGTATGGAACCCTCGGTGCGCGAGTCCGACTCGCTCTTGACCGGTTTGTTTTATTTTAACTTTTATGCTTATTGACCTAAACTGACTTCCGTTGCTTTTAATGGGTTTTTCATGTTAAGCTTGAAGCGAAAGCAAACTTGACAAAGAGGTAGCTTTACATTAATACTTTAGTTAGACAATAAAGTAGGTACAGCAAATACATACATATTGATAGTCTACGACAATCGTGCTAATATTACTTTCCATTCAGCTTTTTGTTTTCATTAAATTAATAAATAATAATTATTAAATTATTGTACAATAAAAGATACTAGTTAAAGACCGAACTGGGTTCGAAAAACATGTTTAACTCTAAGAAAAAAATATTAAACTGAATTAAATACGTGTGGGTAGCTGGCAGATTATTCCTTGCATAACAATCGTCTATTTTCATAAGATCTGACTAGCTATATCCGCAAATCCACCCGACTTTTGAAACAAGTGAATAATTTACAAGGTCAATTTAAATTAATTAGCGGAACTCAAAAGTAAAAATAAAGGAAGAAAGTAGGTATATAATTATTATAGTAAATATTATATAATATGTATGTCAATTATATTATATTGTGATTTATTGTATTGTATTATGAATGTGTTATAATTTGTATGATTTCAAACACAATGTGAATTGTTCATGAATAAAATTAAATTGAATTGAATTATAAGTTTATAACCTATTTATGTACTTGATTTGTGATCTTTTTGACATTTTTATTATTATCTCCTCTTAAAGCACCTAGCTGCTGCACACTAGGAATTTCTTCTGTATCGTGGGTGTGTTTACAAACATTTAAACTCACATACACAAACAGCCAGACCCGGAAAAACTACTTGTAGAACATACAAATATTTGTTCCGTGCGGGAATCGAATCCGCGACACGCAGCGCAGCAGTAAATCGCTTAACTACTGCGCCAACCGTGTCGTCAATAGTGAATTTTAACCACAGCTCATTTTAAACTCACTCCACCTATGTAAGTTATCACGGTGAGATTTGTAGAGAATAGGGCTAAAAAGCTTGGGATTGACACTATATTGACAGCTCACTTCACACTCACTTCACTTATGTTTCCACGGTGAGATAGTTATAGAATAGCACTGCTGGTAACATTTTACCACCAGACATGCCGACGGTTAATACTAATAAAGGCTCGTACAGACTAGTACGATATCGCGGACGCGACGCGACACTAGTAGCACAATTTCTTTGTCACTGCCTGTCGCGCCCGCGATATCGCGCGAGTCTGTACGAGCCTTATTATGCTGTGCCTGTGACATAGATAACATTAAAAAATAAAATCGATTGGAACATGATCTAGCATCAATGTAGTCGCGATTACTTGCGATGCCGCACCTATTCAAAAACACGTCTACACATTTACCGACGGCTGCATTTGCATAGACTATCAGAAAAGCTGCATTTGCATAGACTAGCAGAACATTCAGAAATCGAATCTTTTTGGAATAAACTGATGATCCAATTGATAATATTGCGCTTTATGAGATTTTATGAATTAGAATTTATTGATTCAACAACACATTTAATGCTTGTTTCACTATTTCTTCTCAGGTGTAGAATTGATTCAACGGTTTTTGACCCCTGAGGTCGTTTCGCCATTTCGTCTCAAGTGTAGCCAGAAAGGAAATGTTAGTCGACATTTCCATTTAGCTTTTTTTTTAATGTGACGTGTCAAAGTGACTCCGATATCCTTTTTACAAAACAAACAATTTCAAAATCAAAAGTCATTTATTCAAATTAGGCCGAGAATCAGCACTTTTCGAACGTCAAAGTTACATAAGCCAGTCTCCCTTCACCACTTTCTAGTGCTTCAGCTGGGAAGAAGAAGTGGCACAACAAACTCCCCAGCAGTACAGCTGTCTGTTCAGTCAAAAAAACTGAACAGACAATAGAGGTATGAGGAACAGCCCAAGTAGCAAATTTTCCTATAGTAATCGACTTATAAGAATAAACGTCATATAGGAATCTTATAGACGTTTTAACTGAGGCAGTGATCTTACAACAGCATTTAAAAGAGTTAATAAGTTTAATTTTGCTGAAGAGTGTAAGACTATCTTTGCATTGTATAAACTCAATCTCCTTTGTATTATATAAATGCATAGCACAGGTGTGAGTCCTATGTACTATAGAGCTACCATTGACCGGGTAATATGTCTTTCATTGACTTGAATGTGCCCTGGCGGTTGAGAGTATGTCATGCTCACTTAAAGGTCTCGCTGATGGTGGCGTGTGTGTTGGATCATTTAGCTCCCTTCAAAATGGTTGAGCTGAATGGTGCTAATCCATGCGTCATGTTCGTGAACGGGCGCCGTCAGTTGGGACTGGTCATCTCTTAGCTGCCACGGGTTATTTTATTTTATTTTGTTTCTATTTGTTGTACCTACGCTTGACGCTTTTAACGTGTAAGTTTTTAAGTTTTTATTATTTTTATTTTTACATCGTTCTCACTTTTAGTTATAAATGCAACATTATAGATGTAACGAATACTTTTGTAACAATTTAATTTAAAAGAGTGTCCATGGAGTATTTTGCCCGTTCTTCTCCATAGGTACCTACGCTTTGGAATGGGAATGTAGCTTAATTTTTCTTACTGACCGACTGCTTGACAATTCAAAAGTGCCTGTAAATGGTTTAATTGAAATAAATGATTTGAGTTTGAGCTTGATTTTTATAAACGTTTACAGGATTACTTTATAAGTTTCTTACTAGAACTTGCAGTCTTATAAGTGCATGTTATAAAACTAATTAGGAAAGTGTCGCTTTTCGTCCTATAAACGCATTTAATATGATTGTTTGCTCTTGTTGACGTCTTGTTTCATTCTTCTATAAGACATGCACTTCTATAGACGTCTTAGATATAGCTGCTATAGGTCCAGGATATTATAAGATCAATTTGTCTTAGTCGTGACTTATAATGGATTGTTAGCACCAAACTAGCATGCCCTCTGATTTTTATAGGTAAGATTATACTTAAATGTGTCCTATATTTGCTATTACTAGAGTAATCATCCATTTTGCTTTCAATTTGTGATTTGTTAGAGAAAACAAGAGAAAATAGAATTGGATTTAAACAAATGGAACTGATTTAAGCGTAGTGGCAGTTATCGAAGACGAGTTTCGTTATCTATTTCGTAATCAATTTTAAGAAATGTAAAATCCTTTCAAATTCCTAATTCTGACACTATTCTGAAAATATTCGTTCTGTTTAAAACATTACCATACATATACTGGCATGCGGGGGGTTCTTTCTTTTGTATTCTCTTAAAGAACCCTAAAACTTAAATATGGTGGCGAAGTAGGTATATCCTGAACTAAACTTAACTTAACTTTGACTAAGTTGTTTTATAACAGTTTTGATAATGCAATAATATGACACGGGATCCAGATCCTATCGCGGCTTAAGTATTTGTTAATTATTATCGAATAAAGTTAATAACAAATATGTTTAGTTTTGAAGGGGCATGAAGATATGTTTATTATCATCGAACACTTTATCAATAAAATTAATTTCGCAAGTTGAGTAGATGTTCTAAACACAACAGTCAAAAGACAAAAGTTCTAACCTATTGTAAATAGATATTAGAATGTGGAATTGAAAATATTTGAAAATATTATATTTTTCTCTTAAGACACCGCAGCATGTCACCGTTACAAAAAGTGATCGAATGAATGCTCCTGTAATGGTATCGCGCTGCCAACTGTTGGATCAATTACACCAGTAGCAGCACTCGTCATATCGTTAGAGGTCTAATCGCGCTTATTCAATGCGTTTACCGGATCTTTATAGCACAATTATATCTTGTAAAAACACCTAATAAGATAATTATAAAATCGAATTGCACTTTACCGGACCGTAAAAAACTGATTATAGGGCATAATGGTCCTATAAACTGCGCCCAAATGCGGTTTTGTAAACGTTTTGAGGATTCCAATAGGACAAAAAAATACATGCTCCTAGGATATTTACATGACCAAATTTTGCTACTTGGGAGGGTATAAAGTACACTCATCCTCTATTGAAAAGGGAGGATCCTCCGACCAGACGGGTATTGTGTCTGGTGGGCAACTGCCCGACGGTTGATGTCGCGATGTTGTATATATGCTAGTCGCGTGGTAAACTCTGATTGCGCGATGCAGGATTTGTGACGTCAGGTCTTTGATGCGTAGTTCGCAAGTGGCGTTCAATCGATTTCGATGTTATAAATAAGACCTTACTCTTTCATACACTTTTCATACTCCCTCAATCATATATCACCAGCATACTTAGGGGATATGGTTCACATTCTATGTCGCATAATCCACAAGGAATTATTGTTACACTACGGAACCCTAAAAACAACATATTATTACTAGTTAAAACGTGCACTAACAGTGCCTTAATACACTTGTAACAATAGACCACACAATACAACAGCCAGTTACATTCCCACAGACAGCCACAACATTTAACAAGTGACAGTAGACGTAAGACAAATAAATTAGCCTTGTCGCTGTCGAGACATGTCGTGAGTCGGCAAATATTGGCCCAAATGTTTGTGACACATGTCACTTCCGACCAAACGGGTAAAGGAAAATGTTGGATGTTAATAAATAATATATGCAGATGTTAAGGCGTGACGGAAGAGACACATATAACCCGCCTTGCAAAAATAATATTAAAAATAAGGTATTACCGAATTATTAAAAAAAAGGCAATTTTTATCTAAAGAAAAAACTGGGACCATCCCAGCATTATTTATTACGAAATTAATATGTACTGTCACGAACACAATAGTACAAAGGCCAGGAAATAGGCAATTGCAGGTCGAGTATGAGTATGAAGGCCGAGCCGCAGGGGAGGACTTCACTAATACGAGACAGGCAATTGCCATTTCCGCCGAGGCATATATGTATATGATGATGAGATATTTTCTCAAAAGAATGCAGGGAAATAAAACATACTTTTTGTATTATACATTTAATTTAATTAATATTAAAAGTTACATTAGTCATATTGGAGCAATTACTAAAAGAAAATGTTGTTGATTTCCCCGGTACATTTATTTTTGTTTGTTGAAGTTCTGATGAGTTTTGCAGGTGGGGCATTGGATGTAGTGGTAGATGGCTGAAGTATGTAAATAACAAATCAAGACGAATTTTCAGCTTTGCCGCCAATTTTCTATACATCATCTGTGCCAAAAGGCAAACGCATTTATGGCTATACAGCCACGTGAACGCAATTTGTGCTAAGCAAAGAGATTTACTTTGGTATGCCAAGAATGATAAAACAGATCCAATCAAAGCAGCATGCCATTTCATACAACATTGCTGGAGCGTTGTAATGTTCCAAATTCAAAAAACGCTCTTGCAATGTATTTGAGTTTCTTAGTCCGTAAATTCGATACGTCGCGTGTTCTTTTTTCGAAAATATAATATATAAAAATATAATAACTTAGCAAAATTCAAAATTCTCGTGGAATAAAGATTGTAACTTCGAGGTAACGCCATTTCATAATAGATTAGGTTCCAAAATACTATTTCTATAACAAAATTAAATTACAATCAAAATAGTAGGAGCAAATCAGTTTTTAAAGTTGCTAACTGTATTTAAATTACATAATATAGACACGTAGCTTTATAAGTGATTTTAGTGCTCGTGATCGTACAAGTAACATGAAAATAAATCGGATGCTTAATTAAGGCATATTCAGAATTCAGATATAAGCGATATCGATGTCGCGCTCGGTAGCAATACTGGTCTACCTTTTAGTTAGTGAATAGGCTTTTAAAGTCAAAAACAAATCCAAAAAATTCAATTCAAGGTCTCTTGGAGCGGCTTTAAGAAGCAACGAATCAAACGACAGAACGAAGACGAATAAAAAATGGTATGCCCAATGAACTATGGGCCAAAATATTCACTATGTGGAACCCTGAGACAGCTAGAAGGCGTCGTGGCAGACCCCGTAGAAGATGACGGGATTTGCTGGATAAAACAAATGAACAATGGTCCACATTAGCCCTGGATCGAAAGAGCTGGAAGTCATGGGGAGAGGCCTTTGCCCAGCAGTGGGAACAGTAACAGTAACGATGTTGGTCCTATGAAGACAGTTATTCAGATTGATGGTCTGTACATCGCGCAACACAGAGGAGTCGATATACACCTCATGTATTAAAATCCATCTAGCCGTTAGAATGCCTCGAGGGTATATAGGATTTAAAGGATTCCACATACAAAGATCTGAACGCATGAAAAACATAACCCTGTCTTTGCTGTCGCGCAGTCGGGTAGACAACGCCTGAGTGCCCATGAAAAAATCTTATAGAATCCCCTAAAAATACCCTTTTCGTTTTATAGAGGTATGAGGAACAGGGTGTAAAGTTCACTCATACTCTATTGAAAAGGGAGGATTCTCCGACCAGACGGGTGTTGTGAATGGTGGGCTACTGCCCGACGGTTGATGTCGGGATGTTGTATATATGCCAGTCGCGCGGTAAACTCTGATTGCGCGGTGCAGGATTTGTGACGTCAGGTCTTTGATGCGTAGTTCGCATGTGGCGAAGCAGAAGGCCACAGTTTAAATTTTAATAAAATCGGTATTTTAAAACAGAAAAATAAATAGTCAGACACATTCACAAAAGACTTTTTCCAGACGAACAAAGAAATTAAACAGCTTTAAGGCTCGTACAGACTCGTGCGATATCGCGGGCTCGACAGGCACCGACAAAGAAATTATGCTACTAGTGTCGCGTCGCGCCCGCGATATCGCACTAGTCTGTACGAGCCTTTACAACAAAAAACATAGTTGAAACCTTCACCCTTTTTAACACCTACTTTTCAGCATAAACCCTACTTCTTAGTCGTATTTTTTTTTTTTTTTCTTTACTAAAGACACTGGAGACGGCTATAATCTAATCTGACGAGTCACTTGGCTGTAATAAATGAGGGAATATTTCACAGGAACTAGCACTGCGGCAGCTCAGCTCGGTAATGGAGGTTTGTTTTCATTATATATTTACTTAAGATGTATTAAAACTTCTTTGTTTACTGCGGCAGCTTGTTAAAGAAAAGGGGAAGATTATCTCTGCAAGTATCGCCATTACATGATGGAATTTTAGGCGCTAAAACAACATTTGAATTTAGAAATTGGAACAATAAAGCATCAACTTGAATTCCAAATTAGAATTATACTTTCATGATAGTTTTATCTTAAATATGAAAGTAACATTGACATATATAATTTATATCAATGGATAGTAATGAATGTTTTTTCATTTGTTTTATTATTTTATTGATTTAGTCCCATTTCTTCCCCTTCCCATCTCTTCCCCTTGCCATATATCACTCAAAAAATTTAAGTACCATTACTAGTAGTAGTATTCGATGGACTAAAATTGGAAATAATATTCTTCTACAATCTGCCTAGCCTTTTCCGAACTATGTTGGGGTCGGCTTCCAGTCTTAACCGGATGCAACTGAATACCAGTATTTTACATGGAGCGACTGCCTATCTGACCTCCACAAACCAGTAACTGTATAACACGATACCCCTTGGAAAGACTGGTTGTCAGACTTTTTTTTTGGGTTTCTGACGACCCGTAACGACTGTCAAAGATCCACGAATGACAGCCGGGACCAACGACTTAACGTGCTTTCCGAGGCACGGAGGAGTCTCGGTATGTAAAGATGGTCACCCATCCACGGACCAACCCCGGCAAGCGTAGCTTAACCTGACGGATCGACCCGTGCGGCTGTTATTACTTAGCCACGAGCTCCTCAATAATAATAATAATATTCTTCTACATTGCTTCTATTAAATTTTTCTGTCCTGTTCTGTTCTTCTAAAGTAAGTACAAAGTTTGAAAATGTGAAGATTTATGACGGAAAACTAACTGAATACATTTCATGAGACGCTTTGAGACAGAACGGCTCAAAACTAGTTTCATTGCTCTACTACTTCAGAATAGTAAATATTTCTTGAGAATTTCATCAAGTCTCGAGTGTTTCATCTTTGAATGACAATATACGCGTGCTTTAATTTTAATTTTGCTGTGTGGTGGTTTTTTTGTAAGTAGGTACGGTTAGGTATATGTTGTGTTACTGAAATAAATAAAATTAAAGGAAGCCTTTATTGCTGGTTCTACAATATTTTTAATAGTAGATTGTTATTATACAAGGGGCTAAAATTACCCATGTATACGATAAATAGAAACCGAGTTATAATGGTTTTTAGCGTCGTGTGTTACACTACTTTTCACTACGATTGCGAGAAAATAAAATAATCCTATACAATATTAAAAATAAATTACGGCCACTAATTCAATTTGCAAATTAGAGGAAAATTCTAAAGAATTCGCGCCCACGTCTTTTTTTTTTTTTTTTCTTCTGTAGCCGCAACGCATTGCATGCATTCTACCAAAGAGATCGCCGATTTTAGTTCCATTTTCAAAAATAAGTAGGCTCATTGTCATTTGACAGACAAAAATTCAAAAAAACTTTTTCCCCTAGAGGAAGAAATGCTATTTTTAGTTCGCTCTGGTACGCCACAATGACGATCTTTTTGAGCAATAGGAGTGAAAAAGATTTTTCTATATTAATATAGAAATATAAATCTGCTCAAAATTTCTTCTTTAAATATCGACGTCGGTGCACTCTTTTTAAACAGCTTGTCCTTCGCCAAAGGCCTCTAAATATTTCAATCTCTCTCTGTCTCTCGCCCTCTGAATCCACTCTGGACCAGCTACTCTTTTGACGCCGTCTTCCCAATGTTTCGCTTGTCGTCGTTTGTCGTTCCTTGTCGTCATTATCGTCTGTTTTCCATCCCTTGGGCACTCCGTTACTGAAATAGTAATTTTCATTTGAAATAAGTATTTAATCACTTCATCAGTCATTCTAAAAATTGAATTCAATTTTAATACTAATTCAGGTAAATTATACTCCATTTGAAATAACATTAGACATTTTAAAAAAACCTTTTTCCATTCGACCGATTTTAGTTACTATTCCGTAGGCATAACGGATGGCATTAAAAGCAAAAAAGTGGTTACAATACCAACTATTTACTGCAGCTGCTATTTGTCATGCCACCAACGCAATAGAGGTCAAAATCGGTTGAACGGACTGTAAAAAAGGTTTACTTAAATGTCTAATCTTATTTCCCAACTTAAATTGTCCGTAAGTTTATTCTATATTCTAAATCACAAATGTCATTCTTTGACAGTTGTATGAAATGGCTGCAACCCGGCAATACTCAATACTCAATATCTTTATTGCTTTTCCATAATGTGTACTTAGCTGGTAAGTATATAATTTAGATCATTATGGAGCCTGTAGGGCACAGCAAAAGGGTAGGAGAGAGGAAGCCCTGTTTTAGGTATAGGAACAAGTTTTAACTTACAATCAAAGTCAGGAGATCGAGAATAAGATACTAACATTTCACTAATCTATTTTTTATGTCTTATTTTATCTGCAAATTTACCTATATATTTTAGATTATTTTTATATATAATATATATTTTAATACATATACCTGTTTATATGTATTACATCTCTTTATTCATTGACATTGTGTGATATACAATTAAGTAATTTCCCTAACTGTATTTATTGGACAACACACTTTCAGAACTGTGTGTATAATTTTTGGCATTTTGTCCTGACACGTCGGATAAAATGGTATTATTAGTATTCAGAAAGTTACATTACATCATCTATACCTACAAATAAATAAAACTCATGTGTCTGTTTGTAATATGTAAGTATAAGTATATACTTATATATTTTTGTAATTCCTTACATCATAATTTCTTTAGGGCATTCAAATTCACAGACTTTAAAAGGACGCTCCGAAATGTTGCCACTTCATAAAGCGAATAGATAAACTTTTTTTTTTTTTTTGTTTTTTTTTTTTTTTTTTAAACTTTGCCCCACACTAGGAATTTCTCCTGTATCGTGGGTGCGTTTACAAACATTTAAACTCACATACACAAACAGCCAGACCCGGAACAACTACTTGTAGATCATACAAATATTTGTTCCGTGCGGGGATCGAACCCGCGACACGCAGCGCAGCTGTCAATCGCTTAACCACTGCGCCAACCGTGCCGTCGAAAAACATGATACCTACTAAAGTTATAGCGTAAAACGTTTTGTTGAGGATGATATTCTCATAGCATGTTTAATTCCTTTTTTTTATATTCTTGTTTTATATTCTACCACATTTTAAATTCAATTATATAAATTTTCTTTAAGTACGCTGTACTGGTACAGCGTCTTAATAATTGTTTACTGCACCGGACGACGTCATTACGTCAACGCCGGCTGTCCCTGAAAACCAGCGCTGGGGCTCAGTCTTGCATAAGGTCGCAGCATAATGCTGAGCGATAGCCGTTTTGCGTGGATGTGACGTATTTTTCCCCCATAGTTTTTTTTTTCTGTGTTTATGTTCTTTATTGCGTCATGTTTACCGCAAATAAACGTATTTTCTTTCTTTCTTTCTTCTTTCATATATCAAAAAAACAATTTTAATTGTTTTTGTCTGTCTGTCTGTCTGTCTGTTTGTCCGGATAATCTACGAAACCGGCTGGACCGATTTTGACCGGACTTTCACTGGCAAATAGCTGATGTTATAAGTAGTAACTTAGGCAACTTTTATTTCAGAAAAAGCCACGCGGGCGAAGGGCGAGCAGCAACTAGTGTAGTATATGGATTTTATCTTGAGCCAAAACTAAACTAGAGTCTACCTCATCAAAACCTCACAGTATATAAACTAAAACAATCTAGATTACTCCAGATTTGTGGGGACAACACACGTTCGAAACAATTCTCCGCTCAATGTACACTGAGCTAGCCGCTGTCTATCATTGAGGTCACTCAGTAAAGGCGACCTTCCATTGTGTATTTTTTTTTGGTACTTGTCTCACTTTTTCTGTTTTTATGACGGACAAATTAAGGCTCGTACAGACTGGCGCGATATCGCGGCAGGCAGCGCGGCCCTTGTCGTGCCCGTGATATCGCGCCAGTCTCCACGAGCCTTTAACTTCTCTAGACTGGCTTGCTATACTAACTTAATATGACCAGTTTATGATAGATACGTCAAGTTTCTTATTGCCTGGACATCATCAGTAAAACCTTATTTTGCCGTAGGTATTTACGTAAAAAATTCTGAAGGGCTCGTGGCTAAGTAATAACAGCCACACGGTTCAATCGATCAGGTTAAGATACGCTTGCCGCGGTTGGCCCGTGGATGGGTGACCATTTTTACATACCGAGATCCCTCCGTGCCTCGGAAAGCACATTAAGCCGTTGGTCCCGGCTGTCATTCGTGGATCTTTGACAGTCGTTACGGCACAGATTAATACAGATGGAACAGTAGTTAGGTATGAAGCTACAAGTACGCGGTGGGCCCATTTTACTGGGCCAATTCAGTAGGACTGTCACGCGCCGCTGGTATAAGAGTTACGCGGTAGAAAGAGAGGCAACTTGTAAGTGAATATATAATCTATATATATAAAAATGAATCCCTATTTCCCTTGGTCACGGCATCACGCGTGAACGGCTGGACCGATTTCGCTAATTATTTTTTTGTTGTGTTTGTTATTGTCAGGAGAAGGTTCTTATGTAAGAAAAATTTAAGAAAGTTAAAAAAAAAATTGTAAGAAAACGACCATATTTACATTTTTATTGTAATAATAAGTAGGTAACTCTATCTTCTAATGTAACTTTATGGCGTTTGACATAACGTGTCAGTCATCATTTGGTAGGTCTGAGAATAGACTTTATCAAAAAAAAAAAAAATGGAGGTTTTAGTTAGGTAGGGTAGGGTAGGGTAGGGTAGGGTAGAATAGGGTAGGGTACCTACCCTACCTACCCTACCCTACCTACCTAGGTAGGGTAGGGTAGGGTAGATAGGTAGGTAGGGTAGGGTAGGTAGGGTAGGGTAGGATAGGGTAAGGTAGGGTAGGGTAGGGTAGGTAGGTAGTTTCCTTTGCGCGTAGACAAACTGCCACAGTCAAATAGCTTTTGACAGAACGAAGTCTGTCGGGTCAGCTAGTATATAATAAGTGAATAGGTAATAAGCGTTGTGCGACCTGAATTGCACTTTATTGTGTCGTAGCAAGAGTCGCTTTTTTATTTAAATGATTTTGCGGAGTGTCCCATCTGTATTAATCTGTGGTCACGGGTCGTCAGAAGCCCGAAATTCTGACAACCAGTCTTACGAAGGCGTATCGTATTACCCAGTAACTGGGTTATGGAGGTCAGATAGGCAATCGCTCCGGTAAGACTGGAAGCCGACCTCAAAATAGTTGAGAAAAAGCTAGGCAGATGATTATTTACACAAAAATATATACGATCAAAATCAGTTGAATGGAAGTATATCCTTCGAAACAGTATCTCCGTAAAAACCAAATACGGTACAGTATTCGATTTCATTATCTACGTAATTTTATTGATAAACTACAGTAATATACCTACATTTAATTCGCACCCAATGTGTACCCGTCTGAAAGCCATTCCGAGCCGATTGTCCGGACAAATCACGCGGTAAGCCTCGGATTTTGAATTACGAAATTCTGAATTTGAATTGGAATTAGAGCTCTTGTTATTATTGCACGTGGACTAAATCGAAGGTTTCGATACAACGTGGTGTGATCACCTTGATTTATTGGCTTCCAATTATTATTAACCGTTATTTTGGCGGGATTTAATGGTTAATGTCAGTAATGTTTAGAATCGATTTTGAATTGAGAAGTGTGTGATTATATTATATTATATTATCAGAGTCCCTTTTCGAGTATGTGCGACCGCGTTTTTATTCTAAACTACGCAACGGGTTTTGATATGATTTGCACTATTAAATTTACTCCTGAAGGTTTATGTGTATAATATATTATTATTATTATTGTGTATCTATGTGTGTACGTATATATAATAAGATACCAAGTAATCTCAAGACTTTAAATATGAGATTATTCAAAAATAAATTGCATGAATGGTTGTGTAGTCATAGTTTTTATAGTGTCAAAGACTTCTTTGACAATAAATGTTATATAAGCTTGTGAAAATTTGTACGCTTATAACTGTTAAGCAAAAACATGTATGCTCTTGTTATTTTGTATTTTTACCATCGTTTCATCATTCTTATTAAACTTACATCATAATAAAGAAAAATATCAATAAACAGAGAAGTTGTAAAAACCATGCGAAGCCGGACGCCGGATACTAAATGTTACAAAGACAAAAATTAATTGGCAACATAGTTCTGGCAGAGCAACATAGTGCAGAGTGCTAAATAATGCAGCAGGAAATATGAAATAAGTTTCTTATTTATTTATTTTTTTAACTGCTGAACGCAATGCTCTCCTTCGTTTTGCATTTCGACAAATATTACATAAAATACAGGTACTTACGTAGTACGCAGCTACAATGTAAGGTCGTACAAAATAATATATGTTGTAAGTACGCCAGAGGGCAAAACGACATGTTATCTATGCGATTATGTCAGTGTTTGGTAGGCTGCCCAGCTGCCCTATGGATAAATGACAAGAGGTTTGCAAACAACTACTTGCTTTGTTCATTTTCGGGTCACAATAACGGATTCATACAAAAATCACTCGGCTTCCACATTATTGCTTGTAAGAAGCTAGCTTTTAGGGTACTACAAACGAAAAAAACGGAACTCTTATAGGACCTTATAAACAGTATCCGCTTTTATAAAAAGTAACAAAATCGGTTACAGAACTTAGCGATGGAAAGTTCAAAACCCACATCAAACGTGTCCTTATCAAAAAAGCATATTATAGATAAGATATCCCTGGGTAACGACGCAGCTGACGAACTAGCACGAAGGACATCTAGCACGTCAGTCCGTGGACCCGAGCCTATCATACCCATCCCCTTCAACCAATTACGCAGGTGGTTACAGGACTTCACCCACACACAAGCGGAGAGCTGGTGGACCTCGACAACAGGCTGCAGGCAGTCCAGAGAAGCAATGCCATCCTTGGATGGTAGGCTGACCAGGAACGGTCTGCGCCTGGTGACGGGGACCATCACGGGACACTGCTCGCTAAACAAACATTTCCACACAATAGGAATAACGGACAGCCCTCTGTGCAGAGCATGCATGGAAGCGGAAGAAACCGTTGCACATGTGCTCTTCGAATGCACAGGCGTCACCCAGATTAGAACAGATACCCTCGGGGCACCCAGATCCTTTACCGATGTTCTGAACAGACCAGGAGACGTGATTAGCTTCTGGAAGGAGGTGGGCTGGTTGGAATAACCACCGACGGCCGCCATGGCCCACGCACAATGGTCCATCTTAAGGACTAAGTGCGGAAACCAAATCCTCTAACATAGAACATAGAGAAGATAAAATACTACGTTGAAGACAAGGAAGTTTGGCAATAATTCCTTCTGCACATGTGGCTTCCCTGGTACTTATAAACGATATAACTATGTACATAAATGTCTATTAACAGCTCCCAAATAACAATTTTTATTTAGATTTATAATTTTTTACGTACTTCCTTGACATAATCTTTTCATTATTTGACATTATTTACCTACAAATCGAATTCCAATTCTTTATTAGGGGCTTTTGTGGACATGATATTTATTTAGATTTGTTACTGTAGTTGTAATTGCAATCATGTCATTTGGTTTAAATAGGTTTTCATATATGTCTTTTATATAGATTATTTTCTATTTTGTGAATGTGAGAACGTTGTAGGCCTAGTAGAGTGTAGATTTGTTGGCGGTTTTCTATTTTGTTAAGTACCTGGAAATTGTTGAAAGGCCTACACTGCCCTCCCATACCTATTATCACTGTTATTTGATAATATTGTAAAACCAATTATTTTTAAAAGAGTAACCGTGAAGTTTCTTGCCGGCTCTTCTCCATAGGAAACGACTAATTGGAACCGTGCACCTAGTTTCTGACGTTTCATAAGTGCCCATGTAGGTCTAAGTGAAATAAAATATTTTTGATTTTGATTTTGATCACTCTAGTGTATGTCTGTCTATCCGTCTGTCACAGCCAATTTGCTCCGAATCCAGTTGGCCGATTAAGTTGAAATTGTACAAATATGAACTTTTGAGACCCAAACACGGACGAGTAACGTAAATAAATGAATTTTGAATATAGGGGTCAGTTTTGAGGGCAAACTAGAAAATTAAAAAAAAAGTTTTGCTAACTGTATCGTGTGACATATCCAATGAAAGGACTTATTGTAAGGTTTGACAGTTTTTTTTTTTTTAATAATTTAAAATAATATACTATTAAAGTTATTTAAGAAAATAGATAAAAATTTACCATTCTTACCCCCCTTATCTCCGAAACCACTGCGCCAAAAATTTTGAAAAAAAAAAAAAAAAAAAACAGAAAATAGTTCTTTACTTATAGATTAAAAGAAAACCTTATAAGAAGTATACGGACTCAAAATAACATGGCTAATCTCTCAATATGCTTACTCAAACTTAAATTTGCAGTTGGCATGTATGGGAGAACTTGTTTTACAAAATACAATGTTAAGTTTGTTATTGGTATAAATTCATTCCAACTACGGAATCCTTCATTGTGTGTGGTCCGACACGCACATGGCCAGTTTTTTTGTGTCTTCCACGTCTATCTTGTTGCCGGTCTGGTCACAGCATTCTAAGCAAAAAACTAAAAAACAAAAAACTATGGATAGTAGCTGGGAGCAGCAGCAGAACCATAGCACAGTTACTTCTGCAATATCTCGGTCACTTTAACGTCAGGACGGATGCTTATGTAACTATAACTACAAATCACGTGTGCGGTGTTATGGTAGCTTGAGCAACTGATGAATAAGGTGACTCAAATCCACTAATCGGTTAAGCGACAAGGGAATGTGTGGTCTGCCAAAGGCAGCCTTGAAGCATATATTTTTATATCAATTAATCCTATTTTATTAGGTATATTATTTATCGATCCTAACAATAGAAGTTTCAGTTAGTTTTAAGGATAATCTGGCAGTATGAGTACTTTATGCGGCCTACCCAAATGTCCTGTCTTTGGTATTGTTCGTCGAGTCGTTGAGCTCCTTAAGTTGAGCTATACGATTACTGACAAATGCATGCACTGACTGGGCAGGTCCACTCAAATGAAATATCGATTATTACCTCAAAATACCAATCTACATGGTCCTCAAATCATCTGCCCACGATTATTTCCGGATTTTTATATACACATTGAAATTGATGAATTTCATATACACAATGACATGAATATTTACTTTGTAAAGTATATATTAATTATTTTGAATGTGAAGACTATGTAGGTCATTGTTTTTTTTTTTTTTCCTCACTGAATTTTAATCATGGTCTGGCAGTTTGAGTAATTTATGCGGCCTACCCTAATATCCTTTCTTTGGTATTGTTCGTCGAATCGTTGAGCTCTTTAAGTTCTGAGTTGAGCTGCACAATTGCTGACAAATGCGTGCACTAACTGGACAGGTCATCTCAATCTGTATTTTTCTTTCATCAAAAGATAATTTCACACACACATGGTCTTCACATGATCTGACCAAGATTATGTCTGGACTTTGAAAGAGACTGTTACCTCTGAGTTTGTTGCGACCTTTCTTCTCATAATACTCGTAGTCAGATAGGAAACGCCGATTTTATCTATTTTTTTAAATATGATTGGCGTGTAAAATTGTTTGTACAAACCTACTAAATAAAATCATTTATCATTTATTAAGATTACCAGCTGAAAATGACAAACTGTTAACGAAAATTAATTAAATCTGCTTATGCTGTCATGTCTGTGAAATATGCTGAACTGTCCATAGACGGCAGGTGCGTGCAGGCAAACTCTTTGCAGTAGGTACCTGCCGATCTAAGGCTGGACTCACACATTCTGAATTCCTCTCTGAATTCAGAGTTGGAATTCATAATTTCAATTCCGGCAAGCTGCCTCACATATATCTTAAAAATTCAGATAAAACAGTATTCTCGTGTTTTTCGGCTCAGGCAAACGTCTTAGATATGGAAGAGGAATTAATACTCATCGCACTACTTTTAGCTTTAAATAATAAAACAAATTCGAATTATAATTGTACATATTTCCAACCACACCTTGTCTTTGTTTTGCTATCGTGATATACATGGCGATGTCAGACATCATGCCAGATCTCAGCTCCT
Organism: Dryobota labecula; assembly: GCA_947523025.1. Taxonomy (NCBI): domain Eukaryota; kingdom Metazoa; phylum Arthropoda; class Insecta; order Lepidoptera; family Noctuidae; genus Dryobota; species Dryobota labecula. The sequence continues at coordinate 6,007,136 of OX383292.1, forward strand.
CAACTCGCAACACGTCTAACCGTTACAGCTCGTAGTGTCAACTGAAACAATTCATAATCTGATTCCGGTGTGTGTGTGTTCGCGTGTTCAAATGTATAGAAAAACGCGCGTTATGAAATCATAATCTTAAATATTCCGATACGGAATTTAGAACGCTCGTCAGTGTCATTCTTACAGATCGATCTGAGAAAATCATAATCTGAAAAAATCGGAATGTTTGTGAAGCATAGTTAAATTGTATCTAATTCTGGGCTTTCTTAATTAATAATATGAATTCCGACTCTGAATTCAGAAAGGAATTCAGAATGTGTGAGTCCAGCCTAACACTGATTTACGTTCACCAGTTCGGCGAATGGCAGCAACCTACAATGAAGCATTCGATTACATAGATATATTTAATGCTCTTTGATAAGGTTTCATAGCTTTTTGTATGAGACACTTGAACTCATGGACTAATAATTGTTTGTTGTTCAAGCAGTATACGGTTATGGAATGCCTTGCCCATGTCGATAAGGCGTGCTCAATCTTTTTCCATTTTTTTTTCTTTATGTTTATTGTTGTTTTTAAAATACTTAAAAAAAAATTGTTTTTATAATATTAATATATAATATTAATAATATAATATTAGTGTGACTTAAAGTCACTAAGAGGTGAACTGTTCATGCACGACCATGAACAGTTCAACTCCTAGTGATTTTAAGGTTTTATTTATTAATAGTAATCGCTGTGGGCTACATTATTACTTCAATGATTATTAACACAAACAGGATATTTACCATGTTTACTATTTGTTTTGAGTTCCCGATATTTCGGCGCTGTTGCAAGTACCATGATCACGGATAAACTGAAGTCATTGGGGGTGGGTGTGATTACTTAAGTTATTTATTTTTTTCTATTTGTATTATTGCATAATGTAGGTGTTTGTCGTGCCTATGTCATAAACATAAAAAATCTATAATTCTATACTTATATGTCTACACTAATATTAAAAAGAGAAAAGATTTGTATTTTCGTATGTTTGTATGTTATGAATAAACTCAAAAACTACTGAACCGTTTAAAAAATTATTTCACCAGTAGAATGCTATATTATCACTGAGTAACATAGGCCATAACTTATAAAGATATCACGCGGGCGAAGCCGCTGGCAGAAGCTAGTATTATATATATTAATATTATAAAGCTGAGGAGTTTGTTTGTTTGGTTGACCGCGCTAACCTCAGGAACTACTGGTTCGAATTGAAAAATTTGAATTTTTGAAAAAAATTGAGCCTATTTATCGAGGAAGGTGGCTATATAACATCACGCTACAATCCTTAGGAGCCGAGAAAAAAGATAAAAAGTCAGAAATAACGCTATGCGAAAACGAAGTAATAGCACGGGTGCACGACGGAATGCCACGTGTTGGGTTGGGTTCTGAAATAACACGCGGACGAAGGCGCGGGCAGGAGCTAGTAAAAAATAAATGATACAAAAAATTGGTTGTCTATAAAGTCGGTTTACGAACGATAATTTTACGTGATAACGTCATAAGAAAACATTGCGTCACAAGCCGAACGCTTAGGCCGATCGTACCTCTCTAACGCTTGTTCCGCGCTCTCGCTTGCACACTCGGCTCAGGCGGAACGTGACAATGAGTCATGCCTTTTCGTGCGTGCAGCCGGCGTTCATCGATTTATAAAACGTTATCACGTCAAAAAGATACATTATGACGAAGACGAGGCTCCAAATCGTTTGAATACAGTACCTATATGTCTATAGACGACGGACATAATTTTAAATGAATTGCTATTAAATAAAAATAAAAAAATAAAAAATTCATTTATTTCAGGTCTTTAACCCATATAAAAAATAAAAAATTTAAAGATTTTACAAATTGCCATGCTTGCACTATAAATGTTACGGACTATTTACTTACAAATTAATAGACATATGTACAAAATAATTACAGAAATTGAAAATGAATTTAGAATTATAAGTAAAATATACAAAAATTTCAAAAAAATAACTAAAAGATGATTCAATATAACAAAAGAAAATGTCACAAATGTCAAAAATTTAATTGAAAAATGAAATGTCACAAAATGTCAAAAATTTAATTGAAAAATGAAATGTCACAAAATGTCATAAATTTAATTGAAAAATGAAATGTCACAATATGTCCAAAGAAAATTTAATACCAAAGTCAAAGATATATATATATGAAATTGATCCTGTTGAACTGCCTCATTCATCCCATTATTTACTTCCTCAAGTTTCAGTCACCTTACATTACTTACCCGGGCACGTAAGAAGTTCACTCTCAACAAAACCCTTATAATCACATCAAAACCACAAAAACTAGCCGCAAATCGTTTCAAATCACGTCTGCTTAACAAACAAGTTAATTGTGAACGACATCGGTCCATCAATTAACTGAGGACCACATTAATTCGCAACGTGACATAAGCCGGCTCGCAGACAGATTTGCATTTGTACCGATAGACGAACAAATGGCCACTAATTACACGCCCCCGCGGTTTCTGCTAGCCTGGTAGTTGCACTTTACATTGGGTGGTAATGTGGATTTGGAATTAATGGGTTTCAGTATGTAGGTACTACCGCGAACAGCCGAATTGGACCACCGTAAGGACTATTTCAACTTGCAGCGCTCGGTCTTCGGTAGGTTTCTCTTCCTTGGGACTTTCTACATCATCATTACTTAAAGTTGCTCTTGTATCATGTTTATTATTGTATGTATATATATATATATATATATTTATATGGATAAGTATCTTTAGGCTTTATGTATGTATGTATTTATTGTATATGTAACTGGTACACCACTGACTACCCGCAGTATTGTCTCTCCTTCTACTTTTGATCCATCCAAAGGTTGTCTGTAACAGATCGCTTTTAGCGATAAGACCGCCCATTGTGACACCCTATGTAACGGTTCTACATTTATATCTATATTTTTTACGGTGTATATAATAAAGAGTATTCTATCTATCTATCTATCTATCTAACTATCTATCTGTTCTATTCCTATTGGTCGAAAAAGTATGGTCAGACAACTGTGATCATTGTAAAATATTGGTCTTCATTTGTTAAATTGTCACAGAAATTGAAGTAACAAAGCAAGATGGCGGTGTTAGTACCGATTTGGGCCACGCGCCAAAAGAACCTTGTAAGTACTATCGCGGACAACCGAATCGGCACACTTTCAAAACAAAATCCCGTGCCCACGGTACCCAAAGCCTCATTGTAACAGAGGCTGAGATTTAAACAAAATATTCCTATGTATTTTTTTTTATTGGTCGATGCAAAAAGTGGAGGTAAACAAATTTGGGTACCGTGGGCACGTTATTTTGTTTTGAAAGTGTGCCGATTCGGTTGTCCGCGATAGTACTTACTAGGTTCTTTTGGCGCGTGGCCCAAATCGGTACTAACACCGCCATCTTGCTTTGTTACTTCAATTTCTGTGACAATTTAACAAATGAAGACCAATATTTTTTTTAATCCTCCACGGTTAAGCTCTTGTCCGTCATCATCTTACCCGATGGTAAGTGATGATAAGGCCTAAGGCCGAAGGCCTAATTACATAGTTGAAACAACCGTTGATCTCCTGTCAACTTAACGTTAAATTAACTATACTCCATTAGTTATATTTGTGTACAGTTGAGTTCGTCAACGACGTTTATGTATTGAACTCGTTAAATAATCGATTGGAGTTTCTCTGAGGGATCGAATCCGGAACGAGGTGATCCGGCAGAGAACCAAAGTTGTCGACATAGCTCAAAGAATAAGCAAGCTGAAGTGGCAATGGGTCGGCCATATTAGCCTTAGAACCGATGTCCTTTGGGGTAGACGTGTTCTTGAGTGGAAACCGCGAATCGGCAAACGTAAGGTTGGACGCCCTTAGGCTAGGTGGAGCGACGATCTTCGCAGAGTGGCTGGTAGCAGCTGGATGAGAGTTGCCGAGAATCGAGCTGAATGGCGTGCAATTGGAGAGGCCTATGTCCAGCAGTGGACTGCTATAGGCTGATGATGATGATGAAATAATCGACTAAATTCGAGAACGCAAACAACGTTGACACAACGGAGCAACTTAAAAAACGATGTTCATGTTTCATGTTCATGTTCATGTTTCTCACACACACACCCTCACACGCTCACATATACACACACATGGATACAAACCCACCCTCACACATACGCATGGAGCAGAAATTGTATAATTTAAAATTCTTTAAATTTTATTGCATAATATCTGTGTAAAACTACTGGGAGAAGACACTGATTCCTGTAACACAGGTTGCACCTAGCGCAGGAGTCAGGGTTTCCATATAAATGTAACATACTTTTATGTCAATAAAAATATTATTATATTATATATTATTGTATGTTTTGGAGGTATATGTTAAAAATAAGAAGACGAATAACGATCTGTCATTTATTGGAAATGGCTGCTTATATACAGTATTTGTCGAGAGAAAACGAAATAAAAAGGGTATATTAATAAACATAGAACAAACACAATTTGGTAATGTCGGTAGAATGTGCCGAGCTCCCTTCGACAAGCGAGCGCGATGATACGGTCGGCTCAGGTGCACATTCCTTTCACCTCGGCTTATCAGCTAGCTTAGTGACTGCGCGGGAGCGCGGTGGCGAACGGCCGTATGCGCTCCTCTCAGTGTATGTCTTACGTAAGTACTGCTACTGCTACAATGTCATAGAATTTGAACTCTAAGTAATGCCACAGATTCCTTGTGGACAAAATAGTTTGACTACGGGGAAGGACCGATTAATACAGATGGGACACTCCACAAAATCGTTAAAATAAAAAGCGACATTTGCTACGACTAGTTCGTCAATGACACGATGCCAACACGATCACTCCGTACGAGTGACGCCTCGATAAATTCAAATTCAAATTCTAAAGTCATTTATTCAAATTAGGCTGAGAGTCAGCACATTTCAAACGGCAAAATTACATAAGACAGTCTCCCAAAACGCCCGCCCTTCACCACTTCCTAGTGCTTCAGCTGGGAAGAAGAAGTAGCGCAACAAACGCCCCACCAGCACAGCTCGTCATAATCATAGAACAGTGACGGATCTGAAATTTATGTTGAACTCTGCCGCGCGTGCAATAACAGCAGTAAGTATATATTTTGTCCAAATAGAGTCAAACATAGATTCGGAATCAGCGCAATGAGCTGATTCCGAATCAATGCTCAACTAGATTTGGACAAAAATTATACTTACTTATACTTACTGCTGTGATTGCACGCGCGGCAGAGTTCAACATAAATTTCAGATCCGTCACTGTTCTACGATTATGACGAGCTGTCTGTTCAGATAGAAAAACTTGATTCTATACAATATTTGGTATGCAAAGTAATTAACATTACGAGAGACAGAACAGTAAATAATTGAGGCGTGGAATTTACAAATGGGATATGTGCCAAAAAAAAATTGTAGGCACTTTGCACCTGTAAATTGAAATGGCTGCCCAACATAGCACTTTTGAAAGACAACATTTTGTTTTGCTTTTTTGGCACTTCATTCATTTATCATTTCAGTCGAAAAACGTCCACTGCTGGACATAGGCCTCCCCCAATTGGGGGGGTTTGCCATAATCGCCACGCTTGGCAGGCGGGTTGGCGATCGCAGTATGGTGTTAAAAATGCATAGAGAACGCTGCTGCCCATTCTCTAGTAACTCCCTTAGTCGCCTTTTATGACACCCACGAGAGGAAAAAGGGTGATGCTATTAATTACGTCCGGCACCACACGGAACTTAGCCCATTTGTAAATACCACGACTCAATTGTTTTTGCCCTATGTCAGTTAACACACGCCAATATACCAGAAAATACAATGAAAACAATACTCGAGATAAAAAAGGTAGAGTGGTCTAACACTTAAAAACCACGAATAACTGAAACTCATCATTTGGAAGAAAATACATACTTACCTAATAATATCGAAAGTACCTAGACATCTTAAAAAAATATAAAGGTCCTTTGAAGAAATATAAAACTTGAAGAACCCAGGCTGTTAGCTTTTTATTGTACTTGAGTAAAGATAAGATAGGGAACATAAGAAAAGTATTGTAAGAAAATCAGAAACCATTCGTAACAATGTACAATTGAAGAAAAAACTAAAGTAATTTCTAACTGACAAAGCATACTATAATATTAAGGAATTTCTAACAGAACCATTTATTTTGCCATAGATTTTATGAATTATTTTTATTTACTGTCACATTTACAATGTATAATATTTTATTATTATAATATTTTTATTAATATATATAATATTTTAATTTTTGAATAGTTTCTATTACGGACGCTTCTAACGTGCACGTCTTTCTACATTGTTCTCACATGTATAACTTCAACATGAATGATGTAACCCATATTTTGTAACAATATTTTGTTTTAAAAGAGTGTCCATGGAGTTTCTTGTCCGTTCTTCTCCATAGGAACCTACTACGCTTTGGAATGGGCAACTAGCTTCATCTTTCTGACTGACCGACCCCTTGACAATTCAAAAGTGCCTGTAATTGGTTTATTTGAAATAAATGCTTTGAGTTTGAGTTTGAATGTATTATTGTTTGCTGAGTTCTAAGTAAATTAATGACTATATTGACTTGACTATCTAGATTATTAAAAATCATAATTATTCTTTAAAGAATCCTACCTGCCTATATCGAACATATTTAGGAGTTCCTTTTTTTTTGAGACTTTACCCCACACTAGGATTTTCTCCTGTATTGTGGGTGCGTTTACAAACATCTAAACTCACATACACAAACAGCCAGACCCGGAACAACTACTTGTAGGTCATACAAATATTTGTTCCGTGCGGGAATCAGACCCGCGACACGCAGCGTAGCAGTCAATCGCTTAACCACTGCGCCAACCGTTTCCATTCCCGTCTGTTTTGTTCAATAAACATAAAACAGTGATCTCTTAACTTTATTCCATTCACCGAGTACATAGAATGCATTCTAACAACCTATCAAAGTTTACGATTGTACACCGATTCCCGGGATTTTTCCCCGCTTTGCCAAGCGTCATAAAAGAGAAATTGTTTCTTTTCCCAACTACCGACAGGCACAAATATAAATATTTATTGGAGAAAAGATGGTAAGTTGTCAGTAACCTACTTATTCCGTTGTTTATAAAACACTAGCTTTTGCCCGCGGCTCCGCTCGCGTGGATGTCGGTTATTGCGTAACAAAGTAGCCTATGTCCTTCTCCATATCCCAGGCAATATCTCTACCAAATTTTATGACGATCGGTTCAGCGGTTTAGACGTGAAAACGTAACATACAGACAGACAGACAGACAGACAGACAGACACAGACAGAGTTACTTTCACATTTATAATATTAGTATTAGTATGGATATTAGTATGGAAGTATGATGGATTGGATATGATATGGATTTCGTAAAGATAATAAAGCTGTTTTATTATTCAAGAACTTTTAGTAAGTTTCCGTTTTTTTTTTTTAGTTTGGTTATTGGAAATGGTTTTGTTGTTAATGCCTACTTTTACATATTAGCGGCTCCGCCCGCGTGGATGTGGGTTATCGCATAAAAAAGTAGCCTATGTCCTTCTCCATATCCCAGGCTATAATCTCTGCCAAATTTCATGACGATCGGTTCATTGGTTTGGGCGTGAAAACGGACAGACAGAGACAGACAGACAGAGTTACTTTCACATTTGTAATATTAGTATGGATATTATAAATATCTTTATGTATTTTATTTGAAGCCACGAGGTACCACACATAAATTAACACAGTCATGTACCCGAATTGAAAAAAAAAAAACTATTCCTGGAACTCGTCATTATTCGAATATTTGGATGTTTTTTTTTTGCCTGTACAAGTATAGCTTTAATGTGGATAAGACCTAACAATCATATATTTTTTTTCTAAATTCTAAATATCTTTCAAATAGTTCGATTCGAGAATCTAACTGAACCAAAGGACAGCGCCTATTGCGACGCTTCCAAATCTAAAAAGTGCCACTCAAAAATTTAAACGCATTTTAGATTCATAACTTATCAATACCGAGTTGGGCCCTTCTATACGCGAAAAAAATTCGAGGGTAAGATATGATCGCGACGAGATCAGAATGCAGTGCGGGTCCGTCATCCCTTACCTACTTTATTGCCATCCTTGACCCTCAGGCCCGAGCCTGGACCTCATATAAACTAGAACGTGTGACATGCCCCTTATAAATGTACGTCCCAAATCTTTTAGCTATGCATCTTTATTGCGGTACGGATTTAAATAACGGATAGCCTGAAAGTAGATTCTGATTTTTTTGGTAGATTTATTAATGTTACGAATACCATAATTTATTACTGTGTTGTCTGATTAAAATAGTGCAAGAGTCTCAACGTTTTATAAGGACCAAATGTACCAATAACCTGGGCCTCAAGTCTGCTATTACAATAGTGTCAGAATGGTCTCGCCATTGTGAGTATTTGACAGTGTTTGTATGGCAAATCTGTCAAAAACTCACAATGAAGAGACCATTCTGACACTATTGTAATAGCAGACTTGAGGCCCTGGTCTCCAAAAAAACAAAAAGTAATCATATTAATAAGCAGACGGCGGCGCCGAGCACGACCCAGGAAAAGATGGCGAGATGACCTGGGCCTCAAGTCTGCTGTTACAAATGTGTCAGAATGGTCTATCATTGATTTCATAATTGTTGATTTTGACAAGTTTGGTAATCTACTAATCTAATGGCGTCATTATGACTTTCCAATGGTCAGCCACTGACACTCCATTGAAAGAATTGGTAATCTCGTACATAATGACAAATGAAACTTCTTACTAAACTTCCAACTTCCTACTACTTCAGATTGCTTACCTATAACACTAATAAATAATAATATGTAAAAATATATATAAATGAAATCTGGCATGTTCAAAATGCCATTGTAATACAATTCTATTACGAGACCATTGACCGACCAATGATCGACCATTATGAATTTAGCAGATTACGAACTTTTAGCAAAATGACAATGGGATCGTGTTTGAGTGACGAACTTATAAAAATAGCAGACTTGGGCCCCTGGACGCGGACCGCGAGGGCTGGTTCGAGTTAGCGCGAGAAATGAGTTCTTGGAAGGATTTGGGGGAGGTCTTTGCCCAGCAGTGGGACAAAGCCTAAAAAAAAATCTTAATGTAGTGTACATTAAGGAACAAATGAAAATCGAAACCCTTATAATCTCACTTTCTTGTGCGTCTGGCACAGATGTCTTCTTAAACACGTCTTAATTCTATTTTCCGAGTACAAATAGGAATTAGTATGTGCACTGCTTTAATACACGGTACGCGAGTTACATAAACAGAAAGTAACTATACCAACTAGTAAGCACCCAAGTTATTGATTGGCTACTTCAAGTACATCTGTAAGTTAAAGTTATTTACTTAGCTGTAGAATTCATAATCGTGGCTCCGTCTTAGTCGCAGCTTTACAACTTAAAGTCAACAAAACTGCAACTTGGTAAATAATCAAGGTAAACTAGACCGGAGTTGTACTTTGCGCTTGTTGTATAAATAGAGATTTCAGTTCATGTTACTGATATAAAGTTACGTACTCGTGAATATTGTCTGATAGATTTGTAAGAGGGTGAGTGCGGATTGAGGGTGAATGAGTTGCCTGTCAAATGCCTTCTCTACGCGGATGATCAAGTTCTACTTGCATCGTCAGCAAAACAGTTGCAGGACATGGTGACTGTGATGGATAAAGCATATAAGATGAAAGAGATGAATATAAATGTGAATAAGATGAAGCTTATGGTGTTTGAAAGAGAAGAGGATGTATTGGTGTGTAGAGCAAGTAAGTGAGTTTGTATATTTCGATAAATGGCTTCATACTCTCACATACGTAGAATTAGAGAATATGGTCAAACCCTAAAGATCTCTCTTCCGTAGTCATACACACCAAATACACGTAGCGTGAAGTGTGCTCATGGAGAGGTTCCACTAGCACACTCCTCCTTACACCCACAGACACGCACTACACTCTCATACAACACTCACACTGCAATGCACAACATTAGGCACTTACCTATTATTATTTTTTACTATTATAACTATTAACTTTTTGAATTTTTTACTTTTTTTTTATTTTTTACTATTTTAAAGTTTCAATATTTGTTATCAATTATTTATTTTTTTAACCACTTCTGTATTTTATCCGTATTTTCTCTCTGTAATCTGGAACGCTGTCGTCTCCATCTTGGAGGTGGGCGTTAATAGCTGCGTCACAGTTTTTAACTAATGCAGCTATTTACGTACGCAATGAATTTGTTAAATGTGCTTTTGTTCCATTATAGATTATTATTATTATATTATTATTATAGTGTCATGATGGCCCGTTGGTTAAGGCCTCGCCTCTCATGCATGAGGTTGTGGGTTCAAATCTGGGCAAGTACCAATGTGACTTTTTCAATTCATATGTACTTTCTGAGTTTATCTTGGACATTATTGACATCGGTGAAGGAAAAAAATCGTGAGGAAACCTGGACTTATAGTTAATATAAGTCTGAAATCGCCAACCCGTCTTGAGCAAGCATGGTGATCAATGCTCGTGCCTTCTCTGTATGAGAAGAGGCCTTTGCCCAGCAGTGGGACAGTTATAGGCTGGTATTATTATTTTTATTATAATATTTCATTAGTAATGTTATATTGTACCCATTTTTATTAAGTTTCATTAATGGCCGCCAAGAACAAAAGAAGGCACCTTTACTCCATACATTTAACTTATTGCCTTTTGTTTTGACAAAACAATCACCATAAAATAATTACAGACCCACTAAAAGCATTGTCTGTTACTTACCTACCTTATTCAGCTGTGGAAACACTATTCGCTGAATATATTGTACCTTTACAGAGTAATCTAATTAACCAAATTACAATTAAACCTACGCAACCCCTTAATTAATTACTTGCTCAGTGATCCGGCAAGTAATCTGCGATTTGACCAAAGTTTGGTGACACTAACTCGGATCTATAATGTATAAATGTCACATTCATCATGCTTAGCCTCCGATATCTGGTGGCAATAGGATGAATAAATGAGTGATTATTATAATAGGGCTTGTGGTGTCTTTGTTTAGGTTAGGTTAGTTTTAGTGGGAATACTGTCATTCCGACAGGAGTCCCACATACCCCGTCTCGTCCCCCACGAACGGGGATGCGTAATGCATTTTTCAGCGACAAAAAAAAAAGGTTAGTTTAAATAATTATGTATATAATAATGTTAGTTTACATAATTATACACTGTTTCCAATATCACTGCGTTAGGCGAGCCATCGCTGTCTTTGCTCGGACAAGACTACGAGTGCAGCGCGCAACCCCGACCATAGCACGCATAACTTATTATTTAACATCAGAGGGCTTATTCCACAATTCCTCCCTGAAAGTCCCCCTTAAGGGGGAAAAGTGGAATCTAAGAGAAAAAAAGTCTAGAATTCCGCCCTAATAATCCACCATCCAATTATGGGGGGGGGGAGATTGGAATCGAAACAAAGTAATGTCCAGAAATCTCCACTGAGTTGAGTTTAGACGGATATGTTGTTGTTTATTTATGGCACCGATTTAAAGCAGCAGTTGTTTATTGTAGTATCAGTAAATAAAATTTTACAAAATCCAGTAAAAACGGAGTATTAAACTAAATAAAAATGAGTCATAAAAAATATTTAAATGGGTAATTAAATAAATAATTGGGCAGTAATAGGAATGAACGGGCGGTTACGTGTGCTAACAAATCGGAATTAATCGGAAATCAATCTAACTTGGAAGAAGCGGTCACCGGCCGCTACCGTGGCTCAACTCGCTTCGCTCACTCGGCTCGCGCGCAGTTGGTCACAGTTCTAACCTAACCCATTTGGTCGGGGTGCGGGGTAGGGGCTTAGTTACTGCGATCAATTCGGCTCGCACGTGTTTGGCCACATTTGCATCTAATCACTATTTTTTTTAATTTACTTTAAAGAGCGTATAAATTAAAATTTAAAAAAAAAGGTGGGAAAAATGGAATGAAGGGAATTTCTGTTTTTTTTTTTTTTTTTTTTCATTTGGTTACATTAATTTTTTTGCTGTTATTTAGCTACTAGTGCGCTCTTACATAGCACTAGCGTAGCTAAGTAATAACAGCCGTACGGGTCGATATATCAAGTTAAGCTATGCTTGCCGGAGTTGGTTCGTGGATGGGTGACCATCTTTACATACTGAGACTTCTCCGTGCCACGGAAAGCATGTTAAGCCGTTGGTCCCGACTGTTATTCGTAGATCTTTGGTAGTCGTTACGGGTCGTCAGAAGCCGAAAGTCTGACAACCAGTCTTACCAAGGAGTATCATATTATCCAGTTACTGGGTTGTGGAGGTCAGATAGGCAGTCGCTCCATGTAAAATACTGGTATTCAGCTGCGTCCGGTTAGACTGGAAGCTAACCCCAACCTAGTTGGGAAAAGGCTTGGCAGATGATAATTTAAATACGTTTCTTTAATGATGATAAGTAGGTATATCTTTTATTTGATGTTTTTAAGAAAGAAAATACGTTTATTTGCAGCAGACATGACGCAGGGAAAGAACACAAACAAGAAAATAACAAGTTGGGGGAAAATATGCGCCACATCCACGCAAAACGGCCATCGCTCAGCATAATGCTGCGATCCTATGCGAGACAGACCCCAGCGCTGGTTTTCAGCGACAGCCGGCGCTGACGTGATGACGTTATCCAGTGCAGCATAAATAATGAGACAAAAATAAGAAATAAAATAAATACAATAAAAACTTCTAAAAGTTTAAATAAATATAATATTTAAAATGGCAACATTCCATGCCGTCGGTAACGACTGAACAACTCTTGCAACGCTGGCATATTATAATCTGTGCATGCAGCTGTCATAAGAACTTGTTTGACGTTTTGACATAATAATTTATCATGGCGCATTACATAATGGATGGCTATGATGCAATTGTATGAATAACAATAACAAAGGATGTTTGATGTTTTATCTGTTTCATATTTTCTATTTATGTTATTTTATTGTTTTCCATTACACACACTCACGCATACACAACACACCCTCGACAGACACCCTCACACACACACTCTCACACATATACGATTTATCCAAATGTCAAATAAATAAAATTATAATTTGTAATTTTCGAATTCTGCAATTATGGTTATATGTTAACTCTAGTTTTTATATTTTCTATTTTAACACTTGTTCTGCCTGCAATTTTTTTTTTTTTTGAGAAACTGAAATATATATGGGCTGTATGTACCACTGCCCTTAATACAAGTTATTATATAACTTAATAAGGGTGCTGGTTGCAACACCTACCTGATTTGTTAACTAGCGTAAGTCAAGTGTACCTGCATATGATATTATTAATTTAATGTTAACATTGTTATTTGATTAAATAAATTATTATTATTATTATGGTTTTTTAAATTAATTTTCTCAGGTTAGTACCTGGCTTTTTCAGAATCTCACGGGTGTGAACCAAGGTGAGATTCTAGTTATTATTTTGAGAAGGTAAATTACTCTGTACTGCTGTGAAATTATTACCCAAATCTTGTTGTAAAAATTTTCTTACTATGCGGCAAGTGTTTAATATGGCAGCTTTTTGTAGTGTTATGTATGTATATTTGGACAGATTGAGTGCATTAAAACTATTGAATATTTGTTTCGGGATAACACCTGTTGTTGATAATACTATTGGGACTATAGTGACTCTATTCATTTTCCAAACTCTAGTAACTTCCTCTTGTAATTCTGTATACTTCCTAATTTTTTCTGTGATAGTTTTTTGTATGTTATTAGTATTTGGGACTGCTATATCTATTAAGAATGTGTGTTTGCTTACTTTATCAACTAGTGTTATATCAGGTCTGTTGTTATATATGGTATGGTCTGTAATTATAGTGCGATCATAATATATTTTGTAGAATTGGTTTTCTAAAACAGCTCTAGGTGTGTACTTGTAATATGGTGTGTAGGGATCCTGCATGAGTTTAAGTTTAGTTGCGAGTTTTTGGTGTATGATATTAACAAGTTGATTATGTCTATGCGTATAGTCGTTTTGGGTTAGTGTAATACAAGCTCCTGTGATATGTTGTATTGTTTCAGGTTTGCTGTGACATTTTCTGCATAAATCATTTCCTACTGTACTATCTTTTATTATGTATTTTCTATAATTTTTTGTATTTATGACTTGATCTTGAATAGCTAACATAAACCCTTCTGTTTCAGGAAACAGCTCACTTAGCTCCAGCCATTTGTTAGAAGCCTCTTTATCTTTATTATTATTATTATTGAATCCCTATCTCCTAAAATCAATCAATCGAACCAAACAAAACCATCAAAAATATATCCTCATCCAAAATAAATCCACCATTTTACAATAATAATCCATCACCAACATCAAATCCCAGATTAAATTCTTTATTACAGATTTGGCCAATAATTTGGCACAGAGGACGCCTAACCAAATAATGGCGGTCATCAATAAAGGCCAGCGCTGCTCCTCCCCATTTGTTATTAGGGATTTTTCATCCTCCTCTAAGGAAATGAACAAAGGATATAGATAGTTTAAGGGGGGTTTCGGTGAAAAGGAAGAAAACTAAAAAATCTTATTTAAATGGGATATTTTTGCGTTGTGAACTTCAGGATTAAAAATTCTAATTCAAAAAAAGGCATTGCATCATTACCTGGTTTTAAAACAAGGAAGTACTACGTACAAAAATATACATCTACATATATTTTTGTAGATGGCTATAGTGTCTTAAGAAATTGTAGATGGCTAAAGCATTGTTTTTTTTTTTTTATATTGTCGAATAGCTCCACCGAAATAATAATGTTAACTTAACCTTAATGAAAACTTTACAGTTTTAGAAGACAATAGTTAAAAATTAATGCGATAGTAGTACAAGGAACTAGCCAGCCAACGTTTCTTTATTTCTTTACTCCAAAGAAAGTACATTACACAGTCCAAAAACATTTAAGCAATCCTCCCAAAAATCATGTCTGGCGTCACTTTGACAGTTCAGCTACACGTTCATTGCGTTATTCACGTTGTTGAATAGACGAAGCAAGCTAGACAAAATCAAACTGGTTGCTAATTTAATTGTAGAATTTATAATTTTTATGCATTCCAGCAGCTCCGGTACATCGACTCGGCTACAGCTAGGCGACGCCGCCCTTACGGCTCAGCGACCAATGGTTAACCTGGCTGGCACCTGATCAGTTTGAATCCGAACGCGGGAGGGGTGAGAGGGGCAAGGGTGGACGAAGAGACGCAAGCGCGGCGATGGAGAGGCGTAAGCGCGGGGACGACGAGCCGTAAGCGCAGGTACCGCTAGTTGATCACGCGCCACACCGCGGTTCGTAAGCTTGTCCCGAGGCGAATCGTTTACGTTACGATTTCGATAAGCGTGCTTTTCAGTAGGGAGTTTCATACAGTGAATACTAAACGGCTCGAGTTGATACGGTTACGATCCGTTTCTGAGTTGATATGTGTACCTTTAATGTTAAAATTTTAGGGTAATCATTTACTTTTAAAATGTTTGTAAATATGTAAGCACCATGTATCTATCGCATAATTAATTTGTCTGTCATTACTTCACTTTTCATTATTTTTACCTATTGTGGTATATAGTAATTTTATTCTAGGTAAGTGCATCGTCTTCACATATAATTAACAATTAATGTATACAAAGTATTGTTAACATTTTAAAAGAGTGAGTGTGGAGTTTCTTGCCCATTATTCTCCATACGTAACTATCTTTTGGAAGGGGCAACTAGAATCGATTTATTATTTTTGAAATTTTTAACGTTCAAAAGTGCCTGCTATGTGCCTATTTGAAATAAATGATTTGACTTTGACTTTGCAATGTAGCAGTACGTCAAAATGAAAGGCATAGTGATCGATTGTATGTGCGCGATTACCCCGCGGTAATCAAACATTCGCGCAGCGGAAACCATCTCTAACAGTTTGCCAAATGGAATCCTTAAGAAGTCTCTCCAATATAATATGGTCTATACGGTAAGGCACTGCCGTATATAACGTCGCTGAGCTACCTAACTCATTGACTTATCACCGGGGTAAATAATTTACGAAGTGATTTGTCCTGCGAGCTGCGGTTGAAATCGGTCGCCGTAACTGGATGACTCATTTACAATATTGTAAACCTATGGAGGTGTTTTTGTTTACGAAATTGCCTTTACATAAATAAGTAATGCTAGTAGTAAGTAGTTTTGTGATGTGTTATAAGTACCGTAGAACGGGGCTATTTGGATTTTCGGGGGTTATTTGGAACACAGTAATGAGTTCACATAACGACGGCTCCGTAGAACAAACACTTATCTATATATATAAAATTCAAAGCCCTGACTGACTGACTGACTGATATATCAATACACAGCCAAAACCGCTGGAAATTTCAAGTCTCTAGGAGACTTGAAATTTTGCACATACATACCCTGTACAGTGTAGGCATCCAATAAGGAAGGATTTTTGGAAGATCAATTCCTAAAGGAAAATAGGGGATGGAAGTTTATATGAAAGTCCGTCAGTTTTGAAGTTAGGATCTTCAAATTTTGTGTTTAGGCTGACGATTGAAAATTAATTTATACATGTCTCAGCGTTTTTGATAATTCTACCCCCGAAAGGTTAAAAAGGAGGATGAAGTTGCGTATGGAAAGTTCTTAATTTTCAAAGTAAAAATCTAGGCTTATGGTTGGAAGCTAACGCAACGATATTGTTAAAATTCCAACCCTCAAGAGGGTGAAAAGGGGGATGAAATTTTGTTTTTAATTAAAGTTTATTTTGTTTTTAGTTAAGTTAATTTAAGTTATGGTTGGAAACGTAACACAACGTTAATACACAACGGGTCTGAAAAGGGGGATGAAGTTTTGTATTGAAGTTGTTCATGCGCTAAATTTTGTATTCAAGTAAAAATAATATAAGTACACGTGTACTGTTTCTATCTTTACAGTATTTTACATGGAGCGATTGCCTATCTGACCTCCACAACGCAGTTACTGGGTAATACGATACCGCTTAACGTGCTTCCCGAGGCACGGACGAGTCTCTGCATGAAAATATGGTCACCCATCCACAGACCAACCGCGGCAAGTGTAGCTTAACCTGATCGATCGACCTGTGTGGGTGTTACTCTTTAGCCACGGGTCCCTCCTCCGGAGAACCCTACCACATCCCCTTCTACAGATAGTTTATAACCTGGATTAACCTATAGGTATTTTTAATCTCGGTAGTATTTATTTATTTAATACTTCAAGTACAGAAATATACAGAGACGGACTTAATGCCTTACGCATTTTTTACCAGTCAACCTTTGGGTGACGCAGAGACAAACAGTGGTAGGTGCAATTGCGAAAAATCTTGGAATAACTATATAGATACTTACAAACTATAAATATAATATATATACCAAATTTCCAATTTCTATATAAATACAAGCACAAATAAACATACATAAATACACGAATATACTAAAACAAATAAGACAAACAAAAATTAACGTTGTGATGATACTGCCAGCTTCTTACGAATGTGCTCGCGAACTTTAACTTTAAATGATAATCGGTTGGTTGCCATCCTGATTTCCAGATGGAGCGCATTCCACAGAGAGATAGACTGAACGAAGAAGGAAGTACGTTCCCGTTGGATATTTTTCGACATCCACGCGGGCTTAGCCGCGGGCAAAAGCTAGTGTAAATATAAGACGAATTTTTTGTTTTTTGATCAAATGTATTAAGTATCATACTATGATACTAAAAACTAAAAATCGTCTTATATTTACATAAGTACGAGTCTACGGACCCGTCGATAAATTAGAATGGTGATCTTCGTAAGAAAAATTGTAAAAGTAAACAAGACCAGAAATAAAATAAAAGCTGTCTATGGTGTTTTGGTAGAATTTATGTCAACTCAAATTTTACAATTACTTTATTCCAAATAACCCCCGAAAATCCAAATAGCCCCGTTCTACGGTACCCATTCTTCATTCCTGATACTTTTTATCACCTTGGATTTAATTTGCCTTTCAATAGCACCAACCCGCACTAGGTGGTCGATAACGGTCTGTGTCCCAGTAGGGAATGTTAGAACGCTTATGCATATGCCTTTTACTACTAAGCATTATATTTGCAGGAGTTAATATTTGCTGCCTATAAAATAGAATGCTGATGACCTGTTACGACAACTCCGGACAAGTTCTGGTTAATTTATTCGGCATAAGTTCTCTTAAATTATTACGAGAATTTGTGCCGAACATTATCTTATAAATCCTGTACTACTTTCTAATCGGCTTTTAGCCTCGAAAAGGACCTTCTGTTTTTATTTTCTTGTGTATCTATTTAAACACGAAATATTTTAAGAGAAACATCTATAGGTAGTAAAAATGCCCTAGCAACGATATTTTTTTTTTATCTAAGTGTTTTATATTTTTACATAATTATTGTAATTTTAAAATTGCTTGAGACATTGTGCAAAAAAACCTTTACTTACTTATTCTATGAATAACATACTCGGACGCGGCCACGGTGGCAGCACGAGCGCGGTGAATTTTGATAATTAATCATCATATCAAGTAATTATAAATTCTTAGCTTTTTCCCGCGGCTCCGCCCGCGTGGATGTCGGTTATCGCGTAAAAAAGTAGCCTATGTCCTTCTCCATATCCCAGGCTATATCGGTTCAGCGGTTTAGGCGTAAAAACGTAACATACAGACAGACAGACAGACAGACAGAGTTACGTTCACATTTATAATATTAGTATGGAAGTATGGATTTAATTTTTTAAATAATATACTCAGATTTAAAAAAAAAATCGTTTCCATGGCTTCTTTACCACCTATAGGTGTATCTCTTAAAATATTTCGTATGTTTGAATAGATACACCCTATATAATTTTGTTTTTTATAATTTTATCGTTGTGTTTAGTTTAGTTTTTGATCTTCCTATGCGAGTCACAATAAATACGTTTTCTTTCTTTTCTATCGGTTATATACTTATCTAATGAATGTTAAGACATTGAAACATGGGCATGTTTATTCAGTGCCAAAACCACAGGGCCTCAAGTCTACTATTACAATAGTGTCAGAATGGTCTCTTCATTGTGAGTTTTTGACAGATTTGCCATACAAACACTGTCAAATACTCGTACTCACAATGGCGAGACCATTCTGACACTATTGTAATAGCAGACTTGAGGCCCAGTACTGATAAAAAATTGCAACATGTATTGGAAGCGGGTAATATGTCGCTGTGAGGTAACAGTGCCATAATTGCCACACATTTGCTAGGCATGGCAATTTGGCCAATCCAATCCATTTGGCCTGAATTTGATCGCTTCGAATGATAGTGATTCGATTGCCATTACGTTGTTATTTATGCATGGAGAGATGCTACTGCACCCTCTTCTGGCTAAACGATTACTCTAAAAGAGTAGGATAGTATCAAGCTGACAATCGTATGATTATCAGCTAGATGCTACTCTGACAGTACCCTGATCTGGGCTGACAATAACTTGTATGGGTAATAATTGTAATTGTAATTGGTGATCCCTGATATAGAGGCTGACAATAGTCGGCCTATATCAGGGATCACTAATTGTGTGAGCGAGACATAAATATATTCTTGCGTAATAGTATGTTGTGGATGGATACCTACTTTATTTATTTCTGCACGCGCGGTGATGCCTGCAGATTATTTTTTATGATAACTAATAATATTTATTCATAACTAGCTGACCCGACAGACTTCGTTCTGTCAAAAGCTATAGTATAAACTCCACTACTCTACCCTACCCTACCCTACCTACCCTACCTACCTACCTACCTACCTACCTACCTACCCTACCTACCCTACCCTACCCTACCTACCTACCTACCTACCGACCTACCTACCTACCTACCTACCCTACCCTACCCTACCTACCTACCCTACCCTACCCTACCCTACCTTACCCTACCCTACCTACCTACCTACCCTACCCTACACTACCCTACCTACCCTATCCTGCACTACACTACCCTACCTACCTACCTACCTACCCTACCCTACTCTACCCTACCCTAATTTTTCTCGTAAAAACCATCCTTGGACTTCAACGAACATTAAAAAAAAAGAATTGGTAAAATTGGTCCAGGCGTTGTTGAGTTATGCGCTTACCAACACATTTTGCGATTCATTTTTATATTATAGATTATATTTGGTTGTATAGTTGGATTATATTCTCAGTACTGTTTGTTTTATTTTATTTAGTTGCCTATTTCTTCTTCTTCAATCGGTCCCTCATTACTGAGGATCGTGGTCACTGGACCCCTTTAAGCGGACAATCGGCCTCCATCGACTCCGGTCCGACGTTGCCATCACCACCTGCTGAAGTTTGCTTGAGGACGTAGCTTCTTTTACTTGGTCGGACCATCGTGTTGGCGACCGGCCTGGTGCTCTCTTTCCCTCGGTATTGCCAACAATTACCAGCTTTTCAAGGTTGCTATCTCCCTTTCGCATTATGTGGCCGAAATAGGTCGAATTGGTGGCTGCAATATGTCTTTCATTGACTTGAATGTGCCCTGGCGGCTGAGAGTATGTCATGCTCACTTAGATGTCTCGCTGATGGTGGCGTGTGTGTTGGATCATTTAGCTCCCTTCAAAATGGTTGAGCTGAATGGTGCTAATCCATACGTCATGTTCGTGAACGGGCGCCGTCAGTTGGGACTGGTCATCTCTTAGCTGCCACGGCTTATTTTAATTTTTGAATTGTTTTTATTACGGACGCTTCTAACGTGCACGTCTTTCTACATTGTTCTCACATGTATAACTTCAACATGAATGATGTAACCCATATTTTGTAACAATATTTTGTTTTAAAGAAGTGTCCGTGGAGTTTCTTGTCCGTTCTTCTCCATGGGAACCTACTACGCTTTGGAATGGGCAACTACCTTCATTTTACTTACTGACCGACTCCTTGACAATTCAAAAATGCCTGTAAATGGTTTAATTGAAATAAATGATTTGAGTTTGAGTCCCCCGACTGCAATGACAATTTTATTTATCTATTTAGTCAGCGAGTAAATGAGTGACTTTTTGCTTTGTATATACAGATTAACTAATACAACTTGTTTTTGACGTTTTAGTTCGTTTTTTGGCAGTCGGGTTTTACTTTTATTTTTATAAATAGCTTCTGCCCACGACTTCGTCCGCGTGAAATTTCTTGTACCCCGCCCCCCCGTCTTGTAGCCCACCCCGTCGCATTGCATCGCCTGCACGCGCTATAAATTCGTTTTCGCTTAGTGCTCTTTCTTACTTTTTGCTCGGCTCCTAAGAGTCCTAGCGTCATGTTAAATAACCTTTCTCAAGAATTGGACTATGGAATACAAAAATATTTTTTTAAATCCGACTGGTAGTTCCTGAGATTAGCGCGTTCATAAAAACAAACAAAAAAAAAATAACTTCAGTTTTATTACATTACTAACTTTTGCCCGCGGCTCCGCCCGCGTAGATGTCGGTTATCGCGTAATAAAGTAACCTATGTCCTTCTCCATATCCCAGGCTATATCTTTACCAAAATTCATGACGATCGGTTCAGCGGTTAAGGCGTAAAAACGTAACATACCGACAGTCAGACAGAGTTACTTTCACATTTATAATATTAGTATGGATTATTATTATTTGCTTAAAGAGTATATACCATGTTTATAAAAACACCTTCGCAAATAATGCATTTATAAACGATTACCATTAAAAAGTTATAGTGAGCCAACCTTAAAAGATAGACGTATGCCATCGCGGACTTTTCTTTTTGAACTTTTTCAGCAAAACAATTTCGTTATACCTACATGATTGTTGCGTAACTTTAACCGTTTACGCAGCGTACACAACGGAAGCTCTCAAAATGAATAAATTTTCCCCAATTTTGCAACATTTTTCATTGATGCTCCGTTCCTATTGGTCGTAGCGTGATATTATATAGCCTATAGCCTTTCTCGATAAATGGTCTAACCAACAATTTTGTTTATTTTTTTTTATTCGATCTTGTAGTTCCTGAGATTAGCGCGTTCAACCAAACAAACAAACCTCTTCAGCTTTATAATATTAGTATAGTATAGATGTTTGAATTCATAAACAAAACTCGTCGATGTCAAATCACATAACTCTAGATATGTCTATTTCACGTTTATGGACAGATTTTTAACAACTCTTTTATGTTAAGCTTAGAATTCAATGTTAGTAAGACTAAGGGCGGGTTGTTTCATGTACACTTGACGCACGCGTATCCGTCATAAATGGCGCTAACTATCGTCAAACCGTTGTTTCACAAAATTATGCCCTTGCGTTCGTTAAAAAATAACGATTACAGTGACCCACTGGTTAACGTCATTTTATTTTTCGACATTTGAAGTTAGACGTCCGTTTTTTTATGCCTTGAAACAACGCTTTGTATTTGACGTACGTTAAACATCATAATGTAATCGTTAATATTTGACGTACGTATGTTACGTTAACGAACTGTTTGAAACAACCGGCCCTAAAAGCAGTGCTTTTACCTAAAACACTTCCAGAATCCAAAGGCCATCTTCCAACCATTTGCCCAGACAATCACGCCTCAATACCGGAAAACTTTCTGAGTGTGTTAGTTTCAATCTCAGGTCGGATCGAGTGTAAACGATGATAAATACTGAATCGCTGTACACAGCGTTGAAATATCCTTGTTTAGGATCCTGAATCCTCGGTGAAATATCAACCTTCCGTGTTCTGGATCGAGAATTCGATTCGCTATCGGAACAAACATTGGTCCAGTCTTGGTTGTTTCATGTCTAAACAGACATGAAACAAATATCTGTAGACTGGACCAATGTTTGTTCACAAACCACGCGTACAAACGTACGCATGGTTTGTGTGTCCACTACATTGTGTGTGCCTTGGTGTAGACTTGTGGCTATTTGCAACTGGAACTTTATACTTCATCTTGCAGTATTGAATTAAGGCTCCAACAAACAGGCGCGACTCGCGACGCGACAGATAGACATTGCATGCCGCGCGACTAGCGGTCTCTTTGTGTCGCGTCGCGTGTCGCACCTGTTTGTGAGCCTGTACCTTGGTTTAGTTTTTTTTTTTTTTTCTTATTATTATTATTATTTTTGGTTTTGGTGTGTGATTGGTTTTTGGGTGACGACTCAGTCGAGTCAGGAAATTGGTGACTACATTGTTATATTTGGTTACATTTACATTCACATTACCTCTGAAAACAAATTTAAGTGATAATAGTAAATAAATAAATAAATAAATGTCATAAAAAATAAAACATTATCGAAGTTCTTGTTTTAAGAATTACATAATTCGACATTCACATTTATCTAATAGAACTTTTTAAATGTTAAATATCCGCTTGACGATAATTTATTGTTGTTGATTGTCTTGTGTCTGTCATGCATGACTAATAGTAATAATATAATTTGTATTTAATCTGAAATAGAATTAGAATTTTAGACTCATAGAATAGAATAGAATAGAATAGAATATATTTTATTGTAAAAACATGAGTATACATCAAATAATATGTGCGAGGTCTTAATACTCGTAACAGGTAGATCTGCATGTTTTGCCATTTATGGCGTACAAAACAACATATTTTTGGTTTAGAATAAACCATAAAAAAATTGAGTCTATACAACTCAAACTCAAAACTCAAACTCAAATCATTTATTTCAATTAAACCATTTACAGGCACTTTTGAATTGTCAAGGAGTCGGTCAGTAAGAAAAATTAAGCTACATTCCCATTCCAAAGCGTAGGTACCTATGGAGAAGAACGGGCAAGAAACTCCATGGACACTCTTTTAAATTAAATTGTTACAAAAGTATTCGTTACATCTATAATGTTGAATTTATAACTAAAAGTGAGAACGATGTAAAAATAAAAATTATAAAAACTTACAAGTTAAAAGCGTCAAGCGTAGGTACAACAAATAGAAACAAAATAAAATAAAATAACCCGTGGCAGCTAAGAGAGACCAGTCCCAACTGACGGCGCCCGTTCACGAACATGACGTATGGATTAGCACCATTCAGCTCAACCATTTTGAAGGGAGTTAAATGATCTAACACACACGCCACCATCAGCGAGACATTTAAGTGAGCATGACATACTCTCAACCGCCAGGGCACATTCAAGTCAATGAAAGACATATTACCCGGTCAATGGTAGCTCTATAGTACATAGGACTCACACCTGTGCTATGCATTTATATAATACAAAGGAGATTGAGTTTATACAATGCAAAGAGGAGACAACAAACTAGGAGATTGATAACTTAATCCTAATGTTAATTAAAAAGGAGAAGAAAACATTTGAGGGTGAAATTGGGAAAATGTCGTAATTTAGGAATCAATTTAATTAATTGCGGTCATTTAAAAATTCCGATATGCTATAATAGCATTTGGCTATGAGATATTTTTTTAAATGTATTTTAAACAGAGCAGTAAGCATTTGTCTAATAGGTTTTGGGATATTATTAGGTATAGATGATTGGTGCTAAACAAAAAATACTTTTACGCATCAATGCCGTGGCTGATCTTGGTACGCATAATTTATTATTATCCCGTCGATTACGAATAGAAACGTCTGATAGTTTCTCGAATAGTTTAGGATTGGTTTGTATAAAATTTGCCATTTCATAAATAAATAAGGAAGGCAGACTTAAAATGTTATATTTAATAAAATACTGTTTGCAACTATCAGTTATTTTCAATCCAAACATAGCCCTAATACACCTTTTTTGTGACTTAAAAATGATTTCTTTATTAGTAGAGTTTCCCCAAAATATAACTCCAAACCAATATGGAGCCGACAATTCCATGGTAGGCAGTTATAAGCGCATTGGCACTTGTAATAGGTTTTAGTTTATAGAGGGCATAGGCAGAAGAACATATTTTTTTACTTAATTCTTCTGTGTGTGCTTTCCAGTTCAGACGTTTGTCAATAGTTACACCTAAAAATTTTGCTGTATCTACCTTTTTTATAACAGTTAATTTGTGTTGAACATTAATATTTTGTGCTTCTAAACGTTCACTAAAGAACATAATTTTTGTTTTTTCAAGATTGATTTTTAGATTATTGTTATCTAACCAGTTAATTATTGAATTGATTGTATTATTAATTTCATGTTCATACCTATCTTTATTTATAGAATTAATAGTGACTGCGCTATCATCGGCAAAAAGAGATACAGGATAATTAGTTACTAATGGCAAGTCATTTATATAAATTGTGAATAATAAAGGAACCAATACACTCCCTTGTGGATCCCCTTGTGACTCGCTCATATTTTCATTATGTTATTTAATCATTTGTATGCCCAAGTGGCTGATCATGGAATGAACATTATTAGTGTATAATAATGTAATGAACACCTGCATTTAACCCATGTATCAAAAATAAAAGATTTGATTTGTTAAATAAAAGGTTTAAAGATCGATCGAAATGTTGTTAAATTTTATAGAATAAGTCCATAAATAATTGAATAGCTGGAAAAACAAAAAATATATTGTTATTTAAATTTCTAAAACACGTAAAAGAAAATATTATGGTGATATAGTATGTACGAATATTTTTTATGAATGTTCTGTGCCCTCAGGCTCGTTTTTATTGTATTTGATGAACGGCGAAACTCAGTGGAATACCTTAAAAACTTCTTCCTAAACTATCAAGTAATAAAACTTACCTTTTAAATGCAAATACCGCATAATGCATTTCACTTTGAGGAGGTAGAATAATAACATGCAAATGGTTCAAGATGAGTTTGAAAAATGCAGTCCAAAAAAGTGAAATGAACATTACTTAGACTTGCAGCCACCATCCAAAGGATTACGTGCTCACACAAAGACTTTGAACTTTAAAATTGAAAGCTTTACTTGGGGATGTTTTCACAGGAATATGCTGTTAGTGCTGCCAAGGTTTTCAAAGATCCTTCGCCTAGAGTTGAGAGTAATCACTTTTAAAGGAAGCCACAAAAGCCGTTTTATATTTTAAGACGTTTTACACACATGTTTTTGCCGTGAAAAGCTACGGTTGTTCCGTCGTGTGTAGGCACGCTCGTTAGTGTTCTATGAATCACTATGGAAGCTTGTTGGCAGATACGGCGGCACTACGGCACGGCGCCTTACCGTATGCATCGTACGGTGGTTTGCCGTGTCTAGGGCTTCCATTACGTAATTACGTAATTACGCAATTACGTAATTACGGACAGATTTTAGAAATCTCACAAATACGTAACTGAAGAGCTGCAGTCCGTAATAACGTAACTATAGGATAATATTAATTAATTTAGGTACCCATTTATTTAGTTCTATAGTTTCTGCCTACTCCATGGGAAAAAGGCATGGGTTTATCTGTGTATTTACAATTTACCTTAATTTAGTTAACCTACGACTTACATTATGACAACACCAAAACCCTTTCTGTGGGTATCCCCCGAATTCCCGGGGTTTATTTTATAACTTCCAATTTGAGTCCGCAAGATTTAATTTCTTAGTCGTACAGAATAGAGTTCATTGTTGACCAATCGGGAAACGAAGGGAATCCCCGTTGGTTGTGGATAGTTCGGTACGTAACACAATCAAAGTTTATAAGTGTTTCGCAAGTATTTGATCTACCTCGTAGATAATAAAGTTTAATATTGTGGATTGAGCAAGCTAAGGGAACTCCCTACATTTTTCTTTACTTTCGTGAATTTAGAAACAATCTCAATACTCGGTACTCAGTCGTCTTACGTACACCTGCGAGATACTGTCCTGCCTGGTCTAAGCTTATTTTATTGACTTTTGTGATTTTGTGTATGTGCCGCAAAGTTTGACGCTTGGTTTTCAGAAGCTTTTCATTACAAGTTTCTAAGTAGATATCACCATACACGAGTAGAGATACTTCAACGAAAATGTAAGTACCTATTTTAACATTACTTTACTTGTCTACTTACTTTGTTTCTAGGGTATTGTGTGAGAGTTTATACATATAATTTAGTAGTTGATTTTATATTGTTGACGGCACGGTTGGCGCAGTAGTTGAGTGATTGGCTGCTGCGCTGCGGGTCACGGGTTCGATTCCCGTACGGAACAAATATTTGTATGACCTACAGATAGGTGTTCCGGGTCTGGATGTCTTGTGTATGTTAGTTTACATGATTGTGAGTGCACCCACGATACAGCAGTAATTCCTAGTGTGGTGCGACGTTTAAAAAAAAAAAAAAATATGTGCGATTTTATTTTATTGTTGCTTGTTAGATGTCTGTGCAAATAGACATTGATTATGAGTTCACGGTACGTATGTAAATGTATCCCGTTTTAAGTGTAGTGCCTAATTATAGATGCTATTTATATGTATTACCTAACTATTAAATTATGAAATATTTATATATTGTTTTAGGTCTGCAGTAAAGAAGACTATTGATAAGGAGTTTTTGAACAAACGCACACAATCAGCTATATGGGAACACTTTTTGAGGGCTGAAAATGGGCAAAGTGTCCAATGTAAACATTGTCAAAAAAATTTGAAGACTCCTGGTGGTGCTACTGGAGCACTACATACACATATGCGTGCTAAACATATTGGCGAGATGTCACAAGAGCAAGATGCGCAAAGGGCAAGTACTTCATCGTGCTTTCAAGCAAGAAAAAGTTTAGAACCTCCATCGAAGAAAACTAAACTAACGGATTACTTTTCCACTGAGTATTCCTTGGACGTTATAGTGACTAGAATGGCAGCATTGGATGGCATCCCATTAAGCAAATTTTGTACTTCTGAAGATCTAAGGTATGTTTTCAAAAAATCTGGCTATGATCTACCGAAATCTCCTTCAACTATTACCAAAATTGTCCTGGAACAGAGTTGTGCCATAAAAAAACAATTAATAAATCAGTTTAAAGATATGAAGTCCCAAAAAAAACGGTTTACTATAACGTTTGATGAATGGACCTCTACCCGGAACCGGAGGTATATGAATATAAATATTCATAATAAAGACCTAGAACCAGCTAAATATAAAAATTTTGGACTAGTAAGGATAAAGGGTTCAATGCCAGCTCACGTTGGAACTGTACTGTTAGAAAATCATCTAAATGACTTTTATTTGAAACTTGAAGATATAATTGCATTCACAACGGACGGAGCCAGTGTTATGGTTAAAATGGGCAAAAATTTTGATGGTCACCATCAGTTGTGTTTTGCTCACGGAATACAACTTGCAGTGCTGGACGTATTATATAAGACACGGAAAAGTACAACTACTGAACCAGAACTAGAAGATGAAGCTTCAGATACTGAAGAAATTGAAGAAAACGATGGCGGACTTTTCATAGAAGTACCTAGAGTTCTAGAACCAGAGTTTCTGTACAAAGATATTATAGTAAAAGTAAGAAAACTTGTTAAATCATTCAAAAAATCACCACTGAAGACCGATTTGTTGCAAAAATATTCTTTACAAGAGCATGGTAAAAGCCTCGATCTTATACTAGACTGCAAAACGCGATGGAACAGCTTATCAGATATGGTTGGACGATTTCTGAAATTGAAATCAAGTTTATTTAAGGCTTTATTAGACTTAAAATCAAATATAAGTTTCACAGACACAGAAATACAAGATCTACATAACATTCATCATAGTTTAGATATAATAAAAACTACAGTGATGGCATTGTGTCGCCGTGACTCGAATTTGTTAGCAGCAGATGCTGCGCTTCAGTTTATGTTAAATAAGCTTGATGCTCAGTCCAATGGGCTCAGTGACAAGCTTGCTGTATCCCTTAGAAAAAGAATAAAAGAAAGGCGAACAAATGTGTCTGGTGTCTTGCAGTATTTGCATAATAATGAAGAATATTATAAAACCGAAGAAACAGAAACTTTTACAAAACCGACGTCGGATTATATTAGAACATATGTTGCAAACTTATTAGAAAGGCTCAAATTTACACCGCCTACAAGTACACAAATGAGTTTAGATTCCGAAGCAGATGACAATGATGCTAATGATGGTTGTGGCGACGAGTTGACTGTTGCACAGCAACTAGAAAAAGAAATACAGAAAACTATGTCTACAGTAAACAAATCTGGAGTAAACACAGATCTTGAATCCATCATCAGAGTTGAAATGTGTATCTACGATAGCACTGGCGGCGGTCGTGAAGTTTTTCTAACAGCAGCTTATAATTATTTACTATGTATAATGCCTACTAGTGTTGAAGCAGAACGGGCATTTTCTTCTGCCGGCTATCTTTGTTCTAAACTAAGAAGTTCCCTTGGTGACAGAACATTGCATTCGTTATCATTTATGAGATCATATTATCAAGAACAAAGATTGGAAAAATAACCATATTTTATATTGTTTCTTACTTTTAAACCATTTGTGCGTGGTACATGTTTTGTTTGAATTGTTGATTGAGTTTAGTCAAAATCAAAATCGTCAATCAAATCAAAATATTACATTTTGATTTGATTGACGATTTTGATTTTGAGTTTAATTTTAAAATTATCATTTTAATCTGTAATTTACTTTTAATTCCTTAATATTATAATTTTTTTCATTTGAAGTTGTTTGATTTTTTACTTCTAAAATACGTAATAAGCCCAGAATTTATCGTGCTTTAAAAAATCAAAACAGTTAAGTACGTAATTACGTAGTTACGTAATTGAAGCATCAAAATGCGTAACTAGTTACGTAATTAGCAAATCCGTAATTTTGGAAGCACTAGCCGTGTCATATTGTTACGAGCTTGCGGATCGTGACAATAAAAACTGCCGATTTAATTACCAAAAATGACACTATAATTAAACAACACTGATAACAACTCAAACACACTAATTGCAAAACACAACTGCACTACTGATCACTTTAAAGTCGCACTCGATGAACGCTTGTATCGTTTGAAGTTTACTTGTCGCTTGATCGCTTCTTGTTCGACTGCGCCGGGTCGGGGTCCATACCGGCCTTATATAGTCCTCAGATAGTTCCAGAACCTTCTACTGTAGAATCATCTAGAATGTTCGAGAATATACCGGCCCCGACTGACCAGATGTCGATAGTTCTAGAAAATTCTAACATCGAACTTTCTAAAAGCATCTAGTATCGAGTAGCAGAACTAGCATACCACTTGCGCCATCTAGTAACGAGTAGCAGAACTAGATGCTTCATATTAATTCTACTTCACATACATACATAACATTACGCCTTGTTTCCCCGAAAGGTTAGGCAGAGGCGTACCCATAGTAGGAACACCCACATTTCGCCAGTTATGTTTAAGTCCCATGTAGTGGGGGCGAGCCTTTTGCCATCAACCGGACACAAGTCCAGATTCCGGGCTGAGAAGTTCCTAATGGAAAAATCTAATAACACTTTGTCCGACCCAGGAACTGAACCCAGGACCTCATGCTCAGCAGTAGCGCTTACGACCACTAGACCAACGAGACAGTCGAGGTAGTTTTCATTGTATTTTCTGGTATATTGGCGTGGCTTAGCTGACATAGGGCAAAACAATCTATTTACTGTTCTGTTCTCTAGTAATGTTAATTACTTTGCATACCAAATATTGTATAGAATCAAGTTTTTCTATCTGAACAGACAGATGTGCTGCTGGGGAGTTTGTTGCGCCACTTCTTCTTTCCAGCTAAAGCACTAGGAAGGGTAGAAGGGTGGGCATTTTGGGGGACTGTCTTATGTAATTTTGACGTTCGCAAAATGCTGATTCTCAGCCTTATTAGAATAAATGACTTTTGAATTTTGAATATTCAAGCTCACACGATACACGATTATCCTACGTTGCGGTTAGTGCGCCGTACCGTAAAGATACCATGCCATGTACAACGGGCCTTTGGGTGCATTCCAAAATTTCGTGTGTTGGTAGTTAGGTACAATCACAGTAATCAACTGATGAACACTTTTTATTATTATTTATATTGAAATCAACATTACGAATTATTGATTCACAGATATATAACTGCAAATATTTATGTATCTATCAAATCAAATAAATATATTTTATTTCACATAAATCTTAGACACTTATGGAATGTCAGAAGCTAGGTACACGGTTCCGGTTGGTAGTTTCCTATGGAAAAGAGCCGGCAAGAAGCTCCACGGTTAATCTCTTAAAAATAATTGGCTTTTTCAATATTTTCAAATAACAGTGATAATAGGTATGGTATAATAGGCCTACAAGTACCAGGTACTTAACAAAATAGAAAAGTTTCAACAAATCTACAGTCTAATAGCCCTAGAACGTTCTCACATTCACAAAATAAAAAATAATCTATAGAAAAGATTTAAAAATATATATACTTATACATACTAGCTTTTGCCCGCGGTTTCGCCCGCGTGGATGGCGGTTATCACGTAAAAAGTAGCCTATATCCTTCTCCATTATATCCCAGGCTATATCTCTGCCAAATTTCATGACGATCGGTTCAGCGGTTTAGGTGTGAAAACGTAACATACAGATAGACAGACAGACAGAGTTACTTTAACATTTATAATATTAGTATGGATAGTATGAATATATGTATATATATATACATAAAAATGAAAACCATGTATTTTAACCAAATGACATGATTGCAATTACAACAAAAGTAAAAATCTGAATAAATATCTTGCCCACAAAAGCCACTCATATAGAGAGTTGGATTTAGATTTGTAGGTATACTCGTATAATGTCAAATAATGAAAATATTACGTCAAGAAAGTACATAACAAACATCTTTATTTAGGAGCAGTTAATGAGGTACCAGGGAAGCCACATGTGCAGAAGAAATTTTTGCCAAACTTCCTTATCTTCAACGTAGTCTTTTATCTTATAATATGCTTTTGGATAAGGACACGTTTGATGTAGGTGTATCCATAATTATTACTTACATAATGTAAATGGACGTCATTTACTACTTGTGATGTTCATACATTGTTGTTGTGATGTTCTTGCGAGGTTTATAGTACATTTATACAAGGGAGGGTCAGCTAATTGCAGTAACTGACATTACCTACTTAAGTCATAATCATTTATGATTTAGTTAGAGATTATAGTACGTACTACGTATAACTTGGTGCTATGATTGCGAACAATGGCAGCTGCGTGGATTAGGTGAAACGGCGCATGGCTATGGCTAGAGGAGCAATAGACAAGCTAAAAATAAATATGGAGGAATCGCAACATCACTAAAGCCACTACGATCAGGCTCGTCCGTACACTGGTACTCCCCATATTTCTGTACGCAGCTGAGACGTGGACAATACGAGAACTGGAAAAGAAAAAAGTAGATGCTCTTGAAATGTGGTGCTGGAGAAGAATGCTTGGGATCTCGTAGACAGAATTCCGCACAAACGTGTCCATAGTCCAAGGACTCGGCATCAAACAACGTCTATGAGCACTAGTACAGTCTCGAATACTGAAGTTCTTTGGGCATGTTTCAAGACGGAATAATGATTCCATAGAGTGTCTAGTGGTGCAGGGCAGAGTAAAAGGTAATAGGCCACGCGGGAGGTCACCGATTAGGTGGACCGATCAAATTAAATCCGCGGTTTGAGGCCCTGCCAGACTGTCATCTAACAGAACCAGATAGAGGGAGATCGTGAGGCGAGTTACGACAACACCTGCGATTGGACATAGCTCATTGTGACCACGACCGCTCTGTCAAGAGCTAAGCGAAGAAGAAGAGAGATTCCCACATGCCCACATGGTGTTTCCATGCAACCTCGGCGAGTTTGTTATAAGTTGATGGCATAATTATGAGACAAGCATAATTAGCCTATAATCTTCCCACTGCACAGGACCCCTCTCTTCAAGGAGTAGGCTGTTATATACCACGCGGGCACAGTGCGGGTTGGTAGATATCACTTGTCTTCGAATTATTGGTTCTAGGACATGCTGGTTTCCTCGCGATGTTTTCCTTCACCATTTTTGAGAGCAGTGGTGATTAAATTATTAACACCAAGTAAAGCGCGTTCAGGATGATGTTGGGGCTGCTCCGCTGTTGCAGCGCTTCGACAATGGTTGTTTGTTTTTAGGCAACAATGCGCAAGCGAAGCACTTCGCTGCTGAGGCGAGTGCGGGGGAGAGCCAACTACATGCTAGCCACGCTCGCGGGATTTTTTGATTGTGCAATCATAACTCACTGTTGTAAGTAACCTGTGGCACGCTTGGAAGTATAAAAATATTCACAAGCGTGTTACGTGTCGGTTTATTTGACGATTTTTTTTATCGAATTTTAATTTGATTTAATTTGAGTTTTGATCTTGATTGTAATTTTAATTTTATCTTAATTTTATTTTATTTGAATTTTATGCGTAAATGTACGCTATGCTACGTATTATGAGTCTATTGTTACACGAATTTGAAAACGCCTGCCTGGGTTCGAACCTACGACCTACAACTCGTATGTCAGATTCGTCCGATCAGGACCAGGCCCGTACCGGACGGCGCGTACGTGTTCCACGCGCGCCTCAAAGAGATGTCAGCAACGACGAGGGGGCCCAATAGGGCCCAAGCCTGCCGGGTCAGCGGGATTGTCCGAAAGGGGTACCGCTGCCCCGGAACATAAAGGGCCAAGGAAGGAACACTGGTGGGTTTTAGACAGTAAGAGTCTGACTCCCTTCCGCTCCACCCAGAGCGGGAGGGGTCAAACGATGATTTCCCATCCTCAAAAAAAAAAAGGGCCGTTACCACTAGACCACCACTGTTGTTATAGATTAATTGAAGTTATTTGTGAATGACGTATTTGTAATTGACTGGTAAAGTCATTAATCTTGTTGGGTTCATTTATAATGCGTCATTATCGATAGTCACTTACTTAAATAGTCACTAAATAGCGAGACAAGCACTATTTTGTATAAAAAATAGAGACAACAATTAGGAGTCATTTAGATGAGCTGACAAGTGAATGTCTTGATGTAAAATCGTAAAACCATCCCATGACTAATTATTATTTTAAATTAAAAAAAAATAATAACAAAAAATATTACTTTTTTTTTTATTAATTATTAATCTTTCATTGAAGCACCTCTCTAACAGAACTATAAAGCCATCATGTGGAGAGCAAAATCTTCGAAACATTGTTTAAAACGTGAGGCTGTTTATGAAACATTTTTTTCAAGTAGTGCACTATCCTACTACAGGACAAACCATCCAATAGGAGAAGCAAGTAGTGGGAAGACAGGTATCCACCACCTCTTCATCTTCATCAAACCCCACATTTGCCACCCGGGCGTGATATGCAGTGGCCTATATGGAAAGCTCTCAATCGATTGCAAACCCAGGTAGGTGTTTGCAGCCGAAACACAATCTATCAAAGTAGGGATTACTGACCCCCCCAACACCCAGTGCGAGTGCGGTGTTTCTGTTCAGACCATGTCCCACTTGCTGGAGTGTTCTAAGTGCCCGTTCACTGATTCCGTGTGTGTGTGTGGTCACCTATTGGGCTTGTGGTGGCATCTACAACGCCACATCCAAACTACGCATCAAAGACCTGACGTCACAAATCCTGCATCGCGCAATCAAAGTTTACCGCGCGACTAGCATAAAAATACAACATCCCGACATCAACCGTCGGGCAGGCCCACCAGACACCCCGTCTGGTCAGAGGATCCTCCCTTTTTTATAGAGGACTAGCTTTTGCCCGCGGCTCCGCCCGCGTGGTTGTCGGTTATCGCGTAAAAAAGTAGCCTATGTCCTTCTCCATATCCCAGGCTATATCTCTGCCAAATTTCATGACAATCGGTTCAGCGGTTTAGGCATGAAAACGTAACATACAGACAGACAGAGTTACTTTCACATTTACAATATTAGTATGGATGAGTGAACTTTACACCCTGTTCCTCAAACCTGTATAGGCTTAAACAATATAAAAACAATGCACCATAGACTCGAAAACAAGAAGACTATCCTATTAGATTGGTGTTTCTGTTCCAGCCATTAATCTATTCTATTATACAAACACATATAGATTATACCTATACAAAGTTCAAGGTGTAATGCGCGCAACAGAAACCGTTATGGCATCCACGCTTACCGTGAAATTGAGTTCACTTCAAACAAAATAAATGGAAGCCTGGCATATCAACGTAAGAGGGAATTTAATGCAAATTAATATAAACGTCGACGTTGACAAACGATCGTGGGAGAAGTGTAATAGAATGTTCGTGGTGGCTAAGGCCTAATTGAATATTCACTTTGAATTTTTTCTGAACTTAATTTCACGGGTTACTTTGCTTTGTTGGTGACTGTACCGTGTGTTATTGTGTTAAGTTTATGATTTGATACTATTAGGGTTCCGTACCTCAAAGGGAAAAAACGGAACCCTTATAGGATCACTCGTGTGTCTGTCTGTCCGTCTGTCACAGCCAATTTGCTCAAAATGTAATGGACCGATTACCTAAGTTCAAATTTGGCATACATAAATGATAAATGATAAATGATTTTATTTCTGTAAGTAGGTTTTTACAAACACTTTTACACGTCAATCATATTTTAAAACTAGATGAGGTCGGCATTTCGTATCTGACTACTCTGAGAAGAAAGACCGAAACAAACTCAGAGGTCATTATACCAATTTTAGTGACCCAAAGACGGACGTGTACTGTAAATAAATTAATTTTGAATATTGGGGTCAGTTTTGGGGGGCAAACAAGAAAATTAAAAAAAAAAAGTTTTTCAAACTGTACCGTGTGACATATCAAATAAAAGGGCTTACTGTGAGGGTCTCAAATATATATTTTTTAATAAATTTAAAATATATTTTTTTTATAGTTATAAGTGAACATAGACGAAAATTTACCATTCCCCAACCTTATCTCCGAAACTACTGAACCTAAAATTATGAAAAAAATACAGAAAATAGTTATATACTTGTAGATTACAGGAAAATCCATAAGAAGTCTATGGTCTTAAAATAACATGGTAAATCTCTCGATATTGTGCGTACAAACTTACATTTGCAGTTGGAATGTATGGGGAGATTATGTTTACCAAATACAATGTTAAGTTTGTTCTTAGGATAAATACTTTCCAAATATGGGTTTGCTCTTGACTCTAGTCTAGGTCTGGGTGACAGAGACAAAGTCTACGACGGAGTGAGCTTACCCAGAAGAAGCCTGTTCACTCTCACTTTGAATAGATTAGGGTTGTATGCGTTCGGAAACACAGACGCAGGCTGAGAGTTCCACTCCTTTGCTGTACGCATTTCAAAAGCCGTTTGAAAACGCTTAGTGCGAGTTGGTGGAATATCAACTAGGTAGGGGTGGTAACTTGTAGTGCGTCTAGATGTCCGATGGTAGAAGGGGGCCGGTGGAATGGGGTCGTGGAGTTCATGGGCACACTCGCCGAAGTCCAATCTGTAGAAGACCGACAAGCAGGCAACCTTGCGGCGATGAGCCAAGCTGTGAAGCTTGGCATCCACCAGTTTTACGTCGCCAATGAGCCTCTTAGCTCTGCGTCCCACCGAGTCAAGCGCAGCAAGCTGGTACTTAACTGAGCCATCCCAAAGGTTGCTGCAATACTCCATGCAGGATCGGACTTGTGCTTTGTAAAGGGTTCGTCTTAGTTTCTTCTTCTTATTCTTCGAATGATAGCTATCCTTTAAAGCGCCATCTCCACGAGCGAGAGAATCTCAGCGATAGTATCACCGTGATATCGAGTTCTCGCCGCGATGATATCACCGTGTGGAGATTGCTTCATACAATTTATAGTAAGATTGATGCCACGGCGTGACTATCACCGTGGCACTCTCGTCCGTGTAGATGAAGCCTTAAGGTGAGCAAAAGTGTATCGGACTGACATACGACATCAAATGGCAACATTATTTTAATTGATGCATTTCCGGGTTCGATTCCCAGCGGGGGCAAAAATTTCTGGTCGTTTTGGTTGCTGGTAGGGCTAAGTCCGCCTTTTTTTTTTGTCGCTGAGAAATGCATTACGCATGCCCGCTCGTCGGGGGATGAGACGGGGTATGTGGAACTCCCTGCCAAAATGGCAGTATACCCACTAAAACTCAGCGGAGTTCCCTCATCGCCTTGATGGGAGGGTCATGGGAAACCGGCATAGCCTTTACGTCCACAACCCTCCCGGCGCATGCCCGCTTAGCTGGCGGGCCCCGCATGCCCCCTCGCCTGGGGGTGATATGGGAATGACCGGGAACACCTGGCCATTCCCGTCCGACACTGGTGGAGGCCTGTGCAATACAGGCAAGGGTGCCCCCGCACCCGTTGCCTGCTGGCCTCCACCTGGGACCCCGTGCCCGACGATCTCGCGACGGGTCAGGTCAGTGGCCCCGCCGCCTACCACTTTGCGGCCGCAGAGGATAGGGAGAGCGGCCAACGCAATACCGACACTCCTCTTCCTCTGCGGCCCCACCGCGTCCGCCATTCAACGGTGGCGACCCCGTCAAGGCCGCGGAAGGAAGGGAGAACGGCTCACCGCAATACCGGCACTCCTCTCCCGCCGCGGCCTCCCACACTCAGCCGCGATGCCGCATTCGACATCGCGGCCCGCCTCAGTTGCGATGACGCCGAAGCGGCACCGCAACCTACGGCCGCTACGTCGTCGGCTTAGCCGCAAAAGCCCTGACGAGCGGCCCCCTCCTCGGGTTCCTCTTAGCTTCACTGTGGCCCTCCAAGCCACGGCTACTGAGCCCCCCCGCCTCGACAATGCGGGAACCCACCGGGGGGGGTTCTAAGTCCGCCTGGCTAGCTACCACCATCTTATCTAAGTCTGTCACCAAAACAACAATGTTAGAACAATGTTGCCGTTGCGCATGTGCTCTTCGAATGCACAGGCGTCACCCAGATCAGAGCAGAAACCCTCGGGGAACCCAAATCCTATGCCGATATTGTGAACAGACGAGGAGACGTTATCAGCTTCTGGAAGGAGGTGGGCTGGTTGGAATAACCACCGACGGCCGCCATGGCCCACGCACAATGGTCCATCTTAAGGACTAAGTGCGGAAACCAAACCCTCTAACATAGAACAACAATGTTAACAGCATTTGTTGTGTTTCGGCAGTTAGAGGTAGGATACCCAGCTCCTCTGTGGTTGAGGATTCCGGCTGAAGCTCGCTTCCATCTTCGGCCTTATCATCACTTACCATCAGGTGAGATGAAGGCAAAGAGCTACCCCGTTGTATGAAAAAAAAAATTTTTTTTTTTCATTGTTCCATGAAATCGCACATTTTTACTTAAGAAAGCGCTCACAGGTCCACTAGCGCCACTCCTTTAAAAAATATTATCCTGTGACTGAGAAGGAATTATGAAAAACGGCTCAATCAGCAACCTCGGTAAGTGTATCTAGAAATTTCTAATACCTTTTATAAAGTTACGAAGTAACAAAATACGATCTAGAGGAATGTGGATGTTTTTATTTTGATCGAATTGTGTTTATATGTGTATGGCTTACACAACTAGCTAAGAAACGAAAATCTATAAGAAGTCTACAATAAATGAACGAATCTCCTTCCTACCAACGAACAAAAAGTTGAAGAACAATTCGAAGCGTAGCTGGTCTACGACGGCGTAGCTCACGTAGCGGACACAGCTACGCCGTAGTAGCCGTGCATTAACAACTTTCATACTATTTAATACAGAGTGTAAGGCCTCTGCCTCGAATCTTGCGGGCAGCGGCGGCGGCGCGGCGGCGGCGGCGGCGGCGCTGGAGCGGCAGGATCTAATGGTAAAATCAAATGGACCGGCCCTCGAAAACAGCGGCGCGGGCGCGGGCATCGAGCGGTGCACTCCAGTCAAACGGTGACCGCCCGCGCGTCTGCATTGCAGTGTTGTGCAATTTATTTTTGTGACGTTAGGAATAAATTTGAATCAAAAAGATGTTGTCGCCGTTGTTCAGACATTTCATTCGCGAATAAAAAGAAATATCTCGACGACACAACCACGAACACAACACTACGCCGCTATAGTGCCGCGCGATCTGCCCGCTGGTTTCGAGAACGGGTCTGCGTTGCCCGCGCCGCTCCCGCGCCGCCGCCGCCGCCGTTCCGATGCCCGCATGATTCGAGGCAGAGGCCTTACACCCTGTGTGTAGATACTTTGAAATGTTAGAAAAAAAAACCTGCGGAACCGTCAGGTTTAACGTAAGATCACGCTGGTGTACCGCCAACATTTGTATTTTCTAGATTAGAAGTTAGCGCGACGGAGTAACAATGCTCGGCTTACTCCCACAGGCATATAACGTAAGTCTGACAATCTCGTATCTCTGAAAAACTGACCTTTTATGGAATCCCGATTATATCCCAATTTCAATACAAATAGATATTATTACACTAAAACGAACGATAAATTCAATGCCATTGCTTAATTTAAAAGAAAAAGAACTGATACCTAAGCCTAACTTCAATCAAACACCAATCTTTTTCCACTTTGAAACAAAGAGGGAATTTTATCTTTATAAATCACACGGTTTTACAGAACGAAGCATTGCTATTACTCTTAGCTTCAATGAATTATTCGATAACGGGCTTCATGGGAGCTTAGTTTTTTTTATTTTTATATCACAGGCACATTGTAAAGCCTGATAATTTTATCTTGGTTTTATTTATGACGTTAAAAGCAGAAAGAAATATTTTTGTTAGCGTGGATTATACTCAACATATCACATTGTAAATTAGATAGATGGAATACTCTGTATTATGTACGGTGGTACCGTGTGGTGCCGGACGTAAAGAATAGCACCACCCCATTTCTTCCCGTGGGTGTCGTAAAAGGCGACTTAGGGACTTACTAGAGAATGGGCAGCAGCGTTCTCTATGCATTTTTAACACCATTCTGCGATCGCCAACTAGCCTGCCAAGCGTGGCGATTATGGCAAATTCCCCCCCTTTTGGGGGAGGCCTATGTCCAACAGTGGACGTCTTTCGGCTGAAATGATGATGATGATGAAACATAATATCCAGACCCCACTATTTCAATTGATCTTGCCAATCAGTAACAAAATTCCATCCCGATTTCCAGACTATTAGCGGGTAGCTGCTACAAGATTCCTCGGGTTCTCTTCACCTGGAGCCAGGCCTTTTCCGAATGCCAAGCAGAAGGCGCCCCCCTGCTCGTGGTGAACTCCCAGGCTGAACATGATGCTATCTTCAACCTTACGAATACCGAGGAGAGGGTCAGAGGATCTAGGGCCTCCGACTTCCTCGCTGGATTAAGAGCTGATAAGCCTATTGGAATTGCTACACTGGTGTTTAGGACTATTTTTAGTGAGTATTTCTTTTAATTATGTAAATACTCCTGTACAAGAATTTCCATATTCAGGGTGGAAAGTTGAAACGGGCTCTGGAGGGAAAGTGCACACCACCCAAAGAATATTTAAGGAACGCCACCCACTTCAACTTTCTACCTATTATTTTTAACCTCCAATGGAAAAAGAGGGGTGTTATAAGTTTAACGTGTGTATTTGTGTCCGTGTTAGCCGTCCCCCGACGCGACGACGCTTGGATCAAAATATTACCTACAACTTATATTAAACTGAAAAAGCTAATACATTTTTTTTTTACTTTTTAGAGGTTTTTGTTTGTGTCGGGAGTTTTTAGGGTTCCGTATTCAACAAGGAACCCTTACAGTTTCGCCATGTCCGTCTGTCTGTCTGTCTGTCTGCCCGCGGTTTATCTCACAGACTCTTAGTACTAGAAAGCTGTAATTTGGCATGGACATACATATTAATCACGCCGACAAAGTGGTAAAATAAAATATTTCAAGATTTTTATTTATTTATATATTTTAATATAATATGGTAAGTACCTAACTTATAAACTTAGCCCCACAAAACCATTGCAATGGTGTGACTGTGGGGTCAGTGAGTCTCTAGACAATAATACTTAAACACACCATATCCAAATAATATTTTTATAATTTACTTTTAAATCTATTTTTATTTGTGTGTATAATGTAATGTAATGTATTTATTTCACCACTTTAAATTTTTTCCGTTTGCGTAATATTAAGCTTTAAATAGCTTCTTTTTTTTTTGTTAGATTCAAGTTTCCGTCCCTCCTGCCAGCTAAATGGCTGTATTTGGCTCAACGCGCCTAAAGAAGTTTTCGAAAATATATATTTGGAAACACAATAAATCGAAATTGTTTGCGATTCTGTATTTTCACTTTTATTCATTTTAAGAATGTAAAAATGCTGATTTATTATTTACGATATCCATATTGATATTGTAATACAAACGATACGCTAGTAAATGACTTTGATCCGCTAAATATTGTTTCACAAAATATCCAATGTTCGAAATATTTTTTACGCATGAGAACTAAGTTATCGTTTTGATGAAAACGGGTCTACAATAGGACCCAATAATGTAGTCCCCAATAAAGAAAAAATACTTTGGAACCATTTTGGAACATTTGAAGTGTCCCTAAAATAAAACGTAAAGAGGCTTTATTTACATTTAGCGAGA
The DNA here is from genome assembly GCA_947523025.1 of Dryobota labecula. Taxonomy (NCBI): domain Eukaryota; kingdom Metazoa; phylum Arthropoda; class Insecta; order Lepidoptera; family Noctuidae; genus Dryobota; species Dryobota labecula. Next base: position 6,048,625 of record OX383292.1, read on the forward strand.
CGCGTCTGTGTTTACAACCTATTAACGACCCAGGAACATGTTGGAACATGAACATGTTTTGAGGCGTACACAGAAAATCCATCATGGCCACATAACTCGACGGGTCCATTACCAGTCGGCGGGCTGTCCCTAATTGAACCACTCCAAACAGTTAATCTTTCTTCGTGTCGCCTAAATAAGATTTAAAGTTAGCTGGACCCTTGTAATTTCCTTTATGTTGGCAGCAAATTGAAACATATACACGTACGCATATTACAACCTTTAGGTACCCAATGAATGCGGGTAGGCTGAATTTAATTTCATTGCCTGCGGTGTACGTATCCGGAATGAAGAAAATATTGGCCCTTAATTATTATAAAGATTATACCAGAACATAGCTGAATTTTCTACTGTGGGGTGAGGTTTTTTTTTTTTTAATACTACTTTACCTTTAATACGAATAATAATAATAATAATTCCCCCACCGCCGTATCTCTACGTTGACGTCGTGGTGGGGCTTGCGCGCTCCGAACTCTGGGTCTATGCCGGTAGAGTTTACTTTACTGGAACATTTCTAGGGTGAGGAGCCAGACCAAGAGAGATACAGAAGCCCGCAGGGCAGCATGTGGCGAGCTGTTGGGCAGTTGCGACCCCACGGACCCTATCTCCCGGGAGAAGTCATGTTCCTCATCTCTGGCTTGCCTTTATTGACCGGCTGGAGTGAACACTGACGAGGAACTGACCTCCCACCTCATTCTTGCCTTTATTGGCCGGCTTGAGTGGAGATTCGCAAGAGCAAACGTGCTCCGAGGAAGGAAGTATTCCAGTAAGTGCTTGTAGGGATCTTGACCATCTTCCGGGCTCTGGGATTGTTCTGAGAGCCGTGGAATACCTCTCCACTCCTCGAGCACCTGAGGATATGTTGCCCCCTTGTCGCTACGTCACTATGTGCTAGCGACCGTTTTCGGGGGCCCATTATTGAGTGTGCAAGTCACCCCCTGTCATTTTATCCGAGTATAATAAAACATTGATCAGGCAGGGGCCATAGTCCTTCCATAGTTTTAGGTAACCAGTCCATTTTAACCACCCAATCCCATAGTCCAATATTTTTGTTTCCATATCCTGCAATAGTCCTACACCAACCGGGGGTTGTCCTTGGGTGCACTTGCATCAGGCTTTCACGCCCTACCGCCGGCCTCGGTACGATCGAGGCGGTCCGGCCGGTGCTCGACCTTTGGCTCGGGAGGAGGCACGGCTCCCTGTCGTTTCGGGTGACGCAGGTGCTCTCGGGGCATGGTTGCTTCGGGAAGTACCTGTGTCGCATAAACAGGGAGCCGGACGCCCGGTGTCACCACTGCGTCGACTGTCGGGAGGACACGGCGTGGCATACGCTGGCAGAGTGTGCCGCTTGGGAGGAGCCGCGCCGTGCCCTCATCTCTGGAGTAGGCAGTGACCTCTCGCTGCCGGCCGTCGCTCGTTCGATGGTCGGCAGCGAGGAGTCCTGGGACGCGGTGGTTTCCTTCTGCGAGACAGTAATTTCGCAGAAGGAGGCTGCGGAACGGGAAAGGGAGATCTCGTCCACTAACCCGGCCCGCAGCAGGCGCACCGGGCGTCGGCGAAGGGCGGACAACGCCCTCTTCCAGCCCCCCTAAATGGGTCCAGGGACGACGGACTAGGGGACGTCCGTCGCCCCCCATATATCGGACCCGAGGTGGCGGCGCGTAGTGTTCCACGCGCGCCCCTCTGAGACGTCGCGGGGGGAGTCAAACACCTCACTCCCCCCCTCGACCGGAGGAGAGGCCTGCAGTGGCGGGCCGGCACCAGTCGGGGGTCGCGGAAGTATGTTCGTTCCCGTGACCCCCGGCGTAGGTGTGAGACGGAACACCGGGGTGGTTTTTAGTCAGTAAGAGTCTGACAGACCCCTCCGCCCGCCCCAGGGCGGAGGACATCCATGAGGATTTTCCACCCCGGAACAAAAAAAAAAAAAAAAAAAAAAAAATGGGTGCACTTGCATAGTGCGTACAGGGATAATCGTCGGTTGGTGCCTCATTTAATTAAAAAGCGTCTAACGGGCCTCTGCGAGTTGGCTTCGGCCCCTCGTACGCCTTACAAAGGTCCGGGACCCCAGGGTCCCGAGATATGTAGACATATATAAATAATAATAATAATAATAATAATTCTACTCCTAGATACAGCTTGCATTGTGAGGAGGTTCCTGTCTCTGCAGCCCTAACCACCAGTAGCTTGGACCCTGCTCCCGACACCAGCGGAACACTATTTATTATATTTTTAAATGGGTTTATATCTTTTTTAAGAAATATTTAAAAAAAAAATATCTGGATATAAAAAATTATTAACGTCATAATAATTCCTTTATTGCCAGGCAACTAAGGCCCATAGATAAAATACACAAATTATTCTTACAAAATGATAAACTAATACATATTAAAAACACTAAACACAGTAACTAAGTAGTACGTTGGGTCGGCGAAGTATTGCCCTAATAATATTAGGCTCTGTTTGAAAGTAATCTAATTTCATACGTATTTCGAAGAGCAAAAAACAAAAACTTGGTGAAGTAATTCATATGGTTTCACATTATTGTTCTCATCTTCGGAACAATTTCTGTGATTCTCGGTGTTATCTTTTTTTCCGTGGCCTGTCGGCTTGTCCGTTGAGCCGGGAAATAGGGATTTTCATTATGTCGGCGGTCGGTCGATGTGACATTGTCACGGGGTAAATCGCCCGTCATATGATCAGTTTGAGGATAAGATGCTGATCACGCACGGACACATGAGTTATAGTAGATAGTGACGTGTGACTGTCATACGTGTTGAATCGTTTTTCAGGGGTGGTGTTTTGTATGGGTGACGCGTTGGTATTTTGACATTGTACTTGGGAGTTTCTTTTTCTTTTCTTTCGTTTAAGTTCAATCTTCGAAGACAGACGCGTAGGTAGTAAAGCAATGGGGTATTTTGTGTATTGTAGGCAAACTCCGTGTAGTACCGTGTGGTGCCGGATGTAAAGAATAGCACCATCCTATTTCATCCCGTGGGTGTCGTAAAAGGCGACTAAGGGACGTACTAGAGAATGGGCAGCAGCGTTCTCTATGCATGTTTGATACCATACTGCGATCGCCAACCCGCCTGCCAAGCGTGGCGATTATGGCAAACCCCCCCAATTGGGGGAGGCTTATGTCCAGCAGTGGACTTCTTTCGGCTAAAATGATGATGATGAATGAGGCAAACTCAAGTTAGTTTGCATGTCCTCCGGTACCTACGTAGGTAGGTACTAAAACTACTAGGAATTTTCAATTCAACAACTTGATTAAACTATTGAGGGTGTATACGCTCCGTAGGTCCGTAGGTAGTCGTCAGAAGCCCTAAAGTCTGACAATCAGTTTTACCAATGGGTATCGTATTACCCAGTTACTGGGTTGTGGAGGTCAGATAGGCAGTCGCTCCATATAAAACACAGGTTACAGGTTTATCCGGTTACGGAACGAATTGCGATTTTAATTAATATAAAAGCAGAACTCACTACTTCGCAATCCCTCAATTTACAAACACCTGGGGGCAAAATTCGCTTCACTCCACAAAAACGGAAGGTGTTACAATAAGCACCGTTATAGGAAATTCTTGGGGTATTTACCCAGTTTGCCTCATCCGACGAGTTTTGACCCTTAGATATCGCGTTCTACTCGACACATCTGAACTACGGAGGGGTCACAACCCGCTGGTTGTGTTATAATGATTTCCTCGACACAATAGGCCAGCGGAGCGGTTCGCCGTTCTAATTATCGTTGTTAAGAGTTTCACTCAGTCATAAGCCGGAGTTTCATTCAACAATGGTGACACGTTTCAGTTTCATTGTTCGTTAATACGCCCGCAAACTTCGACTTGATTAAGATGGGCGCCGTGCACACCGTAGCGTTAAGTTGAAATGCGCGGCGAACGTTAATGAGAGCCACCGAGAGACAGCGTGTTCGGCTGTTAAACTTCTAGTTATTAATACATAGAGTTTTCTAAAGTTCCTTTATGTGCTAGAACCGTGCAGTTACTGTGATAACAGCTTTCGGAATGGCGGAGGTAATGTATGCGGCGCTATGTGATTTTCTCATTTCACGGTTGGCTGTTCTAATTTACTGTGTAACAGGTAGCCATATTTCGCGAATAATAACGTTGCCTTTATTGTAATGTTGTGAACAAAAACATTATTTCTTATATATTTTTGGGCACATCGGGGAGTTTGTTCGTTCTCTTTTAGTGGAAAATGTATATTTAATTACTTAATTTTATATAACTGTGTAATGATCAATGGATAATTATTATAATCTTTGCTTCTGACATAACTTCATTTACTTAATTTAATTCATTTTCTTATTTAATTAATTTTTATTTTGCTTTGTATTTTTGACATTAATTGAATTGATTTGAAATTCATATTTTTTGCGTCTTAAAATTAACTTTTACAACCATTAGGTATTACTTATAAAAACAAAATTGTGTATTGTTTTGGATTTAATATGGGTCCTGAAATAAATGTTTTTTTTATTTTTTATGTATACAGGAAAAGTTTTTAATTAGTGCGTAAATTTTGGCAAATAAACTTATAATAATAATAATAATACCAGCCTATAACTGTCCCACTGCTGGGCAAAGGCCTCTTCTCATACAGAGAAGGCACGAGCATTAATCACCACATCACGCTTGCTCAAGACGGGTTGGCGATTTCAGACTTATATTAACTATAAGTCCAGGTTTCCTCACGATGTTTTTCCTTCACCGATGTCAGTAATGTCCAAGATAAACTCAGAAAGTATATATGAATTGAAAAAGTCACATTGGTACTTGCCCAGATTTGAACCAACAACCTCATGCATGAGAGGCGAGGCCTTAACCAACGGGCCATCATGACACTTATAAACTTAAACGTGTTTTATTATGCAACGATTTCTTATTTTGATATGTTTTAGTACAAAAAAAATGAAGTTATCGTTAACGAACGATGTTTATTTTGAAACTGGTATAATGGATACTCGTCGCGCAGCGCACCGGCGTGGGCGGCGCGGTCAGTGAAGCGGAACGCAGTAGTAGGTACCTATCAGCTGTGCGCTCGCCCATTGATATTATTACGAATAGATTGTATCCATATTTTGCTGATATTAAGTGGACCAAAAAAAAAGTAGTGAACAAATAATGGAAATGTATTCTATGACTGATATTGAAGCTCCAAAAAAAAAAAATCTTGTATAATAGAGGTATACAATCTGCATAATAAAAATTAAATTCACTGACAGGCAACGCACTGCCTAAGCCGTTGGGCATAAGAAGCATGACATTTTTCACGCGAGTTCCATACACCCCCAAACACCCCAATTAGAATATTATGATATAATCATAATACATAGGTAGGTACACTGAATTTGTATTAATAAGTATAAAACTTATTAATCAATTTTTTTTTTCACATCTTTTATGCATTATTAGCGACCCGCCCCTGCTTAGCGTGGTTTTTACGCCTTGAAAAAACATCGTGATTTCTTAATTATACACATAAATTAGACCCATTTTTGCAAACAACGCGGTCTCACAGAAAGACACGTTAAGTGACTTTAATTTATAATAGGTATAATAATAATATTTAAAATTATTATTATAAATATAAAATATTATCAATATTTATATTCTAATATTTAAAAAATCAAATTTATATGTATTTATTGGAATTATTTACACTTGATTTCAACTTGAAAAAAAAATACTTACACTTAATGGCTTGTAAATAAGTAAGTTTGTAGTTTTAATACCTTTATGGATTCCTTAGCTCTCAAAATAATACAAAAAAAGTTGGTACTTTGTAGGACATTTTCACCCGAAAACGGAGTTCAAAGTTGATACAGTCAAAAATAGTGAAATTTATTTCATGCATTTTAAATGACTTTTCTCACATTTTTGCGATTAATATGGAGAATAATTTATGAATGTTAGTTAGGCTTGTGATCCAATTTTTTTTTTTTTTGCGCTACCTACTTTAAATCTTTTTACCTACCATTTTTACGTTACATGATGTACGCGTGGTGCGCTCCTTAAAAGTTATTCATTATTTATTTGACAACGCAGTAAGTAACGCCACCCCGTTATGTTAAGAAAAGGTCGGAAAGGTCGAATAAGAGTGACACTGTAGACAGTCACTCTAGCAGAGCATCGCATCGTTGTGTGGCGGCTGTCTATTGATGACAGTAGAGGATGTCAGGGCAGCAGCTGCCATAACGTCCAAGGGGAACTGCTATATTCCGACACAATCTTGATGATATTGCAAGTGCTAAACCACTTATACAATCGTATAAGTTCACTTCTGGTAGAAGATATTATGTTTGCTGGTATTTATTATTCAGAATTAAGATTAATATTGGATTTACTCAGTTACAGACCGACACTAAGTAAAATAAGGTCAATCAGCTCAATAAGGTGATCATTGGTTTTCAGTATTGTATTTTGCTAACAGAGGATTTTTTCTCAATAGGCTTCTAAAAAGTAATGGAAACTTATATCGATACAACAAAAAGTTTCAACAAAGAGACATATGCGCCCAGCAGTGTCTGTCTGTATGGATTAAGATGGTGATGAACAACTAGTAATATCCAAACCGGAATTTTCTAGAACACTACAATTTAGTACATAGTAGTTGTTCGACATTACAAAACAAGCACGTGCCTCTGAAAGTCCTAGCTGAAAGTTTATCCCGACTAATTAATGTAGAATTAAAACTTAAGGTCTAGTTCTTAACAAACTCCAACGTGTTGTACAACTTTTATAAAACTGAGTAAAAGAGGTTGTTGTATTAAAGGTCAACCTTAATTCTTCGAAGTGTTTCAAGTATTTAATTAAAGATATTAAGTCCCTTGTAAAGAACCTATAACTATTTACCGGACATGACTTTAGACTGAGTCGATTTTTTTAAACCATTCCGAAATATGAAATAAAAGCGTTTCTTGGACAAAGGAGTTTCTTGCCTATTCTTCTCCATACATAACCACATAAATTGTTAGTTGATTCAATTAGGGTCAACCCCTTTCAAAAGAATCAACTAACAATTTTTATTATTTTTGACTTTCAAAAGTGCCTTTTACGTGCCCATTTGAAATAAATGATTTTTGACTTTGACTTTGAAAACAACTGATGTTTTTCAGAAAGTACCCCCCGGAATACTGAATTTAAAAATGACTATTTTTTATGGTTTACATACTAAAGAGTATTCTTTATACATATGTATCTATCTATCCATCTAGCCATCTTTATTCAAAAACCCGAGAAACAAAACCAAGACGAGTTCAAGAAGAAATCTTAAAAGCGTTCCTGGTCTATGACGGCCTAGCTCACATAATAGATACAACTACGTAGTAGCTATATAGTGACCACTTCCATACTATTGAAGTATACCTTTATGATGACAGTGATGACCTATGGCACGAAACGTGGTCGCTCATAATGGGCCTTATTAAAGAGCTATATGCTTTGAGTTTCCCTACGCAATCGAATAAAAATTGAAGACATCCGCAGGAGATCCAAGGCAACAAAAAAAAAATGTAACTAATTAGATAAAACCACTAACTTATGACGACACGGAGGCGCCTAATTAATGCCTGCTCCATCCTTAACCTCACACAAACAATCTAATTCATTCGTGTTTCAATCACACACCCTCACATTCACATTCACACACCCTCACTCTCACTCACACACTCGCATGCCTGCGTGCGTGCTGCATGTTTAGATTTAATCTTCTTTTATTTTTTATTTTTAATATTGTTATTAACTACCTACCTATACATTTGCATAAAACATGTAAATGATACTTATTTAAGTTATGGAAGAGCGGAGTCTCCTAACACAGGCTTATCTGCTTAAAAGGAGGCTCCGATCACTAGTTGTTAAGGTAAACTTGGTAAAATAATAAATAATTTTTCAATTTTCAACCTACATAGCCCGAAGAATTGCCAAACTTAAGTAGCAGTGGACAGGGCACATTGCTCGCAGAACTGATTTGCCGATGGGGCCGAAAGGTTCTGGAGTGGGCGACCGCGTAATGGAAGACGTAGTGTTGGAAGGCCTCCCACAAGGTGAACCGATGATCTTATGAGGGCCGTAGGAATCCGCTGGATGCGGGAAGCATAGAACCGGTCGAAGTGGCGAAGCCAAGTGGATGTCTTTAGGCTGAAATGATGATACCTTTATCAATACTTTAATAGCATGGCCTATTATAATATTAACCATACAGTCTTACTACCTTGGACATACTAAGTTCGTGTCATACTATACGAAGCCAATGGGGAGAAAAACTGAAAGCTCATAGTTATCCGTCGACAAACCGCCATTGTTTTGTATATGTTGCTTACTTTTGTGTAGATCACAAGTTATACTGCCTCGTTGGTCTAGTGGTCGCAAACGCGACTGCTGAGCATGGGGTCCTGGATTCGATTCCCGGGTCGGGCAGTGTTATTGAGTTTTTCCATTAAGAATTTCTCAGTAGCAGCCCAGAGTCTGGATTTGTGCCCGGTTGATGGCAATAGGCTCGCCCCCTATTACATGGGACTTACACATAACTGGCGAAATGTGGGTGTTCCTACTATGGTTACACCTTTGCCTAACCTTTCGGGGAAACAAGGTATGATGTTATGTTATGAAGATAAATAAATATCATGCGACTTGGAGTGTAGCACTAAAAGACGAACAGGTTCGCCTGTTCGTCTTTTACCACTTCGCGTCTACCACTGGTAAAAAATCAGCTTTAGCGGAACATCAATTCATTAAGAACGTTTTAAGTGTCTGTGTTTGTTGACTTTAAATTCTTTTTTTTTTTTTTTTTTTGTGGAATACTGGAGGCACACGACAGAAATAACCTGAACAGTGTTGAAAACCAACTCGATGATCATCTCCCTGACTGAAAAACTTCAGAGATGTTAATTCGGGTGTATCCCACTATTTCTATTCCTGGGCCTGATTCAGACTGATTGTCCCACTACTTCTATTGCTATCGGCTGCGACAAAAAAAAAAAAACAATATGCATATATATGGCATCCATACATCTGCGTAATGACGAAGTGGCTTTGTGTGATTTGTACTGTAGATGATGTATGTGGTGAAGTATTTTTTTTAAATAATGGCAGATTATTAATTTGTTCTCCATTTTTTTTTTTGAATACCGAGAAGTCGTGTTTTAATTTTAATCTATTCATTAAAAGAGGTAAACTTTTCAAATAACATAACTGCATTTTTTTGTCGCAATAGAAATAATGGGATATAATTTGTAAAAAACGCTGGTCCCACTTTTTCTATTTTGTATTTCCATGGAAATAGTGGGATACACCCGTTAATTCTAGCAATCTAATATGATAATAATACAAAACACACACCTTTGCTATAAGTTACATTATATCACATCACATGTGCCTGTAGGAGTGTAGGTAAAGAAAACAGACTAAGTTCTCTTCGCGGCACCTGTATACGAATTTCTCCCATAAAATTCTTCAGGTTCCAAAATAATAGCACAATATAGTTTAGAGTTCTTGACGAAATATCGGGTTTCCAATTTTTCCTTCGAAAAGCTCTCTCCCGCAGTTTTCTTCTTTTAATATCTTTGGGGAATACATGGGTTCCCGGATTTTTGCAGTCACAAAAAAGCGGCCAAGTGCGAGTTGGACTCGCCCATGAAGGGTTCCGTAGCAGCAAGCGCGGTTTACGATTTATGACGTATTAAAAAAAAACTACTTACTAGATCTCGTTCAAACCAATTTTCGGTGGAAGTTTACATGTACATCATATATTTTTTTTAGCTTTTCATTCTCTTATTTTAGAAGTTACAGGGGGGGGGCAAATTTTAACACTTTGTAAGTGTCTCTCGCGCAAACTATTTAGTTTAGAAAAAAATGATATTAGAAACCTCAATATCATTTTTGAAGACCTATCCATAGACGCGTGCACTTCGCACGCTCAACCTCATAGCGACTGATACGGACTTATTTTTTTGTTCTCTGAGTGAATTCACAAGGAATGCTATGTTTGTAATATGTTATACATCAATGTAATGTTAGTATTTATTAAGTTAGAAGATAGGCGCATTTATCGTATTGGGTAATCCTGTAATGGTAGATGTAAGAAGATAAATAAATAAATACCCCACACGTAAGTATGGGTTTGATGAAAAAAAAATTTTAAGTTTCAGTTCTAAGTATGGGGATCCCCCAAAATTTCTTGTTTTTTTTTTTCTATTTTTGTGTGAAAATCTTAATGTGGTTCACAGAATACATCTACGTACCAAGTTTCAACAGTTCTTATACTTTCAGAAAAAAGTGGCTGTGACATACGGACGGACAGACAGACGGACATAACGAATCTCTAAGGATTCCGTTTTTTGCCATTTGGCTACGGAACCCTTAAAATGTAATATATTTACAAAAAATGTATGGATATTGACAGCTATAGCTATCGAATTTTTCGACGGAAAATGCTACCGACATTTTAAGTGAACAGGTGGCATTTTTATCCCCATAGCGACGACGCATATTTAACACGTTACAGCATAATTTACAAGAAACGAGTTTAATGTGACCAAGTCCTAAAATATTCAAGATTTTCAAATTTACAATTCCTGTATAGATTCTAGAACATAAAATGTATGGGCTGTATATAAGAATAAGAATAAATTTATTTAGCTAAGTTTACATTCAAGTGGATTGAATTACTAGACCTCACACTAGGATTCCCTGTGTTGTGAGATCCAGGCTCCCGTTCCGTTTACAATTTTTTAAAAGGATACATTTTTAAACTTAATATATAATACTATAAAAAGAGTGTATGCATGGTGGTGTAATTTGTGTCAGTTGTGTTGGTGTTGTAAGAGATTGTCTGTATGTTACACGCATTTAGTGAATTGTGGGTCGGTACTGTGATTTTTTACTTATACTAAGAAACTTTCTGTCATGTCGTAGACCAGTGGAAGAAGCCAATTTGTTACCGTACACTGCATTATTTTTATTTATTTTTTTGTTTGTTTTAATATTTTGTGTATACCGTTGAGTTTAGCGTATATGTGTTGTCCCATAAAACCGTAAGAGCTTCTGCTGATTGTTTTACTTCATCGGATTTTGTCCCAATTTACCCTTCGACTAGAAATGACACAAGTGCTCAAGGCAGTTTTATGAAATCGCAGGGTGACAGATAGTATGTTAAGCTGCCTCTCCCTAAGAACTCCAACTTCAGCATAGAGTTTATTCGTGGGGTACCGATAAGGTCGTATATAGGCAACTTTTAGAAAAACAATTTTTATATCATCCCGAGTGATTCGTAAAACTGGGCCTCAAGTCTGCTATTACAATAGTGTCAGAATGGTCTATCATTGATTTCATAATTGTTGCTTTTGACAAGTTTGGTAATCTACTAATATAATGGCGTCATTATGACTTTCCAATGGTCAGCCACTGACACTCCATTGAAAGAATTGGTAATCTCGTACATAATGACAAATGAAACTTCCTACTAAACTTCCAACTTCCTACTACTTCAGATTGCTTATAACACTAATAAATAATATGTAAAAATATATATAAATGAAATCTGGCATGAATAAATGTTCAAAATGCCATTGTAATACAATTCTATTACGACACCATTGACCGACCAATGATCGACCATTATTAATTTAGCAGATTACGAACTTTTAGTAAAATGACAATGGGATCGTGTTGGAGTGACGAATTTATAAAAATAGCAGACTTGGGCCCCTGGTCTCACTAAATAGATTACTGCAGTATGGTCACGTTATAGAGTTTATGCACTTTAGAGCCTACGTGTGACACCTTAATGATGAAAGTTATTCCAGTAGTGCTTTGTAGTTGTTCGGGATGGCCCCGGGCCACTATTTTAATTTTGTATGTACCTATGTCCTTACATAGGTACATACAAAATTAAAATAGTCTATTGTCACTTTCCAAGCTTGAACCAACAACCTCGAGGTCAAGAAGCGGTCCCCTTGCCCGGGGCCATCCCGAACAACAAAAATGATGTTAGGAAAAAATATCTTACAGAAATGGATCACGCTGCTACAACGCGAAGGGTAAGGCACTAAGCAGGCGTGGTGATTAATGTTAGCTTAAACTGGCCTTATAAAGAACTCTTAGTAAATTTCAATATAAATACAAATAGTTATCATTAGATGAGTAGCTAATAGCATCATCATCTTCCTGCCCTTGTCCCTTGTTACTTGGGGTCGGCGCAACACGTTTTCTTTTTCCATTCCCCCCTGTCAACCGTCACTCTATCATTCACTCCCTTCTCTTTCATATCATTCTTCACACAATCCATCCATATTTTATGGGCCTTCCTCTCCCTCTCCATCCATCCTCATTTATCTTCATCACTCTCCTCGTCACATGCATTTCCTCCCTCCTCATCACATGCCCATACCATGCCAAACGACGTCCTTTCAACTTTTCTGTCACCGGCGCCACTTTCAAACTTCCCCTTATATACTCATTTCTGACTTTATCCATTCTCGTCACTTCACACATCCATCTCAACATTCTCATCTCCGTTACATGCAATCTTTTTTCATCCGTCCTCGTCACGGCCCAGCATTCCGATCCATACAATACGACAGGCCCTATCACAGACTTGTAGATTTTCCCTTTTAACTTAAGGGGCATCCGTGGGTCGCAAATTGTTCCTGTGACCTGTCGCCATTAGATGATGAGTAGCTAATAGCATTATGATGAATAGCTATCATTGGAAGAAAGTAGCCTCCTTATTGCAGCGCGTGCGAGGCAGTAGCAACAGTATCCTGCAGATGGTTGTATCTCGTGCGGAGTGCCCCATCCGGAACAAATGGATGCATATTGTGATGGGTGTTGACTAACATAGTTCATAAGATTTCACTAACACAATAGGTAATTATAAGTAATGGTATTGTAATTGTAATAATTTATTTCTCTGTATTTTATTTTATTATCTGTATTTTTCAATGTATTTTTATAATTTGTAATTTGTATGAATTAATTTTATCTGGAATAAACTAATTAATTACTCTAAAGAGCAAGATACATTCAATTTTAAAGAAAAAGAACAGATACCTAAGCCTTACTTACTAACTAATCATTTTCTTTATATTTTTTATGACATTCATTTTATTTTCTGTGGTTAATATACTTTAACTCACACACTGACATAGGTTATTAAAAGTTAAAATTGTAGGGAAATCATCTACTTTTTACAATGTTTGTAAATATGTGAGCATCATGTATCTAACGCATAATTAATTTGTCTGTCATTGCTTCACCTTTCATTCTTTTTACCTATTGTGGTATAGTAATTTTATTCTAGGTAAGTGCATCGTCTTCACATATAATTAATAATTAATGTATACAAATATTGTTAACATTTTAAAAGAGTAAGTATGGAGTTTCTTGCCCATTCTTCTCCATACGTAACTACCTTTAGGAAGGGGCAACTAGAATCAATTAATTATTGTTGTAAATTTTGACGTTCAAAAGTGCCTTTTATGTGCCTATTTGAAATAAATAATTTGACTTTGACTTTGAATCAAATACCAATCTGTTTCCACTTTGAAACAAAGAGGGAATTTTATCGGTAGAATTTAATTTATTGTTATAAATCACAAGTTTTACAGTACGAAGCAGTCTTATTATTATTATCTGCAATGAATTATTCGATAACGGGTTTCAGGGCACTTATAAAATGTTTTCGAAATCACAAGCACGTTTTGAAGCCTGATAATTTTATCTTCGGTTTATTTATGACGTTAACAGCAGAGTGAGAGTGAGTGTGTGTGAGTGTGGTTAATGTAGCTTCTTCAGGGCACTTATAAAATGTTTTCGAAATCACAGGCACGTTTTAAGGCCTGATAATTTTATCTTCTTTTTATTTATGACGTTCACAGCAGAGTGAGTGAGAGTGAGTGTGTGTGAGTGTGGTTAGTGTAGCTTATATTCGCATTGTAAATTAAAAAGACAGATACTCGTATCATCATCTGCCTAGCCTTTTCCCAACAATGTTTTGGTCAGCTTCCAGTCTACCCAGATGCAACCGAATACCAGTATTTTACATGGAGCGACTGCCTATCGGACCTCCACAACCCAGTTACTGGGTAATACGATACCACTTGGTAAGACTGATTGTCAAACTTTCGGGCTTCTGACGACTCGTAACGACTGTCAGAGATTCACCTACATAATATTCTTAATTTGGTGTGAAAAACACACACCATATAAATTGAAGTAGTAGGTAAAGAAGAGAAGGGAAGAAAAAGAAAGGGGAAATAAAGGGGTAAAGGGTTGGGAAGAGGTATCCACCACTTCAAGACTTCGTAAAGCCCCAGGAGCACCTGCCTCCCGGTTGCGAACTACAGTGGCCTGTTTAGAAAGCTCTCAATTGACTGCGAACTCAAATAGACCGCTGCAAACATAACCTGGCGAAGTGGGGCATAGTCGATTCACCTAAGACTCAATGCAAGTGCGGTGCTCCTGAACAGACTATGTCCCATCTGCTGGAGTGTCCCAATTGTCCGTTCGCCTGCGCCCTTGACGATTTGAATAATGCCTCTGACACCGCAATAAATGTGGTTACCTACTGGGGCCAAACAGTATAGATGTACCGTCGAACGAAAAGAAAAAAAAAATACTTAGGCAGACTCGATGTGCATAACTACGGATTGGAAATTAACTACGTTGTTTCATGAACTTTATATTTACCTCTATAGTTATGAGGAACAGGGTATACAGTTTACTTATCCTCTATAGAAAAGGGAGGATCCTCCGACCACTTTTTTTTAATTTTTATTTATAAACACAAGTTGTTTCCTTATAATTTAACAAATGTGACAGACCGTGGGGTGAATAAATACTCAGGTTCTTGACGCACCAGTATATTTTCGGGCAGCACTTCCTCTAAAAATGCGAGGTCACAGAATGGACCTCAACTTACAAAATCCTTCTACTTTTATATGACTCGGAAGCCGTTACAATACTCGTACAACTGAACTTAACAAATATAAGATACATCCGGTAGGTTATTTTAAAGACTAATAAAAATGATTAAACTGTTGGTAAAAGCATCAAATAATTAAATTAGAATTATAGTGAAATAAATAAATTTATAAGTATGATTTTAAACTCCAATATTCGTCTAATGACGTCACTACCAGGAAGTATTAAATGCATGAACAATTACGTTATTGATCTTAATTTACAATTAATTACTGATTCTATTTGTTAATATTTAGGTATTACATGATAATATAATTATTTATGATAAAATATAGTAATCAAAATGTAGAAGTAGTAGGATGTGACGTATGTTGTGAGGTGGTGTCACTAGGGGCGATGATTAGCTGCTAACACAAAGCACACTATTAGACCCCTGGGGTCTGCCTTAGTATGCCATACGGGTGATTTGTCTGGTGTTAATTAATAAGTTCTACATACAAGAATATTATGCGAAGGTCAGAGGATCCTTCCGGTTTCCAGTCAGTGGATTTTTGAATATTTTTAATTGTTGAATTATAATAAATATGTTAGGCTTAGATTTTTGATTATTTGTATTTTATGTTTTTTTAGACGTCTGAATCCAGAGCCCCACTTTTTTAATTTTGACAGTTTTTTTTTTCTCTTTATTTTTTTAATCTTTTAAATTTTTGAATAAAAAAAATAAGACTCAAAATGATTGTTGGATTATATTATAGTCTTTTATTTAAAAACATATTTATACTTAAAACTATATTTGCAAAGCTTTTGAGCCTGACTATTAATACGTCAGCTACCCTTTTGTAGTATTCCGGTACTTATTTAAATTAGCTTTATGATTAAAATATGGTGGAGTACTTTGAGAATATTTTAATGTTATCATGGAGTAGAATGAAACCTAATTAAAAATATTATATTTTTCATGGAGCAGTTTGGGAACTCTTTTTGGAGTACTTTGGGAATAAGCCCATCATTCAGCTTTTACTAAGATCAAAGAAAGAAATGTGGAAAGAGGAAGAATATGGATTTGCATTTTGTATGAAAGGTGGTCTTACCTTAGTCTCAGTAACAGAATAAGTATCTTTTTAACGATAGATATAACTAATTAAGCAAATAATTTGATTTGACATGAGTAGCAGAGTTGGTAGCATTTGGAGCATGGAGTTAGGATATTACGTAATTATGAACTCGTCAAGTGATTTACGGGCATACGTATGTCCGCCATTAACCGTCCACTGAAAGCCGCACGGACCCACGCGTGTCCAGAATTACAATACGCTCGGAGTCGACACGGATTTTGTCGCGTATTTTAATTTCGATGTTAAATGGCAAAGGACGATAAATTTAACAAAAGAGTAACGAAAAAGAACGGGCACAAATAAAAAACCGGTCAAGTGCGTGTCGAACCACGCGCAATGAAGGGTTCCATACCTGGGTTCAATTTATCCCAAGCACAAACTTAACATTGTACATGTTCTCAGTGTTCAGAACATGTTTTTCAACTGCAAATGTAAGTTGGTCGGTAAATTATAAAGCCTACTTATAACCGGATACAACTCGTCTCCGACATACATTTATTACTTCAATACTTGTTTCACGAACTCATTTTATTCCTACGTACCTACAAAAACAAATGAAATGGAAAAGCTAGTCGGCTCACACAAAGAAATCGAACATGTGCCTTTTAACAATGCCCATCAAATGACTGAATAAACATCAGAGAACCTTTTTCACGCCAATATTGCGATATAATAATATCTATGTAATTTGGGATGGTAGGTATACTATATTAATCACGCCGAAAAAGTGGTAAAATAAAATCTTGAAATATATTTTTGAAGTGAAAACTTCTTTGGCCGCGTTGAGCGATTTTTGGTAGTGGAAAAACTTATGGGTTCGCGTCACCGAAATGCGCAACATGCTCGTGACATGTTGCGCCAGAAGACTGACAACGCGTAGCGCGTAGGAAGTGATTTAAAAATAAAAAAAAGAACACAGTTATTCCAAAGTTTTGAGTTTTCAATTGCCAGTCCTTATGACTGCCAATTTTTTTTTATTATTTACTCGGTAGGTACCCAGTAAATTCACAGCAGTAGTATATAGTATTATGAAGTTAAAAGGAAAACTATCACAGCTAAGTAGGCTTTACAAGTTACCGAGTCATAGTCTAACAACTTACATGGAAGAACATGTTTTTCAACTACAATGTTAAGTTTTTTCTTGGGATAAATTTATACCGCCTACGGAACCCTTCATTGTGCGTGACCTGACATGCACTTGGCCGGTGTTTATAGAAAACATCTCTAATAAAATCTGTGCTCGTGTTTTTTTTTTTTGTAAATAAAATAATAATGTATCTTTGATATTATGTACAGAACTAATTCCGAACATGCCTTCCGCTGTAGGTAAGTCCTTTCTTAACTCAAAACCCGGTTCCATAAGCAAAGATCCCTATCAAAATACAACAAAAGATACAAATTAACAAAGTTGAACTCCAATTTCCGGGCAAAGTTACCACGATCCTGGGCAAAGTTTGCCCTCTACAGCTTGTAGAACATCGGGCCTCATTTGTGGCATGATAAGTAGTCGTTGTACCACCGATACATGGCGAGATTGCCTGGCTGTTCTCCAAATTAGCTAACTAATGTACACAATAACTGGTTTGAAGCGGTTGCGTGGTGGCAGTTTTAATTTTAGGTAGGTTGGCGTACTTTGTGTAGTAAGTTTTTATATTCTGAGGTTAGAAAACAGAAAACCAAAGTTTTTTTGAAGAAAAATCTCGCATTACCGTAGCCGAAAACATGACGAAAGTCTTTGATCAGTGCGTGTTGCCAGTGATGACCTATGGAATTGAAACGTGGTGGCTAACAATTGGCCTTATTAGAAGACTAAGCCTCCCAAAGGGCTATAGTTGGAGTTTCCTACATGATCGAATCAGAAATTAACAGATCTACAAGAGAACCAAGTCAAATGAAATCAAATCAAAAGTCATTCCTTCAAATTAGGCTGAGAATCAGCACTTTTCGAACGTCAAAATTACGGACAGTCCCCAAAAACGCCAACCCTTCACCGACCATTCTAGGTAACCGACATAGCTCGAAGAACTTCCAAACTTAAGTGGCAATGGGCAGGGTACATTGCTCGCAGAACAGTTGGCCTATGGAGCCAAAATGTTCTGGAGTGGCTACCGCGTATTGTTGGAAGGCCTCCCATAAGGTGGACCGATGACCTTGGGAAGGCCGCAGGAATCCCTTGAAACCGTTCGAAATGGCTGTCCTATGTCCAGCAGTGAAGAAGAAAGAAAAGAAGAAAGAAGAATTGTTTATTCTGCACAAACAAAACGCAAATTACATAAAAAATAGACAAAATACACATACTAATACAAAGTAACTAAAAGCCTTGTATTCAAAACCTTAAATGTAACAATAAAAATAAAAAGTTTGACTGTTGTCCATTGCTTGATGACAGGCCAAGACCACAGATAATAGATGTTGCATAATCTATTGCGTTGTGCAACATTGGTAAATGACCACAAACAAATATAACAAAAACTAAATGTTTAGCGCAGTGGAAATTATCTACCTTTGCAACAAACAACAAATTACAAGTAAAATAAAGCCGTGCGTCGCATCTGTGCAAGAATAGGTGGGGAATAGGTGGGATGACGTCTTTCGGCAGAAATCATGATGATGAATACCGTAGTCGGGTAAAAATGTCACAAAAAATTGTTCGTAGAATGATATCTTATAAGTAGAATACCTACCTCAGAACACTCGGTTTCTGAGGTAGGATTTTTAAGCCAGCGCATGATATCTTCAAGACACAATCATGTCGTTTCTGAGCATCCAGGTAAGGACATTTTTTGCTTGGATACATATATGAATAACTTTGTCCAGCCAATATTTATGATAGTGACTTGTATTTCTTTGAATGTGTTTCTATAAAATGGGGCGATAAATAAACCATCTTCTATATGTATACTTATTGTGAATTAAAGTCTCTTTTGTCTCTGTCTGCGTGGTCGCGTTCTTCTACTAATTTACGCGGAGCATTTTGATGCGGTTTCACCATCATTTTGAGATTGTTTTTCTGGAAGGTTTATGTATATGACGGAGAAGGTGCGTATCTCTCGTTATCAAAAGCCATATTTAAAATACTGTGGGCGTACTATGGGTAGTGTTGGTTATTGCGCAATAGGAAATCCGTTTGCAGTTCAAATAAGATTATTTACAGAATTTTCAATCAAATAAATAACACTAGTACCACACACTGTAGGTACACGACACAACGAAAAGGAACACGAGACAGTTTCTAAACGTATTCACTGCTCGACGGCCACCGACAAACTGAACTTAACTCCGGTCGAGCGATATGCTGTAGACTCTGTCGAGCGCCGCTAGGCAGCGCTGGCATCCCGATTAGTCAAATCAGTAACTCACATATTTGCGACATAAATAATACATTAATACTACAAACATGTAATAGTTTTCGATGTTTTGTTAAGTCGTAAAAATCGTACGACACAAGGGCAGGTTGCTAGTAATTATTACAAAATAAACACCAATAACATAAACGCGAGCTTACATATTTTTAAAAAATTGTTATGATACGAGTATTTACACAAAAAATAAGTAAGTACCTGTATCTGCAATCTGTCTTTTCAATTGACACACTCCAATATGATGTAAAAGCCTTGTAATACCCGTGGGAGACGCCGCGTGCGATGTATACGGTATACACAAACATTGTATATAGTATACATTGGAATATCGAAATACATTAACAAAATAAATATCGGAGATCCGCCCAAGCGAGTCACATTTCACTAATACCTTATATTATTCTTTATTTATCTTTGATTCAGCAACACGACCCTACCAAGAGTTTTCGCGCCTACATGTTGCTAATGCAGTAGGAAATTAGAATCGCATTATGAATTAATAATCTTCTAAACACCCGCAGCTTATTGCTTAACACACTCTTACGAGTATAACAGCTAACTATCATCATCATCATCATCATTTCAGCCGAAAGTCGTCCACTGCTGGATATAGGCCTCCCCCCAAGCACCGCCACCTCGACCGGTTCCGTGCTTCCCGCATCCAGCGGATTCCTGCGGCTTTCACAAGGTCATCAGTCCTCCTTGTGGGAGGCTTTCCTACGCTACGTCTTCCGGTACGCGGTCGCCACTCCAGAACTTTTCGGCCCCAACAGCCATCTGTTCTGCGAGCAATTTGCCCTGCCCATTGCCACTTAAGTTTGGCAATTCTTCGAGCTATATTGGTAACTGTTTGAGAAACAGTTGTGGTATTTTATTCATGTTCTGTTCACGTTCACGATAACCAACTCAAAAGCCTGGTGTTGGACTGCCAATACGAAAGTGATTGTCATTAGGAATCAGGGGCCTTACTCCCGACAATATCGAGTTCTGAATCAATCGAATTGGATTCGAAATAAATGCCGATCCATACTCTTGAATCCGACACTAGCGCACGATCGCGCAGTGGTTCGAAGCGAAACTAACTTCGATCGAAATATTCGTTAGGATCGAAAAGTTCGTATTCCACACGCCATCTGACAGATAGATATCGAGTTGCTGGGTCAAAATTATAAACTTAAAAATTATACTACTTTATTCAGATCGAGTGAGATTTTAGAAAGAAAAAAAGCACTTGGGTATCGTTTTTTACGTGGGAAAGTGAAAACATTAACTACCTAAAAGTTACTAACCAAAGACATAGAGCACTTGACGATGTCGTAATCTGCCAGATACGCATAACAACGCTGATAATACTCGAACCTATGTCGATCTTGGTTTACGATTCGAATTGGTTCGGGAGTAAGGTTTTAAATCGAGTTCGGATCATAAACGAGATCGAATCGGAAACAAAATCAAACTCGAATCGTTTTCGGGAGTAAGGCCCCTGTTACAAAACTAGGCTGGTGCTCATTGTTCAGGCATAAAGGTGGGAGT
Source organism: Dryobota labecula (assembly GCA_947523025.1). Classification (NCBI taxonomy): domain Eukaryota; kingdom Metazoa; phylum Arthropoda; class Insecta; order Lepidoptera; family Noctuidae; genus Dryobota; species Dryobota labecula. The sequence goes on from OX383292.1 coordinate 6,069,613, forward strand.
CCAACCGAAATGTTATATAGTCCAAAATACACTTTTAGGTACGTTTCTAGTTTCGAATACGATACTGAAAAGTGATAAATTGTGTATGCATAGGTACTTTAAAAACACATTAGTACACGTCCGAGCGAAATAACATCGGATTCGCTTTCCTTACTATATAACAATTTTTGTTACCTATGTGATTATTTTCGAAACGTTTTCACGTATATACAATCTATCATTGTATGTATCAGGCTTAGCATTTAGCATTAGCATTTCTTAAGATGTATTTGTTTTTACGAGTATTATTGCAAAAAACATTATTTATCGCTGTTCTTGTTCCATATTTTACGCAAAACTGTTGTGTGTTGACGGCACGGTTGGCGCAGTGGTTAAGCGACTAACTACTTGACTGCTGCGCTGCGTGTCGCGGGTTCGATTCCCGCACGGAACAAATATTTGTATGGCCTACAAGTAGTTGTTCCGGGTCTGGCTGTTAGCCACAATTCAGGAGAAATTCCTAGGGTTTAAAAAAAAATATCCTGACAGTAGTAATTTTTGTAAAACATATTTCTAGTAGTTTTGGGAAATGCCGTCAATTTGAATACTTCCCATTTTTTTTATTTCCGATTAAAAAATGTTATTAAAGGCTCTTACAAACAGGCGCGACACGCGACGCGACACCAAGACACCGCGTGACGCGCCTGTTTGTAGGAGCCTTTAATTGTTATACACATTTTCCGACTGAAATAATGATGACATCACTCACAATAAAACTTTCCAGTCAAAACAAAGCCAGCGTATATACCTACCAAAATAGATCAGTCCAGACTGCAATCCTGCAACGTTGCATTGCGTATGAACGTGAAATACTGGTGCTAAAGTAAATATATGAACCATTACTGTAACATATGGTAGGTGCCCGGCACGTGTTTGTCCGTCAGAAATTCAGATTAATTTTAATACTGTTTCATTACTAAAATTTTACGAAAACTGTATCTTTTTCAGTTTTCAAGGGTGTGAGAGGAAAATATTGTTTGTATATTTGTGCGTTCAGTATTTTGATATCTTTTAGAGTTTAGAGCGTCGTTATAGTTATAGCCTATTACTAGCTGCTGCCCGCGGTTTCGCCCGCGTGGTTTTTTCTAGAATAAAAGTAGTAGTAGCCTAAGTAGTAACTTAGGCTAAAAAAAAAACAATTTTTAATTTATTCTGTCTGTCAAAAAACAATTTTTGAATTATTCTGGCTGTTTGTTCTGGCTAATCTCCGAAACGGCTGGACCTATTTTTACGGGACTTTCATTGGCAGAAAGCAGATATTATAGGTATTAACTTATAAAGTCTGCTATCTGGCAATTACTTCCACCATTGCCAGATAAATTAATATTAATAATAAATACTTTGACACTACTGACTACAAAAGTATATTAAAAATGTCAAAAGTATTGTATTTTTGACATTTTTAATACACTTTTGTTAGCTGAATTAACTTTAAAATAATGATATTGACCTGAAAATAATTATTAATAATCATAAATAACTATTGATATTTGCACGCCATAGTATGTGGCAAACATGTCTGAACCTGTATTTTTCTTTATGTCATCTTGCATGCACGTTTATTTAATACTTGTATGTGTACACATGTTAAAGTAAATAAATATATCTTAACTTATCTTATCTTTAAAAAAAAATGTTTTTTTTTTGTTTTGTTTCATAAGCATTTAGTAAAAAGCTGTGATTTTGACTTTACATATACTAATTTTATTTATTTGTATAGATTTATATAGATTTTGCAGCCAAAAGAAGAGGATTTGTCTGAGGAAGTAAATACTAACATTACTATTTATTTATTTTTCTCTTGTTTATTTATGAACCTACCTTTTAATGCATGTCATAACTATGCTTAACGTATCTCATTTTTGCCTATCGCGCTTCTATAACGTAATCCCTGTAAATTGAGAGGTCTGGCTCTTGTGATACAAAAACTCCTAGTACAAGAGTCAAGGCTACACAGATGTTTGTGTCTTGAAGTGTAAATAAATAAATAATTATTATTTTTATATATTTTACATATTTCGGGACCCTGGGGTCCCGGACCTTTGGAAGGCGTACCAGGGGCCGAAGCTAACTCGCAGAGGCCCATTAGACGCTTTTTAATTAAATGTGGCACCAACCGACGATGATCCCTGTACGCACTATGCAAGTGTACCCAAGGACAACCCCCGGTTGATGTAGGACTATTGCAAGATATGGAAAGAGTTTGGGTGGTTATAATGGACTGGTTACCTAAAACTATGGAAGGACTATGGCCCCTGCCTGATCAATATTTTATTATACACGGATAAAATGGCAGGGGGTGACTTGCACACTCAATAATAGGCCCCCGAAAACGGTCGCTAGCACATAGTGACGTAGCGACAAGGGGGCAACATGTCCTGAGGTGCTCGAGGAGTGGAGAGGTATTCCACGGCTCTCAGAACAATCCCAGAGCCCGGAAGATGGTCAAGATCCCTACAAGCACTTACTGGAATACTTCCTTCCTCCGAGCATGTTTGTTCTTGCGAATCTCCACTCAAGTCGGCCAATAAAGCCAAGAATGAGGTGGGAGCTCCGTTCCTCGTCAGTGTTCACTCCAACGGGCCAATAAAGGCAAGCCAGAGATGAGGAGGAACAAGACTTCTCCCGGGAGTTAGGGTCCGTGGGGTCGCAACTGCCCAACAGCTAGCCACATGCTGCCCTGCGGGTTTCTGTATCTCTCTTGGTCTGGCTTCTCACCCTAGATTTATTATGATTATTTCTATTCCTGCCACCAAGCAACCTACATAAGCCTTCTTAGAAAAAGCAATTCCTAGGAAGGCTCTTTTACAGCCAGTATAGGAAACAGGAATATACAAAATTGTCTGTCAGGGCCAAAAACCATCTCAGCGTTGCATGGCTGCAGACGGCAGTAACTTCTGTCTTCTAGGTGGCCTATTTGCCAATTTAAATCTCTACTTCTTAATACTAATTTAAAAAGAAAAAATTTGTGATTTTTATAAATTTTGTGTTTTAAATTAAAAATTTATTTACATGAACGGGGTATCTTCCGTGATATTTTGTTGAAATAAAACAATTTTTTATTAACTATGGGTTTGTTCTTGACTTTAGTCTAGGTCTGGGTGACAGAGACAAAGTCTACGATGGAGTGAGCTTACCCAGAAGAAGCCTGTTCACTCACACTTTGAATAGATTAGGGTTGTATGCGTTCGGAAACACAGACGCAGGCAGAGAGTTCCACTCCTTTGCTGTGCGCATTATAAAAGACGTTTGAAAACGCTTAGTGCGAGTTGGTGGAATATCAACTAGGTAGGGGTGGTAACTTGCAGTGCGTCTAGATGTCCGATGGTAAAAGTATAAATGATGAGTGATGTCATCATCATAATATGTGTATAACAATTCATAATCTTATACACATTAAGAAAGTGAAAGGTAGTAGAATGCTGTGCTGCTGAGGAGTTTGTTGCACCACTTCTTCTTCCCAGCTAAAGCACTAGGAAGTGGTATAGGGCGGACGTTTTGGAAGACTGTCTTATGTAATTTTGACGTTTGAAAACTGCTGATTTCTCAGCCTAATATGAATAAATGACTTTTGATTTTGTTAATCAATGGAAGGATTCGGATGAAATCTGGCTCTGGCACTGACCTTGTCGTAGATTTATAGATAATTAGCTTATACCCGCGGCTCCGCCCGCGTGGATGTCGGTTATCGCGTAAAAAAAGTAGTCTATGTCCTTCTTTCTCCATATCCCAGGCTATCATCATCATTTCAGTCGAAAGACGTCCACTGCAGGACATAAGCCTCCCCCGATTGGGGGGTTTGCCATAATCGCCACGCTCGGCAGACGGGTTGGCGATCGCAGTATGATATTAAATTGCATAAAGAACGCTGCTGCCCATTCTGTAGTAAGTCCCTTAGTCGCCTTTTACGACACCCACGGCCACGGGAGGAAATGGGGTGGTGCTATTCTTTACGTCCGGCACCATCTCTCATCCCAGGCTATATCTCCAAATTTCATGAAAATCGGTTCAGCGGTTTAGGCGTGAAAACGTAACAGCCAGACAAACAGAGTAACTTTCACATTTATAATATTGGTATTGATATTACCGGGTATTGTAAGTGGCTACTTCAGATAGCTAGGGACATGGGGTGGTTTATTAATTGAATCTCTTTTTAAAAACAATTATTGGTTTTTCATTTTTATCGAGAGTTTCCTCAAAAAATTATGAAGTTGGAATATACATTGACATTGCAAAACAACGTCAAAAGTCAATTAAGAAGCGCCGAATTCGATTGGGAAGCTCTACTTTTTGTTTTGCTAACTGAATTCCAATCTCTGTGGAGTTTTCTGTGTTTGTTAGGGTTACGTGTTGAGAAGGGAAAAACCCTTCGTAATTGTTGTGTTTATCTGTTTATTTTCTTTTTATGGGATATTGTTTGGATTGTAATGGAGCCTGCATGTGAGTAATACTGTAAACAGTCATTGATAAGGGTGTTAAAATGAGGTCCTGGGTTCCATTCCCGAGTTAGGCAGTGTTATTGGGTTTTTTAACTGACTTCGAAAAAGGAGGAGGTTCTATGTTCGACTGTATGTATGTTTTTTTTTTCTCCGTTAATTGTGAACCGATTTTGAAAATTCTTTTTTGTTTGAAAGGGTATACTTTCGAGGTGGTCCCATTGTCACCAAGTCAGAATCTGATAAAATGGGATTCCAAGAAAATCGAGAGAAATCTTCAATTTTTATAGTCATTTCACCGATTTCTCCGTCAATTGTGTACCTACCCAGATAGCCAAATGACGTCTGCGGCAAAATAATGACGTCATCCCAATGTCATTTTTGGGTCCGTAGTTTATTCGTCGATTATATACGTAACACTAACGTCATTTTAACGTCTAGTACTCAACGGAACGTCCTGGTGACGTCGATTTAGCGTTATGTCTTGAGGCTGTGACAAATTGACGTCATTTGATGGGACCCCCCGACGTCTAGACATGACGTCTCTTACGTCAAGCAGTACCGTAAACGGACGACATAATGACGTAAAAATGCTTCCTGGGTATTATAAAAAATATTTTTTCATTTGGTAGAAAAAGCTTTTGCGGTGGCACCATATAAATCGCCAACCTGTCTTGAGCATACGTGGTGGTCAATGCTCATGCCTTCTCTGTATGAGAAGAGGCCTTTGTCCTGTAGGCTGGTATTGTTGAATAGCATTCCGTAATTATCTCACTACAGGTCATAGGTACCTGCAGAGAAGTAACAGGTCATTGGTCGGCAATTACCAACACTCATTGCTCTTCTGACTTGGCATATGTTAGGCAAGAAATCAATACTCATCGTTTCATGATTGATGGCTCATAAAATCAATAAATTTTGATACTTATTTTTAACGATGATTATGAGTAGGTAGAGTATTCTTTAAAAGACAGTATATCTTTATAAAATTAGAATAATAACAAGCATATAGGACCGCAATAAAATTGCCTTTAATAATATTCATCGTCGTTACTGTTGATTATATGTATTCATACGGTATTCTCTTCATTGTTTTGTTTACATTGTTACCAGGAAATAAGGTATATTTTCATCTCACCACGGTGTCAGGAAATTGAGAAATAGATAAAAAAACATGGCGCTTACGGGGAGGTAAAACTAGTTTTTACGAGAGAGTTCGGTACGTGTGTGCATTATTTTTATAGCATGCTTGGAATTTTTTTTAAGAAAAATGGTGTATATGGCGGATATAATGGTATAAGTTTTACAATCTTGGCATATTTTTTTTATTTTTTTTCTTGAAAACTATACTCCTACGGAAGTACAGAATTGAAAAGCGTGTAGGTATGTGCAGGCTTTGTCCAATAATGTGAATAACATCTTATAATATTCTCAGTAGTTTCTATGCTCCGTTTGAAATAAGATCACATTTCTCAACATTTTGACAGTCCGTTCAAATGATTTTGACTTTTATTGCGTTGGTGGCATGACAAATGGCAGCTGCAGTAAACAGTTGGTATTGTGACCACTTCTCTGCTTTTAATGCCATCCTTATCCCTACGGAATAGAAGTCAAAATCGGTTGAACGGACTGTAAAAAAGGTTTATTTAAATGTTTAATCTTATTTGAAATGGAGTATATGTAATTATGAAGAAACGTGTTTTCAAAGTCTATGAAAACTACAATAAATGCTCCTATAAGTAGCTTTTTGATTTGGCATTTGACGTTATAACTATAGACAGGTACCTATAAAAGTAACACATATACGACCCCATGTCATAATGGTGCTCTTATCACCGAGTAAGTTAAACAAAGGAAGAGCGCTTCACCGGAATAATACGTCACTCTTAACATTAAAGCGATTATATCTAAAGTCGAGTGATGACGTGTTACAATTTCCCTTTCATGACGTCACGAGTACTCAAACCCCTTGTTAGTGTATTCGTGTCTTTTTCGGGGAAGCTGTAATGGAGAAGGAAAGTAATAATTGAATTAATTATGGGGACTGAAGCTTTGATCTTGAAAAATTTACGAAATGACGGGCCAAGTTTTCGTTTTTTAATAATTTGTGAAGTGTTCTTTTTAGGGTTCCGTAGCCAAATGGCAAAAAACGGAACTCTTATGGATTCGTCATGTCTGTCTGTCTGTCTGTCCGTCTGTATGTCACAGCCACTTTTTTCCGAAACTATAAGAACTATACTGTTGAAACTTGGTAAGTAGATGTATTCTGTGAACCGCATTAAGATTTTCATGCAAAAATATAAAAAATACAATAAATTTTGGGGGTTCCCTATACTTAGAACTGAAACTCATTTTTTTTTCATCAAACTCATACGTGTGGGGTATCTATGGATAGGTCTTCAAAAATGATATTGAGGTTTCTAATATAATTTTTTTCTAAACTGAATAGTTTGTGCGAGAGACACTTCCAAAGTGGTAAAATGTATGTCCCCCCCCTGTAAATTCTAAAATAAGAGAATGATAAAACAAAAAAAGATATGATGTACATTACCATGTAAACTTCCACCGAAAATTGGTTTGAACGAGATCTAGTAAGTAGTTTTTTTTTTAATACATCATAAATCGTAAACCGCGCTTGCTGCTACGAAACCCTTCATAGGCGAGTCCGACTCGCACTTGGCCGCTATTTTAAGAAAAGAATTGTTAATTAATAATATAGACTAGTGTTTTTAAATAGTTTTTCATCATCATCATCATTTCAGCTGAAAGACGTCTACTGCTGGACATGGCCTAGGACCAAGCACCACCACTTCGACCGGTTCTGTGCTTCCCGCATCCATCAGATTCCTGCGGCTTTCACAAGGTCATGTTTTATTTGTGCTTTTCAATTTGGGGGGGGGGTTGCCATAATCGCCACGCTTGGCAGGCGGGTTGGCGATCGCAGTATGGTGTTAAAAATACATGAAAAACGCTGCTGCCCGTTCTCTAGTAAGTCCCTTAGTCGCCTTTTACGACACCCACGGGAGGAAATGGGGTGGAGCTATTCTTTATAGCCGGCGCCACACGGGCAACCCTGGCGCTTTCACCTTAACACTTGTCACACTTGGTGCCAGCTGTTTTAGAACCCAATGGCTTGGCACGCGACGATGGGAAGAGACCGGATGGAATGACCATAATGCCTTGGAAGTTAGGTCGGCCTTTGGTGTGGGATGCAACATATGTCGACACCCTCGCGCCATCCCATCTTCCTAGCACGGCGGGCTGTGCTGGGTCGGCTGCTGCAGGTGCAGAAAACCTCAAACGGCGCAAATATAACAACCTTATTGGGAGCTATATTTTTGAGCCGTTTGGGGTTGAAACTCTAGGACCATGGGGTCCGAGTGCCCACTTGGTTTTTCGAGACATCGCCAAGCGGTTGGTCGACTCTTCTCGTGACCAGAAGGCTGGCCTATTTCTTGGCCAAAGAATCAGTATTGCCATACAACGTGGCAATGCTGCCAGCCTTTTGGGCACTTTTCCTGTTGACAGCGATGCGGACGAATTTTTTGATGCCCTTTGATTCTTTCCGCTACCTTTTTTTTATATACTTGTACATATTATTATTACTTAAAAATTAATTAACTATACTCGGAACGACATGTAATTTACAGCTTATATTATATGGGCCGGGCCTATTGCCCAACTCGGGAATCGAACCCAGAACCTTATGCTCAGCAGTAGCGCTGCCACCACAAGACCACCGGGGCAGTTCATTCTGTGAACACAATTGAAATTTTTGATATTAAAACCTGAATATTATCTACTTTATAGGACATGTAGCATGTTTTGTCCTTTAGAAATTGACACAAATGTGCGTGAACGTGTAATTAATCTAAACCATTCCCAAAACCCTAACAAAGTGACACAGCAATTACATGTATGCCAAACACACACCATTGAACATAACGTAAACATCACAAGTCCGTACATCATGTCTATTAAATTTATTAATGGTCGACAACTGTTTGTCATCGGCTTAACGCGAACGTGCGTGTAAACGTTACCATCGGGACCAAAAATCAGGTTCGAGAGCAGCCCTATTTTGCGGTTAGGTTAATGGTTTATTTATGTAGTAGTTTTCAGTTATCTTGTTTATTTATTTATTATAATTTAGAGGTATGAGGAACAGGGTGTAAAGTTCACTCATACTCTACAGTAAAGGGAGGATCCTCCGACCACACGGGTATTGTGTCTGGTGGGCTACTGCCCAACGGTTGATGTCGGGATGTTGTACATATATAAGCTAGTCGCGCGGTAAACTCTAATAGCGCGATGCAGGATTTGTGACGTCAGGTCTTTTTGATGCGTAGTTCGCATGTGGCGTTGTTGATACCGCCACAATAATAAGCACACCAACAGTACAGTCACTTACAATTCAAATAAAATAACATCTTAAATTGGTGTTTTTGTAACCATGCAAATAACAGGTTTGCATGACATTAGTATATGAATATTAGAGACAAAAAAGAACAATAAAAAGCGTGTACCTATATAAAACCTAAATCTAGAATCTAGAACACTACAAAACAAACCAATTTGAGCTACAAAGAAGTGCGCCCGTCGCACTATTTATATAAGGAGCGTCTGTATGAAGCGAAACTCATGGAGAAAATATCAATAGGGTAATCTGTCAAGTTGGACCTTTCATTATATTGCCTGGCCATACGTGTTAAGGGGCTATTAAATATGGAATTTAAGGTGGATGTATACAATTCAAAAATACGATGACGACGCTTAATACGTTGGCAAGACCTAAAGTTAAAATACCTAGATAATATTTTTGAATTTTGATATTGTCTGACAGGTTTTTGTTTTAAAGACCCATGTTAAGTCAAAGAAATTAATTTTTAATTAAATATTGACTACCAACAAATTGTCCGTACGAGTATATTGAAATCACAACTGCCATTCTTTGAGAGCTGTATGGAATGGCTATATCGCTGGCAATTTGTATTACTCCGCTTTTTACAAACAGCGTCATCGGTTTAAAAACGCTCGCGGTTATGCAAAATGCCGAAGCCAAAATGTAGCCGGCTGCTCCCGCGGTACCGCTCGCTTCGCTCGCTCGGCTCGCGCGTGGACACTGGATGTCGAAATTATAAAAATTGTACGAGTTACCCATTTGCCTTCGGCATTTTGCATATCCGCGAGCGTTTGTAAAAGGACAGCGCCGTTCATTAAATGCTGAATCATAAAATCTGCCTGCGACAGCTACAACACGGAAAATTGACGTAGGTTGTCAGTTGGCTTAACAATTCGTTTCCCTGACTGTACCCTTATTCCATGAAGCAATTGCCAATTTTTTTTACATACAACAGGGAAGCTCTTGGCCTTCATCTCACCTGATGGTAAGTGATGATAAGGCCGAAGATGGAAGCGAGCTTCACCCGGAATCCTCAACCACAGAGGAACTGGCGTTTCTTATGCTCTTCTATAAACAATTTAAGTGACAAATAAACAATTTTTATATTATTGACATTATTTGTAACATTTTTTATGCATGATCTAGACTTGTTAACATGATTTATTAATTTATTATCTATTTCTTAATTTGCTTATGAGCTTATTGATAGTGACATTATTTGTTAAATTTTGCATGCCAAAAATCAGGCAGAATGTACCTGGCTCACTGTACTTTTATAACAACTTTATTATACAATACCTACATTCTATGAAAATTAATGATTTGATTTGATTTGATTTTATGGAGTTAACTTTTTTTTTTTTTCACATTCCTCCGGTTCTATTCCTGGCTCAAGCAGGTGATTTCTCAAAAATCTTTAAATGCAGTTTTAATTATTTTTGAAAATAAAGGAATGTTTCCTTTCAGTAAAATTTGCCATCATCAATATTAAGGGTACTTTTCCTCCAACCACGGTCTTTTTTTCCACGCTGTATATAAATATAAGCGAAGCAAAAGGAGTACCTATGTAAGGAGAGTAGTAGGTGGCGTTCTATAGTTTTTACCTACCCCCATGGGAAGAGAACATGACATACATAAAGTATGTATGTATGTAATTATTTAAATAAAACGTTTGCGGTCGGGGAACCCCCAACGGAACGAACGCTCAATACTCGCACGCACACAGACTCATATTATAATAGAAAGAGACAAAGAGAGAGCGAAAGTCGCATTGAGCATAACGCTTTTTCCTTACGTGACAAATTCTACCAGTCAACTCCTTTTTTTTTTTTTTTTTTTTTTTTTTTTTTTGTAATGGCATCTCGGAGGTATAACCACTGGGGGTTCCTGCTCCTTAACCGGACTTTCCTGTGGTGCCGCAAGCTCCTAACGAAGTTTACGCCTCCAGCCAGGGGGTTTATACTAAAATCTACTTAAGCTAGACGACTGCTCGCTAAGGGCACCCCAGGTGGGGCTCGAACCTCGGCTTAGGGCAGTGTCGGAGGGAGGGTGGCAAGGGACCGTCGGTGGCTGGATAAAATCAGGGTTCTGATTATTAATCGGGGGAGTTTGGATTACAGGCTCAGCTAAACCACATGCTGGCACATCGTTAAGCGTCGTCAAGGGACGGGGAGGGCTTATTAATCGGGGTCGTCGATTTCGCGCGGGACCTCTAAAGCGAGGTCGGAATTGTGATCGTGTTCGTGTTGTGTGTACTCTTCGAGCTGTACTAGTTTCCCTACGGCTCTCCTGAATGAGAGTGGTGGGGTCGTCTGGGTCGGTCAGTGCGTGCCTTGGACGGCGGATCGCGCTAATGCGGGAGGGGGTATAATTGGCGGCCTGCACAACGAGAGTGTTGCGGTGGGTGGCGGCAGAGTCGAAGAATCGCTTGGAAGAGCGTTTCAGAAATTGGGCTATTGTAGGCATTCTAAGCTCTACATGGAGGTTTGTGTTCCGAACGAACCAGGGGGCTCCCGTGCATTTACGGAGGAAACGATTTTGAATGGCTTGCATCTTATGGATGACATGTGATTTTGCTTGGGCAAAGACCGGACTCGCATAGGTCATGATGGGGCGGATGCACGCGGTGTACAATCGCAATTTGCACTTGAGTGACAATTTGCTATTTTCGTGGACAAGGGAGTGAAGCCTAGAGAGAGCGAAGGCGGCGCGCGAACGCACCTTACTTACATGCTCAGAAAAGGAGAGGCGTTGATCGAGAGTGACACCTAGATATTTGGCTCGCTTCTCCCAAGGGATAGGCTTGCCGAACATGGTGACAGGTTTGGGCTTTGGGGGGAGTTTTCTCGGTTTTATGAAAAGAACCGCTTGACTTTTGTCAGGATTGACTTCGATCCGCCACTTTCTAAACCACGCACCGAGCTTGTCGGCTGCAGTCTGGAGAGTGTTGGTGATGACATTATGACTCTTCCCTCTGTAGTAAACGGCCGTATCGTCTGCGAACAGAGCCAACTGAGCCTTTTTAAACTTCGGGATGTCGCTGGTGTAAAGCGTAAAAGCCAGGGGGGATATCACAGAGCCCTGAGGGACTCCTGCGCGTATGGGATGGGAGGAGGAGAGGGCTCCCTCTATGCGATAGCGAAAGGTGCGATTCGACAAAAAGTCTCGTAAGATGAGCACGAGACGCTCGGGCACACCGAGTTGGTACAGCTTGTAAATCAAGCCGTTGTGCCAGACTTTGTCGAACGCTTTCGCTATATCAAAGAAGATAGCTCCTGTCATAAGGCCGCGTTGAAAGCCGGCGCTTATGTCCTCGACAATACGGTAGACCTGATGGGTCGACGAATGTTTGGTACGGAATCCAAACTGTTCGTGGGGAATAAGGCCCTTAGTCTCGGCGTAGTCTCTGAGACGCTTATAAATAAGCCTCTCGTAGAGTTTGCCCATGACTGTGAGCAGGCTAATGGGGCGGTAGCTCGCGGGCTCCTTCTTGGGTTTACCGGGTTTGGCAATACCGATTACTGTGGCCTCTTTCCACACTTGCGGGAAGACATTATTGTTCATGGCTCCATTGAAGATGGTGGCCAAGAGCATTATCAGGTGGGCGGGGAACAATTGGACCACCCTATTGGTGATACCATCAGAGCCAGGGGCTTTACGAGGTTTCAGACCCTTTATGAGCTCGTGCACTTCCGCCGGTGTGACGGGAGCCAGAGGATACTCAGGGTCTTCGACGGGCGGGAGGGAGGCTCTACGTTCGACTTCAGCGTCGACCTCATCGAGGTGCGCCTGGTCTACTGGTTGAGAGCTGGGCGAGCACTGGGCCTCTAGACTGTCGGCTAAGCATTCGGCTTTGTCGATGTCTTCGAAAGCGAGAGACGCGTCTGGGCGGATCAGTGGGGGCATTGAGGCTGAGCCACCTCCTCGGGGATTGAGTTTCCTTTGGAGTTGCCAGAATGCTAGATGGTTCGGCTCTAGGCTGTTCAGTAGCTTATCCCAGTCGGCGTCACGAAATTCCTTCACGCGTTTGCTTACAGCACGCTGCAAGTAGCGCATGTGGATTTTGTTAGCCGTGCAGGGAAAGCTACTGTACGCACGGACGGCTGCGTTCTTCTCCGTCATCAGTGCACGTACATCGTCCGGCAGTTTCCCGCGACGGTTATCCGTCGCCGGAACCTCCCTTGAACATGTGTTCAGGACAGATTGTACGTGCTCTGTGAGAGAGTCGATCGCGGTCGTCGTGTCTGCGATAGAGTCGAACTGGTCGGGGATCGAATCCAATTGGGGGGACGTGTTAGCTTTCAAGCTTTCGCCTACTCGCTTCCAGTCCGTTATCCTTTTGGTACGCGGGGGGATATCGGGGTCGTGGAGACCTATGCGAGGGGCCAATTCTACGAGAACAGGTCGGTGGTCAGAGTGAAGCTCGTGGTGCACCTCTATAGAGACCAACCGTAGGTTGATGTTCTTTAGAAGTGCCACATCGAGCACGTCAGAGGCATGGTCAGGATTATGCGGATAGTGGGTGTGATTCATCGGGGCGATGATATCAAAATTTAGGAGGGGGCAGAGGTCAAAGAGGGTTTTGCCCCTATGGGAGGTGAGTCTACTATTCCAGGCTGGGTGCTTGGCATTGAGATCTCCCGCCATGATGACGGAATCACTCATGCTCAAGAGGGTGCTAAGGTCGTCGGTCAGTAGTCGATCTTGGATAGGATCAATTGAAGTGGAAGGGGGCAGATAAGCTGATATTATCGTTATAGATGGGTGGCCCGTCATACCGATTCGGCAGATCGAGACTTCTAGTAGGGACTTTAGGACAGGAGGGTCTATGGGCGTGCAATAGAGCTCTGATTTATAATAGATAAGAGTACCTCCCAGGTGGCACCGCGACCTATCGTTGCGAATTATACGATAATTCGCAATTGACGGGTTACGGTGCCTGGGTTTTAAAAAGGTCTCTTGAATTAGGAAAACGTCTACCTTATGATCGCCGAGGAATTCGGTGATCTCTGAGTTTTGGCCGTCCAAGCCATTGGCGTTAAAATAACCTAACATTAGGGATCGGGGTTTGTTTCTAGCGGGGGACCTAGTATCCATTAAGTGGTCTAGGGGTGTTGTTCGCGAATCTAGACAATACTTGCGTGATCTCGGGATACGCATTGTATATTGCCTGAATTTGGTATAAGTCACCGGCGTTGGTCGCGGCGACTATCTCATCGGCCATCCTCCTCGCGCGGGGGGTGAGGAAGACCATGTAGGTGGAAGAGATCACCTGGAAGGGATCTACTTTGTTGACACCGGCCACGGGAGTGGGGGTGTGGTTAGGAGGGGGGCGCGCGTACGGAGCGGCGGCGACGGGCGCGGGCGCGGGCGCGGGCGCGGGCGCGGCGGCGAGGGGCGCGGGTGCGGTGGGGGGCGCGATGGTCGCGGGTCTCGATTGCGAGTTCTCGAATCGGGTTCGCGGGTCCATTAATCGGGGTATACTGGCCTGAGGGGCCTGGGGAGCGACTGCCTGAGGGGCGTGTCTAGTCCGGAGATTAGGGAACGCCTGCTGATGGTGCAGGTAATTCCAGGGACTGGGTCTCTGGGGACTCAGTCTTACTGGTTCCAAGTAGGACGGGCATTCGCGGAATTGACGCGCGTCGGTACGCTTCGCTAAGCGAGGGGGCGCGGATTTTGGGGCTTTAGCGCAGCCACGGTAGTTCGCGGGGTGGCCTGCCTCGCCACATAGCACGCAGCTAGGTGGCTCAGTGCACAGTGCGCGGTCCTTTGGACGTTCGCATTCCGCAGTGCTATGCGAACCCAGGCACTTTACGCACCTGGGTGTCGCATAGCAGTGCTTCTGCGTATGCCCGTAAAGTTGGCAACGGTGGCACTGGGCAATCACGCTTGACTTGCGGGGTCTCTCGATCTCGAGACCCGAGAGGCTACAGATCGATTTGATCTGGAATATCGGGTTATGACCCTCGGAGGGTGGGCAGATCACGAGGATCATATCAAAGGCCTCACCGCGTCGCGCGCGGTGCATACGGTGGACCTCGTTAACTGGGACGTTTTGCGACCTAATATCGGCTAAGATTTCGGAGCAAGGGATCTCCCGGGGGATCCTGCGGATTACCACGCGTGTTTCCTTTTCCTCGGGGAGGCAATACGTGTGGAAAGACACGTTTTTGGATCGAAGCATTTTAGTTAGGCTCCTGTAGTCCGTGGACGTGGGAACCGTCACCTTGATGCCGGTCTGAGTTGACTTAGCGTGAGAATAATTTATCCGGAGCTCGACACACCATTTAGATATATCAGTCCATTTGGACTTGTCCTGGATAAATACCGGCGGTGGGGGGGGGATTTTCTTAACGGACGCGGGCGCGGCGGAGGGCGCGGCGGTGGGGACCTGCGACGCGAGGGGCGCGGACGCGGTGGACGGGGCGGGGGTGGGGACCTGCGACGCGGAGGGCGCGGACGCGGTAGACGGGGTGGGGGTGGGGACCTGCGACGCGAAGGGCGCGGACGCGGTAGACGGAGTGGGGGACGCAGGAGGGCTGAGGGCCTCTGCTCTCCCTTTCTTGGCGGCCTTTCTCTGGGCTTTCGTCTTCTTCCTCTTGCCCCCCCGTCCCGAGACTAGGCTGAAGCCTTCGTCCGAGGTGGAGGGGGAAGAGGCAGAGGACGCTGCCGACCGTGTCGTGACGGTACGGTCCGATTCTGAGTCGGAACCGGCGGGACGCGGGGTGTCGGCTCTTCCACCACTGACTGCCTCTTCTGTTTCCATGTCGGAAACAGATGAGCCAGCCTGCGATAGAGGCGAGCGAGAACGCGAACGCGAGCGCGATGGAGAAGGAGAAGGAGAGCGGGGGCTATCTGTCGAGTGGGTGCGAACGGACGCCGAGAGGGTGGCAGCCGCGAGGGCTCCGTATTCCTGTCCATATTTGGACTGGAATACGGGGTCCTTTAGTACTACTCCGATCAAGAAGTCAATCAACACCGTCCCGATGACGGGGTTTTTCTTATATTCGGGGGGGGGGGCCATGATGGCGGCGGGGAATTTATCCCTACGACTATATCCCTAACTCCCCGGGTGGGTTTGCCCGGGGATGAGTGAAGCCTCCCTGCCGGGTCAGGCAGGGAGATGTGTGCTAATGGTGAGCCCTAAGCTTGTAACCCGTCGCCAGTCTTATTGTGCGAACGGGGCCCTACAAATCCGGTGCGAAGGGTGTAGACACACCCTAAAGACACCGGGTGAGTAGCTGTGAAGGGAAAACTGTCACCAGAGCCGACTAGGAGATCCCCCAAGGCCGGTTAACTCTGGGACCCGTCCAATTGACTGCCTTGCCCTGATGGGGTTCGGCGGGTGTGATTGGGTCAACACCCCCTTGGATTCGTTAGCACCGTTAGGTTTCAACCAAGGACCACGAAACTGTGGTTTTTCCCTGACGGGGTAAAAACGCGCGCAACGTTTTAGCTGACAAGGTTTAAAGAAACCAATACCAACCTGTCTTGAAAAAGACAATAGTTGATATTATTGTTAGTAGTCGGACTACTAGTGCAATCGTTACGACTGGGCGTAACGATTACCGGATGGCGGCGGCGGACACTTGAGACGGCACGGGCGCAGCGAGCAGGAGCTGCAGCACACGACCGTTCCGAACGGTGTCGCGACGCGGAATGACCGAACAAGCGCACCGGGGCGGGCGCAGGGAGCGGGAGCAGCGTAACGACCGTCCAGGGCGGAGGTCGAACGGTGAGTGTGGAGTCAACTCCTACCTCAAGCCGCCTTAAGGAGGAAGCGGTAAGGTAGCCCGCCAAATTCAAATTTTCTTACGATTTTTGCAAATTGCAGCTCATTGTCTGGGTATATGTTGGTTGATTAAAGTATAATTCGCGACTGTAATAAAATGGGGTTTACAGAATTATTAATCACTAGCTGCGCCCCGCGGTGTTACCCGCGAACACTACATTCTTTCGGGATAAAAAAAAGTAGCCTATGTGTAAATCCAAGGTGCCAGCTACGCCCATACCAAATTTGATCAAAATTGGTCCAGCCGTTTGAGCGTGAAGAAGAGACAAACACACACACACTGACAAACTTTCGCCTTTATAATATTAGTGTGATTAGAAAGAAAGAAAGAAAAAGTATTTATTGGGACTCATACAGGAAGTTCACATTTTAAACTAAACACACTCATAGTAACACAAATAAAAACAAAAGTAAAATGAAAACAAAACCTGTACGGGGCCAAAAGGCTCCTATCTCAGCATGATGCTGCGACATTTAAAAATAAGTTTCGCAGCGCTGGTATCCTGATACCAGACCTGGCCCGCTGTGATGTCACGGACAGATACAGAAATAAAAAGTAAAAAAAAAAATTGATATGGAGTTGTATTACTGATTAGAATCAGTAATACAACTCCTTAAGTTAGTATAACCTCAAATGTCAAGATTTCATGAAATAGTCGTACACACAATTAGCTGACCCCCTTGCATAAATGGACTACTAACAAATCGTACGATTTTTTTTTTTTTATAATTTTGGGTAGATTTCGTATAGGTATTTAAATTTAATTAAGAATTATAAAATTCTATCGATCCGTATTCAAAAAAATCTCAACCATTTATGCAAGGGGGGGTCAGCTAATTGTGTATACTGGAGGGTAATATAAAATTAGTGAGTTGGATTGATGATTAATGATTATAATCATGATTACGATTATTTATAGAAAATTTGAATTTCGCGGGCTATTCTTGCGCTTTAGCCTAAGGAACTTCGTTAAATTAATCATAATTAATTCAAAATTCAAGATGAATACACGCCCAAATCTTAAAACCTTAACACAAGTCCCCTAAAACGTGACCTCCTATTCAAAAACCTGTATTCCAGCCACTAATTTAAGTTTTCGCTTACAACCTCCAGAACACAGCATAGCCAAAATAAAGTGACCTCTCTATTACTTCGAATACTTAAGATTTACGAAGAAGTTAGCAGATTAAATGGCTTCACAGGGATCACATACTCTGGCCACGTGAGGAGGCGACCCTCAAATTTTAGTGGCGCAGAATTCCCGAGCACCTCATTAATTTCAGAGCTTCTTTCAAAGTTTTTCGTCGTTCCATTTTGGGGTTTGCTTAATTAAATCTAGTTTTAGAACTTCATAGGATTCTGTGGACGTCTTGAGGTGAAATGCTAAGATTTCCATTATAAAGCAAAAATTATAACCAATTGTGCTGTTTTAAATAGAGAATTTTAGAGAACGCTGCCGATTATATTATTTTCTGTCTGTCTGTGCGGTGTAGGTAACATGCTGGCCCGCAGGTTTGCACGGTGTACTGAGCAGGTCAAAGTGACATTATATAGGGCCATCTGTCAATCTTTTTACACCTGCAGCCTGTGGACTAAGTACACGCAGCGTACATACAGCGCTCTACGAGTGCAGTACAATAACGCGTTCAGGGTACTGTTCGGGCTGCCGCGCCACTGCAGCGCTTCAGAAATGTTTGCGGTGAAAAGCGTGGATGGCTTTCATGCCATCATGCGGAAGCGTTGTGCGGCTATTATGAAGCGCATGCAGGCCAGCTCGAACAGCCTTCTGAGCGTGTTCGTGGGCCGCTGGGACTCTCCGATGTGGCGGCACTGGATGCGACTACACACGGTGGCGGGACACGTCCAGGGCTTGGCTTAAACCGGCACTCCTGTGCTGTGCCACTTTGTGATTTTTATTTTATTTTTATTTCTTCCTGTGGCTTGGTTTTTGTATGACTAAAAATAGCTTTATAAGGTTTTTTGTGTTACTAACAGTATATGGACTATGTCTGAAATAAATGTTTTGAATTTAGTTGAATTGAATTATTTTTATTGATAACTAGCTGACCCGACAGACTTCATTCTGTCAAAAGCTATGTATTTGACTGTGGCAATTTGTCTATGCGCAAAGGAAATATAGTACCCTACCCGACCCTACCTACCTACCCTACCCTACCCCCTACCCTACCCTACCTACCTACCCTACCTACCCTAGCCTACCTACCTACCTACACTACCCGACCCTACCTACCTACCCTACCCTACCCCCTACCCTACCCTACCCTACCCCCTACCCTACCCTACCTACCTATCCTACCTACCCTACCTACCCTACCTACCCTACCTACCCTACCTACCCTACCTACCCTACCTACCCTACCTATCCACCCTACCTACTCTACCTACCCTACCCTACCCTACCTACCCTACCTACCCTACCTACCTACCATTCCCTAACTACCTACCTACATTAAACCTTCAAAAAAAAATTATTGATATAAACCTATTCTCAGACCTACCAAATGATGACTGACACGTTATGTCAAACGCCATAAAGTTACATTGACGAACGTCAAATGATTGACAGGAAAGTAGGTAGAACAGTTTATATGGGAAAATGAAATTGTTGTTTTAACTATCTTCCTCGCAATTATTCCATATTTTCTCACCGTTTAAACCTTCCCTGGACTACGATAAACATTTCAAAACCAAAATCAGCTAAATCGGCCCAGCCGTTCTCGAGTTTTAGCGAGACTAACGAACAGCAATTGATTTATATATATATAGATAATTATCGTTTTTTTTTTATATGTGACCTAATTCCTTAAGGTGCGTAGCACTCGCAACCGGCGTGCGTGTATGACCAGATGTATGAATGTAAACGAAGCACAAGGAGTATCTAAGCAGCGTAGGAGGTGGCGTTCTATAGTTTCCGCCTACTATGGGAAAAAGGCGTGAGTTTATGTATGTATGTATGTTCTGACCAAGGCTCGGATACCGGTCAAATTTTCCAACCGTTATTATGTACTTGACGCAATACCTTTACATTCGGTATCGTTCGAATAAACCGGTTTTTGTATGAATCTATACTTAAAGGTTTTGTTGCGGTAAATCCATCCCAACTACGGAACCTTTCATTGTGCGTGGTCCGACACGCACTTGGCCGGTTTTTCTGTCGTATCTCTATGTATTTTATTGTGTGTACAACTGTACATAAATAATAAAAATAAATAATTACGAAAGGTTTTACCTACTCAACGCGGAACCCTAACAAACAAAAACAGAAAACTCCACAGAGATTGGAATCCAGTTATCGAAACAAAAAGCAGAGCTTCCCAATCGAATTCGGCGTTTCTTAATTGATTTTTAACGTTGTTTTCCAATGTCAATGTTTATTCCAACTTCATAATTTTTTGAGGAAACTCGCAATAAAAAGGGAAAACCGATAATTGATTTTTAAAAAGGGATTCGATCAAGAAAACACCCTATTTCCCTAGCTATCTGAAGTAGTCACTTAAAATACCCGGTAATATCCATACTAATATTATAAATGTGAAAGTAACTCTGTCTATCTGTCTGTATGTTTTCACGCCTAAACCGCTGAACCGATCGTCGTGAAATTTGGCAGAGATATATATAGCCTGAGATATGGAGAAGGACATAGGATACATTTTTACGCGATAACCGACATACACGCGGGCGGTGCCGCGGGCAAAAGCTAGGTATCTATAAATCTACGACAAGACCAGACCAGAGCCAGAAATCATCCAAATCCTTCCATTGTTTAACAAAGTCATTTATTCAAATTAGGCTGAGAAATCAGCACTTTTCGAACGTCAAAATTACATTAGATTGTTCTCCAAAACGCCGGCTCTGTACCACTTCCTAGTGCTTTAGCTGGGAAGGAGAAGAGGCGCAACAAACTCCCCAGCAGCACAGCATCTCTACAAACTTTCAATTTCTAAATTGTTAGAGATATAAATTGGCAAATAGGCCACCTAGAAGACAGAAATTACTGCCGCCTGCAGCCATGTAAAGCTGAGTTGGTTTTTGGCCCTGACAGACAAAGTTGTTTGTTCCTGTTTCCTATACTGGGTGAAAATGAGCCTTCCTAGGAATAGAAATAATGTTAGTATTTACTTTCTCAGTCAATTTCTCTTCCTTTGTCTGCAAAATCTATACAAGTGTCTGTCAAAATAACAACTTATAACAAACAGCATTTTTTTTTCTGTCTGTCTGTTTGATCTGGCTAATCTCCGAAACAGCTGGACCGATTTTAACGGGACTTTCACTGGCAGATTGCTGTTGTTATGAGTAACTGAGGCTTCTACTACTTTTATTAAAGTGACATCGTCTAATAAATCGATGAACGCCGGCTGCATGCACGAAAAAGGATGACTCATTGTCCCGTTACGCTCATTGTCCCGTTACGCTCACTGTACGCTTGCGCCGCATCAATGTTTTGTTATGACGTTGTCACGTTAAACTATCGTCAAAACCACCTTTACCGACAACCAATTTTTTTGAATAAGCCACGCGGCCGCAGCTTGTAAAACTATAACAACGCTCTAAACCCTAAAAGATATCAAGATATTGAACGCAGCAAATACTTAAAAAACATACATAAAATATTTTCCTCTCACACCCTTCAAAATAAGGAAAAAGATACAGTTTTCGTAACATTTTACTAATGAACACACAAACACGTGCCGGGCACCTACCATATGTTACAGTAATGGTTCATATATTTACTTTAGCACCAGTATTTCACGTTCATATGCAATGCAACGTTGCAGGATTGCAGTCTGGACTGATCTATTTTGGTAGGTACAAACGTTGGCTTTGTTATGACTGGTTTTTTTTTTTTTTGAGTTATGTATGTCATCATCATTTCAGTCGGAAAAATGTATGTACGATTTTTTAAATTCAAAATTACTGGAACCATCTTTTACAATAATGACAAAAAATCAAGCAAATAAATCAATCAATCAATTAATTAAATCAATTATAGTTTTGAGTAAAACATGCAACACGAACAGCGATTTATTGACCATTTTCTATTCTGTTACGTAAAATAAAATATTTTGATATTGAATATAAACCCCTCCTGCTCCCCCCAGAGCAGGAGGGGTCATTTGATGATTTCGCATCCTCAAAAAAAAAAAGCGTCATGCTGAGATAGGAGCCTTTTGGCCCCGGACAGGATTTTGTTTTCATTTTACTTTAGTTATTTTTTTTTTTATGTCGCTATGTGTGGTGTGTGTTTAGTTTTTTTATTTTTTTTATTTTATCATTTATACTAAAGAATACAGGATTATATAGTTACGTTAAATAGCAACCAAAAACCACTAAGGTTTAAACTTGTGCTATCATGAGTCTATCTCAAACTATACAATGTAGCATTTTATATGTACGCGTTATTGCCGATACAATTTAATAACATCTTTATTTCTTAAATAGTTACAATCATTCCTACAAAAAAAATATATTCATATATGTGATCTTCCTGTACGAGTCTCAATAAATACTTATTCTTTCTTTCTTTCTTTATATTCAATATCAAAATATTTTATTTTACATAACCCTTCAAGGGCACTTATGAAACGTCAGAAGCTAGATGCACGATTCCAATTGGTCGTTTCCTATAGAGAAGAACCGAAACTCCACGGTTACTCGTTTAAAAATAATTGTTTTTTACAATATTTTCAAATAACAGTGTTAATAAGTATGGGAGGAAAGTCTTTCAACCATTACTAAATACTTAACAGAATAGAAAATGGTCAATAAATCGCTGTTCGTGTTGCATGTGTCAGACTCTTATTGACTAAAACCCACCCGGCGAAATTTAAAAATAAGTGTCGCAGCGCTGGTATGGCCCGCTGTGATGTCACGGAAAGGAGAAATAAAAAGTAAAATAAAATAAAATAAAAAATAGATATGTGTGAATAACATAAAATAAAATATTGATTTAATAAAAATCATTGTCAATAAGTAGGTACAGTCAGTATACACAATTAGCTGACCCCCCCTTGCATAAATGGTTGAGATTTTTTTGAATACGGATCGATAGAATTTTATAATTCTTAATTTAATTTAAATACCTATACGAAATCTACCCAAAACTAGAAAAAAAATTAAAATCGTACGATTTGTTAGTAAAAAAATCTCAACCATTTATGCAAGGGGGGGTCAGCTAATTGTGTATACTGACTGTACAACAATTAGGTACGGGTTGGACAAGCATTGCAGAACAATTATTACGTAAGTAGGTACTCAAACAAAAAGTCCCTATACGATTCCACAAGTACTTATTATACATCGCACATTAATTTCCTTAACGTCATTAAACAAAAATTATCAATTTTGAGCTAAGTAACGCCATCTATACTATGAACTATTCCCTATTTTTTCCAAAAACACTGGCTTTAATACACTAGAATAACAAAAGATATGACCGACATAATTACTCTACTTTTATTTATACCCTTTCCAAAATAATCAAAACTTTAAACGCTTGTACTGAAAATGTGTATATTTTGTTTAGTGACGTTAAGGAAATTAGAGTGCGCATCATCCCTAAAAAAAACCTAACCTCAAAATCTAAAAACTTACAACACAAAATACGTACCTACAACCAAACTATACCGCAACCGCTTCAAACCAGTTATTGCGTACATTAGTTAGCTAATTTGGAGAACAGCCAGGCAATCTCGCCATGTATCGGTGGTACAACGACTACTTATCATGCCACAAATGAGGCCCGATGTTCTACAAGCTGTAGAGGGCAAACTTTGCCCAGGATCGTGGTAACTTTGCCCGGAAATTGGAGTTCAACTTTGTTAATTTGTATCTTTTGTTGTATTTTGATAGGGATCTTTGCTTAAGGCGGCGATAACCGACTTTAATTGATCACGTCTAAACGAGTAGTGTTAATGATGTGGAAAAAATATATGTTAAGTTAAACCATTTTCTTAATAACTTAATGTATAAATTTTTAGATTATGTTTACATATTGAAATTAATTTGCAAAGTTATGTCTTAAGGCTCCTACAAAAACAGGCGCGACACGCGACGCGACACAAAGACACGGTCAAGGTCTCTTTGTGTCGCGTCGCGTGTCGCGCCTGTTTGTAGCAGCCTTAACGCGGATAAAAAACTGAGAATCACGCAAAATTTATCAAGCGTATTTTTCTGAAACCTTCACCTTTTTAAAGATAATTTAATTATTGATATTTTAGTACAAGTATAAGTGTTTTATTAAAATACCTTTTGTTTTATGTATAATAAATAAAAAATACATCTTATTTGGGACAGCGCTCCTATTACTGGCTGGACGTACGACGCGATGCGTGAACCCAGTACAGAACACGCAACCTAACCACTCAAGGTCACTAGCATATATCTGCGTCTTAAGGAACAGGGCCTTGAGTTAAGAAAAGACTTATCTACAGCAAAAGGCATGATCGGAATTACTTCTAAATATAATATCTATGATACCTATAAAACAGACATTTAAAATAACTACACGTGTACTGAGACCCGAGTATTATAGACTAGCTGCTGCTCGCGGCTTTGCCAGCATTGCTTTTATTAAAATAAAAGTAGCCTAAGTTACTCTTTACTACATCAGCTAGCTAGCTAGTGAAAGTCCCGTAAAATTGGCCGAGCCGTTTCAGAGATTAGCCGGAACAAAGAGAAACACAGATAAAAAAAAAAAATGGTTTTTGTTATAAGTACCGTAGGTATATACTTTCATGTATATACTTTAGAAACCTATAACTCGTAATTCATTGATTTTGATATATTCGCGCTGCCGCAATCTAAATTTAAAAGAATAGTTTCACAATCCTATTTCCTCCCATGGGTGTCGTAAAAGGCGACTAAGGGACTTCCTAGAGAATGGGCAGCAGCGTTCTCTATGCATTTTTAACACCATACTGCGATCGCCAACCCGCCTGCCGAGCGTGGCGATTATGGCAAATCCCCCCAATTGGGGGAGGCTAATGTCCAGCAGTGGACGTCGTTCGGCTGAAATGATGATGATGATGATGATGAGTTTCACAATCTCTTGCAAGTCGCCTATAAGAATGATGCTCTTGTCATTCGCTTCCTGCGATTCGTCGATATAATAGTGTCTTTATTTTTATTTTTTTATTCTTCTATATTATGTACTTTTTTTGTTTTCCATAAATAACATACGTTCATTTTCATACTCGGATGTCAATCCGTGGACAATAGTGTTGGTTATACGTATATTCGACTATAATATAACTACTTTTTGTAAATAATGTAATGTGTAACTGTTTTTTGTCCCAAATAAATAAAATAAAATAAAATGTGCATTTAGTAAAAAGCTGTTATTTTGATGTTTTCTATAAAAGAGCAGGTTTTTATCCTCGATACTAAAATATTGCTGGGTCATGAATACCGATTTTAATCGTGATCAGTAAGAAATCTGTGACGACAGCATTATTGGTCCTAATCTTTACTTCATTAATGAAATCTTCCTTACACAGAACTATCTTTTACAAACTTCAAAAGAAAAGATGAAGATTCCATAGACAAGACATTGACAAAGCGCCCACACGACAGGCGCGCCATCTTTAGTTTTTCATCTTACTTACATTACGTTTTTGACAAGAAAAAATATTAGATTATTTTTTTACATGAACTGTTGTACGTTATGTTTAAATTCTAATTAATATTTTACCGTTACGTAATATTAATCAACGGGCATCATTGCCTTCACATGAACAATAACTTAATCATGAATGAAAACGCTAACATCCATGCTATTCTACTCGTACTTTGATATTTAAACTAACCTAGTTGTTTCACGAACTCATTTTATTCCTACCTACAGAAACAGATGAAATGGAAAAGCTAGTCTTGGCTCACACAAAGGAACCGAACATGTACCTTTTAACAATGCCCATCAAATGATTGAATAAACATCAGAGAACCTTTTACAAGCCAATATTACGATATAATAATATCTTTGTACACGCGGCTACATATCAAGGTATAACTTTCCAGTATAAGC
Source organism: Dryobota labecula (assembly GCA_947523025.1). Lineage (NCBI taxonomy): Eukaryota > Metazoa > Arthropoda > Insecta > Lepidoptera > Noctuidae > Dryobota > Dryobota labecula. Next base: position 6,095,326 of record OX383292.1, read on the forward strand.
TGACCTCTCATTGTACGGAAATCCTATACAATGCGAGATCAGCTAATATTGGAAATGTACAGCTTTAGGTGTCCCATACCACTGGCACTGGCATGCCGGTCATTTGAAGAATGAAGAATGTCTTATCTCAAAACATTTAAAAAAGAAAAAAAAACACGAGTGAAATTGGTATTGGTTGAAAGTAGTTTTTTAAGTCACTCGAGGAATGTGTGCTGGCCTAAAAATATTAAAAAAAAAACCGGCGAAGTACATGTCAGACCACGCACAATGAAGCGTTTAATAGTTGGGATAAATTTATCCCAAGAACAAACTTAACATTGTAGTTGAAAATCATGTTCTCCATGAATCGAAAAATGGTTTTCATAAACACGCAAAAACTTTTAACAATCTGTCCAACAATACCCTACACCAAGGGATAGACGAGAAAAAATACCACCCACTGTTTAGGGGAGGTACCCTATAAAAAAAAACAAGATTTTATTATGCTTACTTACAGTTTTCTAGTATAGAGTATCGGAGCTAAGCCGCGGACAGACAGACAGACGGAAATTGCGAATCTATAATGGTTCCTTGTTGACTATGGAACACTTAAAATGAAGAAACACATCCTAGTGTTGTCTTAAATGGTCTAAGATTGTTGTCTTGCAGATGATAGGTATATGAACTCATTTGATAAGTTGTATTCCGTACTCTTTTGCTCTTTTTCATTACTCTTTTGTTTACTTTTTCGTCCAATGATAATTAACATCGAGATTAAATAGGTAGTAGATTGTTATACAAAGGGCTAAAATAACCCATTTATACGAGGTAGTTTTAGTTTTGAGTAAATAGAAATCGAGTTATAATGGGTTTTAAACGCAGTGTTACACTCTATTTTTCACTACGATTGCGAGAAAATAAAATAATCCAATACAATATTTAAAATAAATTACGGCCACTAATTCAATTTGCAAATTAGAGATTTTTTTTAAAGAATTCGCGCTAATGTCTTTTTTTTTATTTCTTCTGCAACCGCAACGCATTGCATGCATTCCACCAAAGAGATTGCCGATTTTAGTTCTATTTTCAAAAATAAAATGTTGTTCATATTTTATGAAACAGTAATAAGTCGAGTCTTTATTCATGATTATTCTACTTAAGACTAAAGACTTTTTCGTTTTTGTACGCTCATTGTCATTTGACAGACAAAAAAAAAAATCCCCTAGAGGAAGAAATGCTATTTTTTCTTTGCTCTGGTACGCAACAATGACGGTCTTTTTGAGCAAGAGGAGTGAAAATGTTGTTTTTTTTAACCAGTGACGCGACGAAATCCGTGAAATTCCGAACGCATTTAATTCTGGACAGGCGTAGGGTCCGTGCAGCGTTCGACGGAATGTTTTAATGGCCGACATACGTTTGTCCGTAAATCACTTGACGAGTTCATAATTCTGTAATAACCTGACTCCATGCTACAAATACTGCTACTCACGTCACATCAAAATATTTGCTAAATAAGTAGGTATTTTTAAAGAAAATACTTATCCTATTACTCAGACTATAACGTAAGACCATCTTTCATACAAAATGCCAATCAATATTCTTCCTCTTTTGATATTTCTTTCTTTGATCTAAGTAAAAGCTGACTGATGGTCACCGGAAGGATCCCCTGACCTTCGCATAATATTCTTGTATGTAGAAACTTATTTTTTTGGCTGCCACAGTCAGGAAACGGATGATTGATATCGTCTGCCGGTGAGCCGAATCTTTGATTGTAATTTTTTTTTTTGGGGGTCTTGTTTATAATTTACCTTTTTGTGGTTGTTTTTCGAAACTTTCCTTATATAATTCTGCATTTCTCGTAGTAGAAGTAGCTTTATTATTGTGAATTTGGTATTTCTTCGGTACAAACCACAAAACAGTAGAAGACAACGGAAGAAACGGTAGACGATAAAAGCTTCATTATAGTTTTGACACTTTTAGATTATCCATATAAAGGCGAAAGCGCCAGGATAGCCCGCAAAATTCAAATAATCTTACGTTTTTTGTAATTTGCAGTTCAGTGGCAGGTTGTATGTTGATCAAAATATGATTTGCGGCCGTAACAAGTATGTATTTACAGAACTATAATCATTAAAATCATCAATACAACTGTCTAAGACCAAGTAACCGTATGGAACGATTATTTCATAAAATCATTACATTTGACGGCAATTCAAAGTCAAAGTCAAAGTAGTACTAAGGAATTGTATTGCTGGTAAAAACGGCAAAAAATAATGTTTGTTGTATGGGAGCCCCCCTTAAATATTTTATTTATTATTTATTTTTAAAGTGAATATATAACTAAATATTCTGTGAATATTTCAAGCGTCTACCTGTTGCCGTTATCAATATCGAGCAAAAACGAGCAAAAAAATCACGTTTGTTGTATCCCCTTAAATATTTATTTTATTCTGTTTTTTCGATTTTTTGTTATAGCGGCAATAGAAATACATCATCTGTGAAAATTTTAACTGTCTAACTATCACGGTTCATGAGATACAGCCTGGTGACAGACGGACAGATAGACAGACAGACTGACAGCGGAGTCTTAGTAATAGGGTCCCGTTTTACCCTTTGGGTACGGAGCCCTAAAAACGAAGGCTCAGTAAGAAACCTCGGTAAGTGTCTAGAATTTTCCCATACCTTTTATAAGGTTTCATATTGAGACACAAAGCAACAAAATGGGATCTGAAGAAAAGCGGCCACATTCCTCTCGATCCCATTTTGTTGCTTCGTGTCTCTATATGTTGAACATAGGCTACACTAACAATTCATCCACGTTTCACTCGGCTTTTAACGTCATAAATAAAACCAAGATAAAGTTATCAGACTTTAAAACGTGTCTGAGATTTAAAAACATTTTCTAAGCTCCCTGGATCGAATAATTCATTGAAGATACAAAGAATAGGACTGCTTCGTACTATAAAACCGTGTGATTTATAACGATAAAATAAATTCTACCGATAAAATTCCCTCTTTGTTTCAAAGTGGAAAAAGATTGGTATTTGATTGAAGTTAGGCTGAGGTATCTGTTCTTTTTCTTTTAAATTAAGCAATAGAATTGAAAGTATCGTTCATTTTAGTGTAATAATATCTATTTGTGTTTAAATTGGGATTCTATAAAAGGCCAGTTTTTCAGAGATGTCAATGAATCACGTTTTGACGTTTATACGCCTGTGGGAGTAAGTCTAGTATTTTTACTCCGTCGCGCTAGCTAAACAAATACAAATCAATGTTTGCGGTACACCAGCGTTATCTTACGTTAAAGATCACGTTTCCGCAGGCTTTTTTTATCTAAAATTACCTTACAAAGTATCTATATCATCATTTCAGCCGAAAAACGTCCACTGCTGGACATAGGCCTCCTAGGCGAGATATAATAAATGAGGCTTAACAAGGGAGTTGTATATTACTAGCCGAACTTTTTTTGGAATACATCTAACAATTTTATGCATTTTGCTTTAGGAATTTTGCATAACCGCGATTTTGTAAGCGGATGGCGCTGTTTCTAAAATTACAAATCATACAATCTGCCTTGCGATACATACACATCAAATTAAAATAGTCACTGAAAAAAAAAAGTAGTTGCCACAATCAAGATTTTGTTTAGATTTACTAAGTAACTTGTTTGCATCTGAACCTATCAAGCACAATGATCACAGCTACTACTTTTATTTGATTGAGATTTGAAACGGCATCTTGATTGGAGTTATCACAAAACCTATTAGCAGCAATCAAGTCAAAACATAGCTGCTCCAACCAAGATTATTAGATTCAAGTTTCAATGATCTTTATTGAAGTAATCAAAATGCTTGATTGACACAAGTAACTTACTTTGTTACAGTTAACATTTTTTAACTTGTCTCTTTTTTAACTCTTCTACAATGATGTCACGAAAAACTTGTTTGAGTGTTCAATAATTTGAACTAGTATTGCTGCAATCATGTTGTGATGATCAACTTAACTAAGATTTTGATTAATCTAAACAAGATATCGTCAATCAAGCTAAAAGTCACATGATTGGAGTGCATTTTTTTCAGTGTATTATCACTTTCCAGGCTTGAACAGCAACCTCATGTTCGAGAAACTAGCGCCTTCTAGCCACCCATCACAACCTGCCCCTGCCACAAAGCTGTAGGTACTGGACTGGAACCCCTTTCATCATAAGGTGAGCACGTAGCCTATAGGTGCATAAAATCTTTAAAGTGACCGATACAGCAGTATTCCATTTGGTGAGACCAGTTTTACGAGTCGCTCGGGATGATATGGAACCTATACATTTTATGTTCTAGAATCTATCTAGTACATCTGGCGAAGACGTTAAAAACTTTTGGACTTGGTCTCACTAAACTTATTTATTTATTTATTCATTCAAAATTACGTACATAACAACTTAACAGCTATAACGCCAATGCAGTGTTACTACCACACAAATATACATTAATCACCTCCATTTTAAAAAATACAATAAAAAATACCATCAAAATACCATTAAAATACAAATCAAAACATAATATAAAATACAATTAAAAACAATTAAAATATCGTGTCAACACTTTCAATGCACTTCAGTGCTACTCCTGTGAACTTCATTAGGCTGCAGTGAAATATTTCTACCTCATTCGAGATAATATTTAATAACCTTATGGCGCGTGACAAAGGGCAAAGGGGTGACTTTAAACGTTACCCCACACTAGAAATGTCTCCTGTATTGTGGGTGCGTTTACAAACATTTAATGTCACATAGACAAACAGTCAAACCCGGAACAACAATAATTACACAGTGAACGGATAGTTGGAACACTGCAAAGAATAAAAGCTGACCCTGGTTATAAGAACCTGTTTTACTTAGTTTTATAAAAGTTGTACGTATAACACGTTGGAGTTTGTTGAGAACTAGACCTTAAGTTTTAATTCTCCATTAATTAGACGGGATAAACTTTCAGCTAAGACTTTCAGAAGCACGTGTTTTATTTTATAACTAGCTTTTGCCCGCGGCTTCGCTCGCGTTAATTTCGATAAAAAAAACTCATAACATACTACTAAAGTTTCTATATTACTATAATTCAATCATGATTCGAAAGACACGCGGCGCCATCTATTATCATTAGAACGTTATTGTTGTTTTCCTCGGGAACAGTACTTTTTTCGAGATGAAAGGTCCCTATGTACTTTTCTGCAAAACTTTTTTTTTTTTTTAAGGGACGGAAATTATCAAGTAACTTCTCCCGCTCTGGGCGCAGCAGGAGGGCGTGTCAGACTTTTACTGACTAAAACCCACCCGTGTTCTCTCAGCTGCCTGTGTGCCAGGGCCACGGTATCACTTTGGGACAAACCCGCAACCCTGGCAGGCACCGGTCCTGGCGGACCCCGTCAGTGCGTGCTGACATCTCTTTGAGGCGCACGTGAAACACAACGCGCCGTCGACCCGGGCCTGGTCCTTACCGGACGGCGAGCTGCCCATAGCTCGCCGTCCGCAAGCCCGCACCTACGTGGCCGGCAATCGGCTATAGATTCCCACCGCCCAGGGCGTCTCCTGCGGCGACTAGGGGCGTGAGGACGCACAGACTGCCGCTCCCTCACGCGTTCCGCCTCCTCCTTCGCGAGACAACGTATATGCAAAATTTCAGGATAATCGGTTCAGTGGTTTAGGCGTGAAAAGGTAACAAACAAACAAACATAGTTTCGCATTTCTAATATTTAGCATGCCTTCCAAATACTAAACAATGTTTAACTGAATTAATTCACATTCTAAAAGTAGTTTACTCGTTTGAAGAATCGTTTCTGTCATTTTTAATATGATCTTCTTCTTCGCTTCGCCCTTGACAGAGCGGTCGTGGTCACAATGAGTTTTGACCAATCGCAGGTGTTGCCGTATCTCGCTTCACAATCTCCTTCCATCTGGTTCTGTTAGATGACAGTCTGACGCATTCACTAACAGGGCCTCCAACCGCGGATTAATTTGATGGGTCCACCTAATCGGTGACCTCCCGCGTGGCCTATTACTTCCCACTCTCATTTTTAATATAGGATTTTTTTTATCCCAAAAATAATTAAAACTACGTAAATTACAGTCACACTTTCACTGTACAGTCAAAACAAACCAAAATGGACGAAGTACCTACTATGCTAGACCCTTAAACGTGTGCGGCGTGTGCGTGCGTATATTTGTAATGTGACCACAAATTTCTCCCACAATCAGTATAACTAATTTAATAAATAAATTATATTTTATACTTAATAGTAAAAATTCAGTGTGTGTATTATGGATTATACTCGTATATAACATAATATTCTAATTGGGGTGTTTGGTGGTGTGCGTTAATTCCGAGACATGTTGTATACCATCTTGTAATGTTCTAGAAAATTGTGGATTGGAAATTAATGGCTGTTTATGTCATACTTCACCCACTGCTCGGTCTCTTCATGAGACCTATGAAACTTTTGCTGAAACTTTGTTTATTGATATAAGTATTCATTATTTCTTAAGAAGCTCATTGAGATCAAAAGTGTTTAAAAAAAATGGGGCAGTCTTTGGGGACTGCCGATAGAAGTGTGAAAACTTTTTTGTTCACCCAAAAAGTACACATATATACACAGTATACATATAGCTCATGGAAAGCGTTCGGCGACGATGACGCGAGTTCCATGATTTTTGTTCACCCAAAAAGTGCTCAGCGCGCCTAAAGAAGTTTTCACTTCAAAAATCACATTAATTAATTCTAAGTAGGTAATAAATACACAGCAAGAGTATTGGGCTTGAGGTCAAACGAGATAAAGCCAAAGTAATCTATCTATACTAATATTACTAATAGGTAAAAAATAAAGGTAATAATTAACAATTTTTTAAGTTTGTATACTCCATTTACATATAACGACAGTTATTGTGTAATAATGTTGAAATTACTGCACTTAAGAGTAATTTTTTTAATGTAAATGGTAAATAGATAGACAGTACTTTGTATTTATCGTGAAATAACGGAGTTTATTAAACGAAAATTTACATCGAAATAACGAAAGAGTGAGAAAATTTATTTGTCTAATGTTATAATAAATGGAGTATAGTTAGGGGGTAATCTATGAAACTCCTGAACGGATTCTGAATATTCCTTTTGTATTTAATAGCCCAATTCCTGGAGAAGGTTATAAGCTATTTAACATCACGCTGCGACCCTAAGGAGCCGGGCAAAACGAAAAAAGTCAGAAAGAACGCTATGTGAAAACGAAGTAATAGCGCGGATGGGCCACGGGATATGACGCGGAGCACCGGGGCCCGAAATTTCACGCGAACGAAGCCGCGGGACAGAAGCTAGTGACTAATAAAGAAAGAGTTCCTACGACAGTCAACTCATAACCTATATTAACTACTATCACCAGTTATAATATATAGTTATAAGTTATAATATATAGAAATATTTTTGAACGGTCTATCCAACGATGGGATAGACGAGAATAAAATATCATCCCCATTTTAAAAGTAGGGGGAGGTACGCAATATTTTTTTTTTCTATAGATTTTATTTTACCACTTTGTCGGCGATTAATATGTAACCCATACCAAATTACAGCTTTCTAGTATTAAAAGTCTCGGAGCTAAGCCGCGCACAGACGGACAAATGGACAGACAGACAGAGGGACATGGAGAAACTATAAGGATTCCTTGTTTACTACGGAACTCTAAAAATGGAGATGTACAGGCCACATTCAGGGCTAGAACATGACAAACTATACCCCAGAAATATGAAAAGAAAGAGAGGCATACCTCTCAGATGGTGGGAGGATGGAATTGAGGAAATATCTGGCAAATTGTGGGCAAGAACAGCCAGACTACGGGATGAATCGAAACATTTGGAGGACAACAAATATAAAATTCAGATTTGATTAAATTAATAACACACTAACATACTCTATACCCAAAGTCTGAAATTCAGATAATTTATGTAATCAAAGGGTAAGCTTCGTAATGGTAATTCACATAAAATGGCGAAAAAAGAGGTTTCATTTTCTTTTAAGTACTGATTTTAAGAAATAATAATTAAAAAATAATCATACCGTAATTATTTTTATAAATTTTCGGTTTTAAACAAAGTTATAAGAAAAAGGAGATTTTTTGGTATAAAATATTTTATGATACTGGTAACAATGCAGGAGATCGAAACATTTTCAAATTTTTACATCTTCAACAACACTAATATTACAACTCTCGTTCATAGATTAATATTGTAAGTAGCATATCTAGCCACATTTTGGATGAAAACTGTTTTGAGTGGAAATCGATTTTAGGAGGCCTACGTCTAGCAGTGGACTTAAAAGGGCTGATTATGACGATCATAGGCCGTGTCTCCGACACACTACACAAAACGTTGTTTGGCAACGGTAATTTGTTTGCTTATTTCTTATAATTAATTCACTTTAATTTTATAGAATATTATTTACAAAAAAAATATGATAAAATGTTTTGCACCACTGTCCTGTCATTTTGACAGTGACATTTCTTGACATTACTTTGTTTACATAAATTATCTGAATTAGAGACTTTGGGTATAAGTACCCACCATCAAGCGAGAGGTTCTGAGTTCGATTTCTACTCGTCGTGCACTATTAATGTAATCCCCCCCGAGGTTAAGAGTATCGGGGCAGCCCACAAAGCTCCTCAAAAAAATTATATATAAGTAAACGTATTTCCCAATAAACACCGGATCACATTAACGTGATTGTGGAGCATTCGGGAAAACCGCATCAGTCAATGTCGAGGATCGAAAGCATCTGATCTGATTAGAACCAGTGATTGATGCCACCAGGTGCCGAACTGTTGCCACGGGACCTCATCAATAACCTGAGACAATGACATGACAACCGACGATTGTATTTATTTTTGTAGTTGGCAATCTGGTTTAGGAATCGGAAACTACAGTTTTATTTTTATGCAACTGTACATCATGTAACGAAAAGAGTTTTTACGTTATTCATATTCATAATAATATCCATAATTATTCACTTCTACTACTTACTGCTACAAGTATTGCTATTAAAGTTGCTTTTGTCTGTCTGTGTGACCGCGTTGTTCTTCTAAACTACGCAACGGATTTTGATGCGGTTTTCACCATCATTTAGAGGTTATGCGACAACCCCATTTTATGTCCAGAAATTCACTGTCCATGCCAAGGTTGCCTGGAAGAAATCGCAGTATGCGATAAGGCCGCCCATTGTATATTTTATAGTGTAAGTTTTCTTTTCTTTTGTAATGTGTAATCTGATGTACAATAAAGTATATATAAATAAATAAAATAAATAAATAAAACATTTATAGATTTATATGTATGTCAGAGAACGGTACGTTTCTCTTGTCAGCATCAGCCATATTTTAACTACTGTGGGTGTACTGTGGGTAGTGTTGGTTATTGCGCAATAGAAAAACCGAATTAAACTCAAAAGTCATTTACTCAACCTGAGAATCTTAAAGTTTACATAAGACAGTCCCCCAAAACATCCCTTCACCACTTCCTAGTGCTTTAGCTGGGAAGAAGATGTAGCGGAACAAACTCCCCAGCAGCACATCTGTCTATTCAGTTAGAAGAACTTGATTCTATAAAGTAATGGGTATGCAAAGTAATTAATGTAGGAACACGACACAACTATACCGAACGCGCAATAGTTTCTAGATGTCTTCACTGCTTGACCGCAACCGATGAACTTCACTTGTCGAATGTACGGTGATCACTTGTCGCCGGTCGAACGTTATGTTGTACTCCGTTATGCGCCGCTAAACAGCACTGGCGTCCCGATCAGTCAAGACTCGTTGGCGCGAACTCCAATAACTCCATCGAACGCGACTAGATGGCGCTGGCGTACCGGATAAAACTCGTCTCCGACATGTATAATAAAGAAATCTCGATGTTTTGTCAAGTTGTAAAAACCATGCAAAGCAGGGGCGGGTGGTTAATCTATACATACAAATAAATAAAATTGAAGTTTGTAATGTCAAAATAACAGATTTTTACTAAATGCATAAGAAAGAATATACGGTACTTATAACAATTGCTCGCCGAAACGTTGAGCTACTTAAGTTCTGAGTTGAGCTACACGATAACTGACAAATGCGTGCACTCACTGGACAGGTCCACTCAATCTGTGTCGTTCTTTCATCAAAAGCCCATTTCAGACACGAGTCTTCTCATGATTTAGCCAAGATTATGTCTGGACTTTAAAAGAGACTGTGAGCTCTGAGTTTATTTCGGCCTTTCATCTCAGAGTAGTCAGATAGGAAACCGACCACTTCTAGTTTAAAAAATATGATAGACGTGTAAAAGTGTTTGTACAAACCTACTTACAGAAATAAAATCATTTATCATTGAATTGGTATAGGTACCAATTAAGTATACATTTTCCTCTAAAAGAGAACGAACAAACCCCCCGATGTGCCGAAAAAGATATAAGAAATAATGTTTTTGTTCACAACATTACAATAAAGGCAACGTTATTATTCGAGAAATATGGCTACCTGTTACACAGTAAATTAGAACAGTCAACCGTGAAATGAGAAAATCACATCGCGCCGCATACATTACCTCCGCCATTCCGAAAGCTGTTATCACAGTAACTGCACGATTCCAGCACATAAAGGAACTTTTGAAAACTCTATGTATTAATAACTAGAAGTTTAACAGCCGAATACGCTGTGTCTCTCGGTGGCTCTCATTAACGTTCGCCGCGCATTCCAACTTAACGCTACGGTGTGCACGGCGCCCATCTTAATCAAGTCGAAGTTTGCGGGCGTATTAACGAACAATGAAACTGAAACGTGTCACCATTGTTGAATGGAACTCCGGCTTATGACTGAGTGAAACTCTTAACAACGATAATTAGAACGGCGAACCGCTCCGCTGGCCTATTGTGTCGAGGAAATCATTATAACACAACCAGCGGGTTGTGACCCCCCTGTAGTTCAGATATGTCGAGTATGGCGCGATATCTAAGGGTCAACACTCGTCGGATGAGGCAAACTGGGTAAATACCCCAAGAATTTCCTATAACGGTGCTTATTGTAACACCTTCCGTTTTTGTGGAGTGAAGTGAATTTTACCCCCAGGTGTTTGTAAATTAAGGGTTTGGCGAAATAAAGAGTTCTGCTTTTAATTATTAATAAAAATAAAAATTTGTTCGGCTATAGGTAAATGACTACTGAGCTCGGGCGATGTGGTACGTGTGAGCATTATTTCCGTCCTAACTTAAAAAATTCTCAAATTAACAAGTGAAACTTGGGTGGTCCATTTAGAGAAAGCCTATGTCCAACAGTCGACATCTTTCAGCTAAAATGATGATGATCAGCTAACAATGCAGAAAATAAGCTATCTATTGTCCTTAACAAGGGTTATAATCGTTTCCAAACAAACGTTTGAGGTAAAACCAAAGTCACACACACTATTATCTACATTTTCTTTTTCATTTCTCCTTTCGCAGTTCTGCTGGAAGAAATGTCTTAAGATATAAGCAGTACACCTTTGTACACAAAATTATAACTATGTCGTATCTCTATGTATTTAACTGCGTGTACATAAATCCTTACTTCTATACTAATATTATAAATGTGAAAGTAACTGTCTGTCTGTCTGTCTGTTACGTTTTCACGCCAAATACACTAATCCGATCGTCATGAAATTTGAAAGAGATATAGCCTGGGATATGGAGAAAGACATAAGCTACTTTTTTGCGCGATAACCGACATCCACGGGCGGAGACGCGGGCAAAAGCTAGTAATAAAATAAATAAATAAACAATGTCAAAATCCTTACGCATCGCACATTCAAAACAGGACCCCTGATAAACAATTCAACACGTATGACAGTACTTCCGCACGTCACTAACCACTATAACTCGTGTGTCCGTGCGTAATCAGCATCTCATCCTCAAACTGATCATAATGACGGGCGATTTACCCCGTGACAATATCACATCGACCGACCGCCGACATAATGAAGGGCCCGATTTCCCAGTTCAACGCACAAGCCGACAGGACGCCGCAAAAAAAAATAACACGCAGAATCACAGAAATCGATTCGATGTCTCAAAAGACGAGAATAATAATGTGAAACCTTATAAATTACTTCACCAAGTTTTTGTTTTTTGCTCTTCGAAATATGTATGAAATTAGGTAACTTTCAAACAGAGCCTATTAATATACGTATTAAAGGTTAGGCATACAAATTAATTTGCTCACCCCATAGTAGAAAATTCAGCTATATTCTGGTATTATTTTTATGTACAACTAAGAGCTAAAACTTTTCTATATTTCGGATACGTACAGTCAATTACTGCAATTAGCTGACCTTTTCTCAAATGGTTGAGGTTTTTTTTTACTACCTAACAAATCGTATGATTTTCAATTTTTTCTAGTTTTAGGTAGATTTCGTATAGGTATTTAAATAAAATTAAGAATTATAAAATTCCATCGATTCGTACTCCAAAAAATCTCAACCATTTAAGCAAGGGGGGTCAGCTAATATCAGTAACTGATTGTACTATCACGGACATCCGAATCGGAACACCACCCTTGCTTTCAGCGCTCGGCCGCTATAGTAACGCCTATGCTCATCAACCAATAGCTTCGCAGCATCAGATTTTTGCTGAGCTCCTTGTTTTTTTGTAAATAAAAAAAACCGTAAAAATCCAACCGAGGTGGTCAGGCATTCGTGATTATTGTAAGAAGTTTATTTAAACGTCGCAAAAAGGAGCAATAAACAGATGTGGACAACCATGAGCACGGGATTTTGTTTTGAAAGTCTGCTGATTCGGATGTCCCTGTTAGAACACCGGAGGCACTGAAATTAAATTAAGCCCCCGCATTGGGTATAGGCTGTTATATGCATACGTGTATATGTTTTAATTTGCTGCCCACATAAAGGAAATTACAAGGGTCCAGCTAACTTTAAATCTTATTTGGGCGACACGAGGAAAGATTAACTGTTTAAAGTGGTTCAATTAGGGACAGCCCGCCGACTGATAATGGAGCCGTCGAGTTGTGTGGCCATGATGGATTTTCTGTGTATGCCTCGAAACATGTTCATGTCCCAACATGCTCCTGGGTCGTTAATAGGTCGTTAGCAACAACGTCTATTCGAAATAAACACAGACGCCTAATGTCGAAATGTAAATAAAATCTCTTTACTTTTTATTTTAGGGACACTTCCATTATTCCAAAATGGTTCCAATTTAGTATTCATTGTATTTTTTCTTTATTGGGGACTACATTATTGGGTCATACTGTAGACCCGTTTTCATCAAAATAATAACTTAGTTCTCATGCGCAAAAAATATCTCGTACATTGGATATTTTGTGAATCAGTATTTAGTTGAAATCGAATTAAAGTCATTTACTAGCGTATCGTTCGTACTAAAACGTGGATTTAAATGTAAATCAGCATCTTCATTCATAAAATTATATTCCGTCCACTGAGACAATGGTTTTTTGACACCTGTCAGTTTCATACAAACGAATTATGTGTTTTAATCTTGTACAATTGACATGTCGATGGTCATACGTTGACAACTCGTTACCCAAATTTTTTCGCAAAATGAGATATATACATCCAACATTTTTTTAATTAAGTGCCAAATCTTCCCATTGATAACTCGTAATGCACAAATAATGGGGTTACGTGTTGTCAACGTATGACCATCGATGTGTCAAAAAAGCATTATCTCAGATGGACGGAATATAATAAAGTAAAAATACAGAATCGCAAAAAAAAACAATTTATTTTGTTTCATAAAATAATTTTATAACTATGCAGATTAGTATTTAACTAAATATTGGTCTGCAACAGATTCAATCGCCCTCGGTAGTCCACAACATCAAACGCTTCCGTTATAGTCGCATTTTCAAAGTTCACTTTGTACATGCTGCTCTTCTACTGCACCTTCACATCAAGGTTTATGATTTATCCGATACTGCACGAAACTTGGTCAGAATTCAAGTTTTAACTAAACCCATGCCCCTTATGGACTGAGCCAGACTTATTCACCCGAAATCACATTTTCCCGTAACTCTATCCTCGTCTACCGTCCAGTAACAACTTGCAGGAAAGATTGCTTGTAAGTGCGCAGGCGGATCGGTGTGGCTCAACCCTTATTCCAATAAATTATAACGATACAATATTAAATTTATGAAGCTGCTGGAACCTCTTTTTCACAAATAAAGCCATAATCATGGGTACAGTCGACGTCGTTTAGTTTCCCGTCGTTCTTAAAGATGGAGCCACAGAACTCGCGACCTAACGCGTTGTTTGGCTCGTTTTCTGACCATTCACTGTAGCCAGCTTCTTCTAAAGTTTGATCTGGAAAAAATAAAAGTTTTTGTTATATTTTGGCCGCGACTGCCTCCAAGTGGATTTCTGTTAACTTAAGCTTATCAGTAGCTTTCCCACGTAAATTAAAGAATCTAGTTGCACTAATTATAATTATATGTTAAAAAAAATTGAAAGGTACACGCATGGAATACAGTTTTAAATCGTCGAATTATCTTTTCTTAGTGCATCTCTAAAAGGGTGCAGAGATGCTCAAGGGTATGTTCAATTAGTATGAAATGTGTGACTTGACAATTTTCTCGAAAATCATTACCAATGTTATCGAGTAAAAGAGCATTAGATTTCCTCTCAACTGTGAGTATTTTATGTATATATATATGTGTATTTATATACTTTAGCTTTATGTAAACGTATATTATTGTTCTCTTCTTGTTCTCACACACTATTGTCTACATTTCTTTTTCATTTCTCCTTTCGCAGGTCTGCTGGAAGAAATTTCTTAAGAAATAAGCAGTACCTATGTAGTCAAATTATAATTATGTCGTATCTCTATGTATTTTACTGTGTGCACGTAAATAATAAAATAAATAAATACCAATCGTAACTAAAAAAAAATTGATAATGATCTCTGAAAATAATTGAAATAAACACTCACTAAAAATAGTCCTAAACACCAACGTAGCATTTCCAACAGGCTTATCAGCTCTAAATCCAGCAAAGAAGAAGTAGAAGGTCCTAGATCCTATGACTTTCTCCTCAGTATTCGTAAGGTTGAAGATAGCATCATGTTCTGCCTGGGAGTTGACCACCAGCAGGTGGGCGCCTTCGGCTTGGCACTCGGAGTAGGCCTGGCTCCAGGTGAAGGGAACCCGTGGAATCTTGTAGCAGCTACCCGTTGATGAGTAGTACCTGTAGTCTGGAAATTAGAAGGAAATTTTGTTAAAGGAAAGCATATACCTTATGTTAAAAATAACAAATCCTCGTATTTTTATTAAGATTTATTGTTTTTAAAACTAGGCTTCGAACATCTACCATTGTATCCAGTCATCATTTAGAACGAGACAACAACAAGTATAATTGAACAGTCAAACGAACTTACCTGTAAGTTAATTTCGACTGTAATTATACTCGTTGCTGTAGCGTTCGAAGATGATGAGTCCCACCCGATCCAAAAACATGATATACCTAGGTATATGAAAATGGGCCCTGTGTTGTAAAACCAATAAATCACTATGAACTTAATGAAAACAGGCAACATTGCAGGCGCAGATGACAGGACGCGTCAAAACGCGTTCATTTTTTAGGTATTTCTTCAAAACTATGTGATTAATGATTCGACTAAACGCCTACTACCATGCCAAACGATTTCCTTTCAACTTTTCTGTCACTACTGCCACTTTCAAACTTGCCCTATAATATACTCTTTTCTTATTTTATCCATTTTCGTCATTCCATCCCAACATTCTCATCTCCGCTATATGCAATCTTTTTTCATCCGTCTTCTTCACGGCCCAGCATACCGATCCATACAGTTGGCCAGGCGTTATCACGGACTCATCGTGGACGTATCTCGGCATCCGTGGGTCGCAAGTTGTTCCTGTGACCTGTCGCCATTTCAGCCATCCTAAATTGATCCGGTGCGTTACGTCGCGGTATAGTTCACCATCGCCTTGGACAAGCGACCTGAAGTACCGAAAGTCGGAGCAGATCGGTGGTAAGGGCGTTCCGACGAGAGATATGGGCACAGGACTACTACCGAAATCTCAAAGCAAATATTCTGTTTTGGTCCAACTTGTCTCAGGCCAGCGGCCTAAATAATAAAGACGTCCACTGCTGGACATAGGCCTCCTCCAAAAGTGGGGATTTGCCATAATCGCCACGCTTAACAGGCGGGTTGGCGATCGCAGTATGGTGTAAAAATATATAGAGAGCGCTGCTGCCCATTCTCTAGTAAGTCCCTCAGTCGCCTTTTACGACACCCAAGGGAGGAAATTGGGTAGTGCTATTCTTTACGTCCGGCACCACACGGAACATTTACAAAAAAACATTTACCCTGACTTAATTTCTCAAATTCGTATCTTTCTCATTTACACCACAATTTTCATTTTAGGGACCCAATTACTAAGGCTCTCCGTCCGTCCGTCTGTGCGTAATAGGTACACACCTGAAATTTTCAAGTGTGTTCTATGGCTGCTATAACAACTAATAATTAAAATAAAATGAATTAAAAAATTAAGGGGAATCCCCACACAAATTCAATTTCTATAGTAATAAATAAAATACAACACATTTTTTTTATAAGTTAGTATAAGACGTGCATATACCTACACAGTGAATATTTTACAGTGGTACGGATTTCGTACTACGGGTCAGACTCGCACTTGGCCGCTTTTTCCTTACCTTTTCCATAAACACCACAGTGCTCATCGTAAGGCGCGTCTTGGGCTGCCACTTTGCATATGAACGGCAGCTGTCGGAAACACATTATAGTCTCGATATCGCCCGACCGAGTCACCACGTCACATCGTAATATATGGTCCATATCGACTTCATTACTGCTATCTGGATCCACTAGAATCATTATAAATATTTTAAAAGTAACGCTGTGGGTAATACAGATCAATAAAGGTGATAATTGAATAATCATCTGAGCGAATGCCTATCTGACTTCTACAACCCAGTTACTGGGTAATACGATACCCCTTGGTAAGACTGGTTATCAGACTTTCGAGCTTCTGACGACCCGTAACAACTGTCAAAGATCCACGAATGACAGCCGGGACCAACGGCTTAACGTGCTTTCCGAGGCACGGAGGGGTCTTGGTATGTAAAGATGGTCACCCATCCACGGTCCAACCGCGGCAAGCGTAGCTTAACCTGATCGATCGACCCGTGCGGCTGTTATTACTTAGCCACAAGCCCCTAATATTAAATATTTTTTTCTCAAACATGCAGGGAAATATTGTCATTATTTTCAAAAAAAGGACACGCGAAGTATCGAATTTACGGACAAAGAAAAGCAAATCCACTGCAGGAGCGTTTTTTGAATTTGGAACATTACAACGCTCCAGCAATGTTGTATAAAACGGCGTGCTAGGGGTTATTAAATACTCTTTGATTGGATCCCTTTTATCATTCTTGGCATACCAAAGTAAGTCTCTTTGCTTAGCACAAACTGCGTTCACGTGGCTGTATGGCCAAAGCCATATATGCAATAAATTGGCGGCAAAGCTGAAAATTCGTCTTGATTTGTTATATACATACTAACATAACACACATAACAAAACATACATTATCATAACGTTTGTCCGCTTTTTCCGCTAAAGCGGAAAGAGCGGACAAACGTAAACTTCGCTCGCGCCAATCCTGTGTAATTGTTTTATAAGTTGGTAATCCACAACTTTGCCAGATTTGTCAGATTTCTGTCCAGGCCGCCCGTTTGTGGAATGCATTGCCAGATCCAAAAAAACACGCGCAATTGTTGCCTGTGTTTAAAAGTCTCGTGAAGGAACATTACTGGTCGTTGTGATTTTGTCCTCGTTGTTAGCTGTAATAATCTATACCCAAAGTCTCAAATTCAGATAATTTATGTAAACAAAGGGGATAACATAACAAAAAAATATCTTCGTAATGGTAATTCACATAAAGTTACGAAAAAAGAGGTTCTATTTTCTTTTAAATACTGATTTTAAGAAATAATATTTAAAAAGTAATCGGTTTCAAACAAAGTTATTAATAAAAGGAGATTTTCTGGTATAAAATATTTTATGATACTGGTAACAATGCAGGAGATCCAAATATTTTCAAATTATTAACATCTTTAACAACACTAATATTACAACTCTCATAAATAGATTCATATTGTAAGTAGCATAATTATCTAACCACATTTTGGATGAAAACGGCTGTAAACTGTTTCGATTGGAAATCGATTTTGGGACGCCTACGTCTAGCACTGGGCTTAAAAGGGCTGATTATGTCTATCATATACCGTGTCTCCGACACACTACAAAAAACATTGTTTGGCGACGGTATTTTGTTTGCATAGTTCTTATAATTAATTCACTTTAATTTGATCAATGATTATTTACAAAAACATTTAATGATAAAATGTTTTGCACCGCTGACCTGTCATTTTGACAGTCACATTTCTTGACATTACTTTGTTTACATAAATTATCTGAATTAGAGACTTTGGGTCTCCATTTATTTTCTTTGCTTTTTTTTGTATGTATGTATCTATTAAATAGCATATATCTGTGTATCTATCCATAGGATATTGTACTGTTATACTTTTTATTTGCACCAATGACAACCCCATTTTATGTCCAGAAATTCACTGTCCATGCCAAGGTTGCCTGGAAGAGATCACAGTGAGCGATAAGGCCGCCCATTGTATATTTTGTAGTGTATAAGTTTTTCCTTTCTTTTGTAATGTGTAGGTTATCTGATGTACATTATAGTATATAAATACATGATTTACGATCTTCCTAATACCATCAAACAAACCAGAATAATTTTAATTAATTATTGAAGGCAATTAAGCATGCAAACATCTGAAGGCAGTGACAACTTCAATAATCAGACACTATCACATAAGTATGTAGTTAATCATATAGGTATATAATATCCATTTCATAACCAATGAACTGAAGTTATTAATTATGTAGGTCTACCTACTTTATCCTTTCAATATTTTATACAATTAATCTCTACAGGGCTAAAGGGCTTTTTTTTTTTCTCCTGATGGCGAACCCCGAATTTGATGTGTGAAAATGTGGATGTGGGAGTAAAATTAAGCGGGTATGTTTGATGTTCTGTGAGAAACAGTACGCGAGGATTTCCACTGTTACATGTTTAAGTAGCGAATAATTGTTTATGACACAATTGTCTCATAAATATTTTGACTAAGGTGTAAAGTTTGCTTGCAGTTAGGGCGCGTAGAGTTATAAGCTTGGCTCTACATGAGATCTGATAACTTTTCGTCAGTGCGAGCCATATGGTATGGTCTCGTCTTGACAACATTTAACATGAAAATGTTTTTACCCCACTCTTATCTCCGAAACTAATGAGCCTAAAATTTAAAAAAAAATACAGAAAATAGTTCTTAACTTATAGATTACAGGAAAACCTATAAGAAGTCTATGGTATTAAAACAACATAGTAAATCTCTCAATAATGTGCGTACAAACTCACATTTGCAGTTGGAATGTATGGGAGAACTTGTTTTTCAACTACAATATTAAGTTTGTTCTTGGGGTAAATTCATCCTAACTACAGAACCCTTCATTGTGTGTGGTTTGACACGAACCTGGCCGGTGTTTTTGTAATAAATATATTAATGTTGACTTTTATCTTACTTACAATCAATTATCGGTTGTTCTTCAGCAGATTCATGCTTGCGTCTATCATCGCCCACCCAAACATAGTCGCCAAGGTCTGGAAACTTTTTGAACATGGAGTGCAGCTGTATGATGTCATGGTCCGAAGCCGGGATCATGAGCTGAGCGCCCTCTACTTCGCACAGGTTGTTGACCTGCCAATTCCGGACCTTCTCTATGTGGAGCTTGTAGAAGGCATCAGTTTTCTTATTGTATACATAATCTTTGCGGTATTGTTTTGAGATTTTTGGTGGGGGCGCCACTGTCGATGCTGTAAGCGGTGGTAGAACGTTAATCTTGTAATAATTACTAGCTTTTGCCCGCAGCTCCGCCCGCGTGGATGTCAGTTATCGCGTAAAAGTACCCTATGTGCTTCTTCATATACCAGGCTATATCTCCGCCAAATTTCATGACGATCGGCTCAGCGGTTTGGGCGTGAAAACGTAACATACAGTTACTTTCACTATGGATAATTTTATATATATATATATATATTTTTTTTTTTTTTTTTAACTTTGCCTCACTCTAGGAATTACTCCTGTATTGTGAGTACGTTTACAAACATTTAAACTTACATGCACAAACAGCCAGACCCGGAAGAACTACTTGTAGGTCATACAAATATTTGTTACGTGCGGGAATAGAACCCGCACGCACAGCGTAGCAGTGAATCGCTTAACCACTGCGCCAACCGTGCCGTCAATGTTGATGCCGATAATGGACCTACCGTTAATGTTGATAGAGTTGAATATGTGTACTGAATGGCGGAGTCCACCGGAATCTAAAGGTTTGATCTAGTTTACGGTAGTGTTTGCAATTTTTATGCGGTGTCAGGTGCCTTAGTAGGTAGGGAGGTACCACCGCGGTGTCGGACATCGGACCAACGTAAGGACTATTTCTGCTTGATCGCAAAGCCGCTATAATAACGCTTATCAGCGCTCATCAACCAATAGCGTTGCAGCGTCAGATGTTTCCTGAGCCCCTTGTTTTTGTAAATGAAAAAGTAAAGACTGTAAAAAACCAGCCGAGGTAGTCAGACATCTGTGATCATTGTAACTGAGCCTGAGAAATGTATTTAAACAAAAGTTTGTTGCTTTATTGGTCATCGCAAAAAGGTAAACAGATGTGGTCATCGTGTGCACGTAGGGTTCCCAACCCTACCGGATTGCCCGAGAGACTCCGGTAATAATGGTTACCCTCCCGACCTCCAGGGATACAATAATTTCTCCGATTTTTTTGAGAATAGGATGCAACCACATCTCGTTGAAGAAAATCGAGTCATTTACGCTGCGTTGACTTCTTTACGAAATCGAAAGACAGAAATCCTTGTCCTGAATTTAAAAAACTTGTCACGTTCTTCTGTCTCTCTAATGCTTTTTGCGAGCGCGTATTCAGCATGATGAAACAAAGAAAGAAACCGAATGAATATTTCTTTAGTAAAAGCAGAGTTACAAATACTAACAAACTTCGATTTTTCATGTAAAAACTTTTATGATTTTGTGGTAAAAAACCGTCAAATATTAAATGCTGCTCGAAAGCAGAGTAGATTGCGATTTTCTTTAAATCCCCCCCCACTCGAGAGTTGGCAACCCTATACGCACGGGATATGGTTTTCACGGTGCACGGTGGTTAGAGTTTCGTGCCCGCGATAGTATCTGCTAGCTACGTACATAATTCCTAGAGACCGTCAGGATTGAGGAGTCACATAAAATGTCTTGTATTACTAAAATTTGGTAGGTATAGTTTTTCCATTTTATTTTTATACTTCAAATTAGAACACATTTACCAGTAAATTATACTAAAAATATGTGTTAATTGGTTGATTACTTTCCGAAAAACAGCGTGGTGAAAACCCTTTTTTTTTTTGGACAGTATACTAGCTAGTTTTCGAGTTCTCTGAATTGAGGAGCCACCTTAAACGCCCTGTAACTTTTTAACGGTTTTACTACAAATTCCAGGATTGGGCCTACAAAATCGGATTATTTACTACTAAATAGTGGTAGTACCCGCGTTTAAATATGAGACATGGCTCAATAGTCAATGTTTTAAGGAGTAACTTAGGCTACTTTTATTTTAGTAAAAGCAACGCGTACGAAGCCGGCAGCTAGTTTATTTATAACTAGCTTTTGCCCGCGGCTCCGCCCGCGTAGATGTCGGTTATCGCGTAAAAAAGTAGCCTATGTCCTTCTCCATATCCCAGGCCTCTCTGCCAAACTTCATGACGATCGGTTCAGCGGTTTAGGTGTGAAAACGTAACATACAGACAGACAGACAGACACAGATAGACAGACAGACAGAGTTACTTTCACATTTATAATATTAGTATGGATGCTCATAAAATATAAATCACACATTACGCTCATGACTGACAGTAAAGTTTTATAGTCTTTTCTCCGAGACGTTATCATTCGATATCCATTCAATTAATTTGTTGCGGTGATAATTTACTTTAATAATTTACTTGTTGACATTCCTTGTCTGCGTCAGCCGCTCTGGTCTATACTTTTATCTAGACACGCGGGAGCATGTCAAGCCAAGTTCAAGAACAGTAAAGAGAACTGGTGAGCAGCACCCGTTGTAATAATTATTACACGAACCATTTGGAGCTACTTTTGAACCCTTCATAACTTAAAAATTATATACTGGTTTATGTAGTGAGACCCCCTAGATAAACTAGTACTCAAAATTTTATAAACACAGTTTAAACGGTTAAGTATATAGATATACTAGCTGACCCGACAGACATCGTTCTGTCAAAAGCTATTTGACTACAGTTTGTCTACGCACAAAGGAAATATAGTATATATACTCCACTACTCTACCCTACCTACCTACCTACCTACTTACCTTACCCTATCCTACCACAGATTACCCTACCCTACCCTACCTACCTACCTAAAAGCTTTAAAAAAAAACTTTCATCCGTTCACGCGTGATGCCGTGACCAAGGGAATTAGGGATTCATTTTTATATATGCCAAATAACTTTCTAGGTCATTTGGAAGTGGGTAAGGTTTTTAATCTGTATGTGAATCAATCAGTCATAGACCAGGGCTGAAGCCTTTGATAATGGTAAAAAGTGAAAAAAAAAAATTGTAGGATGAAACCCATTGGAAAAGGAAGAGAATATAACAAAAATTAAAGGAAAAATAATTTCTGGACGATCTGAGGTCGGGAAGTGGAAGAGGGGGGGCTCCCTCTTCCACTTGAAAATGTTAAAGAGTGAAAAAAAAATTATAGTGGAATGAAACCCATTGGAAAAGGAAGAGAACCCCCCTCTTCCACTTCCCGACCTCAGATCGCCCCCAAATTATTTTTCCTTTAATTTTTGTTATATTCTCTTCCTACTACTACGTACTATTACTATTGAAATTTCACATTTATGTTTTTGGTGGGATCTCATTCATACACACTTATCACTTTGTTTTCAGTATTTAAAACAGTTTTTTAAATCCATACTAATATTATAAATGTGAAAGTAACTCTGTTTGTCTGTCTGTCTGTATGTTACATTTTCACGCCTATACCGGTGAACCGATCGTCATGAAATTTGGCAGAGATATAGCCTGGGATATGAAGAAGGACATAGGCTACTTTTTTACGCGATAACCGACATCCACGCGGGCAAAGCCGCGGGCAAAAGCTAGTAACGTTACATGTAAGATAGAATGTATTTTAATTTGGGTACCTATTCAAATTATGGATAGGTAAGACACCTTTGAGAGTAGATAATTTCCGTTTATTATTTTTATTTTTTTATGAAAAAATTTGTCTACCTCAAAAACCTCACTTTTTAACAAACGTTAACCCACTTATTAACTAAGAAATAAGTTTAAAGAAAACTTACACAGTATAACACAAAGCACAAAAATCACGTATTTCTCCATATTATCTTGACAGTCGACCGCTCTCAAGATGCTCTAGCTATAAACAACAGTCCCTGACCACCGATAAATACATTTATTATTATATGCAAGTAATAAAGATAGTGTGAAGCAGACATTAATAGTTTATTTACAACTGATTAAATTGTTACACGGAACTTCTATAATTCCTGCGGATTTGTAAACAAAACATGTTTTGGGTTTTTTTTTTTTACCTATTATTTTCGGAATAGACCGTGACTTATGCGTGTATGTTTTATTCGGCGACTCTGCTCAGCGTGTGGTTTTAGTTTCGATCCCCGGAACGGGCAATGTTGACGTTGAGCCTGATTTACACGGTGCGATTTAATATTGCAAGTGGCATACCATAAGTTGAAGCAACTATGAAAGTTCCACCGTCTAAACCGTGTTTAGACCTGTGGTTTATTTGTTGGAAAGGAACAGGAAGAAACACAGGAAAGAAACTTACATCGTAAAAATGGGGCTTTAGAAAGGATGAATACCTACCTAACATTTATTTGGCACCAGTTCGTGAAACAAATAAAAAAACACAGGCAGTGATAAGGACTGCCGACAGAAGTGAACACTCAAAATTTTGAATTCGTCACGAGCATGTCGCGCATTTCGGTGACGCGAAGCCATAAGTTGTTCCCCTACCAAAAATCGCTCAACGTGGCTAAAGAAGTTTTCCCTTCCAAAATTGTGAAAAGTAAGTAATACTTGCTAACCTACTTTTCACTATTTTTGAATGAATCATGAACACTTTCAATTCACATGGCGGGCAGTCTTTGTAAAGCTCTTCTGTGGGTGTTCCCTATGTGAGATCGAAAGACTATTCTGCGAAAATTGTTAAACTCAAACTCAAACTCTAATCATTTATTTCAATTAAACCATTTACAGGCACTATTGAATTGTCAAGGAGTCGGTCAGTAAGAAACATTAAGCTACATTCCCATTCCAAAGCGTAGGTACTTATGGAGAAGAACGGGCAAGAAACTCCATGGACACTCTTTTAAATTAAATTGTTACAAAAGTATTCGTTACATCTACAATGTTGAATTTATAACTAAAAGTGAGAACGATGTAAAAATAAAAATAATAAAAACTAAGTTAAAAGCGTCAAGCGTAGGTACAACAAATAGAAACAAAATAAAATAAAATAACCCGTGGCAGCTAAGAGATGACCAGTCCCAACTGACGGCGCCCGTTCACGAACATGACGCATGGATTAGCACCATTCAGCTCAACCATTTTGAAGGGAGCTAAATGATCCAACACACACGCCACCATCAGCGAGACCTTTAAGTGAGCATGACATACTCTCAACCGCCAGGGCACATTCAAGTCAATGAAAGACATATACATCGAAGATTATACATCGAAGCCTTGATAATGCGACGTTCGAACTACGCCTTTTTTGTTCGCTGTTACCTTACATCGAACCCTTGTTTCTTCGACATTTGTTTGGCAACGAAAATATTTAGTCAACAGTTAGAATCGATGTAAACCATAAATTTTAAAAACTGTTTCGTAAAATAACATTTTAATAATCAAATAATGTCTGCTTTCATACTAATATGCTGCATCATGGTAAAATAATTTTCACTACTCATAGGAAGTTCTAGCGAAGATTATTTAAAAAAATGCAACATACATTTCGAGACAAAAATAAAACTGAAACAGTTTTATTTTATTTATGGTTCACATCGATTCCTGGATGTACCATTATTTCAAAGAAAAATGTGTTGACTAAATATTTTCGCAGTAATGTTACATAGAACAAACAAACGTCGAAGGAACAAGGGTTCGATGTTAGGTAACAGCGAACAAAAAAGGCGTAGTTCATACGTAACGTCGCATTCTCAAGGCTTCGATGTAATAGTCATCGATGTAACAATTTTCGCAGAATAGTGTTTCGATCTCACATAGGGAACCTCTTATGTGGGGTATCTATCTTCAGATATCCTCAAAGTAGGTATAGGTATATATATTAAATTATTAAAGTGTTATTGAGAACTGCTCTTTGTGCTCTCTCCAATTTAAAGAAGTAAGCAAGCGGCAAGCGGTGTAGGTCTTACACGCTCCACCCCATGCTGGCAGGCAGTTTGCATGAAGGGATTTAATAGTGTCGCGTAGACCAACCTGAGAGTATTTGTGTCAGCTGAATAGCGTACCTATAGTTTCTTAAAAATGTAAATAAGTTTCCGGGTTCTTGCTACCAAGTTGTTTACGTGAGTATACTAGTTAAGATGTCCGTCTATCAGCACGCCCAATTGCTTTATATTTGGAGTTTTTGCCAGAGCAGGACACGTGCACGAGAAAAGTCTTGAATGCTCTGGGCAAGTATGACCTTTAATAATACAAGCGGTATGTTGAGCTAGGATTTTTACATATCGAAAAGGTTACTATTTTAGCTTTTTCTATCTTTAATGTCAAAAGATTTTTTGCGAGCCAATTCATTACCGTGTCCAATGCCGCCTGAGCATGCTGTTCAGCTTCTCTCCAGTTCGTGCCATGTAGAGGTGCTGTATAATCGTTTCTTGGCAGGGCAGTCGTGTTTTTTAATGTTTTTATTTATTTACCTTTATTATTAAGTAGAAGATCTAAAGGATAGCTCTAGTTTTATGGTAGAAATAAAAGTCTCGTATATAATTATGCAGTAGTTTATTGTTACAGTGTCGCTGGCCGTCCTCGTCACTACCCGGCTCACGATCTACGCATACGCCACCCACCACACAATTAACTACACAACACCAAACATTCATATTCAATTTATTCAGGAATACAAAGCTTAAGTTTACCAACACAGGAAAACGTAAAAAAACGACAGAAATTCTGATTATTTTAAGAGTACTCGCAATATTTATAGCAATTTGAGCAAACAGCGCTATGGGTTACAGATACAAAACTTATCAAAATTTATTAACGATTATTAAGAAAAATGGTAGTTAATTATTTTCAAAATTTCCATCGCTCAATTTCGTAATTGTTTCTTTTTATGACAGCGCTACTAATGTGGTGTAATGGCGTATCACGCTACAAAATTATTACAATAGTTTTGGCAGTTCGCAACAATGGTAAAATGCAACTAACTCCGTACACGACAGAAACATATATCATTTATATTTACATTACGTTTCTGGGTCGCTGTACATGTGAACGAACTAAAACACAATACTAACGCCCGTCGTGACTGTTAACTAAAACCATTCTATACATTACAAAATGTTAAAGGACAATCGCAAAGGAAACATTTCTACTAAGTCTTATAGTGAACGTTGTGTCTTGGGCTTTACATAAAGAGAATCGATACAGCCATTTGATATTAATATCTAAAGTTAACTTAAAACCGACTATCAGTGCACAAAGTACCTATTTACATTACGACTGGTAATAATAGTAATTAAATCAAGTCATCATAATTATAAAAACGAAGAATACAATTATTTTCTCATATTATTTTGTATTTTTTTTTTACTTTTTTATATATTGTGGAAATTATAATACAAAATTAATGTGGGATTACTGAACACAAACTAAGAACTGAGGCGATCTAATTGTAACACGAAACCTAAGTCTTACCGCATTACCACTAATATTTACATGAAATATAAAGAAAGTGTGAATTCCCCTGCTAGCGCGGGAGCATTCGAGTGTGCGATCACTTAAAATTAAGAGAAAAGCCTTGGCTGACTGGCCGTACGGTACAAAGTAGAATACAAACGTGATATCCTACAACTAAAGATCACTTGTGTGTTAAATGAACAGTCGTGTACTTAAAACTTAAAATAATACGAGATCTCTGAAAGTCTGGAAACGCAATACGTACAATTACATAAAATAAGAAGCGTGATCGTTTAGGCGCCGCAATACTGTGTGCTCGTCGCACGCCCCTTTATCCTCCGCCAGGGTAGGCAGTCGCTAATATATGGATGAAAATATAGATTTTATAGATACGATGTTTTCGAAATTCGATTTTGCCTCCAATCCGATATCAATGTTGTTTTAAAAATTTCATCTTCTGTTTATAAAATTGCCAATAATTCACCTCTTCTACGATAGACAAAAAAGCCAAATATACAGGTTGACCTGCTTTTTGACAGGCAGGTGGCCTAATGACATTAATAATTTGCCTTTATACAGGATGGAAGGGTTATCGACGCGAAGCCGGTAACCATGGACTCAGTACACGATTCTGGATTCGTTGAAATTTTGTTCGTAGAAAAAAAATTGCTGTCCCATACATTTTGACCGCGTAGATATTTTTTTTTTTTTAACTTCCGAAAAATTTTAACGCATGTAACGAATTCATGGTAACCGGCTTCGAGTAGATGTCCTTTCCACCCTGTATATTATAGTGGCCTACATACTGCGCCATTTTGCACGGTTTATCTTCTTTTGAATATCATATATAGGAATTTCATCCACACCTCGCAACTGAACGCCCCAACCTAACAATATTCGTCTACTTATTATATCCTTATTTACATACATTCAAACGTCTTTTCACATCGGAGGACACGTAGTATACGGTAGTTATATAATGAAGCAAATTTCTAATAAACCAATGACGATAACAATTACCTAACGAGCACTTGTATATTATATACAGTACATTGTACACGTCGAGTGTGGGGTGAGGGGTGCGGGGGTTCAAAAACTACGCGTTACGGATCACAGTGACAGTTATCTGAGATAAGGCAAGGTGGGTCCGTCGGGGCTCGCTTACGTGGTTCTAGCTGTCACATACTAAAGTTATGGGGTAAGTTAAGTTTAAGTTTTACTACGGGTTAATTCCCGTAACATCCTATTGCCCATCAATTATACAAAATGTATCTGTCAAGATATTTCTTTACAGATACATTTTGTATATTTGACACTAACTGCGGCCCGCGGTTACACCCGCATAAGTCTCGATCTCGTGGGAATATCGAGATAAAAAGTGTTTTATGACCTAACCCAACTCATGATCCACTCATGTGCCAAATTGTTATAGCGTGAAGGCGTTACAAACAAACATACAAATAATCTAATCTTTTCTCTGCCACGCGTTTCAGAAAGCGTGATCAAGTCACTCATTAGAGTCGATAAATTTGTAGTCAAATCTCGTATTAGTTGTTGTAATTGATTGGTCGAAGTGTCGCCAACCAATAACATTAGATGACATGCCATGATTAAATAGGCTGATTTCTAAAAAGGTGCAGAAACAGTAGGGAAATGTTTAACCGATTACGATTCAGAAAACGAATTCCATTCATCCAAAGAGCAGTGTGCAGCAGCTAAAACCAACGTAAAAACGAGTGTTCCTCCTTTGTACCATCGAAGTCTCATACAAACCGCTGCCCGACCTCATAACTATATACAATCTTTACTACAAAACAACGCAAAAACTGTAAATATGTTACTATAATATCTGACTACCCTCTAAACACAGAAAAGGAGATATAATAAGTCGCGCGGCGGTCTGTATTAAGACTAACCTACTTGTTGTGGACTTGCTACATCGGTTTACATCCCGTACCATACTAGACTAACATAATACTATGCATTTATTTACAACGTTTTTTTATGTTTTACTTTTTATATAGTTTTGAACTAGTTTTAAGGCTACGACGTCTGGCGACATTCACACAAAGTCTCTCTATGCTAGATTATATGTTAGCAGCGTGATACAGTAGTAAAACTACTAACAAATTAAATGGAAACATCAATTTTGGATAATACGCAGTGGAAATGGAACCGATCGTTGTCAACTCGACAACAGTAAATAGATTATATTACCATCCAAGGTTTTTACTGACAAGTTGATGCCATTCACTGTTATCGAGTATACAGCGTGAACAAGAAATGTGTGACCATATTTAAGAGTGTGATACAGACTATCAAACTGAACAACTTTCTCTATGGGACCAAGGTCGTAATAGCAAAAAAAAAAATTTGCCGTCCCATACATTTCCGTTGAGAAGATTTCTATAGGACAGTTCGCTAGCCTGGAACTAAAGTAGTATATGATACAAAATAAACATTTTGAGATAACAAACGAAACACGTTTGAAGTCATTTTTTTGTATGTTACACATTTAAATGGTAGCTAAGTAGATAACGAAAATTTGATAGCTATCTTTTTATGTTGAAAAATACTCATAGATGGATTTGGGCAAAAAAATTATATACACCTCTTTATTCCAGGCTTGTTAGTTGATATTTTTTTCTCGATTACGATGTAGGTCCCATGAAGAAAGTTGTTCAGTTTGATGGTCTGTACTGACTCTTTAAATTTGACCACACCTTGCTGGTACACCCTGTATAAGACACTGAATGATTACATTTCCACCTTGTAGTGTATATTATGTAAGATTATCAACGCCAATAATTAGACAAAACGACGAACTCACGCACACTAACACATCCCAGTACAATAATGTCAAACCTCTAATATAACTTTTAAATGCGTGAAATACACATGTATTCATAACATTTACAAACACTTTGCTATAAAATATCTCACTACTGCAATGATAGTATGTGAACTCATACATTTATTTTATTTACTATTTATATTCATTGCATCGAGTAAATTAGTAGTTTAATATATCTAGTACTATTCTAAACTAACTACGTAAAAATGTTCAGTCGATGTTACATACAATGGTGTTTACGATTAAGCTTAGTAATTATAATACAAATTAGGCCGGCTACAGGCGAAAGTTCGCAAGAGATTCGTGTTTGCACACAACTGAAATCTGTTTTTTAAGTATGAAACTGTCGTCTGTAGTCGTCCTGTAAAGAAGATTAATAGAGAACACATTATAAATCAATAAATCCGTAGTTATAAAATTAAAATGTCAATACGCGTTATATAATATTGCAACGTTTATTGCTTGCAACGTCCGTACGAAACACAATCAGGCACACTTTGACACTCTACGTCACACTTACAAATACATGGAATCGCGGAGATAAATGAAACATAACCTAAGTCTACGCAAAGCGTCTCTTAACTGTATACAGGGTTATTTGTAAAACACTAATATAACCTTACTGTATTACTAAAATCATAAACAACAAATTTTGTTCTATGACTTTTAAGAAAACATAATACATTTACCATAAACAAACCTTTAAGATTTCGTTTTACTATTTAACACATTTCAATTTTGTATTTTGTTGTACTACCTACCTACCGCCTATAATAATGAAATTTATAATATTTAATTTAAACTTTTACTCGGAACAATACTGGCTTCATCTCCAACTCCCCACGACCTTAGTTCTTTCTGCTGAAGTTTAAGCTGGCTGGCATTAATAAGTGACAATTATAGTCATCTATACTCCATTTTTAGCATAAGACAAATAACAGCTAAATAACGACAGTTATTGTGTAATATTGTTGAAATTACTGCACTTTAGAGTAATGTTTTTCATGTAAATGGTAAATAGATTACAGTGTTTTGTATTTATCGTGAAATAACGGAGTTTATTAAACGTTTACATCGAAATAATGAAAGGGTGAGAACAGTTATTTGTCTAATGTTATAATAAATGGAGTATACCTACTTTACATGTTAAATTAATTTGTAAGGGTTAAATGTCATAACTTATTATTGCGGTAGACCCTTAGAGGCTACCGTGTGATGCTGTATGGAGGTGATATATTTTTATAAATATAGGTTATTTCAAACAGTTTGTTGTTTTCTTGCATTTCGATACATAACCATCTTGCATCTGGGCTTTTGTTCCTTTACAACCGGAGGGACAAAATCTTTTATGTAACAGTGTCGCCTCTGCCTTTTGCACTAGACACGGTAGTTTGTTCTTGTTACGCAGAGATCGTAACATTTAGAGCGTTGAATTTAAATATTTTTGTATGAAAATATGATGAATTATTAAAAGTCATAGAGCAAAAGTGGCTGTTTATGATGTAAGTAATATAGTCCTGAGAGATTGTGAGAGTTTTTTAACAATGACCCTGTATATTATATCGCGCCGAGGGTGGAGGTCGTTGACCTCGCCTCTCTTTCGTATGCCACACCTATCCATCATTTACCTGCATGTCATTCTTCAAAACCTTTCCTAGCTACGTTCTGTCGCGAGGGCGACACGTTTCGTTGTATAAAATTTTGTTGCTATCAACATTTTTATCCTTTCCAATGCTTTGCTTGCCCTTATCTATTATATTCACAGTATACCATCCAACTATACTATTCTACACACATTCGCTACACGCTACGTTACATGTAAATATCAGATTTTTTTTGGTAGTGACGTCGCGAATTGGCTGTTTTGCTTTGCTTACGTCAAAAATGCGCGTTTGTGGAGATTCTTGAAATGCACGTTTTGGAATTGGGTAGGTGACATTTTTTTCTTAATATGTACTTACAAATATTTTGAATATACTTAATTCATGGTAGACAAAGTACCCTAGTTTACAAAGGATGCTGGTAATTTCATATTATTTGCCAATTTCATTCTTTCAAGTTTAGTTACACAATTAATTTCAAAATGTCATCCATTTTGAAAGTTCATCTACCCAATAATGGTATGAATTCTCCACAAGGTATACATATCGATACGATGCGCGTGAATTTAATGCCATCTAGTTACAGCGATGAGGTATGGTGCGGTATTTATACAATCCAAAATTTAATACATTCACAGTAAAGTCAAATAAAAGCAAAACAACACAGTTTGGGAAGAGACTCGACTTATGTGACGTGTGGACTGCAACTGGAATTTGAACTCTGTACTCAAGGAGATAAGAGTGAATATTGACTGTACATAGACGAGAATGTTTTAAGGAAAAACTTCAAATTCCAGTTGATAATGTAACTTCAGTGTTAAAGCGAATTCGCATGCGTTAAATTCATTACAAAAGGCTTTTTATTTAATTTTACTTAAAACCAAAGAGTTAGTTTCAGTCGGTGTAAAATGATTGGTTTTGAAAATATTCACACATTTAGAAATAGAAATCACGTTTTATTTATTTTATTTTATTGATACCTATGTGAATAACACTAATTACATTTACATTTTAAAGCGGATCAGTGGAATAAATATTTTCAAAACCAATTATCACACAGACTTTCTCTTCAAACTACAATTTGTTTACATTTCTGTGGCATTAGGTAGCAATTGCCTCAAAGCAGAACCAACCTTAAGCTGATAAATATAAAGGTGACTATTTAAAAGCTTAGATAAACATACGAATTCGCCAAACCACCAGTCCATAACCGACCTTACATTGCCGCAAATAAAGTCAATATCGTTTATCAGAGGTTCAGGAATCAGGCGTGAAATCGCCTCACCCAACCATCAATCCATAATCGACCTTATTCAACTGTAATAAAGTCGACTATCGCACCACCGAGCCTGCTACAACACGAGTTCGCCCAATAATCCATTATAATCCTTGCGTCCGTTAGAATTAAGTCGGTTATCGCGAGTCATTGAATACGGCGCGTCGCTTGTCGAAGCCGCGCTTGGTCTCGCGTCATTCCCACTGATGCGGCGAGGGCGGCAACTCGGACGGATGGGCCACTGTGGAGCTGCAATGGTACAGAGTCGGCCATCGTTAGTCATGTGACGCACAAGTGCGTACCCACACCCACGCCACTTGCTTGCATGTTGAACTCATTGGTGTCTTACCAGATTTTAGCGAAGCAAAGACAGTAAGAATCTAATGCAGATATTTTTTTGGAATACTTGTTCAATACTTCGTTTATTGCAACCCGAAGCGCATTTTAGGCATTTTTGTTAAATCTGTATACTGGAGGTATATTATCCTAAGTCCAAATATAATATAGGTCACATTAAGCTAATTTATTCGCTGCACATGTTTTAAGTCTCAATTTGAACATTGTTCACGTATGTCACTTGACTACACAGTTGTGTGAAATTCTAAGTAAAATTTTACATGTTGTTTAAAAGCTGTCGGCTGTTTGTGTATGTGAGTTTAAATGTTTGTAATCGCATCCACAATACAGGAGAAATTGTGTGGAGCAACGTTTTAAAAAGTAAGTTAATAGGAAGTTTTTTATTACAAAAATATATTAGAACTTATACTATGCATATAATTGTTTGCCTCCGGTGTACAGAAATTTAAGTTACTAAGAACAGCCCAAATAATATCTATTAACTTAATAACTTTGGTTATCAATAACAATATTTAACTGAAAATATGTCTTGCGCTTTTTAAAACATCTTACTAATCTCGCATCGCCAATGTTTATCATGAATCCAACATACAAAACAACATGCATTAATCCATCTTTGAACAAAATCTATGATAATAAAAGAGAAATCTTATAGCAAAACTGCATCACAAATCAAACGCTACAGTAACTACGGAATAAAAAAATTAATGAAAATTCACCACAACCATGTGCTTGGCACAGTGCTCATCTCATACTACGCATGCACTACGAGGCAACCCTAACAGAAAACAACCTCACTTCTTAAATATCAACCTTATGTCCAAGGAATAAAGTTCATATTTGAAGACAATTTTTTTCTGCTAGGGCTGTCAAAACCCAATAATCGTACAAAATCAAAGTCAACCTCCGTACTGAAGTTTCTTCAAAATCGAAACTACTGTTTTTTGTCGATTTTGGAGAAACGTTGCCTCATACTTGAGTTCAGTTGTTGATAGTGGAACCCTTTCCCGGGTAAATGAAAGCTGTATTAATGAAAGCTAAAAATATTCCGATAATTTAAATATCGTTATCAATTGCTTGTAAGTTTTGATTGTATTTTACAAGCAATAAATTCAAGTCAGCTTAGTTTTTCTTATTTTTCTAAAAGGAAAAAAAAAACAAACATAAGCACCGAACTCAAGTGCGAAGCCTTCACAAACGCATGCACTGCAACCGAACCGTTAGGACGGAGCGAGCACTATCTAACGATCAACCCTTTTGAAACGAGACGACGGTCGAAGGCAACAACGCCTCTCTTACTAAAGTTAAACTCAACAACAAAGTTATAGCCCGTCTAAACTTAAATTGCGCGCCCCTCCATTGAATTGCGTACACATTAAGGGCGAATTTCACCAATGTAACTGAACGTGATCTGCAAATGTAAATCGTGTTCAAGAGCTGTCAATGGTGCCGATTCCCTTGTTCACAAACTAAACTAAATTTAAGTCCAGTGCATCTTTTACTTTCTATTTCATAAGAAAAGGACAGAAAATAAATTTTAGTTTAGTCCTGTCAAATTAATCAGCGCCTGTCATTACTCCATAAAAGTTTACACGTGATTAAAAACTTGCCGACTAAAATTACGTCAATTTACGTCAACCGCTGATTAAATTGACAGGACTAAACTAAAATTTATCTTATTTCCTTTTCTTATTGAAATAGAAAGAAAAAGATGTACTGAACTTAAATTTAGTTTAGTTTGTGAACAAGGGAATCGGCACCATTGACAGCTCTTGAATGTTGTAGATGTGCTGATCGCGTTCAGTTTCATTGGTGAAATTGGCACTTTACCGACGCATTAAGGGTTGCCATTATTCGTCTCTGAGTCACCGAGAAATATGAGAATTTGGTGGGATTTATATTTGATTTCTCGAATTAACAACTATGATTCGTTGGAGGGGCTCGCAGTTTTAGTTTAGAAGGGTGAACAGACGCGTTGCCCCGAGCGGCGCCTCGGCCCGACGCCGAGTGCGACGCGTCGCGCGGCTACAGGTATGCGTGCGTACGCTTACTGAGCTCGCTCCTCGCCTAGGCGGCGCACAGAAATATCACGGGCGATAGCAGTAGATATTTTGCCGCCGTCTTGAAAGGGGAACAAACTTTCGCTTTCGAACCCGCCCTAGAGCTGTCGCAAAACACACAAAAAAGCAGAATTAAAACTACCTTACGGGAGAGAACAGCGGTGCTAGTGAAGCGGGACACACCACCATTTCAAGAGGGTTGATTTTGCTCGAAAACAGCGGCGTATGTACACAGAGAGCGCTCGAAGCGCGGGGAACGAAACGAAACGTTATTTAAGAAAAAATATAATGGTAAAACAACCCATGCACAAGTCGGGCTCTAGCAAAATCGACCCGTGTGTGAGTGTTACTGTACACAAAGAGGCACAACTGTTACCTACGTTGCAATACTACAGTTGGCGGGAGGGGAGGTCGGGAGGGATGCGACATGTTCCTGCGACCACCGGCCGGCACGACACTACGCGCTATGTACACTTGTACACTAGTACACTGTACACTTGTACACCGACACACGTGCACACACTAACAGACTCGCACCGTGCCACACTCAGTTGTGATGACTGTTTGCTTTCTCTGATTTATTATCGTAAACATCGCCAGCCGTGCGGACAACACTGGGAACTTTGCAAATGTCATTAAAATAAATAAAAAACTACTATAATACAAAACCCGCAAAATAAATCGGTAGCTGGAAAGAAAGAAGCAACATTTTAGGGGTTACAGTGCAAGAGCGCAGCGCTAAAACGACGCTTCGGAACGAATCACGAATTAATTGAAGAATTTTTATTGTAGACAGTGTTGTCTGCACGAGTTTTGGTTACAATTGGCGTGGCCCATATGGGTGCGGGTGGTCGCTAAGGCGTGTTAGGTTACGTATCGCAAAGAAATCACCTAGTGTCGGTTGGTTGCGGTTGGTTGCGGTTGGTTGATGTTGCGGCGCCTTACCTTGCGAAGCTCTTGAACGCCGCCGACTGTGGGTTGATGCACAGTGGCACCCGAGACGTCTGCAGCTGTTCCGCTATGAACTTGTGTATCTCCTCTGAAACATTCGTGTGCGGGACTCGTTAGTTTAAGAGAAGGTGCTACATGCTATTAAATCTAATAAAAAATACCGGTCAAAGCTTGTCGGACCACGCACAATGAAGGGTTCCGTAGGTGGGATGAATTTATCCCAAGAACAAACTTAAAGCAAATGTAAGTTGGTCGACTATTACTCGGTAACTTGTTTGTAGAGCCTACTTAGAAAGAAAAAAGAAAGAAAGAAAAAACGTTTATTTGCAGTAAACATGACGCAATAAAGAATAAACACGAAAAAAAAAAGAATTCTATGGGGGAAAAATGCGTCACATCCACGCAAAACGGCTATCGCTCAGCATTATGCTGCGACCCTATGCAAGACAGAGCCCCAGCGCTGGTTTTTTTTTTTTTCTGTGATAGTATTCCTTTTAACTTCGTTATACATACCTACTACTGCTGTGAATTTTTTCACGTGCCCAAATACAACCATTTAGCTGGCGGGGGGAGGACTTGACTCTAACAAAAATTTGCACTTTAAAGCCTAATATTTCAGAAAAAAAAAAATTGTTTTCACAAACCCGCAATATTTTTGAAAGATTCATCCAACAATACCTCACACGATAGGGTAACAAAAAAAAAAGGCCCCACTTTACATGTACAGGAGGTATCCTAACAAACAATTTTTTCATGATTTTATTTTACCACTTTGTCGGCGTGAGTAATATGTATATCCATGCCAAATTATAGCTTTCTAGTACTAAGAGTCTCTGAGCTAAGCTGGGGACGGACAGACGGACAGACGCACAGACGGACAGACATGGCGAAACTATATGGGTTCCTTGTTCAAAGTCAAAGTCAAAGCATTTATTTCAAATAGGCACATAAATGGCACTTTTAAACGTCAAAATTTACACGGAAGTAAAATTGATTCTAGTTGCCCCTTCCAAACGGTAGTTTCGCATGGAGAAGAATGGGCAAGAAACTCCACCGTTACTCATTTAAACTGTTTTACAATAGTTTGTATACATCAATTATATCATTACATGTTGACTACGCTGCCGTAAGCTCAAAAGCGGTATCTCAAAAATTCTTAATTCTATAAACACCTAGCGGGATGGCAGTATCTCATGAAAAAGGAACACATGCATTTTTGATATTTTAACCACATGAAAAAAAAATTACCCAATAATCAATATTATAATAGTTTACAAAACTAAAATTTTCTCGAAACTAGCTTTCCCTGAGATACCGCTTTTGCGTTTAGCACGGCATTACGGAACCCTAAAACCGTTTATTTAAATGTCTTATTGTAATTGAAATGGAGTATAGTGAGTGAGTTCGTAACACAGGGTTTGTTTACGCTTCCAACAGATTGTTTTGGAACAGACAAAGTATCATTCACACAGTCGACACCTTACCTTTAACCTGATGCACGCTAGTGAGCTTCCGCTCCCAGCCGTCGTGGAAGGCGTGCGGCGCGACGGGCTCGAGGTCGGGCGAGTAGTGGCGCGCGGCGGGCGGCGCGCTGTAGCAGCACTTGCACATGCACGAGTGGTAGCGCAGGCGCCCCTCCTCCACGTACGGGTGCGCCAGCGCGTCGCCCACGGAGATGCGCTTGGCGGGGTCGAACACGAGCATCTGGAAGTTCACCATTACGAATTCATTATGGTCATTATAGTATTTTGCGACGACAAACACCTTGCTGGGAAAGGCTACGAGAAAAATGACGTGTTCTGTGCTAAGGCAGATAATACCCTCTTGCTTGGTGATATATTTGTGGCGGCATCTACAACGCCACGTGTGAACTACGCATCAAAGATCTGACGTCACAAATCCTGCATCGCGCAGTCAAAGTTTACCGCGCGACTAGCATACATCCCGACACCTACCGTCGGGCAGTTGCCCACCAAACACAACACCCGTCTGGTCGGAGGATCCTCCCATTACCATAGAGTACGAGTAAATCAATAAATCAAAATATTTTATTTCACATAAACCTACAAGGGCACTTATGAAACGTCAGAAGCTAGGTGCACGGTTCCAATTAGTCGTTTCCTATGGAGAAGAGCCGGCAAGAAACTCCACGGTTACTGTTTTAAAAATAATTGGCTTTACAATATTATCAAATAACATTGTTAATATGTATGGGAGGACAGTGTAGGCCTTTCAACAATTACCAGGTACTCGTACTTAACAAAATAGAAAAGTACCAACAAATCTACACTCTACTAGGCCTAAACTATTGGTGAACCACTCCATTTCCTCCCGTGAGTGTTGTAAAAGGCGACTAAGGGACTTACTAGAGATCGGGCAGCAGCGTTCTCAATGCATTTTTAACACCATACTGCGACTGTCAACCCACCTGCCAAGCGTGGCGATTATGGCAAACCCCCCCAATTGGGGGAGGCCTATGTACAGCAGTGGACGTCTTTCGGCTGAAATGATGATGATGAGTGAACGTACACTCTGTTCCTCATACCTATATATTTTCTAATACAGGTTATGAACACAGGGTGGTAGCCTGAGACAGGGCAATACAATCAGGTACCTTATCTAACCATCACTATTTTCTTCAACTTGAAGAAAATAAGAATCGAATTAATTTTACAGCCCCATCCAAAATAACCCGTTTATAGTTCAAGTATACCCGGCAAAATTTGGACTCGAATGGTACTTAAGGACTCCCAATCGAGTCCAAGTTTTTCTGATCTTTTTTATTGTTATAGGAGTCCGAAGTCCATAACATTCATATAATAATACCCTTTATTTCCATACACATATCTGTTATTGTAATGTTTAGCTTAAGTCTTCATATCTACCTGCCCTTGTCTTGTTACTTGGGGTCGCCGCAAATTGTTTTCTTCTTCCATTATCCCCTGTTAGCTATCGAATGTATTCTTAAGAGGTGTAGATGTATGTTACCTGTGCGAGCAGATGCACGGCCTCGTGCGTGGCCTGCACGGAGAGTGTGTAGAGCGCAGCGAGCGCAGGCGGGCGCGGTGCACGACGCAGCATATGTGCCCGAGCGCCAGCACAGGCGTGTCGCATGTCCTCCAGCGAAGGCGTGCCTAGCAGCTCTGTTATCAACTCCAGCTAGAACACAAAACCTTAACGTTATAGCAGCTGATGAAACAGACAGTACCTAAACCTTCCAAAATGTTAACACCCGTTATATCAAAGACTCGTCATGGGTTTTAAGGATGATGTCAAATCACATGTAACTCTGAAATAACAAAGTCAAATCATGAGATTTCACAAAAATAAGTTGAATAGTCTTTCAGGACCCAGAATTTTTACAGTAACTGTTTCATTCCGGATCGATCAAGCAAGAGATATTCAAGAGATTAATGATCGATGAATGCATTTTGTATTCATCGAAAGTAAATTCTACTGTTGAGGCCATAATCGAAGTATAAGGCCGAAGACACACAGGCAAAACCTTCGCATGCTGCTTCGAGCTACTAAACAACGTAAGGTTTTTACTATTGCAATGGCCAAACTCATTTCATTTGAGCTATGCAACTGAAGCTACTGCCTGTTTGGCTTCAGCCTAACGAAATCACCTACAGAAATGACTTTAATTATTTTGTAAATTATAAGACCTTTCATAGAATTGCTCTACCCACAAAAGTTACGTTTTTGAGAAAAAAGAGGCCAAGGCAAAGAAACTTTATAGGTTTTTTTAAAACGTGAATGCTTGCGAAATATCACGTGTTTTAAACAAAAATTCTTTACAGGAAATTATAATAGTTATTTATGCAACTGTTGTATATTATGGGGTATTAAAACACGAGTGTGGGTTTGTACTCGGCTTCGCCTCGTGTGATAATAGTATCACATGAGTGTTTTAATACCTAATTATGTACAGTTGCATTGCATGCAAGACTTTATCTACACCCATGTTATCTACTCTTTGATATTTTCCAATTCATGAAATCTTGGTACGTCTTTTCATATTGTTTTCTCGACTTTTCTGGTAATAATTGGTTAGAAATGTCCTTTTCTGCATTTGAAATATCTGGTGATGTGTTATCAAAGCTTGTATATTATTTTAAGGTATATAAAAAAGACACTTATAGGTTATTCGAGTTTACGTCGTATCCCGCCATTTTTGTTCGATATTAGTATTGAAAAAAATTATAAGTTTGTTGTTTACAAAAATCACTCGTTTTTGTAAACAAAAAACTTATAATTTTTATGATACGACGTAAACTCGAATCCATACTAATATTATAAATATGAAAGTAACTCTGTCTGTCTGTCTGTCTGTATGTTACCTTTTCCCGCCTAAGCCGCTGAACCGATCGTCATGAAATTTGGCAGAGATATAGCCTGGGTTATGGAGACGGACATAGGCTACTTTTTTACGCGATAACCGACATCTACGCGGGCGGAGCCGCGGGCAAAAGCTAGTAACCTATAAGTGTCTTTTTTTTATTGCTTCGCTGCGGTTGTAAAACGCGCGTGCATGACAATGTGGCTGTTTGATGAGTAAGGAATGGATCGAAAACGCAAAAAGGAGTTGCATAATGAAATTTAGTACAACATTATAACACTCGTTTGGACGATATTATGATTACTATGACACCGGTTGTTTTAATGTTGGCAATAAGCTAACTGTTTCAGAAACTTTTATAGAGGATTTATAGCATGGGTGTAGATAAAATTAATTACGGCTTTATTAGTAGCAGCCCGGAGTCTAAATTTGTGCCCGGTAGATGGCAATAGGATCGCCCCCATTACATGAGACTTAAACATAACTGGCAAGGGTGTTCTATGGGTGCACCTCTGCTTAAATCATCAGGGAATACAGGCGTGATGTTATTTAACTTGTAACAGCAGTGATAGCCTAGTGGTGTGAGCATCGGACTGCCAAGGACTCGAGTTCGAACCCAAGGAAATCCGCCCAGTAGGATTCCAAGCAAATCGGGTGTGACAGACGGACAGACAGACACCCGAGTGATCCTATAAGGGTTCTGTTTTTTTCTTTTTGAGGTACGGACCCCTTAGGCCTGAAACTGCGTTAAGCGGGCTTCCGCGACGGGCACCCGTTGCGTGTGTACACGCGTGGATACGCGGGGGTCTCTGTCGGCAATTAAATACGGCGTAGTGTAATTTTAACGGTGTGCATGTACAGTTGTGTCGATGGAGAACTTAGCAAAACGATGACTAGCATAAATAAAACGACAGCCAGTAAGCTGGCGCTACCAGGCCCAGCGCGTGCCTCCGCGACTTACGCCCGCGCTTGTCCCTGCGACGGAGCACTTTTGTATAGAACCGCGCGGGTGTCCGCATAACGCAGTTTCAGGCCTTAAAGCCTAAGTTACTCCTTATAACTTCAGCTATCTGCCAGTGAAAGTCCCGTCAAAATCGATTCAGCCGTTTCGGAGGTTAGCCGGACCAAACAGACAGACAGACCGACAGACAGACAAAAATTTTAAAAATAGTTTTTTTGTTATAAGTAGGTACCGTATACAACATTATTTTTAGTATACGCAAAACCTGAATATAGTTTGTTCAGAATAAGTAACTGAATCGATTCCAATAGTTTTTACACCATGTTATATTTTTTCCCAAACTTATTTAAAAAAGGTTACAAGTTGGACACCGAGCGACACTAAGTACCTATCCGCACTTGACCATTACGACAAAGTCCAAAGCCTGCAAGTGTGATGGAAAATGTTATCACCAGTTAATTACATTACAATCGTCGTACGGTTAGGTACCTAATGCCAAATTAATATTATTATTAATGAACGCAAGGCGCGGGCGGCGCGAGTGCGCCGCGTGGTGAGCATGTTTTTGTACGGACAACCAGGTAACATAACAAGCTTATAACTTTGTTATTTTTCATGATACAGTTTTGAAATTTTGTACATAAATTCTTTACATAAAAATACTAGACACGTGTTTCGGGTTTCGCATAAACTAAAACTAATGTTGTATACTGTCATGTGTGGCGGCATCTTCAACGCCACATGCGATCTACGCATCGAAGACCTGACGTCACAAATCCTGCATCGCGCAATCAGAGTTTACCGCAAGACTAGCATATATACAACATCCCGACATCAACCTTCGGGCAGTTGCCCACCAGACACGACACCCGCCTGGTCGGAGGATCCTCCCTTTAGTATAGACTATGGGTGAACTTAACATCCTGTTCCTCATACCTCCATATATGCAAACACACTTAATTTTTATTTATTTGTAATGTATGACATTAAATTTAGTTTGGTAGTATAATAGTAAGTAAAGTGGCAGTAACACATACCTGTTGAACCGGACTCTGTGCCTGGAAGAGGATCCGTCTCCCGAGCAATTCGCCGAATATGCAGCCCACCGACCACACGTCTACCGCAGCTGTGTAATGGTTCGCGCCCATCAGGATCTCAGGTGCTCTGGAAATAAAAACAGCCTTCTTTTAACACATATTTAAAACACATACGCACACATAAACAGGGTGGATTTTGACGGAGCAGTAAGTGCAGGTACCTTAACCGTTGTTGCTACACACGAAAACGGTTATTTAACACGTGTTATAATAAAATAAAAAAACCCATATTCTTGCATAAAGTATTTTTTTTTTTAATCTCCGAATGCAAATCAAAATATCTCAATATGTTAAGGACAGTCAGTCAACAAACAGTTAAGGTACCCGCCCGTACTGCCCCATCTAAAAAATCCGCCCTGTTTATAAGGTGTATCTATCATACACGAAATATTTTAAGAGGAACATGTATAGGTGGTAAAAAAGCCATAGAAGCGAATTTTTTTTTTTTATCTAAGTGTTTTATATTTTTACATAATTATTATAATTTTAAAATTGCTTGAGACATTTTGCATAAAAAACCTTTACTTATTTATTCTATGGATGACACGACCGGACGCGACGACAGTGGCAGCAGTGCGGAGCGCGGTGAATTTTAATAATTAATCATTATATCAAGTAATTTTAAATTCTTTAATTTGTTAAACAATATACTCAGGATTTAAAAAAAAATCGTTTCCATGGCTTCTTTACCACCTGTAGGTGTATCTCTTAAAATATTTCGTGTTTGTATAGATACAACCTATATAGCACAATACTTTTGTCCCTTGTTATTAAAATTCAGGCTAAAGCCTCAATTTTCCCACTCCAAGACAAAGGCCTAAGTCCACGACAGTCTCTTTCCATTATCTACTCTCTATTGGGCTATTTGGGACCAGTCTGTATTGAAGAAGTCCAGCTCAGCCCTCGTCCCTTGTAAAGATATCTGACCATTAAATTGGTCAAATATCTTTACTACTTATTTAGAGGGTCAAAAAAACAATCAACAATTAATAAAGCTGCTTTTAGACTACGCTATAATATAATAGCATATAGTATATAGCTCATAGCATAACGGCACATATACACTATATGCTAGCACTATATAGCGTAGTCTGAAAGCAGCTTTAGTCTGGTTCCTTCTTAACCTAACAAAATCTATCTTCTTAGTATTTGCGATATTATGACTCGCCAGTACCAGCGTGTTTATCTCGTATGGTGGTTAGTTAAAAAGAGAACCGACGTTGCTTTGGTAAATATTCTGAATTATTTGTCAAGTAAATATTTCAGAGATAAAATATATTAAGTTTGAACAATAAATCCGGCAAACATTTGCACTCGAGTAGGTAATTAAATCTGAACAAGCTTTTTCCTTCAAACATTGAGTAGGCGATAATTACAGAGATTTTCGGGGAAATTGTAACTTTGAAAGAATTTTGCTTTATGGATGGTACTCAAATTTATTTAAAAAAAGCTTTCAGGTCACTTGAATTAGATCTTGGGCTATAATGAACTCGGTCTAGGGTCACGGGGGCTTTTATTGGCAATCTTAGTTCGCCAACAACTTTTAGTCGACGCTGTACAGAAATCCCAAGCGTCAGTGGACGTGTGTCGCGAGTCGCGTGTAACTTAGTTATAAGAGTAGGGATATAAAATGGACGATTTTACAAGTAACGCTCATTTGCCAGGCACAAGCGCATGAATAATAAACTGGTTGTGACACCGAGACGAGTAAACAAAGCCATTCCGTTTTATACCACTTTATGCGTTTTCAATAAAGCTAAACAATTTCCAATTTAAAATTTAATCCGTTCCCTGAAAACGTGACAAACAAACTGTGCGTGTATAAGAGATGTCGGATATATACCAATTTACATATATTTCAGTACATTTAATTTATATTCATTTGCATGCGGTAGGAAACCGCATTCATTTGATAAGCTCAAATGAAATACAAAACATGACACAGGGAAACAGGATCAAGTAAGCAAACAAGTGCAAAAGAGGGTATTTGTGAAAATATGGTGAGTTTTCTGTAATGGGGTCGCTAGACGGTCAAAATTGCTTGACAAGCACACTTGACGAGGCTTGACGCAATGTCAAGCATCCGCACTCATTTTCATTTTTGTCCCCATGATGTTCCGTAGCACACTGAATGTCTTGCTTGACAAGCACGCATTTAAACGGCCAAGCATGCTTGACATGCATTGCAAAAATATATTTTTTCATCAAGCATTATCAAGCACGTAGTTTGCTCGTCAAACATATCAAACTTCGTTCTAAACGGTCGAAATTGCCCGTACGTCAATTT
This sequence comes from Dryobota labecula, assembly GCA_947523025.1. Taxonomy (NCBI): domain Eukaryota; kingdom Metazoa; phylum Arthropoda; class Insecta; order Lepidoptera; family Noctuidae; genus Dryobota; species Dryobota labecula. The sequence continues at coordinate 6,140,260 of OX383292.1, forward strand.
TGACCGTATAGACCCCTTAAGCTTATGAAATGTGGGCACCGAGTCACCGACCGTGACTTCTAGAACTAAGTACCGTCGACTTAACATGCACGTGAACTATATTGGCGAAACGTTAGCGAAACCACGTCCCTACTGATGTAGAACATAGAACATAGATGTTTTCGGCACAAACGCGGTTGCGGCGTCCTACTTTCAAAACTGCGGTCAACGGAGCACAGGTCATTCATTCATTCACTTTTTATTCATTCAACACCACAAAATGCTTCGCCGCACGTTTCGAACAGTTCGTGAGAATGGAGCAAGAGTAATCGACGTAAACGATTCTAGGGAACAAACGTCCAACAAATATGGAGTATTGAAAAAAAGGGCTTGTACGAATGATGACACTTAAGTGTGTCCGGCGGAACCTGAACAATCAGTGCCGCTACGAACCTGGCTGGCGAATCTTTTCAGCATTGCGCGAACTCTTGTTTCGAGATAGTAAAAAGTACATAAAACTCCTTTATCAAAGATTTTTTCTGATGTTAACATAAAAACAAAAAAAATTGTACAGCAGCAAAATAGCATAGTTATTGTTATTTGACAACTAAGGTTATTTATTCATTATTTTATTTTTTTAATTTATTTAAAGTTAATTTGTATTCTTTTATTTTATACTACATTTTGTATGATTGTACTTTGATTTATTTTAATGTTTTCGTCCTTGTCAAACCTGTTGTACCTACCTAGATATTAAGTGAATGATGTGGTCTCCTATAATTGGAGGCGCCCACTTGTATTTGTCCCTGTTTATGTTAACATGCATGTAATTGTGTAACCTCTGTTGACGATCCAAAGATAAATAAAGATAAATATATATATAGAAACGCACTATTTAATCTGATATTGGATTTATTTATTGCTTGATTAAATAGACGTGAACAAATAACCGGATACACCTTCTGGGAAAGGAAAATCCTAGTTTCTAAGAACAGTAAGAACACACGCTGCGATGCTTTAATAAAGATGAATGTCTGACGATATTTATACAAAGAAGATTGGTTCTCGAAACGATACTAGGAGAAAACGTTAATCTGCAGATACAGAGGGGAATGAAATATTAATCATCATCTTGGAGAATCTCTATAGAGATAATAATACTCATATGTACTTGAGAAATTGAAATATAATTTAAAATAACCAGAAAAGAGGTACTTAACCCTGAATAGTGTCCTCATTTGACAACACTCCACGGCCAACCCAGAAACGTACTTACTTGTACTAATGACAGTTGCTCACACAGAGGTATTCAACATTTTCGTAATGGGGGCACACCTACGTCAACCTACGTTTTAAACTAAGAATTATGTTAACATTAACAGGTGGGTTTGTGTAAAACCTTCATACTGTGTGACCTTTACAACAAAGTTTGGATATAGTTAACCGCGTCTTGTTGATTCGCTAGTTTGTTCTATCTAGTCAAAATTTCGCCCGTAAACATCGTAAAGTAGTTATATTATTATTAAAACTTTATGCACAAGTAAAAAAATACTGTACAAAGGCGGACTTAATGCCTGAGGCATTTTCTACCAGTCAACCTTAGGGTGATGCAGAGACAAAACATGGCAGGTGCAACATAAGGGATAGATAACTCGAAAAAGGAACAATAAATATATACTAATACATAGATACATAAATACATAAATATAAGCAAAATAAACAGTGTCAGGAGAAATAACGATTGGTAGAAAACGAATCAGCGCTGGGATGATTCAGCCAACTTCTTACGAATATGTTCACGTGCCTTCACTTTAAATGATAACCGACTGGTTGCCATCCTGATATTCAGAGGGATCACATTCCAAAGAAAGACCGCTTGGACAAAGAAAGAGGAGTGAATAAAACCAGAGCGGTGACAGACATAAGTAATGGATTATTTATACAAAAGTAAACTATTGATTGTTGGCATTGGTTTAACTTGTGAAAAAGTAAATAATATATATTTCTAAATTCTTTACAATAATCAACTTATCCACATTTGAACGATATGCATACATCAATTGATGGTCGATATTGGTGTGTTTTATTTTAGGCTTTTGTTCATCTCAAACTTCAATATTCTAAGTATAGCAATTCAGCATACCTGTAATACTGCGTTACGACTTCTTGCGTCATGTTCTTGCTGGCATCTGGCTCTTCAACCCTGGCTAGTCCGAAGTCGCAGATTTTTAGCACGCAGTTGCTGTTCACCAGTAAGTTGCCTGGTTTGATATCCCGGTGGAGAATGCGAGCTGAATGCAAGTACTTCAGACCTGGGGACAATAGGGATTCAGAAATGTAGAGTGGTGTTTGTAGAAGCTATGGTAATCAATGCATCAAAGCTTGGGTTATATAATAAAATTTATAAAAAGATCTTTCTCGTGGATAAGCAGCCTTATTTATAAAAATCTCGCTAATCACTGATTAGCCACTGTTTAGCTAACTAATTAGTTAGCTCTTAATCAATGATTAACTTTTCTTTATTTATAAACGCTAGTTAGCAGATGATTAGTTGCGAAACGAAATAGAGGTGAAATTATGCGTTCGGCACAGATTATAATCAAAATAGTCGACTAAAAAACATAACTTTAAGAATAAAGCCGTCAAAACCACGATTTTTGTATCTGTCGTGACTTTGACAGACAAAAGTCAAAAAAATTATCGGAAAATATGAAATTTAATCAAATAATTTATTATGTTTATTTCATTGTGTTTGCGGTGGTAGCTATGAAAATAATAAGCTCCAATAATTGGAGTAACCAGGAAAAGGTATTTATCTCTGAATTTATGTCTACTTACTAATGTAAACTGACCAAATGATTGTTAAAGCAGTAGCCGATAATAGCTATGTATTTTCATGTCCTATACGCTTGTTATCACGAATATACTCTTTAAGAAGTGTATGTAGATACATGTGTCTATTCTATATTACTTCCTAGTGCTTTTGCACCGGGGTTTCAGTGTCCTTTAATAACAACTATTATTCTTGTTTACAGATACAAGTTTGACTGCTGCTATAAAAGCCACTAGCACCAATACTATTATTCAACCTCGCATAGACGGCGAGAGAGTTATAGACCATGCTACGTAAAAAAGATGAGGAATGAGAGTGGCACGTCAAAAGAATGGCACACATGTCTTTGGAGGAAGAATATTGGAAACGAATTTAAAACAAAAATGTGGCTTTATTATGTATCAAAATAAATTGTTTTCTATAAAATGTCTCTTGTTATTTATGTGTGACTGCCATAACGTGGCTTTTCTTCAGTTCTGGGCCTTAGAACTGGCGCCATAAGATGAGGGGTGCATGGGATTACACACTGGATAATCACTATCCCCGATGAGCTTCCTCATGAACTCATTCTCTTCAAACCTCCTGAGCACCTACTGAGCCTCCTCTTGATTGAGTTTTTCCAATAAATCCTTTCGTCATTTGTACTTCGAATGAAGAATATGTAACAGGTAATCAGTCTCGTAGCGTATTTAAACGAGCTTTGTAGGTCTTCTTCCGCCTACTACCCGCCAGCGTTTCAAAATTATTCAATTCTTCTACGTTGTTTTGGAAATCCCGTAAAATATTGTTGAAATCCATATTTAATATAGCACAACTCGATATTAGGAACAACATAACTTCGAAACACAAAAATCTATTGAATCGAACAGCTGATTCAAGTAAAATCCGCCATCTTGCCTCTTAGCATCCTCTTAACAGGGCACCAGTGGTGTTTAATTCTGACAGCTACTAATCAATTGCTTAGCAACCTCTTAGCGCTAAATAGCGTTTATGAATAAGAATTTTGCTAATCAGTTGCTTAGCAAATGATTAAAATTTAAGAGGCGTTTATGAATAAGACTGATAATGTTCATAGAAATAACAGTAAACTATAAATAGGTAGTGAGAAATATGTATTACTATCGGTAGGATATCCCGAGTATAATCTTAAAGAATTTGTCCTCGTAGGTAACTGTGACAAAGAATGTGTGACAAAGAAGATGCACACAACACAACTTGAATAAATAGCGATCATTCATAATGCATTGTATAATGCAACAGGAAGCTTTCAGAACATTACTAATGCATGATGTTCTAAAAGTTCACCTTTCAAACAGAAAAGAAATCAATCCATACTAACATTATAAATATAACTCTGTCTGTCTGTTACGTTTTCACGCCGAAACCGTTGAACCGATCGTCATGAAATTTGGCAGAGATATAGCCTGGGATATGGAGAAGGACATAGGCTACTTTTTTACGCGATAACCGACATCCACGCGGGCGGAGCTGCGGTCGAAAGCTAGTAATAAGTATTATAAATGTGAAAGTAACTCTGTGTCTGTTTGTCTGTCTGTCTGTTACGTTTTCACGCCTAAACCGCTGAACCGATCGTCATGAAATTTGGCAGAGATAGAGCCTGGGATATGGAGAAGGACATAGGCTTTTTTACGCGATAACCGACATCCACGCGGGCGGAGCCGCGGGCATAAGCTAGTACACTGGTACATATTTTCTATACTGAGCAAGTGTAGGATCTTTATGAATATAAATGTCATGCTGAGCAAAATGGAAATCTCAAAATGCATAGTGCATTTTTGGATAACAAAGAATTTGCCCATACATACTCAACAGGTACACACACACAGGTTTACAGGTACACATCTGCCCAACTCTTCGAGGAAAACGGGCGTGATGGTATGTTATATTATACTCCAAATAGAGAATATCGTGCGCTAATATTAGCCGTATGAACAGGAATTTCAGTCGGGATACACTGCACACGGCAACACACTACTTTGAAATAAACATCTAAACCAAAGCATTAAAACTGCAACATCTCATTAATGTCGTGTCCGAATACCTTGCTCTCTTGTAAACAGCATTGAAAATTGATATAAGTGAAAGATCAATGAATATATTGTCCATTGTATTGACGACCATCTCTCAAGGCTTCGAGATCATAACTGCTGAGATCCACAATTTGGCCGCTTTGAGTTCGTTGTAATCAAAAGTTTTGTTTCTAGGGGATCCAGTTTATTCTACTTAAGATAGGATGTGGCTGGCGTGATCCCCGAGTTGGTTATTTTTAGGCTACCGATCATGTCACTAGGTAGTTTCGTGGCTGGCAATAATTGTTGAGCAGTTTCAGGCGGTTTCCTGTAAATTTTCTACACATTACAATTAAATGAAAGAAAATTTAAAACTCATATTAAAAGCACACTTTGTAAACAAGCATAATTACAAATTAAATGCTTGGAAACATGCTGGTCCTGCTCCATAGGACAATTTAGAGTCTAGAAAAAATCAAACTGGTTTCTAATTTAACTGTATAATTTATAATTTTTATGATATTCATTTTATTTTCTGTGATTAATATAATTTAACTCACACACTGACTTATTATAACATGTTAATTTTTTTGGAAAATCTTATACAATATTTGTAAATATGTGAGCACCATGTACATATCTATCGCATTTATTAATTTTTCTGTCATTACTTCACTTTTACGGCCTTATTTATAAAAATCTCGCTAATCACTGATTAGCCACTGTTTAACTAACTAACAGTCTTATTCATAAACGCCTCTTAAATTTTAATCATTTGCTAAGCAACTGATTAGCAAAATTCTTATTCATAAACGCTATTTAACGCTAAGAGGTTGATAAGCAATTGATTAGTAGCTGTCAGAATTAAACACCACTGGTGCCCTGTTAAGAGGATGCTAAGAGGCAAGATGGCGGATTTTACTTGAATCAGCTGTTCGATTCAATAGATTTTTGTGTATTTCGAAGTTATTTTGTTCCTAATATCGAGTTTTGCTATATTAAATATGGATTTCAACAATATTTTACGGGATTTCCAAAACGACGTAGAAGAATTGAATAATTTTGAAACGCTGCCGACGGGTAGTAGGCGGAAGAAGACCTACAAAGCTCGTTTAAATACGCTACGAAACTGATTACCTGTTACATATTCTTCATTCGAAGTACAAATGACGAAAGGATTTTTTGGGAAAACTCAATCAAGAGGAGGCTCAGTAGGTGCTCAAGAGGTTTGAAGAGAATGAGTTCATGAGGAAGCTCATCGGGGATAGTGATTATCCAGTGTGTTATCCAATGTGCCCCTCATCTTATGGCGCCAGTTCTAAGGCCCAGAACTAAAGAAAAGCCACGTTATGGCAGTCACACCCAAATAAAAAGAGACTTTTTATAGAAAACAATTTATTTTGATACATAATAAAGCCACATTTTTGGGTTAAATTCGTATCCAATATTCTTCCTCCAAAGACATGTGTGCCATTCTTTTGTCATGCCACTCTCATTCCTCACATTTTTTACGTAGCATGGTCTATAACTCCCTCGCCGTCTTTGCGAGGTTGAATAATAGTATTGGTGCTAGTGGCTTTTATAGCAGCAGTCAAACTTGTATCTGTAAACAAGAATAATAATTGTTATTAAAGGACACTGAAGTAATATAAAATAGACACATGTACCTACATACACTTCTTAAAGAGTATATTCGTGTTAACAAGCGTATAGGACATGAAAATACATAGCTATTATCGGCTACTGCTTTAACATTCATTTGGTCAGTTTACATTAGTAAATAGATATAAATTCAGAGATAAATACCTTTTCCTGGTTACTCTAATTATTGGAGCTTATTACACAATGAAATAAACATAATAAATTACTTTATTCCATTTCAAATATTCCGATAATTTTTTTGACTTTTGTCTGTCAAAGTCACGACAGATACAAAAATCGTGGTTATGACGGCTTTATTCTTAAAATTATGTTTTTTAGTCGACTATTTTGATTAAAATCTGTGCCGAACGCATAATTTCACCTCTATTTCGTTTCGCAACTAATCATCTGCTAACTAGCGTTTATAAATAAAGAAAAGTTAATCATTGATTAAGAGCTAACTAATTAGTTAGCTAAACAGTGGCTAATCAGTGATTAGCGAGATTTTTATAAATAAGGCTGTAATTGGTTAGCTCTTAATCAGTGATTAACTTTTCTTTATTTATAAACGCTAGTTAGCAGATGATTAGTTGCGAAACGAAATAGAGGTGAAATTATGCGTTTGGCACAGATTATAGCCAAAATAGTCGAACTAAATAACAGAATTTTAAGAATAAAGTTGCCAAAACCATGATTTTTGTATCTGTCGTGACTTGACAGACAAAAGTCAAAAAAATATATCGGAAGATTTGAAATAGAATAAAATAATTTAATATGTTTATTTCATTGTGTTTGCGATGGTAGCAATGAAAATTATACGCTCCAATAATTGGAGTAACCAGGAAAAGGTATTTATCTCTGAATTTATATCTATTTACTAATGTAAACTGACCAAATGAATATTAAAGCAGTAGCCGATAATAGCTAGGTATCTAGCTAGCAGTGTCCTTTAATAACAATTATTATTTTTGTTTTCAGGTACAAGTTTGACTGCTGCTATAAAAGCCTCTAGCACCAATACTATTATTCAACCTCGCAAATGGCGAGGGAGGAGAACATGCTACGTAAAAAAGATGAGGAATGAGAGTGGCATGACAAAAGAATGGCACCCATGTATTTGGAGCAAGAATATTAGAAACGAATTTAAAATCAAAATGTAGCTTTATTATATATCAAAATAAAGTTTTCTATAAAATGTATCTTCTTATTTGTATGTGACTGCCATAACGTGGAATTTCTTTAGTTCTGGGCCTTAGAACTGGCGCCATAAGATGAGGGGCACATGGGATAACAGACTGGATAATAACTATCTCCGATGAACTTCCTCATGAACTCATTCTGTTCAAACCTCCTGAGTACCTACTGAGCCTCTCCTTTATATAAATGTACTCTGTGCTGAGCCTCCACCTGATTGATTTTTCCCGATAAATGCTTTCATCATTTGTACTTCGAATGAAGAATACGTACTCGTAATAGGTAGTAGTAGTAGTAGTCTCGTAGCGGATTTTAACGAGCTTTGTAGGTCTTTTTGCGCCTACTTCCCGCTGGCGTTTCAAAATTATTCAATTCTTCTATGTCGTTTTGGAAATCCCGTAAAAGATTGTCGAAACCCATATTTAATATGGCACAACTCGATATTAGGAACAAAATAACCTCGAATCACACAACAATCCTACATCTATTGAGTCGAACAGCTGATTCAAATAAAATCCGCCATCTTGCCTCTTAGCATCCTCTTAACAATGCACCGGTGGTGTTTAATTCTGACAGCTACTAATCAATTGCTTAGCAACCTCTTAGCGCTAAATAGCGTTTATGAATAAGAATTTTGCTAATCAGTTGCTTAGCAAATGATTAAAATTTAAGAGGCGTTTATGAATAAGACTGTTAATTGTTTACCAATTGTGGTAAGTAATTTTTATTCTAGGTACATCGTCTTCACCTATAATTATTTATTAATGTATTCAAACTATTGTTAACATTTTAAAAGAGTAAGTATGGTGTTTCTTGCCCAGTCTTCTCCATACATAACTACCTTTTGGAAGGGGCAACTAGAATCAATTAACTATTTATGTAATTTTTGACGTTCAAAAGTGCATATTACGTGCCTATTTGAAATAAATTATTTGACTTTGACATGGGTTTTGTTGAACGAATAAAGGTTTACGTCAAGAGGATGAGCAGTATCTTATCAACTAACAACGGCAGAATGCGGTCGCCCATGCTCATATTCTATATCTATCCATCCTATCCATCTGTTATTCATCTGCCAAACGTGACGATTACTCCTTTGCCGTTAATACCTGACATTGAAAACCCCAATGACGTATACAAGCTGATTTGATAATGATGATCATAAGCCCATTGTTAGGGCTCACAGGTCACGTTTCACGGCGGCCAGATATATCAAGCTGTCCGATTGTCACGTGACCCTATGCGTTGTGCTTATTGACCTAAATCTAACGGGGGCTGGGAACGACAGATACGAGTTCACAGACAAAGCTACTGATGACGTGTTTCGGCTTGTTTTAGACTTAAGCTGACGTTTATATCTTGTTATTTCGATACCGATACGTCACTACTTGTAGACTGGAACTGACACTAAAATCCTAAAAACAATCCCAAAGCATTAGCTAAGATTTGTAAATCATCAAGTTCCATAAGAGTGGATGTTAACACACGAAGCAAAAGGAGTACCTATGTAAGGATCACAGTAGGTGGTGTTCTGTAGTTTCTGCCTACCCTCATGTAAAGAAGTTGTGAGTTATGCATGTATGTTAATATACAACAAATCGCCATTCGTTTTATAAGTCATGAATATAAAAATACAAACTCAATTAAAGCACAGGATGACGATGACGGCTGCAGTTAAAAAGGACAATAAATCGAAATGAAACTGGACGACGGATTGCGAATGCAGTTAATAAGTTATATCCGTGAACTGAGCGCTACCCTTTTCAAAGTTAGCAGTCAGGTTTTCAAAAAGGCATTAACCGCAACACTGTAAATACTACATATTTTTTCGAAACTTCAATATTCAAGCGATAATCCTCTTGGTGGCCTTTGCCTCTCTCAAGACTTGGCTTTTCGCCTTTCATATTTGATCTATTTACCCCATATTACACTGATATTGACTACACTGACTGGTTTCGTTTCCCAAAAACTTTGCCGCAAAATGCATCCAAAAGGCATATGTAGATACAATGGTAAGAGTCTCCACGAATAGCGTTATAAGCTTATCATTTAATCAACACATGAACTATTTTCATAAAGCTCGTGTCAGCACGAGAAGTAGAAGATACAAACAACGTGTGTACATAGTAGAACAGCTACATCTCATTAGATGCAACATAGCTCGCTCCGCTTAGCATTGCGTTTTCTGGTACGTGACATGGAGCCTTTGAAACTTATAGCAAGTAAATACGAGATTTTAGAGCATGCTAACATAGGCAATTTAACAGTACTTACTTGTTTGGTCTAATCTAAAACCTTTGTATGAGTGCACAAAAGCATAAGAATGGTAATAATAATTTATTGTTTAAAAAATTACATTCGAATGCGTTGATTCCTGGAATCCTGATGGAACTCACACTAGGATTCCCTGTGTCGTGAGATCCAGGCTCCTTCGCGTTCCGTCTACATTTATCGCTATACATAGTAGTTACATATACGTTACAAAAAAAATATTAATTTCATATAGGTAATCTACTCGTAATCTACTAGAAGAGGAATATACAATAAAAACTGATACACAAAGAAAACAGTAGATAACCAAGTACGAGTATGTATTTATGTTGTGTGTGATTGTGTGTATATTTGTGATATGTATGAATTAAGATAGTTGTGCTGGTGTTGAGTGTGTCTTAGCGTTATACCTGAAGATGTATAAAATTGTTTTATTTTTTTTAGATTAAGAACTTTTCAGTCATATCATAGTCCAGAATTAGAAGCCATTTTTATGACCGTTATTTTGCATTTAGTTTGAGTAAGTTGTAGAATTTTCAGTCGCTTATTGAGTTTCGAGTAAATCTGCGGTCCTATAAAACCGTACGATTGTTTTACGGCATCGAACCTTTTCCCATTGTACCCTTCGACTTGACAGGATACGAGTGCAGATGGAGGGTTTGTGAAATCTTAAAAGTAACTGATGGGTTGTAAAGCGGTCTGACCCTAAGAACTTCCACTTTCGGTGTAGTGTGTTAGTGGGCTATCGGAATGGTCTTCTATCGGCAACTTTAAGCAGAACTCGTTAAGCTCTTTCAATCATTACTAACGAGGTTTTACCAGCCGCGCCCCATGCTATTATACAACTGGTAAGGACTGATTGACAGAGAGAGAAGTATATCATCTTTAAAACTAAGTCAAAAATAGCAAAAATCGGAGTAGATGGCTAGAAATCGTGACGCGAATCCCATCAGCCCCTAGACAAGAAACTACATGAAGACTACGACCGCTCTGACAAGAGTACTACTACGAAGAAGAAAAAGAATCTAAAGCATTTGTTTCGTGTTATATACACAACAAATGTATGTATCAAATATGTACAAAATCCAATTACATCAGAAAGGTAAATTCGATTTTCCTTTTCAGAAATACCGGTATTCACGGTAGCCTATCTCAAGCAATCCCTAAGCCTACTATTAAATTCCCATGAAAAAACTGCAAAGTTATTCATTTCCAAAGATATTATCTACTTTCCTACATTATTCTCTTTTCGGTATTGTATTGAATTTATTTGCCTAATTACTAGTAGTAATTATTTTCTTTACTTATATAGTTAGTATGTATCTATATACATACATACTAACTATAAAAGTAAAGAAAATAAATGAAGTGTACAGATTATCACAGCTAACAACGAGAACAAATCACAACGACGTAATGTTCCTTCACGAGTCTTTTGAACACAGGCAACGATTGCGCGCATTTTATTGGATCTGGCAATGCATTCCACAAACGAGCGGCCTGGACCTTTAATACCTTGCAAGGCTGATACCTCAGTAAAACTCAATCATAAGACACATGAATGTTCATGAATGCAGAAACCGAGAAAGTATAACTAACATATCTTCTCGAGTTACATGACAATCTGTTACTACTGGCTACTCTTGTGGTGTTGAAAACTTTGTCCTCAGTACGAACTTAACGAAGCTCTACGAACAGTACGGCGAAGTAAATTAAGTACTAATGAAAACAATATCAATAAACTTAGCAACTTGACAATATTAGGAACTCAACTAATCTCGTCTCTAACTAAAACACCACCAACTAACTATGGTACCTCTCATACAAGTTATCAAATCAGTTCAGAGGTCCGCAACATTAGGACAATTTCTGCAGGACAGCGTCTGGCAGTCGGGTATTACGAGGAATCTAGCGACGCCTCCCAGTGCTGTCTGTGCCAAAACAAATTAACGACACCTCGCCGCGTCGCAACGAGTTTAATTTCCCAGCGGGGGTGTACCACAGTTTTCACGTACACGCAACTCGGTCGAGTTTTATCATAAAACCACGCAACCTAGACGAAATGAGCTAACTTACTTCGCGAAATACCGTTATTATAATTATAAAAGTGAGGCCCGAATTTCACAAATTATCTCACGAATGCCTCCGAGTATTAAACCACGTGATGAAACACTTTGAGCTCATTAGCAATTAATTGACGTAAGAGCTAACGAGGAATTAAGTATGAAACGTTATATTTTATAATTCCACTCAAAGGAATCGTCGTGTGACTTTTTATCTATTCGTCTGCACATTTACTTTACGAAACAAGAGACCATTGAGATAACCGCCCGTAACCAAGCGAAACGAAACAGCTAGCAAGTCACAATCTATAATCTACTCACATTTGTGTCGAGTCTACCACAAAATGTTCATAATATAGCCTCAGAGGGCGTAAAAACTTGAGAACAAAGCAGCAGTAATGCAAGAGGGCGAGAAAAGTAGCGCGTAAATGTTGTTTGTTGAGAAGCGAGTCCATTACTTGCAGGTCGACGGCCGCACGCGCCCGCGCAGCCGACCGCGACGTGGTCCTGACTCCTAGCGACCACGCCAAGGGACAATGCTCCGCCAACCACCACAAGCACTGATTATCGCCATTACACTTTAATTGTAACCCCGCAATGGCACCCAATCAAAGTTTCCGCCACTCCAACATTAATGACTGCTCATTCGCTGAGTCCAATTCTTTCGCTTTCACCGCAAACATAAAGTTCGTGTAAAGGAGACCCTATTAAATATCCAATACAAGAATATAGCGTGAAGGAATTTTTGTGAACAAAGGAGGACCGACGAGGAGTCAATGGCTTCGATTTGAGAATCGCGTTAAAGCAAACCAACGAAAATCAACGCTCCCGGAGCTACAAGTACAATAGTAACACTTAACAGTAAATCGCTTCACACCGCAATGTTTGTTCACGCGCAGTGACGTTGAACAAACAAGAGTCGAGTTTGTATGCGCGTGAGTCCCGATCACACGCTCCTGGCTCCGGTGGCGGATGAAGCTTTCTCAATTAACGCCCCAACACGACGGAACTGGTGCGCACCGTTAGGGAGCCGACGTCAAAGACAAGAGGCTCATCAAAGCGCCGCGGTCGCCATCAATTATGAAACCAAATTGGAATTACGAATCTCACTTTATCAGTGCTCCGCTATTTATCACAAAAGAAAGGTGCCGTAATCTTAAAAGCCATTTCTGATATAACAAAATGTCAGTGGTACTGTAATTGTTACCCCATATAAATTAAACATTCCAATAGAGAAACGCTTAGGTTATCTTTCAGTCAACTACGATAAACTTAGCTTCCTGGGATAAGTTATTGGAATAAATCACGACATATGTAACTGCATCTCGTGTAGATAAAGAAATAGCTCGTGGTCGCTAGAAAGGTTTCTTGGTTCATTTACGGACGCACCAGGAAGAGATTACGTGTGAAACACTGTCAAGGATGAGCACCAATAAAATTATGTCAGTGTAGCCGTTTGGCTGTCCTCTGACGAATTATACGGATCACAGGACTGACACAGTGGGATTTCGGGGAACATGTATTCGGAGATTATACACGTCATGTGCATCCTGCTACAAAACCGTCCTCACGTATCACAACGTATAGCGCTACATAGAGAAATAAAGACGCATTACGTTTTAATAACATTAATTCCCAAAGTAGTGTGTACGTACACATTCATACATAAAACGGGGCTTATTTCGCAGATGGGACAAGACGGCCTGAAGTAAATTCCATTAAGGGAGCGAACGAGACACCGGCAGGCCTTTCCACTTAGGGGTTTTTCCGTCTACCGGCGGCGTCGGCTTCGGTTCCTTCGTGTTCTATCAATACATTATTTTCTTGTGCCAATTCCTTTATCGTCGCAATTATTTACGTAAATGTTTCCTAATGTAATTCTGTTCAGACGTCAGACTCGGTCCAAACGTGACTTTCTTTGCAAATATAGAAATTCTACTCAACATTTTCCGCAAGCGAGCGTCGAATGGTCAGCGGCGTGATTGAATTTTTAAATTTATTCTTTAGAAAAGTCATTGGAGGTGGCGACAGAACGGAAGTCGGCTATTTATCAGAGCAAATCCTCGGTAGCTTACATTACAGGGGTGTGCGTGGTGATTTCCTGGAGGGAAAAGCTCGCGTATAAATACCTAATATTAGAGTGTAGACGTAGATCGTGAGCAGCGCGGCGCATTTCCATAATTCTGCTCGTTACCGCCGCGCCGAGGCCGCAGCCACCGCGCGCGATCTTATCTGTTCTTTTCGTTGGATACGTAAATAAAATTAATTAAACGCCTTTCGGTAGAATTGGCGCGGTTTCTTTAATTTGATAAAAGTATGCAATGAAATCTAATTAGATGTCTGTTCTCAATAAAGAACCTTCAAATCTTGTTAACAAACCAGATTTCATACAACTTCTGATTCAGTTTCATTACTAGTGGATATATCTTAATTAATCATCGATCAACATTCGCTCATTGATGAATAAATACTCCTTTGTTTTAATATCTTATTACGAAAACTTTACTCGCATATTCAAAATAACAAGCCGCGTTACTTAAGAGGGAGCTCACAGGTCCACTAGCGCCACTCCTTTAAAAAAATATTGTCTCGTTACTGATAAGGAATTATGAAAAACGACTCAATCAGCAACCTCAGTTAGTGTGTCTAGAATTTTCTTATATCTACCTTTTATAAAGTTTCATATTGAGACACGAAGCAACAAAATACGATCGAAAGAAAAACCGCCACATTCCTCTAGATCGTATTTTGTTGCTTCGTGTCTCTATATGAAACTTTATAAAAGTTAGATTAAGAAAATTCTAGACACACTAACTGAGGTTGCTGATTGAGTCGTTTTTCATAATTCCTTCTCAGTCACGTGACAATATTTTTTTAAAGGAGTGGCGCTAGTGGACCTGTGAGCCCCCTCTTAAGTAACGCGGCTTGTTATTTTGAATATGCGAGTAAAGTTTTCGTAATAAGATATTAAAACAATGGAGTATTTATTCATCAACGAGCGAATGATGATCGATGATGAAGATATATCCCCTAGTAATGAAACTCGCCCTCTTAATAATATTTAAAAACTGTGAATAACGATGACAGATCAAAATCCTGTGAGTGTAACATTCGAACTACTCGTATATAGCAGATATGGGGCTGAGCCGGGCCGGGCACCACAATCCATACATAATTAATAGCGGGCAGGACAACTGGACTGGGCTCGCACGATTAGCATAGCTGCCCGGTGTGCGCCCTTGCACAATGGTGCATGTCCGAGACGCGCAAAATATGCACAACTGCTTACTATGCATTTGTTACATATAAGTCAAACTGCATTCTGCAGAATCCGACATCTCCTAGCTGCCATTAGATGAAGTACCATCTGTCTGAGTCACATTTCCTGAATAATTGACGTGAGCTCAGCATAAAAACTTTTATTCTTTTAAGTATGAATTGCAACAAATGTAATGCTCTGGGATAATGTAGAACATAATGTATTTTTTATTCACTCATTCCTCATTACTCGCAGGTTAGACGTGGGTTTCATTAAAACGCTTCCCCTGTTCGTTGAACGCTGAATGAGACAAAAGCGACGGGCAAGTTTAATCTAAAGAGCGCGCAGAATATTAAAACTATCCGAGTCGCGTGTCACCCCTAATCGCGATGGCTGAATTCACATTCACGCACACTACCCATAATAGTAACCGTTTCCGTAGAAAATATCGCGTGATGCATTCAAATACGCTGATGCAGTATCGATTACATTTCTCCAAGCTGTATCGTGATTAAAAGAGTTGCATTTAGTATAGAAGTGCGGTTGTCTATGTGATTTCAGTTAGAGCGGAGCCATCAAGGCGATGCAACTATAAAGTTTTTAATTAAACGCGCCAGCCGAGGCGGTGGGGGCTTAACGACCGCATTTTTCTAGATTCCCTTCGCGCGTTCTACTCCCGGGAAATCTCTTGGCACTGCACGAATAATTGCACAAATTAATAATACGAAATCGGGAGACGAGGCGACGGCTGTGAGGCGATTCTTTTCATCTGCGAAAGTGGATTACATTAGCATACATAGTGAACGGTTTCAAAAGTTTGAAGTGAGCTTAATGGTGGCAGAATTAGTCGTCATAAAGTGTCTTTTGAGCGTTGGAAAGGTAATGTAGTAGTTTTTGTGGCGCCTCGCAGTTTGTCCGGAGTGCGGGGCTGGAAGTTGGCAGCACTTGGGAGTTTTAATTGATTTACGGCAGGTGGAAGTGGGCGTGTTCAGGCTGTGAGACTCAGCGGCGGCGCTGTCTCGGCTCGAGCTGGTCTCGGAGGAGCTCACAACTCGGTTTGTTTTAAACTCGTATTTATCGGCGCGCACAGTCCGAGCTCAGCCGCAATCAACCGCCACTGTTTACTAAGCTGCTGGGCAAACGGCCCGACTTCATCCGCCTCCGGACGTGATAGCATATTTCTGTCATTTATATAAATGAATGTGCACTGAACTAAAACAAAGTGTTTATTGTTACGTTAAGTTTCACCTTGCATTAACTGGCATAAGTACATCGAATACAGCCATAGCCGATGGCGTGCTAATGGAAAAAGTTGGACACTTTGGAAGAGTTATCCATTAAAAAAGTTTCTATTAAGTATTCGATCATAAAGCGAACTCTATCTTATAAAAGCACCATAGGATACGAAATTCAGGCACGCGTAGCAGTACGAAAGCTAATAAAAATAAAAGCGTATTTGCTGGGGCAATGTTCTACACTTGTGCAGAAAGTTTGAAGTTAAAAGTGCAGCTCGTCAAATATTTATGTCATG
Organism: Dryobota labecula; assembly: GCA_947523025.1. Classification (NCBI taxonomy): domain Eukaryota; kingdom Metazoa; phylum Arthropoda; class Insecta; order Lepidoptera; family Noctuidae; genus Dryobota; species Dryobota labecula. The sequence continues at coordinate 6,157,061 of OX383292.1, forward strand.
TCGAAAAGCCGGTGTGCTCGTGATATTTTTCACATTCTGACATTTTGCGATGACACCGCTAAGCCTCAAAGCGTGTAGGATCAAAAAATATGGCACAGGTGCTACACGTAACTATTTAAATTGGAAAATGTTAAGAATGTCACAACATTCTTAACATTTTTTTCTTCTAATCTAAATTATATAGATACCTATATAAGGTGTAGAAAAATTTACTCCACAAATTACTCTACAGACCATCGAATTGAATAACTTTTACTATGGGACCAACTTTGAAATCGCGAAAAAAAATCTGCTGTTCCATACAAAAGTTTAATACCTACTGTTCTAAACTTTATGGGACAACTGTTTATTTTTTTTGCTACATTTCTACCATATTCCCAAAATTCGTCAAAAAATGTGAAGATCAAGATCTAACGATGGAAATTTGCGTCGCGGCTGAGTTCCAACCCTAAATTCGGAGAGGTAAAAATAAAAGTAGTATATTTTCGTATGTTCTATTTATTCAAATAATATGATAACAGACTTAATAGAATTAAAATTAAACATTAATAACGTAACGTAACCGCAACAATGCAAATCAACAATTTAAATGGGAGAGATCTACTTGATGGATTGACAGCAAATTATCAATATTTGACTTCTGTTTTGTAAGGAATAACCGCAAATCTCGCCGTTTTGTGATGTTTAATCTACTCCTTTTTTGTGTTAATAGGTTTGTAACGACACTCAAGCTTTTTTCGACAAGGTAATGACGAGGGAAACGCTATCAAAAGTTTTCTAGCAATTTCCCACAGCCCAAGATATTTTTCGATAGGTAAAGCCAAGCCAACATTTTTGTTCTTTACCAACGAGACCAGATAATTTTCGTGGACCGCACTTACAACCTGTGAACCCCCATTTTTTTCACGCCAACGTAGACCCCCGTCGAGTCTCCCGTGAACCCCTAGGGGTCCACCTGGACCACTTTGAGAATAACTGCGCTAGACCCATAAACGTGTGCGACTGTGTGCGTGCGTATAGAATAGAATAGAACAGAATAGTTCTAATTATTTGCTGAGAAACTTTGAGAAAGTTCATACATACGAGATCGGCGGCATCGGAACCACTTACAATTAGCAAATTTTTATACGGTCTCCTGATTGGCCGGTTTCTATTTTGGGACACTATTAAAAAAATGCATATCTATTACATTTACCTAACGAAAATAGCCACCTCGAAAATATAAAGTGATGGGAATGTTAGTAATTTTAGGGACTTAAATAAAAGTACGCAGATATCTGTTACTATTAAATTGCATATAGCCCTTATACAACGTTATATTTGTAGTGTGACCACAATTTTCTCAGTGTAACTAATTTAATAATAAACAATGTTCCTCATGAACTCCTCCTAAACGGCTGTACCAATTTTGATGAAATTTTGTGTGTATATTTGAGAGGGTCCCTGGATGGTTTAGATTTACAATTGGACCCGGTAGGGGACGCTGCGATCGAGTTCAAGGAAACAGGACAACGTCTGTCCGGTCAGCTAGTATATATATAATTAATATATATATATCACTACATATTATAAAACAAAGTCCTCCGCCGCGTCTGTCTGTCTGTCTGTTCGCGATAAACTCAAAAACTACTGCACCGATTCTCATGCTGTTTTCACCAATGGATAGCTTGGTTCTCGAGGAAGGTTTTAGTATATAATTTGTTATGTTTTTGTATGCATTTATGCATGAATTAACGATATTTGTTGGAGGTGTCGCAAAAAAATAAGCCGTCTGGGAGCTTTCAACGAAAACGCTGTCTAAACCCTTTGAGATATAACTAAATAATGTATGGTGGAATTATGTATCTTATAAAGGTCTTCAAAAAAGTCCGCGATGGCATATGTCTATCTCTTGAGGATAACATACTATATCCATTTTATTGTCTTTTTGTAGGTATTTGTTTGCCGAATTTTACTCTTGGAAATACGATTACGATAACAATACGCTATAATATTAGTAGCTATTAGCTAAATTATGTTCGTAGATAAATAAGCTAGCTACTTACGTGTATTTCAAACAGTGTACAAGAATATTTATCATAAAAACATTACTAAACACGGCGGCCCTATGATCAAAATTTGTGCATTCCAAAACTTTCGTTACGTTTTCACTGACACATTTATCACTTTTCGATAAACTAACACTCAATACGAAATCTACACTTATTTCTCAGTAATTCTGTATAAGATTCTTCTAAGATTAAACCGTTTTCTCATTGAATCCATTACTTTACGCACGTATAACCTTGATGAATGTTTACATTAAGCACCGCGCCACACCACCACACGACCACAGAGTACAGACGTATTTTGTTTTTTTTTCGTTCGTTTAGTGGTGTTCCCGCTAAAATGTTAACCGGTCAAGTATTAGTCGATAATCGAATTCTACAGCCAGATCGTGTTGCAAGTTCAAAATAAATGTCAAATATTTCGTCAAATTGCGAACGTGACCCACGTAGTATCTCTAAGTAGTCTGTGCGTGACCCTGAGAAAAGATATGCACCAATGGTATTCATTAGATATTTCGAGCGTTTTGTCAGCTTAAATGGTGTATCATGCGACATTTCGGAGGATTTCGTTTTGTTTTAACATTGTTGGTACTTACGTGAATTATTTTAAAATTATTATTTGTGTCGCACTTTTATTTCGTGTTGTAATTTGGTACAATTGATTGCTTTAAGAATTTGAGTGAAATTTCGTATTTTGATTTTGTGTTTGTTATCTTTAGGTAAAGACGCATTCACGTTCAGAACATAAGTACTTTTACTGTATTAAATCATTTGTTTCGGTTTCTATTCACATAGCGAATCACATTAAAATTAATATTAAGTTAGAATTTTGAGATATAGCCTGGGATATGGAGAAGGACATAGGGTACTTTTAATGCGATAACCGACATCCACGCGGGCGAAGCCGCGGGCAAAAGCTAGTTAATTATATAAATACAGGATAAGTTTTTAACCAGTGCGCAAATATTTTTTGGTGGTTCAGTATCACTAATAGAACACATTTCCATTATTTGTTCAATACTGTTTTTTTTTTGTCCACTTCTTGAAATCAGCAAAATATGGATACAATCTATTCGTCATAATATCAATGGGAGAGCGCACAGCTCATAGGTAAAGTACCTACTACTGAGTTCCGCTTCACTGACCGTGCCGCTGGCGCGTTGCGCGACGAGTATCCATCATAGCGGTTTCAAAATAAACATATTTCGTTAACGATAACTTTTTTTTTTTTTTTGTACTAAGACATCAAAATAAGAAATAGGAGTATAATAAAACACGTTTAAGTTTAATTTGTCAAAATTTGCGCACTGATTAAAAACTTTTCGTGTATATATATAATAAAATATCTAAATATTGTCGTTTACATGGGTGTCAGTGTAATCGTGATCGATGCTAATTAATGACGGATGGATATTGCAACGGATATTCGCTTTGGGTAATTAATGTCATGAATAATGATAGCTATTTACTACATGTCATTAGTCTAGCGAGTGCAACCACGTCCTTCGGTTATTGGATTCTAGTTCCATGTTAGGCAAAAAGTTATATTTGATTAGATATGACTAAGTCACTAAGATTGCTCAAGACGAATGTTTGTAGGTTTTATATTCCGTTTGAAATAAGACAAGCCATTTAATTAAATAAACTTTTTTACAGCCCATTCAACTGATTTTGACTTCTATTACGTTGGTGGCATGACAAATGGCAGCTGCAGTAAACAGTTGGTCTGTGAGTTGGTATTGCAACCACTTTTTTTCTTTTAATGGCATCCTTATGTCTACGGGATAGAAGTCAAAATCGGTTAAACAAATGTATAAAAGGTTTATTTAAATGTCTTAATCTTATTTCAAATGGAGTATAGGTAGATACAGTTTTCAGTGACATACATAGCTTCAATGAACATTTCGTCACATATAATCTTACAATTTAATTCGATATTGGACGGTTACTGAAGATTAACACTCGATACCTTTTTTTTCTGTCATTATCTATTTACCAAAAAAAAAAACTACAAAACCCCCGAATTCCCAATGAAATGTAAAACGAGATCTGAAATTACGAAGCTGAAAATATAATATTTAAGTATTCAAGTAACGGGCGGGGTTCGCATATTTAATGAGCCGTGATACAATGGACTGAAATATACGGTTTGTGACCAGCCCTAACATGAATCAGACGAGCCAAATGTTATTGCCCCGTTCCGGCTGTACCAGTAATGCGACTATCTAGGGTTGTCAAAAATCGCAAACTCCACCCTTTAAGTTTTACAATCTTTCGGCTTCCGGTGATACAAAATCCCTCGCTTTGATGTGCCAAAGAGTTTTTAAAAAAGTTCTCAAAGAAATAATTTGTATTGTTTCAAACATTTTAAAGCTGTTGGAATTTTCCTCGTTAGTAACAAACACGGATAGGGTTGCCCGTTGCCAGTCCCTGATCCCGTAATTGTGAAAGTCTCCGCCAAGGCCGATATGTATCGCAACCCTTTCAAATGGACCATTCGGACTGTATAAGTGTGCACCCTTTCACCACCATTATTACAAAAGACCATAAAAGAAATATATTCGTTGTTTGTTCGTGATACGCTATGTAAATGTTTCGAGACAAAGAGATTAGTAAAATATTCTAATAAAACCTGTTTTACCATTTACAGAGTTTACAATTACCTACAGTATTTTCGTTGTAGCTTGGTGCGGGTGACATTAGACGAATCGTTCCTTTTCGCTCTTGAACGTCACTGCGATTTACAATCATGACTAAATAATTTAGCTGCACCTTAAATATCATAGTCGTGAAATACGGAATCAGTAATAACCGTAGTAAATTAAATAAAACCCTGCCAAAATGTTATTGTCTAAAAATCTAAGAAAAATTAAGCAAAGTGCTATGCGTGTATCGTAACGCCATAGGCATGTTTAGTGATGGGATGTATTGTTATGAATAAAAAATATCGACTATCATAACTTATGATGGATAATCGATATTTTATATAGAAAAAGAAATGTACTGTATGTATTATGACATTTTTATTTGATCTCTTTCAAAGAAGTCGTAGGAGGCGAACGATACACTCCCTTGCCTGACTCCCCAAAACAGTTTTTTTTTTTTGTGCGCTTAGGCATGCAGGTATAATTACTACAACCAAGTCAAACCACAAACTTAAAAAAAAACAATAACAAATAAATGAGAAATGGCAATACGTGTCGCAAACAAGGCGCTAGCACTCGTACTAACACAAAATGGCCGCCGACGCACGACGCCACATGGCAAAAATGTTACCACGAATATATTTTTTTTTTTTTTCAAATCTTGGTTTCTCTTTGAATGTGTTTTGTTTAATGTTTATTAAAAAATAAATATTTTAAAATCAATTACATAATAATAATAATAAAGAGAACGAGATTTAAGCTGTGAGAATCGTTATCTATAAAATTGAATTGCATAATATGTCACTGACCTAGTCATGCAATACTGACATCTGACACCCGCACCAAGCTACAACGAAAATACCGTTCATGTGAATTATTTGTAAACTCGGTAAATGGTATTGGTATTTTACGTGTTAAACATCACAGTTCACTTGCCAATCGTCGCCCACGAGGTTTAATATTGTAATTACACATGTCAGAAGTTATAATAAGTTTACATTCGACTCATTTACATTCGATTCCCATGTCGATTACAGAACGTATCTTTTTGTATCTACTATGAGAAATATTAACACGTGCACTTATGAAGTTATGACACATGCTACTATGTAGGTAAGTTTATTTAATTGTATAGATATGCATATGTATAAGCTTCTAAGAACTTGACACTAAAGTAAAAAAGAAAAGCTCAAACCGCCAGAACCTTTACATAAAATGTAATAAGTATTTAAATTCCCTACTATTAGGAACGACATTAGTCCCACGTGGGCGCCATTATAATTTGCTTGGTAAAATCTAGACACGTACACTAATAAATATCTGTAGGCAATCCTAATATTTGGACAAAATGAGGTAATAAATAAAATTCAATCATACATAACATACCACCTAAATAACAGTATGCCTGGAAAGGTTACGTGAATAAATTCCGACTAGAAATTAAACGGATCTACGCTAATAATATCAAACCGTGCAGTTTCCAGCATTTCAAACAAACATAGTCATAGCAGTGGGTACAGTAAAAGGCGATCCAGAGATAATGGCTACGGGATAGGTACATCTTAAGTCTCCTTTTACAACGTAAGTACCCTTCGATGTTACGCTGTATACAGGGTAAATTTTTTGCAATGCCAATGTGAGTAGATTCTGAAGTATTAAGAAGTATAGTATAGTCTTACAGAAAACCGAGCTTAGGGGTTCCTTTTATCGTTTTTCTCTATAACCTGCAGTTTAGTTTTAATAAGGGCAGGTTTTTTTTTTTTACCGCCCTTTTTCGATAATTTTACAGAAAGTCTCCTTTTACAACAAACACTTCGATGCTACGCTGTATACAGGGTGAATTCTATTCCATGCCTATTTGGGTAGATTCTGAACTATTCATACTAATATTATAAATGCGAAAGTAACTTTGTCTGTCTGTCTGTCTGTCTATCTGTCTGTATGTTACGTTTTCACGCCTAAACCGCTTAACCGATCGTCATGAAATTTGGCAGAAATATAGCCTGGGACATGGAGAAGGACATAGGCTACTTTTTTACGCGATAACCGACATCCACGCGGGCGGAGCCGCGTGCAAAAGCTAGTTATAATATAAATCATAAAGAAAAACCGAGCTTAGTGTACGGCCTGAGTGAAAAGGCGTGCGCGGCGGGGCGTTTTGCGTCGCGTGCAATCGGCGAAAGATTGTTCGGCGCGCCGCTCGCCGCCACGCAGGACACTCGCGAGGGATTCTATGGTGTTTAACATGAAAGCCGCACGCGCCGCCCCGCTGCGCGCCAGACGCTCGAGTCGAGCGTGCACTCAGTTCGTACCCTTAGGTCCGTATTACAGAAGGAAACTCAAGCGTTGATCTCTGTTTAAAACTAGTTTTGAGGCTAGTTTTAATTTTAGAACGTTCCTCAAGCATGGATTCATTGATCATAGTTCAGCTGAGTTTGGCTTTATTTTAGATCGTTACTCAATTCGTGAATCGAGCCCAAGCAGAGATTGGATCTGTAATCACCCAAGTGTGGTCGAGACCGCGCTTGAGCACAGATTGTTATGTTTTTGTTCTGTTCAAGTCTATCTGCGTTGTCGAGTTTTCATATATTATTGTTATTTTTTTAATTATTGCTACGTATATTTGGATTATGGATTTAAATAGAAGGTTGAACTTTAGCGTTCCTCTCAGATATTTAAGAGATACTCAGGACCAGGACCCATAGAATTGTGAAAACTTTAAAAAGAGGTGCAGATGTGATAAAATATTAAATTCTACCAAGGTATAATATACCACGATTTCAGAAAATCACACAACCGTGGGCATCCTATAGCCTCAGAATTGCAAATTCTTGTATGTTTACGTTTTATGTTTTTTTATAAATCATCAAAGCAAACAACGTTGTATACAAACTTATGTATTTATTTTCACATATTTGACAGGCTGACATTTCAAGTCAAGTACAAGTCTTTTAAGCTTGACAATTTTGATTACAAAATTAATATACTTCGAAGAGCTTTAGTTTCAATAAATAGGGGATTGTACTATTCAGAACCAAAAAAATAACGCAGAGTTCCTAAATAATTGGGCTCCTAAGCCTTAGGAGCGCAATCTAAGGTATATTTTAATATTTCGAACCCAGTGAAGATCAGAACAAAGTTGGTAAATAAAATAAATCGTAAACGAAAACAGGCTGATGCATAGACAATACACATCTCTGCTTGAGGCTCGATTTGAGTCTCAATTCAGCTGAGTATAGATTGATTACCGTTCTGGAATAAGAACGATGCTCAAGTACTGATTCTATACTTAAACAGTGATCGACTGATTGAAGATCAAACTGGACTTGAGGAACGTTCTGTAATACGGGCCTTAGAGTTCCTTTCGACGTTTTTCTTCATGACCTGTAGTTTAGTACTTACCCATAAGGGCTAGATTTTTTCAACCTGTATCGATAACAATACAGGCTGATACCATAAAGTTAAAATAGTAGTGACATAATAAATTAATATAAACTGCGACTCACCTCTTAATATCTGGTAGAGGAAGACTTTGATGTGGTCGGCGGACAAATGTTGCGGTGACACGATGATCTTGTGCAGGTCGCTCTGTAGCAGCTCGGTGATCACGTAACTGATATGGACTGGTCAAGGAAATTGTTGTGTGGAGACATTGAAGGCAAAAATAAAGAGGTAAAGTATAAAAATAAAAGAATTTGACTATCTGAATTACATAAACTTTAAACTAATCAGAACAAAGAAAATTTTCTCTTAAATCACACTTCAGCACAGAATGTAAATTTTAGCCTAAAAGTTAATTGAAACATGAATCTCCTTTAAGTCAAGATGCAGATTACATTGTCTACATAGAGACAGGGCTTATATAAACATTTGCGTGCGACATTCCGAAATTCCATGCAGCGGCGCGCGACTGGAACTAAGCATTATTCAACCGACCGCCCAAAAGGGTGGTTTCAGGACGTCCTACCACCCGCAAGCCTGCCGGAGGACCAGTCCGGTGATCCGTCCGGCCGTAGTCGAGCCGTCTCGCCCGTTATCTCGCTTATCTGCAGCACGCCCCTCGTGACCATTATCAAAATTACAGGCCGGTCGGCGGCCGTGGTACGCTCTGCACACTTGTTGCGGCCAAACTACATTACAACTTCAACGAATTGTAATTTGGGAACAGACCCACTGTGTATTGAAACTAAAGTTGAAAATGTTACATAACGTTTGAATTTAAAGTCTAAATTAGATTACGACTAGTATTCCCTGATGTGGCCTAAAGTTGAATATAATCCAATTAGTAAATTGCTGCGTAAAATTATACAAACTCCTACACAAATTGTTTTAGAGTAATATCGGCACATAGCACTGGCTATAAAATTGTGTAAGTGGCAGTTATTTAACCCGTAGCGATGAATATTGTGGTCGTGAAGCACGAAGCGTCTTGAATAACGGCCATAAAGCCTACATTCGACCTTAGAGCTGACGCATTAGCGCTAGCTATATAGAAACTATCGTGGATATTAACTTATACAATATGTACGCAGACGACGTTCGTGGCATTCTACATGCCGCTCCAGAGAACAGTAATTTGATGCTGATATAAAAGAAAAGATGGAAGATTATCTTGGGAACAACTTGGCGGATCGGGATGACCTCTTCACGAATTCAGTGATGTATATTTAGGTCTATCACACCACTGACGATTATTGAATTGTTGTTCCCAATTACAATTTAATATAGAATTCTAGAGTCTTACCTTTAAATTTCACCATCCCTCATTAAACGCAAGTACTCCCCATATTCTATGCGGTAAACCACATCCCTCACTTAAATCCGTGGCTATTTCGGAATCCGGCCTTTGGTTCTACAATCAACTTTCTCTTACTATTAAATAATTCCCTTCTGTCAAAGATCTTTAATGTCAGCCATACAAACGGATTTACTCTCGTCTCGTAATAAAGTTATCGTACCGTTATGCTCATTGTCAGGTGGCGATAATCTCTTGTCACTTCGTTAAGTATTATTGTTGATGGCCTGTCGAGTCAGCAGTACTATTCTCGCCTGTGATCAGTCGTTTGAAGATATTTCTGGCTTTTTTATAACCTGCTCTCTTTTTGTCCCACTAAATCCATCAGCAATGAAAATTACTGCCCTGAAAGTTCTCAGGGACCTCTTGTACCACAGTACCCATTAAAATTATTTCTCTCGACATTTCTAGATAGTATAAAAAGAACACTTGATGAATTTTAACAGAAATGTCGTTCACATTGTTAAGGATACTCGATAAGATAGGTCTCTGTCAAATCATAAATAGCGCCATGATTAAACTCCTTGATAATATATCTCTGCAATACCCTCGCACCACAGATACTTAATGGTTATGTTATTATGAGTCACGTGCATGGTATCCGAGCCTTGCTTTTATTATGAACAGAAAAAAAACAAGAAGAAAAGGCAAAATGCTCACGTATTCCTATCGATTTTGTAGTAAAACCGTGCGCATAATAAAAGCGTGTCAAATGTTTGCAAGGATTGACGGGTACGTGCACACTGGTACTTGGAAATTGAAGGTGTAGTCGGTATGCTACCGACGTAATTCCTACTATATTCGTAAAATTTATGCCACACGCGAATGAAATAAGCTTTTCAGTCAATTAAGGGATCAGAAAAGAGGATAGGCGAATGTCCACTTTTACTAGTATTATTAACAGCACGCAATCACCAATCACCCTGCCAAGTGCTGCTATTATGGCGTTATCTCCCCTAGGACCGGTCGTTGTAACGGTCGACGACGACGAGGGAGGCCTTGTATCCAGCTTTGGACATCTACGTAATCGCATTTAAACGAACAATATACTAAGAGAGAACAATGAAAACATGTTTCTCTTTAAGTTTCGTCGTATTTCATCACAATTCCAAAGTTTTTAGCACAGTGTGTTTCGTTTACATTATTTGCATTACAATGAGAACAGAAATTATAGTACCTGATGAATGAATTAATGTGTAAGTTGAACCATTTACATTAAGTTTGGAACTCGTTTTGATTGAAGTTAAATTAAACTTTTTTGTATGGATAACTTTGACATGTTTTTTTTTACTTCCATTTTCGCATTTCTTTGTGAGTAAATGTTTCTTGTACTTTATTTAATTTTTATTATTTGTTGTTACAACGGCCATATTAGTAATCACTCTGTGAAAATTTCATATGACTACCTACACAGACATTGGGTATTTATTTTAGTTTTCCATTAACACACACACCATGTACGTCACAACATTTTTATTTTATTTCGTCTGAGCTTGTTTATATTATCACCTTTAAAAAATTACAAATTAAAAAAAAATATATATGTATTTTAATTATTTTTTATATTATATTATATTTTTATATTATATTGTATATATTATATACACACACACATACATATTACATTTATATATTTTTATTATTATTACCTTTATTTCATTTTTATACATATAATTTACATTTTTAAATATTTCTATAAAATCATACAAAAATAAAAACATTTAAAAATATAAAAAATAGCAGGCCACCGGTATCGGGAACAGGGTCCAAGCTACCGGCGGTCAGGACTCCAGAGAGAGGAACCTCCTAACAATGCGAGCCGTGTCCAGAAGTACCGCTCTCTGAATCAAGTCCTTGATCCAGCCGCCCAACGAGAGCCTCCTTAGATGTTGGTCGAGGCTCTTGGCAATTAAGCCATTGGCTGATACGACTATCGGCACAATGATCGCTGAATCCACATCCCACATGTCGACAACCCCGCGAGCCAAGTCAAGATACTTGATTTGTTTATCTTTCTCGGCTTTCACGAGGTTCTCGTCATGTGGGACCGTTATGTCAATAATCATTGTGCGCCGCTCTATACGATCCACCACCACTATATCAGGCTTATTGGCAACAATAGTCCTGTCAGTGATGATGGATCGATCCCAGTACAATGTGATATGTCCATTTTCGAGAACTGGGTCGGGCACATACCTGTAGTACGGCACTTCCGATTCCACTAAGTTGTATTTCAGAGCAAGTTGCTGATGGATAATCCTGGCTACAAGGTTGTGTCTATGCAAGTATTCTTCGTTAGCTAGACGAGGACACCCGGAGATAAATGTGTCGGATTGATTCTCCCGGACGGTGGCATGCCCGACAAATGTCAACCGTGCCATCCTTCACAATAAATCTCCGGTAATTGTTCGTCATGATAACTTCATCCATAATTGCACAGACAAAACCTTCGGTTTCCCCAAAGAGGTCACCGAAACGCAGCCAGGCAACGGACGCTAGCAGATCTACATCGGGTCCATGTAGGGCCCGGAAAAAGCGTCCGTGAAGCTCCTTACTCTGCCACACCTCCCTGCGATCGTTAGTGTCAAGCACTACAGGCTTGCGCCAGTTCTCTTTAGCCAAGGAGAGCGGGGTGAGGCCCTTGTCCACCGCGACCACATCTCGATGCATCCCCACGTCGGCTTTTAGGAAATATTCCCTGAGACTGCATATCTCGCGATTGTGGAGGGTCTTAACATTTAAAAAGCCTCGACCTCCACACTTTCGCGGGATATACAGTCTTATTACCGATGACCGTGGGTGATGCATTCGATTTGCAGTCAGCAGCGTACGGACTCTCCTATCCAGGGCGTCGAGTTCGGTCTGAGTCCATTTGAGTATGCCGAAAGAGTACATCAAAACCGGCACGACCCAACCGTTGAAGGCGCGCACCTTGTTTCCGCTCGATAAAAGACTATTAAATACTTTTTTCAGGCGGCCAAAGAAGCGTTCCTTCAACGATTGCTTCATGTCAGTAACATTGATGCCTAACGCTTCCGACATACCCAAATACTTATAGGTTTCGGATGCGGAGAGGGCTCTAAGGTTTATGAAATCCGAGAGTTCAGTTCCCACGGATTCCATAATCTCCCCTTGCTTTACATGCATGACCGCACATTTGTCCACACCAAATTCCATCCTGATGGCACTACTGAAAGTTTCAGTTACTTTCAGTAGCTCCATCAGTTGTAAATTGTTGGGGGCAAAGAGTTTTAGGTCATCCATGTAGAGGAGGTGAGATATAACCTGACCACCTCTCCTCATCCGATAGCCTAGACCCGAACCCTCCAGCAATGTGCTTAGAGGATTCAAGGCTAAGCAGAACCAAAGTGGACTCAAACTATCACCCTGAAATATGCCTCGCTCGATCCTTATCGGCTCGCTATTCCTCTGGATATCTCGACATCCTGGATAGCGAAGGACCGTCCTCCATTGCCCCATACATGACATCAGGAAGGTGCGCAGAGTTGCATCTACTTTATACAACTCCAGCACCCTCATGAGCCATGTATGTGGCACCGAGTCATAGGCCTTCTTATAGTCTATCCAACATGTCGACAGATCCTTTTGGGAACGACGAACCTGTTGGCTAATGGCCATATCAATGAGGAGCAGCTCCTTAGTACCGCGGGACCCGTTCCTACATCCATTTTGAGAGACAGACATGATGGAATTGGTGTCTACATGTTTGTTAAGTTTAGTTTTCAAAATGGATGTAAGAACTTTATAGACCGTCGGTAAACATGTGATCGGCCTATAATTTTTGGGTTCCGCGGTGCTACCTGATTTATGGAGTAGGTGGGTAACTCCTGTCGTTAGGAACTGGGGCAGCGAACCAGATTCCAAAGCTGTCTGGTACTGTGCCGCCAAGCGAGCATGCGACCTTTGAAAACATTTTATCCAGAAGTTGTGCAGCCCATCCGGCCCTGGAGACTTCCAATTAGGCAACGGACGAACTGCACGAGCTACATCTTGGGGGCAGATGGTAATAGCCCCCATTTCTGATATTGGATCGCATGCTCTCTCGACTTCCCTAGTCCAAACACCTTCGGTGTGACTGACAGGCACCGACCAGATACTGCGCCAGAAAGAACACATGGCATCATCATCCGGCAGGCGCGTGTCAGTCACACCTTGGGCCGGTCGCTCCCAATCCCTATAGACCCACCTTTCATCGCTCTGGAAGGTGCGATTCTGAGTGTATCGGCTCACTCGACGCTTATACCTACGAATACGGTTGGCCCATGCATACACTTTCTGCTTCAGGAAGTCGATGCGCTCTGTGACACGGGACGTATAGTCCTGAGGGCAGATATCAGTCCCTGAGAACGCCCGCCTCACAAAGCGCATCACTCTAGGGCGAGTATTGCCCTCCCTGAAGCAGATTAGTTTGCCGATGAGCGCCCTGGCCTCACCAATACGGCGCTCAATTCTGCACTGCCAAGCTGGTACGGCTAGTTTTGGTCGTGTAGCTCTGGAGTCAATAGCAAATTTGACGTGAGCTACACGACATGCCGCTACAGCTGCGCAGTACAAAATCGAATGAGTATCGGTGAGGTCTTCGCAGTCATCAAAATAATTTGACAACTGCGAATCCAGGACCGCCACCAGCGCCCTATTTTTGTTATGCATGGGCAAACGAGGTAATCGTGGTCTAAGTTCGGGCGACATGAACCGATATTCTCGAATCGCACCCCCTCCAAAGCACTCCTTAATTCCTCATTGTACTGGGTACTTACGTTTGTAGCCCTGTCATCACTCCCCTCGTCAGCATGGTTTAGGTTGGACTGTGATGATACTACAACAGTCTGCGACTGGGGGGTAACGACATGGCTACTCTGCATTTCAATTCGCAGGCGATCAAGTACAGTGTCATCCAACATATGATTATGCTGGATGACCCGCACCTGATCCGATAGTCGTTGTGCCGACACGTTGACAGCTGGTTCAAGCACCTGAAAAAGAGAGAGCATCCGAACACGGTACGCGGTCAGATTGTTTCCCCCCTCTGTAGCCCCATAGTATGAGCGCATGACGTTCTCGTTGATGGATTGTGTCCATTTCATGCGCTGCACACTTCCGCCGGGAGCTGGGACCCTATCAGAGGCCAGTGGGCCTCGAGGTCCTAAGCCGTCCGGCGGCCGGCGTCTTCCCCGTCGACGAGCAGGTGGTGGCGTCGTGGGCGGGGAGAAATACTCGTCGCTCGAGCTCGACGCAACTACCGCTGCCGGTGTCGTCACAGCGTTTACAGTGAGGCTGGGTACCGGCGGCGGCGAGGCGGAGCTGAGCGACGAGTCCGGAGGTAGTAGGCGTGCTCGACGTGCAGCTGATCTTGTCAACATATCGCTTCAATATTCATATTATGTATTTTCTTGATTTTATCGGAGGTGACATGACAGAAGATGTCACCTCCTTTTCGGCAGTTTTTGATTCATGTCCAAATGCATTTTGCTCTTTTTCAGAATAAATGGTGTTTCAGGTTTAATTTGGGTTTGGTTTTAACACTTAAAGACTTTAAAACTGCGTCGAAAAATATATTAATACTGTAAAAATGATTAAAAATATGAAAATCAAATTTTCCGACGTTTTGTTGACGTTGGTGTTGCCAGCTTCTTATTATTATTATTTTTACATTTCTTTGACTTATCTCGGGACCCTGGGGTCCCGGACCTTTAGAAGGCGTACGAGGGGCCGAAGCCAACTCGAAGAGGCCCCTTAGACAATTTTAAATGGAATGAGGTACCAACCGACGATTATCCCTGTACGCACTATGCAAGTGCACCCAAGGACAACCCCCGGTTGGTGTAGGACTATTGTAGGATATGGAAACAAAGATATTGGACTATGGGTTTGGGTGGTTAAAATGGACTGGTTACCTAAAACTATGGAAGGACTATGGCCCCTGCCTGATCAATGTTTTATTATACACGGATAAAATGGCAGGGGGTGACTTGCACACTCATTAATGGGCCCCCGAAAACGGTCGCTAGCACATAGTGACGTAGCGACAAGGGGGCAACATATCCTGAGGTGCTCGAGGAGTGGAGAGGTATTCCAAGGCTCTCAGAACCATCCCAGAGCCCGGAAGATGGTCAAGATCCCTACAAGCACTTACTGGAATACTTCCTTCCTCCGAGCACGTTTGCTCTTGCGAATCTCCACTCAAGCCGGCCAATAAAGGCAAGAATGAGGTGGGAGCTCAGTTCCTCGTCAGTGTTCACTCCAGCAGGCCAATAAAGGCAAGCCAGAGATGAGGAACATGACTTCTCCCGGGAGATAGGGTCCGTGGGGTCGCAACTGCCCAACAGCTCGCCACATGCTGCCCTGCGGGTTTCTGTATCTCTCTTGGTCTGGCTCCTCACCCTAGACATGTTCCGGTAAAGTAAACTCTACCGGCACAGACCCAGAGTTCGGAGCGCGCAAGCCCCACCACGACGTCAACGTAGAGATACGGCGGTGGGGTTATTATTATTATTATTATGAATTTTTCTAATGATTCTCTTCATTTATTAAAACGGACACTCTTACCTATGTGTTTATTATTCTATCGTACGGCACTCGTGGGTTGCAGCTGAAAATCAGCGTCAGGTGGTACAACTTGTGTTGTCGTCTGACATTATGTTGAGCAGAGGCCCTTTTCACCTTTTGGCTTTATAATAATTGTTTTTTTTTTTTTATAGTTTTAAAGGGTATTTTTGCTACAATGCCAATAACACATTTTTCTTTCTTTATTATGGTTTAAAAGGGCTGTAGCCCTGTGTCAGACTGACGTGACGGAAGGACAGACGAACGCAGAGCGGAGCCTAAGTATAGGGTCCCGTTGGCACCCTTTGGGTACGGAACCCTATAAGAAAACAGCATTTATCCATTACCAATAGGTAGGTGTTTTTTTTTTTTTAAATGCTAGGCATTTTAATATCTTTAATGCGAGCTATAAAAGCGATATACCCTTATTACTTGGAGATCTAACGGCAACCTCAATGAGGTGTGAATATACGGCAAGTATCTACTTAAGGTACTGGGAAGATTACCAGCGTGAAGGTAATATTGGAGTATTAAGACAAAATATGGTAGTCATCTGCGAAAGGATGTAATTTAATTAGTACGCATAGACAAATATTTCTAGGTGTACATTGAAGATTTCATTTAAGTCTTCTTAAGATCACTGATTGTACTTCCTTAATATTATTGCAACAAACTGTTCCAACCGTCTTAATTTCTGGCTCATATTATACGTACCCCTAAATATTATATCTGTCACCGTATGATTATGAAAATCTTTATAATCTAACCATCGAAATTATTTTAATTTTTTGATAGTTTCTAATCTTTACATGGACTGCAACTGGTATACAAAGTTGCATGCGACGTACGCACCTTGCGCTAATGCTACATAGCCCAGTTACTGCGACTTGGAAGCAGCGCTCGCCACCCGCTGCCGCGGCACTGCTCGCTTAGCTCGCTCGGCTCGCGCGCAGTTGGTCACAGTTCTAACCTAACCTAACCCATTTGGCCGAGGTGTCCTCGCTTAGTTACTGCGACTAATTCAGCTACCGCCAAGAACAATCAGGGACGGTTCACAATTTTACGGGCGATAAAAGCGGACAGATTATGAACCCAGATTCGTTCGCAATTTGACATTGATAGATTGATGTCACAGTTCATGATTTTCGATAGTTTAGAATCATGCTAGATAGATTATAAACTAACGGTGCTCACAATCATACGGTGTGTTAACGAATGCTGGCAACACCAAGTAGACATACGCCGAGTATGACGTATCATGCAGTGATTGTTATGTATCGGATTAGAATTCATATTAAGGACCCTGCAAACAGGTGCGACACGCGACGCGACACAAAGACACCGCGTGCCACGCGACGAACGGTCTCTTTGTGTCGCGTCACGTAATTGATTCGATTATTTTACATTAACGTTTAAATTTTCAAATAGTTAATTCAATATTAGATGCAACTTCCAAAAATTACTTGATACAATCAAGTAATTTTTTTGACTAAAATTGTGAAAGTATAAATAGGGTAGAACATAATTGTGACAGCTAGTCTTGAAAAATGATTTGCTAAGAACGAGACTGTTCAAAATATACCGTTGTGTCAAAAGTATTCTAGAATTTTATTCGGACAAACTCCTGCTTAGTTACAGGTGACTTATCCAACCTTGAACCAAAGTTCAATCAAGGTTTTGAAATGAAGAAACGCATTCAGATTCCACTCACCTACAAAATTTCCTACCCTTATGATTAGCCCATTCTGACCAAGAGTAAAATGTCATTTAGAAAGAAAGAAAGAAAGAAAAATAGGTTTATTTGTCACAGAAACACGTGCATACAAAAAGATAATTAACTTGATTAGATGGTATAAGAAAAATAAAAAATAAAACTAAAAAGATCTACATTCCAATCACGAGCACAAAACAAAATAGTCGGCAGCTGCACGTCATGACTGTGACAAGAAGGCTTCCACTCAGCATGATGCTGTGCTATGAGGGACCCACAGCACAGCGCTGATTTTCAGTGGTTACCCGGAAAGGACATACGGAAACCAAGTCAGGTTTAAAGAAATGAACATAAATAGGCAACTAGATAAAATAAAACAAACAGTACTCAGAATATAATCTAACTATACAACCTGATATACCAATAAATATTAATATTTGTAGGTACTTGCATACTACTGAGGCACGATCAAAGAAATAGACCAAAAATATTTGAATGCGGGTAGTCCCGGTCACGTAGCGGCTGCGGTCGCTTGCCTAATCTGTATCTATTAGAGACCCCACCGAATAATGTCTGCGTCTTACCCTATCTATAGTACAGACTATAGATTGTACAACCTGCAGGCTTAGCATGATGCTTTCTATTTCTACAAAGAATAGACACAGCTCTTTCTATACAAAGTGACATTTGGTTTCTCCATTTTTGTCTTCGCACCGTAGAAATCCTTCTGCAATCTGTAATTTTGTCTTTCGTTTCTAACTATCTCTGTCTAGGTCCTTTTTTATGTAGACTATTTAAGAAGAGTTTTCTATCCCAAACTGTCAAAATCACACTGACAACTGACAGTTGTCTAAGGTAGTGCAGATAATTATGTAGGTATAAGTAAATAAAATAAAAGAAAAGAAAGAAAGAAAGAAGAAAGAAAATAAATTTATTTGACGCAGTTTAAGGCACACAATACACAAATAAATTCATTTTGTATAGGTAGGTCATTAAACGAATAACTCATAATAAATAAAACGCCACGTACATAATATTATGTACATTTATATCTTTTGTGTCCGTCTAAAAATACATAATACAAAATAATGTGACAAAAAAGACACAAATTATGTAACCTAACGCGTCAATTACGCCTCATAAAAAGATAATAAAGCTATCGAACTGTTATCAGAGAAACAACAACTAAATAGGTAAACAGTTTTACTACGATTAAATGATGAATACGGAAATAGAACTTAGATGTGAGACCGCGGTTATACAGGTTGAAATTCAATTCATGGGCATTCTCTTAAGGGGTCATTATTAATACTCATCATTATGAACAACTTTCACTATGGGACCAAACCTGAAATCGCGAAAAAAGAATTAGCTGTTCCCTGTATTTATTAGCTCGTCAACATTTAGGGAACAGCGGTTTTTTTTTTTTTTTTTCGAGATTTCAGTGTTGGTCCCATAATGAAAGTTGTTCATAATGATGAGTAGAATGACCCTTAAGAGAATGCCCATGAATTCAATTTCACCCAGTATACAGTGTTCATATTGACCATACCCAGATACGGTTTATTTTAGCAGTGCATAATGTTGATACTTTATAGCACTGAGCAACAAAGGCATGACAAAATCGATAGTATTTTAGTTACAAATTTTTCCGAACAGCTAATACTTAACACGTAAAGACATTTCGTTACGTAATTGACTTCCATTCATACTTTTATTGAATGGAAAGAGTGGCTAATCGCTCCTTGACATAGAAAACAGCGTAAAATTTGCGTAAAAGATTGCACGATTTGGCATGCGTCGGCCTAGATTATAGTTGAATCGAATTTACTATTGCCAATAAATTCTACTAAATTTTTAAATAAAATTTGTTTTTAGAGAGTGTATAGTTGGATTATCTAGAGGCTGAACGTTATGCTATTCACAAAGAAAAAAATAATTCTCAAAATCGGTTCACAATTGACGGGGAAATCGGTGGACATACATAAAAAAACATACATACCGTCGAACAGAACAAAAAATATTTATTTATATATACTTTATTGTACATCATATTCCATTCCTCAAAATTAAAATCACTTGCCTCTAAACTCGACTCTAATTTCAAATTTATTGTTGATCATAGGTTCATAAGATGTGTTAGCTACAAGTAAGTCTGCTATGTCCCGACATTGAGGCTTATAAAATTAATTCTTATTATAAGTTCGGTACATAGTTAAAATACAATACATCAAATTGTCATGATTAAATCAGTTTAATATTTATGTCAAATTACAAATGAGTCATGTTACAAAATAGTATGAAGCTGCTTTCAGACTACGTTATAATATAATAGCATATAGTATATAGCTCATAGCACAACAATATCGCGCACCATACATTCCAATAATATATAGTACAGTGTGAACGTGTCCATAACAATGTATGGTGCGCGATATTGTTGTGCTATGAGCTATATACTATATGCTATTATATTATAGCGTAATCTGAAAGCAGCTTGATTCAATGTATTTCTATTTAGAAATTCTCTTAGAGAGTAATAACATTTACTTATCAATAATTCATGTAGGTCTTTTTTAACTGTATTTATATCGCTCATAGTTCGGAGAAACTAGAAGTTCTGAGAAAATAACGTCCTATTCTATTCATAACGGGCCCAAGAAATTCTCAGAGACATTACAACAAATTCTCCAATTTATTCCAAGAATAACTAAGCAGTAAGTACCTCTAACAAATTACGTATTCGCTTGCCATATCAATTTATATTCGTGAGATTGTGAGCACAATAAGAATTGGCAACAACGCGGCAAGCTGGAAGAGCCAGCCGGGCCCAGGGGCTCTCCGGACGGTTTTGGGGCTACACCCCTGTGCCGGGGCGGTAATTATTTACTGAGGGGCTGAGATTCCGCCCCCGCGCCCGCAACCCCCGCACACCCCTTACCGCCCCATCAAACACGACACGCAGGATGGCGTATACGAGAGGATACATTTTTACGATACGGGCTTTAGTTTCGTTTCTCATAGTTATGTTAGTTATGTTAGTTATTTTTGTGTTATCTGATTGAATCTACCTACTAATATTAAAAAGAGGTGAAATTTGTGAGTTTGTATGTAGGGAGTAATCTTCGGAAACACTGATCAGATTCCGAAAATTCTTTCACTAATTTAAGCTACAGTATTGCCGAGTGTCATAGCCTCATAGGATATAAATTTTTAATGAAAACATGAAATTTAAGGCAGACAAATTCGCGGGCAGAAGCTATCTATACAAATAAATAAAATGGAATTGTCCGTTTGTAATGTCAAAATAACAGCTTTTTACTCAATTCATAGGAAAGTATGTACTTATAACAAACACCGTAAGGTTCTTTACCATTTTGGTACGGAACCCTAAAAGTCAATTTTTATAATTTTTGTCTGTCTGTCGGTCTGTCTCTCTGTTCCGGCTTCTAATCTCCCAATCGGCTGGACCGATTTTGACGGAACTTTCACTGGCAAATAGCTGATGTTATAAAGAGTAACTTAGGCTACTTTTATTTAAAAAAAAGCCACGCGGGCGATGCCGCGAGCAGCAGCTAGTTTCTAAATAAAATTGGACGGTGACTAATACTTTTAGACCGTAACAAGAAACTTTGTAAACTTCATAAAATAGATCCTGAAACTGAACGAGTACTGACATTTTAAACATCAGCAAAAACTTTTCGCGGTTGCGATTTTTAGTTCTTTTTTGTTCAAAAGATTAGATAGCCACAAAAAGTTCTGTCGACTGTTATCGGATCAAATTAAATGTGCCAGACAGGGCTTGTTAACGTTACCAAATAACAAAATAATAACCGTTACGTAACGTTAAATTTCAATGTTATACCTACTAACGGTACAAAAATTTAACGTTACTTGATAACATTACCAGTAATATAACGTTAATTAACATTAACAAAAATACGATAACTAACGTTAATTTAGCTACGTTGCCGTTCTGTATGTAAAGAATCAGGCAGATTCAGGCAACGTTTTGATCGGCAAGGCATCAGAGACGCGGGAGGGCGGGCTCCCGCCGCGCCGCACGCCCCAGGCCCCACTACTTACATCTCACCCGTTTAAAATAACGATATAATTAATAGTCGCATAAATAACGTTAATGATTACCGTTGTTTTAATAATAACGTTAACTCTGTCAATACAAGGTAACGTTATGAAAATTTACCGGTATTTAAAGCCCTGGTGTCAGACAGTTTGTCCATAAAATTAATGGACCTTCTAAAAATGTTTTTTTTTTTTTTTACTTTTAACTGCATTATATTCCGTGACAACGAATGTAGATGGTATTTAGGCTACGCAAACATGAAGAAACAGTGGAATACACTTGTGTTCATAAGCCGTAGAAGCATACATATAAATTGTGGACTGAAAGCCCGGATGTCGTGCAGCTGTGCACCCACCCAAACCCGACAACCGAATACGTTTGTAGACACAAAAAAATCCTTTACAACACCAACTCGATCCCTAACCAAAAAAAATTTATTTATCTGAGCATCGATTAGTCAAACAACTCGTTATCGGACATCTCTGTTCGCGACTGATAAATCATATTAAACATTGAAAGGGCGGCACAGAGAATATTGAAAAATTAATACGCCGTAAAACGCTTTGATCTACTGCAAAATTACGTATTCATTAATTAATTTGTTTTTATTAAAATCCGTATGCGGAATCCGTGTCACTAGCATCGGTGTTCATAGCATTAAATATTAATAAGGACGATACATTAAAATATTATGCAATATACCTTTTTGGTAACTGTTACAATTACGCCTATATTATGTTCTCTTAATATTTTTCTTCTGTACTTAATTTCTATGCAAATATATAATATTGTATTGTATTGTATTGATGAATCACTGACTGATTGACATGCTATTATCCCATTTGACATTTATTTTTTATTACTGTAACCTTTTTCACATTTGACATTTTTTTATTACTGTAACGTTGTTGGCATTTGACATTTTGTATTTTTATGAAATTTTTAATGTACCTATTTCAAACTATTTGTATTTAATTTTTAAAATTGTTATTTAAAATTATAATATCTTTAATTTTGAGTGAATTAAATAACAATAAGATTTGCATGCCCATGTGACGGTAGAGCATGAAGGACTATTTATGATAAAACATCTACATATGTACTAATTACCCATGTTTGCAAACCAATAAATGATTCGTTTTGATTTGATGATTTGATTTGTTATTCATTTACACTGCGTGCAATTTCAATTAAACCATATCATTTTAATGCATTTTTGTTATTATTTATTCGATTTATATCGATCAGTCACCAAAATTGATAACTCACGCACACCGCAGTTATAAAAGTGGTTTGTATTCTATTGTATGCGACAGAATTAACATAACTGCTGTTTTCTGACAAACAAAATGATAATAACAAAGCCGTTTGTTAAGTCAATCTTCAGCGCGGGCTATAAGTCGTGGGCGTGACACGGTCTACGTGAAAAATAAATTTCAACATTTTCCTCAGACAAGTTTACCTTCAAATAAGTATATGTTCTCCAACAAAAACCCGTCTTTGTTGGGTGCAAAATCAATAGAATAACTTATAACGCAGAGTTGTGTAAAAACATGTAAGATTATTGCAGAAATGGCATTTGTGTGGTAACATTACACCATCGATGTAATACGAATATTCACTTCGACAGAAAGGGTTTCCTACTGTTTACGAAAGCGTTGAAATGGCCCGCTTTACGCACATTACGGTTCTAGTGTGTTTCAGACATTGTTTCTTGCCGCAGACCGGTAGGACTGCGGACTGCCCTACACAATGCACGCGCCGACACTGCACTTCGGGTGTCTCACTCATAATCGCCGTGTCTAATTTATGAATATTCTCTTCACATGCATAGAATAAACAACACAGTCCTGTCGCAATTTGAAGCCCGCCATTATGTTTTCTCCTCTTTCTTTTTACGGATAAGGAAGGTAAAAATGTGACTTTGATGGATCATCGACACCGGTTTATTGAACGAAAACCGGTTGACACTAGTTGCCCGTCATATTTGCATAGAACGTACTTAAAATATGGAAAACGTTTTGTTCGTGACTAGAATTATTTTCTAAGATAACAATATGCGTGAACATAGCTTGTCGGAAAAACTATGGTACATTTCTAAATTGTTGTAGAATCTCGTTCAAAAATATTCGGGTAAGAAGCGCGAATTTATCACGAAATATTTCAGCGAAAATTGGACATTTGTGAAGACAGAGTTGATGACGGAATGGAGAAAATATAATCAGTAACCGGTCAGTACCCTCGGAAGAGACGCAAGAGTAAATCACGGATATTTAAGATGCGTCGAAAGACATCCAGCAGCGTCGGTGCAAATGACCATTCCGAAGGCAGTACGTGGAAGGGAGACGTTGATAAATCGTTCTCAGTAGTGTTTTCTGGCCAAACGTACTGATCAGAATACATTTTACTCCATATGAAATGATGTGAAAGGCTTCTTTGTCAAGCATGAATGAGTAATGAGCTCTCTCCAAATACAAATGATAAAATTCTTGGGAACTCAAATTCTTAAAACTCTGGCTTAGGTCCACTGCAATGATATTAAAGATACAACTGTGTTCAGTTGTGTTTAATTAATTCACAATTGTAATTAATGCTAACAACACAGAAGTGAAAACAGATACTTATACGAATAACAATAAAGATGGTTTTTATTTTCGTTGTTGGAACAAGAAATTGTAACAATGAAATACATCCAAAATGGAGTCTTAATACAAAGTCTGCGGGGTAATGAATTTCTAGATAGCTCAAGGATATATCCGATCATCGCGGCCAGCAAACATAACAATACTGTTTTATATTTATATTTATAAATACTAACCGGCTAACGAATCAGTAATTCATGACGGCGCGAACTGAAAATGGTAACATAGAACAATATTTCGTACTTAAAATCGACCAAAAGCAACTGTCGAGAATCTAAACCTCATTAAAATTGTAAAACATTGTCCCCAGTATATACTTTCTCTTCTATCTCTAATCTTTCCTCCACAAAATCGTATGAGGAAAACCTTGTGCCCGGATTGCCAAACCCATGTTTCCACAAATCTTCCTTTACAAAAATATATAGGAACACCATAAATAAGGCAAGTTTGTCCCGTCGTTGAGTATGATTGGTGTCGCTCCTGATATTTGGGTTATTATGGTGGTAATCCGAGTCCTCGCTATTCTCTGGGTACTTCGACCACTATACATCAACGTCGCGAGGGATCCAGGGACGTTTGCGTCGCGTATCGTCCGTCAACTGATACGAGTTGATCCTGTTTGGGAAGCCGACAATTGGTTTATTTGTTTTAAACACAGATAGTGACGATACGAGTAAAGGTTTGGGAGTTTTGTGCTGTGTGAGATAAATGCTGATTGTTGCTTTCAAAGACCTTATTTGGATTCAATGTCGCAATCGCAATATTAGAAGTTAGAATATATTTTACCGATGTCCAATATACGTCACACTAATATCTATTTATCTATACTAATAATAAAGCAGAGTTTGTTTTTTGTTTGAACGTGCTAATGTCTGTAAATGCCAATGGATTTCAAAAAAAAAAATTGCATTTGTCAGTCCGATTTAGGCTATTTAACATCACGCTACGACCTTTAGGAGCCGATCAAAAAGAAATAAAGTTTGAAAGAACGCTAAGCGAAAACTAACTTATATCGGGCGATGCGATGCGACGCGGTGGGTCGGAGGAACAAGAAATTTCACGCAAACGAAGTCGCGGGGACAAACTAGCTAAATATAAAACTACATCATTAGAAGAAATGTCTACGAAAGATAACGGTACAAAAAATCTCATTTTTCTAGCAAACCCTCAAGCAATCTGATGAAATATGTCATGGACGTAGCCCTACAACCAAACATACAAACAAATTAGAAAATACCCAGAAAAATAGTACCGAAAGCTTATAATTCAGTTAACCGACAAAATCATTACAGCAAAAGAAGGTCACGAAACACGCACTCACAATTAATGTTACACACGAATGTAAAAGAAGAAATTCGTATTATTTACCTGCGTCCCCTGCGATTGTTAATCAAAACGGAAAAAATATAATCATATTTCTGTGTGCCTTAATTTTAAATGAATATTAAAAGTTCGGGACAAATACGCCAAGTCAAAAAAGCGGGCAAAGGTCGGACGTTGATGAATAGTGGCTTACGGACGGATCGGACCGGATCGACGGACGCAGGCGACCGCTCCGGCGGCGCCGCGTCTAGTTGTCGTGTGTTGTTATTTTTGCCTGGACTCTGAAAGAGGTTTTACTAATCCCCTGGGATGCTTAAGAGGACGTTCACCGGTCCACAGCTAGCGCTACTCCTTTAAAAAAATATTATCTCGTAACTGAGAAGGAATTATGAAAAACGGCTCAATCAGCAACCTCGGTAAGTGTGTCTACAAAATTGTCATAAACTAAGCTAGTTTTCAAAATATTTATAATGGACTTTTTGCCTAAGCTACCAGAATTAAATCAATCTTTGCGAGAATACCTGTCTTCAGATTTTCAAAGTATTGCCGTGTTTTTAACTTCCATAACTTAAGATTTAAGCTCTTCAAAAAAGTTGAAAATGAAAGTGTCGACGTCCTATAAAAAAAGTTCTGGTGACTGAGAAGGAATTATGAAAAACGGCTCAATCAGCAACCTCAGTGTGTCTAGAATTTTCTATTACCTTTTATAAAGTTTCATATTGAGACACGAAGCAACAAAATACGATCTAGAGGAATGTGGCCGTTTTTCTTTAGATTGATTTAATTCTGGTAGAAAGCTTAGGCAAAAAGTCCATTCTAAAATTTTGAAAACGAGCTTAGTTTATGACTAGTTTGTAGTCTAATAAACAATGGCATCTTCAAAAATCCTTATTTAATGCTCCTTTGAAACTCGTTCTCATATGTATCTAGCTACAGTAGATATCTCTACCGAAGGCGGACGAGCGTTGGGCGTCGGATTACACGATACTTTATTAAGAACAAGCCTCCGCGCCTATAAAGTGCTTGCTTCATATATGCCACCCGATATAAATTCGACATGTCCTTCACTACCAACTACTGTTCAAGCGAGATAAGCACATAAAAACACAAAGTTATGGAAACTATGGGAACGCAACGCACACATTTCGTCTAAATGCTGTCATAAAAACCAATGTTTTGAGTGAAACGAATGTGACTAATCCGATGAATAATAAAACTTCAAAGCACGCGATTCCGATCCGACGTGACGTCCGGTGGAACATGTTAACGTGGTAATAACACCGTGATTTGTAAACAGCGTGATGCTTCCCAATTATGTAGCTGCATTAGCTTATTAAGCAAAGTTTCTAACAGAATAGTCAATGAAGCACGCCCATTAGACGGCGGGGAGGCGCCGATCGCGGGACCCAACAAATTTCCGCGTCAGTTTCTTTATTCCTCTCACAACGAGATTTACCGCAGGATGCTAATCTACGCAATGGAAATTAACTGTCGAAGAAAAAAGGTCCACATTACAAATATCATTTCCATTTATAAACACGACAGAACTTAATGTGAAAGCTCACTACAAGGTTGACTTTAAAACTTTTCAGTGCAAACTTTCGCCAATGTAACAAAATTAGGATCGGTTGAATAAGACGGTAGATTTCTCCTCCGTCCCTGAATAGGCAAAGTAATTTGGAGGACTGTGAGAAATATGTTATATCTGAGTCTAAATATTTAGAGCATAACATTCTAGTAAAACCTTCCGAGAACGTTTTCCCTTAGAGTTTCTAAGTCGTGACTTTTACCAACAATAAAGACGAAGAGAAAGTGAATTTTGGGTTTATACTCTTATGCAAATTGAAAAACTTGGATTACAAAATTAACAGTAATTGTTTTGAATAACAGTCGTAGTTAAATTGAATCTCTAGAGAGTAGTAAATGGATGACATACATCACATACAGTTAACGCAGCTGAAGCAGTAAATTGGTGGCGTAAGCTGTCGTTGAGAACATGCAGCAAACATGCACGCCGTGTCCTGTGTATCTGAGCACTAGCACTCGCACTTCAC
The DNA here is from genome assembly GCA_947523025.1 of Dryobota labecula. Classification (NCBI taxonomy): domain Eukaryota; kingdom Metazoa; phylum Arthropoda; class Insecta; order Lepidoptera; family Noctuidae; genus Dryobota; species Dryobota labecula. The sequence goes on from OX383292.1 coordinate 6,184,927, forward strand.
ATTACGCGAACTGCGAGCTACACCGCCCGCCCGCAATAATTCCGAGTAACGAAGTCTGCACCACACGCTAAAATATACCGTCCAACATTTCAAAACTTCGGGAGCGATTCCGAAATACGCGAGGCGAAAATATAAAAACTTGCGTTGGTTAACGAACACAGGTGGCAGGTGGAGATTGAATGCAACATGATACTCTTCATTACCGCGACATGAATACATTTGCATTGCGAATGAGACGTCTGTTTTCCGTGGAAGTACAAATTTTGAATACACTTAATCGTGGCAGTGCATTTTATAATGGATTTAACGCTGCGGGGTGGAAAAATTAATGATTTGGGGAGCCGCAATACGGTAGCGTTTATCTAAAGCCTATCGGGCAAGCTTCCAAGACGTCATCGAGACGGGGCCGCACAAGGGGCTACGGCAGCGCTGATCTCGAGCCTGCGAGCCAAGAAGCCTCTCGGTCACCCCGTGCCAAGTACCGACGGCTTTGCGAACCCTTAGCGGTGTCTGCCTCAAATTATTCCAAAACGTAAAAGAATTCGAACGCTCTTTACTGACATGAATTGGAGGTGGCGTTAAAAATAATTGTACTTGGCAGAGACTTAACTATAATCGTATAACAATTGGTTTTCGTACATAATCCAGCCTGCGAAACGCCGCAGGAACCGCACCGCACTTAATATACTACACTACCATTTCATTCATAGGATCGCGACGGCTGCAAAGAAATATTAGACAAAATATCACGATGAGAACTAATTCTGTAGCTCGATTAATCATCCAAGGGAGCACGTCAGTTGGCGAGTGCTAGTCTCCATTAATCGATGACTGATTAACTGTTTTGGGATTTTGTTGGGATGTAAGAGCGGAAATGGTGCGCACATGAGTTTGGAAGAGGTCGAGCTCGGGGGAATGTCGGCGTCATACGAAACAGTCCGGAGTTGTTGTTACTGCGAGCGAAAACACGAAACCGCTCTCAGTCCCACGAGAAAACGATGAGAGGCCAAAAGAAGCAAGTTTTAACGTAAAGTATACTTGATGCATTACTGACTAGATGCGTTGGAAAATAAGAAAACTAATGAGGACAAACATTCCAAACAACTGCTATCCAGGACAAATGAGATGGCTAGAATATAAATGTTCAACAGATAAGATTTTCCGAAGAGTTTGATGTTAAAATGTTGGCTCGGTGAACATGTTATCGAGAATTCTCCATGCGAAAATTCTTGCGTAATCGGTTAAAACTCCCAGCTTATAAATTATAATACTCCCAATATTTAATCACAATCGTGATAAACATTAAATACGCGCTGCGTGTACATTTTGAGATATGGACACACAGATACTACTTTGAACGAAAACTCAAATTGTGCCAATGTTCACATAGATTGGTGGATAGATTAAGCCTTGGCTTAAGTATCTATACCGACTGAGCTGACAGGATAAGTAACAAAAAGTAATGGTAAACAGAAGAGTACAAATTTAATCTAGGGTCTAGCCGGGGCTCGAGTTCCCGGGAGGGCGTTAGCGAAATTGCCAGAATACATTAACGGGAAGGGTCGCCCCCGCCCTATCTCAACAACCTGCAACTAAGCTACGACACAAAATCTCTCTGAATCGCAAATTTTAGTCGCATTACGGATTTTTATAGTTTTTATCGTTCACATTCGTTCTATTTTGCGTACACAATAAGAGCGTGTATTATGATGACTAAGAGGCTATGCTATAACTCTCAGTTATATCATTGAAACAGTTAATGAAGTCGTGGAAATATCATAAAGCATATCATAAAGTTATTTACGACGAGATTCCTCAACCTTAAAGACGGCGAAGTAAATAAGACTAAGGTTTAATGTTTCATCACGAAGGCCTCCACGTTATGTTATATGCGTAACGTAATTTTTAGCATGCTTTTGTTGGCAGTTTGCATTGTTCTTTGTATATTCCCGATAAGGTTATTACAATTTCTCACACTTGTATGACACGGCAGGCAGTAACAGTTGGCGTATCGCAACGTTAAGTGCAAACCAGTTCGTTTTTTCAATCGTCAGGCGTGAAATTATATTTAATACTTCTGGTAAACGCTTCAGAAAGCGGTTGAAAGAACCTCAAAATTTAAAGCGTCTATAAAATAAAAATTATATTACTCGGAATACTTTTGTAATGGCGTACGCAGCGAGGAAGGCTCTAACACCAGGCAACAGACTTTACTGCGCCTCCTACAAGTTTTAGTGCCTTTTTATATGGACGTCCAATTTTTATGATTTTTGTTCAGTGCGCCTAGGCTTCTGAGGCGTCACAGTCCATGCTGGCTCATTTTTGTCTGACCTATAACGCCTTTGAGTGCGTCTTTCAAATGATAAATAAAGAGCAGCAACGCTACATAAATAACGCTACCAAGATGTACCATAAACATAAAACGTGTTACGGGTTACCGTACCCTTGACGATCCGACATCCGACCAGGACACCACTCGTGAACCACACAAATACCATTTCGGGGAACTAACTTTCATTTTATATGGGTACTTTTGGAATGCAAACATCCAGAAACCATTTATTTGATCAGGTACTCTTTCAAAGTCGGTAAGTGCTTCAGTTCTTTCTGTTTACTGAATATTTTATTGTACATCAAAAGGATCGGCAGGGGTTGCTACCTGCATATTAATAAGGTCATATTCCGATTATCAACTTGTTTCATGAGGTTTGATGTAATGTTACCTATTTATTTATTTTGAATTGATTCGTATTGACGCTCTTGGAATGAGAAAAATTAATCTTCAGTATTTGATCTTTGATCATTGGCAACAGAAATATATTTAGGACTCAAATAAAATAATTTAATTTTAAAGAGGAATAACGATAAAAACTTTTATTTCACAGAAGGTACTGACATAAAATTGGTAGTAGACACACGCCATTGTAAACCAAAGGCAATATATCAAGCAATAACGTTTAGTATCGAACGTTGAACTGAACAAAACATGATGGAAGCTAGTGAGCATGAAGAATCCCCATAATATATACATAACATCACGGTAATTATACTTAACGTGGTGAGTAGGTTTATAAAGTGCTACTTAAACCCATATTTGGCTTGTAAGGATTGAAAACTTATTAAAAGCCGCCATATATAGCGAAAAGGCTATCATACATATACCCGAAGTGCTACAGTAACCATTTCCCCGACTTTTTCAATTAGCGCGGGACGATAACCAGCAGACATTGTTTTTCTTTCACTTCCAAATGACTCGCAAGTGGCGATAACTAGAGATAAGAGCATTATAAATATTCATTGAAAGCTGTCTAAAACACGGACATGTGCGAAACTAAAACATATGGTGAGAACATTCAAGGCGTAGTTAGTAAGCTGAGTGGGGAGACCCACGCGGCAAAATTTCCAACAAAGTATGGCGCGATATTTTCTCTAGACGACTTGGAATTGGCGTCGTTTGTTTGACAGTTTAACTTGAAGGTTTTACTTCAAATAACGTGACTGAAGAAGAAATGAAAGCCTGAAAACTCGGTAGGTACGAATTTTCAGCTTACTTCTGACTATAAATTAAATGAATAGCTGCTGATAATCAAGCAATATGTGTAGCTATAAAGATGATGCTGAAGCTTGAAATAATATATATTCAAGCTTGTGAAATTACAAGGATTTCCGTGTACTTACATACTTCGCTTCCGAATTTAAAACGATACCAGTATACGATTTGCTGGCAGACATGCAATATAAGAATTTGCAATTTCAAAGTGTATTATATAATCAAAGTGTATAAAGCTCGGAAGCACCACACCGCTATCACCGATCCAATGATGGCAAAATCAAAGTTATTATAATTGAGGAAACCAATGTCGCACATCGAAAGTTTAAAAGAAGACCAGATTTACACTGTGTCATTCGTAAATCTATAAACACAACTAAAACACTATTCAAGCCATAAACTATCTCATAAGAAAAATATCCAACAGCAATGAATGATTGATGCAGAATCAACTGAACACAGTGACATGAATGAAGTCATAAACATTCTGCTCATAAACTATTCACTAAGACACGATGCAAACCAGATGAAGCGTAGAATTACACACATAACATCACTAACAGTAATAATCGCTGACTCAATGTTAATTATTGACTATACGACAGCTGATATATATCAGTACGACTCGTTATATATTGGAGCGGGTCAACACATTAAAGAACGGCGGAAATGACTACCGACCCAGCACCCTAATTATTATTGTGTAACACACTTTCAATCACAATCTGAGGGACATTGCTAATCCATTGGTTCATATGTTCGAAAAATTTGTCTACTCATCAACGTAAATAACGCAATGAATGTTGTTAAACTGTCAAAATGGAACCCATTGCTACTGTGTGTCACACAATTACTCCGCTGGTCCTAGACATGCAGTGGAAACTGTAATGATTTTCTGGACTTTATTGTTAACAATATAGCCTTTCTTTTTATGTCCGTCCACAAAAGCGCAGACGAAACCGAGTAAGCTTGGAAAAATCACCGACACAATGAACTTAGAGACTGCGTGATGTCAAAAGTAAGCAATCCGAAGTTTCTGGTATTCATTTTTATTGTGGATTGTAAATATTTCAAATGGCCGCCGCAACTCGTTTTACTTCCACAAATAACACACCTGTTTTTAAACATAATTTTGCACTTTGCTTTAAAAATCACGATGTTGTCATGAATATTAAATATTTAAGGGCCTGAGTATGACGGGTTTACTTTGTAAAAAGCAACGGATCTTTACGTTACCGTCTTTTATATGCAAAATAAAAGTTCATTTGGGCCTTTACCCAAATCCGTCGACCAAAATGTCATACGCATACCTAAAACAGGCTAGGCTGTGAGCGACCGCAAAGCGAACTTGAATAAAATAAAATAAAATCTTATCTCGTGAATAGAAAACAGTATCAGTATCGGAGCAGGATCTAATATATTTACGAGAAGTAAATAAACTCGAGTCGATAGTCGTACATTACTAAGCATCCAGCTGTCTTAGTAAATCGATCAGCCGATCAGCCTCTCAGCGTACAAGTTTGCGAGTGTAGCCAAACATAAATTATATTACCGTACCTGTCTACTCGATATCAAGTCTCCGTTACGAGCCCATCCACTTTGGGAGCAAACAGAATTACTACGACTGACAAGGACATCGCAAATATCCATTAGGAGTCTGTAGTCAGAAGATGAAACCTTAGTAGTTGGTTGAGTCCCACTATAACCACATAGCGGGACTGTAACTACAATGAAATATTCGAAAAGCAAAATGCATCAACAAAACAGGAAGAGCTGAAAGATTAAATAAATCATGCAAGAAAAAAATGCAGTGGTGAAAATGAATAAATAAATGAAATGAAGTTCATAATAGTTGAAATAAAAATGTTTTTTTTTTTTTTTTTTTTCAGTTATTCAGGTTGGACACTTAATTTCAAGCAAAGTGGCTTAGGCAGAAAGCGATTCCGAATCTATAGACTTGCTAAGCCAGGATGATGAAAACAGAGATAAAGTTTTACTAAAAGAAAACTAATTCGACTGAACCAAAAAGATAAGAAAACAATGAAGAGATTGCCGACTAAGTACCAATTTCAATATTCCACAACAATGATGACTCACAGCTCTTGAACACGGTTTAGATGTGCTGATCGCGGTCAGTTACATTGGTGAAGTAACACTCACCTGGCGAAGAATTCCATGGTATATAGAATGAAAACCGATCATTATATAGCTAATAAATTAATAATCCTTCAACTAAACTTGCTGATCTAGAAACTCAGCATAACGTGCCATAAAAAGCTTATAAAAGGCTGGCTAATCTGCGTATTATAGGTAAACAGATGATGGCCCTGCATCGATTGGGGAGCAATTAAGCGTGCCGGCCGAGCATTAACGGTGGTACGAGCCCGAATGCGACCGCAATAAACTGTGATCTGGTGATAAATTCTTAAATACTCATATAAATAATAAACATGGCTGCGAAGTGCAGTTATACCGTTAGTTTGGATATTATGAGGGGATTATGGATATATTCGTATATGGAATGGAACTTATAAATTATAGAAATGGATTATAATTTTCGATGCGATCTTATAAACGTACAGCCATCTCCGCAGTAAACCGAGAAACTGATAGTTATGTTTTTGTTCGGTTCCAATTCAGCATGAAATATAACAAAATTCAACCAAAACAAGACTCGATCTAGTTCAATATATCCTCCGGTCATTGCAACGACCACTCTGATATTAAAGCCAGAACAATAGCAAGGAAAAGCCAACGAAAACAGAATCCCGTACAGTGTACGGAACTCCCGGGCTTTAATAAGAAGTTATAGTCGACATAATGTTTGTTTAGGAAGCATTAACATAGACGTGAAGGAAATAAACTCGTACAATTATTTTAAATGGCTGCAATTTTGAAGGAACTGGAAATACTGAACCTAATAAAAGTTAGTGGAAATGTATGGAAAAGTTTATAAATGGGGAACCTTGGCCCATAATTTACAAAAGATATAAACTCCAAACAGAATATAGACGTAATGTGGGAAACGGTAACCATTTAATGGTAGATTAGAGTGAGAAAGGTAGCCTATCAGATGAAAATGGACTAGAAGAATATTTATCCGATAATGATGTTTTAAGGGTTCGAGGTTATCGAGGAAACATTGATCGACGACAAGGTCTTTTTGGTCCATATGGTTCATTCAGTGCAAAACTTCAAGGACTACAAGTTTCTGGTTTCAATTGTGTATACTGTTTTAGGATAGGGAAATGACAGAGCACGGATCTTGCCAAACTCCTGTTTCACGTTTCTACTACACTATAAATTCTGAACAAAATTATCGTCCCACGCTCGGACATAATTTAGTGTAAATCTTCGGATTATTAATTAATATTATTTTAAACAAGGTATTCATAATAAATTGATCACACGTGTTTAACCTACCCGACCTTTGAATATAAGTCAGTAAACTTTTAAATAAGCGCTACTGTCATATGTAATAGGAAATCTAAATAAATTATGAAATGAAAACCGGAATGCTGCATACATAATAGAAGGGAAGAGTTGGACTTACGATACTAGAAAAATTGCAGAAGAGAAGGGAGTTAACAAGCTCGTGTTTGGAATTTGTGTCTTAACACGAAAGAAATACAAGAGTGACTGACTTCGAGCCGCAAATTACGACGCTAAGTCGGGGTCTATCGAAAATATTGTTCCATTTAATTGGTCCTAAGGTACTGATAGCAGCTACAATAAGCATATAATCCGACGGCCATCATCATCCACCTGCGTAGATCGAACAAACAAATAGTGGACAGTGGACAACAACCCCTTTGCCAAGTGTTCTGATAATTGTATTATGCCATTCCCTCTAGATGATCCGTTTCAGCGGTCAGTAGTCTGTATTGTAGATTTGTAGGGGAGGCTTTGATCAGCAGTGGAAGGCTATTTTATTCATCAAATAAATTAAGTTTTGGAATGCAATTAATTTCAACGATTGTACAAATTGGTCAATCAAACGTGTTAATAAACTCATAAACTGGTTTAATAATAATGTACGTTTTCACAAGAGAAATGCCAAGTAGTCTATAGCGATTAATATTCTTTCTTGTGACGAATTACATGGGAGACATTGAAAACGAGACTGTCTTTTGTTACGCTTATGTTTTCCTTAACGTATGAGATGTATTCCCACCATTATTATCATTAATTAAAGAATGATAATATCTGAATCATCCTAGAGCAGCACCCTAATTGCGTAACACAATTTGAATCACAATCCCAGATTTTTTTACAAATCCATTGCTTCAAAGGTCTGAAAAATTCTAACGCAGTGGACGTGGCTGAACTGTTAAAATGAAACCCATTGAGATCAATTGTCATTTTATGTTAGTTTCGCAATTGCCCCGCAGGTCTAGAGAGAGCAAAAAGAGTTTGATAATGAGCTCCTTTGAGTAAAGACGCAGTAAAAGTTTAAGGACTCTGTAAAAATCACAGCGTTACTTATCTAGATGTTTTTTTTTTTCGCAAATTGTAACAACCTGATTACTCAATCCAATTGTAGGTTTGGCGATAAATATATACATCGATGTGCAAACAATAAAAATCTAATCTAACATTCGCTCGCAATTTCGAACAAAGCAAGGACACAGTGCGCCGACACTTCGTCACCGAATCCTTGGAAGTGCACTGACGTCACGCGTGTCAATGTTCCATCATAAACACATTGTGGGAGTGTACGTCCATGTGTGAATCAGAACAGACACATGCTCCTACATCAATAAAACAGAACACGTTATAACGTGAGACAGTTCGTCTCCAGTAACGACCCCCAGGTGACGGCGCAAAGAGGCTTAAGCTGCGTACAAACGTCTGCATTTGCGAGATAGAGTGAAAGAACCTTTCCACTTCGTCATAGTTGCATATTATGTATTTAATAGTTTATACTACACTAGCTTTTGCCCGCTGCTCCACCCGCGTGGATGTCCGTTATCGCGTAAAAAGTAGCCTATGTCCTTCTCCATATCTCAGGCTATATCTTTGCCAAATTTCATGACGATCGGTTCAGCGGTTTAAGCGTGAATACGTAACACACAACAGACATACAGAGTTACTTTCACATTTATAATATTAGTATGGATTATAATTATACATATTTTAGTGATATTTATTTAAGAAGTATGTATTGTATGTAAGTATATTCTCATATTGTATGTTTATTTAAATTACAGAAAAGTTTTTTCATTTTATGTATTTTGTTTTCTCTTCTACTCTTACCCATATCGTCTACATCTCTTTATCTACTTTCCTATCACAAGTATACTGCAAGAGATTTCTTTAGAAATAAGCATCATCTTTGTTCGTATTTTTCTGTTCCTCTCTCCTTGCCTGTTTTATAATAATTATAACACTTGAACTGAACACTTTACTTATGAACACACATCATTATTATGTGCGTTCATAAGTAAAGTGTTCAGTGAATAAATAAATAGTTTATGGAGTGCTCTTAAAAACTTAGCTAGAATAATTTACAGCATACAATATTCACACAACACCATTGTTTCTGTAAATGTCAGATGAGAGATTTGTTTACGTGTAGCCCTCGTGGTTGCCCTTAAAGCAAGGACAGCTACTGCGAGACCTAGATTTTCAATTTGAACTTGGTGAAAAAACGTTAAAACCTAGTCTAAAACGGCAAGAAAGGTAAACAAGTAAATTAGTTTTGGAAAATATGAAGAGTAACGAGAAAATAGGACCAAGAATGTAACAGCTGTTCATAAAAGTTCTCGGACAAATAGGATAGTCGAAGCCCTTAATTTGGGCATTCATGGAGTGCGATGAAGCCTTTGAAACGTGCGTCGTGTAACGAGACGTGACCTATTGACTTTCAATCAATTCTCTTTCGCCCATTTATGAGACCGTTGACTGACGTGCCTAATAAAGTATAATAGATACCAGGCAGACAGACGTCACTTGCGATTATTTCGGCAGACACTCGTGTTTTTTTTTTTTTTTTTTTACAAAGCGTTATATTTTGTGCGCGCAAATAAATCAAGAGCAAGATGAATGTGTGATGTGTGTTCGAATCGTAATTTATAGCACATGTCAGTCATCATAAGGAATAGAGAATAAAGTTGAACAAACTGAAAATGAGCGACAGGGTGCGATAACAGTTTCAGTAGCTTGCTCACTTGCGCAACCTGTGTCAAAATTGGTTTTATGTCTACTAGGGCTTTACTTTTCTTTCTTACACTTATTACTTGGAGCCAATGCATACCTTAAGATCAGATCTGCATAAATTACAACTTCTCTATTCTCACAATTTAATTAAGGGAATATCAGTGGGCGCTACAAACACAAAGCGATTTATCAATTGCTAAAGTATAGTCAATTATGCAAATACAGCATCCGAAATTATATTAAACCGCATCCTTATGTAGGTAAATAGGCGATAGCGTGTCTAGATAACAGTAATCTGGACAGCCATCTCAGTGTATACCTCACAATACAATAAAGTGGTAGTTAGCGGGGCGATATCGGCGCGAGAGCACGGCCGGCGTGACGCGGCGAGGTCAAAACGGGCCAGGCGGCCCACGCAAAACCGCTAATTAGGAAGCGCACGCGCAAGGGCGCTGCACCGCTGCGCGCACGATGCGCAGGCGACTCCACACAACTGCTAAAACAAAGACAACCATTGCCGGACAAAAGAAACAAGCATTTGAACAAAAGAAACTGCTCATGTAACAAAAGAAATGGCCAGAGAACAAAAACAATGGCGTGGCGGAGGAAACGCGAGGAGTATGCCACCTTGTTTTCAGGCACAAAGGGTGTTGTGTGAAATTATGTTTTGTTACGAATTCTGACGTGTCCGACACTGACGAGCGCCAAGAATGGTGTGTTTGCATTCTTTTAGCCATAAAAAGAATTTATTGAAGAAACTTCCTTATGAGACGCTATAAATCTAACGGAACGCATCAAGAAACTTTGACGTTGAAATGATTAAGGATAGGGAAAATGCGTCAATTCTAAACCGAGGAAGTTCAGACTAGAATATATGTTCAATAAAAACTGTTACAATAGGGAACATCCGCGCGGAGCAAGAAATACTTTAGTTCGAATCTCAGTCGCTCCGGTGCCAATTTTCCTTTTTTCCATTCTTTGTTTTCGGGCTGTTGAGTTTGTACGAAACGACGTTGGAATTCATTACTTGGAGCCGTCATTCCAGCTGTCATGTTTCATTGTGTGTTTTAATGTATCTCCGTCGACACTTATAAGTTTGATATGCGTGTGTAGATGAGGTCATTACAGGTAGCTTAATGTAAGACTTCTGAGAAGACCGCATGCGAGGGGTTGACTCAGCAATTGGGTACGATATAAGCCTCGCATTAAAAACCATGTGGGCTGGCGATTATCGTCATTACTTTGCCGTTGCACGCATTATATTGCTTCTTAGTCATCTCGGACGATCTAGATATTATTATCTAGGCATGCGGATTTCATTAATATACTGATTGTAATGATATGTGACCATGCATTTCCATCCAACACAACGCCATCATAGTAAACAGTAGCGACCTCATTTCGAGAAAAAACACTTTCAATAACAATCTGAATGATTTTAAAGGATATTGCTAATCCATTGCTTCATATGTTGGCAAAATTTGTCTGCACAACAATGTAAATAACGCAATGAATGTTGTTAAACTGTCAAAATGAAACCCATTGCTACTGTGTGTTTTACGCAATTACACATTATCTGGTCTAATAAAAGCTTCAGAACAAAAGATACACCTTCTATTTCAAGAAATGTACGACAATACACCTTTGTCTGACCCTTTGAGACTGCGAGCGTCCCACGTCCTAGTTTCCCAATCCTTAGAAGTAATCCAAACGCCAAAAAGTAAGTAATAAAACCTTCCGCGTATGTCATCCCGGTGGATGATGCATCCACGCTGAACAAGACACAAAGAGACGCAGCACATAACTCCACGGAAGCACTTAGTTCTATTTCGGTGATGTGAAAGCCCCCGAATATCACGCCGCGAATATAAACATCTCATCGGGTACTCTGGTGGATCCTCGCTTGTTACTACTCTACGATTTCGGCACTTCGCCACTATCGGTTCTAAATACGGGGAGGAAATCAAACTGTTTGCTGGAACTCAAGTTGTTTCCGATAATGAAAATCCTACTTTAGCTGACATTTAACGACACTGGGCGTACTCCAATGAGCCAAAAAGCGACCGTGACACCTCAAACGATGCCTACTCTTGTTGTGGTCTTTGTGCAATAGATTCTGCTCTATGATACACCCATACGAGGCCAATGCTAATACCCTGGACGTGGCTAAACAAATTCTGGTCAGAACTCAAATAATTTGTAATCAATCATGGATTCGATGAAGCAGAGCTACAAAAAAAAATCCTTCAGAGCTGTGTTATCGGCCGATAACACTTAAATAGCAAATAGTTTAATGTCTATCTATTTATGATATCAACGAAATCATTCGCAACGATAGGTAAATCAATCAAGGTAACTCGGGAAAAAGAATTAATATGTATGTGCCGATGTTACGAAGATTAGTCAGTGGTTTTTTAACAAGATTTTCCCCGAAAACGTTTATCGACTGACACTGTGCATTTATCGCATTTTTTTTTTCCTTTTATAAAGTATCACTGTTGATGATACTCTCAATAATTTAATAATGTTGATGATACAATCTAGCCTAGTGTTAACGTATAAGTAATCCATACTAATATTATTAATGTGAAAGTAACTCTGTCTGTCTGTCACGTTTTCAAGTATAAACCGTTGAACCGATCGTCATGAAATTTGGCAGAGATATAGCCTGGAATATGGAGGACATAGGTTACATTTTTACGCGATAACCGACATTCACGCGGACGGAGCCGCAGGCAAAAGCTAACTATAAAATTAAGAAATCGTCCAATAACGTCTTTCTTTTTCACTTTATGTTATGAGGAAGACACTTAATTCATGTGTTCTTTATAACATGTAGTCAGTAGGTTCACTGCAGTTTAAGTTCACTCACACTGCACTAAACTAACTCATACGGTTTTACCCTTTTTAGTCTTCGCACTAATTCAGTGATGTCAAGGAGTTGGATCTAGCTTATTAATAAACAGATTTTTGTGAAGAACAACGATGAGACTTTTAGAGCCATTCAAGTATTTCGTAAGTAGAATTTTAGTAATTTTAAACCCGCACCTCCCCCTTGTCAGCAAAAGTAAGCAAAGGTCATACCCCCCTCCTATGCTTACGTAAACATTGGTATTTTTATTAATCTGTTCAGGTTTCTATATTGTTATTCATAAGTATAGAAATAAGGATAATAGACCATAAATTAATTGAATTTCCATATAAGTAATTTCCCTACTTCGGTTCTTTCTAACCATAAAACACCGCATGAGAGCGAGTAAGCAATATCAATTATTTTGGGGAATCCCTGAACATGGGGTTGCCATCTTTGTTCAACTTAAAATCAACTAAATTTTGCAGGAAAACCTGATAAAGTAAATAAATAAATAAATATTGCTGACGTTATCACCACCCAGTCCCCCATGTCATCAAAAATAACCAAACCAAAGCCGCCTCCCCTTTCAATCAATAGTTTTATTTTCCCAGAATGATGACATAGGTATGTTTTTTTTATTCTTAAGTAAGCAACATGATGTCAATGACTACCTATTTCATCGAATGAATATACCCATTATGTATTCAATAGATATACAATTCCTATTGTCAAATCTTCAATCTGTCAGCCATTCTTTAAAAACTGCTGGTTTATTTCTTTACCTGCTTGTGTTATCGGGATCGATTTTTTTATGCTAAATTCCATCATCGTATTCTCGTTTACCTATTATAATTCGTTTTGTTACCTAATGCTTATTTAAAATGGGAGGGAAAACTTTTCCGGACTGGAGGTCCAAATTAAAAGACAATTATTTAAAAAAAAAAAACGGTTCTGTTATTGACTATGGCACGTAAACAGCAAGAGAAAATATTTCAATTATTTCTGAGATCGCAGTAGATTTGAGTCACAGTGAGTTATGAATAGAGATCGGATATTCGGATGCATATTCACCTAAAGTTGAGATGTTGGCTAATATGGAATGCGCTTTTGTATCGAATAAATCCCGCGGTTCTGGGATTTACAAGTTTAGGTTTCTGATATATGTTTCTGGTATATTTACTTACTTTAAAATCTTGGTAAAAATCCGAATTCTAAATAAATATGCATCAGAATAGTTACGCAATCCAAGAACCCCGGGTTTTTTTATTTTTAATAAATATTATTTTAGAAGTCGCTTACATATATTACACAATCGACTAGTTATGCATTCCCGTTGTTCGTGGCAATACGGGTTTTTTTTACAATTAAAATATTTTAAGAAGCCGCTTCCATACTTTCATAGGGAAAATTACTTTGAATATCCGATCTCTAGTTATAAATAAAACAAAAAAAATAGTTTTTTTTTTTTTCTTAACAACTTCGGTCGAAACCAGTCTGTCACAAATTCCCACAGTAGTTCAGTTGTGGCGTAGTGTTAACGGCCGCGACTTACGAGTTGAAGGTCGCAGGTTCGAACCCAGACAGGCGCTTTACTTTGTGTAAATTATTTCTTCACTACTGCTTTCAAAACGGAGAAAGAAAACATCGTTAGGAAACCGGCATGTACTAGAACCAAAAATTTGAAGACATGTGACATCTAGGTACCAACCCGCACTGGGACCGCGTGATGGATTACAGCCGACTCCCTCTCACCGAGACCTGTAGCCCTGTGACCTGGATTGTGGGCCTGTGTCCCAGCTGTGGGCAACATTATAGGCTGTTTATGCTACACATTCCCACATGGTTCATCAATAGAGATCGGATAATCGGATGCATATTTACCTAAAGTTAATTATTTGCTATGAAAGTATGGAAGCAGCTTCTTAAAATATATTTTTTTGTAAGAAAATATCCCGTGATGGCAGGAATACCGGCAATGCATTACTAGTCGGGTGTATAGTATGGAAGCGACTTCTAAAATATGATTTATTAAAAAAAAATACCCGGGATTCTTAGATTGCATAACTATTCAGATGCATATTTATTTAAAATTATTTTAACCCCCTATGCAAATATGTGTATGTAGGGTGTAAGAGTAGGGGGTGGTGTGTGTTAGTTAAAATTAAAATAAAACACCGGAACCGCGGGATTTATTCGATACAAAAGCGCTTTCCATAATAGCAAACATCTCAACTTTAGGTGAATATGCATCCGAATATCCGATCTCTATTCATCAAGCACGTAGGTACATTGGCATTCAATAAACTCAAATCATTTATTTCAAATAAACCAATTACAGGCACTTTTGAATTGTTAAGGGGTCGGCCAGTCAGAAAGATGAAACTAGTTGCCCATTCCAAAGCGTAGTAGGTATGTAGGTCCGTTCTTCCTATGGAGAAGAACGGACAAGAAACTCCACGGACACTCTTTTAAAACAAAATATTGATTACATCATTCATGTTGAAGTTATACATGTGAGAACAATGTAGCAAGACGTACACGTTAGAAGCGTCCGTAATAAAAACAATTCAAACATTTAAATAAGCCGTGGCAGCTAAGAGATGACCAGTCCCAACTGACGGTGCCCGTTCACGAACATGACGCATGGATTAGCACCATTTAGCTCAACCATTTTGAAGGGAACCTAATGATCCAACAAACACGCCACCACCAGCTAGACATTTGAGTGAGCATGACATACTCTCAGCCGCCAGAGCACATTCAAGTCAATAGAAGAAACTTAACGATACTATCAAAGGCAAGTTTCTTGTACCTATTCAAGTTGTACCCAGTGTTTTCCTTTTACTATTGGGTTGAAACGAGGCAGCCATGCCAAGCAGGGAGCGCGACCGGTGAACGAGAGCCATTCGAATTTCAATAAAACTTGAAGGGGAATAAATCGGTATAGGGTAGCACCGACGAGATATTGTGTTCCCCCGCCAGCTGACGCGCACACGAACCCGAAAAATAATAAACGCTATTATGGCGCTAATTGCACTTTCCGAACACATTTGTCAGTCTCAGTGTTGATTCAATACACATCTGCCATTCATATATTGCCTATTAAAATCAATTTAAACATCTATTAATATAATTGCCGGTCATTATTCAATAACGCAATACGCCACCGTAAACCGTGAAGCTGTGTGAGTTTATTTTCTCTCCCAGGTTTATGGTTATTTCGAAATTGGTGAAAATAATGACGTTTAAATATTCATGTTCGAAGCTGTCACAGGCCAAAGCCTACTAGCATATCGCTTTAGGCCTTCAGCTAGATTTCATGTTTGAATTATTTCTGGTAGTTTGAACTTGTTAAAGGGGGCAGCTTAGACCGAACTCTAAACACCTAAAGGTTTAATTATTCATCCTTAAAGTCAGAAGCAAAGCAAATTTTTAATATTTTTTTTTAAATTAGTTACTGCAGACGGCGTCATATTTAATGGAGAAAAATACTAAGCCGTAAAGACCCCACCAAACCATAAAAAATCACAATAGAGTACTCGATATAAAATTTGAAACATAAAACCGACAGTTACTCGGTTGGATATTTATATGGCAGTTGAGAAAGATAAATTGCGGCTGTATCGACCTATGAAGAAATTTTTAGTAACGTGAGACCTGCTGAAAATTGACGTCCGACACTTTGAAGATTCTCCTGTCATTCGATTTGACAGCGTGAAATTGAAGTACTCACCAGCCGTAAAAAATGTATTATAATTAGTTGCGTTTCGGCGAAATTAGTTTCTTAACTGGTTGCTAAAAGGTTGGGAGGACAGGGTTCTTAGGCCTGTGTTCACCAACATTTAAATCAACTGTTTAGATATTTAATCAGTTGTTTACTCAAAATTTCATAGGAAATTTGACATAAACCAACTGTTTAAATACCTAACCGGTGGTTTGAACGTTGGTGAACACAGGCCTTAATCATTTAGTAAGAATAAGTTTAAAAATAGACTTAAACAACAGTAAATTAAAGTGTCAGTACAAAAAAATTGCCGTTGAAAAGTAAATGAGAACCCCTTAAACGTTTCACGCCCTTGGCACGTCGTTATCTGCACGCAAATACGAATGCCAAATCATGTCAGACGTGACAAATTACCGTAAGTAGGTACAGCACACGAAAATTCACAATAAATAATACGAATGCAAAACTTTCAATTCGCCGCTA
This sequence comes from Dryobota labecula, assembly GCA_947523025.1. Lineage (NCBI taxonomy): Eukaryota > Metazoa > Arthropoda > Insecta > Lepidoptera > Noctuidae > Dryobota > Dryobota labecula. The sequence goes on from OX383292.1 coordinate 6,201,697, forward strand.
TAAATCTTGGCTGCAGATAGAAATCCAACAAAGATAAAGTATCAAGCCGCTGAAGCGCTGACAATTCAACGAGTGAAACTCAATAACGCTAGAGCGAAGATAAAATATAAAACACTGGACCGTTTGTTGGGCGCTTTAGCAGTTCCGGCGATTCTAAGCAGAAATGCAATCTTGGAGGACTCACGTGTGAGGTCAATGCGCTTACGTTCACCGTTAAAACGACCCCATCATAGGGCCAAAGCATATATACGCTGCTTTTAGCATCGGCGATTTAGTCGCTTTTAGAAGCTAATAGTATCGGTAGTCGCTTTTAGCTTCTAAAAAGCGGTTAAATCGCCGATCGCCGATGCTAAAAGTAGCGTGTGTGCTTTGGCCCATACGATCGTTTACGGCAACATTTATTTAGTAACACTACACTATCTATACAGTAAAAAGGATACATTTCCTGGAAGAAGTCGAGGCTAGGCGGCTGTAGGATGTCTAACGCCGATAAGACCTGCAAAGATGAAAGCACACATTAGTTGGGCGTCCAGTCCACGATGAACGCCCTCATCAGCCCCTCGCTGACACGTTATTAGTGGTCGCGCAATCAACACTGTGGAGCGGTAACTCGTTTCAATGCAAATACCATGTTTAACCGGAGACAAACGCTCACCAACCGCAAACAACACACGTTGATCGATAAAACACAGTGAAAATGAATAAATTATGAAGAGAGAGCACACCACATTATAATTATTTAGTGATAATGCCCAATACATACCCTATTATCATAATAAAGAGATCCGAGTGAGGTAAATTTATAGGTATCAAATCATGTTAAAACTAATATTATAATTTATTAAAAGGTTTTTTTTTTAAAGTTTGTATGTAGAGGGTAATCTCTGAAACTACCAGTCAGATTAGAAAAAATATTTTTGCATTTGATAGCCAAATTCTTGAGGAAGGTTTTTGGCGATTTAACATCACGCTGTGACCCTTAGGAGCCGATTAAAATGAAAAAGTCAGGAAAAACGCTAAGTCAAAACAAAATAATATCGCGGGCGGGCTGCGTCGGGGAACTAGAAATTTCACCCGGACGAAGTTACTGATAAATTGAAAATGTTCTTGGTATAATCACTAAGGGAGTAATTATAAAGCGCAGGTGTGAATGTAAAAGCTTCAATTAACATTCATAAAGTAAGGCCTGAGTGCGGAAGGTCCCTCTAATGAGAAAAGTAAAAAACAAACGCATCTATAAGGCGTTCCAATTCCGTCGTTGTTAATAAGTCTTCGTGGGAAACAACTAGTTGAACAGAAGGCTGTATTTGAAACAAACAAGTTTAATGAAATAAGAAAGGATGGTGAAGTTTTAAATGTCAAAGAAATGAAGCAATCTGGCAATTGTTTGTTAAGAACGGAAAGTTGTTCGCGGCCAAATGTTGAAATGAAAATTTTGGTGTTCCATCGACAAGGTTTTGCGTATGTTTTTGCTATCGGGATGTGTGATTTTATTTATAGAAGAAGTATGTGGTACTGTGGGTATTTGCGACACTGGCTCCAGCCTCCAAGTAATCGAATATCTGAATCTAGGCAGATACACATGCCTGTCTAGATTTAGCTATACATTCTTAGTAAGCAACTTTCTATACATTGCAGCGGTATCATAATACAGTGAAACTTGGCTCCAACTATGCCTAGTTTAAATATCTGAAGACAAAACTTCTAGTGTTCGTGAAATTGTAAAATACTTGAACGCAAAGTAAGTTTCAACGTTTACGTGAATGCTGAGTTATAACGTTGATTAAATAGTTTGTTGAGTAAATATTTAATTTGAGAACCGTGATAATAATACTCATTGGTTTTATCCTGTTTTGACACATGATTTAATAGTAAATGATGATGATTTCATTGGCAATTCTCAACCAATTATAGATAATTAAGGTATCTACTGCAAACATCATATAAAAGAAAATATGTATTTTGGATTTTGGATCTTCTCAGAAGGATGAGTCACTAAATGCCAGCGGTTAACCAAAAACCGACATAACTTGTGTACGATGAAACTGCGTCACAAAACTACGCGTTAACAATTTTTTTGGACAGAAGGACAGAAGATAAATTTTAGTTTAGTCCTGTAAAATTAAGCAGCGCTTGACGTAAATTGACGTAATTTTAGTCGGCAAGTTTTTAATCACGTCTAAACTTGTATGGAGTAGTGACAGGCGCTGATTAATTCGACAGGACTAAACTAAACATTTTTCTTCTATCCCTTTCTTAATGAAATAGAAATAAATAAATGCACTGAACTTAAATTTAGTTTAGTTTGTGAACAAGGGAATCGGCATCATTGTCGTACTTATATTAGTCTCGTAGTATGTATCGTCATTCTCGAAAAATCCTCATCCATAAAAACTGAATTAAGGCAAGACACCGATAACTGATCGGATTAGATTGCGCAAAATAAGTTGTTCCTATTAATATAAAAACGCGTAACTTTTTAAGTGTTCATTGTGCGATGAAGTGCCTGCCTAGGTTTAGTGAAAACGGTCATAAGACATCTTTTAACTCCTGGAGACACTGGAGAGTCTGGAGAATTAAAGACTGAATAAGAGATCCATGCAAATAAAAGATTTTTTTATTTCGTAAATCGTAATAGTACATTACTTACCAAGGGCTGTGAAAGAAAGCCCGAAATCGCCGGTATTTGCGACCCGAGCCGCAGGCGAGGGTTGTAAATATGCGATAGAGGGCTTTCTTTGTTACTGCCCGTGGTGAGTACACAATTTTACGTCTTTGCCTGGCTATAATGCGACTTTTACTGTACGCGTAGTGTGCGGTAAAACTCACATTATGGCCAGGTGTGACGTAAAAGGTTATTTACGACATCCCCAGGTTTGAGGCTTCAAAGAAAAGTAGTAAGTTACTTACGTTTTCGTGTTTGAAGAAGCAGAGCATCTTGAGCTCTCGGAAGACGCGCTTGGAGGAGACGAGCGACTGGAACACATTGGGCAGTTTCTTGAGTGCCACCCGCCGGCCATCGCGAGGGTCTGTCACCGCCCTAAAACAAGAAAGAAAGGACATTGTAATTTATTTTAACACTAGCTGCTGCACGCGGCATTTTTTTTTTCTTTCTAAAATAAAAGTAGCCTGAGAAGTTACTCCTTATAACATAAGCTATCTGCCAGTCATGAAAGTCCCGTCAAAATCGATCCTACCGTTTCGGAGATTAGGCGGAACAGACGGACAAAATTAAAAAAAAATGATTTTTTTTATTTGTTTTATGTACCGTATATTATATATACTTTAATATTAAGCATTTAGTAATATGCTGTTATTTTGACATAACGATATAGATAAAACAGCCAAGCATTGCAAGCTCTCTCTGATCCGAGCTAAATTAGACAGTTGAGTTGAAAGTTGAAGTTGGTCCTTCGAACCGTGAAAGGTGCTAACGATACAATTATCAAAATATTCATCGTCATTAATGAGAATAGGGATGTTTCCTGGGTAAAAAAATAAATAGAAAATCTGTTTAGTCCGTCAGACAGGTAATAAAAAAATATTAGACACGTATTTTTGCTTTATCATATTAATAAAAAAAATACATAGATAAAACATATTAAACTGGGAGTGGGGGCTCGTTTCGTCAAAGCTACGTACAAAATCTAGCGAGCAGTGACGTCATGCCACATTTGAACTCAATGTATCGCCGTAATGTTTTGATTACGTAAAAAAAGAACAAAAACGTGTCCAATATTTTTTAATAATCTACATGAAGGAAAAAATTTTTTTTTAGTCATCATCCTTATTCGTTTCCTGTCAACGATGACAGAAATGGTGGCCCAGTCAAAACGGCCGCGACTTATGAGTTTACTTTGTGTAATAATTTCATCACCACTAAAAGTCAAATAATTTATTTCAAATAGGCACATAAAAGGCACTTTTGAACGTCAAAATTTACAGAAATAAATAATTGATTCTAGTTGCCCCTTCCAAAAGGTAGTTAGTTACGTATGGAGAAGAATGGGCAAGAAATTTTAAAATGTTAAAAATATTTGTATACATTAATTATTAATTATATGTGAAGACAACGCACTTACCTAGAATAAAATTACTATACCACAATAGGTAAAAATAATGAAAAGTGAAGCAATGACAGACAAATTAATTATGCGTTAAATGCATGGTGCTCACATATTTACAAACATTCTAAAAGTAAATGATTTCCCTAAAATTTTAACACTTCGATACCTGCAAGGAATAACATTGTAACTAATATTTAGTAACTTTACAGGAGAGCGCGTCAAAGATTTAAAAAAATCTCTCAGATTTCGGTTAAGTTAAGCCAACCAACCTTGAAAATATGAGTCAACGAGGGATTAGCTACACTTTCGTTTAATTATATTATTATATATATGTATATTTTAAGACTTTTTTGACGCGCTCTCCTGTAAAGTTACTAAATATTAGTTACAATGTTATTCCTTGCATGTGTCGATTTAATAACCACTGCTCTCAAAACGGTGAAGGAAAACATCGTGATGAATGTCCTAGAACCAAAAATTCGAAGACATGTGACATCTACCAATTCGCACTGGGCCCGCGAGTCAGGATTACGGCCCCTCTCAACGAGAGTAGGCCTGAGTTGCCCAGCAGTGGGAATATTATAGGCTGACTATGCAAAGATGATGAAGCGATGAAGTCCATGTATGTGCTCTCCCCCCATTCAGGTTATAAAGATCATTTAAATACTATCGTAATTTCAATAAATTAAGGACAAGGATGACATAAATATCACGGTCAACCAATGATAATGACCAGTTCTCAATTTCACTATGGACTTATGACATTATGTCAACTTTTAAGTATTTTCCAGCTGTGAACTTTTTGTCTGGATATTCTACCATCCTAACTAATATTATTTATTATTTTTATGGTGTACATAATAAAGAGTATTCTATCTATCTATCTATCTATCTATCCATACTAATATCATAAATGTGAAAGTAACTCTGTCTGTCTGTCTGTCTCTAGGTATGTTACGTTTTCACGCCTAAACCGCTGAACCGATCGTCATGAAATTTGGCAGAGATATAGCCTGGGATATGGAGAAGGACATAGGCTTTTTTACGCGATAACCGACATTATAGAAAGTTTAGTAGTGTGTAAAGGGTTTTTTTTTGGTTATTTAATCGCGAGCAAAGCCACGGGCAAAAGCTAGTTTCAATGAAATCGTTATTTCAATAAAATTAAGAACAAGGATGACATAAATATCACGGTCAACCAATGATAAAGAACAGTTCTCATTTTCACTACAGACTTATGACATTATGTCAACAGTTTTCAAGTATCTGGCTGTGAGCTTTTTGTCTGTAAATTCTACCATTTATCATAATTTGTAGATTTTACAGAGGGTATTATAACTTTCTTCTACAAATTCCAGAAGGCGACTTGTAAATATAAGTAAGGTAAATTATATATTTTTATCGTGTCAGCTGGCTCACCTTGCGGTTATGGTAATGCGAGGAAAACATACGAGCATTACCAAATAATAAAGTGTTGTATAATATATTTAATGAAATAATTTCATTTGCTGTCACGAAAAAACTGCAAAAAAAAAACGCCCAATTGCGTGTCGGGCCACACACAATGAAGGGTTTCGTAATTGGGATAAATTTATCCCAAGAACAAACTTAACATTGTAGTTGAAAAACATGTTCTCCCATACATTCCAACCGCAACTGTACGTTTGTACGCACAATATTGAGAGACTTACTATGTTATATTAATACCATAGTTTTCCTGTAATCTATAAGTCAAGAACTATTCTGTAATTTTTTTCAAAATTTTAGGATCAGTAGTTTCGGAAATAATGGGGGAATAGTCAATTTTCATCTGTTTTCTTAAATAACTTTACAAGTATCTGTTTCAAAATTATAAAAATACGTCTATCTATCTACATTTTCAAAATGTGTAGGTATTTGTTTTAATAATACGAAGGAAATGCCTAAATTAGCCAGAGCCGCCCCGCTTCCCCTTCCATCAATTAGTGCCAAAAGCTCGGTGCGCTAAGGCGAAAGCGACAGGGTAGTCTTCAAAATTTGTATTACGCGGGTTTTTTTGCGCATCCCCCATAACAGTACGCTTCACAGACAGGACAGACTGTTCCAATAGGAAGTACTACATGTTGATTAATTTACAAAGACACGTTCACAAACAACGTTCAGAAATTCTATAATCTTCCTATTGTAGACGGTCCGGTTTTCAACTATACTCGATTATCATAACAATACGGGTTACTTACAATATGAGTTTACCCAGTGGTTCGTGACATGTATTGACATAAGGATCGGAATCCAAAGTTCAGAATTAGCATAACAAAATGCTTATCCATAGAAGGTGCAACTGTCATCCGCGTGTGACTATAAAGATATTAAATGAAGTGCTGTACTGTATTTGTATTACTCACTAGCTGCGGCCTACGACTTCGCCCGCGTAGCTTTTACTAAACTAAAAGTACATAGTCTAAGTTACTCCTTATAATGGTGCCGATTCTCTTGTACACCGAACTAAACTAACTAAACTATCACTTAAATTCCTTACTTTTGGCTATGAGAATCTTAAAGATATTCTGCAAACAAAATTCTCTAAATTTAAAAATAACTTTGACATAACTAAAATCTAAGAGCTCTGAATCCGTATAAAGTATAATTACGCCAAAACTTGTTGGGACAAAAACGGCGCTTTGAAAATGCAATGTATTGTGGAGGCTGAGAAACGTACCCTCGCATTACAGGGTCCCGTTAGGTCTGCCCTTGCGATTATTATCGTTTGGAACGCCAGACCCGATAATATCCGTCGCGAGGGAAATAGGGATGCCAACCGGCCCTGAGAGCAATGACCGAACCCTGGCGAGCTCTAGCCCCGGGAAACATTCGGAAGATTTCAAATTACGGATGTCACTGATTTATCGCCTGCTGAAATACACGAAATAGATGAGAATACGGAATACAAGTAATCGTTGAGTAGGACTAGGACCACGGTTTCATTTGATTCCTTTTGTCCGCGCCTACACGTTTCGGTCGATATTCGGAATTCTATTGTAGCCTTGTTATTCGCTTAAGTCGTTTGTACCTGATGATGACAAAGTGTACAGTTAAGTACTGTGTGAATTCGAGAAGTATATAATGGAGAACCACTGTGCCGCGTTAATAATCTAAAGTTGACAATTTATATGCAGCGGACACATAAAAAACATATTCAACCATCCTTTTAAGTAAAAACAATTCATGTTAACACTGAACAAAAACTAAAATACCTTCGATTAAACATCTCTTTTCGCTAAAGATTCTCTCCAAACCGCTGTTCAGCATTGTTAAAGTGAAAAATAATTACTTATCGGAAGAGATGTACGAGTGAGCTTTTTTGTGTTACGAAAAACTGTTCAATAAACAATATTATAATGATAATTATGTATGCACATACAGAGCGTATTCTTTTTTTTTGCGTATGACGTTCAATTCGGCAAGCTGAACAAGCATTGTAAACAAAGGCAGGAAGTATCCTCATTTAAACAGTGGCCACGAGTAACTTACTCACTTTTTATTTATGCTATACTTAACAGTTCTGCAAGTTCAACAACATTTTTATAGGAACTTTGACATGCGAAATCGGTGGAGCGAGGATTCATGCTGGGGGACGAGTAAAGAAGAGTTTGAAAGGCAATTTTTAGAGCTCACACACAATACATAATAGATATCTGAGATCATCGGAAAACATGAGACTAGAGATGCCAATGCATTCCACTAGTTTATATGACAAGTCTTTTACAGTTCAAGCAGTACGGTTATGGAATGCCTTGCCCGTCTCGATAAGGCGTGCTCAATCATTGTCCACTTTTAAAATTCTGGTTAAAAATCACTCCCTCTCTCCTTAAACATCATCATTACTTAAAGTTCCTTGCTCTTGTATCATGTTTATTATTGTATGTATATATATATATATTTATATGGATAAGTATCTATATGCTATATGTATGTATTTATTGTATATGGTACACCACTGACTACCTGCAGTATTGTCTCTCCTTCTACTTTTTGATCCGTCCAAAGTAAAAGATCGCTTTTAGCGATAAGACCGCCCATTGTGACACCCTATGTAACAGTTCTACATTTATATCTGTAATTTTTAAGGTTTACATAATAAAGAGTATTCAATTCTATTCTATTCTATAATTATTATAGGATCCTCCGACCAGACGGGTGTTATGTCTAGTGGACAACTGCCCGTCTGATGTCGGGATGTTGTGTATATGCCAGTCGCGCGGTAAACTCTGATTGCGCGATGCAGGATTTGTGACGTCAGGTCTTTGATGCGTAGTTCGCATGTGGCGTTATAGATACCGCCACAGACCCACAGAGATTGTATTCGTAAACAGCCTCATGATGCTTTGACGTCAGATATGTTGGGTTATCTCTCTTACCTTCACAGCTACATATCCATCGTATACCAGCAACGTAAACATTCCAAATTATGAGTTCAAATCGTAATTTTATGGCTGAACGTGTCGTTTATTTTTACGTTTTTTAGCGATAATTTTGAACAGTAACAAGTAATTGTTTGTACTTGACAAGCAGTCCCAGGGGCAACGTTCATATTGTTCCAGTCACAAAACAAATAATTCAGGCCTGTTTAACCTCCGTGAATTTCAAGTATTTGGAAAAAACGAGGAAAATGTGATTGTAAAATGTTAGCGAGTGAGTGGGTTTGCACAAAGGGGTAGATAGGTATTCGGTTAAGACTGCGCCGAGCGCACAGTGGCGCCCTCATCGTTATTTCGGTGATTTCTTTTATTTTAGAATAAAAATGCAGAAAATAAGCTTGTCAAGTTGTGCTTCACAAGACTATACGTCATTATTACTACAAACAGTGGTTTTAAATTGTTATGTTTATTGTAATCATTAAAACGGAAAATAGTGGCCACTAAGCTCCGTTTTAATGATTACAATAAAACAACAACAATTTTTAGTTGTTTGTAAACTAAAAATTACGTGGCCCAACACACGTTGGCACGTGCCTCCGTACCCAGGGCCTTATGAAGGGACTGTCCACCTTGTCTAATAATGTTTTTAGGATGCTGTTGGAGCTTCCGCGCAGCCTACCCATTATTGACGCTGTTCTCTTCCTCAACTATGGGTGTGAGGAAAGAGTGAGTGCCTCTGTGTCCACTCACACACTTGTGCGCTATAATTTATTATCTCTCGTGTAGACGGCTAGTCTCCGTTGAGATTAACCGCCATGGCCGAAATTCGGTCTGGATGACTACATGCCTTATTCAAGCAGTCGGGCAAAGTGTTATTGTGTTTTTCCATCAGGGATTTCTCAGTAGCAGTCCGGCCTCTGGATTTGTGCCGGTTTGATGGCTGTAGGCTCGCCCCCTATACCGTGACCCTTAAACATAACTGGCGAAATGTAGATATACTATAGGTACCATTGCGGTCTCGGACATTGGACCACCGTAAGGACTATTCCTGCTTGCAGCGCTCTGCCGCTATAGTAAATTAGTAACGCTTACCTACGCTCATCAACCAATAGCATAGCACCATCAGATTTTTGCTGAGCCCCATGTTTATGTAAATTTAAAAAAAAAGACCGTAAAAAAGCCAGCCGAGGTGATCAGACATCTGTGATCATTGCAACAGAGCCTGAAAATTTTATTTCAACAAAATTGATTTTTATTGGTTTTCGCAAAAAAGGTAAGCAGATGTGGTCATAGTGTGCACGGGATTTTGTTTTCAAGGAGGTTAGATTGTCGTGCCCGTCATAGTACCTCTGCCTAACTCTTCGTGGATTACAGGCGTGACTGATGTTATGTTCAAGAAATAAAGGTTCGAGTACACCCCTAATGATTGGTTGTTACAGGTACTAGTTCACAACAGTTACTGCTTTTACTCAGCCAACTATGCCAGTAATTGAGCAAGTTACTATTTGAAAAAGTTCAAGCTACTACCGTTTCCTCTGGCCGAGTAAAAACAGATCCATAAAAGGTTATTAATTGCTACGACAGATACGGAATGGCGGACGTTAATTCTGGCAACGAACGTAAAGAATATTCATTATTAACGACTTATATGAGCTTCTTTATTAGCTAAGGTGTCAATAAAAACCTGACATTATAACGGTTGAAAGTATTGCATGTCGCTGTCATGAGTTCTTAGCAATAAAAAGAGACGTCAATAGAGTTATCAAAAGTTAATGATAGACCGATACCTGTGTCGTGTGGTGTCAAAGAAAGAATAGAACAAGCCATTTTCTTTTAATGGGTGTTGTAAAAGGAGACGCCTTACTTATGGAACGAAGATCGGCGAGCGGCTGTAATAGTACTGATATTTTCAAACTGTTATTATCAGAAACGTCAATCATGCTTTTGTTCTATGGTGGTTCTATGTTGGAGGGTTGGGTGTCCGCACTTAGTCCTTCAGGTGTACCATAGGATGAAATCCACCATAGAACAGGGGCCTAAGTCTACTAAATTACAAACGTTGCAATGGTCTCGCCATTGTGAGTATTTGACAGTGTTTGTATGGCAAATCTGTCAAAAACTCACAATGGCAAGACCATTGCAACGTTTGTACATTAGTAGACTTGGCCCCCTGGTTCTATGGTGGATTTCATGACTCCATTATTTCTCTCTAATTAATTAAAACCCCTTTGTAACTCGCACAGGAAGGTAACAAACTAAACACACAATTATAAAAGTATAAAAAATTAAAACAGAATCCTGTACGAGGCCAAAAGGCTCCTATCTCAGCATAAGAAAGGTAAAGGGAAAGGATAGGAAGGGTAGGGAAAGGAAGGGTGGGGAAAGGCAGGTAGGGTTGTTTAAGGTTTTGAATACGCTTTTGGTTACTTTGTATTAGTATGTGTATTTTGTCTATTTTTCATGTAATGTGCGTCTTGTTTGTGCAGAATAAACAATTTTTCTTTCGTTCTTTCTTTCTTTGTTTTCATTCTCTTGCCCTTATCCCAATTTATTTGGGGTCGGCGCACCTCTGTTCCCAGCTGTCATTTAGATCTGTGACAGTGTTGTTACGAGTCGTCAGAAGCCCGAAAGTCTGACAACCAGTCTTATACCAAGAGGTTTCGTGTTACCCAGTTACTGGGTTGTGGAAGTCAGATAGGCAGTCGCTCCATGTTAAATACTGGTATTCAGCTGTATCTGGTTAGACTGGAAGCCGACTCCATTGTTGGGAAAAGGCTATGATGGTTTCTCTTTTTAAATGATAAATTATTTGATTTCTGTAAGTAGGTTTTACAAACACTTTTACAAGTCGTCATATTTTTTAAACTATACTCCATTTATTATAACATTAGACAAATAAATGTTCTCACCCTATCGTTATTTCGATGTAAACGTTTAATAAACTCCGTTATTTCACTATAAATACAAAGCACTGTAATCTATTTACCACTTACATTAAAAAATAACTCCAAAGTGCAGTAATTTCAACAATATTACACAATAACTCGTTATTTAGCCGTTATTTGTCTAATGCTAAATGGAGTATAGATGAAATCAAAATCAAATATTTTATTTCACATAAACTACATGGACACTTATGAAACGTCAGAAGCTAGGTGCACGGTTCTAATTAGTCGTTTCCTATGGAGAAGAGCCGGCAAGAAACTCCACGGTTACTCTTTTAAAAATAATTGGCTTTTACAATATTTTCAAATAACAGTGTTAATAGGTACGGGGGGACAGTGTAGGCCTTTCAACAATTACCTACCAGGTACTTAACAAAATAGAAAAGTACCTACAAATCTACACTCTACTAGGCCTACAACGTTCTCACATTCACAAAATCCATACTAATATTATAAATGTGAAAGTAACTCTGTCTGTATGTCTGTCTGTCTGTATGTTACGTTTTCACACCTAAACCGCTGAACCGATCGTCATGAAATTTGGCAGAGATATAGCCTGGGATATGGAGAAGGACATAGGCTACTTTTTTACGCGATATCCGACATCCACGCGGGCGGAGCCACGGGCAAAAGCTAGTAGAAAATAATCTATATAAAAGATGAGATCGGCGCTTCCTATCTGACTACTCTGAGAAGATATTAGTCGTCATCTCTACTTTTACAGATTAAAGGACATTATTTTTCCAGTTAATAACTCTCATAAACAACAAGATAAAATGACCGTTGTCATAGTCACATCTCATATTAGTTCTAACAACGGGAGTCTATTTCTGTGACATTTGAAACATATCGTCGAAACGGATTCCGAATAGGACTGAAGTTGGACAATTACGCGGCGGTCGCCCGGTCATTCCGGAATAACATTACTCACTACTCCTCAAATGTATGACCGTTAATTTCCCTTATGTTATCAAATAAATTATTGAAGAAATGTGCACGATTTCTGTATTAGGCGGCCTAGCACGCAATATCGTGACATTGGCAGGTGATTTGTCGAGTTTCTTATACTCGTAAAAAACCGGACAAGTGCGAGTTGAGATGAATGGAGATGAATTTATCTACTATACTTTTTAATGCAAGAAAATTTATTCCAAGAACAAACAAATACATTTAACTGCAAATGTAAGTTTGTACGCACAATATTGAGAGATTTACCATGTTATTTTAAGACCATAGACTTCTTATAGGGTTTCCTGTAATCTATAAGTATAGAACTATATCGTCGGTTTTTACTGCAAGAACTCATTAGTGGCAAAAAATCATAGTTTATAACGCCTTGAACTCGTCTTGGCGAGTTTTATATGTATAAGTAATGTAAAAATGGGGCTTAATTTTTCATTAACATAATCATAACGAAGATGATGGGCAGTCAATACAACCTAAACGAGTTAATTGCTTATTTCAAAGTTTTGACTACTTCACTTAATGAATTCTTGCAATAAACCGACGATATTATGTATTTTATTTATTATTTTAGGCTCAATAGTTCGGAGATAAGAGTTCGGAATGGTAAATTTTCATCCATTTTCTTAAAAATAACTTCAAAAATATACACCGTGACATTTTAGTCGTATTACAAAGGTGGTCCACTGAATGTATCCGACAAAAAATAACCCTAGGCGCGATAAAAAAAACAGATTAGAGATTTAGATTAAGTTTAAGTTGCAATAGAAATACATTTTTGCGTTAGGGTGTGTACTAAGAATGTAGTTACGTGTTGTCGCTAGCTAGACTAGTCGTAAAGCCCCATATCCTCATCTAGGGCAAAACCATGAACAATATTCGGACCAAAGGACCATTGAAGTGAATGTGGACTACTGGATCTTCATAGAGATAAACGCGGGACGGATCTAACAAGTCATAAATATTATGTACTATTCATGATGAATTAATCGTTCAGATAATAACAGTACATCAAGCCAGCACATCAAGCTACACGAAACTGTCCAATTTCTCAAAACGATTTTGAACTTTAAAATATTGATGATTAAGTTCAAAATCGAACGAGAAAATTTGACAGTTTGTGATAACTTGATGTGCTGGCCACCGTACACTAACATAAGCACCCGCAAACCCTACATATTTTTTAGTATCAAATGTTGTTCCTCAGATATCACACCTAAATAAACAGGAAACAATTAGTTATCTCAACAACCTTGATAGAATCAACTACGAAACTTTTTACTGTAGCTGAAAGTTAACAGCAAAAACTTCCTTCCTACGTCCACTTAGCAATACAAGAACAAATTAAAAAGAAACCAAGTCGACAGCTTCTTTCATCCCTTGCAAATTGGATGTAGGTACTAAGTAATGTAGTTACATGTCGCTAGCTAGACTAGTCGTGTGGAGATGGGCGGACCATTTGGCGCGATCAGAAGACGACAGATGGACCATTCGAACAACCGCTTGGAAAGGTCCATTCGGGAAGCGAAGAAGAGGTAGACCAGCAGAACGTTGGCACGACAAGATAGTGGAATTGACTGCCAAATCATGGCTTGTGATAGAAAAAAAAAAAACAAAAAAAAAATGGAAAAAGAAAGAAAATACGTTTATTTGCGGTAAACATGACGCAGAGGAAGAACACAAACACGAAAATAACAAGTTGGTGGAAAATATGCGCCACATCCACGCAAAACGGCCATCGCTCAGCATAATGCTGCGACCCTATGGCGCCATCTCCACGGGCGAGAAAATCGCGGCGATACTCTCGCCGTGCGATCAAATTCAATAAAAGCTCTATGAATCAATCTCCACACGGCGTTATCATCGCGGCGATTATTTGAAGGCCCAGCGTGAATATCGCCGCGATTATCTCGCCCGTGGAGATGGCGCCTATGCGAGACAGAGCCCCAGCGATGGTTTTCAGCGACAGCCGGCGCTGACGTGAAATTATTGGAGGAGGCCTATACCCGTCGAGGGGTCCATAATTAGTTTAATTACATTTATTTAATTTTTTTGTAATTAAGGAATATTAAAGGCTTTTTTAATTAATTTATTTTTTATTTACTAAGTAATTTAGTTACGTGTTGTCGCTAGCTAGACTAGTCATAAAGCCCCATATCCTCATCCAGAGCATAACTATGAACAAGATTCGGACCGAAGGACCATTGAAGTGAAAAATATGTATGTGTTCCTACTGGATCTTCATAGAGATAAACGCGGGGCGGATCTAACAAGTCATAAATATTATGTACTATCTGCTGCCAGCGGCATCGCCCGCGTACGTTTTTCTACAATAAAAGTAGCCTAAGTTACTCCTTATAACATCAGCTATCTGCCAGTGCAAGACCCGTCGAAATTGTTCCAGCTATTTCGGAGATTAGCCGGAACAAACACACAGAAATACAAAAAAATATATAATTGAAATATGGGTGTAAAGGAAGAAAGAATGAAAGAAAAAGTATTTATTGGGACTCGCACAGAAAGACCACAAACTAAAGTCTAAACACACTATGATAAAAGTATACAAAATTAATATAAAACAAAGGCCTCGTACAGGACCTTCTATTTTTTTTTGTATTTTTTTTTTTTTGAGCAAGGCTCCTCTGCCTTAAGGCTCGTACAGACTCGCGCGATATCGCGGCCGCGACAGGCACCGACAAAGAAATTGTGTTACTAGTGTCGCGTCGCGCCCGCGATATCGCACTAGTCTCTACGAGCCTTTACTCTTCGGATAATACAGGCGTGGTATTATGTAAGTACCAGCCTTTATGAACATGATCATACGATATTCGGATAGACCTACTGTATTTCTTACTCTGCGGTTTAGCATTCGATCGTGTGTGTAACTAGATTAAGGGCCAAACAAGCTCTATATAATTGTGCACGGCCGCTGTGCTTTCGGTTAATTAGCAAACACGGACAGTTAACCGGCTATAATCCAATAACGTGAGACTAATAGTCTGAACTTTAGTGTTAAGGACTATGTTCACGAGTTTGTAGGCTATGTTGTGAATGTTTCTAAATATTCAAGGAACTCAATTCAGGCAAAAAATAAAAGGAATCTTGTTATAATTGTGCACGGCCCCTGTGCTTTCGGTTAATTAGCAAACACGGACATTTATCCGACTATAAACCAATCATGTGGGACTTATAGTCTGAACTGTAATGTTAAGGACTAATCACGAGTTTGTAGGCATGTTGTGGATGATTCTAAATATTCAGGGAAAACAACTCAGGCTAAAAAAAATTAGGAATTCTGATATAATTGTGCACGGCCCCTGTGCTTTCGGTTAATTAGCAAAGACGGACAGTTAGGCGGCTATAATCCAATAACGTGAGACTAATAGTCTGAACTGTAGTGTTAAGGACTATGTTCACGAGCTTGTAGGCTATGATGTGGATATTTCTAAATATTCAGGGAATTCAGGCAAAAATAGGAATTCTGTAAGACTAAATGATAAATCCTACTTCATACCCTACTAATATTATAAATGGGAAGTTTGTGAGGATGGATGGATGTTTGATACTCAATCACGAGAAAACAGAACGGATTTGGGTCAAATTAAGCACAGATAATTTATAACCTGGATTAACACATGGATACTTTTTATCCCGATATACCCATGCGTTTGAGAATTATGCGGGTGAAACCGCGGGGCGCTGCTTGTGATATATATTTCTGTAAATTGGATACAACAAAAATAATTACACCGAAACAAACTCTAGAGGTTACAGTCTCTTTTAAAGTCCAGAACTCCAGACATCTCAGAAGTCAGACCTACAGAATACGTAATCAGTTTTCGGTAAGGCGAAGAACACATGATACTTTCAATAATAATAAATAAATAAATTTGGACCGATGACCTTGTGAAAGCCGCAGGAATCCGCTGGATGCGGGAAGCACAGAACCGGTCGAAGTGGCAGTACCTGGGGGAGGCCTATGTCCAGCTGTTAACGTCATTCGGCTAAAATGATGATGATGAAATAAATAAATATAATTATGTCGGAAATACGTTATTCAATGATTTGACTAATAGAGACTCCAGCGCTGCCTGGCGGCGCTCGACAGAGTCTAAAACACAACGCTTGATCGGAGATAAGTTCAGTTTGTCGGTGGCCGTCGCGCAGTTAGCACGTAAGAAACTATCACGCGTTCCGTATGGTTGTATCGTATACCTACAGTGTGTGAATTACTAGTGGTAATAATTTGATTATAAATTATAATTTGATTTTAAGGCTCCTACAGACTAGTGCGATATCGCGGGCGCGACGCGACACTAGTAGCACAATTTCTTTGTCGGTGCCTGTCGCACCCGCGATATCGCTCGAGTCTGTACGAGCTTTTACCTGCAAACGGTTTTTCTATTGCGCAATAACCAAAACTATCCACAGTACGCCCACAATAGTTTAAATATGGCTGATTATAATAAGAGAGACCTAGTACCTTCTCTGTCATATAAATAAATATTGAATTGGGTAAAATACTAGACTTTTACCATTCTGAAATACAAGAGGAAGGGGTTATAGGTCTGAAACTGATAAGCAACGTTTTGGCAGCTTGCCAACAGCGGCAATGCGATGAAATCAACTTAAACCAATTTAATTATTACGACTGCCTCGTTGGTCTAGTGGTCGCACTACTGCTGAGCATGAGGCCCTGGGTTCGATTCCCGGGTTGCGCAAAGTACACACATACGTACATAAACTCACGCCTTCTTCCCATCGGGGTAGCAGAAACTATAGAACGCTGCTACGCTCCTCACATACTCCTTTTGCTTCGATTACGTTCATACATCAGAGGCACTAGTGTGAGTTTATTTTAACCATCTCGAAATTACGCATCGAGCGCGTTCAGCACTCCGATTGGTGAAGGGCCAATCGGAGGCCAATCGGAACGCCGAACGCGCTCGATGCAGGACATGCTGGTCCTGCTCCATAGGACAATTTAGAGTCTAGACAAAATCAAACTGGTTGCTAATTTAACAGTATAATTTATAATTTTTATGATATAAATTTTATTTTCTGTGATTAATATAAATTTAACTCACACACTGACTTATTATATGTTTATTTTTTTTGGAAAATCATATACAATATTTGTAAATATGTGAGCACCATGTACCTATCGTATTTATAATTTTTTCTGTCATTACTTCACTTTTCATTCTTTTTACCAATTGTGGTAAGTAATTTTTATTTTTATTCTAGGTACATCGTTTTCACCTATAATGATTAATTAATGTATACAAACTATTGTTAACATTTTAAAAGAGTAAGTATGGAGTTTCTTGCCCATTCTTCTCCATACATAACTACCTTTTGGAAGGCGCAACTAGAATCAATTAACTATTCATGTAATTTTTGAGGTTCAAAAGTGCATCTTCGTGCCTATTTGAAATAAATGATTTGACTTTGACTTTGATGCGTACAATCGAGATGGTTAAAAAAAAACTCACACTAGGGTCCCTAGTCATACACGCAGGCCGGTTGCGAGTAGGTACTACGCATCTGACCTATCAAAAGAACATCACCAATTAGGTCATTATATGTCATCCTAGGGCGTCTCCTCCCGGCGTTTCCATTCACATCTGCCTTGTAAATATCTTTTGTAAGTCGCCTTTTATTCATCCTCTCAACATGACCAAACCATATGAGCATACTCTTTTCAATTTTTGTCACTACATCTTTTAAACCGCACCGTTACCTTATCACATCATTTTTCACCCTATCATTCATAGTCACACCACATACATATGCTTCGCAGTTTTTTTTTTTTTTCAAACGTTGCCCCACACTATGAATTTCTCCTGTATTGTGGGTGCGTTTACAAACATTTAAACTCACATACACAAACAGCCAGACCCGGAACAACTACTTGTAGATCATACAAATATTTGTTCCGTGCGGGAATCGAACCCGCGACACGCATCGTAGAAGTCAATCGCTTAACCACTGCGCCAATCGTGCCGTCATGCCGTCAACCTGTGCCCGATTGATGGCAATAGACTCGCCCTATTACATGGGACTTACAACTTAACTGGTGAAATGTGGGCGTTCTATAGGTACACCTCTGCTTAACCCTTCGGGGGATACTGGCGTGATGTTATGTAAACTATTATGTCAAGTATTTTTCAAGTAATGCCACAGAGTAAAATACTTTGACTCATAAGACCAGTAAGACTACGAGCGCATTCGGCGGCCGGGTCGCGGCGGCCAGTGAGATGTAGCTATTTGTTCATAACTTTAAATACCTCGCGCATTTAGTGACAAGCGGCCAGCGGCCAGGACTGGCCGTAGAGATCACTCAGTTTGTTTGAAACTAGTTTAGTGCGAGCGCATTAGGGTCAAGCTACAACCTGACACGGACCTGCAAATTGCATAAAATGCAAGAAAATTTGAATTTCGCGGGCTACCACAGCGCATCCCCCTTAAAAGTAAGCCGTGAAATCAACTGAGAATTCTTAGCCGCCACATTTGCCATCGGTTCCCGCCTGGCCGCCGCGACCTGGGCCGCCAAGTGCGCTCGTAGCCTTAGACTGTGGTCATAATTACTCATAATATAATGCTTTTGAACTCAGCGTAAGTGCACTTATGTTTTGATTAATGATGTATTACGTTTTAAAATATAACGGAGGCTGCTTTGAATTGTTGTTTAACTAGCTTTTGGCCGCGGTTCCGCCCGCATGGATGTCGGTTATCACGTAAAAAAGTAGCCCTTTTTTATATCTCAGGTCATATTTCATGATGATCGGTTCAGCGGTTTAGGCGTGAAAACGTAACAGACAGAGTTACTTTCACATTTATAATATTAGTATGGATTTTACTGGGAGAATAAAACTATTCCATCAACGCACTAATTTCATTCGAATTTTTGCAACAATAAAGTCTTATTTTGAAATTCATTTATTAATCTGAATAATTGTTAATTCACATTACAAAATGCGTATTTAAATTGCGCGTTGATTTTTCAGGAAAACACAAAATCCCATTTTGGAGTAATTAATCCATACTTATATTATAAATGTGAAAGTAACTCTGTCTGTCTGTCTGTATGTTACGTTTTCACGCCTAAACCGCTGAACCGATCGTCATGAAATTTGACAGAGATATAGTCTGGGATATGGAGATGGACATAGGCTACTTTTTTACGCGATGACCGACATCCACGCGGGCGGAGACGCGGGCAAAAGCTAGTACTAATTATAATTCAAACCTTTACGTCATCATTATAACTCATAATTTCATAAACAACACGTAGCCTTTTATAATATTCTCAAACATTTGTACAATTGTGTAAGGTAGGTACACAAGTACACATATTGTGATTTTAATTACTGTATGATACAATCACTTTTTATTTTGTAATTTTTAGTGATCCACTTGTATAAATTATGTTTTTTGTTTTGTTATGTTATGGAAATAAAGGCTATACAAATTTACCTAATTAATAAAAATAAAAAAGTAGGTACTGTATATACTTATTTTAATCACGAGGTTGATTAATAATCTGAAACCTGATTAAAATTAAAAGGTCAATAAAAATAAAGTTTTTAGGAAAACGTAAACAGTAATCTAAAATTACCGGAAGCGATAACACCCATATTTTTATCGCACCCTAAGTTCGAATCATATACATAAAACTAAACGCCGCCATTCCTAGTAAAAACAAAAAGCTTCGGAATGGCTAGTTAACATGAATATTTCCCTAACGAGCAACACACAATGCTCGTATTCCTTTTGAAAAGGCATCTAAAGGTGCTGATAGACTTGAGCATTCACTTGTAATAGAACATTGAGCATTCGCCGTTTTTAAATTTGTCGAACTGAACAACGAACAGAGCCAAGCATAGAGCCAAACATCGCTACGAACATTTTCACGATCATTCTAGCGAACGCTCAAGTTTACGCTCGTAAAAAAAAATATTCTTCACGAAGATGTCAGATTTGACGGTCGCGTGTACTACATACATACATAGGACTATAGAAAAAAAAAAAAAAAAAAAAAGATAGTGGCAAGCTACTCTGTTTGGTGTATTCCCGCTGCCCCCATCGCCCGTGTCCCCCATTAATGGTTAATTCACATAAAATGGCAAAGAAAAATGCTCCACTTACATATTACTTTTGTACTGATTTTTTAATTATTATTTCTCAAATCAGTACTTAAAAGAAAATTGTATTTATTTTTTCTTTTTTTTACTTCTTATGTGAATTGCTATTAATGGGGACACGGACGATGGGGACGGCGGGAATACACCATTTGTTTCGTCTTAGAAATGGAAGTGGAGGCGGAACAATGACAAAATTGCTCGGCTCGGCAAAAAGCTCGAAGCAAATTTACTGTCGTTTCGTTAGAATGCTCGCTAAAACGCTCCTGTTTATTTTAACATTCGCTATAATACTCATTAAGGCGACGATAACCGACTGTTAATGATTTTATATTAAAGATGACGTCTAAACGAGTATTGTTAATGATTTAGAAAAAAAATATATGTTAAATTAGAGCATTTTCTTTATAACTTAATGTGAATATTTTAGATTTTGTTGATATTACATAGTGAAATTAATTTGTAATGTTATGTCTAACGCGGATAAAAAAATGAGAATAACGCAAAATCTATCAAGCGTATTTTTCTGAAACCTTCACCTTTTTAAAGATAATTTAATTATTGATCTTTTAGTATACTGGTTTTATTAAAATCCCTTTTTTTATGTATAATAAATTAATAATGCGTCTTATTTGGGAAAACGCTCCTGGATGGGCGAGTCCTATTACTGGCTGGACGTACGACGCGTTGCGTGTGCTCAGTACAGAACACGCAAGCTAACCACTCAAGGCCTTAAAAGTGAATCCTGAAGTCTATCAGCGGCTGGGCTGGAGCGCGAGGCGACGGTGCGACGCGATTCTGGTAGAACAATCTCCATGAAGTTTTCATAGTAATCATTCTACCAAAGTCGCGTCGCGCTGTACGCCGTACCTGTCTGCGGGTACCTTAAATAGTGCATTTCTATTCCAGTATTCAAATGTTCAGGTGGCGACATCTGTGGGGTGTGGGCGGTTCCTACGTTTCTATTGTAAAAGCGGTAATTACGAAACGGGGGGAAGTCTTATCGATAAATATTGTACGTGGCGTGTGTGCGCTCCGCCTTTTGTGTTAGCCAATTAGGATTACTGGACTGCGATTTTTGATACTAAATGCGCACAAACAGGCGTGTCGCACGACGAGCGGTGCCTTCGTTTCGCGCCTGTTTGTTGTTTGAGCCTTTTTATGTTGAGAGAATTAGTATTTTACCCTACAGAATGCATACAGTTATTATACATAGACGTTTGAGTTAGTACAATAAGCTAAGTAGGTACTTTTAAAGGAACTAGCTGTTGTCTGCGGCTTCGTCCGTGTGTCTTTTTCTAAAATAAAAGCAGCCTAAGTTACTCGTTATCCATTCGATATCCAGTGAAAGTCTTGTCAAATCGGCCCAGCCGTTTCGGAGATTAGCCGGCACAAACAGACAGAAAGACAAAAAAATATATTTTTGTTATAAGTGACACTCATATGCATTTAGCTGTTATTTTGATATTACAAACAGACACTTCAATTTTATTTACTCGTATAGATAAATGGTAATGAGATTATTTCCATCTATGTAAAAAGAAAACTCACTCTAGTATTAACAGCTGTATGTAAATTAAATGCTTCTACAAGAGTCTCACGTTTGACCTCAACATAAATACATCTTGGAACCTTCCATAATATTTTACTACAGGTGTACAAGCACCCAAATTATCTGTACATACTTAATACACGTATATTGTGTACATGCGTACCCGTCAAGTACCCGAAACACTTCTTCAAACATAGCAAATGTAGGGCTTTATATTCAGAGCCACGAAGCACGTGGAGCAAACAAAAAGAATGGCCGCACTGCCATACGAGTACACTGTGATAACACAGCGTGCCACAGTATAACGAAATCCGTGGGACAATGAGTGGAGGCGCCTGTGTAGACACAGATTTACATTTAGCTTACGCTACACCCTGAAAAGTTAGTCTGTGGCCATTATTTGTGCTAATGTTTTTGCGAGTAATTTATGTTCAAGTTTAGAAAGATTCTATTTTTGAAATTGGATTAGCTACATCTATACAAATACATAAGTAAAATTGAAGTGTGTTTGTAATGTCAAAACAACAGCTTTTTACTGATAATGCATAAATGAGAGTATACTACAAACACATCTAAAACAAAAAAAAAAAAAAACAATTTTTTTTGTCTGATTGTTCCGGCTAATCTTCGAAACGGCTGTGCCGATTTTGACGGGACTTCCACTGGCAGTAATAATAATAAAATGTATTGTTCAAAAGAGCATTATAGAATTAAAATAGCACTAGCCTCCACACTAGGATTCCCTGTGTCGTGGAGACTAGTCTCCTTCGTCTTACAAGACGATAAGGTACATAGTGGGTAGATACATACATAAAATTGGTCGATAAGACAATATTAGAATGTTCCTCCAAATTAATAAAAAAAATGTAAAATAGATTTGATTGAATGGTTATGATAAGTAGTTATTTGTAGCTGATGTTATATGCAGTAACTTATTCTACTTCTATTTTCGACTAGCTGCTGCCCTCAAGCTACTTTTATTTCAATGAAATTTGCCAGACATATAGCCTGGGATATGGAGAAGGGCTACTTTTTTACGCGATAACCGACATCCACGCGGGCGGAGCCGCGGGCAAAAGCTAGTACGATATATGTATGCATGACGATTAGCCAAAAAGTTTTAGAATGATATTTTAGATGATAGCTTTAAGGCGCGACTCGTAACAAGAATCACGCGCGACACAAAGGCACCGCTCGTCGCGCGTCACGCGGTGCCTTTGTGTTGCGTCGCGTGTCGCGCCTGCATGAGCCTTGGCGAAGCGCTAAGGCAGCCCGAAAAACTCAAATTTTCTTACGATTTTTGAAAATTGCAGCTCAATTATTGGCAATTGTCTGGGTGTATGTTGATTAACGTATGATACGCGACCGTAACAAATAATTTATGTATTTACAGAATCATAATCATTAGAATCAGTAATACAACTCCTTATCTATACTAATATTATAAAGCTGAAGAGTGTGTTTGTTTGTTTGTTTGGTTGAACGCGCTAATCTCAGGAACTACTGGTTCGAATTGAAAAATTATTTCAGTGTTGAATAACACAATTATTTAGGAAGGTTATAGGCTAGTTAACATCACACTAGCCGAGCAAACGAAAAATCTGAAAGAACGCTAAGCGAAATCGGAGTAAATGCGCGGGCGGGCAATGCGATGCAACGGGGCTGAATTTTACGCAGACGAAGTCGCGGGCAGAAGCTAGTATTAGTATAATCCGAAAATTCATGATTTCATGTCATTCAAAAGCATTATATGAACTTAGAGAGTTGTATTGATGATTTTTATGATTATAATTCTATAAATAAATATTTTTTACGGCCGCGAATCATATTTAGATCAACATACAACCCGATATTGGCCTGCAAATTGCATAAAACCTAAGAAAATTTGAATTTCGCGGACTACCCTGAAGCTTTCACCATAACCTTTTCAAGGGATTTGGCTAATCAATTTAATACAGGGTGGCCAATTAAGATGCATATAACTTTTTTTAGCCCCATTCTGGGCCTCAAGTCTGCTATATAGTGTCAGAATGGTCTATCATTGATTTCATAATTGTTGATTTTGACAAGTTTGGTAATCTACTAATATAATGGCGTCATTATGACTTTCCAATGGTCAGCCAGTGACACTACATTGAAAGAATTGGTAATCTCGTACATAATGACAAATGAAACTTCTTACTAAACTTCCAACTTCCTACTACTTCAGATTGCTTATAACACTAATAAATAATATGTAAAAATATATATAAATGAAATCTGGCATGAATAAATGTTCAAAATGCCATTGTAATACAATTCTATTACGAGACCATTGACCGACCAATGATCGACCATTATGAATTTAGCAGATTACGAACTTTTAGCAAAATGGCAATGGGATCGAGTTTGAGTGACGAATTTATAAAAATAGCAGACTTGGGCCCCTGATTTAAAGCCAAATTTTGCAGTTGTTTGGTGTTTATTATTTAGTTAAAATAATATTCGTTATGCAGTCTATAAGACCATGACCACCGCAATACTTTCAGTAATTTTATCCTGAAGTTCTTAAACGAATTTAAAAACGAACCAATTTTTCTAACAAATCATTAAGAGTAACGAATACCATTTTGATCATTGAGGATTTCGCGACATGTCCTGACTTTTTTTGTATAGGGTTATCCAAAGGAACGTGTCGTGGTCAATCTTCGTTACAAAAAGCAGAATATTTGTGACTTTGTTAGTGGGATAACTAACAAAGAATGCAAAAGTTTAATGAAAAACACAGTGAAAAGCGATCGCATTTTTTGGTATAAAAAGGAAGAGATTACGCTGTTCTTAATTTTCGTATAAAATTGCCTTGCCTGAGTAAAATAATTATAGAAAAATATCCTGTAATTTTCGTTTGTAATAAAAATAATCAAAGTTTAAAGTTTTATACTTCCAAATTGGCCATCCTGTGTTTAGGTGAATAAAACAAAGTTTCATGTGAAATTCTACATTGCACACCAACACAAAAGGCATCTCCACTCAGCTGGTGTTCAATATCAAAACCAAAGGAATCGATGTGTAAAATCATTATAACGGCTGACTACGCAATAGTTACTAGAAATACTTTTCTCATCATGGCCGCCCTTTTCGGAGTTACACGCTAGCGTAAAAATGTATTATGAAATTCTCTCTTGGATATTCAATTGTCCTTTTAGCATTATTTATTATGTTAACAATTCACATAGGGATGATTTGAAGGTCTTTGAAAGTATCAGGGTTATTTATTGAAGCTGTAATATTCTTACACAATAATTTATACCTAATCATCCAGGGTTCGCCGATATATATCAGCGGATATATATCATGATATATATCACGATATATGATATATATCATGATATATATCACGATATATATCAATTGATTTTTATCTTGATATACATCAATTGATTTTTTCCTGTCTTCTGAACAAAAATTTTTGGAGATTAATGTTTACCCTGGCAACATGTAGCGAAAAAACACAATTCAGAATAATTTACTTTTTACTTTTTTGTGATTACAAATTATTATTAAGTATAAGTAATAGTTGATTTATCTGACAAAGAAATGAAGATTATTATAATAATAGGTACTTGTTTTTTTAATTGTTCATTAAAAATCTATTTCTCAAATAAACACTAATTCTTTAGTTACTTTTTTTTAATAAACAATGTAGTAATTTGACACTTATATTATTTTACAAATTCCTTTCACATTTTTAAGTGTTTAATCCCCTTACAGAATGAAATTTGATTCTTTTTCTTGGCCTGGATATAAATCGGATATATATATAAAAAAAATCGGATTTTTTATATTTATTATATAAATCGGATTTTTTCGAACCCTGTAATCATCACATCGAGTAATAATTTATTATGCTGTGTACTAAGACTAATTATGAAATTTCAGCTCATAACTTAGTAAAGTTACAATTATGAAATAAATGAGACAATGGTGCCGATTCCCTTGTTCACAAACTAAACTAAATTTAAGTTCAGTGCATCTTTTTCTTTCTATTTCATTAAGAAAAGGACAGTAGATAAATTTTAGTTTAGTCCTGTCACCCCCCCGTCACCGATCGCCGTTCGTTCGGTGTGTACTTCTATTACCATACCATAGCGTATCTGTTCCAATACCCTTATTACCTTATGAAGTGACATAAAAACTGTTTGTTCTACACTTATAAGAGAGTAACTATTCTTTATTATCTACGCTTCAAAATGGTCGAGAGCAGTGAAAAAGAATGGGCCTGATAACGCACAAAATTATAAAGTAAATGTCAAAAAGATAAGGCGGCCTTAAAAGGGATTTGATAATGGACTCGGACTCAGTTTTTTAAAACTTGGGAACTAACTTTTACAAAACTACTTTCCTGCCTCAAGCTTTCAAAAGATATGGATATTATCTCTGCATTACTTTACGGTGTACACACGGCTACACATCAAGCTATACATTTCCAGAATAAGCTGACCTCTCAATAAGCGGATATCCAATACAATGCGAGATCAGTATATACTGGAAATGTTTAGCTTGATTTGTAGCCGTGTGTACTTACAGTCTTCCCTATTCCAGCTTTTCCTGGCTATTGTAAAGGGACTTTGAACAATAGGCTCAAGTAGCTTTGTTTAAAAACTGGTTAGCAGACGTGTTTTCTGGTTTTTCGAGTCGCGTGTGGTTCCTGATGAACGCACGAGCAATTCTCTTCAAATCGACCCTGGCAATAAGCCAGAAACTTGCAA
Organism: Dryobota labecula; assembly: GCA_947523025.1. NCBI lineage: Eukaryota > Metazoa > Arthropoda > Insecta > Lepidoptera > Noctuidae > Dryobota > Dryobota labecula. Next base: position 6,228,513 of record OX383292.1, read on the forward strand.
GGGTAAAGCAGATAAACTAAGGATGCTTTGTGTCGTCACAGCTGACCTTTGGGATAAGCCGGAAACATCTTACATTACGGAAACAACTACCGCAAGCCGCAAATCAGACTAAACTTGTCTAAAGTATTTATTTTTCCATTACTAGATTCTATATCGAGAACTTACAATCCACCTCCATAATCCATATGAAAACCCAAACAAAAACTGCTATAATAATTTCCACTCTCCCTCGAATTTCGAGCTCGACGCCGAGCGCTAAATTCTCATACACGCCGACGTCGAGGTTCGTTCAAATAACAACGGACATAAATACGTGTGCTGTGTAAGTACTGATATCGTCTGAGCGCGTTCATTCATTTTTCTGGCGAGTAAGAATCCACGGACGGCGGGGCGCGATAAGCCAGCGAATGCCCGCCTACGTTTCCTATAGCAACGCGTTTTCATTGGAAATACAGTTTTGATGAAGACGAATGGAATATCAAGTCGGAATTTGCTCCATTCATTTGAAACGGAGAATTTGCAGATTCCGGAACTGCAAATATCTCATATTTTAGATGAAGCTGTGAATTAAAGTCTTGATTGACCTGGGTGATCTTACTTTTAAAATATAGATTGTGTTTACTTCCTGGATCGATAAAAAGATTTTTGTCAAAGTTGATCTAAGCTGACGTGTGTAGGATAATTAGCTCATAATGTTCCCACTGCCAGAACCACAGGCACAGGCCTTCTGTCTGTGCCTGTGGTTCTGGCAGTGGGTAGAGAGAAGAGGTGAGAGTAAGTAGGGCGTAACCCACCACGCGGTTGCGGGTTGGTAAGTTGGTAGATATCACATGACTTCGAATTTTTAGCTCTAGGACATGCCGCTTCGTCACGATGTTTTCCTTCACCGTGAGAGCAGTGTGGTGATGAAACAATTTGCACCTGCCTGTCTGGGTTCAAACCTACAACTTGTAAGTCGCGGCCTTTAACACTGGACCACCACTGCTCTGACGTGTGTGATATCGATTTATGTCAATTGTAATGTTAAATTTTAAAATGAAAATACGCTAGTACACACGGCTACACATCAAGCTATACATCCCCAGTATAAGCTGATCTCGTATTGTATAGGATTTTCGTTTAATGAGAGGTTAGCTTATTCTGGAAATGTATAGCTTGATATGTAGCCGGGCTACATATCAAGCTTATTTTTAACATTTCCAATATAAGCTGATCTCGCATTGTATAGGATTTCCAAACAATGAGAGGTCAGCTTATACTAGAAATGTATAGCTTGATATGTAGCCGTGTGTACAGAATTTGAAATGGCGTGCAAGCGGGCGTAGGAGTCATGGCGCCAAAACTTTCGTTTCCGTCCTGTAACTCGGCGCCCGGCTTGCCTCCCTCCTACATCCCCAGTTTAATGTCTCGCATTTAATAAAAAACGGCCCTTTTTGTGCCTACTGTTAGTATTAATTCACAATTTTCTTACACGTTTCCTCTGAACTTCCAATCAAATGTCGTCGAATTTTATCTGAAATTCGAAGCAATTTGTTAAAGAAACGTTAAACGTATATCAAGTGCCCGGAATGTCGGAATGGTCGGAAACGTAACCGTAGAACTATATCAGACTAGCTGCTGCCCGCGGCTTCACCCACGTGGCTTTTTCTATACAAATAAATAAAATTGAAGTGTCTGTTTGTAATGTAACAATTTTTTGACGTGATAAACGTCTTAAGGCGTGACACGCGAAGCGACATGAAGGAAATAAGCAGCTAATTTAAAATAATATAATATCAGCTATCTGCCAGTGAAAGTCCCCTCATAATCGGTCCAGCCGTTTCGGAGATTAGCCGGAACAAACAGACTGACAGTTTTTTTTTTTAAGAATTGATTTTTTGTTATAAGTACCGTATAAATTTTCTGTTATTTTGACATTAGAAACAGACACTTCAATTTTATTTATTTGTATAGATAGGTATCGGGATTTAAAGTGAAATATCCATAAACTGCTACCGACACTAGTTCATGATATTGGTGTAACGCGACAAAGCGCACTTCCTTCATCATTGTCATTGTCATCATCATCTACAGCACTTCACAAGTTTAATGAAATCCGTACCGAAGGACCATTTTTCATGTCTTGGTAACAAGATTTATGATTCAACTTGGTCAAATCATCCATTTTCTTGGCGTAATAACGTCAAACGATCGTCACATCTTTCTACGTACCTAACTAAAGGGTCTAACTGTCCCATTAGCAAACTTTCAAGTGGTCCAAGTTAATACATACGGCTACATAACTATAAATTTCCAGTATGAGCTGATCTCGCATTGTATAGGATTTCCGTACAATGAGAGGTCAGCTTATACTGTAGATATAGACCTTGATATGTACCCGTGTGTACTAAGACAGTACCTGAAACCGTATTACTTTTTCTAAGGCCCGCATTAAATAAAAGTCGTTATCGAGATGGGTGTTAGCGATGTTAAAGGAACGTGCGTATCTGAACGGATCCCGTCCAAAACGTAGCAAGCAATTTTCTAGGATGTATAAATCCACTAGGATTTTCTTCCCGCACCCTAGGGGTTCATAGCTACCCATTTTACTACCCGTGCTAACACTCCATAACACATTTAACATTTTTCCGATAGACATGTTTTTGTGTATTCTTTTAAAGGCTCTGTAAGCAGTATATCGAAGTATCAAAACATAATCTAATCTGAGGCCCTAGTGTGAGTTTCTTTTAACAATCTCGATTTTACGCATCGAGCGCGTTCGGCGTTCCGAATGGCCTCTGATTGGCCCTTCACCAATCGGAGTGCTGAACGCGCTCGATGCGTAAATTCGAGATGGTTAAAATAAACTCACACTAGGGCCTCAGATTAGATTATGTTTTGATACTTCGTTATACTGCTTACTAATTCGATTTATTCCGTTCTAATACCAAAAACTAATACCACTGATATTTGTTTCATCAAAGTTAGAAAACATACATAGTGGTATTAGTTTTTGATATTAGAACGGAATAAATCATCTATTCGTGCCGGTGTAACTGATTCTTGAGCGAAATAGTGCAGTTGATAGTTTTTGTAAGAATCCATACTAATATTATAAATGTGAAAGTAACTCTGTCTGTCAGTAACGTTTTCACGCCTAAACCGCTGATTCGATCGTCATTAAACTTGGCAGAGATATAGCCTGGGCTATGGAGAAGGACACAGGCTACTTTTTTACGCGATAACCGACATCCACGCGGGCGGAGCCGCGGGCAAAAGTACGTGTCCAGTATTTTTTTATAATCTAAAATATTTTTTTTTGTCAACATCCCTATTAGAGGCGCACACTTGTATTTGTCCCTGTTTATGTTAACATGTATATTGTGTAACCTCGGTTGACGATCCAAAAAATAAATTAATTAAGTTTGAGAAGATTTTCATCGTGTTACATTCAGCGATGGATATAGTTTGCAGAGTCAGCCAGTTGAAGTGGTTGTGGGCGGGACGTCTGGCAAAAGACCGATAGCCGTTGGAGCTAACGAGTGCTAGTGAAAAAGGCAAGTTGGCAAAAGTGGAGTGGATGGTCCCTGTAGGTACTCTATAGACCGATGACCTGAAGATGGTGAATTGGAACTGGGGTGGAATTTATGAGGATAGTGGAGATAAAAACAGAAGGCTTGATGACATGTCTTGTCACTTATGATTATTGCAGGTATACAATAGTATATGTACATATTAATCACGCCAAAAAAGTAGTAAAATAAAATGTACATGTATAGTGGCGGCGTAATTTTTATTTTTCTCGTCTATCCCATGTTGTGGGGTATCGTTGGGTAGGCCGTTCAAAAATATTGCATGTTTGTTAAAACCATTTTTCGATTCAGGGATCCGTTTGCGTAATATTAAGAGTCTATACTACATCAGCGCCACCTCATTCTGTTTCTCGCTCGCACGCTATTGCTACCGGTCACGCGAGCAAGCGAGACAGGGCGGCAGGGAAAAGGCTCCAAGTCGCCGATAGTTGAGGTAATTTCTTTTTACGATGAAAATAATAGTCTTTAAAAAAAAGTAAATAACATAAGACCTGCTTTATAGTTAGTTCAGTTAATATGCAAAGTTTCATTATATAATTTGAAGTCTTTTTTGAATACCAGCGGTTTATTGTTCGGTTTGGAGGTAACTTTGGATTTTTTTTCTATCGAGAAAATTTTATGGAATCGTGTTTTCGGCTAACATAGTACTTAACATTAATCCTCAACTTTACCATATATTTATTTCAAAATTAATGCTGCAGTATTTTCGACATAAAGGAGGATCATGCTAAGCCATTTGAGGTAGTATAGGCCCTTAAGCTTTGAAATGCTAATTTTTGTTAAGAGTCAAGTGCCCCCTGCTAGGTAAATGGTTGTACTTGGATATGTGAAAAAAATCACAGTAGTAGTATATATAACGAAGTTAAAAGGAAAACTATCACAGATAAGTAGGCTTTACAAGTTACCGAGTAATAGTCGACCAACTTACATTTACAGTTGAAAAACATGTTCTCCCATACATTCCGTATGGAAAAACATGTTTTTCAACTACAATTTTAGTTTGTTCTTGGGATAAATTCATACCAACTACGGAACCCTTCATTGTGCGTGGTCCGACACGCACTTGACCGGATTTTTAGGTTTCTTTTATTAACAAATGAAGAAAACACCAAATTACTGCTGCGATTACATTAGATGATTAGAAAAATACAGGTAAATTACTGTCAGAAATCGCGGTAAAGCAATAAAATTTAACATTGGAAGTTGTGTCCAAGTTAGCAATAATTCACAATGAACGTCTAAAAGCCCAGGCTGAATCTCGACATTTCATTGAAATAAAACCAGCTTTTCTTATTCCATCGATAGGATTTTTTGCGTCCATTGTAAAGGAGAAATGGTTTGTGAATCGACAATAAGAAGGTACGTCTTTTATCTCTGGGTATTTGTGCATAAAGATGGAAGCATAAATAAAGGGTAGCGTAAGGATGGGACGAGCATCTTTCATTCAATTCTATATTCAAACGATGTATAATCAATCTAAAATATTCCCACTACTGGGAAACAGGCCTGAGGAGGCCTGTGCGTATGCTGTGGTGTGTGTGTTTGTGTGTGCCACGCGGGCTCAGTGCGGATTGGTAGATGTCACACGCCGGTTTCCTCATCACGATGTTTTCCTTCACCGTTTTGAGAGCGATGGTGATGAAATTATTTACACCAATTAACGTTACACTGGGCTACCATTGCTCTTCAAACGATGATTAGATGTATTTTTTGTACAAGAGATCAGAATACTGTTTCCTTATTTGGCTTTATGTACGGTACAATTTTAAAAACCACTTAGTACTGCGGTTATTCTACTTGTCAACTAGACCGGTAAATCGTTGCCCGCACATATTTCAATAAATTGGTTTAGTCCAAATTGCAAAATGATCGATCGAAAACACGAATGAGGTTGGTTTTGTGTGTAAAACTTGAAGTGCTACTTAAGGCGACGATAACCGACTTTTAATGATTTTTTACTGAAGATCACGTCTAAACGAGTAGTGTTAATGATTTGGAAAAAATACATGTTAAATTAGAACATTTTCTTAATACTTAATATATGAATATTTTAGATTATTAAACATAACTTTACAAATTAATTTCACTATGTAATATTACATAGTGAAGTTAATTTGTAAAGTTATGTCTAACGCGGATAAAAAACTGAGAATCACGCAAAATCTGTCAAGTGTATTTTTCTGAAACATTCACCTTTTTAAAGATAATTTAATAATTGATCTTTTAGTATACGTGTTTTATTAAAATACCTTTTGTTTTATGTATAATAAATTAATAATTCGTCTTATTTGGGACACTGCTGGATGGGCGATTCCTATTACTGGCTGGGCGTACGACGCGTTGCGTGAGCTCAGAGGCCCTAGTGTGAGTTTATTTTAACCACCTCGATTTTACGCATCGAGTGCGTTCGGCGTTCTGATTGGCCTCCGATTCGCCCTTCTCCAATCAGAGTGCTGAACGCGCTCGATGCGTAAAATCGAGATGGTTAAAAGAAACTCACACTATGGCCTCAGTACAGTGCTCCCATCGCACCGCGACAGTGCGACGTGACTTTTTTTATCAATAGGCTTAGTTACGAGCAATATTTCTGTGCTAGTGTCAAGTCGCACTTTGAGATTTTAAGGAGAAATAAAAAATAAAAAAAAACTGAAAAAAAAAAAACAACAGGAAAATATGCTCCCAAAAGTGCTCTATCAAAATATATTTATATAAAATAAATATCTTGTACAGTTACGTTTTCAGATTTTTTTTTTTTTTAATGAAAAGGTCTTCATAAAAACTTCATCATTAAAAAAAAGTTTTTGAAATGGACATGTGGGTGTTTTACTCGTGCATTATAAATGCATCCCTTGATCGATAAATACCATAAACAGCAGAAGGATTTTTATTTTCATCAAATGGAACACTGTGTGTTTATTGCCAAGCCAAAATGGTGAACTTACATAGATAGACAAAATAAAAAATTCGTTGATTGTGGTTTTTAAACAAAACATATATCAATTATAAAGTAGCTGCAGGTATCTATAATCAAGTGAAAGATATTCATTTTTCTCCTCCTTGTCCATGTTTCCTAAAAGTATTTTTAATTAAACTTTTTATCCGAATGCGGATTATACTACGTCCTGATGTGAGCTTTAGTGTAAACATCTTAAGTAGATTTGCTAACAAAAACAACAGTACACTTTGGTTATATTTAAAAAGGGTTTTACGCTACTTGAAAGGGTCAATTGATTTAAAGTTAACTTATGTGCGGAGTGACAATATAATTAATGTATTGACTGGCTTTGTTGATTCTGATTGGGGAAGTGATGAAATAGGCCGTATGTATTAAATTTAACAATAAAGCTTTTCGTTTCGTACTAATCACAAAACTAGAAAGACACTCAAGTAGGTTGCTGAAATTAAAATACTGTAGGCGGGCAGCCCTATCGCGTGTTTACGTACCGCGCGACTCTAGGTAATTATTTCAAGAACAGGGCCGAGTCACAATACTGGTAGATAATTTTACCGTGCCTATGCCATACCCCAGGCTATATCTCTGCCAAATTTCATGACGATCGGTTCAGCGGTTTAGGCGTGAAAACGTTACAAACAAGACAAACAGAGTTACTTTCACATTTATAATATTAAAGCATGGATTTTATAAAGTACATAGGTCAGTAATAATGATACAGAGAACAGGGAGGAGCCAATTTCCCGTGGGCGGTTTGACGTTCAAGTTGCAGTATTTATAGCCCCAGTACTGTACAAATATAGCAAAGCGGTACCCACATAAAATACTGGGCACACGCGAGCCGCCGCTTATCACACGAAACCTTTTGCTGTTAACCCCAAAATATCGATAAGTAAATGATAAACTTGTTTAAAGGACAAAATATGAACCAAACATTTAAAAATCCGTCACGTTACCCTTGTAGTTAAATAAGCATTCGTTTCTCACGGAAAACTTGACGGAAAACTTGATATTAATGTCAAAAGTTCAATGCCAGAGACTATTATATAAATGCTTAACGTAGTCATACATACACATACAAAAAGTTTACCACTTACAAAGTGCAAACTGCAATCGAAAACTAGCACTCGGTAAACGAACAAAATTAAAAAGTCATCAATCGAATGTGCGGAAAAGTGACGCAGAATAACCCGGTTATAAAAAATAAATAAAAAATGTTTATAAAAGGGAAATTCCGTAAAATACGACCGAAAAGCGGTTTGAAAGCGAACTGGACTAGCAGAAAAACAACAAAAACAAAATGTTGTATCGAATGGGAGCCGGCAGGAAGTCCACGCGGGGAAGTGTGTCAATGTCAGCGTATCGGGGACTTTTTTACACAGTCTCGGTGAATTATTGTACACCGAGCCCTGGCCAATGTCGAGCGTAAAGCACTGTCAAGTATGTAGGCGACACGACCGGTCTCACGTAAGCGCACGACCTCAACAAAAAAGGCTGATGAAGCCGAGCTCCAAGATTTCTAGACGCAAAAACTTATGTAAAGAAACGATATTGTATTTCCAAATAAACGCAATAATCTCTTGACCTTATATCAATTGAGTTACCTAACCCAGGCTTAAATTTCCGAACGGACCCACATTTATTGGAGAAAATTGGCAATAAACAAGTAACTTATAAAGTGTTGGATTCGGTAGGGTCTGAAGAGGATTTACATAAGATTCTACTATTCAAAAAAAAAGATGATATAGGAGCGGTCGAAAAAACTGGGAAACGATGAGAAACGTTGAGGTATTACGCGAAAAAAATGGGACGCACATCAAGGCCCTTGCTGGGCTCGTGTTCTATTTCGGTGTTTAGTTATCTACAGTGTAAGTGTATGACTAACACAAATAACAGTTTATATTTAGCTGTGTACCGTAGCACTCGAACCTGGCACCGCCCGGAAGTCGTTAGTACATCGATGCTTGACCTATTATGCAAGAATAAATGCTGGAAAACAAAGAGCCTACCAATTTTGCCTGAGGTTGATCAATACTGCGGTGCTTTCATGCGAAACTGTGTATTGGTTTTAATTACGAAATATTTTCATAAGCAAATAAGGATAAAGTGAGAGTAGATCTAGTTTATGGTGTTAAAATATTATGCCTGAATGTTGTGTTAATAAACGCAGTGGGTATTTCATGTAATTACTAGTTTACGCTAAGCAGGACAATATAGTGATATAAGTAGCTAAGTTCCGCGGTTCGTTGCTTTAGTTAAAATTCTGGCCCTTTAGACAGCATTTTACTATTTCAATTCGAACGTAAACGGATAAAAAGTACGTTTCAAACGTCGGGCGTTACCTTCGTCCGTATGTCAGCTCAAATGGGTGCGGGACTCAAACGCACGCCCTCGTTCCACCTCTACGTGGGGCTTCACGATTCGATTCGATTCGAACCGACATTACGCACGTAGCTGGGCTCCCCTATAATTCTTCGTTTTATTCCTTATCTCAGGCCTCGGAAAGAAGGCGGTAAGCAGTGAGGTGAGAACTGAGTTACAGTAATATCCGAAGTAAAATAGTTTGTTACATGTTCCTATAGCAGCATTTTCCAAACTATGGGTCACGAACGAATATTGGGTGGATCTTGAAAAATAGATTTTCAGCTATGATTAATATTAAAACTCAATACCGAAATAAATTGGACGTATCGAACTCATTGCGATTAAAAGTAACTAAAATTGAAGTTGCTGCTATAATGACAAAAAATTGGAAACAAATACATCGTTCTCATTGAAATGCTACTCCTTGAATTAAGTGTTAAAATTTTCAATTGTAACTGAATGTTTTTTTCTTATTTGAACAGTCCTTATATTAATGCTTCTTTTTTTCTCCATGACAGCCAAGAGGTGAGTCCCCAATTTGGAACTTTTTGTTACGTGAGTCGCGGTCCAATCAACTTTGGGAACTTTGGGTCCTATAGAGCTATACTGCATAGTAACGCCAAGTCTCCAACACGTGTAATGTGTGATTGAGTACCAAGGTTCAGGCGGAACGGGAATGTATCTGGTTACGATACAAAGTTGCTTGATAGATGGCACGTGTAAGCAGTATAATATGCCAGCCTGACTACGTCTAGACGTGATTTTCTTGTTTGAGCAATATTTATTAACTCTAACGATACCTTGAATCTTCTTTTATTGTATTAATCCGACACCGTCTTGTTCTAATCAACGTCAATCAATATCCAAAGGATATTAATGGTCTAGTACGTTCAATTTTAACCTGATATCGCAGACAAAGAGCGAGCGAAACTATGAACAAATTCTAAAACCGCTTCGATATAAAAGTTCCACGAGAAACGTTTCCGCTGACTAAAGGCGGGGTGGCAAAAAATAATCGACTAATCGCTACCCTTATACTCCCCAGAAACCGCCTGTCTGTTGATATATAACGGATAATCTTGAGAGCCGAAAGTTTCACGCCAACGTATAAGACGCTTAAGTGACGATACAGAGGGAAGACTGGGAGAGGATCCTTCGATGGCACGGAATATGGGGCATGCATAAGTAAGGCTTATTATAATACCAACGGTAAATGTGCTGACTTGCACTTGTGTAATATAGGTACGAGAGCTTAGATAAAAGTAAGTATTTTAATAAAAGTAGCTCTTTGTATTCATCTGCTAAGTAGAACTTGTAATAGGAAAATGTGAGAAAACATGGGTGCTGCTACATTGTATGTGAAAGAAGGAAGGTTTTACACTCACAGTGTGTTTGCATACATGGTTACCACGAGTAAAGCGCGCGTAGCTTCTTGAGATAAAAATACTGTAACATAGATGGTTCTCCTGCGGATCTCTTCATTTCTAATTCGATCACGTAGGGAAACTTCAAGCATAGCCCTCTCTTTTGCCCTTTGGGTGACTTTAAGGAAGTAACAAGGTAACCGACATAGCTCGAAGAATTGCCAAACTTAAGTGGCAATGCACAATGGCAGGGCACATTGCGCGCAGAACAGATGGCCGTTGGGGCCGAAAAGTTCTGGAGTGGCGACCGCGTACCGGAAGACGTAGCGTTGGAAGGCCTCCCACAAGGTGGACCGATGACCTTATGAAAGCCGCAGGAATCCGCTGGATGCGGGAAGCACAAAACCGGTCAAGGTGGCGGTGCTTGGGGGAGGCCTATGTGCAGCAGTGGACGTCTTTCAGCTGAAATGACGATGATGATGATGAACATGGAAAAAGTAGTAAATGTAAAGCGTTTAGAACTTACTATTGCTCTGCTAAATCATACTTGTAATAGAAAAACATATGAGAACGTGGTTGTAGCTCAATGTAGCTACAACACGTTCTCATTTATGTTTCCGAGGCTCCTTCAAACTGGGCGACACGCGACGAAACACAAAGGCATCGCGTGGTCGCGACGAGCAGTGCTTTTGTGTCGCGTCGCGTCTCGCTCCTGTTACGAGCCTTCCTATGAAATTCATGAAAATCATAGACACAGTTTTAGACATCCCGCACTGTAATCAAAGTATCTTGCTAGAATTGCTAGAAATGGGTACACCACAGCGACGATATATATAGGTAGGTACTAGGTACCTATTTATGAGTTTCTAACTGTACGCCCCGGGCGGAGGGCCGTTGTCGCTTCAAACTCATAAATCTCTTCATATATTACGTAAATATTAACAGAAGCCGCTGTAATTACAAAACACGAGCTGTCAACTGTTTAATGTTAACAAACATTAGGATTTAATCTACGCTCCAGCTTGTTATCGTATGAAATGTCGCGAAAGACTAATGCACATACAAATTAGGAAGCCGGGATATGCGTAGTGTGGGACGCCCCCCAGCTAAATGGACCGACGACCTTAAGAAGGTGGCTGCGCTGGGACAGACTGGATACAGAAGGCGGAGGACAGGGTGTTGTGACGAAACCTGGGAGAGTCCTATGTCCAACATTGGACTGCGATAGGCTAAGTTGATTGAAGCCGGGGTGGTTAGAATTTTACTGAACTTATTTACTAATTCATTTAAGATGAGGAACTTCTACCATTGTCAACTCGTTAACTTACACTGCTCAAATAGGACCGCTTCGTCTTCTGCTGGAAAAGTTAAGCTTAAACTCACATGTAGTACGCGTCAAACTTTATGGCGGCTCTGAAATGCGCTAATCGCTAAAAGTTTGAATCAAACTGTCCCTATCTGGAATGGACCAAAATTATGTGTGGAACCATGTGTGGAATGGACCTCCACGCTTACAAAAGACTCCTTTAAATTACATATAGCTATAAAAAGTTGTTTGTAGCTATATGTATTTGCCAGTGATTGGAATTACAAGATAAGTTTTACAAAATCTACCACGCAAAGCCATAGTCAAGCTTACCACGCTCATTAATGCTGCGTTTCGGTTAAAACACGTTTCTGACATGTGGAAAGTAGCTGAAGTCATTATGATAGCCGAGCTTGGGAAGCAACCTCATGAAACATTTTACAGACCAATCTCACTGTTGCCTGTGCTGTCAAAACTATGTAAGAAATGATTTCCCTAACTACTCCCCAATTAGCAATTCGGATTTAGAGAACTGCGCCACGGTTTTCCTTGATGTTGCACAGACTTTCGATAAAGTATGGCATGATGGCCACATTTATAAACTAAAAAGAAACAATGCTGCCTGAAACAATTTCAGACACCATACAGTCCTATATATCAAATAGATTGTTTAGGATAAGACAAAGAAACGCTTACTGAGACCTTAGGCAGATAAAAGTGGAGTACAACAAGGCAGTGTAATTGGTGCAGTCCTTTATCCACTATACACCTGCGATATTCCTGAGCTACAAATAATTTAATTGCAACCTTTGCTGACAACACAGCTATCATGGCTGTTGGAAGTAGTCACGAGGAAGCCGTAAAAAAGGTTCTAGAGTCCATAAATCGTCTCTATGAGTAAACAGCAATACGGCGTATCAGACTCAATGATAAAAAATCTATCCACATTGACTTCACCAATAAAGCTACAATACTTTCCGGTGTTCAAGAATAATCAACCAATACCATACGCGAATACTGCTAAGTATCTCGGCATGACCCTGGATGTAAAACTACGCTGGAAAGAGCATGTCAAAAAGGTAAGAGCCGAACTAAAAAATATTAAACTTTAAAATGTTGATAATTAAGTTCAAAATCGAACGAGGAAATTTGACAGTTTATAGTAATTTGATTACTTGATGTGCTGGCCACCGTACTTTCAAGTTTATCTTGGAATTCATTGGCATCAGTGGAGGAAAATATCGTGAGGAAATCTGGACTTATCAAAACAAATTAATGAAATTAAAGTGTTTGTTTGTATTAATAACAATTTTTTTTTTTTTTCAATTTTGTTGCTCTTACTGTGTGTTGTTTGATCCGGCTAATTCCTAAACGACTGGACCGATTTTGACGGGACCTTCACTGGCAGATAGCTAATGTTATAAGGAATTACTTTTATTTTCGACTAGCTGCTGCCCGCGAGTTCGCCCGCGCTAGTAGTTAATATAAGTTTGAAATCGCCAACCCGTCTTGAGCAAGCGTGGTGAACAATGCTTGTGCCTTCTCAGTAGGAGAAGAAACCCTGCCCTGTAGTTAGAGTTGCCAGATGGAAAAACTAAAATATTTGGGAAAAGTTTCAAATAGGTAATCGGGATTTTGGGATTATTGTCGGGACAAATCAATATTAAAAATCAAAATATACATTTTTATTATTAAAATATAAATAATAGCAGCCCGTCCCGGCTTCGCACGGGGTAGACAATTATCATTTTAAGACTCATTTTTCTACACCTTCGGTTACATTGTTCAAATTTTACCAAGGATCCCTAATTTTTTTCAAAATGAAATGTAGCCTATGTCAAATTGGAAGAATGTAGCATTCTATTGGTGAAAGAATTTTTTAAATCGGCCCAGTACTTTTTGAGCCTATTCATTACAAACATACAAACATACAAAAATAGGTACAAATCTTTCCTCTTCATAATATTAGTGTAGATGAAGTACAAAATACTTTTTATTGCCCTTGTGTTTTGGAAGGCTTTCAAATGTAGACAGCAGTAATCGGCATATAAAGGATCCTGTTCAATATCATTTGAAATATTAAGCGTGTCGGGCAACAGGGAGGGAGCTTTTTAACGAGCGGCAATTTTAAATGGCTGTTTTGTATTTTTTTTTACAAGAAGCTTTTTCTCGGGAAATTTTCTTTTTATCTGAACTCGGGGCACCATATGAAATGTCGGGACAATCCAGATGAATCCCGACCATCTGGCAACCCTACCTGTAGTAGGACGGTAAGACGCTGGTATTATTTAAATTATTTACGAAACCTTCAGTGTATAAAATATAAGCATAGCAACGACAAGACAATAATCCTCGGTAAATATATATAGAACAGCGTAATATCATATCGAGGAATAGACCCGTTAATGGCGCACGTTTCACGTTTCTGAATGGTCACTAAACAAAAGAACTTGGTCTTTTGTGTTTCATCAATAACGATACTGTGATACGCACTGGCCTTCGGTATTCGCCTCCAGGAATTTTCACAGAACTGAAATATTTGGCACTGATAAACAAAATTTCGAAGTAATCTGGGTAATAAAGGAGTGCTGGAGTTGTTTATCTTTTCCAACAAGATGTCAACTCAAAGAAATGGGTCACTTACTATGGTGTTGATAAGGTAAACTTATCACTTGTTATTGGCAACTTTAAGCCGTTCAAATATTACACTAGGTATGAAAATGAAGACTAGAATAAATGTTCATGACTATTTCATTTATTTCCGAAATCCTCTAAGGACCAGCATTATTTAAATTCTTTGGCAATTCCAGAATATTTCATTGACCATCCATATAGAACCCACACGTATAGGATTTACTTCAATGTTCACCTTCTATTTAATACAGGTACATATCATGTAATTCTTTATGAATCCTCACGGTTCAGGAGGCAGCTAGAAACTTGATATGACAAGTGTGGTTACAAACTCCTTGCTAACTAAGGACGACTTCTACATACATATACCTACTCCATTTGAAATAAGATTAGTCATTTCAATAAACCTTTTTTACGGGTTATTCCCAAAGTACTCCAAAAAGAGTTCCTTTAACGACAGAAGGTAGATAATTTCAAGAGAGGTAACATATTTTGGTTAGATTTAGAATTAATAACGTACAATACTGAACTATATTCACTAGTTTTGATTAAGTCAGTAATTGGTCCTAATAGTACAAATGTCAACAGAGATAAATATATCAACCTAGGTAGACTGACATTCAGTAGCAATATTGAATTCAAGGCAGTTAATTATGTTACACATTATTAATGTACCAATCCACATTGCGGCCAACGTATAGGAAATACTTAATTAAATTAATTAAACATATTTATTTAATTTGTAAAATTTTGCAACAGCGCTTACGGACGTTAAATAAATACTTTGATGTGTGAAATTACAACCATAACTGCCCAATCAGACTGATTAAGGCATCAGCACCCGTAATGTGTAACACAGAGGTATGAGGAACAGGGTGTAAAGTTCACTCATATCCTCCGACCTCCGGGTGTCGTGTCTGGTGGACAACTGCTGCCGCGCTAACGAAGAAGACAATAACTTGATTTTGCCGCTTCCGAGATTGTATTTTTGATTGGTGAATTTGTTATGAAGTTTTAGTTTTTGCTTCTTGCTTACTGAAAAACAGAGTTCCTGAAGGATTCATAAAAAGTTACTTAGAAAGAGTTAATAGATCGATCCGCCAAAAATAGAGTTATTGTATTTTTCGTTAGCGCGTTAGTTACTGCCCAACGTGTCGGGATGTTGTATATATGCTAGTCGCGCTGTAAACTCTGATTGCGCGATGCAGGATTTCTGTGACGTCAGGTCTTTAGTTATCGCGTAAAAAAGTAGCCTATGTCCTTCTCTATATCCCAGGCTATATCTCTACCAAATTTCATGACGATCGGTTCAGCGGTTTAGGCGTGAAAACGTAACAGACAGACAGAGTTACTTTCACATTTATAATCCATACTAATATTATAAATGTGAAAGTAACTCTGTCTATCTGTCTGTCTGTCTGTATGTTACGTTTTCACGCCTAAACCGCTGAACCGATCGTCATGAAATTTGGCAGAGACCGATCGTCAAGGTATTTGGCCTGGGATATGGAGACGGACATAGGCTACTTTTTTACGCGATAACCGACATCCACGCGGGCGGAGCCGCGGGCAAAAGCTAGTATTAGTATGGATAGATAGTGCGGGCAATAAAGTTACGCTATGAACTGTGCATCGGTACGAAATCCTAGTTCTAAATCAAACGATAATATTGTTCTAAACGATACAGTAAATACCTAATAAATGTGTATAGAACTACACAGAGCAATGAACGCCTCAATAGCGATTTTATTATGATTGACAAAGCTGTAGTGGGCAAGACGTACACGTCACAATGACGCCCGCGCCTGCGCCCGCGCACGCCTTCTCGACGTCACGCGCCCAGCTGATCGCACGTCGCACCTACTCGACCGGTGTAAACAAATCATAGTAACGCTCCCACGCTCGAGTCGCGACTATATGAACCCGGCACAGAATAGGTCGCATTAATATTTATTCAAACTTCGAACGCAATTCGCGACTTCACACTGAATTAATCATTCTGATCTAGTTACCAATTAAGTGGAAAGCCGGCAAACTTCTCGTGAAGTCGAGACATATTGCGCTGTCAATCAATTGTCGCCCACATGGACATTTAATAACCAACGTGCGACGTAACTTGTCTCAACACGGTCGTTTAACTTGTCTTATATTTGTTTCGCGTGCGATTATTATCTAAGCGATAGGTTTCCAAACCGGTCACGGTCATTATATTTGGATGGCTACAAAAAATGTCGTCATTATAGTGATTAATATCGGGGTCAAACAGCTACCGGGCGTCGACATTCGCGTCAGTGAGGTACGAACTAACGTATTGTTAGATATTTAGGTTAACCAGCTGGTTTGCATATGGCGGATAGATGGTTTAGATAAAACGTCTGGCAAGCAACACAATAGGGAACTTAAACATATTGTATCGCGTAGGTGGTGTACTTCACACATTTCAATTTATTCAGCGAGCAAAAATGCTAACACAAAAGCTTTAAAGGTCATCGGTTCATTAATCTCTTAAAGCGATAGACTTATATTAATATTATGAATCTTGATATTCTAGAATAAATCAATTAAAAACATGTAATGGTATTTGGCAGCATGTAATTAGTAGCTGAAACATGAAGCAAAGGTATTTAAAAATAGTACATGTCATGTACATATGTAACGAGACAGATAATGGCGTCTGAATCCGAAATCTGTTCACAAATTAGAACTGTTGCCGAGTTCGTCGATTAAATCAACATTTTACTATTAACCATTTAGCTTACTAATAGCATTTCCATGTCAACGAGCGTGGTACAAGGTAAAAAGCGAACGTTACAATTACCACGTCGAACCATCGTCGACCATGGTAACGATACTGGCTATCCTCATCGAACCGAGGCGCGCGGTCCGTGATTCCCTCGAGCGGACGTTGCATTTGCATACATACCGACTTGCTATTATAGGCTATTACGTACATACCATACCTTAAAATTAACTAAGGTAAATAATACGATTGTATATACTAGGAATAATACATCTCCGGCTCGAACGTCGACGGCAATTCGGGACACCATTAATTTCTTCTAAATAAAGAATTCCAATATCTAATTAGCTAATATAATTTATTAACAGGGCCGTCTTCTTACAATGTAAGGCAATTTGTGCGTAAAAGTTCAGTCACTATTCGCGAACAAATTAGTTTAATTATAGCACCAGGAGTACAGTGAATGATGGAGCTATTAAACAGTAGATAAGCGAGTGGGCAAACATGAAACAACGAGTATTGAAAATAAACAGAGCAAATAGTCGACGAGGACGAAGTGCACCTGCCGTTCTGGTCACCACACCCGCACCTGCGAGTAGCGGCCAACCTGCATATTGTTGCTTTAAAAAAAATATTCTATCAGTTACATGCTTAGCCAACTGGAAGTCACTGATATAATTACAAGCGTGAAGAATGTTGTAGCATGAAATATTAAACATCAAAAATTTCACACTATTCTGTAGCCGTAACGGCGAATAAATTGGTAAACGCCTATACAGGGAATGTTGTCGTCATATTTCATAATCCAAATCATATTTCAGCGGAGGCGGGCGGCGTAGTGGCGACCGAAGAAGGCGAGGCGACACGCTCGGAAGAAATATATTGCTGGCTTGGCGGTGAGATGGCAAGGCGGCGAAGCTGCGAACTACGCACAAGATATCTGCCATCTCCAAGCGAGGCTAGGCCTTGTGCGGTTTATCTCGCCCGACTCGACGCCGTTTGGGAAATTGCGTACACAGCAAACAAAGAATTGCACATCGAGATAAGGAACCGGAGCGTATCGCGCGTATGAACGCCCCTCGACTCCAGTTCGCCACGCCTGACTGTAATAATCTAACAAATGAACACCGTTATTCCCCCTTCGGTACTCTCATCAACGTAAAGTACCATCATTATTTCAATGTTATAAACAAAAATGACATTAATGCAAAAACAGAAGGCAGGCGTGGACTCGAACGGCTGTTGGGGACAGTGAGATTCACTAAGATATTTCTAAACATACTCGCGTTACGATCGAATTCGGCCAGCCTGTTAATAAATAAAACATTAAGTAATGGACACCTACAGAACATTATCGGTTTTCCAAGACCTTGATGCGATGTAAGTAATGCGGAAGGAAGCTCGATTTAAGTTTGATAATCCGCAAGCCGCTGCCCGTCAGAGATAGGGCAGTTTTCGACGAGGGTCGGGAGTCCGCACGGACGCTCTTTGGCATTGGACGTTTCAAAGGGAGATTAGGCCTAGTTGGCACAAAAGAATAGCCGAGTTTTGGGCCGACTAACAAGCTTAAAATTTAAATGGTAGCAATATGGATGTGGAGCATGCGCGCGCTGACCACGGTCATTCGATAACCGTCGTCCGATCCAATGAGTACTTAACTAATATTTCATCGTTTACACACGCAAACGTGCCCGAGCTGCCATTGTGTGTAAATCCGAGCACGTCGACCTAAACAGATTAATTCCAAACGTGCTGTACTTTATGTCAATCGATACCAACGCATTTAAGTATTTAAATGATTAAAAAAACACGAAATTGTAAAGAAACGATAAAAGTTTCAGTGGCCACGCAATGAGAGTCATCTGTATTTCCCAAGGGTAGGAATCTTCAAATAAAATAGCAGGAGCCGAACGCGACATCTTTCGTGGCAATCCCCTCTTTCGGAAATATCACAATGTGAGGAATTTGGGGGCTTTGAGTGACATGACTGCCTTCGCTCGGTGGCTATTAGGGCGATGTTGGTATCTAAGGCTTTTACTGTTGCCTGTTGCAAATAAAACGACATCAGACTCTTAAAATTAGCTTTGAAATAGAAAAATCTCGCATATAGAAGGACCCTTTCGCGTACTTAACTAAATGTGAATTATTAATACAAATCGTTTTGAAAACGATGTAGATAGAAACAACCTAAGGTAGGAGTTATTTAAAATATTGCCTTTTAAATTTCCACATTCATCTTATGCGTCCTTGATCCTGCTGCAAAGTTAATGGAAGACGGAAGTCGATACAAAAATAACATTTCAAAAAGTTATAACAGGATTGAAAGGATGAGAAAAATACAGTCCGCCTATAAAGTTACCGTTTTCTACTTTAACGGCCGCGTAACGTCTGAACCGTGGTTTCATGTTTATGGGTAGAACACCAATAGAAGTGTTTGGAACAGTGGAACTACCTATAAGTTTGTGGTGCACGTATTCAGCCACCGCTCGTCTCGACTCACAAAGCGGAGTCAAGTTACCAACAGAAGAACACGTCGCGGTCGTCGAGCTCGCTGGGGAGCGCGGGGCAGGGTGTGGTGGAGGGGGGGTACACTTAGCGACGTGACATTTTCGCAAACAAGCCACGAGGAGCGAGGCAGGGGCGCCGTGAAATTTGCAACCTCGGCGCCAGCCGCCATCCAACCGGCCGCGAATAAATGGGGGAAATCGATGAGTAAATTCGGTGATCCGGGTCTCACTACACTCGCTGTCCGAAAGTAGATTATCGTTAAAATGTGCACATAAACGAGAATTTCCATTTAAATGTAAAATGATGGGAACGTCATTACAGCAGGATTAGCGGCAACAAAAATAAAATAAGGGTAAGGGCGACAATATTCGATTGGGTGTTGTGTTCAACAAATGTTGTAGTCACAAAGTATTAAATCTTTTTTCTGAAATTTAAATAGACGTAATGCTTATGTAATATAGGAGCTGGATCATTAATTAGGCAAAAGTATATGGTTATCAACTGTTTACATTAACGACATTTGATAAGAAGCTATAATTGTTAGCTAATCGTAAGTTTTCAAAACATACAGTTCGCACATTGAACCTGTGCACATATTTGTGTTATTTGTTTCTGTTTGTCTAGCAAATGAATTTATGTAAATCGGATAGAATCTACCCACTTTCCCTTGCCAAAACAAGAATAGTCACTATGGCATGGGAATTTATGACGACCAAACATTAATAATAAGTAGAACGCTGTGTAGACTCTCACAATAATGATAAACGAACGAGAAGACAATATACACGTGATTTAAAAAAACCTCCTTTAAAAACAAAATCGCCTTTGTTAAAACATTTAACACCAGCTCAAAGGAATCCATCTAATAACTTAATCGCTAGTCTGTGTAAAGGACAAAAATACAGCATGCGGATAAAAGGACCAATAAAACAATGGTATTTTTTTTTTCCTCCAACGCAAAATGTCCGCTTTTATCGTGATCGGCTTACGCGGCCAGGTACCAGGACGATATAAAAACAGAGCGATGTAATTAAGAGAAAAGATTAAGGGGCAAACCCACACCGGACACGCCTTAATTATTACAAGGGAGTAAGGGACTTTAAACACAGAATTCTTTTAGAAATTTTTCGCGTTATGAGTTGAACTTGGAAATCAAAGAGATTTTTTCTTTTATCAAGAATTAACACAGGCAATTACATTAGTAACTCAACAGATATCTTAAAAGAGACGTTTCTCAGATGTTCAATTGTTATATTACATCAGAGACGGCTACGGTCTTCATAATGCAAATGACTCGAGGCTTATAATTATAAATCTTAATGAACAACAACTAGTCGTGACTGGTTTATGAGATTTTATTAGCACTCAATTTCACATCATTCGGCTGAGTATGTAAAAATAAACATCATTACATATCTCAGATGGAACTATTTTGAAACCTATCCTAAAATTAAACGATCCAGTTACGCTAGTTTATCATAAATTTCGCGTGTGTCCCGAATACTAGAGCCTTCATTTATTTTTGCATAAGCGTTAGAAGTATGGATTATGTTAAAATAACCGGCAGCAGAACCTTCATGTGCCTAATTAGATAATTTACTTCATTGAATATACCAATCCCATTGCAAATACCTCAAAATTACATGATCAAGAAGAGGGGCGCAATTTTACTTCTTCAATTGAAGAAGTTGATTGTTATTAAAATGAAAGGTGTTAAGATTGAAATACCAAAAAGAGTATGATCGAAAACCTATTGCAATGAAGTACTCAAGACTGATGTTTTGCAAAACATTCGGCAATGTTTCACGTAAAAGTAGCCATTAATAAGATCGAGATACGAAATGTAACTGAACACTGAGCACATCTGTTCAACTCGCTGGCGATATCAATTAGTTATGAGATTCTACTGGTAATGCAGTAAATGTACTGCAATAGGCTCTTAATTACGGTACCTGACAATTTTGCAATGACAAAATATGGGAAACAGTCTACCTCTCAAGACAGAAGTAATAATTATCATTTATTAACGGTCTGTGTTCCGCAAATTAATCACTTGTTACGACAAATAACGATTACCCATTTTGCTCGCATGTTTTGAATATCATTTCAAGTTCAACTTTATTCCAAATTCATCTCTAGTCACAGACTTATCTACCTGCTTTTATTACTTCGGTGGCCAGGTAGTTTTATCTCAAGTTCATCTACTATTATCATAGCGTGTTGCTCTAAACAAATTAGTACCGTTTCGCAAACTACGTAACGGCTCGGCGCCAATAAAATGCAGCAAAAAATTCACTGCGAATACTTCTTGCTGCCTTTACGATTCTAGAGGTCATCGGAACTCGCCACATCGCCTGAACACTACGGGTTCTTAATTGTTCCAATATCCGCGAACAAATAATGACTTTTTATTGAAATTTTTACAAGGCAGGTAAACCATTATAAAATTCGTCAAAGAAAATAAAGGTTAACTAAATGACTACATCTTAAAAACACTCCTAAGGAAATCTTTATAACCCTGACCGATCATTGGAATTTAAACGCTTCGACTACTTCGCGGTTTCATACCTACCTACTTCAAATCTCTCGGAATATCAAAATAGCAAGTTAGGTGGAAAATCGAAATCTGTCACTTGGAAAATCGCTCGAATTTAAAATTTTCCGTTATAAGCGCGGCAAAAACGCAGCAGTGCGGCTGCGGAGGGTGCCAGCTCTTCAGTTACGGGTGCCGTACATATAATTTGATCAAACTTGAGATCCTACATAGCTATGCACAATAGTCGATGAATATGGGAGTTCACATATCCCTGGACTATGATCGATAAAAACTTGAGTAGCAGGAACCGTGTCCCGAACACCAGGAGCAGCACCAATATTAGAAACATTAAAGAAACGGAAAATTTGTAACCTATCCACACTTACAATGACGCACGCATGATAGGTATACTTAGAATGTGGCACTTAACATTCAAACTTAGTAATAAATGGATATATTCACATATTCGGCCAAAACGATACAGAGCATTAGAATATATTTCGAAAACGAATTTTATACCCTGGAAGATTTGGTCCTTTGGTCAACTTATTTGAAAATAGGCTAGTAGTATATTTATGAGTCAGGTTAACGGGCGCTTTATAGTTTCGGCGTGAGAATGAGTCACCAAACACTACAGTCGGCTTTCGTGCCTCGATCGACATGGCACCAAATGGGGATTGCATTTCATGATAGGAAACTTGATGGGAACAAAATCGATAACATGTCTGCCAAAACTTTTGCCCGCACACTAAAAGTCCTGTTAAAAAATGTCGTTATTTCCTCCGACAATTGAGTAATTTGTCTAATGCGTTTGCAAAACGATCGCAATACCAATATTTTGACGATATGATATTTCCTCGGCACGCAAAACTGTACTTAAATAACACATTTCACTGGGGAAACAGTCAGTACCGCTACATGTCTTCTTCATACTTATTTGCTGATGATAGTTTAAAATTGAGCCTTATCTTGGGCGTCGTAAGTCATAGATTGGTTTAATATGATGGATCAAAGTAAATGGAGCTCGGCCAAGAGGTATCGGAGGTAATGTAGGCAAATTCGCAAATCCCGATTGTGGTGTGGGTGGCCGTAAGCCTCCGTGTGAACAGCAAGCCAGATATGTATACTCTGTGAGATAGTAAGCATCGTGGAATAACTGTTTTTTACTAAATGTTAGCCGCGACCGGTTGTGAAATACTGATTTAACATTGATATTGAAAAAAAAACACGAACGGATGCAGTACAGTAGCCGACACTGATATTACAGCAAACTAGGGCTATTGTTTAGCAGCTCTTTCCCACTGCTGATTTTACATATAATTTTTTGAAATAAAGAAAGAAAGAAAAATATTTTATTTGGGACACACAGGGGCATTTAAAACTTACAAAATTCGCATTGTAAACAACAACAAAAAACATGATATTCCGCTCTTATAAAACAAACAAATAAGACTTTACCAATTGAATTCCAAAACCCTTATTAATTTTGAAATAAGCAACATAATTCAAGTTGCTAACTGCCATAATAAATAGGCATTTCCTTGGCAATAACAGATAATCAAGAAGGTACGTAGCACTACATTAAAACCATTAACAGCCGTATATAAACATAAAGTAGATAACATAAATGGTATACCATTAGACCTGCACAATAACACACATGATCGTAAGAATTTATACTGAACGCGGTACTAAATTCCATGTTACTGCAAAAAGAATGTAAACTATGGTCTGCGAAGCAGGATTCGAAAGAGTCGATACTTTTATATATTTTACTCGATTCTTGTCAAGCGATATTCGATTAGTTTCGAAACTTTATGCAAACACTCGATACTTTTAATGAACACTGTGACGTCACTTTCGTTCAAAAAGTTGTTTCTTGTTAGGATGTTGAGAAAATGTTTATTATTCATTAGAACTGATTCATTAATCAGGATTAGAAGTTAGACAAATAAGTGAATAGATTGTTTTATTAGATGTTTTACATAAATACATAAACTCACGCCTTATTCCCATGGGGGTAAGTAGAAACTATAGATCGCCACCTGTTACGCTCCTTACATACTACTTTTGCTTCATTTACGTTTACGTTGTCAGAACTACGCACCTGACTTTTCAAAAAAATCCCCAATTAGGTCACTATATTCTAAGGCGTACCCTCCCGACGTTTCTTCTCACATCTACCTTTTGTTAGACGCCTTTCGTTAATCCTCTCGACATGACCAAACCATCTAAGCATACTCTTTTCAATTCTTGTCACTACATCTTTTAAACCGCACCATTCCCTCATCACAATTTTTCAGCCTATCATTCATAGTCACGCCACACATGCTTCGCATATTTCTACAGCATTTATTCTACTTTCATGCTTCTTTTACCACACCCAACATTCACTTACATACATAAGCGTTGGCACCATCACACCATTGTAAACAGCCAGTCGAGCCTTTTTGGGCATCGACTAGTTGGTCACAATCGCATGTATAGCACCATTCACTTTATTTCCCGCAATCACTCTATATACACATCTTCATCAATCTTGCCATCTCTTGTAAACTGACTCCCCAAATACAAAAACTCATCTGCTATTTATTTTCACATCACACACCGATACATCCTCTTCTCTTTCAAACACCATAGCTTCATATTTTTCACATTTATATTCATCCCATTCAACTTATATGCCTCATCCATCGCAGTCACCATGTCTTGCAACTGTTCTGCTGATGGTGCAAGTAGAACTTGATGTTTTAACTTACAGATTATATGATGCAATACTCAATATGCAGGGTATCGATACTTTTGATTCGCTAGCCTACCAACGGTGGTTCTCCACCAGTAAATTGAAGTCCGTTTACACGGCAGCGGTTCGTTATTTTTGTTGGACTGTTAATTGCATGATGCGTTTTTGTTTGAGGAGGCGGATGTTTGTTTGAGCACACACAAGTTGACACGTCGATTTCGCCAAAGTGGATTCAAAATTCGAATGCAAAAGGACCAGCACCAATGTAAATTGATCAGGAAATAGACAGCTCTGGATAATCTGGCCGTCGCGTTGCTGCGTTGCATATCTACATTGCAGTGTATACGGGCGTTTCTTCCCTCTATGAGCTGTTTACGAAGTAACGCTCTGAGGAGGTTTTACCACCGGTATGTTAACTGCTTCAACTTCAAGCTTTTGTTCTAGTTGGTATGTAAACGAAAATTCTTTGGCTTTTTTTGTATTTTACAGCAAATAGAATTTATAGTGATGCTATCTATCCATACGTCATTGTTTTGGTAGAGCTCTTAGGAGTACGACTTCATAAAAATGTCGGTCCAAGAACATACCAAGGCGGTGCATTGCTAGCACTTTATAGTAATGTGAAATATTCAATTAAATTCCAAATTGATACGTATCGCAATAAAAGGTGAGCAAAATTACAAGCGTCTTTAAGGCTCCCACACACTGGTGCGATATCGCGGGCGCGACAAGGGTTGCACTGCCTGTCGCGCCCGCGATATCGCGCCAGTCTGCGCGAGCCTTTAAATAAGTATCGGCCAACAAGCGACATTCCTTAAAATGAAAACATTAACAATTATGTTTTAATTCCGCTTTTATTCCGATAGAATTATAAAGAACTAGCTTAAGCCTGCGGCTTCACCAGCGTGGAGTTCGGAAATTATCCAACGGGAACGAACTATCGGGATAAAAAAGTATCCTATGTCCTAATCCAGGTCATAGTCTACACACGTGCCAAATTTCATCCAAATGCGTTTAGCCATTTTAGCGTGAGAGCGTAACAAATAAACTTACTTTCGCATATTTAATATTAGTTAGGATTGAAGAAAGAAAGAAAGAAAGAAAGAAAAAACGTTTATTTGCGGTAAACATGACGCAAAAAAAGAACACAACACAAAAAAAAAAAAATAGTTTGGGGTAAATATGCGTCACATCCACGCAAAACGGCCATCGCTCAGCATAATGCTGCGACCCTATGCGAGACAGAGCCCCAGCGCTGGTTTTCAGCGAATTGAATTGAAGAATTGAATTACTTGTGCAAGGGCCATAATACAAGTCTGTTCCGTACAGCCGACAGGATATAAGTAATAACGATCCATAGAGCGGTGGCACTGTGACAGATGGGCAGGTGTTCGCGTGCCAGCTGTCACGGCCATTTTCTCTTCCCTCACCACAGCACCTGTGCCTCAAGGGAAACCAAGCAGTATTTTACGTGCTCAACAATGTATCTTGAATACATCTATACAAATCTATACAAATGAATAAAAGTGTCTGTTTGTAATTTTAAAATAGCAGCTTTTTACTAAATGCTTATGAAAGTATATTATACGGTACTATTACGAGTAATAATTCTGTCTGTTTATTCCAGCTTTTCTCCGAAACGGCTGGACTGATTTTGGCGAGACTTTCACTGGCAGATAGCTCATGTTATAAGGAGTTAGGATATTTTAGAAAAAGCCACGCGGGCGGGTAGGCATCCGCTGGATGTGGGAAGCACAGAACCGGTCGAGGTGGCGGTGCTTGGGGGAGGCATATGTCCAGCAGTGGACGTCTTCGGCTGAAATGATGACGCGAGCGAAGGCGCGAGCAGTTAATTATAAATTAAAGTCGCTTTTCGTATCTGTCCGTGTGACCGCGTTGTTCTTCTAAACTATGCAACGGATGATTTGATGCAGTTCTTACCAGCATTTAGAGAAACTATTCCGGAGGGTATATGTGTACAATACATTAATATTAATAAAGAAATCTTGATGTTTTGTCAAATCAGGTGTAGAGCAGGGGCGGATCGCTAGGTAAACGATATACACGAATATTTCTTCAATTTCACAATAACAATGAGTGTCAAGAATATCAGTTTGTAATAAAATCATTTGATTCAATTACACTGGAGAATTTAACGCTGCGTTCGCAGATCTTGAGACTTGTTAATCAATTAATTAATTTTCTACACGATACGCGCCGTTGTACCATTGCGGGCACGAAAATCTAACCACCTTGAAAACAATATCCTCTGAACACGATGACCATACCTGTTTAGTATACCATAAAATATTTTTATTATTGGTCGTCGCTAAAAGGGGCGGTCTTTTCGTATCGTGTAGATAATTAATTAATTGATTAACAAGTCTCAAGATCTGCGAACGCAGCGTTAAATTCTCCAGTGTAATTGAATCAAATGATTTTGTTACAAACTCCGATATTCTCGACACTGATTGCTATTGTGAAATTTAAGAGACATTCGTATATCGTAAAAACTTTTGGTTTAAATACATTTCTCAGACTCTATTACAATAATAACAGATGTCTAACCACCTCGCGACTGGATTTCTAACGGTCTTTTTTTTTATTTTTTTTTTTATTTACTATAACAAGTGTCTCAGCAAAAATCTGATGCTACGATGCTATTGGTCGATGAGCGTAGGTAAGCGTTACTATAGCGGCCGAGCGCTGCAAGCAAGAATAGTCCTTACGGGTAATATCACTGCGCTCAAAGTTTTTATTACCTTATTATTTCAAAAATTATAAGTAACAAAATGGGTCCACAGCGCTCCAAAATAAAATATTTTTTATGATATTTAATATAATGTTTCATGCTAAATTTATATTTTTGCTAACTCTACTCAAAATTTCTTGGAGCGCGGTGAAACTAAAATATGGAAATATTTTATTTGCTACAAATTCTTGGAGCGTTGTGGAATCAATGTATGAACATTAAAATTATGAGAACAATGGGCATTAGAGCGCAGTGGAACTACCCGTCCTTACTGTGGTGGTCCGATGTCACAGACCGCGATGGTACAATGCCCAATGAATCAATGAAACGATGCATAATATAAATGGTTTAGTGATGTGAATTCATTAATAAGTTAGTAATTAAACTCACGAATGGACGCCTTAATATGGATGAAATGGGATCCAGCAGAACGCGATCTTACCTGTAACAAAAAGGTAACAAAACATTAGATGACAGTACTTTTACTCATTGCCGTAATTTATTATTGTAGTATTTTTTTACCAACTTCAAAAAAGGAGGCGGTTCTCAATTCGTCTGTATAATTATACTAGCGTTTGCCGGCGGCTCCGCCCGCGTATCGCGTAAAAAAGTAGCCTATGTCCTTCTCTATATCCCAGGCTATATCTCTGCCAAATTTCATGACGATCGGTTCAGCGGTTTAGGCGTGAAAACGTAACATACAGACAGACAGAGTTACTTTCACATTTATAATATTAGTATGGAAGTATGGATATATTTTTTTTTACTCAATCGTGGACCGATTTTGGAAATTCTTTCATTTGGTAGAGGAAGCTTGCTGCGGTGGCCCCAAATAAATTGTATTAACTTTGCTTGGGTAGTTTTTGAGTTACCTTCAACAATACGTAAATATTTAATCCACTTGATGTATGTTAATGATGTTATAAAACTTCCTGTCACTGTTTTACATAGCAAAGTGGTATTCGAATTGGTGTGGGGTAGGAACCACAACTAAAAAAAAGTGAAGTGGGACTTTTTTTTTGTTGTAACAAAGCTTTTGCCTAATCATTCTTCACAGACATACGAACGACAACACGAAGGAAGAACACCTTTTACTGTACTCAACAAGCACTTAAGAGCTTTCATCCCGCGCGGGCTGACAACGTCGCATTTCTAGAGGTTTTTCGTGATTATTTTAATTAAATTTAAATCGAAGTAATTTTTTTCTCAGCCAAGAAAGAAAGAAAAAGAAAGAAAGAATAACGTTTATTTGGTCACAGTTCGTGAAACACAAAATACAAAAAAAAAAATTAAAGTGAAATAAAAAATGTTATAAAAAAATTGCTGTGTGCCTCACGGCTGGGCCAAGCACTCGATCTTTGGTATTTAAGTATGCATGCTATTTTTTTACAGTTATTTTGGTATTTACTCATAAAAATGGACAAATTGACAATTATTTTCCATTTGTAGTATTACGACTAAATATTTGTATTTACTATAAAGTAAATGTTAAAAATAACTATAAAATACAACGATGTAGTACTAGTGCTTGGCTAAAAAAATTGTACTTTGATTTACTTAAATCTGAAATCACGAAAAACATCTAGAAATGCGACGTAGCCAGCCCGCGCGGGATGAACGCTCTTAAAAGTAAATAGGTACCAAAAATCTTGATTAACCAGTAATTATTGAACATTTCGGAAATATATTAGTATGACAGGTGAAGTCTTGTAACACAGTGTAAAAAAACTAGCGCTGAAGTGTCAGTCCAACAGTTAATATGTTTGAAATTGAAAAGTGAACATGTAACGTTTTTTGTTAGTCTGCTGCAATCTGCAATCGGTAGCCTTGTGGTACCCACTTAGCATAGCAAAATAATAAATATTTTGTGTTAGTTACAGTTAGCAGGTAAGTATTTATTTTTCACAAGAATAGTATAGTTATTCTTGTTGCTTGTTATAAGACTGGCTAGACCTTGATAAATATTTCGCAGAAGATTATGACGGCCGTCCATTAATTCATCCACCCTTTCTTAACTGAAATGCTTAGCTATTTCATAAACCGTTTTGCAACTTGGAAATTTAAGGTGTCTGCACACAGCGGGCGCGGCGCGGCGGGACCGGGCGTGGCGGGGCGCCGACGCGACGCTGAGCAGTTGTAATGTACTAGATATTACGGAGGACGCCACACAGAGCCGTCCGGCGCGACGCGACGTGACGCGACGCTCTGTGTGGCGTCCTACGTAATATCTAGTACATTACAACTGCTGAGCGTCCCGCCCCGCCGCGCCGCGCCCGCTGTGTGCAGACACCTAAATTGATACGAAAACATCGCTACAGAGGAATAGAGATTTAAGTCGAAATCGCCAGGGTAGCCAGTATTTGCAAGTCAGTGTCAGGTTGTATGATGGTCGGAATATGATTCGCGGCCGTAACAAATCTGTATTTATAGAATTACCAATAATCATTAAAATCATCAATAAAATACATTTTTTTTTTAAATAAAAACGTTGCTCCACACTAGGAATTTCTCCTGTATTGTGTGTGCGTTTACAAACATTTAAACTCACAAACAGCCAGACCCGAAACAACTACTTGAATGACAATTTCATGAAATATTAACATTTGTCATAAGTCATTTATTCATTTGTTTAACATAGGGATGTATAATAATAATAGTATAAAAGATAATAAAGAGTGCGCTATGTTATGCCAGAGAGCGTACAAATGATTGTAATCAATAATCACAATAAGAACACAGATTAACACAAATATAATCACACAATTCATAATGCGGATTCATTAATAAAAAATAAAAAAAAAGGAGGAGAATACTAACTTAAGGAGTTGTATTACTGATTCTAATGATTATATTTCTGTAAATACATACTTGTTATGGTCGCAAATCATATATCAACATACACCCAGAGAATAAGAAAAATTGTAAGATAATTTGAACTTTGCGGGCTACCTTAGCACTTCCCCCTTAATATAATTTACTAATCGCATGCATTATTCAAGTTAATAAATATTTACAAAATATATACCTAACTTAATCTAATAATAATCTGTACATGTTCTTATATAAAAAGAAGGAAAATAATCATAATTAAAGCTTCAAAAAATTCGTCCGTATCGGACTATCGGTTTCAACAGAAAAAGTGCCCAAAAGGCTGGCAGCATTGCCACGTTGTATGGTGATGCTGATTCTTTGGCCAAATAAATAGGCCAGCCCGCTGGTCACGAAAAGAATCGACTAGAGAATAAGAATAGATATTTATTTACATATGGATTAATATTTCACATGCAACTGAAAAACATATGGGATTGGTCCTTTTACCCCCATTGCAAACAAATGCCAAAAAGGACAAAGAGTAACAGATATTCTTTTGTATAATTTACCCTACGACAAGAGAGACAAAGCATTCGCCAGACAGAAGCTAGGTTGGTATCATCAACATTCATTCAAGTATGTTGAGGTCAGGCTCTTGCTAGTCTAACAAAAGAAGAGCTATACCGATTTTCAGCTGCATCTTGACACATTAACCGTGACATCACTCCTGTGTGTGTGCATATAAAGCGCTGAGAAGACGATGGACAATTTGTCCAGGACGATAAAAGGTATGGAAAAAATCAATGTTATAATATAACTAGAGATCGGATAATCGGATGCATATTTACCTAAAGTTAATTTTTAGCTATGAAAGTATGGAAGCAGCTTCCTAAAATATATTTTTTTTTTTTGTAAGAAATGGGTGTATAGTATGGATGCGACATCAAAAATATTATAAATTAAAAATACCCGGGATTCTTGGATTGCATAACTATTCAGATGCATATTTATTTAAAATTATTTTAACCCCCTATGCAAATATGTGTATGTAGGGTGTAAGAGTAGGGGTGGTGTGTTAGTTAAAATTTAAAAATAAAACACCGAAACCGCGGGATTTATTCGATACAAAAGCGCTTTCCATAATAGCAAACATCTCAACTTCAGGTGAATATGCATCCAAATATCCGATCTCTAAATATAACGTACACGTAAGACAAATAAGACTGCCTGGATTTTCTTACGATTCTAAATACTCCGCGAACAAATTGTCCATCGTTTGCTCAACATTTTAAGGCTTCAACACAAAGGCACTGCGTGTCGCGCGACGAGCGGTGCCTTTGTGTTACGTCGCGTGTCGGGCCTGTTTGTAGAAGCCTTTACTCGACTAAATCCGATTTTTATTCATAGATGATCTCGGGACAAGTTTTAGCGGAGCCGCGAAGACAGACAGGCGAGATAAGCAAATGGCAGCCCAAAATTTAGACTGAACAAGTGTGCCAATCAATACAAGGTACGTATAACAGGTAAAACTCAGTAACCAAGTGTATTGGTTCGTTAATAAGGTAATTACGAGGTGGTTACAATGTCGGTCGGATGGGGGTTCATCGCACTCGAGCGGAAACGGGCTGGGGGCTCGAGGGACGGTACCAGTAGCCCTTCCATTTGTGAACAAATAAAAACTTCCTCCGTAACGGCTATAGTTACATAGAAACAATCTCTTCACATGCGTACGGTCAGCGACAGAAGTCGATTAACATGGCTATTATTATACATCATCTAAATTGACGACGTTGGAACCAGAGTGATCTAAGTGATATTTTTGCCAATACTGAGGTTATTACACTATGGCATAGAAAAACCATTCTTCCTTGAGGGATCACAACATGTCACTATAAAATTGGTACGGTCTGCAATGTGAAGGCATGCCACACTGATCAAGTAAGAGATGCACTTAGATCACTAATGGTCCCAATTTTACTACTCAGTTCTTAACGTTTATGGAAAACCAAAGTGATCTAAGTGCAATAAAGAAACAATAAATTATCATGGCTCATAAATTTCTTACAACAAAACCTAACATGTTTCCTTATTTTTCTCGAAAACATACTTTTGTGCCCTAGATCACTCTGGTTCCAACGTCGTCAATTAACACCAAATGATTCGATACGTTGTATTTCAGCATTTCATATAATAGAGCTATGAATTAATGTTATTTT
The DNA here is from genome assembly GCA_947523025.1 of Dryobota labecula. Classification (NCBI taxonomy): domain Eukaryota; kingdom Metazoa; phylum Arthropoda; class Insecta; order Lepidoptera; family Noctuidae; genus Dryobota; species Dryobota labecula. The sequence continues at coordinate 6,261,012 of OX383292.1, forward strand.
TTATTTAATTCTGTTCTGATTTTAATTAAATAATTAGCTCAATCATTAAGACTTAAAAAACTGAAGTGTTAGGAGAGCGGTCCACTAGCTTTATAAAAAATATTATCTCGTGACTGATCGATAAGGAATTATGAAAAATTACTCAATAAGGAACCTCGGTAAGTGTGTCTAGAATTTTCTAATACCTTTTACACGAAGCAACAAAATTCAATCTAAAGAAAAGCGGCCACATTCCTCTAGATCGTATTTTGTTGCTTCATGTCTGAATATGAAACTATATAAAAGGTATGTATTAGAAAAAAAGACACACTTACCGAGGTGCCTAATTGAGCCGTTTTTCATAATTCCTTCTCAGTCACTAGATAATATTTAACTAAAGGAGTGGCACTAGTGGATTTTTGTACGACTTCTTAAGTAAGGACTGTCTTTTGACGCTGACTACGTTTTCAAAGTTACACTGGCTACACACAATGGACCGAAAGAAACGACCCACTGTTTTTATCGGTGGTTTTGGAGAAAAGGTGACGACAGCTTATACTCATACAGTTCAAGCATATGGTTTACCTTAGGAAGTGATAATTATTTAAATGGCAATAAGAAGCCAAGAAAGTCAGCTTTTTATTCTCCACGTTGCTTTAAAGCAACGATTCTCTTATTCCTGTTATAAATACCCATCAAAATTCTGACATGAGAAGCAGAAGAAGGAATGTATGCCAATCTAAATCAGTAAAAACCAAATTTGCCCGTAATTTCTTTTCTTTTCTTGGCCCATTTCTATACAACAGACTTAATGATTTACTTTCAATTCATACCCTGAACAAAACAACTTTTAAAAGAAAAATAACTGACTGGCTTATCACCTTAAATTATACCCAAATTGAAGATCTTTTCAAAACCATGTCCTAACATAATGTTCCCTTTGCAACGCACAATTACACAACACCACATTCTCACACTCCACATCACACACACACCGCACACATACACTCACATCTTCCTTTGCATGTATCCTTAATAATTTACTTTACTTTCTATATTTTTATTTTTGTAAATCAATTTTTATGAGCAATATTGCAACATTATAATGTATGAGATTTTTATTTGAATAATATTATATGCGAATCAGATCGTCTCCAGTACAACAATAAAAATGCAAAACTTTGTTTTAGGGGGCCTGGTGACCTGACATACAGGTTTTGAAAAAAACCTAGTTTAGGCACCAGTCTTCCACAAATTAATTATAAAATTGTGTCTGTAGACTTTGGACTAATTCTCTGTAATTTGTGGTAAGAAATAAATAAATTATTATTATTATTATTATTATATCTTGCTTGAATTCGCCGCTAGAGGCGCTAGTGTTGAGTGAGGTCTCTAGGAATGTCAAATGTGAAACTGAACGTTCACTGTCTGCGGGATTTTCTATCGCAAATTGTTACAAATTATTCTTATTTGTAAATATTGTGTCATTCCAGATTAATTATGGCTTATGATTTTAAGTAACAACAGGATCTCATTTCGTAGCACTTTGAGGAATAATGATATTTGTCTGCTAAATGGTTACCAATTTTTGGAACATTATAATGTAAATAACAATTGTATATTTGAAAAGTGCAATAAAATAAACATTTTATGAAATAATGAGTACTTAAACATATTCAAAACATAAAATAAAATTACTGACAGGACCTTACTCGCCAGTGGCGCCAACTGTTGAGCACAAAAACGATAGCCCCCAATAAATGCAACCGACATAACTAGAAAGTATGAAATTAGGAAAGTAAGTACCTTACATTTATTTATATTGTTTATAACTCGTAAATATTACAGATAAGATACCGTCAGCTAAATGAATGAAATCAAAACGAGGTTTGATAAGATGGGCTGTTTGACTCTCACTGATTAAAAGTTGTATTCAATTCAGTGTTGATTACGCGCTAAGTGCACTATGGTTCGCGTCGACTGCTACACTTTAGCGTTCAACGGTATAACTATTCGTATTTAAGTGGGCTATCAAAGTAATTATTATTTGATCAATGACTATGGTGTGGAAAACAGGCCTACCATGTAATTTATCAATCACGTTTCCGACTATACAATAATTCGATACTTTAATGGATACTCAATCATTTGTGTCTAGTTCAGAGTGAATAACAGGAAAAAACTCTTAAAATAACTCTACTAAACTATACTCCATTTGAATTAAGATTAGACATTCAAAAACCTTTTTTAACGTCCGTTCAACCAAATTTGACTTCTATTCCGTAGGCATAAGGATGGCATTAAAGCATAAAAGTGGTTACAATACCAACTGTTTACTCCAGCTGCCATGTCATGCCACCAACGCAATAGAAGTCAAAATCAGTTGAACGGACTGTAAAAACGGTTTATTTAAGTGTCTAATCTTATTTCAAACAGAGTATAATAGTTACATTTTACCCCACGTAATACAATATTGTTGAACAACATAATAGTTTTAACAACGCAAGCAGTGAAATGAAAATAATCTATGTTCGACGTAAAGAGGGCGCTCACGGGTCCACATGCGAAAAAAAAAAAACATTTTGACTGAGAAGGAATTATGAAAAACGGCTCAATAAGGCACCTGTCTAAAAGGGCTATGCTCAATTTTGGTACCTTTTTTTTTTTTTTTGATTGCACACTAACGCCACCTTGTTAGATGTGTAGAGTACTTCCATTCAAAAACAATAGTTACTATGGCAGCTCAGCTCTAAAGTACATCCGTCTCGAGTTATGCATCCTAATCTATGACGCGTATTTAATTAGGAATACTAAAAATAGTTACCTTTAATGGTCCTATACTATTTATTTCATAGTACAAACTCTATTGGACTCAAGATGCATCATATTGGCGTAAGTGGCATAGTGTGACATCAAGTTACACTTCATCGTAACAATGTCATGAGTATTTTATTAACAAAACTGAAAATATTAGTGCTTCTTATGCCCTTATCTGGTCTATTTTTTAGTTTGAACACTATCTGGACTCAAGTTACGTTACGTCCTTACATTTCAGGCAAAGCCCTTTCTAATACCTTTTATATAGTTTCATATTGAGACACGAAGCAACAAAATACGATCTAAAGGAATGTGGCCGCTTTTCTTTAGATCGATTTTTTTTTTGCTTCATGTCACAATATGAAACTTTATAAAAGGTATTAGAAAATTCTAGACACACTTACCGAGGTTGCTGGTTGAGCCATTTTTCATAATTCCTTCTCAGTCACGAGATATTTTTTTTTAAAGGTATGGTTCTAGTGGGCCTGTGAGCGCTCTCTTAAAACATACAAAAAACCACAATAGTTAAACCCGGCCGTAAAATATTGTTATTAACAAACTACAAACTAAACGGGCTGTTTTTCTGTTAGGTAGGACTAATAAATACCTACACACTAAATATAATCAAGCTGCAGCTGATCGTACAGATTAAACTTTGTACAATATGGAATAAAGGCTCGTACAGACTCGCGCAATATCGCGGGCGCGGCAGGCAGCGTCAAAGAAATTGTGCTACTAGTGTCGCGTCGCGCCCGCGATATCGCACTAGCCTGTACGAGCCTTAATCGATGCCCAGATATTAAACTCTCTTCCGATTGATCTTACGGCCCAGAGTTCCATTTTTTTTTTTCTTTCAGACGTAATGAACCCTAAAAATTGTGTATTTACATTATCAAAGAACAAAATATTAATATGAATCATATCGCACACTATCCATACTAATATTTTAAGGCATGAAAACGTATAACTTTATACGTTTTCACGCCTAAACCGCTGAACCGATATTCATGAAATTTGGCAGAGATATAGCCTGGGATATGAAGAAGGACATAGGCTACTTTTTTACGCGATAACCGACATCCACGCAGGCGGAGCCGCAGACAAAAGCTAGTCTTCACATAAATGATTGATAAAATGTATCTCACGACACGTTATTCACCTTTTAAAGTAGACATCAGGCAAATACAAATATAGTTTGGTTCAGAATCATGTCTATATAACCACAGTGTTTAACTACCAAAATAATAAAATATGTGTCTACTGCTGACCGTTTTTCCTGTACTTATCGAATGTTCATTTATTTCAGGAAATTGTTTAATTATTCCCTAAACAGGGAGTCATAACAATTATATAACTAGAATGTACAGACGCCAGCACATCAAGTTACCAACAAACTGTCAGATTTTTTGAACAAGGAAAGTATTTTTTTTTTTTAATTATTATTATTTATTTCGTATCACATTAAAAATACACACAATCCATATAGTATTAGTAACAACAACTAAAAAAACTATGTTAGTAAAACTTACAAACTAACCTAACAACAACTAATAGCTTCGTGGCTCAACACATGTTGGCACGTGCCTCCGCACCCAGTGCCTAATAAAGGGGTTGTCTACCTTATATGTTTTTACTAAAATTTAAATTTTCATTTAAAGGATTTTAATCGTTTGGAGAAAGACAGTTTCGTTTATCCTGATTTGTGCAGTTGGCTACTGAACAAAACTTCACAATCCTTATCAACTTGCATTTTAGTTTTAAATTAATTTAGTCGATAATTTTAACCATGTTGTAGTCTCCTGTAATTGAAGGAGTAGATTGGACAAAAGCGTCGTATCTCTATATTCTTTATTTTTTTTTTTTTTTTTTTTTCATCTTTTGCTGATGGCCACAATAATAAATAAATACTTTAGGAACTTATTCGGCCTAGATTGCAGACAGCCTCTAAGATGACGATAACCGACTATTAATGATTTTATACTGAAGATCACGTCTAAACGGGCTGTGTTAATGATTTGGCAAAATAAAATATAAGTTAAATTCGAGCATTTCCTTGATAACTTAATATATGAATATATTAGATTCTTTTTATATTACATAGTGAAATTAATTTGTAAAGTTATGTCTAACGCGGATAAAAAACTGAGAATTACGCAAAATCTATGAAGCGTATTTTTCTGAAACCTTCACCTTTTTGAAAATAATTTGATTATATTTTTTTTTTTTTATTGATCTTTAAGTATACGTGTTTTATTAAAATACCTTTTATTATTGTATTTTAAATTAATAATGCGTCTTATTTGGGACAGCGCTCCTGGATGGGTGAGTCCTATTTTACTGGCTGGACGTACGACGCGTTGCGTGAGCTCAGTACAGAACACGCACGCTAACCACTCCAGGTCACTGGCATTTATCTGCGTCTTATTAGGTATTTAGGACAGTGTAGGGCTTTTGATGGCATCGTCCCAGTCCAGATATTAAAGAAAACTTTTGCACATGACAATTGACATTTAATCATAATTATATCGCGAAACGACTCCATTTCTTAGTCACACCATTTATAGGATTTCGCGATAACCAGATAGTTATTCTTTAGTTAGTTAGTTAGTTATACTTTAAACGCAATTACATTTTAATACAACGTTATCAGTGTAGTAATAATTTGTTGAGTTAGCGAGTTAGTTTCCGAGTTATAGAATTATTATCATTGCTATAATAACAATAATTCTGTATTGGAGGCGGGTATTGTTAGCGCCCGCGGCTCTCTTGTGAGCAGTAAATAGTAATTTAAAGTCTATTGAGATACTGATTAGCGCAGCTGTTATTATGTAATGAAAAATATTAGGTATTATGATTAAATTCATGTGTTCGAGAGATGGTATCCTTTGAGGTTGCTTGTTGTTCAGACTCCATGGTTTGCGGACGCAGCTATCAATCATCTCATCCCCTCGGTCCCGCCGTCTCGCAGCCCCGCCCACCCTGCGCCGCGTCCCGGCCATGGCGATATTTTCACAAGATCCCTCCTGTAGGGGCCGCGTATTTGCTATCTCGCGCAGCTGGTCGCTATGTTTAATTCGGTGGATACAGACTTAATTGGAGCTCACCAGGGAGCAATAAATAATACGAGAAAGTTAAAATTCATACTATTGTTTCATTATGTAATCTAATTACGTAATTAATTAGTCTTAATTCTCATAATTAATTGCTGAAGGTCAGCATTGCCTTTAAAGTTCAACAAAGCAATGTCTCGATTCAAATACATTACAAAGAAACTCTTTCTGAATGGCAAACTATTCTTGGAGCACTTAGTGGTTTCCACAAAGTTGCTCGTGTTAACGGGGTAAAAGTTTTATTTTTTCGAGACTGGGTTAATAACGTGTATTAAAGTGAAATGATCCGTTTACAGCGGCTCAATAAGTAGGAGCGCGGCAGGTAACTGGGTAATCATGTAATGGGTACAATTAAGTGTATAATGGTGGCGAACGATTAACCCAGAGACCTTTGTGTGCGGTATCGTGATCAGCTGAGCGGTGCTCTCGGCTACTTGGCAGCACTGCAGCACGACGCCCCGACCTACTTCACGGTACGAATGCGATAGCAAAAGACCGCCTACCGCCTAGCGGTCTATCTAAATCACACCAGTCGCCACATGCCATTAGGTTCAAACTCAATCGCGTTACGTAAATCTCTCATAAATATCACACCAACACTAAAACTGTCGACGTTATCGTCTGCTGTCATAAATAGAATATTAAAACGTTGATTGAACGTTAAATCATCAGTTCCTGCTTTCGCAAATTCTTGCTGTTCAGCAAATTACACGGAATAATCACATTCACGAACAGTTACTAGGTTAGAGAGCACTTTTTGCTATTCAATCAAGCTATCGGGACATTTGACAGTTATAATGACGAAGCAGTATTTCTAGTAAATAGATTTTTACAGCGATTCGAGCGAGACAATTATGTACTGCGAAATAAAATGGTAGTAATTTTGTCTACCTCGTTGGTCTAGTGGTCGCAAGCGCTATTGTCAAGCATATGGTCCTGGATTCAATTCTCAGGCTGGTTGAGGCGTTTTTCCATCAGGAATCTCTCAGTAGCAGCCCGGAGTCTGGTTTAGTGCCCGGTTGATGGCAAAAGGCTAGCTTCCCATTACGACGCAGATATATGCCAGTGACCTTGAGTGGTTACCTTGCGCGTTCTGTACTAAACTCACGCAACGCGTTGTACGTCCAGCCGATAATAGGACTCGCCCATCCAGGAGCGCTGTCCCAAATAAGACGCATTGTTCATTTAATATACACTAGCTTTTGCCCGCGGCTCCGCCCGCGTAGATGTCGGTTATCGCGTAAAAAAGTAGCCTATGTCCGTCTCCATATGCCATGCTACATCTCTGCCACATTTCATGACGATCGGTTCAGTGGTTTAGGCGTGAAAACATAACATACAGACAGACAGACAGAGTTACTTTCACATTTATAATATTTGTATGTATAAAACAAAAGGTATACCTATTCTAACTACTAACGTATACTAAAAGATCAATAATTAAATTATCTTTTAAAAGGTGAAGGGTTCAGAAAAATACGATTGATAGATTTTGCGTGATTCTCAGTTTTTTATCAGCGTTAGACATAACTTTACAAATTAATTTCACTATGCAATATAAACATAATCTAAAATATTCATATATTAAGTTATTAAGAAAATGCTCTAATTTAACATATATTTTTCCACATCATTAACACTACTCGTTAAGACGTGATCTTCAGTATAAAATCATTAAAAGTCGGTTATCGTTGTCTTAACATAACTGGCGAAGCGTGGGTGTACGGTGGCCAGCACATCAAGTTACCACAGACTGTCAAATTTTCTCGTTCGATTTTGAAATTAATCACCAACATTTTAAAGTTTAAAATCGTTTGGAGAATTTCGACAGTTTCATATAGCTTTATTTGCTGGCCACTGTAGTATAAGTAAACCTCTACCTGACCCACCGCGGATTAAAGTCGTGATGTTTTGTTATGTTATGTGTGATTCTGATTCCTATTAAAATGCTATTGTTATCTTAAACGTTGATTGCAAAGCAGGGGTAACAAAGAGTTGGTTAACTAAAGGAGCCGCGATTCAAAACACGCGGTAACATGTATAACATTGTAGTATCAGAGGAGCGTGCCAGCTTGCCGGGCAGTCGGGCAGTTAACCCACATCGACTGCCAGCACATAGTGTAGTGCGGAAGTCATCGCGGACCGAGTCACCGCTGTGCGTATTGAGTAGCATAGATTTCAATTAGTTAAACTGAATGTAGAAAATATCATCATTCAAATTTATTTATTTGTAAACAGGTAATACAGGATAAATTTTATAAGTAACCAGTGCGAAAATATTTTTTGGTGGTTCAGTATCAGTAATAGAACATTTCCATTATTTGTTCAATAATTTTTTTTGGTCCTACTTATAAATCAGCAAAATATGGATACAATCTATTCGTAATAATATCAATGGGCGAGCGCACAGCTGATAGGAGTACCTACTACTGCGTACCGCTTCACTGACCGCGCCGCCAGGCGCGTTGCGCGACGAGTATCCACTATCCAAACTCAAAACTCAAACTCAAAGCATTTATTTCAATTAAACCATTTACAGGCACTTTTGAATTGTCAAAGAGACGGTCAGTTAGTCAGAGTCGGCAAGTTGAAGCTAGATGCCCATTCCAATACGTAGATCACTATGGAGAAGAACGGACAAGAAACTCCAAGGACACTCTTTTAAATCAAGATATTACATAATCCTGGGTACATTATTCTTGTTGTTTCTATATGTGAGACAATGTAAAAACTAATAAAACAATTCAAAATATAAAATTACAAATTAAAAATAAGCCCTGGCAGTCAAGAGATGACCAGTCCCAACTGACGGCGCCCGTTCACGAACATGACGCATGGATCAGCACCATCCAGCTCAACCATTTTGTAGGGAACCGAATGATCCAACACATATCCATATTCCAAAATAACAATTTCAAAATGAACATCTTTCGTTAACGATAACTTCATTTTTTTGTACTAATACATATCAAAATAAGAAATAGGTTTATAATAAAACACGTTTAAGTTTAATTTGTCAAAATTTGCGAACTGAATAAAAACTTTTCCTGTATAGTGTGGGTACATGATGTTATAAAATAAAAATATTGCGTCACTATGTGCTGCCCTGCAAGGCGTACAAACATTGCTTACACAGTAGGTAATAGGAATAAAGGTAGTATAGCCTAATTACAAAAATACTGCTAGAGTAACAATTTTGAATCCTTTAGCAATAAAAAAAACATAAACAAATTAAGGTAAACTTGAAGTACTGTGAAAAAGGTATTTCGGATTTTAGTTTTCTTCTAAATATTCATTTTGTAGTGTATTAATATGCTTCCTGTATAAACACTCCTTATGTCTTTTGAAGATTTTATCGGTTTAGGGAGTTTTTTAAATATTTTTGGAGCCATTCCTAAGAAACTTTTTGAGAATAGGGTTTGATGGGTTTTGGCCTTAAGAGCATTTGTATCTGTATGGCATTTATTGGCTAGGGTTTCAAATTAGATAGTCATTTTTGATAAACATGGCAACTTCATAAATATATCGACGGCAACAAACTATATAGAGTGAACTGCACTTATTACGAAATTTACTCTTTTATATAATTCGACTCAGAATTCTTTGTTATGTCATAGGATTTTTTTTTTTTGTTTATGATTCTCAATTTTTACTGATATTCACGAATATAAAGACAACTACAACAATTTTTGCCGGTATCAAAAAACCGTTTTGGAACAAAAAAATATTACAGTAATATTGGCCTTAACCATTTCCATGGTAATGCCCTATTAACTAAATTATGTAAAATAGTAGATAGCTTTTTTCTTCTATTAGTTATCACCAGTTTAGTGTTCATAACGCTCTCCTGTAAAATCAGGATTTTTTAGATAACCGTAGGGACGGAAGTGCAAATAAATTTTAAATTAATAAAATATGGTTGGCAATGGCTACAACTGTCAGAGTTTTGGATCATGGATACTGCACGAAGACACTTTTTCCTTATCATCTTCTGCCTAGCCTTTTCCCAACTTTGTTTGGGGTCAGCTTCCAGTCTAACCGGCTGCAGCTGAATACCAGTATTTTACAAAGAGCGACTACCTACCTGACCTCCACAACCCAGCTAATGGGTAATACGATACCCCTTGGTAAGACTAGTTGTCAGACTTTCGGGCTTCTGACGACACGTAACGACTGTCAAAGATCCACGAATGACAGCCGGGACTAACGGCTTAACGTACTTTACGAGGCACGGAGGTCTTGGTATGTAAAAATGGTCACCCATCCACGGATCAACCGCGGCACGCGTAGTTTAACCTGAACGTTCGACCCGTGCGACGTATTGGTTATTACTTAGCCACAAGCACCTGTAACACACCTATGCACAAGCAATGTAGAAAATATACTTGACTTGATTAATTCAAATTGACGGAAGCAATGGCTAGGAAGCGGTTAAACGTCTGTGACGCACAAATATGATTAATATCAAAGTTTTATCGTAGGACGTCGTATTTTATCAGGTGGATAAACTATACAGCTGAGAATTTGCGTCTTCCTTTTAAGGCTCCTACAAACAGGCGCGACACAAAGGCACCGCGTGTCGCGCGACGAGCTGTGCCTTTCTGTCGCGTTGCGTGTCGCGCCTGTTTATAGGAGCCTTAAAACGGTAAGCGTATTTGTTATGCAACAGCATCCGTGCTTATCCTACCGCGTGTATTTGGCAGATGAATCGCAGCAATATTTATTGTATTCAAAATATTGCATGCTCATGTGTCTCTGAGTATCCTAGACACTGCGCTGCACAGTGTACGGCACAATGTGTCTTTAGGTGGACTCACTCAGATGAACATTCACAAATTTGCTGCACTATACGCTAACAAAAATTACGCACAGCTTTGTCGGCATGAACGGATCTGCAGCTCAGTACGAGCACTATTGGAGTTCTGCAGAAAATGTTTATGAACATAATTTTGGTGAGTTCATTTCAGTTATTTCTAAAACTGGCGACGCTCCTGCTTCGCATGGTTTTTAGGACTTGACACATCATTTCAGCCGAAAGACGTCCACTGTTGGACATAGGCCTTCCCCAAGCACCACCACTTCGATCGTTTCTGTGCTTCCCGCATCCAGCGGATTCCTGCTGCTTTCACAAGGTCATCGGTCCACCTCGTGGGAGGCCTTCCCACGCTACGTCTTCCGGTAGACGGTCGCCACTCCAGAACCTTTCGGCCCCAACGGCCATCTGTTCTGCGAGCAATGTGCCCTGCCCATTGCCACTTAGGTTTGGCAATTCTTCGAGCTATGTCAGTTACCTTGGTTCTCCTGCGGATTTCTTCATTTCTGATTCGATCACGTAGGGAAACTCCAAGCATAGCCCTCTCCATTGCCCTTTGGCTGACTTTTAACCTTCTAATAAGGCCCATTGTGAGCGTCCACTTTTCAGGGCCATAGGACATCACTGGCAACACGCACTGGTCAAAGACTCGTTTTGAGACACTGCGGTACGTGGGACGAGAAGATATTGCGTAACTTCCCGAACGCTGCCCAGCCGAGTTGGATTCGACGATTGACCTCTTTCTCAAAGTTGGGCCTACCTAACTGGATAGTTTGTCCTAGGTAAACATACTCATCCACAACTTCGAGTGTAGCGTCTCCGATATTCATGAGGGTGGGTGTTACATGGGCATTTAACATGACCTTTGGCTTGCCCATGTTCATTCTAAGACCCACTCTTTCGGAAGCTCTACTGAGGTCATCGAGCATTGTACTGAGGTCTTCCATAGTCTCAGCCATGACAACTATATCGTCGACTAAACATCGCGACTTCTTAGTATAATTATTAACACGAACGGGATATTTACCATATTTATTATTTGTAATGAGTTCCCGATATTTACCATGACAGTTTAAAAACTTATATTTCTTAGTATAATTATGCATGTTTAATATCAATTTATTATATGGTGAAAACCGCATTAAAATCTGTTGCGTAGTGTAGAGGAACAACGCGATCACACAGACGGACACGAAAAGCGACGTTAAATAGACAATGGCAACAACAATAGTCTTGTCTGTATGTTTTTAGGTACAAGTACTGATAAATATAAACAACTTCTACTACGGGAAAATTGAATCAATCAAAACTTTCGTACTTTAATTTCATAATAATTGAAACTTTGTTGACGTTTATGTTAACAAATGGTTTTATTTACACAACACAGTAAAAAAATGTTTTCACAATTCACAAAAAATTGACGTTGAAACATAATTAAATTAATACTTTAAGTTCTTTGATTTATAAACTAAATCAAATTGTATGAAAATCTTTCTATTTAACTCGATCTCGGTCTTTTAATTGGGAGTTGATTATGAAAAATCTTTATACCAGACGAACATTAGTTTCCACTTCTCTGGATTACCTACATATACCTGCTACTAGTGATGGTAAATTCCCAAGAATATTCTCCTAGCGAGAACTTTGCTTTCAGTTCTCACGAATATTCTCATGGATGACAATTTACGAGATAAAAAAATTGGATACTCTTTTGTGTCGATCTATTTCCATAGTAAAAAGTCAAAAAAAGTAATGTAACTCCACAGCTTACAGTTCTCAGTAAATTCTCCTGAGCGAGAACATTCTTGACAATATTTTCAAGAAAATTATCATAAATTCTCTTAAATTTCGTATAACTTTTACAAATGATCAGCTATAATAAAATGTATAAAAAAGCATTAGGTAAGTATAGGAACTTAGATAAATAATAAAAAATAATAATCACGATTTCGTTGGAGCAGACTTTGATTTTGTAATTTAACACGTTTTTGGCCGTTACTTGGCATTGGCAAATACATTCAATTTGATTGCCTCCTGCCCATTATAATTAACTATACTTTTAAATTATTTCAATTTTATAACTTCCATGTTCAGAGAATATTCTTGATCAGAGAACATTCTCCGTAAGAGATTTTTTTTTTCTGCAAAATTCGCTTTTAGCGATAAGACCGCCCATTGTGACACCCTATGTAACAGTTCTACATTTATATTTTTATGGTGTACATAATAAAGAGTATTCTATCTATCTATCTATCTATTTTCTCGACCCATCACTATAAAATAACCAGGTAACGACATTTTACATAAAAAAGTCATCACTTAAACAAGTATTAATAATCTACCTTGCATAATGATCCGTAATAAGTTCCTTATAATTAATTTCCCACAAATGACTAATGTTTATATTATTCGAGCCCAATTTCAACAGGCAAGCATTTACTTACGAAATATAAAGTTAGTTCGAAGTTATCATGGATGCGGGTGACTCACTTCGAATATATTTTAATTGTTTGCCTTACCGGTTCCAGGTATCGTTAGATATTTGGTGGAACTTACAATGAGAAACGGGATAGCTAAGGTATCTTATTTAAACGACCCCTGCTTCGCACGGTTTTGGCTAATTGACAAAACACCGATATTTCTTTAATGTATGTAAGTTGAATATTAACCTTTTGACCGCCACAGTCATGTATAGATGACAAACCAAAATGTGCCCAGCACGCCACGGTCACGACTACATGACAAGACTTTTATACGTAAGTCAGTAAATAAAGCTCATAAAACAACATTGTTTATTTTTTTTTTCCTTTGCTAATTATGTTTCTTGACTAATCCTAATTTATATTACTTGAACTTCTTTCTTTATATTCATCTATATCTACGCATTTGCTGCCCAGTTCAAATTTTTTTTTTCTTGTAAGCCATAAATTGTTTGGAAAAACATACTTAGATTTGGTGTCGCTAGTCGGGTCCTGGGCATGAACAGAAGTCATCTATAGCGACTGCTTGAATGCGGGTTGTAGGCACACGAACGAATTATTTTTTGCCATAAATATGCTGGGTGCTGGGCAGCGAATGGGTCATGACAAAAACTCTAAAGGATGAATTCGTAGCTTGGCGTGGGCACGTTTTTGCTTTTTTGACGTGGCGATCAAAAGGTTAATGTATTATCCTTATAAAGGCTCCTACAAACAGGCGCGACACAAAGAGACCGCTCGTCACGCGGCTCGCGGTGTCTTTGTGTCGCGCCTTAAGGCACGCACCTCTGACTTTTCGGATACATGTGCGTATTGTATAATTATCACTTGCTTAAAAACGGTGAAGGAAAACATCGTGAGGAAACCTGACCCCTGATACCTGACAGATATTATTATTTCTGTACGCCATTTCTCTGTAGCCAAGTCAGAGGCCCATGAGCGGCATAAAAACTCTGGCACCAGGTTAGTCACTAACCACACGAAAAAAGAAAAAGATCCAGGATCTTCTTCTTCTTCTTTTTCATCTTTCTTTTTTTCTTCTTTAAAAAACCTTCCGGCATTCTCTAAATCAGTGTTTTTCAACGTGTGGGTCGCGACCCCCTAGGGGGTCACCAAGCCTCTTTAAGGGGGTCGCCGTTACTTTAACATTTAAAGCTAATCCATACTAATATTATAAATGTGAAAGTAACTGTCTGTCTGTATGTTACGTTTTCACGCCTAAACCGCTGAATCGATCTTCATGAAATTTGCCAGAGATATAGCCTGGGATATGGAGAAGGACATAGGCTACTTTTTTACGCGATAACCGACATCTACGCGGGCGGAGCCGCGGGCAAAAGCTAGTAAAATATAAAATCATATTAGTTCACAATGTTATATTTGTTAACAATTATTTTTTTATTAAAGGCTTAATTTAACACAAATCAACAAATACCTAGTAGTCACATGAATTATTAATGTGAAGTTGAATATACGCACCCATCCACATTATTGTGATGGTTGCGCCTGTTTCTCGCTAACCAATATTTATTTTTTTACACATTAGATTAACTCGTTCTCAAATTTTCGGCGCTTTCTCTATTTGCCTTTTAATTGAACCATCGATGAAAACGTTATCTCGCGCAAGTTTGAGGTTCCAAATGGAATCAAACATTTCAAAGCTTCTGTGGTTAATTGTGAGTATTCTGTTTTTCTGCTTAACCAAAAAATTATATTCTATTTCTAATTGAATACCAAGTTTGAAACCGCGGTGGGTAGGGGGTCGCGAAATATTTTCCATACTAAGGGGGCCACACCATGAAAAAGGTTGAAAAACACTGCTCTACATGATGGTGAAAACCGCATTAAATCCGTTGCGTCATTTAGAAGAATAACACTTTCACACAGACAGACACGAAAAGCGACATTAATTGATAATAATATGTACAGAAGCGAAATACCACCTCTATTTCTACCTCCACGGCTATTACTGCTATCGTGTTTCGCTTTTGCATAATTGACATCAAGTTTCACAAAGAAAATAATTGTTACAAAATTATTTTGCTTCCCTGAATTTGATGCTTCAAAATAATACGCATAATTTTTTTGGCAGGGTTTTGTCTAACGGATAAACTAATAATACTAGTAATAAATAAATTTATTTCGCTCCCAAAGTACGACAAAAACTTAATCTATATAGTACAATTTATTAAGGTGTTTGGTGGTTGTACAGCAGCACATAATAGATGACCTATCAACCACCAAACAAAGTCAAGCTTGTATTTTCAGGACTTACATAGATACAACCTTGTGGGCTAGGAATTGACTTCCAACACTTAACAGTAAATAAATTTAAATTTCGAAACATACACAGAGAAATAAATCATATCGTCATCAATCATAATTATCTAAAACTACAAATTAAAAACTGAATAGCAAAAACAATATTTATAATTTTTCCTCTCTTAGTGATGACAGGATGGATCATAACCAGAGATCAGAATAGGTACAGATAATTTACCTAAATTTCGAAGAAGGATGTAACACAGAGTGGATAATACCTCCTTTAAAATCCCTGAATAATTATATTGACGTTTAAATCCCGGGATTTAAAACTACGAATATTGGACTTTATTTATAGTAACAAATGATTGATTTGAAAAATCATATAAAATTTTTTAGTGTTCCGTACTATAACTGTTAAATAAAAAGAACTTTTTTAGCATTTCCAGTACGTAACCCTAAAAAATTATATATGATATTTCAAATCAATAATTTGTAACTATAAATAAAGTCCAATAAATAATTCGTGGTTTTTAAATCCCGGGATTTAAACGTCATTATAATTATTCCGGGGTTTTAAAAGAAGGTATTATCCACTCTATGTTAAATCTTTCCTCGAAGTTTAGGTAAATTAGCTCTACCTATTCCGATCTCTAATCATAACTCCTGAAAAAACTGGATGCTATCTTGCAAAAGATACAGTTCTCCCAAAGTGTCAAAAAGTTTTGTCGCCGAAGCTTCTGGGTATTCAGCTTTTCGTGAAAATTAACAACGTAGGTGTAATTTCATATTCAATATAAAGTGAGCAATTTTTTATACCTTGGTCCTTCGAGTCCTTAATTAAGTAAGACTTACTATAAAAAAAAAAATGGTAACGCTGAAAGTTATGGCAAAACTATTTTAAGTTAAAAGGCGAGGAAAATATTTATAACAAAAAAAAACACTTAAAAAAAAATCTAAGTAACAGGTAACACTTCACCCATAAAACTAAGATCACACTATACCTAATATTTCACACATAGTCGGCCTCGCCTCGTATGAATTACTAACTACGGAAGATTAACTTTATGTTCTATGAATATTAAAACCAAGTGCACACACGTTCCGGTACATAAATCACTTTAATTACAGACAATGTAATTATGTAATAAACAAACATAGTAAGAACAAAAACCTTCAGGTACTAGTTACTACAGACTGCATAATCGCGTGATAATATCGATTATTGAAAAAGATAATCGATTTAAATGTTGAATCGATTGTGGCCTATACGAGTTACGAGTTTCATCTCATGATTCATTCGAGAATCAAGGCTCTTACAAACAGGCGCGACACGCGACGCGTCACAAAGACACCGCGTGTCGCGCGATGAGCGGTCTCTTTGTGTCGCGTTGCATGTCGCGCCTGTTTGTAGGAGCTTTCACGAAAATTGAATCGAGCATTTATTTTCGATTACGCTGTACAGTGCTAATGCTGTTTCTTGTTTGTTCAAAAGTGAAAGTCCAGAGTTTTAGCTAATACCTTAATTAAATTAATACCTACAATGGAAGCTGAGTCATCAATCCCTTTATTATATGTAATACCTAGGTACCTCTTCTGTAAACTTTTGTCGAACGTGGTTAAACCGCCTCGAAGCTTTTATTACTTCAGTCAATTATACCACGCATAATGGAACAAGAAAATATTATACTTTCGAGACAAAAGATTCCAAATAATTGGAACATAAAAGCACCCTATATTAATTTATTTGAAATAAATACGAATTCTAAGTTATATTTAGTCAGTTTAATTAATATGTAATGTGCCTTTAAATATTGATTTTTCCTTGACAACAATATTTTTGAAATCGACCAATATAAAAGGGCAGGTCATTAAATTGGTGCTCAAAGCATTTTAACGTTTGGTAAACATCTGTCCTTGCTTCCATTCTTGCTTAAAGGTCGCGAAAACTTGAAGGGCGCAGTTACCGATGAATGAGCAGGGCCATAAAGGCCCGGGCGGGGGGGGCAAAGGGGCGCGCGAGGGAACCTACGCTCACACCCCACTTCACAGATCAACAACCCCGAAACCTTAATCAAGATAAGCTGAGCGGACGCCGAGAAAGGTTTTAAGAGAACAATTTTAATTAGCAAATGTACACTGAGCAAATGATGCTCCAGTTTAAGTTGTCATTGCCGTTAACGACGCCGTCAGGGACCGTGACAGTAAATCTTGCTTCCGCTCTCGAAACATTATATTCATCCGTCGACTCAGCCGTACGTCTACCTATAATAATTACGAGACCATCGCCCGAATAAAACACAACCGGACGCGCCGGTTCGTCATCATTTTGAGTTAATTTATTCTAATGTGCCTTTTTCGCAGCAAGGCGCATGGGCGGTACGGGGGAGGCGCAGTGTGCGCCAAACTTTATTTTACACACTGGGTTCATCGCATCGCTTTACCTGATGCGGTTTCCGGCGGGCATTCCAATCACTCCTCGGGACCGCCGAACCTCGAAATGGGATGGCATCATAGATTTTACATTTTGGAGACCGTTAAAGGGAAATGAAAAAAAAAAAGTTAATCATTCTGCAGTTTCTATAGAAATACCGAGTTTATTTGCCCAAATAAAAGGTGGTAAGTTCATTATAGAAACTAATGAACACAAAAGGCGAACAGCAACGTAAAGCGTAATTTCTTCATAGTCTTAGTGCACTTTACTCGTGTAAAGGACCGTTAAATCGTCAGAGGCCAGTGAGAAGCAATTTACGACCGAGCTCGAAAGTTATTAAACAAACCTTTGAAGATCCGAAGGGCGAGTTTTATAGTATCAGTATGGCGCTTTTCGGAAATTACAAAATACCTCCCATAAGCGTTCCCCTTGGAATAAGACTTACGAAATTATCGTCTTCCAGAGACTTTTGTCAGTACACAAGTTTGTATGTTAAGTTGTGAAGTACTTAACTCATATCTTGTTCGCGAAGCTGAATGTCGCCGTTCCCTAGCGTCATACATAAATTAAATGAGTTTACTTTGCAATATGGTTCAAGGAAAGAATAATACCTCTGGAATAAAAATGAAACAGACAAAAATATTCTCAGGATAGCGTGACTCGTGGGACGCGACCACACGACAGGAGTGCTATATCGATTCCCTTCGTACTTATAAAATAGGGAAGGGGACCGAGAGCGGGTAAATAGGTCCTGGTGATTTTCTGGTCCTCTGTAGTAAAATTTGTTAGAGTTAAATCTTAACCCTCAAAAGGAAACCCGAAAAATACTAATCTTATTTATTCGCCAGGAAGAAGTTTTCCGAGAGTTTCTCACAAAGCCCGGCTCAACAAGACATTATTATTACCTCCAGTCTCCACTATAATACTTCAGGATCAGGGTCTCCTTTGTGCCAGGGTGATACGCGATCGGAATGCGCCTTTGTCAAAGGACCATCCTACGGTGTCGAAATTCGGGTTTGGGTTTTGTCTACGTATAATTTTTTGCCGTGTACCTGTTACAAACCAGTTTGTAGTCCTCCCGTTCGGAGAAGCTCTCGACATCGGGAGTTACTCGCTTATCTCAGTCCCTTCACAATTACCTCTGTTCGCCGCGGCCACATTAAAATTACGAAGATTAACTAATCACATCAAATTAAAATACATGAAAGCGTTCACACCTCCGCCCCGATGTTCCGGTATCGACTCATATCGATGAGTAAGCAATTTTAGGAATTATTTGTTGCACGCAACACTTATTGAAAATGAAACTTGCGTCTGGCCGCAGTAGCGTGACGGAACTCACTTAGACCATAAATAGTATAAGCCGAAACCACAATGTTATCGATAAATGGATGCTGTATTGAAGTGGAAACGGTTTCCCAGCAGTCAGCCACTTCGGAGTGGAACTATAAATTCGTTTTAATAGCAATTGTATTGTTGAGAACAGGGCACCAAAAAAATAATCAATACAACCCCGTGACGATTATGATAGGGTAAGTGTGGTGCTCAGAGCTGTGACGTTGGAAGTATTGTGGGGCTTTATTTTTATTATTACATGAAAACGAGCTCTGGTAGGTGGGTCTTTGTACGGAGTTGGCCTGGGGCAGGGCATCGATCGCGTGGCTGCGGTGAACGCACCCCAAACCCGGAGCAGCGCACCCGGCGAGCAGCGGCAGCGTAGGGGCACGTTATTCACATCAAACCCTCGCCCAACTAATGATAAAGTATCTCCGCATTCTCCGCTTTAGCAACGAAACATAGTTGCGCCGCGCTCTCTCGAAACCTTTGAGACGCGTTTTTTTTTTTTTTTTAATATTTCACAGGATTTACCACGTTCGTCATAATTTAAGAATGAAGTTTTCGAGTGGTTTAGGGCAAGCATGCGGGTATGCGTGTATAGTTAATGGTCGTGCGACAGACAAAGTTCCTGTCCCTGTGGAACTAATGACCACTTAAAACGAGAAAATTACGCCACGCCGTCGACCGCATAGAAAGGGCAAGTCACGAAGTGCCCGTTCAGTGGAGATAAAAGGAAAAAAATATATCTTGAATTTTAAATTCGTAACGCATTAGGCAGCGATATAAAAATGAAATGTTTCGAGTTTCGAGATATATTTGAGCTGGGTAATATGTGATCGGATCTTTTTCCATGGAAAACGTTATCTTAGTAGTGTTTCGTTTCGTTCCTAGGCGGTGGAGAGTCCGGGAGCACAAAAACTCGCGTCGGGCTTAATATCCAGCTGCGTTGGTCCCGAGTGCGGTGACCTCCGCCGCATCTGCCGCCTCGCTGCCTGGCTTCACTTCACACGTATCAAACACAAATCTACCCCGCTCATTGCTCCGAGTATTTTATTATAGTATTTTATTAATAATAAAACTCGCGTCTAGTTTCGATGTGTAAACAAACAAGGAAAACCGTCACGTTTTCAGCAGCTGTGACGTAAACAGGGAAACGTGTATTGTCGTCTCGTGAAGTTCTGTAGTTAACTGAAAGAAATCGATAAACACAGCCTTTCTCTATTCTATTCCAAAACTGAACTGATGGCAAGAAGATTTGAACGGTTCCCAATAAAATAATAGCTATACAATGAGTCTATCAGATAGCTTTATACACCTGCTAAGGGGTAGGATCCCTAAGAATTCCAGATAAAGTAATTTTCTATCATACTTTTAAGGCAAAAGGAGCTCGTGGCTAAGTAATAACAGCCGCACGGGTCGATCCATCAGGTTAAGCTACGCTTGTCGGGATTGGTCCGTGGATGGGTGACTCGATCTTTATATTCTCCGTGCCTCGGAAAGCACGTCAAGCCGTTGGTCCCGGCTGTCATTAGTGGATCTTTGACAGTCGTTACGGGTCGTCAGAAGCCCGAAAGTCTCTGACAACCAGTCTTACCAAGGGGTATCGTATTACCCAGTTACTGGGTTGTGGAGGTCAGATAGGCAGTCGCTCCATGTAAAAGGCTAGGCAGATTGATTGATTTTTAAGCTAAATGACCAACAAAACCGGCTCATCCCGAAGTTCTTGAGCGCGTCGTGCTTCGCTTCAATCAATCAAACGCAGTGGCCAATGTAGTCCCTGCTTTACTTTTATTGTTATAAATGGTTCGTCAGCCGGTGCTTCCTTTGTTAGCATGAAGGGACGTGAAGCTTTTGACATTAAAGAATCTTCCAATAGAAGCTTAACGAATACATATCGTTCGGGTTAGGACGTCGAGGGTGAAGATGAAGTAAAGATTCTTTTTTCGCGAAAGACTTTCTGTGTTGTGTATGGATAATGGAATTAAAGTTACTAGGAGTAAGATGTAAATGGAGCATCAAATTGAGATAATATCTGATCTCTAAAGTTCATCTAATCTAGTTTATTAAGTACTTTGCAGTTACAGCGACGTGATTAAGTAACTTATATTGTGAGTGGGTAAGACAAGACATTGTTTTGCAAGACTGCTATGCTTTATCTTTTCAATATTTAAATACTTAATTATAATCAACAATCGGTCACATATATTTCTGTGAACTCGATCACAATGAAAAGCTTATGGAACCAGATTCTTTAAAAAAAATCCCCACATGGGGCACATGGTTTTATTCAGTTAATTGGGCAAGAAATTAGAACTTTGTTGTCAGAAATAACTTTCAAAATTAGTTTTAGAAGTCAGTTTACGTCGTAAAATGGCCGTTAATTTGATCATAAAAGGCATCCGTGTACAGTATCATGGTCTACGACTCCACATTCTAGTGTAAGTTACGTCGAGTAGAACTTGATTGTGAGAATTTTCATTGTGTGAGAGACGCGCTGCGGCGACACGGAAACCTTACACCCAGTAACTAGATAGCAACGTACACAGATCTGGAATGGATCACCAGAGCCGGTTACAATTCTTTAGCTAGACCAGAATAGGATCCCGTTTGACCAGCTATTCAACACTTTAATATACGCCCTGTATTTTATTGTACTTTCTAAAGGCCTCTTTTTATATTCGTAGGACGAAACAAATGATTAATTAACACCTACACGACGATTAAATTCGAGTTCGGAAGGGTTATATTTCTATCGCTTTTAACAATAAAAAGTAATAAAAACGAGTTAGTAATTACAGTACAATCTCGGTAATCCGGCACAGTTTTAGTTCGTATTTTTTTTGTATTGATAGGTCAGTTTCCTTGTGGGCGAAAACGCCAGTGCGCGCCAAAACCGTAAACACGAGATTGATTTAGATTGATTTTCGCTGATAATTCAGTGTATTTATATAAAATGGCGTTTCTACACAAGAAGTGATGGTTCTCAGAAAACTACGTGAGAAAGTTTTTGAAAGAAGGGCTAGTAGGCAAAAAACAAAAGATTATAACGGATTATTTCAAGAAACATTAAGTTTATTATTATTAATTAAATATACACACATGCCCCAACATTTTGCATTATTTTCTCATATTCCACTAATCCGAATTTTCCAATAATCCGGCACTAATTCAGACACAAGGGGTGTCTGAATTAGCTTTGTGTTAAATCTCGGTCGCCTGCAGCCCTTTTGAAAATCCAACGCAGGTTTAGGTAATCGTGATTGAAATATAGTACAATCGCGGTAGGTAATTGTACTATATTTCAATCACGTTTGGCTTAAAAAACATTTAAAATTTTTGAAAACGTGTATTCTCTGGGACGTAAATGCGACTGAATGGCGTATTTTTTTAATATCTGTCCGTCACCTGTAACTGTACGACTTTCATCGCTTTAAAAATGATTTTGTATTTCGGAATATATGAAATCGGATTTCGAGTTATGAGTTGGCGCATTGTGAAACCAATTAATTTTGATTTGATCGTTAACAAACGTGTACAATCGAAACTTTTTTAGAAATCACTTACTTTTATAATATGTACAATCGCGTCGCTAAAATACTGATCATGGATGCTTACCTGAAACAATAAAAGAACAAGATTAGCACAAAGAACAAAAAGACTAAATATTTTTATATTCCTCCGACTCCAAACGCCAACACACAAGTTTGAATTAACATATATACCTACTAAGGTCTTGTCTAGACCTTCCAATAAAAGCTAGCTTAGACGAGACAGGACACAAAATCTATGGAGCCGCGCACCACGTCAAGCGACGTAAGACGCGACATTAATTTGGAGTCACGAAGCGGGTGCGAATGCAATCACAGGCGGGAAACTCATTCCGCCTGCATCTCCGGCAGTGCCTGCATCGAGAGCAGTTAAATTAAGGATTCCGAACGAACCGAGGCGACGACGCATTGGAACGCGCCCGCCATGTCATCGCGCGAATTTACAACGCGAGACGTACATATATGGGCGTTACATCCGTTTCAGAACTAGCTCGCTTGGCAGTGTTGATAGTGTCACGCTATGGGACTCTTTAAATTGTTTGAATAGTTTCAGTAAGTTTTGCAAGTTAAAAATGCGGAGCTTGCTCGACTGGATTAAAATTGCTTTTGGTTGGATGTTTCACATTTTAAAGGACAATGGCTTATAAAAGTGCACTTTGCTCAGTTAGCGACACTTTTGGTGGTTTAGTTCATCGCTTTGTAAAAGTATTAAGAAACACGTAAAATATAAAATTTAAAATTGATTTGTTTTAAATAATTACGTTAAATAAGAAATAGTGTTTATGTCATCAGTTCATCACTCATCCATCAAATATGCCATTAACTATAACATACTCGCGTGCCGTGTGGTACCTCGGACGTAAAGAATAGCACCATCCTATTTCCTCCCATGGGTGTCGTAAAAGGCGACTAAGGGACTTACTAGAGACTGAGCAGCAAACGTTCTCTATGCATTTTTGACACCGTACTGCGATCGCTACCCGCCTGCCAAGCTTGGCGATAATGGCAAATCTGCCCAATTCGGGGAGGTCTATGTCCAGCAGTAGACGTCTTTCGGCTGAAATGATGAATGAATGATGATGATACCCGCAAAGGTTGCATGGTAAAGCCATGCAGGCTAAAATCTCTACAATACCCTATGACATCACTTGCAGAACTTTGACTAATCGCATAAAGCACAGAAACCAGTCGCCGTTAAATCCGGATAAAGTCGCTTTTAAAGTCGGTGCAAGAGAGGAAAAGAGATCAGTGTCGCGCGTGGAATATTCAATCAACGACGGAGCTCCTCTGTGGGCAATTAGAATGCGAACTATTCTGCAAGAAACCAACAAGGGGACACGATGCAAACATATTTGGAATACAATAATACTGGCTGAATATAACCCGGTACATAATTCAGTACGCAAACGTATAGTCGAGCGATTAGAGAATAACATTCGGACACTGCAATTTTGAAAAGGATTTTTTTATTGTGAGAAGACAGAAGTTTAAATTCAAACGGAATTCGTAATACCATGCATTAAGTTAAATTAGCTCAGCGAACTCTGGGAGGTAAGTAATGTGTGTCAATGACCTAATGACTACAATTTGGTGGGAAGCATGAGTGATGTCATAGTATTAAACACCGCAGTGACCAACTGTATCCGGCCATCTAACGGTCCTCGAGTTATGAGGGAAACATATTAACAATACACACATACATTACGTTATAAGCTCAGCGTGGATTATTAAAGTTGTTAAATTTTATGGCCTAATAGCTTAGGAGTAATGGAAATCCATGGTTTTACGTTCCAAGGGGTATGGTTTCCTGTTATGTTTGTAGCAAGCCCGTCCAAGCAAGCCTTTACACAATTTGTAATAAATGTTCACACAGGTTTAACTGATGGTGTTTGAAAGTGACTAATCATAGGTAAAATTAAGTATAACGAGCAAAACCGCACAATTTATCGTGTGCATTACGTGTTAATGTTACAAACGTTAAATCCTTTGTTTCGAGCAAATACGACGTAACAGTACACCGATTGACATAAAACCCTATGAATTCCTCATTTTGCCCGCTTGCGTACTAAAAAATGGGAAATTTCAGACATACCGAAGACAAAAACTACGAACAATGAGCAGTCCGATACAGTTATCGTTGATATTAACATCGGGCATTCGTCGACAATGCCTGGCCCCGCAGGAAGGCCGTGTTTTGCAAGCGGCCAGGTAGGCAATTTGACATTGTGTAAACGTTTTCACATGGGGGCCGAAAACGGAAACTTGGGTCACGCTCCTTGCATACAAAACGCGCTAGAACGGTCCTCGGCCAAAGAATATGATTAAAACTGTGGGCTCCACTCTCCAGGGTTGCGATATTACCAAGTTAATTTACAAACACAAATGCGCAGTAAGACTTGTTTAATTCAAAGCTTTCTAACTTTTTAATTCAAAAACATGTTTTCGAATATTAATGTTTGTCAGCAGAATACAACATTTCAGCTTCCCATTAAAATGAGACGTCAAAGAAGTGATTAAATTGAGTCCTTTAATCACCGAGGCTAGTATAACCGTACACATTCGAGTTCTGTAAAAGTGACTGAACAAACAAAATTAACGAGCTGTTGCCTCATTAGCAGTCTCTTAGAATTACATAATACTTTACATTAGAAATAGTTTCGTCGAAGTTACGAAGGTACGGATCTGACTTTATATGAGGTCAGGTCAACTCCATGCGATACAGTTATAAATATAACATAACATGGCAAGCCTTAGAAGTTCACCCCGGGATATTTGAAGCCAATGATGTAATATGTGAGGTCAACACCATGTCCCAGGGTTACAGTTATATTAAAACACGACATGTTATTATTAACAGGAACGGGATATTTACCATGCTTACTTTGTTTATTATATTTTGTTGTTTTATTTTGCTTGTGACAGTGGTAGCGGTACTTAGTGCAAAAAACGAACAAGAACGAGGGTAGACCGTTTTGTCTGCTCATAAACACCCACCCGCAATGACTTTAGTTTATCCGTGATCATTCCGTGATCATGGTGCTTGCAACAGCGCCGAAATATCGGGAACTCATAACAAATCGTCGTATCCTACGAATAGTGCCCAACGAACATAGGGGCTTTCTTTTCTTATTGCATAATTCAATTCTGCTCATCATACCACATATAAACAGTTCAACAAAACAATTAAAAACGGGATTTAAAGGACAAAATGCGTATAAAATATGAAGATAATTTATTAAAAATAATCCTAGCCGAACCTTAAAATACCAATCCACATTTTAAGAAATCACCAATACATATTTTTTCATATTTAATTTAATTAAACACAAAAAAGTGTCTCCTGAAAAGTAGCTATTATGCAGTTACGCCCCTATTCGTAGGATACGACGAAATAATAAACATGGTAAATATTCCGTTCGTGTTAATAACAATATTAGTGACCATGACAGTTTAAAAACTTATAAAACACGACATGAAAAACCTTATAAGTGGTGAACACGACCTTGTTAATATAATTGTAGCATCTCTAAATAGACGGTCGGTAGTGAGTCGTCAGTGTAAATACCAGGGCAACAGGACATGGCAGTGTTCAAACGTTCATAAATTCGATTAGGAAGTGATTGATGTACAGGCAGGGGCAGGGGCTGGGACGCCGTGTGCGGTCCCCGTGCGTCAGACACGCACAATGAGCTCCGGGAGGAAACTAGCGACGTGCGTCGAACCACATGTGTGTGATCGATATCACGCAACTGAAAAATTCAAATTCATGTTTTACTTCAATTGCTTGTCTCTTTTTGCACACATGTCAGTCACTTTTGGGACACATTAAACACGGAAATCTGCGATAAATAATCGGCTTATGGGAAAAACCAGCAGCGGTGTCATGTAATACTGGATAAATCTATATAGATTTTTGGGTATTGGAAGAAGCCTGATAAAAACATTACCCTCCTTCTGTGGCAGTCGGGTAAAAAGATTGGGTTTGTCTCTTATCAACAGAGATCGGAATAGGTAGTTTATTTATCTAAACTTCGAGGACGGAAGAAACTTACGAGTGGATTTATGTATTTTCCTCGAAGTTTAGGTAAATAACATAACATCACCACGCCTTGTTTCCCCGAAAGGTTAGGCAGAGGTGTGTGTACCCATAGTAGGGACACCCACATTTGGCCAGTTATGTTAAGGTCCCATGTAATAGGGGGCGAGCCTATTGCCATCAAACGGGCACAAATCCAGACTCCGGGCTGCTATTGAGAAATTCCGGATGGAAAAACCCAATAACACTTTGCCCGACCCGGGAATCGAACCCAGGACCTCATGCTCAGCAGTAGCGCTTGCTACCACTAGACCAACGAGGCAGTCAAACTCAAGGCATAAGGCAGTTTTAGGTAAATAAATTCTACATATTCCGATCTCTGCTTATCACGCATTTATTATGCAACCATAACGACGCAAAATAGAAGAAAATATCTTATTCAAAGTTACCGAAAGCGAGCAAAGTACGTGGTAGTAGGTGCGGCAGTTTCGAAAGCCCCCGGGGTGAGACTGGATACAATAAAATATCCAGTAAGCGCCCATCCCAACGCCCGCGTCTAACTTCCACCTCCATGGAGGCAGGAGGGTAATTTGCAACCCGTGAACGAAATGAAACGTAATGACGGTTTAATTGTTGACGATATTTTCCAAATTTCCCCTTTCTGGCTTACGCCTGGGGTTACTGAAACTATTGTAAGGAAAACCGATTCTAAAACGTTAAATTATGCGAAATTGTTGTGAGTTTCACACTATTCTTGGTACAGAATTGTATTACGGAATAGGCAAAAGTCCAATTTCTTAACATTTAACTCACGGCCTTGAGTTTTAACTGCTTTGACAAAAGAGACTAATGATTTAATAAGGTTAATTGTGCATTCTTTCAGCTAACATTGAATAGTAATTGAACTACGCAATATTATTTTGAAATCCATCCATACTAATATTATAAATGTGAAAGTATGTAACTCTGTCTGTCTGTATGTTACGTTTTCACGCCTAAACCGCTGAACCGATCGTCATGAAAATTGGCCTATAATATAGCCTGGGATATGGAGGACATAGGCTACCTTTTTACGCGATAACCGACATCTACGCGGGCGGAGCCGCGGGCAAAAGCTAGTAATATTATAAATGTGAAAGTAACTTTGTCTGTCTGTATGTTATGTTTTCACGCCTAAACCGCTGAACCGATCGTCATGAAAATTGGCAGAGATATAGCCTGGGATATGGAGGACATGTGCTACTTTTTTTACGCGATAAACGACATCCACGTGGGCGGAGCCGCGGGCAAAAGCTATTGCTAAATAAAATATGATTTGCAGCTTTATTATTTACTAACTGCTCCCCGCGGCTTCACATGCGTGGCTTTTTCTAAAATAAAAGTAGCCTAAGTTACTCCTTATAATATCAGCTATCTGCCAGTGAGACCCGTCAAAATCAGTCCAGCCGTTTCAGAGATTAGCCGGAACAAACAGACAGACAGAGAACAATTTTTTATTTTTTTTATTAGTACCGTTTATACTTTCACATGCATTTAGTAAGAAGCTGTTATTTTGACATTACAATTTCAATTTTATTTATTTGTAAAATGTGGAGTATCGGCCATTTTCACAGGATATTGAATGGTAACATAAATATTGAAGTCAATAACCCGAAACGCTAGCATTAAAACTATTTATATTTTCGTAGTAAATCTGAATGAGAGCGACGAATAAAAAAATTTTTAGGGCTACTGTCGATAGTGATCAAACATTTGGCATTTTATGGTGCAATAAAGCAGTACCTAACTAGCGTAGAACGCATGATACGTTTTCCATCAACAGTTCCAGTTAAAAATGTATTGCCAAATAGCATAAACACGCGCTTACACGCTAATTGAACCCACGATAAAAATAAAGTCCCCCTGTATCGTCGGGGAAATAATAATATTAGCGTGTGCTATTTCCGATGCAAAACCGAGTCCCGAATGTCAATGGCACGAAAACGGCGTGCACGCACCGCCGAATGTTCAGAACCCCTGATAAACACCGCGAGGTTGACTGACCTGCATGAACCGCGGAACCATGGGGAAGCCGTGTCCAGTAAACTGTTGCCAATTAATCGCACTGCGACGGCTATCATTAGACACCATGCGATACGCAGTACCAACATTTTGACGTGAAGCCAAATGATTGGCATTGTTTCGCCTTTCCAGTCTGTCCCGATTTTCCCTTAACGTGTTCTAGTCTAGATTATTATCATTAAACTAGTACCAAAATTACCCGTTCACATTACAGTTCCACTTAATGGGATAAATTTATCCCAAAAAGAAACTTAACATTGTAGTTAAAAAACATGTTCTCCCATACATTTCAACTGCAAATATAAGTTGGTCGACTTAGCTGTGATAGTTTTCCTTTTAACTTTGTTAAATTTATATACTACTGGGGCCGTATTATGAAGTATTAATGCTATCATGATTCCTGTCCGAAAAAGGGATGGCGGTATAGGTTATGTGTAGCTCCGTCTCTCTCTCGCGCTGGAATCATGATGGCATTAAAACGTCATAATACAGCACCTGCTGTGAATTTTTCGCATATCCAAAAACAACCATTTAGCTGGCGGGGGAAGGATATACTTGACGCTAACAAAAAAACGGATCCCTGAATCGAAAAAATTAATAGTTTTTACGTGTCAAATACCTACCATAAATTTTTTTAGTTTTTAAACTGTCATGGTCACTAATATTATTATTAACATAAACGGGATATTTACCATGTTTATTCATTGTTCTGAGTTCCCGATATTTCGGCGCTGTTGCAAGCACCATGATCACGGATAAACAACTCAGAACAATGAATAAACATGGTAAATATCCCGTTTATGTTAATAATAATAAAAAATATTGTTTTCTAGTTTAATTTGCTCATGCCAAATTACAGTTTTCTAAAACTTAAGAGTCACATCGCGAAGAAACCACGGTGTTAACTACGGAACCCTAAAAATCAAGTATTACTTACTACTGCCTGCTCGGAATAATACTACAATTTGTAGAGGTATTAAACTGACAGTACAATTACGGAACAAACACAAAACAGTCGGCTTTGTCAGTCGTTGTTCGCCGTTATAGGTTGAAACTTGTACAAAGAAGCGTAAACTTGTGAAATAGCCTGAAATAGCTCAACATTAGAGGCAATAAGACTACATTTGACTTTCAATTGTTGTTTTGTTCTGTTTTGAAGTAAATACCGGTTCATTTACATGATTGCCGTAGATTTGAACGATGGCTTCTGAAGTTCGGTTGACGACAAAGATCTAATTTGGTGGTAGACACAATGCTATCAAAAAGCCATATTTGATAGAATTCCCTACTACTAAATTAGATCGTTGTCGTAGTGCGTGAGAAAAATACGTAGATACCTACGAAGATAGTGACGATACACGTGCCTGTCAAGTTACGAATACCAAACCAACTTCACCCCTTGTTTTATAAATAAAGAAGTTCCCGCCTTTGTTCCTAAACAAGGATCCGAGGCGAGTATTTGTACACCCATAATTTACTAGGCACCGCGAAGATTGTCAGACGCAATCAAGAAGGCTGTGGGGGGCAGCATTTACTTACCGAGCGGTCCACACTGCAGAAGACCGCATAACTTGGAGACGCGTCTTATGTGGTCGCGATCCTCAGGGGTCATTAAAGTATTACGTAAGCACCAAAAGGGTCTTTGCTTTGATTATTTTTGATGAGGGGTTTGGATGGTGATTACGTCAGCAATATTTACTATTTCAGATTTTTCTGCAAAATTTAGTCGATTTTGATTTGAACAAGATGGCTACCCCCATGTTCAGGGATTCCTCAAAATATTTGATATTGCTTACTCGCTCTCACGCGGTGTTTTATGGTTAGAAAGAACCGAAGTAGGGAAATTACTTCAATGGGAATTCAATTAATTTATTTCTTTCCTTATATCTACTCATGAATAACAATAAAGAAACCTGAACGGATTAATAAAAATACCAATGTTTACGTAAGCATAGGAGGGAGGGGGGGGTGGTATGAGCTTTGCTTGCTTACTTTTGCTGACAAGGGGGAGGTGGGGGTTCAAAATTAGTAAACTTACTAAAATTCTGCTTACGTAATACTTGAATGGGCACCCCCCTCAGCATTGGGGGAACGACGAAGAATTTACTAGGTACCCAAATCTTAGTGCTATGTGCTTTGTCAATAGATGATGCGATAGTCATAATTAACGAAAGGGACATCAAACCTGACAAAAGCACGATTGTCCTGACTGAGAAATTAGACGCTATGATTTGGCAATTCACAATTTGATTATTATTTAAACTGTTATGCAGTTTTCCAGAGGAGCAGCTTGTGACTCAGTAATAACAGACGAATGGGTCAATCAATCTGGTGAAGCTACGCTTACCGCGGTTGGTCCGTGGATGGGTGACCATCTTTACATATCAATCCTCTGTGCCTCGGACAGTACGTTAGCCGTTGGTCCCGGCTGTCATTTGATCTTTGACAGTTGTTACAGGTCGTCAGAAGCCCGAAAGTCTGACAACCAGTCATACAAAGGCGTATCGTATTACCCAGTAACTGGGTTGTGGAGGTCAGAAGGCAGCCGCTACATCCGGTTAGACTGGAAGGCGACCCCAACATGGTTGGGAAAAGGCTAAGTAAATGATGATGATGCAGTTTGGCAGACTATGTATATTATTCTAAGTACAGATTTTGAATAAAAAAATTATTAACTGTTCTCAACAATAGTAATATTGGCTACCGTTCAACGTAAGTACAACGCTTCATTTGAATGGACGATCATAATATGTAGTAAAATAATAATACATTATACCAATGATTGTTAAAATGTGGCGAAAATGGGCCCTTAGTAGTAACTACTAGCGAAATTCAGGTTAATGTCTTCCAACATTTCTCTGAAACGCCCTTTTATCGGCAGATAAACCTAAATTCTGCAATGGTAACATGTGCCAGTAAATATTTAATAGTAAAATATTTCAAATAGACTTTTTACTGAGGCAATATTTTACTCCAAAAATGTCTGCGTTCTCTACTACCAAAACAGGCTTATCAAACAACGTAGTTAAGACAAACTTGTTATGCGAACACACAGCGTGAATCGTGACGTCATTGCGTACCACGCGCTCTGGATTAGGGGAACAGATAAGGAAACTGGATTTCATAAAGTAAGAATTTGTACGTTGTAACGGCAAATGGAATGAATAAAAAGGAACACCGTGAAGGTATCTCGCTATTCAGAAATAAGGATGTCCTTCACTGAACCTCCCATAGAAATATTGCCGTAATTACCGAGCTTGGCAGATGGAATGCTAATTTTACCATGTTTTAAGAGCAAAGGAGGATGCTGCCATCCTTTTGACACAATTCCTTCCTCGCCTTTCACACCCACGGCATAGAATTTACTGAATAGCCACGAGGGGGTGGCCTTTCCATGGCACAAAATATTATAGTACATCGTCAACAAGGGTATAGTGTCTTGACAACAAGAAAAAACGTGATAAGGCGAAATATAAATGTAATACGACAGTTACTGATCAAAAATTGTCAAATTGATGCTCCCGTAATCTATTTGGGACACAGATATTGATATTTATTCAATTTATCCAACAGGTGATTAGCCTGCCGTGACCTGACAGCGAAGCTCCAATATCTATTCAGAATATTCCAATATCTTTATCAGTGTCGGCTTAAATGTTTAATCTAAATCAGTCAATCTCAGCTCCTTTCTCACGACACCAATTATCGCTCGATGGTGATGGAGCAAAAAAACCTCTGCGGTTAATGGCTGACTTGCAACTAAGTGGAAGTGGTATCTCAGGTCACACAACGCGGGGAGTCTCAAGAGCTTCAATGTTTCAGAGTGGCTTCGAAAAGTAATCGAAGACGGACGAATTTGGAAGATCACCTAAATTAAAATAAGTAGAATCTAGAGTAGTAATATTTGTATAACATGTAGATAGTTGTAAGCGATCTCGCAAGTCTAGGTCTCAAGATCGATAAAACTTGCGCTTCAACGAAAAGTTGTTTTTCAGAACTTCAAAACTGCAAAGCAGTGCAGCACGACGGAAAGTCGTCTGGTTGTCTCCATTGATTCAAAAGAGAAGTTCACAACTTGGTTGATGTTTTTGCATCCATTATTCCTAAAGCATTCTGGTGCATCTAAGCTGGAAATCTTACAATAGAATTATGTCACGTCACTTAATACACGCACGATAGCCGGCAGGCGGACTATAAGTTCCCCGTGACCTGGTTAGGCTGTAAGCAGGCCAGTTCACTGCCGGTACTCACGACGCGATGCCGCAGTTATCTCGTCTACTTCACACATCTGTACATTACTCAACTTAAAGGTTCGATCGAACGACCAAAACAACTAGATATCGCTTCACTCACAAGTTCTTCAACTTTCTTGACTTGACTCTGCCAATGCATGCCTCAGTTCGTTTACTCAAGTCGCACTAGTTCGGAATGATCGTGTTTGACGATGGATCCATAATGTTGTGTCGTACAATAATCTCACATGCTTCTAATCCCTCCGGATTGGAAACTAACTTAGGTGCCGATAAACGAACAATCCCTAGTTTATCAGATCACCTTGTCAAGCGTGTTGTAACGAGATTAGCAAAAATGGATTCTATTGTGTTCAGTGGCAAAAGGTTTCTAAAATTATTACTTCTTTTGTCTAGCGTTACGGATTACAGGCTCGTTTTTATACAAAGAAGGATGTGGCAATGAAATGGGTTTGGATTTCGGGATGAGTACAGTTATTAGGAATTACGTGGATTAACCACGTACTTAAGTCCTTACTACGAGTAGATATGAATTATAATTACTGCTTTGTTCTATTTTATTTTGTAAAATGATATTAGTATCATAATAGGCTGAAGACTACGAGCAAACCAATGCTTATCGTGAGCGTATGATCAAATTAAGCCGAGAGAAACTCGACGGCATTTCAAGGGAAATCAACACAAACAAAATCTGTCGTAATAGTCTCGAGTCGGCACAATATCCGTTCGCTTCTGTCATGCTTTCTTGACCTAGGTAACTGCACGTGAGTTCATTCAAATAACGCCTACTTATTTGAGAGGACTACTAGTTTCTAAACTAGTTTTTTTGAAAAGATTTCCAACTTCGAATTCGCAAGAATAAATACTCGAACTTCCAAAAGTATTGAGGTCTGACTTAGACAGGTAATCGAATAGTTATTCATGCGATCAGTAGCAGGTAAAGAACCCTTATGAAACCGTCTACAAGAAATATTTTAGTTGCTGAAAACATGAAAAGGTTCCCCGTTTTGCATGATAACAATAACTAAGATGCATTTGAAAGGAATTAAAACATCATCGTTTATAATATAACTTGCTCTTATTTTAAAGGCACGGAGAGAACTGGTGTTCACCATCAAGAGCATACTTTTAATCAAGTGTTCCACAAAATGCGTTCAAAACTCCATTCGAGATTCGAGAGCGAGTTTGCCATAAAGGCGGATGGATCAAGTTTTTCAACTGGCTCGAAGCAATTAGCCACGGTCAGCAGGGTGGAGACCGAAGGCGCGACCCGAGGCGCGGCGGGCCCCGCGCAGCCCGATCAATCAGCCTGCACGCTTGTGGTAATTTATTTACTATAGGCCGTGCCCATACTAGCTGTCCCGACCTATAGGTTCATCACCTTGAATTGTCGGTTGTCCTCAATTGGCATGCAGGTAGTGCGAATACCGAATGTTATCGGCTGATATTGCTCGATATTAAATTACATGTGAACATTATGCAAGGACGCAATGCAATGCTCTGTTTTCTCTTTACGTAGATAGATACCGATGTGTAGGTATATCGTGTATTCTCTCGAGACGACTGATTTCTATGAGTTTCCAGTTTGCTTACATTATTTGTGTAGCAACAGAGAAGTATGTCTGTTTACATTTTAACAAATTCGTAAAATAATGATATTTCACACTTGTCATCTTGACATTCGAAGCCACCACAGCTTATGTAAGTAGTACCTAGTTGACATTAACAGTTTCAGGTTCTTAATAATGCCTAAGGACCTATTTGAGGCCAACAGATAATTAAATATCTCTTGTGCGTTGATCGCTTGCGGAATTCCTTTTATTGCGGCTTTCTACTGCGTTTGCTGTTATTCTTAGGCACAAGTTGTTATGACAGCGCGCTATCGTGATTGTCTTGTCACCGCCGAGCAATGACGAAACGGACTCGTTACATGCGAAGATGAGCAACGAGAGTAAAAACTGCATTGTTTCACTAAAAGAAAACTAATATCTAGCTGGCGTATTATTAAGTAGGTGAACACAAAGATATCTTAATACAGAAGCCAGGACCAGAATAAATTAAAACACAGAAAGGAGAGAAAATAACTAAAATGTTAATGTTAAGGAGTCTCTATTTGCATTCAACGGGCGAGTACAAGGAAGGAGGGATAGGAGCAGAGCAGAGTCGGGTTTTAGGGCTCTCGACCGGCGATCGACGCGGGCTCGGAATAATCAAGCGTGCCTCCCCTCGTCGCGGTCGTTCACACACAATCGACGCGGCAAGCGCCATGAGGGACCTACCTACGCACGACGAGTCGACACAAAGCATCCACCCATACCTAACAACCGCTACCCCCGATGCACGAACGTTGCACTACTTCAGGGCGCTCCCACTGTGCTCGTGCTCGAACTCGTATCTACACCCATCGACTTAAGGGCGAATGTTGCTTACAAGAGGGAACCACGCATTCACTACCTACGTGTCCATAACACATATCGAAGCCATTAATTCAAAAGCAAGCTAAAGGTGTGAGCAATAAAGCACAGTTTCATTTGAGGAGTGACTTCGGTCGTCCGACGCAATGTGCATTCGATTGCGGGTAACATGAATATTGAAAACCGCTCTTATGTCGTTCACGCTGAATCGAATGCCCGTCGCCGGCCGTATAAACTCCACGTGTTTACAGAAGGCAACTGGTGCAGATCAGACTAGTGAACTGCCTAACTTCATTGCAATGTAAACTTTTGGGAAACTCTCAAAACTTGTTAGTTCGACAACTGATGTAAATAAAGTCTTAGAAGATTTAGATTCGAGTCATAAAGCGGTCCTGCTCGTTAAAAATGGATGATTTGAAATGGAATCGTAGCTTTCTAGGTTTAACGGTTGCATCGTGTTCTGAGGTAGTAAAACGAACGTTGGTCGTAGAGACTAGTAATAATTGCTTAGTGCGCTTTACTTATCGACGAGTCGAGTAGCACTAGCACTTATGTAGCGACTACACGATGCTCGGGATAACGGTATAGTCTTTGTTTCTCTAAATTGCTTCGGGACTTTCAAGTCTGGGTAGGAATCTGTAGATAGGTAGCGTACTCCAGGTGCCGTTTGTTCATGGTTACGAACGTGAGAATACGCCCCATGCTTTAGGGTGCCAGAAATTACAACCACTTGACGTTTTTGTAGTCGAAAAACAATGTTGGCGAACATTTGGCAACACTTAAGTTCTAAATTCCCGTATGTAACATTCAGTCTTAGATTTATGGGATTGTCGTATAAAAGTTTTGAGTGTGGCAGAGCTGTAAAGCTCGTAAAATCGGAGTCGATAAGAACGACAATGTAAGATTTCAGTTTGTTAAAATATGGTGCAATATACATCCCATCTCCTACAATGAGATTGTGCTTGGGAAGCATACTCAAAGTGTGCAAACTACTTAGCGGTACTTCGGTTATTTCCAGCATAATGAAGAAGAAGGCACTGTGAACTTATTTCCCATAAATACTCCTTTATAAAAGTCAGCAAGGGAATTTGATTACCACATTTTTTCTACATTAATTTCTGAACAATATTTTTTTTTAATCCGAATGAGTGTAAAAATTTAAGCATCATAAATCTTGTCACTTAAGTAAGTATGTTAAATGCTAAAGGCAACTTATGGCAACATTTTGAGTCAGTTTTGATGAAAATGATGTAAAAGTGACTGATTTTTGAGTTTCATTGCTGACCATTATAAGACAAAGCTGTTTTCATGCTGCTGTTGCTTGCTTCTACATTAGAAAAGATTCTAATGTATCAACTACATACCTGCCACATGAGTGCAACTAAGGTAATCATAATCATCATAATTTCAGGTGAAAGACGTCCACTGCTGGAGATAGGCCTCCCCCAAGCACCGCCAAGGTAATAAATTTTATTTATTTATTTATATAAACCCCACTTTCCTTACCCCTAGGTAAGATGATTGCAAGAAATGAAAAATCCATCTTTTTAAACAAAAGTAAGTACTAACATTGGTACTCTAGAGCTAAGCTTCTGTTAGGAACTTTTTTATTTTTTTAATCCCTCGAGTTAAAATATGTAAGTAAGTATCTACTTGTGCATTTTTTATCAGGGTTGATTGATGGTTGCAAGAAATGTAACAACAATCTTAACAAAAGT
The DNA here is from genome assembly GCA_947523025.1 of Dryobota labecula. Lineage (NCBI taxonomy): Eukaryota > Metazoa > Arthropoda > Insecta > Lepidoptera > Noctuidae > Dryobota > Dryobota labecula. Next base: position 6,298,269 of record OX383292.1, read on the forward strand.
AAGTACCTATACACTAGGTACTTTAAAGCTATGACTTTGAATCTTTAATTTTAGAAAAAAAAATACCCTACTTACCTTATAAAAAATTGCTTCATATTTTATACCGGGTTGGTTGATAGAATATGGTAGGTCTACAAAATTTATTTAAGATCAGAAAAGTTCAGTTCATATCAGTACCAAACTGTTAATTGTAATTAGCAACAATAATCATTTATACCTACTATTTCTTGGTGACGATGGATTTAATGAAGTAGGTATTTTAATGCTAGGTTTTTATTTTGTAGGTACATTTCATTAAGAAATTAAGGCACATAATTTCCTAATATTTGCAATCAGGGAACTTAAATTTGCTGGTGTAAGTAATATCACAAAAAGTACAATGACCACCTAAACAAGTTCTACTTACTCAGTTTTCTGGATTTACGGTGTATTGTGTGAACATAGCTGAACATACACAATAGCCTAAGATCAACTATCAATCACAATGTGATTAGATAAAACAAAAAAACTGTGAGCCTAACAAAATGGGATGGGTTCAAATTACAAACGCTCAAAACTCTCTCAAAAATCACAGATCAGTAAGTAATGCAATTCCCCGAAGTCACGCATGATTAAAAGTTAGCAGCCAGAATTGATAGACACTTCATCAATTAGTTTTGAATGTGACGCGGGCAATTTGAAAATATAAACAACAACAAAATTTACTCACCATACAACACCAAAGGCGCCATAGCCGATCGGGCGGTCGGGCTGCACGTCCGTGGGGATGGCCGGCGTCTGGTAGTAGGGCGCCGCTGCCGCCAGGATGGCGCCCTGCGGCGCGCTCTGCGTACCGCCCTGCATCAGCGACATGGACACACTCATGGAGACGCGAGAGTGCCGCGCGGGGCCGCTTACAGCCGCCATCCAACCGCTCAGCGGCGAGCCGTCACCGCAGACTCATCACACGCCGAACCCTACGACCTCGACACTGCGCCCGATCACCAGACCTCGCCTCCCAGTGGACACACGACTATATCACCGGTTACTTCTTTAATATTCATGCTCGATTGACTATGCGGGAATCACTAAACAACACACGGAATGACGATACACCTGTAGATTACACCAGTTATTTCACGTTTGAGAGGGGAGTTTCAGTTGTGGTTGCGAGTTATTGTGGAGTTCGCTTCTTCCTGGACAAAGGATAAGACCGAGATATTTTAGTCCGCGCCGCGCACAGACGTCCAAGCGTCACGAAAATCGAGCGAAACTGGTTGAAGGGAAGGGGCGAGAGGAGAGCCGCGAGGACGCGATCTAGAAAGAGACAGAAAATAACAATGGCGTCGACGAGCGGTAAACAGCTGTGCTTGAGAACCAACCTGAATACGATTCCGTACACGGCACGGCATACGACTATAATGTATTACTTTTTGTAAAATGGGTAAATACATAATTATGTTTTTACACTATCTCTATCTTATGAAGTAATGAACATACGAAAATTTTGTGATAATAAAAGTAACTTTAAAACTTTTTGTTGTTGACATTGACAGGACAGGCAAGTATCAGCAGTGTTGCCGGGCTAAAATATTTTTTTCATAAAAATTATAATTATCTATGAAACAAACCTTTCTCATAATTAAAATATTTTTAATCTTGTGAAGTGAATAATTTTTTTATCTTATTTTTGTTATTGTCTTTGCTTATATTATTATGACAAAATAATCAAAATCCCCTAAGATGACCCACTGACCCAAAATTGGGTTCTAGCATTCTTTTTATTAGCGTCTGTATAACATGGATGAGGTCCAGTTTTCACTGCGACCGATAAGAAGTTGATCTTGGTAGTCTTTCGTGAGGGTTTTATTTACAGACGTGTCCATTCTCAAGACCTAATTCTTATAATGTTTACTCACGTGTATATTCAGGTATTCGGGTTAATTTCAGATTCAGACCATTTCAGTTATTATCTGTACCTACTTTTTAGGGTTCCGTAAACAAAGGGTAAAACGGGACCCTATTACTAAGACTCCGCTGTCCGTCTGTCACCAGGCTGTATCTCATGAACCGTGTTAGTTAGACAGTCGAAATTTTCACAGATGATGTGTTTATGTTGCCGCTATAACAAGAAATACTAAAAAACAGAATAAAATCAATATTTAAGGGGGCTCCCATACAACAGACATGATTTTTTTTGCCGTTTTTATAGATAATGGTACGGTGCCCTTCGTGCGCGAGTCCGACTCGCACTTGGCCGGTTTTTTACACGCTTCTCACGTAGAAATATATTTTAGAAGAAGGTTCTATTTTTCTATCCGACTACCATAAATACTACCAAAAGGAGAGATCTAATCTAAACCATCTTCATAAATCGAATATTTTTATCCTTTTTTCTCAAAATAGCTCTGATTCTACGTTCTTCTAGTTACTTAAGTAAATACGTGAGAATACCTCGCTCGAGGAAGTTTTAAAATCGACCATTATGATTGTTGGGACAGTATTTTGTTTTGGATACGATACATTCCCCTTTCAAGGGAAAGTCGAATCATTGAATTCCCTATTACCACAGAACATAAATGGACTATTACTTTGTATACCTACCTAATTTCTGCTTGTACGTAAATGGTACACCAATGACTACCTGACCTGCAAAATTGTCTCTCCTTATACTTATAGTTTATCTGTTTATAGTTCGTAGCCGACTGCATACAGCAGCAGCAGACGACGTGACGTTGCGACATGTCGCTGCAGTCATGATTCCGAACCCAACTGCAAGATGGCTGCAGCAGACAGCAGCGCCGTATTCTAGTTAGATAGATTTGTACTTGGTGTACTCGTACTTGGTGTACCTACCTACAACAATAAACATATATTATTAAACATAGCTATGTAGATACTCTCACTTGTTTTATGTAGGTAACTACAATAAATATAAACAATACCGCTTTTATATAAATCCTGTTCTATATTTTACTAAATATTATCATTTATGACAGCGTTTATATAGTTTTTGTGAGATGCATCGTACTGTGCATTGATATTGGGCCACCTGGTTTATCAGTTTGTCTTCCTCGGAATCGGAAAAACTCATTTTTTGAGACAGATTCGACGTGTCGTCGCTCCAGGGTCGGTGGCACGGCGATCTGCGGTCGGGCGACACGTCGTTTGCGGTCGTGCGACGTGTCGCTAGCTACGGAAGGTATTTCATAGAAATGTATAGAAACCAGTAGTGTCGCGGCGACATGTCGTCTGCTGGTGTCGTCTGCGGTCGGTTATGAACTTGTACCTTAAGGTTCTCTGTAAAAGATCGCTATTAGCATTGATGTCACCCCATAAGACCGCCCATTGTGCCACCCTATGTAACATTTCAACATTAATATCTGTAATCTTTATGGTGTTCGTAATAAAGAGTATTATATCTATCATCTATCTGCCTCAAAAAGATGTATAAATCGATAAAAAACAATTTAACTGTCTACAATCTTTTGAGTGAAGACACGCGGGCGATACCGGTGCGTTGTGTCGTCGCATCGCTATGATTTCAACGCACCTATTGCAACACGGGCAATGCGGTGTCTCAACGCCGCTTACTACAACGCCGCAGCGTCTCCGTGTTTGGTGTCAGTTTTTTTTTTTTTGTACAAGCAACACTGCGCTCCGCTACGATTCCGCTCCGGCGCTCGGCATCGCACCGCAACATCCTTCCCCGCTTCGTTTCTCTGGTCTTCTTGTCCGTTGACGTGTTCGTTCCACGTCATCGCAACGCACCGTGTGGCATGTCACTGTGATTTGTATGTAGGATGACGCAGCGTCACCGTTCAGGCGTCGCAACGCAAAAAGTTTCATATCATTACATCAATGTGTAACAATAAAACATGTTACTCATTGTACTTGGTTGTAGCTAGTGTTATGGAACACAAATTGTAGACAATCAAATGAATTCTTGTCAAAATATACATCTTTTTCTGACTGACTATTCTTTATTTATTAACCTATTGACTGCTTGGTTTTTTTTATCAATTATCGTGCCCCCAGCGCCTGGCTCATAAATCTACATATAAATATCTACGACAAATATGGTCGTGTAATGATATAAAAAGCACAAAACGAACATAGGTTCTTAGTCGTATAAATACGACTGAGGCGGCACGGCCACGAAAACATCTGTCGTATTAATCCGATCGGGGTGTGCCTCTGCTTCGCCTCATACTCCATTGTTCCGCCAATTTGTAAATTATGCCGGGCACTTGTGCTATTTTGTAATACATCAAGATACTCATCTCACAAAATACAGTAATGAGCATACAATAAAGGTATTAATAAAACTTCTCAATAATAAATATCAATTATTTTATCACAGAGAATCACATTGTGTTATACAACATATTTACGTGGCTAGTACAAAACATCCCTTACAATGATCCTTGTCTATGCATTTATTAGTAAATACTTAAAAGTTTTCAATTAAAAAGTCAAACACTACTACAAAATACTATCTTCGCTCAACAGTTATTGCAGAAAAGTTGAATGACAAATGTTACATTTCAATATCTTTTTACCCGACTCTGACGAAGCCACAAAAGAGGGTAATATTTTTGATATTGCATGTGCCATTCTCAATAAACAAATAACTTCTCTGCAGTCGACTTTACTTGTATACAATATTAATAAAATTGTTTGAAAGTAATAGCACTAAATTAACAAAGAAATATAAATTTTATACAATAAAATATGCTGTTTTATAGACTACAGACAAATAATTACAACACATGGACACAAAATCTATGTAAATATTGCAAAGTATAACTATTGAAGACCTTAATTGTAAAAATATGATGATATAAAACATTATAGTGCAACTAAAGTGTAGATTAAATGGACACAAAATAAAGCCTCGTATACATGGTAAAAAAGTTGCAGAACAATATTGCAACAGAATGTTTTGTGGAAAAATGTTGCCAGCAACATGAATAATTTCAGTGTTTTCAACTTTTTGGAGTTTACTTCTTAAGAATCGACTTTCATATAAGGCTACCGGTATGGAAATATTATGAGGAGTGAAATTAATATAAGCGTTATGTTTTCCTGCGCAACGTACCTTGCGCACTTTTTACTTTGAAATCATGTATGTGTATACTTTTATACAGCCGAAGTGTACAGGGTATGCTGCGCGACAGCTGACGCATGTCAAGTATCTATGTATAATATACAATGTGGAGACAACAATACAACAATCAATTAAAATACTGGCAAAACTAATGCATAAGATTATTTTGTAACTATCAAATAAATACTAACATCGAAATTCAAAACGTGATTTTTTTCAAACAAACTAAATAGTAGTGATGGGCCGACTACGGGTTTTGCCAATCTTTGACTAGTTATGACTAAACTATTGGATATATTTGATTGAATTTTAGTATGCAGACTGGGAACGGCATTAGATATACGCAGTTTGATTTATTGTCGTATACCACCTTGTATACTTAAAGAGAAAAGTCCAGTCGTGCGTCGGAACTGACACACATAAACTTTTTTAACATGAATACGAGGTCATATCTAAAATGTTTCCTAACAATAACACATTGTACAGTCCCGTCTAATAATAAATACGCTTACACATCGCGAAATAGAAAAAGATATTTTTTATAAACTAACATAGAAATTCGCAAAAAATAAAAATGTCAATTAGGTTGAGGTTGAAGATCTTATGTACTACATACATATTATTACCGATGACTGTACCTTATTAAGTTTCTGAAGTGTCTTAGTTGTCGCATTATCTCAGTACCTTAGTTTAGATTGCATTATTTCATATGTACAAAAAACAAAAATATAACCTCTTAAAAATGTGATCTAGAATATGAATTTTGATTTCCAAATGCGAATAAAAGGCCAAAGGTATGTACTGTACATAAATATGTAAATAAATTAAAATTCAATATTAGTACAACTCTAATACGTTATTGTCTATTTACAATACACCTATTTATACATTGGACTGGATTATTTAGAATTCACTTTTAGATAACGATTTACATCGTGAATTACATACACGCTATGGGTAAATGACGATCTAGGTTACAAACGTACATTCGTTCTACATACAATGTTATAAATAATTCGTATCAGTAATGTAGGCTTCGAATAAATCGTATAGGTCTTTGTTTAGGCCTAATCTGCCTTACAGGTAAACACACTCCCGGATTCCTAAATCGAGCCACCCTTCACTACTTGGATAGAAGTCTATAACTTTTTAAATTGTCTTGAACTCAATGACGACACCAAAACGATGGCCAGTAGGTCGGTATCAAAACTGCATAAAAACTTTTGACGTGAATACCTCTTTAAATTTGTTTCTATAGTGAGAGGCAATTCAGAAAACTGATGATAACTAAGTCGGGGGATAGTTATCTATCATATCTACATCCAAAATTTTATTACACCACTGATAAGCTAAAGGATCAAAGAATTGTTTTACGTTGAGTTAGGACTGTGACGTATCGCGCGCGATTTAGGGCACCGCCATGTTGAGGTTGTTTCGCTGCGTCACATAATTTCTGTTTAGTATACATTTTGTAACGGAGAAGCTACGATGTTCGTTTGAGTTTCAATCGTCAGCTCTCGTCAAGATCTATTGTTTGCGTATATAAAACAATAGTGTGAAATAGTTATAGTTAATATATATGGAGTTAAAGTAGAAAATTAAAATAAATAATGCAATTTTGGTCTATACTTGTCTAATAGCCAAATGAAACTATAGAAATCGTATACGGTTGGAATGGATGAGGCGGCGCCAGGAACGTAAAAGAATGAAGACGTCCGAGCGGATCAACGACGGCGTCAGTACATCTGCAGACGTAGACGTATTCACGTAAAACACACAGCCGTGTCCACGACACAGCCACACCCCGATTTTTTTCTTTGGCTCTTCATTATTTTGATGTTTAAGACCTTGCTACCTCATATGGAACTGCACGGTGGCTCGATTAAGGAGTCCGAGAGTGTATAAGACCCGAAACAAACTGGCCTCATCACTTTTAGATTCGGTTTTATTTATGAAAGTATTACAAAAATCTAATACATTTAAGGGGGAAGCGCTAAGGTAGCCCGCGTAATTCAAATTTTCTTACGATTTTTGCAATTTGCAGCTCATTGTCTGGGTGTATATCTATTAAAGTACGATACGCGACCGTAACCTTGACCTTGTGAAAACCGCAGGAATCTGCTGGATGCGGGAAGCACGGAACCGGTCGAGGTGGCGGTGCTTGCGGGAGGCCTATGTCCAGCAATGGACGTCTTTCGGCTGAAATGATGATGCGACCGCAACAAATATGTATTTACATAATTACAATCATTAGAATCAGTAATACAACTCCTTACGTTAGTATAATCGTAAAAGTAATGATTTCATGAAATAGTCATTAAATCTGATTATACGAACTTAGAAGTTGTATTATTGATTTTAATGATTATAATTCTGTAAATACATATTTGTTACGGTCGCAAATCATATTTAGATCAACATACAACCTAATACTAACCTGCAAACTACAAAAAAGTAAGAAAATTTTAATTTCGCGGACTACCCTGTCGCTACCCCCTTAATAGATGCTAGTAAAATTAAGTTACTGGCCTATAAAAGGTAAAGAATTGCATTTAAATGTTGCAGCAGTCACACACAATTTTTGAAAAGCTTAATCTATGTTTATGCAACATAATTTCACACATTACACTATACAATCTCCTACTTTCTTAGTCTTTTCAATGTACTCCATTTTTGCATTTGCTGATGTGTTCAGTTAGGCATTTATTTAATTTTTTGTCTAGTGACTATGACAGTATCTTTCTCAAGCTCGATTTCTATCATATTGACACCCAGGTACCGTAAAGTAGGTTAGCGTAATCAGCCAATAATGTTCCCACTTCTGGGACACAGGCCTGCTCTCGGCGAGAAAGTCGGCCGTAGTCCACAGCGTGGGCCCAGTGCGGGTTGGTATATGTCACATGTCTTAGAATTTTTGGTTCTAGGACATGCCGGTTTCCTCACGGTGATTTTCCATCACCGTTTTGAGAGCAGTGGTGATGAAGTAATTTACACAAAGTAAAGCGCCTGTCTGGGTTCGAGCCTACGACCTACAACTGGTAAGTCGTGGCTGTTACACTGGGCCACCATGACTGTTCTTGTAAGCAGGTTAATTTCTTACATTTGAGCACACGACATGACGAAGGCATGTACAATTCCCACGTCCTGCCTAGTCCAATCCACACCGAAGGGTCGCTTCTCGAAGTTGTGAAGGAATATGTCTACCTAGGGCAAGTCATCCAGCTTGGTAGACACAACTTTGAGAAAGAAGTCGACAGGAGGATCCGGTTGGGCTGGGCAGCGTTTGAAAAACTCCGTCAAGTCTTTTCGTCGCCTATACCGCAATGTTTGAAGACTAAGGTCTTCAACCAGTGCGTCCTGCCCGTTATGACATACGGTGCCGAAACGTGGACACTGATAGTCGGGCTGGTCCACAAATTTAAAGTCGCTCAGCGCGCTAGGGAGCGGCCTATGCTCGGAATTTCTTTGAAGGATAAAATCAGGAATGAAATTATCCGGAAGAGAACCGGAGTTAACGACATAGCTTGCAGAGTAAGCAACCTGAAGTGGCAGTGGGCTGGCCATATTTGTCGAAGGACCGATGGCCGGTGGAGCAGAGGAGTCCTGGAGTGGAGACCGCGTATCGGCAAGCGTAGTGTGGGACGCCCCCCAGCTAGATGGATCGACGACTGGTGGCTGGGACAGACTGGATGCGGAAGGCGGAGGACAGGGTGTTGTGGCGCAGCATGGGAGAGGCCTATGTTCAGCAGTGGATTGCAATAGGCTGAGTTGATTGAGCACACACTTAAATTGATAAAAATTAAGTAAAATCTCTCCATGGGCCGCAGGTTCATTATAAGCATTTCGTACACTTGAAAATACGATTAAAAATGTGAAAATAGTCACATCCACATTGAAAACTTAATGTGAAGTAAGATTTAAAATGTCCTTTAAAATTGCCACAAACACGTGCATAAAGAACGCTTGAGTATTTAATCATTTACATCTGATAAAAAATGTTGCTATGGATAGTTTCAGAAGACCAGCTTCATTAGTTTTTGGTGATTAAAATGAAAACGCATAACACATTATTACTGGCCTCATAAAGGTCGAGTCTGCGAATAATAATTCTTCCCTACCCTGCGATTTGGTTTACAAATGACTACCGTCATTAAGGCTGTATCACATCTCGACAAAAAAGGATAAAAACTGTTTTGTCTATATTGCCGACAAAAGAAGTGTTATTGCGATGCGCGCACTGCCTATCTTTGTTTTAATAGAGCGATAGTCTTTTATCTAGGTCTATGAACAGCCTAAGGCACCTGTCCCACCCTCTACGAGGAAGCGACTAGCTATCAACGATTTTCTCGCTCAAGAAACGTACAAATATTATAGGTCCCGTGTGAGTTAAAGGGATCATAATATTAATAGTTACTAGTTGCAGCCCGCGTGGTATTTTCTAAAACAGTGTTTTTCAACCTTTTTCACGACACGGCCCCTTTAGTATGAAGCAATATTTCGCGACCCCCTACCCGATGCTTTTTTCATGTATTTTATTTTGTGACAAATATTCAATCCAACCATTGATATATTAATGGTTAGGAGGAGGAAGATATGTTACGCGCTAACATCGCAATCAGTAAACCTGGGCTCGGCGCAAGACTACATGCACCAAAACTCACACACCACAGTTCAGTTCAATCCTACAGTTACCGATAGACAAGAACAGAGATAGGAGACGGCGCTGTCGTGTGAGCGAAATCGCGTTAGCTGCCGAATGTTGGCCGAATCAAACATTAAATATTATTATAACTTACAACAGATTAGCATTTTTGGCTGTACTTACGAGTCTTATCATGCTTAGACCTATAGGAGAGGAGCCTTTTGGCCCCGTACAGGATTTTGTTTCATTTTACTTTTATTTTTTATTAGTGTTACTATGAGTGTGTTTAGTTTAAAATGTGATCTTCCTGTATGAGTCCCAATAAATACTTTTTCTTTCTTTATTTTCTTTCTAGTGGTAAGTAATCCCATGTGTGTTATTTTTCTTCCTTGTATTATTAAAACACTGTAAACTTTATTGATTTTTTTTTACTGCAGTAGTTTTCCCAACCTTTTGCAACTCCGCTATAGAGGCTTCGCGACCCACACGTTGAAAAACACACTTCTAAAATAAAAGTAGCATAAGTTACTCTTTATAACACCAGCCAATGAAAGCCCCGTCAAAATTGGTCGAGCCATTGCGGAGATTAGCCGGAACAAATAGACGGATAGACAAATATTGAAATGTTTTTTTTTTGTTGCTTTCTTACCGTATATACTTTCATATGTATTTAGTAAAAATCTGTTATAGTTTTATTTATTTGTATAGATTTAGTTGATCGCTGACTGTTCACACAGCGGGCGAGTACTCGTTTGTCGCAGCGACAAGAGCTGTCATCGCTCAGCGACGCTCGCTTAGTGGGCAGACCACTCGCTAAGAGACTCATGCTTGGTACATACGCATACCAGCGAGTAATCTCGTTTTTGGTTGCTAGCTCTTCTCGCTTCTCGTTATTCGGCTGTGGAACGGGTGCCTAAGGATTCAGTCCTTTTAAATTTCGAACGTCTAATAACCATTCAGACTTGACGACATTCTTCGTAAAATATTGATATCCGATAGTTTTAAATCTCCGCACCCCTTAAGATAGTTCGAAGCCAGTGTTACTGTTGACTGCGTACCGTAGTTTGTCGCGAAGAGTGCTTCGTTTTTGGTAGTTTGGTAGCTTGAGGAGGTTGAAGCAGGTGGAGGATGTGGGCAGGCGGTTCAGGGGATCCTTCTTTCGAATTGTGAAGAAGCCTCGGATTACGCTGCCTGTGTAGAGAGAATGTTTTGAATGAGATTAAAATTACACACGTATTTTTATAATATTACTAGCTGCTGCTACGCCCGCGTGGTTTTTTCTAAAATAAAAGGAGCCTAAGTTTGTAATGCAACATTTTTTTTTATTTATAAATCCACGCTGGCGAACCCACGGGCAGCAGCTAGTCGGTCCAGGCGTTTCGGAGATTAGTCGAAACAAACACAGACATTTTTATTTATTTATAATTAACGTACTTTCATATGCGTTTAGTAAAATGCTGTTATTTTGAGATTACAAACAGACACCTTCATTTTATTTATTTGTAGTATAGAAGATAGGGTTATGAAGGATGCTTTATTTTATTTTAGAATTCTATTTACAAAAGTAAATTATCTAGTGGAAGTTTAAGTTTCGTCATATCAGTGGCTGAAAAAGGACAAAGTGTCGAGATACGTGTCTTTCACACGTGTCTTTACGATATTGCGCTTGCGTTTAGCTGAATATCACCGAAGTCGCATGAATATAAGCGAATTCGTATGAATATCAGCGTAGTCGCGTGAATATCAGCGAAGTCGCGTGAATATCAGCGAAGTCGCGTAAATATCAGCTAAGTCGCGTGAATTTCCGGACGAAGCATTTTTCAGGACGTTTGCCGCTTAATTAAAACTATGTTTGAGTTTAGTGTTCTAGTAAAAATTCTTTACCTATTGTATCGCCAGTGTCTTCATCGTCGCCTACTTCAACACATCGTATAGAGAACGGCGGCTTGAGATGAGCAAACCCAAGAACTGGTGGTTTTGAGCATGACGTCACAAACTGGAAACGAGATATACACTTCTTTTGAAATTCAATATTCATTTTGAGGGTTCCGTAGTCAACAAGAACCCTTATAGCTTCGCCATGTCATGGGTATTGGTTTGGCATGGGCAACATTTTTATTCAACTACAATGTGACTCGGAAGTTTGATCTTGGGATAAATTCATCCAACTACAGAACCCGTCATTGTGCGTGGTCCAACACACACTTGGGCGGTCTTTTAATAAATCCGGTGTTTTTTTTTTTATGTGTCTCTTACAATTCAACTCGATCATCCTTTACTGAAATGGGAATAAATGGATTTGCAACCTTGCCGGATGTCGAGCTTACGAGTAACGAACTAACGACTCTGTTGGGGGTATTAAACAGAGTAGCATGCCTCCCCCCCCCCTCCCCCGCTCGCTTATCGTCGCCATATAATATCTGTACCCTATAAGAATATATCACATTACTGTGAGCGTCAAATTAAATTACTTACCGTAACTTTATAGACGTGATATCGAATAATAGTAAAACATTTTTTTTTTTTTTTACTCATACATGAGTATATAAGGTGTATCTATTCAACGACGAAATATTTTAGGAGAAATACATATAGGTGTTAAAAAGCCATAGAAGCGAAAAAAAAAATCTAAGTGTTTTACATTTTTACATCATTATTATAATTTTAAAATTGCTTGAGACATTACGCAAAAAAACCTTTACTTACTTTTTTTAATTCTATTATTGATCCAACCGGACGCGGCAACGGTGGCGGCACTAGCGCGGTGCCTTTTGATAATTAATCATCATATCAAGTAATTTTAAAATTTTTTTTTTTTAAATAATATAGGTACTCGGATTTAAAACCATTTCCATGGCTTCTTTAGCACCTATAGGTGTATCTCTTAAAATATTTCGTGTTTGAATAGATACATCCTATATACAGGACTTGCGGTCGTTGACCCCAAAAATCATCAATTTGTTTAAATGGTTTTCATATATAGTTACCCACATCTGTGAAGTTTCTCTAGCTAATTCAATTTGACTTTGTATAGTGCCTGAACACATTACCTTGAGAAACATGCCGCGCTCATTCTCGGAGAAGTCCCGCTGCAGCACGTCCCACAGCCAGCACACGACGCGGTGCGAGTCGTGGAACCCGCCGTAGTACTGAGTATGGCGGCGTAGGTCGCGTAGGTCTAGAGGCACGTTGTCGCCGCTTATTAGGCGTTGGAGCTGCAGAAGAAACATAATACATCAAAAGCGTAGACTTTTACCTCCCTCCGACTCTGCCGAGCTAAGCCGAGGTTCGTACCCCACAGGGGGTGCCCTTAGCGCGCAGTCGTTTACAGGCTTTACAGGTTGACCATCTTAATACTAAAAATGAGGAAATTACTCCAAAATTGTTCCAATTTTAATGTACATTTTAATTAATTTAACCTTCCTTTTTCCTTCATTAAATGTCTATTTTCGCTTAAATCTTTCTTTTTCTCGTAGTCATGGTATAATGTATAGTATGCAACTCTTGAATAAAACGGATTTATATCGAGAGCCATGAATCACTCGCGTCGCTCAGAATTCTAATACTTGAATCACTCGCTACGCTCGTGATTCAATCATCATGAATCACTCCCTACGGTCGTCAGTCGTTAGAATCCTTCACTTGCTTGCGATTCATCTGTGGCCCTCGCTTTAAATCCGTTCTTTATTCACTAATTGCATAATATACTATTAAACGTAAAATATTATGACAATATTTCTAGTAGGAAAATATTACTAAGTAAAAACTCTTATAATACCTCTGGCGTTGAGAATAATGACAACCACTCTGGGTTAATGATAGTTCTGAATCCTTTGATAAAGGCGTTTGTTTGGTCTTTGATCTGCGTGTGCATTCTGAAGTGGGCCATCAAGTGGATGTAGTTTATTCTGAAATATATACAAAACACTTACAATAACACAAATTAAACTGAAAATTAAATCTATAATAGACTTAACTTTTCATTGTGACGATTGACATATAAATAGGTATAAGGATTCAAGAATAAAATATCTTCTAAGGTAAATTCAAATGAGATCGAAACAGTCAATATCGTTGAAAGCAAAATTATTGTTACTAATGCAGTGACACAACAGCTATAACTAGCCACGGGTCATTTAATAAACTCCCATCATAGGAGACACAGACAGTCCACTGTGCAGGGCCTGCATGGACGAGACAGCAGCTCAGGTGCTACTAAACTGCCCGGTGGTCACCACATACAAGGCAAAGTACTTCGGAAACCCAGGTACCCCCTGTGAGATTGTCAGTGACACCAAGGACACGCTGGCCTTCCTTGAGGAGCTGGGGTGGATCGAATAATAGATTTTTCATTTCTCAAACTTGGAGAGTACGCTTAAAGTTACCTTATCAGAGGGATGAAAAGAGTACTTTTCGTCCCTGGGAAACAATTTACCATAATGTAAAAAAAAAAAAAACTGCAAGCCATGTCCCAACTTTTCATGCTGCCACTCTGTAAAATCGCGGCGTAAAATTGTAATTAAAAAATAATATTAACAACTTTATACTTATTACTTTTCACTAAATTATTATTTAATTTACATAGATTGAGTTAAATATTTACTACCATCAATGATAAAAAATACTGGCTGGTAGAATGCCACAGAAAAAGAAACATTATAAAAAAGACGGGAAAGCGGTAATGCGATCTTCAGTTGTTTTGTCGAGTGCTAATTATTATTTACGTATACAGATATTTGTATAAAATTAGTTCATCAGATTCCGATATGTATTTGTTCAACTAATCAGGTTTCTATGTACTTTTCTCATATTCGAAATGAAAAGCAGAGAGTTTACCTCGGGTGAAGGAACCTATTTAGGCACTCGAACTATTGGCGCCCTCGGTAACTTGAGTCCCAAACCATCTCGTGCCTAAATAGGTCCCTTTCATCCCTTGTGTAACAATCTAATATTCCCACCCGTTACGCAAAATACTCGCATTGACTTGGAGTTGCGGACACTAGCCCGTATTACCTATTACTAATGCAGCCAATAGTCCAAAATGTTGCTAAGCTTTTATCACTTACTTATTCTCATTAGTAACTGGAACGGCTTTGCCACCCGGCACAAGCTCGTGGGTTACTATTTCTCCTAATCTCTCTTCATCCACAGAAAATGTAAGTTCTAACGATGATATATCGCCCTGAAATATAGAATAACAATTAAGAGAGAGGTCAAATGAGATTTCATAGTTACGGCGAAAGCGACAGGTAAGCCCGCGAAATTAAAATTTGCTTGCAATTTGCAGGTCAGTTTTAGGTTGTATATTGATCAAAATATGATCACACGCACAAACACGCGTAAATCAATTACAGTGTAATACGGAACGCGGCGTTAGTTTTATTTACAACGGTTATAAAAGCAGTGGAAAGGAAAGAGATGATGAATTTGGGTGTGTAATGTTTGATATAATAACAGATAGTCTAATTTCATTTGACATAACTTTCATATGCTATAAAATCATTTAACATAATGCGCGCAGCAAAGGAGTGGAACTCTCTGCCTGCGTCTGTGTTTCCGAACGCATACAACCCTAATCTATTCAAAGTGAGAGTGAACAGGCTTCTTCTGGGTAAGCTCACTCCATCGTAGACTTTGTCTGTGTCATCCAGACCTAGACTAAAGTCAAGAGCAAACTCATAGAAGAATAAAAAAAAAAAAAACCTAATTTCATATGATCTAATGTTATATTTGATATAATTTTCATTTTCTCTAATTTCATTTAGTATAACGTACATTTATTATAATTTTCAAATTGTATAATGCTCTTTTTATATAATGTTCATTAGACCTAACTTTCATATTAACAAATTTTCTAAGGTAGGTAACGCATAGTTCTTGAGAAAAGTAAATTATATTGTAACCTAACCTCAAAACATTAAAGCTGCTTCTGCATTGTTTCCGGCGCTGCGGGAAGTGCAACCCCCGCCCGCTGTAACAAAGCATCGGCACCCGTGCGAGCCGTAGCGGCTGAGGCTCAGCAAGCCGAAGCTGCGGAGGTGAGCAGAGGTTGCTCTCCCTCCGCGCCTCCGGTTTTTATATACACTCTAGGGTAGGAGCCAAAAGACTACGTAAAGTCGGGGTGCCCCGATTCGGTTTTGGAACAGATTCAACCTATTAACTACTACTATTAAATGTAATCAGTTTTTGCAAAAATAAAAGTAGACATTTCCAAATTATATTAAACGTTACTTATAGATTTTGAATATTATTTCAAATGTGCAATAAATAAACTGTTCATTATACCATATGAAATTAGGTAAAATGAAATTATATTAATAATTCATTATATAATTTGATCGTTATATTAAATAAAAATTATATTAAATGAAATTAGGTCTTATAATCATTAGAACTTGTGTTATTATATCAAAGGTTACACACCCGATGAATTTTGGCTTTTTTCCTTTCTTCTACAGCGTGTTACGGAAAGGGTATATACATATCAAAGGCACGGATTCTTTTGGTGATAACAAACTACAGGGCAATATTTTTAAATACCTATACCTACATAAATAAAAAGTTAAGAAACATTTAACTAAAAATCAAATGTTTCCAATTTAATTCTACACATCACTAGACCAAGTCAGCTGATCGGCGTCAATAAACTACACACAAAGAAACGGCGGTAACATGTTTGTTATGATTTAAATTTAATAAACTATCGAAAAAAAAAAGTATTAAGCATTTTCTAGTTAGTGCTTTTGAGCTGAAATTTTGTAGAGAGATTCTGAACCAGATACACTCTTCACCCCGTTTGTATGGATATACCCTTTCCGTAACACGCTGTATAGACATGGCGTAATTTGTGGACCAGTCCTCATACTGCAGGTGGTTTTACCTTTTAAAACTGATCGAGGTATGTACCTGAAAATGTTTGATATACGTGAGACTCCGGTAGAGGTCGCGGTCGAGTGAAGGCAGCTCGTCGATCCAACTGTATAGCGCCTGCTGGGTTTGTCCTAGCACTTGGCTCAGGAAAAATGAGGCGAATGGCACGTCCACTACTATGCCCTGTAACAAACAAAATAATTTATTTATTTATTCAAAATTACGTACATAGCACCTCAACAGCTATAACGCCAATGCAGTGTTACTACCACACATTACACTATACATTATTTTGTTCTATGATTAGAACCAATAGTCTACTAAAGTATACTAACTATGTTAACAGGGAAGGAGGACGGGGGCGGCTGACCACAATAGCGACTGGCAATATCTGGCAATAACAACACATATCAGAAGTCAGAATTAGTCTATCGAGAACAGAATTGAAATAGTTTGATGCTTGTGTTTTCTAACACTAAGAAAAAAAAAACCTCAAATAATTTAGAACTTTTAGACGTGTATGGGAAAAGTTTTTTTGTGATTTCTGACTTCTGTGAATACGTCATTCAAAATGCGGCGCGGAATTAGATCAGAGTCGATTTGCTTATTTTAAGAGGACTCATTTATTAAGAGTGTGGCGTAAACGGCAAGTTGTATGACACCAAGTGCATAGTAATTTTGCCGATATATACTCATTTTATGTTTGTCATTGCTTGTCCCACATACCGCAGTGTCTCAAGACGAAAGTCTTTGACCAGTGCGTATTGCCAGTGATGACACTGAAACGTGGTCGCTCACAATGGGCCTTATTAGAAGGCTAAAAGTCACCCAAAGGGCAATGGAGAGGGCTATGCTTGGAGTTTCCCTACGTGATCGAATCAGAAATGAAGAGATCCGCAGGAGAACCAAGGTAACCAAAATAGTTCGAAGAATTGCCAAACTTAAGTGGCAATGGGCAGGGCACATTGCTCGCAGAACAGATGGCCGTTGGGGCCGAAAGGTTCTGGAGTGGCGCCCGCGTACCGGAAGACGTAGCGTAGGAAGGCCTCCCACAAGGTGTACTGATGACCTTGTGAAAGCCGAAGCATAGAATCGGTCGAGGTGGCGGTGCTTTGAGGAGGCCTATGTCCAGCAGTGGACGTCTTTACGACGGAACACCGGGGTGGTTTTTAGTCAGTAAGAGTCTGACAGATCCCTCCGCCCGCCCCAGGACATCCATGAGGATTTTCCACCCCGAGAAAAAAAAAAGCCGGGCTATGATGATGTTTAACTAAATATTATTGTATTTCATTGTATTACATTTCTATTACCACTAACCTCATAAACAGCTTTGCCCAGCATCCGTCCAATAAACTCGAACAGCTGCAGATGATTCTCTTGAAGACAGGACGTAGGTGAAGGGTACAAGCGTTCCTCGCTCGTCACACGGAACAAGTTCAGTGATGGATCAAATACTCGCTTTATTGTCTCTTCCAGGAATTCTGCAACAGAGATAAATAACACATGTCGCGACTATATTCATCAAATAATTTTTTGAGTAGGTAGTTTAAGAGCGTGTACAGCGGTCTACTAACGCCACTCCTTTAAAAAAATATTATCTCGTGACTGAGAAGGAATTATGAAAAACGGCTCAATAAAGAACTTCGGTAAGTGTCTAGAATTTTCTAATTCCTTTTATAAAGTTTCATATTGAGACACGAAGCAAGAAAATACGTTAAAGAGGAATGTGGCCGCTTTTTTTAAATCGAATTTTGTTGCTTCTTGTTGTCCTTAAAAGACCTGCACATTTCACCATCTAAGTTTCTGATAAGGGACTACAGGGTGAAAGCAGAAACTATCAGGGGTTTAAAAACTATAAGAACTACTAGCTTTTTGCCCGCGGCTTCGCCCGCGTGGATGTCGGTTATCGCATAAAAAAGTACCCTATGTATTACCCTCTCCATATCCCAGGCTATATCTCAAAATTCTAACTTAATATTAATTTTAATGTGACTCACTATGTGTTTATCACCAAGCTGGTAATGAGTTGAACTATCGAACTAATGTGCACACTAATAGGGTTGAAAATAAAACCACAATTGTGTACTGATCTAAGCTGGTATATTTAATTAAAATTGCGAGACCCCAACTAAATCGCGGTAACGAAACCATAGCGAGATCTATTTCGACGTCAACGCCATCTATCGAGCTTGACATCAAACTTTTAACATTTCACAATAATAACTATGGTTTTATGGTTTCTTCATGAACACTGTGTGAATAGAAACCGAAACAAATGATTTAATATAGTAAATGAATGAATGAGTGAATGAG
This sequence comes from Dryobota labecula, assembly GCA_947523025.1. Classification (NCBI taxonomy): domain Eukaryota; kingdom Metazoa; phylum Arthropoda; class Insecta; order Lepidoptera; family Noctuidae; genus Dryobota; species Dryobota labecula. Next base: position 6,317,183 of record OX383292.1, read on the forward strand.
TCTTTACCTAAAGATAACAAACACAAAATCAAAATACGAAATTTCACTCAAATTCTTAAAGCAATCAATTGTACCAAATACAATACAAAATAAAATTGCGACACAATAATTTTAGAATAATTCACGTAAGTACCAACGATGTAAAAACAAAACGAAATCCTCCGAAATGTCGCATGGTACACCGTTTGTCCTGAGAAAACGCTCGAAATGTCTAATGAACACCATTGGTGCATAACTTTTCTCAGGGTCACGTTCGCAATTGGACGAAATATTTGACATTTATTTTGTACTTGCAACACGATCTGGATGTAGAATTCGATTAATCGACTAATACTTGACCGGTTGACATTTTAGCGGGAACACCACTAAACGAACGAAAAAAGAAAACAAAATACGTCTATACTCTGTGGTCGTGTGGCGGTGTGACGCGATGCTTAATGTAAACATTCATCAAGGTTATACGTGCGTAAAGTAATGGATTCAATGAGAAAACGGTTTAATCTTAGAAGAATCTTATACAGAATTACTGAGAAATAAGTGTAGATTTCGTATTGAGTGTTAGTTTATCGAAAAGTGATAAATATGTCAGTGAAAAAGTAACGAAAGTTTTGGAATGCACAAATTTTGATCATAAGGCCGCCGTGTTTAGTAATGTTTTTATGATAAATATTCTTGTATACTGTTTGAAATACACGTAAGTAGCTAGCTTATTTATCTACGAACATAATTTGGCTAATAGCTACTGATATTAAAGCGTATTGTTATCGTAATCGTATTTCCAAGAGTAAAATTCGGCAAACAAATACCTACAAAAAGTCAATAAAATGGATATAGTATGTTATCCTTAAGAGATAGACATATGCCATCGCGGACTTTTTTGAAGACCTTTTTATGATACACAATTCCACCATACATTATTTTGTTATATCTCAAAGGGTTTAGACAGCGTTTTCGTTGAAAGCTCCCAGACGGCTTATTTTTTTCCGACACCTCCAACAAATATCGTTAATTCATACAAAAATGCATACAAAAACATAACAAATTATATACTAAAACCTTCCTCGAGAACCAAGCTATCCATTGGTGAAAACAGCATGAGAATCGGTGCAGTAGTATTTGAGTTTATCGCGAACAGACAGACAGACAGACGCGGCGGAGGACTTTGTTTTATAATATGTAGTGATAGTGATTAGTTCGATTACGTAGAAAAATAAAAGATTTTTTATTTTTAACATAGTGTTTGACGGGGAAAAGATTCAATGCTTTATTGCAAATAATACCAGCCTGTATTATTGCATTGCACCGCTTAATAATTATATTGATAACGACAATCTTTAAATTTCATTCCTGTCCCTTTCTAGGTCAAAATTATTTCGAAAGTTTAGCCATATTCAAAATCAAATATTTTATTTCACATATACCTACAAATGGGCACTTATGAAACGTCAGAAGCTAGGTGCACGGTTCCAATTAAACGTTTCCTATGTAGAAGAACCGGCAAGAAACTCCACGGTTAATCTTTTAAAAATAATTGGTTTGTAGAATATTTTCAAATATTAAATAGTGAATATTGACGAAACAATACTCATTTTTGTATAAACAACATTAGTACAGATATATCATACCTTTAAACACGCCATCCTGGTCGATGCCCGCTTCATCCAGCCCTTGCTCGTTGATGAAGCGTACGCGTACGCAGCCCTTGAGCGCGCGCGACGGTAGCGCGGCCAGCTGCCGGTAGCCGTCCTCCACTAGCCGCGCGCGACGCACCGTCACTAGTGTGGAGCGGCCGCCGCATGCTCGCTCAGTCAAGCCTAGGACCACCTACATACAAACAATAGGGATGATGACTAAAAAAACCTTTTTTTTCCGTCATATAGAATATTAAAAAATATACATTGAGTTCAAATGTGGCATGACGTCACTTCTCACTAGATTTTATACGTAGCTGTGACGTAACAAGCCCCCACTCCCCAAGTTTAATGTGTTTTATCTAAGTCAAATTATATTAATATGATAAAGCAAAAAAATACGTATATAATATGTTTTTATTATCTGATTGACGGACTAAACAGTTTTTCTTTTTTTTTTACTCAGGACACATCCCTATTTCCACTATTGTAACACAACAAAAGTATAGAAATAAAAAAAAAATACTACACAAGCGAAACCGCTGCATCTGTTCGGTCGTCTTTCGGTCGCAAAGAGACGACGGCGTCATCGCATTCTTAATCCCAACCATAGATTAAACCACGACAGGGAGCGAGCGACTGAATGTTATCGCCAATGTCATGTCTTGAGGAGTATCATCTATCAGCAATTTCACAGAAAACTGAGCAGACCATGTTCATCTGTTCAATAAACAATTCATGTCTTTATAATGAAAGAAATAAAATTTGTTTATTCTGTACAAATAAGACGCACATTATAAAATAAAATATAATCTGAATTACCTTTTCATCGGCGACGGCGCGCCGGAATAATCTGACACGTTCCCCGTGCGCTATCATGTGAGGTGTTTTTTGTACGAGCACCTGAAATAATAAAAACAAAATAGCATATTGAAATTGGTTATTTTTATGTTATAATCAGGACAAACTAAGAAGTCGTATTTGCTATAAAAAATACTTTGTGTAGTGATGGGAAAAAAAATCGGTTGCTTTAAAAACAGATTCTCGAGTCATATCGATTTATCATACTTAGAGTTTGTAATCGACAACTTATTTACATTGCTAAAAACCGATTCTCGTGGCATATTGTTTTATTGCACGTACGCGTTTGTAATATTTAACAGTTTATTACATAAATCCCAACTATATTTATATTTGGGCGAGTTTTAAAGCCAAAACAAGACATAAACTAAAACCCGACGTACTGATTTCTTCAGCAAGGTTTATAAACATTGTATATTATGGCGTACCTAGATGCAAGCCCTAGGCACGCCACTAATACGCACTCGTGTAAAGCCGGGGCGGGTCGCTAGTCAAGTGTGTTTGAGTCGGGTGAATAAATAAATTCAGTAATTTTGTGAATGTAATTTTTGTAAAAGAATCGATTTTTCAGAAAAAAAAAATATCGGTCAAAAACAGCTTATAGCGGTCACAACACTACCGCAACGAACCCAAAGACATGACATTGAAATAACGTCATGTCGGAATATTAATCAACGATTAATTCATGTTTTTAAGTGCATTTTTCCAATATAAAGTAAAACTTGGTGCTTACGAATGATACTCATTGTTATAGTGTATGGATAAAATAGTATTAATTAAGATTATGAATTTGATTTTCGAGAAAATGAACGTCTGTTCATACAAAGTCATTGCGGCATGTAGAATGACAAACGTCAAATCCGACTTCTTAGATTGTCGCGATTTTAATGATACTTACTAACAGTAAAATAAATTGCCTTTAAATACGTTAAATTATGCCATATAATTGGCTTGACAAAGAGACCCACTTTCATAAGTTTACGTCAGTGATGCAAAGGGCGGGGTTAGATCACACTTTAGTCATTGAGCTATTGCAGTACTTTTATCTTTTACCCACCCAAACCGGTGGCGTATTTCAATAAGGTTTATGGCCCCATTAGATTTTCTTTTTACCAATCATAGAGATGATATATAGAAGTTACTTTGTCGATTATGCATAGAAGCTTCAGAACAGCCAAGGGATTACAGACGGCTGGCTAGAAGATAAGTAGTGCTTGTATCAATAAAATAAGACCACCTGCCGCCCCTGTACGTGGCCATCTTGGCCATAGGGTAAATACGCGACTGATCCCAACCGTTATTAATAATGTTACGAGCTTGCGGTTCGTGGCAATAAAAACTGCCGATTTAATAACCAAAAATGACACTATTTAAAAACAACTGCACTACTGATCACTCTAAAGTCGCACTTGAAGATCGCTGGTATCGTTTAAGTTTACTTGTCCATACTGGCCTTATATAGTCCTTAGATAGTTCCAGAACCTTCTACTGTAGACAAATCTAGAATTTTCGAGTACATACCGGCTTTATGTAGTTCCAGAACCTTCTACTGTAGAAACATCTAGAATGTTCGACTACATACCGGCCCCGACTGACCAGATGTCGATATTTCTAGAAAGTTCCAGCATCGAACTTTCTAGAAGAATCTCGAGTCTACTAGTTCTGCTACTCGATACTAGATGGCGCTAGTGGTACTGTACCAGGCATGAGTTGTGGCGCGCAACAATAACAACTATCATTACTTACTTGCTGAGGCTTCTTGCCCTTCTCGAGGTCGGCCATGAACTGCCCCTCGCGTATCTCCCTCACGAGCCAGTGGTTAGCGGGTGTGTATGCACGCCGACAATCGCGACGGTATAGTACTAGTAGCAGCGTGTGAAGAGAACTGAAGAGCTCGTTGCTTTGGATTGTTTTGAGATCTGGGGATTGAAAATCCAACGGTAGAACTAAAACTTATGACAAAAAAGAGATTCTAGTTTAGCGAGGAATTAAACCAGCACTAAAAAAAAAAAAAAATACAATAAATTGGATTTCGGTGGCCATTCTTTGTAATTAAAAAAAAAGTTATTGCGATAAAAAGGGTATTACACTCTATGCTGCCGCGCTAACGAAGAATGCAATAACTCGGTTTTGGAGTTATATATTTGTTGAGTGAGCAGCTTTTTATTGATCCTTCAGGAACTCAGTTTTTCAGTAAGCAAGAATGCAATAACTAAAACTTCATAACAAATTCAATAATCAAAAATACAATTCTCTTTAGCGGCAAAATCAAGTTATTGCATTTTTCGTAAGCGCGGCAGTATGTTCCTTCCTCGAAGTTTAGGTAAACTCTATCTATTCTTCATGAACTTAACTTACCAAATAACTGTCCCATTATGGACTTGTAGACGAACATGTTGAGAAATTGCGACATGTTTATAAAGTCTTGTAGCTTGAACGGATTCTGTTGCTCGTACATCTCCATATCGTCTAATATTCTGAAAAAAAAAAATAAAAGAAGAAATTATGACATCCATACTTCCATACTAATACTAATATTGAAATGTGAAAGTAACTCAGTAGTAGTAGTATGTCTGTCTATCTGTCTGTATGTTACCTTTTCGCGCCTAAACTGCTGAATCGATCGTCATGAAATTTGGCAGAGATATTGCCTGGGATATGGAGAAGGACGTAGGCTACTTTTTTACGCGATAACCGACATCCACACGGAGCCGCGGGCAAAGGCTAGTTATTTTATATATTATGCTTACGTGGATAATGTTAAGACCGGCTCCAGAGTTTACCTAGCATAAGATTAAGGGGCGATGGCTTCATACAACCCCATTCCTACCGGTTTCCCTTCGGAACAGTCGTTTTTTTTGTTTTTGGAGAGGGCTATTATACATCTGCAATGTGCAATAAACTTTATAACATCTAATACTCACGTAACATAATGCGTCATGCAGTCGGCGAAAAGTATTAACATTTGGAACTCCGGCGCCGACGTCTTCGTGTTAACAGCTAAGAGATCGAGGAAGGATTTCAACCCACAGTTTGGTCCCAACGTGCACAAGAACTGCCATAACGAGTATAATATTTCATCTTGATTACATAACCCTGGAAAGAGAGAAGACACGTTATAATACTTTTTATTGTATGTGGTACGTAAATATTTCATTTCATTTTGTATATAAATATTATATACAAAATGACATGAATATTTACTTTGAAAAGTATTACATATATTACTTTAATTATTGTGAATGTGAGCACTATGTGGGTCATTTGTTTTCTTTAAGATTATCTCTTTTTCCTCTTTCTCAAGTATTTTTAATGATGGTCTGGTTTTTTGAGTACTTTATGCGGCCTACCCAAATGTCCTTTCTTTGGTATTGTTCGTCGAGTCGTTGAGCTCCTTAAATCCTGAGTTGAGCTACACGTTTACTGACAAATGCTTGCACTGACTGGACAGGTCCACTCAAAATTGTGTGGTTCTTTCCTCAAAAGACCATTTCAGACACGGATCTACATGGTCCTCACATGATCTGACCAAGATTATGTCTGGACTTTAAAAGAGACTTTGACCCCTGAGTTTGTTTCGCCATTTCTTCTCAGGGATAGTCAGATAGGAAATGTCGACTTCCTCAAGCTTGTTTTTATATTTTTTATATGACGTGTAAAAGTGATTCCGATATCCTATTTACAGAATAAACGATTTCATTTCATTTCATTTCACGTAATTTGTGAGCAGTCGTGGCCAGAAAGAGTAGATCTGTTGTTTGTTTTGTTATTTTTTTTAATGTTGCCCCACACTTGGAATTTCTCCTGTATTGTGGTTGCGTTTATAAACATTTAAACTCACAAACACAAACAGCCAGACCCGGAACTACTACTTGTAGGTCATACAATTTTTTTTAATTTTTTTCCCAACTGCAGTTAGTAGTAGCAGTTTCACACATCTTATTTTATTCTCATGACATGATGCATTATGGAAAGTTTATTTATTGCACAAGTGACGAATACTTTACAAAGGCGGACTAAATGCCTAAGAGTGTAGAACGCTTGTAAAAGCGCAAAATAGCACGAACCATCGCCGATAAGCGCCGTCAAGTTCTTATCTGATTAGTCGGCGCCGGGTCCCGCTGTTTTGGCAAAAAGTATGATAACTACTAGCGTTCTACATGTACATATACACTCTTAGACCGCTTTCACATCTAGGTGACTTTAGCAGCGCGACAGTCGCGCGACCCTTGCTCAGCCTGAATTTCATATTTCATACAGAAGCGCGGCGGCCGTGCGCTCAGTCGGCGATGAGCCAATGTTGCAAACGCACGTGATTATAGACTGCACAATGACCGAGTTTGACACCGAACGATTTATTCTTGAAATTCAAATGCGTCCTGTTTTGTGGGACTCAAAAAGCGACGATTATAACAACAGGACCTTAAAAAAGAAAAACTGGCAAGAATCATGTGCACTGTTTATGACGAATTCGAAACAAAGGATTAATCCAGTAGTCTTCTTTGTTTTTGACGTGACAACGTCTAATAAATCGATGAACGCCGGCTGCATGCACGAAAAAGGATGACTAATTGTCTCGTTACGCTCATTGTCCCATTATGCTCACTGTCCCGTTACGCATTTAGAGGTATGAGGAACAGGGAGTAAAAGTTCACTCATACTCTATAGTAAAGGGAGGATCCTCCGACCACACGGGTATTGTGTTTGGTGGGCAACTGCCCTACGGTTGATGTCGGGATGTTGTATATATGCTAGTCGCGCGGTAAACTCTGATAGCGCGATGCAGGATTTGTGACGTCAGGTATTTGATGCGTAGTTCGCATGTGGCGTTGTTGATACCGCCACACGCTCATTGTACGCTTGCGCCGCATCAATGTTCAAAATCGATGGCACTAAAGGAGTACTATCAAAATCAGAAGCAACAATATTTCCCCGTCGGAATCTATTTTTGAAATTAAGTGCGTCATACTGATTTAAGGCTTTGACTGCCAGACAACAGACACAATAGAAAAACTATTGTTAGCGGTCACCGGTGACCGCGGTGGCAGTCAATGTCGGCAGCCGCTCTACTATCGCGCTGCTAACGTCCTAATTTGAAAGCAGCTTTAGGACGTATTCATGTAGCCCCGATAAACGCTGGTATATCGACGCCGGTTATCACCTTTCTACGTCAATAGTCTCGTCTCTTAGGCATTTTCTACCAGGCGAACGGAGTTAGGTAAAACGACAATGAAAAAATTTCATACCAACGCGCAATGATGGGTGCACTACTACCTTAAGAGTATATGACACTGGAAAAGCCTTACGAACACTTTCTCCTCTGTAAAAGTACAAGAACAAATGTTCTAGCACGTTCATAAAAACTACTTTAAAATCGATTCTAACGCACATCGTTAATCGTTTTCGAGACGCGCGGTTCTTATTCAGTGCTCCATGAAAATGTCTGGTAGTGCTATTAAGCGTAGTAGTATTAGTAACTACAAAGCGCGGCAGTACAAAACTTGAAGCTTTGCCTCTGTGGCGCGACGTTCGTACTAATTCGGAAACACGAAGATTATCGAACCGCATACCTTTCCATGTTAGACTGTAAACAAATAGAAGTTACCTGTAAGTATATCAAGTTTGACTTGCGTCATAGTCTGAAGCGCCGTGTGGTACATGGAACATATGAGAGCGGCTTTGGTACAGTCAGGCGATCCTAACTTTCTGTAGTGTTTGTTCGCGTTGGATCTGAAAACAATATTTCGACTATGGTCAATCATTTTAGATTAAACTTCGCTCAAAATTTGTGAAAAAAAAAAAAATATGTAAAAAAAAAAACAATAATCAAAAGTCATATATTCAAATTAGGCTGAGGATCAGCACATATTGAACGTCAAAATAACATAATGCCCGGTTAACATTATTCGAGTCCAGCGCTGGATTGCTTACTGGAAAAATGTAAACCGGCACTGGAATGCACTGAATCCAGTTAGCATTCCAGTTCAGTAACTGGATTGGCGGTCTACTTTTGAATCCAGTGCGACCAATACAGTGCAACTGGAATAATGTAGACAACCAATCCAGTGCCATTCCAAACTGATCTCTTCTTGAAATCATTGTCACTGTAGTGTTCACACTTCTAAATAACTGGAATAATGTAGACGTAACAGATCCAGTCCAGCACTGGACTGGATTCTCGCTGGATCACAGGACTGGAATAATGTAAACCAGGCATAAGACAGTCAGTACAGTAAAAAACTATACTCAAGCAAAAAATTTAAACAAAACTTAAACCTCCAGTTAGTATATCGCAAAGATCAGCTATTACCCCCTTCGCCATATTTGAGGGAAGGAGGCAACCCAACCCCCGACGCTACCGCAAGCATTGACATCTATGGGAGCGTGACGAACTTGCTGTCGGTTGCTCAGGCAAGAATAATATGACCAATTGTCGAGGTCGCTACCTAACCACATACCTATTGCAATAAAACTCATTAAAAAAAAATGTAATGAGCAGATGATCATGTCAATAACAAATTAAAATAAATTGACTTATGCAGTCAAATAAAATAGAACGCCCAACTCACCTATTAGTCCTAGCCTCAATAGCCCTTCTTATAATAGCAGCCGGATTATTGCTCTGCACCGGAGTGGAAGGCTGCGAGGGTCCTGCCCCCTCCTCCCCGGTCACGCCCGCATCTATCATCTCCTTCAAAGGGGTCGCCAACACTTTCTTCAACATCGGCGCGCCCCACAACAATGACAGCTGGGTCCGAAGGTTGCCCATCGCTGGAGGTAGGTAACTGTCCAAGCTTTGAGAGAACCAGCCGAGTATTGGATGCCAGTTGCTAAGGTTCCCCTTTTTGCAGACCACGTATTGTTGGCAGGAGTCGAGAAAGCGTGTCACCACCAACTGTAGAAGATGTTTGAGACATTTTTTTGAACTTGGAATTTAAAGAAGACTATTACTTAATTTAAAAATATGTATTACTAGCTTTTGCCCGCGACTCCGCCCGCGTGGATGTCGGTTATCGCGTAAAAAAGTAGCCTTCTCCATATCCCAAGCTATATCTCTGCCAAATTTCATGACGATCGGTTCAGCGGTTTAGGCGTATAAATGTAACATACAGACAGACAGACAGAGCTACTTTCACATTTATAATATTTGTATGGATAGTATGGATAAGCTGCTGCCTGGGGCTTCGCCTGCGTGGCTTTTTCTAAATAAAAGTCACCTTATTCCTCATAACGTCAGCTCTCTGCTACTGAAAATCCCGTCAAATTCGGTCCAGCTGTTTCGGAGATTAGCCGGAACAAATAAACAGACAGTTTTTTTTTTTACGTATCCTTACATTTTTTTATACATTCCAGTACCGTATATAATTGCATATGCATTTAGTAAAAAGTTGTTATTTTGACATTACAAACAGACACTTTTTTATTAGATGTATAGATTAACTGCTTTTCCTCGAAACAACTCTTTGACGTTGGGTTGTCAATTTTCCACAAAGCACTTAGTGTCTTTTCTCATTTTTTTCCCTTCCTCTTGGTAACAAGTAGAATAATGACACATTGGAGAGTGACAGATATTTGTGGTCTGGTAACACCATGTAGATATTGGTGGCAATCTTTTTATCCACTCAAAAGCGTTATGTTGTTTACGGAGCTCTAGAAGTAATATTATTTTCTCACCACAAACGTCGGATAGTAGGTCTCGGTCTGCGCGTACTCGCGCTCGGAGTGCGCTAGTTGCACTAAGTTAGCGAGCAGGCACAGCGCGTAGTTGCCTTCCAGAGTGTTGAACACTATGCGCATGTTCTGGTCTGTGCTCAGGAACTCTAGGCATTTGTCAAACATCGAGTATGAGCGGAATGAGGACATTGACTGTGGACAAGGGGAACATGTTAAAAATCTGTTGAAAAAAGTTTGAAATGTAAGTACCTACGTCATGCACATTATTTCTGCGGTACATCAAATAGTGTTGTGAATGGTTATACTTTGAAGAAAGTTCGGTGCTGTTGCATTTAGCTGCTATCATCATACTGGCTCATATTTTACTAGCTTTACTAACTCATATTTATTTAAGCGTTTTATTTATTGTGCCCATCCAGGAGTAAAACCCGTAACGTGTAGTACAAATGCCAAATGATAGATTATGCTTAACCACTGCGCCAAACCTGCTCAAAGTGATGCATGTTTACAAACTATCTGGATTTTTTATTGACGTGTTTTGTTTAATATCTCCACAAGTTTCAGTACTCACCTCAGGCGATATTTGCTGCATATGGTACACCAATGTAGGTACCGACAGGATCTGTATGATATACATGGTGAGCAGTTTCTCTGAGAACTGCGCAGACACCAGCGGTCGCAGTGAGAGCGTCACTATGGCAGTCAACGATATGTTCTTCAGGTAAATCTTCTCGCGACATAGTCCGCGGAGAAGGAGGGACTGGAACAAAAAATTAAGGGTGTTACATACAAAACAATATTGGTAAATAATTATATTTTTCAAGGTAAATGTATTATTATTAGAGATCGGATATTCGGATGCATATTCACCTAAAGTTGAGATGTTGGCTAATATGGCATCCACTTTTGTATCGAAAAAATCTCGGTTGCGGAATCGACCAATTTAGATTTCTGATTATAGAATCGGATGTATATTTAATTACCTTCAAATGTTGGCTTATATGGAATAAATATAAAAAAATGTGGTGTCCCATACATTTTGACCGTTTAGTTAGGTATAAAACAGTCTAATTTTAATTTAATAACCGACGATTTTTTTTATAATGTAGGTAGGTAACAGTTTATGCGTCATCATATCATTTCATCAGCCGAAAGATGTCCATTACTGGACATTCTTGAGCCAATCATTCACACTGCAAAAATGCTTTTCTCATACTGAAAACTGACCAGCATTGCGTTAACCTAAGTGGGAGGTGATTAATATGACAGGCATATTTAGTATAGTTTGTCCGATACCGCTGTACCTCGGCTTTAGGAATGCGCGGTGAGCGTTGACGAATGAGCGGCAGGATGCCGTGAGCGTTTACGAATGAGCGGCGGGATGCCGTGAGTGTTGACGAATGAGCGGCGGGATGCCGTGAGTGTTGACGAATGAGCGGCGAGACGCTGTGAGCGTTGACAAATGAGCGGCGAGACGCCGTGAGCGTTGACGAATGAGCGGCGAGACGCCGTGATCGTTGACGAAAGAGCAGTCTGCACTGCCCCCCCGTCTCGCCGCTCACATACCTAAGGCGCGGTACACCGGTATGGGTCAAAATATAGTAGGTAGTTACTTTATTTTATTTTTAGTATCTAGTAGTATTTTAAATTCACTGGAAAGTGATAAAAAAAAAGGTAATGCACCTATTCTCATTTCATCTTTCTGATGATTCTTCTGTATTTTTTAATTTTTTATTATATCATATTACACACATACATCATACCATAAATAACATTAATGAATGCATAAATTATTAACAGAAAATGTTCATAGATAAGATTCCTTACTAATTACACAACCAATTATATGTAAAACTATTAATTAGTAACAAAATAGCTTCTTCATTAGGAAATAAATTATATAAAATGATTAGTTTACCTATTAATATCAGTAAACACTCATAATACCCTTGTGACCTGTCACATACATTGATGTAGCATAATAAAATAGCAACAATATGTCTTGAAGTACTATTAAAACTTGCACAAATAATCAGGCAACATTGTGTACTATTTACTAACTATTATTAATATGGTACCCTCATCTGCATGTCTATGTTAACAATTTAGTAAAGAAAGCCCCTTTAATGCGTGGTAGTAAGGGGGTTTTTTCAGCAGTTAGTTTTACCACATTCATGCGGTTGATTGTACGACATCAATTTGCATGGTTACTGGTTTAAATTGACGACCAGCAACCATCAATTGACACGAAATGATCGCGACGCAAGCAATTGCTTAGTTTTAATTGATTTGATGCAGTCTGACGCGGCTCGCTCACAAGAAACATATTTTACATAGACTGGCACTTGACAAAAAAAAGGTATAAGAAGCATTGCACGTTTATTCGGTGGGGCCATCGATTAACTAGGGCATTGTAGTTTATAAAAAAGTAATATAATTAGCGATAAAAATATATACCTATATAATTGAAATTTCAATGAATTGGATGCTAATTACTTTGATGAAAACATGGGCTTGTAACAAGTCCTGAAGTTCTATTTACTCATAAAATTAGAAGCAGCAAAGAAACATGTATGTGTGTCATGCAAATTATCCAATTAGTGTAAGTGACACTGTTCCATTAGGGGATTCAAGTTAATTAAGGGTATGGCACTCTTGTAAATAGGTTGAAACAATAGCTATTTTAATGTTTTTAGTTTTTGTACTTTTGTAGGCATGTTTATAATTGCAAATCCAGAATGTGGCCCAAGACAATACAATGCTTATTTGGAAACAACATGAAATACTCAGTTTTATATTGATACGAGTATAGTAGGGTTTTGATTTAAATGATTTAACATTTAATTCATTTTCAAGGTATAGAAATTAACACAAGAAATGGTTATCCCCATTATTAAACTATTTTGTTTTTTTTTTTGTTTTTCCCAATTAAAGTAATAATAATAAAGTTTATTCATCAAAAAGTAATAATACAATGTGACATATTCGGTGAGCCACAAACAAAGCATCGCTTGTATCTTGGGGCTCTGATAATACAAATTTTAATAATTGCTTATCATATTGTTAACTCACCTTCAAAGTCAAATAGTATCCCTTATGAAACAGCGAGCCCATGACATTAGCACACAACTGAGTCATGCCTCCCCTCAGCTTCTCAAAGTTCTTCAGTCGCGTGAGAGCCCAAGTGTTGTTGGCAGTGAATGCTACCAATGTGTGGAGGTGGACTAGGATGCTCTGCATGTCTATGGGAGACTCTGGCTTCAGCTCCTCGAGGTATAGGCAGCATTTGTACAGGAGATCCTTGATGTGAGCTATCCAGCGGAGACTGGAAATATTTATAATTTTTAAACTAAACTGTTAGCCATTTTACTTTCAGTACACACATTGGTTGACTAAAGACATCTTTGTTTATGTTATTTATGTACTTATCAAATTATTAACATGTTGGCAGAGGCAATATGTATTGTAAATAACATTATGTCTGTGAATAAACACTTTTCAGTTTATTCATTTGTTCACACTTCTCAATCTGTATGGTCTGTGCAAAATAATATTCTTTCAAGTCATGAATATTAATTTGCACAGAGCATAGAAAGCCCTGATACGTTTATTTGGTGGGGCCATCGATATGTGCTAAATAAACTAATAAGTCTGTTACACATTTCTGTGAATGAGCCAATTTTAACTAATCACATAGAGTACTCAATTTAAAGTTGGCACTCTGTTAAAGAACTTATATTTACATTTATATATTATATACTAATAATAAAGCTGAAGAGTTTGTTTGAATGTGCTAATCTCTAGAACTACCATTTTTTATGCATTTGATCGCCCAATTCTTAAGAAAGGTTAAGGCTATTTAACATCACGCTACGACCCTTAAGAGCCAAGCAGAAAGAAAAAAAATCAGAAAGAAGGCTACGCAAAAACAAAGTAATACGGCCTGGAGATAAGATGCGACAGGGTGGAACACGAGAACAAGAAACACACGGACAGAAGTTTGTTGTTATATAATTTTGTCTTTACATTATTTTTTCTTATTGTTAAAGACAATAAGAAAATAATGTAAATACAAAATGATAAAAACTGATGTTGATAATAATTTTCATATAAAACTTTTACAAAAGTAAACATACCTGTATTCTTTATTTAAGAAGACACCAACATAAGACATTTTAACAGACTCTGAGTGTAAGCTCTGAACAATGTACTTGCACAGTTTCTCAAACCGTTTGCGGTCCCTCTGTTGTTTGAAGACTAGGAACAGTCTACATGTTACTTTGTAGACTTCTAATGCGGGAATCAGTTCTAGAAGCTGAGGCGGCTTTTCCTGTGGAGTTGCTGGCTCTGGCAGAAGCTGGTCGAAATCGTTTCTATAAAGAGAATGGATGGGTCAATATTCTGTACTGTGCTGTATTTGAGACAAGATATTTTTATTTTCAATGGATTTAAATTGTTGTTTTGGAAATAAGATATTTTTTTTACATTATTTATTATTATTTATGATAGGTATTAGCTGTTATTGATAACAGTTGAAATTACGAAACTCTGGAGCAATATTTTTTTTTTTGAATAATTTTATTATAATATAATTGGATCGAGTCCTATGAACACAAACTCACAGAATACGTTTGAGGAATCTCTGTCTTGCGAGCCATCCCCTTATGACTGCCTGGACCGTAACGGCGGATTGTTCCCGTTTCTTCTCAAGCGCACGCTCCTCGCGAGCCGCCTTCGTCTGCTCCAGGAACGAGTCCTTAGTCGTCAGAGACTTGGAGAACATCTTCAACCGATCCAAACGTACACAACACGAATAATTAGCTTTGTTTCCCTTTTCGGTATACCTGTCAGGACATCAAACTGCACCAACGCATCGTTTTAAACAAAGCTATCGCACGGTAAGCATTGTTGTAAACTGTAAAGCACTCTAAACCCACTTTTTAAATCATATTTGCAAAATAACAATTGATTTTAATAGATTTATAGTTTATTTTAGAGAAGCCCTTCGAGTATAAATTTGTTATTTTGACATTTTTTGCGATGTTGCCGTTTGAGTGAAAATTTTCCCAGAACTTGCACAATTGAAAAAAAGGTAAAAACATCTAAATTATAATCGGCCCTGCATATGAATAGCAAAATTAGCAAATCGAAATATTTTATAATTATGTAGTATTATTTTGTTATATTAACTGAATGTCTGAAAAACGCAAATTATTTTGATATTTGTCAATAGCAACATTGTATCAGTTAGGTAGATGTAGCAAGCTACTTTCTGATTTTTTCCCGTGTCCGTTCCAAAAGTATCTGTGAAAAATGTATACAACAGAAAACGTACCTACTTGTGGATGCCATTGTGTAGTGCCACTTATAAATCGAGCGCTTTGATTTGATTTTTTGAATACTTAAACCTGGAAGTCTAATTTTAAATCACCATAATGATGTTTTTCATTAGACAATAGAGGTTAATTTTATAACTTCAATTTTTGTCGATAAATTTTCAATTTCAACTTAATAATGTTATTCAAACAACCATTGTTGGTGTGATATAAAGTTGACCTTCTAAACACGGATGAATATGTTACTAATTCCCTTTACATAATGATTGCACAAGAATAAAACCTGAACAGGGTTAATTTACACTTTCGTCAGATTTTTTTGGAACAGATATTATTTTATTGATTTTTATTGATCTACTACCTACCACTAACTAAGATATTCCATGCTTAAAATATCTGGTTAAATTACTACTTAAAAGTTAATCAAATTTGAAGATTATCAGTCAGTTCTAGCAGCTGTATGTATGTATCTAACGAAAAATAATAGCGCTGCTAAGCTCTAACCATGGTATCAACTCCCTCGTCAAATGGGAATTTTTATTGGGCTAGCAATAATAAAAAAATATAGTTTTTTTTTGTGGAGCAAATGTATTATTTATACTGCCAAAAATCAAATGTGAACAAAATTATAATTAATAATTAATTTAACAAACAGAGCAGAGAGATTAACAGTAAACCCGCCGTGCCGTGATACAATAAAATTATCAGTCCGAGAAAAATCTCAGCTTAGCTCAGCACAACACACTCCTTACCTATTCGGCAATCAATCGAATGTTTAGGATCTAATGAATCGGTACCTAGGTGGCCTAGGTAGGCTGGGCCTAGCCCAGCCTTAAAGCTGCCGCATAAAAAGAACTTAGACAGTAGGTACCCTTTACAAAAATGGTTTTACGTAACGTTATTATGATGTTCATACTAAGGTTGTTTAGTTCCAAATACGCTCACATAGCGCATCAAGATCAAATGCAAGTCATTTTAACAGGCAGGTATTAAATAAATTTAGGAATCGGCCCTGCATATGAATAGCAAAATTAGCAAATCGAAATATTTTATAATTATGTAGTATTATTTTGTTATATTAACTGAATGTCTGAAAAACGCAAATTATTTTGATATTTGTCAATAGCAACATTGTATCAGTTAGGTAGGTGTAGCAAGCTACTTTCTGATTTTTTCCCGTGTCCGTTCCAAAAGTATCTGTGTTGTGTAGTTGTTATAGCCGATAGTCGTTATAACCAAACACTATGTTATGTAAACAAAAATGCTGGGACCTCAAAATTTCGTCGTTATAACCGGTACGCCGTTTTAAGCGAAGTCGTTATAAACAGTTTTGACTGTATAATCAAAATATTGATACAAAATTGTATTATATACCTATTACATGTGTGTCATCCCTCATTTTTTTTTTCGTTATGATTTTACAGTTTTCATCGAGGTAGTGCAAATAGTCGCAGAGTGAAATGGCTATGTCACAGTGAATTCTAGAAAAATGTAAGATAAGAGGTATTGGCACTTCACCGTCGATATACCGAGTGCATTAAATACCAGCTAAATTAAATTAATTATTAAATAAAAAAGCTGTTCCATAGTAATGTTTACCTAGTGTTCTAAACTGTATGGTACAGCTGTTTATTTTTTCGCGATTTCAAACTGGTCCCATAGTAAAAGTTATTCAGTTCGATGGTGTAAAGCACCTCTGAGGAGCTCGTGGCTAAGTAATAACAGCCGCACGGGTCGATCCGTCAGGTTAAGCTACGCTTGTCGGGGTTGGTCCGTGGATGGGTGACCATCTTTACATACCGAGACTCCTCCGTGCCTCGGAAAGCACGTTAAGCCGTTGGTCCCGGCTGTCATTCGTGGATCTTTGACAGTCGTTACGGGTCGTCAGAAGCCCAAAAGTCTGACAGCCAGTCTTACCCAGGGGCTCATTGCCCAGGGGTATCGTGTTACGAGTACCCAGTTACTGGGTTGTCGAGGTCAGATAGGCAGTCGCTCCATGTAAAATACTGGTATTCAGCTGCATCCGGTTAGACTTGAAGCCGACCCCAACATAGTTGAGAAAAGGCTAGGCAGATTGATTGGTCTAAAGCACCTCTTAAAGTTTGTAGAGTACATTTTTTAACACCTTATACATATACACGAATTTTCACTTTCCGACAGAGTCTGTAAAATTGTGCCCTGTAGAGCAGCTGTGGCGAGAAGACACTTCAGGTTCTTGAGCTCCAAGGTCTACAATAAAGTCAATAAGAGCATCGACATTTACCGCTTACCTCGTAATATCTTAAGAGTAAAGTTGACCGACTGGTTGAAATCTCTATCATATGATGCAACTGAAAAAATTGTGGAAACTTAAATCTTAACTACTCCAAACACTCACACACATCCTCACTCACACACACCTTCACTTACACACACCCACACTTACACACACCCACACTCACACTTCCACTCCACTCTGCACCACAACTACCAAGATACAAAGTTTGCTTGGCTTTTGCTTCTTTATTTCTTCTTGCATTTTTAATTTTTACCTTATTCCAAAGCTAGCTAAATTGTACCTATATCACAGTTAAGCCTGGAACAATGTGTTTCTTATGTTTAGACGGGCGTTGATAGCTGCGACACAGTTTTTAACTTTTGTAGCTATCACCGTTTCTATTGTAATTATGTCAATTTGTTGTTGTTCCAAAATAAAAACTTTTTACTTTTACTTTACTTTACGAATTGAGAACCTCCTCTTTTTTTTGAAGTCGGTTAAACATCATTTATAGCCAGAGTGCATCTCATGACAAATCCAATAGCCCAAACACGGCTAGGATACATTGTTTTATTACGGAGTTCCATTGCCTACCTTCCGGCTTCATCATCAGATCAGTTTGATGGTACCATTTTGATCAGCATTTATTTAAATTTGCTTCATCGTAGTCGCTTAACTATCTTAATCGAGATATCTTATGGCTGCCTGTGAAATACGTATCATTGACGAGTTCCGGTGGCCATCTGTGGTCTTCTTCATCAGTTCCGGTTCACCAAATGATACTTTCTGAATGCAAATGCTTGATTTGTTGATGAAAATATAAAAATCGCTATATAGATGCCTATAAAATTTGAGGAGTTCCCTCAATTCCTCATGGATCCCATCATCAGAACTGGATTTTGATATGGATATGGAAGTATATCCTTTCAAACAAAAAAAGAATTTTCCAAATCGGTTCATAAACGACGGAGTTATGCCCGAATATACATAAAAAAATATATATAAACTTCCGAATTGATAACCTCCTCCTTTTTGAAGTCGGTTAAAAATGATAATTATAATTATGTCATGTCCGTCTGTCGTCCGGATGTGACATAGCCATTTCACTCTGCGACTATTTGCACTACCTCGATGAAAACTGTAAAATCATAACGAAAAAAAAAATGAGGGATGACACACATGTAATAGGTATATAATACAATTTTGTATCAATATTTTGATTATACAGTCAAAACTGTTTATAACGACTTCGCTTAAAACGGCGTACCGGTTATAACGACGAAATTTTGAGGTCCCAGCATTTTTGTTTACATAACATAGTGTTTGGTTATAACGACTATCGGCTATAACAACTGTAATCCGACGGTCCCTTCGAAGTCGTTTTAAACGGTTTTGACTGAGAATTAAAAGAGTGTCCTGGAGTTTGCCCGTTTTTAAGAAAAATACTTAGGCAAGAAAGAGGAAGCTAGCCCATTCCCAAGCGTAGTCACTTTGGAATGGGTTACTGGCTTCATCTTATGGACTGACCGACTCCTTGACTATTCAAAATTGTAGTACCTAATTGAAATAAATGCTTTGAGTTTGAGTTTGTAGTTAACCAAGAGATGAAAAAAAAAATCAATGCACATAAAAGTTTGTGTGGGTTATCGTCGGATCCCATAATTAAAATTATGATTATTCTAAGAATTCTGAGTGACTTTTCTATTTAAGTCAATAATTTTGATATCTGAGATATTTTCGTTATAGTCGAGTTTTTTCGTGAAATACTATATAATTCAAACTTATTTTTGCGGTCGATTGAATTAATACTGTGCATGTGTATGCGTAAATATTCCTCCCAACTACGGAACCCTTCACTGAGCGTGGTCCGACGCGCACTTGGCCAGTTTTTTCGGGTTCACGGGGCACAACGGTTTGCCCAAGACAAAACCGAGTTCGATTCCTGAAACCCCGAAATGAGTTTTGTTTAAATCTTTGAATGCAATTTTCCTTAACTCTAAAATTGACGATAAAGTTCCTTAGAATTTTTTATATGTCCCATAGAACCCAGCTCAAAGGATCACCCATACCATATAGTGGTATTAGGACAGGACAGGACCGATAGGTCTGGGTCGATTTGTCCCACGGTTGAGTTGTCGGGGTCGAGTTGTAGGGGTCGATTTGTCGTGATCGAGTCGTCGGGGTCGACTTGTCGGGGTCGAGTTGTACGGGTCGAGTTGTCCTGGGGTTAATTTGTCGCGGGGTCGAGTTGTCGTAGAATCCATAATAGTACCTTATAAATAAGTAAAACATTTACCGAATGTATTCCCATCAAATTAGACATCTAATGACAATAAACTCCTAAGGACGTAACACCTTAATCCCTCATTCCACTTTAATGAAAGTGTGGGAACGAATCAGTGACTTATGTACCATCGCGGTCTCGGACATATTATCGGATCACCGTAAGGACTATTCTTGCTTGCAGCGGCCGCTATAGTAACGCTTACCTACGCTCACCAACCAATATCATCGTAGCATCAGATTTTTGCTGAGCTCCTTGTTTTTATAATAAAAAAAAAAAGTAAAAAAACCAGCCGAGGTGGTCAGATATCTGTGATCATTGCAACAGAGCCTGAGGAATTTATTTAAACAAGTTTTTTTTTATTGGTCGTTCGAATAAGGTGCGGAAAACAGATGTGGTCATCGTGTGCACAGAATATTGTTTTCGAGGTGGTTATTCAAAGACTGATTCAGTAAATACCACCACAAGTAACTACTTAACTATTTGGCGTAGCCGCGAGGCACACATTGCTATTTAAAGTTTTTTTTTCTTCTTTTTCTTCTTTTTCTGTCTCTTTTGTTCTGTGTCAGTATTGTGTGCCTTAAACTGCGTCAAATAAATTTGTTTTCCTTCTTTCTTCTTTTAATTATCATTACGATCATAAAGGTAGTGGCACACTACCTTTATGATCGTAATGAAAATTAAGTAGTTACTTGTTTAATTATTGATTTATTTATCCAAACATTATTTAAATGTTGCACTCTCTCTGGTGCAAGCGTTAATTAGACACTTTTCTGTCTGACTATACATCGACGTTTTTACGCCTATCAAAACAGAAATATCCAGGTAATATTCTTCGGGTCGAGTCTAAGCGGGTCGAGTGGGCGCAGACCCAGATTTTCGTGCCCGCGATAGTACCTATAGGTAATAATTTCTCACATACACTGAGCTTAACCAGATAGCCTGTTGAATTAGTCACAACGTTCCTCATAACTCATTATCTGAGTTCTGCAGTTCAGTGATTAACGTCCGGCGATTAGCAATGAGTAATCGAATACCAACCATTGTGGCCGGCGATAGGAACAATGATTGCACAATCTGATAAGTGATAAGGTGCTGGCATGTAGGAATTGTAAGCTTTGTACTTAGAAATGATAAAGCTGATTACACATTGAGTTGAGGTGTAGTCATTAGGTAGAAACTCGACATTTTTTATCACAAGTTTTGTCTTAAAATGACGAGTTTAAGGCAAAAGCGTCAGGGCAGACCGAAAATTCAAATTTTCTTACGTTTTATGCAATTTGCAGGCCAATATCGGGTTGTATGTTGATCTAAATATGATTCGCGGCCGTATCAAATATTTATTTATAGAATTAAAATCATAAAAATCGTCAATACCTATCACTAGGAACGGCGTTTTTGGGGGACTGTATTATGTAGTTTTGACGTTCGAAAAGTGCTTTTTCTCAGCGAAATTTGAATAAATAACTTTTGATTTTATGATGAGAATGATGGTATCGAATACCTTCTTACCTAGATAAATTTAAGTAGTCCGGTTAAAATACCTCAGGAACCGGGCATCAACTAGCCAGATTACAGATACTCATAGGCGTAGATACAGTGGCCAGTACATGAAGCTAAACGAAACTGTCAAATTTCTACAATCGATTTTAAACATTAAAATGTTGACAATTAAGCTCATAATCGAACGAGAAAATTTGAGTTTGTGGTAACTTGCTGGGCTGGCCACAGAACTCTGTTTTTTTTTTTTTTTTTCTGATGATCGAACGAGTTTATTATTTTATTCGAGGAAAGTAATGTTAAGCTTGGTTGGGCACTGGAAGGCAGAATGTAATGATACATGAATATGGACAACGCGAAAGGGGCGTGTTTAAGGATCATAATGTAGCCAATTGTGGGTGCTAAGAACGAAGAGTTCTGTATTCAGGGATAATGGAACTTACCTACGTAACTACTTTATACGCAACTGGTTGCGTATAAAGAAAGAAAATTCTTCTGTCGCGACTAGTTGCCAAGAAAGAATAAAAATTCCTTTTTCACAATTGCTTGCGAAACTCAGTTGTCATGGCGGCCGAAAGGGTCCGTTCAACCGATTTTGACTTTTATTCCATAGGCATAAGGATGGCATCAAAAGCAAAAAAGTGGTTACAATTTAGAGGTATGAGGAACAGGGTGTAAAGTTCACTCATACTCTATAGTAAAGGGAGGATCCTCCGACCAGACGGGTATTGTGTCTGGTGGGCAACTGCCCAACGGTTGATGTCGGGATGTTGTATATATGCTAGTCGCGCGGTAAACTCTGATAGCGCGATGCAGGATTTGTGACGTCAGGTCTTTTGGTGCGTAGTTCGCATGTGGCGTTGTTGATACCGCCACAACAATACCAACTGTTTACTGCAGCTGCCATTTGTCTTGCCACCAACGCAATAGAAGTCAAAATCGGTAAATGTCAGCCTAGACTCTAGCCACATTAGGCAGTCGGTAGTCTTAGACTTAATATTTACCTTTTATTTATTTATTTAATCCATATTGTTACAGGTAAGCTATCACATAACACCTGCCAAACTGCAAAGCAATTTGACGGCAGTAAGTTCTCGTGGATTTTGCACGAATCTTTGCTTGACTAAACATTAAAATCTGAAATTATCTTCTAATTCGATACGTAGCAAGTATCTACCTACTATATTATTATGTTTTAGTATTACTATCGTAGGCCATATTCTTATGTCCTACGATAATGATAGGTACTAACATAATAATTTCTATAGATAAGGAGACCTACGGGATACGCACCTTAGGTAGTAGGTACTTTACTTCCTTCAAAGTAACTTCGTTTAAAATAACACAGATCTAAATAACAGTAATTTCGGAGCAATCCGAATCGAATCAAGAAAGTCAATAAATAAAACGGTTTGGTCACGGCACGTTTGCTTTCTCCGTTTTTTTGTCGATCTTTCTTTTTGCGGGGCCGAGAATGAGGGAAACAAAAGGACGTCGATTAACCGCCTGTCTTCTCGTACATGCTGTTAATGTCAACTATTGAGAATGGGTTGTTTATGTAGTATTTTTTTTTTCGCGTTTTGTTTTCGGAATTATAAAATGCTGTTTCACCTCACGAGCTCTTTATCATTCTAAATCTGAGTGCAAACTGCATTTTATCCGCTAGCGTGGAAAGTGTTTTTAAAATTCGAACCTTTCTATTCAATTATTTTCTATACCGCTAGTCCACTGAAAATGCATTAATACTTATTTCATTTCAGTGCGCCAACCTCATTTTTAGAATAATCGCACTGGCCAGCGCGCACTGCATGAAAATAAAAACAAACTTTTTAAAATTTTCTTCACTTTCATCATTTTGGTTTCTTTTTTGATAAAATCTTAAAAATAAAATATTTTGTAGAGAAAACTTGGGCGGTGGTTCCATATATTATATATATTTTTTAACATTGCTTGGGTAGTTTTTGAGTTAGCTTCGATAATACATATTTAATCCACCTTGTGTATCTCAATGAAGTTGTAATACTTCCTGTCGCTGTTGTTTACATAGCAGGTAGTGGTATACGAATTGGTGTGGGGTAGGTATACCATTATTAAAAAGACAAAAATGAAAAATACAAGAAAAACATGCGACTTCCAAAAAAACACGGTAAACTGAAAAATTCAAAAAAACTAAAAAAAGTTTTTTTGTGAAATTTAAACTTTGTTCTAGGTAGGTACTATCGCTTATAATGCGCCCGTAATAGCTGCACTTAGGTACCTATATAAAAACTAAAACAGCCTGGAAAAGGTAAACTCTTCACTTATGATTTTTCACGCTTCATGCACCTATAAAAAAACACCTTACCAAGGATTGACTGATTTTTATATAGCACAATCATAAAATTGTATATATTTTAAATATTGTGTATCTTCAAAGTCACTTCTTTTTACAGTAGGTAGATGCACCTGTCGGCACCCTGCCCTGCCCCAACATGGCTTGCTAATTATACTACCTTAAAATATTATACACCGTTATATTAATAAACGGTCCTGTCATACAGTTTGAAGGGTTATTTTTTTATAGAGAATCAAGGACGTTTAAAAAAAAAATTATACGTCTTACTAGTTTTTACCCGCGAATTTCATCGGAGTGGATGTCACCGATATACTTACCATAAAACACCATAAAACTAATATTTCATGGCACTCAGCAATTTTGTAGTTTTCTGTCAGATGAATAATTTTACTTATTTATAATATTAGTTTAGATTCAGATTTATTTTAATATTAGTTTTTAAACCTACGCTACGATGTTTTACACAGTCCCGGAAAAATCTAGAAATTTTTAGAAAATATTTATTGAATAGTCTGCATTTGCGTGGTGTACATTTACTGTAGTGTCTTTTATTTTTGTTTGTTTTCGTAACAATAAATAAAAATAAATAAATAAATAATAATAATAATATTTTCATTCAAAAAATTACACAATTCATTAAAATTTTTACAGTTTTGCTTAAATGTAAGTTAAATCCCTAAGACTGTTTTGGTTTAAGAGTACCTACATATCCACTTTTTTCTCTTCCTGTCTTCTTCTTTGTATTTTTGTAACTTAAATATTGTGTCTTCACTGTATCTTAAACCTACTCACCTCCATGTATTTTGTATTCTTAGATGAAATATAATAATGTACAATTGTTTGTTTTTCTTAACAAAATAAATAAATAAAAACCTTTGCACAAAAACTATCTAAGTACCTACTCAAATTAATAATTAGAAATAAATATAAAAGTAAAATAAATAATGATAATAGATATATACCTACCTACTATGTATCTAATAAATATGTATATAATATGAGTAAATAGTATTAATTAGAGTAGAAATTAAACCAGCGTGTCCCGGAGCGAAACAAATCGTTCAGCCACTGCGCTAACCGTTGCCTTCATATTCTAAATACCTTAGAGGAAAAAGTTGCCTTAGGAAGTTAAAGAGCGGTCCATCGAAAATCAGGACTGGTTCAAAGGAATGCTATCTGTAATTTCCTGCCCGTAAAAATAGCCTGCGAAGACCTATACGTTTGAATGATACTTATAAATACAATAAACATGTCTTGCCGTCAATTCTTAAAGAGATATTTTGACTACAACAGTTGTAGGTAAGTACTTTAGAGGTTTTGTTTGCTTTGCTTTGCCAACCAACCTACACGAACGTTCTACGTTAAAGGCACAACACCGTTTAGTATTTAGAAGAATAGATAAAAAAGTTGTGAGTCAGCTCAGAGAGCTGGATGTAAAAACAAGAAGTTATTGATTTAGAAATAATTATCTACAAAGAGATTTGAAATACTAATGAAATCAATTCTCAAAAAATATGTGTTTCATTCTAGTAGTTTACGATTTTTTATAGTAGGTACCTACTTGGTAGACTCAACATTGCCGATCAGTGATCACCGGTACAGGTAATTATAAAATAGAAAATATTGTCATTTAGGTCAGTGCGTAGATGACCGTTAAACGGCTTCAGTAAAACTCGCATATATTAATGAAATTACTTGTTACTATACTCCATTTACTATAGTATTAGACAAATAACGGCCAAATAACGACAGTTATTGTGTAATATTGTTGAAATTACTGCACTTTAGAGTTATTTTTTTAATGTAAATGGTAAATAGATTACAGTGCCTTGTATTTATCGTGAAATAACGGAGTTTATTAAACGTTTACATTGAAATAACGAAAGGGTGAGAACAGTTATTTGTCTAATGTCTAATAAATGGAGTGGTGACTACAGCAAAACATCAAAAATTTACCGATTAAAATAGGTATTTACCTTTTAAGAATGTTATTGTTACTGTAAGCCTGTATCATCTCTACGCAAAGGCCTCTCCCATGAATTCCAGTTTTTGTGATTCAGAGCCAATGTGGACTCACTGGTCGTTTGTTTTGTCCAGCTCGTCCCGCTATCTTCTACGGGGTCTGCCGCGACGCCTTCTAGCTATCTCAGGGTTCCACATAGTGATTATTATGGCCCACAGCTTATTGGGCATTCGGCAGACGTGGCCAGCCCAGTCCCACTTTAACTTTGCGGCTTTTTGAGCAACATCAGCAATCTCTGTTTTGGAGCGCAATTTGCTGTTGCGAGAAAATTCTAGACACACTATCTCGGTAAGTGTGTCTAGAATTATCTAATACCTTTTTTAAAGTTTCTTATTCTTATACAAAATATTATTTATTAATAATAATTAATCAATAATATTTTGTTGCTTCGTGTTTCAATATGAAACTTTATAAAAGGTATTAGAACATTCTAGACACACTTATGGAGATAGTTGATTGAGCCGTTTTTCATAATTCCTTCTCAGTCACGAGATAATATGTTTTTAAAGTAGTAACGCTAGTGGACCGGTGACAACGCTCTTAATTTGACGCCTAGAATACTGCACTCCATTGCACGTGGACAAACCTTGACTTTGGACTTTTGAATGTTTGTCAACGACCAAGTCTGGGATCCATAGGTCAAAATGGGAAGAATGCACATGTCTATCATTTTTCGCTTCAGTGACAGAGGGAGGTTTCCTTTCATCAGCTCTTTCATGTACCAGTATAATAAGAATTTTTCCTTATTTTAAGAATGTATGTTTTTTTTTTTAAATTAATTGTAGTATCCACAAAAACTGCCAGTGTTAAATGACAGCTGTTTATTAGTTGAAGAGCTATTTGTCGACACCTGCTTATGTATAGAGAGGAGGGAATAATGATACGTGCAACTTTTTATGTAATGTTATACGATACCTACATAATTAGGTGCTTTTACATAAGTAGGTAACGAATGCTCCCGTACTTTTTATAGGTATAACCTACGGGAATAGGAGAATGTAGGTCGGGGAATAAATTATTTCGTATTATATAGGTAGGTATAAAGTTGTGTCTCTTTGTATGTTTGTACCTGGCTAGTTTTGATACCATTAAATAGACGACATTTAAAAAATAAAAACGATTTCCCACCATTTTCAATCGTCTTTCTGTTCGCCAAAATGAGTGAATCTAACGAAGAAATTCGATACATTTTGAAATTTTATTACAAAAAAGGGAAAAACGCGATAAAAGAGGCGAAAAAAAATTGTGACGTTTATGGACTTGCCGCAGTGTCAGTATGAGAGCACAAAGTTGATTCAAGCGTTTTCAGTCCGGGAATTTTGATTTCAAAGATGCAGCTCATCTGGTTGCCTTGTTACGGATACAGTCGATCCCATTTTTGAAAAAGTGGAGCATGGTATATGAGTAGTTACGACATATCTGAACAGTTAGGGGTTGACCATAAAACAGTTTTGACCCATTTGAAAAAGTCTGGGTTACAAAAATGCTCGTAATTTGGGTACCACACGAGTACACTGAAAGAAACCTAATGATTCGTGTACTCATATGCGATTCTCTATTGACACGTAATGAAACCGAACCTTTTTTGAAAAGATTGATCACTAGTGATAAAAAGTTAAGGGTCGCGAAAAAGATCCACAGACTATAGGGAAACCCCGATTAACTCGCAATAAGGTGATGCTGTGTTTATGGTGGGATTGGAAGGGCATCGTTCATTATGAGCTTTTACCGCCGGGCAAAACCATCGATTCAGATTTCTACTACCAACAGTTTTTGAGAGTAAAGCAAGATATTGAAAAAAAAATACGGCCGGAATTGATCAACAGAAAGGGTGTCTTTCATCTTGATAACGCCAGACCACACACATCTTTAGCCACTCAGCAAAAATAGAGGGAGCTTGGTTGGGAAGTGTTAATACATCCACTTTATAGCCCTTTTTCTTTTTTTTTTTTGACGCTGGAAATGCATTACGCATGCCCGGGGTATGTGAGACTCCCTGCCAAAATGGAAGTATACCCACTAAAACTCAGCGGAGTTCCCTCATCGCCTTGATATGAGGGTCATGGGAAACCGGCTCAGCCTTTACATCCACAACCCTCCCGGCGCATGCCCGCCTAACTGGGAGCTTGGTTGGGAAGTGTTAATACATCCACTTTATAGCCCTAAGCTGACCTTGCATCCTCAGATTTCCGCCTGTTTCGATCTCTTCAGAATTCTTTAGGTAGTGTTAGGTTAACACCAGGAGAGGACTGTCAAAACTACTTATCGCAGTTTTTTGATCAGAAGTCTCAAAATTTCTACAGCAATAAGATTATGTCACTACCTACAAAATGGCAACATTTTATATAACAAAATGGCACATATAGAGTCAAAGCATTCATTACAAATAGGCACGTAAATGGCACTTTTGAATGTCAAAATTTACACGGAAATAAAATTGATTCTAGTTGCCACTTCCAAAAGGTAGATTCACATGGAGAAGAATGGGGAAGAAACTCCACCGTTACTCTTTTAAACTGTTTTACAATAGTTTGTATACATCAATTATATCATATATTATAATGAAATGTAAATAAACTATGAAAAAATATGTCTTGTATTTGTATATAAAATATGAAAAACTTTTTTCCCCAACCTATAAAGGTTATATGGCCCAATTTACATGGAATAAGCTCTCACCCTTAGGTGCATCATCATCACATCATTTCAGCCGAAAGACGTCCACTGCTGGACATAGGCCTCCCCCAAGCACCGCCACCTCGACCGGTTCTGTGCTTCCCGCATCCAGCGGATTCCTGCGGCTTTCATAAGGTCATCGGTCTATCTTGTGGGAGGCCTTCCAACGCTACGTCTTACGGTACGCGATTGCCACTCCAGAACCTTTCGGCCCCAACGGCCATCTGTTCTGCGCGCAATGTGCCCTGCCCATTGCCACTTAAGTTTGGCAATTCTTCGAGCATGCTCTAGTTATTCTATTTTTTTATTATGTATTTTATATAAAAGGCAATATATTTTTGACTCGTTTTACAGGATTAGACAATCAATCAATAGTCAGTTTCAATATCAGCAGCAAAAGTCTACTGCAATCATCTGCCTACCCTTTTCTCAACTGCTTATGTTGTATTTTACATGGAGCGACTGCCTATCTGACCTCCACAACCCAGTTACTGGGTAATGATACCCCTTAGTAAGTCTGATTGTCAGACTTTCGGGCAAAAGTCTACTGCTAGTCATACATAGTGGCCGTGTGGTGCCGGACGTAAAGAATAGCATCACCCCATTTCCTCCCATGGGTGTTGTAAAAGGCGACTAAGGGACTTACTAGAGAATGGGCAGCAGCGTTCTCTATGCATTTTTAACACCATACTACGATCGCCAACCCGTCTGCCAAGCGTGGCGATTATGGCAATTCCCCCCCCCCCTTTTGGGGGAGGCCTATGTCCAGCAATCGACGTCTTTCGGCTGAAAAGATGAAGATGAGATGAAGTCATACATAGTTACATTCTTTGGGCTATACAGCTCAGCACACTCGCTACAAACAAAAAATCTATAACCAAAAAAGATAACATTCTTTACAGACACTGGTGGCTCACTAACCAACAAACCAACCTGCTAAAATGCTTTAAGAAGAAATATTAATTAATTTAATTAACAAATACAGGTGACATGGTTTAAAACCTGTTACCTGTTCCTAGATCTGGCATGCATGAAGTACCTAGGTAATTAAAAACCTAAGTAGGTGTATACCTACGAAATAGTTGCCTAGGTACCTACGTTTTGGAATTTAGTTCATCATTTAGTGGAAGGAATGCTTTAACAAGGTGAATTATCGATAAAAGTATTGATTTACACCTGCAAGAGAAACATGGAGCCTCGGATCCCTTTTGAAAAACGGTTTTGATGGAATTAATAATACAATGTATTATATTCAAAAAGTTTTAATGGTGAGATAATGAGGGTTACTAATTACCTAAATAGTTGTACTTGCTTAAATAATATTCCCTAAATCCCAAATTAATTTAATTATATTTTTAACTATAGGTAGGTACTATATTAAAAAAAATATATACACAGTATGAAGTGCACGTAGCATAATCAATGCTATATTTGGGTACATAATTAGGTACCTTTTTATTTTATAAACATGTTAGTAAGCGATGTTTGTTTTAATAGTTTGTTTCTTGATACTTTAAAGTTCCCATGTTTGAAATGCTTTAATAAACTTAAAAGAGTTTTTACTGAAAAAATACATTAAAAAAATGTGCTAATAAACGCGCGCCGTAGGCATGGCAACAATATATTTAGGTACTTAAAATGAAAAACTTTTTTCCTAGTTTAAGCCTACCTAAAACCCAGCAGATTTATTTAACTTCGTTAGGTAGTACTTACAAAACCACCTACCTATTATTATCATTAGGTATCGTCAGTTTCTCACGAAATTTATACAGGACCACCTGGAGAGTGGCGCCTTGTGGGCACCCCGAAAGTCCGTTCAACACACATATAAATATTGTGAAAACAACCTTTATTGAAGTCGGTTAACTATAAAGTAACTTAGGTTATTATAACTGAGACATGTCACAGATAATATAATACTACGGCCATGTTTTGGGTATCGAATCTGGAACGTAGTGGTGTTAGGTTTAAGATTAACAGGTGTTTTTCAAGTCTCATAACTTCAAAAGTGCTCTAAGAATACCAATATTACCAGCGTTATGTAAATCCCACTCAATATAATATAAAACATCTCACACGCATGTATTCAAGTCAGATCCATTCAGAGCAACAATAGGCCTTCATCGATACCTCGCCTACGCATCGAATTCGAATGTCAATCGTAACAATCGAGCACGATTACCTGTCAGATAAAGGCGGGCGGAAAGCTCGAGGAAAGCGCCACAAGGCAATTTGAGCCGCGAAGGCTTTGACGGCCGCCGCCATTAGTCCGTGCTCCGCCAATCAGGCGAAAGGGGCGGGGCCTTGCGCACGCGCCGCCCGCCACGCAAAATCGATTCAGTGTAAACGCAGCTGTCGCTCCGTAGCCACGTATATTCGTCCTCGTTTCCTTACTTCGTTTGTTTTTAATTATGAACTTTTTGTGAGACTCGGGTGTGTATTTGTGTTGTATTTCTGAACTTTGTAAGGAGGTCTTATGTATTTTTAGAGACTGATCTGATGATGTTTTTGTGAAGTGACTGCCACAGTGACTGTTATTCGGTGTTTGTTGTTGTAATTGCAAGATGATGATGGATCAGGCTCACTTCGGGGAGTATTTGCTGAGGCAGCAAATGTTGCACGCTGCGTCCCTCAGCGGTTTGCGTAAGTTGATGTTTTTTTTATTCATCAGTTAATTAGGTTTTTGATTAAGGAAAATATCAATCAAATCAACTAATTGACAGGCTTAAACCTACGTTCATGTAAGCCTACCGAAGGAAAATAAGATCTCACATAAATAAAGTAAACACACTAGTTATTTTTAGTAACGAAACCTAATCTATCATTAAAATTATAAAGAGATATCACATATTTGTAGCACACACAGGTGATTATGTCGTCACATTCTGAGGTCTTTGGAACTCGTTTCTTTAAACTATAATCGCCCAAGTTTGCCGTCAGCATGAATAATATCATAACCAAGTATAATTTTGATCACAGTTTGCGATAAACATTTTGTGTGAATATAATCACATGCATATATACTTTTTTTAAGTTGTTCTTGTTTATTATAGCAGCGATAACAATCATATTTATAAATATGTTTTTCTTTTGAAACAGAAGAAAAATACATGAAAAGCAACTAGGTAAAGTTAAAGTCAAAAGTCAATGTAATTTATTTGTCAAGTAAGTACTCTAAAGGATGTTACACATTTAAAAATAAATTCAACTGATAGATTATAGGTAGGTAGGTACTTACCTACTTCAAATACTTTACAAAAAGCTTTCTAAGTTTTCTATTTTAACAAAAAAAAAAAAATAGTTTTCTATAACCCAGAAGTTGAACCTTCACATAAAATTAATTAACCTTTTTACAACTAGTATTGAACTTATCACTTCAACACTTAATTTTTTAAGAAATTTATAATCTCTTAAACAGCCGTAAAAATATTGCGATAATGAGGTATGAACTAATTAATGTAACGCTAGAATATGCTAATTAATCGCCAATTAAAAAGTGTTATTCATTAACACACCAAAATATAATTACCATATTAAGTCTTGTTTAATATTTCTTTAAAATTCTATCGTTCGTGTCGTTTCGTCTTTTGCATTTATTAACATAAAAAATGTAATAAAATTATAAAATATGAAGGCGTTATTTATGAGTTATGGATTGACTTACTTGTAATGTCGCGATATCCTCGATTTATACTTTGATTTAAATTTCAACTATAGGTAATGTCTTATTTATTCATAGCATTTTTATAAATATTGTTTATACACTAAAATATTTATGTACAAGATATAACACAACTAACTATATACACTAGGTACTAAGTTATATATGACTAACTAACTATACAAATAAATACAAAACAAAAGGACACTGAGGCGTCGAATAATTTCATCTTAAAATTATAATAAATTAAATAAATAAAATATAATAAATTAAATCAAATATTTTATAATAGATTATATTCCAGGTAGTTAATTAGAAAAAAGAATGAAAGAAAAATATTTTATTTGGGACTCGCACAGGAGATACAAACAGTAAATATAAGCAGAATTTAAAACTAACAAAATTTACATTTTTTTTTTAAATATCGACCTATACGAAGCCAAAAGGGCTCCTAACTCAGCATAATGCTGCGATATTTAAAAAATAAAAACCGCAGGCGCTGGCATTTTGATTTCTGATAGGGCCCGGCCTAGAAGGCAAAGACTAGGAGGTATTAAAATGACACAATTAACCCTATTACCCGGTAAGTACTTAGGTAAGAACTTTTAGGTGAACGAAACTCAGTCTGCCGTTTGGCAACCGTATCAGAAGAAATATAATGACATTACGTACAAATTTAATTATTCCATGCCCACGAACTTAAAATTCTTCCCAAACCGTAAAAGAAAATAAGTTTGCAGGAAAAAAAAATCTTATCTTTATTAGTAAAAGAAACATGATGAGAACAACAAATACGCCTAGCTCGCGGTGGTCTAACCGTGCAACAGAATTGGGGTCTACTTCAATGGCGTACGCTAAACAAATTATTTGATTAACGCCATACAATAACAAAACGTTTGGTTAACAGCTTTATTTCGAGATGCCGGAAACAATGGACACATTCGTTCAGTTTGACGAATAAGAAATAAAAAAGGTTTTCCGATAAAAATTATGTGTATAAATTATTTTGTCAAATGTAACGTCGATACATACATAGTTACTCTAAATGTTGTTGCAAACTAATTAATCTGTTGCAATAACTATAATAAAAAAATAAAATAAAATATTTTTAATAAAAAAAAATAAAAAAAAACGTAAGCCTATACCCAAAGTCTCTAATTCAGATAATTTATGTAAACAAAGTAATGTCACTGTCAAAATGACAGGACAGTGGTGCAAAACATTTTATCATATTTTTTTTTGTAAATAATCATCTATGAAATTAAAGTGAATTAATTATAAGAACTATGCAAACAAAATACCGTTGCCAAACAATGTTTTATGTAGTGTGTCGGAGACACGGCCTATGATCGTCATAATCAGCCCTTTTAAGTCCACTGCTAGACGTAGGCCTCCCAAAATCGATTTCCACTCGAAACAGTTTACAGCCGTTTTCATCCAAAATGTGGCTAGATATGCTACGAGTACATACAATATGAATCTATGAATGAGAGTTGTATTATAAGTGTTGTTAAGATGTAAAAAATGTGAAAATGTTTGGATCTCCTGCATTGTTACCAGTATCATAAAATATTTTATACTAGAAAAAATCCTTTTTTTAATAACTTTGTTTTAAACCGAAAATTTATAAAAATAATTACGGTATGACTATTTTTTAATTATTATTTCTTAAATTCAGTACTTAAAAGAAAATGGAACCCTTTTCTTCGCCATTTTACGTAAATTACCATTACGAAGATATTTTTTTGCTATATTATCCCCTTTGTTTACATAAATTATCTGAATTTGAGACTTTGGCTATAGTTTATAATGCAGTAATCTAGTTATATAAATAATACATTAAATTAAGATACGCGAAAAATAGAAACCATTGAAAATAAATTAAGTATATTATTATTACTTCCGTTATTTCATTTGTAAACATATAATTTACATTTTTAAATATTTCTATAAAAATAAAATAATAATAAAAACATTTAAAAATATAAAAAATTGTAGCCCACCGGTATCGGGAACAGGGTCAGGTTATTATTATTATAATAATTAGAAAAATATTGAAGTTTCTAAAATATATAAACCGTTATGTAACAATGTAATTATAATATAACAGAACAGATATAAGGTTTTTATTAGATTGAAAAGACAACATAATAAAAACTCCAACAAAAAAGGTTATTTGTGATGGAACGCGTTGAAGTCTTTTCTATGGGCGCCGTAAACAGTATGGCGTAGTCGCGTTCAAATAAACTTTCTTTTTAAAAACTTACAGAATAACTATGATGTATTGATGTATTACAAAATAAATACCTCTGTAACCCTAAAAAAGCAAAATGTTTATTAAAAAAGCACTTTCTGCAAATTACAAACTATGAGTATGTACTTTAGTTTGATACACTTGCTACATCTTTATTTGTGCTATTAACATATTATATAAAGAGACTTGCAATATTCTTTGAATGTAAAACTTACAAACTTACCGTCTAATTTATTTTGTATTAAGTACCTATATTAGATATATTTTTGTTTCGAACTCACTAGCCATGTATAAGCCATCAAAGGCTTCTGTGGTTCTTAGTGTATTATTTTAAACTCTGCGATCTACTTTTGGAACATTAATAAAAATAAAAATAAATTACACATACGATAGCGCCACTCTTTTAAAAATATTATCTCGTGACTGAGAAGGAATTATGAAAAACGGCTATCAATCAGCAACCTCAGTAAGTGTGTCTAGATTTTTTTAAT
The DNA here is from genome assembly GCA_947523025.1 of Dryobota labecula. Taxonomy (NCBI): domain Eukaryota; kingdom Metazoa; phylum Arthropoda; class Insecta; order Lepidoptera; family Noctuidae; genus Dryobota; species Dryobota labecula. The sequence goes on from OX383292.1 coordinate 6,352,166, forward strand.
ACCTTTTATAAAGTCTCATATTGAGACGCGAAGTAACAAAATAGAATCTAGAGGAATGTGGCCGTTTTTTTTTAGATCGAATTTTGTTGCTTCGTGTCTCAATATGAATAACTAGCTTTTGCTCGCGGCTCCGCCCGCGTAATTGTAGGTTATTGCGTAAAAAAGTAGCCTATGTCCGTCTCCATATCCTAGGCTACATCTCTGCCAAATTTCAAGACGATCGGTTCAGCGGTTTAGGCGTGAAAACGTAACATACAGACAGACAGACGGACAGACAGACAGAGTTACTTTCACATTTATAATATTAAGTATGGATGCCATCAATCGGCCACCAGCCGGCTTCTTCTGGGTAAGCTCACTCCATCGTCGACTTTGTCTCTGTCATCTCTGACTTAGACTAGAGTCAAGAGCAAGCAATTTAGCAGCATTTTTTTTTTTTCAATTTTGTAAATGCGAGTACCATGGAGCCGATTATTACGTTATTATGATTTAAGTTGACTTGAAAGAGCATGGCAGTTGAGAGTATGTCATGCTCACTTAAATGTCTCACTGATGGTGGCGCGTGTGTTGGATAATTTGGTTCCCTACAAAATAGTTGAGCTGGATGGTGCTGATCCATGCGTCATGTTCGTGAACGGGTGCCGTCAGTTGGGACTGGTCATCTCTTGACTGCCAGGGCTTATTTTTAATATTTAATTTTATTATTTTTTACATTGTCTCACATATAGAAGCAACAAGAATATGTACCCAGGATTTTGTAATATCTTGATTTAGAAGAGTGTCCTTGGAGTTTCTTGCCCGTTCTTCTTCATAGTGATCTACGTATTGGAATGGGCATCTAGCTTCTACTTTCTTTCTGACTAACTGACCGTCTCTTTGACAATTCAAAAGTGGCTGTAAATGGTTTAATTGAAATAAATGCTTTGAGTTTGAGCAAACCAAAAAAATAAAAAAAGTAAAAAAATAAAATAAACCAGACTCCAGACTGCTACTGATAATTTTCACTTCTAAGTTTTCATTAATTCTGTCTCTCTGAGTAAACTTGCAATAACCTTATCAAAATCGTTATCTATAAACAAAAATACCTGCACGCAGAACAAAGGAAACGCATGAAATAAGCTGCTGAGGTACACGTGTCAATAAACACTCGGTAATACACATAATGACACCCTGTCACCGTGCAGGCATGTACTCATTCATAATGTTTTTACTCCATTGTTTGAGCCATGGATTAAATAACGAAGGTTTTTCTGCATTTAACCTATAGGGTGAAAGGTGTATTTCATGTCTGTTACGACTGACGACCATAGTTAGTTCTTGCATTAAATATTAAGTAAATAGACTTGAAGGGTTTGTTGTAAGGGTTATGGCGCCATCGCCACCATTAGTTAGGATTATAATTTATTGAAAACCAGCTGCTTTCCCTAAAATTAACCTTAGTTACTCATTTTAGCATCAGTAGCCATGTTACAAACGTTTCGTATTGAATCTCTTTCTTCAATCGTTGACGCCTCGTCGTAAGGTTTGACGCAGAATGTACACTTCGCAAAATGTGCATTTGACGCAGAATGTGCACTTCGCAAAATGTGCACTTCACAAAATGTGTGATTAAATGGCACTACTCAAAATGAGCACTTCTTAAAATGAGTGCGAATTATCACAATGGTCTCAAAATAAAAACTGTTTGCTTACACTATGCTTTTTTGAGAGGTACTCATTTTGAGAAGTGCTATTTTGAGAATTGCACATTTTGCGAAGTGCACATTTTGCGAAGTGCACATTCTGCGTCAAGTGTACATTTTGCGAAGTGCACATTCTGCATCAAACTCATCGTAAGCGACTATAGAAAATTAAAATTGGTAGCCAAGTTGGCACGACTGAGTCGATCGCTCGTTCTACAACGTATTTAGAAAAAACCTATACTTTAGTCTATGGTGAGCGTTCCTACAAACGTCAAAGTTACAGCTGTGTACTTAGTGCGTGGTCATTTATTCCAGATTTCATTCCAACATTTTGAACGATCTGATAAGTTTTAAACTTGTCTACGAATTTTCTATTCGTTTGTTCTGACCACGTGACTTAACGTTGAGATGATGTCATTCCTATACATTTGATTCGTTTTCTATTAGCGTTATCGATTGTAGATTGTCAACTTGCCTACAGCTATCTGCCAGTGAAAGTCCCGTCTAAATCGATACAGCCGTTTCGGAGATTAGCTGGAACAAACAGACAGACAGACTGACTGACAGGCAGACAGACTAGCTGCTGTCCGCGGCTACACCCTCATGGCTTTTTCTAAAATAAAAGTTACTCCTTATAACTTAAAAAGCATGTAATCAATATTTCTTCAACCGGTAAACACATACACAACTAAAGCTCCATTTACACGGTGCAAGTTTATTGCCTGAGGCATATCATAAAACTGAAGCAGCAATTGAAGGCACCGTCTAAACAACACGTAAAATTGTTGCACGATACGGGCAAGTTAGTTGTCGTTCAAAACTAACGATAATGGTTTGTATGAAATTAATAAACTAATTTCATACATAAAGCTCAAGAGATTTTATAAATGTATGAAAATAATAAAGTAATTTCATACATTTATAAAATCTTTGACCCTCGTTTCTGTAAAATGTGATAAAAGTGAATGTGCCTGTATATTACTAAGTAAGCGAATTGTTCAAATCAAAACTGGTTACTTTGACAATTGTATCAAATGGCTTTAACACGGAAAATTTAAGTAGAGTGTATAGTTGCTTAATAATAAATTTCACGGACTGTACCTAGACGTTTATCTGCAGAAGAGTTCAGAAAAAATCTTTGCGCCCTTGTTGTGCCTTGAATCTGTCAGTTGAACCTTAGTTTATTAAACTTTTATTTTCCTACTATTGAGAAAATAATTTCCCCACTGACTTCCACCTCCATTTTAGTTTTTCCCGAAATGGCACCAAAAAGACCAAAAAAGTTTTCATAAAAAAAAAAATGTATTACTTCTACGACCAAAATAGGTACTACCTACTTATTTCTAAGTTACACTAGTAGGTACCTACACCTCGTATACCTACTTTGTGTCCCCCTACAAAGGCTACAACGTAATTCTACCTATTAAGGTGTAAAGGGCGTCCATTAATTATTTTTGAGAAATAAATTAAGATTCCTATAAATGGTGAGTTTTTACTAATCGACCGGTTCGTCACATTGAAACAATAGGTTTTCTACTCAAATATTATCATACAATAAGGTGTTTAATTGTTTGACATATCCAATATTACGCACAATACCTAGTAAATGGAAGCGCACCTGCTGTAAAGTTATAAATGATATAAGACCCTATGACATGGTATTACAGCTTAAAATTGAATGGCGATATTATACATAGGTGGCAGTGTTTTTTTATAGAAATGCAGGTACACGTTTTATATGTATGTTTAGCTCCCTTCAATAGGTCATTTAATCAAGTTGCATAATGCCACCTGGCTCTGTCCCACTTGTAACCACACTACTCATTATATCAAGATAGGCTATTCAACACTTTTGTAATTTTTTTTATAAGATGTTGTAAACATACATTATTATGATTACTTAAAAATAAATTATAATTAGCTTATAGTAAAATAATTATGATGTAATGAAAATGTTGAAAAAGCAATTATTGTGCAACGTTCTTTATTTCATCCTTAAGGCCCAGATATGCATGCCAGTGATCTTGAGTGGTTAGCTTGAGTGTTCTGTACTGACCTCACGCAACGCGACGTACGTCCAGCCAGTAATAGGACTCGCCCATCCAGTAGCTCTGTCCCAAATAAGACGCATTATTAATTTATTATAAATAAATCAAAAGGTATTTTAATAAGACACGTATACTCAAAGATCAATAATTAAATTATTTAAAAAAAAGTTAAGGTTTCAGAAAAAATACGCGATAGATTTTGCGTTATTCTCAGTTTTTTATCCGCGTTAGACATAACTTTACAAATTAATTTCACTATGCAATATAAACATAATCTAAAATATCCATATATTAAGTTATTAAGAAAATGCTCTAATTTAACATGTATTTTTTCCAAATCATTAACGCTACTCGTTTAAACGTGATCTTCAGTATAAAATCATTAAAAGTCGGTTATCGTCGCCTTAATATGTTTGCTATAAAAGACGTTATCAACGATGTTAAAAATACGTAATCATTATATACACAACATAAAAAAATGCACAGAATAGCCCCATCACTAAAAAAAATTATCAAAAAATCTCAGTCATAAATCTTCCTTTTTACAGTACAGCTATATTTGTAATTTTTATTATAATATTCTCAAAGGACCAAAATCTGGTGCATATCCCCCTACAATATAACATTTCATTGAGTCTCAATCCATTCAGCACGAGTCGAGATGATCGCTCCAGCCTCAACTCAAAGATAATTGCTTGTTAAAGCGGCCCAGAGTTACTGTCATTTGGAACCATCAATGTCGCGTCATCAAATTATATCGGAGCCTCGTATGTTAGCTTTTTGTTCGAGCTAAGGACATTTATGTATTTTTATTGACTTCGATGCACTGCTTTTTGTAAGATGGAGTAATATTTGTATTGCTGAATTGAAATTATTTTGTACCTAAGGATTCAAGTTTATATTGCTTTGATTTTTCAATACGTAGATAGTTTTGCCTCATCACTATTAAAAAAGTTGATCAAACAGTGAGAAAAAACTTGCATCCAATGCTTCTCAAATACAGCGCAATAATTTAAAACCGTGCCTATGCACGGTTTTAAATTATTGCGCTCCACCGTGCATTTTAATTTTTTTCGATCAAGTTAGTAGCTTCTATAGGCTACTAACTTGATCGACAAATTTAAAAATGCACGGTGGGCTTAACATTCATTAGAATTGTATTATTAATTTATACTTTGACATAAATAAACATTGCATTCAAATATGTCCATAAAATCTGGTATTTAAAACTTACAACGCCGACACAAAGCTCGCATACAATAATTTAACATCGGCGCTTTGATCCGCGCAGCGCAAGGGGCCCGTCGCCAAAACTTCAATAAAAAAACAATATTAAACATCATCAAATGTAAAGAGGAACTTAAACCATCATACCAACCATTAGTACACATAAATGTGAACTTTATTGCCGTCAAACTAAGATATAAAAACAAACGTAACAGTTTTTGATTTTATCTCTGGTCTTCCGAGCATTTTCGTCATATTACCTAATTAGTGATGTTTCCATAGAGTTGCGTCGGATAAACGAGCGTGTCGAGATGCTGAACTAACGAGTTTTTATTAATTAATAAAGTCGTGAATGATTGCAGTGTCACGGATAGTTACATACCTCAATTTATTAAATATTATTGTAACGGTGATACTGGATATATGTGTGCAGTTTTGTCTTAATTTTTCTGTCTTGACAGTGGTTAATTTACAAATGTATATTATTAACAACAGCTTGCTTACCTTTCACAGTGGTATTTTAAGGGTACCGTGTGGTGCCGGACGTAAAGAATAGCACGATCCTATTTCCTCCCGTGGGTGTCGTAAAAGCCGACTAAGGGACTTAGGTAGGTACTAGAGAATGGGCAGCAGCGTTCTCTATGCGTTTTTAACACCATACTGCGATCGCCATCCCACCTGCCAAGCGTGGCGATTATGGCAAACCCCCTCAATTGGGGGAGGCTTATGTCCAGCAGTGGACGTCTGTCGGCTGAAATGATGATGTTGATTTTAAGAGAATAAACACACCTACAAACTTATTTTTTTGTAGGTACAGTCGCGGTCTAAAAATATTTATCAGTTTTCAAAATAGATTCTTTATCACACTGTGTGCAGTAAAGTCTAAAATAAAAATAAAATCTATACTTTTTATAGTAGTGAAGCATCTATTCTAACAAAAATATATAAAATGACTTTTTGATGATGAAACTCGTTTCTTATTAATTTAAATATTGACACATTGACATAATTGCATTTGTTATAATGATTATCAAAAATATTAGGTGTGAAATTTAATTTAAAAAAATATATCAAAGGGCTGAAAAATTATTCCTCCATGAATAACAGTGCTATATCACGAGAACTCTATATATCTCGATTCACCGTGAGATTTTGGACCGAATCCAAAATAAAACTTAAGGTGGTAAGCATTTTCAGACCGCGACTGTATAAACAAATGATGGGCTTGTAGCTAAGTAATAACAGCCGCAAGTGTAGATCGATCAGGTTAAGCTACGCTTGCTGCGGTTGATCCGTGGATGGGTGACCATTTTTACATACCAAGACCTCTCCGTGCCTCCGAAGAGGCACGTTAAGCCATATGTCCCGGCTGTCATTTGTGTATCTTTGACAGTCGTTACGGGTCGTCAGAAGCCTGAAAGTCTGACAACCAGTCTTACCAAGGGGTATCGTATTACCCATTAGCTGGATTCTGGAGGTCAGATAGGCAGTCGCTCAATGTAAAATATTGGTATTCAACTGCATGCAGTTAGACTGGAATCTGACACCAACATATTTGGGAAAACGCTGGGCAGATTGATTTGAAGGGCATTGTTATGGTTCTTAAAATCTATAATGTCCTATCACAATCATAATAATAAACAGAGCCACTAACACAGTGTGGTAATTGTATATTATCTTTACCTAATTAAGATGCAAGATAAAAATATTCATACATTTAATTATAATTGTATGACAAAATGGTAATACATGCAGGAAATATCAATTTTCAATCGGGAAGGCTGTTAAGGTAAGAATAACCATGAAAATATGCATATCCTTATCCTCGAGCTACAATTAAACAACTTTAAAGTACATGTTACACACACACACAGTGACGACACGGTTGGCGCAGTGGTTAAGCGATTAACTGCTGCGCTGCGTGTCGGGGGTTCGATTCTCGAACGGAACAAGTATTTGTATGACCCACAAGTAGTTGTTCCGGGTCTGGCTGTTTGTGTATGTGAGTATAAATGTTTGAAAGCACCCACAGTACCTACAGGAGAAATTCCTAGTACAGGGCAACTTTTTTTAAACAAAAAGTTTAATATTATTCAAGCTTCCTTTTCTCGACGTTGGCTTCCAGTCTAACAGATGTAGCTAAATGTACTTTACATGGAGCGACTGCCTCTCTGACCTCCACAACCCAATTACTGGGTAGCACGATACCCTTCGGTATGACTGGTTGTCAGACTTTTGGGCTGAATGACAGCCGAGATCAACGGCTTAACGTGCTTTCCGAGGCACGGTGGGGTCCCGATATGTAATGGAAGGTCACCCATCCTCGACCCGACAGCGGCAACCCTAGCTTAACCTTCGATCGACCTATGCAGCTGTTATAATTTAGCCACGAGCCCCTTTAGTTTAAGGCACAGATATATGCCCGTGACCTTGAGTGGTTAGCTAGCGTATTCAGTACTGAGCTCACGCAACGCGTCGTACGTCCAGCCAGTAATAGGACTTGCCCATCCAGGAGCGCTGTCCCAAATAAGACGCATTATTAATTTATTATACATAAAACAAATGGTATTTTAATAAAACACGTATACTAAAAGATCAATAATAAAATTATCTTTAAAAAGGCGAAGGTTTTAGAAAAATACGCTTGATAGATTTTGCGTGATACTTAGTTTTTTATCCGCGTTAGATTTTATTTTATATTAATATCACTATGTAATATAAACATAATCTAAAATATTCACATATTAAATTATTAAGAAATGCTCTAATTTAACATATATTTTTTTCCAAATCATTAACACAACTCGTTTAGATGTGATTTTCAGTATAAAATCATTAAAAGTCGGTTATCGTCGCCTTAATGTTGTGTTTATTCTGCATTATTTTGGAGTTGGATTTAAGCGTTTTATGGGATGTAATAATTCCATTTCTACAATCCAGGAAATAGCCAAACAACCAGATTTGGTATTTCAAGGATTTTAGGTCAAAATAATTAACATGACTTTTTGATTTTTCTTGACTGCCTGCAATCACTGTCACAAATATTGGTATGACATCCGAGGTTATTTTAGTCACATAAACGATCTGATCCAAAAACCATTTCCTTTTTCAATATTTCTGTTTTAATAACGTCAAAATAATATCCGTTCGTCTTTAATTATAAATGGATGACACGGTATACGACATTTGAAGTAATCAAGGCGTCATCGTCATCCTGAGTATAATACTGCGAAAAATATTCATTCATAAACTTAAATTGTAATTTATGATCGGCGTGGGCGGTTCTTTTGATGTACCTTACAATATATGGTAGGTATATGTAGTTTATAATATTTTTATGTTGGGGATGGGTACAGGAAAGTTGTTCCAAGTTATGAGTTGCCTGAACGACTGCTAACGATTGCAACTCACGTAAAATATAAGAGCCATCTGAAGCATATTGTATAGTATTGCTGCGGAGTTTGTTGCACCACTTCTTCTTCCGAGATAAATCACTAGGAAATGGTGAACGGCGAGTGTTTTGGGGGACTGTTTTATGTAATTTTGACGTTCAAAAAGTGCTGATTCTGATCTTACTTTGAATAAATGACTTTTTTGGTTGACAACTGAAAATTAGCGCTCATAGCACAGCAACATGCTGAGTGGAAGCCTTCTTGTCACAGTCATGACGTGCAGCTGCCGACTATTTCGGTTTTGTGCTCGTGATTATAACGTAGATCTATTTCGTTATATTTTTCTCTTTACCTACCTACTCGAGTTAATTATATTTTTGTATGCACGTGTTTCTGTGACAAATAAATAAATTTTTCCTTCTGTTTTTTTTACTTTTGATTTTAAAGAAATGTTCCTACAGGGTACAATATTGAAATCGTTGCAGTGTTATATCCAAAAGTTTCATGAATATAAACAACTTTTACTTAAGGACCAACTTTGGAATCAAAAGGACCAAATATAAGCTTAACGAATGCTTGATACAATCTGAGAAGTTACAAGATTATTGTTCCTGTCTCTTTAATTGCCGACAAAATAGGATTCGTTTCGTCAATTAAAACATTTCTTAGTGTAAGTGATGTTGAATTAACAAGGGGTAGGTAGTGCTTGGCTTTTGGTCAGGCTTTTTAGGAATGCATAAATGTATCTACTTCTATTATCCGTAAATAATCATAGTCAATCTTTTTTGTTCTAAATTGTTGGGAACGGTTTCCAGTCTCATAAAAATCTAGGTTCTGAAGTCAAAATCGTTTGACTATTGCAAATTTTTAACGATGAAATAAAACACTTATATCACTAGCCACGATTAATATACGTACATTTCGCTCTCTCTCTCTCTCCCACTCTACCGAGATATTGATAAGTATCTTTTGAAATAAAAATTGAAGTTCACAACTCTTAACATATTGAGAAAAGGTTTATAAAATCTTGTTAGTTTTAAAAATGAATAAAATTTTAAATCTATTAACCGCTTATCTCATCTCTAAATATGTCAGAAATAAACGTTTACGAATTTATCATGTATCCAGTTTTTATTTATATTTATGCATAACTGGAGATGCCCACAGAATCGTGATGACTAGTCGAGTCTAGTTGCAATAAATAGAAATAATTCCGTAATTTATTCAGTACTTCAGTTGATATTTTATTTATGTACTTTATGCTACTGATTAAGCTATTAACTTTTCTTATCTCAACATATTTTAACGAGTTTTTGTCATAAAATAAGGTTTTCTTAAACTATGTTTTCTGTTAGAGGGATGATGACTAAAAAAATATTGTTTGTCCGTCATGTAGATTATTAAAAAATATTGGACACGTATTTTTTCTTTTTTTACATAATCAAAACATTACGGCGATACATTGAGTTCAAATGTGGCATGACGTCACTTCTCAGTAGATATTATACGTAGCTGTGATGTAACGAGCCCCCACTCCCCAAGTTTAATGTGTTTTATCTAAGTCATTTTGTTTTAATATAGCAAAAAATACGTGTCTAATATTTTTTTATTATCTATTATATGATTGATGGACTAAACAGTATTTCTCTTTTTTTACCCAGGACACATCCCTATTATGTATGAAAGTTAAAATGAGTTATTATTATATTTCCCTGTAGAGTATGCCTATGGTAAAGAAAAAATGGAACTACATGTCATGCTATACATATGAACCTTATTTAACTTTTTTATTGTTTTTAAGATAATTAAGTTTCAAGAGCTACTATTTAATAAGAAGGTGTTTTAATTTAATAATAATAATAATAAAGTAATTTATTTCTCTCAAAAACGTACAATTTTGATTCATAGCATATGTTACATTTTCCGGTATATCCTTTGTGAGAGCTGGAGTCTATACTGGGTTCGGGACCTGTATGACAGATCTCGAGGCTCACATCCTTAATATACAATATTTAATTGAACTTACGTACTACAACATTGAAAACTCCTAGTACTGAGAGGAAGAGAATTAATACAATACAAAGGAGATGTGCTGTGAATTAAATACTTATGTAACAATGACAATAAGTTGTGGTTTGAAAAATACATTTTTATAAAGCTTAGTAACACATAATAATTTTTTTTTTTTTTTTTTAAAACGTTGCCCCACACTAGGAATTTCTCCTGTATCGTGGGTGCGTTTACAAACATTTAAAACTCACATACACAAACAGCCAGACCCGGAACAACTACTCTTAGGTCATACAAATATTTGTTCCGTGCGGGAATTGAACCTGCGACACGCAGCGCAGCAGTCAATCGCTTAACCACTGCGCCAACCGTGTCGTATATATTTACAAGTATGTGTTGTTTAATAATGTTTCTAAACAATAAAAAGTGTAATTTTAATCCTTATTATAATTTTCGTAGCAAAGTGCTACGATCTTAAGTTTTGTCAACTTCTAGTTTAGTATAGGTACATCTTATAGCTCCTGTTATACAATTTCATAACTATAATAAAATACAATCATACAAAAAAAAAAATTACCTACAAGAAAAAGAATAAGGCTCTCATCACTAAAAACAGAAATATATCAGTTTAGCGAAAAAAGGTCCATGCTTTCCTACATAATAACATGTAATGTTTTTCATAATAATTTAAAACTGTATAGTAATATTTCCACACTTAACAAATTCCACTGCTCACAAAACGGTGTAAGAAAACATCGTGAGGAAATCGGCATGTCCTAGAACCAAAAATTCCAAGATATGTGACATCCACTAATCCGCACCGGGCACGCATAGTGGATTATGGCCCACTCCCTCTCGCAGAAAGGAGGCCTGAGTTCCAGTTGTCGGAACATTATAGACTGATTATAATAATAATAATAATAACCCCACCGCCGTATCTCTACGTTGACGTCGTGGTGGGGCTTGCGCGCTCCGAACTCTGGGTCTGTGCCGGTAGAGTTTACTTTACCGGAACATATCTAGGGTGAGGAGCCAGACCAAGAGAGATACAGAAACCCGCAGGGCAGCATGTGGCGAGCTGTTGGGCAGTTGCGACCCCACGGACCTCATCTCCCGGGAGAAGTCATGTTCCTCATCTCTGGTTTGCCTTTATTGGCCGGCTGGAGTGAACACTGACGAGGAACTGAGCTCCCACCTCATTCTTGCCTTTATTGGCCGGCTTGAGTGGAGATTCGCAAGAGCAAACGTGCTCGGAGGAAGGAAGTATTCCAGTAAGTGCTTGTAGGGATCTTGACCATCTTCCGGGCTCTGGGATTGTTCTGAGAGCCGTGGAATACCTCTCCACTCCTCGAGCACCTCAGGATATGTTGCCCCCTTGTCGCTACGTCACTATGTGCTAGCGACCGTTTTCGGGGGCCCATTATTGAGTGTGCAAGTCACCCCCTGCCAATTTATCCGTGTTTAAAATAAAACATTGATCAGGCAGGGGCCATAGTCCTTCCATAGTTTTTGGTAACCAGTCCATTTTAACCACCCAAACCCATAGTCCAATATCTTTGTTTCCATATCCTGCAATAGTCCTACACCAACCGGGGGTTGTCCTTGGGTGCACTTGCATAGTGCGTACAGGGATAATCGTCGGTTGGTGCCTCATTTCATTAAAAAGCGCCTAACGGGCCTCTGCGAGTTGGCTTCGGCCCCTCGTACGCCTTCCAAAGGTCCGGGACCCCAGGGTCCCGAGATATGCAAAAATATGAAAATAAAATAATAATAATAATAAGCTGAGAAATAAGAGATGCCAATAAGCCTGATATAGTGGTGATAGATCGATTAGCGCGCCGCGCAATGATAGCTGATGTTACCATTCCACATGACGAGAACCTCGTGAAAGCTGAGAAAGAGAAACAAATAAAGGATCTCGACTTAGCACACGAGGTTGTTGACATGTGGAATGTGAGCTCAGCTATCATTGTGCCGATTGTCGTGACGGCCAATGGCCAAAAGCCTCGATCAACATCTCTCCAGGCTTTCGTTAGGCGGTTGGATCAAGGGCCTGATTCAGAAGGCAGTACTCCTTGATACGCCTCGCATTGTGAGGAGGTTCCTGTCTCTGCAGCCCTAACCACCGGTAGCTTGGACCCTGCTCCCGACACCGGCGGACCACTATATTTTATATTTTTAAATGTTTTTTATATCTTTGTTTAAGAAATATTTAAAAATGTATTTTATGTTTTTTTTTTTTTTTTAATAAACGTCATAATAATAAATTCTTTATTCGAGTAACCATGAGACTCATATCAAACAAACAAATGCTAACAAATTAACAAATTCCATGTTTTGTTTGCAGAGCACCGCGTTGGCGCGGACGCCGAGCCGCCGGCTTGCGAGGCGCGCCTGCTCAACGGCGACCTCTGGCGGCGCTTTCACGACATCGGCACTGAAATGATCATCACCAAGGGAGGACGGTAAGTCTTCTATAGCTTTATTATAAAACTAGCAGCACACGCACACACACACTTACACCCACAGACACGTAAGTAAAGCCAGTAGCAGCGTTAGGGCAGGGCGCTGTTGGGCGACCGCCCAAGGGCGCCAGGCATGAAGGGGCACCGAAGGCCCTTCATGTCTGGTTTCCCGTCTCGTCCTTCCATTGAGAATATTGGTCACTATAACTGTAATGAACACTATAACTGTGAAGAATTGCCAAACTTAAGTGGCAATGGGCAAGGCACATTGCGCGCAGAACAGATGGCCGTTGGGGCCGAAAGGTTCTGGAGTGGCGACCGCGTACCGGAAGACGTAGCGTTGGAAGGCCTCCCACAGGGTGGACCGATGAACTTGTGAAATCCGCGGGAATCCGCTGGATGCTTCCCGCACTTCGACCGGTTCTGTGCTTCCCGCACAGAACCGGTCGAAGTGGCGGTGTTTGTGGGAGGCCTATGTCCAGCAGTGGACGTCTTTCGGATGAAATGATGATAACTGTAACGATAGCGAACGGGGAAAGGATTTTTTTTAAAGCTTAAGCTGATAAAAACCTATCTGCAATCAATAATATCTCAATTGTGATTGATAAACTTGGCAATATAGTCAATGAAATTGCAGAAAACCTTAAAGAGAGTTTGCTGGTAGAAAGGTTTTTTTTTTAATTTGTGAGTTGAGTAGTAGACCCCGTTACCCATTCGCTGGTAATGCTAAAACCGGCATTGCGTACAGCTTTCCATGAAAAGCTGTACGACGCATGTAGCATTTTACGAAAGTCTTATGAAAATCTTGCACAGACAAATCGTGCTGTTAGAAAATGTAGATAAAACGAAGCATGTATCATGATATAATTCTGTTATTGCACCTACTGTGTATTATCTCTGTATCACCCTAAGGTAGACTGGTAGAAAATGCCCAAGGCATTAAGTCCGCCTTTGTACAGTTTTTACTTGTGCATAAAGTTTTAATAAATAAATAAATATAAGCTAATTATTTATGAAAATCGTATTCACGAAATATCCAGAAATATTTTGTTTGTTGTAAAGAGACAACTTGGAAAGCCTCAGACAAAAAATAACTTTAATCCCACCCCACTAATTCGTATACAACTACTTACTATGTAAACAACAGTGACAGAAAGTTTTATCCTCCCTCCGACTCTGCCCTAAGCCGAGGTTCGTACCCCACAGCGGGTGCCCTGAGCGCGCAGTCGTTTAGTTTATAAGTTTTTACGCACTGGCTGGAGGCTTTAAGTTTTTGGAGCTTAAGACAACCACAGAAAAGACCGGTTAAAGAGTCTCAACATCTCATGGTTAACTCTGAGATGCCCAAGCAAAACAAAAAAAGTTTTATTACGTCGTCAAAATATAATACACCAAATGGATTAAATACTTATTATTGAAGCTAACTCAAAAACTACCTAAGCAAAGTTAATAAAATGTATATGGGACCACCACGCAAGCTTCCTCTACCAATTATAAAAATCGGTTCATAAACAAATGAGTTATGCGCCAACATATATAATACTAGCTTTTGCCCGCGGCTCCGGCGGCGTAGATGTCGCTTATCGCGTAAAAAGTAGCCTATGTCCTTCTCCATATCCCAGGCTATATCTCTGCCAAATTTCATGACGATCGGTTCAGCGGTTTAGGTGTGAAAACGTAACATACAGACAGAGTTACTTTCACATTTATAATATTAGTATGGATATGTATAGTGTTCCGTGTGGTGCCGGAGTTCCGTGTGGTGCCGGAGTTCCGTGTGATGCCGGACGTAAAGAATAGTACTGCCCAATTTCCTCCCTTGGGTGTCGTAAAAGGCGACTGAGGGACTTACTAGAGAATGAGCAGCGTTCTCTTTGTATTTTTACTCCATACTGCGATCGCCAACCCGCCTGCCAAGCGTGGCGATTATGGCAAATCCCCCCCTTTTGGGGGAGGCCTATGTCCAGCAGTGGACGTCTTTTGGCTGAAATGATGATGGATATGTATAGATGAATTGATAAATCCTTCTTTTTTTGAAGTCGGTTAAACATATAAGACGGCAAGCCGGAAAATGGAAACCCTAATACCTTCTTTCACGCCGTTGTAGCTAAGGACCAAAAAAAACCGGGCAAGTGCGAGTCTGACTCGCGCACCGAGGGTTCCGTACAAAGTAGTTGAAAAAATGTTCTCCCATACATCGATATACGTGACGGTCAATTCTCCAACTGCAAATTTAAGTTTGTAAAAGCAAAAACGATTTTTTTATGTGATATAACTACAAATTAACAATTTCCGGACTTTCCCTTTACTTGTGCTGTGAGACCTTGCTTCTTGCTAAATTTCATGATTCTAGGTCAACACTCAACGGAAAGTACCCTATAGGTTTTGATTTACTTGCGAATATCGCATAAATGTCACATAAGTGGCTGTATCTTTTTATTGCGTTGACTTAGGAGCTTGATTTTTTAGAGCTCCAAGAGAGCAACTCAACTTCAACTTAACTTCTCGCGTTCCTGAGAAAAAGGGTCTTGACAGACTGACAGACAGACGGACAACGAAGTGATCCTATAAGGGTTCCGTTTTTCCTTTTGAAGTACGGAACCCTAAAAATAATTAAAAACTCGATTTTAAAGGTGATAAAGATGACAGTTTGAGGAAAATGTTATGTTCTCTATATTTATGTAGTATACATAGTTCAACCCAGTGAACTGGAAAATGTGAGTCATACAATTTTTTTCTCAACCGGTTCAAGGGACCAAAAAATGTGTAGGATGAGTTTTTAGGGCTTGCGCATCAGGTAGCGATATCTAAAGTGCATTCAATTTCAATTTCAATTTTTATCTTTATTGCAATCCATAATGTACACATACAGGTGGTAAGTTTTAACAAATAGAAACAATTAAGGACCTTGTCGGGCACCGATTTTTTTTTAATAAGTAGGAGAGAGGACGGGCTCTTTAATGATTTTTCTTATTACTAAATATTTAAATTATTTCCTGTGTTGTTTTTCTTACAATAGTAATTATATATTATCAATCATTTATTTATTCTCTGAAGATATTAATATGTATAGGTCAATCTATTTATTTATTTTTGTATTAGATTACATATTATTATTGCTTATTTAATTATTTGTTTAAATATTTTGTGTTGCAATTAGTGTATTTAATATACTTATATATTCAATAATTATGTTCATATATTTTAACTCATTGATTTTTATTGTTTTACTTATCTGATAAACAGTTATTATCGAATTTATCCGTCAGATATTTGTCTTTTGTATATATTTTTTTTTAACTTTGCCTCACCCTAGGAATTTCTCCTGTATTGTGGGTGCGTTTACAAACATTTAAACATACAAACAGCCATACCCGAAACAACTACTTGTAGGTCATACAAATATTTGTTCCGTGCGGGAACCGACCCGCAACACGCTGCGCAACAGTCTATCGCTTAACCACTGCGCCAACCGTGCCGTAACTGTGTATTAAAGTTATGATTCGAATGCTAAAAGAATGACTTAAGTATGGTTAGAGTGAATTGACGAATGATAGAAGAATATGATTGGTTATAGAGAATTGAAGTAAATTGAAGCAGTTTTTCTTACAAAATTACTAACATCGGTGAAGGAAAGCATCGCTTGGGAACATGGGCAACAAAAAAAACAAACCTTACTCATCATCTGCCTAGCCTTTTCCTAACTATGTTGTGGTCAGCTTCCAGTCTAGCCGAATGCACAATTAATATAAGTCTGAAATCGCCAATACACCTTCAGTAAGCGTGGTGATCAATGTTCATGCCCTCTTCGTGTGTGGGTAATTTTTATATATAGTTTTTTTAGGGTCCGTACCTCAATAGGAAAAAGGAACCCTTATAGGATCACTTTGTTGTCCGTCTGTCTGTCTGTCTGTCAAGACTCTTTTTTGGAGAAACGCGTGAAGGTATAGGTCTCTTTCGCGATCAAAATATATGACCCTTTATGTCGCATATTCTGGAGCTATTGAGGAGCTCGTGGCTAAGTAATAACAGCCGCACGGGTCGATCCGTCAGGTTAAGCTACGCTTGCCGGGGTTGACCCGTGGATGGGTGACCATCTTTACATACCGAGACTCCTCCGTGCCTCGGAAAGCACGTTAAGCCGTTGGTCCCGGCTGTCATTCGTGGATCTTTGACAGTCGTTACGGGTCGTCAGAAGCCCAAAAAGTCTGACAACCAGTCTTATCAAGGGGTATCGTGTTAACCAGTTACTGGGTTGTGGAGGTCAGATAGGCAGTCGCTCCATGTAAAATACTGGTATTCAGCTGCATCCAGTTGGACTGGAAGCCGACCCCAATATAGTTGGGAAAACGCTAGGCAGATTGATGTCGCATATTCTGGCTGTTTGTGTAGTGAGTTTAAATGTTTGTAAACGCACCCACGATACAGGATAAATTCCTAGTGTGGAGCAACGTTTATAAAAAAAGAAAAATGAAAGAAGGAAGATATTTTACGATTTCACAAGGGAGCCAAAACCTATGGGGTACTTCCCGTTGACCTAGAATCATGAAATTTGGCCAGAAGCAATGTCTGACGATATTTATGTAAAGGAAAAAAAACAGAAAACCGTAAATATGTAGTTTTTTAACAAAAAAAGCGGACGGTGTACGGACTCGTACTTGGCCGGTTTTTTTGTTTGTTTTTTGTTTTAAAAGCTATCATTTATTATCACATCGCTACGTCACGATGAAGCACAATTTAAGCAAAGTTAGCCAAGTTATGCGGTACTGAAATTAGAGACAATCGTTTATAAGTAATAATTCGTTCGCTTTATAAGCCAAACGTGAAATACCACTTAACTATGTGAAAGGGGTACAGAAATCATTTTACGCCACACGTTGCGCCGCGGGCAAAAAGTGATTATTAAAACATAAATTCTTCGAAATTAAGTGAATTGTATGGTCGGTCTGTAATAGTTTCTGTTTCGGTTAGCTTGCAGCAATAAGTTTAATTAAATTGTGGGTTTCTAAATTATCATCTTATGTTTAAAATAACGTATCTACCAACAACGTTTTTGTTCGCGCAATTGCTCTTTAAGGCTCGTACGACTAGTGCGATATCGCGGGCGCGACGCGACACTAGTAGCAAAATTTCTTTGTCGGTGCCTATCGCGGCCGCGATATCGCGCGAGTCTGTACGAGCCTTTATTTATTTTAACTTCATGTACAATAGTGGTACCTACATAGGCGGATTTAAGGCCACAAAGCATTCTCTACCAGTCAACCTTTGGGTTAAATATAAAAACATAGGGTACAAAAATAATAATAGGGACCTATTAGCTCAACCAGGTTTCAGACTGGCTAAAGTAGACTCATCTTTCATGGGGTACTGTTTAAAATGTTACAATAAAATTCCTCCCCACATACTTCAACTGAATGAGACTAAATTTAAATCTTGTATAAAACGCACACTATGCAGGCAGGCATATTATAAGTTGGGGGATTACATCGCTGATAAAAATGCTTGGCTGAATGCTGGTCCTGCTCCACAACCTCAGCTAGTTAATTAACATTTGACAATCATGTTGGAGCTGCTGAAGATTGTAAACTATTTTTGCATTGTATAAACTCAATGTCCTTGAATTATATAATTGCATAGCACAGGTGTGAGTACTATGTACTATAGAGCTACCATTTACCGGGTAATATGTCTTTTATTGACTTGAATGTGCCCTGGCGGCTGAGAGTATGTCATGCTCACTCAAATGTCTCGCTGGTGGTGGCGTGTGTGTTGGATCATTAAGTTCCCTTCAAAATGGTTGAGCTAAATGGTGCTGATCCATGCGTCATGTTCGTGAACGGGCGCCGTCAGTTGGGACTGGTCATCTCTTAGCTGCCACGGCTTATTTTAATTTTTGAATTGTTTCTATTACGGACGCTTCTAACGTGCACGTCTTGCTACATTGTTCTCACATGTATAACTTCAACATGAATGATGTAACCCATATTTTGTAACAATATTTTGTTTTAAAAGAGTGTCCATGGAGTTTCTTGTCCGTTCTTCTCCATAGGAACCTACTACGCTTTGGAATGGGCAACTAGCTTCATCTTTCTGACTGACCGACCCCTTGACAATTCAAAAGTGCCTGTAATTGGTTTATTTGAAATAAATGCTTTGAGTTTGAGTTTGAGTTTGAGTTTGAATGTCTAAAATACTAACTTCATGATTACGAAAATTTATATAGGTACTTTTATTGATATTAATACACATATACAAATAAAATAAACTAATAGATATTTTAACAAATACCGCCTAATAATAATTACTATGACTAGACTATTATTTGTTTTTTCTTATATGTCAATACAAACATTGTGCTATTTAAAGTTTGCTAGCATTTTAATTTCCACAAAACATCGTACAATTCTTGATATTTGTTTACCATACATATAATTGGCGGATAATAATGTTTATAATTGTTTTCCATGTACAAATACTTATTATAGATATTTAATTGAGAGATATTTCATAATTTGCACCTGCCCCTGCTATTATCGGCGTTTCGTGGGAAGACGCGCGCCGCCCTCCGCCCGCCCTGCGCGTGCGCTGGTGACGACGCGACAACGCGACCTGGTCGCCCGCGACATTTAGAATTCATTGAAAAAAGAACTTACGCCTAACTATCGAGTCAATTAAACGATGCAGCTGTCGGAATCCAAGAATCGAATACACAAAAACATATTACTCGTAATAAATTACAAATAATAACAAAAACTTAACGAAAACCCATTAGGACTGCTGAATCTGACGCGAGGCTTGTTAACGGATAATTTGGGAGACGGGGCCGGACCTCCGTCATAGACAAAACAAACAGCTGCCCCGGCAATTTGTGCATTTCTCTAAATGGCCGAGCACAAATTACACCTTATTATAAGCTTGTTTGCTTTACGACGGTACCCCTACAATTATATTTTTTTCGTGATCGATAATGTGGGTGCGAGCAGTGAAGAAATTACACAGTCGTCGCGATCTCGGCGCCTCCGCCCTTCCTGCGAGCGAGAGCTGCGACCCACCACGAGGCGCGCACCGCTCCGCACCGCACCGACCCGCACCGACCCGCACCGCAGCGCTCATTACGCGCCGCATCTCGTTATTAGCAGATGGCAGCCTCGGGGGCGACTCGTACTCAACCAACGACTCTGGACCGGAACATTACACGTAATAGTTACAACTGTCTATGTTTCTCACAATCAACCGAGGATATTAATAATATTGACTCGTTAGATATTAATAATATTTTCGGATACGTAATTGTTTCACGGTAAAGAACGGAGGCCGACCACCATAGCCGCGCACCGCCAAAAGAAAGTTCGATCAATAATGAGCGTCACGTCCGTTCGACTTCTGACGGAATTAAAAATGAAAATATGCCGTAATTAATGGCGTGTAATTAGCGTTCGGGGACCGCATCGCGTCGTCGACCACTCTCTTATTAAAATGACCGGTAAAAACTAAACGCTGGTCGCAAACGAATAGCTGTCGTGCACGATGGCTGTCGCGGCGCGCCTGCGCACTGTCCCGGTTTTTGCTCAGCCGGTAATTAGCCGGGTTCATCTGTGCTCCTGTCATCTCCTACACGTTTTTTTGGCGCGGCCGCCGGCGCAGACCACCGCGCGCCGCCGCCCGGCTAACATTCCGATAATTTACCGCTTTATCCAGCGGTTGGTGAATCTCGTTAGCTTAGCTGGCCGCGCCCGTCTAGAGGTCACTTTTGTTTGTTTTGTATTAACGATGCCGCGTGAGAGAGGCCGGGGGCGCGCCGGCGCCGACCCTGGCGCCATACGAATCGAAATGGGTCAAAAATATTTCATGCATTTCTCGTATTGAGCACTAGTCGAGGCGGTGCGTGCGCGTAGTAATTGAGTTATTCTATAAGCGACCATCGCTGCTGAGAACTGGTAAGATTGGGAGAGTGTAACTTGATGCTTTTAGTTGTTGTTCAAACAGTGTTAAAAGCTGTTCTTTCTGTTCTTTATCTGGTTTGGTTCGCGGAGTGGGGCTGGGTTTGGTGGGTTAATTGGTTGCGCAAACAGTGGATTTGGGCGGTTCGTTTGTGCAAGCGGGGCAGGCGGCGTGTGTAGTCAGAGTTAACACCTGCTGCGTTCGGCGGCCATGCAACAGCTCTATGTGTTAACGTCGGATCTGTAGGAACAGCCATCTCAATTTTACCACCTGTGAGGAACTGTAAATTGTTTGGTATATAGGAAGGCTATGCGGCTGTATATACTTCAATGTTTGCTCTTCAACAGGTTTATCCATCAGCTTTAGGCCTATAATAGCGTCAGGAGTTTCTCAAATTATTCGAGTTTGTTTATCAACATTTTGGACACAAATGGATTTTTTCGCATAAGAATTGTCTGGTAAACCATATTTAGATACATAATTATAAAATGACATCAGTTATTAAAAAAACAATAATCATAGTGTCAACAACTGTAGGCCCACAGGCAGCTGGTCGCGCACAATAATAAACTGGCTAGATATGCTGTCGGCGACACGTCCCATCTGTTCCACTGCATGTTCAGAGATAATACTTAACCCTCAATAATCGGTGTACAAACAAACACTGGTTGGAATAGAGTAGGTTATTTATTTTTTCTCAAAACCGAAATATGACAAATGGGCGAGTCGGGCGCGGCCGCCGGCGGCCGGCGCGCATCGCTCGCGTGTCGTCGCGCGGACCTCCCGCCATTTTAAAAACAAACACACAACACAAAAACTCGTTATTTATTCTTGTGTTATTCGTCGGGAAGGGCGCGCCCGAATTCGCTTGAAAAAATCATAAGTTATAATTAAAAACGTCTGCTCATTCTCGGCTCCTAGCGCCACGCTCTCGCCCTGTCAGAGCTCTTCGTTATGGACTCACATTGCTCACAGTCGAGTCATGAACGTGAATTACGCCAGTAATTGACGTTTACCGCCGACTTTTACGAGATAAAAGTCTAATCATATCTCAAATCTACGTCCAGAAATCATATCTAACAAACGAGCGTAAGCTCATTCCGTCGCTTGTTTTAACAGAAATGCCGATTAATTGATTCGATCTGTGTCGTAATTAAAATGGGTGATTAGGTTGCGCGGGGAGCGGCGCCGGCGCCTCAAAGCGTCGCCGGCAACATTCCTTTTGTTTTACCACGGGTCGTTTGTCGCCTGCGCGCGCGTCCCTGTGGGCGCGGGCGGTGCGCGAGCGGGACGTGCGCGGGCGCCGACCGCCTGCGGCGCGCCGGCCGCCCGCCGCGCGCCCCGCCCCAACCACGCACCACTAATAATCAGATTATGACAGTCGCCGTCTTCCGACGATCTACTCGCCACTCGTCACTCCTCCAGCTCTCGCCATCGCCTGACGTTAGAAACTCTCCTAACTGCTCCAACGTGCCAGATTGAGAGATATCGCGACTGCTAGCGATGTACTGCAACGGAACTGACATAATGCCTCTTTGTTTTAGACTCTTATAGCAGCGGGAGGTTACTGAATGCCAGTGGGAAATTAATGAAGGTCCGATCAGTTAGCTCGAAAATTTGTTAAACCTTTGCCCCTACCTGCAGGTTCTGTTGACATATATATTCTGCTATTAATTAAGCACACATGTCTCTTTTGTGTGTGCTTGAGTTCTTGGTTATTGCTCTACTTCATGTATTATAAATTATCAGGTTGATAGAAGCTTTCACTACAGCTCTTAACGCAACAGCATCACTGCCATCTGCTATAAACGACCCTTTCCCCAAAAAGAGGCAGTCCTAAGATATTTCTGAACAAACAACCATTTATCAACAGGTAACAAAAACTATAAATTGAACCAACTTAGTAATTTTCTTAGAGTGCCCAGGTGTCGATTAAAAGTTCCTAAACGTCAAAACAATTACCTACAGTTGTAAAGTGAAATGCAATTACGGTAAACATTAGAACCCTTTAACTCATAGAACGACTTGTTTGTACAATTTTAAGTTGATAGAAAACGTTTACAGTAATGAAGGCTTAGATGAAACCTTTAGAAAAAATTGTCGCTCTAAAAACGTAATGTCATCGTATGTAATGGGTAATTCCGGATAGAAGGACCAGGAATCTGAAGCACGCGCCGAATAGTCGCGCCGCCTGCGAGCGATCATATCGCAATATCTCCTGGGAACAAACCACACACCATTCCTGATATTTTTTTAAATGAGCTATCCATCGCTGGCATCAGGTGTGTGTTCGTGGTAAGCTTTCCTGTTGAACCATCGTTGTGTCTCGAGCATTGAGAGAAATCCATCATCGTTCCTTGAGCCCAAAGTTGAGCGATCAACAGAATGGCACAGTCATCGCCGGCTCCCGCGCCTTTTTGTCCCGACACAACCTAAAACAATCGACGATCGAGGTAAAAAACAAACACAAAAATGATAATTCGAATTTAGAATATAAAAAATATGCGTCCGGGCATCATCGTGGAGCGGCGCATGATTCGTTTTTTGCCGGACGACAGACAGCGGCTCTGATGATAATTTCTCATTAGGTTATAACATTTTTGTCGGTTGAAACGTCGTAAATTCCACGAATAATTTAGGGAAGAAAGTGGTCGTGTTGAAGATGTTTTGTTTTTATGGCGCCAACGAGCAGCTCGGGTTAGATCGGTATCTCTCGATACAAGCGTTTAACCCATGTTACTCGGAACTCGGGAATTATTCTCACGGAGTCCGACTGGCTTTGCTACCCAACAAATTGTAATGTGAGCGAATGAGACAACTCGCATTCTTTTAGATGACTTCTTTGATGCAGAAAAAAGTAATCATGTGTTCCGATACGCCATTACTTTTTTGTGAGTTCATGCTTTAGGTTCTTTTGATCTAAAACAAACAGTTGTTTTCGTCTCCTTGATGCAAGGGTTGTTTGTTCGTTTACTATCAATCAATGGAGACCAGGTTACGTTGTATAAGATGATATCTGACATTAGAGAACATGAAAGCATTCAGTGTTTTACGTGTTTGGTCCTACGTGTCCATAATGCGTCTCCCAGAACCCGTGGTGATTATGGCCAGACAGTTGTTGAGGGTGCGTCGTTTATCATAACGTGCTCGTAAAAACATGGGAACCCACGTACGATGGTAGCGGTCAGAAAAAAATGTTGTGATGTATATGAATTTGTTACATTTCACGCAAGATTTGTCTCCAACGAGCCAAGTTATCTGTTTTTTTTTTAATGATTGATTTACAGTAAATGCGTGTTTTTGAGCTATTTGCTGTTCGGGCACATATCTTCATAATGCGAGTCTATGCAACGTTTTGGTTGGAGATTTCATAATTAATACCACTGGATATCTATGATATCATTTACCAAGACTAAATTACCTACTCCTTAACTTTACATATAGAACACTTTGTACATAGAACAGTAACTCGATAGTTGTTACAAAAAGGTTGTACCGAAGCGACAATGACGTGCGACGTTGTGAAGTGACCGAGACTGAGATGACACAGGGAGGGGAGGGAGGGATGCGAGCCACCCGCGCTCGTGCGCCGATAGCATCGGGCGGCCGCGCCCGCGCATCGCGACATCACGCGCCGATGTGTATCGCGCACGGCCACCGCTACTGAAACCTCAGATAAGCGCAATGGGCGACTCTGGGTGCAGACGGACGCACGATTCTCGAATAAATGTGTCGCTTCGGCGTCTAAGTGTACGCTGTGAGAACATGACTGATTTGGACACGAATGTTGACGAGAATACGTAATGGGTGTCGAGATGATCACAGATAGTTTGGTCAGAACAATAAAGTAGAAAGCTTGTTACATCATCTTTCCTAACGCAAACAGCACAAGCGTAATCCTGTAACTGCATCTTTAAAATTTGGTCCTTGTGGCTGCATGTCTTCTGCTCTCAACTTTTTACCATTTGCAATTAAACTCTCGCTCAATTGTCATTCACGTTACAATCCAGAAAATACCTATCTAACTACAGCATCATTGTTATCAATCATAGCCTTCGCAGAAAAATGCCAGAGCATGATACCGTGCACGGTACATAAGAATTGAAAGACGTGCGCTGCAATTAGTGGCAAGCAATGCGTTCGAGATTAAAGTCCACACATATTAGTTGAGACGTGACGATGAGGCGACATCAAAACACATTTCTGTGAAATATGTAACAAGGGTTCAATGTCAATAGTGTGCTGGATGTCGCAACGCCCAGTAATTGCGTTGATGACGCGGACGCGGCGCGTTTGAACCCGACACATTACGCCAGCCTTGGCGCGATTCCCAGTACCTACATGACTGTCATGTGGATCTTGTGGGAGCGATTAGCGACAGTGGCGCAAAAGGACCAATCGAGCGACATTAGAGTTGACTTGTTGCAATGCGGACCAAGTATGGAATCGTAGCGGGCGTGATGATGGTCCTGCAGGTTCTCGATATAGCAAGCTGCTCCGTGCATATTTTTAAGATAAGCAATTTATGATTAAATGCGTTGAGAGACATAATTTCTTTAGAAGGTACAGTTATGAAAATAATGAAAACTTTTTTGTACGAATTCGGTCGATTATTAATCAAATCAAAATAATAACATCGGGTGACGTCACGCTCAATCAAAAGCGTCTAGAAGGTAATGACTTAGATTCGATAACAGTTATAGAAATAATGACTTGGACTAATACGCGAGCCGTTCCTTGCTTGTACCATTCACACAGAATTAATATCAATTAACACACGCGGGCTTAATTGTGAATCGGGCAGCTCGCGTGCGGCGGTGCCTTTGTCGGTGCTAGTGATCCCCCCTCTGCGCCTCCTTGCGTGTGCGCAACATTAATTCGCAGCCTAACCCTTTCGCTTCTTCGAAAATCCTAAAATACTGGCGCCATTCTCTGTGACTTCCGTTAAAGGATAAAGAACTCTAGTACTATGAAATATGGTTGTGATTAAGGATGATGGTGGTTCTAGGGATCGCGGCACCACGGTACGATGAGCGGAGATCCTGTGCTTGATTGATCGCTGCTCGTTTGACTGCCACTACCGTGTTCGCTTATTGTACTTGTGGTTAATGGTTCTTGTTATTCTTGTTAATTACCGCAAATTAGTTGCAACGTATAAGGCTTGGTGGGCGATCCAAATCCTAATAAAAATAAAGAGCCTAAAGAGATTTACTTTCAGGGTCTAATCAATGTGTAGAGCTCTCTATTGCGAGCGGCTTTCTTCGGAACGGCACTTAATACAGTAATACATATATTTCAATAATTGACGTCCAGGATCTTTGCTAAACGGCATTCGAGGTAAATTAACAACATAAAACGATGGTAGTTTTATGAGCTTTCATGGCAGGGGTTTACTACGACACGAACAAATAAAAAATATGACAAATATTAAAATTCAACAGCTACTATCAACAGATCGCTATTATCTTAGATAAAATCACCGCGTTTGTGGCGATCATCAATTCTTTGCTTGTATCACAACTTTGACAGGATTATAATTAGAAACTGTCCGTTCTTTTGGGTTGTCCTTTTTAATGTCGCTAGTCGGGTCCCATACTGCGCTCGCATTTCATTAACTCAAAATGTTAAAAAATTGGGAGTTCTCATAAAACGGTGTGATTTATGCCGGCTCGGGAGCTAACGAGCGATCGCCACTGCACTGGGGGCGCACACCACGAGTCCATTGGAACTTGAACTGCATTCCGTGGACATAAGGACCAGTTTCAATACAGATCCTGCGACTCAACCCAAGAATAGTTGATCGGACAATTAAGTTCCACATGTAATGCAATCGAATGGTTCTCATTAATACTCGAATTGGTTTTGTTTCAGGTTTGATGACTAGCTCACTTTGTTATACGAATCCAAATTAGCACTTCATTTTGGTAAGGAAAAAGCATTGAACAATAACGAATCGTTCATCAATGCCACGTTCCACTGACGAAGTTATTCGTACAGTTTTTTGGGCCGGTATTATATCTCTAATTAATTTTTAATTGTCGGCGAATTCTTTAATCGTTTATTCGGCATGAATTACCGAACTGTGTATTGGCGAAACGTAATCTTAACGATCTGTTGTGTTGAGTTCGGCGTCAGGCTCATAATAGGCTCTAGATGCGCCGGGTAGATAAGCTTTGTATAGGGGCCGCGCTGCGCGGCGGTCGGGCCGTCCGTCGTCGCCCGTTGTCGGTCGCCGGCTCTGCTGGTACCCACTGTCAACTAAATTACTGCGCGTTTGTCGGTCCTTCCATTCGCAATTTACGAGCAACAAGCTTTGTGCCACGCGTGAATGCCGCGGCGCCGGCGCCCAAAAAGGTGCTGAATTAATTCTGTACTTTCACCGCAACGACATCCATATTCATTTGAAATTTGAGCTTTTTTACGTGAGCCCCATACTACGAGGTGTTTATACAACGATCTTGTCCAAACGTGGTGTGTATTTGTCCCCCTTTATTTAATTATGCTAAAAATTTACATGGATTTCTTTGAAGAGTTCAATAAATACCACTTTAAATTATGTAGCATGTCAAGTATTGGAATTTGAAACCGACATTCTGTTTCAAAACTTTTATATTTACGTAAGTACTAAAATTTCTTACGTGTAACGTCCGATTTTAATTAACGACATTACCTTATGATTTTGTAGACTTAAGATTCTGACTAATGACTTTAATTAAGATTATATCAAACCGCCTGATATCAAGTAGGTAGTATTAAAGTAATGAAGCTTACATGACTTTTTATGATAAAGTTCCAAAGCAATTCTGCAGCGAAAATTGATACTGCAGTATTATCAATGTATAAATAAACACACTGAGATAAAACAGCCGGCGAATTCATTTACTTATGCGGTAATAAAGCCAAGCGTCGACTGGCGTAAGATCGGATATTAATTGAGGCGGTACCCTTTAGAGATACGTTTACAATCTGTGAACGGTGCAGTAAAGCGAACTGGGTGCAATTGAGACTATGCTGGACGGCAACTCATTGGCTAAAAGGGTGCCGATGTGGTGATTAAAAATTTCCAATTTCCACAAGAGCGGCGTTGTAAATTTGGCGACGAGATGCGCATAAACATGTCGCGCAGGTGCGCGCGCGCCGCGGGCGTGCTTTGTGCGCGCCGCCCCGCCCCGCCACCTCCATGCTCTGCGGGTCCTAGAACCAATTGAAATATTGCTAGCATCTACCATCACTACACATACCGTATCATTATTAAACACTTGTCGCATTAAATGATGACGTAAGCTCCCATACTTTATGCTCTAACTGATTCATTCAACTTCATTCTGTTACATATGTCAAGATTGTATAATTTTCAAATTAGTTATTGACATAGCACGAAATCGATAACTATTATAATGGCGAGACAGTCAAGGGGCTTAATCAATTTTGTTAAAAAACAAGGGTTGTTGGGCAAGGTAGCCGCTGCAATATTTTTTTGCTACCACCTGCAGCTACCCGGCAAAAACTAGTCAATAAAATAAATCTATTTTTAAAGCGATCGTTATGATTGAAGGCGCTGTCGCTGATTTTAAACAAAGGACGACAGATAGAGGTAGCCATCAATATGCTAATACGTCGTTACATCTCCCGAGATGATTCCGTGGCTTTTTTGTGGTCGTGCCCAAATTGGTTTATTTGTTTTGTTACCAGTGTATTTCTTTATAAGTGTAGTTTGTTTGGTTTGCAGAGGCGAGCTCTCGTAGCATATGGAACTGGTGCGGGAATATTTTTTTGTGATGACAATATTTGTGAATTTTAGAGCAAACAAGAGTTCTGAATTTTGACGACAGGATACTTTCCGGTCTGAATCTATAATGTGCATTAGCTGCTGCATCCTGACCGCCCCTAATGTGTTATTTTGTGCGTTTTTTTGCTGATTCATGAAGTTCGGTTGTCTTAACTGCCCACTTAAGTGGAATAACAATGAGCGTGCGGTACGCATGCGCCTGGCCATTAATTGGTTGCACAAGAGTGTCGCTCGCGAGTACCTAGAATCGTGTTTGTTCTAACACACACTCCGCTCATTACGCCGATGCGTCGATCGCGTCGTAAGCAGAAGTTTACGCGTTTATAATCACGCAGTAAAAGGTTTTTAGCAGTCGCAGCACATTATCTAAGCGCACGTCAACCGCCTATCACGATGCCGAACCATTAAGATAATTTACATATAATTATGTAGTTATAGAACGTGAATTACAATTATAGGTTTCAGAAATATTAAGCACAGACTAAAAAAAAAAGCATAGAGATAGACTAAGATTTTTTTCGTTTTATTAATACTCAGAATATTATGTTGTAAAAAACAACCTTGTGCACTATAAGCAGTTGATCATTTAACTATAATTTAGTTGCAGATTGTTGATAATCGTGTTTTGATGATTTAGGAGCAGGATAAAGAACGTTAAATACAAATATTTGTGTACATATGTAGCGGGCGAGCGAGTCCGAGTAAGCGAGATTCACACGGGCCGCTCTCACAGTCAGAGTGAACAATTTGACACTTCCAGGTGTATGATTTTTTATGTGTCCAGACAATGGCGGGGGTGTTTACCCAGGCCCACATCTGGGCAAACGAAAAAACCGGCCGGACTTCTCATAAGAGCGTTAATAAGCGCGGGTTAGGCTCTGGATACACAAGCCACAACACGAGTATTGTACACTCGAAAGTTGTTTATCCTTCGAGTTACTCCGAAGTGAAACGCAGATGTCTTGAACAACGTGTCGTCTGTGCGTTAACGACTGTCTCCCGCTCCTTAACATTGAACTTGACGATAAAAAAATAATTAAATTAGCAGTAAAGATAACTGCCAGGCGAGAGGGGTAGGTTAGTGACGACGAAGTTGAACAGTGATCAGGGATATTAAAGTTTACAGACGATGTCTGTCAGCTGATGTGTTGAGCAGTAGCTCAACACATCAGCTGACAGACACCGTAACTGTTCGTTACGATAAGCTACGTATAGTTTATCGTAACGAACAGTTAGTATATCATTTTGGTACTACATAAGTATCGTTATCGTCCCGTCAGTGTGCGGCCGGCCGAGCTATACAATCCGCAACGAATCGGTCGACTCCACCATTTCGAGTGCGGATGCTAGAGCGGATATGACAGTTTCTTTGGCCGCTGTTAGCGCCTCCGTGCGGCAATTGGCAAGTTGTTACCGATTTACGACCCACTCTAAAGTTTATTCAACGCGATTCTGGTGGTCCCATTGTGTTCCCTAAGTCCCTTCCCACCGCCGAAGCCGCGGCTTAGCGCGAGAGGCCTTTTATGGCGGCCCCGTTTTTATAGTATCTTTATTTCATTTGCATTCTCGTTTAAACTGTATCGTAAACAAAATTCCATAACATAAAACACTTAAAATAAAAGGGATGTCAGGAATCTTGATTTAATTCGTCATCACGGCTATCAAATGTTAAATGATCCGGAATCGCGTTATAGTCGGTTGTATCGCTTAGTTGTGGAACTTACGATTTAGATAGTGCTTTCAGGCGGCAAATTTTTCATGATATTTTGCGCGTGGATCGTCACCTCTTTGTCGGCGCGCGGAGCTTTCAAACGGCTCGATAAGTGGACGGCGGCTGATAAGAGGCATCTTACGAACGAACGGTAGCCGAGTGAAGGGATTTGTCAACGTACGGTCAACAAGCGACGTCGATACCCAACAATATTGTGAACACATATTTGTGTTTGGTCTGTCTTGTCTCGCCATGTTTGACGACATAAGGACTGATGTAAACATGGGGCGAGTGCCTCAAACATTACCTGCAGCAACAGTTGTTTGAAAAATAACAGCTAATCTATCCAGTTAAACATTTTTTAATGACAATAATAATTCACCTATGTTGAAGAAAGTAATAAATTAGCGCACAAAGTTGCCTATTAATCAACCGCTGAGAATGTAATCGTGGATGAGATCTTAATACCACGTGATGAGCGCGCGCGCATCAAAACTGAATGATTTACAGATATTTCATGTGCCGATGACGTTTAGACGCTGTGTGGGCAGATGCGTTGGTGGACGAACCACTTACAATATCCGACACACATTATATGTAAAATTTACGTTGTTCCAAACTTATTATAACTATAATAATGAGACATGTTTATATTTCAATAGGTAGATCGTTTCCTAAAGCGGAAACTGAGCATTAAATACCGTTTAGAACCTACCTAAGTAGTGTAGTAGACAAAACAAATAGGAACACAAATGTTAGTTGTTAATGTTACAACAATTTGTTTCCTTACTTTTGTGTTACAACGCTTTTCATTCCGGAAAAGTACTTAACACTTTTCCTTTCAGTAATAGTTTAACATATATTTTATTCATAACTCATGCTTTTCCTTACAAGTCTCTTATCTATAGTACATTATACTCATATTAGTGCTGGAAATGTATGTAACATTTGCTAGTTTAATCTCTATGTTCCCATTGACAGCTTCAATCGATTTTCTCATACAAAGTATTAGTGGTCCTGTGTTTCTGTCGGTACTAGGGCACTACTCACGTAAGGCGGTAGCGGCGATCGTAAACTTTAAATGGAGGCTAATTTAGTTTGTTGTTAATTGAGCTTCTGTCGGCGCGTTATCTGCGGCTGCATTAGTGCCTCCGGCCGGCGCAGGCGCAGCGCCCTCGCCGCCATCGCCACTGATAACAACGCTGTTATGACTGATGGCATGTCTATGTGATGTGATACGCGAATAAGGCTGGCTTGTTTGTTTTGTCTGTGGTTGATGGAAATGGTCAGTCAATTTTTTTTGTAGATCGGTACTTGGACCAGGGACCCTAAAAATAAGGCAATCTAAATACTTAGATTGCCATAATTACCTATAGATTTGTTTCTTTAGCAGTAAAGCTCGTTGACTCTAACTGGTTGGAACTGTTTTTGGGCAGACGTCAAAGTTTTATAAAACCTTTGGCTTGTGATTGCAATTAAACATCAAAAACCTTCAATTTAATTATGTATCCATCATCATAATTTGTTTGCCCTTATCCCAATTTGTTTGGGGTCGGCACAACATGTCTTCTTTCATATTTCCCTATAGTCGTTATCTTAGCAAGTTAGCAGTCAATTTCATTATGCATGCAATTAACGTTAAAATTATACTCTTCCACTGCCATGCAAGTAAAAACACACACAATCCAAGCACAATTTACACTTCTATCCAAATTAACCAGCCATTATTCCGAACACATCTGACACAGATTAGCCACCGCCGCGGTAGGCACACATAGTTCCATTATAATTACATCAAGGTATAAATTGAAGGACCCACGGCGACCACCGATAAACACGGCGCCACCAATATCTCTCTTTATGACACTCTTTATGGTCGAAACAAACGGGTGCCAAAAGCCCTCGTTGGTAACACATTTACCCCTATCACATTTTTATAAACCTGATAACATTTGAGAAGGAATGTGTACCTATATGAGTGCTACCGAAGACCCGTCACACGTTGACTTGTAATTCTGTTATCACCTTCGTTCGAACGGGTTGAAGAAATGTTTTAAAGGTAGAAACTGTGTCGCTTGTCAATAATTTGTTTAGTCTGTTTAATTGGTTCTTGCGAAATGTATGATTACGCCAATTAATCTTTCATGGTTAGTTACCGATATTTTGCGTGGAACTGGGCTCCGTGACTTACGGGTTCCTTCTGTTTGTGACAGTCAAATCTAACAGTTCGTCATGTTAATGTTATCATGTAGGCAAGTAGGGAAATACGGACGAGACTATTACATTCAGATATTTTTGGTTTATCTAGGGCGTCTCAGAGTTAACCTTGAGAGGTTGAGACTCTTTGACCGGACTTTCCTGAGGTTGCCTTAATTAAGCTCCTAACGAAACTTAATGCCTCCAGCCAGGGCGTAAAAACTTATAATCTAAACGACTGCGCGCTAAGGGCACTCCCTGTGGGGTACGAACCTCGGCTTAGGGCAGAGTCGGAGGGAATATATGCCAAGGGACTGTCGGTGGCTGGGTAAAATCAGGGCTATGATTATTATCAGGGGGATTTAAAGCTACCGGCTCAGCTATAGCGCGGGCTGGCGCTTCGCTTACGAGCAAGGGTCGGGGAGGACTATATAGTGAGGATTTCGCGCGGGGCCTCGGCGGCGAGGTCGGAATGACGGTCGTATATTGTGTATTCTCTTTAGAACTGTACTCGTTTCCCTACTGCTCCCCTGGAGGAGAGTCGTGGGGTCGTCTGGGTCGGTCAGTGCATGCCTTGGACAGCGGGTCTTACTGATGCGAGAGGGGCTATAATTGGCGGCCTACATAACGAGAAATTACATTCAGAAACGTGGTAATTATGTATGAATGAAAAATAATGTTGTGCCTAAGTCGATATGCAAATGGATATGCTGACGGCATATGTTCTTGGTGTTCGGTGATTCTACATGATACACAAATCGGAAACTTAATCAAATCAATAACCGAGTTGTAGATTTATGTTTCATGAAACTATACTTCATTTGAATTGAATTAAATTACCTATGTATTAGCAATTAAAATTGCAATAACTTTTCCTTTCAAAATACACCGATTTTAGACATTCCTGTTCAATTTCTAACGCTTTTCTTCTTTCCAGACGAATGTTCCCATCCCTCCGCATCTCGCTGGGTGGGCTGGACCCTCGCGAGGAGTACTGCGTCCTGCTGGAAATGTCGCTCGTAGGGCGGCGACGCTGGCGCTGGGCGGGCGGCGCGTGGGCCGCTGCGGGGGGCGCAGAACCTCAGTCCCCGAGGCGGCTGATGCTGCACCCTGATTCCCCGGCGCCTGGTCATCATTGGACCGCTAATCCTGTGTCGTTTAGCAAACTGAAGCTGACGAATAATACTATGGATGCGCAGGGGCATGTAAGTGTTTTGAAAAGTATTTTCTTTAAAGTATTTTTTCTTCATCTGAGTTTTAAGGGTTACTAGTGATTGGATGTACAAAATACATGTAGGAAGGCCTATATCCGGCACTGAACGAATTTGGCTGAAATTATAATGATTCCTGATAAAGCTGTGCTTATTCTAATGCAGCCCCTTGTACTTAATAAAGTAAAAAAAAACTGTAGGCACATAAAAGGTACTTTGAACGTAAATATTACAAAAAGAATGAATTGATTATAGTTGCCCCTTCTAAAAGGTAGTTACGTATGCAGAAGAATGGGCAAGAAACTCCATGTTTATCTTTTAAAAAGTTAACAATATTTTGTATACATTAATTAATAATTATATGTGAAAACGATGTACCTAAAACAAAATTACTTTACCGCAATAAACATAATGAAAGTGAAGTAATGACAGTCAAATTAATTGTGCGATAATACATGCTGCTCACATATTTACAAACATTGTTAAAGTAGATGATTTTCCTTAAATTTTAACATATAATAAGTCAGTGTGTGGGTTAAAGTATAATCACAGAAAATAAAATTAATATCATAAAAAATATAAATTATACAATTAAATTAGCAACCGGTTTTATTTTGTCTAGACTCTAAATTATCCTATGGAGTAGGACCAGCATGTTTCCAAGCATTCTTATCTTGGATAGAATCCTCTAATTTATAATATGCCAATTTACAAAGTGTGCTTTTAATAAGAGTTAAAATTTTTCTTTCATTTATTTGTAATACCTTTATCAGAAAGTATTTTATTTTAGACTTTCTAAAAACTCTGATCCTCACCCAATGAGTTTAGATTTTGATAATATTATGGCCATTAGGATAGTTAAGCATGCACCACGTAAAAAAAAATCTTCAGTGCTCCTCGGATATTTTATTACCATCAGTTAATAACGCGAGACTATAAATAGCATCATCTAGTTGTAAGTACTTTTATAAAGAAAATATAACAACATAATATCAAAAACGCCGCTTCTAAGTTTCTCAGACCTCAAAGAAAATCATACATGACTTTAATATCCACAGCAAAAACTGTCAATTAGATATTATAATCCTCTCTAATCGTGGGAAATCAATACTAGACTAATCAATTATCTATTGTATTGCAAGCGAACATGACTTTCCTACGTAATTGGTTTGCAACAGCCATGCTTCGAAGAAGTTTGTAATTTGTCAAAGAAACCGGGTTAAGCTTTGTAATGTTCGTGTCGTTATACATAATTCAAATCGGTTCACTATAGTTTAACGGACTTGTGTTAACGTAGACGCATTAAATTGTGCGGAAATAAGACTAAGAAATGGTTTTGTAATTAATTTCCATATTTGTATAATCGATAAAAATATATGTAACTGTGAAGTACCTATACCTACGTACAAATCTTTCGATGCAGGGATTTTCTTGCTTGTTGTCTTCGTACGGTAGAATTCCTTTAACTTATCACTAACCAGCTTTTGCCCGCGGCGTCGCTCGCACTTAAATTAAAAAAAAAAACTCTTAATACACTACTAAAGTGAGGAGAACTGGAACCTGTACAAGTTGGCTAGAAACCGCTGTAATCAGATGGTAAGGGCATCTAAACGCCGATACATTTGTGAAAATGTCCTCAATTCTTCACCGGCTGATATTTGGAAGTTTCTTAAATCACTTGGCATAACAAAGTCTCCCTCTAGTATTGCATCTCTTAATCTGCCTTTAAACGATCTTAATAAACATTTTTCAACATCTGCTACGCTTGCGGGTGACGTTAAGAATAGAACTATCCTTGATATTACTTCCAAGCCAATGTTTCCTCCTGACTCTTTCTCTTTCTCCTCCGTGAGTAGCGTTGAGGTCCTCAAAGTTTTTAACTCAATTAAGTCTAAGGCTGTGGGCTGTGATGGGGTCAGTCGAACTATGTTATCTTTTATGATTGAGAACTTAATTCCAATTATTACTCACATCATCAATTCATCTCTGCAGACTAGTGTGTTTCCTGAAATGTGGCGGAAGGCTTACATTATCCCTCTCCCTAAAATTTCCAACCCTAGTTTAACTAACCATTTTAGACCGATCTCCATTCTCCCATTCCTTTCCAAGATCCTAGAAGCAGTTGCTCTGAAACAAATATCCTCGTACGTGTTCAAGAATAGTCTGTTGTCTAGTTTCCAATCCGGTTTTCGGCCTGGCCATAGCACAGCCACAGCTCTGCTTAAAGTTACTGAAGACATAAGGGATGGCCTGGAGAATTCGAGATTAACGGTCTTAGTTCTAATTGATTTTTCCAATGCCTTTAACACCGTTGATCACGACATTCTCCTGGCCATACTGTCTCAAATTGGGGTCTCTTCGGTGTCATGTGATTGGTTTTCTTCATATCTTCGTGGTCGCCAGCAGGCGGTGCGTGCTGATCAGGATTGCTCTGACTGGTGCGACCTGGCAACTGGTGTTCCACAAGGCGGTATAATCTCTCCTCTGTTATTTTCAATATTTATAAACTCCATTACTGCTGTCCTCAAATGTTCTTACTATCTGTACGCTGATGACTTGCAACTATACGCTCAGTCAGACATTGCCAACCTTGACAATTGCATTTCATTACTCAATGCTGATCTGCGAACTATTGAAGAATGGTCTGGCAAATTTGGGGTTTCTGTTAATGTCGGGAAATGTCAGGCCATCCTCATTGGTAGTTCGTACTATTTGAGGAATGTGAACACTAGTCAACTTATGCCACTGATGTACGAGAACTCCGTTATCTCTCTTTCACCTCACGTAAAGGACTTGGGTCTGTACATTGACGGCAGTTTGAGTTGGAATAAACACGTGGCTCAGGTGAGCCAGAAAGTCTCGTTCTCACTGCGGCCTCTCTATAGATTCAAGCATTTCCTCCCATCTAGCACCAAACTCACCTTGGTCCAGTCACTTGTGCTTCCTATTATAGACTATGCTGATGTTTGTTGTTCTGATCTTTCCCAAGAACTTCTAAATAAATTGGATCGACTTCTCAACAATTGTATTCGGTTTGTTTTTGGCCTTCGTAAATACGATCACATTTCTTCCTCCCGTTCTCAGCTTAAATGGTTGCCTATCCGACTCAGGAGGTCCCTCAGATCTCTCTGCTTGCTCTTCACGATTATGAACGATCCATGTGCTCCCGATTATCTAAAGAATTATTTCAAAGTGTTGGGCAGTTCTCATAGTCGTAACCTACGAGCTTTCAAGAATCTACTTCTCCAAATTCCTTCACACCGTACCGGTTTTATGTCAAATTCTTACGCTATCTCTACTATAAAGCTCTGGAACGCGCTACCTTTTGGAATTAAAAAAGCTGAAAACAAATTTACTTTTAAAAGAAAAGTTCGTAACCACTACTTAAGTCAGACTAAATAACTCTCAAATGATAGTCTAGTCATAGTAATTATTATTAGGTGGTATTTGTTAAAATATCTATTAGTTTATTTTATTTGTATATGTGTATTAGTATCAATAAAACTATATAAATTCTCTTAATCAAGAAGTTAGTATTTTTGTCATTATTTTTGTACCCTACCACTGTTTTTATATTTAACCCAAAGGTTGACTGGTAGAGAATGCCTTGTGGCATTAAGTCCGCCTATGTACCACTATTGTACATGAAGTTTAAATAAATAAATAAATAAAGTTTCTATAATAATATAATTCAATCATGATTCGAAATACACGTGGCGCCATCTATTATCATAAGAACGTTATTGTTGTTTTCCTCAGGAACAGTACATTTTTCGGGATGGAAGGTACCTTATGTCCGTTTCTGTACACCTGACAACGTATATGCAAAATTTCAGGATGATCGGTTCAGTGGTTTAGGCGTGAAAAGGTAACAAATAAACTGACAAACTTACTTTCGCATTTATAATATTAGTTAGGATTATAATGGGCAGTTTCAAGACAATCTCGGAGTACGTTCGCACTTGAAACTGTATTTTTTTTTTCTTTTATCAATTAGAACTAAACTTCTTAATTATTTTTTTACAATCTAGCCTAATAGACTAATAAGCAATTTAACTCTAACTAATTGTTTTACGTGATAGATTACATAACTAAGAATAGTGTCAATTTGCACTTATACACAATTCCGTAGCACTTTCTTAAAGTCTGATAATTAATAAAAACACTTTGTTCATGTTGTGCTACTTGTATAGCACAGCATTGTTACTATTATTCATTCGATACTTATTCACTACACTAACTCAAATGGTTTAGTTCTCTTTAGCGTACGCAATATGTCCGTGTTGTCGAATTATCTGGACATTCACATGTCGGTGAAGTCCGTGTTCGTGGGCTACAGCTAAATTTTGGGTGATGGTGGTGACGAGTTCCATTTTGAGGTCACGGTGGAGGTCGTCATTTCTAATGTAACATGGTGCATTTACAACTATCCTAAGTACTTTATTTTGGAATTGTTGGATTATTTTTACATTGCTTCACAGCCCCAAAGTTGGATGCCATACGTCGAAATTGGCATAAGAATATGCTTGTATAATGTAATTTTATTACGAGTATGTACCTACTAGCTGACCCGTATAAACCCCACTACACTACTCTACCCTACTCTACCCTACCCTACCCTATCCTACCCTACCCTACCTACCTTACCTACTCTACCTACCTACCCCACAAAATAAAATATATATATATATATAATTATAACCCCAGCGCGAGCCACAAACAAAACAAGATAGAAACTGTATCAAATAGCAGAGACTGTCGAAAATGAAAACAACCTAAATGTAAATATAAACCAAAACAAATAACAAAAACCAGCGAAACAAACAATTTTTTTTTTAAACCCTAACCTACCCTACCTACCTACCCTACCCTTCCTTACCCTACCTACCTACCTAAAACCTTCAAATAAAATAAAAATAGATAAAACCTATTCTCAGACCTACCAAATGATAACTGACACATTATGACAAACGCCATAAAGTTACATTAGAAGATAGTTACATACGAGTAAGATTACATTAGAAAAGATAATAATTATGATAGTTTTCTTATATTTACATTTCTTTTTTCAACTTTCTTTTTTTTTTTTCTTACATAACCTTCTCCTGACAATAACAAACACAACAAAAAAAAAATTGCGAAATCGATCCAGTCCTTCACGCGTGATGCCGTGAACAAGGGAAATAGGGATTAATTTATATATATATAGATTGATAGGCAGGATTTCCTTCCGAGTAACCAATACTTTTTGGCTGTATTAGCTTAAGGCACTTGCATGTCGTTTATATAGATTGGGTGGTAATCGTAGTGTTTGTTAGTGAAGTCAATGTGAATTGACTGTTTGACGAGCGTTTACAACGTGTAGAAGCCGCGTAGCAACTGCGTAGTGGCTTAGAAACCGCGTAGCAGCGTAGACGCGGCGCGAACGCCAATAGTTTCGATCGATAGGAAATACTACAAAGGCATTGTTGGTCAATACCAACTCCATGCGCAGGCATTAAGTACATAATTATGGGTAATTTTCCCGTTTACTATCGTTCATCATCATCATCATCATTTCAGCCGAAAGACGTCCACTGCTGGACATAAGCCTCTCCCAATTGGGCGGGGGTTGGCCATAATCGCCACGCTTGGCAGGCGGGTTGGCAATCGCAGTATAGTGTTAAAAATGCATAGAGAACGCTGCTGCCCATTCTCTAGTAAGTCCCATAGTCGCCTTTTACGACACCCACGGGACGAAATGGCGTGATGCTATTCTTTACGTCCGGCACCACACGGTACAATGGTTACTATCGTTCCCTTTACTTATTTAGAATAGTTCTTGTGCCTATACAGTTTAGTTTTCAGTTTATTTTATCCATGTTAGAATATTCTTTTTATTTATTTCCTTATTTATTTATTTAACAATTTATGTACACACATATAAACAGACAAGAAGAAAGGAACAGAAAAATACGTACAAAGGTGATGCTTGTTTCTAATGAAATTTCTTCCAGCATACCTGCGATAGGAAAGTAGATATAGAGATGTAGACAACGTGTGTAAATGTAGAAGAGACAAAATCCTTATCCTTATTATTGTATACCCGCGATCAATGTCTCGATCCTTGAACAACTCAAT
This sequence comes from Dryobota labecula, assembly GCA_947523025.1. Classification (NCBI taxonomy): domain Eukaryota; kingdom Metazoa; phylum Arthropoda; class Insecta; order Lepidoptera; family Noctuidae; genus Dryobota; species Dryobota labecula. The sequence goes on from OX383292.1 coordinate 6,391,958, forward strand.
CTAGAGAAAGCACAAAAACTTTCTTCAACCTGCCTACAACGTGCGTGAGATACTTCGGCCATATTGCCCAAAGAGGGGATTGAAGGTGGGACCTTCAATCCCCTATGGCTGCACCCGTTAATTTTTGTATCAATTTTTGACCTCGCCCAATATCCCACCGGCTAAATTTCGACAGCTTGGTGATGGTAGGGGGTCGTGAGAGTCCTGCCACAACAATCTACAGTACAACTATAGTACCAACAACATGGAGCGTTTATTGGTTATAAGGAAGATAGAGAGCAAAAGACCTAGAGGCCGAAGCTCAAAACGATGGTCGGATCAAATGTCTGAACAACTGGAGGTACCTATCAGCGCCGCACTCCACCAGGCCACCGATCGTAACTGATGCAGAGAGACCGTTGACAATTTGAAAAGGAGGCCCGTGGCAAAATCATCGGATTGCCATCCCCCCCCCCAATAAAAAAGTTCTTAAATAAGTTTTTATCAATTTCAGTTTTGGAAATGATCGCTCGGCACTAGCCGTAGTCACAGGAATGGTGAGAAATAACAGAAATTCAGTGCGCACTTCAGAAAAGCTTGTAGATATAAAATTATTCTTTATTATTAATAAGTCAGCAAGTTCTCTTATAGAAGATGACGTTTCTATTTCGTGTCTAAAAGAGGATCAAAAACTGAGAATTTCCTTGGAAAACGAGATACTATCTTTTTCGATGGATTCACCATTGCACTGACCGGGGGCCTCTTCTGGCTGGGGGCCCGTGGTATTTTGCCGACTTGCCACCCTGTAGTTACGCCACTGCCCTAGAAATAGGTATGTTGTAAAAAGAGATATTTTATTCAACTTTGACCAACTCTTTTTATGACCACCTACAGCCACAATAAACAAAATTCTATTCTATTCCTTTCACACATAAAAAAAGCTCTCTTCACTAAACTTCCATAGCTACGAAAAGATTTTCGTAGACACACAAACAAACATATTATCTCCTAAATAGTTTACCAACAACTTTGTGAACCAAAATAGCACATACTTCAAATGTTTTAAAATCGATAACTTTGTGGCACAGGCTGCAATTTGTCAGTAGCACCATGACACGCCATAATCACAGTGTGACGTCACAAGTCACTAGTCACCCCCACAGATAAGGGGAGTGATGATTTGCAACGTTGACATCCAGGAATGTGTGGTAATTACCAAAAGATACTATTGTTTTGAAATATTTTTGAGTCGTTAGCAGATATATGTCTGGTCCCAAATTATAGGAGCTATATGCCCTCTCGATAAATTTCACCTCTCTCCACTATTCCATTGCTTACTTAAGGATATATATCCGGTACAGCTCTAATAATCCTTCCATATCCTATGGGCACGTCATCCCTACCATTATCGCACCCCCCGGTCTACTCCTTATTATGCAATGGTCACTGTAGTCCCATGAAACATGAGGCTCCAGGGGCTAGTGTGAATCTTTGGGATCATTCGACTAATCGAGTCTGGTCAAACCACGCTGGGGTCGGTGCATTTCATTCATTCATTCATTCCCAAATTATAGGATACTAGCTGCTCGCGTTAAGTTTCGATTCTGTGGTTTATAGGCATTTGTGCTACTTTGGGTTACATTATTGCAATTTTCTTAAGGATCTCTAATTTTTTTTAAAATAAATTATAGCATTTGTTACTTCCTGATAATAATTTAGCTTTCTATTGGTGAAAAAATGGTTAAAATCGGTCCAGTAGTTTCAGAGCTTCATCATCATCATTTCAGCCGAAAGGCGTCCACTGCTGGACATAGGCCTCCCCCAAGCACCGCCACTTCGACCGGTTCTGTGCTTCCCGCATCCAGCGGATTCCTGCGGCTTTCATAAGGTCATCGGGCCACCTTGTGGGAAGCTTTCCAACGCTACGTCTTCCGGTACGCGGTCGCAACTCCAGAACCTTTCGGCCCTAACGGCCATCTGTTCTGCACGCAATGTGCCCTGCCCATTGCCACTTAAGTTTGGCAATGCTTCGAGCTATGCCAGTTACCTTGGTTCTCCTGCCGTGTCGGTTTCAGAGCTTATTCGATACAAACAAACAAACAAAAAAATCTTTCCTCTTTGTAATAGTAAAGACTTAATTTTACCTTACTTTTTGCTCTAGAGTTTTGTTTAGTGGCCTAGAGACTCATCATCTGCCTTTTTGGCGTCGGCTTCCAGTCTAACCGAATGCAGCTGAATACCATTATTTTACATGTAGCGACTGCCTATCTGACCTCCACAACCTAGATACTGGATAGCACGATACCCGTTGGTAAGACTGGTTGTCAGACTTTCGGGCTTCTGACGACCCGTAACAATTGTCAAAGGTCTATAAATGACAGCCGGGACCAACAGCCTAGCTTGCTTTCAGAGCGGGTCTTGGTATGTAAAGATGGTCACCCATCCACAGATCGATTCGTGCGGCTGTTATTACCTATACTCAAAGTCTCAAATTCAGATAATTTATGTAAACAAAGGGGATAACATATCAAAAAAATATCTTCGTAATGGTAATTCACATAAAATGGCGAAAAAAGAGGTTTCATTTTCTTTTAAGTACTGATTTTAAGAAATAATAATTAAGAAATAATCATACCGTAATTATTTTTATAAATTTTCGGTTTTAAACAAAGTTATTAAAAAAGGAGATTTTCTGGTATAAAATATTTTATGATACTGGTAACAATGCAGGAGATACAAACATTTTCAATGTTTTTTACATCTTCAACAACACTAATATTAAAACACTCATTCATAGATTCATATTGTACGTAGCATATCTAGCCACATTTTGGATAAAAACGGCTGTAAACTCTTTCGAGTGGAAATCGATTTTGGGAGGCCTATGTCTAGCACTGGACTTAAAAGGGCTGATTATGACGATCATATGCCGTGTTGCCGACATACTACACAAAACATTGTTTGGCAACGGTATTTTGTTTGCATAATTCTTATAATTAATTCACTTTAATTTTAGCGATGACTATTTACAAAAAAACAATATGATAAAATGTTTTACACTACTGTCGTGTCATTTTGACAGTGACATTTCTTGACGTTACTTTGTTTACATAAATTATCTGAATTAGAGACTTTGGGTATAGCCATAAACCCTAGTAGTGACCGAGAGAGTGTAGTTTCTTTATAGTTTTTATTTATAAATAGGTATAATTATATCATGCCACACCTGTAGAATTATTAAATAAAAAATAATAATCATGACCACCTCGAAGAAAATCTATTTCACGAAGCAATTGTAAGCATTAATTGTAAGTCCATAAATAAAAAGTTGTTCAAACTAATAAAAGTATGACGCAACGGCAAACATTGGCTCTATTGTAACAAAAAGTTTCAATATTGTATACAGTTACAAATACAGCCTTCGCCGAGCATTCCCGCGCTCGTGACTCTGCCTCATATATCGCCTTTTTGAAAGGAAACGCCTCTCGCGCAACCACGCCAACCACTTCCCATAAAAAGTTCAATAAAAACTGAATTCAACCTTATGCTTGTTGATATAAGATTCGAATGCAAACAACCCGTTTTGCGATGACGTAAAAAAAGATAGTTCTCCGCGATTTCTCATTCGAATTTCAAACTTAAGGTGGTGCTCTAAAGCTGAGTGTAGAATATGCGGGCATTAGTTCATACGCGCCGCGGGAGCTCGCGTACAAAGATGTCTATAAGCATTTCGTCACTGGAACAAATACGCTGAAAGGCATTGTATAATGTCTTTGTAGCGGCAACTAACTGTATTCCTTTATCCGGGCGGTGTGTTTAGACAGAGCGGTTGACGCCTCGATTAATGAAGACTGTGAGATGCTTCACCCTAGGTTTTATAATTTTTATACAATGTTTGCACTAACTGTTTGTAGAAACTGCCTCGGAGTGACAGTTTACGACTGCTCTTGATGCATGTTTGACTGTTTAAATGATATAGTCGTAATTCCAGAGTGATAAGATTTTTTACAATGTTTACAAAGATGTTTAGCGATAAACTGGTTCTGTCAGTTAAAGAATGTAATGAGAATATAAAGGAATCACAAAAAAACAAAAACCTTCAACTAAACATTTCAATTAACCTGACCTACCTACATAAAAGCTGGTTGTCTATCAAAACAAACATCGTTCATGACTATCAGTCACAAAGCATCATAACACACATTATTATGACGGGTAGGGACAGCAAAAACTGTAGGCGGGTACGCCTCAGTGCGTGCGTACGCTTCGCTGAGGCACCGGGACCCGGGATCGCGGGAGAGCAGCGCGGCGTCTTTGTGCACCTACCCTAACAATGCACCAGCTACTGAGCGACGAGAAGCGAAACAATTCGTGTGGAAGATATCCTCGTGTACTGTGCACTTGAGGACTTACCACCTGTAATAAAAGGAGCCACTATTATACATTGTGTCCACACCCTTTGTTGGTAATTTTTTAGCGAAAACTTCAGAAGGTAGCCGTGTGAAAGAGTACAGTCTTTCAACGGATTAATTTAAAAAAAGTCTGTTACAGTGAAAGGATTAGATCATATCTAGCTATTTTCTAAACGAGTTAATTATGAAAATCGTTAAAGGCTAGGATTATGGAGAGAGAGAGAGATATATTATTCTCACGCAATTAAGAATAGTTTCATATTGATTCTTAGAATTAGAACCAGTCGTGGTAGAAAATTGGGGCAATATTGGTGATTAAATTGGTAGATATTTTATAGCCACATTAAAGTCAAGCTTCGTAGATATCGTACCAGACAGCTATTTGTCATATAAGATCGGATGATTTGATTTTACAGGTTGTTACCAGCTTCGTAGAGTTAGTCAGCGACGAAAGTCGATTACCTTACTCTTCAGTTTTTTTTAATCGTAACTGTTGAGCTAAATAATAATTTAATTAATATCGGAACGCAAGTAAAATTAAAAGAATCTTAGTTATTTTATTCAATGTTGGATTACAATGTACATTGTATACCTATCTAACAATTTTGTGTAAATTTAGTTGATGTGTAAGTAAGTGATAATCAAGCAGTGTTAATCGATTTCTGTCTCTGACCCTACCTAGGAGGAGGACTCGGTTTCTTTCTCTCCTCGACTCGACTCAGTCCTCTTCCCCATTCCGTAGGACACGATTAATTATCTGGATAGTTACTGTAAAGGCGATTGGACAGTGAACCTGCTCAATGCAATTTGTGTTGTGCAAACTGCATTTTGCGTTTTTGTCCTTTTGCTCGGCTCCTAAGGGTCGTAGCGTGATGTTAAATAACCTTTCTAAATAATTGGGCTATCTAGGGTTACCATATCTCAGGATTTCGGCCGGATTTTGGAAATCTCAGGAAATCTCAGGATTTTTAGAATTTTCAATAAAATAGAGAAATAGAGTAGATTCGAGGCGATTGAGGAGTGAGCGAGAGAGGACTGCGATACACTGAGTTACTTTACTACTATGAACGGGTGACTCATTACAATCTATACATATAAGAAAAAGGTACCAGATGACATGTGTATCACTCATACTCTCAGTTTTTTTCGTTGTCGTTATCCATTCACGTAAAAATGACCATTGAGGCGCTTATTATCAAATACTATAAGGTAGTTTTTTGCATATAATGTTTGCACTAACAAGTTGTCGTTTTACTTTGATGCGTAAATGTATGGTACCTACGTAACATTCTGTATTTTATATCCTTTGAGCCGATGATCCAAATGAAACATATTGATGTTCCGTTTCATTTCAGTGATCCAGATGCAAATAAAGTTTTTTTTTTTTTTTACTATCTACGGGGAAGCCTTTGGCCTTCATCTCACCTGATGGTAAGTGATGATAAGTTTACGAGAAAATTCGCAATTTCGAGAAAATCTCAGGATTTTCAATAGAAATCAGGTTTTTTCTCCGGACTTTTAAATTTTCTATCTGGTAACCCTAGAGCTATCCAACACTAAAATATTTTTTTCATTCGAACCTGCAGTGTTTGAGATTAGCGCGTTTTTATAATATAAGTATAGATTAATGTGTTGTTTGTGATGTAAATTAAAATAAATGAAGATTAAAATTGCTTGGAAGGAGCTCCAAAGCTAGCTTCATCAATTTATGTTCCCGTCAATTGTTCTTAAGAAAACTCAAATATTTTTTTTATCAAAGCCGTCGGCTTATGAAAGGCTCGAGTCACACCAGCAGACGCGCGTTGCAGAACTTTTTTACTATAGTTTTTTTATTAGGCAGAAAATCCAAACTATAACAGATAGCAATAAAAATAACAACAAAAACTGCTAAACATGAACTTTTGTGGCGCATTAAGTTTATCAGTACACCCGATCGGGTTAGCGAGGCGGAAGGCCGGGGGTTCGAGCCCCGAGCCTTTGCGGAAACCTACCCCTTATCTGTAGCGTGACACGATTGTGGCCACTAATTAGTGATAGACACGTGTTTCTGGGAGATTTGAGATAGAAGATGATGTATGTTCAGATTATACATGTCTGATGGACTGAAAAAAGACAAATGTCCGTTTTCACTAATACTAAGCGACACATGGACAAAAGTTTCCTATAAGGCAGGGCTTGTTAACGTTACAAAATAACAAAATAATAACCGTTACTTAAATTCTTAAATTTCAATGTTATACCTACTAACGTTACAAAAATTTTACGTTACATGATAACATTACCAGTAGGTAATATAACGTTAATTAACATTAACAAAAATACGGTAACTAACGTTAATTTAGCTACGTTGCCGTTCTGTGGGTAAGAATCAGGCAGATTCAGGCAACGTTTTGATCGGCACGGCATCAGAGGGGCGCGAGGGCGGGCTCCCGCCGCGCCGCACGCCTAAGGCCGCACTATTTACATCTCACCCGTTTAAAATAACGATAAAATTAATAGTCGCATAAATAACGTTAAATCGATTACCGTTATTTTAATAATAACGTTAACTCTGTCAATAAAAGGTAACGTTATGAAAGTTTACCGGTATTTAAAGCCTTGCTATAAGGATCAAATTTAGGCGAATTCTATTTGCTGTTGAAGTGCATAATTATGTATTAAAAGTAGTTTAAGTAGAAAATGTAGAGATTAGAAATTCAAATTGTTACTTACTAAGGGTGCATTTCACAAATGAAACTAAACGCGATCAGCATGTGGCGGCGTAGACAACGCCACATACGAACTACGCATCAAAGACCTGACGTCATCAATCCTGCATCGCGCCATCAGAGTTTACCGCGCAACTAGCATATATACAACATCCCGACATCAACCGTTCATTCCGACCTCGCCGAATCCCCGACTAAATAGTCGTCCCCGACCCTTGCTCGTAAGCGAAGCGCCAGCCCGCGCTATAGCTGACCCTGTAGTTTTAAATCCCCCAGATAATAATCATAACCCTGATTTTATCCAGCCACCGTCGGTCCCTTCCCATCCTCCCTCCGACTCTGCCCTAAGCCGAGGTTCGTACCCCACAGGGGGTGCCCTTAGCGCGCAGTCGTTTAGTTTATAAGTTTTACGCCCTGGCTGGAGGCATTAAGTTTCGTTAGGAGCTCAACCGTTGCCCAGTTGCCCACCAGACACAACACCTCCCTTAGGAGGATCCTCCCTTTACTATAGAGTATGAGTGAACTTTACACCCTGTTCCTCATACCTCTATAAGCACATCTAAATCGTATTCACGAGCTATCAGTGTTAATATTCCATAACAATAATGACAGTGACATCTCTTGAACGCGGTTTTGATGAAATTGGCCCTAAGAGGTGTTCTTTAACAATTTTTCTTAAAACTTATGTAAAATCAGAATAAGTGAAAATGTTGGTTTACACACACAGATAATCGTGCCGTAATTATGTGGTACATTGTGAATGCTTGGTAATTAAAATAGTTATAAATCAGTAGGTACCTTTAATTATAATTTCACTGTTTATTTTGCTTGTGCAGAAATTTGACAAGCTACTCGAAACTGTCCAATTTATCCAAACGATTTTAAACTTTAAAATGTTAATGATCAAGTTCAAAATCGAACGTGAAAATTTGAATGTGGTAACTGGATGTGCTGGCCACGGTACCATAAATCACAGTTTTTTGTACATCATTCTATTTCTGTCAAACGTTTAAAATATGACAGAGAATGAATGATATAACGCATTCAGTGATTTGTGTTGCACATAGAAGTCGTAGTTGGTAGGTCTGTATGTACAAATAAGTAGGTATCGTAAAACATTTAAATCACAGAATTATTAATCGTTCTCTAAAATGATATCTTACTCGAATTCAGTAATTTATAGATGGTATTTATCCACATTATTGCCCCCGGCGTTATTTAAAATGTTTATTCGTGAATCAATAATGTTCCTCGCGCCGCCCATAGATTTAATCACTATATAGTTAACTTTATCGAATCTATAACTGTGAACTGTGTGTGGTTTAGAATGCGCCATTTTGAATAGACACGGTATCTAACTACTCTTTATTTATGACCAAAGTAAGCTTTGCTCAAAGGTGGTCTTATAATAAAATTATAGGTACAAAAAACAATTTTCCAGTTTCCGAATCATACCAATAACTTTTATTCATCTCTCTTACCTAGCATTCCTTGGTTTACGCCTTATAACTAAGTACGCTATGCTCAAAGGTAGTCCTATGGGAGGTGAAGAAGAAGTTTTCAGTTTCCTAATCCTAACTAATTTACTTAATCGACCACCAACCACCACCACCATCACCGATCAACCAACCTGACCTGACGGCACGGTTGGCGCAGTGGTTAAGCGATTGACTGCTGCGCTGCGTGTCGCGGGTTCGATTCTCGCACGGAACAAATATTTGTATGTTGTTCCGGGTCTGGCTGTTTGTGTATGTGAGTTTAAATGTTTGTAAACGCACCCACGATACAGGAGAAATTCCTAGTGTGGGGCAACGTTTAAAAAAAAAAAAAAACAAAAAAAAAAAAAAAACAACCAGGGGCCTAAGTCTACTAATTTACAAACGTTGCAATGGTCTCGCGATTGTGAGTATTTGACAGTGTTTGTATGGCAAATCTGTCAAAAACTCACAATGAAGAGACCATTGCAACGTTTGTACATTAGTAGACTTGGCCCCCAGCTCTCGTAATCCTAACATGATCATTGATCATGTCTTGTTTTATTACAATGTAGTTATAAACTTCAAGGTGGTCTCAAAAATAATTGAGCATTTTTTTACTCCTAAATAACATTACCCGAGAAATCACACTTGTATTTTTTAGGGTTCCGTAGTCAACAAGGAACCCTTATAGTTTCGCCATGTCCGTTTGTCTGTCTGTCCGCAGCTTAGCTCAGAGACTCTTAGTACTAGAAAGCTGTAATTTGGCATGGGTATACATACATTAATCTCGCCGACAAATGGTAAAAAGATGGTACAAAAATTCTAGAATTATTTTCTATTTTTTTTGGGTACCCTACATGTAAAGTGGGGATGATTTGTGGGGTATCGTTGGATAGACCGTTCAAAAATATTGTGGGTTTGTGAAAACAATTTTTCGATTCAGGGATCCGTTTGCTTTGAAGTGCTTTCCCCCCCCCCCCGCCCCTGCCAGCTAAATGGTTGTACTAGGATATGTGAAAAATTCACAGCAGTAGTATATATAACTATGTTAAAAGGAAAACTACCATTCCTCCCTCCGACTCTGCCCTAAGCCGAGGTTCGTACCCCACAGGGGGTGCCCTTAGCGTGAAGTCGTTTAGTTTATAAGTTTTTGCGCCCTTGCTGGAGGCTTTAAGTTTTTAGGAGCTTAAGACAACCACAGGAAAGACCGGTTAAAGAATCTCAACCTCTCATGGTTAACTCTGATAAGCACTAGTTAAAAAAAATAAAAATAAAAATACCACAGCTAAGTAGACTTTACAAGTTACCGAGTAATAGTCGACCAATTTACCTACATTTACAGTTACAAAAACATGTTCTCCCATACATTCCGTATGGAAGAACATGTTTTTCCACTACAATGTTAAGTTTGTTCTTGGGATAAATTCATACCCACTACGGAACTCTTCATTGTGTGTGGTCCATTACGCACTTGGCCGTTCTTAATAGTTGAATCTTGCAAACCAATTTTTAAACCATTGGACTAAAGCATTTAGGCCTATTCAAACTTAAGCGGTATTCGCTACAGTCTGCGGTAGAGAAAGCCGAGTGGGTATGCGGTAATATTACTGTTCACACCAAAGCGGAAAACTATTCCACGCAGTACCTATGCACTTCTACCCACAGTGGCAACGAATACCGCTCAGGTCGCTCTAGCCGCGGAACTTGATAGTTAATACCTGAGCGAAACCCGCGCGGTATGTACCTTACCATATGTAATTATACAACGTTTTATATACATACCTAATTATTGACATTATTAAATATTATATACAAAATGACATGAATATTTACTTTGAAAAGTATTACATATATTACTTTAATTATTGTGAATGTGAGCACTATGTGGGTGATTTGTTTTCTTTAAGATTATCTCTTTTTCCTCTTTCTAAAGTAGTTTTAATGATGGTCTGGTATTTTGAGTACTTTATGCGGCCTACCCAAATGTCCTTTCTTTGGTATTGTTCGTCGAGTCGTTGAGCTCCTTAAATCCTGAGTTGAGCTACACGTTTACTGACAAATGCTTGCACTGACTGGACAGGTCCACTCAAAATTGTGTGGTTCTTTCCTCAAAAGACCATTTCAGACACGGATCTACATGGTCCTCACATGATCTGACCAAGATTATGTCTGGACTTTAAAAGAGACCCCTGAGTTTGTTTCGCCATTTCTTCTCAGGGATAGTCAGATAGGAAATGTCGACTTCCCCAAGCTTGTTTTTATATTTTTTATATGACGTGTATAAGTGATTCCGATATCCTATTTACAGAATAAACGATTTCATTTCATTTCATTTCACCTCTACCCACAGCGGCAGCGAATACCACTTAGGTTTGAATAGACTTTTATTTGAAACTATGTTAACGGTTTCAACGTTTCAATAAGATTCCACCGTCTCACAAACAGCTCTTACAAAACACGTAGAGTGTAAATGAACAACACTTTTATCAATTTAATCAAAGCCCTATCAATTAACGTGATCACTAGCCTCTCGCACAGCTTCGTCGCAAAAAACTCCCGAACTTCACCAGCACAATCTGAAGTCTGTATCTTTTTGATTGAACACTCCTCGCTATGATCGACGAGCTACCGAACGCGGCTAACTTTGTATTGTCTATCTGTCAATCTGTCCGGCACATCGGGACATTGTGGGAATATAACAAATATGAGTTCTCGTGTCAATGTAGTCCATGTGTGATGTAAGGCATTTCCGAGACTGACAACGGACAGCTAAAACCACTGAAGACGCAGATATATGGCAGTGACCTTGGGTGGTTAGCTTGCGAGTTCTGTACTGAGCTTACGCAACGCGTCGTACTTACGTCCAGCCAGTAAAAGGACTCGCCCATCCAGGGCCTCAAGTCTGCTATTACAATAGTGTCAGAATGGTCTCTTCATTGTGAGTTTTTGACAGATTTGCCATACAAACACTGTCAAATACTCACAATGGCGAGATCATTCTGACACTATTGTAATAGCAGACTTGAGGCCCAGGAGCGCTGTCCCAAATAAGAAGCATTATGATTTTTTTATGTATGCATAAAAAAATCATAATGCTTCTTATTAAAACAAAAGATATTTTAATAAAACACGTATAATATAATGTCAATAATTACATTATCTTTAAAAGGTGAAGGTTTCAGAAAAATACGCTTGATTGATTTTGCTTGATTCTCAGTTTTTTTGCCGCGTTAGACATGACTTTACAAATTAATTTCATGGTGTAATATAAAGATAATTTAAAATATTCATATATTAAGTTATTAAGAAAATGCTCTAATTTAACATATATTTTTTTCCAAATCATTATAACACAACTCGTTTAGACGTGATCTTCAGTATAAAATCATTAAAAGTCGGTTATCGCCGCCTGAATTCAGAAACATGAACGGGCCTATGTTCCCTGTTTTGTTGCACCTAAAAAGCATTTTTCACTTGTATTTCGTTATCATAGAGCTTTGCTTTATAGAGTCCAACTTATTTATTGATGATTATTTTGTCCTTTGTTAAACTCATTCATTATCATCTGCCTAGCTTTTTTCCAATAATGTTGGGGTTGGCTTCCAGTCTAATCAGATATAGCTGAATACCAGTATTTTACATAAAGCAGTTGCTTAACCCGTAACAACTATCATAGATCCACGAATGACAGCCGGGAACAACGGCTTAACGTGCTTCCCGAAGCACGGAGGGGTCTTGGTATGTAAAGATAGCCACCCATCGAAGGACTAACTGCGGCAAGCGTAGCTTAACCATCGATAGAATCGTGCGGTTTTTATTACCTAGCCACAAGCCCCTCTGTTGAAACTCATTGTTGTTATTAAATGTTAAAGATTAGATGATTTGATTACACAGCGCAACTTCTTCCTTTTATAACGTATTTATCCTATGATTTGCAATTCTTGCTGAAACTTATGTGTTTTCTGAAAAGTTTAAGAATAGGCTGAATACTTGCAAAATTTGTGTTAACTTGCCATTGCTCTTTATTGTCTACCATTGTTATAGAATACAACAATTGAGTTCAATAAAGTTAGCTTTGTACTTTCATACTTCAGCATTGTGACTCGAACGCAGAACAATGCCACTCACCAAAACCGCACACACAAAAACACACAAACAAAAAAAACTACTTTTTTAACATTATCGCACTTTTATTTAAAACCTCTTTTAACTATTAAGATTAACCTTTTGACCGCCACGGTCGGGTATAGCCGACAAATGAAAACCTGTCCAACAAGCCACCATCGGCTAAGAAAAGAAGAACAGAGTCAAATTACATTAAATAGTGATTTTACGAGAAACAGGGGATGAAAAGCAATGACTTGGTTATCGATATTGGATCACAATTTTTTTTTTTGTAGGTATTTGCGCTGGATCATGCCACAGATTCGTTTACGCTCTGGCGGTCAAAAGGTTAACCTTTCAAAAAATCCATAGACAATAGAGTGCGAACCCTTCTACGTTTGAAATGGTTGCAAACGGGGCGCCCGCGCATTGCCCAGGCAGGTAGCGTTATTCGCGTCAAGTGGAAGATAAGGCCCCTTACACTAGAGCGACCGACGGAACGACGCGACAGTCGTGTCGCCAGACATTGGCAGACCTTACCGTGTTTGTTCTGTGTGGATGGAGATTAGATTTGAAGTTTTAGCAAGTCGTAGAATTCTCTTAGGTGTGTCAAAGTTTAGGGACAGTTTTTTTCAAGAAGCTTTTATGATAGAACTAGAACAGTCTGATTTCATATGGCCGATTAAATATTTAGTAAATTTCCAAAACCCTCTTAAATAAATTATCTAAATGATGAAGAAAACCGAATTAAAAATCTTCAAGTAATACAGACAGGCGGTCATGAGATGAAGTAGTTATTTATATTCCTATTTTGTCATGGTGCCTATTCTGCCGTAATAAGCTCAAAAGCGGTATCTCAAAAAAAATAAAAACATGTTTTTTTATTGCATCGCATAGCTTATAGAAATACGCATCTAATGAACTAAGCCAAATAGCGGTATCTTATTTAAATCATATTAAATAACCCTTAAAAAAGTATTCCCTATATCATTTTCACCCGACTGCCAAGGAAGGGTAACGAAGCGGAAACCCAATTCTTAATTCTATAAACACCTAGCGGGATGGCAGTATCTCATGAAAAAGGTATTGATATTTTAACCAAATGACAAAAAATATACCCAATATCAATTCCATTTAATAAGCAATATTATAATAGTTTACAAAACTAAAATTTTCTCGAAACTATAAGCTTTCCCTGAGATACCGCTTTTGCGTTTAGCACGGCATTATTTGTCTTGGGAAAACTTAATCCAATAGTTGGCCTGAATTAAAATAGAACATCCAACGAAATGTATTAGCAAACTTGAAAAAAGCTAAAAGAAATATGTGTTTCTGGCGTGAGAATTAAGGAAAAAATTAAGGACTAGCTGGGTTCGTATACAGAAAGCTTAGTATACAGAAAACTTAGAGACTATTGTTAATTCTTGAATACAATAAAATATAGGCAACATCTAATTCTATACACAAATGCCCCTGTCCTGAGACACTCCGCTCCGTCAAGATAACCGATAGGAAAGAGGATAGAGGTAGATACCTCTCTAAAAGATCACCAAACGAACGAAATGCCTCAACACAGGAGCAGGCACATCTTCAGCTATAGTTTTCAGGATGCTGTTGTGACTCCCCCGCACCCTCCTCATAAATGACACGGCTTGAAAATCCGTATAAGCCTGCGCGAACATCTCAGAGGCACTGCAGAAACGAGGAAGTCCTCACATTATCCTGAAAATGTTATTGTATTGAACGCGCAGTGTCCAGGGATTTTTCACAACGTTATCAGCCTACATTTATCCTAGACTCAAGCCTCATTTTTGTAGGCTTTTGTGGGTTGGCTACCGCAACCAAATCACAACTTGCTCGACCGTCCTCGACTGACCCGATGGATTATTGATATTGTACCTAGTTTGGGCATCAACTAATATCCTCCTTCTCTTCCAGATGGTCCTGACCTCCATGCACAAGTACCGTCCACGCGTGCTGGTGGTACGAGCTCGTGATGCTGCTGCGCTCGCTTGGGGAGCGCCCCATGCTTCCTTCTCTTTCCCAGAGACGGAGTTCATTGCTGTCACCGCTTATCAGGTTTGTACCAGTTATACTTTATTACCACGAAAAGTACCTATATTTTCGGTGGCTCAAAGGCAATTTTGTCTCTAAAGCTTCCAGAAACCGAACTTTATGTATTTATTATTTAAGGTGTTTAGTTAGAAATGTAAAGTAGTGAAGGAAAATAGGGGAAACAGTGTGATTATTTTTCTAACACAGTTCTACAAAAATTTGAGAAAAAATATTACACACACTATCTAATATTCTAAAATATATTTCTATAAACTAGTAGGTACCTACATACTTAAATAAAACATTAGATTTGATTTAGGCTTATAAAAATGCGAACAGAAAATTCGTGGTCGTTGTGTATAAGTTATATCCAAATCATGTCATTTTAACAAAAACATTAACAAAGTGGGTTTATTTTTTGTCGTAGCGTTCGTGGCTCGTAGCAAACTACAAGCTACGACCGCGACAAATTGCAAGTTAAGCAAGATTACAACCCCCACTAAATCAATTTATATTAAAAACGTACTATCAGTAGGACATCAAGGGAATACCTCACATGATACGATCGCATCTCTAATTCTCAGAATACGTACTACGATTCTACGAACCCCGTTGATTCGCACATAAGGACTGACGACGGAATTTTTTTCGCTACACCAGGCGCCAAAGCTTTTACGAAAATCGAACATAAGTTGGTGCCAGTTACATCGACAAAAAATAAGATTGCGACGAACGGGCATTGTGTAAGGACTCTTAACGAAACAATGCCGACTAATTTGGAGTTTTTGTTCAAGCGGCGTTTGTGAAGCATTGTGGGCCTTTCGGTAAATCTTGGAAGTGTATCAGGTTCACTACAGTTACTTTCTGCAGAAGCTCAACAGTGAATTCAAGCGGTAAATACGGTACCGAATGATATCATAGCTTTATGGAAAACAATAAAGAGCAATGTGAGCAGACGTTCAGTTAGAATTGCCTATTGTGATTAAAGTCACACGATTTGGATTAAGTAGGTACTCTCGTTGGGTTGCAGACAGAATGTTCGTTGCGTGACTAACTGAACTAAACCAATATATTTTGAAAGAACATCTCCTTGCATCTGCCTTGGGCAATAAAGTTGCGGTACACTTTAATTCCATTTATTAAATCTGGCCCGAAGCTTTTTATATAAGTACCGAGACACAGCCCCCCGCTGTTTGTTATCCCAAACTAACTACTGGCTTTCGCGTTCATCGCAGCGTGGTCATCCCTTGCATAATCCCCGGTCGTAATTAAGCAGCGGCTTTCTTTACCCCGCGGCGTCCTTCATGTTGACTGCAACGAGGCGCGAAAGTTTTCTCGCGTCCATTTTATCGGAAGCCTTGTAGGATTATCCGCCAATTGTCCGGCTAACGGGACCCACTCTCCGACAATGGTCGGCGGCGTATCATTGCACATTATCCCCCGACAGGCGACCGCTCGACGGCTAAACCATTGTTGCGAATTATCAACGAATTAGAAATCGTCTTTGGAAATGCCGCCCCTTTATTCGAGAGCGTAACTAGGTGGCACACCAGTTCAATTACAACAACACAATGCCCTAGTGTTGTGAATTCAATAAAGCCCCATCACCGTTCCAGCTTGTCATCGCGTGTTTGCTGGTCCACCCGTAAATTATGGTCCTATCTGCTAGATAAATAAACCAAATTTACTCAGACCCTAATTACACAGTTCTAAAAAACTGGCGACAGTCGCCAATATGTGAAATAGTCACGCAAAAAGTAAGTGCGTCGGCAAGTTTGTGTGGTGACGTCACGGGCGACAGGGCGGGCCAGGGGCGGCGCCTGACTACTCTCAAGCATCACGTTTTGCTAACCGACCGACTTAAAAAGAGCACTCAGCTCTGCTAATAACAGGCTTTTAGCACTCTCCCGTGTTTCATCGGGCTGGCGGTTATCTGGTGGAGCAGAGCAGGACTCCCGACGGCGCCGCCTTATCACGCCGGGTAAACAATCGTTACAAGTGACTTCACGTATCTCGACTCACTATTTGCGTTCAGGCTTTCGCTAGATAATTTCGACTTTCGATTGCAAACACATTTTTGGGCGAGACGCGAAAAAAATCTTGTAGAATTTCGTACGTCCTATTCAATTAGGAAATGTTGCGATAACTAAATATTGTGTTCTAACTGTCAGCGTCACTTACGGCCACCACAGGTTCTTGTATCAGATTTCATGTTACGGTAGTGTTTAGTGTTTTTGCCACGTGTAACAGGCGCCTAGTAGAGTAGTTCGCGCGTAACAGCCGCGCGACGGGCGGGCGACGTCGCGGCGACACGGCGACACGCGAACATGCCATGCTAATTGGCTTGTCGCCAAGTCCACGCCACATGTGCGACAATTATCCCTTACAAGCTATTAGCGACGCCGGGATGTATGCGGAAACGGATGTTTAAATTGCATTCTGTAAATGAGATAAGGAGATTTCCGTGTGACGCGACAACCACAAATTTTGATAGGGATAGATAGCTGAGGAGTTATGAGAGCGACACATTACCGCTTTAAAATGTGAATGATATAATCAATCAGTGGTAATAATTCTCTTATTAATAAAACAAGGGACAACAATAATTAAAGGGACTTACTGAGAATGGGCAGCAGCGTTCTCTATGCATTTTTAACACTATACTGCGATCGCCTACCCGCCTGCCAAGCGTGGCGATTATGGCAAACACCCCCAATTGGGGGAGGCCTATGTCCAGCAGTGGACGTCTTCCGACTGAAATGATGATGATGATTAATAAAACAGAAAACGCCTTTTGCTCTTCAATTTTTTTAAACACCATTTGTGTTTGTCCACAGAATGATCGCATAACAAAGTTGAAGATCGACAACAACCCCTTCGCAAAAGGCTTCCGAGCGTGTGGACAGTCCAAATGCAAGCGGAAGAACCCTGACTCCGGCAGCGAGGGCAACCCAGAACCAAGCGCTGAACCAAGCGAGGCTAAACGATCTTGTTCTGATGCTGCTTCATCGTGTTCTGAGGAGGGTAGCTTACGATCTTCGTCACCTAGATCCCCGCCTCTAGTCGAGTCCCCCGCTCCACTCGTCACCTCTCCGGAAAACATCACACCTCCACCAGCGGCTTTCTACCCCCCAGAGCTGCCGTACCTGCCCCTACACATGCCCATGCACCTCGGGCTCTGGCCTGGCAGCCCCATAGCCAGCGGGTTCTCGTGGGGCCCCGCGCTGCCGCCGCCGCCGCCAGCGCCTTCGCCCGCCGCGCCGGCGCCCTGCCGACGGCTAAAAAGCTTCACGATCAGTGCCCTACTCGGCGAGGGCTGACGCACATATTTACACATTTCTTCTGGATATAAATGACTTAGAATGTTAAGTGTTGACAAATATTATTTGTCCCTTCGCGAATGGATGTTACTTTTTGTATGTAACTTTACGCCATGTAGTTCTATAGAGTACTTAAATTATAAATATTAATTAAGAATGTTAACGCGACTGGGATATTCGCAATACCTACTTACCATAAATTAATGTAAATAATTATTATGTTAACATATTTCTATTATTAATGTTTAATTAATAAAAACTCTACTTTATACCTACCTCGTTAAAATAAGTAATGAATGTTGTATTGTGATAGCAGTGCCTTAAGTTTGTATAAAATGCTTAAATAAATAAATAATTTAATTAGTCTTAATATTATATGCATAGGTCTACAGTTACAATAGGCTTATGTACAGTGGCCAGCACATCAAGCTACATTCTACAAACAATTTTAAACTTTAAAATGTTGATGCTTAAGTTCAAAATTGAACGAGAAAATTTGACAGTTTGTGACAACTTGATCTGCTGGCCACCGTACCTAAAATATGAGAAGATAATTAGGTAGAAATATACCTACTCAGATGTGTATCTAAATTACTTAGATAATTAATTCTAGAAACTATAGATACTTTATTAAAAATGTCTATAAGTATGTAAACTGTACATATTGTAAATAATATCAGTCAACAGTTAAGGAATTACAATATATCATTTTTTATTTGATTTAATATGACATTTTATTCTATTAACCCTTCCCCTCTTTCTCTTTTTCATTAATAGCTCAATAAAGGTGTCAGGTACCTAACTTGTTCACTAGATTTATACAAATAAACTTTGTTCAAATCAAAATCAACTAAATGTTGTAGAAAAATCTGAAAAAGTAAATAAATTAATATTGCTGTCGTAATCACCATCCTGACCGGGTCCCCCATGTCATTAAAAATGCGTTGGTGCTTACGTAATACTTGAATGACCACTCACTTTTGGAAAATAGAATATAAAAAAATAAAAACCAAATGCAAGGGCTTGTTATGAATGTTATTTTTTTTTATATATACTTTTTAAGATAAAAAGAAAATAGATGAAAGTTTACAATTCCCCCCCCCCCTTATCTCCGAAACTATTGAGCCTAAAATTTTGAAAAAAAAAAGTACATGTAATAGTAGATTACAAGAAAACCTATAAAAAGTATTATAATCTTAAAATAACAAAAAAAATATCGGCCAAGTGCGAGTCGGACTCGCGCACGAAGGGTTCCTTACCATTATCTGTAAAAACGGCAAAAAAATCATGTTTGTTGTATGGGAGCATTGGGAGCCCCCCTTAAATATTTGTTTTATTTTGATTTAACTATTTATTTTTAAAGTGAATATATAACTAAATATTCTGTAAATATTTCAAGTGTCTACCTGTTGCCGTTATCAATATCGAGCAAAAAACCCGTTTGTTGTATGGGAGCCCCCTAAAATATTTATTTTATTCGGTTTTTTTTTTGTATTTTGTTGTTATAGCGGCAACAGAAATACATCATCTGTGAAAATTTCAACTGTCTAACTACACGGTTCATGAGATACATCCTGGTGATAGACGGACAGACAGACAGACGGAAAGTGGAGTCTTCGTAATAGGCAGTGGCGTAGCTAGGGGGGGGGGGGGGGGTAATAATAAATGTATACTTGAAGTCTCAAATTCAGATAATTTATGTAAACAAAGGGGATAACATAACAAAAAAATATCTTCGTAATGGTAATTCACATAAAATTACGAAAAAAGAGGTTCTATTTTCTTATAAGTACTGATTTTAAGAAATAATAATTAAAAAGTAATCATACCGTCATAATTTTTACAAATTTTCGGTTTTAAACAAAGTTATTAATAAAAGGAGATTTTCTGGTATAAAATATTTTATGATACTGGTAACATTGCAGGAGATCCAAACTTTATCCAATTTTTAACATCTTCAAAAACACTAATATTACAACTCTCATAAATAGATTCATATTTAAGTAGCATATCTAGCCACATTTTGGATGAAAACGGCTATATACTGTTTCGATTGGAAATCGATTTTGGGACGCCTACGTCTAGCACTGGGCTTAAAAGGGCTGATTATGACTATTATATACCGTGCCTCCGACACACTACAAAAAACATTGTTTGGCAACGGTATTTTGTTTGCATAGTTCTTATAATTAATTCACTTTAATTTTATCGATAATTATTTACAAAAACATTTAATGATAAAATGTTTTGCACCACTGTCCTGTCATTTTGACAGTGACATTTCTTGACATTACTTTGTTTACATAAATTATCTGAATTAGAGACTTCGGGTATAGTTGCCTACTTGCCTAAACCCAAAGTCTCAAATTCAGATAATTTATGTAAACAACGGGGATAACATATCAAAAAAATATCTTCGTAATGGTAAATTACATAAAATGGCGAAAAAAGAGGTTTAATTTTCTTTTAAGAACTGATTTTAAGAAATAGTAATCAAAAAATAATCATACCGTAATTATTTTTTTGCAGGAGATAAAAACATTTTCAAAAAAAATTACATCTTCAACGAAACTAATATTACAACTTTCATTCATAGATTCATATTGTAAGTAGCATATCTAGCCATATTTTGGATGAAAACGGCTGTAAACTTTTTCGAGTCGAAATCGATTTTGGGAAGCCTACGTTTAGCACTGGACTTAAAAGGGCTGATTATGACGATCATATGGCCGTGACTCCGACATACTACACAAAAAATTGTTTGGCAACGGTATTTTGTTTGCATAGTTCTTAATTCACTTTAATTTTAGCGATGACAATGTACAAAATATGATATTATGTTTTGTACCACTGTCCTGTCATTTTGACAGTGACATTTCTTGACATTACTTTGTTTACATAAATTATCTGAATTAGAGACTTTGGGTATAGTAATTTTTTTTTTTTTCATTCAGGACCATAGAAAGGTTTGGTGTGATTTCGGAGTTTGGAAGTGTTAAAGTTAGAAGGAAGAAATTTTTTTTTTTTACTAACTTAATTTGTTTCAAACATCTTTGATTAATAATAAAAAAAACGTATAAAAAATATATTTTTCATATTTGAATTATAAAACAAAAATTTAATTTACTTTTATTTTTTTTATTTTAGCAGTTTTGATTTGAGTTTTGGGGTGACACCTACAATATCCGCAACGGGTGCCACTCGTGCTAGCTACGCCACCTGGTCTATTACCCTATTGGTCCCGTTTTACCCTTTGGGTACGGAACCCTAATGATAAATATCTCAACATTGTGCGTACAAACTTACATTTTCAGGAATGTAGGTATGGAAGAACATTATGTTTTCAACTTCAATGTTAAGTTTGTTCTTGGGATAAAAAACGTGGTAGATAACATATTCATCGTACGGAACCCTCATCACGCTCGTTAAAATAAATAAAAGAAGAAACTGACTGTGTGACTGATAGGTATATCAACGCACAGCCGAAACTACTGGGCCTAGGATCGAGAAATTTTGCACAACGCTTCTTTCTACATATTGTAGGTGAACAAAATACCACACACAGTGAAGGGGTTTTAGGAAATTCAACTTTTAAGGGGGTAAAAAATTATTTTATGAAAAATCTAATTCCTTTGAATATTAAACTTGAAACTTGGTACGAATAGTTGCCTATATAAGTAAGTAATAACCAACTAAGGGTTTAAGGGGTGTTACAGTTTTTGTAAAAGAATTGTAACGAATTTTAACTTTTGACAGAAAAGCAACAATAATAAGATTTTGGGTGAAGGGGGTGTTAATTTTTTTTTTAGAGAACGTATGAACGTCGTGTACGAAATCCATGCGGACGAAGTGCTAGTGTGATATAAAGATGTTAACTGTACTTTTTAGTTGATTCATTTCATATTTCCGCGGTTGGTCTCTTAATGGAAAATAAGTCAGACGGGCGCGCCATCTGTCGGAAAAGAGCTTCAGCCGCGTAGATGGCGCTACTGTACACATGGGAGCCTTCCCATGTGTACAGTAGCGGCATCTATGGAATTACGCAAGAATTATTTCAGTCTCTGTCTCACTGCCCGACCCTATGGTCACATTATTTTAGCTCGTGTTATGAGTATCCAATGCAAACACAGATAAATATTTTGGGTAGGTACCTACTTGCTCCTTATCATAAAAATATATTTAAATATTATTATTTCATAACATTGATATTTTTGACGAGTTAATTATAATTATAAAGTATAGGATTTTGGGTATCAGTCTGGCCCAAATAAACTTAATTTACAATTTATAATTTTTATATATTTGACTTTATAGGATACATACACACAGAAGAGGGATTAACACAATTATGTACAACAAATGCATCTAACAATGTTTTAACCAGTAACAGCATCTCATATTAATTTGCCATTTGCAAAATTAAATAATAATAATTTGTGATTGTTTAGAAAAATATTGCATTCCTATTCTAATATAGAAGAACATTATTTGTGTCTGAGATAAAACACGTACCTACATTACAAGAAAATACATTCAGATATTAAAAGTGGAATTACTTTATTCTTATTTTGTTAGACACCAATCACTATGCGAGGTTCACTTCTATCCAGCAACAAGGTTTTGAAGCTCAGAACTTAATTCATTGGCATCAATGTTGACTTTAGAATTGGCAGCAGGTGCAGGTGCACTGGACTCTCTGTTGCAAGCCTTCTTGTGCACAAACCAATGCAGGCGCTGGCACTCCCTGTCACAGTACTGCACAGATTTGCACTTGGAGCACTTCTTAGCAGGCTTCTCCTCCCCACAAGTGCTGCAGTAAGGGATGGCATCAACAAACCCTCGCTGACCATTGATAGTGCAGTTGATCACTGACAGTGCAGGGGGAGGATCCTTACTGGTCAGGGAAGACACCATCTGGTGGAAGGTTGTGCATTCTCTGAAAGGGAACTCCCTCACACAATCCTTGAGGAATGTATCCATCAAGTCCAGAGAAACTCCATCTTTGCCAGGCTTTAGCAATTTCTTAGAGAATACTTCAACAACATCATGTTTCTTATCATCTTTATCGGTATTTGTTTTCTTATCTCTAATGTTGTGTATTTCTCTAAGAACATAAGCAAGGTAGTGGTATTTAAATGCCATCACTTCATTAGTATCACCACCTCTTGTCATTTCTTTCTTGCACAACAGCTCAAGTGTTTTAATAACTTTTTCAGCATTGTCAAGTAAGGTAGGTATGTGTTGAAGATTAAGTGCCAGTCGCACGGGGTGGATGTTGACACCCAGGACGAACTTGTGAAGAGGGTCAACTAAGGCTGCAGGTAGGTATGGTTCTGATTGTTGTCCTTGAATGGCACTGAAGTAGGCTATTTCGCTGCGAGGCACGTAGTTGTTGATGGTCGCAACGGTGTGGTGGTTCCCAACGAAGGCCGCCATCTGCGAGGCTGTGCGCCCAACCGAGTTAGTGGCGATCGACTTCGCTCCGGCGTCTAGGAGCAGCTTACACACCTCGGAGCTCCCTGACAGGGCGCCGAAGTGCAGAGCTGTGTAGTTGTACTCATGCTTGCCCGAGTTAACGTCGGCACCCTGAAAAAGATGATTATAGAACAAATTTGTCTCACGAAAACAAATGATTCGTGCCAAAATTGTCAACGAAAGTTACATACCCTATCGAGCAGCAATTGAACCATATCCTTGTTGCCCTTATACGCGGCGTGTTGCAGCGCCGTCATACCATTTTCGTCAAAGAAATCGACGGTCCCTTTGTGTTGGGCCAAAATATTCTTGAATTCTGTCAAGTCATTTTGAGCTATGGCATCGAATACTGTTTTTTCAGCACCAGGTTTTTCTTCACTTTTCGCCTCCATATCGATTTTCTGAAAACTTTTATTTTATCGAACGGAAAATGCTACCTCAAGCAAACAACCTATAAAGTCGACTGTCAAAGTCAAAGTCAGCTTGACAGTTCTAGGGCTGTCCAGACGTGTGTGCGTTAAAGATTTTTGTAAGTTGTAGTAATAGAAAAGTTATAGTCGATTTATAAATTAATCAATTTAAAAATGTATGGTATTCTTAGTCTGTATTTGACTGTATGATGTCGCAAACGCTCTCTCTAAAGACGGCCGTCATTGTAACCTTTTTATGACGGCACGCCAGAGCTGTTTTTCGAAGTGATTGGAAGACGTGACGAGATGGCGCTGTCATTAACATAAATTATAACAGTTAGCAAAATCTACTCGCGAGAGTGCTATTTCTTCTTCTAATGTGCATGTTATGAACATTGATTATTTTTAAACTTATAAGCAAAATAAGGAATTTGTACTGGATTTGACAGGTTTTTGTTATCTTCCTCATAGTTTCCCACATATGCAATGCTAGATACCCTCCATATTTATTTAGTTCTGGAGAGCCATGTGGGGCTGCATTCCTTAGTACAGTATATCTCTACCTATACTTATCGACAGAATACAGAACTACACAACTTGGAATCGATACTAGTGGAATGGATATCCCAGTAGATACAGAAAGACACCCTGTTCAACTGAAACATACCGGGCTTTGTAGTTCTGATTCACTTTATATATGTTATTCAACCTATTAATTAATGCTTTGCTTAGTACAAAGTGCAGCCTTATCGCTATATGAGATCTTCCAGGCACCCACCCATAGTGTGGATTTTTAGATGGTCTGTTTTTTTTTTATTAAGTTCACTCCCATACATACGGTAAACTTGTATAATTACGTATATTATATCACTACTTATGTACAGTGACCAGCATATCAAGCTACACGAAACTGTCAAATTTCTCCAAACGATTATAAACTTTAAAATATTCATGATTAAGTAAAAAAATTGAACAAGAAAATTTTACAGTTTGTGGTAACTTGATAGGCTGGCTCGGGCTGCGTCCGATCGACTTTGGCCACGGCAACGGAGGGTGTTTTGGCATTGCCAGTTAGCTCGAACACACAGCCCGCGGGCAATGAACCTTGCGACCAGGCACAACCTAGCCACGCAAATCGCTCAAGTGTTCGATTTAATTCGAACATAATATATTATAAAACAAAGTCCCCCCACCGCATCTGCTTGACTGTCTGATAAACTCAAAAACTACCGAGCGGATATTTAAATAAAAATGCGTTTTTTCCGCTTTACATGGGTGATCGGAAGAAAACAATATAATGCTTTGTAGAAACAAAAAAGTGGTAGGCTATTTGTAATAAAAGTCGAATATAGTAAGTATAAATTTATTCTAACAATCAATAGTCATAATGGCTGGTATGACTATTGATATAACATCAACAGCTATAAATACGCATTACATCTTTGATACATCAATACAATACTAACATACAGAATATTATAAGATAAAAGTACTAAACAGTGAATACCTACCTCAGATATTACATAATGAGGTTATGAGAAACTACTGATTTGACTAAATATTCCCAACATTATGTTATCAATCATAATTTGAAAGATCGAAAAATTACTATTTAATAACACCAAGAGAATGAAAGAGAATATTAAAATTGTACACTACACATCAAGTAAGCTGAAGTGTAGCGCCTGTGGAGCGTGTCACATTCCTAAAGTAATGGAAGATCCATTGATATCCAATCATTTATTTCAAAATCGATGTACAATTCATCAGTCCGCATTGCCCATGACGGAGTGATGAATAGTAATTTTAACCAAAGATACAACGAAACATCAGATACACACTTACAAAAAATGGAGCACATTTAAACATTGAATTTAACTACAACATTTAGAGATAAAATTGGAGATAAACATGATAATTAGTAAGTGTATGTTATACAAGTAGACACATTATTAGCATTAATAGACAGCCTACGGCCCTACAACCAAAGTAAATTATGTGGGTACATGAACTTTCAGTTCCAATACATTTATTAATTTAGATATGTACTACCTTTGATTATATAACTATTTTATTGTTTCTATTATCTACACAGCATTTCATTTTTCTTAATCCTAGTTAAATCACTATTTTTTTAAATAATATCCATAAGTGTAATGAGTTTTGAATATATTTTTGCTACTTTGGTACTACTTACTTGCGCCAAAATATATTGCGCTAAAACGACTGTCTACTACTTATTCAAAATTATCTAAATCTTATCATATTTTATTTTTATATTCATAATGTTAATTTAATAAACAGCCACATATTTTGCTTACAGCTAAAAATTTATAAAAACAAAATCCTACATTATTAATGCTACAATACACGTTCTGAATTTTAAATTTACACATTCATTATATTAATTATTTATTAACTATAGTGGGAAGGTAATAATATCTTAGAATAAATTTTGATTTTTTAAGCTCATTCACAAATGAAGTCGATTAGTCGTTTAGTTAGTTTTCGCAGCACTTTAAAGTGTATTTCATGATTGCCAGTTTATAAAAGTAAATTGCTACCATTTCAACAATTATTCATATTTTTTTTGTATGCCATCATTCAAATATATTAGATTTGTCTAAACGAAGAACTGTGAATATATTTTAATTATGTCGTAAAACTAACGTTGAATTCTCGAAGCGTTCAAGAAGCATTTTCTTTCGTAATAATAATTGTTCCAGCGTCAACCTTAATGCTTGATGGGTCTATCTATAATCAAAACTACAGCTAAAAACATCGACGGTTTGCTGAATTGTCGGTTAATCTTACAGGCGTGTTTAACTTACGCGCAAAAACTTAATAAGTCTAACTATTACCTATCTATTTTAAGAACTTTTACAAAATACTTTAGTCAATAAGTAATAAGTATCCTAATTATATAGACACAAAAATATGTAAACTTTCTTCTAATTAAATACAACATCGGGTACATACTTTGATATTCGAAAACTTACTGAGTACCTATTATAAATATTCGAAATGTTGAATTTGAAGCACCTACTGTACCTATCTCATATTATGAGTGACAAACTTTTTTGCCCAGTGACCTGCTCGACCTATCAAGCAAATTAATCAAAAACAAATCAAGTCCCTAAACAAAATCATGCAACAATATATCTTGTGATCCAGACTAGAAGAAGGCTATTTTAGACGTTGAGTATCATTATTCATATACAATTAGCCCTTCACTACTTACCCTTTCGACTCCGCCTCCAATGCTTACCACGCAACAATCTCAATCAACTATCATTAAATTCCAAAAAGTCTTACATCACAAACGCTCAAAGCTTAAAAAAGGACAACCAAATCATAGGCACGGGAGAGCCGTACTCGGAGTAACAAACAAATGGAGTGCTTAGGGTCGTCTGGCAGTCCCACGACGCCGACAGTATTTGTTCTACAGCCGCGTCCAGACTTCGCGAGTCATTCGTCGTCGTCGACGTCTCGTGATGTCTGTCCGCGGCTTAACTAATCGTTTCCCACGACATCAGAAGTGAACTCTAGGGTGAAACAGCACTCCTTGTTTCTTCCTCATCTTTAGTACAGTACCCGGCTGTTGATACCTATGGCATACGGAGTTTGAGAAAAAGGTCGGCTATAGCGCGCCATTTCTGTCACTTGTGCATGTGTGACGGTCTATGTCAAAAGCTCCATGTGTCTTTTCAACGGCAGTGTGCTGTACGTCTAGACGTAGTAGACGTCGAAGGAGAGCTGAGCTCAGACGAGTGCGGGAGGTGGCGCGGCCTGCGGGGGGGTGTGCGGGGACGCGGCGGGAGGGGGCGAGGTCGGCGTCACGACGGCGGACGCCAGGCGCACGCCGCCGCTCTCTGAGACCACCATCCCGTTGTGAACGGTGCCGTTGCCTTCCGTGTCTGCGTATGGAGTTGTCAGGATGCGTAAACGCTGCAAAGAAGTTTATTACGATACTAAGTTTCAAATACGAAGAAATTAAAGATCTACTTAGCTAGAGCCTGAAATTCATTTGCTAAAAGTAATATTTTGAGTAAAAGCTTAAACTCCTTATACCAAAACTTTACTCTATACTTTATTATATGCCATAAACAACTAAGACCAATAGATTGCAGATTCAGAATACCAGAACTATAGCTTTACGTTACAAGTTATTAACGCCGCCATCTTGTTTTTTAACAACTGCCCAAATGTTTACAGTGCCCCCTTATCAGCGTCTTTTGAGCGCCGAAAAATACTCGTAGCAGGATATGGACCTGTACAAAGTTTTATGGAAGGCAGGTACAAAATATTTTGGGAGCAGATCTTTAACAAACTCCTCAATTAAACTAAATGAGCGACATCATACCTCAACAAAACTTCCTTTCGTGGTAAGCAGCTTATAAATAGCCACGGTTGGAATGCACATGACACTGGAACCAGCTATGGCCCAGCCGAGCGCATTAGCCCATGCTGGGTAGATGTAATTCTCGTATCTTAGCGGTTCGTAGTCCAGGAGTCCGTAAGCGATGATGAACAGGAGGAAGGCAGGGGCCGCGAAACGCCAGCAGACGCGCCAGTATAGACCGGGACGGAAACCTATCATGTCGCGGATGTCCTCGCAGAAACGTTCCGTACCTGGCAGAGAGAATAGAGAACGATGTTTCAAGGTAGTTAGAACCGATTTGTAAACTCGGAGAAGTTGAAATGAATAACTTACCATATATCCAAGACACAGCAATAGCCTCAAAGAACACTGCCACCAGAATAGAGTATCCTGCAGCGTATCTGTCAAGCAGTTGGAAGAAGTAGAAGCCTCCCTTGGTGCAGGAAGCCAGGCCAACGAAGAAGTATAGAGTGAAGAGACACGCCACGAAGATCTCGCGGTGACGACCGATTGGAGGAAACTCGTCGCTGAGCGCAGTTATTATTGCCTCGGAGCCGCCGAACTGAGTGGAAATATTTGTTTTTTAAGAAGAAATTTATTTATTTTAATCATATGGTTGAGCATTTTGTATATTTACTTGATAATGGTTATGGGTACCCTGGGTTTGAGAATTTGAGAAAGATAGAAAAGTATACGTTTAAAATTATAACACAGCTCTAGTGGAATAATAAGAAGTTAATCATCTAAAAACTATATCAAAACTCATAAATAAAAGCGAATATTTTACCTACTCGTATTTAAATGTACTTGTATGTCAAGTTCATTAACAAATTCTATATTTTCTTAATTTAGGCAAAAAATAATTTAAAAAATATTTAATATTAATAATAGTACCTAATGCAGAACAACAGTCAAGAACCACTTACAGAGCTATCCAACCCAAGTGTAAGAAGCATCATGAAGAATATCAAAGCCCAGAAGGTAGACCCCGGCATGGTCGCGATAGCAGCCGGATACACCACGAATACAAGGCCTGGTCCTTCGGTAGCCACGTCTTGCACATCCCTGCCTGAAGCGTGGGCCATGTACCCAAGCACGCTGAAGATCACGAAGCCAGCAATGAAGGACGTCGCCGAATTGATCACGCTCGTTAGAATGGCGTCCCTGAGAAAATTTATCGCGTATAGAAGGACCAACTATTAATAATAGCTGGTCCTTCTATATAATTAAATAATAATATTATATAATTATTTTGGATAAATGGTCCTAGGTTATGTACTCACTTGTACACGTTGTTGTGATACTTATTGTACGACGCGTAAGCCAATAATACTCCGAATCCAGGTCCCAAAGAGAAAAACACTTGAGTCGCCGCATCCACCCATACCTTGGATCCAAAACATTATAAATCAAACCATTATTTGCTTACAATCTATGCCTCCTCCATAGGATAAAAAAATGCATTCATACCTGAGGTTGTGTGATGGCTTCGAAGTTGGGACTAAGGTAATACTGAATACCGGTGGCGGAGCCAGGGAGGGTTATGCCACGAACCAAAAGGATTAGGAGAACAGCGTAGGGAAAGAGAGCCGTAAACCAAACAACCTGGAAAACGAGAAAGAATGATTATTTCAAAATAAAAATTGAATTTAAACACTAAAGACGATTATGATACGGTAAACATTGGTTATACCTACACTGTAATATAAGAGTTGTACGTACTTTTCCAGAAGTGCTGATGCCTTTCCACAAAGAGAAGTAGCAGATGATGTAGACCGCTAACAGACAGAGGGCCATGTCCCATTTTACGGCACCTAAGTCATGAAGACCTTCGCTCCCTTGCAGTTCCAAGATGGCCCGGCTAAAAAATATTGCTGAATTAAAATAACTGAAAAGAAGAGAAACATATTTTTTCGTTCTTTTTAAAATAACTTACTTGAAGTATTCGGAAGCAGCCGATGTAAATGGAGTTGTTTGCGGTGGGGGAAAGAATCCTGCAGAGCTGTTGCTGCGTACGCGAGTTCTGTTCGAGGCCTCCCAGATTGCTTCGAACTGTGGATAAGTCAAAGATTGTTAAAACGTACCTATGTGTGACTAGAGGCAAGAACAGATAACAGAAAAAAAATACAGAAATCACCACCGTGAAGTTAATAATTTATGATTATAAAACTCACAGGTCGGCATGCCGGGGTGTTCCACTCGTTGTCGCAGTTGGTCCAGGGTAGCATGGTGGTGAAGGAGGCGAAGAAGAACCGCAGCGCCCACGCGATGATCACGTTGTAGTAGAAGTCCACGTAGAATGCTATCAGAACTACCGCGTACCCGATACCTATGGTAATAAGGACTTGATTATGGTAAGAAGTACAGCTAGAATTAAATGGATACGGAAGGTTGAAAACTATTACGTCTTTAAGTACTTGGAAGAAGGCTAAGTAAATAAATATGTCCAGCAGTGGGCTGCACCAGATTCTTAAGAAATATTGATTTATTCACATTTGAGACGTATTATTCTTTTAAAAGTAACAGTCACTGATTAAAACACATAGCGTACTATGATGGCCCTGAAATTAGCAATATGTAGGTACCTCTCTCATTGTTCTCATCGTGATGAATGTTAAAGAAGTAGTAGGTTTATAGAGACATAAATAAATAACGTTCAATTGGTGACTTATTATCTATTATTTCTAAAGAGCTCTTTATAGACCTAAGAAATCACATAGCTCTTAAAAACAAGCTTCAAGAAAACCATTTCACCTAAATGATCTATCGCGCGAACGTACTCAATTCATTTCGTCAAAAAATACTTTCACTCAGAGCGGATTTCCAGCACCTTTCCGGACCATTACCAATTTTATTTCTCTTCAAAAATCATATCTTGGTGGGAGCCACTCAGGGTGCGAGACGTGACAATCGCGTGAAATGAAATCAACGGGCATAAGCTGGGCTCGCAAATCTACTGGAGCCTTTTGAAACCGTATGGGACGAGCACTTAAGGGGAGCCCCGAGAATGGTGTCAATTATGGGTGTTAAGTGCGGGGGCGACGTCCGACAAGACCGCGATCTTGTAAATGACGTGTCCCATGTTTTGCATAAAAGTTTTGAAGTCGGGTGGATTGTTTATTGGAGCGTGTGATTTTTTTGTCCTTGAGTCCGCGTATAGAATATCTAAAAGCATAATTATTTCTCCTCTGAAGCGATTCTAAAACTGTAACCGTATTAAACGCCATGGAATACCTGTAAAATTAGTCATGTAGTTCAGAAGTTAGTTGTCTGTTCAACACCGAAGTTGCCTATGAAGTTGTAACCATTTTACACAACACTATTGGATACAGTCTCATAAAACTTTGTCCCGCTTTTTGACACAGAAAGAACAAGATAACTTTAGAGTATGTTAATCAAAAGCAGGTACCCAACCTCTTTAATTGAATCATAGTGAACCAAAGACCTAACTTTTTTATTGATATACTGAGCAACAAGAAGTTTGAAACCTCATTTAAATAATGATCTGTACCTAACTCCTTCGTTCTTTTAAACCGAACACTATGTTGATACGACTCATAGCTACAAAAGCTGTCAGAAAGTAAAGTTAAGTGGTGGGCACTTTAACTCTTGATCGCCAAATGCGGCTTCCACCATACCAATGACATTAGCCGACGGGACGTGACCGGGCAACCGCAATAAATCTGGCGTATGAGTCGCACGTGACTCCATAAAACTGAGCCAAGTAAAGAGAAATCGTGCCAATTTAAAATTAAACCCACTTAGACGTTACTTTTGAATGATGTGACGTAACGAAAGTATCATACGTATCATTTTTAGGGTTCCATACCTTAAAAGGAAAAAACGGAACCCTTTTAAGATCAGTCGTGTTTCTGTCTGTCTGTCCGTCTGTCACAGCCAATTTGCTCCTAATGTAATGGACCGATTAAGTTGAAATTTGGTATGTACAGGGTGGAAAAAAAAGACCGTGTTTGGAGGAAAAGTACCCTTAATATTGATGATGGCAAATTTTACTGAAAGAAAACATACCTTTATTTTCAAAAATAATTAAAACTGCATTTTAAGATTTTTGAAAAATCACCTGCTTGAGCCGGGAATAGAACCGGTGAAATGTAAAAAAAAAACATCTTGAATTTTATGATACCAACCGAAAGAGTCATTCATAAGGATCAATTCCTTTGAAATAACATAGTATCTTAAATTAAAGAAAGACCAATAAAAAACATTTTTTGTTGTAAAACTTACTCACTATCTAAAGAAAATAGTTCACATAACTTATGAATTGCTCAAAATGACACCCACTTTCAGTTATGCACACTATACACAGACGTATTCGGGCTCCTACAAACAGGCGCAACACGCGACGCGACACAAAGGCACCGCTCGTCGGGCGCCACTCGGTGTCTTTGTGTCGCGTTGCGTGTCGCGCCTGTTTGTAGGAGCCTTTCTTCGACTGAATTCACTACGTGTCGCCTTTTACATCGAGTTTTTTATCGTCTTTCTTTAATTTAAGATACTATGTTATTTCAAAGGAATTGATCCTTATGAATGACTCTTTCGGTTGGTATCATAAAATACAGGATGTTTTTTTTTACATTTCACCGGTTTTATTCCCGGCTCAAGCAGGTGATTTTTCAAAAATCTTTAAATGCAGTTTTAATTATTTTTGAAAATAAAGGAATGTTTCCTTTCAGTAAAATTTGCCATCATCAATATTAAGGGTACTTGTCCTCCAACCACGGACTTTTCCACCCTGTATATCAATTTGAGTGACCCAAACACGGACGTGAACCGTAAATAAATGAATTTAGAAGATTGGGGTCAGTTTTGGAGGGCAAATAAGAAAATTAAAAAAAAAAGATTTGCAAACTGTACCGTGTGACATATCAAATGAAAGGGCTTACTGTGAGGGTCTCAAATATATTTTTTATAATTTTTAAATAAATTGTTTTAAAGTAATAAGTGAAAATTGACCATTCTCTCCCCTTATTTCCGAAACTACTGAGCCTAAAATTTTGAAAAAAAAAAAAATAACATTTAATAGTTCTATACTTATACATTACAGGAAAATCTATAAGAAGTCTATGGTCTTAAAATAACATGGTAAATCTCCCGATATTGTGCGTACAAACTTACATTTGCAGTTGGAATGTGTGGGAGAACATGTTTTTAATTACAATGTTAAGTTTGTTCTGGGTCAGATAAAAAAAAAACATGGTAGATAAAATATTCATCGTACGGAACCCTCTCCACGCGAGTTCAACTTGCACTTGACCGGTTTTTTTTTTTTTTTCATTAGCATAGTAAAGTGCAACTCTTAGATACTGTTAAAATTATAATCAGCTGAAAATAATATCTTCGCAGTGTGGTATGTTTAAACAATGCTGGATATAGTTATTTGCTTATCACCTGTTTTACGACCTAAAAGGTACTATGCATTCACGTAAAAAATATCCTTCAAATTAAATTAATAAAGACTTTCTTTAATACCGGAAACAAGGACCAACAATTTCTCGACTGACCCGTACTATTACTGGCCTCTATGCACTTACCTTTAAAGAGTGGAACTAGTCTCCCCCAGCAGGTAATGG
Source organism: Dryobota labecula (assembly GCA_947523025.1). Lineage (NCBI taxonomy): Eukaryota > Metazoa > Arthropoda > Insecta > Lepidoptera > Noctuidae > Dryobota > Dryobota labecula. The sequence continues at coordinate 6,425,871 of OX383292.1, forward strand.
CGCCCTTCCGATGGAACTGCCCCAATGCCAACTCCATGTAGAACAGCGGGATCCCACCCACCACCAGCATGATGCAGTACGGCACCAGAAAAGCGCCTGGGTAATGGGGACAAAATATTAACATTACACACAACACCCTTGAATTGAACTCAATTCTAGAGTGGTGTTACAACAATTAACAATAGTTAAAAACAAGGACATCAGAAAGTTCTTAGACGGACTTTACATGTTTCACCACTATTTTCTGGATGAGATATAAGGGCATAAAATATTTTATATTTAATCACTATCCAAAAATGAGTTCATGAATCAGTTTTTCATCGGATTTCATAGAAAGAAAGAAAAATTGGTTTATTTGTCACAGAAACACGTGCATACAAAAATATAACTCGACCGACTACCGTTTTGCGATACCGGTGATGTAACGTCGATTCGACAATCAATTCGTCATTGACGAAAGTTCATTTTGGCAGAGGATTCTTCATTAACAATTGCGTTGAAAAAAAGATAACATGGCTCCTGAGAATACTTACCTATATTAAAACCGTCCATCCATCTTTGGTTTTTCTGTAAATACTTATGGACCAAAATTTATATTCACAAAAGTCCTTTTGTTCAATCTCAACTAATATTTCAGTAATAACGTAAATTTTTCAGTCGATTTCCCCCAAAGAGTTCCATCACAATCTCAGATCTATACTCGCAATAATTTCATATCGGCCCCGAGAGAGAGGGCGACGCAAATTGTTCTGTAATTGGCCTTTTAAGACTCTCGCATTTGCTTCCAATAAGCTTTTATGAAACTTGAGATGTTCAACGTTCGAGCTCATTTATGTAGATTAATTGTATAAATAGGTATGTGTTGGTAATATATTAGGTTAGCTTTTTTATAGCGCTAAAATTGTTCTAATGAAATCGGTGTCTTTTCGTACCTTAGCCAGAATTCAGGCAATTTCGTAAGACACCTACTTATACTGGAAATATTTCGAAACCTTCATAATTTGTGTTCTAAATGCTTTTTGCTTATCCATACTAATATTATAAATGTGAAAGTAACTCTGTCTATCTGTCTATCTGTCTGTCTGTCTGTCTATCTGTATGTTACGTTTTCACGCCTAAACCGCTGAACCGATCGTCATGAAATTTGGCAGAGATATAGCCTGGAATATGGAGAAGCACATAGGCTACTTTTTTACGCGTGTAAAAATAAAAATCAAATATAATATAATAATATAAAATATAATAAATATAATATAAATATAATAGGTGTGTTTAATCGGCCTCGTTTTTAAAAACCATTGTGACGTCATGATCGTCACTCGGTAAGTATTTCAGTAGGTAGTACCTACTCTTACAATAAGCTTGTAAATTGTAATTGAATACCAAATAAAAATAAAATAATTATAGTATAAGAATAATTGAATTGCACTGTCGTCTATTTTCCATCATCATCATCACTATTGATAAAACTCTACACTTCCGTAACCAACTTCTCCTACTCATCTTACGCAGGCCACACACGTTACGATATACTTTAAATGCAAAATTGGCTTTGCACAAGTATACCTTAACGTGTGTGGGATGAATTAGCACAAGTATCCGAGCCATTCAGTGTCACGCAGACTTGTGCAAGTCTAAACTTGCGGAAGTAAGATATCGTAACGTATATGGCTACAATTAGCTCAGGATCGCATGGGCGATGTTTTCCCGCGGCGATTTTTTTTTTTCGCGCACTGGGTTTCCAACGCTCTGCATAGCGCCAAGAGTTGAAAAGCCAATATTATTTCACCCTGGGTTGTACTTTGTTGGATTCTCAACGATCAGCTCAACACCGAGCGTTGAAAATCCAGTGCGCGATAAAATCCCGGCGCGATATTGTTACGTCCATGCGAACGTGGCCTTAAAGTCCGTTAGGGTTCCTCGAAAGAGTGACTAAAACGAGGTGAGTAAAAGGATGAAGTAAACTGTCTGATTCACGTGTGTCGACGAGTTCCAAGTAAACAGTAATGAACAACGAACACAATTGCTAAATGACGAACTTCCGTACACTATAATTGGGTAAGTATAATGTCCGTAGAACCCACACAATAGTGTCTTGCAGGGCACTGGTTTAGCAAGAATATACAGAAATATAGTATTTGATGGGCTGCAGGTAGAAAAGCCAAAGTCAAATCATTTATTTCAAATAGTCCATTAGGACTCAGATATATGCCAGTGACCTTGAGTGGTTAGCTTGCGTGTTCTGTACTGAGCTCACGCAACGCGTCGTACGTCCAGTCAGTAATAGGACTCGCCCATCCAGGAGCGCTGTCCCAAATAAGACGCATTATTAATTTATTATAATATTTTTTTTTTTTTTTTTATTAAAAACACGTATACTATAAGATCAATTATTAAATTATCTTTAAAAAGGTGAAGATTTCAGAAAAATACGCTTGCTAGATTTTGCGTAATTCTCAGTTTTTTTCTACCGCGTTAGACATAACTTTACAAATTAATTTCACGGTGTAATATAAAGATAATTTAAAATATTCATATATTAAGTTATTAAGAAAATGCTCTAATTTAACATATATTTTTTTCCAAATCATTATAACACAACTCGTTTAGACGTGATCTTCAGTATAAAATCATTAAAAGTCGGTTATCGTCGCCTTAAAATGCAGTTTAACCGTTGAATTCAACCGTTACGCGTTATACCGTATTTAACCACACATATAAACTCATGCCCTTTTCCTATGATAGTAGGCAGAAACTACAGAACGCCACATGCTACGATCCTTGCCGATATACCTACTAAATTTCATCATCAGTCACTGTATTTGAATAGGTCAAATGCAAGTGCCAAAAGTCAAGTATCAACTAATGAGGTAATATTTAGAACTATTATTGAATGCAAGGCAACAATTTCTATGTCAAAATCTAAATCTGTCTTCCTCCGCTTATGGTGCCTAAATTCCACCAAAATCCGCAACTTAATTGTAAGAGTTTCGACGAAAGTCAAAACAATTCTAGGCCCTAGAAAAACTATATATGTAAGTAGGAGTAAGTATCTATTTCTACAGAGGAATGTGTCTTAAAACCTCTTTGTAGGGAGGCAGGGAGAAATATGGCAAGGATTTACTTTATTGCCGGATGCAACAGGTCGCGGATAAGAGGGGAATGGAGGACATTCCGACCAACTTTCTGTAAGTCGACGACGGGGAGAAGTGACTTCGGAGAACCTTCGTGTCTCTTAAGTGAGGGGATAATGGGGCTTTATGGAATAGTGCGGCTTTTCGCCATGATAGGGTGATTTAATTTTAACTGTTGCGCTGCTAGTCTTTTGAAAGATGTTGCTTACATTGTGCAAGTTTTAAAGGAGCTCTATTTGATGGAGATTGAAAGATTTCAGTATGATATTTGACTGTTGTGAAAATTTCATCATCATTCATAATTTCAGCCGAAAGACGTCCACTGCTGGACATAGGCCTCCCCCAAAAAGGGGGGGAATTTGCTATAATCGCCACGCTTGGTAGGCGGGTTGGCGATCGCAGTATGGTGTTAAAAATGCACAGAGAACGCTGCTGCCCATTCTCTAGTAAGTCCTTTAGTCACCTCTTACGACACCCACGGGAGGAAATGAGGTGATGCTATTCTTTACGTCCGGCACCACACAGTATGTGTGAAAATGTATTGAAATTGAATCTCATTTTAAAGAAAGTAAGAAAAGGAAATACCTTCTGTCGCCAGAACCAGTCTAACATCCATCCAGTCTAACCAGATCCAGCTGAATACCAGTAATTTACATGGAGTGACTGCCTATCTAACCTCCACAACTCAGTTACTGGGTAACACGATACTTCTTGGTAAGAGCCTATTCAGATTTAGCGATATCAACCACTCGGTAGAGATACCGGTCCAAAGTAGTAACCCAGAAGGCGAACCAGTATTGCTACCGAGCGTGACAGGATTATCGCTTATATCTATTCTATTCTATTTTTTATTATGGCAAGCAGAGCCGATTTCGACTATTCTGCCAATGTCTAAAGTGAGTTGGAAATCAAGTGTGCATAAAAAAAAAAAACTATGACGATACGGTTGAACTTAAAGTACATAGATCATGTGGGGTTAGTACGGGACTGAAACAAACGAAAAGATGAAATTACGTACAATATTAAAATAGTTAAAACATTAAAATACGTATACCACACAGAATATTTGGGGAAACAAATCATAATTCGCTTATATCTGAATAGGCCATAAATCTGGCTGTCAGACTTGGGCATCTAACTACCCGTAACAACTGTCAAAGATCTAAGAATGACAGCCGGGACCAATGGTTTAACGTGTTTTCCGAGGCACGGAGGGGTTTCGATATGTAATGGATGGCCACTCATCCACGAACCGACCTCAGAGTGTAGCTTAACTTTCGATCGACTCTTGTGGCTTGTATTATTTAGCCACGAGCCCTTCGATAAACTGTCTCGATAAGATATCATAAACTTCTAGTCGTTTGTGAAGCGGGTTTAGACTCATTCCCTTGTTCACAAACTAAACTAAATTTCAGTGCATCTTTTTCTTTCTATTTCATTAAGAAAAGGACAGAAGATAAATTTTAGTTTAGTTCTGTCAAATTAATCAGCGCCTGTCACTACTCCATACAAGTTTAGGCGGGATTAAAAACTTGCCGACTAAATTACGTCAATTTACGTCAAGCGCTGATTAATTTACTTTAAAAAGAAATAATTTCTTTTTAAAGTCCCTAAAAAAAACCTGATCGGCTCAAGATGATTTAATTTAGAGCTACCTACATTTTCTTCGAATCTGTTACAGATGTTAGAATGGTAATCGAATCGACTTAGTTCCGAGAGGCCGGGAGGTCCCCGCGGACCGAAGGCCGGATGATTGGGTATTACGAGATTACCGCCGATAGGGCTCCATTAAATCATCCACACCGTAAAGCCGGAATTGTTTCCAACTGAAATGTTTATGGAATTGTGATTTACAAGCAGCTGTGTTTTGATTTCAATTAACTGTTAGCAGTCGCTCGATTGCATTAGTTGTTGGTGAAACGGTGATAACTTAATAGTAGGATTAGTAGGTTCACATAATTTCCAAAAAAAAAAAAAAATACACCGACTTCCAAATAGGAGGAGGTTCTATGTTTGTAGCGTATGTATAATTAATTTAAAAAAAATATATGTAGGTATGTCCGCCGATTTTTCTGTAAATTGAGGACCGATTTGGATTTTTTATTTTTTATTTGAAATGATATGCTTTCAGATTGGTCCCGTTTTTATCAAAATCTAGTTCTGATGATGGGATCCATGAGGAATTGAGGGAACTCCTCAAATTTTATAGGTATACATATAGCGATTTTTGTGTGTTCTTATATAAATGAAGCATTTGCATTCAGAAAGTATTATTTGGTGAAGTGAAACTGATGAAGAAGACCACAGATCGCCACCGAAACTCCTGAATGATAAGTATTTCACGGGTGGCAATAAGATACCTCGATTAAGATAGATAGTTAAGTGAATATGACGAAGCAAATTTAAATAAATGGTTCTGATCAAAGTGGTACCATCTAACTTATCTGATGATGAACCCGGAAAGGTACGCACCGGAACTCCTTAATAAAACAATGTATCCTAGCCGTGTTTGGGCTTATTGGTATTATCATGAGATGCACTCTGGCTATAAATGATTTTTAACCGATTCGGGCATTACTTATTTGTTTGTGAACTGATTTTTATATTTCTTATTTGGTAGAAACTTGCGCGGTGGTCCATTTAAATTTTATTAACTTTTTTAAATTAGTTTTTGAGTTAGCTTCTACGAGTATATTATAATAAGTATTTAATCCGCTCGGTGTATGTTGATGATGCTATAAAACTTCCTTTCACTGTTGTTTACATAGCAAGTGGTGGTATACGATTTGGTATGGGGGTAGGTACAACAACTAAAAAGTGAAAAATAAAAACTTATCCACAAAAAAAAAAAAAAAAAAACAACCGACTTCCAAAAAATCAAAACTGTGAAAAATAACTTTAATTTCGGAAGTCTGTGGTAAAAAAAAAGAAAATACAGGACAAAAATATCTAAATCTTCTTCTTTCTCGCGTGTTTTTGTGTCACAAGTTGGCGAATCATACCGGATGTATTTCACTTTGAGTAGGTACTGTAGCACGGAACTGTAATTTTACGGATATATTTAAATCATCATCGTACAAATTGCATCAAAGTACTTCTATAAGCAGTTTAAAATTTACCAAGGTCGTAAATTAAGTATTATAGATGGACCGTTAAAATAACAGCCATGGTATTTACTTTAAATCACTAAATTTTGTTACTCCTCAGGGGGGCCATCAGGGCGTTCCTTAGTTCAGTGTGCCTTTTGGCAAAGGCCTCCTCTAATAACTTCCTATCTCTCGCAACTCTTCTCCAAATTTGGACCTGCTGTGCTTCAATTCGTCTTCCCAATCCGTCTTTTTATATTGTCTTCATCTCTTCCTTTTGCCATCTTTGGGGTACAATTCCATCAGAATTTTACTCCACTTGTTTGGAATGGCTCTCAAGACAAGTGGAGTGTAGTGTACCTACTACCATTCCATTCCATTCCATCAAAAAGCTGTTCTAAAAAAAAGTTAATAATATTAACTAACAATTACTTAACAGAAGATCTTCTAGATTTAATGGACATTCCAAAGTAAAATCAAAATTTTGATAACCTCTGATTGAATGCGAGCTATCTTCATCACTGAAACCTAATTGTTGATGCTTATTAAGAAATTAATTCATGCAACTACACTATATTATATCTATCTGCAAAACAAAGCAATCAACGCAGTAACCAAAACTGTCACGTCACGAAATAATTAGAGCTTCATAATATCTTCATAATAGTGGTATAGCCTACGTTAGCAATGATGGATGGCGAGGGTCACATGATGAAGTGGCGCCCCAATCAATTAGAACGGGACCCGGCTATGACCCAACACGGCTATAAATCAGGGCCATTCGGAAGGGGTAGTAATGTCGGCTGTGGCTATCGAAATGTTGTAGATAGCTTAGTAATACATTACTTTATATTTGAGGTATGTTAGACATGAATGACATGATGAATTCCGGGATATAATAGATACTTAGACATAATGTGCTAGCACACTTACTATGAACCGATATTGACATTTGTCGATATCGGTTTTTAGTTTTCTTATTCTTCATGTATTTACATGAAGAATCAAAATTATACAGAACCACTATAAAATTGTTGGATTTACGATCATCAAATCAAATATTTAGGGTACTTCCTGTACGCGTAAAGTAGGGATGATATTTTTTTTCTCATCTATCCCATGGATCATCATGGAGTATCGTCGGATAGGCCGTTTAAAAATATTGCTGGTTTGTTAAAATCATTTTTCGATTCAGGGATCCGTTTGCGTAATATTAGGTAAGCTTTGAAGTGCACATTTTTGTTGTCAGTATCCTCCCCTGCCAACTAAATGGTATTAGGATACGTGAAAAAAATCACAACAGTAGTATATAAGTATAACGAAGTTAAAAGGAAAAGTATCACAGCTAAGTAGGCTTTACAAGTTACTGAGTGATAGTCGACCAACTTACATTTGCAGTTGAAGAACATGTTTTTCAACTACAATGTTAAGATTGTTCTTGGGATAAATTCATCTCACCTACGGAACCCTTCATTGTGCGTGATCCGGCACGCGTTCTTGTACATAATTAAAAATCCTAAATCTTTAAAAATATATCAATTTTCAAAGAAACTGAAAGATAGTGTACAATTTGTACCAAATGTAGGAAGTCTGTATATTCAAATTCTACACCGATTTAATTACTACAAGCGACAAGCCAGCAGCCATTAACAGCATCTCATCGGCCGTTCTAAATAAATTTCCTCTGAGCATGAACGGCTCAAAGACAAGATCACATTTCAACAGTTCACGAGAATTGCCATTTAATTAGATCATGGACAGACGCGGCCCGATCGGCCTTTGCGTTGCCGAGAGAGGATGACCTCCCCTCTCCATTATCTTATTACGCGCTCCCATTATTACGTTACTAATTTTCCTGCACATCGAGGAGCTAACTAAGTTTTCTCGACGTAAAGGGCGCGTTTTGATTGTCAATTACTGGCTCTTGGACGCCAAAGGATGGTGCGACGGACGATCAAAGCAAGCAGCGGATGCAATTAAGTATGTGGCTGAAACTTTGTTATGAGCTCAAGTATTTTCAACATGTTCTTTAGTGTAGGTACAGGGTTTTGTAATAAGGTCAGCAAGTCCCTCAGGCCTCTGCCTCGAATCTTGCGGGCAGCGGCACGGCGGTGGCGGCGGCGCGGGAGCTGCGCGGGCAACGCAGACCCGTTCTCGAAACCAGTGGGCAGATCGCGCGGCACGATAGCGGCGTAATGTTGTGTTCGTGAATGTTTCATCGAGGTATTTGTTTTTATTCGCGAACGAAATATCTGAACAACGGCGACAACATCTTTTTGATTCAAATTTATTCCTAACATCACAAAAATAAATTGCACAACACTGCAATACAGTCGCGTGGGCGGTCACCGCATGACTGGAGTGCAGTGCCGCTCGTTGCCCGCCGCCGCGCCGCTACCGCGCCGCTACCGCGCCGCTGTTTTGGAGGGCCGGTCCATTTGATTTTACGCATTAGATCCTACCGCTCTCGCGCCGCCGCCGCCGCCGCCGCTGCGCCGCTGCCCGCAAGATTCGAGGCAGAGGCCTTATGGTTGTTTGTTTTGCACAGGGCAAGTTTTTTTTTTCTCTTAGTTTGGAAGGCCTCCCTCAGAGCGATGACTTCGTGAAGGCGGCAGGAATCCACTGGATGCGGGAAGCATAGAACCGGTCGAAGTGGCGGTGCTGGGAGAAGGTCAATGACAGGATGATGAAGTATTTTTTTTTGCAACTGGGTTAGTTAGAGAGATTAATTTTTTAGAAACCATCTCGTTTTTTCCTTTTTTATTCTTCTTTTTTTGAAACGCTCGTATCATGGGGTCCGACCCCGACTGCGCGTGTCCTTTTTAAGGAAATTTCTCGCCGACTGGTCGACACTTCACGTGACCAGAGGGCTGTCTCGTTCTTTAGCCAAGGAATTGGCATTGCCATTCAACGTGGCAATGCTGTCAGTCTCTTCTGCACGTTTCCGGATGACAGCGATGCAGACGAGTACTTCGACGCCTCAGTGTCTTTTTGTTTTTGTATTTATTTGTATAGTTATTTAGTTAGTCATTTAATTTAGTACCTAGAGTAAATAGTCAGTTGTGTTAAATATTGTAAAAAATAGGATTTTGTACTGAAATAAAGTCTTATTTTAATCGTGTCAAAATTTCATAAATATTTTTACTGCATCAACATAGCATCTTTAAATCTGAAGACAATTCGTGTAGCTTTCTGTGACTAAAATTTTGAATGTATCTCTTTGTTTTAGAAAGTATAAATTCGTAGACCGCATCATAACCTGCGTGGTATGCCGTGGTAAGCCCCGTATTATGAGAAGTTTGAATAACAATAATAAATAAAAAATATTTTAGTAAGATTCCGGAATATGAACAGCTGTATAATATTTACACACCATGCAAACAAATCTCATTTAGTCGTTTCCGGGCCTTTGACTGTCCATTCCATGCTCTTGCTTGAGGCGCTTCATTTCCGTTTCAGCAAAGACGTGTGGAGTCTGGCGATGGCTCGCCATATTGCTGCTTGTCACTTGCCATGTTTTGTCTAAACTATGGGGTAATGGTGGGCAAGTTACGCAGCTGTGGAATCCGAATCTTCATTTTTTTTTACTCGTATTGAGACGTGCTGAGCGAAAATAGTTGGTACTGCCAACGTGTAAAGACTATAGCCGCTTAGAAAGATAAGTAGAGCTGACTGCCCAGGCCGCGTATCGCAATTCGAGGAGGCTGATGTAAGGCAAACTTGGTCTTAACGCAGCATACAATACCGGCTTGGGTTTAACTCTTTCTTTTCTGGCGAAATGCGGGTTTACTATGGTACACCTCTGCCTAATCCTTCGGGGAATACAGGCGTGATGTCATATGAATGTATGTATTCTAGCATTAAAATCAGTCCAATATAAATAGGTCTATGTCTTTGCTTTGCATAGTGCTAGTTAGTTCCAACTATACCAAGTGTATGTTGAGTGTATAACGCTATTACATGAGTACTTCACCGCACACTGGGCGAATGTGAAGCTTCAATTAGCAAGCCGCAGGTGTAAGCGTAGTGCAGGCCACTCGAGGCGCTGCATGAGGCGAGGCGAGGTACAAGCCGCACAAGGCGTACGATTGTTAACCGCCTATTATGCCTCGAGTGCCCTACAGCCGGTGTTAGCGCGCAATCACACAGTAGTCTTGAATGAATTCACGAATCATTTTCTCATATGGAATGGAATGAAATAGTTTCAGGTTTATGAAGTTAGTATGACTTGATGTAAAAATTTAATGGGAAAAAATAGATTAGATATCTCTTCCCTCCCCTGTGTGTTTGGAATTTAGACAAACCTATGATACGACGGCGACGAAAATTGTTCAGTTTTAAAGACATTCACTCCAATTATTTTTCCATTATTTAATAAGTTAAGTTCGGTAGAGGAATCAAATCAAATAGCAATTATTTCAACTCTCCGACAGTTACGAACTTCTTAAAAGTAATGTTCAAACAAAACCGAAACACGTTACACCATCAAGTGTGCCGTCTGAGCATTTATGACGTGACGGAACTCGTCGGCGAGACGCGAGGCGCGCAATTAGCGACGCAAGAGGCACTTAGTGCCATTCAAGGCACAACCGCGCCACTCTAGACACCGACACCGCATTCTAGACCGTCTAGAATGGATCATTAGGTTAATGGATTATGGAGTGATCAAAATATGCTTGATTGATGAGGTTTGTTTGTGATACATTGGATTGAAGATTTTGGAAACTTCGATACGACGAAAAAGAAGATGGAAGATTTTATGTATAATTAAATGAATGGCACACAATCACCACTCACTGTATCATTACCAGAGGTAAGTTTATATGTTGCATACATTTAAACTATCAGTGATTTTTTAATCGAGATGCGACTGAAATGCTATCGTTTTCCGTTTTTAGGGTTCCGTACCAAAATGGTAAAAAGGAACCCTTATGGTGCGACTCAGTCTGTCTGTCCGGCTGTCACAGGTGGCTATCATCAACTTGAAATTTGGAATAGTTTTTTATGACCAACTATTTTACAAATAAGCAGCAGACTGAACGGGTGTCTTAAAATTAGAAGTGGGGCTACTAGGGCATGTGGGGTATCATATGAAAGAGCGCTATTTGCATATTCTCAAACATTTTTCTTTTTTTAGGTCGCATAGTTTTTGACTTTTGAAGAAAAATATAAAATAAAAATACTGTTCCCCTCTTATTTCCGAAGTTTTCATTTAAAAAAAACTGAAATTATTCTATGTGATAGAAGTTTATGTAAAGATTACAGGAAAATAAAACGATGTCTCTAAATAGCACACTTTTTCTAATATTGCAGTTTTAGGTCAGCGTCACCTCTTGACTCTGATAGTGGTACTAATGTAATTTTTTTTGATGATTTTTGATAGTATTGAACCCTCGGTGCGCAAATCCGACTTACTCTTGGCCAGTTTTTTTATGTTGTTGCAAATAATTTTTGCAAAACATTTAATCGTTAGCAACATACATATGGAAGCTGTACAATTGACTATAATAATTTATCGATGACCACTTAACATCAGTGCGCCGTCCGTCGGCTTTTTTTCCATCCAAAGACGTTTAAAAAAATATTTTAAAGACACGGTCTTATTTTTTAAGCATAGCGGTGGCTGCCTGTCACACAATTTCTACTTGTTCCACAATTTCTAGTTGTTCCACAATTTCCACTTGTTCCACAATTTCAAATGTCTTCAAGTATCAAAAATATATGCGTCGACTTAAGAACCTCTTCCTTTTTACCCGACTACGGCGAAGCAAAAAGGAGGGTTATGATTTTGACCAGTATGTATGTATGTAAGTATGTATGTATGTTCATCTGTTCCCTCATAACTTCTAAACTGCTTGTCATAATTTGACAAATGAGGTATTGTTGGAAGCGTCTTAATTGTCCGCTGGTTATAGGCTATGTGACGTCACATTTAATTGTATATGCTGCCCTCTAGCGGACATAAAGTCATAAACCAATTTTTTATTTTAAGTTTGTTAAAATCCTGGGCCCCAATTCGCTATGATTCCTTACTTCGATATCACGTTAATCCCTTAGCATATCACGACATCTGCTAATAAATTTTTCTCTATGACACAATGAACGAAAGAAACTGCGCGAAATGAACGCGAAATTGGCGTAGTTTGAACTGTCAAAATACCACGCTTGGCAATTTGTTTTGGAGCATACAGAATAAGACATTTCGATTCCTTGCCGTTGGCGCCTGTTACACGTAAAATATTTACTGTGTTCCGCCAATAAATACTAATGTATCGTGGTATTTATTGAACGTGTAACTAGCGTACTGGGCCTCAAGTCTGCTATTACAATAGTGTCAGAATGGTCTCGCCATTGTGAGTATTTGACAGTGTTTGTATGGCAAATCTGTCAAAAACTCACAATGAAGAGACCATTCTGACACTATTGTAATAGCAGACTTGAGGCCCTGATGAATGTCAATATTTAATCATGGATTTATAGATTTCTTGATTCCGTATTGACAATCCTTCGGAATGTGATAAATATTGAACGTCTAATCTCAAAAATGAATGATAATAATTAATGCAAATTTTTCACTTGGGGTAATAGCTTTTCTCATCACTGTATCTTGCTTTGTTAAAATGGTGTTACCATTGTTAGAAGTTCTTCAAAGCAAATATCGAGCATTCGAAAATAATTCTCATAATCATCCATTTCGGCCATTAAATTCAAATGGGTGTACCTTTCTCTTTGTAGGTACCAGTTTTTTTTTGACAACCGTGTTCTTTTAACTTTTTTATTTAAATCAATTGCAAAAATAATAGCCACGCAAGCTTAAATTTTTAGCTGTATGTCCATTTTAACGTGTATTCAGCAAGCTCCGGTTTCTTGCTGAATAAGACATTACTGACGTAATAAATATTGAACGTGTGTCTGGTGTATTAATCCATCAATAAATACAGACGTCTATCAATAAATACTGAAGTGACGAATCGCAGTAAATATTTTACGTGTAACAGGCGCCTTATGGGGCTTCTACAAGACACGTTATTGACGTGGTTGCACGTAGTAAGATATAAGCGGGGAATAATAATTACCATACAGAATTGGGGGTATAAAATTACTCACCGCCGCCATTCTTGTAGCAGAGGTAAGGGAAGCGCCACACGTTGGCGAGGTCGACGGCGAACCCGATGACCGACAGCAGGAAGTCTACCTTCTTGCCCCATGTCTCGCGCTCGCCGACGACCGGCGTAGGCGTCTTCAGCGCCATCCTACTGCGCGACCACAGGAACCCGCCACACCCTTGGGAAAGAAATAATAATGCTTTATGAAATAATGAAGCACTTCCGTAAAAATTAAAAACGGGTCAAGTGTGTTTCGGACCACACACAATGTATGTGTGGCGGCATCTACAACGCCGCATGCGAACTACGCATCAAAAAGAACTGACGTCACAGATCCTGCATCGCGCAATCAGAGTTTACCGCGCGACTAGCATTTAGGTATACAACATCCCGACATCAACCGTCGGGCAGTTGCCCACCAGACACAACACCCGTCTGGTCGGAGGATCCTCCCTTTTCAATAGAGGATGAGTGAACTTTACACCCTGTTCCTCATCCATACTAATAATATTATAAATGTGAAAGTAACTGTCTGTCTGTCTGTTACGTTCTCACGCCTAAACCGCTGCACCGATCGACATGATATTTGGCAGAGATTATAGCCTTGGATATGGAGAAGGACATAGGCATTTTTTACTCGATAACTGACATCCACCATCCAATTTAGATGTACATATATACCTATTCAAAAGAAAACAAATCCTATTTTAAACACGTTAAAACAACGCACCAACCAAACTACACCACTTGACCTTTTATCCGAGTGTTAATTAACTGGAAGCAGAAATATCGCGAGTGGAGCTGTGGCCCTCCATTACGACACGACATAATGAAGTGACAATGTTATGACGCGCCGTGTGACAGAGGGCGAGCACTTCACGCTCGCTGACCGCTGACCGCGCGGCTTTAACGCAGGGTTGACGCAGTTTTTATAATTATTTTAAGAATATAATTTAAGACACGTAACTCGTACATACGGCTACATATCAAGCTATAGATTTCTAGAACAAACTGATCTCTCATTATACGGAAATCCTATACAATGCGAGATCAGCTTATACGGGAAATGTACAACTTGATGTGTAGCCGTTGTACACACACAACGGCTAAAGTAAGAGCTGTCCGTAATTATGTTTCTTTTTGCCGTTTAATTATAAACTGTTTAAAGGTGTAAAAAAATAATTGGCGAAAGTTTTCAAGAAGTGGTGAAAGTGGTAGAAAATGTCTATGGCGCCTATGTACGTTTTGTGTGCATAAAGTATTAAATAAATTATTAAGTGGTTATTGTTTCTACTAATGCATACAGGATCTATTGGTAGTAGTACCTACCTACAGGCAGATGATTTGAATTACAGACACATCACACAATAGTTTAACAGTAGCCGTCAAATGTCTCGCTGGTGGTGGAGTGTGGATCATTAAGTTCCTTTCAAAATGGTTGAGCTAAATGGTGCTGATCCATGCGTCATGTTCGTGAACGGGCGCCGTCAGTTGGGACTGGTCATCTTTTAGCTGCCACGGCTTATTTTAATTTTTGAATTGTTTTTATTACGGACGCTTCTAACGTGCACGTCTTGCTACATTGTTCTCACATGTATAACTTCAACATGAATGATGTAACCCATATTTTTTAACAATATTTTGTTTTAAAAGAGTGTCCGTGGAGTTTCTTGCCCGTTCTTCTCCATAGGAATCTACTACGCTTTGGAATGGGCAACTAGCTTCATCTTTCTGACTGACCGACCCTTTGACAATTCAAAAGTGCCTGTAATTGGTTTATTTGAAATGAATGTTTGAGTTTGAATCATAAACTATAATTCATCGGGTAGGTACTTGTAAAGGGGATTCCTTCAATTTAGTCTGCGAAATAGAACGTTTCTTACGTTTTTTCCTGATTGCGGTGCTTCTTTACGCTGCAGGTTGATTCAAATTTAATAACCGGCATTATGATACAATAGGTCATTACTAAATTATAATCACAGAAAACAACAATGGTAGCTAACGAAATTATATTTGCTACAAATCGCTATACTGGTATTTCCATCAAATATAATTTCAAAATAATAATATAAACTATGGTTTTTTCTCAACACGTTAATGCACTTAAATCCATTTCGCAAAAATTGTGGCTTAACTCCATTGCCCTCCAAGGCGACGATATAAGTAAATAATTTATTTATTTTCCCAGCATAAAGTTGATAATTGCCGCTGTGCCAACCCTAGTGCTGCAAGCTCTCTATCCGGTACGTCCGAGTGGGTGTCACGTCCAGCTAGCGGTCCGATTAACCGATGGTCGATTTAGCGACGAAAAATCGTATGTCATCGCTACAGAGCGCACCACCACTAGTCGACAAATTGAATTTCGAATACGACGCCACGGACTTTTATTATGGAGTATTTAAAGTGGAGATATGCTGCATTTAACAAAACTAAAATATTATCCCTATCCCCATGTTACACTTTTACCTACTAAATCTGTGTGTGTGTGTGTTTCCTTAAAAGTTCTTGAAGGCAGTATAATCATTAAAATCATCAATACAACTGTCTAAGACCTGTATTGAACGACTATTTAATAAAATCATTACATTTCACAGCAATTCTAACTTAATGAGTTGTATTGCTGATTCTAATGATTATAATTCTGTAAATATATATTTGTTACGGTCGCAAATCATATTTTGATCAACATACAACCTGTCACTGATCTGCAAATTGCAAAAAACGTAATAATATTTGAATTTCGCGGGCTACCTTAGCGCTTCCCCCTTAAGTCCCGTGTAATAGGACGCAATTCGTATAGGCTCGAACCCAGGCGTGGTTATAGTGAACCCGGTGCTTTACTTTATGTAAATAATAACATCACCACTGGGCCTCAAGTCTGCTATTACAATAGTGTCAGAATGGTGTCTTCATTGCGAGTTTTTGACAGATTTGCCATACAAACACTGTCAAATACTCACAATGGCGAGACCATTCTGACACTATTGTAATAGCAGACTTGAGGCCCTACTCTCAAAACGGTGCAGGAGAACATCGTGAGGAAACCGGCATGTCCTAGAATAAAAAAATCGAAGACATGTACGTGACATCTAGCAACCCGCACTGGGCCTTCGTGGTGGATTACAGCCCAGTCCCTATCGAAGAAAGGAGCCTGAGTCCCAGCAGTGGGAACATTTTTGTCTTATTATGCTTATTATTTTACGCAATACAGAATATGGCCTACGAAAATCGTTGATTTGGTTAGGTTAGGTTTGGTGTATAAAAGGGGAAACAGTGATACCTCACATATACCCAAATGTCTCATCTCGTTAGACTGCAGCGATTTTTTTCAACTTGCTAATTTCTCATTTGGTTGGAATTTCCAACGTTCGGTACATTAAAACTGGGTGAATCGGGATGCAGGGGTAAATCGGGACGAATTTTTGAAATGGATTTTAACGTCTAAATAATATAGTTTATTGCCTACTAGGACACTTAATCGTTTATTATAATACAGTAAACACATTAAAGTCCTTGTTAGTAACAAACCACATTATTTCAATGTTAAAATCCCTTTTAAAGTTTTGTCCCGATTCCCTCTGTGTCCCTATTTAACCCGTTTTACGGTAGGAATCGTACGCACAGCTTCAACAACTAGGTGCCCCAGAAATCGACTCGCAAGTTCAAATCCGAAAAAGCTGCATAAATAAGCTTCTTGTATTCTTACAAAAACATTTTATTATTAGTATATCGACAAGCAACGATAGAGAAGAACATTATTATATGATATGTTAGTATCTGGCTAATTATCTGGTTTGAGGTAACTTCGCTTGTAGCCGATAATTATTATGATTGGAGGTTCAATTCTCAGATACGTAATTTTCTTTTTGACATTACAAACTTAAAGTTTTTCAATGAATGGTCTTCTTTTCTACTAAGTAACTTGAAAGCGTTCGGTGACGATGACGCGAGTTCCATGATTTTTGTTCACCCAAAAAGTGGTCAACGCGCCTAAAGAAGTTTTTACTTCAAAAAAATAACTAGTATCTAAATAAAGTAAAACACCGTTTACCTAACGGCTAATAGTTATTTTTTATTTATTGCTATATATCACAAACACGTGTGGTGCCGGACGTAAAGAATAGCACTACTCCATTTCCTCCCGTGGGTGGAAATGGAACCAAAAGAAAAAAAAGAGTCGACTAACGGACTTACTAGACAATGGGCAGCAGCGTTCTCTATGCATTTTTAACGGCGATTTTAGTGGCGATTATGGCAAACCCCCCACTGGGGGAGGCTTGTGTCCAGCAGTGGACGTCTTTCGGCTGAAATGATGATGATCACGAACATGATCATATTGTTTAAGTATAGAGAACAATATTATTTGTTCTTAGAATAAGAAATAACTTTAATAAAATAACTTGATGGCAATCTTGAATAATGTTTACTTTATACATAACTCAGTTAATAAAATATATGAATACCCAAAATCTAACAATCATGAATAATTAGACAGAGACCTAGGGCCGACTTGACCAATGAAACTGAACGCGATCAGCACATTTAAACCGAGTTCAAGAACTGTCAGTGTCAATATTCCAAAGAAAATAATGACACTGACAGCTCTTAAACGTGGTTTATGTGCTGATCGCGCTCAGTTTCATTGGTGAAATTGACACTGAATGATAAAGTAGAACGGACGATAATTATTATATTACAAATTCATCGCAATCGCAACAAGCTCGCTGGCTAGTTGGTCAAAACTGGCGACGTTGGGCGATGCATTGGTTCACCAACGCATCGCCCAACGTCAAACCGGGCTCTTTTTGAAATTATTGTTTAGGAAACTCGTAAGAATTGTGTTATAACAGTTTAATATTTTAAAACTTGAAGAGTCGCCAGTTGTTACGCTCTGTTTACATCCCATTTTCGCAGTGGATAGCATTTTTTTTTTTAAATCAATCCCTTATTAGCACTTACTTCGAAAACTGATTACCTACTGCATTGTTTTATTGTTTTTAAATGCGGTTTTCTAAGGGTTCTGCGGACAAAAAGGAACCCCATCCAGATATATAAGTATTAAAAAAATTCTCAAGTAAAAATCTCTAAGAAACTTAACTTTCATTAATAATAAGATTAAGTTAGTTTTGAGAATGAACTTTTTATCTGGTAAAGTTTTAAAAGTCACATCTTTCGAGCGGCCCCCACAATTGACGTTCATTTGGGATGCCCACTGCACGTTTTAGGGCATAATGTTCATCATTGTTTTCAATACTTCTGACGATAGATTTTCCACTTCATCTTTGCTGGTTTCTTTAACCCTTTAATCACAATAAACGCGTATTTTCGTAAAATAAGGCCGTAGTGGAAAAATCCAGTGACTTTGCGAGCTTCGGCGACTGCAAATCGCCAAATTGAGAAATTTTCGGGCGATAGAAAATACAGGTGCCTTGTTCTCGTGAAGTATGGAGCTCCACGGTTTCTCAGCTTGTATTTTTTTAACGTGTCTATTTCACAAATTATATCAAAGTCACGATGTCATTATAAAACGTTTTAATTTTGCAAAAATGAGAGCATATTTCAATTTAGTAATTAGTTGTACGGCTCCCTATAGTTTTCCCTGTTCCGTCTGTAAGACCATAACAGCCTTTTAATACGACGTTTTTAATTAAGGATTTTCTGTAGAACGTCCCAAATACAGAAAATATCGTAGGTATACGAAAAAAATCTTTCTTAGCTGCTTTTTACCGATAACCGCAGAGAAGGAGCAACAGCTCAAAGTCATGACAATTACTATTCGTCTGTTGCCGAGAGAAAAATCGCAACCGCTCTTGAGAGATTATTAAATCATTATCTAGCAAGAATTCAGAGTAAATTTATTAATTGTAGTGGTTTATAAGATTAAACGGCGGATACACACCAATAAAATAAAAAAAGGAATAAGAAATTTAAAAACTGTTGTACAGTCAGCTGCAGAAAAATCTCACCCCATAGCAATGGGGGGTGAGATTTCTCTGCAGCTGACCGTACCATCATCATCACGAAAAAAAAGAAGTAAAGGGTCATGACAAGGGGGCATAATCATATTCTGTACCAAAATTATATTAAAATAAAGCTAAATCATCCGCAGAAAGTAATTTACAAGCTAAAGTAAGCATTAAAAATTCCTTGTAAAGTTTAACGTAGATAAAAAGTTGTTTACAAAGTCGGAGTCAAGTCATATCTTTAACTTATAATTTAATCTGACACCGTTTATCTTAATTTTTGAGATTTAAAACAATCTTATTTAAAAGTTTCGAAAAGATTCTTGCGCTATAGCAAACTTTGCATTTTGCAAGGTCGCTCTGAGAAAGTAGAGAAAACATCCCCGACAAAGATTTAAAACTAAATATTCAAATATTAAACAAAATATAAGCATAAGATAAATAAAATAAAGTATCTATACATACGAAAAAATAAATAGATGAAATTACTATATCATTACCAAAAAATGTTATAATCAGCCAAAACTTTTTACGAGAATCTTACTTTCAAAATCTTTTATGATCTAAAACCACTTTTTTTTTGTAAAGGTCCTGTTAACTATCTATAGAATAATATAAGGCGTGTTACTCACTTGCGTGTCGGCGGTCGCATTGCCGGCGCCATGTCCGCTTGGCGCCGTGCCTGAGCCAGAGTGACGGGGCTGCGGTGCGCTCGACGGCCGCTGGGCGTCGTCGTCCACCAACAAGCCACGCCCAGGATACAGTCCTGCTCAGTATGGAACGGGAATTATCGAGCCTGGAAGTAGGGCAGCGAGGTTTATTGGAAGCTTTGAGCATTTGAGTCATTTTTTTTTAAAGAATATTAATGCAAATACATTGACAGAAGAGATGCAGAAAGAATAAACACGTTACATTTTCACAAAGATCCTACGATTATGTATGGTCTATATACATTATGGTTTTAAAATAATTTATTATTATTTTTATTATTTTATTTTATATCATTTATGTCATACGGCGGAGCCTAGATGATGCATTTTTGTACATAATTTAATTAGTGTTCAATTAGACGCGATTTGAGTCAGACATCTTGCATTTTTATATAGATTCATCTCCGTTGAGCATTCATTGACATTCTTTGCATTTTCATGACATTTTCTGCATTTTCATGACATTTTCTGCATACTTGCATTTTGCATTTGCATTGACAGTAATGTTCGGTTAACACACCGTACATATTTTTCATCTACCTAGTCTTTTATCAACTATGTTGAGGTCGGCTTCAAATCGAACCGCGTCCAGCAGAATACCAGTATTTTACATGGAGGGACTGCCTATCTGACCTCTACAACCCAGTTACTGGGTAACACGATAACACACACTTGTTAAGACTGGTTGGTCAGACTTTTGGGATTCTTACAACGCGTAACAACTGTCAAAGATCTACACATTATGATCACTGACTGACAACCCGCAGCTTAAACCACTGGGTCTAGAAGAAATAAATTTTGCACAAAAGTTCCTTATACGCTGAAAAAAATGCACTCCAATCAAGTGACTTTTTAGCTTGATTGACGATATCTTGTTTGGATAAATCAAAATCTTTAGTTAATTTGATCATCACGACATGATTGCAGCAATACTAGTTCAAACGATTGAACGCTCAACCAAGTTTCTCGATTACCCTTAACATGACATCATTGTAGAAGAGTTAAAAAAGAGACAAGTTAAAAGAGATTTAACTGTAACAAAGTAAGTTAGTTGTGTCAATCCAGCATTTTGATTACTTCAATAAAGATCATTGAAACTTTAACTTTTAACTCCAATCAAGATGCCGTTTCAAATCTTAATCAAATAAAAGTAGTAGCTGTGATCATTGTGCTTGATAGGCTCAGATGCAAACAAGTTCTTCTAGACAATCTAGACAAAATCTTGATTGTGGCAACTACTTTTTTTTTTTCAGTGTACAACGAATGTGAGCATTCTTCTTCTTGTTTTCGTGTGGTTAGTGACTATCTTGGTGTCAGAGTTTTTAGCCACGCATGGGCCTCTGGCTTGGCAACACATGCCGTCGAGAAATATCTCTCTGCCGGTTTCCTCATGATGTTTTCATTCACCGTTTTTTTAAGCCAGTGTAATACGCACATGAATCAGAAAAGTCACGATGCGTGGCTTGGATTCTCAAAGAGTAACACTAAGGAAGTATTTTTGAAAATTCAACCCCTAAAAGCGTTAGATCGTCGTTGCGACTTAAGACCTTTGTGTCACTTTTGGCAAAATCACTTTTTTACGCCAGCCTTTTTCACATTTTGATGCTCTATCGAATGCAAAAACTCTCATGTGTATACGACGATTTGATCATCATTTCTTTACCAATTTCAAGATCTACAATGTATGCTTCTTAATACAAATGTTGGTGCTTAAAATATCGATTTTCTCATAAAGTTGAATTTTACACATAAGAGCAATTCGTAACGACGAAATACGGGATGAAATTTTGTATGGAAGTCCGTAATTTTTGCCGATAGGAAATACCATATTGACATACGGCTTTTTGTTTATGAAACTCCTATGTCGAAGGCAAGAAGGATTTTACTTTGATACCAATGTTTTTGAATTTTTGATAGGATGTAGATTAATCAGAAATTTGCCATCATAGCTTCATCATTGATAGATACGAGTAGATAGATAGATATAATACTCTTTATTGCACACCATAAAAATTAAAGATTTATAATTATGTAGAAATGTTACAAGCTTTGCTCTCACTTTTTCTCCTATTTTTTAAATATTAATTCCGTTATATTTTTTTCGAATGTGAGAACATTGTAGGCTTAATAGACAATAGATTTGTAGTCTATTTCTATTTTGTTAAGTACCTGGTACTTGTTGACAGGCCTACACTGTCCTCCCATACCTATTAACAATGTTATTTGATAATATTGTAAAGCCAATTATTTTTAAAAGAGTAACCGTGGATTTTCTTTCCGGCTCTTCTCCATAAGAAACAACCAATTGGAACCGTGTGCCTAGCTTCTGACGTTTCATTAGTGCCGCGTGTAGGTTTATCTTTATCCATACTTTTAATATTATAAATGTGAAAGTAACTGTCTGTCTGTCTGTCTGTCTGTATATTACGTTTTCACGCCTAAACAGCTGAACCGATCGTCATGAAATTTGGCAGAGATATAGCCTGGGATATAGAAAAGGACATAGGCTACTTATTTACGCGATAACCGACATCCACGCGGGAGGAGCCGCGGGCAAAAGCTAGTATATATATAATTCTTCTGTTACGTGTGTTTGTCACCTAACTCCTCCTAAACGGCTGAACCGATTTGGATGAAATTTTGTGTGTATTTTTGAGTGGGCCCCTGAATGGTTTGAAAATACAATTGGACCCGGTTGGTGGCGCTGTTTGGGGAGGACTACGTCTGTCTCGTCCGCTAGTATAAAATAAAATATTTTGATTTTGATTACTGCCCAGACATTTAAATTTATTCAACCCAATCTATACCAACCCACTTACACTCAGAGAAAAACGGGTCAACAAAGCCACAATAAATGCTTTGTTGATAATTTCCTGTCAGAGCAACTAAATTCTTTGTTACTATTACAGAAAGAGCTTAGTTGAGATTAGCAACTTTTTTATTGTGCGCTGATTGCCCGTCGTTTAATGTGCTAGGAACAATTTAGCTTTGTCCTTACATTAAAGTTAATAAAAAAATTGATTTAGTAACAACAAAACGTTTTAGGTGTGTTAATGTGAACATTGTTGATAAATTTGACAAAATAACTATAGTCATAGTATTAAACTACCAATTGTCGTACAATATATATGTGGCTGTGGTAACAATGGATCGTTGCTAGTGTGCCAATGTGAACATTGTTAATAAATCTAACAAAATAACTATAGTCGTAGCATTTAACTACCATTTGTCAGACAATATATATTTGGCTGTGGTAACAATGGAACGTTGCAAGTGTGTCAACGTGAACATTGTAATTAAATCTAACAAAATAACTATAGTTGTAGCATTAAACTATCATTTTTCATACAATATATGTGGCTGTGGTAACAATGGAACGTTGCAAGTGTGTCAATGTGAACATTGTAAATAAATCTAACAAATTTACTATAGTCGTAGCATTTAACTACCATTTATTATATAATATATTTGTGGCTGTGGTAACAATGGAACGTTGCGAGTATGCCAATGTCAACATTGTAAATAAATCTAACAAATAACTATAGTTGTAGCATTAAACTATCATTTTTCATACAACATATATGTGGCTGTGGTAACAATGGAACGTTGCAAGTGTGTCAATGTGAACATTGTAAATAAATCTAACAAATTTACTATAGTCGTAGCATTTAACTACCATTTATTATATAATATATTTGTGGCTGTGGTAACAATGGAACGTTGCGAGTATGCCAATGTCAACATTGTAAATAAATCTAACAAATAACTATAGTTGTAGCATTAAACTATCATTTTTCATACAATATGTATGTGGCTGTGGTAATGATGGAACGTTGCAAGTGTGTCAATGTGAACATTGTATATAAATCTAACAAATTTACTATAGTCGTAGCATTTAACTACCATTTATTATATTATATATTTGTGGCTGTGGTAACAATGGAACGTTGCAAGTGTGTCAATGTGAACATTGTAAATAAATCTAACAAATTTACTATAGTCGTCGAATTTATCTACCATTTATCATACAATATATATGTTTCTGTGGTAACAACGGAACGTTGCGAGTATGCCAATGTCAGCATTGTAAATAAATCTAACAAATTAACTATAGTCGTAGAATTTAATTACCATTTGTCATACAATATGTATGTGGCTGCGGTAACAATGGAACGCTGCGAGTATGCTAATGTGAACATTGTAAATAATTCTAACAAAATAACTATAGTCATAGCATAAAACTACAATTTGTCAGACAATATTTATTTTGCTGTAGTGACAATGAAACGTTGCGAGTGTGCCAATGTGAAAATTGCAAATAAATCTTACAAAATAACTATAGTCGGTGCATTAAACTACCATTTGTCATACAATAATTATATCGCTGTGGTGACAATGGAACATTGCAAGTGTGTCAATGTGAACATCTTTACATAATGAAGTCGCTTCCGCTGTCTGTTCGCTTAGATCTTTTAAACTACTCAACGCATTTTAATGCAATTTTCAGCAATAAATAGATAGAGTGATTCAAGAGAAAGGTTAATATGTATAATACCTACATTACATATTACATATTATAATAAAGAAAAGCCGAAAAATTCAAAGATTTGTAATGTGAATTGCACCCGTGCGAAGCCGGGGCGGGTCGCTAGTTGTAGGTTCCCCTCAATTTCTCTGGGATGCCATCATCAGATCCTGGTTTCCTTATCATGGTACCACCCTTGGGATATCTCCTTTCCAACATAAAAATAATCATCAAATTCGGTTCATAAACGACGAAGTTATCCGCGAACACACATTATAAAAAAAGTATAATATACTAGCTTTTGCGCGCAGCTCCATATGTCGGTTATATCGCGTAAAAAAGTAGCCTATGTCCTTCTCCTTATCCCAGGCTATATCTCTGCTAAATTTCATGACGATCGGTTCAGCGGTTTAGGCGTGAAAACGTAACATACAGAAAGACAGGGTTACTTTCACATTTATAATATTAGTAAGGAAGTAAGGATAGTAAGCATGGTCGAATTAAGAAACCTCCTCCTTTTTTTTTAAGTCGATTATACATTGATCCAAAAAGTAAAATATTATAGTAAAAGTACTCTGTGCATTGTTCCGACAAAAATCTAAAATTAAAAAAACTCATGCGGAAATTTAACAAAACTCATTTTGTTCTCACGGCAAAGACAAGAAAACTTGTTGAAACACGTCGCGCGCGCGCTGCGGTTGGTTGCGCGGGGCGGGGCCGCGCATAGGATCGGTGTTGCCAACGGTTTTATTGATGGACCCCCCGATTAGTTTCATTCAACCGCCGACACCACCACAAATCCAATAAAGTATTTAATTAAACTAACTACTAAACATAGATAAAAAACCCAAACGAATGCTAATGATCACACATGAATAGGTACCACATTACGTTCCGAACATATTCCTGTAAGTAATTCTCTTTTTCATGCTGCTAAGGGTTCAATTTCAGGAAATAAACATGCCCGTGTCTAATTATTTAACCCGATATTTCAACATGCAAAATTTCAAGTTCATTCATGCATGTTTTAAAAAAATCCATACAAACTGTATACCCGTTTTAAGGGATGACAGTACCTGCATGAAACCCATTCTAAGTTTTAAATTGCAGTTTATGCTAACTAATACTGTCTCATCAACATTGATCCAGTTGTTTTTGCGTGATGCGTGTATGTACATACAAACAAACAGACAGAGACAATATTTTTTCTTACTAGTATATTAAATTTTTAATTTTGTCGTTGCCTTTTTCTAACGCAGTTGTGGAAAGAGCCTTCTTCCAAGTGGCATTTATTTTATTAAAGAGAAGCATAAACACAGATTAGCCATTTACATTACTGAATTTATCTTGAAAATAAGATAATTCATTGATAGAAGTATGTGTTCATTTTTAAACTCAGTTCAATTTATGCTAAAGAGATTTAACTCGGAAAAAATGTACGGAACTGCAGACGACGCGAGTAAAGATTAAATAACGATTAAATACGAGTTTTTTTTATTTATTATTATTTTTAATTTATAATCAGCATCTTCACGAGGGTCGTCTGAAGCTCCTGTTATGGAAGCTATTACTGAAATAGTATAAAATCGTGTATTCATTTATAAAAAAAAATATTTGGTGGGTTGTGGGGGATTTTTTCTTCAAAACCTCAATTTTGTGGGCATTTCGGATAAGGTTTGGGGAGAACGCGAGACGGTCATCTGGCAACACTGGGGTCCATATTTATCGACCGACCGCTGCCGCCGTGTGCGCGTGCGTCTGTCTCGCTCCTTCGGGCCAGACGGCTGCCGGCGCCCGCCGGCCGCCGCGGCCGGCCATTTGTGTTGAGTGCGTGCGCATGGGCAGTTCAATATTAAATAATAAAGAAAATGGAAGAATTTCTCGATTCTGCCCGTTTGGGCCATCTAAAGGACAGTTTCATTGGTAAGTTTCCTTATTATTTGCTTACTTAGTAGCTTTTTATCACAGATGAACTAAGGCCCGTATTATAGAACGTCACTCAATACTCAAGCGTTACTTAAGACTAGATTCAAGCCATTTGATTGGTTAAAACTAGTCTTAAGTAACGCTTGAGTATTGAGTGACGTTCTATAATACGGGACTTAGGATGGTCCGAATCATCTAAAGTACGGTAAAGTACAAGAAAATCTGACAGTTTGTGGTAGCTTGATGTGCGGCCAGCACATCAAGCTACCACAAACTGTTCGATTTTGACCATAATTCAACATTTTAAAGTTTAAAATCGTTTGGAGAAATTTGACGGTTTCGTGTAGCTTGATACGCTGGTCACTGTACAAGTATTGTTTCACCGAGTGGTGGCCAAGGTTAGGCCATAGAAACCAGGGCCGTCCTAAAGCTCGTTAGATCAACGAAATCGTCAAAGTCACGGGAAACACCTGGATAAAAAAAAAGTCGGTAAAAAAAGGGGAGGCCTCTATCCATCAGTGGGTGATTCCGGGCTGTTATATGATGATGATCTAAATAGGTAGCTAGGTAGGTACATAACTACCTACATTGAGATTTGATTGAAATGATTAAATGAATTGATCGTAACAAAGTAATTTTGTCGTTTTCACAACGTTGTTATTGTCATCTTACAAATTATAGGAAATGTTTTTGGTGGTTCAATAATTATTAGATAACTACCTACCTACTTTATTATAATATTTTTTTAATAAAAACATTTAAATAATAGGTACTACAGTTCTACCAACTTATTATTTTTTGTAGAAAGACGTGCACGTTAGAAGCGTCCGTAATAAAACAATTCAAAAATTAAAATAAGCCGTGGCAGCTAAGAGATGACCATTAATTTCTCTCTTTCTACTTTCCTAGCTTAGAGCCTGATTCTGATGATTCTTTTTTATTTAATACTTAATATTATACTTGTTTCTTAGCAAATTAACAGAAACTAAAAAAAAATAGCATTATCAGTTTTATTATTCTTATTCGTTTTAAAGGTGTATTTTTTATTCATTTATTTTTATTTTACAGATTGCAATGAATAGCAATGTTTCATCTCCTATATTATTCGTAACGGATGATGGGCCAGTAGATACGTCAATTCAGGTAAACCATACTTCATATTAAAACTACCAGTATTCAGTTAGTTTTAATTCAGGCAAACCGACTTCAAAAAAAGGAGGAGGTTTCTCAATTAAACCGTATGATTTTTTTATTCTTTTTTTGTTGGAAAGGTGATAATGAATAAATAATGACTTGTTTATATATTTTGTACAGGACTGGAATTCACTATTAGACGAAGAGTTGGAAAATTTGGATAGTCAAAGTCGAATTGGAACAGACGGCTGCAAAAATTTACGTCAGTTGTTGTCGTCTCTGACTTTGGGGCAATTGCTACTAAAAAAAGCAGACAATTCAGAGAAGCTCACCTCGCGCGACCGTGCGTTAATAGCAAAACACAAGACATTTCAACAACTATTCGAAAAAATATTTGGCAAGAATGGGCACGTGAGGTGGTCTTTATTCAAGGGACAGGTTACCGAAGTGTATTATGTCGCTTACCATGTCGTCGGAGGAAAAGTCGTGCAGGCCAGTGGCCTCTTCCACAACAGGTTGATTACACATCGACGACTACTTCTTTCTTCAAAAACAAAAAAGAGCTTAAGCAGCAAGAGCGATAGCAGCTGCTCTGAAAATAATAATTCCAATCGTGTGAGGCCTCTTCCAGAAAGTTTTACTGTTGCCAACTCTGATTTTGAATCAACCTCATCTCCACAAGAATGTTTAAACTGGTTGCGGGGAACATCATCGCCCCGAGAGACAGTGGTGACAAAGTAGCTTACAACTCTTCAACTACGAAACAGTAAACTGAAAGCAGAAAGTCTATCATACAAATAACACTGACTGGTTTCCTGCCCTCACTTTGCCCGATGGAAATGAACTGGTGAGTTATTTGTTTTAGACATTAGACGTTTAAAACCTGTCTGATCTCATCAACAAATTGACATATTCCGCTCAGACCCAATACCTATCTTTAATCCCTCATCTTGAATTACATATAATGTAGTTCTATTTTTACACATGTTATAATGTTTTAATTGTATTTGTTGCAGTTATCCCTGGATTTCCAGACAGTGTACCCAGATGCTGACAAAATTTTTGAGGAAAAATTCCCGATTATTAAAACAAAGCTTCTAGAACTTCTGGCAGAGAAAGGAAGTTCTTCCAGGCAAGATCAAACTACACTTGAGCTGCTCGAGTTAGCTACCGGTAATTTTAACTACTAAGATTATTTAATTGTATGTTTTTTAGTATTTGTATTTTGTCACTAAAAGCCCCCTGCGGATTTACTATCGTACTGGAACCATGCATGGGCTGAGTGTTTTTTGAATAATCTTTGGGTTATTTTATTTTACGTTATTATTTTTTTTCTAAAATGGTATGGTTAAAAACCAACTGACGTTTTAATATGTTACGAATATTATAGGAGATGAAACATTGTTATTCATTATAATCTGAAAATGAATAATTTAATGAGTAAAAAAACTCACCTAAAACTAATAAGAACTGATGATGCAACTTTTTTTAGTTTCTGTAAATTTGTTAGAAACAAGTATAATATTAAGTCAATTATTATATTAAATAAAAAAGAATCATCAAAATCAGGCTCTAAGCTGCAATAGCTAAACTGTGTAGTCGTAATTTTTTTATTAACTGTACTAACTTAAACTTGTTATCATGTACCTACTTATAAGATTAATTCATTTTGTGTAATCATACCTACTATAATATTTTCTAATACAGGGTGTCAAAGAAATTGTGTGCCATAGCTTAGGGGTAGGTTCTTTGTCGATAACCCTTGTCGATTGTCGGAAGTCAGGATTTTTTTTTTGCTAAATCAACCTAATTTAGTACCTACTAACTTAAAATAACAATCGTGTAGAATTGAAATTATTTTATTTGTTTAAATGATTTAATTACTTACCTACTATCGAACGTAGGTTTTAATTTTGAAGGAGATAAGCACGCTAAAGTAGGAAGAAGAAATACTTGGAATTGTAATTTACGTACCTAGGTTACCTACCCTTCTCCCGGCGTTATCGAAGTGTTCGGCCGTGGGTATTTCATTGCGTTCGATAGTAGGTAGGTGACTCTAGGAAATTATTAATTAGCATTTAAACAAAATAAAAACTACGTTTAAGCAATATTTTAATCAATTCTAAAAGATTGCTATTTAATTAGTAGGTACTAACATTAGGTTCATCTTATGATAATTTTCGGTTTTTGAAAACTTTTTTTAAAGGTATTAAATTTTTGTATTTTTTACGGGTTCCTTTATCGATACTGAACTCACCTGTAAGCTATGGCACGCAATTTCTTTAACACCCTGTATACAAAGTATTGACCAGAATTGATTTGTACCCCAAGTCGTGAGATTTTTTTTTTTCGTTTTTGGTTTTCCGTATTGTGCGTGCCCGCAGATTTTGTATTGCAATCCTTAATTTTATTTTATCTATAATGCTTGATGTAAGAACTGCCCTAGTAGCATTTTTGTTGGCATTTAGTTGGGCCACTTACAGAGGTAAGTGGCCCAACTAAATGCCAACAAAAATGCCCAACTAAATGCCAACAAAAATGCTACTAGGGTGATAGCTCGTGGTCGTTGGCCATGCTTAGGTAGTATATTAAGGTCTACTCAAAACTGCGGGCTCTCAATACAAAGAACCTAAAACGAAAAAAAACTTAGGACATAACAGACTTGGGTTACTACTGGTAATGTTAGATTTTATTGCAAGAAATCATAAATTTAATTAATTTTATTAATTAATTTTATTTTATAACTGAACTGATTATTATGTACCTACTTATAAGAGCGAAATGTGGGTGTACTATAGGTGCACCTCTGCCTAACCCTTCGGGGAATACAGGCGTGATGTTATATTATGTTACTTATAAGAGAATATGTTATTTATTGTATTTACGGTTTAACAATACAAATACCTTAAAAATAATGTTGTTTTTATCATAATTTAGACCACTGTTAGGTACACTCAAAACCTATCTTCTGTCTTAGCTGATATTGTTTACTATACTTTAGGCGTTTAGAATTTAATTTCAGTAGCCATTGTTACTACGAATAAGCCTTTGTTTCACTAACGTATTATTGTACTGCCAGTACCTATGTATCTAATACTCATTTGTGTTTCAAACAAAAACTAGTCTATTGAAATATATAAGTATGTTGACAAACTAGTTTATTCAATGAGTATTAGTTACTGGTACCAATACACTAATAAAATACAATTTTATTTAAATGCAGGAGCTACTCTACTTCGCGAAAACAACTATATTTCATAGGTTAATATGAATGTGCCTTTGTTTCAGTAGCTAACTCTTCTTTGCTAAAACAACTACACTTTCTTTGTATATACATAAAAGCTTTTGATCAAGTAGCAATATTATTTAAATGCAGGAGCTATGGTACTCAACTTCGTCAAAACAATTATATTTTTATTGTTCATATTATGAAAAAGTTTTTGTTCGAGTAGCTTCTATATAACACAACTGTATTTTCTTTATAACTAAGAATAAGCCTTTGGTTCAGTAGCAAATATATTACATTATTTGCTAATATATTTATTAGCTACTGAACCAAAGCCTTATCCGCAGTAAAAAAGAAAATACAATTGTTTTTTATAAAAGCTACTGAAACAAAGGTTTTTTTTTTATATGAACAAAGGAAATATAATTGTTTTGGCAAAGTTGAGTAGCTCCTGTATGTAAATGATATTGCTACTTGAACAAAAGCTTTTATGTCTAAACAAAGAAAGTGTAGTTGTTTTAACAAAGGAGAGTTAGCTACTGGAACAAAGGCTCTTTCATATTAACAAAGGAAGTATAGTTGTTTTCGCGAAGTAGCGTAGCTCCTGTATTTAAAATACATTGCTACTGGAACAAAGGCTCTTTCATATTAACAAAGGAAGTATAGTTGTTTCCGCGAAGTAGCGTAGCTCCTGTATTTAAATTACATTGCTGCTGGAACAAAGGCTTTTTCATATTTACAAAGGAAGTATAGTTGTTTTTGCGAAGTAGCGTAGCTCCTGTATTTAAAATACATTGCTACTGGAACAAAGGCTCTTTCATATTAACAAAGGAAGTATAGTTGTTTCCGCGAAGTAGCGTAGCTCCTGTATTTAAATTACATTGCTGCTGGAACAAAGGCTTTTTCATATTTACAAAGGAAGTATAGTTGTTTTCGCGAAGTAGCGTAGCTCCTGTATTTAAAATACGTTGCTACTGGAACAAAGGCTCTTTCATATTAACAAAGGAAGTATAGTTGTCTTCGCGAAGTAGCATAGCTCCTGCATTTAAATAGAATTGCTACTGGAACTAAGGTTCTTTCATAATAGCAAAGCAAGAATTGTTGTTTTCACGATGTAGAGTAGCTCCTGCATTTAAATAACTGTGCCACTGGAACGAAGGCTCTTTCATATTAACAAAGGAAGTATAGTGGTTTTCGCGAAGTAGCGTAGCTCCTGCATTTACATAACATTGCTACTGGAACGAAGGCTCTTTTATAATAACAAAGGAAGCATTGTTGTTTTCACGATGTAGAGTAGCTCCTGCATTCAAATAACTTTGCTGCTGTAGATAATTATGAGTTGATTTGAGTCAAACAACCTTAATACCGTGACTAAGCTTTAATGGTGGTTACAAAGTCAGAATACTTAATTTAACAAAGTACAGCTGTTGCGCTCATAACTTAGTATTGTTATTATAACAAAGTGACAGTTAAATTGAATTAGTTCCACAAACAAAAGATACATTGTTGTAGTATCCAAACACACTTTATTGAAAAAATACTGTTGTATTGACAATATAGAAACATTGTTGTGGTATCAATACATATATTTTGTAGAATATTGTCGCAATGACAATTTACTTCTTGACAAAAGAAACATTGTTGTAGTATCAATACACATAATTGTTGTACTGAGATTTAATTTGACAATATAAACATTGTTGTAGTATCAATACATATATTTGTTGAAGGAATATTGTTGTACTGACAACTTAATTCATGACAATAAAAACATTGACGCACGAACTATACACTATGGTGGGCTCTCCCCTGTTAAAGTTTTATTGTTATAGCCAACAATATTTTTTTCTGAGTGTAGGATGTTGTACAAGAAAATTCCAGTTACTCCATTAATGCGAACCTACAATAAGTAGCTAATCGGATAGGCTTTGATAGAATATAATAATTATAGTCTATACTTTCTTTATATAAAAGTAATCAATTAGTGGAGGGCGGGCGGGCCGCCCTACTTAGCGGAAGGCGGAGCTGCTGATGCCACGCCCCGCCAGATTGCCGCCCACCTGTCTCAATCACGACTTGTCGCTTCACATGAACACTTCTAAGATTCCACTTAAAATGATTTGTATATATGTATGAATGTATGTGTGTTTCTGTTACAAATAATTTTCAAAGTGGGAAAATGGTTATGTTTTTTTTTTTTAATAAATAACTAGCTTTTGCTCGTGGCTTAGCCCACGTGAAGGTCGAAAATAAAAAAACACATAAAAGCTTCTCCTTGAACAACTAGCCAAGTTTCAAGGTGACCGGTGTTTGAATTTATCAATCTTACGAGTACATTAGTATAAATAAAATAAACTAATAGATATTTAAAAAAATACTACCTAATAATAATGACTATGACTATAATGTTATAATGTTCACACAGCTGGGACCTCCTCTCGCTGAGAGGGAGTGGACCGTAATCCACCATCCGGGCTCAGTGCGGGTTAGTAGATGTCACATGTCTTCAAAATTCCTCATGTCTCGAAATTTCTCATGTCCTATCAATTAAAATATTATATAATAAAATTCCGAACGACATAAAAATTGAACAAAATGATGAAATATTTACTAAGCGGCTCAGAAAACTACTGGGGGCCAAGTCTACTAATGTACAAACGTTGCAATGGTCTCTTCATTGTGAGTTTTTGACAGATTTGCCATACAAACACTGTCAAATACTCACAATGGCGAGACCATTCTGACACTATTGTAATAGCAGACTTGAGGCCCTGGTCGAAAAATGCTATTATACTTTGAATGATTTTTTTAATGATGACATCAAAATGGGATATCTGTTGTTCACTTTTAGACATTAATTTTAATTATTTTATTTGACTTTTTACTTTTGTTTTATTGGAATTTTTTAATGTTTGATTTTAATTTTTAATAATAGTTCAATCTGTGACATTATTTATTTTTATTTTTATTTTGTACCTAATGCATTGAATTGATCTTTGAATGATACCCATTATTGTTATTATTATGTTATGTATTTTACTTACTTCAAATTAATTGAATTTTTAAAGATAACTGAATAATAATTATATCCTATTTTTTTAAATTACGACGTACGTACAATATTAATTTCAAGCATGCTACTCTTCTTATTGTATCTACTGATTGTTGTGCCCGACAAGGTCCATGTGAACCATGTAATATTATTAAAATCTTGTACACACAAGAGATATGCAATAAAGATTTGAATTTGGAAAAAATAAAATTGTTCTAAGACATGCCGGTTTCGTCACGTTTTCCTTCACCGTTTTGAAAGCAGTGTTGATGAAATAATTTAAAGTAAAGCGCCTGTCTGGGTTCGAACCTACGACCTACAACTCGTAAGTGGGCGAACACTCCCTGGGCAGTGTCTCTGCACAAGGCCTCAAGTCTGCTATTACAATAGTGTCAGAATGGTCTATCATTGATTTCATAATTGTTGATTTTGACAAGTTTGGTAATCTACTAATATCATTATATTATGACTTTCCAATGGTCAGCCACTGACACTCCGTTGAAAGAATTGGTAATCTCGTACATAATGACAAATGAAACTTCCTACTACTTCTGATTGCTTATAACACTAATAAATAATATGTAAAAATATATATAAATGAAATCTGGCATGAATAAATGTTCAAAATGCCATTGTAATACAATTCTATTACGAGTACATTGACCGAGCAATGATCGACCATTATGAATTTAGCAGATTACGAACTTTTAGCAAAATGACAATGGAGTCGTGTTGGAGTGATGAATTTATAAAAATAGCAGACTTAGGCCCCTGGTCACCGAAGTCTCAGGTAATCCTTGATAATCACGAGCCGCCACTGCGCATCTACCGTAAAATTCTACATTGCTGTCACTGATTTACTTTCATACAAATATTACTAAATTCGCATAGATACTTACATAGTCAATCCGGTCGGACAATCAATGGATAACATATAACGGTGTATTTCCGCTGTCCCCACCGCCCATTAGCCATTAATTAATTTATATTAATTAATAAATGTAAAAATAATATATTAATAAATTAATTCACATAAAATGGCGAAACTAAAGGTTCCATTTTCTTTTGAGTACTGATTTTAGAAATAATAATTTAAAAAACAGTACTTAAAAGAAAATGGAACTTTTTTTTTCGCCATTTTATGTGAAATATAATATGCATACCATTAAGAGCGCATACTCCGGTCCACAAACGCTACTCCTTTAAAAAAATATTATCTCTAAAACAACAAAATTCGATCTAAAGAAAAGCGGCCACATTCCTCTAGATCGTATTTTGTTGCTTCGTGTCGCAATATGAAACTTTATAATAGGTATTAGAAAATTCTAGACACACTGAGGTAAAACTGATTGAGCCGTTTTTCATAATTCCATTCTCAGTCACGAGATAATATTTTTTTCTTCGCTCTTTATTGGGGACACGGGCGATGGGAACAGCGGGAATACACCCCTATAACAACAATATATTTCATACTATTTGTCATACTTTGCAGCATTGGGTCAATATTTAGCAGCGCAACGACAAAGACAATGTAGGTACATAATTTGACTTGTGTTATTTATGCAAATCTACGAGTCGTAGCAGACTACGCCGCAGCCTACGGCGTAGTACGATGTGCGTTCAAATTCTATTATCGTAGCACTCGTAGCGGATTTCACAAAAGGCTACGGCGTAGTACGACTCACGGTGAGAGGGTGAGAATCGACGAGTCGTAAATCGTAACCGACTGCGCTGTAGCTTACGGCGTAGTACGATGCGCGATGAAACTTTACGAGTCGTAGCGGACTACGCGGCCTACGGCGTAGTATGACGAAGTGCAACTTTTGTAGTCAACCGTTACCTTGAGGAAAAACACAGGTAGCCATCAACTTGCTGAAAGCAATGTGGTAGCCAACAACTTCGACGGAGCTGTCTGGGATTGTGGAGAAAGCTTCAAACAGTCTGTGGTGTGAGTCCCAACTTAACATTTTGAAACTTTCGTAAACGAAAAATGTATTATATTTTTATGTAGATAATTATGTATACGTCTTGGTGGTTAGAATTTTCATAACTGTGACTTTGTGTCCGTAGCACGTTTCGCGACACCAACTAAGGGCGGGTTGTTTCACGTCCACTTAACGCACGCGTATACGTCATAAATGGCGCTAACTATCGTCAAACCTGTTTCACAAAATTATGCCCTTGATGTTCGTTAAAAAATAACGATTACAGTAACAGGTGTCATACCCACTGGTTAACGGCATTTTATTCTTCTACATTTGAACTTTGACGTTCGGTTTTTTTTTGCAGTGAAACAACGCTTTGTATTTAACGAACGTTAAACATCATAATTATGTTATCATTATTATTTGACGTACGTAAGTTACATTAACGAACTGTTTGAAACAACCGGCCTAATAATATGCTATTAACTCGTGTTTCTACGATAGTTTACATCCAAGCGTCATAGGTACGTTTTATTTAATTTGGAGATATTTTCTCTAACCAGTTTTTTAGGGTTTCGCAGTCAACTAGGAACCCTTATAGTTTTGCCATGTCCGTCTGTCTGCCTGTCTGTCTGTCCGCGGCTTAACTCAGAGACTATTAGCCCGGGAATCGCAATACCAACCAAGAAGACCTGAACCTGTATACAAAGAGCTAGCATATAGAATTTAATAAGACCATTGACAAAATGTGTAACTCCTGCTTTTCCTAAGATAGATAATCTAGGGATAGGGACACACTTTTATAAAACACTAGCTTCTGCCCGCGACTTCGTCCGCGTTAAATTTCTTGTTCCCCCGACCCACCCCGTCGCAACACATTGCCTGCCCGTGCTTTTACTTCGTTTTCGCAAAAACTTTCAAAAAAAAAAAAATTGTGTCCTAGTTAATAGGCATGTAATTCTTCCTCAAAAATTGGGCTGTAAAATGCAAAAAGATTTTTTCAATTCCAACTCGCAGTTCCAGAGATTAGCGCGTTCAAAATACAAAAAACCGGCCAAGTGCGAGTCGGACTCGCGCACGAAGGGTTCCGTACCATCCATACAAATCCTTATCCTTACTATCCTTACTAATATTATAAATGTGAAAGTAACTCTGTCGGTCTGTCTGTCTGTCTGTCTGTCTGTATGTTACGTTTTAACGCCTAAACCGCTGAACCGATCGTATTGAAATTTGGCAGAAATATAGCCTGGGATATGGAGAAAGACATGGCTACTTTTTTACGCGATAACCGACATCCACGCGGGCGGAGCCGCGGGCAAAAGCTATCCATACTAATATTATAAATGTGAAAGTAGCTCTGTCTGTCTGTCTATCTGTCAGTCTATCTGTCTGTATGTTACGTTTTCACGCCTAAACCGCTGAACCGATCGACATGTTTGGCAGGAATATAGCCTGGGATATAGAGAAGGACACAGGCTACTTTTTTACGCGATAACCGACATCCACGCGGGCGGAGCAAAAAAACGGCAAAAAAATCATGTCCGTTATATTCTGTTTTTTAGTATTTGTTGCTATAGCGGCAACAGAAACACATCATCTGTGAAAATTTCAACTGTCTAACTATCACGGTTCATGAGATACAGCCTGGTGACAGACAGACAGACAGAGGGACAGCGGAGTTTTAGTAATAGTGTCCCATTTTACCCTTTGGGTACGGAACCCTAAAAACGAACTCTTCAGCTTTAGAATAGACTACATCGCAGAGTTGATCATTATTTTGCTGCGGAGTTATTATAAAACAGTTATATCTCCTAAGATATTCATTGAAATTAAATGATGTAAGGGCAACTTTGTTCAAAATTAAATACTTGTGATGAATTACGTATTTATTTGGATAAGGATTAATACCATGTTTATGAAAACTCCTTCGCAAATAATGCATTAATTTCGAACAAATTTGATTACCATAAAAAAGGTTATAGTGAGTCAATCTTAAAAGACAGACTTATGCTGTCGCGGACTTTTTTTTGGAACATTTAAAGAGGAACAATTCCATCATACATGATATTTGCGTAACTTAAACCGTTTACGCAGCGCACGCAACGGGAGCTCTCAAAAGTGAATAATTTTTCCCGTTTTTGCAACATTTTTCATTTATGCTCCGCTCCTTTTGGTTGTAGCGTGATGTTATATAGCCTATAATATTCCTCAATAAATGGACTATCCAACACAAAAAGAATTTTTCAATACCAACCAGTAGTTCCTGAGATTAGCGCGTTCAAACAAACAAACAAACAAACAAACTCTTCAGCTTTATATATTAAGTATAGATAGATTATAAATCGATGAATGGCTGCTCGAAATGTTTAACATTGGTGCCGATTCCCTTGTTCACAAACTAAACGAAATTTAAGTTAGTACATCTTTTTCTTTCTATTGCATTAAGAAAAGGACAGAAGATAAATTTTTGTTTAGTCCTGTCAAATTAATCAGCGCTTGACGTAAATTGACGTAATTTTAGTCGGAAAGTTTTTAGTCACGTCTAAACATATAAGGAGTAGTGACAGGCGCGGATTAATTTGACAGGACTAAACTAAAATTTATCTTCTGTCCTTTTCTTAATTAACTAAAAAGAAAAAGATGCACTGAACTTCAATTTAGTTTAGTTTGTGAACAAGGGAATCGGCACCATAATCTTGATGTTAGCGGTCACTCCATTCACTTCCCTTGAGTATACATATGCACAGAGACACAGAGTATGTGTTCTGTGATTCACTTACAACAAAATTCAATTATTTTTGACCCACAGACTATATACAGATCACGTTGTTTAACCTGCTCAGGTGAGTACAAAAATCAGACTTTTTATAACTTGTCTAACAAGTCCAGCTTTTCACAAAATCATGTTCTAATTGAGTTTATAATTCTACCATTCAAAGAAGAAATATGGCGCTTGGCAACATTAAAATTTTTAAAGCTGTCAACTCTCATGTCTCTCGTCGTTGATTGGATGTTGCCACCCTATCATCTTTCGCAAACTACCAATCAAAAAGCTACAGGCACTCGTAGAAAAGATGTCGTCGCCAGTGTACTAATTTGTTCAGACTTCAACATTTTCCTATCATTTATAATACCAACCGTAGTCGCATTCACTTTTAGTAACTTTAGCGACATAATTTTGTGTTTTTAATTCTGCTAAGAAGTGCTGCAGGTACGCCCAAGATTTTTGTTTTCACTTTCTCTTCTCGTTTCGTAGACCCATGACAGCTAATCCTTGACCAGTGTTTTTTGTATTTGTAAATAAAAACAGATGTGGATTATATACTCAGTGGTTACTGCTTATGTCTTACGGAGGAAAATTGTTATGTTGAACTGTTGACGTAATCACCTTGGGTATTTATTGTTTCCATGTCAGCTGGTTATTAATATGATCGAGTTGAGAACAAATTGTGAGAAGGAAAGTACCTATTGTCGACAAAGCGATTTCTAATGCAAATTTTTTGCTTAGATATGGCTGATGAAATGGATCCTTGCGAGTGCCTGTGGAACCATGAGATGGCGATGCGTCGACTCATCTCTTTGGTGAGTTATTTGCCCTTGGAAGTTGTATGATGAGATGTAATTAAAGTGGGTGGACGGCCGTGTATGTAATGTCCACGTCTACATTGCGCTCAAAATATTCCATACCTCATTATTGTTTCTGTGTATGTTTACTAACATAGTTTTTTTTTATTACATTGTTGGTAAATATAGATTGATGATTTGACCTATAAACTTGCATGAAGATAAAAAAAATTGTGAGTAAGTACCACAGATATCTATATCTGTGGTACTTACACACAGTACCTATGCATAATTAGTAACCTACATGAAGGGATTTAAAAGTTCCTGTTTATTTTTAAACATGGCTCTAGACGGCAATGGAAGTACATTGCCGTCTAGAACCACTCATATGGTTGAAAATATCTTGAAATTCTTATTAAGATGCACATTGAGATTTATCATTCATAGTATGTAGTTTACTACAGTGAATTGTAATAACAGCTATTGTTGTAGAACAACCACATAGTTAATTCAAAACAATAGTTTTAATGTATGTATTGTATTGTAAATATTTAAGATTATGTTTAAAACAAATTTCTTTGCATGTCTATTGCTACAGCTAGTCCACACACACTATTAGTCTGTGCACATAATAAGAGTTCTGAGTTAAGCCAACAAACTTCAAACTTAACATCCACACATTCTTTCGTGCACTTTTGTATTAGGAATTATTTGCTGGTTCCACCATTCATTCATAACGTATATTTTAATATGCATAAGTATATGCTGAAAGGTTTCTGCCAAAACAAATGTGGTGCTGTAAAAGGCAGCTGAGCCCTTGTTTATTTCATCCTAAGTTATGTAATCGATTGGTAAACCAACAACCTTTCATAAAACTGGAGCTGCCACAAACAAATAAAAAAAAAAGTTTTAAGCTGAAATTTAAAAAATAAAAGCTTGATGATTTAAATCATTTTAATTTCAGCTACAGCTGTAGTCTATTTCCTAGTTTGGTGAATAAACTTATATTTTATTTGACCATCAACATTAACATAATTTATGTCCATGAGGAAGTCTTATTTTCCTTAACTTGTAACAGGAATATTCATTAATATTCAATTCTGACTAACTACTTACACATTAGAAAAATAAGACTCATTTTAGAAATAAATAATGAGTAGTAAGTAAATAAATGTGCCTACCCACATAAAATATTGATAAACAAATAACTACACAGCAAATGTGTCAGGAGTAAAATTACCCTGTTTTGAAAATAACACAAGGAGATAGGTATGTAGCCAATATCCTTAAAGTCTATTCTATTATATTATATTTTAAGTAAAATAAAACCATTGTTTTTAAAAACTTGTGTAAACTGTTGCCAACCATGACAAACCATTATTTCCTTATAAGAATGTGGAAACAATTAGAAGACCTGTTATTTTAGGAAACTGTAAGTAATAATAGTTAATTATTAGGTATATTTTACTTCCTTGTAAGTAAAATAATTTCTCTACCGAATTTATAAAGAATGAAATTAAGTTAATTTGAATGAATTACAAAGAAAAAAGTAGTCAACTCATACCATTAGCCTACATAAATAGCATTACCATAATCAATTATTGAAATCTATCTAGGTCGTATTTAAGTTAAGTTTGAAAGCCATAACATTGTACCTAACTGGGTGCTGTTAGGTACAATGTTATGGCCTTCAAACTGTATGATGCGTATTATAATCAGGCATGGGCCGAAATTCGGTTCACATTCGGTTCAACCGAATTTCGGCAGCTTGAACCGAACTTCGGCAAGAAAAATAATACCTACTTGCACTATTTTGACTGAAATTTAACAGAATTAGAATAGCATTACTGTAAAATAATCATTTTTTATCTATCTACTCACTCATATTTAAAATTTACTAGAGGTAGGTTATGGTGCAAAAACACCATAGACTGCCTTATCTGGCAGAATTTTGTTAAGTTTTTTTTTTGTTAACGTTTCCTGCCTACGAAAAAAGTCGCTCAGAATACACAGAGCTTCCAGGAGCTGGGGAGCCGGGAGCGCGGTGTGCGGGGGGGGGGTACATCTAGCAATCATTGAAGTAAATGCGTAAACAAGTCACGACGTGTCGCTCTCGAGAAAGCGCGCGATACTGGAGCTAAGTTCGGCCGAAATTTTCATTTTAACCGAATGTTCGGGCGAAGTTCGGATTCGGTTCAAACCAAATTCGGCCCATCTCTAATTATAATACGTAACACATCTTCAATCACAATCTGAATCATTTTGAAGGATATTTATTGCTAATCCATTCTTATGTTCGAATCGAAGGGGTAATTACATAACACACAGTAGCAATGACTTTTATTTTGTCTGCTTATCAATGTAAAATAACGCAATTACCCCGCTGGTTAGTGTTTGAGCAGTTAGCATGTAAATCTATCATACAATTAAAGTGTTAACTGGGTCCCTTATCGCGTCTGATACCGCCATTTCCATGGTTGTAATTGAAAACGTTGTTTATAGCTGCCTATACTCACTGCGTCGTTATTTTTCTAAGCTTTTGTAGAATGTTATTAGAATTCACGTAACTTATAACATTAGAATCTTGGCCGGGCAGTGTACGGTACAAACTCCAGTATAAGCTGGCCTCTTTGAAACTACTACACTAGGGCAGCTCAAGGTCAAAGTGTTACCACTGACGTGCTGCCTACTGTACAAGATCCCCAATCCAACAATCGACCAAAAAGTGTAGGTTTTCGTTCCGAACATTTTCGGGATCGGCTTCCATTATGGGCAGAACTACAATTTGATCTGCAGTACACAGTTACTGAAGATACCAATGTCGATGACCTAATCTAAAGGCTAGTTTATCCACAAATGACAGATTTCTGTTACGTAGTAATCGTTCTGGTTCCGGTTCACATCTTGTGCTACGTAAAGAAAACTTTCGACAAAAATCGTGTAATTTGGATGTCTTTCTGCTATTTGCAGAACCATGAATTCCCGCTATTTGGAATAACAGACTCGTTTCGGTCTCTCAAACTGAAATCTTGATAGGACACTAGCTTCTGCCCGCGACTTCATCCACGTGAAATTTCTTGTTCCTCCGACCCATAACTCGCCTGCGATATTATTTTGTTACCACTTAGCGTTTTTTTTTTTTTTTTACTTTTACTCGGCTCCTAATGGTCACAGCGTGATGTTAAATAGCCTATAACCTTCCTCAAGAATTGGGCTATTACATGAAAAATAATTTTATAACATTAGTTAGTATAGATGACGTGGTGTTACTCGCTAGTGCATCAGTTGTTCTGGCGAACTGATATTGCTGATTTCGGATCTTCGATAACGTGAGAGCATTTTCAGAAACGCTAAATAATCCTCTAGCAGCTAGATGAAAACTAATCAACACACCACAAACAACTTTTTGCGTTCTTCAACATCCGTGTTAACGAAGCCAGATTAGTCGTGATTGTCTACTAATTCTAAGCCGGACGTCATACTCTACGCAACGACAACTAAAGAATATTGTTTAGTTGTTTACTACTGCAGGGAAATTGCACGTGAGTGAGCTTAGAACAATGCAAACATTCTGTTGCCGTTCCTCGTATACTCTGTGGAGACGGCAATACGACATTAAATGAAAACACTGGCAA
The DNA here is from genome assembly GCA_947523025.1 of Dryobota labecula. Lineage (NCBI taxonomy): Eukaryota > Metazoa > Arthropoda > Insecta > Lepidoptera > Noctuidae > Dryobota > Dryobota labecula. Next base: position 6,468,857 of record OX383292.1, read on the forward strand.
TACTCGTGCATAGGAGTGTTTTGAAACCATCAAATACCTAAATAAAATGATTTTTTCAAACAATCTAATTAGTAATGATGGGTCGACTATGGGCACAGTAGGTATGTACTGGTATATACTGAGATTTCGAAGCGCCTCGTTTCGACCGTTTTTATGAAGTAAAGTAATATAAATAAAACTTATTTATTTATTTAAACTTCATGTACAATAGTGGTACATAGGCGGACTTAATGGCAAGGCATTCTCTACCAGACTGGGTCAACTTATAGTCAACTTATCTGGAACAGTAGTGATGAATCAAGCTAAACGTTTTGCATGACCTACGAATTACGATGCGTCTCCATCGATAAGATTCACAATATTCCACTTATTCTATCGCCGTTTTTACCACGACAACGTAACGTATTCAAACTTTCCAAGAAGAACGTCTAGACGTTCTTCTTGGAAAGTTTGAATACGTAATGAATTCCACGGACAACTGTAATCTCTTCTAGAAGAGATTACAGTTGTCCGTGGAATTCATTTTCAAGCATAAACCTGGTGGAAAAATTCCTAGCTATTGACCATGCCATCCGCTTTCCTTTTCTTCAATCGGTCCCTCATTACTGAGGATCGTGGTCACTGGACCCATTTAATCGGACAATCTGCCTCCATCGACTCCGGTCCAACGTTGCCATCACCCCCCGTTGAAAATTTGCTTAAGGACGTAGCTTCTTTGACTTGGTAGGACCATCGTGTTGGCGACCGGCCTCGTGGTCTCTTTCCCTCGGTATTGCCAACAATAACCAGCTTTTCAAGGTTGCTATCTCCCCTTCGCATTATGTGGCCGAAATAGGTGAAAATACGCTGTAGGCAAACTGTAGACAATCAGGTCTTTATATCGAATTGGGAAAGGGACAGACACATTTGTACGTTTGGCTGTCCATTCATGGTATTCGGAGCATCCGCCTCCAGCACCACATTTCGAATGCGTCTATCCTCTGTCTTACTATTGCTCGAGTTGTCCACGTCTCAACTCCATAAAAGAAAATCGAGAAAACTAGTGCTCTGACCAATCGGGCTTTAGTTTTATAACTTACAAACTGCGTTGCAATGCCACGTAAAGTTAAAAACTGTTTGGTCGAACCTTTATTAATAATTTAAAAAAAATACGTAAAGGTAGTTCACGTATTTTTGCACTTTTTGAAACGTATAAATATTCTAGTTTTAAAACTATACAATTGACGTGTACAGAACTCCGGTATTGAGAGCGATATTATCTGGCAATGTTATGATAATGCGTCCGATAAGATTGTGTTGCAACTTGTAACGTGTTCCAATTATGAGCACGAACTTATATTAGAAGTACCTAACTACACTTCTAATGGTTTTAAACACATCAGAGAATTGAAGGACTAATCCAGAACACCGTGTTAATTCAGGCTCGGACAACTCCGGTTCCTATACATATTCCTAATTAGAAATTTTATAGGGTAGGAACCGGAATAAATAAGGTTTTTTTTATCATTTCTGCTAACATTATAACTTTTTGCATTTGTGAAATGTTACGTATGTTTTACATAAATCATAATACTTATTTGACATTGATTAACTTTTATAACTTTCCTACACTATTTAACAATAGGTAGACTAGTTAATTTCTTCGCGCATGTGAAGACGTCCAATTTAATTAATGTGTGCATTTCGATACGCATATGCACATGTAAACAATACAGCTGCAATAAACAAACAAAAGATTCATGCGACGAAAATCCAAAATGACCTTGGATGTTGCCCAAAAGGACACCTCTTTTGGCAGAGCTGGTTTTAATGTCATGTATGGGCCATGTGGAGGACGTAAATCAACTTGGGCATTTTATTTGCACCAATACGATGCTTAACGATTGTATGTTCTTTCATTTCCCAAGCTAGATGATTCCGCAAACGAAAAATCCTGTAGCGGTCTTTTAGGAAGACACCGTTGGACATTTTGCCCCTGAACGATATAAAGTATAATTATAACAGAAATCTACGTCCCAAATATTTATATTTACAGTAATCGTAAATGTCAGTAATGTAATCGGTCATTCATGCAATTCCAAGTTCAGTAATGTATCAACAAACCAAATGAAGAATAAATTTTCCATGAAACCAACAAATACATTTATACTTATTTACAAACAAACGCAGGAAATTGATTTCGCCGACAATAATTCTAAAATAATTAAACGTAATGAATGCCTATACGTAAATTTAAATTATTCTGATATCAGCTTGGATGTTATTATTAGATTGGCTATTTTTATTAGATTTTCTGTGACCTAATGGCTATTTACGCATCAGTAGTTATGCAGTTTTTCAGTACCTATAATATAGTCCCTATTTTTGTACGACTTGAAAAGAAGAGGAGGTTCTCGGCGCGTCTCTAGACTCGTATAGCCCAAGCATAACGATTTTGCCACGATGCTACGAAATATTCACAAAAAAAATTGCCCGTGTGGGCTGTACCCACAGCGTGTATGGGTAATTCATATGGGTGATTCACCTATCTGAAATCTTAAATAACTTGCACAGATGGACATCTCTTAAAAATGTTTACTTGCGGTGCAAGCTCGCGGAACCTCTGAATACGACTGTATGGAGTTTATTCTTGTAAACGATTTAGTATTATACGTATTAAGCAGCATATTCAGAGTGAAGGTTCCACAAAACGGCACGAGAGTTCATATTCATACTACGAAGACACAAACATCGAAGGCGTCTGTGCGCCATCTTCTACTACTAAGTACATAAATGCGCGTTACTTTTTATTCACAAACCTTTTTCTTTCACCCAGCTCCGTCAGGGCCAGTCGTACTGCACAGACAGTGAGTGCCTGGAAGCCATGCCCGGGCTTCCGCGGCCCGAGTCATCAGCCAACAGCTTCATGGTAATGTTCCTCATGATGGCGCTCGCGCTTGCCATGTACGCCATGCGCCCGCGCCGCAACCAGATACAAGACGCTGCGAAGCCTACGCGCAATTCTCAGGTAAGGAAATTTAAGATTTTCTTTCATATTCTTGGTAAACATTGATGGAATTACCTATGATATATATATATATATTTGCCATAGTTTTAAACCCACGGAGGGTTTCATCAACAAGTTCTTACAGCAAAACGACCTATAATCAATACGACACTTTAGCAAAAAGTCCGATTAATAATCGTTCTACGAGCAATGGCCCTGAAAACAAAAGAAAGAAAATGGTACAGTCATACAACACACGAGTATGAGATTTTTCTAAAGAAATACTTTTATGTATCTTCAGCTCGAGACTATAAACTTCAAATTAAAATCTAATCTAACAAACAATACATGCTGTATTCGTTTCTTCTACTGCAGGAATAAGGCCTCCCTCTCCCTTTTCCAGACAATTTTGTATTCTGTTAGTGCTGGCCAGTCCTTTCGGTAGGAGTCAAGCACGTCCCATCTTCACCTTGGCCTGCCGCGATGTCGTCATGCGCGTAATGGGACCCTTTCGGTGGTTTTTAGCCTATTTCTCATTTGACATGCCACAGACATGTCCAACCCAGTCCTAGAGATAACGGATGAATAAAAAATAAAAAAATCTTTCTTTTTGTGTCAATGATGCCTTTCAAATAAATGCTTTAATGAGCTATGACGATAAAATACGTTACTAAAGTTTTAGCATTACTATAAAAATGGGACGTTCTGCTCGTAGGAAGATTTGCTAATAGGAAATTTTGCTAAAGTGTAGTTTTTTTATAGGTCGTTTTGCTATTAGGACCATTTGCTTTTAGGACTTTTTGATACGGAAGGGTTTAAAATATGTAGTTACACACGCGCAAAATAAAATAGATATAGCATAGGTACAGCATTTAAATAGGTAGGTAATACTGACTCACGCTTGCATCGTTTTATCAACATAAAATGTCACTCATGTTTATATATTTAATTTTGTTCTTAATAACCCCTGCGCAAATGTCGATCGATAATGTCACCTCAAACAAAACGTTCTGATGAAATCGAATGATATCGAACACCTTTTGACTTTTCATTTCACCTGTATGTGTGCCACAGTGGCGAAAGGTGATTTTATGAGAGAGGTACGCCGGAGCATAAAAAATCGTTTCTATACAAAATAAACTCATCATGACGCTTCGGACCGTCATTGTGGCCGCGAAAATATACTTCTTGTTTACCTAACAAAATAACGGTGTCAATAAACCCTATTAAATTCCTATTTTGATCTTCATTTCTATTAAGAGCTTCATGCGAATTAGAGAAAAATTATTATATCTGAAATTATGTTTCAAATTTCCGAAGAGAAGCCAGTAGAAATCGTGTTATACGGTGCTTTCGCCACTGGTGTGTAGGGCTTCCATTACGTAATTACGTAATTACGCAATTACGTAATTACGGACAGATTTTAGAAATCTCACAAATACGTAACTGAAGAGCTGCAGTCCGTAATAACGTAACTATAGGATAATATTAATTAATTTAGGTACCCATTTATTTAGTTCTATAGTTTCTGCCTACTCCATGGGAAAAAGGCATGGGTTTATCTGTGTATTTACAATTTACCTTAATTTAGTTAACCTACGACTTACATTATGACAACACCAAAACCCTTTCTGTGGGTATCCCCCGAATTCCCGGGGTTTATTTTATAACTTCCAATTTGAGTCCGCAAGATTTAATTTCTTAGTCGTACAGAATAGAGTTCATTGTTGAACAATCGGGAAACGAAGGGAATCCCCGTTGGTTGTGGATAGTTCGGTACGTAACACAATCAAAGTTTATAAGTGTTTCGCAAGTATTTGATCTACCTCGTAGATAATAAAGTTTAATATTGTGGATTGAGCAAGCTAAGGGAACTCCCTACATTTTTCTTTACTTTCGTGAATTTAGAAACAATCTCAATACTCGGTACTCAGTCGTCTTACGTACACCTGCGAGATACTGTCCTGCCTGGTCTAAGCTTATTTTATTGACTTTTGTGATTTTGTGTATGTGCCGCAAAGTTTGACGCTTGGTTTTCAGAAGCTTTTCATTACAAGTTTCTAAGTAGATATCACCATACACGAGTAGAGATACTTCAACGAAAATGTAAGTACCTATTTTAACATTACTTTACTTGTCTACTTACTTTGTTTCTAGGGTATTGTGTGAGAGTTTATACATATAATTTAGTAGTTGATTTTATATTGTTGACGGCACGGTTGGCGCAGTAGTTGAGTGATTGGCTGCTGCGCTGCGGGTCACGGGTTCGATTCCCGTACGGAACAAATATTTGTATGACCTACAGATAGGTGTTCCGGGTCTGGGTGTCTTGTGTATGTTAGTTTACATGATTGTGAGTGCACCCACGATACAGCAGTAATTCCTAGTGTGGTGCGACGTTTAAAAAAAAAAAAAAATATGTGCGATTTTATTTTATTGTTGCTTGTTAGATGTCTGTGCAAATAGACATTGATTATGAGTTCACGGTACGTATGTAAATGTATCCCGTTTTAAGTGTAGTGCCTAACTATAGATGCTATTTATATGTATTACCTAACTATTAAATTATGAAATATTTATATATTGTTTTAGGTCTGCAGTAAAGAAGACTATTTATAAGGAGTTTTTGAACAAACGCACACAATCAGCTATATGGGAACACTTTTTGAGGGCTGAAAATGGGCAAAGTGTCCAATGTAAACATTGTCAAAAATTTTTGAAGACTCCTGGTGGTGCTACTGGAGCACTACATACACATATGCGTGCTAAACATATTGGCGAGATGTCACAAGAGCAAGATGCGCAAAGGGCAAGTACTTCATCGTGCTTTCAAGCAAGAAAAAGTTTGGAACCTCCATCGAAGAAAACTAAACTAACGGATTACTTTTCCACTGAGTATTCCTTGGACGTTATAGTGACTAGAATGGCAGCATTGGATGGCATCCCATTAAGCAAATTTTGTACTTCTGAAGATCTAAGGTATGTTTTCAAAAAATCTGGCTATGATCTACCGAAATCTCCTTCAACTATTACCAAAATTGTCCTGGAACAGAGTTGTGCCATAAAAAAACAATTAATAAATCAGTTTAAAGATATGAAGTCCCAAAAAAAACGGTTTACTATAACGTTTGATGAATGGACCTCTACCCGGAACCGGAGGTATATGAATATAAATATTCATAATAAAGACCTAGAACCAGCTAAATATAAAAATTTAGGACTAGTAAGGATAAAGGGTTCAATGCCAGCTCACGTTGGAACTGTACTGCTGTTGAGTTTGAGTTTGAGTTTGAGTTTGAGTTTGAGAAAATCATCTAAATGACTTTTATTTGAAACTTGAAGATATAATTGCATTCACAACGGACGGAGCCAGTGTTATGGTTAAAATGGGCAAAAATTTTGATGGTCACCATCAGTTGTGTTTTGCTCACGGAATACAACTTGCAGTGCTGGACGTATTATATAAGACACGGAAAAGTACAACTACTGAACCAGAACTAGAAGATGAAGCTTCAGATACTGACACTGAAGAAATTGAAGAAAACGATGGCGGACTTTTCATAGAAGTACCTAGAGTTCTAGAACCAGAGTTTCTGTACAAAGATATTATAGTAAAAGTAAGAAAACTTGTTAAATCATTCAAAAAATCACCACTGAAGACCGATTTGTTGCAAAAATATTCTTTACAAGAGCATGGTAAAAGCCTCGATCTTATACTAGACTGCAAAACGCGATGGAACAGCTTATCAGATATGGTTGGACGATTTCTGAAATTGAAATCAAGTTTATGTAAGGCTTTATTAGACTTAAAATCAAATATAAGTTTCACAGACACAGAAATACAAGATCTACATAACATTCATCATAGTTTAGATATAATAAAAACTACAGTGATGGCATTGTGTCGCCGTGACTCGAATTTGTTAGCAGCAGATGCTGCGCTTCAGTTTATGTTAAATAAGCTTGATGCTCAGTCCAATGGGCTCAGTGACAAGCTTGCTGTATCCCTTAGAAAAAGAATAAAAGAAAGGCGAACAAATGTGTCTGGTGTCTTGCAGTATTTGCATAATAATGAAGACTATTATAAAACCGAAGAAACAGAAACTTTTACAAAACCGACGTCGGATTATATTAGAACATATGTTGCAAACTTATTAGAAAGGCTCAAATTTACACCGCCTACAAGTACACAAATGAGTTTAGATTCCGAAGCAGATGACAATGATGCTAATGATGGTTGTGGCGACGAGTTGACTGTTGCACAGCAACTAGAAAAAGAAATACAGAAAACTATGTCTACAGTAAACAAATCTGGAGTAAACACAGATCTTGAATCCATCATCAGAGTTGAAATGTGTATCTACGATAGCACTGGCGGCGGTCGTGAAGTTTTCCTAACAGCAGCTTATAATTATTTACTATGTATAATGCCTACTAGTGTTGAAGCAGAACGGGCATTTTCTTCTGCCGGCTATCTTTGTTCTAAACTAAGAAGTTCCCTTGGTGACAGAACATTGCATTCGTTATCATTTATGAGATCATATTATCAAGAACAAAGATTGGAAAAATAACCATATTTTATATTGTTTCTTACTTTTAAACCATTTGTGCGTGGTACATGTTTTGTTTGAATTGTTGATTGAGTTTAGTCAAAATCAAAATCGTCAATCAAATCAAAATATTACATTTTGATTTGATTGACGATTTTGATTTTGAGTTTAATTTTAAAATTATCATTTTAATCTGTAATTTACTTTTAATTCCTTAATATTATAATTTTTTTCATTTGAAGTTGTTTGATTTTTTACTTCTAAAATACGTAATAAGCCCAGAATTTATCGTGCTTTAAAAAATCAAAACAGTTAAGTACGTAATTACGTAGTTACGTAATTGAAGCATCAAAATGCGTAACTAGTTACGTAATTAGCAAATCCGTAATTTTGGAAGCACTACTGGTGTGCCAGATGATATGGAATATAGCGTGCTATTAACGTATGGAAGATTAGGGGTCTTGGTATGTAACAATGGTCATCCATCCAAAGGCCAACCCCGGCAAGCGTAGCTTAACCTGATCGATCGACCCGTGTGGCTGTTACAAGCCCCACTTATAGAAATAAAATCATTTATCAAATAATCTATCTGATACGTATTAATTAAGTATAATTTTACTTTTGTTGCGGGAAATATATTTTTTCTTACGAATGTTATAACAAAACATGTTTTGCAAGATTTAAAAATAAACTGAAATTTATAATAAGTCAATAAATAAAAATATTTCAATATCAAATGTCAACTGTATCAAGCAATCGTCCACTACTTATTTAAATCCCAACTATGTAATTCGTGAATAGACCTTGAATGTACCGTACGCGGCCATTGTGTTCAATAAAAGCGATACCGGTATCGAAACGATTTAGTCATTTCGTTTCGATACCGGTATCGCTTTTATTTGCCGACAGCGCAAACCACCACAAACACAACAACTACTGTTACTGTTGTTAGTTGCTATTGCTATGCTACTTTTCACTCACAAATGATCAGAACAAAGTAAATACCAGCGAAACGGAAGAACGGAGCAATATTTAGCAAATATTTTTATTACCTGTATCAGCTAACAAAACGTATGAATTCACGTTAAAAAAATATTTCGTTTGCAGTAGGTCTGTAAACAACACATTTAAAAAATGAAGATTTAATTAGGTTTTAATATATATGCTATTATTATTTTCTAACTAAATTCAACTTTAGTTCCAGAAAAAACTATTAAGATAAACAGAACATGAGAAGTTAATTAATACAAGTTCCGATAATGAAACCTGATTGTTATCGAGTGCCCTTGATTTTTTCTAGAGTAACGGTATTTTTGGACGCTAACATGAGCCTGACACAGATTTGCAGTTAAATTAAATTAATTTTAAAGATAAATATAGACACACTGACCCAACCTAGGGTAAGTATGTCCGCTTAGAGTATTCAAACTTATCATCGCCCTGCCTTTATGCCAATTTTATCTTTTAGAATATATCTTACAAAAACAAAATAGAACACCTATATCCCGGACATTGCCTGCAGCCTTAGCATGACGCTTTGTCTACGAATAGAAGACACAGCTCTAATTTTTCACTTTTTGTATGGAAAATATGAAAAATGATTACCAACATGTCGAGTTTTAGGGCCATAGGCTTTATAAAGGGGGTCAAAATTTTCATTATTTTTGAGTTAAAAGCAAAAAAAAAAAAGATACAGTAGGTACTGTTTTTGCACCTGAAGTGCAGTTGACTCTTCCTATTTTGCCGCCGTCGTCCTGTCTACACGGAACGTCATTTTTGTTTACTCTTCCTTCGACAAAACGGTGCTCGTGCTAAGCCTGCTGCCAAAAAACCGGTCCATAGCAAAAAGTAAAACAGGCATCTTTTTGTGCGTACCCATACTTGACTCTTTGCACAATGTCTATAAATACAAATAATGTAGTTATATTTGCATAATGGACTAGCAATAATATAAGTAGTTACTGAATTCACTTGTTCGAATCTCTTATTACAACAATGGCAAACCTACAAGTCATTTGTACATCTTGACATTGTGCGAACTCTGAAAGTAGACTCGAAAAAGTAATATTCCATCATATTTTTAATAAGCAATAACATTGTGATTATGAAATAGTTATAGAGCAGGAACTAAACATAGACGATAAGCGACCGATATGATTGTTTTGGCTCGGTTCTTTCAGAATTAATATCATACATATTAAACAAATAAATGTATAATCTCTACGACCATGCGTGTCTGATCTCTGACCTATAAAACTGTATTAACTTTGTAAAACTTGATTATTCAGATACACATACTACATTCTAGACTTGGTTCAAAAATGAAAAAGACAGATCAAAATACTTTTTTTTTTTTAAGTTTGTCTTTATTTTAGTCCTCCCTTATGCGCGAAAAAACTAGACTGCGTCGCTGATCAATTTGCTACAAGTAGCCTGCAAATCGATAAAAACATAGCTTCTTGGAGTAGTCGCCAGAGGCGTAGTGCGCTAACGACTCCATTCCTACCTGATGATAGGAAGAGAACATACTTACCACCATTGAAAAATAGCACATTCAGTAGTGTCTACGATTGCCAAATAATATAGATGTACTACAGGTATTTAATACACCATAATAATAAAATAAAATTAAACGCCTATTCTTAGCTTTGAATTCCAACAACAACACCACAAATTGTTCTAAATAATCCGGCGCTGCGGCGTGATAATCACGCGACACAAAGCTTGTTTAATAGATTGAGCAGAGCACTTCTTGTCCACAAAAACATTTTTCATGAGAAAATAAATAAATAATAATTATTATTTGTCCCCAGGATCACGACGGCGCGCCTCCAACGCCTCCAAGAATATAAAACAAGGATTCCATCATCAAAGGGTCACGCTAACAATTAATTCCAGTAATTGTATTATATAGTGAAATGTACCGCACCGAGTTGTGGACAGCGAGAACGTCATCACAACTTAAGTGTAGATGTATAAGATCTTGTATAGGTATTATGTACTGATAAGGTTTATTATAAACGATTGGAAAGTTTCGATAAAGTTAACAATTTCGTTTCGCTGTTGCTGCCTTGCCTTTGAAATTAAATTTAGAATACATAGAAGGCATCACAATAATAATTCTTATGAACGTGAAAATGGCGGTTTAAGATGAATTTTTCCACTGCTCCCTCTAATTTATTGTAAACTTTGTATGTATCAGTTGGTGCTATATTTTTTCATCTACTTATATAAGCCTACAATAGTGTGAGAATCATTTTCAATGCACTTTAACAAATACTTGTGTTTTTATTACGACATGAAAATATAGCACGGGAGCTATTGTTAAAATTTTTCTAGTGAATTATACCCGACCGATTCGTACTTGTAGACTAGATTCGTAATAAATGATCAGCAAAATAGTCGGTTAGTGTTCCCGCGGTGGAGCTATAAGTAAGGAAAGCTTGAAATAGTTAAAACTCTTTTCATATAATGTAAAGTATGTTTTGGACAGTATAAAAAAAAAGTTATTGGATTATTAAAAAAAAATATGACAAAGGCTTCTCCGTGTCTCTGACTCAGTTCACCAGATACCGATCTTTTCCCAGAATAAAAAAGTCTGCCGGTATAAATTATTGCATAAAAGCATAATCAGCCTATAATGTGGGACACAGTCCTCTCTGAGAGGGATGACTGGTATTTAATAATATTTCTAATTGCAAGTTCAATCTTTCATTCCCGTTAATTCCACCACTACATGCGTGACTGACCGTAAACTATTTGCTGGTCCTATTATTATTACTAATATCAGCCGGTATAAAATGAGTTTCTCAAATTAACGGTAGCTCCTGTACTAAAATTTTTAGCATCACAGTAAGTGCAATACTATTAAATCTCAAACTGTAATCAAGATCTGACTTTTATAAAGTATTAATGATTAGAAAAGAGTTGTCCAGTTCACGTTTGAAAGTACCTGACGCGATGAAAGACATTTATGGCATAAATTTTTAATCGAGAAAAAGTTTGTTGTCGTAGTTACATAGTTTGAGCTGCAATACGCTGCCCGCTATTTTTTGTTGGATTATATAATAACCCTCTATTGGTTTGCGAATGCCAAACAGTTGCTCAGGCCATTTACTGAACGAAAACCAATGTCTGCGGCTATAAGAGTTCATTTTACGAGATCGTAATAACGTATATTAATTGGGGAAATAAGATTTCTCCTCAATCGTGATAAACACCTCCTACAAAGTTGTTCATAACTTTGCCTCTGATGCAAGTAACTATTAAGTATTTGCAATTTTCTTGTTATTTTTGCTTGAGTTACACTTAGTATAAAAGTGAGATGAGAAAAATAAAATATACCACTAATGTACGGTGGCCAGCACATCAAGTTCCACAAACTATAAAATTTTCTCATTCGATTTTGAACTTAATCATTAACATTTTAAAGTTTAATATTGGAAATTTTTTACAGTTTCGTGTAGCTTGATGTGCTGGCCATTGTACGTCATATCATATGAACACATACAAGGAGATTATTTTTCCACAAAAAACTATAGTTAAGTTTATTTTTCGATTCGAACTAATACATATTCCACTAGTTTTAGTTAATTCACTTGGGTTGGGTAATATTTTCAACCATATTTTATTTCTGAGTTACTGTATTGATTATACATAATATTAATTATTCATATTATGTATTTTAATTTTGACAAAACCAATCGAGATTATATTTATCGAGAGTAATAAATATAACTGTGAGAAACGAATTGTTTTATTTCAGGAAAACCCCAAGATTCTTAAGCAAGGACCACAAACTAGTTTGACCGATAACGCTGTACCTCGTCTTAGGTATGTGCGCAGCGAGAAGAGAGGGGGGGGGGCAGTACAGGTCGCACATTCGTCAAGGCTCACGGCGTCCCGCCCCCCGCCTCGCCGCGCATTCCAACGTACAGCGGTATGGGTCAAACTATAGGCTTAATACAGATCATGACATTTTGCTAATTACTGGCCTAGATTTCACTTGGTCACCACTGACCTAAGGCGATTAACACACTGCCACGCACCACGCAGCGTAGCGCGTGAATGCATGTTTTAACGTTGCGTTTTAATGCGCGTGGATGCATTTTCTGTGTGTTGGACTTTGCGTGTTTTCTATACAAACGGAGACACTCACAAGCAACGTTAAAACACGCATTCACGCGCTACGCTGCGTGGTGCGTGGCAGTGTGTTAATCGCCTTAAAGACAATGCTGTCATTGAAAGGGAACTGAGGGTTCTTTCCGTGCGTGCGCATTATGATAGCCCGCAGGTTTGTACGTTGTACTGCAGACGGAAAGGTGACTTTAGGTGGAGGTCTTTAGAGCATTCTGTACCACCTATACATGCAGGCAGGTTATAGAGGAATATTTGCGGGCGTCGTATGGAGCCCTTCGTGGACGATTTAATAACGCGTTCAGAAAACTGATGGGGTTGCCATGGCGTTGCAGTGCGTCAGGGATGTTTGCGGCGGCGCGTGTAGATTACGCACAATAATGCGCAAGCGCGCAGTATAGATGGTGACTCTAGTCATGGCCAGCCCTAACAGGGTTCTGACAATGATTGCTGACAGTGGACTGTCCGTATTTCATTCACTGGGGTCAGTTACATGTGCCATCGTATCGTTTTGTTTACTAACACTTAGTTTTAAGGAAAATGTTATTAACCATATGAGTCTTCGCTCGAATTAAATAGCTAGAGTTTTAATGTCAGGCTATTTAGTAGTACGAACAAAACCAATGAATATGTGCCTCAGAAACTGAATAAACTACGCAATGATGTAAAAACTATGTATTTGGGTGATAATAGAAAAATAAACATGCAAAATGCGAATTCTGTCAATATGAACGTGAAAATTGCCTAGCTAAAACTCGGTTAAAATGTACTTACAACGGATTATGCTAAAACGCACTAGCGACTGGTAACTTAAAAAGACCATTTAATCAGAACATACCTATAAAATATTGCTTCTCATCCAAAAATGGAGTTATTCTATTGAGTAGTATAAAAATACGTTACCTCAATTTACTCTCTAAAGTCATTTCCACGCAAACACATTGCATTATAAAACATAGAACAGTTCTGACCCCTGCAGGGGTATGTGTTTATCATGAGTCCTGTATCCTATCCACTTCACCTTTTACCTTTTTGAGTAATGCACTTATTTTCTTGTACTTTCCTGTGGAGTTGGGTAGATTTTCGAAATTGATGACGTCACAGATGTCTTTAGCGAATTTGTCGTCTGTGGGTAGTTTGAGGTATGAGGAAGCGATATTCATGACTGGTGTTCCGAATAGCGTTCCCTTTACGTGGCCAGGTTTTGATTCAGGGGCGCCGAGGACCTCAGATACACTGTCTTTTCTTTTATCCTCATTGTCATTACCTTCTGGAATGGTTGATGAAGATGTAGAACCTTCTTCATCAACTGTTTTAGAAGACTGTGGTTCAGTTGATGGTTCTGCCGTTGATTCACTAGGACTTTCTTCTGGATTTGTGGCTTCAATCTGAGTATCTTTACTCTTTGCGTCAGTTGTAGGTTCTTCCTGCGTGGTTACCGTATCACTGTCAAGATTAGTTTTTTGATTACTTTCAGAGTCAGTTTTAACATTTTCTTCTTTAATATCATCTTCTACATTCTGTTTTTCGTCAACATTTGCAGTGTCCATGGTTACGTCAATGTCGTCAATAGTCTTGTCTTCTATATTCTCCTCTGTGCTGTCCAGTATACTGATAATGGATGTGTTTGGTGTATCGCCTTCTAATGCATTTAATAGTAGTCTCTTCTTTTCTTCTAAATCGTCTAAAGTTGGACTGCTGCGTCCACTGCTTTGGGATTTGGCCTGAAAGATTTTAAAGTATTGTATGGATTATAGGTTTTTCGGTTGGCGTAGACGCCCCATTATAACATAATATTAAATAAACCACCAGACTTATTTATGTTAAAATTTTCAAACCTTTGATCTGTGAAACTATGGTTGGTTTTTTATAACAAAACAATGTTTTGAAGATATGGGCAATCCAGTTGTGAACGTCGTTCGGCTGCATGATGCAAACAGATTATCCTCAAAAAAAAAAAAGCAAAGAGAATATTAAACGAAGTCTACAATAACTTACATCATCCTCGTCAATAGTAATAAGATCGGTGACAGGAATGGGTATGTCCCCAATCTTGATGACCTCTATCACTTCGATGTCATCGCCCGAGCTCTCCAGCTTGTCGTCCGCGGGCGGCGCGGGTGGCGCGGGTGGCAGGGGCGGAAGGGGCGGAGGGGGCGGCGGCATCTCGGGCGGGGGCGGCGGCGGCGGCGGGGCCTCGTCCGGCAGGGGGGGGTTGGACGGGAATTCTGCTACTTCTGTGAATACATTATAAACAAAGTCAAATTTTTCTATTAGACCATTCATAGGCACTTTTGAAGGCAACAAAGATGCCGTCACTAGTGCCAGTCCCTAGCATCAAGTGGAATGACAACTCACTGGCTGGTCTAGCGTAGTTGCCAGTGTATCTATAGTTAGAAAGTAAGTTGGGAGTCTTATTTTCTACGAAATGTATGGGAAAAGTTTTGGCGATTTGTCTTTTCTAGTTCTCAAACCTCAGTTGATCCGACCGTTTTTTGATCCTTATAAAAAACAGGATCGATTGTCATCAAAAAGTTTTTATGAAAATTGCCCATTTTCTTGCAGAGTTTTTTTTTTTTTTTTTTTTTTCAAAATCTGTGAATGGGGATCCAAACTTGTCACTTAAATAAAGACCTTCTCTACAACGGTTAATGTACCTGCCCTTACTACATCATCTCAAAAATTCATTCTGTATAATTAACTAGCGAGCCGCCCCTGCTTCGCACGGTTGGTACGACTTGACAAAACATAGAGATTTCTTTTTTTAGGTAAGATATTAATGTTTTATACACATAAACCTTACGGAATAAATTCTCGAAATGCTGGTGAAACCCGCAGCATCAAAATCCGTTGCGTAGTTTAAAAGAACAACGCAGTCACACAGACATATGCAAAAGCGACTTTAATCAATACAAATAAAATTGAAATGAGTGTTTATAATGTCAAAAAAAAAAACAAAAAAAATAATTGTGTCTGTTCCGGATAATCTCCGAAACGACTGGACCGATTTTGACGGAACTTTCACTGGCAGATACATAGCTGCTATTATAAAGAGTTACTTATCGTTATTTTATCTATTCTATCGTCGATCAACGATCGATCGGTGTGGTAACAACTGACGACCGACGTCGACTGATCCATTCTATCATCGATCGACAATCCATCGATTGGTGTGCCTACTTTTATTTTAGAAAAAGCCACGCGGGCAGCAGCTTGTTTATAATATGTATAGATATACATTCGCAACTCACCGTCTCCACTATCGAGTTCCATCTCTGCCTGTCCCTCGAGCGTGTTGTTGGCGGAGGCCGACGGGAAGAACGTGAGTTTCTTGCGCTTGTACGCCTTCATAGCGTTGGGAGCCAAGAACTGAAGCATCGTCATCTTGCTGTCCTGCTCTGCCATCGGCGGCAAACCAAACTCTTGCGACTCCTGGATATTTTAATAGAGGAAAATAAGGTAGTATCTAACTAAATGGCAATAAGTAGACGACGTCATTAAATCATACTCTTCTCTTCTTGTTCTTACACACTATTGTCTACATTAATTCTTTTTCATTTTGAAAGCTATAGCTATGATGATACTGAAACCTTATACAACGTGTAACGGAATAAACGCAAGAGCTCATACACCCCAATTAGAATATTAAATTATAAGACTAAAATAATATCTGTAATTTAATTTAATTAAACCACACCTAGTATTTTTTTATAAAATAGACGTCCTGACTAAACATGAAACGTTTGAGCAAACTACTCGATCTCCACGCACACTAATAGCGCGCAATAGCGCGCCGCACACGTGTGTGTACGGCCGGCCAGCTGGCTAGGTAGGTAGGTACTGCAACCGTACGCACTAGGTATGTATGTACGTTAGTTCAATACCGAACATTAGTAGTAAAATTATGATTCCATCTTTCCATCACACTTTCACAGGCTTTGGACTGTAGGCTATGAATAATTTTGTTTACTTAATTCTAAGATATTAGGTTTACGTTTTGAAATCAAGCAACTTTTCGCCCGTCTACGTTCTATCAGTAAACGTAGGTAGAGGGTGGTCTTTTCGGCGGCCGCCCGACCTACTTAATATTATCTCTGATGCGTACCTAACGGTCGCCATATCATATTCAAAGTCTGCAAGTTTAAAAGATTTGAATCATAATTACAGTAATTAAAATCGCGAAAGATAAAGGTACTTACAGAACTGAACTATTTACACTACACTATTTCTTCGTCGCCTTTTTAATAGACTTTCAAAATGTCCACCGCCTTGCTCGATGCACTTTATTGCACGTTTTCTTAAGTTAAATTTTAGTTTATTTAGCACTTCGGTGTCACTTTGCACAACACTAAATGCATGTTCAATTTTTTGTTTGAGGTCTTCGACACTTGTTGCTTCGTTAGCGTATACGAGCGATTTTATTCGACCCCACAAATAAAAGTCTAATGGCGTTAGATCTGCCGATCTGGGAGGCCACTGCACTGGTCCTCCACGACCAATCCAACGGGGGCCATATTCCGCATCAAGATGCTGCCGAACGTCCCATGTGAAATGCGCGGGAGCACCGTCGTGTTGGTAAAAGACGTCTCTTAAAAAGATGAGAGGGACGTCCTCCAATAATTCGGACAATGTTTCCTGCAAGAACTGTAGGTAGGTATCTCCAGTCAACCTCGGTAGAAAGACAGGGCCGAGTACGCGTGTACCTAAGACGCCCGCCCACACGTTCACGGAGAACCTGTGCTGAAAAGAATCAACACGGCATGCATGTGGATTCTCGTGTCTCCACAACTGCTGGTTATGCTGGTTGTAAATGCCAACTCGCGTGAAGGTGCTCTCGTCCGTCCAGATGATGTTTCCTTGCCAGTTCTCCAACAACCATCTACTAAAATCCAGACGTGGTAAGTAGTCGTTCGGCGTCAGCTCCTGACAACGTCGTAGGTGAAACGGGTGTTCACCATCAGCGCGTAACGTGCGCCAAACGTACATGTGGCTGCAGTCAAACAATGGCGCTGCTTCTCTCGTGCTGCTCTCTGGGTGTTCGTCAAAATAATTGAGAATGTTTGCTTGTAACCTTGTAGTGCGCACATTCGCCCCTCTATCTATTGCCGTGTTAGGACGAAAGGTACCGGAGTCCCTCAGACGCTGAGTTGCACTTAACATTGTCCTGGCGCTCACTCTGGTACCATATCTTGTGTTGAACTCTCGACACGCTAACTCGACATTATCGTAGCAACGAGCTAGTGTCCTCACCATCTCCGTGTACTGAATGTTGGTGTATTGGAAAGCCATCACGCGCGTAAACAAATAAAAATTCGGGAACACTTGTCACTGCCGGCTAATAACTGAAACCCTTTGATATGGAGCGGGCGCGCCGCGGGCGGTGACGGCGCTTGCGTCGGCATATCAAACGTCAAAGGGGCAAGTCGGCCAATGTATCTCGCTCTTTCACATAAATCTTCCATTTGCAAAAAAACGAACCAAAAAATTCCTAGTATTTTGGCATTTCTCAACAAAAAATTGTGAAATACGGTCTACACACACATTCGGTCGTGCATTTACAAAAAGCTTTATTACTTTGGGATTAGGTCTAAATTTCCTTAAATTGACATTTATTTTAACACAACTAGCTCAAATGTAATAAAAAGTAATGTTTATGTGTGTGTAAAGAAAGCTATGACCGAACTAAGTACAAATTCGGTTTTGCATTTAAATAAGACTTATTGCTTTGCAATAAGGATTAAGCTTCCTTAAATTAACTATTTTATTTAACGCGCACTACACATAGGATAGCTATGAGCGTATTACAAATTCAGTCATGCATTTGAATAGGCTTTATTCCTTTGAAATAAGGCTTAAATTTCCTTAAATAAAATATATTATTGCCTTGTTATGACACGGTGGTTCTAATTTCAGTTAAATAAAAGATTTTTTCCTGAAAAATTAACATATATAAATAATACCGGAAATCGATTCAGAAGCCGATTCTGAGCAAGCTACTTTCAGGTCTTGCGCTTATTCTGTTACACGTTGTATATATACAGGGTGTTTGGCAGAACGTTGAACATACGAAAATGGTGGATAGGTGGGGTCATCTGCTACTTACTCAGCCCTAATTTATTTGGCCCTGGCCCCCTGAATATAAAAAAAAAAATTGTTTGCTTTCTTTTAGTTTCACCACTTTCTTAACTTTAAAGTGTATTTTTTTATTAAAAATGGGTAAAACAGGCAATATTTTAGTTTATTTTTTTATCTTTAATATTGGCAGATTCTTATAAAATTATTGCTTTATTCAGATGTTAGCTAGAAAAAAAGTTATGACTCCTCAAACTTACAGAAAGATGTAATAAATAAAAATATTGCCTGTTTTACCCATTTTTAATACAAATTACACTTTAAAGTTAAGAAAGTGGTGAAACTAGAAGAAAGCAAAAATTTTTTTTTTTTAATATCCAGGGGGCCAGGGCCAAATAAATTAGGCCTGAGTAAGTAGCAGATGACCCCACCTATCCACCATTTTCGTATGTTCAACGTTCTGCCAAACACCCTGTATATAGTTATCTAACCTAGTGGACGGTCTCGGAAGTCACAAATACTACCCGTATTCTAATCTAAAACAGAATTAGTTTTAGAATCACACTAATAATATAAAGGCGATAGTTTGTGTGTGTTTGGCTCTTCTTAACGCTCAAACGGCTGGACCAATTTTGATAAAATGCTATACGGAGGTAGCTGACACCCTGGATTAACATATAAGCTACTTTTTATCCCGATATTCCCACGGGATCGACACTTATGCGGGTGAAACCGCGGGGCGCAGCTAGTTAAGTTTTTTTTTTTATGGTTCAATAATTTTAAGATTTTGTATTTTTTTTTTGTATTTTTTCATTGTTTTTTAAATTAGTGTAAAAATTCAGTGTACATTGTGTATTAGTCTAAGCCTTCTCATGCTGATCTATGTAAATGGAGAATGCTCGACCCCTATCATACAGATGTCCTAGTTCAGGGGTTGAGACCCCATTGATGTAACGTGTACTGGAGTTTTGAAATAAATTACTATTTCTCCTTTCGCAGGTCTGCAGCGAAATTTTCTTAAGAAATAAGCAGTGCGTTTGCACTCAATACTTATATGTCGTTTATTCGTATCTGTATCTATTTTACTGTGTAAAACTGAAAACTAATGTCATTTTTAGCCACCAGAGCACATTCAACTCAAAACTATCGAATTAAATAATTGAAACAACTCACTAACAATTTTACTTTCCTACTAATTTTGAACAAAACCATTGAACGTGTAACCCAACCAATTTGAAATCAAAATAATTTTAAGCCAATTGTATTGTATCGGTGACCGTTACCTAATCCTAAAAATGGAATTCGAGATCAAAAATGTGCTGAGATTATGTCATGCTCACTCAAATGTCTCGCTGGTGGTGGTGTGTGTATTGGATCATTAAGTTCCCTTCAAAATGGTTGAGCGAATGGTGCTGATCCATGCGTCATGTTCGTGAACGGGCGTCGTCAGTTGGGACTGGTCATCTCTTAGCTGACACGGCATATTTAAATTTTTGAATTATTTTATTACGGACGCTTCTAACGTGCACGTCTTTCTACATTGTTCTCAAAGAATGATGTAACCAATATTTTGTTTTAAAAGAGTGTCCGTGCAGTTTCTTGCCAGTTTTTCTATAGATACCTACTATGCTTTGGAATAGGCAACTAGTTTCATCTTTCTGACTGACCCCTTAACAATTAAAAAATGCCTGTAATTGGTCTATTTGAAATAAATGCTTTGAGTTTTAAAACTGCTGAAAGAGCTTACATTTTTTATAAAGGATGGTAAATTATTATGTAACTAGCTTCTGCCCGTGACTTTGTCCGCGTGACATTTACTTGTCCCCTCCCGTTCCCCAATCAGTTCTCGAGATATCATCAAAAAAGTTGTTCTATACAAAATAAGCCTGTCACAATCACAACACCAATTTTATATCGTCAGCTCGACGTCCGTGTGTCACTGCAGGGATCCAGCAGAATATCAGCGTCAGGTATATTTGCCTGACACATGCTGAGCTGGACTCCCATTTGGTGCAACTTTGAGACGCACACCGCACCATGTATATTTATTTATTTTATATTTTATCATTTTAATTGAATTTGGTTATAATTTGCATGTTGTAATAGTTATTCTGCTATTCGGGGCGTAGACAAATCCAACAAATCCAAAATCATAAAAATCGTTCCAGCCGTTCTTGAGTTTTAAATTGTTTTTTTTTTACGTTGTTTTATATATTAAAATTGTGCTCCTTCGTAGGTGATTTCTTTTTGGCATAATTTGTACGTATCTTTGGCAGGACAAGTAAGCTGGGTCGACGAAGACTGCGTTTACATATTTGAGATTTATTGGTAAATGTTATGCTTGTGTGAATAGTTAAAAATAGAGTTTAGTTCTCTGTTGGATTACCTTATTGATGATATCTTACCTCTATATACCGCGAACTGGCTGGTACGTTGAACCCAGGGAAGTCAAGTATCTTCTTGATGTCGAACTTATCTTTGGAGCCAGGTTCGCTCACCTCGCCCTCTTCCTCTTCCGGCTCTAATATTGCAGTACCCTGTAAATAATTTTATTTGAATAACAAAAAAAATCCAAAATAAAAGTAGCCTTAGTTACTGCTTATAACATCAACTATGTGCCAGTGAAAGTCCTGTCAAAAAAAGGTTCAGCCATTTCGGTGATAAGCCGGAACAAACAGACAAAAATTTTAAAAACTGTTGTTTTGTTTAAACTTTCTTATGCATTTAGAAAAAAGCTGTAATTTTGAAATTACAAACACTTCAATTTAATTTATTGAAGTGGTAAAAAAAAGAAAAAAAAGGTGGTGAAATTCTAAATACTTATTTTATTGTAATTTATAATATTAATAATGTAAATTGTGTAATATATAATATAAAAATATAAAAATATAACTTAAAACCAAATATATAAATACTTATATAAAATAGAAATACCATAAAAGCAAACGATACTATTTTAATGATACTTTAGAGGTATGAGGAGCAGGGTGTAAAGTTCACTCATACTCTATAGTAAAGGGAGGATCCTCCAACCAGACGGGTGTTGTATCAACTGCCCAACGGTTGATGTCGGGATGTTGTATATATGTTAGTCGCGCGGTGAACTCTGATAGCGCGATGCAGGATTTGTGACGTCAGGTCTTTGATGCGTAGTTCGCATGTGGCGTTGTTGATACCGCCACATTACTCCCCTCCGGAGACCGGAGGTCAATAGTGGACTGAGTCAGTGCATATGATGATATTCCAATTTGATTTAATATTACTTTTTATTTTTTTCTTACTAAAAAGCGCCTTCATCCTCTCTCTCCTATTAAAAATTAACTTTGCTGTGCCCGACAGGGTCCATAATTGATTCGATGTATATCTGTATATATTTAACATACCAACTGTTATATGTACACATTATGGAATGCAATAAAGTATTGAGTAACTTCTTTAGCCACGTTGAGCAATTTTTGGTAGGGGTAAAACTTATGGGTTCACGTCAATGAAATGCGTGACATACTCGTGACGTGTTGCACCAGACTATCAGTTATTCCAAAGTTTTGAGTTTTCACTTCTGTCGGCAGTAGAGCCCACTCCCGCTCACCGCGAGGAGGCCCAGTAACAGTGTGATTTGAAATACAATAAAAATAATACAATATGTGATCTTGCACTTATCGGCTGCTGCTGATAATTGCAAGATCTATTAATTTGGCTGGGTAATCTGTCAGGCTATTTAAGTTACCCTAGTATACCAGCATGTCTTAGAACTAATAATTCAAAGAGTTGCCAACTTTTTGTACAAGGAATAAAGTGTATTATGGTCAAAGTGGGAAAATAAACAGTATCTCGAAAAAATTTACAGTATTTGAAGTATTTTTTTTTTTTAATGTATTCCTAAATCATTCGTGCTACTTGCGCAATGCTTCAATTCAGCACCAATTTCGTAAGCCTCACCAAATAGATGAGGAGCAATTTTTTATCAAATGTATTGAAGCTCTATTTCTGTCGTTCCACCACTTAGCATTCGTCACTCATTCTGAGAATACTGAGGTGGCAAAACTAACTACATTTAATACTAGATTCAAAAGGTATTCTGACTGCGTCCCGAAAATTCGGGTCATTTACCAGTTTCATTCTGAAATTAAGGCTAGCTGAATCACCGCGCCCATGCCCAGGTGCATGCGCGATGTTCTAAAGTTATTATTTAGGCATAGCTCTGGATATCAGTGAAAACAGTATATCCATATACTTTATTTTTGTTGAACAGTAAACAGTATTTTAGAGTGGAAAACAGTATAATACTGTTTTTAACAGTATGGTTGGCAACCCTAGTGATATCTATCAACCTGCATTGAGCCCACATGATGGATTAGAGCAGTGGGAAATTTATAGTCTGATTATTCTTATGCTACTACCATAGTAAAATTTATTTACCGTTGAATCAAACATAGTGATGCCAGAATGGGATATCCTGGCTTCCTCAAGCCATCCAGGAGGGTATCCTAGTAAACGCATGCGGTAGATATGAAGTGGTAACTCATTTCTCTTGAGTCCCAGGGCATGCCGCAGCTCCCCAGATATTCTACCAGGTATTAGATGCCCGTATTTCTGTTCATCTTCGACATGGTATCGTCTGAAATGGAGACATATAAACATTTACTAAAATACAATTTTATGTTGTCATTAAAATATTTGAAAAAAAAAAAATATAAATATGGGGAGTGAAAAAAAGTTTAAGGTGTGACATTGAAATATTTGACTCCTCTATAATTTTCTTCATCATCATCATCATCATTTCAGCCGAAAGACGTCCACTGCTGGACATAAGCCTCCCCGAATTGGGGGGGTTTGCCATAATCACCACGCTTGGCAGGCGGGTTGGTGATCGCAGTATTGTGTTAAAAACGCATAGAGAACGATGCTGCCCATTTTCTAGTAAGTCCCTTAGTCGCCTTTTACAACATCCACGGGAGAAAATAGGATGGTGCTATTCTTTACGTCCGGCACCACACGGTACCCGGTATAATTTCTTACTGTGACATTAAGAAATCTGAAAGATAAACCTATATTGTAGCGAGTAACACTGTCAAGATTGTTCTTTTTACAAATTGCAACAATCATCTGACTAGCCGTTTTCCGACCATGTTGGGGTTTGGCTTCCAGTTTAACCGGTTACAGCTGAATACCAGTATTTTATATGGAGCGACTGCCTATCAGACCTCCACAACCCAGTTACTGGGTAATACGATACCTCTTGGACCTTGGAAGACTAGCTATAAGATTTTAGAGCTTCTGACGACCTGTAACAACTTACAAAGATCCACGAATAACAGCCGGTACCAAGGGCTTAATGTTCTATCTGAGGCACGGACGGGTCTTGATATGCAAAGATGGTCACCCATCCACGGACCAACCGCGGCAAGGATAGCTTAACCTTATCGATCGACCCGAGCGTCTTCTGTTATTACTTAGCCACAAGCCCCCTATAAAATGCAACAATATGCTTTTGAAATATCTGGTATTTCAGTTGATTTTACCGTAAAACGCAAGGACACTTAGGGCTGGTTGTTTCAAACTGTTCGTTAACGTAACATACGTACGTCAAATAATAACGATTACATATGATGTTTAATGTTCGTTAAATACAAAGTGTTGTTTCACTGCATAAAAACCGATCGTCAAAGTTCAAATGTAAAGGAATAAAATGACGTTAACCAGTGGGTATGACACCTGTTACTGTAATCGTTTTTTTAACAAACGTCAAAGGCATAATTTTGTGAAACAACGGTTTGAAGATAGTTAGCGCTATTTATGACGTATACGTGCGTTAAGTGGGCGTGAAACAACCCGCCCTTAATCATTAATTATAACACAGTAAACACATTAGAGTCCTTTTTGGCAAGGAACTACATTATTTCAACATTAAAATCCATTTTAAAAATTCGTTCCGATTCACCCCTGCATCCCTATTCACCCCGTTTTACAGTTTAAATTAATTCTGTCATTGACAACCTACCCAACTCTAAGTGAATTCATGGCCTTTCTTTTCTCTGATATTCTAGCGTGATCTCTTGGCAAAGGGCACTCTCTGAGTTGATGACTGCCGTCACAGTTGAAGCAGCACGGTCCTCTCCGTAGTGGCGGAGGGGTTGCTTCCTTGTCAGGGACATTTGTTATGACTGTTGATGAAGCCTGAAAACAACAAGTTGGGTTTTTGAATCAGAGTTGTAGTTTATGCAATTAAGATATACTAATGTAAAATATTAATTTGGTTTAAATAGTTTTTTTTTTTAAATCTTTTATATGACCATTTTCTATTTAATTAAGTACCTGGTACTTGTTGAATGGCCTACACTGTCCTCCCATATCTATTAACATTAGAAAATATTGTAAAAGCTAATTATTTTTAAAGGAGTAACTGTGGAGTTTCTTGACAGCTCTTCTCCATAGGAAACAACCAATTGGAACTGTGCACCTAGCTTCTGACGATTCATAAGTGCCCACATAGGTTTATGTGAAATAAAATATTTTGATTAGATTAGTTTCTTTTATTAATTTTCTTATTATGTTCCCTAGAGGTGATAAATACCTACAACAACAATAACCACCTACGATAATATAATAACCACCTTTTTTTACTAACACACAAAAATTTACTAAATAATTTCAATATAATGAGTTTATTTTTATTTTTAGAATCACTGGTCTTAATCAGTGCAAGTAGTTATAACAAAACAATGAGTCAATTTTGCACTCACAACCAAAGCTATGGACTGTATGTACAGTGGCCAGCACATCAAGCTACATGAGACCGTCAAATTTCCCCAAACGATTTTGAACTTTATAATGTAGGTGATTAAGTTTAAAATCGAATGAGAAAATTTGGCAGTTTGTCGTAACTTGATGTGCTGGCCACCGTACATGGCTTTTTATTATAGTACAGCACTTGAAAACACACTCAAGATAACAAAAGTACCTTTCACATCATGCTGTCATAAAATGCAGTATAATAAAATGAAGAAACTATTAAGGCGACGATAAGCGATTAATGATTTTATACTGAAGGTCACGTCTAAACGAGTAGTGTTAATGATATGGAAAAAATATATGTTAAATTATAGCATTTTAGATTGTGTTTATATTACATAGTGAAATTAATTTGTAAAGTTATATCTAACCCGCAAAAAAAACTGAGAATCACGCAAAATCTATCAAAGCGTATTTTTCTGAAACCTTCACCTTTTTAAAGATAATTTAATTATTGATCTTTTAGCATACGTTTTATTAAAATACATTTTGTTTTATGTATAATATATTATAATGCGTCTTATTTGGGACAGCGCTCCTGGATGAGCGAGTCCTATTACTGGCTGGACGTAAGACGCGTTGCGTGAGCTCAGTACAGAACACTCAAGGTCACTGGCATATCTGGGCCTTAAGTTTGTTGTGTAAAGTATATCTTAATTTATAATCTGTAGACATAGAATTTGCAATTTAACTGTAAAATGGCAATGGAGTGGCAAGTGTGTCAGATTTGGACCGAAATTTTTAACTTTAGCTTTATATTTAATTTAGCTTTTTTTATCTGTGTGTTTATATGAATATGATCATCATCTGCATAGTCTTTTCCCAAGTATGTTGGGGTCAGCTTCCAGTCTAACCGGATGCAGCCAGTATAGAATAGTTCTGGGCAGACTGGGAGACATTATTAACCTTTTAACCGCCTCGGTCGGACTAATACGACAATTGTTTTCGTACCCGTGCCGGTGTTCGAACTGAGTGCACGCTCGACACGAGCGTCCGGGTGGCGGGGCGGCGCGTGCGGCGTTCATGTTAAACACAATCATACAATCCCTCGCTCGCGAGTGTCCTGAGTGGCGGCGAGCGGTGCGGCGAACAATCTTTCGCCGCTTGCACGCGACGCAAAACGCCCCGCCGCACGCCTTTTCACTCAGGCCGTACACTTAATATACAGATAGAAAAATCATAAAGAGGGCTGGCGATGTAGATGATGCCGAAACACAAAAAAAAAACGAACATAGGTCCTTAGTCGTATAAATACGACTGAGAACCTATGTTCGTTTTTTTTTATATCATTGTACGACCATATTTGTCGTAGATATTTATTTGTAGATTTATGAGCCAGGCGCTGGGGGCACGGCAATTGATAAAAAACCAAGCGGTCAATGGGTAACTTCTGGAAGTAGGTGGGCTGGTTGGAATAACCACCGACGGCCGCTATAGCTCACGCACAATGGTCCGTCTGAAGGACTAAGTGCGGATCCGAAACCCTCTAACATAGAACATAGATAGAACCAGTATAGAAATATGATACAAGTCAAAATCAATCTGCCTAGTCTTCCAAACTATGTCTTGTTAAGAAGGGTAGAATGAAACCTACTTCTGTTAATACTTCTTTATTTTTATAAACCGTACGTACGTACGTACGTACTGAAGATCATATTGACGCTTCGCCACTGGTGTGCTGAGCAAGTCGGACGGTCGCGCCATTTTATAAAACAGTGACGTCGCCGTTCAGCACTGCACTCAACTTCGGCCAATTTCCATCTCAGGCCAGCAGCGGGATATTGCCTGCAACTACAGGGGAGTACCTATCCCTGCAGAAGTGTCAACAGACGTCCGTAACCTACGACCTACAAAATATTCGTGTGTGTCTCCGGCTTAACCAGCTTGGTTTTATTTAATAAATACTTTTTTATGGTACACACCCGTTCTTTTATTCAGTCGCCAATTGTCAGGTGGGAATCGAACGGGTGGAGGCTATTGTCTTTTATATCCATAGCAACTGTTGTTTACTTGTCAATATGTTCTTTCTTGTCACTTAATCAACGTTCCTTATTTTAATTGCTAAATTAGTTTTAACATGTCTATGTTGGGATCGGTTAAGGTCCAGTCTAACCAGTAGCAGCTGAATACCAATCATGGAGCGACTGCCTATCTGATCTCCAAAACCCAGTCACTGGGTAATACAATACCCCTTTGACTTTGACTTTGGTAAGACTGGTTGTTATACTTTCGGGCTTCTAATGACCTGTAACGGCATAACATGCTTTTCGAGGCACGGAGGAGTCTCGGTATGTAAAGATGGTCACCCATCCACGGACCAACCTCGACACAGGGCTGATAAAAATAAAGAGTTCAAAAAAAAAAACGTTTTTTTTTTTACTTTAGCGTAAACCGCGCCTATCTGAACAGGCAGTTAATAAAAAAAAAGCTATAAGATAGTAAGTTACCCGCGCTCGCGGCACCGACAGCCGCCGCTGTCGTCTGCGTATATGTTACGATTGCGAACTACTTAGCCCATTAATTCCTTCTTACAACATTTACACACCACTTTGTTTTTGCTGCAAGCGGACTTTTTTATCGAAATAAATCCACACAGCATCTTTTTTCCTTCCAGACATCATGTCGTATTCACTTTCACTAATCAACGACGAATGACCACGCCAAAGAGTAAAGTAATAAACGGAAGGATTCAATCGCGAGTTTAAATTTCGGGGAATCCTCGAACGGTGTAGATA
The DNA here is from genome assembly GCA_947523025.1 of Dryobota labecula. Lineage (NCBI taxonomy): Eukaryota > Metazoa > Arthropoda > Insecta > Lepidoptera > Noctuidae > Dryobota > Dryobota labecula. Next base: position 6,497,128 of record OX383292.1, read on the forward strand.
AACAGCATTGGACACGTGCGTGCGCGCCGTAGTTTATGTCGGGGAAGTCCCTTTTCACATTTTGGCTGATTTGGTCGCAGTAAAAAAGTAATGATTTAAATCATAGATTTAAAAAAAAAAACACTTGATTAATCGTGATTTAAATCATGGATTTTTATTAAAAAAAATCATTTGATTAATCGTGATTAAAATCATGGATTTTTATTAAAAAAAATCACTTGATTAATCGTGATTTAAAATATTGATTTTTCTTTAAAAAAAATCACTTGCTCAAGCATCGGAGAATCCCACCGGTCCGTCAATAACGGACCGGTGGGATTCTCCGATGCTTGAGCGCTGGATGCGGCTGCACGTAGTGAAGTAGCATACATGCGTTCTGGTGTCGGATTGTCCTAAAATGTATCTTTTATTATATTAGTTTTGTTTACTAACATTAGCTCTTAAGTATTTTCGTGTTACTAACAATTTATATGGAGAAATCTGAAATAAATGATTATTATTATTAATCGTGATTTAAATCACTGATTTAAATCATATCAACCCTGCCCCGGCAAGTGTAGCTTGACCTGATAGATTAACCCGTGCGGCTGTTATTATTTAACCACAAGCTACTCAGAACATATACAATAAAGTAAAGGATTATAAGTATGCTTTACTACTACAAATAAATAAGATAGCAAAGCTTACCTGACTGTATCTAGGTATTAAGTCGGGACGGTCAGCACAGGGGTCAGTATCCACAAAGAACAAATTACTTTCTTCCTTCATTTCCACAACATTTTCACTTAACTTCGGTTCAATCAAATCTTCGGGCCAAATGTCAAGTTCTACATCTGTCTCAGAATCAGACCCCATACTTTCTCCTCCATGAAGCTTGATCAAGTTTAACATAAATGCTTTCACCTGTTCCTTATAATGACTTGCCATTTTACTGTCTTTAAATCTCACTGTTACTAAGGGTGTTCTATTTTCGCAGCCTTCTACACCTAGATCGCTATTACCGGGAGAATCTATTACTATATCCTCGTTTAGTATAGTGGTTTTTGAACAATCGCTCCCAATTTTCTTGACGCTATCAACTTCATCAACTGCCTGTTGAGAGCTCGTACCTTTTGGAGTATTTTCAATAGATAAGTCGCTCAGCGTTTTCCCTCCATTATGCATCGTCGGTGCAGTCGTGTTATCACTGACGTCCTCGCCTGGCTTATCGACATCAGATACTTCTAAACTATTTTCTACATTACTTTCTTTGTCCGTTGAGGTAGCGTTTGTACTGTTTACCGTCTCCAAACGATTTATTTTGGGTTCTTTAACCTCATCTTCACTGCTGAGTACAATGTCCTCATTGTCCAATTCATAAATGATATCATTAACACCTGCTTTCCTTTTGGCCATGATAAAAAGAATAAGTCATCAAGACGTTGTTTTACCCTCGAAGTTAAGTTTATTACGCTCTCTTTTCATAAATTGAACAAAATTATTTTACACAGTACTATTTTGACTTTTGACAAAATAAATTAGACAAGACAAATCGTATTACGGCCCACAGAGACACTGAGACAGAGTTGCAATTTAAAAAAAAAACACAGATGTCACTCCTGCCAAAATGCCAACTGTGAAGTGAACTAATTAGTATTCTAACTACTACTACTTAATGACCAGCTTTACTGGTTTAACCTCATCATGTTCATTATCATCATCCACAGCCCGACTAACTCGTACGACTATACTCTTTGACGACTATCTTTTGAGAATATGAGAATATGAGAATGAAAGCCAAATTGAATTCAAAAGACTAGAATTCAAACTCTGAAATCAGATTGTCAAACACAAAAGAAGATTAAAATAAACATTATTTTCTTAGGTTAGGATTCAGAAAAGATTCGTAAAAGATTAAAATGTCGCTTATATTTCGAAAACTAGCACGAAACAATCCTAGAAACATCATCACAGATGCGCAAATACTCGTTTTATCATGCCGCAAGTTGAGCATAGTTCCATCCATTTACGGTAAGACAATTCACGTAACCATTAAATTTAATCTAACAATAATATAGCTCGGAAACTCCAAACAATTTCATCTGTTTCTATAATAATCCTTTTCTAGATGGAGAACAAGACCCAGCTCCAAAGTTCTTCTCATCAAATGTTCAAATTTTATTGAAACGATTAACTCGACCCGACTACAATAAAGTATTTCGTAAAAGGACCAACCAAGGGCTAAGCATCCTGAAGACACCGACGTACAAATTCTTAACTAATGAGGAACTTGAAGAAGAAGTCGCTAAAGCCAATGAAAGGGCTGATAGATTGCTACAAATGCCTCCTGTTGTGAAGGTAAGGAAAATGATTATTTGATTACTTCGGTTCATTTTGCAACTTGCTATAACTTTAACCTTTTCAGACCTGCTGGTTTCTATCTTTATGTTTTATGCCTACAAAAAACAAGATAACTGTCCTACTGAGTAATAAATTAGTAGAATCGCGTGATTGTTACTCCAAAGTTTTACTTATCATTTTAGATCCAACAACACATTGAAGACGTTCTGTCGAAAGACCCGGCTCTGATGGGCTATGATACAGCTAAGTTCATATTTACTGATATCACTTTCGGTGTGGCTAATGAACACAGATTTATTGTTGAACGGTAAGCCTGTTTCTCTTAAAAATCAATTCCTGTTCACATAAAAACAAACATAATTTATAAAATAAAATAAAAACAAAATAGAAAAAAAACAATTCTTATAGTGTTCTCGATTATCCTAATTAAATGCAAATTGTTTACTAACCTAATTATTTTTATGCATTTTTACAGTGATCCTGATGGCTTTCTTCGTAGCTGTGATCATGATGTCAGAAAAAGATTGAACCAGGTATACCTTTTTATTTTCCATGCTAATACATCTGTAAAGAAAGAACATGGAAACCATAAGGCCTTTTAATTTCAAACCACTGCATTCCAAAAACTTCAAAACACTGTATAAGAATACAAATTCTTATACAGTATATTATCCACCTGGGGCTAAAAGGGGATACAAATGGTTACCTCTTTGTATCCAATTATAGAATTTGGCAGTCTAGTCAACTTAGGCAATATAATTTTCCAGAGCCACTTTGGCTATTGGGACTATTGGCACTATTGGGTCAATTATTAAGGACTCTTGTCCAAAAGATTAAGCTCAGCCTCCCCAAAAAGCAACTGTACTTGTTAATCCTATCCAAAAGTATACAGGACCGCTTCATTGGTCTAGTGTTCGCAACTGCTACTGCTGAGCATGAGGTCCTGGGTTCGATTTCCAGGTTGGGGAGTGTTATTGGGTTTTCACATTTGGGATTTCTCAGTAGAAGCCTGAAGTCTGGATTTGTGTCCAGTTGTTGGCAATAGGCTTGCCCCCAATACATGGGACTTAAACATAACTGGCGAAATGTGGGTGTCCCTACTATGGGTATACCTCTGTCTAACCTTTAGAGGAAACAAGGCATAATGTTATGTTAAGTATACAGGAAGTTTTTACCTAAGCTGTTATAAATTTCAGGTGTATTTCCCCCTCCATGGTCGCAAATTAAGGGAACCAGTAATGTTCAGTGACCAGGACAAGTTCAACAGCTTACTGGACAGAGAGCAGTATGAGTTTGTACTGGACCGTGCATGTGTACAATATGAACCTGATGAACCTTCGTATCAGAAGGTGACCAGCATTACATACCAGCATCTTGATAACAAAAGCAAGTATGAGCTTTTGAGGTGAGGAAATGTTTCTGGAGATTTAGACCATTTGAATGCATTATTTTTTGAAGATAACTAAGACAAACCAGACAAATCGCAATTACTTGGCCCAAGCTATACCAACCGATCCAGCGCCATTTTATTTATTAACATTTTTACAGCAATTTGGTACTAAATTAATGTCTAGTTTACAATGGAAAATATTGAATGATTCCGCCATCCCGACAATAAACAGGCCATCAATTTTGAAAAAACCAATTACCTTTACTGCTAATATTTTTGTAATCTCTAAACATCAATTCAATCGATCTTTGTATTTTCCAGATCAACCCGCCACTTTGGTCCGCTAGTATTCTACTTGACCTGGCACCAGAGCATGGACAAGTTAATGCTCGAACTACTGCAGAGCGGTGCTGTCAGGGAGGCAGTACTTCTTACTGCATTGAGGCAGGATATACATGGTGATGTGGCTAATGGCGATGTAGCTCGAACTATCGCGCTGCAAGTGAGTGTGTTTTGAATAATTTTTTAGTTTTGCTATACTTACTCAATTTCTGAAAGCTGTAAATCAAACAAACTCTTTACTAATGGTGGCGTACTGAATTAACAACTGATATGAGATTGACAGTGTACGCGCATGCGCGCTCGAGGATTCCCGTTGAACTGTCTTATATTTGCGTCCAAATTTGCACTTTATGATGCAGAAAATAAAGTTAATTATTCAATGTTGTTATATCATTATCTTATCTACTTTCGTGTCGTTCTATGCGGAGCTTTAAGTAGTGTTAGCGATGTGACGAGTTGGATTTTTTTAGACTCGAGTTTCTCGAGTTCATATGGCTACTGACTCGAGTCGCAACTCGAGTTGAATCGACTCGGTGGCTCCTGGTGGCTGGCACGCTGGCTGTTACTGGCCGCCGGGCGCCGAGCAAGCCCGACGGCCCGACTCAGCCCGAGTTCTATTTCACTCAAATCGCATCGAGTTGAGTGAGTTAGATGCAATGCATGATGCAACACCGAACGGCGCGCGCGGGCCGCGCGGTGGTGTGACTCGTCGACTCGTAAGCCCCCGCGCACGTCGTGCGGTGTGCGTTCGATAGACCGAGTTGATTCTAGTTGTTAAGAACTGAACTCGAGTTGACTCGTTTACGGTTTGACTCGAGTTACTCGAGTGACTCGAGTTACTCGAGTCAAATAACTCAACTCGCACATCACTAAGTAGTGTTTGACTCAACACATGCTACTTTACAGATACTACCCACACCATTGCAGCTGACGAAACCCGAGACCCTCACTGAAGAAGACATCCAGCTTGACAGCAAATGCATAGAATGTATAGAAAAGTACATCATCAGCAACTCTTCAATAAAAAGCCAGCAAGAGTTGGCTCTGCAAGGATTCAGGGAGCATTACCAACAGCTGATTGACCTCAGCAGAGGCCTGCAGAAGGCACACGGCAAACAGTAAAGCATTTATGTAGTGAAATAATGTATGTAATTAAAGGAATAGTTAAGTTTGGATTTGTGTTTTTATTGTTAGTAGGTATTTGATTTTGGTTTGCCTAGAAGTGAAGAGAGCATACCTAGAACAAGTAACGATCCCTATTGGAGGCTCCTAGTCGCATGGTGCGACCTCTAGTGGAAAAACCTCATTGATAACCTACCTTGACCTAATTGATGTACGAAAATGTTAGAACAGGAAAAAAGCGATGCTGTCAGTGTCACTTTTGTATACAATCACACACTCGATCTGTGCAAAGTATTTGATATTTTTTCACATTGGTTTTAAATCACCATGCCATATTATCACCATCCACGAGGTTTTACACCTCTGTCGGTAGCGGCCGACAAGAAAGCTAGAAAGAATGGCCTTCGTCACGCTATCTTTACGTCAAGGTTCGACAGTTATGTTGGCGATTGGAAAAGCGATTTGAAGGAAGGTAAAAAGCCCATCTTCTAAGTTTATAAAGAGGTCTATCCACATTATCGGGGTCTGGGCCTTCCGGACGAAAGTGACTCTTCATGGTATCGCATCTTAATAGAATTCTTAAATTTATTCACTGACGGACAACGGGCAGCCTACACCTAGTGGCGTAGCTAGGGGGCGCACGGGGCGCCACCTGTTTGGGGGTGAAATCCAATCGTGAAAAAAATTAAAATAAGTACCTACCTACACAAACTATCACGTTTTTTAAAGATAAGAGGCTTGGAAGCCATTTTACTCAAGTTATCCAAACTAAATTATATTATTTATCGATTGTGATAATTTATCCTAAATGCACGTGAAATAAATAATGTTAAGGGGAAGCGTCAGGGTAGTCGGCGAAATTCAAATTTTCTTACGTTTTTTTGCAATGTGCAGGTCAGGTTCTACGTTGATCTAAATATGATCCACGATCGTAACAAATATGTATGTAAGTACAGAATTATAAGCATTAGAATCGGTAATACCTACAACTCTTTAAGTTAGAATCCTAAAAAGTCATGATTTCATAAAATAGTCATTCAATCAGATTATACGAACGTAATTAGTTGTATTACTGATTTTAATGATTATAATTCTGTGAACGCGTACCATACTTTAATCAACATACACCCAGACAATGATGAGCTGCAAATTGCAAAAATCGTAAGAAAATTTTAATTTCGCGGGCTACCTTACCGCTTACCCCTTATACTACGGTCCACTAGCCACTCCTTTAATAAAATATTATCTCGTGACTGAGAAGGAATTATGAAAAACGGCTCAATCAGCGACCTCGGTAACTGTGTCTAGAATTTTCTAATACCTTTTATAACGTTTCATATTGAGACACGAAACAACAAAATTTGATCTAAAGAAAAGCGGCCACATTCCCTATAAATCGTATTTTTGCCGCGGGCAAAAGCTTGTATAATATAACGAAGTTTAAAGAAAAACTATCGCAGCTAAGTACCTAGGCTTTACAAGTTACCAAGTAATAGTTGACAAACTTACATTAACATTTGAATAACACATATATGTTCTCCATGAAGACCATGTTTTTCAACGACCTACCTACAATGTTAAGCTTGTTCTTAGGATAAATAATAATACCGCCGTATCTTTACAACTACATTGACGTCGTGGTGGTGCTTGCGCGATCTGAACTCTAGGGCCCGTATTAAGGCTCGTACAGACTCGCGCGATATCGCGGGCGCGACAGGCACCGGCAAAGAAATTGTGCTACTAGTGTCGCGTCGCGCCCGCGATATCGACTAGTCTGTACGAGCCTTTACAAAACGTCATTCAATATACGCAACCCTAGTAGCATTTTTGTTGGCGTTTGGTTGGGCCACATACCTCTGAAGTTGGCCCAACTAAATGCCAACGAAAATGCTACTAGGGAAGCATTACTTAAAACTAGTTTCAACCAATCAAATGGCTTGAATCTAGTTTTAAGTAATGCTTGAGTATTGAGTTACGTTCTGTAATACGGGCCTAGGTCTGTGCCGGTAATGTTTACTATGCCGAAACAAGTCTATGTACAGTCAGCTGCAGAGAAACCTCACCCCCTAGCAATGAATAAATACATTGCTAGGGGGTGAGATTTCTCTGCAGCTGACCGTACTACTGAACCCTTCCTTGTGCGTGGTCCGACACGCACTTGGCCAGTTTTTTTTTTTATCGAGGCAAGTTTTGTAGCACTTTTGGAATCAATCCGCTGATTGATTCCTGACATGGTGGGTGGGGCAGATTCCACTACTCTAAAATCATGTTGGATTTTGCCCCACTAGAGTTGGCACCTTAGATTAAAAGAACAAAAATAATTGTTTGGAAATTTTTATTTCCTATTTTTTTCTGGAAGGAAACGGGATGTACTCGTAAATCACAAATTAATTACGCGATTTGTTACAAATAAAATATAACTACACTTAACTTTTAAAATCACAGATTATATACGATTTGTTCTTACTGGTTCATTAGTGTTTTTCATACTAAGTACAAGATTTGAGAGTAGTGGAATCTGCCCCAACAAATCGAATTAGTGGGGCAGATTCCACTGCAAAATTTTAGGCATTCCACTCTGCCCCACCAGTGGCGGCTCCGTGGGGCAAAGTGGAATGATTCCACTTTTGTCCTTTTAAAATTTAATGTACCTTAGACCGACATCAGAGCTCAATTATGAAAACAAATGTCCACAGGCAAAGGGAGGTTTACGACGATCGGCGGGATGTTATACGAAGGTGATTGGTATAAGGGATATAGGTAAGTTAATACTTAGTACCATTTATAATACATACAGCTGTTCTATGTTCAAATTGAAACGCTACTATGTGGTTTGATCGGTTCCCAATAAAAACATGACAAGCAACAGATTAGTTGGGTGTCTACTGAGTGTAAGGCACCTAGCCTTAAATTCAGTTGACACCAAACTAATCCAGCTGTTTTCCACCATCAGACACGGCTTCGGCCTGCTCAGTAAACGTCAGGCGAATGGCATATATAGGCTCGTGTACCGAGGCGAGTGGGTCCAAGGCAAGATGGAAGGCCCCGGCTGGATGTATTATGAAAATGGAGATGTGTACTTAGGGTTCTTTAAAAGGGACAAGAAATGTGGTTACGGGAATATGTGGTATGTTAACAACACGTTTTACGGCGGCTATTGGAAGAATGATGTAAGAGATGGTTTGGGCTTGTTTCTGCTAGGTGAGTTCAGAATAGCATATCTATATTACCTAATCTTAAAAGTACCTACCTAGTGTCGAAAAACTCTGTCGCTTTTTTTACAATTAGTTTATCATTGCCACGGCAGACTTCACAAATAGGCATGGTTACATTTTATTAGGTACAGGATAAGTTTAAAAGGAGTGCGTATATTTTTGTTGGTAATCAGTTGCATAAAACTGAACAACTTTCCCCAAGGAACATTGGCCGAAATCTAAAAAATAAAATTCAACTTCTCATACAAACATAAGTCACGAGACTTAATTGGGGCCTAAGTCTACTAATTTACAAACGTTGCAATGGTCTCGCCATTGTGAGTATTTGACAGTATTTGTATGGCAAATCTGTCAAAAACTCACAATGAAGAGACCATTGCAACGTTTGTACATTAGTAGACTTGGCCCCCAGTCACTTTGTATGAAAAGTCGATTTTCAATTTTAAGATTTCGACCTATGTTCCTTGGGGAAAGTTGTCCAGTTTTATGCACCTGATTACGTCCTAAAATATACGCACTCCTTTTAAACTTATCTTGTATAACATGCACAAAAACCCGGAACAATGATTCTTTAATCCGTCTGTATGTTGTAACATGTTCCGTGCGAGAATCGAACCAGCTTCACAGCGCAGAAACCAATATTCCCAAACACTTGCGCCAAATGAGTCGTCGAAGATATACAGAGTGTCAGGGACAGCCCTCCGCAAACTGATGGGGGGAATGCAGTATATCATACTAAGATGATCGGTACATGAAATTATTTCAAGAACGTTATGGGAATCCAATAAACCTGATTTGTTTTATTACCGCACACGTAATGTATCGTTACCGTGGCAAAACGCACGTAGCGAACAGCAGCTCCCCGCCACGGGGCGCGGTGAGTTCAGTGAACTCTGTAGCTAACTATACTCCATTTACTATAGTATTAGACAAATAACGGCTAAATAACGACAGTTATTGTGTAATATTGTTGAAATTACTGCAGTTTAGAGATATTTTTTAATGTAAATGGTAAATAGATTACAGTGCTTTGTATTTATCATGAAATAACGGAGTTTATTTAACGTTTACATCGAAATAACGAAAGGGTGAGAACAGTTATTTGTCTAGTGTTATAATAAATGGAGTATAGCTAGGCAGAAAGTGAACAGCTGCTATTTCACGCGTCGGTCGTTAGAGTATTTCAACATCCTTTGCAGATTTTTTTACATGCATATGGAGTGCTGCGTACAGAGAATGTAATTTTACATTGAAATAAAGGAATAGTAACTGAAAAAATGACAAAAAAATGAAAAATTTCCTGAGATATTTTCCGGTGGAATATTCAGATTCAAAATAAGGAGCTGAATGCATCCTTCCCTCTTCGATTTGATACCTTTAAGAGATTTATTAGAATACCTACTACCTAAACAGAAGACTTTGGGGTGGCCTACTATATATGTCCATCAGTGGGTGACTTTCGGCTGAAATTATGATGATGATGACCTATTGAGAACTAAGCAATCCTCGCGTTTTTTTACCACGTGTCCCGAAGTGCGACGTAAACGCCGGAAGTAGTACCACATGCGACCTACAGAGGCAACAGATGTGTAGCTTAATAAACGTAACCATACCTACCTAGTTTAAAATTGCCTTCTTTGTTCTCTCAACAGAATATTTTATAAAGTTCCCACGATAAGAACGATACACACATTGTTCGTGGTACAGTCGACAAAAGAGGATTATTTTAACAGCATTTGTGGATAGGTTCCAACACGGCATACCTAAGTACGTAATTGGTGCCGATTCTCTTGTTCACAAACTAAACTAAATCTAAGTTCAGTGCATCTTTTTCTTTCTATTTCATTAAGAAAAGGACAGAAGATAAATTTTAGTTTAGTCCTGTCAAATTAATCAGCGCCTGTCACTACTCCATATAAGTTTAGACGTGATTAAAAACTTGCCGACTAAAATTACGTCAAGCGCTGATTAATTTGACAGGACTAAACTAAAATTTATCTTCTGTCCTTCGCTTAATGAAATAGAAAGAAAAAGATGCACTGAACTTAAATTTAGTTTCGTTTGTGAACAAGGGAATCGCCACCATTAACAACTCTGACCAACTATTGTAAAAACATGACTTGCAGCCGGATGAGAGTAGCCGAGGACTGAGTTGAATGGCTTGCGATTGGAGAGTCCTACGTCCAGCAGAGAGGACCATTATAGGCACTAAGCACACAAGGCACAAAGTGGGTGAAACAATAGTTTACTATAATGGTGGTATGCAAATAAGTAGGTACTTGGCATACTTCCTTCCTTCGTTGACCGTACACACTTTAATATATCTACTTGTTTATTTTTTATGTCCTTACGACACTATTTGGCCGCAAACAGAAAACGGGTGCAGATACGAAGGCCATTGGGAGAAGGGCATCAAAAGCGGCATCGGCCGATTTTATCACATGAATACTGGTCAGCTTCAAGAAGGATGCTGGATAGAAGATATTTGTGTTAAATCTAAGATGTCGGATATAATTGTAAGACAAGCCTGCAAACTGCCTACACCGTATCCCATTCCACGGGTTAGTCACACTTCTATAGGGTCAAATTAAATTAGTTAGCGAAACTCCGCAGACGTGATAGGTATCAATAACTGTACCAGCGGTCGTTGTCCCAAAAAAAAACCCATCAAATCTTGTTAAATTTGTTTTATCATGTTTAGATAAGTCAAATATTGTTCCGGCTGTTGCCGCTGTTTGGGGCTTCGAAATATTGGATCGTGTACTGATACAAATATATTATTCTGATATTAATTCTGGTATTACAAAGTTCTGTTCTGAATTTAAATTGCTTTTATTATTGTGTATGAGTGAAATAATTATATACGATTATACGTATCTTTGAACTCGAGCCAGTGTTGAAAGTTGACGTCGAAGTGAGGCAGGTTGATCTTTGGTAACGTCACAAAACCTTGATGAGCGTAGCTGTCGGACCCGGCGGCGCGGCGGCGGCGGCGCGGCATCGGGCCAGCTCGCCTCCCGCTCGTCTCGGGCCGCGCCGTTTCCGTGCTTTTTTAACCAGCGGGATGGCTCTTGCTAGCAACGCGAAGAGCCGGTTGTCAAACTGCTCGTACACATCTTCGTCTTCGTCGGCCAGCGGCAGCGCCTCGATCTCCGTTTGTATGGTATTAAATTGAGCGGAGATTGTATCTAGACATCGATACCAACCACGTCGCTAGCTAATTTAATTTGACTTTGTATCTCTTGTACCTTGGTCTCTTTTAGTTTTAACGTAGACACTGAGATTTAATCTATTCAGTGCCGGGGTTGCCGGGATCTTTTTCTTTCTCGTGTGGAAGTCCTCATAGATAGATGTCCTAAGCCTGGGTTGGGCGGAGAGGACTCCTAGTCTTACTGACTTAAACCACACGGTGTTCGTCCAACTATTGCCGGGATCCCAGAGGCGAAGGACGATTACTCTGATTATTAAATAAACTTTATTATCTGCACGGTTAGTGTAGGTTTCTATTTATAAATTATGCAAACAGTAGCCACTAGGCGATTACTGTGTGTCGTCAGCGAGTTGATAATTCTAATGAACGACTATACAGTCATTTAATAAAAAAATAACTAAAATTTATGTGGACACTTTTAACTGAGCTATTTAAAGAAACCAGTCCAGCCTGCCCAGTAGGTAGGGGTTGGGATACCTACTTGCTGGTTTAGTGTCAATGTTACCCACGGTCGAAAAAGTGGGTTGTCCAATAGGCCAGGGATATAATTTAACACCCAAAAGTATAATTGACTCGAAAGCCGTCTGCCTTCAAAGCAAAAGTGAAATTAAGGCATTTCTCTATTCTATTCCATCGCTTTTCATCAGGCGAGATCACGGTCAAGAGCAGGCCCAATCAACATCCATATTAATATTAAATGTGAAAGTAACTCTGTTACGTTTTCACGCGTATACCGCTGAACCGATCGTCATGTTGGGCAGATATATAGCCTGGGATATGGAGAAGGATATAGACTACTTTTTTACGCGATAACCGACATCCAAGCGGGCGGAGTCGCGGGCAAAAGCTAGTAAAATAATAAAAAAAGAATTCAGTTAAGTAGGTAGGTATACTTTTTGGACCTAAAATCGACGGTAATTAAAGTTACCTATTTACTATTACCTATAATACCTAATTAAAATTCCACCTTCATTCGATGGAGAACAGTAATAATATGGAACCGCGTGACGATAGTAATTGTCATACATAACAATACGCCTTGTATTAGGTATTGTTATCAAAACACAATGAGTGATTGCAAATTATGTAATACCGGTTATAGACAGGTGTTAAAAACGACTCCTTACTCCATGTGATTCTCTCACATATAATGCGTGACATCTTTATAAATTTTATGACATGTCTGTTGGAGTATAGCAAAAACAAATCGATCCTACACTATAGTCTTTCTCTTTGTAACTCATAAATATTACTTATTTTTTACTATCCGAATCCGCCCTTAGATACCACTTGACTATAATCCTTACTTTCTCATAGTGACTGTACTATTCTTTGAGCCTTGTGTGGGATCACTGGGATCACACGTCTCTCGTCATATTAGTAAAACACATCTATGTATATAGCTACCAATATTTGTAGAAAAGGATAATAAACGTAGGTATTATTGAAATCTTTAGAACGGCCTTTCCTTTGTTGTCCCCATTTAACCCTAATAATGTCCACAAAATAGGTAAGTGACGGGTACGGCTACGGGTATTAGTTAGGTAGGTACCTATAGGCCGATACTTTAAACGTCCAATCAGAAGTTATAAAAATATAAAGGGAGCTAAGTAATTTAGCATAATAACTTTGAAGACAATGCGCCGCGAACAGACGATAACATCATAAACATTGTTTTGAACTTGCAAAAACTTTTCAAGAATAACTTGGACCGACATTCTTTGTAATAACATAATAATATTTTTAGCTACATTAAATTAAATTATCTGAGAGGCGAGCGCTGCATCGTCATAGCGACTCATTTGAACTTGGATTGTTTATTTGAAAGACTGCATGGCAAGAAGTATCGATGACCTAATTATGAGTTATTATAAAGAGGTGAATAAAAGAAATCATAATATGGCTGAGCGGTGATATTTCCTTGTTCCTAAACAAACTGATGACATCATCCTGGGCGCAGCAGAATCAAGTTTTAGCCTAAAACTTGAATAATAATTCAAGTTTTAGGCTAAAACTTGATTCTGCTAATAAGCAGGAAAATTCTACTAAGCACCGATGTGTGTTTGTAAAAATCTAAAATTCATTTTTACATAAGTTTCTCGCCTTCTTCCCATGGTGATAGGCAGAAACTATAGAACGCCACCTGCTACGCTCCTTACGCACTCCTTTTGCTTGGTTTATGTTCATACATCTGTTCATACACGCACGCAGATTGCGAGTGCTATGCACCTGACCTTTCTGAAGAACATTACCAATTAGGTCACTATTATGTCCTCTTAGGGCGTCTCCAGCGTTTCCACTCACATCTGCCTCGTAAATACCTTTTGTTAGTTACCTTTAATTCATCCTCTCAACATGACCAAACCATCTAAGCATACACATAAAAAATTTGACACTGCATCTTTTCAACCACACCGTTGCCTTATCACGTAATTATTCAGCCTATCATTCAGTCACGCCACACATGCTTCGCAAGGAACGCATTTCCACAGCATATATTCTACTTTCATGCTTTTTTTGCCATACCCAACATTCACTTACATAAGCGTAGGCACCAGCACAAGATTGTGAGCCTTTTTGGGCATCGACTGGTTGGTCAAAATCGCATGTATTACACCATTCACTTTATTTCCCGCATTTACTCTCCTTTCCACATTTTCATCGATCTTTCCATCCCTTGTAAACTGACTCCCCGATTATACAATCTATAAAGAGGAAAGATTTTTTGTTTGTTTGTATCGAATAAGCTCCGAAACTACTGGAGCGATTTTAACCATTTTTTCACCAATAGAAAGCTGAATTATCAGAAAGTAACAGGCAATAAATTTATTTAAAAAAAAATCTGAGATCCTTAAGAAAATTGCAATAATGTAACCCAAAGAAGCAAAATTTTGTCTATAAACCACGGAAACGAAACTTGGAGCAGCTACTCGTAGTACAGTCAGTATACACAATTAGCTGCATAAATGGTTGAGATTTAAAAAAAAAAAAATCGTACGATTTGTTAGTAAAAAAATCTCAACCAATTAAGCAGGGGGGGGGGGGGGTCAGCTAATTGTGTATACTGACTGTACAATACATAATACAATTCAGTTTTAGTTTTCATCAATAACGGTCCCGAGACTAACTGAGCACTTTTTTTAAAGAGTTTCGGATTTACCCATGCACACACACGTCTTGGAAAATCCAGCCTGTAGGTTATACAGTCATTGGGGGCAGCCATCTTGTATTTAAACATTTTAAATCATTAATGTATAAAAAAGGAAGATAAGGCACCGCTCTCTTACGTAAACATTGGACTAGAAAAAAATTACATGTACCACATGTAACTAAATTTCCCGATGTCGTGAGTCATGCATCAACAACCGAAATAGAGAGATATGACGCGGGCTGTAGCGTGAACGAGATAGCAATAATTGTCACTGTTACGTACCTTTAACAGCTCAGAAACAAATGGCGACATAGAAACAATATTATTCAGGAGAATTTTATATAAAAATCTTTGATGTACTTACAGAGTGGAAAGTAATCCCGTGGAACTTGTTTTTGAATTATTTGTGTACATTTCGAAAACACAGGAAGGCATTGTTGCTGCTTATTTAGACGATTCCGGTAATTTTACTTAACGTGCTACACATGTGCTACACAAACGCCAGTTTGATGGTGACTAAGGTCAATTGTGCCGGTCGACATAACTTATGCGGTCCACGTCGAGGAGTGAGTACCTAATATTCCTTTTTTATACATCAATGTTCTAAATGCTAATATTTTCTATTGCAGCATCAACTGAAATCGCCCAAGGCTCTTCTGGAGAACAGTGAGTTGTGGATGCTGCAGAAGGTAGGAGACATTGACAAAAACCTCAAATTTTGCATCGACCAAATGTAATAAGTGTTTTACAAGATCATTAAAAATAACAACATTGTAAAGTATCCTTACAAAATTCTACAGGTTACTTTTAGATGAAAATTTAATATACTTAATACTAAAAAATTATATATTAACAGATTTATTAATGTCATTCATTATTATATCACAGTACTTATTGGATTAAGTAATAAATACAGTCAATATCATATTATTGCCCTACGTTATCGGCTTATAATTATTATTATACTGTATACAACTCGTTTCTAATCAAAATAAGGTACACTGGTATCGAGTTAACCGATTCAATACTAAAGACTTGACGACTTCTAATCGCGTAGGTAGCTACCCGTTTAGGTACTTAACTTCTTTGTGACATTTGGTAAACGAATTAATACATTTTATCTACGCCCATGCTATAAATCCTCTATAAAAGTTTCTGAAAGTTAGCTTATTGCGAACATTAAAACACCCAGTGTCATAGTAACCATAATAGCATCCAAACGGGAGTTATAATGTTGTACTGAATTTCATTATGCAACTCCTTTGCTTTTACGAGGATGATGATCCCTTCCTTACTCATCTGTAAGGAAGGGATCATCATCCTCCCTTCCATTCTCACTACTCAATTCGTGGTATCTTTATGAATTTAAAAAAAAGAACATTGTCACGCACGCGCGTTTCACTATACTATACCATAGCGTCGTATCCCGCCATTTTTGTCCGATATTAGTATTGCAAAAACTGTTTCAGAACCATTTATAGAGGATTCACGTCATGGGTGTAGATAAAGTCTTGTATGCAACTGTAATAATTAGGTATTAAAACACTCATGTGATACTATTATCACACTCGGCTTCGCCTCATATGATAAACCCACATTCGTCTTTTAATACCCCTTATTATACAACAGTTGCATAAATAACTATAAAATGGACACCTTAAAATAGGAGCCCTTTTATGATGGTATGAACACCACATGCCCAATATTGTCTGTTTGCCGACTTTCCAAATGTCCTATGGGCCCGTTTAATACATGAATGAAGCCCTGACAGTGAGTTGGGGTCGCGGACTCGCCGCAGACCACGAAATATGACGGATGATACGTAATCAGTACACCATTTGCGTAACACACTTTTAATCACAATTCGAAGGATTTTGAAGGAAACTACTAATCTACTATGAATGTTGTTGAACTGTTAAAATTAATGGCATTGCAATTGTAGTTGTATTACGCAATTACCCCGCAGAAATTACTATTTGGTACTTATCATCAAGCATTACTTTGTAATGTTACATACAATAATTATATTGCATACCTTTTGATACATGTGTAATTAGTAGTACTATTACAAAGTTGATATCTAAGTTCCGACATGGTGTCGTGATCCTAGTTTTATCGTAATTTTTATTTGAACACGTTTACTGTTTAATACGTATTTAACGTGAGCCTTCCCCTAAAATTTTCCAGTTAAAATTATACTGTAGTTATAAGGTAGGTATCTACTTACTATTAAATTACGGAGATATGGTAATGTATAATTATTTTTAAGAGCTAACTCGTGTCGAATCGAATCTGGATTTTCGGAAGAGGATAAAAAATATTTTTGTGACCAGTCAGGAAGAACAAAATGAATTTCAATTTTTTTTTTTTCGTTTTTAGAGAATCACTCACTTTGTGGGCTTCTTGGCATTTTTTTATATTATCATTTTATTGGGAAATATCAGTGGGGCGTCTCATTGGCCCTACCTGTGGTTGTAACATAACTCCTGTGACATTTACGGTACATTAGTCGCTTCGATGTGATGCGAAGCCTCGGAGCTCGGAGCGATCACGTTTGACTCAAATGTGTAGTCATGCTTAAAAATAAGTAGGTACCTAACATAGACTACGTGGAAAATGTCAAGTCAAATGATCTAGCAATGAATCGGATAACATCTCAAGCATAAACGGTACAAAATTTACCTAATATTTTGTCTGGTTAGTGAGCGATTTGAAATTTTACAATAAACGAATTAAAATGCAAGAGTTTGTGTGCTTGAAACATAAGATTGTCCCGTCCTAAAAAATAATTGTCACAAAAAAATGTTTATAAGATAGATAAATATGAAAGAAAATAATTATTATAAATGATTACCCAGATATTTCTCAGTCACAAAATATGACCATGTACATACTCAATAAACAAGAGGAAAGAGGGTATATGTATTCTTATTCAATAAAGGATTTTAAAGTTATAATATAAATAGTACGACTATAATTGTCTGAATATAAGCTGAAATTGACTTATTACGTAGGTCCCTAGACCCTACAATAATTTCTACCAATCTACCATAAAAAATATTGCAACACATTTCATTGTTCATTCATTGTAAGTAAGTATATGGTAAGTATTCGGAATAATAAATGATTTGAAATATTTACTAAAAAGTTGTGTTGTAAGAAGTCTAGAAAACAAAATTGAGAAAATTACAAGATAGAAAAAAAAAAATGAGTATGGGAGTCCACAAATACCAGGGTCAGCGCCTCCTGACCTAGGACATTCAGGCTTAGTGTCCCATTAGGGACAAATCATGCTATGTCATAAAAAATCATCAACCCTGATATCAGAGCCCGGTTTCTGACACTGTGGGTGAATATGCACTATCCACCCAGGAAGTGGTAGGATTGCAGACAAGCCTGCGACAACCTAGCCATTATTTATAGTCAGTAGTCTGCCTAATAAAATACATCTTAAAGCGTCAATGCTCAAAAATACATATAATTATGATGACGAAAAACCCAGTTCATCCATCAAGTCGAAACCTCTGCCCGATATACTATAGAGAGTAATTAAAACTACAAAACTACAGTTTTCCAAATAAAAGTATGCACTTCGGTAATCTTCGTCCCCCAACCCCACAAAGGCTACTTCTAAGTTCTGTAGTAGGTACGTTGCCTTGTAGTGCACCCATCATCGCGCGTTTGCATGAAGTTATCTCTCTGTTCGGTTACCTACTCCGATCTCAGATCGTCATTTGTCACAATTTTTTTTTAAAGTTTTGGAATTGTGTAGATTTGTTAATCTATAATTTTGTAAACTTGGTAATACAACAAAATAGGCAAGGCTTCCATGTTTGCAACAGCTCGTTATTAGATCTCATTATCGCACGTTATTTCCGATGTTAGACGATAATTTCCGAAGCGCATACTTTCTTTGGATGACTGTAAATAAATAATTGCATTCATACAGCTTGAGCTCGACCATTCTGTAATATGCTATCTCATATGATTAAAGCAAAGTTTCATGATTGATTAGTAGATGCTATGTTGATTACTAGACTGTACTTATGTCCTATACCCGTGGTTTTAATCAATCCATACAGTAATAATTACTCATAGTACAATCGATTAGAGTTCGTTTCGCGTTCATCGATTAACATTGGATTTATGGGTCTTTATTGAGCTTTGTCCTTTATTTAAAATGTTATATTTATGATTGTATTTACAGAGATTCGTTAATCATATTAAAACTAGTTTTCTATACGTCTGATTTTCTACTACCTGTATATATAAATGAGATTTTATGTAAAACAATGATAATATTAAAATACATGAGTTATATAAATCAAATTCATTTTAAAGTGCTGCCAAAAGTTGATATAAACGACCTTTATCGGTCATACGAAAAAAGAATGAATCGCGGTAACAACGGCGGAAGATGAGGATTTTTGGAAGCATCAAAGTTAACTCGGTAGAGCTGTTTCTGAGACTAGTGGCCTCCAAGTTATAAGGCTGGGAAACGCGTTGATACCGCATAACTATATTAATATAAAAAAATCAATGCTACAGGGCATAAACATACGAATAATTGCGGTAGCAAAAACACATTTGACATTGTCACTAGTGAAATATATTTTTTTGATTTGTCAATAGCTAGGTACGCTAAGTTTCTGTAAGCCCTGTAGCAAATCTGAGCAACAATAGCGCTCTTAAGTGTTATATCCTGTGTAACCTGTAAGTTGGCACTCAATAAGTACAATCTTAACAATCTAAGTACAGAACTTACCTAAATAATCAATGGTGTACACTCACAAACAAAAGGTAATAATAACATTCCAAAAAGGACATAGGACACACAGGTCGACAATCACACGATGCGACTTTGGTCGAGCAACGTTAAATTATTCATACGAGCATCGTGGTCACCCATCTCGATCTGTTCTTTGAGCAATTCAAGTTCTTTGATGCCTGTAGCTGTGACTTCGTATTTGTGCCTTGCTAGGGACATGTAGAAATGTATGGCGAATGCTAGGAACACAATCATGACTGGAATGAGTACCACGCAGGCGGACCAAGCTGCGGTGGGACTCAGGTCGTAGAACTTCACCCAGCAGAGGATAGCTATTTCTATGAGGAAAAGTATGAGGCCTAGGAGTGTGGAGAAGGCCCAAGCTATTTCTATGTACCAGTGGAGTCGTTCGTGCGGTGATTCGTGGACCAGGGATATGCTGTGGAGGTTTCCAATAGCTTCGATGTTCGGCAGGATACATGTGCTTATCATTAGCGCTAGCATGTGAACAGCTACCAGCAGAGTTGTACACACAGTGAAGGCTACTAGCATTTCGTTAGGCACTTTTGTGTTTTCAGGCGGATTGAGTTGCACCTCCACCATCGCTACCTGTTGACAACGATAACTCGTTAGATTCGATATCTGTTTGATATCTTGATAGATAGATAGATAGATAGAATACTCTTTATTATGTACACCATAAAAATTACAGATATAAATGTAGAACTGTTACATAGGGTGTCACAATGGGCGGTCTTATCGCTAAAAGCGATCTTTTACAGACAACCTTTGGATGGATCCAAAAGTAGAAGGAGAGACCATACTGCAGGTAGTCGGTGGTGTACCATTTACATTACAATAAATACATACATACATAAAGCATATAGATATTTACCCATATAAATATACAATAATAAAAATGTTACGAGAGCAAGGAACTTTAAGTAATGATGATGTTTAAGGAAAAAGGAAGTGATTTTTAACCAGAATTTTAAAAGTGGACAAAGATTGAGCACGCCTTATCGAGACGGGCAAGGCATTCCATAACCGTACAGCTTGAACTGTAAAAGACTTGTCATAAAAACTAGTAGAATGCATTAGCATCTCTAGTCTCAAGTTTTCCGATGAGTTTTCTGATGATCTATTATGTGTGTCATGAAGGAACTTGAAACGTTCTTTAAGATAAGAGGGGGTTTTAGGATTGAACAGAATACTGTAGAGACTGTACTGTACTGTATATATTATGGGAATACATATTTTTGCAACTTGATCTTTATCTTGATCGTAGACGCAATACGAAACAATAATTTCACCTGATGGAAAGCGATGGATGTAGTCTATGATGGAACGAGCGTGCCCAGAATATGCCTGTTCACTCTTGCTTTGAAGGCAAACGGGTTATGTGTGGAAGAGAACATGGACGCTGGCAGAGAGTTTCACATTTTGGCTGTGCGCATAATAAATGTGGAGAAGAAGCGCTGAGTACGACTGGACGGGATATCAACCAAGTACGCCTGGAACCCTGCAGTACTTCTGGTAGTTCGGTAATAAAAGGGCGATGATGAAATAAGTTCGTGGAGCACTTACGCACACTCTCCGAAACAAAAGTTGATTAATTATTTAAAATGCAACATTTAATCTCATTTTAAATACGCTGCGATTATTTCAAAGGTAATAAGCACATCAATTATGTTATCGCAGAAAATGCACTAACATTGTTAACGATATTAAGCATTAATGTGCATGAGCAGTTTTTAAACAAGATACAAGCGAAACGGGTTTCTTGTTTATGACTGTTGTCCGCGGTATCACTCCCGTCCCAAGGAAACTACTACACACATATATTCGGATAAAAAAATAATTTTCAAAATCGGTTCAAAAATTACCAAAATATCGAGGATCATAAATTTAAAAAAAGTACATCAGACACATATAGAACCTCCTCCTATTTTGAAGTCGGTTAAAAAATGTCTTATCAAATTCAAAACCCAGGTCGTAATCTACCTGTGTGCCTATTTTTATTCAAATCCGTTTGCCCTTTAACTCTTCGCATGTCTTCGTATGAACGTGGACCCAAGTGAGACAATTGGCTTTTTGTTTCTGTAATTACAGGCATAAGAAGGGTTAAAATTGAAACTCACACACTTCCTGTCCTATTTACAATGCCCTTCTCTTTCACGCAGCAACAAAGTAACGGGATCAGCGTGGTTTTTACCAAGAGCTTAGATACAGTTTACCCTAGGCTACTCTAATTATACAAAAAAAAAAAAAAACATGGTTCCTGTCATAGACCACGGGAGCGAAGTCGTAGGTAAAAACTTGTTTATAAAATTAGTAGCAATGACGTACCATAGCGAATCCGGAGAGCAATGCTGAAGTCTTGCTGGAGGCTTTGAGCTTGGCTCGGCTGAGCTGAAGTTTCCTCCATGATAAGTAGGCTGGCGTGTGGAGTCCATCTGCCGACTGAATAGGAGTTTCGCCCGACATTACGCACCTGTGCTGCTGCAATATCATAACACATTAACATTTAACACTCAACTAAATACTCCAACACCTTGTTATATTTGTAAGACTGATAAATCAGTCTTACAAATAAAACAAACCATGAAGCCATTTCGCGCTGGCGGTTTGCAAGCGTGTTTCATGTGAGGCGATTGTCTAACGCGCTCGCTGCGTGTGCGTAGCGAGCACGCCACGTGTTCGCTGCGGATGCGTATCGAGATTGATTGACGTGAGACGTGAGAGTATTTCGTGAAAACGCGGAGAACACGGCTAGCTCGCTCCGCAGCCGCGCAGAGCACGTTTACAAATAGCTTGACTAGAAACTAGCTGGTAAATCCTCAGTGTTTTAACGCTCTTATGGGAAAATCAAGTTTTAGTTATGGAGGCATCATGGAGACTTGAAAGGATATTCACATGTAATAAATAATTTTAATATCTGAAATATTGTTTTTTTTAATTATTATTTAATATCCATAACCATTGACTGAAGCAAATGATTTCCGCGAGAAATGCCGGAGTAGGGTGATTATCAGCTTATACATAATTATAACATAAATACTACCAAAACACAACAATTGCACATCGAATACGGGTATAATACATAAATATATTTTAGACAAGTTTGATTATTTACAAATAAATACACGAAACAAAAACATGTAAACAGCAAATATAATATCTGAGTCATTTAATCGCGATTTGCGCTAACTGATTAAGACAAACATTGAAAAACAATGAAAACCCATGGGACCATAACAAAAACCGTAGTAGTTAGCCCCACCTGTTACTATTATAAAAAAACTGGCTAAGTGCGTGTCGGACCACGCATTATGAAAAGTTCCGCAGTTGGGATGAATTTATCCTAAGAACAAACTTAACATTGTAGTTAAAAACATGTTCTCCCATATATTCCAACTGCAAATGTAAGTTTGGACGCACAATATTGGCAGATTTACTATGTTATTTTAAGACCATAAACTTCTTAAAGGTTTTCCTGTAATCTTTAAGCATAGAACAATTTTTTTTTTTTTTCCGAAGTTTTGGTTCAGCATTTTCGAAGATAAGGTGGGGAATGGTCAATTTTCATTTAGTTTCTTAAATAACTTTAAAACCATTTATTTTATAATTATAAAAAATATATAGAGAGCCTCACAGTAAACCCCTTTAATTTGATATGTCACACGGTACAGTGTGCAAAACTTTTTTATTTTCTTTTTGGTCACCCAAAACTGGAAAATAAGGTTTCCGCTTTTTCATTTTCAGGTACGGAACCCTAACAAATTATACAGGGCGGAAGGGACATCGACGCGAAACCGGTTGCCATGGATTCAGTACATGATTCTAGACCACCCTACGTTGAAATTATTCGTCGGTTATTTAAAAAAAAACTGCTATATCCTACAAAAGTGCAATACCTTCGCGGTCAAATTATATGGGACCAATTTTTTTTTTAACACGTTGACGGACAGAACGCCTCTCGACGTTGTCTCTGCAAAAAATTAATACGACAGTACGCCTGTCGACGTCAACGTTTTGACTTGTATACAATCAGTACGCCTTGTGGCGTTTTATTTTCTGTACTAATACAAGGAAGGGCATTCGGTAGTGTCACCACAGATAGAATTTTAACCTTTTAATGTCATATCGTGACTTTAAAAAAAAAACATTCTACAAAAGTGGGCATTCTGCAAAATTGCTCTAGGCAATGTATGAAATTTTGTGGTGACGTTTAACCAGTGAGAGAATACTGTCCGTCGACGTGTTAAATTACAGACAGAAAATTTCAACGCAGGGGAGTCTAGAATCCTGGGGCCTTACTCCCGAAAACGATTCGGGTTTGATTTTGATTCCGATTCGATTTCGTTTCTGATCCTAGCTCGATTTAAAACTTAAAACTGACCGAAGTTAGTTTCGCTTCGAACCACCGCACGATCGTGCGCTAGTGTTGGATTCAAGAGTATGGACCGGCATTTATTCCGAACCCAATTCGATTGATTCAGAACTCGATGCTGTCGGGAGTAAGGCCCCCGAAGCGAGTTCGAATCAGAATCAAAATCAAACTCGAATCGTTTTCGGGAGTAAGGCTCCTGGACTGAATCCATGGTAACAGGCTTCGCGTCGATATCCCCCCTGCCACCCTGTAGATAATTATGAAATTGATACGACTCACGTTTACGTTTTTGATTGAATTGATTGAAAGCTAGTTTCCTAGAAGAGCGGTGGCCGCCACATAGCGTCGGCAATTTACCAGCGAATGACGTCATTGAAACGATATCTATGAAAGTAAGTTTGTGTGTTCTCCTAGAGAGCGTTTTTTGACACCGTGAAGTCAAACCCCACTGCCATCATTTTCAATTTTTCATGACACGACATTTTATCGCCAATAGGAGGACTAGATATAACTATAAATCTGAAGAACCCATCATATGACTATGTAAAATACCAACTACCACGTTAACTAATGCCTGATTGTTAGGTTGAAGATTAACCATATGAATGCCTTTCCACTATTATAATTAAACCAATAAAATGCAGGCACCTTATTATAGAAAGTGTCTTCTAAATAATATAGCTTACTTAGCAACACACACAACCCCTTTACACCAGCGCACGGGTATGGCTAATCGCGGTTTTAACTGTCAAAACAATATCAGCCTTGCGACTATTGAAACAAGTTCTAAAATAAATAATTTTGACTGCGTGCCTCTGCCCGCTTTGATTCTCTCGCGGAGAATTTGTCTTTTAGACTTTATTTCATCTGCAGCAAGGCTGATATTATTTGGCAGTTAATGCCTCACTTGGCCAATTTTGCGGCGACCGAAACTTACTAGTATGCTATTAGATTTGTGGCTATGACACATTATGTTTTGTTATAAATAGGAAGTCAATTAACAACGCCGGAGGTCACCGCTGGCCAGAAAAAAAAAATGGTCATTAAAAGAGCATTTAGGTGTCCTCCAAAATCCTTTTTCAACCAAATTGATAAAGAATGTCAAATGTATTAAAATGTACATTGAATAGTAATAAGTTAAAACTCCATTAGATGTTATTTAGAAAGCAGTTCCACCAAGCCCTAATTACAGACAAGATGTCATCCATATATCACATCAGTCAATTATATCAATAATTTTACAGTATATGGTTACCAGCAACTGACTTTTGAAGTCATTTTCACAAAAGTTAAATGTTTTTTTAACAGATCTGGTTGAGGTTAAAATGTGATAAGTATCCTCAAAAAGTTTAATACAAAAATCTGTAAGAGCCAATACATGTCATTATAACAACTGATTACAAATATTATAATATGTTTATGTTTTGATAAGGCTTTGTATGGCATTGAGATAAAAAAGCTGTACTTACAGGCCAAGCGCTTCCTGTCCTTGATATTAATGCATATTATTATATTATCCGGAGAACTTTCTGTAAACAGTGATTTTGTCCTCACCAAAATAAGAAATTATTTCGTGAATAAACATGGTACGAACATCATAAGTTTACACATCAATCACACTGTTTAAGTTAGATAGGAATGTCTTGATTTTTGTAAGAAACATGTGAATCACATCAAAAACTGCTTCAAATTATCATGTGAAAAACATTCATTTTCTTAAAATTGCCATAATTGTTTACTAAGGCCTGATTTTTCACCTTTCTGTTGTCTTTTATCAGTTACAGTTTATTAGACGGTAGCTGCTGCCTGCTGCTTGGCCTGTGTGGCTTTTAATAAAATAGCCTAAGTTACTCCTTATAACATTCGCTATCAGCCAGTGAAAGTTCCATCAACATTAGTTAGGCCGTTTTGGAGATTAGCGGAAACAAAATGACAAATTAAAAATAAAAAAAGTTTTTTTTTCTAAGTATTATTTAAACTTTCATAATTATGCATTTAGTAAAACGCTGTTATTTACAAATTACAAACAGACACTTCAATTTTATTTATTTGTGTAGTAGTCAAACTGTCTTATTTATTCTTTAGACAAAAGTTATCTGACTACTGAAAAATCTGCCCTAACTATGACATGTTTAGAAAAATACACTGTATGCACTACCCAAAATGTGATATATGGATTCCTCTACAAAACCAATGCATGACTGAAGCCCTGATTCCAATAACAATTATTGTCAACTCACTCTTGTTAGATAATGATAAGTAGTACAATCTTCAGCTTCAGTGTGCCAGAAAACTGATCAAAATGCTCGCTAAATACCTGTCATCCACTCCTTTGAAGAACAAAATAAAAAATCCATCAATAAAATTAATTTAAAACACAAACTTCATTACTGCATGCAATAATAATATTGAATATAAACTAAATAAAATTTTAATGTAAATATAATAAGTAAATGATACTTTTAATTTGCTTCAAATACTTAGAACATGTTGACAAATAATAAGTAACACTAGTTATTCAATAATTTAAGCAAAATCAATATAATATTACAGTAAGGTTTGATTTATAAATAAATAGATTATACGTAACGTAAAATTAGGAAGGTAACATAGTAAGGATATGACAAAATAAATATTAAGCTGGCGACTGATCTCTTTAAAATAATAAGCAACGTAAAACAAGATCATACCCTTTAAATAACTTTGTCAAAATCATGAAACTCTATATTACAATGTTGAAAATACCAATTTCAACTGTACATCACAATGAATATATTCAGTTTAAATTAAATCACTAATAGCTTTGTTAAAACAATATTTAATGAGAACTATTACAGCATTTTAACTAAACGGGCGTGTGAAGTGTGCCGCACTACCACACGACTGATATTCCAATAGAACGACTACTAGTAAACAGTAAATAATAAAGTTGTCATTTGCAATCAAATTATATGTATAAGCAAAACGAATATACCACTACATGCAACTATAGTTATATCATACCTTGCTTAACTTTGAACACCAGTTATTAGAAGAACCGTATTGACCGCCTGGCAATGCAGAGTGGTAATTATTTCCAGCTGTACTGGCTGACCAAACCGACATACCTAAATTATTTGCACGATAGTCCTTCGAATTCAGTCGACGAGGTCAATCCGGGCCTCTATGACTCTACTCCATTTAAATAACGGGTTACTTAATGGAACATTACATTTTTCACTAATTTGAACACAAAAAAATATGTATAAGATACAAAAGATATGTAATTATATATTTTTCAATATTACAAAAAAAACTACAGCTATTCCATCTCCATCGTAAACCGTAAACGTCATAGACAAAATGCCAATGATGACAGCAGACAGCACACTGTCATTGTCAAAATTCGACTTTTGCTTATTTCCTAGGGAATGATATTCTCGCAACTTTGTCCAAAAGAATTTCCATATTTTATCGAGCTTGTGGCTATTCATGCTCAGATAATTATATCTATATAATTATTTTATAATCCTTTAGTTTCGATTTGTAAAATGTTTTATTATTAATATTTCATTAGGCAATGTATATAATGCTATATTATGTGATATGGACAAAATTCCTTCAATATTGTATAGCTTTGTCTCGGTCTGATACGTGTCAATGGAGGGAAACAGAATCATTTAATAGAAAAGATGTTAAAATAACATAATATGGAACACGCTTGTAGAGATGGAGAAAAAATCGAGTTCATTTTGTAACGGTACTGCGTCTGCACGGGAGTGTCCATGAAAAGTCGGGCAAACAGGCTAACGAGAATGATAAGCAAGTGACAAGTGGACGATTTGTTCGGGTAGTGGATAATGTAGGTCGATTAGTAATTTGTTTTGGCTATTGTGGACTGAGAAATCGCCAGTCAAGTGTCGCGTGTGTGTAAAAAATTTATGCTGAACTCAGTATTGTTACTGTTGGTTAAGTGGCTTCCCTCTGTGTCACGATGGCCGAGGCTGCAGGTGCCGCGAGCAGTAATCCCAACGCGGAGATCATTCGGGGCCAGGTGTTCGAAGTGGGACCCAGATACACAAGTCTACAATACATCGGCGAAGGCGCCTATGGCATGGTTGTGTAAGTACAGATTGGATTACGTTAAAACCACTGAAGCTTGAGAGTTTATCAAGTGTTACACTACACCAAGCTACAATAACTTTTTATGTAATGTAAAAGTACAGTTTGTTTTGTTTCAATAAAAGTAAACTTTGTAGATTGACAGCAGGTGCATATTTCTATATTTTTGGTGTGTTGTGTGACAAAAAATATTGAGGAAACGTTTGAGCATATTATTCAGCTGTACAATTGTCAGCAGGATGGTTTAAAACCTCTCAGTTTGATACCATCTCTCTCAAATCTCTAGTTCAAAGTGTTTAGATCTGAAGTTTATAACCGGGCAAACAGACACACAAAGTAACTATGTTTATGTTCAGTTATTTATTTATTTTTATTTAAAATAGGTTTGCCAACAGTTTATAAATTAATTAATAAAAGTGATAGGTATAATTTCTGATGTATGTACCAATACCAAGAATACATGTGTATTAAAATGGGATCCTTTCCTGGCACAGGTGTCTAGGTTATTTCCTATAGACCTATATTGGACAATGTTTTCACAAAGAAAATTTAAATAAATAAATAATTCAAGTTGGTCATTATTGATTGATCTGAAATTAATAATGATGTATCTTTCAAAAATTGACCTAAACCTGAAGAATTCTTTGGCAGTTTATAATTATTTTGATTCAAGGTATTCCATAAAAGGCATTCTAAGCTACAGATATGAATACTTCAATATTCAATGTGGCAAGCCATTGAAAATTAACTTTTATGTCTGCAGCTTAACATTCTTTTTAGAAGAAGCGATGATGCATTGATAAAAGTGGACAGTAAACTTATATCAGTTTATCAATTTCAAATAAGTTATCTTTTAAGATTGTGTACTTGATGATACAAATTTTTATAAGCAATATAAACATAAAAATTGTACTAGGCACACCTTTTTATGTCATACGTATTGAGATACGACAATATGATAATCAGGCAAACCCAAAATCTTGTGGGAAAAACCGCAAACAGGTTACTACTAACCTTTTATTTTCGATTTTGCAGCTGTTCCATTGAGTTTTTACAGTTTTTTTTTTTTTTTCTTATACCAACCCAGTACCTGTTCAGGCAAACAAACAAAAAAAATTATTAAATCAGTAAAGCCATTTTCGAGTTTTTACAAGACTAATGCACGGCAATTGATTTTTATATACATTGATGAGGAAATATTATACGATAACAGGTTTCTAGTGTTCAAGGATGTGACCTATATTGTCATTGTAATATTGTTGGAAAATTTAAATAATTGCTGATGCTAACAACCTTTAATCATATATAAATCGTTACAGCCATGTCTCTGCAATAATTTCTGCATTTCTACATTTATACACAAATCACACATAATTAGGTTCCGAACCAGTGAATTGCACGAGTTCACAGAAACAAAAACCATTAAGGAGGAAGTCAAACACAGAGAAGGCTGAAAAAACAACACATATGGGAACTTGTTCACTCAAATCAAGATCGTGAGATCGGCTTGTCAAGCCGATCGCATGATATTTAAAATTATTAAAAAAAATAAAAAAATTGGTATATCTTAAATGTACCAAAAGTGCATGTTTATAAAATGTTTGTGGATAGCTCAGATTTGAATGTAGAGAGTTAGAAAGGTGACCAGAGACCATCAGACAAGCTGTCACAAAATGCCATCTTAAATACCACCCAGGACACCTTATTTGTCCATGAAATCTCAATTTAATTTCAGTAGTTCCAAAACATTGCACTAAGAACAGTCTCCAGTGCACACTGGTTTGTAAGAAACTCTGAAATACATGAATACCTAGAAATGCCAACCATAAGAGAATAAGTAAACAACTACAGCAAAAAGTACAAAGAAATACTTAAAAACCACAGCAACACATTAGGTAAAGATCTACTTTAAGATAAAGACCACTTATAATGCCTTAAAAGATGGCACATACCGGAACTCAACCAAAGGAACTGAAGTGTTCCTTCATGTAGATGGTGCTATTCACTGGAATGGCAATCAAAAATAATCCACCCCAGACCACATCTAATCATGGCTAAACAACCAATTGTGGATAAAAAGGAGAAAAGAAAAAAAAAAAAAAAAAAAACTGGTAATTGAGCTTAAGGTAAAGCTAGGGTAAGCTTTACACTGGAGGCATAGAACAGAGGTTCTTCAGATCTACGTGTATGATTCAGGTGTCCAGTGTCCCAAAAGACTTGATGTGCTAGACCCACCAGAACATTGACGGTGCAGAGAACTGAAAAGTACAATCAGCAGTTGTGAATTGGCATTTATGAACTACGAAAAAGCTTTCGGCGATCGTTATTAGACTTTCTATTCCTCTTCTATCCACTATGAAAACCAGTCTAGACAGGTGAGTCAGTGTAATCCATCTGGAATCGGCCATCTTACCCATCTGGAATCGGCCATCTCGCAATGCTGGCCTTCTAGGATGTATGTGATGATACCAAGGTGATATCATCCTCCGTTTGCCAATACGTTGGTTGGAGAACGACTTTAAGACGCTGGACGAAACTGGCGGAGGCGTTAACTTGAATGGCGAATGAATGGCTGTACAGCCATATGAAGCATTTATTCGGATTGGTTCCTTAAGGACCATTATTTTAAAGTCGCTAACGAGACATGTATCCGATACTCCGATTTCGTGGAAGGACACAAAAATATGTGCCTTATTCAGCATAGCATAGATGAGTTGTAGGCGTGCTATGTTGCCGAAGGACCGATGGCCGTTGGACTAGACGAGCAATGGACCGATGATCTGCAGAAGGCGACGCAGCGAGAACAGACACGATGTGAAAGTCGGGGAAACGGGTAATTTGGCGCATTTTGGGTGCGGCGTTTGTCCAGCCACAACCAGTCGGGCCGTGATAATAATAATTTATTTCGATTGTTTTAAAAAGGTTACCTTGCCCCGATGCGATCATGGACCTTGCGTTAAGGCTCCTACAAACAGGCGCGACACGCGACGCGACACAAAGGAACCGCTCGGCGCGCGACGATCGGTGTCTTTGTGTCGCGTTGCGTGTCGCGCCTGTTTGTAGGAGTCTTTACACGTCCCGTAGTGTAACGAAATCACAAGGTCCCACTGCGAAACAAATGGCAACTTATCCATGGGCCATATCTAGTTCTTCGGGTGTTTCAGTTTCAGAAGTTAACGTGTAAGTTAAATGTTACTAACCTTTAGCTTAAACGTTAACTTCTGAAAACTTTTAAAAATAAAATACATCGAAACCTACCTAACTACTACCTACTTAATACATGATTAAAACCAGCTGCTGCGGCTTCGCGCTCGTGGCTTGTCTTTTATTTTAGAAAAGCCACACGGGTGAAGCCGCGGGCAGTAGCTAGTCTAAAATAAAAGTAAGCCTAAGTTACTCCTTATAACATCAGCTATATGCCAGTGAAAGTCCCGTCAAAATCGGATTAGCCGGAATAAACAGAGAGAGACAAAAAAAAATTTAGTTATAATTACTGTATAATACTTTCATATAATACTATGCATTTAGTAAAGAGCTGTTATTTTGACATTACATACAGACACTTTAATTTTATTTATTTGTTTAGATAAAATAAAAACTACGTTGCTGTTTGTGTATGTGAGTTTAAATGTTTGTAAACCCACCCACGATACAGGAGAAATTCCTAGTGTGGGGAAACGTCTTTAAAAAAAAAAAAAAAATAATAAGTACATAGCATAGTAAAAAAATATAAAAAAAACATAAAAAGAAGAAAAATATAAAAAAAAACAGTGATGATCTGTATCAAACGCCCAAATTCTGTCGGTCACATGCCAAATAAAGCCAGTAAACTAGTCACTGAGATAACGCCACATTTCCAAATATGTAGTGCTAATCTCGGGTTTGGTTTTGACCTTGCATTTAGCCCCCTTACCTACATAACGCGTGTTAACAAGAGCTCTGAATGTTTACACCTTTATGAGTCATTATTAATATTATTTGATACGGTTAGTCTGTTTGCATTTCGAGTGAATATTATGATAATGCAAATGTGTTGGTCGTTTAGTATGTCATTTTTAACACATAGGTGAATATTTCAGAGACCCACAATTTATGTCTTGCCATAATACTTTTCAATGTTAAAGAATTTCGGAACCAAACATCTTGATTCTACTTAAATTCTAAATAAATAAAGAAGAAACAATCGAGCTCTTTTTGAGCATCAATCACATTAAAAAATTATTATACCTACTATCAAAAATGTCATTTTTTGGGATGTCGCATTGGGATGTTTATCGGTATTTCTTGGTATAAACAATTCGCCATCAAGGATTTGTTGGATTATGTACATAAATAGTTATGGTTTAGAAAACAATAAACTAAGTTTTCCTTAAAAATAAAAAATAAAAACTTCATTGGAAGTTAGTCGAAATCTGTGTCTTGTCAAACAATGTTAAAAAAAATCATCATTAGCGGCAACAGTGTCGGTTTATAAAATTTTGGTAAAAAGAAACGCGCTCGAAGTGTCATGTGACGTTTAAGCGACGCTTCCCCCCCGCTCCTCAGCTAGCCGGCGCACTTCGAAAAGGACCGATGCGACACCACGTATTTCGAGCACTAAGTAGTTGAATTTCTCAATTATTTTTATGCGTGGTAAAGTGTTTTTATTTCTTCATGAGGAAGTATTCGTAAAACTAGTACCGCGTACTACCTTTTTCTTTTGCTACCTGTCTTACATGTTTCTAGGCGTGGAAATTTCCAGAATTCGTAAACATTATCAGCGACACTAATTACTTTAGATGTATAAATATTTTTTTTAAATACTACATTTTTTACAGTGCCTTATAACGTAGCATATCTTAAACGTAACTATGTATAAATCTAACATAAAATAGAAGCTGTTCCACAAGGTTAAAAAAATGCTTCAAGAATATTTTTTTTGAGGAGATTCACTCTCCTGTGCTTATCTTGATAAGTAATTGTTTGATAAAAAATATCGAGAACCTATAAAAACAACCGACTCGCACTGGTTGATGGATCACTTACACTTAGCTATAGTAACCACCTGATAAGTTAATACCTGCGGATACCCATGCGGAAATGTACGCGAAATACCTCAGAAAATCCGCGTTCTTATTATTCGCAAGTGTCGAAAAATACTGGCAAAAGTATTTCGACATGTTATGCAGCAAATCCCTTAATTCAAGGAATCGTTTCTAAACCGACTGAAGTCTGAGGAGTTTCGGAATTTTCCTTGCATAGGGACTAACCGTACTTATTCAGCTCTGTTCACCTTTTGTCCATAGAAAACAACGATTTTGTATGGAGATGCGTACACATCTGATAGACGCGGAAAGCTGAACGAATGCGTACGCATCTCCATACAAAATCGTTGTTTTCTATGGACAAAAGCTGAACAGAGCTGAATAAGTGTTGTTAGTCCCATAAGCGTAAAACTATGCGCAGACATAAAACCGCAGGAGAAATCCAACTTTTCAAACGATTAAAAACTTGGCTTCAGTCAGTTTGGATCTCTCAACATAAATACTTATGTATCGTACCTCTGAAGTGCAATGAATATTAATTATATGCTTAATCAATATCTTATTAAAGATACAACAACAGCAACGCTTTGTCATTGTCAGCTATTTAGATGATTTATTTATTTAAAATAGGTACGCTAACAGAATATACATTGTACCTATATACATTAATTAATAAAAGTTTAACAGTTCTTTATATGTGTTCTTATGTACATAAATATTACCAATTACAGCTTTACACGACATTCACATTATACAAATAAGCAAAACGTAGCAAGACTCAAGTCAAGTCAGTCTCAAGTATTCCATTCCAATTACTTATCTAGAGATAGTTGAAAGGGGTAAGTCGGATCTTGTGACTGAGACGATATATCGCAATATTATTATGCAGTTTCTAAAGTTACGGTTTCCTAAGACTACGGTGTCCGCCACATAACGTCCGCAAATTACCATCGAATCACGTCACTGTACGTTATTTTTATAAAAGTAAGTTAGTGTAGGTACTCTAGAGAGCGTTTTTTGACACCGTTAAGGCCTGAAACTGCGTTATGCGGGCGCCTTCGACGGGTACCCGTTGCGTGTGTACGCGCGTGGACACGCGGGTGGGCTTTCTGGGAACGCGACATTACCCGTCGTGGATACCCATCGCGATTAGTTACTCGTAGTTAAATTTTAACGGTGTGCATATAAGTCAAACACCGCTGCCATCATTTTTATGACAGCAGTCACTGCGGCCGTAATGTGGCGGCCACCGCTCTTCTAGGAAACCGAAACTTTACTTTGTCGCTGGAGCTCCACGACCTGATCCTACTATCGCCCTTATATTACCGGACTACCAGACGTACTGCAGGGTACCAACTGTACTTGGTTGATATCCCGTCCAGTCGTACTCAGTGCTTCTCCTCCACATTTATTATGCGCACAGCCAAAGTGTGGAACTCTCTGCCAGCGTCTGTGTACCCTTCCACATATAACCCGTCCGCCTTTAAAACAAGAGTGAATAGGCATCTTCTGGGCACGCTTGTTCCATCATAGACCTCATCAATTGCTTTCCATTAAGCGAGATCGAGGTCAAGAGCAGGCTCAATAAGTAATAAAAAAATAATTTAAAGAAAGTATCGATCTGCTAGTATTTTCGGTTCTAATCGACTGCAATCAACTTTTTGATTGTCTACAAATCACGGGTTTTTGACAAATGAATTTTTAAAGCGTTAAGTAGTACTGGAAGGACTATTAAAATTTATTTGTTGTCAAGTGATTTCATTGGCTGTCGTTATTTCCGCCAACCAAACAACATGAGACACATACATAATGTCACGCCTTCTTCCCATGGCCAGAAATAGGCAGAAACTATGGAACGCCACCTGCTATGATCCTTACATCTTTCATACTCCTTTTGCTTCGTTTACGTTCACACACGCGCCGGTTGCGAGTACTACGCATCTGACGTAAACTGAAGAACATCACCAATAAGGTCACTATAATGTTCTTCTAGGGCTTCACCTCCCGGTGTTTCCACTCACAGCCTACATCTGTCTTGTAATTTACCTTTTCTTAGTCGCCTTTCATTCATCCTCTCAACATGACCAAACCATCTAAGCATAGTCTTTCCAATTTTCATCTTGATATTTAATTTTAAAATTAAATTATCCACGGTATTCAGAGACTCGTTAGACTTTTTAGGAATCGTCGGGTGTAAGAGTCGGCAAAATATGCGATTAACGTAAGTTATTATTTCAAACATGTCTAATTTTTTCCAGCAGCTGGTTTCTCGACCGTTAACAATTAGTCTGACGTAACTAAAATAGATTGTATTTCATCCAATTCTCATTTTATGAAACGTAATATTGATTACGAGAAAGACGAGAAAGTTAAAACTCCTACAAACAGGCGCGACACGCGACGTGACATAAAGGTACCTTTGTGAGATGTGTCGCTCGCGATTTGCGTTGCGAGTCGCTCCTGTTTGTAGGAGCCTTTACGAAGTATCCTTTACTAGCTGGCCCGTTACACGTTGTCCTGTCCAAACAATAGTTCATACAAAAAACCAATAGAAAAAAAGGACATTCAGTTTTCCCGAATTTAAAAATTTCCCGTAAAATTTTCCCAGTTTTTTTTTTCATAAAAAACTTAATTCGGACTAAAAAACAATAGCCAAATCGGTCCAGTCGTTCTCAAGTGTGCGCGTACTAAACAACAACATTTCATTTTTATATACAGGATAAGTTTTTAACCAGTGCGCTTTTTTTTTTGGTGGTCCAGTATCAGTAGTAGAACACATTTCCATTATTTGTTCAATACCTTATTTTTTGGGCCTACTTGAAATCGGCAAAATATGGATACAATCTATTCGTAATAATATCAATGGGCGAGCGCACAGCTGATAGGTACCTACTACTACATTCCGCTTCACTGACTGCGCCGCCTTACGGATTACGCGACGAGTACCTATCCATTATACTAGTTTCAAAATAAACATATTTCGTTTATGATAACTTAATTTTTTTTACTAAGACATATCAAAATAAGAAATAGGTGTATAATAAAACACGTTTAAGTTGAATTTGTCATAATTTGCGCACTGATTAAAAACTTTTCCTGTATAGATTTGAAAGTCTCAGATAGGGTTGTGTTTTCGTGTCTCCAATAGTCTCGCATCATGAAATCATCGTTAGGTTCATTCCGGTCACGTATGTGCTCACTCAGTTCACCACAATAATCATCTTCTAATAACGAATTCTATTGTTTGCTATGGTGCTATAATAATATCAAATATGGCCGCGATATTAACAACCTATGTAGAGCTAGGCTGACATATTTATTATATCTGTTTCATTTATGAACGTTGAATCTTGAACTTGCTTTTTCTAAAGCAACACTGAAGCTAAGAGTTGCTGGAAACTTTCATTTAAATTCAGCTTTTCTATATTTTTCTCTACCGCATAGTTTTTTCTAGGGAATAGTTAACTCTGGGCCTGTGTTACCGCACCTATCGGTCACTGACTCTTTTTAGCGATTACACGGGCAATACATAATTCATAAAGTAGTAAAAATCTTTTGTTGCTAAGTGGTTTTTAGGGTTCCGTATCTAAAGGGTAAAACGGGATCCTATTACTAAGACTCCGCTGTCCGTCCGTCCGTATGTCACCAGGCTGCATCTCATGAACCGTGATAGTTAGACTGTTGAAATTTTCACAGATGATGTATTTCTGTTGCCGCTATAATAAACAAATACTAAAAAAAAACACAATAAAATAATTTTGCCGTTTTTATAGATAATGGTACGGAACCCTTCGTACGCGAATCCGACTCGCACTTGGACGGTTTTTTATTATACTCTGGGTCATTTATAATTATGCTGTTAATAATTTTGTCTGCCTGGAAGATAAAGACGATTCCTTCCTACGCTCTAAAGTTTTCTCAAAGTAGGTACCTACTACAAAGGACCAGCCCGTAAAATAGCTTACCTTCGTTATGGCGTTATTCTTTGTAGCTGGCATTCCTTTAGCTATCTTACTCGTCTCATTGTGAATTCTATCTAGTTAAAAAAATTGGTCCTTGGTGATATAAAAAGAAAATCGTCTTCAGGAACTCTCCACCTTTTGTATCTTAAATCAACACCTTTTAGAACATCCAAGGTGTACTTCTTAGGTTAAGCGTTCCCTGATAATTACTCTCTTCGTAAAGACGGCTAAGGTCCCTGTTATTAGGTTCAAGTCTTACAACATTAAGTTGCTTAGTAACAAAATCACGCATTCAATAATCTTCAGGCGTTGATGAAGTCGCTTAAAGCAATTTACTTATGCCCTAAATTGCTACAGTAATGAATTAGGCCAAGGTTCGGAATGCTACGCTTTTATCAAACGTCTGCCAATTTAATGTAAAAGACAGATTTTTCCATTTTTGTTTCTCTTTCGTCTTCGTCGCCTATA
The DNA here is from genome assembly GCA_947523025.1 of Dryobota labecula. Lineage (NCBI taxonomy): Eukaryota > Metazoa > Arthropoda > Insecta > Lepidoptera > Noctuidae > Dryobota > Dryobota labecula. The sequence continues at coordinate 6,534,615 of OX383292.1, forward strand.
GCGCAATGTTTGAAGACTAGGGTCTTCAACCAGTGCGTCCTGCCCGCTATGACATACGGTGCCGAAACGTGGACACTGATAATCGGGCTGGTCCACAAATTTAAAGTCGCTCAGCGCGCTATGGAGCGGGTTATGCTCGGAGTTTCATTGAAGGATAAAATCAGGAATGAAATTATCCGGAAGTGAACCGGAATTACCGACAAAGCTTGCAGAGTAAGTAAGCTGAAGTGGCAGTGGGCTGGCCATTTTTGTCGGAAGGACCGATGGCCGGTGGAGCAGACGAATCCTGGAGTGGAGACCGCGTATCGGCAAGCGTAGTGTGGGACGCCCCCCAGCTAGATGAATCGACGACCGGTGGCTGGGGCAGACTGGATGCGGAAGGCGGAGGACAGGGTGTTGTGGCGCAGCATGGGAGAGGCCTATGTTCAGCAGTGGACTGCGATAGGCTGAGTTGTTTGTTTCTCTTTCCGGATAAAATGACGAATACTTATCAACACAATCAACTGTAGTTGATCTACTGCATACATAATGGTAGACTGTGACTCACGCGTGACGTGTTGTCGTATTCTTTACACCGAATTATGCGTCGGTAGCTAAGGGTTCTTGCAATAGTATCACATGTCAGTCGGAAAACCCCACATCCGAGTGCTAAGCTTGGTAATCCTCCAAGCTGCCAACACAATATAAACGTCTTGTTATTCTCTTATTGGATTCGTGTATTTTTCACTATGGCACAGAACCAAATAGTTAAGGGATTCCCAGAAGTTTGAAACAAACTTTGCTCTTCTAATGTTGTCGCCACCTTTTGATAGCTTTCGGCTGGTAAACAAACTCGGAGTATAAACTTACATTACTTTTCTTTCAAACTTCGCCCTTATTTTCGAAACAGTAATTGAGTTGGGTGCACTTTTTAAAGACGGAGTGCTTAATTTATTTCGTCTATGTTACTCTCGCCAATCCTTTTAAACATAAGTTTCATGGCCATTCACGTCTCTGAACTAGGGATTTGCTTTGTTGTTTTCTCAACTGAATATAAGTTGATGAATAAATAGCCAGAACCTTTCTGGAAATTGTGTGCAAGCTGGCATCAATGGCGGGTTGGATAAAGGGTCGAAATTACGTTTTCGTTTGATTCGGTTGGGTAGCAGAAAACAAAGGAGAAATAATTTCATTAAGTTGTAATTAAGTATTATTAACCTCTGTTGTCGTTATTGTATTTTGGTTAGACTTCTCTCATCTCGCCGAGCTCACTTTAGTTTATTGCACGACGTTGCTTCTGTCGCTGGTAAGTTTAAAGCCAAGCCCAGACCCTCATAAATTCATAATGCTAAACAAAGCATGAACTCTTCTAATTAATTTCTCACTCCGTTAGCTCTGGTGCCTTATGATTTAGTCGTAGTGAACTGCCTTGAAATTACTCTGCCATGGTATTTTTAATTAATTTTGTTTATAAATCCAGTTGAGGAGGAAAAGTAACCATGGACTTGTTCGTTCTTCTCTATCAGAATCTACGCTCTTGAGCGAGTAACTTGAATTCAAATTATGACGCGGTTAGCTGTGTAATTAAAATTATTGCAAGTTAATAAAACCGGCCAAGAGCGTGTCGGACCACGCACAATGAAGGGTTCCGTAGTTGGTATGAATTTATCCCAAGAAAAAACTTAATATTGTAGTTAAAAAACATGTTCTTCCATACGGAATGTATGGGAAAACATGTTTTTCAACTGTAAATGTAAGTTGGTCGACTATTACTCGGTAACTTGTGAAACCTACTTAGCTGTGATAGTTTTCCTTTTAACTTCATTATATAATACTAATGTTGTGATTTTTTTCACATATCCAAATACAACCATTTAGCTAGCAGGGGACACACACATGACTCGAACAAAAATGAGCACTTTAAACCTTAATATTACGCAAACGAATCCCTGAATCGAAAAATGGTTTTCACAAACCCGTAATATTTTTGAACGGCCTATCCAACGATACCCGAACTTTGGGATAGACGTGAAAAAAAAAATCATACTTTACGTGCCTAAAAAAAATATTTTTCAAGATTTTATTTTACTACTTTGTCGGCCTGATTAATATGTATACCCATACCAAATTATAGCTTTATAGTAGTAAGAGTCTCTGAGCTAAACCGCGGACAGACAGACGGACATGGTGAAACTATAAGGGTTCCTTGTTTACTACGGTACCCTAAAAATCTCTGCGCTTATTACTGTGTTCTATTTCTGATAGCATTATTGTGGCGATTTTATTGGTGAGAATTAAGCGTGCGTAGGTGTTACCGGATTCCATAGTGTGATATTGACCTATTGACCACTTATTACATAATTGTGTCATTGTAGAAAACAGTCTCATGAGTCGTGTCTCATGACATACTTGCTAAGTTATTAAAACTATGTATCCTTGATGTACCATAAGACCATAACTTAGGCAAATGTAAAATTGGATTGAAATTGCGAAGAAAAACATGGTGAAAGGGATTCAGAGCTATCGCATTCCACCTGTACTATAAATTCAATCCTATTGTTTCTTATGTATAAGCAAATTGATTGCCCATCGTGTTTCGAAATAAAGCAGTCTACAATTTCACTACAGGCATTTTAAATTAATCAAAGACAAATAAATAAGAAGGGATACACAAATGACATGCAATTATCGGCAACGGCAGTCGGCAAGCAAAATCAAAGGGACTACAAATAATAGGATGGTTCGAAACATGGACAATTTAATACTGTTACTGGAATTGTGGCTGGTTTGGGATAGGTGGAAAGCGGTCACTTTGGGAAGGTAGAATACGATCTAATGAAGGTTAACAGGTGAGGGCAAGGGATAGGTCTTTTGACCTATCCTTGCCCAGCACTTGTCTCTCAGGACTTTTCGCTCAATATTTCGTTAGCCGGCTGGGTCGACCGAATTTTCCTCAGTGATTTGGAAGCTCGATATGAATAAAACATTCATGTAACACGTGACGGCTCCGTTGCTCGTTCTTTATCCTGATACAAAGCATCCATAGACAATTTCAGCTTTACCTAAGTCATTAGTAACGTTGTAAACTAACTTTTTATAGCGATCGCTGCAGTAAATTAGCCTTAATTACACTAAGCGCGGAATGTCCGCGTCCTCCTAGCTGTGACGCCTAATGTCCGCCATTCGAACACATCAGGATGGTTATTAAGCCTATGAAAGGTTTTGCGCCGAAGACCGTCTTTTGTTCTCTGTGAAATTGATGTCTGGAATCCAGGCAAGACAACGAGTGACATTTAATTAATTGCCGCTTCATGGAATGTTTTGATAGTTTTACGCATTAATAACGAGGTCGTGTTTAGAAACTGGGTAACAGTTACTGCGTGGGTGCTGACAGTAGTGACAGTATTTAGGGACCGGTACGCACGGGTACCGTTTACGGAAGTCGCGTCGTGCGTTTGGTCGTAATATAATGACTCATGCTGATTGTACAGACGAATGACACTATACTCCATTTATTATAACATTAGACAAAAAACTGTTCTCACCCTTTCGTTATTTCGATGTAAACGTTTAATAAACTCCGTTATTTCACGATAAATACAAAGCACTGTAATCTATTTACCATTTAAATTAAAAAAATAACTCTAAAGTGCAGTAATTTCAACAATATTACACAATAACTGTCGTTATTTAGCCGTTATTTGTCTAATGCTATAGTAAATGGAGTATAGTTTAGCTAGTTTGTATGTTTTGAAGGAACTGGGTGATGTAATGATCAGGGTTAAATATGTTTAGTAGTGATTTAAGATCAATTAATTACCTATTGCTTAGATAGTGTAGATGCCGCTTAGCAAAAGTACCATTAAAAACTTAATTAGTGATTAAGTTCTTAATTGAACTTAACTTTTCAATCCGGTAACAAAAAAACGGAGAAGCTGACGGATTGGCTGACGATCTTAATAAAATCGATCTCATAAATAAAACCTACTTTGAATACAAGGAAAACTGATTCGAAATAACATAACTTACCTATATCTGTCTAATGTTTTGCTATAAGTAACAACATTCGTAATATGTTCTTGCGATTACCTAATAACACAAGAGGATTAGCACTATAATTCCAATATATCGTCATAAAAGCTTTTCGAATACAATTTTTTCCTTTTTCTCGTAAGTTCAATCTCGTGTCAATATGTTGTATGTCTCATTTGGCAGTTACATCATTTATCGCGGATCTTCCGTGCTAGGCGCTATTCAATTTTCCTGTTACCAGTTTGTTGTACGGAATTACGGATGTCAGTTACGTGCTTGAACCGCGATCGTCTGTGACGGCCATTGTTTACGAATATTGTTGTTTGATGATTCATCCTTTATTTTTTTCGTCTAGGCTAGTGGCTGGAAGTGAAGTGGTGGAGTGTTTAGTCTGCATGTGAAGGATTGTTTTATAGGCTTCCGAATACCACGTACTCCCGTGAAATTTGTTTAAGTTGACATTATATCCTTCTTTATGGTTCACAATAACAAACAGAACTTCCTGAACTTCGTCTCTTATCATTAAGTGGCGTTTGCTTTCTCTCCTTGACTTAATTTTCTTGTTTTCCGAAATCTAAATCTCATCAAAGTCACACGCATACACATCCATACAACTTCAACAGCAATTTTTGTTTTGTCTTATTTAGTCATGTCCATTGTTCCTACTGCATTTGTCCTCTCTGGGTTTTACCATAGAGATACAGAAGATATACCTAACATAATTAAGATCTCTAGAATTTTCCTGTGTGCAAAACTGCAAATCCTACGCGCATATCCAATTTCCTTTTCATAGCGATATTCCTGTGTGCATATTAAACGTGCTAAATAAGGAAAATAGAGGCAAGAAAACAGAAATTAAATAAATAAACAGGTAACGGAGACCATTTTAATGCGTTCCTTTATTAAATAATGATGTACGTAACAAATATAAAAATTTATCAAGGAGTATTAAATTATGTTGCAGAAATATGTTAGGACACACTGTGCTTGTAGGTAAAATTACTCGGGTTTACCAACTGGGTCCCGACAAGGGTCTGATGCGGGTCTTACGTCCTAACACAGAGATAGTAATACCTACAACATTAATTCATTAATTACCATTAGATTCATGGTAGAGTTTGGTTTATTAAATTATTGTTATAGTTTGGGGAACATACGTTGGTGTATGTAACTAATTACAAAGCTTTAGATTGATTGGAAGTGGGACTACTTTTATGATTGATGATCCTGTTAGTTAAAGGGTTCACAATAAATACATTATTTTTGAATACTCATTTTCAATACCGCTTTTTGGTGGTCTTACCCCAAAAAACTTCGTTGTGTAATATAAACTGGGGCCGAAAGAGCTCGAAAAAGTTGATGTAAATATTCCAAAAAGCACACGCCCGTTTTGCTAGAACTTGGCTTGGGTTTCAAAAATATTCCACTCTCATAACAAAATTCTTCCACTCCTCAAAAGTCGATATCCAAGTGTTACAGGAAAATTACTGTAAAAGGGAATTTATAAGTACCATCTTGGACTAATCGGTATTGATAAGATAATAGCCGATGACGTAGAACATTGGGACACGCATAAATTCCGTTATCGCGTGTCTGAATACTGCCAGGGGTGTGGCATATGAAAGTAAAAGTAACGGTCCATTAGGGCTCTCGGTGGATCTGTGGCAAATGCCATATTTTTATGATGCTATTAAGTATAATGGTGTTGTTTAGCAAACATCGAAGAAAAACTATGAAAGTGCATGCTTTGTAATGTTAAGATTTTTAATTTTAGTATAACAACAAATTAATTTCTTCAATCAACTCAGCCTATCGCAGTCCACTGCTGAACATAGGCCTCTCCCATGCTGCGCCACAACACCCTGTCCTCCGCCTTCCGTATCCAGTCTATCCCAGCCACCTTTTTAAAGTCGTCGGTCCATCTAGATCTCATTTCATCATCATCTCCATGAATTTCTTAATAGACATAAATAAAATTAAGCAGACAGAAAAGAAAAAATCTTCTGTCAGATTAAATTGAAAAGTAGGTAGTAGTTTTACAAGAATTTAGGTTGATATAATCTAGTTTACCATTAAATTATACATTCATCGCGATGATGACATAAATAGTAACGATAATAAGATTATGGAAAACACTTGGATCAAGTTTTCGATAAGGAAGAAATCAACACTATTATTATATATTGGAAGGAAAAACACGCTTGATATTTCAACGAATTTCCCATATTTCACGCGAAAAGTAATTGCGGAAAAGGGAAGAATCCTTATTTCTTAAGGAAATATATTTTAAGAAAAGAGCAGTGGAAATTAATAAATTATTTGAGGAATATTACGTGCTGGGCGACATAGGGCCTCCTCTACGTGTGATCTGGTGAAGGTCGCAGGAATCCGATGGATGCGAGAAGCACAGGACAGGTCGATGTGGTGACGCTTGGCTTCGTAGGGAGGCCTATGTCCAGTAGCGTACGCCTTCTGGCTAAAATGATGATAATGAGGTGAAATGTGATTTAGGCGTGATATTAATTGATTTTCTCACTCCTGTGACAGTCAACGTATATGTTTACTAGGACTAGGAGATATTTTAACAAGAAGCCCATTTACGAAGTTTCTTAGTTAAAAAAGTTTTTGCTACTTGCAGTGCAGCCTTAGTTAACGATGATGCGCAAAAGTTGCGCCTGCCTGCTCAAGCGTCTGCATAAATATTACTCGACGACTAGCTTAGTGATTACTTTCACAGTAGGTGATATTTTTTTATGACATACCTCGTCGCATGTCGCAAATAGATCTCAAAAATATAAGAGAAAATGTTGGAACAGTGGGTTCTCCTTTTTTCGTAGCAAACAAGTCTTATTTGGAGTAGCAATTTCAGCGGTCCACTTCATATTTCAGCAAAAGCTTTTTGCGATTGTGGAATTACTAAAATTAGCTCAAAACAGTTGCAAATAGAGTCAATTTTCTCGTTTTAAGAACTGCAGATTAAACTTGGTACGGTCACAAGAACTAAAATGGCGGCTCAGTGCGCGGAAGTCGCTAATTCGTCCGTACAAAGTGCTGCAGCTTATGTTTTTAAACTGCTCTTGATGTAATAACATTTTATTCCTCTGAAAGGTTCTGCGAAATGAATTGTAGCCGACCATTACGGCTTAGCCCGGATAAAAGAGATGACGTATGACGGACTTTGTTGTATAATATATCCGGGAGACTGGGTAAAATCGTTGAGTTTTTTTGTAAGGACCTTAACGTATTAAAAATGTATATGTTGAGTCTGTTTACATGAAATTACTATGAAAGTTTAGTGAGTGCGAATGATAGAACGTACTCTGGTTTTTTTTAAATCAACTTTGTCAAAAAGCATACACAAGTGAACGAAAGCATCACCTACAACAGTAAAATGAATGCAGTTTCCAACTCGTTTTAACTGAAAGTAATTAAATAACTATCGAAGTTCACGCTTTATGTTTTCGACGTCAAAAGGTTTTCACTCGCATGTTGTATTTAATAGTTCAAACGTTTCATATTAATTAATTTAATTTGTAATTTGACTTGGTAATTTGAACATAGCTTGTGATATTCAGAAACGACATGCTTACACTGTAAATTTTTCATTTAATCGACATTAGCTAAATGATAATTTTTCCTAGTAATGTTGTTGTATCAATATCTACGATGAGTCAGTAATGAATGGTGTGAACACACGAAATTATTTATGTTTTTTTTTTTTTCAATACACATGTGATAATAAATACTAGATAATTCCAGTGGTTTTATCTCGGAATAAAAATCTCACCACGTTTATGTTGGACCCAGCATAAAGAAAGGTTAGTAAAAAACTTAACACGCCCCTGAAAAACTGCAAAAAATAACACTCTTGATATTTTAGGACGGGTCTTGTTTTGGTTTGCTTCACTTGTTTAACAAATTTTGGAGCGCTTGGGAAGTAGGTACCCTGTAAAAGTTATTGCAAATTTATCAAAGCATAACAACGGCAAAGTGTCTGAAAAAAAGAAGAGCGAAAGATAAACGATTTAAACTTTTTATTAAAATATGTTGCCGCCATAAAGATCGCCCATTCCAAGTTTGCTTATAGATGAGATTATGTAAAAAGTTTTCAAAGAACCCCTTTTTATTGCGAACACGTCAGAAGTATTTCTCCGTTATCCCGGAACATTATATAAGCCTTGTATTAAGGTGGGCCAGATTTGCCGACTCTGTAATTCCGTGCCGTGCCTATTTTCTCATCTGTGATCTCGAACATGGAACTGCTTCGGTTACGTGGCCCAGCTGAGAAAAATATGCATGATTGGTGTAAATCCTAATTCCCTTAGATAATTTGACGCGTTTTTTTTTTTTGGACGCATTTCTGTTGAAATGTTCACTGACAGGCAACGCACAGCCTAAACCGCTGGACCGAGAAGTATAAAATTCGGCACAGAGTTCCTTATTAACGAAGGTTAGCACTAAGGAATGATTTTGGAGAATGCATCCCCTAAAGGGGTTAAAAAGGGGATGAAAGTTTGTATAAAAGTTCATCATTTTTGCCGATGGGAATATCTCCGGGCACGCGGTTCGTCTAAATAGAAAACATTTATGGGGATTTAATAGTAAATAATTCATGATGCAAATGGCGTCTTTACACTTTATTTTGTTGATAACATTATGAATCACTGGGAGGAATGGAAGAACATGTGCTCTGCTTTGACGTTGATTACAAAATCGGTCAGCATTTTTCCAGCCAGCTGAACGTTATGGTTCGCACATGTTTTACCATATTATCATTAACCATCATTAAGCTACGTATACACTTTTTTTTGTGTTCTGATAATATCGGCAATCAGTCCTGGGACTATAAGCAGTTGTGATGTATCAGCTGTTCGCATGCAGAGTGTACTCTCCACTCTCCACTTAAAGTACTCAGTTCAGTAGCTTGGAGCTACTGTCGATTTAATAGCTATTGAATATTCGTCGTTTGGGTTGGTTGGCATAGTCTTGGATCGTCAACTAGCGTGCCAGTTCATTAGAATGATTTATCAGCCGTTTCTTATATTTTGCTGAGACATCACTTATTACCTCCTTAACTGTATTGACTGACAGACAGATTTCGGTGCAGTTCGGCATTGTTGACATACCATGGTGCGTTTGCTATTAACCTCAGTATCTTGTTTTGTACTCTTTGTATGATATTAATATTGGAGTATTTTGCAGACCATACATCCAGAATGGTTTAAATATCGTTTGATATATCAGAAGCTTGTTCTGTAATTGTAGTTTTGAATTTCGTCTCAACATCCAATGGAGGTTTCAGTGTCTGATTGAAGTCAATTCCGAATCATTCGTAGAATCTGTACTATATACTGATCTTTCTCCTGAAGCAGCTCCAAAATTAGTTACACAACAAGAAATGGAGAAGATAATAAGAAATCTTGACAGCAAAAAAGAACCAGGGTTTGATCTCATCACTAAGGAGATTTTATAAGAACTGTCAAGAAAAGCCATTGTACATATGACAGTATTGTAGAATGCTATTCTGTGAGTAGACGTAGCCTGGAAAGGCCTCCTATAAGGTGGACCGATGACCTTGTGACGCCCGTAGGAGTCCGCTGGATGCGGGAAGCACAGAACCGGTCGAAGTGGTGGTGCTTGGGGGAGGCCTATGTCTAGCACTGGATGTCTTTCGGTTAAAACGATGATGATGCTGAGAGTCCAATATTTTCCAAGCCTCTGGATAGTCTCCCAGATTATAATGATTTACAAATATGGCAAACCTCTTCATGAAAAATCATCCTACAGACCAATAAGCTTGTTACCCGTGATATCCAAAGTATTTGCAAAGATTCTACTGAGCATGCTAACACCAATCTTTCAAGAACGTAAGGTAAACCCTGACCACCAGTTTGGATTTAGGAGACATCATGCAAAAATAGAACAGGCTCACAAAGTCTGCGCTATTGTAAGGAAGAATCTGGAGAACAAAGAATATTGTATCATAGTCGTCAGTATTCTTGGATAATATACAGCAAGCCTTTGACAAGGTGGGACGTAAGGGCTTGTTGTGTAAAAACAAGGAGATCCTTCCACATAGCTTCTTCCTATTGTTAGAATCCTATATCTCGCACAGAATATTGTATGTTAAAGAAGCTGGGGAAACGTCCAATTTCTACGAGATCAAGGCAGGAGTTCCCCAGGGATCAGTACTAGGACCTGCCCTGTACACGCTATACACATTTGATTTACCAATTACACCTGGTGTTATAACGGCAACTTTTGCTGACGACACAGCACTACTTGCAAGCGACAAAGATCCAACGCTAGTTTCAGACCTACTCCAAACTGCTCTTACAAAAGTGCATAATTGGCTGCAAGACTGGAAAATCAGAGCAAGTAATGCTAAATCAGTGCAAATAACACTTACCCTTCGCCAAGGCGACTGTCCACCGGTTAAACTTAGTATTCATTTATTTGTATTCCATTTTGTAAACAAGATGTTACAAAATGCATAAAGCTTGGTACAAATATATGGACCCTATAAGGGCATAGCAACGAGATAAAATTTAAATTTAATTGTTGATAGTACTCATAGTAGTTTGGTGATAGTACTCTGCCGCAAAGTGACCGTGTCAAATACGTCGGATTGCACTTTGATCGCCGACTAACTTGGAAATGGCACATTAAAGCCAAAAGAGATGACGTGTCATATAAAAAAGTTATTTAAAAATCTTGTTATAAAACCTTTCACTTGAATAGCCAGAACTGTTTATATTTTTACCGCTTTTAAAGTAATATTGGGGATTTGGTTTACGTTCTTGTCTGTCTGTTTGTTTGCCTTAAAACTTGTAAGTTTAAACCAGTTTCTGGTAAATTACTTTTATCTGATAGTTCTCCTTTTTAGAATATTACCTAACTACGCACTTATATTTTTTTCTTGGCGGAAAATAAAGGCTCGTTCAGACTAGTGCGATATCGCGGGCGCGACGCGACACTAGTAGCAGAATTTCTTTGTCGGTGCCTGTCGCGCCCGCGATATCGCGCGAGTCTGTACGAGCCTTCAAACGAATGAGTGTCTATGTCATTATTTATTGATGTGAATTATGTTACAAGGTTGCCAAGAGCCTTTCACATTAGGTCACATGTGGCAAACAAAATAATTTATAGTGGTTGTTATTTCACAGGTCTGCGCACGACAACATAAAGAAATCAAAAGTCGCCATCAAGAAAATATCACCGTTCGAGCACCAGACATACTGTCAGAGGACATTAAGGGAAATCAAAATCTTAACCCGGTTTAAGCATGAAAATGTAAGACCCTTTTATATATTTTTAAAATTCTATAAGTTTTATTCAAATTATGCTCAGAATCTGAATTTTTGTTCGAGGTGGAGAGTGTGAAAAGATAAAAACTCAAAAGGCCTACCCTTCGTATATTTCAATGTTGTTTTTTAAAGGGCAAAATATCTGATATTATCTTTACAAAAAAAAAAAAATACTAGTTTCAATAACACCCTTTTTCACCTTCTAAATTTCGTGATTTAATTTAAATAATTTAATTTAGTATAATTCAAGTATCCACTTAGTTAAATTTTGTTTTCTAATTCTAATTGTATTTTATATCTTCATTATTATCATTTTCAGTTAATTAAGATGTAGTTTTGTGGTGAATGCCGTGTACACCTATTATAATAGGCATACATACTAGTACTTTTATTATTTTATTGTTCTGTTTTAATCTTTTGTATGTACTGCTGTTGGTGTACCAAATAAATAAATAAATAAATGTTTAACGTTTCTACTGATCGAAAATGACATGAACATAATTATGGAGAAGACTAGCCTAGCAATTTTAACAATGTTTTTTCTCTTTCAGATAATCGACATTCGAGATATTTTAAGGGCTGAATGCATAGACTCAATGAAGGACGTCTATATCGTACAATGTTTAATGGAAACGGACCTTTATAAATTGTTAAAAACACAGGTAATAAAATTATTATTGCACTTTTTAATCCTTTAATCATGCATTTTTTATAGCAGTGATAACTTAGTGGTGTGACCGTCGGACTGCCAAGTCATAGGTCTTGAGTTCGAACACAAGACACGCACCTCTGACTTTTCGGATTCATGTGCGTATTGTATAATTATCACTTGCTTAAAAAACGGTAAAGGAAAACATCGTGAGGAAACCGAGATGCGATCGCATGCCTGAGAGATATTTCTCGTATGTGTGGTCAAGGCAGAGGCCCATGGGCGACATAAAAACTGACATCATGTTAGTCACCAACCACACGAAAAGAAGACTTTTTAATCAACTTTATTAATGAAACAATTACCAATGTTTTGTTTGAAACTCTTTCGAATAGAACCTTAATTAATTCAATTAATTCGTCCGAACGTTGCGGTCGGTTCAAAAGAAAACCTTCAGTATCCATTTAATTTCAAGACATTTAATTAATGTTTTGTTTCAGAAATTAAGCAACGATCACATCTGTTACTTCCTGTATCAAATCCTCCGCGGGCTGAAGTACATACACTCGGCGAATGTACTTCATAGAGACCTGAAGCCTTCCAACTTGCTACTTAACACAACATGTGATTTGAAGGTACGATATAAATACACAATATAGTCTGTTCTACGGCGAACGGGTTGTGTGACACATGCCAAATGCTTGTTGTAGAGCTTGGTATCATACATCGAAAGTTGGTTATTCGATAAATATCGATTGATAACAAAAAATATTTACTACGCATTGATTTTAACTGTGTAAGCAAACAAAGGAAATATATAAAAGTTGCGATTCGGACACGAAGGGTTCCGCCGTACCACCGTACAATATTTAACACAAAATTATATTTTTTTGTTATTTTATTAAACAAAAAACGCCGAAAAAACACGTTTCTTGTATAGGGACCCCCTATAATTTTTAACTTAACTTATTTATTTATTTATATATACTTTATTGTACATCAAAATACACATTAAAAAATGAAAGAAAAACTTATACACTACAAAATATACATTGATAATATACAATTAACTTATTATTATTTTTATTATACGTTGTTAAAGCGGCCCTTTTAGTACACACTCTGTGTAAATTTCAAGTGTCTACCTATTATGATTCAAAAGCCCTGTGTCAGACGGACGGACGGACAGCGGAGCCTTAGTAATGGGGTCCCGTTGGCACCTTTTGGGTACGAAACCCTACGTTTATTGTTTTGATGTGTCACACAAACCATCATGAAATAAACGAGAGTACATTTGTGTTCTGTGTTATGTTTTGAGTGAAGGGTGCAATACCAACAGAGACTGTCAGACGTGTTACGTGCCTTCCAGTCGTTTGTCATCTATTTATAGCGTGTTTAGTATCTTGAAAAGTATAAAGAGTTATAATTTGGATGTACCGTGTGGTGCCGGACCTAAAGAATAGCACCACCCTATTCCTTCCCGTGGGTGTTCGTAAAAGGCGACTAAGGGACTTACTAGAGAATAGGCAGCAGCGTTCTCCATGCATTTTTAACACCATACTGCGATCGCCAACCCGTATGCCAAGCGTGGCGATTATGGCACCCCCCCCCCCCCTTTTTTGGGGGAGGCCTATGTCCAGCAGTGGACGTCTTTCGGCTGAATTGATGATGATGATGATATGTTTGTAAAAGGTAATCTCTGGAAGAACTGATCCAATAAAAAAAATATTTCTAAAGAAAAAGAAAGCTACAGTATTAAGTCGCGTTAAGTCTTCCCGGTGATTATGGACGCTCTGGCGTCGGACTTACAGGAAATAAGGAAGAACATACCCATGCTGTTTGCCGATGACATTGTTCGTGTCGGTGAAGATGGACCTGTGATCCAGAGCAGATTGGAGAAATGGCAACAGAGGCTGGAGTATGTTGAACCAAACACCGAATTCTGCGATTTCGGCGGTCTCTCCAGTTCTGGGGCCATAGAGTGCTTGATGGCGCGCTTCTCCCGGTTTGCTCTAATTTTCGGTATGTCGGTTCACTCGTGCAAAGCGATGACGAAGTAGATCGGACTATTAAGCACAGACTTCACACCAGATGGATGAAATGGCGGCAGGTCACGGGGACATAAACTTAAGGGGAACATTTATAAAACAATGGTTAGACAGAACAATGGCCGCCCGGGGGACACGGTAGAGGTCTGCCGGTCTGGGTAGAGCACCGCCGTGTCCTCACAGAGGCGATGGGTGGCGACGATCTCTCGCGTCCGGCCCTGGTCTAGGCAATGGTACGGAGCGAGAGTGCATGGGAGGCAGTCACCTCCTTCTGCGAAGCGGTAATGCTTGCGAAGGAGGAGCTGGAACGCGTAAGGGAGAGGCAGTCTATGCCCCTTACGCCCCTAGTCGCCGCAGGGGATGCCCTAGACGGCGAGAATCTATTGTCGATGCCCGGCCACCGTAGGCGCGGGCTTGCGGACGGCGAGCTATGGGCAGCTCGCTGTCCGGTAAGGACCAGGCCCGGGTCGACGGCGCGTTGTGTTCCACGCGCGCCTCAAAGAGATGTCAGCACGCACTGACGGGGTCCGCCAGGACCGATGCCTGTCAGGGTTGCGGGTTTGTCCGAAAGGGATACCGTGGCCCGGGCACATAGGCAATTGAAGGAACACGGATGGGTTTTATTCAGTAAAAGTCTGACACGCTCTCCCGCTCCGCCCAGAGCGGGAGAAGTTATTTAATAATTTCCCACACAACAAAAAAAAAAAGAACTGCTGTCTTGTATGGATTAGATTATTGGGCCAAAAGGGATAAGGAAGGCAATTGCATGCAGCGGAGATGAGAATGCTATGAGGGATGTGTACTGTTACGCGAATGGATAAAATAATAAATGAGTATATAAGCGGAAGTCTGACAGTTAGACCAAAGAGAAAGGAAAGGGTGTCAGGAAAAGTTGTGGCGAAATAGGTTGTCATGGTATACCATGACAACCTATTTTCCTCTGTTGGCGCCACCACGCGTTCAGGTTCACCGAACAAAAATTGACAATGAGCGCGACGATCGCGTATTCGCACGACGATTGCTTCTAACCACTCAAGGTCACTGGCATATATTTGCCTCTTAAATAGGCGAGGCCTAACGTTAGAAGTCGGGTAGCATGACTATCAGTCACATAGTGAAAGGTATTCAGACTGATTAGTATAATAAGTACAGAGATTATTTAATCAATTTAGCACCTATACCCAAAGTCTCAAATTCAGATCATTTATGTAAACAAAGGGGATAACATATCAAAAAAATTTATTTGTAATGGTAATTCACATAAAATGGCGAAAAAAAAGGATCCATTTTCTTTTAAGTACTGAATTTAAGAAATAATAATAAAAAAAATAATCATACCGTAATAATTTTTATAAATTTTCGGTTTTAAACAAAGTTATTAAAAAAAGGAGATATTATGGTATAAAATATTTTATGATACTGGTAACAATGCAGGAGATCCAAACATTTTCACATTTTTTACATCTTCAACAATACTAACATTACAACTCTCATTCATAGATTCATATTGTATGAAGCAGTCTAGCCACATTTTGGATGAAAACGGCTGTAAACTGTTTCGAGTGGAAATAGATTTTGGGAGGCCTACGTCTAGCAATGGACTTAATAGGGTTGATTATGACGATCTTAGGCCGTGTCTCCAACGCACTACATAAAACATTGTTTGGCAACAGTATTTGTTTGCACAGTTCTTATAATTAATTCACTTTAATTTCATAGATAATTATTTACAAAAAACAATATGATAAAATGGTTCGCACCACTGTCCTGTAGTTTTGACAGTGACATTTCTTGACATTAATTTGTTTAAATAAATTATCTGAATTAGAGACTTTGGGTATAGACATAATATCATTTTAGCACCAAATTGCGCGCTTCAAACAAGGCTACTTACTCATCAAGTTGGGCCTCTATCTCATGAAAAACAAGCAATTTGCTTTATAGGGTTCCGTAACCGAAGCTAAGCTATTACTAAGCCTCTTGCAGGCTGTATCTCATAAACCGTAATAGGTAGAAAGTTGAAGTTTTTACAGTTTGTGTATTTCTATTGCCGCTCTAACAACAAAAAATCGATTCGATGATCGACGATCTTATTACGGTACGAAACCCTTGGTGTGCAAGTCCGACTCGCACTTGGCCGGTTTTTTATTGTAGAAATATTTTTTCATAAACAGAAAGTAATTGTCATAATAGCAATGTGGCTTATATAACGTGGTTATATAATTTGGTTTTGGTAACATAACAGTTGAGTCGAAGCTGACCTTACATTTTAGATCCTTATAATATCCCAAATAGTAATTTCAAGTGCTACTTTACAAATACAGAAATCGTAAATAGCTAGGTATTTTGTAAACAAAACTTTCTCACTCACTAGAACCGTATTATACAGCTGTAGTAAACGTGAAAAAACACAAGTCTGAGTTATTGATGTACATATCATTATGTAAGAATTCCTTTTCTGTACATATTATCATTGTGTAAGAATTCCTTTTCCATTTCTTTTCCGCATAGCGGGGACATATTGTACCTTTTTCAGTCAAATTGTCATTTTCATTCATAATCTATACTTAATATTATAAAGAGAGAGCGAATGTTGTGAGTTTGGGTTTATGTTGAGGGTACTCTCCGGAACCACAGCTCCTATTTGAAAAATTGTTTCACCATTTGAAAAGTACATTATTCCAGATAGACATAGGGGATACTAAGTAAATATATACAAAAAGTAGTAATTCATATAACAATACTATACCCAGTCTCTAATTCAGATAATTTATGTAAACAAATTAATGTCAAGAAATGTCACTGTCAAAATGACAGGACAGTGGTGCGAAACATTTTATCATATTGTTTTTTGTAAATAATTATCTATGAAATTAAAGTGAATTAATTATAAGAACTATGCAAACAAAATACCGTTGCCAAACGATGTTTTATGTAGTGTATTGGAAACACGGCTTATGATCGTCATAATCAGCCCTTTTAAGTCCACTGCTAGACGTAGGCCTCCCGAAATCGATTTCCACTCGAAACAGTTTACAGCCGTTTTCATCCAAAATGTGGCTAGATATGCTACATACAATATGAATCTATGAATGAGAGTTGTAATGTTAGTATTGTTGAAGATGTAAAAAATGTGAAAATGTTTGGATCTCCTGCATTGTTACCAGTATCATAAAATATTTTATACCATAAAATCTCCTTTTTTTAATAACTTTGTTTAAAACCGAAAATTTATAAATTTATTACGGTATGATTATTTTTTAATTATTATTTCTTAAATTCAGTACTTAAAAGAAAATGGATCCTTTTTTCGACATTTTATGTGAATTACCATTACGAAGATTTTTTTTTTTTATGTTATCCCCTTTGTTTACATAAATGATCTGAATTTGAGACGGGTATAATGCAATTCAATATTGAATTCATACAAGCCTAGTAGTTTTCGTGATTTTAGTGCTCAGAACTTGTGCACAACGTTTCGTGGCCTCCATGGACACCGGTCCAACGTGGCCATCACCACCTGCTGAAATTTGCTTGAGGACGTAGCTTCTTTTACTAGGTCACGCAATTAGCCCCGCGGATTTATCATTCACGATGCTAGTGAGATAAACCTAAAAGTGAATAACCTATTAATTCTACTGTACATTGTTACCTAGGTATGGATACGTGTAAATAACTAACAACAAAACCTCGGATATTCTATTGTCACTCAGCAGCTCCAACTCAAACGGAATTGCAAAGTCAAAGCGACCGCAGTATTGTGGTCGATTAGCATGTAATGATATCATTAATAGTGGTAGGCAATATGGCGGCGTATTTACGCGAACAGCTTGCTAGCGGGAGTTGTGCGCTTTCATTACTTTTTTGCAGCAAATTTGCAGATTATTATTAAAAATCATTTATCATTTATGAGAGGGTAATACAGTTTTTACAAATATTCAGACTGCTAGAAATGAGATTTAATTAGAACTCTAAAACAGTGTAAATAGAGAAAGTATACCCATTCGCGGCTTTACATACTTAGATTTGATCTCGCTTGTTGGGTCCTGGGCATGAACAGAAGTCTAGAGCTTCGTATAGCGACGACTTGGATGCGGGCTGTGGGCACGCAGACGAATTATTTTTCGACCCATATGCTTGGTGCTTGGCATCGAAAGGGTGGCCATGAAGTTTTAAAAAAAAAAAAATCCGCCAGAGTCGCGGCGCGTTGTCGCGTCGCGAGGGCCTTAATGGATCTCGAAACTTACTGATTTATTTTGGTAACTTTTAACGCCCTTAAATTTCACCATTCGTCAGAATTAGAGAAGGATCAAAAAGGACTTGAAATGATTCGTGTCAATATTGCACAATGCGAGCAGAGGTTTTATGATTCAACGAGGACTTTGCTTGGCACAGCCTTTTTTTTTTTTTGGGTTTGAAATTATCAAATAACTTCTCCCGGATGGCGTGTCAGACTTTTACTGACTAAATCCCACCCGTGTTCCTTCAGTTGCCTGTGTGCCAGGGCCACGGTATCTCTTTTGGACCAACCCGCAACCCTGGTGGCAGGCACCGGTACTAGCGGACCCCGTGAGTGCGTGCTGACATCTCTTTGAGACGCGTGTGGAACACAACGCGCCGTCGACCCGGGCCTGGGGCCTTACTCCCGAAAACGATTCGAGTTTGATTTTAATTCCGATTCGAACTCGCTTCTGGCGCCTTATTTCCGACAGCATCGAGTTCTGAATCAATCGAATTGGGTTCGAATTAAATGCCGATCCATACTCTTGAATCCAACACTAGCGCACGATCGTGCGGTGGTTCGAAGCGAAACTAACTTCGGTCAGTTTTAAGTTTTAAATCGAGTTCGGATCAGAAACGAAATCGAATCGGAATCAAAATCAAACTCGAATCGTTTTCGGGAGTAAGGCGCCTGGGGGTCTACTCCCTAAGCACGAAGTCCGTCGTTTCGGGCTTCGTTTCGGGCGTTTCCTACTCCCTATCACCAACGGACGGACGATTCGTTCGGGGCCCGACGAAGAATGAATGACAACACGATTTGACAACTGTCCCTACTCCCGATGCGTTTTTGCCCGTCCGAAAAGTTGAACTTGACGCTTGTTTTGACGGAACCTTGTGTCAGTTGATACGACATCAAAATAGTTATCGTTCTGTCGACGAACGATTATTATTAGAGACAAAGTAAGGAATTCCTAAGTATGGCTGCTTTTTTATTGCTTGACAAAGCTATATAGGAAGAGCGGAGGCAACGTCGACAATATTTACGCCAAGAATTTAGGTTGGCGAGTATTCCCGACGTTACTGACTTATCTTTAGCTATTTGGCAATTTTGCTATTCTGAATTTGACGTTTTTAAACAAAAATTTAGATTTTCTAACTAAATCTGACTATTATTAATCGTGATTAAAAAGATGTAGAATAAAATCAATTAGTTGTCATGAACTAAACTTCACACCAACATCTCGACTACTGGTACAAAATCAGTACTGTTACTGTATATATTTTTTTTCTTTTCTTTTGCTTATATCTCGAAAATGGTGCGTCCTATCGCAAAAATAATGAAAAGCCCCTAAAACTCAACATGTTAGTATTTTTTTTTTCCACACCAAAAGAGAAAAATTCTATATAAAGCACGTTGAGGCTGCCCAGCTCCTGCGCGCCTCCGGCCAGAGTCCGTGTCCGTGAATTTCTGCAGCGGTTGGGGCCATTTTACGAAATGAATAAGAAAGAAACTAAAATAAAATAATTTTCAAACTTCCCGGCTAGTATCGTTGAATTAATTTGAAAATTTCCGTCAAAATGTCAAAAAGGCAAAGGTATCAACAGGATATTGCCGGTTTCCGGACAAAAATGTCAAAAATAATTCTAATCTTTATAATAAAAAGTATATTGTTAAAAATGTAGTCATTTTCTAAAGAAAAAATATTGATTTTTGTTTATTTAGCTTGAAAACCACAAAATAATTAAACCGGTAATCGACCGGTAAAATAGCACAACTCTATTGTCATCAATCGCCATGCGTCTTTCGTTCACGAATATTGTCTACGATTCCGTTGGAAACTGATGAATCCGAAATTACTAGGGAGTAGGGTTCAGTCCGACGTGTCGGACTACTAACGGACGGGCCCGTTACTTCGTTGACGGACTTAGGGAGTAGACCCCCTGGTCCTTACCGGACGGCGAGCTGCCCATAGCTCGCCGTCCGGTAAGGAGGCGTTTAGACCCCCTAGATTGGGCAGGAGCCGCTTCAAGGTAGCCCCGGCCCGCTCCAGTCTTGGAGCCAAACGTCGAAAATGCTCCACGAAGTTCCACCGGCTGTCAAGGACGAGTCCCAGGTACTTGCTTGGCAAACCCTGTGCGCATATTTGCATTTGGGCTCGCACCGATGACTGAGTACAATAAGTACAACGTAATCAGCAATTAACAAGACAGTGTTGTCGACAATATACAAGTGAAATATTTACTTTGTTACTACATTATTATTATCTCTCTGAACGAGGGGACAATCCCTACATGGTGATATTGGCACAGATTAATACACATGTTACACTCCGCAGTTTAGGTATGAAACTAAAAGTAGGTATGCGGCGGGCCTATCTCACTGGGCAAATTCAGTAGGGCTGCCGCGCGCCGTCGGTTTAAGAGTTACGCGATAGAAAGAGAAGCAACTTGTAGGTAAATATAATTGAAAGTTAAAAAGCGTTGAGCGACCTGAACACTATTGTGTCGTAGCAAGAGTCGCTTGTTATTTAAATGATTTTGCGGAGTGTCCCATCTGTATTAATCTGTGATATTGGCAATAAAATCCAGCAACAAGCAAACAAATCAGTTTGTCCGTCTATCGAGTATCGTTTTACTAACTCATAGAGTACAACCGATAGAGATAAAATTTCGCAATGCTCAAATGAATCCCAAAAAAGTCCGTAACTACCGTAAACCATTTCAAGCTGGGGAAACCACTGCCATAGATACTATAGCCAGTAAAGATTCGAGATTACACTCCTCTGCGTAGATTTTTCGGCACCTATTCGAGTGTCATCACGATCGACGTGACGATGTAGTGCTCGAAATATTTACCGCCGCGCGCCGTCTTCGAATTTACTCAAAGTGGCAACTGGAGAGACTTTCAGAAAAAGCTTTTTAAGTACCTACTTATCTTAAAAATACATAAAATTACAGATTGCAGATTGTACTCGTTCCCAAATTCCCTTGCCTTGGCATGTGATGGGGGTAAATTATACAATTAAATATTCCTTTCGACCTATAAAATTTATGAAAGGATGAGGTTTAGCCGGTCAGCATGAATTTTAGCGTGGCTGACAGTTTAGACTTTTGGGTGCGCCTGACGTACTTAAGTTTTTTTTCTATAATAACGTAACATAAAATCACGCCTGGTTAACCCTGAAGGGTAAAGCAGAGGTGTAGGTGCACCTACATTTGGCCATTTTGTTTAAGTTCCATGTAATTGAGGGCAAGCCTATTGCTATCAACCAGGCACAAATCCAAACTGGGCTACTACTGAGAAATTCCTGATGGAAAAAGCGCAATGCCACTTTGCCCGACCTGGGAGTTGAACCCGGGACCTCATGCTCAGCAGAAGCGTATAAAACCACTAGACCAACGAGGCATTTTCTAAAATAAATTAATATATCTTTTTTTAAGAAACGTTGCCCCACACTAGGAATTTCTCCTGTATCGTGGGTGCGTTTACAAACATTTAGACTCACATAAACAGCCAGACCCGGAACAACTACTTGTAGGTCATACAAATATTAGTTCCGTGCGGGAATCGAACGCGCGACACGCAGCGCAGCAGTCAATCGCTAAAGCACTGCGCCAACCATGCCATCAAACACTCTGCCCGCGACTTCGTCCGCGTGAAATTTCTTGTTCCCCGACCCACCCCGTCGCATCGCATCGCCTACCCGCTATCACTTCATAAAAAAATCGTAAATCCGTTCTCGAGATATAAAAAAAGCCGATCCATACAAAATATATGAGAAAATGAAATGTCTTCATACATTTTTAATAGTTATCTGCTATTCGGGGCGGAGACAAATCCAACAAACCAAAGATCTTAAAAATCGGTCCGCCCGTTCTTGAGTTATAAATGGTGTAAATAACCCTACTTAGATAAATATTTTTTTTATCAGATTTGCGACTTTGGGCTGGCGCGAGTCGCTGACCCTGACCACGACCACACCGGCTTCCTGACCGAATACGTGGCCACTCGGTGGTACAGGGCACCGGAAATTATGCTTAACTCGAAGGTAAGTGGTACTTCAATACTTAAATATTATCTGTGTGACTATATCTCATCATCTAAGGCATCACATAATCATTGCATCTCGGCGTTTGTCGAACGTATACGCTGCGTCAGCGCGTATACTTTCGAAACAATCATGTGTCCCTACGAGACTATAGCAGTTTTATTGATGTCTCTTTTATAGGTGGTTAGTGTCCCGTCGCGATATGATCTATTTTGGGAGAAAAACGATATAAAATGAGCGATTGTAACGACTTACAATTACATAAACAGCGACCCATGTGTAGTCCTGACCTAATTAACAGCGTTTTATTACCTAATTCATATGCGTAATGTCAAAGTTGCGCGTTTATAAGTGTGCTCTCATGAAGCATCACACAGAGGCGAGTTTCATTCTGAATTTCGACAGCTAATTATTTCGACACAGTCTTAATTTCGAAGAACAATAGTTCGACTACTCATTGCTTCGACAGAACATAAATTCGACAAGCATTAGTCCGACAGAAAATACTTCGACAACACACACCTTCGAAGAACACTACTTCGACAAAAGCCTTCTGCGATATGCACTTGTTCGGGGGATCTCTATTTCGACGGAACATATCTTCGACATAACACTGCTCTGAAATGTGGCAATTATAATTGAATTTCGCTTTATAGTTGTAGGTTCACGTGTAGGGGTGTACCCTAAAAAATTTCAAGATTTTAGTTTTCCACTTTGTCGGCGTGATTAATATGTATAGTATACTCATGCCAAATTACAGCTTTCTAGTACTAATGGTCCCTGAGCTAAGCTGTCCGCAGCTATCTAAATGTGGGGTGTCGTTGTATAGGCCGTTCAAAAAATTACTGTACAAAGATTTGTTACTGGACTAAACTCACAATAGGGCCTCTGTGGAGTACAGAGGCCCTATTGTGAGTTTCTTTTAACCATCTCGACTTTACGCATCGAGCGCGTTCGGCGCTCCGATTGGCCTGTGACTGGCCTTTCACCAATCGGAGTGCTGAACTCGCTCGATGCGTAAAATCGAGATAGTTAAAAGAAACTCATACTAGGGCCTCAGAGTTAATCAGAAACTGAATATAATACGGAGTTGAAAGTACAATCGAAACCATTAAGTATTACTTGTGCTTGAGCTCGGACGATTATTAACTACTAGCTGCGCCCCGCGGTTCACTTCACCCGCATAAGTCTCGATTCCGTGGAAATATCGGGATAAAAGTATCGTATGTGTTAATCCTGGTTATAAACTATCTGTGTGCCAAATTTCATCCAAATCTGTTCTGCCGTTTTTTCGTGATTGAGTAACAAACATCCTTCTATCCATAAATCTATCCATACTCACAAACTTTCGCGTTTATAATATTACTGGAATTAACAAACTAACTCCTAGAATTTATTTCATTTGAACCATTTACTTTTTAACTGTCAAAGATTTGATCAGTTAGTCAGAAACTGGAAGCTTGTTGTCTGTTCGATCGGAAGCGGCCATTGGGGGGAAAGGGACAGGACAGACATCTCTTTCCCACACTGGAGTAAGATACTGTTATAAGAGGTGATGGTACGCCTTCTGGACTTTAGAATAAAAGTATAATTTAGAAAGTTGCCATGGCAAAAATCCGATCCAGCGCGTCCCTTGCTGTCCTGCCCTAGCGACGCCCTAAGTCGAGGTCCGCACCCCACACGGTGTGCCCTTAACGCGTAGTCGCTTAGTTTTTAAGTGTTTCGCTCTAGCTGGAGGCCTTAATTGATTGAGGCACCCACAGGAAAGACCGCGTTTATGCAGACGACAACCTCCTAGGCTGAATTGCGAGAAGCCAATAAAATAAAATAAAGTTGCCATGGCAGTATGACCAGTCCCAATAGACCGCGTCCGTTCACGACAATGCCGCATGAATCACCTGAATGTAGTGTTATTATTATAAGCATAATTAATACACATTTATTAACATTAAGGGAGACTGGGCAAAATTGGTGTATGAACCAATAGAGATTTGTACAGTCGGGGAAATTATTTGTTTTGCTTATTGGACACACTCGTTGTGATTTGTATTTACGAAAAATTTAATTTGATAGTCAATTTGCCAAGAAATCATTTCCCCTGAGTTTACATACATGTATACAGATCCGCCTACAATGTTTCCTCTACCGGGATTCGGGCTTCCCTTTGTGAGAAGTAATGAATGGGCTATAATCAGACTCGCGGGCCCAGGGTGGATTGGTGGATGTCAAATGCCATCGATTTTTTTGTTCTAAGACATGTCTGTTTCCTGGCAAAGTTGTCCTTCGTCGTTTTTATAGATGAAGGACAGATTCGTCAATGATAAAAATGCACAAAGTGAAGGGCATGTCTGCTTTGCTTGGAATCTTTAGTCGGGGTCGTTGCCAACAGTCACCACTGCTCTTTGTATAAGTAGCAACCAAATCTGTATTGGTTCATAGACAACTTCCCATACAACTTTGCCCAGTGTCCTTTGTTTCACTTGCTAGCTTGTTACAATATTTCAGGACGAAGGAAAAGGTGTATGGGAAACTAGCGCGTGGCGTTCTGTAGCCTTTGTCAACCATCTTGGAAAGAAAGGCGTGAGTTTATGTATGTGTATGTATGTCTGTATTTCAGGAAATGGAAACTACTCGTCAAAGTCCGATTCGTAAGTTCGATTTTGAAAAAAAAAATTATGAAAACATTCAAAACCGTACATTAAGTTTAAGTTGCAGCAAAACTAGAAACCATTTATCTATTAAAATAATATTCTTCGTCAAAACAACTGTAAGGCGCTAACAAAAGCTTCAGCGGCATCTTTGAAATCAGTAAAATACCCAAATATAGCACTAGATTTCAATTTATGTTTGAAATATATTGCGCCATTCAGAACCGTCTCGTTGTTTGCGCCATTATGATAATACTCCTCTATTCCTGACAACAAAAGCCTACCATCACAGAGGAATCCAAGCTGTCTGCTGTGCTTCTGACCTTTAAGGCTTTTGACAGACTGAACAATAAAACAGTGTCTTTATTATAAGGTCCCCTTTTCCGTTAACATGTTTTCCGTCATTATTCACCAACATTTTGTGGAGCGCTTCAAGCGATGAAGCGTTCAGAAAAGTAGGACGAATAAATGCCCGCTTTTAAGAATATTAAAACACTACTCTTCCAAAAGACCTTTAGTTAGTATATTTTGGGACATTAATTTGTGTCTAATGACTGCAAAAACCGCGTAGCGACGGAATGTTGTCGTGAGAAAATGTTCGTGAATGACTTGGAAAACGACTGTTTGAATAAAAAGTCTGGCATTCTTCGCACATTATATTGATTGAAAATATTACTGTTAATATAAAAACTTGTTTCAAGGGACCGTAGAAGCGTCGAACAAAGCTCACGTGAAAGTGTGATGTCTGACAAATTTTCCACTTTAGTGTCTGTATTGACTAAATCGTGGATCGCCCTTGGGAAAGTGCGTCAGCGTTTTTCGTAAATTGAGGTCGGTTATCTCACTCGAAGAGACGAGATAAAGATCCGCAACCCTCACTAAGAAATTACAATTTTTTTATATACCGGATGACTTTTTTTACCGTCTCGAAAAAAATTGGGTATACTATACTTCATTTACTATAACATTAGAAAAAAGAGGCTCGTAGAAGCAGGAGTGCGAAACATTTTATTCAAAGTTAAAAGTTTAAACAATTAAACTAAAAATGTTTTAACATAACTTTGATAAATAGGTCGTAATAACATCTTCATCACACATTACTTACAACAAAACGAATGAATGAAACAAACGATTACGTCGTGTTGATTTAAATTTAATTAAGATTAAAGGAAATAAAAGTCTTTTTTTTTACAATATTTTATTTAAAACAACAACTTTCAACACAATAGTTGGTGTAACTTCTTCGTCTTCATCATATAATTTAGTCACTACGAGTATCATCAGAGAATAAAGATGAAGAAGTTTCACCGACGTTACCTAATAATAAATCTTTCTACCACATCATCCATTATGCTTTAACTTTTCCTCTTCTTTAATTGCATGAGCAACGCAAGACTGCCATCGTTCTAGCGTAATACTATCCAGATCTTGTGGGAGTAATTGTTTCTCCTTGTCTAATTTGAACGTTTTGTTATGTTGAGCCACATACCCCATCATTTGAGCCCATATTAATTCTATAGGGTTGAACTCGCAGTGGTAGGGTGGGAGGCGCAATACTGAAATACCCTTCTCTCTAGCCAGATGGCTATCATCAACATGGCATCTACAACAAACTTTTGGTATAAATGTCTTTGTATTTTTGCTTTTTCTAATAAAGTTGCCCTAAGATCTTTTTCCTCAAAAGGAATATTTTTGCTTTTAAACCATTCCTGTATATCTGCCTTTCGTGTAGCTGTGGTTGGCAGCTTCTCCAATGTCCTTGAGTGGTATAGCGCATTGTCCATAACAATTACAGCGCCACTCTCAATTTTTGACAAAATTAACTTGAACCATTTTCACTTTTGTCTATTGCGCTTCTATAACATATTCCCTGTAAATTGAGAGGTCTGGTTCTTATGAAACAGGAAATCCTAGTACAAGAGTCAGGGCTACACAGATGATTGTGTCTTGAAGTGTAAATAAATAAATTATTATTATTATTAAAGTTGAAGGCGTCCATTTCGGAGTGGTCATCTTCATCACCTTTCTTTGCATCAAATATTAATGCAGCATCCATTAAAAACCCTTCACAAACCCTGTGAAATAAAATTAATACAAGCCAATTATTCCGTACCCCCTATATAATTTCACTGCTGGAAATAGTTCATAGATAAATACTATAACAAAATGTATAACTTTAAAAGTTCGCTTTGCATGCGTTAATTCATAATACAATATAATATGTATTACTTAATTAATAGTCAATAACAATGGGGTGTTCATTTTTTTATGGCGAGGACAGTCCATAAAATACATACCAGTATGACCGATTATAAGTTGGATTTTTTAAACCAGCAGATAGACCTTCCCAATGTGCTTCTTTTGAAGACTTATTATTAGTGTCATGCCATATTAGGCTTTTCGTGTGACCTGTTTGTATGATAAAAGGTTATTAATATAAATACCATTCATTTCACGAACCAATTTTATGAAATTATGTTTAACTGTATAATTAATTATAATGTTATTGAATGCAAGAGGTCATACACTGCTTAGTGCATAAATAGCTGTTAAGAAATTTAGAAGCACTGTACCTTCATTTAGCCAAGTGTCATCTAAATAATAATATATTTTCCTTCCTTTATTCCTTAGCCTTTTTATTTCATGAAGATATTTTAGTCTCCAAAGGACGATCTCCTGCTTGTCTATGACTTCTATGAGTGCACTTTTTCTGCTCTGTTTGATTTATGTGAACTTTAATGTTTATTTAATTATTTTATACAGACTGCTTTTTTTTAAATCTGGCAAAGACTCGTCACTGTTAACTGCTTCCAGCATCTTTTCCAAGGTGGGCAACTCATTATTAAAGAAGAAGGAATTAATTTTCCTGCATATTCCACTAAATGTGATGTCATCAAAATCATCACGTTTCATGTGCTTCTGTTGGGGAGGGGGAGATTGCAGGCGACTTTTTATGTTGTACTCTTTGAGAATATTGGACAGAGTAGCCCGAGATACGCCTGTAATTAATAAAATCATGTGCGGAGTTTCTAAAATATAATACATTTTATCACAATGCATGTTAGTTTCAAATATTTTTATAGTAATAATTTTATGAATCATCCTTACCGGCAACTTCTGCGATTTTGTTTATCATCTCAGTCCTATAATGAGGAGTATCTGCAGGCCAGGGCTCCAATTGCTTAAAAATATTTATCACAGGTTGTTTTTCTACAGCACGCAGCGTTCTCTTTTTTTTTGGGAGACATTATTATTTCGTCGGAGTCAACTTTTGGACCACGTTTTTTTCGCCGTTGGCTTTGGTCAGACTCAGCACTTATATGTTGTAAGCCACTCGGTCCCGCACCGGGATCACTCATAGCTCAAAAAAAAGGTAACGTTCTGTAAAAACAACCCAATGACAACACTGATAACAATACAATAATAAAGAAATAACTAAATATTATTTATTATTTTAATAAATAACAACAAAATCACGAAAATTAAACAATAACAAACAAAGTATTCACAAGTAAATGACATACATGACAATCTTAGAACATTGTCAAGTCAATTTCACAGACGACATAAACCAGTAAAATTAGAAATCCCCGGCTGTCACAGCTTATGAAGGGATTAAGTAATATTTTAGATTTGGTAGGATTATAGTGAAACAAAAAGCGTTGCAGTATTGTTGACTCCTGCTTCTTTTAGGTTTTTAGCATAGGCACTGTAATTTTAAATTGGAATGAAATAATATATCTAAATGAAAGCTACTTAATTTCATATGGTTGTTTTTTTAAATGATTACAATTAAGTGTGATAGCTGATATACAAATTCATTTTAATCGATTTGGCGTCAATCGTAACTATAACAAGTTTATTGTACTTTTGTTATAAAGTGTGCATCAAAAATAACCTTTTTTAATTTCTGTCTAATGCTATTATAAATGGAGTATAGGTGAACGGAGTAGAAGCCTATGGCATAGCAATTTTTTTTTTTTTTTTTTTACAGAAATAAAACTAAAATAAAAGATAAAAATATTGAAATTTGGGTGCGTATGATTTAAATTTAAATATTATTTATCGTATTTATTTATTGAATTATGTTTTTTGTTAAATTTCTGTGTTTATTGTTATAGTATGATAAGTTTACTTCAAATGTGTGGTATTTATCCATAGATCAATTTCTTTCTAGGTTAAAGAAAAAATAATAAAAACTATGCCATAGGCTTCTACTCCGTTCACCTAGTATACCCAAATTTTTACGAGACGGTAAAAAATGTCATCCGGTATAGTCCTAGTACCTATATTCAAGTGTATTATTTAGAGATGTAGGGAAGAGCTTAGTAACTTTGAACGTTTCGAATTTTAATTTATTATGTCGGATCTGCTGCGAAAAAACTTAACCAAACGTCTAAGTGATCAAGGGATCGGAACACTGCGGTTTACTGCAATTTTTAAACGTTTGCAATGTTCGAGAGCAACGGAGGAATAAACCAAGGTATCATGCAGTCACTCTGCAGGTGAACGCGTCAATTCGCATTTCTAACAAAATATTTTTCGCAGCAGTCGTGGCTTTAGCTCTATAATACAGAGTAATATAAATATCAAATTTCTGTTGCATCTCTCAATAAAGCTTTGAGTAAATAAAGAACCTTCTAACTAAAAAATATTGTAAAGTAATGCATTTCCTTGTCCATAGGGTTACACTAAGTCGATAGACATCTGGTCGGTGGGCTGCATCCTGGCAGAGATGCTGAGCAACCGGCCCATCTTCCCCGGCAAGCATTACCTGGACCAGCTGAACCACATCCTAGGCGTACTTGGCTCGCCCAGCCAGGAGGACCTCGACTGTATTATCAACGAAAAGGTATGTTCCCATATTTATTTTATTTACCAGCTTTTTTCTGCGTAAATTTTCGGTATGATGCAGGCAATTGGAAGTCTCCCATACGAAGTTTATTACCGTTTTGCACTCCTTAGTGACAAGTAACTTGTATGAGAAGCCGTAGTATAAAAAGAAATGGTATGGTGGTGGCATTTGAAGAGTATTTGTATTACTTTCCAAGTTTATACCCGGACTACATACGTTTACTAGTTGATACCTATATTTAAAGTGTATATAAACACGTGAGGAGCCGAGCGGTGTTGCTGGAAAAGCTAGGTAAAAATTAAGTTAGATATATAGTTGTGTCAACGCCGCAGAGCAAGTGAAATTGGTTTGTGTTAAAACTTTCCGGGTAGGTACTGTTTGTTTAGGTTCCTTTTATGTCGCACGTGAGGTCATGGCTATACGTACGAACTTGCCAATTTTGTCGCAAATTATTTGCTAGAGCCTCGTAGCCTTTTGTTGATAAAAAATAATTTATAGATTCAGAAAATGTAAAAGGAATAACCTAATTAAATGAGGACAGGAAATTGACGCGTAATTCTGAAAACATGAAAATACCAATAGAGTTTGCAAATCATTTTAGACTTTTTGTTTATCTGCAGCCAATATACTTATAGAAGAAAGATAGATATAACCGTTGCCAGAATGAATGTGGATGGATAAAATAATAAAAGAAAACCAAAGAAAATAAATGTTGGATGGATTGTGTGAAAGATGTCTAGGGATGATACTAAGTTAACGTCTGATATAAATGTATGGAGAAGACATGCTACGTCGACTCCAAATAAATTGGGTTAATGCCAGGAGGATGCTGATAAAGCGAGTACTTACATAACTCAGAATACAATCGAGACAATACAGCAGGTGTATTCAACGTTGTTCATTTCGTCCGTAGGTGGTAACAGAAAGACAAACACTAGGCATAAATACGTAGACAAACATCAATTCTGTTTTGTTAGAGACTACTCAAAACATCAAACAAAGGGTGGGTGCAATTTATGGCCACGCTTTTTATTTATTCGTCGCGAATAAATAGTTGCATTTGGCTAAGCCTTTTTAATAAAGAGAATAGTAGTATCTTTTTCAAAGAGCGTGTGTGTTCTAGGGATTTAGAGATCCTACTCCGAGTACTACCAGACTATAAAAAAGTATAGAGGTAAATAAAGAAAGAAAAGTAAGATAATTACAAAAAGATAATTAACTCAAGTAGGTAGATAAACAGAAAAATAGAAAAAAAATGATCTACATTATAATCACGAGCACAAAACCGAAATAGTCGGCAGCTGCACGTCATGACTGTGACAAGAATGCTTCCACTCAGCATGATGCTGTGCTATGTGGGACCCGAAAAAGACTTACGGAAACCAAGTCAGGGGCCTTACTCCCGAAAACGATTCGAGTTTCATTTAGATTCGATTTCCAACTCGATTTAAAACTTAAAACTGACCGAAGTTAGTTTCGCTTTGAACCACCGCACGATCGTGCTCTAGTGTTGGATTCAAGAGTATGGATCGGCATTTAATTCGAACCCAATTCGATTGATTCAGAACTCGATGCTATCGGGAGTAAGGCCCCAGAAGCGAGTTCGAATCGGAATCAAAATCAAACTCGAATCGTTTTCGGGAGTAAGGCCCCAGGTTTAATGAATTGTACATAGGTATGAGGAACAGGGTGTAAAGTTCCTCATCTTTACGCGAAGTAAGACTTACGTTACGTCAGATGTGATGCGTAGTTCGTATGTGGCGTTATAGATGTCGCCACAAAATAAATAATATTTCGCATAAAATCGAAACTCAATTACCGTCCAATGTCGCACTATTAGCTTACAATGAGGACTATCGCGTTTGAATTCGCCGCTAGTGGCGCTAAAGTGGAGTAAGGTCTCTAGAAATGTGAAACTGAACGGGATTTTCTATAAAAATATAAAATAATAGTACTGACAGGGCCTTACTCGCCAGTGGCGCCAACTGGTGAGCACAAAAAGGGTAGGCCATTTCGAGGCGTTTGGTAATTTTAACCAGTCAATATTGGTGTGTACAATCACGGCTGGTGGAACGTATCATACGCTTCTTTAAACACGTTCAATTTCGCATTATTAACCTTTAGGCCGCGTCCTATTTAAAAGCGATGGTCACGCGTATATGCGATCTTCGCGCTCATACGTCACTTTTTTTTTCAGTGAACCTGAACGCGTGTTCGCGCCGACAGAGGGCGTTTTCCAGTTTTCCGCACAAAAAGTGACATAATGCACGCGATGATCGAGTATTCGCACGGCGATCGCTTTTAAATAGGACGCGGGGTATGCCTGTTGCTTCGGGCGTTTCAAACTTAAACTCAAAGCACTTATTTCAAATAAACCAATTACAGGCACTTTTGAATTGCCAAGGGGTCGGTCAGTCAGAAAGATGAAGCTAGTTGCCCATTCCAAAGCGTAGTAGGTTCCTATGGAGAAGAACGGGCAAGAAACTCCACGGACCCTCTTTTAAAACAAAATATTGTTACAAAATATGGGTAACATAATTCATGTTGAAGTTATACATGTGAGAACAATGTATAAAGACGTGCACGTTAGAAGCGTCCGTAATAAAACAATTCAAAAAATAAAATAAGCCGTGGCAGCTAAGAGATGACCAGTCCCAACTGACGGCGCCCGGTCACAAACATGTAGCATGGATCAGCACCATTTAGCTCAACCATTTCGAAGGGACATACTCTCAGCCGCCAGGGCACATTCAAGTCAATAAAAGACATATTACCCGGTAAATGGTAGCTCTATAGTACTTAGTACTCACACCTGTGCTATGCAATTATACAGGAAAATTTGACAAATTAAACTTAAACGTATTTTATTATACACCTATTTCTTATTTTGATATGTCTTAGTACAAAAAAAAATAAGTTATCGTTAATGAAAGATGTTTATTTTGAAACTGGTATAATGGATACACTTCGCGCAACGCGCTGGCGGCGCAGTCAGTGAAGCGAACGCAGTAGTAGAGTACCTATCAGCGGTGCGCTCGACCATTGATATTATTACGAATAGATTGTATCCATATTTTGCTGATTTCAAGTGGACCAAAAAAAGAATATTGAACAAATAATGGAAATGTGTTATATTACTGATCCAAAAAAAAAAAAAAAACATGACCTCTCGTCACTGCTCTCAATGCTCAGTATTTAATTTTTTATTTTATTTTATTGGGACATAAAACAGTTGCACGTTACAATTTTAGTGAATAACAAACTAGGGTAATAGAGGTAACCATGTAACCCACACCAATGTCCGCGGAATAATATTATGGAGAAATGAAACAAAACAAAACCACGCATCTACTGGAGGCGAATAGGTTAGGAAGAATTCATAAATTATTGTGCAAGCAATTGAATAGCCAATCTTTTAAATTTTGTTTGAGATAGTTAAAATATATATATCAAGATCGAAAAGGTGTGTGTTATATATTTCTAAGAGACGACGGAGGGGCACCCTTTGGTTCTGCGCCGTAGTGTGGAACAGCCGGGGCACGCGCGTCTCTCGCCGTAATACAGCTTTGGGTACAATATAACAAAGTTTACTGCTACTAAATGTATTAAGTAGGTTCCTAGTCTATACTAGTCCATTTGAAATAACATTAGACATTTAAAAAAAAAAACTTTTTTACAGTCCTTTCAACCGATTTTGACTTCTCTTCCGTACGCATAAGGATGGCATTAAAAGCAAAAAAGTGGTTACAATACCAACTGCTTACTGCATCTGCCATTTATCATGCCACCAACGCAAAAGAAGTCAAAATCGGTTGAACGGACCGTAAAAAAGGTTTACTTAAATGTCTTATCGTATTTCAAATGGAGTATAGGTAGGTAAGAATAGTGTAGTGGCCAATGTACATCATTACTTATTCACATTGTCTTCTAGATTTCGTTTGTCGGGTACATACAATGGGCCAATCGGGAAACTTTTCGATCCTTCTCTTGTGACGTCCTGAATAAGATATGAACTTTGGCCATAGATAAAATTCAGGTCGGACGCAACGAGTTTTCCTAATGGCGGAACGATCCTCATTTCCTTTTGACCAAATCTAAAGAACTACAGAAGAAGAGAGAGAGATTTATTATGAACTTAGAATTCATATAATATTAAACTAGCTGTTTGTGCCCAGCGTCACCCGGGGGAAATTTACGACATTCCCGATGGACTTTCCAAAAAAAATATTTCCTACAAACCTTGTCCTGACAAATAAGAACACAAAAAAAAATCTACCAAATCGGTCGAGCCGTTTTCAAGTGATGATTTATTTATTAACTCATTATCACCATCATTACAGGAATTTCCTAATTCAATAGTGTGGCCATAATTACATTTTTATTATTTACAATAACATATTATGTACATCGCGGTTTTTGTGAACTCACTCAGAGAACCATCATCTTTCATTCATGCGACAATTGACTTTTATTTATACAATGTGTAACTGAATTAATGCTCGTTATG
The DNA here is from genome assembly GCA_947523025.1 of Dryobota labecula. Lineage (NCBI taxonomy): Eukaryota > Metazoa > Arthropoda > Insecta > Lepidoptera > Noctuidae > Dryobota > Dryobota labecula. The sequence goes on from OX383292.1 coordinate 6,568,910, forward strand.
AAAATAGTTTGTACCGTGTGGTGTCGGACGTAAAGAATAGCACTACCTCATTTCCTCCCGTGGGTGTCGTAAAAGGCGACTAAGGGACTTACTAGAGAATGGACAGCAGCGTTCTCTATGCATTTTTTAAAACCATACTGCGATCGCCAACCCGCCTGCCAAGCGTGGCGATTATGGCAAATTCCCAACCTTTTGGGGGAGGCCTATGTCCAGCAGTGGACGTCTTTGCGGCTGAAATGATGAAAATAGTTTGTTCAGAATCGTGTACTGAATCGATTTCTATCATTTTAATATAGGTAATTTTTTTATCCCAAAAATTATTAAGACTACATAAATTACAGTCACACTTCCACTGTACAGTCTTAAATTAAACCAAAAAGAACGAAATACCTACTACGCTAGACCCTTATACGTGTGCGACTGTGTGCGTGCGTAGGATTTGTAATGTGACCACAGTTTTCTCCAACAATCAGTATAACTAATTTAATAAATAAACAATGTTATATACATAAAAGAAAAAAATATGTTTTTGTATTATAACATAATATTCTAATTGGGGTGTTTGGTGGTGTGTCTTAATCCCGGGACATGTTGTATAGATATTTTTATCTACGCCCATGCTATAAATCCTCTATAAAAGTTTCTGAAACAGTTAGCTTATTGCCAACATTAAAACACCCAGTGTCATAGTAACCATAATAGCATCCAAACGGGAGTAATAATGTTGTACTGAATTTCATAATGCAACTCCTTTGCTTTTACGAGGATGATGAAGGGATCATCACCCTCCCTTCCATTCTCACTACTCAATTCGTGGTATCTTTATGAATTTCAAAAAAAGAACATTGTCACGCATGCGCGTTTCACTATACTATACCATAGCGTCGTATCCCGCCATTTTTGTTCGATATTAGTATTGCAAAAACTGTTTCAGAACCTTTTATAGAGATTCATGTCATGGGTGTAGATAAAGTCTTGATGCAACTGTAATAATTAGGTAGTAAAACACGAATGTGGGTTTATCACATGAGTGTTTTAATACCCGTTATTATAAAACAGTTGCATAAATAACTATTATAGTCCTTGAATTTGATGGTGGTTCAAATAGCTATGAAGTTTTAATTTTTTTTTTTTGTGATTTTGTTTCTATAACATTTTCTCTGTAACTTCCATCCAGCATAATATGTTAAAGATATTGATTATTAGGTAACTGTTACAAAGGTTGATAATATAATACTTAGCGAAAGCCATAAAGCGTGTATGAGGTTTAATTTACGTTCATCCGAGGGTTTGTTCGGAAAATACGGCTTACGGTTCAATTAAAAAGCGTTGTTACATTTTAAACAACACGTATCTTCTTGATTTACATAATCCTTTTAGTTCGATGAAGTTGGAAACGAATATTTTTCGAATTCAGTAATTTTCCAGAGGTTTTATAAGCTGTTAATTTTTCTTTTTTTTTTCTTTCAAATTTTCGTGTTATTGTGTGAACATACCAATACTACCAAGGTTTTCTACCTAGTCAGCACAAACTAAATCGGAGCATCTTATAGACATAGAGAATGGATTGACCGTTAGCCTCACAAAAGTGACCACTCTCTAGACAGAGAAAGCGACTGTGCGGCCAAGACCTGTCTCTTTTCTGCAAGCCGATAAAAGAAAATTTTGACAAATTGTCGAATTCAATTTAAATTTTGTCAAATTCGATAATCTATTCAAAATCAGAACTCTAGAAAGAGACAACTACGGGCCCCACATTCGCTTTGTCTCTCGTGCTTTTCGGTCTGTATTCACTGCACAACTGAATACGGAACGCTCAGTGTGTCTATGGAGTAGCTAATGCCGTGGCAATTTTTTTTTTACAGTTATTTAAGGAAAATATGTACTTATGTATATGAAAATTAAATAATTATTTTACCCAAAAAATAAAAAGTGTGTTTTACGTTTCTATAGGCTCGGGGCTACTTGGAATCCCTGCCATACAAGCCGCGCGTGCCCTGGGTGGAGCTGTTCCCCGGGGCCGATGGGCGCGCGCTGGACTTGCTCCACCGCATGCTGACTTTCAACCCGCACAAGCGCATCACGGTTGAGGAAGCGCTCGCACATCCTTACCTCGAACAGTACTACGATCCTAATGATGAGGTAAGTTTTGTGTATTATATCTAAGCCAGTGATGTTCCTAAACCGATTTGTTCCGCATTCGCCTTATAAAGTTTGCCCACATTTGATATTCCTTTTTCGCTCCACATGATTAAATTCCTTTTTTGGTCCCAAAAATGATTTGTTTCATTTTCTGAGCAGCGCCCTAATTGCGTAGTTCAGACGTACGTTGCTCAGCTTACTCAAGCTATAAACGCTCGGGAAGCGGTGTGTCCTGTGCCTCAACCAAACTTCACAAAATTGGATATTTTGTCACGCTTCTTTTATTAGAAGCTGATAAACAGTTAAAATATAACTTTGTTGCCGACAGTACGGTTAAGGCACAAGACACACCGCTTCCAAAGCCCTCCGAGATCATTTTCACAATATGAATCATAATCAGAATGATTTCGAAGGAAATCCATTGCTTCATGTGTTCGAAAATTGTATCTGCTCAACGCGCAACGACGTAAATAACGCAATGAATGTTATTGAACTGCCAAACTGAAGACCATTGCTATTGTAAGTATGTTACGCAATTACCCCGCTGGTTCCTCATAAAAACCGAGTTTATTTATTTCAATTAACAAAATAAGATGTTAAACAATTTAATAATTTTGAACCCAGTGTCCTTTGTTTTGGTTTGATATTAATCGCCACGAACTCAAACTCAAAGCATTTATTTCAAATAAACCAATTACAGGCACTTTTGAATTGTCATGGGGTCGGTCAGTCAGAAAGATGAAGTTAGTTGCCCATTCTTCTCCATAGGAACCTACTACAGGTTCCTATGGAGAAGAACGTGCAAGAAACTCCACGGACACTCTTTTAAAACAAAATATTGTTACAAAATATGGGTATCATTCATGTTGAAGTTATACATGTGAGAACAATGTAGTAAGACGTGCACGTTAGAAACGTCCGTAATAAAAACAAAAAACTATTTAAAAATTAAAATAAGCCGTGGCAGCTAAGAGACGACCAGTCCCAACTGACGGCGCCCGTTCGCGAACATTACGCATGGAGCAGCACCATTCAGCTCAACCATTTTGAACGTAACAACAGCGAGAAATTTCAACGTAACTGCTTATTGTTGAAACAATATTTTTGATCTTCATAATATGTTTTGAAAAAAAAAAAAAAACAAAAACCTATGTGTCTTTTTTATTGTTTTTCACAAAACATTTCCTTTTCACAAAGCCTATACTCTATTTGAAATTAGATTATACATTTAAATAAACCTTTTTCACAGTCCGTTCAACCGATTTTGACTTTTATTGCGTTGGTGGCATGTCAAATGGCAGCTGCAGTAAGCAGTTGGTATTGTAACCACTTTTTTGCTTTTAATGCCATCCTTATGCGTACGGAATAGAAGTCAAAATCGGTTGAACGGACTTTAAAAAAGGTTTATTTAAATGTCTACTTATTTCAAATGGAGCATAGATTCCCACTGGATAACTTGTTACTACAACTGAGATTTATTAATAAGTGTGCAAATTACTATACTTCGAACACCATTCAAAGATGTATTTTAATTACAGCCCGTGGCAGAGGAGCCGTTTCGATTCGCGATGGAACTCGACGATCTTCCCAAAGAGACGCTCAAGAAGTACATCTTTGAGGAGACCTTACTATTCAAGAAACTCAACGAAGACGCGTAGAGGTACTGTCGCCAGGCGACCGACGGGTATGTTCGTCACATGCGAGATCCGTTCTACCTCCAACACAAACGGGCCGCCCCAACACGTCACAGCATTACATCATCGACATCTCTATCTTCCATCTTATCTTTACAGTGCTTCACGATTAACCCAGTAACGAATAATTCCTAAGAATATTTGTTGAATGTTGTAAATTTAAGGATAACATAACATTTAATATTATGGTAACAGGAAAACATGCGGAAAACAGAACTCGCATGCAGATGTGACGCAACCCAGGTCTAATTATGTGGATAGATGATGTGGTTTTAAGTTTTTACAGGGTAATTACTAACTTCGTAAATAACAACTCTTGTTCTATGACTTAAAAAAAAAAACAATACATTTACCAAAAACAAATCTTCAAGACTTCGTTGTTCTATCTAACACATTTCAATTCTGTATTTTGTTGTACCTACCTATTACGCCTCCCGTGCACTGTCACTTGTAAAGACACGGCAGTTTGTTTTGCTACGCGTAGAGTTCGTAACATTTAGAGCAGGGGTTCCCAATCTTTTCTTGGTCCGGGACCACTTTTATATTATACTAGCAGCCCGTCCCGGCTTCGCACGGGGTAGACAATTATTTATTTTTGGAAATTTGGATATAAAACACTTTTTTTCACAAATATTTTTATTTATTAAAAAAATATTATTAGACATTATGATGTTCTTCAATATTGTTGTACATTATTTTGTTCTATCGCTAATAGTTTCGGCAGCGCATTCGACGAAAGACATTTTAAGACTCATTTTTCTACACCTTCGGTTACATTGTTCAAATTTTACCAAGGATCCCTAATTTTTTTCAAAATGAAATGTAGCCTATGTCAAATTGGAAGAATGTAGCATTCTATTGGTGAAATAATTTTTTAAATCGGCCCAGTACTTTTTGAGCCTATTCATTACAAACATACAAACATACAAAAATAGGTACAAATCTTTCCTCTTTATAATATTAGTGTAGATTTATTTATTTAAACTTCATGTACAATAGTGATACATAGGCGGACTTAATGCCACAAGGCATTCTTGTTAGCAGGGACCACTATGTAGTTATAATAAAAATAAACTGTAATAATCACACTGAAACTTTAATTAACAACTCAATAGGAAATTACATAACAAGAAATAATAATATTTTTAGGATAAACTTCTGTAATCTTGTGTTAATGTAATTTCTGAACTTGCATCTTCTTCACGAGTTCGGCTATCCTAGGACTAATATTCTTGCTCAAAGCTACACGCAAATTATCACTTACTTTCAAAAGATTCCTCGCCTTGTTTTTAATTACCAACAAAGCAGAAAATTCTTGTTCACATAAATAAGTTGTTGAGAAAATCATAAAATAGCGCAAGGCGATTTCTCGAAGCTTAAAAATCCACTAGTGGTCCACGGACCACTGGTTGGAAACCACTGATTTAGAGCGTTGAATTTAAATATTTTTATTTTTGTATGAAAATCTGATGAATTATTAAAAGTCATAGAACAAAAGTTTATTGTTTATGATGTTAGTAATATAGTCCTGAGATTAGTGTTTTAACACTGACCCCGTATATTCATCGCCTCGGCCGTTGTCGGTTAACCAAAGGTGAATAGTTAACCAACATGTAATTTTACATTCATTACTTATGCGATTCATGAACTCGGGAAATCCGCATTTTTTGTATTATGCAGTATGTTATGGAATTTCAATTATGACTGTTAGGGCGGGTTGTTTCACGTCCACTTAACGCACGCGTATACGTCATAAATGGCGCTAACTATTGTCAAACCAAAAAAAGCGTTGTTTAAAAAAAAATTAACGTTCGTTAAAAAATAACGATTACAGTAACCGGTGTCATACCCACTGGGGCCCCAAGTCTGCAATTTTTATAAATTCGTCACTTCAACACGATCCCATTGTCATTTTGCTAAAAGTTCGTAATCTGCTAAGTTCACAATGATCGATAATTGGTCGGTCAATGGTCTTGTAATAGAATTCTATTACAATGGCATTTTGAACATTTATTCATGCCAGATTTCATTTATAATTATATATTTTTACATATTATTTATTAGTGTAATATGCAATCTGAAGTAGTAAGAAGTTGGATGTTTAGTAGGAAGTTTCATTTGTCATTATGCACGAGATTACCAATTCTTACAATGGAGTGTTAATGGCTGACCATTGGAGTCATAATGACGCCATTATATTAGTAGATTAACAAACTTGTCAAAATAAACAATTATGAAATCAATGATAGACCATTCTGACACTATTGTAATAGCAGACTTGAGGCCCTGGTTAAAGAAATTTTATTCTTTTACAATTTGACGTACGTATGTTACGTTAACCAACCGTTTGAAACAACCGGCCCTTAGGCCTGTGTTCACCAACATTTAAATCAACTGTTTAGATATTTAATCAGTTGTTTACTCAACATTTCATAGGAAATTTGACATAAATCAACTGTTTAAATACCTAACCGGTGGTTTGACTGTTGGTGAACACAGGCCTTAGACTCAGAGCCAGGAACCAACAGTTGACATGTGAGCTTCCTTTTTTCTAAATAATTATTTAGCCGTAATGCGGTAGAGTAAACGTAATACAGATTTGAACATGACTTCGTTTCATGAACGTACCTTTTTGTATGCTACAGTGATTTTATGACCCATTTTTACGGTCACTGAACGTGTCTCGACTCTGAGCTCAACTTTAAAAAAGAAACGATACATCCAAATGTTTCTATTCAACGTTTGAATCGTGGCTTTCAAAGCGCATCTTATATTTAATTTTTTAGTTGTAATCGCTTTCTATGGCGATTATTAAAGTATTTATGTGGCGGTATAATGCATAATAATATTTTTCTTAGTTTAAAACTGCCAAAATATGTAATAAAATTTTATTCTCGCTTCAATATTATGATTCAAAGATTATTCGGAAACATGACGTCTGAACGTAGATTTGTTTGGAAATATCGTATCGGTATGATTGGTCAGAGCGTAGTTGTAATAGGTATATATGAATGCGTAGCAAACTTTTAGTATAATAGATAGGTCTTTTCTGAAATTTATAAACGTTAAACATATACCTAGTCGTACAAGTTGTAAATTGTGATGTTCGATCATTGTGTTGACGGAGATCGATGTCATCGTAGGTATTCTGCAGTATTACATGTCGATAGCGTAACGTGTGAGATATCGACAACGCAGGCGAGCGGGCTACACGCTCGCATCGACATCTGAAGGAATAGAAGTGGACTCATAATGGCATTCATTGATTGTATAGCGTGCCACCAGACACGTATCGGACTCCTCACAGGAGACATGGACATCTAGAGAGTGTATAAATTATGTAAATGCTACGCGCGCGTATCAGTGCGAACTGCGGCAGACTGAATAGTGCGGCGTCGGGAATAATTTCCTGCGCGGCTGTGACGTCACCGCACCGAGTACTGGTACGTTGCTATATACTCGTACGGAACCAAACAACGTGGACAGCTAGCGGTAATGGACAACCGATGTAAATATTTTTACATTTCGACTAAATATATTTTAAAGTGTCACCGAGTAATAATTTCAAGCACCACGTTATTATTCATCAATTCTAATGTGATTTACTTACGAATAAATGTACTTTCTCTTTAGCGAGGTGTTCGTTGGAAAACTTGCGTGTTTCAATGATTTTGTAATAATAATTATCGTCTTCCTTGTATTTGCATGTTAGCGCACAAGATCATTTTAGAATAGTTATTCTTCATATCAAATATTTTAAAGAGATGTTTATAGATTTAAATTAAGTTGATGAGTGGGCGATTAATGGGGTCGCCGTATCAAGTTTTTCAACGAACGGGTGCGGGCGACGCTTTGTGCCGACGCAGGGCGGCGGCGGGTCGCATCTATTGTTACATCTTCATTATTGTCTATAAGATGTTGTTAGGATTGAGCCCGGATTGTGGCGTATACTGTGCGGTTCTCACTCAGTTTGGGCGATCAATCTACTTCTGTACTAAGACTTGAATACCGTTGTTTGTTGAAAGTATTAGAGAGATCTTTAGCTGAAAAACGTTTGTCATTCTATTTTTTAAATTAAAGTACATAACGTGTTTTTCGTTGGACGAAAACATATCTCAAGAATTATCTGGAGATGTTTTACGTGTTGTCTTTACGCGGTTGTTGCTACATTCACGGGCTAACTGTTTTAGGTGCATTTAACGCTGAAATTATTCCAAACACGAAGCATAACCGCACTTGATGCAATCAAAACAGTTCGACCAGAAACAACAACGGTTTTGCCGACAGAATTCAATTTGAGCGTAAATTGGCGAAGCGCCGGAGCTCGCCACCGGGAGTATAGCGACAGTCCTATCAGAATAATACCGCATTTACTGTCCATCGACATGATATCGAGTGTTTTTTTTTTTTACTAAAACCAAAATAAAGTACCTTGTTTGCGAGGCAGTTAGTCTATTTGTACAGTTCTTTTCTAATTTCTACATAAGAAACGCTTGGAAATATGTAATATCAACTGTATTTTTAGATCATACGCGAATGATTTGTAAAAAGACAAGCTTATTTATAGTGACTAGTGTTTTAACTAAGTGGAAATCGTCTCACTGACTGTCTAAATAACTTGTTAAATGTTTTCATTGTTTAGATTGTACCTATAATAATTTCTAGGAACAAGGGGTGGATATTATTCATTAAGACGCATTATGGTAAACACACTTTTCCCAATGAATTCAGGTTTTATCCCTTGGAAAGCCGTTCGGGTAAAGTCAGCCAGTACATTTTAAAACTTCCCTTTACAGATACGATAAAGATCCCTTGTTCCTAGATAATCTCATGACGCATATTTCGACCATAGTTTAATAAATAGCATCAGAAACTAGGCTGAACTTCACTTTACTGCGACATGTTACAGTTTTATTAAAAATGGTTGAAAATATAAAGCCAATAAAAAAATTAACCTATTTCACCACATTAAAGTTAATAAGTATTTCAAAAACGAAGTTAACATGGAGAATGTGTAAGAATGTGGAGAAATGGGCGTTTTGAAATGTCTCCAGTAACACACATGACTTCCCTTGCTAGTTAGTTCTATACAACCTCTAAACATCATAACATCAGATTACTATCATGTATTTATTGTTAAAATATGAGTGTTGCCATATTTTCTTAAGTCATTATGTACAAATTGGATATTGTAAGATCATTTGTTATCTGTCAACAGTTGAATATTACGAAAATAAATCAAATCAAATGAGGTAACTAGTTTAATTTGTTCCAGAAACTGAGACCTGCAGATACATCACTTGATGCAGGTATACAAAGTATTGTAAAACAGTTTAAAAGAGAACTAGAATTAATTTTATTTCTTTTTAATTATTAACTTTGACGTTCAAAAGTGCCGTAAAAGTGCCTGTTTGAAATAAATGCTTTGGCTTGAGTATAGATGATCGAGAAAGATATGAAAGGTTTACAGAAATAAGTTAATGAAATACAATGTAAACAAGTCTGTTGTTACAAGCTTCGTTCAATGCGTCGAGAAATTAATCAGCCAAGTTTAATGGAGTAAAAATTGCTTTTAGAACTACTAGGGAATGCTTTCACATTAATTAGGGAGGTTCTGAAGTAGGTACCTACAGCGCCTGGGGAGCACACGTTGGATAATAAACTCGCCGCAGATATAAACGAGACTTTTACAATACTGCGTCATAATTAGAAAGTCTGGCTTTTATTAAAGATAATATGTATATAAAACACAAAGTATGTATCTTTTGTTCTGGAGATTCGGGACTATGGAATCTCTGATTTCTTTCATGATACTCTCCTTTCGAAGAGAGAAGAATTATCAGCGGGACTATCACCGAGTGAAGAAATGCTTTTGGTCTATTTATTTACATTTAGACAGGTTCCTTCGAAATAAATCGGTAAACGCTTGCCCATTAAGTATGCCGGAGACTTAAAATAATTTACAACTTCTTTGTTCGTGATGATTTTCGATTAAATTCCTTTGAATATTGGGTGTTTTAAGGAATTTAATCAAAAATCATCACAATCTTTGTTATGCAGAAGGGTTGCTAGTCACTACTCTTGGGATATTAAAGTCCGGGTTAACGACTGGGTGCGCGGCAACCCTTTCATTAGCATGTCTATCGTCATGCCCGTAGAACCATGGTGTGGTTGTTAAACGTATCGTATGTAACGTCAGGGAAATTAATTGTTAAACACTAAACATTTTTTTTCCTTGGGTAATTGAGCCGATGTCGAGTATTCTGTCAGCGTCATGAAGTGACGGCAACGCAGCAAGGTGAGCCGTCGAACTTTGTACTTTGTGGTAGTAACTGTTGACTAGGCAGCATGGTCTCAGACCTTAGCCTGTTCCGTCAGGAACTAATTAAAAATAAAAAATAAAAACTTTGTGGTATTACCTATCTATACTCCATTTATAATAGCATTAGACAGAAATTAAAAAAGGTTATTTTTGATGCACACTTTATAACAAAAGTACAATAAACTTGTTATAGTTACGATTGACGCCAAATCGATTAAAATGAATTTGTATATCAGCTATCACACTTAATTGTAATCATTTAAAAAAACAACCATATGAAATTAAGTAGCTTTCATTTAGATATATTATTTCATTCCAATTTAAAATTACAGTGCCTATGCTAAAAACCTAAAAGAAGCAGGAGTCAACAATACTGCAACGCTTTTTGTTTCACTATAATCCTACCAAATCTAAAATATTACTTAATCCCTTCATAAGCTGTGACAGCCGGGGATTTCTAATTTTACTGGTTTATGTCGTCTGTGAAATTGACTTGACAATGTTCTAAGATTGTCATGTATGTCATTTACTTGTGAATACTTTGTTTGTTATTGTTTAATTTTCGTGATTTTGTTGTTATTTATTAAAATAATAAATAATATTTAGTTATTTCTTTATTATTGTATTGTTATCAGTGTTGTCATTGGGTTGTTTTTACAGAACGTTACCTTTTTTTTGAGCTATGAGTGATCCCGGTGCGGGACCGAGTGGCTTACAACATATAAGTGCTGAGTCTGACCAAAGCCAACGGCGAAAAAAACGTGGTCCAAAAGTTGACTCCGACGAAATAATAATGTCTCCCAAAAAAAAAGAGAACGCTGCGTGCTGTAGAAAAACAACCTGTGATAAATATTTTTAAGCAATTGGAGCCCTGGCCTGCAGATACTCCTCATTATAGGACTGAGATGATAAACAAAATCGCAGAAGTTGCCGGTAAGGATGATTCATAAAATTATTACTATAAAAATATTTGAAACTAACATGCATTGTGATAAAATGTATTATATTTTAGAAACTCCGCACATGATTTTATTAATTACAGGCGTATCTCGGGCTACTCTGTCCAATATTCTCAAAGAGTACAACATAAAAAGTCGCCTGCAATCTCCCCCTCCCCAACAGAAGCACATGAAACGTGATGATTTTGATGACATCACATTTAGTGGAATATGCAGGAAAATTAATTCCTTCTTCTTTAATAATGAGTTGCCCACCTTGGAAAAGATGCTGGAAGCAGTTAACAGTGACGAGTCTTTGCCAGATTTAAAAAAAAGCAGTCTGTATAAAATAATTAAATAAACATTAAAGTTCACATAAATCAAACAGAGCAGAAAAAGTGCACTCATAGAAGTCATAGACAAGCAGGAGATCGTCCTTTGGAGACTAAAATATCTTCATGAAATAAAAAGGCTAAGGAATAAAGGAAGGAAAATATATTATTATTTAGATGACACTTGGCTAAATGAAGGTACAGTGCTTCTAAATTTCTTAACAGCTATTTATGCACTAAGCAGTGTATGACCTCTTGCATTCAATAACATTATAATTAATTATACAGTTAAACATAATTTCATAAAATTGGTTCGTGAAATGAATGGTATTTATATTAATAACCTTTTATCATACAAACAGGTCACACGAAAAGCCTAATATGGCATGACACTAATAATAAGTCTTCAAAAGAAGCACATTGGGAAGGTCTATCTGCTGGTTTAAAAAATCCAACTTATAATCGGTCATACTGGTATGTATTTTATGGACTGTCCTCGCCATAAAAAAATGAACACCCCATTGTTATTGACTATTAATTAAGTAATACATATTATATTGTATTATGAATTAACGCATGCAAAGCGAACTTTTAAAGTTATACATTTTGTTATAGTATTTATCTATGAACTATTTCCAGCAGTGAAATTATATAGGGGGTACGGAATAATTGGCTTGTATTAATTTTATTTCACAGGGTTTGTGAAGGGTTTTTAATGGATGCTGCATTAATATTTGATGCAAAGAAAGGTGATGAAGATGACCACTCCGAAATGGACGCCTTCAACTTTAATAATAATAATAATTTATTTATTTACACTTCAAGACACAATCATCTGTGTAGCCCTGACTCTTGTACTAGGATTTCCTGTTTCATAAGAACCAGACCTCTCAATTTACAGGGAATATGTTATAGAAGCGCAATAGACAAAAGTGAAAATGGTTCAAGTTAATTTTGTCAAAAATTGAGAGTGGCGCTGTAATTGTTATGGACAATGCGCTATACCACTCAAGGACATTGGAGAAGCTGCCAACCACAGCTACACGAAAGGCAGATATACAGGAATGGTTTAAAAGCAAAAATATTCCTTTTGAGGAAAAAGATCTTAGGGCAACTTTATTAGAAAAAGCAAAAATACAAAGACATTTATACCAAAAGTTTGTTGTAGATGCCATGTTGATGATAGCCATCTGGCTAGAGAGAAGGGTATTTCAGTATTGCGCCTCCCACCCTACCACTGCGAGTTCAACCCTATAGAATTAATATGGGCTCAAATGATGGGGTATGTGGCTCAACATAACAAAACGTTCAAATTAGACAAGGAGAAACAATTACTCCCACAAGATCTGGATAGTATTACGCTAGAACGATGGCAGTCTTGCGTTGCTCATGCAATTAAAGAAGAGGAAAAGTTAAAGCATAATGGATGATGTGGTAGAAAGATTTATTATTAGGTAACGTCGGTGAAACTTCTTCATCTTTATTCTCTGATGATACTCGTAGTGACTAAATTATATGATGAAGACGAAGAAGTTACACCAACTATTGTGTTGAAAGTTGTTGTTTTAAATAAAATATTGTAAAAAAAAAGACTTTTATTTCCTTTAATCTTAATTAAATTTAAATCAACACGACGTAATCGTTTGTTTCATTCATTCGTTTTGTTGTAAGTAATGTGTGATGAAGATGTTATTACGACCTATTTATCAAAGTTATGTTAAAACATTTTTAGTTTAATTGTTTAAACTTTTAACTTTGAATAAAATGTTTCGCACTCCTGCTTCTACGAGCCTCTTTTTTCTAATGTTATAGTAAATGAAGTATAGATAAATGTTAGTAGATGTAAGAACAGGACAATTTTTGTTAGTAAACATACCTAGATATTTTTTAATATGAATATATATATATATTTATATCATCACGAATCCACATATTAAGTTATTATTACTACCTACCAAACTACATTTTGATTATATGTATTAGTATTTAAAAAAATATATAAAACCGGAAATTGTCTGTGTAGGTAGGTACCTATTAAAATCACAACTGTCATTATTTGATAGTTATATGAAATGCTTTTAGCACGGCAAATTGATAAAGTGCGTCAATTTGTATAATGCTTAACGCCGTGGAAGTGGCAAAGTTTTGGGTCAACAAATTTTGAACAGCTGTCGCGCCAGCTATACGAAGAAAAATTTGCAAAATTTCCCTGACTGTAGGTAGCTACCTAACTATCAAATAGTGCTTACTAATTAACCCATTAAAGCCCAATCCATCTCTGTCTATGATATTCCAAAGTTTCGATTCAAGAAAATGCTTAATCGAATTATGAACTCGGATCCGAAGCTTAAACGATTCATAATGGGCAAAGTTTTGCTAAACACTGGTGCCTGTCCCGGGCGCAAATAGGAAGCATAACAAGTTTTGTTATTACTGAGACATAAAATAACGCAACATTTTTTCACAATATTTCATTCAGAAACACGCAAAGTTCTCGCTATTTAAATTCTTAGGTAGGTCCTTAGTACTTTTCTCTTTCATGCTTAGCTTTTTGTAGAATTTCTGTTTTGTAAGAACTTAGTAAAGTACTTATCTACTGAGGAAACTGCAAGAGACTCCACGCTTAGAATCCTTTTTAAGTTTACGTAGGTAACAAAGGCTAGATTTGCATAACGATAACTGCTACATATTATTTGTGTACAATTGCTATAAACAATATGGCTTATTCCAAGTAGGTACAGTAGCCAGCCTAACAAGCTACACGAAAGTGTCAAATTTCTCCAAACGGTTTTAAACTTTAAAATGTTGATGATTTTAAGTTCAAAATCGATCGCGAAAATTTTACAGTTTGCGGTAACTTGATGTGCTGGCCCACCGTACACATGTTCTACAGTATCATTAATAGGAAAAAAAAACAATCTAGTTTTACATAGGTATAACTATTTGGACTTCACTAATATGAGTAGACTATCCGCGATCTATCCGCGATACTCGTATTTTTTTTATCCACGTCATTGAAGCTCTTGGTCTTCATCTCACCTGATGGTGATGATAAGGCCAAAGGTGGAAGCGAGCTTCACTCCAAAAAAAACTTCAAAAACGTTACTTTGGTCACATTATTATTGGGGAGTTTGTTGTGCCACTTCTTCCAGCTGAAGCACTAGGAAGTGGTGAAGGGCGGGCGTTTTGGGGGACTGTCTTATGAAATTTTGACGTTCGAAAAGTGCTGATTCTCAGCCTAATTTTAATAAATGACTTTTGATTTTGATTAACGGCATAGGTTATGGAAATGTGAAATTAAGAGCCTACCGAGTGCACAGTGGCGCCCTCATCGTTATTTCGGTGATTTCTTTTATTTTAGAATGAAAATGCAGAAAATAAGCTCGTCAAGTTGTGCTTCACAAGACTATACGTTATTATTACTACAAACAGTAGTTTTAAATTGTTATGTTTTATTGTAATCATTAAAACGGAGCTTAGTGGCCACTATTTTCCGTTTTAATGATTACAATAAAACATAACAATTTAAAACTACTGTTTGTAGTAATAATAACGTATAGTCTTGTGAAGCACAACTTGACGAGCTTATTTTCTGCATTTTCATTCATAAATAAAAGAAATCACCGAAATAACGATGACGGCGCCACTGTGCGCTCGATGCAGTCTTAACTGCTCCCAAATAATGTTTAATTTTTAATTTTTTACATTCTGCCTTGACATAATCAAATAATCATTTCAATAGTTGACCTTTTATACCTACAATTCTAACTTCAACTCTTTATTAGTTGCTTTTGCGGACATGATATTCATTTATATTTGTAACTGTAGTTGTGGCAACCATGTCATTTGGTGATTTTAATAGTTTTTTTTTTAATCTTTTTCTTCTTCCCGCGGCTCTGTCCGCGTGGATGTCGGTTATCGCGTAAAAAAATTGTTTATGTCCTTCTCCATATCCCAGGCTATATCTCTGCCAAATTTCATGACGATCGGTTCAGCGGTTTAGGCGTGAAAACGTAACATACAGACAGATAGACAAACAAACAGACAGACAGATAGACAGACAGAGTTACTTTCACGTTTATAATATTAGTATGGATGGATATAATATATTATGAATGTGAGAACGATGAAAGCCTAGTAAACTGTAGATTTGCTGACCATTCTCTATTTTGTTATGTACCTGGTAAAAGGGATGATTCCTGGGTAAAAAAAAAAAGAAAAACTGTTTAGTCCTTCAATCAGATAATAAAAAAATATTAGACACGTATTTTTTGCTTTATCATATTAATATAAAATGACTTAGATAAAACACACTAAAATATTTTGATTTTTATTGATTGCCCATCGGGAACCAGATACCCTAGAAAAGTTAGTGTTGATAGGCAAGGTATATGGGAAAAGACCTCGCGGCCGGTCACCTAACCGCTGCTCAGACCAAGTAACCACTCTCACTGGACTCTATTACGACCGCCCTGAGAGAATCGGATAACCGAACGAAGTGGAAGAACATCATACATAAACACGGCGGCACGGTTGGCGATTGACTGCTGCGCTGCGTGTCGCAGGTTCGACTCCCACACGGAACAAATATTTGTATGACCTACAAGTGGTTGTTCCGAGTCTGGCTGTTAAGCTGTTTGTGTATGTGAGTTTAAATGTTTGTAAACGCACCCACAATACAGGAGAAATTCCTAGTGTGGGGTAAAGTATTTTCTAAAATAAATAAATAAAACCTCGAAAGCCTTTCAGGGACATGTGACCAGGGGGCCAAGTGTACTAATGTACAAACGTTGCAATGGTCTCTTCATTGTGAGTTTTTGACAGATTTGCCATACAAACACTGTCAAATACAATGGCGAGACCATTGCAACGTTTGTAAATTAGTAGACTTAGGCCTGTGTTCACCAACATTCACACCACCGGTTAGGTATTTAAACAGTTGGTTTATGTCAAATTTCCTATGAAATGTTGAGTAAACAACAGATTAAATATCTAAACAGTTGATTTAAATGTTGGTGAACACAGGCCTTAGGCCTGTGTTCACCAACATTCTAACCACCGGTTAGGTATTTAAACAGTTGGTTTATGTCAAATTTCCTATGAAATTTTGAGTAAACAACTGATTAAATATCTAAACAGTTGATTTAAATGTTGGTGAACACAGGCCTTAGGCCCCTGCAGTAATGAAGTACGCGACCAAGAAGAAGAATATGAGCCATGTCCTCTTAACCGTATCCGACGACAGCGACCCAAACGAATTTTCTTTACTTTCCTGAGCTCTCTGATGACTGACAGTGACGAGCTAAACTAAATTTCGTCTTGAACCCCGTCACACCATGTACAGAAGAGCTGATATGATAAAAGTCGTGGTACAGTTAGTAAGTATTGGTACCTACCTATGTTATAATCTTGGCAAAAAGTAAAAATATAAACCCAAAAGCGAATAAAAGATACAACAATAGGTACATTATTAAAAGCCTTTTCTCGTTGCTATACAGGCTGAATTTTTTAGACGGGGCGGTAAGGCTACATTATTCATTGAGGTTACAGAAAAATGGTTTCAGGAGACTGTCCATAGTTTTTTGAGAAATTGTGATCTCCTTTCACTGATTTTGAAAAAATTTACAGTCAGCAAGAAAATGGGACTTCTTCATAAAAAATCCTGTTTCTTTTAAGGATCAAAAAACTCTATTGGACCAATTGAGGTTTGAGTACTAGAAAAGACCGAAACGCAAAAAAAAAAAATCCCCTACATTTAGGAATTATTAAGCCTCCAACTTACTTTTTTATGATGGAAAGACTGGCCACTACAAAAACAGAAATCGCAAAAAACTTTTCCCATAACAATCTAAACGTTGTAAACTATTGAAGGATTTTTTTTTTTTACTGAATTACCTAAATCACAAGCAGCAAGCTATCTAAATTCTATTCTCAAAGTAAATAAAATTAAAACGCGTTTTCGTTCGAAATCCAAAGTTTATTTTATTTTTGTTTATTTGGCCAGTTTTTATTGTAGCGGCCAGTCTATCCATAGTTAAAAAGAAAGTTGGGAGTCTCATTTGCTACGAAATGTATGGGATTTTTTTTTGCGATTTCTGACTTTTCTAGTAGGTACTCAAACCTCAGTTGGTCCGATAGACTTTTTTGATTCCTATAAAAACAGGATCGATTGGCATCAAAAAAGTGTTTGTGAAAGTGGCCCGCATTTTCTTGCTGGCTGTAATTTTATTTTTATTTTTTTCAAAATCTGTGAATGTGGATCAATATTTCTCTAAAAAATAAAGACCGTTTTACTGTAGCTACAACGGTTAAATGTACTTGTCCTTACTGCCCCATCTCAAGAATCCATCCTGTATTACCCAACGTGTAAAGTGTTTGCCCGTGTGTCGTCCATTAGAGAATTTCAACGAGAAAATGAAAATGTTACGTGAGGTACCCATATTTTCCGTGCCCTCTGTGTAATACGGTAATACCGACCGTTACCCGTTTATTATAGGGACGTAATTTAATTCGTGTGTACTTTTTGTTGTTCGGTGTCGCAATTAGGATTTTTTGGCGTTATTGTGTGGCGTTGGTATTTCACTTTTAGTTTTGAAATGGACAGATTGAAAGTACTCTGACAGCCGCACGAGATCAAAGGCACGAACGCGCGACTTAAACTGAGAAGGTACCGTAAGTGCGAACGATTTTTGAACAGTATTTTGGTTATTTTTTTTGCGACAAGCACAATAACTATCACTCATAAATATGAGTAGGTAAAGTCTAAGTAAATAATATGTGAAAAACAAGTATTTTCACGTATTTTTAACTATGACCAAAAAGCCGTTAGTTAGTTATATTTCTCCCAGCATGGCGCCTAGTCCCTTCTTACTGTCACATTTTACATAGGCGTGAGACAAAAGCGCTGTGACCACTTGCTTGTACAGACAATACCGTGTGATTAATAGGGTCCCCGATTGTTTTGACTTGCCTATCTCACACTGGGCTTAAGTATTTGTCGTAGGTGTGTTTTTGGAGAAGTAAGCAATACGTTTAATAATATTCTGTACCATATGTTACAGCAGGGGTGGGGAGACTTACACCATCGGCAGTGCCGAATTAACTACGTATTATAGCAAGAGTAGCAAATGCTACGGGCCCCGCGCAAAAGGGGGCCCCGCGTATCCAAATCCGGAGATTGTTTTGTTTTATCTATACTCCATTTACTATAGCATTAGATAAATAACGACAGTTATTGTGTAATATTGTTGAAATTACTGTACTTTAGAGTTATTTTTTTTAATGTAAATGGTAAATAGATTACAGTGCTTTCTATTTATCGTGAAATAACGGAGTTTATTAAACGTTTACATCGAAATAACGAAAGGGTGAGAACAGTTATTTGTCTAATTTTATAATAAATGGAGTATAAACAATAATAATTATGCCGTGATGGAAGAAAAACTGACAATTTAGGTATGTCCAACTTTAGCCTAGAATAACTTTTGAAAAAATAAACTTATCGAAACAATATAAGAGCCCTTTTTTATAGAACGCTCAATTTGCTAGATATAAAATTCCAAAGTTTATAATAAATTATCGGGGCAATTTCATCTCTGGCTTTTTGTACTTGTCAGAGCCCAACAGAGCCTATAGTAATCTACTGTACTATTAAAACCAACAAAATTTTAACCTGTAGATGGCAAATAAACGTGTCTTGATTTTTTTTTCACTTTATACACTTTATACTTGAGAACCCATAGCAGATCAAGGGCCCCTCGATAGAATTTGCTACGGGCCCCGCGCTTGCTTAATCCGACACTGACCATTGGCATCGGCGATCTACAACAATAAAATTGGACAACAAACGATCGACTCGTCAACAGATTTTTTTAACGTAAATGCATTTATTGTAGGTCATGAATGGCACTGCGTGTTTTCCGGTAATTTCTCATAGGAAGGCACGTATTTACTAAACGCCAAACGTAACCAAGAAGACAAATATTAGTCAGTAAGACAATTGCGGTATTTTGACATAATTATTTTCAGTTGAGAAAAAGCTGATTCGCACAAATACGTTGATCCAAACAAAGTAGTTAATTACTTGGCGATTTGTTTTAGATTTGAGTATTTTTCTTGGGTTAAAAGAGACCAAAATTTGGTATTTTTTTTATTTTTAAACTTTATGCACAAGAAAAAAAAAACTGTACAAAGGCGGACTTAATGCCTACAGAATAAACTTTGTCAGGAGAAATAACGACAGGTAGAAGAGAAAACGAATCCAGGAAATCAGAGCTGACATGATTCTGCCAACTTCTTACGAATATGTTCACGTGCCATCACCTTAAAAGATAACCGGGGGGTTGCCATCCTGATGTTCAGAGGGAGCGCATTCCAAAGAAACACCGTCTGGACAACGAAAGAAGAATGAATAAAGCCAGAACGGTGAGAATGACATCGTAGAAGACGATTGTTGGTGGAACGAAGATAGTATTGAATTTGGGAAGTCAGCTAAGAAGGAGAAGTGGGTTTGTCAAGAATAGAGAACAACGTAGACAGAGCCCTCAACTCTGTGCTGACGAATGGGTAACCATTTTAAAAGCAGTCGGTGCGCGGATACGTGGTCGTACTTCCGAAGATTGAAAACGAATCGAATGCAGTTATTGAGAAGGCGGTCAAGTTTACTGAGGAGATCTGCGTTCAGGTCATAGGAAAACACATTACCATACTCAATTATGGGAAATATTAGGGACTGTACAAGCATTGCCTTTATGTGTGATGGTAGAAGGTTTTTCAACCGATAGAGCGACCGTAATCTCTTGCTCTGGCTTTGAGGTGTATGTCTGATAGGATCTGCATCATCTCGTTTTCAACAGAAGGCAAGTCCATGTCAAAGGTATTCGATATTTCAGAAGCAGTTATTTCTACGTCCTCACAAGAAAATGGATAAATCATGAAAGTAGCAACGTTCGTCAATATTCTAAAGAAAAATATCTTTCAAACTGGCTGAGAATATTTACAACTTCTGTTTCATATTTATTATAATTTGATACAGTGATTGCGCTATTATTCAAAGACAAAGCCCTTGCCGGCCTACCGGCAGGGCTTTGTAAACTTTTAGGTTGGTACGTTTTCTAACCGTTCACAAATAGGAGGAGGTTCTCAACTTGGTTGTATTATTATTTTTTTTATCTCAGGACTCAGCCAAAGAGTCATAACACGATGGTACTGTCTTGTTCGGTTGAGGAGTTCCTATGGCCACCTTCCGGCTCTCCTCATCAGATCCTGAACACCACTTAGTGTAAAGCAGTTGTCAAGACATAACCAATGAGTCCAAACAAGATGGTGCTATATTGTTTGGTTTAGGAGTTCCTATGGCCCCTTTTAGCTCCATCATCAGACCCTGAACACCACCTAGTGTAATAGCACTTGTTTATACATAACCAATGATTCCAAACAAGATAGTACTATCTTGTTTGGCTTAGGAGGTCCTATGGCCACCTGCCGGCATTATCAACAGACCCTGGATACTACCTCGGGCTATATAGTACTTGTCAAGACAGAACCAACGAGTTCAAACTCAATGACTCGATCTTATCCATACTAATACTAATATACTAATACTAATACTAATATACTAATAATATTATAAATGTGAAAGTAACTCTGTCTGTCTATCTGTCTGTCTGTCTGTCTGTCTGTATGTGACGTTTTCACGCCTAAACCGCTGAACCGATCGTCATGAAATTTGGCAGAGATATAGCCTGGAATATGGAGAAGGACATAGGCTACTTTTTTACGCGATAACCGACATTTACGCGGGCGGAGCCGCGGGCAAAAGCTAGTATTATATAAACAATAAAAAAATAAAACTACCAGAAAAACGTTAGACATAACTTAGTAACCCAGGGACCGTTTTTTTTTTTTTTTTAATTATGCAGTGAACCATTTGAAAGCACTCCCATGTCTGGGCAGCATTTGGTCCATTTGGTCCAAATCTGGTCAATGTCCTTTTAGTTGTGTCTATGTTTTTTATTAATTTAATGTTAGTCGAATTTGGTCAAGTTATAACACAGACAGTACAATTAGTATATAATTAATAATATAATAGTATATAAGTAATGTATAAGTATAAATTAATAGTTTATAATTTTACGAGGTTGTTGGTTCTTAGGATAACAATGTAGGTATATATAAATGCATAGCACAGGTGTGAGTCCTATGTACTATAGAGCTACCATTGACCGGGTAATATGTCTTTCATTGACTTGAATGTGCCCTGGCGGTTGAGAGTATGTCATGCTCACTTAAAGGTTTCGCTGATGGTGGCGTGTGTGTTGGATCATTTAGCTCCCTTCAAAATGGTTGAGCTGAATGGTGCTAATCCATGCGTCATGTTCGTGAACGGGCGCCGTCAGTTGGGACTGGTCATCTCTTAGCTGCCACGGGTTATTTTATTTTATTTTGTTTCTATTTGTTGTACCTACGCTTGACGCTTTTAGCGTGTAAGTTTTTATTATTTTTATTTTTACATCGTTCTCACTTTTAGTTATAAATGCAACATTATAGATGTAACCGAATACTTTTGTAACAATTTAATTTAAAAGAGTGTCCATGGAGTTTCTTGCCCGTTCTTCTCCATAGGTACCTACGCTTTGGAATGGGAATGTAGCTTAATTTTTCTTACTGACCGACTGCTTGACAATTCAAAAGTGCCTGTAAATGGTTTAATTGAAATAAATGATTTGAGTTTGAGTTTGAGGTATGGCGGCAGAATAAAGCCCTATTTTTTCTAAAAATACATCCCAGTCGTCCCGCCTTCACCGTTCTATGATATGCCGCGTTTCAGTGTCGTTGTATCGGAACTTAATCCTGTATAATTATATAATTTTTTTTTTAATATTTGCCCCACACTAGGAATTTCTCCTGTATTGTGGGTGCGTTTACAAACATTTAAATTCACATACACAAACAGCAAACCCGGAACAACTAATTGTAGGTCATACAAATATTTGTTCCGTGCGGGAATCGAACCCCCGGCACGCAGCACAGCAGTTAATCGCTTATGGCGCGTTTACATTAGGTCGGTTAGGCCGTTTTCGGGTGCAACCGTATTTGGTCAACGACTAGTGTAAACAGGTATTCGGTTGGCCGTATTCGGTCGCAGCCCGTATTCGGGTGGTGAGACACCCGCCGCTCATTTGTTTGGTCAGAATGTGTTCGTCGAATTCGGTGAACGAACGTATGTAAACAACCCAATTCGGTTAACCGATCAGGTTTAACCGAAAGCGGTCGCCGAATACGGTGGCCGACCTAATGTAAACGCGCCATTAACCACTGCGCCAACGGTGCCGTCGAAACATTAATCCTATAATTAAGATTATTCCAAACGCTAGCTGTATCTGCACTGAAATCTGACTCAAATAACTTAGACCTGTAGGTTTCCATCTCCGCCGAAATAAATGGAAAATCCGGGTTGGAAATTGTGTTTCGACCAACACTATCAACTTTTCGGCAATATTTCCCGCGTCGCCTGCCAATCATCGATACGTCACACACTGACATTCAATTAGAAAAAATCACACGAAATATAGGTTTTATCATAGTTGCTGTGTACATAGTAGGTATTCTTCCTTTATTCTGTGCTTATAGGTATACTTATAGTCAATCAATCTGCCTAGCCTTTTCCCAACTATATTGGGGTCGGCTTCCAGTCTAACCGGATGCAGCTGAATACCAGTATTTTACATGGAGCGACTGCCTATATGACCTCCACAACCCAGTAACTGGGTAACACGATACCCCATGGTAAGACTGGCTGTCAGACTTTTAGGCTTCTGACGACCCGTAACGACAGTCAAAGATCCACGAATGACAGCCGGGACCAACGGCTAAAGCCTCGTCCCCACTAGGAACATTTGTCGAGCGACATGTGTCCCCAGAGACATCGGGCGATGTCGCCCTACATCGCCCCACGTCGCCCGATGTCTTGTCTCCGTCCACATCAGTTCAGTAGAACCTATCATGTCGCCGGAAGAGGTAGTGTTGTACAGTGCGGCTAATATAATGATGAATGCATCAAGAACAAAAAAGAAGAGAAGATGGTGGATTAAACAGTACTTGCGAAACAAAACAAGTGTATTTAATGATTTCAGTGTTCTAGACGGCTCATTTAATAATATCACTACTCTTCATCGACTGTGCGACAAGGAACAGTTTCAACAATGTCGCGGCGATGTCGTCCGACGTCGCCCGACATCGCCCGATGTCACCGGGGACACATGTCGCTCGACAAATGTTCCTAGTGGGAACGAGGCTTTAACGTGCTTTTCCGAGGCACGGAGGAGTCTCGGTATGTAAAGATGGTCACCCATCCACGGACCAACCCCGGCAAGCGTAGCTTAACCTGACGGATCGACCCATGCGGCTGTTATTACTTACCCACGAGCTCCTCAAGGTATACTTATAGTAGTACCTACATATTTATGAGTCGCTGGGTGTTATGAAGATAACTAAGCGCCTAGCTATAAATCGTTTTATGGAGCATAACATCAATTTAATATTCCATCCAATATAATGACTGTAATATCGCTTATAATATCGGATTATCCGTCTATGCTAGCCTTTATAACGGTGTATTGTATGGAGCCTTAAGTCCTTGTCAGATAATTCCTATTATAATTAAATTAAATTAAATAATCATTTCAAGAAGTTATTCCCATATCAAGCACTACAAATTACTTAGAAATATACATAAGGATTCATTATACATTAAAACATTACAAGTTAAAACTATTGTACTAAAAATAAAAAGTTAAAGTACAATTATAGATATTAGGCTAAAATTCATTCGATTACATTAGTATTATTATTAATTACTAGCTTTTGCCCACGGCTTCGCTCGCGTTAATTTAAAATTTGACGATCAATTCGGGTTGTACTCTGCTTGCTCTGTAACAAAACTCTTAACACAATACTAAAGTTTCTATAATAATATAATTCAATCATGATTCGAAAGACACGTGGCGCCGTCTACTATCATAAGAAGGTTAATGTTGTTTTCCTTGGGAACAGTAATTTTTTTCGGGATGTAAGGTACCCTATGTCCGTTTCTGTACACCTGACAACGTATATCGTCCCCGTAGAGTGAAAAGTCACTAAGTCGAAAAATGCCCAAAATGACTTATCAATGTCACTAAAATCAACATTTTCTTCTCTAAATATCTTTCTAATCGTCATTTTTGTAGCTGCCCACGCTTTTGTTTTACGAAATGTGAAAAATAAGTAAGTCCACCTTTTGTACCCCACACACACACACAGCGTAATGGGAGAAATAACTAATTTAGTTAAATTATTATACATTTATCGAAAATTCACATCACCCAAAATTAAAACAACTTAATTACTTTTTCTCTTGATTTATCAATGCATACATACGCCTTTACGTAGTCTCAAAATCACTAAGATGATTTACTGAGTTTTTAAAGTCAGTTGTTTGCTCATTGTTCGCTAAAACACACAAAAGCGAAAATTAACTAACTAGACTTAGTGACTACTCACTCTTTATTTTTAAATTATTTGTACAATACTACAAAAGAGAACAATTAATTAGTTTGATGTTTTTACATTTTCTCAATTATTAGAGGTTTTCACGTGTTTTTACTCTTATAATATAAATAGTATTTTATTTCCTTCAAATTAAAGCTAAAAACATGAAGATATGTAACGGCAAGCCAAAGTTATAACGATTTTTATTTTCAAAAACTTTAACTCTCATTATCTCGAAACACGATTTTTCGACTTAATGACTTTTCGCTCTACGGGGACGATATGCAAAATTTCTGGATGATCGTTTAAGTGGTTTAGGCGTGAAAAGGTAACAAACAGACAAACAAACTTACTTTTGCATTTATAATAATAGGATTAGGAAGGAACTTATTCCACAAATCGTATTTAAAAAATAAAAACTGATTTCATCCCGCCATTATCATCATCACCACTTCGCACGTTGCCTGCCCGCTGCTATCCATCTTCTTGATATATTCTCTAAGTAGCCACAAACGACGCCCGCGAGACGTGATCTGAGTAGCCATATTCGTAACCAAGGCCGGCAAATATTTATGTGCATCCACCCAAATTTGTACGCCCAAGGCAAATATAAATCAGTGCTACGTCTACAAACTCCACAAACCGAAAAAAATATTGATATTTGGGTCATTATCAGGACACTCATTATTTGGTTGACTTCGGTGGCAATTTTTTTACATTTAGGCACAACTAACATGAAATATCAAATCTAGAGTTAATTTAAAACATATTAGTAGTACTCTAGATTTGATATTTCATGTTAGTTATGCCTAAATGTAAAAAAAAAACCACCGAAGTCAACCAAATAATGAGTGTCCTAATAATGACCCATTTACAGTTTGTTCTGTCAAAAACAATATCAAAATACCTTCGGTTCCAGTTTCCCGATGGAATGCAACTGAAACCAGATAGATATGTTTGTTTAAAACCACATTTTCAATATCTGTCGGATATAAATAATCCTCATATTTCCCCTTTGCGGGCGAAATAGTTTTCACACTGGGATTGCATTTCCAATATCGACGTAATCCGTAGTATGGCTACGGGCTACAAGCTACGCGTTCCGAAGCCTCGTAGCTCAGCGCAGTAATGCAATCGTTTCGCTCGGCTTGATGGTCTTGGGAACGCTTAGCTTAATTAAAGGCTCAATTTCCACGAGTAGTAAATCCAGCTTTACGAGAAAAATATCAAGAAATGAGAAATCTTGGATAAACAGCGCGTTGAAAAGATTTGGTTTCTGTTTTATTTCGTTTGGTTAGTTTGATGTATTAGGTATCAAATCAAATCATTTATTGATTTGCAAACATGGGTAATTAGTACATAGATGTTTTATTATAATATTCCTCCATGTTCTATATTCACATGGGCATGCAAATCATATGATTATTTCATTTACTCAAATTTAAAGATATTATAATTTTAAATAACAATTAGGAAAATTAAATACTTAATACAAAATACAAATAGTTTGAAATACATTAAAAATGTCATAAAAATACAAAATGTCAAATGTCAGCAACGTTACAGTAATAAAAGTTTGGTTGCGAGTCGCCTGGACTGTATTTACATGGGTCACTGTTGTGCCGTCTCTCATGGGATGTCACAGCGGTGACCTAACGTTATTGATTGTTAATCTTATTGTTTTCCTTGTTTTTGTTTAGTGTCTGTGCTTACTAACATAGCCGTAAGTTTTACTAACATTCTTGTTGAGTCTTGGTTACTCCAATAAAACGAATTCTATTATATTCTATTCTAATAAATTTTTCACATTTAAATCCATACTAATATTATAAATGTGAAAGTAGTAGTAGTGTGTGTAGTCTGTCTGTATGTTACGTTTTTACGCCTAAACCGCTAAACCGATCGTCATGAAATTTGGCAGAGATATAGCCTGGGGTATGGAGAAGGGCATAGGCTAGGCTTTTTACGCGATAACCAACACCCACGCGGGCGGAGCCGCGGGCAAAAGCTAGGAAAAAATACATGTGAAGTAGTTACAGTAATAAAAAACGACAAATGGAATAATAGCATGTCAATCAGTCAGTGATTCATCAATGCAATACAATAATATATATTTGCATAGAAAGTTGGTACCTACAGAAAAAAAAAAACAATAATAAAGAAATAAGTGACCAAAAGCAAATTGCGTACCCTCTCTTTATTAAATATTCCATTAATGTAATGCGAACTCAAAGTAACGCGGTCATGGTCAATGTTTCTCTTTGTTATCTTTTAGCGAAAATTAAATCAGAATTAATTTTAACGAATTTTTCGACACAGCGTTTAGGTCCTCTTTACTGGTATAATTTCATTAACATTTTCAGCAAAAATATCTAATTTGGAGAGTAATTTGATTGCCTCGAGTAACGTGGCTCGAATAGGGCTATAATTTTACTATATCTATCTTGCTTGCTTTTTTTTTCTCTTATTAATAAGAACGACTAAAGTTAAAAGTAAATTTAAAGTTCTTAATAATTAATTACAATCTAGCCTAATAGACTAGTAAGTTTAACTCTAACTTATTATTTTATATGATAAATTACATTATATATAAGAATAGTGTCAATTTGCACTTTTACACAATTCAGTAGCACTTTCTTAGAGTCTGATAATTAATAAAACCACTTTTTTCATGTGTTACATGTATAGCACAGCATTGTTGCATTCACTATTCATATACTAGTACCACTAACTCAAATGGTATAGTTCTCTTTAGCCTACGCACTCTGTCCCTGTTGTCGAATTGCCTCGACATTCACATGTCGGTGAAGTCTATGTTCGTGGGCTCCAGCAAATTTATGGGTGATGGTGGTCACGAGTTCCATTTTGAGGTCACGGTGGAGGTCATCATTTTTAATGTACCATGTTGCACTTACAACATACCTGAGTACTTTATTTTGGAACTGTTGGATTATTTTAATGTTGCTTCGTTTAGTACAGCCCCAAAGTTGGATGCCATACGTCCAAATTGGCATAAGAATAGAATATGCTTGTATAATATAAGATAATATATATAATCTTGCTTGCTGTCTTTCGAATCATGTTAGATTCATTATTTATATAAGGTCCAGCTAGACAAGTCCAGGCTTGGTCGATTGCTAAAGAGATCTCTTTATGATCATTCTCTTGCCCTTGCTCAATTTATTTGGGGACGGCGCAGAATGTCTTATATACATTCATAATTCTCTACTAGTCGTTATCTCAGTAGTGACCTATCTAGCCCTATCTAGCCATATCATCTTCCATTTAGTCCATCCATCGTTTTTTTAGTCTCTCTCTCAAACTCAAAGCATTTATTTAAAATAAACCAATTACAGGCACTCTTGAATTGTCAAGGGGTCGGTCAGTCAGAAAAATGAAGCTAGTTGCCCATTCCAAAGCGCAGTAGGTTCCTATGGAGAAAAACGGGCAAGAAACTCCACGTACATTCTGTTCAAATAAAATATTGTTACAAAATATTGGTTACATCATTCATGTTGAAATTATACATGTGAGAACAATGTAGAAAGACATGCTCGTTGAAATTATACATGTGAGAACAATGTAGAAAGACATGCTCGTTAGAAGCGACCGTAATAAAAAAATAATACAAAAAATTGGCCGTGGCAACCAGTCCCAACTGACGGCGCCCGTTCACGAACATGGCGCATGTTCTCTCGTTGATTTGAGTACACTGCAGCACTGAGACCATAAAGGCTCCTACAAACAGGCGCGACACGCGACGCGACACAAAGACACCGCGTTCCGCGGGACAAGCGGTCTCTTTGTGTCGCGTCGCGTGTCGCGCCTTTGTGTAGGAGCCTTCATTATGACAATTGTGATAGTTTTGTTTTAATTTTGTCTAAGTGTTTTTTCCAGTTTATTACTCTGGAGACTCATTTAAACTTCTTACAAGAAACTCAAACTCAAACTCAAATCATTTATTTCAATTAAACCATTTACAGGCACTTTTGAATTGTCAAGCAGTCGGTCAGTAAGAAAAATTAAGCTACATTCCCATTCCAAAGCGTAGGTACCTATGGAGAAGAACGGGCAAGAAACTCCATGGACACTCTTTTAAATTAAATTATTACAAAAGTATTCGTTACATCTATAATGTTGCATTTATAACTAAAAGTGAGAACGATGTAAAAATAAAAATAATAAAAACTTACACGTTAAAAGCGTCAAGCGTAGGTACAACAAATAGAAACAAAATAAAATAAAATAACCCGTGGCAGCTAAGAGATGACCAGTCCCAACTGACGGCGCCCGTTCACGAACATGACGCATGGATTAGCACCATTCAGCTCAACCATTTTGAAGGGAGAAGATTAATTTGACTTCTTCAATTTTGATAATGTAAAGGATTTACCAGTCAATGCCCAAATATATTTAATAAATATCTATTAAATAGCACTGCGTATTAGCAATATTTCGGATTTTACAACTTTCTTGGCTCATCGTACATAAATGTTTTTGCTTACTTTGTCAGAATCAGCACTTACTCCTGCTAAGCAGTATCGAAGCACGAGTCGCTCGTAAAATAAACGAGTTTTTTTGGTTGTTTGTCTCATTTTTTATGAATATACATAAAGAAAGCGCTGGCATAAATTCTTTGGTGGAGTTTAATGTTTACGCACAGCCAGGTAGCTATGTACGATGTTGTCTTGACAACGAGACAAACGAGAGTATTCTTTGAAAAAAAAAATCATGAAAGAAAGAAAGAAAAAGAGAGAAAATACATTTATGTAGCACAGACTAAAAAGACACACGTGACACAATATAATATACAGCAGATAAAAAAAAAAGAAAGAAATTAAAAGTGTAAAGTACGAAATTAGCAGGTAAGTGTTCCTCACGGTTGCGCCAAAAAGGCCTAGTTCAGCAAAAATGCCAGACAACTAGTGCCTGATGGTTTTCAACTAGACCTGAAGTGTGAGGTGACGAATGTCAATCAGTTTTATATTGCATCGCGTGCATGCATACTTAAATAATAGTACATTGTGATACAAGGGTGGGGTTTTTAATGACACGAGTTTGCAATAACCTACAAACCCGTGTATCACACGACGTTTTTCAATACAGTTGTGGGAAATAGTAAAAAACAAATTAAAAAAATGATCAATTTATCACACAAATAAAAATTTTCAGAAAATGGCGCGTTTTTGCAACCGGACATATTTTTTTTTACAACAAAAACCGCCTATACAGCCTATTCGATTTTTGACAAATTATGATGTGAAAATAATTAAATTAAAACTGGTAATTAAATATATTAAACAACCATTTAAAAGACTGTTGAGAATTCAATGCTAAGACATAGGTACGGACTCATTCATTTTTCCTCGTATAAAATCTACCCCATTTATTCTATGTATGAAAACTCCTACTAACTAACTTTTACTAACCTTTTTAAATTGACTTATAAATTTTAAACTAAACTGCAAAACAAAATGATCGAGCTCGTAAACAAAAGTCACGACCGCGTAACCAAAAGATGCCTGTGCAAAATATTTAATTTTCGATTCATAATTATAGTCTCTGAAAGTACGCCATGTTTAACAACTGTATTGAAAATTTTGCGTCAGATAAAAATACTTAATAACGAATATGTACCCAGCACTTGTCAGTAATCGTGCAGCTCAATGTAGAGCTTAAGGAGCTCAACTATTCGGCGTAAATGAGACGGACGCCTGATAGACCTTCGTTTTCTAAACAAATAAATCCTTCGAAACAAGTCAGAACAAAAACTTGTTCTAAATGATGACGGACTTCTTCATAGAGATTCCAAATTAAATTGTTCAGGTTTTTTTCTAAACAGACAATGGTGCCGATTCCCTTGTTCACAAACTAAGCTAAATTTAAGTTAGTGCATCTTTTTCTTTCTATTTCATTAAGAAAAGGACAGAAGATAAATTATAGTTTAGTCCTGTCAAATTAATCAGCGCTTGACGTAAATTGGCGTAATTTTAGTCGGCAAGTTTTTAATCACGTCTAAACTTGTATGCAGTAGTGACAGGCGCTGATTAATTTGACAGGACTAAACTAAAATTTATCTTATGTCCTTTTCTTAATGAAATAGAAAGAAAAAGATGCAATTTAGTTTAGTTTGTGAACAAGGGAATCGGCACCAGTGTCGACCAAGTGTCGACTATATTCAATATTTGTCGACACAAAGTAGGTACCTTCCGTCTACCGAGAGAATGCTTTTTTGACACCTGTCAGTTGTACAAAACTTGGAACTAATATAGTATAAATTCATAAAACACGTATTCATTTGTATGAAACAGACAGACGTGTCAAAAAAGCACTATCTCAGTGGACGGAATATAGGTATTTGCAAAAACGGCTCACCTGACAATTTACAAAATAGACTTATAAGAAAACTAAATGGTACGTATAAGCCCTATATCGAGTCATGCGCAATAAAGATGTAGATGCTTTAGTGCCTATGTCCAGCACACACCATAAAACAAAGGAAAAAAGAAAAAAATAAATAAAAAAAAAGTTCGTGAGTATAACAAACATGTAGCATATAGAGCGCATAAAGCGTAATGATTAACAAACAAAAACAAAAGAAACTCTGCTTGTTAATTTGGCTACCATTGTAAACCAGCACTGTTTTTACGCTCCGTATTTTCAGTATTTCTTGTACGTACTCCTCGATCGATAATTTCGTTCTCTATGAACGAGTGCCGACTGATAGATAAGACTAAGCGATCTCTTCGCTAATAGAAAATATATGTATCGAGCATGTTCTACATCACACAAACGAACTTCAAATTGTAGAACGTAAAAACTTTAATACAAAAAAAAAAATAAACCTGAGTTCCACAAAAACACTACAAAGCGAAAAAATCTTTAATTTCGGAAGTCTGTGTTTTCGGTTTTTAACCGACTTCTTAGTGTATTTTTTTTTTTTTTTCTCCGACTACTCGACAACATATAAAAAAATACAGATATACAAACGAATTGAGAACCTCCTCCTTTTTTAAGAAGTCGGTTAAAAAAAATCGAGTTCGCTGGATTTTATACGTTGGCATGTGGATGGAAATCATAAAATAATATAAGAACTCGTTTTGTTATTGTATTTGATTGACTCAAGCGGTTTTTAGGGTTCTATACTCAACAATTGCAGCTTTCTAGTACTAAGAGTCTCTGAGCTAAGCCGCGGACAGACAGACAGACGGACATGGCGAAACTATAAGGATTCCTTGTTGACTACGGAAGCCTAAAATGGCGGGAAAGTGGCAGTTCGATCTTCAGTTGTGGAGTACTAATTATTTACTACGCATATTTGTATAAAATGAGCTCATCTGATTTAGATATATATTTATTTAACTTATTAGGTTTTTATTTACTTTTCTCATATTCTAAATGAAAAGCAGAGTGTTTACCTCGGGTGAAAGAACCTATTTAGGCACTCGAACAATTGGCGCCCTCATTACGCTCGTGCTCCAAACCATCTTGTGCCTAAATAGGTCCCTTTCATCTCTTGTATAACAATCTACAATTTTTAGGGTACCTCTCCTACACGTAAAGCGGGGATATTTTAAAAAGATAGACCGTTCATAAATATTGCGGATCTGTGAAAATCATTTTTCGATTCAGGGATCCATTTTAATATATCCCCACCCCTTTTTATTTTATTTTTTTGGGTGGTAAATTATCAAATAACTTCTCCCGTTCTGGGCGGAGCGGGATGGCGTGTCAGACTTTTACTGACTAAAACTCACCCGTGTTCCTTCAGTTGCTTGTGTGCCAGGGCCACGGTATCCCTTTCGGACAAACCCGCAACCCTGGCAGGATGTCCCCACCCCTGCCAGCTAAATGGTTGCTTTTGGATGTATGAAAAAAATCACGGCAGTATATATATAACGAAGTTAAAAGGAAAACCATCACATCTAAGTAAGCTTTACAAGTAGCTCGTACAGACTCGCGCGATATCGCGGGTGCCACAGGCAGCGACAAAGAAATTGTGCTACTAGTGTCGCGTCGCGCCTGCGATATCGCACTAGTCTGTACGAGCCTTTAACGAGTAATAGTCGAGCAACAAAACAGTGGTGGCCCCGAATTACGAGTTGTGGTCGTGGGTTCGAACCCAGGCGCGCGCTATACTTTGTGTACATAATAACATCACCACTGCTCTGAAAACGGTGAAGAAAAACATCGTGAGGAAACCGGCATGTCCTTGAACCAAAAATTCCAAGACATGTGATATCCAGCAACCCGCACTGGGCCCGCGTGGTGGATTATGGCCCACTCCCTCTCACAGAGAGGAGGTCTGAGTCCCAGCAGTGGGAAGATTATAGGCTGATTCTGATTATGGTGATGATGCGATTTGGAGGGAACATAAAATAACTACTGTACTTACCTACATAATAAAATAAAATAAAAATACTTTTGTGGCGGTATCAACAACGCCACATGCGAACTACGCATCAAAGACCTGACGCTACAAATCCTGCATCGCGCAATCAGAGTTTACCGCGCGACTAGCACATATACAACATCCCGACATCAACCGTCGGGCAGTTGCCCACCAGACACAACACCTGTTTGGTCGGAGGATCCTCCCTTTTCCATAGAGTATGAGTGAACTTTACACCCTGTTCCTCATACTCGAACCTCTATAAACCAAAAGTTCGAAGACATGTGACATCTACCAACCCGCACTGGGCCCGCGTGGTAGATTTCCGCCCCCAACATTATACAGGGTGATTATTATTTTTATTTTTTAGTCGACCAACTTATATTTGCAGTTAAAATGTATGGGAGAACATGTTTTTCAACTACAATGTTATGTTTGTTCTTGGGATAAATTCATCCCAACTACGGAACCCTTCATTGTGCGTGGTCCGACACACACTTGGCCTGTTTTATTGTAGGTACCGGCTAACACGGTTTTGTGGGAATGTGTTATGTTACACATAAGTACCTACATAACATGGGGTCACGTATTCCCTGAAGGGTTGCACAGAGGTGCATTATAGAAACAACAACATTTCGCCAGTGTAATAGAGGGCGAGCCAAAGTGCTATTACCTTTATACCTTGTAGGTAATAAAATTTTCATGGCGGAAACATCTTTTTGAGGCTTCTGGCTAAGTATAGCCAGAAGCCTCAAAAGATAATAATTAATTTTCGTCAATCAAGCTAAAAAGTCACTTGATTGGAGAGCATTTTTTTTTTTTTCAGTAGAAAAAAAATGTATATATGCACTCCAATCAAGTGACTTTTTAGCTTGATTGACGATATCTTGTTTAGATTAATCAAAATCTTAGTTAATTGATCATCACGACATGATTGCAGCAATACTAGTTCAAATGATTGAATGGGTGCTCAAACAAGTTTCTCGATTACATGACATCATTGTAGAAGAGTTAAAAAAGAGAAAAGTTAATTTTTTTTTAACTGTAACAAAGTAAGTTAGTTGTGTCAATCAAGCATTTTGATTACGTCAATAAAGATCATTGAAATTTTAATCTAATAATCTTGGTTGGAGCAAGTATGTTTTGACTTGATTGCTGCAAATAGGTTTTGTGTTAACTCCAATCAAGATCCCGTTTCAAATCTTAATCAAATAAAAGTAGTAGCACAAGTTACTTAGTCAATCTAAACAAAATCTTGATTGTGGTAACTATTTTTTTTTTTGCAGTGTTAGCAATAACAGCCACACGGGTCGATTCATCAGGTTAAGCTACGCTTGCTGGGGTTGGTCCGTGGATGGGTAACCATCTTTACATACCAAGACCCCTCCGTGCCTCGGAAACCACGTTAAGCCGTTGGTCCTGGCTGTCATTTGTGTATCTTTGACAGTCGTTACGGGTCGTAAGAAGCCCGAAAGTCTGACAACTAGTGTTACCAAGGGGTACCGTATTTCCCAGTTACTGCGTTATTAAGGTCAGATAGGCAGTCGCTCCATGTAAAATACTGGTAGTCAGCTGCATCCGGTTAGACTGGAAGCTGACCCCGACATAGTTGGGAAAACTCTAGTTAGATTTATGGCGGCAACATCCTTTGCAGTGATTGTTCGCTCGTCCGTTCATCATCATAATTATCAGCCGAAAGACATCCACTGCTGGATATATGCCCCACCCAAGCCCGAAAGCAATCCAGTGCTGGATATAGGTCTTAACCCAAGCCCGGAAGCAACCCAGTGCTGGATTTAGTTCTTAACCCAAGCCCGGAAGCAATCCAGTGCTGGATATAGGCCTTAACCCAAGCCCGGAAGCAATCCGGTGCTGGATATAAGCCTTAACCCAAGCCTAAAAGCAATCTAGTGTTGGATATAGGCCTTAACCCAAGCCCGGAAGCTATCCAGTGTTGGATATAGGCCTTAACCCAAGCCCGGAAGCTATCCAGTGCTGGATATAGGCCTTAACCCAAGCCCAGAAGCAATCCAGTGCTGGATATAGACCTTAACCCAAGCCCGGAAGCAATCCAGTGCTGGATATAAGCCTTAACCCAAGCCTAAAAGCAATCCAGTGTTGGATATAGGCCTTAACCCAAGCCCGGAAGCTATCCAATGTTGGATATAGGCCTTAACCCAAGCCCGGAAGCTATCCAGTGCTGTATATAGGCCTTAACTCAAGCCCGGACGCAATCCAGTGCTGAATATAGGCCTTAACCCAAGCCCGGAAGCAATCCAGTGATGGATATAGGCCTTAACTCAAGCCCGGAAGCAATCCAGTGCTGGTTATAGGCCTTAACCCAAGCCCGGATGTAATCCAGTGCTGTATATAAGCTGATAATGCTAAGAAATTACGCTGAGGCGTTGAAAGAATGAAAGAAAGAAAAAGTATTTATTGTGACTCGCACAGGAAGATCACAAACTAATAAACACACAATCACAAAAATATACAAAAAATAAAAACAGAGTCCTGTACGAGGCCAAAAGACTGGATGCTGCGACATTTAAAATAAGTGCCGCAATGCTGGTATTCCGATAGGGCCCGCTGTGATGTCACGGGCAGATACAGAAATATAAATAATTATCAACAAAACAGATATAATCGTTGTTGGTCCGTATCCGTATTACTTTTACTCTAATCTATTTTGATCTTAAATAATGATCAATAATAA
This sequence comes from Dryobota labecula, assembly GCA_947523025.1. Classification (NCBI taxonomy): domain Eukaryota; kingdom Metazoa; phylum Arthropoda; class Insecta; order Lepidoptera; family Noctuidae; genus Dryobota; species Dryobota labecula. Next base: position 6,604,970 of record OX383292.1, read on the forward strand.
AACATTTGTTTGCTCACCATTCTATTTAATATTTGTGTATGAATCAAGCAAAGACAAAAGGCAAATAGAAGTTTCAAGGAAAGGCCTATACCTTCCCTTAGTCGTGTTCGGATGAAAGGGTCGAGATAATATCAACAAAGTACAAACAAAGTTTCTCAGAATCCTGTCAAATACCCTTAGGCGGTGTAAATTGTCTTATACAGACAGATCTGTGATCCTGTATTTACGGGTACAACTAAGGTTTACTTTCTGCTTTTTAGAGTTCCGTACCTCAAAAGGAAAAAACGGAACCCTTAAAGGATCACTCGTGTGTCTGTCTTTCCGTTTGTCACAGCCAATTTGCTCCGAATCTACTGGGTCGATTAAGTTGAAATTTGGTACACATATGAATCTGTGACCCAAACACGGACGTGTAACGTAAATAAATGAATTTTGACTATGAGAGTCAAACTAGAATATTTTTTGTACCGTACCGTGTGAAATATCAAATGAAAGGGCTTCTTATAAGGATTTCAGATATATATTTTTTATAATATTAAAATATATACTTTTAAAGTCATTTAAGAAAATACATGAAAGTTGACCACTTATATCCGAAACTACAAAGTCTAAAATAAAAAAAAAAAATTAAAAAAAATACAGAAAATATATAGATTACAGGAAAACCTATAAGAATTCTTAAAATAACATGGTAAATCTCTAAATAACCCGTCTGGTCGGAGGATCCTCCCTTTTCCATAAAGTATGAGTGAACTTACCCAGTTCCTCATCCATACTAATATTATAAATGTGAAAGTAACTCTGTCTGTCTGTCTGTATGTTACGTCTTCACGCCTAAACCGCTGAACCGATCGTCATGAAATTTGGCAGAGATATAGCCTGGGATATGGAGAAGGACATAGGCTACTTTTTTACGCGATAACCGACATCTACGCGGGCGGAGCCGCGGGCAAAAGCTAGTAACTCTATAAACCAAAACCCACACTGGGCCCGCGTGGTAGATTACCGCCCCCAACATTATTTTTATTTTTATTATACAAGCTGATTATTTTTTTTTTTTTTGTCGATCAACTTACATTTGCAGCTGCAATGTATAGGATAACATGTTTTTTCAACTACAATGTTAAGTTTATTCTTGGGATAAATTTATCCCAACTACGGAACCCTTCATTGTGCGTGGTCTGACACGAACTTGGCCGGTTGATTTTTTGATAATTTTACTAACCATCTGTAGATAACATGTCCGTTGGCATGGTCCAACTGTTCGTCAATATCATGGTTTAGTAGTTAAAGGACTAATTCGTAAAATGGCTTACGGCGAAAAAAAGGACCTGTTCTCGGATGGACTTATTCTTCAAAGGACTTGTTCTCATAATACCTTATTGGCAATTATAAGTAGATGAGAGACGAGCTTCAATCATATTTCAATCAATAATAAGTAAGAGATTACCTAACCAGAAAATGGAAAATTCCAATCTAAGTTTAAGACTAGACATCAAACATTTTTACGATTACGAAACACATAAATATATTTTACCGACCGACGATAAAATTGTCATGTATAATGGAAACTTTATTTTGTTAAATCACTCGCTGTGCCCGCAGTTATACCCGGGCCATTGAAAATGCCAACACGAGAGTGTTGGCGTAGCGCGCAATGTGCACATATCGAAATGAGGGAATCTATGCTTAATTTTATCTACGGCAAAAATATTTAAAAAAATCTAATATTTAATTTATTTTTTATGGAATAAAAAAAAATTGTTCCCAGTGTAAACAAAACGGTGTAACTTTTAAACTAAATAATCTATCACGATGAAACAAACTCCATAATGATTGGAAGTAATTAGGCGTCCAAAAATTGGGGATAATTGAAAAAAACATGTTTTTTTTTAGCAAAAATCAGTTTTTATTTTTCATAATTTTTTACAATAATTGTAAAATTTCTCAATAAAGGGGCGTCTTATTGAGAAATTTTGAAAAAAAAAAAAACATTTCGTTTTTTTTTTTGTTTTTTTTCCGTAGATAAAATTAAGCATAGATTCCCTCATTTCGATATGTGCACATTATAAAGACTCACACTGTATAACAAACACAAGCATAGTTTCAAAATGACTGTTCGATCTAGTTCTTATAAAAGAACTAGTGTATTTATCTATACAGGGTGTAAAAAGACTCATCACATAGCCGTCATCTACGCATTCTGTACATCAAACTAAGTAACTTTGTGCAAAAATAATTGCTGGGAAACGACTTTTATTTTTGGTATGAAAATTCGCTGTTTACGTTAGTGTGCATTGGAACGCACGCAAAACTTTGTGCAAGCAACGGTACAGGAGTCGTGGGTGTATTTCAAGTTTAGTCATAACAATTAAAACTTGTTTTTGTAAAAAAACCGTAAAAAAAAGTTGGAACTTTGACCTTCAATATCTCCGTAACCAGAAGGTTTGGCGTGGTCCAGTACGAAAAATTTATCATAATGACGGGAAGAATAAGTGACTCTCGGCTTCGTTAAGTGTCTTTTTACACCTGTTATAATACAGTTTGTTTTTCTTATGTTTGTTGTTCTTGATGTAGGAATTATCCAGTCGACATTGTGGTAGTGGGTAGACTACAAATTAGTCCTGTGGTAATAATCCAATATTTAGTATGCAACGTTCCGTTCCGAAATACTGTAGAATAGGGGTCATTCAAGTACTACGTAAACACCAATGGGGGGTCTTTGCTTTGATTGTTTTTGATGACAAGGGGGACCGGAGGGTCTGGATGGTGATTACGTCAGCAATATTTATTTAACTACTTTTTCAGATTTTTTTGCAAATTTAGTTGATTTTGATTTGAACAAAGATGGCAACCCTATGTTCAAGGATTCCCCAAAATAATTGATATTGCTTACTCGCTCTCAAGCGGTGTATTATGGTTAGAAAGAACCGAAGTGGGAAAATTACTTAAATGGACATTCAATTACTTTGTCATGGGGCCCGAGTGTTTTTTAAGGAAATTTCTCGCCGACTGGTCGGCACTTCACGTGACCAGAGGGCTGGCTCGTTCTTTGACCAAAGAATTAGCATTGCCATTCAACGTGGCATTGCTGCCAGTCTTCTGGGCACGTTTCGACGAGTACTTCGACGCCTATTAAGTGTCCTTTTGTATTTCTTTGTTTTTTTTTTTATAGGTATCTATTTTGTTAGTCTTTTAATTTAGTACTTAGTGTAAATAGTTAGTTGCGAAACACATTGTATATTCTGTCAATAAAATACAAATAATAGTACTTTATAGTCTATAAATTCCTTATTTCTGGCTCATGAATAACATTAAAGAAACCACAATGTTTACGTAAGCATAGGGAGGGGGGGTATGAGCTATGCTTAATTTTGCTGACAAGGGGGGAGGTGGAGGTTCAAATTTACTAAAATGCCCCCATAGGAATGTACGAACATTAGTTCGAACGAGGTTTTCAAACGCATTCACGGTCCACAAAACTCAAATGGCACGCGGAATATTTACGTAACTGCCTGCGTTACGGGCATCGAAATATACGCGGCCTGACGCTCAATTCCGATTGCGGTATCCCTTTGTTTTGTACATTTTCGACGTTTTAAATATTTTACATGGCATTGATTTTGCGCAGTTCTTGGTTAGAGTTCTGTTATGCCTAACATGAGTTAATTGACAACTATGTTGGGGTCGGCTTTCAGTCTAACCGGAAGCAGCTGAATACCAGTATTTTACATGGAGCGACTGCCTATCTGACCTCCACAACCCAGTTACTGAGTAAGTAATACTATATTGTCATATATAAAATGGTTGTCAGACTTTCGGGCTTCTGACGACCCGTAACGACTGTCAAAGATCCACGAATGACAGCCGGGACCAACGGCTTAACGTGCTTTTCGAGGCTCGGAGGATTCTCGGTTTGCAAAGATGGCCACCCAGTGGCGTGCACTTCATACTTGCAAATAAGCTCTGTATACCCTGGAGTCCCATACATAAAAGCCCCTCTAACTAAATTAAAATATAATTATATAAACTGATAAATAAAAATAGCCGCACAGCACTGGGCTTCGCGTGTTTATTTACGCACCATCTATTGCTTTTTTTTTTTCGAAATTACTCCTTCGAGCAATGCCGCCATGCGTCACCGCGCAGAGACAGCGCTCCCGTGATAAAAAAGCAGTACTAATCCTTGCTTTTCCTTCATACATCGCATCTCGTGTAGTACACAGCAAAAGTGTGACTGTGTGCATGAAAATGTGTGTGTGTGTGATAGAGTTTTAGAAGCATAGCTTACATTGCAACCCATCCAAATTAAGAAGCCGTAAAAGGACCACTACATTCTTGATTTCAAAGGGTGACCAGGTCACCCATCCACGGAACAACCGCGGAAACCGTAGCTTAACCTGATCGAGTGATCCGTGCGGCTATTATTACTTGGCCATAACTTTGGATCTTGTGTGTTCTGCTTCTAAGTATACATAGATATGAAAGAATACTGGAGAAGTATGGTACAGTACTAAGTGGCAAGTCGTATTGCCTCTAGCAATCAACCATGTAGAAATACGAAAAAACTGTGTAAAGTGTAAAATTACTTTAATTTCGAAAGTTGGTGTCTTTGGTTTCGTGTATTGCCACCGGTTTCCGAAGTTATTTTTTACTTTGCAGTATTTTTTTATTTGGGAGTCGGTTCACTTTTTAGTTGTAGTAAGTACCTACCCCACACAAATTCGTAAATAACAGTTATTACATCAATAAATATAAGTTATTAAGTTAGTACATCATCAACATAGGCCTAAGTGGTAAAAATACGTATTATTGAAGCTAACTCAAAAAATACACCAGAAAAGTTGATACAATTTATGGACCACCGCGTAACCTTCCTCTACACAAATGAAACGAGATTTTCAAAATCGGTCTACAATTGACGAAAATATCGATGAACATACATTGAAAAATATATAAGTATACGTACAAACGAATATAGAACCTCCTCCTTTTTTGAAGTCAGTTAAAAAGTTTCCATTGTTCAAGATAGGTTTACGTCTAATTTCAAATGCAGCAGGAATTCAAAAACCCTAGTAATTTTAACAACAAAGTTCATTTTATACACGTAGATGCGTAATATCTCTAAAAGTGAGAAGCACGCGTTACAAATACCTCATAGCCCTCCCTTAAGTCGCATTTTAATTAGGAAGTCCGGAAATTAGGGCGGTGTTAAGAGTTTTTATGTCGCACTCACAGCAAATTTATACGCTACCACTACATTTGGGAATAATTAAAAAAGAAGTCGGAGGAACTTACGACTATTTTTGATGTTTAGAGACCGTTCAATATGTATGTATGCACAATTGGGCTGTAACGGCTAGGGCTTTGCAGGTAGGCTGCGCAAGCCGTTAACTGTTAGGTTAGGATTTAGAGAGAATTCAAACTAGCAGGATAGATTTATACATATATTTTACGAGTCAAAAGTTACACGGCTAGTTCACGGGTCATGGTCACTCATTGTTCTGAGCACTGTCACACTAGAGGAGTAAGTAGGTAGGGTACCGTCCTTGGCAACACGTGGCAGACGTGGTGCGCCTGTCAGCACAGCAGGCGGCGTTAGTAGGCCGTAGTAATGGCACGCGGTCAGCTACGCGTGCAGTGTAGCTCCGTCACGCATGCAGCGAGCAGTTAGCAGCAACGTGCCGTATGTTGCACGCTTACAGCACGTGGTCCGGAGTAGCGTGCAGATGGTCGGCTTCGCACGGGGTAGACAATTATCATTTTAAGACTCATTTTTCTACACCTTCGGTTACATTGTTCAAATTTTACCAAGGATTCCTAATTTTTTTCAAAATGAAATGTAGCCTATGTCAAATTGGAAGAATGTAGCATTCTATTGGTGAAAGAATTTTTTAAATCGGCCCAGTACTTTTTGAGCCTATTCATTACAAACATACAAAAATAGGTACAAATCTTTCCTCTTTATAATATTAGTGTAGAAGTGTAGATAGTGTAGAAGTGTAGATTGGCTGGCGTTTAACTCCTTCTCGAAAACGTTGTGCATTTAATTATGTTTTGTACGAAATCTAACAACGTTCGGTTAAAAAATAACTTATTAATTTTGTATTATAGAATGTTTGTTAGCTAAAAATATCAAAACTTAAGATAATTTTGTAAATTATTTTAGATTTATTACATTTTTTTAAGAAATTATTTTGTAAAATTAAAGATTATTAATGTGAAATTGAACGAGACTCAGAGCATGACTCGTTTATATTAGTACTAGCTTTTGCCCGCGGCTCCGCCCGCGTGGATGTCGGTTATCGCGTAAAAAAGTAGCCTATGTCCTTCTCCATATCCCAGGCTATATCTCTGTCAAATTTCATGACGATCGGTTCAGCGGTTTAGGCGTGAAAACGTAACATACAGACAGACAGACAGACAGATAGACAGACAGACAGACAGACAGAGTTACTTTCACATTTATAATATTAGTATGGATGTTGCTAAAATATTCATGTTTTGAGTTAAATAGACGACAAGGAACATTGTTAATCGGTTTAAGAAAAACGGTCAATTTGCCTATTACGAGTATTGACACAGTTGTCATACACAGCTACACATTAAACTATACATTTCCAGTATAAGCTGACCTCACATTGTACGAAAATCCTATACAATGTAAGATCAGCTTATACTGAAAATGAATAGCTTTATATTTTGCCGTGTGTACTAATATACCTATCTATTAACACGTGTTTGACAACCTAGTGTGGCCCAGGGCTAACTGGTTTATCGGGACATCGATTTTGGCCGGTAACATTATAGCACCTATGTACGTATTTGATTATAAATGTACTAGCTTCTGCCCGCGACTTCGTTCGCGTGGAAGTCGTAATACTAAAATACCAGCCAAATTTAAATTTTTTTCCGACACCTCCAACAAATATCGTTAATGTTACAAATATGTATACAAAAACTTAACAAATAATATACTAAAACCTTCCTCGAGAACCACGCTATCCATTGGTGAAAACAACATGAAAATCGGAGCAGTAGTCTTTGAGTTTATCGCGAACAGACAGACAGACGTGGCGGAGGACTTTGTTTTATAATATGTAGTGATACTGTATAGGTAAAGTATGTTACATGACATACAATTTTACTCTGCATTGTGTTTCCTTTTCATTCTAACATCATACCGCAAAAGAAGGCAATAATTTATTTAGAACTGAAGGTACGTTAAAGTGTGATTTTATTTTCACAATAAAAGTGAAAACATGTGGGAAGGAATAATTATTTATGCAACTGTTGTATAATAAGGGGTATTAAAACATGAATGTGGGTTTATCACACGAGGCGAATGTTTTAATACCTAATTATTACAGTTGTATACAAGACTTTATCTACACCCATGACATGAATCCTCTATAAAAGGTTCTGAAACAGTTTTTGCAATACTAATATCGAACAAAAATGGCGGGATACGACGCTATGGTATATAGTATATTGAAACGCGCGTACGTGACAATGTTCTTTTTTTGAAATTCATAAAGATACCACGAATTGAGTAGTGAGAATGGAAGGGAGGATGATAATCTCTTCCTCACTCATCAAACAGATGAGTAAGGAAGGGATCATCATCCTCGTAAAAGAGTTGCATTATGAAATTCAGTACAACATTATAACTCCCGTTTGGATGCTATTATGGTTACTATGACACTGGGTGTTTTAATGTTGGCAATAAGCTAACTGTTTCAGACACTTTTATAGAGGATTTATAGCATGGGCGTAGATAAAATCTTTTGTTAAAAAGCAATAAGTGCTCGCAAAGAAGGGAATAATTGGTTACGTGTTAACGCATAAAACACATTATCCCATCGTTTTTCAATGAAAATTGGACGTAGTTTAACGAAAAGGATCCAATCCACACAAAGTCCTTTTAGAGATATTGATGTTTGAAGTTTAAAAGATATAACATATTTTATATTTCCGTGCATGTGGGCTGGTTCTGAGGCTGATCAAAATGATAAACTTTTGTTATTTGCTTGGATATATTTTACTCGCCGATAATTAATAATAATAATAATAATAACCCCACCGCAGTATCTCTACGTTGACGTCGTGGTGGGGCTTGCGCGCTCCGAACTTTAGGTCTGTGCCGGTAGAGTTTACTTTCCCGGAACAGGTCTAGGGTGAGGAGCCAGACCAAGAGATACAGAAACCCGCAGGGCAGCATGTGGCGAGCTGTTGGGCAGTTGCGATCCCACGGACCCTATCTCCCGGGAGAAGTCATATTCCTCACCTCTGGCTTGCCTTTATTGGCCGGTTGGAGTGAACACTGACGAGGAACTAAGCTCCCACCTCATTCTTGCCTTTATTGGCCGGCTTGAGTGGAGATTCGCAAGAGCAAACGTGCTCGGAGGAAGGAAGTATTCCAGTAAGTGCTTGTAGGGATCTTGACCATCTTCCGGGCTCTGGGATTGTTCTGAGAGCCTTGGAATACCTCTCCACTCCTCGAGCACCTCAGGACATGTTGCCCCCTTGTCGCTACGTCACTATGTGCTTGCGACCGTTTTCGGGGGCCCATTATTGAGTGTGCAAGTCACCCCCTGCCATCTTATCCGTGTATATTAAAACATTGATTAGGCAGGGGCCATAGTCCTTCCATAGTTTTTGGTAACCAGTCCATTTTAACCACCCAAACCCATAGTCCAATATCTTTGGTTCCATATCCTGCAATAGTCCTACACCAACCGGGGGTTGTCCTTGGGTGCACTTGCATAGTGGGTACAGGGATAATCGTCGGTTGGTGCCTCATTTAATTAAAAAGCGTCTAACGGGCCTCTGCGAGTTGGCTTCGGCTACTCGTACGCCTTCCAAAGGTCCGGGACCCCAGGGTCCCGAGATATGTACATATATAAAAATAAAAATAATAATAATACCATTTATTTCAGGCAACATAGGCCCATAGAAACATACCTTAACCTAAACATACATATTATGGATTCGTCATGTCTGTCTGTCCGTCTGCCCGTCCGTATGTTACAGCCACTTTTTTTCCGAAACTATAAGAACTATACTGTTGAAACTTGTTAGTAGATGTATTCTGTGAACCGCATTAAGATTTTCACACAAAAATAGAAAAAAAAAACAGTAAGTTTTGGGGGTTCCCCATACTTAGAACTGAAACTCAACAAATTTTTTTCATCAAACCCGTACGTGTGGGGTATAGATAGGTCTTCAAAAATGGTATTGAGGTTTCTAATATAATTTTTTTCTAAATTGAACAGTTTACGCGAGAGACACTTCCAAAGTAGTAAAATGTGTGTAACTTCTAAAATAAGAGAATGATAAAACTAAAAAAAAATATATGATGTACATTACCATGTAAACTTCCACCGAAAATTGGTTTGAACGAGATTTAGTAAGTAGTTTTTTTTTTATACGTCATAAATCGTAAACCGCGCTTGCTGCTACGGAAATCTTCATGGGCGAGTTCAACTTGCACTTGGCCAGTTTTTTTTATTTAGGTCATTTGATATAACTGTGTTGTGCATTACAATAAGAATCTCTGTGTGTTGTGTTTTTATATCTACTACTAGCTTTTGCCCGCGGCTCCGCCCGCGTGGTTGTCGGTTATCGCGTAAAAAAGTAGCCTATGTCCTTCTCCATATCCCAGGCTATATCTCTGCCAAATTTCATGACGATCGGTTCAGCGGTTTAGGCGTGAAAACGTAACATACAGATAGACAGACAGATAGACAGACAGACAGACAGACAGAGTTACTTTCACATTTATAATATTATATAGTATAAGTATATACGAGTAGTATGGATATAAATTAGTATGGATTAGAACTTTACCTTACCTTACTTAAGTTATACCTTTTGGCGTTCAATACGCTTAGCTTCTGTTACCTAGTGGTTGTACCGTAAAAAGTTAATAATTTAGTATTTTTTGGGTACAGAGACATTGTAATAAGTCTAAAGTCGTAAATGTCGCCATCGATTCGGTATTGGACAACCCTGAATCAGAGGTCCGCTCGGTCGGCAGTATTACATCCCCCAATCGTAATATAAATAGTTGGGGACCGTTACCCTCTTTTGATGACCTTTGTTGTTAACCTGTTGTTAACCTGATGTTCCAATTTTATGGTAGACAGACACCTAAACCTATTTTTAACCGACTTCAAAAAGGAGGAGGTTATCAATTCGGAAGTTTTTTTATTTTATTTTTATTTATGTTCGGGCATAACTCCGTCGTTTATGAACTGATTTGGAAAATTATTTTTTTGTTTGAAAGGATATACTTCCAGATTGGTCCAAAATCCAGTTCTGATGATGGGATCCATGAGGAATTGAGGGAACTCCTCAAATTTTATAGGCATTCATATAGCGATTTTTATATTTTCATCAACAAATCAAGCATTTGCATTCAGAAAGTATCATTTGGTGAACCGGAACTGATGAATAAGACCACAGATGACCACCGGAACTCGTCAATGATACGTATTTCACAGGTAGCGATAAGATATCTCGATTAAGATAGTTAAGCGACTATGATGAAGCAAATTTAAATAAATGCTGATCAAAATGGTACCATCAAACTGATCTGATGATGAAGCCGGAAGGTAGGCAATGGAACTCCGTAATAAAACAATGTATCCTAGCCGTGTTTGGGCTTATTGGATTTGTCATGAGATACACTCTGGCTATAAATGATGTTTAACTGACTTTAAAAAAAGAGGAGGTTCTCAATTCGTGTATATATATAAGGTGTTAAAAAATTTACTCTAAAAACTTTAAGAGGTGCTTTAGACCAATCAATCTGCCTAGCCTTTTCCCAACTATGTTGGGGTCGGCTTCAAGTCTAACCGGATGCAGCTGAATACCAGTATTTTACATGGAGCGACTGCCTATCTGACCTCCACAACCCAGTAACTGGGTAACACGATACCCCTGGGCAATGAGCCCCTGGGTGAGACTGGCTGTCAGACTTTTGGGCTTCTGACGACCCGTAACGACTGTCAAAGATCCACGAATAACAGCCGAGACCAACGGCTTAACGTGCTTTCCGAGGCACGGAGGAGTCTCGGTATGTAAAGATGGTCACCCATCCACGGACCAACCCCGGCAAGCGTAGCTTAACCTGACGGATCGACCCGTGCGGCTGTTATTACTTAGCTTTTTTTTGTGTTTGTTATTATCAGGAGAAGGTTGGACGGTAGGTAGGGTAGGTAGGTAGGGTAGGTAGGTAGGTAGGTAGGGTAGGGTAGGTAGGTAGGGTAGGTAGGGTAGGGTAGGTAGGTAGGGTAGGGTAGGTAGGTAGGGTAGGTAGGGTAGGGTAGGTAGGTAGGTAGGGTAGGGTAGGGTAGGTAGGTAGGTAGGTAGGTAGGTAGGTAGGTAGGTAGGTAGGTAGGGTAGGGTAGAGTAGAGTAGTGAAGTTTATACTATATTTCCTTTGCGCGTCGACAAACTGCCACAGTCAAATAGCTTTTGACAGAACGAAGTCTGTCGGGTCAGCTAGTGTACAATAATTATTTTAAGTATTTACTTAATTTGATTTGCGAAACGGTTGACTAGGGACAGAAAGGACTATTATAAAATGCATCCCTGCCTACATCATTGTGAAATCCTAGCATAGTCACCTTTTGCCCTGTTATAGCAATTAATAGTTTGTTTAAATTGTTTTACTTAAATATAAATTGACGGACATAGTTGCCTATACACGTTATGTAAACTAGTAATTCCGTGACGTCAGACGATTTTGTTCAACGTTTCCTACGAGACGCTAAATTCCCTTCAAGTAACATCCAATATTAGGTCCGTGGAACACCAAACACGTTCCAAAATGAGTAAACACTGGAACAAAGCCGCCTCATTATGAAAATGAACGAGCGGCCATAACTCATCATAAAGTGTTTATAAAAACTCAAATATAATTATATCGCAAAACGTTCAGAATGGGTCCGTATAAAAACGGCCATCATTTATCTTTTAATTAATCTTTATGTTAATCCCTCCGTTTTGTACTGAAACGGGCATTTTAAGGAGACGATAATTGACTTTTAATGATTTTATACTGAAGATCACGTCTAAACGAATGATTTGGAAAAAATATATGTTAAACTTAAGAAATAAGCAACCTTTGTACTCAAGTTATATCTCTATGAGTTATCTACAGTATACTGTAAGTGAGTCGCTTAACTTCAAACTTGGGTAAATCCACTTTACCCTCTTGGGAAATATTTTAAAAAAAGTGATAACAGTCTTAATTCCATGAATTAAAAGGTGGTTTTTTATTTATTATGTCAACAATACTGAAGGTAACGATTCTATAAAGCAAATTTAGTATTATAATCATACATTCTTTCAAAAATGTAAAATTAAGATTGGATTTACCTTCATTTGATCTAATGGAATGCAATTTATGGATTTTTATATTAGACCGCTTGCGGGCATTGCTCGGTGTAACTATTTTAATGGCATTATCCATGGAAACTGTCTATGATTAAAAAGAAACAATAAAAAACGGGAGCGCACGGTGTTAATGTCGCAGAGTTGACGTCGACTGACCGCCATGTTGAACAAACGCGGTTAGCTGATTGGCTCTCACGGACTTAACTGCATTTGAATAAAACTGTCTCATGGATCTATCGAAATTAGATAAAATTCTGTGATTTCGACGGTATTTTTTTCAAGAACTATGCGGATTTATATATAACTGATAAAATTGTTTTAAAAGTATGTTTTTGGCCTTTAATTTGGTACCAAAATCTTAAAAAATCTCAAAATTGGATTTATCCGAGTTTGAAGTTAAGCGACACAAGTCTGATCAGTAGGTTATATTCATACCACATTAACATTAATTTATAATACCAAGCCCAAACGTCCCTATTCAATATTTGGCAGGTGTAGGCATGGCCGTCAGTGTGGCCGTCAGTGTCGTGTCACTTTGGAAGCTTGTTGACAGACTCGTTTTTTTCTACGGCGCGGTTTATACGCCGTACTACTATTCTCTTCAAGATCCTGTCATAATAGTTACTCAGTCTCCTTCAATTAGTATTTACTTATCAAATCTTCGATAGCTTCGCAGTCTTATAGATAAACTCTAATCAGACATCCTAACCATCAAATCATATTTTATAGCCAATAAACTAGACTTGCGTCATGAGCGCTCCTAGACTCTTGTTAGCAACGATGGCGTCAGTGCTACGAACGACACCACGACAAAAAATAATATAAATAGAAAACATTTTACCTGAACAAGAGAAGACATATTTCCGGTTTACTCAAAAGCATATTTACTTAGGAGATAGAATCAACTTTCCTCAATAAAGCTAGAGGATTAGGGCAAACATGGAATTTATCAGAAAATATTTTATTAGAATATTTTCTTAGCACTTTTATCGTGAAATAAATGGAAGACTAAATATGTTTCTACATATGTATGAGACTGGCTGTTAGGTTAGCTGCGATATCCTTCAGATACAAACTTTAATCCCTTGAGTTTCGAAACAACTTTCCTGAATATTGTGTCCTCTACACTCTCTAAGGAACATATTTTCCAACTGCATGTCCATTTCAAGTTCCATATTTCTTATTGTCAACAAACCTATAGCTAAAGCAACTTGTCAGTAATCGTAGACCTTTGTTGCTACGCCGTAGAAAGCATATAAAGGGATTTCTGCTATAAATTGCGCAATACCATGTTTACCTCATCAAGTTATTATTGGAAGTTAACATTTACATTATAATTCTATTGTACGCAACTTGTCCAAACTTCTCAGTAAACATTTAAGCCCCTTTTAAATCTAAATATAGCGTAATTCTTCCTGGAAACAATAAGAAATGTGATCGAAAAAACAGCATTCCCGGAATTCTCGCTCGTTTTCCGTGCAGAGTAAAAACACTAAAAAGCACAGCACTATTTTCAAGTGGTACAACACTAATTGGACTGCTCAACAGTGTTATGCTGTAAACAGTCTCTCGACGAAAATACTGCAAATGTGGAGTCTATTTGAATACAAACTTAAATTATAATAATAATAATAATTTATTTAATCAAATTACAATGTTAACATTAAATTAATAATATCATATGCAGGTACACTTGACTTATGCTAGTTAACAAGACAGGTAGGTGTTGCAACCAGCACCCTTATTAAGTTATACTCGTAATAACTTGTATTCCCTAGTAGCATTTTCCGTTGGCATTTAGTTGGGCCAACTTCAGCGGTATGTGGCCCAACCAAACGCCAACAAAAATGCTACTAGGGTTATTATATTATAGATACGAGTAGGTAATTATATGGCGAACTACATAATATCTTATTAAGCTATTGCATAGCTTCTATCGCGGGCCTTGAGCGCGGGGACCGAATCCAGAAATTCCGTAACGAAAAAACCTCACGCTCCCCACTCCGACGGTTATTTTACTACACCAGTACCCTCTAGTGATCTAATAATTTCTGGCAGTTCCTTTTTTCTGTGTACTGCGTATTTTATTCTTATAAATATTAGTTTATAAAATTATGATCTTCACAAAAAGTGATTGTTGATAGTGGGGTTTGAACTCACGAGCAGTCGATTATGAGTATATTCAGTTCCCCTGTTGCACCGCAAGGCTACAATGACTTAATTAAAGCTTGCCAAATAGTTGATACCATTCCAGTTGAACAATTTTTAAACTGGACTAGACGGTTGGAAACGACTCATGTACATGGAATTATTTCGCTGTCAAAACAGTTTGTCACTCTTTTTTTATTTAAAATTACTTTAGGTTCAACACTTTCGTCTATTTTAAAGTTGTTATTATGCTTATATTTGAATAGTATTCGACTTTGTTTACGTAGTTATACACTTTTACGACGTTCAGCACTTATTTATTTTGTTTTTAAGCTATTGCATAGCTTCTATCGCGGGCCTTGAGCGCGGGGACCGAATCCAGAATACCGTATATCAAAGAAAGTATACAGAAAGTATATCAAAGAAAAAGAAATACTGCATAAATAAAATAAATAAATAATTATAATTGCATAAGTTGATACAAAATGCTATGCAATAGCTTTACCGCGGCAGTCCCCGAGTGCCACACGTCTTTTTTTTATTATTTTGAGCACTACTGCTGAGCCTGGGTTCGATTCGTAAAAGTCGGGAAAAGTGTTATTGGGTTTTTCTATAACGAATTTCCCCGTAGCAGCCCGGAGTCTGGATTGTTGCCTAGTTAGTGGTTATAGGCTCGCCCCCGTTTACATGGGACTTAAACATAACTCTCGAAATGAGGGTATACTACCTATATTTTCATCTCAGCCCAACCCTTCGGGGAAACAAGGCGTGTGAACAAGGTGTTATGTTATGTTATTTCTCTATTTATAACTTTACAGCTCTCACAACGTCCATAGACATTAGACGAAAGATGTCCACTGTTGGACATTGGCCTCCACCAGTTGGGGGGTTGCCATAATCGCCACGCTTGGCAGGCGGGTTGGCGATCGCAGTATGGTGTTAAAAATGCATAGAGAACGCTGCTGCCCATTCTTAGTCGCCTTTTACGACACCCACGGGAGGAAATAGGGTGGTGCTATTCTTTACGTCCAGCACCACACGGCACAAATAATAGTTCGTAAGAATAAATTCTTACGAACGAGTATATTTTGTTTTTAAAATCGATTTCGATTTTATGGTACGTTTACACATTTTATTTTATTCGTGCTAGCTCACTGGACACTGTGTTTTTAATTAACTCGTCAGGTTGGTATTCCTATCGTAAAATAAGGTAACGTAAAGCTTCAAATACAATTTTATTCAACGAATACATAGATTAAAGAAGACAGGCAGTTCTTTCAATCATCTTTCCCTTACGCATCAATTATCCCTGTCACCGTAGTACGAACTCATCAGTCCACCTCGTCCGCCCCTCGCTCCCCATTCTCTGTCATCGGGTGCACACAAACGCTAACAGCAGTGCTATTCTGTAAAAAAAACTCACTGTAAAAACACAGGTGAAGTGAGCTGTCATTCCATTGATGCTAGGGATTGACACTGCGTATTGATGCTCACTTCACCTGTGTTTTCACGGTGAGTTTTTTACAGAATAGCACTGCGGGCTTATTCATAAACGTTGATTAACTTTTAAGCAGCACTTTAAGCAGTGGTTAAAAATATTTTGCATTCATAAACGCTGTTTAGAGTTAATTAACTGTTTAAACAGTAATTTAAATAGGTGTCAAATTAAACAGCCCTCGGACCTTGTTTAGCGCTTAAACAACAAAATGGCGGACGAAATCCTTGCTTCTAACGGCTGTTTGAGTCTGTCTGTCACTCATTTCTAACTTGCAGTGCATTGATAAAACTTTTCTAGTGATATGGTTTATATCTCGTTAAGTAGATACCTACTAATGGAATATTTTGACTTCGATGACGATTTAAGTCTTTTTGAGCAAGATTTAGAAGATTTAAATGAATTTAGGCGACCTCGTACAAAATGTGTTCATAAACATCGTTTATGCATAAGAATTATTTAATTATAAGGTTTAATTAGTTAAGTAATGTTTAAGACGTTGATTAAAGATTCTTTATGAATAAACCTGTAAGTGTACGGCCTGAATGAAAAGGCGTGCGGCGTAGCGTTCTGCGTTGCGTGCAGGCGGCGAAATAGAGTTCGCCGAGTGGCCTTAGTGCACGCCTAGCGTTCGTGTGATCCGGTCACATTTTTTATCATGGCGTCGGGGTCGTACAATATGATTGATATCTATGAATTTAGAAGAAAATGTGTAGTTAAAATATTTTTATAACTGTATAATTATACAAAGAAGGCTGTAGTGTGGGGAGATTACTACGCAAACACAAACTAGTTTGCACTGGACGCGACGCGCGCCACGCTGCTCGTCGCCACTCAGGACACTCGCGAGGGATTGCATGTGTTTAACATGAACGCCGCATGCGCCACCCCGCTGGAAGCTCGAGTCGAGCGTGCACTTAAGGTCCGTATTACAGAAGGAAACTCAAGCGTTGATCTCTGTTTAAAACTAGTTTTGAGGATAGTTTTAATTTTAGAACGTTCCTCAAGCATGGATTCATTGATCATAGTTCAGCTGAGTTTGGCTTTATTTTAGATCGTTACTCAATTCGTGAATCGAGCCCAAGCAGAGATTGGATCTGTAATCACCCAAGTGTGGTCGAGACCGCGCTTGAGTATAGATTGTTATGTTTTTGTTCTGTTCAAGTCTATCTGCGTTGTCGAGTTTTCATATATTATTGTTGTTTTTTTAATTATTGCTACGTATATTTGGATTATGGATTTAAATAGAAGGTTGAACTTTAGCGTTCCTCTCAGATATTTAAGAGATACTCAGGACCAGGACCCATATAATTGTGAAAACTTCAAAAAGAGGTACAGATGTGGTAAAATATTAAATTCTACCAAGGTATAATATACCACGATTTCATAAAATCACACAACCGTGGGCATCCTATAGCCTCAGAATTACAAATTCTTGTATGTTTACGTTTTATGTTTTTTTGTTAATCATCAAAGCAAACAACGTTGTATAAAAAGACATTAAATTATACGTAAGTTGTTTACAAACTGATGTATTTATTTTCACATAATTGACATGCTGACATTTCAAGTCAAGTAAAAGTCTTTTAGTCTTCTTCCCTTGCACGCAACGCTGAACGCCCCGCCGGACGCCTTTTCACTCAGGCCGTACACTTATACTTAATGCTATAAAATCAGCTGTCTGTCTGTTAACTTTTCCTCCCCGACCCTTGCTTGTAAGCGAAGCGCCAGCACACGCTATAGCTGAGCCTGTAGCTTTATCCCCCTGATAATAAACATAACTCTGATTTTATCCAGCCACCGACGGTCCCTTGCCATCCTCCCTCCGACGCTGCCCTAAGCCGAGGTTCGTACTCTTAGTGTGCAGTCGTTTAGTTTATAAGTTTTTATGCCCTGGCTGGAGGCATTAAGTTTCGTTAGGAGCTTAATGCAATCACAGGAAAGTCCGGTTAAAGAGTCTCAACCTCTCATGGTTAACTCTGAGATGCCTTAGATTAAAAAAAAAAACTTTTCTCTCCTAAACCACTGAACTGTTCGCTACCGATATGAATCTGAATATTTGTATTGTAGGCGGTGGTACCAGCGTAAAATATTTATCACTACATACTTAAATACGCATAATACTTTATTTGTGAAAAAACACATTTCTTGTATGGGAACCCCTTTAATTTATAACTAAATTTTATTTTATTTGTTGATATAGCGGCCATATTAGTACACACTCTGTGTACATTTTACGTGTCTGATTATTACTTTTCAAAAGGTACACCCCTGTAACAGTCGGACAGACAGCGGAGCCTTAGTCATAAGTAGGTACCCGTTGTCACCCTTTGGGAACGGAAGCCTAAAAATGATGAAATACAAAATACACGCAGACGAAGTCGCGGGCAACAGCTTGTATAAAATAAACAGTTATAACATTGAAAAGAAAGAGAACAGGACTTATATTAATATGGCCATGTTCTTTGGGATTTGAGTCCACAAAACAATAATATCACAAGTAATGAAACATCACACAATAATACAAATGAAAATTTTGAGAATCTTGGCAGCATAATTACGATATTATTAAACTTTTCACCTCTGAAAGTTATTAAAAACTCAATAACCTAAGGTGAAACAAAGAAGATGA
The DNA here is from genome assembly GCA_947523025.1 of Dryobota labecula. Lineage (NCBI taxonomy): Eukaryota > Metazoa > Arthropoda > Insecta > Lepidoptera > Noctuidae > Dryobota > Dryobota labecula. The sequence goes on from OX383292.1 coordinate 6,623,650, forward strand.
ACGTTGAGTTCAATTTTGGTTTTAAATGAAAAAATATATCATTCAATATTATAATCGCTACCGATACATTCAAATGTCAAGAAATATACAATTTATGTACAATTTTAAGTTTTTTTTTTTCCAGTGTAATTAGTCAATGTTCTATAATAATAATACTTTCTGATAATCGATGATAAAAAAACTCTTGACTCGTCGTCCAACTTCATAAGTTCTTCGTATTATAAATAATACGAAGATTGTTTGAATTATTATTGTTGATTTGTTTGAATTATTATACGATAAATCGTATAATAATTCAAAAAAATCAATTGATATCTAAAAGGCTGATAAGCGCGCTCCCAAGGATATTCCGATAAAACTTTCCAAGGATAAATGGAAAATAAGTTTATAGAAATTTAATGAAAACCTTCTTGAACACTCTCGATTGTGAGAGAAAACGATCAGTTTTTGGTTACTCCTTTTTTCTTTGTAGATTGGCTGACGTTACTTTGACCACTTCTCGAAAACCTTCGTGTATTTCATTATGTTTTATACAAAATGTAACAACATTCTGTTGAAAAATACCTTATGAATTTTGTATTGTAGAATGGTTGTTAGCTAAAAATATAAAAAATCAAGTTAATTTTATAAATTATTTTAGATAAATTTGTATTTTTTTTTGTGACATCTTTTTGTAAAATTAAAGATTTGTAATGTGACATGTGACATTAGAATGACATTAGAATGAGTGAATCGTTTAATAATAGAATGTTGCTAATATATTTGTCGGAGACGAGTTGTATCCGGTACGCCAGCGCCATCTTGTTGCGTTCGATGGAGTTATTGAAGTTCGCGCCAACGGTTCTTGACTAATCGCGACGCTAGCGCTGCCTAGCGGCGCATGACACAGTCTACGACATAACTTTCAACAGGCTATAAGTGTCCGCCGCACAGTCGACAAATGAAGTTCATCGGTGGCGGTGAAGCAGTGAAGACGTCAAGGAATTATTGCGCGTTCGGTATAGTTGTGTCGTGTTCCAACATTAATTACTTTGCATAACCATTACTGTATAGAATCAAGTTCTTCTAACTGAACAGACAGATGTGCTGCTGGGGAGTTTGTTCCACCATTTCTTCTTCCCAGCTAAAGCACTAGGAAGTGTTGAAGGGATGGGCGTTTTGGGGGACTGTCTTATGTAATTTTGAAGTTAGTGTAATCTCAGGTTGAGTAAATGACATTTGAGTTTAATTCGATTTTTTTATTGCGCAATAACCAACACTACCCACAGTACGCCCACAGTAGTTAAAATATGGCTGATGAAACCGAGAGAAACCTTCCGGTCTCCGACATATTCATATTTTGAGTTAAATAGACAAGGAACATTCGCCATTTTCGCCAACCCGCCTGCCAAGCGTGGCGATTATGGCAAACCCTTCCAATTGGGGGAGGCCTATGTTCAGCAGTGGACGTTTTGCGGCTGAAATGATGATGATGATGAGACAAGGAACATTATTAATCGGTTTAATACAATCTGTAAATTTTTCGGTTTAAGACAAATTATAGTTATACCACACATACTAGTTTGTCAAACACGTGTTAGTAGAAAGGTAATCTACTAACACGTGTTTGACAAACTAGTGTGGCCCAGGGCTAACTGGTTTATCGGTAAATCGAGTTTGGTCGGTAACATTTACAGTACCTACGTGTTTGATTATCTGTATACTGTATAGTTATGCTACATGAGGAGTTCGGGGCTAAGAAATAACAGCCGCCCGGGTCGATCCATCAGGTTAAGCTACGCTTGCCGAGGTTGGTCCGTCGATGGGTGACTATCTTTACATGCCGAGTTTTCTCCGTGCCTCGGAAATCACGTTAAGCCGTTGGTCCCGGCTGTCATTTGTAGATCTTTGACAGTCGTTACGGGTCTTCCGAACCCCGAAAGTCTGACAACCCAGTCTTAGCAAGGGGTATAGTAGTATACCCAGCAACTGGGTTGTGGAGGTCAGATATGCAGTCACTCCATGTAAAATACCGGTATTCAGCTGTATCTGGTTAGACTGGAAACATTGTATATTTTTGAGTGTTGTATTGTTTGGTTGTTGTGTTGTGTTGTTTTCATAGATATAAGAAAGAAGGAGATATGCCCCGGCAGCTAAAATGTAAAGAAACCCGGTGTCTCCAGTCTATCCCTTCCACTCGCCCCAACTACACATGCAGTTCAGTAAAAGCAATAGCTACGAAGTCGCGCACACACTCGCAATTCATAAACCGAAACTTACTACACAATCAATTATAAACCTTATCGCCTCAAACACAACGCGTATTCACCATGCACCGTACAACTCACTCACACGAAAACATCGGGCTCTATCGTTGTGCTGTGCAAAAGCCATTTATTTTACACTAGCTTTTGCCCGCGGCTCCGCCCGCGTAGATGTCGGTTATCGCGTAAAAAAGTAGCCTATGTCCGTCTCCATATCCCAGGCTACATCTCTGCCAAATTTCATGACGATCGGTTCAGCGGTTTAGATGTGAAAACGTAACATACAGACAGACAGACAGACAGACAGACAGACAGACAGACAGATAGACAGACAGACAGACAGAGTTATTTATTTATTTAAAACAAAAACTTTTACTAAAATGTTATAAATTGGCGCAGCGGACCCTTCTTTAGAATGAAATGGAATGACAATGCAGAGTAAAATTATAATGTTATGTAACGTACACACGGCTACTAATCATAATATACATTTCCAGTATATGCTGACCTCTCATTGTACGGAAATACTATACAATGCGAGATCAAATTATACTGGAAAAGTATAGCTTGATTTGTACCGTATGTATGTTACATAACATTATAATTTTACTCTGCATTGTCATTCCATTTCATTCTAAAGAAGGTTCCGCTGCGCCAATTTATAACATTTTAGTAAAAGTTTTTGTTAACAAAAATGTTAGGCCACGCCCTCAAATCGGTTAGGTAACAATGTTCCGTGTTTGTAAAATCACGAAAACATGACACAGCGGACCAGGCTTAACATCGTACCGCAATAGAAGGCATTCGTTTATTAAGGCGAGGTTCTTCGAGCGTGCATTTTTGTTCTAGAGGTGGCAGCTGGGCGCGAGTAAATTGTGCCGTGAATTTCGTTAATTTTGGGTTGAAAATTATACGTTTTACGATATTAACAATGTTAAACCCGACGGACATTACATCATCATAGACGTTTAATTTGATGTAATTTTCAATACATAATGTGGTATAATATTGAAATAAAATGATTTTAATCTACAAAATAAGGGTATATTTGGAAGTTTTTTCTATCAAGCGAACTTTATCCAATTATGTAACGAGTACCCGACGTACCTACAGAAAGGACTCAAAAGCAATATATAATTTTTTCACGTGTTTAATCATTACCGTTTCTAAATAAAATGACATTAAAATTACATTTCCTAGAGGTTAACTTGAAGAACCTCGCATTAAGAGCTGAAAATACGTTAAAGTGTGGTTGTATTTTCTCAATAAAAGTAAATAATGCGTAACTTTTTCTGATACACAAAGATACAAAAATGCGGGAAGGAAAATCCTTTAGTAATAAGTGCTCGAAAAATTATACAAGAGAATAATTGGTTACGTGTTAACGCATAAAAAACAAAATTATCGCATCATTTTAATATTTACGTCCTACCGTTTCTAATCTAAATTTACCAATAAAGCGTACCTATTGTTTTACATAAATCTACCTTATTTGTTATACAAAAACAAATAAACATCTAAGCCGTATGTTGGAACAGATAATGACCTCAGGCCTATAGAGATTACCAAACCGATACTTAAAAGGGTATTAAATATTCATGTTTATTAGGCAAATGAAAGGTCACACCATCATGAAACATCTACAGGGACTTAAGAGAAAAGTCTTATAACGGGCACTTGATGAAAATGGGTCCACTATCCATTTTTTTATTTAGGTCATTTGATATAACCTTGTCGCGCATAACAATAGAAATCTCTGAACTTCGAATTTTTATCTCTATTATTTCAAACTTCTTTTTTTAACTACTAATTTAGGTAATTTTATATAACCGTGTCGCGCATAACAATAGGAATCTCTGAACCTCGAATTTTTATCTCTATTATTTTGAACTTCTATTTAGAACTTTACCTAAATATAGGTACAGATTAATATTTTAGTTTAAGACTTCGCATATTCATATTTTTCTTTTCTTGTTCTCAGACACTATTGTCTACATTTCTTTTTCATTTCTCCTTTCGCAGGTCTGCTGGAAGAAATTTCTTAAGAAATAAGCAGTACCTTTATAATTATGTCGTATCTCTATGTATTTTACTGTGTGTACATAAATAATAAAATAAAAAGTTCATAACAGGGCTTGTTAACGTTACCAAATAACAAAATAATAACCGTTACGTAACGTTAAATTTAAATCTTATACCTACTAACGTTACAAAAATTTAACGTTACTTGATAACATTACCAGTAATATAACGTTAATTAACATTAACAAAAATACGATAACTAACGTTAATTTAGCTACGTTGGCGTTCTGTGGGTAAGAATCACGCAGATTCAGGCAACGTTTTGATCGGCACGGCATCAGAGAGGCGCGAGGGTGGGTGCCCGCCGCGCCGCACGCCCCAGGCCCCACTACTTACATCTCACCCGTTTAAAATAACGATAGAATTAATAGTCGCATAAATAACGTTAAATCGATTACCGTTATTTTAATAATAACGTTAACTCTGTCAATAAAAGGTAACGTTATGAAAATTTACCGGTATTTAAAGCCCTGGTTCATAATTTAGTATTTTTCGAGTACAGAGACATTGTAATAAGCCGTAAATGTCGCAATCGATTCGGTATGGAACAACCCTGAATCAGAGATCCGCTCGGTCGGCAGTATTACATCCCCCAATCGTAATATAAATAGTTGGGGACCATTACCCTCTTTTGATGGCCTTTGTTGTTAACCTGATGATCCGATTTTATGGTAGACAGACACCTAAACCTATTTTATTAGTGCGAAATAGGCTATCTCCACGTTTAAACGAATAAAAACTTAATTGCCCTCGTGGACTTCTAATTTGCGAGAAAAAGTACTTAAGCATGTCATCAATAACTTATTAAAGTGAAATCTAGAAATCTTTGAATGAAAGTTATTTCATTATTACTTTCGATTACAGAATTTGTATCTCAATATGAGATACGAAATTTGCTCTGGCCATATAAAGAGCAATTTCTTTTCAACTTTTTGCCTTTGATATAAAAGAACATTTTTGTACAGAAATACATACTTATGTAATTTCTTTCCAGCGTTCGTCGTAGTAATTAACTAATGAATCTTTTTGACTTTGCGAAAGGTCTGGCGAAAGAACCTTTTTTTGCTTTGGTATGTATATTTTCTAGAGTTAGGATTTTAAATTAAAATAGCAGCGGGATACATAGAACAGGAGCAGTGGTGGCCCAGGTAAGGACCGCGTCTTACGAGTTGTAGGTCGTGGGTTCGAAACCAAGCTGGCACTTTACTTTGTGTTCATTATTTCATCACCATTGCTCTCAAAACGGTGAAGGAAAACATCGTGAGGCAACCGGCATGCCCTAGAACCGAAAATATGAATGTAAAACAATAATAACAAATTGGTTAAAGACACTTACCTATAATGACACGGAGGCACTTTTGGAGCACATAAAGTAGCAGATACACTCACATATACACTCTCACATACACTCTCCCTCACCTACAGACACACTATGACACTACGCACAGGCATTCACACTCGAATCGTACTCTCACTAACATACTTATTGTTATTAATATTCTAAGTACCTATGGTTTTGTAATTTTGATAATAGATTAAGTAATTATGCTGTACTATGGAAGAGCGGAGTCTCCTAACACAGGCATTGTTTGCTTAAAAGGAGGCTCCAAACACTAAACCCCTTTTTGTAAACTGATGCATAAATAAACTTATTATTATTATTATTATTACTTTGTGTTCATTATTTCATCACCACTGCTCTCAAAACGGTGAAGGAAAACATTGTGGCATGTCCTAGAACTGAAAATTCGATTACATGTGACATACACCAACCCGCACTGGGCCCGCGTGGTGGCTTATGGCCCACTCACTCTCACAGGGAGGAGGTCTGAGTCCCAGCAGTGGGAAGATAATAGGCTGATTCTGATTATGGTTATGATGCGATTTGGAGGGAACATAAAATAACTACTGTACTTACCTACATAATAAAATAAAATAAAAATACTTTTGTGGCGGTATCCACAACGCCACATGCGAACTACGCATCAAAGATCTGACGTCACAAATCCTGCATCGCGCTATCAGAGTTTCCCGACATCAACCGTCGGGCAGTTGCCCACCAGACACAATACCCGTCTGGTCGGAGGATCCTCTCTTTACTATAGAGTATGAGTGAACTTTACACCCTGTTCCTCATACCTCTAAATTGGTGACCCCGAACATGGACATTAGCGCAGCCTTCTTGCAACTACTTCAGCGTGACGTCATCCATCACTTCCTCAAGCTTTCGAGCGGCGAATCACACAGCTAGCCAGCACCCACGGCTTCAACGGGTTCAATACAGTTGTTAAACATATGATTCGAAAATTAAATCCTTTGCATAGCATCTTTCTGTTACGCGGTCGTGACTGTTTTTTACGAGCTCGATCATTAGTTTGCAGTTGAGTTTTAAATTTATAAGTCAATTTAAAAAGTTTTGTAGCAAGGAGTTTTCATAAATAGAATAAAATGGGATAGATTTTAAACGAGGAAAAATGAGTCCGTACCGTACGTTAGCATCATTTCATCATCATCATCATTTCAGCCGAAACACGTCCACTGCAGGACATAGGCCTCCCCCAAATGGGAGGGGGGTATTTGCCATAATCGCCACGCTTGGCAGGCGGGTTGGCGATCGCAGTATGGTGTTAAAAAAACTTAGAGAACGCTGCTGCCCATTCTCTAGTAAGTCCCTTAGTCGCCTTTTACGACACCCACGTGAGGAAATGGGGTGGTGTTATTCTTTACGCCCGGCACCACACGGACCCGGACCCGGACGTTAGCATTGAATTCTTAAAAGTCTTTTAAATGGTTGTTTAATATATTTAATTACCAGTTTGAATTTAATTATTTTCAAATCAACATTTGTCAGAAATAATATTAAAGGCCGAAAATTATATTTCAGGCCACTTTAAAGTTCCCACTCTATACCAACACAGCAGTTTCACCAGCCATGAGTCATCGTCATCTGGGTAGCCTTTTCCCAACTATTTAAATTTTTTAACTAGGGCATCTCAGAGTTGACCTTTAGAGATCGTACGTGACTCTTTAACCGGACTTTCCTGTGGTTGCCTTAAGCTCTTAAAAACTTAAAACCTCCAGCCATGGCGCAATACTTATAAACTAAACGACTGCACGCTAAGGGCACCCCCTGTGGGGTACGAACCTCGGCTTAGGGCAGCGTCGGAGGGAGGACGGTAAGGGACCGACGGTGGTGGCTGGATAAAATCAGGGTTATGATTATTATCAGGGGAATTTAAAGCTACAGACCCAGCTACGGCGCGGGCTGGCACTCCTTCGAGCAAGGGTCGGGGAGGACTATTTAGTCGGGGATTTTGCGATGGGCCTCGGCGGCGAGGTCGGAATGACGGTCGTGTTTTATGTTTGCGAGCTGTACTGGTTTCCCTACTGCTCTCCTGGAGGAGAGAGAGGGGTCGTCTGGGTCGGTCAGTGTTGTCCCAACTATGCTGAATACCAGTATTATACGTGATACGACTGCCGAGGCACGGCGGGGCCTTGGTATGCAGTGGATGGTCACCCATCCACGGATCGACCTCGGCAAGAGTTGCTTAACCTTGAAGATCGACCCGTGCGGCTGTTATTATTTAGCCTTAGAAACCGTCATAAGCATACACGTTTTAATTCCTGTCAGAGACAGCTTCGCTCATAATTTATCAGCAGTCGTTTGTTTTGTCTTAATTATTTCACACCGAGGTGGTCGAGGTACTCGTGCCCGATGTTTATAATGGAAGTCAATTTTCACAAGAAATTGAATATGAAAGATATCATTGTTACCCGGAAGTAGGTAAGTTTGAAACGAGTTGAATATTCAATTACTTACCTTTATTTTATAAATTGTGTATTTCTATTGCTTCTGTGTGTAACATAAGTATTACTATGTAGGTACCTACGCTTCAATGACGCTACATCGTGAATTCTAGCTTATTCTCAGATGTATAAAACTTTGTAGATGTTACGGTCTATGACTCATTTAGGTACGTTACACATTAGTCCAAGTTCGTTTTTCGGATTGAGCAATACGTAGGATTATGTAACGCTGCTTCAACCTAGCCCCGTTCCATTATAAATCATTCACAAATTGTATTATCACCCATGCGTGATAAGTAACCCGACTTAAAACAAAAAGTACAAAATATTAACAATAACACCGCGCCTGTGTTTTATTAATTTATTTGGTTCACGAACAATTGTTTACACTAAAATCTCGATAAAAATAACATCTTAAAAACTTTGAACAGTGTACCTAACAATTACTTAACGGTAAACACCACACGAACTAAAATTATGCTTATTTATAAGCCTAGGTACATGTACAGTTTACAAGCCAACTTAAAACTAAAGAAAACATAGGTAGCCTAAATAAAGACAGTTTTGAATGTGATTGCTAAAGTTATGTAAGTGTTCCCCGAAGGGTATACTCGTAGCAGAGGTACCTCTAGCACGCCGATATTTCGCCAGCTACCTATGTTTGAGTCCCATGTAATAGGGGCCGATTTATTTCTCCTTCGTTGCATAAGTATTCAATAGTATTTCCTCCCCGGGAGAGGCCACTGGGACTTCACACAATATGTAACCACTTTCTTTTGTAATAATAGTAAATTGTTATACAAGGGGCTAAAATGACTCGTTTATACGAGGTTGTTTTACTCCAGAGTTTTAGCGAGGGAGTAAATTAAACCGAGTTATAATGGGTTTTTAGCGCCGTGTTACACTCTACTTTTCACTACGCTTGCAAGAAATAAAAATAATCCAATACAATATTAAAAATAAATTATGGCCACTAATTCAATTTGCAAATTAGAGGAAAATTGTAAAGAATTCGCGCCATTCTTTTTTTTTTTTTTTTTTTTCCTTCTGTAGCCGCAACGCATTACATGCATTCTACCAAAGAGATCGCCGATTATAGTTCAATTTTCAAAAATAAAAATGTTGTTATTTTATAAGAAACAGTCTACTCTTTATTCATGATTATTCTACTTATGACTAAAGACTTTTTCGTTTTTGAAGGCTCATTGTCACGTGAAAGACAAAAAAAAAAAAAACTTTTCCTCTAGAGGAAGAAATGAAGGAATGCTATTTTTGCTTCGCTCTGGTACGCCACAATGACTTGTCTTTTTGACAAGAGGAGTGAAAAGATTATTTAGGCTATTAATTAAAATATTTTCTTGGATTTTATAAAAAAATTTTTCGTAGTGACTACATATTACATTACAAAAGCGAATATAAAGTAAAATATTATGATGTTTACGGGTATTTTTTTTTTTTTTGTTGTAATTTTAAGAGCACTTGTTAATTTAAATCAAAGAAAAATAAAAAGATTTCTTGATAACATTGAGGTTGTAGGTAACTGTACAAGAACCCTTTTCAATGTAATGCCTGAAATTGTACTGTACATAAACATAAAATAGAATATTGTTTATTATATATTATCAGAGAGCAAAGGGCGCTGACCACCTTGTTTTCATTTCTTGACTCTCCATCTTCCCCTCGTTACCTAGCCCCCCACTTTCAGTACATTTGCGCCAACCACAATAGAAATCTTCGTTCATCTCACAATCGTCTTCTTCAATGTCCCACTCACCGCACAGACTTCATTCACTCTTCCTTCTTCATACAGTCTATCTCTCTGTGGAATGCGCTCCCCCAGGAAATCAGGATGGCAACCAACCGATTATCTTTTAAAGTAAAAGTTCGTGAGCATATTCGCAAGAAGCTGGCAGTATCATCATAACGGTAATGTTTTCCCATTGTGTGTCTTATTTGTTTTAGTATGCATATTTATGTTTATTTATTTGTGCTTATATTTATATATAATAAGATTTATATATTGAATTTATAGTTTGTAATAGGTTTATGTATATCTTTATATTTAAATGAATATTTGTTCCTCAATTTTCGCTATTGCACCTACTACTGTATGTCTCTGCATCACCCAAGGGTTGACTGGTAGAAAATGCCTATGGCATTAAGTCCGCCTCTGTACATGTTTTTGTGCTTAAAGTATTAAATAAATAAATAAATAAATAATATATTGTTTATTATATATTATATTGTTTATTATTATAAAAAAAACAAAGATCAATATTAAAACACAACTCCCTCTACAACATACTTTTAAGAGTGTACACTAATAAGAAAATCAATAAAAATAATATTGTAACATTGGTAGAATAAAAAAAACTATACTATGTACGTACAAGAATTATTTTAAGTGCTTAATACATATTTTATACAATGGAATCATCTGACTTCTTAATTAGGACATTGGTAATTTGTCTGTATAATTGCTCTAATTAATGTCACATAATTGATTGATTGTGACATAATTAACCACGTTAACTAGACAGGTACATATCTTGGGTATCTGAATTATTAAGTATGCACGTAATATTGGCATTGATTTGATTCTCAAAACGTGTAATGATAGCCACTAGAGAAATTCACATAAGCGCCTAAAAGCCGGAGCACCAACGTAGATGAAGTAGGTTTAAATAAAACAGGAGTTTTTTATTTAAAAAAATGTTAGTTTTTTTTTTTTGTATTTATTTGATCCCTCACGTGTTCTGGGACCTTAAAGCGTCATTGTTCCTTTGTAAAAAAGGAATGCTGTTCGTTCTGTTTAGCCTTCGAATTGATCGAAGTGCTTAGCTCCATTCGACTTCGAGTGTTCCCTATACGGCCCCTGATACCGATGATTATAAAAGGTGGTAGAAATAATACAGATCGTTCCCATAAACGGTCATATTTGTAGACAAAAGCTACTCCCTAATATTATGCGTATTTTCCTCCACATGGTTACCCGTTTGCCAGTAAGTAGGGCTTGGCACTTCCCATGGGAGCCGTCAGAAAATACTAAAAGGTAGAAAGGTAGTTTGATAACGGTATTCAGTTATGAAATGGTTATGACTATGATAATGATGAAGGAAAGGGACACATTTAAAGTACACAAATTTTCTGATGTGGTCTTTGTCATATTTTTGCTGGATTCGGCCTTTTGACACGAAACGGAGCTGAGCAGTGTTTTGTGACTCAAATCAATAAAAACAACCAATAACTAATTACTTGTCTGCGTCTGGGCGCTCCTTGCGTGGCTCTGCATCGCTGCCAATGCGGTGAAGTTGTCAACTGCCTCAGACGTCATGGCCTATCCTGCAGTAGAAGCGCAGGCCGGATTGCACGGCACGCCAGCATCAATAACATCATCACCGAAATAACGATGAGGGCGCCACTGTGCACTCGGTAACCTTTTAATTAATTTGTTGTATAACAAAGCAATGCAATTTTCAGTATTCGCGCCTCTTGTTAATTTGTGTTCTATTTTTCTTTTATTTGTATTCTACTAAAATAAATTGTTCGAAAATCGAACTGGCTACCACGCAGTTCGATTTTCGAACAATTTATTTTTTAGTGCATATCTTAATGGTTAATGCATGGAATTAGTATGTTCCTACTACCTATCGTAAATGTTCGTATGCGATTTCTACTTTATTTTCCAAATTCAAATCACATTAATGACCAGCGGGTCATATTGAAATTCAGTACAATATTAATGCCCTGCTAGACCTCAGGTCTTAAATGACTTACTTTAGGTTAGGTTTGCATGACATATATTTTGACATTGTCGAGCAGGTGGTGTGAAAAGACATTTAAATGTTCATCTTCTAGTGCAATATTTTAAAACCTGGATGATGTTAACAATTCAGTGAATAGTCCAATCTAATATATCATATATAGAATATAGATCTCCACGCGACCAACGCCGCGAGCAGAAACTGGTCTTTAATAAAACTCAGTTAAACAAACCCTCGCTCCGAAGCGCTGGGTATTAGCCCAGGGAGCTCGGTGTATACTCAGGTCGATGAGCTCGGATTCTCCGGTATTAAATTTATTTCCCGGGCCTTATTTTGCGGTCCTTAAATTGCGACGTCACGAATTCTTTGCGGGAATTAGTGTTAAGTTCAGTTACTTATTTTTATAATTATAGTTGTATATTTATATTAAACAAAATTAAAATTACAACAACTACAACAACAACAACTACAATTAACAACAACAACACTATAATTTACAACACACAACTAAAACTATAATTTTAAAAATATGTAACTGAACTAGTACTGTAATGTGTGTATGTGTGTGGCTTAGTCAAATACACACGAAAAACACAGATGACCGTGTTTTTTGTGTGTGATATTTAATTGACCAAGCCTAAAATATAGCTTAGCTTGTCAGTCAAAATTGAGTTTAGAATAAACCGATTAAGAAATGTATCTACGAATTCTACACCGGTATAATATGTTTACATTAATAGATTATTCAGTTAATACAAGATTCGTTTGTAATTTAATTTATTCATCCCGAATTGGGAGACAAATGGAATCCCATTTGTCACATTAATTACCTACTCTATTCATTATCAACGAAGTGTTTACCCGAGTAGAGAAAACAGAGTACATATTTACTTGCTTTACATAATATCTACATATGTTGTACGAGCTAAGCTATACAATAAATACATTTATTTTAAAATTTATTAAACCTGTAACATTGTGACAGTTTGTACTGTCATATTTGGTTTAGGTTTAATCCTTATATGAAAAATAATTCGGTTTTCACACAGATTTCATCTTTAAAAAAGTAAAAGCTACATTAAAAAGGAAATAAGAAAACGTTAAGCTTTTCCGCAATACTTAAAAGATTACTTTTACGAAACAGAAAAACAATTCTTTACTAAATTCGCAAGCCTCATTTATCAGCGGATTGTCTGTAGAACCATTCATCTAAAAATTGCCTAATCGAAAGCAGCCGTGAAAATGATACCCAATACTTTCGTAAGATTTATCTCGGAGATAGATTTATCTCCGCCCCGCGACGGCTCGACTTAAAACTTTCTAAGATTAGCCCCAGGCTGAACACGGATTATATGTATAGTCTATTATTGTCAGAATTCTTCTACTTTTTACGAGATTCCTTCGTTTTAGCAGACATCAGGTAAAATCAGACTTTATTTTAAACCACTTTACGTGAAAACAAATGACTGATGGACTTTCGTTTCAACTTTCGAAGTGACGCATAAAGAAATTATACATCTATTCGTCAATAATATTAAAATTAAAAGGCATTGGTACCGATTCTCTTGTACATCGAACTAAACTAACTAAACTATCACTAAAATTCCTTACTTTTGGCTATGAGAATCTTAAAGCTATTCTGCAAAACAGAATTCTCTAAATTTAAAATAACTTTGACACAACTAAAATCGAATTTGACAATCGCGACTCCACGTGGTATTTTTTTTTTTTTTCTTTTGGCTTCGCAACTTTGCACTTGTTTGTAGGGCAACCAAATACAACGTTGCGAAGCCCGTAAATTTTTTTAGAGACGGATGCGCGCTGGGGCGAGGGCAGCCTCAACGTGTTTTATATGGTATTTTTCACTTTTTTTCACGATTTATGTGTTTCGTAAAGGGGTCGAAATTTTCATTATTTTTGCGATAGGACGCACCATTTTCGAGATATAAGGAAAAGAAAAGAAAAAGATATATACAGGACTGTTTTTGCACCTGAAGTCGAGGTATTGGTGTGAATTTTAGTTCATGACAACAAATTTTATTGAAATGAAAAATAGTCAGGTTTAGTTAGAAAATCTAAATTTTAGGTGAAAATCGTAAAATTCAGAATAGCGAAATTGCCATTTTCACTAAATTAAAAACTCAGTGCAATCTTAGTGCTGTCAAACTAAAATATAGTTAAATTGCGTCACTTTAGTCAATTTCAGAATAGGGAATCATCGTTTGACAGGAATAAACGAAATTTTGGTGATTTTTAGTCTGTACCCAAAGTCTCTAATTCAGATAATTTATGTAAACAAAGTAATTTCAAGAAATGTCACTGTCAAAATGACAGGACAGTGGTACAAAACATTTTATCATATTTTTTTTTTGTAAATAATCATCTATGAAATTAAAGTGTTAAATCACTTTAATTTCATAGATGATTATTTATAAGAACTATGCAAACAAAATACTGTTGCCAAACAATGTTTTATGTAGTGTGTCGGAGACACGGCCTATGATCGTCATAATCAGCCCTTTAAGTCCACTGCTAGACGTAGGCCTCCCAAAATCGATTTCCACTCGAAACAGATTACAGCCGTTTTCATCCAAAATTTGGCTAGATATGCTACATACAACATGAATCTATGAATGAGAGTTGTAATATTAGTGTTGTTGAAGATGTAAAAAATTTAAAAATGTTTGGATGCCCTGCATTGTTACCAGTATCATAAAATATTTTATACCAAAAAATCTCCTTTTTTTAATAACTTTGTTTAAAACCGAAAATTTATAAAAATAATTACGGTATGATTATTTTTTAATTATTATTTCTTAAATTCAATATTTAAAAGAAAATGGAACCTTTTTTCGCCATTTTATGTGAATTACCATTACGAAGATATTTTTTTTTTTATATATGTTATCCCTTTTGTTTACATAAATTATCTGAATTTGAGACTTTAGGTATAGTTTAGAGAATTGTGTGACAAGAGAATCGGCACCATTGTGCGTTATAATAAGAACTACTACTAAATACGTTATTCCGAATTAAACCACTATTGTTCTCAGCAAGGTTTAATTAGGATTGACCTAATTTTCGTCACTTCATTGTCTACGGAGCTTTCCAATAACCTGTATAATGGACGGTCAAAGAGGAAATTGATACAACAACAGTAATATACAAAGGCATTGTTGTCAGTTGATAAGAGGACATCGCAGCCCGTCGCGTGGTCTGAACGTGATCCCTTAATCGCGTTTTAGGAAACCCACAATTAAAGCAAAAACATCAGGGTAGCCCGCAAAATTAAAATTATCTTAAGTTTTTTTTTTCCATTCGCAGGTTAGTATCAGGTTGTTTGTTGATCAAAACATGATTCGCGACGTAAAAAATATGTATTTACAGAGTTTTTATCATTAAAATCATCAATACTCGTACAAATACATACCTACATTGAACTGGAAATTGCAAGAACGTAAGCATATTTTAAATTCACGGGGTACCTTAGCGCATTCCCCATAAGGTAGAAGTCGTATAAATTCTATTAGATACTTTGCTGTGACGTATATGATGCAATCCGGGGTGAGAGATGAGTCAAGAAGGGCAGCAACCTTAACCATTGTAGCGGCAGTTTTTGTTACGTAGGAGACAACATCCAACTTTTGAAGTTATTTCCATCAGCCTTAATTTGATTTGCAAAACGGGTGACTTATATTGTATTATAATGTATTATATTGTATTATATTATATTGTATTGTATTGTATTATATTGTATTATAATTATATTGTATTATAATTATATTGTATTGTATTATATTGTATTATAATTATATTGTATTATAATTATATTGTATTATACACGGTGATTTTTAATTCACTGTTACCCTTTCAGGAGGTGAAAGCAGGGCTTGTTAACGTTACCAAATAACAAAATAATAACCGTTACGTAACGTTAAATTTCAATGTTAGACCTACTAACGTTACAAAAATTTAACGTTACTTGATAATATTACCAGTAATATAACGTTAATTAACATTAACAAAAATGCGATAACTAACGTTAATTTAGCTACGTTGTCGTTCTGTGGGTAAGAATCAGGCAGATTCAGGCAACGTTTTGAACGGCACGGCATCAGAGAGGCGAATCCGAGTGGCCTTAGTGCACGCCACAGAGTACTTTTATATATGTGCACGCTTAGCGATCGTGTGAGCCGGTCACATTTTTCATCATGGCGTCGGGGTCGTACAATATTATTGATAAGTATTTTGAAGAAAATGTGTGGTTAAAATATTTTTATAACTCGATAATTTAACAAAGAAGGCTGTGTGGGGAGTTTTCTACCACCAACCACAAAATGGTTTGCACTGCACGCGACGCCCCGCTCACCGGGCCCTGCCGCCGTCACTCACCACTTCACTACCGATCTCGGACGACGGCACGCGCGTGTCAAATTCTAAATGTAAACTACATTTATAGGTATTGATAGCCACTTTATTAGCAAGCTTTGTGTATCAGAATGGTAACTAGTAGTTTACTATGTATGAAAGTCCCTAAGAATATGGTATGTAGGGAAAGGATTTTATAAAGAAAAGCACAGAAAGACAAGACTAGGCATTTATTTCAATTAGGCTTGTCAAGGTAACGTTACTGAGAAAGATAGTTGACCGTTCCAAAACTAGGTCTTCGTGGAGAAGAACGGATAAGAAACTCCACGGAAACAGCATTAAGTATTCTATCATAAATTACCGTTATCTCAAAACAGATAATTCTATCTATTGGACCTTTTCTCAGATTAATAGCAACATTATTATAATAATATAAAGGTAGGAACATGAGTATTCCATTAAACAATTTAACACATTACCAATATTGGCAATAATATACTTTACACAACAACATAATCATAACAGGCAATAATTAAGGTATAATATCAAATTACTTAACTTACGTGACACCTGGACGAACCAACCACTTGAACATCTACCGAGCAACTCGACTAGACAGCGCTTTTATATCCGAACGTCTAATTCAATTGATCAACTTATAAACTTATAACAAACACAAAAGTAGTAAATTGCTTACCTTTTTAAATCACATATTAACTTACATTATATTTTATGTGGATAATTCATAGTTTGCAATTAATATATTTTAGTTTGACTTTACAGATATTTGTAACAAATAATAATATTTCACACCGGAAGTTCCGGTAAAGAGTATTGAATCAACAGTTAAGAATTACTTTAAAACAAAGGAATATAATGTACATAATTACTTTTGATATTAATTGATACAGTTGTTTATTTGAAATTAGTAACTGATAGTTTTCATTTTTAACAGAACAAAGGAATGTCATGCTCTTTATTATTGTTCGTATTTTATTACATAAATATACAGAACCTGTCACGCGCGCACTCCATACGTTTACCAACATCGTTATTATTGTACAACCTATTTGGATTACATTCACTTTAAAATACAGTCCATTGCACATCAGTTCAAGTCCTTACTTAGGTCCCTAAAAAAATGGTCCTTCGAGCCGGATATGCAATGGACTGTATTTTAAAGTTGTACCTAACAATAGCAATTCATAGTTTGTTTGAATTGTTTTACTTAAATACGACACGGACATAGTTGCCTATACACGTTACGTAAACTAGTATTTCCGTGACGTCAGACGACGTTGTTCAGCGTTTCCTGCGAGAAACTAATTTCCCTTAATGTAAAATCCAAAATTACGTAGAACACCAAACACGTTCCAAAATGAGTAAACACTGGAACAAAGCCGCCTCATTATAAAAATGAACGAGCGGCCATAACTCATCATAAAGTGTTTATAAAAAACTCAAACATAATTCTATCACACAACGGTTAGAATGAGGGTTCGTATAAAAACGGCCATCATTTATCTTTTAATTAATCTTTATGTTAATCCCACCGTTATGTACTGAAAAGGGCATATAGTATTCGCCTCTCGGTTTCTCTGGATAATAAATTGTATTGTTTAGTGGACGGCCCCTGACAGTACTTCTGTCTACCTACTTATTTTTTCAGATGGCTTTTATGAAAAGAAAAGCGGCGTATTTATTGCTTTATCTACACCCATGCTATAAATCCTCTATAAAAGTTTCTGACACAGTTAGCTTATTGCCAACATTAAAACAACCGGTGTCATAGTAACCATAATGTCATCCAAACAAGTGTTATAATGTTGTACAAAATTTCATTATGCAACAGAAAACTGCCACATTTATAATTTCAAAACAAGAACATTGTCATGCTCGCGCGTTTTACAACCACAGCGTCGTAGGTAATTAATTTTTTTTTTAGCTGTTATTCGAGTTCACGTCGCATCCCGCCATTTTTGTTCGATATTAGTATTGCAAAAATTTATAAGTTTGTTGTTTACAAAAATGAGTGATACAAGTTTTGATAACACACCACCATATACTTCTATTGCAGCAAAGGACATTTCTAACCAATTATTACCAGAAAAGTCGAGAAAACAATATGAAAAGGCGTACCAAGATTTCATGAATTGGAAAATATCTCAGAGTAGATAACATTGATGTAGATATGTTATAGTCTTATATGCAACTGTACATAATTAGGTATTAAAACACTCATGTGATACTATTATCACACTCGGCTTCGCCTCATGTGATAAACCCACATTCGTGTTTTAATACCCCTTATTATACAAGAGTTGCATAAATAACTATAATTATACTTGACCTATTCTATGCAGTAGGATCACGGTTTAATAAATATTTAATATTGATTCAAAGCCCATACATCGAAGAGTCACGCGTGTATCAAATACACTATGTCACCGTGCCTAACGTGCACCTACTGTGTCGCTGTTAGTCCCTGTAAAGCCTATTATGCTTATCCATAGGCGGCTGTATTTCCTCTTTTAACATTTTGCAGCTGTTAAAGCAAAATGAGTACACTGTAAGACTGATCAGAATGTTGTATTCATACCACATTAACATAAAGATAGGTAAGATATAAACCCAAGCCCAAACAGTCCTATTCAATATTTATAACATAACGTTTGATGTTATTCGAAGGACACAATTTGAATACGGAACATCATATATTTTTAGAATTCATGCCCTTATCCCGATACAATATTCCAACGGTGCAATACAAAGGTTGTGTTGAACCATGCACGCGAATTTCACCCCTAAAGCAACATTTAAACTATTTTGGAATCTACTTTCAAGCAATTGAATTAAAAAAATGAAATGGTATAACGATTGAACAGGGCCTCAAGTCTACAATAATGTCAGAATGGTCTATCATTGATTTCATAATTGTTGATTTTGACAAGTTTGGTAATCTATCTACTAATATAATGGCGTCATTATGACTTTCCAATAGTCTGCCACTGACACTCCATTGAAAGAATTGGTAATCTCGTACATACTCGTAATGACAAATGAAACTTCCTACTAAACTTCCAACTTCCTACTACTTCAGATTGCTTATAACACTAATAAATAATATGTAAAAATATATATAAATGAAATCTGGCATGAATAAATGTCCAAATTTAGTAGTAGTTTTTCGAAAATTATTTCTACTAACGGGTTTTATAATAATGGTAACAGGACAATGCCATTGTAATACAATTCTATTACGAGACCATTGACCGACCAATGATCGACCATTATTAATTTAGCAGATTACGAACTTTTAGCAAAATGACAATGGGATCGTGTTGGAGTGACGAATTTATAAAAATAGCAGACTTGGGCCCCAGTTCTTTAGTTACTTAGTATAGGAAAAATGACACATTCTTTGTTGCATAAAACCTTCTGAGCGTTTACAATTGAGGCTGTCAGCGCAAAAGCGGCCTAACCCTCAATTTTTCATAATCTGACTTATCTATGAATAATTATTTAAAACATGCTAAAATTTAATGCAAAACCGGCCTATCACTTGTTTAACCAATCGTCAACAGATAGCGTTGCCAAAGTTCTTCTTGCAATTTATTATTTTTCTTCGATAATAATGCAAAAGTAGCCTAAACCGCTTAGGCCACTTTAATTGAGGGTTAGGCCGCTTTTGCGCTGACAGCCTCAATTAAATGGGAATTTACATAATCAAAAATTTTCGCGCTCTAATTAGGCCTCCACAAACGTTTCTCTTGGCGTGAAAAACTACGGTTTATTGGCCGCGTGTAGGTTGTCAACTATTTACTTCTATAGTGATCCATACGACACTATAACTTGTCAGTGTCGTATGGATCACTATAGAAGCTTGTTGACTGACACGTTTTTTCTACGGCACGGTATATACGCCGTACTGTAAAGAAACCGTGACGTACAAAGGGCAATACTCGATTATTTGTTCAAGATCCTGTCATAATAGTTACTCAATCTCCTTCAATTAGTATTTACTTATCAAATATTTGAACATCTTCGACATCTTTGCATTCTTATAGATAAACAGACATTCTAACCTGCAAATAATATTTTATAGCCAACTAGCTGCACTGCATTGCGTTGCAATGCCACGGAACGTACAAAAATGTTTAACCGAACTTTTTTTTTTTTTGACCAGAAACCCTCGCGGTTTCCCCAGTACACCCTACTAAAGTCTCATCAAAATCTGATCAATGGTTTAGGAAAGCAAAGAGGACAAACATACAAATTTTGATTTTGATTTATATACAGGGTGAAATCGAATTCATGGGCATCCTCTTAAGGGGTCATTGTACTCATCATTATGAACAAGTTTCACTATGGGATCAAACTTGAAATCACGAAAAAAGAATCAGTTGTTCCCTACATTTACGAGTATGTTCGCATTGCTCGTCAAAATGTAAACAGCAGACTTTTTTTTTCGAGTTGCCATGTAAATTAAAAAAGTGTTTGGTTGAACTCTTTTTTTTTTCGGGCCTCCTCAGAATACCCTATCAAAATTTCATAACAATCTGATCAATGGTTTAGGAACGCATAGAGGGCAAACATACAAACATTGGTTTTTATTTATATAGATAGAAGATAGATAGATAAACTAGACCTCCTTCTACTTTCACCTTCTCCCTTAATCCATCCAAAGGTTGTCTTTAAAAGATCGCTTTTAGCGATAAGACCGCCCTTGTAAAATTTTCTACATCTAAATCTGTAATTTTTATGGTGGTCAATGAAGAGTATTCTATCTATCTAAACTTGTGTTGTTAGTGCTCGTAGAGTCTACGCCGTAGAACGCCGTAACTACGCCGTAGAACGCGCGTAGCAGTACGCTGCTACGCGCGTTCTACGGCGTAGTAACAAGAGATCGACGACGCCATCTTTGCTACGGCAAAGATGGCGGCAGTGCTACGAACGACACCTCTACTAAAAAATAATAGATACATATTTTACCTGAACCACAGATTAATACCTACGGGACACTCCACAAAATCATTTAAATAAAAAGTGACTCTTGCTACGACACAATAAAGTGCAATTCAGGTCGCACAACACTTATTGCCTACAGTTATATTCACCTACAAGTTGCCTCTCTTTCTACCGCGTAACTCTTATACCGGCGGCGCGCGTCACTCCTAGTCTCCTACTGAATTGGCCCAGTGAGATGGGCCCGTCGTGTACTTATAGCTTCATACCTAAATGGCGGAGTGTCCCATCTGTAATAATCTGTGTCTGAACAAGAGAAGACTTATCTCCGGTTTACTCAAAAGCATATTTACTTAGGAAATAGAATCAGCTTTCCACAACAAATAGCTAGTTGATTAGGGTAAACACGGAATTTATCAGAAAACATTTTATTAGAATATTTTCTTGGCACTACTTTCTATTTTGAAATAAATGGAACAATCTAAAGATGTTTCTACATATCGCACTTTATTTCGAAACCGTTACTAAACGATTTTTTACGAAATTTACTTACTAACGCCATCTTATAAAATATATATATATATATATATATATATATTAAACAAAAAAATAAATTTTAAAGATATTATATATATATATATATATATATATATAATTATATATAATAATAATATATTTTTTTATATATATATAATAATAATATAATTTATATATATATATATATAATATCTTTAATATTTATTTTTTTGTTTAATAACGGTTTCGAAATGAAGGTGCGATTTGTATGAGACTGGCTGTTAGGTTAGCTGCGATATTTTTCAGATACAAACTTTCCTGAACAACATTCCTGAAAATTGTGTCATCTACCCTCTCTAAGGAACATATTTTCCTGTCCACTTTAAGTTCCATATTTCTTATTCTCAACAAACCTAAAGCTAAAGCAACTTGTCAGTAATCGTAGACCTTTGTTGCTACGCCGTAGAAAGCGCGTAGTCGCGTAGCACGTAGCGTTAAGTCGTACAAAGGGATTTCTGCTATAAATTGCGCAATACCATGTTTACCTCATCAAGTTATTATTGGAAGTACTTTACAATTATATTGTACCCAACACGTGCAAACTTGCCAGTAAACATTTCAGCCGCTTTTAAATCTAAATACAGCATCATTCTTCCTGGAAACAAGACATTATGATCCTAAATACGGTTTTCTCGGAGTTCTCGCTCATTTTCCGTGCAGAGCAAAAACACTTCTAACGGCACAGCACTATTTTCAAGTGGCACAACACTAATTGGACTGCTCAGCAATGTTAAGCTGTAAACAGGCTCTCGACGAAAATACTGCATTTGTGGGTGTCTATTTGAAAACAAACTGAGATGATAGATATGAGTAGGTATTTATTTATATGGCGAGCTACATAATATCTTATTTTAAGCGTTACTGCTGAGCATGAGGTCCTGGGTTCGATTCCCTCGTCGGGAAAAGTGCGTTTGTTGCCCGTCGTACTACCAGTAGTAATTATTTATTATTATTATTTATTCATAATCAAGTAACTTGATACAGATTATTTGGTATACAATTTCGATTACAATTAGGTACAATACAAGATATTTAATAAATTAATATTATTAATTACATAAAAAAAAAACTAAAATTACAAAAAAAAAAAATTACCACGGGTAAAAAAAATCGGATGGTATTTAAAAGTACTTCAATTTTATTTAAAAGTACTCCCATTTCATTTACCTAATTTTGCCTGTGTTCCACCAAATATACTGAATGTGCACCTTTTATATTTGGTGCACGATCAGTATTTTTCGGGGAAGAATAAAATTTTAGAAATGCATACATAGATGTACCTTAAGATTTTTGGTGAACACAAAAATATTATCCATAAAAATCCCGTAGTACTACCAAGCGATCTAGTAGTACCACGGGAAGTTTTTTTTTACCCGTGGTGAAAAAAAAAAACGCGTGGTGGTGGTGGTGGTAGTCCACATTTCATAGTTTACACCCCCCATTCCCGTTCCCGCCCCCTTGTCTCCGAAGTTTGCATAGAGAAAAATCTGATATTATTCTATGTGATAGAACTTTATGTAAAGATTACAGCAAAAAGATCTTATCAAACACCGTACGAGTTTGATGAGATCTTTTTCCTGTAATCAGACCAATCCTTTTAAAGTCGAAATATTATTATAGACAAAAGCGAATTAAGCACATTTAGTCTGTGAACTTACAAACAATGAATTATTAACAGATAATATTCCTGTTGGGCCCAATCCCTAATAATCACGGGAATAAATTAGCAATCATAATCGGTACTTCTTGTTAATACGCCATGTTTACTTAATGTAGTTTGCTATTATAATATTCATGGACTCTGATACCAGTATTCATGTTTACATAGAGAGAATCGCTCGTTCTATACCTTTGCTTATGATAAACTTGTGTAGTATGTACGGTGAGGGAAAGTAATTGTTTATCAAATTGATACACTACACCAGAGGCGTAGCGCGCTAACAACTCCATTCCTACCGACTTCCCATCGGACGATCGGAGCAAACTTCGATTACTCGATGAGGAATCTTACGCATTTTAATTTAGTTTTACCTGATTCAGATTCAGATTCAGATTCAGATTTATTTATTTGCCAACAATGTAGGTACAGGTATAAGATGGTACATCACTAGTGTTTCCGCTACATTCTACCTTACGGCATGCAAAGTCATAAAAACAATAAAAAACAAAAAATAATTTTCAAATAAATCATGCAGTCGCAAAAACTAACGATAAAATTTTCATCTTAATTAACAATTATTAATTAAGCCATTCTGATATAATATAAATTCTCGTTTATGTTATGTACATTTTTTAATTGTCATATATTTTTATCATTTAAAAAGTCTTTTATACAATAATAACATTTTTCTAATAATAATGCAGTCAGCTTAGATTTAAATATTCGTAGAGGATGTTCTTTAAAACAGTGTGGAATTTTATTGTATATTATAGGCCCCATTGACATAATATTCTTCCTAAGAAGTGCTGTTTTGTAATTGCCTGTATGTAATAAATTTTGATATTGTGTTCTCATAGGACCTGAACGAGTCCTAATATCGACTAGTGACGGAAACAAATATAAATTCATTTTAACAAAAATTGCAACTTCAAAAATATACAATGACGGGAAGGTCAGTATTTTCAGTGACTTAAACATAGGCTGACAGGTGTCTGTAGTTTTCAGATTCGACATAGATCTTATGCAACGTTTTTGGGCCTTAAAAATCTGCTCCTTATCGCTACAATTTCCCCAAAATATTACTCCGAACCTTAATATTGGCGCTACAAGTCCGTGGTAAGCTGTCAGGAGTACATCATTGCTTACTTTATGCGATAAGTTATACAGCACATAAGCTGACTTGCTCAGTTTATTACAAACGTCTTCAGCATGCGGTTTCCAAGTGAGACTGCTGTCAACTAAGATACCTAGGAATTTTGCAACATCTGTTGAGTCCACATTTTGTCCCTTATAACTAACCACTACGTTAGGCGGGGATGTCCGTTGGTAAAAATGCATTACTTTTGTTTTTTTAAGATTAATAACTAAGTTATTAATGTCAAGCCAGTTAATAATACCTTTTAATGTTATATTAATCTCTTCTTCATAATCTATTATCTCTTTACATTTTATTATGACCGTACTATCATCGGCAAATAAAACCATAGGATGATGCGTATGCCGTGGTAAATCGTTAATATATAGCAGAAACAATGGTGGCCCCAGAACGCTACCCTGTGGTACACCACATTTGACTTCTCTACTGTCTGATGTATATTTAGTCTCGTGTTTGGTCTTAGAACAAATTCTAGATATTTCTGTGTACTGCTTTCGTCTACTAAGGTAAGAGGTTATAAGCTCCAGGACATTACCCCTTATGCCGTAGGAGTAAAGTTTTTTTAAAAGGATGTCGTGACTTACGTAATCGAACGCCTTAGTCATATCCGTAAATATTGCACATACAGGAACTTTCTTGTCAACATTCGTCATAATATGAGTTAAGAGATTGTAGATTGCCATATTAATATTTCTGTTTTTTCTAAATCCCATTTGTTCATTGCTCAGTATATTAAATTTTGTAAGATATTTATCAAGTGCTTCGTATATAATCTTTTCAAATACCTTGGATAATATTGGAATCAATGCTACTGGCCTATAGTTGGACATATCTTCTTTATTATTATTTTTATGTAGGGGTTTTATTACCACTGTTTTCAGGCTATTAGGGAATATACCAGAGGCAATACTAACGTTCATAATGTGACTCAAAGGACTAGCTATAACATCGCTGACAAATTTAACTACACTGGTAGTTATACCGTCATAACCATGACTTTGTGTATTTTTAAGGGTTTTAATTACTCTAACTATGTCGTCTGGGACGATCGGTGATATAAACATAGAATTTGAGTTGTTGTCAATGCCAATATTCCTACCATATGTTTTATTAGTTCCACTTTGTACTTGGTCAATAAAAAAGTCGTTAAATGATGTTGCTATTTCTTTAGGATTCTCAATTGTCTCATTTTGGTTGATAATTTTTAAAATAGGTTCTTTTTTAATTTTATTATTATTATTGATTATTTGCCATGCAGCCTTACTTTTATTTTGGGCTTTATTGATAAAGTTATTATTTTGTGCCCTTTGTGTGAGTCTGATGACCTTTTTGAACCTTTGGGAGTATGTCTTGAATGTTTTTTTATTTTCGCCTGAAGGATTAAATCTGTATTTCCACAGTAAGCTTCTTTGCTTCCTACTACAAAGTTTAATGCCTTTAGAAATCCATTTAATTTTATCTTCTGATCGAATTTTAATCCATTTAGTAGGAAAACATTGATCATAAAGGAGTTTAAATATTTCCATAAACATGTCATATGAATAAATGGGGTTACTCTCACTGTATACGTTAAAGAAAGATAGACTTTTCAAAAGATTTTTAAATTTAACTAGATTTTCCTTTGAAAAGTCCCTTTT
Organism: Dryobota labecula; assembly: GCA_947523025.1. Taxonomy (NCBI): domain Eukaryota; kingdom Metazoa; phylum Arthropoda; class Insecta; order Lepidoptera; family Noctuidae; genus Dryobota; species Dryobota labecula. The sequence goes on from OX383292.1 coordinate 6,649,908, forward strand.
CCGCACCCGCCAATACTTTAGTTTGCAAGTTCGACTCACTTGAATTCTGAGAATTTGAGCTGAGTGATCAGATATTGCAAAATCGATAACATCACTCGTGCATTTTAGATTTGGGTTAAGAGCAAAATTATCTAAACATGTAAGGCTTCTTGGTCTCGTCGGCTGCCTTATTTTCAACTGAAGGTTGTAATTTAGGAGCAAAAATTCAAAATCCAAAGTGCATCTATTACGTTTTAAAATGTCTATGTTAAAGTCTCCACACAATACCACCTTTAGATTTGTTTTATTGCACAACTTTTTCAATAAAGCATCCAAGGTATCGTAAAAAAGATTAATGTTAGACATGTAGGGTGGCCTATAAATACATACTATTATTAACTTATGTTTGGTTAATTCTATTGCACAGCATTCGAAGACTCCCGTGATTGAAAAACACACAAGTTCCTTGAATTCGATATAGGTCTTAACCAAAATACACGAACCTCCCCGTCGTTGCTCCCGTCTAGAGTAACATGATGCCAGTTTAAAGTTTGGTATCTTTATAAATTTTTCTTGCCTAGAAATGACAAAATGCTCTGTTAAGCATATTATTTCAATGTTGACTTGACTTTGCGATAATTCTTGAATATGTACTGTTAGTTGATCTGATTTATTTAGAAAGCCAGCAATGTTTTGGTGCATAATATGCATATAATTATAGAAGAAAAAACTCCTGTTCCATTGCATTTTATTCTATTCATTACATATTCCAATATTTTTTTTTTTGACGTGACAACGTCTAATAAATCGATGAACGCCGGCTGCATGCACGAAAAAGGATGACTCATTGTCCCGTTACGCTCATTGTCCCGTTACGCCCATTGTTCTGTTACGCTCATTTGTCCCGTTACGCTCATTGTCCCGTTACGCTCATTATACGCTTGCGCCGCATCAATGTTTTGTTATGACGTTGTCACGTTAAACTATCGTCCGTAAACCAACTTTGCAGACAACCAATTTTTTTAATTGTTAGTAATATTATAAATTGAGTTTATTTCTAAAACATCGAAAGTTCTTTTTGTTTATGCATGCATCTCTTTGGTTCTACTACTTGACGACAGATGGTGTTAAATTCAGTAAAGTAAAGGAATGATTTATATTTCTACGTAGATAAATTTAATTTTGACATGATTGTATGACCATTTATCTTTATCTTCTTCAGCTTCCCCCCCTAAGAAATTTCATGCCTCGCTACTGCACTACGCCCATTTGCCGCGGTAAATTCATTTAATACAACTGTCAAAGAATGACAGGTGTGATGTGAATCTACGGACAATTCGGATAAATCGTCTACTTAAACAATATTTGTAAATATGTGAGCACTATGCACTATTGCTGACCCTAACATAGTTAGAAAAAGACTAGGCAGATGATGATGAGTTAAGGCTCCCACACACTGATGCGATATCGCGGGCGCGAAAAGGGTCGCGCTGCCTGTCGCTCCTGCGATATCACTCCAGTCTGCACGAGCCTTTAATTTGATATGATAAAATTATATTAATTATTTCTGTAAGTAGATCTTTTAAGACACACACATTGCGTTGAAATTTTACTGTACAGTTAACACAATATCTTTCTGGAGTAAACGCTGTACCTTGAAGACTCCTATTCATTATAGTCCTTCAGTTACACACGGAAACAAAAATATCAATTTCATGCAATTCGAAAGAAACGGCCGAAAATAAATGAATGAAGTTTTGTAGTCACTTGGCATTTTAATGACATTTGTCTTTCTGACAGTGTCAGATAGTGATGCGACTCGATTTTATTTAACTCATTACTCATAAGTAAATAAAATCTCGAGTCCATTTGCTCGCAATGTAACCGCGATTAAATAAATATCACCAACACTGCCACACGTATTGAATTATAGAATTAAGAATGACAGTTCTAGTTAACTGTCATTCTTAATTCTATAATTCAATACGTAGGTAGGTGATAAACCAGGGAATATAAATTATATTTTGTGTAATAAACCATTAAAATACTGTGATGTACAGAGTCACAGAGTTTTAACGAGAGTGAAAATACATGTTCTGTGGGTTGGTGCTGTCAGTTGATAACGTGTAATTTGTCATTAACAGTCATTAAAGTCGTCATCTTATCGTTATTGATTATCAAATTGACAGTGGAATGTGGGTAGGAGAAAACGCTCTTTACAAAGTCGAACAAAACCGATCTTAGCCGAATGTCACTGACTTAAACCTCAATGTACTAATATGAACGGTTGTTGTTGTGTTTTGGATCTTACTATGATTATTTTCTTAAATTTTTTGTAGTGTTCGTTTCTAACGTATGAAGCTGCTGAGAACCTCCCTCTAGTACCCTCCATAGATTCAACTTGAATTGAGTTTTCAATTTACATAATTGGGTCAATCGTGTGCCTGACCGTTAATGACTGAGTAACATCACTAGAGGCAAACTGACAAGCAACCAAAAAGTGCAATCCTTTTCACATTGATCTTTAGACCTTTTTACGCGTAAGTAAGCAAACTTAAGGCCCAGATATATGCCAATGACCTTGAGTGGTGAGCTTGCGTGTTCTGAACTCACGCAACGCATCGTACGTCCAGCCAGTAATAGGACTCGCCCATCCATGAGCGCAGTCTCAAATAAGACGCATTATTAATTTATTATACGAGTAGGTACATAAAACAAAAGGTATTTTAATAAAACAAGTATACTAAAATATCAATAATTTAACTATCATTGAAAAATAGCTTGATAGATTTTGCCTGATTCTCAGTTTTTTACCCGCGTTAGACAACTTTACAAATTAATTTCACTTTGGAATATAAACATAACCTAAAATATATATTTAGTTATTAAGAAAATACTCTAATAAAACATATATTTTTTCCAAATCATTAACATTACTCGTTTAGACGTAATCTTCAGTATAAAATCATTAAAAGTCGGTTATCGTCGCCTTAAAAGTGGGATTAAACACAGAAATACCTGCTGCAGCGTAAATGGTACATTTTTCAGATTTGGTTACCACCTCGAACTATTATTAGGTGTATACATCGATTTAGAATACCCTAGATACCCCGTCAACGCTTGAAATGTGTCTCGATACAACTGTGCTTAAATTACTTCTAAGCACAGTTGCGCTCTCAGTAACGCGCGCTTCGTTGTCGGGTGAACATGCCAAAGTGCTCCGTAAAAAAGTGCAAAAATAATACTTTAACCACGTTGAAAAGGGATGGCATATCGTATTTTCGGTAAGTACTAGATAAAAGTTTTATAATGTAGTGAATTTGTAGCAAAATACGCCTTCAAACTCATTAAAAACATAATTTTTTTAAATTTATTTCAATACGTGTCTTCATTTGACGCTACGCAGTTGGCTTTTTCCCTCGCGCAGCACTTGTATAAAGTGGAAAGGAGATGGAAGATGTATAAAGTGGAACATAGTCAAATATTAAATGAATAGAGTCGCTTATTGTTTTTTTCTTTCTGCGGTATGTCAATAATATGGAATTAACTCGTCAGGTATTCCTATCGTAAAATCGGTAACGTAAAGCTTCAAATAAAATTGTATTCAACGGATTGGTTTAAGAAGATAGGCATTGCTTTCAATCATCATTCTCTTCCGCATCAATTATCCCTGTCACCGTAGTGCGAACTCATCAGTCCACCACAGCATCAGTCCCTCGCTTCCCTTTCCCTGTCATCGGGTTACCGCCAATCAATCCGATAGTACTGACAGCTGTGATCAATTCAAAATGGCAACTGCCTGGATAAAGTTGTTGCGCTTGAATGGCAGATCATTTAGCTGAGTGTCGGGTCATTTTTACGTAGGCCGATGTAGAATTTTATTCAGCGGGAAATGCTATCTTTTTGTTATGTATTTACATGTTTTTAAAAGTAGAACGTTACCTAGAACAAAAAACTGGGCAGTCTTTGAGGATTGCCGATAGAAGTGAAAACTATGTACCTACATCTATACTTCCATACTAATATTATAAATGTGAAAGTACCTAATTCTGTCTGTCTGTCGGTTCAGCGGTTTATGTTTTCACGCCTAAACCGCTGAACCGATCGTCATGAAATTTGGCAGGGATATAGCCTGGGATATGGAGACGGGCATAGACTTTTTTACGCGATAACCGACATCTACGCGGGCGGAGCCGCGGGCAAAAGCTAGTCTTATATATAAAATTCTCGTGTCACAATGTTAGTTACCATACTCCTCCGAAACGGCTTGACCAATTTTTATGAAATTTTATATGCATATTTAGTAGGTCTGAGAATCGGCTACTATCTATTTATTTTAAGTTTTAGGTAGGTAGGTAGGGTAGGGTAGGTAGGTAGAGTAGTGTAGGGTAGGGTAGGGTAGGTAGGTAGATAGGTAGGTAGAGTAGGGTAGGGTAGGGTAGGGTAGGAACGTAGGTAGGTAGGTAGATAGGTAGGTAGGTAGGTAGGGTGGGTAGGGTAGGGTCGGGTAGGGTAGAGTAGAGTAGTGGAGTTTATACTATAGCTTTTGACAGAACGAAGTCTGTTGGAACAGCTAGTATATAAATAGTATACATATAGCTCATGGAAAGCGTTCGGTGACGATGACGCGGGTTCCATGATTTTTGTTCAACCAAAAAGTGCTCAACGCGCCTAAAGAAGTTTTCACTTCAAAAAAAAAAAAATATACTACTGAAAATAATCAAATTGCCAGACTCGACAATTCAAAAGAACATTTCATGAGTCTACTTGAAATAAATTGTTTGATGAAACTAAGAGCTAATATGTAGTTAGTTTTAATGCTTAAAGTACGTACAGCCATCAGCACTTTAAATATCTACCACATACTAAGATAATAACTTCAACTTAGTACCTACGCATGAACGAATCACATTTGAGATACTCACAAGAGATAGTTTCAGATTACTTAGTGAGACATGTCTATACGTTCTGTTCTGTATCTTATGAAATATAACTGGCTAAATTGAAATATCTATCAAGTTTAATACATTTTATGATAAAGCGTGAAGGTTGTTTTGATGATATATTGAGTTGAATAATCTCTATTTAAATCATATATTTAAAGCAAGCATGAGTTATTCTGCACAAACAAAACGCACTTAATAAAAAATGAAATTATAAAATACATATTAAAGTAGCCAAAAGCCTCCAATTCAAGCAATAAAAGTTTGACGGGACCAAAGACAATTTACAGTGTTACAATATCTAATTAGTCCGTGGTTACAATACTTTAAAAGGTCTGTGATTGTTACACTGTGTTGCGTCACTGGCAAAAATTTCAACAAACAAACGATCAAAACAAAAACAATATGCCGAATACTGAGTGGAAAATAACTACTTTTGTAACAAACAAACAACAGTAACAAGAATAATATACATATGATATTTTATTTATTTTATAACCATTAAGATAATAATTAATATTTCAATATTTTAAGCAAAAAAATAAATTAGATTAAGTAGTTTTAATGGTATATGTACATAGGGACTATCGAAATAAGCGCTACTTTGCCATAGGAAGACAATATTTAAAAAGAAAATACAACATCAGATTTACCTAATTAATTAATAAATAATGATACTCAGTTTAATTTTGGTGTGATTGATTATTATACGTAAGATGACTGTAAGTATCGTAATCAAATGCTATGACACCATCACATTAGCATTTTCATAGACCAGTAACTTTTCCAGGAGTTTTAAATTATACGATCGATTTCCCTTTCCTGCCTGTTTTCGACAGAAACTAACTGGCCCAAGTAACTACTCATCGACATAAAGTAGTTCCTGCCCATCCTCCTGGACCCTACGCTTAGTGCTGTTGGTCATTAGCCGGACTAATGCAGCTAATGACAAAAAAAAACAGTTATAACATTGAAAAAAAAAAATATAGAGAACTTATATTTATTTGGTCACGTTCTTGGGGATTTGATCCCACAAAATAATAATAGCACAAGTAATGAAACATCACAAACAATGATACAAATGTCACAAACAAAAGACCAATTATATTTTGAACAAGAGGCTGCCACAAGTTATTTTCAAAGTACCCTGAATATCTTGTTTTGTTTCAAACTTTATTACACATTTTGTTCCCTTTTGGCTAAGGGGCTACAAGACAAGGCTAGTTAGTAGATAAATATTGCCGCAAACTTTTTGTAATCTCTAAGGTAGCTGTCCCACCGCCGCCGACGAGGAAGCTACTAGCTACAGTAGACTCCATAATCGTTGTCAGCGCCCTTTAAAACCATGAAAACGACACCCTTGACGAAAACTTTGCAAATTTTTCTGGCACCGTCTTGAATTTTGATTTTGACCTAAGTGTTGTTATCAAAAAAGATAAAAAGTAGAAAAAAAATACAAGAGTAAAAGTAATAAAATGGTACGAGTGTTCGTCTGTCACAGCCGATTTGCTCCAAATTTACTGGACCGATTAGTTGAAATTTGTAGACATAATGAATTTCTGTGACTCAAACACGGACGTATAAAGTAAATAAATGAATTTTGAATATGGGGGTCTCTTTTGGGGGGAAATTAGGAAAAAAAATATATTATAAAAGGATTTCAGGTATATTTAAAAAATATAATATAATTTAAAATAAATAATAATCAAGAAAATTGACTATTCCCCATATCTCCAAAACTGAACCGAACAGAACCAAAAATGAGAAAAATACAGAAAATAGTTCTTTACATACATATGAACTAGCTTTTGCCCGCGGCTCCGCCCGCGTGGGTGTCGGTTATTGCGTAAAAAAGTAGCTTATGTCCTTCTCCATATCCCAGGCTATATCTCTGCCAAATTTCATGACGATCGGTTCAGCGGTTTAGGCGTGAAAACGTAACATACAGACAGACAGACAGATAGACTGAGTTACTTTCACATTTATAATATTAGTATGGATCACAGAAAACCTATAAGAAGTCTATGGTCCTGAAATAACATGGTAATGTCTCAACATTGTGCGTACAAACTTACATTAGCAGTTGGAATGAATGGGAGAACCTGTTTTTCAACTACAATGTTCAGTTTGTTCTTGGGATAAATTCGTCCGACTACGGAACCTTTCATTGTGCGTGGTCCGACACTTGGCGGGTTTTTATTTTAAATATGTAGTGTTAAATATTGTCCATGGTGGCACGGAACCCTTCGTATGCGAGTCCTACACTTAGCCGTTTTTTTTTCCCTCATAGCAAGTAGATCAAAAGAGGTAGATACTCGTAGACAACTTAAATAGATTATTCCTATTACTTAAGTAGAATTCTATAGACAGACTTATTCGTTTTAAAATACTAAGAATAGAAACTACTTTCAGAATTTAAAATTTGTTATTTCGAAAGATTAAAGGCTCCTACAAACAGACGAGACACGCGACGCGACACAAAGACACCGCTCGTCACGCTACACACGGTGCCTTTGTGTCGCGTCGCGTGTCGCGCCTGTTTGTAGGAGCCATCAAATCGCACCTCACCGTACTTAGTCACGCGAAAAAATGTTCATACTGAGAAGCGTGAGCTCACTGTAAGTAGATGACTTAATTGCTTTTCCATAACTAGCTAGCTTAGTGAATGATTTGTCCTATTTAGGAGTTACACAATATAATTTCCTGCCTAACCATAAAGGGCATACTCTTGATTTAGCTTTTTCCAACTTGCCATTAAAAGTTGACGAGTGTCTATCGCCCCTTACGAAGACTGACCTACCTCATCCAGTATTGACCATCGAAATATTTGACCTTGCAGTTTCCCCGCTTCGTGAGTTATCTACACCTAGACATAATTACCGCAAAGCCGATTTCAGTATGTTAAATAATTACTTTGCTAAAATTGACTGGCACTCAGTTCTAAACAAAACTTCAACAAATGATGTCGTCCACGGATTTTACGAAACGATTCAAACAGGGATTGATAGGTATGTGCCGTTGAATCGAAGGTCAGGCGCGCGTAGATATCCTGTCTGGTATAGTAGCCCCCTAATTAAAATAATTAAAGCAAAAAGTAAGGCACATTCGCGTTGGAAACGCTATGGAAATTTGCTCGACTACGACGAATTCGCATTGTTACGGGATAGACAGCGACATGTCCAGGAGACTTGTTACAATAAACACTTGCAGGAGACTGAACGCAGTATGAAAAATGATCCAAAAAAATTTTGGACCTATATAAAGACCATGCGTGGAGGTTCGAATTATCCAAAAATGATGTCTCACAACAACGTTAAATACTCGGATGGGCAGGAAATTTGCGAGGCTTTCAATGACTTCTTCCACGAAGTTTTTGGAAAACCTTCTGACTATGGCCTTGTCAGTTCATTAAATGAGGGTGAAAAAGATAATTGTTCTGACATCATATCCAACTTAAAATTTACGTCGTTAATCGTGGAGAAGTCATTGAATGCTTTAAGCGTTGATAAGGGCCCTGGTTGTGATGGCATGCCTCCAGTATTTTGGAAGAATTGCGCTAAATCTTTAGCTCCTCCAATTAGTTTTATTTTTAATCTCTCTTTGAAAGAAGGCACTTTCCCAAAGGAATGGAAGAAAGCATTTATTGTTCCAATACATAAAAAGGGTTCGCGAACAATAATAGGAAATTATAGGGGGATCTCAATACTGAATACATTAGGCAAAGTATTTGAAAAACTGGTTTACAATGCTGTCTATCCATACATCCTCAGAGGCATTTCTTACAAACAGCACGGTTTCCTGAAAAAGCGATCGACTATATCGAATTTGGCTAGCTTTTCAAATTTTGTTCTAGAGAATACAGATGGCGGTGGGCAGGTTGACGTGATCTACACGGATTTTGAGAAAGCTTTTGATCGCGTCGATCATGTCATCCTGCTCAACAAGTTATACAGACTCGGTATACGCGGCGATCTTTTACGATGGGTCCAATCATATTTATTTAAAAGATCTCAAGCAGTAGTGATAGGAGGATACCGTTCTAACTTTATCGAAATCCCTAGCGGTGTTCCGCAGGGTTCCCATTTGGGGCCTCTCTTTTACAATGCATATTTGTTTGATATCACTGATTCTTTTAAACACTCTGAACATTTAATGTACGCTGACGACAAAAAAATCTTTTATAAAATAAGGTCACTCGGTGACTGTAGGGCTCTTCAAGAAGACCTTAATAACTTAAATGATTATTACATAAAAAACGAGATCACAGTAAACGTCACAAAGTGTCAATGTATTAGTTATACACGTAAAAAAAACCCTATTGTTTACTCATATAACTTTGATGGAATTGTCATTAATAAGGTTAAATTGGTTCGGGATTTAGGAGTTATGTTTGACAATAAATTGTCATTTTCAGATCACATAGACTTTGTCAGTACAAAAGCTTATAAGAACTTAGGCTTTGTTATTAGGTCATGTAAGGTATTTAAAAATATCGAGGCTCTTAAATCGGTGTATTTTGCATATGTGCGCAGCGTCTTAGAATATGCGTGCCCAATCTGGTCCCCACAATACATTATTTATAAGAACCAAATAGAACGGGTTCAAAGAAAATTTATTAACCACCTTAATTATCGCCTCCGTAAACCTCCGATGGCCTATGAAAATAGTTGTCGAGCACATGGTCTGCTAACACTCGATGAAAGGCGCAAAGTTATGGATATGTGTTTGCTTTACGACATACTTAATGGATGCCTCGATTGCCCGGAGTTGGTCACACAGGTAACTTTTAACACTCCCCTGCGGCGCACTCGTCATACTACGATGCTGCACGTGCCTCGGCATTCGACTAATTATGCCAAAAATTGTGTATTGACCCGTATTGCTCGAATTTATAACACAGATTTCTCTCAAGTGGATATATTTAACTGTAATAAACCTACATTCAAAAAACAAATTGTGAAAACCATAAACGAAGGCAAGTGACAGACTACCAAGCTCTTAATATTCAAAATTTTATTTTTCTTAATAATCAACCTTTTTTTTTTTCTCTTAAAAATTTAAACTTAACTATTTGTAATACACCTAAAAATTTAAGCTATTGAATTTAAATACCTCAGTAGTCCGTTCGCATGTTTTATCACTTATCCTAGTTAAACAGGGAAACCTATTATTAGCCATACAATCTGTAATTATACATACTTTGTAATATACTATATATGTATCGCTGTTGGTTGCCTAAATAAATAAATAAATAAATAAATAAATAAATAAACAATCAAGGTCATAGGTCATCATGTCATAGGTGTCAAAACGAAACAGAAACGCGACTATCTTTTGACGCGGTAGGGCAAATCGAACGATTTAAATCTTTGGGCATGATGTATAAACAATTTAATTTCGCATTTGATATTGCAGAATCCTTTGATTGAAATTGAAACATATAAACGCGTATATATATAATTACATTTTTCAGTTATTACATTGGAGTGTATTCGTTGGAATCCCTGAACGGTTTTAATTTATTTTATTTTACCGGAGCGAATTCAAATAAAACTTTATATATACATATAAGTTTTTTTTTTGCTTGTTCGCGAATAATAACTTTCGTATTTTTCATTAAGGCTCCTACAAACAGGCGCGACACGCGACGCGACACGCGACGCGACACAATGAAACCGCTCGTCGCACGGCACGCGATGTCTGTGTGTCGCATCGTGTGTCGCGCCTGTTTTTAGGAGCCTTTATAGACACAGACTAAGAACTTAGCATCAAGCAATCTTCCTAGCCTTTTCCTATGTTGGGGTCGGATTCAGTAATACCGGATGCTGCTGAATACTAGTATTTTACATGGAGTGTGTTCCTATCTGACATCCACAAACCAGTTATGAGTAACACAATACCCTTTGGTAAAACTGGTTATCAGAATTTTGGGGTTATGACTACCCGTAACGACTGTCAAAGATCCATACTTAGTCAAATGAACAAGAAACGATATAACATTATCTACCCTTAGAAACTCACGGAAATCTACGCTTACAAACTCACAAACTTCTACACTTACAAACTCACAAACTCCTACACTTACAAACTCACAAATATCTACTTACAAAGTCACAAATATCTACCCATAGAAACTCACAAACATAGACTTAAAAACTCACAAATATTTACCCTTACAAACTTACAAACATCTACTCTATCTCTATCTAGTTTGTAAGTGAAGATATTTGTGACTTTGTAAGTGTAGGAGTTTGTGAGTTTGTAAGTGTAGATGTTTGTGTGTTTGTAAGTACAAACACACAAAAATCTACACTTACAAAGTCCCAAATATCTACATTTACAAATTTAAAAATATCCACACTTACAAACACACAAACTTCTACACTTACAAACTCACAATCATCTACACTCTCAAACTCATACATTTACAAACTCACAAATATCTACACTTACAAAGTCACAAATAATATACTACTACACTTACAAACTCACAATCGTGAACACTCACAAACTCTTACACTTACAAACTCACAAATATCTACACGTACAAACTCACAAACTCCTAAACTTACAAAATCAAAATATTTTATTTCACATAAGCCTACATGGGCACTTATGAAACGTTAGAAGCTAGGTGCACGGTTCCAATTAGTCGTTTCACACAAAGTCACAAACCTCTTTACTTACAAAGACACAAATATTTACTACACTTACAAACTCACAAATATCTTAGTATTAACTTGCCTTTAGGTTATTTTTGAATAGAGGATTGCGATGGGGCCGAAAGGATCTGGAGTGGCGACTGCGTACCGGAGGACGTAGCATTGGAAGGCCTCCCACAAGGTGGACCGATGACCTTGTGAAGGCCGCAGGAGTCCGCTGGATGCGGGAAGCAAAGAACCGGTCGAAGTGGCGGTGCTTGGGGGAGGCCTATGTCCAGCAGTGGACATCTTTCGACTGAAATGATATTTATGAGAAATTCGTAAAGTTAAAGTTGGTATTTTGTACTTAAATATCACTTAAAAACTCATCGATATCGCCAATGCCAGGCGTCAATGACATCATCACTTAGGTAGGTAAGTATGGGTACTTAAAATTGTGAGAGTTCCGGTCGTTAATCAAATGGACGGCCGAATCAAAAGCGACGCAGGAAAATAAGGTCAGCTGAAAATTACCTATAGGTAATTACGCTCAAGTTTTTATTGTAATGAAAACTTCTTTAGGCTCGTTGGGCCTTTTGGGATGGAGAAAAAGCACTGAACTCGCGTGACTGTCACGCTCAGATATACAGATATATATACAGATGTTGTGAAGCAAGAAGTTTTCACTTCTGACTTGCAGTCGGACTGTCAGTTTTTTTTAAGTTTAATTATAAAACCGGGTTTTATTCCGGAAGTGTTCTTCGCTGTGAATTTTAAAAGATTTGGCAAACGTTGAAGTTTGACATTTGTGTTATCAGACACGATGGAGGTATGTCTCATGTTCCATACAAGTGTCGTAACAAAGTAGGTACGTGCTAGCAATGACAAAACGAACAGAGTAGCACAACACCTGTCAAGTCTACTTATTCCTAACAAATAAAAAGATAAAAAAGTAGACTGAACAATTTAATGAAAAGGTAAAAAAAATACAATATCTAGAATTAAGAATATAAAACCTACCTAATACGCACTCTCAAGGTTAGGAGGTAAATTTATATTACTTGAAGTAACTCCCAGCTCCGCGTCAGGAAAGCTTCCACAATCTTGTGGGCAGGGCAGCTCCGAGGAACAGGAGTCAGGCAGCACCGAGGAAAGAATCTAAGTGCAGTCTCCGCAGTGTCGAGAAGAATTGTAGGGGCGCGTCAGAGTGTCGGCGATCCCAACTTTAGCAGTACAAACACGAGATATATATATGTGATAAATCTCCAGGAATCAGGCAGTACCTTCTGCAGTGAAGATAGTTCACTCAGAACCGAGACGTAAACGTAAACTGAACTGAATTGCTTCTCAAGCTCCTTTTATAGGAAAATCTGGACGTTCTTGAATATTCTGTTCTCTTCGAAAAATCCATGTTCGATTTCAAGTTTATGCTGTCCTCTGTCCTGCCAGTTATCTAACCGGCCAGGTGTAGTAGGCCAAGATGTATAAAACCTCCTGATCAAATTCTGAGAGTGCGTTTAAGAAACTTATAATTATAATAATTTAGAATTTAGTTATTTAGTAGACAACGTATTTAAGTATAAAAGAAATTTAGAATATCCAAAATTATATAAGTAAATGATTTTTAGAAAATACAAACTTAGTGCAACCTTCATTGAATAGGCTGGTAAAAAAATTCTATGAAATAAGTAGACTTCAGTTTGACACTTTTGACGTAAATGTCGTTTAAAGAATAAAATTGAGTAATATGATGAAAAACGAATAAAAAGTATGATGAATGGAAAGAAAAACGTAAGTAGAGTGATATATTAACCATATCTGTAATAAACAGATACTATACACCCCAATACAATAACACAATAGGAATGTTTACTGGGTAAAAAAAAAAAGAAAACTGTTTAGTCCGTCAATTAGATAATAAGAAAAATATTAGACACGTATTTTTTGCTTTATCATGTTAATAAAAAATTACTTAGATAAAACACATTAAACTTGGGGAGTGGGGGCTCGTTAGCTACATATAAAATCTTCTGAGAAGTGACGTCATACCACATTTGAACTCAATGTATCCCCGTAATGTTTCGATTACGTAAAAAAAAAAATACGTGTCCAATATTTTTTAATAATCTACATGACGGAAAAAAAAATTTTTTAGTCTTCATCCCTGTTATAACAACACACAAACAAAAAACAAAACACAGTTTATATCACAATCCGAAATATTTTAAAGAAAATTTCTAATCCATTACTTCATATTTTCAAAGAATTCGTCTGCTTAACAACGTAAATAACACAACGAATTTTGTTTAATTGTCAAAACTCCAAAACAGAGAGGTGTTTGTTATATTCCCTCTGTTTTCTCGGGGGTTACAAATGACAGGCATTACCATTTATAAGTTTGTTACGCACTCACCTCGCGCATTCCCCCTGAGAACTTGATATCCCCTTTCTGAATACTTAATCCGTAAAATGTGTGTGCTGATTTGTATGCGAGACTCGGCGGGGTAATTGTGTACAGTCCGCGTCACGTAAAAAGACCGCTGGCCAGCGAAAAACTGTAACGTTTGTATAGATAGTGTCACATGATAAGATCGCTGGCCAACCGCACAACCATACCATACCATTTTTACGTGACGCGAACTAATACCACGTACCTATGGTTTTGTGGTTACAGTTGTGCGGTTGGCCAGCGGTCTATATACGTGAGGCGAATTTTAACAAATAAAATCGCAATGGGTTTCATTTTGACAATCCACCCACGTCCATTGCGTTACACAGAAAAAAAAAAAGTAGTTGCCACAATCAAGATTTTGTTTAGATTGACTATTACCTTGTTTGCATCTGAGCCTATAATATCAAGCACAATGATCACATCTACTACTTTTATCGGATTGAGATTTGAAACGGGATCTTGATTGGAATTATCACAAAACCTATTTGCAGCAATCAAGTCAAAACATAGTAATAGCTCCAACCAAGATTATTTGATTAAAGTTTCAATGATCTTTATTGAAGTAATCAAAATGCTTGATTGACACAATTAACTTACTTTGTTACAGTTAACATTTTTTAACTTATCTCTTTTTTAACTCTTCTACAATGATTTCATGCTAAGGGTAATCGAAAAACTTGTTTGAAAGTTCAGTCATTTGAACTTCTTATTGCTGCAATCATGTCGTGATGATCAACTTAACTAAGATTTTGATTTATCTAAACAAGATATCGTCAATCAAGCTAAAAAGTCACTTGATTGGAGTGCATTTTTTTCTGTGATATTTACGTTGTTGAGTAGACGAATTTTTCAAACCTATGAAGCAACGGTTTAGTAATATCCTTCAAAACTCTAAGAAATTGAGATTGAAAGTGTTTTACAAAATTAGGGTGATGCTATCCTGTCCAGTACATACATTAGTACATTATAACCCCAAAAATCTGCCTAGCCTTTTTCCAACTATGTTGGCGTCGGCTTCCAGTCTAACCGGATGCAGCTGAATACCAGTATTTTACATGGAGCGACTGCCTATCTGACCTCCACAACCCAGTAAGTGGGTAACACGATACCCCTTGGTAAGACTGGCTGTCAGACTTTTGGGCTTCTGACGACCCGTAACGACTGTCAAAGATCCACAAATGTCAGCCGGGACCAACGGCTTAACGTGCGTTCCGAGGCACGGAGGAGTCTTGGTATGTAAAGATGGTCACCCATCCACGGACCAACCCCGGCATTATAACATTATAACCCCAATAAGTAGATATTTTAAACTAACTGCAACAGTCCGTGTGGTGTCGGACTTAAAGAATAGCAGCTTTAACGACACCCACGGGAGGAAATTGGGTGGCCATTTCCTCCCGTGGGTGTCGTAAAAGGCGACTAAGGGACTTACTAGAGAATGGGCAGCAGCGTTCTCTATGCATTTTTAACACCATACTACGATCGCCAAACCGCCTGCCAAGCGTGGCGATTATGGCAACCCCCCCAACGACAAGCACCAACACCAAAAAAAAATGGCCCCTAGTGCCCGGCGGCCCATCGTCCCTTGACTGCGGAGCGATGGCCTTGTGAAAGCCGCAGAAATCCGCTGAATGCGGGAAGCACAGAGCCGGTCGAAGTGACGGTGCGTGGGGGAGGCCTATGTCTAGCAGTGGACATCTTTCAGCTGAAATGATGGTGATGACCTGCAACAGAGATTAATAATTACATTACTCCGTAATGTCTCGTTTGCCCTCATTTCAGCATAATACAAAAAAGACGAGACAAACAATAGGTAGTTACGCGAGAAGGCGTCGGGCTGTAAACCCATTATTATTTAATGGATGGTTACGTTATGTAAATTCAATACTGTGTATAAAAAGATTACGTAATATTAGCGAAAAATTGTTCATTATTTTATGTCAAGTTTACTAGAAGATAAATTCGTTTATTTCAAAGAATTACGGCTAATCATTTTGATTCATTGAATCAATACGTGATGTTTCCGCTTAAGGGGTGTAAGCGTTCAGGTAGCCCGCCATTTTTTTTACGATTTTTTAATATGCAGCTTATTGTCTGGGTGTGTATTGATTACAGTATAAATCACGATCGTAACAAATATGTATTTAGTTACAGAATTATAATCATTAGAATCATTAATACAACTCTTTATGTTAGTACTAGCTGCGCCCCGCGGTTTTACCCGCATAAGTGTCGATCCCGCGGGAATATCGGGATAAAAAGTAACCTATATGTTAATTAAGGGTGTCAGCTACCTCCATACAAAATTTTATCAAAATTGGTCCAGCCGTTTAGCGTGAAGAAGAGACAAACATACACACACACTCACAAACTTTCGCCTTTACAATATTAGGGTGATAATCCTAAAAATCATGATTTAATGAAAAAGTCTTTCAATAGGATTATGAACTTAGAGAGTTGTATTGATAATTTTATGATTATAATTCTATAAATAAATATTTGTTTCGGCCGCGAATCCTAATTAGATCAACATACAACCTGATACTGATCTGCAAATTGCATAAAACGTAAGAAAATTTTAAATTACGTGGGCTACGCTGACGCTTTCACCTTAAAGGAAGATTATTCTTCTTCTCTGCAGTCGGTATAGAGGACGAATATTCTTCGTAATCACCGATCAGTTTACCAAGCATGGGCATTGGGCAATACTACCGCGTGACTGTTCATTTATCAGACCATAAAAAGGCCATACCTATTGAATCGGGAACGGTAAAACCGCTGTTTATATTTTCAATATTTTAATTGGTTGCATACATTCCTCTCATTTACATTTAGGTGCCACGTAATGCATAACTTTCGATAATATTATGTATCGAGGTCAGCAATATTATTCAGTACCACCAAAATACATCGTCTCCCGTTAATAAATCACCATCAGTATGATTTAATGTGTTTTTCGCTGGCCAGCTTTCGTAAAACTCCATACAATACATCAAATATTCGTGTGACATAATATTCCCATGCGTACCATAACTTTACATAGCCTTGTCCAAACTTGTCTAAAATCCATTTGAAATAACATTAGACATTTTATCTACACCCATACTATAAATCCTCTATAAAAGTTTCTGAAACAGTTAGCTTCTTGCCAACATTAAAACAACCGGTGTCATAGTAACCATAATATCATCCAAACGAGTGTTATAATGTTATACAAAATTTTATTATGCAACTCTTTGCGTTTTCGATCCCTCACTTACTCAACAAACAGCCACATTTATGAATATCAAAAAAAGAACATTGTCATGTACGCGCGTTTTAGTACTCAGCGCCGTAATTAAAAAAGAAAAATCTTATAGGTTATTCGAGCTTACGTCGCTTCCCGCCATTTTTGTTCGATATTAGTATTACAAAAATTTATAAGTTTGTTGTTTACAAAAATGAGTAACACAAGCTTTGATAACACATTTCTAACCAATTATTTCCAGAAAAGTCGAGAAAACAATATGAAAAGGCGTACCAAGATTTCATGAATTGGAAAATATCAAAGAATAGATAACATGGGTGTAGAGAAAGTCTTGTATGCAACTGTACATAATTAGGTATTAAAACACTTTTTTAATACCCCTTATTATACAACAGTTGCATAAATAACTATAAAAAAACCTTTTTTACAGTCCGTTAAACTGATTTTGACTTCTGTTCCGTAGGCATAAGGATGGCATTAAAAGCAAAAAAGTGGTTGCAATACCAACTGTTTACTGCAGCTGCCATTTGTCTTGCCTCCAACGCAATAAAAGTCAAAATCGGTTGAACGGACTATAAAAAACGTTTACTTAAATATCTAATCTTAAATTTAATGGCATCTCGTAGTGGACATTGAGAGGTCGTGACTACTTAACCGGGATTTACTGTGGCTGCCTTAAGCGAATTCAAAGCCTCCAGCCAAGGCGTACAACTTATAAACTAAGCGACTGCATGCTAAGGGCACCCACTGTGGGGTACGAATCTCGGCTTAGGGCGTCGATCGAAAGAGAACAGCAAGGTGGGACAGGCTGGATCAGATCTGGTGCAAAAGTCCTATATCATGACGTAATCTTAATATGTAAGTGGAGCCATGAATATAAATTGAAGTACCGACTGTATGTCGTGCAATATACATCGAACGGAAGTACTCGTCTGCTATTCAAGTTATAAGCTTGTTATTTGAAGTTGTTATCGTAAATATCATCACTTTATTACATGCAGTATAACTTTTATGACGCTGTCCTAATCTAGTAAGTGCATATCGTATAATCAAATAAAATACATGTCCATACAGTATGAATTTATTAAGAGGGAAACGCTAAGGTAGCCCACGAAATTCAATTTTTCTGACGATTTTTGGTAATTTGTTGGTAATTGTCTGGGTGTATGTTGATTAAAGTACGACCATAACAAATATGTATTAACAGTATTATAATTATTAGATTCAGTAATACAACTCCTTAAGTTATATAATAAGGTTTTGAATAGTTGCAGCGATCTAATCGATTTCCACTTTGATTCTCTGACTAAGCAGAAGTCAAAAATCTTGAGTTGTTTGTCAGAGTTGTTGTAAGCAAAGCATTCATAATTTTTTCATTATTTTATTGTTTACATTACATAACTTATTTAAAACTAAGTCTTTATTTAGGCTACATATTTTTTCTTTAGTTTTAAGTTGGCTTGTGAACTATACATGTACCTAGGCTTACAAATTAGCATATTTTAGTTCATGTGGTGTTTACCTTTAAGTAATTGTTACACTGTTCAAAGTTATTAAGACGTTACCTTTTATCAAGATGTTAGTGTAAACAATTGTTGGTGAACCAAATAAATAAATAATCCTAAAAATCATGAAAAAGTTATTCAATAGGATTGTATGAACTTAAAGAGTTGTATTGATGATTTTTATGATTTTAATTCTATAAATAAATATTTGATGCGGCCGCGGATCATATTTAGATAAGCATACAACCTGAGACTGACCTACAAATTCCAAAAAACGTAAGAAAATTTGAATCTCGCCGCTTGACGCTTACCCTTAAAGGAAAGTGATATTGAAGAAACATCATTCTGTAGATATAAAATGCATGTACTTTATTCGCCCTATTGGTTCACTGATGACGTAAGCGCCAATCCCCAAAACGCAAAAGCTTTTAAAGCTCAGTTTCCGATTTCTGATTGGACTAATGTGTCCATTAAGCGGAGGTTCTTCCATCCGAATTTGGCTGAAACAATTGAAGCACTGGCCATTAATAAATGCTTGAAAATGTTTGTAATATACAACTCAAGGGATTATAGGTACCTACAACAGGATGTTTTGAATTTCAATTACACTATATCGGTGTAGCTTGGTGCGGGTAGGGTTACCAGATAGAAAATTTAAAAGTCCGGAGAAAAAACTTGATTTCCATTGAAAAATCCTGAGATTTTCTCGAAATTGCGAATTTTCTCGTAAACTTAATTTGCACCTGGATCACTGAAATGATACGAAACATTGATATGTTTCATTTGGATCATCAGCTCAAAGGATTGGAAAACGACAATTTGTTAGTGCAAACATTATATACAAAAAACTACCTTATAGTATTTGATATATCGTCACCTTAGTAGTGAAGGGAGCTAGTCCACACTAAACTGTTTCCAAGATAAAGATAAATCAAAAATTCACCACTTGATTTTTTGTTCCTATATAGTTTCATTTAACTCCTTTCACGTCTGAATGAAAAACCAAGCCTCTAGTTGAGCTATCACTTAGATCTCTTCATCACTAGAATCTCCGTTTAACGACGAGTATAATGGTTTTCGTAACTTAATTCCGTCAAAAGTGTAGCTTAGCTCTCTTCACCACTAATGCGACGATATAAGCGCCTCAATGGTCATTTTTACGTGAATGGATAACGACTACGAAAAAAACTGAGAGTATGAGTGATACACAATGTCATTTGGTACCTTTTTCTTATATGTATAGATTGTAATGTGTCACCCGCTCACAGTAGTAAAGTAACTCAGTGTATCGCAGTCCTCTCTCGCTCACTGCTCAGTCGCCTCAAATCTACTCTATTTAATTGAAAATTCTAAATATCCTGAGATTTCCAAAATCCGGCCGCAATCCTGAGAAGAGCCTAAAAATCCTGAGATCTCAGGACAAATCCTGAGATATGGTAACCCTAGGTGCGGGCGACATAAGATGAACAGTTCTTCTTGGATTTACATTTTGACCTCACTTTAGCACCCTCGAAAACCATGAAAACGACATCCATAACGAAAAATATGAAAATTTTCGCCGCCGCCATCTTAGATTTCTATTTTGACCAAAGAAAAAGTCACATGGAGGGAGGTGACGCATAACATGTAGCGCTTTTCGATTAAATCGATTCTACCTGTCAACTCCTACTGTAAACTGCGTTGAAAGAACTTCGTTCCAATAAAACACTTCAATTTTACAAACATTAAGAGTGCCAACCCTAACGCTCCAATGGAGCGTAGGTAATTATTTCTACAAATAGGCCTAGTTTCCCTATTGTCTATTTATATTCTGTGGTGGTTACGTGTGAATAGTGTCGCTGCAGCTTCTTGCAGTTGCGTTGGGTACACTACAACTTATTTTTTATTTCGACTTATTCCACTTATCTCCCCTGAGAGAATCCCCCTCAGTGAAAAAAACTTAACCCTAATGTAAAAAAATCACTTTCAGGGGATCTTGGAATAAGTTATTTTTTGTTTTTTCAATTCTAGTTTTCCCTCCTTAGCGGGATTATCAGGGGTGAATTCTAGACTGTTTTCAGATTCCACTTTTCCTCCTAAGGGGGATTTTCAGGGGGATTTGTGGACTAAGCCAAAATTTCGACGTGTTTGCGTTGTCGCTAGTAGTTTCGATGTGGTTACGTTGTGGCTAGTGTTTGCAGACAGACAGATTACGATGTGGCCGGCCACTAATGCGCGGTCTCGCTAGTCGCTGGTGGTTGCGTTGTGGCTACGGCGTGGCCTTGATGTGGTCGATACCGCCCAGGCGGCTGATTTTGACGGCCAAATGTGGTCTGTGTGAATAAACTACTCATTTTCATACAAATTAGTGCCCGTCGACGTGTCGTCGTTGTGGTGTTTAGTTTTTTTTTTTTTTTTTAAACGTTGCCCCACACTAGGAATTTCTCCTGTATCGTGGGTGCGTTTACAAACATTTAAACTCACAAACACAAACAGCCAGACCCGGAACAACTACTTGTAGGTCATACAAATATTTGTTCCGTGCGGGAATCGAACCCGCGACACGCAGCGCAGCAGTCAATCGCTTAACCACTGCGCCAACCGTGCCGTCAATGGTGTGGTTTTGGTATCTAATATACGTGTGATCGGGTCACCTCATTTATCTATCCCATTGGATCTATCTAATACATTAAAAAAAAAAAAAAAAAAAAAAACAATCACAGATTGTTTTATATGCCGTCTATTTATCTTAAAAATTAGGAAAGATACTTCCTAAATTATTAAGATAAATAGACGTAAGTACATCAAATCTTAACGACGTAAATAACGCCCTACTGCAGGTCCAAAATTGTTTCACTGCTAATAATTTACTATTAAATGGAAAAAAAAAACTAACTGCATGAGATTTGCTATACCGAATGTTAAAAGTAATGATTGTGGCATAGTATTTAAATAAATGCTTTGAGTTTGAGTCTGAAGCCCTTAACTGAACCATTAGTGAAGTCGGATTAAATTCTGACGTAATAACTCATTAGTCTTTGTTAAAGCTTGAAGCACTGCAAATGAATATAGCAATTAACGGCTTTTACAATATTCAGTCTGCGATGCAGCGAATTATTGCCGAGAATAATAATCATGAGCTCAGATGTTATTAAATACAACAGTCAAAGCCAAGGGTAGATAAAAGCTTGTTTGAACAGAATACTAAATCAGGGCTCGAAGAGGATTTAATAAATTAGCGTAGTTTATCATAGCATGGCAACACTCTAGAGACGTACCTATGATGAATTATTTTGGGTGGCAATAATAGCGTAACTGAAATATTCAAGCTTTTTAAATTGTTTGCTCAAGAGCCCACTAATGTTCTAATCAGTGGCGTAACTAGTCATAAAGGGACCCTACATCGAAAAGCAAAAAGGGTACCCTTGTTGCGGGCCCTTTTTACCCGACTGCGGCAAATCTCCAAAGGAAGGGATTTTTGTTTACAAAATAGCGTACTAACATGCTAGATTAAGTTTCCATTGTAATTTTACTAAGAGAATGCAAGAGCGAGTGAGTTGAGCTAGAACTAGCTCCTGCCCGCGACTTCGTCCGCGTGAAATTTCGGCCCACCCATCGCGTCGCATCCCGTCGTTCGCCCGCGCTTTTCTTTGTTATCGCTTAGTGTTCTTTCTGACTTTTGTTCTTTTCGCTTTGCTCCTAAGGATCATAGCGTGATGTTATAATAGCCTATAGCCTTCCTCGATAAATGGGCTATCCAACAAAAAAAAAAAAAACTATTCGAACCCGTATCTAGTTCCTGAGATTAGCGCGTTCAACCAAATAAACCAAACCAAAAAAACAACCAAGAAAGAGGGTAGACCGTTTTGTCTGCTTATAAACACCAACCCGCAATGACTTCAGTTTATCCGTGATCATGGTGCTTGCAACAGCGCCAAAATATCGGTAACTCAAATCAAATATAAAATAAATAATGTTATAAATTATAAATTGTGAACTAATATACGATCGACAGACAAAGCCGTTGTTTTGGATAGCGATCAATTTGCTTTTATCTCTGCAGTTCATTGCATCAATCCAACCGTGCGAGCCGAGATTAAATTGACCAAGCGGTTATCGATAAAATATTCGTAGCTAACGAGCTAACGTACAACACTAACAATTGTGCCTATCGATATTGTGTTACGAGTATTTGAATAATTAATATCTTTAGTTTTTATTAATGCTTCAGTTTAAAAAAAGGGTTTGAGCATCCTTTTAGACAAACAATGCCTGTGTTAGGAGACTCCGCTCTTCCATAGCACAGCAAAATAATTACCTACTTAAAATATCAAATAAAAATGTGAATGAAGTCTATGTGAGAGTCTAAATGGTACTTTATGTGCTCCGAAAGTGCCTCAGTGTCAGCATATGTATGAAATCCAATTAGTTATTATATTCTTACATTCATAATTTTTTGTTGTATAAGTACCTAAATATTTTTGTTTATCTTGGTGTGTAGTTGAGCAGAAAATAAAATAAAATTGCCTAAAAGCAAACATGGTTTTAGTCTGTGGAATTTGTGCAACAATGTCAGTCCCCCTTTTCTGTAATAAGTCTGGATCATAGTTATGGCAGGGTTTTATGTTTTTTTTTAGACTGTTTGGATAATGTACATTTTCCTACGGTAGTAAATGTATGTATTGGTTGGACACGATGGAGTTTATTTATAAACGTTGCTAAACATAAGTAATGATTAGAGACTGTTTAACCATACATTTTTGACGTTTGAACGTCACTTAACTTTAAGCAACGTTTATGAATAAACCCCAATATGTCGAAGTATTTTAAAGATCCAGGTAAATACTACTTGTACTTAGTTTGTTAAATAAAAAATAAATAATAAAATACATATCTTTAATTCAGACCTAATTTAATCCACAAGTTATTAGTGGTTAGTAACAGATTATGCTTAAATATGCTATGTTAATGTTGTTAGTAGGTAGGTACATGAATCAATTGCCTTTGGATGGGGCAGTCCAGTCTGCCAGCAACCATTTTCAGCATACTGTTACAAGTGTTACGCAAGCGTTGTAGTAAGGAAGTCACTTTCTTACGCATGATGGCGTGAAAGCCATCCGTGCGAGCTGCAGCCAGTGGCGGCGCAAGACCTAAACTTAATGTGGGCAAGGTACATTTCGCGAGGCCCTCTGTTGTGCAAGAAGAAGGGAATATAAAATAAAAAAGCGAGACTGCATCTGCATGCGGTAGGTACTTTGATTGGCTTTCTAATAAGGGGAAGTCCCGAGCTTATGCCACGTCTCTGACCGAGGACTCTCCGCGATAGCAGCTTAACGCCAACTAATGTTGCCAGACTAAATATAAACGAATGATCAGAAACGATAGAGATGAGATTTTTTAATTAATTAATGTTATAACATAATAAAGTAGTTTATTAGAAATATCGATTATTTCATTCACATTCATTTCATGCGCCGAAGAGTGGAATATCTTTAAGTTGAGAATTAATTTGAATCTATTTATATAAGACCTTTTTTTTTTTTGACGCTGAGAAATGCATCACGCATGTCCGCTCGTCGGGGGACGAGACGGGGTATGTGGGACTCCCTGCCAAAATGGCAGTATACCCACTAAAACTCAGCGGAGTTCCCTCATCGCCTTGATGGGAGGGTCATGGGAAACCGGCACAGCCTTTACGTCCACAACCCTCCCGGTGCATGCCCGCCTAGCTGGCGGGCCCCGCATGCCCCTCAGCCTGGGGGCGATATGGGAATGACCGGGAACACCTGGCCATTCCCGTCCGACACTAGTGGAGGCCTGAGCAATACAGGCAAGGGTGCCCCCGCACCCGTTGCCTGCTGGCCTCCACCTGGGACCTCGCGCCAGACGACCCGCGTCCAGGCGCCCTTGGTCCCTCCACGACGGGTCAGGTTAGTGGCCCCGCCGCCTACCACTTTTCGGCCGCAGAGGATAGGGAGAGCGGCCAACGCAATACCGACACTCCTCTTCCTCTGCGGCCCCACCGCGTCCGCCATTCAACGGGTGCGACCCCGTCAAGGCCGCGGAAGGTAGGGAGAACGGCTCACCGCAATACCGGCACTCCTCTCCCGCCGCGGCCTCCCACACTCAGCCGCGATGATTCGACATCGCGGCCCGCCTCAGTTGCGATGTCGCCAAAGCGGCACCGCAACCTATGGCCGCTACGTCGTCGGCTTAGCCGCAAAAGCCCTGACGAGCGGCACCCCCCTCGGGTTCCTCTTAGCTTCACCGTGGCCCTCCAAGCCACGGCTACTGAGCCGCCCCGCCTCGACAATGCGGGAACCCACCGGGGGGGATTTATTATAAGACCTACCTCAACCTTGTGGCATTTACTTTTGGATTTTCCATACATTTTCAAATTTATTTTCGGCTGTGAGGCACGAGGCCCGTTGCACCGCGAGGCAAACATTCCAGAAGCACTACAACGCCGCGGCAACCGCAACATCATCCTGAAAGCGTTGTTTTATTGTACGTAAACGTTGTTGTTTTGTTGTTAAACGGGACATTTTAAATCTGTTTATACGATTAAAGTCGCATAGGAAATGTATCTTGTTAGTGTCCACTTCAAAATGAAAAATATTTTGTCCGAAATGCTGTAACCGCAACGATTTACCAATTACTCGACTTTTTAAAGAGGTCTTTAATGAGTTACCGACTGAAATATACTTCCTTACATCGTCATTATCTGCGTAATCTTTTCTCAACATTTTTTGGGGAAAGCTTCTAGTCTAACCGAATGCAGCTGAATACCAGTATTTTACATGGAGTGACTGCCTATCTAACCTCAACAACCCAGAAATACTTCCAAATATACTTCCTTAGCTATATAGGGTGAATTTTACCAATGTAACTAACCGCGATCAGGTCATAGACCACGTTTAAGAGCTGTCAGAGTGACATTATTTTCTGTGGAATAATGACACTGACAGCTCTTGAACGCGGTTAAGATGTACTGATCGCGTTTAGTTTCTATGGTGAAAATCGCGCTTACATACATAGGTAACTAAACGGAGTTTAAAACTTGAAACAACATAAAATGTTACCTACAATATGAAATGTGAAATCCCTCTCAACAATATTCCACAAAGAAATATCTTTAAAGATGACTTTACGATTAAGTATACTTTAGCATGGCTAGTTTATATTTTCCCGAGCTGGAGGCAACGGAAAAGCTTCGACAGGGCAGACATTTAAACGTATAATGTTGCACAAAGTAATTGGCTTTGAACGTTAGAAAAATGGAGTGGATGAAATGGTAGGTACAGAGTGAATTTTTGCACGAATAACACTTTGACGAAACACTATGTAGAAAGTTTTACAATATAAATATGATAGTGTTCTGCAAGGACTGGTTATTGCTATATTCCAACCCGTCTTTTTTTTTTTACCTATCCAAAGCAAAAGGAGGAGGTTCTTTTTATTTTAGGAATTTACTTACACTCAGCTCTTATTCGACTCAACAATATACCAGGGCCTCAAGTCTGCTATTACAATAGTGTCAGAATGGTCTCTTGATTGTGAGTTTTTGACAGATTTGCCATACAAATACTGTCAAATACTGACAATGGCGAGACCATTCTGACACTATTGTAATAGCAGACTTGAGGCCCAGACCACAGCGATGTCCTACTTACCATCGATTTGTTGCTGGCTAAGCACATTATCTAATCGCTTCAAAAATCAAATGTTTTGTTAAGGTGATTTATGCAATATTTGTTTCAACCTAGTTATTAATACTGCAGACGCAATCATAATCGTGTAACTAAGTGCTAACAACTTTTTTCCGTAAATACTCGTAATATAGAAATTATCTACATGTTTAGGACCTTCATTATTAGTATTTAAGTATATATTAACATAATTAACTAACTATTGCACTATTCATAAAACTTATGTTATATATTTTTTAAGAAATCAGTTGTCCTAATAATACCTAATTTTAAGAACGCATGCCGCCTGTGATACAGGTTTATTAGTACAGGCATCATACTTTGTAATACCTACATTATTTCTAAGATTTATACTGTATTTTTCCAATTATTATTTTTGAATAAATTTTATTATTTTATTTATTATTCTGACAATGTTTATGAACATAACACGACATTTTATGGATGGTGAAATAGAATGTATCAAACTCAGAGTTAAGGTACATTTCCTAAGGCGGCCGCAGATCACAGGTGGCTGCGGCAATGCCGCCCAACCGCAATGACAGACCGTAGCGACATTACAGCACTCCGATTGCAATTACACTCTTTTAATCGTAACCAGGATTTTGAAGGAAATTGCTAATCCTGTGCTTCATAAATGTTAGAAATAGATCTGATCAACAACGCAATAGGGATGATGCCTGGGTAAAAAAAAGTGAAACTATTTAGTCCGTCAATCTGATAATAAAAAAATATTAGACACGTATTTTTTACTTTCATCATTTCAGCCGAAAAGCGTCCACTGCTGGAGATAGGCCTCCCCCCAAAAAGGGGGGGGGGGGTTTGCCATAATCGCCACGATTGGCAGGCTGGTTGGCGATCGTAGTATGGTGTAAAAATGCATAGAGAACACTGCTGCCCATTCTTTAGTATTCTCAGTCGCCTTTTACGGCACCCAAGGGAGGAAATGGGCTATAGTGCTATTCTTTACGTCTGGCACCCCACGGAACCTTTTTTACTTTATCTATTGTGGCGGTATCAACAACGACACATGCGAACTACGCATCAAAGACCTTACGTCACAAATCCTGCATCGCGCTATCAGTTTTTTCTTTTTTTTTTATCTAGGGCATCTCAGAGTGTAACCACTAAGGTTCCGACTCTTTAACCGGACTTTCCTGTGGCTGCCTTAAGCTACTAACGAAACTTAATGCCTCCAGCCAGGGCGTAATCAGAGTTTACCGCGCGACTAGCATATATACAACATCCCGACATCAACCATTGGGCAGTTGCCCACCAGACACAATACCCGTCTGGTCGGAGGATCCTCCCTTTACTATAGAGTATGAGTGAACTTTACACCCTGTTCCTCATACCTCTAAAATATTAGTAAAAAATGACTTGGATAAAACACTTAAACTTGGGGAGTGGGGGCTCGATACGTCACAGCTATGTATAAAATTTAGTGAGAAGTGATGTCATGCCACTTATTTTTTTTTTTTCGCCGTAATGTTTTGATTATATAAAAAAGAAAAAATACGTGTCCAATATTTTTTTTTGTCATCATCTTATTAATGTTTTTGAACTGTCAAAATGAAAACTATTGCTATTGTGAGTGTGTTACGCAATTACCCAGCTGGTTTCTATGTATTTCTATGAAAACACTTCCGTAGATGTTGATAGTGCCGCTTGCTTCTGCGGTCGAGTCATCTTTAGGCTGTCAGTGGGTATCACTAAAACCGGCAAGACGTACCTATTTTTGTTTGACAAATGGGCTTCTCAAAACTGAAGAAGCGAAGTGCCGCTGGCGTCGAAGATGTAACGTTGCGTTCCGAATCAAAACTAGTCTGTTTTTTTTTTAACCGACTCAAAGCTAAAATAAGAATCGGTTCTCAGTTCGTCGGAATGTTTTATATAACGGGTGTAAAAAGAAACTTAACGAAGCCGAGGGTCACTTATACTCCCTCTCATTGTGATATTTTATTTTTTTGTATTAGACCAGACCTGGGAACGTTCTGGTTACGGAGATATTGAAGGTATTCCAACTTTTTTTTACTTTTTTTTCATGAAAACAAGTTTTAAATGTTATAAATTAACTTTAAATGACCCCCACAACTCTTGTACCGTTGCATGCGCATGGGTGCATGCAATGGTACAAGAGGACACGCAAAACATTGTGCATATGGATGCACAATGTTTTGCGTGCGTTACATTGCGCGCTGCAGTAAACAGCGATTTTTCACAAAAATAAAAGTCGTTTCCCAGCAAGAATTTTTACTCAATGTTGCTTAGTTTGATGTACAGAATGCGTAGGTAAGAGCTGATGGGATGGGGAAGATGTGCTGGATCTTTTTACATCCTGTATTTTTTTTTTTATGTTTGTTCCCCGATTATCCGAAGACGGCTGGTCTGATTTAAAAAAAAAATTTTTTTGTTTGAATGGATATACTTTCCAAGTGGTCCCTTTGTCGTCAGGTCAGGATCTGATGATGGGATCTTGGAGAAATCGAAGGAACTCTTCAAATATCATAGACGCAACTATAGCAATTTGGGTATTATTTATAGTACCTAACTAGTGCATGGTGCAATGGTGAACCAGGAGAACTCTTCAACAAATTAATTGTTGAAGAGAATAAATGTGTTTTTGTTTATATTCATTGTTTATTCCCCCCTTTATTATGTAAAATTATTAACCAGTCCGCAATAAATATTAGTCAGTATTTATTTATTGCTATTGATTTAGTTATCAGTATTTATGTATTGCTGATGATAATTGCTAACTAGTGCTTTTGTTTATTTCTAATAATTGTTGAATGTTACTTGTATGGAATTAATTAAAGCTTATTCATTCATTCATTCATTAACCAGTCCGTCTCGTATTCAATCCTATCGACAGGTATGCACAGGTAGGATATTAATATTCGGAAACGAGGCGGTCCATAACTACTGGCGAATAATTGATTACTTCACACCCCCTTCCCCTGCCCCCGCTAGACCATACATATTCAACGATGGAATTCACAAATTGATATACTGAGAATACCGTATTTCTATCAATATCCCAAACTTCAGAGCGTCCATCCCGCGCGGGCTGGCAACGTGGCATTTCTAGAGGATTTTCGTGATTATTTTATTAAATTTAAATCAAAGTCGTTCGTCGTCGCCGTTGTATTATATAATTATTTTTAACATTTAAGTAAATACAAATATTTAGTCGTAATACTGCAAATAGAAAATAATGGTCAATTTTTTTTGAGTAAATACCAAAATAACTGTAAAAAAATAGCATAAATACCAACCACCACCATATAATAAAATAAACCAAACCAAACCAAATACCAGAATCAATATTCCAATAATATTAAATTTATCTATCTTGCATAGAGTCGCAGCATAATACTGAGCGATAGCCGTTTTGCGTGGATGTGACGCATTTTCCCCAGTAATATTCTTATTTCTTTTGTGTTTATGTTCTTTTTTTTGCGTCATGTTTACCGCAAATAAACGTATTTTCTTTCTTTTTTTTTTTTCTATACTAATATTATAAAGGTGAAGAGTTTGTTTGTTTGTTTGAACGCGTTAATTTCAGGAACTGCTGGTTCGAATTGAAAAATTATTTTAATGTTGGATAGCCCATTTATCGAAGAAGGCTATAGGCTATATAACATCACGCTATGATCCTTAGGTGCCAAGCAAAAAGAACAAAAGTCAGAAAGAAACGCTAAGCGATAACGAAGTAATAGCGCGGGCGAGCGACGGGATGCGACGCGATGGGTAGGCCGAAATTTCACACGGACGAAGTCGCGGGCAGAAGCTAGTATAATATATGTATTAATACCAGATCTAGTGCTTGGCTGAAAAAAAATAGTACTTTGATTTCAATTTAATAAAATAATCACGAAAAACCTCTAGAAATTCGATGTTACCAGCCCGCGACGGATGAACGCTCTTGAGTTTATTCATCAAGTGTAGAATCCCAGGAGGCAAGAACGCTTTGACTGCTGAAGCCTAACAAAGGCCTCTAACAAATTCCATTACTTCCAAACTTTCAATTTAGTTGTAGTACGTACACGGTCCAAAGAATGATCTCCATTGATTTTATTAACCTATTTCATTCATTCAACTACTGCTGTCTCGGTAGACTATTGGTTGCGCAACTGCAGAGCGTGCGGAATTGACTCCGAGTCAGTGTTTTGGGTTTTTCAATAGGGATGTCTTCTCAGTAGATTTTATACGTAACTGTGACGTGACGAGCCAAGTTTAATGTGTTTTATCTAAGTAATTTTATATTAATACTAGCTTCTGCCCGCGACTTCGTCCGTGTAAAATTTTGGCCCACGACCCACCCCGTCGTCACTTTTTGTCGTTTTGCTCGGCTTCTTAGGGGCGTAGCGTGATGTTTAATAGCCTATACACTTATTTTGTTGCGAAGTTATTTTAAAATTATGATATCTCCTAAGATGATGATTGAAATCAAGTGATGTCAGGGACAATTTTATTTACATTTAAATACTTGTGATTAATAACATATTTATTTGGATATGGATTAATATTATGTTGACAAAACTCCTTCGCTAATAATGTCCATTTCAACCAACTCATAAAATTTGATGTAACTTTGTATTGTCTTTCTTTCATTTAAGATACTATGTTGTTTAAAAGGAATTGATCCTTATAAATGACTCTTTCGGTTGGTATCATAAAATACAGGGTGTTTTATTTTTTCACATTTCACCGGTTCTATTCCCGGCTCAAGCAGGTGATTTTGCAAAAATCTTTAAATGCGGTTTTAATTATTTTTGAAAATAAAGGAATGTTTCCTTTACGTAAAATTTGCCATCATTAGTATTAAGGGTACTTTTCCTCCAACCACGGTCTTTTTTTTCCAACCTGTGCCTCAAGTCTGCTATTACAATAGTGTCAGAATGGTCTCGCCATTGTGAGTATTTGACAGTGTTTGTATGGCAAATCTGTCAAAAACTCACAATGAAGAGACCATTCTGACACTATTGTAATAGCAGACTTGAGGCCCTGTATATGTATACTTTTTGGGTGAACAAAAATCATGGAACTCGTGTCATCGTCACCGACCGCTTTAGTTACTTAGTTTTCACTTCTATCGGCAATCCCCAAAGACTGCCCCGTCTTTTTTTTTGGGTGGGAAATTATCAAATAACTTCTCCCGATCTGGGTGGACACACCATACACAAACACACAAGTGTGTGTTTGCATAGATGTTTTAGCGTATTTATGCATGGGTGTTTGTGTATTTGTGCATGTGAGTTTGTGTGTATTTGTGCATGCTTGTTTGTGTGTTTTTGCATGCGTGTTTGTGCGTGTTTTTGCACGGGTATTTGTGCGTGTTTGTGTGTTTGTGCATGCATGTCAGTCTGTTTGCGCAAGGGTATGTGTGCGTATTTGTGCATGCATATTTGTGTGTTTGTGCATGAGTGTTTGTGTATTTGAGCATGGTGTTTGTGTATTTGTTTGTGTGAGTGTGTGTTTGTGTATGGTGTGTATTTGTGCATCGATGTTGGTTTGTAGTTGTGCATGGGTGTTTGTGCGCATTTGGGCATGCTTGTTTGTGTGTTTGTGCATGCGTGTTTGTGCATAGCTATTTGTGTGTATTTGTGCATAGGTGTTTGTGTGTGTGTGTTTTGCATAGGTATATGTGTGTGTTTGTGCATGGGTGTTTGTGTGTTAGTGCTTGGGTGTTTGTGTATTTGTACATAGATGTTTCTGTGTGTTTATGCATGGGTGTTTGTGTGTATTTGTTGTGCATGGGTGATATATTTGTGCATGGGTGTTTGTGTGTATTTATGCAAGGTTAATTGTGCGTGTTTGTTCATGGATGTTTGTGTGTTTGTGCTTGAGTGTTTGTGTGTAGTCGTGCATAGGTGTTTGTGTGTTTGTGCATGCATGTTAGTCTGTTTGCGCAAGGATATGTGTGCGTATTTGTGCATGCGTATTTGTGTGTTTGTGCATGAGTGTTTGTGTATTTGAGCATGGTGTTTGTGTATTTGTTTGTGTGAGGTTGTGTTTGTGTATGGTGTGTATTTGTGCATCGATGTTTGTGTGTATTTGTGCATAGATGTTTGTGTGTGTTTATGCCTGGGTGTTTGTGTGTTTGTTTGTGCTTGGGTGTTTGTGTGTATTTGTGCGTGGGTGATGTATTTGTGCATGGGTGTTTGTGTGTATTTATGCAAGGTTAATTGTGCGTGTTTGTTCATGGGTGTTTGTGTGTTTGTGCTTGAGTGTTTGTGTGTAGTCGTGCATAGGTGTTTGTGTGTTTGTGCATGCATGTTAGTCTGTTTGCGCAAGGATATGTGTGCGTATTTGTGCATGCGTATTTGTGTGTTTGTGCATGAGTGTTTGTGTATTTGAGCATGGTGTTTGTGTATTTGTTTGTGTGAGGTTGTGTTTGTGTATGGTGTGTATTTGTGCATTGATGTTTGTGTGTATTTGTGCATAGATGTTTGTGTGTGTTTATGCCTGGGTGTTTGTGTGTTTGTTTGTGCTTGGGTGTTTGTGTGTATTTGTGCGTGGGTGATGTATTTGTGCATGGGTGTTTGTGTGTATTTATGCAAGGTTAATTGTGCGTGTTTGTGCATGGGTGTTTGTGTGTTTGTGCTTGAGTGTTTGTGTATTTGAGCATGGTATTTGTGTATTTGTTTGTGTGAGTGTGTGTTTGTGTATGGTGTGTATTTGTGCATCGATGTTTGTGTGTATTTGTGCATAGATGTTTGTGTGTGTTTATGCATGGGTGTTTGTGTGTATTTGTGCAACGGTGTTTGTGTGTATTTATCTGTGCATGCTTGTTTGTGTGTTTGCGCAAGGGTGAATGTATTTGTGCATAGGTGTTTTAGTGTATTTATGCATGGGTGTTTGTGTGTATTTGTGCATGCTTGTTTGTTTGTTTGTTTGGCATGCGTGTTTGTGCGTGTTTTTGCATGGGTATTTGTGCGTGTTTGTGTGTTTTTGCATTCATGTTAGTCTGTTTGCACAAGGGTATTTGTGTGTATTCGTGCATAGGTGTTTTAGCGTGTTTATGCATGAGTGTTTGTGTGTGTTTGTGCATGGGTATTTGTGTGTATTCGTGCATAGGTGTTTATGTGTTTATGCATGGGTATTTGTGCGTGTTTGTGCATGAGTGATTGTGTGTGTTTGTGGTTGGGTATTTGTGTATTTGTGCATAGGTGTTTGTGTATTTGTTTGTGTAAGTGTGTGTTTGTGTATGGTGTGTATTTGTGCATAGGTGTTTGTGTTTGTGCTTGGGTGTTTGTATGTATTTGTGCATGGTTTGTATGTATTTGTGCATGCGTGTTTTTGTAATTCTGCATCGGTATTTGTATATATTTGTGCATAGGTGTTTGTGTGTATTCGTGCATAGGTGTTTGTGTGTTTATGCATGAGTATTTCGACGGTCCCTACGTACATAAAGACCTGTCAAAAATTTATTTTATTTAATTGCTCAATTGGGTTTAGATTTTCCATATGCACATACCTGTATAGTTATATATTTTTAATATTACGTATTTAACGTTATTTACAAATTGTACATACAATTATTTCTAGAGCAGTTTGAACATAAATAACGCTTTCCTGTAAACCTCGGTTTTTGACATGTCTTTATGTACGTAGGGACCGTCGATTTGTGTGTTTGTGCATGTGCGTTTGTGTGTATTTGTGCATGCTTGTTTGTGTGTTTATGCGTGTTTTTGCATGGGTATTTGTGCGTGATTTTGTGTTAGTGCATGCATGTTTGTCTGTTTGCGCACGGTTGTTTGTGTGTATTTGTGCAAAGGTGTTTTAGTGTATTTGTGCATGCTTGTTTGTGTTTGTGCATGCGTGTTTTGTGTTTGTGCATGCATGTTTGACTGTTTGCGCAAGATTGTTTGTATGTATTTGTGCATGCTTGTTTGTTTGTTTGTGCATGCTTGTTTGTTTGTTTGTGCATGGGTGTTTGGTGTATTTGTGCATGTATGTTTGTGTGTATTTGTGCATGCTTGTTTGTTTGTTTGTGCATGTGTGTTTGTGCGTGTTTTTGCATGGGTATTTGTGCGTGTTTGTGTATTTGTGCATGCATGTTTGTGTGTTTGTGCATGGGTGTTTGTGTGTATTTGTGCAAGGGTGATTGTGTGTATTTGTGCATAGGTGTTTTAGTGTATTTATGCATGGGTGTTTGTGTGTATTTGTGCATGTGTGTTCGTGTGTATTTTTTGCATGCTTGTTTGTGTATGTTTTTGCATGGGTATTTGTGCGTGTTTGTGTTTTTGTGCATGCATGTTAGTCTGTTTGCGTAAGGGTATTTGTGTGTACTTGTGCATGTGTGTTTGTGTGTATTAGTGCATGTGTGTTTGTGCATGCGTGTTTGTGCGCAATATTGCATGGATATTTGTGCGTGTTTGTGTGTTTGTGAATGCATGTTTGTCTGTTTGCGCAAGGTTGTTGGTGTGTATTTGTGCATGCTTGTTTGTGTGTGTTTATGCCTGGGTGTATGTGTGTTTGTTTGTGCTTGGGTGTTTGTGTGTATTTGTGCGTGGGTGATGTATTTGTGCATGGGTGTTTGTGTGTATTTATGCAAGGGTAATTGTGCGTGTTTGTGCATGGGTCTTTGTGTGTTTGTGCATGCACGTTTGTGCGTGTTTTTGCATGGGTTTTTCTGCGTGTTTGTGTGTTTGTGCATGCATGTTAGTCTGTTTACGCAAGGATATTTGTGTGTATTTGTGCATGGGTGATTGTGTGTATTTGTGCATGCTTGTTTGTGTTTGTGCATGCGTGTTTGTGCATGGCTGTTTGTGTGTATTTTTGCATAGGTGTTTGTGCTTGGGTGTTTTTGTGTATTTGTGCATAGATGTTTGTATGTATTTGGGCATGGGTGTTAGTGTGTATTTATGCAAGTGTAATTGTGTGTTTGTGCATGGGTGTTTGTGTATTTGTGCATGTGTTTGTGTATTTGTGCATGCGTGTTTGTGCGTGATTTTGCATGGGTATTTGTGTATGTTTGTGAATGCTTGTTTGTCTGTTTGCGCAAGGTTGTTTGAGTGTATTTGTACATAGGTGTTTTAGTGTTTATGCATGAGTGTTTGTGTGTGTTTGTGCATGGGTGTTTGTGTGTATTTGTGCAAGGGTGTTTGTGTGTATTTGTGCATGAGTGTTTGTGAGTATTTGTGCATGGGTGTTTGTGTATTTGTTTGTTTGTGTAAGGGTGTGTTTGTGTATGTACACAAATGTATAATGTATAATGTTTGTAGTGTATGTTTGTGTATGGAGTGTGTTTGTGCATGGGTGTTTTTGTGTATTTGTGCATGGGTGTTTTTGTGTATTTGTGCATGGGTGTTTGTGTAAGTATGTGTTTATGTATGGTGTGTCCACCCAGATCGGAAGAAGTTATTTGATAATTTCCCACCCAAAAAAAAAACGGGGCAGTCTTTGAGGATTGCCGATAGAAGTGAAAACTAAGTAACTAAAGCGTTCGGTGACGATGACACGAGTTCCATGATTTTTGTTCACCCAAAAAGTACACATATATACACAGTATACATATAGCTCACTAGCTTTTGCCCGCGGCTCCGCCCGCGTGTATGTCGGTTATTGCGTAAAAAAGTAGCGTATGTCCTTCTCCATATCCGAGGTTATATCTCTGCTAAATTTCATGACGATCGGTTCAGCGGTTTAGGAGTGAAAACGTAACATACAGACAGACAGACAGAGTTACTTTCACATTTATAATATTAGTATGGATGTATTAAAAGTGTAGATACGGGACTTAGTAGCAGCGCCTGGTCCTATCAAACTGAGAGATGGCCCCTAGTTGGCAATCAGTCGTGCACGGGATATCGTTGATCAAACGGCTCCATAATTACAGTATTTTTTTTTTTTGTGATAAAAACGCATCAAAATGACTTCTTGTGCAGCTGAACAGTGTTTAAATAATACAAGAAAGAAAAATAAGAAACACGGGATTACTTACCACTCGTAATTACAACCAAAAATGCTAATTTGTTGAAAGTTATAATTATATTATTTTAATGTTTGCTTCGCCATGTTTGTTCTGCCACATGCAATGTCATTCATAATCGTAAATATTAGGCCAACATACGGCAGCTAACGCGATTTCGCTCACACGACAGCGACGTCTCATAACTCTGTTCTTGTCTATCGGTAACTGTAGGTTTGCGATTGTGAGCACACTGATCACAGATGTGTGAGTTGTGGTGCATGTACTCGTAGTCGTGCGTAGCATGATAATAAATATATACATAATATATCATTCCATGTAGCTAGTTTAAACTAATATAGAAACATACATGACATCACGCCTGTATTCCCGGAAAGGTAAGGCAGAGGTGTACCTATAGAACACCGCACCTTTAAGTTATTTTTTAAATCCCATGTAATAGGGGGCACAAACCACAAATCCAGACTCCGGGCTGCTACTAAGAAATTCCAGATGGAAAAACCCAATAACACTTTGCCCGACCCGGGAATCGAACCCAGAACCTCACGCTCAGCAGTAGCGCTTGTGACCACTAGACCAACGAGGCGAGGCGATAGATACTTACGTAAATAGGATACCTTTCTACCTATTATATTTTAAAAACATGCCTTCGTACTTATGAAAACTTACTCCTGGTTTTTGATGGTTTAACAGTTTTAATGAGTATTTTACAATAGATTTTGGAAAATACAGTGAAAATGGTGACATGATAACGTATGTCGGTCAGTCTGAATCGGAACTGAGCGGGAAGGCCGGCCGTCCGGCCGACTTGACATCGATGACATTTGACAGCGTCAACTTGGCGTGCAGTGGCGTTGTAATCATGGTCACCCTACTCTAATACATTTTCATACTATTATATTTCAGTGAATATTACCTAAAATATGAATTTCACCGTTATTTTCGCCACATTTATCCAAACTAGGTTACTTTACCTGTCGATTGGTACTTTAACTAAACTTGAACCTATTTTTAATAACGAAATAAACGCCATTGTATTTTAGGCATATTGCCGTCCGAGCGGCCAAATAAAATCGACTCTAACAAATTATTGAACCTATTTTCTAGTGATTTTTCTTGTTTATTCGCTACAACAAATTAGCAACTAATTGTCCATACACATAAGCCTCTATTAATTTGATATTTATGGTGAGATACCTACCTACCTATAACCTGGAAACTAAATATAGCATAACTTTTTGTGTATTTACGTTTTCATGTTTTTTATTTTTGAAACAATTACAACAAATTAAGACCTTTCTTTTGATGCATCATTCGCCTATCTGCGTTATTTAGTTTCTGCGTAATCACAGGCGATGACTACGGCAAGTGGCGGTTCTAGCGGCCCACTACTTTTGGTCATAGCGTCTTAATTT
This sequence comes from Dryobota labecula, assembly GCA_947523025.1. Lineage (NCBI taxonomy): Eukaryota > Metazoa > Arthropoda > Insecta > Lepidoptera > Noctuidae > Dryobota > Dryobota labecula. The sequence continues at coordinate 6,687,718 of OX383292.1, forward strand.
TTTTTGCAACAAATTCAGGAAAAGAGGGGTGTATAGTAACAAATCACCACTAATTCCTGGCAAAGTTACATCAAATTTTATGAATTGGCCGTTTGGTTGAAATGGACATCGCTAATAATGCATTAACTTCGAACAAATTTGATTACCATAAAAAAGGTTATAGTGAGTCAATCTTAAAAAATAGATATGTGCTGTCGCGGACTTTTTTTTAGAACTTTTAAAGAGGAACAATTCCATCATACATGATATTTGCGTAACTTAAACCGTTTACGCAGCGCACGCAAAGGAAGCTCTCAAAAAAGAATATTTTTTGCCTGTTTTTGCAACATTTTTCATTTATGCTATATTGATTGTAGCGTGTTGTTATATAGCCTATAATATTTCTCGATAAATGGACTATCCAACAAAAAAAGAATTTTTCAATTCCAATCAGTAGTTCCAATTAGCGCGTTCAAACAAACAAACAAATAAACTCTTCAGCTTTATAATATTAGTATAGATGATAAAGCAAAAAATACATATCTAATATTTTTTTATTATCAGATTGACGGAATAAACAGTTTTTCTTTTTTTTAACCAAGACACATCCCTATTAGGACATTTTTAGTAATGGTTTATTAACCGCTTCCATTTTGATTGATCGTTGTATAAATTAGCATATCATCAGCATTATCAGACCATAATGTTTCCACTGCTAGGACACATGCCTCCTCTCTTTGAGAGGGAGTCGGCTGTAATCCACGACGCGGGCCCTGTGCAGATTGGTAGATGCCACATGTGTAGTAAGGTTTAGTAAGTAGGGACAACACTAGTCGATAGAGACGAGAAGGGACAGCAATGGCGTCCGGAGAGAAACTAGAAACTCATGTAAGAAAATAGTTTTCCCAAGTAAAACATTGTTGTCACATAATTGTTTTATTAAAAACGCAATGATACAACATGTCTTCGATTTTTTTGGTTCTAGAACATGTCGCTTCCCTCACAATGTTTTCCTACACCGTTTATTTACCTAAAATAAATTGCGTATCGATAAATACCTGTTTTATTCAATTTAATAATTTCCATTCTTCTTTAAAATATTCCGTAAATCAGTCCGCAGCACCCCTCTAAGCCAAAACGTAATTAGCGCATAGAATTTATCAAGCTAATATTTAGAACCCCGCGTCAGTCTTGGGATTACGCTGCGGAACTCGTAATTACCACGTCGACTGAATCTAACCATCCATCATGCGGATTATTATAAAATGTAGGATGGCGACCGAGCATGTTTTTAAATTACGGATACTTACAAAGTGGTGGAGTTAGCGGGTTGTGAGCTAGAAATATGTAATTCAGTTACTAACCACATCACGTCTCGACATCCCCTTTAATTTAATATGGAATAATTATTATAAATTAATAATAATAATATATTTTATTTTATTTGACAACATTGGTCCAAAGAACTTATCAACTAAGGGTTAGTATTTATCAACTAATTAATTAAGTACACAATCATCATTAAAAATAATCCCTGCCGCACATGCAGCCGGACCAGCGGGCCTTATACATCATTATTTTTAGTATATGCAAAACCTGAATATAGTTTGTTCAGAATAAGTAACTGAATCGATTCCAATAGTTTTTACACCATGTTATATTTTTTCCCAAAAATATTTAAAAAAGGTTACAAGTTGGACACCGAGCGACATTAAGTACTTGACCATTACGAAAAAGTCCAAAGCCTGCAAGTGTGATGGAAAATGTTATCACCAGTTAATTACAATACAATCGTCGTACGGTTAGATACCTGCTGCCAAATAATATTATTATTAATGAACGCAAGGCGCGGGCGGCGCGGGTGCGCCGCGTGGTGAGCATGTTTTTGTACGGACAACCAGGTAATATAACAAGCTTATAACTTTGTTATTTTTCATGATACAGTTTTGAAATTTTGTACATAAATCCTTTACATAAAAATACTAGACACGTGTTTCGGGTTTCGCATAAACTAAAACTAATGTTGTATAGGTGCATCGTGTTTTTCAGCTAGTACTTTCAAAATACTGTTGCTGCTAGCCCTCATTCTGCTTATTAAGGATGCGGGATAATATTTCTTATATATTTAGGAAAAAACGTGTCCGAAATGAAATTGCAGTACCTAACGTATTTTAATCTCAGATTCATTTCAACACTTAAAACATCGTAAGTTTTCAAACAAAAGTGTGTTACATCCTCTTTTTTTCTACCACTGTTGCTGTTACAATGCAACACGCTTTTGTCTAATAAGTAAGTAGCAGCTGTATAGTAGTAGGTAGTAGTAGTAGCAGTAGTAAGTAAGTAAGTATGAAGTTTCACAGTTTCAGTTTTCAGTAACCGACATAGCTCGAAGCATTGCCAAACTTAATTGGCAATGGGCAGGGCACATTGCGCGCCGAACAGATGGCCGTTGGGGCCGAAAGGTTCTGGAGTGGCGACCACGTACCGGAAGACGTAACATTGGAAGGCCTCCCACAAGGTGGACGATGAACTTATGAAAGCCGCGGGAAGCACAGAACCGATTGAAGTGGCGGTGCTTGGGGGAGGCCTATGTCCAGCAGTAGACGTCTTTCGGCTGAAATGATGAATGATGATGAATTTTCAAAGTTTGAAAATATGTGATTGGGATGATTTTGACATAGACGAAGAAGCTTCATAATCGTTTAAAAATTAAGAAGTATCAAACGGCGTATTCCGATTTAGACAGGAATGGGAGAATGGAAATAGGTCGAAAGTGGCTAGGTAGGGAGGGATCTGAAATTTTAGGGGGTGGGCGGACATAGGCCATACGCCACAAGGATGGGAATTTTCCTAATTTCGCAAAAACTTATAGCTATTAGCGACCTAGCGATCATAATTTCATTACCTACTTTTTACTTTTTATTATTTACTATTTCATTTTTTGTTTTTTTTGCCACATGTGACTGCCACTTCAACAATTTTAGAATGTTCTCTTATTGCACTCGCGTTCTACCGTTTTGAAATTTGAATATCAACTTTACTGTTAATTTTTTTATTTTAATCTTAATGTTTTAATTTAAATTTTGATGCTAATGATAATTTTGATTTTAATTTTGATGCTAATGATAATTTTGATTTTATTTTTTGATATTTTTTTATTCCAGTTTCGATTATGACTTCGTTTTTTCGCAAATGCACGCGTTGACGGTTTCCACGCTATAATGCGTAAGAAAGTGGCGTCATTATTTCAAAGACTGCGCGGTAGCACCAACAGCATTTTGCAAATGATTGCATCCCGCCATGACTGTCCCATACAGGCGCTCTGGGTGGGAATAGTTACGGGAAGATTGTATTATTAGAAAATATTTTATTAAATTATGTACCTACTAACATAGATCGTAAGAAAATTGTTACTAACTCTTTTATGGATTCTGTCCTAAATAAATAGATAATAAATAAATAAATAAATGTTTTATTCATTCTTTCTAATGAATTTTTCTATCCTCATTACGAGTAAAAAATCTTGTTAAAACGTATATTTAAGAAGCTATTTTTTACGTAAGTGCTGTGTACGCCTGAAAGTGACTAATTCACCATAACTCAATGCTTGCTATTTTTTATTATGTTAATGTTTCTAGTGAATACGTCGTTGGTATACCTTTCAAATAAAATAAAATAAAAAAATAAAATAACTAACAAAATATGATTGCACTACATTTTCTGCTTACGCCTTCAGGGAATACGGGCGTGATATTATGTTAGAAATCAACCCTGCATCCAAAGATTTGTTATAACGAACACGTAGCAGCGCTGCGGTGAATTTATTTACATCTGCTTCCAGGCTCTGGTTTGCAACGGAGCGCTTCGCGGACACCTCACAATCAGACTAGTAAGTCAACATCAAGTGTATGGCGAACAATGTTGTACAATGTTAAGTTAAAAATAATGTATGTATATTCGAAGATAAAAGTACGACGACTACTGTGAAACTAAACACTTGTAAAAAGGAATAATCGCTACTATTTCTACTTTTTAGGGTTCTGTAGGCAACAAGGAACCCTTATAATTTCGCCATGTCCGTCTGTGTGTCTGTCCACGGTTTAGCTCAGAGACTACTAGAAAGCTGTATTTTGGCATGGGTATACATATTATCCCGCCGACAAAGTGGTAAAACGAAAATATTACGCCGTTCAAAAATATTTCGGGTTTGTGAAAACCATTTTTTGGTTCAGGGATTCGTTTGCGTAATATTAAGCTTTAAAGTGCAATTTTTTGTTAGAGTCAAGTGTCTCCTCCCCCTACCAGCTAAACGGTTGTTTTTAGATTATATGAAAAAAATCGCGGCAGTAGTATATACTCGTATAACGAAGTTAAAAGGAAAACGATCACAGAAATGTAGGGTGTTCAAGATAACGAGTAGACAACCAACTTAAATTTGCATTTGGAATGTATGGGAGAACATGTATTTATTATTTATTTATTTAAACTTCTCACACACAATAAGGTACAAAGGCGGACTTAATGCCATAGGCATTCTCTACCAGTCAACCAAGGGTATTGAAGAGATAAGATGGCAGGTGCTCTAATTAATAGGGAGGAGAGGAGATAATAATAATAAAAATATTAAAAAGATAACAAATACAATAGATACACAAGTACATAAATATGTAGTAAACTTATAATAGACATACATACATATTACTATAACGTATAAATACCTACTTATTACATAATATATGTATATATATATATATATATATATAAAAATTCAAGGGGAAGAGATGATTGGGGTGACTCTACTATTATATATTTGTATTTCGGCTACAAATGGCTGGTTGACACTTTCCGTGACCCAAGGTCTGGCTTTTACCTTGGCCAGAGGCTAAGCATTGCCATACAACGTGGCAATGCCGCCACTCTCTTGGGTACATTACCAGTCGAAAGCGATTCGGAGGAATTCTTCGACGCAATATTTTAGTTTATTTTGTTAATAGTTTTATTTAGGTTTAAAAGATGTATTTATTGTTTTACCATAATGTGAACTTAGGTGGTAACTAAATCAAGTTAATAATAATAAAATAACCTAAACTAAATAAAACTAATAACAAAATAAACTAAAATATGGCGTCGAAAATTATAATTTAAAAAAGAAAAAGTTAGTTGTTTAGTTTCAAATGAGTTTTTTTTTTTTTTTTAATTATATTTATTAATTATTATTTAGGTTGGGTTATTATATTTTTATTTTTATAAACACTTAATGTACCATGTAAATAGATTTTTAACTACAATGTTAAGGTTTTTTCTTAGGAAAAATTCGTCCCAACTACGGAACCCTTCATTGTGTGCGTGGTTCTACAGGAACGTAGCTGGTTTTTTTTTTTACTTTTACTTTCCAATATACGGCACACGGTACGTTACGGTACGGCGGTATTGTCGGCACGGTTGGAGCAGTAGTTAAACGATTGACTGTTGCGCTGCGTGTCGCTGGATCGATTCCCGCACTGAACAAATATTTGTATGACCTACAAGTAGTTGTTCCGGGTGTGACTGTTTGTGTATGTGAGTTTAAATGTTTGTAAACGCTTCCACAATACAAAAGAAATTCCTAGTGTGGCGGACAACGTTTAAAAAAATAAAAAAATAAATATAAGGTATATCTATTCAAACACGAAATATTTTAAGAGAGACATCTATAGGTGGTGGTAAAAAGCCATAGCAACGAAAAAAAAAAATTATATCAGTGCTTTATATTTTTACATAATTATTATAATTTTAAAATTGCTTGAAACATTTTGCATAAAAACCTTTACTTACTTATTCTATGGATGACACGACCGGACGCGGCGAGGCGGCGACGGTGGCGGCACGAGCGCGGTGAATTTTGATAATGAATCATCATATCAAGTAATTTTAAATTCTTATTTTTTTTTTTTAATAATATACTCAGATTTAAAAATAAAATCGTTTCCTTGGCTCCTTTACCACCAACAGGTGTATTTCTTAAAATATTTCGTGTTTGAATAGATACACAATATATTATAATATATACCTACATAACTTTGAACTTAACTTCTGGTTCTTTCTGTGTGTATGGTATATGTATGGTGCCTACAACCATCGGCCCGTACATTCAATGTCGGATGTTTCTTGCAATATCGCTTCTGTAATCCCATTTGCATAGCCTTTGATTTGCATACCGAGGAATAATTTTATCAGTGGAGTAGGGTCTAGAATTAATCATCGGTGCAACTAGACGTTTTGAAACTAAGCGCTTGTTGCAGTGTCTAGATACGCAAACTCAAACTCAAAGCATTTATTTCAATTAAACCATTTACAGGCACTTTTGAATTGTCAAAGAGACGGTCAGTTATGTAGCAGAAAGTTGAAGCTAGATGCCCATTCCAATACGTAGATCACTATGGAGATATGTACGCTGAACAAAAACAAACTGGTTGTAAGTTTAATTGTACAATTTTTACGAAATTTAACTAATTTTCTCTGATTAATATACTTCAACTCTCACACTGACTTATTATTTGTTAAAATTGTATGAAAATCATCTACTTTTACAAAGTTTGTAAATATGTGAGCATGTATGTCTATCGGTGTCCTCTTATTTCGCAGACAGAAATTTCATAGAATTTCGTTTCCCAGAAAATGTTTCATTTAATATTTGGTCCTTGTATTTTTAGTTCAAATATTAATGTTTCAAAGACATTTACTTGAATGAAACATATTTCACAGAAACACAATTCAATTAATTTTTAATCACATTTTTTTGTTTAACAAACTTATCAAACAGTAGAATTATTTTTTAACGAATATTGTTTGTTCGGTATAAGTTAGTGACAGAAACGAATCGCTGCAAAACCGACTCACCGTAGTCTTGTCTGCCCTACCCCTAGAATGTAATTTAAATCTGCGTAGGCGCGGAGGGGCGAGGCGTGAATACCATCTGCGACGATAAGCTCGCGTAGGACCGCCGGAGCCCCGCTGCGCCGGAGCCGTGACAGAAACCATGCCTGCTGCATGTTGCATGCTTGCTTGCATGCTCCATACTCGCTTGCACAAAGATTGCTTTACTTGAAAATGGATAAAATGTTATTCTTGGTAATATAATACGTTTTATATTAAATAAACAATATAAGGATAAAGAATATTTGATTTGTTATTCTATGATAAATGACTATTCTAACATTAAACTTTATGTGAAAAAAAAAATCAATGATTTAAAAATCTTCAAAGTAAATATTCTGCGTATTGATTATTCTATGAAACGAAAATATGAGAAAAAATTATGTGAAACGAAATTCTATAAACTATTAGCTATGAAACAACGTGCCGTGTGGAGCCGGACGTAAAGAATAGCACCACCCCATTTCCTCCCGTGGGTGTTGTAAAAGGCGACTAAGAGACTTACTAGAGAATGGGCAGCAGCGTTCTCTATGCATTTTTAACACCATACTACGATCGCCAACCCGCCTGCCAAGCGTGGCGATTATGGCAAATCCTCCCAATTGGGGGAGGCCTATGTCCGGCAATGGACGTCTTGCGGCTGAAATGATGAAACAACGTACAACCATGTCTATCACATAATTAATTTGTCTGTTATTACTTCACTTTTCATTATTTTACCAATTGTGATAAAGTCATTTTATTCTAGATACCTACATCGTCTTCACATATAATTATTAATTAACGTATACAAGATATTGTTAAAATATTAAAAGAGTAAGTATGGAGTTTCTTGCCCATTCTTCTCCATACGTAACTACCTTTTGGAAGGGGCAACTAGAATCAATTAATTCTTTTTTGTAATTTTTGACATTCAAAACAGCCTTTTATGTGCCTATTTGAAATAAATGATTTCACTTTGACTTTGTTTAAACCACCAGATAGATCTGTAGAGCAATTCTGTAAATATCTCACCGTGAGAATTAAGGTGAAGTGAGTTATCGATAGTGTCAAATGCTTGGGATTGATACTATTGACAGCTCACTCCACGATCACTTCACCTATGTTTTCACGGTGAGATTTATACAGAATAGAGCGGCTGTAGAGCAATTCTGTAAAAATCTCACGGTGAAAACTTAGGTCAGGTGAGCTTGAAGTGACGTGTAATTCCACTTGATGCTTGGGATTGACACTATTGACAGCACACTCCACGCTCACTTCACCTTAGTTTTCACGGTGAGATGGTTACAGAATAGCATCACAGCAAAGCATCATAATTTGTATGAAATTAACTGCCAGATAAATTAATCGCAGGTATTTATTTATTTATGAAAAAAATAATTATTTAAAATCCCAGTGGTTATGCCTCCCATCTCATGCACAAAGTTGTGGGTTCAAACCCGGGCATGTACCAATGTGACTTTTTCAATTCACATGTACCTTCTGAATTTATCTTGGATATTACTGACATTGGTAAGGAAAAACTTCGCCATCGTGATGAAATCTGAACCTGGCTTATAGATTAATACTAGCTGCTGCCCGCGGTTTCGCCCGCGTTCGTTTTTTCTAAAACAAAAGTAGCCTAAGTTACTTTTTATAACATTAGCTATCTGCCAATGAAAGTCCCGTCAAAATCGGTCCAGCCATTTCGGAGATTAGCCGGAACAAACAAACAGACAGACAAACGCGCTCTTCTGAGTATAAACTCATAAAAATCAAAATGAAAATTCATTTATTCAAACTAGGCTCTGAATCAGGACTTTTTGAACATCAAAAGTACATAAGACAGTCTATCAAAACGCCCGCCATTCATCCTTACTAGTACTTTAGCTGAGACGAAGCAGTGGCGCAACAAACTCCCCAGCGTATATAAAGCAGTTTTGTAACAATTATAACAGACTAACAACTGGCCAATGCACAAACGAAACTCCTGAAGGCTATTCATGAGAGTTTACACGTGCACAAGGCTCAAACTCCACCCCTAAGCTTATGAACTATTTAAACGGAGAATTGAAGTTTCCTGGCATACAAAGTCAAGAGCAATAACTATTATAATCTAAGGCACCGACCGCCGACGACGAGGAAGCGTCTAACTACCAACAATTTTCTCGCTCAAGAAACGTACAAAAGATAAAAAGGTACTCGGCCCATGTACGTAAAACCGATACATATGTATACTTGTCGGAAATAGGTTAGTCACCGATTTGACTAATCGGGACGCCAGCGCCGCCTAGTGGCGCTCGACAGAGTCTACAACACAACGCTCCACCGTAGTTAAGTTCAGTTTGTCGTTGGCCGTCGAAACGGGCGCGCGTTCCGTATAGTTGGTTCGTGTACCTACAGTGTGTCAATTACTAGTGTTATTAATGTGATTATAAATTATAATTTGATTTGAACTGCAAACGCTTTTTCTATTGCGCAATAACCAACACTTCCCATAGTACACCCTCAGTAGTTAAAATATGGCTGATGTTAAAGAGAGACAAACATTCTCCGTCTTACATATCCTTATATAGTATAAAATAATTCTTTCAATTTAAATGAATTGTATACCAAAAATTTGCATGTCATTATGTTATGATTAAATATGTTAAGTTACATTATACTACCATTGTAAGAACTTTTGTGACCATATTTATCTGCAAATAAATCTTTGACTTTACTAATAGTTGATCGCCGACTGTTCACACTGCCGTGCCGGCGAGAACTCTCTCTCCATTCGTTTGTCGCTGCGACAAGAGCTATCAAAGAGAGACACGCTCAGCGACGCTCGCTTGGCGAGCAGAACACTCGCTGAGAGAACTCACGATTGGTACATATGCATACCAGCGAGAAATCGCTCGTCACCGTCTTGCACTCGCCGTTCGTTGATCACCATCTCGTTTTTATTTGCAAGCTCTACTAGCTTCTCGGTGGAACAGGGACAAGGTACTTTTGGTTCATTTTTCCCATCTCTAGTTCCGCGAAGGACGGATATTGGGGACATAGTGAAGCCCCCCCTTCGCCCCTATAATGACAACAGAGATTTGAAATAACCACAACAAAAATTGCCTTAGTGGCAATAACAAAGTAGTACGAATGTGAAAAAAAAGACATCAAAGAGATAAAAATTGCGTACTAAAATGGATCAGTACTCAGTAGCCTTTGTATCGACGTTTTTTATTGTTTCTATCTGAGCGGCTAAATGGTAACAAAGCTCCCGGAGCTATTTGTATTTGCACACTTGGTTAACCTCATAAAAATGTTCAATAATTTTTTTTCTTGTGTTTCATCAAATCTAGTTTGATCTAGAGAATATAATGAAATTGTAGAAGTTTTTTTTTTTTATAAAAGAAAAGCAATGTGCAAAAAAAAATTAATAAATTGCGTACTAAAATGGATCAGTACTCAGTAGCCTTTGTATCGACGTTTTTTTCTGTTTTTTTTTAGCCGTACATTAATTATAATCAAAGATCGGAGTAGGTAGATTGAATTGGGATCATTGACCTCAAACGTGTATGTTATCATGGACATGCTTTTGGGATTCGTACGTAGAAACCTTCACGGGTTCGTACACAGCAACTGGCCAAAGTTTCAACTCAATCGGATGAATTTTTTGGAAACACTTTGCAAAAAAAAAACTAACATACGTTTTATTATTCAAGAGATAAATAAAAATCAATTTTTAATATTTTAGTATCGCTTCCATCAAATTTCGAATGTAGTAGTTACGAAATCACTAAATAATTCAATCCCACAAAAAACCGGAATTTTCCGGAAAAAAGGCATGTCCCATGTTATGTACGTCGTCATGAAATTCCGTAATTTCAATCTACCTACTCCGATCTCTGATTATAATATACACGTTATTTCACCAACAAACAAACTATTACTATGAATTCAGCAACATACAAAAATGCTATCCCTACACGGTCAAAATGTATGGAACAGCAGTTTACAAAAAAACCGATAAAAATTTCCACGCTGGTGGTTCAAGCATCATAAAATATCTACTGAATTCATAGCAAAAATTTTCTCTAATATCGAGATTCATGTCTACGAAGCGTAGCCCTCGTAGCGCGTAGCCGCACCGTAGCTCCGGTCTACGGCTTTTAATTAAGTCCAGATAGCAAATTGTTAGCACCGATTTAACACTTCCAAGCCGTCAGAAAGACGACATTTTACTCCCAAGTAAAAGCGGTCCCGGTTCCGATTTATACTCGTTTTATTTTATTTACTTTGTAAGCTGAGAACTATTTTATGTACGACGATATTACAAAATGGTTGGTCGTACATTTTATGTTGTGAAAGTTTAACCTTTACAAAGTCTAAGTAATCAACGTGAATGTATTCCAGTATTTGAGTCAGTTCTACACAATACTAGGTGATTTGATTGTGTTTAAACTAAATACAATTACCTACCTCTAACTTAGTTTCCAATAATTGTAGAACAGTTTAGGCAAATTGGCTCTAATTGGTGAGTAATGAAGTACTAAATGATGGTAATTAATGAATATACCTACTGTATTAGGTAATTCATTGACTGTATGCATAATGTCATTTTATTCATCATCATCATTTCAGCCGAAAGACGTCCACTGCTGGACATAGGCCTCCCCCAAGCACCGCCATTTCGACCGGTTCTGTGCTTCCCGCATCCAGCGAATTCCTGCGGCTTTCAGAAGGTCATCGGTCCAATTGTGGGAGGCCTTCCAACGCTACGTCTTCCGGTACGCGGTCGCCACTCCAGAACCTTTCGGCCCCAACGGCCATCTGTTCTGCGCGCAATGTGCACTGCCCATTGCCACTTAAGTTTGGCAATTCTTGGAGCTATGTCAGTTACCCTGGTTCTCCTGCGGATCTCTTCGTTTTTGATTCGATCACGTAGGGAAACTCCAAGCATAGCCCTCTCCATTGCCCTTTGGGTGACTTTTCGCCTTCTAATTAGGCCCATTGTGAGCGACCACGTTTCAGTGCCATATATCATCACTGGCATTCATGGCGTCATTTTATTATACGACTGTAAACATAATGTAATTTTATTATACGGCTTTTAGCTTAATATTTATAACTAGCTTTTGCCCGCGGGCTCAGTCGGAAATTATCCCACAGGAACTTCTTCTCAAACTCAGTTTGAGTTTGAGACGGAATACTATCGGGATAAAAAGTATCCTATGTATTAACCCTGGCCATGGTCTATCCGTGTGCTCATTCAAATCCAGAGGTTACAGAGTTACTTTCGAATTATACAAATAAATAAAATGGAAGTTTCTGTTTGTAACGTCAAAATATCAGTTTTTTTACCCACTGCGAAAAAGAGGGGTATACGTATATATAAGAGGAACATTTGAAATTTAAAAAGCAGCAATTAAGAGTTAACTAAAAATTAAATAAACCCCTGACAAACAAAAACCTCTAAAACCTCTCTCTAAATCTTTAAATTTAATATAAGTTATAGTAAGATAGATAGAATACTCTTTATTATGTACACCATAAAAATTACAGATATAAATGTAGAACTGTTACATAGGGTGTCACAATGGGCGGTCTTATCGCTAAAAGCGATCTTTTACAGACAACCTTTAGGTAATATTTTGGTCCAAGCGTCGGTCGGGGGACGGCTAGTAAAAACTCCAAACAGACAAGGCTTATATACCAATGTAATAAATTTATGCTATGGTAGAAAGGATAGCTGCTGTTCACTTCTCAATTCGATTAGCCGTCCCCCAAAGCGACGACGCTTGGACCTTAAACATTACCTACAACTTATATTAAACTCCAATACATATATATTTTTTTACTTTTGGAGGCTTTTGTTTGCGTCGGGGGCTTTTTATATTTTAAATTTAATTGTTACTAAATGTCATGAAACATTTTTTTTAATGAACGCGGATATTAAGAAGAGAATAGAATCTTAATAATTTAACTGATAAGTTGCTCGAAATGACCCCCCTCGTTCCGGTTAAACAAATTTAGTTATTAGATTACACAAATTATTTAGTATGTAAGTGACAAAATAAAATTAATATTAGTTTTCACATTTTTATTTTTTCAAAAACCAAACGTTTGTTAGAAAAATTTTATCCTGAACTATAATCCTACCGATTCGTTTAATAAAATAGCGAGGGTTTTTTATTTTTTATTTTTAGTTGTTTCGATTCCCGGGTGAGACAAGCAAATTTTAGATGATTTTTGAATGCAGTTCTGTTTCTTTAAAAAAATTAAGGAATGTTTCCTTTCAGTAAAATGAGCTAACCAAAGGATTTAAGGTAGTTCCCCTCCATGGCCCTTACATTTTTCCCACCCTGTATACGGTACTTATAACAAAAAACAGTTTTTTAATTGTCTGTCTGTTCCGAAACGGCAGGACTGATTTTAACGGGTATGTTATAAGGAGTAACATAGGCAACTTTTATTTTAGAAAAAGACACGCGGCCGAAACCGCGAGCAGCAACTAGTTTATAATATGAGTTTGGATAATATCCAAACTCATATTATAAACTAGTTGCTGCTTTATATTGTGTACTTTATAGTAGCCATTCTTGTTAATAAAAAATGACCAAAAAAAAAGACGGGTACCCCAATGTCTCACAGATGAAACCGTTCCTAAAACCAATAAAAACTGTGTAAGTGGACACAAACATTACCCTATTTCCAAGGAGTCGGGTAAGAAGACACTCCAATCCATTACAAAAATAACAGTGTATTTTATCCTGAGTCTAGACATCTAGGTACAGATAAACTTCGAACCCTAGACTGCGCGTGGCCTGACGCGCATTCTACCGGATTTCATCGATTTTATTATTTCTGTTCACGCTTTGTGTTCTGTTCTTTTCATACCTTTTTAAAATACATAGGCTTGAAATGTTCATTTATATGCCTCGTTAGTCTAATGGTTACAAACGCGACTGTTAGCTTCATGGGTTCGATCCCAAAGTTGGATACAGTAGAGGTACAGGTTTTTTCATTAGAAAATCTCAGTAGGAGCCCGAATTCTGGATTTGGTTTATTCACATGACTAAATTCACTTATTACATGAGACCAAAACAACAAAAGTGGAAGAGGATATCAATTAGGAATTCCCTACGAAAAAAAAAAACTCAGTCGTAGGACTGTACCTACGTCAGAAGTGAAAACTTCTGTAACACGACAAAATAAATAAGAATAATAATATAATAATATTAAATAGTAATATAATAATATTCTTTTGTTAGTTTGGGTATTACCTATTAAAACAAAAAGTTTTTCAAAAGCAACAAATTTTAAAAATTTTGTTCTCAAAGCAAATAAAATTATAACGCGTATTCGTTCGAAATTTGAAGTTCAGTTTGATAGAGTTTATTTTCAGCCAATCTATCATCGTAAAATAAGTAAGTTACAAAATGTATGGGGAAAAGTTTATTTGTGATTTCTGACTTTTCCTCAACCTCAGTTGGCCCAATAGAGTTTTTTAATCCTTCTATGAAATAGGATGGATTGGTACCTATCAAAAAAAGTTTTTGTGAAAACTGAAAATTTTCTTGGTGACAGTATATATATATATATATATATTTTTTTTTCATAACCTGTGTATGCAGATCAAAATGTCAAAAAAAGTTAAAGACAGTCTCCTTAGACCGATTTCATGTAGCGAAAACGGTTAAGATACCTGTCTTTTGCCCCATCTCTAATCCACCCTGTACCTAGGATGTATCTGAGCGTGACGGTCACACGAGTTCAGCGCTTTTTACCCATCCTAAAAGTGTTTTGACTCCAAAAAAAAAGCTACTGTATCTACAATGCTATCCATTTACGTAATTATTTCGATTCCGTTGTTTATAGGCAAAATGTTGCTACTTTGGGTTACATTATTGCAACTTTCTTAATAATCTCTACTCCAGAATCTTTTAAGCCCCAACGGTCATCTGTTCTGCGAGCAATATGCCATTGCCCATTGCCACTTAAGTTTGGCAATTCTTCGAGCTGTCGGTTACAGAAATAAAGAGATCCGCAGGAGAACCAAGCTTCGTTCTCCTGCGGATCTCTTTATTTGTGATTCGATCACGTAGGGAACGTAGGGTATCTATCTATACATCCATACTAATATTATAAATGTGAAAGTAACTCTGTCTGTCTGTCTGTATGTTACCTTTTCACGCCTAAACCACTGAACCGATCGTCATGAAATTTGGCAGAGATATAGCCTGGGTTATGGAGACGGACATAGGCTACTTTTTTACGCGATAACCGACATCTACGCGGGCGGAGCCGCGGGCAAAAGCTAGTAGGTATTATAAATTAAAGTCCAGCCGTTTCGGAGCAAACAAACAGCCAGATGAACAGACGAAAAAAATGTTAATAGTTTTGTTTGTTACAAGTACCGTCGTTTCATATGCATTTAGTAAAACGCATTTATTTTAACACACAGACACTTTAATTTTATTTATTTGTATGTATATGTATAGATAACAAGCTGTGTGCTCGATGGTTTTTACAATAATAAAAATATACAAACTTTCAACCCCTTTAGGCGATGAATTTCCAAGTTTTGCCCAGTGATTTAGGTTGTGTGTTGTCTGTCGGTGAATTACTGAAGGAATATAAGATTTTTATAGAACAGAAGATAGCTAAGACATCGAATACTGCTCTTTACAATCTTATATAGGTATAAAATTCTCGTGTCACAATGTTAGTTACCATACTTCTTCGAAACGGCTTAACGGCCGATTTTTATGAAATTTTATATGCATATTCAGTACGAGTAGGTCTGAGAATCTGCTACAATTTTTTTTTGTAGGGTAGGGTAAAGTAGAGTAGGTAGGTAGGGTAGGGTAGGGTACGGTAGATAGGTAGGGTAGGGTAGGGTAGAGTAGTGGAGTTTATACTATAGCTTTTAACAGAACGAAGTCTGTCAACTAGTATATAAATAAATATATATTGTTGTTCGAATGGAATGTAGGTATTATAATTTATATATATACTAGCTTTTGCCCGCGGCTCCACCCGCGTAGATGTCGGTTATCGCGTAAAAAAGGTAGCCTATGTCCGTCTCCATATCCTAGGCTATATCTCTGCCAAATTTCATGACGATCGGTTCAGCGGTTTAGGCGTGAAAACGTAACATACAGACAGACAGACAGACAGAGTTACTTTCACATTTATAATATTAGTATGGATATATTTATATTCTCTTATTGTATGTTTATAAGTATTTATATTAGTGTATAGCTATTTTGATTTTATGTATTTTTTTTTTCTCTTTTACTCTTACACACGTTGTCTACATCTCTTTATCCACATTCCTATCGCATGCTGTAAGAGATTTCTTAAGAAATAAGCATCACCTTTGTACCTACATATTTTCTGTTCTTTTCTTCTTGTCTATTTTTTGTGTGTGTAAGTAAAAGAAAAAAGAAAATAAACATATTTTATTTGGGATACGCACAAGAAATACAAACAGTAAAATATAAAAAATGAGCATTTAACAACTAACAAAATTTACATTGTAAACAACAGCAAAAAACATAATAGAAAAAGACCTGTGCGAGGCCAAAAAGGTCACAAAAACACAACACATAAATGGACATAAATGGTTAAGTAAATAATTAAATATTGTACTATACGAAAACTCTGAACAAAACCACACATCTCTTGTAAGAGATAATAATATTTCAAATACAGCTTCGTGTAGTCCCATTTTTAACCCCCGAGCTGCGGATATTTAATCTAATCCATACTAATATTATAAATGTGAAAGTAACTCTGTCTGTTTGTCTGTTACGTTTTCACGCCTAAACCGCTGAACCGATCGTCATGAATTTTGGCAGAGATATATATGTATATCTTATATATAAAATTCTCGTGTCACAGTGTTAGTTATCATACTCCTCCGAAACGGCTTGACCGATTTTTATGAAATTTTATATGCATATTCAGTAGGTCTGAGAATCGGCTACTATCAATTTTTTTTCTAAGTTTTAGGTAGGTAGGTAGGGTAGGGTAGGGTAGTGTAGGGTAGGGTAGTGTAGGGTAGGGTAGGGTAGTGTAGGGTAGGGTAGTGTAGGGTAGGGTGGGTAGGTAGGTAGGTAGGGTAGGGTAGGGTAGGGTATGGTTAGTAGGTAGGTAGGTAGGTAGGTAGGGTAGGGTAGGGTAGGTAGGTAGGTAGGTAGGTAGGTAAGGTAGGTAGGGCAGGTAGTTTCTTGCCCGTTCTTCTTCATAGGTACCTACGCTTGGAATGGGAATGTAGCTTCATTTTTCATACTGACCGACTCCTTGACAATTCAAAAGTGCCTGTAAATGGTTTAATTGAAATAAATTATTTGAGTTTGAGTTTGAGTTTGAGTAGGGTAGGGTAGAGTAGTGGAGTTTATACTATAGCTTTTGACAAAACGAAGTCTGTCGGGTCAGCTAGTATAGATAGCTACCTTTTTTACGCGATAACCGACATCCACGCGGGCGGAGCCGCGGGAAAAAGCTAGTATATTATATTTATAATACAGACTAGTAGTGTAGTATATTATGTCTGTAAACCTCATTACGTCAGAAAAAAATTCAATAAAACTTTTACTTTGAAATTTATAATATTATAATTTCTGTTATAAGACAGAAAACTTAATATTGTAGATACTTACGAGTACAAAAAAAACTAAAAAGTAGAATGAACTTTCAGAATACGCTGTGATTTTTAACTCGGTGTTAGTAAAATTTGAGAATGTCTCGAACTTTGTACGAAAGCGAAAGACTTGGAAGTTTGTTAGGCAAACACGTAAAAGTTCGTCAAGTTAAAATAATATAATTTCGCTGAAACGGTTTTCGACGAGTTTTTTTATTTTATTTTTTCATGTTAATAATATTTTCCTCAAGTTTTCGACTACAGATGGCAAAGCTGAAACCACAGTAGACGGTCGGCAGGGTAATTGCGTAGGTCAAAAGTATATAGCACCGAAAGTTTGAAAATTCCTCGTTCGCTCGAGCTCGAGTAACGCAATAAATGTGTTGAATGTTACGTAATTAGTTCAGGTAACCGCAATCAGAGTTATCATTCACCATCATTTCAGCCGAAACACGTCCACTGCTGGCCATAAGCCTCCCCCAAACATCGCCACTTCGACCGGTTCTGTGCTTCCTGTAACCAGCAGATGCCTGCGGCCTTCACAAAGTCATCGATCCAGGCCTTCCAATGCTACATCTTCCGGTACGCGGTCACCACTCCAGAACCTTTCAGCCCCATTAGCTGTTCTGCGAGCAATATCTGCCCACTGCCACTTAGGTTTGGCAATTCGGGCTATGTCAGAGTATGGCGTATTTAATCAGAGTATTGCAGGTAATTCATCGTATTATGAGTCCACAGTCAACTCATTTATATAATACAAATCCCGCCTGTAATTCCCAAAGGTGTCACTATATGGTACCTCCACATTTCGTCGAACTAAGTTTAAGTACGGCACGGCGGCGGCGGTTTAGGACGGCACGGTTGGCGCAGTGGTTAAGCGATTGACTGCTGCGCTGCGTGTCGCGGGTTCGACAAATATTTGTATGACCTACAAGTACTTGTTCCGGGTCTGGCTGTTTGTGTATGTGAGTTTAAATGTTTGTAAACGCACCCACAATACAGGTAAAATTCCTTATGAAGGGCAAAGTTAAAAAAAAAAGTCGAACATGCTATTTCTATTAACTGATCAGAATAACTTAAATTACTAGATTTATTTAATAACAAATAGTTCGAAGGACCCACGCTTACGATTTGATCAACTCTCATTCATTTATGTTTACAGGAGGAGTAAGCTGAAAACATCCAGATATGTACTTACGTTTCACATTTCGTGGCAAAACAGGCGTTTGAGTTGCGTAACAATAAGAAACCATGCCGCACTCAGATGATAAACAAGTTATATAACAGTCGAAAAAACGCATAACCCACACGAAGTGACGTCGGAGTATGAAAATTAACGCATGTTAAATGAAAAACAAAAAAAAAACATATTTAGAAGAAAAAACACGAACAAACGATACGAACGATTTTAAGAGTAATAATATTAAGGCCATAACTATGCTGGTGGTAAAAAAAAATCGGTGCCTCCACTTCTTGGCAGCCCCAGGGCCTCCACATCTTTAAATCCGGCCTTGTATGTTAACAACAAAACTTTAACTGTACGCGTATTTTAGAAAAGTGTAACTTGTTTGTAGACGCCTTGGGTTGACCTGTTAAGGCCCCTCGCCTACGGCGACTTTTTGTAGCAATGCAGTAGCGATGCTGTCGCGCGTCCGCATCGATACAGTCGTGAATCGGTCGCTAGCTGTGTGCCCTCGCCCACGGGCCCAAATTCAGTCGATATGCAAACGCGATGCTGTCGCGCTTCTGTCGCGATGCAAACGCGATTCAGTAACGGCACAAAAATGCCACAGTTGCACTGATGCTCGGTTCTCCACTCACGCGCCACCCTCCCTCTGTTCTC
Organism: Dryobota labecula; assembly: GCA_947523025.1. Taxonomy (NCBI): domain Eukaryota; kingdom Metazoa; phylum Arthropoda; class Insecta; order Lepidoptera; family Noctuidae; genus Dryobota; species Dryobota labecula. The sequence goes on from OX383292.1 coordinate 6,707,064, forward strand.
TCCCCGATGTGGTCCGACACGGTCGCGCGTTTGCATCGCTTCTGTAGCGCGTTGCAAATGCGACTAACACGCGTTAGTAGCGATGCTGTTACGCGTTTACGAAGCGCGCAACAGCATCGCTACACAAAGTTAACGTGGACGAGGGGCCTAAGTCTACAAAATGTTTAATGAATAAATAAATAAATGTCTGCTATCGACTGTTGTTGTTTCCTATGTTCCTGCATGTGGCCGCAACTCTGTAATTTATCGTCCGTGTAAATCTCATCCGTAACATAGAAATGGCTACCGCAATGCGCACTGCATACTATATACCTATCTTTTGCAAGTCTTGCCAGAATTTCTCCCTTCAGCGGGCACTGGTTATAAAATGAGTTATAAACTTTAATAAAGACTACTACGAAACGCTTTTACATTGCGAAATGACAAAAGGAACTCCAGGTAATAATGAAAATGGAAGGAAGGCAGCTTGTTAGAATAGCCTGCCGGTGCTTCTCTGCTCAAATACTTCAATAGTTTTAATATTAACAAGTCTAGATATAATTCTACATAATACATACAGGTAAATACACAACTATACTAATATAATAAAGAGGTAAAAGTTTGTAAGTTTGTATTAGAGGGTAATCTCTGGAATTACTAGTCGGAATTAAAAAAATATTTTTGCATTTTTAGAGGTATGAGGAACAGGGTTTAAAGTTCACTCATACTCTATAGTAAAGGGAGGATCCTCCGACCAGACGGGTGTTGTCTGGTGGGCAATTGCCCAACGGTTGATGTCGGGATGTTATATACATATATGCTAGTCGCGCGGTAAACTCTGATAGCGCGATGCAGGATTTGTGACGTCAGGTCTTTGATGCGTAGTTCGCATGTGGCGTTGTTGATACCGCCGCACATTTGATAGCCCAATTTTTGGGGTTATGGGCTATTTAATATCACGATGTGACTCTTAAGAGCCGAGTAAAAAGAACAAAGTCAGAAAAAACGCTAAATGAAAACAAAATAATATCGCGGGCGGTAAGTAGGCTTGCCATAACTTTCAGGGATCAATTGGGGACTCTTCAAACAAATCAAATAAAAAAGTCGAAATCGAAGTTTTTATTCGATTTTTTTTTTCGTACTTATAACAATTTTTAACTAAATTTTTTGGACCAGTCATATTTTGAGCTTGATTTTACTTTTGGAATGATCTCGTTTTCTTTATTAATATAATCATAGAACTGGGCGCATATTATTTTAAAATTATAATTTAAAATTAAAATATCAATCAATCTACAAGTCTGTGATAAGGCCTGTCATATTGTATGGATCGGAATGCTGGGCCGTGTCTTCACGGCCCAGCATTGAGCTTGGACGGATGAAAAAGATTGCATGTAGCGGAGATGAGAATGTTGAGATGGATGTGTGGAGTGACGAGAATGGATAAAGTCAGAAATGAGTATATAAGGGGAAATTTGAAAGTGGCGCCGGTGACAGAAAAGTTGAAAGGACATCGTTTGGCATAGTATGGGCATGTGATGAGGAGGGAGGAAACGTATGTGACGAGGAAAGTGATGAAGATAAATGGATGGATGGATGGAGAGGGAGAGAAAGGCCAAAAAAAAATGGTGAAGAATGATATGAAAGAGAAGGGAGTGAATGATATATGAGTAATGAGTGACGGTTGACAGGGGGAAATGGAAAAAGAAAACATGTTGTGCTGACCCCAAGTAACATAGGACAAGGGCTGGAAGATGATGAATGAGAAATCAATATGGATTCAATGGTCTCTACTGACACCCTGTTTCGTTCGTCCGTCCATTATTGAGCCGTCATCAACGAAAATATCCTAATGTTGTCGACATTATTGAAATACGGGACAATTACGGGACGAATAACAATATAGTACACGATGGTCAAATACGGTGACAGTCGAGACGTATGGCAACCCTACCGATAAGCAACTTCGTTCCAAAACATTTTGGTAGTAAATACAACGTAATTGGAAAAACATCAGACATCAGATACATCAAAACGCAAAAGAAATTCGGAACTCTGTATACAATATTTATTACAGGAAACTTGCCAAACAACTATGTTAAATGGTTTATCGAAGCTGGGCAGCTGTAAACCTGGTTTGCGAAGTTAGCATCATCGTCCGGCGAACATCTAACTTCGAATGACTTCGATGTGAATTCAACTGCACTGTATGATCTCTTGAGACCGCTAGTTAAGTGCAGGCGTCAGTTAGGGCTGTTAAATATAGTTGCTGAAGAGTCTGGCTTGTTTTTTAACCGTCTAATATCACGCCTGTACTCTTCTAAAGGGGAGGCAGAGGATGTACAGTTCACACATTTCGCTAGTTATGTCAAATACCATGCAGTAGGGGACAAGCCCATTGCCATTAACTAACCGCAGGACGCAACTCCAGGCCGCTACTAAACAAATCCTGATGAAAAAACCCAACAGCAACAACACTGCCTGTTACAAAACTGAATCTAATCATAGAAAAGAAGGGGCGTCTGAAATCATCTAAGTAAGAAAAAATACATTTAAAAAGGTCAATAAATACAACATGAAAAACAGAGAGAAACATCATGCCGCAAAAGAAACTCGGAACTGTGTATAGAATATTTATTACAGAAAACTTGCCCAACAACTATGGTAAATGGTTTATAGAAGCCGGGCAGCTGAATATCTAGTTTGTTAAGTTAGCGTCATCGTCCGGCGACAATCTAACTTCGATGTGAATTCAACTGCGCTGTTTGATCTCTCGGGGCCGCTTGTTAAGTTAGGGCTGTTAAATATTGTTGCTTGCAGTTACTGAAGTTTCTGGCTTGTTTGTGAACCATATAACATCACGCATGTATTCTTCGAACGGGCAGGCAGAGGTGGTATAATTCAGCCACATTTTGCCAAGTCCCAAGTAATAAGGGGCGATCCTATTGCCATTTCCAGGAACAAACCAGAGCGAACTGCTGCTGAGAAATTCCTTATGAAAAAACAATTTAACGCTGCCTAACATCAGAATCTAACTCAGGCCTCCACATATGGCCATCACTGTCCATTTTATGGTTGCCTAGAAGAGATCGCAGAAGGCGATAAAGCCGTCTATTGTATATTTTGTATTGTTTGTTTTTTTTTTTTTTGTTATGTATTTTTGTGTTGTACAATAAAGTATATATAATTATATAAATGTGGCAGTCATGCTTGTGGCCGGAGATATTGAAGGTCAAAGTTCCAACTTTATTTTTCGTTTTAAATGTTTTAACTTTAAATAACCCCACGAACGATGAACCGTTGCGTGTAGTCAGAAACCCAATATTTTGCTCGCGTCACGTTGAGCGCTACCGTAAACAGCGATTTTTCACGCCAAAAATAAAAGTCGTTTGCCAGCAATTATTTTTGTAGTGTTAACTTAGTTTGAAGTACAGAATGATGACTATGAGATGAGTTTACTTACACACTGTATAAAGATCCAACCACATCCGAGTCACATTCAGAAACTTGACTCAAAAATATCGGTGCCTTCATTTTACATAATGATTATGAAGTCCTTCACACACGTCAGTGTCAGTACCGGCGCCGGAACTTCAGTGTGGCCCGGTGCGGCCCGGCCACGTCCCTGACCCGATATTGACCCGTGTGGTTAGACCCCAAAGCGGCATTTACCCCAACGGCCAAGGCTAAGGCCTGGCTAGCGATAACCTGTCAGTTCCAACACATTGCACTATTGACGTGACCCGACTCCTAGGAGTCTGGTCACGTAAATTGAAATGAAATTCGCTTGTAATATTATCTAGATATTAAAAGCGTATTTCAGTTCAATTTATTTATTCAGCAACAATTCACATTGTGTTCGAATATAATCCAGCATGAATAATAATATATGATGTACATGTACAAATAAATAAGAATACATTTTTCAATTAAAATTAGAAAATACACAATAATATAATAATAATATTGAATAATTCTTAATCTGAAAGGTCTGATTTTATATTGCTGCACACAAGAATTTCTTCCTATATTTGAGTGTCTTTACAGACACAACTCACAGTATTTTTTTATTTATTTTTTTAAGTTATTGTAATCTAGTCCCATCGCACCGCAGCTGCACATGGTCGAGTGCAGTTAATTGTAGTGAGAGTAAATTGAAACGGTTTTGTTCTCCTCTTATTCTACAGCAAAGAGGAAGGACAAAATGTTCTTCTTTACAAGTTTGCCGTAAAGAATATGATAGTACTGTCAATAACACACAAGGGGGTTTATTCATAAACGTTGCTTAAAGTTAAGTGACGTTCAAACGTCAAAATGTATGGCTAAACAGTCGCTAATCATTACTTAACTTTAAGCAGCGTTTATAAATAAACCCCAATATCTTTATATATTTTTACAATTATTATACAATTTTATAACAAGCGCTTTTCAGGTCGGGGAGCTGACTCACTGACCATTTCTTCTATTCTAAATACAAATCGATGTTGTCATATATTCATGCCATTTATATAATAAGCCCGCGGAGGTTTCCCGCTAAATCATGTTATGTTAAAGCCTCTACAGTACTTAATTTTTTCACTAACATTCACTTAATAGCACACTTAATAACACTTGTTTTTAGCACACGGACAACGACATAACACAATAAAATACCACTTTATCCCTCTTTCAAACATGCAAAAAGTCCATTTCCACACCGAACAAGCGAGTCAATGACCGCCGAGCCCTTTCGCGCCAACGACCCCGGACTATTTTCATATTGCTGCTGTAAACTTTCATAAAAAAACTTTTAAACTGCATTAATTTCTTACTAAATGACATCATTTTGTTAAAAGCATATTAACAAGTTTTTTTTTTTTGATAACGATAATGAAATAGTACATTAATGTTATTAAAAACAAGAATTAATAAACAGCTGTGTGTCGTGTACTTTTTAGAATAGGTATGTACATATTGTCCATTGTCCATGCTTTTCATCGCGTATTCAGATATTGGAAACGTTATATCAGAAGCGTATCCATACTAATATTATAAATGTGAAAGTAACTCTGTCTGTCTGTCTGTCTATCTGTCAGAGAAATAGCAGCTACTTGGTCAATTTATGTCCTATGCAGCAGTAATCCATAATAATATTATAAATGTGAAAGTAACTCTGTCTGTCTGTCTGTCTGTCTGTATGTTACGTTTTCACGCCTAAACCGTTGAACCGATCGTCATGAAATTTGGCAGAGATATAGCCTGTGATTAGGGTTGCCAGATGTCCGGTATTTAAGCGTACAGTCCGGTATTTTCGAGGCCTGTCCGGTAAAAAATAAATAGTCATACCGGACAGAACAATGTCCGGTATTTTGAGGAAAGTCAGTACTACTGGTCACAAGCGCCTACAAAAGTAGGCATATGAAATCCCTCAAACGCAAAACTCGCGTGCGCTCCTCGCTCGCTGTCTGTATCTGCGTCTGCGGGCTCTCACTTCACCACTGTATACCCGTCTCACTCACTCGTACTCGCTGCCTGTGTCCACTCCCACACCCGCGCGCGCCCGGTGTGTTTTGTTTTGATTTTTCGAGTAAACTTTAAAATATTAGTATAAAAACCGTATTTTTTGCGACCTAGCATACCCCCCCTCCCCCCCGTTTGGGGTTGTCCGGTATTTTTTCGCGACTCACCTGGCAACCCTACCTGTGATATTATGGAGAAGGACATTGGCTACTTTTTTTACGCGATATCCAAGTGGGTGGAGCCGCGGGCAAAGGCTAGTATTATATAGATACATATGTCTATCCGAATGCCCTAAGGACCTTAACAGAATAACCAGAACTGCAGTCTTTAAAAAAAAAATATCGCTGCACTATCCTGAGATAGGAGTCTTTTTAAGCTCGCATGGGCCTTTTTTTATTGTTTGTATTTCCTTTGCGTGTCCCAAATAAAATATTTTTCCTTCTGTCTTTAAATAGTAATTAAGTATAACGAATATCTTTTTTTACGAATATCTTGATATCAAAATGAAGCGGAATACATTGTAATTTTACCATCCACCCGACATGCGATAAAACATAAGAAATGAATATCAACCCCCAGGATGACCTCGAATAACCCCGACAGTTATGATACAGTCCATAGCTATATAATGTACCTACCTACGGGCCATGTGATAGACGCTGGTTGTCACGCGCCGCTGCTCCGTCAACCATAAGTTACGGCATCTCGGATATTTCGATAACCACCGAGTGGAGTACAGAAGGAGAAGTTTTGATAAGTACCTATGAATAGAATATATTTATTTTGCATAAAATATGGTACATAAAAGGTCTTAATTCTACAAATTTTGTTTACTTATTTCATGCATGCAAAAAATACCTTGAAATAAAATTATTAACAAAAACACTTCAATTATTACTGCTAAGATCATGTGATCAAATAAAAAACTTTTTTACAAAAAAATAACCGACTTTCAAAAAAAAATAAACACTAAAATGTGAAAAATAACTTTAATTTCGGAAGTCGGTGTCATTGGTTCTGTATTTTCGTTTTATGCCACCGAATTGAGAACCTCCTCCTTTTTGGAAAGTCGGTTAAAAATACTTTAAAATTAAAATATATAATTATATTACTACTGAGATCATGTGTGTAAATTAAATAACACCTTAGGTATAATAAATTATTAATATAAAAATTTGCTTATAATTTAAGAACACATTAGTAAAGAGCCATTTCTTAAGTTTCGTTTTGAAATAATTTAATGGATCTCTGAGCTCTCTGATTTGTTTACGTATTTGTTTAGGTGTTAGTAACTATGGAAGCTTACTAATAAACGAGCGCTATCGGTAGTCGGTACGGGTAAGCACCTTTACCACGAATAAATTCATGACAAGATGCGACGCTCGAAGTGTTTTTTTTTAGTTGCGTTCTGTTTCGATGTTGTACATAAATTATAATGTTATGGGGTACCAGAGACAACGTAGTTGCATCCAGAGTATATATATATACATCGCAGGGCTTGGTAACGTTACCAAATAACAAAATAATAACCGTTACGTAACGTTAAATTTCAATGTATACCTTACTAACGTTACAAAAATTTAACGTTACTTGATAACATTACCAGTAAACGTTAATTAACATTAACAAAAATACGATAACTAACGTTAATTTAGCTACGTTGCCGTTCTGTGGGTAAGAATCAGGCAGATTCAAGCAACGTTTTGATTGGCACGGCATCAGAGAGGCGCGAGGGCGGGCTCCCACCGCGCCGCAAACCTCAGGCCCTACTACTTACATCTCACTCGTTAAAATAACGATAAAATGAATAGTCGCATAAATAACGTTAAATCGATTACCGTTATTTTAATAATAACGTTAACTCTGTCAATAACAGGTAACGTTATGAAAATTTACCGGTATTTAAAGCCCTGATACATCGTGTCATATGCCTGCAATGAGGACTATAACGCTTGAATTTGCCGCTAGAGGCGCAAGTGTAGCTAAAAATGAACGTTCCCTGTTTGCGGGATTTTCTATAGCGAATTTTTACTAATTATGCACATTTGTAAAGATTGTGCCATTCATGACTAATTATGGCTTAAGATTTTAAGTAACAACTTAGGATTTAATTTGGTAGCGCTTGGAGGAAGAATCATATTCGTCTGCTTCATGTTTGCCAATTTTAAGAACATTATAATGTCAATTAACATTTGATGTTTTAAAATGTAATAAAATAAACATTGTCTGAAGTAAAGTACCTACTGACAGGACCTTACTCGCCAGTGACGCCAACTAGTGAGCACAAAAACAATAGCTCCCATTATACCAGCATCTCTAAATGAAAACACAGCAACGCTGCTTTGCGGCACAAATAAAGCTGTACAAGAATCTTTTGGCGCGTGATCAGAATCGGAACAAAAGCCGCCATCTTGTTTTTAGGGTTCCCTACCTCAAAAGGAAAAAACAGAACCCTTATAGGATCACTCGTGTGTCTGTATGTCCGTCTGTCATAGCCAATTTGCTTTGAATCTACTGGACCGATTAAAGGCTCCTACAAACAAGCGCGACACGCGACGCAACACAAAGAGACCGCTCGTCGCGCGGCACACGGTATCTTTGTGTCGCATCGCGTGTCGCGCCTGTTTGTAGGAGCCTTAAGTTGAAATTTGGTACACAGATGTGACCCAAACATGAATGTGTAACCGGGGAATCATCGGGGTCACTTTTTAGGGGTAAACTAGAATTTAAAAAAAAGTTTTGCAAACTGTATCGAGTGATATAGCAAATAAAAGGGCTTATTGTAAGGATTTCAGAGATTTTTTTTTTTATAATCTTAAAATATACAATTTTAACGTTATTTATGAAAATACATAAAAAAATACTATGCCCGTCCCTTATCTCCGAAACTATCGATCCTAAAATATTGAAAAAAATACAGAAAATAGTTCTTTACTTATAGATTACAGGAAAACCTATAAGTCTATGGGCCTAAAATAACATGGTAAATCTCTCAATATTGTGCGTACCTACAAACTTACATTTGTAGTTGAAATGTAGAACTTGTTTCTCAACTACAATGTTAAGTTTTCTTGGGATAAATTCATCCCAACTACGGAAACCTTTATTGTGTTTGATCCGGCACGCACTTGGCCGGTTTTTATTCAACACAATTTCACAATTACAATTACACAATCTGGATAAAATCTGCTCACTTCAGATGTCATTACCATTGTGTCCGTCAAAAGATGTCAACATCATTATATTCTGTTAATGTTATTGTTATAAATCTGTTTTTTTTATTATTATTATTATTATTTAGAATGAAATTTTGCTATTGTTATTGTTACTTAAATTGTAAATAGGTATCCTTTTTGGCTTTGTCATACCTATTATGTAAAATGCTATTCGAATGAGAAAAATATATTTAGAAGAGTAATAAGGAGAAAAAAAAATGGTTGGAAGTAAATAGAAAGAAAAATAGATACACGTTCACAGGAGAGAGCTGCCGCCGCCAGATGGCCGCCGCTTTTGACGGATGGCCGCCACATGAAGTTCACCTCTATATGACGGCCGCCACCACATGTCACATGCCACCACCGTCTTCACCTATAATTATTAATTAATGTATACAAACTATTGTTAACATTTTAAAAGAGTAAGTATAGAGTTTCTTGCCCATTCTTCTGGAACCTTTTGGAAGGCGCAACTAGAATCAATTAACTATTCATGTAATTTTTGACGTTCAAATCATTTATTCATCATTAATCATAATAATACTATGACTTTGACATGACGGCCGCCGCTGTATGACGGCCGCCGCTATATGACGGCCGCCGCTATATGACGGCCGCCGCTAAATGACGAACGCCGCCACATGACCACCGCTATATGACGGCTGCCGCTATATTACGGTCGCCGCTATATGACGTCCACCGCTATATGACGTCCGCCGCTATATGACGTTCACCGCTATATGACGGCCGCCGCTGTATGACGGCCGTCGCTATATGACGGCCGCCGCTATATGACGGCCGCCGCTATATGACGGCCGCGGCTATATGACGGCCGCCCCACATAATGGCTGCCGCCACATGACGGCCGCCGCCACATGAAGACCACCGCCACATGACCGCCGCTATATGACGAACGCCGCCACATGACGGCCGGCACCACATGACATCCATCGCCACATAACATTCGCCGCTATATTACGGTCGCCGCTATATGACGTCCGCCGCTAAATGACGAACGCCGCCACATGACCACCGCTATATGACGTCTGCCGCTATATTACGGCCGCCGCTATATGACGTCCGCTGCTATATGACGGCCGCAGCTATATGACGGCCGCCCCACATGACGACTACCGCCACATGACGGCCGCCGCCACATGACGGCCGCCGCCACATGAAGGCCGCCGCCACATGAAGGCCGCCGCCACATGACCGCCGCTATATGACGAACGCCGCCACATGACATTCGCCGCTATATTACGGTCGCCGCTATATGACGGCCGCCGCTATATGACGGCCGTCATACAGTGGCGGCCGTCATATAGCGGCGGCCGTCATATAGCCGCGGCCGTCATATAGCGGCGGCCGTCATATAGCGGCGGCCGTCATATAGCGGTGGCCGTCATATAGCGGCGGCCGTCATATAGCGGCGGCCGTCATATAGCGGCGGCCGTCATACAGTGGCGGTCGTCATACAGCGGCGGCCGTCATATAGCGGCGGCCGTCATATAGCGGCGGCCGTCATATAGCGGTGGCCGTCATATAGCGGCGGCCGTCATATAGCGGCGGCCGTCATATAGCGGTGAACGTCATATAGCGGCGAAGTTCTTTGCAAGATGCAAAACCGACCGTTGTTGGCAAGTGCAAGTGAGGCTACCTTTTGTTTGGGTCCCGAACCCAAACAAAAGGTAGCCTCACTTGGAGCCCTGGGAAACCCAAAACGACAACAACGGTTGGTGCGATCTTTGTAGCAGGTGTAGTATGTCTATGCATTTGAACTTTTTCTATGGGGGTTCAAAAAACACGAAATAACTCTTTCGATTACACTTATTCCTTCATTTGTCGAAAAATCAGGAATGTATTCACACCACACCAACATGTGCAAGTGTGGACTTCCTCTATTCTGGAATTCTATCCTATACCAATAATCTACTGTACTTCCATCCGCTTGGATGGACCGGCGGCCGTCATGTGGCGGCGGCCTTCATGTGGCGGCGGCCGTCATGTGGCGGCGGCCTTCATGTGGCGGCGGCCGTCATGTGGCGGCGGTCGTTATGTGGCGGCAGCCGTTATGTGGCAGCGGCCGTCATATAGCAGCGGACGTCATATAGCAGCGGACGTCATATAGCGGCGGAACTTATATAGCAGCGGCCGTCATATAGCGGCAGCCGTCATACAGCGGCGGCCATCATACAGCGGCGGCTGCTATATGACGGCCGCCGCTGTATGATAGCCGCCGCTGTATGACGGCCGCCGCTATATGATGGCCGCCGCTATATGACGGCCGCTTTTAACATATTTCCCCAAATATTTTAAAAGAAGAAAACAGTGGGAGAGAGCTATCCGAAGAAAAAATTGGTAACCCGATATTTCATCAAGGACTCTGAGACTATAGTGCTATTCTTTTGAAACCTAAAGACTTTTATGGAAGAAATTCGTATACAGGTGATGTTGCATCTTTGCAACATCACCTGTATACGAATTTCTTCAGAATTAAATCTGTTTTCTTTACCTACACGCACTTGTGATGTGATATAATGTAACTTATAGCAAAGGTGTATATATGTTTTGTTGTTGTTTTTTATTAGATCAGTGCTAGAATTAACATCTCTGAGTTTTTCATTTAGCAAGATCATCTTCGAGTTCGTTCGGTTGTTCAACTCTGATCAGGTTATTTCTGACGTACGCCTCCAGTTTTCCACAAAAAAAGAACTTACAAGTCAACAAACACAAAATAACCATAAATGGTGCATACTCCAAGCTATAAATTTTATCAAATTCATAATTCGTTGACTTTTCCACTACAGCTGCTTTTGTACCAGTGGTAGACGCTTCCCCTGTCCTTAGTTCATCTTTTAATAGTGCTAAACTCCAAGTCGCATATTTATCTAACTAGTTTTCGTATAATTTGTGATCGACATAAAAGTAAACATAGATAAAACAATGGCGGTTTGTCGATGGACAACCGTGCTGCCACCTATGACGAGCTTTCAGTTTTAACCCCACAGTCAACGTAATTCGAGCGCCAAAATATCCTTGCAGCAAACTATTTTCGCTTACCTGTTTATTGACCTTCTGGAAATTCCTCGAATGTACCACATTTGGGGACGTGCTATGTACCGAGATGTGGCCGTGTTAGCACACAAACCATTTGACGAGCCTCATTAATATAGAGATGGCTTATCTATGTGTGTAACGGGCATTAAGTTAATTATGTTTACCGCAGTACGTGTACATTTTGCTTACATTTTGTGGTAATTACTTCCCGAGTTTTCTTAGATAGATTATGTAAGAATTTGTTTCTTTTTAATCAATGTACACATAAAACAGAAACCCATGGATGTAAGGATCGAATGTCAGCTAAATAAATAGGTTTTTATGTCATAAAACTTTTAACATTAATAGACTTAATAACTCTTCTCTCTCTGCCCAGCCTTTTCCCAACTATTTTGGGTCGACTTCCAGTCTAACCGGATTAATTATTAACTAACTATACACATTAATCGAAATCGTTCGCAATCGCAATGCGGCTGATGCTACTCCTCTGATGACTTTACAACTCGATGGTGTTCGCATTGACTGTACCGAAACCGCCAAAGATCTAGGTGTAATTATTGACTCCAATCTTTTGTGACGTGCTCAGGTCAATGAGGTCAGCCGAAAGGTACATTTCTCATTTCATTCACTGAAACGACTTCAAAGTCTCCTGCCCTTGAAGGCTAAAATTACTTTGGCACAACACTAATTCAGCTGATTATAAAATATGCCGACGCCTGCTACCTAGGTGCTAGGGAATGCAATCTCGAGTCGAGATTGGCAATTAGAGACCTCGCACGATAACTCTGAGGTCGAGATTAGATATTCAAGATCTCGCCAAACAAACTGGCGAGATCTTGGTTTGTCTCGACAATATCGAGATTACGCCTATATAAAAAAATAATTGATGTTTTTAATAAAAATTTCAACACTTAATGAAAACTACCTACTTATGGTATTGCTATTATATTTTGCAAATAAAAGTCAACTTCAATTGAATTATTTTTATTTATTAAAAGGTACAATCATCTGCTCTGCCTACACTATGCAAAAAATCAGCACTTAACGCACTGCACACCGCCTACCGCAAATTATTTTGAAAATAACTTCGTAGGAAGCATAAGATACTGACTTCGTCACACTGCCGCGCACTGATCAACACGGATGATTCGCAAGCGCTAAGTCTTGAAATATCGTTCGAGATCTCGACCTATTCGGTCGAGATTACGAACGAGATTTCAAAAATGAGAGTCTACCCACGAAATTTAATCTCGAAAATTAGCTCGAGATCTCGCGAGATCGAGATTGCATTCCCTACTAGGTGCTACTGAGGAGCTATTGAACAAGCTTGAGCGCTTGCGCATTCGCTTTGTTTTCGGTCTTCGAAAGTATGACCATGTTTCTCACCTTCGCAAGGAACTCAAGTGGCTCCCAATCCGCCTTCGCAGGAACACTCGGATTTTATGTCTCCTATTCAACATCTTACACAAACCGTCTTATCCTTCCTACCTACGTGAGCGTTTTTCATAAGCTCGTCCTAGCGTGTAGATCACGTCTTAGATCCCTCCATATATCTCATCCTCATAAAAATAGCTACTATTCTTATTCCTTCTCTTAGATTATGGAACTCGCTTCCGTCTAGCATTCGCGATTTAAAAGCTGTATCTCTATTCAAATATTTACCTTTCCTCTCAACTGTGAGAATTTGATGTATATCCATACTAATATACATATCTATATATATAAATGTATTTATATTTTTTAGCTTATTTAAGTTTATGTTATATTTAATATTTTAGTTTAAGACTTCGCATCCATACTAATTAATATTATAAATGTGAAAGTAACTCTGTCTGCCTGTCTATCTGTCTGTCTGTCTGTCTGTCTGTCTGTATGTTACGTTTTCACGCCTAAACCGCTGAAGTGATCGTCATGAAATGTGGCAGAGATATAGTCTGGGATATGGAGACGGACATAGGCTACTTTTTTACACGATAGCCGACATCCACGCGGGCGGAGCCGCGGGCAAAAGCTAGTTTTCATATATTTATCTTGTTCTCACACACTATTGTCTACATTTCTCCTTTCGCAGGTCCACAGATTTTTTTTTAAAGAAATAAGCAGTATCTTTGTACTGAAATTATATTTATGTCGTATCTAGCTATGTATTTAATTGTGTGTAAAAAATAATTAAATAAATTTAAAAATTAAATAAAAATTTAAATAAATCAAATAAATTACATTATTTGTACCGTGTGATGCCGGACGTAAAGAATAGCACCACCCCATTTCTTCCCGTGGGTGTCGTAAAAGGCGACTAAGGGACTTACTAGAGAATGGGCAGCAGCGTTCTCCATGCATTTTTAACACCATACTGCGATCGCCAACCCGCCTGCCAAGCGTGGCGATTATGGCAAACCCCCCAATTGGGGGAGGCCTATGTTCAGCAGTGGACGTCTTTCGGCTGAACTGATGATGATGAATGTACATTATTTCATTATTTGCGTATTACACCGTTTCCAAATGTATAATGATTAGTACACTAATATTCAACATCAATTGATAAACAAATTATAGTAATCCTAATCACTCAAAATCAATTCAATTTCAATTCAATTCAATTCAATTTATTTCAGTAACAATTCACATCGTGTTCGAACATAATCACTATCACTACATATTATAAAACAAAGTCCTCCGCCGCGTCTGTCTGTCTGTCTGTCTGTCTGTTCGCGATAAACTCAAAAACTACTGCACCGATTCTCTCTCTTCAGGTAAAGACTCATTAGACGTTTAGAACATAAGTAATTTTATTATATTAAATCATTTGTTTCGGTTTCTATTCACATAGTGAATCACATTAAAATTAATATTAAGTTAGAAATTTGAGATATAGCCTGGGATATGGAGAAGGACATAGGGTACTTTTTTATGCGATAACCGACATCCACGCGGGCGAAGCCGCGGGCAAAAGCTAGTCTTCAAGATAAAAGCAAAGAGTACTGGAACCAGCTAGTTGCAACCACAGAGTAGTCGGCGCAGCAGATGCGCTCATGCGTAGCAGCGACTCCACTTCGAGTTTCGCTACAGTTCCGCGATGCTACACGTCGTAGCAGAGTGTAGACATGCTTCAGTAAAAACCGAAAAAGAAAGCTTTTATAAAACAAGGCTTCAGTCAATTTAAGTAAAGCCTTGATAAACATTGTGTGCTTACCGATCCCTTTAATATCGTCGTAGCCAGGCGCTTGGCTCGACGCCAAACCTCTCGAGACAGTTTTCAACTTCAGCTTAAAAATTCTGATGACAATCTTTGCATTACAATTTTTTATCGGAAAGCCTATAAATAAAATTGTGACGCAATAATATCACGTTTGGGTACATTTTAGAACAACGTAATGTTGATATTTCGTTTTAAAATCAGTGGAAATGTCACTTTTCTTAGAACGCTTTTCCTATCGACTTTTACGTACATAGGTAAGCAACTAATGTTAATAATATGTCGGAGAACAGACGGTTTCTCTCGTTATCATCAGCCATATTTTAACTACTGAGGGCAGTATTGGTTATTGAGCAATATAAAAACCGAATGAAACTCAAAAGTCATTTACTCAACCTAGGCTGATATTCAGCACCAACTTCAAAATTACATAAGACAGTTTCCCCAAAACGCCCGGCCCTTTACCACTTCCTAATGCTTTAGCTGGGAAGAAGAAGTAGTGGAACAAACTCCCGAGTTGTCATCTGTCTTTTCAGTTAGAAGAACTTGATTCTATACAGTATGGAAAGTAATTAATATAGGAACACGACGAAATTATACCGAACGCGCAATAGTTTCTAGACATCTTCACTTGACCGCCACCGATGAACTTCACTTGTCGAATGTGCGGCGATCACTTGCCGCCAGTCGAACTTTATGGTTTAGACTCTGTCATGCGCCGCTAGGCAGCACTGGCGCCCCGATTAGTCAAGAATCAATGGCGCGAACTCCACAAACTCCATCGAACGCCACTAGATGGCGCTGGAGTACTGGATACAACTCGTCTCCGACAAATACATATATGCCTAAGTGTCCTTTTATTTGTGTTTTGTCTTTATTTGTATAGTTAGTCATTTAATTCAGTACCTTGTAATTACATGGTTAGGTGTGTCATAATTGTATATACATAGGTAAGCAACTAATTTTAATAATAAGCTATGGTGAATAAGTTTATCATGTTAGGATCGACGTGAAAGTTGTTTTTGACGGTGACTGCCTTTCTGCCGCCAAGCTGCATTTCTGTTTTCCCGTTTGACAGGCATGGGCTGGTAGGTAAGTTAGCAAGAGATTGTTTGACAATTTTAGAAACAAAATATAAAGACACTAGCTTATGCCCGCGGCTTCGCTCGCATTAATTTAGAAATTGACAATCTATTCGGGTTGTAACTCTTAACACACTACTATAGTTTCTATAATAAATATGTTACAAGCTACTGCCCGCGGCCTCGCCCGCGTTGCATTTTCTAAAATAAAAATAGCCTAACTTACCTAACACTACTAAAGTTTCTATAATAATATAATTCAATCATGATTCGAAAGACACGTGGCGCCATCTTATATCATAAGAACGTTATTGTTGTTTTGCTTGGGAACAATACTTTTTTCGGGATGAAAGGTATCCTATGTCCGTTTCTGTACAAATGACAACGTAGGTATATGCAAAATTTCAGGATCATCAATTCAGTGGTTTAGGCGTGAAAAGGTAACAAACAAACTTACTTTCGCATTTATAATATTAGTTAGGATATTGAGGATTTCAACTTTGTCTCCAAACTTGCCAAGACTTTGGCAAACACGTCGCAAGTAGGTAGAGAAAAGCGGTGTCTATCTGCTATCCTATAATAAAAACCGGCCAAGAGCGTGTCGGATCACGCACAATGAAGTATTCCGTAGTTGAGATGAATTTATCCCAAGAAAAACATGTAGTTGAAAAACAAGTTCTCGATATTTTTCAACTGCAAATGTAAGTTGGCCGACTATTACTCGGTAACTTGTAAAGTCTACTTAGCTGTGATACTTTTCCTTTTAACTTCGTTATATATACTACTGCTGTGAATTTTTTCACGTATACAACCATTTAGCTGGCAGGGACACTAGACCCTAACAAAAAATAGCACTTTAAAGCTTAATATTACACAAACGGATCCCTGTATCGAACAATGGTTTTGAAAAACCCGCAATATTTTTAAACGGCCTATCTAACGATACCCCACACCATGTATTGTTACGCGCCACACAAGTTTAAGTACCACTAGCGCCATCTAGTGTCGAGTAGCAGAACTAGTAGACTCGAGATTCTTCTAGAGAATTCGATGCTAGAACTTTCTAGAACTTTCGACATCTGGTCAGTAGGGGCCGGTATGTACTCGAACATTCCAGATTTTTCTACAAGGTTCTGGAACTTTCTAAGGATTATATAAGGCCGGTAAGGACCCCGACTGGACACAGTCGAAGTTTAGCGATAAGTAGCGATAAAAGGGATCTTCGAGTGCGATCAGTAGTGCAGTTGTGCTTTAGAAACAGTGTGTTTGAGTTGTTATCAGTGTACTTTAATTTAAATGTCATTTTTGGTTTGTAAATCGGCAGTTTTTATTGTCACGAACCGCAAGTTCGTAACAATATGTATACTTATACCAATTAACAGCTTTCTAGTACTAAGAGTCTCTGAGCTAAACCGCGAACAGACAGACAGACAGACGAACCCAAAAAAGATTCAATACACAAAAAGCAATCTTTCATCCGTTATAGTAAATAGACACGGATAAATTTGTCCATTTATCACACGTACTTTCCTCGGGGCTATGATAACAATTGATCAATTATTGGTTTATTATTCCCATTTGTGGAGCACATTTATGGATAAATAAGATTAACTAGAGTGCGGTCATTAACTGTTCATTATTTACGTACTAATGTGTAGTGTGGACACAACAACAAACCAAAACTTATTGTGATATTTATAAAAATATCGAAAAACCTATTACGTGTTTCATTTTGCCTTCATGTCGTAGGATGATTTGATAATTCGAATTTTCGCGAATACCCTAGGGATATTGTGAAAACACGGATAATTAGACAATGGTGAAAACATTTCTCAATCTTACTGGAAGAAGATAGGGTTTTTGAGTCGCTCTCTCTAGGGTTTTCGCGAAAATTCAAATCATCCTATAACGACATAGACATGGCACAACTATTTTTAGAAAACTCGGTACTTCGGTAGTATCCCAAGATGTATAGAATTAAGTCTTTCTGATACGTGTATTACTGATACTGAACAAACAACTGTGCTGCTGAGGAGTTTGTTGCGCGCCACTTCTTCTCAACTAAAACATTAAGAAGTGGTGAAGGTCACGCGTTTTGGGGGACTGTCAAAATACTTTTAATTTTTATTTGATTTTGATTTTAATACTGAGTTATGTTGAAAAGAAAATTCATCATAAAAACCACATAAACTTAATTAACTGAAATCAATCAACGGTCCTTTTGTATATTTTTGTACTTACGCAATGTATTACACCAGATTTTCCAATTACAAGATGAAATAAAGTGTTTATTGCTGATTCAACCATCTTATTCGATCATACGAGTAAGATGTCACAGACCCAATATATTTGTCTCTAAACAGTTCGAGCGTATCGTTTTGGAGCAATTTATCGACAGAAATGGGTCGCAGGTGGACAAAATAAATTAAACATCGTACCTGTGTACTCGCGGCTACATATAAACCTATACATGTCTAGAATAAGCTGAACTCTCATTATACGGAAATCGTATATAATGCGAGATCAGCTTATACTGAAATGTATAGCTTGATGTGCAGCCGTTTGTACGTAACGACGTCTTTCGTGCAAACCATTCGGTTGACAAGGTTGTTCAACCAATAATTTGATCAATTTCAACTGAAGGCTGAAGAATTATGTGGGATTAAACCCAAGTAAATACCGTCACTTACTTGTTTTAGACAAGTAAAATTACGGTATTTCGAGAGCATGCGGCCATGGCTGTAATCCATCTCTATAAGGTAGCATATTCACGATAAAATTTGAATGACGTAAAACCATTAGTAAGTCATTGCAATGGAACTCTTAACTTATTGTAATAAAGTATAAATCACAATGATTAACTTAATAATTTAACTCGTTAACATTTGGTACACGTCATAAATATAAAATATCTTTGCCCTTACTCAAATCAGTGCTTCAACTCTTTTAAGTGTAACAACAGACAATGGTGCCCATTCTCTTGTCACAAATGCCTCTAAACTAGACAAAAAATCACCAAAATTTTGTTTATTCCTGTCAAACGAAGATTTCCCATTCTGAAATGAGTAAAGTGACACAACTTAACTATATTTTAGTTTGACAGCACTAAGATGGCACTGAGTTATTAATTTCGTGAAAATGGCAATTTTGCTTTTCTGAATTTGACGTTTTTCACCCAAAATTTGAATTGTCTAACTAAATCTGACTATTTGTAAACGCGATTATAAAGGTGTGTAATAAAATATGTTGTCGCGAACTAAAATTCACACCAACACCTCGACTTGTGCAAACACAGTACCTACTGTATCTTCTTTTTTTCTTTTGCTTATATCTCGAAAATGGAGACACCATTTCCTTTCCTATCGCAAATACTCGTATAATGAAAATTTCGATCTCCATTACAAAAAAGCCGTAAACCCCTAGAACTCAACATGTAGGTATCTATACTTTCATAAGAATTTAGTAAAAAGCTGTTATATTGATATTACAAACAGACACTTAAATTTTATTTATTTGTATAGATATACTCGTACTTAGATTATTTTACCATTCAAATAACGTCAAGATCATGAAAGCTCTCAAACACTAATACAATCAAAGTTTTGTAAGTAATTTGAATTCTTGTAACACAAATACTAAGTTCTGTTAGCTTTGTATTTCAATTTCTAATGTTAAACCTACTTTGTTGAATACACACAATGTACCTACTCGTACATCGTTCCAACTCACACGAATCCTTTTAAAAGGAGATTTACGAAATGAGTAAAATATTTTATTTACGATCCATCAGAGTCTCGCAATTTCAAGCGAAGATTTCCTTTAAGCGGATTTCTTAGGCTAACAATTTCGGCTATTTCAATCATCGACACTCTACGCATACGTTCGTACCTATGTGAAAAATCTCAATTTGGCAGGAGAGCACTTTGAATGCGAAATCCTTCATAAGGCCCCTCGACCACGACGACTTTTTGTAGCGATGCAGTAGCGATGCTGTCGCGCGTCCGCATCGATACAGTCGCGAAGCGGTCGCTAGCTTGTGTGCCCTCGCCCACGGGCCCAGATTCAGTCGCGATGCAAACGCGATGCTGTCGCGCTTCTGTCGCGATGCAAACGCGATTCACTAACGGCACAAAAATGCCACAGTTGCACTGATGCTCGGTTCTCTACTCACACGCCACCCTCCCTCCGTTCTCTCCCCGATGTGGTCCGACACGGTCGCGCGTTTTCATCTATACAGTCGCGATGCTGTAGCGCGTTGGTAGCGCGTTGGCATCGCTTCTGTAGCGCGTTGCAAATACGACTAACACGCTTTAGTAGCGATGCTGTTGCGCGTTTACGAAGCGCGCGACAGATTCGCTACAAAAAGTCGCCGTGGGCGAGGGGCCTTACTCTTTAATAACTTGCGAAATTAACTGGGTTTTGCTATTTGAAAAGCACTGTGGGGAATATGAAACGCAATGAACGTCAACGAATATGAAGGATTTGATGAGGTTTTTAAAAAACCGGCCAAGTGCGAGTCGGACTCGCGCACGAAGGGTTCCGTACCAATAAAAAAGAGCAAAAAAAATCAGGTTTGTTGTATGGGAGCCCCCTTAAATATTTATTTTATTCTGTTTTTTTTTTTGTATTTGTTTATTATAGCGGCAACAGAAATACATCATCTGTGAAAATTTCACACTTGTCTAACTATCACGGTTCATGAGATACAGCCTGATGACAGACGGACGGACAGCGGAGCCTTAGTAATAAGGTCCCGTTTTACCTTTTGGGTACGGAACCCTAAAAATGAATAAGTATATGCTTTTAAATCGTTAAACCAAATAAAATATTAGAAAAAGGTTATGGGTTGAAAAACATTAGAATGGTTAAAGTAAGTCGCAAAATTTTTGCATCTGGTATGTCCCTGAGACGGTTGCGGAACTTTCTTCCAACTGCCACTAAAACTGCGCTTGCACAATCCCTGTTACTTCCCATCCTTGATTACGCTGATGTCAGTTATCTCGATCTTACTGAGGCACAAACTAGATAAACTTGAGCGACTTCAAAACTTTTGCATTCGATTTATATTTGGCCTGCGCAAATATGATCACATTTCTGAGTTTCGTACAAAGCTCAAGTGGCTTCCCATACGTCTTCGCCGGAATTCTCATATCTTATTTCAGCTCTACAGTATTCTATTCAATCCTAAAACCCCCTCTTATCTTAAAGAAAGTTTCAAGTTCCTTCATGACACACATAATAGATATCAGAGGTCATCGGAAAACTTGAGACTAAAGATGCCAATGCATTCCACTAGTTTTTATGACAAGTCTTTTACAGTTCAAGCAGTACGGTTATGGAATACCTTGCCCGTCTCGATAAGGCGTGCTCAATCTTTGTCCACTTTTAAAATTCTGGTTAAAAATCACTTCCTCTCTCCTTAAACATCATCATTACTTGAAGTTCCTTGCTCTTGTATCATGTTTATTATTGTATGTATATATATATTGTATTGCATATATATATTTGTATGGATAAATATCTATATGCTTTATGTATGTATGTATTTATTGTATATGTAAATGGTACACCACTGACTACCTGCAGTATTGTCCTTCTACTTTTTGATCCATCCAAAAGGTTGTCTGTAAAAGATCGCTTTTAGCGATAAGACCGCCCATTGTGGCACCCTATGTAACAGTTCTACATTTATATTTGTAATTTTTATGGTGTACATAATAAAGAGTATTCTATCTATCTATCTATCTATCTATGTAAAAATACGAAATACCCCAAGGAAAAAGAAATAGTTCCCTATAATAGAGAAAGTCGTCCTTTACAGGCCACGTCACGTAACTTACGAAGGTTTTTTAATCTCCGTAGGTTCTTCATTTCGCAGCACTTATACCTACTTTTTGCCCTAAACCATAAATTGGCAAAACTCAAAGCGGGCACGTAAAGCTTTGGTCAGGGATGGAACGCGTGTGAGAAACCGAACACGCTCAAAGAAAAAAACTGGTCAAGAGCGAGTCGGCCTCACACAATTAAGATCCCGGACCAAACTGTACATTAGCAGTCTTTGGAATGGTCGCTAGCCAGCCGTAATTCTAATGACTGTATTTTGCGAAATCGATAAACCTGCGCTAGATCCTAAACTATACCTACATCTAAATAAGAATCTGTATGATCTACACCAATGATATTATATTAAACAGATATGTTATACACTCACAAAACAACCGAAAAAAGTGTTCCGCGCTGCAGCGGCAGCACACATACCCACTTTTCATTCATTTTACATTTCACTACAAGTAAAAATTATAGAAAAGAGATGGCTTGATAAAAACAACAAGAAAAAAAGAGACAGCTAGTGTTGTCAATTGCGCGTGATTGTAAACAAACATTATGCTGGCTACCAATCAGCGAATGTTAGCATCACAGACTAACAAAAACGACACAGAAGGTACAAACCGCGCGTACTAAATTTGTACACGCGGTTTGTACCTATAACAACTAATAGTACTATATAATTCGGCTAAGTAACAATTATTATTTGATAAAAATGTAGGTATACTACATAGGTCAAAAGGCCGTCGTAAGTAAGCAGTTATATATATTTTTTTGCAATTATGACAGCGTTGCCCACTTATCTAATAATACTAAAATCTTTTATTTTTGTGTTATACCTAGGAGATAAGGGTGGAGGGGGTTATTGTGCCAAAATTCTAATTCCTACGTAGCATAGATTCACACTTTCTTCCTGTATAATTAATTTAATTCCTTCCATTTTCACCGTTTAGGCAGTTTTTATAAGTATCTCCCCGAACATTGAGGTTCTTGACCCTATGTTATCTCACTGGGTGGGTGAATTTTTATTTTTGTGTTACCTAGTTTTATTATTTGGTTATTTTAGTTTTTTTTATTAATTTGTTTTAATTTAGTTTAATTTATTTATTAGGTTCTAATCAGTGCAACTTTATAATATAGTCTTTTATTTCTATTTATTTTTTGTTGTTAGTTACAACAAGTTATGTGTGCATGCAGAATATTTTTTTTTTACCTTTATGAAATTGTTACACTTTATTCTGATTTGTTGCTTCCGTTATATTTCCTTATACCGGTGTAAACAATTGTTGATGAACCAAATAAATAAATAATCTCACTATCTTCCCGAGGTTTTCTCGAGAAGAAAGTGAAATTATAAAGGTTCCGATTTTCATTTGTTCGGGACCTTAAAAACACTAAACAGGACCATAGCAGGTAGGTAGGGGAAGGGGGGGGGGGGGTAGGGGTGTAGGTAGGTACCATTATTTATGCATAATGTCGGGTACAAATAAATTAATCTATAAAGTAACATGATCCCAATCCACAAACAAGGACCAGTAACACATGATGTTGGCAGAACGCAATCTGTATTACAGATAATGATCATTTGTCGGTGTCACGCGGTCCCGTTATTGGAGACGAGCGGACGGGGAGGTCCCAGAATCCCGCTCCGATTCCCGAAAGTATCGTGACCTAGTTCGAGAACATTCGGGAACTACTGACGACAAGCACGAATAATAATGGATGGATGGATACAATTAGTCGCCTTTTATTCATCCTCTCAACATGACCAAACCATCTAAGAATACTCGTTTCAATTTTTGTCACTACATCTTCTTTTAAACCGCACCGTTGCCTTAACACATCATTTTTCAGCCTATCATTCAAAGTCACGCCACACATGCTTCGCAAAGAACGCATTTCCACAGCATTTATTCTACTTTTATGCTTCTTTTGCCACACCCAACATTCACTTCCATACATAAGCGTAGGCACCAGCACACCATGCATTGTGAACAGCCAGTCGAGCCTTTTTGGGCATCGAATGGTTGGTCACAATTGCATGTATAGCACCATCCACTTTATTTCCCGCATTGACACTCCTTTCCACATCTTCATCAATCTGTCCATCCCTTGTAAGCTTTAACTTGAAAAATATTTTAGATTATGTTTATATGAAACTGAGAATCACGCAAAATCTACCAAGCGTATTTTTCTGAAACTTTTACCTTTTAGTATACATGTTTTATTAAAATACCTTTTGTTTTTATGTATAATAAATTAATAATGCGTCTTATTTGGCACAGCGCTCCTGAATGGGCGAGTCCTATTACTGGCTGTGGCTGGACGTACGACGCGTTGCGTGAGCTCAGTACAGAACACGCAAGCTAATCTGGGCCTTGAGAGGCCTATTACAAAATGCTTAAATTAATTATGTTTATTTTAAGTTTTATACATTTTTATTATATGAAATAAAATTTCTTATGAGAGGAGAGAGAGAGATGAGAGGAGAAAAACGCTCAGAATGAACTGTAAATTTTTACAGTTCATTCTGAGCGTTTTTAGTACCTAGGTTTATGGTTTTGAACGGGATTTTTTGAAAGAAATTCCATACACGGTGTTTCATGAAATTTTTAATCGTTTGTGCTCTTGTGTGTTGTGCTATGTCTTTTGTGTGCATTGAATAAATGTTTTATCTATCTATCTATCTATACATATTTCAAAATTCTGAGGCCACTAATGAACTAAACCACAATTTAAGAGATATTGTTATAATGTATTTCGTTTAAATAAATTGTCAGGCTCTGTTATGATCACAGATATCTGACCATCCTGTTTCGACTAATAGCAAAAGCAATGGGGTGAGCAAAAATCTGATGCTGCGATCCTATTGGTTGATGAGGAATAGTCATTACGGTGTTGTCCGATTCGGATAACCCCGATAGTACATACTAATATAACATCATGCCTCTATTCATCGAAGGATTAGACAGAGATGTACCTACAGGTGTACCTACTACACACGTAATATTATGCTATGCAAAGCAAAAAGCCTCCATCAACATCTCATATATCCATTGTTTTATCAGTAACATAATAAATCTGAATTTATAATAATTTTTGTAATTTCCCCTCGCTCCGTTTCAATGTATACAATAAAGGGACGTAACAACGATAAATTGCTATACATACGTGTGCCTACATAAGTTACATGGCGTAGCACCGAAACTTCTCGGATTATTACTTAGGTACATAACATGTGTGAGGTAAGAAGGTTAAGAAATTACATTGAGGCTATAACTTAGCATTTAGCTACGATTAAATTACATTACAATGTTAGCCGATTTTGTCATTTATGGATTCATAACACATTTAGCCTTAGAGCGTTTTCGCAGCCTGATGTTTCTCAGTACAAATAAATAAAATTGAACCAATTGTGCGACATAAAATGCAGAACCACTATGATGAAAAAGAGCTTTTATGGAATGGCTTCGAAAATGTATAATAAAATACTCGATAGTATAAAAAATATGCCCCTATCAAAATTTAAGAAAGTTCTCACCTCTCTATTAATAGAAAAATGCAATTACAGTGTACAAGATTTTATAAATGACTAGCTGACCCGACAGACTTCGTTCTGTCAAAACCTATTTGACTGTGGCAGTTCAAACTCAAACTCAAAGCATTTATTTCAAATAAACCAATTACAGGCACTTTTGAATTGTCAAGGGGTCGGTCAGTCAGAAAGATGAAGCTAGTTGCCCATTCCAAAGCGTAGTAGGTTCCTATGGAGAAGAACGGACAAGAAACTCTAGTCTACACGCAAAGGAAATATAATATAAACTCCACTACTCTACTCTACCCTACCCTACCTACCTACCTACCTACCTACCCTACCCTACCCTACCCTACCTACCCAACCAACCTACCCTACCCTACCCTATCTACCTACCGTAGCCTACCTACCTACCTGCCTACCCTACCCTACCCTACCTACCTACCTACCCTACCCTACTCTACCCTACCTACCCTACCTACCTACCCTACCCTACCCTACCTACCTACCTAAAATAATTATTAGCGAAATCGGTCCAGCCGTACACTAAGATTAGTTTTTTTATTTTTTCCATTTTTTCTCACCGTTTAAACCTTCCCTGGACTACGACAAACATTTCAAAACTAAAATCAGCTAAATCGGCCCAGCCGTTCTCGAGTTTTAGCCAGACAAATGAACAGCAATTGATTTTATATATATAGATAGTTTTTAATATTTTTTTAGTTTATTTTTGGTTTTGATTTGATTGTTTGTTTTATTCAGTTTTTTAAGTATTTTTAGTTTTTTTAAATAACATTTTAATTAAAATTTGTATGCCTTCGCGGCAAAACATAGTGCTCAAATACATAATATGTTAACCTAACACCATTAAGTAAATACCTATGTTTAACAAATAAAGATTCTGATTCTGATTCTGAAGTCGAGTTTGAGTTTGAGTTTGAAGTTTATGTTTGTAATGTCAAAATAACAGCTTTTTACTAAATAAAAATTAAAGTATATACGGTACTTATGACAAAAAAACGATTTTACGTCACACCTGGCCATAATGTGAGTTTTACCGCACGCTACGCTAAACTCGCATTGTGGCCAGATGAAGACGTAAAATTGTATACTCACCACGGGCAGTAAAAAAGAAAGCCCTCTATCGCATATTTACAACCCTCGCCTGCGGCTCGGGTCACAAATACCTGCGATTTCGGGCTTTCTTTCTTTTACAGCCCTTGGTAAGTAATGTACAATTTTTTAATTTTGGTCTGTCTCTTTGTCCGTTCCGGCTAATCTCCGATTTTGACGGGACCTTCACTGGCAGATAGCTGAAGTATCAGGAGGGATAGGACATAGGAGTAACTTATTCTCTATTTGAAATAACATTAGACATTTAAAGAAACCTTTTTTACAGTCCGTTCAACCGATTTTGACTTCTATTCCATAGGCATAAGGACGGCATCAAAAGTAAAAAAACCGGCCAAGTGCGTGTCGGACCACGCACAATGAAGGGTTCCGTAGTTGGGATGAATTTATCCCAAGAACAAACTTAACATTGTAGTTGAGAAACATGCTCTCCTATACAGATTGTATGGGGGAACATGTTTTTCAACTGCAAATTTAAGTTGGTCGACTATTACTCGTAAACTTGAAAAGCCTACTTAGCTGTGATAACTTCGTTATATATACTACTATCGTGAATTTTTCACCTATGCAAAACTAACCGTTTAGCTGGCAAGGGGGGGGACACTTGACTCTAGCAAAAATTAGCATTTTAAAGCCTAATATTTCAGAAATGGATCCCTTAATCGAAAAATTGTTTTCACAAACCCGCAATATTTTTGAAAGACCCATCCAACAATACCCCATACCATAGGGTAGGCGACAAAGAAAACATCCCCACTTTAGATGTACTAGGTACCCTAAATAACTATTTTTTTCATGATTTTATTTTACCACTTTGTCGGCGTGATTAATATGTTCTATGTTAGAGGGTTTGGTTTCCGCACTTAGTCCTTAAGATGGACCATTGTGCGTGGGCCATGGCGGCCGTCGGTGGTTATTCCAACCAGCCCACCTCCTTCCAGAAGCCAGTCACGTCTCCTAGTCTGTTTATAACATCGGCAAAGGATCTGGGTTCCCCGAGGGTTTCTGTTCTGATCTGGGTGACGCCTGTGCATTCGAAGAGCACATACCCCACACCTAGGGTAGGCGAAAAAAAAACATCCCCACTTTACATGTACAGGAGATACCCTAAATAACTATTTTTTTTCATGATTTTATTTTACCACCTTGTTGGCGTGATTAATATGTATATCCATGCCTAATTATAGCTTTCTAGTACTAAGAGTCTCTGAGCTAAGCTGGGGACAGACAGACGGACGAACGGATGGACATAGCAAAACTATAAGGGTTCCTTGTTGACTACGGAACCCTAAAAAGTGGTTACAATACCAACTGTTTACTGCAGCTGCCATTTGTCATGCCACCAACGCAATAGAAGTCAAAATCGGTTGAACGGACTGTAACAAAGATTTACTTAAATGTCTAATCTTATTTCAAATGGAGTATAGGCACTCTTATTTTAGACTAACTGATTAAAAACTTTTCCTGTATTTATACTGAAGCGTCATTTTATTCGCAACGTTACGAATAAAACCCGTCGCGACATCGCAGCGGTTTTCTCGAAACATAAATCAAAATACAAGCTGCCGCATTGATCCATTTGTGAGTAAGGGCTTTATCACACTAGCGAGTTGCGAGCGAGTGGAAAGCGAGGCGAGTACGCAGCGAGCTCGCCGCGAGTTCGCAACGTGTGCGCGGCGAACGCAACGCGAAGACGCCTCGGGTGCGCACCGAGCTCGCGGCGAACGGCGCTGTCGACGCCATTTTATACATTCGCGTTCATTTTGTTTTCAATCCATTCTGGCACTGAATGTACAAAACGCGGATCGTACATCGCGAACTCGCTGCGCACCCACGGCGTGTTCGCCGCCCACACGTTGCGAACTCGCGGCGAGCTCGCTGCGCACTCGCCCCGCTTTCCACTCGCTCGCAACTAGTGTGATAAAGCCCTAAATTCTGTGGCGCTGTACCTCTGATCAATTTTAATTGAATATCTTTATCATGCAGATCTATTAATTAATTATGGATTGAGACCAAGATCGACACAATTCATTTCCTCAACTTTATTGAAACAATGTTTTGGTTACTATATAATTAATTTAAATTACTTACATTGCAGCGTGGTTTATTATCAAAATTGTAGATATTTTTGAAGTGCCACAGAGTTCTGATGTTCACCTGCCACAAACGCATCAGCGATTCCCTGGGTGTTCCAATTTGTTCAGAGGCGGTAGAAATTCGTTTTTATCGTGTTCACTATCAGTCTGTTTGCCAAACAATATGGTTCTTTCTAATAGGTAATTCTGTAACTCTTCCCAATTACATTAAGGCGCAGATATATGCCAGTGACTTTGAACGGTTAGCTTGCGTGTTCTGTACTGAGCTCACGCAACGCGTCGTACGTCCAGTCAGTAATAGGCGCTGTCCCAAATAAGACACATTATTAATTTATTATACATAAAAAAAGGTATTTTAATAAAACAGGGGCCTTACTCCCGAAAACGATTCGGGTTTGATTTTGATTCCGATTCGATTTCGTTTCTGATCCGAACTCGATTTAAAACTTAAAACTGACAGAAGTTAGTTTCGCTTCGAACCACCGCACGATCGTGCGCTAGTGTCGGATTCAAGAGTAAGGATCGGCATTTAATTCGAACCCAATTCGAATGACTCAGAACTCGATGCTGTCGGGAGTAAGGTCCCAGAAACGAGTTCGAATCGGAATCAAAATCAAACTCGAATCGTTTTCGGGAGTAAGGCCCCAGGTATACTAAAAGATCAATAGTTAAATTATCTTTAAAAAGGTGAAGGTTTCAGAAAAATACGCTTGATAGATTTTGCGTCAATCTCAGTTTTTTATCCGCGTTAGACATAACTTTAAAAATTAATTTTACTATGTAATATAAAAATAATCTCAAATATTCACATATTAAGTTATTGAGAAAATGCTCTAACTTAACATATATTTTTTCTAAATCATTAACAATACCCGTTTAGACGTGATAAAATTATTAAAAGTCGGTTATCGTCGCCTTAAAAGGTAAAGCATATTTGTCAATTGTGCCGATTCCCTTGTTCACAAACTAAACTAATGTTCAGTGCATCTTTTTCTTTCTATTTCATTAAGAAAAGTACAGTTCTGTCCTTTTCTTAATGAAATAGTTGTTGATATTATTCCCTTGTTCACAAACTATTTAGTTTGTGAACAAGGATTCGGCACCATTGTCATCCAGTAGAGCAATTCTGTAAAAATCTCACGGTGAAAACTTAGGTAAAGTGAGCTTGAAGTAATAATAATAATAATAATAATACCATTTATTTCAGGCAACATAGGCCCATAGAAATATACCTTAACCTAAACATACATATTTTAATATAAAACTTAGTACTTCACTTAGCACTAGCTGCACTTTGTACTGTCCTGTGGAACTTGTCCGCGGAAGCGACGGAACACCACGTCCTGCGGCCAAAAGTCTTCTTCCATCACGACGGGCAGATACAGATTCGGAACACGCACGATGAACGCCTTGAAGTTGACGTTCCGGTGCGATTCCAGTAACTGCACCCTCGGCATGTACGTTGTCCTTTGGCGCACGTACTCCACGATGTCCTCCGCCTTAGTGGTGTAGTGCAGGCGGGAGATGTACACCGGTGTGTTCGGCTTTGCGGCACGCAAACTCACTTCGGGCTCCGGAGGAGCTTTGCCACAGCGGTTCTTGTTCGTTCGCGAACGGCGCTTCCTCCTTTGCACCGTCACGAAACCATCATCATTATCAGCCCATTTCAGCGCCTTTTCTGGCATGGGCTTGATACTAGGAGCACCAGGGGCACTCGCGGTGATGCTAGCGAAATCCCTTTGGAGGGGTTTCGCCAGGGCTGCACACACCGGCAACGGGACGGGGTGATGGGTTCGGGAGGCGCTGCGTGAAGCAGCCGCGGTGACGAGCACGGGGCTGCTGGGCGCCCCAGCGCGGTTTTCTGCTAGCTCAGCAATCACCGCATGCGCTGGCGACGAAACTGCTGACGCGGAATTCGACGACGATATATTGAGGCCGGCTCCGCGACACGTGTTTACGATTGACGCATCGACAGGTGATCTAATTACCGCCACACTGTTGCTTAACTCGCTAACTTCCTTGCGCAAATCAGCGACGGTGTTTTGAGATGCATCCAATTTCGTCAGCACATCCGCGAGGCGGGCCTTCAGGAAGACAATGTCCTTCAGAAGGCTCGTTACATCGACGTGGTCGAAGGTGACGGGAGGAAGCTTGTGTAGCTCCTTCGCCACAAACGTCAGCACGTCGTCAGGGTCTGTCTCCTTGAACAGCGTGATAATATCCTGCAGGCTCCTCTTAGTCCCGTCACGCCGGCGTAATTCCACCTGCCGGTCGATTCTGTTAACGTCTCACCGTGAAAACTAAGGTGAGGTGAGTTGTTATTCCTTCTGTAGCGCTATTCTGTAAAAATCTCACCGTGAATTCGTAAGTGAAGTGAGTTAAAAGTGAGCTGTCAATATCTAGACTCCCTAACGTTAGGTAGGATGACAGTTCACTTTAAGCTCACTTCACCTATATTTTCTATTTATTTATTCCACCCGATGCTTGGCATTGACACTATTGACAGCTCAGTCATTGCTCACTTCACTTAAGTTTTCACGGTGAGATGGTTACAGAATAACACTACTGATGCTTGGGATTGATACTATTGACAGCTCACTCCACGCTCACTTCACCTTAGTTTTCACTGTTTGATGGTTACAGAATAGCACTGCAGGTTTTACGTCTAGTAGCTAGCTACTTATACCTACCTATTGTAGTTAAAAGTTACCAACATCCCAAATGTAATGATTAGGTAGGTATTTATATTTATACTGTCCAACGAAGACTATAACCAGTGCTGGATTAAACAAGCGCGGGGCCCGTAGCAAATACTATCGAGGGGCCCTTGATGTGCTATGGGTTCTCAATTATAAAGTGGTAAAAAAAAATTAAAAAAAATATGATGTGAAATTTTTATGTGGTCTTTGAGATTTTACATCTGGTCTCACAAGCACTTTACCACTAGCGCTATACATGTTTTTATAGGAAATTGAACGTTTTATAAAAAAAGGTCTCATAATTTTTCGATAAATTCACTTTTTCAAAAGTTATTCGAAATTAAAGTTGGACATACCCTAAGTTGTCAGTATTTCTTTCATGTGCGTGGGCGGGCTTAGATACGCGGGGCCCGTAACAATTGCTACCCTTGCTACGTGGTTAATCCGGCACTGACTATTACCGAAATAATAATACCTACGGCTACCTCAATATTTAGCTACGTCTATCACATTTATTAGGTAGGTATTATACAACGATAAACGATTTTCTGCGGCATATGATTTCTTAGAATAACAACTATTTAATAATATCTTTAGGCTATTATATTATTGTGGTTCTCTTGTTTTTAGGGTTCCGTAACTCAAAAGCAAAAAACGGAACCCCTATAGGATCACTCGTGTGTCTGTCTGTCCGTCTGTAACAGCCGATTTGCTCCGAATGTACTGAGCCGACTTATTTGAAAGGTACACATATGAATTTCTGTGTTGAAACACGAAAGTGTAACTAATGAATGAATTGTATAAGGTTCACTTTTACAGGAATTTTTTTTAAAAAAAAATAAGTTTTGCAAACTGTATCATATGACATATCAAATGAAAGGACTATAAGGATTTCAAATATATTTATTTTATAATTTTGAATTAAATACTTTAAAAGTTATTAAAGAAAATTAATTAAAATTTACCATTCCCATATCTCCGAAACTGCTGAGCCTAAAATGTTGAAAATAATACAGAGAATAGTTCTATACTTATAAATTATGGGAAAACCTATAAGAAGAAACGGTCTTACGAGTAAAATATTATACTAGAGTATTATACTATCTGAAATCCAGAGAGCTTAACAATAACATTTCCTTCGAAGGCAGAATATTCTTATCGCTGAAACTAAAGCTGAAGCGAAACTGGATAAGTAAATATTTAGCCAATGGAAAATTGAAATATGAAGATGAAAACTTTTTGTAAAGCTGCTTGTGAAAGATATCGTGCAGAATATTATATATTGTACTAGCTTTATCCCGAAACTTGGCTCCACTGCGAGGAATTACATAATAATAATAAATAAATAAATAAATAAAAATATCATCATCATCATTATTTCAGCCGAAATACGTCCACTGCTGGACATAGGCCTCCCCCAAAAAGGGGGAATTTGGCATAATCGCCACGCTTGGCAGACGGGTTGGCGATCGCAGTATGGTGTTAAAAATACATAGAGAACGCTGCTGCCCATTCTCTAGTAAGTCCCGACTGTTACGACACCCACGGGAGGATATGTGGAAATAATAATCAGCCTAAGTATAATGTTCCTGCTGGGACACAAGCCTTCTCTCGGTGAGAGGGAGTGGGCCGTAATTCACCACACGGGTCCAGTGCGGGTTTGGTAGATGTCACATGTCTTCGAATTTTTGCCTCTAGACCATACCGGTTTCCTCACGACGTTTTGCTTTACCGTTTTGAGAGCATCGGTGATGAAATTAAATGCAAAAAGTAGGTGCCTGTCTGTGTTCGAACTCACGACCTACCCGTAAGTCGTGTTCGTTACCACAGGGTACCTTGCGAGGGATTAATCTGGAAAAAATAAACTATTATATATATCTAGGTATGCAAAAAACACGTATCTCCGTTACTTCATTGATAAGTTAACGAAGGACAACACAGTATTAATAATTAAAATTTTATTTTCATTTTAATTATTTATTTAAATTTTATTTTCATATTAATTATTTATTTCATTTTCATTTTAATTATTTATTTCATTTTCATTTTAATTATTAATTTTAATTTTATTATCATTTTAATTTGTTTTTAATTTATTTATTTGGAGTTTGCGTCATGATTACCATAGTTTTAAGATAATTAATGTAATAGGTACTAACAAAATATTGAAAAAAAATTGTTTCAATTAAATGTATTTTAGAAAGAAAATAAAGATAAAAAAAAAATCAAAAAATTGTTTGAATTAAATGTATTTTATTTTATTATTAATATAAATGTTTTAAAGCTAGTAGATTTTTTAAACTGTAATATTTATACTGAGTTTACCTTGGACATTACTGGCATCGGTGAATTAAAAACTTCGTGAGAAAACCTGGACTTATAGTTACAGACGACAGACAGACAGACGACAATTTTTTTTATTGTTTTTTTTTTATAAGTACCGAATATGCTTTCATAAAACTCAAAAACTCAAAAGTCAGATCATTTATTTCAATTAAACCATTTCCAGGCACTTTTGAACTGTCATAATTATGCATTCAGTATAAAGATGTTTTAGTTACAAATAGATACATTAATTTTATTTGTTTGTATAGATAAGTCTGAAATCGCCAACTTGTCTTGAGCAACCGTGATCAATGCTCGTGCGTTCTGTATATGATAAGAGGTTTTTGCCTTGCAGTGGGACTATAATAGGCTTGTATTATATTTAAGGGGATGTTTCTACCCATCATGCCTACAGCTATGTAGTGAAAAACTTTTCCTAAGAAACCGAAATCCGATTCGTGTAATATTTACTCAGAAATATTACGATCTGATAAAGTCCTAGGTTCAGATTTTCGCCACTGTGTA
Source organism: Dryobota labecula (assembly GCA_947523025.1). Lineage (NCBI taxonomy): Eukaryota > Metazoa > Arthropoda > Insecta > Lepidoptera > Noctuidae > Dryobota > Dryobota labecula. The sequence continues at coordinate 6,741,229 of OX383292.1, forward strand.
CAATCTATTGTGAAAATATTCTATCATCTATGGAGTTATTATTTACTTTACCTAGTAGAGCAATTTCAAAATACCCTGCTGTAAAATTTCAAAGTACCCTGCTGTAAAATTTGATTTGATTTTTCACTACAAAATAAGACTCAAACGGAGGTCACATAATGCTACCTTCTTGTCGTTTTAAATGGTTTAAAAATAACCCTTCGTACTTAGCACTATTAACTTTTTGATACCAAATACAATACAAACTTTGCAATGTCTCAACAATAACAATATTTATAGAAAGTGAGTTATAATAGTAAAACTCGGTCACATACCTGAACAAAGAAATTGAAACTCCGAACACTTCAACAAATATGCGCCTGCGCTGGCCACAAATAAGATTTGACAATGAAAGCAAAATGGTGCCTCTCGATGATGGATTATGTTATGTTGTGTTGGAATCTCGTGCCGAATTTCCACAATTAGAAAATTTTTTGCAAAAAGGAGCGGTCACAAAACTAAATGTTCCGGTTAAACTAAACACAGACAGACAGACAGACAGACAGTCAGAGTTACTTTCACATTTATAATATTAGTATGGATGTAACTGAAATAATGCACAATATGAAAGTATAATAGTTTGTTCAGAATCGTTTACTGAATCGATTTCTGTCATTTTTAATATAGGTATTTTTCGTTTGTTGCCCGCGGTACTACCAGTATTACTACCAGTAGTACCATGGGTTAAAAAAAATCCCGTAATACTACCAAGCGATCCAGTAGTACCACGGGAAGTATTTTTTTACCCGTGGTACTACTGGTAGTCCACATTTCATAGTTTACACCCTAGGGACATTGCGAAAACACGGATAATTAGACAATGGTAAAAACATTTCTGCTAGCAACTTGGAAGTAGCGCTCGCGGGCCGCTGCCACCGCACCGCTCGCTACGCTTGCTCTGCTAGCGCGCGGTTGGTCACAGTTTTAACCTAACCTAACCTATTTCACTCAGTTCAAAATGACGAATCATACAATTTGCCTGCGAGTGGATAATTAGACAATGGTAAAACCATTTCTGCGGCAGATTGTATGATTCGTCATTTTGAACTGGGTGAAATGTGAATGCGAATGAAAGTGTTAGGTTAGGTTTTTGTGTAAACTATGAAATGTGGAGTACCAGTAGTACCACGGATAAAAAAAAACTTCCCGTGGTACTACTGGATCGCTTGGCAGTACTACGGGTTTTTTTTTTACGCGTGGTATTACTGGTATAATACTGGTAGTACCACGGGCAACAAACTGTATTTTTTTATCCCAAAAATAAATAAAACTACGTAAATTACAGTCACACTTTACGTGTGCGAATGTGACCACAATTTTCTTCCACAATCAGTATAACTGTATAATTAATGTAATAAAAATTTGCACGGCTAATTTGAAATGCCAAATATACTGAACCCATAGATCTTAAGAACTTATGTTATAAATAAATATAAATCATTCATTCATTGATTCTTTTATTCAATAAATAAACAATGTTTTATACATAACTAGCTTTTGCCCGCGGCTGCACCCGCGCGGATGTCGATTATCGCGTAAAAAAGTAGCCTATGTACTTCTCCATATCCCAGGTTATATCTCTGCCAAATTTCATGACGATCGGTTCAGCGGTTGAGCTGTGAAAACGTAACATACAGACAGACAGAGTTACCTTCACATTTATAATGTTAGTATGGAAGTATGGATAGTAAAAAATCTGTGAATTTTAATTGCGGTATTTGGTGGTGTGAGTTAATTGCGGAACATGCTGTTTAGAGGAATGTGGGCTGCCTCGTTGGGCTGGTCCTGGGTTCGATTCCCGAGTCGATCAAAGTGTTATTGGGTATTTCCGTCTGGAATTTCTCTGTAGCAGCTCGGAGTCTGGATTTGTGCCCGGTTGATTACAATGGGCTCGCACCCTGTTATATGGAACTGGCAAAATGTGGGTGTACTTTAGGTGCACCACTGCCTAAACCATCGGGGAACATAGGCGTGATGTTATTATAAATGTACTCTTACAAAGACTTTAATTTATCGAGTTGAAAAATACACTCAAACAAAAATATACTTTTCTAAAAGGTCTGCATAAACAATACACGCCCATATGACGAACCGTTAAGTGAAAATTCTGCCTTTTGACCCAAATCTCTGTTGTCATTAGAGGGGAGAAGGGGGACATCCCTGTGTCCCTAATATCCGTCCTTCGCGGAACTAGAGATGGGTAATCTGAACCAAAAGTAAGGCACCGGTCCTACCGCCGGCGATTAACGAGAAGCGAGTAGAGCTAGCAACTAAGAAACCGGTCAAGAGCTAGTCGGACTCACGCACCAAGGGATCCGTACTATCAAAAATGATTAAAAAAAATACATTAGTTCCACTATCGGTCAAGAGATGGTGCTGACCTAAAACTGCAATATTAGATAAAGTGTGCTATTTAGAGACATCTTTTTCTATCACATAGAATAATATCAGATTTTTCTCTGTGCAAACTTCGGAGATAAGGGGAACGGTATTTTTGTTATATTATTTTTTTTTTCCGCCAAAATTCAAAAACTGTGAGGCCTAAAAATAAACGTCATCTAAAACTATTCCCAAATTGATAGCATTAGTAGTTCTTGAGATATCCAGCTGTGACAGACATACGAACAGACTGAGTCGCACCTTCCCTTTTTACCATTTTGGTACTGAACCCTAAAAACGAGCTGGCGAGCAACGAGCGGCGAGTGTGCGCCGGCGCCAGGGCGAACGATCATTCGCTAGTATGCGTACGTACCAAGCATGAGTCTATCATCGAATGTTTTTTGTTGAGCGTTGCTGAGCACTTACTCTCTTTGCTAGCTCTTGTCGCTGCAACAAACGAGTTCTCGCCGGGCGGTGTGAACAGTTAGGGATGAACTATTAATATATGTATCTCTTTTACGTACACAGAATCTACAATCTTTTGTACGTTTCATGAACGAGGAAATCGTTGATAGCTATACCCAAAGTCTCAAATTCAGATAATTTATGTAAACAAAGGGGATAACATAACAAAAAAATATCTTCGTAATGGTAATTCACATAAAATTGCGAAAAAAGAGGTTCTATTTTCTTTTAAGTACTGATTTTAAGAAATAATAATTAAAAAGTAATCATACCGTCATAATTTTTATAAATTTTAGGTTTTAAACAAAGTTATTAAAAAAAAGGAGATTTTCTGGTATAAAATATATTATAAACATTTTCAAATTTTTAACATCTTCAACAACACTAATATTACAACTCTCATAAAAAGATTCATATTGTAAGTAGCATATCTAGCCACATTTTGGATGAAAACGGCTGTAATCTGTTTCGATTGGAAATCGATTTTGGGATGCCTACGTCTAGCACTGGGCTTAAAAGGGCTGATTATGACTATCATATACCGTGCCTCCGACACACTACAAAAAACATTGTTTGGCAACGGTATTTTGTTTGCATAGTTCTTATAATTAAATCACTTTAATTTTATCGATAATTATTTACAAAAACATTTAATGATAAAATGTTTTGCACCACTGTCCTGTCATTTTGACAGTGACATTTCTTGACATTACTTTGTTTACATAAATTATCTGAATTAGAGACTTCGGGTATAGTCGCTTCCTCGTTGGGGGTGAGACACCTATCTAACCCGATAAATAGAGTATTGTCGCGTAAATCATTTGAACATGGGTGTGGGCTTTTACATTTTTAGGGTTCCGTACGTCTGAATAAAAAAACAGAACCCTTATAGGATCACTCGTGTGTCTAGTTACAGGAAAACCTATAGGAAGTGTATGTGTGTCTTAAAATAACATGGTTAATCTCTCAAAATTGTGCGTACTAACTCATTTGCAGTTGGAATGTATGGGAGAACATGTTTTTAACAACAATGGTTCCGATTCCCTTGATCACAAACTAAACTATATTTAAGTTCAGTGCATATTTTTCTTTCTATTTCATTAAGAAAAGGACAGAAGATAAATTTTAGTTTAGTCCTGTCAAATTAATCAGCGCTTGACGTAAATTGACGTAATTTTAGTAGGCAAGTTTTTAATCACGTCTAAACTTATATGGAGTAGGTAGTGACAGGCGACTAAACACACACACACACAAACACGTGGCCGGTTTTGTCGAACAAATCTTTGTTTGTACCTTTATGTGACATATTCACCATATTCGTATACGATTTCTTTTTATTATACTGTATGTTACTACCGCATAAATCGTCGTCGTTAATTCAGGTAATCGGGAAGATATTATTTTATAGTTTTGGAAATGGAATGGTAATTGGGACATGTTATATATATTTTTCGTTCGTGCACGCATCACGTAAAACGTATTTTATCTATACGAAACATCATGTGTGGTAGAAAGAGTACACTAATTTAGTTCTTATATACAACCTCCACCCGTGTTCCAGTCCCAGGTCAGGCCCTAGCCTTTCCATGCCTTCCTCAACGACGATTGCTCAACCCCGAACACGTTACGTAGGTAATAATAAACCGCAATTAACACGTACCTAATCTCACCGCCCGCAATATTAATAATACTAAATGATTACCTACCACACACCTTTAAAAATAGAATATTATTCTATGAATAATATAAATTCTATAAAAGTGATTTATAAATAAATTCTTCTACTGAATAGAATTTATTCATATTTCAATGTGGGTGCGCTATCAATAGGTGTTTACGTAAATATTCTCACACTATCCTGCCCTAATGTTTGAACTTGGGAAGAGACCGACCTCTAAGTTCGTTTCGGTATTTCGTTTTATCCTAGCGACACATCTGCCAAAAATTACACGTGCTTATGTTTTCTCCAAGAAAATTATGCAACGTAATTTTAGCGTGAACCTGATGTTTGCAGGCGAAAATAAGCTGAACTTTCCGGGGCATATTTTAACAGATGTGTTACTACACTTAGAGTTCATCGGTAGTTAAGAAAATACTGATGGCAATTCAGTTTGTTTGAAAAATACCCTAACAAAACATACCCCAAATAAGTATATATAAAGATGCATGTTACTAAAATAAACCTCATTAATAAAACTCCAGGCAGCCAGCTGGGCTTCCATTCTGCTGGCTAGATGTGTTCACCATAGCATGAACAAATTTTTTTTTTCCTAATCTATTTACTATATACATGGATGATATACTCAAAATCAACATCCCAAACGCTGACCTCATTTGTTACGCAGACGACACCGTGATACTCTATCACGGAACCGATTGGGAACAGTTATACAATAAAGTAAAAGCAGAAATGATCAGGATCGCTAAATGGCTCAACACAAAGAACAAATTTGAATTTGCTTACACTCAATTTTAAAAAGACCATATACATAACCTTCAGGAAAACTCGGGCTACCAAGGTACCATTATGGAATTAAAAAATTCACGGAGAAGATTGCACGTTAATTAACACTGATACTCAATGTTCATGCAATAACATCGATGGAGTAGATGAAATAAGATACTTAGGAGTTATCATAGACCTACACCTTTCATTCAAACCACAAAGGACATCGTCGGAAATGGCCCCAGGACCAACAAACATCTGACCTACATAATAATTATAAATATATTTTATTAGACTAACTGCGAATATCTTTATGAAACGGACATTCTGCGTTCCATAGTGAACAATTAAAAGAGCGACTATCGACATCACATACAATATGCCGCCATCTTTGACAATTATATTAGACATGACAGTTAGTGATGTCTAATCTTTCAATAACATGACTAACATACATGAGATACCTAAATATAAATAAATAAAATAAAAAAAACATTAGGATAAAGTCGTTTGCATTGAAGTTCATTAAATAAGTACTTATTTACCTACCTACCTACCTATTTTAATACAAAAACTTTACCAAATACCTAATGGGTATTTAGGTAAGTACTTAAATGTTTTTCTGATTCTCTTAGCTTAAACTAACCTTATACAAGCAATAGAAATAACAGTGAATTGCATTTATTAGCATGTATTTCGAAGTACCTATTGAAAGGATTGTTTCTTACTAAATATAACCTCAAAATCTTTGTTTTCTTTTGAAATAAATCCTTTCTGCAAGTTGTCCGTCATTAAACTTTGTCTTCATGGGCATATACTTGTAATTTAGAACACGCAAAGTAATTTTCCTTTGCTGTTGGTTCTGGGGCGAATGATGTATGGATGCAGAACAATCTCCTTAGGGAACTTGTTAAACGCGTTCGAAAGCAAATCTACATAATAAAAATGATACGGGACAGTGCATCAGTGGAAGTAAAAATTTCATCTATATAGCTCTGTGTACTAGAAACTCTTTAGTACTAGAAAGCTGTAATTTGGCATGGGTATACATATTAATCACGCCGACAAAGTAGTAAAATAAAATCTTCAAATAATTTTTTTTAGGGTACCTCCCCTACGCGTGAAGTGGGAATGATATTTTTTGTCTCGCCTGTCCCATATTGTAGGGTATCATTGATAGACTGTTCAAAAATATTGCAGTTTGTCAAAACCATTTTTAGATTTAGGGATCCTTTGGCGTAATGTTGCTTGCCTGTCGGTCTTCTATAGACTGTACTTCGGAGAGTGTGCGCAGGAACTCCACGACCTGATCCCACCATCGCCCTTTTACTACCGGGCTACCAGACGTACTGCAGGGTACCATGCGTACTTGGTTGATATCCAGCTGTACTCAGCGCTTCTCCTCCACATTTATTATGCGCACAGCCAAAGTGTGGAAATCTCTGCCAGCGTCTGTGTTTCCTTCCACATATAACCCATCTACCTTTAAATCAAGAGTGAACGGGTATCTTCTGGGCACGCTCGTTCCGTCATAAACCTCATGCATCGCTTTCCATCAAGCGAGATCGAGATCAAGAGCAGACCCAATCAATAATAAAAATAAAAATAAATGATTAAGAAAGACCTAAATATTTTACTTGTGAAGAATAATTGGTTTATAGGCTGATTCTAATTAAGAATTTATGACTTAATTACCGGAAAACTATGTCTAGGAAAAAACGGGGCAGTCTGGGGACTACCGATAGAAGTGAAAACTAAGTAATGGCAGAGAAGCGTGCGGTGACGATGACGCGAGTATCACGCTTTTTGCTCACCCAAAAAGTACACATATATAAACAGTATACTTAAATTATAATTCATGGAAAGCGTTCGTTGACGATGACGCGAGTTCCATGATTTTTGTTCACCCAAAAAGTGCTCAACGCGCCTAAAGAAGTTTTCACTTAGAAAATCATCCATTATTTTTACAAGAGTTTGTTCTTTTTATTCTGGTTTTTGTCAACAGAACAATAACGATTAAATTGGTAGAACGAGGCGTGATTTCATACAATACGGCCGAGACATATAATGCCTACTGAATATCTGTCATTACCACCACAGCCACAGCTACCCACGTACACAGTCCTCGATCCTTCTGAAACGTAATTATTTTCACTGATTTCAATTTCACTCTCCAAAGCTTTATGTATGCATCTATTAAATTGGATGGGCATGTACGTTTTTGATTTTGGGCTATTCAATTTGCTTTTGATTATTTTCTTTGTGTATTCGGACAAATTGGCTCACAAAGCCTTTAATAGTATTACCGGGAAAATTGTACCTACGTGTTTAATCTGGCTATTTAATGGAATTGAAACGAATATATTTTACGCATTTATACTTAATCATTATAAAGAACCTGTCAAAATGTCCAACAACACGTATCAAAATCAAAATATTGGAGCGTAGGTATTCTACATATTAATTAATTTTCAATTAACTCTCCGTAATCCATAATGTCTAAATCTTAAAACTTAGCAGATAAAAAGCACTTTGTGAGTGTCATTTTTATCTTTGGAAGAAGCCTTTTAGTCTCAGGTCGTGGTGTTCCGTCGTTTCTGCGGACAAGTACCACAGGACAGCACATAGTGCAAATTGAAGTGCTACTAACATAGTCCTAAGTCTTATTTATTAACACAAGTTTTGTTTTCAGTAAAAATATGTATATTTTTATTTATGAGCCTGTGACGCCTGAAAACAAATGGATTTATATGTGTTTCCTATGTCCTCCAAATCCCAGGCTATATCTCTGCCAAATTTTATGACGATCGGTTCAGCGGTTTATAATATTAGTATGGATTTAAAAACAATCTTTCAAGTCCAGGATAATACGGGACTCAAATTAAAACTTCCGTAACAATTCTGAGCTATTTCCTGAACTGTCTGTTTCACAGTGGCACATTCCGACTTATGACAATCAATTTTCGCAGAGCGAATTGAACTAGCAGCAGTGACATCTAAATTGTCCACGTCCACTCGCAGTGACAGAGCAGTACAAATGGCGAGCGAATGACGGAGTTCAGAATTAGCAAGTCAAATGCTTTGTCCGCACACCGCAATGAATAGAAGATGAGACTTCAAATAATGTCGTAAAACGATCGTATATTTTCATGGTATGCTATAAGATATAGTCTGAATTGTATTTTATGTAGAATCTGTGTCGTTATTGTTATCCTTGGCTTTCTCGTTTCGCTTTATAACACGTCATAGTAAGAGGAAGCTTTCCGCTACACTCTCATTTCACTTCGGAAAATCCCTCTTATCGATATCCGCTTTCCTCAGTATCATGTCATGGAATTATACCGAGTTTCATTTTCCTCTCAACACGACCCAACGATATAGCCTTCATTCGCAAATCTACCTTATAAATCTTTATAAATATCAACCAATAACTCTATTCCCTTCGTTCAATTGAAAAGAACACGAAACTGACAAGCAAGATCTATGAGAGCTTACCAAAGTCAAGTTTTATGAAAAAGGGGGCTAGTATTAATATTGCCGAATTTTTTATATCGCTGCCGAAAAGAGGGCTCAAGGTTTCCATTACGAAAATTAATATCAGAGATATTAAAATGCGATCCACGAGATTACTTTACAACATTTTTCGCTCAGTTGATCAGATTGGGCGGCCAGAATCGTCAAAGTAAATTTTATGGCTGCCACATGTAAATTAGGTAATCCTCGTCTTCGTTAAGAAATCACCTCATCCCGTACTCACTACCCTGAAAAATAAAATCGAATTGCGAAATCCAAAGAACTCTTTTTCATCTCTTTCTAAGCGTTTTATAGAGGTGGACCAGATTTTTTTGTTAATCTCGCTAATGACCCAACCCCCCAAAAAATTGTGTCGGTCCATGCGCCAAACACCCTGTATAAATAGGTTTAGGCAGAATTTCAAAGTTTAAAAAGGACATAAAAGTCATATTATCCAAGGCATAATATTTTGTTATTGTTTTTTTCTTTGACATCTATGGTTATATATATTTTTTTTTATTAAATTAAAATTAGGTCATTTGTATTATTTTATATGATTGTATTTTCATTTATTTAAATGTTTTCGTCCTTGTCAAACTTGTTAACCTAGATATTAAGTGAATGATGTGGTCTCCTACAATTGGAAGCGCACACTGTATTTGTCCCTGTTTTGCATGCAAGAATAAAAAAATAAAAAAATAAGTGGATTTTTAAATTATAAGGAATGTTCAAAATATCTCACTAGCAATATAATAATATGATGTAATTTTAAAGATTAATACATTACCAACTATACACTCTTAAAAGTTATTAGATTTGACGAAGGTTTATAGTGAAAGAAGGCTTGCCGCAACCCTTTTATGGGGAGCGTAAGTGTGTCAAGTCATTTATCATTCATTTTTGCTTCATTTATTGCTCTCTATTATGCCGAAAGTTATATTTACATATATGTAGAACTTTCGGCATTATTTGAATATAAGGTGACGGAAACGCGTTATTTATTGCCCATTAGTATGAATAATACCGGTTAAAGTGGCGGGGCGGGTGCTTGGGGGCGGCCTATGTCCAGCAGTGGACTTTCAGCTGAAATGATGATGATGATGATGAAGAGTCAGTCATCAAACTTTTTCAACACACATCTTAGCATCTCACTTTTTCAAGGATGAAAAAAACTGTTTTTTTGCGGAGCTCTGGTTTTAGAACAGAAAAATAATTAAGTTGTAGTTGGAGTAGTTTGTATATGTTATTTCTTTTTTCATTTACACTGTTCAACAAAGGAAAAAGGAAAATGTAAGAACCGTATTATGTTGCGTTTTGTAGTTTCATCCTATTATACCGTCATGGGAAAAAGGCTTGAGTTTATGTATGTATGTGTCACCGTAAGTAAGTAAGTAAAATCTTTATTTTGCATAAAATATGGTACACAAAAGTTCTTAAATATAAATATAAGTAGTTTCACATATTTTCCTTACTTATTTCAGAATGCAAAAATAACTTAAAATAAAGTTATAGGTACTTAAGTATACAAAAACAAAATACATAATATTATTATATTGCTAATGAGATCATATTTTGAAAATTGCTTATTATTTAAAAATTCACTTATTGTGTAGAACAGTGTTTTTCAACGTGCGGGTCGCGATACTAGGGGGTTGCCAAGCCTCGGGGGTTGCCGTTACTTACATATTTTAAGCTCATAAGTATAAAACCATACTAGTTCAAAATGTTATAATTTATTAAGAAAAAGTTAATTAAAGGCTTAGGTTAACACGAATCAACAAATACCTACAAATCACATAAATCATTAATGTGACGAGGACCAAGCGTACTCATTCACATTAATGTGTTGGTTACTCCTGTTTATCGTTAACCAATTTTTCATTTTATAATTTTTTATGACTAGAATTAAATCGTTTTCAAAATTTAGGCGATTTCTCTGTTTGCCTTTTATTTGAGCCATCGATGAAAACGTTAAAATCGCGCAAGTAGGAGGTTTCAAATGGAATGAAACACTTCAAAGCTACTGTGGTTAATTGTGGGTATTCTGTTTTTCTGTTTAACCAAAAGGTACCTAAAGTGACAGACTTGAATTTTAATTTTAGAACAGAAATTACAATTTCAAGGTAGGGGGTCGCGAAATATTTTTATTTACTAAGGGGGCCGCGCCATGAAAAAGGTTGAAAACACTGGTGTAGAATACATTATTAAAAAGCCATTTCTTTAAAGAAGTTTAGTGGCAGCTCTCTGATCTGTTTAGGAATATGGTTGTATATTTTGATTGATATATTATAACAATTATATATGTACAACCTTTCAGGACTGTATTACATACGTCTTAAACAACTTTTGTTCTATGACTTTTTAGAAAACATACATAATACATTTACCAAAAACAAACCTTTCGATGTATCAGTGTTTCATTCAATGTATGATATACAGATTTTTTGTTTATATTAGTCAACAAGAAAATGGCCAATTTTCACAAAATCGTATTTAACGCCAATCGATCCTGTTTCTTATAAGTATCATTGTGAGTCTTTTTTTTACATTTTGATTTATTATGAGATCTTTCTAAGAGCGTACACAGAAAAATAATCGTCTGTCATCTATGGTTATAAAGAAAATAAATATCTATGGTTAGGTGACTGTTCATGAGAAATCCCGTGTGTTTCTATAATCTGTAAAAATGAGTGTTGTGCCATTAGGCAGAACTATGCAGGAACGCAGGCGTTCATTCTCTAAAAACGAAAAATATCGCATGCAATAGGAAATCGCTACTGTAGGGTGTCGACCTCAGGATGAGCTGCTTCTCACACGGACAATGGTACATCGCTTGCTCCCGCGTCACAAGCCGCTAAGGAGTATAGTGTTCTGTGGTCACAAGTCCTGACTCTGTTTATATTTTGGCTGCTGAGACTAAAACTACAAACTTATTAATCAGGGAAGTTTTATAAAAATGTGGCTGTTATTTTAGTATATTTTGGTGTCTTATGACTTCCACGCGAACAAAGTCGCGGGCAGTTCAGTAATAAGATATTATGTATATTTTAACTAAATTATGTTGTATTTCAACAACAATCTAGGTTCTTGTAATAACTTCTCGGAATCTTTTTGAAGCAACCGCTATCTTAATTAATTACAAACGTTCAGAGACGGTGTGTATTTAATTATGTAGACTTCATGACTGATGATGTTTAGACAGAAACACTACATTTTTACACATATATAAATACTTATAATAGTAATATTATAATTTTTCAATGTGGTCTCGACCCATGAACTAGGACATTCTGTATGTCAGGGGTCGAAGTTTCTCCATTACATTGATCACAAATTACAGTGATTTTAAAAATTATTAAAAGAGTAAATTGCATACTATTTTTTTTTTATGGTTGAGGAGTTTCTGTCATAACCTTCCGGCACGATTGAGAGACCCAGTACACCACCTAGTGTAATAGCACTTGTTATACATATCCAATCAATCTGCCTAGCCTTTTCCCAACTATGTTGGGGTCGGCTTCCAGTCTTAACCGGGTGCAGCTGAATACCAGTATTTTACATGGAGCGACTGCCTATCTGACCTCCACAACCCAGTAACTGGGTAACACGATACCCCTTGGAAAGACTGGTTGTCAGACTTTTTTTGGGCTTCTGACGACCCGTAACGACTCTCAAAGATCCACGAATGACAACCGGGACCAACGGCTTAGCGTGCTTTCCGAGGCACGGAGGAGTCTCGGTATGTAAAGATGGTCACCCATCCACGGACTATCCCCAGCAAGCGTAGCTTAACCTGACGGATCGACACGTGCGGCTGTTATTACTTAGCCACAAGCTCCTCTCCTGCTCGAGCTCTTGTTATACATATCCAATTAGTCTAAAAACGTTGGTGCTGTCTTGTTTGAATAAGGAGTTTCTATGGCCACCTTGCAACTCCATCATCAAACCCTGGACACCACCTAGTGTAATAGCACTTGTCAATACATATCCAATGAATCCAAACACGATTATGCTATCTTGGTTGATTAAGGAGTTCCTATGGCCACCTTCCGCCTCGATCACCAGACCCTGAACACCACTTAGTGTAATAGCACTTGTCAATATATATGCAATGAGTCCAAACACGATTATGCTATCTTGGTTGATTAAGGAGTTCCTATAGCCACCTTCCGCCTCGATCATCAGACCCTGAACACCACTTAGTGTAATAGCACTTGTCAATATATATGCAATGAGTCCAAACACGATTATGCTATCTTGGTTGATTAAGGAGTTCCTATGGCCACCTTCCGCCTCGATCATCAGACCCTGAACACCACTTAGTGTAATAGCACTTGTCAATATATATGCAATGAGTCCAAACACGATTATGCTATCTTGGTTGATTAAGGAGTTCCTATGGCCACCTTCCGCCTCGATCATCAGACCCTGAACACCACTTAGTGTAATAGCACTTGTCAATATATATGCAATGAGTCCAAACACGATTATGCTATCTTGGTTGATTAAGGAGTTCCTATGGCCACCTTCCGCCTCGATCATCAGACGCTGAACACCACTTAGTGTAATAGCACTTGTCAATATATATGCAATGAGTCCAAACACGATTATGCTATCTTGGTTGATTAAGGAGTTCCTATATTATGGCCACCTTCCGGCTCCATCATCAGACCTTGGACAAAAAACCAACGAATTCAAGCTCACCAACGCTATCTTATTATTTGAGAGTTGCTTTGGCTACCTTCCGGCTCCATCATCAGACTAGCTTCATGGTTTCATATTTTTGCGATGTCACCAAATTTATATAAAGTTGCCAAGTTTAGCTCAATCGGATGCCAGGAAGTGCTTGCCACAATTGTGGCAATAACTCCCCTCTTTGAAGAGTGGCTAGAGAGGTGCCACGGCGTCCTCACCTTCCGCCTGACACAGGTCCTCACCGGAAACGGTTGTTTCGGGAAGCTTCTGTTTCGGATTAGGCGGGAGGAAACGCCGGGGTGTTACCACTGTGCGGATCGCCCGGAGGACACGGTGGAGCACACGGTGGAGGTCTGCCGGCTTGGGCAGAGCACCGCCGTGTCCTCACGGAGGCGATTGGCGGCGGCGATCTCTCGCGTCCTGGCCATGGTCCGGAGCGAGAGTGCATGGGAGGCAGTCACCTCCTTCTGCGAGGCAGTAATGTTTGCGAAGGAGGAGGCGGAGCGCGTGAGGGAGCGGCAGTCCTCACGCCCGTAATCGCCGCAGGAGACGCCCTGGGCGGCGGGAATTGGTAGCCGATTCCCGGCCACCGTAGGCGCGGGATTGCGGACGGCGAACTATGGGCAGTTCGCCGTCCGGTAAGGACCAGGCCCGGGTCGACGGCGTGTTGTGTTCCACGCGCGCCTCAAAGAGATATCAGCACGCACTGACTTGACAGGGTCCGGCAGGACCGGTGCCTGCCAGGGTTGCGGGTTTGTCCGAAAGGGATACCGTGGCCCTGGCACACAGGCAACTGAAGGAACACGGGTGGGTTTTAGTCAGTAAAAGTCTGACACGCCCTTTCGCCCAGAGCGGAAGAAGTTATTGGATAATTTCGGACCCAAAAAAAAAAACAGGGACGTGCTTGAAAAATGGATGACAATGGGAGTAACTGGAAACACATAAGAACGAAGCAAGTTAATATAAAGCTTGTAAAAACGAAAAATGATATACATGGTCATTGGTAAAACACTACCAACCTTGCAGGGCCTCAAGTCTGCTATTACAATAGTGTCAGAATGATCTCTTCATTGTGAGTTTTTGACAGATTTGCCATACAAACACTGTCAAATACTCACAATGGCGAGACCATTCTGACACTATTGTAATAGCAGACTTGAGGCCCAGGACTGTATTACTAAAATCATAAACAACAACTTTTGTTCTATGACTTTCTACAAAACAAAACTTTTTACCAAAACCAAACTCAAACTCAAATCACACTTTTGAATTTTCAATGAGTCGGCCAGTAAGAAAAATGAAGCTACATGCCCATTCCAAAGCGTAGTAGGTAACTAAGGCACCTATGGAGAAGAACGGGCAAGAAACTCCATGGACACTCTTTTAAATTAAATTGTTACAAAAATATTAGTTACATCTATAATGTTGAATTTATAACTAAATGTGAGAACGATGTAAAAAAAAAACTTAGACGTTAAAAGCGTCCAGAGTAGGTAGGTACTTAAAACAGAAACAAAAAAAAACACTTCAAAAATAAAATAATTAAAATAAGCCGTGGCAGCTAAGAGATGACCAGTCCCACTGACGGCGCCCGTTCACGAACATGACGCATGGATTAGCACCATTCAGATAAACCATTTTGAAGGGAGCTAAATGATCCAACACACGCGCCACCATCAGCGAGACATCTAAGTGAGCAAACCTTCAAGATTTCGTTGTTCTATCTAACACATTTCAATTTTGTATTTTATTATACCTATTTACGTCTCCTGTGCTGTTTTACCAGTAACCCAGTTTAACAGTAGGTAACAAACTTTGGCTAGCAGATCAGAAGAAAAAATTATCATACAAATGAGTAATGAATGCTTATAATTAATGGTTACAGTCGTTTCAGTAACACAACTTTGACTGGGGCAAGTAATCTAATACTTATTAAGGAGTGGATGCCGTGAGTTGTATACAACTCTAGGCAATCATTCTATTTTATACTCTAAAAACAATCGTATAAGAGTTACATTGCAATGACTTACGTAAAAATAAATTATCGCGAATGTGCTCCATTACGGTTGCTGAAGTTGACCTCCTTTCTGAAATTCAGGTATGTACCTACCGACCACGGTACAACTTTCAAGAGTATGGAGAGCAAAGCTCAATAAAAAATTAGTAGGAAACTTTCTGCTTGCTATTGAGGTTATACTTGACTACTCATAACTTTTTAATTGTTTTGGCACACAGTGGGATCAAGTAGAAAATATTCAGTTTATTGGGAAAAACGGTAAGGTAAGTAGGTACTAGGTAAGTAGGTACTTATTACCAATTTAACTTATTGATTAAACCTAAGCAACCTTCTCAGAATCAGAATCAGAATGTAACTATTTGTAAGAAACGTGACTTTTTCTTAAATGAAAGTAGCCTTAGAATGAACTGAAGAAAAGCCCATGAATTCAATTTCACCCTGTAGAAAAGCACAGCATGCACTAAATTTAGCATACGATTTCTCAACTTCTTTTGAATAAAAAAGATATTTAACGCATATTGCGTTAAGTAGGTAAGACCAGAAAAACAAACATTCCTACAAAAAAACTCATTAACATGTTTCTGAAGGTCACATCAGCTGTTCGTACCTACAATTAACCCTCGGGGGCCGCAAAACTCGGCAACTTCACCGCCTTGCCAACTGTTTTCATAACCAAAACGAAATTAATTAAGAACAATTTTCGCAATTCTGTGAAAACTGGTATTATATCTTCAGGAACAGGTGGTTTTGTTTTTCATGAAAATTCCTAGAAATAATAATAGAGCACATTTTCATCTTTAACATGTAACACCAATTTCTTACCATCTATCTAAGTAACGGAGTACCTAGTCTTTCAGTGCTAAGAAACGCAGACACGTGTAACAAGATGAACGCTCTCTGAAGATTTGATTTCGTGAGCTTATTTAAATAATAATATGTCGGAGACGGACTGTATCCGGTACACAGTGCGGATTGGTAGATGACACATTTCTTCGAATTTTTGTTGTTACTCGTAGGCCGGTTTCCTCACGACGTTTAACTTCATCGTTTTGAGAGTAGTGGTGATGAAATAATTTACACAAAGTAAAGCGCCTGTTTGGGTTCGAGCCTACTCGTAAGTCGCGGCCATTCCCGCTAGGCCACTACAGACTGCTCACATAATTTATTTTTTCTAATCATGTTAAGGCAGTCTGAGTAATTTATGCGGCCTGCCCAAATGTCCTTTCTTTGAATCGTTCGTCGAATCGTTGAGCTCCTTATGTTCTGAGTTGAGCTACACGATTACTGACAAATGCGTGCACTGAATGGACAGGTCCACTCAATCTGTGTGGTTCTTTCTTCAAAAGACCATTTCAGACACCAATCTACATGGTCTTCACATGATTTGACCAAGATTATGTCTGGACTTTAAAAGAGACTGTGACCTCTGAGTGTGTTTTGGCCTTTCTTCTCAGAGTAGTCAGATACGAAACGCCGACCTGATCTAGTTTTAAAATATGATTGACGTGTAAAAGTGTTTGTAAAAACCTACTTACAGAAATAAAATCATTTATCATTTATCATAATTATGAAATTAACGGAATTTGCTACTTTCCATGGTCCGACGTTATACATATCCACATTTACCTCTTTTCACAAGATAGAAGCCAAGAAGATAACATCAAACGAACTTTTCCTTTCGAGACATACAATGATGTATAAAAAAAGGAAGATTAGGTACGCGCGTGGACCGCATAACATACGCCGACCGGCACAAGTTACCTTAGTCACAATCGAACTCGCGTTTGTGTAGCACATGTGCAGCACGTTAAGTAAAATTACCGTAATAACAATGCCTTCTTGTGTTTTCAAAATATGCACAAATAATTCACAAACCAAAAACAAGTTCTACGGGATTACTTTCCACTAGTAACTACATCAAAACTTATTTTCTTTAAAATTCTCCTGAATAATATTGCTTTCTAGGTCGCCATTTGTTTCTGAGTTGATATGGGTACGTAACAGTGACAATTATTGCTATCTCATTCCGGCTCCAGCTCGCGTCATATCTCTCGCTTTTTCGGTTATTAATGCATGACATACGACATCGGGAAATGTAGTTGTTCCAATAATGTTTACGTGACATTAGAGCGATGCCTTATCTTCCTCTTTTTATACATCAATGGAGCCATAGGAAGTGCATGTCGAGCTGTATATATTTCACGAGTTGCGACACCTAGGTAGCTACGTGTGCTTCCGACAAGCACCGGATGAAACTGGAAGTCACCGGATGAATCCGGACGTTACCGGGCGACCGACAGTACTGTGAATACTAACATAATTTTACCGGATTCTATATCTTACCAGCTATTGTTGCTTGTTACCTATAATAAACAAAAAAAAACCTATAAATAAACGAAAGATAATTGCAATGCTTGTAAAAGGCTGCTAAGTCATAAGTACTTACTAACATAACATTGATGTAATATAGGACTAGATCAGCAGTGTACGGCTACGACGCACTACTACGTCGTATATGTCCACAGGCATATCCGACTTCAGTTGTCAACTTGACGTCAACTGACCGATTGCTTAGTGATAAAAAAATAAAAACATGGTGAAATGTGCGGTTAAAATTTGTTGTCACGGTCTCAAAAGACTAATAAAGCAAGTGGTGTTACATTTCACAAGCAAGTTTGCTAAATTTTCTTCAGATTATCCAAAAAAAACATTAAAAGACGAATTACATTTATCAAACATTTTTTTGCCATTAGGGTTACCAGTAAAAACGATTTTGATTTTGCCAGACTGTTGGTAGTTCAGTGAATGACGAATGTATGTTGAGGCAAGTATAAATTATTATTATAGTTTGTTTGGTTTAAACATACTTATTAAATAAAAAATTAACACATTCACGTGTATTTCGAAGGTTTAAACTTAATATAATCATCACCACTTCTTACACCAAAATTAATTTTATTAGCAATAAATAATTATCTTAGACGTAAAGTGAGGTTATATTTAGAAATAAAAAATTCTAGATTGTTTATGATCTCATTGTGTTAAATAGTGTTGTGCACTGACTGGACAGGTCCAATCAATCTGCGTGGTTCTTTCATCAAAAGCCCATTTCAGACACCAATCTACATGATCTTCGCATGATCTGACCAAGATTATGTCTGGATTTTAAAAGAGACTGTGACCGCTGAGTTTGTTTCGGCCTTTCTTCTCAGAGTAGTCAGATAGGAAACGACTACCTCATCTAGTTTAAAAAAAAGTGTTTGTAAGTACAAACTTACTTACAGAAATAAAATCATTTATCATTTGCGGCTCCGCCCGCGTGGATGTCGGCTATCGCTTAAAAAGTAGCCTATGTCCTTCTCCATCCCAGGCTATATTTCTGCCAAACATGACGATCGGTTCAGCGGTTTAGGCGTGAAAACGTAACATACAGACAGACAGACACGAGTTACTTTCACATTTATAATATTAGTATGGATAAATGGTTGTCATAAACATTGAATTAATATCATTCCATTTTAAACAATAGATATTTGACACAATCTTAATAGTTTTGAAATATAATATTTACGTTTACGCACATTTTTTTTTCTTCCTATAAGTATTAAATCCTTCAATTTCTTTCAATCTTTAATCTATTGAAAGTTCCATAATACAAACTTTCATAGTAGGTAATTGATTCAATAAAAAATATATTCATTCTGGGGTAATTACGTTGATCATTGGCAACTCTGGCTGTTTTTCCGATGACAATGTCTTGTCTCGTTCCAACGTAAATAGTTTGACGGAAGAAGAAATGAGACAAACAGATTATTTTGACATATTGAGTTTGACATCATTTATGTATCCGTTTCAAAGCTACGTCTTTAACTCGTAAGTGGTTACGTTTTTCGGAAGTTTTTAGTAGGACGTTGCGCCTCTAGTATAATATAACCTCATTGTAACATAACACCAACATTGTACACTTAGTTCGCAATAAAGGTTTTGACTTTTTTTTTTGACTTTTGACTTTCTATTGGAATAAGCATTACCATAACATAACATCACGACTCCCCGAAGCGTTAGGCAGAGGTGGACACCCACATTTCGCCTGTTTTTAAGCTATTGCATTGCTTCTATCGCGGGCCTTGAGCGCGGGGACCGAATCCAGAAATTCCGTAACGAAAAAACCTCACGCTCCCCACTCCGACGGTTTTGCTACACCAGTACCCTCTAGTGATCTAATAATTTCTGGCAGTTCTTTTTTCTGTGTACTGCGTATTTTATTCTTATAAATATTAGTTTATAAAATTATGATCTTCACAAAAAGTGATTGTTGATAGTGGGGTTTGAACTCACGACCAGTCGATTACGAGTACATTCAGTTCCCCTGTTGCACCGCAAGGCTACAATGACTTAATTAAAGCTTGCCAAATAGTTGATACCATTCCAGTTGAACAATTTTTAAACTTGACTAGACGGTTGGAAATGACTCATGTACATGGAATTTTTTCGCTGTCAAAACAGTTTGTCACTCTTTTTTTATTTAAAATTACTTTAGGTTCAACACTTTCGTCTATTTTAAAGTTGTTATTATGCTTATATTTGAATAGTATTTGACTTTGTTTACGTAGTTATACACTTTTACGACGTTCAGCACTTATTTATTTTGTTTTTAAGCTATTGCATAGCTTCTATCGCGGGCCTTGAGCGCGGGGACCGAATCCAGAATACCGTATATCAAAGAAAGTATATAGAAAGTATATCAAAGAAAAAGAAATACTGCATAAATAAAATAAATAAATAATTATAATTGCATAAGTTGATACAAAATGCTATGCAATAGCTTTACCGCGGCAGTCCCCGAGTGCCACACGTCTTTTTTTTAAGTCCCATGTAATAGGGGGCGAGCCTGTTGTCATCAACCTAGCACAAATCCAGACTCCGAGCTGCTACTGAGAAAGTCCAGACGGAAAAACCATTAATAAGCATTACCGTTGGTGGGAAAAATAATTCTTATACAAACCTCACGACATAAACAAGTATAAAAGGTCCCGAATACTTGCGACAACATTTCTCTCCATCGCCGTGGGTTTGACTGATGATGCAATACATTGTAAGTGAAGGCACGATAAAGGACTGTTGATCATTCTTCATTCTGGGAGACTTATGGCCCTGTGCCAAGATAACGGAAAGTGCGACGCTCACACTCACTGAAGAGCACTCTAAAGAAAGATAAGCTATAGCAAGACAGTGCTCCCTACTCCATTCCTTTCACCTGCTGAAAATCTCTCACCTAGTCATGAGTTGCCTTGAATAACCTGGAAGTCTTTCAACAGACTCCAGACTCAGTTTGGTCGAAACAAGGTAACCCTGTTAAGGATTCATAAATTACTCCTCCTTGGAGGGTAAACGTGGTACTGTTCCACAAACGATGGGATACCTAATATCGTGTTTGCGTGCCCCGTTGTTTGCACGATAATGGAACTGATGGCGCCAAATTCGTAGCCGAATTCTGGGCCA
Organism: Dryobota labecula; assembly: GCA_947523025.1. Lineage (NCBI taxonomy): Eukaryota > Metazoa > Arthropoda > Insecta > Lepidoptera > Noctuidae > Dryobota > Dryobota labecula. Next base: position 6,762,285 of record OX383292.1, read on the forward strand.
ACTCTTTTTAGATTGCCATCGAGAAAACGAATATGAAAAACACAGCGCGAGAGATATCAGAGACAGTTTTCGAACTTCTCACATTTTTTTAAACGCTCTCCATAGGCGTATATAGTGGGGGGGGGAGGCAGGTGGGCCGTGCCCAGTCCAGAATGGTCTGGTGCCCACCCAAGGATAATAATAAAATTTATTCAAAAATTAAAAAAAAATTGACTAATCCGACCACATTCCTCTAGATCGTATGTTATTGCTTCGTGTCTCAATATGAAACTTTATAAAATATATAAGAAAATTGTAGACACACCGAGGTTCCCTATTGAGCTATTTTTTATAATTCCTTCTGTCACGAGATAATAATTTTTTAAAGGAGTGTACGCCCTCTTAAGCTACGATTTCTTTGAAGAGCGGTTTTTTTTTTTAAGGCTCCACACAATGTATTCCTGAAGATGGACGGCGCTGCCGAGGACGGCCTACAAGAAGATGGCGAGACGACGAAGACAGTGTTTGTATGGCAAATCTGTCAAAAACTCACAATGAAGAGACCATTGCAACGTTTGTAAATTAGTAGACTTAGGCCCCTGGGCGCGTACCGCGAGGGCTGACTCGAGGTAGCGCGGAAAAAGAATTCCTGGAAGGATTTGGGGAAAGCCTTTGCCCAGCAGAGGGTTTATGGTCAGTATGGTTTAACAAATAAAAAAGACGTGTGGCACTCGGGGACTGCCGCGGTAAAGCTATTGCATAGCATTTTGTATCAACTTATGCAATTATAATTATTTATTTATTTTATTTATGCAGTATTTCTTTTTCTTTGATATTAATTTTTTTTTTTTTCGTTACGGAATTTCTTGATTCGGTCCCCGCGCTCAAGGCCCGCGATAGAAGCTATGCAATAGCTTAAAAACAAAATAAATAAGTGCTGAACGTCGTAAAAGTGTATAACTACGTAAACAAAGTCAAATACTATTCAAATATAAGCATAATAACAACTTTAAAATAGACGAAAGTGTTGAACCTAAAGTAATTTTAAATAAAAAAAGAGTGACAAACTGTTTTGACAGCGAAAAAATTCCATGTACATGAGTCATTTCCAACCGTCTAGTCAAGTTTAAAAATTGTTCAACTGGAATGGTATCAACTATTTGGCAAGCTTTAATTAAGTCATTGTAGCCTTGCGGTGCAACAGGGGAACTGAATGTACTCGTAATCGACTGCTCGTGAGTTCAAACCCCACTATCAACAATCACTTTTTGTGAAGATCATAATTTAATAAACTAATATTTATAAGAATAAAATACGCAGTACACAGAAAAAAGGAACTGCCAGAAATTATTAGATCACTAGAGGGTACTGGTGTAGGAAAAACAGCGCTTTGTTGACAAAGTTCTTGACAACAAACAAGACAAGAATATGGCGGCCGGTAGCTATGGCGGCTGAGTAGCGTAGTGCGATAGAGTCGAATAGATGTTAAAGCGAGACAGCGATAGCGTGAGGTTTTTTCGTTACGGAATTTCTGGATTAGGTCCCCGCGCTCAAGGCCCGCGATAGAAGCTATGCAATAGCTTAAAAACTATCTGTTGTCTTTCCACGTATAAACGGATGAACAGATTTCGATGAAAGGCACATAAGTAGACCATAGCCTGAGTTAGGTTGAAGGATACTTTGTATCCCGGTAGTACCTACATTCCCACAGAATTAAGAGAAACGCTACATTCAACATCAGACAATTAGGAAATGTTATTGTAGTTTCTCGCAGACTCGTTCTCGGTCGAATCAATACGAAACGCTATACGGGCGACGTACCTAAACAATGGTTTGAACAAAACAATTGAAATGAGTTGAAAGTTTAATAAACGCGCTGGGACGTTAAATTGTGTTTACGTACAGTTTTAAAGAAATAAGACCACCTAATTGGAATAACGAGCTACAAGCTGCAAGTAATTGAACTACAAAACATGCTGAACCTTATACTTAGTTTCTTTTTTTTTTAATACAATTAAGTAACTATAATGTTTTTGTAAATTAGAATACCTAATAAAGATAATGTAGATAGTCATTCAAACGAACATAGCATCAGTAGGCAGGTAACTCGAAGCGGAAAGCGTGTGAAGTTACTGTGGGATTTGACCAAGATTTAGGTAGGCTATATAACCTTAATAACTAGCCCAACTTCGGAAATAACCTGATTTCAATATATCACCATAAACTTTTCTTTTCTGTTAACCCCCAAATTTAACGGAACTGGAACTTCTAGAACTGCGACTACTGCGAGGTCGTATAAACGTACGGACTAGTGCGATATCGCGGGCGCGACGCGACACTAGTAACACAATTTCTTTGTCGCTGCCTGTCGCGCCCGCGATATGGCGTGAGTCTGTACGAGCCTTTACGACTTCCACGCGAAAAGTAGGCAAAAGTAGGTATATAATATTGTACGAGCAAACCCGTACATATCAATTGTATCAATTTTATGCTGACATCGACGCGCAACGAATGAGTAAAAATACAATGTTGGAGTTAGCAAATAGTAGTTTCATAGCATCGGTTGGGTAATAACAAAAGGACTCATTCGCCGCGGGTCGACCCATTATCCGTTTTGGGCGTTTGTACTTTTTTTATAACTATCAATATACACAAGTTGAACTCAAATCAGTTTTTTATCATTTAAATGTATCTACCCCTTACACCTACAAATATAAATACGTGAGTCCCACAAAATAATTCCTTATAATAGGTAAGTAGTAAGATATAGGTACCTAGATTAAGTATCTACCTACCTTACTACTTATATCTCCAGCGCGATATTGCCTTTACTATTAAGCCATCATTCCTAATGAGGAACGAAAGCTCTTGTGGACACAGGTGATTTTTTTACGTGACGAATTTTTATTGCACAAACATTGATATATTAAAAGGAGGAAGATATGTTACGCGCTAACATCGCAATCAGTAAACCTGGGCTCGGCGCACGACTATATGCACCAAAACTCACACATCTGTGATCAGTGTGATCACAGTCGCAACAGATAGACAAGAATAGAGTTATGAGACGTCGCTGTCGTGCGAGCGAAATCGCTTAAGCTGCCGAATGTTTACGGTTCTGAATGACATTGCATGTGGCAGAACAAATATGGCGAAGGAAACATTAAATATTATTATAACTTTCAACAAATTAGCATTTTTGGCTGTACTTATGAGTGGTAAGTAATCCCGTGTATCTTATTTTTCTTTCTTGTATTATTAAAACACTGTTTAGCTGCACAAGAAGTAATTTTGATGCGTATTTATCACAAAAAAAAGAAACTGTAATTATGGAGCTGTTTGATCAACGATATCCCGTGCGTGACTGAGTGCCAACTAGGGGCCATCTCTCAGTTTGATAGGACTAGGCGCTGTTACTAAGTCCCGTATCTACGCTTTTAATACATCAATGTGCACAAAGCATTTTCAACGCACTGCTTATAGCGGCGAGAGTGGAAAATCACAACAATAAACATTGCGCTTTTATAACGCGTTGGGAAGCGCTGTTGGATTCTCAATGCTCGACTCAATACCGAGAGTTGAAAATCCAGTGCGCGATAAAAAAAATCGTTGCGTAAAAAAATCGCCTATAGGTACGAGGGCTGATGTGACCGATTTATTTTCAAAAGAATATATGTTATACTAGCTTCTGCCCGCGGCTCCGCCCGCTTAAATGTCGGTTATCGCGTAAAAAAAAGTCGCCTATGTCCGTCTCCATATCCCAGACTATATCTCTGCCAAATTTCATGACAATCGGTTCAGCGGTTTAGGACGGCTAAACCGCTGAACCGATTGTCAGGAAAAAACGTAACATACAGACAGACAGACAGACAGAGTTACTTTCACATTTATAATATTAGTATGGATTTATCTAATACTTCAAGCACAGAAACCGAGAAAGAACAGAACAGTAGATACAAAGGCGGACTTAATGCCATAGGCATTTTCTACCAGTCAACCTACTAAACAGTGGTAGGAGCAATTACGATAAATTTAGGAATAGATATTTATTTAAATATAAAGATACATATTTATATCTAGAATAAACTATAATTTGTAACATAATACCTAATTATATATATAAATATATAAGCAAAATACACGAATATACTAAAACAAATAAGCCAAAAATTTTGAAAACAACGTTGTGATGATACTGCCAGCTTCTTACGAATGTGCTCACGAACTTTGAGCAGAATATAAATAAGATTTAATCAGAAAATTAACAAGCAAAGCGAGGCAACCGCGGAGCTTTGATAGGGTTGTAAGATAACCACATTAAATGCATTACACGTTAGCTACTTCAGACAATCCACTTTGTTCGCTACAAGATAGAAACTAACTGCAGCCGCAACTACGAAACTCTTCAAGTTCTTGTGTCTTATGAATTCAGAGCATGGAGTAAAAGTGAAGCGTACTACGTATGCGAATGTTTTTGGTGACTACAAAAGAAACTGCATTGGAAGTTTTTGAAGTGCAATTTAGCACTCTTGATATCTAGATCTCTCATAGTCCCAAAACTAATAATTTATCTTAAACTTAAAATTGTGAAACTCAATACTCTGAAATTGTAACAGGTAACATCGCAGCACTTATATATGGCCAACAACCGGCCCGCGGGCCGGATCCGGCCCGCTGGCCATTTTGAAAAAACCCAATAAAAAAATAATACATTAGGTACTTATACTCACGGGAGTGACAGTGAGGCGGCAAACATCAAATCCTTTGATGTTTGCCGCCCACTCGGCTTGCGCGATCAAATTCTTTGAGTTTTGCCGCCTTACGGGACACATCAAAAGATTTATTGCTTCTCAATTATTCTAAACTAGTTTATTCCAGATTATTCCTTCATTTTGCCTATATAAGCTGGTGGATGGCCCGAACGTTAGTTCAGTTCTATTTGAGCTACCGAGGTGATAACTTGGACAAGCGATATTATAGCGAACTGCTCGAGCCGTCAACTTGCTTTGTGACTTTGTGTGCATCTTGAGTGGTTACTAACTATAGTTTGTTATTAAGTTCATTGAACGAAAAGTAAACAAAAATGATGTCTGGTGGAAAAAAACGGAAAGAAACAGAGGGTTGCCAGTTTCAAGAAAAATGGACTGAAGAATTCTTTTTCATCTTGCACAATGGTAAGCCTATTTGTTTGCTGTGTGATGAATCCATTTCAGTAATGAAAGAATTCAATATAAAGAGGCATTACTCAACTAAGCATGCTACGCTGCACTCACTGACAGGACAAGTAAGAACAGACAAAATCCAGAAGCTTACCGCAAATTTGGAAAAACAGCAACAAATGTTTCATAAACAAAGAACACAACTTGATAATGTTGTGAAAGCTAGTTTTATAGTTAGCTCAAAATTGGCAAAGGCATTAAAACCATTTGCCGAAGGAGAATTTATCAAGGAGTGTATGTTAGAAGTTTGCAGTATTTTGTGTCCTGAAAAGAAAAATGAATTTGAAAAAATTAGTTTGTCAAAACAACATTGACTGACCGTATGGCTGGTTTTGAATCATTTTCCATAGCATTAGACGAGAGCACCGATTTGTCTGACACAGCTCAACTGGCTTTATTTATTCGAGGTGTTGATAACGAGTTCACTGTTACTGAGGAATTGCTTGCTTTACAGCCGCTTAAAGGAACCACTACAGGAGAGGATATTTTTATTGAAATTCAAAAGGTATTCACAAGTTTTGGCTTGCCATGGTCAAAATTAATTGGAGTATGCACTGATGGTGCACCTTCTATGGTCGGCTTACGTAAAGGTTTCATCGGAATTTTGAATGAAAAAGCAACAGAATTAAATGTGCAAAAAGATGATTTGATAGTCCTTAATTGCATTATCCACCAACAGAACTTGTGTTCTAAGTCCATTCGATTCCCGAATGTTATGAATGTGGTAGTAAAAACCATCAACTTTATTCAATCCCGAGGGCTTAACCAACGTCAGTTCAAGGCGTTTTTTGATGAAATATCAGCTAAATATAGCGACGTAACATATTATTGTGAAGTCAGATGGCTGAGCAAAGAAAAAATGTTGAAACGGTTTTACGAGCTTAGAAATGAGATAGCAGACTTTATGAAAATAAAAGATAAACCACTAACTGAATTCAGTGACTTAGCATTTCTGGTCGATCTTACAGGCTATTTGAATGATTTAAATTTGAAACTTCCAAAACAAGGACAGTTAGTAAATGATTTGTACAGCCATTTGAAAGCGTCTCAGATCAAACTACGCTTGTGGGAGTCACAGAAACTGGCTGGTAACAGTTACCATATCAACACGCTCTCTGCGTATGAAAATATTGCTTATGCTCAATATGCTGAAGAACAATTACTGTTACTGTCGGAACAATTTTCGAACAGATTTAGCGACTTCAAAAACATGGAAGACTATTTCAGTTTATTTGCTACTCCTACCAAATGTAATGTACAAAATGCTCCAATACACTTACAAATGGAGTTGATCGAGATTCAAGAAAACTCACTACTAAAATCGAAATTTGAAGACGTAGAGTTGTGCGATTTCTACAAAAAATACCTAGAAGAAGACAATTTTCCGCAGCTTAGAAAATTCGCAAGAAGATTGATTTGTGCGTTTGGCAGTACTTATAAATGCGAACAGTTCTTTTCATTGATGAAAGTTAATAAATCAACACATCGTACAAGACTGACTGACGATAATTTGGAAAATTCTTTACGTCTTTGTATCAGTGGAATTTATCCAAATATCGATGGATTAGTTTCCCAAATTTAAGCTCAAGTGTCTCATTGATTTCGGTGTATTTAACTTTCGTAGTTTGTAACAATTGCAAATTTAACGATTTAATTATAATGTACCATTTTTTTAAATTTCATTTCATTTTGTTATTTTAATAAATTGTACTATAATAATATTTTCGTATTATTTCATGTCTAATACCTACCGCAAGAAATATTATCACTACTTTAAAATGCACTAAGTACTTTTAAACGCGGCCCGCGAACGTATTTGCACGTTAAAGTTTGGCCCTCAACATGTCAATGGTTGCCCATACCTGCTTTAGGAGATCTGACTGTTTCTCCTTCTTCCTCGAAAAATGGACTATCCAACACAAAAAGAAATTTTCAATTCCAACCAGTAGTTACTGAGATTAGCGCGTTCAAACAAACAAACAAACTCTTCAGCTTTATAATATTAGTATAGATTAGTATGACCTAGAGCCATTCATAAAATATATAATTTTACTTAGGTATACGTAAGTTGAAAAGAAGGAGAGTACCTAACATGAACATGTTTTAGAAAGAAAGAACGAAAAATATTTTATTTGGGACACAGGAAATACAAACAATAAAAAGTTAAAACGTATATGTACGTCGCGCTGAGCCGCATATGCATATGAGTCGCTCTCGGGATTTATTTTTTATAAAATTGTGAATTCGGACTTTACAGTTATAAATTAAATTATGTGTTCAACTGAACATTATATGATAACATACCATTACAATCTGAAGAACAGTGCTAAATTGGTGAATTTCTAACGTTTATAAACTACAATATTTGATGTAACTATGTAAATGTCTATTAACTGCTCCCAAATAACGATGTTTATTTAGATTTTTATTTTTTACATACTTCCTTGATATAATCTTTTCATTATTAGACATTATTTACCTACAAATCGAATTCCATTTCTTTATTAGTGGCTTTTGTGGACATGATATTTATTCAAATTTGTTACTGTAGTTGTAATTGCAATCATGTCATTTGGTTTAAAAAGGTTTTCATTTTAATATATATATATATCTCTTTTATATAGATTATTTTCTATTTTGTGAATGTGAGAACGTTCTCGGCCTAGTAGAATGTAGATTTGTTGGCACTTTTCTATTTAGTAATTGTTGAAAGGCCTACACTGTCCTCCCATACCTATTAACAATGTTATTTGATAATATTGTAAAGCCAATTATTTTTAAAAGAGGAACCGTGGAGTTTCTAGCCGGCTCTTCTCCATAGGAAACGACTAATTGGAACCGTGCACCTAGCTTCTGACGTTTCATAAGTGCCCATGTAGGTTTATGTGAAATAAAATATTTTGATTTTGATTTTGATGTGCTAATAAGTGCAGTGACAAAAAACAATTCTTCTCTTCAAAAAACAATTCAGTTTCCATCATTTTGGTTTGTTTTTTGATAAAATCGTAAGAAATCACAAAATATGAGTGTTTCCAGCAGCGACCTATTACTGGCAACCTTTTTTGAAAAACATGCTTGATAGATTTTACGTGATTCTCAGTTTTTTATCCGCGTTAAACATAGCTTTACAAACTTATTTCACTATAATACATAATCTAACATAGTCTAAAATATAATTTAATCATACATAATCAAACATAATCTAAAATATTCATATATGAAGTTACTAGCTTCTGCCCGCGACTTTGTCCGCGTGAAATTTCTTGTCCCCCGACCCACCCCGTCGCATCGCATCGCCTGCGCGCGCTATTAGGGGAGATGTAGGCAATCGGAGTCAGTTGGCAATGGTGGTCACCACAAAATAACAAAATCCGAACACGAGCAAGTGATGCCAACATACCTACCCGCTAGCTTTACGTTATTCCCGTGCGCGGGCGGGGGCTCAGTCAGTTCGCGCGACGCGCTGGTGAGAAACAGATGTGTGAAGATTTCGCGCCATTTTGATCTAATTTTTCGAGTAGATACATTCGAAGGTAAGTCTTAAATAACTGCTTCTTTTTTTCTGTACGTGTGATATGTGATAATCGTAACATTTTAGATTGCAATTAAAAACCCAGATTGTTGTTGTATCTTTAACTTTTTTGTGAGGATTTTTTTTTTCTCCTTTTCGCCCATGTATGTAATTGGAGTCACCTGACTCCAATTACCACTGACCAGAAAGAATAACACCTTATGATGTGGCTTCCTTGGTCAAAAAAGCATTCTCAAGTGTTGCCTCTCTGAGCAAGGGTGAAGCGGGATTTAAAGCAACGGGCATATTTCCAATGAATCCCAATGTCTTTTCAGATGAAGACTTTCTAGCAGCTGAAGTCCTTCAATCAGAGCCCATTGTAGTTCAAGATCCTGCTGACCCTATTTCAGAATCGACTGCTGCTGGAGATATTGACCCCGTCTCAGTACCAACAGCTGCTATTGAGCTTGAACACGGCAGTCCCATTCCAAGTACATCCACATTTTCTCCCACAATTCCTGAACCAGCGACTGCATCATCGTGTCAATTCGGAATGCCATCAAGATCTGGCAACCTGCCAATAATCCAAAATTTCATACAGATGCCTAAGAAATCAGCTGTTCTCAAAACAAGACAAGGAAGAAAAAGACAGCACGCAACGATTTTGACGTCAACACAGATAAAAGACGCCCTGGTCGAAAAAGAAAATAAGAGGAAGGCTAAAGCTATGAAAAGCAAGGTAAAAGGAGTGGGAAAGAAAAGCAAGCCACAGAAAATCAGTGTTGAGAAAGTTAAGAAGAAAATTCTGCAGGAGTCGAATGATACTTCGACGTCAGACGTAAACACGGACGAGCCAGGATGACGAAGACGACGATGCAGAAGGCGCAGGTAACTTGTGTCTTGTATGTGGTGAATTCGGACGAGACCGCGAAATATGGTATCGGTGCACTTCTTGTGGGCTTTGGGCTCATGCCGACTGCACTGGATGGAACTCTGCTCGCAATTATGTGTGCGGTATGTGTTGATCACCATTGTCCACATACTGATCACCATTGCCAACCGATGCTGACAATGGTGATCGACCAATATTTTTTTTTTAAATTTTATTTTTCCAGAGTTGATAAGCCAAAGTGATTAAAGTTGATCTTAATTGATAGTTAAATAGTTAAAGTTTATTATAAGAGCAAAACAATAAATAGTTGATTAATAGATATGGTTTTATTTCAATTCTCGCTTAAGTGATCCTCATTACCTACATCTCCCCTACTTCGTTTTCGTTTAGAGTTCTTTCTTACTTTTTGCTCGGCTCCTAAGAGTCCTAGCGTCATGTTAAATAGCCTAAAGCCTTTCTCAAGGATTAGGCTACCAAATGCAAAAACATTTTTTCAAATCCGTCTAGTAGCTCCTGAGATTAGCGCGTTCAACCAAACTAACAAACAAACTCTTCAGCTTTATAATATTAGTATAGATTAAGAAAAGGCTCTAATTTAACATATATTTTGTCCAAATCATTAACACTACTCGTTTAGATGTGATCTTCAGTATAAAATCATTAAAAGTCGGTTAACGTTGCCTTAATACTTCTTGTAATATACTTCAATATCCATATCTGTATAAAGAGCTAGCCGCAAACTGGTACAACCCTTTCGCCATTCCATCGGTTTTAGCACTCACAGCTTTTACAGATATCGGCCCCACAGGGTGCCTTCACAATAAAGGGTTTAGGGCCGTATAATAAAAAGAAAATGTATAAAACTGGTTGATAATATTTTCTGTTACTACAATTAGGGCCTCATTCACCATCTCCAAGTAAAGCGTTGATTAGTTACTTCCCGATTAACGTTAATTGGCAAGTAAAAGCAACGAGTATCTTCTATCAATTTCACAAGCAAAAACAAAGCTTCGAGTTACAACTTACTGGTGAAGTGAATGACGTATCAAATCATACGTTATATTCGTTCTTATTATTTATGTCAATATCGAGATTGACGTCAAACGTCAACCTTGGTATTCGTTGTGTCAAATGTAGAATGTTCTAATTCATCCAATTGATGATCAAATAAATCAAATAAGTCCATTTTATAATTTATTTTAACATATTCGTTGGTAAAAATATGCACAAAGTTACAACAGGCAACTTTTAAATTTTAATATTTAACCGTCAAGTAAACACGCTAATTGGCGGACGACGTGGCAAGTACGTTACGGGTCAATTCATCTTATGAGTAGTGCTACTCGAACGTCGTGAAATTCGTACGTGAAGTTACGGGGGACTTAAACTGGCGATTAGCCTACTCAACACTTTACTTGAGGGTGGTGAAAGAGGCCCTCACAATCAATTCGTTGTAAAACGAAACCTTTTTAATAAAAGGCATTAAGAATACACCTCTGCCGAACCCTTCGGGTATATAGAAGCGTGATGTATGTGTGTATATCAAGAATACAATACGGAACCTAAAGATATGAATATAACTTATTTTTATTCAACATGGTACAGGGTACCTACCTACTTTATCTTTTCTCTCTTAAAAGTGAGATGATAAAGTTTAAAGAAACTTAAAACTGATGAGCACTGGGGCTAAGATGTCATAAGCGTTGATGATCTAATTCAAAGTCAAAGTCAAATCATTTATTTCAAATAGGCACGTAAAAGGCACTTTTGAACGTCAAAAATTACAAAAATAGTTAATTGATTCTAGTTTACATCGTATTTTTAAGGTTTTTTTTTCTTATTTTTTTTTTTTCGTATTTTTACATCGTTCTCACATCCATACTAATATTATAAATGTGAAAGTAACTCTGTCTGTCTATCTGTCTGTCTGTCTGTCTGTATGTTACGTTTTCATGCCTAAACCGCTAAACCGATCGTCATGAAATTTGGCAGAGACATAGCCTGGGATATGGAGAAGGACATAGGCTACTTTTTTACGCGATAACCGACATCCACGCGGGCGAAGCCGCGAGCAAAAGCTAGTTTAGTTATAAATTCAACATTATAGATGTAACGAATACTTTTTTAACAATTTAATTTAAAAGAGGAGTCCATGGAGTTTCTTGCCCGTTCTTCTCCATAGGTACCTACGCTTTGGAATGGGAATGTAGCTTCATTTTTCTTACTGACCGACTCCTTGACAATTCAAAAGTGCTTGTAAATGGTTTAATTGAAATAAATGATTTGAGTTTGAGTTTGAGTTGCCCCTTCCAAAAGTAGTTATGTATAGATAAGAATGGGCAAGAAACTTCATACTTACTCTTTTAAAATGTTAACAGTAGTTTGTTACATTAATTAATAATTATTATAGGTGAAGTCGATGTACCTAGAATAAAAATAACTAGGTATACCACAATAGGTAAAAAGAATGAAAAGTGAAGTAATGACAGACAAATTAATAAATGCGATACATGGTGCTCACATATTTACAAACATTGTATATGACCCCCCCCCCCCCCCCCGGTCCTGAGGGCCCATAACTCGAGAAAAACTTTTTAATCAGGTCCCAAACAAGACCAAAATATGTTCGGTAAGTAACAGGTAGTTTGTGGTTGGGGGCCCCATACGCATGCTAAATACAAACGTAGGGTGAGAAAATTTTCGAGCTCGTTTCGTTCTTGGATCCTAGTTAACAAAGTAGGTTCCTATTTTTATATAAATGTTAAAATAGTGGATTGTACATCAAGTGCATAAAACGCACCATTTTACGCGAGACGACGAGGATATAGAGTGTAAAATGGGTTTTATGGCCGAGTTGTACACTCTACTTTTCACTTCGATTGCGAGAAAATGAAACAGCAACATGTAAAATAATAAATGGACGAAATAAAAAATATAAGTTTATTTCATGAAGTTTTATTGTGTACTTTGGCTGTTGGTATCCTGGCCTTGTTCTTAAAATACTAACGAAACGAATTAAAATAAAGAGGTTATTCTATGAAGTTGAAGTTGAAGTTCGTGTGGCTGTTGGACCGATTGCCTTAGTCTTCGACGAAGATTTTACTTTATGCTCTAGAGCATAAAAAGCGACTTTATGTCGCCTACGCACGACATAAAGACGAACTTTTAGAGCATGTGAAGTGAAAAGAAAATTTTTACTATGCGGGATTCAAAAAATGTCGAAGTTGCTTCGCCTAGCTCTTGCATCCTACATTTTAAAACTTTTGTCTATAGGTTGACAAAGTAATTCCTATTTCTGTATAAATGTTCCAAAAGAAAATTTAACGCGGGGTGCAAAAATTTTCGTCCATCCTCTATTCGTCTGATACTCTAACTTTTCTGTTGTTGACAAAGTATTTCCTTTTTCTGTATGAATAGTCTAAAGAAAACCTAATCTTTTCGAGGCAGCAGCGTGCCAAATATTTCGACGTTCATTCCTGGGCGCCCTATTTAGTTTTGCCGCCCCGGGCCCCAGTCAAACTTAGTCCGCCACTGGTCACTTCTGTAAATAGGCTACAATAACGAGGAAATTATCCGGTATAGTTGTGAAATTGCAAGGTATGTTTACAAGACTAAGCAAGCAAATAAAATAAAAATTTACTAAATGAAAATTATACATTAAACTGTTAACTCTAAGGAAAAAATGGACCCGACGACGTCAAGAATGTTTTAATCGAATAGTCTCTCGAGTCAAAACAAAGGTAGGCACGCACTTAAAACAGCAATTATTAAGTACGACGTCCTGTCTTCATAATTGATGGAGACTGAGACAACTTAAAGTCATTAGTTGGGCCGCGTCGCGAGAGAGAGCATTCATTTCATCCTAACAAATAAAAATGAAACCGTAATTTCAAGTCCCTAAAGACTTTGATAAAAGTTAAGAGGGAATTCCGGGAATTCAATTAAGGAAAAAAAAGTTCAGAGCTTGAAAGAAGCGAGATAAAATGTTTCCATGAATTTGGCACACCTCATGTCAATACTTATTTGATGTTTACCAAATTATTATGTCAAGGCGACAGAATTGTGAATTGGATTGTACAAATTACGATCACACGTTTTCCATTTCCTGAAAAATTCTACTGTTCTGCTCTAACAAAGTGGGTAAAGAAAGAAAGAAAGAAGAACAATAATTGGGACACGCACAGGAAATACAAACAGTAAGAAAAAGGAGCATTTAAAACTAACAAAATGTACATTAAAAACAAGAATAAAAACATAATCCATACTCAGACCAAATAAAAAACCAACACAGAGCGCTGTCAACAGTGACGTGAGGCCGGTTTTGTTAACATGTGTGCACTTAGTGAGGTGTAGTTTGATTGTAAATGTGTGCGTGTGAGTGTGTACGCACAGCGCGGAGGCGTAGTTTTGGCATGCTTCACTGTATTCTTCGCAGCGCTCTGTTTTTGTTTTTTTATTTGGTCTGAGAATCCATACTAATATTATAAATTTGAAAGTAACTCTGTCTGGCTGTCTGTCTGTTGTAGTGGGGTGTTATAGAATATGTCAACATACACATTGTGTATGTTAATATGTGTAAGTTGCCTACTCTACTAGGGACTACTCTCCTCCAGGAGCCTAGTAGAGTAGGCTACTTACTCCCTCCACTAGCACTGTTAGAAAGCACATCTCCCGACATCCGTCCTATCGTCCTCGCCGACGAGGCCCGTCGCTACGTCCCTGTCCATCCCCGCCCCGACCCTTGCTCGAGCCAGCCCGTGCCGCTGAGCCTGTAGCTTTAAATCCATCCCTAATCAATCCCTTGCTGTCCTCCCCCAGCGACGCCCTAAGCCGAGGTCCGTACCCCCACAGGGGGGTGCCCTTAGCGTAGTCGCTTAGTTTTTAATTTTTATGCCCTGGCTGGAGGCCTTCATTTATTGAGGCACCCACAGGAAAGTCCGGTTAAGCACTAGACAACCTCCTAGGTTGAACTGTGAGACGTCATTCACAGAAGTAATTAAAGACTAGTATTATAATCATACATCAATTCGTCACAACTCAATTACACCTATCCGTATAAGGCGACCCTGCCTTCGGGCAAGCCGCGCATGGTCGTGTCGCGTTACAATGGGCTTCATTTTTAATTGGCCCCCGGTAATTATTCGGAAAAGCAAGACGTTTCAAACATACCAGACCAAGGAAGAGGTTTTTCCAGCTCAAAACACAGTCAGTGCTGGAAATAGTGCGAATTTGCAAGAAATTGGGACACATTTGAGCACGCCACGTTACGTTTTTACGCCTTAACCGATGAACCGATCGTCATGAAATTTGGCGTATTAGACACGTAGCAACGAAATGGGACCGAGAGGAATGTGGCCGCTTTTCTTTAGATCCCATTTTATTGCTTCGTGTCTCAATATGAAACGTTATAAAAGGTATTAGAAAATTCTAGACAAACTTACCGAACTTCTAGAAAAAATATTATCTCCTGACTGAGAAGGAATTATGAAAAACGGCTCAGTAAGGGATTTCTGAGCCGTTTTTCAAAATTCCTTCTCAGTCAGGAAATAATATTTTTTTAAAGGAGTGGCGCTAGTGGACCGGTGAGCTCCCCCATAATGTGTTTTTTTTAATATGTCACACAATGAATAATTGGCACTTCTATTGTTAAATCAGTCTTGAGTTATTTCTTATGTACCTGCTACGAGTACAAACATTTAAAAATATAAAACGCTTAAGGCTGCAGTCTTGCAAAATTCAATCAATCAATCAATTCAAAATTAAAGTCAGCGCATAACTTTCATATGGCTAAATATTGTCAATGGCTATTTTATAAAAAACGCAGCTTTTCACTTTTGTACTCTTCTACTAGATATATTCTTTTGGTTACGTTCTGCATATTTTTGAGATTTCGACTTTCCATTTTTTCGCGAAATTCAGCGTCCCAGGTAGCATTTTTACGTCATTATGTCGTCCGTTTACGGTACTGCTCGACGTAAGAGACGTCATGTCTTGATGTCGGGGTGTCCCATCAGATGACGTCAATTTGTCACAGTCTCAAGACAAGACGCTAAATCGACATCACCAGGACGTTCCATTGAGTACCAGACGTTAAAATGACGTTAGTGTGACGTACATAATCGACGAATAAACTACGGACCTTGGGATGACGTCATTTTTTTGCCGCAGACGTCATTTTGCTACCTGGGGTAATTCTTGCAATTTTCTTGAAGAACCCTTAAAATCTTCTCCAGATTTTTGCTACCATTTTTATTGATAGCTTTACGAGAGTATTTCTCAGGATAATTGTTGGTCTTGTGAGCCTGGCCGTAACAACACCATTCACCTACCTATCTGAGATACAAATCAAAATAACTTAGATATTCGTATGATATTTATAGTGGCCGCAAACAAACATCATGAGAAGCCAATGGCGCCGTACGGTAAGAGTCAGGTAGGGTAGGTAGTTGGCGGGCCACCGAGCAAAAAAACCTGAAACAGTAAGTTTTTATTTTAACCGTGCATATACCCTGTCAGAAATGTCTGTGCACGCTACTGTTAGATATAGGTGACGCTTAGCTAATCATACTAAATTTTATTATCATGTTATTAAACATCGAATTTTTTTATTAATTTTCTAAAAAAAATAAACGTCCCAACACTTGTACCTACTGATCCGAAGGTGGCATTTGTGGAATAACATTTTAAATAATAAATTATTCCACTAATGGCACCTGCGAAAAATATCGTTAGGTGGCGTATGTGGAATACCTCAGGTGCCATTCACTCAGGTGCCATTTAAGCGAGTGCCCAATTTGGAATACGTCAATAATAAAGGTGAGCAGCACATGGAAAGAGGGAGAACTACAACATCCACAAAAAAATATAATTGAAACATCGTCCTAATCTTCAGTCTCACGTACCTTGTCTATTTATAATACGTTTGTCAGCCCCGGCTACAGTTTACGATCCTCGAGAGGCAAAAAGCTGAGTGACTCGGCGTCCTAACCCTGATTAAGTTGACTTTTGGCTTTACCAAATGTATATGCTCCTTATTCATAAGGGAGTCGGTAATGTCTCTAACTTTTTGATAGGCAGGTGTCATATTCATTAATCTATTGACCGCTCCAGTCGGATCAATACGACAAATGTCATTAGTGGAGAAAATAAACGTTTTTATTTTATTATTATTAATATTTTCGTGCCTGTGCCGCCTAAGTCATATTTATACGACTGAGAACCTATGTTCGTTTTATGTTTTTACCCGTCTGCCCCAGAAGGAGGGTAATGCTTTTTTTTATATCATTGCACGACCCTAATCGTCGTAGATATTTATTTGTCGATTTATGAGGCTGGCGCTGGGGACACGGCAATTTGATGTAAAACCAAGCAGTTGAAAAGTTTATTCATTTAGAACTTAAATACGATTGGTTGAAATTCCCAATAAGAATAAAGCCTCGTGATCAAGGTAAATGAAATGTAGGAAAAAAAATTGTGCAACTTAGAAACCACAAACATTTCTCTCAGTTTTACACATAGGTACACATATAGGTACATAAACTCACGCCTTCTTCCCATGGGGGTAGGCAGAAACTACAGTATGCCACCTGCTACGATCCTTACTCCTTTTGCTTAGTTTACGTTCGTACATCGTCATGGGAAAACATCACGTTACCCATGAAAAATTCAGTTAAGAGTGCTATAATGGTGCAAAAATTAAGCTAAAATGCTGCTTTAATTAATTTATTTATTTCCAAACTACAATAAGCGTTACATCAATGAGTTCTCGACCCCTGAACTAGGACATCCTGTATGACAGGGGTTGAGCATTCTCCAGTTATAAAGATCAGCATGAGAAGGCTTAGACTAAATACAATTTACACAGATTTTTTACTTACTAAAATATTTCTCTTTTTTTGTAACAGACAAAACGTAATTAACCAAAAAAATATATATATATGTCGGAGACGAGTTGTATCCGGTACGCCAGCGCCACCTAGTTGCGTTTGATGGAGTTACTGGAGTTCGCGCCAACGGTTCTTGACTAATCGCGACGCTAGCGATGCCTAGCGGCGCATGACAGAGTCTACGACATAACGTTCGACCGGCTATAAGTGTCCACCGCACACTCGCACAGTCGACAAGGAGAGTACATCGGTGGCGGTCAAGCAGTGAAGACGTCAAGGAATTGTTGCGCGTTCGTTATAGTTGTGCCGTGTTCCTACATTAATTACTTTGCATACCCATTACTGTATAGAATCAAGTTCTTCTAACTGAACAGACAGATGTGCTGCTGGGGAGTTTGTTCCACCACTTCTTCCCAGCTAAAGCACTATACCCAAAGTCTGAAATTCAGATAATTTATGTAAACAAAGGGGATAACATATCAAAAAAAAATCTTCGTAATGGTAATTCACATAAAATGGCGAAAAAATGGTTCAATTTTATTTTAAGTACTGATTTTAAGAAATAATAATTAAAAAATAATCATACCTTAAATATTTTTATAAATTTTCGGTTTTAAACAAAGTTATTAAAAAGAGGAGATTTTTTGGTATAAAATATTTTATGATACTGGTAACAATGCAGGAGATCAAAACATTTACAATTTTTTTCATCTTCAACAACTCTAATTCATCGATTCATATTTTAAGTAGCTTATAATACTTATAGCCACATTTTGGATGGAAAACTGTTTTGAGTGGAAATCGATTTTGGGAGGCCTACGTCTAGCAGCAGGACTTAAAAGGGTGATTATGACGATCATAGGCCGTGTCTCCAACACCCTACACAAAACATTGTTTGCCAACGGTATTTTGTTTGGATAGTTCTTATAATTAATTCACTTTAATTTTATAGATGATCGCTTTAATTTTATAGATGATTATTTACAAAAAAAATGATGATAAAATGTTTTGCACCATTGTCCTGTCATATTGACAGTGACATTTCTTGACATTACTTTGTTTACATAAATTATCTGAATTAGAGACTTTGGGTATAGGAAGTGTTGAAGGGATGGGCGTTTTGGGGGACTGTCTTATGTAATTTTGAAGTTAGTGTAATCTCAGGTTGAGTAAATGACTTTTAAGTTTAATTCGGTTTTTCTATTGCGCAATAACCAACACTACCCACAGTAGGCCCACAGTAGTTATAATATGGCTGATGATAACGAGAGAAACCTACCGTTCTCCGACATATATTAAAACAATTATGAATAATTCTAAAACATAATTCTGTTTTAGATTAGCGATTAGAATTGGTGATTTTCATTATTTATCATTATCTTCCGAAAGACGTCCACTGCTAGACAGGTGTATTCCCGCTGTCCCCACCGCCCGAGTCCCCATTAATGGCAATTTTGAGCTGACAAAATATTGACAGACAATATTTTGTCAGCTCAAGATAATGGGATGTGCACTCTTTTGGTGTTGCTTGATTTTTCACGCGCGTTTGACTGTATTAACATTCCTCTATTATTGTCAAAGATGGCTTTTTATGGATTTGACGAGGACACGATAAAATGGTTTGATAGCTATCTTGGTAATCGTACGCAATTTGTTGAAATACGTCGGGTGGACGGCTCAACAGTTGTCTCTGGACATCGCTCAGTAGGAAGGGGGGTTCCGCAGGGCTCGATTCTTGGGCCAATATTGTTTATTTTGTATTGTGCCGATATAATTAGGAATATAAATAAATGTAAATACCATATGTATGCCGATGATACACAACTATATATATCATTTAAGCCAGAAGACTATGAACAAGCATTAAAGGATCTTAATAACGATCTTGAAAACATAGTTCAGTGGTCCACTGACAACACGCTTGCCTTGAACCCTACTAAAACCAAGTACATGCTTTTTGGAACTACAAACCAGTTAGGTAAAATTAAGCCTTGTACCGGCAGTGTGATTGTTATGGGAGAGCCTATCGAACGGGTCTACGAAGTACGTAATCTAGGTCTTATCATGGACGCGGAACTTCGTTTTCACAAACACGTGTCTGAATCTATCCGTAATTGTTATTATAGACTTAAGATTTTATACAAAGCCCGTCCCTATCTTAGTGAAGAATTGCGGGTCTTGCTAGTGGAGTCTTTGGTTTTATCAAAATTAAATTATGCGGACACGGTGTATGGCCAAAGATTACTGTCAAAAACTGAGAGAATGATCCAAAGACTTCAAAACGCCTGTGCACGCTTCTGTTTTAAAGTTCCCATTAGGGGGCATGTTACACCTTTCTTTAATGAACATAACATTTTAAAAATGAAAGCTAGACGTAAACTCCACCTAGCGAGCCTACTCTTTGGCGTTATTAAGTCTCATTCCCCCTCTTACTTATATGACAGACTACCTTGGACAAGAAGACACAGGATTGGTGAGGGAAGAAAATGTTCTCAACAGCTTTCCATCCCACGTCACAAGACAGCGGCTTTCAGAGGCAGTTTTCGCTATGCTGCTACTAAATGCTGGAACAATATCCCTCCACCCATAAAGTACAGTAAAAGTTGCTCAACTTTCAAATTAAAATTAAAAGGATTTTTATTAAATCATCAAAAAGATTTTGAAAATGTTCGAGCCGACATATCTGCCATATAATTTTTATTTTTTTATTTTTATCGTTTTTATAATTTTTTACATTTTAATCAATTTTAATAATTTTATCAATTTTATTTTTTATTTGTCAATTATTTTCGTTTACTGAAAACCGCATCAAATTCCGTTTTGTAATTCAGAAGAACAACACAGTCACATGATTTGCCTTGGGTAGTTTCTATAGATTTATTATTTTAATGTAGGTAATAGGTACACAGATATTGGGTATTTATTTTGGTAATTTTCCATTAATCACAGCACAACACAAACATGTATGTCGTAAAAATTTATTTTATTTCGTATGAGTATTTTATATCACCTTTAATTTATCTTAATTTATGTATTAAAACGGACACTTTTACCTATGTTTTTATTATTCTAGCGTATGGCACTCGTGGGTTGCAGCTGAAAATCAGCGTCAGTTGGTACACCTTGTGTGTCATATTATAGTTTTAAGGTGTATTTTTTGCTGTAATGCCAATAAAACGCATTTTTCTTTCTTTCTTTCTTTCAATTTACATAAAATGGCGAAACTAAAGGTTCAATTTTATTTTAAGTACTGATTTTAGAAATAATAATAAAAACATCAGTACTTAAGTACTTAAAAGAAAATGAAACCTTTTTTTTTTTTCGCCATTTTATGTGAAATATACAAGGCGTTTTTTTATATCCCATAACTCTAGGGTATGAATGAGACCAGATCAAAGAATCAACTGGCATATAAATTATTTTTAAATTATCATTTTGTCATTTTTCATTTAAAAAAATGTAAAACCGTGTAAAACACCCTTACGTAAAATATGACAACTCCGCTTTTGCTTAGCTTTAAATATGAATGATTGGTTTGAATGAAAATTAGTTACTCGTATTTATCAATGAAACTTAGATACCTACACACATCGAGGGTCTGTAAAGTTGGTTTACCGACGATAGTTTAACGTGACAACGTCATAACAAAACATTTATGCGGCGCAAGCGTACAATGATCGTAACGGGACAATGAGTAATCCTTTCTCGTGCATGCAGCCGGCGTTCATCGATTTATTAGACGTTGTCACGTCAAAAAAAAAATGCTTTCGAGTTTGAGTTTGCTTTTAGTTTGACCGCGACGATGCCGTATTCGCGCGACGACCGCTTTTAATTTAAATAGGACGCGGCCATAAACTCTTAATGATTATTATTCAGTAGGTATCAGCAAAACTGGGAAACAAAAAATTTCGCGGGCTACTTTACTGCATCCAGCTTAATCTTGAAGATCATTAACCACAATATTGCGCCCCCTTCCGTCTCGATCCCCTTCCCCTTTTATGAAGGGAATGTGCCTATCGTTTATATCAATTTGATCCGTGTAATAAACACAACAGTAAGAAACTAATAACGGCTTTGTGTTAGATACTTTCGACCTTTACTTTTATGCCTAGCTTGATTCATTACCTAGGTACTTTTACTGTTAAAAACCCACCTTTGTTCTTTCAGTTGCCTGTGTGCCAGGGCCACGGTATCCCTTTCGGACAAACCCGCAACCCTGGCAGGCATCGGCCCTAGCTGAACCCGTCAGCACAGTATAAATATGGACAGTATGGAAACTAGGCCTATTTGTTGAAATAATTACCTACGCTCCATTGAAGCGTTACGGTTGGCACTCTTAATGTTTGTAAAATTGAAAAGTGTTTTATTGAAATGAAATTCTTTAACACGACTTGCGATAGGAGTTGACGTAAAAATCGTCACGAGAAAAAGCGTTCCTATATGTTATGCGACACCCCCCTCCATGCGACTTTCTTAAAAAGTAATGGTATGCGAACCAGGATAGACCGCTCAACTTTTCCAGATCGGTGAGGTATCTCTGGACGACCCTGTCTCCCCTGACTCGTCCACACTCTCGGGCAAGAAGCGAATGCCGCCTTGGTAGGGGCGGGCATTCAGTGGGTGGCTCAGTTTAACACTCACCGCCCTAAAGTGGGCCTTTTATGATTTCTGGCTGCGTTTGCGCCTTGTACAGGGGCTAGCGGAGGATGTCAGGTCCGGTAGGTTGCGGCGAGCGGCACGCCGCTTCGACAAAGGATGGCGATCCGGCCCCGCCTTAACCACGCGGTTCGCGTTGCGGAAGTGGGGGGTCGGTGCAGTAGCGTTTTGCTTCATCAACGGCGAAGTCGTCTGGGCTTCTGGGTCGGCGCTGGGCACTGGCGTCGAGCTGTGACTCGAACCTGAGGCCCAGCGCATCATTTGGGGTGAAGGGGCGTTCTATTCCCGTCGGGCCGGTCCGCGCGGGCGTATCTCCAGGCACAAATAAAGGGTTTCACAGCGACACAGCTTACTTGACATAGCTACTTGAGAAAGTTGAGGGATATCATTGTTTAGTTTGACCGATACCGCAGTACCACGCCTTAGATATGTGCGCGACGAGACGGGGGGCAGTGCAGACCGCTCATTCATCAAACGCCGCTCCCTGCCTCGCCGCGCATTCCTAAGGCGCATTACAGTACAGCGGTGATGAGCGGTACCGGTCAAATTATAGCAATAAAGTTATACCTATTAAGTATGTACACGTAACATAACATCACGCCTATAATCCCCGAAGGGTTAGACAGAAGTGTATCTATGGTACTATAGAAATATATTAAAAAACAGTATAATACCTACACTCACATTTCCCCAGATATGTTACCTAAGTCTATAAAGAATGTGGAGTAAGTAGGTAAGTGTGCGATAATCCCTCTTATTTCATTTGTTCATTAGCACCAGTTTTACGAGTGTTTGCCCAAGAAGAGCGAAACGCATGGGGAGGTTGGGGCGTCCCGTGACGTCAGCGACCGTGACCCAGTCTGCCGTCTCCTACCCCCAACCCAGACCAAGACCAACCTACACGTGCGTGAGATCAAGTCTACATAATTGTATTTTTGTTGTACGCAATAGAATTTAATAGAATACCTACTCCTTGTTATCATTATTATTAATTAGGTAGGTAGTTTATTTCAGATAAAATTAATCCATACAACTTACAAATTATAAAAATACATTGAAAATTACAGAGAGAAATTTTTCGATTAGAGGTACCTATAATGTTGTAATCGATTGTAAGTCACTTAACAAGCGGTAGGGGAGAGGGACGTAGCCTCAACGTATAATTAGGTCAAGGATAGGAAGTACATAGTAGACATGTTACAATCATAGTATTGCCCTCATAAAACAGAAAACCATTGTAACGAAATGACGACAGTGCTCTTAATCACTGTCGTAATGTCTACAATTGTAGACTTCGTAAAGCTCTTTTTATTGGTAGGTGCCGATGATAATGTTGTTTTATTAAAACAGACATGGAATAGTTATTTATGATACTAGTGCGGTAAGTTGGTTTTTACAAAAAGAGTAGACGAATGTAAGCCCGAGACGAAGTCGAGGGCTTACCAGTCACGAGTTTGTAAATACCAATTTCTGCACGTGTGTCATACAATGTTTTTCAACACATTTGCGAGAAAACAGTAAGTACAATATATAATGAAACAAAATGATAATATAAAAAAATTATGTTAATAAATTATAACATTATGATAGACATTTAAGTTTCTTTTAGTCAAGAGACTCATTCAAAATATCAGGTGGAGTAGATTCCATATTAATATCAGATTCCTCGCTTGAACTCATAATAATATTTTGTTTAGAAATATCAGTCGGAAAGTCGCAAAAAACTTTGACGTTTCCAATATGAAAATGGCTCGAATTTGCAAAAGGCGCCACATACACGTGTTGAAAATTATAACTACATCTTTCGTCTCATTTACTCTTTAGTATTAAAGTGAGACAAATGTATTGAGCAGAAGCGCTTCCAAGGATGTTCGATCAGTCAGCTTATTTATTCTCGTAATGTGAAATTCTTATAATATTTTTGATGGAAATTATAAAAACCCGTAAAGAATACCTACGCACGGTGCTATACAACGGGGTATGCTGTAATAGGTATTTAGGTGAGAGTACCTATTTTACCGCATGTTCCGTTGTACGAGTATGGTGCGTAATTTTTAACTTTCGAACAATGTATACAGGCTTCGTAAATGCATTTTTTGAGCAAATATGTTGAAATAGTACATTACTTGCCAAGGGTTGTAAAAGAAAGAAAGCCCGAAATCGCAGGTATTTGTGACCCGAGCCGCAGACGAGGGTTGTAAATATGCGATAGAGGGCTTTCTGTTTTACAGCCCGTGGTGAGTACACAATTTTACGTCTTCACCTGGCCATAATGCGAGTTTTTCCGTACACGTAGCGTGCGGTAAAACTCACATTATGGCCAGATGTGCCGTAAAATAAGTTTACGATCAAGAATTGCCGCATCGACACGTACTTATGTCGTACACGAGCTTGGTAAAATGCTTTCTTATACCACAATCACCGAAGTATGCTTAGACGACTGTGCCCATTAAAACAAGCTAATTATGAAGAACTTTTACAAAAAACATTTCTTAAACATCTATAGCTATGCAGATGTAATATTAATGATGCAGTGTGCGAGCGAAGAGCTTGTACATACATTACCTACACTATTTAGAATCTGCGGATAGTTTAGTAACTTTGAATCTAACGTCCAACTTCATAGGGGACGAGGGAGTCAAATATGTCGCACCTTTAGAATTATAGAGACCTAATTTCTTCAGAAGTTGAAAAACATCACCAAATTAGGTCACTATAATAATATTATAGTGACCTATATTTGAAATTTTAAGATTTCAACCTTTCTAAAGAACATCACCAATGAGGTCACTATAATATTGTGAATTAATTGATGATGTCATTAACTGATGATGTGATTGATGATTTCAAATAAGGTCTCTATAGTTCTAAAGGTGCGATGTAGCAGACGCTCTTAGAAGTAATATACATTTGCGGTACCTATTTGAATTTAGCTGATAATCTTATCAGCGACAAAGGTGGGAGCCTTTTATTTAACAGTTTAATAGAATTCCCCTTCACTTACGATGAAAACATGCACAGACGACAACGATTTATGGTTTACTTGAAAAGGAAACGCGAAATATACAAGGAGTGTTTACATAAACTCGGTCTGTCTCAAAAATCACCACCAGGAAACATTCACTCCAACACTAATAAAGCTCGTTCACATGATAAAATAGATGTAGTGCTGCCTCCCAAAACAGCTTCTGTTACTCACATAAAACGTAAATCTATAAAAAGAGAGAGCACGAAAAACCTTACTTTGACTGAAGATTATATACCCAAAAAAGCACAATTTTTAGCCAGAGAATTGATTCTACCGTTTGTTGACCCATTTTGTACAAGCAATGTGAGGATTATAAATTACCCACGCTGTATCGACAACTTCGTATTGTGTTATCTGAATTTAGCATACGACTTGACATACGCGAGTGTTCGCAAGTTGCTATCAGTTGTTGAATATCAAACAGTGCACTACAGCTTAAAAGCCCGGTGCGTGTAAGTACTCATAAAAGTAATTTTGGATGGTAATTCTTTACCTGTTGTTTGTCATCATCTTCATCATCATTTCAGCCGAAAGAGGCCTATGTCCACTGCTGGACATAGACCTCTCCAAGCACCGCCACTTCGACCGGTTCTGTGCTTCCCGCATCCAGCGGATTCATGCGGCTTTCATAAGGTCATCGGTCCACCTTATGGGTGGCCTTCCAACGCTACGTGTTCCGGTACGCGGTCGCCACTCCAGAACCTTTCGGCCCCAACGGCCATCTGTTCTGCGCGCAATGTGCCCTGCCCATTGCCACTTGAGTTTGGCAATTCTTCGAGCTATGTCGGTTACCTTGGTTCTCCTGCGGATCTCTTCATTTCTGATTCGATCACGTAGGGAAACTCCAAGCATAGCCCTCTCCATTGCCCTTTGGGATTTTCTGTTGTTTGTACTAAGTTGATAACTATACAAAAAATGCTAAACCAACATGAGGCATATTTGCAAAGCAACATATGTTTCAACAACAGAACATAAGCTTGTGTACCTAAAGGGTGCCATCGAGACTATTATGACGGGATTTCGACACCTACGCTTAGCACCTGTCTGAAGGACATGACAGGGTTCATGTTTTGGATGTCGTAACACAAAGTCGGGTGAAAAAAAAAAAAATAACTCACACTAAGGCCTCTGAACTTTTCTGGATACACACCAGAAAAATTCAGAGGCCCTAGTGTGAGTTTATTTTAACCATCTCGACTTTTCCGCATCGACCGCGTTCAGCACTCCGATTGGTGGAGGCCCAGTCGGGGGCCAATCGGTGGCCAATCGGAGCACCGAACGCGGTCGATGCGTAAAGTCGAGATGATTAAAAAAAACTTAGGGCTCGTACACATATAGGTCCGTTTTTACTGGATCCGTTTTAACGGATCAGAATTGAACCGGAGCGACATGATTACTGAATCCGGAATACTGTTGTGTGTGTGAACTCGCTCATACAACTACATACGCCATCAAATAACGGACCTGTAAAACGGATCGCTGTGTACGAGCCCTTACACTAGGGCCTCAGTATTCATAATGTAACATGTGTGACACAGAGTTCATTTAGAAAAGGGCTACTGAAGAGTGACCACATAAAAAAAATGCCTCTTGATTTCAATTATTGCTTATTTAATCTAAATCTTTTAAAATTACTACACTATAATTACAAAAAAATCTATGCCAAGCCTTCCCTTTTCTTCCATTCATTTTTCATTTGCGCCATTTTTTTCTTTTTATATTCTGTTTTTCTGTACTTATCACTATCGAGTCGTTTTTTCTGGGCAGCAATGCTATCTGCACCATTCAGCTCCTGGTCTAACTTGGCAATTAACAACTCGCGTGCTTTCTTTCTATTTTCGTCTTGACATCTACTTGTGTGGCATTTTATTACTGTACCTGTAATCAGAAAACGAAAACATTAAGAGTCCCTATCAATTTCGCGGTCTAAAAACAGAAATTTCTATGTTTTTCAGCACAAATTTCTCAGTAACCTGAAGATACCTGGTTTTTTTTTTAATGCCCTGTTATTCATCACATCTTTATCTAGTAAGTGTACTGATTAAAATTTTGATAACTACTCAATATAAATTACGAAAAATATAAATCTAACACATGTTTTTACGTAAGCACGAAACACCTGGTTTTCCAATCTGTTTTTTGGCTTACTGGTGCCAAATAACAATCTGAAAAAATTCATACATACTGGACATATAGTATACTAGTAAGCCTACAACTTTTTTTTTTTTAAGTTTAACGTATAAGTTCATTAAAAAAAATGTTATCCACGCTGAAAAAACACAATAAAATCATGTGCAAAACCGTTGTCTACGCGTAAGAATTTATTGAAAATAACAATAAGTGTTCAATATTCTAAAATTTGATGTATTTATCTACCAAACCTAATTTTTTTTTTTTTTTTTTGACTAATATTTTTATTGTAATAAAATATCTAAATAATGCCTTATAAACCGATGCGCTTGCTCGATACATTCAGTCGCGCCCAAGGGCTTCTCGACGACGGACCTGTGTCGCCCGTGACGTTCGCCGCTCCCGACGTAACTCGCGAATTGTGCGAATTTTGTACTAGGCCTAATCAGTTTTGAGACTGTGAGTATATTTTTATTTTATTTATGCATAGTGTCACACTTTGTGATTTGTTAATGTTATTCATACATATTAATGTTTTGTATTGTACTATTAGTAAATTTGTGTTTAATTTTTAGAAAATGGGTCGATAAAGTGAACTTTATTATCACGGAAAAACAAAGGAAAAAAGACAAAACGCGAAAGGCATGTGCAGTTCTTAGGTATTTTTTTTTCACATATCGTATAGGAAGGAACACAAAACATGGCGCGTGACTAAGAATATAAAAGAAGCAATGGAAGAAAAAAAGCGCGCCATTACAGAAGAATATCGTCGTCGAACTGGGCTCCTCGTCGATACAGTAAAGCAATGTAGCGGCTCAACCAATGAGTGCAATACTGCGCGAACGTTCTTTAAAGACCCTGCTCTCGCAGCTGCGATCACTGGGGTTAACAAAGATCTCATTACAAGATTCTCTGTTATACTGAAAGACCTTTCGAAATGTATAGCTTGATTTGTGGCCGTGTGTACGATGTAAAGCCAGAGGCCTACAAGGAGTATACACTTGACATGACTAGGCTACGTCACCAAGTACCAATGGTACAAAATGCCTTCTAGTGTACATAAAATATTAATTCACGGAGCTAATTTCATCAAATCCCTAGTCCTTCCTATAGGTCTACTGAGCGAAGAAGCTCTAGTCTAGATGCAAAGACTGCCGCAATTATAGAGCTGCTAATAATTTAGTATTAAATGGGAAAAAACCAAGTGCATAAAATGTTCTTTACCAGATAGTATTGAATCAAGAGAAACTAGAATTCGTAGATAAAACTGTTTTCCTGGGGATCATGATGGATTCAAGGCTAATGGGGTCCTCATTTAACATCTCTTGTAGGACGTCTAAGTTCAGCAGCATATGCTGTCAGAAAAATCCGTCTATTTACTTATGTACTCGTAGATACGAGGCTAGTCTATTTTAGTTACTTTCATAGTATAATTTCTTGCGTATTTTACTTTGGGGACGGGCTGCAGACATCGAGTCTATTTTTATTCTGCAGAAAAGAGCCATCAGAGCCATATATAATGTCCGCAGGAGCGATTCTCTAAGGGAACTGTTTAAGGATATTATCATCATGACGGTACCTTGTCAATATATATACGAAAACATCATGTACGTACGGAAAAATTTACATATTTTTAGAAAAAGAGGTGAAGGACATAATTATAGTAATAGAAATAGGACCTACTAGTTCAACTAGGTTTCAGACTGGCTAAAGTAGACTCGTCCTTTATGGGGTACTGTTTAAAATGTTACAATGAAATTCCTCCCCACATACTTCAACTGAATGAAACTAAATTTAAATCTTGTATAAAACGCATACTATGCACGCAGGTATATTATAAGTTGGGGGATTACATCGCTGATAAAAATGCTTGGCTGAATGCTGGTCTTGCTCCACAATCACAACTAATCGATTAACATTTGAAAATAATGTTGGAGCTGCTGAAGATGTAAGACTATCTTTGCATTGTATGAACTCAATCTCCTTTGTATTATATAATTGCATAGCACAGGTGTGAGTACTATGTACTATAGAGCTACCATTAACCGGGTAATATGAGTATGCCTTTCATTGACTTGAATGTGCCCTGGCGGCTGAGAGTATGTCATGCTCACTAAGATGTCTCGCTGATGGTGGCGCGTGTGTTGGATCATTTAGCTCCCTTCAAAATGGTTGAGCTGAACGGTGCTAATCCATGCGATATGTTTGTGAACGGGCGCCGTCAGTTGGGACTGGTCATCTCTTAGCTGCCACGGCTTATTTTAATTATCTTATTATAATTATTTTATCTTAAAAAATTTTTTTTTTTTTATTTTGTTTCTATTTGTTATACCTACTCTGGACGCTTTTAACGTGTACGTTTTTATTTTTTATTTTTATATCGGTCTTACATTTAGTTATAAACTCAACATTATACATCTAATATTTTTGTAACAATTTAATGTAATGGAGTTTCTTGCCCGTTCTTCTCCATACGTACCTACTACGCTTTGGAATGGGTATGTAGCTTCATTTTCTTACTGACCGACACCTTGAGAATTCAAAAGTGCCTGTAAATGGTTTAATTGAAATGATTTGAGTTTGAGAAAGCATAGCACGAGAAAAATTGGAAGGAAGCAGACTATTGAAGACGCGCTCTGCTTATCTCCTCCGATTCATTAATATCCAGCATCAGACCATTGCCTAAGAGAAAATCGGGTACTTTGGCGCCAGAAGTATTACAATTATTGAAAGCTCCTGAAGCGCCTGAAAGGATGCACTTATCCGATGAAGAAGCAATCAGCGAGTAGACAAAAGCCAAAGGCCTTTTTCAAGGCCGCCTATTTAAAAGTGTCTTAAACGTAAAAAAAACTTTTTTATTTAAAGACTATATGTATATGTACACATTATATAAATACAACATTATACTTAATAATATAATTATGTGTTTTTATCGTATAAGTCTACAAACAAATACCTACCTACATTTAAATTAAAAATTTCATATAAAAAATCTAAGTGGCTCGTAATATAATTATTCCGAACACTGTTCGCCGGGGAGGTCTGTAGTAGGTAAATAATACAGGAGTGGGTAATAACACATATAATTAGTTTCAGACCTATCTTAATGTACTGGTCACACTTTATAGTTTGCTTTTACTATGATGAACGCCGTACTTAATATTGTTATTTTTACTTACCTACTAGGTGGTAATTATGACGTGTTATAAATATAACACGTCATAATTACAATAAAATTCATCCAGTATTACAGAACCTAGTAGGTAAGTAAAAATTAGGGAGTGCTGTTAATAGCGGTTACGGACCAAGATTATTTGTTCCCGCTTCACCGTACGACAATGCATACTACGATTGTCGCCGATAGTTCGAACGCACACAGACACGATGCGCTCCGATAGTTACCTAAACTAGTAGCGCGTCGAAATTGATAGGGACTCTTAAGATCAATAAAATCATTATATCAATAAAAATAAAATGTTTTATTTTATTTTTATTAACTGATGTGAATAAGCAAGCTAAAGTGGAAATGGGGCGGCCATATTAGCCGTAGAACCGATGACCGTTGGGGTAGACGTGTTCTAGAGTGGAAACCGCGAATCGGCAAACGGAAGGTCCCACAGGCTAGGTGGAGCGACGATCTTCGCAGGGTGGCTGGTAGCAGCTGGATGAGAGTTGCCAAGAATCGAGCTGAATAGCGTGCATTTGGAGAGGCCTATGTCTAGCAGTGGACTGCTATGGGCTAATGATGATGTGACTTAATATCTTCATCTATTGTGTGATTTGATTAACGCATACTTAAATGAGGGCCTATAATTAACTGCAAGTGATTCCCACTAGACTCTAGAGCTATAGAGAAATTCATGTAGTATACGTAAACAAAGCCTAGTATTTTACCAATATCCAGGTGAAAATCCTCTTTCAAACCATTAGGGCACACCTGGCGAGGCGCAGCTAGGCGCGGTTGTCACTGACAAACAAATATAAAATAATGTTGAGTACAAATCTAGACTCGGAAGCCATAAGCACTTAAGTCAAATTAAGTCTTTTGGCCGCCGCGTCTAGAAATAACCTGAGATACGCGCCTCTGTCCGCTTCGACGCGCTCTCGAGGTAATGGAAGTTTATTTATTTTCAACATTATTTCAAATGGTGCAAAGTCGATGACGAATGCGCTGCGCTGCGCCAGGCCAGATGTGCGCCAACCCTTAGAATACAAGATTTATTTATGAAACTGTTATGGTGCGATTCCACCAAAATTGTGTTTGGTACATTTGTTCACTAACATTCTGTGCAGAACTCCAATAGTGCACGTACCGAGCTGCAGATTCGTTTCCACCAAAAAGTTAGAGCACCTAAAGAAACATTTTAGTAGTACACTGTGCAATACAGTGTCGCACAGTGCCGCACACTGGTGGAATAGAGCCGTAACGTACGCAAAACATTACGCATACGTGTGCATGCAATGGTACAGGGATAATATTAAAATATTATATTCATATTAAGAACTTAATTACCTGTAGGAACATGTGTTACAACTACACAGTTAGAATTTTTGTTGACTGCAGAACCTCCCGGTCCACTGCCCCTTATAAACTGTTCAGTCAAGTCACTCTCATTGATCTTAGGCACTTTGGAGTAATCTATGGTGTGTTTGAATGCGATAAACATGCGGGACACAAGCCCAGCATGCAGGCGGTACAGGCTGTTGAGCAGCATATTAGACAACAGCGCCGCGTCTCAACAGAGCTTCGCCTTTCTGAAACGATTACATAAATTATGTAGGTACGCACTATAACGTTAAAGTAGGTTTATAAAGGGATGTCTAAAGTTTAACATACTGGGTGGATTTTTGAGATGGTGCAGTAGGGGCAGGTACATTATTAACCTTTGTAGCTACAGGAAAACGGTATTAAGAGACTGTCCTTATTTTTTTGAGAAATTTTGATAGGAATTTACAGCAAAAGCCACTCATAAATGTATATTTGTACGCCAAATGGCAAAACATAGAGAAACTCATAGCAATTGTAACATCTTGCACACTGTGTTAACCTGTGTTTGCAAATAAAGATTATTGATTGATTGATTGACAGATTTTGAAAAATATGTACAGTCAGCAAGAAAATGGCCCATTATCACAAAAAACATTTTTGGTGCCAATCGATCCTATTCCTTATAAGGATCAAAAAACTCTATAGGAGCTGAGGTTTGAGTACTAGAAAAGTCAGAAATTGCAAAAAAAACTTTTCCCATACATTTCGTGAGAAATGAGACTCCCAACTTACTTTTTAACTATAGATAAACTGGCCGCTACAATAAAAACTGACCATAAATCATCATAAAAAAAGTAAGTTTAAAAGTCTCATTTCCTACGTAGGAGAAAAGTTTTTTGCGATTTTTGGGCTTTTCTAGTATTCAAACCTCAGATCCTATAGTTTAATTATGGAAAGTCTCCTGAAACCGTTTTTCTATAACTACAACGAATAAGGTACCTACCCTTAAGGCTACGCGACAGGCACCGACAAATAAATTCTGCTACTAGTGTTGCGTCGCGGCCCGCGATATCGCACTAGACTGTACGAGCCTTTACTGCCCCATCTCAAAAACCCACCATGTAGGCTGCAGGCACCTATGCTTGCAGCCTACATGGTGGCGCCTACGCCAGGAGGGGGGTGCAAGAGGGTGCACTT
Source organism: Dryobota labecula (assembly GCA_947523025.1). Classification (NCBI taxonomy): domain Eukaryota; kingdom Metazoa; phylum Arthropoda; class Insecta; order Lepidoptera; family Noctuidae; genus Dryobota; species Dryobota labecula. The sequence goes on from OX383292.1 coordinate 6,795,272, forward strand.
GCACCCCCTGGCTTTAAAATAACATTTTGGTACAAAAACAATTAGAAAACAATAATAATACGGAAACGCCTAATATACCTACTCAATAGAGATTAAAGTAGGTATATTTAGCGTTTTTGGATATTTTTTTGCAGTGACTAAATTGTTGGAGCAAAGAGGTGTAACCTCATGTCACTGCTTGCTGTTAATACAGGCAGGTAATGAATTTTATATATTTAAAATTCATATTGTTTTTTTTTTTGTTAGGAACTTGAGAAAAAACTGTCTGTCACTTGTATAAAAATGTATTGTCCATTACATTGATTAATTATTTATGTTCTCTTATATATTTGTTTTTACAACAGTATATTAAAGGCGTAAGTTCTGTGTACTGTGCTGTTTTAGTTAATTCATGTTTCAACAAAGGTTATGAGCCCAGAACAACGTATTACCTACTTATTAATCTAAAAGTTAGGTAATGAGCTGCAGCGGCTGCAGCACTGAGCACTGAGAAATGAATGGAAACGGCGAACATCAGTCAGCAGTAACTGTAAGTAAGAACGATTCCTTGAGCATGGCATCAATTGAAAAACTAGATGGTGCCACTAACTATAGTTCATGGAAATTTGTGATGGAATTATACTTAATACACGACGATCTATGGGAGTATACATATACTACGCCCATTGATGAGATAGGCAAAAAGAGAGATCAAAAAGCAAGAAGTAAAATATGCTTGATGATAAAACCAGAGTGCCTTATTCATGTGCGTCAAGCTAAGACGGCGAAGGAGGCTTGGACAGCCTTAGAAAAAGCGTACGAAGATAAGGGGCTGAATAATCGATGCAGATTGCTGTCGAAACTAGTTAGTCTAAAACTGGAGCAGTTCACGACTATAAGAGATTACATTTCGGCATTGATGACGACTGCACAAAAACTTTGTGATCTAGGAAAGGAAATAGATGACGAATTATTGGCTGCCCTACTACTTCAAGGATTAACAGATAATTTTCAAGCTATGAGATTGGCAATTGAAAATTCAAATATTGAACTTACTACGGATTATGTGAAAACTAAACTTTACCAAATGGAGGATACACATACAGCGACTACGAATGCAAGCAATCACGCCCTAATGTCAAAGAAGAATACTTTTAAACAAAAACAACAGAAAAAGTTTAAATGTTTTATTTGCAATGGACCGCACAAAGCGAAAGATTGTCCAGATAATCCAAACAAGAAGAGAAATGAAGCTTCTATAGCTTTGGCGCTGGCAACTACTATCAGTGGAGATGAGATGGGCTTATGGCATAGAAGAATGGGTCACCTTGGAGTACGTAACCTTAAACTATTACGTAATGTCATGGCGACAGGGGTGAGTTTTTCTAACAATTCTACTACACTAGAGTGCGTAGCATGTCTGAAAGGAAAACAAACCAGACAACCATTCAAGAAAAGCAGTCCAGCTAGTAGAGCAGACAGTGTACTCGAGCTGGTACATACTGACGTCTGCGGACCAATGGCTGAAGAGTCATTTAGCGGATTCAAATATTTTGTAACGTTTATAGATGATTTTACGCGTAAAACCTTCGTATATCTTCTTAAATCTAAAAGTGAAGTATTAAATAAACTTGAAGAGTTCAAGATTTTTGCGGAATTACAGACTGGACAGAAGTTAAAAACTTTACGGTCAGATAATGGCAAAGAATATGTAAATACTCGGATGAATGATTTCATGACGAAGTATGGAATTAAACATCAATTAACAGTAGAATATACACCTGAACAAAATGGTGTAGCAGAAAGGGCTAACAGAACAATCGTTGAAAAATCTAGAAGCATGATCCAAGAAGCTGGATTAAGCAATAAGCTTTGGGCGGAAGCTGTGAAGACAGCTGTTTATCTGAAAAACCGTTCACCAACGAAAGCTGTTAGGAATAAAACACCAGAAGAAGCTTGGACTGGAAAGAAACAAAATCTGAAATTTATCAGAGTTTTCGGATGCAAAGCGTTTATGCACATCCCTAAACAGAAACGCACCAAATGGGATCCGAAGAGCAAAGAGTTGCTTCTAATTGGATACTGTGAAGATTCAAAAGCATATCGTTTGTTTGATCCAGAAACCAAGATGGTACATAAAGCAAGAGATGTCGTTTTCTTTGAAAATCAATTTCAATCCATCGAGAGAAGATCAGAAACAAAGAAAGATGAGATATCTGTTGTCTTTGAACATGAAAATCCACAAGTTGAACCAACAAACACTGAGATAGAAAGTGAAGAAGAACTTCAAGAACAGAATGAGACTGTAAGAGAAATAACTACAAATGATTTAGATCAAAATGAAGAATGTGATGGGAATGTAACAGAAAGTTGTGATGAATGGGAATCTCTTGATGAAGGAGACGAAGAGGTACTACAACCAGAACCGGAACTTCCTAGTGAGAGAAGATATTCATTAAGAGAGAGAAAACCTAAACAATTTCCGGATCACATTACATATCAAGCTGTTGAAAGTGTTTTTCCACTGACAGTGGATGAGGCTTTATCTAGCATGGATAAAGAGAAGTGGAGAAAAGCAATTGAGGAGGAGTTAGATGCTCTACGAAAAAACAATACCTGGACATTGGTCAAACCACCAGCATGCCCCTACAACATCGTTGATTCTAAATGGATATTTCGAATCAAAGAAGAGGTGGGAGGAAAAAGGTATAAGGCACGCCTGGTAGCAAGGGGATATAGTCAAAAAAGAGGCATTGATTATCATGAGACTTTTGCACCAGTTGTGAGACACAGCTCACTCAGAACTTTAATAGCTCTCGCAGCTAAATTGGATCTTCAAATTGATCAGATGGATGTTAAGACTGCATTCCTCAATGGAAACTTAAATGAAGTGGTTTACATGAAACAACCAAATGGTTTCAAAGAAAAAGGAAAAGAGGACTATGTGTGTCTTCTGAAGAAGTCATTATATGGACTGAAGCAGGCTCCAAGAAGTTGGAACATGAAATTAGATGAGGAACTAAGGAAGCTAAACTTTAAACGATCCTTAAATGAATCTTGTGTCTACACTAGAACTAAAGGAAAGAACATAATAATCCTGGCTGTCTATGTAGATGACATTCTGCTATTTTGGAATAATTTAACAGAAATGAAAGTAGTGAAGAAAGAGCTTATGTCAAAATTTCAGATGAAAGATCTTGGCAAGGCAGAGTTGATGCTTGGTATTCAAATTAAACAAAATTTGGATAGTATCAATCTTAACCAAGAAAAATATATCGAGAAACTGCTTAAAGAATTTGGCATGGAAGATGCGAAGACAGTTTCAACACCGGAAGTTACTGGACAAAGGCTAGAGAAGCCTCCATCAGAGCACAAGTCAAGAGATGACCTACCATATAGAGCATTGATAGGTTCTCTTATGTATCTTGCTGTGTGCACACGTCCAGACATTGCTCATTCAGTAAACAGTTTGAGTCAGTTTAACAATTCATTTGACGAGAGTCATTGGATCGCAGCAAAACGAGTACTTCATTATTTAAAAGGGACTAAAAGTCACGGTCTGAAATATTTAAAAGGACAGAATGGACCTGTTGAAGGATATGCTGATGCAGATCACGCTGGAGAGTTTGATAGGAGATCATACTCTGGTTTGGTCTTCATACTGCAAGGTGGCGCAATCAGCTGGGAGAGCAAGAAACAAAGAACTATAGCTCTTAGCACAGCAGAGGCAGAATATGTATCGCTATCAGAAGCTGCAAGAGAAGCAATATTCCTGAGAAGGTTTATTGCTGAAGTAACTGATGGACAGGGCTACAAATGGGATGAAGCCATGACCATCTACACTGATAGTCAGTCTGCCATCGCTATTGCCAAGAACCCAGTACATCACCAACGTACTAAGCATGTAGATGTTAGGTATCACTTTGTGCGTGAGGCAATTGTAAATAATGAGGTGATACTGAAGTATAAGGAGACCGCATGCATGGTTGCAGATGGTTTAACAAAACCACTTCCTAAAGTAAAGTTTGAGTGGTGTATGAGAGGTATGGGTGTGAGTGTTTGACAAACATATGTATGGTACTGTATGGTATGTGAATGGACATGAGATTAAGGAGGAGTGTTGGAGCAAAGAGGTGTAACCTCATGTCACTGCTTGCTGTTAATACAGGCAGGTAATGAATTTTATATATTTAAAATTCATATTGTTTTTTTTTTTGTTAGGAACTTGAGAAAAAACTGTCTGTCACTTGTATAAAAATGTATTGTCCATTACATTGATTAATTATTTATGTTCTCTTATATATTTGTTTTTACAACAGTATATTAAAGGCGTAAGTTCTGTGTACTGTGCTGTTTTAGTTAATCCATGTTTTAACATAAATCACCATTCTGTAACCATATAACATAGGTGGCGATTCAGTCACCTGAATCCTTTAAGGGGGTGATTCTACTTGTCATACCAAACAACATTAGCCATGAAAATCATATCAGAACCATGAAAAAAAAAAAAAAAAAACTATCTAACAGTAGACAAGACTATTTCAATGAATGTATGAAACGTTTTTTTTTTTTTAAGAACATAACATTTTTAAGGCAAAAACTATTGAAGTTGCTTCGTGGAGCTGAAGATGCACCCTGAAAATAAACCTGGCCCCAGGGCTAGTTCATAAGTCATGAACTTTGTATTAATTTAAAGGGTTTATTCAATTGTCTTGGACGATGATGATGTAGTAAAGGCAAGAAGTTTATAAAACTAAAAGCTGTGTTCATTTTAATAAGGAATGGCTCATAGTTGGATACTTGTATTACTATACAGCAGTTCATGGACATAAACCATGAGATACTATTTTTTTATTTATTTTTTAAACAGGTGTGCACCAAGTGAGTATTATTGGTTAAATTCTGACATTGATTTAAGGTGAAGGTCAAGCCCTGATAAAATGTCATATTATTCCTCCAGGGGATCAGAGTAAACATTATAAAAATTATAGAAGAATATCAACATACATAGCTTGTCTAAATAAAAGGGAAATTAATACGATAATTTACAGATATAATTATGGATATTTACCTCGTACGCAAACGTTATATCTTTGGGTTTAGTCAATGCTTTGTTGTTTCTAAATTCGGTGGCAACTCTGCGTCTAAAGTACGCGGGATCAGTCAGTGTCAACGACTTTGAATATAATAAGAGATGTTTGTAAAGTTTCAGGATCTCTGTCCTTGTAACTTGCATGATAGATAATTAAAAGTAATCTGTGGCTGCAAAACAGTTTTCATGTATAGTTGAATTATACCAGCCAAGGCAAATTACAAAATAATAACCTAAAAAAAGATTGTTGACTGTCTTCACACCACAGAATACTTAAGCCGCATTCCGTATTACACTGTAATCGATTTGAGCGTGCTTAAACGCGTACCGAATTGGCGTGAGCGCGATAACGATGTCCCGTGAATAGTCATAGATAAAATACACAAAAGTAAAAGAAAATATAACACTAAAACTACGACTACTGATCTTATAATACAAATTTAATAAAAAAAATCTCGAAAAAATTGAAATACTTGGGCTACATTCCAAGCTAAGCCGCAATAGCTAGCACTCACATCCGATTTAGATTATCATTATTATGACAGCTAAGAGCTGTTTGATAGCGCTCACGGTGATAATAATATAGGATATGGTCGGCGTTATCGCAAGATGGCGCATGTCATGACATCATCTATGCCGCGATTCACGGGACATCGTTATCGCGCTCACGCCAATTCGGCACGCTCAAATCGATTACAGTGCAATTCGGAATGCAGCCTTTATTTTGGTTTGCACTGACACTACTGACAGTGAGTAATGACAATGACACTGACATTAGTAATTAGGAAAGTCTGACAGCCAGTCCTCCTACCAAAGGGCAAAGCGGATACCCCATCTGAATTGTTTATGCAATCGCTCCTCCATGTAAAATACTGGTATTCAGCTGCATCCGGGTAGACTGGAAGTCGACCCCAACATAATTGGGAAAAGGCTAGGCAGATGATGATAAATAGTATTAGTGAACATACGCTCGGCACTTGCTGCTAAATTACAAACATGTGGATGTACCGCAAGCGACTGCCGCAAGCTTTGATTGGTGTAAAAAAAAAACACTGAATATAACCAACTGGTAGCAAGTGCTTGCAAACCACACGTTGCTTATACGATGGTTTGTCGAGGTTTGACTTTTGAAGCAGTGGCAAGCTCACAAACCCTAAATAGGGTGTATCTGTTCAAACACGAAATTGGTGGTAAAGAAGCCATGGAAACGATTTTTTTTTTAAATCTGTCTATATAATATAAAAAACGAAATAATTTAAAATTACATGTTAAGATGATCAATTATCAAAAGGCACCGCGCTCGTGCCACCACCGTTGCCGCGTCCAGGCAGGTCATTCGTAAAATTAAAAAAAAATAAGGAATTAAAGGTTTGCAAAATATCTCGAGCAATATTAAAATTATAAAAAATATAAAACACTTAGATTAAAAAAAATCGCTGCTATGCCTTTTTTACCACTTAAAGATGTTTGTCTTAAAATCTTAGAAAATAAATAATCTAAGGTTAACATATTTCGTGTATGAATAGATACACCATAAATACTCCTAACGGAGGGCAAGCGTACTAACGTGATAACACCCATTGTTTTTGGGAATCCCCGTAACTGTCAAGGTCAACAACATTAATGGCACATATAGCTAGTGATGGGATCTCAAAAAAGATTATCTTTAAAAGTGACATCGATAAAATGTAAAATTTTATATATATATATATATATATATATATTTTTTTTAATTATATTTCACTAACCTTCTGTATAAATCTTGTAAAATACTAACAGTTCGACAGCTGTTATTTATAATGAGCATTGTACTAAAACAACATTCAGCACTTCCATACAGCACTGCATTTACTAAAAGGAGACGGAAAGATATAGTTGGCACTCAAAAAAGTTGCAATTTTATATGTACCTCGGACCGCTACTCTATATATAAATACTGTAATGTCATAAATGTATTTAATAAAGTTATATATGTACTTTTTTTTTATGGCTTCTCAGAGTGTAACCACGAGGGGCTCGGGACTCTTTAACCGGACTATCCTGTGGTGCCTTAAGCTCCTAACGGATTTTAAGGCCTCCAGCCAGGGCATACTTATAAGCTAAATAGTTTCTCGTCTGCTCGCTAAGGGCATCCCCTGCGGGGTACGAACCTCGGCTTAGGGCAGAGTCGGAGGAGGGGGGAGGGTGGCAAGGGACCGTCGCGTCGGTGGCTGGATAAAATCATTGTTTTGATTATTATCATGGGGAGTTTGGACTAAATGCTGCTCAGCTAAAACGCGTGCTGGCGCTTCGTTTGAAAGCAAGGGTCGGGGAGGAAATATATGTACCTCGGACCGCTACTCTATATACTAATTTAAAATGGTGACGATTAAGTTCAAAATCGAACGAGAAAATTTGAGTTTTTGTGGTAACTTGACGTGCTGGCCACCGTACAATCCGTTAGCAACTGATATAACCGTTAATCCAAACTATGATGACTTTAGATTAAAAAAAAACATTGTTATTTATACATACTGAATATTATATATAACAATTAAACTACGTAATTAATGACTTTTGAACATTAAAACAAAACACAGCCAATTATCAATAAATTCGATTTGAACGATAACGATTACTACTAAAACTCGATTCAACAATCGTTTCAATGAATAGGCACCACCCCAACACTAGTATATATTTTTACAAAAAAAGGAACCGAGTCAACCGAGTGACGACAATAATAGTGAATCCAAGATAAATAACAAGTGAATCATTGAATAATTCCAGCAGTCAACTCAGTGAATCAAAATAGAAATATCTTATCAGAAACAACGCAGAGGCAGAAGCAAAATCTTTTCATTTTTTTTTCTTTTTTTACTTTGTGTTGTGGTTGTGTCTAAGCCCAGTTTATTTTTGAACTAAAAATGATGCAGCCAGACTCTCAAACTTGTGCTCTAATCACTCAAACACAGGGAGTATGTGTAGAAAATATTATCGGGAACAGCGACGTTATGAACTTTGATATGATGTCAGAAATTGAAAAAGAGCTACTGGACAATCCCTACGACATGATATCCCTTGTGTTTCTTCTGTACGATGTACCAGATACTGCACTGCAACATCTGATCGTGTTCCAGCGAGTTTACAACGATGCCGCCGTTTCCACGAACCTGAACATGTTACACGAGTGGTTTCGACATGCTAAGCACAACCCCAATTGGAAACACGAATTCGTGGAGGCCCTCCTGATCTGCCAACTTTACAGCATAGTCAGAAAATTAGGGTTTAATGTACCTTCAGCACGCAGGTATTATCAGACTAACTTCATTGCTGTTAAAATGTATGTAAACCCTATGAAGAAAGCCTTGTATAAGTTGTGTGAAAGTATAAACTCGGACAATCTTTTGAAACTGAAAAAGTCTCTTCTGACATATGATATTGATACAACAGAATATGACTCATGTGAGCTAGTTTTCCTGAAGCTCATGAGTGAAAAGTTCATTACCATTAACCAATATCAGTACAATAAGAAGGTGTTGGGCTTTAAAGTGGATGTAGACAAGCTTATTAAAATTGTGGAGAATCTACCGGGATTGAGGAAAATAGTTTTAGAAATAGATATGTTGCAAGAGTCAATGAATGATGAACCCAAACCAAGTGTAACGGTTACTGCAAGTACGCCGTCCAAACACTTGAAAGTAGACGAGTCAAGGCAAGGACAAGCTGATCAAGATCAATACACAGATGGTTTTGATGATCTATATGAATTGCTTGATAACTTGCATTTTAATGAAGATATTACACATGAATCTTTAAAATCGGACCGGAAGCAATTAGATATTCACAGTTACGAAATTAAAAATCACGAAAATATGGGTACTTGTGTCATTATAAATCAAGAAAATTTTTACCCATCAAGGAAAAGTATAGAGCTTACTGGCCATTATACTTCTTTGGAAAAGCGTGTTGGCTCTGACAAAGACCAAATGGTGTTAGAAAAGACAATGAAATCATTAAATTATACAGTGATTAGTGCTAAAGATTTAAACCATAAAGAAATGATGGAATTTATAATGGATGTAGTAAAGAATAAAGTAAGTGAAGATGACAGTATTTTCATGTTGTGTATACTGTCTCACGGAGTGAAAGGACAGGTGTACGCAGCAGATTCTGTGAAGGTCAAAATGGATGATATTCAAAATATGCTGGACTCTGACGCTGCAGTGAAAATACGTAACATTCCCAAGGTCCTGATAGTTCAAGCCTGCCAGGTTGATGAAGCTCCTCATCCTGTTCTAGTAGCTGATAGCCCAAAAAACAGTTATGATTTAAAGAAAGCTAATTTCCTTATCTATTATGCAACAGCACCAGAGTTAGAAGCATATAGAAACGAGAAAAAAGGATCAATATTTATTCAGCTATTATGTAAAGCAATTCGTGAGTTTGCAAATGTTGAACATGTACTTGATATTTTTACTAAAGTTAATAACAATGTAACATCAGTTTGTAAAAATGTAGGACGTGAACAAGTACCAAAATTTGATTCTACATTAATAAAGAAGCTTTATTTACAAATTCCTCAGTAAATCTAACATAAATTTCATTGTTCTTTTTGTAATTATCTTGTAATGAAAGAAAAACTATATTATTTTTATATTAAAATTAGCTGCTCGTGTGGCTTTTTCTGAAATAAAAGCAGCCTAAGTTACTCCTTATAACATCAGCTATCTGCCAATGAAAGTCCTGTCAAAATTGGTCCAGCCGTTTCGGAGGAACAATGGGACAGATTGACAAAAAAAAAGAAAGGTTTTTTGTCCAACAAAAAACCTTTCTTTTTTTTTGTTATGAGTATAGTGTATACTTTCTGAATTTAGTAAAAATCTGTTATTTTGACATTACAAACAGACACTTCAATTATATTTATTTGTATATAAAGATAAAGACGATGACTTAAGAGTTGTAGGTCGTGCGTCGGAACCCAGGCAGGTGCTTTACTTTGTGTAAATAATTTCATCACTACCTACTCCTCTTGAAACGGTGAAGGAAAACATTGTGAGGAAACCAGCATGTCCTAGAACCAAAAATTCGAAGACATGTGACATCTACCAACCTGCACTGGTCCCGCATGGTAGATCGCACTCTCTCACAAAGAGAGGAGGCCTGTGTCCTAGCAGTGGGAATATTATAGGCTGATTATTTATGCTTATGGATAACCTTCATGTTAGTTTTATGAAATCAATTTGATCGGTGGGAGATGCAATAATTATTGTGATATACAGGTACTAACTATTGTGATAGGTAAATAAGGCCTGTGTTCACCAACATTCAAACCACTGGTTAGGTATTTAAACAGTTGGTTTATGTCAAATTTCCTAAGGCCTGTGTTCACCAACATTTAAATCAACTGTTTAGATATTTAATCAGTTCTTTACTTAGGCCTGTGTTCACCAACATTCAAACCACCGGTTAGGTATTTAAACAGTTGATTTATGTCAAATTTCCTAAGTAAAGAACTGATTAAATATCTAAACAGTTGATTTAAATGTTGGTGAACACAGGCCTTAGGAAATTTGAGATAAATCAACTGTTTAAATACCTAACCGGTGGTTTGAATGTTGGTGAACACAGGCCTAAGGCCAAATTCCCTATGAAATGTTGAGTAAACAACTGATTAAATAACTAAACAGTTGATTTAAATGTTGGTGAACATAAACCAACTGTTTAAATACTTAACCGGTGGTTCGAATGTTGGTGAACACAGGCCTAAATGTATTACATTATAAAGTGTCTGGTCACGGGTATCCGACCCGTTAAATCAAATCAAATCATTTATTTCTTTGCAAACATGGGTATATTAGGTACATAGCTGTTTTTATAATAAAGTTCTTCATATTTAACCATCACATGGGCATGCAAAAGTTTACTATTCATTTAAAAAAAAGGCGATCAATATGATAAATTTTATCGACAAATCCACCAAAATAAGGCATTTTGCATTTTTTTTTAGATAATCTTAGTGCATCTAAAAAGTAAAAAAAAAGGTAGGTTTGGATGTTACCAGTAGTTTTTTTTTTTAGACATTTAAAAAGAAAAAAAAAAATTTTAAAGGTTACTTTGTTATAAACCTTTTAATGTCAACTTATTGCCTACCTAATTTTGTAGCTGTCGAACGAAACCACTTTTATGCCTGTATAGGACTTCTACATCGGTAGATATTGCATAATAAATGGACCGTTACACAAAAACAAAAAAAAAACCATCGGACATCGGTGACCAGACACACTATATAATTCTAATATAAGTTAAATATGCACTGAATTTAAAAATCGAATGAAATTTTTTATTAAGACATCTTCCATTATGTGAGTACAATGTTTAATGTAATCTTTTTATTATGAATAATAAATATTTTTTATATTGATAACATTCTGTGTATTGATTTCTCTCTTTATTTACAATACAGGATCAAATAATGCACCTTGTACTCCCAGAAAAATAAAAACACATACCTATTTAGGCAATATTTTCTATATTAATAGCAACATCTGTTTTCGTATAATCCAACACAGCAGCTTCTAAATTTTGTCTTTCTTCATCAGTTTTTAGTGTAGCCCACATAGAATCTAAATAAGCTCTCTGATGCTTTTGTATAAACTTAAAACTATGTTTTAGGGTGGCACCAACATGTAGTGTATTCAGCTTAATATGTAGGTTTCCTATCTTGGTAATAAAAGGTAGACTACTAGTTACAAATCTATGTGGCCCATGTCTTGATCTTATAATAGCTATCCTGGTATTCTCATTACAATATTTTGTTAAAAATCCATTAGTTACAGCAGCAACACCAAAGTCACCATGCAGCAGCTGAATTTTTCCCAGTACAGTGTCACGGAATATTTTTGGCTTCAAGTGTAATGGTTTATCTTTAGACACGTATGGACAAACTATTTCAACAGTTATGTATCTGAAATACAAAGAATGTCACAAACTATAAGCATAGTCTATACTTATAATAAAACAGTAGTGTCTGTACATTGAAGAAAATTTATAAAAATAGAGAGGGGGTAACTAAAGAAGAGTAACAGAACATAAACCAGCGATTTTTAGAATTCTTTTGTCTGTTTGTTTCTTCACGTACATCTCCAGAACATCTGAACAGATTTTTATGTATACAACATAAAAATCTGTTCAGATGTTCTGGACATGCTTTTTTTTATTGTTTCATTAAAATCGGATGTTACAAATACCTAAAAGTTATCGTCATTTTTGGTTTATGCAAAGATTGAAATAGAGGTAGGCAGTTTATTATTTTTGAACAAAAGAAAAAACTACCTAACTACTACAACTGTATCACTGTTAGATTACAATATTTCAATTTCTAAGTGGTGCAAGATAACACTAAATTGCACGCGGACGAAGTCTCGGGCAACTTATTAAGATTAGGTTAGTTCGGGGCATTATCCATCGGAAGGAATTCACAGATACGCAGGAGGCTCCCGCTTATCGGTAAATTTGGGTACCGGCGCAATACTCTTTTTACATTCATCTCTAGTTTCGTTTAACATCACGCCTGTAATTCTCGAAGGGTTAGCCAGAGGTATACCTTAGTACACCCACATTTTGCCAGTTATATTTAAGTCCCATGTAGTTAATAGTTTAGTATATTTATTAATCATTATCACAATTACAGGTCATTCTGACATTCATAAACTGCAACCTTCAGTTCAATATTAATTTCCCTTCTGGCGTTATCACCTTCCACACAAACCATCCATCATAACTTTGGTTACTGTACATTTCAGTCTACATTTTTAAAATAAAACTTTTTTTCATTACATGACCCTCATACAAAATTGAATAACGCACCTGTTTTTAAAACGAACCATTGTTATTTAGACAATTTTACAATAATAAATGTAAAAACTATCTATTTTTTCAAAACAAACTGCGGCAGGTAGACATGTCAACTGTCAACTTGTCAAGACTCATTTTTTTTTTTTTTTTTTGAAATTTTATGACCTGGTTACTGGACCTTTAGGTCAAATCTTATTTTATTATCGAACACTGCACCATCACTTCGTTTTTAAATTGTTTTAATAGTATTTTTAATGTATTTATATATCGGTTTGTAAGTATTTTTGTCTTTTAATAACTCTTCAAGTGGCGGCGGGCGGGATAAAGAATCGCACTTAATGTTCACATCACTAAGTTCACTAGCCAACACTAATCTGTCAAGTAAGAAGTTTTGACAGTCAAAAATAAGATGTTCCATGGTTCCTTCTTGGGATTCACAATGTGGGCATGTATTGCTTGTAATAATGCCAAGTCTAGCAAGGTGTGACGGAGCAGTATTATGGCCAAAGCGCAATCTATTTATCGTAGTGATAAAGTCTCGGCTGGCTTCCTTCAATCTATTGTACCAGGGTCTAACAGGTAATCTTTCTTGAATACTTCCATACCACTTTCCTTTGATGACTTGGTCTTTCTTCCACATTTCTAACCATAGCTTACATATATTTTCATTAATGCATTGCAGGAAGTCAGTCATAGGAATGTCCATTGCATTCAAACTCAAACTCAAACTCAAAGCATTTATTTCAAATAAACCAATTACAGGCACTTTTGAATTGTCAAGGGGTCGGTCAGTCAGAAAGATGAAGCTAGTTGCCCATTCCAAAGCGTAGTAGGTTCCTATGGAGAAGAACGGACAAGAAACTCCATGGACACTCTTTTAAAACAAAATATTGTTACAAAATATGGGTTACATCATTCATGTTGAAGTTATACATGTGAGAACAATGTAGAAAGACGTGCACGTTAGAAGCGTCCGTAATAGAAACAATTCAAAAATTAAAATAAGCCGTGGCAGCTAAGAGATGACCAGTCCCAACTGACGGCGCCCGTTCACAAACATGACGCATGGATCAGCACCATTTAGCTCAACCATTTTGAAGGGAACTTAATGATCCAACACACACGCCACCACCAGCGAGACATTTGAGTGAGCATGACATACTCTCAGCCGCCAGGGCACATTCAAGTCAATAAAAGACATATTACCCGGTAAATGGTAGCTCTATAGTACATAGTACTCACACCTGTGCTATGCAATTATATAATTCAAGGACATTGAGTTTATACAATGCAAAAATAGTTTACAATCTTCAGCAGCTCCAACAAGATTGTCAAATGTTAATTAACTAGCTGAGGTTGTGGAGCAGGACCAGCATTCAGCCAAGCATTTTTATCAGCGATGTAATCCCCCAACTTATAATATGCCTGCCTGCATAGTGTGCGTTTTATACAAGATTTAAATTTAGTCTCATTCAGTTGAAGTATGTGGGGAGGAATTTTATTGTAACATTTTAAACAGTACCCCATGAAAGATGAGTCTACTTTAGCCAGTCTGAAACCTGGTTGAGCTAATAGGTCCCTATTTCTAGTACTATAATTATGTCTTTCACCTCTTTTTCTAAAAAGATGTAAATTTTTCCTTACGTACATGATGTTTTCGTAGATATATTGACAAGGTACCGTCATGATGTTAATATCCTTAAACAGTTCCCTTAGAGAATCGCGCCTGCGGAGATTATATATGGCTCTGATGGCTCTTTTCTGCAGAATAAAAATAGACTCGATGTCTGCAGCCCGTCCCCAAAGTAAAATACCGTAAGACATTATACTATGGAAGTAACTGAAATAGACTAGCCTCGCGGTATCTACATCAGTAAATTGACGGATTTTTCTGACAGCATATGCTGCTGAACTTAGCCGTCCTGCAAGAGATGTTAAATGAGGACCCCATTGTAGTCTTGAATCCAGCGTGATCCCCAGGAAAACAGTTTTATCGACGAATTCTAGTTTCTCTTGATTCAATACTATCTCACAATCACTACTTTTGACATTTGGTAAAGAAAATTTTATGCACTTCGTTTTTTTCCCATTTAATACTAAATTATTAGCAGTAAACCAATTTTGGACCTGCAATAGAGCGTTATTTACGTCGTCAAAATTTGTAGCACGTCTATCTACCTTAAAAATTAAGGAAGTATCGTCAGCAAATAACACCATTTGTGGTTGATTTTTTAATAAATGGAGTAGATCATTTATATACACTAAAAAAAGGAAAGGACCCAATATCGAGCCTTGTGGAACACCCATTTTTACTTTTAAACCGAGTGAATTGATACCATTTATTTGAACTTGCTGTTGTCTATCATTTAAATAAGATTTTACTAAACTAAGTGCAAGTTTTCCAAGTCCGTAATGCTCAAGTTTCAAAAGTAAGGTTTCGTGATCGACGCAATCAAATGCCTTGGAGAGGTCACAAAAGATTCCTATGGCGTCTTGGGCCTCTTCCCACGCGTTAAAAATGTGTCTTAATAATGTTACACCGGCGTCGGTCGTCATTTCTAACATCAATAGCATTATTACCTTCATATGCGGTTTTATCAACTACTTCATTGCCAGAGATACCTCGGTGAGAAGGTACCCACAGGAATACAATTTTTATGTGCTTAAGATAATATTGATGAATTATTTCTTTGATGAAATACAGAATATAATTTGACTTAAACGAAACTGTAAGATTAGTTAAGGCTTTTATCAAACTCAGTGAATCAGAAACAATCAAAAAGTATTTACAATTGCTAATTTGGCGAATATGTATTAATGCCTGATAAACCGCATAGGCCTCTGCAGTGAATATAGTACATGTATTGTACAGAGCAAAGCTTTGAGAGAATTTAGCATGTGGATCATATATAGCAGCACGTACATAATCACTCCCCTTACTGCCATCAGTGTAAATAACATAATAATTCTTATTATCTGCCAAAAACTGTAACATATCTGAATTATTATTAATGGGATTTTGTAATTCTTTAATGGGATGTGAAATACACTGATAAGAAAAGGAGTAACATGGCCATCGGCACTGTTTTCTAATACCAGTAAAACTGTTTTCTGTTTCTAGCAATATTTTGGACAATGTTGGGGATTTACCATTCAAGAGATCCTCTCCTGTTTTTAGAGGCCCAAGAGTTCTACTTACAGAAGGTACAATTTTGTTTATTATTTTCCTGTTATTTGCAGCAATTAATTTAAGACAGAATCTCTCTGCAAGTAAAACGCGTCTCAAAATTAAGGGCATAGTTTTAGTCTCCACTTCCATGGCCCTTATGGGAGTAGAGCACATTGCACCAGAAATTGTTCTCAAAGCCCTGTTCTGCAATAGATCTAGTTTATTTACATGAGTACTATTTATATACACTAGTGAACTATAATCAAAATGACTTCTAACTATACTTTTATACAACATTGATAATATTTTCGGGTCTGCTCCCCATGAGACACCTGCAAGACATTTAATTACATTTAAACCTTTTAGAGCATTCTTTGATATGTATTTAATATGTTCCTCAAAGGTTAATTTCCTGTCTATTACTATGCCTAAAAATTTCTTTGAATTTACTGGATTTATAGATTCTCCGTTATAAACTACTTTTGAATTTGTGTTCTCATTTCCAAATATCATAACACTGCTTTTGGAGGGATTAATTTTTAAATGTAGCACATCATTGTAATAGTGAAATAGTTGGGACAAGGCTCTGTTAATATTGTCAATTGCAATTTCTACATTATAATTACTACTGTACAAAACAATATCATCAGCAAATTGCAGAATATCTACATTACTATTAACAAATTTACAGATTTCACTTGTGTATATATTGTATAACAAAGGAGATAGTGTAGCACCCTGCATTGTACCCCTAGATGCACATTTTGGACCTTGCAATTTATTATTATGTCTTACATAGAGTGTTCTATTATTCAAAAAATTATATATCCATTTACATAGTTGGCCAGGCACACCTAACCTAGACATAACTTGTACAAGTATAGTCGGATCCAGACTGTCAAAGGCTCCTTGAACATCTAGAAATACACAAACAGTGTTCAACTTTCTATCCTTTGCATGTTTCAGGTCTGAAATTAAGGAAGTGAAGCTGTCTGCACAACTTCGCCCTCGACGAAATCCATATTGTACATGTGGAATGATGCCGTTAGATTCCATATACCAATCCAAACGATTTTTAATCATGTTTTCAAATAATTTACCTAAACATGAAGACAGTGATATTGGTCTATAAGAGCTGGCAAGGTCTGAGGGTTTATCTGGTTTGAGTATCGGAATGATACATTGTGTTTTCCATGATTGTGGAATACATTTACAATGCCAAAGTAAATTAAGGATATTAAGAAACATTTTTTGTGCAGATTCATCTAAATTTTTAATAGTACAATAGGGGAGATCATCTAAACCAGGTGTAGTGTCTTTCCGAGATAACAAACTCATTTTAAATTCAGACCATGTAAAAGAATCTAACAAAAATTTTGAATTTAGATTATCATTATTTAATTCGAAAATATTGCCTAAACTATTAACATTATTTAGATTGCTGTTGTCGGATAATTTATCTAGAAATTGAGAAATAAACTCATCCTTATATGATTTATTGCCAGCTCTTATACCTTTAAACATTTTTAGAAGATTCCAAATCTTACTTATAGGAGTAGTTCTATTAAATGTGTTACATAAGTTATCCCAACCTATTCTTTTTTGTTCCGATATGGTTCTTTTTTTAAGTGCATCTTTTCTTTTATAATCTAAATAGTTCTCCATAATAGGTTCACTTCTATATAGTTTCAATGCATTGTAAGAGGCAATTACACTTTTTTCACAAATGTCATTCCACCAAGGAGCTGGAGGTCTGCTTTTAAAATTATTTGGTTTACTAAGTTTAGGAATTGTCATATCTTTTAAAGTATCCAATCGAGAACAAAAATCATTATAGGTTGAAATAGGATCATACAATTTTAGGACTAAATCATTGAATATTGTTTTAGAAATAGTTTTATATTTTTCCCAATCTGCTTTTTTATATATAAACCTATCAACAGGGGGATTAATATGATATTTATCTATTTGTAGTGAAATCTCTGTTATTGTTGGGTAGTGATAGCTACCCATGGCATCATCATGTACAGACCACTCGCATATTGATGCGAGGTTAGCACTAGTAAAGCTAACATCAATTGCAGACGGATTCCGTCTCGGGTTGTTAACAGTTGTAAAACTACCATCATTTAAAATACATAAATCCAAGTCATCAATTATATTCAATAAATCATGACCTCTGCTCTTAGTCGATAGACAACCAAATGCAATGTGGTGTGCATTAAAGTCACCACTGACAAATATGGGCTTTGGGAGATCATTAATAATATTACGTAATCTATTGATCCGTATATGTCCACTAGAAGGAGGACAGTATACACAAAGAATAGTCAAGCTACCATGTATAGTAGATAAGGACAGAGCAACTGTTTGAATGTCTTCATAAAATCTAGTGTTTAAAACTTTGTACTTTAAATATGGCTTAATCAGTATTGCTACACCATTATGAGTATTTTTGGAATTTTTATTATAAATATTATATCCAGGTATTCTAAAACTATTGTCTTTAAACCATGTTTCGTTAAGTAAGCAAATGTCAATATTTTGTTTTTGTAAGAATTGAATCAATAAGGGTTTTTTACTATTAGCACTTTGAATGTTATATTGAGCAATACGTAGCTTAGACAATGTGTGACTTGGATCCATTACTTGAGATTTTTAAGTAATGTTTCTTTAATACTATTTACGGTGGTAGGTGTATTATCTCCCTTATTACCCAGTTCCACCAATGTCTGTACCAGGGCCATTAGTACATCGTTGTTGGCAACAATTTGGGCTTTGATGTCTACTGGAGGGACATCTTTAGATTTATTTACACTATGTACAGTATTGTTTACAAATCCAGACTTATTTACAAATGTATGTACAGATTTATTTACAGACTTATTTACAATGTCAGTTGGTTTCATTTTTTGAGGTAGTAGAGGTGGAAATTCAGTATTATCACTCATGTGTTGTTTCGTCAATGTAGTACTTGCATAAGTAATCTTATTTTTCTTTTCTAAAATTTTATTTAACTTAATTGGACATAATCTAGAAATTGCAAGATGAGGCCCGCTGCAATTGCAACAGCAGATCTCTGTTGGTCAATCACATTCTTTATATAAATGCTCACCTCCGCAAATGGAACATCTTTGTTTGCCATTGCATACCCTAGCAGAGTGGTTGAATTTAAAGCAACGGAAACATTGCTGTAATGGGGGAACATATTCAAAAACTCGGTATGAAAACAAATCATATTGTACATTGTCTGGAAGAATATTCGATAAAAAAGTAATGCTAACTGTTTGTAGTGGTACTCGCTCCTGTCCTACCTTCTTTGTGAATCTTCTTATAGCTATTATTTCATAAATTGATGATAGTTTGGTGTATAGTTCTTTGTTCGAAATGTTTGCTGGTACAAATCTAATTATACCTGTTTTTTCTATTTGCGCAGCCGGAATAAATGCTTTCAAGCCATGCTTGTTAAGAAAAGCGCTGTTATTAATAAAGTTATTGGCCGTATTATACTGTTTAAATATTACTGCAATTTTATTTGCTTTTATTCGTTGTATAGCCGTCACCCCTTTTATTTCGCTGGAAAATATGTGATTGAGATAGACAGGGCTCTTATTGCCTATTCTATCCTTATTGTTGGAAGCTTCAATGAACACTTTAAAGTCCACATAAGTGGCATTTTCTGGATATAGTCTTTTATAGTCTGGTTTCATGTAAGGTGGATAGTCTGAATGCTCACCGCCGCCGCCATCACTGCAGTCCATCCCAGTCCCTCCGCCTCCGGCCTCAGGCCGAGGACGTTTATGTGAGGTGGGCGGGTTATCCCCGCCCCCCTCATTTCCCACCATTTTTCAGGTTTGCGCACCTAGCACTATTGTTTTAATTAACTTTTAAGCAAGAAACTAGCGAATATTTAACAAAAATAAAAATTGAAAGAAAATTCTGAACCGCTCTTTTTTAAAGTTCCCGCCAGAATCCTGTCAAGACTCAAGATTATGGCTACATTCCGAGTTAGACTGTAATCGCGCATAGCACTCACATCAATAATTTGCGTTCCAATTTAGACTATCACGATTATGACAGCTGAGAGCTGTGATAATCGTGATAGCGCACTCACGGTGATAGTAATAAAGGATATGGTCGGTGTTAACGCAAGATGGCGCATGTCATGACGTCATCTATGACGATTCACGGGACATCGATAACACGCTCACGCAAGCACCAGTTACGGCAGCGACATCTGTAATTAGCTTTGCTCGTCCCTCCCCATTCGGTACACGTTAAGCACGCTCAAATCTATTACAGTGCAAATCGGAACGCGGCCTATGTGACGCAGGACTGTATATTTTTTTTTACAAACATCTATTATTCTTAAATACATGTCTTTTTGCTTTGAAGTCTACTTAGAAAATATATTGCTTATACAGTGCGCTCCAACGGAACCACCGCACTTTAACACCAAGCGCTTTTTTTTCTTCTTTGTTTTTTTTGTTTCTAGTAGATTTTTTTAATAGATTAGTGTATTTTTGGAAACCCCAAAGTACGCAAAACCATAATTTTCAAGCTTCGCACGCGCTGCCCGGTGTTAAATTGCAATGGAGCCCCAAAAAATAGTCCGTCGAGAAAATGCGTTCATGACACCTGTCAGCTAAAGAATGTGTTTTGCGATTTCGAAATTGTCCAACTGACAGGAGTCAGCCCCCCTATACAAGCATAGACTTAGAAAACTATAGACCACTGCTTGGCGTGTCGCTGTAAGGGACAGAAAATCAAGGTACTTGCAACTTTAGGGTTACCCACTTTAAAGTGATTTTACCCCGAATGTTCTTCAATGTTCAGATGTTTTTCAATCTGTATTATCTACTTTGTACAAACGCACAGGGTTTATAAATAGAAACAAAACATCTATACCCAAAGTCTGAAATTCAGATCATTTATGTAAACAAAAGGGATAACATATCAAAAAAAATATCTTCGTAATGGTTATTCATATAAAATGGCGAAAAAAAAGGTGCCATTTTCTTTTAAGTACTGATTTTAAGAAATAATAACTATAAAATAATCATACCGTATTATTTTTATAATTTTTTTAACAAAGTTATTAAAAAAAGGAGATTTTCTGGTATAAAATATTTTATGGTACTGGTAACAATGCAGGAGATCCAAACATTTTCAATTTTTTTACATCTTCAACAACACTAATAATTACAACTCTCATTCATAGATTCATATCGTAAGTAGCATATCTTGCCACATTTTGGGTGAAAACTGTTTTGAGTGGAAATCGATTTTGGGAGGCCTACGTCTAGCAGTGGACTTAAAAGGGCTGATTATGGTGCTGATTCCCTTGTTCACAAACTAAACTAAATTTAAGTTCAGTGCATCTTTTTCTTTCTATTTCATTAAGAAAAGGACAGAAGATAAATTTTAGTTTAGTCCTGTCAAATTAATCAGCGCTTGACGTAAATTTACGTAATTTTAGCCGGCAAGTTTTTAATCACGTCTAAACTTGTATGGAGTAGTGACAGGCGCTGATTAATTTGACAGGACTTAACTAAAATTTATCTTCTGTCCTTTTCTTAATGAAATAGAAAGAAAAAGATGCACTGAACTTAAATTTAGTTTAGTTTGTGAACAAGGGAATCGGCACGTATGACGATCATAATGCCGTGTCTCCGACAAACCACACAAAACATTGTTTGGCAATGGTATTTTGTTTGCATAGTTCTAAAAATTATTTCATTTTAATTTTATAGATGATTATTTACAACAAAAAAAATGATAAAATGCTTTGCACCACCGTCCTGTCATTTTGGCAGTGACATTTCTTGACATTACTTTGTTTACATAAATTATCTGAATTAGAGACTTTGGGTATAAGTCAAAATAGTTTATTAGGATAGGAGTTCTTTCACCTGCGGGAAAATGAACATTTAAAGAAAACCTGAGATACAGCATAAAAAATATTTTATCTCCACTTTCATTCATAATCCCCGTGATTTTGGTTTGGCGGGAAATCTGAAAGTTTTTAACACTTTAAAACCTACTACAAATACAATATTTTAAACTATAAATAGATACTAAAAGGTTAAGATGTAATATTACGTCCAGTGAAAAGTGGAACAAATTTGCTGCCAGCGCTATACATACACTCTAATAAAGCATTCATCTGAAATGATTGATGAAGGTAATTTATTTTATTGGCGTACAATTTTCCCCTGAAATGGGGAAGTATTCGAGTAAAAAGTAGGCAGCACTGAGCTTGGAGGTTATGTGAAGAATAATAAATAATAAAAACATAATTCAGCTCTCATTTTATCTTGAAACAGCTGTATATTTATTTTAAGAGTTGAAAAACCATATTAGTTGAAAACTTTCACTGTCTTTCACCGAATAAACTAAAATATTTAGCTACTTACGAATGAAAGGACAATCCGGCAATTTTCTTCTCACTATCGCTTTTGCAACCAAAAACACTGCACCTTACCATTTTGCAGCAATAGCTAAAGTCAATCCTCAACAAAAAACACAAAATAATTAGTATTTTTTAAAATAACAAATTAAATAACTTAAAATTTCGTCGCAACCACTTTTCGAACGCGTATCAAACGTCAAACTTTGTTTAGCAACTGAAGTGCTGTCCTTGAAAAACGCGACACGCGATAAGGGACAGAAAATTTTAGGCTCTGTCTCTTTTCTTTACAAGCATCTTGTATATATTTTTCTTTTTCTTGTGTAAGTAAGATAGAAGATGACCAGCAATCTATTGTTTTCTCTATCTACGTATACAAGTTACAAACGTTTCGTATCGAATCTCTTTCTACAATCGTTGACGCCTCGTCCGCGTCGTAAGCGAATAAGTTGGTAGACAAGTCGATCGCTCAACCTACAACGTATTTAGATCAACGTTGTAGAAAGGATCAGATTTCATTCAACATTTTGAACGATCAGGGCCTCAAGTCTGCTATTACAATAGTGTCAGAATGGTCTCTTCATTGTGAGTTTTTGACAGATTTGTCATACAAAAACTGTCAAATACTCACAATGGCGTGACCATTCTGACACTATTGTAATAGCAGACTTGAGGCCCTGATAAGTTGTACAACTTGTCTACGAATTTTCTATTCGTTTGTTCTGACCACGTGACTGAACGTTGAGATGATGTCATTCCTATACATTTGATTCGTTTTCTGTTAGCGTTGTCGATTGTAGATTGTCAACTTGGCTACGGCAACTGGAACGCATTCTCCCGACGGCATGCGGCAGGTCTCTCTATACTTACTTTACTCTTTGGGCAGGGCTGCCAGATAAATTGGTATAATTGGATACAAAAATTAGGTTACTGAATCAACTGAATGTATCCTCTTGGTATCCTGGACCCTCATGTATAATTGGATGCGGAAAGCCTAAATTCTATTATCCGAGTTTATATTTATTAGGCCAGAAGACTACTCGAAGACTCGTTCGACCACTAGACTACTAACTATCTTCGCTACTAAGGGCAGGTTGTTTCACGTCCACTTGACGAACGCGTATATGTACGTCATAAATGGCGCTAACTAACTATCGTCAAACCGTCGTTTCACAAAATTATGCCCTTGACGTTTGTTAAAAAATAACGATTACAGCAGGTGTCATACCCACTGGTTAACGTCATTTTATTCTTTTACATTTGAGCTTTGACGATCGGTTTTTATGGAGTGAAACAACGCTTTGTATTTAACGACCGTTAAACATCATAATGTAATCGTTATTATTTGACGTACGTATGTTACGTTAACGAACTATTTGAAACAACCGGCCAAGTAGGGGTGCCAACTTTTGATTTAAAAAAGAAATAAAGAGTAGCGCCATCATACAGGTTTAATATATTTACACTTAGGTTGCATGCAACTTATTCAATTACTCTTTATTTCTGATGATCTGGATTTCTGGTGATAATCTATGGTCATATTTTTTGAGTTGCAATAATTATGGATGCGCGTTATGCCTGTGAGTACGGTGGCCAGTATCATCAAGTTACCACAAACTGTCAAATTTTCTCGTTCAATTTTGAACATATTGATAAACAATTTAAAGTTTAAAATCGTTTTGAGAAATTTGACAGTATCGTGTAGCTTGATGTGCTGTCCACTGTACAAGAATCTTTAATTTCACTTTTGAGCGCACGCGGGGCCCTTAGCCGATGCGGGGCCCCTACCCTAGTAGCATTTTTTGTTGGCATTTAGTTGGGCCACTTACCTCTGGTTAGTTGGCAAATGCATACAATTGGCCGGCAGTTTGCGGGTTGGGCCAACAAATGATGGCCTACGTGGATTTGCCTACGAAGGCCCAACTTGCGATGGGGCCAACGTACATTGCCCTACGCAGGCCCAACTTGCGATGGGGCCAATGTACATTGCCCTACGAAGGCCCAACGAAAACGTGTTATGGGTAGGCCCAACGACACAATACATTAAGGCAGGCGGTTGTATGTTGATTGGTTCCATGGCTGGTTTGAGAGCGACGCGTCTCGCCAGCGCCGGCCGTACGCACGTCGCTATACATGAACCTTATCGACTTCAAAATAAGGTTGGTTTTTCAAAACAAATCGCTAAAACCAACCTTATTTTGAAGCCGATGTACGTTGGCCCCATCGCAAGTTGGGCCTTCGTAGGCAAATCCACGTAGGCCATCCATTGTTGGCCCAACCCGCAAACTGCGCGCCAATTGTATGCATTTGCCAACTAACCAGAGGCAAGTGGCCCAACTAAATGCCAACAAAAAATGCTACTAGAGCTAGTAGCGATTTGTTTTGAAAACCCAACCTTATTTTGGTTCATATGCAGCGACGATTTTTACACGTTTTGTAACACACATGCAATGAGTCTTCCGTGGCGTCATCCATTCTTCACGCACCACACCGAGTTCCCCACTGTTACCATCATCGTCGTAAAACTCCACAATTTTATACATTTAACACTTTCACAAACACTAAAGGTTAACTAACTAAACTAAAACACAGTCTGCCAGCCTGATATCAGGCTAATATCTTTGTTGATGCGAACAAAACAAACACTCACAAACACTCCGAAGCCGCAGGTGCACAAATGAATACCAAAATGGTGGGTGGGCCGGGCGAAGGGTGCCGCCGCCCGCTCCCCACGCACCCCGCTACCACCCCGTTGGAGTAGCAGTAATTGGCCCTACAAAAATCTCCCAACAGTAGGAATAAACAGTAGCCCGCGATGGTTGGCCCAATGTTGTCATTATACCTTAAATCCCTACAAAAATCCCCCAACAGTAGGAATAGACGCAGCAGGCCCGCGTTAGTTGGCCCAATGTTGTCATTATATCTTAAATCCCTACAAAAATCACCCAACAGTAGGAATAGTAACAGCAGGCCCGTCGTTGGCTATCCGTTGGGCAAATAGTGCATGTTTATGACAATGGGCCTATTTTAAGTTTAGGTTGGCGGAATAACTAACCGTCTGCCAATACATTCCCAACTGTTGGCGTATGAAAGCCAACGGCAATTTATTGCTACTAGGGTAGGCAGTTGCCTACTCTGCCGAATCCGGCCCTGGCTACTCTAGTTGAAGTTTATCCACTTCAACCACCGACACAGAGTATCGAATAATAAAGTGGCCACCGACTTCAGCAGTTCAGCTACAAAGTCACATTATGAGTTAAAACAAATGTTTTACACTCTACCGTTCTTATTAACTAATAATCCAACTGTCTATGTTAAGATGTAAAAAGATAAAAATAACATGCTTTTTGGTCTAAAAACCTTATAATCATAGTTTCGTAGAAGGTTTTATTTATTACCATTAGGCTGTATAAAATGCATAATGCAAATGTCTTGACTCGTCGTGACTGAAGACAGTGACATATTACTTTCCTGACAGTGACACTGCTATGTTTTTGAAGTTTTGAAGCGGCAAAATTGAAAACAACAAGTCTGCCAGCAGAACTTATTGTATTAAATAAATTCATCAGCTTTATTAAAAAATATTGTCATAGCTAATATTACGATATTCAAGGTATCTTTGTAGTGAAATGCTAATTTTGAAAATTTCCCCATGAATACAATAGAAATCACAATAACTTTGTGTGTGTTGACATTGCCGTGTTTACACTTACAGATGGTAGCTGTATGTACAGTTAAAAAAGTTCAAAGGACAACAAGGTTATCTCATGAGACTTGGTTTTATTACTTGATAAGTAATATCTACAACATCAAGGCCTTTTTATCAATTAGCTTTTGTCGCCGCCGAGGTGCCGTGAAATAACATTCACTCTGTTATTGTGAACATTACTGGCTTACTGTGGACAAAGTGTACAAGGTGATGTAAAACATTTCCTATTACATTCTACAATCTGTGTACCTATTTTAAATAATTGTTTATTTAAGCAATGGCACTGTACCGTTTTACAAGCTATGAGCAATTTTTTTCGATTGTAAGTTTTTTATTTTTCAGGATTGTGTTAATAAAGTGCATACTTCCAAATGAGTAAAGAAGTGTATTTCATTGGCGTGGATGTGGGCTCAGGCAGCGTCCGAGCAGCATTGGTTGACGATAAAGGTCATGTCTTAAATGCCTCTGTTAAGGAAATTCAGACATGGAAACCTAAAGTTGATTACTATGAACAGTCATCAAAGGACATCTGGGATTGCTGTGTATTTGTCATTAAGGTAAGATTGTGTCTGTATTACTGAATAACTCAGAATGTAAACAATTTTTTCTATTAATTTATTGTGATAAGCCGTCCAGAAGAAATTATGTTTCATAAGAAATACCTTGCTTTTCAGAATGTAGTTGCAAACATAAATCCTGCCAGTATTAAAGGTATTGGATTCGACGCTACATGTTCCTTAGTGGCTTTAGACAAACATGGCAAGCCAGTATCTGTAAGCACAAACAATAATGAGCAAAATATAATAATGTGGATGGACCACCGAGCACAGGCTGAAGCAGATTTGATAAATAAAACTAACCATGACATACTCAAATATGTTGGTGGAAAAGTCAGTCTTGAAATGGAAATGCCCAAATTACTCTGGCTAAAAAAACATCTTCCAAATAAATGGGACGAGTTCGGATACTTCTTTGACCTGCCTGATTTCCTAACATGGACAGCAACAGGTTCATTCAGTCGTTCATTATGCTCATTAGTCTGCAAATGGAATTATGAATGCTCTATTGACGGAAACCAGGGCTGGAATACAGGCTTTCTTCGAGATATTGGATTAGAGGACTTAGCTGCACATAACTTTAAGAAGATTGGCAATAAGGTTTTAATGCCTGGAGAGTTTTGTGGAGGTTTAACTGCTGAGGTTGCAAATACTTTGGGACTAAAACCGGGTACTCCGGTAGCCACTTCCATCATAGATGCACATGCTGGAGGTTTGGGCATGATAGGAACACATGGTGAAGGAATACATAAAGAGATGTCTTCCCGTCTTGGATTAATCTGTGGGACTTCTACGTGTCATATGGCTGTAAATAAAAAAGCTGTTCTAGTACAAGGTGTGTGGGGTCCGTATTACAGTGCAATGGTGCCTAGTATGTGGTTGAATGAGGCTGGACAAAGTGCTTCAGGGATGTTATTAGATCACATAATATCAAGTCATCCTGCTGGTGCTGAACTGTTGAAAGTGATGTCTTCTGGCAAGTAAGTTACCCAACAAAAGGATTACTGCACAGTTTTGGTTTTTAAGAATTAAACCTATTATTTAATTCAATGTTCCAGTACCCGCAACCACTTGAGGGAATTACTGACAAAAATGGCAAGACTGGAAGGATACAATGACGTCAGCTATTTGACAAGGGATGTTCACGTCTGGCCTGATTTCCATGGCAACCGCTCGCCGCTGGCCGACCCTTCAATGCGCGGCATGATCTGTGGACTATCAATAAACAATAGTGAAGCTAACCTGGCGTTGCTTTATCTGGCCACGTTGCAAGCGCTGTCGGTAAGTGGCGCACTTTCAGTTTCATAAAAAGGGATGCTTTTAACCCTCGGCATGCCTGGTAGGGTCTGATAGACCCACCTAGGCACATAAACCGTTTTATTTTTTTCAAATTTGAATTTTTTGTGCCTAAACTCTCAGTAGCTAGGCGATAGGAACCACTCGAAGCATTTCATAAAAAATTGCTGTTGTTGTGGAAGAAAGTTTTTTAGATTATGAAATTGACACCTGGCGTAACATAAGGCCTATAATATGTATTTGCGGACGGTCAATTAATTGGTATTTGTGGAGGGTAGCCAGAGAAGTGTGCTATACGCCTCTGCCACGGTAATAATATCTACAGTATTCTATTTCCATACAAACGCCCACGCGCGCCCGAGCTGCGGAAAGTTCAATAATGTATGTTTAGTGAATCGTGGGCAGTCGTAGTCCTGTCCCTGGTGGTAGTAGGACCCTATATATACTTTAGTTTATGAGTAGGACTGCCCAAGATTCGCTTACTGGCTATATTACGGATCTTACCTCGCCTTGAGCTATTCTAGAGTGTGGCCCCGTGGTAGCGGCCCTGACTTACGAGTTGTGGGTCGTGGTTGCAAACCCAGCCAGTAACTTTACTCTGTGTAAATAATTTCATCGCCACTGCTCTCAAAACGGGGAAAGAAAGCATCGTGTGGAAACCGGCATGTCCTAGAACCAAAAATTCCAAGACATGTGGCATCTACCAACCCGCACTAGGCCCGCGTGGTAGGTTACAGCCCACTCCTTCTCGAAGAGAGGAGGCCTGTGTCCCAGCAGTGGGAATATTATAGGCTGATTATAATTATGTTGGAGATATTCTGATTCTGATACAGTTCGTAACAATACGATCGATAAAAGAAGAACCTACGTACATAATAAAATAGATTGCAATCCTAACGTCGTCAACACTGATAATACCCATTAAAGAAGAATGGGTATATCCTCCAGGTGGTACGAGGACTAAAACACCGGTAATTTGATATAGTGGACTGTATTATAAAGATTTAAGAACAGGGAAAACAAACGGTTAACTAGTTTTGAATAGGCGAGAAAATTTGTGTAAAACGTATGTTTTCCCTGTTCTTAAATCTTTATAATACAGTCCACTATATCAAATTACCGGTGTTTTAGTCCTCGTACCACCTGGAGGATATACCCATTCTTCTTTATGGTCCTTCAAGCCGGATTAGTGATAGGTAATGATTGATTATTAATGTTAATAGAATGTGATTTTAATAGTTCTGGTAGTATTGTGTTCACATCTGTGTTCGGCATTAAAGGCCATTGAGCTGGGTCTGTAAGTAAGAATGAAGGTCTTGACCACCACATGGAAGATTGACTTATGAGACCTTCCCGTGTGTCCGAAACTCGATTCCTAGCTGCCAGACCTGAATACAGTGCGATCGTACGACCTGGTCTAAAAAATCGTATTCTGCAGAGAATTGAAATAAAAAGATCGTACGTAAAATAATATAAAGAAATCCGAATTGAAATTAAAACAAAATGTGTAATGGTACTCTGCGATGAGAACATTTATCTATAAAAATCATAAATATATAAAAATAAGTACGAAACTAAGTAATTTATGATAAACTACTTTTTTTTATATGACGTCATCATTTTCATCGTGTTTTCAGTAACTAGTAGGTTTAAATTTGGTGCTGGTGCGGTTTAAATATCGCTCATTTTTATTTTTATTTGATTTTTCAATACAAACGAAATACGCGTAACAAACATAATACTCGTATGCCTGTACCTCAAAATCATTGCAAGAATAACAAGTTTATTCTGGTAGAACTTCTTTTAGAATAAAAGAAGGGTAATATGTGCCAAAATGCAAGCAATCCCGAGCTTTATTACGCAACATATAAATGTTCTGATAATCCGTGGTGATAATCATCATAATATATAATCTGGGCAACCCGGGGCGCGGGGGAATCCTCGATGAATTATTGTGAATTTGTGAACACGTTTGTTTCATAGTAAAAATGTAGCCAGGAAAAACCTAATTATGTACTTATATTAAAAAATCGTATGTTTTATGTACGATCTTAGTCTTGCGATCGTACATTACTAAAATAGACAAATAATCGTAGGAGTACGATTTAAATCGTACATCTGGCAGCCCTGATTTCTAATAAACGGCTTAAGCGTGCTTGGTGTAGGACACAGCCAACCAGCGGGGTCGCCACCGTTGGATGGCGGACGCGGTGGGGCCGCAGCGGAAGAGGAGTTTCGGTATTGCGTTGGCCGCTCTCCCTATCCTTTGCGGGCGAAAAGTGGTAGGCGGCGGGGCCACTGACCTGAACCGTCGCTGGGGGACCAGGGGCGCCTGGACGCGTTGTCGTCTGGCGCGGGGTCCCAGGTGGAGGCCAGGAGGCCTCCACCAGTATCGGACGGGAATGGCCAGGTGTTCCCGGCCATTCCCGTATCCCCCCCAGCCGGAGGGGCATGCGGGGCCTGCCAGCTAGGCGGGCATACGCCGGGAGGGTTGTGGATGTAAAGGCTGCGCCGGTTTCCCATGACCCTCCCATCAAGGCGATAAGGGAACTCCGCTGAGTTTTAGTGGGTATACTGCCATTTTAGGAGGGAGTCCTATATACCCCGTCGCGTCCCCCGACGAGCGTAATGCCTTTCTCAGCGTCAAAAAAAAAGCATTTGTCAGGTTTAAGTGTTAACGATTCTAGTACCTTTTCACACACCCATATCTGTGCCATTGCAAGTAGCTTTTACTAAAATAAAAGTAGACTAAGTTACTCCATATGACATCGGCTATCTGCCAGTGAAAGTCCCGTCAAAGTCAACAAACAAACAAACAGACGGACAAAATATATATATATATATATATTTTTTAATAGTACCGTATAAACTTTCGTATGCATTTAGTAAAAAGCTGTTGTTCTGACATTACGAACAGACACTTCAATTTTATTTATTTGTCTATAGATTTGATATTTTTAATACATTGTTTCAGTATGGCACGCGGCATATTATAGAGGCGCTGGTATTGGCAGGGTACGAGCCGTTCAAGTCGTTGCTGGTTTGTGGTGGCATCACAAAAGATCCACTGTTCGTCCAAATACAAGCCGATGCCGTGGCTCTGCCCATTCTAAGACCCCATGAGAAAGACTCCGTTTTAGTTGGGTCTGCAATTCTAGGAGCTTGTGCTTCCCAGTACTTCAACAATGTACAGGATGCTATAGAAAATATGGGTGGCACTGCAGACGTGATACCACCTAATACAAGCACTAAAGCATACCATGATAAGAAGTATAGAGTATTTCTAAGAATGTTTCAAGACCAGTTGAAATATAAAACTGTCATGAGTTCTAATCTTTAGTGATAGAATGTTTTCTTCATCATATTTCGGATTTCAGGGTGGTTTTTAGTAAGTTGAAGATTTACTCAATTTATTTCTATTGTTACATAAGCTTATTAGATAAGTATTATAACTACAAATTACATAAAGTGATTTATTTGGTTTTACTTTTATGCCGTGCCATACTATCGGACCTTATCTCCTCGACCACAAAACAGGTAGACCACAAAATAGGTAGGTACGGTGGCCACTGTACCTACACACGGCTACATATCAAGCTATACATTTCCAGTTTCATTAGAAATGTATAGCTTGATTTGATATGTAGCCGTGTAAACAGTCCTTTCAGTTATTTTACCTCCTGATTTTGCATCATAGTGATATTTTTCTCATTGCTATAAGGTAGCGTATGGTTAGGTTTAGCAACGAAAGTTGAAGGTAGCCCCCGAAATTAAAATTCCTGACGGAAAAACCCAATAAAGAATACATTCCCCGACTTGGGAATCGAACCCTCCTGCTGATGTGGCCCCTGGGCCATAAGGGGGTGGATGGTACATGGATTAATTAAATAATACACGGTAATCCCGATCCCAACATGTCGCCACGTTAGAAGATTGCACTTTGGCACCCATTCGAAGCAAGGGCAAATAAATTAATTAAAATAAAGGTTTAAGTTGTGATAGCTGAATATACGGTGTAATCGATTCCATAACGTTGGACTATTATTTACACCAAACCTATTTATAGATAACTAACTGAAGTTGGAAAAACGAATAGATAGGTATTTATGATTTGTTCCTACGATAGTTTTTCATTAATATTACCCATTATACTAAGTAGTTTGTCTTACAAAAAACGTTGAAAAAATAATTAGTAAACTCGCCTTTTATCGATTAGAAATCAACTATCCGCACCGCACCATTGCGCGCACTACATCACTAGTGCCTACTCGGACGAGGACGTGCGAGACGAGTAGGTTGGCAATATTTCGGGCGGAGCTTGGCTTTTTTAGTTAATTTTCTTCTGCTTACGTTAGCAAAATGATATTTATTATAGATTATTGTAAAATTAAGATTTCTCAGCTTGAGTACTCGAATTAAAACAACAATTAACAAGAGTGTCAATATTGACAAGCAGGTATGTTTATAATCCAGCCAAAGTCAAAAGAACACAGTCGCCACTTATTTACCATCATAATATCTTCTTTTTAAATTGGCTGGGTTATATTGATCAATAGTTTTCGTAAGACTACAGCATAGTTTTTTTGAGAATTGAGGATTTCACTTTTCCTATGTTTTAGGTCAAAATGTCTAAACGTACGGCAGATGACGGCGGAAATGGCAGTAGCCAGCCACCGATCAAGAAAGTTCACTTTGAGCCCCATCTTATCGGTCCTGTGTCCACTTTGGAAGAAATGGACATAAAAGTTCTTCAGTTCCAGAATAAAAAGTTGGCCCAGGTACTCAACGTGAAGTATTTTTGCATGTTAACTAGCATATTACTAGTATCTGTATGTTGTTTCACAAAATCAACGAATGAGAAACATGTCATGATCAGCTGTTTAATAACACCTAATTACATAGCTTTTATGTACAATGACAACAATATTATTATTATGTTACTTTAATGTTTTGAAACATTTTCAGAGTTTTCAGCCTATCTGTCTAACTTATTCTTGTTTTGCCAGAATATTTGATCTATTTAGTAATACTCCATTGATATTTCTTTTGTGATGATAGTTCATGGGTAAAACATGGCTTGGGGAGAGCATTATCTCTTGAGTAATATTCTTGTAGGTAACAACAAATGCTACAAAAGATCATTTTGTGGTCAGGGGGTCGTTTTAGGGTGTGGTTCAAACAGTTTTATCCATAATTACTATACTTCCTAAAGTACATTGACATAACCAATGAAAATATTCATAAGAAAGTAGAAGCAATGATCCATTTTGACTGTTATACATGAAATATACAGATCAATATCGAATAGTTTGGGTATACAATCCATTTTTACAATTTATTTAGTTATTTGATTGATATAGTTCATATGTCAATGGAATTGTATCATTTGTCAGTAATAATATTATCAGTGAGCACTAAAACTATGAATTGTACACTATGGGTGTACTGAATAAAATGGCAACAAACAGATTCAAGTCAGTCAAGCAATCAACATTAACCTCCAAAATTTCATAAAAACCCCGTTAACACAAGTCTGATTACAAACACGTAGCTTTGCAACTGCATTGCTTTGTGCAATTAGCTTTTAGTCCAACAAGCTTAAGATTAAGGATGCCACTTTAAAGATTCAAATTCTGAAAATGAATGATTACTTTTTCTACGATCTCGAAAAGAAATCACTTGTTTTAATTTTTCACATTTTAGCCTGTCCCACTCCTGGACATTGGCCTACCCTCCTCTCAATGTTATGGTTCTTCGCGCCTATTCTTGAAGAAGTCTCAATCTAGAGACCATTATAAGAGTATAGTGAGCTCACAAATAAGGGCAAGGATAACTTGTGGATAAGTAATAACAGCCTCGGTTGGTCCGTGGAGGGGTGACCATCTTTACATACCAAATTACTTACCATATTGCATAACGTTGGTCCCAGCCAATGGCATGTTATTGTCATTCTGTGGATCTTTAACAGTTGTTATAGTTCATCAGAAGCCTGAAAGTCTTACAACTAGTCTTAGCAAGGGGCATCGTATTACCCAGTAACTGGGTTGTGGAGATCTGGTAGGCAGTCACGCCATGTAAAATACTGACTGGAAGCCGACCCCAACATAGTTGCGAAAAGGCTAGGCAGATGATGAGTGAGCTCACAAGTTTTATACATATTTATGCCAAAGTAATTACATTAAAATGGTTCCTTTCAGAGAATAGAGCAACGCCATAGATGTGAGGCAGAACTGCGTGCAAGGATTGAACAGCTCGAGAAGAGACAGACACAAGATGATGCAGTGCTGTGTGTGGTCAATCGGTACTGGAATTTACTCAATGAGGATATCAGAGTACTTTTGCAACGCTTTGATGCAGAAACGGCAGATGAGTCTGAAAACAAAAGTAAGTTTTTATTTAATATCTGTTAATAACATTAAATATTCTGTATCAATCCGGGGCTAACTTCTCCCCCATTCTTTCCATTTCTTTTGAATATACTTATGGATTTATACCATCATTTAGAGAATTACTTTAGGAACTTTTAAGAACATACTTTTACAACATGTTAAGTTGCATTCTAACAATAAATATCTATTTAACCCGTAATGCACTCTCTTTCCCTTTTACTTATGTCTGTCCGCTGCCATTGCGGGCCAATCCTTTGGTAGGAGTCAAGTTCGTCCCCCCATCTTCGTCTTGGTCTGCCGCGATGTTGTCTAGCATTTAATGGGATGCAGTCATTGGTTCTTTTAATAATTCTTTAAGTTACAATAGTTCATTCAATTACAGAGTGTTTAATATGGTCACTTGTCTGATAGGATCCTTAAACATTTTTGTGTGTATTTGAATGACATATTTTTTCCCATGAGCCAAAGGACCAAACAGGTAAATACAGTCTAACTTGACTTCAACCTTGAGCAATGCAAATTGTTCTCATGTTTTTAAGGAGACCAGTTTGAAAATATTAATAAGATTTTTTTTGTGTCTGATACTAGGTTAAGGTCGTCCAATACTGTCCTCGACTCCATTGTGTGATAACTGATAAGTGATAACTTGACAAATAAGTAATTTGAGAAAATACATAATGGTAACCTCCTCCATGTTTGAAGAAAACGAGAATTATTATTAACAATAGCTAATTCTGCCCGCGGCTGCGCCCGCGTAACTTTTCTAAAATAAATGTAGCCTTAGTTACTCCTTATAACATCAGCTATCTGCCAGTGAAAGTCCCGTCGAAATCGGTCCAGCCGTTTCGGAGATTAGCCGGAACAAACAGGCAGACAGGTAGAAAAATGTGTTTTTGTTATAAGTACCGTATATACTTTCGTAAGCATTTAGTAAAAAGCTGTTGTTTTGATATTACAAACAGATACTTAAATTTTATTTATTTGTATACTAGCTTTTGCCCGCGGCTCCGCCCGCCTAGATGTCAGTTATCGCGTAAACAAGTAGCCTATGTCCTTCTCCATATCCTAGGCTATATCTCTGCCATATTTCATGACGATCGGTTCAGCGGTTTAGGCGTGAAAACGTAACATACAGACAGACAGACAGAGAGAGTTACTTTCACATTTATAATATTAGTATGGATTAGTATGGATATAACATCACGCCTGTATTCGCCGAAAGGTTAGGCAGGCGCACCTATAGTACCGTGTGGTGCCGGACGGTGCCGTGTGGTGCCGGACGTAAAGAATAGCACCACCCCATTTATTTCCTCCCGTGAGTGTCGTAAAAGGCGACTAAAGGACTTACTAGAGAATGGGCAGCAGTGTTCTCTTTGCATTTATTAAAACTATACTGCGATCGTCAACCCGCCTGCCAAGCGTGGCGATTATGGCAAACCCCCCCAATTGGGGGAGGCCTATATCCAGCAGTGGACGTCTTTCGGCTGAAATGATGATGATGACATCCATATTCAGCCAGTTATGTTTCAAGTCCCATGTCACAGGGGGTGATCTTATTGCCATCAACCGGGCACATATCCAGACTCAGTGCTGCTACTGACGTCAACGCCGGCTGTCTCTGAAAACCAGCGCAAAGCGTCGCAGCATTATGCTGAGCTATGGCCGTTTTGCGTGGATGTGACGCATATGTTCCCCCAACTTGTTCTTTTCTTGTGTGTTCTGTGTTTGCGTCATTTTTACCGCAAATAAACGTATTTCTTTCTTCTTTACTGAGAAATTCCAGATGGAAAAACCAAATAACACTTCCGATCCGGGAATCGAACCCAAGAACCTTATGTTCAGCAGTAGCGGTTGCAACCTCTGCACTAGACCTACGAGATAGTCAAAGCGATTTTATTCGAGAATTATATTATTGCCTGTGTAATAATTAAACCCAGGCCTTTTCAATCATTCTGTCAGTGTTTTAGTACAGCTGAGTTATCATGAAAGATACAGTCAATTACCACAATTAGCTGACCCCCTCTTGCATAAATGGTGTCCACCAGCTTGGTCATAGTCAAATTTAGAGGAGCTCGTGGCTAAGTAATAACAGCCGCACAGGTCGATCTATTAGGTTAAGCAACGCTTGCCGGGGTTGGTCCATGGATGGGTGACCATCTTTAAATACCGAGATTCCTCCGTGCCTCGGAAAGCACGTTAAGCCGTTGGTCCCATTGTACTTAGTCTTCCACAATCTTGATTTTGTTTACGGCACCTTTGTGGAAGAGAAATAAAATGTACATTTATTTATTATTATAATTTACAAATTTACCTCTTTATAATATTAGGGAATCTAGACGTGATATTTATTACGTTTAGACCTGGAGTTAAATTTATCAACTCATTCTCAGATGAAAACGAAGCAACAACTTCGTTCCTGATGCAGCTGTCTACCTGGGACAAGGAGGAGTTGGACGCTCAGCTCGCTAACCGGGTGCAAGTGAGCAAGCGAGCGGTCGCCAAAGTGTTGCAAGCCTTCGACCGTCTGCAGCAGAGAAATGACAAGATTTGGCGAGCCATCAAGGGCGAGAGTGAGGGTAAGCTTTATGGTTAGTTAAGTTTGTTCCGTAGACTGAAACAAACGTCATAACGGCTGATGTTGTAACGGAAACACGAATCAGTGCAATAAATAGTGATTTTGCATTACATCATAAAAGCGTATTAAATAATAATGTTTAATCGTATTGTTAATTTGAAGGTTCGTTTTTATTTAAGTATTAATTTAAAAGTCTAAGAAGGAAATTGGAACATTGTTACCGTTAGTTTTTTTTAAATAAAATTATTGTTACCTAACCAAATTTACAATTTAAAAAGGGTTATTAATTACAAATCAAATATTGTGCGCACTTACATTATGTTTACTAAATACAATCTGAACTGTAAAAACAAATGACAACGGAAGTCGTTGCTGTCTGAAGTTGATGTTATAAATAGGCTCACTCTAGTCACAGAGCGCTCAGTATTAAATTGTATTTTGAACTGTAAACATCTAGTTGTAAAATAAAGTTGTGTGAATTATTGTTGGTGTGTAAGAAAGTGTTTACAAGATGTCTGATCGTTATCATTTGAGATCCCTGAGCCCTCCCGCTCTTACCTAGCAGGAGTTCTAAAGGCGAATATCCTCTAGCTTTAGATTTCGTACAATTTAATGCTAATTGCAATTCAACAATTTTATTAACCCAAAATACCGCGGGAAATAGCATGATATTTGATACAGAAAGGTTTAAAAAAAAAAAAAAACAATAGCTATAATAGCTAGCCCATAATAGCCAGTTCCCTGTCAGAAATAATTCTACATGGGATGCCAAAAATATTAATCGTTTTGCGTAAGCTCTTTAATATTATATTCGTACTTTTATCTTTCAGTGTTACAGAAAATTAAAAAGAAATAAAAAAAAAAGAAATGTATACAGAAGTATACATTTTGTAAATGCGTCAATAGCTACCAGAACGTATGCTATTTTTTTGTTTGTGCCGATAAGATTACCCATAAGGTCTAAATGTATCGTATGGAAAGGTATGCTTATTTTATCAATGGGGTGCAGTTCCATTTGCTTTTAACCGGAAGGCTCTTTTCCAATTTTGCATTGTAAACAGTTATCGCAAAATTGCCGTACCCGTTTTGTCATGTTTGTGTTTAAACCAAAACTCTTCCCGAATTTTATCCAGAGTATGTTCCCACCCCGTATACAAAAGATGTTCGTGGTATCTTTATTAACGAACAAACAAGTGATTCAGGGACCACTGTAAGAGTTAGTGATTCTCCTTTTTGGTTTTGTATGGTTATCATCAAGAGATTCGATTGAATACAATATTTTTTTTTTTTTTTTATAGTAATCTTTATTCTTTATGGCATCGCGGAAACTTTTGAGTTTTTTTTTTTTTTTTTGTCCCCTTGCTCAACTACGATCCACGCTAGGTTTAATTTATTATTTATAATTTAATTTATTTTTTATGCCAGCAGCGATCAGATGTGTGGCCTGGCTTCTTGCAGATTTCACAAAGTCTGTTCTTGCAATCACGAGAAATATGCCCTGGTCGAGAGGTCGGTAGGGTAGGCGAGTACGTTGATGGGTCCAGTTCAGGCGCGGGCTCATCCCTATCTTCTGATGTAAGAGCGGGAGGGCTCAGGGATCTCAAATGATAACGATCAGACATCTTGTAAACACTTTCTTACACACCAACAATGATTCACACAACTTTATTTTACAACTAGATGTTTACAGTTCAAAATACAATTTAATACTGAGCGCTCTGTGACTAGAGTGAGCCTATTTATAACATCAACTTCAGACAGCAACGACTTCCGTTGTCATTTGTTTTTACAGTTCAGATTGTATTTAGTAAACATAATGTAAGTGCGCACAATATTTGATTTGTAATTAATAACCCTTTTTAAATTGTAAATTTGGTTAGGTAACAATAATTTTATTTAAAAAAAACTAACGGTAACAATGTTCCAATTTCCTTCTTAGACTTTTAAATTAATACTTAAATAAAAACGAACCTTCAAATTAACAATACGATTAAACATTATTATTTAATACGCTTTTATGATGTAATGCAAAATCACTATTTATTGCACTGATTCGTGTTTCCGTTACAACATCAGCCGTTATGACGTTTGTTTCAGTCTACGGAACTGTTTTTATTTGTCAGCGCTATCATGTATGTATTTAATATTGTTCGTATCGAATGTTCCGAATTTCTGTGCCTTTTTTCAAAATCCTATTTTGATATCCTAACTATAAGGCCAGAAATTCGATGCAGCTAGCCGTTCAAACATTGCAGTGATTGTGCTAGTTTTCTCTGGAGCGAAGCGTTTAGCGTATTGACCAATCAGGCGACCTCTGTGTCATTGGAACAATAATATTATTGTTCTTCTCGTCGAAACAAATATGAGAGAACATTTTTTCTTGATGTAAATGAAGTTCCCTATTTCCTCCCGTAGGTGACGTAAAAGGCGACTAAGGCACTTACTAGAGAATGGGCAGTAGCGTTCTCTTTGCATTTTTAACACCATACTGCGATCGCCAACCTGCCTGCCAAGCGTGGCGATTATGGCAAACCCCCCCAATTGAGAGAGGCCTATGTCCAGCATTGGACGTCTTTCGGCTGAAATGATGATGATGAAATGAAGAGAAGTGTCTTACGGCGTCGCAATAAGGTTACAATTCGTGTTCATGTTTCCAAAAGCGGATCATGAAAACCGAGCAGATAAATATAAGACTGGAAATATTGTTACGATCTCGTGACCCAATATGCTCACGATACTAATATCTTTCAGAACCCGCCCCAGCACCTATGTTGGATGACGTTATCCGTGCGACCAACGAGGAGGTGACGATTGAAAACCGGCGACTCCAAGCTCTTTGTACCACCTTACACGAGAGCCATCATGCCATGACCCTGAGGGTGGCTCAGCTGCAGGATGCCGTCAACAGCCGTGACACGGAGAACGCTGAGCTCAAGAACCAGATCGATGATCTGCAGTATGAGTTGATGAAGGTATGTTGAACTTATAGTCTGACCAAAAATATCTGATAAAAATGTAAACAAAGGGAGCAGAAACTAACCTGTGGATGCCAATTTGTAGTGACGCTTACAAATTGAGTGCTTTGATTTGATAATTTGAATACTTAAACCCGAAATTCTAATTTTAAATCAACTTCTTTTTTATTTGAAAATTGAGGTTAATTTTATGACCTAATTTTTCGTCAATGATTTTTGAGGTACAACTTAATAATATTATTCAAATAATAGTTTTTGGAAAAAATTGTGGGAAATAAAATTAGAACCTTTAGAATTTGTTTCTAATTCCCTTTAATGAGGGATTGCGTAAGAATTTAACCTGAATATGGGTTGTTTAAACTTTCATCTGATACTTTTGGAAAACACCATAGTAATCGAGTGAACTGAAGTAATTTAAGTTTCCGCTAAACTGGAGTAACCAATGTTCTATCAGAAGCCACTTCTACTAAGCTCAAATCAACAGGAAGTGATGACTTTTATTATTACATTCAAAATAGATTTTATAAATATCCAATAATATTAAAACAATAATAGTTTTTCGATTACTATGTTAGTTACTTTACATTTTGTTGAAGATAGTTTCACACAGTATTTTTCATCTTCCCACAGGTGCGATCCCGCAACGATAAGCTAGAAAATCATCTTGCAGAAGCCATTGAAAAGTTGAAAAGCTACCACCAATCGGGTGCTACCACAGTCCCCACGGTGGCCACGTCCGGGGCGAGCTCGACCCCGCACTCCACGGCCGCGGCCGCCAAGCTGGAGGAC
The DNA here is from genome assembly GCA_947523025.1 of Dryobota labecula. Lineage (NCBI taxonomy): Eukaryota > Metazoa > Arthropoda > Insecta > Lepidoptera > Noctuidae > Dryobota > Dryobota labecula. Next base: position 6,836,047 of record OX383292.1, read on the forward strand.
GTGGCGGCCGAACTGGAGGAGCAGCGGGAACTGGCCAATAACCGGCTGGCCGAACTTGATAGGCTGCATCGACAACATCGGGACACGCTCAAGGAAGTTGAGAAGCTGAAGATGGATGTGAGTAAACTTTTTGTTTGTGTAATTTTGATTGAAATCAAGCGTCAGCGGGTGGTGACTTTATTGTACACCAGATTATACATTACAAAAATAAAAACTTATACACTACAAAATATACAATTGGCGGACTTATCGCTTATTGCGATCTCTTCCTAGGCAACCTTGGAATGGACAGTGATTTTCTGGACATCAAATGGGGTTGCCAGTGGTGCAAATAAAAATTATACTATAATAGATACATACATACTAACTATATATAAGCAATGAAAATAAAAGAAGACTAGATTATTACAGCTAACAACAAAGGAGAACAAAATCACAACGACAAGTAATGTTCCTTCACGAGTCTTTTAAACACAGGCAACAATTTCGCGCGTCTTATTGGAACTGGCAATGCTTTCCACAAACGAGCGGCCTGGACAGTTAAGGATTTGTAAAGAAAGTTGTAGAATGCATTGGAATTCTAAGCTTCAAGTTATCTGATGACCGTAAAAATTTGGTGTGAGAATCGCAAAGAAACTGCAAAAGTTTTTTGAGATAGAGAGGGGTGGAAGGGGTAAAAAGCACATAATACTGGAAAGAATATGATTATTCCGGCGAAGGCGAATTGGTAACCACTTGAGCTTCACACGAAATTCGCGACATGGTTATATTTGTGTAAACCGTATATGAAAATTATACAAAAATTTTATAAATTTTAATCATCAATAGGTAGTAATTTATTTTGGAAACAGCGTAAGGTGACATTACTAATCTTATGTCTATCGGGACCAGCACCGAGCACCTTTTGAAGTTCAAAACAAGGCAAGCCATCCGCGTAGTACGAAACCATACCATCACGCCTGTAATCCCCGAAGGGTTAAGCAGAGGTGTATCTATAAGTAGACCTACATTTCGCCAGTTATTTTTAATTTGATATTTACAGAATAATAATCATTAGAATCAGTAATACAACTCCTTAAGTTAGTATTATCCATGGAGGACAGAAAGAAGCGGAGATGTCGCAAGGCGAAATCTTTTTAGAAAGAAACGTCGCCAGAATGGGCGGGTTTATCTCCCTATCACCCGTGATGCCCGAAAGCCTGCTCATTATTTGTAAATCCATCTACCGATGCAAGGAATTATTGTGTCTTACAGAGTCTTATTTCGTCTTATTAATACATATTTTCGTCTTATTTAGACATATGTAATTACTAATATTGACTAATAACTTGTATGTGTGGTGCAAACTGTTAGTATAAGTTGGTTATTAATAAATAAATAAATAAGTGTAACTGAACTAGCCATTTCTCATTTTAGTTCGTTTACTGGCCACTATGACGTAACAAAGCATGACACTTTGTTCCGGAACATTCTATGTGAACATAGTATGGCGGGACTACAGTATTTTTGTTATGGATGTCACTGTATTTTTTAAAGATTTTCAAATAATTGGCCACTAAACAATACAGTTTTATTTAAATGCTGCCTTTTAGACAATACAATGTTTTCGAGCTTACTCTAATAAAATTGTTTATTTGCACCTTCAAGTAATAAAAAACATGGTTTATATTAAAAATAGGCCCTTAAGGTAAGTAAGGTTGTATGTTCGAGTTGCAGCCAATACCTAAGCTAAGATAACTTAATATCTTGTAATTATAGAAATAATCAAGTGGCGTATTACAATAGTGAAATGTTTGAAAATGGGACTATATTACTAACATAAACAACAACTTTTGTTCTATGACTTTTAATAATTCATCAGACTTTCATACAAAAATAAAAATTAAAAATACTTAAATTCAACGCTCTAAATCTATAGAATAACGAAATCTTGAAGGTTTGTTTTTGGTAAATGTATTATGTTTTGTAAAAAGTCATAGAACAAAAGTTATTGTGTATGATAATACAGTCGTGCAAGGTTTTAAATGTTTTACCAATAACCTTGTATAGGTATGACACAGTTCTATGTAAATAATTAATAATATTTATTAATATTGAATTTTTTTCTAATAACCCTCTCTTCCCCAGATCCGCCAACTGCCAGAATCTGTGATAGTAGAGACAACCGAGTACAAATGTCTTCAGAGTCAGTTCTCAGTTCTCTACAACGAGTCTATGCAGATGAAGACTGCACTTGATGAGACGAGGCTACAGCTGCAGAACGCTAAGAACTTGCACATGAGACAGATTGAGATGATGGAGGTTCGTTAACACTATAATTATTCTTTATGTGGAAGTTGGGCCATTATTATTATTATTATTTAATACTTTAGCACAAAAAAAAATGTACAGAGGCGGACTTAATGCCATAGGCATTTTCTACCAGTCAAACTTTGGGTGGAGTAGAGACAAACAGAGGTAGGTGCAATTATGAAATTGGAGGAATAATTGTATACATATAGGAATATCCTTAGATATACCTATACCATAACTATAAATAAGATAAATATACCTAATTATATATAAATATAAGAACAAATAAATACATATAAATACACAAATATACTAAAACTAATTAAACAAACAATGGGATAACATTTCCGTTGTTATGATACTGCCAGCTTCTTACGAATGTGCTCGCGAACTTTAACCTTAAAGGATAATCGGTTGGTTACCATCCTGATTTCCTGGGGGAGCGCATTCCACAGAGAGATAGATTGAATGAAGAAAGAAGAGTGAATGAAGTCAGTGCGGTGTGTAGGACATTGAAGAAGACGATTGTGTGATGAACGTAGATTGCCATTGCCATTGTCTGTGGACACGCCGTATACACACTTGAGGTCCGAGTCGTCCATTAACCCCTATCTTTGAAGGTTCTCGTTGCTACGACCGACTTGAGTTCGTAGTTTATTTAGGGGTTTCCAAGTCGGCCACGGTAACGAGTGCCCAGGTGGAAGGCTCTCAGCATGTCGAGCAGATGAATTTTTCAATCATGAAGCAAAGGATTTTTTTTTTACTTTCAAATTAAATGGATTGTTATTCCGATGCTTCAGATGTGAAGGCTTAAGAAGCCTCCAGGATCGTGGACGATTGAGATATTAGTTCTCTCTTTTCTCATATTTTCAGTTTTCACCATGCAATATCACCAATCAAAAAATAATTTATTTCTTTCAGAGCGAAGAGCTGTCAAGACAAAAGACCCTAAGAGCTGAAATGATCCAACTAGAAGACGTATTAGGCCAGCTTCGGAAAGAATACGAGATGTTACGCATAGAGTTCGAACAAAACCTAGCGGCTAATGAACAGACTGGCCCTATCAATAGGGAGATGAGGCACCTCATCACTTCGCTGCAGAACCACAACCAACAGCTGAAGGGAGAGGTGCATCGCTACAAGAGGAAGTATAAGGATACTAGTCAGGAGTTAAATAAGGTGCGTGTTATACAGAGTAACCTGGATAAGTGGGGTCTCAAGGGACTTAGGATTATTTATCACTTAGGCCTGAAACTGCGTGAAGCCGACGCCCGCGCGGTTCCATACAAAAGTGCTCTGTGGCGTCCGGCGCCTTAATGGCTGTCATTTTTTTTTTCTACGTGATAACGTCTTTTAAATCGATGAACGCCGGCTGCACGCACGAAAAAGCATGACTCATTGTCACGTTCCGCCTGAGCCGAGTGTGCAAGCGAGAGCGCGGAACAAGCGATAGAGAGGCACGATCGGCCTAAGCGTTCGGCTTGTGACGCAATGTTTTCTTATGACGTTATCACGTAAAATTATCGTCCGTAAACCGACTTTACAGACAACCAATTTTTTTTGCTAGTCATCGTTTTGCTTAGTTCTCCATCGACACGACTGTATATGCATACCGTTAAAATTAAACTACGGGTAATTAATTGCCCACAAAGCCTGCGTGTCCACGCGCGTTCACACGCAACGTATGCACGTTGCGGGCGCCCGCTTCAAGCAATTTCAGCCCTTATAGTGTTTTCATTTACCCAGTTTCCCAAACAGTCAGGTTTAAATATATTTGTCTTATATGGTACTTCAACCCCCGATAAGACGGTTAAAAATGTACCGTTTTCAGGTTTCCGTACCTCAAAAGATAAAACGGAAACCTTATAGGATCACTTGTGTGTCTGTCTGCCTGTCCTTCTGTCACAGCCAATCTGCTCCAAATCTAATGGACAGATTAAGTTGAAAGGTACACATCAATTTCTGTGACCCAAACACGGAGGTGTTACGTACATGAATTTTGAATATCAGGATCATTTTTGGGGAGCAAAACATTAAAAAAAATGTTATGTAATCTGTACCGGGTGACATATCAAATGAAACTACTTGTTATGTGGATACTTTTTTTTTAAATTTTAAAATAAATCGTTTTAAAGTTATATAAGAAAACAGATGTAAGTTGACCATTACCCTCTCCCTCCCGTATCTCCGAATACACGACTTGAAATATTTTGTATTTCGTATTTTAAATACATACAAGATAGTTTTGTAATTAGTATTTTAATTAAAACAAAGCATGTATTTTGCTCAGCTCAGACGCTACTACCTTGCTGACTATATTATTTTTGTCACGTCATGTGCTATTCTCATATAATTTGTACCGATACGGGCGAAGATTTTTCTCCAATGAATGTAATGTCTAAAATGTGTTCGTTGTTTAGGTGCGCAAGGAATTAGAGGAGGCGGGGACGCGCGTGTCGCTGGGAGGTGATACCGTGGATGAGAAGCCGCACGCGCTCAAGAAAGAGGAACCAGATCCCGAGGTACGCATTTACTATGAATATTTCTACATTTGGATTTGGACTATGGCAGAACGACCAATTTACGGAATGTTCGATTCGGTAAAGATCCGAGTCGCTAAATGTCCGGTTTTATTTTATTTTTGGGTGCGTTATCGTATGCTCGATGTTCTATACTTATACCCAAAGTCTCAAATTCAGATAATTTATGTAAACAAAGGGGATAACATAACAAAAAAATATCTTCGTAGTGGTAATTCACATAAAATGGCGAAAAAAGAGGTTCCATTTTCTTAATGTACTGATTTTAAGAAATAATTAAAAAATAGTCATACTGTAATTATTTTTATTCGGCTTTAAACAAAGTTATTAATAAAATAAAAGGAGATATTCTGGTATAATTTTTTTTATGATACTGGTAACAATGCAGGAGATCCAAACCTTTTAATTTTTTTTACATATTCAACAACACTAATATTACAACTCTCATCATAGATTCATACTGTAAGTAGCATATCTAGCCACATTTTGGATGAAAACGGCTGTAAACTGTTTCGAATGGAAATCGATTTTGGGAGGCCTACGTCTAGCACTGGGCTTAAAAGGGCTGATTATGACGATCATATACCGTGTCTCCAACACACTATACAAAACATTGTTTGGCAACGTATTTTGTTTCTTATAATTAATTCACTTTAATTTTATCGATGATTATTTACAAAAACATTTAATGATAAAATGTTTTGCACCACTGTCCTGTCATTTTGACAGTGACATTTCTTGACATTACTTTGTTTACATAAATTATCTGAATTAGAAACTGGGTATAGTTGGGCCATGTTATTACAGACAGTGTAGTAATATAGAGTATTGTGTCCCTTAGGGTGAAGAGGGCAGTAGTAGCACGTGCGCGGCCGGCAAGGAGCACGCGCGCGCCAAGCTGCAGGAGCAGGAGCAGAGCATCAAGGAGCTCAAGCAACAACTCAAGTATGTGCACATAATAATGGTATCCTCATTAATACCCTCCACCAGGGGAAAGGTTATGTCGTTGTCTTGCCAGCTTAACCTGGGTGGTTGTACAGTCATGAGAACAAATATGTATAGTATAAGCATAGCATAATCAGCGTATAATGAACCCATTGCTGGGACATACTGTAATCTACCACGCGGGCCTAGCGCGAGTTTGTAGATGTAACACAAATATACACTAAACAAAAATCAAATTTCTTGTGAAATAACGATTGCAATTTTGAGATATGGCCTTTTTATAATACTTTGGTTTGAAAATTCTATATTCATCTATACATACATCATCATTCATCATTTCAACCGAAAGACGTCCACTGCTGGACATACGCCTCCCCCAGTTGGGGGGGGGGGTTTGCCATAATCGCCACGCTTGGCAGGCGGGTTGGCGATCGCAGTATGGTGTTAAAAATGTATAGAGAACGCTGCTGCCCATTCTTTAGTATTAAGTCCCTTAGTCGCCTTTTACAACACCCAAGGGAGGAAATGGGGTAGTGCTATTCTTTACAGTCCATATGGTTGGAAGCGAGAGCGTATGGGACGTCATCTCCTTCTCCTGCGAGGAAATCAATTCCTCGCAGGAGAAGGAGATGACGTCCCATACGCTCTCGCTATCACGACTGGAAGCTATCCCTTATCGTCGTCTCCTTAGTCGTTTTAGGAAAAAGTCAACCAAGCGCGAAAAAAAACAAGGTTTAATAAATAATTTTCCGTTAACAGAAAGGCAGTAAACGAGCAGAAGGAACTGAAGCTCCTACTGGACATGTACAAGGGCGTCAGTAAGGAGCAGAGGGACAAGGTTCAGCTCATGGCCGCCGAGCGCAAGGCGAGGCAGGAGCTCGAGGATCATCGGCAGAAGGCTAAGATGGCACAGGTATGTACTGATAGATAGATAAACCACTTATTTAGCGCACACAAAATCCCAATTCAATTATATCCGACTAGGTACATGAACGTAGGTACGTGCCGTGTGGTGCCGGACGTAAAGAATAGCACCACCCCATTTCCTCCCGTGGGTGTCGTAAAAGGCGACTAAGGGACTTACTAGAGAATGGGCAGCAGCGTTCTCTATGTATTTTTAACACCATACTGCGATCGCCAACCCGCCTGCCAAGCGTGGCGATTATGGCAAACCCCCCCACAATTGGGGGAGGCCTATGTCCAGCAGTGGACGTCTTTCGACTGAAATGATGATGATGAGGTACATGAATATAAAGAAAATATAAAGTGACAATATAACAAAAAGCGGTCAAGTGCGTGTCGAACCACGCACAATGAAGGGTTCCGCAGTTGGGACGAATTTATCCCAAGAACAAACTTAACATTGCAAATGTAAGTTGGTCGACTATTACTCGGTAGCTTGTAAAGCCTACTTAACTGTGATAGTTTTCCTTTTAACTTCGTTATATTATACTACTGCTGTGAATTTTTTCACATATCCAAATGCAACCATTTAGCTGCCAGGGGGTAGGGACACTTGACTCTAAAACACATGTAATTTGGTTGACTATCGTTCGTAATCGTTATCTTATAAAGCCTACTTTTCAGTGATAGTTTTACTTTCAACTTCGTTATAAATACTACTGCCCTCAATTTTTTCACATAACACTCGAGTCTTAACAAAATTTGCACTTTAAAGCTTAATATTACGCAATCGGATCCCTGAATCGAAAAATGGTTTTCACAAACCCGAATATTTTTGAACTGCCTATCCAACGATACCCCACACCAAGGGATAGACGAGAAAAAAAATATCAACCCCAATTTACGTGTACGGGTACATGTAGGTACTCAAGATTTTTATTTGTATACCCATGCCAAATTACAGCTTTCCAGTACTGAGTCTGAGCTAAGCCGCGGATAGACAGATAGACAGACGGACATAGCGAAGGTATACGGTTTCCTTGTTGACTACGGAACCCTAAAAACTTATTATAAAGAAATAAAGTGACACTATGACTATGACCCACTTTAAATCAAATAACGAACATAGGTACTAAGTTCGGTGTGTGTCTCAAGGTTGCACCAAATGGGTGACCAGCTGGCATATGGTGTTGCCCCACACTAGGAATTTCTCCCGTATTGTGGGTGCGTTTACAAATATTTAAACTCACATACACAAACAGCTAGACCCGGAACAGGTACTTGTAGGTCATACAAATATTTGTTCCGTGCGGGAATCGAAAGAGCGACACGCAGTGCAGCAGTCAATCCCCAACCACTGCGCCAACCGTGCCGTCAATACATACACCTACAGTGACATACACAGGCGACGGTACTGCGATCAATGACTTATCAACTCAGCCTATTTCAATCCACTGCTGGACATAGGCCACTACCGGTCATAGGCCACTGCCATGTTGCGCCATGACATCCGTTTCTCCGCCTACCGTATCCAGTCTGTCAAATACTTAACTCAAAGGCAACATCTTGAGGTATAATCGGTTAGGTTCTGTTCAAACTAATCACAGAGGAGAGGACATTATTTATTGTACGACTCATCTCGTACTACTAGTACTAAACTATGAATATAAATGCGATTGTTTGGCTTAACTTCAACGTTATAGATACCTTTTCGTTGGTTACGAGACATTATCTCTTCGGTGGAATTGTTGGAAACCAGCCTGATGGTCCAGCGTGGACTGTCGCTAATTACAAACTAAAATACTTTCAGAATGAGCCCGAATTGCCTACCGGAATGGTCCACAAAAATCGTAACCCCCCTTTTGTAGTCGGGTAAAAATGCCTCTGTGAACGTCAAAAATTACAAAAAAAATAATTAATTCTATTTTCCCCTTCCAAAAGGTAGTTTACGTATAGAGAAGAATGGGCAAGAAACTTCATACTTACTCTTTTAAAATGTCAACATTATTATGTAAAAATTAATTAATAATTATATGTGAAGACGATGTACCTAGAATAAAATTACTAAACCACAATAGGTAAAAAGAATGAGAGTGAAGTGACAGACAAATTAATTATGCGATAGATACATGGTGTTCACACATTTACAAACAGTAAAAGTAGATGATTTTCCTAAAATTTTCACATAATTAATAAGTCAGTGTGTGAGTGAGTGAATCACAAAAAATAAAATTAATATCATAAAAGTTATAAATTATATAATTAAATTAGCAATCAGTTTGATTTTGTCTAGACTCTAATAAAACAATTCTGTCACCCAGGAAAGCAAGCGCGAACGTCGCCTCGCAGACGAGGATGCCCTAAGGAAGATCAAACAGCTAGAGGAACAGAAATACGAGCTTCAGAAGCAGCTGTCGTGTGCCAGACCAAACGCGGACCCGCTGCACGCCTTCACGAGACCCTTCGCCGGATCACCGGTATGATATTAACAGCATGAAGCCATACTTAATCAAAGCAATCGGTCGCGCGAAAACGCAATCCTCGCCTTCATATGTCACTTTTGCCCGAAGGCAGCTGTCGGCGCGACCACGCGTTCCGGTTCGCCGAAAAAAACGAAAGCGGCGCGCGACGTCTTGTGTTCGCACGACGATCGCTTTGGTTAGGGAGCGGCCTAGGATCATAATATGTTTAGCCTAACATATTTATACAAGGTGGAGACAACAACACGACAATAAATTAACCTGCGTATATCTGATGCCGTTCCCAGTCGGCATACGAAAATTCAATCAAATATGTCCAATAGAGTCACTAGAGCTGGTCAAAGATCGGCAAATTCCATAGTCGGTCATCACTATAATTTAGTTTGAAAAAATCACTTTTTTTAATTTCGATGTTAGGATTTATTTAATTGTATTTGTATTGCCAGTGTTTTCATTTATTGTTGTATTGTTGTTTCCACATGGTATAAAAAACGTGATGGAATGTGCGCGTTTACGCTTGTAATGCTTTTTAAATCATCAGCAACACAAGCAGTGACATAATAATATGATACATCACAATTAGGAGTAAGGCCTTATATGCGATTGTCCCGTTCATTTGTTCGGCAAACCCGATTCGCCGAACAAATGATCACGACGATCGTTTTCAATTACATGGCCTAAACATTGGTCGGGGAGTTCGGCAACAACGCACTTTCCATTTTGTAATTCCATTAGTTTCTTCTAAGCTTCCAGAAACCTACGGTAGCGACAGTTCAAACAGGTAAACATTAGTGTACTTCTGTACTAGGTGTAATTGTTATAACTGAAAACCACAAAAGAGGTCATTGTACTCATCATTATGAACCGCTTTTACTATAAAACCAACGTTGCAAACGCGACAAAAATCAGTCCCTCCATACATTTATGTGCGCGTAATGGCGTTTACATTAGGTCGGTTAGGCCGTTTTCGGCTGCCACCATATTCGGTCAACGACTAGTGTAAACAGGTATTCGGTTGAGCGTATTCGGTCGCAGCTCGTATTGGGGAGACGAGACGCCCGCCGCTCATTTGTTTTGTAAGAATGCGGTCGCCGAATTCGGTGAAACCAACCTATGTAAACAACTCAATTCGGCTAACCGATCCAACGATTTCAGTGTTGTTCCAAAAAGAAAAATTGTTAAAAGTTGTTCAAAATGATGAATACTATGACCTCTTAAGAGGTTTTCAGTTATTACAATTACACCTTGTATACAGGAAAAGTTTTTAATCCGTGCGCAAATTTTGACAAATTAAACTTAAACGTGTTTTATTATACACCTATTTCTTATTTTGATATGTCTTAGTACAATAAAATAAAGTTATCGTTAGAGAAAGATGTTTATTTTGAAACTGGTATAATGGATACTCGTCGCGCAACGCGCCGGTGGCGCGGTCCGTGAAGCGGAACGCAATAGTAGGTACCTATCAGCTGTGCGCTCGCCTATTGATATTATTACGAATACATTGTATCCATATTTTGCTGATTTCAAGAAGGACCAAAAAAAAAGTATTGAACAAACAATAGAAATGTGTGCTCTTACTAATACTGAACCAGCAAAAAGAATTTGGGCACTGGTTAAAAACTTATCCTGTATATTTTAAATGTACTGTGATAAGGGCTTACCTTTTTTGTTTAATAATAAAAAGGACAGTCCAGTATGACCAGCCTAAGACGGTGTTTAACAGTTAGCGTCAGAAATATCTGAACAAATAAGTAAACTACTTAAACAGCAACCTGACAAGAATTTTAAATGTTCTACGTTCATACCTTTTAATTTGTATGGTGTACTATCGAGGAAAACTATAACTACGCAATTTGAAAACAAAATCCAGTGAACACTATGACCACATCTGTTAATGCCCCGTTTTGCGTCGACCAATGAAACAGTAATATTTTTGTCATTTTCGTGTTTTTTGTAGGCTCTGTTACAATGATTAGTTGATCACAGATGTCTGACCTTTTTTCGACCACTAGGAATATAATAAATGAAACAAGATGAGAAAGTTTTTAATTTTAATGTTTTTATACTTTACATTTTGTTTCAACTAATTTCTCGGGTTCAGTCAGTTCCGAATTTGTTGTTGGTAATTAGGTGCATTCCTTGAAAAGGGGTTTTGACTAGAGCTAATTTAATCCTTACGGTGCTTAGTTATGCTTTTCTTCGATAGTACATGAGAGTATTCTATTCTATTATGTTGACCAGTTTTCATAGTTGTCCAGATCATTTTGAACGTTCATTCATATACAGATCTAAATTAAATTAGCTGACACATCACTGACGTGAGGACAAACAAAAAATTATTTCCTGAACTCATAATTTCAAGTTATTTCACTACCACCGGCCGTTGACCCCGTAATCAGCTGTTATAGTGTTTTTATCTCAAGAAGCGACGCGCGCTTTATTTGTGGTTACCAAGTGTTTACACGCTGTGAATGTGTGTGTGTTAGCGCAAGAGCTCTCGGTACCGTACCGGGACAATGGCGTAGTCGGAACTGTGTGCGTGTGTGTGTTATGTGTTGACGCTACTAGTCTTCACGCACACATTGACAGCGTGTTTGTACACTTGGTTACCACAAGTAAAGCGTGCGTCGCTTCGTGAGATAAAAATTGTAGGAGTTTCGTTTTTGTTTTGTTTTATCGTCTTTAGATATCGATGCCCAACACGTTTGTGAAGTTGTGCCAGCAATTTTAAATTGACCTTGTATTTTTGACGATGACGGCGCTAAGGACCGTCTTACGTCGATCGCAAATGGCTCGTCGCTTTATCGTATTGTGGTATACCAAGCATAAGTTATGCTGTAACCCTTAGCTCGAATTCTGTTTCGGAATGAAAACTTTACTGCTATGAAATACAGACGAAATTTTTACTGTTGACTTGCGACTGTGTTCTAATCAATCGACATTATGTAGATAAATTTTTTGGTCTCCCATACAGCATCGTCTGGGGTAACAGTTTGACATTGCAACCGCCTTTATTTCATAGCAGTACAGTAAAGTCTTGATTTACACGACGTGATTACCTATGGCATACCATAAGTTGAAGCAACAATAAAATTTGCACCGTCTAAACACTGTTGAGAATTGATTAGATCAGGGGTGGGCAAACTTTTATCATCAGGGGCCAGGAAAGGGTAGAGAAATCAGGGGTCCAGAATAAAAAAAAATGCATTCTGCTTTCAGTTGCAATTTATTGTAAGTCTTCGAAGGCTAAAATGCTCCCACATACCGTAAAATAATTGTGGAGCGCACCAGGGCATTTTTTTTTTTCTTACTGTTATTCGAATGTGGTTATGTTTTGTTAATATACTAACATAGTTGCTGAGAGAAATACACTCTTATGTCAAAATGACGTTGGCGGGCCGGATTAATAGGAGAATTAATTATTAATAATTAATTATTGCAAAGGCCGTGAAATAGGCAATTGCAGGTCGAGTATGAGTTTGAAGGCCGAGCCGTAGGCGAGGACTTCACTAATAAGAGACAGGCAATTGCCATTTCCGCCGAGGCATATATAGTGCTTTTCTCAAAAGAATGCAGGGAAATAAAACATACTTTTTATATTTTACATTTAATTTAATTAATATTAAAAGTTACATTAGTCATATTGGGGTGCTGGGGGCTGCCAATTTGGCTTCTGGTCTTAAATCTGGTGGAGTACAATCAATCTCCATTTCACTCTCTGAACCGTTGGAACTTATTTAAATTATTAAATTTATATTTAAGTATGTAAATAACAAATCAAGACGAATTTTCAGCTTTGCCGCCAATTTTCTATTTATCATCTATGCCGAAAGGCAAACGTTTGTGCTAAGGAAATAGATTTACTTTGTTACGCCAATACTGATAAAAGAGATCCAATCAAAGAGTATTTAATAACCCCAGCACGCCGTTTCATACAACATTGCTGGAGCGTTACAATGTTCCAAATTAAAAAAAAACGCTCCTGCAATTGATTTGATTTTCTTTGTCCGTAAATTCGATACTTCGCGTTTTCTTTTTTCGAAAATAATGACAATATTTCCATGCATGTTTGAAAAAAACTTCTTGCGGGCCGTAATTTACCCATTCCTAGTTTAGACGGTGCAGTAGTACCACTACTAGTATGTTGCTTCAATTTTATTGTAAATCTTACATCGTGTAGTGGGTTTTTGTAACCCGAGTGACTTGCTGTTCACCATAACATACGATGACGCGACAAGCATTACTAATCCTTTTTTCTCCATTCTCCTTTCTAGGTCTTGCCAAAACAGGAATAAACTAACTAAAAGGGCGGAATAATAAAAAAATAAAGTATTTTTCCACTGCACAGGAGGAGGAAGCTCTCCTCAATGAAATGGAAGTGACGGGGCAAGCGTTCGAAGATATGCAGGAGCAGAACTCACGGCTCATACAGCAGCTGAGGGAAAAAGATGACGCGAATTTCAAGCTGATGTCGGAGAGGATCAAGGCCAACTCGCTGCATAAGCTGTTGAGGGAAGAGAAACAGTTGTTGCAAGAACAGGTACGGTACCTACGTTGTATATAAAATCAAAAGTTATTTATTCAAATTAGGCTGTGAATCAGCACTTTTTGAACGTCAAAATAACTTATGACAGTACCCCGGCACGCCCGCCCTTCACCACTTCCTATACCCAAAGTCTCAAATTCAGATAATTTATGTAAACAAAGTAATGTCAAGAAATGTCACTGTCAAAATGGCAAAACAGTGGTGCAAAACATTTCATCATTAAACTTTTGTATCTATAAAATTAAAGTGAATTAATCATAAGAAATATGCAAACAAAATACCGTTGCCAATAAATGTTTTGTGTAGTGTCTGAGACACGGCATATAATCGTCATAATCAGCCCTTTTAAGTCCACTGCTAGATGTAGGCCCAAAATCGATTTTCACTCGAAATAGTTTACATTCGTTTTCATCCAACATGTGGCTAGATATGCTACTTACAATATAAATCTATGAATTAGAGTTGTAATATTTGTTTTGTCGAAGATGTAAAAAAAAAAAAAATGTTTGGATCTCCTGCATTGTTACCAGTATCATAAAATATTTTATACCAGAAAATCTCCTTTTTTTAATAACTTTGTTTTAAACCGAAAATTTATAAAAATCATTACGGTATGATTATTTTTTAATTATTATTTCTTAAATCAGTACTTGAAAGAAAATGGAACCTTTTTTTTCGCCATTTTATGTGAATTACCAAAACGAAGATATTTTTTTTGATATGTTATCCCTTCTGTTTACATAAATTATCTGAATTTGAGACTGCGTATAGTGCTTTAGCTGGGAAGATGAAGGTGCGCAAAAAACTGTCCAGCTGTCTGTTCAGTTAAAGAACTAGATTCTATATAATAAGTGCGCAAATTAATTACCGTAGGGCCGATTTTTCAATCTTCAGATAACTTGTCTGGGGAATATGTTTGACGTTTTGACAGCTTTTGTATAGAAAATATGTTAAACCGCCGCCATATTTATTCCTCAGAAAAAAGTTAGACGATTGAAAAATCGGCATAAGGTGAAAGCTACAGGATAGCCCGCGAAATACAAATTTTCTTTGGTTTTTTGCAATTTGTGTGTCAGTATAAGGTTGTATGTTGATCAAAATATACGTATTTACAGAAATATAACCATTAAAATCTCAAGATTAGACATTTAAATAAACCGTTTTTACAGTCTGTTCAACTGATTTTGACTTCTTTTGCGTTGGTGGCATGACAAATGGTAGCTGCAGAAAACAGTAGGTATTGTAACCACTTTTTTGCTTTTAACGCCATCCTTATGCCTACGGAATAGAAGTCAAAATCGGTTGAACGGACTGTAAAAAAGGTTTATTTAAATGTCTAATCTTATTTCAAATGGAGTTTAGCTGTACGTAAATACTTATGTCGTCTCAACTTGTGTTAATCTGTAGACCTGCTAACTGTTCAGGTAGAACAACAAATCATTTTCTATTTTTTTTTTGGCAGGTGTTAACCCGCGACCAGCAGATAGAATCAATGGGCGCGGTGGCTCGGCGGCTGGAGGAAAAGGAACGACTGCTGCAAGCGACATTGTCAGCTGTCGAGAAAGAACTGTTGTTACGACAACAAGCTATGGAGATGCACAAGAGAAAGGCCATCGAGTCGGCTCAGTCAGCAGCTGATTTGAAGCTGCATTTAGGTAATTTCAAAAATAAATTTTCATTAACCTGCATCGTAGGACTTCTGAACGGTGGAGTTGATGGTACCTTGAAAAATATAAATGATTTTATTCTTGTAAGGGCCGATTTTTCAAACCTCAGTTAAATCGTCGCATAGCACACTACTATATACTAGCTCTAAAATTATCTGGTTGCTTATCAGGCGATTTTTTTTAAATTTCCATCGTTTAATTACCAGAGAATAGCCATCTGTGGTCTATGCTAGCCAACTTCACACTATCCATGTGTAAGCGAGATTGCACAGATACATTTTGCGACGTGTTAGACAAGAATAGCAACAAAACGTGTAATTGACATTTGATGTTTATTGCAATACAAAACATAATATCTTATTTTGCCGAAATCAGATAACTGATCAGGTAACTTCAAGCGTACTTTTCAAGTATATGAAAAGAAAAATAATATACTACTTTACAAAGTGGTGTTATCAATAGGATTTTTTTTTTAAAGAAGCCAAAATTCTATTTTTTTCCGGCAATGGACTCCCCTCATATTGAGTTGTACAACTCTGCCTAAACCTTCAGGGAATACAGGCATAGTGTTATTATTATAAGTTCGAATATAATAATTTATTAACCGATAAATAATATTTACTTACAGAGAAATACCACGCGCAAATGAAGGAGGCGCAGCAAGTTGTCGCGGAAAAGACGAGTGCCTTGGAAGCAGAAGCATACAAAACAAAAAGACTACATGTAAGTAACTATTTCATCATCATCAGCATTTCAGCCGAAAGACTTCCACTGCTGGAAATAGGCCTCCCCCAATTGGGGGGGTTTGCCATAATCGTCACGCTTGGCAGGCGGGTTGGCGATCGCAGTATGGTGTTAAAAATAATAGAGAACGCTGCTGCCCGTTCTCTAGTAAGTCCCTTAGTCGCCTTTTACGACACCCACGGGAGGAAATGGGGTGGTGCTATTCTTTACGTCAGGCACCACACGGTACCTATTTATCGAGCTGCATATTCTTCAGCTTGTTTATCGAGTTGAGTATTCATCAGTATAGATTTATTAATGACCGTACAGATGACTACCTCTTGCCCGCAGTTTCGCCCGCGTGGATGTCAGAAAATATCCCACGGGAACGTATCCCACCGGGATTAAAACCCATAAGTGTTAGTCTAGGTTCTAAACTATATGTGTGCCAACTTTCAGCCAAATCCGTTCAGCTGTTTTTGGACCAATCTGGAACATACGTCCAGATAAATAAACAAAAATTCTAGAGTTCCCCTTCCCAATCACTCTTTTTCTTTTCAGTGAGCTATTTTGCCCATGTCTATACTGCACGTTTTTTCCCGGCATATATGCCACTGAATAAGGGACCAACCACACTTATTCAGCTCTGTTTAGCTTTTCACCATAGAAAACAACGATTTTGTATGGAGATGTGTACGCATTCGTTCAGCTTTCCGCGTCTATTCAGTTTTCGCGTCAAGCAGGTATAAACTGAGGACAAATGTGTTTTTATCATGCGAATGCATGCAGAACATACAGACTCACACACACTTATACACCAAAACTGTATAGAATAAATGTAGTTATATTCCATTTATTTTAGAAAAATAACGGCTAAATAACGACAGTTATTGTGTAATATTGTTGAAATTACTGCACTTTAGAATTATTTTTTTAATGTAAATGGTAAATAGATTACAGTGCTTTGTATTTATCGTGAAATAACGGAGTTTATTAAACGTTTACATCGAAATAACGAAAGGGTGAGAACAGTTATTTGTCGAATGTTATAATAAATGGAGTAGAGTCGCAAAGTAATAACGCATTCATTGAATTTACACCCGTTTACACGTCGCTTTTACTGCAAAAAAAAACGTACATAACTAAATACGTTTATCGAATACCCACCAGAATTGTCAAGCAAAGCGAATGAAACTTTTAACGTATTTGGTCTGCAGTAGCCCATAATAGTACGCCATCAAATTGTGGCTATACGTTTTTACACGAAGAAAAATGTCCAGCCCGCTGTTAACACGGTTTAAATCGAATATTATAAAAATAATTGCGGTGTACTGCCGTGTGAACCCAGCCTTAGTTTCTTTCTATCTTAACAGTTTAACAATCGGATAAACAACATTTGATTTTTGAAATGCCCAAAACCATTTGGCACGGTATTGTACTGTACTGTCGTGTATTACTGTCATCAAGCAACATTACTATTTCCCACCAACAGGAGGAGTTAGCGATACTCCGTCGGAAGGCGGAGCGCATGAAGAAGATGGAGCAAGCCGGCAGCAGCATGGACGAGGTTCTGTTGGAGGAGATACGAGAGTATAAGGAGACGCTCACATGCCCGTCCTGTAAGGTATGTACTGAAACGTTAATCACTATTGGACTAAACCCATTAGAGACTAACGTTGCCATATGGCAATGCATATGTTTATGTATTGAAAGGACATGTCCGAAAAGGATTTTTTATTATTCAATAATTCTAACCAGTACAAGTTAAATATATTTCGATAGACATCCCAAATAACAGTGGTTCTAAATATATCATATATTTAAAAAAAAATAAGTTTTTAAACTGTCATGGTCACTAATATTATTATTAACATAAGCGGGATATTTACCATGTTTATTCATTGTTCTGAGTTCCCGATATTTCGGCGCTGTTGCAAGCACCATGATCACGGATAAACTGAAGTCACTGCGGGTGGGTGTTTATGAGCAGACAAAACGGTCTACCCTCTTTCTTGCACCCACCCGCAGTGACTTCAGTTTATCCGTGATCATGGTGCTTGCAACAGCGCCGAAATATCGGGAACTCAGAACAATGAATAAACATGGTAAATATCCCGCTTATGTTAATAATAATTTTTAAAGACCTCCAATTTCGAGAAAAATCGTTTTTATTTTAGTGAGAATTAAGGCTAACTGTCCACGGACGCGTCATTTGACGAATGCATGCAACCTACAAATGACGATAGGCGTATTTTGCATATTTGCTATGTCCACGCTGCTTCGTGCAATCGTCAATCACGCTACAAAACATTGCAGTTTTCTTTCAACTAGCATCGAGAAAGCACGTCTTTTCGTTTTGAAAATGTCAAGTGTGCGTCTCGCGAGTCAATCGAGTAGTGACATGCTGCTGCGCGCATCGCATGACGAGAGGCTGACGCGACGTTGCCGCTCCGTGGACATAGTTTTGATTGTTTCTACGCAAGATGCAAGCATTCGTCTTGCAATCGTCATTTGACGAAACCGTGCGCATGACGTGCGGTTTACGTGGACAGTAGGCCTTAATGAATAAAAAAACGATCAATATGCTTAATTTCTTATTTTTCTAAAATAAAAGGAAATCGACTATTTGTACTCCTTTTGGCCTAGCGAGCGTTGCCATAAGGCAACAGCCCAAAACTCAAATTTTACGAAAATTCATTCCGTTCTTCTGCTATTGCATTTATCACGTACTAGCTTTTTCACGTACGTCACGATTAATTTGACAGAACTAAACTAAAATTTATCTTCTGTCCTTTTCTTAATTAAATAGAAAGAAAAGGATGCACTGAACTTAAATTTAGTTTAGTTTGTGAACAAGGGAATCGGCGCCATTGTTTGTGAAGAGAAAATAACTTATTTGAATTTGTTTCTCTCGCAGGTAAAACGCAAAGACGCAGTGCTAACGAAGTGCTTCCACGTGTTCTGCTGGGACTGCCTGCGCACGCGCTACGAGACGCGCCAACGCAAGTGCCCGAAGTGCAACGCGGCCTTCGGGGCCAACGACTACCACCGCCTGTACCTGTCCACCTAGACTGCCGGGTCACTGTCACTACTGCATCGGTCAAACTAGATCTTTATGTTATTATTCTCATCACAGAGGCTACTGTCCAACAGTCAGCCTCAACTTAGATAAACGTGCAATTGTACCTAGCCAAAGGAGATTGGTGAATCGGATGTATTGTAGACTCACGTAAGTGAGTGCTAGTAGTTCAATATGAACCTTGTGTATTGCAGCATTTGGTTGCGAATTAGTAAGTCAAGCAGTGGATCAGTCATTTTTTGACTAAGAGAAATGTTTTTGTCTTCATTCGGGATCTCTGTAATTTATTGAATCGGATTTAGATCTAACACTTGCTACACTTTGCGTTCATACTCGGAAGTTTCTAGAAACAGGTCGTATTTCCTGCCTCCACCGATAATGTTAAAATAATACTAATTATTATATTAGACACTTGAAAACTGCTATTTAGCACATTATATTTTATAGAAAAAGTATCGCGAATACAGTATCTATACTAATAATAAAGCTGAAAAGTTTTTTTTTTAAACGCGCTTATCTCTGGTATTACCAGTCGAATAAAATAAAAATGCATTTGATAGCCCAATTCTTGAGGAAGGCTATTGGCTATTTAACATCACGCTAGGACCATAAGGAACCGAGCAAAAAAATAAAAGTCGGAAAGAACGCTAAGCGACAACGAAGTAATAGCGCGGGCCGGCATTGCGATGCGACGGAGTTGATCAGGGAACAAAAAATTTAACGCGAACGAAGTCGCGAGCAGAACCTAGTATATTATATTAACTTATAGTGTACAGTATATTTATATTGTGTCATGTTGATTGGATGAATATCTATTTATATTGAATTGCGTATATTATACAATGTTTAGATTAACGTAACAATGATGACTTAAAACTAAAGTGTAGATGTGAATCGAAGTTTGTTGTGGGCATCTTTAGCCTATCGCGGTCTGCTGGACATAGGCGTTTTTCGAAAAAGGAAGATAATAGTGTTGATAGATGATCTCAGGACTACCTCCGATGATTACACGGTGTTGTAGCAAAGTATAGCAAGTATTAGATGGGAGAAGTATTGAACAACATGAATTTTCTCATTGAACATGGTTGTGAGATGTACTGTAAGTGTGGCGAGTTTGTACAACTATTACAGATTGTGGGCCTATTGTCGGTCAGTTTAGGCTCGTATTTGCATGTTCGTAATATTTGCGTATACATGGGCTGTTGAATAAAAGAAAACGCGCGTAAACATGTATGTTCGCGAACCTATTTGTTTCAGTCAGTAGCAAAATGGCGGCTATATCATGTGTTGCCATGACGCAAATTTAGTAATGTGCAACGTGCTTTTACTCTCCAAGAATACGCTCAAATCTGTGAGGGCCTTTGGTCGTGCGAGCTTCCAATGTCGAGTTCGCTAAAATGTTGAACAGTTTGAGATTGACGATGCTCAATGATGATGATGTAATTCTTTAATTGTTACCTTCATTGAGTGTTAACAGATAGGACAAGGAGAAAATCAGAGGTATGGCCAACCGTTGACGGCAGTTTGATCGAGTACGCACGGCTACCTCTCTGCTGACCTCTCACTTTAGGGAAATCCTATACAATGCGAGATCAACTTATACTGGAAATGTATAGCTATATTAGCTTGATTTGTAGCGTGTGTACAACTCAACTGTTATATCGCACCTTCATTTCGAAACCGTTATTAACAAAAAAAAATTACAGGAGAAATAATTTAAGGGTCCGTGCACGAAAAAAACTCGTTTTTGTCAATTTCTTATCTAATTGTCAGAAAACTTGAAATAATCGAAACATTAAGAAACTGAGACAACATTAAGAAATATCATCAACATCATTATATTGTCTACTTGCATGTGGCGGAACCACTTTTTTCAACTTCCATACAAAATATAGCAGAAAAATTATATTGAAAAAACCTTTTTTTGTTTTAAACCTCGTCAGTAATATATATTTTTCCTATTATTTAGCAAATGATATCAAGAAATTTAAAAATCACAAATTAGTCTTCAGCTACCCTTGAAATATAATCAAAATTTTATTTAATGATTATACAATATCTTCATTAAGTAAATCAATGGCGAAATAAACTATACTTTGGAGAGCACAAAAATGATGAAACTATTAAAAGCTGCTGTGAAACAGGAAAACTTGTTGCAAATATTAGTGATTTAACGCGAGTACTTAATTTATTTGAAAAATCCCATTCAGCCACATGCAAAACAAAGAACACGACTTTTCAAATCTCAAATAATTTTGTTTAAATTATGTTTCCCTTTCTCACAAGCAATGAACAAAATTGATCAAAATCAGTCGATTTCGTGCACGGCCTCTTAAGATTTTTTGTAAAAAAAAAAATTCGTTTCGTAATGGTTTAACGGAAATAAAGGTGTGATCGTAAAAATAATGTTCGGCGACTTGAGTTAAAAATGTACGTATTACATTTAATTGGTAAAAACATGCCGTCTGCGGAGGCCAGGCAATCCATAGTCAATATTATCTAAGACGAAGAGAGTTTCGTCTACAACTATCTCTGACTAATGAGTAACTTATATATAACTCAGAAACTTGATAGCAATAAAATGGTTAACGATATAATGACGAAGCTTTTGAAAATATGTATAATATCAAGAATTCAAATGCACGTCAATTAAATGTTAAATGTTCATTCCTTGTCTATACATGTTATTTTTGTATTAAAAATAGCTTTCCATGTTGAATATGAATTACATTGCATAAATGTATCTTAAGAATTTAAATTTGCATTTCGCGCTCTTATGTATATCGGATACATAATTCTATTGATGTTGTATATTAAGGATAATATCATGAAATCGAACAAGTGGATATAGTTTATATATCTGTATTTAGTAATTAATAAATATACTTATTGTTAAACAAATTCTTGAGGTTAGTGTGAATGTGGTGATAGTGCGAGATGACTTATTTGTACTGTAGTTAGGGAAATAGAATTTATCTTACAGCCCACTGACTGATATATTTGTATATTTTAAGTTTAACATTTTGATCGGGCTTGCACTCCTGCTTTTCTAAGCCGTCAATACAAAAGCCAAATAAAATCAGCTTTTAACAATTTCAAAATGAACTAAGCAATCAAAATTCTGTTAGGTTAATTACGACTAAGAAGGTTTTTGTTTAGAAAATTAACATTTTCACTAAGAAAAATAGTAAATAAATAATCTTATTAAATTGGTTTTTTACACGTGCGTAAACTTAAATGGATAATGTAATGGGTTAATTATAATAAAATACTAGTTTACTGTTGTAAAGTTAATCGCAGGGGAACAATTTATTTAACAGTATTGAATGAATTATCAATAGAGAATCGCTTTATCTATGTGTTAGTTTTCGTGTTAAGTTTCTATAACTATGCAATAACTACTGAAGTCCCAGTTTTTCACGCGATTTTCTGTAATTCTGTTCCTACCTATAGTTAGAGGCATCTCTGTTATAGTGTTAAAATATTATATTATATTAACTGCATTCGTTGGCTCTCACTCGATGGCCACAGTTGAACATTCGGGCATTGTAGCAATGATGCTATTAGTAAATGTATATCTGACTGATCAATGTTATTTGTGCGCGTAGCAATTGAAATACTTCTAGTAATGTTACATTAATTACTTGATGTCAACGTCACAAATATTGTCAGTGTGTATATTTTGAATTAATTCAGTACTACTTTTTTCATCATTTATGATACCTATAAATCAAAACATATATGTGTACAGTAATAAGTCTTTACGCGTATTTCCCTTGCCGTGTTTAATTCTAGATATTTTGGTTGCATGAAACCACCATGCTTTTGTAGCACGGTTTGTCTACCAAAACCAAACCTACCAAAACTGTCTTCAGTTTCCATCGGTTAAACACTGTATTAATCGACTAACCCTGTTTTGTTAAAACAGTGTAGTTTACGGTGTGTACAGACTAGTAATTAATGACTTTGAATTGACCTTGACCATGACCTTTGTATAATTATTGTTGCATTTATATTGCAGGAAGCGGCAAACTTACGAGACACAAACTGTAAATCCAACAATTTTTGACAGGTTACTGTCAAGGTCAATTCAATAATCTGTAGACAAACCGTAAACTGTACACTTGTTTTGTAAAAACAACAAGGTTAGTCAATTACTATAGTGTTTATTTGTCGCAAAATGAGCACGGTTTCGGTGAGCATGTATGTACTGTACTACAAAAGCGTGGTTATTTCACGCAACCAGTGTCTCGAATTGAACACGGAAAGGTAAATACGCAGCCATTACTGTAATTTTCAAAAATCAGGTAGATACAACTATAAAGTTGGCTGTAAAAACATATTTAATTATTTAATGTTCAGTGGAAACTGTATAACTATTTAAAATGTAACATTAATGGACTACGTCGAATAAATGTCTCAACAAATAAATGCTATGGTCTATTTTTTATCGTTACCCTCTGTTTTTCTATAAAGGTTATGTTATAACAGGCGGTTTTCAAAGAACTCTTTTCTGATATTATACGGAGAGATCGAGTTTTGTGTATATGTGGAAGGTAATCACCAGAACCCACAGCTCTTATTTAAAAAATAAGGACAGCCGACAGAAGTGAAAACTCACAAAACTTTGGAATAACCAACAGTCTGTAGCAGCACGTCAAGAGCGTGTCGTACATTTAGATGACGCGAACCCATAAGTTTTTCCCCTACCAAAAATCGCTCGTAGAATCATAGTTCACACACACAGTTCACAGTGTTCAAACACTACTATTATTTTACCATTTGAACGGTAATTATTTCAGATGGACATAGGCTACATAATTATTATGTATTAAAAAAATGCAATTGTGCGAAGCCGGGGCGAGTCGCTAGTCTATACAAAATGTATATATATATGTCAAAATTAGCTTTTGCCCGCGGCTCCGCCCGCGTGGATGTCGGTTATCGCGTAAAAAAGTAGCCTATGTCTTTCTCCAAAACCCAGGCTATATCTCTGCCAAATTTCATGACGATCGGTTCAGCGGTTTAGGCGTGAAAACGTAACATACAGACAGACAGACAGAGTTACTTTCACATTTATAATATTAGTAAGGATAAGGATTTGTATGGATGGTACGGAACCCATATTTGTAATATTAGTATGGATAACCGTTTTTTTTTTTACTAAATGCATATGAAAGTTTAAACGGTACTAATAACACAAAAAAAAACAATTTTTCAAATTTTTGTGTCAGTGTGTTCCGGCTAATCTCCGAAACGGCTAGACCGATTTTGACGGAACTTTCTCTGGCAGATAGCTGATGTTATAAGGAATAATTATGTTACTTTTATTTTAGAAAAAGCCACGCAGGTGCAGCAGCTAGTCATAAATAAAACTGCAGAAATGACGCTCAATATATTTTATTTATATTTACATACTAATGTATTTACATCGCATAATTTTCACGATTTAATTCAAAATAAATTCAAGTTCACCTATGATATTCCACTGACTTGGGCAGTTGGGTGTTGGAGTAAATTCTGTATCGATATCGATAATTTGTTAAGTATATACCTAATGATTACGTATCATTAGCACCTGAAGCAAGCGACGTGAATGGACGAAGCGATTCAACTGATTTTGTACTATTTACAAAAAGCGTTTGCATTTTTTTATTATACAGTTTATGTGTTGCATATTAAGGATTTTACGCAACAAAAAGTCATTTATCTAAAACAATATCTTAACACTCACTTTACCAAACTTCAACACGACCGTCAACGATTCGTTCAACGTAAATACAATATCAGTCTCATTTGTTACAATTTTGTCGAACTTGCAACGCGTTTTGATTTAATAAACTGCGTACATTGCGTACAGTACTATACTAATTGTCAATGATTGTAGTATGGTTGCCTAGATTTAATATTAAAAAGAGGCAACACAACATTTGTATATTATCATAATATGGATTGAATCGAAGTAAATTTCTATATTTAATTTACAAGACAATAGATTTCTGATAATAATTTAAATGTAAATCGAATGTTATTGACTAGATCAGAAAAATAAATATTGTGATATATTTGTGTACCATCCATATTATTTACATTTTATTTTAATATCATATAAAATATGAGTTCTGTGATGTCGGCTGGCTATGGATGCAGCTTTTTATATTACGTCGCAACTGTATCTGACTTGAACAGCATTGTTCGATTTATATAATTCTATTAAAGTAATGTGTGCATTAAGTAACGTCATAGAGGTGGGACGGTCAAATGTGACCTAGTTATCGATATTTGTGACGTAATATGGTTTGCTTAGGCGAATAAAAATAGATTTAGACCCAAGATCAGCACTACAATATACTACAAGAGCTAACACTAATGGCACTTAAAATACTTTAGTCATGGTGTTGGGAACGGATGACATCAGTATTCCTGACGCGATGATTATACAACGATAAATTCGCTTACAGTGCAGCATATAAAGAAATGTTCTAACATAATACTAAAATAATACGGACAAAACATTAGAAAAGTTCAGCTTATAAATAGTAAATTTTATTCAAAATAATACAATGCAATTGCAATGATTGAAGAATTGAGACGAAACGTTAAATGCAATTAGGAATGAAAATGTTAATGCTTAGTCTAAAAATTGTACAGAAACAAAAGCAAGTAAGTTTATATTATGACACTACATTGTTCTATCGTCAAGACTTGATCATTGCATTGTTAAGGCGCTATTCCACCAGTGTGCGTGCGGCACTGTGCGATACTGTACTGCACAGTATACGATACAATAGTTATTTTCGGTGTACTTAGTCAAGTGAACATTTACAAATGCGCTGTACTGCACGCTTACAAAAAATACGTACAGCTTTGCCGGTGGAAACGGATCTGCAGCTCGGTACGTGTACTATTGGAGTTCTGCAAAAAAATGTTTGTGAACACAATTTTGGTGGAATCGCGCCTTTAGCGGAACAACTTTCTGAAGACTCACGCTTTCTTTGCGAATTGAGATCCATCGTACATGATTACTACATGTACTTCACATAGCAATATTAGTTCAAAATTCCTACTGTCTTCATCATACACTCAGCTAAAAGCTAAGTACGCAGGCAACATGCAATATCGAGTTACATAAGTATGTTAAACGCAAGTTTAGACGAAATCTGTGAAGAATTCTGTAATAAGTTGCCTGCATACTTATCTATTTTGTGTACTTGGTCATGAACGTTTTCACGAGACCTTCTACTACGGCAACATTAATCTCTACAGCAAAAATTTCATTGCCAGTACTTAGTTTTCCAACGTTCTCTATGCACGTCGGTCCTTTATTCTAGTCATAGACTACGCAGGACGGATGACGTACTTCCGCGGAGGGCAAACATAAGCTCCTCAATACGATATAACAATTCAAGAACACTAGTCTTTTACTATACTTAGCTACAATAATAATTATGACAAAAATGGAAGTATTATTATCAGGGTTCACGCGGAATCCGGTGAGTGCAACTCGGTAGCTGCGATTAAGTAGATCAATCAACAAATGTAAAGGAGGAAGTTCAAAGGCGGAGCCGGCGAAAACCCAAACCGTTTTAATTAATCAGTTATGCTACACACGTAGGAAAGGATGATGCCTATATTGGTACCCTCCTCCGATAGATATAATATGTATAACATCGTTGGATAGCTCTTTTTAAACTGAATGGAAGTTACTATGGCGCCTAATTCCAAATACTTGTCCGTTCAGAGTTATACTGTATCAAACATGTCAGTTTTAGCATTACCAAAATAAGGTTTTTTTTTTTAGATATTTCATAACAATTTACTACATTACCTACGCCTTTCTTTCCATAATTAGTAGCAAACGTCGTACAAGGTCGTGGATAAGATGATCGATCAGTACTTACGAAAAGTAAGTATGACCGTTTGTGACTTTTCTCATTTCATTTAATTTCACAATCTTAGTTCATTTAGTCTTTGCATCCTCATACGAAACT
The DNA here is from genome assembly GCA_947523025.1 of Dryobota labecula. Classification (NCBI taxonomy): domain Eukaryota; kingdom Metazoa; phylum Arthropoda; class Insecta; order Lepidoptera; family Noctuidae; genus Dryobota; species Dryobota labecula. The sequence continues at coordinate 6,863,216 of OX383292.1, forward strand.
GTATCGATTGGCATCATAAAAATAAAATTAAAGAATTAACGTTTATCTAGCTGACTGTACCATTTTTCCAAAATCTGTGAATGCAGTTAGCAATTATTCAATAAGTTAAGGATAGTCTCTTTAGAACGTTTTTATGTATCTACGTTAACGGTTAAGGTAGTTTCCGTTACTGCCTCGTCTCAACTTCCACCCTGTATTACTCCGATCGGACAAGGAATCAAGACAGAAGCCATTGCAATTTTGGTACTACATCTTAATACCTTTCTAATGATATATCATGTATTCCTATTGGGGCGGGTACCAGCTTCCATACATTTCGGGGCATTATCCTTTAGTAAGGTAGGTTAGTGGCAGCCGGCTCTGGCCATCGTGAGGTTGAGCAACGTGGTGCTGGCGGCTAGTGTGTGGTTACGCCGTGCTCTGCAGGGGGGGCGCGGCGAGGGCGAAGGCGAGGCGCTCGAGGCGCGCGCGGTGCTGCGCCAGGCGCGCCCAGCGGCCCGGCGCGCCGCCCAGCGCCGACAGAGCGGCGTCCAGCGACACGTATAGTGCGCGGCGTTCGCTCTCGCTGCATGCCGACAACTCCTGTGTCAAATAATGATTATAGTTTGAGTTTCGAAGATGAAAAAGAAACTTACTTCTAAAATAATAAATATTTAAATCTAACCCGGAACCAACCACCAAAGTCTTATAATCACTCAAACGTTCTCATATGCTAAAGTAAAGTTCATTGTTGTAAAATTCTGCTGGAAATTTGTAATAACAAGGCAGTAGATATCTTTATGCATTTTTCTATTTATAACAGACTTCAAAAATAAATTAATAGAAAAATACATTTTTTTAAACAAGCTTTCATTTAAATGCTCTTAAAAATAAACTTTATTATTTTTATATTTACGTTATTATTATAACTTCATTAAAATTCAGTTACAAGATTTGACCCGAACATATATACATACAAACATTGCAAGTTAAATACAAGCTTGTAAAAAGGAAGAGTTTTTCAGTTCGTCGGAATCGGCGTCTGTGTTTCCGAACGCATACAACCCTAATCTATTCAAAGTGAGAGTGAACAGGCTTCTTCTGGGTAAGCTCACTCCATCGTAGACTTTGTCTCTGTCATCCAGACCTAGACTAAAGTCAAGAGCAAACTCATAGTAGAATTAAAAAAATAAATCTTTTATTTTTATGTATGTTCCCCGATTACTCATAAGACGGGTGGACTAATTTGTTTTTTTTTAGTGTGGATATAAATAAATACAGGACATATCCTTATTTAACACATACCTCCTCAACGGCTTCTATATCATCCTCCTCACCGGCTTGTGCCAGTTGCTTCTTGAGCGCCTACAAAACAAAAACAACTGTTATTAATACTAATAAAATATTATAGTATGCCCCAACTTTCGTGACAGCCGCGGTCATAAAATGTGGGAGAGCGATAACGCGAGACTTAGTAGATTTTAACGATTCCGTCCCACTCACGGCTCTTACAAACAGGCGCGACATAAAGGCCCGCGTGTCGCGCGACGAGCGATGCCTTTGGGTCGCGTCGCGTGTCGCGCCTGTTTGTATGAGCCTTCACACGTTTTACGACCGTAACTACCATGAATATGGCGTTTAGTATAATATGCAGAAATAAACTATTTTGCAGATGACATTGCAGCAAAATCGCGCATTTTTGCGTAAAAACTTTTACGTCACACCTGGCCATAATGTGAGTGGCCAGTTGAAGACGTAAAATTGTGTACTCATCACGGGCAGTAAAAAAGAAAGCCCTCTATCGCATATTTACAACCCTCGCCTGCGGCTCGGGTCACAAATACCTGCGATTTCGGGTTTTCTTTCTTTTACAGCCCTTGGTAAGTAATATACTAATGTTACACATGTTTATCCTCAACACCAGTTTCCCTTTACGTAGTAAAATGTACATTTATAGCAAATTCTATATACAGGTCGGCCGGTGTCTATATACAGGTTGTGCTCGGTCAAGTCGCGTCAACGCTGCAAAGCTATGTAGAATGTAGTCCATACGTTCTCTCCTCTCAGGAAGTTATCGTCATGTCAAATGTAATTTTGGTGTAATGGTGGCCGAATGTGTGAATAGTAAAACAAACTAATACTTAAATATACATGCGAATCAATATAGCCTACAAGACAGTGCAATTATGTAGTTGGAATAAAATATAAAAGACAGAATGTGCTTTGGGTGCTGTTATAATCAATACTTTACATTCTCAGGGATCTACAACTGTTATTTAAAAACCCTTTTTATTTATTACTAGGTGCCCGCGGCGTCCCCTGCGTGGCTTTTTCTAAAATAAAAGTAAGTTACTCCTTATAAAATCAGCTATCTGCCAGTAAAAGTCCCGTCAAAATTGGTCCAGCCGTTTCGGAGATAAGCTGGAACTAACAGATACAAACAGAATTTTTGTTCTAAGTACCGTTTAAACTTTATTTTCATATGCTTTGACATTACAAACAGACACTTCGATTCTGGCATTTTGCATGTAGGCTATATTATTGTCAGTGTTATTTTTTATACATATTATAAATGGTTCAGGGAGAGAACATAAGACGCGTTGTGCTATCTACAAGCCGTGAGGAAGGCGTTCAGCGGAGAGTATAAAAGTATTAACCTTGGCGCCTTATTCTTGACTCGAGATCGCCAAGCAGGGCCTGAATGGTGTAAATACCTGTTTCATATTAAACCAGTTAACGGTACTAACAATATAAGGATATTGTTAACAGTATTCGGGTTTAAGAAATGATGTTTATCGATATTATTCGTATATAATTTGCAAAACATACATAATAGAATATATAAAAATAAATAATTATATCATTTTGGAGTACAACATTTTTATCTTACAACGACGCGCTCTTTACTTGTGGTAAACAAGTACAAACACGCTATGAATGTGTGCGAGAAGACGAGTAGCGTCAACACGTAACACACACACACACACACGCACTACGACATCGCCTTTCTCGGACGGTACCAAGAGCTCCTGCACACATTCACAGCGTGCTTGTACATTTGGTAATCACAAGTAAAACGCGCGTCGCTTTCCGAGATAACAATACTATAAGACTTTCTATCACCATTAAAATATATAAAAGATACGAAATAAACTTATCACAAAACATTCATGTATGTGTTTAATACGTTTTCAATCATAGCGTGCACATAAGACATTGTACTAAATACATTGGCGTACAAATAGATACTTGCATGGTGGAAGAATTTGAAATCACACACTTCGCACATTCTGTTGTATAAAGTTCCTTGCTGAATTCATTTTGTTTATGATAACTACTTAATATCGCTTGATATTTTATCGTCAGGATGTAAGGCATAGTAAACAACTGTAGCTTAATATTATAAAATCGCCTTGAATAAAAACATTAAGAAACCACAATTTGAATGATTTTAAATCCATTGCTTCATATGTTCGAAAAATTTGTCTGCTCAACAACGTAAATAACGCAAAGAATGTTGTTGAACTGTCAAAATGATACCCATTGGTAGCAATGGGTATATTTTTTTTTTTGGGGAATTTCACCAATGAAACCGAACGCGATCAGCGCATAAACCACGTTTAAGGTGAAACTAGTCGATATTTTTTCCATATAAATTTCGGGGGGTATTACTCCACTGTTTGACATTGTACATCCAAAGTTCAACATGATATCGTTTTTTCTAATTATTAATATTGTCTGTACGGAAGCAGAAAATTAAAATAAAAAGCCATTATAAAGTTATGAGCCAACAAAGATTCGTTATTCTTGCAAATTTTAACGCAACTTTGGGCGTAAATAAGTAATAAAAGATGTCCAAAACAAAGTCCGCTGCGACAAAGCTCAATTATCAAAGATTTCAATAAACTTTATTTGTAATTGATTTATTCAGTAGTTTTTTCATAAAACTCAACCTTCCAAAGGACTTTTCGTAATTTTTTACGCGCGTAAAAAATTACTTTTCGTAATAGTAAACCACTATGGATTATCGTGCATTTCACTCAACACACGATGACGGACACGATGCTAGGTGAGACAGCGTGCTTTTTGGCCACGCCCACCAGCGAGTTCGAGCCCGCGACTAGTTGGCTCTTAAGACCTGTCAGTGTCATTATTTTCTATGGAATATTGACACTGACAGGTCTTGATACGCTGAACGCGTTCAGTTTTATTGGTGAAATTGTCGTGTTTTGCGCAATTACTCCACAGGGTTACAAATGACATTGCCTCTCTCTCGCACTCAATTCTCTATGAACGAAAGGCGTATAGTGGAGCTGCCGTTTCCATTTCTATTCGTAAAGGAGCTTAGTAATATATTCTATAAACAAACGCATTGTATACTCACTTCGACGGACTGCCGGTACTGATCCATCATATTCTTACTGGCGTCCAACTCGGCTAGCTTTTTCACTACAACGTCGGCTACATTTTTTTCGGTCATGTCTATTTTGTCTCTGAAATAGCGATACGGGCGTTTGATGTAAATGATGCATGGTTATAGGACTTTTAATTAATTGTCTATTTTAGAGAGCGTTCGACATAATTAGCTAATTAATGTTGAGTGACGGAGTCATGTGCCACCAATAAAATACATACACAAAATTAGCTATTTATGATAAAGATGTTCTTGGTATGAAGGGCAAAGTGACATCAGAATATTAGATGATTTATACTCATTTCCAGTCAAAGTGTTCTTATTTTACAATTTACTTTTTTGTAGGGTTTTGTCAAATATTAAGAAGCAGCTTGAGACTTCTTACTCGCCAACAGGAGTATTTAAAACAGCGATGGCAGGTCATACCGTCGCTCAGTATAATGGGACTGACGTATCTAGCATACTATAGGTTAGTTTAGGCTATTATAGGTTATTTTACCTCTAATTTTGCACCACTGGCAAAATCACTGATCTTTATTCGTGTTATATTAAGGTTGTTGTTGGGTTGCTGCCACTAACAAGTCTGTCAAGATTAGAGATGGGCCGAATATTCGTTTTGTGTTCGGTATTCGGCCGGTTTTTTCGGTAAGAATATTCCGAATATCGGTTACGATTATTCGGCAAAAATGCCGAACATTCTATCGAATAATATTGTATTAAAAAGTTGCCTCTTTGGAAACATATGAAATAGCACAATTACATAATTGTATCCATATCATGTGTCTTATTATTCATTCTGTCTGTGTAAAGAGATACATAGTAATAATCTTTAACTGCGTCGATTAGAAGCAGTTATGGTCTAATAGAAAAAATAAAAGTGGTAGGTTTGTATTGTTTTAATCTTATAATTATTCAACATTAACAATACCACGTGTCAATGTTTTGCCGCTAATTAGATTATAGTTAGCGGCAAAACATCTAGTTACTAGGTGATGCAATAAGGCTGTGGTCACGAAACCAGCGGCGTGGGGCGGTGGCCGAGGAACAAATGAGTACGGTCGCCATCGTCCCGCTCCCGCGGCCGCATACTCCGCGCCGGCCGCGGCGCGCGTAACGCGCTCGACAATCACAGACTTGAATTTTTGAGATGCAAAGGGCGCAAAATCATGTCGAATATTCGGCTCGGTAAACCTTTAACTGAACATGCGGCCGATTATTCGTATTCGGTAAAACCCATATTCGGCCCAACACTAGTCAAAATTACAGTGATTAAAGATCACTATGACTTTGGTACAATCGCGTTATAAGTCCAGCACAAGTTGGTACTGTGTACTCACTTGAGCGCAGCAGCTAGCCTGGTAGAGTCCGGGTCGCCCCTCGCGGCCGCAAGCGCTGCAGCGAGGCGCAGCGCGTGCAGCAGGCGCGTGAGGCGCGCGTCCAGCGCCAGCGCGCGCTGCAGCAGGCCGCCGCGCTCGCCCTCCAGCGCTGCGTCGCACGCTTCCGCTTCGGCTTCCGAGCGCTGTCGCTGAGCGATTGCCGCCGACAATGTGCGGAGAGACTCGCGTTCTGATACTGATGCTGATTCACCGTCTGAAACATACCAGAAACTTTTATAGCAGGTCAATAATTCACGAAATTTTAACTGTCATCTTGACCTGCCCTGCAAATGATGTGGTGGGACTTTGCACAACATTTAACTGTTATTGAAGTTGCAAATCATGACTTTTATTTCACTGATATATAGGGTGTATCTATTCAAACACGAAATATTTTAAGAGATACACCTATAGGTGGTAAAGAAGTCATGGAAACAATTTTTTTTTTTTTAATCTGTGTATATTACTTAAAATTAATCATTAAAAATTACTTGATATGATGATTAATTATCAAAATACACCCCGCTCGTGCCGCCACCATAGCAGCGTCCGGACATTCATAGAATAAGTAAGTAAAGGTTTTTTTGCAAAATGTCTCAAGCAATTTTAATATTATAATGATTATGTAAAAATAGAAAATATTTAGATATTTTTTTTTTTCGCTGTTATTGCTTTTTTACCACCTATAGATGTTTCTCTTAAAATATTTCGTGTATGAATAGATACACCATATATATGGTTTAATAATGCGCAACAAAAAGTTGTTGCTGTTGTTGTTGTTGAATAGTTGTTGTAGGTAAACAGGGTGTAAGGGATATCGACGCGCAAACAGGTACCATGAAAATAAAGGAAAATGATTTTAAAAAAAAACTGCTGTTCCATACATTTTGACCATGTAGATATTGCACTTTTGTATGAAACAGCAGATTTTTTCAACGCTGGTTGGTCTAGAACTATGTGCTGAATACGTAATAACTAGAGATCGGATATTCGGATGCATATTTACCTAAAGTTAATTTTTAGCTGTGAAAGTAGGGAAGCGGCTTCTTAAAATATAATTTTTGCTAAAAAAAAATCCCGGGATGGCAGGAACACCGGGTATGGATAACTAGTCGGGTGTGTAGTATGGAAGCGACTTAAAAAAAAATATTTATTAAATGAAACCCCGGAATTCTTATATTGCATAATTATTCGTATCCAATGTTCTTTAGTTAACCAAGTTATGTATCCTAGTTTTTAAGCAATGTCAAAGGTTTTTGTATCAATAAAGATTTTTTTTTTTGTTCAGATTTTTATTTATTCATTTTTAACCCCCGATGCAAATATGTGTTTGTAGGGTGTAAGAAAAATGGTGTGTTAGTTAAAAGAAAAACAAAAATATATTTTTTTATTTATTAAATTAAGTACTATATCCTGATTGGGCGTAAATATTACCTCGGCTACTCAGATAGGTAGATATGCATCCGATTCTATAGTCAGAAAAAAATACTAAATTGGTCTATTCCAAAATCGCGGGATTTTGAGAAGTGCATTCCATATAAGCCAACATTTGAAAGTAAGTAAATATACATCCGATTCTATAATCAGTAACCTAAGTGTGTCGATCCCGAAACCGCGAGATTTTTTCCGATACAAAAGCGCATTCCATATTAGCCAACAACTCAACTTTAGGTGAATATGCTTCCGAATATCCGATCTCTAGTAATAACAGTTTGTATGTTAAATCGTGTATACTTTACATAGTTTGCCTAGACTCATTCCCATACCTTTATCATCCGCATAGAAATCTCGCTCTGGCGACAGTTCGTCGCCACTCCACGCGCCTGTACCTTCTGCACCCGACCACCATTCTTCTGCGCATTCTGAAGGAAACAATACTTATCAATAAGTTGATTAAGCCTCTCTTTGTAGCCCTGACCACCGGTAGCTTGGGCCCGGTACCCGATACCGGTGGGCTACAATGTTTTAATATTTTGAATTGAATTAATATAAAAAAATAAAATAAAAAATTACTTTATATGTGTATTAATATTGAATAAAGGAAACTAATAAATTAAATAAAACCGGAGTAACAATCATATTTTTATATTTTAAGTAATAACGAATTTAAATGCGCTTTCCTAATGAAGTTAGCGTTTTTACGTATTTAATTGTAATACGTACAAAATTAGGGCTTATTCCACTAATCCCCCCTGAGAGAATCCCCCTCAGTGGAAAAAACTGAACCCTAATGTAAAAAAAATCACATTCAGGGGATCTTGGAATAAGTTATTTTTTGTTTTTTCAATTCTGGTTTTCCCTCCTTAGCAGGATTATCAGGGGTGAATTCTAGACTGTTTTCAGATTCCACTTTTCCTCCTAAGGGGGATTTACAGGGGGGATTTGTGGAATAAGCCAAAATTAGATACTCCAACAAGGTTTAGTTCAAAATTATTTGGTAACGTCAAGAATTGTGGCATTCGCCATAATTCCATTTATCGTGGATAAAACGTGTGAGTGTCACATGTCATCTCTTTCCTTCGTTTTATGACCGCGGCTAAATACTACAGACAGTATTTACCAGGGTCAGTGACTAGACAGGGTTCAGTCTCAGAATCCAATAGATCGGCAGAATTATCGTTATCATCGGACACGTGCGAGCGATCGTCGTCCTTGCCCGGGACAGTGGGGGCGGCGGGGGCCGCGGGGGTGGCGGGACTGGCGGGGTTGGCTGGTGTGGGCACGGAGCGCAGTGCTCGCGCCACGTTGACCAGTAGACCTGCGCCAGCCACTTCCTCCTCGGGAGACAAAGCCTCGCCACTGTCGCTGCGGCTGTAATTAAAACGTGTTATTTCTTGCGGTAAAAGAAACCGTACAGATATCTGAATTTAATGTTCTATATTTGCTAACATTTAGTGAGATAGTGTATACAGGATTAAGGTGAATCCAGCCAGGGTTGCGGGTTTGACCGACAGGGATACCGAGGCCCTGGCACACAGGCAACTTAAGGAACACGGGTGGGTTTTAGTCAGTAAAAGTCTGACATGCCCTCCCGCTCCGCCCAGAGCAGGAGAAGTTATTTGATAATATGCTAGGGATGGGCCGAACATGGGTTTCACCGAATATGAACATTCGGTCGAATGTTCGGTAAAACTTTTACCAAACCAAATATTCGGCATAATTGATTCCCTTACGTGAACAGTATACAGGCCTGAACTTGTTCACGCAAAGCGCGCGGATTGCCGCTGCACCGTCCCGCCCGCTACCCCCGGAGTAAATTTCGCCCGGAACAGCTGCATACTTGTCTTATATTTTGTTTTTAATAACCATCTTTTTTATCTACTGTTATTGAAAATAAATCTACAGTGTCGACAAAAACAACCACTTTGCCGAACATTCGGCGATATAGCCGAATATTCGGCCGAATACGAATATTCGGTAAACCTGCCGAATATGCCGAATACCGAATATGAAAGGAATATTCGGCCCATCCCTATAATATGCCACCCCAAAAAAAGGGTTAAAGTAAATTAAAGCAAAATTTCACAGATCTGATGGACATTGATTTTTAATCATAGTTAAAAACAAATGTTTCTTATCAGCATGTGCAGTTGACTAAACTTAAGCATGCTCACTTAAGAAAATATTTCTGCGAAAGCGCAGCTAGTGACAAATCACACCCCTTCCTGGTTTCGCCCAATTAGTGACAATATACATTTGTGTGAGTAAAGGTCGTGTCCTTTAAGGTTAAAGTTCGCGAGCACATTCGTAAGAAGCTGGCAGTATCATAACAACGGAAATGTTATAACATTGTTTGTTTAATTAGTTTTAGTATATTCGTGTATTTATATGTATTTATTTGTTCTTATATTTATATATAATTAGGTATATTTATCTTATTTATAGTTATGGTATAGGTATATCTAAGGATATTCCTATATGTATACAATTATTCCTCCAATTTCATAATTGCACCTACCACTGTTTGTCTCTGCTCCACCCAAAGGTTGACTGGTAGAAAATGCCTATGGCATTAAGTCCGCCTCTGTACATTTTTTTGTGCTAAAGTATTAAATAAATAAATAAATAAATAATAACCGGCACGAGTCGTGAGCACAGATGGGCAGTAGTGGGGGCAAGCTCGCGCATGTACATTTTCGGCTAAATAAAAATGACATGCGAGAGTCCAATAGACGACGAGTATCGACTGACGAACCAATCGCATGCAGCTCGGCGCCCCCCGGCTTTTTCATTCCGCCAAAGAGACCTAAAAATTTACTACTGCGCAGGTGTCAGTTTGTGCTCACGACTCATGCCGGTTACTATAACAAAAGATAACTAACATTAGCTAGAGTGCAGCAGTGCCAATTTTTCTGTGTATTGTTGTTTTAATTTCATAATAAGAACTTTACGATATTAGTGTAGATAAATACAGTTTGACAATAGTGCCGATTCTCTTGTACACCGAACTCAACTAACTAAACTATCACTAAAATTCCTTACTTTTGGCTATGAGAATCTTAAAGCTATTCTGCAAAAAAAAATCTCTAAATTTGAAAATAATTTTGACACAACTAAAATCGAATTTGAAAACCACATGGTATTTTTTTTTTCTTTTGACTTCGCAACGTGGTACTTGTTTGCCTTACCCTGTGTATTTTTTTAGCACCAGAGGCGCGCAGGGGGGGGGCATCCTCAACGTGTTTTATATGTAATTGTTCACTTTTTGTATGGAAAATATATATATATATATTTTTTTTTGATTATGTTGAGTTTTAGGAGTTTATGGCTTTTATTAAGGAGGTCGAAATATTCATTATTTTTGCGATAGGACACAGCATTTTCGAGATATGTATAAGCACCTGAAATCGAGTTGGTGTTAATTTTAGTTCAGGACAACAAATTTTATTCCACACCTTTTTAATCGCAAAATAACAATTCATAAAGAGTTACACTAGCCGTGCCCATTAAAAAATCGTCTTATAAACAAGTGAGCATAGCGCGCTCCTAGTGTGAGTGTCACACTTGTAAACATCATAATACGAACACGACTAAAATACGCTTCGTGCATCCTATTGGTTAAAACGCATGCATTGGGCGATCGAGTCGTGTGCCGTGGCATGCGATGATCGCCTTTAAGGTAAGCATGCGGAACTTTGGCCCATTGTACACACGGCTACACATCAACCTATACATTTCCAGAGTAAGCTGACCTCTCATTATATGGAAATCCTATACAATGCGAGATCAGCTTATACTGGTAATGTATAGTTTGATGTGTAGCCGGTTGTACTGTCCCACTAAAATAATATATAGGTTGGAAAATATTCGTTTCGGTTTCCATCAGATGTGTTTTACTAAACGTGTTAGTATACAAGATCGTCGTATGTCACCTGTAGAGCTCGTTGTGGTACACAGTGGGCTCCAGGTCGCTGGGCAGGCGGTAGGCGAGGTGCACGGCGCGCGTGAGGCGCGACAGCCTCTGCGCGAGTGCGTCGAGGGCCAGCAGCGCCCGCGCGCCGCCGCGCCCGCGCGCCGCGGCGGCCAGCGTCTCCTGGCGGCGCTGCTCGCACATGCGGACTAGCTGACGACATTCCGCACGCCTAAAGCAAACCCAAATTAGACTTGAATTGGGCCATTTCAAACTAGCTGGCGACATTAGTCTTGAGACGAATAGCAATAAAACATACATAAGAATTTATAACATCATGATTTTAAGTAACGCGCGTCACAATGGCTTTTTTTTTTGTTTGTTTCTATTGAACACTGATACTCATCAAGTCTGTGAAGTTTCACCAGTTTATTAAAAACAACCCTGTATGAACTAATATGAAAAACACGCTACCTTCTATCGAGATCAGCATTAACCCTGGCTAGTTCGGTCTCGGCGTCCCTTAGCGAGTCACTCAGGGCTCCGGTCTCGGCCGCTAAGAAGTCCTGCATCTCAGCCGCCTCGCGCTCCGCCTCGCACAGTCGCGCCTCCGCCACGCGCGCGCATTCGCGGGCACTGCACGATTCCTGCAAACACAGAGATATGCATATACACAGAATATAAAATAAGATGCAGATAATTTATTGATTGTTACAAATCAGTTTTATCACTCTAGTCTCCGAAAGCCTCATCGAGTTATAGATTAGTAAATGGAATTAATTTTAATGGGCTTTAGCATTAAAGTATATATTTTTTTGTAATGTGCGTTTTATATGTGCAGAATAAAAAAAAAATATTAATCTTCTGTCGAATTTCTCCGTGTTCGGTTACTCGTAAGTAACCAAAGGTAACAGATAATCCTTCACCAGCGTTTTAAGCTTCCACACCATAAGCTAACAGTAATGTCTGTTTTAATTTTCGTTATAATCATCATCAGCTAAGTAGTCTACTGGTCATTTTTCTGAAATAACGTTCATTAGGTGGCAGCACTGAGACGTCAGGTTGCACATGTCAAAAGTGACAAAGCGCCTATATTTTCCTTAGTCGTGACTAAACGAATGATGAACGTCATCATATATTTTATATTCAATGTAGAAATGGGAGACCTCTTGTCAGTGGCGCCAACTGGTGGCATGTATTTTCATGAAAACCCTCATTGCACGCCCATACAACTTTAATTTAGATTATTACCTCTTTTTTTCTTATTGAGCAAATATTATTTGAAGTTGTACTTACCACGTGCAGCTTGTTGCATTGTTCCCGTAGTGCGTCTATTTCGGCGCGTTGCTTGGCGGCTAACTCTCCGGCTGAGCGAAGTTGTTCCTCCAACGCGCGAAGGCAGCCGTCTGCACCTGCGCCGGCGCCTGTGAAAGAAAAAGTTGTATTAATATCGATATTTTACATTAACATAGTTGGGAAAAGGCTAAGCAGACTATGATGTATAATTGCTGCGTTGTTTTATCCTGCAACGGGATATAGCCCTCCTCCTTATTATGCTTTTTTAAGTCACCTCCTGTTCTACATCCTCCTGACTCCTTCTCTCTTCTGTTTAACACTAGTTTTTACCGAATGAATGATTGAATGAAATGCACTGACCCCAGCGTGGTTAAACCAGACTCGATTACTCGAATGAACCCAAAGATTCGCACTAGACCCTGGTGACTCATGTTGCATGATGCTACAGTGACCATTTCATATCAAGGAGTAGACCGGGGGGCACGATAATGTTACGGAAGACGTGCCCATAGGATATGGAAGGATTATTAGAGCCGTACCGGATATGCATCCTTGAGATATTTATTTATAAGTGTTTTTTTTTCACGACGTCTCCGGCAGGTTGGCTCCGATCAGGTCCAGCTGCTTCCTCGACTCTTTGTTGTGCTGCTTTTATATTGTGTTACACGTTACTGTTTCCAACTTCCTCGTCTGAAGTCTCGCTACTATCCGTTTCAGGGTTCTTGTAAATATCGCTAGAGCTTTCTTAATCTTGTCTCTATCTTCAGCCGTGTCCATCCAAAAGTTGATTTAGAGCAATAATGTCATCGACTAATCTTTCTAATCCATTTTAAATTTAAGAAAATCTGGTAAAACTACTGTCGAAACGGAGTAAATAAGCACCAAGTTTATGTAGAAGCGTTAAGGGGTATGCGTCAGGGTAGCCCGCGAAATTCAAATTTTCTTACCTCTTTTTGCAATTTGCAGGTCAGTATCCGTTACCCTGACGCTTTCCCCTTAAGCAGATTATTTGACATTGAATTGAAATCATGGCGTTAGCTTTGAAAGAGGGATCGGAGAAAAGAGTTTCTTTTAAAAATATTAATATTCAAATAAATAAATCAATAAAATATGTAATATTCACAAGCAGCAGAGCCCACAAAGCTGTCAAAACCTCCAGGTTTAACAGCTCCCAGTCCCATTTCATAGCAATATTTTCAATTTCAATCACGGGAAAACCTATTCAATAGGTTATATTAGAAGTATGTTTACACAGGTGGCGCTATTTTGATAAAAGTTATCAATACATCCAAACATATACATATATTCCGACATATAAGCTGCAATTTCCTTAGAATATTATATTTATATATTTTTAAACAACTGATAACGATAAATCGTCGCAATAAAGGATAAGGATTCCTATATACCTTGATAACCTTAAAATCCGACAAAATATAAACACACAAAACTGCGTTTAAAAGGCTGTTTATAAAAGCAATTATCATTTTCTGATTTCTGCAATCTGAGGATCGCCATGACATATAAAGAGGTCGCATTGGTAATTAACGCGAGAATTGAACCGGAATTGATCGGAGGTAAACTTTTACTATAGTGTGGTGTGAGGTGTCTACCCCAGTGACCTTACACTAAGTTCACCAAATGTTTGCGGATCATGACTGTATTCGTAATTCAAACGTCCGAACGAATTTGAATGAATGAGATCGCATTTCGCTCATCGTGAGCACGCAAGTTAAATCTATTTCTGGCTATAGCCATACTAGCTACTACTGGCTAGCTCGCTGTTGATATGAAAGCAGCACCAAAACGTTTGTACTGCATTGTCTATGCTAGTATTTTCCCCTTTGAAAGGACGAAGGAGGAAGACCCTTTGAGGGTCTGTCATATGTATGACGGGCATTAATGTACGTATGAAAATTGTTGTGCTGAGAATAAAAATAATGTTGTTCGATATTTTTTATTGGGATATTGTAATACTGAGTTTTGTTTAATTTTCCATCTGCTGAGTCGATGAAATAAATGCTTACCGTTCCTTTCTTTTTCATTAATATGTGAATGTGACCCAGTTTCAATTCAAAGAAATACAAGACAATAGAAATATCTAAAGCACGCCTCACAACAGACATTCTACACGGAGTCTGTAAAGGTCTTTTTGCTCGACTACAGATGACTGGGGGTGTCACAATCATGAGCACTTGTTTTTATAAAAAAGCAAAATAATAATGTAGGTACTCGGGTATGGAGTACAAAAACCCCGCTGACGCGAGTGTAATTCCGTACAGCCAAATGCTCTTTTTTTGGGTAAATGAACGGCTGTTAGAGACCAAAGAAACGATGGATGGATTGTGTGAAACATTATATAGTTTAGCTAATAGTTTATGGAAGAAAAAGACATGACGCCCTGGCACCAAGTAAATTGCGATGAGCATAGGAGGACGATGATGAACAGCTATGAGAGTACTAAATAATTTTGGAAGAAACAGCAGGGTGGTGCAAACAGGCCTAGATAATCTAGATATTTAAGGTTGTCAGACTCACCAGCACCGGCTAGATCCAGAAGCCTCTGCGAGTTTCGGTCTAGTTCCGCGATGGCAGCCAGGCGCGCTGCCCGCTCGGCCGCCAGCTGCGCTTCCGCCCGCTGCCGCCGCTCCCGCTCCTCGGCAGCCGCGGCCAACGCGTTGGCGAGCCGAGTGGCCTCGGCGTCGCGCGCGCTCACTTGCACGCCGCGGTGACAACGAGTCACTTCCACGCGACTGGAATGGACATTACTCATCAGTATGGTAAAGGTTTCAAGTTAAGTTTGTCTGATTAAAACGTATAACTCAATCTTTACGTTCGCTTTGCACCGGAATGAATGTGTTTCATAACGAAATGAGCTAATTTACGTCCGCTCGTAGTAACGCTAGGTTATGTGGGCATTTAGGTTGATTTACGAAACGACATCATTATGTTTCATGAATAAGAATTATGTGACTTACTTTTCAATATTTGGCACAATTCCTGCCAGTGCTGACTCGATGTCAGTACCAATTAGCACTGTCTGGGAGGTTTTCTCTGCGTAGATGCGTACTCGCGTCTTGATTGTGGAACGAGAGGAAGCGGAGCGTGTGACGGTGGGACGTCGTGAGGAGGGCGGAGTACCCTCGTGTTTCGGAGAACCTTCTGGCTCCGCATCACGTCTCCTGCGAGGTAGAGTCGCATACTTGTCGGCAGCCACTCGTGTCGCGTTCACGTCCGCCACAGTAGTCAACCGCGGTCCATTTGCTGGCCATCTTTTCTCCTCACTCGGCGAGTTCGGCGTCCGGCACCGAGCTGTCGAGGTTTTGGTAGGTTTCGCGCGCAGCGCGGGACTCTCGCGAACGAGATTGGGCAGATCGGCTGTCGGCCGGATGCGAGGTTTCGGTGTGAGCGGTCGAGGCTTTTCTGGTGGAGTTGGTTTCTCCCGACTTCTAGCACGTTCACGGGTGGCCAGGTTAGGACCGCGCGGCGCCGTCACGGGTCGCGGGGCTGCCGAACCGACAGGTGAGCTGCGTTTCGGCTCAGCGACGTTGACATTGACGCGACGTCGCGGGCGCGGCGGTGCGCCGGCAAGTGACGAGCTCTCCGAGCCGCAGCCGGAGCCGCATGAAACTACACTGGAGGCGCACGATCGGGACCCTCCACCGCTGCTGAGGGCCCGACCGCAGCCCTCTACTCCGCTGTCACTGCCCGCTGCACCAAGAGCCAGTTCATCTCCTGCTGGCAAGCTATCTAGGTCGCCCAGCGACCTTGCGTCGTCGTTCGGTTCGGTGGGCTCGTGCTCAACAAAAGGCTCCTTAACCAATGGTGCTGGACACTTGACTTCCGCATTCACAGTTTCAGCAACAACGACACTCTCTTCTTTTTTATTTTCACTTTCTTTTTCGTCATTACTACTATTCTTATTATTATCTTCATCTTTAATATCTACATGTGTAACACTAGTAGCGAGGTTCTCTCCTTCCGGCTTTGTCTCTGTGTTAGGAACATCTTCATTAGGCTGTACGTCGACTGTCGGCGGGCCGGCCTCGCCGGGGCAGGCAGTACTCTCCTCGTCCATGGCAAGTTAATAAATATCACATGTTCTGAAACAAAACAAACGAGGTCCGTTGAGAAATTAATGTTAGTTAGCGATGTGATCGGTGCGCAGTAATCAGTTCGCTGCAGCGGTATTGTGGGCTGTCGTCCATTGTGCGCCGGCCCTTGGGCACGGCTGCACTGGCGCAATCTCAGGGGAGCTTATTGCTATTGTTCCGGGTGACGCCTATTCAAGTACTGTCTATGCTAAAATAACTGTGAAATGAACAATCCTACAATTAATTTGTATAAAGATATGATATATTGTTGCGATTAAATTGGTGTTATGATGCAAAACTTTTACATAAACAACAGTTTACGTATATGACAAGGTTCACGGCTTCGATACAGGTTTATGGCTTCACGTTGCGTTCGCGTCCGTAAAAATACTTGTCCGACTACGTTTAATACTTGTACTAGTACAAGGCATTCAACTACATAAAAGCCGAGAAGTGTTCTCGGCAAAAACCTAGGTATCAAATGGTGAAACGGCCAACAATGAGCAAAACCTATCGACGTATTGTGTAGCAACTATGCGGAGTAAAGAATAGTTCTCATGAACGGGCCTCCAGTCGGCCTCGCCTATTCATACTTATCTGGGTGCAATCTAACGTTTTGCGTCAGGGTTTCAGAAAGAAATATCTTCCCATGTATAACATAATAAGTACCTCAATATTCGTGACAAACGGCATTAAAATTATCTTAAATGTATCGATAGATTGTCTTCGTGGAAATCGTCAATAACGGCAATGTCTAGTATAAAAATATCAGACTATTGTACAAGTATTTGAAACGTCGACCGATAACAATGACGTGATTGCTCATATTCAAACATAATAAGGACGACTCCTTAGCCACTTGGACTTGATAGGTACGTTATCGGCTGTAGATTCAACAAGAATGTAACATATTTTTATATATATGAAGAACTGGAATATAAACATAGGTGCAACTTGAGTCACATCAAAACACTCAAGAGCGAATTTCTGTTATCAAACCACGATTATTTCCATGACGAATATCCTACCATTCAACTGTTACAAAATTTTAAAACCATGCATGTTGCTGAACATCCTATACATTAAGGAACCATTCCCTTTTATACTACGTATTGATACGTGTAACCCAATGGGGATACGAGAGCAGGGTCATTGTACTGCGATTTGCTGGGGGGGCATGAAGGCGTATTATACAAACACTGAGTTAAGGCTATGGGCACCTATACAACGTGTTCACTATTCAATTTGTCACGGTAATCATGTAGCGACGCGCCGTCTACGCACCCACCGATAAAATTACGAATGTTTATTTTTATATCCGCGATGCAACATAAAGTCAAAGTCAAATCATTTATTTCAAATAGGCACGAAGATGCACTTTTGAACGTCAAAAATTACATGAATAGTTAATTGATTCTAGTTGCGCCTTCCAAAATGTAGTTATGTATGGAGAAGAATGGGCAAGAAACTCCATACTTACTCTTTTAAAATGTTAACAATAGTTTGTATACATTAATTAATATTTATAGATACAACAGACTTGTTGCTGGGCATTAATTAATCTAGAAAGGCCACGGCGAAGGTCTAAAGTCGTTGCCTCGCGTTAGAAAAAATGCGTTGGCTGTAGAGTAGTAACAGATGAGTAATAAAATGCGCATGAATAAAACAGCTCTTATGCTAAGTTAATAGCAGACACAATAACGATAAAAAGACAGACAATCGATATGCATTCATCAAAATGGCCATCGTCAGTTTCCACTTGAGCGACTTTCTTGCAGATCACGTTTAAAATACAAATAAGCTATCTATGCTTTACTTGATATTCTAGAGGGGGCTGATTGCGCCATGCCAGAAACGGAGCACGTAGACATCGCGTTTTTTCTTAGAGAAAACATTGGATTTCTTTTAGAGGCAAAGGTAAAAGTACTTTTAAAACCACTCCCTCCATCAACGTTAAATGATACGAAGATTATGATTCATTTTTTTATTTTATTTAATGTACTATTGGGCCATAACTTACGAAGATAGAACGTATGTGTTATAAAAGTGAAAATAATCTTTATGACTTGGCATACCATTATTAGGTAACCATTATTCCAAGTATTAAGGAGCTTTATTTTCACTTCTATTTCCAGGTACTGTACCTATATCATTAACTAGCTTCCTTGTTCCCCCGATCCACCGCGTCGCATCGCATCGCCCACCCGCGCTATTAATTCGATTTCGCTTAGTGTTCTTTCTGAATTTAATAGATACCTTTTGCTCGGCTCCTAAGGGTCGTAGAGTGATGTTAAATAGAATTAGATCCTCAAGAATTGGGCAATCAAATGCAAAAATATTTGTTCAAATCGGACTGGTAGTCCTAGAGATTAGCGCGTTCAAACAAAAAAACAAACTCTAGCTTTATTATATTAGTTCTAGCTTCTGCCCGTAATTTCGTCCGCGTAAAATCTATACTAATATATAAAGCTGAAGAGTTTGTTTGTTTGTTTGTTTGTTTGTTTGAACGCGCTAATCTCAGAAACTACTGGTTGGAATTGAAAAATTCTTTTTGTGTTGGATAGTCCATTTATTGAGGAAGGCTATAGGCTATATAACATCACGCTACAACCAAAAGGAGCGGAGCATAAATGAAAAATGTTGCAAAAACGGGAAAAATTATTCTTTTTGAGAGCTTCCGTTGCGTGCGCTGCGTAAACGGTTTAAGTTAGGCAAATATAATGAATGATGGAATTGATCCTCTTTAAATTTTCTAAAAAAAAGTCTGCGACAGCATATGTCTATCTTTTAAGATTGACTCACTATAACCTTTTTTATGGTAATCAAATTTGTTCGAAATTAATGCATTATTTGCGAAGGAGTTTTCATAAACATGGTATTAATCCTTATCCAAATAAATACGTTATTCATCACAAGTATTTAATTTTGAACAAAGTTGCCCTTACATCATTTAATTTCAATGAATATCTTAGGAGATATAACTGTTTTATAATAACTCCGCAGCAAAGTAATGATCAACTCTGCGAGGTAGTCTATTCTAAAGCTGAAGAGTTAGTTTTTAGGGTACCGTATCCAAAGGGTAAAATGGGACCCTATTACTAAAACTCCGCGGTCCGTCTGTCTGTCTGTCTGTCTGTCTGTCCGTCTGTCACCAGGCTGTATCTCATGAACCGTGATAGTTAAACAGTTGAAATTTTCACATATGATGTATTTCTGTTGCCGCTATAACAAAAAATACAAAAAAACAGAAAAAAAATAATATTTAATATATGGCTGCCATACAACGGACATGATTTTTTTGCCGTTTTTTTTGCTCTACCCGCGTGGATGTCGGTTATCGTCTAAAAAAGTAGCCTATGTCCTTCTCTATATCCCAGGTCGATCGGTTCAGCGGTTTAGGCGTGAAAACGTAACATACAGACAGACAGACAGAGCTACTTTCACATTTATAATATTAGTATGGATAGCTTTTGCCCGCGGCTCCGCCCGTTTGGATGTAGGTTATCCCGTAAAAAAGTAGCCTATGTCCTTCTCCATGTCCCAGGCTATCTTTGCCAAATTTCATGACGATCGGTTCAGCGGTTTAGGCGTGAAAACGTAACATACAGACAGACAGACAGACAGACAGTTACTTTCACATTTATAATATTAGTATGGATAAGGATTTGTATGGATGGTACGGACCCCTTCGTGCGCGAGTCCGACTCGCACTTTGCCGGTTTTTTGTTTTTTGAACGCTCTAATCCCTGGAACTGCGAGTTGGATTTGAAAAAATCTTTTTGCATTTTACAGCCCAATTCTTGAGGAAGAATTACATTCCTATTAACTAGAACACCATTTTTTTTTAAATGAAAGTTTATGCGAAAACGAAGTAAAAGCACGGGCAGGCAATGTGTTGCGACGGGGTGGATCGGGGGAACAAGAAATTTAACGCGGACGAAGTCGCGGGCAGAAGCTAGTGTCTTATACCCCGACCCAACGCGTCGCATCGCATCGCCCGGCCGTGATTTTACTTCGATTTTGCTTGGTGTTCTTTCTGACTTTATTCCTTTTGCTCGGCTTCTAAACGTCCTAGCGTGATGGTTGAATATAGCATAATACCTTTCCACAAGAATTGGACTATGAATCGCAAAAAGATTTTTTTCAAATCCGACTGGAAATTCTAGAGATCAGCGCGATCAAACAAAAAAACAAACAAACTCTTCAGCTTTATTATTAGTAGTTAAATAGATGACACAATAATTGAATTCAAACAGAAACTTTAGACCTGTATATTTTGTGGACGGCGACTTAAACTTTACAATTTATATTCTGTTTCGAAACCCACCAAACTTTATTGCCGAGTAGATTTGAATTTGTTCGCCAACTGTTCTTTTTCCCAAATTAAGGGAATGCGTATATTTTTCAACTCAAAAGCATTAGTTATCGTGGAAACGTCAAGCCCACACGTAATCATAACCTTTAGAATAGAGTGGCATAGTAAAATTTGACGATCCCTACCGTACTAAACTAAGAGTCCGAGAGTTCCGTTAAGAATTGTCTCAGACACGAAACGAGACATCAATCGATACATCTCGATTCTCAATATAATTTCGCTTATGTACCCAAACCAAACGTTTCAGGTATTTGGCTAGATTCCATCTCTAGGCGTCAGTTCACCGACATAGTTCAATTATTTTACCTAACTTACATTTGGGTTAATGCACGCAATTTGTAAACGTGTACTAACCAACTGCCCACAATGTACAATCAGCAATTTATAATTTTGTTTTGAAAGCGAATTGTACGTAAATAAAATATAAAAAGGTTGTAGTATAGCTACGTTTCAAGACAAGGCCACAATTAAATAACACGCGTATCTTAACTTCGTGGTCATATCTTCAAATGTCTACAACCGAAATTTTAAAAATAAATTGTTTTTCTCTTCTCTGAACAGTTTACTTTAACTCAAACAAATATTTAGTCCAAAACAAATGTTTAAAAATACATCAAAGTTCCAGTTTTAGATACGGTTTGTACTTACTACTGCCTTTGCGAGCAATATCTTATTCAGATGTGGCAGAAGACAGACATATAGAAGAATTTTCAATCAAAGGCGGCATCGTTTACCACTTGGGAACTTATTTTTTGCGAGGCAATCATTTATCCAGTTCCATTTATCGAAACTCGTTTGACAATGCTACCTTAAAGGAAAGAAGAGGTTTCCATTTATGATATTCAAATTATGATAATCTCAGACACACAACAGATTTGCATAACAGAGTATATTTGTGCGTATTTCTTTTTATCTCGTAGAATTTTTCGAACGGGATAAACTCACAAAGAGCCTGCCAAAAAGCAACATGAAACCACATTTGGTTGTAAAGCAGCACTTGTGACAATACATGAAACAGCAGTTGATGTCTCTGACGACCTTTATACGGTTTACACGGGACATGACGCAGCTTCATTGTATGGTATTCTTTTATTTCCAAATAAGTGTGAAGGTAAAACACATTACGGACGTAACATAGAAGTAACACTGTCGATATTATTGGTAAACAAGGACGGTATCATGGGAGAGTGAACAAACAGCGCTGATGTCTGTCGCTGACACATTGATAAGCTCTTCTCCGACACATTGACAAGGTCTTCTCCGAAAGTAGTAGCTATTAAACATTTTCCCATTGATTGGCACTACAGTAAACACATACTGTCGTCATCAATCATGTCACGTTATTCAACGGAGGTTCTCACTAACTTAGCATAAAAAGCCATGCGGTGCTTAACATCAGCTGAAGATCTAGGCAACACGTACGGAATAAATATGGAGGTCTGGGAATAAAAGAATAACATAATTTATTAACTGCTCATTATCCTGAGTATGTCGTAAAAAGAAAACAAGTAAAGGATAGGAATATTGCTCTGCGCTGGTTGTTGGATATTAAAAGGCCCGACCACTTAACTCTACTCAGATCGATTAAAACTGAAAAGTACTCCGAATGAGGTTTAATTAGTGCTTTCGTTCAAAAAACTTGTCTCAAAGCACGCAACGTAAACGGAACGTAATTTTATGTACATATGTTCTCTATAAATAAGCAGCACATTAGGCAAATGAAATGGTGTAACAAATCTACATTCCGACACAGTTTTTGCTGAAACGTATATTATAATTAATAACTGACGTAAATAAATGATAGATTGGCGTGCGTTGAAAAAAAAAAAAAATTCTAACGACAAAATGAGAGCAACAAATCATTCTAACAACATAGCACAGACCTTGCAACTTAAGTGTAAAAAAGAAATAGTAGAACTTGATTGCAATGGCTAAGTCCGTCATTTCTTGATTTGAATTACAGATAGATACCTGCTATAGACCTCAATAAAAACAGGATTTTTAGAGTAAAAAACAAACTGCTAAAATGTGTTATCAGTTTCGTAGCACGTATCGTAGCGCGCCTATGAATTTTGGCTAGGTCCCCAGATCTCAGATTAAACACTACGAAGAAAATTTTAAATGTTGCCCATATTCTCATCAGACTTAATACTATAATTAGTAAACTGTTCATGTATTTCCTTCTTATACCTTTACCTAACAGAGATCAAAGACGTAACATCCTAGAATTAAAATTCATTTTCTTACATCAAATTGCACCAGGAGATTATAAAACGTCGGCCATTTTATGTTCATGCAATTGGCACGTCCTTCCGTGTCATAGGTGGACGAGGCAAGGTCGTTACTCCGGCTTCGATGCGGACGCGTGATTTGGCAAAGTTTTTATAGACCATGGAACCCGGCCGCCAAATTGAGCGACGCTACATCATCGCAGAATATAATATAATAAAATATAATTATAATTTAGTATCCAAATTCTACGTTACCAATTTTAACGATATTTTTGAGTTGGTGAAAACATGATTGACACCAGCAATTTGGCTGTCTACGAAAAGCTTTTAATAACCTAAAAGTGCTCCAAAATTGTCCCTTTTAAGAAAATCATCATCATCATCATCATCATCATTTCAGCCGAAAGACGTCCACTGCTGGACATAGGCCTCCCCCAAGTACCGCCACCTCGACCGGTTCTGTGCTTCCCGCATCCAGCGGATTCCTGCGGCTTTCATAAGGTCATCGGTACACCTTGTGGGAGGCCTTCCTTAAGAAAATAGTAATCTTATTTAAAAAATAACAATCTTACTTTAAAAATAACAATCTTATTTTATAACTACGATAACATCATGTCCCATTAGCATTGGTACATTGTATACATTTTTGGTCGCTTGCTCCTGAATCTAACTGGTTAACCCATTGATGTATAAAAAGATGAAGATGTACGCGCTCCTCGACGTGGACTGCATAACATACGCCGACCGGCACAACTTACCTTAGTCACAATCGAACTCGCGTTTGTGTAGCATATATGCAGCACGTTAAGTAAAATTACCGTAATCGTCTAAATAAGCAGCAACAGCTTTCCTGTGTTTTCAAAATGTGCACAAATAATATTCACAAACCAAAAACAAGTTCCACGAGATTACTTTCCACTCGTAAGTATATCCAAACTTCTTTAAAATTCTCCTGAATAATATTGCTGTCTATCTAGGTCGCCATTTGTTTCCGAGTTGATATGGGTACGTAAGGGCGGCCGTACACGGACTGCTTCAAGCAGTTGAGACCGACTGCTTAAAGCCGCGACCGCGCGGTGAACTATTTTCATTCATTCGCTGCCGTACACACGACTGCTCGAGCAGTCGCGACCGCTTCAAGCCGTCAACTGCATGACGAAATTCCATCGTGCCGTCGACCGCTCGCGAGCGGTCGCAAGGCATACACCGACTGCTCGAGCCGTTGACTGCGCTAGAGCAGTCGATAGCTCTCCGAACTCCCCCCGTCCCTTGTGGCCTCGCGGCGTCTGTCTGTCTTGTCTCATTTGTCGACTGATCTTTGAATTCCAAAATTGGACGAACCCAAAATTTTCTCTTTTGACGTCGCCGCCGTCGTCTCCGCTTGAGCAGAAGCAGCAAAAGCAGTGCTTCCTCGTCAGAATCCATGACTCGACTGTGGTAGAAAATCAACTGCTCGAGCGGTTGGTAGCGACAGCTCGAGCAGTCAACAACCGACCGCTCGAGCAGTCCGTGTACGTCGCTCAGCCGCTAACTGCTCGAGCAGTCCGTGTACGGCCGCCCTAACAGTGAAAATTATTGCTATCTCGCTCCCGCTACAGCCCACGCCATATCTCTTGCTTTTTCGATTGTTGATGCATGTCACACGACTTAAGGAAATGTAGTTGTGTGGGTATGTTTACATGTAACTGTTTCTACTTTTTAGTCCAATATTGTTTGCGTGACATTAGAGCGGTGCCTTATCTTCCTCTTTATACACATCAATTGGTTAACCTGAAAATATTTGCCTTTTGGGAGCCACCCTATCCGCCTAGTTACCGATAGTTCACTTTATTAACGGTGTCTGTTGCCACGCATAAAATTATTATGTCGGCCATAACAGGACTTGGGGCTTGGCCCACGTCCCCTAGGGCTCGGCACGTTTACAGCTAATGTCTTGTCGTTCATCGCCATCACTGAAACACCGATACGTTTTAATGTGCATTTTATGAGCTGATGTAAAACAGATATGTTGAAGTTTAAAGCCCTACCCAAAAGCTTCACAATCAATTTATCTTTTGTCTGACGATTTCTTCGAATAAATCTGAAAATAAATTGGAAGGTGGGAGTGAGTGAAGTTTCACTTAAGAGTTGGGTTTTACTTTCAACTAGTATTTGTTTGTGTTTAAATAATGTATAAGTTTCTGACCGCGACGAAAGATAATTCCACAGGAATTTAATACATGGTCTACAGAAGGACCTTTGATAACATAAACAGGCACGATAAAATATTGTTTTGACCGATAATCAGACATGTTATGATTTTTTTATCCTACTTATACACTACATGAAGCTACATGCTTTAATACCTGATATGTAGGTAGCTTAAAAAACAAGTGTATAAACACAAAAAATGGTTCGATTGTGGTAACCCCTTCGTTTTGCCATTAGCGGATCAGACAGGGCGAGACCGGAAACGTAGGGTTCGGTTTATCGCCAGGCTTGCCCCATTTGACTAAATACCTAATGCAGGGAACTTTGTTAAAGTTCTAGGCTTTGTACATCATTTTTGATTCATTAGAGAACCAATACAATGATGTTGGATTTCGGCATTCGACATCCTTCACTCGCGCTCCGATTGAAACCGGCCAAGTGCGTGTCGAAACACGCACAATGACGGGTTCCGTATTGGTATGAATTTATCCCAAGAACAAACTTAACATTGTTGTTGAAAACATGTTCTTCCATACGGAATGTATGGGAGAACATGTTTTTCAACTGTAAATGTTGGTCGACTATCACTCGGTAACTTGTAAAGCCTACTTAGCTGTGACTTTTTTTAATTTTATTTTTTATCTAGGGCATCGCAGAGTGTAACCACTAAGGTTCCGACTCTTTAACCGGACTTTCCTGTGGCTGCCTTAAGCTCCTAACGAAACTTAATGCCTCCAGCCAGGGCGTAAAAACTATAAAGCCGATGGCCGTATCGTCTGCGAACAGAGCCAACTGAGCCTGTCTTTGCTTCGGGATATCGCTGGTGAATAGCGTGAACGCGAGGGGAGAAATCACAGAGCCCTGAGGGACGCCTGCGCGTAATGGGTGGGGGGCGGAGAGAGTACCGTCTATGCGATAGCGAAAAGTGCGATTCGACAAAAAGTCTCGTAAGATGAGCACGAGACGTTCCGGCACACCGAGCTGGTACAGCTTGTATAATAAGCCGTTGTGCCAGACTTTGTCGAATGCCTTCGCTATGTCAAAGAAGATCACTCCTGTCTTAAGACCGCTGATGTCTTCTACGATACGGTGGACCTGATGGGTCGAGGCATGTTGGGTTCTAAAACCGAACTGCTCATCGGGGATAAGGCCCTCGGTCTCGGCGTAGTCTCTGAGACGCTTATAAATAAGCCTCTCGTAGATCTCGTAGGTCCCTCATCAAGGTGAGCTTGGTCTACTGGTTGAGAGCTGGGCGTGCACTGGGCCTCTAGACTTTCGGCTAAGCATTCGGCTTTGCCGATGTCTTCGAAAGCGATAGACGTGTCTGAGCGGATCAGTGGGGGCATGGAGGCGGAACAACCTCAGGGGTTTTCCTTTGTAGTTGCCAAAAGGCCTGGTGGTTCGGCTCTAGATCGCTCAGCATCTTGTCCCATTCGGTGTCACGAAATTCCTTCACGCGGTTACTTACAGCACGCTGTAAGTAGCGCATGTGGACTTTGTTAGCCGTACAGGGGAAGGTGCTGTATGCACGGGTAGCCCCGTTCTTCTCATTTATCAGTGCACGTACATCGTCCGGCAACTTCCCGCGACGGTTATCCGTCGCCGAAACTCCCCTTGAACAATCGTTCAGGACAGATTGTACGTGATCTGTGAATGAGATCGCGGCCGTCGTGTCAGCGATAGAGTCAAAGAGGTCGGGGATAGAGTCCAATTGGGGGGACGTTTTGGCTTTCAAGCTTTCGCCTACTCGCCTCCAGTCCGTTACCCTTATGGTACGCGTGGGGGCATTGGGGTCGTAAAAACCTATGCGAGGGGCCATCTCTACGACAACCGGTCGGTGGTCAGAAAGCTGCGACAGTTTTCAACTTCATTATATATACTACTGCTGTGATTTTTTTCACATATCCTAGTACAACCATTTAGCTGGCAGGGGGGCGGGGGGGGCGGGGGGGGGTACCTGACTCTAACAAAAATTAGCACTTCAAAGCTTAACATTACGCAAACGGATCCCTGAATCGAAAAATAGTTTGCACAAAACCGCAATATTTTTGAACGGCCTACCCAACGATACCCCACACCATGGGATAGACGAGAAAAAATGTAACAAATTTCGTCGGTGTCTTGTGAACATTAACTTGAGTGAACCGTCTGATATCAGGTTCAGGAAGTTTACTTTTCTTTTCAGTAGATTCATCAAATCATGAGTTCATGACTCTTCTCTATGACACGCGATTTTCATGCGTCTGTAGGAAGCATCTTCACTAATAGAAATAATATACTTTTCCATGGTTTTCCGCCTATTGTCGGGTCAGGTTCCGCTTTCCAGGGAACTGGTCGAGCAATACCGGACTTGTTGCCGTGTCTTTGGTATAGCGAGTTTCTGGTTTTAGGCAGAGCGACTGTCGCTTGACTTTCACGACCATCAGAGAAGACGGGTTGGATTGGTACGATGCAGACGCTGAGGAAAGCCTGTACACAGTAGGTATACCTTTAACATGTCAGGAACTCAGAACTTTTTATTTGATCTGAGGTCAGGAAGAAATAAACAGTTCTAATTCATTAATTGGATGAGGCCATTTAAGGATTTCTCAGTAGCAGCCCACAGTCTGGATTTTTGCCCGGTTGATGTCAACAGGTTCGCCCCTTATTACATAATTACATGGGCAAACATAAAGGCGAAATGTGGGTGTTTTATAGGTACACCTCTGCCCAAACCATCGGGGAAACAAGGCATGATGTTATGTTATGCCATAAAGATATATGAACAGAAAGTCTTCTTGTTAAGACGCAGATATATGCCAGTGACCTTGAGTGGTTAGCTTGCGTGTTCTGTACTGACCTCACGCAACGCGTCGTACGTCCAGCCAATAATAGGACTCGCCCATCCAGGAGCGCTGTCCCAAATAAGACGCATTATTAAATTATTATACATAAAACAAAAGGTATTTTAATAAAACCGGTATACTAAAAGATCAATAATTAAATTATCTTTAAAAAGGTAAAGGTTTCCGAAAAATACACTCGATAGATTTTGCGTGATTCTCAGTTTTTTATCCGCGTTAGACATAACTTTACAAATTAATTTCACTATGTAATATAAATATAATCTAATATATTCAAATATTAAGTTATTATGAAAATGCTCTAATTAAACATATATTTTTTCCAAATCATTAACACTACTCGTTTAGACGTGATCTTTAGTAAAAAATCATTAAAAGTCGGTTATCGTCGCCTTAACTTTCTGCCAGAATCCCAATCGATGGTTACTTTAGCGCAAGCTGTCAAACATTGTCACATCAAGTAACAAGCTTCCACGAAAACCTTTTAACTTAGTGACGATGATCACAAAGCTGAAAGCTTGACGAATAATTCTGGGAACAATTCAGGATATTTGTTCTTCATCATCAATTCAACTTATTTTTCAGACTCATTTTAGTTCAATATTCATTCAAAATAACAGTTCAGTGCTGTGAGTTGTGGCGTCACCCAATTAATTGTTTAACTTTTTTTATAAAAATAGTAGATTTAATAAATATTAATGGATTCATTATCTAGAATCTGAATATCATAATATTATAGAAGCCATTTTGTCGTAGATTTATAGTAATATTCATCGCGTGCAATTATTAAATTGTACTATTTTTGTAATTGTATTGTTGTATAGCAATTACCATTATTAAATTGTTTTGGTTCAAAAAAGAAATAGTTGTTTAGGTATACATAATATATTTGGCAACACAAGCAAGTTGGGTCAATATAGCAAACAAGCTGCTACCCGCAACTTCGCCCGCGTGACGTTTTCTAAAATAAAAATTACTCCTTATAACATCAGTTATCTGCCAGTGAAAGACCCGTCAAAATCGGTCCAGCTGTTTCGGAGATTAGTCGGAACAAACAGACAATAAAAAAAAGTTATTTTGTTATAAGTACGACACTTAAATTTTATTTATTTGTATAGATTTATAGGATTAACTTCTGACAGTGCCCCACATAATTCGCAATTTTGACCTATTCTGTCGACCCCCCTGCCTGCCCCCTAGGTCCCGTGTCACACCGACCCCTATGACATTATTAAAGAATCTGATATCGCCCCTATGCGCATAACAATGTACTTTTCCAAGAAACGACCTCAAGTGATTCGTTTTGTTTGATTTATTCTGTAAGAATATTTTGAATATTAAATTAGAAATAAGACAAATTCAAGATTATCATAACTACTAAAAAAAAAAAAAAACAAAAGCAGATTTATAAATTCGTTTCATTATTAATCTTAATAGCATCCATACTAATCCATACAAATATTATACATATAAATGTGAAAGTAACTGTCTGTCTGTCTGGATGTTACATTTTCACGCCTAAACCGCTGAACCGATCGTCATGAAATTTCGCAGAGATTATAGCCTGGGATATGGAGAAGGACAAAGGATACTTTTTTACGCTATAACCGACATCCACGTGGGCAGAGCCGCGGGCAAAAGCTAGTGTTACATAGAGTTTTGAATGCGTTAGACACACACGTCTTAATTAAGCTTAAATAATGGAGTTCAAATGAACTATACTCCATTTACAATAGCATTAGACAAATAACGGCTAAATAACCACAATATTGTTGAAATTACTGCACTTTAGAGTTATATTTTTAATGTAAATGGTAAATAGATAACAGTGCTTTGAATTTATCGTGAAATAACGGAGTTTATTAAACGTTTACATCGAAATAACGAAAGGGTGAGAACAGTTATTTGTCTAATGTTATAATAAATGGAGTATAGTCTGGTTTTCGACTACGGAAAAACGACAAAACTTTCGAACATTTGTCATTGCTAAAGGATAAATAGCATAATCGGCCAATAATTTTTCTCTGTTGGGACACAGGCCTGTAGAGCAATTCTGTAAAAATCTCACGGTGAAAACTTAGGTGAAGTGAGCTTGAAGTGACGTGTAGATGCTTGAGATTGACACTGTTGACAGCTCACTTCACGCTCACTTCACCTAAGTTGTCACGGTGAGATGGTTACAGAATAGCACTGCTGCTCTCGGTGAGAGGGAGCGGGCCATAATCCACCACGTGGGCTCAGTGCGAGTTGGTGGATGTCATGTCTTCGAATTTTTGGTCTAGGACATGCCGGTTTCCTCACAATGTTTTTCTTCACCGTTTTGAGAGCAGTGGTATTGAAATTATTTACACAAAGTAAACTTCCTGCTTGGGTTCGAACCCACGACTTACTTACTCGTAAGTCGCGGCCGTTACCACTGGACCATCATGGTGCTCAAAAAAAAAAAAAACAACATCAATTATTTATTCAGTCATTGTTTGTTCAGATCAATTATTTCTTTGTTTGAATGAGCATCTTTCGTGTTAGGATGTAAACATGTATCATAGTCATTCAAATTGCGCTCTTCCTAAATAAGCCAGAAGCCATTACTTATTTAATTTGCAAAACGTGACTTCTTAGTTAGACATAATATTGCAACACTGATTTTCAAATATTCGTGGTGTTTTCAATAGAAAAAGAACTTGCAGACAGTTTTAAAAGGAATAAATTGAAAGAACCGCAGTTACGGATATCGCAAAGTAACCATAAACAAAGTACAGAATTGCATAGTCTGTGACAGAGACAAGGTGAAGGCTGTATCGGTGGAATCATGGCGTGCCAAGTTCAAATATTTGTGTAATCGCGGAACAACGCGAATGTTGTCCTAGCCAACAATTTTATTGTTCCCATATACACTGATTCCCCTAAGTAAGCCACCCTCGCTATTCGACTAAACACTGCGAATGCTAAATTTCTTACTTACATTGATTTTTTGGGGAAAATGTTGACGGCAAAAATTTCACACAAATGCATTATGCATTGAAGAGTTTCATCACATGTTTATGCCGCATGTAACAAAGTACTCTAAGTAACATGTGCATCATTATTGCGAAATATTTCCATACAAATAATAATTTGCAGCCAAGCATTTGATAGTAGCAGCGTTATCCTTATGCTCCGTATGTAACAAACATGTGAACGCAACAAAAGAAGAATAATTAATAAAAAAACATAATATTCAAATGCAAAATACAGTCTTTTTGTTTAAACTTGTATGAACAGCAGGTAAATGGTATCAAATGTTGTCAACTTTGGACAAGAAATTATATATTTATGTATAATGAATGTGTTTAAAAAGTTAGTAACACCCAAATGTCATAATGGGTGACCTTGAAACTTATATGAATATGTATCTATTCAAATTAAATGGTCCGATATTGATAAACGCATTTTATCTGATAACAACAATTTCGATGTCATCGTTTACAAGTTTTATTGAAAAAGAATTTCAATAACATTACTTAATTCCACTTGTGGTCAGGACCCCTGTAACACAGGTTTTCCTAGCATAGGGGTCATTGATCAATATTTTGTGTCAGGCTATTCCCATATTTAAATTAAGTGTCACTCTGTATGTGTACTTTTACGTCAAATAAAAATATTATTATTATTAACTTTACGAATGTAAAATTAATATCACTGCTACTGAAATAGTCTTTATCAATAAACGTATCTACTTAACAAAAGTATTATCAAGTGGAAAACAAAGTTCAGCCAGAACTTACCTGAAAGTTTATAGAACAGAAACAGTCTAGTCCAGACTATCAGTTAAGCTGACAAGCCAAACGGTTTCAAACAAACAAACAAACAACTGCACAGTCCCACAGTGAAGTTTCAAGTAGTCAACCGAAAGCAAGTTCGGAGGAAAATCTTATCGTAAACACGTCAATATCCGAGACGGGCGCGAATGGAACTACCAAATAAACGGGCGAGCAATGCCGACGACCGGAGGGGCGACGCGTCACCACATGGAGCCGATGTTAAAAACCCAACAATACACATGTGCCTTTCTCTATTAACATTTTGAAACAAGCAGAAGGCAGATATAACATGGCATCGTTATAGCTGCACGCCCCACACTAGATTATCAGCCTTGCAGCTGTGGACATCGAATTAAAAACAAGTATTCGCATCAAGATAGCAAGGAATGACGAAGTAGACGATGCTTGAATCCCATATTAATCGATGTTGATAAAACCATGCAGCTTTCCAAGCAGTTTCAAGAGAAGCGATTAACTTTTGTGACATTTTAATGTCATGATGAATATTAAGTGAAACAGCTTGTCGAATGCGCTCAAAATTGAGTACAGAAAGTTTCAGTCAGGAATGGAAGGGTCTCATTTGACATTTCACAAACTCCTGAAGTTTTTTTTTATCTTCAGAGAACTTGTTGGACTCTAACCTTGTTCCAGCCATTACGTAAAGTGTAATTCTATTGAAGTCGTAATGATCTTAAATTGGCAATTTGTTATGCATGGACGATTCAATTGCGTGCAGCGTGCAGCACAATGAGCAAGGATTGATCGGATACGCAGAGCGATCACTTCAGATGCAACAACAGATTTGCCGCTAGCTTTATTTGCATGTAAGATTTGCAAACATTTACATGATGATCATGAAACAAATAAAATTCATGATTATGTAAACGAGTTGCATAAACGATCCAAAATACTTTGTTCTGCGAACGTTTACATTTATTATTTACATCGAGATTACATTTGGGTAATGCAGATTAGCATTTTAAATAATGGTCTTTTTGTACGAGAAGCTGGCATATCTGCAGAAGCAGTTGTTCAAACTCAAAAAGAAAAGTATTTAGGTAAACTAACTTTGGATTTTCTGACGAAATATGATAGAAATATTGTGTGCCTGACCTTTATCAAAGACAACATAAATATTAATTATGATGAAAGTGAGGCATCAATGTATACTTGTACATTGGCACAAACAGAAGCATTATGCTAAATAAATACCCGACCGTGGGAATACGACACATTATAATCGAGACTATACTTATACATACAGTGAATCGTTTTAATGTCTAAATAAGCTTAAGAGGCTTTTAGAAAGTTAGATAGTTTTCCATAATGTGTGAAACTTACGTTTCGGTTATATCTAATTGACAAGAAACATAAAAAGACGTCGTATTTTAGCCTGATTGACGAAATTCACTATAAGAAACCATTTGAATAAACCAAGTGTCGAACTCCCCATGTCAATCCATTTAATAAACCACTACAGACACCTTCAGGTTTTCCTTCGAAAATCATGGCACTAACTAGAATAGAGCTGTTAAATAAAATCAGTGTTAAAACAGGTCCATTAAGTTGTTCAGACAGCAATATCCCGTCCAGTCGAACCTACGCAAATAAAGTTAGCCGGTAATTTAATTTTCCTTGCCTATCGCAAGCATCAAGGGCTCGCCATGAAGCGATTGAATTTTGATTTTGCCTACCTTTGGGCTTATTGATCTCGTTAATGAGCGGGAAATCAAATCGCCGGTGTGAGAAGGCAGCTGTGTCGATTTGAAATCAATCGCAAATCGCTTTCCAATCACCTGCGAACGTGATTGGAAAATCATAACATTTCTTAAAAAAATTGTGCCCGTGAAATTGTGACGCAATGTCGTAAAGATACCTTCAAATTTAAAAACCTCATAAAATACCAATACGTAACTGCTTAACGATACAAGAATAAACGCTCAGTGCGCCACTTAACGCAGTTTCATTGGCAGTTTTATTGGCAATCTGGGTCATAGCGTTTACACGAAACGCTATTTATCAAAGCTGATAATTTTCTTTGAAGTTCTCAAGTGTTCGCTGGGAGTGATCGATGCCCTTGACCGGTGTGCCGGCCATATGGCGTATGCGCTTTGATTCTCGACTGGTGAGACGAGTGCCATAGATGGCAGGCTACTCGTGATCATCCAGTACGACCTTGCTTGCACGTGAGGTGTTAAACCGGACCCAAAATAAGGTCAGGTGCCGTGCCGATGAGAGATATTTGAAAGTGCAATTAAAAACGGTATTTATAAATTGGTATTAAGTAAATTTTGGGCCAAAGTGTCCAAAAATATATTTGGTCAATAAATGCGATATATTCAAAGCTGTAATACATTCAAGATGCAAATGAAAATCATCGCGTCGCTGTCAAAAGCTTCAATGCTAAAACTAATTGATGATGCGCTATAATAAATTTTGCAACACAGAACAGAATCTCTTAAGACCGGTTTAAGACTAAGATGATTTACAACAGGCCACGATCGTATCATAGAATTCTTACAAGCTAGATTCCGAGGACCAAAATTAGGACCAGGGAATAAGAACCGCAGATGCACATAAGCATTCTCAACCATAACGCAAGAGAGACGAAGTTGATAGCAGTTATTACAAAAGCTAATTAACAGCCCCAACCTTATATAACGGTGAACATCTGTGTTAATAGAACGTTTTGTATTTTAAATACTAAGAATTTTATACTGACACTCCATCTGCCAAGAATGGTGTTATATACATAATTTATATCAACATAAAGCATATTTTATAATTAACTTGTATCAAAGGTGACCTTATTAGCTAAGGTCGTAAGTCTTAAGAAGGCTTTGACCTCTATAGTGGGGTTCATTTCAAGTATCTTAGCTGTAACTTCATATTTTAATGTCGTTTGTGAAACGTTTTTATCGTATTCCAGTCCAGACCCATGTCTGTCTTCCAGATAATAAAACCTTTTTTCCTTCCTACATTTTATTAAGTTTCCCAAAAAGTTCAGGATTTCAGACTTTGCCAGCAATATAACAAAATCATGGACTCCGAATATTGTTTCTGGTTTGATATTAAGTTTATAATAGACACAAACTCGTTAGCACTGTAATGCTATTCGTTACAGAACAAATCCCCAGTGAGTCACTGCTTGCCTCCATGCGAGCGGAACGAGTGCGTCGATTCGCGAACGAACTCGATACAAACTCCACGCGACATTCAGACGTCGGTCCAGTTGTGGGCCTGCATCCGTGTCATTGTGTGAAGTGACCTGGGCATCGCCTGCAATCAGATCCTCAGGCACGGCGCGGAACCGAGCTTCACGGGTATCGAGTTCCATCGTCTATTGATTCATACGCCAGATTGTTGGTCACTTCACACGGGAATGCCATGGTGTGCGGCGATAAAGGTAAATTACTTTATGCACTTCAAATTTATAGGCAACGGTATTCTTGTACGATTGCGTGCTTGTATATACGGTTGTAACTGTTACTTCTATAGTTCACTAACATCTTAAGGGAAAAATTTATTAGAGTTACAAGCGCACACTTCCAGAACTAGGTTGTTGAGATGCGAGGTAATAACTTATTTTTCAAGTCGAAAGTTTGTTGTGGTTAAGAATACTGGATGAATTTTTTTGAATGCATGAGCTTCTATGAATAAAACAGTCACGGCCCAGTGAGTGCTTGTTACTGTGGTTAGCTTGCCAACAATAGCAACAGTAACCTAAATTATTCCCATCGGCTCTTTTCATACTTGTACAGCATTAAAGACCAGTTTGGAACAAATTTCCAATATATACACTATTAACAGCGCGAACATTTTTTAAGCGCCAGCTATCTAATGACAAGCTGTAAGGATAATTGTGACATTTTATTTTTTACTTGATGCCCACTGACCTAAATGCCACCAGCTAAAATAACTTAAGACATTTCCTTCTATTGTATGAGTTTGTAACAAGATCGCTAATTAAGACCAGTAAGCAGCAGGCGCTTAGTAACCTCGAGGGCTCTCAACGACGACATCAGCCATCTTCCGCTAAGAAGCCTTCAGTATGCGACTTTATATTTTGTACGTATATAAACAACGTCTTAATAACGTTATAGCTTCAAGCAATTCCATTGAAATTACCCGAAGCTTTTGACTTTGAAACTGCGCAATACAGCTTCAAAGTCCTTTCATACTTCGGAGTCTTATGAAAAATTGTTGATTTGGCTCCAACAGACTAATAAATTAGCTTTGCAATTAAAGTAAAACAGAATTTCAAAACGAAATGCCTGTCCAATAAACAAGAATCAATACGCAAGTACGCGTTAACATAAACACCGAAAATGTAAAGAAGTATAATTGACGTGAAATGTAGCAGAACGAAGTAATTTCTAAGCGCTTTATTTCTTCACGAGTACTGAATGAAAATTTTACTTTAATAAGCAAAACGTTCGTTCCAAAAGGAGAAGGATTTACAGGAACGGGTGAATCTAATTATATCTCCCGTCTCGTCGCGTGCCTAGCGTTCCAATCCTAAAGATGGGACACTTATAAGTATGTTAAAATATATCTATGAGCCGTCTGCGAGATGCGAACAAAAAAACTCCTCTATGTAATTATACTAATTTTGCAGATATAAAAACTCCGCATTGCCGTTGAGGAAAGTTCAAACTTCAGTTTGGACTTTCCTAACTGCATTTTCTATAGCTTAGTTCCGGTAAAATAAATTCCAATTCTTCTCCTTTTCGGTATTACGTTCTCTCAAGTATGAAATGCAAAGCCACCATTTTTTACTCCGTAGAATGTGTAGGAGTCAGCTGAGAAAGACTGGTTGCTGTTGCTTATAGGCATAGGTTTACGATACGTTGGCATTTTGTGCACTCTTGCAATTTTACACTTAATACGTTTTATTATTACTTTACGATTACGATCTCAAGCGATTTTAACGGTCACCTGTTGGAATTTGCGCTGTAAAAGGAAAAAGAGCATTGAGTGTCCCCACATCTTCAACATTCTTGGAGTAAAGTGCTTATAAGGACGTAGTCAAAACAAATTGCCGTAACAGCTTCATCTTGGCGCTGTCTCTACATTTTAGTAGGACAAGCAAGTCCGGGAACTAATAAAATATGAACATTATGGAACGTCGGATACGACGCGGATTAGTGTTCCACCGATATTTCATTTCGGCATGTTTGGACTGGACTTTAAAAAGGCGATGCTCTAACATGTTGGATGTGGCTGCACTTCCGCATGCCGCTCTATATTGAAAAGCATCGTGTTATGAGATGATTTACAACTGACTTTAATATTTCAACTAGCCATTTGCCATAAAGTTGAATGGGCTTAATATATTAGTAGTATGGCAGCCGTGAAAATTTGGTGCTCGAGTTCATTGAGCAGGGAGTCATTTATTTAGTCCATTTCATGTTTTAATATGCCTGATTAATTAAGCCCATTATAATTTGTCACCAGATTTAAGACCGGAGCAAATTCGTAGCAGATATCTGAGTAATAAATGATCTGTCAACTACCATCGTTAGTACTCCTATCAATACAAATACAGATTCACCAACTGTCAACTATCAAAGCAAAGTTAACTCAAACACGTAAACTAGACCCAGGGAACTACAAGGGAAACAAGTAATAACCAGATCATTTCATACCTGGTAGTTA
Organism: Dryobota labecula; assembly: GCA_947523025.1. NCBI lineage: Eukaryota > Metazoa > Arthropoda > Insecta > Lepidoptera > Noctuidae > Dryobota > Dryobota labecula. The sequence goes on from OX383292.1 coordinate 6,900,822, forward strand.
TGGGGCCTATTATAAAGATGTCAGGATTAGATGTTAGATGGTAAAGTTGCCGGTAATGGTATAACCGCTTTTGACCAGTGTCGGTCGGGTGAAGGCCGGTCTCCCAAGCTGCGGTACATAAATACACTCGGTGCGATACAATAAAGCTCATTACAGATTAGAGTTTAACCGCACGAGCGATTAAACGCCAGAACGAAAACTGGAATGTTTTCACAATCATGTCCCTTGACACGTGGATGGTAACAGTGTGTTTTCCTCTTTCCTTCTGCTATTATCCTCTAACTAATCCTATATTATCCGCTCAGCCTAACTAGGTTTGTGACATTTTCTAATTAGGTATGTGTTTGGAGAACGAACCTTGCCATAGTGTATTCATTATACAACTTAGTACTATCTTAACTGAAACAGCAAGATAACATACGTATAAGAGACAATGCTCCAACGGGTAGTGCCGTTGAAACACACAAAGGCAAACTACACGTTCCACTTTGTAAAGCACCATATGAACACAACGCTACGCTACAACAGTCCAGAAGCACCCTAATGCGCATGATTCGCTAAATAACCGACTTCCGTTAGCGCCAGGCCAACCAGCAGCCTGTACCGAGTCCGACCACACGCGAATATCTACTCATTATGGACACTTAGCAGATATTATACGCAGAGAGAGCGAAAATCACCACGTGCAAGCAATTGTTTACTATCGGCTTTATAAACTGTTTGTTTGTATACATACAAATCATACATACATACCGAATACAAATTCGGAAACCAGATGCATCTAGTTAAAACTTCAGATCATTTTGTTTAAGAGATCTTGTCAAGACATTCGTCTGGAGGAAAACCATAGTGAACATATTTAGATAGATAGATTCTTCATTATGTAAACCATAAAAATTACAGATATAAATGTAGAAATTTTTCATAGTGTGACACAATATCGAGAAATATGGCGCCAGAGAGCCAGCAGAAAATTGGTCGGCGGAATTTCAATGTTGTATTTGCCTATAAGAAGCTTTATAAAGACATGATAGATTTGACAAGAGATAGCAACACCCGCGGGACAGTTGCACAACATTCATTGCGTTATTTACGTTGTTGAGAAGACAATTTTTTTTAAACATAATATGAACCAATGGATTAGCAATATCCTTCAAAATCATTCAGATTGCGATTGATAGTGTGTTATTCAATTAGGGTGCAGTGTAAACACATGTCAGTCAATAGCTTACTGCTGCACGTGAATGAACATTTCAATAACCGTTGCTCTAATCATTAAACGTTAATGAGCTAAATATAAAACGATGACGTAGTTGTTCAATAACAGGAAAGTCAAATTGCTACACTAAATAATAATGCTTATAAAATATACATTTGTAATCAACACACGCTCGAATGTTTCGTTTTATTTGAAATAATGATTGCCGGAGCTACTAAAAATGATTTACAATTAAAACTAAGGATTGCACAATAACTTGGTGATCGCAATTTGACGAGTCTTTGAAAATATAATGAGAAGGAAAAAGTTATTCATTTATTACCTAACTGATCAAGCTTGCAATGCATACAGCCAGGCAACTTTCAGAAATATTTTCTTTAAACGATACTCTTATGTTCGAGCCAACTGCTAACTTTCCACATATTTCTAACAAAACAAATCCAATGCAACAGAATTTCTAATATAAATTACAACGCTGGATCTTATGCAAGTATTTGTTATAGAAACGATAAAGTAATAAGAAATTGTTGTAGTCTCTAAACACGCAACTTACACAACAATATTTATAATAATCCATTACGTTTTTGAGTTATTTACTGCAAAATGATGTTCACTGTGAAGATTTAGGAATAATGAGAGTTACTTAAAACAAGTTAATGAACTAGTGTCCAAGTTTCTAGCAAGTTTCCGGTTGTATCAAAGCCAATAACGCTGAAAAATAATCCACCAAAACAAGCCAAAATGAAGCCACGCAACCGATACCTACGCTAGCCAACATAATTAATAAACACATGGAGGGAAAAAACTCATTTATCGCCACCAAAATAGATGGACAGCAGCTGTGTCAAGAGCACGTGTTTTTCTGTACACAACCAGGGTATCACACGTGTGACCCCGTATAAAACAGAAACGAGAAAACCGACAGTCTTGTCGGAAGGCAACGCTATTAAGCTAACAAATATTTCAGAAAGCAGAAACCCTTTTTGGGTTATTAGACGTAGGAGTTTAAGGTAAATGGGATTTTCTTCGTTAGACGGAATAGTTGGCAGATGGAGAAGATTATACTGAAAAGCTACTTATACTTTATATATCGTTCAATCTAGCAAAGATAAGTCACCGTCACGTTTCTGTATTATGCCTCACAACGAAGAGATGAACAATTGTTCAGGATTCTCAACTCCATCCGGTTTATTAGATATTCAGCCACGATTTCACGAAATTTATTTTATTCCTTTCTTTTCTTTCTATTTCACAACTACTATTATACTTTGATTAAGCCTCAACCAGTTGAACTTCTATCTTTCATACCAAAAGTTTCTACACTGTACGGGATCATAAGTGTAATTTTATGCATAACACACGCGTGACTCGTGACCCTAGCCAAAACTTAACCGTAGACCGAAGACCCAAGTTTTATTTTTTATTACACCGTTATAAGAGGTACTTTGTAAAATCCCAAAGCTACATAAATAGGGTTAGTTATAGAAGACCCTGTTACAAAGGCAGGCTAATACTTAGCATGAATTACGAGAAATATGGTTCCATTTATCAAGCTAAGCAGAGAAAATTGTTCGAGATAGTGGTTGGAATTTATTAGATGTTTGCTTAATTTCTTCCCATCTATTTCATCTTCACTATCATCTTTCATTTATCTGTTTCGCTTTCGGCGTACATTTTAGTTGCCAATTCCAGATTGGATTAAGTCCGAATTTCACAAATGAAACTGAACACTTTCAGCACATTTAAACCGAGTGCAAGAGAATATTGACATTGGTGCCGATTCCCTTGTTCATAAACTAAACTACATTTAAGTTCAGTGCATATTTTTCTTTCTATTTCATTAAGAAAAAGACAGAAGATAAATTTTAGTTTAGTCCTGTCAAATTAATCAGCGCCTGTCACTACACCATACAAGTTTAGACGTGATTAAAAACTTGCCGACTAAAATTACGTCAATTTACGTCAAGCGCTGATTAATTTCCTGTCCTTTTCTTAATGAAATAGAAAGAAGAAGATGCACTGAACTTAAATTTAGTTAAGTTTGTGAACAAGGGAATCGGCACCAATGACAAATCTTGAACGCGGTTTCAAGAAATTCGTCCTAAGAAGTTTTAACTGGGCTATCTATGAATGAAACTTAATTTGGCCGTCTACTACTACTTCGGTCGTTAATAGTAATGATGTAACAGTTCCTTCAGCAATCAATTCCCGAAATAGAATATCTGACACATGAATCACTGCGCTTGTTCGAAAAAGGTGCTAGAGAACCGTTTATGGCAAGGATTCTTCCTCCAAGTTCGTTGCTCCTTTGTTTTGCATTGTACCGCGACCAAGTCTGCATATTGATCAACGGTTCTTATATTCTTTTCTTTCTGCAGGGTACAGACGATTGCAACATACCGTTTTCGGTTACATAATTGTTTATTTCGCTGATTTATTTAGACCGAATGTTTAAGCGATGATTACCGAGTAATGTCCCGTTATTACTGACCGACCATGTGCAATACTGTAGATGGTTTTTGGCTCTACACAAAATTTGAGCTAGGCACGACGTTTATTTACTCTAAATTGCCATCGGTCACCTAAGCTCGTTAAATGTTACATCACAAACGATCACAGTGATTGGCGGTTACGAGGACTGCATACAATGGCACTTCCAAAGGCGCAAAATAGTCTACTACATCCGGGAAAGTGTGGCCGACGGGGAAACGATTCAATTGGCCTGCCGGCCGCAAACGTCTTTATCACTCACATTATAATGCAACAAACAAAAAACAATTGATAATGGCCAAATTGGATTAGTGTCGTGGTTCATTTAACTCGCACGTTCCAACTACTAACTGGCTATGTATTGGAGCAACCACCCGAAAATAAACTTAGTTGACTCATAAATATCATCCATGAATGCCGACCTGTGCTTTTGTTATGGAATAAAGGTTACCTAAAATGGATGTTCCCATGAGGTTCGACGTAAAAGGTCGCGTCACAATAACCTATTTGTATAAAACAACTTTTTGCTAAAAGCTTACACTTACACAGTCGCGTCGGGGACACTGAGTGTGTCGCGCGTTCAACAAATTGGTGTACCTAATATTAGGTGACATGGTGCCATATATGTTGGTAGTCAAATCAAAGAAGGAAGAAAACTAAAAATACCGCTAATCCAAAAAGCAGACGGATACCACACAAAGTATACAGACACACGCCCAAAGTTCGACAGTAAACCGCTATCGTTTTACGATCCGGCTCCCATTACTAGACGATAAACAAATCCGTACGTCTGGAAAACAAGATGCTGCACAGAAATATACGCCTGAATACAAACAAAGTTGCCTTCGACTCGACTTTGAAACTATAGTTGAAACAAAATTAATATTAATGTATTGTAAAAATATAGACCCTATCTGACATCATCGAAGAGCTGGCACCATTCCAGTGCAAGTAGGAAACCGATACACTATTCATCAAACAAGCACTTAGTGGATGATGCAAATATTTTTTTAGTATAACAAGAAAGTATAAACAAACGGAGGCAACATTCATTATTATAATGAACATTGCAGCAACTCTCACAGACAAAGTACAGACAATGAGCCAGACGGACAAAAGAATAATGGTATATCTTATGTATTATGGACGTCCCAATAAATTATCATCAAACTAAGCTAACGGTGGGGAAGACGAGGAGTGCTTTGTAAATAAACGCATCAATTACACAGTTTTCAAGCTTGGGTTGAATCAATTAAGTTTGCCATCGACATGCTAAGGAGACAGTTCTCAAATACACACACACAACAAAGAGAGAAAAGTTTCGGCAGCTTTCTCTCTACATATAGAATGATCGCTCAAAACCACAGACAGCTAAATAATATTCTAATTGGGAAATAAATTTAGAAAAATGATGTCTTGTGACAAGGCTTTAAAAGCTCAAGAGTCTTAAGAAGATCATTTGCGTCGTGACATTTAAAAATATGACATTGAGCGAAGTGTGGCTGCTGACGAGGCTCGTAAGTGTGGAACAAGCTTCAGACTCTCCGGCGTCGTCTGTGTTACCCTAGACGCGACACCACTTCAATGGAAAATAGGCCACAGAACAGCGAGAACACTTCGCTACGGGAAATTGTGAGGAAAAAGCTTGCGGAAACCCAACCACGATGGTAACAAACGAGGAATTTTTAGCGCCGATCTTCCGTATCTACGACTGTTACAAAATGTGATGCATTATAAACTCGAAACCAAACGGCTCTTCCGAATAGCGAGAAGTTTTTACTGATTTATATCCAATTAAAATTTTAACAATACGCCGCGTACTTAGCAAAAAAATTCACGGATCTAAATCTAGACTCGCGGGAGGCAAAGAGAATGGCGTCATCACTCAATATGGCTTTTGGAACGTACATTTCATCTGGTGTTAGATGGATTACTTTGACGATGGCCACATTGGTTTTGTCGGAAAATAATTCTGACTTTGGTATAATATAAATTCAACTGCTAAAATAAACTGTTAAAAGGCTAATAAATGTTTGTTGATGCACGGTACTGTCGAAGGAAAACAAGTCCCTTAGATCTAACTCAAAGCTAAGTCTTACAAGGTCGTCGCTCTAAAAACGATCTAACGGGTTCGACGCCCGATCGCCAATGTTGAGTTTATTCATTTACGAACTTCTTACGTGCTGCAAAAATAAACAAGTCTATAATTTTGTACCTGAAGATATTTCTGAACTGACTAAATGTTTATAAAAAATATATTTCCAAGTGCTAAATAAACGGGAGTTTCTTAACAGGTAAAATGCTCAGAATTGGATATTCTAAAGTGGTTCAGATCATTTTAGAATAAACATAATATAGATAATCCAGAATACAACAATATCTTCATACATTGGCAAAGATTATCTGAAGATATCTCTGTAACTATCTCAACTTATTTGCCTGCAATGCAATCTTTGATTGGTATTAATTGAAATGTTTTTCTAATGATGTGTCCATTATTGTCATATTGGATGAAATTCTTGAGCATACAATTAACATGTTTATCGAAGTGTAGAAAAACTTTGTACAGCAGATGCATGCTTCCATTATGTTTGTAATTATTTACCGATCCGGTTTCGTCAACAAAACACTCACTTTCGAACCGGTCTCAAAACGGGCGCCGCACGACGGCAACGGCTTGCGCCGGCTATGCCAACTATTAGACATTGCAAACCTATTATATTATGTATCTCTAAACACGAACCATTAATATTCAGTATTCATAAAACAAATTATACCTACAAATACAAGGAAAATAAATCCATATCCAAACGAAAAGATGAACGCAAAGACGAATAAGAACGCTGAAAACATAAATAAACTACAAGTACTTACATGACATCAAAAAACAAAACAAGGAATGTTCAGTCCAAAATCCGGTTAGCACTTCATAAATAAAGTCCTCGTAATAAAAACGAGCTGATCAAGTTCTTTAGAACATGAAGTGAACAGCGGAAAAAACTATAAACATTAGGTGAAGTAAGAACCACAAGCACGACGCACGCGTCCAGCGCAGACGCGAGGGTGAACGTGACTGCATGATTACTGCTGAACTAGCGATGCAACCAAAAGAGAATTAGACTGCAACTACGGACGTAGACGACGATGTTAAATCAAACACTTTTGTTATATAGGCTGAATAGAAAATACTGAAGGAAAATAAGAGCAAAGCGAATTTTTTGGAAGATCTTTAAAAACTTCTCAAAATTGGACCGCAGATGGCCGACGACCCGTAGGTAATAATGAATGATACAATACTGATACGTTATCATGGTCCCATAGAATTATTGGTTTAAACCGAAAAAAAAAAAAAAATAAGCGCGAAAAGGAATAAGTTCTAGCTCCAAGCTCATTTTACCCGGACGTTTGACGGGCCGTATCTAGATTGAACGTCGGTCCACATGTACGCTGATAAACTTGGCCATTTATTTTGTTTCCTTTTCATATTAAATTGTTATTACAAACACGAAGTTGCATAGTTTTCGTATAGAATCTACAATTGGTGGCAATTTTATAAAAGAAATTCTCAAATGACTTAATTGCAGTGAATTGCGCCTTGCGACAGGAACCAATAAAGACAATAACCAATTATCTTTCGTAAAGCTTGGTCTAGTTTCCTTTTGTTACAGACACTTTATTGGAAAGTGCCAAACCTGATCTTATCCAAGCTTTCAACAAGCTTTCATATTCCTTTTGTAACATAAAAATATATGTATGAACTAAAAACATTCCGGGGGCAAAAACTTCGATTAGTGATCGGTGCGTCGGATAGGCTTTTAAAAACCTAATTGCCTTGCAAGTCGCAACACTCGCAACTACTAGTTTTTTCAATGATGTTAGATTTCAGACTAGTCCAGTGACTACATACTATTCCAAAAAAGAAACATGTATTTCAACAACAAATAATTCTAAAGAATTAGTTACTTGATTTGGCAGAGGGAAACATAAAACAGACAGAAACAAAAATATAAAATGAATAAGGATAATGAGTAGGTAACTGACGCCGGGGAACACGTGGCACATGACAGGAAATTGCTAAGGCGTTAGCGCAAGTAAATGGACGCATTGTGAGATTGTGACGAATTCGCGCCACATTGGATGCAAATGCAATATGATATTACCCTACAGTATAATACAGACACAATCATATAAATCTCATGTGATCTAACTTGTAACGCAACGCAACGTGACTGAACGTATAGACTATAGACCTATATTCGCACGTTACAGCAAAGTTTACCGGGAGTTTGCGCAATTCCGGGGAAACTAAGAATAGACCTCAGAACCCGGAAACAGGAGGAAAAAACATAGAAATGTTGAGAAATTATTAAATTTAGCCAGTTTCACGCCTACGAAGTCTCTAAGGAACGTTCGGGAATTGAAATTGAATGTATTTTGAGTGACATTTTCGGGTGGCTGGCGGTCGGGTGACCCAGATCTGAGGTCTGCGGCGGAGCCTGCGTACACCGCATTGAGAGGTCAGCGCGTTGCACGCAGCTCAGTCCGTGACACCAAAATAACGCGTTACTTGTATTTATATCGAAACAACGAGCATATATGTATCTACCTAGGTGGTTTAACAAGGCAATGTCGTAAATGAGCTATACCCAAAAACTCAAATTCAGATCATTTATGTAAACAAAGGGGATAACATATCAAAAAAATTTCTTCGTAATGGTAACTCACATAAAATGGCGAAAAAAAAAAGGACCCATTTTCTTTTAAGTACTGAATTTAAGAAATAATAATTCAAAAATAATCATACCGTAATTATTTTTATAATATTTCGGTTATAAACAAAGTTATTAAAAAAAGGAGATTATATGGTATAAAATATTTTTTGATACTGGTAACAATGCAGGAGATCCAAACATTTTCACATGTTTTACATCTTCAACAACACTAATATTAAAACTCTCATTCATAGATTCATATTGTATGTAGCATATCTAGCCACATTTTGGATGAAAACGGCTGTAAACTGTTTCGAGTGGAAATCGATTTTGGGAGGCCTACGTCTAGCAGTGGACTTAAAAGGGCTGATTATGAAGATCATAGGCTGTGTCTCCGACACACTACATAAAACATTTTTTGGCAACGGTATTTTGTTTGCATAATTCTTATAATTAATTCACTTTAATTTCATAGATGATTATTTACAAAAAAAAAAAAAAAAAATTGTAGAGCATGCAACAGATTTTTTCTTCCAACAAAGATAACGTAAAAAGTAATTGCGATTGCTAATAGCCAATCATAGGTTACTTTATATTCATACATAATCCAATACATGAATTCCCATAGAAACCTATGTACTTCTTCGATATTACGTGAGCACGTGAACACGTACAAATGGTAGATAGGTACAGACAGTTGATAATTCTCACGTGGGACAAAAAATCAATTTTTAGCTATTATATGCATTGTTACACAGTTCCCATTGTGCAGGTGAAAGTTCATAATAAAAAATGTCTTGTTCCGCATATGAATCGAGTTACACCCAATTACATAGTGCTCTATCTATAATTCCAACCGAGATTCAATCTCTTCGTTACATTGGATATTAATAATCGTTTCAGCATTACATCCGCATCAGTTAATTAATAATAAACAATAACGTATGTAATTAAACTTTTCTGTTTGTCAGTTATAAACCTAGGCTGTATTGTCTTGATGAGCGTATGTTATATATATGCTCGGGCAATGTGAACAAGTTCCAAATAACACGTTCGAATGATATTCAAATATTCCCACAGTGGTTTTTAACAGCAACTCATCACTAAATGTATCACTCGTGGCTTTCACTGGAGCAATTTGATGCGCAATCAGCGCGGGTGCAGATTGTGGGGCAATTAACCAGTGCGGATATACCCGTACGTGTTTATGGCATACGCATCTTCCTGCCATCGAGGAAACGTTTCGGTTGGTGATCAAACTACACACCATATGACGCGACTATTTATTTTTAATATCAAACACATTAATCCAAAATTGTCGGAAATTATCCCACGGGAACGTACTATACCGGGATTAAAAGTAAACTATTTGTTAATTCAGGTTATAAACTATCTATGTGCCAAATTTCATACAAATCCGTTCAGCTGAAAATACATCCGGACAAACAAAAATTCAACAAAAATTCTAAAAACTATATTTCCGGCATCAGACTTGTTCGGACACCTCGTAACAATGAGTATTTTTTTTTTTTTTCAAGAATATTCAATGTACAGTCAGTATACACAATTAGCTGACCCCCCCTTGCATAAATGGTTGAGATTTTTTTACTAACAAATCGTACGAATTAATTTTTTTTTTCTAGTTTTGGGTAGATTTCGTATAGGTATTAAAATTAAATTAAGAATTATAAAATTCTATCGATCCGTATTCAAAAAAATCTCAACCATTTATGCAAGGGGGGGTCAGCTAATTGTGTACACTGACTGTACAAGTTTGACTTCGTTAGTTATATTTTATTATATGTATAAATAACCCAAATACATGAACCAAAAATTATACGACCAGTCGGATTATTTAAATACTCGTTGGAAAAGTTGTTATTGAAACAAGATTTACCTACGTTCAACTCCGGACAGTCTGAAAGTTTCGATATTAATAACTTATTCTGAATAAATAATTGCTTTTTAACTATACAGTGTTTTGTAATTTCGGCAGCCGCTACTTAACTGAACTTCAGCAAAACTTTGTTCATTCAGGGGCCTAAGTCTACTAATTTACAAACGTTGCAATGGTCTCGCCATTGTGAGTATTTGACAGTGTTTGTATGGCAAATCTGTCAAAAACTCACAATGAAGAGACTATTGCAACGTTTGTACATTAGTAGACTTGGCCCCCAGTTAAGTTGGTGTCGTTGGCAAAACTTTGGTTTCGATAACAAAACTTCTTTTTATTTGAGGTCTATCTTACCACCAAGTCGATAATTTCACGCGAACCTATTCAATTAGTTCAATGGAAAGTGTTAGATCGAATTAAACACGCATTATTGACAAGGTTACCAGTCTTTCTCCCGTGAAAACTTATCGGCAGTAGCGAAAGAAATTAGATAGTCTTCACGTAGTTTTTCCCACATAAAAACAATAGAATGCTTTCTATTTTTAAGTAACACTTGGCCAAAAGTTGGAGAGAATTTCTTGTTTCCTGACTCAGGAATAAGATATGCAATCTCTACTGCTGCTGGAATTATAAATCAGCTTGCTGAGTTAGATACAGACAGCATTCTGCACACGTACTCTGACAAGATTATATTTCGAACCCTTGGATATGAACAGTTGGATCTTTGGGACACCAATTCCCTAGCTAGGATCTATAGGTAAGTAACTTATGCCTATGTTAAGCAATATAAATGTCTGTGAACTGGTATATTTCAGCAGTTGCTTGTAAATTCAGCTCAGACTACAGCAGTCTGCCCGGGAATTTCATTAGGCTAGGTCTTGTATTCATGAATTACCAAGTATGTTGAAGTAACATTTCGAAACAACTGCTAAATAAAATCAAATTATCATCAAAAATGTTGATAACTCTTGCAAATTCATTGTTTTAGTGTCCTCAACATGAACTTCAATAGCAAAATCCTTGACAAACGTATAACAACTAACTTCAAAAGTAAACTAAACAAATTGAAGTTGAATGGACTGTGTCAACATACTTTTTCACACCACTTTATTTCGTGATTGGTTGTTGATTAGCACGCATAGTTGAGAACTAGTGTGTCTGTGATAGTAATTTTCTTGGAACTAAAATAAAGTGTTTTAGTGTGAGCAGCACAAGATAAATGATGTTTATTGGAAATATTATTGAAGAAGTAATAGCAAGTAGGTATTCCAGAATGAAACATCTTTATAACAAGATCGAGACGAGGAAACATTCGGGCAATGCTCCGGGGGTAGCGTTCGATAGGATCCTAAATTGCAATTATTTGGTGCAGTGAATAGCAATTGGTTTGTAATCCAAAAGCATGCAGTTTCATGCATGACCTAGGTTACGTTAAGATCAATTTTACGGTAAATGTGGAAAAGGCGACAAGTCGACCACTTCGTGTTGATACAAGTATGTAGACCAAAATAGTTAGTAATATGGTGTTAATTTTATTCTTCATCGCTCGCTAACTACAGACATGTTGTTAAACAGAGCTTGTATATCCTGTAGAACTGATTTATATCACAAAAAGCGTGAAAAACATCCCCTCTATCGCTTGTCAACTGGACTGATATTCCAGGAAGACTGCCGTAGAAAGTGCTAGAGTGTCAAAAGACTGCTAATTATAACCGAGCGGGCGACGTTCCGCACATACCTGCTCCTCCAGCAGACAGACACACAACAAAACAACTCGAATCTATTCACGTCAGATAAACTTTCAAATCAAGCGAGCTGCAAATGAACCATCAATCTTACAGCCTCTTAAGAGCCGATAGATCGTAGGAAGTGTGTTTTAAATCAATTGTCAAGAGCCACTATTAATACTGAAATCATGGTTTGGGTAATTGAGGATGGATTAAAATATGTTTATATTGATTTTAGGAATTATATAGGTTCATAAGAATTATTGCTGGTCACTGGTTTAGTTTGGACTTAGTTGGGAAATTGCAACTTAACTGAAAATGCTTGCGCTAGTTTGATTTGCGAAATAGTTCAAAAGGTTTGGAATACCCAATTGATTCTGCATTCCAATTTTCGATCCCAGATTGCATTAGCTGTTGATCTAGTGTCACTTCCTTTGAAGATAGTAACTCCATTCCAAACAATGCATGATTTATGTACATTCGATATGTTTTCGACAAACCAATGCATGACGTCCGTCTGTCGGGATTAATCCGATTTATGTTGATGCAGAGTTATTTACGTGTTTGATTTATTCGAGTTCATGTTTCTATATTCAAAAACATCGGATTGTACCAAGGCTACGTATCACGATTATCAACACGTTAAGGTTTATCGAAGATTGGTATTTAATTAAGCATTACTGAAGCATTATTTATTAGCTACGTGATTGGGATGTTGGAATACCTAGAATATGTTACAACTGGATTATATCTGCTTATCGGTAGTTCGTACGTGTTCTTAAGAGAAATAGATACAGGTTTTCCTTGTAGCCAATTTAATAAACTTCACGGCCGCGGTACACCGGTATGTTTTTTTTTAAATATTTTGTGTAAAATGAACAACTTAATATTGTTGGGATCAGATAATAACTTGGCGTCTGAGTAGGGAATCGCAGTTGAGTGAAGGGTAGCGTAGCCAACACAGGCTTGAAATATGTCTGTAACAAAGTTTGAAACAAGGCTTATATTTTTGGGATTTAGTCTGAAAAGGTGCCCAAGAAGTGGCATAAAGAGTATGTTAGCACATATTTTGATAACCTATACATGTAAGTATTACACAGAACAACAAAAGTTCACAAGTTCTTTTAAGAAATGCCAGAGTAAAGTAGCATGCAGTAGGTAACCTACCTATTAGTTCTAAGAGCCATATCATAAATAATGTTTTATGGTTTTTTATCAATAAGCTATAAATCTGGGTCGCCAATGTTTAATGACGCCCACATTGGTGACGCCCACTAAGTAGAAAGGTCCTTACAATTGAGACCAAAAAGTATTTACATAAAGATTTCTCAATACCAGGAAAGATTGCAAAAAGTAAATATGAAACAGTTTGAGCGAATCTAAAGTAGACCATTATCAGAATGAGCTTTATTCGCAGAAAGGCGAAATAAAAAGTTTCTGAAACGCAATAAATTTGATTTGTCGTGAAACCCACTGATGACTGGAAGACACGAAACGCCTGTTCTTCAGACTACATGTTTGGTGAAAAATTGCGTGCAGTCTGACTCCATATCGTATTTCAGGACAAGGTCACGAGAATACACCATATCATTCATTATCTTTTCATGCCAACGGCGACTTATCATTGTGCCAATCTCGCTATGAAAAAAAGCATTATCTCCGTAAAAAGCAGTCTCAAACCAGTATATGCAGAACACTTCATGCCTTATTCGTTTTGTGGAAAGGAACACAGTTACAGATAATATCAATATCGTGATTTAAACTTGTGCTCATGTAGAAAGTGCGTCCGTCGTTAAGGCGCCTTTAGGAGTCGAGCCACTTAGTAAACAATCACAGTTCGCCCACGCCAGAAACGCCTGAATTGTAATCAAGCCTAATTTAGGAACAATAGAACATTTTGTACAGTTATTTAGATAAATAAGATTTGAATAGTTTCCTTGAAGAATTGGCATTTTTGTGTCAGAGTAATAGATTATAAGTAATTGTCACGTTGACCGAGTGCTTTGAACTCGAAGTCCTCCTAGTGTCAGGGCAGATATAAATCCTCTGTGGTCTAGAATGGGGCGTCCGTGACTGGCGACCTCGAAATTGGCTGCGCTTCGTCAATGTAAGCAAAAATGGCGAATGACGAAAGGTTAAATAGAAACGTGAATAGCTGACGTCATTGCCTTGTTTCAAAGGATTTGTTAAAGCTAACATGTGTTAAAAATTTGTTTTACCCACTTTAAAAAACGAAGACCGTATCTGGTTATTGCCCATCCGAAATTGTAACAAATAAATGGAATGAAACTGGTTTCTACACTGGCATGCCCTGAACATTGTCATTTGGAGCTTCTGCAACGTATTGCACAAGCAAGGGTAATCGCACTTTGAGTGCACGAGTTTGTACCAAAATATATTGCTAGCAAATTGCGTTACATCGTTAATGGCTGCACCGTGTCACGTAACATAGCATCTCACCGCTAATGTTGTATGTAATTGCGTGGAGGTGACACACAGATCTACATCTCTCTTGCGACACCTCAATCTCGACACGTCAATTTATACGATTGTGTGTTAATTTGATCCAGTAGGGGAAATGCCTGCAAGTTATGGAGGCAAATTACGAGGCCTTTACTGTGCTAACAGGGACATAAATCTGGAAATATCGCGCTTTCTCAAAGTAGGTAAATGATCCTAGTATTTGCCAATGGGTTCATTCACAGCTTTCGAGATTTTGACAAAGTAAGTTAACAGTTCTAGTGACCCATTTCGTACGCAGATGTTAACTGTATTTGCTCTGCAAACGTTATGTATGGTGGCCTGTGTTTAAATCTAAAATACGGATCAATTAGTCAGTCACTTTGATTAATGGGTCTTCATCAGTTTGATTCTTTAACTAGCTGCTGTCCGCGGCTTCGCCTGCGTGGTTTTTCTAAAAATAAAGTAATTACTAAGTTTCTCCTTATAACATCAGCTATCTGCCACTGAACGTCCCGTCAAAATCGGTACAGTCGTTTAAAGATTTGCCGGAACAAAGAGACGCCAAAATTTAAAAAATTGATTTTTTGTTATTAATACCGTCTAATTTCAAAACCAGCTAAAACGATTTTTCTGGAAATCCGAGTTATTGAGGAGTTATAAATTCAATAAAATTGAATCGCACTCCTTGCTGCACTACACAATAACATACATATATCGCCATTGGTCCGCCATACTATTCGTAAGTTCACTTGATGCAAAAGCAAGCGCTATGATTGGTTGATTCAGTTAAAGTGTAATTTGAATTTTATCCATGCCATTTATAGTGGATTTTGTTATCAAGCATAAGATTGGAGGCTCAATTTAGTACTGCTAAAGAGGGATTTGCTCGGAAATGAGTTTGTCACTTAGTTCAGAATTGAGAAAACTTTCAAAAGAGAGAAAATAGTCGATTTTAAGGAAAAATCGGTTTAGCGGTTTTTGTAATTAGACGCCTCTACTTTCAGAAGCATTAATAAAAAACGCTGTTATTTTCACATTACAAACAAACACTCCAATTTTATTTATTTAGATGTTATGGAAGGTAAACGGTGCAGTACAACTAACAGTTTAATCAATCTTGTATCTTGCTTGATCCATTGGCAATGACGGTAAAGAGTTTAGTTACAAATAAACGCCAAGTTAAGCGAAGGGATAAAAAAATATATCCCCTTGTCCCGTGTAATTGCAGTAGCAGACCTTGACAATAAATTGCAAACTGCCGATGACTGGCTGATGAGAAAACAAACGAATCTCAAGCAAAACAGTCATGGATGGTCAGCGCAGTGATTAGAACAACGTTGAGAAAATAACACTTACTAAATTCGACCTAGATACGCAACGGTGATGGAAAACATCGTGAGGAAACTCTCCCTTAGGAGGCATGTCCTAGAACCAAAAATTCGAAGTCATGCGACAATCACCAACCCGCATTGGGCCTGCGTGGTGGATTATGGCCCACTCCCTCTCACAGAGAGGAGGCCCAGCAGTGGGAAATTGGACTTTTTGGAATATTTGTTTTGGTATAAATTATTTGATAGAAGAGGGTTCCGAACTAACTAGAAACAAAATAACGTCATATCATAATGGACAATAGTATCCAATCAAGCTCTAATGGTAGCTTCCTAGAGCGATTACCAATTTGCTTTTGAGACAGGGTGATCGGTCATGTATTGTGGAAGTTGATGGTAATTTATTGAGTCAGAAACTAGGGCAAGCAGGACTATGTGACAAAATTATACAGGGAGATGGATGGATACGCTCTGAAACACAAACATTAAAGAGCCGAACGAACCGGCTTATTCCACAAATCCCCCTTAGGAGGAAAAGTGGAATCTGAAAACAGTCTAGAATTCACCCCTGATAATCCCGCTAAGGGGGGGAAAACTAGAATTGAAAAAACTAAAAATAACTTATTCTAAGATCATTCTAAGATCCCCTGAAAGTGATTTTTTTTACATTAGGGGTTCAGTTTTTTCCACTGAGGGGGATTCTCTCAGGGGGGGATTAGTGGAATAAGCCAACGAACCCACCAAGAAATGATTTAACGATTTAAATTATATTGCCCGAAGACTATGGGCTTACCTACGAAATGTCCTACTAGCGATTACCACGTAGTATGCAGTTCGCGAGAACGAAAGACAGATGCGCATAATTAACTGCGACCATTCACTTTAGACAGACAAAAGAAGGAAGTCTTCTCAGAACACTCGATAAATCACCACGATATGTACCTATGTGCTGTGCATGCTTCATGTATAAGCCCATATGCTGCTTTACGATGACGTCCTGGTTTGTTATGCGATTTTCTCAGAGATGCTAACTTAAATACACCGGGAAGTGCAATAAAAGTCATTTATACGTAACTCGTAAATGGCCTATTTCTAAATAGCTGTGAACTAAATATCTATGTGTATCTAACGTATAAAGGCTCGTGCAGACTGGCGCGATGGATCGATGTTCTTCGTACAACTGGGATGTCTTTATGCTTTTCCGCTGGCGAATTTTCGTAGCATCGATCCGCTCACGCCAAGGAGGTAGACATCGCTCTAAACGAGACGTGTCGATTAATATCGGGCTGTTTGAAACTAACTCCACTCTGTGGGCTGTACCCGTTAGCAGGTATAGCACCACCTGCCATACGAAGATATGTCGCATGCACGCTGGAAAAAAAGGACTGGTAGAAAATGCCTCAGGCATTAAGTCCGCCTTTGTACAGTATTTTTTTTACTTGTGAATAAAGTTTTAATAAATAAACCAAAAATCTGATTCGCAGGCGCGACAGGCAGCGCGACCCTTGTCTCGCCCGCGATATCGCACAAGTGTGTGGGAGCCTTTAGTTTTAGCTGTTAATAGCTCAATTAGTAGTGTAAGTTCGGGCGGGGACGGTAGCGTGGGCTCACATTTCAGCACGGCCGTTATGGACGAAATACGTTAATATTGACGCCGAAAATACGCGTGTTGCGTCACTGCACTAACTATTGCCCTTAATCACGCAAGCCACGCGGAAACCACACATGAAATACGTGTTCCAACTGATTATTTCAGAATCTCGCTCAGCAACAGTAGTTTGCATTGTTTTTATTACTTCCAAGTTAGTACAGATGGTAATGAGAGCACATTTGTGGAGATCTGATAAAGTTGCTATATTCTCTTTATGGTATCATTCACGTTTGTGTAACATTATGTTATGGGTACTTCTAGGCTTGTCTATGAGATAATAGGATAGGATGTATAGTGTAGGAAATCGTGTTAACGAGCTTTAGCATTGCGAACAGCGTAATGCTCGTTAGTAGTCGATATCAAGGAACTGCGAGACAAAAGGCATGCCTGGATTCCATCTTGTATTTTTTTTTCGCCGTGAGTTATTTAAAACCATTCCGGCAGTTATTAAATAGTTGATATGGCTATTGGGCTTAGAGGTAACCTGGCTCGACATAAAATGGAGTTTGCCAGGGTTGTATCACGTGGGGATGTGGTGAGTACTTAAGTACCCTAAAATAGAATAATAGCAGAGAGATCACTTTTGGTTTACTTATAAACTACGCCTTTTTATTACACTTGTCACATTCACATTGTCAGCCTAAAAGGCCCGCGCAGACGAGGGACTTTTGTCCGTAGAAGACAAAAATCCCTGAATCGTGAATAAAATATCCGCCGAGAACTTGCCAAGGACTTAACGCACACGGTGTGCGATCATTTGTTGCTCGGAAAAGTGAAGCGCACGCTATGGAAGCAAAAAAGCTAAAGCTCAACGTGGATTAAAATTCGCTGTGTGCATTGCTGCGCCTAGTCACATTAGTTCTATTTTTTTCGGGGACCCCCGTACTTTTGTCTCATCCGGTCTATCAATGTCCTCGGTTGTTTGGGGGACTTTTCGTACTTCAATACAGTTGTAAGGGATCTATTTTGAAGGACCAAAAAAATCCACCGGGGATTGTCCCTCGTTTGCGCAGGCCTTAATAATGTTCCCACTGCTGGGACACTGCACTCCTCTCTTTGAGAGGGCTGTAATCTACCACGCGGGCCCAGTGCGGGTGGATAAATGTCACATTTCTTCGAATTTTTGGTTTTAGGACATGACGGTTTCCTCACGCTGTTTTCCTTCACCGTTTTGAGAGCAGGGGTGATGTAATTATTTACACAAAGTACCAAGAAACAAGCGTAGCGTGTAGTAAGTGCCTGAATGGATTCGAACCCATGACCTACAACTCGTAAGTCGGGGCCATTACCGCTGGGTCACCACTGTTCTCTCATATTACACTTGCTATGTAATATTTTGTGTATTTTTGAAGTGAAAACTTCTTTAGGCGCGTTGAGCACTCTTATGTAGGGGATAAACTTATGGTTTCGCGATCGCCACCGAACGCTTTCCATGAGCTATATGTATACTGTGTACTTTTTGGGTGAACAAAAATCATGGAACTCGCGTCATCGTCACCGAACGCTTACCATGAGCTCTATGTATAAAAGAACAGTTATTCCAAAGTTTTGTGCCCTGGCTGGAGGCATTATGTTTCGTTAGGAGCTCAAGGCAACCACAGGAAAGTCCGGTTAAAGAGTCTCAACCTCTCAAGGTTAACTCTGAGATGCCCTAGATGAAAAAAAAAAAAAAGTTTTGTGTATTTTTTATTACAGCTTTACTGTACAAATTGGATAAGAGATAAGATTTTGTCATGGACTAAATCACAATTTCCATATTAGGTTTTATCTATACATATAATAAAATCGTAGCGAAGTCAAAACTGTACATTGAATATTTTTGAAAAAAATAATTTCCACGAGACTTGGGAACGATTCTGATGCCGAAAATATATTTTTTTGAATTTTTGTCTGTTTGTCTGAATGTATGTTCCAGTTAAACGCAAAAAGTACCAGACAGATTTTGTTCAAATTTTGTATAGATATTCCCTATAGTCTGTTCAAATTACTACGTATAAATTATCACGCTATTTGCTATGGGGGATGAGCAGTATTGCATTATGTTTTGAGATGGGTCCATAAAGGCAGGTACCTTAACCATGGTCGCTACAAGAAATGGTCTTTAGAGACTATGCTTAACTTTTAGAAAGAAATTGATCTGCATTCACAGATTTTGAAAAAAAAATTACTGTCTGTGATATTGTGTGGACCAGCCTCCATGCAAGCCCTACACAGAGGATTCTCTGTGCAGAGCTTGCATGGAGGCTGAGGAAAACGTCGTGCATGTGCTCTTTGAATGCACAGGCATCACCCAGATTAGAACAGAAACCCTCGGGGCACCCAGATCTTTCACAGATGTTCTAAACAGACCGGGAGACGTAATTATCTTCAAGAGGGAGGTGGGCTGATTGGAATAACCACTGATGGCCGCCATGGCTCATGTACAATGGTCGTCCTGAAGGACTAAGTGCGGAAACCAAACCCTTTACCATAGAACATGGAACTGTACGTCGCTTGCTCTCGCGTCACCAGTCCTGACTCTCTGTATATTTTGACTGCTGTGAACAAAACTACAAACGTAGTATTCAAGGAAGTTTTATTAAAATGTGGCTGGTATTTCAGTATATTTTGTCGTGTTACGACTTCCACGCGAACGAAGTCGCGGGCAGAAGCTAGTGACAAATAAAACAGAATAGAATCTGGTATGTTCTTTCCTATTTCAACTTATAAATAAATTCATATATTTTGTTGAACAGGTAAGTTCTTGTGGCTAAATAATAACAGCTACACGGGTCGATCCATCAGGTGAAGCTACGCTTGCCGCGGTTGGTACGTGGATGGGTGACCAACTTTACATATCAAGGCCCCTTCATACCTCGGAAAGCATAGTAAACTGTTGGTCTCGGCTGTCATTTGTGGATCTTTGACAGTCGTTAGGGGTCGTCAGAAGCCTGGAAGTCTGACAACCAGTCTTACCATGGGGTATCGTATTACCCAGTAACTGGGTTGCGGCTGGTTGGTGGCTGGTTGTGTGTGGAGGTCAGATATGCAGTTGCTCCATGTAATATTCTATTTTGGTCATCATCATCATTTTTTTTCAGTCGAAAGACGTCCACTGCTGGACATAGGCCTCCCTCATAAGGGGGCGGCGGGGTTTGCCATAATCGCCACGCTTGGCAAGCGGGTTGGCGATCACAGTATGGTGTTAAATATGCATATAGAACGATGCTGCCCATTCTCTAGTAAGTCCCTTAGTCGCATTTTACGAACACCCACAGGATTAAATAGGGTGGCGCTATTCTTTAATTCACAGTACCTTATTTTGGTCATGGATAAATAAATCCTTCATTTTAGCTGTCATTTTTCAAACACTAGGAGTTCATTTTGATTGCTTAATTCTCAAACGAACTTTGATGTTTAATTTACGTCAAAGTAAAGCAATTGGTGCTGAAGTGAACTGCAATTATATTGTTAACATCAAATTAGAGGAAATAACCATCAATACTGAGCTACCCATGGTAATTGTTTAAGTGTATAGGTATTGTGGTAATTAATAATTATACTGATATTTAACTGACTCATATTGACTGAAGGTCATATTTATTTTATTGTTGTTAATGTTTAACAATAATAAGCCTTGATGGCCCATAGCTTGGACGTTGTTACTGACTATAATTTTTATGTTTTTTACAAAATTATTTAAAATACAAGTAGGTAACTTTACTAAACCTACCACCTAAGTTCACATGTGGAAGCAATAAATATATTGAGTATTGAGTATAACTTATGTGGTGGAAAGTGAAATAAAGGAAATAATAATAATAATAAAGCCATAATGTTTTTTTTATTTTGTGTGTTGTAATTTTATTGTAAAGTTCTACTGCTACTATTAAATTATTTATTGCTCTATCTACACTATAATAATAATAATATATTTATATTAATATATTAATATTATAATTATTATTTTTATTTTTATTTTTTATTTTTTATAATATTATAAAGAGGAAAGATTTGTACCTATTTTTGTATGTTTGTATGTTTGTAATGAATAGGCTCAAAAAGTACTGGGCCGATTTAAAAAATTCTTTCACCAATAGAATGCTACATTCTTCCAATTTGACATAGGCTACATTTCATTTTGAAAAAAATTAGGGATCCTTGGTAAAATTTGAACAATGTAACCAAAGGTGTAGAAAAATGAGTCTTAAAATGTCTTTCGTCGAATGCGCTGCCGAAACTATTAGCGATAGAACAAAATAATGTACAACAATATTGAAGAACATCATAATGTCTAATAATAATTTTTTAATAAATAAAAATATTTGTGAAAAAAAGTGTTTTATATCCAAATTTCCAAAAATAAATAATTGTCTACCCCGTGCGAAGCCGGGACGGGCTGCTAGTGTGAAATAAATGAGTATCGCTCTATGTGAAATAAATGTTTAAATGAGTGTTTATACTAGAAAAAAAAAACATTATATAGAACATTATGAATTGTTTTAAATGAACTGGCTGAAGAGAGATGTGTAGCTGGCTGGTAAAAATTACATTAATAAAAAAAAAAATACATATTAATAATTAAAAAAAAAATACATTATTGTGGATAACTTACCTACTTTGGACCCAGTTATTGTGTAAAATAGGTAATTAATCTAACCTGCACTGTGTTATAATCACATTGTGCATGAGTTTTTTAATAAATTTAGCTTAGAAAATAAAGCCTCAGAGACTTATCTCAGAACAAAAACAAGAAATAAAAAGCTAGTTATGAGTATTGATTTTGTTACAGTTACGAAAGATAATTAAATAACGTCATAAAAGTTAATTAAACAATACCTATTCTGGTTTAAAAAGGACCTGTAGCTTCTTTAGAGTGCTATAATCATTTAAATTCATATCAATTCATTTTAAGATAAATTCCAACTGAGTGTCGAAATTATGGAAACCAAAAATACAAAGATGCTGACAGAAAATGTTAATAAAATTAAACAATACTTACATACCACATGAAGAATCCCAAATGCATCACTTTTTTTTAATTTCCGATTACAGTTTATCACAATTAATGGGAAAAATAAATCCCACAGCGTATGTAAAAGTAAAATAACTTAAATTCCACACAACATGACACTTTACTTTGACATAAAACAAACGGAACTCGAAAATGATTAATGAATGAAAGAAAGAAAGGCAGCGGCGGCGGCCGGCCGGCACCAAGCAGTGTTGCCTGTGTTGCAAACCAATCAACTCCAAATCGATTTCTATTCAATCGGTATAATCGGTTTATAAAAATTTAATTATAAATTTTGTCAATAAAAAATGCCCTTTGTGTCTATCCTAACTAATGTAGGTACACAGTTACACACGCAGTGAGTTTACTCGCAGGTCACTCACTGGCACGTCCAAACACAGATTGACAGCCGATTAGTCGCCAGCGATGTTATTTTAACTGATAACAAAATAAAAGCCTGTAATCACGCCTGTAGATGAGTTAGGCAGGGGTATACCCAGTGACGGATTAACCCTTAATCAAATTAAGCAATTGCCTAGGGCATCACGTCTGGAAGAAGCACAAACTCACGCACAATTGTATAAAATAATACATGATGATAAAATTGAATCAGCTTTCCCTAATGTGGAAACAGCCCTGCGTATATTTTTATCGCTTATGATTACAAATTGCTCATGGCAGCGGAACGTTCTTTTTCAAAATTAAAAATATTAAAAAATGAAAAAGGACAAAGAGGTTAATCCGTCACTGGGGTATACCTACAGTAAAACCTCATTTCACCAGTTATTTTAAGTCCGAGCCGGCTTTAGGAGTTCCTGATGGAAAAATCCGATAACACTGCTTACCGCTGGGAATCGAACCAGGGACCCTTATACTCTGCAGTAGCGCTTGCAATACTATATGGTCCAGTGTCCGATAATTATGGGGGCGTACGATAATTTGGGCAATGGTACGATGTACGATATATAGTGAATGTCTAACGTACGATAATTTTGAGCACTGATGACATAAAAGTTCCATTAACAAAACGTATTTGTCAGACAAATTAAAAACGCTATTAAAAAATCAATAGAAGTCAATGTCACTTAAGTTAACAAGTAAGTTAATGTCATATTTTAGTAAGTGTTTCTCTCTGTCTCTTTCCCTCACATTTCTTTCACTTGCGTTTCGTCCGAAACTCCGCGTCTTATCCTGTATTCCTGTGGTTATATGAAATGCCTTTCTATTTGCTTCTATCTAGAAAACAAAACAAAAAAACAACTAGACTGACAAAACATGTTTCAGGTTTGTGCTGCTCGCGCCACTAGTGGTGAAACTTGGCATAAACTTCCACTTCTTTTAGTCTAGATAGTTTAAAATTCATTGACGTTTGTTAGCAATTTTTTTTTTATTTAGAGCTGGTTTTTTAATCGACAGATAATTTTTATTCGTGAAATAAAATTGATGTCTGACAGTTTTTATAAGGAAGAACAAATCAAAAATCAAATCAGCTTATTGCAAACATATTGTACAGAGGTTGGAAGAAGATAATTATAAGTTTCAAACATGCACCCTGTAAGGGCACTGCAAAACAAAACAAAATTAATAAATTACATTACAATACAATACATGTCCTAATTATGTGTCATTTTACAAAAATAAAAATAAAACTCACTTATTAACTTATTTTGTATTTTATTGAACTTATTTATTCCTCCGATAAAATTATCTGGCGTTGGAAAATTCAGCCCATTTTTTTTTTTAGGGTTTTGTCTTTTGTACGATCATTTTGCCCACAAAACGATAATTTCGACGTCGCACAGTGGAACGAATGTATGGGAGCGGTTGGACGTAGACATGTCCGAAAAATAAGAGTAAAATTATGACAAACTAATGATGCCATCTTATTCGATTACTTAATGCCTTCATAAATTGTAGTGATGAATTTCTTCATAACTCCCATATTTCGGGAGTAATTTGAGAAAATGTGAAATTTTACTATGAAAATGAGTGTATCGAGCTCTCTCCCTCCTGATTCCGGGCTTGTTTCAAGTAGCGGTCTCTAATATCGTAATGCTATTACTAAGAGCTATATTTAATACTAAGACACATAGTGCGCCAAATGTGCACTTTCTGGGATAAAAGGAAATGAAAATTTAAAAAAAAAAACGTTTTTTCCCCATTTGTATTTACTTTAAACCGCAGACAGACTTATTAAGAGGTCTATAAATATATTATATATATACAGAAATATATATTAACAAAAATATTCACAAGAACTGATGAGAGTATGACTTTTAAGTAAGTTGATAATAAATTACCTAGTTTCATTAAAAGTACAATAAATAATTAAGATGTAAGCTCTAATTTACTAAGTTACACATTTTAAAACAATAACATCATTTAATTATCTTCGTCATCATCATCATCATCAATTAATTCAAATTCAGAATCGATGTCCGCTAAATCATTTATGTTAACAAATTCGATATCACTTTTCTCAGAATCCGTAAGCTCATAAAATTCCTTAAAAGAAGATTTTTTTACAAACTTATTTCCTTTTGGACGGATACTTGTAACAAGTGGATCAGAAGACAGTAAAAGATTGTGCATAATATCTTCATTGCATGAGATACTGCTATGCTTTCGAGAATGCCCCTCTCTATATTTTCTAAAATCTTTATTTCTAGCCTCAGATGCCTCTTCGGATAGAAAACCAATGGGCACAATTGACATGTTCTGAACTATGTCTGGCCCATGCATTAAAATTTTATGAAGTGAAGAAGGCATATAATACCATGGGTATAACTCCACGTAAAGCTTAGCAGTATCAAAGCAGAACTCTCGGAATTTAGTTACGTTGATCTTCTCTCCTGATGAAATACACTGCAAGATCACACAGATTTTTCTTAAAAGCATAGCATCTATTCCGGTCAGTTCAGCAGATTTAGTGTAGTTTTCAAAAAATCTCCTTGCCGAGTTGCCATTGTTGGTGGATCCACTGCCTTGTTTCACAACATCGAGAAGTAAGCCCGTTTCTATTCTTACAGCCTCTTGAACTCTTTTCTTCCTGTCATCAACTTGCCTTTTTGCTATATCACCCCTTACTTGCCATGATTTTATGTCTAATTTGTAGGAAATGTGTAATAAGCATTCCATTGAGCGAATCCAAGCGTGAAGGGTGCTTAAGCTATATTTATACATGTCCTCGTTTGCGTGTTTATCTTTGATTAACTCTAAATTATTCATTTCTTTAGGACAAGCCTTGCATATGTCACACACTGAAGCTGCTGTATTGGATATAATGGAATGAATTTTACCATCAATCATTGTCAACAGCAGTTGGTGTTTGACACTAATTCCATCAGTGATGGTGGATGGAGTTAAGGCTTCAATCTCTGCTTCGATTTCAGCCATCTCTCTCTGCACATTTTCTTTGGTTTCCTTTATAAACTTAAACAATATTGGCCGGCAAAATGAAGTGGAAGATGGTCGCTCGTTTTCCCAAATTGTTACACCTTTTGAGACGAGCCGCAGTGGTACAAGACTAATCATAAAATTACTAGCAAGATCGATTTGCTCATCTTCACTCGTCCTTTGATGATAAATGCTTTGGCTAGATGATCCGTCAAAACCCCATTTGCTGGTCAATACGAGCTGTTGATTGGGATCAACAGGGGTTTCTAACGACCTAATAAGTCTTCTTGAGGTTAAATCCATCAAGGCTTGTAATTTGATTTTTGCAGAGCTCTCTGTAACTGTGAGATCTTCTTTGGCCGGATAGCACTTAATTTTTTCTTTAACCAACATGTAGTAACTCGGGTATTGAAGAGCTCCTTCTTGAGTGTTGAAATCCCGAAGAGTGTTATAGCGCCATTTCGATAAGTTCATCGATACATAAAGAGCCAATGCCTTCAAAGGGGATATTTCCCGTACCTGAATTGATTTACCTTCAATGAAGGCTTTGATTTTTGAGGCCTCTTCTGGATTCTCCGTCAAATATTTCATAACATAAGCCGTATCGCTTTGTTCTGCCTTTTGAAGCGCTCTTTCGGCCGAAAACATAATTTCAGCGCTGCTACTGCTGCATGAAAGACTATCTTCAGTGCGTCTTCTTTTTTGCCGGTTACTGAGGTCCTCAAAAGATTTACGAGGACTAGGATGTGTACAAGTTGAAGCATCAGATTTAGCAGGAGAAATTATGGGCTCGATGACGTCACTTATATTTTCTGTAGAAGGTTCCATATTTTCATTCTGTAATTCCGGCCATTGAATTGCAGCCTGTAGCCAAATCTCATGTTTCTTCCGAAACTTATCTGTGCTTCTTCCAGACTGTGTCCATTTTGCATAAATGCGGTAGCAAAATCGACGACACCAGTCTTTTAAACTTGTTTCAGCACTTTCACATAACTGAACACAACTGTTATCTTTTAAAACACTGAACAAATAGTTAAAGTCGCGTAAATCTTTATGTGCGCGTGCGCATAAAGCAACGTGAATATCAAGATTTGTATTAAAATTTGGAAAATACATTGCGAGATTAGCTTGGATACAACGAGGTGTAAATCAACACTGATTTTAAAGTTACTAATAGTGACCTATTTATATAAAATCCAGGTATCCCAGGTATCCTTTGTTAAATATTGCAAGGTAATTAGTTATTGTGATAATTAGTAAATGATGCATGCTAAATTAGTGTATTAAGAGCCATTTAGTAATTAAATAATAGCAATGTTCTTATCAGTAATCATTAGTGCATCAGTTTTATATGTAAACCTTAAGTCCCTAATTATATATCCTAATTAGCTTATATCTTCTCTAATTGGCTGCTCAGAAATGTTATTGTAATAAGGTAAACCTTTAGAAAAACGGTTTTAATCAACAAAATAAACAAAAAATAAAAAAATTGTGTTATAAAATAAACATCACTCTTTATCCCAGAAAGTGCACATTTGGCGCACTATGTGTCTTAGTATTAAATATAGCTCTTAGTATTAGCATTATGATATTAGAGACCGCTACTTGAAACAAGCCCGGAATCAGGAGGGAGAGAGCTCGATACACTCATTTTCATAGTAAAATTTCACATTTTCTCAAATTACTCCCGAAATATGGGAGTTATGAAGAAATTCATCACCACAAGTTATGAAGGCATTAAGTAATCGAATAAGATGGCATCATTAGTTTGGCATAATTTTACTCTTTTTTTTCGGACATGTCTACGTCCAACCGCTCCCATACATTCGTTCCACTGTGCGTCGGAGCTCAATAATTTGAACTTTTGGAGTTGGCAACACTGATATGGTCTGTGGATTCGATCATTCGATTGACATTTCTGTATTTTGGTTGAGTTCTATATGGTCTGTGGTTGAGTTGCTTCATGTTTTCTGTTTGATTTTAGGAAAAAAATGTTTTTTGTTTTGGGAAAGAAGTTAAAACGTGAAAAAAGTAAATACTATCAATAATTTATTCATGTTGAAAGTAAATAAAAATAATTTGTTCAATATGTTTTAAAGATAGCACTTTACGATCACATTAAAAACAGGTGAAAAACTTGTTGTTAAATGATAGATGTCTGTAAATTGTTATTAAAACTTGATAATGATGGAAGCAGACTCCACGACATACGACCGCAGCACAAAGACTGAAATAACCGAGCCTACTCTACCATTTAACACATTACCTGGGTAAGATATCTTCTAATACTTTCATTTGTGAATAGAAAGTGAAAGCTTAGTTAACTTCAGTACTTTCAGAGTGCATACTATCGTAGTACATAAACACGATTTTGTTTCTATTTCCAGTAATCTGCAGCTTTACAAGGAGTTCACAACCAGCCATGGTGACCAGAGATTGGAATGTCAACTGGTGGAAAGGCTGCAAACATTTGGACTTTTGCCTAAAGTAATGAAGTGTCCTTCAGACAAACCTGACTGCAAAGTTGTTTGTAGGACCGCTAGAGTAATAGACAGGTAAGCAGTTTTTGATAAAGGAATTTCCAATTTACCTATCATTATTATTTTGTAATCACTACAATAGTGTCTTAGTGAAGCTTGTTTTAAAAAACATAAAGGGGTTTATTTATAAACACTGCTTAAAGTTAAGTAATGATTAGCGACTGTTTAACCATACATTTTTGACGTTTGAATGACACTTAACTTTAAGCAACGTTTATGAATAAACCCCCAAGTCTATGAATAAACTTGTCTTTTAGTATACCCACATCGCTTTAGCATGGCAATAGCGGTTATTGACCTACATTTTCTATTATTTTTTATTCCAGTTTTTGGAAAACTGAAATAAAGTCTGATAATGTCCTGAATCAATATCTATCATAATCTTCAACATGTTCTAATAATGGAAAACCATATATAGTTTATTATTTGGGTTCCTATGGAGATATATTAGGAAAAGGGCAATGTGCGCTATTGCCACACGCAGTAGGCACTAAGCAATTCAGGTATAGCAGGTGTTATCTAAATAACTCTCACTACTTACAACATACTCTCAGAACTTGCTCAAAAAGATTGTTGCTTTGTTTATATATCCTAACTATTCAAACAATTGCCTAGATTCTATACAGTAGTCATGTTATTTTTATGACATGAAACCAGCTGTAGCAGTAACTTTTGTTAATTTCAAGTGTTTTTTTTTTTTTTTCAGAGTGCAATGGACATGCGAGGGGTGCAGCAAGAGGCAGCCCATAAGGACCGGCTCCTTCTTCTTCCGCCTGCAGTGTTCCATACTGCAAACTTTGCAGATCATACTGGCCTGGAGTGAAGATGCTGACTTGGATGTGGCTGCAGCTTATTTTGGTAAATTAGAAATATGTATTGGCAATTGGTTTGCCCCCTAGGGGGCATTCAAGTATTACGTAACGCAATTTTGGGAGATTTTTGACCCCCCCTCCCACTCATGTAACGCGCCGTAACGTTTTTCTGTACCCCCCCTCCCCCTAGTAAAACGTTACATAACCACCAAGTGACCATTTTTACCTAAAAGTCACAATTATGTTCCTTAAAGTACCGGAAAGTCGCTAAAATACCTATGTTATTGTTTTAATCGCATTAGTATACTATGTGTGAAATTTTCCATTTGAAATATTGATGAAAAAAACGTTTTAAAAAATGCGTGAGAGAATCTCTACGCAACCGTTCTGAAGGGTTAAAAAAAAATAGGCAGTCGTAAGGACTGCCGACAGAAGTGAAAACTCAAAACTTTGGAATAACTGACAGTCTGGCGCTACACGTCACGAGCATGTCGTATTTCGGTGACGCGAATCCATAAGTTTTTCCTCTAGCTAAAATCGCTCAAAGCGGTTAAAGACGTTTTCACTTCAAAAAGCTTTTCATACTTCTTCTTCCTGCCCTTGTCCCATGTTACTTGGGGTCGGCGCAACACGTTTTCTTTTTCCATTCCCCCCTGTCAACCGTCACTCTATCATTCACTCCCTTCTCTTTCATATCATTCTTCACACAATCCATCCATATTTTTTTGGGCCTTCCTCTCCCTCTCCATCCATCCTCATTTATCTTCATCACTCTCCTCGTCACATGCATTTCCTCCCTCCTCATCACATGCCCATACCATGCCAAACGACGTCCTTTCAACTTTTCTGTCACCGGCGCCACTTTCAAACTTCCCCTTATATACTCATTTCTGACTTTACCCATTCTCGTCACTCCACACATCCATCTCAACATTCTCATCTCCGCTACATGCAATTTTTTTTCATCCGTCCTCTTCACGGCCCAGCATTCCGATCCATACAATACGACAGGCCTTATCACAGACTTGTAGAGTTTCCCTTTTAACTTAAGGGGCATCCGTGGGTCGCAAGTTGTTCCTGTGACCTGTCGCCATTTCATCCATCCCGAGTTGATCCGGTGCGTTACGTCGCGGTCTACTTCACCATCCCCTTGGACATACATTACATCATACATTCATCGAAATAGTCTGTCTACTGTTGTATAGGAATTTGTATTTTTGTTAACCCAAAAAGTACACATACATACACAGTATATACATGTAGCTCATGGAAAGCGTTCGGTGACGATGACGCGAGTTCCATGATTTTTGTTCACCCAAAAAGTACACATATACATATAGCTCATGGAAAGCGTTCGGTGACGATCGCGAACCCATAAGTTTTTCCCCTACCAAAAATCGCTCAACCCGTAGTTCAAACCCAACCCCCTCCCGCCCCTGTAACGCATCGTAACGTTTTACAAGACCCCCCTCCCCCCAAATTCGTTACGTAATACTTGAACTCTCCCCTATTACAGTATTACATGGAACTTAAAACATAACTGGTGAAATGTGGGTGTACTATACGGACATTTTTGCCCAACCCTATGATATTTTATATGGATTATGTTTATTCAGTTGGGTAAAATTGGACCAGCGATATAATGTAACATTGGACCACACCCTGAACAAACACTTCGTTCGAAATGTCAACTTGATGATCGTATGAGCATTTAACATCGTCAATGTTAACCCAGAATGTATAAAAATGCGATAAAATGGGTTTTTTAGGTGAGAAAAAATGTTGGTCTAATGTTACCCCAAAATCAATATAACTTTGGACCAAGACAATTTCCGTCTTTATCTCAGGATTCACGCATAATTTGTAAACTTTTTAATGTAATTGGTAATTAAAACATTAAAAGATCACATACATCACAATTACTGAGTAGTAATTCTATATAATTATTAAAAAAAAATTTTTTTTTACTTATTAACTATCGTAAATTGTCTCTTAAGTAGTCCAAAGTTTCCTGGAGTGACTGTATTTAGTCAATATAAAAGGTTTAAGCTGGTATTGCAAAGAGATAAAATAAAATATTTAAAAACTAATAATTCTATTAAATTTTTCATGCTATCCCTAACAAGTTTGAGGTAAGCTGTTTATATGTTGATGTTATGTATGTTATAATGTGTTTGTTTTAGGTATACAATATTGCTTACAATCTTTTTTCAAAAGCGTCAATTGCCATACTCTCGCTGGAAAAAGCTTTAGTTTGACTTCCATAGCATCTGTTCAAGAGTCAAAATAAATGTGTACTACATCCATACTAATATTATAAATGTGAAAGTAACTCTGTCTGTATGTTACCTTTCACGCCTAAACCGCTGAATCGATCGTCATGAAATTTGGTAGAGATTATAGCCTGGGATATGGAGACGGACATAGGCTACTTTTTTACGCGATAACCGACATCTACGCGGGCGGAGCCGCGGGCAAAAGCTAGTTATTTTATAACTGACTATTATTTTAAAGACTTTCCAATTCAATCCCTTTGTATTATTATAGACTTATTTTATTAATGTATTTTTTATACTTCTTTTCTAGCCATATCATCTTCCATAGTCTTCTTACCTTAAAATTTGTAATAATTAATTAGTATTAATTTATTAACTAATTCGTTATTCTTACCCTTTTTTTAGTATTTGAGTTAAATAGTGTGATATTTTTTTTACACACATGTCACACTCACATACACAGACAGACCCGGAACAACTACTTGTAGGTCATACAAATATTTTTTGCGTTCGGGAATCGAACCCGTGACACGAAGCGCAGCAGTCAGTCGCTTAACAACTGCGCCAACCGTGCCGTCAATTATTATTTTATTTAAGTATGCATTACGAACGATTTTTGTTGCAATATAAAATTGATTTACATCCATTATATTTATATAATGTTATTATATTTATCATTATACCTAGATTAACATTTTTTTTATTCACACTTCAGGTCTAGTTGAAAACCAACGTCAGCCACTAGTTGTCTGCCATGTTTGGTGTACTAGGCCTTTTTGTCGCAGCCGTGAGGTCCTGCTAATTTCATCATAGCACTTTACACTTTTAATATATTAGGTTGGGGAAAAAGTCTTTTCGCATTATAGTAATGTATGAACTTGTAATAAAATCTCTTTGGCTATACTATTTGTATCTGGCTGGTTTTGGTATCATTGAAAGTTTAAATTTTAAAGAACCTAATTCCAAATTCAAATTAGGAAAATGTGTGATTTTCATTTGTTTTTCGTACTGTCAAGATGAGTGAATCTAATGAAGAAATTCGATACATTTTAAAATTTTACTACAAAAAAGGTAAAAATGCAATGCAAGCCGCGAAAAAAATTTGCGATGTTTATGAACCTAGTGCAGTGTCTGTGAGAGTAGCACAAATTTGGTTTAAGCGTTTTCAATCCGGAAATTTTGATGTCAAATATGCACGTCGCTCTGGTCGCCCTATTACGGATAAAATGGATGCCATTTTTGAAAAAGTGGAGCAAGATTGGCATATCAGTAGTTACGACGTAGCTGAAGAACTGGGAATTGACCACAAAACAGTTTTGGCACATTTGAAAAAAAGTGGGTACACAAAAAAGCTCGATATTTGGGTACCTCACGAGCTCACTGAAAGAAACCTAATGAACCGTGTACTCATTTGTGATTCTTTATTACGACGTAATGAAACCGAACAATTTTTGAAGAAGCTGATAACTGGTGATGAAAACTGGACCACGTACGACAAGAACGTGCGAAAAAGGTCGTGGTCAAAGGCCGGTCAGGCTTCACAGACTGACGAAACCCGGATTAACTCGCAACAAGGTGATGCTGTGTGTGTGGTGGGATTGGAAGGGCATTATTCATTATGAGCTGTTACCCCCAGTATCCATCGATACCATCATCGGATACCATCGATTCTTAACTCTACTGCGAACAACTGATGAGATTAAAGCAAGAAGTTGAGAGAAAGCAGCCGTAATTAATCAACAGAAGGGGTGTGGTTTTTCATCATGATAACGCTAGACCTCACACATCTTTAGCCACTCAGCAAAAATTAAGAGAGTTTGGCTGGGAGGTGTTAATGCATCCGCCGTATAGTCCTGCCCTTGCACCTTCAGATTTACACCTGTTTCAGTCTCTGCAGAATTCTTTAGGCAGTGTCAGGTTAACATCACGAGAGGACTGCCAAAACCACTTATCGCGGTATTTTGATCAGAAGTCCCAAAATTTCTATAGCAATGGGATCATGTCCCTACCCACAAGATAGCAAAAAGTTATCGAACAAACCTACATACTATAGTTAAATGTAAATAAACTATATTAACAAATGTTTTGAATTTTCTTAAAACATGCGAAGAAACTTTTTCCCCAACCAATCATGTATTTTTTTTTAATCTGCTATATATTATATTGTCATAATAATTATCATATGCGCCTTTTAGTCTGTGCTAAATAAATGTATTTTCTTTCTTTCTTAGAAAGAAAAAGAAATTTAAAGAAATCTCCTGCTAGTCCATAATACGTCCTTAATTCCTTCCAGGTGTAAAACCAAAAGTAGCTACTCTCATCTTCGACCGTCTCGACGAGCTAGCGATAACGGAACAAAACAAAAGCAGGCTGGGCGGTGAGAACAGCGTGGTACTAGCAGAGATGTACCCAGACTGTGTAAACAGACTGTCTCCTGATACTACGGAGCAGCCACATGTGCATAGGATATTGATGCTTGCTGACACTAATGTAAGTATCGGATTACCTACAATAATAGTTGACAAAGTCCTTTTTTCTTTTTCTTCTACTCGTATTATGTCAGATAGGCTACACAATACAAGTTTATGCCTTGATTTTGATTTTCCAGTCAAAAGGCTGGTTTGATTTTTATTTGATTGTTGTACAAGCTGTTGCCCGCATGGAGGACGGAAATTTTCCCACGGAAACATACTATAGAGGTATGAGGAACAGGGTATAAAGTTCTATCATCGTCCATAGCAAAGGGAGGATCCTCCGACCAGACGTGTGTCATGTCTGGGGCCCAAGTCTGCTATTTTTATAAATTCGTCACTCCAACACGATCCCATTGTCATTTTGCTAAAATTTCGTAATCTGCTAAATTCATAATGGTTGATCATTGGTCGGTCAATGGTCTCGTAATAGAATTGTATTACAATGGCATTTTGAACATTTATTCATGCCAGATTTCATTTATATATATTTTTACATATTATTTATTAGTGTTTTATGCAATCTGAAGTAGTAGGAAGTTGGAAGTTTAGTAGGAAGTTTCATTTGTCATTATGTACGAGATTACCAATTCTTTCAATGGAGTGTCAGTGGCTGACCATTGGAAAGTCATAATGACGCCATTATACCGGATGACTTTTTTTACCGTCTCGAAAAAAATTGGGTATACTAGGTGAACGGAGTAGAAGCCTATGGCATAGCAATTTTTTTTTTTTTTTCAGAAATAAAACTAAAATAAAAGATAAAAATATTGAAATTTGGGCGCGTATGATTTAAATTTAAATATTATTTATCGTATTTATTTATTGAATTATGTTTTTTGTTAAATTTCTGTGTTTATTGTTATAGTATGATAAGTTTACTTCAAATGTGTGGTATTTATCCATAGATCAATTTCTTTCTAGGTTAAAGAAAAAATAATAAAAACTATGCCATAGGCTTCTACTCCGTTCACCTAGTATACCCAAATTTTTACGAGACGGTAAAAAAAGTCATCCGGTATTAGTAGATTACCAAACTTGTCAAAATCAACAATTATGAAATCAAGGATATACCATTCTGACACTATTGTAATAGCAGACTTGAGGCCCTGGTGGGCAACCGCCCGACGATTGTTGTCGGGGCGTTCTATACATTATAGTCGCGCGGTAAACTCTGCTAGCGGGATGCAGGATTTTGCGTGACGTCAGTGTGATGCGTAGTTCGCATTTTGTGATGTAGATGCCGCCACAGTACTACCGGGATAAAAAGTAACCTATGGTTGCTTGCATAAAAAAGCTGGTTCCCGGTAAAAATAGGTCGGTATCGATCGGTGCGGGAGCAGTAGACCCCTGTTAACTTATGCGCTTACACTTAAATAAAGAGTTATAACATGTAACTTTGCTTTCTGAAAATCAACCTGCAGCGATCACGACGGGAGCCTGGCCCGAAAACTCACTTCTTCATGCAAGCATCCTAAGTCCTAACCCAGGTCATGATCCATCTGTGTACCTATCGAAATCCATTCAGCCGTTTAGGCGAGAAAATATAACAGACAGCAGGACGAGATTTTTTTTAAATTTTTGTTATCTAGGGCATCTCAGAGTTAACCTTGACAGGTTGAGACTCTTTAACCGGACTTTCCTGTGGGTGCCTTAAGCTCCTAACGAAACTTAATGCCAGGCCAGACGCCATATTTTTGTTTATACCCCGAAAATTCTTACGAATGGAAGTATTAAACAAACAATAAGATAGTGTTCTTAATAGTTTGTGAACAAATGAAACAATACTCTTCCATGTGGTCGAATTCCCCGCTGACCTTCAAGTGGAGTTCGTTCGGAAACTTAATCTCGCGTTATAATTTACAAACTCAGAAAATTATAATATGAATGAATTATATAGGTAGCATAATATACAGTGCGTTCGTATTTTCACCTATTTTTATACTAAAGTAACTAGATTAATATAAATTGCTTATTTTTATCACAAAATATGTGATTAAATAAAACCGTAACTTACCGATAAATATTTAATTGTGTTTCTGAACGTTACGGCAGAGAATTACAAGCCAGCCATAGACAAACTACCCAGCGTGAAGTCGGTTAGAATTAGGAATGTCGTAATACGAAATTTAACCAGCCAGTGAAATGAATTGCCTGGAACTTGCCTGGTTTTTTTAAAGTTCGTAATAGGCCCCCTGGCAGGGCGTAAAAACAAGGGCAGGGTCCTGTGAGGTACAAACCTCGGCTTTGGGCATAGTCGGAGGGAGGATGGCAAGGGACCGACGGTGGCTGGACAAAATCAGGGTTATGATTATTATCAGGGGGATTTAAAGTTACTGGCTCAGCTAGCGCGGGCTGACGCTTCGCTTACGGGCAAGGGTCGGGGAGGACTATTTAGTCGGGGATTTCGCGTTGGGCCTCGGCGTTGAGGTCGGAATGACGGTCGTGTAGTGTGTATTCTCTTTTGAACCGTACTCGTTTCCCTACGGCTCTCCTGGAGGAGAGTTGTGGGGTTGTCTGGGTCGGTCAGTAGACAGACGAGAGTTACTTTGGCATTTATTTATAATAAGTATGGATTTAACAAACTGCTTATCTTTATTTTACAGCATATTCCCACATCTTACTGGCTGCATGTTATGAAAGATGATAACAAAAAGACTGTAAAAGGCACTCCTGATACTCAGGTAATATTTTATATCCATCCATTCCATGTATTTTAGTACATATTATTGAGTGTGATTGACTACAACATCTGTAACCACTGGTTGAAAATGATAGTATTTAATTATTTTTCTCAAACATGCATGGAAATATTGTCATTATTTTCGAAAAAAGAACACGCGAAGTATCGAATTTACGGACAAAGAAAATCAAATCCATTGCAGGAGCGTTTTTTGAATTTGGAACATTAACGCTCCAGCAATGTTGTATCAAATGGCGTGCTGGGGTTAATAAATACTCTTTGATTGGATCCCTTATCATTCTTGGTATACCAGAGTACGTCTCTTTGCTTAGCACAAATTGCGTTCACGTGGCTGTATAGCCATAAATACGTTTGCCTTTCGGCACAGATGACAAATAGAAAATTGGCGGCAAAGCTGAAAATTTGTTTTGATTTGTTATTTACATACTTATTAACCCCCTTACTAATAAACGTTGTATAGCGTCTGTATAGTTACACAACGCTTTGTCTTCTTCTATCGAAAGTCAAATTACTGACGAGTGAAAGAGAAAAATCGGTGTGTAACTATACAGACGCTATACAACGTTTATTAGTAAGGAGGTAAATATAAATTTAATTAAAATGAATTCCCACGGTTCAGAGAGAAAGTGAAATGGAGATTTATTGTACTCCACCAGATTTAAGATCAGAAGCCAAATTGGCACTGGAAAACCTGCTTCCAGCGAAGTCAAAAAAAAAAAAATACATGAAAGTATGTCTTTTTTCCCTGCATTTTTTTGAAAAAAGCACTTTATATGCCTCGGCGGAAATGGCAATTGCCTGTCTCGTATTAGTGAAGTCCTCGCCTTTGGCTCTGCCTTCGGCTCTGCCTTCATACTAATACTCGACCTGCAATTGCCTATTTCCCGGCCTTTGCAATAATGTACTATTACTTTAACATAAAACGGCTACATTAGCTAAAGATAAAATAAGACCAAAATTCGTACACCCATCTCTCAAAATCCGTTGTAGTTAAAAAAAGAGCAACGTTGTCACACAAACAAACACACGAAAAGCCACTTTTTTTAACATAGATTATGAATGTTACAGGCGTTGACATCGGAAGTAGAAGAAGTAGTACGCAGAGCAGTGATACCGGGCTCCTTGGTGGTGACGGGAAACAATGTGCCTCTCATTGAGGGCTCCTCCTCCATACAGCAGCTGTTGCAACATTGCGATGCGGATATGCAACACTTTTGTAAGTAAACGCTGTCTTTCATAGTTGCTTATCATAAATACAGCCCGATTGAAACTTTGTTGCGGCTCCGAACATGAGGCGAGTCGCTGCGCAGAGAGAACAAATTTAATGAGGGGTGCGGTACTGCGCAGCGAGTAGCGCACTTCATAGCCGCCATCAAGTTTGACGCGTACTATACTCAGAACGACATCGAACATCTATTTTCCATTTGCCCAGAGTGCTGTGAGGAAAGATCTAAAATGTAATATAGAACTTTTAGCTCAGGACTTATAATTTTACCTTTTAAAATGTACCATATTTATTTATTTAATACTTTAAGCACACAAAATGAACAGAGGCGGACTTAATGCCATAGGCATTTTCTACCAGTCAACCTTTGGGTAATGCAGAGACAAACAGTAGTAGGTGCAATAGCGAGAATTGAGGAATTTTTCATTTAAATATAAAGTTATACATATACCTATTAAAAAATATACATTTAATATAACTATACATCTTATTATCTTATTATAAATAAATCTAAGCACAAATAAATACACATAAATATGTATACTAAACAAATAAGACAAACAATGGTAAAACATTGCCGTTGTGATGATACTGCCAGCTTCTTGCGAATGTACTCGCGAACTTTTACTTTAAAAGATAATCGGTTGGTTGCCATCCTGATTTCCTGGGGGAGGGCATTCCACAGAGAGATAGACTGTATGAAGAAGGGAGAGTGAACGAAGTCTGTGCGGTGAGTGGGACATTGAAGAAGACGATTGTGAGATGAACGAAGATTTCTATTGTAAGATTTCAGTGAAAAGTGAAATTATAAGTCCTGAGCTTATTATGTACTAATAATACGTTTATTATGTTACTTACGTTTTTAACGTTCTTCATATAAAAGAAATGTGAGCCGCCCTAAAGAAATTGGCTAAAATTAAGTGATCCTAAAATGTGGTGTACCAGATTGATGCCGATTCTCTTATCAAAAATGCCTCTCACAACCAGACTAAAAGTCACCAAAATTTTGTTTATCCCATTCTGAAATTGACTAAAGTGACACAACTTAACTATATTTTAGTTTGACAGCACTAAGATGGCACTGAGTTATTTATTTTGTGAAAATGGCAATTTTGCTATTCTGAATCAGACGTTTGTCACCTAAAATTTTGATTGTATAACTAAATTTGACTATTTTTAATCGCGATTAAAAAGGTGTGGAATAAAATTTGTCATGAACTAAAATTTAAAATTCACACTAACACCTCGACTTCAGTAGTGCTATTCTGTCAAAATTTCACGGTGAAAACTTAGGTGAAGTGAGTTTGAAGTGAGCGGCAATTCCACCTGATGTTTGGGATTGACAGCTCACTCCACGCTCACTT
The DNA here is from genome assembly GCA_947523025.1 of Dryobota labecula. NCBI lineage: Eukaryota > Metazoa > Arthropoda > Insecta > Lepidoptera > Noctuidae > Dryobota > Dryobota labecula. The sequence continues at coordinate 6,940,087 of OX383292.1, forward strand.
CACCTGCGTTTTCACGGTGAGATGGTTACAGAATAATAATAATACAATAATAAAATTTATTCAAAAATATAAAGTATACAGTTAAATACAGTTTTTCTTATATCTATCTCAAGTTCACCCATTATTTGTGCCTGAACTAGGTAATCCTGTGTTTCAGGCGATTGGAGGTACATTAATTGATTAAATAATCACATAAAATTAATATTATTGGTACATATGAAAAAGGTGTATAAAATTATAGACTCTTAACTTAGCTAACTAATTAAAAAACAAAATAACCATAATACAAATAACATTTACTTTAGCACTAGTAATAATTTCTCTGTATCTTCATAGGACATAGTTTGAAGAGTTTCCTTAAGGATTTTCTTGCAATTACTATGATTTAAGGAGTAGATGTTTCCCTTTTCATTTAGCCTGTTGTAGAGTAGCGGTCCGAGGTACATATAAAATTTGGCTTTGAAAGCATGTTTTGTACTTTTTTGAGGGCAAACTATATCTTTCCGTCTCTTTTTAGTAAATTCAGTGCTGTATGGAAGTGTTGACTGTTGTTTTAGTACAGTGCTCATTATAAATAACTGTCGAACTGTTAGTACTTCACAAGATTTATACAGGAGGTTAGTGGGGAAAAGGAAAGGGCGGCAAGTAGCGATTTTGAGAATAGCCCTTTGAGCTCTTTCAATGGTCAATAACAAAGTTTTATTCGCCCCACCCCATGAAGTAATACAGTAAGTCAAAATTGACTGACAAAGAGCAAAGTATACTTGCCTAATTATTTTTGGATTTGCAATAAATCGTAGCTTTTTGAATATATATATCAGCTTACGAATTCTATTATTTAGAGCTTCCATATATTGTTTGAAGGAAAGGGTTTCATCTATTATTATACCTAGGTATTTTAGTTTATCTGTCTTTTTAATATTGGGACACTTACACTGGCTATCTGCAGGAACTGGGCAATAATGAGCATGCAACGTTGAGGGGATATGCGATATTTGCTTGCGCATCGAAAACTTAATGTAATGTGTCTTTTCTGCATTTAGAGTTAGTGAGTTATTGTGAAGCCATTTATTTACAATATTGAATCCGTGTTGCGCAAGATTGTAGACTTCATTTTCTGAGTCAGCCGAAAAACGTAGAGCAGTGTCGTCAGCATAAGTTATAATAGTGCCATGCTCTAGCTTTAGATTGCAAAGGTCATTTATGTAAATCAAAAACAGAGTGGGCCCTAAAATACTTCCTTGGGGAACACCAAAATATGTGTTTTTTTGAACAGCACTGAGCTGTTCAAAAAAACACATATTTTGGTGTTCCCCAAGGAAGTATTTTCATGAACGTGAACATTGCCAATCTTTACGCACTGGGTGCGATCTTCTAAATAACTTTTGAAAATTTTCAGCTGGGTGCCTCTTACACCCATGATCTCAAGCTTGCGCAACAGACTTGGAATGGAAACTGTGTCAAACGCTTTGGCAAGGTCAAGGAAAATTCCTACTGTGTGGTTACCCTTGTCAAGTTCTTGCACTAGATAATCAGTCAGATGGTGTACCGCATCGGAAGTTGAAACCTTTGGCCTAAACCAAAGCTCCACGCTGCTATTTTATTACTAGAAAAAGTCAAGGATCACGATAAAGGTCGTTGCGGGACAAGTTTATGTCATTATTTCTGTTTTCGGAATTACGTATTTGAATAAATGTATGCGGGTCAATGACCTTTAAATTCAGATTTATTTGTCGTTAGGTATAGTTACAACAATATCATAAAACAAATGTGTCATCTATTCCCCAGTGAGTACCCGCATTTGGCGGCAAGCGGTCACAGTATGCTGCGCGTCCCGCTCAGTCTGCAGCGAAGGCATGCCGATAGTATCCTGCGCAACTACAGTACAGCAGTACCTTACCACTGCGCTGTACAGGCTGAGACATGACGACGGCTTCTTTAGTCATGTGCTCAGTACTATCATCGATGAGTATACTGATAAGTATGATAGCTAAAATCGATATGTAGTGACCTTTTTGGGGAGTTTACCAGAGGGGCAGTTCTCGTATTTGATGTTAATAATAAATTATCTAACCTCAGTGTTACCATGTAAAAAAATGTATTAGGTAAACGCACTTAAAATCTATCTATATAAATGAAAGTGAAATCCTGTTCGTTGTTAATGGGGGCTATCGTTTTTGTGCTCACCAGGTGGCGCCACTGTTGAGTAAGGTCCTGTCAGAACTTTTCTTTTATGTTTTGGTTAAGTATTCATTACTTCATAAAATGTTTATTTTATTACATTTTAAAATATCAAATGCATATTTACATTATAATGTTCGTAAAATTGGCAAGCATTAAGTAGACAAATATTATTCTCCCTCCAAGCGCTACGAAATTAGATCCTAAGTTATTACTTAAAATCTTAAACCATAATTAATCAGGAATGGCCCAATCTTTACAATTATGAATAACAATTTGCGATAGATAATCCCGCAAACAGTGAACGTTCAGTTTCACATTTGACATTTCTAGAGACCTCACTCTACACTACCGCCTCTAGCGACGAATTCAAGCGCGATAGTCCTCATTGCATCACTTGAGAACAGCAGCAACAGTAAATTTTCTGTTTTAAATGTTTGTTATGGTCCGAATAAGGTTTTAGGGAAAGAAAAATTTGAATGTTGCTGTGAGGTCACAGGCAGATACAGAAATACATAAATAATTATCAATACAATAGATATACAGGGTGTGAGGGACAGCCCTCCGCAAACTAACAGCTATTCAGCTCCTTATTTTAAATTATATTTCACCGAAAATTTGCTCAGGCAATTTTTCATTTTTTGAATCGTTTTTTCCGTTACTATTTCTTTATTTCAATGTAAAATTACATCCTGTGTACGCAGCACTTTATTTATGTAAATAAAACTGAAATACTCTAACGCACGACGCGCAGATTAGCTGTTCATTTTCTGCCTAGCTACAGAGGTCATCGAACTCCCCGCGCCCCGTGGCGGGGAGAGTGGCCATATGATTTCCACAATTGGATTATTATTCCAGATTGGATGTTTTGAAGTTTGATCATTCGAGCACGGGAAGTGCTAGCATATGGGTATATTATGATCTAGAAGTATTTGGCTTCTATTATAAATGTTTGGATAGATAATACGGTGTTTGATGTTTTCCTGTTATAAAATTACTGTTGTAAGTTACATATCATTGAGCTATCTTTACTCAATAAAGTGTTTAATTCGTTGAAGACTCCACCACTTGTTAATATTGTCTGAATAGCTAATACATTGATTTCAATTGTTAAACATCTATTGCCAGTGTTAGTGAGTCCACAAAAACTCGAAAAGGCTCCACCGTTTTGATTTTTTCTTTGTTTTGTTTGCCTCAATAATGCAAAAAGAAAATTGGGAAAAACCCAAAATAACAGCCGAAAAATCGAAAAGTATAGAAATTGTCCACGTGGTACGAAGTTCACCGGTTCTTCTATAGTTTGACCGATACCGCTGATCCGCGCGAGGCGGGGGGCGGCGTTGACGGGTGAGCGATGGGAGGCCTTGAGCATTGACGAATGAGCGGCGAGAGGCTGTGAGCGTTCACCAAAGAGCGGCAAGACGCTATGAGCGTTGACGAATGAGCGGTGGGACGCTGTGAGCGTTGACGAATCTACAGCCTGCTCTGTCCTTCGTCTCGCGCGGAACAGCGGTACCAGTCAAACTATAGTGTAATAACTTCAGACCTGTAATCGTTAATAGTAACGTTACTGTGAGGCGCCATTTTGTTAACGTGTTGGACAGTTGCGTTGCGTTGTGTTGCGTGGTTCCGCAACTAAGTCGCTCACTGTTGATCCATTTTTAATAACCTTTAACAATCTTAGTTGTAAAAAAATCACCTATTGTACTCATGTTAAGATATTAATTTAGAATTTCGATATTAAAATAACTATAGTAACTTAGTGCCTTAATAATGTACTGTCTTCCTAAGTGCCTTGTGGTTGGATAGTGTAGTTTAAGTTTATTTTTGTTATTGTTTTATTTTCTTTGTTTGATACTTAAACCTGTCATAATATTCATTAAACGTGTTGTGAACGAAGTTGATATTATGTTTGTGCTTTTACTAGCAGTAATTCAAATACATTTACAGTTTTCGAGGTTTGTTCAGTGGCGACTTACCGAGTTGTAGGTCGAGGGTTGGAACGTTGCAACTAGTTTCATCACCAATGCTCTCAAAACGGTGAAGGAAAACATCGTAAACCGGCATGTTCTAGAACCAAAAATTCTATGACATGTGACATCTACCAACCCGCACTGGGTTCGCGTGGTAGATTAGGTACAGCTCACGCCCTCTCGAACAGAGGAGGCCTGTCTCCGAGCAGTGGGAACATTAAATTAAATTTTACTCGATTCACTTGTTTTAAAACATAGCTGTTTAGTTCACGCGCACGTGTGCTCAGTGTGCACCTTCGTGCAAAAGAGTTTTGGTAATGAAGCACAAAAGTATTCCCGCAATTTTTTAACCTGTTACCTTTGTTATTAGATAATGTTTAAATAAAGCAGTGAAAAATAAGTCTGAAATAAAAGAAAGTATTTTTGTACCATTAAACATTGTTTTTTATTTTATTTTACATTTTTACTATGAATGAGCCTATGAAGGAGCATAAGTATTCAGTCTCCGGATAGGCAAACCGGCCAAGTGCGTGTCGAACCACGCACAATGAAGGGTTCCGTAGGTGGGATGAATTTATCCCGAGCACAAACTTAACATTGTAGTTGAAAAACATGTTCTTCAACTGCAAATGTAAGTTGGTCGACTATTACTCGATAACTTGTAAATCCTACTTAGCTGTGATAGTTTTCCTTTTAACTTCGGACTACTGCTGTGAATTTTTCAACGTATCCAAACGCAACCATTTAGCTGGCAGGGGGGGGGGACACTTGACTAACAAAAATTACGCAAACGGAACCCTGACAATGGAACGGCCTATCCAACGATACCCCACACCATGGGATAGACTAAGGTACAGACGCCAGCACATCAAGCTACTACAAACTGTCAAATTTCTTAAAAAGATTTTCAACTTTATCACAACAGTATAAGGTTCAAAGTTGATTGCGAAAACTTGACAGTTTCGGGTAGCTTGACCTGCTGGCGTCTGTACCTACCCTAAATATATATTTTTCCAAGATTTAATTTTACCTCTGTTGGCGTGATTAATGTGTATACCCATATCAAATTCCAACTTTCTAGTACTATGAGTCTCTGAGCTAAGCCGCGGACAGACAGACAGACGGACATGGCGATACTATAAGGGTTCTTTGTTTACTACGGAACCATAAAAATGAAATACAATCTGTATGAAAGTATCTTCCAGACAAGATATCCGGGTTCTTGCCAGGTGCTCATGCTCAGCTAAAAAAGCGGTAATCGGAATCTCTTATGATAAATTATTTTTAATTCTGTAAGTAGGGTTTGTACAAACACTTTTTCAAGTCAATCATATTTTTATAACTAAGTAGATGAGGTTGGTGTTTCCTATCTGAGACTCTGAGAAGAAAGGCCGAAACAAACTCACCGAGGTCACAGTCTTTTTTAAAGTCTAGACATAATCATAGTCAAATCATTTGATGATCATGTAGATTGCTGTCTAATATGGTGTTTTGAGGAAAGAACCACAAAAAGTGGAACTGTCCAGTCAGTGCACCCATTTGTTAGTAATCGTGTAGTTACAACTTAAGGAGCTCAACGACTCTACGAACAATACCAAAGAAAGGACATTTGGGTAGGCCGCTTATAGTACTTAAACTGCCGGAAACCGTCCATGGGCGTACCCGGGGGGGGGGGGGGGCAGCCCCTCCCTGGAAATCTCGCAGAAAATGACATGTAAGAACTCGCCTAATTACTAATCAAAGTGTAAACGGGGCCTTTTTGCAGCTGTTTGCCCTACACACTACACTATATATACCTAATGTTTCGTGTAGGTGTGTTTGTATAGTGTGTATGACAAAACAGCCGCAGACGATCCGACCAAAATCTGACTTGCCCCCCCCCCCCCCAAGCCAGAAGCTGGGTACGTCCATGAAACCGCCGTATCCCAGTAGTTCTCTAGTTCCATAACTAACTGAGAAAAAAATATATGACCCACAAAGTCACAGTGTACTTTTATATCACAAAGTCCTAACATATGTCACGTAAATCAAATAAATTACAATATTAATTCTAAAACGTATGATTATGTAATTGTAAAATTGTTTGGGGGATGGTAGTATTGGAGTTGCTTAAATCAATCCCCAGCCTTTTTGTCGTCCGAGTTATATTTAACTTTATGGAAACCTTTTTGACAGAGTTCAATAAATGATTTTTTATTGAGGCTCAGTTCTTTAACATGGTTTGGGAGTTTGTTATAAAAACGTAATACTTTGGAATTACTAATATTTTTGAGCCTAGTCGTTGGCACATTAAGAGGGTTGTCACCGGTTTTGTTGCTTCGTGTCTCAATATGAAACTTTAAAATTCTAGACACACTTACCGATATCAAACTCAAACTCAAACTCAAAGCATTTATTTCAAATAAACCAATTACAGGCACTTTTGAATTGTCAAGGGGTCGGTCAGTCAGAAAGATGAAGCTAGTTGCCCATTCCAAAGCGTAGTAGGTTCCTATGGAGAAGAACGGACAAGAAACTCCATGGACACTCTTTTAAAACAAAATATTGTTACAAAATATGGGTTACATCATTCATGTTGAAGTTAAACATGTGAGAACAATGTAGAAAGACGTGCACGTTATATTATATAGTTGATTGAGCCGTTTTTCATAATTCCTTTTCAGTCACGAGATAATGTTTTTAAAGGAGTGGCGCTAGTGGACAGGTGACAACGCTCTTAAGTACGTAAATCTTTGTTTCATTGTTTTTTTTTTTTTTGTTTCCTTTGTATGTCGCTGTATTTAGAATACAGATTAATATTCTTTTTTACATAAATCAGAGGCCTAATTGCGTAACACACTATCAGTAGGAATCGGTTTCATTTTGCCAGTTCAATAACATTCATTGCGTTATTTACATTGTTGAGTTTAAATTTTTTTCGAACATAAGAAGCAATGGATTAGCAATCTGCTTCAAATAATTCTACTAGGGTACTGGTTCTCATATGTAAATATTGAGATGCGACTGTCTTTATGTTTATTTCCTTAAAAACCCTCAGTGAATGCATAAAACTTGGGTTATAAATTGGGTTATAAATTGGTTGAATTGGTCGTTTCTGCAGCACAAATAGCCTGAATATCGGTCGTATTTCCCCACAGTAAAATCTTATCGTGAAAAACACTAGTTGTAAGTTGTCAATAGATCACTGACCTTTGGTTTGACGAGCTCCTAATGTGGAAGGCGGATGGACATGCAGCGTAGACTGGTTGCGTGGTCGCGCCCATCTCCTGTATCACACTCTTACAACTACTTACACGTCTTCCCTATTCATTCTTAGGGTTCGTTACATAACATAACATCAGGACGGCAACCACCCAAGGTGTAGGCACGTGAACATATTCGTAAGAATTTGGCAGAATCATCCCTGCCCTGATTTGTTGGATTCGTTTTCTCCTCTACCTACTTATCGTTATTTCTCTTGACAAAGTGTATTCTGTTTAAGATCTATGGACACTACGGCCTGTCATGCATCCGAATTGCGGGTCACTTAGCGCGACACGCGAACCTCAATGGCATCATCCGACGAGCTCTTGTCACCGGCGGCGTTCCAGTTGTATTAGAACCCAATGGTTTGGAACGTGACGATGGCAAGAGACCGGACGGTGTCTTAATTTCCTTGGAAGGTGGGTAGGCCTTTTGTGTGGGACGCAACGTGTGTCGATACACTTGCGCTATCCCATCTTCCTGGCACGGCGTGCTGTACTGGCGCTCCTGCTGCGGCTGCAGAAAACCTCAAGCGGCGAAAGTATAATAACTTTATCGGTAATTATATTTCCGAGCCGTTTGAAGTTGAAACCCTCGGTCCGTGGGCTCCGAGTGCTCATGGTTTTAACCGTTTGTCATTTGTTTAACGAAATCTCCTAACGGGTGGTTGACGGTTCCCGTGACCCAATGAATCTCATTTCTTTAAATCCCTTGCTGCGCTCAGGACTCTAACCTAGAATTCTTCACTTACTCGGGATTCAAAATCAACACTCGCAGCAAAAATCAACTTTGCTCTCTTGTTGCACAAATAACTATTGCTAAGGATAGGAACGAACTAATCACCCAAGCCGTCAGTTTTAGACCAAAGAAGAGTCTAGGCTGATGACTTACACAGTTAGTTACTATGGGCTTAATTATTTTTTTCTAGGCACAAGTAAATGCATGATCAACGCCGCGTCCGTCGTTAGTTCAGGGCCGGATTTAAAGGTGTGGAGGCCCTGGGGCAACCAAGAAGTGGAGGCCATGATTTATTGGAAAAGACTAAATTAAATATTTTCAGTTTTTAATCTCTACATAATATAATAAAGCTGAGGAGTTTGTTTGTTTGAACACGCTAATCTCTGGAACTACCAGTCGGAATTGAAAATTAAATTTTGCGTTTGGTAGCCCAATTCTTGATGAAGGTTTTTTAACGTCAAGCTACGACCCTTAGGAGCCGAGCAAAGAGAAAAAAGGAAAACAAAGGATATATTTTTTTTTCTTATGTAAAAACAATCAAATTGTGGGGGCCCCTTCTTTGTGGAGGCCCAGGGCCAGAGCCCCTGTTGCCCTGCCCTAAATCCGGCCCTGCGTTAGTTACCTATAAGTAATTAAGGCCCCGCATCCCGTGCTAATCTGATGGGGGCTTATTAAGTAAGCAAGCGGATTGGCAACTCAGCCGCAGTACCGTTGTCCCGAAGTTCCTGTTATCTGAGAAAACTGGACGATTTGCATGGGAATGCAACGGTGTTAAAGAATTTACTTTGCACTTCACCTACTTTGAAAACCAGTTCCCCAATCAATTTGGAGCTTTTTTAGAACGGCATTCGGCAGCAGAAATAAATAAGGAGAGCTTTCACATTTTCAAACAAACAAACAAAATACAGATAGATAAGAAGATCCCAATTTATTTAAGTACCTATTTATTCTATTGATTAGGTACTAGCTGTTGCCCGCGGCTTCGCCCACGTGGATGTCAATACTTCCCCATTTGAATTGGATTTTATTCAAAATTTAAAGGGTTCAAAAAAAAAATTGCGCGGAATCGTTATTCTATTTCTAAAATAAAGGTAGCTTATGTTACTTTCTAAAACATCAGCTATCTGCCAGTGAAAGTTTCGTCAAAATCGGTCCAGCCGTTTCGAAGATTAGCCAGAGCTGGAACACCAGAGACAAACCTAAAAAAAAATATTTTTTTGTTATTAGTACCGTATATACTTTCATATGCATTTGCATATGAAAGTGTATAGGTAAGGTACACACACAGAGACACAGGTATAGACACTTCCATTTTATTTATTTGTATAGTTAGGTAAGTATTTTATGTTAAATTGTGACAATATTCACGAGTCATATAAATAGCAGTTCAACATACTTATCTAAAACACTTACCGCTGCAAAAATCAAACACCACCATCAAGTACCTAGTTAGGATATGTAGGCAACAATCTGTATTTGGGCTAGGTACGGCACCTCGGCACATTTTGTAGTTGTTAGAACTACAAAATATGCCAAAAATTTGGTGGATTCCAAGCATGAGAAATAAAATCAATTGCTGTAAAGCAGGATGTTGAATGAGTGTTAGACTCATTCAACATCCTGCTTTACGGCAATTGATTTTTTATTTCTCATACTTGGAAAGTAGGTACGGTTGAGGTTACCTGGTCAGAGGGATGAAAACAGTACTTTTCGTCCCTGGGAAACGATTTTCCCTGCTTTCAAAAAATAAAAAAACTGCATATTAAAAAAAAAAATGTCTCAACTTTTTATATACCTGGCCACTTAGTTAAATCGCGGCGTAAAATCGTTATTTAAAATATTATCAACAACTTTGTAACATGACTTTATACTTACTTTTCTTTTTATTTACTTTTCACTAAATTATTATTTAATTTACATAGATAAGAGCTAAATATTTACCAGCATCAATGATAAAAAATACAGGCTGGTAGAATGCCACAGAAAAAGGCGGGAAAGCGGCGATTCGATCTTCAGTTGTTTTGTCGAGTGCAATTATTTACGTTATTAGAGATTTTTGTATAAAAAGAGTTCATCAGATTCAGTTAAGTATTTGTTTAACTAGTCAAGTTTTTATTTGCTTTCCTCATAGACGAAGTGAAAAGCAGACTTAAAAGTTTACCTCGAGTGAAAGAACCTATTTAGGCACTCGAACTATTGGCGCACTCGCTACGCTTTTGCGCCAAACCATCTCGTGCCTAAATAGGTCCCTTTCATCCCTTGTTTATCAATCTACTATTATACATTGAAAGTTGGTTATATTTTGTGTTGTTGCGACCATATTCACGAGTGAAACAATTGTGCCAATTGCAATTGAGTGATTCTGGCAATTCCAGTTCAACTTAACACACTATGCCGCTTCAAAAATAAAACAATACAATCTGCGGGGTAATTGTATACACTTACAGTAGCAATGGGTTTCATTTTGACAGTTCAACACTATTCATGGCGTTATTTACGCTGCATAGCAGACACATTTTTCGAACATATAATATTGATTTATTATTTATTTATTTATCTTTACAACTATCATACCAGGATTACCCTAATGCGATGGTGTGGTATTTCTATTTATATTCTTACAATATTAAATTAACCTTATACCTAAGGAACTTCTATAACATACTACCTATCCTAAATTATATAAATCTCATACATAACAATAACACAGAACCACTATTGTATAACTTATTAACATTTAACATTAACATCCTTAAATCACAGTAACTGCAAGAAAATCCTTAAGGAAACTCTTTAAACTATGTCTTATGAAGATACAGAGAAGTTATTACTAGTGCTAAAGTTGTTTGTATTATTGTTATTTTGTTTTTTAATTAGCTAAGTTAAGATTTTATAATTTTATACACCTTTTTACATATGTACCAATGATATTAATATGATGTGATTATTTAATCAATTAACATTACCTCCAATCGCCTGAAACACATGATTACCTAGTTCAGGCACAAATAATTGGTGAACTTGAGATAGATTTAAGAAAAACTGTATTTAACTTTATACCTTATATTTATGAATAAATTTTATTATTATTATTTTTATTTTTTAACCGACTTTCCAAAAAGGAGGAGGTTCTCAATTCGTTTGTATTTTTTTTTAAATGTTTGTTACCTCAGAACTCCGTCGTTTATGAACCGATTTGGAAAATTCTTTTTTTATTTGAAAGGATATACTTCCAGATTGGTCCCATTTTTTTTCAAAATCCAGTTCTGATGATGGAATCCATGAGGAATTGAGGGAACTCCTCAAATTTTATAGGCAAACATATAGCGATTTTTGTATTTTCATCAACAACTCAAGCATTTGCATTCAGTTGGTATCATTTGATGAAGTGGAACTGATGAAGAAGACCACAAATGGCCAACGGAACTCCTCAATGATAAGTATTTCACGGGTGGCGATAAGATATTTCGATTTCGATAGTTATGCGACTATAAAGCAAATTTAAATAAATAATTATGATCAAAATGGTACCATCGAACTGATCTGAAGATGAAGCCGGAAGGTGTGCACCGGAACTCCGTGATAAAACAATGTATCCTAGCCGTGTTTGGGCTTATTGGAATTGTCATGAGATGCACTCGGGCTATAAATGGTTATTAAACGATTTTTATTAACTTTGCTTGGGTAGTTTTTGAGTTAGCTTCGATAATACCTACGTATTTAATCCACTTCGTAAGGGTATCTTGTGTCACTGTTGATTGTGCGGTGTAGCCAGTAGTGGTAATCGAATTGTTGTGGGATAGGTATTATAACTAAAAAGTGAAAAATAAAAAACTTTTTGACAAAAAAACAACCGAATTTCAAAAAAAACTTTTTGTTAATAAGTTTTTTATATATATTTACATATCTCGGGACCCTGGGGTCCCGAACCTTTGGAAGGCGTACGAGGAGCCGAAGCCAACTCGCAGAGGCCCGTTAGACGCTTTTTAATTAAATGAGGCACCAACCGACGATTATCCCTCTACCCACTATGCAAGTGCACCCAAGGACAACCCCCGGTTGGTGTAGGACTATTGCAGGATATGGAATCAAAGATATTGGACTATGAGTTTGGGTGGTTAAAATGGACTGGTTACCAAAAAATATGGAAGGACTATGGCCCCTGCCTGATCAATGTTTTATTATACACGGATAAAATGGCAGGGAGTGACTTGCACACTCAATAATGGGCCCCCGAAAACGGTCGCTAGCACATAGTGACGTAGCGACAAGGGGGCAACATGTCCTGAGGTGCTCGAGGAGTGGAGAGGTATTCCAAGGCTCTCATAACAATCCCAGAGCCCGGAAGATCCCTACAAGCACTTACTGTAATGGAATACTTCCTTCCTCCGAGCACGTTTGCTCTTGCGAATCTTCACTCAAGCCGACCAATAAAGGCAAGAATGAGGTGGGAGCTCAGTTCCTCGTCAGTGTTCACTCCAGTCGGCCAATAAAGGCAAGCCAGAGATGAGGAACATGACTTCTCCCGGAAGATAGGGTCCGTGGGATCGCAACTGCCCAACAGCTCGCCACATGCTGCCCTGCGGGTTTCTGTATCTCTCTTGGTCTGGCTCCTCACCCTAGACATGTTCCGGGAAAGTAAACTCTACCGGCACAGACCTAAAGTTCGGAGCGCGCAAGCCCCACCACGACGTCAACGTAGAGATACGGCGGAGGGGTTATTATTATTATTTAATAGGTACCTAAGACTGCACCGAGCGCGCAGTGGCGCACTCATTGTTTGTTTGGTGATTTCTTTTATTTTAAAATGAAAATGCCTCCACAACACTATACGTTATTATTACTCGTAATAATAATAACGTATAGTCTTGTGAAGCACAACTTAACGTGCTTATTTTCTGCATTTTCATTCTAAAATAAAAGAAATCACCGAACAAACGAAGGAAAAATTTAAATATTTTCAGTAAAGGAGGTGAAAGACACAATTATAGTACCAGAAATAGGGACCAATTAGTTCAACCAGGTTTCAGACTGGCTAAAGTAGACTCATCCTTCATGGGGTACTGTTTAAAATGTTACAATAAAATACCTCCCCACATACTCCAGTTGAACGAAACAAAATTTAAAACTTGTATAAAACGCACACTATGCAGCCAGGCATATTATAAGTTGGGGGATTACAACGCTGACAAAAAAGCTTGGCTCAATCCTGGTCCTGCTCCATAAGGGCGCATAAACTAATTAATTAGCATTTGAAAATATTATTGGAGCTGCTGAAGATCGTAAGACTATCTTTGCATTGTATAAACTCAATGTCCTTGAATTATATAATTGCATAGCACAGGTGTGAGTACTATGTACTATAGAGCTACCATTTACCGGGTAATATGTCTTTTATTGACTTGAATGTGCCCTGGCGGCTGAGAGTATGTCATGCTCACTCAAATGTCTCGCTGGTGGTGGCGTGTGTGTTGGATCATTAAGTTCCCTTCATAATGGTTGAGCTAAGTGGTGCTGATCCATGCGTCATGTTCGTGAACGGGCGCCGTCAGTTGGGACTGGTCATCTCTTAGCTGCCACGGCTTATTTTTAATTTTTGATTTGTTTTAATTACGGATGCTTCTAACGTGCACGTCTTTCTACATTGTTCTCACATGTATAATTTCAACATGAATGATGTTACCCATATTTTGTAACAATATTTTGTTTTAAAAGAGTGTCCGTGGAGTTTCTTGTCCGTTCTTCTCCATAGGAACCTACTACGCTTTGGAATGGGCAACTAGCTTCATCTTTCTGACTGACCGACCCCATGACAATTCAAAAGTACCTGTATTTGGTTTATTTGAAATAAATGCTTTGAGTTTGAGTTTGATGAGGGCGCCACTGTGCGCTCGGCGCAGTCTTAATACTACACTTTTATATACAATACAATATTTTGCCTAACCTATCACAACTTATGCGTAGCTTAGCACAAATAATAGTAGGTACCCAAAACCACCATAAAGCAATAAGCACAATGTAGTACCATGAAGCAATGGATTAGCAATATGACCTACTCCAAAATCATTCGGATTATGATTGATAGTGTGTGACGCAATTAGTGTGCTGGATGAGGTCTACTGCACTTACAATTTGTAACATTTAGGTCTTCCTACAACTCAAATTCAACATTCGGCTTAACGGCAATTTTACAGCGAGACTGTTCAACCGACATAAAATAAAACTAGGTGTGGTAGAAAGTAAGCCAGACCTGTTTGTGAAGAGCTAGGTAGGAACAGTTTCTAGGTCTTGTCTAGAAATCTGGCGTGTCGTTAGAAGTGTGTAAAGTCGGTATAATATTAATTAGGTACTGTTAAGACTGTACCTTTCAACATGGGCACCGGGAGGGGTGCAAGAGGGTGCACTTACACCCCCCTTTTATGGGTGGGAATTTATCAAATAACTTCTCCCGCTCTGGGCGGAGTAGGAGGGCGTGTCAGACTTTTTTCACGCAATAGTTTTCAGGGAGCTTTTTGATTGAAAGTTCTTGCTTTTTGTTAAGGCGCTACCCCGAGAAAAACGCGTTTTTCGGAGGCTGTTAACTCATTAATTAAGAGAAATAAACTACATCTAAAAACACAAGAGAGTTGAAAGTTACACTATTGGATAAATAATTTAAAAATCTTAATAATTCACTTTTATTTAATTTCAAAAGATCACTCTTTTTATTAAAATAATTCCAAAAATTATGTGAATTCGGCGTACGCAGGGACCTGGACAGAGCGTCCCCGCTGTGACGGGATAGAGAAGGACCGAACGCTCACGCTAGCGGATGGCCTTAACGTAAAGCCAGTTAGCAAATATTTTCGTCATAATCATGTCGATACATCGTAATCGTCACAGTCCCGTTCATTCAATACAGTATCTTTCCCCCAAACAATTAGCCCAGAATAGGGCAAATAAAGTAAAAATGTAACCGTTTTACCGTTTATCGGCGACGATGCGATGCCGATGGTGCAAGTAGGTGGTAGATACAGTTAGTTGAAAGCTGTCCGTGGCCCATCAGCGACAGGTTGGTCCACCGCACGGACTGCACACCGCACCCGATCTGTGCCACCGAACACCCATTATCTTATTATTAATTGGTAAGAACAAGACAGTAATAAAATAAAAAAACCGGACAAGTGCGAGTCGGACTCGCCCACCGAGGGTTCCGTACAAATTTGTAGGTATATATTATAAATAGTTCAGCCATAAATACCGTTGCTTAACCTCGATGATTGATTACGAAAGTACTTTAAATAAAGACTATATTTTGACGTGACAACGTCTAATAAATCGATGAACGCCGGCTGCATGCACGAAAAAGGATGACTCAATGTCCCGTTACGCTCATTGTCCCGTTACGCTCATTGTCCTGTTACGCTCATTGTACGCTTGCGCCGCATCAATGTTTTGTTATGACGTTGTCACGTTAAACTATCGTCCGTAAACCAACTTTACAGACAACCAATTTTTTTATGATTAATTACAAATGAATAGTTTTCAGATTTTTAGTATAATACGATATTACTTGCCAAATTTTATAGTTCTAGGTCAACGGAAAGCACCCTATAAATTTTGATTCCCTTGAGAGTGTCGAAATATACGTTTTTTGCGGTATAAACGGCCGTATCTGTTTTTTACGTTAACTTAGAAGTTTGACTTTACAGCTCCAAGGAACTGTAGACCTGAGTACCTATATGGTCTTAATTTCAACTCGATACCTCCACGCATTTCCAAGATAAAGGGTCTTGACAGACAGACGGATAGACAGACAGATAGACGAGCAACAAAGTGATCCTATAAGGGTTCTGTTTTTCCTTTTGAGATACGGAACCCTAAAAATTAAGAGTAAGTAAATTAACATATTTTAAATAAAACTTCGACGATTTGTGCTAATTATAAGCTACTTAAACGAATATCTAAGTCATAGACTTATAAAAGTCATAACTTAATTTTAATTACTCGAGACTTTAAAATGTATTTGATTTATTAATTATTATTACATCTCTCAATAGATACCTACCTTTTTATTTTTTATTAGCTATTAGCTTATCTCTTAAAATACCTACATCATTACAATATTAAACTAGTTTTGCTAAGTAAAGGTCTGCACACAGCGGGCGCGGCGCGGCGGGACCGGGCGTGGCGGGGCGCCGACGCGACGCTGAGCAGTTGTAATGTACTAGATATTACGGAGGACGCCACACAGAGCCGTCCGGCTCGACGCGACGTGACGCGACGCTCTGTGTGGCGTCCTCCGTAATATCTAGTACATTACAACTGCTCAGCGTCGCGTCGGCGCCCCGCCACGCCCGGTCCCGCCGCGCCGCGCCCGCTGTGTGCAGACACCTTAATGTTACCTATTTAACAAATGCTTCCTCTCTCCTAACTCACTTACGAGTATTTTGCAGTGCCCGACAGGGTCATATGATTTGATTTGATTATGAGTTTACCACCTAAGCCTTCATGTGGAATGCAATAAAAGTATTGAGTACTAGCTTTTGCCCGCGGCTCTGCCCGCGTGGATGTCGGTTATCGCGTAAAAAGTAGCCTATGTCCTTCTCCATATCCCAGGCTATATCTCTGCCAAATTTTATGACGATTAGTTCAGCGGTTTAGGCGTAAAAACGTAACATACAGACAGACAGAGTTACTTTCGCATTTATAATATCGTCGACCGTAGGTTCAATTGACGTAAGGGACAAAATACCCAAAATGAGTTGAGTATACAGTTTTGTTCAGAATTTTTCGCTCTTTCGAATGGTGTATATGAAAAAAATCTAGCTTAAGAAAAATGTCCCTTACCCTACTGATTTTTTGGATACAAATTTCGAATCGGCCCCGTAATAACAATGTATCTGAAAAACCATGCAATATAGTAACTTGAAATGGTGTAATTACCGCCGCCAATCGAATCAAATAAGGTAAGGTAGGTAACGATTTCCAAATTTAAGATATCCAAACGCCAAAAGTGTGTACTTAATTTTCTGTCAACAATCTCTTTACACTATTTTTTCACTATTTTTACACTATTTTTGATCTAACGTAGAGGTCAATTTAATGTAAGGGACGGGACTACCAGATACTTGGTCAGTAAGGGACATTACTAACAAAATACGTTGGTGTAAGGGACGTCTATTTTCTTAAATAGATAACTTATTTAAATAAATGTTACACAGGTAGATAGAGCACTAAAATACAAGATTATGTGTCAAGTCAGATCCGAAAAAGGTTAATAACAAAAAAAGTTATGCGCGATTTAGTCCGAAAAAAACTTTGTCAGCCTCTCCTGAAAAATCGTATTTTGTCCCATACCTCAATTGAACCTACGGTCGACGATATTAGTGTGGATTGGGTTGTTTAGTGGTGTGTGTTAATTCCGGGACAAGTTTTGTGGATAAGAATAGCTCATACGATGGTTATAAAAAGGTGGTTAGTAGCAAGCCTGCCTGTCCAGTTCAAGTTACGGATAGTAATCTGTGGTACGGATTCACATAAAAATTTTAGGATCACCAGTCGTGGTGGCTATTTTGGTAGTTGGTCTATACTTATAATATACATAGATATGGGAATTCTAAAAAACTTTTAGGATCTCTTCTTCCAAAAACACAACTGGTAAAATTCTATAAAATACGTTTCTTACCTTTCGTTCATTTTCGTTTGATTGACGTTGGATTAATTGTCAATTGATTGAATACCATATATACTTATTTGTCTTAATTAGATATACCTACTATGCACCACACGTTAAGGCCCAGATATATGCCAATGACCTTGAGTGGTTAGCTTGCGTGTTCTGTACTGAGCTCACGCAACGCGTCGTACGTCCAGCCAGTAATAGGACTCGTCCATCCAACAGCGCTGTCCCAAATAAGACGCGTTATTAATTTATTACAGATACATAAAAAACGGTATTTTAATAAAACACATATGCTAAAAGATCAATAATTAAATTATCTTTAAAAACGTGAAGGTTTCAGAAAAATACGCTTGATAGATTTTGCGTGATTCTCAGTATTTTATGCGCGTTAGACATAACTTTACAAATTAATTTCACTATGTAATATAAACATAATCTAAAATATTCATATATTAAGTTATTAAGAAAATGCTCTAATTTAACATATATTTTTTCTAAATACACTACTCGTTTAGGCGTGATCTTCAGTATAAAATCATTAAAAGCCAGTTATCGTCGCCTTAAGGCAAAATCAGTCGTCTATAGATAGTCAACTTGTTATCGATTCTTTTAGCCGTTTGGTTTGCATTCGATAGTAGAGGTTAACGGGTTATTGGGTTGAGTCGACGGCCTCATAAAATATCTTGATACCTACTGTTCTAAAAATAAAATGTAAACACAACATCACCTATACCCAAAGTCTCTAATTCAGATAATTTATGTAAACAAAGTAATGTCAAGAAATGTCACTGTCAAAATGACAGGACAGTGGTGCAAAACATTATATCATTTTTTATTTTTTTTGTAAATAATCATCTATAAAATTAAAGTGAATTAATTATAAGAACTATGCAAACAAAATACCGTTGCCAAACAATGTTTTGTGTAGTGTGTCGGAGACACGGCCTATGATCGTCATATTCAGCCCTTTTAAGTCCACTGCTAGACGTAGGCTTCCCAAAATCGATTTCCACTCAAAACATTTTTCATCCAAAATGTGGCTAGATATGCTACTTACAATATGAATTAATTGAATGGGAGTTGTAATATTAGTGTAGTAGAAGATGAAAAAATTTGAAAATGTTTAGGACTCCTGCATTGTTACCAGTATCATAAAATATTTTATACCAGAAAATCTCCTTTTTTAATAACTTTGTTTAAAACCGAAAATTTATAGAAATAATTACGGTGTGATAATTTTTTTATTATTATTTCTTAAAATCAGTACTTAAAAGAAAATGGAACCTTTTTTTTTCCGTCATTTTATGTGATTTGCCATTACGAAGATATTTTTTTGATATGTTATCCCCTTTGTTTACATAAATTATCTGAATTTCAGACTTTGGGTATAATAAATCAGGATCACTTTGTATCTAATTATGGGATAAGTTTAGGTACTTGTTGTAGTTAATGGGAATTCGTTGTAAAATAATATCCGTGTTAACATAACGGATAATACCTGTGTATACCTGTATTTATTACACAATTCTGTTGTGTTAATACCAGTTTAACTACGACGGGTCGCGCGGTTAGTCGAAGCCGCGTCTGGCTGTACCGCTATCTGGGCAAATAAATAAAAGATGCAGCGGAGAATGGATACATAGCGGGTCCCACAGCCGCAACCGAAGGTCAGTGCGCCCACAGACACCTTCCGCGATGGTCAACTACAGACGAGTGGTTTGCGAGGTGGCGCTAATGGCCGCGATGGTGGCGGTGGTGACAGCCGCGCCAACGCCCGACTGCGGCATGAAGCACTACGATCAGCGACAGAATGGTACGGAGAACTACAGGCTGAACATCGACGGGGTGGTGATCGCGGTGGCTCCCGCTGAGACCTTAATCTCCGCTCTCGGGGACATGGACGACCTCCTGGAGCTCGCCATGGAGGAGTACAATACTGAGTACAAGCCCAAACCACCCCACGGTTCCCAGTCCGAGTCGCCGGCGATCCAAGTGATTTCCCTGCCGGCGCCAGAAGTGAAGCCACAGGAAGATAAGCCCGCGGAGGAAAAGCCGCAAGAAGTGAAGCCTGAGGAACCAGCGAAGCCCGCGGAGCCTGCATCCCCGCTGAGTGACGTCAGCATGGGTAACGAGATGAAGATCCAGAAGAAGGACGCGTCGTTGAGGAAACAGGAGAAAGCACAAAGGTAAAAACTTTAATATCTGACCAAAATATTCCCCTTCAAGCTACTTTCCCTGTACAGGTTACTATTACTGTTCCTGAGGAATACTCAGAAGTACGAGTATAAGTCAAATTCTGTTCTAAACGAAACTTTTTTTGAACTGTGAATGTCTAGTTCGAAAACTCAATTACTTTAATAGTTGTGCATGATTCTATAAACATTTTCGGGAAAGCAAAAAACTGATCCATTCTATGTTTTTCTTTTCATTCCCAGATAATCGCGAAAATATAGTTATCAGGTAAAAATTACTTCCTTTATTTTAAGCTCATTTGGAATCATGCAAAACTATTCATTAATTACTTAGACTTTTATTTAATTTTGTTTATGTTCTTTATTAGATATGTTTATGATAAAAATAAACGAACTCGAGTAAAACAAATCAAATCAGATGTATTTATTTCGGATTTTTAAAATTATGGATATAATAAATATAAAAAAACGAAAAAAATGTTTTATTTATTTATTTATTCTCTATCTTACATTTATTTTTTCATTTTTATTTTTAAATTTTTAATATTTGATTTGATTTGAAAATGTTCCATAGCTAAAAATATCGCATTTAGATGTTTGTTTTAGGAACCTCTATTTATTTGTTTATTTCTTTCACAGACTGAAACATCGCCTGGCAAGCTTCCTGATGCCGCTTCTGAGAAAAACCCGCCATCATTAACGACAAAGGAAGTAATATGTGATCAATTCGAGTAATCAATCGTTTTGTGGATTTTAATGCGCGGTTCCTATACTAAAGGCCTGTGTTCACCAACATTTAAATCAACTGTTTAGATATTTAATCAGTTGTTTACTCAACATTTCATAGGAAATTTGACATAAACCAACTGTTTAAATACCTAACCGGTGGTTTGAATGTTGGTGAACACAGGCCTTAGTCATTGGTAAAACACTAAAAACCTCTCAGACCTCTATGACTTTTATTTGTTCATCAGATTTGAATTTATCAGATCTTCATCCAAAAATCTAAATTCAAATTCAAAAACTCGTTACGCACTTCTTAGTGTTTTACCAATAAATAACCCTGTATAATTAACGAATAGTTTTTGATACCAATGGTTAAATTTTAATGCGAAACTTTACCTTTAGTAAGCTTGTCTAGCTACGTTCGTCTATAAACACTGTCTCATTATGGATGAAAGTACAGTTTTAGTATTACAATCAAGCATTGGTAAAATATAGGAATCGTGCGTTAAAAGTTACAATTAATCTACAGTTTATATTAGATAATTTATTATATTGTACGAAGACATAGCCATGGAAAGATGCATTTATTTTAGTTTGTAAGTTAAATATATAAGTACGTAAGCGTGTACATTGTTTCGTTGAAAATAAATAATAATTCTTATTGAAAAATCCCTAAACCTTTGTTTCTTTGGAACCTAAAAGCCAAAAAATTACTCAGGGTTATCGCCATGAGCTATAATCATCCCGAGGTGTAGGTTATCATAATCAGCCTAGATATAATGTTCCCAGTGTTCCCACTGTTGCTCCTTCTCACAGAGGGGCATTTATGGCCTCTCTGTGAGAGGGAGCGGGCCATAATCTACCACGCGGGCCCAGGACCCATATTGATGAGATAAAAGCTGTTTCCTTTAGTGAACTTTTGGTAATAGTTACTCATGGCAATATAATTTTATTGTTAGTAGGTACCGATTAGGCCCCCTCATCGGTACTAACAATTATAATAAATATTCAATTTGTGATTACATACATCCATACTAATATTATAAATGTGAAAGTAACTCTTTCTGTCTGTCTGTCTGTCTGTCTGTCTGTCTGTCTGTATGTTACGTTTTCACGCCTAAACCGCTGAACTGATCGTCATGAAATTTGGCAGTGATATAGCCTGGGATATGGAGAAGGACATAGGCTACTTTTTTACGCGATAACCGACATCCACGCGGGCGAAGCCGCGGGCAAAAGCTAGTACATACATAAACTCACGCCTTTTTCTCATAGGGGTAGGCAGAAACTATAGAGCGCCACCTGCTACGCTCTTTACATACTCATTTTACTTCGTTTACATTCATATATCGACACCCGCTAAGTATACGTATGTATGTATCTGCCAGATACACGAAACGGTTTTTATTGCATTTTTGGCATCTATATACCTATAGTTACCACATACAAGTTTATTTAATTTTTTCAATTAACCCAACATACTTTTTTCTCAAACGTATATAGAGGCTTAGCTACGGCGATTTGAAAGAAATTGAAATCTTCAATTCGCTCTCCTATAAAATTTGCATTTGTCAGTTACTTAGTTGTACTTAGGAGGTGTCGATATCTGGACATATGTACATGCAAACCGGTTGCGAGTGCTACGCACCTGACCTTTCTGAAGAACATCACCAATTAGGTCACTATAATTATGTTCTCCTAGAGCGTCCCAAAGCGGCACCGCAAGGGAGGGGCCTTGCGGTGCCGCTTTGGCGACATCGCAACTGAGGCGGGCCGCGATGTGGTATGGGAGGCATCGCGGCTGAGGGTTGGAGGCCGCGGCGGCGGCGGTGCGCCGTTCTCCCTACCTTCCACGGCCTTGACGGGGTCGCCACCGGTTGATGGCGGACGCGGTGGGGCCGCAGAGGAAGAGGAGTATCGGTATTGCGTTGGCCGCTCTCCCTATCCTCTGCGGCCGAAAAGTGGTAGGTGGTGGGACCCGTCGCAGGGGGACCAAAGGCGCCTAGACACGGGGTCGTCTGGCGCCCTTGTGCTGGTGTGGTCCCTGGGGTGGTCACGGCGCGCTGTGTGTTCTGGTGCGCCGGTGATGGGGATTACTCCCCCTGGGGAGGGTCCGGTGACGGACGGCCGCGGCGGGTTCGCGGAAGATTTCAAGTTCCCGTGTTCCCGCCATAAGCGGCAGAGGAGGACACCGTGGAGTTTTAGTGGGTTGGAGTCCCACGTAACTGCACTGCCTCCCCGTGGTAGTGTGTATGCGTGCGTATTTCTCCAGGAAAAAAAAAGGGCGTCCCCTCCCGGCGTTTCCACTCACATCTGCCTTGTGATTTGTGATTAAACTCCTATAAATACACGAAGTTTGCCGAGGGACATTAAGAAAATAGTTGTACTGTACATACAAGTACGCCACATAAATATTGGTTCCATGCGGGAATCGAACTTGAGAACTGTAGCGCAAGCACTGCTCCCGAACTCTAACAAGCTGTTAATCGAACTTGAGCTTCGAAAACCATGTTATGATTTCTATTGCACTGACTATCTCTATACTCTAGTATTTACTCATTCTGAATAGGTGCAAAAACCGCAGCGTCACATTTTATGTCGGTGCTATGATGTGCCCTGACAGTTGTGTGGCGAACAAAGGGAATGCAATCTTGTGTCGCTTACTCAGTCTAGAGTCGATATTGGGCATCCGAGATCGAGATCTTGCCGAGACATCTGTCGAGAAACTGTTGCTTTGTTTCAATCGTGTAATATGTGTAGGTAGGTCGATCTTGATGTGTAATGATACCGGCATTAATCAGCAATCGAACTCTGAACCTAAACGACGCATCAACTGGAATTTATTATAAAATACATCTAACAATAGAGCACTTCATAAGTTCATAGAACGAGTATTTTATAAACATGCCCATGTGTCAAGTCCGTGTCTATTCTACATTATTAATATATTAATTAGGTTTAATTGATGGATGCATAAAGATTAGACGTAATATATGAAACCCTGAACTAAACCAGAGTTAGCCAGTCAAAAATGTGTCTGTAAGTGCTTCAATTAGGTAGTTAATTCAAGACAAGTAAAATAAATGTATGGTCTCCTATACAGTCTTGTCGTCATCTTTCAGGGGCTGACTGATTCCAGTCTCTCTCCCAGTGTTTATATTCTCTTCCTTTAGGAAGCTAACTAATGTTCTTTTATATGGCAATTCTATTTTGGCAATTGAAAGATTTCGGTGTTGTTTTAATTAAGTGATCAAACTTCCAGTGTAGAGTAAGCCATCATGTTAGCAGGTATGAAGTAGACCAAAACACAACAACCAGTTAAAGTACCATAACCAGATTTTTTGTTTGTAAGTTCACTGAACGAAAGATGGTTTCTGTTCCACCTTACTAGTCTCAAACGATACTAAACTGTATCCCTAAACGTATGCTAGCGTCACCTGCGTTCTATATGGAAATATACTGTACCTACGTGAGCTATTAAAATACGTATACTACTGCTATAAAAGGTTAGCTGTATTCTTTAACCAGAACCAGACATTTTGAGAAAACGACGTCATTGTGGAGAGAATAACGGGACAGAGCCAAAGCCAATTTGTATACTGCGTGATTCGATTATAGTCTGTTGGTGTTTTGCGCAGTTGAAGCACTACCCGAGCTGTGCTTAGATCCTATAATCTGTATGTTGTACATCGAGCGTTCAAGCAAAACTCGGTTATCGTATCGATGACCCGCGGTCACTGTCACACGCGAGACA
Organism: Dryobota labecula; assembly: GCA_947523025.1. Lineage (NCBI taxonomy): Eukaryota > Metazoa > Arthropoda > Insecta > Lepidoptera > Noctuidae > Dryobota > Dryobota labecula. The sequence goes on from OX383292.1 coordinate 6,964,558, forward strand.
AGCCCTGCGGCTCCATGGGCCGCCACGACACGACATTCTCTACTTTCCTGTTTGTTTTGACGGATATATCCATCATAAAGACAGCTAATGTAGAACGCGATGCATCAAAAAGTCCTAGATTTCACTGTTTGACCGTGTTTTAACTATCGAAATTAGACATTCACCATTAATAGAAAACAAAACAGCATTTTACGGCACCGGCAACAATAACATATCGTGTATTGGAACCAAATGGAACAATGGAACCCAACGTGAACTAGTATGACTAATGAAACCTAAGTTAGCAAACATTGATAGCTCGCTGTGGTCATTAAATTCTAAATTGATAATTAACACTTAGGCATCATCCGTTGAATTAGGTCCACACAGTATTCATGTCGTGTTAACCGTTACAGTGTGCTCGTTTCGAGCGTCAGACTGGTTCTCGGGTGGCTGGTAAAAGCGGCGCGGGAGCATGCGGCGCGCAGTCAGCGCATGTGAGATCTGTCGCGCGCACGCACCATCATGCTCCTAGCACTCGCCTGTCTACTCGCGACCGCGGCCGCCGGGCCCGCCCTCTACGACCAGCGCCAGGAGGGCGAAGTCAACGTGCAAGCCGACTTGCAGAATTTGTTGTTACTCGTCGCCGTCCCCAGCAAGTTTCCGCCCAGCATCCTTGACATATTCTCGAAGAGCCACAAGCCGCTCGACAGGGACCATGACATCCAGGAGAGATCAGACGTTCGTGTGATGGAAGCTTTCGTGGAGCCGAGCACGCCGTACCGTGTTGAGATCGGCGCAGGAGACAGGTCTGCGAGCGACGGGCGCGCCGTCGAGGTAGTGATCGCGGGCCGGCGCCGGCTCGAGTCCGACTCAGACGAACAGGACGAGTTCAAGCTGTTAGGAGCAACGGAAAACTGTGGCCCGGAGCGCATGCGAGACCCTGTGACCCTCACGTGCCAGGACCGATCCCCGGTGGAAACCAGCGCTGAAACGGAACTCCAAACAAAAGAGAAGGAGGATAAAGTAGAATCACAACAAGCACCTGAAGTTGTTGTTGTTACGTCATAGTTCTCGATCTCTGTGTTTATGTATCTATAGTTAATTTATTTCCAAATATGTTCGCCATGTAATTTATTTATTACTAATTTATTAAGTAAAAATCTTTTAATTCTTGTTAAGTGTTTTCTTTATGATTTATGACAACTTGAAAAGAAATCCTCAGAGATAGTAGATGAAATCATGGCTTGATTATTTCTCCATTCATTGTAATTCTTGAAAATGAGGTCAATCAAATCTGCACTTTATACATTCATCGATTAATAATAATAATAACACACCTTTTTAACTGCAATGATACCTACCTAGGTATCAATCGGTAAGTGTTTGCTGTTTGTTGGTGTTGTTTACTTCACGATGCCTCGTATGACCGATAAGAATGTACTGATCCAATAATTTCTTGAGGACAGTTGAGTTATCTATCTATTCTTCTCTATAAATACAGATCATTTTCGTAACTGCAATTTTCACCTGGCTTGCTCTATAGAGCAAGCCAAAAGTAGTAGTTAGTACAAATTTTTAGTTTTAGAGTTATTTATTGGGTGTTACTTCATAATTATTTACTTACTAGCTGACCCGACAGACGTTCTCCAGTCCAAATTTCAATAATTACAAAAAAGGACGTACAGATTTTCCCAAATTTTCCATTTTTCCGGCCAACTTTTATTATTATTATTATTTATTTATTAAAATCACCTTTACAGAGGCATCCACGGCGTGTTATAAGTCTGTGTCTTAAAAAATAAAATGACTTGTAATGAATGAATGAATGAATGAAATGCACCGCGTGGTTTAACCAGACTCGATTACTCGAATGAACCCAAAGATTCACACTAGCCCCTGGAGCCTCATGTTTCATGGGACTACATTGGACATTGCATATCAAGGAGTAGACCGAGGGGCACGATAATGGTAGGGAAGACGTGCCCATAGGATATGGAAGGTATTATTAGAGCCTACCGCATATGCATCCTTAAGCAAGCAATGGAATATTGGAAAGACGGATGATATTTATCGGGAGGGCATCTTTTAAGACGTCGCAGCCATTTTGGCTCAGGTCCAGCTGCTTTCTCGACTCCTTTCTGTGTCACTGCTATGCTGTGTTATACGTTACACGTTTCTGTTTCCAAAGTCTGCGTCTGAAGTCCGTTTCCGATTTCTTGTAAATCTCTTGATAAAGCAGCGTTCTTGATCGTATCTCGGTCCGCAGCCATGTCTATCCAAAAATTGATTTCCTTGTCGAAGTAAGTCATATCCTGTTTTAGGTTGTGATTCCATGTGTAAATATTGATTATCCTGCATTACATTTTTCGTCCGAGACACTTTTAAGCGTAAAGATGTGGTCTTTTGTTGACATCTGTTGACCAGCGACCGTTTTGTTTTTTGGGACAAATTCATCCGAACCCCTTATTGTGCGCGGTACAACACGCACATGTCCGGTCTTTTTATTTATTTTTTTCTAGAGAACGCGCTGTTTATTTATCAAAACTTGAGAAAAGGAGTTAAAAAAAATATCCATAAGAACCTGATTCGGACTATTACGAACATTAAAAAAAAAAAAATTGCCAAATCGGTCCAGCTGTTCTCAAATGATGCACTTACCAACGAACAACATTTCATTTTTATTAACAGCTGAAAAAATAGAAAAAGAAGAAAGAAAAATTGTTTATTCTGCACAAACAAGACGCACATTACATGAAAAGTCACTAAGTCGAAAAATGCCCAAAATGACTTATCAGTGTCACTAAAATCAACATTTTCTTCTCTAAATATCAGTCTAATCGTCATTTTTGATTTATTCCTTTCTAATACCAAAAAAAAAAAATAACAACCATATACCAGTGGTATTAGTTTTTGGTATTAGAATGGAATAAATCAAAAATGACGAAACCGAAACGAAATTCGAACCTGTATTAAGACTGTATGCATAAACAATGAAAAAAAAAAAAAACGAAAATTAACTAACTTGACTTAGTGACTACTCACTCTTTATTTTTAAATTATTTGTACAATACTACAAAAGAGAACAATTAATTAGTTTGATGTTTTAAATTTTCTCAATTATTAGAGGTTTTCACGTGTTTTAACTCTTATAATATAAATTGTATTTTATTTCCTTCAAATTAAAGCTAAAAACATAAAGATAGGTATGTAAAGGCAAGCCAAAGTTATTACGAAATTATTTTCAAAAACTTTAACTCTCAAAACACGATTATTCGACTTGATGACTTTTCGCTTTACGGGGACGATATACATACTATTACAAAGTAACCAAAAGCTTTGTATTCAAAACCTTAAATGTAATAATTTAAAAAAATCTGCTGCCCGCGGTTTCGCCCGCGTGCTTTAAAAAAAATAAAAGTAGCCTAAATTACTCCTTGTAACATTAGCTATCTACCAGTGAAAGTCCCGTCAAAATCGGTCCAGCCGTTTCGTGATTAGCCGGAACAAACAGACAGACAGACAGACCGACAGACGGCTAGATAAAATTTTTAAAAATTGTTGTTTTGTTATAAGTAATGTATACTTTCATAATTATACATTTAGTAAAAGCTGTTATTTTGACATTAGAAACAGACACTTCAATTTTATTTATTTGTACCTACAGGTTAATAGTGATTAAAGTTAATCTTAGTAATAGTTGGTCCAGTATAATAAAGATTTGATGCAGATCTTTGGAGTAAAATATTGGTAGCAGTTTCGGAAGAAGCTGCCTATAAAAAAAATACAAACCAACGGAAAAGCAGCCTTTATAGAATAACTAGCTTTTGCCCGCGGCTCCGCCCGCGTAGATGTCGGTTATCGCATAAAAAAGTAGCCTATGTCCTTCTCCATATCCCAGGCTATATCTCTGCCAAATTTCATGACGATCGGCTCAGCGGTTTAGGCGTGAAAACGTTATATACAGACAGACAGACAGACAGAGTTACTTTCACATTTATAATATTACTAGCTTTTGGCCGCGGCTCCGCCCGCGTGGATGTCGGTTATCGCGTTAAAAAGTAGCCTATGTCCTTCTCCATATCCCAGGCTATATCTCTGCCAAATTTCATGACGATCGGCTCAGCGGTTTAGGCGTGAAAACGTAACATACAGACAGACAGACATACAGAGTTACTTAAACATTTATAATATTAGTATGGATAGTATAGTATATTATAGTATATAGTATGGATAGAATGATATTATTTGTTTTACCAAGACGATGTCACCTTCCATACTTATTTCTTATCTTTAAGAAGCTAAGTAATCAAATAATCTTGTAAACGAGAGTTCTTCAGAGTAAATGTGCATTCAAGACATAAAGGTGCACCGCTGTCTCATCTAAAATGGATGCAAGAAATAATTTTCCATTGGAAATACAGGATGTGGAGCCAGAACTGGCTTGCCAACTTGCGAAATACTTTAAAAGTAAGTTTTAGGGTCATATTATTAATTAGTTTAATAGACTTCTAGCTTCCGCCCACGACTTCGTTCGCGTGGGAGTCTTAAGGCTGCAGTCTTGCAAAATTCACTCGCGGTGAGTTATTTGCGCAACTTTGTATTTTTTTTTTAAACAAATTAAAGAAATAACATGAAATATTATTATTGCACAGAAATAAACATAATATAAGTAATAGCTAGTAATTTTTTTTTGTACATCGAGGTGGATTATGTTAGGTAAATCAAGCGTTGAATACAGCTTTTTCTACCCAACAACATTTCGAGGTATGTTTGTGCTCCTAATTTAGGGTAATTAAGAATTATTAAAAAAAAAATTTAGCTCATAATTAGCTGAACATTCTCGTCTTCAAAATGCGCTGATTAGTTTTTTCTAATTATCTTTCATTTTCTTATTGTGGAGGTCACAATAAACGGTTTGTTTCTTATATAAAATAAATCGTATGTATGTAATAATTAAATTATTTTAATTCCAAGGGTACAACGAAACAAATACTAAAAAAAAATGCACCTAAATCAGCTTATTCTAACAATAATAACAATCTCAAAATACCCAAAAAGATGCTCGGCGCGTGGATTCACCGCACGCGATTCTTACATTGCGCAAAGATTTTTAGGTCTTTTGAGATTATTATTATTGTCAGGTGATTTAAGTGTTTTTTTATTTTTTTTTGTATTTGTTTTATTGAACCTTTGGCATCAAAATAATCTAATTATTACATACATACGTTGCATTGTTATTATGAAAAAAAAAAACGGTTTATTAAGAGATAAAAACAGAGAATTTTGATGACTTTGTGACCTGCAAAATAAAAAAATTAAAGATAATTAGAAACAACTAATCAGCGCATTTTGAAGACGAGAATGTTTAGCTAATTATGCGCTGAACAGATTTTGAAAATAATTCTTAATTACCCTAAAGTAGGAGCACAAACATACCTCGAAATGTTGTTGGCCAGAAAGAGCTGTATTCAACGCTTGATTTACCTAACATAATCCACCTCGATGTACTAAAAAAAAATACTAGCTATTACTTATATTATGTTTATTTCTGTGCAATAATAATATTTCATGTTATTTCTTTAATTTGTTTTAAAAAAAATACAAAGTTGCGCAAATAACTCACCGCGAGTGAATTTTGCAAGACTGCAGCCTTAAGACATCAAAATATCCGATCCATACCTAGATGTATGAGAAAATAAATATTTTCATGATTTTATTATCGTGAATAAATACACATGCTTTAATAGTTGTTCTGCTATTCGGGGCGGAGACAAATACAACAAATCAAAGATCATACAAATCGGTCCAGCCGTTCTTGAGTTACCTATAATTTTATAATGGTGTAACTAACCCGACTTTTGTTTTATTTAGTAGATTGACATACGAATATCTAGTGTTTGTATTTCTGTGTTTAAATATTTGTAAACGCACCCACATTAGAGGAGTAATTCCAACGTTTAAAAAAATTGAACTATGAGAAAGAAAGAATCTTTTTCCATGGACAAATTGTATTGTATAAAAAAAAAAACTATCCTTTATGAAAACTATAGAACACTTTCGATCTATTTCTTCCCGTTAATGTTTTGATTAGAAACTCCTTAAGGCGACGATAACCGACTTTTAATGATTGTATACTGAAGATCACGTCTAAACGAGTAGTAGTAATGATTTGGAAAAAATATACCTACTCGTATGTTAATTAGAGCATTTTCTTAATAACTTAGTATATGAATATTTTTGATTATGCTTATACGAGTATTACATAATGAAATTAAATTGTAAAGTTATGTCTAACGCGGATAAAAAACTGAGAATCACGCAAAATCTATCAACCGTATTTTTCTGAAACCTTCACCTTTTTGAAGATAATTTAATTATTGATCTTTTAGCATACGTGTTTTATTAAAATACCTTTTCTTTTATGTATAATAAACTAATAATGCGTCTTATTTGGGACAGCGCTCCTGGATGGGCGAGTCCTATTACTGGCTGGACGTACGACGCGTTTCGTGAGCTCATTACAGAACACGCAAGCTAACCATTCAAGGTCACTGGCATATATCTGGGCCTTAACTAAACCTAATAATAATAATATCTTTATTTCCCAAAAATACAGATAACCTCATTTAACTTCATAAACATTTAATTATTGACACAAACGAAGACAGATGGGAAGACAACATTGGCGGCATACTCTAAATGACCATACTCGGTCTAGTGACACTGACACAAAATCGCTTTAGAATTTAGAGAGTGCGTCATGATCATCAGTGATGACGAAATGACCTTCAAACGAAAGGACATTTTGTTTATTATGTTCCTATTAGGGTCTACAGAAATGGGCTTCCTATATTGGATTGCATTTTGCTATGCATGATTCCCAAACTTCTTCAAACGGGCTCTTGAATGTAGAAACTTCACAAATAAAACATTTGAACATTTGATCCCAGAAATAGACCATACAGTTTGATTTCTATGTGTGTGAAAAATACTTCTAGTAATTATGCGAAAGAGCTCAAAGAAAGTTGCCTTTATTTGTATTTTAGTAGATACGTAGAAGAACAGTAGTTTAGCCCAAATACATAATTTATGTTTCAAAACATAGATACATACGATTACTTAAAGTACATCAGTTTTCATATTACTTAGCTTAGTTTTTGTAGGGTCGTGTGTCTGTCTATCACAGCCAATTTGCTCCGAATTTAATGGGCCGAATTTGGTGCACATATTGTGTATGAACTTCTGTGACCCAAATACCGACGTGTAACTTAAATAAATGAATTTTGAATATTCAAGGGTCACTTTTGGGCGCATTTTTTTTTTTAAGTTTTGCGAACTGTACCGTGTGACATATCAAAAGAAAGGGCTTACTGTAATTTTGTTAAGTCTCGGAAAAAAATCATCCCAACTACGGAACCCTTCATTGTGTGTGGTCCGACACGCACTTGGCCGGTTTTTAGGGTTCCGTAGTTAACTATGAACCGTTATAGTTTCGCCATGTCCATCTGTCTGTCTGTCGGTGGCTTAGCTCAGAGACTTTTAGTGCTAGAAAGCTGTAATTTGGTATGGGTATCAACCACGCCGACAAAGTGGTAAAAGAAAATCTTGTTTTTTTTTTAAGCTACCTCCACTACACTTATAGTAAGGGTTGATATTTTTTTTCTCGTCGTTCCCATGGTGTGGGGATCTATCGTTTGATGGGCCCTTCAAAAATATTACGGGTTTATGAAAACCATTTTTCACTTTAAGGATCCGTTTGCGTAATATTAAGCTTTAAAGTGCTAATTTTTGTTAGAGTCAAGCCCATCCCCCCCTGCAAAAAATTCACATCATTAGGTAGTATATGTGTACATATATCGAAGTTAAAAGGAAAACTCACCCGCCCCGACCCTTGCTCAAGCCAGCCCGTGCCGCTGAGCCTGCAGTTTTAAATTCGTCCCTAAATCACAACACAGGGAATCCTAGTGTGAGGTCTAGTAATTCAATCCACCTGAATGTAAACTTAGCTAAATAAATTTATTCTTATTCTTATAATCATAATCCGATCCAGCCCATCCCTTGCTGTCCTCCCCCAGCGCCGCCCTAACCCCAGGATCGTACCCCCGCATGGGGGTGCCCTTAGCGTGTAGTCGCTTAGTTTTAAGTTTTATGCCCTGGCTGGAGGCCTTCATTTATTGAGGCACCCACAGGAAAGTCCGGTTAAGCCGTAGACTACCAGCTCCTAGGCTTTACAGTTTACCGACTAATTGGCGACCAACTTACATTTACAGTTGAAAAAAATGTTCTCCCATACATTCTGTATAGGAAAACATGTTTTTCAACTACATGGTAAGTTTGTTCTTGGTATAAATTCATCCCAACTACGGAACCCTTCGTTGTACGTGCGTTTTTTTTTTTTTAAATATTAACATTGAATTGTGGAATCAAGGTTTTACACATTCGCAGCCTCTACAAATGCGGATTTCACCACGGTATTTGACCTGGTGAAGGTTGCGGGCATCTGTTGAGATTCAAGAAGTACAGAATCGGTCGATGTGGCGATGCCTATGTCCAGCAGTTTCGGCTGAATGATGATAATGATGATTTAAGTGTTAGGTAATTTTTTCTGATATCAGCAAACAACCAAATATTTGCAGGTGAATGAACCAATCTTTACAATATTCGTTTTTTTTTTGTCACGTCTGCAATGTCCCGTCGCGAGTTTGATCTCAGCTTTAATACCTACCTACATAAACTTTTTGTAAAAGCTTTTTCTGTGAAATTCTTCTTTCCACCGTGTCATTCACAAGTCATCTTAAGTATAACTTAAGGCGAGGTTCTTCAAGTTATCCTCTAGGAAATGTAATTTTAATGTCATTTTATTTAGAAACGGTAATGATAAACACGTGAAAAAAATATATGTTGCTTTTGAAACCTTTCTGTAGGTACGTCGGGTACGTCGTACTCGTTACATAATTGGATAAAGTTCGCTCGATAGAAAAAAAATCAATCAATCAATCTTATTTTGTAGATTAAAATCATTTTATTTCAATATTATACCACATTATTGAAAATCACATCAAAATAAACGTCTATGATGATGTAATATCCGTCGGGTTTAACATTGTTAATATCGTAAAACATATAATTTTCAACCCAAAATTAACGTAATTCAGGACACAATTTACTCGCGCCCAGCTGCCACCTCTAGAACAAAAATGCACGCTCGAAGAACCTCGCCTTAATAACCTTAATCCTTGTTAAACTATACTCCATTTACTATAGCATTAGAAAAAAGAGGCTCGTAGAAGCAGGAGTGCGAAACATTTTATTCAAAGTTAAAAGTTTAAACAATTAAACTAAAAATGTTTTAACATAACTTTGATAAATAGGTCGTAATAACATCTTCATCACACATTACTTACAACAAAACGAATGAATGAAACAAACGATTACGTCGTGATGATTTAAATTTAATTAAGATTAAAGGAAATAAAAGTCTTTTTTTTTTACAATATTTTATTTAAAACAACAACTTTCAACACACAATAGTTGGTGTAACTTCTTCGTCTTCATCATATAATTTAGTCACTATCATCAGAGAATAAAGATGAAGAAGTTTCACCGACGTTACCTAATAATAGATCTTTCTACCACATCATCCATTATGCTTTAACTTTTCCTCTTCTTTAATTGCAAGAGCAACGCAAGACTGCCATCGTTCTAGCGTAATACTATCCAGATCTTGTGGGAGTAATTGTTTCTCCTTGTCTAATTTGAACGTTTTGTTATGTTGAGCCATATACCCCATCATTTGAGCCCATATTAATTCTATAGGGTTGAACTCGCAGTGGTAGGGTGGGAGGCGCAATACTGAAATACCCTTCTCTCTAGCCATCTCATCTACAACAAACTTTTGGTATAAATGTCTTTGTATTTTTGCTTTTTCTAATAAAGTTGCCCTAAGATCTTTTTCCTCAAAAGGAATATTTTTGCTTTTAAACCATTCCTGTATATCTGCCTTTCGTGTAGCTGTAGTTGGCAGCTTCTCCAATGTCCTTGAGTGGTATAGCGCATTGTCCATAACAATTACAGCGCCACTCACAATTTTTGACAAAATTAACTTGAACCATTTTCACTTTTGTCTATCGCGCTTCTTTAACATATTCCCTGTAAATTGAGAGGTCTGGCTCTTATGAAACAGGAAATCCTAGTACAAGAGTCAGGGCTGAGGGGGGATTGTGTCTTGAAGTGTAAATAAATAAATTATTATTATTATTAAAGTTGAAGGCGTCCATTTCGAAATGGTCATCTTCATCACCTTTCTTTGCATCAAATATTAATGCAGCATCCATTAAAAACCCTTCACAAACCCTGTGAAATAAAATTAATACAAGTCAATTATTCCGTACCCCCTATATAATTTCACTGCTGGAAATAGTTCATAGATAAATACTATAACAAAATTTATAACTTTAAAAGTTCGCTTTGCATGCGTTAATTCATAATACAATATAATATGTATTACTTAATTAATAGTCAACAACAATGGGGTGTTCATTTTTTATGGCGAGGACAGTCCATAAAATACATACCAGTATGACCGATTATAAGTTGGATTTTTTAAACCAGCAGATAGACCTTCCCAATGTTGGCAACACCAACAAAGCATAATATGCAAGTAAAGCCGTATATACTTTAAATTTAAGCTTGGTAACATTTGCCATTATTATTTTTTAATTAGAATAAGTTAATTCGTTCTGTTCGCTAAAATTGTGCTTACTCACTCTCTCGAATTTGGAAGCTTGTGATACAGACGTGTTTCTTGTGTGTTCGTTAATAAACTTGATGAAAGTTAAGAAAACTAGTTTGAAATTCCGCTACCAGCCTCCGCCTACTATCTCCAGCACCGACGAAAACCTACAGTCCACGATTCCTTCACCCAATGTGCTTCTTTTGAAGACTTATTATTAGTGTCATGCCATATTAGGCTTTTCTGCGATTTTGTTTATCATCTCAGTCCTATAATGAGGAGTATCTGCAGGCCAGGACTCCAATTGCTTAAAAATATTTATCACAGGTTGTTTTTCTACAGCACGCAGCGTTCTCTTTTTTTGGGAGACATTATTATTTCGACGGAGTCAACTTTTGGACCACGTTTTTTCCGCCGTTGGCTTTGGTCAGACTCAGCACTTATATGTTGTAAGCCACTCGGTCCCGCACCGGGATCACACATAGCCCAAAAAAAAAAGTTACGTTTTGTACAAACAACCCAATGACAACACTGATAACAATACAATAATAAAGAAATAACTAAATATTATTTATTATTTTAATAAATAACAACAAAATCACGAAAATTTAACAATAATAAACAAAGTATTCACAAGTAAATGACATACATGACAATCTTAGAACATTGTCAAGTCAATTTCACAGACGACATAAACCAGTAAAATTAGAAATCCCCGGCTGTCACAGCTTATGAAGGGATTAAGTAACATTTTAGATTTGGTAGGATTATAGTGAAACAAAAAGCGTTGCAGTATTGTTGACTCCTGCTTCTTTTAGGTTTTTAGCATAGGCACTGTAATTTTAAATTGGAATGGAATAATATATCTAAATGAAAGCTACTTAATTTCATATGGTTGTTTTTTTAAATGATTACAATTAAGTGTGATAGCTGATATATAAATTCATTTTAATCGATTTGGCGTCAATCGTAACTATAACAAGTTTATTGTACTTTTGTTATAAAGTGTGCATCAAAAATAACCTTTTTTAACTTCTGTCTAATGCTATTATAAATGGAGTATAGTTTCCCTTCAAATCGAGAGGTTTCTTAGAAAACCGGACATCGTTTATCTTATTAGTAGGTACTCGCATCCGGTGATTTGATTAAATTGCTATGTTATTGCAAATTACTATAATGTTACGCTAAACCTTCATGAGACCGAATTAGAACCTTGACAGCCACTCGAGAAAATAATGGCTTACGCACTGCTACTAAAAACCTCAATGACACTTTACCGGGCTCCAAAATCAAAACCATATCGACGCTTGAAAGGCAATGGTGCCGATTCCCTTGTTCACAAACTAAACTAAATTTAAGTTCAGTGCATCTTTTTCTTTCTATTTCATTAAGAAAAGGACAGAAGATAAATTTTAGTTTAGTCCTGTCAAATTAATCAGCGCTTGACGTAAATTGACGTAATTTTAGTAGGCAACTTTTTAATCACGTCTAAAATTATAAGGAGTAGTGACAGGCGCTGATTAATTTGACAGGACTAAATAAAAATTTATCTTCTGTCCTTTTCTTAATGACGTAGAAAGAAAAAGATGCACTGAACATAAATTTAGTTCAGTTTGTGAACAAGGGAATCGGCACCATTGCCTTTCAAGCGTCGATATCAGTCTCACGTACGGCAATTGCTCTTATCTGTCGACCAATACCACACAACAAGTCATAAGTCACAGGATATTTGGAAAAATCTAATCGAACGGTAGCAAAAGTCTTTCTCAGTTTCCAATAATCCAGTCCTTCGCAATATTTCTAGAATTTTCTCAGACTCGACTTTTTTCAAGTACTTATCCTGTTATCCTGCATAATCAGCCTATAATAATAAGCCTGCTGGGACACTGACCTCCTCTCTTCGAGAGGGAGTGGGCTATAATCTACCACGCGGGCTCAGTGCGGCTTGGTAGATGTCACATGTCTTCGAATTTTTGGTCTAGGACATGCCGGTTTCCTCACGATGTTTTACTTCACCGTTTTGAGAACGGCTTTATATTATAATTAATTAACCTTGTGGCGGCATCATGCGAACTACGCATCAAAGACCTGACGTCACACAAATCCTGCATCGCGCAGTCAGAGTTTTCCGCGCGTCTAGCATATGTATGTATATACAAAATCCCGACATTCGACCGTCGGGCAGTTGCACACCAGACATAACACCCGTCTGGTCGGAGGATCCTACCTTTTCCATAGAGTATGAGTGAACTTTACACCCTTTAAGGTCATAGCACACATATCAACTCGGAAACGGATCGTAACCGTATCAACTCAAGCCGTTTAGTATTCTTTGCATGAAACTCCCCACTGAAAACCACACTAATCGGAATCGTAACGTAAACGATTCGCCTCGGTACAAGCTCACGAACCGCGGTGTGGCGCATGGTCAACCAGCGGTCCCCGTGCTTACGGCTCGTCGTCCCCGCGCTTACGCGTCTCCGTCGCCGCGCTTGCGTCTCTTCGTCCCCCCTTGTCCCTCTCACCCCTCCCGCGTTCGGATTCAAACTGATCTGGTGCCAACCAGGTCAACCAGCAGCGGTCAGCGAGCCGTAAGCGCGGCGTCGCCTAGCTGTAGCCGAGTCGACGTATCGGAGCTGCTGGTCCGCTTTGGTTACGTGCTTACGTTAGGTTGACGCCTGTTTGTCGCCGAGGCGAAAGGCGATACGGTGATGATCCCTTTCCGAGTTGATATGTGTGCTACGACCTTTATACCTCAATAACCTACTTAGATATCTATTTGTATGCAACAGACGGACACACAAATTACATCCGTGTGGGACCAAAGGGTTACTTCTTCCCGAAAACCTTCACCGCTGAAGCTGCCAACATCTACAACATGGAAGTAAGGTCTAGTGACGTTTACGTCGCCAGTTACCCTAGATCAGGTCAGTCTTTTCCTTTACTAACAACTTGGCTATACGAGTATGATTTCTGAACTACAGAAAATATCTGTAATGTAAATGCAGCTTCATAATATCGGCTTATTCCACAAATCCCCCCTGAAAATCCCCCTTAGGAGAAACGTGGAATCTATAAAAAACAATCTAGAATTCACCCCTGATAATCCCGCTTAGGGGGGAAAACTAGAATTGAAAAAAAAAAACTTATTCCAAGGCCCCCCTAAAAGTGATTTTTTTACATTAGGGTTCAGTTTTCCCCCCTAAGGGGGATTCTCTGGGGGATTAGTGAAATAAGCAGGGATGAATTCTAGACTGGTGTTTATATATTCCACTTTTCCTCCTAAGGGGATTTTTCAGGGGGGATTTGTGGAATAAGCCCATAATATCGCACCCCCAGTGCGACAAAGGCGTAAGAAGAATATACTAACTTTATAGGAGAGCAAAAAACTGTTAGGTCTGGTATATCTAATATATTTAGCATTTGATAAAAAAAAAACAACCTTTTTTTCAACAATATTTCAGATACCTCAAATTGTCGTGTATAAAGAATAATTAATATTTTAAGTTTTACACACGTTTATGGACCTTTTTATCTGAAAAAATGTAAATCTTATATGACGCGACAAATGTCTTTTTGGTATAATGGCTTAATTTTTCGTCAGATCTTAACGGAAAAATTGAGCATTGTGTATCTTTATCTGCGCTATACGAAACTGCAATAAAAAAAGTGACGTATTCTTACTTACGTCTTTATCGCACTGGGGGTGCGATATTTTTCTATACCTACATAATATAATAAAATAGTAACGAAGAATTTTTGTCCGTTTGTCTGTTTGTCTGGATGTATGTTCCGGATTGGCGCAAAAACGGCTGAACGGATTTGGATGAAAGGCACACTTATGGCCTTACAAATAAACACGGAATAAAGTTATAACAAGCATAAAAGTCAAAAAAAATATGGTTAGGTGTATCGAAGTTATAACTCAGAGCATAACTTTATTTCCGTGTTTATTTGTAAGGCCCAGAAAGTTTAAAACCTGGATTAACACATAGGGTACCTTAAGATCCCGGTAGTGCATTCCCGTGGGATATTTTCCGACATACACGCAAAAGTTAGTCTTCAATAAACAGTTGAAACCTTCACAAAGAAGATTTTTTTTTTTTTTTTTATTCTACTATGAGTTTGCTCTTGACTTTAGTCTAGGTCTGGATGACAGAGACAAAGTCTACGATGGAGTGAGCTTACCCAGAAGAAGCCTGTTCACTCTCACTTTGAATAGATTTGGGTTGTATGCGTTCGGAAACACAGACGCAGGCAGAGAGTTCCACTCCTTTGCTGTGCGCATTATAAAAGACGTTTGAAAACGCTTAGTGCGAGTTGGTGGAATATCAACTAGGTAGGGGTGGTAACTTGCAGTGCGTCTAGATGTCCGATGGTAGAAGGATTCTAGTGATATTTTGGGGTTTGCATTGAATTGAATTGAATTTTATTCGGATTCAAATGAACCTTTATTGTCACATGTTGCAGTTTAAGGATGTAACCATCCATTGTCTAATGGGGCTACTTTGTAAGCCTTGACTTTCGCAACCACCCCACAACCGGAGCTTTAAAACCTGTATAGCGAGAAGGAAATAAAACCAAGCTCCAAAGGAACGTGGTATAACGAACTGTATAAACATAAAGTTTTTAGACTAGTGTCTAAAAACTTAATAGATATAAAGAAAAATAAAAGTTAGTAAATAGAAGTAAAGTAATTCAGCGTTAGGTACCTACACTCGTGAACCACTGTTAAGAAACTACGATGAGAATAAAATTAGCTCTGCAGTGCTATTCTGTAAAAATCTCACGGTGAAAACTTAGGTGAAGTGAGTTTGAAGTGAGCTGTAATTCTACCTGATGCTTAGGATTGACACTATTGACAGCTCACTTCACGCTCACTCCACCTATGTTTTCACGGTGAGATAGTTACAGAATAGCACTGCTGGTGTATCTACTGCTTATTAATAAGAACACGTAATTAGCCATTGTTGCTGCAGCACAATCAGATAACGTTACAAAAAGTTAGCGGTTCAATGCGCTATCGCGTCCAGAATTTTCCCATTTGCATCTTTGGTGTCGGGAACGTAAATGAAGATGCATTGTTTCAGGGTTTTTGCAATGTAAGGTACTATTTGGATCCGAGCTGCCGACTGCAACTGCCGCTGGTTTGTATGTATTTATATGAAATGGCTTCCAAGCGCTGCACGTGCTGTCGGCAGTTGCAGTTGGCAGCTCGGTTTCAAATAGTACCTTTATAGGGTTTATGCTAACAGAATTTTATGCTACTGAAAATCATCAACTAAAAACATTTGTTAGCATTAGGACAGATTCGTTTTACACCATATTCGCGTTAGGTCAGATTCGCGTTAGGACAGATTCGCTTAAAGACAGAATATGTACAGACGGCGACATAAAGTTCCTTTGTTCGCATAAGGACAGATTCGGTTTACGCCAGATTATTAAACCATAAAAATTGTCAACAATGCGTCACAAGGATAAATTTCAACTTTAGAATGTTTAAAACATTTAGCGAATTTGGTTAACATAAAAAAAAAAATTGGTTTAAAAATTAGTACAGGGAATTTATTTTTGGTTAATATCGATGTCTGTAAGGTTTTTTTTTAGTTTTCTCTGATGTGTCGTATTAATGAATAAAATTGTTTTTCATCCGAATGTACTTCTTCTTTTGTCTTTATGCGAATCTATCAATAAACGAATCTGACTGACCTAACGCGAATCTGGCATAAAGCGAATCTGTCCTTATGCTAACAAATGACTGAAAAATTTCCTCCCCTCTTGACCTCCACCTATTCTCAAAACTTGGCAGACCCTGAGAAGCTTCTATTTATATGTGCAGGCTCAACGTGGACCCGTGAACTAGTTTGGATCGTCGCCAACGATTGGAACTTTGCCAAATCGGAGATCGTCCCCTTGTTTAGAAGGTTCATGTTTCTGGAGTAAGTACATATTTGTATTGAGTCTAGGGCTTTCATTTTCTATACATTTCAGGCGCCTGAACTGGTGGGGCAAGCAAAGTGAAACTGTTTTCTTAATACACTCTTATCTTAGCTGCAAAGGATTATTTTAATTATTTTTGTTGTTTTTATTTGTGTATAAAGCTACATGACTGTCCTGACCTTCAAGACCTTTGTCATAATATATTTTAGTACGTAAATAAAATGTTGGAAGAAGATCTTATCAATGTTTTGCTTCTAAGGTTTCCCACGCTCGTACATCCATTGATGAGGGCCAAAGTCTTGAGTGAGACCGCGGATGCAACGAAGATCAAACATCTTGAGACAATAACTCTTCCGGGAACCCAAAGGTTGTCTCAGGCGGAGTCTCCACGCTTCGTATACACCCACCTGCCAATATCCCTGCTACCTCCATCCTTGCTGGATAAAGCAAAAGTGGTGTATGTGGCGCGAGACCCCAGGGATGTCGTGGTATCCTTCTTCTACATGAACAGGTTGCACAGGTTGCTCGGGTACCAGGGAGACTTCAAATCTTTCTGGAATTTCTTCATCAGCAGCTCGCGTAAGGATAATTTCAAATTCTTTAATAGCAATGTTGCTGATTTACGAATTGTTTTCTCAATAAATGTAGCAGTTTATTCTGGCTACATTAATAAACATTCTAAAGCTGGAAAAACACGATGAGTCGATAAGTAACTAATATTTAAGTAGGTTATGCGACTTTTTTATATTAAACTTAAAATATAGTGTTGAAACTTAGCTTTATGTATTTGCAGTTTATTGGACGCCTTTCTTCGACAATATCAAAGAAGCTTGGGAGAAGAGACACCATCCAAACATGTTATTCCTTTTCTATGAAAACATGTCTAAGGTACCGCTATTTTTGCATAAAACCTGAATACTTACACGAGATAAACTTAGAGTCCATTCAACCGAATGCATCGGTCGTTCTAATATTAGAAAAAGCATTACTAAGTACTTAGATGTTTTTATTGGATGTCTGGTAAAATCGATAAACTTCGTATGTTATTCGTAAAATGCCATAAAGCTACATAAATCATGAAATGGCGTTTTTATGAGAATCTATCTAAGCATAAAAAAATATGGAATAGATTCAGAATCAGCCTGTGTATAAAAAATCTTTCTTTTATTTAGAACCATGTACCTTAATACCTAATCGGAAAAGTAAAATTAGGGAAAATAATAATGGCCTCAGAATACAACCATGGGGCATTCCATAGTTTTATTTTATTATGATTTCTTTGACAACAAAATCAAGCCGAAACATCATGTTATCATAAGTAATTTTGGTATCCAGGACTTACCTTCAGTCATCCGTCGCGTGGCTTCCTTTCTTAACAAACCATACACTGAGGAGCAGGTGACCCGCCTCAGTCAGCACCTCAGCATTGATAGCTTCAGGACCAACAAGTCTGTTAACTATGACAACATGGATGAACTGGGTCTCCTGAACCACGGAGAAGAGCCTTATATTAGAAAAGGTTGTATAGTCGTCTTTTGACACCGATTTCCAGTCAATTGAAATTTCGCTAAGGTTGTAACTGTCTAACTGTCACATAAATAAATATGAAGTGCAAACGACTAGGGCCTCTTTTTCTCCATCTCGTATTTTTTTTTGTGGTCTTTAAATGTATTGGTAAAATGAGGCTATTTGCAGTCTTTAATTTATTTGCTGACTGGCATAATGCTTTGCTTTGGCCCATGTATATTATACCATTATTGATAATACTTAACACATATACAATGTGTAACTGAATTAATACATTGAAAATTGTTTAGAATCGTTTAATGAATCGATCGAATAGTAAAAATTCAGTATAACACTACATCACTATCACTACATATTATAAAATAAAGTCCTCCGCCGTGTCTGTCTGTCTGTCTGTCTGTTCGCGATATACTCAAAAACCACTGCACCGATTTTCATGCTGTTTTCACCAATGGATAGCGTGGTTCTCGAGGAAGGTTTTAGTATTATAATTTGTTAAATATTTGTATACATTAACGATATTTGTTGGAGGTGTCGGAAAAAAATAAGCCGTCTGGGAGCTTTCAACGAAAACACTGTCTCCCCTTTGAGATATAACAAAATAATGTATGGTGGAATTGTGTATCTTATATAGGTCTCAGAAAACCGCAATGCAACATACTATATCCATTTTATTGTCTTTTTGTAGGTATTTGTTGTCTTTTGGTAGTCGGAACATACTTATCCTTTTTATCCCGATAGTATATTTCCGTGGGAGAGTTTCCGACATTCACGCTGGCGAAGCCGCGGGCAAAGGCTAGTATTTTATGATAATAAGATAATAATCTAATTGGGGTGTTTGGTGGTGTGCGTTAATTACTAGACATGTTGGAGTGGTAGTAGATTCAAATTTAATAGAAATCGATAAAGAATGCTGTAAACGCAAGGCAGGAATCTTCTAATAAAAAAAGTGAATTGATTAACAACAGTGGTATACCGGGGGGTATACCAGGGTTGCGGGTTTGCCCGAAAGGGATACCGTGGCCCTGACACACAGGCAACTGAAGGAACACGGGTGGGTTTTAGGCAGTAAATGTCTGTCACGCCCTCCCGCTCCGCGGAAGAAGTTATTTGATAATTACCCACCCAAAATAAAAAAAAGTGGGGTACTCGTATACCACTGTTGGTTATCAATTATTTTTTCTTGCCTTGAGGGGACGATTACAGCATTCTTTATCTAGGCATTCGAATCTACTAGCTCATAATGTATTCTGCTATCAGGTAAGGCAGGCGGTTGGCGCGACCACTTCGATGAGGAGATGACTCAACAAGCCGAGCGATGGATCGAAGACAACCTGCGAGATACTGACCTGCGCTTCCCACACATGAAACATTAGAAACAGCAGCAAAGATTTTAATGTTTGCATGTGTGTAGGGAATGAGTAGGCAGCTTTACATTTGTATTATTATGTACCCAAACAGAAGCGAATGAGCTTTATTAAAAAAAAGTTTCGTTAGTAAGTTGTTGTTTTTTTTTTTTTTTTTTTTTTTTTCAGAAAGATGATGTGCCAAGACGGTTGTTTTTTTACTTCATTCTTTTATATATATTTTTTAATAATTTATAAATTTTATACGTTTAAAAAATCTAGCTAATACTGTTTCGTCACTCAACCTTATCTCAGTTAAATTATCAATACATGGTGTATTGCGTGGACATGAAAAAAAAAAGCGTTTATTCACAGAAGTATAGTAACCGGCATGAGTCGTGAGCACAAACTGACACCTGCGCAGTAGTACATTTTTAGGTTTTTTTGGCAGAATAAAGAAGCCGGGGGGCGCCGAGCTGCATGCGATTGGTTCGTCAGTCGATACTCGTCGTCTATTGGACTCTCGCGTGTCATTTTTATTTAGCCGAAAGTGTACATGCGCGAGCTTGCCCCATCTGTGCTCACGACTCGTGCCGGTTATTATAACTGTTTACAAGATATATATATCAAAGAGATAGAGAAACGCCAAACAACGCCAATACATGTTGTCTTATAATGGGAAGAAACATTTACGTTCCCGAATTAATACAAAATGTCTAAAAAAAATCGTTATTTTACAGTAGGAACAATTAATTAACTTCTCATACTAATAATTGACTAACAAACTATTAAAATTAAACAACCTAAACTAACGACGAATTTTCGACCACATATTTTAGTTTTTTAATAGCTATATATTCAGAAACTAAAATATAGCGTCGAAAACATCCTCTGCATTGCTGTCGACTGGTAGATAATGTACCCAAGAGACTGGCGGCATTGCCATGTTGTGTGGCAATGCTTATCCTCTGGCCTAGGTAAAAACCGGCCCTTGTGTCAAGGGAAGTGTCAAACACCCGTTTGGAGATTTCGTTAAACAAACCAGGGCCTGAGGGTGAATTAACTAATAGATCTTTCAAACTAACAAAATTGTTACTTTGTTTGTGTATGTGAGTTTAAATGTTTGTAAACGCTTCCACGATACAGGAGAAATTCCTGGTGTGGTGTCAAAAAAAAAAAATATTTATATATAATATATATATATTTTGTAACTTACACCACTACTGGTTTTTAAGGAACGTAGACTGTTTTTATTTTCCTCTTCTTATAATTCAATGAACAACTATAATTATTGTAAAATTAATTATTTGAATCTACGTCTCATATCAAAAGACAATGGCTAATTTTATATCGCATGATCAACATTTGAAATCTTAAAATACAACAATGTCCTTCACACCGGCCTGATGTCATGAAAATATGTCGGTTTTTAAGAAATATTATAATGGAACCAAAGAATAATGAGATGATTACACGGCAAAATTATGACTAACCAGGTACCTAATTAAAAATGTAAAAATAAATATATTATATATATATTTACTTATAAGGCATGAGAGATATTTAATATTGTTAGTCGTTCATGTGCATTCTCACAAGAGCATTAGTAAGTTTAATAAAAATACAAAATAATGGAAAAACGTAATCGTTTACGTTTCCCATTTGATTTCAAAGAGATTGAAGCAGAAGAGAAAGCTGAGAACAAGAGGTTGTTCAACTGTAAGTAGACATTTATTGGCATTATCAATGGGTTTAATAAAGTTTTATGTTAGTATCGTCGTTGATCGATGTGCTAGGCCATTGCGAGTTAAAAATAAGATTAGAAAAATAATCATAGCTTGAGTATTTTTTTTTTCATAACACAAATATAACATCAAGCCTGTATTCTGCGAAGGTTTGGGCAGAGATGCACTTAGAGTAACAGCCACATATTCCGCTATGTACATGTGGGTGAGCGCCTATTCCCGTCAATCGGGCACAATCCAGACTCGGGGCTTCTACTGAGAATTTTATTTTTTCATGAAACTATTTATAAAATACACACCAAATATAAATTACTAGCTTTTGCCCGCGGCTCCGCCCGCGTAGATGTCGGTTATCGCATAAAAAAGTAGCCTATGTCTTTCTCCATATCCCAGGCTATATCTCTGCCAAATTTCATGACGATCGGTTCAGCGGTTTAGGCGTGAAAACGTAACATACAGACAGACAGAGTTACTTTCACATTTATAATATTAGTATGGATATTAGAACTGTAAAATATTGTTATTAAATGACCTGATGGCCCCACAGTGACAAGTAACACTGTAATATAAGTAAAAACTCTTAAAAGAAAAAGAAAAAAGAAAGATCGTGAAAGATCTTGATGTTTTCTTTTAGACCCCAACATCGATTTGATCCGAGCGGGTCCGAAGGGCTATGTGATGCCTAGAACTTACATCGACCATGCTGAGAACATCTACAACTTACCAATAAGGCCTACTGACGTGTATGTGGCCAGCTACCAGCGGGCAGGTAGGTTTAATCTTGTGCTACGATATAAAAATATATCCTGAATCCCATGTAGATGTAAGGTGAGTCGAGGCTTAATAGAATTAGTAAGAAACACAGAACACAATGGTGCCGATTCCCTTGTTCACAAACTAAACTAAATTTAAGTCCAGTGCATCCTTTTCTTTCTATTTCATTAAGAAAAGAACAGAAGATAAATTTTAGTTTAGTCCTGTCAAATTAATCGATTGGATGGATTGATTGTGTGAACGATGATACCCGTACGTCCAGCCAGTAATAGAATTATTAATAAAAAATAATACATATTTTTTTAAAGTAACAGAACCAAATAATTATCTTATTTATTGGAAAGCAGTAGACTTTTTTATATACTATTTTGATAAAAAATTAAGGAGTAAAATGGTTTCATTCGGTTTCAACGATTTGGAAGTGAATTGGTATTTTTTTATTTTTTATTCTATTGTGTGATATATCAATATTTATAGATTTAGATTATATAAATATTATGGCTAAACCAAATTATTAATTAATTAATAATTTATTATTATGTAGATTACTAACAATTTTTGCAGATGTCAATTCTCTGTAAATGCCGACGAAAAGTTGCTTCATCTCCATACTTTTTTCAAGCTTTTTTTTTTCGAGAGATAAGCGGACGTCCGCGCCGTTCCATACAATACGATTAGTATTCCGTCGCGGGCGTCTGTCGCGGGGAGGCAGGCCCGCGCCTGCGCTGCGGGGCCCGTTTCCGTGCGACGGAATACGACCCGGAGACACGCGCCCACTAGCGCCAGCTTACCTTTGCTAGTTCTCGGTTTGCTACGTAATAATATATTAAATTCACCATCGACACGACTTTACATGCACACGGTTAAAATTTAACTACAGGTAATTAATTGCGATGGGTACCCGCGACGGGGACCATCGCGTTCGGAGCCCACCCGCGTAGAGACGCAACGGGTGCCCGTAGCGGGCGCCCGCTAAACGCAGTATTCGAATTGGGGTGGATTCTATTTGGTGGTGTCCGTTCATTCCGGGACATGTATATTTTTGAAACAAATAATTTTACAGCGAAAATACAATAAAGACCTTGCTTGGATGAATAAAATACACATTTGTTAGTGCAGACGTACTCTGCTGTGTTCTTCGACAGGTACCACGTGGACTCAGGAACTAGTATGGCTACTAGCAAATGATTTCGATTATGAAACGGCGTTAACTGTTCCCATCACTCATAGATATCCCTTCCTCGAGTAAGTACTGCCTTCATGAATCTGTCAGTCATGGTTTGATTTTCTTTTCAATGAGCTTAAACTCCATTTGAAATAAGATTAGACATAGAAGTAAACCTTTTTTACAGTCCGTTCAACCGATTTTGACTTCTATTACGTTGGTGGCATGTCAAATGGCAGCTACAGTAAACAGTTGGTATTGTAAACACTTTTTTGTTTTTAATGCCATCCTTATGCCTACGGAATATAAGTCAAAATCGGTTGAACGGACTGTAAAAAAAGGTTTCTTTATATGCTTAATCTTATTTCAAATGGAGTATAGGTACTGCTGTTATGATACTTCTGAATACGTGGATACGCGTAAGAGAAACGCGCTTAGTTCCAAATAACCCCCGAAAATCTAAATAGCCCCGTTCTACGGTCCCTACACTTAATAGACATGTTTACCTAATAAATAATTAAATACACAACTAACTGCTGAAACTTCATCAAAAACTCTAACAATATTACCGGTTTTAGAATTTACATGTACTACACCGAATGGAGGAACAACTGCTTGAAAAACATCGACCAGGTGGAAAGCATAGAAAAAAAAGAAAAGCTCTTAAAAATGCTGGAGATAATGGCTCAGCCAGTGATGGAGAAACTGGCGGCGATGCCATCTCCCCGGTTCATCAAGACGCACCTTCCGATGCTCTTCCTTCCACCCACTATAGTGGACACGGCAAAGGTGATTTACATAGCTAGAGATGCTAGGGATATCGCTGTATCGTCATACCACCATGCTAAGCTTTTCCGAGTACTAGACTTCGCAGGTGAATTTAAAGATTTCTGGGAGTTATTCATGAAGGATCGTTGTAAGTAAATAATTAATATTAATAATAATTAGTTAATAATTACCCTTAAGGCCCTTCCCCGACCAAAGAACCTTGAGAATTCGTTCCCTCTTTGACCCCACCTCTACAATACTTCGTAAAACACTACTAGCGCCATCTGGCGAACAATTTACGAATACAAGTAAAAATCACAAACCTTAGAATTCGCAGAAACGGTATTCAATTAAAAAAAATCTTAAAAAGAAAGAAAGAATCGTGTATTGTTGCGAAAAAATTTTTTTTTTCATGAATTCATTGGTTCTACGTCCGTGAATATTTTCATCTTTTATTCTAATAGGTACTAAGTATTCATGGTTAGTACCTGCTCCATATTAAACATTGTGCGGTGTTTTGTAAATATGTTTTTACTTTTACGGGAGAGCCAAAAAAAATTGTTTTTCTTTTATCGCCATTTTCTCCCAGTTTTCATAATTTAGGGGTGATTTTTCAGCATTGGATTTGTATGTAGTTTGTTTATATTTGTGTATTTTTATATAAATTTAGCTTAAGAGCACTGTCACCGGTCCACTAGCGTCACTCCTTTAAAAACATATTATCTCGTGACTGAGAAGGAATTATGAAAAACGGCTCAATCAGCTACCTCGGTAACTGTGTCTAGATTTTTCTAATACCTTTTATAAAGTTTCATATTGAGACACGAAGCAACAAAATTCGATCTAAATGAAAAAGGCCACATTCCTCTAGATCTTACTTTGTTGAACTTTATAAAAGGTATTAGAAAATTCTAGACACACTTACGCGCTCTTAAGCCGTTAGAACGATGCAACATAAAAAGGTGTTTTAACTTGGTAATGTATTAAGAATAAAAATTGTTCCCTAACCATAAAACAAGCTAGAGTTACTTGTTTTTTGGTTAAGGAACACTTGGATTTAGATTTGTTATTCTATCATTATAGGTACTTGCTTGAACCATAGTTGCTTCGAACTGATTTAAAAATGTCAACAAGAAATTAAAACTTTCATTTGTATGATTGAATAAATGTTTTATATATTATTATTATGAGAAAGCTTACATAGCCTAGTAAATAAAAAAAAGCTTTAATAAAATAATATTTAATATTTAAACATTACACGATGTACCTTGGTAATGACAAGTACCTACTTTCAAATTATTGATAAAATTGATATTTCTTTTAACAAGTAGATAGCTCCAAAAAACTGCCCAAAAAACGGCTAGCGCAGGGTTTTGGTCATAGACGCGGCTTAATAGTTCTGTTCCTGGTGTTTGTGCCTATGAGGAGGCAATTTATGAGTGATTTGGTTTTAGATATGCTGACACCATATTTCGAGCACGTGAAAGAAGCTTGGGATATGAGACATCATCCGAATATGCTGTTTTTATTCTATGAAGAACTTGCAAAGGTATTTGTATTGGAACATTTCCATATAATGAGAATACTTCTAATACGGTACACTTCCCGTGACCCAAGGGCTGGCTTTTACCTTGGCCAGAGGCTAAGTATTGCCCTATAACATATTATAGGGCATTAAAAGTACCCAAGTCACTGCCAGCATTGCCACGTGCAATGGCAATGGGTACCTAATTTACCATTTGACAGCGATGCGGAGGAATTTTTCGACGCCATATTTAAGTTTATTTTGTTAATAGTTTTAGTTAGGTTAGGTAATTCTTTTTATTTTAT
This sequence comes from Dryobota labecula, assembly GCA_947523025.1. NCBI lineage: Eukaryota > Metazoa > Arthropoda > Insecta > Lepidoptera > Noctuidae > Dryobota > Dryobota labecula. The sequence continues at coordinate 6,990,367 of OX383292.1, forward strand.
TTTATTAGTTTGTTATTTATTTATTTATTTGGTACACCAACAGCAGTACATACAAAAGATAAAAAAACACAACGCCGTGTCGAAGACTGCCGAACTGAAACGACGTTAGACGATGCACGGCCTTCAAGCCACACCTCCGTGCCCGTCGGAGTGGGGAGCGTGATGTTTTTTCGTTACGGAATTTCTGGATTCGGTCCCCGCGCTCAAGGCCCGCGATAGAAGCTATGCAATAGCTTAACAATAAAATAATAAAAGTACTAGTATGTATGCCTATTATAGGTGTACACAGCATTAGTTCATTTATTATTCATTCATTGTTAGTTAATTTAGTTGTATTTTTTCTTACGTCTTTATGCAGAATAAAAATGAGATACGGTACCTAGTTTTAAGTGATGTTTAGTAAAGTAAGAGCACTCTGTATGAGGCTCTGCTTAGGAGACCAATTACCATTAGGTGGACCAACAGCTTGTTAGCGACCAATAACGTTAAAATAATACCTGGGGCTACATATAACTGCAGATTGTGATGCACGATTTAAGATATCTCTGCTGGATACTCCGGAATGACACACCTGAATGTAATTCTTCTGTTCTCGTAGGACTTACCAGCAGTCGTACATCGCGTGGCAGACTTTCTAGGCAAAGAGGTGACAGAGAAGCAAATGTCTAGTCTGTGTGACCACCTCAGCTTCGAGAACTTCAAGAAGAACAAGTCTGTTAACTACGAGGATCTGCGGGAGTTCGATATCTGCTTGCCCAACGAAACTTTTATCAGAAAAGGTACGTAAAACTAAATTTTGAAGAACCGTTGCAGTTCTGCCAACTTCTTTCTCGCGATATTTAACACCACTGAGTTGCGGCTGCCGGTGCAGCGATTCGGTGCTCTGTGTGAAACACCGCCTCTAGGACGCTTCGTTTGGAATACCTACTATATCTAACTCAGATATAGTAGGTAATCCAAACGAAGTGTCTTCTTAATTTGCACTTGATTTGTCAATGCTTAGTAATTATAATATTACTAACTTTTGCCCGCAGCTCTACCCGCGTGGATGTCGGTTATCGCGTAAAAAAGTAGCCTATGTCCTTCTCCATATCCCAGCAGGCTATATCTCTGCCAAATTTTATGACAGATAGACAGAGTTACTTTCTTATTTATAATATTAGGTAGTATGGATTATGCTAGGTCCACCTACTTGTCACGATCAATACATAACTTACTACAGTTAAATTAACAAGCAAACAGGGCCTCAAGTCTGCTATTAGAATAGTGTTAATTGTTGATTTTGACAAGTTTGGTAATCTACTAATATAATGGTGTCATTATGACTTTCCAATAGTCAGCCACTGACACTCCATTGAAAGAATTGGTAATCTCGTACATAATGACAAATGAAACTTCCTACTAAACTTCCAACTTCCTACCTACTTCATATTGCTTATAACACTAATAAATAATATGTAAAAATATATATAAATGAAATCTGGCATGAATAGATGTTCAAAATGCCATTGTAATACAATTCTATTACGAAACAAATGAAACTTCCTACTAAACTTCCAACTTCCAACTACTTCAGATTGCTTATAGCAAAATGACAATATGGGATCGTGTTGGAGAGACAAATTTATAAAAATAGCAGACTTGGGCCCCAGTACATATATATGAGCTGGAAACATAATATGTATTAAGTATGTATACATAGAACCTGTACCTGTCATCTTCAATGTTAATATGTTTTTAGGCAAAGCTAACGGCTGGCGTGACTACTTCGACGAGGAGATGACACAACAAGCCGAGCAATGGATCGAGGATAACTTACGAGATACTGACCTGAACTTTCCAAAATAGGCATTAAGATGATGAAAACTGTTAAATAAATGTGACGGAGAACGGAAGGTCTCTCTTGTTATCATCAGCCATATTTTAAACTACACTGTGGGCGTACTGTAGGTAGTATTGGTTATTGCGCAATAGGAAAACCGAATTAAACTCAACAGCTATTTATTCAAGCTAAGCTGAGATTCCTTCAAAATTACAGAAGACATCTCCCCCAAAACGCCCATCCCTTCACCACTTCCTAGTGCTTTAGCTGGGAAGAAGAAGTGGCAGAACAAACTCCCCAGCAGCACAGCTGTCTGTTTAGTTAGAAGAACTTGATTCTATACAGTAGTGGGTATGCAAAGTAATTAATGTAGGTACACGATATCACGACACAACTATACCGAACGCGCGACAGTTTCTAGACGTATTCACTGCTTGACCGCCACCGATGCCCTTCTGGAAGAGGCCACACGATGCGGTGCGGCTCTGGCGCGGCGAGCCACTCGTCTCGCCGGACTAGCGACCACACGGTGAGTGAGCAAGAGAGATGACCGACCACACGGTGAGTGAGCAAGAGAGATGACCTGCGGTGCGGCGCCGCACCGCATCGTGTGGCTTGGCACTCACTTGTCGAATGTGCGGGGATCACTTGCCGCCGCTCGAGCATTATCGTAGTCTCTGTCATGCTGTCATGCGCCGCTAAACAGCACAACCAAGACACTGAACTAACAGCGACATCTATGAATTCCAACCAAAACCAATTTAAACAATGCGTCGTCAAATGTTTAAAGTTGGCATGTTTATTTACTTCTACGGTCATAATACGGGTAAAAAAAAGTCATAAGGACTGCCGACAGAAAAGCGAAAACACAAAACTTTGGAATAACTGTTCTTTTATAAGTACTTACTCGTATAGCCAAAGCTCATGGAAAGCGTTCGGTGACGATGACGCGCGTTCCATGGTTTTTGTTCACCCAAAAAGTACAAATACATACACAGTACCTAAACATAAAGCTCATGGAAAGCGTTCGGTGACGATCGCGAACCCATAAGTTTTTCCCCTACTAAAAATCGCTCAACGCGCCTAAAGAAGTTGCTCATGGAAAGCGTTCAGTGACGATCGCGAATCCATAAGTTTTTCCCCTACCAAAAATCGCTCAACGCGCCTATCGAAGTTTTCTCTTCAATAAATTTAATTGTGTCTCACCAGCCCCCAAATTAGAACCTTACCGTTACTCGTTTTTCATTCGATTTAATGGCTTTAGACACTGAAGAGATGGTTAACTGCAGATTGCGTATTTATTTTATTAATTTTAGGAAAACTTACAGCTAATACATTTTATAACTAGTTCAATGTTTAAAGATGGCCAATTACAAGCTTCCACTAACAATTAATGTGAGTAACATTTAACAAATACGCTAAAACAGCGAAGTACAAGAGATACACATATATGCATTATCTCACGCTCAAAAAATACAATCATAAAGAAAAGACAAATATATATGTTCATACATAAAAAAAAAATGTTCAAACTTTTCTTTACTTCCTTAACGCTACTAGTAAATAAATCTAAATCGACATCCTGACACACCATATTAAAAGTACGACAAGCTCTTATAACGTACGCGTTCTGTCTGTAGATAGTTCTGACTTGAGGGACATTGAGAAGACGTGGTCTTCGAAGAAATGCACTCGGCACACGCAGCCCGAACTTGCCCATCAACTCAGGGACGTCAGTAGATCCGTTCATAACACTAAATAAGAAAGCAAGATCTGCAATTTTCCTTCGCTCGTGTAGAGGCAGAATATGAAATTTATTACACCGACTTCTGTTCTGGAGATAGGTATTTGAGCGATATTGAGTGTACCTCAAAAATCGCCTTTGTATACCTTCAAGCCGATTAATGTATACATCATAATTTGGGTTCCAAACCTGAGAAGCGTATTCAAGGTGGTATACAATTAACACATTCAATGTGGCACCAGGTATACCAAGCTTGCCATGGGTGCGGCATAATCTCCATGTTTCCTTGAGAAACATCGAGTTAGAAATAACGCGTATGTGGGGGGGGGGGGGGGGAAGCCTTGGCCCAGACGCGTTATTATCGGTCGATAATATCGGATGCGTTATTGCGATTATGCGTCCCGATTCTTTGCCACACAGCTGCGTTTTTATCGTCCGAGGTAACTAACGTGTGTGTGTAACCTACACGACAGGCTTATTTACCTTTGTTACTGGCGTCTTCTTCGGTCATCTTCCATAGCTACTGTTAGTGATAAAAAAATCTTCGTCTGATGATAAATCGAGAACCGATAAGACTCAACCTTTCGATATCTTTGTAGATATCGAAAGGTTGAGTCTTATCGGTTAATCTTAATTTTATCGGTTAGTCTTATCGGTCTTAACGGTAATCGATTTACGTTATTTATGCGACTATTAATTTTATCGCTATTTTAAACGGGTGAAATGTAAGTAGTGGGCCTGAGACGTGCGGCGCGGCGCCTCGCGCCTCTATGATGCCGTGCCGATCAAAACGTTGCCTGAATCTGCCTGATTCTTACCCACAGAACGGCAACGTAGCTAAATTAACGTTAGCTATCGTATTTTTGTTAATGTTAGTTACCGTTATATTACTGGTAATGTTATCAAGTAACGTTAAATATTTGTAACGTTAGTAGGTATAAAATTGAAATTTAACGTTACGTAACGGTTATTATTTTGTTATTTGGTAACGTTAACAAGCCCTGCTGCCAAGTCATAGGTCTCGAGTTCGAACCCAAGACACACAACTTTGACTTTTTGGATTCATGTGCGTAGTGTATTGTAATTGTAATTATCATTGCTTTAAAAAAAACGGCGAAGGAAAACATCGACTCGACGGCATGTGTAGCCAAGTCAGAGGCCCATGGATGGCATAAAAACTCTGACACCACCACCAGATTGGTCACTAACCACACGAAAAGAAGTAGGTACTTAAACAGTTTTCACTTAATGACAAACGCCTTACTTAAATAGTAGCGTTTAGTTACTACTGCTAAGAGCGTTTCAGTACGACTTCTACGAGCGTTTGCTTACGACTACTAAGAGCGTTTCGCTACGACTTCTACGACCGTTTGCTTACGACTGCTACGAGCGTTTGGCTACGACTGCTACAAGTGTTCACCTACGACTGCTACGAGTTTGGCTACGACTGTTACGATCGTTTGGCTACGACTGCTACGAGCATTTGGCTACAACTACTCCGAGCGAACTTCTGGTACTTATATGGTATCAACGACCACATAGCCCATAGACGCCTAATGCTTGATCTAACGCATCAAAACAATTCTGTCAACTAGCTGAGGTATGAGGAAGCGGGGTACTGCATTCTGATTGGCCCTACCAAGGTCATTACGTATTTATAACACCTTCTGTATGTACCCTGTGTTCACGAAATAAATGAATTTGAATTACGTATTACTAGAGAAGGGGCAAGTTTAAATAAAACACGAAGGTATCGATATTTTTTTTTTAATAAGTGGCTGTTTTACCTTCCTATTTCTTAATAGTATTTTAACATGCACTTAATGTAATTAATATAGGTACTTAAAGTAATAACATAAACTGTCAAAAATAAAAACAAAACATCAAAATTTAAAAAGTGTTCTTTCATGTATTGTACCTAATAGTAAAAAAAAAAACTAAATTCTGAAAGTCAAATAATTATTTATAGAATACAATAATGCCCTATAATATTCCCACTGCTGGGACAGACGCCTCCTCTCCCTGGGAGTGAAAGGAGATTGTTCTGCATCCATACATCGTTCGCCCCAGAACCAACAGCAAAGGAAAATTACTTTGCGTGTTCTAAATTACAAGTATATGCCCATGAAGACAAAGTTTAATGAAGGACAACTTGCAGAAAGGATTTATTTCAAAAGAAAACAAAGATTATGAGGTTATATTTAGTAAGAAACAATCCTTTCAATACTTCGAAATACATGCTAATAAATGCATGTCTCTGTTATTTCTATTGCCTTTATGTGGTTAGTTAAGCTAAGAAAATCAGAAAAACATTTAAGTACATAACTAAGTACCTATTAGGTATTTGGTAAAACTTCTAGTTTTTGTATTAAAATAGGTAGGTAGGTAAATAATTACTTATTTATTTAACTTCAATGTAAACGACTTTATCCTAATGTCTTTTTGATTTTATTTATTTATACTTAGGTAGGAAGTCAGATTACCTCATGTATGTTAGTCATGTTATTGAAAGATTGGACATCACTAATTGTCATGTCTAATCTAATTGTCAAAGATGGCGGCATATTTTACGTGATGTCGATAGTCGCTCTTTTAATTGTTCATTATGGAACGCAGAATGTCCGTTTCATACAGATATTAGCAATTAGTCTAATAAAATATATTTATAATTATTATGTAGGTCAGATGTTTGTTGGTCCTGGGGCCATTTTCGACGATGTCCTTTTCTGTGTGGATTAAAATCATTGACATACCTATATATTACTGCGTAAGGACTGGGCGGACCGCATGTTATAATGACGCCTCGAACGTGGTCCCAAAATGGTCTTCCCTCTATCGAAGTGAACTAGAACGCGTTCGGCTGTCTTCGGGAGCGGTCGTAAAATTTTACAAGCAAAAATGCCAAGTTGTGTCGTGAAGGGTTGCGTGAACTACGACAAAAAGCACAATAAAACAATTGATAACATTTCATATCACCGATAAGTTAAAAATATGTAATTATATCAACTTCTAACATTATTTAAAACAATTTTCTTTCTAATTTGTCTCAACGTTTGGCAAAGACGACGCGAAGCCGCGTAAAAGTGCGACATAACTTTGCAGCGGCGCGCGTTTTTATCCGATGAAATGAAAAGATTTATTATTATTACTATATGATTTAATTATTAAAAGCAAATTAAAATGTGTTTTTATGTACTTACTGCTAAAAAATCTGTAAGTACAGTGAAATACGTATTTATTTTGCAGATTTCCTTCTGATTCCGTGCGAAATAAAGTTTAGAGTCGTGTCATAAGTTAAAAAAAATAAGTTTAAAAATATTGTTTTATTCGAAGGCCAATGAAAATTTTATAACACAAACAAACTGCAATAAATATAAAATTCGAAAAATAGAAGGTTTTTTAATTTCTTTGTACCTCGAAAAATACCCGCTCTTACAAGTTTACGTCTAGGAGCAGACCACGCCGATTGACATCGTAGTTCATAGTAGTTCTAATAGATGGCGTTAGTGTTTTTGTATGGCGACCGTGTCCGGCAAACGTTCGGACGACCGTATCTTTACTATTTATATCAATGATTAAAATATACTAAATTTTTGGACAATCAAAAACACTGATACGTTAATCATTTTTGAAATGTATTAACTTTGTCTAAATCTTCCGAACAGTGTTTGTGTTGAGCAGACTTTGTAAGAAAAGCTAGCCTTGTGGAAATATAATTTGTGCATAACACTTATTGACAAATCCACTACATGATTGGTTACTTCAGAGTGGAATTGATGGTTACTTATATTAGGAAATATAATAGTTCCTCGCCAATGAAAATGCATAAAGTATTTATAGAGACCAGGACGTTGGTTTTGCGTTTTTAGATTTTTTAATTTTTTCAAGGTATGCTTTTATGGATATTTCAGAACGACGACAAATTTGAATCACAGTTGGTGAAGGGTATACCAAGCCACCTTTGTCTCTTGCTATTAGACTACTTTTAACTTTGGATTTTATTTTAATCCCACCAAACACTAAAGTGGCGACTGGCGATAATAATAATTCGCCTTTGCATTGGGCAGCTGTTCTCTATTGTAATTTTTTTTTTGTTTTTCACCAAGTCAAGATCAAGTATATTTTATTTACACTTCATATTATCTCATATCATTCAACCCGCCACTCTTTCACTGCCGCACTAACTCCTACAGGCGTCATTCATGATCAGCCTCTAAGCTTACTATGGCAGCTAATAAATCCAATAATAATATACCTTTACAGTTGGCTATCCTATCTTATCAAATCCTCCAGCTGTAGCCATGCATGCTTATCGATAAGAGAACGAATGAAAACAATAATTATACCTTAATTAGGTAAGAACATTGATATACTAAAAAGTAAAGGCTCGTACAGACTCGCGCGATATCGCGGGCGCGACCGGCAGCGACAAAGAAATTGTGCTACTAGTGTCGCGTCGCGCCCGCGATATCGCACTAGTCTGTACGACTTCAATCGGTTTTTACGTTCTGACAAAACATCGGGATTTCTTTATTTTAAGTAAATTTAATATTAATGTTTTCATACACAAACCTTAAAATTTGCTTCTCATTTTGAAATCCTGTCAAAACAATGGCCAGTGGAACAAGCCTAAAACCTAATGGGACCTATGAGGGCTTATTCTTGTACCATCCCTAGTAGCATTTTTTGTTGGCATTTAGTTGGACCACTTACCTCTGGTTAGTTGGCAAATGCATACAATTGGCGGGCAGTTTACGGGTTGGGCCAACAACTGATGGCCTACGTGGATTTGCCTACGAAGGCCCAACTTGCGATAGTGCCAACGTACATTACCCTACGAAGGCCCAACTTGCGATGGGGCCCACGTACATTGCCCTACGAAGGCCCAACTTGCGATGGGGCCAACGTACATTACCCTACGAAGGCCCAACTTGCGATGGGGCCAACGTACATTGCCCCACGAAGGCCCAACTTACGATGGGGCCAACGTACATTGCCCTACGAAGGCCCAACTTACGATGGGGCCATGGTACATTTCCCTACGAAGGCGTCGCTATACATGAACCTTATCGGCTTAAAAATAAGGTTGGTTTTTCAAAACAAATCGCTAAAACCAACCTTATTTTGAAGCCGATAAGGTTCATGTATAGCGACGCGCGTACGGCCGGCGCTGGCGAGACGCGTCGCTCTAAAACCAGCCATAGAACCAACCAACATACAACAGCTTGCCTTAATGTATTACACGTCGTTGGGCCTTCGTAGGGCAATGTACGTTGGCCTCATCGCAAGTTGGGCCTTCGTAGGCAAATCCACGTAGGCCATCAGTTGTTGGCCCAACCCGCAAACTGCCCGCCAATTGTATGCATTTGCCAACTAACCAGAGGTAAGTGGCCCAACTAAATGCCAACAAAAAATGCTACTAGGGTATAGATTTTGAAACCCCCAAATCTAACTCAGAAGAAAACATAAAGATTTTGTAATAACGTCTTCATTCACAGTTTCACTGATACCGTATTTCGAGCACGTCAAGGAAGCTTGTGAGAAGAGAGATTATCCGAACATGCTGTTCTTGTTCTATGAAGATCTATCAAAGAAAGGTAATACAAGTTTTATTGTTTTCCGAGTTAAGCAGAGCTATGTATACCTATGTACATAAGCCGATTAAATCTTTGATAACATTATCATGGATAGAGGATGCGTTGGGTGCGTCAAGTGCAATATCCACACAAAGAAATGCACAATCATTGTTTGTACGTACGAGTAATATTGTTTAGTGTGACAAGAATAATGCATCAACGCTCTTGGAAAATTTATCGGTGGCGTAAGATCCTTGATTTTGGCAAAACACCTATTCTTTTAGGGTTCCGTATTTCCTTATCTGTATATCCTCCATACTCTCCATTATCGTGAATTATACAGAAGTCCGAAGAGTATAATCGGCCCCTGTGTCTTGCGTTTGTGGACTATGAAAAGGCTTTTGACTCTATCGAGACCTGGTCTGTTTTGGAGTCTCTGCAGCGATGCCAAGTAGACTGGCGATATATCCAAGTGCTGAGATGTCTTTATGACAACGCGACATTAACCGTCCAAACCTAGGATCAGCGAACTGAACACGTCCCCCTGCGTCGAGGCGTGAGACAAAAGGCCGTAATTTCTCCGAAATTGTTCTCTAACGCATTGGAGGATGTGTTTAAGATGTTGAACGTGGCATCAACTTCAACGGCGAGTACATCTCACATTTGAGATTTGCAGATGACATTGTCATACTGGCTGAATCGCTGCATGACTTGCAGTAGATGCTGGATGGCCTAGTTGATTCTTCTGTACGCATTGGTCTCCGGATGAACTTGGACAAAACCCAAGTTATGTTCAACGAACACGTTACTCCGGGACCGATTGCTGCCAATGGCGGTGCTCTCGAGGTTGTTCGAGAATATGTTTACCTCGGGCAAACTCTGCAGTTTGGTAAGAACAACTTTGAGAGAGAGGCTAGCAGAAGAATTCAGCTGGGCTGGGCAGCATTTGGGAAGCTTCGTCGAGTCTTCTCGTCACTTATTCCACAGAGCCTAAACACCAAGGTCTTCAATCAGTGCGTCCTGCCTGTTATGATTTACGGAGCCGAAACGTGGACACTCACGGTACGGCTGGTCCATTCAAGGTCGCTCAGCGAGTTATGGAACGAGCTATGCTTGGAGTTTCTTTGAGGGATCGAATCCGGAACGAGGTGATTCGGCAGAGATCCAAAGTTGTCGACATAGCTCACAGAATAAGTAAGCTGAAGTGGCAGTGGGCCGGCCATATTAGCCGTAGAACCGATGACCGTTGAGGTAGACGTGTTCTTGAGTGGAGATCGCGAATCGGCAAACGTAAGGTAGGACGCCCTCAGGCTAGGTGGAGCGACGATCTTCGCAGGGTGGCTGGTAGCAGCTGGATGACAGTTGCCGAGAATCGAGCTGAATGGCGTGCAATTGGAGAGGCCTATGTGCAGCAGTGGACTGCTATATGCTGATGATGATGATATCCTCCATGGTAAAACGCAATAGAGTAGGTAGGTAATAGGTAGGTTGTAGTGTATAGTATTATTCTGGTGTGTATCTTTGGTTACTAACATAATTTTTTACTATACCAACAAAAATATGGATCACTGAGTCTATTTTAAATAAATTGTTATTAATAAGAAATTATTGAATTATTATTAATAAAAATAACACACTCTGTATAATGTCACACCAGTGAAAGGTGGGTTTGTGGCATAAGTATTCGTGGCAACGAGTGCCTATACTTGCTTCTGATAGGTGGTTCGCGAACTGGGATTTGACTGATCGTGGCGGGCCTAGCTGTCATCATCTCTAAACTTCATTAAACAATTCAGAAAGCCATAAATTTCCACTGTATATTCCAGGACTTGATCTATTTGGCGAGTCGCAGATTTCTTCGGCAAACAACTTAATGAAGAAAAAATTAATCGCCTCTGCGATCAATAGAGCATCGAAAGATTTAAGAATAATAAGTCTGTGAACTTTGAAGATATGAGGGAATTAGGAGTTCTCGCAAAGGGTGAAACTATTCGAATAAACGATAACGTCAATTGGTGCCGATTCCCTTGTTCACAAACTAAACTTAATTTAAGTTCAGTGCATCTTTTTCTTTCTATTTGATTAAGAAAAGGACTAAAGATAAATTTTAGTTTAGTCCTGTCAAATTAATCAGCGCTTGACGTAAATTGACGTAGTTTTAGTCGGCAAGTTTTTAATCACGTCTAAACTTGTATGGAGTAGTGACAGGCACTGATTAATTTGACAGGACTAAACTAAAATTTATCTTCTGTCTTTTTCTTAATGAAATAGAAAGAAAAAGATGCACTGAACTTAAATTTAGTTTAGTTTGTGAACAACGGAATCGGCACCAATATATTATTATTTTTGTTTTTAGAGATTTTTGTTTGAGTCGGGGGTTTTAAACCTTATACAACCTACCTTAATATACCTATCGTAATAAGTCGTATGTTGATCGTAGAATTACCTTTTTTTTTCAGGTAAAACTGGAGGTTGGTGTGCATATTTCGACGAGGAGATGACACAATAAACTGATCGCTGGATCGAAGATAATCTGCTATACTGATCTGCGCTTCCCACACATGAAACTTTACAGCTTTTATAAAAATTAACAAAAGGAATTGTTTTATTTTATAATCTATTAAAATTAATGTATTATACAATTTTGTTTATTTATTTCTTATATAGTTTTCCTGAAACACTGCGTCTTACAGAAAAACGTTCCGCACGGTTTTTTTATTTCTTATTTTTAGAGGTCGTTTCGCTGCGTCATAAAATTTCCGTTTAGTATAATGTTAGTATATAACTTTTGTCTCGGAGAAGCTACGACCTTCGTTTAAGTTTCCATCATTAGCTTGAACGATTGAAACTTAAACGAAGTGATTCTCATAAAACACCATAGGACAGAGTGAAGCGGTGCCGGGAACGTAAAAGAATGAACGCGCCCGACCAGATCAACGACTGCGCCAGTATATCGATGCAGACGTACTCGTATTCACGTAAAACACACGGCCGTGTCCACAACACAGACTTACCCCGATTTTTTACTTTGCAGTGCCACATTAGTGCGCCACTTATGGAGTGCGATATTTTGTAATCTCAGAAAAGCGCCTTCATACTTTGTTATGCCTATAAATTTTGTGAATATATAAACTGTGTACATCTATACATATAGATAATAAAATCGTAGCGAAGTGAAAACTGTACATTGAATATTTTTGAAAAAAAAAAGTAATTACCACGAGGTCATGGGAACGATTATGACGAAAATATAGTTTTTTTGTCTGTTTGTCTAAATGTATGTTCCAGCATCACGCAAAAACTACCGGATAGATTTTGTTCAAATTTAACATAGATAATATCTATAATGCAAAATTATCAGGTATAAATATCACGCTATTTGATATGGGGAATGAGCAGTATTGCATTATGTTTTGAGATGGGTCAATAAGGACGGTACCTTAACCGTGGTCGCTACAAGAAAACGGTCTTAAGAGACTATCCTTAAGTCATAGAAAAAATTGAGCTGCATTCACAGATTTGGAAAAAAATCTGTACAGTCAGCAAGAAAATTGGCAATTTTCACGAAAAGTTTTTCGATGCCAATCGATCCTGTTTTTTACAAGGATCAAAAAACTCTATGGAACCAACAGAGGTTTGAGAACTAGAAAAGTCAGAAATAAAAAAAAAACATCTCCCATACATTTCGTAGGAATGATACTGAAATGAGAGCGAACACATTAGGTATACCAGTGTATGACAACAGTCGAGCAGTCGAATTATTCCATTACTTCGCTGGGTTGAATAGGAAACGAATAAGGCCTGTGTTCACCAACATTTAAATCAACTGTTTAGATATTTAATCAGTTGTTTACTCAACATTTCATAGAAAATTTGACATAAACCAACTGTTTAAATACCTAACCGGTGGTTTAAATGTTGGTGAACACAGGCCTAAAGCAGATAGTTACACTTACAGATTTAGGCCTGTGTTCACCAACATTCAAACCACCGGTTAGGTATTTAAACAGTTGGTTTATGTCAAATTTCCTAAGGCCTGTGTTCACCAACATTCAAACCACCGGTTAGGTATTTAAACAGTTGGTTTATGTCAAATTTCCTATGAAATTTTGAGTAAACAACTGATTAAATATCTAAACAGTTGATTAAAATGTTGGTGAACACAGGCCTAAGAAATTTTGAGTAAACAACTGATTAAATATCTAAACAGTTGATTTAAATGTTGGTGAACACAGGCCTAAATCTTTTAAAAGATTGACCTTTATGGATCTAAGCAGTCAATCATGACATATTTATGCTATTTCAGTCAACTTTCAACAAAGCAATGCAAATCTGATTTCGATTCCAAGAATTTATATATTTCTTGCTTCTTTTTTTTTTCATTTTGTTACTGTAATTGTGATAGTTCGAAGAACGTACACAGCATAATACCGCCGTGCATTTTCAGCCTTATTTATAAAAATCTCGCTAATCACTGATTAGTCACTGTTTAGCTAACTAATTAGTTAGCTCTTAATCAATTATTAACTTTTCTTTATTTATAAACGCTAGTTAGCAGATGATTAGTTGCGAAACGAAATAGAGGTAAAATTATGCGTTCGGCACAGATTATAATCAAAATAGTCGACTAAAAAACATAATTTTAAGAATAAAGCCGTCAAAACCACGATTTTTGTATCTGTCGTGACTTTGACAGACGAAAGTCAAAAAAATTATCGGAAAATTTGAAAATGAATAAAATAATTGATTGTGTTTATTTCATTGTGTTTGCGGTGGTAGCAATGAAAATAATAAGCTCCAATAATTGGAGTAACCAGGAAAAGGTATTTATCTCTGAATTTATATCTATTTACTAATGTAAACTGACCAAATGAATGTTAAAGCAGTAGCCGATAATAGTTATGTATTTTCATGTCCTATACGCTTGTTAACACGAATATACTCTTTAAGAAGTGTATGTAGGTACATGTGTCTATTTTATATTACTTCCTAGTGCTTTTGCACCGGGGTTTCAGTGTCCTTTAATAACAATTATTATTCTTGTTTACAGATACAAGTTTGACTGCTGCTATAAAAGCCACTAGCACCAATACTATTATTCAACCTCGCAAAGACGGCGAGGGAGTTATAGACCATGCTACGTAAAAAATATGAGGAATGAGAGTGGCATGACAAAAGAATGGCACACATGTCTTTGGAGGAAGAATATTGGAAATGAATTTAAAACAAAAATGTGGCTTTATTATGTATCAAAATAAATTGTTTTCTATAAAATGTCTCTTGTTATTTGTGTGTGACTGCCATAACATAGCTTTTCTTTAGTTCTGGGCCTTAGAACTGGCGCTATAAGATGAGCGGCACATGGGATAACACACTGGATAATCACTATCCCCAATGAGCTTCCTCATGAACTCATTCACATCAAAGCTCCTGAGCACCTACTGAGCCTCCTCTTGATTGAGTTTTCCCAATAAATCGTCATTTTTACTTCGAAAAAAAAAAAACAAAAAATTAAGAATATGTAACAGGTAATCAGTCTCGTAGCGTATTTAAACGAGCTTTGTAGGTCTTCTTCCGCCTACGGGTAGTAGGCGGAAGAAGACCTACAAAGCTCGGCGTTTCAAAATTATTCAATTCTTCTACGTCGTTTTGGAAATCCCGTAAAATATTGTTGAAATCCATATTTAATATAGCACAACTCGATGTTATGAACAAAATAACTTCGAAACACACAAAAATCTATTGAATCGAACAGCTGATTCAAGTAAAATCCGCCATCTTGCCTCTTAGCATCCTCTTAACAGGGCACCAGTGGTGTTTAATTCTGACAGCTACTAATCAATTGCTTAGCAACCTCTTAGCGCTAAATAGCGTTTATGAATAAGAATTTTGCTAATCAGTTGCTTAGCAAATGATTAAAATTTAAGAGGCGTTTATGAATAAGACTGTTTATGTTTATAGGGCTAAAACATCAAACATAATAATAAGTCAGCGAAAAAGTTTTTATGCAGTTTTGAAGTTGACATACTGGCCATCTGGATAAGTATCACCAATTTTTTTAATCAATATTTGAATTCATGAATTCGAAAATGAGAAGAAAATCGGAGTTTGGTCGCTGATAAAGGAACGAATAGCTTTGTTTAGAGCATCTTTGTGTCAATAGTTATTTCCGAATTCCTATGATGAGTGGAATTTCCAATGAAGGAAACACTGGCCTTGAGATTGTGACGGGACCACGGGTGCCACCACTAATAGAAACCAACCTTGAATAGCAACCAATACATTCGTCAATGCCTAGAGGCTCAAGTGAAGCCATAAGCTGAGTTTATGGGCCAGGATTTGATTATTGTGCGTGATAATGATTTAGGCGCAAGGGTGCACGCCGCAATAATTGTTCGAGAATACCTGCAATTTTGGAAGCATGGGAGAACATTCCACAGCACGTCATAGTGGCATTAGTTAATTCGGCTTATTCCACTAATCCCCCCTGAGAGAATCCCCTCAGTGGAAAAAACTGAACCCTAATGTAAAAAAAATCACTTTTAGGGATCTTGGAATAAGTTATTTTTTGTTTTTTCAATTCTAGTTTTCCCCAGTCAAGAACAGTCTAGAATTCACCCCTGATCATCCCGCTAAGGTAGCGGGATTATCAGGGGTGAATTCTAGACTGTTTTCAGATTCCACTTTTTCTTCTAAGGGGGATTTTCAGGGGGGATTTGTGAAATAAGCCGTTAATTCTATGCCAAACCGCATGAAAATATTGAAAATATTCATTGTAAATATTCTTTGAGGTTACAAACGTTTTCTCTATGTATACCACTGTTTCCTTCAAAAATTCAACGCTAATTTTGCCCCTGAGAAACGCGAAAGACGACTTATTGCAAAATAAGTAACTGTTTAATTATAGGTAATAACTGGTTTTTTTAGGTTTACCGATTTGAGCGAGAAATGATAGTAAAAATGGCTTAAACACTTTTTTTGGATGTTAGCAGGAATGTAATTATTTCCTAGGTTACACCTTTTTTTACCTAGGTATACTGTCCACTACCTAGGTACATTTGGGCAAAGGTCTCCCTAGTACAGACGCCAGCACATCAAGCTACTACAATCTGTCAAATTTCTTTAATAGATTTTCAACTTTATCACTACAACGCAAGGTTCAAGGTTGGTTGCGAAAATTTGACAGTTTCGGGTAGCTTGACCTGCTGGCGTCTGTACGTTTCCATTGATCTTTGTCTGCTGACACTCCCGGCCTATTACTCAAGAGCGAGTTTGGAGTTTAATCACTCAGAACATTCAAGTTTATATCTTCCGTCCAAGTAAATATTGATGTTTTGTATGACTGCCTACTTACCTTGTGTGCGTCAATTAGTTCGACATCATTAGAATCTTCATAAGAGTCAGGCGTAATTAGATAATTAGTTATCCATGTACGGTGGCCAGCACATCAAGTTATCACAAACTTTCAAATTTTCTTGTTCGATTTTGAACTTAATCGTCAACATTTTAAAGTTTAAAATCGTTTGGAGAAATTTGACAATTTCGTGTAGCTTGATGTGCTGGCCACTGTACTCATTTAACAAAATATAATACGTAAAACTAAAAAAGCCTTTTATTTTATACATTCACATCTTAAAAGTTTATTTTCGTAATATCTACAGTGTAAAACTATGTAGGTAATTAAAAAAATACCTCTTTACATTTTTCATAGTTTAATAAATTCTTTATTTTTTTTTTACTTTACCTACTTAGTTCATAGGCAGGCTGAGTTAAATATAGCCATAATAAATTACATTTTTTGTCACAAAGTGTTTTGTTAAAAAAAAAACAGCACCATCTTTTGTTACGAACTGCAAGCAATAGGTAAGCAATAAATGCAACGATAGGTCAACTAAAAGTTCTCTGAAGTGGAAAGGACCGAGGGCCGCTACTCAAGGAAGTAGGTAGGTAGCTCGTTCCAATACAATCGAAAATGACGCGTGCGCCGATCTAGCACCTTGAGATGCATATTAAAATGTAACCGGCTGCACCGCAGAGCCAGTTGTTGATACACAACCAAACAAATTCTTAAAGGAACGTGGAACTGCTTGACCAAGTTACTTCAACAATAAGCAGGTTGCCATTAATTCGAATCTCGCAGTACTACGCCCACAGTCTCAGGCGCAGCTTGTGCGCACTCTCACTTTATCGCGCCGTTTAGAACGGAACAATTATTGTAATACGCGTAAATAATTATTTTCTTGTTTTGTAGAAAAGACATCGATATTTGATCATTCGAAAGTGTTAAAATGAATTCAGAAAACCAGTTTCCCTTGGAGATAGAAGATGTGGAGCCAGGACTGACGAAAAAATTGTTGGAATGTTTTACTGGTAAGCTAATTTAACATGGATGAATTTCTTTTGCGTTTACAAATGAGACCATGGTTATGTTACAGTTAGGTTAATTTACGATAACTCAACTAGTGTTTTTAAGTAGGTACATAACTGTTTATTACGATATTTACTCAGATACACTTTAAATAAACAATAATTTATTTAAATACGTACCTACATATAAAATGAACGTTTACAATACCGATCTAGCTTGTCTATCTGCTAATTAGGTTGCCCTAACAGTGATTTACTTTCTTAGTTCTATTCTATTCTATTTTTTAATATGGCGAGTAAAGCCGATTTTGCCCATTCTGCCAATGTCTAAAGAGGATTGGAAAAGCAAGTGTGCATTGTTGTAAATAAAAAAATAGAATGATATAAATCTCCGATGATACAGTTGAACTTAATGTAGATCTTGTAGGGATTTGGTTTATGTAGTTATTGTTTATCAACACGCATTATACATAACTACTTACCCACCTAAAGTACGATGACCGGGAGTACGCGTCGACCTATAATTTTAATTAGGTCCAAGTGAGTAGCGGTATGGTTCCAGGTGAATAAACAGCAGACTTTGCAAAAACAATGGGTTCCACAGGGTGATAACCTGGTTCAGTTCTGTGTTTATTTGCTTGGAAGATGCTTCGTCGATTTTCACCGCATACGCGGAAAGCTTTACCATACCTGCAGACCCTCCATATTACCAATGGTTACTTGATAAATAACCCAATACTTACTACGGCTAAAGGCTCCTACAAACAGGCACGACACGCGACGCGACACAAAGACACCGCGTGCCGCGCGACGAGCGGTCTATTTGTGTCGCGAGCGCGACGCGTGCCACGCCTGTTTGTAGGAGCCTTCAAGCTAACCGGTAATGACATGTAATCTAACATTAGTATTTTATCAGTTCATTGACTTTGTTACAATTCGTAAAGTGGGACAATATACAAATAATACTGGACATTTTTAGTTTACTTAGTGTAAGATAAGATTGTTATGAATGAGATATTTCACTCAGAAGAAAGATAGAGCAGAAAGTTACTGCAAAAAATTATCATTATTGACTTTGTTACCTAGGTCAATTTTTCGTAGAATAAATAATTACTAAAAAACTAAATAAGAAAAATACTAATAAACAATAAATAGCGGAACGCGTGAGGGACCGGCAGTCTGTGCGCCCTCACGCCCCTAGTCGCCGCAGGAGACGCCCAGGGGGCCTATTACGAACTTAAGAACCGCGTGTCGCGCGACGAGCGGTGCCTTTGTTTCGCGTCGCGTGTCGCGCATGTTTGTAGGAGCCTTTAATTTGATCACGAAGTCGTCTCCAACTCCTCACTTGATTAAGTTGATATCGTTCAATGAATTGCACATCATCCATGTCGAACGCATTAAGTCTCTTACATACAGGCGCGACACGCGACGCGACACAGAGGAACCGCGTGTCGCGCGACGAACGGTGCCTTTGTTTCGCGTCGCGTGTCGCGCCTGTTTGTAGGAGCCTTTAATTTGATCACGAAATCGTCTCCTTTTGTTCCTAGATTCGTTATTTTGATCAGAAAAGTCACTTTCCAGGAACTCAAACAGTTCATATTCGTCGCACATAACATTTTCTTTTGTTATTTATTTATTACTCGAGTAACTTCGGCAAATAAACCCAAAACAATTCAATAAAAGCTCCTCTGAAGTAGCGTAAACTGAATGGATTGTGAGGTTACTTTTTGACAAGTTGTTATATGAAAAGAAATGTCAAACGAACGTTCGTAATACGGTATTGCCAGGCAATATTCGGGCAGAAGTCGGCCAGGGTGTCACGTGACCGCTGACTGGCTTGTTTGACGTGTTCATAATACGAAATTGCAAGGCAGTTCTGTTTACGCTGTAAACTGCCTGGAAATAAGAGTTCATAATAAGGCCCCTGGGCGGCGGGAATCGGGCCGATTCCCGGCCACTGTAGGCGCGGGCTTGCGGACAGCAAGCTATGGGCAGCTCGCCGTCCGGTAAGGACCAGGCCGGGTCGACGGCGCATTGTGTTCCACGCGCGTCTCAAAGAGATGTCAGCACGCACTGACGCGGTCCGCTAGGACCGGTGCCACCCAGGGTTGCGGGTTTGTCTGAAAGGGATACCGTGGCCCTGGCACACAGGCATCTGAAGGAAAACGGGTGGGTTTTAGTCAGTAAAAGTCTGACACGCCCTCCCGCTCCCGCCTCCCGCAGTTATTTGATATATCCCACCCAAAAAAAAAAAAAGGGGTCGGTCAGACAGAAAGATGAAGCTAGTTGCCCATTCCAAAGCGGAGTAGGGTCCTATGGAGAAGAACGGGCAAGAAACTATTTTAGATCCAAATATTGGGATACAAACTGATGAACAGAAACTATTAATATGAAATACCTCTTTGATTTCAGTTTAGTGAATTAATAGGTGCAATATGCAGATAGTTACAGTTTATTGAACAAATTAATTGAACCACGTTTTATATTGCGGAAACTGACTGCAAGGTCTACTAAATTGGTTTCCCCGGACGTAATATTTTCATTCACGGTGATTGTAGGTATCAAGGTCCAATAGAACGAAACAATAAGTCAGGTTTATATTTTTAGCTTTATTCGATGAATACAGAATCAATTAAGTTTTAATTACTTTATAAATATAATACATATATTATTATGGTGGTACTTAGGTGATAAACCACGGACGTTATACTACAAGTACTTAGGTATGTTTTTAGGTAACATTTGCAAAAAAATCTTTCCCCATGTTATGCAGCTAAATGCTTGTTATTTTTCTAAATCCAGGTGAGATGACAGGGTTCGTCCGCGTCGGTCCAAAGAAATACTTCTTCCCTCAAAAATACAAGCAAGAAGCAGCAAAAATCTACAACATGCCACTGAGACCTACTGATGTTTTCGTCACTAGTTATCCACGATCAGGTATAGACCAATTAAAATTATATTTCATACTTCCTAAATATTCTAGTTCCTTTTTATGTTATTGGGTGGTAAGCCAAGAATCGCAAGGTAAACTAAGAATCCTACTTGATGATAAGTGGCAGTCACCTATGGATTTTTTTGCTTGAGTATAGTTTTCATTGTATTTGCTGATTATAGCGTGTGTTAGCTGACAAATGGCATATACCTAATTTAATTTACTGTTGTGTGTCTCGTAATGTTACTTTGCATACCTACTATTGTATAGAATCAAGTTTATCTAACTGAACAGATAGCTGTGCTGCTGGGGAGTTTGTTGCGCCACTTCTTCTTCCCAGCTAAAGCACTAGGAAGTGGTGAAGGGCGGGCGTTTTGGGAGACTGTCTTATGTAATTTTGACGAAAATTTTGACGTCCGAAAAGTGCTGATTCTCAGCCTAAGTTGAATATATTACTTTCGACTTGATTTGATTTGATTTAGACCTCTACAAAACCTACTTCGCACAGGGATCGTTGGTGCTTTGCCTACCCAGAGTGATCCAGAGACAAACCTGCATGCCTACACCAACAGACGAAAGATTTCATTAATACCATTTTGTTTTAGGAACTACATGGACACAAGAGTTGGTTTGGATGGTAGCAAACGATTTGGATTACGAAAAATCTAACGCCACACCACTGACTGAACGATACCCCTTTTTAGAGTAAGTACCTAATAACAATGTGTAACTGAATGAATTTGCACATTAATGCTCATCAGAATCGTTTCTTGAATAGATTTCTATAATTTTTTTTTAGGTAATTTTTTGTTCCAAAAATAAATAAAACTACGTAAATTACACCGCAAGTCTTCTCCTCCGGCCTCTTGACCGATAGTGGAACTAATCTAATTTTGTTTAATAATTTTTGTTAGTACGGTACCCTCGGTGTGCGAGTCCGACTCGCTCTTGACCGGTTTTTACTTAAACCCCACACCAATTTGTATACCACTACTTGTTATGTAAACAACAGTGACAGGAAGTATTATAACATCACCAAGATACCTACACTAAGTGGATTAAATACGTATTATCGAAACTAACTCAAAAACTACTTAAGCAAAGTTAATAAAATGTATATGGTACAACCTCGAAAGTACCTATACCCTTTCAAACAAAAAAATAATTTTCAAAATCGGTTCACAATTGACGGAGAAATCGGTGGACATACATAGAAAAAACACATACTGTATGCAATCGAACGTAGAACCTCCTCCTTTTTCGAAGTCGGTAAAAAGTGTCATAAAAATTATAAATGTTATGTAACTCTCTCCCAGGTTTTCAATATGTGTACATCCTGAGAACAAAGAGAAGTTCATAGAAGAGAACAGGCACAGCAAAGAGAACCTGGAATTACTGGAAGTTGTCTGTCAACCAGGCACTGAACAGCTCGCTGCAACACCATCTCCGAGGTTCATCAAATCCCATATGCCTTTATCTCTGCTGCCTCCTACATTACTGGATGAGGCGAAAATGGTGTATGTAGCCCGTGACCCAAGGGATGTTGTTGTGTCGTTCTATCATCTCAACAGACTAATAAGGACTCAAGGGTACACAGGAGACTTCAAAGCATTTTGGAACTTCTTTATAAAGGACTTGCGTGAGTTTGTGTTTTATTATTAAATAAACACAAGTAGGTACACAAATCAAGCTATACATTTCCAGTATAAGCCGACCTCTCATTGTACAGATATCCTATACAATGCGAGATCAGCCTAAACTGGAAATGTATAGCTTGATTTGTGGCCGTGTATACCTACTTGTATTTATTTATAATAATTCTTCTTATTATTCTTCTTTGTGTTTGTTATAATTTCCTGCTACAAGGAAATAATCACAAGATACATCGTAACAAAATAACTATCGTATATTATTCATATTCGTAATTAAAACAAATTACTATGCGGTGCAAAACGCGACGGTCCAGAGTTTGATTTTAAGTTTATGATGGAGTGAAATACTTTCTAACGTTGTTATATCTAATATTATATACTACTAGCTGCTCCCCACGGTTTCGCCTGCGTAAGTTTCGATTCCGTGGTTTATAGGCAAAATTTTGCTACTTTGGGTTAAATTATTGCAATTTTCTTAAGAATCTCAATTTTTTTTTGAAAAAAAATTTAGCCTTTGTTACTTCCTGATAATTTAGCTTTCTATTCGTGGAAAATGGTGAAAATCGGCCCAGTAGTTTCGGAGCTTATTCGATACAAACAAACAATTAAAAAAATCTTTCCTCTTTATAATATTAGTATACGAGTAGATGAACTAAGTAGATTAGAAGTGTGCGATGTCGAAAAAGAGCTCTGTAATCGTTTATTCACCCGCAAGATATGACAAATGCCTAGTTTAGGGGTCACCGTCTAATCTATTATTGTACAGTGGCCAGCACATCAAGCTACACGCAACTCAAATTTCTCCAAACGATTTTAAACTTTAAAATGTTGACGATACAATCTTATTATTGACTAGTTGCTGCCCGCAGCTTCGCCCGCGTGGCTTGTCTTTTATTTTAGAAAAAGTCACGCGGGTGAAGCAGCTATGAGCTAGTCTAAAATAAAAGCATCCTAAGTTACTCCTTATAATACCAGCTATCTGACAGAGAATGTCCCGTCAAAATCGGTCCACCCGTTTCGGAGACTAGCTGGAACAAACGGCTTATTCCACTAAACCCTCTGAGAGAATCCCCCTCAGTGGGGAAAACTGAACCCTAATGTAAAAAAAATGACTGAGCGTTTTGTTTTAGATCACTGGACGCCATACTTTGAACATCTAAAAGAAGCTTGGGAGAAGAGAGACCACCCTAATATGCTGTTCTTATTCTACGAAGAACTTTCAAAGGTAAGTTTTATTATGTTTTTAATCATATCCATACTAATACGAGTATTATAAATGTGAAAGTAACTCTGTCTGTCTGTATGTTACGTTTTCACACCTAAACCGCTGAACCGATCGTCATGAAATTTGGCAGAGATATAGCCTGGGATAAGGAGAAGGACATAGGCTACTTTTTTATGCGATATAACCGACATACGCGGGCGAAGCCGCGGGCAGAAGCTAGATTATTTATAAGTTAGAGTTAAATTGCTTTTTAGTCTAGATTATAGTAAATTATTAAGATCTTTAATTCTTATTACATAATATATCATAACACCACGCCTTGTTTCCCCGAAGAGTTAGGCAGAGGCGTACCTATACGCGGCGTACACTCACATTTCGCCAGTTATGTTTAAGTCCCATATAAAGGTGCGTCTAGACCTGGCGAATGCGCTGCTCGCGAGCCGCTTGCGAACTGTGCGCGTGCATTTCATGTTCGTACGCAGCCCCTGCGCCGTCCGTGCGCCGCGCGCGCGCAATCTACGCGCCGTACTCGAGCGGCGCAGGAGGTGCGTGAAGCAAATTCACAACTGAGGCTCATAGTTCACGTGTATGTGCGCGCGCGCTGCACGCGCGCCCCACTCGAGCCTTGCTAGGGTTGCACTAGAGCGGTGCACCAAATGTAGACTGTAACCGCACGCGAGCAACACGCGTGCAGTTCGCAAGCGGCTCGCAAGCGGCGCATTTGCGGCGCATTCGCCAGGTCTGGACCTACCTTAATAGGGGGCGAGCTTATTGCCATTCACCGGGCACAAATCCAGACTCCGGGCTGCTACTATGAAATTCCAGAAGGAAAAACCCAGTATCACTTTGCCCGACCGGAATTGAATCCAGGCACCAGTAACGCTTGCGACCACTAGACCAACGAGGCAGTTCTAATTATTTATTTTTTTGTTTGCCCATACTGTGCCACTGCTGAGCGAAGACCTCCCCCAAATCCTTCCAGGCATCCTTTTCTAGAGACACCTCGGTCCAGCCCTTGCGGTACGCGTCTAGGTCGTCTCGTCACCTCTTTCTGGGCCGGCCTCGGTGGCGCCGTCCATCCTCAGGCACCCGCCGTGTGGTGACTGTTGCCCAGCGGTCACTGTGCATGCGGCTGACGTGACCCGTCCAATCCCATTTCAGCTTGGTAGCCTCTTCGCCTACGTCTAGGATCCCCGTTTTGGAGCGCAGCGTGGTGTTGCGTATACTGTATGTTCGTTTAACGCCCATCGCGCATTCGTGTGCGCTCCATTGCTCTTTGGCAAACCCCAAAGCGGAACTTTAGCGGAATTTTAGCGGGGCTGAGCACCGTAGGTTATGACGGGCAGGATACACTTATCGATGAGTTTTCGCTTCAGGGAAATCGGTAGATCGCCCTTCATGGACCAGTAGCTTTTCCAGGCATTTTCGATGCGGCGATCGATGTCCTTCTCTTGCCTGTTTTCGAAAAAAACTTACTGGCCCAATATCGACATAATGAATCTTATTAATAAAGAAAAAAAAAGAAACAAACTTTCTATTTTATTAATCATGCTGACGATGAAATCACTGCTGCTTAACTAACGCTAAGCCCTAGGTTTGATTTCCGGGACAGGCAGTGTTATTGGGTTTTTCCAGCAAAAAATGTTCGAGATTTCCGAAATTTGTGCCCGGTAAGTGACAATAGGTTCGATCACTTCCTATTATTATAACTTACTGACAAAATGTAGGTGTAGGTATTTTACATTTCTGCCTAACCTTTCGAGGAATACAGATGAGTTTTGTTATTAACGGTGTGTTATTCCTTTATCAGGACCTGCCGACCTCCGTGCGCCGCGTAGTTAAGTTCTTCGAAAAGGAGTACACAGATGAACAAATAGATCGCCTGTGCGACCACCTCAGTATCGACAACTTCAAGAACAACAAGTCTGTCAACTATGACGTCATGAAGGTGCTCGGGATTCTTATACCCGGCGAACAGGCTTTTATCAGAAAAGGTACGCTACGAAGTCGAACCTTGACTTCAGATAAAATTAGGCCTACCTCGTACACACGGCTACATATCAAGCTATACCTACATTTCTAGTATAAGTTGATCTCACATTTTATATGACTTTCACACAATGAGAGGTCAGCTTATGCTGGAATAGTATAGCTTGATATGTAGCCGTGGGAACCATGATAAAAAAAACCGGCCAAGTGCGTGTCGGACCACGCGCAATGGAGGATTCCGTAGTTGGGTTGAATTTATCCCAAGAACAAACTTAATATATTGTAGTTGAAAAACATGTTCTCCCATACATTTTAACTGCAAATTAGGTTGGTCGACTATTACTCGTTACCTTACTTGTAAAGCCTACTTAGCTGTGATAGTTTTCCTTTTAACTTCGTTATACAGGTGGATTTTTGAGATGGAGCAGTAAGGGCAGGTACTGTACAGTGAGCTGCATCAATTGGGTACCCCATTTGTATTAAAATTTGCTTCCAAGGGGGTACCCACATCGTGACGCTGACTGTACATTAACTGTTATAGCTACAGGAAAACGGTCTTGGAAGACTGATATTATTTTTTTAAGAAATTTTGATCTGATTGAATCTGGGCGGGAAAAAGTGGGATGTGAAATGTGAAGGGTCAGTCTGTAAAATAAAACTAAATATTTTTTATTGTAGTCAGTCTATCCATAGTGAAAAAGTAACTTGGGAGTCTCATTTCCTACTACGAAATGTATTTGTTTTTTTTTTTTTTTTTGCGATTTCTGACTTTTCTCGTATTCAAACCCCAGTTGATCCAAAATAATATTTTGATCCTTATAAGAAACAGGATCGATTGGCATCGAAAGGTTTTTGTGAAAACTGTAAATTTTCTTGCTGACTATATTTTTCTTTCAAAATCTGTGAATGGGAATCAAAATTTCTCAAAAAAATAAGGACGGTCTCCTGAAACCGCTTTCCTGTAACTACAACCGATAACCCTAAAGGTGTCTGCACACAGCGGGCGCGGCGCGGCGGGACGGGGCGTGGCGGGGCGCCGACGCGACGCTGAGCAGTTGTAATGTAGGTACTAGATATTACGGAGGACGCCACACAGAGCCGTCCGGCTCGACGCGACGCTCTGTGTGGCGTCCTCCGTAATATCTAGTACATTACAACTGCTCAGCGTCGCGCCGGCGTCCCGTCCCGCCGCGCCGCGCCCGCTGTGTGCAGAGGCCTTTACTGCCCCGTCTCAAAAATCCAACCTGTATATACTATTACTGTGATTTTTTTCACATATCCAAAAACAACCCTTTACTGGCATGCGGAGGGACCAACCCAAAATTAACGAAATTCACGGCACAATTTACTCGCGCCCAGCTGCCACCTCTAGAACAAAAATGCACGCTCGAAGAACCTCGCCTTAATATTACACAAACGGATCCCTGAATCAAAAAATGGTTTCCACAAATGGTTGGCCTATCCAACGATGCCCCACACCATGGGATAGACCAGAAAATTTAGATCCCCACTTTACGTGTAAGGGAGGTACATTTTTTTTTAGAACAAAAAAAACTTTTCAAGATTTTGTTACCATCACGGTGTCGGTGTGATTAATATGTATGCCCATGCCAAATTACAGCTTTCTGGTACTAATAGTTTCTGAGCTAAGCCGCGGACAGACAGACAGATATCGATACCTCCCACGCAAAAAGCCGTAACATGTTTTTTTTAGTAAAATGAGATTTTAGTATTATAATGTAATATTATATAAATACTACACACTCTTAAAAACGATATTTTCATATTTCCACTAAAAACTGAGTTTCTAACCCGTAGTCTTATCATATTATGTTTTGCGGCTGATCAACTCAAAATCTCTCTCCTGTAAATCACAAATTTAAACATACGACCTTGTGCGCGGGAGGAGGTGTCGATATGTTGAAACGATAAAGGCTCGTGCAGACTGGCGCGATATCGCAGGCGCGACCTTTGTCGCGCCCGCGATATCGCACCAGTGTGTGGGAGCCTTAAGGGCTCCTTGCTGACAATGGAACCCAAAAAACGCGAGCGTTTATTTGTGTTGTAAGTGAAACAGAACAGATTCACTGTGCTGATGCTGTAGTGTCTAGTGAATAAGTTAATGTGTTGACATATACGTCCAGTGTTCGAAAGAATAATTAAATTATTCTTTAATTTTGTTGTTAGCTATTTATCTTTTTACTTCATCTTATAGGTAAAGCGGGAGGATGGCGTGACTACTTCGACGAGGAGATGACTCAACAAGCCGAGCGATGGATCGAAGACAACCTGCGAGATACTGACCTGCGCTTCCCACACATGAAACTTTAAATTAAAATATTAGTTTAGAAAGAAAAGAACATAAAAGGGTGATAAACATTTATTTCAGTAACATACTATGTTCCAGTTTTCTTTGTAACACCATATTTAAGTATACATGGATTTTCATAAGCACTAGCAATAAGTAAACAATGCTATTTATTCAAATTATGTTTCAATATCATTCACTGTGTCCGGTAATAAAAAATTCCTCATAAATAAAACAATGTCTCAGTCCTTCCTCACATTTTTATTTAAATAATACGGTTATACAAAGAAAATAAATTAAAAGCCAGATTTAATCAATCATTCGTTGGTAATATAAAATTCTAAAACAGACTTATAATCATTATAATGGATAATAACCGTTTAAAGTCGGAGCGGGGCGAGCGGTCGCGTTCGTCCGACCGCTCGCTCCGCTCCGCGTACAACGAATCGGCAACGTACACGTCTATAAAAAGCGACTCTATAATATAAAATTGGGAGCAGACTCCCGCACCTAACGACTCGCCGCCTCGAACGACGTTAAAACTATCATACACTTATAGAAAATCACAAAATTCAAGCGGAAATAATAGGAATCGTTTTTGTGTTGTGCCTACGCGATGACGTCAGGCAGCAGCGCGTTGTCGGCGGCCGGCGGACTGGGCGGCGGCTTGCTCAGCGCCGAGCCGTTGGACAGACCGTTCGACACTACCTCCTTCTTCACTGCGTCGGTTGTTCTCTTCGTTACGGCCTTCTTCTGGCCTGTGTTGCCCGACTGAAATGAACAAACATCCATGTAGGGTCGGAGTACACGCAAGTTTTTATATAAAACACTTCACAGAGAAGTTCACTGATATAATACACCAGAAATGTTCAGAAAGCAGAATTTTAAATAAAGGACATGACCAGTGGGACTATGGGCGCCTGCTTAGGTGCCAAAATCAATGTGCAGTAAATTCTGTTTTCTGTTTGGAATTGCTGTATTCTATATTTTACAGATAAAAAAGATTCACAAGCCTAAAAGGTCAGGAAACTGACAAAAATAAAGATACGTTTTCACTAAATAACTCTGCTTTTCGATATGAGATGCGCTAGGCATTGTGATTATCGAGTTTAAGAACAATTTTCTACTATTCGACACGCCACCGACGCGCTAGATTTTTTTTTAATACAGTCAAAGGGGCAAACGAGTATGCGGGTCCCACACTAAAATCGAACCATGTTGTTTTTATTAATAGATAACAATTCAACCATAGAACCAATTTTTCAATCAAATTACTTCAGTATAGAATGTCATTAGGCCAGTCTATGCGCATAAATCCCTCACTTTTACGACAAACAAAAATGATAAAATGTCGACCGTTTAATTCTAAATAAATCTTTACATTTACTTGACATACGACACACTTAGAAAACACATCACAGTTAAAAATGTCAAATTTCAGATGCATTGTCAAAGAAATAACTACTACGCAGTGATTATTTGGTGTTCCATCTTAGAATTACACACATGCCAATAAAAACCTAACCTAGTTACAGGCGCGTCAATAAATAAAATTATTTTTAAACATAATTTTTTGTTCCGTGTAGTGCCGGACGTAAAGAATAGCATCACCCCATTTCCTCCCGTAGGTGTCGTAAAAGGCGACTAAGGGATTTACTAGAGAATGGGCAGCAGCGTTCTCTATGCATTTTTAACACCATACTGCGATCGCCAACCCGCCTGCCAAGCGTGGTGATTATGGCAAACCCCCCCAATTGGGGGAGGCCTATGTCTAGCAGTGGGCGTCTTTCGGCTGAAATGATGATGATAAATATTCCTTGTCATTAAAATTCACTTCATCGAAAATAACTCGTTCTTCATTTATTGTTCCGATACTGTGTAGCTTATTTTTGATAACTGATGATTATGGTTACAATGGAATGTCAAAATCGAGAATTGCGTATACAAATGAGAAAAGCAGAAGTAATTAACTACTGTTTTTTTCAGATATTTTAACCTGGGCTTTAGTCGGATATAACCAAGATAAATTAGATCTTTATTTTTAAATCTTAGTGCAAAAACTGTAATACTGCAGGAACTGGTAATGTCCTTTAAAATTAATTTTTAAATCCTCCTTCTGGAGCTGGAGAATCACATGGAAAAACAAATTGACCAAACGTAGGTTCGGAAAAGTTTTTGCCTATAATTGTGTACTAGACTCACCTTCGGGAGCGCGGTCCTGGGCGGTGCGGCCTTGGCTGTGATGCGTTTGTTAGCGAGATCCTTGCTCTGCTTGTCCAGAGGAGCACGCGGCGCCGGCTTCGGTGCGCTTGGCCTAAAAAATACACACGGTTACTCTCTTAATATTTTTACACATTATAAATTAAAATCGCTCTGTATGACCGCGCTGTTCTTCTTAATTATGCAACGGATTTTGAAGGCTCGTACAGACTCGCGCGACATCGCGGGCGCGACAGGCAGCGACAAAGAAATTGTGCTACTAGTGTCGCGTTGCGCCCGCGATATCGCACTAGTCTGTACGAGCCTTGATGCGGTTTTCAGCATCTTTATTAAATATGGATATATTGATGTTTAGATATTATGTCGCCATATCAGTGGATTGCACAGATCTCTAGTAATTCAATAAAAAAAACACGGCTAACTTCATAACTAGTTGCTGGAGCGACTGACCTGGCAGGGAGAGCAGCCGTGGCGGCAGGCGCGCGGGGCGTGGGGCGCGGCGCGGGCCGCGTGATGGGCGCAGGTCGGGGCGCGGGCTTCGCAGCTGGTTTCGCGTCCTTAGCGTCGCCGTTCGGGATCGGCTTCCTGTCGGCAGGTCTGGGCTGCGGCCTCGCCGCGGACAGCGCGGGGCGCGGGGCCGTGGCGCGCGGCGCGGCGGGCTTGGCGGCCGCGTCGGCCTTCGGAGCGGTGGGCCGCGCGCTCATCGGCGCGGGCCGGGGCGTTGGCCGGGCCGCGGGGGCCGCGCGTGTGGTCGTGCTGGCCGCCCGTGCGGCCAGGGGCGCTGGCTTCGCTGCCGCGGGCTTAGTGAGCGAAGAGCGTGCGGGAGCGGCCGCCTTCGCGGGCGCCGGCGCCTTAGCGGCCGGTGGGATGGGCCGCGCGGCCGACGGGGTAGTGCGAGCGCTCGGCTTGCTAGCCGGAGTGGCAGGCTTGGCCCCGAGCGAGGTCTTGGTCGCCGAAGGCACCTTGGTGGCGGACGCGGGCGCTTTGCCGGTGGGAGTGCGGGCGGGTGTGGTGCCGGGCCTCTTGATTGGCGCCGGAGTGGTAGCCGTCGGTGTGCGCGCGGGTGTCGCAGATTTAAGAGCGGACCTCGGCGTTCGCGAGTCTGACTTGGCGGTCGGGGTCGTGGGTGACTTTTTGGCAGCGGTCGGCTTAGCCTTGACCGCAGCCACGCCTGCAGCGGCAGCCGCACCTACGGCGGCGACGGCGGCGGCGGCGGCCGCGAGCTCGGCGCCGTGCGGCTCGGCGTCGGCGGCCATGGGCGTGGCGGCCAGCGAGGGCGCGGCCGGCTCGGCGGCGGGCGAGGGCGGCGGGCTGGCCACGGCTGGCGGCTGGACGGCCTCTTCGAGTTGGATCTCACTAGTGACGGGCACGCAGATCTCCTGAGCTCTGGACTCGGGAATACCGATGTCGACGTCGGTGACAAGTTCGAGGCGCGAGTGCGGTGCGGGCTCATCGGGCAACAAGTCGGGCGCAGGCGCGGAGGGCACGGCGGAGGCGGCGGGGTCGGCAGGCGCGGGCGACAGCGACACGGGCTCCAGCGGCGCGGGGGACTGTGCGTGCGCGGGAGACTCCACGCGGAGCGGGCATTCTGCGGGCACAGGGGAGGCCACGGGCACAGGGGAGTCCACGGGCAGCGGAGACTCGCGCGGCAGCGGTACGTCGGCCGGCAGCGGGGAGGCGGCGGGCTCGGACGGCGCGGGCGCGGCGTCAGCGATGGTTTCGAATGCTTCGAACGCTTCGGTGTCGATCGATTGCGGCGGCTCCACGGCGCTCGGCAGAGGAGATTCACTCGGCATCGGTGACTCGCTCGGAAGAGATTCCCTCGGCAGTGGGGATTCACTCGGTAGCACAGACTCGCTCGGCAGCAAGGATTCACTTAGTAACGAGGGCTCACTCGGTAGTGGGGATTTACTTGGTAGTGGTGATTCTCGCAACAAATCAGATTCTGTAGGCAATGGTGAGTGTACAGGTAGCGGCGAGTGTGCAGGCAGCGGTGACTCAGTCGGCTGCAAGCTCTCAACAGGCACCGGAGATTCTCTGGGAGCTTCGGACTCGATTGGTAGTGGAGACTCCTTTGGTGGAATGATTTCGCTCGGTAATGGAGATGGAGAATCTCCTGGCAGCGGAGACTCGCTAACTTGCACTGTCTCGGCCTGCAGCAGCGTATCCTCCGGTAGAGGTGACTCTGTTGGCAGGGACAGCTCCGCGGGCAGAGGGGACTCACGTGGTAGCGACTCCTCCGCTTGTAAATGCGACTCGATCGGAATCGGAGACTCACTTGGAAGAGGGGACTCCGTCGGCAGTGGGGATTCGCTGGGAAGAAGAGTTTCAGCTGGAAGAGGCGACTTGGCCGGCAGAGGAGATTCTGCTGCCAGCTCGTCATTGATAGTGTGGGAAATTTCTGATGTTAGGTGGTCAGTGTCTAGCTTAATTTCAGGTGCTTCAAGTGCTGAATCTATCTCAGAAATAATTTGTTCAACATTTACAGTTTCCTCACTGATTTTTGTGGCTGTTTTAATCTCAGTGTCAACTTCAAATGAAACTGTCACTCGTTCACATGCTGATTCTGCTATTTGTTGAATATCTTCATGTTCCACTGCAATAACTTCATCAATATCTGTAACAGGTTCTGGTGATTTTGATTCTTCAGGCTTTGATTCCTCGCGTGGTGCAGGAGATACTGGGAGCTGTTCAGTAGAATGTGCGTGTTGGATGTCTGTAGGTACAGGAGAGGCCACTTGCTCAGACTCGAGCAAATGGTGAGATTCTACTTGATCATCATCCTTCATGTCATCTAGGTTTAACTCTGGTGCTGTTTCAACACAGGGTGAATCTTCAAGTTTGCTTTCCATTTCAATGTCTTGTGATGTTTCATCTTGAGGTGTGAAAGGTCTGACATCTTTCTCACTCTCTGAGGGGTCTTGTGTCTCATCATTTGTAAATCCTAATTCTGAACTCTTGCCATCAGGTATTTCAGGTATCTGTTCAAAGAGTAACTTGTGAGATTCGGGGGTGTCTGTTTGCAACACGGTATCTTGATTGATGTTGCTGGATTCAAATTCAATATTTGAATAACTTTCAATATTGTTAGAGCTAGTTACATAATCTGCGAAATTATTTCCTTGATCGAAATTACCAATGTTTTGTGGGAGGCCAGGTCTGTCTTCAAACCTGATGATGTCATTGTTTGGTTCTAGAATATCTCTTGCCAGTTCTGACAAATCTGTGTGTTGATCTGGAGAGATGTTTTCTTTATCATTTTCATAGATACCATTTGGCTGGATATCTTCATCATCACTGTCAGGTAAGGGTTGGACAGCATTGAGATCAACATGTGATTCATTTTTAGAGAGCCTCTCACAAGTGTCATCATCTTTTTCTTGGTAGAAACTCATATTCATTGGATCTCTTTCTTTATTTTTCAGCCTTTCAAATAGTTCCTCATTGCCTTCAACGGCAAAAGGATTAGTTTCTGTGTGTGTCTGGAATACCTGAAAATTAAATAAATTATAAAGTAAATGATTGTTTGTTCAAACTGCACATTACTCATATTCCTACTTCTCGGACTAAGCTGAACAAGAATTAAACAGAAACTTTAGTACATAAACTAAAATAATAATTTGGATAAAAAGCTAATGAAAATTTCAAATTAATGACAATGCTGGCAATTTTCAAAGACAATCTCAGAAAGATTGTCTTTGAAAATTGCCAGCATTGTTGGTTATTATAGTTTACTGCCATTCTTGCAAAAGAGATTGGTAAAGTACCCATTTAAAAAGTATACACAAAATAATGACCATAAAGAGCCTCCATCGCCTTTTACAATGAACATCTGTCTCATGCCAGAGCATGCCACAGATGCATGTGCATGGTTTGTAGCCTAAAGCTAGGTTGAGGCTACAAAAACCGGCCAAGTGCGTGTCCTGACCACGCACAATGAAGGGTTCCGTAGTTGGGATGAATTTATCCCAAGAACAAACTTAACGTTGTAGTTGAGAAACATGCTCTCCTATACAGATTGTATGGAAGAACATGTTTTTCAACTGCTACTGCCGTGACATTTGAATTTCTAACTACAACCGTTTAGTTGGTACACTTGATTCTAACGAAAATTGATACTTTATTTAAAGCTTGATAAGTCACGAACGGTTTACTTAATCAAAAAACGGTCTTCCCAAACCCCTAATATTTTTGAAAGACCTATCTAACGATATCCCACACTATGGGAAGGACGAAAAAAAAATTTTTTCATCCCCACTTCACATGTAAGGGAGGTACCCTAAATAATTGTTTTTTTCAAAATTTTATTTTATTGTCGGCGTCATTAACGTGTATACACTCATGCCAAATTACAACTTTCTAGTACCAATAGTTTTTGAGCTAAACCGCGGACAGACAGACAGACGGACATGGCGAAACTATAAGGGTTCCTTGTTGACTACGGAACCCTACAAAAATTAGAAAGAAATAAAAACAAACCTGAATATTGCAAAAGTCAGTAGTGTCTTTTTGTATTCTCTCAAAGTCTTGTATGAGACCACTATCCTTGACTTTATCAGGTTCAATGCCAACATTGAATCCAAAGCCCAAACTGTCCATGTTACACTTATCATTTCCATTCAAGTGTTCTTTAACGGCTTCGTCTAGTGATACATTCTGAAAATAAACATTATTTTATAAGTCAACACTTCCTCAGTTACCATAATCATTATAATCTAAGATTGATAGGTACGAAACTTGCTACATTATAGTGTTTTTTTTTTTAGAACATTTATTGTATGCACATTAGCGACAGCCTGTATTGTTTAGATCAGCTAAGCCATTAATCTCAGTGTCTGTTATTGCATAACATTATGAAATATAGTAAAAATTACATACTAATTACTGAGAAAAATAATTCAATACTTTCTGACAACATTGATAGAGTACTGAATTAAACTAAGGGACAGTCGGCTATAAATATCAACTTTAATACCTAATTACCACACAATTTCACAAAATCTAAAAGTACACTTACAATACACATAATTAGTTTTAGTTTGTCACCACTATGTTACTGACTACCTACATAAATAACTTGTTTCAACATTTTGAGGAAAAACTTACATTAAAACAATCTTAATTCTGTGTAATATACTGCAATGTTTCTCATGACACTCATGTTTCAGTACTAATGACTATAATTGAGTACACATTTTATCTGGACATTCATTGAATTCATGTAAACAAAGACCATGAATTCTCACTTCTCAGCAGGCAAATTGCTAATGAAACACAGTTTTGGCCATTTTCGTTACAATCCTTTTAACTCAGGTGACTAACGTATTTGTGGAACATTTCTTGATAACTGTACATTATTTTGTTTCCACTAAAGGTTATTACACTCCTGTCAAATAATCTCATAGTTACTAATAGCCCACAATTCCGCATAAATGCGATAATACAGCAGCTGATAAGAAATACATAAACTATAACCAAAGCAAGTCATTACAACAGAAAATTCTAGTTTGTGTTCATGAAAGAGGTAACTTGTGGCCCTGAGACTACCTGTTTTAGATACAGGACACGGGATATAGCCTCTGTGTTGATATAATTATGCAAGCTACTGTAGTAATACTTACACACAGACAGTCATTGCACAAATTAATCATACAAACCATTTTTCTCACACTCTCTCACTAGAATAGGTATTTAGGTGTTTTATAAAACTTTCTCTTTTTGTAATGTCAATTAAACAGTCACAATAATTTTTATTTGTAACAATTACATTACCTACAATGGTTTATGTTTTGTCCCTATAGAACTTTACCTCAAAAAATATAAATAATTAACAAAGAATACTCACATGATGGCCATTAAGCTGATCACAGTTATCCAAGTCTAATAATTCTGCTGGCCTCACTTCAGCTCCTGTGTCAAACTGTGCCTCATCCGGGAGCTCTATGTCATCCATCGGCAAAGGCTTGCGAGGCGACTCTGCGAGCAAGACGTCGGAACCAGTCACGCTCCCAGGGATGAACACCGGGGCGTCAGGGTTCAGTGGTGAACTGTTCATGTCTACTGAGCTGCTTTCCCAAGCCGACTGAAACATGTTACAAACACATCAATTACTAATGCTCTCCCTACATAACCTACAATATAATGTCTACTTGCAAATTTAGTCACAACCCATAATACAGGTTGAATCATGATTTGAAGGTCAACATGAATAATGTCTCACTTTACCAAAGATAGGGAAGTTGTTGGAATAAAATGTATGAATATACTCTACAAGTTTATGCTACAAACTACTTGTAGAAAGTTATTGTTAGGATCTTTATTTTCATAATACATACAAAAATGTAAATTTTTTTTTGGAATGCATCGTGGTCTAGAGTAAAAACATGCATTTAGGGATTAGATAGTGTCGTAATATGCATAAATGAGCTCACATTATCCTGGCAGGGTGTCTCGGAGCGCGGCTGCTCGTCGGGCTCCTCGCTGGGGTGCTCTTCACGCTCGCCCTCGCCCTTGAAGTAGTTCCACTCGTCTTCGGAGTCTTCGCCACTCTCAGCTACATTATCCGCCACAGAACCGTCAACGTGGCCCTCCTCCACTGCACACAACACCAAGAACACACTGTTTATGATATTTACAACAGAATTCGCTGAACACCTGGCGAGCACGCAATAGTCACCCCTCTGGCAATTCACGATATCAACAGGTGACACACCCTTGACAGAAAAAGAACTCATTCGTTCGATTGGAGACAAAAACATCAGCTTTTGAGCTAGCCGCAATAAATCATGAACGCCGCTGTTGTTTACGAGCGGCGTGCTAGCAACGATATTTTACCGGTCGTTGCGATTTCAAACTCGCGAGACATTCGCGGACGCCATTTCGAGAACGAGAACGGCCAGCGGAGACACGCCCGAGATCGAACTTGGACAGTGTAGAGAACATGTGAGTACTGAGTGAACCTCCGGGAATCCTGCGCTCACCGACCACCGAGGGATGCGCCTTCGGGCGAACCGATCTATTTCCAGAACACCGCTCCGCATGAATCAACACAGAAATAACCTTTCACAAACCGTTCGGTATGTTAAAATAATCAACAACATTCGCTAAAAGCCACATACCGTGAACGGTAATTTCACTGCACAGATTATTATCTTCACTGGCGGTGTAATATTCGAGCCGTAAAAATATAGACAAAGCCCCGATTACAATAGCAGCGACTTTCGAGAGTAGCACAGATCCGTTGGACGTTCAATGAGCGACTGCGAGAGGGACGAGGCGAGCGAGCGGGACGGCAGCGGCGCGAGGGCGAAGGGGCTGCGGCGCGCGGGGCGCCCGCTTGCACCCGATAGGGATGCCGTGTCATTTTATAATAATTCCCATTTTATTATCCTCCTGGACATTTATTAATTATTTACCTAGCCTTAGTTTTATAAAAACCTAATATAAAAATAGATGTTATCATAGGCAATTCGTTAATTAGGTGACTATTATTTGTATGACTCTAGTACTAATAGTTATGAACGTAAACAATAACATCACTCGTGGTCATATTATTCAACGAACTTTCAAAAGGGTTTTAAATAAAACGAGATAGGTTTTGAAGGTGAGCCAAATAATGTATTTATTACTTTTATAAAACGTCATTGTATTAAGCGAGGAATTTTGGTGAATACGTAACATGTTATGCCAAAGATTCCTACCCTACCAAGTGTTTATTTTGATGTATAAACACTTTATGTAGGTTCGTAGGTAAAAAAACCTGCATTCGAATAACAATAATTATCATCAATCTTATACTTACTTACTAATTAGCATTATTAATAGGCACTTGAAAATACAATTCTTTTAATTAGGTATCTATCTAAAAGCTAACAGGCGCGGTAGTGGAGTCATTATTTAATATGAAAGTCGGCTTTTCACGATATTTATCATCAATAGCCAAATAAAAAACGAGGAAACTGCCTCCTATTTGCCATAAAACATTTTTTTTTTTTTGTTTTCATCCCTCGTTTCTCGTTTGGGCGAAAGCACTCATTCCGAACTTCCAAGTTCTCAATCTAATCTGAATCAGCGATCAATTCATCTGCATACAATCGCATAACAAGAAAATGTACACGATATACATTGTACAGTGGCCAGCACATCAAGCTACACGAAACTGTCAAATTTCTCCAAACGATTTTAAACTTTAAAATGTTAATAATAAAGTTCAAAATCGAACGAGAAAATTTGACAGTTTGTGGTAACTTGATGTGCTGGCCACCGTACACTGGCTACTTACGGACGCAGCGCGGCATTGATGTGGGTGAATGTGTGTAACAACCAATAAAGCGTGACACACACGATTCTTTACTTTTTCTTTTGCTCTTATTGAAATGTGGCTCATGAGTGCGAGGCTTGAGAATACTTGAGATTAGCTTCCTCTAGCGCATTTCATATCTACTTTGTGGTCATATTCAACATTAATAATTGTAACCGACAGCCATATTTATTTCTAGTTGGAAGTTTAACATATTAACAGGTTATAGAACTATCGTCTATTACAAACTACGTTATTCTAATTATAGCTATGATGACAAAAATCTAGTACTACATTAATTTATTCATGAATCAAATATTAATTTATACATTTTTGTTCACTCACTCACATGTACTTTTAAAAAAAATATTCCCGTATGTTAGGGTAAAAGGCATTAAGAAACTGTCATCCCGCAAAATTTTGCGTAGTATGACTCAGTCGAGTCATGCATGAAGAAGTGGGTTATAATGAAACGTAGGCTATCCGCCTAGGCGGCTACCTGTCACTCGTTCAGAGTAACGAGTCATGATCCTAACCCGACACGTTCCAGATCGAATCATGCCAGAATTAAGTATCGACGCGGCTTCAAATTCGGGGAAACATTTTGGTAATGGCCAAAGGGTTTAGCAGGAAGGTCGACAGTTTGCCCGTGACCGTCCCGAAATTAGGTCAGATGAGATAGGGGCCGAGGTTACTGCAGTGAGATTCGCTAAATTGGGGACTTCGTAATTTTTTACGCTTTCTACTGTGTTCTGTGTGGTTCCGTAAGACACACAAAATCTCACGTGCACATAATTAGGATAATGTTCTGCGTAGAAAACGAACCCGCTATTTGTGGCGCAAAAGCTAATCGCTCGGCTACTGCACCAACAGTCTTGTATATAGAAGAATGAAACATTATCCTATCCTGTGATGCCAGAATCAGATTTGATATTAAAACAGACAGTACGAAAAAGCTACTTCTGTCGACACCAAACGTGACAACAATGAGCATCCCAATGAGGATTTAGGGATTGTGACAGATTGCATTTAGTTTTAATTTAGATGACGTTAGACAGGAATAGGTAGCGCAGCACAAAAAAATGGGATGAATTACTCACCAGCGTGTGCAGGTGGAGTGGGCGGCTGTGGTTCTGGATTCCTCGCTTCCGCGTCTA
The DNA here is from genome assembly GCA_947523025.1 of Dryobota labecula. Taxonomy (NCBI): domain Eukaryota; kingdom Metazoa; phylum Arthropoda; class Insecta; order Lepidoptera; family Noctuidae; genus Dryobota; species Dryobota labecula. The sequence goes on from OX383292.1 coordinate 7,029,658, forward strand.
CGTCATCTGCGTCAATATCGACGGCGGTCTCGGGACCGAGGTCCTCGCTGTCGCTATCAGAGTTGTCCACGCCGTTGTCTGCGGCCTCAGCCTCGGCTTCAGCCTCCGCGCACTCTTCTGCCTCGGCGTTGGCGGCGGCAGCGGCTGCGGCCGCGGCTGCGTCCACCTGCCGCCGGCACGCCTCCGTCTCGATGGTGAACGGCGGAGCGTTCATCATCGCGTTGTCCAGCCTACGTTTAATAAAGAGTTCAAATAAAACAAGTGTTTTGCTTAGGCAAGGTTTCTTCTAACGTACGCACAAATATTGTAACAGGTATTGCAGACCAAATGTGGATGACATTGGAGCACCAAACAACATTACAAATACATATATCTCATTAATCCGCTGTAGATAGGGCCTGCTCAAATGAAGACCTACGAAATACTAAACTCGTTCCCACTCTTATAATCAAACATATTTCACTGATTATGGAAATTACCCGAGTTCATTCAAGTAACGTCTGCCAAAAAAATTGTATCCCGTTTATTATTCGAAGAAAGTGACTATTAAACTTTCATTTTCAACACTCGTGTTAGAAGACAAAGGCTGACAACATCCAAGGTCGTCTGGTTCAAGATATCATTCGTACGTCTACATTTTTATACCCATATGAACGAATTACCAGTAACCGGTTAACGGCCGAATATCGCTGGAACTGGTATTTTTGACGAAATATTTAGGCAGGAGACTTCCAATGTAGACGTTATTAAATTAGCTAATTTGTTGACACTGTAGCTGCCTGCACCCAACATAATATGACATCATAAAATGATAGCGTGTACTAAAAATAGGGATTATTAATATCCGCCCGTGACATGTGGTATGGTAATGCTATTAGCAACACGTAACAAAAGTTCTAAAAACAGGTATAAATATTGTCCTCAATCAGTCACATCGTTTATGTCTTTCGAACTACGAGTAGGCAACTAAAATAGTTACGGGCTATGGATATGAGAAATGAACACTTTCGAAGCAATACTCGTACTTTGGCATTCTATTATTACAGCAAAACATGACCCTGACGAAATTCTTTACAGAGTCAATGCTAGAAAAATTATTTCTAGTAATATAAAAGAAATGAGAATTAAAATATTTGGAATATTTTTCGAGTAACTCGGACACGTAGATAATAATATTATAAGAGGTATACGGATAATGTTTTAGGAACACAGATCCTACTGCTTTTCTTGTCGACGATCTTATATGACGACTCAGGGTTATCATCGGGAGGGTTTTCAGAATCAGATATCCAATCCAATACCAATCCTATACATTCATAACCGAGACCAAAGCATATTATAAAAATGAGGCTCACCCAAGATCCATGGGCGGGCGGTTGTCTGCGGCAATGTCACGCGGGTCCTTCAAGAACACCACGATTATGGAGATATTGTCGGCGGAGCCCTGCCGCTTGGCCTGCACGATCAGACGCTTCGTCACCGCCTTCAAGTCATCTGCACAAAACAAAACATATCTTCATGACTCTGTATGTGAGCTCAGTTATAATTTTGGGGTAATGGTATAACTACAATAAGGCATCATCTATCTATGATCTTGAAAGAAAAACAACGACCAATTAAAATCTTATTAGGCATAGTTTCCACCACAACGAACGCATTAACGACCGACAGAATTTCTTAATAGTGTTATTATCCTTAAAATATCTATGTGTCATCTAGCACAAAGCTTAAAGTGTTGCGAAGTCTATTATGTCTGCAATTTGTTGCGGCACAATGGTGAATAGCACCGACGGATATGGAGTAACCATGTTTATGTTTCGATTTGCCACAGCGCTGGCTGTATGTGAGGATGTCCTTGTTCTGTCTCAAGTCTGTTGCACGTGAGTCACTGCCTCACTGGCCACTGCACCGCTATTGTGCTGCCCTATAACACCAGTACGCGATAGGCCTTCGTTGATATGAAAGCCGCCGCGCCATTCCTTTTAGGTATTATGCATTGAGACATACCGTAGAATAATTACACTGACCTTGATTCAACCGAGTTACGTATTCTGTCAACCCTTATTTCATGAAAACTCGTGTGGTAAATTGTGTACATTATGTTAAATTCTCAGGAGAACATTGTCACCATTTTTTTAGGTCATTTTAGAACAGCCAGACATTGCGCTATGTCTAGAAATATATTACGGGCTCCACCTTATTTTTTGCTACATTTAGGTCGTTATGTTTTATAGTACCTAGTTATTAAAGCGTTGGTATCATGATAGGCACACATAATTTAATTAGTTTACACGGGCTGTTTCTTTTTTCTGTGGAAGGTAACTCTACCAGTACCTAGGTGCGACCTGTCGCAGGGCGTGTCTAACTGGAATTTAAAAACATGTAGCAGCAATTCGTGCAATGATGTGCTTCAAGCGCCCGTTAGTTCGTCGTCTAAGCGCACGCCTTGACTTTGCTCGCTATTTCGGGGCGCGGTCGTCGCCGCCGCCCTTGCTTTTTACCCTGTTTGGTCTGGCTCGAAGCCAACCGCGCCCCGTCTACTCTTATTTCGATCTAAGTCCGTTGAAAGTTGTTAATTTGATTTACAGATCTTAAATATATTTAGATGCTGTAAGAGCTTTTTAGGCTAGTAAAAACTCTTTGGAAAACGTAGTTTTGTAACGGATGCGTTTTTTTTTAATTCAATATGAAAGGGCTTTGTCGCACATGCGATTATGCCGCCCTGGTTGGTTTAAAAAAATTCATACTAATCTCTATTTATACCTTAGCGTAGCTTATTTATAAAGTACTCTAGCTGCATCAGAAAGTGGCACAGCTAGTGCACTAATACGGTAACCTATCTCTCTAATCCTACAATCCAAGCTGTTTCTAAATTCTTCGTTGCGGACACACTCGGTTAATATGTGATAGACATCATCAAAGGAAATAGTACAAAAATCAAAATGATCACGATGTTGATTTTACCATTAGATAAAAGCACTTATTACACGGGATGTGTCCGGAACGGATTCTTAGTGCGATATCAGTTACATCTGTTCAACTGCTGATTATCTATCCACGGTGAGTTCAAGGAATAGAACTTAGCTTGTTCACTAAGTATGTATGTATCCTCGTCCCATGTTGTAAAAAGTAGGTACTGTGTAATGTTTGAGGAATGAGTTTTTCTTACGGTGCGCGGAAGCGGTAAATGTTTATTAGTTAGGTGTATCATGTCGATCGTGGCGCAAGTAGCTCGCAGCGGTCGAGGTGATCATTGCGGCGATTACTGCCGCCGGCTAACGGTGGTGTGGATGGAATGCACGTCGTCGGCCATTGTTCCCTACACTACAACTCGAAGCAAAAACCGATCACGGCCCATCGGCGCATACTAAGCCCCGCGACCGCGAACCACCTGCCGCTGACGCTATCGAAGAATTCCTCTAATTATTGCAGCCGTTATTGATAATGTCTAACTGCAAGCTGGTTTGTGGGATTTAGGAATAACTTACATTCAAATCTGCAATATATTGTCTAAAGCAGGACAGTATTTTCGGAGCGGGATTCTCATGAATATTAATGGTATCACGATGTAGATAGATAATTGTAGTAGGTCGGAAATCAAATATAGAGAGAAGAGAGAGCAGACGCGCGGTGGGTGGGTCGAGGGGGGGAGATCAAGTGCAATTTTCCAGCAAGGCTCGGCGCAACGTGCAAAGCCGGCCGGCAGACGGTAGACGGCAAAGATTATTTCCATGTCCGCTGGCTACAATAAATGTAGCCTCTATTATGATTACGACCCAGTTAAAAACAGTTATTATTGGTACTCATTGAAAACTAAATTACCATTCCAGGTTCCGGATTGCATATCTAAATATCTATGGAATACCTTAATGGCCCTGCTGGCTGCCGCAATACTTCAATACAAGCAAAACAACATTAAAGATTTTGGCAACGTTTCGTTTTTGGAACAGAAATAAAATGGGTTAGGTATGTTTGCATTCAACTCACAACAAACAAGTCAGCTTAAACAGCTTAACCGAAATAGAAATTGTGACACTGTATTAAAAACGAGAATAAAAGCCACCACTGCCATACTCATAACTTATAAACCTGTTCAACTTAAAAACCTGAAAGATTTATACACTTTGTTGAACATAAAATAAAATTCAGCAACGTAGTATTTTTTATTCTATGCTGCACTAAAAGCTTCGCCCGCATTTTATTATAGCGGCTGAACTGAACTATGTATACAGGTTTCACAGGCAAACCTCAACAAAAAAAACTCCGGTATCCCCCTTTCATGGGGAGGTAGACTGCACAAAATGAAATCTATTCCAGCTTTCAATTTTATTCAGCATTTTACGACGGGGCTTTAGAAAATAATCTGCATTCAACTATAGATACAAAATGTAATTACTTTTGTAAGTATGCTCTTTATCAGAAAGCAGAATAACACATGTTTCAATATACATAACAATGATGCGTTTGATAAAAATCGATTAGTGTTCAAAGAATATTAAACATCATAAGACATTCATTATTCTGAGAAAGATATGGATTTAAAGAATGATACATTGCGGTTGAACATAGGGCACAAATATTTCTTACTACAGAGCTGATTCCAAGAAGGTTAAGAAATCGAATAGATCGTTCTGTGGTATGAAGAATACGAGCAGTGCGTACGGAATGTGAATGCATTTTGCAATGTGCAGGAATCAAACTCTGGCTTCTGCGGTCTAACTGTACAGTCGATACGCGTTACATCACTACTATTTATAATACTGTACATTGCAATCGACTTTAGATAACTCCTGCGAAGATATCAGCAACAACGATACTCATAGCCCGCTTACTCCATTACGCAGCGTTGGATCTACTCCCGCTGAAGTGTTAATTAAACGTATACGTAAATAAGCTTGTCGAGTGTTAAAGCAGCGAGGGGTGGATGCTGGCTGTTATTTACACAAGCATGATGGTAGGCAAACAAACTTGACAGGACTACTTAGAGACGAACGACTTTGAAAATGGAAATACACAGTCCGTATAATCGGCTCCGATGAGACGGCGCAACATACGACAAACATCAGACGTCTATCGCCGCTAAAAGCTTTTGATAGAGCGTCGATACAATTAACTAAATAATATAAGAACCAGCCATTTTGTTCTCGAGCACAAAATAAATAACTCCTCTTCTTTGACGATTTTTACCTAAACATTTTTAGACTCCACGTCATGATTAATATGCAATGATTTATGAATACGTAATTAAAGCCACCTCTTTGCTAATCAATGAATTAATCGCGATTATAGAAACCTCTCTAATTGTTAGTGCGCACAGCCAAGCGTAATGAAATTGACTGGGAACTTTCGTGCACGCTCAACGTTCATCAGTTGGCCGGTAATTGGTTTACAGGCATGCTTCGCAAAGAGTTATACGGAGTTAGGTATACGTGGCCGTGCCACCGGGGATCCTTCTAATTAACGCTCGCAGCACCCGATTCGAATGCTCTCGTAATTGGAAGGCTGCTGGGCTGTCCATGTCGCCACTCTCTCGCCACTACTCGCCACTTTCACGTAATCTCCCGCCGCGTATACCACTTAAAGGTTTTCCAAGACTTTGTTAACTAAATTGAATCTAAATCCGATTCTTATTTAAATAGGCTAACTTTACACCTACAATTTAATCAAAATCATACATTCATGATCATATCTCTTCCGAAAGTTATTTCCACGTGATTCTGAGAACCCTTTGAAAAGCGTCGAAGAAAGGAGAAAGAATATCCCATTAAAATAACATTAGCACGTATTATACAGTTAGTGAGGTTAGCCGGATGAAGAGACTGCTAGACAGACAAATATGTTAACTTTGCGTGGTTTAAACAACCATACATACTTTGAAATTCATTTACATTACTTATTTTCCCAAATCTGGTATTTCTTGGAAAAGGATGTACAATTCTATTTGTGGAGGCAGCTCAAAATCAAAGATGAATATGGAACAAGAAGACAACTCTACATAATAAGGATGCAAGGATGCAACATTTGCAAGCAGTTCCAGGCATCCTGTTCACATGTGGCATAATTTCACTAATCGCACAGAGGAAATGTGGATCAGAGGGCTGCGTTCAAACACAAAGCGACCTAAATATTAAACCAGTGCGCTGATGTAAAGTACTTGATGTGAAAGATGAGAATCGTGTCAATTGCTGAATTTGCTGAACATAATGTTCCGGGAAGCCGGTTACATTGTTAGGGCTACAAACTGCAAAAATGACGCACGTTCGTAATAAGGGACCTGAAATAAATCCTACATTATGGTTACGGTACCTAATTCTGTAAAATGTACAGCATTATCGATCGTGTATTATTCCCGGACAAGTTATGTTATGGGCTGTTTTCCGAGCTAGTACACAGTTTAGCATTTAGCGCAGGCGACTGGTCCAGGCTGTGGGGCGACAAATCACGCCTGCATATCGCATTTATATGCAAAAGTTTCGATCCCACGCAACAAGTACCACTTGTCGCCCTCGATATTGCCCGATGCAGTCCCATTCAAACGCCTGCTCATTTAATTAGTCATTGCAGGTATTTATGTAGATAACCTGTCAAGGGTATGAGCTATTCCAGGAAATGAGGTTAATCAAAACATAAATAGAGATAAACAGGTAATATTTCTTGAAAAACTTAAAGGATAATGCTCATAATGCGCAACTTATCAGTTGTTTTGAATCACTGGTTATTTTTGTTTTGACCGTGTTAGTGGCGGAAAAAATGTGCGGCAACGCAATAGTGAAAGAGGGATACCTACCTAAACTAATTCGTTTTATGTAAATACTTTTGGCATTGTCGTTATCTGATAACGTTGCCTCCGCATCTTTATTCCCATTACAGGTTAATAACCAGATAAAATAATAGCAGCTCTACATCGTCCACGTTCTGCCACTCGCCAAGTGTCAATGCACTCGCTACGGACATACTCGGGCATTTTGTATACTATGTAGTTCAAAACAATTTCACATCCACCTGTACAGAAATTGTTTGATATAAAGTCACCGCCTTGTAATGGCTTTTTGTAACTACTTCATAATATTATGTTAGGGTTGACTTCTTGTTAACCAGGTGCGGCTAGATATTATTATAATTAAATGACAGATAGTTTCTGAGCAGAGAGCGAGTAGACTTCGAACTTCGCATCCAAATGCCAGAGGGTACAAAAATAAGATCTTAGACCAGTAGAGAGATTCTTGGACTTCTAACAGTTCTCGCCGATAACTAATTTGACTGATAACCGAATTACTAGCTTCTGCCCGCGACTTCGTCCGCGTGAAATTTCTTGTTCCCTTACTTATCGTTTTTTCTGACTTTTTTCTTTTTACTCGGCTACTGACCTTCCTCAAGAATTGGGCTATAAATAGAAAAATGATTTTTCAAATCCGACTGGTAGATCTAGAGATTACCCTCTACAAACAAACTTAAAACCCGATATACAAACTTATTTAACTTACAAAAACTTGAAATTTTACCTCTTTATAATATTAGTATATCATCATTTCAGCCGAAAGACGTCCACTGTTGGACAAAGGCCTCCCCCAAAAGGGAGGGAATTTGCCATAATCGCCACGCTTGGCAAGCGGGTTGGCGATCGCAGTATGGTGTTAAAAATGCATAGAGAACGATGCTGCCCATTCTGTAGTAAGTTCCTTAGTCGCCTTTTACAACATCCACGAGAGGAAATTGGAAATTAGTATATACAAATCATTAAAATCCTTAATACAACTCTCTAATTTCATAGTACCCTCTTGAATGACTATTTCATGAAATCTTGACATTTGAGGGTATATTACACATTTATACTAACTTAAGGAGTTGTATTACTGATTCTAATGATTATAATTCTGTAAATACATTATTTGTTACGGTCGCGAATCATACTTTAATCAACATACACCCAAACAATGAGCTGAAAATTGCAAAATTCATAAGAAAATTTGACTTCGGGGGCTACCTTAGCGCTTCCTCCTAAATCCAACTGCTGAACGTGAACCCCAATGGATCTCAAACAATGGGTCACCCTTTAAAAAAATATTATCTCGTGACTGAGAAGGAATTATGAAAAACGGCTCAATCAGCGTCCTCGGTAAGTGTGTCTAGAATTTTCTAATACCTTTTATAACGTTTCATATTGACTTATTGAGACACGAAACAACAAAATTCGATCTAAAGAAAAGCGGCCACATGCATCTATATCGTATTTTGTTGCTTCGTGTCTCTATATGAAACTTTATAAAAGGTATTTGAAAATTCTAGACATACTTACTGAGGTATCTTATTGAGCCGTTTTTCATAATTCCTTCTCAGTCACGAGCATTGATATACTAAAAAACCTTGGGGGAAAAATGTTATAAAAAAATGGGTTTTTTATATATACCGGATGACATTTTTTACCGTCTCGTAAAAATTTGGGTATACTAGGTGAACGGAGTAGAAGCCTATGGTAGTTTTTTTTTTTTTAACCTATAAAGAAATTGATCTATGGATAAATACCACACATTTGAAGTAAACTTATCATACTATAACAATAAACACAGAAATTTAACAAAAAACATAATTCAATAAATAAATACGATAAATAATATTTAAATTTAAATCATACGCACCCAAATTTCAATATTTTTATCTTTTATTTTAGTTTTATTTCTGAAAAAAAAAAAATTGCTATGCCATAGGCTTCTACTCCGTTCACCTAGTATACCCAATTTTTTTCGAGACGGTAAATAAAGTCATCCGGTATAAAGGAGTGGCGCTAGTGAACCCTTGTACACCCTCTTAAGATACAATCGCAGCAAGAACGGCTTAATCTTGCAGAACGACAGATCAGAATGGTACAGTTACCCAGTTTACCCCAAGTTTCAGTAAATCAGATAACAGTACAGAGATTTGTAGTGCTCGCGCACCTGCTCGGATTATTGAAAAGTGCACGAATGTCTAATCACGAGTCGATGTGGTCGGCCACTGACCCTTTTGAAATCCTGAAAATCTGTAAATTGTAATTCTTTCGTGTACATTATTTTGAACGTATTTAGCTTTATCAGAAACTAACTTATCTGACGTTGATAAGTCCGATTCTTTATGATATTGCATTAAATGAACATGTAGCTGCACCTTTTTCTTTTGATAATGGAATTACTTGTCTCCTATTACGAAAAACAATGAGTTAATCAGCCGATAATGTTTCCACTGCTTGGACACAACTCACAAGCGTCCTCTCTCCAGTGCGGATTTAATAAGGCAATCTCTTCAAAATTAGGTTAAGCATTCCATAAACTTTCACCAGCCGGTGTTATCATTACGTTCATTCCTGCCCTTATAAGCCCTAAATGTGCGAGGTCACAGGTGGCAAGAAGACAGCTGCTACCATCCGTGTTTACTATAATTAATTCCTTTATCAAAATACGGAAAATTAATTAATGTAGGAGATTTCATTCATAATCATCTGCGTTTTCTGCTTTTGCAAAACGAAAACTTAAGTAGGTATAAAGAATTTATCTCCACAATATGCACGAGTTAGTTGTACGAGGAGATAATTTGTTTGGACGGCTTGCCACCGAGGTCATCTCGGTTTGTCAAGTATGAATCATCCATGTGAACGTGATAACTCATATCCAGCTATCTTTTGTTTAGGCCAGTTTTAATATGCGATTCTATCGATGTACAGCGAAATTGTTTTTCCATTAAACCTGATAGATTTTTCCGACAGGTGAACGCTACAGTGAGTACGCAGCTCATTTATCGGATACGTACATATTACGTATATATTGATAAAGTACGGACAGTTCAATAAACGCTACGAGCGGTCAGTCCGGTAGGTGCTAATGCAAAATTCTTGTAGCGCGGCAAATATTTGTGAGGGCGCACAGTGGAACGAATGTATGGGAGCGGTTGGACGTAGACATGTCCGAAAAATAAGAGTAAAATTATGACAAACTAATGATGCCATCTTATTCGATTACTTAATGCCTTCATAAATTGTGGTGATGAATTTCTTCATAACTCCCATATTTCGGGAGTAATTTGAGAAAATGTGAAATTTTACTATGAAAATGAGTGTATCGAGCTCTCTCCCTCCTGATTCCGGGCTTGTTTCAAGTAGCGGTCTCTAATATCGTAATGCTATTACTAAGAGCTATATTTAATACTAAGACACATAGTGCGCCAAATGTGCACTTTCTGGGATAAAAGGAAATAAAAATTTAAAAAAAAAAACGTTTTTTCCCCATTTGTATTTACTTTAAACCGCAGACAGACTTATTAAGAGGTCTATAAATATATTATATATATACAGAAATATATATTAACAAAAATATTCACAAGAACTGATGAGAGTATGACTTTTAAGTAAGTTGATAATAAATTACCTAGTTTCATTAAAAGTACAATAAATAATTAAGATGTAAGCTCTAATTTACTAAGTTACACATTTTAAAACAATAACATCATTTAATTATCTTCGTCATCATCATCATCATCAATTAATTCAAATTCAGAATCGATGTCCGCTAAATCATTTATGTTAACAAATTCGATATCACTTTTCTCAGAATCCGTAAGCTCATAAAATTCCTTAAAAGAAGATTTTTTTACAAACTTATTTCCTTTTGGACGGATACTTGTAACAAGTGGATCAGAAGACAGTAAAAGATTGTGCATAATATCTTCATTGCATGAGATACTGCTATGCTTTCGAGAATGCCCCTCTCTATATTTTCTAAAATCTTTATTTCTAGCCTCAGATGCCTCTTCGGATAGAAAACCAATGGGCACAATTGACATGTTCTGAACTATGTCTGGCCCATGCATTAAAATTTTATGAAGTGAAGAAGGCATATAATACCATGGGTATAACTCCACGTAAAGCTTAGCAGTATCAAAGCAGAACTCTCGGAATTTAGTTACGTTGATCTTCTCTCCTGATGAAATACACTGCAAGATCACACAGATTTTTCTTAAAAGCATAGCATCTATTCCGGTCAGTTCAGCAGATTTAGTGTAGTTTTCAAAAAATCTCCTTGCCGAGTTGCCATTGTTGGTGGATCCACTGCCTTGTTTCACAACATCGAGAAGTAAGCCCGTTTCTCTTCTTACAGCCTCTTGAACTCTTTTCTTCCTGTCATCAACTTGCCTTTTTGCTATATCACCCCTTACTTGCCATGATTTTATGTCTAATTTGTAGGAAATGTGTAATAAGCATTCCATTGAGCGAATCCAAGCGTGAAGGGTGCTTAAGCTATATTTATACATGTCCTCGTTTGCGTGTTTATCTTTGATTAACTCTAAATTATTCATTTCTTTAGGACAAGCCTTGCATATGTCACACACTGAAGCTGCTGTATTGGATATAATGGAATGAATTTTACCATCAATCATTGTCAACAGCAGTTGGTGTTTGACACTAATTCCATCAGTGATGGTGGATGGAGTTAAGGCTTCAATCTCTGCTTCGATTTCAGCCATCTCTCTCTGCACATTTTCTTTGGTTTCCTTTATAAACTTAAACAATATTGGCCGGCAAAATGAAGTGGAAGATGGTCGCTCGTTTTCCCAAATTGTTACACCTTTTGAGACGAGCCGCAGTGGTACAAGACTAATCATAAAATTACTAGCAAGATCGATTTGCTCATCTTCACTCGTCCTTTGATGATAAATGCTTTGGCTAGATGATCCGTCAAAACCCCATTTGCTGGTCAATACGAGCTGTTGATTGGGATCAACAGGGGTTTCTAACGACCTAATAAGTCTTCTTGAGGTTAAATCCATCAAGGCTTGTAATTTGATTTTTGCAGAGCTCTCTGTAACTGTGAGATCTTCTTTGGCCGGATAGCACTTAATTTTTTCTTTAACCAACATGTAGTAACTCGGGTATTGAAGAGCTCCTTCTTGAGTGTTGAAATCCCGAAGAGTGTTATAGCGCCATTTCGATAAGTTCATCGATACATAAAGAGCCAATGCCTTCAAAGGGGATATTTCCCGTACCTGAATTGATTTACCTTCAATGAAGGCTTTGATTTTTGAGGCCTCTTCTGGATTCTCCGTCAAGTATTTCATAACATAAGCTGTATCGCTTTGTCCTGCCTTTTGAAGCGCCCTTTCGGCCGAAAACATAATTTCAGCGCTGCTACTGCTGCATGAAAGACTATATTCAGTGCGTCTTCTTTTTTGCCGGTTACTAAGGTCCTCAAAAGATTTACGAGGACTAGGATGTGTACAAGTTGAAGCATCAGATTTAGCAGGAGAAATTATGGGCTCGATGACGTCACTTATATTTTCTGTAGAAGGTTCCATATTTTCATTCTGTAATTCCGGCCATTGAATTGCAGCCTGTAGCCAAATCTCATGTTTCTTCCGAAACTTATCTGTGCTTCTTCCAGACTGTGTCCATTTTGCATAAATGCGGTAGCAAAATCGACGACACCAGTCTTTTAAACTTGTTTCAGCACTTTCACATAACTGAACACAACTGTTATCTTTTAAAACACTGAACAAATAGTTAAAGTCGCGTAAATCTTTATGTGCGCGTGCGCATAAAGCAACGTGAATATCAAGATTTGTATTAAAATTTGGAAAATACATTGCGAGATTAGCTTGGATACAACGAGGTGTAAATCAACACTGATTTTAAAGTTACTAATAGTGACCTATTTATATAAAATCCAGGTATCCCAGGTATCCTTTGTTAAATATTGCAAGGTAATTAGTTATTGTGATAATTAGTAAATGATGCATGCTAAATTAGTGTATTAAGAGCCATTTAGTAATTAAATAATAGCAATGTTCTTATCAGTAATCATTAGTGCATCAGTTTTATATGTAAACCTTAAGTCCCTAATTATATATCCTAATTAGCTTATATCTTCTCTAATTGGCTGCTCAGAAATGTTATTGTAATAAGGTAAACCTTTAGAAAAACGGTTTTAATCAACAAAATAAACAAAAAATAAAAAAATTGTGTTATGAAATAAACATCACTCTTTATCCCAGAAAGTGCACATTTGGCGCACTATGTGTCTTAGTATTAAATATAGCTCTTAGTATTAGCATTATGATATTAGAGACCGCTACTTGAAACAAGCCCGGAATCAGGAGGGAGAGAGCTCGATACACTCATTTTCATAGTAAAATTTCACATTTTCTCAAATTACTCCCGAAATATGGGAGTTATGAAGAAATTCATCACCACAAGTTATGAAGGCATTAAGTAATCGAATAAGATGGCATCATTAGTTTGGCATAATTTTACTCTTTTTTTTCGGACATGTCTACGTCCAACCGCTCCCATACATTCGTTCCACTGTGGGGCGTAGCAAACCAGCAGGGATGAGGTGTGGACGAGGCGAGGCGGGGACGGACAGGGTTGACAATTCAATCGTGACGTGTACTATTTTCGTTGCGACACGATATTTCACTCTCTTCATCAATTCGAAAATATTAAGCCAACATTCGGAAATGTTTTGAAGGTAAGCTTATAAATAAGCATTGGATTTTCCATTGTTAGTAGGTAGATGTATGAATATAAGCGTTCCTAAAATTGTGCGTATTATGACGTTCCATAGCCATTCCAGGGGCCCAAGTCTGCTATTTTTATAAATTCGTCACTCCAACAAGATCTCATTGTCATTTTGCTAAAAGTTCGTAATCTGCTAAATTCATAATGGTCGACCATTGGTCGGTCAATGGTCTCGTAATAGAATTGTATTACAATGGCATTTTGAACAATATATTCATGACAGATTTCATTTATATATATTTTTACATATTATTTATTAGTGTCATATTTATAAGCAATCTAGTAGGAAGTTGGCAGTTTAGCAGTTTCATTTGTCATTATGTACGAGATTACCAATTCTTTCAATGGAGTGTCCGTGGCTGACCATTGGAAAGTCATAATGACGCCATTATATTAGTAGATTACCAAACTTGTCAAAATCAACAATTATGAAATCAATGATAGACCATTCTGACACTATTGTAATAGCAGACTTGAGGCCCTGGAAATATGGACTGTTTCCAATAGCAAATGCAGATGTGCATCGACGTGTCACAATGACACCCCTATCGGTAATTGCATTGCCAATATCGGCAACATGCGCCGGGCGAGCGGCGCACTGCGCGTCTCTTCATCTCCTCGGCCTAGCTTCGACGCAATCATTGCAATTTCCGAATCCTACATACACTCCGGTTATCGAATTATCTCGACCAAATTGCAGGCTACTCCCCAACCCTGATTACAATTAAAGATCCTATAAAGATAAATAGGAACGTCGAATTGGAAAGAGTACGGCACCTACGGGTGGTACATCAAAATCGATCTATTGATTGTCTTTTAATCGCATCTCAGAATTAATTACTAGTAAGTAAGCTTGATTAAACCCAACAAATTGTGTACAAAAGTATCAGTACCAAACTTTATTAATATTATACCAAGAAAAAAAAAAACAAAATAGTTCCACCCGAGATGGTTTTCTATTGAAATCACTTTGATGATGTACAAAGAACACTCGTAAGACATAAACAAACATCGACTAGAATTAGAAATAAACGGATACGCATCGTTGGAGTCACGACCGATGACTGCGAATTCGTGTACCTGTTACCTGGACATTGTATTACGACAATTTATTACTTAAGATACGGTGTGATTATGTATTCGTAACAAGATTGGCCAATCCTAGATAGCGCCTACGACGCAATTTAGCACACAAATTCAAGTATATAGCACCGTCGACAGTTGCGTAAATAAATAACACTTGCATTGTACACTAAAAACATTTTGAGTAGGGTATGTATGCAGGTGTATTTATCAAGATACTGAGCTGAAACAGCTAATATTTCTGATGATGATAGCGATAATTTATAATTACCGTCTTCAAATTGCAATCTTGCAACCTTGCAGGAGGAACAACGGCCGCCGGTTGTTGACCTGTTCGGTTAAAAATACCCGCGTCTCCCTCCCACGCCGGGTCAAGGGTATTACGCTATTTTATGCTGCATGCTTCTTAACTTCTTACCCGGTTCGCGGCGGTCATTAAAGTCACGGATTTTAGGTCTGTAAGGACCTTCATCTTTTCACACATAATGATAGGTTTTTATTTGGTCTAGTCCAATAAAACGAAATTCAATTTTTTTTACCACTTTTTGGTTTTCGAAATCTTGGAGAATTGCATCAGGTTTTTAAATATCTTACACCCTGGTTATAAAGGTATTATTAGCGATGTCCTCAGTGGCGCAAAACTCTTGTGGTATTTGTGTACATTCAATGAATCGTTATGTTGCTGGTTGCTAGCCTTGACATAAGCCAGAGCCAGGGTATCTCATTCTTGGCTGAGGAAATGCTGCGATCAAAGGTGGCACCTATGCTCTTTACATATGTACATACCTACAACAAATTATTTGTATGAGGCCGCATTAGTGTCTTCTGATCTACCTAGTGATAGTATTTAGTTCTATCTGCTCGCCATATAAGGGAAGAAGAGCGTGAAGATGAGCGGTAAGTAAAATAAAATTAATTACACGTAAACATTAATTCTTGGCCGGGAGTTTAAATGTTAAGATCTACTCACGAATGGAGGAAAGTTATCATTTCGTGGATCTGCGAGACTCTTCATCACGACACGAATCGTGAGAGAAAGACGCGAGCCACCAGATAAACAAACAACAGCACCGTGTTTACTGAATGAAAGTGAAGCGATCGATTAGAGAAATGAACGTTTCAGAAACAATAGGATTTGTTTTGGGAAGAGAATGTGTTGGCACTGACACGGATTGAGAATCTGTCAATGAGTTTACTGGGTGTAGATTTCAAATGGTTGACAATGACAAGCGGTGCTTTCTCGTAGACGGAGTGCGTCGGTGGGCGCCCGCCTGCGCCTCCTTTACATACAATCATACAATGCAAGCGCCCCACAGCCTAGCGCGGCACAATGCCCTGTGGCAGCCCACATCGCGATTGTCTGACTCACCGCGGCGCCGCGACGCATACGGGCTTGTTTACACTCAATAAGATTAATAACACACTCAAAAGTCACTCCGTGAGGGATTTGATACATTAATTGGCGAAAGCCACTACGAAATCCGCGCGAGAGTTTACGATCAGACGAATGACAGGCAAGATTTAAATTGTGCATTTCGATATCTCGGCAATGGCATTAATAACAGAAACAGTGTTTGTGGAATATATTTTTATTTACGAAACATATAGGAATGTTGTTGTCAGAAGAAACACGTTTCGTAAAATATATTTCAGAATACAATTTTATTGTTTCAAAATACATAGACAATTTTTCACGCTTGATTTTCATACGGTTTGAAAAAATAAACAATTTGGAAATAAAGTTGATATGGTTCTATCCAAACCAAGCCCTTGGTAAATGCTGTTTATAAAGACATGAAGAAGGAGTAATGTGTTTATCTAAACCACATACAACTATTTCACGGCCCAGTGAAGCACGCTTGTAGCCTGTACATTAAATGAGCAGCAACTGGATTAGGTATCCACATATTCACACATAAAGGTAATGTAAGTTGTTGAGTAAGTTACTCAACAAAACGCTTTTGCTAAAGAAATATTGCGCAGCCAGGTGGTGATTCACCGCCAAGCCGTAATTGCTACCTATACCACAGCCTATACACAAAAACGAGGTTCGATAACAATAAGTTATCGTTTCGGGCAATTAATTCTACTATTCAATTTAGAAATATCAGTCCTGATTGATTATAATGTTTGTTTCAGAACCTCAGAGGAGGAATAAAACTTATTGCAACAAGAATGTAGAAGTTAATTACGAAGTAGTATTTAGGCTATTCGTGATGTGGCTAAACTAAACGTAGCTGATGAAACGGGCAACAAAAAGAGTATTATAATCGCAATCGTATTTAGATGTTGCAACATAAAATGGTTGATTGTAAAGTAAGCTGCGGAAACTGCAAGCCGGCCAAGGTGTTGTCGCCAGTATCCTGTGTGTCGGCTCACGTACACTCGCAAATTGTATGAAACAACATTATACATGCTATACCACAACCGCAGGCGCGAAGATTTCGCTAAAAATAAACATTCATTATGGAGCTTTATATCGTACGTAAATACTCTTTGATCTCCCATGTTACGCATTTTCGTGAAAAGTTACCGTTTTCATAAACACGCTGTGAAAATATTTGAAGTTATTGAATATTGTGAGGTATGGTGTTACATAATAATATCATAGCTATTTCATACGATTTGTTAACGATTTGTCAACGATGTTAATTTTATATCTTTGAAAGTTAGGTATATTGAAAGCTTCCTCCACTCATTTATACGTAATCCATTTAGCTGTTTTGTACAACACAATAGTTACTTCTAATGAGTACCAATCTTAAATTACTGTTATAGAAGTGTTGATTCCTATAATTACAGTTAATAAATCAAATCATTTCTAATGAGCATTATGAAAAATGTTTCCGGTTTCACAATGAGCTATATGAACGGTTAGAATGTTAAAAACTGTTCAATCAATCATGTAAACTGCTCATAAACAAGTGCTAAACATGGGGTTCCTTCACACACCGTTACAAAGAATGGTTTTGCGAAGGGATATAGTCATAATCACTTGGTAGGTTGTTGATGGTATCCGCTTGAGAGGCCCTACAAGAGAACATTTATCATGAAGCTTAGCTAGTGTTTTCAAGTGCATATAACTTTTTTTAATGCAAGCGAACACTTTAATTGCGTTAAATTCACGGGGGCTATGGCTATGGCTGAATATGTGCAACTGTTGTAATCTATACAAATAAATAAAATTGAAGTGTCGGTTTCTAATGTCAAAATAAGCTTTTTACTAAATGCATACAAACATCGAAAAAAAGTTTGCGATCACTTTTTTTTTTTTTTGTTAAGTACGGTAGATTATATTATGATTCGGCTTGCCTGACTTAAACACAATAGAGCACGCGTGGGATGCTCTTAAGCAAGCTGTTTGGAACCGTCAGCCACGTCCCCGCAAACAGTGCCAGAGCTCAGGGAAGCCGCTATTCAAGAATGGGACAGGTTACCCCAAGAAATGCTGGATAACTTTATTCTCAGCATGCCCAGGAGGATCACCGCATGTGTTCGAGCCAGGGGAGGAGTTATATTATATTGAATATAAATCTTTTATTAATAAATTGTTGTTTAAGTTTGGTTAAAGTCTTTTTCTTTCAATTTTTTTTCTATCTTTTTTTTTTTCTTTCTGTTACACTATGATTAATTACATTTTTTTTTTAATATAAAAAATAGTTTCTTTTTTTATTTCAAACCTATTTCTATTTAAAGAAAACACACAACAAAGAATTTTCCTTGATAAAGTTCAATTTAAAAAAATATAATCAGCTTATGCTAGTGATAACAAACTTTTTTTGATGTGTGTATGATGATTAAATTTTTGAAGTAAAAACTTCTTTAGCCGCGTTGGGCGAATTTTGGTAGGGGAAAAACTTATGGGTTCGCGTCACCGAAATGCGCGACATGCTCGTGACGTGTTGTGCCAGACTGTATGTTATTCCAAAGTTTTGAGTTACTGCCTATTTTTTTTTATCTGTCTGTCTGTTTGTTCCGGCTAATCTCCTAAATGGCTGGACTGATTTTGACGGGACTTTCACTGGCAGATAGCTGATGTTATAAGGAGTAACTTAGGCTACTTTAACTTTTACTATAACTTACGGCCACGCGGGCGAAACCGCGGGCAGCAGCTGGTGGCACAATATTCATGACGAAATTTATTCGCGGTAGAAACAGAATTAAATGAAGAAATTACTAGAATAGAGAAATCCTAATCAAAACCAACGAGGAGTAAAGATTCAGCCAATTACTTACATATATGGTAAGAATTGAACTAGACGGTCTTTTAAGAGCATGGGTATTATCACATCGCCATATATTGTAATTAAGTCGTTAACCCGTACTTGTATCCAATAACGTAATTACGAAGCGTGATGTAATAATAGTCTTCACAGCCACAGATTAATACAGATGGGACATTCCGCAAAATCATTTGAATAATAAACAACTCTTGCTACGACACAAGAAAGTGTAATTCAGGTCGCACAACGCTTATTACCTACAGTTATATTCACCGACAAGTTGATAGATAGATAGATAGATAGATAGATAGATAGATAAAACATTTATTCAGTGCACACAAAAGACATAGCACAACACACAAGAGCACAAACGATTAAAAATTTCATGAATAAGTTGCCTCTCTTTCTATCGCGTAACTCTTATATCAGCGGCGCGGGTCAGTCCTACTGAATTTGCCCAGTGAGATGGGCCCGCCGCGTACTTGTAGCTTCATACCTAAACTGCGGAGTGTCCCATCTGTATTAATCTGTGACATAAAATAGCACAATGATCGAAACCGACCGTGGGAATTCATGGAATGTTTTGATAACATTGACCGCGTGGAGCGCACTCGGAACTTGAGGAGAGTTAGAACTAAGTACAAATCAGAGTGGAAAATTGAACAGAAAAAAGGAATAGCAGAAAAATTTCGTACGAGTAATAAAGCTGATGGAAGTAACGTCACAGAGGAAGTGCTTTTTTTCGCTGTTTTGGAATATTATGCGGAAAATGCTACGATGGATCGCGCTGAGTTTTTTCGCTTAGATTTGTCCCTAGCCTAAAGGCTCGTACAGACTAGTGCGAAATCGCGGGCGCGACGCGACACTAGTAGCAGAATTTCTTTGTCGGTGCCTGTCGCGCCCGCGATATCGCGCGAGTCTGTACGAGCCTTAATACGGGTTGTATTCTTCTGGTAAAGTTTGCATCAATAGATACATATTTTTGCGTGATACACGAACGCGTACATACAACTGCGTGCAGAAGGCCGAGGCTGAGAGAAATCGATTCTAACATCACAATGGTCAATTGGGGTCAGATAAAATGCACAATATCAAAAATACCCATGTATCACTACCAAAGAGAATCATTGATCACTACATAATATAAAACAAAGTACTGCGCCGCGTCTGTCTGTCCGCGATAAACTCAAAAACTACTGCACCGATTTTCATGCTGTTTTCGCCAATGGATAGCGTGGTTCTCGAGAAAGGTTTTGTTAAGTTTTTGTATACATTAACGATATTTGTTGGAGGAGTCGGAAAAAAATTAAAATGTGGCTGGTATTTTAGTATATTGTGGTTTCTTACGACTTCCACGCGAACCAAGTCGCGGGCAGAAGCTAGTTTTTATTATTTTTCACAAGACTTAACAATTATTGAGTACATCTCAACACAAATTAATATGTAAAAGTTCAATAGCCAGAAAATAAAAAATTGATTGAAGATTTAATCTTCAATCAATTTTCTATTTTCTGGCTGTGATACTTGATAAAAAGTCCGATTACTCATTTCCTCAAAATTTGTTATTTGTAATTCTACGAATCGCAACAGTCTACTGGACACGGGAATTCAATGTTTACCGCAAATAAAACAATAGCGTACGAAGTGGAACGTAACCGTTCACCTAGTGAACGTATTTTAGTGGCAAGTACCTTTTCCAATCGTCCTACAACTACAAGGTCATAAGAACAAAGTTTCTAGTACATAATTCAATTTCGACTTTGTGACCCACGAAGTTCAGACGAAAGTCAAGTAGATAAGCCGCAAATTATTATAATTCATCAGAAACAAATTTTTCATTCTTTAGAAAACCCTTTCCGTCAATTCCGTACGAGACTTTTAATCAGCTTGGAGTCAGAAGACCTCTGAGCGACACGAGCCGCCTATAAAGAAATTAATAATTAATAATAATATTTGTACCCACTTTCATTTCCTTCTTTTCCGGCGTTTTTTCTTTTTGTTATTTTGTTAAATATTTCTGTACTTTGTATGTATTTGTGAACATAGCTCATTTTCGCTTTATTTTGTAACTTGTAACCAATTTAACTAACGGTATCTTACACGTCCTTTAACTTTCAAATCCTATGCTAGTGCTGTGCACTTCTGTAAGTGACGTATTTACAATACCTAAAACTGTATGTGATCTTTATTTGTGTATGTTTTAGTGAATCAGTCGTTGAAGTGCCATATCAATTAAAAAAAAAAAAAAAATAGAAAATTGAAAGCTTGCTCAACAACAGCATATATCTGAAAACAATCAGTTGAAATCATAGAAATATAACAGAATTATTCGGTCTTGTAGAGAGAACGTAAAGTCAGCCCCAAAAAGATGTATACACGGACAAGGAACCATTTTATTGTCGACAACCTTTGTTCCATAACATTGTATCCACCGTATATGTCATAGGTTGTATAGATGTTTTGGGACAAAATATTTACTTTGTTTTGGTAAAATAAATTGTATACTATGTTTCGTACCCATACGGTGGATATAATGTTATGGAACAATGGTTGTAGACATTAAAATGGTTTCTTGTCTGTGTATACATCTTTTTTGGGCTGACTGTGCATTTACACAGTAAATACTGTCGCAGTCCTCAATAACATCGACCGCGCCAGTTCTGACCCTCTAAAAAGGCTGTAATTAATGGTTCAGATACCAGACACGTCCATTTTGATTAGAAGTTACTAAGTTGTCAGCGTAGCTATTATCTAGCGAGTGGGCACTTTAGCGAGCCTGCAGATCCTGTTTGTAAGTTAAAAATATACTCGCATCAAGATTTACTAAGCCAAGTAATCTAGCTAAGGCTAAAAGCTCCGGCAATGGATTTTCGATTGACGCTTATCTCGGTATACACCTAATTGGGCCTAAACTACATAGGAAAACACAAAATGGACATTCATTAAGCAGCACTTGATTTATTGGTTGAATGTAAAAGTATAATTTCGTGCCTGAATTAATAAAACATTTGTAAATTGGGACTACATTGAAGTTGAAATATTCGGTATATCTGACCAGTCCCACCTAGTAATAAATATTTAGGTGGTATTAGGAAAACGATACATTTTCTCTTTATTAAAATGTTTCACAACAGGGAATTGCATGATACGGCTTAATAAAATGTTATTGCAAGATAAAGAGAAATGGAAGCAAAAGTGTAAGCGGACACGGGTCGTAATGATTAAATTACAAAAGAAAGTCTCTCGTCAAACCTCATACAGACAGAAAAAATCTAGTTGCAAGATTGGATGCATTCAATATTGAAAGCCGGTTTTAAATAAAATTGTGGCGTAGTCTCCAGCAGCGAAGTGCATTGGTAAAGCACTGACAGAATTATCGAAGCGTTCGCTGTGTGGGGAGGCAGTTATTTCTGTACATTTCGCGAGAACTGTCGTTAACATCCAAGATATTACGGCCGGCATAAGTTGTGAAACATCGGTCATGGCGGACAACGGGCAATGCTCCAGATGGATCCTAAGCTACGGTCGAGATTTACACCTTTGGACACGTTACATATGTAACAGACTCCAGATTTTCGTTGAAAATGCAAAGTCATCTCAAGTTTCCCTGCACATGACAAAAACAAATAAAAACAGCCGCACTCAAAATACAAAATGACATACACCAGTGTTGAGCACTTCAAAGCGCAGTTTAACTGCTTTGAACGTTTCTAAATAGAAGCCATAAACATTTGATGGCAAGCTATTGCTTTTAGTCCTTTTATCAAAAAATTACCCGACATCCTGCGATTCACAAGAAATTGAGAATGCATAAGGAAAGTAAACAGTCGACTTTTTTCAGGCAAGAGGCTTTTTATAGTAACACCGGTATATTTTGCGCAAACCGGTCCGAAAAGTCTTCGCCAAAAGTAAAGATTTGCATCACCGATTATTTCGTCTTTATCGTCACAAATCAAGGACAAGTTATTGCAATTACGACCTGGCAAGCTGAGTTGCACTGGTGGTAAGTACATTACGAAACCTGCACGCACCGCTGTGCCAACAAAAACTTTCTGCCGAAAGCTGACCAACTAGTGCTGTTCAATCTGAGAAATCATGTCCTTCTAGGGAATCGAGACACATACAAGTACTTCTTGGGAACATTCGCGCGAGAAAGTATTCGGTACAATTGAAAAATACGAATGGTAGCAAGCATGTAGGTAAAATTTATATAGTCGTGTAACGTAAGGAGGAGGGTGACGCAAATGGAGCGTGCCTCGATGCTCGCTTCCACTCGCATATAAACACGTGGAATGCAAAAAGACCACAAGAATCACGGAAGAATGCGTCGCCGCTCTGATGACGACGCCTGTTCTATGCAGATACCAGAACAAACTAAATTTGAATTCACTCATGCACAAGTACGCATTCACACGTGGCATTTTCACTTGGCCGATTTGAACTCTGAACGTATTGCTTGAATGAATTTAAAGATTTCGGGTCGTCGATCTTTGGAGTAATAATATTTATTTCTGGTCCGTGAACAGTGTAGAAACCCTTCCCACAATTAAATACGGTACAGTTAAAGCGCGTGGTGATGTCATGGATTAATTAAAGGAATTTTACAATGTGACAGCGACACCCGAGAGGGCTCGCCTCTACATGTAAAAATGTAGCCGCGCGTTAATTGCGAACCACCGGTTTGTCGCCATCATGGGCAGACCAGAGTTGGCACATCGTGAGAATGTTAGGACATACCGTTTTTAGGGTTCCATAGTCAACAAGGAACCCTTATAGTTTCGCCATGTCCGTCGGTCTGTCCGCGGCTTGGCTCAGAGACTCGTAGTACTAGAAAGCTGTAATTTGGCATGGGTATACTTATTAATCACGTCGACAAAGTGGTAAAATAAAATCTTGCTTTTTTTTTTTAGGTTACTTCCCCGACACGTAAAATGGGGATGTAATATTTTTTTTCCTCGTCTGTCCCACGGTCATAGGATGGTGTGTGAAAACCATTTTTCGATTCAGGGATGCGTTTGCGTTAGAAACAATAGTGTCGTCGTCGTTACGTTCAATTGAGTTTATCAAATGTGTAAGAACTGTTTTTCATATTTCTATGGTCAAAACCATCTGTTACGTAGTAGTTCCCAAGTATTTTGTAAGCTTATGATACAAAACAAAACAATGAAAAACAATAATACAGTACGTATAGCGCCATTCATTTTTCGCACTTAAACAATTTTGACTTGGTAACTTCCCTATATGGTATGGACCCATTTCACTTTCAGATTCTTATGTAGCCTGTATAAAAAATAAGTATGTATTTTTTCTCTAAGTATTATTCCATTATAACATTTATAACATAACATTTCCCAGAAAAGTACGTGCCTAAACATTAACAGGCAACTTTTCCTGTAAAAGAAATCGGTGTTGGTATTATTTATAACCATGGAGCAATGACGTGTTGGAGTAAAAACTGTAACTATAATTATTATGTTTGAACTGAACATACCGTAATTGTGAATCATATCATAGTGATTATAATGATTGATCTGATGTACTTTAGATTTAACCAGCTTTACCCGGCCCGGCTTCGCACGGATAGCACTAACCTAACCTTACCTTACCTACCTACCCCACCTACCTACCTACTCTACCCTACCTACCCTACACTACCCTACCCTACCTACCTACCCTACCTAAAACCTTCCCTGGCGCATACAACATTGACATTATGACGTATGGTCTGTTTGAATTTAATAACTCCTTGCTGAACAACTGAAAGTATATAAAAAAAATAAACTGGATATAGTATGTTATCCTTAAGAAATAGATATATGCCATCGCGGACTTTTCTGTAGACCTACATAATATATAAAATACAAAATTCCACCATACATTATTTTGATATATCTCAAAGGGTTTAAGACAGCGTTTTCGTTGAAAGCTCCCAGAAGGCTTATTTTTTTCCGACACCTCCAACAAATATCGTTAATGTATACAAAAACTTTACAAATTGTATACTTAAACCTTCCTCGAGAACCACGCTATCCATTGGTGAAAACAGCATGTCAATCGGTGCAGTCGTTTTTGAGTATATCACGAACAGACAGACGCGGCGGAGGACTGTTTTATAATAATGTGTAGTGATGATGACCAATAAAAGCTCAGACTCCCATAAATATATAGGTACACGGAAGGCCAAATCTTCTCTTATGTATACTTAAGTCAATGTTTTGATAGGTACTAGAATTATTTTCAAATAAAACATTCTGCAGTCTAAATTCGTCTTGCTTATTTATTTCCTTGAAAAAACACATCCAATTTATTTGCTGACCTAAACTTACAAATGAATCACTAAAATACGCGACTCTATTTGTTAACGCAGCCCAACTGAATGATGCATTGTTCTCGCTAAATTATTGAGGATAACACATGCGTTATTTTTAGCACCCCAAGAAATGTTAAGCGTCGAATTTGATTCACCGACTTGTTAGAAGAACCCAGTATAAAGAAGCCAGCGTATCTATAGATAGAAGGAATAAACGGCTGATAAAAAGTGTTATTGGCAAAACACTAACAACCTTGCAAGGACTATTGATAAAAAATTACAAATGTAAAATGAAAATATCATAAATCAAGTGTTAACGGCAAGTACATCTCACACCTTCGCTTTGCCGATAACATCGTCATAATGGCAGAGAGACTGGAACAGTTAGACCAGATGCTGCACAGCCTAAATGAAGCCTCTCGGCGGGTTGGCCTCGACATGAATTTGGACAAGAAGAAAGTCATGTACAATTCCCACGTCCTGCCAAATCCAATCCACATCGATGGGGCGCTTCTCGAAGTTGTGAAGGAATATGTCTACCTAGGGCAAGTCATCCAGCTCGGTAGACACAACTTTGAGAAAGAAGTCGACAGGAGAATCCGGTTGGGCTGGGCAGCGTTTGGAAAACTCCGTCAAGTCTTTTCGTCGCCTGTACCGCAATGTTTGAAGACTGAGGTCTTCAACCAGTGCGTCCTGCCCGTTATGACATACAGTGCCGAAACGTGGACACTGACAGTCGGTCTGGTCCACAAATATAAAATCGCTCAGCGCACTATGGAGCGGGCTATGCTTGGAGTTTCTTTGAAGGATAAAATTAGGAATGAAATTATCCGGAAGAGAACCGGAATTACCGACATAGCTTGCAGAGTAAGCAAGCTGAAGTGGCAGTGGGCTGGCCATATTTGTCGAAGGACCGATGGCCGGTGGAGCAGACGAGTCCTGGAGTGGAGACCGCGTATCGGCAAGCGTAGTGTGGGACGCCCCCCAGCTAGATGGACCGACGACCTCAAAAAGGTGGCTGGGATAGACTGGATGCGGAAGGCGGAGGATAGGGTGTTGTGGCGCAGCATGGGAGAGGCCTATGTTCAGCAGTGGACTGCGATAGGCCGAGTTGGTTGATTGAGTGTTACCATAATTTTTACTTCTCTTTTTTTACCTTTTTTTTACAAATTATTTTAAATTTAACGAATGTAATACTATTAATGTAATACTACATTTTGCTATTTTAATTATAATTTTTATTTGTTTGTCGTAAAGTAAATTTAAGCGATGTATGTTTATTGCATAAAATCCAGAACCTACTGATTGGGAGAAGACACTGGCTCCTGTAACACAGGTGTTTTACCTAACGCAGGAGTCAGGGCTTTCACTTTGTTTTTACACGTTTTTTATGTCAATAAAGAATTTATTATTTACTAGCTGACCTGACAGACTTCGTTCTGTCAAAAGCTATTTGACTGTGGCGGTTTGTCTACGCGCAAAGGAAACATAGTATAAACTTCACTACTCTACCCTACCTACCTACCTACCTACCCTACCCTACCTACCTACCCTACCCTACCCTACCTACCTACCTACCCTACCCTACCCTACCCTACCTACCTACCCTACCCTACCCTACCTACCTACCCTACCCTACCCTACCTACCTACCTAACCTACCCTATCCTACCTACCTACCCTACCCTACCCTACCTACCTACCTACCCTACCCTACTTACCCTACCCATCTACCCTACCCTACCCTACCTACCTACCCTACCCTACCCTACCTACCTACCTACCCTACCCTACCCTACCCTACCCTACCCTACCTACCCTACCTACCGTCCAACCTTCTCCTGATAATAACAAACACAACAAAAAAATAATTAGCGAAATCGGTCCAGCCGTTCACTAGTTCTTTTTTTTTCCATATTTTCTCACCGTTTAAACCTTTCCTGGACTAGACAAACATTTCAAAACCAAAATCAGCTAAATCGGCCCAGCCGTTTTCGAGTTTTAGCGAGACTAACGAACAGCAATTGATTTTTATATATATAGATAGATTATTACTACTAACATCATAAACAACAACTTTTGCTCTATGACTTTTAAAAAACATTTTACCAAAAAGAAACCTTCAAGATTTCGTTATTCTATACATTTAGTTAGAGCGTTGACGTTATTATTTTTTTTTTTTTTTGTTTGAAAGTCTGATGAATTAAATAATGATGAATTATAAGTCATAGAAGAAAAGTTTTTGTTTATGATGATCATCATCATCATCATTTCAGCCGAAAGACGTCCACTGCTGGACATAGGCCTCCCCCAAAGGGGGGGATTTGCCATAATCGCCACGCTTGGCAGGCGGGTTGGCGATCGCAGTATGGTGTTAAAAATGCATAGAGAACGCTGCTGCCCATTCTCTAGTAAGTCCCTCAGTCGCCTTTTACGACACCCAAGGAAGGAAATGGGGTAGTGCTACGAGTATTCTTTACGTCCGGCACCACACGGAACGATAGTAATAGCCAATAACCCTGTATAGTATGCAAACTGAGTTAACATACTTTGGAGATCCGAATGAAAGTGTAGTGAATACTGAAAATTACTCAGCGAGGGTTACGTGTCGGGTCAGGAGGATGGCGAATATGTGGGCGTGAAGCTAACTTGTAACAGAACCTGTTTGGGTCATGCAACTCATGCGCTTCTATTTAAATCCCCGAGCTTTTCTGCAATCGACTAAATGCAGGCATAAATGTATAAACCGAGACTGGGAGGTGACCTTCAGCTATTTATATCTCCTTAAACATTCCTTTTTAGGGTTCCGTACCCCAAAGAAAAAAACATAACCCTTATATGATCACTCGTGTGCCTGTCTTTCTGTCCGTCTGTCACAGCCAATTTGCTCCGAATCTACTGTCCTTGGTAGGTACACATATGAACTTCTGTGACCCAAACACGGACTTGTAACGTAAATAAATGAAGTTTGAATATGGGGGTCACTTTTGGGGCGTACATTAGAAAATTAAAAAGTAAAAGTTTTACTGTACCATGTGGCATATCAAATGAAAGTGCTTATTGCAAGGATTTCAAATATATTTTTTATAATTTTAGAATAAATTCTTTTTATAAAGTAATTTAAGAAAATTGATGAAAATTGACCATTTCCCTAAAACCCTTATCTACGAAACTAAAGAGATAATTTTTATTAAATACAGAAAATAGATCTATACTTATAGATTATAGGTAAACGTATAAGAAGTCTATGGTCTTAAAATAACATGGTAAATCTCTCAATATTGTGCGTACAAACTCACATTTGCAGTTGGAATGTATCGGAGAACTTGTTCTTCGATAACAATGTTAAGTTTGTTCTTGGGATAAATTCATCCCAACTACGGAACCCCTCACTGTGTGTGGTCCGACACGCACTTCTTGGCCGGTTTTTCTTTGAAAAACAAATCACACGTCAACCACTAATAAAGCCGGTGTACCACCAACAATGAGTACAGACGTTACCGTTATATTAAACTAGATAACAGGAACAGATACGGGGATATTAAACGATAAATAGTAATTAGAAAATTACACGTTACCGCGTTCACGTTGTCTATAAAACTTAATAAATAAACTACCATTGCGGCAATTTCCTTGTGGGATAAGAAATGATTAGGGAAGCTTCATATCAATATTGCTGGTATCAAGAGTACTTCGTGCTTTTAATGTAACTAACGTAACTAATGTAGGGAGTGATGACTGTGAATTGTGATGAGTGACGCAATCAATCATGTCCTCAAGCGTACAAAATATAGAGATTAACATACCTACCTACTACTTGCAGAGGTAGTTAGAGAATTATATTAAATTTTTTATTTTTTTATTTATTAAAACTTTATGCACAAGTAAAAAAAATACTGTACAAAGGCGGACTTAATGCCTATAGAAAAAGCCTGCTTAAAGCCGTAATTCAGAGTCTAAATAAGGCATTTAGAGTCTGAATTAGACATAAAACCGGCCTTTAGCGTGTTGGATCACGCACAATGAAGGGTTCCGTAGTTGGGATGAATTTATCTCAAGAACAAACTTAGTTTTGTAGTCGAAAAACATGTTCTTCCATACAAAATGTATGGGAGAACATGTCAATGTAACAAAAAAATATTATAATAAAATATTGCCATAAATATTTTTTTTATTTATGGCCGAAATAAGCTCGCCATCGGGAGAAAAAAAACGTTTATTGGCTCTCCTGTAAAATTTTCCCATTTGAGGTTCGCCCCTTTGCGGTGTTGGCGACGATGTTTTTCAAGTCTTAAATGTAAGTTGGTCGACTATTACTCGGTAACTTGTAAAGTCTACTTAGCTGTGATAGTTTTCCTTGTAACTTCGTTATATATACTACAGCAGATTTTTTTTTTTTTTTTTTCACTAATACTACCATTTATCTTGCAGGACACTTGACTCTAACGAAAATTTGCACTTCAAAGCTTAATATTACGCAAACCGATCTCTGAATCGAAAAAAGGTTTCGACAAACCCGCAATATTTTTGAACGGCCTAATACAACGATTCCCCACATTATGGGCTAGACGAGAAAAATATATCTTCCCCACTTTACATGTAGGGGAGGTATCCTAAAAAATATATTTTAAGATTTAATTATACCACTTTGTCCGCGTGATTAATATGTATACTCATGCCAAATTGCAGTTTTCTAGTAGGTACTAAGAGTCTCTAAGCCGCGGACAGACAGACAGACGAACATGGCGAACCCTAATTAAATCGTCCCTTTATGATCATGCTGACTAGAAAACAAAACGTGTATGCCAAGTATTGCCTAAACCTTATATTGACTAGGAAGCACAATGCCTACCTTGCAATATGTCTATACAGTATTTGAACTAAACCTTATTCTGACTATGAACCAAAATGCCTACCTTGCAATATGTCTATTATTTTAGGAGAAGAAAGGGAGTACCGTTTCTGTCATGGTCACAGTTCTAACCTAACCTAACCTAACCTACAGTTCAGAGGCCCTAGTGTGAGTTTATTTTAAACATCTCGACTACTTAGAAATATTGCATTTTAGGCATTTTGCTTGTTAAACATTTTGATCTCTAGGCGATTTACAGCTTAGGCAATTTGCTGGGTAGAAATTAATTTTAGGCATTTTGCTTCGAAGACGAATTGAAAGTTAGACACACTCTGATCATAAAGTAAATCGTCTACACATAATTAGCAACATCATTTTCTTGTTTGGCACATATCACCGGCAAGTTATCACCCATTCACAGCAACAAGCTCGCCAAAGATCGGATAATAATTAACGGCAAGCTTTCAAAGTGGAGTGCAGTAAGATATTCAGGCAGCCTACACGCCGGTTTTATCCCGCGAGTGTCGCGTGGGAGGACAGCGTGAGTTATCCTGCAGACTCGCAGTAACTAGGCACACGATAACACTGCCGATACCACTCCTTAAACATATACATTATAATTAAACTACTACTTAAAACTCCGCCTTTATTTAACGTTCATAATGAAAGCCATTCTGTACTGTCAAAATTGTTCGAGTTGAATAACTACGCTGATCGTGGGCCGAATGTAGGAGTTCAAAATTGATACTGAAATCAAGTTCCATTTCGTTAAGCAGAGAGCGTTATTTAGTAGTCCATTGTTTTTCGAAAAAGCTTCATTGTTCTGTGTCGAAATAGCAATCAAGTGAGATACAAGTTTCTGATTACATTGCATCGATGCCAGCTTAATGCAATTAATTTTAATTCTGTGAAACCTGAACGAAGCTCGACGACGCGAAGTTATGCAGTCAACGAGCTACGAGATACAACACACAAAACATTAATTTAGATATCTTCACCAAGAGTTAATATACTGTCAATTAATTCAACAGAAACAGAGGTTTCTATGGTGTTTATCTACTGGCGCGGCGTTAAGTTAGCAAAGTGCAGAAACGAGTAAGCTAGACCTTGAAATGGGGACAAGTACCACCACACACACTACAGATAACCAATAACGAATATAATGTTGAATCATACATGTAGAGAAGTTAACATTTCTAGGATTGGTATTCAGGGCGCATCTTACGACGACGTGTAAATACCAACACAATAATAAACTAAGTTCCAAATACGCTACACATTCCGGCGTACATCCATTCCGGTCAACGACTTCGATGAAATCGGATGCAAGTGTTTCGCATCTTATTACAATAACATGTTACAGATACAATATACTGAATGAAAGGAAAACGCAGGTCAATCGACTGTTTACACACATGTATACCAATGAAATACATCGACTTCTAGAGTGGTTGTAGAAAGCTGTAGGTAATTGAGGTATTGCAATCTTTAATGCATCACGTTTCTACTCGGACCCAGAGTTGGCGCATACAGCAGAAAAGTATAAGATTTGTTGCAAATGTGTATAATATTTACGTGGGTTTCATTGCAATTGAATTTGCGGTGGTGATGCGTTCTGCGACCACGTAGTAGAAAGTAGGAAATGGAGCGAGAGGGCAAATCGCAAACAAACTTGACGTCACTCGGCTGATTCATCCAATGCTTGTAGAATTTCCAAACGCACGGAGAAATAAAGATACCCAAAGTCAACTGAATGTAAGAGCATAAGGGTACCAGTTTTTACAACACTCCAAAACGAGATCGTGACGGCATTTGCTGCAGCGAGTGTAGGTCCTTTCACAAAGAGGCGCGTGACATTTAAAGTTACCCGTGACATGATTTACGATTTCGTCTCTCAGTTACTAAATAGAACTTTAAATACCTACGTTGCCATTTAGCTTTTGAGACTAGGCTTTGTAAGCAAACAATTGTTTCTTCAGCCTGGTTTCTAACTGGGCGACCATGGTAGAAGACATGTTCAGGCAAATAGGAAAGTAATGGTATTATAAGTAATGGTATATGGTATTATATCATTATTTCACCGTTTACGAAAATTCAGTTGCGAATTCGTCCACATCGCATTCACAAAAGAAACATTACTGGTACTGCTTTAATTTATTCTTATTTAGCCTTGTATAACAAGAAATCATTATCTCTAATAAGAAAAACAGAAAATCTAGTTTTCACGGAATTAGCGGTTAGTCAGTCGTACCGATAATAAACTTTTTATATTACTTCTTACAATACTAACCGACCTCATTAGTTAATAGAAAAAGGTTTTCCTTTATTGGTTGATGTAGACGTGCAACACTGCATCGAAACGACAATCGGGGATTGACCTTCAATTGTTGCCAATAGATTTGGATAATCGTCCGTGGTGTCGGTGGCGGTAGTGACCGGCGCCGGCTGCCGGTGGAAATTCCGGGTCGAACGTTCCAGACTGCAAAAGACACAATACGGAAGCACGTTGTGACAGAAGTCAAGAGGCTGCTGGTCCGATTTAGACCTGGTATAGACAAATTTTGTTTTCAACGCATCAATTTGATAATTTTGCCTTTAGTGAGTAAGTGACGATTGGCACGTGACGACTCTTGGTAGACGGCGCGATGCTAGTCGCTCCGCATGCTGTCGTAATTGCAGCCATTAAGATGAGTCACGCTTAGCGACGCGCCTGAGCACCGCCTATTTTATCAAACACGATCGTTAGATCGACGCCTCTCTGCACACTTCTTTCACTGTTCTTTGTAACGTGTAATAGCTATTCATTCGATTTGAAAGAGATTGTAAATTGGCGCTTTGTTGGTAATGCGTTTTTAGTTTTTGTCTTACAACAAATGTGTCTTGGGTTAGCCAGTTTTGACCTTGACAGGTGGTTGATAGCGGGCCAGTGGGCAGTGTGCAGAGTTGCTGCAGCCACAGAGAAAGCGTCGGTCGTTGTCGTTTCCGCGCGAAGGCCTCCGGTAATGGCGAGCCGAAGCCACGCTCCCCACGGATGACGTCAGCACGACTAATTAGCAGGCAAGCGCACGCCACACGCTCATCCAGCAGTGCTTTGCGCAGCTCGCAGGAAATCGCCGCTTACATCATCTTGCTACGTGACCCGCCCGATACTCTATTGTCTATCTATTAGGTATACCTAAATAAGCAGTACTATACTATATTGTTCCATAAAAGACAATTTTATTACTTACTTTTGTAAGACCGAATTTTTTATTGCTGAGTACCAGATGGTAACGAAATGTTCGGATCAATTAATAAGAGGTTAGGTTTTCTGGTTTCTTGTTGTATTACGGTTTTATTGGTAGCACACAAGCATGTTCTGCATAAATAACATTAAATTGCATAGCAAAAAGAAGGCTGAGAACAAACGGCGACCAGTCGTCGCGACGCTCGGCGCCGCGCGCTTCGACGCTTTCAGTGCAGAGACGCGTGGATGTGTAATTTATTATTTTGATCAATTTCAGTTGGAAAAAGCGAAAAGTCGAAAGCATTTGATGGAAAAGCATTCTTCACAGCCCAAAAGCTTAAAAACCACATTATTTACTTAGCTTTCCAAAGAAGGTATGAAAAGCTCTCGAGAGTCTAAACTCTCGAGAGCTTTTGTGACTTTTATCACGCACGCCTGAGAGCAGTGGAGACAGTTAGCCGTCTCCACTCTCAGGCGTGCGTGATAAAAGTGAAGACTTTGGTTAATACAAAAGGTAATTCGGCCAATAACCAGACAACAGAACGACAGCGCCTTTTGACCGTAAAACTGAGATATACTCGTAGTAACACATCTACATTTCGATATCAATTTGTCAACGAGTGCCAATCTCGGTCCTACGCCACAAATTGGCTTTAGTGGACACACGTAGAATTTGTGGGCGTTCTGTGTTCCGTCAAGGGGATACTGAGGCATCAATCACCCTCGACTCTTTTGAAGTGCGCCCCACGCCCGAATCGTTATTGACCAACGTAGCTACTATCAATCTTGTCACTTCTCCTCTTTCTAATAACATCTCGAGTGACAGACAAAATGAAATCAGGCTGCTGAACTGTTTCGAGGAAACGTTTATTAGAAAGCGATGTTAACATATAACTACAGACAGGACCTTTACGTTTCCTAAAACATCTTGTAGATACTGACATTTCCTATGAGAGGTGCAAAGCAGCGATAAAACAGGGCGTGAAGGAACTCCTCTAAATATGGCGCGTTTATAAATAGCTCGTGACGAGCACCAGAATGGAGATTTTGAGCGAAATAAGCCGGCAGGCGTACAGTGCGAGAGAAACAAAATAAAATATCGCGTGACATATGACAGCGCACTAATTTAAGTCCCCGACCGGCGGAGGGCCAGTAAATCAAGCCGCTCCCGTGCACGAAATGTAAATATGGGTATGAGCGAGCACGCCCCACATGCAACAACACCTCGGATCGCGTTAATAAACCTGACACATGAATATTAATATTCACAATTTTGCCGTCACGTATCCTGTCATTAGGACAAAACTTAAGCAGACGACTATAACGGTACAGAATTCGTGAAGAATATACCAGGTGGGCTCACCAGTTCACCACGCACCGGATAAGGAGTTTAAAAAATAACCCCAGGCTAAAAGCGAATTCTTCTAACACGATCTTTACATAATTTACAGATAGCGGAAAACTCCGAAATGAAACTATTAAGATTTTATGTTATAACAGTTAATTGCAACATATTGTTTTATCTATAGCTTCCATTTCTTCCGGATTTCGAAGTAACATGTTCTTCACATGTACGGATTACATAATTATTACGGAACTGTACGGTCTACGGATAAATAAAACGTGGCATATAAGGGCGGTGAAATGTAGCATACACGAGCCACGTGTGGAACGCAAGACTATTTTTAAGGAATGTAACACTTTTGTATTATAGTTTACTTGAATCGGAAACAGTTTTACTTTCCCGACGCACGCTTTTGTGTTGACTCTACTATAAGCTCCGTGAAAAAAAAAAAAAAAAAGCGCGACGTTAATGGTGTTCTTAAAATATGGTGTTTTGATAGCAGTTGATGGTAGTTCTGGATTTTTTATTGTAATGTCTTCTACGTTTGTTGATTTAAGTCCAGTAGTGATTGACAGAGATAACCTACCCTTACTGGATTAAGTTTTTTGTTTTATTTCTATCCCATCATTTCAATAATACAAATGCAAGCATTTCATTTCATGATGTTCAAACCGCTAAGCATGTCTGCTATGATTGTATGATATAAAATTTTGGTAATTTGCATAAAATTATTCTTAATTACAAGATCACGTTTTAGCATGCCATGTCCATGTGTAGTAAACCCGCAAAAAAAGAATGTACAAATAGAGTTAATTTATATCGTGTTAGTCTGGAGTCGCAGTCACGACTCGCCTATACGGCTATACCAGACACCATTACTCACACGCGTATACAGTCTGATCGCGACCGGGATAAAGAAAACTACTCTATAGAATATAAATAACATCGCCGACAGTTATGAGAAAACGAATTAATGAAATAAAGATAAACACTTCCCATTAGAAGCAAAGAATCAAAGTGCAGTGTGTATAAATAAATGTCACATAATTACTTCGGAAAAATTGTTATTCCGTCTAAACGATTTTTGAGTGCAAATGCTGCAATTACACTAGTCTCTTTGAGTTAGTATAAGTACGTAATAGTAGTAGTTATGCAGGTAGTTGTCGGCAGCAATTAAAACTGTGATCCACTTCAGTACACTAATGAGCGGCCCAGTCAGCCTCCCCTCGCGATGTCGAAGCTGACTCGGCTCCGTTTGTTAACTTTAGAGCCAATTAATGTAAACGTTAGCACCGTCAGTTGCTTTCCACTTACTTTTACGAATAGACGCTAGAAAGCTTGTCATTTTGTTTATTGTTTATCGATGACTAAGACATAGAGGAAAGCCGCACTCGCGTGCCAGCCCACTCCAACGTGTGCTGTTGACTCGAGCAAGATGATCCTCTTGACTATAAGAATATTTTCACAACGCACAACATATTTGTTAGACAAACACTTCAGTAGTCGCTGTTTATCATCTTATTTGATTGTTTCTGTGACTAGAGTCGAAAAGTGCAGCTCTACATCGAACTCATAATCGATATAAATAGTAGTTCGCGCCGGGGGACATTTCCTCACGTAGCAAGTCTATTGCCAGCCTTCATTCAGGGAACGGTGGGTACGTGCATGCAATCTACAATATGCACCCATGCCCCATGGCATGTCTACTGCTCTAATAACGTAATAAATTGAATAAATAATACTGCCTCTAAATAAACAAAACATTGTGTCACATTGTGAGGAAAAATGAAATCTATTTCTGGCAAAGCTTTTGTTTGCAACGATTGACGTAAATACAACATTCCGCCTACGCAATGAAGCAAACAATGATTTTCAAGGACATATAAACTAAGTAACGATTACTTTTTTGATAACATTTTTGTTTTTATACTCTTCCATCGAAACCCAATTACAATAAAGCTGCTGGAGCTGAGGATTGGTATTTGATAACGTGTTTAAAAAGAAATAATGATACAAGTTCAAATCTGCGGCTACTGGTGATTTTCAAAGTCATTCGGAGAGATCTTATCATTTTCATAGCAGTTTCTGAGTAACATACGAGAAAGTTAGTTACGAAGTTAGAACTATGTACGGTGAAATGACAAAAACGAAAGCATCTAATTATACTACATACTCTCTATTATGTATAATCTTAAAGAGTATGCATAAGGTGGTAGAAATTAGTATGATGGGTGAAGATCACTTTGCGTGACGCTTGATACAGAACATTGTAAAAGCGGTAAAAGTGCGCGCAATATTGCAGTTTATATCATATTTACATAAAGACTAAATTACTGTACAGTTGTTGTTTGTACACCGCTGTACCCAATCTGGATGTTAACTAACGCACGTGAATGAGAAATTAAGATCAGCGCGATAGTTAGATGCTATTAAACAATACATCGAAATATCCAATCAATTATAATTACTCTGGTGTTTTTAATTAACAAGCCTAGCATAATGGATATTAAAAGCTGAGCAAGAAAAGAGCAAGAAGTCTCGGCATAGTGATGTGGCTTTCTAGTTTTACACACGCAGGGAAGTGTTAAAAGTATTCATTGCAATCTCTTTCGCGGCGCAACGGAAGAAGGGATAGCATATTCGCACTTATTAACGACAATAGAACTCCCACGAGAAATTCCCCGATTCAGGTGGGGTGGCAAAACGCAGGGGTCGTGCAATATTACACCGCCATTACAAAAACGTGTATTCTAGGTAATTCCATAAACTACAGTAAAAATCGATAGCGGTGATAACTGTTCCCCGTATTACCGGTATCAGTTGCAATGAGGTGTTTGATATCGTAGGCAATTGCTTGATAACGGTAAGAGGCATTGCTGAAATTAATCCGCTATGAAAATTGTAGTCACATCGTAATTTTATTTCGGAGGTATAGGAAAATAAACTAATACCACGACTTCAGGAGGCAAGAGGCATCTCTGAAGTTCCAACTTCAGGAGGCAAGAGGCATCTCTGAAGTTCCAACTTCAGGATGCAAGAGGCATCTCTGAAGTTCCAGACAAAGTCATAGTCATGTTATAGTCTGCCAAGTAAATTCATTGCATAGTGGAAATAATCGTACTGCCTTAATTTGCTTAAAATTGCAAGTCTGGTGTCATTTAGTTGATGTACAAAACACAAAATGTAATGTTAAGAAAATAAACATGAACCGCTACTTTGAAAGGCCGGTGACATGATGTGAAATACAGATACTGGCTGCAGTAAGTGTCTCGGCGAATAAATAAAGAGGCGAAAATTTTAAAAGGTTTTTATAAAGCCAGACTAAAATAAACTTGAGAATATTTTCAGTGCAGGTTGCCCCAGGTCGGTACTGCATCCGGGTCGTATAATGCAATAAGTTATTCATGATTGTGGGTAGTTGAAGTAAACTATGTACTGTGTAGGCGCGGTACGCGGCGCGCTTGAGGGTTGAAGCGGGTCAACGGCCGTGGCGAGACGTGACGTCACCCGCCCTACAGCTGTCTATGACGTCACCTCACCGCCCTGCGCGCAGTCACAACAAACCAAAGCGTGTTCTAGTCCCTAAACTTATGATTCAATCTCGCATCGGCTAACAATGTGGTTACCACATGTCCTCGTGTATGATATTAAAATTCGATATCGTGTGGTTACTTAGTCACATGACGTAAACGAACACTTGTGTCTCGATGAGAACTTTATTAGACTCAATTTCGACAGTTTTGGCACTTAGATTAGGCCACCACATGCTTTTTTGACAGTAAGTACATTAGGTTTATGTTATTGCAACCGTAAACTTACTAATTTATAATTTTAGAGTTAATTTGAATAACCTATACCTGTTTAAACAACCTATACGCCAAGTCTATAATTCAGATAGTTTATGTAAACAAAGAAACGTCAAGAAATGTCACTGTCAAAATGACAGACAGTGGTGCAAAATATATTTTTTTATTTTTTATTATAAATATTTAAGTTAATTAATTGTAAGAATTATGCAAACGAAATACCGTACCCCAACAATGTTTTCGAGACACGGCATATGATCATCATAATCAGCCATTTTAAGTCCACTGCTAGACGTAGGCCTCCCAAAATCGATTGCCACTCGGAACAGTTTGCAGCCGTTTTCATTCAATATGTGGCAAGATATTATGCTACTTACAAACTTACAATATGAATCTATGAATATGAGTTGTAATTTATTTATGTTGTTGAAGATGTAAAAAGTTTGAAAATGTTTGTTTCTCCTGCATTGTTACCAATATAATAAAGTATTTTATTGAAAATTTAAGAAAATTTATAAAAATAATAATTACGGGAGGTATGATAATTTAAAAAATATTTTTTTCTAAAATCAGTACTTAAAAGATAATGGAACCTTTTCCGCCATTTTTTCTGAATAACGAAGATATTTTTTTTTTATGTTTATATAAATTATCTGAATTAGACTTGCCGCCTTACTTATAAACGCGAAATATAGTTATACTATGAATAGCTTCGATATAACCATACATTTTTGACGTTTACTTTATACCTAGTATAACTTTATTCCGTGTTTATAAGTAAGGCGGTTGGGGTACATAGAGCTTTGTACTTTATCTTTAAGTGTCATTTATTTACCAAAGTAAAACGCAGTACATTTCTTAAAAACTGTGTAAGTGATTAATTGACCGCATTGGCAAGACGAAACGCATTAAATGGAGATCAACCGCCATAGAAAGTACCGTAGCGGTGCCTAGCGGGATTGCCGTGATTTCTCATCATAACTGGCGAGAGCCGTCTCACCCGCGCCCGGTAACACCGAATTGTGCTCTCAAATAGAGAATATTTCACGTGCAACTGTATCTAATGACGGTACGAATACGAACGGTAATAGTCTGGGAATCCGGCCCACAAACAAAGTATTTAACATGCAGATACTAGATAATAGAGAACAGATAGCCTAAACAATGACGGTACAGGCCAACAGCACTAGTATGCAAATGGTACAGAACAATGTTTAGATATTGCAAAAACCCTCTCACTCGGTGAATCGTTCACATGATCGCACTGTAGTTTCCCAGAGGTCCCTATTAAAGATTTGAATCAGCTCAGTTCTCGCCACTGTATGATTCATGGCTGCTGTTTTTGTAATAGCGCCGAATACCTACTGTGAACGATGAGCCATCTTGAATACCATATTGCGCGGCTGTGCCCCACAAAAAAGAATACACAAAATATATAATAACTCTCATCTGACAGATTCAGGTTGTATCATTTTATTTTGCATTTAAATCTATCACGGTGATACTGATTTTGTTTATCTGTATGCAATTTTTGTGGCTTCGTGTTGAAATGTATCGATGGATTTTGTGT
This sequence comes from Dryobota labecula, assembly GCA_947523025.1. NCBI lineage: Eukaryota > Metazoa > Arthropoda > Insecta > Lepidoptera > Noctuidae > Dryobota > Dryobota labecula. The sequence continues at coordinate 7,069,612 of OX383292.1, forward strand.
AGTGTCAGCCAAAGTTTCAAATATAGACTGGCGAATACCGAATTGATTGAAGTGAGTGTAAAGGTAGGTATAGACACGTTTCGGAGTTCACCGGGAGGCATTAGCGCCGATCGATCAGGTGGTCTGCATTACGACAGCTCAATAGGACATACATCTATCTCGTGCAGTCTGGCCGGCCGCAATGGGGCCGATTGCACCAACACCGATATATTGCTAGAAAGCCACATGTCACCAGAAATGTCCCAACTCATTGCAACACAACAATACAAGTTAATGTGATGGCTTTTCAATTTTCCCCTGAAAATGTTGGCTTAGTTTCTAAAAAGATTAAAGTGCTAAGACGCCAAATATTGTTTTCTGTAGCGTCAACTGTTGTGAACTATCAAATACTTTGGCAAAGATAAAATTCTTTTACATCAATTACTACTTATCTGAATTGGCATTATTCTAATAGTAGGGTCGGAGTTACCTTATTAATGAATCTAATGAATCATACGCCATGTAGTAAATGAGTGTTCTCTCTGTTAATGTAGTGAGATGAAACACGGGTGAGGCACGTAGATACATAATTTTAATTGGTATTTCGTTTACAGTAGTGTAATTTAAATTACATACAATACATAATGTACTTCAGAATCAGGTTGCATGTGCAAAGTTGTTACGTGTTGGTGAATTGCTGATGATCGTAACGGCTCCAATCCTTCCGCTGGCTGGCTATGCATGTTTACGACACGACTTTATAATTAGAAACTTTTACTATGCAAAAACAAGCAGAATTCCAGATGACGCGATTTTTATCGCGCGACATTTTATTATTAAGTACACAAACATAATTAAGCACGCGATTCGCAAGCCGCTCGGAATAAGCGACTCTCTTTTATAAGATTTCTGTGTTCAGGGAAAACTATTCTTGAAACTTTATTACTATACTGGTGAGTAACAGGGTTGGCAGTTGGGATTTGGATAAAATAATGTAAAATTGTACAGAATTAGAATCAGTTATTCATTGCGGAGCAGAATCACGCTGAACGAGCGCGAAATAGCATTAAAGTCCGTCGTGCAATAATCCCATTTCCACGGTAGGTTCGTAGACCTCCCCGTGCGGCGACGTCCGGCGGCGGCGGCGCTGCTGCGGCCGGCGCGGCCCGGACGGCCGGCCGTCATGTCCGCGCTACTTGCTACCCACTTGGCGCTTGCGTGCTCGCGCCTCCACCCAACGGGAATTGCATTAATTAATCTAATCGAAAACTAACCACTCACTGCGACCGTTTGTTATGGCACCGCTGCCTACCATCTTGCTCTTAGGGATTAGTTTAATTAATTAGTCATGCCACTCGTGCCGCTATTAGCAGACGCTGTCACGCAAAGCTTTAACCACCCACTCGATGCTTGACCATTCGTGATTTTAATTCAATTTTTCATACATAAGTGAAGGCGCGCACGCATATAAAATGAGACATAGCTCTCTTTTGTCTTCGAATCAGAAAAAAATTGTGTTCAAAATTTTCTCATCATACATTCAAATCACAACATCTTATTCCCTCCATGACAATGAACAATTTCTGTGAAGATAGTATAATAGGTATTACTTATTTCAAAAACTGAATACCTATTGTCTACTTAACATCTTTAACTTATAGTCCGCCAAATAGCCGTCAAACCTACTACGGGTTAACCCTAACACTGCAAAGAATTGCTACAAACAACATCACAAATCACTGAAAATGTTAGTTGAAAAAAAAAAGCACCACAAAGAGGTTATGTGAAAAGCCGGCCGGCCGGCGGCGCTAGATACCGGCGGCGGCGGTGCGGGGTGCGGACGGGGCGCGCGGGTGAGGTCGCTGTCTAGTGGCTAGACTCACATGTGTCAGCACAGGGTTGCGAGCGCCGCTGGTCCTGGGCGGGCGGAGTCACTAAACTGAACGTCACGGGGGCTCGCAAAGCGTGCGGTATCGCGGTGGCCGTTCGCGCGGCCGGTGTCTCGGGGACTGGCGAGCGGTGCCGCGCGAGCCCGGTGCAGCGCCCCAGCGCACCCCGCCGCCCCCCCGACGCCCGCGCAATGCGCCCTCCAGATGCTACCGCCTGTCACCGTTCACAGAAACCTCCAGAATCCACTTCTTGCTAATCCCATTTCTGGAGAACCAGATTGTCAAAAAAATCATGATTGTTTGAAAAACCCCCAGACTTTGACAATATATGAACATATTTTTTCGATTAAGACAATCGCTCTCCGTGCATACTATTCAGCATTTTTCGAACATACATTTTATACTCAACTACGAGTATATCAAAAGTCTCATCATAAGTTGCGCGACGCTGATAGTATAGCTACATCGGCGCTGGAAGATGGCGACCATCAGCCGACGACCCCGGCGGCCACGCTCCGCCGCGTCTTGCGCCGCGCCGGCTCGCCGAAACTTCGCACTTCACTTTTCTACAAGGAACAGTTCAAAGGCGTAAGCCGTGAAATTACCGCCAAACTGACGTAACTACAGTCGTCAGTCACTTAACTCTACTAGAGACAATTGTACAAACAGAAACACAGAAACGCTGTAGCATTTTATGAGCTATTGAATCTAGGTAGAGTAGATCCAAAACAGATAAGTAGAGGTAATTTAAAAAACTTTCGTCAGATCTATTTAGAGCCAAATGTACCAATACAATACCCGTTCAATTTCACGTAATAACTGTTGTTATATGATTACAGCAGTTTATCCATGTCATCCTCATCACATTTTAAAATATAAACAATGGCAGCGAGCAGCGAGTTTATTTTCCTGGTGCTTTCAGCAAAAACTCTAATCTAACCAACCATATAGATAATATACGTATGATAATATTAAATCGACATCATGTACTTACTGTTTTCTGAGCCCAGAACATACTTTTGATACTTCGCAATTAAGAAACTTGAGGACGCCACTCCTTCCAGACCGAAAAGACTCTTTGCTTGGAATCAAAGAAAGATGCTCCTCCGAACTATCCCCCGAAGAAAGATTTAATTTAATGAAACGGTGCAAAATATATATATTATCATCATTTGTCATCGCAGCAAAAACAGATGAATTTGATATCAATTCAGAATTTTCCTGCAACCATAGCTCGACATGCGAAATCCAATCTTGATTAACATCTAACTAAAAAATAGTTGCGAAAAACAAGTGCCGTGTATAACTTGCATTAAATTACCTCGCAGTCTACTCTCATGGAACAATTAGCCTTTCTAAAGCCTTGCTTTCGCCGGGTCCAAAAATATGAATGCAAGCAGTTTCTTGCACAAGCATAAAATTTCGTTTTGATATGGATGATTAGACGTAAGTAGGACTTTGATTTCAAATCAATTAAAGTCTTGGAGCATGCGAAATACGATCCATGTCCATTTGACAGTTGGTTATTGAACGATGGTGGATATTAGGTATTCGTGGATTAACCTAACCGATCTGGTAAACAATGGAGACATTACGAGTACGAGTTGGCCGGATAAGGTGAAGTTTGGTCCACATCGGGTCGTGCTGAATTCCGAATGAGGCGGCGATGCTCACGGCGCAGTCGGCTCCACGCCTCATAAATGTCTAGTTGGAGCTATTATAAAGTCGACATGACTCATGCTTGCTTCAATCAAACAATATTTTGCACAATCCATCGATAGGAGTCGTAGGCAACTTAGTTTCATCCGGACCTTTGAATGCACTCCGCACAACTATCCCGGGAAACATGCTTCCAAATCAATGAGTTATTGTCAATTAATATGAAGTAAAATATCAAATTGGACTGAAAGCCATTCAATCAATAGTACTTGATAACATTTCTGTACAGTTAGTTGGGCGGATGTCACGGCGTCTTTATTTAGTGGCGATAGCCTCTGTCGCCAATTATGGGACATTACTCATGCGTGTGATATTTATTAATAAGTGTAAGTAGTAACGAACATCGACAGCATACGATAAGTTTTAACTATTATTATAAGATCCATAGGCCGGCAGTCTCCTGAACGATGACTTTTACATCTGTAATAATTTGGAGGCCGATCGTACAAAAATTGTTCGGTCATTCAACTGGCGTTCGCAAAAACAACAGTCTATTGTGGAAGTGCGTTGCGCGAAGCGTGTCGTGGTGGCAAGCGCACACATGGTAAAGCTGGTCAAAAATGATATCAAGTAAAAAAAAAAATGTTTCTTTTTTTATGAGATCAATCCTGTGAAATTCAGGATTTCGTTCCAAATTCAACAAACTGCAAATGGCTTTCACCGGTGGATCGGTTGTCAGATTACACCGTCTGGCCACTGGCATGGCAGCACAATGGCGAAGAGCAAACATGGATCAAACCAAACCGAGCTCAACAAACACAGACTGTTTAGCAAACTAGTACCATTCCATGCAAATTTTTATTCGACAAAAAACCTGCTTTGCGATTTTGAAAATGAAAAAGCCCACCATTTATGGCGGCAGATTTTAATTTATAGCAGCTTATCCTGTGAATGAAGCGACAATATAAGGCGCATGACTTGCAGTGAATAATCATTTTTGTGTTTACTTTTGACGTTTAGCTACGGGAGGCATGATGTATGTTCTGCTTGACAGATTTCGCTGAGAGAATTAAACGTAGTTTAGTAATCAACATGCAAATTGAAAACATGTGGGGCGATAAAAATTTGTTTCTGGCCCCTATAAACGGATTTCTGGCCACTAAAACGTCTGAGCGCATAAACTATAGTAGGCATTAGACATAAAGGTGATAAACGGGTCATACTTTCCACGCAATGTAAAGCTGCTGTCGAAAGAGCTGGAAGTCATGGGCTTTGACCAGCAGTGGGATAATGCAGGTTCACAGTAACCAGTGTGGTTGCAGCCGCAGCACAACGCAAGGATTTGTCCGTAAAGAATCTCACATCTGATTGAAATTATAACGAAACATTTTGAACGAGTTTCCTGTTTATATATTTACATCTTTATGCCATCTACATAGTAAAGCTTAGAAAGTAAAGAGGGACCCTCAATTAACCCTAGTTGACATTTTTACGCAAAATGATCCGTTTGTTTTTTTATTTTATTTAATTTTTATTCTCCTCTCTCTTGACCTCGATCTCGCCGGATGGATGAGGTCTATGGTGGAACGCCAGTGGCCCAGAAGACGCCTGTTCACTCTTGCTTTAAAGACAAACGGGTTATATGTGGCAGGGAACACAGACGCTGGCAGAGAGTTTCATACTTTGGCTGTGCGCATAATAAATGTGGAGGAGAAGCGCTGAGTACGACTGGACGGGATATCAACCAAGTGCGGATGGTACTTTGCAGTAAGTCAGGTAGTCCGGTAATAAAATGGCGATAATGGGAACAGGTCGTGGAGCTACTGCGCACACTCCGAAGTACAGTCTGTAGAAGACCAACAGGCAAGCAACATTACGCCGATGACACTAACTACACTATACTAAAACTACATTACGCTGATTTTAACAATAGTGTTAATTAAAACTCATGTATTAGATGCTTTATTAAGACACATTGAGTTCAAATATTTATCTTTTTCCGTTACCCAATTCACTTCATTACTACAGCACATAAATTAATTGAAAATAATTAAGCACAGTAAAATGACGTAAGTGAACGAATGCAGTCGAGCTATGCTGGGAGTGGGCGCGATGCATTCTGCAGCATTGTTCATGTGTGAACTCAATTAGATAGTTTCGCTCTTCGTGACAGACTTACATGCCGACCACGACGATAGCAAGACTAATTGGCGGAGAAGAAACCTCGTGATACCTATGGAGACTGGTAAGCCGGGCTGCGCAGACGTCTCCGTAACCACGCCCACTTTCTCCCTTGCATCATGTAAACTAAGCTTAAATTACGTTTCAACACATTACATGTCGTTAACCTCTATACAAATCAGTGTTTACATTTCTAACGCACCTCCTACTTAAAACATCAACTGAGTGCTAATCAACATTTCACAGAGCTGCATGTATACTGCAGATAATAAATAGGTAGACGTCTTTAGGTAACTTCTCCTACGATATAGTGGTTTCCATTTGTAATATTGTAGGATACTTGTCTGATGCTTTACCATACGACGCTAGTAAAACGTCGTCATTATCACTAAATCACTCAATGCTCTCATAATAATAGCCGATGTGGACAAGGCCGTGATAATGAAAATTCAACAATAAATAAAGGATATGAAAGGAGAACACATGGCAATAGGGTCAACCCACCTGACAGCGGTGCAGGCAAAAGCCCGAAGGGACTCGGTCGGATAAAACGATCGTATAACCGGAGTAGACAGGTCGTGGCCCGGCCCGTATCTGATCCGCAATTCCATTACATAATTTATGGAGGGATTCGGTGTCCTCTTGTCCACCGGCAAATGTATACGTTACCACAATACTCTGTTTCATACCAAAATCTGTTCCTGACAAAACGGTATATCTCGGAATAATTCATGAGCTATCCTTGTGAAACAAACTGTTAAAGAACTGGCATGAAATAAGGAATTCGCAGACAAATTATAGGAAAACTAAAACTAAAAACAATTGACATAGCTCTACTATTTGTATATAAACCTCAAAACAAACTCCACATGTATAAATGTTGACACAATGTTGGTAAGGTCAACGGCTGACATGTCGCGCATAAAGTGGTTGTAACATATGATCACAAACGCCTATCATAATGTGCAATCTTGTTGTCACTGATATCGTTAGTGATATGAAACAGCGAGCGACTATGCCACCCACGTGGCCCGGAACTCGGAATGAGACGCCGTACATTTGGCCGCGATCCAACAGACAATTTACGACGAAGTAAAATTAAAATGTGCAATGTTTCCATATCACGCGTCATCATCGACTATGGACATAGTCATCGTGATGATTCTACACTTTTATTTAAATTCTTAATACGACTTAGGCTGGCGGATTCACATAGCCCGCATAAATTGCGCCTCTGTAATCCCCCGTTATTCGATTGAAAGGATTACGGTGTTCTTTATCTGCCCTCGAAAGGGGACCGGTTGTAATGACAAAAAGAGACAAATTGAGGAAGTCAGTCCTCGCCTCCTTTCACAAGGAATGGATGTTTTAATTTTAACTGGTGCTATGCTATTTTTAACTGCTGACGGATTAATAGGTCAGCAACATCATACAATGAGATCGAAAATGAGCATAATGCGTTTATAATGGGAATTGTAACAGGAATGCATATAGCAAACAAAAATAACTACAAGAAGGAAAAATATTTATGATCATCGGATTTGTATTGATAAAGTTATCTATTGTCATTATTCCAATACACAAATATACAAATAGAGAAGCTAACAGATCGCCCCAACTTTCCGCGCTTTGTGTAATAGATACAAAAGCATAGTATTCAAACTTTATCAAGAGTCTCTTAATGTATTCTAAATACATTTGTAATTCTAAGATCGCAAGTGTAGTGTGTAGACTAGGGGTTGCACAATAAAAGTGCGGATGTCAAAGAGACGGGCGGGTGTACCGAGCGAGCCCTCCTCGTGAACAAACTCTGCACTTTTATTGCGGACTCACCCCTCGTGCAGCGAGACCACTCGACTGCGAAATACATAATCATTACAGATAAAGGATCCCTACGACAATATTGTGGCAAGTGCACTGAATTATTAAAACTTTGTTTTAATATGGTGATGAATTGAGTCAGGTTACATTTATTTAGGAGTTCAAAACCATGAAATCATAGATGAAATTATGTTACACTGTTATTATCTCCAAATCTTTTGCTGAAAAGCATTGACAGTCAGAAAAGCTCATGAAATCAAACTTTGAAGAGTTTGCAGACAAGCCTAAGCGTGTTACCAAATTATTAAAATTCTTTATTTGCTTCGTTTTAGACATTGCTTTCTACAAATATATGCCTTCTAGATCTGTGCCTGCCCAAACTACTTTCTATGAACTGTCAGTGCCAGACTGAGCTTATCCAGTGTTTCTCTTATCTATTTTTAGATTCGAATACTAAAAATAATCGAATGGTAGGTGTGATGATGAGCAGGCCATTAGTGAAGCGAGGCATGCGCCGGTCACCGTCCGCCGTGTTTACAATGCAAATCATCGAGCGTCGCCTGCGCACCTCGCTCGCGCAACGCATCCAATCGGCCGACATGTCATGTGGAGCGAAACTACCCACTATACTTTCGTAGGGAACATACGAACAAATCATATGCACTTTCGACTGGCTCTAATAAAGTATAATGTAGTGCGTTTAATTAAGTAATTATCTGAAGGGCTTTCTACTAATTTTATGGCAACAATATGACATCATCAAATATATTAGGGTAGGCTTCTCTGTTAACTCATTCATAAGTGCCCATGTAGGTGTATGTGAATTAAAATATTTTTCTCAAACATGCATGGAAATATTGTCATTATTTTCGAAAAAAGAACACGCGAAGTATCGAATTTACGGAAAAATAAAATCAAATACATTCCAGGAGCGTTTTTTGAATTTGGAACATTACAACGCTCCAGTAATGTTGTATGAAATGGCGTAAATACTCTTTGATTGGATCCCTTATCATTCTTGGCATACCAAAGTACGTCTCTTTGCTTAGTACAAATTGCGTTCACGTGGCTGTATAGCCATAAATGCGTTTGCCTTTCGGCACAGATGACAAATAGAAAATTAGCGGCGAAGCTGAAAATTCGTCTTGATTTGTTATTTACATACTTAATAAATAAAAATTTAATTAAAATGAACTCCCACGGTTCAGAGAGTGAAATGGTGATTGATTGTACTCGACCATATTTAAGATCAGAAGCCAAATTGGCAATGGAAAACCTGCTTCCAGCGAAGTCAAAAGAAAAATACATTAAAGTATGTCATATTTCCCTGCATTTTTTTTGAGAAAAGCACTATATATGCCTCGGCGGAAATGGCAATTGCCTGTCTCGTATTAGTGAAGTCCGCGCCTTCGGCTCGGCCTTCATACTAGACCTGCAATTGCCTATTTCTCGGCTTTTGCAATAATGTACTATTGATTTGATTGACTTCCAGTCTAACTGGATCCAGCTGAATACCAGTATTTTACACGAAGCGACTGACTATCTCTGCCTATCGACCTCCACAACCCAGTTACTGTGTGATACGATACCCTTTGGTAAGACTGGTTGGCACTTTCGGACTTCTGACGATCCGTAACGACTGTCAAAGATCCACGAATGACAGCAAGGACCAACGGCTTAACGTGCTTTCCGAGGCACGAAGGGGTCCCAGCCACGGACCAACCGCGGCAAGTGTAGCTTAACCTAATCGATCAACCCATGTGACTGTTATTACTTAGACACAAGCCCTCATGGCAACAATATGACATGATTGCATTTTTTATTTATGTAATTCAAAGGCTTTGTCATCATCACTTAGAGATTGCGTCAAGTTTATATTAAGTTTTAGAACGGATTTGTAGCAAAATACTTATGGCTCCGTGCACAAAAAAAACTCTCTTTTGTCTATTTCTTATCTAATTGTGAGAAAACTTGAAATAATCGAAACGTTAAGTCTGTGTAACTATAAAAGTACAGTTTTCATGGTGCTAAACCATTCGTGTCAGTCACAGCAGCTGTTAATAGTTTCATCATTTTTGTGCTCTCCAAAATATAGTTTATTTCGCCGTTGATTAACTTAATGAAGATATTGTATAATCATTAAATAAAATTTTGATTATATTTTAAGGATAGCTGTGATTTTTAAATTTCTTGATATAATTTGCTAAATACTAGGAAAAAATATATTACTGACAGGGTTTAAACAAAAAAAAAGCCTTTTTCCAATATTATTTTTCTGCTATATTTCGTATGGAAGTTGAAAAAAGTGGTTCAGCCACATGCAAGTAGACCATATAATCATGTTGGTGATATTTTTTTATGTCAAAATCAAAAGTAGTTTCTTGTAGAATGATGATCAAATGTCAGTCTCGCGTCATTTTTCGGAAAACTTGATGTGAATATTAGTGATTTACCGTGAATACTTAATTTATTTGAAAAATCCCTTTCAGCCACATGCAAAACAAAGAACACGACTTTTCAAATCACAAATAATTTTGTTTAAATTATTTTTCCCTTTCTCACAAACAAAGAACAGAAACTGATCAAAATCAGTCGATTTCGTGCACGGCCCCTTAATGGTTTTTCAGAATGAAACTATTGTAGAGTAAGTAGTGTTACATTTTACAGTTCATTCTACCGAGGATATAGAAAAGGGCCGTTCTTGTCTACGAAGTACAATCTCTAGTCGTACATGCTAAAGAGCTCGCAATAGTCCACGGCTTGTTTAGCAACCAGGGCTCACTCTCATTAATCAATACACATTCTCTTTTTTTTAAACGCTACGTTTATTTAGCATTTTCTTTTGGTAATTCCGAACAATTTTATCCGCTAGTATGTCAGAGCTACTACAGTAATTGTCTTAGAGCACAATTATCTTTATTAAGTGTATTTAGGCCGGCAGTTCCTGTAATAACCTTAACGATACATCGTGCATCGTCTCTTATAATATAACATGTTAGTAAGTACGTGTGAATGACACATCAACGACTTGAACCGTGAAACAGTAGGTAATGTGGTAAAACGGGAAGAGCTTTAACGTTTGGTAGAGTGGAGATAATTGATAATGGGAGAGAGGTGTGCGATGAATACAAGTTACCGAATATAAAAACACTTCGTACCTATTTCTCCTTTAGCACTAGAGTGCACGCGCGGGCTATAGCCCAGGGTGTAATATTTTGTCGTATATAATTTTGCCATTATGATAAAAATAAAGATGTTTATTAATTATATATTGTGTTTTACTAATTTTCTGTCTTATTTAGAGAATTAATTGACTCATACGTGGTATACACCTGTAGCCCGCGCGTTCGCTCAAGCAGTATTTACAGGCGCGTGCAACTGTAGTGTTAGGGTTTATAAGCATAAATACAATAGATCTGTTTTACACTTCAAAGAGGAACTTTGAAGTGTAAAACAGATCTATTGTTAGTGGCTAAGCACCAATTTAGACCTTATTTGGCGGCAAGATAGGGTCCAGTATGAGTCCTGATGCAATCAGCTGAGTGGCAGATTGCCTCTGGCATATTTACAAAGCGACCCCTTCCCTCAATCTGTTATAAAATTACGATTCGCTGAGATGATTAGCAGCCGATTCGTTCTGCCTTTTTCTGAAATACTGGTGACGCCAGAACAGACTCTTTACAATATGATATTTTTTGCTAAATCGGAGTCGCTAATGCGGACCGTTTATTTGATTAACCAAAATTGGTGGCTTATATTATCCAACTAGCCGCTCTTTCTAAAATAAAAGTACGTTAATCCTTATAATATCAGCTATCTGCTAGTGAAAGTCCCGTCAAAATCAGTCCAGCCGTTTCAGAGATGAGCCGAAACAAACAGACAGACAAAAAATTTAAAAACCGTTTTTCTTTTTGTTATATTACCGTACATACTTTCATATGGCTTTAGTAAAAAGCTGTTATTTTGACATTACAGACAATTAAATTTTATTGATTTGTATACAAGAGCAGATTTTAAATAAAATTAATAATCAACTCAGGTAATCCTGAGCTAAGTAAGTACATAAGTCATTAACAGTTAAACCGATACTAACTTTAACACTATAACACTGTAACCATACTCATTGTCAAATGAAATAAAACGAACGAGACATCTGTATCGTATTATATTCCTAACAAGATAATGAATGAAAGTTGGCAGATAACGAAGATTTGTCTAACAGTGTCAAGGTCACCGCGTGTTGGACTGTGTTGCCAACTAATACACAAAACACTGCGTCCACGCATTCGTGATTTACAAGAACAAATAACTTTGTTTAGTTTAGACATTCAACACATTTATAACATTCCTAGAATCGCAGACGTGGTTGAGATTGAATGAAAGTAAATAATGAGAAAGCCACACCAAAGCTAAGTGTTCTCTCTTGCTCATGCTTTATCCGTAGCAACTAAAAGGAATAGTCTTCGTAAAGAAGATATAAGATGGCTGATAAGAAATCTGACGCATAGTGCATTAAATTATGCAACAAGAATAGTGTTCTGGCCAGGGCTTGTTAACGTTACCAAATAAAAAAATAATAACCGTTACGTAACGTTAAATTTAGAGTTATACCTACTAACGTTACAAAAATTTAACGTTACTTGATAACATTACCAGTAATATAACGTTAATTAACATTAACAAAAATACGATAACTAAAGTTAATTTAGCTATTTTGCCGTTATGTGGGTAAGAATCAGGCAGATTCAGGCAACGTTTTGATCGGCTCGGCATCAGAGAGGCGCGAGGGCGGGCTCCCGCCGCGCCGCACGGCTCAGGCCCCACTACTTACATCTCACCCGTTTAAAATAACGATAAAATAATAGTCGCATAAATAACGTTAAATCGATTACCTATATTTTAATAATAACGTTAACTCTGTCAATACAAGGTAACGTTATGAAAATTTACCGGTATTTAAAGGCCTGGTTCTGGCTAGACTAATTGAACCCATTAGCAACACAAAACGTAACGATAACATTTCAACTATTTTCTAAGTTATTCAATTAGTTTACAGCACAACCAAAGGTAGGAGCGCACTGGTGCGTGCTTGTCCACCCAGCGTATCAATCGTTTATCGCTCTATCAACATCTACACACAATGTTATCGTGCAGGCATCGCGACGAGACCGCGGGCCGTCAACACAGCCACAAACAATTTGCACCCAATTTAAGATGCATTGTCAACACAGCTATTCAAACAACATTTTGACAACACCATAAGCGTCATATGATAAGCTCATAACTTCATACAGCCCCGCTAATAGCTAATGTCAACATAAATTCTCTTACATGACAGCCGACTATTAAGTGTCCATGCGAATAGTATTGCAAGCGGAGAAAGTGTTACGAGAGGACTTACATCTGACCAATGACACAAAAAGCCTACTTCAATGGACATAAGGGTCAAATGTAAGCCTTGATGTTTCGCAATAAGAGTTATATTAAAATGACCATAATACCGAGGGTCTTAATCCAAAGCCCCAGGGTGTATTAGTGACGAGTGGCCTCCCCTATTTGAATACGCCGCTCGCGACAGTTTAAACATTTAAATCGCTTAATCCAATGAGACGGGTCTGCTGTCCATCGAAGCGTAAAACTGTAAGAACACGAACGGATTTTAAATTTGATACAAGCGTAAAAATCAATGGTATGCTAGCGAACTAGAATTTGCAGGAATATGAGATCATAGATTTCTGTACTGGAAAGTTAATTACAACAAGAATAGATTGCATATTATCGTAAACTATTTCCTGTTCGATTTTATGTTCTCTTATAATTTTAAAGCAATAGGAAACTGCTGTATTTACATGCATTTAGAAAAGGAATAATTAGAAAGGCTTCGTATCGGTGTCGGGGGAGTGCGGGGGCGCGGCTGGGCAGGGCTGCAACAGGGGGCAAAACAAAGTATCCAATTTCTCCACTTCCCCACTTCCGACGCAATTACGACACAATATTGTGGGGCTGTGGCGGCACGGCCTGACCGCAGCCCGACTGAAATCTAGGCACCGCAGCAATCTTGTTACGGAACATAAAATACACTCTTATTGTTCGACCAGTTTTTTCGCAAAACCTATTCAAACAAAGAAACTTGTGAGTACCTAAGTACCGGGTCTACAGGTGTTTGCTTTCCGTTTGAATACAACTGAACCGTAATGACTCAAAACATTAATCTTCATAATTTGACAACGAAAAAGGAAGAATAAACGTTTTAAAACAGTAAACTGTAAGCTCTTAAGCATTTACAAAAGTAACAAACGAGACATTTCTCGGGGACTTTCTCCAGTCTCCTTTTTTGACAGCGAAGTATGATTGTTCTCAAATCGGTTACCTCATTCTCCCAAAAACGATTCTAAGAGGACTTAACGTCCAAAATAACTGTAATGTTAAATGAAATATCCTGTTAACTAGAAAATTTGATTAATTAAGATATTGGTTGAGTACAAAGCCACTAGAAGCCCTGGCAGTTGTGGGTTGAAGGGATCCCTCCGACATTAAATGCGATGATAACATAATGCGTTGACAGCTCGGATTGTTACATTATGGAGCATTACTGCACCCTATTTTTCCACAAAGCTGACAGCTACATCCACCTTACAATTCGGTTAATTTTCTTTCAAGTAAGGTAAATTAGGGTTTCAGATCCGAGGAAAGAACAAGACATCACAAATAGAAAATTCAATGTCAATAAAAACTTCAAACGATCTTAGATGGACTTTTTTAAGCAACCCTGGCAAAAGTGTATACCTGTATTACAGGTTAATAAAAATACAAACAATACCCGGAAGTATCATTCAAACACTGAAAGAGTGGGAAATCTAATCGACAATTTGAGCTGAAAACACACCTTTTCCCCTCCGTTACAATTACTAAAAAGAAATCTCACACAAACCCTATTTTGTTCAACAGTGGCACAATACAAACTTTCATATTTACAAAACAAAGGAAAATTCTTTTGAACAACGAGAAAGCTCTTATCGCCGTGAGCGTCGCGTTAAAGACACTTCACAGAGATTTGAGGGCGCCAAAGTTATTGTTCTAACCATAATACTTAGACCCTCCCCGAGCTCTGTCTACGGGCTTCATCGAGCGGGAGAACCGGGGACCGAGGATCGAGAAACACGGGGGGATAATATGTGTCAAAGATCTCCGCTGAATGTTCCAACGAGGGCACTCGGTTCACGAGCGCACGCGTCTTAATCATGTGACCCTTTGTGACAACATAATCACACTTGATTCGTGCCAACTAATGCCGTCAGCCAAGCCATTTGTTACCTGATCTGTTGTCAATATGCGACAAAAATTGAACATCAATACAACACATTAGGCGTTTTCCAACGAGTTATTGTTATGCGGCGATTCTGTAAATAGCTGAAGCGAATCGTAGTGTGCCTGCCAATAAGTATTCATATTTCACTTGAAAACCTTGCAGGTTGCTTGTTTTGACGGCTAATTGTCATTTTATCCTGTCTAGTGAGTTGCGGTGACTCACGTTATTGCGAAAACATGAGGCTCAAGGTCGGCGGCGCGATTGATAGATAGCAAACACCGCATAAACGGGCCTGTTTCAGCTGTAATTATTATTGCATACGTAAATGCATTCACACAACGCTTGCCAAATTGCACCTGACGTTAGCAAACGTAAATTTGGAGTAAAGATAAAATCTGTGCAGCCATGTAAATAAATGGTGTCGTTAGTCGGGCTTATTGCACAAACTAAGACATTATTCTTTGCTTATGTTCCAAATAGGGTAATTAACATTGACTTACAGAACATTAATCTGCCTAGCCTTTTCCCAACTACGTTGGGGTCGGCTTCCAGTCTAACCGGAGCAGCTGAATACTAGTATTTTACATGGAGTGACTGCCTGTCTGACCTCCACATCCCAGTGACTTGGTAAGACGGTACGTCTTACCAAGTCACATACTGTTTGCCTTGGTAATACTGGTTGTCAAAGTTTCCGGCTTCTGACGACCTGTAATGACTTTCAAAGATTCACGAATGAAAGCCGAGACCAACGGCTTAACGTGCTTTCCGAGGCACGGAGGAGTCTCGGCATGTAAAGATGGTCACCCATATATGGACCAAACCCGGCAAGCATAGCTTAACCTGATGGATCGACCAGTGTGGCTGTTATTACTTAACCACGAGCTCCTCTCTATTGACTTACAGAACATAAACAACATTATGCTATTCACTACCACTTACCAGGATCTGCAGCCAGCTGCCTGTACACTGCCAACGCCACGTCGTCCTCACTGACGAAGTCCCACAGGCCATCGCAGGCCACCACCACGAAGTCTTCGTCGCCATCCAACTCGACTGTCGCGATCTCAGGCCTCGCCGTCACGTATGGCTTGTATTGTGCGTCACCTGGACAAGAACAAAATCATATTATGTGAAGAAGATTAAGAATGCGTTGAAGGACGTCTTTAAGACGCTGGACTAGACTGGATAGGGAATCAACAATAACGGCGAGTACATCTCACACCTTCGTTTTGCCGATGAGATCGTCATAATGGCAGAGACGATGGAACAGTTAGACCAGATGCTGCACAGCCTAAATGGAGCCTCTCGGCATGAATTTAGGCAAGACGAAAGTCACAGACTGTCGAGTCCAATCCACATAGAAGAGTCGCTTCTCGAAGTTGTGAAGGAGTATGTCCACCTAGGGCAAGCCATCCAGCTAGGTAGACACAACTTTGAGAAAGAAGCCGACAGGAGGATCCGGTTGGACTGGGCAGCGTTTGGAAAACTCCGTCAAGTCTTTTAGTCGCCTATCTCGCAATGTTTGAAGACTAAGGTCTTCAACCAGTGCGTCCTGCCCGTTATGACATACGGTGCCGAAACGTGACATTGACAGTCGGGCTGGTCCACAAATTTAAGGTCGCTCAGCGCGCTATCGAGCGGGCTATGTTCCGAGTTTTTATGAAGGATAAATTCAGGAATTAAATTATCCGGAAGAGAACCGGAGTTACCGACATAGCTTGCAGTGTAAGCAAGCTGAAGTGGCAGTGGGCTGGCCATGTTTGTCGAAGGACCGATGGCTGGCTGAGCAGACGAGTCCTGGAGTGGAGACCGCGTATCGGAAAGCGTAAAGTGGGACGCCCCCCAGCTAGATGGACCGACGACCTCAAAAAGGTGGCTGGAACAGACTGGATGCGATGGAGGGCGGATGACAGTGTTGTGGCGCAGCCTGGGAGAGGCCTATGTCAGTGGACTGCGATAGGCTGAGTTGATTGAAGATTACGAATTTAGAAGAACACGGTAAAGATAGATATTTCTGGTTAGAAGATAATAATTTTCGCTGGTAATGAAATTTTCAAGGACTTTTTATCGAAACAATGATGATTTCATCCATCCATAACATTTTATGTAGGTAGAGGTAACTAGTAATAGTGTTTGTTAAGTAAAAGATTTTTGGGGGTAAAGCATGGACGAATATTTGTATTAAAAAGATTGTTATATTTTTCTTCTTATTTATAAATGCAATACATGTTATAAAAATGTGCTAATTTAAGGTTAAAGCCACATGCAACTGATGCAACCTAAGTCAGTGGTTTAAGAAACAACAGGTTACACCTTGCTATTAGCTTATCGCCTTCGTGCACCGCAGTAATGGTTTCACTAACAACTTAAATGTATACTTGTATAGTAAACAACCTCTTATGTTAGTACAGTCAAAGTGTAACGACACTACTTGACAATGGTAACTAAGCAAAGCAAGGCATTAAGTCCGCCTTTGTACAGTTTTTACTTGTGCATAAAGTTTTAATAAATAAATAATAAAATAACAATAAAGCTAACGGATACTAGAAAAAAAATCCTAAGTGAAATATCGACATCAAAAAGTGACGTGCCCATGCCCTAGTTATACGTAAATTGTTAAGGCGCGGTAAGAAGCAAATCTTTAGGTATTTCGTAGCGGGAACAAATGGGTGTTTGGTATGTAAAAAGTCATAGAACAAAAGTTGTTGTTTATGATTTTAGTCCTGCAAGGTTGTTAATGCGTTACCAATAACCCTGTAAGTACATATAACATACACATATGAAAACGACAATGTGACAGCAATATGAGCATCCGATACAAGTCAATCCGTACCAAACTAATCTTGCGTGAAAATCTGAGGATAGCTTGTCGGTGAGAAGGGGGATAGAGTAAACGTTCGGGGCTTAATCTCCCATGGAACGCGAAATCGATGAGTTTCATCCCGATACGTAGGGATATAGGCCTCCGGCCAGAAGTGTGAGGAAAATGTCAACATTATTATGTTACTATGCCGTCGTCGCCCTTAAGTGTCCTTGATAGGGATGTGAATATTGATATTTGTCGATAAATTCTATGAATGTAGGTAATAGACATATTATAAGTTTTAACCAATAAGTTTACAAAATTAAAACGCTGGCTCGGTATTAAGACTTATTGGTAATCACTACCTAATTTGCCAATTGAAACCGAGAATTATTTATCATTAAATTATTCAGCTGCTAATTGGCATTTTAATATATTAAAATTAAAAGAAATATTGCACTACCAGGTACGAAACATGAGCTAAATGCTGTGTTAACCTAAAGTTACAAATACAATACTTAGACACAGTCTTTTTTTTTTTTTGTAAAAAAAAAAAACTTTTTTTATCGACACTCGACACTGCTCTTCCTTACACTCCCGTGCAATCCCTAAACAGTGCGTGTCCGAGGTGATCGATATAGCGGTGTAGTGCAGTGGGGTCTGGGGTTGTTCCGAAGGGAGTGCCTCACGCGAGGGTGGGTCCCGCCTGGCGACACCGCGGCGCCAACACCGCTCAGACATTCATACTATTGTTATAAAGAAAGGAGGTAAATTGTAAAGTCAATACGACAAAAAAAAGTTGGAAAAATTTAGGAGTATGGGAGGCATTTTTTTATTTGAAATTAAGTAATAGGTAATTAAGTTAACTATGTATATGAAAGAGAAGTCTTTATAGAATGATGAAGCATATAAAACAATTTTAAAATTAATCTTCAAAAAAAATGTAATGTTAGAATGTTTATTTATTTATTTTCAACTAACGTCTATCCTTACAGGTAATATTAACCTATTGCGATAGCGTAGGTAAGCCTTTAGTGTATGAAACTTTGCGCTAGTGACCGTTGTACTCCCTTTTGAACGTATTTAAATACATTTATTTTAGTGGGGTCCAAGTGCTCATCGAGTATTTCGAGACATCGCCAAAAGGTAGGTCGACTCTTCACGTGACCAGAGGGCTGGCCTATTTTTAGGCCGAAGAATCAGCATTGCCATCCAACGTGGATAAGTTAGAATAAGATTAGATAAGTAACTAATCTTATTCTAACTTATAATTAACTTATTATTATAATTACATTTTGTAACTTAGTACAAATAAAGCATTCTTTGTGAACTCACTCAGAGAACAACAAAATAGGTCCGAGTCACTAGCTATAAGGTTAAAAGTGCGGAGTGCACGCGTCAGTGGCGCCTCACTTAAAAGATTGGTTCGTGCGCGCGGCTCCGCCAGCAGCCGTGGCTGTTGTCGTCGCCACACGTACCTGTCCGGAACACACAAACCTATGTGCCCCAAAATGTCCGCATTATGTACCTTCCCTCTAAGTATCTTGAATATGTACGAGACATAAAGGGCCCTAGAGTTAGGTACAGTCAGCAACAAAAGTCGATTAACATTTCACTTTCCTAAATCTTAATTATTGAACCAAATATTTAATTAAAATCGGAACAGAAGTAAAAGGTAAAGAAAAATAACTCTATGCTACATACCAAATATTTAATTAAAATTTTAATTAAATATTTGGTTCAATAATTAAGATTTAGGAAAGTGAAATGTTAATCGACTTTTGTTGCTGACTGTACCTAAACTTCGAATACAGATTTTGGCTCTATCAATGTTAATATTAGCTAATAGTAAAGATTAAAGGTATAATTCAAAAGCATGTCTATGGTAACAATTTGACAGTGACAGCGCAGTAGCAGTAAGTAAGGGCACTTTGGGCGATCCAGTCGTTAGAAGGGAGTATTCCCGTTTGAGCACCTATATGCATTGATCACCAAAGGTATTCTCTAATGGGAATACCTCTGGTGCTCAATGCATAGTTGCTCAAACGGGAATAATGGACCCAAGCCTCTAATTGACTTCCAAATGTTTTATACGCCCGACCTTTTGTTTGCCATGTTGACCAGCGCAACTTTAAATAAGTATTCCTACCACACTCGTTATGAATGGTATATTGGTATCCTGACAATTATATTCAAATATGACATGCGTGACATTGATATTATTATGATGAATCATAATTTATATAGTATTGTTCCTTTCAGTGCTTGTTTAGATTACTTTTTATTGTTCACATTTATTTCTCGGTACATTATATGTTTAACACTTAACACACTACTAAGGTCAAAGCTTTCGATATAGCCACTAAAATCGTGATTTTATTGCAAACACTGTAGAGCTTGCTACATGATTAAATTTTATTTTTCTTGACATCACAATTAGTCTTTGTCTAAGTAGTACTACCTAAAATATTGTTCGACCTAGATCAATGGACAGACAGAATGACAAAACAATTGAATTACACTCTATAAATCAGCGCAGCTTAACGACAGCATTGATTTATTGATCGCTTCAGTAGTAGATTAAAACTTGCCAAAACTGCTTATAAATACTACTCTTAATCTAATTTCCGAAATCATCTTATAAATAAAATTCTCGTGTCACAATGTTAGTTACCATACTCCTTCGAAACGGCTTGACCGATTTTTATGAAATTTTATATGCATATTTAGTAGGTCAGAGAATCGGCTACTATCTATTTTTTTTTTAAGTTTTAGGTAGGTAGGGTAGTGTAGGGTAGTGTAGGGTAGTGTAGGGTAGGGTAGAGTAGGGTAGGGTAGGGTAGGGTAGGATAGGGTAGGTAGGTAGGGAGGTAGGGTAGGATAGGATAGGATAGGGTAGTGTAGGGTAGGTAGGTAGGTAGGTAGGTAGGTAGGTAGGTAGGTAGGTAGGTAGGTAGGTAGGTAGGTAGGTAGGTAGGTAGGTAGGTAGGTAGGTAGGTAGGTAGGTAGGGTAGGGTAGGGTAGGGTAGGGTAGGGTAGGGTAGGGTAGGGTAAGGTAGGGTAGAGTAGAGTAGAGTAGTGGAGTTTGTACTATATATAGCTTTTGACAGAACGAAGTCTGTCAGGTCAGCTAGTAATATATAATATAGTCCTCCAGACCGAATTTCGGCCATTCTCAATAGAGACTAACCATCTATGCGAGAGATATTATAGTGCACAAGTGTGTGCGCAGACAGGTGCACTCACTCTTCCCTCACTGTCATAGTCCGATGGGACGGCAATCCGACACGACCGAAGAGAGATCAGGTAAAAATCTCACGGTGAAAACATATGTGAAGTGAGCTTGAAGTGACGTGTAACTCCACCTGATGCTTGGGATTGACATTATTGACATCTCACTCCACGTTCACTTCACTTAAGTTTTCACGGTGAGATGATTACAGAATAGCACTGCTGATGCTTGGGATCGACACTATTGACAGCGCACTCCACGCTCTCTTCACCTAGTTTTCACGGTGAGATGTTTACAGAATTGCACTGCAGGAGCAGGAACAACCGGTATGACACCGCCAACTTCCAAACTCCTGGCTTTTATTGAGAAATTCCTAAGGGTACGAACTGAGTGCACGCTCGACTCGAGCGTCCAGCGGGGCGGCGCATGCGGCGTTCATGTTAAACACATGCAATCCCTCGCGAGTGTCCTGAGTGGCAGCGAGCAGCGTGGCGAACAATCTTTCGACGATTGCACGCGACGCAAAACGCCCCGCCGCACGCCTTTTCACTCAGGCCGTACACTAATGGAAAAACCCAATATTACTTTGCCCGACCTGGGTATCAAATACTCAGAGAGTAGTCACGAGACCAACGAGGCAGTTAAAATAAAAATGGCAGTCATAAGGACTGTCGACAAAAGTGAAATCACAAAGGTTTGGAATAACTGTTCTTTTTTACATATAGTTTATGGAAAGCGTTCGGTGACGATGACGCGAGTTCCATGATTTTTGTTCACCCAAAAAGTGTTCAACGCGCCTAAAGAAGCTTTGTTAGAGCTAATAATTAAATAGAACGATTTATATATCATTTTGTTTTATTTAATATCCAATTATTACCAAACACCATGTCGACATTTATTTATTAGAAATCGCGTAGTGGCGCTGTCAAAACTGTCAACAGATAATCACAACTGTTGCTAGCAAATCTCTGACATCCCCCTTTCTAAGCGTAGCGCTTGGGAAGAATGAAGTTTTCACTTCAAAATAAATCAATATTATTCTGAATCATACCAGACGATCGAAAGAACATGCCAGACTATTAAGCCACACACTTGAATAAAGAAAAAAATAAACAGCAGGAGGCTAACCCCCCATTACCCACAGGACTTCAAACAGTCATCGACAAAATGCGAACGAGAATACATGTGTGTGTAATGTCATACTTAGCAAAATATCACCCTCGAAATTGAGATTCAATAGAGCCTTGGCTGCACGACAGTAGGTACATCTCGGGCAACCCCAACGTGTTAACGACAAACCAACTTCATTGTAAAACAAAACCGCCAAAAATTAACACGAACCCGTCTATTCATCGCAATCGGTAGCATCATTAGCGTTGTTTTACCGAATAAAGGCGCGTCCCATCTGCGGGGTTCGTATTAACAGCGTAATGATCGGCACACGCCGCTCGCATCCCGCGTGAGAAATGGCTCGCAACCGCCCGCCGATAACAATAAAACGACCTATTAACTTTCCACTTTTACGCCTACAAGGGAGCTGAAACCCTTTTCAATGTTTATCATGTTTATTTTTGTATTGAAATGTTTTTTGATATTTGTTGTTAATATCAGTGTAAACATTCTTGCACTTAAGAATTTTTAGAGATGCCATGGCAATTAAGTTAATTAGTTTGTGGCTCACCGAACAAGTCACATATTGTATTCTTACTTTTTGATGGATAAACGTTAGATATTATTATTACCTTTATTTAAATAAATACATATTTTTAAATATTAGAATATAAAAACATAATTTAAAAAAAAAAATATAGCCCACTGGTATCGGGAACAAGGTCCAAGCAAACAATGCGAGCCGTGTCCAGAAGTACCACTTTCTGAATCAAGCCCTTGATCCAGCTGCCCAACAAGAGCCTTCTTATAAGTTTTATGATTTGACGTAACTCGGGACCCTGGGGACCCCCTCCCGGACCTTTGGATGGCGTACGAGGGGCCGAAACCAACTCGCAGAAGCCCTTTACACGTTTTTAATGTTATGATGAGGCACCAAACGACGATTATCCCTGTTCGCACTATGCAAATGTAACCAAGGACAACCCCCGGTTGGTTCAGGACTATTACAGGATACGGAAATAAAGAGAAATTGAACTATGGGCTTAGGTGGCTAAAGTGAACTGCTTACCTAGAACTATGGAAAGACTATAAACGACTTTATTTATTTGCGAGTATCAAAACATGTCGCAAAAACGCCGCATTTTTTTATTGCGTAGACTCAGCAGTTTGATTTTTTTTTAGAGCTCCAAGGGATTTTAGCCCTACGTATTTGATATTAATTTCAACTTGATACCTCGACGCGTTCTCTGATAAAAATGGTCTTGACCTACTAACGGACAGACATACAGACGGACAGCGAGGTGATCCTATAAGTCCGTTAAGATCCGTTTATTCCTATCGAGGTACGGAACCCTAAAATTGGAATGCCGCTCTTTGCTTACCAATGCATCAAGGCTCGTACAGACTAGTGCAATATAGCGGGCGCGACGCGACACTAATAGCACAATTTCTTTGTCGGTGCCTGTCGCGCCCGCGATATCGCGCGAGTCTGTACGAGCCTTCACTCGAGACCGGCTGGACAGATTTCCTTTTTCTTTTTTAAAATTCCTCATTTTTGCCCGAATAAGGTTTTTAGGGAAAGAAAAATTGGAACAGTTGCCCGGAACTATGTTCTGTGGGATTTTTGAATATGAATTATTGAAATTTGGGCAGGATAACGTCTTTCGGGTCAGCTATACTCCATTTACTATAGCATTAGACAAGTAACGGCTAAATAACGACAGTTATTGTGTAATATTGTTGAAATTACTGCACTTTAGAGTTATTTTTTTAATGTAAAAGGTAAAAAGATTACAGTGCTTTGTATTTATCGTGAAATAACGGAGTTTATTAAACGTTTACATCGAAATAACGAAAGGGTGAGAACAGTTATTTGTCTAATGTTATAATAAATAGAGTATAGTTGACAATAAATGTCATGGCAGAAACACACATCATATCTTATTTCTCTAATAGCTATTATATTCTCTATTTATGAAGTTTAGTACATAATATTATGTTCAGACGGGTTAACAAACAAGCAAATATTCCCACGAACAATCCATTTCATATCTACATACCAAGATATTTAACTACCACTCCGCTAAATCGTCCCTAACAACTAGTGCGAAATGATACACATCTCTTGCAAATAAATTTCCTTTGCCGCAGAGCCGCATGAGAAAAATCACATGATTAAAAAAATAATGAAAAGTCTGCCAATTAAGTAGGCTTGATAATTGTACCGTAGGTAATTTGCGTCAACAGTAGGAACGTGTTGTTCGAGTTAAAAGGCCGATGAAACCATGGCCGGCATAGTAAAAGTTTATGTTGACTGTAAAGTTAAATAGGCGCCGGGCTCTCGTGAAACTGTCGTTCGGAACGTAACGCGGAGTTTTTACAACGTATTACAACGTAAAAATACGTATTTTGTTCGCTTGTTTAACGTGTGAGTGGATTGCGGGATTTCGGAAGTATGAAAATAAAGTGACCTTTTTAATTTTGGATAAGGCTTGCATTTTACCACATTAGCGCCTGGTTGCTCGTGAATATGTGGTAAGATGGAGTATGCTTGCCGAATAACCAAGTTTAAACTTAGGTAATGAATTTTACAAAATAGGGCTACAATAAGTAAACGGAAAGTAATAAAATTAGGATGATCAACAGTCTGGGCAGAAAAAAAAAGACTAGAAAAAGTTTAGGAACAAGAAGCTTACTTTTTGAAGTGAAACTTCTTAGGCGGCCATTCAAGGACGCGTCACGTTTAGGCACATTTCGTTACATGAGCGAGACGAAAGCTATAACTCCCTCTCTCTCTCTCACTCTCTCTGTCTCTAACACTAAATCTCTCTGTCTCTCACACTAAATATCTTTGTCTCTCACACTAAATATCTCTGTCTCTCACACATATCTCTCTTATTCCTAATTTTTTAAGAAGTTTCACTTTTAATTAAAACTAGCTTTTGCCCGCGGCTTCGCGCGCGTGGATGTCGGTTATAACATAGAAAAGTACCCTATGTACTTCTCCATATCTCAGGCTATATCTCAAAATTCTAACTTAATATTAATTTTAATGTGATTCACTATGTGAATAGAAACCGAAACAAATGATTTAATATAATAAAAGTACTTATGTTCTGAACGTGAATGAGTCTTTACCTAAAGATAACAAACACAAAATCAAAATACGAAATTTCACTCAAATTTCACTCAAAGCAATCAATTGTACCAAATTACAACACGAAATAAAAGTGCGACACAAATAATAATTTTAACATAATTCACGTAAGTACCAACAATGTGAAAACAAAACGAAATCCTACGAAATGTCGCATGATACACCGTTTATGCTGATAAAACGCTCGAAATATCTAATGAACACCATTGGTGCATAACTTTTCTCAGGGTCACGTTCGCAATTAGACGAAATATTTGAAAATTTTTTTGTACTTGCAACACGAGCTGGCTGTTCAATTCGATTAATCGACTAATACTTGACCGGTTGACATTTTAGCGGGAACACCACTAAACGAACGAAAAAAAAAAAGAAAACAAAATACGTCTATACTCTGTGGTCGTGTGGCGGTGTGGCGCGGTGCTTAATGTAAACATTCATCAAGGTTATACGTGCGTAAAGTAATGGATTCAATGAGAAAACGGTTTAATCTTAGAAGAATCTTATACAGAATTACTGAGAAATAAGTGTAGATTTCGTATTGAGTGTTAGTTTATCGAAAAGTGATAAATATGTCAGTGAAAAAGTAACGAAAGTTTTGGAATGCATAAATTTTAGTTGTATGGCCGCCGTGTTTAGTAATGTTTTTATGATAAATATTCTTGTATACTGTTTGAAATACACATAAGTAGCTAGCTTATTTATCTACGAACATAATTTGGCTAATAGCTACTGATATTATAGCGTATTGTTATCGTAATCGTATTTCCAAGAGTAAAATTCGGCAAACAAATACCTACAAAAAGACAATAAAATGGATATAGTATGTTATCCTTAAGAGATAGACATATGCCATCGCGGACTTTTTTGAAGACCTTTATAAGATACATAATTCCACCATACATTATTTTGTTATATCTCAAAGCGTTTAGACAGCGTTTTCGTTGAAAGCTCCCAGACGGCTTATTTTTTTCCGACACCTCCAACAAATATCGTTAATTCATACAAAAATGCATACAAAAACTTAACAAATTATATACTAAAACCTTCCTCGAGAACCAAGCTATCCATTGGTGAAAACAGCATGAGAATCGGTGCAGTAGTTTTTCAGTTTATCGCGAACAGACAGACAGACAGACAGACAGACGCGGCGGAGGACTTTGTTTTATAATATGTAGTGAAGCGCCTACACACGGATCGAGCTACTTCATAGTCACCGGACCTGTGCACTTTTTGACACGGTACGGCGGGCAATTCCCGTATTTTATAAGTTTTCGCATGTTAATCTCAGTCTCAGTCTGTCAAAAATACCTAAAATTCAAGGCAGATTTATACGAGCCCAGTAATATCAGTACAGTCAGTCCAGCGCTGACTTGCAACTGGGCTCGTGTAGACACTAGTTTCAACCCAGTCCAGTGCTGACTTCGCGTACTCAAGTCATTCCAGTTGACAAACTATCGTAACGTAACGTCTATTTTTGGACCCAGTAGCTTCGCCCGCCACGCGACTGACTTATTGCCTATCATATGAACCCACCGACTGGCTCCGAAACGCCGAGTCACTGGGTCCAGCCACTGCCATCGTATAACCGCAATACCTGGTTTGCGGCAATTGGCCAGCAGATATGATATACACGATGCTTATTTATCCGCTGAGGAGCCTGAACTTGTTGAATTTATCTGTACCGTGCACAAGCGTTCTAATAACCTTAATTTAAAGACCCACTTACCGATAGCTCTGGAGACTGCTAGTTGTCCATTAACTCGCCAAGTTCCCCAGTACATTACTGTGCCTCCCGAAGACTCTATTCTGTCTCTTTCGTCCTGAAAAATATAGACTATTGTAATCTTCATTTTAAAACAGAGGTTTGGTAGGAAAGAGGCCTTGACAGTGCTGCCATTTTAGCGCTTTCGGGGCTAGATCTAGCGCAATTTTAGGGCAATCGACTCCCATTATTTTCTGTTAACTCCTAATGGAAAATCTAGCGCTATAACAAAACATTGGTAAGTATCTTGAAACGTAATTCATTCAAAGCTACATAGGTATTTATTTATTACCATTCTTAATGAATAATACATATTTTGTCAGACATAGTATTTTGTAAGTAATATTATTTTGTAGATATAAATAGGGGTTAACCCAGCGCAAGATAAATACCACAGAACCACAGCTAGGGCCATCTGGATCTGGGAGTTTTCAAAATCCAGCAACAAAAGCAACCGATCGCAACTATGACGATTGGTCGGTTGACTATTGATGTTGTATTGACTTTTGTATTTCATTGATATGCATCTAATATTAATATGTTCAATAATTCAAATTTTTTTTTGTACTAAAAATGAATAAATATTTCTTTATGTATTTCTAACTCCTTATTTTAAAAAAATTGCAAAAAATCTAGCGCTTTTTGAAACCTAGGGCTTTTTTTGGGTGATATCAGCGCCCTATACTCGAATGGATCTGGCAGCACTGGGCCTCGATGGTCTACATTAGTAGGCTTTAGAGCCCCATCGCAGGGCAAAAGGGCTTCTTTTATTGCTGTCAATCAATTCACCGTTTTCAATCATTAATTCATAGAGAACGCCTAGCTGAATTTTCGTCCCGTGCTTGGCTTAGCTCAGCCCAGAAGACAATAATCGAAATGAAAAGCCGTTATTATTCATATTGTCTCATCTTGACAGATTCAATGATTTCGCAAGTATGAAGTTTCGTGGTTTGCCCACAGCTCAGACCAAATAAAAAACCAAGACAAGAGTTTGTCAACAGTGATGTGAGGCCGGTTTCGTAAACAGTGCACTTAGTGAGGTGTAGTTTGATTGTAAATGGTTGTAAATGTGTGCATAGTGTGTGCGCGCGTGCGTGTATGCACACCGAGGAGGTGTAGTTTTGGCATGCTTCACTGTATTGTTCGCAGCGCTCTGTCTTGGTTTTTTTGGTCTGAATCCCACAGTGTGTTTGTTTCTCCGTCATGCGTCAGTTATGTCTAGACCAGCACCCTTATTGCGTAACACACTTCAATCACAATCTTAATGATTTTGATGGATATTGCTAATCCATTGCTTCAACAGTATACATATATACCAAAGAGGTCCTAACGATTGGTTATTTCACTTAGCAAAAAAGAGCCGTGACACTACAAAGATAAGGTTGTTTTTTAATGATGGGAACCAACCCACATGAAGGTAGGTAGTGTGGGTACCTTCCGTTAACCGTTATGACTCTTTGGTATATACAACTCATTTTTGACCATAATGTGGGTTGCCCATATCCCACAAGGTGTTCCGATGAACTGATGAAGAACGCGGCAATCCGCGGTCGTTGTGGCGTTGCTTGGGGAAGAGAGGCCTATGTTCAGTAATGGACGTCATTCTACTGAATGATGATATCATTGGATAGCATTAAGTACGTGTTACCTGTCGGCCAGGCTTGTGCGGGCGCACGAGCTGCATGAGGCGCATGCGCTTGGCGAGCAGTGCCAACGAGTCTCCCGCCCACGCCGCCAACAGTCGGCGCCCGCGCACCGTCACCACTACGGCTGTACTGCCGCCGCATGCACGCTGCGAGGAAAGAATATGTTGGTACATTGTTGTCAGAAGATCTCTTGCTTATGTCAGTCTGATAAATCTACAAAACCGTAAAAAATAACCCCGAGCCGGGGGTGTGTGTGTTTTTTAGGGTTCCGTAGTCAACAAGGAACCCATATAGTTTCACCATGTCCGTCCCCAGCTTAGAGCAGAGACTCTTAGTACTAGAAAGCTATAATTTGGCATGGATATAATAATTAATCACGCCGACAAAGTGGTAAAATAAAATCATAAAAAGTTTTTTAGGGTACCTCTTGTACATGTAAAGTGGGGAAGTTTTTTTTTTTTTTGCCTTCCCTTTTTTGTGGGGTATTGTTGGATGGGTCTTATTGCGGATTTGTGAAAGTAATTTTCCGATTAAGGGATCCGTTTTTGAAGTATTAGGCTTTAAAGTGCTAATTTTTGTTAGAGTTATATGTTCCCCCCCCCCCTTGTCAGCTAAATGGTTGTACTTGGATATGTAAAAAAAATCACAGAAGTAGTATATACAGGATGATTGGAAGATGGGTGCAAAGCTTTGAGGCGAAGATAGTACAAACAATTTAGAACCATTTAAGCCATGGTTGTCTTAGACGAAGTCCTACCATTTTTTTTTAACCTAATGTTTAAGTTTTCTTTTGGAAAATCCCAAAATTTTATGTAAACTGCATAATTATGGACAAATTGAATGATAAATGATTTTTTTTAATTTTTTATTTAATTCAAGTAATGTGTAAGCAATCCAGCAAAACATATTTTAGGCTTCTACGTCTAGAATTTTTTTTACAGACATATAAAGATCAGAAAAAAAACAATACTTTTTTTAAATCTTATTAAAAATAAAAAATAAAATAGTAAGACTTCGTCTAAGACAACCATGGCTTAAATGGTTCTAAATTGTCTGTACTATCTTCGCCTCAAAGCTTTGCACCCATCTTCCAATCACCCTGTATAACGAAGTTAAAGGGAAAACTATCACAGCCAAGTAGGCGTCACAAGTTACCGAGTAATAGTCAACCAACTTACATTTACAGTTGAAAAACATGTTCGCCCATACATTCCGTATGGAAGAACATGTTTTTCAACTACAATGTTAAGTTTGGGATAAATTCATCCCAACTACTCTTTATTGCGCGTGGTCCGACACGCACTTGGCCGGTTTATTTATCTTTCTAGAAACCTTTGACGTTTATACGGAATGATTTTTTGCTTTGACTACTTCAGTAGAATTTTTGCGAAGGATGCCAGCAATGTTACTTGTCGACAACACAGCTTATAAGGCATAACAGTATCAAATAAAATGCTAATTTTCCAAGCGAGATAGTCTGCATTTAATTTTGATGGAGGTTGTATACCACACACACACACACAATGTTGTTGTTTTCGACAGTGTTTTAAAATTCAAGTACAACTGTTTAGAATCTGTCACTACAAACTGTTCCGTCATGGAGAAAACGTAGTTGTGTAATACATTAAGAATGCGCCGAGCGCACAGTGGCGCCCTCATCGTTATTTCGGTGATTTATTTTATTTTAGAATGAAAATGCAGAAAAAAAGGTCTTCAAGTTGTGCTTCACAAGACTATACGTTATTATTACTATAAACAGTAGATTTAAATTGTTATGTTTTATTGTAATCATTAAAACGGAAAATAGTGGCCACTAAGCTCCGTTTTTTGGTGATAATAAATGTATTCCACCCAAATAGCCTCTTGCAATGAAGTTATATAATACTAGAGGAGCAGCGTCCTACTAACAATTTCAGAAAAACGTAACCACTTACGAGTTTAAAGTCGTAGCTTTGAAACGGTTACATAAATTATGTCAATCTGTCAAAAAAATCTGTTTGTCTCATTTCTTCTACCGTATTTTTTAATTATTTTTTTCTCAAATATTGTCTCTTCTTTGCACATTAAAATAATGTGGATATTTTAAATTGTATAATTCTTCATACCTTTCTACCAATAATGGTGCTGATTCCCTTGTTCACAAACTAAACTAAATTTAAGTTCAGTGCATCTTTTTCTTTCTATTTTATTAAGGACAGAAGATAAATTTTAGTTTAGTCCTGTCAAATTGATTTTTTCTTTCGATGCGGGCGGCGCGGATAATGAACGCAGCGCTATGTACAATCATACAAAGCAAACTAAAATCCGTTGCACGCCGTACGTGCGGTGCGTCCGGCGCGAGCCAATGGACGCGTACCTTTACACTGCTTTAAGTGATTTAGACAACTTCTGTCCTAAATCACTTAAAAAAGTAAATAAATCATACAGAGCTGGTCCTATATTAGTTAGTACCTATCCGATAACCAAAATGGACATTGCCATCTTTTCGGAACCGGTCTTCTAACCTTACTTCTGGGATATTTTACCTGATCACAGACTAATAGTCTGCATCCAACTGTTGCGTATTGATAACTAATGTGGTTATTCGAAATCGTTCTTGAATGTGGACCCGTCATTTGAAGTTTTGAATATCACGTACTTTCTACGCCCGAAATATAAATCTCCAGTATGTTCTTAAAAGCTACACTTTAAACACATACTCGAGATTATTTAGAGTCCTTTTTAAACTGTCAACTTATGTGAGTATTTAATAGCTTTCTAAGAAGCGTTTTTGTATACATTTCTAGAATATCTGATATATGACATCAGACACAGGTAACTATAACCCACAACAATATTTATCAGGTACATTTCCGCGTCCCTACGTGACCACGATAATCTTAAAACGCTATAATGTATTCAACAATAAACCGAGCATGGAAGAACAGCTAAAACAAAACAATAACAAGTCGAAGCTAAAGGTACGCTTACATAGGCAAATAAAATTATCCGAAATTTCTTTTGCTACCAATCTTGTCATTGCAGTAAATTTTATTGTTCGATGATGCCGAGACATCACAGCGTGCATAGTGCCGAGAATTGAAATTTTACCTGCTCGTGTAAACGCAGCTTAAGACTGCACCGAGCGCACAGTGGCGCCCTCATCATTTTTTCGGTGATTTCTTTTATTTTAGAATGAAAATGCAGAAAATAAGCACGTTAAGTTGTGATTCACAAGATTATACGTTATTATTACTACAAACAGTAGTTTTAAATTTTTATGTTTTATTGTAATCATTAAAACGGAAAATAGTGGCCACTAAGCTCTGTTTTAATGATTACAATAAAACATAACAATTTAAAGCTACTGTTTGTAGTAATAATAACGTATAGTGTTGTGGAGCACAACGTGGTTAATTTCTGCATTTTCATTCTAAAATAAAAGAAATCACCGAACAAATGATGAGGGCGCCACTGTGCGCTCGGCGCAGTATTAAAAAAGCTCACTTATTTCTGTGAACTACGAAGACAATTTAGCCGTCTTAATCAATTTTATGCAAGTTTTTTCTATGGTTGCATTTCAGTAGCGACTGAAACGGGTTTTCCAATGGTATATAGAGATCACCGAAATATTCAAGGCTTCATTTTCACGCGTATAAAATTAATGAATACCCGTAGTCGCCTTTTGATGATTTTTCAATTAGAATTAGGTAATATTATTGTACCGTGTGGTGACGAACGTAAATAATAGCACCTCCCTATTGCCTCCCATGGGTGTCGTAAAATGCGACTAAGGGACTTACTAGAGAATGGGCAGCAGAGTTCTCTATGCATTTTTAACAACATACTACGATCGCTAATCCGTCTGCCAAGCGTGGCGATTATGGCAACCCCCCCCCCCCCAGCAGTGGACGTTTTTCGGCTGAAATGATGATGATGATGAATGTTACTCAAACAATAACGGTGAGAGATAAAGGAAAAAGTGGCGCAACCACTATATAAGTCAGACTAAATAACTCTCAATTAGTAGTCTAGTCAGAAGTTAGTATTTTAGACATTATTTTTGTACCCTATCCTATGTTTTTCTATTTAAATTTTAACCCAAAGGTTGACTGGTTGAGAATGCCTTGTGGCATTAAGTCCGCCTATGTACCACTATTGTACATGAAGTTTAAATAAATAAATATAAAATCGAAACCTTCTAAATACAGATGAATGTGACAGTAATTCCCTTTAGTAAGTGATTGCGTAACAATTTAACCTAAAAATGGTTTGTTTACACTTTCATCACATTCTTTTGGAACAGACATTAGTAGTCCACTTCTTTCATATTATTTAACCAAAGATCTGAATGAATTTTAGTTTCACCTCAACCAGTTTTCTGAGCCAGTTAAGTAGTTGCGAAACCAGTAATTACCTCCTGATTGCTCTTGCGTATGAACTCGGCATCGGTCCTGAGGAAGGCGTCTCTCATGGCTCGTCGCAGGTCGGTGCTGAAGTGCGGACTTTCCACCACGTACTGATGTAGATGGGCCGCGCAGTACGTCGCCGCCGCCGAGCCGGCGTGGCCGTCGTAGACAGCGTAGAAACTTGTCGATTCTGTCGTCTGAAAAGATCAGTTATTTTATTAGAAATTTTGAATTTCAACGGATATGATGTGTAACTTGTCGTCTCGTCTTTATTCTTGTATGGTCTGTTCCCACAGACAAACCGGTTTTGTGGGGCGGTTGACATAGTTTTAGTATAAGGCTGCTGTAATCTTTTAACTTCCTGTGGCTGAACGTATCTATATGCAGGGTACTATCAACCCATACCTAATAGGTACTAAGGTATCTTTACTTTACCTAACAATTTTCTATTCAATAAATAGGTGAGGAAGTAATAATTCATACCAACATCGTCCACAATGCACAGTACGGTACTATGCCCTGTACATATAAAATCATAACATGGCCCATAAGTACTAAACAAACATTCATAAACTTATGCAAGGCGCATTCCAGTGCCCAATATGAAAATACGTACTATAAAACATATCCTGGCCTGGGATTATCTTTGCAGTATTTTGATTACTTGTTATGTTAGCGGTCTTGCTACAAGATGCAAATGCTCCGGAAAGCAAAACTCAAATTAGGCTGTGTAAGAGCAAAAGTTCAAAGTAATAAGAATTAGGCAGTCCCAAAAATGGAGGACTCTTCACCAGTGTCCAGTGTCTTCCATTTTTGCTGTGGAAGAAGTGACCCAATGGACTCCGAAGCGCATTATTCTCTTTTTTGTTTTTTTTTGTTTTATCATCACCCAAACAGTTCAACAGTTCAGTCCAAGACAGTTTCAACACCTACAGAATAAAAATCATCATTTAAGCCTAGAATCACCCACTGCTCGGTATAGGCCTCCCCTTTTTTCTTCCATACTTCCCAGTTCCGTGCGTCGGGTACACCCCTCATCCAGGTATTTTCCGCGACTTTGACGATATCATCAATACAATGTTTGGATTCAATTGGACGGCCCATAAAACCATAACTTACATCAATTCCAAATAGCGCTTCTAAATTCCCAATTTCCACATGTCGGTCTTCCATGACGCGGCGTGAGTTTTTGGTGGCACATGAGACAGTCTTGAGGTCGCGTTGGTCGAGGGGCGGTGGGGGCGGAAGGGTATCCAACTTGGAGTTGTCCAGGTATCGGAGGCAAACATCGTTCACGCGAGCTGTCACTGCTTGCATTAGCCGGAGGGCTATGTACACTGGAATAGAAATATATTTTTTGCTTATAATGAAGGTACACAGATAATGAATTTTTATTAATTGGCCCGATTCATTTTACCTTACGGTATGCGAAATGTCCAAATAATGAATATAATTATGCATTATTATTGTAACAATTTATTATAATTAACTCTTCTTCAATAATTAGGTATTTGTTTCGTTTGTATCTGTTTTAAGGTTAGCGCAGACGCGCGATATCGCGGACGCGACAGACAGCGCCGACGCCTTGTCGCGCCAGCGATGTCACGCCAGTGTGTGGGAGCCTTTAGGTGTTTGTTTGTATGAAGAGTTTGTATAAAGATGAAGCTAGTTGCCCATTCCAAAGCGTAGTAGGTTCCTATGGAGAAGAACGGGTAAGAAACTCCAGGGACACTCTTTTAAAATACGATGTTACAAAATATTGGTTACATCATTCATATTGAAATTATACATGTGAGAACAATGTCCATGTTAGTATTTAAGTTGTTGAAGGTAATGCCTGTAAATAACAGGAGTAACCTATGTTAAGATATTTACAACTGTGTTTTCTTTCGTACAACTCTCAAATATTGTTTGAGGAAAGTACAAAGTACTTTGGTTTTCAGTCATTGTGGTTGGCGGGCGTGAAGCCAGATCAAATCAACGTTAACAATAATCTAATATCGCTCTCTAAATAAACATAGGAAAACATACAAATAAATCATATTTATAAACGAATCCAGGAAAAAGATTCGCGCAGGAAAATAGCCTATTGATATAATGCAGGATTTAAATATTCCTGTGCGAATTTCGACGAGAGTGGTCAAACTGGTTAGAGATGCCCGAAGTGTAGCTTAGCGAGGGCAAAGCAACGCTTCTTAATGCCATTCTATCTACTATTGCGATATTATACAATTTTCATTAGTCAGAAGTTCATAACATACCCTCTATCTTCGACTTAGTAATCAAGGATAAAAAGCCTTCTTTTAAGCTAGTTGTCTTTTCGACAATGTAAGGAATGCTTTTCTTTGTGGCTTTTCAGAATAATATCTTCAAAGAGTGGGTCCATCCATGACTGTCTAGTCACGAGATGAACCAACACTTACTTACATAACATATATAATAGCTCTACTGACGTCTTATTACAAGGAAATGATATTCTTTTCCTCGAGCCATGTGTTATTGTCTTAAACGACTGCGGCTTCTAAGTATATGTTGGATAAGTATATCATTACCTATTCAACTATATTGTCATTGATTTAAAGGTATCCGTGTGTCGCGTGCCGTCATGGATATTATCGATACAATATTCTAATGCAGCGGTAAAACGTTAATTCAAACACATATTGATATTCACCGAACCCTTTTCAACTACTGACATACGTCGAAGCTTTACAAATGAGGCATATTAAAACAGAACAACAATGAATGTAAGAGTCAGGATAAGCAGTGAGTCAAAATTACATTCATATCTTCGTACCCTTTCCTGCTATAACATCTTCCTCTATATTCATTTGACCTCTTTCTTCAAGACTACGACCGATGCACTATAGAACTGAGGTGCATTTAAAATTAATCGGGCGAATTTCGATTAGATTATATTTAGACTAGAGTTGAGTGGACCGAGTCCCGTCAGTGTAAATGACGTAACACAATAAACACGAGATTGTATGATATCATTATCTATACAGTCCTCGTCTAGGTGCCCTACACAATAGTAACATTACACACATAACGCGCCTCTCTTTGAGATGACCACTTCTAATATATTAACGTAAGTACAAATGATTCTTGCCAAGTGGTTTTGTTCCTCAATCGATACAATTATGGTTATTACGTCGGAGTATTTGAACATCTGATGGATCGTAACATAACCATAATAGAACATTCTGAGATAAATGGCTACTGTATATGAGGCGGTTTCAGAAACTTGTTTTGGAGCAACATTGCCATAATCTTCATGTATTGAAGCAGGATTTGGGATTGCGGTATATCTTCAAAGAAGCTAAAGATTTGCATATTATTATTCCCATATAACTAGTTATTCCCATAAAATAGCTATATTCGCTCCATAGTGAGTACGAAGAAAAGAATCACCTACGAGCTAAATGGAATTTCCTGATGTAGGACAAGTGAAAGATCGATATCATGTAGGATGTCTATCCATTACTTCGCAGCGGATTCAATCGAACGGAGTAACGCATGAAGCTTCCATAAATAAAGAAGAGACCGTACGGAATAAAATATGGGACGCGTTTATATCTGTCTGTGGCGGATGTTTTCAAGAACTATTAAACTGAAAGGAATTATATTGTTCTTTGGAAATGGAACGAAGATGTAAACGTTGCCTTCGATGGCAAAGGATGAGACTTTATAGCAACTTAACAGTTAAAATCTTTAGATATGGATACGTTGCGAAAGTGCTAGTTTCCAAATAGTACAAAAATGGTAATTTTGATTATGTGGGAAAGGTTAATTATCAATACTTCCATTAACAGGAGTTCTTTGAATTGAGGGAGAAGCTAGAAAGATGTACATTTGTACAACATACCTGAATCGTCGGATTTGTACCCATATTCATTGGGTTGTTTCTTCGATGCTACTTGCACCTCGTCAAGTATGATCCGCCGCAGCGGAGTCATCAGTGTCAGCGGACATTGTCTGGAAACAAATGACAACAATATTTAGTGGGACATACAAATATTGTGAAAAACATCCTACTCAGCACGGTACGTTCAACGAAAAACAGGTATGGAAATAAAATAAAATTTTCACAATCTACGCTGAGAGCATGATGCGTTTTCACAAGTCCTTCTTTCGCGCGCATGGTTGGAAACTAAGTAGTTACCTGAATGAGCACACATACTTTACATCCTGGAAACACGCGCACATACTACTAAGCGTGGCTTATCTATATCTATACTAATATTATAAAGCTGAAGAGTTTGTTTGTTTGTTTGTTTGAACGCGCTAATCTCAGGAACTACTGGTTGGAATTGAAAAATTATTTTTGTGTTGGAAAGTCCATTTATCGAGGAATATTATAGGCTATATAACATCACGCTACAACCAATAGGAGCGGTGCATAAATGAAAAATGTTGCAGAAACGGGTAAAAATATTCCTTTTTGAGAGCTTCCGTTGCGTGCGCTGCGTAAACGGTTTAAGTTACACAAATATCATGTATGATGAAATTATTCCTCTTTAAAAGTTCTAAAAAAAAAGTCCGCGACAGCATATTTCTATCTTTTAAGATTGACTCACTATAACCTTTTTTTATGGTAATCAAATTTGTTCAAAATTAATGCATTATTTGCGAAGGAGTTTTATTAACAAAATATTAATCCTTATCCAAATAAATATGTTATTAATCACAAGTATTTAAATGTACCTAAACAAAATTGTCCTTGACATCACTTGATTTCAATCATCATCTTAGGAGATATCATAATTATAAATAAACTCTGTAACAAAATAAGTAGAAAATTCATTACCTCTCTCTTAGGTGACGCAGATAAAGTTGCGCGGGTCAGCTATATTATAATGCTGAAGAGTTTGTTTGTTTGTTTGAACGCGCTAATCTCAGGAACTAGATGCTAGTTCGAATAGAAAAATTATTTTAGTATTGGATAGACATTTATCGAGGAAGGCTATTGGCTATATAACATCACGCTATGATCTTTAGGAGCCAAGCGAAAAGAACAAAAGTCAGAAAGAACGCTAAGCGACGGGATGCGACGCGATGGGTGGGCCGAAATTTCACGCGGATGAAGTCGTGGGCAGAAGCTAGTAATTTATAAACTAGGATTGAAAGGTAAAAAGTTCTGAATATTCAGGTTGATTAGTAAGATTCCGCTTAGGAATTAAAGCCAAAAGAGGGAGTGCAACAAAAATACGTTTTCGCTCTAATAAACCTAACATTCTGCGCTTCACATCATTTTATACTGGGGTAGTTTTCTAAGGTAAGGGACGCTACTCGAAGTTGTGATGGAGTATGTCTACTTAGGGCAAGTCATCCAGCTCGGTAGACACAACTTTGGTAAGAAGCCGATAGGAGGATCCAGTTGGGCTGGTCAGCGTTTGGAAAATTCCGTCAAGCCTTTTCGTCGCCTATCCCACAATATTTGAAGAAGTCTAAGGTCTTTAACCAGTGCGTCCTGTCCGTTATGGCATACGGTGCCGAAACGTAGACACTGACAGTCGGGCTGGTCAGCAAAAAGGTCGCTCAGTGCGCTACGGAGCGGGCTATGCTCGGAGTTTCTTAGAAGGATAAAATCAGAAATGAAATATCCGGAAAAAAGAAACCGGAGTTACCGACATAACTTGCTGAGTAACCAAGCTGCAATGAAGCGGCAGTGGGCTGGCCATGTTTGTGGAAGGACCGATGGCCGGTGAAGCAGACGAGTCCTAGAGTGGAAACCGCGTATCGGCAAGCGTAGTGTGGGACGACCAACTAGATGGACCGACGACCTTAAAATGGTTGCTGGGACAGATTGGATGCGGAAGGCAGGGCAAGGGAGGACAAAGTGTTGTGGTGCAGCCTGGGTGAGGCCTATGTCCAGCAGTGGACTGCTATAGGCTGAGTTGATTGAATAAGTACTAAGCGATGGGGATGCAGATGGATAGCAGAGAAAATGACTAGCTGATAATGACGAAACGTGTTTGTGCGAAAAAGGGCAACATAAGTAGAGTTTATATAAGTAATTTAAAGCATTTCGTAAAACTGATGAAATCCGAGTCTCAACTTTCAACTATAGGATTCCTTTAACTCCATAGTATGCAGTACTTACTGAGGACATAGACAAAACAAACAAAGGTTGGTAGACAGGTTTGGCAGAAAAACATGGGTAATCTCAAGATACCGGAATCAGAAATCTAACAAAACAATAACATCGAAAGCGACAAAATGAACACCACTATCAATTCGTACGATAAAAGAAAAACTAGTTTATATTCAGCAAATTACTTCATACAAAAAAGTTTATGGTATACAATAGGCTTTTTATTCAGCTACATGTATATCCGGGAAGCCAACAATGGCCGAAAGTGCTAACAGCTGTGAGAAGTAAAAAACAGCCGCTAAATGCGTAACACTCCTTCCTATTCGGTAATTTAGAGCATATTATCACGTCTACATCATTTCAAAGCTTTCCAAAGATTTGGTTTTTATTATTCAACTTTGTAATCTTTCCAAGATCGACAATCCAATAAACTTTTTATTCGAAAAATCAGTCATCTTTGCCGGTGTTAGGCAAAAACAGATCAATGGGTTATTTTGGGTGTTTTTTAACCGACTTCGAAAAAGGAGGAGGTTCTATGTTCGACGTTCTATGTGTCGTATGCGCACCGATTTCTCCGTCAATTGTGAATCGATTTTGAAAATATTTTTGTTTTATACTTTCGAGGTGGTCCCATATAAATTTTATTAACTTTGCTTGGATAGTTTTTGAGCTAGCTTCGATAATACATATTTAATCCACGTGTATTTTGTTGATGTTATTATACTTCTTGTCACTGTTATTTGCATCGTAAGTAGTAGTGGTATACGAATTGGTGTGGGGTGGATACTAGATACCATAACTAAAAAGGGAAAATTAAAAAATTCATTTACAAAAAAAAAAAAAAATACAACCGATTTCCAAAAAAGCACTACAACGTGAAAAATAACTTTCGGAAGTCGATGTCTTTAGATCTATAAATTAGTTTTTCTCCAAAGACACCGTTTTCCGAAATTAAAGTTATTTTTCACTTTGTAGTTATTGGAAGTCCAGTTGTTTTTTTTTTTTTTTTTGTAAAAAGTTTTTATAGGTTCCTTTTTATTTCATTCGTTTGATTTATACATTAGTTTTTGAAATACCACGTAAAACTGCAACGACTATAATTATTAATTAATGAAATCTGCGTAAAAATTCGAGATAGGTCTGACTATGAAGTGCAGCGGCTGCATCACTTCGAAAAGGACAAAGCTGGTTGGAATCAATTATTCTAGGGCTACATAGTTCAATCATACGGTGTAAGCAAGAGTATCTTTTAAAACCAAGAAATACATTAAATATTACACACCGCAGTAGGGATATTTATAGGATTCTGACTCGAAAACTATAACTATTACGCAGGTGTAAAATAAAGGCCGGTTTATGAATTTACATTTGTGTTGCATTATACTTGAACGGATTTTTCACACCGTCCGAATATTACACACGCATCTGTGCAGGGGGTCTACTCCCTAAGCACGAAGTCCGTCGTTTCGGGCTTCGTTTCGGGCGTTTCCTACTCCCTATCACCAACGGACGGACGATTCGTTCGGGGCCCGACGAAGAATGAATGACAACACGATTTGACAACTGTCCCTACTCCCGATGCGTTTTTGCCCGTCCGAAAAGTTGAACTTGATGCTTGTTTTAACGGAACCTTGTGTCAGTTGATACATCAAAATAGTTATCGTTCTGTCGACTAACGATTATAATTGTTTATACTATTTAGAGACAAAGTAAGGAATTCCTAAGTATGGCTGCTTTTTTATTGCTTGACAAAGCTATATAGGAAGAGCGGAGGCAACGTCGACAATATTTACGCCAAGAATTTAGGTTGGCGAGTATTCCCGACGTTACTGACTTATCTTAAGCTATTTGGCAATTTTGCTATTCTGAATTTGACGTTTTTAAACAAAAATTTAGATTTTCTAACTAAATCTGACTATTATTAATCGTGATTAAAAAGATGTAGAATAAAATCAATTAGTTGTCATGAACTAAACTTCACACCAACATCTCGACTACTGGTACAAAATCAGTACTGTTACTCGTACTGTATATATTTTTTTCTTTTCTTTTGCTTATATCTCGAAAATGGTGCGTCCTATCGCAAAAATAATGAAAATTTCGACCCCCTTTTAGACACCCCAATCCCCTAAAATTAAACATTTTAGTAATTTTTAATTATTTTTTTTCCACACCTTAAGTGAAAAATTCTATATAAAGCACGTCGAGGCTGCCCAGCTCCTGCGCGCCTGCCAGAGTCCGTGTCCGTGAGTTTCTGCAGCGGTTGGGGCCATTTTACGAAATTAATAAGAAAGAAACTAAAATAAAATAATTTTAAAACTTCCCGGCTAGTATCGTTGAATTAATTTGAAAATTTCCGTCAAAATGTCAAAAAGGAAAAAGGCAAAGGTATCAACAGGATAATGCCGGTTTCTGGACAAAAATGACAAAAATAATTCTAATCTTTATAATAAAAAGTATATTGTTAAAAATATAGGCATTTTCTAAAGAAAAAATATTGATTTTTGTTTATTCAGCTTGAAAACCACAAAATAATTAAACCGGTAATCGACCGGTAAAATAGCACAACTCTATTGTCATCAATCGCCATGCGTCTTTCGTTCACGAATATTGTCTACGATTCCGTTGGAAACTGATGAATCCGAAATTACTAGGGAGTAGGGTTCAGTCCGACGTGTCGGACTACAAACGGACGGGCCCGTTACTTCGTTGACGGACTTAGGGAGTAGACCCCCAGTTTCGCCAATTAATTTTATTTGACCCTGTATTACTTAAGACTGCGCCGAGTGCACAGTGGCGCCCTCATCGTTATTTCGGTGATTTATTTTATTTTAAAACGGAGCTTAGTGGCCACTATTTTCCGTTTTAATGATTACAATAAAACATAACAATTTAAAACTACTGTTTGTAGTAATAATAACGTATAGTCTTGTGAAGCACAACTTGACGAGCTTATTTTCTGCATTTTCATTCTAAAATAAAATAAATCACTGAAATAACGATGAGGGCGCCACTGTGCACTCGGCGCAGTCTTAAGTAATACAGGGTCAAAGGGGTGTAGCGTTTTGATTTAATTTCGAAAGGTGT
Organism: Dryobota labecula; assembly: GCA_947523025.1. Lineage (NCBI taxonomy): Eukaryota > Metazoa > Arthropoda > Insecta > Lepidoptera > Noctuidae > Dryobota > Dryobota labecula. The sequence continues at coordinate 7,111,732 of OX383292.1, forward strand.
TATGAAGTGTCGATATTTAGAAAAACTATAACGTCTAGCAGTGCAACCCACTCTTCCACATTTAGGCGAGACAACGCATTCATTTATTATTCATGCACGTCAAAAGCTATACCTGGGGGCCTACCACCATCTTTGTACGTGTAAAGGCCCAGTTGGAATCAAAATCAGTGGACTGTATTTTATAATGGTTTTAATAGGTGGTTCAGAAATATAGCAACCTATTAAAACCATTATAAAATACAGTCCACTGCTTTTGATTCCATCTGGGCCTTTACATGGTCCTTCAAATCCGGCTCGAAGGACCATGAAAAGGCCCAGTTGGAATCAAAAGCAGTGAGCTGTATTTTATAATGGTTTTAATAGGTTGCTATATTTCTGAACCACCTATTAAAACCATTATAAAATAGAGTCCACTGCTTTTGATACCAACTGGGCCTTTACAGTACGAAACAATCTTATTTCATGAGAGTTTTGTATCAAGTTTTTAATAACATTAACTCATAGTTCAATATTGTTTTATACCTGCTTAGTGCTGGGAAAGAACGAACATTATGCAATGAGGTTAAATCAAATCAAATCAAAAATGTTTATTTGTTAGGTTATGGTACAATAGATGTTACAAATATTGGTTCCAGCATAACCGCCATAGTATGGCGTACAAATATTTCCAAAAACAAAACTTTATATTACTAATCCATACTAATATTATAAATGTGAAAGTAACTCTGTCTGTCTGTCTGTATGTTACATTTTCACGCCTAAACCGCTGAACCGATCGTCATGAAATTTAACAGAGATATAGCCTGGGATATGGAGATGGACATAGGCTACTTTTTTACGCGATAACCGACATCCACGCGGGCGGAGCCGCGGGCAAAAGCTAGTCTATTAATAATTATGAATAATAATGAATTAGAGAATAAAATATGAATGTATAATAGTTAATTAATTGTATTGTATTGTATTGACTGTAGTAATAATAATAATTAATAATTAAATTATGTCGTTAATCATTGACATTATGTAAGCTAGCTTTTGCCCGCGGCTCCGCCCGCGCGGATGTCGGTTATCGCGTAAAAAAGTAGTCTATGTCCTTTTCCATATCCCAGGCTATATCTCTGCCAAATTTCATGACGATCGGTTCAGCGGTTTAGGCGTGAAAACGTAACATACAGACAGACAGACAGAGTTACTTTCACATTTATAATATTAAGTATGGATTTGTCTATTCCCTGCTAATAATAGAAAAGTAACACACTTATATTATAATCAATGTATTTTATCTCGAGTAACTATATCAATATTTATAAAACAAGTGAACCTGATAGTCAAGTACATAATACATGAGTGTGAGTACATGCATAGTTTACAATTGAATGATGTTGATAAGATAAAAATGTTTTCTAAACGGTCAGTACCCGTTGGCAATCCCTGGGAAACCTTCAACTGCTTATTGTGTACTAACCGATGCCCTCGGCTTCTTCCGCGTGGCCATTTCTAAAATAAAAGTAGCCTAAGTTACTAATATAACATCAGCTGTCTGCCAGTGAATGTCCCGTCAAAATCGGTCCAGCCGTTTTTGAGATTAGCCGGAACAAACAGAAAACACACCCAAACAACTACATTTCCCGATGTCGTGAAACAACCGAAATAGAGAGATATGATGCGTGCTGCAGCGGGAACGAGAAAGAAAAATTGTCACTGTTACGTACCCACATCCACTCTGAAACAAATGGCGACCTAGAAAGCAATATTAATCAGGAGAATTTTAAAAGTTTTGATGTACGGTGGCCAGCACATCAAGTGATCACAAACTGTTAAAATTTCTCGTTCGATTTTGAGCTTAATCACCAACACTTTAAAGTTTAATATCGTTTGGAGAAATTTGACAGTTTGGAGTAGCTTGATGTGCTAGCCACTGTACTTACGAGTGGGAAGTATTCCCGTGGAACTTGTTTTTAGTTTGTGAATGATTTGTGCCCATTTTAAAAACATAGGAAGGCATTGTTGCTGCTTATTTAGACGATTACGGTTTTTACCTAACGTGCTGCACATGTGCTACACAAAAGCCAGTTCGATTGTGACTAAGGTAAGTTGTAAAGTTGTGCCGGTAACCGTATGTTATGCGGTCCACGTCGAGGAGCGCGTAGCTAATCTTCCTTTTTTTTATACATCAATGAGACGGGCAGACAATTTTTGAAGCGAAAACTTCTTTAGGCGCGTTGACAAAAATCTCATGGAACTCGCGTCATCGTCACCGAACGCTTTCAAGTTACTTAGTTTTCACTTCTATCGGCTTCTTCTGCCCCGTTTTTTTTTTTTTTCTTGTTAGTACCGTATACAAGGCGGAGATGACAAGACGCCAATAAATTAAACTTATAACTAATGAATGATGTTCCCAATCTGCATACAAAAATTCAATCAAATACATTATCCAACAGTTTAGTTACTATAGCGAGTCAAAGATTTGCAAAACCCGTAGTCGGTCCATCAATACTATTTAGATTTTTTTATTTCGATGTTAAGATTTATTTGACAGTTACAAAATACTCCTATGCATTGTAATGCCTGTTTTTATTTATTGTTGTACTAGCTGACCCGACAGACTTCGTTCTGTCAAAAACTATTTGACTGTGGCAGTTTGTCTACGCGCAAAGGAAATATAGTATAAACTTCACTACTCTACCCTACCCTACCTACCTACCTACCCTACCCTACCTACCTATCCTACCCTACCTACCTACCCTACCCTACCTACCTACCTACCCTACCCTACCTACCTACCTACCCTACCCTACCCTACCTACCCTACCCTACCTACCTAACTACCCTACCCTACCTACTCTTCCCTACTCTACCTACCTACGTACCTACCTACCCTACCTCTTACCTACCCACCCTACCTACCTACCCTACCCTACCCAACCACCTATCCTACCCTACCTACCGTCCAACCTTCTTCTGATAATAACAAACACAACAAAAAAATTATTATCGAAATCGGTCCAGCCGTTCACTAATAGTTTTATTTTTTTTATTTTTTTCATATTTTCTCACCGTTAAAACTTCCCTGGACTACGAAAAACATTTCAAAATCAAAATCAGCTAAATCGGCCCAGCCGTTCTCGAGTTTTAGCGAGACTAACGAACAGCAATTGATTTTTATATATCGCACACGCACACCTAGATAAAGAGTAGCACAACTCAAAATACCTCTTTTTTCAGGAACAGCAAAAAACGTTCTACTCATTTTCTATTTGACCGATTTAAATTATTGTTGTATGATGTTGTATATTATTTTACTAAGATATTAATTTGCTATTAATATATATATTTTTTATATTAATTTAGTAAAACAACAATTACTTTCATTTGTCAACAATACTGGGGTAAGTGGAAATAATTTGAAGAACACACAAGAAACAAGACCGATTCAATCACGAATACGAAATCAACTAAAAATAATTCACGCTTGATTACTGCGATTAGCCACGAATACAAAACCAAGTCGAAATAATTTACTCTTTGAGCGTATTGACAGCATCTTTCCCTGCAGCTGACATGTCGTAACTGGTGATGCGTTACTGTTGTTGATGGGGGGTGACCGTGGAGCTACTCAAAAAGACTGACTTACAGCGCAATCTAGTCTTTTATGAATGGAGTTTGTACACCGGTGTCTTTGGAGTTAATGTAGTTTTCAACACTGATTCCGATAATCGCAATAACTCGATTTTGGATTATTTTGAGTTGTGCCACCCTTCATCTAGGTGTGCGATATATAGCTTATTGTCTCCACATTTTATACTTTCATATGCATTTAATAAAAAGACAGTCATTATAAACAGACACATACATTTTATTTATTTGTATAGATTATTTCAATCTCCACCATATTTTCTCACAATAGATTCCCTCGTATGACTTCAATATGTTTTAAAATAGTATTTAAGTCATTGCATGTTGTGCCGTGTGGTACCTGTTTAAGAATAGAGCAACGAAACTTCTCTTCCGTGGGTGGCGCAAGAGGCCAAGGCGACTTAGGAATTCAGGTAGGCCGAAATAGCATCCTTCTTAACTTTGCAGAAAACCTGTTTTTCTTGAAGATTGCGGAGTATAGAGTATAGACGGCCGTCGGGCCATATAAGCAACAATAGTTCGCCTGATTAAAATATCGAATCTGCCCGGGAAAAAGTGAGATGTGAAATGTGAAGGGCTTTGGATACATACAATAGGGGACAAATGGAACAACATGTTGCGGAACATGTCTTCCAGCAACTACGTGGAATGTCCCGAGACATATTTCGCGGAACATTTTGCAGGCAACACTAGTCAAGTAGTCAGTGCTTATAGAAATGTCGCCCGAGGAGGTTGTGGCAATTAGTGCTGCGTAATATACTATTTCAAGCAGTTTAGCAAAACGTAATCGAACAAGGAGATGATGGATTTGGAATTACTTACTACAACGAGAAAAAATAATTAATATTTTAAACGAACAATATCGGGGTATTGATGCGAGACGCTCCGAGAGCAAGCAACATGTCCCGCGTCACGTAAAATATTGCGGGGCATGTTGCAGGACTTGCAGGTCACTGTGCAACGTTGCAGAGCGTCACGTAGATTGAATATTCCACGTCATGTTGCGGGACAAAATGTCCCCTAGTGTATCCGGGGCTTATGCATTAAGGCGCTATGATCCTTAACGCATTAAGGCCCAGATATATGCCAGTGACCTTGAGTGGTTAGCTTGCGTATTTTGTACTAAGCTCACGCAACGCGTCGTATGTCCAGCCAGTAATAGGACTCGCCCATCCAGGAGCGCTGTCCCTATAAGATGCATTATTAATCTATACTAATATATAAAGCTGAAGAGTTTGTTTGTTTGAACGCGCTAATCTCAGGAACTGCTGGTTGGAATTGAAAAATTCTGTTTGTGTTGGATAGTACATTTATTGAGGAATATTATAGGCTATATAACATTACGCTACGACCAATAGGAGCGGAGCATAAATGAAAAATGTTGCAAAAACGGGAAAAAATATTCCTTTTTGAGAGCTTCCGTTGCGTGCGCTGCATAAACGATTTAAGTTACGCAAATATCATGTATTATGGAATTGTTCCTCTTTAAAAGTTCTAAAAAAAAGTCCGCGTCAGCATAATTATGTCTATCTTTTAAGATTGACTCACTATAACCTTTTTTTATGGTTCTCAAATTTTTTCGAAATTAATTCATTATTTGCGAAGGAGTTTTATCAACATAATATTAATCCTTATCCAAATAAATATGTTATTAATCACAAATATTTAAATTTAAACAAAATTGTCCGTGACATCACTTGATTTCAATCAACATCTTAGGAGGTATAATTTTAAAATAACTCCGCAACAAAATAAGTAGAAAATTCATTACTTAAACCACTCTCTCTCTTACGAGTAGGTGACGCAGACGAAGTTGCGCGGGTCAGCTATATAATTTGCTAGCTTCTGCCCGCGGCTCCGCCCGTGTGGATGTCGGTTATCGCGTAAAAAAGTAGCCATGTCCTTCTCCATATCCCTGGTTATATCTCTGCTTAATTTCATGACGATCGGTTCAGCGGTTTAGGCGTGAAAACAGACAGACAGACAGAGAGAGTTACTTTCACATTTATAATATTAGTATGGATAAAGCTGAAGAGTTTGTTTGTTTGGTTGAACGCGCCAATCTCAGGAACTACTGGTTCGAATTGAAAAAATATTTTAGTGTTGCATAGCCCATTTATCGAGGAAGGCTATAGGCTATATATCTACGCTACGAACCTTAGAAGCCAAGCGAATAGAACGGAAGTCAGAAAGAACTACGCTAAGCGACAACGAAATTTTAGCGCGGGCGAGCGACGGGATGAGAATGCGACGCGATGGGTGGGCCGAAATTTCACGCGGACGAAGTCGCGGGCAGAAGCTAGTGTAATATAAACTTAATCTAAAATATTCACATATTAAGTTGTTAAGAAAATGCTCTAATTTAACATATATTTTTTCCAAATCATTAACATTACTCGTTTAGACAACATCTTCAGTATAAAATCATTAAAAGTCGGTTATCGTCGCCTTAAGGCGCTCGAGCCGACCGAAGTAGGCTCGCGAAGTCGCGAGTGGTTGCCGCGCGCTTTTGGTCAAACTCAGCGAATTGTGCAAAAAAATTCTACCACCTTTTCATTTAAATAAATAATAAGAAAATAACGTCTGTTTTGTAGCTATGAGCTTGATTAAACATTACGAAAAGCGGAATTTTGGGTTTTTTTTGCGCGAAAAAAAAAGCGATTGGATGTCCGCCAAATCAATAAATAAGATTTAAAAAAAATATATAAACTGTTTTTTTATGTTTGCCATTGATTCAAAAACGAATAAGCGCGGTCTTTGTCGGGTCATACCGCCTTAAATGCAATTAAGTAAATAAAGTGCTCCATTGGATAAAAATCCCCTGAAAACACGCTTGAGTAAATAACTAGAAGACAACATTGTACAACTTGAGATCGCTAGAGATGGAAAACAGACTAGCAACAACCGCTCTGTAAGGCTGCGTTCACACGGCATTGTCCTGCATGTTTTTTTGCAGTATACGTCTTAACGTATAAATAGTGATCATACAACGTACATAGATCCATTCACACGTCGATTGTACTGCAAAAAAACGTGTACCGCTTATACGTTTAAACGCATACTCAACGGACTTGTCAAGCAAATCGAATGAACTTTGACGTATTCGGTTCGCAGTGGCATATGGTATAGCTTTGTCTCCTTCACACGACACGATATCATAAGTTTTTAATCGAATAGCAACCGAAGAAGCGTTTAGTACCTGAGCGTCTTTTGGAGGGGTGGCACGTATTTTATGTTTGATTTGGTTTGATATTCAAAATGGTTGAGGAATCTTTTCTAAGATTTTCAAATAATTTTTCAAATGTGATCGTACGCACAGATTCTTGATTAATAGGATGTACCCAAAACCTTCTGTTTTGTCGGCGGCGAGACCGTTGGCGCCTTCGATACCAATATAAAAGTACAACCAAGCGTGGATCCATCAGTGACGTCTACTCACTGTGACAACTGTGTGGAAACTGCGGCTATTCGTTTTTACACGAATGAAAATTTACCATATGAACACCGGTTGACTACACGTTAAAAAAACGATTACAAAAAAACGTGCAGGACAATGCCGTGTGAACGAAGCCTTAGTTCAGCCAGAAGATATACATTGTACAGTAGACAACATAGTAGAATATCGGATCAATGAAAACAGTTGGTAAACAAACCAGCGGGCATTCACATCGCTGGAACATAATGTTAGTTGCCTCGGTTTGGTTGCCGTTGTATTGTAGTTATAAAATAAAATGCGGACGTGTACAATACATAAAGAGGTCGCTGACCCCGTTCTTAAAACGAATGCATGTACATACATTCTCTCTGAGTTGACACAATATTTCAGACAACTGTCGTACACAAAATACCGTAGATTATGTTTATTCAGAAGGACATAACGCGACTTTGGCTCGTGCTGGTAGTTCCTTAGTATTAATTAAGAACGAAAAATGCGTTTTTTGGCATAAGAGCAAAAAATACACCTTAAAAACTATAAAAAACAGAAAACTATGATTATAATGCTAAAAGAGCCTCAGTTCAGCATAATGTCAGATGACAACACAAGGTGTACCTTACGCTGATTTTCAGTTGCAATTGCAACCCACGAATACCATAAGCTAGAATAATAAACACATAGGTAAGTGTGTCCGTTTTACTAAATTAAAGGTGATTAGGTGATAAATGATTAAGCTCATACGAAATCAATTAAAATGTTGTGACATACATGTGTGGGTGTGTTGTACTGTGATTAATGGAAAACTAAAATAAATATTCCGCTTAGATATAACAAAAATATGAATTGATATAGGTAACGTAGGAGGAATCAACTAAATACATTGTAAAACTTGTACTAAATTGCTGTCTTTTCTTATTTGCGTAAGAATCGTTACAAACATTTTACGGTTTCCAACTACTACTCATTCAAAATACTCTACTTATTCAAAATTATCCCCAAGTTGTCCATTTAATTTATTACCCGAATAATTAATCAGATGTAAGGCGTTCGCGTTCGGTCTGAAGCGGTGTTTGTTTGTTTGGTAAACAAACATTTGGCCAAATTCCTTTCGGCAATTAACTGTGAATATTTGAGGAGTAAACAGTGCGCAGAGCGTTGACACGGGTTCGCGTTACTATCACGAACATCCGCATATTCTGCCCACGCGGTCTCGCGCGCCAATTTATGCATCGAGGGTACCAATCCTACGACCTCAACCCACAGGCCCTAGAGAAATTAAATACCTACGGTCTGTAACAATTGGTATATTCCTCGAGAGAAAGTAACGAACCAAGGTGACATGAATTAAAGATGCAGTCATAACATTTTCTGCGGCCATGCAATCATGGACAGATGACTCGAATTTGATGACCTCAGTCTTCACAGAGTGCCAAGTTTCGCAAATCTATTTTAAGTTTGTTTCGTTCTAGACATATTGGGCCAATCGATACAAAGCTAGTTTTACACCTAAGTATTTATATTGTTAGGAACGTTAGCACACTGGGCAATCATTGTTGTTCTCCTCGTCTCACGAGTTTAGAGTTTCAAACAAAGCCTAACGAACGAGGAATATAATGCTGACGCTATATTGATATGACATTCAAATGTTTTTCTCACGCGTTTACTATCTGCCGTCTTCAATTCTTTTGTTTGTCAGATAAAAATGCACTTTCCATTAATTCTAATTGACTTTTTATTAGCCCTTAGATGTATTCTAGGCCAAACTTTCTTTAGTCTGACGGTTTTTATTCTAGGTCTAATAAATCTCTATGATCAATACAGCCCAAAACAAACAAAAACCGTTATAATATAATAATACCAGCCTATAACTGTCCCACTGCTGGGCAAAGGCCTCTTCTCATACAGAGAAGGCACGAGCATTGATCACCACGCTTGCTCAAGACGGGTTGGCGATTTCATACTTATATTAACTTTAAGTCCAGGTTTCCTCACGATGTTTTTCCTTCACCGATGTCAGTAATGTCCAAGATAAACTCAGAAAGAAAAAAAAGAAACTCAAAAACCGTTACGACTGACTAAACTTTATTATTTCGTGACTTTTAACAGTAAAAAAAAAAAGATTGACGCGGCGGCATTACAGTCAGTAAAACAAAGCTTAATTAAAAAAATATAATTGTACGTTGTTGGTATCGGTGTGTGAGATATTATGCAACTAATCAGCGGCACCGTAACACACAATTTATGCAGCGTTACAGCATACCGGGTTAAATGGAGCGTCTAGCAAATTACATGTTAACTATAAGACAAGACGTCTGTGGCTCAAGTAAAGGGCTCGGAGGGAACTAATCATTGATTCGGGTTTTGAAACTAACTTGGCTTATAACATTAATTTAATCTGGCAGATAACTGACCTCCTGGCTGATTATACCTCGCATCCTAATTTCTGCGTGATTGTTTAATTATGTTTAATATTCTTTATCCAGGCTTTATGTAAACTAGTGCATGCGAACTTGTTATACCAACGATTGTAAAATCTTTCTAGTCTAGTTCACTTGTAGATGAGGGAAAAATTAACACATCATATTCACGTAATATACGTTTTGCAATATGTGCACGAAATATTGTTTACTTTCCGACCTGTTAAACGACGGGTAATTTAGATATTAGGTAAGTGTATTGTGTGAGATGCAAGAAAACATACAACGGTTTGAACAGGTGTTTAGGGAATTAGGGAGCTTGAGAAGGGCTGCAAACATGAGTATGTACTTGCAGTTGTACTAACACATGGCATGTCTCAAAAAAATTCTATTGCGGTCCCTAGTCGGTCAAAATTGCTTGACAAGCACGTGAAACTTTCATGCTTGTCAAGCAATTTTGACCGTCTAGAATAAAGCTTGATAATGCTTGACGTTTATTATTTTTTTGTTATGCTTGATTAAAAATGAATGCGGATGTTTGACAAGCATGCTTGACGTTCCGTTAAGACGATGATTACTGACTTTTAATGATTTTATACTGAAGATCACGTATAAACAAGTAGTGTTAATGATTTGGAAAAAATATATGTTAAGTTAGAGCATTTTCTTAATAACTTAGTATATGAATATTTTAGATTATGCTTAAATTACATAGTGAAATTAATTTGTAAAGTTATGTCTAACGCGGATAAAAAACTCTAGAGCAAAATCTATCAAGCGTATTTTTCTGAAACCTTCACCTTTTTAAAGATAATTTAACTTTTGTTTTATGTATAATCAATTAATAATGCGTCTTATTTGGGACAGCCGCGCTCCTGGATGGGCGAGTCCTATTACTGGCTGGACGTACGAAGCGTTGCGTGAGCTCAGTACAGAACACGCAAGCTAACCATTCAAGGTCCCTGGGATATATCTGGGCCTTAAGCCTCGAAAGCGTGCTTATCAAGCACGTAAATTATTGACAATCAATTTTGACCGTCTAGTGACCGCTTATGAAATACTAGCTTTTGCCCGCGGCTCCGCCCGCGTGGATGTCGGTTATCGCGTAAAAAAGTAGGTAGCCTATGTCCTTCTCCATATCCCAGGCTATATCTCTGCCAAATTTCACGACGATCAGTTCAGCGGTTTAGGCGTGAAAACGTAACATACACACAGACAGAGTTACGTTCACATTTATAATATTACTAGCTTTTGCCCGCGGCTCCGCCCGCGTGGATGTCGGTTATTACGTAAAAAAAGTAGCCTATGTCCTTCTCCATATCCCAGGCTATATCTCTGCCAAATTTCATGACGATCGGTTCAGCGGTTTAGGCGTGAAAACGTAAAATACACACGGACAGAGTTACTTTCACATTTATAATATTAAGTATGGATAGTATGGAAGTATAGATGACTGACTACTACCGAAGCGATATGACTATGCTATGACACATCGGCGTAGTTTTCCGTATTACAAAGTGAGTAAGGTGCGTAAGCAGGACAGCAGGTACTCAGCTCACTTGCGGTTAGTGTGTGATCAACTGATCACAACCACGCGGCCGGGATGAGTAACGCGTCCCATATGACCCGTCAACCATAAATGTATAGCTGTTACGCAAGCAGGAATTATTTTTTAAACCCACCTCCTTAGTTGTATACAATTATGATCACGACAGGCGCATTACTATTCATCTGATATCGTGAAAATATTTGGTGTTGACTCTTGTGTGATACGTGAACAAAAGGCACGAGACAAAATAAACACCTGCTCAAATGTTTAGTTTATGTGTCAGGAAAAAAGGTGGCACAGGCCCTTGGAACTCTTTTAAGGTTAACGGCCTATTAGCAGGTTCATTGTTACATGAATGAATAGAGTTTACTACTTTGTATTATGTAGATATAGGATAATGAGCAGAGATCGTAATAGGTAGAGATAATTTACCTAAACTTCGAGGAAGGATGTTACATAGAGTTGATAACACCTCCTCTAAAATCCCGGAATAATTATAATGACGTTTAAATCCTGGGATTTAAAAAGCACAATTTTTTATTGGACTTTATTTATAGGTACAAATTATTGATTTGAAAAGTCATATAACATTTTGAGGGTACTATAACTAGAGATCGGATAATCGGATGCATATTTACCTAAAGTTAATTATTAGCTATGAAAGTATGGAAGCAGCTTCTTAAAACATATTTTTTGTAAGAAAATATCCCGTGATGCCAGGAATACCGGCAATGCATAACTAGTCGGGTGTATAGTATGGAAGCGACTTATCAAATATGAATTATTCAAAAAAAAAAAAAAATACCCAGGGTTCTTGGATTGCATCACTATTCAGATGCATATTTATTTAAAATTAGTTTAACCCCCTATGCAAATATGTGTATGTCGGGTGTAAGAGTAGGGGTGGTGTGTGTTAGTTAAAATAAAAATAAAACACCGGAACCGCGGGATTTATTCCATACAAAAGTGCTTTCTATAATAGCAAACATCTCAACTTTAGGTGAATATGCATCCAAATATCCGATCTCTAACTATAACTATTCAATTAAAGAGCTTTTTTAGCAATTACGTACCCCTAAAAAATGTTATACTTATAAGATTCTTCAAAACAATAATTTGTAACTATAAAAAAGTCCAATAAATAATTTGTGCTTTTTAAATCCTGGGATTTAAACATCTTTATAATTATTCCGGGATTTTAGAGGAGGTATTATCCACGCTATGTTACATCCTTCCTCGAAGTTTAGGTAAATTAGTTCTATCTATTCCGATCTCTGATAATGAGGTATAAAAAAAAGAGCTAAGTAAAATGTGTGTTTACATAATTTTATAAATGACATAAAATATAATAGGAAAATTTCCCTAATATATTTTATGTTTATGTTTTTGTATTTATGTTTTTAAATATGTTGCAACACGTAAAACATGGTAATTACAGATTTAAAAATATATTGTACACAATAATCACAGAGCAAAGTAGGTCACAATCATATCTATGTTCTATGTTAGAGGGTTTGGTTTCCGCACTTAGTCCTTAAGATGGACCATTGTGTGTGGGCCATGGCGGCCGTCGGTGGTTATTCCAACCAGCCCACCTCCTTCCAGAAGCTAATCTCGTCTCCTGGTCTGTTCAGAACATCGGCATAGTATCTGGGTTCCCCAAGGGTTTCTGTTCTGATCTGGGTGACGCCTGTGCATTCGAAGAGCACATGCGCAACGGTTTCATCCACCTCCACGCAGGCCCTGCACAGAGGGCTGTCCGTTATCCCTTTATGTGGAAATGTTTGTTTAGCAAGCAGTGTCCCGTGAGGGTGCCCGTCACCAGGCGCAGACTGTTCCTGTCCAGGCGTAAAAGGCGCCTGGTCAGCCTACCATCCAAGGAAGGCATAGGCTCTCTGGACTGCCTGCAGCCCGGTCACAATCATATTTTTATTATGAAAGCTTTAGAAATATACGGTGGCAGCCCTCAGCACGGACAGTGGTCAAATTTGGTCACCTAGACTTACAAAAATAATGCATGTTTCTATTTTTATTTCTGCAAAGAGTGCAGATAGTCTGTCTAATGTAAAAGAATAAGGTGGTCAGCAAAAGGCATGCAGTCTGTGTGTGTTTTAATGATGTGTTTCTGTTCACATTTTACTGGGAATACAAAATAATTTAATGCAGCTTTTGTTTGCCATGAAAATGGGGTTCAGCAATTGCTTTACAGGAATTGTTGTTTTTTTTTTTGTGTTTATTATTTGCCTTATGGGTCAAATTTATTTATTTTCTTTCTTTCTGCAACCTCGCTCAAAGTTCAGATATTGCTATAAAAAACCATTGATGAACATGGGCCTCTTCCTCAGGCTCTTGAAAATCCAATGCAATTGCACCACATATACAAAGTACAATCTTCATAGCCTAATTTGTAATTTCAAAATAACAGCTTTTTACTAAATGCATATGAAAGTAAATATGGTACTTAAAACAATTTTTTTTATTTTATGTCTGTTGGTCTGTGTGTTCTGGCTAATCTCCAAAACAGCTCGACCGATTTTTGACGGGACTTTCACTGGCAGATAGCTGATCTTTTGAGAAGTAACTTCGGATACTTTTATTTTAGAAAAAGCAACACGGGCAGCAGCTAGTAAGGAATAAAGTTGTTTAGAGGGTGAAATCGTGTAGGAGGTGGTGAGTGGTTTCAATAATAAATTCTTAATTTTTTACCAGCAGTATATACTATTATGATTTGGGACTGAAGCTACCAGTCATTCCTACAACTGATCATTCTGTATGCATTGAAACAGCAGCATGATGCATTGAAGGGTTAATAAACTTAAGTGTGCTTATTAGAGAATTTTATAGAACAAAGGACCTGTGGGATATTTAGATTGTATTGTTAGTTGTCTGTGAACCTCTAAAACTATTTGCTAGGAACCATTTAATGGTTCAGGGATGAAGAAAAATTGTAGTCTAGCTTTACAATGGGTAGTGTAATGTTTTTATGTAAGTTTAATTAGATATTTATTATTAGAGTTGCAAACATACAAAACCTGTTTTACAACTTGAGATGCTGAAATACATTATTAAAGAAATAGTTGTATATAACAAGTTTGTGAAATGATGTGTATAATGCGAAAATTCAAATTAATTCTTTATTTTTTGTATATCTATCTAGCTAAGGAAACTGGAATTGTAGTAAATAAGTTGCATAACAAAAACACTGTATAAACAAAAATCAAGTCTTTTCTTTCTCTACAACTTGTTATCACAATGATTCAACATTGCAGCTACGGTTGTGATAATCTTATCATAAAGGTGTTTCTAGTAAGCTGAAAGACTACACAGACACTGGTCCCAGCTTATTTGAACAATCGTATCAACAAGCACTTACTTTTCGCTCAAATACTGAGTCGTCCAGTAGAGAACTTCACCGGCCAGCTCCGACTCGGTGATGGTGTACCCTGCGATATGCACGGGCAACTGATCCTCAGGATTAACAGTAGCGGCAAAGTTTTCAAAAAACACTCGGTACGATGTCAAATAATCCTCTTTTTCACCCATTTTCGATAGTTCGTTCGAGTTTATAAGATATCTGAATAATATCGTGTCAATAATCGATCAACACTTGTAAATGATTACAAGCTAAACTGGAGCAAAAGTCGCGAGTCCTCTTATGAAATATAATTATTTAGTAAATATAAAGCACTCTTTCACTACAGCATAATATGTCACCACATTATAGAAATCACTTATATTTATATTTGCACTAATCTCAATTGTATTTGTGATCAAAACATAAAAATCACATCTCGCTCATACTTCTCCGCTCTTGTTGTCACATCCCATTTACAATTAATTATCTGTCCCACCAAAAAAAACCCACACCCGATGAAATTCGAAACACGTGAAAAATAAAAAACCAAGAGATTCAATTTATTGTTTTGTTACAATGTAAAAAAAATCTAGATCCAGTTAAATTTTTTGCTAATTCTATTTTTAACGATTAATAGAAAACTTACAATATATGCCTATTGTAAATGAAACAGGTAATTATTTTAACTTTTAAATTTTAGATTCGTAGTTTCAGAACAAACTTTTATCGACTATCTAGTTCCCGAGCATTTCGTCGCTGATACAGCAATACCGTAGACAAATATCACAATACCGCGTAACATAAGTGAGGCAAATTTTACAGGAGAACGACAAAACTAAATAATCCTGCTGTACTTATCAAATACGTGACTGAAATTTAAGCTATTTAGAAATGTGTGTTAACTTACATCTTAATATTTAATTCAATCCAATCAATATTTAGCTAGAAAATACTCTTACGCTGTTTTTTATTTTTATGGAAAATGTTATTTGAGCTGTTTTGGCATTTCTGCGGAATTGGAGGGAGAATAAAATAGAATTATATTATTATATAAAGAAATTTGATTGACTCAAGTAATCACAGTCTCATCATTTTACCTTTGGTAGTACTAACTTTTAATTTAAAATTTGTCAGGGCTGGACTCTGGTGCTTTTCGGGTGGGTACTTGCCCTGGATCTGCTACTGTCACTAAATGTTTGTGGTCCATCTACTTATTCATCTTTTCAACATAAACGTAGAAAAGATGGAGCTGGGTTCAGTAAAAAATATTATTAAAGATCGTACTTGTACAGCTCTTGTATGTATGTACGGTGGTCAGCACATCAAGTAACCACAAACTGACAAATTTTCTCGTTCGATTTTGAACTTAACCTTCATCATTTTAAAGTTTAAAATCGTTTGGAGTAATTTGACAGTTTCGTGTAGCTTGATGTGCTGGCAACTGTACATACAATTACTGAAAGTCTAAATAGTTTCTTAAATTTTTTGCAAGTTCCCACCACAATTCAACATAATATTGTGGTCTCGCTATCGGCACTAGCATAGTAACAAACTGAAAATTAGGTTTTTCCCAAAAACAAACTTTGTCTTGTTATTACAGAATTTGTAAACAAATTATTATTTTTTTGGACCCAACAACAATATGAAAATAAAAAGCATGACGTTTTTCGAGGTCGATATCGATAGGTAGGTAGGTTGTTATCGATATCTTCACGTAGGTATCCATCACTATCTGTAGTTCCGAATTTCTGATTGGTCATGATGATGTTGTTTATCAAGGTTGTTATCTGACAGCAGTAAAAGCGGACAAAATATTTTCAAACTCTCAAAATTAATTTACGCATTAATTACAGATTATTCTGCTGTATTCGTCGATAAGGCTGTACATACAGGTACAGTGTGTGGTCATTATATAATTTTACCATAGTTAGTGGTTAATCTCATTGTTTCAGGTTCAGAAACTCGGATTTGCGTCAATACCTATTACTTATCTTAAATTTTATGCATTATCAGTCTTACAACTTACGTGATTGATAAATTACGATGATAAGATAACTATTTAATTAATATTATTTTTCTGAAACTTTTTTAAGACCTCTGATCTCTGGCAGTACTTAGTTGGTGGAGACGTTAGAAACAGAAAAATGGCGTTGATTGCTGGAAAATACCAACACTACAAGAATGAGGACATTGATGACTATTTCAGTGTAGTAGGTGAGTACCTAAATATGTATTTCTTAGGCAACTAATTATTTTGCTAATTGAAATTCTCATGCCATTTTATATTCTGTATCCACCACATTTGTACAATATATTTTGATAAAGTACTTTAACTTTAGTAAAATAAATAATAAGAAAGTACTATTGTTACAGGTGTACCTTACATGGGACGTAAAATGATGTCAATGTCATCACCGCTGATGGAAATATCATTGGATGGTGACCTTATGACTATCAAGAACTCATCCTTGCTGCGGACAGTTGAGAACAAGTTCAAATTAGGAGAAGAGTATGAGGAAAATATGCCGAATGCCAAAATCAAGGTTAATTTCATGAACCAACTATTTGTCATAAGTACCAATTATTTGTTATTAGTACCAACTAGTGGGTTCTTGGAATGCTGTGGTGTATGTGGTTTAGTATTTTGTTTGATCTATTAATGTAACTTGTTTTCAGAGTGTTACAACCCTGATTAATGACAAGCAGATCGAAACCAAGTCAGTAGTAGAAGATACGGGTGCTAACTGTGGTCGTCAGTATGCCTTCACTGAAGATGAGTGCATTGTTGTAAGTAATCGTTTTTTTTTAATTGGCCTGCACTGTCCCACTGAGCAAAGACCTCCCCCAAACTCTTCCAGGCATTGTTTTCTAGAGCCACCTCAGCTCAGCCCTTGCCGATCGCATCTAGGTCATCTCACCACCTCTTCTAGGGTTTCCGTCCTCAAGCACCCACCATGTGGAGACTTCCCCAGCGGTCACTGTGGTGTGCGTAGTCGCAACAGAAAAATATCGAATTTCTTCATTTCAGTTTCACAGATATTTAGTGTATGACATTGTGTATGGCAAGTAAAAATTTGTGCATCCAACCAGTGGGGAGCTATTCAACAAAAACTGTTAAAACATCTGTTAAACTGAAATTAAGATATTCGACATTTTTCCGCTGCGACTACGCACACGTCACCAAAATCAAATACAAAGCAGGCGTGGCTGCTACCGGCCGATTAGTCGATTAAAAAGAAATCCTTTATTTATGTAAAAATTATGGTCACCTCACAATATTAATGGATGTTTGTATGGGAAAATTTAAATGATCAATACGCAAAGTTTCTCCGTAACAAATTCATGTTATCATTATCGTCCCCGTCACAAAATTTTGAATATATTTCGAAGGCCGTAGATCATCAGGCAGCGGAGATACGTGTCCAGCCAGCTAGAACTCAGGCTGGCTGGACATTAAGTTTTTATTGATTTCTCGTAAACCCTCACATGTGACGCCATAATAGTACATTATGATTTAAGTGCGGTAAGTTGAAAATTACAGCCGAGGCGATATTGCTAGCCCGAGCTGTAATTATCAAAGCTCATGTATGTCATACGACGTTTTATAACATATTTGCGAGGAAATAAATAAAACTCGGACTTTTTTAAACGAATAAATCTTTAATCACTTTTTAAAGTAGTTAGAAAACTTTGAACAATTTGTAAAATTGATTATTACGTTGCCAGTTGGCATTTTAAATGTTGTCAAGTTATTATTATTAGTTAAAATTTCACCAGTCTCCCTCTCACTCTCTTGAGTGAAAGTAGAAGAAACGTGACCACAGAGTTCTGCAGTCGGTGGCGCTGCCTCTGAGACTTTTAGCGGTGTCGAATTAATAAATTCATCATTACTTGACGACATTTTTAAATAAAAACAACACAGCGAAAAGAAAAAGCGCGCAGAATAATTTGTACTTGTTCACAAATTAGCGATGCGCGCGTATCAACGTTTTTTTTTTTAAGGCAAAGGCACGAAAACAGCCAGTATTACTAATAAAGTAAATTAATATTTTTTTTTGGTTTTGTTATAGATAAATGGCTGTAATTTATTGTCAAGGTTAATTAAATTAAAGAATTAAATGTTTATTTTTTTTTATATTTCACAAAATGTTGACCACTTTTCTGTCATAAAAACTATTTGCTAAGATTTAAAAAAGTACCGTTCGTTTTATACGGAGCATCTTGATCAACCATACGTTTTAACTTATTATAAAGAAACTCGTGCGTTTTACATTGCAATAACGCACAAGTACGTAATGACATACATTACGATATTGAAATTGGTGAAATAAGAGACCCTTTACGAGCAAATGTGTTATAAATCAAACGTTATTACTGTCACACATTGCGTCACTAAATGTTAGTAAAGGAACCATATTCGAAAACGCTCCTGTTACTGAGATTCGGAAGTGCCAGCCAAAAGTTTTATACGTAAATTCAAGCTGGCTGGACACAGATTTTTGCATTTTTCTACTAAACTGCTGTACGTACCACAAAACTTTTAGCTTGATGCCTGTCACAAATGTATGTGGCGCCCGCTGATATGCAAAAAGTCGTCAAAATCACTTACGTTACCGAGATTGAGAGACCAGCGAAAAGTGGTTTTTCAAGCTGGCTGGACACGTTTTCGATCTATTATCTAAGATTCTGAAATAAGGGTGTTTAGCCGTCACATAAAGTGCCCTAGTGACCTAGTTAAATGCGAGTTATTTTGAAGATTTGTCCAGCCATCCTGAGTCACATTCTTCAGGCCTCGTAGTCAAATTGAAAACAGGATCTTAAAAGCAAGCCATTATGTTTTTTGCAAAGCAAATAATGTAGTTCAAATATTTGAAGACTTAGGTATGCTGACGGTTTTCTTAAAAAAAAATCTTGTTACATTCATGTTATCTTGCATACGATTGTTCATAATTAGTAATATTATTTATTTGTATTCCAGACCCTGACCCACGAGAAGGCCAAAATACCTGCAAAACGGTACTTCCGTAGGGTCCAATAGATGAAGCAAAGTCGAAAACGAAAAGAAATAATGAAATTATTTTGTTTTTCCTGTGTGACAAATATTATGGTATCAATATAATTGGTAAATGCTTTAAGGGAACTGATAATATTTTTGCTTTATACTTTTATAAGCTCTATTAAATAAATTTACAAAATAAAGGTGTTTTTTTATTCCGATCTTACGACGATGAGGCCCTCGGTTAGTGCTACCGAAATTCAAGCCCTCAAAAAATCGTAGGTAATCGTAGTTAGAATATCTAATTAGAAACAACAATGGTTGTCGAGTAGACTAGAAAATAGAACCAGATAAGCCTACCACCACTACCACCCAACCATGGCCATCAAGCAAAGAGCATTATGATCTATCACATCTACCAAAATAAGAGTACCTAATGCATTATATCTATACGTAAGTACGTAGAGTATTACGTAAGTAATCTCTGCACATTACACTGGTAAACAAAATGTAACTTTTTGTTTTATGAAGCTTTTAAACTGTTTCTTAGTAATTTGAGTTCGCTGATTTCATATCTACCCTCAGTTTTTTTCTAGCAGCTCTAGTTTTTGTGATACAGGTATTTCTTAAAATTCGTTACGCGGCTTACTAATATATTTTTAGTGCAAAAAATATATAAATTATAAATGGATAAATCGATCTAGAGCTGCTAGAAAAAAACTGAGGATGGATATGAAATCAGCGAACTCAAATGACTAAGAAACAGTTTAGAAACTTCATAAAACAAAAAGTTACATTTTGTTTACCAGTGTAATGTGCAGAGATTACTTACGTAATACTCTACGTACTTACGTATATCCGGGGTTCTTATCAAAAAAGCATGTTATAAGATAAAAGACTACGGTGAAGACAAGGAAGTTTGGCAATAATTCCTTCTGCACATGTGGCTTCCCTGGTACCTTATAAACAACATAAATATGTAAATGTCTATTAACTGCTCCCAAATAAACATCGTTATTTCCATTTTTAATCTTCCTTGACATAATCTTTTCATTATTTGAGGGCTTTTGTGGACATGATATTTATTCAGATTTGTTGCTGTAGTTGTAATTGCAATCATGTCATTAATCTTTTATATAGATTATTTTCTATTTTGTGAATGTGAGAACGTTGTAGGCCTAGTAGAGTGTAGATTTGTTGGCACTTTTCTATTTTGTTAAGTACCTGGTAATTGTTGAAAGGCCTACACTGTCCTCCCATACCTATTAACATTGTTATTTGATAATATTGTAAAGCCAATTACTTTTAAAAGAGTAACCGTGGAGTTTCTTGCCGGCTCTTTTCCATAGGAAACGACTAATTGGAACCGTGCACCTAGCTTCTGACATTTCATAAGTGCCCATGTAGGTGTATGTGAAATAAAATATTTTGATTTTGATTTGATTTTGACATATCTTGTTTATACACTCTTGTATATCACGTATATATTAGTCCATATCTTGAAAACTCGTGAACCGATTTTGATGAAACTTACATGGTTCCCTAAGTTGAAGTAGATGTAAACTAATAAAAAAAAAAACAATCACAATCCGATTAACTATTCCGGAGAAATGCATGGACAACATACAATACACTACCTACAATTCTGTGCGTCCTGTGAAAACTAATACATCTCGAAAATGTCAACTTTACAATATAGTAGTTTTTGTGTGTAAAAAATTATAAAATTTTGTTAGGATAATAATTTTACAAAAATAGTGACATAATTTGTATTTAGTGTCGTATTGTTTACAACCTATTATGTTCCAGCTCAAAAGGCGTTACTGCAGGAAGAGATATTTAAAAAAAGCTATATGTTGTATCAAAACACACCAAATTAAT
This sequence comes from Dryobota labecula, assembly GCA_947523025.1. Classification (NCBI taxonomy): domain Eukaryota; kingdom Metazoa; phylum Arthropoda; class Insecta; order Lepidoptera; family Noctuidae; genus Dryobota; species Dryobota labecula. The sequence goes on from OX383292.1 coordinate 7,133,002, forward strand.
GATCGTGTATGATTCTAAATGAGTTGTATCGCTTTACACTTTGTGTGAAGCTTTGGTGAAAGGTGATATTGTTGCATTGTCAGGTAGTTTTATACGAAACTAAATCAACTCCTGTTCAAAGCTGTCAAACAAACGAGTAATATTTTTCAGTCGGCAGAAGCACTGTAAACACAAAACTCGTATTCTTCAAAACTTAATGTTGTCTTCATTATATTTTTTCATTATAAAGTTTTGTTTAAAAAAAAAACGTGTAACGTAATAAATATATGTGAATAATGATATGACTTGAGATACATCTTAAAACACAATTATTTATTTCATAACTTGAATATTGTGAACGATACATGTCAATATGTATTTATTTACACAAAAATATTTATCAAAACACGCCATTTCGTCTTAGATGTACCATACGATCTTGAAAACTAATAGACGTATCAAAATGTTAATTAGACAGAATAATAGAGCATTTTTTTCTGATGAAGGTGCAACAATAATATCACATTCGATATAAGTTGACTTATATCACTTTTCACAGGACGCACAGAATTGTTTTATATTTCATTGGAAGCCCTAATAGATTATCGTGTGTTAATATCTTGCATTTTCAACAATATTACATACATACGTGTTGAATTGATAACCTTCTTTTTTTGAAGTCGGTTAAAAAATATGTTTCACTTGTTTAGATTTAATGAGACATAGCAAAGTTATACCTTTATTAAAATCGGTATATAAATATATCGCTCACCTAGCAGTATAATGACACATCTACAAAAAAAGCGAAATTGAGTTTTTACGGCCTAAGTGTTTAAAAGTGGAAAATTTATAAAGCGGTAAAACGGCACGGTGTTAGTTTTCCTATTTGTTGAGAGAGTGCGTTCAGTGTCATTGCAGCACTTGGTACGTTCCCCCCGCATCCGCGCATAACAACGGCTTATTTGTCAGTTGTGCGGGGCGCTCCGCGAGGTGCAATCGCTTCTAAATCTGTGTTGGCGTAAGTGGCAAATGTGACAAAAACCAGGGCCTCAAGTCTGCTATTACAATAGTGTCAGAATGGTCTCTTCATTGTGAGTTTTTGACAGATTTGCCATACAAACACTGTCAAATACTCACAATAGCGAGACCATTCTGACACTATTGTAATAGCAGACTTGAGGCCCTGATCAATATGTTAATTTGATACGAGATGCTATAAAAAGAGGAAACCCTTTCATTGTTCATGAGATGCATTTCAGTAACTTTTATGACTTGAAAGCACTAACTGAAGAACAAGCCATTAATTACCAGAAAGACACTAATGGGGATATAATAAAACTGACTGAGTTAACAATGATTAAATTTACTAAAAATAGTGACTTCTATGAATTTAAAACATCTTTTGAAGGATAATGGGTCCAGGCTAAGCTTAAATTGGTACGACGAAAAAGAAAGCAACCATCACAAATTAATTTAAAAGCAGCTTATGATTCAAAAATGAATATTTCTGATTCAAAGAAAAAGGATTTGTTACAATTACTTCGTTCTAACATAGTGCCCAGCTATTATAAAGGATTTTATAATAATCTTTAAATAAGTATAAGAAATACCTACCTTTTCTTATTAATTATATTCATACTCTTATTATATTCATTCTTATTAATTAGGTAATGAAAGAAGATACGTGGTTTAAATCTTCGTAACTAAGTAAACCTACGTAACTATTCCCGTGGGATCTTTGTCTCTCTGTAGTTAGCTGTGGGTTAGATTTGCGCATGGAATACTCGCGATTAAAAGCTTTACGTAGGTATTTAAATAGAGTTCAAAAAGGCGAAGTTATGCATCACAAGCGTTACAAGCGTGAATTTTTCATGCACAAATTCATCCGAATAGTCCCAGTCGCCCCCACATGGATTGACATCCGGTGGCAACTAGGATCTTATTGCCCCCACATCCGAATAGTCCCAGTCGCCCCCACATGGATTGACAACCGGTGGCAACTGGGATCTTATTGCCTCCACATCAAATCGCTGTACATTGCGGCGTGGATCGCTAAACCCCCTCATCGCTATCTTTCTTACGGCCGCGATGACGGGGTTGCAGTCCCATTTCCAATGTGGTTTTATATTAGTAGATTAGTGATATTTTTAGGGACATACAAACAAGATTTAAAGAAAACCACCAAATATTATCAATAAAACCACACCATTGCACACATAAACTACCCGACGGATTAAGTCATAAAACACGTGTTTCGTCAAAATTAAGGAGTTAGTTAAAACTTCATGAATGTGGAATAACAATCCTTTTATTTTTGTGAAAACAATAGTAAAAGCTTGTAAAACATTAGTTTATTGCTAATTTTTGCCGCCTATAGTCGATATTCATTTGTTTTGTTTGAAGACAGGTGCGCTTCCAAAATGTTGGACGGTAGTGTACGGCAGGGCCGCGCCGCCCCTGTGTGCGAAGTGTGCGGCGCACACAGGCGCCAAGACAATAGAGGCGCCGCCATCGAAATTATTTTTGTTACACTTACACAACAACATATTCTTTGTAGTGGAGTATCGATAAGTAAGTAGCTACAATAGGCGCAACATATGCCTTGTAAATAACAAAACATAAATATAATGCGCTTATTGTACAAGTCTTCTAAGATAATATTCACGTGTGTGGTTTAATTTTACGCTTTGGGTTTTAGTTAACATTAGTTACGAGCTCAGTGTTAAAATCAAAAGAACCGCCGTGAGTTTGTTTGAATGAATTATGAACGTAACCCGATGCGATGCGTCCGACGCAAGCGGGGTGGGGGTCACGGGGATTCCCCTGACTTTATGGAACGAGAGTGCCAAAACCAGTGTGACCAGATTCAGTATTTTAATACTTTTTCAGTATATTGTAACGATATTTTTGAACGTGAGTATTTTTGTAGGTATATTGAGCGAAGGGAGTATTTTTGTAGGTATATTGAGCGAAGGGAGTATTTTTGTAGGTATATTGAGCGAAGGCAGTATTTTTGGGTATATTTTGGATAACAAGTTATGGTAACACCGTAAATGGACGTCATGATCATAGATGTTCAGGGAATTTCCCGAATTTAGTCTACAATACATCTGTTTGTTGTCTGTGTTCATCATTGTACAGACGCCAGCACATCAAGCTACTACAATCTGTCAAATTTCTTTAATAGATTTTTAACTTTATCACTACAGGATAAGGTTCAAAGTTGATTGCGAAAATTTGACAGGTTCGGGTAGCTTGACCTGATGGCTGCTGCTGCTGTCTGTACATACGGCCATAAATCAAGCTATGCATTTCCAGTTTAGGCTGATCTCGCATTGTATAGGATTTCCGTACAATGAGAGGTCAGCTGATACTGTTTATTCTGTAAATTCGTGTTTTATTTTTCGCAGTAATTAGCATGCGGAAGCGAACTGGTTTTACCTATTTAGGAAAATATTATCTAAGTATATAAAACTGGAGAACATTTATTTCGGTCAAAATTAACAAATAATAAAAAAACATAAGTTGAAAAATGACGATTCGTGAAAAAAAGAGGCGCTTCATAGGTTTCGCACACAGGCGCTGTGGGGGTTCGGCGCGGCCCTGGTGTACGGTGACCAGCACATCAAGTTACCACAGACTGTCAAACTTTGTCGTTCGTTTTTGAACTTAATCGTCAAAATTTTAAAGTTTATAATCGTTTGGAGAAATTTGACAGTTTCGTGTAGCTTGATGTGCTGGCCACTGTATATTTCTTTAAAAAAATATTACACAATAGATGTGTCATTCCCTTCCCCCTTCCCTTTACCGGCTTTTGCATCTATGACGTTGTAACGCATATTATTCTATCTATAATCATGTCAGAGCAAAGTGCGTCTTGCAGTTCCGGTCAAAGTAGATTTGTATATACCGGATGACATTTTTACCGTCTCGAAAAAAATTGGGTATACTAGGTGAACGGAGTAAAAGCCTATGGCTTTTTTTTTTTCGGAAGTATAACAACAAAAAATATTGAAATTTGGGTGCGTATGATTCAAATTTCACTATTATTTTATCGTTTTTTTTTTAGTTACATATCACTTATCTACTAATAAAACCACATTGCAAATGTGATCGCCAACCCCGTCATCGCGGCCGTAAGACAGCGAAGAGGGGTTTAAGCGATCCACGCCGCAATGTATAGCGATTTAATGTGGGGGCAATAAGATCCCAGTTGCCACCGGGTGGCAATCCATGTGGGGGCGACTGGGACTATTCGAATTCATCCAACTGTTAACTGCTGAGAGAAAAAGGTCCGTGTCGAATAGTAAAGGTCAAAATCATGAACCTACTGTGCAAGTTCCTAATATTGCCTAATATGCTTATAGTTTTGTTTACTGCTTAGTCAATTAATAAAGATACTTAAAGGTAAAGTAAACTTCCTTAAAATTTCGGAGTGTTAAGGTAAAACTTGATTTGAATCTGGCTTTAATTATCATCGTACCTTTATCTAAACTTAAACTGCCAAGCTTTTAAGTGCTTTTGTTTTTAGAACGGAGAGTAACTCATATAATTATCTCACCATAATTTAAAAAATGTATGATGATTACCTACCTTTACAATTAAGAGAAGATAGGTGATTATACTTTATTTTATTTGTTATAGTTTGATGATGACTATTTCTCAACGATTCACGAGCCAAATATAGGTTATTATAATATTTTAGTAAAACTTTTTAATGTATGTTGGTTTCAAATAAAAACTTTTGTTTTCTATTAACCAATTGTTTTTATTTCATGGTTTTCACATCCTATATAATTATGGCTTTGGGGGCATATATGACATTTTTGGAAGTTGTTAAAAGTATAACGGCACAATTGCATGGCTCTTCTTCTTCTTTGACTGTTATGAAGTAACTCCTGGAAACCTGAAGTGGATTTTTTTATCCCTAAGTATCTATTAAGGTCTATACTAGTTGCAAAAACCATAGAATCCATGATAAAACGTAAAATAAACTCATAACTTCATTTCAAACATTTGTAAAATCTTTGACCCTAATTTCTGTAAAATAAGAAAAAAGTAGATGTGTCATTATACTGCTAGGTGAGCGATATGTTTTTATGCTGTATGGCTCAGGTTTTCTTTAAATGTTCTTTTTCCCGCGGTGAAAGGTGAAAGAATTCCTACTATGAATAAACTATTTTGACTTAGATGTTTTATTTATATTTATAAACCCTGGGCCTCAAGTCTGCTATTACAATAGTGTCAGAATGGTCTCTTCATTGTGAGTTTTTGACAGATTTGCCATACAAACACTGTCAAATACCCACAATGGCGAGACCATTCTGACACTATTGTAATAGCAGACTTGAGGCCCTGTGCGTTTGTTCAAATAATAGAGATTGAAAAACATCTGAACATTCGGGGTAAAATCACTTTGAAGTGGGTAACCCTCAAGTTTCAAGTACCTTGATTTCATAGACTTAGAAAAATATAGACCACTGCTTGGCGTGTCGCTGTAAGGGACAGAAAATCAAGGTACTTGCAACTTTAGGGTTACCCACTTTAAAGTGATTTTACCCCGAATGTTCTTCAATGTTCAGATGTTTTTCAATCTCTATTATCTACTTTGTACAAACGCACAGGGTTTATAAATAGAAAGAAAACATCTATACCCAAAGTCTGAAATTCAGATCATTTATGTAAACAAAAGGGATAACATATCAAAAAAAATATCTTCGTAATGGTTATTCATATAAAATGGCGAAAAAAAAAGGTGCCATTTTCTTTTAAGTACTGATTTTAAGAAATAATAACTATAAAATAATCATACCGTATTATTTTTATAAATTTTTTAACATAGTTATTAAAAAAAGGAGATTGTCTGGTATAAAATATTTTATGGTACTGGTAACAATGCAGGAGATCCAAACATTTTAAATTTTTTTACATCTTCAACAACACTAATAATTACAACTCTCATTCATAGATTCATATCGTAAGTAGCATATCTTGCCACATTTTGGGTGAAAACTGTTTTGAGTGGAAATCGATTTTGGGAGGCCTGCGTCTAGCAGTGGACTTAAAAGGGCTGATTATGGTGCTGATTCCCTTGTTCACAAACTAAACTAAATTTAAGTTCAGTGCATCTTTTTCTTTCTATTTCATTAAGAAAAGGACAGAAGATAAATTTTTGTTTAGTCCTGTCAAATTAATCAGCGCTTGACGTAAATTTACGTAATTTTAGCCGGCAAGTTTTTAATCACGTCTAAACTTGTATGAAGTAGTGACAGGCGCTGATTAATTTGACAGGACTTAACTAAAATTTATCTTCTGTCCTTTTCTTAATGAAATAGAAAGAAAAAGATGCACTGAACTTAAATTTAGTTTAGTTTGTGAACAAGGGAATCGGCACGTATGACGATCATAATGCCGTGTCTCCGACAAACTACACAAAACATTGTTTGGCAATGGTATTTTGTTTGCATAGTTCTAAAAATTATTTCATTTTAATTTTATAGATGATTATTTACAAAAAAAAAAGATAAAATGCTTTGCACCACCGTCCTGTCATTTTGGTAGTGACATTACTTTGTTTACATAAATTATCTGAATTAGAGACTTTGGGTATAAGTCAAAATAGTTTATTAGGATAGGAGTTCTTTCACCTACGGGAAAATGAACAGAAAAAAATATTTTATCTCCACTTTCATTCATAATCCCCGTGATTTTGGTTTGGCGGGAAATCTGAAAGTTTTTAACACTTTAATACCTACTACAAATACAATATTTTAAACTATAAATAGATACCAAAAGGTTAAGATGTAATATTACGTCCAGTGAAAAGTGGAACATATTTGCTGCCAGCGCTATACATACACTCTAATAAAGCATTCATCTGAATTGATTGATGAAGGTAATTTATTTTATTGGCGTACAATTTTCCCCTGAAATGGGGAAGTATTCGAGTAAAAAGTAGGCAGCACTGAGCTTGGAGGTTATGTGAAGAATAATAAATAATAAAAACATAATTCAGCTCTCATTTTATCTTGAAACAGCTGTATATTTATTTTAAGAGTTGAAAAACCATATTAGTTGAAAACTTTCACTGTCTTTCACCGAATAAACTAAAATATTTAGCTACTTACGAATGAAAGGACAATCCGGCAATTTTCTTCTCACTATCGCTTTTGCAACCAAAAACACTGCACCTTACCATTTTGCAGCAATAGCTAAAGTCAATCCTCAACAAAAAACACAAAATAATTAGTATTTTTCGAAATAACAAATTAATTAACTTGAAATTTCGTCGCAACCACTTTTCGAACGCGTATCAAACGTCAAACTTTGTTTAGCAACTGAAGTGCTGTCCTTGAAAAACGCGACACGCGATAAGGGACAGAAAATGTTAGGCTCTGTCTCTTTTCTTTACAAGCATCTTGTATATATTTTTCTTTTTCTTGTGTAAGTAAGATAGAAGATGACCAGCGATCTATTGTTTTCTCTATCTACGCTTGATTTTCTGTCCCTTACATCGGCGACACGCCAAGCAGTAGTCTACAGTTTTCTCTGTCTACGATGAAAATACTGTGTGGCAAAATCGTAGATAGAGAAAACTATAGATCGCTGGTCATCTTCTATCTTACACAAGAAAAAGAAAAATATATACAAGATGCTTGTAAAGAAAAGAGACAGAGCCTAACATTTTCTGTCCCTTATCGCGTGTCGCGTTATTCAAGGACAGCACTTCAGTTGCTAAACAAAGTTTGACGTTTGATACGCGTTCGAAAAGTGGTTGCGACGAAATTTTAAGTTATTTAATTTGTTATTTCGAAAAATACTAATTATTTTGTGTTTTTTGTTGAGGATTGACTTTAGCTATTGCTGCAGAATGGTAAGGTGCAGTGTTTTTGGGTGCAAAAGCGATAGTGAGAAGAAAATTGCCGGATTGTCCTTTCATTCGTAAGTAGCTAAATATTTTAGTTTATTCGGTGAAAGACAGTGAAAGTTTTCAACTAATATGGTTTTTCAACTCTTAAAATAAATATACAGCTGTTTCAAGATAAAATGAGAGCTGAATTACGTTTTTATTATTTATTATTCTTCACATAACCTCCAAGCTCAGTGCTGCCTACTTTTTACTCGAATACTTCCCCATTTCAGGGGAAAATTGTACGCCAATAAAATAAATTACCTTCATCAATCATTTCAGATGAATGCTTTATTAGAGTGTATGTATAGCGCTGGCAGCAAATTTGTTCCACTTTTCACTGGGCGTAATATTACATCTTAACCTTTTAGTATCTATTTATAGTTTAAAATATTGTATTTGTAGTAGGTATTAATTCAGAAAAGGACAGAAGATAAATTTTAGTTTAGTCCTGTTAAATTAATCAGCGCCTGTCACTACTCCATACAAGTTTAGACGTGATTAAAAACTTGCCGACTAAAATTACGTCAAGAGCTGATTAATTTGACAGGACTAAACTAAAATTTATCTTCTGTCCTTTTCTTAATGAAATAGAAAGAAAAAGATGCACTGAACTTAAATTTAGTTTAGTTTATGAACAAGGGAATCGGCACCATAATCAGCCCTTTTAAGTCCACTGCTAGACGTAGGCCTCCCAAAATCGATTTCCACTCAAAACAGTTTTCATCCAAAATGTGGCAAGATATGCTACTTACGATATGAATCTATGAATGAGAGTTGTACTATTACCCCCTTACTAATAAACGTTGTATAGCGTCTGTATAGTTACACAACGCTTTGTCTTCTTCTATCGAAAGTCAAATTACTGACGAGTGAAAGAGAAAAATCGGTGTGTAACTATACAGACGCTATACAACGTTTATTAGTAAGGAAGTTTGTGTTGTTGAAGATGTAAAAAGTTTGAAAATGCTTGAATCTCCTGCATTGTTACCAGTACCATAAAATATTTTATACCAGAAAATCTCCTTTTTTTAATAACTTTGTTAAAAAAATTATAAAAATAATTGCGGTATGATTATTTTATAGTTATTATTTCTTAAAATCAGTACTTAAAAGAAAATGGCACCTTTTTTTTCGCCATTTTATATGAATAACCATTACGAAGTTTTTTTGTTTTGATATGTTGTCCCTTTTGTTTACATAAATGATCTGAATTTCAGACTTTGGGTATAGATGTTTTGTTTCTATTTATAAACTCTGTGCGTTTGTACAAAGTAGATAATAGAGATTGAAAAACATCTTTGAAGAACATTCGGGGTAAAATCACTTTAAAGTGGGTAACACTAAAGTTTCAAGTACCTTGATTTTCTGTCCCTTACAGCGACACGCCAAGCAGTAGTCTATAGTTTTCTATGTCTATGAGACAAAATATTGCAGTGCTGCCATCTGGCGTGAATGTCATTTAAGCTATTTTGACATATTAGAATCCGACCAATTAAAAATGTTTCGATATTTTCTTTCCTTCTTTTTCTGTCCTACAGCAACAACAACGCAACATCTATTCAGATAAAGGTTTGAAAGAGCCATCAGAAAATAGCACCGTCACTTAATTATTAATTGTTCGTGCGGTTTCGATTGATTTGATTTTATTGTTTTGAAAGTGCATTTTGTGGTTTTAATTTTTGCAAATTACTTACATTCCCAGCAGTTGTAATAACTAGAACTAGTAATTAACGAAATGGCTGAATATACAGTTTCCCAAAATCAGGTACTTAGGCGCAAATTGTGCCATTATATTTGCATAAAAAAATTCATCGCGTCTTTATGACTGAAAACAAGAAAATAAACCAAATATTTAAACTTTTCTTTAGTATGTTTATAGCAAATACTCCAGCAATGTTCGGTTATTGAGAAAGAACCAAATTGACGCAACAAAATAAAATACAGGTACCTACTTTATCAACCAAAACTAGAATATATGAATTTATGAACATATTTTTTCCACAGGAGCAGCAGGTGAAGACGCTGAAGAGGTTCCTGGAAGGTTGGCGCGTGGCTGTTCTTCCGCTGAAGTCCGTCATCTTATGGGAACAACAGTGGCATCCATGTGCTATAGTTGGCTGTGTCTCTTTTATGTATTTTCTTATTTGGCTACTGGATCTCAATTCTCTCGCAACATTCGCTGTCATTGGCCTATTCCTGAATTTCGTGGACTTTATTGTGCCCGTTATCTGTAATTCTCTATATGGACCTTCTTCATGGACTGGACAACATGAAAAATTATTTGAAGAAGTTTGCAAAAGTCTTGTAACCAATTACAATAAAAGCTTTCACAATGTTCGTCAATTCTATTCTTTGAGGGAAACAAGCCCTTGTATGGTAAGTTAATTTTGTAGTGAAAATTATGCAACCATTGTGAACACTGAAGAAAAAACTGTTAATAAAATTGATGATAATCCATTTTATTGGTACTGAATATTGTAGACTTAACTTACCATTGAATAAATATCAATCTGAACACACCCAGTTCTGAAAAGGGTGTCAAATTTACATCCTTTTCAATTGGTTGTGAATTTAGTTTTTTTTAGTATTGTCACTTATGTATATTTTGATTCTACCAGCCTCATTTCTTTTGTTTCAGTACTACATACTTTCTCTCAGTTTGTTATTGACATTGGCATGGGTGGCGTCTTCCATCAACAACACATTCCTGATGTACATCCTCTCTACCGTGATGTTGCTTATGCCAGGTGTTCGACACAGGGGCATCTTCAACACTCTCCTAGCTATGGTCAACATGGCTCCTAAATCTGTTAAATCTGAATAAAACCAGTACTTTAGTTATATGTGTAGCTTTTAATATTAATATGTGATTGGTCTGGTCATAAGTTTTAAGTTTAGCTTAGCTTATTGTGAGCTTTAAATTACAGTATGTGTGATATACTTTATGATATTAATTAAAGAGCCAAAGCCTGACATTTAGTTTTATTTTATATTAAGTATTGTCTCCTTATTCTTGTATCACATAAGCACTTGAGTTTTCATAAGATAGTATTAGAAGTAGGTAATTTTAAAGTACTTTTGTAGGAAACCATTTAGGTATAAAATTAAGTGTTGTGATAATCTACAAACAAGTAGTTTTTTCAGTGGCCTGAACATTAATTTCGATATGCAAAACCGAAAGGCGGATTGTTTAAGGCCGAGATCCTATAAACGTTACTCAGCATGTACTTTGGTTATGCGTATTTCTGACGCTTATAGTACAACTGCACGTAGTTTAGCAGAAAGGACTTGACCCACATTACAGTCAACAATGAGTTGTATAAACCAAAAAGGTCCTAACGGTTCACCGAAGGTACCCACCTTTGTGTGGGTTGGTTCCCATTATCAACCTTATCTTTGTAGTGTCACAGGTCTTTTTTGCTGAGTGAAAGAACCAACCGTTAGGACCTCTGGTTTAAACAACTTATTTTTGACCATAATCTGGGTGGAGTCCACAGAGTACTTTATACAATAGGTACTCAAAGTTGGGTCCTTTCTGCTAAACTCTGTCCAACTGGAAGATAGAGACTAAAACATTACTATCTAAGGCCCTTTTCTGATTTGTCGGCGCAGCAGCGGCGCGACATCCATTACAATATGACAACCCGCCTAAGGCGTGAATTACACAGAAACGGCGTAAGGTGAAGGCGCGCGCGGCGCAGGCATAATGCCGCTTCAAAACATTTTCATACAAAATGTACGAAGGCGACGTGTGCGTAGTCGCAGCGGAAAATTGACGTGTCGTGAATTACACTCAAACGGCGGCGGCGCGGCGCATGCACGCCGCTTTGTCGCCTGTGCCAGTGTGCCGCGTCGCTCGCTAGCAGAGCAGTTACGACTGGCTGGAGCGCCGCGCAAGGAACACATCACTTGGTATAGCATTGCATTGCATTAGCTTGGTATAGGAACAGTATTTATCAACACAAAAAATGCGTGACGATATTGAATATAATGTATGGTAGGGCCAGCACATCAAGTTAGCACAAACTGTAAAATTTTCTCGTTCGATTTTGAACTTAATGTTCCAACAGTTTAAAGTTTAAAATCGTTTGGAGAAATTTGACAGTTTCGTGTAGCTTGATATGGTGGCCACTGTACAGTTCTGTGAGATAATTTAAAAATATCCAGCTCTGCGACCATACCATAAAATATTGTTTTCAATCAACATACTTTTGTTAGTTCTATAGTGGAAAAATATAACAAGGATCAATATTTTTTCTAGACTCAGACTTGATAAGCCGGAGAAGTCAACACTTGATCCTTGAACGCACATTATCAATAGTCTTTCTTATGGACAGACTGGTTCCCTCCAGTCTGTCCATCTGGTGCTTCTGAAGACCGTATTTTACTTTCGATAATAAAATATGAAAAGAACCTTGTGAAATTTTTAAACTAAAGAAAACGATCAGGATATTCATGTAAATCCATTATTTTAAAATATCTCTGCTCTTCTGACAATTTCCACACGGTGCAATATCTTCTGTGTCCCTGCATATTAATGAGTTGCAGCATGCGCATCTTCGTCTTCGGTGCAGTCAGCCTGTATAATGAAATAATGACGCATCATAACGTCTCTTCTCGTGTTTGTACTACTAAAGTTGGGGTCGCCGACACTCTGACGCGCCCCTACAATTCGTCTCGACACTGCGGAGTCTGCACTTACGATTTTTGTTCCTGGGAGCTGCCTGCCCTCAAGACGTCCTGACGTGGAGCTGGGAGTTACTTCAAGTAATTTTATTTTACCTCCTTTCTTGCCTTGAGAGTGCATAATAGGTAGGTTTTTATATTCATAATTCTAAATATTGTTTTTTTTTACCTTTTCATTAAATTGTTCAGTCTACTTTTTTATCTTTTATTTTGTTAGGAATAAGTAGACTTGACACTCTTCGCCTCTTCTATTAAATACCTACTAATTTTAATCGCGTCCGTGCCTTAAAGGCTCGTGCAGACAGGCAGCGCGACTCTTGTCGCGCCAGTCTGTGCGACCCTTTATCCGTTCCACGGCTGCGCTGCGCCTGCGCCGCGCCTTCACCTTAGGCCTCGTTTACGGAGACGCGGGGCGTCGCGCGTCGCTTGCGGCGTTGCGTTTCGCGGCGCGTCGAACGTATTTTCCGTTTACAGACAGGCGGCGCGTGCAGCGGCCCGCGTCATCACACGCGCAAACACAAACATATGGCAATATACGATGCTGTTTATGAAGATGCGGGGCGTGACGCGGCGCGTGGTATGCCGCGTGCCCCGCCGCGGCTATTGCGGCGTTTTACCGTGAAGGGAGAATTGCAGGAATTGCTGGCCGCAATGCTGCGTGTGCCGCCGCGATAAACGTCGCGTGGGACGCGCCGATGCCATCCGCGGGCTCCGCTTGCATTTCAAGCAAACGAGTCTAAAATCGCTTCTCCGTAAACGCACTCATACAACGCCATATATTTGAATTCAGTGCGGGCCGCGCCGCTCAACGCAACGCGCGACGCCCCGCGTCTCTGTAAATGTGGCCTTACGCCGTTTCTGTATACTTGACGCTTAAAAGAGCTAACGCGCACTGCGGTGCGGTGCGGTTGGTTGGTCGATGGAATGCGGTACGTTATTTATTTTATGCTTTACGGTATAACAAACGCAGTCAAAGAATTTAATTTTTAGGATTTAATCCGACACTAGCGCACGATTGTGCCGTGGTTCGAAGCGAAACTAACTTCGATCGAAAGATTCGTTAGGATCGAAAAGTTCGTACTCCACACGCCATTAGACAGATGGATATCGAGTTGTTGGATCAAAACTAAACGTCAAATTACACGATATCAAAGAAGTTACTTTATTCAGAACGAGATTTTTTTGCTATATTTTTTTCAAATTCTTTATTATTATGGCTCTCCTTGCGTCGTTTTTAAATGTTCTCGAGGAAGCACATCGTATGGATATTTGTGCGAGAACAAATATGCAAAGGTTGAGTCGTTATAACACCCGGGCTAAGGAAATGGATTCGGAAGAATTTAAAAGTTTTTGTTTGTTAAGTTTAAATAAAGCACTAGGGTATCGTTTTTTACGTGGGAAAGTGAAAATATTCAACTACCTAAAAGTTACCAAAAACAGAGCACTTTACGATGACGTAATCCGCCGGATACGCATAACGACGCTGATAATACTCGAACATATGTCGATCTTGGTTTACGATTCGAATTGGTTCGGGAGTAAGGTTTTAAATCGAGTTTGGATCAGAAACAAGTTCGAATCGGAAACAAAATCAAACTCGAATCATTTTCGGGAGTAAGGCCCCAGGGCATAACATCAGTGGAGGCCCTTGCAAAATATTTAGGTGGTGCGTGATCTAAAAGTAGCGCCCCTCTAAATACAAAACCTTAGTGTTCCTATACTAAGCAGTATGCAGTTGCTTATCCGTGATTATGAACAGTATTGGCCCTACCAAATACGGCAAATACACAGTTGTATCTGTGGGACAAACATAGTGATGTCTGTCGCGCTTGACCACAGACTAATTAGATTCGCTTGACATAGCAATTGTTCTGCTCATTCGCGTTGAGAAAATGAAGAGAAGAAATGTTGTCCATCCTACTCGCACTACTGTTACGTTCGACAACGCCACTGTGCTTGCCCTGCCGTGCCGAGGCGACAAGTGTACAGATGAGAAATAATAACAGTTAATAATTTTGTTTGAAAACCTATAGGGTTGTTATTTTTTTTGGGTAATTTTTTTGTCACTACCGTTTGTGGCACACTTTTCGGTCGCTAGCGAGGTTGCCATGTGCTACCACAGGCTTGATAGTCAATTTACTCAGATCTTGACCTTTCATAGAGAAATAGCAGCTACTTGGTCGACTTATTCTGAAAATATTCACTCTGAATGTTTTCTGTTCATGAACCAAGTGTTCAAGAGCGAGCGAAGCGAGCTCGAAAATTTGAGCATCCCCCCACAGATAGGTTAATTTTCTTTTGAACTACTTACACGACTTTCTGGTAACTGAAACTAGACTTTTTTTATCCGTGTGGGAAAGGAAATTATTAGAATAGTTTCATCATATACCCGTTATTCTGACGTCAGGTTGGTGGGTGTATGAAACTATAGCAATAACTTTCGTTTAAAATCATCTTGTTTAGCACGTTAGTTATCGGCGTTCATTTAATAAAAATAACCTTATTTATCAATTATTATATTTTGATGTAAATTCTTAACTAATACATTCAATATAATATCAATATCTCATAATTTATTGAAAAGTTTTTTTTTGCGCACAATTAAGCGAACCGGTAGGTAAGGCAAAACTGAGAGCACTATTTAACAGAATATTAAACTATTGATTCACTACATTGCCTCTGATTCAATCAAGCTACATCTATGAACACAACACACTGATACAAAATACATTGTATTGAAACCTCAGCATATACAAATAACTTAGTAATATATATGACAGTTAGCACAATTTGTAAAACCTATGTATAAAATGTTTTTATTAATAACTTCATTACACTGAATATACAAAGCGTAAAAAATATGAGAATAGGAAAAATCATTAGGATAATCACAGCAATAAATGTACAAATAAAAGATTCATCAATAAATAAACTGCAGGCACAGGTTAAAATATCCAAAAGGCTAATAAAAACAGTAGTTAGATACTATTCTGTGCTGCCCTCATGAGATTGTTATGATAAAACTATACTGAATGCATTTAATACTACTGGAACTAAAACACGTCTATCTAGATGTCTCAACTCCATGCGGACCATTCATGCGTGAATTTTCCATAGCAGTTTTTCGGGCATGCACGACTCGCATTCCAAGTTGAGGCATGACATAGAAGGTAACGAACGAAAAGGGACGTTCTGAATGGAATAGACTGCTGACATTTGGAATTGTAAAATGTATAATTTCAAAACGCGACGAACGACTGAATGGAGGAGATGATGACTTTACTAAGGCTATTCGGATATAGTAAAGCCTGGTTTAACTGTAGTACTTTTAGCCTTCGTCACGAGCGGCATGGCCGGGTCGTTTGTGGCATTATTGGCACAGTCTGTAGAAGTGCTTGGCCTTAACTGATCATTTGTCACTAAAGTCGTCTTGAATCTACTGCCCGACACAGTCGCTTGGGAGCTTATATTACTTTTTTGTGCACTACTGTCGCTATACCTCCTACTTCCATTATTTAGAATTTCATTCTTTTTTACTTTACTTTTGCCATCTTTGCTTTGCAAATTAAGCGAATCAATATTGGGCATACACGGTGTATTTTCCTTAGAAACCTTTTGTTTAGGGTCGTTATCTAAATTATAATTTTTACTACTTGATGGCATGTCTTTATGGAAACATTCTTTCGTTTGTTGTAAGCTTAGCCCGAAGAACTCCGTAGAGCATTTACTAGTGGACGGTTGACTGTTGTCCAGTCTTAGGGAGTTGACCGCAGCATAACTTTGTGGGCTCAGATCGTTCTTGATCATTTTCACCGGTGAGCCGCACGGGTCAACTGACAGGGTTTCTTCATCGTCTTCACCTTCAGCACTCTGTAAAAGGGTACAGGATAATGTAAGACACGTATTTAATACTATTCCTCACAAGTTATAGGTACTTACAATCGTCATCCAATTAAATCAAATAAATTATAAAGAAACACCAAAGCAAGCTCGCTATTATTAATCGATTAAATGCGAATAACACGCCTGGGAAGTCAATAAAAATCAGGTCAAAATTCTTAATTTACATTGTGATGCAGAATGTTACAGCGTGATTTGTAATCAACTCATATGGTATGGTGTCTTTATGAATTTATTCAGCATAGTATCAAATCGAATCAAAATATTTTGCTAGTTTGGTTTACACAGGTGTTATGAGTACATAGTATAAACCAGTCTTTCTCAAAGTGAAACGACTAATTGGAACCGTGCACCTAGCTTCTGACGTTTCATAAGTGCCCATGTAGGTTTATGTGAAATAAAATATTTTGATTTTGAGTGTTCTCGATAACACCCTCTTGTTCAGGTTCGGTAAGGTTCAGAAAAAAATTGTATCAAACATGTGAAACCGCTATGTAAAACACTATGGACGAAAACGGCAGTTTCATAATATGCTTGATAGTTTGCGGCCGTCGCACAGTGGTCTGAAAATCGAGCTCCATAATCATAGAAACTTAAGGTAAGGAATTTTAAAAAATTGTAATGTATCTCGTATACCCTTTACGTAATATTAATTAAGGGCCTATACTACCTCAAATGGCTTAGCATGATCCTCCGTTATGTCGAAAATACTGCAGAATTAATTTTGCAATAAATATATAGTAAAGTTGAGGATTAATGTTAAGTACTATGTTAGCCGAAAACACGATTCCATAAAATTTTCATGATAGAAATAAAATCCAAAGTTACCTCCAAACCGAACAATTAACCGCTGGTATTAAAGAAATACTTCAAATTAGATAATGAAACCTTGCATATTAACTAAACTAACTATAAAACAGGTCTTATGTTATTAACTTTTTTTTAATGACCATTATTTTCGCCGTAAAAAGAAATTACCTAAACTATCGGCGACTTGGAGCCTTTTCCCTGCCGCCCTATCTCGCTTGCTCGCGTGACCGGTAGCAATAGTGTGCGAGCGAGAAACAAAGTGAGGTGGCGCTAAGGTAGTATAGACTCTTGGATGGTATTAGTAGCTCCACGAGTGAGAAAAATGTTTTTTTTTTTTTTTTTGTATGGAAGAAAACACATAAAGTACATTATTTTGAAACTGAATGGAACTGTGGGGCTGGTGCTCACATGAGCTATTGTACCCGGCGATCAAGATGACATATGATTCATGCACAGTTAGTTGCCGCTTTGCGCATAGCATGGTTGAATGAAGTTACCGATCGATTTACTTATACTATCGTTATAGCCTACTAATGACCTTTATGACGACAATAATTAAAAACGATACTGATTATAAATACGTTTTTTTATTTACAAAATTGCATTAAAAAATATAAGTAACTCATTTGTTAATCACCATGATTATGGTTGAGTTATAATAATATACTAATGACAGCCGACGAACAATTCCTACGTTGGGGGTTCTACAATCATGTGAATTTATAGTATCAATTTGCGCGTGGATATCCTTTATACCCTGTATAATGAGGTAGTATGTACACGAAGAGGAGTACCTACAAAGTTGCTGACATTGAATAATAGACATTATTTACCCACCATGTATACCAGTCATTACATACCAGTAGATCGTGGTCAGTGATAGATCCGGCAGTAGCCTCGTTGCTGTTGAAATCCAGCTCGGAGGCTATGGACACCGGCGTCACGTCGCCGCTAATAGATGAACCTGGAACATTGCGCCGAAGAAAACCATTTGTTATACCAACAGAGCTCAAAAGACAAGGTTTCAATACTGATATACAGCCTTATTTATTTCAACAGGCAACATTTTGGGACTTATAAGTATTTTTAATTAGCCAGTGTAAAATCTTCTTTCTTTTTCCATAGGTATCTATGGAATTTTGAATTTTGTTGTAGTTTTTTGAGGACGTAGTACTGCGCTTTTTATAGGGTCAAATTAAATTAGCTTGCGAAACTCCGCAGACGTGACTGATATCTAAATACGATAAAACGAAGAAGAAAAAAGATTAATTGTATCTATTTGGGGTCAACGGCTGCACTTACTTGAAATATCAGTTTCAAAATCAGTTTATTTTTCTGTGTAAATTTCACATAAATTATGGATTTCGAGATCTAAACACGATTAAATAAAAAAAAGTCTTATTTACTTCAAGTAACTACACTACCAGTGGTCGTTAAACCCCAAAAAAAAAACATAAATTCTTTTTTTCTACATATATGTTTATCGTGTTTAGATGTCGATGTTCATCGCGTCTGCGGAGTTTTCCTAGCTAATTTAATTTGACCCTGTATATGTAAACATGGAGCGGTGTCAATACAATGAACGATCTTGACAAATTAGTGATTACTCTGATATACCCGACAGCGGCATAAAAAGCGCAGTACTACGCCCTCAAAAAACTACAACAACAATAAATTCAGTTGTATACAACTGAATTTATTTTCTACTATCAAACCTGTCTGTTAAACTTCTGTTATCGCATTTTATTGTTCCCAGAGTTATCTAAAAATAAGTTTTTTTTGGTCTTAGATTTTATTATAATCTGAATCAAACAGATTTATGTATTGCATGACCGAAATGGATTTGTACAACCCCTTTTAATATTTCTAAGAAATTTGTTATTGTTTTTACCATTTTCAACATTTCTTTATTGTTGTCAGTAGGTACTGCAATGTGAGAGAGTGGTTAATATTATGGTTTGCATGAAAAAACATACATACATACTTAAATATAAAATAAATAAATAATTAGATATTAATGTACCATGCAAACTTCTTTTCATTGTTAGTCATTGTTTTTTTTTTTTTGGGTTTTTAATGTTTCTAAGCTATTTGATCATTCTCAAGAAAAGATTCGCTTTAAAGTTGAAGTAATCAGCAGAGAGTGCAGCGCATGCATTTCATAACCATGCAACGATGAAACATTAATTAACAGATGATATTATTATAATAGTTTTGTTCTTTATTTAATGGAGTATTCTGTAACAAGCGACGAAATTGTGCAACGTTTATATTTGGGTATCAATATAAGTATCCACCGGTCAGTTCCGCATCTTTTTATACAATTTATTTGAACGACAACTAAAAGCGCACGGTAGTTTAGTTACACATTATACAAATTATTTGCAAAAGTGAATAATGTGTAATAGTAGCGCGCGCTGTAATAGTAGCGTCGTTGTTCTGAGTCGAGTTATATGAGTTAGCGTGAGGTACCTGCTACGTTGGAGTGCGGCATGAATGGGTGCAGGGTCGCGTCCAACGCGCACAACGTCGCCGCCTCGCCCTCCCACTGAGGGAGCTTGCTCGGCACATTTTTACTCCAATTGCTACTGGAATCCATAATGTTTAGTTACCAGCCTGTGTTCGGCTGCGCCTCGCACTCAACAACTCCCGACAATGAATGATATAAGCACCAACAATATGATGTATGGTATGAGTTACCGTGAACTGACGCCGCGTGAAAACAAGATGGTTCCGAATAGACTCCGCAAGTAGACGAAACGTTTTAAACATTTTGTTCACTTGCAGACTGAATGGTCAAGTTAAGGTTCAGTTCATAAGTCTTACTCTCAACTGAGTTATAACGATAGTCCTTTAGATGACATTTTACAAGAAACAAAAAACATAACAGTAATACTAACATCAAGCAACATTAGCAGATATGAAGTGTTTATAATACAGATCTAGTCAAGTGATAGCGCTGTAACTAACAGAAATTGACGACATCTTCCAGAACACGTTAGACAAATTAAAACCAAAACAAAATGTACAGAAGAGTGGCATCGACTCTAATGTTCGGAAAACGCATTCAAGCTGGTTAACAATTCTCTAAGTATTTAGTTATTTGTCTCTGTATACCTCTCGGTGGACGTAGTCTTATGCTCAGAGTTGGAGGCGTAGTTGGAGTTGGGCGACGAGGGCCCGGCGGACGACAGGCCGCTGGGCAGCTCGCCCGACGAAGACATCAGCGACGAGGGGCCGCTCCAGCCTACACCTGCGGGTGGTCGGTATTAGTGCACAGCTCAGCGAACGGGCGCGGGCACCGCTGGAGCGCGTCGGCGTGTACTCACTGTTGGTGGGCGACGGCTGCTTGAGCGGCGGCGCGGCGGGCGCGGGCGGCGTGCCCAGCAGCACGGGCGCGGCCGTGACGCGTTCCAGGAAGGCGTCCAGCTGGCGCAGCGACAGCGCGTTGTGCAGCGTCTCCAGCGGCCGGATGGCCGGCACTCCGCCGAAGCCCTCCACGGCCGCTGCGACAGAACTAGCGTCAGGCGAGCCGGCGGGCGCGGGGCGGGCGCGTGACGTCACTCACCGTTGCTGGACGCCGCCGTGGGGATCATGACGCGCAGGTTGGGCGCGGAGCTGGAGCCGGAGATCACGGCCGTGCTGAACAGGCCCGCGGCCGACAGCTTGCCGCGCGCGCCCAGCCCCAGCATCTTGAGGTAGCTCATCTGGCCGGCGATGCTGTGCCGCTGGCGCCGCCCTGCGTCCCGCGGGGTGCTACACTCTTGGCCATGGCCGGGCGCCATGTGGCTGTCCGCCAAGTGCGGCCACGATGCGCGGAACGTGATGGCGGATAGCGGGAGCTCGTTAGTGGAGGACTCGACGCCGCCCATGTTAATGAGGGGAGTTACGGGCTCGTCCGTCGGGCTCGGGCTCGACACGGAGCCGGACGGCGTCACGGTTAGTGCGGGAGGGTGCGGCCGCGCGGCTGCCCCGGATGGTGCGCGTTAGTGGGGGTTACACGAACAGTGGGGGTGACATTATGTGGAAGGCGAACGTCGTTAGTAGACAGGGCGGTGATAGAGAGAAAAATAAATTAGTTATTAATAAAGATAGAATAAATAAATATATAGATACTGATCAAAGCGTGCTCGTAGTAGCGATAGATTTGCAATACGGAGATCGCGTTTGGCAACAGACTACACAGAAGGGACCCCAACCCGCGCAGTAGTTTGACGATCGTCTGTCGGCGCCGGGACACGCAACGCTCCACGTCGCGCGCCTCCTGCCGCGCTCACATGCCGATGTGATCGGGGGAGGAGACGCACACCAGAAAGTTACGTTTGCATAACATTGATTTGTATCATTGTATAACATATAGCATCGTAAAAACGTGTTAGTGATGATCAGTATCAATATCAACAGCATGCAGGTGCCAAACAATAGTCAAACGTGCGCACACACACGCGGGGAGCGAGGATGCAACGCAAACACACACAAGATCGCCGGCCAGAGTGAGCTACTGCAGCGTGCGGCGCGCTGCGCTCTACAACTCAGTAACAAGTAGTAAACCACACGGACACGACAAACGAGCGTGCCATACAACCTTATACACTTAACAGCTAAACGAATCAACGATAAACCACATTACTGATGAATTATAGTTATATACTAATGAGAATATTATCTATTTCTTGTATACCTACTGTAGCACTAATCGATTTTATCTATAGCCGGACATGCGAGCATGCTTGCTTACCTGTAAGACCTTTCACCCTAATTTTACTAGATGAGCACTTTTGGGACGAAACTAATTTGCTACAGCTATAATAAGACACTAATTTAGAACCCTATACCGATGATATTAGGACGCGCACACATGTAACATGTTCAGGAGTTGGGGCCAAACCACCAACATTTGGAATTTAATCACCAATAGACACCATACTGAAATAGCTTTAGCATCGTAAACAGAGAGCTCATTTGTACTATGGCAGATAAAAGGTTGAAAAAATGTTGTCTAGCTGCTAGTTTATGGCAATTGTCACATACAAATACATTACATAAATTTGGATGCTTTACGAATGATTATACCTAATTGTTTATTAGCAGTCAGCAGAAATTACACACTTATAATATCGGTTCTCGATGTAAGTTGGCATGCAGCCCAAGTGCCAGTAGTTTCATTACTTCACAGAAGCTGTCTATCTATATTATCCGTATATGGTATACGACTTCGCATTCAAGAGCTAATCTATGTGTGTTGTTTTTCTGTTGTTTGTAATGCAGAATGTTCAATGTATTGATGGTCTACTTTGTTGTCACTAGAATTAGATATTCGCACCGTGTGTGCCCGAAGGGATATCCCATCGGTCAAAATAACAAACTTACACACATTACATACATATTTAACTCATTAAGGGGATGAATTTTCAAAAATTCTTCCTTAGTGCTCACTTTTGGCTACATAAGGAACGCGTGTGCAGAATTTCATGCTCCTTGACCCAGTGGTTTAGGGTGTGCGTTGTCTGTCAGTAATAATAATAATCTTTATTTTTATTAGGTAGATAAATAGCAGTAGCGTAGCCAGATCTAAAAGGGCCTTGTATTATAAACTTTTGCCTGATTAGTTCTAATTGAGGATATTAATTTCAGTTAGCTAGAAAACTGGAGAATCCTGGATAGGTTAGCTGTTATTATGATTTTGATTTTACTAAATAAATGCAAGAGCTTGAGAATTACACCGCGGCTGTAGCTTGAAGCTTTAGTAAGCCGTAAACAAATTACGTTATTTTTCATATTTGCACTACGTATTCATTAACTCCGAGGCTTTTATCAATAATCATTAAAAATTGGGAGGTTATGGATAACATTTTACGGATTTACATTCGGGGCCTCCGTACCCCGGAGGCCCCGTATAATAGGAATGATGTCAAAAAAAATTTTTTTTTGTCCGTCATTAAGATTATTAAAAAATATTGGACACGTATTTTTCTTTTTTACGTAATCAAAACATTACCTACGGCGATACATTGAGTTCAAATGTGGCATGACTTCTCAGTAGATTTTATACATAGCTGTGACGTAACGAGCCCCACTCCCCAAGTTTAATGGTAAGTCATTTTTTATTAATATGATAAAGCAAAAAATACGTGTCTAATATTTTTTTATTATCTGATTGACGGACTAAACAGTTTTTCTTTTTTTTCACCCAGGACACATCTCTATTGATAAGGCTGATACCGCGGTAGCTACGCCCATAATAAATAGTGTCAAATTGCCGTATGAACTAGCCGTACAACATTTCCCCAGCCTCCTACCCTCTACAGCACAACCTGTATCTTGCATCACATGTGAATGGTAAGTCCCTCCCCTGGCGTGTGCACTGACCTGGCTGCGGCACGGACTGCAGGCTCTGGTAGCGCGCGCCCACGGCGCCGGCCAGCGCCGCCTCCGACTCTGTCGCGACACACACGTCACATACCCGCCAACACTTACGACACGGATTGCAGTCAAATATTATATTATTACTGTGCCCGGTTAATGGCAATAGACTCGCCCCCTATCACATGGGACTTAAATATAACTGAGGAAGTGTGGGTGTACCCCCCCTAGGGTTGCTAGCTCCGGTTATATGTTTTAGAGGATTTGATAAGATTAAATATAGGACGTAGGATGAAAATAAAGGATATCATATTATTTTTAATAATATGCTGTTATGGTATCAGTAGCGACATATATATATATTAATTGAAAACAATATTAATACGCAATGTAACGTAGTTTGTCTCGAATCGAAGCCAAGTAGGTAGTACGATAACCTAATTAGACTTTTTGTAGGTACCTGGTACCTTTTGGCTGCTCTAAGAGCTTCTTCGTTTTCTATAATGAAATGAAAAAATTGTTTGCATTGCATGTTGAAGCTCGATTTTATTTGTAGTTCTTCTTTTAGTTTCAATATCAAACCTATTTCATTTTTCACAAAATAAAGGAAAAAGTATTGTCCTCTATTGAAAATTTCAAATTAGGGGACAAGATCAATTTTTAGGTATGAAAAAGAGGATGTCCTTTAAAATAAAGGACGTCTGGCAACCCTAACTCCCCCCGACCCTTGCTCGAAGAAGCGCCAGCCCGCGCCGTAGCTGAGCCTGTAGCTTTAAATTCCCCTGTTAATAATCAAAACCCTGAACTGATCCAGCCACCATCTGTCCCTTGCTGTCCTCCCTCCGACTCTGCCCTAAGCCGAGGTTCGTACCCCACGGGGGGTGCCCTTTGCGGGCAGTCGTTTAGTTTATAAGTTTTATGCCCTGGCTGGAGGCTTTAAGTTTTTAGGAGCTTAAGGCAGCCACAAGAAAGTCCGGTTAAGGAGTCACGACCTCTCAAGGTAAACTCCAAGATGCACTAGTTAAAAAAAAAGTGGGTGTACTAATAATATGGTACACCTCTGCCTAGCTCGGTGATTACAAGCGTAATGTAATGTAATGTTGTTGAAGTATTATACAGGGTTATTGGTGAAACAATAAAAACCTCTCAGGACTACATGACTAACATCATAAACCATAATTTTTGTCCTATGACTTTTTACAAAACATTCAAATTCTTGTGTTTTGTTGTACAGTCAGCTGCAGAGAAATCTCACCCCCTAGAAATGTATTTGTTCATTGCTAGGGGGTGAGATTTCTCTGCAGCTGACCGTACCTACCTACGCCTCCCGTGCACTGTCACACTGTCCCAAAAACCGCGATAGCGCAACGTGTTTTTTTTATCAGTGATAGGCTTTGTTACCAGCAATATTTATGTGCTAGTGTCAAGTCGCACTTTTGAGTTTATAGAGAGAAAAAAAAAAAAAAACGAAAATCTGAGAAATAAATATAACTCGGTATCCGGAGTTGATTTTTCAAAAATAAAAACTTAAAATATGCGCCCAAAGATGCTCTATCAGATTATATTTATATAAAATAAATATCTTGACAGTTACGTTTTCAGAATTTATTTGGTATTCAGTGGGACTGAAAGTCAACCCCTAATATAATTGGAAAAAGTAACTTGGATGATGTATACTTAATCAAGTTAAGAGAAACATTCCAAATAGTTGAAGACTCGTTTTCATAATGTTAATAACGGGAAATTCATTATTGTCTTTGGGTATGTGCCCATTAGCGGACTAAAACAGGGTTTTCGTCATGATTATTTTGGAAACGTCAGTATCAGACGTTTCGATCATTTCTAGGTTTAAAAACTTTGTGCCGCTTGTGCTTGCTAGTAAAAAGCAAAAAGTAAATGTGTAGGCATAATATTTAACTGCAATCCATGTACGAAGCAAACTCAAATATAATTTGCGAAAATTTCTACGGCTTTGTAAATAAATCTAGATAATATTATAATTATAAGTATCTGTATCTATTTTAATAGTCTATTGTGAAGTCAGAGCGGACTACATAGGCTCAAATATATAGAAATTAAAATAACGAAACTATAAGGAACACCCCACTGTCCCCACTAAATTTCAGTTTTAAAACCATTTATTACACTTGGATTGCATGGATTTTAATGGAAATTCTAACTAGATTTTTTTAGTCACCACAGAAAAGTAAGCAAATGGAGTTCTCAAACGCAGGCGATCAAAATCAATTTGAACATATATTCAATGTCATCCAAATTCATTATAATAATAGAAACAAGTCAACCAATCGTAGGTCAAAAATCGTGTGTGAGTATTTCTAGAGATAAATATGCGTTTGAATACTCCATTGGCTGAAGCGGCTTGAAGATCCAATAAAGACTTCCTTTTAATATAACATCGACCATCTTCTCTCTTTCTAACACAACTTCTTTGTACACTACAAGCGTCATAGCTTGTTTATTCACCTTTGTAGATCCTGACCTATAGGTTACAACGGTGAACTTCTATTTTAATAAACGACGTCAAACTTAATATACACAGTACATCATATGTACAGTAGTCAGGTGTACGGGTACACGGCACTCGGGAGACTAACATGATAACATCCATATTCTTAATGTGTCTACGTACAGAGCGTAAGTACAGCGTAGGCGTTCGTAAAATGTATACGTAGGGTCTACGCGTCGTGATCGAGACGTCAATGCTTACGTTCGACCGATATCGCCGTGTAGAAGCTACTACGTTCGACGAACGCTTGCGTTGAACCAAACCCAGATGCTTAGGCACTTTCACTTGTTTCTGGAAAACGTTCCAAACTTGACGCATTCTTCATTCAAAAAAGAAAATATTACTCTTTGGTTAAACGCAGATTCGTTGACAAATGCGGTCATAAAATTTGCGAGTGGTACTGATTCTCGTGCCATCTCACTTCCGCGTTTTAAGACTGCCACATGCTTTTGCTCAGAGTTCGAAGTCCATAAACAAGTTTGAATATGATTGTTGTAATTAGTGGGTCGGTATTAGTGCAGCCATGCCGTGGTCCGCGCCAATACTTACCATTGTCGTGACTCTGCTTGTGTTGGTCGTAGGAGCGAGCGCGAGGCGGCGCTTCTTCCACGTCTTTTGACTCTTTTTCGTCACCCTGGGAGGTATATGATAAGTGTTAGTTTAGTCTTGAAGTACGTGGAGAATGGGCACAATAATTCGACGGTGTGTTTAATAATCGACTAAAGAAGGCATAGGGCAGTATATTTTGTTAAGTTACATGTTTAAGACATTTCTGT
This sequence comes from Dryobota labecula, assembly GCA_947523025.1. Lineage (NCBI taxonomy): Eukaryota > Metazoa > Arthropoda > Insecta > Lepidoptera > Noctuidae > Dryobota > Dryobota labecula. The sequence goes on from OX383292.1 coordinate 7,159,955, forward strand.
TTTATCTTAATATATTACTGTTTGTTTTACCTAATGAAATAAAATACTCTTTTATAGTGGTCAGTTCAAGTGCAAGAGTTAGAGTTAGATCAGTCTTGTAACAGATATATGCACTTCGGGCTGTCAAGTAGCTAACGGACATATTAGGAAAACTTTAGATAGATTCAGCTAACGACAAGTCATAGAGTCAGAGTTAATTTATGAATAATGCATTTTTTTTACCGCATTGCACTGATTTTTAACCGACGAAAAAAATGAGGAGGTTCTCAAGTCGACGAGTACCTATATTTAAAAAAAAAAATATCGTATTTTTGTGCTTCGTGTTATATGAAACTTTATAAAAGGAATTAGAAAATTCTACACACTTACCGAGGTTCTTTATTGAGCCGTTTTTCATAATTCCTACTCAGTCACGAGATAATATTTTTTTAAAGAAGTGGCGCTAGTGTACCGTTGTACACGCTCTTAAGTCTATTTGGGCAGTTATATTGAAATTCTGGATCTCTCCATGTATGAAACGTGTTTATAGTGCTCCATTGTACGCTAGCTAACCTGTGCGTGCGCGTCCGTGTCGACGTCGGCGTGGCCGCGCGCGCGCAGCTCGGCGTTGAGGCGCGCGGCCAGCGTGGACGCCTCGTGCCCGCTCACGGTATAGTGCAAGCTGCTGTAATTGTCGCTACACATCACACGCACATTTATATCTCCAATAACAGATCAAAATATATCAATACAGCAATATTTATGACCAACACTACAAGTTTCCTTTGGCGCATGGCTAAAATCAGAACTAACGCCACCATCTTGTTTTGTCTGCTGATTTCAGTGACAATTTAAGAAAGAAATTATATTTTATTTGGGACACGCACAGGTAATATAAAAAGTAAAAAAGGAGCATTAAAAACTAACAAAATTGACATTATTTGTTCGAATAAACAAAACATTATACAAACAACCTGTGCGATGCCAAAAAGGCTCCTATCTCAGCTTATTGCTGCGATATTAAAAAAAAAAAATCCGCAGCGTTGGTATTCTGACAGGACCCGCTGTGAATTTCAGAAATGTTTACAACCGACAATGTTATTCAGGCTCCAAAAGATTCTAGCAGCACTCTAGGGTAGTATGATTGTATGAGAACAGTAGCGACGTTAGGGTAGGGCGCGGTTGGGCGACCTCGCAAGGGCGCCAGGCATGAAGGGGCGCCCCTTCATGTCTGGTTTCCCGTCTCCGTCATAGTTTCCAATATTCTCACTGGAAGGACGTTCAAGGACGTTCCTTTCTACTTACCAATTCACATGTGTGAATTGGTAAGTAGAAATAGGGCGTCATAGAAATCTCGCCCAGGGCGCCGGTAATGCTAAAACCGGCACTGTATCGGCACTGTATGAGAAAAGCACTATAGTCGGACTGTAAGATCATATCAGAGGTTACGAAGGGTTTACACAGGGTTAGAAGGGGAAAAAAGCTAGCGGTCGCAAGCGCTACTGCTGAGGTCCTGGGTTCCAATTCCGGGTCGGGCAAAGTTTTATTGAGTTTTTCTATCTGGAATTTCTCAGTAGTAGCCCGAAGTCTGGAATTTTGCCCGGTTGATGGCAATAGCCATAAACGAAGGAGCAGAGGTGTACTTATTATAGTACACCGGAATTTCGCCAGTTACGTATAAGTAAGAATCCTATCCTTAGGGGAAACAAGGCGTGATAATCATATGGACAAAAGTTAAGTCTTTCATAAAAACAACAAAATGGTGTGGAAAAAGCACAAATTTTAATAAAAATGAACTTTGAGCGTACCATGAGTAAAGATTATCAATGAAAAGCAAGATTTCAACGAAAAATACTTACCAAATAGGTATAGGATCCGAAGGCCTTATTTTTGACTTCGACAATTTTTTTGGCGAGAATGTGTTATCCAGTTCGTCAGCATCCTGCAATATCGAAAATGATTATAAGTATTTATATACAATTCAAATAATTCTTCTTTAATTAATATCTGTTCCTAGTTTCTACCAAGCCTGCTTACCGGTTGCAGTGTTTCTTGACTGGCCATATTGTCGTCTTCACCTTCTTCTTCGATACATTTCACCTCATCTGACGAACTCTGCTGTGAACACTGACTTATTAATGATTAAAATCTTAGGAAAATCATCTATTTTTACAATGTTTGTAAATATGTGAGCACCATGTATCTGTAGGAACGCTGACATATTAATCTTGTATTCATTTGATACGTGAAGCGATCGGCGACGTATGTTCGCTCGCTTACCATCCATCTACTCTATTGTAATACGTTTCGTGAGTAAAAGAAAAATCCAAATTCATAAGAACCTTTAATTTCTCTCCGTACACACACCTTGAACATTACACACGTGAACGCACTAAATTGGTGACACTAAATATCTATCACATAATTAATTTATCCGTCATTACTTCACTTTTAATTGTTTTTACCTATTGTGGTATAGTAATTATGTAATTAATGTATACAAAATATTGTTAACATTTTAAAAGAGTAAGTGTGGAGTTTATGCCCATTCATCTCCATACGTAACTACCTTATGGAAGGGGCAACTAGAATGAATTCAATTTATGTAAATTTGACGATCAAAAGTGCAATTTGAAATAAATTATTTGACTTTGAACAGATATTAGAAAAAAAATCTAACAAGTAAGTAATGTTTGTTTTTCGGATTAAATCTTGTCTCTTCTCAGCTTTTCGATCAGTTCTTATCATATCTACTCAAGTTTTAGATAAGTATGATTAACCTCGACAAGCAAGTAAAACGTACCGAGTTGTTAGTAGTAGAGTGGTTGCGACTGTGCGGCCTGAAACCAGGTCCGGGGGGTAAGTTCTTCTGCACGCAGCAGTTCACGCCGGGGCTGAAGTGGAGCTCCACGTGGAACCTGATACAAACATAACGCGTCAAGTGATTGGTCAGGCAGATGAATGAACTTCAGGCTTGTAGAGACTGGACTGACTATTACTAGACTGGTTAAAAAGTATAGACTTTTCTTATTAAAAAGCTGCTAACACTTTTACGCGTCAATCTAATTTTGAGGAAAGAACCACACAGGGTGACTGGACCTGTTCAGTCAGTGCACGCATTTGTCAGTAATCGTGCAGCTCAACTCAGAACTTCAGATCCGATAGATAAATATCACCGTCTCTCCACTGTTCCATTGCGTATTCTAGGATGCATATCCAGTACGGCTCTAATAATCCTTCCATATCCTATGGGCACGTCTTCCCTACGATTGTCGCGCCCCTGGTCTACTCTTTGATATACAATGGTCTCTGTAGCCCCATGAAATTTGAGGCTCCAGGGGCTAGTGTGAATCTTTGTGTTCATTCGAGTAATCAAGTCTGGTCAAACCACGTTGGGGTCGGTGTGTGGTGTAGTATGTATGTAGTTGGTAAGATTTATGTTATAAAATATATTGTATTAGAATAAGATGTCCAGTAAGAAATGGTAATCGATCGGCTACAGTTGTTTGAATAACACTAGTTCCCTACAGGTGCATTTCATTCATTTATATCATTTCCCCATTTCCTTCCGTGGGTGTCGTAAAAGGCAACTAAGGGACTTAATAGAGAATGGGCAACAGCGTTCTCTATGCATTTTTAACACCATACTGCGATCGCCAACCCGCCTGCCAAGGCCTATGTCCAACAGTGGACGTCTTTCGGCTGAAATGATGATGATGATATCATTCAGAAGACTCCTGATGGAGCATAAGGTTTTGCTAGAAGAACCTCTATGAACATAAGCCTCATCTCACCTCTCTTCTGAGTACGGATCTTTGGTAGGATCCTCGTAGAGCATGACGACAATTTGCGACATGTAGTTGAGTTCCGATACAGTCGACACGTACTCCATTGCACGACGCCATTGCTCGTCTTTTAATACCTGCAAATTGAACATTCAAGATTTGATCGCAGTTATTTTAAATGTCTGGCATTTTCGTGCTTATTGTTGATGAAACAGAGTCTAAAATCAATAAAGACAGTTTTAGTGAATAATGTCTTCAACTTTTGCCCTATAGGTACGAATGCCTTAGTTTATGGCTATCACTGGATTGCTCTTGGAAGCCAACCGTATAAGATCTCTACATTTTGGTTTGGCTTTTTGACGAGTATAGGTCGACTTTGTATTTTTATTTTTTTACTTTAACTAAATATATAGGTATACACTATAACTTTTTCACACTAATGTTTTATATACGCAATCAATAGATCTTGGCAAGAGCTGACGATTGAAACTCAAACGAACATCGTAGCTTCTCAGAGACAAAATTTCTACTAAACGAAAAATATGTGACGCAGCGAAACGACCTCAAAATGGCGGCGTTTCCCCCTCCGCCGCTCGCGATGCGTCTCAGTCCTCACTCAACGTATTTACTCTTACGAATTATTTGATCCTTTAGCTATCGAGTGGTGTAATTAAATTTTTGTTGTAGATGATAGATATGTAGCTGAAACAACAAACTGTATCCCCCCTTTTCGCTATCATCAGTTTTCTGAATTGCCTCCCACTATAGAAACAAATTTAAATTCACGTTAAAACCTAATCGCGAAACAAAAAACAGTCGAAACATGAAAGATTTAAATAGTACATCAATTTTAAGTATCGGTAGGCTAGAGATTGTGTAATATAATCGAAAGTACTCACATCTAGTAGACCGCCGAATCTAAGCACAGTGAGTAGAGAGTGCACGTGACTCTCGCTAGTGAAGTACAGCCGCGTGCGCACGTGACGGCCCGGAGATGATACGCCGTGACTGTACCTGTGAGACAGAAACAAAACATGACATTGATGTTCTGCGAAAACTACCGGGCGGCTCCTTGCGCCACTATAGCAGATCTTCTAAACTAGTAGAATCTCAGATAATTGAAAACCAACCTCAAACACACATGACAAAGTACAAATTCCATTGCAAAAAAAAATATTTAAGGGGGATGCTTTAAAGTTGCACGCGAAATTCAAATTTTCTTAAGTTTATTGCGATTTGCAGGTTAGTATCAGGCTGTATGAAGATGAAAATATTCGCAACTGTACCAAATATGCATTTACTGAATTATAATGATTAGAATCATCAAATACAATTCTTTAAATTAGTTTAATTTTAATTTTAATATTGCCCCACACTAGGAATTTCTCCTGTATTGTGGGTGCATTTACAAACATAATTGTAACAACTACTAATTGGACTGAAATGTGATGGATGATTTCATGAAATAGTCATTTAACAGGGTAATTTGAACTAAGAGAGTTGCATTCATGATTTTATTGATAGAATAGAATAGAATACTCTTTATTATGTACACCATAAATATTACAGATATAAATGTAGAACTGTTACATAGGGTGTCACAATGGGCGGTCTTATCGCTAAAAGCGATCTTTTACATACAGACGATGTATTATGTGAATACATCAATTTTACGGTCCCGAAACATATTTTGATCAACATACAACCTGATACTGGCCTGCAAATTGCTACCCTGGCGCTTTCGCCTTAAGACCTGTTATTGTCGCTTAGAAATCAACTTAGTTTACATATCATTAAAATACATAGTTAAGTGGCAATGAATGTATACTCCATTTACTATAGCATTAGACAAATAACGGCTAAATAACGACAGTTATTGTGTAATATTGTTGAAATTACTGCACTTTAGAGTAATTTTTTCAATGTAAATGGTAAATAGATTACAGTGCTTTGTATTTATCGTGAAATAACGGAGTTTAATAAACGTTTACATCGAAATAACGAAAGGGTGAGAACAGTTATTTGTATAATGTTATAATAAATGGAGTATAAATTATCTGAGATTCTAAATTGAAACATAGGTATATCGTGGGAACGTTTACATGCATAAATCTCACATATGTAAAGACTCCAATATTTATTTCGTGTGGCAATCGAATCGACCCGTAGCGCAGCAAATAACTCAGTTTTTGCGGTGAACATGCCGTCGACATTGACTGGTTTTTTATGACAAATAGACAATTGAATAGAGGTTAAAATATCGTACCTGGGGTTCAACCTATTGACAGTCTCTTCCCCGGATTCCTCAATATTCCTCTGTAGGTCTGCTCTTATTTTCTTGAGCAGCGGCGTACAAATACCTTGTCCTATTGTTAGTTTTTCCTGCATGGTCAGTCCGTATTCCTGACACAAAAAAAAAAAAATATTGAAAAAATAAAATTAGGTTTCATAGACTAAACAGCGCCAAATTCCAAATTGTGTAATAACTTAAATTGTGGGATCACAAAAGGATGGAAGGATCGATCAAGAAGATTATTTGAACCAATAGTAGGCTAAGTAATAACAGGTGCGGCTGTTATTACTTAGCCACAAGTCCCTCATGGGTCTATCAACCAGGTTAAGCTACCCTTGCCGCGGTTGATCCGTGGATGGGTGACCATCTTTACATACCAAGACCCCTCTATGGTCCCGGCTGTCATTCTTGGATCTTTAGAGTTTTTTCGGGTCGTCAGAAGCTGGAAAGTCTGACAACCAGTTAAGACTGGTTGTCAACCCAGTTATTGGGTAACACGATACTCCTTGGTAAGCCAAGGGGTATCGTGTTACCCAGTGACTGGGTTGTGAAGGTCAGATAGGCAGTCGATCATGTAAAATCACTTGCATAGTGCGTACAGGGATAATCGTCAATAGGGATGTTTCCTGGGTAAAAAAAAGAAAAACTGTTCAGTCCGTCAATCAGATAATAAAAAAATATTAGACACGTATTTTTCGCTTTATCATATTAATAAAAAAATACTTAAATATAAAAACACATTAAACTTGGGATTGGGGGCTCGTTACGTCACAGCTACAATCTGGCGAGCAGTGACGTCATGCGACATTTGAACTCAGTGTATCGCCGTAATGTTTCGATTGCGTAAAAAAAGAACAAAATACGTGTCCAATATTTTTTAATAATCTACAGGAAGGACAAAACAATTTTTTTTTTAAGTCGTCATCCCTGTTGGTGCCTCATTTCATTAAAAGCGTCTAACGGGCTTCTGCGAGTTGGTTTCGGCCCCTCGTACGCCTTCCAAAGGCGCGGGACCCTAGGGTCCCGAGATATGTCAAAAGCATTTTAAAATAGTAATAATACAGAATGCAGATGATGAGCTTTCAATATCAGCTGTAAATTGGAGGTTTATCATCCTTGATCATCCAGATTATATTCTTGGACGATTATAGAGATCACTACTGCTGTTCGATGCTGCCTCACAGCTGGGTATTCTGGCCAAAACAGAGCACAAGTGGTGCCCCCTATAATATTTCAAATTCCCAACGTCTCCCAAATTGCACTAACAATCCCCGGGGTAAAAAATTTAGATCTTAAAAGTACTATTATCACTCACCTGAGGTATAACAATATCAGCCAAATACTTGGCATAAATATACAGTTCCTCTGCCAAGTCAAACTGCAATGTATGCTGATTGTGTTGCAGGTCGTATTTGATACAGTCGTAGATATCCGGTATCTTCGATATGTCGTACGACTTGTTTTTAGTGCAGAAGTCCTTCTCGATCTTGCCCCATCGGCGACCCATTAACTCCCACGTCTCGCCGTGGTAGAGTATCGTGTCTGGTGAAAGTATTTAATTATTTATTTATTGAAATGATGATGATGATTTATTTTAAAAAGCACAGCCACATCTAATAGATGCTAGAAACAATTATTGTGTGACTTGAGTGAGTTAAAGTACGAGTATATACGTCACGCGAATATAAGATCGTCGCGCGATCATGCAATCCTCACGCGAATATGCGATCGTCGTGCGATCATGCAATCGTCACGCGAATATGCGATCGTCGCGCGATCATGCAATCGTCACGCAAATATTCGATCGTCGCGCATTATGCGATCGTCGCGCGATCATGCAATCATCATGCGAATATTCGATCGTGGCGCATTATGCGATTGTCCCGTGATTATGTAAACGTCACGCGAATATACGATCGTCGCGCGATCATGCAATCGTCACGCGAATATGCGATCGGCGCGAGATCATGCAATCGTCACGCAAATATGCAATCGTCACGCGAATATTCGATCGTCGCGCGAATATGCGATCGTCGCGCGAATATGCGATCGTCACGCGAATATGCGAACGTCGCGCGATCATGCAATCGTCACGCGATCATGCAATCGTCACGCAAATATGCGATCGTCGCGCGATCATGCAATCGTCACGCGAATATGCGATCGTCGCGCGATCATGCAATCATCATGCGAATATTCGATCGTGGCGCATTATGCGATTGTCGCGTGATTATGTAAACGTCACGCGAATATACGATCGTCGCGCGATCATGCAATCGTCACGCGAATATGCGATCGGCGCGAGATCATGCAATCGTCACGCAAATATGCAATCGTCACGCGAATATTCGATCGTCGCGCGAATATGCGATCGTCACGCGAATATGCGATCGTCGCGCGATCATGCAATCGTCACGCGGATATTCGATCGTCGCGCGAATATGCGATAGTCACGCGATCATGCAATCGTCACGCGAATATGCGATCGCCACGCAAATATGCGATCCTCGCGCGAATATGCGATGGTCGCGCGAATAATCGATCGTCGCGCATTATGCGATCGTCGCGCGATCATGCGATCGTCACGCGATCATGCGATCGTCGCGTGATTATGCAACCGTCACGCGAATATGCGATCGTCGCGCGAATATGCAACCGTCACGCGAATATGCGATCGTCGCGCGAATATGCGATCGTCGCGCATTATGCGATCGTCGCGTGATTATGCAAACGTCACGCGAATATACGATCGCCCCGCGATCATGCAATCGTCACGCAAATATTTGATCGTCGCGCGAATATGCGATCGTCACGCGATCATGCAATCGTCACGCGATCATGCGATCGTCACGCAAATATGCGATCGTCACGCGAATATGCGATCGTCACGCGATCATGCAATCGTCGCGCAAATATTTGATCGTCGCGCGAATATGCGATCGTCACGCGATCATGCAATCGTCACGCGATCATGCGATCGTCACGCAAATATGCGATCGTCGCGCGATCATGCAATCGTCACGCGAATATGCGATCGTCGCGCGATCATGCAATCATCATGCGAATATTCGATCGTGGCGCATTATGCGATTGTCGCGTGATTATGTAAACGTCACGCGAATATACGATCGTCGCGCGAATATGCGATCGTCACGCGAATATGCGATCGTCGCGCGATCATGCAATCGTCACGCGGATATTCGATCGTCGCGCGAATATGCGACAGTCACGCGATCATGCAATCGTCACGCAAATATGCAATCGTCACGCGAATATTCGATCGTCGCGCGAATATGCGATCGTCGCGCGAATAATCGATCGTCGCGCATTATGCGATCGTCGCGCGATCATGCGATCGTCACGCGATCATGCGATCGTCGCGTGATTATGCAACCGTCACGCGAATATGCGATCGTCGCGCGAATATGCGATCGTCGCGCATTATGCGATCGTCGCGTGATTATGCAAACATCACGCGAATATACGATCGCCCCGCGATCATGCGATCGTCACGCAAATATGCGATCGTCACGCGAATATGCGATCGTCACGCGATCATGCAATCGTCGCGCGATTTTGCAACCGTCACGCGAATATGCGATCGTCACGCGAATATGCGATCGTCACGCGATCATGCGATCGTCACGCGAATATGCAATCGTCGCGCGAATATGCGATCGTCACGCGAATATGCGATCGTCAAGCGAATATGCAATCGTCACGCGAATATGCGATCGTTACGCGATCATGCAATTGTCGCGTGAATATGCGATCGTCAAGCGAATATGCGATCGTCGCGCGAATATGCGATCGTAACGCGAATATGCAATCGCCACGCGATCATGCAATCGTCACGCAAATATGCGATCCTCGCGCGAATATGCGATGGTCGCGCGAATAATCGATCGTCGCGCATTATGCGATCGTCGCGCGATCATGCGATCGTCACGCGATCATGCGATCGTCGCGTGATTATGCAACCGTCACGCGAATATGCGATCGTCGCGCGAATATACGATCGCCCCGCGATCATGCAATCGTCACGCAAATATTTGATCGTCGCGCGAATATGCGATCGTCACGCGATCATGCAATCGTCACGCGATCATGCGATCGTCACGCGAATATGCGATCGTCACGCGATCATGCGATCGTCACGCGATCATGCAATTGTCGCGTGAATATGCGATCGTCACGCGACCATGCAATCGTCGCGCGAATATGCGATCGTCAAGCGAATATGCAATCGTCGCGCGAATATGCGATCGTTACGCGATCATGCAATTGTCGCGTGAATATGCGATCGTCAAGCGAATATGCGATCGTAACGCGAATATGCAATCGCCACGCGATCATGCAATCGTCACGCGATCATGCGATCGTCACGCGAATATGCGATGGTCCGTCACGCGAATATGCGAACGTCGCGCGAATATGCGATCGTCACGCGAATATGCGATCGTCACGCGATCATGCAATCGTCACGCGATCATGCGATCGTCACGCGATCATGCAATCGTCGCGCGAATATGCGATCGTCAAGCGAATATGCGATCGTGGCGCATTATGCGATTGTCGCGTGATTATGTAAACGTCGCGCGATCATGCAATCGTCACTCGCGAATATTCGATCGTCGCGCGATCATGCGATCGTCGCGTGATTATGCAACCGTCACGCGAATATGCGATCGTCACACGAATATGCGATCGTCACGCGATCATGCGATCGTCACGCGAATATGCGATCGTCACGCGATCATGCAATCGTCGCGCGAATATGCGATCGTCAAGCGAATATGCGATCGTGGCGCATTATGCGATTGTCGCGTGATTATGTAAACGTCGCGCGAATATGCGATAGTCACGCGATCATGCAATCGTCACGCGAATATGCGATCGCCACGCAAATATGCGATCCTCGCGCGAATATGCGATGGTCGCGCGAATAATCGATCGTCGCGCATTATGCGATCGCATATTCGATCGATCCTCGCGCGAATATGCGATCGTCACGCGAATAATCGACCATCGCGCGAATATACGATCGTCCCGCGATCATGCAATAGTCCCGCGATCATGCAATCGTCACGCGAATATGCGATCGTCCCGCGAATATGCGATCGTCACGCGAATATGCGATCGTCGCGCGAATAATCGATCGTCGCGCATCATGCGATCGTCGCGTGATTATGCAACCGTCACGCGAATATGCGACCGTCGCGCGAATATGCGATCGTCACGCGAATATGCGATCGTCGCGCGAATAATCGATCGTCGCGCATCATGCGATCGTCGCGTGATTATGCAACCGTCACGCGAATATGCGATCGTCGCGCGAATAATCGATCGTCGCGCATTATGCGATCGTCGCGTGATTATGCCAACGTCACGCGAATATTCGATCGTCACGCGAACATGCGATCATCGCGCGATCAATCAATCGTCGCGCGATCATGCAATCGTCACGCAAATATGCGATCCTCGCGCGAATATGCGATCGTCACGCGAATAATCGACCATCGCGCGAATATACGATCGTCCCGCGATCATGCAATAGTCCCGCGATCATGCAATCGTCACGCGAATATGCGATCGTCACGCGAATATGCGATCGTCGCGCGAATAATCGATCGTCGCGCGAATATACGATCGTCCCGCGATCATGCAATCGTCCCGCGATCATGCAATCATCACGCGAATATGCGAACGTTACGCGATCATGCAATCGTCACGCGAATATGCGATCGTCACGCGATCATGCAATCGTCACGCGAATATGCCATCGTCGCGTGATAATACAATCGTCAAGCGAATAATCGATCGTCGCGCGATTATTTATTTATTTAAACTTCATGTACAATAGTGAAGTTATTCCACAAATCCCCCTTAGGAAGAAAAGTGGAATCTATAAAAAACGTCTAAAGTCGTAGTCAAGTAGTCTAGAATTCACCCCTGATAATCCCGCTTAGGGGGGAAAACTAGAATTGAAAAAAAAAAACTTATTCCAAGACCCCTCTGAAAGTGATTTTTTTTACATTAAGGTTCAGTTTTCCCCACTGAGGGGATTCTCTGGAGGATTAGTGAAATAAGCAGGGGTGAATTCTAGACTGGTTTTTATATATTCCACTTTTCCTCCTAAGGGGGATTTTTCAGGGGGGATTAGTGGAATAAGCCAATAGTGGTACATAGGCGGACTTAATGCCACAAGGCATTCTCTACCGGTCAACCTTTGGGTTAAATATAAAAAGATATAAGGTATATAAAAAGATATAGGGTACAAAAATAATGTCTAAAATACTAACTTAGTTTTATTGATACTAATACACATATACAAATAAAATAAACTAATAGATATTTTAACAAATACCACCTAATAATAATTACTATGACTAGACTATTATGCCATCGTCACGCGAATATGCGATCAAAATCCCTATGTTCAGTGAAATAAAGTTGAATTTGTAGTAGCGAAATCACACGAATATTTGCATAAATTCGCCTAGCATAATATACAAACACATTGTAATACTTTACCTTTAGTCTTCGGATCATCTTTCTTAATGACAACAATATGCATGAGGTGCTGTATAAGTGTGTGCACGTGCGCACAGCACCGCACGGGGTTCTTCACGAAGTCCATGGCCGTGTTGATGCTCACGGAGTCGCACGGGTTGATACGCGCGCGGTCCTCGTCTGTGAAGTCGCGGTCCACCTGCATCGCCTCGTGCAGTCGAGCCTTGGCCCTGGGGTGAAGAGAAGATGGAGGACGTGAGAACTTGGATGAAGCAAAAGGAAGGAATAAGGGGCATAAGCCGTGATATACTGTACTTTTTAACCGACTTCAAAAAAATTAGGAGGTTCTCAGTTCGTCGGAATCATGTTTTTGAAGTGAAAACTTCTTTAGGCGCGTTGAGCACTTTTTAGTAGGGGAAAAACTTATGGGTTCGCGAATCGTCACCGAACGCTTTCCATGAGCTATATGTATACTGTGTACATATGTGTACATTTTGGGTGAACAATTATTATGGAACTCGTGTCATCGTCACCGAACGCTTTCCATGAGCTATATGTATAAAGGAACAGTTATAAGAAAATAAAAATGTTTTTTCACTTCTGTCGGCAGTCCTTATATGACCGCCAATTATTATTTTTTTCCGAAAGAATACCACCACCCCATTTCCTCCCGTGGGTGTCGTAAAAGGCGACTAAGGAACTTACTAGAGAATGGGCAGCAGCGTTTTCTATGCATTTTTAACACCATACTGCGATCGCCAACCCGCCTGCCAAGCGTGACGACTATGGCAAACCCCCTAAATTGGGGGAGGCCTATGTCCAGCAGTAGACGTCTTTCGGCTGAAATGAAGAGTGCAAATGGGCATAAGCCCTGGTACTGCGGATTGTGTTCTAAACACATGCCAAGTATGGTGTTATTTTTTTGTTGTTATTAGCATACAATGGTTTTAATCTCTCGGTGGAAGAGGCGACCTTTGTGCAATTTGCCGATTAATATAGTAACTTAATAAATTAATACTCACATATTCTGAACCTTAGAAGAATCACAATCGTTATCCAGCAGTCCATTCGTGTTGGCAGACTTGACCATCTGCACAAGTATAGGGGTCAGTTCTCCCTCCAAAGCCAGTAGTCCCTTGGCGAAGGCAGCCGCGGTCATCTGCACGCGACCTTCGTCTGAAGCGTAGATCTTCAGGTCATGGCGGAATGTGGAGTGGAGGCGGAGGAGGCCGAGACCTTGAGTACCACCCTCGCCTGGAATGGTGAAGAAATTTAAGGGTGTGTCTTTGAAATATGTTTGAGATTAGCTTATGCCCGCGGTTGGTTTCGTCCGCATGTAGGTAGGAAATTACCACACGGAATCGTGCTACAGGGATAAAATAGTACATTATTTGGCAAGGGCTGTAAAAGAAAGAAAGCCCAAAATCGCAGGTATTTGTGACCCGATCCGCAGGCGAGGGTTGTAAATATACGATAGAGGGCTTTATTTTTACTACCCGTGGTGAGTACACAATTTTACGTCTTCACCTGACCACAATGCGAGTTAGTTATTTTCGCATTTATAATTTTAGTAAGTACTAGCTTTTACCCGCGGCTGCGCACGCGTGGATGTCGGTGGTTGCGTAAAAAAGTAGCCTATGTCCTACAACATATTCCAGGCTATATCTCTGCCAAATTTCTTGACGATCGGTTCAGCGGTTTAGGCGTGAAAACGTAACAGACAGAGTTACTTTCACATCTATAATATTTGTTTGGATATAGTCAGTATAACTATGAACGTATTTATGTGGTAATGCAGGATGCTCCTCACTGTTTGCAACCTGTTACTTATCAACAACGCACTAGTGTTCTGCCAATCTTACTAAGACCAAATATCACAGCTAGTATCAAACCCGTTATGAACCGAACTGAGAGGATAGAGCTTTATTGAGCCTTTATTAAGGCATTACCTCTTGCCCGCGACTTCGTCCACATGGATGTGAAAAAATATTGAGTGATGTTCCATTGCTCATGCCCTAAGAGTGCAAGCGTAATAATTTATAATGCAGTTACTGCAAAATAATTTCGATTTAGATCATTTATGGCTGATTTTTCAATAGTCAGATAACTATTATCTGGAGCATAAATGACAGTTAGATATACTCGTATATTCGATACAAAAACTGTCACACTGCAATATTTATTACTCAGATAAAATGTATATAAATAATGTAAAAAAAAAAAAACTCGAATTATTAATTCACTGAAGGAAACTGACAGATGATAGCTGTCACATTTTTAAATACAAAGGAAATATGTATTGTATTCTAGACTTTTACACTTATACAATATTATAAATGTATGTCAATATATTATACATTTATGTTACACTTTATAAATCAACTAGCTTCTGCCTGCGACTTCGTTCGCGTAAAACTTCGGCCCACAACCCACCCCGTCGCATCGCATCGCCCGTCCGCGCAATTACTTCGGTTTCGCTTAGCGTTTTTTCCGACTTTTTGTCGTTTTGCTCGGCTCCTTAGGGGCGTAGCGTGATGTTAAATAGCCTATACACTAATTTTGTTGCGAAGTTATTTTAAAATTATATCTTCTAAGATATTGATTGAAATCAAGTGATATCAAAGACAATTTTGTTTACATTTAAATACTTGTGATTATTAACATGTTTTTGTATAACCGGAGTCGGAATTCTCCTTTGGCTTTGTCGTAGTCGGGTAAAAATCTGTCGGTTATCAATTTGTGATACATACCGGGTATGTGCCGGCCCTGCCCGCCGGGGTACATGCAGCGGAACATTCGGCCGAGCTCCTCAGCTTGTATGCGCCCGGCCGGCGTGAGCTCTCCGCCCCATTTGAGGATGAGAACTAAGGATGGCTCGCCACCTCCTCCTACTGCACACGTATGACATGTTAGTACAATTTACAAGTTAAAGAAATTAAATATTACCATCATTAATCTTTTTTTTCCCGTCAGCAGGCTATGATAACAATGGGTATTTGAAATTTACTCTTTTATTCTTGTACTTATACCCTTATTTAAACAATTTTATGTTGAGAAGTTTATTAATCTTTTATCACGCCAGCAGGCCAAGACAACTAATTTTTCAGCAGAATTTCCAATGAAAGTCTCTTATAACAATAGGTATTCTAACTTTACTCTTCTATTCCTATACTTAACTCCTATTTAAGAGAATTTATCATCGACCTGGGTGAGTGGTTTTGCTTTGGAGATGAGTCCTGCTTGTTTCAATAATCCTCAACATGTCGCCACAAACCATGGGTGAATTTGACATAGATTTAAGAAAAACTGTATTTAAAGTATACCTTATATTTTTTAATAATTTTATTTATCTATTGAGTCTCCGATATCTTCGATCCACTATTCTATTTTACTTGATAAAATTAAAATTACACAATATTGAATACTTTGCACACTCATAATAAATCTACGCAAAACTTCTTTAATAACTTCTGCAACTTCAAACAAAATATTTGCTTCATCTTTATGAGTATGCACTCTCAAAGCCATGCTAACTGCCTCGCATACAGAGGGTTAGAACAAACACAACCAAGCCAATGCGTTTCGGTAAATCTTGTTATCATTGTTATCAACAAGGTTACGGTCACACGTGTATTATTGCAAAGATTATTGTTTATTTATTACTGTGCTGACACTGGCATTACTATCAAAATATTTGCGTCAGTTAACTAATACAAAATACACCATATTTCCAAACCGGTAAAGTTCATTTTGTATTAGCGAAATAACGCAAATATTTTCACAAGTAAGCAAAGTATGGTGCCACCATTAAATCAAAACCGTGTGAGAACTGAGTGATGTCATTATGTACGGTGGACTACACACAAATATAATCATAAAACGGTAAAAGTGTACTGTGTACATCACTTACCAGTAGGTGCGGTCAAACACGAGTGTGTCAAATCTATAAAAAGTGTTTCGTCTGCAAACCGACGAAACATGTTTGGATTAAAATGCTTGTTTTCTTACCAATATTAATTTGAATGACTCTTTTCTGTAACGTTATCAATATTCTACCTCTACTTTTACAGTACTTATGCCTACTTTGTACCCAGAGCTAACCCGAACTACGATAAAAAAAGTCAAACATCTATGTCAATATTAGAATTAATAAAAACCTATACCGAAGTAAGGAGAAAGATAAAGAAATATTCGCGCGCGCTCACACAAGGGAGTCCCTAACGGTGGTGCAGAAGGAGCATCACGGCATGACAGCGTCATGCCGTTTGTGGTCACGGCTTACGAGTCGGTTTTACTCCTAAGGCGCGCCAATAGATGTATCCCATCATAAAAACTGCGCGTATTTTATTCACAAAATCTAGTAATTATGATACACCATACGCATTTGTATACAGGGTGAAATTAAATTCATGAGCATCCTCTTAAGGGGTCATTATACTCATCATTATGAACTACTTTCACTATGGGACCAAACCTGAAATCGCGAAAAAAGAATCAGCTGTTCCCTTGCTTTATGTTCGCATAGCTCGTCAAAATGTAGGGAACAGCAGATTTTTTTTCTCGAGATTTTAGGGTTGGTCCCATAGTGAAAGTTGTTCATAATGATGAGTACAATGACCCCTTAAGAAGATGACCATGAATTCAATTTCACCCTGTATATTTGGACATTAAACGTCTGAAAAAAAATTGTGCGGCGTTATTTTGCAGTGCGGGTTTACTCTTATACTTTTACATTGAGAGCTCTGTACTAAATCAACCTCAAATTCTACATAAAAATTGTATACCTACAAAGATAGCTAAGCTATACTGCAAGTAGCTTCTAGCTTCGCCTTTTTAATAATTTTAATTAGCTTAGGTATATGCAATGCTCAATGCAAAACTCGACAATGGGACGGCACTTCAAATCAAACTTTTTACAGGCGGGTGTGTTTTGTACTTAAGCTGGTAACTTAAAAATAATTCTGTACTATGCATTGTGATTCAAAAATTGTGAAAAACAAAAAAAAATGTATTTTGGCACATGTCACATTTGTAGAACTCGGTTTAAAATGCACATTAGATGCATAAGGCTAAAAATCGAGCTTTAAAACGAGAGCCTATGTCCAGCAGTGATTTCTGAAAGGCTGTTTATTGACTGCACTTAGCGATGTTGATATTCGAAATGCCAATATAATGCTGACTTTTGGCAGATTAGTATTTTAGAAGTTTTACCGCCAATGTCCATGATCTTGAGATTAGGCAATATTTTAATCAGATTTTTCATGTCCTTGGACAGCTGGTATCTGAATTGTCCATTTATTTTATATATTAATTTATTATAAGTACAATACTCTTATTTCTATGGACACAAGATACTGAACCCTGATTCCGAAACTAGGTGAACCTGTACTGTCTGTACAATAATTCCTCAAATTTCTGCAAAAACTCGACAACGGCTCCACCGATATTTTTTTTTTTTTTGTCTTTATACTGTTTTAGGACTAAGGAAAAAAAAACTTAGGAACAACCAAAAGGAACAGCCGAAAAATCTAAATATTCGTCACGAGGTACGAAGTTCACCGGTTCATCTAGTTTGCATAAAATATTATGCTCATGTAAAATTTCAATAATGCGTCATAATTTTAAAAACATACAAAGTAAATCTAAATTTTATTTATGGACAGATGTTGTGTGTGACTGTAAATAATAATAATTATAGTAGATTTATATTTGAAAGTGATCCCAATGCATGTTACAGTAAAGCGGTGTAAAGTGCGTAAAGCGGACCGTGGTGCGTCGTCGGCGCGTTACCGTCGTCCGAACTGGAGCCGCGCGGTCGGCCGCGGGGCTGGTACTTCATCTGTACCTTGCGGTTGATGCCCGAGAAGTGGCCGTACCTGGGGATAACAGATACGACATAGATTCGGCGATAAAGTAATAGGGTAGTTAAATAGGGACGATAACAAAAAAAAAATTTTTGTCCTTCATGTAGATTATTAAAAAATATTGGACACGTATTTTTTATTTAATCAAAACATTACGGCGATACATTGAGTTCAAATGTGGCATGAAGCCACTTCTCACTAGATTTTATACTGAGCTGTGACGTAGGTAACGAGCCCCCACTCCCCAAGTTTAATGTGTTTTATCAAAGTTATTTTTTATTAATATGATAAAGCAAAAAAATACGTGTCTAATATTTTTTTTATTATCTGATTGACGGACTAAACAGTTTTTCTTTTTTTTTACCCAGGACACATCCATATTGATACGGCTGATACCGCGGTATACTCATTAATGTTTAGCATTAAAAGTCTGCACGTTCGTTTGTCGTTCTTTGCAAAGCATTCAAAAACGCTGTCCGTTGCTGAATGGCTATATAGTCTTGATTTATGACTTAATGATTTTCGTCACAGTTCACAGTAATTGTGGTTTGGAAGAAGGTTTAATAAAACTGACTCTTAATAACATTATTTTCTCCAATGCTCATGGTGCCACATCATAATAGAAAACTCTTTTGAGCAATTCTGTAGATAGCTAGACAGAAGCTTCTCCCGAAAAGGAGAGGACGTGCGTGTTTCGGGTACCTTCCAGGTGGTATGATCACTCGCGAATGTTTTTTTTTTTCTTTTTTTTTAAAAAAACGTTGGCCCACACTAGGAATTGATCTTAGAAACAGCACTACAGCAATCTAGTCTGTGAACGTGATGCTGCTATAGTTTGACCGATACCTAAAGCACGGTACAGTGGTATCGGTCAAACTATATCATCCTAAGTGTTTGGAGTAGCTAGGCTGATGAGTTTTGTCCCATATCGGTGTTGACAGCCTTAGAAATGGCATTTAATGCAACAACTTACATTTCTAGAACACTCTTGAGTTGTTCAAGTTTTCCTTGCTTCTCTTCAATCTCAGGGTCGGCGTGTCTTGTCTGAATGTCTGATAGCAACGCGCGCGCTATGTCCAGGATCTCTTGCAGTTGTTTGGGCTTCTTTAGCTTCACGTGGCCGCGTTTGAAGCCGTCGTACTTCTCGAATATTTCGAAAAATCTGGAAAGAAGAATGTATATTATTTTATTATTATTTGTTTTATTTGTCATTGTAAAAGGATGATATTTTTTTATGCTATAATATCTATAATAATAATACCGGCCTATTATTGTCCCACTGCAGGGCAAAGGCATATTCTCTTTTTTCTTTCTATACAAAGAAGGCACGAGCATTTATTTCCACGCTTGCTCAAGACAGGTTGGCGATTTCAGACTTATATTAACTAATAGCTTTTATCGCGTAAAAAAGTAGCCTATGTCCTTCTTCATATCCCAGGCTATATCTCAGCCAAGTTTCATAATGATCGGTTCAGCGGTTTAGGCGTGAAAATGAGACAGACAGACAGAGTTACTTTCACATTTATAATATTAGTATGGATAAGTCCAGGTTTCCTCACAATGTTTTCCTTCACCTATATCAGTAATGTCCAAAATAAACTCAGAAAGTACATATCAATTGAAACAGTCACATTGGTGCCCGGATTTGAACCCACATTGACATTACATTTTTCTTCCTCAATCACTGTAATTATCACACCTGTAACTCAAATCTCCAGCTTATAATAAGGGCTTCGATATAGTTCGAAATTGATCGCGAAAACCGATAACATGTACTTGCTAATGATCAGGACATGACTTGTCTCAGTTCAAGATTGCAAGTTCAGTACAAGTCGGGAAATAACGCTAAGGATTCCATAAATAAACCCAAATATTGTCAAAAAAATAAAATCACTCACAAAACGTAGATCAAAGTATAACCTACCTCTGATGCCGCACCTCAACCTTCATCTTCTGCTTGGGCGTGCGGTCCCCATGCCTGATGACGGCCACAACACACCTCAGCTCCATCATCTTGCCGAAGGTCGTAGGCACTATAGGCGGATCGTCCAGTTGGAAGGGTACCGACCACGGTATGTGCAGCGTGGGTGCTAGCTCCCTCAAGATCATATTTCCCAAGATTTTCGCGCAGTCATCGTAGTATTTGTTTGAGTTCTTCACGAATGAAAAGCCGTTGACGTCACACACAAAGGATTTCCCGTTTGCTCTGAAAGTTTTAACTTCATTCAGTATGGGGAGAAAAAAATCTTTGCTTTAGTGAAAGAAGAAATATAATACCGGCCTATTTTTGTCCCACTGCAAGGCAAAGGCCTATTAAAGTCTCATACAGAGAAGACACTAGCATTGATCACCACGTTTGCTCAAGACGGGTTGGCGATTTCAGACTTTTGTATATTAACTATAAGTCCAGTTTTACTTACTATGTTTTTAACCGTTATCAATAATGTACAAGGTAAACACAGAAGGAAAGTACATAAAATAAGAAAAAGGAAAATTATAAGGAGGAATATTGCGCAATAATGTCTACACAAAAGATTGGGCGAAAAAGGATTTTTTCATTGATAGGTTGTGTTTGACCACTATTTCACCTGTATGGTGCGCGCTCGCCTAAAAGTAACCTATTCAATCGAGATACCAAAGTTATAGCTATTAAGAAACACAGACTCCGGGAGAAAGTTCCACGCCTTATCGTTATAGCGCTGTACGCACAAGGAACGTCTTTCAAAAACGTTATGTGGTATTAAAAAAGGAAAAGTACTTGTGTGTTATTTATGTCTTACGGGTTTTTCACGAATAAAAAGTACAAGTTACTTTATTCAGTACCTACCGATGGCGCTTCAAACAGCCATAACGATTTAGTTACAAGGTTAATTAATAAATTCTCGGCCTAAATGACGTCACTCCGTGTAACCTTCAGGGCTGGGCGTATCGATCCCGGCTGGACGATTAATTATTTAGATACGGCAGCCTATTTACTGACACACCTCAAAGATATTTATTCTGAGTGCAAATAATTGAGAATGTTTTCTTTTTATGATATGATAAAGATTTGATATTTAATCTAAGATACTTACCTAAGTAAATCGAACCCGCAAACAGTTTGTTTGAAGGCTAGACAAACTTTCCTGGATATAAGCTTCTCCTGATTGGACAATATGACCGGATATCTGATCTCTTTGCCTTCCGAGTCCCTCTCAACTTTGCCGTCTAATGCCGGAGATTTGCGGGCCTCTGCATGCGCGTAGTCGGGACCCACAGTGTATACTTTTACGTCGGTACCTAGAAACATCCGGATTTGTATATAAATGTCGCAAATAAACCTCTTCAGGGCATCCGGTAAGCCACGCGTTCTTCGCACGCCGTCCACGGCGCGTAACGCGGGCAACCCTTAGGAAGCGTGTGCAGCAATGGAATATGGAATTCATTTTGAACACAATAAGGTTTCGATTTTTATGAGTTATCTGTGGAGTTTCGTCATTATTAAGTAACACCCTGATGGCGTTTCAGTCACGTAGTCTCGCCGCAACTGTGAATGTGATTTGACGCTCACGCGCATCAGTACGGCGCATGCGAAATACGCGTAGTAACTTATCGGAGGCCCTTCCTCTTCGTAATCTTAACTTTTTCCAGGTATAGCTTTGATAGCAGCGGGTTCTAGGTTCTGCGAGCGCATGATGCGCACATCTTCATTCAAATGATGTTCTGGTTTAACAGGGAAAGGCTGGCATGTGATCTCCGCAACTCCTGGAAATCCAGATGTTCGCAGTATGATGTTATGTGCGTAGCTTCTGTCCATCCACCCACTAATCTTAGTACTCGCTTCTTACCAGCCGTCGAAAAATTATGGCGTATCTTCAGTGGAACTAAAAAGCACGTAGCATTATTACTTAGGTCAATAATGCGTTTTGATCACAACTCACCATCAGTGGGCATGAAATCTTCATAAATAAACGAGCCTGTTTTCCTCACTCTTGATTCTGGTGAGTATATACTACTTCGACTTCCTATCTGCAAACGAGGAAATCAGTGTTTAAAAAGTTTGCAAAACAAGTAACGGAACAAGAATTTGATAGTGCAGCGATGTTTTTATACGATAATTATGCAACATAACAATACAGTAACAGCCGGTTTTAGTACAGTCCGATTCAAACTTTATAGCGGCTCGGAACATGAGACAAGTCGCTGCGCAGTAACAAATTCAGTGTCAGCGGGGGTGAGGGGTGCGGTACTGCGCAGGGAAAGCGCACCTCAGAGCCACCATAAAGTTTGACGCGTACTCACTGATCTTGAGATGAATAGTCATCTCAAGATCAGTGAGTACGCGTCAAACTTTCAAAGCAAAGCGTTTACAAGGTAAATTTATTAATCAAATTCGTATAGACAAATTTGATTTATTTATTTACCTTGTAGTGTGCACTGGTATAGTTTTTGATTATATACCCTTAAGATGTCACCGGTCCACTAGCACCACTCCTTTAAAAACATATTATCTCGTGACTGAGAAGGAATGATGAAAAACGGCTCAATCAACTATATCGGTGTGTCTAGAATTGTCTAATACCTTTTTTAAAGTTTCATATTGAGACACGTAGTCGTAGCCGAAACGTGGACACTCACAGTACGGCTGGTCCATAAATTCAAGGTCGCTCAGCGAGCTATGGAACGGGCTATGCTTGGAGTTTCTCTGAGAGATCGAATCCGGAACGAGGTGATTCGGCAGAGAACCAAAGTTGTCGACATAGCTCACAGAATAAGCAAGCTGAAGTGGCAATGGGCCGGCCATATTAGCCGTAGAACCGATGACCGTTAGGGTAGACGTGTTCTTGAGTGGAGACCGCGAATCGGCAAACGTAAGGTAGGACGCCCTAAGGCTAGGTGGAGCGACGATCTTCGCAGGGTGGCTGGTAGCAGCTGGAGAGTTGCCGATGAATCGAGCTGAATGGCGTGCAATTGGGGAGGCCTATGTCCAGCAGTGGACTGCTATAGGCTGATGATGATGATGATGATTGAGACACGAAGCAACATAATTCGATCTAAATAAAAACGGCCACATTCCTCTAGATCGTATTTTGTTGCTGATATAGTTGATTGAGCCGTTTTTCATAATTCCTTCTCAGTCACGAGATAATATGTTTTTGACCGGTGACAACGCTCTTAATAGTATAAAAAATATTATTTGGTGGTTTTTGCTACCAATTAGTGCACAAGTCTTAGAATGGAGCATTCATATTTATCCAGGTAAATTAACGCTCAATCCTATACCGGTATAAGGCCATGTGTTTCCTACCTTTCTGAACAGTCGTTGGCTGCCTCCACCGGCAGAGGTGGGGTAGTAAATATAAATATTATGATCTTCAGCCGATACCGGCTTCTCCACGAAGGGCTTATTGAACACCACACCATTCACTTCCACGTGGTCTTCCGACTCTACCAGCTCGTGATCTGAAAATATGCGGCTCTTCTAACAAATTGGCAATACTAGTAGGAGCCACTGTGGCGGTATCAACAACGCCACATGCGAACTACGCATCTAAGACCTGACGTCACAAATCCTGCATCGCGCTATCAGAGTTTACCGCGCGACTAGCATATATACAACATCCCGACATCAACCGTTGGGCAGTTGCCCACCAGACACAATACCCGTCTGGTCGGAGGATCCTCCCTTTACTATAGAGTATGAGTGAACTTTACACCCTGTTCCTCATACCTCTAAACCACTACATAACGACCGCAAATACACCTGTCATGAAAATAATGATAGTTTTGAGTTTAAGAGCCATACCCCACTGGGACGCCATGGCGGCGCGGCCAGGTCACGTCGCCAATAAAATGTATGGTTGGCTGGGTCACCAAGCGGACGCCAGGTGAGTCACCCATTGCTGTATACATTTAGTTAGCAGCGCGATCTGGCGACGTCCGATCCTGGTTAGTTATGGCTCTTACGGAAAATGTGATGTCAAAAAGCGCTCTCTTTTGGACAGTAGTCATTTTCCTGCTTTTATAATGACGGCACCACTTTAGGAAAAGCTTTAAGAGATGATAAGGCAAAGAAGGCACACTGAGATAGTGGGTGATAGAAGACGTAGATAAATATGTAGCGTTGTTCCAAGTTTGTGTAAGCACAGGGTCTGACGATTTCTAGCTTTGTTCCTAGCCAACTTAAAAATATACGCCATACCGACCGTCAATATCTGAAGATGGACTTCGCCAACGAAATGCTGTAAAGATTGGTCATGGTTATGTTGCAAGAAGGTACCTAAGTCAATTTAAGAGCCAAGCAATGGCAGCTCCCTATACACCTGAGAGGATCCTAAGTCAAATCTATATATCTCTACAAATAAATAAAATTTAAGTGTCTGTTTGTAATGTCAAAATAACAGGTTTTTACCATATTTCTACGCACGACATGAGACCTTTTTTTTTTTATTTGTATTTGTTTTTCTTCTTTTCTTTATACGTATAAATTGTTATTCTTAAGGTTGTTATTGAGATGCTGGAAATAAATGTTTTTTTTTATTTTTGTCTGTCTGCCTGTTTTTTCCGGCTAATCTCCGAAAAGCCTGGACCAATTTTGAAGGGACTTTCACTGGCAGATAGCTGATGTTATAAGGAGTAGGCTACTTTTATGTTAAGCCGCGGGCATCAGCTAGTAGGCTATAATAAGTAAGGGGAAACTATCCAAATCATTCGTTACTTAAATGGCCATCATTGACTACCTGCAGTATTGTCTCTCTTCTCCCTTTAATCCATCCAAAGGTTGTCTGTAAAAGATCGCTTTAAGCGATAAGACCGCCCACTGTGTCGTCCTATATAAAATTTCTACATTTAAGTTCATATCTGTAATTTTTATGCTGTACGGTGGCCAGCACATCTTGGAACATTCTCGGAACAGCGCGTAACTCGAGGAACTTTCGCACGCACATGAGAATAAACAAAGACTTACGTTTCGGGTCTGGTGAATCTCTATCTAATACTGCATACCTAGGTATCTCTATACCCT
Source organism: Dryobota labecula (assembly GCA_947523025.1). Taxonomy (NCBI): domain Eukaryota; kingdom Metazoa; phylum Arthropoda; class Insecta; order Lepidoptera; family Noctuidae; genus Dryobota; species Dryobota labecula. The sequence goes on from OX383292.1 coordinate 7,185,392, forward strand.
CACCCTCTAAAATCGCGTATACTTTTCTTCGATCCTGTAAGTAATACATGCAAGAATCAAGTTACAACTCGTGACGTCAAATAAATATAATTATATTCTGAAGCAATACTATACATACCTGAATATCATACTGCATGTGAAGATTATTTATAACATAGGGCTTCCGTAACTTCTCGTATTGAATGGCCTTGTCTAAAGGGAAGCCTTTAGAGTGAAAGGAAATAAGACAGTCACAGATGGGCCACTCTTCTACTGGTTTCTGCAAACATTTAACATAATATTAATTATTAAGTAGATAGAAAATGCGAATTAATACAATAACGGCGAGTTCAGAGTTCGGACGATACGTCTTACGCTTTCCCCAACGAAATGCACGAATGCGCGAATGGTGAAGACTATGAATACACCATTACTGACTAATTCGCTACTTAACACCAACCACAAAAACAAAGCTAGTGTATATGAAGCCATTCAATGGAAACAGAACATCACAACGTGTAAACGTTAGTATCGTGCGCATGTATGTATGTGTGTTATAAATGATTAATTAAACGAATGAGGAAGAATTCTAACAGGTGTTAATTATGAAAATAAATTGCGTGACAAATAGTAAAACAAAATATGTCTTCTTTGTACCAGTTTCAATGTAAATCTCTGATTACAATACTCCTACCGATTACTTAATTGTTCTGGCTAACTTTCAATACATGTATCACTGTCATTAATTATGGCTTAAGCATCAGCAGACAACTTTTAAGCATTATATCAAAATTGCTGACGGCACAATAATTGAACTCTTTATACTCAGCCAATTGTTGACATTCAACCACCCCCATCTATAGAATATTTTGTTCCACTAGTTGTGTTAGACAAAGTGGAGAACCTTAAGGATAACCTCCTCTGGGAAGACCAGCATCTTGATGTACTCGAACTCGTCGAGGCGCGTTAAGATCTCTTTCATAGGCTTCGACTGCGACTTCTTGGCCATGGCGCAGACGCCGACCACCACCTTCTTACCCCCGCCATCGCTGTGCGGGTCCAGCGACTCGCACAGATCCAACTCGCCCTAGTTTATCAATGTGCATACTTACATAAAAGTTTACACAGGCACAGAACAGGCATCAAGTTACCACAAACTGTCAAATTTTCTCATTCGATTTTGAACTTAACCAACAACAGTTTAAGGTTTAAAATCTTTTGGAGAAATTTGAAAGTTTCGTATAACCTGATGTGCTGGCGACTGTACTTAATTTCATAAATGGTGAACATGGATGCGAAATATGAATCTATTATGGGGGAAGCGCTAAGGTAGCCCGCGAAATTTACAATTTGCAGCTCTCTTTGTTGTCTGGGTGTATGTTGATTAAAGATGATTCGCGAACGTAACAAATATTTACAGAATAGGGATGTTTCCTGGGTAAAAAAAAAGAAAAACTGTTTAGTCCGTCAATCAGATAATAAAATAATATTAGACACGTATTTTTTGCTTTATCATATTAATAAAAAATGACTAAGATAAAACACACTAAACTTGGGGAGTGGTGGCTCGTTACGTCACAGCTACGACGTCATGCCACATTTGAACTCAATGTATCGCCGTAATGTTTTCATTACGTAAAAAAAGAAAAAAATAAGTATGTGTCCAATCTTTTTTAATAATCTACATGATGGACAAAAACAATTTTTTTAGTTGTCATATCTATTATAATCTATTATAATATTATATTAGAATCAGTAATACAACTCCATAAGTTAGTATAATCCTCAAATGTCATTCAATAGGGTAATAAGAAGTTACGAGAGTTGTATTGACGATTATTCATACTATCCGTACTAATTAATCCATACTTCCATACTAATCCATACTAATATTATAAATGTGAAAGTAACTCTGTCTGTCCGTCTGTCTGTGTGTCTGTATGTTACGTTTTCATGCCTAAGCTGCTGAACCGATCGTCATGAAATTTGGAAAAGATGTAGCCTGGGATATGGAGAAGGACATAGGCTACATTTTTACGCGATAACCGACATCCACGCGGGCGGAGCCGCGGACAAAAGCTAGTAATTCTATAAATACAGATTTGTTACGATCGCGAATCATATTCAGATCAACATACAACCTGATACTGACCTGCAAAAAAAGTAAGAACATTTTAATTTCGCAGTCTACCCTCGCGCTCTAGCCTTCACCACTTTCACTTGAAGAAAATTAAATTCTGTATGAAAGAAAGAGAGAGAAACACAACTTCTTCTAGACCTCCAAGAAGTGGCTGGCTTATTTCAGAGAAAATAAATCAATGTTTTCAAAGAAGCCTAGAACAAGAGAAAATTGTAAACACTGCACTGGCTATATTGCCTCATTTGTTTGCACAAAAGAAGAACAATAGTAGTGTACTACAGATTAGAAGGATACTATTTAACTGTACCATAGACAGGTAGCTGAAACATTTTAATTCGTTTCTTTGACAACAGCTTTTAACAGACTAACACTTGGTTAAAATTAAAAGACTGTGAATTAAGTATTTTTGGTTATATTCACTCATGATAGAAAACAGGCAGAATGGTTAAGGAAAAAGGTTTTCATTTTTAAGGTCCTTAACTTTTCCCAAGTCTAAAGTTTTCTTTAAAATTCACTAAATATATTGATTAATTAATTCTTGTCCGGGACTTATTTGAACATGATCTGTATCTAAAGTTATGGAGATACCTAAAAGTTGACAATAAACAATAGTCGCAGACAATGCATGTGTGTATTTCGAATTTGTTTTATGTTCAAATATCAAAATACAAAATAATTTAAAATGATAATGTTTAATGATTCAGTTTGCTCGTGACTTTACCAATGGGAACTTTCTCTCCCCTATTCTAAGCAAGTTACACACCTATTTTAATTTGCACTTATGTTAGTAGTATAGTTCAAGCATCACTTAGTCTCTGCTCCAGTCAATCCACAATACAAACTTCTGTACTGTAGGCAATTAAATAAAAACAAGAACAAATCTGAAGTTAGTCTCACATGAAGCATCCTCCTTAAGAGTGGGGGAGGAGAGATAACTAAATTCAGTAAGTAGGGAATATTAGCATGTGTATGCCAAAGAAGCCATTCAAGTTGCATGTACAAAATCATAATGTCTTTGTCCTGTTACACACAACAGCATAAATTTAAAATTCAAATTGCACAAACAAAAATTCAACATTGAATAAATTATTTTAATGATATGATAAATTAATCATGAGTGACATAGCAAAAGCCACTATCATCTTACATCAGGCAGACAGTCATCACAATAACATATGTCATCATCATTCTGGCCCTTCTTGTCCTTCCTCCATCTTTTGAGACGCCACCAATCTTTAAGCCACTGCCACTCCATCACCACACACTATCTACGATACACTTGACTCCTATCACAGCATATGATAAGCCACACAGGCAACCTTGCCACCGATTGGTTGACACTACTTTACACTTGATAACTAAGATAAACTTGACATAAATTAACATACTACATTACCTCACTTGTCATTGTCAGCATGTACAGCTATAAATATAATAATCTATTGTGTCCATATAATATAGGATAATTAGGTGTAACCGTCCTGCACTCAACATTCAAGCAGTTATGTGCTCAGTAGTTATCAGTGCTTTAGTGGGGAAATGGACAAAGATAATATTAGCTGAACCAATATTTATTCTGGATTCGTTTCACTTAAGTGACCTTACTACTATTTGTGTTTGGATTGTTATTTTGTATCTGTTTAGTTTATATAACATTATCACATTTTTTAGACTACAGTGCAAAAGGTCATTGCTCTGAAGTATCTACGTAGCCTTTGAGTTTGACTTGACAACAACAATATCTACATGAAAATGCAAACTTACTGATGATCTTATCGGTACAAGATTTCCATCATCTCCGACATAAAATTGAGGCTGAGTAGCTTGCCGCAACCCTTGATAGCCATGTTCGAGCTCAGTGTATGACATTACCTACATACACCTGCCTATTTTTAAATTTTAATTTATCAATATCATTAAGCAGGCAGCTCCTAAACACCAATACAAAGTCTTGAAAACTAAAATATAAATCAAAATTATAAAAATATTTTCAAAATTATGCCCTGCACAGATCATACAGAATCAAAAAAGTTAGGTGACACATCACATCGTTAGTGAGATTACAATTTCAGGACTTTTGAGAAAAAAATAGGGATGGACTGGACTTGTTTGTGATACTTTATGAAATGCACACTGCACAGAGCATCATCTAAAATAGTAAAAAAATATTTGATCACAAAGCCAAATGAAAAAAAGTCATCTTTAGAATTTCATTGATTAATACTTTGGCGCTTCTAATAAGTCAAGACAGACTAAGCAAATAATAAAGATAAATTACAACATTTTTCGGTCGACCCACTGACGGCGGAACTGGGGCGTAACAAAAAGCCGCGTTTAGTTTTCTTAAATTAGCTGTTGTTGTTGAACGTACTCCTAAATGTCATATTATGACATCAACCCAGGAGACAGCTCCGAGCTGTCAGTTATGACGGACAGCAGTGACAGCTGTCTATAATGAAGGCACTGAAGCTCACGGTCAGCAGCTGTTTATCAACAAGCAGTCGAGCAAGAGTAGCAAACTTTGTCGAATTACTTTTGAATAAAATCAGTGTTTAACTTGGCTATTTTACCAGAAGCAATGAAAGAGACTTCTAAGTCTATTAGCGTTACGCTGACTCCAGATTCATTCTGGGAATCTGTCAATATTTTAGTCACTAAACCTCATGTAGTCAACAGGAGGTTATGGGGCAACAAATTATGGTTTAAATATTGTTATAAACCTAAACTTCCTACATGTGAACTTCCACCAACTATAGGTCGGCTAAATGAATTAGTTACTAGTGACAATATTGGAAAACATAAAACTTATATTCTTCTTGAACTAAATGCTGAAAATCAATCCTCGGACGCCACGTCTGATGCTGACGGCACGATTGAAGTCATACTTATGGAACTGCTTCCGAAAAACTACACAGATAATCAGGCATACCAGCTTGTCTGCTTACAAAAAGATAAATGCTTAGTCACATTCTATGATGTCACACCAGCAAACCAAGAACAGAAGTTGTGTCCTGATTTCTCATATTCAATTGAATTGAATAACAGTCAAATTGTGTTAAAGACAAATGGTTGGTACTTTTTATTTTGGTGGTAAGGGCTGGCTCAAAAAGGGGTACTTGTAATTTAGATTTCTCTTATTTCAGATGAAAATTCTAAATCGTACAACTGGATTGTCAACATACTTCTACCACAACTTATAAAGTGGGGTTCAGAATCTACAAACCATAACACCAAGGCCAAGATATGCAGTGAATCTTTGTCACTAGTGTCCCAAACTATGTATTATGAAAAGTACAATGATTTAAAGTTGAAATATGGAAAGGAGATGGTCAAGGTAAATAAAATAATTACAAATTAAACTACACATGCTTGAAAGTTTAACTCTATTTTATAAATTGTAATGGTTTAACATTCTAGCAATCAGTTTAAAAACTAGGTATTTCTTAATGGTTTGTTAATTTTACAGATTTGGCCAGAATGTACAGATGCATCAAAATTTGTGTATGAAGATGTGGCAATAGCAACATATTTGTTACTCCTCTGGGAACGAGATGGAACAAATACAAAGAAATCATTTGTTGATCTAGGATGCGGAAATGGTTTACTGGTGTACATACTAACCAAGGAAGGACACATTGGACTAGGTTTAGATGTTCGAAAAAGAAATATTTGGGATATATATCCTTCTAATGTTATATTAAAGGTCAGAATAAAACACATTACAATGTAATCATAATAATATATTTCAGTACATCCTTCCTCTCCTAACTGCATACTTTGTTTTACAAAAAAAAAATATAATAATCAGATATAATATGAAAAATATTTCTAATAAATATTTAATAATATAATTTTATTATATTGAATTAAATATGTAATTTTTTCTTGTAGGAGAAAACTATTACACCATCTGATACATCAATATTTCCTGATATGGACTGGATTATTGGAAACCATTCTGATGAGCTAACACCATGGATACCAGTTATCACAGCAAAAAGTTCATATAAATGCAATTTCTTTCTACTTCCTTGTTGTGCCTTCAACTTTGATGGAAGCAAATATCAACGTAGAAACTCATATAAAAGCCAATACCATGATTATTTAGATTACATAACACAGTTATGTGAAGCTTGTGGTTTTAAAATAGATACAGATAGACTTAAGATTCCAAGTACCAAGAGAATATGCTTGGTTAGTAGTGGCAGAATCTATCCAGAGAAGGAATATGAAGGGTATTGCAATAAAATAGATGAGTTAACAATAAAATCATCACAAGATAAAAAGAATGAAAACGATTTCAAAGCTCGAGATCCAGTTGAAAAAGTTAGAAATTGTACACAAATAGATAAAAATGTTATCGATTCAATTGTTGACTGTATTAGCAGATACTTGCTGGAGGGATGCAGTGAGGCAGACTCCAGTTGGTCTATTGGAAGGATAGCAGAATTTAATGAACTAGTTCAACTTATACCTAAAGAACAACTAAATATATTGAAATCTGAATGTGGAGGAATACAAACACTTCTCAAGAATAATCATAACATTTTTGAAGTTCAATCTGGAAAAGTGGGATTGAGGTATCCAAAAACAATTAATGAAGTTGGTAGCAATGCTAAAAAAAGAAAGTTAAAGCAAAAGACTATAAAGGTACAGCAGAAACCCTGCTGGTTTTACAATAAGCATCCACAAGGCTGCCCCCTAAGTGACACAGATTGCAGTTTTCTGCATGTAAAAATAGTTAAACAAAAAAAAGAATAAAACAAAAGCTTACAAAAATAGAAAATATTTTATTATTACTCAGTCCCAAATTAAAACGAGGCACTTATGACCCAAAATTTCCCCTATAGATAAATTACATTAACATGGAAAGTAAAGATTTCAATAAATCATAATATTATATTCTAATTGGATACATTTAAAAAATCATCTTATTATACATATTTACAAATATAAACTTATCCCCTAACCAAAAGTGAGAACTGAAAAATATTACTCCAACTCAAAAAACTTGTTAAGTTCCCTCAGATTTCTGTCATCTACCAATTTTGCAACATCATGTTCTCCCATAAAAGAGCATACCATCCTTAATGTTGTCCAAATTGTAGATGAACTGGTGTCAGTTGATGAAGATTCTGGAAACATGCTCATAGCTTTATGCTGCTGGTTCAGGGCCACTAGGAAATGCTCTGCAGCCTGCCTGTGGGCTCCCAAATTCATGCATGTGATACCAACATTATACCTAGCTCTAATAAATCCAGGCTCCAAATTCAGGGCTTGGTGATAAGCATCCACAGCTTGCTCAGATTTGTCACTGTTGGCCAAAGTAGCTCCCAGTCTGTTCCACAGTTTTGCATTATCACTTGCCACCATTAAAGCAGTCTTGAAACAATCTACAGCTTTATCATATTCTTGACTGATGTTAAAAACCACTCCCAGAGCATTCTGTACATCTGGGTCTATTTGATTTTGATTCAACTGCACTGCCTTGAGGTATAATGACTTTACATGAGCTTCTAACTCCTTAACATCCAATTTTCTAGGGTCAACATCGTGTGGAAAAATATCAGAATATTTAGGGCTGGCTTTTAACCAGTCCAGTAAAGAAATATATGCGTACTTAGACATATTTTCATTTGTGTATGCAGCTGCTAATGTAATGTATCCTTCCAATTGTGTTGGATTAATTTCTAATGATTTTTTCAAAGCTGTTATTGCCAAAGGATCTTGTTCATTTTCAGCTTGTGTAGTTCCAAGAAGGAACCATGCCTCAGCTGAGTCAGGCTGTTGCTGAGCAGCAGCTTCAAAACACAGAACAGCTCCAGGAATATCGCCCATTTTTAATTTTTCCTTTCCTATTTCAAGGGCACTTTTGTTTTCCAACATAACATTACCTTCAGAAAATGAGTATTCTTTAGAAATTCCATTTGCTGCTTCTGTGTCCCAATAGCTGTTAACATCACTGAGTTTGTCCCACTCTTCCTTATATTTTTCAGCCATTTCATCTAATATTTCATCTCTGCTTAATTTTCTTTGGTCTTTATGTGCAGATTCACCAAGGTTAAGCTCTCCAGCGCTTATTTTCTTCATAAAAGACATAAATTGACTATAAGCCATCTCATCATCATCCTTCACAGTATTAACATATTCTTGAGCTTTACCTTTCACATCGTCATCTGTCATAGTTTCAACGTCTGCCTCATACACATATTGCATTGGAACATTTGACTGTAACATGGGCTGTGGGTGAAACATTGGTTGCTGCATCATGTGAAAACTTGGCATCATAGCATGTGACATATATGAAGTGGATGGACCTGCATTCCATGATCTGTTCATATGGGTACTAATATCTGGTACGTATGACGATGTAGAGGCCCCACTTTTCATTACATTTTCCTTAGGTAAGTTGTTGAGCAAAGCATTCATGTTGAAGGTTTGGGGTATCTGTGAATTTTGTGCCATGAATTCGTTAACGAATCTGTCAGCTTGTGAAAGTGGCTGTGAGAGAGAAGCATCACGACGAACTATATTTGATAGCTGAACTAAGGAGTTGTTACCCCCACAGTCGCCACCAACCAATTTATTCAGAGACATCTTCAACAAGTTAAAAATACTTCAACAGTAGATCTCGTTCAGAATGTTTATTGGAAAGATAACAGTTTCAAAACTCTTGTAATGGTAATCTTCGAAATATGTGATTAAATGTGCAAAGTTCACAAAAATTACAATAAGTCAGTCTTCGACTTGACACTGACAGGCACCTGACAGGCTTAACGACAACCACAGTCAACTATGGCCGCTTTCCGAATTGGCTATAATCGCTCACAGCGCTCACATCGTCTCACATGCGTTCCGATTTAGGCCGCTTTCCGAATTGGCTAAAATCGCTCACAGCGCTCACATCGTCTCACATGCGTTCCGATTTAGATATTACGATTATGACAGCCGAGGGCTGTCAACAACTCGGAACGCTCGTGAGCGCGCTCACGGTGCTCACGCAATGTCAAAACGATATTAGAGTATTTCTCTGTGTATATACCAAAAATGTGTTCTTCTTAGGTTAGGTAGCAACTGTAGCCAGAAGAACAATTTTGAAAATGCCACGATACGATAACATGCGACTCAAAACAAAACAGCACTCTGTCATTTTTGACAGCGCTCACGGCGATATTAGTAAAAGGCATGGTCGGCGTTATCGCAAGATGGCGAATGTCATGACGTCATCTATGACGTTTCACGGGACATCGTTATCGCGCTCACGCTAATTCGGTACGGGTTTTAGCACGCGAATATCGATATTATCGCAACTCGGAACGCGGGGTTAGATATTACGATTATGACAGCCGAGGGCTGTCAACAACTCGGAATCCTCGTGAACGCGCTCACGGTGCTCACGCAATGTCAAAACGATAAGAGTATTTCTCTGTGTATACACCAAGTTCTTCTTAGGTTAGGTAGCAACTGTAGCCAGAAGAACAATTTTGAAAATGCCACGATACGATAAGATGCGACTCAAAACAAAACAGCACACTGTCATTTTTGACAGCGCTCACGGTGATATTAGTAAAAGGCATGGTCGCCGTTATCGCAAGATGGCGAATGTCATGACGTCATATATCACGTTCCATGGGACATCGTTATCGCGCTCACATCGCGCACGCAGGGTATATTTTCCCTGCGTTCCGAGTTGCGATAATATCGATATTCGCGTATTCGATGCACTGTGGTAGCCCGCGAAATTCAATTTTTCTTGGGTTTTTTGTAATTTGCAGGTCCGTGTCAGGTTTTATCTTGATCAAAATAATTAAACAATAAAAATATAATAATAACGCGACAATAAAACATACGTTATCGCAAGATGACGAATGTCATGACGACGATTCACGGGACATCGTTATCGCGCTCACGCTAATTCGGAACGAGTGTAAGCACGCTCAAATCGATATTATCGCAACTTGGAACGCACCATTAAATTAACACCGTGAGCGCTGTCAAAAATGAAATGACAGTTGTGCTGTTTTGTTTTGAGTCGCATTTTTAACTAGCATACCTGAAATGAGTGTTAACTCATACGCATTATATTTCGTGATTGATGCATCTTAATTTGTGTTTCGAGGTATTTTTCTTCGGGGTATTGAGCGAGTAGTGTGCGCGTTCCGAATTGTCGACAGCTCTCAGCTGTCGTCAAATTGACGTTAGCGCTATGAGCGATTATGACATAATTCGGAATGTAGCCTAATTGGTGTCTGCCAACTGTCAACTCAAATGTCATCTGATTGTTTTGTTATTGAAAAACCTAACTTATAATATTAAATAATCATAAATCTGTGAATAATGTAGATAAAGTTATATTATAATTTATAGTAATTTTTGCTAACAAAACTATTTGATAAAAATCATGCACAAACTTTAGAGGTTATGTAAGTGGGCATTTGAGGTTATAACATCAATAATTACATGCTATGGTCTTAGGATAATAAATAAAAACATGACAGAAACCGCTCCAGACAGTGAAAAGGAAACTCAGGAAACAATAAAGAACGAAGAAGAGCAAGAACCGGAGGATAAATGGTTGGTCAGTATCGTATTCTTATTACTCAGGAACTTAGAAGTCACTAGCTTTGCTACAAGGTCCTAAGTCATAGGGTTTGTTCCCTAGATGGCTACAGCAAAAATTGGAGTAGGAGCCAGTTTTTTATATATATTTTTATTTTTGTAAAGTATCACAGTCGGTGATACTTTATTCACATTTCAATCTAGCCTATTAGCTAATAAGTAATTCAAGTATAACTTAAACTGCTAAGTTATTATAAAATTAAGAAATCATCCAATAACGTCTTTCATGTGTTCTTTATTATTAGTCATCACATGCACTGCAGTTTATGTTCACTCACACTGCACTGAACTAACTCAAAAGGTTTTACCCTTTTTTGACGCGGCTAGCCGTAGCCTAAAATATAAGAGGCGACGCCGTGCTGCAGTTGTGCAGCTGCGGTGCCGGTATACTGTGCCATGACCTTTAGATTGTCTCCTATTGCATAGAAATTAATATTAAAATTAAGATAATACTCTGATCAACAGCAGGGAACATCTCATAGTAGGGAACATTTCTTCTCTTACATGAATCATACATTTGACATTTTGGTGAATTTTCTTAAACTAGGTGTTATTCCTACAATTATTTTCTGTAATTTTTATGGTGTACATAATAAAGAGTATTCTATCTATCTATCTAAATATATTATTTCAGATAAGAGAATGTCAGCTATATAAGGATGAATATAAAGACTGCACAAGCTTCAAAGGCCGGTTCCAGCAGTATTTTGTTTATGGTGAGACTCTGGACTGCAACCAGTGGAAGAAAGACTATGACAACTGCTGTAAATGGCAGGATAATAGGGATATAAAGGCTGCCGTAAGAATACATTATTCAATTCATGAAGTTTTAAGTAACAGGCTAATAAGTTTGTGGGAATATTTCAAGATAGGATCAACCTTTCAAGAGATCCTGCTTGTGGATGTGATTGAAATGGTTTTAAGTAAATGCTCATGCTTGACCAAAAATTTTAAAATGCTGAATGGTTTTCATACAAAATGAGCAAATGTTTCCATGTAAAATATTCACATAGCCTCTATGGTTCAGGAGTTCCTCATACAATCAATAGTATATTATAATATTATTCTATTTGTTTACAGGACGCCCTAATAGCAAGTGAGAAAGCACGAAGAATGGAAAGACTCAGGGCCCATTACAGAAATGATATCTGGAAAAAAAGAGATGCACCACCGGCTGACTGGGACAAACCATTGCCAGAGTGGATGCAAAAAAGAGATGAACACACCTATCTTGCACAAAAAGCTAAAGAACTGAGAGAAGGAAAAGTGGATGATGACAAAAAGTCTTGTTCAATAATGTGACCACTGGTTCAATTTTACATAAGATAGGTAAATAATTACATAAGTAGTTAATTTATGATAGAACTTTAGTTAATAAAGTTAAGTTGTTAAATGTTCAAACGGTTATTTAATTTATAATCTAATATGCATAGGACCTAAGGAGTGTTTTAAGAGACGCGATGGCGTCGTCAGGCCGTCCCCTGTATTGAGTGGGACACGGCGCGCAGAAAGTACTCGTGCAGGTTTCTAGAATGATCAGAGCACTGCTATGTGGCGTGGACCGTCTGTCGAAAAAATTATAGGAAGCCGCCATGGCGCCGACCACCGTCGCGGACGTCTAACGCAGTGGTCGGCCTCACTGTACTCTCGGTGTATGAATGCTTTCAGCTTTGGTAAGTAGAAGTACTAAGTACAGTGTCGCATAGACCAGTTGCCATCATTGCACAGGCTGCACCAAGGTCACGGCACAGCACACGTACCCAGCTTGGGCAGTGCAGTGCCGTGACCTCGTCACTGCCACCGTCCATGGTCCCGATGAGAGCGCATGGAATCGCCTACTTCTACGAGAAAGTGATAGAAGCAAGCAGACTAGAGGAAGGAGATAGAGAACTCCCTACTCAACATTTCGCCATTCCAACACAGATGCCCATCTTCTAGATTAAAATAATTATGTAAGTCTAATGAAAGTGAATGTTCTGTTATCTTTGCACAATGTAATCAAGTACCTAGATACTTGCATAATATTCATACAGCTAAAATGGAGTAGGTATGGTTAAATACGTAATTTTATATTATCTGTGCTATAGTGTAGCTACTTTGGTTAAATTTGCTAATTCTTAGGCCTGTGTTCACCAACATTCAAACCACCGGTTAGATATTTAAACAGTTGGTTTATGTCAAATTTCCTATGAAATGTTGAGTAAACAACTGATTAACTATCTAAACAGTTGATTTAAATGTTGGTGAACACAGGCCTTAGGAAATTTGACATAAACCAACTGTTTAAATACCTAACCGGTGGTTTGAATGTTGGTGAACACAGGCCTTAGTGCATCAACAGATTTCATTGTATGTCTAACACTTAATAATAATAATTAGAATTTATTAGTCTAAGGGACACGCAGCTACTCTATTTAGTTGTCTTTATTCTCATGACGAAATTAAAACTACGTCGTAAACTTTCTAATTAAATAATAACAGCACACAATTAGGTAGGTACACACGGCTACATATCAAGCTATACAAAACTAGTTTACGCTGGTCTCACATTGTGTAGGATTTCCGTATAATTATAGATTAGCTTAGACTGGAATGTATAGCTTGATATGTAGCCGTGTGTACAGCAAGATAATAATTGCTCCCCACAAACCGATTGGAAAAAGCTATCAATATTACTCCTGACCTAGCAACTGACTTTTTATCAGTCAGATAAGGCGTAGCAGTGCCTTTAATTGTTCACAAACATGATAAAATTTGTTTACTGCATATCTCGCTTTTAAATGTAATATACGTATTATAAGATAGACTGTAACGAGAGACGCACAAATGAGCCGTGTATTGTGTCGGAGTGTGTTGTCCCTGCGACTGATAAGAGTACCGATGGCTCGCAACGCGTCCTCCTACCTCATTGACGATCCCAAGTATTCCTTCCTGAAGGAGTTGGGACTGCAAGAGAAGAATGCAGGTGTGTTCAACGGCAAATGGGAGGCCAACGGCCAGGTGAGTTGATAACAGAATATTTGTTTAGATAAAGCAATTGAACCTGAAAATAAAAACGCAGTTGGTTTGTGTGATAAGCATTAGTAGATAACTAAGTACCTACGTATCTCCTGCACATTTTGTACAGTGGCCAGCACATAAAGTTACCACAAACTGTAAAATTTTCTCGTTCGATTCGAACTTAATCATCAACATTTTAAAGTTTAAAATCGTTTAGAGAAATTTGACAGTTTCGTGTAGGTACTGGCGTATACTTTGATGGTTTGGTACAGGATGAGATTACAAATCATCCAATAGAACAATGACGTAATTACCAAAAAGGTCGAAATTTACATTTTGATGTGATGCCACGAGTTCCCGTTTTGAAAGCTCTACCTGCAGAAATAACGACATAATGAAACTTCCATTAATTTTGGATAGAGGTCGTGAATGTCATTAGGGAATCGGCTTAATTTTTGCAATATCGAAGAAATCGGTAGAATTGACAATTACGTCGTTGAGTCAACAAAACTATCCACATGCAATGTGTAGGTATCGGTACTTTTTGCCAGTCCCTTCCGCTTTTTCCTCCGGCGGCGGCAGGGGCATAGGAAAGAGCTTAGGTTCGGTGGGGGTATCGGCGGTAGGTTTTTATCCGGCCTTAACCGCATTATAAACTCAATTTTATAGTCCGTGACTTTGTACTTGGAACACCCAAGACAACTCGTTAATGAAATCCTCATTGAGTGGCACACAATCATAGTCTTTGAATCAAATCTTTGATCGGAACGGGTCTCGTGTACTTCTTGGCTAAAGCTATGAAATATAACGCAATTTGTCCATTTATCCTGACAAAAATACTGAGCTCTTCGAAGTAATTCTCTAGCATATTGGGCCCTACTTTTTATATATCAATGACTACAGTCCAGTTTTGTAATACGGTGTCTAACTCACATACCTAATATAAAGTTCTTGCGCCTCTTCATAATTTTCACTCTTACAAGTAGTTCGATGAACGGCTTCTGAATACAAATGCTATTCATCAATAATCTCTTTATTTTGATTTTTGTGCTTAACATTTTCTGCAAAACGTTCTAATGCTTCTAATGACATCACCCACATTGGATAGAGAAATCGAACTTTGCTTTTATAAGCCGAAAGCAAATCGGATATTATTATTTCTATCGCTTCCTTTTGCAACTTGTTGTGGCTCATATCTAATGCCTTCAATGTGGGGATCAGCAGGATTATTTTAATCGCAATAGACACACGCTATCCCTCTAGTTTAAAAGCTAAATTTAATTCTTGTAAACATAAGCTTAATGCCAATTTGTTCAGCATTTTAAAAGTAGTTGGTACATGAAAGAAATTATTTCATGAGAGATCGAGATGTGTTAAACTGTTCTTCCACTCCTCTATATCTGCAAAAGCTAAAGCTGTCTTTTTACTGAGCTGATTTCTTCCTAAATTCAGGCGTTTGACGGTAGCGCCGTCAAATATCTGTTTAGCATCATCTGAAATGTAATCCACCGGCATCTCCAAGGTTGTTGTTCCAATTAAGTATTCCAAACTTCGGTTGAATCGTAATTCATTTCCTAACCGAAGCATACCCGAAGCACCTATTCGACAAGCGTCTAGCTCTAGAATCAGTTCTCTTAATGTGTTTTAATGCCTTTGACCACGTTGGTAACACGGTCAAAGAAATCGTCGTTGAGGAAATTGGAAGTGAGATCGAAACAGGATACATTTGTGTTGTATTGCAAAGCTTTAGCCATAGCACGAACACCTTGTTGATTGATACCTAATACCTTAAATTTATTTCGGTGCTCAGCAGGTTTTTGTGGAACATTCTCACAGGAAAAATATGGCCGCCGTAAATAAATGAACTGGGTAGGTACTCCGGCAAAAATAAAGCGTCTTTAATCGCGCCAGGATCAAAATGCTTGGGTAATTACAATATTGATGTCTTAGCACTGAGCTATTTGACAGTATTTGACATAATTAATCATTTAGCACCATTTAGCACATACTTCCCCACTTCCTGGACTGTATAATCCTTCATCATAAGAGTAATATTTTTTTCGTATCTTCTTGAATGGAAACTTCTAATGATGACCAATCACACCTTGGTTCCTCTGAAGAGCTTTGTTCATCTTGTGCTTTAAATACAAAATCAAGAAGCTCTTCAGTCCTGTTCACTTTCTTCTGACATGGTACCTACTTTCTTCTATTAAAGGCAAGTACTAATATTATTAAAACAACTACCAAAATACAGAAAATATAAAATAACATATTTTAAACCACTAACTTACTTATAGAAACTGAAAATCTATGTCAAAATGTCATAAACCGACAATAAGATTTGGAGGACGATCATAAATAAATATTTATATCGTTAGGTTCTATCAGAATTCATAAATGGTCTCTGGTCCTCTTTGCTCACCACAGTTTTCTCAACCAAGGGAGGTACGTGTACAGTGCACACATCCATGGGCGTCCCAGCCTTTGGCCTAAGGTGGAATAAATCATTTCCTGTACCTAGTATTTGTGTATAGATAATGTATCACAGCGAAATGTATGATTCAGTCCCGCCGGGCTCCCCTCCCTCTTGGCACGGCCATGCCCACATCCTGGCACATGGGGAACATGGCACAAAAGGGAGGAGAGAGGGGACATCATGTTTTACTAATCTCATGTCTTAACTTTCGTTTGTGGTGTGTGCAAGAGAGAGCAACTTATACTTTTCTAGATGTTTTTATCGCAAGATACGATTATTTTTGTTTAGCAATAAACGCGCAGTCATTATGCCAATGTTAAATCGAAGGTTATATATCGGAACTGGACTTAAACAGCGTTACAAACTGGTCCTCAGATAATCAAGTCGTTCAGCCCGGCCAACGGTAAGATCATCGCCGAGGTGCAAGCAGCCAGCCCGGCTGATTACGAGGCTTGTGCCGCCGCAGCTCAGGAGGCATGGCACACGTGGGCGGAGCTCCCTGCGCCCGCCAGGGGAGAGGTCGTCAGGCAAATAGGAGACGCCCTGAGGGAGAAGCTGCAGCCTCTTGGACAGCTCGTGTCTTTGGAAATGGGTAAGTTTGGAGTTTGTTTGTCGTTACCTACATAGCTTTCCTGAGTCAGTCTTCTTGTCTCGTATTGGCACGAACTATAAGAGCTCATCATGCTGTGGTATGAACGGCTGCCAGCAAGTGTGGTATGAATGATTGCGGAGTTAACTGCCTACCAGGCTAGGCGCAAACGAGTCACTTGGCCACAGCCACCGGTAGCCCAGCGATAAGCAGTTCACATGCTTTTCATACGTTTTGTATGGATTCGTCATGGATTTATTCAACACCACAGCAAGAGGCGACAGCCACCGGTGGTTGCGGCCGGTGGCTCGTGAGCGCTTACCCTAATACCTATAACGGACGTATAATAACATTAATTTGATCATCGCCATTCTTGGAGGCTATTTTATATCAGTCAATTGAACAGTGCTTGATTTTAAGTTTGTTGACTCGAATTTTATCTTAAGACAAAGTTGATAATTATTTACCTACATTTTAAAGATAGTAACATACATTATTATTATGAGATATCTGATAAGGAAGATAAAGTTACCTAAGCCACGGTACCACCAATGTTGAAAATATTTAGATAGGTATCTAGGTAGGCAAAATTTTGCGGTTGCGTTGCTATGTAAGAACCGAACGTTACTTTTTTCCGCCGTAGGTTCATGACTAGATTTTGAAGATAATATTTACAAAGACTACCATGATTATTTCATACTCTTGAACGTTTATCGGAAGTACCAACGTGATGTTAATTACACCATCCAACCGAAAGAATGTAGTTCAACTCCTATCCACCTACCTCCATAGGTAAAATCCTCCCAGAGGCTATTGGAGAAGTGGTAGAATACATCCACGTGTGTGACCTGGCCTTGGGCCTGTCGCGAACACTGCCTGGCACCATCTTCCCGTCGGAGCGACCTGGACACGTGCTCATCGAGAAGTGGAACCCACTCGGAGCTGTCGGCATCATCACTGCTTTTAACTTCCCTGTTGCAGTGTTCGGCTGGAACAGCGCTATTGCTATGGTAAGGAGGAGATATCTACCACACCTATTCACAATCATCCCAACACATTCCTCACAATAAAAATAATGAATCTCCAGAATCCAGAATATCTTATTGTGATAACCAACAGAATAATCAAGAGCTATAACTTTATGAACCTCACTAAAGAATTTCCAAGGGGTCAGCAAATCTTTTTATTCGAGTTTTAGCTCGCATAGCTAAAAATCGAATAAAAAGATTTGCTTCTTGCGGCAGTTGAGTATCTTATCATTATAAACAAAAGAGCTGTGAGGAAAAACCCCAGTGTAACATTGATTTAACTTCTTATCTTGAAGAGACCAAATAAGCAAAAATATAAAATAATTGTTATCACAGTCGAGTAACGAGTTCTATAACAAGGTTTTTAGCTAGCGTAATTAGCTAGCTAGTTAAGAATCCTTTTTTTATTTTTTACTACTGATTGGTCCTGCTCTTGACTTCGATCTCGCCTGATAGAAAGCGATAGATCAGGTCTATATGGAACGAGCGTGCCCAGAATGATGAATGTAATGAAAGATAGCAGTACTTTTCTTCAGACTCCCACCAAACTCCGATAGCGCATTTCTTGTGCAGTACATGTATCTACTACCCTAATTGCGTACGTAACACAATATCAATCGCAAATCTGAATGATTTTTAAGCATTTTGTTAATCCATTGCTTCATAAATGTACGTAAAATTTGTCGGATCAACAACGTACTATCATGGACATCCGAATCGGCACACTTTCAAAACAAAATCCCATGCTCACGGATGTCCATATCTGTTTACCGCCCCTTTTTGCGACGACCAATACAAAAAAAAAAAAAACTATTGTTTAAATCAATTTCTCAGGCTCTGTTACAATGATCACAGATGTCTGACCACCTCGGCTGGTATATTACGTTTTTTTTTTTCATTTGTTAAAACAAGGGGCTCAGCAAAAATCTGATGCTGCGATGCTATTGGTTGATGAGCGTAGGTAAGCGTTACTATAGCGGCTGAGCGCTGCAAGCAAGAATCGTCCATATCGTCGCCTTAGAGTGAAAACCAATTTTGGTCATTTTTATTTTATAAAATATTTGGAAAGACAACTTCGCAACGCACGTCTTAGTTTCACACAAAAAAACTTTTACAACCTGTAACGCTATATACGACGAGTTTGAATATGGCACACTAAAAGACACATATTTGAGGAAGCTATGGTAATAAAATTTTACAGGGTGCAGTTTTTTCTTCCTTCTGTAAAGCTGCCTTTTTCGCATACACGAGGTTTTCACTCTAAAGCGACGATCCGGTGATCCGATTCGGATGTCCGTGATAGTACATAATGCAATGAATGTTGTTAAACTGTCAAAACGAAAGCCATTGCTACTGTAAGTGTGTTACGCAATTACCCGCTGTCCCCGGATTAAACTTTTTTCATGGTTCCTCTGTCAGGTCATCTGCACCATTACCTCTTCCAAATAAACTACATAAAAATCCTTCCAGGTCTGTGGCGATGTCAGCGTATGGAAGCCATCAGACACCACTCCTTTGATCGCCGTAGCTGTCACCAAGATTGTAGAGGGCGTGCTTGAGAAGAACAACATTCCTGGTGCTATTGCCGCTCTGTGCGTCGGCGGCAAAGACATTGGAGAGAAGATTGTGAAAGATGAGAGGATGAAACTCGTCTCCTTCACTGGAAGTACAGCTGTTGGACAACAGGTACCTATGTATATCTTATTTTAGATGAAATCGATAAGGCCGTAAGAAAGATTGCAAAAAATAACGTATACATAATCTAAATATATAAAACAAAGTCGGGTTAGTAAAACCATTTATAACTTAAGAACGGCTGGGCTTATTTTTATGATCTTTGATTTGTTGGATATGTCCACGCCCCGAAAAGAAGAATAACTATTAGGTAAAACATGCAAAAAACTCACGAAAATTTTGTATGGAACGGCTTATTTGATGATATCTCGAGAACAGATTGGGAAACAGGGGAATAAGCAGACAAAGCACGCACGCACGCAGACAAAGTCGCGGACATAAGCTAGTATATTAATAAAATAGTGACGAAGTCAAAACTGAACATTGAATATTTTTGAAAAAAGTAATTGCTACAAGGTGTGGGAACGAATCTGATGCCAAAAATATAGTTTTTAGAATTGTTGTCCGTTTCTCTGGATGTATGTTCCGGATTGGCGGAAAAACGGCTGAACGGTGTTAATTTAGGCTAAAATAATTGGGACATTAGCAGATGGGACATAGCCTGTTCAGGAGCACCGCACTCGCATTGAATGTTAGGTGAATCGACTATGCCCCTTTCCACCAGATTATGTTGCGGCGTACCTAAGTACGCAATCGATTCAGAGATTTCCAAATAGGCTACTTCAGTTCGCAATCGGGAGGCGGGTGTTCATGGGGCTTTACGTTTTAAGTCTTGGTGTGGTGGATACCTCTCTTCCCACAGTTTACTTCGCTCTTTGATCGCCTGTGTGGATCGTAAGAAGCTCTTGTGACTTTTTAGTCTACCCGGAGTAATCGTGTAGTCGTAGAGGGGATGTTCTATGTTAGAGGGTTTGGTTTCTGTACTTAGTCCTTATGACGGACCATTGTGCGTGGGCCATGGCGGCCGTCGGTGGTTATTTCAACCAGCCCACCTCCTTCCAGAAGCTAATCACGTCCCTTGGTCTGTTCAGAACATCGGTAAAGGATCTGGATGCCCCAAGGGCATCGTTCTGTTCTAATCTGGGTGACGCCTGTTCATTCGAAGAGCACATGCGCAACGGTTTCTTCCGCCTCCATGCAGGCCCTGCACAGAGGGCTGTCCGTTATCCCTATTGTATAGAGGGGATGTCGGGAATCGGATTCTTGGTGCTTCCTCACAGTAGATGTTGGTACTTGCTCGATTACATAGGTCTACAAGCCCTCAAATCAGCCTTTTAAGTTCCATAAAACACCCCCTGTAGCTAATCTATCATCAAATCCGAGCTGCATGTAACTGAGAATTTTGAACCAGGTAAATCAAATCCGCCTTGGATGCAACTCATGCAACTAAATTACTGTTTTGAATGATCGAGACAGTCACTGCTGCAAAAACTAACTTCATCAATATTTATAGGTTGGTGTGGAAGTCCAGAGACGTTTCGGGCGCCACCTGCTGGAGCTGGGCGGCAACAACGCCATCATAGTGAACGAGGACGCTAACCTTGACTTGTTGCTGAACGCTGCGCTTTTCGCGTGCGCCGGTACCGCGGGACAGCGGTGCACTACCACTAGAAGACTGTTTATTCATAAGAAGGTAAGATTGAGGGCCCAATATGAAAATAGCCAGTCATATATTAGCCGAAATTTTTTACCAAAAGGTGATTCGTAAACGAATTTTTATTAATTTTCCCATTGCTACCAAACCAGTAGGGCTCTTTGTGGCACTATTATACAGGGAGTCACTCCAATATGAAAAAAAAAAAAAAAAAAAAAAACACTTCTGGCTTTGCCGTTATCAGGTAAAATGAGGAATACTAATTTCTTGAATTTTTGTAATATTTCTTGAAATATTGAATCAGTGGCCTAATCTTTGCTATCAGGAATGTGACAAGATCACATTATTTTGTGATTATGCTATGGTGTGTGGATCAGCTAACAACTATCTAGTTATCAACCATCATAACTCCGCAGGTATACAGCCAAGTCGTGGCTCGGCTATCAAAGGCATTCGCTGGCGTGGTCAGCAAGATCGGCGACCCCCTCCTGTCAGAGACCCTGATCGGGCCCCTCCACACACCCGCCGCTGTCGAAGCTTACAAGAAGACAGTCGCCGAAGTCGTCAAGCAAGGAGGCAAGATCGAGTTTGGAGGAAAGGTATGAAGTTATGAAAACAATTAACCTACTGAATGAAACGTCCCTTATAAGGATCTAAAAGAGCGCATATTACTAATAATGTCCAGCAAAGATTGAATGAGAATTGTCAAGGTCTCAACACGTCAATTGAGGTGTAGTAAGCGTCATACTTTATGGGGCTCTGAAGGGCACTACTCGCTGAGTAGTACCGCACCCCGAGCTGCCATAAAGTTTAAATCAAACTGTAACTTTTTTGGCGTGCATTTTTCGCCTTTTATTTTACCTAGATGTATTTAGGTGGACTTCAAGTCCACCTAAAACATCTAGTAAGGCCTCGCAAGATACGTTTGGGGGGCGAAAGTGAAAGTTGTGTCAAAAAACTTAACAGACACTTTCTCTTAAACGAAAATTCTAATTTACCAGGTAATGGACCGCGAAGGTTACTTCGTAGAGCCGACCATCGTCACAGGCCTGCCCCATGACTCCCCCCTAGTGAAGACCGAGTGCTTCGCCCCTATCGTCTACTGCATCGAGATTCCAGACCTGGACACCGGTATCAAGTACAACAATGAAGTAGAACAGGGCCTGTCTTCCAGTCTCTTCACTGAAAACCTTGGAGATGTCTTCAAGGTACGTTGAAAGGTTTAAATGGAAAAAAAAAATACTCTCCATGATTTAAGATAATAAATGCTCAAAATATCCGAGTCATATCATATCAAACCATAAAAGTAGCGGCAGCTGCAATTATTTTTTAAATTTTAATCTTATACGAAACTTCTTAAGAGGCCGTGCACGAAATCGACTGATTTTGATCAATTTTGTTCATTGGTTGTGAGAAAGGGAAAAATAATTTAAACAAAATTATTTGAGATTTGAAAAGTCGTGTAAGAACAAGACTTTTCAAATCTCAAATAATTCCCTTAAAATCCCTTTCAGCCACATGCAAAACAAAGATGTTTTGCATGTGGCTGAAAGGGATTTTTCAAATAAATTAAGTATTCACGGTAAATCACTAATATTTGCAACAAGTTTTCCGAAAAATTACGCGAGACTGACATTTGATCATCATTCTACAAGAAACTACTTTTGATTTTGAACATTAAAAAATATCATTAACATCATTATATGCTCTTCTTGCATGTGGCGGAACCACTTTTTTCAACTTCCATACAAAATATAGCACAAAAATAATATTGAAAAAACCTTTTTTTTTGTTTTAAACCCCCAGTAATATATTTTTTTCCTATTATTTGGCAAATCATATCAAGAAATTTAAAAATCACAAATTGGTCTTCAGCTATCCTTGAAATATAATCAAAATTTTATTTAATGATTATACAATATCTTCATTAAGTAAATCCATGGCGAAATAAACTATATTTTGGAGATCACAAAAATGATGAAACTATTAAAAGCTGCTGTGACTGACACGAATGGTTTAGCACCATGAAAACTGTACTTTTATAGTTACACAGACTTAATGTTTCGATTATTACAAGTTTTCTCACAATTAGATAAGAAATTGCCAAAAGAGAGTTTTTTTCGTGCACAGACGAACTTGAGTATCATTTGAAATCGAAATTATAATTTTTGCCACCAGTTCAAAGTTGCGGGCGCTTGTTGACGTTTTTAGGGTTGAGGGAAAAAACGGATGCCTTATAATAGGATCACTCATGTGTCTGTCTGTCTGTCCGTCCGTCACAGCCAATTTGCTCCGAATGTAATGGACCGATTAAGTTGAAATTTGGTATACATATCAATTTGAGTGACCCAAATACGGACGTGAACCGTAAATATAACTTTAAAATAAATTGTTTTAAAGTTATAAGTGAATATAGACGAAAATTGACCATTGGGCCCCTATCTCCGAAACTACTGAGCCAATTTATTTTTTTAAATACAGAAAATAGTTCTATGCTTATAGATTACAAGAAAATCTATAAGAAGCCTATGGTCTTAAAATAACATGGTAAATCTCTCTATCTCTATATTGTGTGTACCTACAAACTTAAACTTTCAGTTGGAATGTATGGGAGAACATTTATTCCAACTACAATGTTAAGTTTGTCCTTGGTATAAATTCATCCCAACTACGGAACCCTTAATTGTGCGTGGTCCGACACGCACTTGGCCCGTTTATTCCATCTGAGATAATTCCTAAAGATTTTTACCTTCTTACAGTGGATCGGTCCCCACGGTTCAGACTGCGGCATTGTGAACGTGAACATTCCTACCAACGGCGCAGAGGTGGGCGGCGCCTTCGGAGGTGAGAAGGCGACGGGCGGCGGCCGCGAGTGCGGCTCCGACTCCTGGAAGAACTACATGAGACGCTCCACTGTCACCATCAACTACTCCGGAACCATCAAACTGGCACAAAACATCAAGTTCGGTGACGAATAAAGACAACAGGATAGCCACAAAAAAAACTATTTATAAGGAGTAATAATATCATAATAATGTTTTTAAGTAATTTTTGTTATTGTATGTTATACAGTATTTAATTTTAAATATCAATTATTATTGGAATTTTTATTCCGTATTTTTTTATTGTAACTTTGTATGATACTGTAAGACTGACGAATTGAATGAAGAAATAAAATAATTTTAAAATCTTTTGATAGTTTATTTGTCAGTCCATCTTAGCTATTTATAAGTTTAAGAACTTACATTTAATCTTACACAAAAGTAAAATACTTAGTACGGTGGCAAACACATCAAGTTACCACAATCTGTCAAACTCGTTCGATTTTGAACTTAATCATAAACATTTTAAAGTTTAATATCGTTTTGACAATTTCGTTGCTTGATGTGCTGACCACTGTACATTTCGAAGTTCTGTACATAATAAAAAACAAAATAGTTATAAGTGTGAACATAAATAAAAATGTTGATTATATTATTTCATTACAGAGTCAAAAGGTTTCGAGTTTAAGGAAGAAAACTTTCCTATTTTATATATAAACATAAAATATACAGTATAAAGTAGGCAGTACATTTGTTATGCCTGAATCCAATTCCTTTGCCTTATAGGTTAATTTACTTAATGTGGATGGTATACTCGCCAAATATCAACAGCAATGTCCATAGAATGTTGCTTGTGGAACCTGTAAGTGGCCGGTAGATGATATTTCATCTCAGCAATGACGCTACCTTTCATTCCCCACTCCTTTACCTTCTTTTCTATATGTCTCCTGTGAAATTAGAGACCGAGCTCGCGTTATTCAATTAAATTTAAACCTTATACCAATGAAATAAGTCACATGACGCACACTCGTGATTTGCAACGACTATAGCGCATAGTAGATAAATACCTCGTGGAAGACTTGTGCAGTGAGAAGACACTGTCATAGCTGAGGTAAGTGCCCATTCGAAGAAACTTCATGTCAATGCCAGCATTGTTCTTTGTGCCAAACGGTGGGTTCATTAACACTGTGTCAAAGTAACCTTCCCATCTGAAAAGATGTAACATCAAATGAAAAACTGAACAATAAACATTATAGAGTATTCATAGAGGAGAGTGGCCTACAACCCTGGGCTGGTTCGAATGACGCACCACTGCATTTACTAGGTGTATGACAGATTTACTTTGATCTCAAGGGTCACACAATAATTATTTTTAGACTCTTTGCTCTACCATTTTTTTATTATTTTTATTATTACTGATTGGACCTGCTCTTGATCTTTATCTTGCCTGATGTAAAGCGATGGATGAGGTCTATGATGGAACGAGCGTGCCCAGAAGATTCCTGTTCACTCTTGCTTTAAAGGCTACATGTGAAAGGGAACACAGACGCTGGCAGAGAGTTCCACACTTTGGCTGTGCGCATAATAAATGTGGAGGCGAAGCGCTCAGTAAGACTGGACGGGATGTCAACCAAGTACGCATGGTACCCTGCATTATGTCTGGTAGTCCGGTAATAAAATGATTTTTTGACTTAGAAGCTGTCCAGATGTGAAGCATCGCCTCACCTTATTTAGGATGCCCAGCTTCTTGATTGCAGTCTGTGCTTTTGACTCGATGGTTGAGCCGAAGTTGAGATCAGACCTCAACTCCAGCCCAAAATCTCTAGGCGGTCGGTAACTGGTACAGATGCACCTCGGAAAGTAGGAGATAACTGAAACTGGCTCTTTATAGTAGTGAAAAGACACGCCTGTGTTTTCAGAGCATTTAATTTGACCAGATAGTTGTCGCTCCACTGGGAAACGAGATTTAAGGTTAAATTCATTCGCTCCACCATGGCCTATCTAAGAGTGGTAATTTCACGTCTGTTGGCTCTTGCACTGGACAGGTATCTTTCTGAGACTGTGCTGTCATCTGCGTACCCAGTAGCACGAAGCTAGAATTAAATAAATAATTAAAGCAGGTCGTTGATGTGCAGCAAACATAGAGTCGCAGAAAGAACAAACCCCTGAGGAACACCGGCGTCAATAGCCATAATATATGATCCGATGAGCAGCCATCTATGACCACTCTGATCGATTGCCCACTCAACTCGGAAATCCAGTTGCAATAGTCAGCCGGGATGCCGAACGCCGGAAGCTTACCCAACAGACTAGCATGCCAGACCCTGTCAAAAGCTTTTGAGATATCAAGCGACACAGCAAGGACTTCGCTGTATCTCTCAATGGCCTCGCCCCAGCAATGCGTAGCATACACAAGAAGATCTCCAGTTGACTGGCCACGACGGAAGCCATACTGGTGGTCACTCAGCAGCTTATTTTCTTCAAGGTATGCTAGCTGCGGGTTGCTTATTGTTGAGTACCCTTTCCATCACTTTACAAAGTATAGAGGTTATGCGAATGTTAGGCGATTGGTCTATAGTTGACAGGATCGGCACGGTTACCCTTTTTGGGCACTTACTGTACATTAGCATGCTTCCAGGACTCTGGCACCATTCCAGTTTTTAGAGAGAGGCGATACAAGCGCGTCATTACAGGAGACAACTCTGCAGCACAGCTTTTCAGGACTCTGCGGGTATTCCGTCAAGTCCGCTAGCTTTATTCACATCTAGACTGCAAAGGGCCTTTCGGCCGGTCGGTCAACGGCAAAATCGTGCTTCGGATCCCGCTACCCTCCAGAGTGAGTTCCCATGAAAAGGTTCACTCCTAGGCTGAGACTAGCCTTGGACAGCGCAACTGCCAACTCTCAAATTCTTTCAGGCACTGGTTCTCCTACACATCGACGAAACACAGCACCGCAAGGAATAAAAGGCTAGTCAAATTAGGTATTAGGTGTGACTATTCAGGATGCGCCGAGCGCTCGGTTCAGTTGAGAAACTGGCGAAACAAACTGCGCTACACGAGGAGGCTTCTTCATGCATCCCAATAACCAAAAGATTTAGGGCCAAATTTTGGAACAATGCTCAAGCATGAATCTAAAACGAATAGATTTAATTCTAGTCTGTGCTTAAATCTAGTTTTGAATCGAGATTAACACTTGGGCTCTGTTTTATAAAAACAGACCCTCAAAGTTACCTGCATACTCTTGAATCCAAAAAGTCACATTGTACAGCATCAATGTTGGTCACTTCCATTTCCTCGACGTTTTCCTTGAACACCTCTAGTGCATCGTCGTCGATATCGACGGCCGTCACCACACTAGCGCCAAGCAAAGCCGCACCGATACCCCATATGCCTGGACCACAGCCAGCATCGAGTACACTGCAGTTTTCTATGGATTCAAATTGTGTCTGTAAAAAATATAATAACGGAATGCTTAGATAAGTATGGAATTATATGATCCCCTGCCAATTTCCTAGCGCTACTGGAGGTTGATGAAACTGAAGTAGAAACCCTAATTCTGCAATTACGCAATGACTGTGCATTGGGTTGGGATGGTATATCGCCCTTATTATTAAAAATGTGCCATCAGACACTAACACAGCCTTTAACGCATATCTTCAATGGCTGTCTACATAAAGATGTCTTTCCTGATGCACTTAAAAGAGCTATTATACATCCAATCCATAAGGTGGGAAACAGTGGCTGTGTCAACAACTACAGACTTTCCAAGATACTGGAAAGGATTCTTAGCCGCCGTCTGAATAATTTATTGGACAAGTACCAATATAGTTTTCGTGCTGGAGTCTCGAAGATGCAGTTCTTGATTTGACGCAGTTGGTTGCTGGGAACCGGAAAATAAAACTAAATGTCTTGGAGTATTCCTAGACCTTTCGAAGGCATTCGAAATAGTCTCTGTTCCTTTACTTTTCGCTAAATTGGAACAGCTTGGTATAAGAGGCATCGCTCTTTGAATCTTTAAGGATTATCTCACCAATCGAACCCAAATGACTAAAATAGGTAACCTCCTCAGTGATGAGGAACTCATCTCTCACGGAGTGCCACAGGGAAGCATCCTGGGTCCCATTTTATTCCAAAACTACGTAAATGACTTATGCAGAATGACCTTACCTATTAACAAAATCTTTGCATATGCTGATGACACCTTTATTATAGTTGATGGGTCAACGTGGAAAAGCATTAAAAATTGCATCAACACTTACTAGAGTAATAAAATGGCTCAATCTAAATCTGCTAACGCTTAACTTTGACAAGACGTCCTATATGCCTTACTCTATTCGCCAGAATACCGCACCAGACCTTACATTCTCGTTAATATCTCACACCTGCTCACGGGTATCATCTCCGTGTCAATATAATCGAATAATTTCAAGAACTGAGAATGTAAAATATCTTGGTATACAAATAGATGCAGGGTTACGATGGGATAAGTAGCTTAATGCCCTGACCTCGAGGACTATGAGATTTATACACATTTTTAGGTCTCTTAGAGAGTTGGCTAACCCTGACACTCTGAAAATGGTCTTCTATGCTCTGTGTCAATCCGTAATTGGGTATTGTATCACGGTATGGGGTTGCGCAACAAAAACCAGTTAAATCAAAGTTGAAAGAGCACAGAAAGCTATATTAAAAGTAATTCTACCGCTACCCTACAACACAATTGTACTCGGAATGTAAGGTGCTTACTGTCTGTCCGCTCTTGGTGCTCCGATCGTTACTTAAAAGACACGCTTCTGCCCTCTGATCCTAAAAAACGTACCAACATTCCCCCAGGCACACAGCATAAAACATCGTTCGCCAGACACCACACTTTTAGCATATATATTTACAAAGAAACTCACAAGGACCTCAACAACCGCGACCTCAATAGATATCAAGTAAAGTACTTCAACAAGACTATTTACAGACTGAGTCCCTTGTTACATACATTGCTTAATAATATTAATTTTTCACTGCACACTCATAATTACACTCACACACTCCATTATACAAATGGGTGTGCAGTAACATACATTCACACACTCTCCTACATTCATGAGTTGCACTCCCTTCTCCTCCTTTTTTACCACACATATATGTTTAGGCAAAATACATACTATATTTATACAAGATACATACAAAAGTAAGATATTATGTAAACACTTACATACATGGCAACTGACACACTTCACAAGTTTTTGTTTATTTTATAAATATACCTTATCAGTTATCACAGATCACTGTCTCTTAAACTAGGGTGACCTGTATTTTAAGAGGCAGGTCTCACCCAATTCATGTAAGACCTTGTGGTTACAGCATAACTATATGTAATACCTGTCTTTACTCTTATGCCAACCAGTTGTAATCCATCTTTTACCTTTAAACATAACAACAACATATCAATATGTCCAAAATTAGTCCAGTAGAAATAATTTAGGTCCATGAATTTGAACAGAACTGATGTAGGCATGTTCCATACAATTTTATCCCAACCCAATGGCGACGTTGCTAAGGATTTGTTCAAATTCATGGTTCACGTCTTGTGAAAGTGCAATTGTTTAGGATACGATGGGGCTGACATACGCTATGCGTAAAAGCCCCTATAAACAAATAAAGAGAAAAAAAAAAAATCTTTTTCATCTGAAAATTATTTGAAATAAATAAATTTATTATTATTATATTGGGGAGGTTTTTGGACAGCAGTGGGAAGGTATAAGTTGTATACTTATTGTTGTCACTTGTTTGTTGTTGTAATATTTTGCAATTTGTTTGGAAATTTACTTTAATTTGTAGATAAATTGAATATTTTGAAGTTGAATTATTTACCTGAATCGTGTAAAGAGCAGTAGCAGCAAGATGGGCTGGTGTCTCATATTGCTCATACTGAACTTTTGGTTCTGCAAACCCATTCAAATTCTCTAAATGTCCTTGTAGGGTCTTCAGCTTCATTACAGCAGACATTGCTGCTGTATCACTTATTATCAAATCTGGGTAGAACAGGGAGGATCTGGTTTCCAAATGATGAGTCTTGGGAGACGAAGTAGCCACAGGATGTAGCGTTTGCGTGCTGTAATGCTGCTCTGTGACTTGTGTTCACTATGTTTGCTTCAGGCAGTTGAGGAAATCCCTATAAAAAGAATTGTATTTTGTATGAACATAACACTTTACATAAAACCATTTTTTTTTTCTCTATCTAATATTGCAATCAGTTTTCAAAACTATGAGCAGATGAGTTGTAGGATGATCTGGCAGGGAAGAGTTATCCTTCATTAGGTGTAACTCTCTTATTAGTACAAGCAGCTCTCCACAGGTTAAATAATTGTAGAATGTTGCGTCTATTGAGTCTGCTGACACAATCTGGTATTGTGAGTTAAGCGGTTCTTGTGTAGCGGTATTTTACAAACATGAACTTATTTCTTCCTTGAATGTTTTCATGTTCAGTTGTTTGTGAACTTCAGCGTTCCTGATAACCCACTGTGCATTTGATATTTGTTTTAACATGTTGTTCTAGAGTACAGTTAAATGCCATAAGTCCAGATGGGTTTTAATATGGTCTTATAGACCAAGATTTTATCTTTTACGGATAGCATGGAATTCCTACCCAGGAACCAGTTCATGCCTTTGTACCTAATGTCAAGTTTGTTTCGTTTCTATATATTTCCTCCATGTCAGTTGCTGGTCCAGATGCATACCAAGGTATTTGACGCATTCTCATGGTGGGAGTTGATTATGACTAAGTTTCATTGATGGAAATTGTTTAATTTATTTAACTCGATTTTTTTCTATAAAATAAAATAATTATCATCATCATTTCAGCTGAAAGACGTCTTCTGTTGGACATAGATCTCCCCCATGCATCACCATATACAGGTCCTATGCATTAAAAAAAAAACTAATTAGATTTTGTCTAATAGATAAAGAACACAAGTTCAATGTTATCATTTCTGAATGTAAATAACAACAAACAAGCCACAGTCTGGTTTACTCAACACAAACATCCTAATAATTACTCTTGCTTTTCATATAAAATCAATATAGTGAGTACTTCCGAGACTTTTACTTACAGCAGTAGCAGAGACTGGTGGGATAGAGCACATAGGCAGCTGGTTGACAGGGCTGGGCTGTGTCAGAGTTATGGAAGTAGCGGTCAGAGGAGCCACAGCACCTTGCTTCAGGAGCATCTGTTTCTTCAACTGCAGCTCTTCTAATATCTTCCTATTTGTTAGCTCTGCAAACAAATAGGTTATTTGATTTATGAAAACTCTTTTATATTGGTTGAATTTAGAATGTTTTTATATAAATAAAAACCTAACCTCTTTGTGCGTTAGGCTGAGGAAACGCCATCTAATATCCTGCTGATGAAGATTTGTTCTTAGACGTAGACATAAAATGATAAGATATGCCTGGATTTATTTAGTATGATCTAATTACAGATCTGTATTGTGGTAATATAAGTAGACTGAAAAAGAAACAAAGTTGAAAGTTTACAATATTTACGATTTCATTGAATATTTCTCGTTTGACAATGACATTAACATGACACATTGACACATCAACACGCTATATTCCTCTATCAGCAAATAAAGTACAAGGACAAAACGTGAAACGAAACGTTATTTCGATGTTTTTTGGAGCAAAATTTTACACAAATATAATGAAATAGTATAGTTTTCACAAGTTTTATGAATTTATATTTTTTATAAAAAAGGAGAGACGGGACTGAAACTGTACTCTGATTTATTTTATTACAGTAGCCAGCAGCTGACCGCGGACCGCGCCGCGCTGACCATTCAAAAACTGACTGACCGGAAGTAGTGTCATGTCTGCCAACTATCCACATCCGGTAAAAATCGTATTTTCCGCAAATACCGGTTATGAGGTGGATAGTATTTAAAGACCAGCTTATACCGTGGTGGGCGACAAATAGAAAACCCCTTTCAAGGCATTGAACTTCCGATGAAAGTTAAAAAATCCTATAATTATTTTATGCATCCATTTATTTTCATTTGGATACAATTTTCTTAAACAAATGTTATTTGATTACTTAAGGGTCATTCAACTCGCCCGTCACACGTCTGCTCAATACAGACAACGTGCGTGCTTTGGTATGCCACAAAACTACACGAATCGCGATCAGTTTTTGGAACCCAGAATGTCCCATTCCCATGCTTTTCTCATGTGCCAACATCCCTCATTTAGATCATCAAGCCTTTTAGGTTGGATTGCGGTTTCTTCATGGAATCGGGGAACTAGGTTACTAATCTAATGACTCAGTTGACCGGATGACTATTACTACTTTAACTTTCAGAAGGTTAGCTGCAACTCGTAAGAGGTAAAGGTATCCTGGTGAATCGTCAACATTGCTGACTCAGCAGCACCCTATTTGTATTCATATTATTGTGTCGGTAGGTAACAGGTTTACTGAATTAGAAAACAAGGATTGATTTTATATAAAAGCATTTATTTTAAAACAATGTAGGTAATAATATACTTTCTGATTCTTGGCAAAACAGTCTCACATAAGCAAGTCAACATTTGGCCTCTCTTAAGAATAAACATAAGACTAACATGCGCTGCCATAACTCACAAATGAATAAAACTGAAATATCAGATAAATAATATAAAAGGACAAATATAAAATTATTTCGTACATCTACATTGCAGTTAGCATTGCATCTTGGTTGAGCAATCTTAGATTAATTTGTTTATTAACGTAAATTATTCTAAATAAAAGGGAACATTAACATTACTAGAATTGACTCACAATATTAGCATATATAAAAAAACCATCTACTGTACCTAATTAACAGTTTTCACAGACGCAGACATTACAGTCCACAATGAGTTTGTGGTTCAATATTGATAAAATTTGATAATAAATGCACAACAAAAATATAATTTAAGTTGCCTTTGTCTTTTACGTTTATAAAAATATATAACAATTTAGAAATAATTATAACAGTTTTCTTCTATAAACAATTTGGAATAATATTGCACAAGCTCAAAGCTAAATTATTATGTGCATTTTTCATAAATACTATAAATATAACAACAAACCAACACAACACTTCGTAACTCTAAATAATTAGTTTTTATGACTCGTCTTTAATGACACAATTTAGTTTAACCATCGACAACTACAATCGTTTACACAGGAACAGTTATAGCTTGGTGGCTTTGGACGATCCTTATTATACTTAATTTTAGAGGAAAATTCGATCTTGCCAAAATTCTGCCGCCACTGCACATACCATGAATGTGTTCCTACAACTAATCTAACTAATAGAAAAAATAATATCACAGGCAAACGTGTCAATTTTATAAAAGTGAGAATTTTACACCTAGGCACAAAGGGCTTGGCATAACCTATAGGTTTTGTAACTATTAGTAAGCTGGTCCTACGACTGATTATGATAGCTTGGAGTATTGACAGTTCTGATTATAGTTGTCGATCTAAATCCGTAATTTTAGTTTACAATGTGGTCAGTTTTACAACAAAGGACCGATTTTATAGCGCCGTAGATCCGGCAATTTAATTTCCACCATTGCCCTAGATTTATTATATCAAAATGATACGTCTAAGGAACTCCAATGAGGATATGTTCATTTTAATTATCATATTCTACAAGACTAAAAACTAAGAACCGTCAACCGCGAGAATAAAGCGACCACATTGTCCCCCTCACCACCACCATCACCGAGTGTTGGTTTGTTAGAAAATATTTTCACAGCACAGGAACAAACACATTCTGGACTAAATAAAATCTGAAAATGATAACAACATTTGTTTTTAAAGACTAGCACGTAATTTTGGCACAACGCTGTGTCTTCTCAGAGCACAGTGGCATCGATGTTGTTCTCTTTATATACAAAAGTTCAAAGATTTTGCTCAGTGAAAACTAAGGGCCGAGTGGGCCGGACGCGGCCGGTGGCGGACGACGTCGCCACGCCACAGTCGCGCCACAGTCGCGCCATCGCGACCTACCGACCGAGTGCCGCCCCACTCTACATCATTACATCTTTTAACGCTTATTAGGGTTTCACAAAGCTTACTACGACCGAGTATCAGGAACAATGTTATTTAGATTTCAATTATTATTTAACAATAGCAAGCAAAGAAAAAGTACATGTTTTTTAATAATATTTGTGCCCAATGTGTCATGTTCGATGTATCGTTTTAAATTTATTTATGAAACCCTAAATTATAGTGACCGATTGTATCGTTCACATGATATGGACAGCTGCCATTACAATCATAAAATGCAAAATAATGTATATTAAAATTTAGTACAAAATTATCGTAAATAATTAAAAAAAACTTATTTGAGTAAATAAATTCTCTTGTTCCATTGCTCATTCAGTGCTATAAAGGTCAGAGTGTAAAAATAATTGTATTCACAGCTGCGGAAGCTTGTTCTTGTATAAAGACATTACCCTGTCTCAGGTGGAGGTTCATTTATTTCTGATGATTTCAATTTTATATTTAAACAATAAATTCAAATAAAATATTTATCAAAACTATTCTAGGGAGTTAAAGTATCCAGTGCTCGGCTGTACGGTGAGGTACATACGTTTATTTTTACACCCTGCCTCAATGAGTATTTTACCCCAACAACACTCTTAAATCCAAACAACAGTACATACCTAACACTTCCCTGTATAAATATATTATAGTCTTGTAAAAGAAACCTTCGAAACCTCATAGGTCATTAACATTACATGAGAAATTACACAAGAGCATTAGGATACAATATATTGCTACGAGTTAACTTATCATTTGGCACTAAATTAACATATTGCATCTCGAGCATTCGTCACAAATATATATACTTGCAAATCCTTTTAACTCTCAATTTATCATTTCTAATTACAATTAAATTTTCATTTTACTTCTCTAATGATATCATTTTCATTTGGGCCAAAAACTTCCATGTTCTATGTGAATGTGTTATGATATGAACTATAAACGAAATACAAATATTTCATATATTGAGCAATCTGTCCATTCCCTTCTCACTTTCAAATACCTAAAGGTGTTTTAGTAACGGGAATGTGTGCTATACCAAACGTTAAAACACGAAATTAATAGACAAGACGCGTTCTCGGCAAGTAAAATTTGGCAAAATTGAGCATTAAGACTTTCAATTGGCATCGTAAAATATTACATAATAGTAAGATTTTACTACGTAGCACTGCGTGACTACTTATATATCCTAACTCTGGTAACTGTAACTTATTCATAGGTACACCAATCTCTTACAGTTGACTGCTAAAGATGTGCAGATAGTGTACCGTGTAGTGTGTACACGGTGTAGTGCACGGCTCAGACCACAGAAACGGCAACTATTTTTACATCGACCACCATTACATCGTAGCGAATCATTCGAGCAGCGCGTTTGCAACAGTGCAACGTTACATCTGTCACTAGTTCATTGCGACTCTGACCGATCGACAGTGCATCGTATGGCAGTCTACAAAATTACAAATAACAATCCCATGGTTTGTTAGCTCCGACTAAAAACAATTCATACCAATCAGACCGCCATCCCGACAACTGTCGCGAGCCTTGCAACGTGTAACCTGCCTGTTTCTACGATCTGATGTTATTTGATAATGTTATTTGTACAAGATGTACAAAATAGTGAAAAAACTAAGTATTACAAATTGATATGACGTAAACGTGAGACTTTTATCATTATGAGAATTTAGTTATTGTTCAAAAGAACTATATAATATGACCGTGGACTTCTCAAGAGATCTTTCCAATTTCCTAACTACATTTATAACAACTTGGTTAAAATAGTATTTAAAAATGAAATAAATGGTTCTTTATCAAATAATAGTTATTGCTTTTTTGATATGATATTACATCTGTGCGCAGATGCATAGCTAGGCCCGGGCCGCCCGGACACCGGCTGCGGGTCACGGCGTGGGCCGCGGCGCTGTGCGCGCGCCCACACCGCGCCCGCTCGCCGCCCGGCCAGCCGGCTACTGATTACCTCTTACGTCTCTTATTATACAGACCGACTGTACAATAGTATAATTACGTTATAACTCTTAAATGTATATTTTAAAAATATGACTGCTTTATATCCATCATGATCACAGCTCTCCAAAGACTTTACAATATCCAAACCTTGACGCTCCAAAATAAATTCTTTATTATCATTTACACCTATAAAACGAAATGACTATAATATCTATAAGATAGCTCTAAAAATTATGCCATTTTGATATATTTACTTTGCAATTGCAACGGTCCCTCGTACAGCACTTAAATGCTTCATATACAAATTTTAACGTAACGTTGAAAATGACTCGATTTATATTTAAACATAAAATATAGAAAGCAATAAAACGACTGACTGATGTCTATAAAAAAATTTAGAAATAAAGCGGCAGTGTTTGCGAAAATTCGTGCAAATAGAATCTAACTACAAAACATGTCTTAGGAACCTGATAAATTATTGCTAGAGCTTCGGGCACGACTCCACTCCCCTTCCTTACAAACGACAATGCATCCCCGGCGCGGCCGGCAGATACATAACGAGATAAAATCTTATCAGTAGCCAATAGAAAAATATCACCTAAATAAATATGAATATTTTACACGGGCAACTCACCGCCGTCGTTCGTCGTCGCGACGCCGCGCAAATAAATATAAATCTTTCCAAACGATCGACGGGAGCCCGTCGGCGAGCGAGCCGGCGCGCGCGTCGACCGACGAACGCGCCTCGAGAGCGACGCCGAGCGACGAGTATCTTTATTTTCTCTTCTTTTTTGGTAAAAAATAACAAGATTATGAAATTGATATGCAACACCGTGGCGCGCGGCCATCACTGCGCCTCGCCGTCCGCGTCGTCCGCCGCGCCCCCCCGCGCCCCCGCCGCCCCCGCCGCGCGAGCACTCGCCCGCGCCCCCCGCGCCCCCTCCGCCGCCGCCTCCTGGACCCTTCGAAGCCTCGCTAAAAATACCAAAACGCAGTGTCAACACCATTATGATATTCGCTTTATAATATAGCCACTTGGTCTCTGGCGGTTTCAAAGATACACCCAACGGCACAGTCCAAATTGCAACTAATTTCAAGCAAGTGAAGTGGTTCATGTCCAGGTGTTTGGAGACTTGATAACTATGACTTTAATTATTCCCAAAACGTACCAAAGTTTTCTATAAATGTCTGCTAATAAACAAAGAGCAGCATTCAAAACCAACTGGATGAAAGCTTCGTCAAAATCATGAGAGCCATGTGTCCCATCAACTACTACCCATTCTCATAGACCGCTATCGCGCTATATTGACATACCCAAACTTGGTTAACGGGATGGTTACTGCAACATGGGGGTGTTACCTACCCTTTTGCCATAAATCCTTAGACATTTGGGGCGACCATCAATTACGTGGTGCGATTTTGGCTTTTTTTCGACCCTTGGAGAGATGTCGTGAAATATGGCTCGAACCCCCCCCCCCCCCCCACCTAAACTCACGTGAAATTTTTCAAAATCCGTATTTTTAGTGTAAATACGATAATCTTGATCACGTTGAATTCATTGAAATTAACATAATATGCTTAATTATTTTTATAAAACTTATTTTTTATAATAATTACCCAGTTTACTCGCAATTTTGCACAGTTTCTTGCGGATAACTTACGGGATATTTGCCGAAACCCTCTTTCCCCCACGTAAGATACGGCTCGACCCCCTCCCCCGTCCTTAAACGTCTCACATAATTAATGGACGCCCCCTTTACAACGCCTACTAAAAGGAAGGTGGCATTTTATTCCTATACGCCAATTATAATACACAATTCGCAATGGATCCAAACGGATTCCTGGCGAAAAAAAATAATCAAAAGGTACACTAAGGTATTTGACAACTATCAAAAATGTATACATGAATAAATACTTATTTTAGAGATGTTACACAAAAGGATTTGTGAAATCTATACAAATAAATAAAGTTGAAGTGTATGTTTCTAATGTCAAAATAGCAGATTTTTACTAAATGCAGTAACTATATATACCGTATTTATAACAGAAGAAAAACTTTAAAAAAATTGTCGTCTTTCGGTTTGTCGGATTGTGTTGTTCTATTTCCTAAAGCAGCTGCAGGAATACTTACTAGTTAGAGTATGAGGAGCGCGCACTCCCGCCGGGCGCGTCCACGTCGCAAGGCGGTGGTCGCGCCGCCGCACTCAGCAAGTAATTGGTTGAATCGCTGAAACAGTTCGACAGCCTGCTACAAATTGTATTACTGCCTCGAGTGGGGCGGAACAAGAATATATCAATTTTATTTTATAAAAAAAGGCCATCGTGGCAGTATAGTAATGTCTTAAAATTATAGTAAATATTTCAACATGTTATTTTTTTTTTGTTACAATAAATGATAATGTTTGTCGACATCTACATCGGCACTTACACATCTCTAGTGCTCCAAACCATTGTATCATTGAACCAAGGCGTGAAAAACTTGACAAGATCATTAACTTAAGGGGAAAGCGTCAAGGTATTTACAAATAGCAAAAAAAGTTTGAATTATAGGTCAGTATCAGGTTGTATGTTGATCTAAATATGATTCGCGACCGTGACACATATGTATTTACATAATTATAATCATAATCGTTCGTATAACCTAATTGAATGACTACTTCATGAAATCATGACTTTTAGGGTTACATTATTTATTTATTTTATTTTAAAGAAAGCTTACAGACTAATAACAATCTTGAATATTCTAAATAAGTTTAGACATTTGCTAAATACAAGCTTCCACATGTATATAAGGTGTATCTATTCATACACGAAATATTTTAAGAGGTGGTCCTCTTAAAATATTTCGTACCACCACCTATAGATGGTTCTATAGGTGGTATTTTTTTTTTATCTAAAGGTCTCTGCACACAGCCGTTGTAATGTACTAGATATTACGGACGATGCCACACAGAGCGTCGCGTCGAGCCGGACGGCTCTGTGTGGCGTCGTCCGTAATATCTAGTACATTACAACGGCTCAGCGTCGCGTCGGCGTCCCGTCCCGCCGCGCTGCGCCCGCTGTGTGCAGAGACCTTAAGTGTTTTATATTTTTACAAAATTATTATAATTTTAAAATTGCTTGAAACGTTTTGCAAAGGTGTTGCATTTTCCAAAATTTTACTTATTCTATGAATGACCCGCCCGGAC
This sequence comes from Dryobota labecula, assembly GCA_947523025.1. NCBI lineage: Eukaryota > Metazoa > Arthropoda > Insecta > Lepidoptera > Noctuidae > Dryobota > Dryobota labecula. Next base: position 7,224,487 of record OX383292.1, read on the forward strand.
GCGGCGACGGTGGCGGCACGAGCGCGATGAATTTTGACAATTAATCATCATATCAAGTAATTTTAAATTACTTAAATAATATACTCAGATTAAAAAAAAAATATTTTCATGGCTTCTTTACCACATCTCTATTGTATCTCTTAAAATATTTAGTGTTTGAATAGATACACCTTATATATCTACTTAGTTATGCGTTATTTGCGTTGACCAGTTACAGCGAATTGACTAAGTAAACAGATTATACTGAAAACATATTAGGTATGTCGAGACAACATAATTATTAGATATGTCAAGTCGTTTAATATCAAAATCGGAATTAAAAGTTATATACTGTGATCACCAAAATACTCCTTGTTTAAAACCTTTCTAATTGTATGTGCGCTGGTGCAAATTAAATCAATTTCCAGTTGTGATGGTAAACTGTTGAAAGCTATAACACTACGTATGCAGGCGTTGCACCTGTACTTAGTCGATGTGTATGATACATGGAGTAGCGGCCGTTTTCTATGGTTGTTATATGAACTTAAGAAGTTGTATTACTGATTTTAATGTTTATAATTCTGTAAATATATATTTGTTACGGTCGCGAATCATATTTAGATCAACATACAACCTGATACTGACCTGCAACTTCGCAGGCTACCCTGACGCTTCCCCCTTAAGAGCATCGTGAATGATTAAAGAGCGTTTCAAAGACCTATGCACTTCTTCACAACGAGATACATCAAAAATATGGTCACCCAGTCCCATGCACGGAGAGCTACCCCTACACTATTCAGTTTCGTTATTATCAGTTGTAAAGGTTCAGATATGCGCCATTAGGCTTACGGAACCCTAAAGAAAAGAACAAGCGATCAAATTGAATTATCTATTTCCGATAAAGGTCAGGAGTACGGAAGGGTTACTGATAAATAAAAAAATAGATCATTGAATTTAATTTAAAAATCTTTGCTTATCTTTAGCTGACCCGATAGACGATCCAAATTTCAATAAATCATAAAAAAATCCCATAGAAAAAAGAACTTATAGTATTTTCCGACTTTGAAAAAATTCCGGGACACTTTTCTAATTTAAATTTTCATAAAAACCTAATTCGGACTGTTACGAACATTTTTTAACAAAAAATTGCCAAATCGGTCCAGCCGTTCTCAAGTGATGCGCTTGCCAACGAACAGAATTTCATTTTTAGGGTTCCGTATTCAACAAAGAACCCTTATAGTTTCGCCATGTCCGTCTGTCCGCGGCTTAGCTCAGAGACTCTTAGTACTAGAAATGTGTAATTTGGCATAGGTATAAATCACGCTGACAAAGTGGTAAAATAAAATCATGAAAAAAAATGTTTGTAGGGCTTCCTTGCACGAAGTGGGGATGATATTTTGTTTCTCGTCTATCCTATCCTATGGTGTGGGGTATCGTTTTACAGCCCCTTATGATAATCCTTTTTTCGATTTAGGGATCCGCTTGCGTAATATTAACCTTGAAGTGCGGATTTTTGTTAGGTGTCCCTGGGTCCCTGCCAGCTAAATGGTTGTATTTGGATATGTGAAAAAATTCACAACAGTAGTATATACAACGCAGTTAAAAAGAAAACTATCACAGCTAAGTAGGTTTAACAAGTTAAAAAGTATTAGTTGACCAACTTTATTTGCAGTTGAAATGTATGGGAGAACATGGTTTTTAACTACAACATTAAGTTCGTTCTTTGGATAAATTCGTCCCAACTACGGAACCCTTCATTGTGTGTGGACCGCAGGCACTAGGTTTTGTTTATAGAGATTTCCCATGATATTATACTACTAGCTTTTGCCCGTGGCTTCGCCCGCGTGGATGGCGGTTATCGCGTAAAAAAGTAGCCATGTCCTCTAATATCTGCCCAATTTAATGACGATCGGTTCAGCGGTTTAGGCGTGAAAACGTAACAGACAGAGTTACTTTCACATTTTATAATATTAGTATGGATTTTGTTATTGAACTTCAATCCCGTCTATTGCTTGCTGATAATGTTACTTATCAATATTAAAAAGATTGATTGTTTCTATTTGGGGGGCTCATGACAGATACATACTAGGTACCTACTAGATACAAAGATAACAGATAATCAATAGTGAACAATTTCGGACTGATTATTTAAATGGCAAATGTTATTTTCTCTCTTTATTTTATACTAGCTGCTGACCGCGGCTTCGCCCGCGTGGCTTTCTCTAAAATAAAAGTAGCCTTATTTATTCCTTACTAGCTTTTACCCGCGGCTCCGCCCGCGTGGATGTCGGTTATCGCGTAAAAAAGTAGCCTATGTCCTCCATATCCCAGGCTATATCTCTGCCAAATTTCATGACGATGGGTTCAGCGGTTTAGGCGTGAAAACGTAACATACAGACAGACAGAGTTACTTTCACATTTATAATATTAGTATGGATAACATCAGCAATGTGCCAATGAAAGTCCCGTCGAAATCGGTACAACCATTTTGGAGATTAGACGGAACAAAAAATTAAAATTGTTTTTTTTTTTGTTTTATGTACCGTATAAACTTTCTTAAGCATTTAGTAAAAAAAAAAAAAAAAAATTACATTACGAACAGACACTATTCAATTTTAATTATTTGTATAGATTTTATAAAATGTTGCAAAATATAATGTAGAAAACATTTGTTATGAGAATTAGAATATCATATTCATTGTCCAAAAGGTTTGCATACTTTTGCTGGTGTATTCCCAGTATCCCCACGCCCGTGTCCCCATTAATGGTATGTAATTATATTTCACATAAAATGGCGGGAAAAACAGGTTAAATTTATTTTAAAATTTAGGACTTTTCAAAATAAGAAGCGAATTTTTTACATACCTACTTCCTTGACATAATCTTTTCATTATTTGACATTATTTAACTACAAATCGAATTCCAATTCTTTATTAGTGGCTTTTGTGGACATGATATTTATTCAGATTTGTTACTGTAGTTGTAATTGCAATCATGTCATTTAGGTTTAAATAGGTTTTCATTTTAATATATAATTATATATATCGCTCTTTTATATAGATTATTTTCTATTTTGTGAATGTGAGAACGTTGTAGGCCTAGTAGAGGTAGATTTGTTGGCACTTTTCTATTTTGTTAAGTACCTGGTAATTGTTGAAAGGCCTACACTGTCTTCCCTTACCAATTAACAATGTAATTTGATAATATTATTATTAACACGAACGGGATATTTACCATATTTATTAGTTGTTGTGAGTTCCCGAATATTAGTGACCATGACAGTTTAAAAACTTATAATTTGATAATATTGTTAAGCCAATTATTTTTTAAAGAGTAACCGTGGAGTTTCTTGCCGGCTCTTCTCCATAGGAAACGACTAATTGGGACCGTGCACCTAGCTTCTGATGTTTCATAAGTGCCCATGTAGGTTTATGTGAAATAATATATTTTGATTGACTGATTTTAAGTACTGATTTATTTATTATTATTTCTAAAATCAGTACTTAAAAGAAAATGGAACCTTTAGTTTCGCCATTTTATGTGAATTACCATTAATGGCAACCGCGTGGCGCCGAACGTTAAGAATAGCGCCATCCCATTTCCTCCCGTGGGTGTCGTAAAAGGCGACTAAGGGACTTTCTAGAGAATGGGCAGCAGCGTTCTCTATGCATTTTAACACCATACTGCGATCGCCAACCCGCCTGCCAAGCGAGGCGATTATGGCAAACCCCCCCAGATGGGGGAGGCCTATGTCCAGCAGTGAATGTCTTACGGCTGTAATGATGAATGATGACCATTAATGGGGACACGGGCGGTGGGGCCGTGGGGCTTTTGCTGACCTTTAATATTTGTTTCTATTATGTTGTTATCAATAGGCGCGCACGACGAATAACCCTCCTATCATGGGGCGTAACAACGTCACCATTTTAATTGACTATAGGAATATTTTTAATCAGTATTGGTTCTTATAAATAGACCAAATGTTATTGTTTTTAATTTAGGTACGGTTAACTAAAGGTTAGCCGAATTCTGCACACGTCGTTGAATAACTTATTTTATTCTTTACACTAATCAAAACTCAAAACTCAAATTATTTAAATTAAACCATTTACAGGCACTTTTGAGTTGTCAAGGAGTCGGTCAGTAAGAAAAATGAAGCTACATGCCCATTCCAAAGCGTAGTAGGTACCTATGAAGAAGAACGGGCAAGAAACTCCATGGACACTGTCATCGTCACGGAACGCTTTCCATGAGCTATACGAGTATGTATAAAAGAACAGTTATGCTAAAGTTTTGTTTTCACAGCAATTTTTTTTTTTAGTTCTTTTTCCAGAATGCTTATGGGTGCATGTATGGAGATATTGTGGGGGTTTTTAAAACTAAGTAAAATAATTTAAAAACTGATTTCGAAAAAAAAACGTCATAAAAAGTTGGAACCTTAATGTCATCGTAACAACGAACGTTTCCCAGGCACGGGACAGTACAAAAAAAATATCACAATGACGGGGAGTACAAGTTACCCTCGACATCGTTTACATACACAGTCAAATTCAATTCGTTTAAATCCTGATAAGGGATCATTGTACTCTTCATTATGAACAACTTTTACTATGGGACCAAACCTGAAATCGCGAAACAAAATCGCTGTTCCCTACATGGATGTTCACATAACTGGGCCTCAAGTCTGCTATTACAATAGTGTCAGAATGGTCTCGCCATTGTGAGTATTTGACAGTGTTTGTATGGCAAATCTGTCAAAAACTCACAATGAAGAGACCATTCTGACACTATTGTAATAGCAGACTTGAGGCCCTGGTCAAAATGTAGGGAACAGCAGATTTTTTTTTTCGCGATTTCAGGTTTGGCCCCATAGTAAAAGATATTCATAATGATGAGTACAATGATCCCTTATGAAGATTTAAACGAATTAAATTTGATCCTGTATACCTACATGATTACTGAACAAGAGCTGATTGAACGAATTGAGGAGTATTATCATAGAAAGTTTTAAGTTGAAAGCCAAGGGGCCGGTTTTAGCCACCAGGTTCCACACTATCAGGCGGGCCGCGCGTTATTTGAATGTTAAGTTTAGCATAACGTACCAGCATGGCGAAAACATGTCAACACTGTCTCGTTAATAACATGATTCAACCGATATCATTATTTATTTGTTTTTGGTATTCTCTGATGTCATGTCATAACGTAACTACTAATGGCGATAAGCATGGCACACATGGTAAAGCGATAACCTTTCATACATTTCTTAAGATTAGTAAAAATTAAAGTGTGTTTATCATCTACTACAGTAGGTACCTACAGTCTGTTTCAGGTCAATATACCTATCATAGTTTGTGCGCAAATATTTTAGAAGATAATTATGAGTACAGAAATTACTGGTCCACTACGCTTTTATACCAGTCACCAGTTCAAAAGGTCCTTCATGTTTATTTTTCGATCGTTTGTTAAATATAAGCAGATGTTTCGATTTAATTTATAACTTGATAAAGTTAATGTGCTAATCATTGGGGCTCAGCATTATCTCAACATATCACGGGGGGCAAACAAAGGGAACCAAAGGTCCTGTAATTAAAGTTATAAGCCCTTTTCTTGAACTTGTTACCCAAAAGAGTGCTAGATGGAATCTAGTATAGTTAGAGGGCTATATTGTTCTAAAATCCCTAGCTACGAGCATGACATGTGTCGTCGAAAGTGTAAGTTCACCTGGCGGTCCTCATCCTGAGCGCGGCGCAGTTCTCCTTGCACTTGTAGGCGAGCACCTGCTTGATCCGGCTGACCTCCACGTCGGGGAAGTGGCGGCTGACGTACGAGATGAGAGCGTGCACGCGGCGCCGGTCCAGCGGCGGCTTCGTGGGCCGAGACTCCTGCCCCGCGCGCGACCAGCGCTGCCCCGTCACCGAGCACGTTGCCAGCTCGATCGGCGAGAACAGCGCCGCTGCCAGCCCTCGCGTCACCTTCCGATAGTCGCCCCACTTCACACCACGCAGGAGTTCCTCTCGAATCTCTACGCCCTCACCCAACTTTATCTAGAAGATAATGCACGAAATATCTTTAATCCCGAATGACGTCAAGCAGAGGTTTGCAGATACACGCGAAGCTTTGACATAATTAGTTATCAGGCAACTCGTGACTCGGGTGTGAATGACACTCTGTGCATAAGTAATGATTTGGGAATTGAATTCCAGATTGACACCCGGTTCCTGTAAGTTAGTGTCAAGTTAAAACGTCTTGAATCAGGATCCCATTCCAGTCAAGTCGTGTATATTGTTTTGTGCAGAACTCACAAGTCTGGGCGCGGCGGCGCTCCCTCGCTCGTTCTCCCGCTTGATGACGAAGGGCAGCGCGCGGCGATGCTGCTCCAGCCACACGGCGTCAGGGACCGGACGATTGCGTCTACCGTCCCATCTCCCTACAGCTACACCACACCACACAAAATGTTATAGACACAACAAGTTAGTTCGCTAAATTCAACAAGGATGATTGGAAATATGTTGATAGATTGTTGTTTCATTAGAAAGACCGACTAACCTAATCAATTCATAGCACGATAAGTGATAGGCGGCCATGGCAAAATGTTATTAAATAACTTGATAAAAATATGTATTTCAATTCCAAGGTTTTAGTATTCATGTGAAATATCAAGGTAAACTCGATCGCACAACTCACCGATAACTAAAAATCACAATTTCTTCGCAATACTTTATTTTTTGATATTTAGTAAAAAATACATTGATGTATGTACACAAGTTTAATAATCTGCACAAAGCGAATGTGCAGATGAACGTAATTACATTTTTATTAATTTTCACATTAAAGATAGACAAATTAGCAGTCAGTTATTGATTGAAATACTAAGTTTGTAACATTACATTAACGTATCATTGGAAACAAGTTAACTAGAATAGACAAAGAACTTTTGATTGACCATGGTTTGAAAGCGGGACCAATGTTATAAACGAACCTGAGGCAGAATCAATAAAATGACGGTTAAACGCTGACGAGTACATTAATGTGTTCTTAATGGCAGTAAATTATAAAAAAGTATAATCATTCTGTATTAATGACATCAATAAACAGTACTATCATTATGATAAAATTTCTAGTTTTATATAATTTATATTTAAGTTCAGCAGTGTGAAGAGATTCATTTTTTTCTATACATTTATATTTTTCATTTAAATATGTCAATAATAAAAGCTGCGCCTTAACTTAGTAATTGGGATTAAAATTATTATTTAAGAAAAGTGCTTTTTAAAATTACTATTACTAATACGTATAAGCGATTATTTTAGAGTAATTATTATTGCAATTAACTTTCGTCCGTAATATTTTAAATATTAAACACTGTTAAAAATAAATGCAAGATCGAATTTTGGAGATCATGGAAATAAAGTCACTTGAGATCACACATTAATCCAATAAGTTTACAATTAATTTTCAAAAGATAAACTAATATTGTTTACTCACAACCCTATTCATACCTTTAAGAAGTGTCCCCTCTAAATGCTTTTATTACAAAATGACTAGATGTGCTTTTTTCATGGCAATCTTTTAATACATCTACAAAAAAACATTAAAGAAATAACCGATCAAAATTTTAAGTTATATAAAATATAAGTAATAAAAAAATCCCTCCTCTTATGTTCTACGTTGTTATAATGTTGACAGTGCCTACTGGCACTGGGCTACTGGGATCTATGGCAAGTTGTGGTTCCAACATTATCTAAGTATAAACTATTTGTTTATTTACCAACATATGCTAACATATTATGAAGCCAAATGTCTGAGCGTTGTTACTGCTTCATTTAATTATTAAAATATCATTATTTACTATTTCTTGCTTGCATATGAATGAGGGTGCCGTAGCTATTAGGAACCTGTATAATTGTATGGCGCTAATTGATAAGTATAAAATGTGTAGCATTTGATTAAATCCTCATTACTTGGAATGGCTATTTTCTGAGAATTTAATACATTATAATTATGTTTTATACTCTAACGAGTAACAATAAGTGTAACTGTGTAAGTACTAAAAATAACGCGAGGATAAACTCTACAATTTATTCGTCAACTAATAATCTTGATCTAAGCTATCGGCACCCCTTCGCAAGCCCATCCAGCGCGCATTCTGTCATATTAAAAAAACATGATTTAATATGTATATGAATATTTACCATTGTGTAATAAAATGGATCGAAAGCCATTGATTTAATAGAAAAATCAACTGATTATATTATTGTGGTGAGCATATCAACAATGCACAAGGTTTTGTATGGCAACATAACGTGGTGTTCCACCCTAAACACTAATATATTGTAGTTATGTATCATTTTATATACGATTTTTGAAGACTTATTATTCATTATATCTGAGATTTTGTACAAACTATTTACCGGGAGCCGTCCAATCACTCAACAATAACATTGTGTAAAGATAAAACTATTGTGTATAAAAATATCACTATTGTTGTTCAGCGCGGGCTTATGGACACTGAAAGCTGCGTACATGAGTCCGCGTATTCGACAAATAAAACGGATATGCTCGACACTTTCCGTCTTCTGCAGTACAAAAAAATTATACTCTATTATGAAAATACACCTATTATTTATTTATTTCTATCTCAGACAGAAAGTGTCGGTCAAAAGTGGATAACGTGTATAATGTATGTATGTATAATAATTATGTAACCAGTAAATAACCTATGTTATGTTATGTAAAATCAGCACCGGTCGCAACAAATGCTTTAACAACAATCAGTCTATTGTCAGAAAGGAAGGTACTGTATGCGTCCCCTTAACGAGCTTCAATTAGTCACTTAGCTAGAACCCTTATCCACCATGTGTCCGTGCCCATGACTCAATGATCATATGATCACCTTATGACTAAAATGTGGGTTTTCTATAGGTATTTTATTAACTAAATTCCCCTTACTTCTTGGATGACGCAAGGGTAGAACTTGACAAAATAATCTTTACAAATATTCTGAACTGTTATAATATAATATGATCAACATTACTATTATTATTGCTATGTTAAACTATTAATGGAGAAAACATCTTCCTATCACGTAATAGGAAGTACTAAAAGAAACTCGTTAAAGCGACATATATCTGGCACTCGGTATATTATAGAAAGGCACACAATAAGCGGAGAGGTGTGACGGCAAATAGGCCCCCGGCGACACTCCGATCACAGACTAGATATATCTATTGACAGTCTTCGTTACGACTTTATAAGCCACATCTTCACGACTTCGCCGTACGAAGAGACACTACGCTACCTTCAGTATTCTATTCAGTGTGTGACATAGCAGAGGAATGCTACAAGTTGGTGTTTTTGTTGGAGGAAAAGAACTAAACGAATAGCTCGCGATAAACATTCCCACGGACAAATGGGTGTGCAACAGTAATGTGTGGCACGTTGTCATATCTATTGCGATGGCAGTAATGGACGTAGGCGTAGCGTCTCCTCGACGGTAACGTTCCTCTCGCGTGCGTGTAGAGAGAGCGCGCGGGTGCCGCTAGAGCCGCTAGAGCAGTGCCGCTACTGTTGGAAGCTCTGGGCGGGCCGCAGCGCGGGGAGCGGCGGCGGCTTGAGACGCAGGCGCGCGGGCGGGTGCTGCGCCAGCGTGTGGCGGCGGAGATACAGCGGCGTCTTGAAGGAGCGGCCGCACGTGGCGCACGCCACGGGCTGCGCCTCGTGGATGAGGCGCACGTGCTGGCGCAGGTTGGACGCGTTGCTGTACCGGCGCCCGCACACCGCGCACTGCACCCCGCCGCCCGCGCCCGCGCCCCCGGCCGCGCCCGCGCCGCCCGCTGCCAACAACACCAGTTCGCACTGCGCACTCCGCCGGGCCCCGCCCGCGCGCCTGCCGCCTGGCGCCCGCAAACACCGTGCCAGTCCAACACCATACCATATTCAAATGCCAACCCTATAGCACTGCTTCACATCGACTATCACTTGTTCCAATTATACTAAGGATGAGATTAATAAGTGAACCTAAAGTCTAGATGAATGGAGCTTTAATTGAGCCCTAAATTCAACGGTTGATAGTCTACAGATTTTACTAACTGTCCCAATCCTACTGTTAGAGGTGCGATCTTTTCAAGGTCTGGGAACACTTTCGGTTATAAGATTAAATAAGGTTATAGGTGTTAGCATTTGAATAGGATAACACTAGTGCCGCCCGTGGAAAAAGGTTGCGGCACTGTGTGCCGGTGACATGGTGCGGGCGAGCCCAGCGCGGCAGGCGAGCGGCCGCGGTCGGGCCGCGCGTCGCCCGACACCCGCGCGCCTAGCCACCTGACTCGACAGACTACGAGATCGCGCGCGCTCTCTACTACGTCCGAATTATTATTTTTCGTCAAATAAGCTAAAACAGAGGTTCGCCGGGGGCGCGGCTGTCCGAGTCGACGTGTGCGTGTGATAATGACGTGATAGTGAACAGAAAATGAACATATTTACCTTCCGCATTCTCGTCCCGCAGCTCCGTGGTCATCCCGGCCATCAGATCCATATTACCTGCGGAAATAATTTAAACCATCAATATCTCAATACTCATCATGGCTTGGAACAGTTCCAAACAAATGTATTTCTACAAACCTTGCAGTGCAGCAAACGGATTCGCGAGCGCGTTGTTCTCGTTGTAGTAGATCTGTGGAAAGTTGGAACGCTCCTCGTCACTGCCTTCTTGTTCCATTACTTCCATTTTTGGTTCCAAAAGATCGGTTGCATTGAATTCTTGACTTTTGTCTGTTCTGTCAGGGTCTCCAGGGTCCATGAGAATATCACTCTCTTCATTTTTCACCTCAGGGGCTTCGAGATCAGTTTTCACCCTTAGAGCTGGGTAATTGGGAATTTCTCTATAGTCATCATTATTAGGCCTCATTTGACTAGAAGTTTGAAAAGGAGCTTCTTCATTGAGATTGTTTCTGGCAACATCGGGAGAATTTCTCGTGGAGCGACGACTTGCGTTTTGCTCTTGGTCGTCAACAGAGGTCGTCTCGACATTTTGGTTTGCGGCTTTGGAGGAGGAGGTAGAGTGTGACGGCTTGGCGCTGAGCAAATTACGTAGTTGGGAAGGAGGTGATTTTCGATTCACTTTCTGAAATAGATGAACGAAGAAGGAGAGTGTTAGTATGGAGACATGGCAATATTGTCTGTAAGAGAATGTATTGTGATAAATTACTTTATCGTTGTGTTGTGAACAGTCTGTGAGGCCTCTGATCTGTAGCGCGTCGGCAGTGCGCAGGAAGGCGCTGAGTTGCGCCTGCGCGATGTTCACCTGCCCCACGTACATAAATTGTAGCAGAGCGCGCACGTGCGACACCTCGCAATCGCGCATGAATATTATAGGGTGAGGACATGGATTGTTCTGAAAGTAACAATGTGGGTTTAGTCAACAATAACGGCCGTCAATTGTGATATATAACAGAATTATGTAACTGGTTTTAATTAATCAGTTTAACTTCATGTATATGCATTACTACAACTTCTCTGATACCCATAAAAAACTGCTTTTGCCATACAAAACACAACATACTTTAAATTGAAATCTGAATAAAGAATAAAGTACATTGACTAAACATGTTAGTTTTATTACACATTATAATCAATTAAATATAAATAAAACCATTGTTCATAAACATTATAAGAGTTCAACAGCTAAACACTATCTCCGTCTCTGTCATTTGAAAAGAGAATGACAATGACAGGTAATGTTTATCAAATGTTTATGAATGTCAAGTTTTTATGACCAAGGGGGATAATGTTTGAACTTTGGAATCATAAGGTTAACATACGACTAACTAGAGTAAAGTGTTCTATTCTTATGTTGTGTTGAGAAGACATGTTATAGATGGTTGCTTACTATCTTTGTTTAATAATGGTGCTTGATTAAATTAGCTCATGCATTGTTAGTAACAAGATAAGATGTGAATAGATTGATAAAATGTGATATGAAAAAATGTTTACAGAGAATATCAATACTTGTATAATCCTAAGTCTTAACCTAGAAATTAGAATGTCTCAAAGTAAAGTTATTTATAGACTGATGAAACACTCAATGACCATTCACCCTTCCATTTAAATGGAGATTTCTCGATGAACAGTATCTATTTTCAGGCTTTTTACCCTTTGTTTAGTGTCAAACACTACTTAAAATAAATTTTCAGTAATATTGAGGATGAAATATTAACTGATTTCTTTTATCCCAATATGTATGACATATACATAAACTTTAAGGGAAAATGCGAAGGTAAAAGCTATTGTTTAAATGAAAGAATCATTTTATGTTTGGACAAGACACAGTTATCATAAAACCACAAAATGTCAGCTGTGTAATTCTGAATGGTGTATCAAGTTGGAATAGTTAGATGACCACAGCCCACACCATATCAAATTAACAAAAAAAAAAAATCATTAGAACAAACATATTAAGACAACAATACACATTTTAATAACTTAACAATTAACAAAGATTTACCATGTGTATGTAAACAGTAAAGACCTTATTAAAAGCAATTAGAAATTGTTATTTTATGATTAAGTAATAGTGACCACATTTGTACTAATGATTGGATCACAAAGTAAAACCATTGGAATAAAAATATAGAAAGAGCTGATAAGTAATGTACTGTAATGTATGGTTGAGATACTTTCATCATTCATTTGCCAGGTCAACTTTATTCTCATACAAAGATTTCAGTACCAATGACCCCAGATAAAGCTGTGTGTTACAAAACCATTTTAAATATATTAAAAATTAGGCAAACATATTCATTAGCATGGACTGTAATGGTCACATTATGTGTATAAAGAATTCATTAAATGCTTCCAAGACAAATGTAATCTATAGCCCCAATGGTAATGAGCTAATTAGAAATTGTGAAACAGAATTTTAAAGTAGGTACAAATAAATGAAATCACGAGTACTTAACCGGAACGCGAGACATGGCATTTGTAAGTAGATCAAGTGTTTTATACATAACAACTTTCACTAGAGTCATTGTAATGGTGACACATCAAAGTGTGGGGAGTGAAAGATGGACTTACTTTAAATAATTCCTTGAAATATGGACTACATGCCGAAAGAACCACTTTATGTGCCTCCAGCCGGTGCCCCTCGCATGCCAGGGTGACATCCACGAAGTCCTCATCATCGCGCAATGCCTCGAATTGAGAAGTTATATTCGCTTGAAAATTGTTCCATCTCAAACAAAATTGCTGGTCGCCACCCAGTTCTGTACCTTCCATTACTTATAGACATAACTCGATATCCCTGCTCATTTAATTGGTTGATAAGAATAGTTAATTATTGAAAATAAATATATCACAGTAACTTGCAATTTCAGTCGCCGTCTGGCCGAAAATCTTATGAAAGAAAACAATCAATAAAATCTCGTACCAATATAAGAAAAATAAAAACTTTTTAATTTGTCATTTGGATGGTACGTACATTCACTTCAACGTTCCGTTACATGTTTCGATTCAACACCGGTTTTTGTCCTTTTACATAAAATTTATTGCAACTTACTCTTAAAAACAAATTACTTTATTTAATCTATTTGATAAACTAATGGGCTATATTGTTATAATATTTGAATGTTTTATTTCCCTTTTATATACCTTAAAATATTCGTTTACGTTTTTCAAATGTTTAAAATGGTAACATCGGAGGTCATTAGTATTTTAGCCGCCAAACATGAATTCAGTTTTGATCACGTCATAGAGTTCAGAGTCATCATACCGCATCATACCCAATCAATATTTGTTTAATATTTAGGTACGTGTAAACTGGGACTCCACAAAATTATTTATTTACGTAAGAATTTACAAAAGCTATTTTATTCAAAAGTTCAGAATGAATATGTAATGAATGGCCAATTTAAACATATTTATGATGAAACTAATAATGTACCTGTACTAGAATACTACATCCGGCTGGAGTAATACGATTATGTCGTATCTCTATGTATTTTACTGTATGTACGTACAGACGCCAGCACATCAAGCTACTACAATCTGTTAAATTTCTTTAATAGATTTTCAACTTTATCACTACAATATAAGGTTCAAGGTTGATTGCGAAAATTTGACAGTTTCGGGTAGCTTGACCTGCTGGCGTCTGTACATACATACATAAATAATAAAATAATGTAGATAAATTCTACACACTAATAAAAAAATCTTCCCCATAGTTTAAGTACCGCTTATAAATAATACATAAAATTAAGTTTATTGTAGTGGCGAAAAACCTAAAATACTCATTTGAACCAGGCGCAGCGTGTCCTGGCAATATAAAACTGCGTCGGAGCCAAAACCTGGTTCTAGTGCTCCTACAAAAGATGATTTTTTTGACAGTCATTTTTTATTTTATCTTTGCCGTAATCGCATAAAAGCTTATTACACTATCCAATCGGTAGGGCCCTATTGTAGTGTAGTGTAATAACCCCTATTGGGTGTGCGTGGTGTGTCAAATGTGGTCGGGAACACCCGAACGACCTAGCAGTAGGGCCTATCTCTCTATCTATTTTCACACTACCGGGGCAAAGCCTGATCCAGCGCTCCTACACAAGATGATTTTTTTTTACAGTCATTTTTTTTTTTATCTTTGCCGTAATCGTGAAAAGGCTTCCCTAATAGCAATTGCCGTTGGCTTTCATACGCCAACAGTTGGGAATGTATTGGCAGAGGGTTAGTTATTCCGCCAACCTAAACATAAAATAGGCCCATTGTCATAAACATGCACTATTTGCCCAACGGATAGCCAACGACGGGCCTGCTGTTACTATTCCTAGTGTTGGGTGATTTTTGTAGGGATTTAAGGTATAATGACAACATTGGGCCAATTAACGCGGGCCTGCTGCTTCTATTCCTACTGTTGGGAGATTTTTGTAGGGATTTAAGGTATAATGACAACATTGGGCCAACTAACGCGGGCCTACTGCTTCTATTCCTACTGTTGGGAGATTTTTGTAGGGCCAATTACTGCTACTCCAACGGGGTGGTAGCGGGGTGTGTCATAAACATGCACTATTTGCCCAACGGATAGCCAACGACGGGCCTGCTGTTACTATTCCTACTGTTGGGTGATTTTTGTATGGATTTAAGGTATAATGACAACATTGGGCCAACTAACGCTGGCCTGCTGCTTCTATTCCTATTGTTGGGAGATTTTTGTAGGGCCAATTACTGCTACTCCAACGGGGTGATAGCGGGGTGCGCGGGAAGCGCCATTTTGTTATTCATTTGTGCACCTGCGGCTGCGGAGTGTTTGTGTTTGTTTTGTTCGCATCAACAAAGATATTAGCCTTATATCAGGCTGGCAGGCTGTGTTTTAGTTTAGTTAATTAGAAAGAAAGAAAGAAAGAAAGAAAGAAAGAAAGCAAAAGCAAAACGAAAGCAAATTAACCTTTCGTGTTTGTGAAAGTGTTAAATGTATAAAATTGTGGAGTTTTACGACGATATATGATGGTAACGGTGGGGAACTCGGTGTGGTGCGTGAAGAATGGATGACGCCACGGAAGACTCATTGCATGTGTGTTACAAAACGTGTAAAAATCGTCGCTGCACATGAACCTTATCAACTTCAAAATAAGGTTGGTTTTTCAAAACAAATCGCTACTCAAGTAACATTTTTTGTTGGCATTTAGTTGGGCCACTTACCTCTGGTTAGTTGGCAAATGCATACAATTGGCGGGCAGTTTGCGGGTTGGGCCAACAACGGATGGCCTACGTAGATTTGCCTACGAGGCCCAACCTGCGATGGGCTAACGTACATTACTCTACGAAGGCCCTATCTATTTTCACACTACCCTACTTAGGAAATAGGGACCCTACCGATTGGGTAGTGTAATAAGCCATTTACTTTACTATATAGGTGATTATGTACGGTGGCCAGCACACAACTACATTTCGCGATGTTGTATGTCACGCGTCAACAACTGAAAAAGCGAGAGATAAGACGCGGGCTGTAGCGGGAACGAGATAGCAATAATTGTCACTGTTACGTACTCATATCAACTCAGAAACAAATGGCGACCTAGAAAGCAATATTATTCAGGAGAATTTTAAAGAAAATAAGTTTTAATGTACAGTGGCCAGAACATCAAGTTACCACAAACTGTAAAATTTTCTCATTCGATTTTAAACTTAATCATCAATATATAAAGTTTAAAATCGTTTGAAGAAATTTGACAGTTTCGTGTAGCTTGATGTGCTGGCCACCGTACTTACGAGTGAAAAGTAATCCCGTGGAACTTGTTTTTGGTTTGTGAATTATTTGTGCACATTTTGAAAACACAGGAAGACATTGTTGCTGCTTATTTAGACGATTACGGTAATTTTGCTTAACGTGCTGCACATCTGCTACACAAACGCGAGTTCGATTGTGACCAATGTAGTCTGTGATTGTGACTAAGGTGACATGTGCCGGTCGGCGTATGTTATGCGGTTCACGTCGAGGAGCGCGTAGCTAATCTTCGATTTTTAACCCCCGACAGAAACGGAGGGTCTGTCTGTGTCATCGTAGCTCGCAAACGGCTTAACCGATTTTAATGTTTTTTTTTTTTTGTTTGAAAGGTGACTTGATCGAGAGTGTTCTTAGCTATGATTCAAGAAAATCGGTTCAGCCGTTTCAAGAATATCAGATCTTTTCTAGTTGATGAATTGACGTGAGCGTCTTCCACAGGTCGGATTGAGTTGAAATTTGGTATTTCGTTACTTCTTACTTCAACGATATTAAAAGAACATAGTAACCTTGAACTGCTGCTGCAGCTTCACCTGGAATTTGCAGGATACCCAACTCCCTTAACATACAGCAGAGGTATCGAGTTTGGGCTCCTTGGAATGGTCTCAATGAAGAATAGGTTATATATAGACGGTGATCATCAGAGGCTGATGATGGAGAGGAAAGAGAAATGGACCGGTTCAGCCATTCAGAGATTATCAGCTTTTTTCTAGATGATAAATTGTTGTGAGCATCTTCCACAGGTCAGATTGGGTTGAAATTTGGTATTTCGTTACTTCAGTGATATTAAAAGAACATTGTAACCTTGAACTGCTGCTGCTGCAGCATCACCTGGAATCCAACTCTCTTAACATACAGCAGAGGTATCGTGTTTAGGCTCCTTGGAATGGTCTCAAGGAATAGGTTATAGATAGGTGATGACCAGGGGCTAATGATGGAGGACTGGACAAAATGGTCCCCATGCCCAATAACAATCAAACATATGACATTAGATAGGCATTTTAATAAAGAGCAATAACTACTGTGGCGGTTCTTTTCAAATCGCTGTGCGAAAAATGTTATGGCGATGTTACGTAGGACGTACCTGGACGGTAGATAACGGAATACTTGAATAGTAAGTCACTTTTAGAGGTCTTAGTTTGAATATTCGCAAATGTATGCATTCTGATGATAACAAAATGATATGGTACCATCGAGCTGGTCAGATGATAGACCTGGAAGCTAGATAACGGAATTAGGGCTTCCATTACGTAATTACGTAATTACGCAATTACGTAATTACGGACAGATTTTAGAAATCTCACAAATACGTAACTGAAGAGCTGCAGTCCGTAATAACGTAACTATAGGATAATATTAATTAATTTAGGTACCCATTTATTTAGTTCTATAGTTTCTGCCTACTCCATGGGAAAAAGGCATGGGTTTATCTGTGTATTTACAATTTACCTTAATTTAGTTAACCTACGACTTACATTATGACAACACCAAAACCCTTTCTGTGGGTATCCCCCGAATTCCCGGGGTTTATTTTATAACTTCCAATTTGAGTCCGCAAGATTTAATTTCTTAGTCGTACAGAATAGAGTTCATTGTTGACCAATCGGGAAACGAAGGGAATCCCCGTTGGTTGTGGATAGTTCGGTACGTAACACAATCAAAGTTTATAAGTGTTTCGCAAGTATTTGATCTACCTCGTAGATAATAAAGTTTAATATTGTGGATTGAGCAAGCTAAGGGAACTCCCTACATTTTTCTTTACTTTCGTGAATTTAGAAACAATCTCAATACTCGGTACTCAGTCGTCTTACGTACACCTGCGAGATACTGTCCTGCCTGGTCTAAGCTTATTTTATTGACTTTTGTGATTTTGTGTATGTGCCGCAAAGTTTGACGCTTGGTTTTCAGAAGCTTTTCATTACAAGTTTCTAAGTAGATATCACCATACACGAGTAGAGATACTTCAACGAAAATGTAAGTACCTATTTTAACATTACTTTACTTGTCTACTTACTTTGTTTCTAGGGTATTGTGTGAGAGTTTATACATATAATTTAGTAGTTGATTTTATATTGTTGACGGCACGGTTGGCGCAGTAGTTGAGTGATTGGCTGCTGCGCTGCGGGTCACGGGTTCGATTCCCGTACGGAACAAATATTTGTATGACCTACAGATAGGTGTTCCGGGTCTGGGTGTCTTGTGTATGTTAGTTTACATGATTGTGAGTGCACCCACGATACAGCAGTAATTCCTAGTGTGGTGCGACGTTTAAAAAAAAAAAAAAATATGTGCGATTTTATTTTATTGTTGCTTGTTAGATGTCTGTGCAAATAGACATTGATTATGAGTTCACGGTACGTATGTAAATGTATCCCGTTTTAACTGTAGTGCCTAACTATAGATGCTATTTATATGTATTACCTAACTATTAAATTATGAAATATTTATATATTGTTTTAGGTCTGCAGTAAAGAAGACTATTTATAAGGAGTTTTTGAACAAACGCACACAATCAGCTATATGGGAACACTTTTTGAGGGCTGAAAATGGGCAAAGTGTCCAATGTAAACATTGTCAAAATTTTTTGAAGACTCCTGGTGGTGCTACTGGAGCACTACATACACATATGCGTGCTAAACATATTGGCGAGATGTCACAAGAGCAAGATGCGCAAAGGGCAAGTACTTCATCGTGCTTTCAAGCAAGAAAAAGTTTAGAACCTCCATCGAAGAAAACTAAACTAACGGATTACTTTTCCACTGAGTATTCCTTGGACGTTATAGTGACTTGAATGGCAGCATTGGATGGCATCCCATTAAGCAAATTTTGTACTTCTGAAGATCTAAGGTATGTTTTCAAAAAATCTGGCTATGATCTACCGAAATCTCCTTCAACTATTACCAAAATTGTCCTGGAACAGAGTTGTGCCATAAAAAAACAATTAATAAATCAGTTTAAAGATATGAAGTCCCAAAAAAAACGGTTTACTATAACGTTTGATGAATGGACCTCTACCCGGAACCGGAGGTATATGAATATAAATATTCATAATAAAGACCTAGAACCAGCTAAATATAAAAATTTAGGACTAGTAAGGATAAAGGGTTCAATGCCAGCTCACGTTGGAACTGTACTGTTAGAAAATCATCTAAATGACTTTTATTTGAAACTTGAAGATATAATTGCATTCACAACGGACGGAGCCAGTGTTATGGTTAAAATGGGCAAAAATTTTGATGGTCACCATCAGTTGTGTTTTGCTCACGGAATACAACTTGCAGTGCTGGACGTATTATATAAGACACGGAAAAGTACAACTACTGAACCAGAACTAGAAGATGAAGCTTCAGATACTGACACTGAAGAAATTGAAGAAAACGATGGCGGACTTTTCATAGAAGTACCTAGAGTTCTAGAACCAGAGTTTCTGTACAAAGATATTATAGTAAAAGTAAGAAAACTTGTTAAATCATTCAAAAAATCACCACTGAAGACCGATTTGTTGCAAAAATATTCTTTACAAGAGCATGGTAAAAGCCTCGATCTTATACTAGACTGCAAAACGCGATGGAACAGCTTATCAGATATGGTTGGACGATTTCTGAAATTGAAATTGTAGCAACCCACACTTTACGTCCAGTACGAGCGTCCCGCGGTCGCGTGCCGTCACGATACATAGAATAGATGTCATCTTTTTCTCTCGCCTGGCGACGAACGCGCTAGCGATGCGCCGCCAGTCCGTTGCCTACACGCATGCTGCGTAGACGCGTTTATTCAATTGAACCGCTCGCCTCGTGCCGCCATTTGTTACACGAACTTATTCTTATTTAGGGTTTTCGTTCCCGATGTTTGTGTGTTAAGTGTTTTACATCCAAATATACTATAATACTGAAAAGGTGGTTTCTCTGAGTGAAACTCCCCTCATATGTGGCGCTCCAACGTTTTTTCGTGTGACAATATAGTGCATAGTTGTAAACAGTTTTGCAGTGACGAACTAAAATGCCAGTGACAAGGAGTAGAGCGGCTAGTTTGAGTCGGAGGGAAGATGCAAACGACGCATTACCCGTCCCCTCGCGACCAAATACTCCGACAGCGGCGTCCACCTACCAAGATGACGACGCCGCGTTCTCTTCCTCGCCGCGCATCGATGCTAACGCTACGTTTTCCAACGAAAACGTGGCGACGATTATCGCCTCTCTCCAACGCTCTCAAACAGAAGCATTTAAGGAGTTGCTCAACTCGATGTCGCGGACGTGTGCATCAACTCCGGAATCACTCGCGCTGCTAGGGCAAAACACCCTAGCCCGCTGCAAGGCCACGTTCTCCGGCCGACCGAAGGAGTCGGTTGAAGCATTTATCGACGCTATAGAGGCCTATAGCGATTGCGCGCAGGTGGCGGACTCAAACATTCTGCGCGGATTAGCTTACCTATTCAAGGATGAAGCGGCCACGTGGTGGCAAGGAATAAAATACTCTGTGTCGTCATGGCGCGAAGCCAAAGAAAACTTGATAAGTGCTTATGGCGACCGCCGGCCGCCTCATCGGATCTACTTGGAAATATTTGCGACGCCGCAGGGCAATGAAAACACAGATATTTTCGTAGCGCGCATCCGCGCTCTTATGGCACGCTTGCCTAAAGACGATATAACAGAGTCGGCACAAATAGACATGACCTACGGCCTCCTACATGGCAGAATAAGAAAAAGGCTACGAAGAGAAGAGTGCCGTAATTTCTATGAATTACTCCGCCTATCACGGAATATCGAGGATTCATTCAACGAGATAAATAACACGGCGACAACGGCAAGTGAGCGTCGAACACAAACGCCGGCAACATTACCGCCGCACACACAATCCGCCACTCGCGATAGCGCCCGCGCCTCCGCGCGCGATCTCGCTCACGCGCGGGCGCAGGCCCCCGGCGCGCCCGCCGCGGCGCATCAGCCGCCCGCTCCGCCCGCGCCCCCCGTGCTTCTGCCAGCCGCGCCGCCCGCGCCTGTTCCACCGAAGCAGGACACTGCGAAAAGGCCACGGCCCTCCTGCACATACTGCAGACGGTTTGGCCACACCATAGAACATTGTCGTAAGTTGCAGAATAAAGGTGAGAGTGAACAAAATAAAAGTAGTGAACAAAATAAAAGTAGTGATCAAAGTTTTTATGCCGTACAATCTCTTTTAGTTACTAAAAACTGCGCATCAGACTATGTTTGTGATGAAAACGATTTAATTCCACAAGAAAATGTGTGTAGCTATTTCAATAAACAAAGGGATGTTATGTGTAATTCTAATAATGGTAATTTTAATAACTTACAAATTTCGAAAAATGTGTGTAACAATTTAGATATAAAAAAGGGTAATGCCCATCCATGTTTTAATGATATTTTGTGTTGCGATTTAAAAAAACAAAAGGGTAAAACCCATTCCTGTCATAATGATATTTTATGTGACAATTTAAAAAATCAAAAGGTCAATGTCCATCCACGTCAAATCGATATTTTGGGTAGCAATTTAAAATTTCAAAAGGACAATGTCCATGCATGCCCTAATGATGTTTTGTATAGCGATTTAAAAAATCAAAAGGACAATGCCCATCCATGTCATAAATATATTTTACGTAGCGATTTAAAAAATCAAAAGGACAATGCCCATCCATGTCATAAAAATATTTTATGTAGTGATTTTAAGGATCAAAAGGATAATGCTCATTTATGTTTTACTGATATATGTTTGTGTAACGACCGTACGGGACCCTCTATTGGTCGCGAGTTACGACCAATTTTTAATATAAAAATTTTGGGTATTTCCGGGACCGCGTTGATTGATACGGCCGTCAAACATTGCATTGCGGGTCATACGCTATATACTCTCCTTCTACGTCAAGGTCATCCCCTCAGGCCTTCAACACGCGAAGTTAAGCTTGCTGACGGTGTAATCCGTACAATGGACGTACTTACCACCACGTTAGAGGTGTGCTTAGAAACGGCAGTTATTTCGATTCCATTCTTAATTTTTCCTGACTCGACAAATAATGAGACGTTATTGGGTATCGATTTTATAACCGCTGCGGGAGTAGTTATTGATTTTTGCAAAGAATTTTGGTATTTTAGTAAATATGATAAGGTAAAATATAACTTGTCCTTCGAACCTACCTCGCGTAACGTGTCCTGCGCCGCTACAGATATACTTAGGGATGATGAAGGTACTCACCTTAAACCAGCTGAGCGTCAAGCGCTCGCTGATGTCCTCACCAGCCACGCACGCGTCTTTAGAGCAGGGGGAGGTCCAACACCGTATGCGGAACACCGCATTGATACAGGTGAGCATCCTCCAATTGCTGTTCCTCCCTACCGCCTAAACCCTTCGAAGAAAGAGCTGATGAAAGCTGAAATAGGTAAGATGTTACAAGATGACATAATAGAAGAGTGTGAATCGGCTTGGTGTTCACCGGCACTGATGGTGCCGAAGTCCAACGGGGGTATCCGCTTCTGCGTCGACTACAGGCGTTTGAATGCAGTCACCAAAGCTGACACATATCCGATGCCACGCATCGACGAGTTACTACAGAGCACAAAACGGGACTGCTACATGAGTACGCTAGACCTTCGATCTTCATATTGGCAGGTTAGGGTAAGGGAAGCTGATAGAGACAAAACAGCCTTTGTATGTCCTCTAGGTACTTACCGTTTTAAAAGAATGCCGTTTGGTCTCCGCAACGCGCCAGCCACCTTTCAGCGTCTCATCGATCGTCTCCGATCCTGCTCTGCTTTACAAGATGTAACTTTATTAGCTTATTTAGACGATCTATTGGTAATATCTCAGGGATACCAGCAGCATCTGCAAGACCTCGAGGCAGTTTTTAAACGTCTGGCCGAGTTTAACCTCCATGTGAATAGGGAGAAATGCGCTTTTGCTCGGGAAAGCGTTAAATATCTCGGTCACGTCGTTACACAAAAAGGTTTTTCCACCGACCCAGGGAAGGTGAGTGCTGTACTCGAGATGAAGGTACCAGGAAACCTAAAACACCTGAGAACATTTTTACAAACTTGTTCATGGTTCAGAAAATTCATACCCAGCTTCTCAAAAGTTGCCGAACCATTAACACGCTTAACTAAGAAAAGTCAAGTATGGTCTTGGGGCTCAGAACAGACCCAAGCATTTAATGAACTGAAGAGTCTACTGACCACAGCACCAATATTGGTGCAAGCTGATTTCAGTCGTCCCTTCATTCTGCGTACTGACGCAAGTAACTACGCCTTGGGTGCGGTTTTATTGCAGGGCGACGGCAATCAGGAAAGGCCAATTGAATATGCCAGCCGACTCCTCAACGCAGCGGAAAGGAACTACTCCACCACGGAGCGGGAAGCACTCGCTGTAGTGTGGGCGGTGGAGCGTTTTCGGCCCTACCTAGACGGACAACCAGTTGTGATTGGTAGTGACCATCAGCCTCTTCGTTGGTTGCTGTCAATTAAATCACCTGCAGGCAGGTTAGTTCGTTGGGCTCTGAAGCTGCAATCCTTTGACATCAAATTCGAATATACCCCAGGGAAGGCGAATGTTGTGGCAGACACGCTGAGTAGACCGATTTGTTCCAGCGACACAAGTGACAGTTGCGGCGTTTGTACAGTCATCTGCGATCTTCCCGCGAAAACACCTAGTCAGCTTCGCCTGGAACAGACTTCGGACCCTGAAGTGGAAAAGATTGTTAAAGAGCTAGAAGGACCTGATGATGTTGCATCTAAAAGATGGTTAGAAAGGGGTTACCTCATGGATCAAGGAGTCCTGTACCGATTTAATCCAGACTCTGAGAGTGAATCCCCTCAGCTAGTAATACCTGCCGGTCAAGTTGCAGCTATTTTGAAGGAGTTACATGACTCTCAAACAGCTGGCCACCCAGGTATCGATAGGACCTACCAGAAGGTAGCACAACTGTATTATTTTACAGGGATGTGGAGAATAATCACCGATTATGTCTTAGCCTGCATCCACTGTCAGCGATATAAGGCCAACAACGCCAAACCTCCAGGCCTACTCCAGACACCGGTCATGAGCCAGCGGAACGAGGTGTTGGCCATGGACCTATTCGGCCCACTTCCAGAGGGTGACCAGGGGGAGCGGTGGATCTTTCTCATTGAGGACACTGCTACCCGATGGACGGAACTGTTTGCTCTAAAAGAAGCAACAGCAGAAGTCTGCGCTCATGTCCTCATCGAGGAATATTTCATGCGGTTCGGTCTGCCTCGCAGGATTATTTCAGACAACGGTGTCCAATTCGTTTCCGCAGTGATGCGACAATGTATGTCAGTCCTAGACATCAAACAAAATTTTGTCCCGCTGTATCATCCACAAGCTAATCCTGCAGAGCGAAAAAACCGCGACCTTAAAGCTATGCTGGCCCATCTCGTGGCAGATGACCACACCTCATGGCCGAAGAAGTTGCCAGTGATCCGTTTTGCCCTGAATAGCGCGAAATGTCGCACAACAGGGAAGTCACCGGCTTATTTGACCTTTGGCAGAGAGATGCGGTCACCCACAGAGGTCGTTCACGACCTTCGTGCCATCAGGCTCAAAGAAAACTTTGTCCCACAAGTGACCCCTTACCTCGAAAACTTCCTGCATTCACTGTCAGCTGTTCGAGAACGCGTCGAGACCCAGCAGGACAAGACAAAGCAGTACGCCGACGCTTCGCGCCAACCATCTGACGCCTTCGAGGTAGGTGACTTAGTCATGCTTAAATCTCATTTATTGAGCAAAGGGTCAAAAGACCTCACTTCCAAGTTCTACCCTCGCCGAGATGGCCCTTACCAGATCACAAAAAAGGTAAGTCCTACAACGTACACCATCGCGAGCACAGAACAATCAAATATAGATTTAGGGAAATATCATTCCGAAGACCTTACACGCTACCGAGGTAGCGACGACTCCGTACCAAAACCCGTTATTCAAAAACGAAATCGCGGACGTCCAGCTAATGCTGCTGTTAGTGTACCAGTCCAGGACCGAGGGCGATCTCCAGGACTGGAGGGGGAGTATGTAGCAACCCACACTTTACGTCCAGTACGAGCGTCCCGCGGTCGCGTGCCGTCACGATACATAGAATAGATGTCATCTTTTTCTCTCGCCTGGCGACGAACGCGCTAGCGATGCGCCGCCAGTCCGTTGCCTACACGCATGCTGCGTAGACGCGTTTATTCAATTGAACCGCTCGCCTCGTGCCGCCATTTGTTACACGAACTTATTCTTATTTAGGGTTTTCGTTCCCGATGTTTGTGTGTTAAGTGTTTTACATCCAAATATACTATAATACTGAAAAGGTGGTTTCTCTGAGTGAAACTCCCCTCATAAAATCAAGTTTATTTAAGGCTTTATTAGACTTAAAATCAAATATAAGTTTCACAGACACAGAAATACAAGATATACATAACATTCATCATAGTTTAGATATAATAAAAACTACAGTGATGGCATTGTGTCGCCGTGACTCGAATTTGTTAGCAGCAGATGCTGCGCTTCAGTTTATGTTAAATAAGCTTGATGCTCAGTCCAATGGGCTCAGTGACAAGCTTGCTGTATCCCTTAGAAAAAGAATAAAAGAAAGGCGAACAAATGTGTCTGGTGTCTTGCAGTATTTGCATAATAATGAAGAATATTATAAAACCGAAGAAACAGAAACTTTTACAAAACCGACGTCGGATTATATTAGAACATATGTTGCAAACTTATTAGAAAGGCTCAAATTTACACCGCCTACAAGTACACAAATGAGTTTAGATTCCGAAGCAGATGACAATGATGCTAATGATGGTTGTGGCGACGAGTTGACTGTTGCACAGCAACTAGAAAAAGAAATACAGAAAACTATGTCTACAGTAAACAAATCTGGAGTAAACACAGATCTTGAATCCATCATCAGAGTTGAAATGTGTATCTACGATAGCACTGGCGGCGGTCGTGAAGTTTTCCTAACAGCAGCTTATAATTATTTACTATGTATAATGCCTACTAGTGTTGAAGCAGAACGGGCATTTTCTTCTGCCGGCTATCTTTGTTCTAAACTAAGAAGTTCCCTTGGTGACAGAACATTGCATTCGTTATCATTTATGAGATCATATTATCAAGAACAAAGATTGGAAAAATAACCATATTTTATATTGTTTCTTACTTTTAAACCATTTGTGCGTGGTACATGTTTTGTTTGAATTGTTGATTGAGTTTAGTCAAAATCAAAATCGTCAATCAAATCAAAATATTACATTTTGATTTGATTGACGATTTTGATTTTGAGTTTAATTTTAAAATTATCATTTTAATCTGTAATTTACTTTTAATTCCTTAATATTATAATTTTTTTCATTTGAAGTTGTTTGATTTTTTACTTCTAAAATACGTAATAAGCCCAGAATTTATCGTGCTTTAAAAAATCAAAACAGTTAAGTACGTAATTACGTAGTTACGTAATTGAAGCATCAAAATGCGTAACTAGTTACGTAATTAGCAAATCCGTAATTTTGGAAGCACTAAACGGAATATGGCAGAGCATTTTTTTTTTATTATCCTGCGAAATTTTTTTACTCAGGGGTGTTCAAAATCATGTACTCATGCATGTAACAGTTTGCGCACTATATAAATAAGCCAAAATATTTGGACTTGTATCATTAACCAGGGACAAAATATAGGAGTGCGTTAGTAAGGAATGAACGCCAACGAACTCGAGTAACTAGCTTCACTGTGGACACCCTAGTAGCAATTGCCGTTGGCTTCCATACGCCAACAGTTGGGAATGTATTGGCAGACGGTTAGTTATTCCGCCAACCTAAACTTAAAATAGGCCCATTGTCATAAACATGCACTATTTGCCCAACGGATAGCCAACGACGGCCTGCTGTTACTATTCCTACTGTTGGGAGATTTTTGTAGGGATTTAAGGTATAATGACAACATTGGGCCAACTAACGCGGGCCTGCTGCTTCTGTTCCTACTGTTGGGAGATTTTTGTAGGGCCAATTACTGCTACTCCAACGGGGTGGTAGCGGGCTGCGCGGGGAGCAGGCGGCGGCCCGCATCACCCGGCCCGCCCGCCATTTTGTTATTCATCTGTGCACCTGCGGCTGCGGAGTGTTTGTGTTTGTTTTGTTCGCATCAACAAAGATATTAGCCTGATATCAGGCTGGCAGGCTGTGTTTTAGTTTAGTTAGTTAACCCTTAGTGTTTGTGAAAGTGTTAAATGTATAAAGTTGTGGAGTTTTACGACGATAATGGTTACGGTGGGGAACTCGGTGTGGTGCGTGGAGAATGGATGACGCCACGGAAGACACATTGCATATGTGTGTTACAAAACGTGTAAAAATCGTCGCTACACATGAACCTTATTGGCTTCAAAATAAGGTTGGTTTTTCCAAACAAATCGCTAAAACCAACCTTATTTTGAAGCCGGTAAGGTTCATGTATAGCGACACGCGTACGGCCGGCGCTGGCGAGACGCGTCGCTCTGATACCAGCCATAGTACCAACTAACATACAACCGCTTGCCTAAATGTATTATGTGTCGTTGGGCCTACCCATAACACTTTTCGTCGGGCCTTCGTAGGGAAATGTACGTTGGCCCCATCTCAAGTTGGGCCTTCGTAGGCAAATCTACGTAGGCCATCACTTCTTGGCCCAACCCGCAAACTGCCCGCCAATTGTATGCTTTTGCCAACTAACCAGAGGTAAGTGGCCCAACTAAATGCCAACAAAAAATGTTACTAGAGTAGCGATTTGTTTTGAAAAACCAACCTTATTTTGAAGCCGATAAGGTTCATGTGCAGCGACGATGTTTACACGTTTTGTAACACACATGCAATGAGTCTTCCGTGGCGTCATCCATTCTTCACGCACCACACCGAGTTTCCCACCGTTACCATCATCGTCGTAAAACTCCACAACTTTATAGATTTAACACTTTCACAAACACTAAAGGTTAACTAACTAAACTAAAACACAGCCTGATATCAGGCTATAATATCTTTGTTGATGCGAACAAAACAAACACTCCGCAGCCGCAGGTGCACAAATGAATAACAAAATGGCGGGCGGGCCGGGCGACGCGTGCCGCCGCCCGCTCCCCGCGCACCCCACTACCACCCCGTTGGAGTAGCAGTAATTGGCCCTACAAAAATCTCCCAACAGTAGGAATAGAAGCAGCAGGCCCGCGTTGGTTGGCCCAATGTTGTCATTATACCTTAAATCCCTACAAAAATCTCTCAACAGTAGGAATAGAATCAGCAGGCCCGCGTTAGTTGGCCCAATGTTGTCATTATACCATAAATCCCTACAAAAATCACCCAACAGTAAGAATAGTAACAGCAGGCCCGTCGTTGGCTATCCGTTGGGCAAATAGTGCATGTTTATGACACACCCCGCTACCATCCCGTTGGAGTAGCAGTAATTGGCCCTACAAAAATCTCCCAACAGTAGGAATAGAAACAGTAGGCCCACGTTAGTTGGCCCAATGTTGTCGTTATACCTTAAATCCCTACAAAAATCTCCCAACAGTAGGAATAAACTCAAAACTCAAACTCAAACTCAAAGCATTTATTTCAAATAAACCAATTACAGGCACTTTTGAATTGTCAAGGGGTGGGTCAGTCAGAAAGATGAAGCTAGTTGCCCATTCCAAAGCGTAGTAGGTTCCTATGGAGAAGAACGGACAAGAAACTCCATGGACACTCTTTTAAAACAAAATATTGTTACAAAATATGGGTTACATCATTCATGTTGAAGTTATACATGTGAGAACAATGTAGAAAGACGTGCACGCTAGAAGCGTCCGTAATAGAAACAATTCAAAAATTAAAATAAGCCGTGGCAGCTAAGAGATGACCAGTCCCAACTGGTCCCAATAGAAGCAGCAGGCCCGCGTTAGTTGGCCCAATGTTGTCATTATACCTTAAATCCCTACAAAAATCACCCAACAGTAGGAATAGTAACAGCAGGCCCGTCGTTGGCTATCCGTTGGGCAAATAGTGCATGTTTATGACAATGGGCCTATTTTAAGTTTAGGTTGGCGGAATAACTAACCGTCTGCCAATACATTCCCAACTGTTGGCGTATGAAAAACCAACGGCAATTGCTACTAGGGAGGCTTATATACCAAGCAATAATGAATGTGTGCTATTGTAGAAAACATAGCTGCTGTTAACTTCCAATCCAATTTTCATTAGCCGTCCGCCGACGCGAGGACGCTTGGATTAAAATATTTTTTACAACTTATATTAAGGCCGCTTTCCGAATTGGCTATAATCGCTCACAGCGCTCACATCGTCTCACATGCGTTCCGATTTAGATATTACGATTATGACAGCCGAGGGCTGTCAACAACTCGGAACGCTCGTGAACGCGCTCACGGTGCTCACGCAATGTCAAAACGATATTAGAGTATTTCTCTGTGTATACACCAAAAATTTGTTCTTCTTAGGTTAGGTAGCAACTGTAGCCAGAAGAACAATTTTGAAAATGCCACGATACGATAAGATGCGACTCAAAACAAAACAGCACACTGTCATTTTTGACAGCGCTCACGGCGATATTAGTAAAAGGCATGGTCGGCGTTATCGCAAGATGGCGAATGTCATGACGTCATCTATGACGTTTCACGGGACATCGTTATCGCGCTCACGCTAATTCGGTACGGGTTTTAGCGCGCGAATATCGATATTATCGCAACTCGGAACGCAGGGTAAACTTAAAGGGTCAATATATATTATTATTTTAGTTTTTAGAGGATTTTGTTTGTTTATATCTACACTAGCTTTTGCCCGCGGCTCCGCGCGCGAGGATATCGGATATTGGAATTAGAGCCAATTGAACGATGGCGGAGATACACGCCTTTTTTATGCCAGCTCCATAGTAATTATTAATGAAAAAATTCTGTTTGTAATGCTATTCCGTAATGTTGATTTTTTTAGGCATGTATTTAGTCTCCCAAAACATTTTCAAGTCATAAAAGTGGACATTTGGGAAAAAACTGATAAATGTCTATGAGATTTTGACGTTCAAAAGTGCATCTTCGTGCCTATTTGAAATAAATGATTTGACTTTGACTATGACTTTGAGAGTCGATTTTTAGCCCACTGTGTGGCGCCTCCCTGGCTATGGCACCCGGGGCGGTCGCCTCCCCCTTAACACGGCTCTGTCTAGAGTAGTATTATCATCAGCTTGTGATGTTTTCTTATACCTTTGTAGTAGTTTGCCACTTAAGCCGGATTCTCGACCACTCTCATCAATCCATAACCAGCCAGTGAAGAAGTGAAGGGAGACAATGAATGCCTGCGGCGCTTGGCGGAGCAAAAAATTAATAATTTGAAGCAAAACTGCAGCTCCGCGCAACTGGTATTAGCTTTGGGGCGTATGATACGCTCAGTTCCGCTTCTATAAACAGCCCAACCCTTCAGGAAACAAATCGTGCAGAAGTTATGTTATGTGTGGCGGCATCTACAACGCCATATGCGAACTACGCATCAAAGACCTGACGTCACACGAATCCTGCATCGCGCAATCAGAGTTTACCGCGCGACTAGCGTATAAACAAAATCCCGACATCAACCGTTGGGCAGTTGCCCACCACACACAACACCCGTCTGGTCGGAGGATCCTCTTTTTCAATAGAGGATGGGTGAACTTTACACCCTGTTCCTCATACCTCTATATATGTATAAATTTTGTTTTTTTCTCTATGTGTGCGTTCGTACATACAACAAGGACCAAAAGAAAAATCTACTTACAAAAACAAAATAGAAAATCTATATAATGTTTACATTTTATTTCTTATTATAAAAAAAAACCTTTTTATAAACAGGGTCTATTATTATGACATTTAGAATTTAAATGTCTAAACATCAAAATAAAATTTTACAGAAGTTTTTTTTAACAAAAATTAATGAACACTTATTATGAAGATACAAAGTTACAAACATACAAATCGTTATCAGTAAATATAACACCTACATTATACACATAGCCATACAAGGGACATCAATGATGTATAAAAGATTGAAAATAAAATTAATGTCCCCTCCCTAGGTCAACCTCATGATAGTAGGGATATCAGTAACTTGACTTTGAACTACAAAACATTCACACTGTTCTTACACATATCTCTTCAAACAGTAAAAAATAACAAATCAATATTATTACAAGACAATTTATAGAGCTTGTTCTCCTTCTACCATTTCTTTTAAGTTCAGTAGTTCAAACTGCCCAGTTCCTTTAGTTTCTGTTCTCACCAACTCATCCAAGACTCTGAAGTTGCCAGGGTCAATCAAACAGATGATATTCGCAGTGCCAGAGTCCCAGTTCTCTTCTTCAACACTCATAGCAAGTTTCACCACTTTGTCCTTAGTCTTCCTTGCTTCTTTTCCAGTGAGTAAAATCCTTACCCTCATTTGGGCTCTCTCTAGCGGTATCTCTTTTTTCAATAGCTGTATGACGTCAAGCGATTGTTGTTTCGCTCCTTTGTTAACGTTCACAGAGAAATGGATGTCCTTCATTGCTTTTTCTATGATAGAGACTGGATATGGCCTCTTTGTTTCTGGATTAACACATTTATCGGCAACCGTTGTTGCAATATCTTTGAACAGAGAATCAATCTGAGAGTGCCTTTCTTTGTCTGAAACTTGAAGTTCACCTTTCTCTAATATCTCTTTACATACTTCTGTTTGGTCCTCTTTGCCGAATATTTTTACCAAATCTTCTTTTTTAGCAACCTGTCCTTTTGACACATTTGTGAATACTGTGTGAGTCTGAAGAACTTCATCAATGTCTTTTTCTCTGAAACAATATGGATTTGATTAATTAGCGTCAGTGCTTGTTGTTCTAGAAGCATAATATGTATTGTTTATTTAAGTGGCTCACAATTTGTTTCGCCATGATAAAACCTTATTCCTGTAGCAAGCTATTTCAAATCTCTTGCCACCTTTCTTTAATCTTACGATTGCGACATTGGTTAAACGAATTTGATTAGTGGGTGTAAATATTTTGGACATGATGAAAGAAAGAGTAAAAGAATAGATTTAGGTCGATTTATGCACAAATATCTAGTATTTAGCGACTTTGTGATACATGCAAGAAAATAAACAAAATGATCAAAGTGTCAACTGCAAAAAATCCTATTTTGCAAATAGTGACATGACAATGACATGACAGACAGAATGACTTTTGTTTGACAGACTAAAATTCAAAGACAAGTAGACAAGGGGGAAGAGAATCAAAGAATAGTTCACAGCATTGACTTAGAAAATTATAGACCACTGCTTGGCGTGTCGTTGTAAGGGGCAGAAAATCAAGGTTCTTGAAACTTTAGGGTTACCCACTTTAAAGTGATTTTACCCCGAATGTTCTTCAATGTTCAGATGTTTTTCAATCTCTATTATCTACTTTGTACAAACGCTCAGGGTTTATAAATAGAAACAAAACATCTATACCCAGAATCTGAAATTCAGATCATTTATGTAAACAAAAGGGATAACATATCAATAAAATATCTTCGTAATGGTAATTCCCATAAAATGGCAAAAAAAGAGGTTGCATTTTCTTTTAAGTACTGATTTTAAGAAATAATAATGAACGTATAATCATGCCGTAATTATTTTTATAAATTTCTGGTTTTAAACAAAGTTATTAAAAAAAGGAGATTTTCTGGTATAACATATTTTATGATACTGGTAACAATGCAGGAGATTCAAACATTTTCAAATGTTTTACATCTTCAACAACACTAACAGTACAACTCTCATTCATAGATTCATATCGCAAGTACTCGTAGCATATCTTGCCACATTTTGGATGAAAACTGTTTTAAGTGGAAATCGATTTTGGGAGGCCTACGTCTAGCAGTGGACTTAAAAGGGCTGATTATGGTGCCGATTCCCTTGTTCACAAACTAAACTAAATTTAAGTTCAGTGCATCTTTTTCTTTCTATTTCATTAAGAAAAGGACAGAAGATAAATTTTAGTTTAGTCCTGTCAAATTAATCAGCTCTTGACGTAAATTGACGTAATTTTAGTCGGCAAGTTTTTAATCACGTCTTAACTTGTATGGAATAGTGACAGGCGCTGATTAATTTGACAGGACTAAACTAAAATTTATCTTCTGTCCTTTTCTTAATGAAATAGAAAGAAAAAGATGCACTGAACTGAAATTTAGTTTAGTTTGTGAACAAGAGAATCGGCACCTATGACGATCATAATGCCGAGTCTCCGACAAACTACACAAAACATTGTTTGGCAACGGTATTTTGTTTGCATAGTTCAAAAAATAATTTAATTTTAATTTTATAGTTGATTATATACAAAAAAAATATATATATATAAAATGCTTTGCACCACTGTCCTGACATTTTGGCAGTGACATTTCTTGACATTACTTTGTTTACATAAATTATCTGAATTAGAGACTTTGGGTATAAGTCAAAATAGTTTATTAGGATAGGAGTTCACCTGCGGGAAAAAGAATATCTAAAGAAAACCTGAGATACAGCATAAAAATATTTTTATCTCCACTTTCATTCATAATTCCCGTGATTTTGGTTTGACGGGATTTTGGTTTGATACCTACTACAAATACAATATTTTAAACTATAAATAGATACTAAAAGGTAAAGATGTAATATTACGTCCAGTGAAAAGTGGAACAAATTTGCTGCCAGCGCTATACATACACTCTAATAAAGCATTCATCTGAAATGATTGATGAAGGTAATTTATTTTATTGGCGTACAATTTTCCCCTGAAATGGGGAAGTATCCGAGTAAAAAGTAGGCAGCACTGAGCTTGGAGGTTATGTAAAGAATAAATATAAGAATAAAAACATAATTCAGCTCTCATTTTATCTTGAAACAGCTGTATATTTATTTTAATAGTTTAAAAACCATATTAGTTGAAAACTTCACTGTCTTTCACCGAATAAACTAAAATATTTAGCTACATACGAATGAAAGGACAATCCGGCAATTTTCTTCTCACTATCGCTTTTGCAACCAAAAACACTGCACCTTACCATTTTGCAGCAATAGCTAAAGTCAATCCTCAACAAAAAACACAAAATAGTTAGTATTTGTCGAAATAACAAATTAAATAATTTAAAATTTCGTCGCAACCACTTTTCGAACGCGTATCAAACGTCAAACTTTGTTTAGCAACTGAAGTGCTGTCCTTCAAAAACGCGACACGCGATAAGGGACAGAAAATGTTAGACTCTGTCTCTTTTATTTACAAGCATCTTGTATATATTTTTCTATTTCTTGTGTAAGTGAGATAGAAGATGACCAGCGGTCTATATTTTTCTCTGTCTACGGTTCACAGGGCCTTTTCGTCTCGTGTAGTGGCAGGTATCTTGTTACCCAGTAACTGAGTTGTAGAGGTCAAATAGACAGTCCTTTCATGAGAAATATTGATATTCAGCTGAAACCATTAGATTGGAAGCTGACACCAAAATAAATCTGTTTAGCCTTTTCCCAACTGTGTTGGGGTCGGCTTCCAGTCTAACCGGATGTAGCAGAATACCAGTGTGACCAGTATTTTACATGAACACCATCCGACACCATCTTATGCCTCATTTACACTCGCGGCTCGTCTCTCGCGACACAGCTCGTTCGCTCGTCAAGATAATCAATCTATGTTTACACTCTTGCGGCGCGTTCAGTTGTTTTCGAACCATCGACTATGGAGTGTGGAGGATGGAATCCACTAGATTCTAAAACACTAAATAAAATAAAGACTTTAAATGATGATATTATATCTTTACTACGTTTTACAGTTCCTAACAAGTGATGGATTAAAAAAAAATCTTTATATTGACAAAATAAAAAAAAGTAAAAAATACATACTGCCAATAAAACATAAGGTTGGTCGGTCCACAACAGAGGACGTCGAGGTATTAGCGGCATCAACTCTTTCTTTACGGGGCTTCTAATAAATAATAATAGTAGCTTCTACGCAACTAATTTACAAACAATAAAAAACGAAAAAAAAAATGAAAATGAAAATTATCCATACTTCCATACTATCCATACTAATATTATAAATGTGAAAGTAACTCTGTCTGTCTATTTGTCTGTCTGTCTGTCTGTATGTATGTTACGTTTTCACGCCTAAACCGCTGAACCGATCGTCATGAGAGATATAGCCTAGGATATGGAGAAGGACATAGGCTACTTTTTTACGCGATAACCGACATCCACGCGGGCGGAGCTACGGGCAAAAGCTAGTTTTATTATAAATTATTTATTTTATTTTTATTTTAAATTATTTAAATTAATAAAATATAACAAACGATAAACAAACAAATAGTAAAAAATCTAATTCACACTACCTACTCACAACGCAACCGGCACGGCTAAACGTTTGTAATCGACTAACGACCGAACGCGAGTGTAAACGCACGCTTCCCTTGCGAGCCCCTTTGACTCGTGCCCAAAAAACCGCTTCCGACGCGAGCGCTGCGAATGGCGAACCACGAGCGCACCGATTACACTCGCGGCTCGCGGCTCGTCTCGCCGTTCGCGCGAGAGTGTAAACGAGGTATTATGAAAAAGCCTAGTCAGAGGATGACACAGAGCCTTTTAGATTGTACTCCGGGTAAACGATTACACGATGATACGGTAACGGTCAAAGTATGATCGTGGAGACCTTTCGATCCATCGATAATCTGTGTCATCAGTTCATCACATACGCTATGTGTTATAAAAAATATCATTTTATTTATCTGTGGTGGTTGTGCTGTGTCAGACGCAACACACGACGTGTATTTCTAGAGAACTTGGCCGTCATTTTGTTATTTGTGTATTTTATCTGCGATTTTATGTGATTAATCTTTAAAATGGCGAAATTAGTTGATATATACAACAGCGAAAAAGAACCTGTGATAAAAAGGCGGCAATTGCCGTTAACTATCTACGAAAATCTTACAGTAAGTGGTTTCATGCACTTTGACATTACCACAAGCGTAGATTATTCAGGGATATTGAAAAATAATCGGTCAGTCTTTTTACAAAAAGAAAACGTTGCTTCACAAATTCATGCGCAAATATTCCGTTGTAATACGCAATGCAATTATAGCTGTGACAAATTTATCGAAAGTTCATTGATTTCGTTCAATGTAATGACGTCTTGCAGATGACCTTATTTTGCGAATTTAATCCTTTGTTGAAATCTAACGAATATTGTTTTTGTTTCCAGATGATCATGGATTTAAACACAATGGGTCTAATTTGCGACAATCCACAAGTAAAAGGTCGCGAGTACGAAGACTTCATGCGCAAATATAGAATCCTAACAACGGACGAACTGAAAGCAGCGCTCAGAGTCGATGCTTCTGATATATTTAATGTATTAAATCAAAGCATTCCTTGTGTAGGCTGTCGAAGAAGGTACAGTACCATTTAGTAAAATTGCCTTATTTGTTGGATCTCTGAATATTATGTGATTTATGGTAGTTCATGTTATTGGAGCTCGAAAGATATCATTATTCTCCTATTAGTACAAGATATTCTAGTAAAACAGCAAAAACAGTGTGCACAGTTACCTCCTCTACGAATAAAAGTTACCAAAATATTTGTTGGTGATTATTATGAATGTTACAATGTAGGTCTGATCACAAAATATCAGTGAAACAATTGTCACATTACACTATCAAGATTACCATAACTTAGAGGCCGTCAATGGACCCATGGAAAATATAATAATAGCCTAGTGGTGTGATCGGACTGCCAAGTCATAGGTCTTGAGTTCAAACCCAATGCACCTCTGACTTTTTGGATTCATGTGTGTATTGTATAATTATCACTTGCTTAAAAAACGGTGAAGGAAAACATGTAAGGTAACTGGCATCCCTGATAGATATATCTTGAGAGCATGTGAAGTCAAGTCTGAAGCCCATGGGCGGCATAAAAACACTGACACCAGGTTAGTCACCACACAAAAAGAAGAAGTTTGTGGTGTCCTACTGTAGGGTAAATTATTCCCTTTGCTACCATCTCACTAAAACCCTTTAATTTTATTAAAATTGTTTTGACACAATATACTAAATGCTCTATTCTATTCTATTTTTAATATATGGCAGATTTTTTTTTTTTTTTTGTAGTTAGATTCCTCGGTTGATACAGTTGAACACAATGTAGATCTTTTTGGATTAGTACGGGACTGAAACAATAAAAAAATTTAAATAAATAAATTATATAATTTGTTAAAACATAAAATATACGCTTACCACACCACCAACACTGGCAAAATATGTTATAACTTTATCGATATAAATATAAAGGTGGAACGTTGTTCGAGCATTCAAAGAAGATGTGGTCCAGAGTCCCCTCCTCCAAACCGCACTCAATGCTAAATGCTCATTTGTATAACAAAATATATACATTGTGCATGCCATTTAATGTTAAGCAGAGAAAATTTTATAAAAATAAAGACAGAATTAACTGAAGTTTAGCAAATCAGTAATTTCCTATTTTTAACTTTTTTGTATTTTTTAAAAACATTTACTCACCTTTTGCAACACTTAAATGCTTATAAACATAACAATAAAACGTCTACTTGTCGTACGTGTCAATTACAAAATGTTAACAAGTAACAGCCTGACATAGCTTTGCACTATGTAATAGTAATAGCCATGTTCTTATTCATGCCATTCTCATAGTATGTAACTGTAGTCCATACAGGATATGAAAACATTGGTCAGACTAAGAAATTATTTATTTTTGCACTGTATATTTAACACATTAGAATATTACACCATGCATGTTGTGATTTAAAACTGATGATATTTCTGTACCCCAATGACTTGACAACTGATATTAACTTTTAATGTTTGAGTTTTATTCTAACCTCATAGCTTATCTTACTCATTTTATGCTTCAACACACAACCTATAATATTCTCACTCCTGGGACTTAGGTCTCCAATCTGCGAGTGGCAATGGTCCGTAATTCACCACTAAGACCAAGTATGGTTGGCTCCATGATAATAATTATCTCGGTATGTAAACACTACTTTTCAACATTTTATATGGTTTATTTTTTATTTTGCAGTGTGGAACGCCTTTTTTATCAGCTATGTAAATCAGGACATCCCACATTGGATCCATTGGTGCTGACACCAGATGAAATTATGACAATAAAAGAAGATAAAATTATACATCCACAGTCCCTAGCCACTTTACTCAACGGTCACAGGTATTATGCTTTTACTAGCTTAATATTAGGATAGTCATATTTGTATTGAAAAATATTGTAACGCAGCAGAGAATGCATATCTCTTAATTGTAATGTAAGTACCTGTAGTTCGTAAACAAAATAAAAAGCAATTAGGAGATTGGCAAGAATATAAGCTGCAACATACCCTATCTGCTCATAAAATCAATCACCAAATAGATTAAAGGAGGCTCACATGTTAGCAGTAGAGATTTAATGGCTGCAATAATGATACATAAATTTAATTAATTTATTGAAACTTTATGCACAAGGAAAAAAATACTATACAAAGGCAGACTTAATGCCTGAGGCATTTTCTACCAGTCACCTTAGGGTGATGCAGAGACAAAATATGGCAGGTGCAACATAATGGATAGATTACTCAGAAAAGAATGGTTCGGTTATTGTCCTGATGTTAAGAGGGAGCTCATTCCAAAGAAAGACCTCCTGGACGAAGAAAGAAGAATGAATAAAGCCAGAACGGTGAGAAAGCACATCATAGAAGACAATTGTTGGTAGAACAAAGATTTTACTATGGGCAGAATATAAGTATTGAACTTGGGAAATCAGGTAAGGAGAGGTTTGTCGTGAATAGAGAACAACGTAGACAGAGCCCTCAACTCTCTGGACTGACTAATGGGTAACCATTTTAAAAGCAGACAGTGCAGATACATGATCATAATTATGAAGATTGAAAACAAATCAAATGCAGTTATTGAGAAGGCGATCAAGTTTATTGAGGAGATATGCATTAAGGCCATAGCAACACACATCACCATAGTCAATTATTGGAAATATTAGGAAATTTACAAGCATTGCCTTTATGTGTGATGGGAGAAGCTTTTTCAACCGATAGAGCGACTGCAAAGTTTCGGTGACTTTTTGACTTACAGTCTTGATCTGCGTTTCGGCAGTCTACACAAGACGTGTCGACATGCAGACCAAGATTCTGAACATCGGAGATAAACGGGGTGATTGAATTGTCGAAGATTACAAGTGGCACAGTTAAGCCATTCAGCTTCCCCATACTGTAGGGGCTCGCTACTATGATAACCTGACTCTTGGTTGGGTTAACAGCCTAAACAAAACGATCAGACCAGTTTTTAACGACATCTAAATCCTGGTTTAGCTCCTCACCCGCATCGAATATGTATGATTTTAGATGCTGATATAATTTATATTTTCTTTTAACTTAAAATTTTTGGTTGTATTATTTGAAATAACATGGTAGCATCCTTGTCAGAAGCCAATAAAACCCAATCTTTTATTTCAGTTCAGGCATCGAGTGTCTAATACTCAGTCAGCCACGGTGGAAGAAATCCCAGAGATGTACTCTACATTCACTGGAGGCTGGCACGGCTCGGGGTTGGGGGGCTCAGACCACAACCACGGCGGGGGCGAGCGCGGCGAACGGGGCGGGGGCGCCGTGCGGCTGGGGCTGGGCCGCGTGGGGCTGGGGCGGCCGCGCAGCCTGGCGCGCCGCCTGGGACGCCATGCGCGCCTCCGCCCGCGACCACGTCACGCTCGTCCACTTCAACACGCTACACGATACGCTCCACAACTACCTAAGAAAACACCGCTTCTGTGCCGATTGTAAAACTAAGGTAGGTTTCTTTTTGTCATTTACAATATGAGTTTACAGTCCAAAAACTGATTTTTATCGCATCTATTCAAAAAGAGCTATTTTAGTTCCTGTTTACAAGGACTCCATCATCTTCGAAACTGCTCAGCCTAAAATGATGAAAAAAATGCAGAGAATAGTTCTATACTAAATGGATTAGTATAGAACTATTCTGAGGTCTTAATATAACATAAATATCTCAATATTGTGCGTACAAACTTTTTGCAGTTGGAATGTATGGAGAAACATGTTTTTCAACTACAATGTTAAGTTTGTTCTTGGGATAAATTCATCCCAACTACGGAACCACAGAACCCTCCATTGTGTGTGGTCCGACACGCACTTGGCTGGTTATTTTTTATAGTTTTGTCTTAGGCCTATATCCGGCTGAAGACTTGTCACTTGAGAAATTACTATTTATATAATGCATTATTTCCTGCAGGTATTGAGAGCGTATCAGCTATTAGTTGAAGAAAAGGAACCACAAAAAGAGAAAGGATACGTCGGCGCACTCTACGGCGGTATCAAGCGATGCCTTTTAGACAAACACCTGCACCTGCAAGCCAAGACTGACTACATCGCGCACCTCATCGCTAGAGCGGAACCAGAACTACTCGGAAACCATAGAGAGAGACATGCTAAGACACTGGAAATTGCACAAGAAGAAGTAAGTAAACAGTTAGACACCTGCCATGTAAGCCCAAAAGTATACTATACTATACCCAAAGTCTCAAATTCAGATAATTTATGTAAACAAAGGGGATAACATATCAAAAAAATATCTTCGTAATGGTAATTCACATAAAATGCCGAAAAAAGAGGTTAAATTTTCTTTTAAGTACTGATTTTAAGAAATAATAATTAACAAATAATCATACCGTAATTATTTATATAAATTTCCGGTTTTAAACAAAGTTATTAATAAAAGGAGATTTTCTGGTATAAAATATTTTATGATACTGGTAACAATGCAGGAGATCTATAGTTCATTTACTATAACATTAGAAAAAAGAGGCTCGTAGAAGCAGGAGTGCGAAACATTTTATTCAAAGTTAAAAGTTTAAACAATTAAACTAAAAATGTTTTAACATAACTTTGATAAATAGGTCGTAATAACATCTTCATCACACATTACTTACAACAAAACGAATGAATGAAACAAACGATTACGTCGTGTTGATTTAAATTTAATTAAGATTAAAGGAAATAAAAGTCTTTTTTTGTACAATATTTTATTTAAAACAACAACTTTCAACACACAATAGTTGGTGTAACTTCTTCGTCTTCATCATATAATTTAGTCACTACGAGTATCATCAGAGAATAAAGATGAAGAAGTTTCACCGACGTTACCTAATAATAAATCTTTCTCCAACTTCATCCATTATGCTTTAATTTTTCCTCTTCTTTGATTGCATGAGCAACGCAAGACTGCCATCGTTCTAGCGTAATACTATCCAGATCTTGTGGGAGTAATTGTTTCTCCTTGTCTAATTTGAACGTTTTGTTATGTTGAGCCACATACCCCATCATTTGAGCCCATATTAATTCTATAGGGTTGAATTCGCAGTGGTAGGGTGGGAGGCGTAATACTGAAATTCCCTTCTCTCTAGCCAGATGGCTATCATCAACATGGCATCTACAACAAACTTTTGGTATAAATGTCTTTGTATTTTTGCTTTTTCTAATAAAGTTGCCCTAAGATCTTTTTCCTCAAAAGGAATATTTTTGCTTTTAAACCATTCCTGTATATCTGCCTTTCGTGTAGCTGTGGTTGGCAGCTTCTCCAATGTCCTTGAGTGGTATAGCGCATTGTCCATAACAATTACAGCGCCACTCTCAATTTTTGACAAAATTAACTTGAACCATTTTCACTTTTGTCTATCGCGCTTCTATAACATATTCCCTGTAAATTGAGAGGTCTGGCTCTTATGAAACAGGAAATCCTAGTACAAGAGTCAGGGCTACACAGATGATTGTGTCTTGAAGTGTAAATAAATAAATTATTATTATTATTAAAGTTGAAGGCGTCCATTTCGGAGTGGTCATCTTCATCACCTTTCTTTGCATCAAATATTAACGCAGCATCCATTAAAAACCCTTCACAAACCCTGTGAAATAAAATTAATACAAGTCAATTATTCCGTACCCCCTATATAATTTCACTGCTGGAAATAGTTCATAGATAAATACTATAACAAAATTTATAACTTTAAAAGTTCGCTTTGCATGCGTTAATTCATAATACAATATAATATGTATTACTTAATTAATAGTCAATAACAATGGGGTGTTCATTTTTTTATGGCGAGGACAGTCCATAAAATACATACCAGTATGACCGATTATAAGTTGGATTTTTTAAACCAGCAGATAGACCTTCCCAATGTGCTTCTTTTGAAGACTTATTATTAGTGTCATGCCATATTAGGCTTTTCGTGTGACCTGTTTGTATGATAAAAAGTTATTAATATAAATACCATTCATTTCACGAACCAATTTTATGAAATTATGTTTAACTGTATAATTAATTATAATGTTATTGAATGCAAGAAGTCATACACTGTTTAGTGCATAAATAGCTGTTAAGAAATTTAGAAGCACTGTACCTTCATTTAGCCAAGTGTCATCTAAATAATAATATATTTTCCTTCCTTTATTCCTTAGCCTTTTTATTTCATGAAGATATTTTAGTCTCCAAAGGACGATCTCCTGCTTGTCTATGACTTCTATGAGTGCACTTTTTCTGCTCCGTTTGATTTATGTGAACTTTAAATATTTTATACAGACTGCTTTTTTTAAAATCTGGCAGAGACTCGTCACTGTTAACTGCTTCCAGCATCTTTTCCAAGGTGGGCAACTCATTATTAAAGAAGAAGGAATGAATTTTCCTGCATATTCCACTAAATGTGATGTCATCAAAATCATCACGTTTCATGTGCTTCTGTTGGGGAGGGGGAGATTGCAGGCGACTTTTTATGTTGTACTCTTTGAGAATATTGGACAGAGTAGCCCGAGATACGCCTGTAAATAATAAAATCATGTGCGGAGTTTCTAAAATATAATACATTTTATCACAATGCATGTTAGTTTCAAATATTTTTATAGTAATCATTTTATTTATCATCCTTACCGGCAACTTCTGCGATTTTGTTTATCATCTCAGTCCTATAATGAGGAGTATCTGCAGGCCAGGACTCCAATTGCTTAAAAATATTTATCACAAGTTGTTTTTCTACAGCACGCAGCGTTCTCTTTTTTTGGGAGACATTATTATTTCGTCGGAGTCAACTTTTGGACCACGTTTTTTTCGCCGTTGGCTTTGGTCAGACTCAGCACTTATATGTTGTAAGCCACTCGGTCCCGCACCGGGATCACTCATAGCTCAAAAAACAAGTAACGTTTTGTAAAAACAACCCAATGACAACACTGATAACAATACAATAATAAAGAAATAACTAAATATTATTTATTATTTTAATAAATAACAACAAAATCACGAAAATTAAACAATAACAATCAAAGTATTCACAAGTAAATGACATACATGACAATCTTAGAACATTGTCAAGTCAATTTCACAGACGACATAAACCAGTAAAATTAGAAATCCCCGGCTGTCACAGCTTATGAAGGGATTAAGTAATATTTTAGATTTGGTAGGATTATAGTGAAACAAAAAGCGTTGCAGTATTGTTGACTCCTGCTTCTTTTAGGTTTTTAGCATAGGCACTGTAATTTTAAATTGGAATGAAATAATATATCTAAATGAAAGCTACTTAATTTCATATGGTTGTTTTTTTAAATGATTACAATTAAGTGTGATAGCTGATATATAAATTCATTTTAATCGATTTGGCGTCAATCGTAACTATAACAAGTTTATTGTACTTTTGTTATAAAGTGTGCATCAAAAATAACCTTTTTTAACTTCTGTCTAATGCTATTATAAATGGAGTATAAACATTTTCAAATGTTTTACATCTTCAACAACACTAATAATACAAGTCTCATTCATAGATTCATATTGTAAGTAGCATATCTAGCCACATTTTGGATGAAAACGG
Source organism: Dryobota labecula (assembly GCA_947523025.1). Lineage (NCBI taxonomy): Eukaryota > Metazoa > Arthropoda > Insecta > Lepidoptera > Noctuidae > Dryobota > Dryobota labecula. Next base: position 7,268,647 of record OX383292.1, read on the forward strand.
CAGTAAACTGTTTCAAAGTCTCTAATTCAGATAATTTATGTAAACAAAGTAATTTCAAGAAATGTCACTGTCAAAATGACAGGACAGTGGTGCAAAACATTTTATCATATTTTTTTTTTTTTTTTTGTAAATAATAGTCTATAAAATTAAAGTGAATTAATTATATCAACTATGCAAACAAAATACCGTCGCCAAACAATGTTTTGTGTAGTATGTCGGAGACACGGCCTATGATCGTCATAATCAGCCCTTTTAAGTCTACTGCTAGACGTAGGCCTCCCAAAATCGATTTCCACTCAAAACAGTTTTCATCCAAAATGTGGCTAGATATGCTACATACAATATGAATCTATGAATGAGAGTTGTGATATTAGTGTTGTTAAAGATGTGAAAATGTTTGGATCTCCTGCATTGTTACCAGTATCATAAAATATTTTATACCAGAAAATCTCCTTTTTTAATAACTTTGTTTAAAACCGAAAATTTATAAAAAATATTACAGTATGATTATTTTTTAATTATTATTTCTGAAATCCAGTACTTAAAAGAAAATGGAACCATTTTTTCGCCATTTTATGTGAATTTCCATTACGAAGATATTTTTTTGATATGTTATCCCCTTTGTTTACATAAATTATCTGAATTTGAGACTGGGTATAGATAAAATGTGTACTGAGTCTTAGAAGTACGCGTCCGCCTAAATAATTATTCCAAAAACTAGGTCCACGAGTATTTAGACGTCTCTAGTTTATTGACGTTTCCTTATCCAGCGAGTCTTCGGGACATTTAGATCGAGTAATGGAGTACTTTCGGTTTATGGATTATTAATGGCTATAAGACAACGCGTAGATTATCGTAACATTACTAAATTTAAAAAATTAAAGACCTAAAATTATGAAAACTTACCTTCATACTTTACAGATTTAGGACTGCTTATTTTATAAATATGATATAAAAATATAAACTTTTTATTTGTTATTGCTTATGTCAAAGAAAACCTGGCGTATTTAGGTTTTAATTGATTTAAAAAACAAATATTGTTAAACATTATCACCTAGTATTGTATTGGTAAGTACTTATCAAACTTAAACAAACAAATAATAATGTACGCTGCTCACTAGCGCGGGCCTGCGGGCGGTGATTAATGGGTAGTTCACCGTCCGGTCAGGACCAGGCCCGTGCCGGACGGCGCATACGTGTTCCACGCGCGCCTCAAAGAGATGTCAGCAACAACGAGGGGGCCCATTAGGGTCCAAGCCTGCCGGGTCAGCGGGATTGTCCGAAAGGGGTACCGCTGCCCCGCAACATAAAGGGCCAAGGAAGGAACAGGGCTGACACTCCCTTCCGCTCCACCCAGAGCGGGACGGGTCATTTGATGATTTCCCAAACTCAAAAAAAAAAAAAAAAGAACACTGCTCACCAAAGTAATAGTGATTCTATTAGTATGGACATTAGGTTTCGAAACGCAAAACAAATAAATCGACTCGCAAACTTCGAGTACCGAACCGAACGTCTCCGAATGTCACCAGAACTAACCAAGCTCGTGGGTCGCTACTAGACGCGAGTGTGGTAGTACGTGTAAAACGCCATACGCTTAAATACTCGAGACGCTTATAGGTGGTGAGCACATAATAGGTCTTTACGCGTCCAGCCAAAAACCTATTCCAGTAAATACATCTCACCTATACAGAGGACTTAAGACTTAAACGCAAGTGTGTCCCCTTCACATAAATGTACACTTACATATTCTAAAAGTAAGAGCACAGGGCAATGTTGCTGATGCAATGGTGTCATTCACCATACTGAATTATGTTTTTTTTATTAAACAGCATATTGTTTGCAGGTACTTATCTGTCTCGGTATATGTATTTATGAACGATTGCAACGCATCTCTTTGAGGCTACGCGAAGAAGAAGGCACATGTCAGACGCTCGCTGCGGTCGCAGTGGAGGCACTGTATCGCAAGTTTGAAACTGCCGTCGAACACAAAACCGGAGTCTCGAAACTACAACTTCTGTATGATGAAATCACTCAAGAGGAACAAACCAGGCAACAAAGAAAGGAACAGAAGAAACTAAAACGACGCAAGAAGAAGGAGCGGCAAGCAATTGAGAGCAAATGCAAAGTATGCTTAACCTGTTCTGTATTTTATTGTAGTTAAAATTTTAATCTCTACTAATGTAACATTTGTATTCAACACAGGAGGCTGATTCAGAGGAACCCGATGAAAAGTGCCAATGTGAAGAATGCCTGCTAGAGGAACGAGACACGCCGACTGATCTACTTTCCCCACGCGACTACATCAATCACCAGTGTTACGAGGCAAGTGGCGACGGCTGCCTGTCGTGTGAGGACGACACCATAAATAAACGTCGCTCACCCAAAAAAACCGGCAAGAAACGGACCAAAAACGGCAACCTCTCGCCCAACGAGCATTCCCAAGACTGTGGCTATTCATCCGGGAACAACGGAGGTTGCTGTGAAACCATGTCTGGCTCTTCCTCTCTCATGAGCTCGCCCGAAGGTTCAGAGGTGGCGTGTTCAGAAGGGTTCTGCAATCACGAGAGAGGCGACTGTTTAGATTTGACCAAGAACGATAAGACTTTATGCACAGGTTTTACACTTTCTCTACAAGAAATGTTAATGGTACGTTGTTACAATGTTACCTCCTTACTAATAAACGTTGTATAGCGTCTGTATAGTTACACAACGCTTTGTCTTCTTCTTTCGAAAGTCAAATTACTGACGAGTGAAAGAGAGAAATCGGTGTGTAACTATACAAACGCTATACAACGTTTATTAGTATGGAGGTTATTATATAGCCCCTGTATTAGAATTGTGTAGCAAGTCGTAACATACTTTCACTATTTTTAGGACACGTGTTCATCAGACGAGGAAGAGGATACCAGTTATATTCCTATAGAGGAAGTAATGGAATTCAAATCACGTAGAAATATAACCGAAAAAAGACAGGAGTTGCGACAGAACCTCCGCCAAAAATTCGCTCAGCTTTGTGTTAACACGCCGCAGATACCGCCGCTACTGCAGAAACAGGATAAGCAGGCTGCCTAGCTGGTGTAGTCTACCTGCCACATCATTCAACTGCACTTTGTAAACCAGTCATTTTACTCAGAAATGGCAATATACTATAACCTGCTTCCATGGTTTGTAGATGAATATACACCTTAAAATACATTACTAATATCCAGAAATTCAATAAGTCATAAGTCTTCTAATCTGGTCAGTCATTTACTGATTATAATGCATATTGTTTCATTCAATAGATATTATTGTTAAACGATATAATAGAATACCAGGTTAAGTTCTTCAGATATGTATATTGTCAATAATAATAATAACCAACCACAGTACAATGTCTAAATACTCAGAACTCTGCATTATTTCAATAGTAGTTGAAGATTAATAAGCAATCAGTGCAAATGTTGAATAGACTGATTTATGTTCTTATGTAAAACAACTTTTGGAATTTATATAGTTTCTCTTTTGATGAAAAATCTGTATACAATTAAATATCATGTCATCTTTTGTAAACTTCCAATATTAGAAGGAATCAATGTTAAACGTTATCTTATTTTCCTAAATTAATTTCTAAATAATAATATGCCATTTTGTAATAGATCCGTATAATGTAACCATAATGCAATAGATTAGTGTAAAGCGATTCTAATATAGCTAATAAATTATTTCAATCGAAAAATCTTTGAGTGTTAAAATCATATTCGGTAACATTGTGCCTAGCACTGGGAAAAATTGCAAGTGCAAGTTTGAATGATTCCAATAATACAATGGATTGACTGGATAAAAACCAGCATTTAATATATTTACTATTTAAATTGTTAGGAAGCTTAGTAATGAAATATTTAAAGTAGCATTTTTTGATCAAATTATTTTATTTCAATGCTTTATGTGACTCAATATTATGTGGTACATTATGAATTATTGCTCGTTATCAAAAATGCTTAGAAAATCAAAAGGTCGGGAGTTACCTTGGCTGTTTCGCCATTGTTATTAAAGTCGGAAAACATTTGTAAACTCAGTTTTGAATATACTATAATATAATACAGTGACAACAAGTTTCATTTTTAATGATAAAATTATCAAATTCAGTTTGTACAGTTTTATTTTTACAGTATAAGAAACAACTTTTTTAATTCCCCTATAAGCCTACGTCTCTTGTCACTCTCTTTACAACTGTCCAATACAAAGAGTTGCATTTGTTCCCCCAAAACCAAAAGAGTTTTTCAATGCAATTCTTCTGTCTGCATTCCATGGTTTTGATTCATTAGCAACATAATTCAAATCATCAACAGGTTCTTGTAAATTAATTGTAGGTGGTATAATTCCATGATGACAAGCCAATACAGTGAATATTGCTTCCAAATTACCTGCAGCACCTAGCAAATGTCCATGAGCCCCTTTCGTGGATGAAATAGATATATTTGAACTGTGATTGCTAAACATAGTTTTTATTGCTGTTGCTTCAATACCATCTCCTACAGGGGTTGATGTTGCATGAGCATTAATGTAAGTAATTGAATCTTTGTTGATGCTGCCATCTCTCAAAGCACGTCTCATTGACAACACTGCTCCACTACCATCATCCCTAGGAGCAGTAATGTGAGAAGCATCTCCTGATAAGCCATATCCTAATATTTCAGCATATATTTTTGCATTTCTTTCTAATGCATGCTGATACTCTTCTAAAATCAAAATAGCTGCACCCTCACCCATGACAAAACCATCTCTTTTTTTATCAAATGGTCTAGAAGCTTTTCCTGGTTCATCATTGAATGACGTGCTTAATGCTCTTAATCTACTAAACCCTGCTATAGCAAGAGGGCTGATACAAGCTTCTGCACCACCACACACCATGACATCTGCATCTCCATTTCTAATAAATCTGAAGGAGTCCCCTACCGAGTGTGCACCAGTTGCACAAGCAGTAGACACAGCATGATTTGGTCCTCTGAAGCCATACTTTATGCTTATGTGACCAGCTGCCATGTTTGGTAATATTCTTGGTACAAAGAAAGGGCTGACTTTGGTATAACCGATTTTTAATGCATCATTAGTGTCACAAACATCCTTTAAATCTATCATTCCCATTCCAATAGCTACTCCTGTAGCCTCTCTGTCGATATCAGATTCTGGGAACCATTTTGCATCTTCCAATGCCTCTGCAGTTGCAACAAGAGCAAGGCATGTAGCAGGAGCCATGGATCTTAGGTTGGCCTTCGACAATGCCATTGCCACTTTGTCATCTTTATCTGAAGGTATTAAACCAGCTATCCTACATGGTAATTTGGAATATTCATTGCCTTGCAGGGCTACTATACCACATTTTCCTTTCAAAATGTTTTGCCACACTAAATCAGTGCCTGTACCCAGAGGACATACAACTCCTAGTCCAGTAACAACGACTCTTCTTCGCTGCGGAGACTGCGAGATTGTTCTAATTTGACGGATTAGTTTCCCAGACATGGTTTATCTTTGATTACAATATATTCAAACATGAAACTTAATTTTTTTAAACAAGGTAGCGTTATTATTTTAAGGTTCAAGAATATGATTTTATTTTCATATCTTGCACATTTACATCTTATATATTATTTACGGTTAATACTAACTACTGTTTTTTAGTAACTTCAAAATAAAATTAACGATCTTTAAAAAATATAAACAAAAATAAAACCCATTTTTAGGTTACAGGTTTTTTTATATAATTAATTTATAATCTGTGGTTGGTTGTTTTCAGTGATGCCAGAACGTCCCAAAAGGGACGATTTTTGTCCGTTTAGACATCTTTACGTCCCTTCGATGTCCGTTCATATATTCAGTCCCTTTTCCGTCCCTTTTCAAATAGCCAACTACAATCATTTATTTTCTTATTACAAAAATGCGATTAAAATGTAAATACTAAAACGCAGTTTTAAAAATTACAAAAATGCGTAAAACTTTAAGTAAACGAAACGCGTGGCGTGTGAATGCAATTTCAGACCACTGGTGGTGCAGGTGCTGGCAAATATCGCCAGCCATCCTTTTTTCACGCGCAGTGATCCGTACCGCTTGGCTGTACCTTCCATGCACACAAACAACCACAATCATTCGGTTATTCAGCTGAATTCATTACGTACGAGAGTTACTACGATGCTAGTCGGTGTTTTATTTGAAATTGAGTTTTCATTTTGCGAGTTCGCGAGTTCAGGAATTAAGGATGTCGTGAAGATTGAGCCGACCAAAGACATGCAAAAAACAAAATAAAAATCTTGAATATCTTTAAAAAAAAAATCACCTTTTATTTGTCCTAAAAATATAACAGTACTCACACAAATTAATATTTTTCTAGCCGTCCTTTTTGTCCAAAAATCGTCCCATTTCAGATAGTGAATCGTCCGAAAATCGATGCAGGTACTGGCAACACTGGTTGTTTTTGACACTGGTTTTACAACGACCCTAAAGCAATTAGCCCAGGTACGCACGGATGATTAATTGATTAAGAATAGGCCGAGCGCGCAGTGGCGTCCTCATCGTTTTTTTGGTGATTTGATGGTTTCTTTTATTTTAGAATTATAATGCAGAAAATAAGCATGTTACGTTGTGCTTCACTAGACTATACGTTATTATTATTATTATTACAAACAGTAGTTTGTTATTTTTAAGTTTTATTGTAATCATTCAAATGGAAAATAGTGGCCACTAAGCTCCGTTTTAATGATTACAATAAAATATAACAATGTTCAACTACTGTTTGAAATAATAATAACGTATACTAGTCTTGTGAAGCACAACTTATCATGCTTTTTTTCTGCATTCTCATACTTAAATATAATAAAATTACCAAACGAACGATGAGGGCGCCACTGCGCGCTCGGCATCCTCTTGATGAGTTTGCAAAAAAAAAAAAACGGAGCAAATTTTGGAGACTGTCGATACAAGTAAAATCTAAGTAACTTGAAAGCGTTCGGTGACGATGACGCGAGTTCCATGATTTTTGTTAACCGAAAAAGTGCTCAACGCGCCTAAAGAAATTATTACTTCAAAAATTAACACTTTTCATGAAGTATGTTTTGAATACTTTTTAAGCCGTTATCGTTCATAGCACTCACATTGATAATGCTTATACGCGTACCGAATTGGCGTCAGCGTGAAAAGAATTTAAACATACTAACATTTAAAGAAAATATAGAATTCTTTTTTTTTTTCGCTCGGTATATTTTTTAACCATAACTATTTCTGAACCCAACATTACTCGTCCAAGTGACACTGGTGACACATTGACTGATACTGACAGTAAATGTTTGCTTGTTGCGATTTGTTGGTTGATCGTTGTTGCTCTTGCTCCAATTTGACATTGACAGTTGCCAAGTTTTTTCTTGAAACGTTGTCTGTTTGATTACAGTTATTTTTACAGAAAGGTATGTGTAACAGCAATTCACTAAAGTAAAGATAGTAGTTAGTGAAGGAATTCACAAAAGTAAGGCCTGAATTTAATTTCACTTCAAGTTGTCGACGGGTTTAGAAATTACGAAAGAATAACTTGAGTTAAAAATAAATTGATTGCAATATAAACGATGGTTGTTAAGGTTTTAATAAGGAATTTAAAATTAGTTATCTCAATAGCTGTAGTTTTCGGCGCTTTCATGTACCGTGATGAACTACAGTGGTTCTTTGAAACTTTCGTAAATGAAGTGGAAGATAAACCTGGTATTTTTACTTCAACTAAATTAGCTCAATTTAATGGAGTAAAACAAAATAACTTTTATTTAGCAGTATTAGGTACAGTATTTGATGTTACAGAAGGTAAAAGACATTATGAGAAGGGTGCTGCGTACCATTATTTTATAGGTAAATCATATTCTAACTATTTACTTCTGGGCGAAAGCCAGGTAGCCCGCAAAATTCACATTTTCTTATGTTTTTTCAATTTCCAGGTCAGTATTAGGTTGTGTGTTGATCAAAATATTATTTGCGACTATACCAAGTATGTATTTACAGAATTAATAATCAATACAGCTGTCCAAGACCAAGTTACCCTATTGGATGACTATTTAATGAAATCATTACATTTGACCTATGGCACTGAAACGTGGTCGCTCACAATGGGCCTTATTAGAAGGCTAAAAGTCACCCAAAGGGCAACGGCTAGGGCTATGCTTGGAGTTTCCCTTCGTGATTGAATCAGAAATGAAAAGATCCACAGGAGAACCAGGGTAACCGACATAGCTCGAAGAATTGCCAAACTTAAGTGGCAATGGGCAGGGCACATTGCTTGCAGAACAGATGGCCGTTGGTGCCGAAAGGTTCTGGAGTGGCGACTGCATACTGGAAGACGTAGCGTTGGAAGGCCTCCCAAAAGGTGGATCGATGACCTTGTAAAAGCCATAGGAATCCGCTGGATGCGGGAAGCACAGAACCGGTCGAGGCGGCTTTGCTTGGGGGAGGTCTATGTCCAGCAGTGGACATCTTTCGGCTGAAATGATTACATTTGAGGGCAATTCTCTGATGTTAATGATTATAATTCTGTAAATACATACTTGATACGGTTGCAAATCATATTTTGATCAACATACAAACTGCCACTGACCTGTAAATTGCAAAAAACAAGAATATTTAAAGCAGGCTACCTTTGCGCTTCCCCCATAAATCTATATCTATACTCTATACTAATATATAAAGCTGAAGAGTTTGTTTGTTTGTTTGTTTGAACGCACTAATCTCAGGAACTACTTGGAATTGAAAAATTCTTTTTGTGTTAGATAGTCCATTTATTGAGGAATATTATAGGCTATATAACATCACGCTACAACCAAAAGGAGCGGAGCATAAATAAAAAAATTTGCAAAAACGGGAAAAATTATTCCTTTTTGAAAGCTTCCGTTGCGTGCGCTGCGTAAACGGTTTAAGTTACGCAAATATCATGTAAGATGGAATTGTTCCTCTTTAAATGTTCTAAAAAAAAGTCCGCGACAACATAATATGTCTATCTTTTAAGATTGACTCACTATAACCTTTTTTATGGTAATCAAATTTGTTCTAAATTAATGCATTATTCGCAAAGGAGTTTTCATAAACATGGTATTAATCCTTATCCAAATAAATACGTTATTCATCACAAGTATTTAATTTTGAACAAAGTTGCCCTTACATCATTTCATTTCAATGAATATCTTAGGAGATATAACTGTTTTATAATAACTCTGCAGCAAAATAATGATCAACTCTGCGAGGTAGTCTATTCTAAAGCTGAAGAGTTAGTTTTTAGGGTTTCGTACCCAAAGGGTAAAATGGGACCCTATTACTAAAACTCCGCTGTCCGTCTGTCTGTCTGTCCGTCTGTCACCAGGCTGTATCTCATGAACCGTGATAGTTAGACAGTTCAAATTTTCACAGATGATGTATTTCTGTTGCCGCTATAACAACAAATACAAAAAAACAGAAAAAATATTTAAGGGGGGTTATTTAAAATATTTATCCCATACAACGGACATGATTTTTTTGCCGTTTTTTTTGCTCCGCCCGCGTGGATGTCGGTTATCGCGTAAAAAAGTAGCCTATGTCCTTCTCTATATCCCAGGCTATATTCCTGCCAAATTTCATGTCGTACGGTTCAGCGGTTTAGGCGTGAAAACGTAACATACAGACAGACAGAGCTACTTTCACATTTATAATATTAGTATGGATAGCTTTTGCCCGCGGCTCCGCCCGCGTGGATGTCGGTTATCGCGTAAAAAAGTTACCTATGTTCTTCTCCATATCCCAGGCTATATCACTGCCAAATTTCATGACGATCGGTTCAGCGGTTTAGACGTGAAAACGTAACATACTGACAGACGGACAGACAGATAGACAGACATACAGACAAACAGACAGACAGACAGATTTACTTTCACATTTATAATATTAGTAAGGATTTGTATGGATGGTACGAAACCCTTCGTGCGCGAGACCGACTCGCACTTGGCCGGTTTTTTGTTTTTTGAACGCGCTAATCTCTGGAACTGCGAGTTGGATTTGAAAAAATCTTTTTGCATTTTACAGCCCAATTCTTGAGGAAGAATTACATTCCTATTAACTAGGACACAATTTTTTTTTAATGAAATTTCAGCGAAAACGAAGTAAAAGCACGTGCAGGCAATGTGTTGCGACGGGGTGGGTCGGGAGAACAAGAAATTTAACGCGGACGAAGTCGCGGGCAGAAGCTAGTTAATTATAAGATTACTAGAATTCAAACATAATTTTATGTGTATTGTAATATTCTAAATAATTCAGGTAAAGATGGCTCAAGATCTCTTGTTACTGGTGACTTCAAAGATGAAAGTAATGAGAAGGACCATGTCATGGACTTGTCCTGTAATGACTTACTCACACTGGTCCATTGGCGGAATACATTCAGGAAAAAGTATATTGAAATTGGTAAGCATTCATTTTTGCATTATTGTGTTCTGAAGCATATTTTTTATGTACTTATAATAGTCTAGTGCTTGCAAACAAAGTGTTTGATTGCTGCCCAGCAAATACTATAATCCAACTAAAACATAGATTAAAAAAAACTATTACAGGTACCCTCACAGGACGATTCTATGACAAGAATGGCCAAGGAACAGCTTACTTGAAGGAGTTTTACGATAAAATAAAGCAATGTGAAGTAGAAAAAGAAAGTTCTAGAAAAGAAGATCAAAAATATCCGCCTTGCAACATTGCTTGGAGTGCTGAGGAAGGCACAAAAGTGTGGTGCACCACATCAAGGTTCTTATTTTTTATTTGATTTGCATTAGATGTCTCTTCATCTGTTGTGTTTTTTTTAAATATGGTCATCATCATCAACATCATTCTATTCTCCTTATCACAATTTAGAGCTGTGGTGGCCCAGTGATAACGGCCGCGGCCGCGACTTATGAGTTGTAGGTTCGAACCTCGACAGGCGCTTTACTTTGTTTAAATTATTTCATCACCACTGCTCTCAAAACGGTGAATGAAAACTGTGGAGAAACCGGCATGTCCTAGAATCAAAAATTCGAAGACAGGTGACATCTACCAACCCGCACTGGGCCCGAGTGGTGGGTTAAGACCCACTCCCTCTCATCAAGAGGAAGCTTGTGTCCCAGCATTGCGAACATTATAGGCTGATTATGCTATTGTGGCGGTATCAACAACGTCACATGCGAACAACGCATCAAAGACCTGACGTCACAAATCCTGCATCGCGCTATTAGAGTTTACCGCGCGACTAGCATATATACAACATCCCAACATCAACCGTTGGGCACTTGCCCACCAGACACAATACCCGTCTGGTCGGAGGATCCTTCCTTTACTATAGAGTACTATGAGTGAACTTTACACCCTGTTCCTCATACCTCTAAACTATCATCTTCATTGACAGCCTTGATCCACCCATTTCTGAGTATAGGTCTCCTCCGTTTTGTGCCATACTTTCCTGGTCTGTGTGAGTTTCATCCAGGTGTTCCCCACGACCTTCTTTAGGTCGTTATTGGTCTGCCAACGTTCCTTTTACCATTCCGTTAGGGCTCTGCTCCATCTGACATCACCACATCTAGCCAAGTGTCCTGCCCGTCTCTATTTCAGAGATTATGCTTTACATACATACATAAACTCACGCCTTTTTCCCATGGGGGTAGGCAGAAACTAAATAGCGCCACCTGCTACGCTCCTTACATACTCCTTTTGCTTCGTTTATATTCATACATCTGCTCATACATGCATGCCGGTTGCGAGTGCTACGCACCTGACCTTTCTGGAGAACATCACCAATTAGGTCACTATTATGTTCAAGGGCGTCCCCTCCAGGGGCGTCGTTTCCACTCACATCTGCCTTGTTAATACCTTTTGTAAGTCGCCTTTCATTCATCCTCTCAACATGACCAAACTATCTAAGCATACTCTTCTAAATTTTTGTCACTACATCTTCTTTTAAACCACACCATTGCCTTATCACATTATGTTACTCGTATATCACAATTTATTTATTTGGTGTCGGCGCAGCATGCATTCTTCCATACTTCTCTAATATTCAGCATCTCCGTAGTCAGCCCCCCCCCCCCCCCCCTGGCTAGAAAAGGAGTGGCTACCGAGTTTTTTTTTTTTAACATTGCCCCACTCTAGGAATTTCTCCTGTATCGTGGGTGCGTTTACAAACATTTAAACTCACATACACAAAACAGCCAGACTCGGAACAACTACTTGTAGATCATACAAATATTTGTTCCGAGCGGGAATCGAACCCGTGACACGCAGCGCAGCAGTCAATCGCTTAACCACTGCGCCAACCGTGCCGAATAATAGACAAACTAATACTAATACGACTATTAGAGAAGTATTGAAGAAAAAGACAGGTTGCGCCGACCCCAAATAAATTGGGATAAGGGCAGGAGAATGATTAGTAGTCAGCCCCCTTTCTAGCCCTGTTAACTTTCACACAGCCCATCCTTTAGACATGGGTAGCTCGTGAGTGAGTGATAGAAAAGAGCTTTTCGATTGACGTCGCTCTCGATCACTTACTCGCTCGCTAAATAGCTCACTAGCTCAGTTAGCTCACTCGGACTCACCAATTCAGTACTTCAGCGACACACCGATGATAGACATGGGTAGCTCGTGAGCGAGTGATAGAAAAGAGCTAGCTCTTTTCGATTGACGTCGCTCTCGCTCGCTAAATAGCTCACTAGCTACAATAGCAATAGTGGACTTTTAAATAATTCTTTCACAGAATTATTTAAAAGTGTAATCATTTGAATTTATATTAATTAAAAGATGGCTTCTCAACGAAAGAAATCGTTCTTTCGACGCGCGTGCGGCGTGAGTCAAATGAGCTAACAGTCGGCGTCTGAGTCACTGAGCTATAGATGAGCCAGTGAGCTAGAAGAGTGACATAGCTTTTTAGAGTGCTCTTTAAGATTTGAGATTTTCTACAGCAATTTCTGAACAAGCTTATGCCCGAATGCAGGCAGAGATTCGTACAGACTGATTAATTCAGACGTGAACTTGCGATTGTGCGTACGCAAATCTGCCATTTTTCAGCTGAACGACGATTAGCCTCTACTGCGGCTTGAACACTGAGCACATCAAGCTACACGAAACTGTCAAATTTCTCCAAACGATTTTAAACTTTAAAATGTTGGTGAATAAATTCAAAATCGAACGAGAAAATATGACAGATTGTGGTAACTTGATGTGCTGGCCACCGTACACACCGGCCTGCGCAGGCAAAACTGTGGTGAAACTTGTGCGTGTGGTAGCCCCATTACTCTTATAGGCACCAGCTACCACTAAGTGATAAAGGCCACTAAATAAAACTACAAAATAAGACGGATGTTGTGTCTGGTGGGCAACTACCCGACGATTGATGTCGGGACGTTGTATTATATATGCCAGTCGCGCGATAAACTGTGCTTGCGCGATGCAGGACTTGTGTGAAGTCAGGTCTTTGATGCGTAGTTCGCATGTGGCATTGTGGATGCCGCCACATCACTCCCCTCTGGAGACCAGAGGTCGATAGTGGGCTGAGTCAGAGTATAGTTCATGCTTGCCAGGGCCAGTTAGGTTCCAGTGAGTCGGAACCGGATGCCGCTTATGCCGTTCACGGTGAGTCGGAACTTTCTGCGGAGATTCCCTAGTGAGTCGGGGTGGTGCTGCGTTATGCTCCAGTGAATCGGATGTGGTACAGCGCCGGATTTAGGCTGACTTCTGGCGACGTCCTGGAGAGGATTCATGAGCTCTTCTTGTTGACCGGCCGCAAGTGCAGTGTGCTGTGCCAAGGTAGCTGATGTGGCCCAGGGTGCTGACCAGGAATGGGCGTTTGCTGCATGCTGTGGTCAGGATACCCGTTGAAGCCGTGGGTGCTGGCTGGCTGTGTGACTCGCCGCTCGAAAGCTTGAGGAAGTGATGATGATGTCACGCTGAAGTAGTTGCACGAAGACTGGGCCTCAAGTCTGCTATTACAATAGTGTCAGAATGGTCTCTTCATTGTGAGTTTTTGACAGATTTGCCATACAAAAACTGTCAAATACTCACAATGGCGAGACCATTCTGACACTATTGTAATAACAGACTTGAGGCCCTGTACTGATGTTCATGTTCGGGGTCACCAGTTTTAGAGGTTTGAGGAACAGGGTGTAAAGTTAACTCATCCTCCATATAAAAGGGGATCCTCCGACCAGACGGGTGTTGTGTTTTTGTGGGCAACTGGCCAATTGCTCGACGTTTGGTGTCGGGATGCACATTCTGCGTCAAACCCGTTTATACGCCAGTCGCGCGGTAAACCCTGCTTGCGCGATACAGGACTTGTGTGACGTCAGGTCTTTGATGCGTAGTTCGAATGTGGCGTGGTAGATGCCACCCCCAGTCCCAAGACAGACTTCACTTTGTAGTTGAATAAGATTTCTCCCCTATATCGATATACGTCACGGTCATGTAAGTGCAAATATAAGTTTGTAATCGCAAAAAAAAAAAATGTTATGTGATAAAACTAGGTACAAATTAACGATCTTTGGACTTTTTCCTTAACTTGGTCTGTGAGACCTTGCTTTTTGCCAAATTTTATGATTCTTGGTCAACGGGAAGTACGGGTTTTGATTTATTTTGGAGTATCAAAATATGTCGCATACTTGGCTGGTTTTTTTATTGCGTTGACTTAGAAACTTGACTTTGTTAGAAATCCAAGGGGCCGTAGACCTTTGTATATGATATTAATTTCAACTTGATACCTCGGCTTTCCTGAGAAAAAGGATCTTGACAGACAGACAGACAACAAATTGATTTTATAAGGGTTAGTTTCTTCCTTTTGAGGCATGGAACCCACTAAAGATGAAATAAGGTACCAGCTAGTTCTTCGCCAGCACCATAAAATTGTGAAGGTTCATGATTATTATGTTATGTTTCTATTGTGACCCAGAACAATTTCTGCTACGTTATAAAGTATCCATGACATTCCATGGTTTTGGAGTGCCACTTTTCTTGATGTTTCAAGAATAACATCCACAATTTTTTTGCTTTTGAAAAATAAACTTCTTTTGAACAAAAACTGGTAGTGGATTCTGATCACATCCACTACTAGTTTCTGTCAGCTTTAATTTTTGTCTAGTTTTTTACTTTTACAATATTATTTTCTACCTGGCTAAACTTTTACGAATGAAAAAAATATCCTTCAAATATATTTCACCTATTTATTACAGCATGAAAGTAATGAGGAGAGGAAATTCTCTTTTTGAGAGAACAACGGATGAAGTAAATAACACTTGCTTTGTTTTTTGTAGTGGTGGTGTGAAAAGGACCTGGGCAGGTGTTCCTCGCCAGCTCTTCACTCCTGGGGTAGAAAAACCTCGCTGTGTGTGCCTCAATGGAGTTGATCAAGATTTTGTAGGACTTTTCAAAGAATATGATAACTGTCCTAAATCATCTACAGAGTGTGTAGTTAAAACCTAACTTTTATGTGGTTGATGCTTCTTATTTAAGTTTTGCTATTTACTTGTAATGAATAATTTAAGATTTTTCCACTTATTGCAAATGTATTTAAGTTTCTTGTTTAATCTCAAAAATTCAGACTATATAAAATAATAAATACTTAATCATTATGTGAATTTTATTTTGTACAGACAGACACAAGTAGAACAATACCATGTTGGTAATATAAAACTAATTACATATCCTTATCTTTAATTGGCAGTGAAGTTTCTGTTTTTATTACTTCATCCAACTCCAAACATTCTATAGTTTTGAGGAACACTTGCATTGGTATTTTCTTTCTATTCAAGTAAGATTTGTTTCCCAAGAGTTTCTTTATTTTGGCTCTGCGTTTCTTAATTTTTTCTTTTGTGTATTGATTACCTAATTGGAATGTTAGCAGTCTTTTTACTTTCCTTCCGCCTATTAGCACTTCAGTCTCACTATTTTGAGCTTTAGGCTCTTCGTAAATAGTTTCCAAAGTCTGTGACAAAGATTTAACTTTTTTGTTCAGATATAATGCTTCTATTTGTTTAGGGTTTGCATTTTCAGTCATAATCCGCTTACTTGGCTTCATACTAACTCTGCGATTCGATGATTTACTTGCTTCAGGCATTATAGATTTTCTCTTTCTTAATACTCGTGATGGTAATTCAGGCACTTGAGATTGCTCTTCTGTAGCTTCAGTATTGGAGTCGTCAATCTCCATTATATCTAAATGTGCCATTTTATTCGGCAACTCGGAGTCTAGTCTGTGAAAAGTAAACTACTTTGTATCTCAAGAGAAAAAGGCTTGAACATAATCGAATACAAGTAAGAAAATTGCTTACCTAGACGCATCCATTATTTTGGCCAATATTAACTACTTCTCACATAATTTCTGTGTTTTATCAACACACACGTTCATTGAAAACAGCTGATAATTGTAAAAAAAACCGTTGTAATTAATAACTAATGTAAGAGCATAAACAGAACAAGCGCGCCACGAAATGTGGCAGTCTTCTGGAATTAAAAACTGAAAAATGAATTTGGTGTTGCCAATTAAATGTATAAATTAGCCAGAACTTACGTTGTCGGTTCTACTCACTTGCCACTTAGTGCAACTCAAAGAGTTTATTAAACTAGACAACTTCTATAATCCAGAAGCCCTAGTGTAAGTTTATTTTAACCATCTCGAATTTACGCATCGAGCGCGTTCAGCACTCCGATTGGTGAAGGGCCAATCGGAGAGCCGCACGCGCTCGATGCGTAAAATCGAGATGGTTAAAAGAAACTCACACTAGGGCCTCAGAATCACATAAACGTGTACGTATGACAAAAACCGATACTCGTCCGTTATAGCGTAACACACATTCAATCGCAATCTGAATGATTTTGAAACAGATTGCTAATCAATTGCTTCATAAGTTCGAAAAATTTGTCTGCTCAACAACGTAAATAACGCAATAAATGTTGTTGAACTGTCAAAATGAAACCGATTCCTACTAATAGTGTGTTACGCAATAACGCAATTAGGCATCTGGATCCGCAACTTTCAAAGTCCACCCCAAAACAAGCCAAGTCAAACGCCATAAACATTTCTATTTGTGATGGTTTGTCGTAGTTGGGTTTGGCAAGCGTGTGGAGGCGGCATTATAGTAACGGTTTTTAGCCTGAAGTCTCATGCTGTCCATGGAAAATGTACGAAATTATGTCTACTAGTGCCAGTTACACACGCAGCGACTAGTAGCCGACGACTTGCTGGCGATTTCAAAATCTCACGTCTACACACAAATTATGACAGTAGTTTTGTTGTTAAGAGGGCGCTTCCGGTGCACTAACTCAAGTTTCATATTGAGACACGAAGAAACAAAATCGACCACATTCCTTATGATCGTATTTTGTTGCTTTGTCTCTCAATATGAAACTTTTTATAAGGTATTAGAAAATTCTAGACACACTTAACGAGGTTGCTGATTGAGCCGTGTTTCATAATTCCTTCTCAGTCACGAGATAATATTTTTTTAAAGGAGTGCCGCTAGTGGACCTGTGAGCGCCTTCATAAGTTCTTTTTGGTCGAAAATGTTATAAACTCTTACAGAAACTACAGCGGGGTTCTTTATCTTTGGGTGACTTCATGAAGAAAGTAATATTTTTACAGTTATTAAGTAACTTGTACGTGTGACTTGTAGATGTTGGCTTATAGTAGAAACACAATTTAAGAAAATGAGTTTCTTCATTAGATAGAGCACCTGCTGAAATTCGAAAAAGATTCCAGCAGCTCTAGAGTTGGGCAGAAAAATATGCCTTCCAAAGGCTTGCAATGTTTCGATGACGACGAATGCAACCTCTACCATGCTCCTGAAGATAATGACAGAGAAGAGCTAGGGTTGTGTGCGCGCGTTTTCGTAGGTACAGACGCCAGCACATCAAGCTACTACAATCTGTCAAATTTATTTAATAGATTTTCAACTTTATCACTACAGTATAAGGTTCAAAGTTGATTGCGAAAATTTGACAGTTTCGGGTAGGTTGACCTGCTGGCGTCTGTACAACAAACTGTAAAAGAGAGCTTATTGATTCCGGCCCATAATGGGGATTATTGAAGTTTATTTTTTTATTCAAACTTCCAGGTTAAAGTCCTAACCTAACCTAAAATTATAATATTGCGTAGTTGCGAAAATAGGGGGGGGGGGGGTCGGCAAATTTAGGGCTGGCCCCGGGTGGCAGAAATATATACTACGCCACTGCGGGGTTCTTTATTTGTTGATTTTGTATAATTTCAACCCTCTTTGGTCCATGAAACTATGAACCTACAGCTCTTCCCTTACTTGCTTGGGACGAACTGCTAATGTGACCAACTGCGAACGCAGGACGAAGTGCGAATGGGACGAAGTGAGCATAACATAACCCAGTAAAGCAGCGATGCTAGGCGTGCAATATGAAAATTTACATTATTAAAACAGAGTACACTCTGAGCAAAACAAAAAAAAACGCGGATAAACAGGTCGAGTACAGAACCTTTTTTTAAGTCGGTTAAAAAAAAAGTTATTTTCGCTTATTGTACCTAATCGATGAACTATCCCACCCCATTTTTCGGAAAGTAGTGCTAATAACTCATACTATAGGCACGCCTTGAAATAACCTCGACTGTTACGAATGTCAATATGGGTGTGGGTGGGAATCGAACCCACGACAGTTGAAATCGACACGGTGCACGGTGGCCAGCACATCAAGTTACCACAAACTGTCAAATTTTCTTGTTCGATTTTGAACTTCGAGTAGCTGCACAGTTTCGTGTAGCTTGATGTGCTGGCCACTGTATGTACCTTCGTGTCGTAATGAACTGAATGCGCTAACTACATAATGAATGAGACTTATACCAGTTTTCGCTATCACTACGCGACACCTAATAATAGCGCCCTGTTGGATTTTCAGATCTCGGCGCTAGGCAGAGCGTTGAAAATACAAAAGCACGCTTTTATTAGACATTTACATTTAGGTATCGTAGCAGTAAAAACTGGCATTAGGCTTTCTAAGGGACTAAACACACTTATTCAACTTTTGTCCATAGAAAACAATTTTGTATGAAGATGCGTACGCATTCGTTGAGCTTTCCGCGTCTATTCAGTTTTCGCGGCAAACAGGTATAAAATGAGGACAAATGTGTTTTTATCATGCGTATTTTTATAGAGTTTAGCATTGTCCCGCTGCGTTCAGCGCTGTTCCGCCACGTTCAGGGCTGTACGCGGTAGCAACTAATTGTCGACGAGGAGTCAGGAACAGTCCATGTTCAGCGCCGAACGTGGCGGAACATAATAATTTTAATATTTTCTTTTAATTGGGGTATCAATGTCGCGTTTTCTCCAAACTTATATTTCTCCAAAATGGGTCGACCCACTGTCGTTTGCGTTTTAATTTATTACGTTTTTTTTTGCAAGAAACGAAACGATAACAATATCGCACATAGAACTGTCCATGTTGAGGGCACAATACTAAATTAATAGATTACCGTGGCCATGCCAGTGTCACACTGCGCAGCAAATCGCTTCTCAATTTTATTATCCAGCGACGTACGTAGTAGATAGAAGCGCTTCAGCGGAGATAACACGCTATGACGGCTTTTCACAATCTTACGATGCTGTACGCGGCTGATAGAAGCATAAAATGCAGGGTTGCAGACCTAGAGCTAAGCTAGTTTAGCTTAGCTTGCACAACTGACGTAGTTTTTCATACTTGTGATCATAGTTTGCGGTCTGCATACAAGTATGAAAAATTACCTCAGGTATGTGAGCTAAGCTAAACTAACTTTGTTTAGCTTTTAGTCTGCAACCCGCATAAGTGTGACCAAAATCGTTAAGAGAAACGCGAATAGAGCTGAATAAAGGCTCCTTCAAACAGGCGCGACACAAAGACACCGCGTGCCGCGCGACCTCTTTGTGTCGCGTCTGTTTGTAGGAGCTATAAATGTAGTTAGTCCTTAACAAGGAAACGATGAGCTTTACCTTTGTGATTGTGAGGTTATTATTATCACACTGCACCACGCTCCGTCGCGTAGCGCGGGACGGCAGTTTTATAGAAAAAACACAATCTGCACTCCCGCGCGTATTTTTTGCTATGGCCGCCTCGCGCTACGGAGCGCGGTGCAGTGTGATAACTGCCTTGCCCAGTGATAAGATGCGTAGCAGTACCTACTGCACAACATAACAAGAGTTTGCGAGGAGCTAGACAGATTGACACAACTTTGAAAAGCTTGAATATTATAGTGAGAAATGAAACACTTGTCGTTTATAACGATTTATTGTACAAAACAATAATACATTAAAATGTACAGGTATGTTTAAACTTTTGGACTCAGGTCCCAAACACTGGACAATCATGTAATTATCCTTCCCTTACAGACACCATATTGCTCGTCGAGGCGTCAGCACTAATAGAAATGACTCGACTCTAGATAAGCAAACTAGATTATAAGATAATAAAAATATAACAATAAATTAATGAGTGCTCTCAACTTAAGTACACATCGTCTATCGCACTGCGTCTGTCGACGGGCACCATGTAGTCTTTAATTAGAACAACGTAATATAACAAATTGATTAAACCTCCTAAGCATACTGTAGTATATACACATTATGAACAACATTATGTCCCCTCTGGTGAACTAGCGCAGGTGAGCAGGTGGACCGGGCGGCGCCCCGGCCCGCCTCGTCGCCGCATCCACCACTCGCGCCTCTGTTCCACCGCTGGCCCTGGCCTATCTAGCCTAGCCTAATCGTAGTCTTACGTGACGGTCTTTTTTTATTCGTACACATCTAAAAGCCAATTAACATTACACCGGGAGACGAGAGCGGTAGAAGTAGCAGAGAGAAGCGGGTTGAGGTACTATGATTCGGTGGCGCTTACCACTTGTCAACGACCACCTCGTTCACTGCAAAACAACGAGAGTGTTAGTGTCGTGTGCGCTCGAGCGGGGCTGCCGTCCGAACTTACTAGGTCTTATGAAGATATCACAACCGTGTCGTAGTTACATTAAATGTGTAGTTTCACTGCGGGATCACAACAAACAATGAGTGTTCATGGAATATGTGCGTGCAGTGGCGCTGCGACGGTGATCCGGCGCTTACATCTTCCAATCCGGCTGGGCTGGGGACACAAGGACAACACCACGTTAGAGCATGCGGGAGCGTGCGCGGCCCGCCACGGTCGTACCTGCCGTGGCACGGCCCTCAACTAAGTTTTGCAATTCACAAACAATTGTTTTGTTGTTTTTATTGCTTGTTCATATGTTTTTGTAACCATTCTTTAATTCGTTTTTTAGGCGAAACATTATCGCTCCGGTTACAGATCAAGTTGGCAGTGATGTTCAAAATGCAACTGTTTGCGTTGGCAGGTTGAAGTATCACACACAACAAGATATATCTTAATTCTTGCAAAACTTGTTATATAAAACTTGTTAGCGAGGAATAGAATAGTAATTAAACAATTATTTGTACGCTAAGGACATGGGGTTTCAATACATTGGGTCACCAGGGGTGGTATCTAATTCCATAATCAAGGGGTATGTGTCATGGTCATGTGTCACTACTGGATTGTGAAGGGAAATAATTCAAACATTAATGTTGTTGACTATTTTAATATGTAAAATGTATAAACGACTGTACATTTCAATAAGTTAATCTGATAAACGCAACAAGTTCCAGGAGGTTGGGGGACATTCACAACAAAGGTTTTTGAGCATGCCCTTAACTGTGCAGTGTATAATTATGTGGGATCAATCCTGGGTACAACAACTACTGGTTCAAGAGATATGAAGGCAATAGGTAGTTTCAAGATATCTCGAATATATGGGCAAATCATTCAATGAAGTGTTTTGTGTTTCTTTAAAATATTATATTCGCAAGGTATGTGTGTTGCATATAGAAAAAACACAAAATAAATATCAACTTCTAACGGTTGTAGTCCTTTCAATCAAGTCTTGTTTATAGATTTGGGTATACACATAAATAATTTATAATACTACAATATATAATTGTTAATGCATCATATCAAAAACTGCACTCTTTAAAGTCATAAACCATGCAATGTTCACATGCAATTTTTATTACTCTTCACTTCATAAAAAAAAAAAAAACATGTACGTACTAACCTTGTACCACACTTAACTGAACAAATTTTGATTCGGGTTTTATAAACTTAAAAGTAATATTATGTCTCGATGGTGAAATAATTGATATAAATGGTTAATTTTAAGAACAGGAGACCAACTAAAATTACATCAATTAATAAATATATAGATAAATTCGTCATAATCGTAGACCAGTGACGGATCTGAAATTTATGTTGAACTCTGCCGCGCGTGCAATAACAGCAGTAAGTATAATTTTTGTCCAAATAGAGTCAAACATAGATTCGGAATCAGCGCAATGAGCTGATTCCGAATCAATGCTCAACTAAATTTGGACTAAAATTATACTTACTTATACTTACTGCTGTTATTGCACACGCGGCAGAGTTCAACATAAATTTCAGATCCGTCACTGTTCTACGATTATGACGAATTAAAGTATTTTACCGTACATGGGATTTTTATGCCGATTTAAGTTCGTACATACATAGACTATATTGCTTTATTTCAATAAATTATTTTGTAGTAATATAATGTAATAAATAGACATTTTACATAATACACAAATTCGTTAATAGTGTATAATAATTATATTGAAACAAGGCTTGACATGATATTGTTTCGATGTATATGAAGGTCACTAGTAGCGCAAGTAATAGTTGTGACGTATTACTTGAGCTACGAAGGGTGTACGCGGGCGGAGTGCATTTAACTGCCAGTAATCAGCATTGTAAGGATGTTAGCACGTGACTGCCAGACCGTTGCCGACCACATCGTTGCTGCAACACAACTGCACAGTCGGACCCATTCGCTGCCCAGATCAAAAATACATTTTTACTTGTAAGCCATTAATTGTTTGGCAAATTTATATACTTAGATTTGGTCTCGCTAGTCGGGTCCTGGGCATGAACAAGTCTAAGATCTATAGTTACGTATAGCGTCGACTCGCATGCGGGTTGTAGGTACACGAATAAATTATTTTTCGACCCTTATGCTGGGTGCTTGGCATCGAAAAGGTACGACTGTACAGTAGTTAGCTTGTAGTAACAATGCTGTCGATCCGACCGTATGATCCTGTAGTCTATAAATGCAATCCACCTGAGTTCACACTAAGGCATGAGGTTAGTTCAGCCTAGGGACACATTCATTAGTTAATATTAGCTTAAATTAATAAGAGCGCTTCTCAATACCAAAAAAGGTTTGATAAAAGAAAAAAGAAATGCATACAGGAATGTTAAGAAGCAACCACAGTGAAAGGACAGAGGAGAAAGATATTCTTTTGATAACAGTAACTACCTATGCTGAGAATAATATTGTAACCACGTCCCTAATAATACACTTACGATAAATTACACTAAGCTAACAATGCACAATACTATTAATTAATAGTATGTTTTATAACATGTCTGCTGTCCATACGGACAAGGTACTGAGCTATGTGCGAGTTCACTATAATATATTTGAATGCGGAGCTTCCCATGCTACTGTATACAAAATGTATCAAATGCAATTAATCTAACTTATAAATACCGTTCAATAAAACCAATTTTTGGTGTTTCATTAGTTAGCATTTATAATGAAGGTCTTCACAGCCACTTCACATCAAATATGTTTATAATATTATGTATATGTACTCAGTAAAGGAAGAGAATATTAGTCGAACTCACGAATTTGTAAAAAAAATGAGCTCCAATAAATTTATTGTCTCGCACATACAAAATGCATAATCACTAGAGCGGGCCGCATTGGCTGCCACGCTCAGTTAGATCTACTCCTAAGCAGTACAGACAACTACAACACTGATGGTAGCTAGTCCGACGCGGCGACAGTCACTTGTTCACTACCGGTCCTATGTCCGACACCAGGGCGCACAGGGTCACTTCACACACCAGGTGCGCCAGAATTAGCATTCCAAACTGTTAGATGACTGATACTGTGGTGAGCGCAGCTCATAGTCTATCGGTTTCCACAGTTAAATTCCGTGCGCTACCCACACTCGAAATAACTTAACAGTTCACACACGAGAATAGAAAATTTAAACTGCAACATGAATAGAATAGGTGGGTGGCGCAGAAATCGATAGGAGGGTATTAGATGTGAATCAAACGGGGTGGTGGCACGGCACACGGGGGCGGGCCGGCTTATAGAGGGCCGTAGATGATGAGGCCAAAGAACACGGCCCACATGAGCACAATCCATTGCATGCCGTCGAGCCAGTGCATCAGCTGCGAAGCCTTCTCACCGTCGGAGATCTTGCGCGCGACGAACTTCAACACCTCGTCGAGCAGCACCACGGGTATCGAGAACTTCATCACCGTGATCCACTCGTCGATGGACAGCGGCGTCACTTGGAACACGGCCTGCGAACACATGCATCAGAACACATAGGAGTTAGCATATCCACTACCGACAACTGCATCCGTGCGACGACTGGAGCGGTACTCACCGACAGGACCTCAACGTAGAGGATGACGAAGTGGAGGGTGAAGGAGAGAGCCATGGAGCCGACCAGCCACATGTTGGACCACGGCGGCATGGACACCAGCGACTGATTCTCAGACAAACTGTTCATGGCGTTCAACATCTCAATTGTTACTAATACGGACAGGGCCATCGTCATAGGGTGAGGGTCAGTGAAGATCTTGCAGTCGATGCCCTAAAATCGCAAAAAAAATATTGAATATTCGTTATGACAAAAAATGACAAGTATGAAATTGAGTGAATTGTAAAATAGCGTACCTTGAACTCATCACCTCCGCCGAGGCACTGCAAGTGGTGGGTAAGCTGCCAGTAAGTCATACCGGGTCCGTAGGGCGAGTACATGAACCACCACGACGCAGCGCCGACGGTAGCGGCACCGACGTATCCACCAATAGCCATGTACCTGGCAAGGTATCAAACAGTTAAAACAACTGAACAATTTATTACACCATTGGAGTTTTCTCCAATTGTGGTGTTTTGCAACTCCAAATTTATGATGTTGCTTGTATCCCAGTGTGGGCAATTTTTTATTGTAAAAACAATTAAAGATTAACAATAATTGTTAATTGTCACCCTTACTACTAACAATTGATCAAACGTACTTGTGGAAAATTACAATTGATTAATTGTTCATCTTTTGGCTATGAGAATCTTAAAACTATTCTGCAAAAAAATCTCTATATTTAAAAATAATTTAGACACAACTAAAATCGAATTTGACAGTCGCGACTCCACTTGGTATTTTTTTTTTTTAATTCGCAACGTGGTACTTATTTGTTTGCCCTAACCCGTGAATTTTTTTAGAGCCTGAGGCGCTCATAGGAGGCAGCCTTGACGTGTTTTTTTATGGAATTTATCACTTTTTGTATGGAAAATATGAAAAATTATTACCTACTTAGTATTTATTAGTGCCATCTTAGTGCTGTCAAACTGAAATATAGTTGTTGTCACTGGAGTCAATTTCAGAATGGGAAATCGTCGTTTGACAGGAATAAACAAAATTTTGGTGATTTTAAGTTTAGAGGCATTTGTGACAAGAGAATCGGCATCAATGTCGTACAATTTGTGACTTTTTGGCAGAATTGTCATTGTCACTGTCACATAATTACTTTTAATTGATTTTGGTAAAGGTAAGTAAATTAATTGTTAGTTTTAATTGTTTTATAGAACAATTAACAAAATTAATTGCAATTATTTTAATTGCGAGTTACGATTAACATACATTAATCCAAATAATTTAATTGTTGCAATTAAACGTTTAATTGCGATTAATTTTATTGCAATTACTTTAATTAAATAATTGATTAACGCCCAACACTGCTTGTATCGTATTTATACCTGAAGAACAGCCATCCAGAGATCAGACCCTCATCGGCCTTACGGGGGGGCTTGTCCATGATGTCAAGATCAGGTGGGTTGAAACCGAGGGCGGTAGCGGGCAGACCGTCAGTGACCAGGTTGACCCACAACAGTTGCACGGGGATCAGAGCCTCGGGCAGACCCAGGGCGGCAGTCAAGAAGATGGACACGACTTCACCAATGTTGGAAGAGATCAGGTAACGGATGAACTGCTTCATGTTGTTGTAGATGGCACGACCTGAAGTTAAAAAAACAGCTGTTACAAAAACTATATGAGCTTCACTGACAAGAGTATTAGACATAACCCGAAACTCGTTTGGTCCTTCGTCAAAGTGAAAAAGTCAAAATTTAACATCATTCCCTCAGAGATGTGTCTAGGTAATGAAACAGTATCAACTCTGTAACCTTTTTGTTAAGCATTTCTCCTCTAACGTTACGTTCCTCGATTGGTTCACTTGCTGTAGGTCAAACAGGACCCAAGTATCATCAAAATGCAGTTGGTAGAGAAGTATTTACAGAACAAGATTTCCTGAAAGTACTAAAAAACTTAACAGCTACAAAGGGACACAGACGGATGGTTTGCCGCCAGTACTTGTAAAGAAGTGTGCTACTAGTCTATCTTTACCGTTTAAAATAATATTCAACCATTCATTGCGACATTACAGTTTGGTCCACTACGTGAATGAAGTAAGTAAATTGACGGACTCTTGCGCCCAGATCGACTCAATTTACACTGATTTCAGCAGCACTTTCGACAAGGTGGGCCATAAAATCTTCTTAAAGTAGCTTGAAGAATCCGGCTTTTTTTTTTCAGTTACTTCTTTGGTTTAAATCGTATTTCACAGAAAGAATACAAAGTGTGGTTGTAAAGGGCTACGAGTCACCAATTTATTTCTCTACATCTGGAGTCCTCCAAGGTTCGCACCTGGGCCCAATTCTCTTTCTAATGTTCGTCAATGATAGTTCTCTCAGTAAAACATAGCTATTGCTCTATTTTCGTTGATGATTTGAAGATCTATAAAGAGATAAAGTCATCCGTCGACGTCCATTTACTCCAAGCTGACCTCGACGCAGTTCACAGGTTCGGTCATTTTACAATGTTTTCACTTGAACACTGAAGAGACGTGACAGACCAAATCCTTCTTTATAAAATAGTCAACGGTTTATTAATTTTCCCGATCTTTTGGCGGAATTAAATATAGCTATACCTCGACAGAAAACTATTAGATCTGGTCGCGAAACCATTACCTTTGCCACAACTGCAAGTCGTATTAATCTTGGTAGTACCGAACCCCATGAACCGTCTAATGCGAAAATATACTACCTAACCCTTTCCATCAAAACCGTACAAGACTTTTAACCAGCTTGTAGTCTCGAGACCCCTGGGCGACATGAGTCGCCCATAAATAACTAATAATTGTATCCACTTTCATTTCCTTCTTTTCAGTCTGTTATTTTGTTAAATATTTCTATACATCGTATGTATTTGTGAGCATGGCTCATTTTCGCTTTATTGTAACCAATTCAACTAACGGTATCTTACAAGTTCTTTAATCATTAAGTTCTATGCTAATGCTGCGCACTTCTGTAAGTGACGGATTCACAATACCTAAAACTGTATTTATGATTTTTTGTTTGTGTATTATTTAGTGAGTAAGTCGTTGTAGTGCCATATCAATAAATAAAACCGTCATTTTAACAATTTCTGGATCCTACACACATGATTATATTTTTAGTCTTCTATGATTCAGTAAAGATGTAGGTATGTGAAATACTTGCCTTCCTCAACAGCGGCGACAATGGATGAGAAGTTGTCGTCAGCCAATACCATCTCAGCGGCAGACTTAGCGACAGCGGTACCAGAGCCCATAGCGATACCGATCTCGGCCTTCTTCAGGGCGGGCGCGTCATTCACACCGTCACCAGTCTGTAAAGTCATAACGAACATGTCATCTCAATCACAATACCGCTCGGACCAATTTTTTCATAATAAGTTTCGAGTGCTCCAGTTTATAAACATTGCTGCCCTAACGTAAACACAACACTTCCAATGTGTATTACATTGTGTAAACATTCAATAATATTGGCGAATGCTGTTCCAGTAAATTATGAAGATATCGTTTACAATGTAGTAGTTATTTTGCTGGTGTGTTGATTCTCTAACATACTTAGGATTCTGTTCATGTCGTGTTCATTTAGAAAACTGCTAAACTTCTGCTTCAAATATAAAGTTGTATGATGTCTGAATCTTACCATAGCGGAGATTTCGTTCATGCTCTGCAGGTACTCAACGATCTTGGACTTGTGCGCGGGCTCCACACGGGAGAACAGGCGAGCCTTGGCGCAAGCGGCGCGTTGCTCAGAAACGGGGAGGTCGTCGAACTCGCGACCAGAGTAGGACTTGCCAGTAGTGTCTTCTTCTTCAGTGAACACGCCAATACGCCTGAAATATACAAGTTCTTTAATGTTTGACAACGAAAATATAACTCTTTTAACAGAAGATGCCAATTAAATGTAATGGTTGCTAACGTAACTAACTATCCCCTAATCATTGAGTTGAAATGCCTATCTTTTACTTTGTTAAAGTGTTATAAATTTACCTGCAAATAGCTTCTGCGGTGGCCTTGTTGTCACCAGTGATGACGATGACACGGATACCAGCGGCGCGGCAACGGACGATGGAGTCGAATACCTCCTTACGGGGAGGGTCCAACATGCCGACGACACCGACGAATGTAAGGTTGACTTCATAGGTGAAGAATTTGGTAGAGTCTCCAAGGTCCATCTCTTCAGGCTTCAGTGGGTTGTCAGAGGTAGCCAGGGCCAAGCAACGGAGAGTGTCGCGACCGGTACCGTATTGGCGGGTGAGCTCCAGAATGCGGTTCTTGAGGGTGGCGTTCAGAGGAACCTTGGCAGTTCCGACACGAGCGTGCGTGCAACGCTCAAGTACACCTTCGGGTGCACCCTTGACGAACAGTTTGGGTCCAGTTCCAAGACGGGAAGGCTTGAGGGGTGTGCAATACGAGGACATGGATTTCCTGTCACGGGAGAACTCAAGAGTGAACTCTTTCTTCCATTTAGTTTCAATCTCTTGGCGTACAACGATAGCGCTGGAGCGGCGGTCAAGTCCAGTTTTGGGAACGTTGAAGGGGTTCATTTTCTCAGCGAGTACAATAAGAGCGGTTTCAGTGGCTTCACCGACCTTCTCGAATGCTTGTTTGAATTCGTTGAAGTCAATAGCGGAGTCATTGCACATAATGCAGATGGTGCCCAATTCGTGAAGAGTGTCGAATTCAGCAGCCTTGACCTTCTGTCCCTTCAGGTACACGTCACCAAGAGGCTCATATGTGGAACCAGTGATTTCGAATTCAAGGAAGCTGCTGTCGCCACCTTCGATCTTCTCAAAGACGAACATACGGGAAACAGACATCTGGTTAGTGGTCAAAGTACCGGTCTTGTCGGAGCAGATGACCGATGTGCAACCGAGGGTCTCTACAGAGGGCAGCGACCTCACGATAGCGTTCTTCTTAGCCATACGCCTCGTACCGAGAGCGAGACAAGTGGTGATGACGGCGGGCAGACCTTCGGGGATGGCGGCGACGGCCAGGGCGACGGCGATCTTGAAGTAGTACACGGCACCCTTAATCCAGCTTCCACCGTGGGCGGGGTCGTTGAAGTGTCCGATGTTGATGGCCCATACGGCAACGCAAATAACTGAGATGACTTTAGACAACTGCTCACCGAATTCGTCCAGTTTTTGCTGCAGAGGTGTCTTGATCTCCTCAGTCTCGGACATTTCAGTACGGATTTTACCAATGGCAGTGCAGAGACCTGTACCGATGACAATACCGCGAGCCTTGCCGGCGGCGACATTGGTACCGGAGAAGAGAATATTCTTTTTGTCCTGGTTGACGGCGCGGGGGTCGGGAATGGCATCTGTGTGCTTGATCACGGATACAGACTCTCCGGTCAAGATGGACTGATCAATACGGATGGTGGTCGAGTAAATCTTAATAAGACGGATGTCAGCGGGGATCTTGTCACCGACTGACACCTCAACGACATCACCGGGTACAATTTCTTTGGCTCGGACTTTCTGTACACCGGCTTTGTCTCCTCTGATTACTTTACCCATTTCGGGTTCGTATTCTTTTAAAGCTTCGATGGCGGATTCGGCATTTCTTTCCTGCCATACTCCTACTATAGCGTTAGCAATAAGAATAAGTAAAATAACGAAAGGCTCTACGAAGGCGGTGAATGCGTCTTCGTGTTCTTCAAATAAAGCTAAAACCTGAAACATGAGAATAATATTGTTAATACTTCTGCAAAAGTTTATGAACACGGATACTTAGTCCAATGATCTTAATACTTACGAATGAAATAATAGCGGCTAACAGCAAAATCTTTACTAAGAGGTCATCGAATTGTTCCAGGACTAACTGCCATACACTTTTGCCTATAAGTAAACAAGAGACAATGTTATATTTTTGGCGTATTTAATCTGCATACGAATCAAATCGTAGGATATTAGCGGAAATACTTAGGATATCATATTTTCAGGAAAGTAGGAAATAGGTTTTGTTCGCCTAAATCTAACGTTGATGTATCTATACATTTTGGAGTTTTCCTTTTTATGGTTTACTCATTCAAGATTGTGTAAACGTAGGCTATTCAATATTCTAGTCATTAATATGTATTGCAAACTTGACGACAAGATTCAACAAACGTGAGTTTTCAAGGCTTTGAGGTAAACAAAAAGTGTCGTACGGAACCTTGGCTTTTATTTGAATACAGCTGAAGTTATAGATTCATAAGCTACAGCATCTAAAAATAGTATAAGCAACGCGTTTTACATAATTATTTTATTTCTTTTTTAAATACAGTCTGAAACGCCAACTTGAAAGAAACTTTGTTTTTTTAATTTGTTTTACCTACAGCAGGAGCAATATTCTATGCAGATTTGTTTATATGTTTCCCTATATGTTTCAGATTAATCGTCGTATGCGTAATTAGTTTAAGCAATTAATTAACATACAATTGGGGACCGCCACACTTCCTGAGTGTTCACATTTCTAGTATGGCGGCTTTGTATATTAGTTAAGGAGATTTCCTGAGTGCTCTACTACTTACCTTCAAGGATGTGGATGTCTTGTCTAGCTAAATATTATCGTCCGTTTATGTTATCTACATTTGCAACATGTTATTGATCAAGTTGAATCTTTAAAAGGAATCTACACAGTGGACGGATTAGGAATATTGTGTCAGGTTATTTAGGTCAGCAGATAGCATAGAAATATTTATCAAATCGATGCGCTTACCCTCCTCCGTTGGCAGTTCTGAAAAGAGAAAAGAACCATAATTAGAATTTTGAATAAAAGATCAAAGGAGTTAATGTAGCGGGCGATAAACTAGTCAGAACAGGCATGCGATCTATGTCGGCAGTTACGATCGTACATAAATACACGAGATCGGTCGGCGCGAGAGGCAGCGCCAGCGCTGCCGGCAGAGCGAGGTCCGATCAGCGTTTAGGCCAATAATAGTGACGTCAAATGCAAATGTCGGCGCCGCATTTCAACATGATCTGCTCACCGTTTGTCTAGTTCTACTCTACGCAGATTATTTTGATTACTTCGTTATCAGTTTGCGCTAAAACCGGCTTCTTTTCGGATACTGCGCAAAAATCAACAATTCCAAAACAAAGTAAACCACGTGTGATAATATTTACCAGGCCGCTAGCTAATCAAGGTATATACACAGTTTTTGCGACAGAGAATTATCGCATTTCTTTGATTTTAACTATCTCCTGATAATTTTGCTAATAAAAAATAAAAAGATATTGTTGTTTAGTTGAGTCGAATGTTTTTCACAAACCGGTATATTCACGCTCATCGAAGAGGATAACATATTTATAATTATTTCATCGTTCCAAATAACACTACAGAGTAGAACAGGTTAGAATAGGTGTATATTATTTTTATAAATGGAATATGTATAAGCGTATAGGTATTTATTGTAAGATTAAGTTCTTAGGACCTTGTGCATAAAGATTACTAGAGTATTGCTACTACGTTTATTATTCTGTATTGCCGTAGAAGGTTATGCGTCAGCATTTGGTTTACTCAATGTAAGAATCGTGCACTACACAAAAAAAAAAAGCCTTTATGACGTATGTGTATTTGTCAGTAATTGTTTGTCTGAGTAGTAAGGGTCGGAAAACTTTAATCTTTTTTGCTGGCGCGACATTCAGGCTTTTTATCATGTTCATTACATTAAATCTGAGATACAAATATGTGATAAGGTGTATTTTGGTATAACGTATCATGTTTATGATTAAGTAGTTGCTGGGCAGTTAGCGGGCCACGTCTCCGGGCCGTGCGCGACCTGCATGGTGACCTCAAACGCGCACTTAGTTTCTACGTAACAACAACGTCGCAGACGCAATGCTTCTAGTACAATCCTTTTGCTATTTACCTAATCACTACTACTTGCCTAAATTGACGAATCGTGATGTTCATATTAAACGGTGCCCTTACAATTAGAATATCCTCCCATCATGTCGCTTCCGGCAGTCGAGTTTAGTTGGGAGCACGTTTGGATGCATGTTTCGCAGTAAGCTTTTCGGACGCAGTAAAGATAACGTCTATAGGAATGTACGTGGAATCAGTTTCATGTTTTCCATGTCTTAATCGTAGAGTGTAATCGGGCAACGTGCGCTAAGTCAATCGTTGTATCGACTCTATTTGCGTACGCAGTCCGGCTGCCAGCAGCCACGCCGCCGTGACTAATGTAAGCAATTAGTCCACGCATCGATAGCGCCGTGTCAGCATCTGTGATCACTCGCGCTCATCAATAACACTAACAACGGCGCATAAAATCGCGAGGACGCCCATACACTTAAGTGTCACGTCCTGGACAACCAACGTCAAAATAGCGTACATCGTATACGTGACGAGACTGACAATGATGATAACACAATACATAATATACCGTCACGCTACATCCACTCCATAAAGATATCAATATATTGGCTTCTATTCTAGCTGTAAATTTTAAAAGGTTACAAAAACAATAGACGCGGAAAATTACCTATTTCAGCGCTGAAATTATAAATAGAGTCGCAATAATATACGTAACGGTAGTAACAAACGGATGACCTCAACTTCACGCTACAGGTGACCAGCGTTACCCTGACTCTGATTGGAGGGATTCGCTGAAGACAGAATCCAATTATCCATCAATACAACGTAGTTGTAACAAGATTGGCAATGTAAAAAACTTTCTTTGCGACAGCGGAATAAAGGTGAAAGTACGATAAAGAACGGACGCTGGCTTTGTTGTTTTGTTTCGTAAGGTCTGCCTGTCAGGTCTGTAGTTTTTTAACGATATCAGGAGAAAGGCGAGAGAAAACCATCACGAATTTGTAGCAAATGTAATGTTCTACTTGGAACCAAATCATTTTTATAGATTCAGTTGCTGCTAGATAGAATTTATAATTCTGAAGACAGCATGGTTCACATTCATACTAGCCATCTTTAGACAATAAACACTACGGGGAGGTGTTGTTTTTTTCACCCTAGAAGACAATACATTTTCAGTCCAAAAGGGGTTAACAGGCGTTTACAGATTCACCTTGTAAGCACGACACTTGAAAATACTAAAGAACTATTAAATTCGAGTAGATAAACTGGTAAGACGGGTAAGACCTGAATGAGACTAGCACAGACCAGGGAAGCATGGCACAAAAAGGAGGAGGCCAATCTATCACCATTGGGTAATAAAAAGGCTTTCAATGATGATGAGGTACAAATTGTAAATTGACAAATTAAATTGAAGCTCTTTCATTTCGAATTGGCAAATTAAAAACTCATTCAAACCCATTGGCAAATTTATCAGTATGGTTGATACTGTTGACAGATTAAATCATGTTGTTGATTTCATCTATAGGTACTGAAGTGAGAGAGGTAATCCATAAAATAGTTTCGTATTAGTGCCAGACATTATTTTCAAATTAATGTCAAAATATTGGTGATATGGGAGGGCTTACATTGAAGCAATGCAAAGAACTAAGAATAACATCGCCGTAAATATAACGTGTGGCAAAAATTTACTGGCTTAATTTACGGTTCCAGTAGTGAGAAGATAAAAGAATTTTCTAACAGATAAAATATTGAAACGTGCAATGGTCGTGTGGATCGCGCGTCAGCCGCGTTCGTAGACGCAATCCGCCAACGTAGATCGTCCAAAATAAACCTGGGTACCTATATAATATTTCAGCCACTAGGCACTCGAATCTCGCCGCGGGAGCAGTCAGCATTCCCGGGCTTGCCGTTCACTATCGACTCCTTAATGCACTCAAACACTCATGAGCCCTGCTGATGCAGTGCACTTCAACGTTCCCCCAGAAAATGAATGTGTTAAATGGTAATTTCCTCTAGATGACAGACTTCATGAATACAATAATTATGCGAAATGAAATTTAAGTTTAGAATACACTAATGAACATAGTGCATTACAGATATTATAGTTTATCGGTGTCGGTTTATCGGAAGCTACTCGTACACGTAGTTGTTACGTACGTAATGTTAGTTTTTATGTTTCGAGGACGAATGATTAATTATTGGACGAGTATCGGATAACCATCGAGTTTCATGAGAAACGATCGATCAATCTTAGTTCAATTTTGATAACCATTAAACTACATTTAGCATAATGGGGTATATTAGCGTTTCTATGCACAATTATTGCATATATATAAATAAAACAGGTCTAGTGCATTTTGATCTACTAATGAGATTTTGCAATTACAAGTGAGAATGCTTTTAGCGATTATTAATTATTTTTCTTTTGCAGACAGTACAGTTTTCAGTTTCTGAGAGATCTAAATATTATCTCTAGCCCGTGAAGACGGATTAGTGTTACATTGAGTGTAGGTGGAGATCGGTTTTCACGGAATGAAGATTGCAGTATGTAGGAGCAAGGTTCATCAGTTTATCCTAATCAAGTTTGAAATCACATTACTTAATATTCACAAATTATTTTTGTTGTTACCTGGCTGGGCATATAGTCAACATAGAATAGTGAATTAAAATTTATAACATTAACTAATTAAATTAATTTTAAAAGTACCGATAACGAAATAATAAAGGTTAAAAAACCAAGAAAGAAAAATATGAACTTTGAGATAAAATTGTTAGGATGCTCTTAGGTTCATTGAGGTGTGAATGAAGAGTGTCAATAGCTTTAAAATAAGTGTCGAACATAACTAGTACTGATGACACACTTTTGCTTAAATAAAAAAAACTATTCTCGCTTGAGGTTTTCGGTATTGTGACCGTGCCTCAACGAGTGATGTGACGTGTAGTTTATGTTTTCCGCAGCAAAATAAACGTCAGTTGTACGAAGGCGAGAAAATAAACAAAAAGTCTCACGGGATTTCGCGCTAGCAGCGTATTTTTTAACGGTGTTATCATCATCCTTCTTAGCTTATACATAAATTCTTGCATGCAGGTGAATGATAATTTGAAAATGATGAACTAGGTATATTATTGACCCATTCTGTTATGAGGATGCTGGACTGAATAATTGCACCACCTAAAGTTTTATTTGTTCTTTCTAGGCTGACAAAACGTGTGGAATGAGTTTTAGCTTAAAACGTTACCATATCTTTTGTCAAAGGAGTACCTACCTATTAATATTCGTGTTCGTATCGATAACTGGTTAGGTACTGGTTTCATGGCAAACTGCTTATTATTGACGCGACATGTTTTAGCGAGAGAACGAGGTGTTAGGTAGGTAACATGGACGTTGTGACGCGTGAGGGCGCGTCCCCCGTGGCCTGTGGGCACACGCACCGCTGCAAGCCTCCGCCTCAGCGCTGATCGAAACCTAGGACCCACTATAAATAAACATAACGGTGAACACACCCACCCCCGACCACCTATAACCTCTATGCTTCGAGCTACCCGCCATTTATTTATTTCAAGGCCTGTCTAACAAAAATACTGTGAGAATTTATATATTTTATAATATTTAATTATATGTTATTATTTTTAAATTATTTGTGTAGGTATATTAATATTTTAGTTTAAGACGTCGCAAAATCATATATTCTTCTCTTCTTGTTCTCACACACTATTATTGTCTACATTTCTTTTTCATTTCTCTTTTTGCAGCTCTGCTGGAAGAAATTTCTTAAGAAATAAGCGGTACCTTTGCACTCAATACTTCTATGTCGTATCTATTTCACTGTGTGTGCATAAATAATAAAAACAATAAAAAAATAAAAACATCTACACGCCCACTGAAATATAATAAGAATCAATTACTACAAAATCTACGAACTTGCTCTAAATACCTACATACTATCTTTAGTGCAAATAGTTTGCATATAGATTATGCTTTACACATAGTAATAAAACAAAGATCTCTGTAGGTAAATGTTTTCAGAGACAGACAACAAACAAGGAAAGATAATTCATGGTATTAAAAAAAAAATTGTATGTAGGTATCTTATTATCTAGGATATCTTTTATTTTGCTTATTCCACAAATCCCCCCTTAGGAGGAAAAGGGGAATCTAAAAAAAATTTCTAGAATTCCTCCTTTATAATCCCCCTTGGGGGAAAAACTAGAATTAACAACATAAATACTTATTCCATAGATACCCCTGAAAGTGTTTTTTTTTTTTTTTACATTAGGGTTCAGAAAAAAAGGTAAATGTTTTACTCAAGGTATATTTAAAAAGATAGAGAAAATAGAAATTACAAAGTTAGGAATTAGAACGTGTGTCACGTAGCTTATGGTAAAGATTGCGAGAGATTTATACTATCGTATAGTTAGTTAGCAAATATTTAGTTATTGACTTAGTGAGATAAAACTTCCATTAATATTGTGTCAATACTAACGACTGCCCTGGTTTTACTTAGGTGGAAACAGCATCGTAAAAATATACCTATTTGATCATGAAATTGTCTTTTATAGTAATTAAGTTTACGAGATTCGTAAATTATTAATTTCTTATGTTCTTTAGTGAACGAGTTTAATAAGAGTAATTAGTTGAATGGTCCTCAGATGTTTCAGTAATAGGTCTTGTAACTGTTCGCAGTCACGAAGTTTGTGAAAATTGTCAATATTATAGTGACGCGACTGGGATAATTAAGTTAGTATGCATCAGTGCAATTGAATACTATTGATACTCAACAATGTAGAAGAAAACAGTACACGATCGTGTTTAAAAATCTTTGTGATCATCTAATGGTGATGTGTCTCAAGAATTTTATATCTAAAAACAATTACACATCTGAAATTCCAAGTGGAAATTAATATTTGGGCCATTGCTTGTACCTAACTTTAGTCAAATTTAACTTTTTTTTTTCTATACAGTGATAATGCGCGCCGTACATTATATGGAAATGTGTATTCAATAGGATTTGTCGTTATCTCCATGCAATTAGCTACGGTGCACTGAATGGGGAGATTATGTACTTCGAGTGGATTCATTTACACTTCGCCCACAGCCCCGGATCTATGCATAATTAGAAACACATCTATCGGGATTGCTTTCATTCGAACGTTCTATCACGTACGATGTGGGCCAGTCCCAATTTTTTACTTGTCTAGTTTCATAAATATTTCTATTTTTTTCACCTGGGTCAAGATATTGATTACTTGTACATCGCTCTCGGAACAATTTCATCAAGGCGTGTTTTGATGCTATTTATTGGCCGATAAAGTAGAAACACGAAGTGTGTTTAGGGCAATGTTACTGACATGTGGTGGTGGGCTCAAAATTGGGACCATTTCTGGAGTGAGTCAAATGGAGCGAATTTTGGGCGATCTATTTGGTCATGGGAACAGCAAAATACTGCAAGGCTTCTTTTTGTGTTTGAATGACTGAAGCACACATATGTTTGAAATAGAAACAAACACTGAATGATAGAATGCAATTAGTACCTAGGTATATGAATAACGTTACTGTGTTACAATGGAAGCAATATTTCTCATTATAATATGAAGTCGAGATGGCCAAGGCGCTTAGTTCGCATCTTAAAGATACTAGCATTCAATAGACAATGCACTTTAGATATTATGTGTCGGAACTATTTGTTTAGATGCAGTTCGTCTCCTGAACATCGCTACATTTTGTATTAGTTGCAGTTACGCATGATGCCTTGATAATGTAGTAAAACTAATACATTATAATATAATATGTATGACGAATATGCAACAATCATGGATCGGAAGATGTTTGACCTTGTGTTCACATGACATACATTGATAATTTGGATTAATAATAATAATTATTGTTACATAACATTTTCATCAGATTAATATAGCAGAAATTATTCTTTTGTAATTGAAGTCATCATGATGGTCTATTATGTCAAAAGTATGTAAGTCTATTGTGAACATTGGTAGGTATTTGTACCTACATTTCTCTCACAATATCCTCATGGTTGAATGTTCCCAATTACCTTCTTATTGTTATCTCAAAAAACTTTTTTTTTTTTTCAGGTTTAATGATTCATGGCCAAGTTTGAGTCGCTGGCATAATTTCAAAGGACCCTGACTGATAGCCTATTTAAATGAATGAATTTAATTTATACTAAGTAATGTAGGTTCTGCTAAACTTAATCTGCTTAATATGGAAAATGAAATGTAAACTAAGCATTAGTTGTCAATAAATTAAACAAAGCCTATCAACACATTCAGATAAAAATATGAAATTGTTGTTATCAATTATTGTCCTGGAGTTATTATTTTTGGATAAATGAAAAAAAAAAAAAAAAAACAACCACAAACAATAGACTATTTATGGGCAAGCACTAGAATTAAATTGCATTACCTATTCATAATAGCGATCATTGAGTACGCCATATCTCTAACCCATGTATGGCAGTGGAGGTTTACGAGTTGGTTTGAAGACGAGAACCTAGGTGTGGCAATAAGTAATGAAAAACAGTATGATTTAAACAAATTCTAGTTCAAGTAGGTAGGTATGCATATTATTATGTGCTAACCAGACTTGATTTAACTGTTCTGTGATGATGTCATAGCCGAGGCACCTATATGCCTCGGCTATGAACCATGAAGGTTTTGATTGGCAGTTAATATACTAACATGATACCAATTTTGCATTAATCAATTTAATGATGCACTTACTAACCTATGGCATGGTTAGTATTTTGTTTATTGCAGAATAAACCTATCTGTCATGTTTCAATTGCACCTGAAAAGTAGGACTTCTGTTCTGAATAGTTTATCACACAGTATAAAACAGGCATGAAAGTAATAAAAAATTGTTTACATGTTTCCGTAAACAGTGTACTTACCATTTGGCCCATATTTTTCTTGGTTCCTTTTTACTTGGTCTGCACTAAGGCCTTTGTCTGGGTTTGTACCGAAGTATCCTAAGACTTCATCCACGGATTTCGAGTGAGCGTCCTCCATGGTGAAATTACTACGTTGCCGTCAGTTCTAAAAAGCAAGAACAAAATATAGGTTAGAAATGACGAGTCATCATTAAAACTTGAAAGCTTTGAGGTTATGTTGCTTTTGAGCGAGAATTTTAGATGCGACGTATTTTATTGAAGATATATATTTTAGATTAGATTAATGAAAATTTACTTTGTAAAATAAATTAATTTTATTTTACCAGAAAGGGAAACAATTTGATTGAGTTCGGGTATTTTTTAAATGAAAAAAATCAAAATTCTGACGATTACAGATTTTGAATTGGACATCTCTATTCTCAACGATGTTAATAAAATAGGAAGACGAGTATTGTTATTAGATTTAACGAGCTATTTCCTAGATCGCAAGCACCGTTTCACCACTGCACCACTCACCAAGAAGTTTTTTTTTAATACATGAGAAGTGTCTGTCTTATTTTAGTATTTCACTTATTTTTAGCGTTAAACTCTTATTTTGTAAAGTTATTACTAAAATTTGTACTAATCTAATACTTTTTCTCGTAAATATCATAAACGACACGAACACGTATCTAATCCAGCCGTCATTTTTTACGAAACTGACGTAGTAGAGAGGTCGATGGCAGCGCCACCTTTTACGCGGGAGGAATACTATTTTTGTCAAACGAGATTCCTTTTCTATTAAAATATTTTATAGTCTGCTGATAAAATTCAAGAATCCAGTAAACGTTAATGTTGTTGATAGAAAATCCCAAAATACGTTTCATTTTCTTTATTTGAAAACTTAATACAATTTACGATCATACATAAATGTGGAGCCATGCTATAGGTTGAATTTGTACCACGTGACTCAAAGCTATTTTTGTGCCATAGGCGCCTACAAAATGCGGTATTTTTAAAATACTGAAATTCGTTTCGCGTTATGTAACACTTTAAATCACTTATTTTTAATCACTAATTTCCTTTTGAAACTGGTAGGACACTTAATTTGCACTTGGGGTTACTACACTCACGGTTGTTTGGTTTTATAGTGGTATTATGAAACTTACTGGAATATTTTTTTCGACAGCGTCGGGAAGGAAAGAAGAAATAAGAGTGGCGCGGGAGATGTTTTCCCGCCGCGCCCCGAGTAGTGACTCCCGGGCGAAGAGCGACGATTTTAGAGCAGCGCGGGCGCGGTGGAGGGACACCGTCGGAGATTTCTTTAATTATTTTGGCAACAGTACTCGATGGCACAGTCGAGTCGCTTCCAGGGTTGCATGTCGCACGGCGGCCGTCACCGACCGTCCTATGATGATCTTTTTATAGCGGTCGCTGCCCGGCTCGAGCTCCCGGAGCTTGTTGTGTGATGGTTACTTCTGTTTACGACTATTAAAAAGCTTCTCCTTTTTTGTTTAACACCATGTTATTCTTGCGGTTTTAAAGGCATTACCGACGAAGTTATTAGACCGAATGAGCTTTCAATAATCGTCAATCGACCGTGTCGGAAGGGATAAAAGAACCAAGCGCTCATACCATGTATGTTTTATCATGATAAGCCGGCACTGAACAAACATTAGCTTATCGCTTTTTATGTGGATTTCAGTTATCATTGCTAAATTAAGTTTTCAGATCGTTTTCAGCTTTAGTAGCTTTGCATTAGTAGTCCTTTCTGCTGAAGTCAAAAGCGTGTTCTTGTAGCAAAATGAAATAATTATTTGTGGATGTTGATTATCGGGTAGATAATTATTGCTGTACAATTGGATCGTGGCCGACACGCCGACTTTGGTGTTTAGGTACTTGTTGTTGGCAAAGATATACTGTCCGATGACGCTGATCTACGAGTATGGTCCATACTAATAATATTATAAATGTGAAAGTAACTCTGTCTGTCTGTTACGTTTTCACGCCTAAACCGCTGAACCGATCGTCATGAAATTTGGCAGAGATATAGCCTGGGATATGGAGGACATTATGGCTACTTTTTTACGCGATAACCGACATCCACGCGGGCGGAGCTGCGGGCACAAGCTAGTACTAAATATTTTCCCATCATGTCTTCACCTAACAGATTGGACGGATCCGTCATAATCATAATGATGAACTCGTAAATATATCATAGGCAGATCGTAGGCGTATTTGCTATTAGTATTTTGACTACGGGCTTTGAAATGTTTACGCCCATTGCAGATAAAATCATGGAAATTAGGCTTTAGAAACTGTTACAATCATAGAAGTTCATCAAGAATCATAGGAACTAGATCTCTAGAGCACTGCATGATTATGATCTGTCAAACATTATTGTATTACCTACTTATCAAAATACATTGTTTAAATTTATGTTGTATAAGTATGTAATTGTTTATATAATATAATTATTTTATCGTTTGGGATAGGTATCTAACTACCTACATTAATAAAAGTTTACTTACATACAATTTGATTAAGCAGTGAACTAACCATAAATAATATACAATATACAAATTTCAACTGGCTTTTCAAAAAAATCGTGTTTGTAACTGACGTATCGTAATAAAAACACAAGACCTGTGTAATGTCTTTTGAGAATTTAAAAGAG
Organism: Dryobota labecula; assembly: GCA_947523025.1. Classification (NCBI taxonomy): domain Eukaryota; kingdom Metazoa; phylum Arthropoda; class Insecta; order Lepidoptera; family Noctuidae; genus Dryobota; species Dryobota labecula. The sequence continues at coordinate 7,310,557 of OX383292.1, forward strand.
CGAGTTACGATATCGATTTCACGGCAGCCACGGAAAAATGTCAAGCTTGTGTACTTGAAATATATTTAGAGTATTTTTGAGAGTGAAAATAGAAAGCCGCAGGGAAACAGCTGAATGCCAATGTTAACGTTTATTTTAGCGGCTGGATAGTGTTCTAAAGAAAGAAAGAAAAAGTATTTATTGGGACTCTTACAGGAAGATAACATTTTAAACTAACATTCATAGCAACATTAATTTTAAAAAAAATTGGCAGTCATATGAACTGCCGACCGAAGTGAAAACACATAACTTTGGAATAACTGTTCTTTTAAAATATAGAATATGGAAAGCGTTTGGTGACGATGACGCGAGTTCCATGATTTTTGTTCACCCAAAAAGTACACATACATACACACTATACATATATGTAGCTCATAGAAAGCGTTCGGTGACGATCGCGAACCCATACGTTTTTCTCCTACCAAAAAGTGCTCAACACGCCTAATGAAATTTTCACTTCAAAATCATGCGGGGCAGTTTTTGGGGACTGCCAATAGAAGTGAAAACTATGTAACTAAAGCGTTCGGTGACGATGATGAGAGTTCCATGATTTTTGTTCACCCAAAAAGTGCTCAACGCGCTTAAAGAAGTTTTCACTTAAAAAAAAACATGCGGGGCAGTTTTTAGGGACTGCCGATAGAAGTGAAAACTAAGTAACTAAAGTGTTCGGTGACGATGACGCGTGTTCCATGATTTTTGTTCACCCGAAAAGTGCTCAACGCGCCTAAAGAAGTTTTCACTTAAAAAAAAACATGCGGGGCAGTTTTTGGGGACTGTCGATAGAAGTGAAAACTAAGTAACTAAAGCGTTCGGTGACGATGACGCGAGTTCCATGATTTTTGTTCACCCAAAAAGTGCTCAACGCGTCTAAAGAAGTTTTCACTTCAAAAATAAAACCCAATACTAAAAAAAAAAAAAACATCAAGTCCTGTACGGCGCCAAAAGGCCCCTATCCCAGCATGATACTGCGACATTTAAAAAAAAATGTTTTACAGTTATTTAAATTTTCTTTTGACTAATATTAATGTGATTAGTTGTTATTTGTGTGTTCTGAAGCGAGCCGAGAATTGTTTACCTAGCTACCAATATTTAATAGTCTCTCTTACATGAAAATAATTCAGCGACAATTAAAACTTTAAAACTTACCCACGCCAGATAATAATTCGTAAAAACAAGATTTTATGGTTCATAAGTAAAATACATTAAAGGTCCATTTCTATAACGACAATGCGGGAATTCTTTCAGTGTTCCCAAGTGATAATTTGTCACAAGTTTCAGGAGGTACAGTACCGGTCACTGGAAATGTGTTTTCTTACAGATCTCACTGTAGGTACATGTTAAGGTGAGCACAATTTTTTTACGAAAGTTGAAATGTTTTATGAAGTTGGGCTATAGAGGAAGGTAAATAAAAGGTATGTTTTCTGGATTTTCCTTTGTCGCATGAAAGTTTTCTAGTTATCTTGAATTAGGATGCTTTACACATGAAACTACCTATAAATTACGTAGGCGCTTTACTTTTATGTTTTTTAACAAAACTTATGTAAAATTTACTGAGTTTGGTAGGGACAAGTATATCCCACCAAAAACATTTTCATGTAAAATGTTGCCAAGACGAGACCATATGGCTCGCATTGTCAAAAAGTTATCAGATCTCATGTAGAGCCAAGCTTATAACTCTACACGCCCTAACTCTACAAGCCCTTACTTTACAAACTCTACACCGTAGTCAAAATATGTGACTTGGCCGTTTCGTTACTGTCATACGGGCGTAAGGTGAAAAATATATTCACTGTTCATTACTTTTCTGTTATACAATAGTTATTGTAGTAGCGAAACGGCCAAGCCACATATTTTGACTAAGTGCGGGTTGTTTCACGTCCACTTGACGCACGCGTATACGTCATAAATGGCGCTAACTATCGTCAAACAAAAAAAAAAAACGATTACAGTGACCGGATGGTTAACGTCATTTTATTCATTTGATCTTTGACGATTGGTTTTTTATGCAGTGAAACAACGCTTTGTATTTAACGAACGTTAAAGATCATAAGTAATCGTTATTATTTGACGTACGTATGTTACGTTAACCGACCGTTTGAAACAACCGGTCCTTAGGTGTAGAGTTTGTGAAGTTAGGGCTTGTAGAGTTAGGGCGTGTAGAGTTATAAGCTTGGCTCTACATGAGATCTGATAACTTTTTGACAGTGCGAGCCATATAGTCTCGTTTTGACAACATTTTACATGAAAATGTTTTTGGTGGGATTTCACTTCTTTTTTTAAGTTGCTTATGACAATTTTTTTTTTATTTTGTTAATTTTTTCCTTGTTTTTGAAGTGAAAACTTCTTTAGGCACTTTTTGGGTGAACAAAAATCATGGAACTCTTGTCATCGTCACCGAATGATTTCCATCAGCTATATGTATACTGTGTATATATGTGTACTTTTTGGGTGAACAAAAATCATGGAACTCGCGTCATCGTCACCGTACGCTTTCCATGAGCTATATATATAAAAGAACAGTTATTCCAAAGTTTTGTGTTTTCACTTCTGCCAATTTTTTAGGGTATATTTCTTACACATTAGAGGTGCCTTTTTCATAGCCCACTCTCTATCTTTGCCTTTTTTCTTAGTTGGTTTACTGTTTATAATAAGCGGTAGTTCAGGGCGATACTTAGCTCTTAGGCGATTATATTGGACTATGCTGACTGTTCAGCTTTAATACAACTAAAGTCAATATTTATAAGGTGAACACCTTGCAAATTAGTCGCTCTAGAGAGTGCTACATAAGTCTACAACGTCAAGACAACGTGGATGACCTAATATCAATGAGAGAATGATTCAAACTTAGCCCTTGAATTTTATGTATGGTAATAGCATAAGCGACACAGATTGGAAACTGTTCACGGTGAACGAATGCTCTATTGATAATTTCAAATTTTGAGTTTACAGGTGATTATTAAGGGATTGAGGGATTTTTTTTTTAAACCACACATTACACATTTTTTCATTTGTAATAAAAAGTCTGTTTACTTGTGTAATTTTCAGATATCTAGCATGAAATTAAGTTTGTATGGGAAAACCCATACAAAATTCCATCCCCTAATTTAAAGTGTGGGGGGTGATTTACTAAAAATCCTGAAATATGTGTTTATTATTAATTTATTTATAATAAGGAGTCCCTACTAATTTCAGACCTCTAGCATCAAAATTTGCGGAATTCTCGTACAAACTTCCATCGCCTAGTTTAACGGGTGAGGGGTAAAGTTCCCAAGTTTTAGATTTTTTTTATTGTTTGTGTACTAATACTAGCTTTCATACCAAAATTCAGCTTTCTAGGACTTCAGGAAGTACCTTAAGAATTTTGATGATCCTCAGTGTTGCTCGGGGTTTTTTAGATATCAATAAAATCGAAAGTATAAGAGCTATGCAATTGAAACTTTATATGTTTAATAAGTCCGCTATTGACATCATAGCCCGAGAATTTTGTTTATTATTTATTTAATACTTTAGCACAAAAATGTGCCGAGGCGGATTTAATGGCATAGGCATTTTCTACCAGTCAACCTTTGGGTGGTGCAGAGACAAACAGTGGTAGGTGTTTGTGTATCTGGTATAATCCATACACAAGTTATGAGGGTTCAAAAAAACGACGAAGCGCTTCTAGAAAAGGTAGGTAGTGCCCTTGCGCTTCGCTTGGCTCGCCTTGGCGGGGGTAGTATTTTTTATTTTCCGTCAGGATTGAGGAGCTACCTAAAACGTCCTGCAACTTTTTAAAGGTTTTACTACAAATTCCAGGATCGGGCCTAGAAAATCGGATAATATACTACTAAATATTGGTAGTAGCCGCGTTTAAATATATGAGAAATGGCTGCTCAATCCATACGGACACGTATGTACCTAAGTAGTTATTTAGTTTTATTACCTTCAACAACAAGTTATGGGTAGGTACACTATAACGATAGTTGTTATGTATTTCTATAAATAGTTGAAATATAAACAACATAATACATATAATATGAACGTTAACGACGAATATAACCACTTAGCAATTAACTAAATTGATGTTAAATATAGTTTTAAATGAAAAAGTTTAGATTGACTCGATTACGAAATTTAGTTGCCCTGGTGTTATATGGTTCTAAAAGAGTGATTTGTATCTACTGAATGTTTTTAAATAGGCCAATGTGTCACACAGGGTATACAGGGAAGTCCAATGTAAGTTAGGGGTTATACTAGGTGGCGCATAAGTTTACACCTCTCTGGAAGAAGCTCTCGTTTTTGAAAATGGAATGTTTACTCAATGCGACTTTGACATTTGTGAAGTACACAAATGTAAAATACACATCGTAAAATCATAGTGCGCTATACTCTACAAGAACGCGGAATAATTCTCTCATTATTTTTAACCAATAATCAGTCAGTGGTGTTAACCCGACGTGAATTTCGTCGTCAATTCCCGTCGTGGTCGTGTAACACCAACTGCGCAAACATAGCGGCGGCGTTTGGCTACTCGTCTTATGGAGACTGGCTCAACACGGGATAATCTTAGGCATGGCCACCCCTGGAGCAGTTGTTCTGCCGAGAATATCGCTGCTATGCAAGTGTCTAAGTCTACCAAAAAACATCAACCAGGGCCTCAAGTCTGCTATTACAATAGTGTCAGAATGGTCTATCATTGATTTCATAATTGTTGATTTTGACAAGTTTGGTAATCTACTAATATAATGGCGTCATTATGACTTTCCATTCTTTCAATGGAGTGTCAGCCACTGACACTCCATTGAAAGAATTGGTAATCTCGTACATAATGACAAATGAAACTTCCTACTAAACTTCCAACTTCCTACTACTTCAGATTGCTTAGAACACTAATAAATAATATGTACAAAATATATACATAAATGAAATCTGGCACGAATAAGTGTTCAAAATGCCATTGTAATACAATTCTATTACGAGACTATTGATCGACCAATGATCGACCATTATGAATTTAGCAGATTACGAACTTTTAGCAATGACAATAGGATCGGTGTTGGAGTGACGAATTTATAAAAATAGCAGACTTAGGCCCCAGACGACGTGCTACGCAATTGTGCATCAGTAGACGGTTTTACAGCGTACTCGTATATTGGTGAAGGATTTGAAGATGTTCCGTGAAAAAATTATAACACCGAATAAACAATATAACAATAACCAGAAAGATTTTTCTAATTTATAAAAAAGTTATAGTCTTAGCAAATCAGGTGTTTATTTATGCGCCACCAATTTATTTGTTTCATCTTTACACAGTAAAAGCACATTAGGCAGAGTTAGCTTAGGAATTATTTTTCCATTCAGTTTAATTTCTCTTTAATTTAACTAGTCATTAACACAAAAAAGGGGATAAAAGTTTACAAAAGTAAACCAATTGAAGTAGTCTGTAGTTCCAGGCCTAATCTACCACCTACCCACCTTGTGCAATCGATGATTGAGCACACCGCTTGCAGTCACTGTTTTCTTTGATCCACAGATGTGCTTCATGTTCTGATTGATAATAATGGACGCATACGCATGTGAGGCGCACCGGATGACTGCTCCGTAATAAATGATCGTTGCAGGTTTAACGAGCGATTAAAAATCACTCTAGCTCGGCTAGCGTACTATTTTATAACCCAGCAATTAATATCCACGTTGTCTGATATTTTAGGATCACTTCGTCATAGTTTATGAAAAGATTTAACTAATTTTTGTCCACTTGCTTGTGTAATTACAAAATATAACTTTTGACAATAAGCAAAGCCTTCCGGTCTTGAATATATTTGTTATGTTTTCAAAGCCTCCTGTACAGATTTTAATAGAAGGTCATAGGGTACTTTACATCCCGGAAAATGTGGGCAGATCTATTGGAACTGTCTAATTGTATTTGTAATTGTTCAATCGATTCATTTTTAAGAGGTTATTATGATTAATGATACTCAAGAAAACACGTGTTTCCGTTTACTCGTGTTATTATTGTTCACTTTGAGTTTAATAGATTTGGGAAGCTCAATGTTACTTCTGTTCCGCAATAAAGCTTTAATGGTACATCATATTAATATCAATATGTTTATCCTCATATTTTATGGATGGTCAGTATTTGTAATAACTTGCTATAAAATGTTAGTCCATTTAATTATCTAAGGATTTCTTATATTTCTGATTGTATGTATGTTTGTGTATTGAGTTTGTGTTGGATACCTGCATTGTTATACACGCTGCGTGTACGCATCCGACCTAACCTACTTCCGACGTGAGATCGTTGACTTGCAATGTGAAATGAAGAAGTAGGTTTTGTTGATGTTGGCACCCGGTACAAATAGTATGCAGTTTTCTGCATCCGAGTCATGCGTTAGCTTTGGATCTTTCATTCACCTGAACCTAAAGAATGGTTTACCAAGCTTGATTCGCACGAAATAAGTGCCAATTCCGTACCGACTTTAGTTTTTTGATTGATTTACATAGAGAAATAGTATCCACAGTTTGGCTCTTCTTTCTAACCCAGCCTTGTTTATTGGTGCCTCGTGTTTATGAATCAATATTTGGTTTGCTAAATGGACGCTGACGTTTTGATAGAAATTATATTTTCTTTTTCATTTTCTCAGGACCAGATGTTCGTTTATGAGTCGGTCGGTTACGATAAACAGATATAGTCGCTAAGCAAGATTGGACTTTGATAGATATCTACGTTCCTGGGTTTGTAGTTTACAGGAAAGCAGCGAGATTATGTAATTTTAGATGTATTTTGAAGTTGATTGAGATGAAAACATGGACGGTTTAGACATGTTTTGTGTTTTTCCATCATTGTGCGTGTGTTAGGGAGTGTAACGAAACAACGTTAATAATATGTAGGGCGCGTTCTCCGACTCATAATTCACGTTAAGTGGACCCTAATCGTTCATTTATACTCTTATCTAACTAATAACGACCAATAAGAACATACTGAACAAAACGGATCAGTGGGACGAGCTTTTAAAATTCCTAGATAATTTTACGAGTACCGAGTTGCGTATGAATAATATATTATTCTGATATCAAATATACTCGGCGTACCGAGCCATATCGTAAGGCTATTCGTCATCTGAAATAAACGGCCGAAGGTAATAATCAAAATAGAATTATCGTACTGGGAGTGTCGTAATCGTCTGCTTTGGCAGGACTGCCTTGCGGGTTTTGGCGGACTACGTGGATTTGGATCAAGTTCGCTATGCGTGTTAAAGGAGAAAATAGCCGGTTATAGACAATGCCGAGCCGACCTCGATCCATTTGGCGATGAGATTTGAATGTCAAGTCATTAAATGATACATTCAACGTGTCTATACAGTAGAACATACGGCATGAAAAAAGTTTAGATAACACAAATCCAATGGTCATTGTTAACCACGAGCGATTGTGTGTTGATAGAAATGCTGGAGATGCCAATGCTTTGAGTACACAAAGTTGTTTTAAGAATCCGTCTACTCAGCTATATCTTATCCACCTCGTCAGTATGTAATTTTCAAAAACAGTTGGTTATTGTTTATTTTGAATTTGATTTTATGGTTTAGTAAAGTTTATAGATATGTAAAAAAAAATGTGTTTCTATTCCAGAATCACATTTGCAAATTTGCTTTCGTTACTCATTTATTTTAACATTGCGCGGGCGCATGAGCTTACAGTCACATGTGACATCTTATCAGGGTCACAGCGTGACGTAGCCCCGTTTAAAAGACATTTTAAAATACCGTTACGTGTTTATATAACGTTTATATTGTATGTTCAGTAAATATAATAATTATATGACGGGGCGTATTGACGTCAGAGTATATTAGGTTTAGGTGCTTTGTTACAATATTTCGTGTTTTACAATCTGAAAAAGAGTATTTTTACAGCTGGCTGTAACTGTGTACAACATGTACATCGCTACCTGATTTCAACTTTAGAGCATCGATTGGATTTATTTTTTACTGATATTATCTTATTTATTTTCTAAACGGCTTATCTAATAAACTAATTGGTAACCTCAATGAGTATTTAAAATACATCCAATAATTTAGTATTTAAATTGTAATTATGCTCAATTAAGATTCTAGCTTAGAAACTTTTACATGATTTTTATAGTTAAAACATATCAGTAAAATTATATTTAAAATTAAAATGCAAAGCAGTGAAAAGTACACCTTAATTTAATTGAGTGAGTGGATAATTGAGTGGTGCTGTGGTTAGCTATATAAATTCCTCACTAAAATATTTTCAGCACATAACATCTAGCACTTAATCTCGATCTACGTCACAGCAAGAAGATGGCGCCTGTGGCCTCCAAAGAGATGTTATGTTTTTTTTTTTTTTATATGTTTTTGTAGTGTTATGAGTGTCACAAGCCAGTATTACTAGGATATATAGGATAACTAAAAGTTTGAAATAAATATTGTATTATTATGTTAACTTTATTTATACTTCACCACTAGATGGAGATCACTAGTTTCAAATAAATCTTCGAATATACTTTCTATTCACTTTCGAGGAACTTTTACTGTGTATTTTTGTTATAATAATACCATCTCCATTCATTTTTCGCTCCTGGTAACACTGGCTTATGTAATCAAATCTGCGTTTACGTTGGAGCGGTTGCTATTTTTCAAGACGATAATTTTTCACATCTCGTTTTTATCGCATTCGCACTGAAAACGTCCGTTTACTCTTCAAATATGAAAGCACATTCCGCGCGTGGGGCAACACTGAACAGTCACTGCACAGATATCACAGTCCTGGTGGCACCGCTGACAAACAAACTTACCGTATCACTTTTATCACTTGGTCCCTTCACTGGTATGTGCGAAACATAAAAATGTATTTTTTGTTTTGTAGGTACTATCGGGTGGAAGTTGCGCGCCCCATGAGGAAAGCGTCAAGAGTGCGCGCGCCGGGCGCGGGAGCAGATTGCTGCCCTCTTTTATAAGCTCCGTTGTGGGCAGCGGGCCCGCTGCCAGCTACCACACGCTTACAAACATACGCACTCCTGCGCAACACACCGTTTCACGTCACTAACTCTTAACAGCGCGCGATAGAATTCAAATTCAAACAGCATTTATTTTTCAATCGGAAAATAAAAGTTGCTAGTTCCGTAGTCACTGATAAAATTTGACGTTACCTTTAATTTACAAATTACTACAAGTAAAATGTACATCATTAATTGTTAGCTTAGACCTAAATTGATCTGTGTGACGAGAGGTAATTAATTTACGTTACGTAAGTATTTGAATTTTTTTATTAGCTAGCTGGATTGTTAGTATTATTATTATGGTAACTAAGCTGTGCGTTGTCGAAGTGTTATCGTCGATCGACGTGATTCCATGCTATGCTTCACTGAAGAATCGTTGCTTACTACTTAGTGTGCTACGGCGGGAGCAGAGCTTGGTTGGGGTCTACTTATATGTATATTATACTTGTTTCTCTGTGGGGTCTACTTATATATACTTGTTTCTCTGAAATTATTTGAGTTTTTTTTTTCTATTCTCTTTTCGTAAACTTCGTTATTTGATAAGGTTTATTATGAATTTTCTTAAAAAGTTTTATGTTTATTGTTAATGGCGTAGACTCTTAATTAACCTTGAGCAGACAGTAATGTCATGATCTGAAGGAATATTATAATAATGTCATTATGTAGATCATTGAGGACTTTCACTCAGTGAGCCACATAATGACATTATTAGGTATAAGATTCCTTCGTGATTTACTTCGTGTTGCAGTACGCGCCAGGGCGTAGCACTTACATAGATCTTTATCTATGTGAGTGCTAGGCCCTAGCAGGTACTGCAACACGAAGTAAATACACAGTTGCAGGAGGTCCACTGGCGGACTAAGAGTATACAGGTGCGGTCCATCCTGGGTCCCCCGGTCCTGGGGGGCTCACAAACCTCGAGAAATCAAATCCCAAACAAGGCCAAAATATGTTCAGTAAGTAATAGGCAGTTTGTAGTTGGGGGCCCCCTGTACATGCTAAATATAAACGTAGAGTGCAAAATGTTTCATGCTCGCTTCGCTCGCTCTTGCAACTTATTTTCTCTTTTTCTTCTAAACTTCTCTGCGTAAGTCGGCAAACTCCTATTTATATACGAATAGTCAAAAGAAAACCTTACCTATCCGGAGTGGGGTGCTAAAATTGTCGAGCTCGCATCACTCGCTCTTGCATCCTACATTTTCAAACTTCTCCGTAAAGGTTGATAAAGTAATTCCTATTTCTATTTCTATATAAGCTTGCCAAATTACAAAGATTGGTTTTTCAAATTTTATACATATAAATCTGTAATTTTTATGGTGTGCTATAAAGAGTATTCAATTCTATTCTAATGGCCAAATTTTTTTTTTAACTATGGTTGCACACGCAAATTCGCTACGCTCGGTCTACCATCCTCTATTCGCCTGATGCTCTAGCTTTTCTGTTGTCGGCAACGTATCTCCTATTTCTGTATCAATAGTCAAAAGAACACCTTGCCGTATAGACTTTTTTCATTAGTTTTAAACTCTAATGGGTATCGTGTTCCCTACACAAATATTACCTCTCTATACATCGTGGGTGCATTGCTAATCAAACAAGTTTTCTCCTCTAACGAGAAAGTTCTTGTCTCTTAAAAATATTACTTTCTGTACCATGCGTGTATTGCCAATTCATAAATCAAGCATTGATAAATCTACGAAATAATATTATTATTATACCAGTCCGATCACTATGTACGGCAAGCCGATCCCTTAAGAGAAGCGAGCTAAATACCTAGGTGTGATCCTTGACCACCATCGTACCTTCAGTGATCACATAAGTGTGGCTTGTTCGCGCGCCTCCTTTGCTCTCGGTAGGCTCCACTAACCACTTCATATTGACTGAACGCAGCAAATTGTCTTGCGTCGTCTTTGCAAACGCTATGCCACGCCATCTCCATAGGATGCAGATCCTCCAGATCATCCTCCACGTCACGGGAACTCCCTTAAGGGAAGTACAAAATCCGACCGCCATGGCGTCTTTCTTCCGTCCTCGCCGCCGAGGCCCGCCGCGACGCTCCAGTCCATGCCCGCCCCGACCCTTGCTTGAGCCAGTCCATACCGCTGAGCCTGATCTTTAAATTCGTACCAAATTAATTTAAATCCGATCCAGCCTGTCCCTTGCTGCCCTCCCCCAGCGACGTTCTAAGCCGAGGTACGTACCCCACAGGGGATGCCCTTAGCGTGTAGTCATTTAGTTTTTAAGTTTTATGCCCTGGCTGCAGGAAATAATTTATTGAGGTACCCGTATGCAAGCCCGGTAAAGCAGCCGTCAACCTCCTAGATTGACCTGCGAGATTCCATTTATAAAAATTCACCACCTGCTTGAAAATGACAAATTATACACTCCCGCACATCTGAATCCGATCCACCCCACATTTTTGTTTAAAACTGTGTCTTTTTAAATAATGGTAGAACAAAGAATAAAGCTGACTACGCCCAGACTGATGAAGTGCCACAGCTCGCGCGGCTACTTCAGGTGCAGTATCCTTAATTTAAACGTCAGTCAGAATGGATTAAAAAATAAGGAAAAATAATTGCGATACTCTTTTTATACAAAACAAAACCAGTAACGAAATAACTATTGACTTAAAGATGCTCTAATCAAAGCTTATTGCTTCTTTAAGAGCGACCAAACTCCGAATTTCATCTCTTTTTCAAATTTGTGAATTCAAATTTGGAACAATCACGATACCGGAATGATGGCCAGTATGTTAGCTTCAAAACTGCATAAAAACTTTTTCTCTGACTTACCAAGCGCAGGCCTGGTAGGTCCTGTCCAGGGGTAATAAACGCCTGTTTAGCCTACCATCTAAGAATAGCATAGCCTCCCTGGACTGTCTGCAGCCCGATGTCGAGGTCCACCAGCTTTTTTTTAGTGAATTATTGAAAGCCTGCGTTTCTGCATGTACACTAATGGCACAACATTGATACTTTGAATGTTTCTCATTGTCATTATTACAGATTATTCCTGACGAAACTTATCACTAATAATAAGAGTACATTGTAATTGTAAACACACGGGATTTTTTACTAACAGTCACCTAACCATAGATTATTTTTTATCATAACCATAGACGACAGAAGAGGTTTAATTTAATTACACTCCCGAACACCTGAATCGAGCCATCCTGTATATTGTATCTGTATCAGTATCTGTGTAAATTATATTTTATTATACTAAGTACCTACTAAATCCTGATTGGGCGTAAATATGTTTAACACGGCTACTTATGTAGGTAGATATGCTTCCGATTCTATAGTCAGAAAAAAAACTCAAAATTTGTCGATTCTGGAATCGCGAGATTTTTATGATTGATAGAAAAGTGTATTCTATATAAGCCAACATTTGAAAGTAAGTAAATACACATCCGATTCTATAATCAGAAACCTAAAGTTGTCGATCCATATTAGCCATCATCTCAACTTTAGGTAAATAATTATGCATCCGAATATCCGATCTCTAATTATGACTTTAATTACTATTGGTTATAGTATACCGTATAGCTTGTATAATAAAGTATTTTGATTTACGCTCACAAGAAAATACTACCGCTCATCCCTTTAAAAAGTTTTCTTAGAGGCAACGTTTTATAACGCCCTTGGGTATACAGGCAGTGCCTTATGTCGTGTTTAACTACAGTTTTATTTGTTTAATTCGGGAAAAACAGTTACACAAATATCTTAATATAAACAGTTAGTGAAAAAATAAAATAAAAAAAGTGATTACATCTCACGACGTTATCCACATTTTAAATACTTAAACTTTAATCTAAAGAAAATACTTTAAGACTACGCCGAGCGCACAGTGGCGCCCTCATCGTTATTTCGGTGATTTCTTTTATTTTAGAATAAAAAAATAAAATAAATTAATAAATAAAATAATAATAAATAGTTGGCACTATTTTCCGTTTTAATGATTACAATAAAACATAACAATTTAAAACTACTGTTTGTAGTAATAATAACGTACAGTCTTGTGAAGCACAACTTGACGACCTTATTTTCTGCATTTTCATTCTAAAATAAAAGAAATCACCGAAATAACGATGAGGGCGCCACTGTGCGCTCGGTGCAGTCTTAATATAAACAGTTAGTGAAAAAATTAAATAAAAAAGTGATTACATCTCCCAACGTTATCCACATTTTAAATACTAAAATATTGGTAAGGAACTATTTGCACACGAGTGAAACTTAAACTTTAATCTAAATAAAATACTTAAATGAAAAGAAAAGAAAAATAAAACATTATTTTTTATAAGAGATAATATTTCTCAATAAATGGATTATCTAACACAAAAATATTTTTTTAATTCCAACCAGTAGTTCTTGAGATTAGCGCGTTCAAACAAACAAACAAAAAAACTCTTCAGCTTTATAATACTAGTATAGATTAACAGAACTAACAACGACCTCTGAAAGTTCGTAGCTAAGTAAATGGAATTTGTTTGGCTACGAAAGTGCTACGATGGCCTACGCCGTAGCAGGACTACGTAGAATGCCTACGCAACAAGGGTCAGCTGTTACGTCATTGTTGAAAAATATGAAAGTAAGATTTGACGTGTTTAGGACTCCAGATTGTTATTTTAGAAATGCTTTTGGTTTGTTAAACATCTAAATAATTTACGTGCAGTGCGCTGAAGTGCTTTTTGAGTGCGTATATTTTTTCTTAAAAACATACATTTCAAAAATATTACCTGAATAACAAGTTTTTTTTAAACGTTGCCCCACACTAGGAATTTCTCCTGTATCGTGGGTGCGTTTACAAACATTTAAACTCACACACACAAACAGCCAGACCCGGAACAACTACTTGTAGATCATACAAATATTTGTTCCGTGCGGGGATCGAACCCGCGACACGCAGCGCAGCAGTCAATCGCTTAGCCACTGTGCTCACCGTGCCGTCAAGATAAATATTTAAGTATGACATAGTTTTTTTTTTTTTTTAAACGTTGCCCCACACTAGGAATTTCTCCTGTATCGTGGGTGCGTTTACAAACTTAAACTCACATGTAAAAACAGCCAGACCCGGAACAACTACTTGTAGGTTATACAAATATTCGTTCCGTGCGGGAATCGAACCCGCGACACGCAGCGGAGCAGTCAATCGCTTAGCCATTGCGCCCACCGTGCCGTCAATATAAATATTTAACTATGACACACAGATGGTCGTTAAATAGTTGCTACTTACGATAAAGCCGGCATGACGTGGACCTACGTAAGCCAGCTACGTGTTTCTACGACTACGTCGCACCAAGCTACCGGCCTTGGTTTTTTATTTATTCATAAGAATCTCAACGTGTGCATGTATAGCAGGCCCAGTTTATAACATGCAGACGTAAATACTCACCACCGTATAGGCAACTATCGATTCGCTAAATTCTATGGATCGCAATTTTGCGATCACTAAACTTTAGTGATCTTTAGTTTATCTTTTTATATGGTGCGGAAACGTGGTGCATTAAAAGCCGCGAGAGCAGTAAGATCGATGCTTTCGAGATGTGGTGTTGGCGGAGGCTACTTCGTATACCATGGTCCGCCATGAGAACGAATGAATCCATACTAAAGGAACTCAACATCATCAAGCGGCTATCTGCTATATGCCAGGAGCGTGCTCTTAGGTTTTTCGGACATATTATGCGTTCACCTAAGCATGATCTGGAAAGGCTTATGATACTGGGCCGGGTAGAAGGAAAACGCGCTCAAGGCATCCGAATCCATACATTAGTATGGATTCGGATGTTGTTTGTTGTGTTTGCGTTCGCGGGCAAAAGCTAGTTTACGATAAAATATAATCGACTAGCTTTTTCACGCGGCTCCGCCCGCGTGGATGTCGGTTATCGCGTAAAAAAGTAGCCTATGTCCTTCTCCATATCACAGGCTATATCTCTGCCAAATTTCATGACGATCGGTTCAGCGGTTTAGGCGTGAAAACGTAACATACAGACAGACAGACAGACAGACAGACAGACAGAGTTACTTTTACATTTATAATATTAGTATGGATGGTTTAATCCAGTGTCCTAAGATCAAATGGAAAATAAATAAACACTTGGCAACATTCTCTAGTTTATTGGAAGTTCATCCGTTCATTAAAATAATGGCAACATGTAATAAAAATAATAATTGTTTGTTTGCATCTTCAGGTAATCAAAATATTACGGTTTACAATACAAATAGGCCTTAAGGTAACTAAAGTTGCATGTTAGAGTTGCAGCCAATACCTGAGCTAAAATAACTAAAATATAATAAATAGATCCATTTGACATTGTCACTGACAGTTGACGTCTGTGTGTCTGTGACATCACTACATCAGGTCCTCAAGTCTGCTATTACAATAGTGTCAGAATGGTCTCGCCATTGTGAGTATTTGACAGTGTTTGTATGGCAAATCTGTCAAAAACTCACAATGAAGAGACCATTCTGACACTATTGTAATAGCAGACTTGAGGCCCTGTCTGTCTGTCTGTTCGCGATAAACTCAAAAATTACTGCACCGATTTTCATGTTGTTTTCACCAATGGATAGCGTGGTTCTCGAGGAAGGAAAACAAAAATAAAAATAGGAATTTGTTAAGAGTTTCTGTGTACATTTTTGTATACATTAGCGATATTTGTTGGAGGTGTCGGAAAAAAATAAGCCGTCCGGGAGCTTTCATAACTTCTCCTATAGGGTTAGACCGATTTGGATGAAATTTTGTGTGTATATTTGAGTGGGTCCCTGGATGGTTTGAAAATATAATTGGATCCGGTAGGTGGCGCTGCAATCGGGTTTTAGGATCGTTCATACAGGACAACGTCTATCGGGTCCGATAGTATCTATATTATAAATGTAGTCGCTTTTCGTGTCTGTCTGAGTGACCGCGTTGTGCTTCTAAACTACGCAACGATTTTCATCATCATTTAGAGAATTTACTCTGAGGAGCTCGTGGCTAAGTAATAACAGCCGCACGGGTCGATCCGTCAGTTTAAGCTACGCTTGCCGGGTTGGTCAGTGGATGGGTGACCATCTTTACATACCGAGACTCCTCCGTGCCTCGGAAAGCACGTTAAGCCGTTGGTCCCGGCTGTCATTCGTGGATCTTTGACAGTCGTTAAGGGTCGTCAGAAGCCCAAAAGTCTGACAACCAGTCTTACCAAGGGATATCGTGTTACCCAGTTACTGGGTTGTGGAGGTCAGATAGGCAGTCGCTCCATATAAAATACTGGTATTCAGCTGCATCCGGTTAGACTGGAAGCCGACCCCAACATAGTTGGGAAAAGGCTATTATAGGCAGATTGATTTTAGAGAATTTACTCCATCTATTTAGAGGTTTATGTGTATAATAAATTGATATTAAACTTACAACAAAGAAATCTCAATGTATTTCTCGATGTATTCGGGGCGGGTCGCTAGTCTATTTTATAAGAAATTCTGTTTTAGTTATATGTCACAACACTCTGTTTCCTCGCAGTCGTTTCCTGTATGACATTCAGATCAAAGGTTTCATATTAACATTTTAATGTTTTGAAATGTTTATTATGATGTTCGAAGTTCTACCTTCGAGTCTGGCTATTTATTTGACATAATGTCTTCCATTTTATAACATTAACCTCTCGTATGTCGTAATTAGAGACACAATTAAAAACCCATTGTGTCTCGCGTAGATCTACGTTCCGGCTATGAAGGGTTAAAATAAAGAGATAATGGAAATTAAAGAAGAATAGTTAGTTCTCTTTAATTACATTTTATTGTTCTGTTAAGTATTTGGTAGATTCATAAAAAAATGCGTTATTGTTTCTTTAACTTTAAACACGCTACGAATGATGACAGAAATAAAAGCTCAACATATAAAATTGTTTACTTTGTAAATACTACTCACTACTACTACATTTTCCATTCTACGGTTGACGTGTTACCACTGCGTGGAACGCCCGGAGGACACGGTGGAGCATACGGTGGAGGTCTGCCCGGCTTGGGCAGAGCATCGCCGTGTTCTCACGGAGGCAATCGGTGATGGCGATCTCTCGCGTTCGGCCCTGGTCCAGGCCATGGTCCGGAGCGAGAGTGCATAGGAGGCAGTCACCTCCTTTTACGAAGCAGAAATGCTCGCGAAGGAGTAGGCGGAACGCGTGAGGGAGCGGCAGTTTGTGCGCCCTCATGCTCCAGTCGCCGCAGGAGATGCTCTGGGTGGCGGGAATCGATTCCCGGCCACCGTAGGCGCGGCCTTGCGGACGGCGAGCTATGGGCAGCTCGTCTTCCGGTAAGGACCTGGCCCGGGTCGACGGCGCGTTGTGTTTCACGCGCGCCTCATAGAGATGTCAGCACGCACTGACGGGGTCCGCTAGGACCGGTGCCTGCCAGGGTTGCGGGTTTGTCCGAAAGGGATACCGCGGCCCTGGCACACAGGCAATTGAAGGAACACGGGTGGGTTTTAGTCAGTAAAAGTCTGACACGTGATCCCGCTGTGGGCGGAGCGGGAGAAGTTATTTGATAATTACCCAACCAAAAAAAAAATTTGAAAAAAAAAAGCAGCGTTATTATTTCTTACCAAGACTCATATACGGTTAGGGGTTGCGTCAAGAGGATGTGTGATTTTTTTACAAATACTTTTTTAATTATTATTTTAGGGCATAAATAAATGTTAGATTTTATTTTTATGTTATTCAGTTAACTTCATTTTTAATTCAACATTTTACCTTTAGTATATAAGATGTTTTATGCTAGGCTGATCTCTATTGTTATAATCTGTAGTCTGAATCGTATGTAAAGTTTCCATAAAATCGCGTATTTTCTACATTCTATTAATTATTTTAATGCTAGGTACATTCTATTTAGGTATACCAATGTTTTTACCTATTGTGGTAAAGTCATTTTATTCTAGGTACATCGTCTTCACATATAATAATATAATTGATGTATATACAAAGTATTGTAAAACAGCTTAAAAGATTAACCGTGGAGTTTCTTGCCCATTCTTCTCCATACAAAATTACCTTTTAGAAGGGGTAACTAAAATCAATTTTATTTCCGTGTAAATTTTGACGTTCAAAAGTGCCATTTATGCGTTGCGTGCATTTATTTGTGCATATTTGAAATAAATGCTTTGATTTTGATTTAAATAAATAAAATCTTTTATTTTGGTCCCATAAATATAGTCCACTTGGTTAGTATACACACAACTTAGAAACTAGTGTTAGTACTTACATCTACCAGAAAAACAACAAACTACTAATTACTACGCCACAGTGGCATGCAGGCGTATCCAATGTCCCAGTATGGGGCTGTCCCACCTATCAGCTATGGTTTTCAGGATGTTGTTGGGGTTGGCGCGTACCCTGCGCACAATGGAAGCGCAACGCTTGGGCATGATGGCGTGAAAGCCATCTATTAACGCTTCTGCGAACATGCCGGAAGCACTGCAGTAGCGCGGCAGCCCCATCAACACCCTGAAAGCATTATTGTATTGTACGTACGTAGGGCACTATATGCCCTCTGCGTTTAGTTGACCGACAGACTACATGTATAAAACGACTGACAGTACGCTGTAAATAGTGTAGTCATAACCTGCGACTGGGAGTTTTGTAGTGCATCGTTGAAAAGGATCACTTTTCGAAGCACCACAAAACAATTGACCTTAGTTTCTATGATCAAATCTCGCATTCAATCAATCGTACGTGAATCTCAAAGATCGACTACTATGTACATCGCATCGTTTTGATGTTTATATCAAGTTTTTATACCACATTAATCACTTAGCGTTATCTCAATATTAGTTCGAGTTAGATATAGACTTCTTTTATGGGGAAACTCTTCTCAGGCTAAAAATGTCTTTATCACACAAAAAAAAATGTGTCAGAGCCATCTGTGGTGTTGGACCGTTCGAATATTGTAGACCTCTATTTAAGAAATTAGGATTACTAACTCTACCTAGTCTATACATTTTAGTAGTAGGATTATTTGTTAAAAAGCACTCTGAGCTATATACTAAAGCCATAGAAAATAAAAAAAATCCTTTCCAGAGATCCAACTCGACTGGCTGTCACAAGATGTAAAAGCACACTGTATCAGAATAATTGTTATAATATGTCAATCAAAATATACAACCAAATTCCTAAACAGATCAGAGAGCTGCCACTAAACTTCTTTAAAGAAATGGCTTTTTAATAATGTATTCTACACAATAAGTGATTTTTTTAATTATAAGGAAAGTTCAAAATATGATCTCACTAGCAATATAATAATATGATGTAATTTTAGATTTTACCACATGATCTTAATAGTAACAATTGAAGTGTTTTAATTTACCTATAATTTTACTTTAAGGTATTTTTTGCATGCTGAAATAAGTAAGCAAAATATGAGAAACTATTTATATTTAAGACCTTTTGTGTACCATATTTTATGCAAAATAAAGATTTTACTTTACTTTACTAAAGACCAATGTTTACCATAGTTCAATAGTTTAACATCAACCTAACAAAGATAATACCAGTATCAGAACCACACTTTCCAGCTTTTGATTGCCTGCGATATAGAATGCGAATCGATCGAATGGTGCTGACGCAATTACATAATGGCTTGCAGTGGCGTCAGCTACACGACAATTTTAAAATTCCTTAATAAACACTGTTGTCATTAAAGTAACGTTTTAATATTCGTGTCGTCAATGTACTGGTACGTAGAGATGTTTCGCAAGCACTACGCGCACATACTTTCAACGTTATCTCGAAGAAGCGTGAGGGATGCTGCACGTGAACTTTGATGCAGCGCGATATCACGATGCGCCTGTAGCGCTTGTTACTATGCTTTCAATGCCAAGTTCCCACCTATACTTCAGGTATGGTTGATTTAAAAGTATTATTCCACTGTCTATACGTGATTGAGGATTAAGTAGTTACGGTTTTCAGATTAATTTTGATTTTGTTTGCCAATCGCTTGTCGGATTTATTAACAAAAAGATATAGTTTTGTTCAAACTGAGACTGAACGTGGTGGTTCACTCTCAGTTTGCGCACGGCACGCATGCCACGGCACGGCTGGCGCAGTGGTTAAGCGATTGACTGCTACGTTGTGTGTCGCAGATTCGATTCCCGCACGGAAAAAAAAATTGTATGACCTACAAGTAGTTGTTCCGGGTTTGGCTGTTTGTGTATGTGACTTGAAATGTTTGTAAACGCACCCACATCATCATCATCATTTCAGCCGAAAGACGTCCACTGCTGGACATAGGCCTCCCCCAAGCACCGCCACCTCGACCGGTTCTGTGCTTCCCGCATCCAGCGGATTCCTGCGGCTTTCATAAGGTCACCGGTCCACCTTGTGGGACACCTTCCAACGCTACGTCTTCCGGTACGCGGTCGCCACTCCAGAACCTTTCGGCCCCAACGGCCATCCGTTCTGCGCGCCCACACGCACCGCACAATACAGGAGAAATTCCTAGTGTGGGGAAACGTTTAAAAGAAAAATATATATTTTAAATTGCGTAAATTCTGTTTCCTAACAACACTTGAACCGACTTTATTTATAATTTTTTTTTTTACTTGAGAGATTTTTCTCAACAGCATGTGAAGCCAAGTCAGAATGCCCATGGGCGGCATAAAAACTATGACGCCAGGTTCACTAACCACGCGAACAAGAAAGAAAGAATCCGGCTCGAATAATTATTCCACTTGGCTTGAGTTGCAATACATGGTCTAATGGCTAATGCCATTTAATGGTCCTCTAGTAGTCTCCAACAACATCAACGGAGACAGCGATTTACTAACACGAGACACACATAACATGTCTGATTAAAGACGTAACTAATGTCTTCTGTACTAAACAGTTTAGTATGACATTTTATTATCCAGATATACTCGTAGCTATGAATCTTAGCTCCACCGCTACCTAAGTTATAGGTAACGATTGTCATTTGCCACGTGCATGCACTTTTGTTCGGTTTCCGTGTTTGCTCTCGCCAATTTTTCTATTGGTATATATTTGGCAGTGTTATCAGACCATAGATCTGAGCTTGGCACGGCCCGGTTGGTGCGGCTGGGTCTGCATCATTGCCAGCAACATTGTTCTCACTAGACACTAACGTGTATTGCGCACACGTCTGTCATGACCACTATTAATCTTCTCAAAGACTGTGAAGTTTTTCTAGACACACGCTTTTCCGGATTATAGCTGAGACATACTTCGGGGCAAAGTTCCAGAGCGAGGTCTATCGTTATTTCTATGTTTCGCACCGTTTTGGCATAAGAACGGATGGAAAAGTTTTGGCTATTTTCGGCAAAATATTTCCGTGCAGTTATACCCTCGGAAAATTTATTTTCAACGGTGGTTTTTTCTATTTGTTCCTATTATGGTAACCTATTAACGAAGTTTTGCTGTTTAGTTAGTCGTACCTTTCAAAAACCTTATAAATCATCAGTTGCAGGATGTGAGGTAGTCTGGAAATACATCCCATAATAATAACAGGTCCAGAACCCATTCACTTTTCATAATTTATGTTTGTTTAGAACACTAACGTATTACGATTATGATCTGTTATTCAAATTGCAATATATTCTGCTATTTTGGACTGTTTTTGTATAAAATCAATTTATGATATCATGAACTAAAAATGTTTAACGAATATCTGGTGAGAAATTTTCTGTAGGGTTTGGGTGAAACATTTGCACATTTGGGTAATACAAGACTTATGTTTGTAGTTCAAAATCACACACGTGTTTATTTGCGCACTGGTGGCTCTAGATTTGGATTTAATGGTTCTATAATAATGGCATCTACAAACGACAATAAGTGCGTTAGATACAGCTGTAAATAATGTTTAGCTTTTATCGGTATACAAGGGTCGGCAGGTAATTCCTGGCGGCGCGCCAAGCTAGCCCACGCACTCGCTCGCCTACTGAACGACTTACAATAATCTAAACTGAACCTTAACGTTACAAATTTTAAGTAATATTTCTAATGTTTGCGTAGCAAATCTTGAAATTGATGTCCAAATCTCTACTGCCATCTGCCTTGAGCCATGTATTTTTATTTTATCTCGTTTATCGCTGGGCCATCGTGAGTTGTGTTCGTCAATAAATCACGAGTCGCTGAAGTGTTGATGTTATGTGCAGGGAATGTTATGAAAGATCGGTATTAATACCTTAACATGTTCAACAAAACGAAGTCGAGTGATGAATTAAGACGAAATGGTAATCCATCATTTGAACATGAAAAGTAAAGTAGCGTTTAGCGTAATCCATTTGAACTGATGATAGAGATCGTTTAATCTTTTACATGTACAAAGGAATTGTATATTACATTACATTTATTATGGATATGTTCCTAATTTATTACGTAGATAAATTGCTTCAATTTATTTCTTGGCTATGTAATAAATATGTACGTAGTGAATATGATAGTTATCATTTAATATTCAGATATAAAGTGCGTCTCGGTAAGATAATGTTGCTACAGACTTAAAAGGTCGCGATGAGCTTTTCATGTTGTATGGTCCTCTGTTATTTTTCTTTGCTATTTCCTGAGTTGATTAGATGCCTCTGTTCTTCATGTTGGGTATTGTAGAATTGCATCAAGTTCCGTTACACCATACCTACTCCTATCTTACGTCGAAGTCTGGATTGTCCAAATGTCGGAGGACAAACAAAATTCTGCAAATAATTCCGGAAGAGCGCAGAAGTGAATGCAAGATACCCCAGTTTTCTTTTGTGTGTAACAGGCTATTAGACTTCTTTAATTTGTAAATGTTAAGTTAAAAACTAAACAACACTGCCGGTGCCACTCCGGTCTAGGTACGTCGCGTTCGGTACATGTTTTTGAATCTAAATTAGAATTCTATCCGAAGCGAAGTGGAATCAGCCCTGTGACGTGTATTGAGCTCTCTTGTACGTATTGACATTCCTTTGACTTCTCAAACTATTAATAACTACATATTATTTTAGGCCATTTCAGGCTCTATTTTTCTTATTTATTTTCTTATGAAAATACGACGAGGTTTCCATTTCGAAAGTAAGTTTCAATAAAAAGTGTATTATGTTTCCACTGCAAATATTATAATGTGCTGGGGTTCAGGCTCCAAAAAGGTGCAGGCCTCCCCTTTTCTCTGTGAAAAGAGGAGGCCCCATTTACGACACGGGCCTAGCAAATTTGTAGACTCTCATTTTACCTACGACTCGTAAGTCAGTACCCTAATTGCGTGACACAGTTTGAATCACAATCCGAGGGTTTTGAAGGATATTGTTGATCCATTGCTTCATTGTTTGAAAAATTTGTCTGCACAACAAAGTAAATAACGCAATAAATGTTGAACTGTCAAAATTAAACCCATTCCTACTGATAGTGTGTTACGTCGCTGAAAATCGATACGTAATAATCACGCCAGTACCCAAGAATATAAAGCGCGATTTTTCTAATCGAGTCCTACATTTCGTTACGACACTTTCAAAGGAAAGTGTACGTAAGCCCAGCGTCACATTACCGGGTTGGCCACGCTCCGGCAAGCGTGCGACACACGGTTTCAACTTGACACGTTTCTTTTGTGCCACACAATAAGATGAGCTAATCAGAAATAGGGTATCGACGGATCGTAACGTAGCTGTTATATTTGGGGATAATTAATGCTGTATTTATTATTAGTGATGTAGGTCCCTGGTAATAGGACATATTGGGTTACTTTTGTGTTACCTCAAGACCAGTGCGTGTTGCTAGTGATGACCTATGGCACTGAAACGTGGTCGACTTATTAGAAAGTTAAAAGTAACCCAAAGGGCAATGGAGAGGGCTATGCTTGGAGTTTCTCTACGTGATCGAATCAGAAATTAAGAGAACCACAGGAGAACCTAGGTTACCGACACAGCCTGAAGAATTGCCAAACTTAAGTGGCAGTGGGCAGAGCTCATTGTTTGCAGAACAGATGGCTGATGGGGCCGAAAGGTTCTGGAGTGACGACCGTGTACCGGAAGACGTAGCGTTGGAAGGCCTCCCATAAGGTGGACCGATAACCTTGTGAAAGCCGCAAGAATCCTGCTGGATGCGGGAAGCAAAGAACCGGTCGAAGTGGTGGTGCTTTCGGGAAGCCTATATCCAACAGTGGACGTCTTTCGGCTGAAATGATGATGATGATCGTTATTTACCTAATTGATATTAAGTAAAAGAAAGAAGAAAGAAAGAAAATACGTTTATTTGCGGTAAACATGACGCAAAAAAAAAAAAGAACATAAACACAAAAGAAATAAGAATATTATTGGGGAAAATGCGTCACATCCACGCAAAACGGCTATCGCTCAGCATTATGCTGCGACCCTATGCAAGACAGAGCCCCAGCGCTGGTTTTCAGCGACAGCCGGCGTTGACGGAAGTACAACTATTTTAAACAGCTTTTTTCTACTTAGATAAGGTACACAACTAACCGTGTAGAATAACTACACCAATGCAAACTTGGATATTATGGGCTTCGCCGTAGCCCTTTGGATGATATAGGTGGTAATTAATATGGGTCGTGCCGTAGCAGCTACGATAATACGCGCACATGGGTCCACTAGCGCCACTCCTTTAAAAAAATATTATCTCGTGATTGAGAAGGAATTATGAAAAACGGCTCAACAAATACCTCGGTAAGTGTGTCTAAAATTTTATAATACCTTTTGTAACGTTTCATATTGAGATACGAAGCAACAAAATTCATTCTAAAGAAAAACGGCCACATTCCTCTCGATCGTATTTTGTTGCTTCGTGACAATATTACATCGGAATCCCCGAAGGATTAGGTGGAGGTGTACCTATAAAATAAAATAAAATAAAAAAGAGTGAGAGTGATTTAGAGAGTGAGAGTAACATTGACAGAGTGAGAGTAAGATAGAGAGTGAGAGTGAGAAAGAGAAAACAGTGAGAGTGAGATAGAGGGTGAGAGTGAGATAGAGAGTGATTTAGAGAGTGGGATAGAAAGTGAGATAGAGAGGTTAGTGAGAAAGAGAAAGTGAGTGAGAGTGAGATAGAGGGTGAGAGTGAGATAGGGAGTGGGATAGAGAGTGAGATAGAGAGTGACAGTAAGATAGAGTGTAAGAGTGAGACAATAGAGAGGGATATAAAGAGTGAGAGTGAGATAAAAAGTGGGATAGAGAGTGAGATGGAAAGTGAGAGTGAGATACAGATTGAGAGTGAGAAAGAGAGTGAGAGTAAGATTGACAGATTGAGAGTAAGATAGAGAGTGGGGTAAAGAGTGAGAGTGAGAAAGAGAAAACAGTGAGAGTAAGATAGAGATTGAGATAATAGAGAGGGAGATAGCCAGAGTGAGAGTGAGATAATAGAGAGAGAGATAATGTGTGAGAGTGATATAGAGTTTGAGCGTGGAATTGAGATAGAGGGCGAGATAAAGACAAAATAGGGAGTGAGAGTGATATAGAGTTTGAGCGTGAGACTGAGATAGAGGGCGATATAGAGACAAAATAGGGAGTGAGATTGATTTAGAGAGTAGGCAGCAGCGTTCTCTATGTTTTTTAACACCATACTAAGATCGCCAACCCGCCTGCCAAGCGTGGCGATTATGGCAAGCCCCCCCCCACTTTGGGGGAGGCCTATGTCCAGCAGTGGACGTCTTTCGGCTGAAATGATGTTGATGATGAGAGAGTGGGGTAGAGAGTGAGATGGAGACTGAGAGTTAGAAAGGGAAAGTGAGTGAGAGTGAGATAGAGGGTGAAAGTTAGAATGAGATAGAATATAATAGTAAGATAGAGAGAGAAAGAGAGAGAAATAGAAAGTGACAGTGAGATTAAGAGTGAGCGTATCAGATAGAAAGTGGGATAAAGAGCGAGATAGAGTGAGAGTGAGAAAGAGGGTGAGGGAGAAAGATTTATAGAGAGAGAATGAGAGTAAGAGTGAGAAAGAGAGTGAGAGTAAGATAGAGAGAGTTAGACGGATGGATAAAGAGTGAGAAAAAGAGAGTAAAAAAGAGAGTGAGAGAGAAATAGACAGAGTGAGAGTGTCATAGAGAGTGTGATTGAGAGTGAGATGGAGAGCGAGATAGAGAGAAAAATAGAGAGTGAGAGTGAGATAGACAATGTGAGTCAGATAGAGATTAAGAGTGAGATATAGAGTGAGGGAGATAGTGAGAGTGAAAAAGAGAGTGAGAGTAAAATAGACAATGAAAGAGAGAGTGAAAATGAGATATAGAGTAATAGTGAGATAGAAAGTGAGGGAGAAAGAGATAGAAAGTGAGAGTAAGAGTGAGCATGAGGGTGAGAAAGAGAGTGAGATAGTGTGAGAGTGAGATAAGGAGAGAGAGTTAGAATTAAAGAAGAAGAATTAGATAAAGTAGATGGGGAAGTTAGAATTAGATAGAAAGTTATAGAGAGTGAGACTCTCTCTCTCTCTATAACTTAGATAGAGTGAGAGTTCTCACTCTCACTCTATCTCACTAGAGTCTAGAGTGAGTGTGAGATAGAGAGTGGGATAGAGAGGGAGTGAGTGTGAGATAGACAGAGTGAGAGTGATATAGAGAGTAGGATAGAGAGTGAGATAGAGAGTAGGATAGAGAGTGAGATAGAGAGTAGGATAGAGAGTGAGATAGAGAGTGAGAGTGAGATAGAGAGTGAGAGTGAGATAGAGAGTGAGAGTGAGATAATAGAGAGGGAGATAAAGAGTAGTGAGATAGAAAGTGAGAGTGAGATAGGGAGTGGGATAGAGAGTGAGATAGAGAGTGAGAGTAAGATAAAGAGTGGTAGGTTACGGTAGGTAGGGTAAGGTAGATGGAAGGTTAGGGTAGATAGAGTAAGTAGGAAGGGTAGAGTAGGTAGGTAGGGTAGGGTTTTTATTATTTTTATTTTATTTAATAAGGCACGGTAAGGTAGGTAGTTAGGGTAAGTAGGGTAGAGAGTAAAGCTAGTATACAATAAATACATACATACATAAAGCGTAAAGGTATCTATAACACATACATATACAGGGCGTCCCACGACTTTGCCACAAGGAGGGAAAGTGCCTTAGTACTGTAGATAGAAAAATTTACTGAATGAAGACTTCATTTTTATTTTAAAAACAATAATAAAAACTGCATTCAAAGAATTTTAAATAATCGCCTGTCTGAACTGGGAATCAAACACGCTAAATGTGAAAAAAAAAAAAAACTTGTACTTCATTTTGCTATACCGATCGAAAGGCTCAAACATAAATAATATTACATTATAATACATATGCACACGCGTTTCATACGACGTTTTTCAACACACTTGCGAGGAAAAAAACAGACTTGTATTGTTATTAACTTTAAGGAAAATGGCGCTGGTTTTGTATTTCCGCGCGCCGCGCTAGCGATGCGCGCCCAGGTGTAAATAATAGCACTGGCAAAACCGCTAAAGACCTTATATTAAAAAAAAAAACACAAACTTATGTTTAGACTGATCATAGTGTTACGACAACACTATGATCAGTCTAAACATAAGTTTGTGTTTTTTTTGTCAAATTGTAGTTTAGTTAGTGTGGAATTAGAAAGTACTATTGGCATAGAGAAATATACATTTGTTCAGTGAGAATCCGCAATAATAGAACGCCAGTCAGGGTCTTTTTCGTTTGGTTCCGGGAAGGACCATAGACAATTTAAAGTAAATTTTTAGTTCATTTTGGGACCCAGAACAATTCAGACTATTAAAAAAAAAAGTGAAATATGGCATTATGGCTCCAGCATTATGGAAGTCTCTTTCATGAGATTAAAAAAAATTACAGCACTAGTGCGGTAACGTAAAGTAAAAAGCACGCGATTTTAATACACTGCATTATGGACCTAAAAGCGGTTCATTAAGAGCCACTTTACGAGCAAGTGTGTTGAAAATACATTTTACATTGGTAGAATGGATGGGCGCGAATAATTTAAAAATTAATATTGACAAAACTAAAATAATGACTTTTGAGCAAAGGACGAATCATAAAAAACCTGACATAAAATATGGAGTCAAGACAATATTAGAAACATGTCGTGGAAAACTCATACTGACAGTTTATGTAAACGCCTGAGTCAACATTCATAAGCTTTACGTAATCTCGCAAAGGAGGTAAATCAAAAAGTTTTGGTTACGGCGTATCATGCATTTATGTTTGTTTTTGTTTTTTTTTTTTTTTTTTAAAACGTTGCCCCACTCTAGGAATTTCTCCTGTATCGTGGGTGCGTTTACAAACATTTAAACTCACATACACAAACAGCCAGACCCGGAACAACTACTTGTAGATCATACAAATATTTGTTCCGTGCGGGGATCGAACCCGCGACACGCAGCGCAGCAGTCAATCGCTTAACCACTGCGCCAACCGTGCCGTCTTCATTACGATACGGGATTATATATTGGGGTAACTCCACCAACAAGGAGACAGTATTTAGAGCGCAAAAGAGGTGTGTGAGGGCAATATGCGGTATTCAGGCCACGGAAAGCTGCAAACCGTTATTTTTGAATTTCCGTATATTAACTGTACCATGCCTATAGATATATGAGGTGGCCGTGTTTGTCAAAACAAACTTTCACCTCTTTGAAAAACTACACAGTTCCTGACATATTAATAAAATAAGCAGTAGGCAACACAAAAAAGCAGTATTCGGTAAAAAGTTCCTAGGAATGGCACCACATATTTACATATAATAAATTACCTAATGCTTTGTTAAGTATTCAAGATATCCATTTATTTAAGAAGCAACTCAATAATCTACTGATAAGTAAGACATACTACACAATTAATGAATACCTGTCTGATAGAAATTTGGGTGTATAATAATAATACATATAATTAGGGTGAAAAATAAATCAGACTCCAGTCAGTCTGATTTATTTTTATTAAAATTATTATTATTTGTATTGTAAATTATGTGTTGATTGTATTAGACATTGGTGCCGATTCCCTTGTTCACAAACCAAACTAAATTTAAGTTCAGTGCATCTTTTGCTCTCTATTTCATTAAGAAAAGGACAGAAGATAAATTTGAGTTTAGTCCTGTCAAATTAATCAGCGCCTGTCACTACTCTATACAAGTTTAGACGTGATTAAAAACTTGCCTACTAAAATTACCTCAATTTACACCAAGCGCTGATTATTTTGACAGGACTTAACTAAAATTTATCTTCTGTCCTTTTCTTAATGAAATAGAAAGAAAAGGATGCACTGAACTTAAATTTAATTTAGTTTGTGAACAAGGAAATCGGCACCATTACTTAGTTATCATGACATTATATATTCTGACATTACATGCTTATTGATTTGAATTTATGACATTGTGTATGGTACAATTTTGAAATTATTGTATAACTTATTAATGTGAATTTATGAAATGGTATAATTTTAATGGTGCTTATAATTTTTATAATAATTTTGCATGCCTGAAATGGTGCAACACAGTAGACTGCGCATTCACTTGACATCTAGAAATGTATGAATATGTACTGTGTTGAGCAATAAACATTTGAATTTGAATTTATTTCTTCTAAATAACAATAATATTAATAAAAATCAAAATGATTTCAATAATCTTGTTTCATGTTTACAATAATAAACATGAAACAAGAGCAAGGAACTTAAAGTAATAATGATGTTTAAGGAGAGGAGAAGTGTTTTTTACCAGAATTTTAAGTGAAAAAAAAAAAATAATATTAAAGGAGATGCTCCATTTTGTAAATTAAAATTTGAACATGTTGCAATTTCTAAAAAAAGGATCAACCTGCCATATTAGAAAAAAAAAATACCATTGCCTTTTGCTAAATAAAATATTTGTAAGTACCTGCCTACTACGAACAGGGGTTAGGTATTTTATACTGTTTAAAACAATACATCATTTAGTTAAAGATAAAATTGTAAACATCAATCCGTAATAAGGTAATAGCAAATGCTCCATTAAAATAAATAAGTGTTTCGGTACGACTCTGAAACTCAATTTTGATTTAGCTGAAGATTAATTTTGATGAGTTATGTGACGCTAATTGTTGCCGCTGTGTTTTCAGTTATTCTCGGCGCTTCCTAACTGGCGTTATAGCGTCTGTTGCTGGGAATACAAACATATACTTCATTTACTATAGCATTAGACAAATAACGGCTAAATAACGACAGTTATTGATTAATTTGACAGGACTAAACTAAAATTTATCTTCTGTCCTTTTCTTAATGAAATAGAAAGAAAAAGATGCACAGAACTTAAATTTAGTTTAGTTTGTGAACAAGGGAATCGGCACCATTGCATAATATTGTTGAAACTACTGCACTTTAGAGTTATTTTTTTTTACGTAAATGGTAAATAGATTACAGTGCTTTCTACTTATCGTGAAATAACGGAGTTTATTAAACGTTTACATCGAAATAACGAAAGGGTGAGAACAGTTATTTGTCTAATGTTAATGGAGTAGAGTAATCGTACTATACACTATCTACTACCAACTCTCACTATCTACTATCATCTATACTATCTATTTTTATTATGAATGTGAAAGTTTGTATGTTTGGATGTTTGTTACTCAATTACGCAAAAACGGCTGCACAGATTTTGATGAAATTTGGCACACAGACAGTTTACAGCCTAGGTTAACACATAAGGTTCTTTTTATCCCGGTAGTACTTTCCCGTGAGATAATTTACGACATACCTACACGCGGACGAAACCGCTGGAAAAAGCTATAGTGTGATATAATACTATCATCTAAACAAGCGTACTTCATTTGTACCTGATGTATAATCAAGTAATATTGGTATACCAAAAGTCTCTACAGTAACTATTACAAACCGTGTAAGTAATTACCGAACTATTATACATACTTATTTAAAAAATATTTTTTCTGTTCCACTACCTTTGGTTCAACATCACAACGATGGCTACAATATTATTTCTAAGTAATCACAAATTAAAATTGTACATAGATAATATAGGAGCTGCCTTTTTTTTGAAGTGAAAACTTCTTTAGAAGCGTTGAGCAATTTTTCGTAGGGCAAAAACTTATGGATACGCGATCGTCATCGAACGCTTTCCATGAGCTATATGTATAAAAGAACAGTTATTCCAAAGTTTTGTGTTTTCCCTTCTGTCGGCAGTCCATAGGACTGCCAATTTTTTTGTTTACACATAACACAATAAATGTAGATTTAATTTTTCACGTTCCCAAATCTCAATACTGCGAAACTCATAAGCAGTGATCGTTGGTGTTTTGAATGCCAAACATTAACTAGAAGCGAATAAGTAAGATGCAAACACACGTCAGAATTTATGATGGAGCTACCGATACATCAGATTTATCATTTCTTGTGTATTTTTTATTTAAGTGCAAGTTTATGACGTGCTAACATCGCGCATCGGTTTGCGTTTCATTTCCAGAATGTTGGAAAGCTGTGTTGAAGCACTGTGTCTGCTAGGAACACAATAATAAAGTTTTAGAAATAGAATAGGTGTTTACGCTCATATAATGAAGATTCTGTTTTTTTAATCATTTACTTTACAATCAACTTATCATTCATCATCATTTCAGCCGAAAGACGTCCACTGCTGGACATAGGCCTCCCCAAAGCACCGTCACTTCGACCGCTTCTGTGCTCCCCGTATCCAGCTGATTTCTGCGGCCTTCACAAGATCATCGGTTCACCTTGTGGGAGGCCTTCCATAGCTACGTCTTCCGGTATGCGGTCGTCACTCCAGAACCTTTCGGCCCCATCGGCCATCTGTTCTGCGAGCAATGTGCCCTGCGCACTGCCACTTAAGTTTGGCAATTCATAGAGCTGTGTCGGTTACCTTGTTTCTCCTGCGTATCTCTTCATTTCTGATTCGATCACGTAGGGAAACTCCAAGCAGAGCCCTCTCCATTGCTCTTTGGGTGACTTTTAGCCAATCAACTCAAGCAATCAATTTAGTGAATCAACTCAGCGTGTCGCAATCCATTGCTGAACATAGGGCTCTCCCAAATCCCTATTAATTTGGACCAATATCTTAATTTAATTTACTTGATTCTCATCATACACACATACAAACACACGTGCATGTATTATTATTCATCTGACTATTTTAATTTTAATCTTGAATTTTTGTAATGTTATTTTAATAAATATATAATTATAAACAACATCCCAACATCAACCGTCGGGCAGTTGCCCACCAAACAGACACCCGTCTGGTCGAAGGATCCTCCCTTTTCCATAGAGTATGAGTGAACTTTACACCCTGTTCCTCATACCTCTATAGTTTTATTATTTTTCAAAGTTCATAAAAAATTGTAAAAAAAATCATCACTATCACTATCACTATCACTACATATTATAAAACAAAGTCCTCCGCCGCGTCTGTCTGTCTGTCTGTCTGTCTGTTCGCGATAAACTCAAATACTACTGCACCGATTCTCATGCTGTTTTCACCAATGGATAGCTTGGTTCTCGAGGAAGGTTTTAGTATATAATTTGTTATGTTTTTGTATGCATTTTTGTATGAATTAACGATATTTGTTGGAGGTGTCGGAAAAAAATAAGCTGTCTGGGAGCTTTCAACGAAAACGCTGTCTAAACCCTTTGAGATATAACAAAATAATGTATGGTGGAATTATGTATCTTATAAAGGTCTTCAAAAAAGTCCGCGATGGCATATGTCTATCTCTTAAGGATAACATACTATATCCATTTTATTGACTTTTTGTATGTATTTGTTTGCCGAATTTTACTCTTGGAAATACGATTACGATAACAATACGCTATAATATCAGTAGCTATTAGCCAAATTATGTTCGTAGATAAATAAGCTAGCTATAGTAGTGTAGTATTTCAAACAGGTACAAGAATATTTATCATAAAAACATTACTAAACACGGCGGCCTTATGATCAAAATTTGTGCATTCCAAAAGTTTCGTTACTTTTTCACTGACATATTTATCACTTTTCGATAAACTAACACTCAATACGAAATCTACACTTATTTCTCAGTAATTCTGTATAAGATTCTTCAAAGATTAAACCGTTTTCTCATTGAATCTTTACGCACGTATAACCTTGATGAATGTTTACATGAAGCACCGCACCACACCGCCACACGACCACAGAGTACAGACGTATTTTGTTTTCTTTTTTTTTCGTTCGTTTAGTGGTGTTCCCGCTAAAATGTCAACCGGTCAAGTATTAGTCGATTAATCGAATTCTACAGCCAGATCGTGTTGCAAGTACAAAATAAATGTCAAATATTTCGTCCAATGCGAACGTGACCATGAGAAAAGTTATGCACCAATGGTGTTCATTATATATTTCGAGCGTTTTATTAGCACAAATGGTGTATCATGCGACATTTCGGAGGATTTCGTTTTGTTTTCACAATGTTGGTACTTACGTGAATTCTTTTAAAATTATCATTTGTGTCGCACTTTTATTTCGAGTCGTAATTTGGTACAATTGATTGCTTTAAGAATTTGAGTGAAATTTCGTATTTTGATTTTGTGTTTGTTATCTTTAGGTAAAGACTCATTCACGTTCAGAACATAAGTACTTTTATTATATTAAATCATTTGTTTCGGTTTCTATTCACATAGTGAATCAAATTAAAATTAATATTAAGTTTATTAGAATTTTGAGATATAGCCTGGGGTATGGAGAAGGACATAGGGTACTTTTTTATGCGATAACCGACATCCACGCGGGCGAAGCCGCGGGCAAAAGCTAGTATTGTATAATTTTCTAGTACGCTAATTGATAGTGCTGTGCTTTCCTATAATTTAGATACATGCGAGATCTATATTATGATAAAGACTTTGGGTTAATGCTGTATACTTATGTGTTTAGTTGGTACGCTTTTACATAAATAAATAAATATCCAATTCCGCTTCCAGTCTGTCCTAATCCTAGCCTTTGTCATCACATCATAGTATTACATCACAATAAATCTTTCACAAGCAGCCTATATATAACCTTTCCACTGGTCAGGCCTCCTTTCTGCGAGAGGGAAGATTCAGCCTTAACGTCAAACGTCTTCGAATTTTTGGTCCTAGGACATGCTGGATCACGATATCAAAGGCTAATGTCTAATCTAAGGCTTACATACATGGGACATCATAGGTTTTGTACTTATCTGAAAAAGATCAGCCAATATCCGAAAGAAATCAGCCATCACTTTTTTGGTGTCAAATAGCAGCTTGAAAGTACTGAATGTTTATCATCATTTAAACAATTCTATTTTGAACAACATGCTATATTTTTGTTTTCAATCCGATTTCATCTGGTTTCAGTCCGACAAAGCGTGAAAGAAGAAAAGAAACAAATCGTTTTATTTAAAAGCTTGAAGATAACACTTAAGTTTAGTCATTGATCTATAATTAAAGTCGCCGGAAGTCGGCAATTAAATACGGCGGCGGCGTTAACTTTTTTGGACTATCGCGTTATTTGCGAACTTTTCATTACTTTTCGGTGAAACTCTAAAGAAGCTGAATAGTTAAAAAAATTTGGTAGGTAAGTTAGTTAGATAAAAAGTCTAGTTGCGTTTGAGGGATTTACTTTTGGTTTAAAAAAAATTATTAAAAAAAAAATTAAAACAAAAAAAACTTTTATTTCAGGCAAGTTTTTTACACATACACCCATAGTATTAGAAAAAAAAATAGTATTGGAAAAATTAATTGAATTAAAAATGAAATAGGTATTCAATCAAAATCAAAAATCAAAATATTTTATTTCACATAAACCTACATGGGCACTTATGAAACGTCAGAACTACATGGGCACTTATGAAACGTCAGAATTATATATTAATTAATTAATTATATATTAATATTAAATTAAATTATATTAAATTAAATACAGAATAAGTTTATAACGAATGCAAATATCTTCTGGCCACAATCAACCGGGCATTATGTTCTTTAGACTACTGAACTCTTTAATTGTGAGAACTAGGTATTTCACATTGAATAATGAGTATGTGTGTGTTGTAGTTTACATTTAGGTACACAAGCGGTGAGGGAATCGATACCAAAGGATCTTTTTAGGTATCAAATCTGGGCAATCCCCTGAACTATTTTCGACTGCGGCTGTAGATAAATCTTGGACTTACTATTGCAATGTGCAAACAAACGCTCAAAGTCACGTATAAATGTTTCAAGATGGGGATTATGAGATCAAGACATGCAAAATGTATTTTATTTCGAATACTTTGTCATTTTTTTGTTGTAGATAGGTATTAGTTAGCTGTAAAAAAAGCACAAGGTTAAGGACACATTGGATATTTTGTTGAAAGTTTCTGTAGTGTTTGAAAAGCTTTGTGTTTGCGTTTGTCACGCTATAGAATATTGTGTATATCTATGAGAAACGCTCCATTAGGCCTGATTTTTTAGGTAGCTTGAAATAGAAGTTGAGCTGTCAATGGTGCCGATTCCCTTGTTCACAAACTAAACAAAATTTAAGTTCAGTGCATCTTTTTCTTTCTATTTCATTATAAAAAGGACAGAAGATAAATTTTAGTTTAGTCCTGTTAAATTAATCAGCGCCTGTCACTATTCCATACAAGTTTAGACGTGATTAAAAACTTGCCTACTAAAATTACGTCAATTTACGTCAAGCGCTGATTAATTTGACAGGACTAAACTAAAATTTATCTTCTGTCCTTTTCTTAATGAAATAGAAAGAAAAGATGCACTGAACTTAAATTTAGTTTAGTTTGTGAACAAGGGAATCGGCACCATTGGAAGATTTATAAATAGTAGAGTTGTTACGTTACGAGCGATAAGGAAAAAAAAAAATCACTGCAACGACGACTGAAATAGTAAACATGATTGGACCGTGTTATGACTTTCCCGTCTTGCAGTTTACGAGTAGCTAATTGTGAATCAATCTAAAATATATCCGTCAGATATTTGTTTATGTAGTTCTGTTTGATTAATGACTTCGGAACCTCGGGATACCGCACAGTCATAGCAGTTTGATTTGATTATAGAAGCAGTTGATGATTTGTTTTCCAATGACGATTGCCGTTCGTTTTTTTCCTATGACCTTCTTGATTTAGCTCATAGAGAGAGCACAGGCAAGTCCGGCCACAGCTGCTGCCTAAACGCCCAACATAAATGTTTCTGCATAGTTTCTGCGCAGACACAGTTAACATAAAGCATTTAAGAAACCATAAACGAGATTGACACAAAATTTTGTTTCGCCTTGTCAAGATTAAGAGGGCAAATGAAACGATCGTAAATTCGCTTGAGACCGAGAAGTACACCCACTCGCAGCGCATATGAGTGTTGTTATAATATAATACTTTAGAGACGCGTAAAACAATAATTAATTTAAAAAGAAGTGTGCTGGCACTTGTCCATTAAAAAATTCCGCGCCGGAGCGGGCTCGCAGGTCGCAGGCGCGTAGCCATCGGCAACTGCGAGATGTGTCTGAATGTTTGTCAAACTCAAGTAATAAATGATTATTTCACATGTCTCTGTGTTAATTTACTAAAATCAGTTACTAAAACATTAAGCTGTAAATCTTAATTTAACATTTTGATTTATTTCGCAACTTTATTACTAGTTTGAATTTTATCTTTTGCGAATAGGGCTTTTTTTAGCTGGGTAATTATTTTGCTTAATTATTTCTGGCCGAGTGTTTCTACAAAATAAATAGTTAATTTCCATTACGTAGGTATAATTACTGAGCCACGTGTATGCAACCAAATAAATTCAGTTTGTTAGTCATGAGCCCCAGTGTAATCTGTTTGCTCTCACTGTGATTTTATAATGCCACAATAAATTTTAATGTTCACAAACATTAAGGTCTACGTAGTTGTAATAAATGATTTCGTCCGTTTCTATATATTTTACTAATACTTCCCCAATGCAACCGCTATGCAAGCAATATAAAATGAAAATTGTTTGTACTATTCATTCCTCCCCGACCCTTGACTGTAAGTGAAGCGCCAGCACGCGTTTTAGCTGAGCAGCATGTAATCCAAACTCCCCACGATAATAATCAAAACACTGATTTTATCCAGCCACCGTCGGTCCTTTGCCACCCTCCCTCCGACTCAGCTGCCCTAAGCCGAGGTTCGTACCCCACAGGGGGTGCCCTTAGCGAGCAGCAGTCGTTTAGTTTATAGTTTTTACGCCCTGGCTGGAGGCATTAAGTTTCGTTAGGAGCTTAAGGCAGCCACAGGAAAGTCCGGTTAAAGAGTCGGAACCTTAGTGGTTACACTCTGAGATGCCATAGATAAAAATAAAAATAAAACTATTCATTTCACGTGTAATTAATCACCATTAACACCTCGTAAACGTTTCTGTTCTCGCGCTAGACCGTTACAATACAAACATAGTCATAATCACCCAATTCGCTCGGTAATAGTAGGTAATCGCAGTTTATTGTTATTAGAGCACAGTGTTTGTCACATACTAACAAAAGGCTCATTGATACGGAGCAATTTAGATGCTCGTAGAATGCAATAATTGGTAGCAACATAAGATGTTGTCTAATCACAAAACCAGGGCCTCAAGTCTGCTATTACAATAGTGTCACAATGGGTTCGCCATTGTGAGTATTTGACAGTGTTTGTATGGCAAATCTGTCAAAAACTCACAATGAAGAGACCATTCTGACACTATTGTAATAGCAGACTTGAGGCCCTGTTAAGACTTCATACGACACAATTAG
Organism: Dryobota labecula; assembly: GCA_947523025.1. Taxonomy (NCBI): domain Eukaryota; kingdom Metazoa; phylum Arthropoda; class Insecta; order Lepidoptera; family Noctuidae; genus Dryobota; species Dryobota labecula. The sequence continues at coordinate 7,348,201 of OX383292.1, forward strand.
GCCTGTGTTCACCAACATTCAAACCACCGGTTAGGTATTTAAACAGTTGGTTTATGTCAAATTTCCTATGAAATTTTGAGTAAACAACTGATTAAATATCTAAACAGTTGATTAAAATGTTGGTGAACACAAGCCTTAAATTGTCACCGGTAAATCACCTTTTCCAAGATCCAAGGTTAGCATGGCCCATTATTTTCGACTCCGATCTTTTTTTATTAAAATTGTGAAAAGAAACAAAAATAAAGTCAGGGTCACAGTGCATGTGAAGTTTTTTATCGCGTGCGTCAACGTTCCATTAAAACAGGAAGAAAAAAAGATTTGCAGTTTTCTAAAATTTCGACATCCATGATTTATTTCGCTTGTGATTAATTTTAAATAAGAATACTACATCGAATTTTTGTGTTTTTGTAGTAAGATGTAGCAAGAATGTTAGATAATATTTTAATGTACAGACGCCAGCACATCAAGCTACTACAATCTGTCAAATTTCTTTAATAGATTTTCAACTTTATCTCTACAGTATAAGGTTCAAGGTTGATTGCGAAAATTTGACAGTTTCGGGTAGCTTGACCTGCTGGCGTCTGTACCTAGAACATTGTGCCTATGTAGATTTAAAATGATTAGCCAAGGATAATCTTATTTATTTAAACTTCATGTACACACGGCTACAGATCAAGCTATACATTTCCAGTATAAGCTGATCTCGCATTCTAAAGGATTTCCTTACAATGAGAGGTCAGCGTAAACTGGAAATGTATAGCTTGATGTGTAGCCGTGTGTACAATAGTGGTACATAGGCGGACTTAATGCCACAAGGCATTCTCTACCAGTCAACCTTTGTGTTAAATAGAAAAACATAGAATAGAATAGAATAGAATACTCTTTATTATGTACACCATAAAAATTACAGATATAAATGTAGAACTGTTACATAGGGTGTCACAATGGGCGGTACATACATAGTGATAGGGTACAAAAATAATGTCTGAAATACTAACTAATCACTACTAATCTTGCTGGAATGTCACTCAGTTTTTTTGCCGATGTGGTTTTAACTACCAACAGATAATTTGTGATACTAGCTTATTCTTTTCTGTATTAAACTGGTAGATCAGTTCACCCTTTTTAGAATTAAACAAAAATCTCTGTCTATAACAACTGCAGTATCTACTAAGCCACCTAACCCTCGGTTGTGCGTCGTTGCCTTCGAGCATCATACAGTAAAAAAAAAAGATTTGTCAACAGCCCAATGTTCTACAAACCGGAGCAAAGCATACCTAAAAGGCAGAAATAATACTTTCTAAAACGAACTCTTTAGTAGATATATCTTCTAAGTACACAGGGTGTAAAAAGACCCATCACATAGCCATTACCTACGCATTGTGTACATCAAACTAAGCAACATTGAGTAAAAATTATTGCTGGGAAACGACTATTATTTTTGGTGTGAAAAACGCTGTTTTATCGCGTAATGTAACGCACGCAAAACATTGTACTTATGGATGCATGCAACGGTACACACGGCTACATATCAAGCTATACAAATCCAGTTTACGCTGGTCTCGCATTGTGTAGGATTTCCGTATAAAGAGAGATCAGCTTAAACTGGAAATGTATAGCTTGATATGTGGCCGTGTGTACAAGAGTTGTGGGGTTATTTAAAGTTAATATATACCATTTAAAACTTGTTTTCGTGAAAAAAAGTTAAAAAAATATATATTTGGAACTCTGATGTTCAATATCAGAGATATTGAAGATCAAAGTTCCAATTTCTTTTTAACCAGCTGTGCTATTCTGTAACAATCTCATCGTGAAATCTTAGGTGAAGTGAGCTTGAAGTGAGCTGTCAATAGTGTCAATCCCTAGCAATGACAGCTCACTTCAAGCTCACTTCACTTAAGTTATCACGGTGAGATTTTTACAAAATAGACCGGATGAAGTTCTTCTGGTTTTTTTATAACCAGCCGATTTATTCTGTAAAAATCTCACCGTGAAAACTCAGGTGAAGTGAGCATCAATACACAGTGTCAATCTCTAGCATCGATAGAATGACACCTCACTTCACCTCTGTTTTCACGGTGAGTTTCTTACAGAATAGCACTGCAGAAGGTTCTCAGGTATTGTCCAATACAAAAAAAAAAAAAACACAATGACGGGAGTTAACTGATTCTCGGCTTCGTTAAGCGTCTTTTAACACCCGTTATGTTTTATGTATGTATTTATTATTGTATATGTAAATGTTACACCACAGACTAACTGTAGTATTCTCTCTTTCTCCCTTATTAAGGGGATGGAAAGTGTTGTGCGACTGGGCGGTGCGTTTCCCTAACCCCGCGCTGCCACGTATAAGTGCCACCAATATTTATTTTTAGTAATGAAAATATGAATATTTGAAAAAATCATAGATGTATCTTAATTAGTTTAAAAGTAAAATCGGTTTTATGTTTTGGATAGACATTGGTACCGATTCCCTTGTTCACAAACTAAACTAAATTTAAGTTCAGTGCATCTTTTTCTTTCTATTTCATTAAGAAAAGGACAGAAGAAAATGTTTAGTTTAGTCCTGTCAAATTAATCAACGCCTATCACTACTTCATACAAATTTAGACGTGATTAAAAACTTGCCGAATAAAATTACGACAATTTACGTCAAGCGCTGATTAATTTGACAGGACTAAACTAAGGCCGCCTTCCGAATTGGCTATAATCGCTCACAGCGCTCACATCGTCTCACATGCGTTCCGATTTAGATATTACGATTATGACAGCCGAGGGCTGTCAACAACTCGGAACGCTCGTGAACGCGCTCACGGTGCTCACTCAATTTCAAAACGATATTAGAGTATTTCTCTATGTATACACCAAAATTTTCTTCTTCTTAGGTTAGGTAGCAACTGTAACCAGAAGAACAATTTTGAAAATGCCACGATTTCTATGATGCGACTCAAAACAAAACAGCACAACTGTCATTTTTGACAGCGCTCACGGCGATATTAGTAAAAAGCATGGTCGGCGTTATCGCAAGATGGCGAATGTCATGACGTCATCTATGACGTTTCACGGGACATCGTTATCGCGCTCACGCTAATTCGGAACGGGTTTTAGCACGCGAATATTGATATTATCGCAACTCGGAACGCAGGGTAAAATTTATCTTCTGTCCTTTTCATAATGAAATAGAAAGAAAAAGATGCACTGAACTTAAATTTAGTTTAGTTTGTGAACAAGGGAATCGGCACCATTGCTTCCTGAATTAATTTCATAAAGTATTCTACTATATAATAATTAAATATTTCCATAAAGAATTGATATGTACGCGTTCTAGTTTAACATACATTTTTTGCACAAGTTACTTGCATTATTCGAAGTCTTAAATCCATCCAAAGGTTGTCTCTAAAAGGAAGCTTTTGGCGAGAAAACCCGCTCTTTGTGTTACCCTATGTGAAACTACATTTGTATCTGTGTAATTCGCATGGTGTACATTATTACAAATAATAAATTGCAATATTAATCATTTTAATTTAATTTGCAATTTCTTTCACAAATAGCTCTAATACTAGATACTAAAGTCTATCACAATCATAATGATTGCTGTATCTAAGAACATAACCACGATGCATTCTATTGACGAACGGGGATTCAACGCAGCTGTAAGCCTTGAATCTATAAGATGAATTGCTCTAAGAACCTTACCGAGTGACCAATAAAAATTGTATACGCTCGCTCGCGTCATACGCGCTGCGTCAATTTACCTTTACCTACGTCATTATAGCAAAAACATGAAGTAGATACGGGGTTATTTATTGAACGCGGAAGTGCATAGCATTACTATAAATAACAAATACGAGTACGTGTGGAGATAATTGTTTGTAGGTACCTAAGTAGGTCATAAAACAACTTACTTTCTAAACGATATTTTTTGATGACTTGAACAATATTTTTCTTTACTGAAATAAGCAGTTATTTGATCATTGAACCAATGAAATTAGGTAACTGTGACAACATGTAACTTAAGGCGAGATTCTTCGAGTGTGCATTTTTGTTCTAGAGGTGGCAGCTAGGCGCGAGTAAATTGTGCCGTGAATTTCGTTAATTTTGGGTTGAAAATTATATGTTTTACGATATTAACAATGTTAAACCCGACGGATATTACATTGTCATAGACGTTTATTTTGATGTGATTTTCAATACATAATGTGGTATAATATTAAATTAAAATGATTTTAATCTACAAAATAAGGATATGTTTGGAATTTTTTTTCTATCGAGCGAACTTTATCTAATTATGTAACGAGTACCCGACGTATCTACAGAAAGGTCTCAAAAGCAACATATAATTTTTTCACGTGTTTAATCACTACCGTTTCTAAATAAAATGACATTAAAATTACATTTCCTAGAGGTTAACTTGAAGAACCTCGCCTTATAGATAAATTTTGTGTTGTGTAACGAATATTATGTCACCGTAGATTGTCAGCACCGTTCGTTTATATCACTAATCAACAGTGATTTTGTTGCTCCTGTTATGAGAGTGGTTTTAGGTTAAATTAAACCCACGACTACGAGTATGCAACTACGAACAGTTTTTAGAAGTTGGCTCTTGCTTTTTTTTAAATTGCTTTTTTCATATTTCAATGAATTAGATCAGTAGTTATGTATCATTAATTTTTTTATTTGATTTACTAAATAAAAAAAAATGTTGCTAATTACTTCAGAATTCTACCAAACGATTGAGAATAATACAAAAATGAAAAAATTAAAATAAAAAATAATCAAGAATTAATAATGCTCTCAAACTGTTGAGAGCATTAAAAAGAGTGTTAAATAAAAAAAATCTCTTAATCTTTTATCTAATCTAATTCTATCTAGCCGGTTTTATCCTGCTACTGGACAAAGAATTACCTCTCCCTTAGATACACTAATTACCCAACACAGATACCCAATAAACCCAATCATACCCTATACATACTACAATAACTTAATAACAAAGTCAATGTGATACTCTAATGACTTTGATCCTAAATTTTGTAAATGACAAAATCCCGCAAAAATATCTAAGGCAACACGAAAAAAATGTTTTTTTTGTAGACCGAACATACACAGAACACATTATCACTGTATGTTCTGTTGTTAAGTACTGCTATGGTATTAAATATGATGCTTCTTAAGAGCCTAGATGCTTCGGAAGTGCTTTTTAGTCATTATGTCAGCCCGTTATCGATAATAGCATTGCAAAAGTTTCACCCAAACATCGAACTTTAGAAGAACTTTCCGGAAAATGATCTTGGTGAAATCTTTATAATCACCAAACTTTTCGAATAGACTGGAGACTTAATAGAATTTTATAGTCATTTTTTAAGACCAGAGTAGAATGCATTGATCGAATGGTTAATGAATATTATGCTTGGTAGAGTGTAAAAAAAAAAAAAAAAACATATTCTTCATTCGTGGGCTGCTACACATTGAGGACATGAGTTATTTATGGCATGCGTTTACTAAGGGTGGGTAATATGGCTGCCACGTAATACTATAAATAAAAAACATAGAAAACGCTTTTACGCTCATAACATACCTGCAAGAGAGTTGTAAAGTTAAAAAGTAAAAAAACACTAAAAAGTGAAAAATAACTTTAATTTCGGAAGTCGGTGTCCTTGTTTCTGTATTTTCGTTTTTTGCCACCGACTTCCAAAATTAAAGTTATTTTTCACTTTTTAGTGTTTTTTTGGAAGTCGGTTGTTTTCTTGTTAAAAAGTTTTTTATTTTCACTTTTTAGTTATGGTACTCGAATTGTTGTGGGTACACCGTACAAACAACAGTGACACTAGATATATGAAGTTGATTAAATACGTATTATCTAAGCTAACTCAAAAACTACCCAAGCAAAGTTAATAAAAATCCGTTAATAACCATTTATAGCCCGAGTGCATCTCATGACAATTCCAATAAGCCCAAACACGGCTAGGATAAATTGTTTTATTACGGAGTTCCGGTGCACACCTTCCCGCTGCATCTTCAGATCAGTTGGATGGTACCATTTTCATCAGAATTATTAATTTCTTCATAGTCGCTTAACTATCTTAATCGAGATATCTTATCGCCACCCGTGAAGTACTTATCATTGAGGAGTTCCGGTGGCCATTTGTGCTCTTCTTCATCAGTTTCACTTCATCAAATGATACTTTCTGAACGCAAATGCTTGAGTTATTGATGAAAATACAAAAATCGCTATATGTTTGCCTATAAAATTTGAGGAGTTCCCTCAATTCCTCATGGATCCCATTATCAGAACTGGATTTTGAAAAAAAAGGAACCAATCTGAAAGTATATCCTTTCAAATAAAAAAATAATTTTCCAAATCGGTTCATAAACGACGGAGTTCTGAGGTAAAAAACATTTAAAAAAAATACAACCGTATTGAGAACCTCCTCCTTTTTGGAAAGTCGGTTAATAACGGGAAATAACGTTCATTTGGTATAAGACGTCACCTGAGAAGTTAAGAGGAAAATATAACATGAATAACAAACAAGGAAGGAAACAATTTATAATAACAATTTTTTCTTATAAAAATTCCGTTGCGCTGACGAGCATACCCATTCCGAAAGGGTCACCACTCAGACTCACTAACTCAGCATTCATATTTCCTTAGAGCTATTATATTATATTTATTATATTCACTAGACTATTTTCCTATATTTACACACGGCATTTGTAGTATAAGCTGACCTCTTATTATACGGAAATCCTATACAATGCGAGATCAGCTTATACTGGAATCGTAAAGCTTGATATATAGCCGTGTGTAAATTACATATGAAGCAAAACATTTTTGCTAAAAATGCGGTGGCCAACGTATAACGGAATATAAACACAGGGCAATCCGTTGTGAATTAACTAAAAACACAGAAGTCCGTAACAAATGTTTCAATTCAAAACATCATGACATCCAATAAATCTATTCCGAGCAATATTAATACGTGATCATATTCGACGAACGTGGCGTGACGCTTCCCTCCGACCGAATGTCAGCATCCACCCCCACGTAGTTTGTAGATTCCCGGGATGTGCACTTGGTATCAGACCAAAATATCTGTATATTATGCAGATATTACATTATGTACGATTACCTTGAGTGTAAAATTAGATAGTTTTACATGTGAGCAAGTGCTTCACGCTCGTTTTACGTATGTTTAGTGGCTGCACGAGTCCGATCATACGCCGTGAAATAGGGGTAATCATTTTTATTCTGTTATCTGTTTGTGTAGATATAGAGGTAATAAAAACTTTATTTTGATCTAACCAATTGCTGTTTTACGCTTTTTCTGAGTAATCTGAAGCCTGACTTAAGGCTCCAAACAGGCGCGACACGCGACGCGACACAGACACCGTGTGCCGCGTGACGAGCGGGCGCGCCTGTTTGTAGGAGCCTTTATCGTTTCCAAGTAATTTGTAGATAGCCCAAATATTGTTAGTTGTTTAAGGTTTTTGCTTCATAACATGGGTAGATTCATTATAAATATTATGATGTTATTGCTTGGCTTGACACTACCCAAATGTTCTTTTTTCACTTCTCATGCTCTAAAAGTACGCCAATATAGCCCTACGAAGCGGGACTAATGTGACCACTTTAGGCTCTAGGGAGTGAAAAGTAATTAGTTTTTTAATTTCCTTCATGTGAAATAGACAAACTCAAACAGCCAGTAAATATCTGTGGAGTGTGGACCATCTTCATTGCGAAAATGTTGAGAGTTTTACTTCCAGGGTTTTTCCGCAAAGAAGGTGGCGCCATGCGTTTTAAATTGTTAATCTGTGACTGGTTTAGAAGAAAAAATTGACCGCGAAAATTTCAGAATTTTTGTTGAGTGTTTTGTTCGGTTTTAAATAAATTTATTAAGAATGTCCAGTGACAGTGAAGATTTTGACGTCGAGCAAAGAGCAAAATACATAATAAATGATCTATTGCCGCCAAAATCGCGGATGATTTACCTAAAAACTTACGAAAGTTTTATGGACTGGAGGAATAATATTTATTAAATGTTTTTGTACTAAATTGACTATTTTTCTCGCACTCACAGTGAAAAGTACAGTTTGCACCTCGAGACTAAACGCCAACTTAATATACCTACCCTCGGTTTCATTGACTCCCTCGAACGCTCGGGAGTCAAACCACCTCTGGTATATTATGGCTTCGTTTAGTCCCTTGATATAAAATATACTATTTCACTTCTCATGCTCTAGAAGTTCGTCTTTATGTCGTGCGTAGGCGACAAAGTCGCTTTTTATGCTCTAAAGCATAAAGTAAAATCTTCGTCGAAGACCAAGGCAATCGGTCCTACAGCCACACGAACAACTTCAACTTCATAGAATAACCTCTTTATTTTAATTCGTTTCGTTAGTATTCTAAGAACAAGGCAAGGATACCAACAGCAGGATACTAACAGCAGTCATACAGCAGTACACAATAAAACTTCATGAAATAAACTTATATTTTTTATTTCGTCCATTTATTATTTTACAATATTTACATGTTGCTGTTTCATTTCCTCGCAATCGAAGTGAAAAGTAGAGTGTACAACTAGTCCATAAAACCCATTTTACACTCTACTTTATATCCATCCTCGCTCGCAAGTTCGCTCGGATGGATAAACGTCTCGCGTTTTATGCACTTGATGTACAATCTACTATTGATTGGATCTCATAGCATTCTTGGCATACCAAAGTACGTCTCTTTGCTTAGCACAAATTGCGTTCACGTGGCTGTATAGCCATAAATGCATTTGCCTTTCGGCACAGATGACAAATAGAAAATTGGCGGCAAAGCTGAAAATTTAAATAAATTTACAACAATTAAAATGATTTCCCACGGTTCAGAGAGTGAAATGGAGATTGATTGTACTCCACCAGATATAAGATCAGAAGCCAAATTGGCTATGGAAAACCTGCTTCTAGCGAAGTCAAGAGAAAAATACATGAAAGTATGTTTTATTTCCCTGCATTTTTTTGAGAAATATATGCCTCGGCGGAAATGGCAATTGCCTGTCTCGTATTAGTGAAGTCCTCGCCTTCGGCTCGGCCTTCATACTAATACTCGACTTGCAATTGCCTATTTCCCGGCCTTTGCAATAATGTACTTATTAACTCACACACTGACATAGGTTATTAAATGTTAATATTTTAGGGAAATCATCTACTTTTACAATGTTTGTAAATAATTATGTGAGCACCATGTATCTAACGCATAATTAATTTGTCTGTCATTGCTTCAATTTTCATTATTTTTACCTATTGGGGTATAGTAATTTTATTCTAGGTAAGTGCATCGTCTTCACATATTAATAATTAATGTATACAAATATTGTTAACATTTTAAAAGAGTATGTATGGAGTTTCTTGCCCATTCTTCTCCATACGTATAACTACCTTTTGGAAGGGGCAATTATAATCAATTATTGTTGTAAATTTTGATGTTCAAAAGTGCCTTTTAAGTGCTTATTTGAAATAAATGATTTGACTTTGAATAACTCTTTGCGGGATGTAAGCATCGAACCCAAGTCCTCATGCTTGTAGTCGCACTTACGACCACTAGACCAAAGAAACTACTGAAATGTTTGGGTGATATACCTAAAAGATTTCAGCTAGACTTTTAATTACTAGGTAGGTACTTAAAATTTTGTTCGCCAAACCATTAAAAGATTACATAACCTAATGAATGACACATTTCACATTTCAGATGTCACCGTCAGGAATGTTTTTGATGTGCATATTGTTAGTACAAAAGATTTAGTGCTGAAAATATTCTCGTCATCAAATAGCTGAAGATCGACCTTGATTCATGGGATACGATTTCATATGCGTTAGTGTTAATAATGTCGAATTTTCTACCGCATCGCAAGTTCTAATAAAATAAATCTTTTACTGAAGAAAATTTTTGATTGAGGCTGAAATGCTGTATAATTTGGCTAGTTACATAGTATATTTTCTACATTTAACAGTTTCAAGAGTAAAATATCTCCGCAAAAAACATACTAACATCCGTTACAGTTTTTATTATTTGTAGTTACATGCGGATTAGTAATTATCGTCTACAATAAAAGTCTGCTGGATCATGTACAAGCTATACATATGTTTTTAAATAGGTAATTAGTTCACTATACATACCGAGCTATATCTTTAGCGTATAAAAATAGATGGATATGGGTAATGTTGCCAAATACAAGTATGAAAAAATCTAATTACACATCTCAGAAATAGAGTATTTTTTGTACTTTATCTGGGAATAATGTTCAGTAGGTAGGCCTACATTAGCTTGATATTCATAAATTCGATTTGTCGTTTATATTAGTTATATATATTTACCTATTGTAAGGAACTAGATGGCGCTCGAGAACCACCATGAAGTTGGCAAGTGCGAAGATAGCAACGCGCGAGCGGCGCGCCTAGCTGGCATCTGGCACCGAGGCTGACGTTCTCTTTGTCTGGCGGACACCGACGGCTCAACATCGACCTAACATTTTGCTGTACTATATATCGCACCTTTGGGAACAAAGGGTCATTTCTGCATATTTTCCAACTTTACAGGAAGAGCATTTTTTTTAACCTAATTTTTTAATAACTGTACTGTTTTAGAGTCTTAAGGCTGTTCTCACAGTCTTAAGTTGACTAGTTCTTCACGGACAAGCATGCTGTGTATATAAAGTCGATTATCGCGGATATTTGTTTTTGCAAAAACATGCAGAAGTGACGCTTTGTTCCCAAAGGTGCGATATGTGTATTTTTAAATAAATATTTATTTAAACTTTTACCTTGTTTTTCTGAGCTCTTATACTATGTATTCAGTCTCTCGTTTCTTTCAGTCCATCCAAAGGTTGTCTGCAAGAGCTCGTCTAGTGAGATAAGACCGCCCATTGTTTTATGTGGTGTATGTACAATAAAGTGTTTAATCAATTAATTAAAGACGTGCAAACAAGCAAACGTACTGGGGGCTACTAAGTCTACTAATGTACAAACGTTGCAATGGTCTCTTCATTGTGAGTTTTTGACAGATTTGCCATACAAACACTGTCAAATACTCACAATGGCGAGACCATTGTAAATTAGTAGACTTAGGCCCCTGGAAGAAAGGAAGTATTCCAGTATTATGCTGGTAGGGATCTTGACCATCTTCCGGGCTCTGGAACTGTCCTGATAGCCGTGGAATACTTCACCCCTCCTCAAGCACCTCAGGAAGTGTTGCAACCTTGTCGCTACGTCACTATGTGCTAGCGACTGTTTCCAGGAGTTCATTATTGAGTGTGCAAGTCACCCGCTGCCATTGATATAAATAGTGTAATATATATGTCAATGCACGCTGCCATTTTATCCGTATTTATAAAACATTGATGATTATAATGAGCGATTTAGTGATATCGACATACTATTTCTTAACCGAAATACTTTTAAAAGTAATGTAGCGGAAATTCTGAGGGATCAGCAGTAGATCGTATGCTTGGCGAACTATTATTTTTATTATTATTATTTTTATATGACCCGTAGTATAGAATACACAAACAATAGTTTTGTTTTGTTATTTTTTGTTTTTTGTTGTATAATTAATTTTGCCCTGACTACAGTTACGTTTGCCTTCAGTTTGTAAATATTTAAGTTGTAATCTGTGGAAAATATAGTGGGTAGTATATTTGTTAAGTTTACTGTTAAGTTATCTCTGTTTATTTTTAATATACTCTGTTTGTTTTCCCTTAAAATAAATAAATTGATCAGGCAGGGATCATAGTCCTTCTCAGTTCTCCGTAACTAATCCACTTTAGCCACCCAAACCAACCGGTGGTTATCCTTGGGTGTACCTATAGTTTGTTTGTGCATATAGTGCATACAGGGATAATCGTCGTTTGGTGCTGCATTTCATTAAAAAACATCTAACAGGCCTCTGCGAGTTGGTTTCGGATCCTCGTAAGCTTTCCAAAGGCCCCAGTTTCTCGAGTTATGTCCATTCAAATAAATAATATTATAAAAGGAAATAAGCTGTTGCCAAAAGGACATGTATACGTAAAAACTTACTTCCTTCACGAGAAATACAATAAAGGTTCTTTTACCCAATTACGCTACTACGAAAAATATATCGGATAAAACTCACTTATACGAAATCGACCGACACCTTTTTCGTTAATAGTTACGTACATATAAACGGCCCCAGTCTTTACCCCAAAGTCCTCAGTCAAGAATGAGGTCACGACATTACTTAGAGGGTGTTCTGTGGGGACCAAGTAACTCCCTTGCTTAGGCAGCTCTCTAATGGATATATCGTGCGGTTACGTGTAAAGTAGATATTCTATATTTATTTATTCTATTCTAGGGATATTTACACGATAAAAGGACGTGAAACTTTCAAATGAAGTAGATTTTTGAGAGCACATGAAACACTCATTGCGGTGGTGGACTGGCGAATTTAAAAAAATACAATGGTTATTTCCATAAGTTTAAAAACCAGTCTCACTATACTCCATTTACTAAAGCATTAGACAAATAACGGCTAAATAACGACAGTTATTGTGTAATATTGTTGAAATTACTGCACTTTAGAGTTATTTTTTTAATTTAAATGGTAAATAGATTACAGTGCTTTGTATTTATCGTGAAATAACGGAGTTTATTAAACGTTTATATTGAAATAACGAAAGGGTGAGAACAGTTATTTGTCTAATGTTATAATAAATGGAGTATAGTTTTCTTAACAAGAAATTTAAGTTTACTATAATTTCGTTTCATAATACAAAAACCGGCCAAGTGCACCGCGTCTCGGACCACGTACCAGGGCTTTAAATACCGGTAAATTGTCATAACGTTACCTTGTATTGACAGAGTTAACGTTATTATTAAAATAACGTTACTCGATTTAACGTTGTTTATGCGACTATTAATTTTATCGTTATTTTAAACGGGTGAGATGTAAGTAGTGGGGTCTGAGGCTTGCGGCGCGGCGGGAGCCCGCCCTCGCGCCTCTCTGATGCCGTGTCGATCAAAACGTTGCCTGAATCTGCCTGATTCTTACCCACAGAACGGCAACGTAGCGAAATTAACGTTAGTCATAGTATTTTTGTTAATGTTAATTAACGTTATATTACTGGTAATGTTATCAAGTAACGTTAAATTTTTGTAACGTTAGTAGGTATAACATTGAAATTTAACGTTACGTAACGATTATTATTTTGTCTTTTGATAACGTTAACAAGCCCTGCCACGTACATTGAAGGCTTTTTACTTATGTGATAAAACTACAAATTAACGATTTTCGGACTTTTTCCTTTACTTTGTGAAACCTTGCTCCTTGCCAAATTTTATGATTCTCGGTCAACGGGAAGTACCCTATAGATTTTGATTTATTTGCGAGTATTAAAATATGGCGCATATAGGGCCGTATTTTTTTATTGCGTTCAATTAGAAGCTTGATTTTGTTAGCTCCAAGGGACCGTAGACCTACATATTTGATATTAATTTCATCTTGACACCACCACGCATTCCTGAGAAAAAGGGTCTGGACAGACAGACAGGCGGACGGGACGGGTTTTATTTTGGAACAACAACAAACTTACATAATTACAATTAAAAAAATTGCTACAAAAGTTAAAGACTGTGTCGCAGCTATCAACATATAAATATAAGAAACACATTGTTCCAGACATAACTGACAGACGAGGATTCCGTTTCTTTCCTTTTGAGCTACGGAACCCTAAAAGTTGTTATGCAATGTTAGTGTATTAGCATTATCTATTCTCCCTTTATGTTATGTTCTCTTGATTTTATGTTATTTAGTAACACAAATTCAGCATATTTTTTTTTTCTTGAGGATGGATAATCATCAAATGACCCCTCCCACTCTGGGTGGAGCGGAAGGGAGTGTCAGACTCTTACTGACTAAAACCCACCCGTGTTCCTTCCTTGGGCGTTTATGTTCCGGGGCAGCGGTACCCCTTTCGGCCAATCCCGCTGAATAAATTCAGCATGGAACCCTCAATGCAAGCCGCCACCACATTAATCTTCAGTGACACAGCATTATGAACGACGTCTTTACCGTGACTTTACCATAGACACACCCTTCGCTTTAACTATCCCGGACTCCGGAGCATGCGCGGTAATTAATTAATGCCTTGTCAGCCGCCATGAAAGAGTATAAAACCGTCCCTATAACTTCCAAACGACCTAACGTAGAAAAAATACGAACCGTTTACAAATAGGTATATGTAGGTACAGCTACTCTGTTAATTTTATGATGATTAAAATGACAAAAACATTTTTTATCAGCTGTTCCGGCCAAGAATTGGCAATCGAATACCTAAACAATTATCGCTTTATATAATGCCAGCTCTAAAGTATATTAATCACAGAACATAAAATGAATGTCAATTTTTTTTTATTAATTATAGAATTAAATTAGCAACCAGTTTAATTTTGTCTAGACTATTGTTTTTCCATCAGAAGTTTCTCTCAGTAGCAGTCCAGAGGCTGGATTTGTGGCCGGTTAATGGCAACCCTAGTAGCATTTTCCGTTGGCATTTAGTTGGGCCAACTTCAGAGGTATGTGTGGCCCAACCAAACGCCAACAGAAATGCTACTAGGGAATAAGCTCACCCTCTACTCAATCAATCAGCCTTTTCCAAACTATGTTTGGGGTCGGCTTCCAGTCTAACCAGATGCAACTGAATACCAGTATTTTAGCCTATCTGATCTCCACAATCCAGCTAATGGGTAACACGATAAGACTGGTTTTCAGACTTTCGGGCTTCGAAAGACCCTAACGGCTGTCAAAGATCCACGAATGACAGCTGGTAGCAACGGCTTAACGTGCTTTCCGAGGCACAGAGAGTCTTGGTGTGTAAAGATGGTCACCCATCCACGGACCAACCGTGGCAAAGATAGCTTAACCTGGTCGATCGACCCGTGCGGCTGTTATTACCTACTTAGCCACAAGCCCCGTGTGGTGGCGGAAGTAAAGAATAGCATCACCCCATTTCCTCCCGTGGGTGTCGTAAAAGGCGACTAAGGGACTTACTAGAGAATGGGCAGCAGCGTTCTCTATGCATTTTCAACACCATACTGCGATCGCCAACCCGCCTGCCAAGCGTGGCGATTATGGCAAATCCCCCCAATTGGGGAAGGCCCGTGACCAGCAGTGGACGTCTTTCGGCTGAAATGATGAAGCCCCCTCAAGCCTACTACATGGGCCAAAAGTGGATCAATATACACACCACCTACAATTCGTGTAATAAAGGCGTTATGTTATCTCACAAGCATTCATAACTCGCATTTTTCGCTTCGATCTCGGTTCAAATTGTTGACTTCCTGTCTGGATTAGATATTTCACTGCGTTCATTTGAAGGTTATTGTTCAGCCTTGTTATTGCCCTTGGTTGACATAGTTTGAGAAAACATTAACATGTCATGAGGTGATTAGTCCACGACACGAATGTTGGGTGCCTTTTTTCTGATAATCTGAGTATTCTTTCTGATAAACAACAAAGAACACTTCCTATTGCTAATTCTTACTTAGCAGAGACTGTTTCTTAAGATAATGACATCCAATTTCATTGTTATTGGATACTAATTAGTATCTGGACGTTCAATGGCCGCCATCCTATTTATGTCCTTTATTTAGTAATTAACGGAGCAGCTCGAAAAGCTCACCGCAGACGACATATTCCTTTACTCTCGGCGACCCGTGCTGTCCCAGTATTCATAGTCATTAATTCTAGGAACCTTTGTATTGTGCGACACGTATAGTCGGATCGTGGCGTAGTCCAGTCGGGAAGACGGGTATTCTTTTTTTTTTTTTTTTTACAAACTTTATTTAACTTGCAATGTTTCTTAGTTTGTTTAGGTCGGACCTTGCAAGCTGAATTACAACCACTTCCTTTTATCTTGCGAAGGTGTTGTTTTTTTAACCGACTTTAAAAAAGGAGGTGGTTCTCAGTTCGGCGGAATCTTTTTTTGAAGTGAAAACTTTTTTAGGCGCGTTGAGCACTTTTTGGGTGAAAAAAATCATGGAACTCGCGTCATCGTCACCAAACGCTTTCCATGAGTCATATTCAATTTTAATACTTGATCATAAACACTTCTTTATAAACCAAAAATAATTCGAAATTAATAATCTAATAGCTCGATACACGTTACCTACTTAGTTTTCACTTCTATCGGCAGTCCTCAAAGGCTGCCCCGTTTTTTTTTTAAATTCTTTGTTATAAAGGTTGTTTTTTTTTGATGGGCCAGTAAGGGTAGGTACCTTATCCGTTGTAGTTACATAAAATCGGTTTCAGGAGACTGTCCATAACTTTATGAGAAATTTTGTTTCCCATTCACAGATGAAAATGAACAAAAATAAAATAAAGTTCAGATTTCGAACGTAAACGCGTCATAATTTTATTTACTTTGAGAACAGAATTTAGATAGTTTGTTGCTTGTGATTACGGTAATTCTGAAAAAAAAAAATCCTTCAATAGTTTAGCATGTTTAAACTGTTGTGAGTAAAGTTTTTTTACGATTTCTGGCTTTTGGCCAGTCTATCCATCATTACAAAAGTAAGTTGGAGTCTTTTGCGATTTCTGACTTTTCTAGTACTCAAACCTCATTTGGTCGCATATAATGTTTTGATCCTTATAAGAAACGGGATTGATGGCCATCAAAAAAAGTTTTTGTGAAAATGGCCCATTTTCTTGCTGACTGTACCAATTTTTTTTTCAAAATCTGCGAATGGTGATCAAAATTTCTCAAAAAATTATGGACAGTCTCCTGAAACCATTTTTCTGTAACTACAACGGATAAGGTACCTTACCCTTACTGCCCCGTCTAAAAAATCCTCCCTGTATAGCAGGATATATTTTTTTGGCGTCCTCCTGTGTATTCTTCTATAGTATTTCCTTGCTTATTTTTTTTTAACAGCAAAATGTAATCCAAAAGTAAAAACCGGCCAAGTGCATGTTGGACCATGCACCATGAAGACGGGCATGCAATATCGGAAGGTTCTCAATTCCGGAACTGAGTTCCAATACTGGAGATCTGATTCCGGAATTCCGGAACTGGTAACTTTTTAAAGTTTGTTTCAAATCAAACAAGATTTATAATTGTATCAGTCTTTTAATTATTTTTAGTAACAAATTAAACATCTTTCTCCCTTATTACTCTGATTAAACATTTTAAACCGTGAAATCAACAAGGCTTATTTATCACTCAACAGAAGTCTTTTAATCATTTTTAGTAACAAATTAAAAATCTTTCTTCCTTATTACTCTATTTAAACATTGGCCGTCTAGCGGCTTGTGGAAAGTTCCACAGACTAGTTTGGTTGCGTTTAGATAAAATAATAATCAAAATATCAAAAAAATTATGAATATCGGAATTCCTATATTACTCCTCTCAATTCCGGAATTGAAATATCAGAAAAATTGTTACGGAATTCCGGAATTCCGGAATGCATGCCTTACCATGAAGGGTTCCGTAGTTGGGACGAATTTATCCCAAGAACGAACTTAACATGGTAGTTGAAATACCTACATGTTGTCACATACATTCCAACTGCAAATGAAAGTTCATCATCATCATCATTTCAGCCGAAAGATGTCCACTGCTGGACATAGGCCTCCCCCAAGCACCGCCACTTCGACCGGTTCTGTGCTGCCTGCAACCAGCGGATTCCTGCGGCTTTCACAAGGTCATTGGTCCACCTTGTGGGAGGCCTTCCCACGCTACGACTTCCGTTACGCGGAAAATTATAGTTGGTGAATTATTACTCGTTATCTTGTAAAGCTTATCTTACTTATCTGTGATAATTTTCCTTTTAGCTTATTTTCTACAGCCGTGAATTTTTCCACATATCCACAAACAAACATTCTGCTGACAATGGTTTTCACAAACCCGCAATATTTTTGAACGGCTCATCCAACGATATCCCACAACATGGGACAGACGAGAAAAAAATCATCCCCATTTTACTGCAAGGGAGGTACCTTACAATTATTTTTCAAGATTTTATTTTACCACTTTGTCGCCGTGATTAATATGTATGTATAACCATCATTGATATATTATAGTATATCAATGATACTCATGCCAAATTACAGCTTCCTAAACAGTACTAAGAGTCTCTGAGTTAAGCCGCGGACGGACAGATACACAGACAGACGGACATGGTAAAAATATAATGGTTCCTGTTTGACTACGGAACCCTGAAAAGGCGTCCATTTATACAGGTTTTCTTTTACCTATTTATTTGTAACACTTTTTTACACTGTTAAAAACATAAAATAAGTAAGTAGGTAAGTCATAAGTATATATTTTAGTGATATTTATTTTAGAAGTATGTAGGTAAGTAGTATATTCTGTTATTGTATGTTTATAAGTATTTACATTAGTGTATAGCTATTTTGATTTTATGTATATTTTTTATTTTATTTTTTCTCTTCTACACTTACACACGTTGTCTACATCTCTATATCTACTTTCCTATCGCAGGTATGCTGGAAGAGATTTCATTAGAAATAAGCATCACCTTTGTACGTATTTTTCTGTTCCTTTCTTCTTGTCTGTTTATATGTGTGTACATAAATTGTTAAAAAAAAATAAAAAAAATATGTTTTACTAAAATCTAAGGGTTGTGTAACTATTTCATAGAGATCTACAAGCACTATACTATACAATTAAAAACTAAGTAGAAAAAACAGAAGAAAAACAGTTATAAAAATTGCGTGAGATATTGAGATATAAAAAATAATTGTCTAAAAAAATTTGCTTTAAACATAATTATAACATAGAACAAACAGATACCGTTAGAACGATGTACTCTAAGAAGTTGACAGAAACATCTCAGCGCTGATTTGCTGGATTCGTTTTCTCCTCTACTGATCGTTATTTCTCATCTACCGATCGTTATTTCTCCTGACAAAGTTTATTCTGTTTATGTGTATGTATATATCATGTATGTATTTATTCATAGTATGTATATGTATGTGTGTTTATTCATATTTATTTGTAGTATGTATTTATTCTTGAATTTTAAAGTTACTATCGTTTTGTCTATTCCTTATGCCACCTACTTGCTACGTTTCCTCTCTGCATCACCCTAAGGTTGACTGGTAGAAAATGCCTCATGCATTAAGTCCGCCTTTGTACAGTATTTTTTTTTACTTGTGCATAATGTTTTAGTAAATGAATATTAATAAAAAAATAAAAAAATAAATATTGTTCCGTGTGGTGCCGGACGTAAAGAATAACACTACCCCATTTCCTCCCTTGGGTGTCGTAAAAGGCGACTGAGGGACTGACTAGAGAATGGGCAGCAGCGTTCTCTATTCATTTTTACACCATACTGCGATCGCCAACCCACCTGCCAAGCGTGGCGATTATGGCGAATCCCCCCCTTTTGGGGGAGGCCTGTGTCCAGCAGTGGACGTCTTTCGGCTGAAATGATGATGATGATGATATATATATATACACTTATACTTTACAATTCTATATTTTTTTATAACTTAACCTATTAAGGGGTCATCCATCTCTGGATGAAGGCCTCCTCCATCTGTTTCCATCTGTATCTATCTTGGGCCGTTCTGGTCCACTCTATCCCTGCCAGTGCGACAATATCGTCTCGCCATCGTTGCAATGGTCTGCCGCGGCGTCTTCGTTTCGTGGATACCAGTGCAGGACGCGTTCGCTCCACCTGTTGTTTGTGGCCTGCCCAATTCCACTTCAGTTTCTCGGCCATATACAAAGCATCAGTGACTTTGGTCTTAGTTTTGATGTCGCTGCTCTTTATGCGGTCGCTTATTTCTAGGCCAAGCATGCTTCTTTCTGCAGCTCTTTGAAATGACCTTAATTTTATTTTCATGGCATCTGTTGTAAATGAATATTAAATGTAACAAAACAATAAATAGTAAGAGATGTACGGAAGTTGTAGTAGGTGAACAGGTTCTTTGAGAAGAAGCCAATTTTATTGACTACAAAAGTAACTTGTTTGTTAGTATGAATAATTTTCCAATCCGGCTTATCCACACCAACCATCCTTAGTTAAACATGCAGGGTTACCTAAGGACAAACAAATAGTGTTAGTTATTCAAGTAAATACAACGCACGAATATTTATTTGTAAACCTATTTCTATTTTAGTTTTCATCAACATAAGTGATTGGTCCACGTCATACGACGGTGACCGTTTATTTGTTCTAACACATTTCACAAACAATTTAATACAACAACCTTATTGGTTGTTTCTTTGATCCTATATTTATATATTCTTGTTTGTTATGGGACTTAGCTAATGGAGGAAACTACCTAGATAACACTATTTGTAGTTTACGTGACTGGGAGCCGTAAGTGCTTTGCACTGGAATAGCTCTGTTTAACCTGCAGCGGGCAACTTACGACGATTGTGCTGAAGGGAGTACTAAGTAGGTCAGTAGTGATGTTTATACATCAAGACCTCTGCTTCCCAACTTTTCCATAGAGCATTTTAAAAGATATATGTATGAAGGTATATTTTACAAAATTCGGCACAAGATGGTCTCTCCAGAAGACATAGGTATTATTGTGTCCCTTTTAAGTCTAAACTAATATAAATATTTTAAGAGAAACATCTATAGGTGGTAAAAAACCATAAGAGCGAAAAAAAAAAAATATCTAAGTGTTTTTATTTTTACATAATTATTAAAAATTTTAAATTGCTTGAGATATTTTGCAAAAAAACCTTTACTTACTTATTCTATGAATTACCTGCCCTGTTGATAATTAATCATCATATCAAGTAATTTTAAAGTATTTAAATAATAAAAATAAATAAAAAATATTTTTTTTTCTTTATTATTTAATTTTTTAAATAATAAAGAGATCCGAACTACTGAGACTCGAGGGTGTAAAACACCCTCTAGTTCGGTTGTTTTGTTCGGGACCGAACTACTGAGACTAATTTTGTCCTACTCGTTCGGTTATGATGTCAATCCAAATTGTTGAGACTTGTTCTGGAGTTCAGTTAATGATGTAAAACACAACTTTCATCGTAAAAAGTTTTTAAAGTATCATAGCAAGATGGTTTCTGCTTATGTATTCTCCCTATGTTATACGAACTTGATAAACCATACTTTAAAAACTTTTTTACAATGAAAGTTGTGTTTTACATCATTACCTATCTGAACTATAGAACAACTCTCAACAGTTCTGTTTGACGACATAATCGAACTAATGAGACAAAATTAGTCTCAGTAGTGCGGTCCCGAACAAAACAACCGAACTACTGAGACTAGAGGAAAACTAGGACTTGTAAAATATTTTTTTTCTCTAAGTGTATGTATTATCAGTCGTCTCGTATAAACGTCTCCCCGGGCTGGCACCTACCGCCAAGGTGGCAGGTGACCGCCACTCATCTATTAATACACATGCACGCTCAATGGGGGATTTATAGCCTTCATTACCGCTGCCGTTGTTACAGCAAATTGCGAGATTGAGCCCTGCCATCAGCGGCTGCTTAGCTTTTGTCAGCCAGTTAGTTGTGCGGATTCCTTTGTTCACAAACTAAACTAAATTTAAGTTCAGTGCATCTTGTTCTTTCTATTTCATTAAGAAAAGGACAGAAGATAGATACATTTTAGTTAAGTCCTGTCAAATTAATCAGCGCTTGACTTAAATTGAAGTAATTTTAGTCGGCAAGTTTTTAATCACGTCTAAACTTGTATGGAGTAGTGACAGGCGCTGATTAATTTGACAGGACTAAACTAAAATTTATCTTCTGTCCTTTTCTTAATAAAATAGAAAGAAAAAGATGCTCTGAACTTAAATTAAGTTTAGTTTGTGAACGGCACCAGTATCACCTCTTGTGTACCCTCATATTATTGAAGAAAATCATCTTACGAAAACCTGGATGAATCACTACATACTATAAAACCAATTTAAGTCTCCTCGCCGCGTATCTAAACGCGATAAACTCAAAAACTACGGAACGAATTTTCATTTGGTTTTCACTAATGGACGGAGTGTTCATGAGGAAGGTTTAGGTGTATAATTTATTATAGGTTTTGAGTAAATTAGCTGAAATATGATGATGATTGTTGAAGATGTCGAAAAAAATCATGACAACTGCGAGCTTTACTCGCGTGCGCCGCGTAAACCAGTAGAGTTATGTGAAAACAATATGTACACACGGCCACGAATCAAGCTATGCATTTCCAGTTTAAGCTGACCTCTCATTGTACGGAAATTCTATACAATGCGAGATCAGCCTAAACTGGAAATGTATAGCTTGATTTATGGCCGTTTGTACCTATCTATTCTTTACTTTTTCAAATACTAGCTTCTGCCCGCGACTTCCTCCGCGTGAAATTTCTTGTTCCCTGTTCCGCAATCCTTTCTCGAGATATCATCAAAAAAGTTATTTTGCTATTCGGGGCAGAGACAAATCCAACTAAATACAATATCATAATAATCGGTCTTGCCGTTCATGAGTTATAAATGGTGTAAATACCCCAACTTTGTTTTATTTATTAAGATATTAGAGAAGAGAAGAAATAAAATACATTAAAAATAATCCAAGTAGGATGACCAACAGTTACATTTAAATCTAACCCACATGCTCGACGCAACAGGCTGCTAACCCACTACGTAAAAAAAAAAAATGCACCATGGAAATACATATCTATGGTAGGCATAATTATATGCTCTGCTACCCGTGCGAAGCCGGGGCGACTTGCTAGTAAAAGATATAAGACTGAAATCGCCAATCTTGTATAGGTGATGGAAATAGGGATATCATAAGAAGACTTGCCGTGCCGTGTGGTGCCGGACGTAAAGAATAGCGCCACCCTATTTCTTCCCGAGGGTGTCGTAAAAGGCGACTAAGGGACTTACTAGAGAATGCGTTCTCTATGCATTTTAACATCATACTGTGATCGCTAACCCGCCTGCCAAGCGTGGCGATTATGTCAAACGCCCCTAATTTGGGGAGGCCTATGTCCAGCAGTGGACGTATCTTTCGGCTGAAATGATGAAGAAGACTTCGGCAATAGCTTGTTTTGTTAAAATATTTCTGTTTTAATTACTTTTTTTGGTGGTACTTTGTGTTAACATTTAGAAAACAAATAGGTACACACGGCCACAAATCAAGCCATACATTTCCAGTTTAGGCTGATCTCGCATTGTTTAAGATTTCCGAACAATGAGAGGTCAGCTTATACTGGAAATGTATAGCTTGATTTGTGGCCGTGTGTACCTAATAGAAACAAGAAGCATTATTTTTATGTTTAGCTGTGCTTAAAACATTAAGCTCCTAGATAAAAGCTAAATGTAAATGAAATTGTATTTTTATGACTCTATTATTACCTACTTCTATTTGGAATAACTTGGATATCTATCTACCTTTAAGTTCAATTTATTATTTGAACTAACGACAGCCCTTTTTATGTCCAGACAAATCACTTTCCATTCCAAGGTTGTCTAGAAGAGATCGAAAAGCAATAAGGCCGCCCATTGTGTATTTTATAGTGTTTCATTAGGGTTCCGTACCAAAATGGTAAAAAGGAACCCTTATGGTGCGACGACTCAGTCTGTCTGTCCGACTTTCACAGTTGGATATCTCAAGAACTACTAATGCTATCGACTTGAAATTTGGAATAGTGTTAGATGACATTTAATTAGTAATTAATTATTTATTTTTCTAATAAGAAAGAAATAAAATATATATATTTTTATTTGCAACTCAAACTCAAAGCATTTATTTCAGGGACTGAACGGAGTTCTTAAACCAAATTGTCACTCAAGTGCAAATTGCGCATTTACACCGCGTGCATCCGCCCCATCATGACCTATGCGAGTCCTGTCTTTGCACACGCCAAACCCTATCTCATCCATAAGATGCAAACCCTACAGAACCGAGTCTTACGTAAAATCACGGGAGCCCCCTGGTTCGTTCGTAACACTAACCTCCACGTTGAACTCAAAATCCCCACGATAGCCCAATACATGAAGCGCACTACAAAGCGCTTCTTCGATTCAGCAGCCACTCATCGCAACGCTCTAGTTGTGAAGGCCGCAAGTTATGTCCCCTCTAATATTAGTTCGACCCGCCGTCCAAGGCATGCACTGACCGACCCAGACGACCCCACTACTCTCCTCCAGGAGAGTCGTAGGGTAACTAGTACAGTTCGCAAAATAACAGCACACAATACACGATCGTCATTCCGACCTCGCCGCCGAGGCCCCGCGCGAAATCCCCGACTAACGAATAGTCCTCCCCGACCCTTGACTGTAAGTGAAGCGCCAGCACGCGTTTTAGCTGAGCAGCATGTAATCCAAACTCCCCACGATAATAATCAAAACACTGATTTTATCCAGCCACCGTCGGTCCCTTGCCACCCTCCCTCCGACGCTGCCCTAAGCCGAGGTTCGTACCCCACAGGGGGTGCCCTTAGCGAGCAGCAGTCGTTTAGTTTATAGTTTTTACGCCCTGGCTGGAGGCATTAAGTTTCATTAGGAGCTTAAGGCAGCCACAGGAAAGCAGGAAAGTCCGGTTAAAGAGTCGGAACCTTAGTGGTTACACACTGAGATGCCCTAGATTAAAAAAAAAAAAAAGTTCTTCAAAATTCGAAGTGGGGCTACTAGCCCTAGTATATGATATATATGATACTCCATATGCCCATATGGAGTATCATATATTATAAAGAGCGCTATTTACACGTTCTCAAACACTTTTTTTTTTTAGGTCGCAGTTTTCGACTTTTGACGAAAAATTTAAAAAAAAAAACCTTTCCCCCTTATCTCCGAAGTTTGCATAGATAAAATCTGAAATTATTCTGTGTGATAGAAGTTTATGTAAAGATTACAGGAAAAATAAAACGATGTCTCTAAATAGAACACTTTTTCTAATATTGCAGTTTAAGGTCAGCGTCATCTCTTGACTGATAGTGGAACTAATGTAATTTTTGATGGTACGGGACCCTCGGTGCGCGAGTCCGACTCGCTCTTTACTGGTTTTTTATTTTTGTTGGCACAATAAAGTATATAATTATAAATAAATAACTTTACAACAGCGACGAATTTCACTAAAGAGCCCCGACTGATCGCTCATGAAATATCAAGGTGCTTATAATTTGTTTTTATTACTTACCGATCATAATAAAATATAATTTTAATGAGCATATTGATGAGCATTAAAGATGCGCGGTCATAAACGACATTGTTTATATTTCGACGGAGAAAACTGTAATTAATAAATTAAAGACATCCAGTCCTTGTAATATGTATGAAATAAAGCAGTAAAAAGTAACCTATAGACAAAATTAAATTATTTTCAGCAAAACAGTAGAATGTCTAATTGTATTTCATGTTTTGTATAAGTTATCTTACCAAATTAAAGCTTGCAGTGGCACTGCAAGGCTCTGGGATCAATTTGCTTTCTCGCAAAACGTCCCGTCAGAATCAGAATCTTTTTCTATGCTGCAAAGTAGATTGGTTTTAGGAAAATATGTGTGGTTTTGTAACAGTCAGTATTTCGGATCACACCAGGGGTTCCGACCCCGAGAGCCCCCTTGGCGATGAGTGCTACGACCATGAAGCAAGTCTGTTATTACATCAATGTCACTTTGCTGACGACAAACCTGGGTAAAATAACAAAGGGCTCATCGACAAGAATATTTAGCGATGATTATCGACGAGTTGGCGTTAAGTAAGTAGCTGTTTTTTGTTCCATACCAAAATATTACATTATTTATAGATGTTTTTTTGTAAACGTTTCACACGTTATTTATCTGAATTTATTATACACTAGCATTTGCCCGCGGCTCCGCCCGCGTAGATGTCGGTTATCGCGTAAAAAAGTAGCCTATGTCCGACTCCATATGGCTACGTCTCTGCCAAATTTCCGTTCAGCGGTTTAGGCGTGAAAACGTAACATACAGACAGACAGACAGAGTTACTTTCACATTTATAATATTAGTATGGATTTTTACTATGTTAAAAAACGAAGCAACAAAATTCATTCTAAAGAAAAACGGCCAAATTCCTCTAGATCGTATTTTGTTGCTTCGTGTCTCAATATGAAACTTTATAAAAGGTATTAAAACATTCTAGACACACTTACCGAGGTCGCTGTTGAGCCGTTTTTCATAATTCCTTCTCAGTCACCCAGATAATATTTTTTTTAAGGAGTGGCTCTAGTGGACCCTTGTACGGCCTCTTAAGCACCTTTTTGTACAATATTTACTTGTTTTACAACTTTATTAACACGTCATACGTTAAGGAAAATGATCATGTTATTGTAACGTTTTAAACACGTCATATACTGGTTGTACAGAGTACGTAAACGTTTGCATGTACGTTTCAATTAAGCAATGGCATTTCATAAAAGGAATAAAAGCAATCAATGTGCATACTTATCTCCTTTAACGAGCAATTGATTGAGTTACTTGCTCGGATGCTCGTTAATTAATAGACTTACTTACGGACGTAATTGTGGACTCGTTTGAATACAATAGAATATTCAACATCCAACATTTATTCAGTCAGTAAAAAGTTGAATACTCATGGACGCAAGTTACCTGAAAAAGTATAATATATTACGCGATAACGTCATTTACTACGTCAGAAGAAAAACATAATCTAGTTTATACTAGAGAAATTCTAAAACATTGTGCTAACTGGATCAAAGAGATGTTTCCATAATGTAAACATCAAAGCTCACAAAATAACATGGAAAACATGACAATTAAACTTGAAACTGTATGCGCAGGTATAAATTCAACGTTTTTTAGAAGAAACTCTTTAGTGATGTAGGTGTTCGCCATCGAACCTATTTATTCCTCATTGAAAGACACAAGGAATGACAGACGATACCATTATCCCTTGATAACGGTATCGTCTGCCATTCCTTGTGTACACAAGTTTTGACAAGCAGTTATAACACATTGTTTGGCAACGTGATCAAAGTTAATAGCGTTCCGTCTCAGTCATGGTCTGATCGGCTTTCCAAACAAGCGCTCCTTACGAAGCTACAAGTACCCTCGCTGGAGGATTTTCTTAAAAAACGACTAGGCCAGTAATAGGCACGTACTTCCCGGTAGACAGTGTTCTGCGGTAAAAATAAAACAATGTAAGCTTTCAGGAATAGCCGCGGTCGGAAATAGCAAGTGCGGACGGTGACGTGTCCTTGGCGGCGACTGGGGCGCACTGCCCGAAATATGTCATTAGCAGAGCGTCATGTCGCTGGGGGAATGTTGTAAACGCATCTAGGGCCGTCCGCACTTCACTAGCACCGTCACTTTATCATGGAAGTTCTATGTGAAAGCCATGTAGGTATTATAGCCCTTTTCTGATACAGTGGCAAGGAAATGTCTGAAATAGAAAATGCGCTGAAATTATAAAACGTTTTAAAATGCATTGGTTTCAAACTCCAGAAGACTATACAACAGATTATAGTTGTTCAGTTTTCAGCATATTCTGGCATACGCGCCTACTTGTTTACTCAGAAACTAGACTACTTTATCTCAGTCATTCAAAGTGACAAGTGACAGAACGGTTCTAGAAGTTTTCAATTTCCTCAAAATGGAGTCGAACACTTAATCTAATTTATTGCATTGCTTGGAGGCTTGGGCAACCGCGTAAAAACTCATTCTAGCATTGATGCTACGATGCCAGCCATTTAATTTTAAATGTAGGTACGTACGAGTATGTAAGAGTCACGTCAAACTCATCGCGACCCTGATAAGTTCACATAGGCGCGGCACCTGCTCGCCATATATATCAAAGGTTGTCGTAAGACTATCGTGTGTTTCTGAGACTTCGTGAAATGTACGCTCATTGTTTGGCAGCGACGCGACGCGGAAAATATGTACGCCAACATGTTGTTAAATTGATGGGATTCAGGTTGATTGCTGGTTTGGACGCTAAAATTAGCAAATATACATGTGAAAACGTCCGTTGTTACATCCACTGATTTGTGGCATCAATCATGGCCATCACGCTTGTGCACGTTCCGTTTAATGCCTCGGATCTGGAGCTGGCGCGATATTGTGCACCAACTAAAGTTTTATCGAACATAACTGATTAATACAGCTTATAGGTGTTTATTTTTGTTGGAGAAACTAGTGAAAACTGTGCTGCATTTTCACGAGGATTTTCCAAATATATTGTAGGATTAAATTGAGTGAAACCGATGGCTCTGCAATGACTTCCCAGGCTATGGGCTAGCAAATAATCGTAAGATGTGCTCCATTGGAGCTTACCAACTGTTAATAATAATTTAATGCCTCGTCGTATATCAAGCAGACTTCCAGGTGTCAGTACATATCTACCGTTTCTTTAAAAACTCCACCCACATCTCAGGCGTTTCCAACAACAAAGTTATAAATGTGTACAAGTTCCGACATTTACGTTACTTATGAAAATAATATATTCGCATCACTCAATGGTGCCGATTCCCTTGTTCACAAACTAAACTATATTTAAATTCAGTGCATCTTTTTCTTTCAATTTCATTAAGAAAAGGACAGAAGATAAATTTTAGTTTAGTCCTGTCAAATTAATCAGCGCTTGACGTAGATTGACTTAATTTTAGTCGGCAAGTTTTTTCACGTCTAAACTTGTATGGAGTAGTGACAGGCGCAATTCGACAGGACTAAACTAAAATTTATCTTCTCTTAATGAAAAAGAAAGAAAGAGATGCACTGAACTTAAACTTAGTTTAGTTTGTTTATAAGGGAATCGGCACCAATGTGTGTTTTTCGTTTCCCGACAGAGTTGACAATGTACCTACACGTATAAAGTGAATATTAATACTTAGTTGATAATTTGCAGATGATAATTCGAATATATCTGAACAGACGACCCTGGCCCTCGGCAAGGCAACGTCTCGGCCTAACGCTAGGAATTAGGAAGTGCGTAGAATATGGCAGGCGGTGGGTGCGTGATCAAAACAAATATAAACCGTCGGGCGGTCGGGCGGGCGCTGTCATCCGCCGCCCGTCACAGCTGCCACTACCCGGGGCCACTCCACCACACAGGGAACACTCCAACTAATACTCCTGCAGAAACAGGCTCTATTAAAATTAAATAAACTGTCACGAACTGACCTTCGACAATGATCGTCAAGCTTGCCATACCTATAAGTCTATGGTCAACCATTTCGTGGTAGATAGAAGTAATAATAAGGCTTTCTTACGCCTTACATTTAAAAGCAGGAACTATCCTGAAAAAGGTTAAGATTATTATCTTCAAGCCATCCCGGGTTCCGGTTAAGATATTAATAAAACCTCGAAATTTATTTATATCGGACACGACGATGTGCTCATTGTTCAGTGACATTGTACATCTTACTGAAATAATTTACTGGCAATTTTATTTACGACTTTACGAGTAGCTAGTTATATCTTTAAAACATGCTCGCCTCAGATTAAAACGTAAGACTTTCTACGATTGTTACAGAGAGTTAAAGCACAGTGTGAACGAGTTCCAAAAATTCCTGAAGATGATTTATTGCAGGTGCAGGCGATCGTTAAACCCGAACAAAAATATTCCTAGATTACCTACATTTATTTTACACATCAATAAAACAATACGATATTGCATCCCGAACGTAATAAAAATCAGCGTCAGTCATCTGCTATATCGGAGTAGTGCGGCCCACGCGCAGGCCAAATGAAAATATACTCAACGACGCCGGCTGCCAAAGAAATTAAATAGAGTAGATTTTTCAGTTGGACAGACACGCGATGAACAATGGGTCTCGGTTACAAGGGAAGGACGGTCGCGATCGTATGCGCCCGCGGACACCTAGGGCTGCAACGAGCGTATGTCTGATGGGTTAAGTTTTTTTAATGATACTTAGAATAGAATAGAATAGAATTCTAGTTTCTAGTCCACATAATTTAAGACGAGATTTCAGACGAGTTATTATACTTTTTATGGAATTTCAGGTAATTTATAACAACATATTAATGTTGTAATGAAAACCTGAACCTGAAACGGGCATTCACGTGCTCATTTATGCTCAATAAAGGGGGACGCCGGAGTATAAATTGGTAGGTTTTGGTTGTGTTGACTTTGCATAATATCAACATTACATATCAACAACATTAATGTCTTCCGACGTAGCAGCGTAAGTACATCGTGGACGTCACGACAAACAAACTTCACGTTTTCACAAACATCTGGCCAAATGTTTTCTCGTTCAGTGGTGCTCAGTTTTGACTGGAAATAAGGATATTGTATTTTCAGTAGACATGAGACGTATTTACTACAACAGGTATACCTGTTCTAGTAATCTGCTTGAGTGATGGATCGTGAGGCCCAGCAGATGCGTCGCCACGCGCGAACATGTTTGACGCGATGCGCCTGCAGTGGTCGTCCAGGCTCTCGACCCTAAGATCCCGTTGGATTACACTGTTTCTCACGTAGCGAGGGGCAGCAGTAATTTTCCGCAGCGTCAGGTTCTGCTGCGCGCGGAGGAGCTTCTTGTTGCTCTCGCTAGTGAAGGCAAGCCAAGCTGGGGCGGCGTACGTGAGGAGCGGGCGAATGTACATCTTGTACACACCCTTCTTCGTGCGCAGCGGGAGGCGGGAAGAGAGTACCGGATGGAGCAGTGCAGCAGTGCACGGGCGGTTCTGCCCTTCGCGGCGGCCTTGCGGACTTGACTTATGGTGACCATGCGATTTCGACTCCTTGCAGCTGTAAGGGTGGACGCCTCCAGCGAGCAGCACCTGTGTCTTAGCCACGTTAACCAACAACCGCCACTTCGACAGTCAGTCGGGAAGCAAATCTAGGGTGCGCTGCATTTTGACGGCCGCGGTCTCGGCCTAATAGAGGACGAGATGTACGCGGCATCGTCAGCGTACAGCGCGAGCGCGAGCGTGTCTTGCGTCGTGTGGATGTCGTCGGTATAACATGAGTAGCACAGCTGCGAGATACAGCTGCCCTGCGGTACCCCTGCCGCTATCTGGCGCGCGCTTGACAGCGCACCGTCAACCACCACCCTGAAAGTCCTGTGGGAAAGGAAGAAGGAGATAACCTTTATGACGCGACGGGGCGCGTCTGATTTCGACAGTTTAAAGAGCAGACCGGCGTGCCAAACGCGATCAAATGCTTTTCCATGTCAAGGAATACTGCAACTGCGTGTTCTTTCTTGTTCAGTGACACCGTGAGTAGATGCCCTCGACAGCTGGAGCGTCGTGCTGTGTTCCGAGCGGAACCCAAACTGTTCCGGGCGCGGCGTGACGTGAGGTGCTAGGTGTCGAAGCAGGCGTTGCTCAAACACCTTGGATATGGTTAGCAGCAGAGTTATGGGTGGATAGCTCGAAGGCTTCAGAACACTTTGTTCGCCTTGGGCAGCATTATGACGCGCCCTTTCTTCCAGCTGGTCGGAAGGATCCCCGTGTACAGGCGCGCCAGTGCCGCTACCGTACGGTATAGCGCAAGTGGCGCAGCGCTGTGCTGGTGATACCGTCTAGTGTTGGGTAGGACATGCAAGAGGCACCTCAAATGTCCCATACAAAACGATTGAATGTCCCAACACCTCAAAATAAAATTTTGTACCGCTTCACTGTGACATACAAATGAATGAATCTCGAACTGACAAGTGAGTGAGTGTGGTGAGGTGAGTGAGGCCTGACAATGCTGACGTGAGGTGAGCGAGCGAATGCAAGGATTGTCGTTGTCGCACTTCTAGCTCGCGAACGAGGGAGGTCTTGACTCGTTTCGTTGGTTCACTTCAAGTGAGCGGGACAGCGCGGTTGGACGAACGAATGTGTGCGGGCGGGAGAGTAGACCTTATTAATTAATGTAAGTTATATGAAGTGGCTAAAAAACGACTGTGCATATCTGCTACGAGTGTTCCTTCCACAGAGTACTTTTATAGTTCCTTCGGAAATAAATTTTTTCGAAGTCTGGTCAGGTTATCACCGAGAGACGTAACAGACTCGGCGGTAAAAAAGTGGCAATGTTGCTATTTTTAAATTACAATTAGTAATTTTTTTCTTGATTAACTATTTAAAAGAAATATTTCATTTCGTACGCTGTTTATTTAATTTGAGACACAAATTTTATTCGTCATCCGTCTAAACTACGATGCGTTTGTTGTAGTCATACATTACTCAGTAATATGATATTTTCCCTATCCCTCATATTTCTAAGCTCAGCTCAAAGCCTCGTATGTCTTTTGTGTTAGTACTTCAAATAAGGTGGGACAATCTGACATTATTGGGACAATGTCACATTTTTGGGACAATATCCCATTGATGTTACATTGTCCTATTAATGTAATATTGTCCCACCTCATTTGAAGTGGTACAATGTACTACCTCACCAAGCTGAATGAGTTACTCATACAAACTCGTCAAAATTGCTTGTCCTACCCAACACTAATACCGTCCGCTACAGAGGCCTTTCTTGGCTTGGTCTTCAGTATGACGCGTCTGACTGCGCAAGGCGAGAAGAAAATAGGGTCTTCCTCTGGGGCGGCGTGATACCGTAACTATGGATTCGAGGCGACCCAACCAAACCGCGGAGAATCTTAACATCGCGATTTAGAAAACGACCTGTATTGCACAGTGCCATCTGTTGTAGGTATTATTGCAACTTAACAGGTTTGTATATAGCTCCCTACGTTTCGTAAGCAACCCACGCCTAATCAAATGAATACAGACCAGCTATTCCGCGTAGCAACAAAGTTATATTCGGAACCAGATTGACATCGTTTGCTATATAACTGTCACTATCACGAATATGACACAGATTAGTCCCCTAATCTGTGTCATATTCGTGATAGTGACAGTCACCGCCAGTACATTCACAGTCGATATTTTAAAATACTTATGGCCATTTGCCCATCAACAGCTCAATGCTGCGCACCGTTCGTTAATTAATGTAATTTATTTCGTTTTTAATGAGTTTTTAAATTATTACACTCACAACTTTTTTAGGGGAAATTCTCTCGTTAAAAGGTGATTGGGAGAAATGTATTTCGACAGGTAGGTACACCTAATTAACGGAAAGCATGCAAAACAAAGTAATTTGAATTGAGCAGAACAGTTTCTACACTTTCTCCTATAATACTAAGTAATATCTAATATCGCTTTACTGAATTCATGTTAAGTCCAACATTAGTCCCAATAACATTAGGTAGGTTCTTCGAATGGAATAGCATGTGCTGAATCATTTATAAGAACGCAATAATTATGGTATTAACTTATACAAATAAATAAAATAGAAGTGTCTGTTTGTAATGTCAAAATAACAGCTTTTTACTAAATGCATACGAAAAAAAAAAATATATGGCTTTCTGTCTTTCTCCGAAACGGCAGGACAGATTTTGACAAGACTTTCACTGGCAGATATGTAGCTGATGATAAAAGAAAATTACTTTTATTTTAGAAAATGCCACGCGGACTAAGCCGCGGGCAGCAGCTAGTTCATTGAATCTATACTAATATTTTAAAGCTGAAGAGTTTTTTTGTTTGTTTGTTTGAACGCGCTAATCTCAGGAACTACTGGTGGGAATAAAAAAAATCTTTTTGTGTTAGATAGTCCATGTCCATTACTTAAACCGCAGACGAAGTTGCGCGGGTCAGCTATATATTATAAAGCTGAAGAGTTTGTTTGTTTGGTTGAATGTGCTAATCTCAGGAACTAGATACTGGTTCGAAAAGAAAAAATATTTTAGTGTTGGATAGCCCATTTATCGAGGAAGGCTATAGGCTATATAACATCACGCTATGATCCTTAGGAGCCAAGCGTAAATAACAAAAGTCAGAAAGAACGCTAAGCCATAACGAAGTTATAGCGCGGGCGAGCGACGGGATGCGATGCGATGGGTGGGCCGAAATTTCACGCGGACGAAGTCGCAGGCAGAAGCTAGTACCTAAATATAGACAGACATTTAAAACTTGTAAATATCTTGAAGCATGTATTTCGTGGCGGAGAAAGCAGAATTGTCTTTTATGAAGGGTGGCAAGATATTCGAGGGGTTCCGGACAAAAATTCAGCTGTGCTTGCCTAGATCAGTTCCCGACCCTTAGTGATCCCCCTAGGTAACCATTGTCGGTTCTGGTATAAATAATGATAGGACTATTTACAACAGTCTTGAGATTTACACAGTCCACGAAGCAGATACAATAATTAAACTCGCTGTGAATCACATGTGAGACACTTCACACTGGACACTGAGTATTAGTCTGATGGTTATCAGACAGATACTTACTATCGCTCAGTAATCTCAAGTGCAGATACCTAGCAGTAAGGTACTCCAGTCTAGAAAACATTGATATTCAGTCGCATCTGCATGGTTGCATTGAAAACCCATATCCAACACAGATGGGAAATGACGAGCGGCTACTAGGTTTTCTAACGGAAACTTTCGACGGGCTACTGGGCTTTTCCAACTATAGCGTTTCAACGATAATGTAAAACTTAAACACGTAATTTTTTCGTGATTAATAGAATTAAATATATTTAATTTACTTTGCAAATTCTAAACAAATGCGATGAAGCATGATTAAAACAAGCTATAACTCAGTACGTAGATGTTTTTGCGGAAACAGTAGTGCGAAATTGCTCGCCGCGACCTATTTACTGGACATGAGAATGCAGTGTGCACATGTCCACAAAACATCCATCATTTCTGTACCTACAGATATGAGGCGCAAGAGTTATTTTGGACTCTTCAGTTTGCAGGTGGAAATCTATTTTAATTGTCTCATGCGTATGAAGCCAGAGCGACTTAAGTACCGGGATTATTAGCTGTTTACGATCCATTTACTTAGCTAAGGGGAAACTCAGGTATATTTTATGTGCTAAAGTTTTTCTTATTTTCTCCTAACAACCCGCGGAAAAGGCGGTCCATGACTTGTTCAACATTGAATTTTAAGATACATCGAGTATAAAGTATGAAAAATTACGAAAGCTTTAGTTTTCCGTAATCCAGTGACTGTTACGAATTCGCTGCGAGGTTTTAAAACACACTGCCTGTTTATCTACTCCCGGAAAACATCAATCGTTGAGTTTTTTGCATTCTTCATAATCTGAAGAAACAGAAGCAACTTTCATAATTATATTCCGTCATTACATTACTGAATAATACATAAAATCGTGGCATAATCAGCCTGAATTATTCCACGTGGAGAGGGAGGGGAGGAAATGAGATAAGAAAGTCTAGTATTATCCCCTGATAATCTAAAATTGGAATTGAAATCAGAAACCCCTACTGACCCGGGCCTCAAGTCTGCTATTACAATAGTGTCAGAATGGTCTCTTCATTGTGAGTTTTTGACAGATTTGCCATACAAACACTGTCAAATACTCACAATGGCGAGACCTTTCTGACACTATTGTAATAGCAGACTTGAGGCCCTGTACCCCCACTGAGGTACTTAATTAAAATTTATGTTTTATGTTAGGTATTTGAGAGCCATAAAAAAACAACAACAACATGGCAGTCTATTTAAAGACTGCCATGTTGTTGTCATTTATTTATGGCACTGGTTTAAAGCGGCCATTTATATATTTATAATAGTTTTGGTAAATCAACATTTTCAAAATGCATGTTTATTAACAAGTTCGGGAGTAAAGTCTGAGGAGTAAACTAAATAAAAATGATTCATAACAAATATTTAAATGAGTAATTAAACAAATAATTGGGCACTAAAATGAACGGGCAGTTAACAAATCGGAATTAGTCGGTGAGAAATCTATGTAAGTTGGAAGTAGCGCTCGCTCAGCTCGCGCGCGGTTGGTCACAGTTCTAACCTAACCTATCCCATTTGGTCGGGGTGCCCTGGCTTAGTTACTGCGACCTATTCAGCGCGCGCGTGGTTGGTCACATTTCATAAAATCTGTTCCTATCTAATCACTAAACATTTTTTTTTGAGGGTTGTCACCGGTTCACTAGCGCCAATCACAATCAAAGACACTAAGAAACAAAATACGATCTAGAGGAATGTGGCCGCTTTTATTTAGATCGAATTTTGTTGCTTCGTCTCTCAATATGAAACTTTATAAAAGGTATTAGAAAATTCAAGACACACTTACCGATATAGTTGATTGAGCCGTTTTTCATAATTCCTTCTCAGTCACGAGATAATATGTTTTTAAAGGAGTTGCGCTAGTAGACCGGTGACAGCGCTCATAGGACCGTAGAAATTAAAAATAGGGAGGAAAGTGGAATAATCCAAAATGAAGGGAATTTCTGTTTTTTTTTTTTACATTAGAGGCCAGCCCGAGGGGGATTCTCTCAGAGGGAATAGTGGAATAAGAAAATTAGCCTTAGATAATATTCCCATTGCTGGGACACAGACAAAGGCCCAGTGCCGGTTTTAGCATTACCGGCGCCCCGGGCGAGGTTTCTATGACGCTCTCTTTCTACTTTCAAATTCACACATGTAAAAAACCAGGGGTTTTTTTAAACAGCCATTTATTTCAAGAAAGAAGGCGCCGCGGCAGACCTCGTAGAAGATGGCGGGACGAGCTGGAGAAAACAAACGACCAGTGGTCCACATTAGCCCTGGATCGAAAGAGCTGGAAGTCATGGGGAGAGCCCATGCCCAGCAGTGGGATGATGCAGGCTAACAGTAACAGTAACATTTATTTCAATAATTCTATTATATAAAAATAAGTCGGGTTTTCCTTCCTGACGCTATAACTCCAGAACGCACGAACCGATTTCCACGGTTTTGCATTCGTTGGAAAGGTCTCGGGCTCCGTGAGGTTTATACCAACTTTTTTTTTTTTTTTTTTTTAAATTGTTTTTACGAAAAATTAGGGTAGGGTAGAGTAGGTAGGTAGGTAGGGTAGGGTAGCGTAGGGTAGGGTAGGTAGGTAGGTAGGTAGGGTAGGGTAGGGTAGGGTAGGTAGTTAGGTAGGTAGGTAGGTAGGTAGGTAGGTAGGTAGGTAGGTAGGTAGGTAGGTAGGTAGGGTAGGTAGGTAGGTAGGTAGGTAGGTAGGTAGGGTAGGTAGGGTAGGTAGGGTAGGGTAGGGTAGAGTAGTGGAGTTTATACTATAGCTTTTGATAGAACGAAGTCTGTGGGGTCAGCTAGTACTTCCTAAAAAATAATACTTTTTTAGCCTTTCTATCAGCAAACTCTCATATAAAAGCATCGAAGTCTATGTTTTCTGCAATTTCATTTTCGATTGACAAAGTTGCCAAGTTTTTCAATCACGATTGAGTTATTGTCGATCGCAGATAGGTTTGTATTAGCTTAAGCTTAGAAAAAGTCCTTTCTCCACTCGCTACCGTTACAGGTAAAGTGCCCAATATTCGCAATGGAAGGACGCGACGGGAAACCAGACATGAAGAGGCGCCCCTTCATGCCTGGCGCCCTTGGGCGGTCGCCAACCGCATCCTACCCTAACGCCGCTACTGCACAGGCCTCTCCTCTGTAACCACCACCACGCGGGTCCTGTGCAGGTTATTAGATGTCACTTGGTCTTTGAATTTTTGGTTCTAAGCAATGCCGGTTTTCTCACAATGTTTTCCTTCACCGTTTTGAGAGCAGTGGTGGGTAAAATTGTGTTAGAGCATATAATTAGCCTGAAACAATAAATAAAGCACACAATGTTTTGCGGAAACTACAATGTTTTAAATGATGCGTACCTGTATTTTATTACCCTTGCATAGTGTTACTGGAAGAGTTGGCAGGACGAAGCTTGCCAGACAACGTTATTACAGCGTAAACTCAGATTTACCGCTTAAGGTTACTAAACATAGATATTTCTACGGATTTTACTAGACTTACAAACGTGCCGATATACCTAAATTCAGATATTTTGCGAGGTACATAAGTACAGTGGCCAGCACATCAAGTTGCACAAAACTGTCAAATTTCACCAAACGATTTTAAACTTTAAAATGTGGATTATTAAGTTTTTTTTTTTTTTTTTAATTCACAGTTTGTGTTAACTTGATGTGCTGACCACCGTACCTTATTTATTTTCCCCCACTATATGTTACATTGGAATCACAATCACTGCAACTAAAACTGCAAAATATTGGGTGATAGTGTAACCTGCCAGTTTTCAATGTTATACAATTTCATGTTTTATTATATTTACATGATAAACACTAACATAATCGAATTATTAATAAGAATACATTAATGAATAGGGTTTTCAGTCATGTTAATGAAATTGGCTATCGATTGTTTACTCGTACTTACACGGAGTCGACATAAGCATAAGCAATTTGCGAAAACTAAAAATAAGCTCGTTGTGTTGGCTGGACGCAATAATGAATTAATTTTCAGGAAATTCGCCAGCACCCGTCATGTTGTGCAAGTGAGTTGTAAATCAACATAAATCAGCCATGTCAAAACGTTTTCCCGCCTTATTCCGGCCGCGGCGCGCGCGCACCGCTGTGTAAGCAACCTAACTCATGCGCTGTTTGCTTAGCCCCGAGTTATAATCTCCCTGCCGACATTAACGCGCTCGCGCATTACATACCTTGTAAATTAAACCTCATATTTATGCACTATATGAGGGAAGTCGTATGTTATTCGCTGGTCGCAACTTATTCGATATTCGGCACATACTTACGCGAAAATAAAGCATATAAATCTGTGATAATAGATCCTAGAGCTGATGAGTTATTTTCATATTAAAATAGCTGGACCTAAATACAAAAGACAGGGTTTCCTGGTTTCAATGAAACCAAAGTATTTTTAAATATATGATCATATTTTCAGCTGTTGCACGATAACAGAATTTTATTTCGTATTAACTATCAAGGCTGAAAAATTACGAGCCGCGAGCGAAAGGTTCAAAATAAAACGCAATACTTATATCTTATATGTTTAGTTAGGTATATGGGACATATATTGTGTAACCAAAATAAATACCTAAAACTCGTAATACTAGAGTTTGACAAGTGCAATTCTGAAACCGGTTAATCGGACCTATAATAAGTGTATTTATTTCTTCGTTGCATTCAGTACGTAATAAATGTTGTTCTCAAAAGTATATTTTTTAAATTAAATTACTAGCTTTTTCCCGCAGCTTCAGCGTGGAGCTCAGAAATTATCCCACGGGATCTTATTTTATCCGTACTACCCGGATAAAAAAGTATCCTATGTCCTAACCCAGGTCATGGTATACCTATGTGCCAAATTCATCATCCAAATCCGTGTAGTCGTTTTTTTTTTTAATTTTGGCATTTATAATATTACTAGCTGCGCCCCGCGGTTTCCGCGGGGCGCAGCTAGTAATATTATAAAATCTGTATCTATTATAATCCGTATAAGTCACGATTCCGTAGGAATATCGGGATAAAAAGTATCCTATGTATATATCCAGGTTATAAACTATCTGTGTGCCAAACATCCAAATCCGTTCTGCCGTTTTTCCGTGATTGAGTAACAAACATCCATCCATCCTCACAAACTTTCGCGTTTATAATATTATAGTAGGATGTAGGTATACTCCATTTGAAATAACATTAGACATTAAAAAAACCTTTTTTACTGTCCGTTCAACCGATTTTGACTTCTATTCCGTAGGCATAAGGATGGCATTAAAAGCAAAAAAGTGGTTACTACAATACCAACTGTTTACTGCAGCTGCCATTTGTCATGCCACTTTATAATTAACAATAATTTTGCTGTGCCCTTACAGGGTCTACAACGGCTCTTAGCTCTAAGCCCTTTGTTAACATCTTTTTACCTTGTGGAATGCAAATAAATGAATATGAATATGAACTCAATAGAAGTCAAAATCGGTTGAACGGACTGTAAAAAAGGTTTACTTAAATGTCTAATCTTATTTCAAATGGAGTATAGTTAAGATTAAAAGCCTGCGGTGTCCCACTGCAGAACAAAGGCCAAGAACAAGGAACAAGGAGGAACACTGCATCGCACATGAGTGGAGAGTAGGGACTTTCTCTCCACTCCTCAGGTGCGTTGCAGTTTATTTATAACTACGGGTTAAGTATTTACGATGTGTTGGAAGGGACAAATTGACCTATCCTGAAATCTTAAGTAGGCCAAGTTACAACTAGAGTAATATGTCTCTGTCCACTTGATATGATCACACAGATCATCACCTCTTGATTTCCATGCAAAAATAGATCAAATGCTTTCATTGTTAGGCGTCAGGGATCCAGTTGATCCGATCAATATATCTGTCTTTACCGCTACATAATAAATACAGAAATAATTTCGCGAGTTTTCTAAACATTATCATAAACCTTTTAACATTGTGTGAGTACTTAATGAATGTTTAGTCTATTGTTTGAGCGGCGCAGGAGTATCGCTTCGTTAGGTTATTTATCCCGCGATCAGTCAAAAATGGATGACAGCAGGGTATTAACATAAGTATATTATGCACTTTTGATTGCATAAACATAGCTTAAATATTGAAGTTTTCGTTGGAGTTGCTGTGAGTGTTGATTTTTTTCTAGTCTAGGCTAGCTATTCGCATTCTTTAAGCATTTTTAGGATTCCGTAGTTAACAAGAAACCCTTATAGTGTCGCCATGTCCGTCTGTCTGTCTGTCCGTGGCATAGCTCTTAGTAAAACAAAATATTGAAAAATATATAATATATATAACAAAATATTGTAAGACGTAAAGTGGGAATGATATTTTTATTTCTAGCCTATCCCATGGTGTGGGGATATATCGTTGGATAGGCAGTTTAAAAATATGGCTGGTCTTTGAAAATTATTTTTCGATTCACGGATCCGTTTGCGTAATATTAAGGTTTAATGTGCTAACTTTTAGTGTCAAGTGTCCTCCCCCCTGCTAGGTAGATGGTTGTTTTGGTTATGTGAAAAAGTATGCATAACGGCAGTAGTATATATAACGAGCTTAAAAGGAAAACTATCACAGAAGAGCTTAAAAGGAAAACTATCACTGAAAAGTAGGCTTTACAAGATAACGAGTAAGTGTACGGCCTGAGTGAAAAGGCGGGGCGTTTTGCGTCGCGTGCAAGCGGCGAAAGATTGTTCGCCGCGCCGCTCGCCGCCACTCGGGACACTCGCGAGGGATTGTGTTTAACATGAACGCCGTACGCGCCGCCCCGCTGGACGCTCGAGTCGAGCGTGCACTCAGTTCGAACCATCTCAGTGTAAGGCCTGAGTGAAGAGGCGTCCGGCGGGGCGTTCAGCGTTGCGTGCAAGCGACGAAATAGCGTTCGCCGAGTGGCCTTAGGGCGGCCGTACACGGACTGCTTCAAGCAGTTGAGACCGACTGCTTAAAGCCGCGACCGCGCGGTGAACTATAGTCATTCATTCGCTGCCGTACACACGACTGCTCGAGCAGTCGCGACCGCTTCAAGCCGTCAACTGAATGACAAAATTTCATCGTGCCGTCGACCGCTCGCCAGCAGTCCGTGTACGGCCGCCCTTAGTGCACGCTTAACGTTCGTGTGAGCCGGTCACATTTTTCATCATGGCGTCGGGGTCGTACAATATTGTTGTTCTGTATTAGAAGAAAATGTGTGGTTAAAATATATTTGTAATTCGATACTTAAAAAAGAAGGCTGTTTGGGGAGTTTTCTACGTTTTCTAAACTTTTTTATATTCTAAACACACATTTTATTTTTTTTCTCCGAAAATCTAGCGCGATCGCGCATTGTGTGATATGTCGACAAATGCAGAAAATACGGGGTATCGTGCTAAAGGAAATTAAGTGCACTTGTACAAAAGTAAAGTTCTCCATACATTTTTATCATCTAAGTGCTATAAAGTAAAGAAAAACGTTTATTGAAAAACTGAAATAGCATTAAATCGATTTCACATGGCATTTCTGCCAAAAAAAATTAAAGATTTGCGAAGTTGATCCCTAAGTCTATGAAGATCAATTTTCAGCACACTGTGCGCCAGACGATCGAGTGGAGCGTGCACTCAGTTTGAACACCTATATTTGCAGTATTCAACTTTGTTAATCGGATAAATTCGTCCCAACTACGGAATCCTTGATTGTGCGTGATCAGATTCGCACTTGCCCGGTTTTTTATAAACATCACTGGCACTGATTTCGGAAGAAAAATGCAGTAAATTATACACAAGTACTCTTGATATTTTTTTCTTTGATTCGTATAATTATTTGATAAAGAATATAGTGGATGATGAAGAAAAATAATAGATAAATAGGTATCTGATTTATTATGTCAAATAAGTATATTGTGGCAGTTTATCTTACAACTAAACAACAATAGGTTTTTATTATGGACTTCAGTCAAGAAAACAATGTTTATAGGTAATGATTTAGCGCCGATTTTTCAATCGTCAGATAACACAAAGCTGAGGAATAATTTGTCGGGTTCTCAGCTTTTGTATGGAAACATCGCTTGCCCGCAAGAATACTGTATTAAGAGCCATTTCACAAAATTTTAACGCTCGAGTTTAGGTAAAAGACGGCAGCGCTGTGTATGTGAGCGTAACTATCCACACATACACAATTTAAGCAGTGTAACGCGAGTGTCGAGACGGACTAAATAATCTTGAGCCATTATAATAATAATGCGGTATTTAGAGATTTATTAAAAAAGTTATTTTATTTATTCAGTCTACTAAAGCTTTCTAGACTAATAAAAAAATACAAATATATGTTTTGAAAGTATATAATAAAAATGAACAGGAAAACAATCACATCGTACAAAATATAAGTGTTGGTCATTATTATTTGACAATAATGTCAAGTAATAATGACTATCACTTACGTTAAATAAATATTTGTCGTAAAGGCATTGATCTTGCTTTTCTAGGGTCTATAATTTCCGGCAATACGCAATCTTCGTAAAAACGAGTCAATTTGGGAAGCATCAAAATGTTGTGGTCGTAGTATAATATCACGGTTACGATATGAGCACTCGACAATTGAGATGCGGGAAAAAGTAGCACAGATCCTTCCTCGATGGGCGCTCGCGCTGTACTAAACGGTGCCCACTTGTGCATCGCAATTTATTCTTTTTTAGAGTGTTTAAAAAAAGGATATTGTGGCTAATTAAATGAAGGGATTTTAATCAAACTTGAGAATTCGATTTGTTAAAGAACATAGTTCATTTTGAGATGATTTTTAAAATGTAATTACGCTTTATTCAAACAAAAAAATCGCAATATAATTGCGAATAAATCGTAAAAATTGTCCTAAGTCTTTATTTTTTTTACCTATTAATGTTATTAATAATCGAAATTCTAGTACGTCATTTGTCGACAAAACTATATGTCTGATGCTTTGTGTATTTTTTTCAGTCAAATTTATAAATATTAATTATAGAAATAGGAGTCTGAAATTGCCTCTGCGCTGATTTTTCAGTAAACTAGTTCTGGGAGATTAATAACTACAAAGTACACAAATAAGTTTTTGTAAATGTGTTACATGAAGTGTCAATACGAAAGAATCATCTATTATTTACATATATTCACCAATACCAGAGAATTAACTAAGATGGTAAATTAGGCGACTAAAATCTTAGATATTCGCGCGAAAACGTAAAATGGCTCTTAACTCTAAAAACGTACTTTTTCAGGAGAAGCGATTAAAGCTTTTAGCTACAAATATTGTGGTATTTTCTTACGATAAACAGTCGGTTTATTTATTGTTATTATGGATTAGTCTATACTCTATAATTATCTCTGAAGATATTGTTATTTTTAACATTAACTTCTTAAATTATTTATACCTTTTCTAAGGAGAGTACCACTTGCGACTGTATTCTTTTGAATATTACTTTTATTTTTATTTTTTTATTTTTCTTTGATTTTT
Organism: Dryobota labecula; assembly: GCA_947523025.1. Taxonomy (NCBI): domain Eukaryota; kingdom Metazoa; phylum Arthropoda; class Insecta; order Lepidoptera; family Noctuidae; genus Dryobota; species Dryobota labecula. The sequence continues at coordinate 7,391,888 of OX383292.1, forward strand.
GACCTTATTCAAAAGGTAGAACGTACTTTTTTTTGACGAACTGTATCATTACGTCAGTTAGTGCCAAATTTTGACATAATACTGTATTCTTCCGGACAAGCGACATGTCAAATCGCCATGTTTATTCTTCAGATAACAGTTATCTGATGCTCGAAAAATCAACTTCTAGGCCTACATGAACCTCAAATCACTAAATGCGTTTTGGGCTAAACATAATTTAACTCTGTCATTTTAAAAACGATTGGCAGAAAAAGGAAGATGTTTTAAATTCGTTTCTGGTTCACGCGGGCCTTTATTTAGTACCGTACTCGTAAAAGTAAGTACATAATTTTATAACATTGTTCATAATAATGTTCTGTATTATAATGAGGGAAACACAATAGCAAAAATCTGCATCGATTCTAAATAAACAACTGGCAGTTTTATACATAAATATTAGGTACTTATAAAGTTCCGAATATTGTGTTCGGAGAAGCTGCCAAATAAATACAAAGACATATATTAACTTATAGCAAGATGGCAGTTTTAAAAATGCACTCTGATACTACATTATTGCTCAATTACTTAGTAAAACAGATATAAACTCTATCATCATCATCATCATTCATCATTTCAGACGAAAGACGTCCACTGGTGGACATAGGCCTCCCTCAAGCACAGCCACTTCGACCGGTTCGTGATTCTCTTATCCAGCGGATTCCTGCGACCTTCACAAGGTCATCGGTTCACCTTGTGGGAGGCCTTCCAACGCTACGTCTTCCAGTACGCGGTCGCCACTCCATAACCTTTCGGCCCCAACGGTCATCTGTTCTGCGAGCAATGTGCCCTGCCCACTGCCATTTAAGTTTCGCAATTCTTCGGGCTATGTCAGTTACCTTGGTTCTCCTGCGGATCTCCTCATTTCTGATTCGATCAGGTAGGGAAACTCTGAGCATAGCCCTCTCCATTGGAATACTACTTAAGTATGGTAATTTTACATCAGTATTTTCGGAATTGAATTTAAAACTTCATTAGTAAATCCTAGTCACTAAGCATATTTTGTTAAATCTCTTTTATAATCATAATTCATTTAATTTGTAATTGGTACAGTTGTTTCAAAGTCAGTATTTAAGTTTCCTAATACATATTCAGACATTTGACAAAATTTTGGGTAGAAGTTATGGAGGCTCCATTTCCGGATTATAATAATGAGGAAGATAAAAATTATGAAAAATCCACTTGAAGACGACTCAATTAAAAATCAAAAAAAAATATTTCACATGGGCACTTATGAAACGTCAGAAGCTAGGTCAACGTTTCTAATTAGTCGTTTCCTATGGAGAAGAGCCGGCAAGAAACGCCAACTGTACTCGACTGTACCGTAGAGCGGTCAGTATCACAGTACGGTATTTTATTATTTATTTATCTCAGACGTACGCGACCGACATCGGCGTAGGAGGAATTCAGGCTTAATAGTATCAAATTTTCACTACTTAAAAAACATAAAATGTCTCAATAACCTACATAATTAATCACACAAAGTCGGGTAGTTACAGTTATAATACCAAGTAATAGGTCTTTAATAGGTTGGCAAATGTACTATATACTGAATTTTTATTAACTGTTAACCCTCATAACTATGCTAAACGTGGTACGGAGCATTTTATTGTTAAGGCACTTAAAATGGCAATATGCTTATTTCGGTAGCGAATAAAAACTGTATTTTAGGTACCTTATTTTTTTTAAAGACTATTTTAGTTTTTTGTGGAGGAAGTACAGCACTAGGCTTCCAGTAATGAAGGCGCCGCTCCTGAAAAAGAAGGCTTTGTTAGCAAGTGAGACATTAGTCGATAATAATTTTGGATATAAGGGTATTTTATTTGAGAATTCATCATCATTTTCATCATTTCAGCCGAAAGACGTCCACTGCTGGACAAAAGCCTCTCCCAATTGGGGGGGTTTGCCATAATCGCCTCGCTTGGCAGGCGGATTGGCGATCGCAGTATGGTGTTAAAAATACATAGAGAACGCTGCTGCCCATTCTCTAGTAAGTCCCTTAGTCGCCTTTTACGACACCCACGGGAAGAAATGGGGTGGTGCTATTCTTTACGTCCGGCATCACACGGTACAGGTGAACGTAGTACATGAGAAATACTACTTCATCATTTCAGCCGAAAGACGTCCACTGCTGAACACAGGCCTCCCTAAAGCATCGCCACTTCGACCAGTTCTGTGCTTCCCGCATCCAGCGGATTCCTGCGGCTTTCACAAGGTCATCGGTCCACCTTGTGGGAGCCCTTCCCACGCTACGTCTTCCGGTACGCGGTCGCCACTCCAGAATCTTTCGGCCCCAACGGCCATCTGTTCTGCGAGCAATGTGCCCTGCCCACTGCCACTTAAGTTACGCAATTCTTCGGGCTATGTCGGTTACCTTGGTTCTCTTGCGATCTCCTCATTTCTGATTCGATCAGGTAGGGAAACTCCGAGCATAGCCCTCTCCATTGGAATACTACTTAAGTATGGTAATTTTACATCAGTATTTTCGGAATTGAATTTAAAACTTCATTAGTAAATCCTAGTCACTAAGCATATTTTGTTAAATCTCTTTTATAATCATAATTCATTTAATTTGTAATTGGTATAGTGTTTGTTTCAAATTCAGTAATTAAGTTTCCTAATACATATTCAGACATTTTACAAAATTTTGGGTAGAAGTTATGGAGGCTCCATTTCCGGATAATAATAATGAGGACGATAAAAATTATGAAAAATCCACTTGAAGACGACTCAATTAAAAATCAAAAAAAAATATTTCACATAAACCTACATGGGCACTTATGAAACGTCAGAAGCTAGGTCAACGTTTCTAATTAGTCGTTTCCTATGGAGAAGAGCCGGCAAGAAACGCCAACTGTACTCGACTGTACCGTAGAGCGGTCAGTATCACAGTACGGTATTTTATTATTTATTTATCTCAGACGTACGCGACCGACATCGGCGTAGGAGGAATTCAGGCTTAATAGTATCAAATTCTCACTACTTAAAAAATATAAAATGTCTCAATAACCTACATAATTAATCACACAAGGTCGGGTAGTTACAGTTATAATACCAAGTAATAGGTCTTTAATAGGTTGGCAAATGTACTATATACTGAATTTTTATTAACTGTTAACCCTCTATAACTATGCTAAACGTGGCACGGAGCATTTTATTGTTAAGGCACTTAAAATGGCAATATGCTTATTTCGGTAGCGAATAAAAACTGTATTTTAGGTACCTTATTTTTTTTAAAGATTATTTTAGTTTTTTGTGGAGGAAGTACAGCACTAGGCTTCCAGTAATGAAGGCGCCGCTCCTGAAAAAGAAGGCTTTGTTAGCAAGTGAGACATAATTCGATAATAATTTTGGATATAAGGGTATTTTATTTGAGAATTCAGAGACAATCAAGCAGACATAGGATGTGAACGTAGTACATGAGAAATACTACTTCATCATTTATCATTTCAGCCGAAAGATGTCCACTGCTGGACATAAGCCTCCCACAAGCATCGCCACTTCGACCAGTTCTGTGCTTCCCGCATCCAGCGGATTCCTGCGGCCTTCACAAGGTCATCGGTCCACCTTGTGGGAGGCCTTCCCATGCTACGTCTTCCGGTACGCGGTCGCCACTCCAGAATCTTTCGGCCCCAACGGCCATCTGTTCTGCGAGCAATGTGCCCTGCCCACTGCCACTTAAGTTTCGCAATTCTTCGGGCTATGTCGGTTACCTTGGTTCTCTTGCGATCTCTTCATTTCTGATTCGATCACGTATGGAAACTCCAAGCATAGCCCTCTCCGTTGAAATACTACTTACGTATGGTAATGTTACATCAGTATTTTCAGAATTGAATTTAAAGCTTCATTAGAAAATCCTAGTCACTAAGCATATTTTGTTTAATCTCTTTTATAATCATTATTTATTTATTTGCAAAGGTATTGGTACAGTGTTGGTCTCAAAGTCAGTAATTAAGTTTCCTAATACATAGTCAGTCATTAAACACGCAAAATTTTACAATGTATTTAATGTATATTTTATATCCAATTAGCTTTTGCCCGCAGCTTCGCCCGTGTGGGGTCGAAAATTATGCCACAGGAACGTGTTACTGACATAAAAAGTATCCTATGTTCTAGCCTAGGTCATGGTCTACCCATGGCCAAATTTCATCAAAATCCGTTCAGCCGTTTTAGCGTGAAAGCGTATCAAACAAACTCACTTTTGCATTTATATAATACCTATAGTAGTTAGGATGGCATGCTTCAAATGCTAGTTTTCATCATTCATTTTTTTTTGACTGCCGTGTTGGTTTAGTGGTCGCAAGCGCGACTGCTGAGCATGGGGTCCTGGGTTCGATTTCCGGGTCGGGCAAAGTAATATTGGGTTTTACCATTAGGAATTTCTCAGTAGCAGACCGTAGTCTGGATTTGTGCCCGGTTGATGGCAATAGGCTCGCCCCCTTAAACATAACTGGCGAAATGTGGGTGTTCCTACTATGGGTACACCTCATGTCTAACCTTTAGAGGAAATAAGGCGTGATGTTATGTTTTTATTTTTTATGTGTGGACAATATATTTATCTTAAATTCGCTTCTGTTATTGCCGCGCTAGATTTTTTACAGTGCCTAAGCACTTATCACATAATTTCTGTGTTCATATTCTGGTAATCTAATAAAATACCCCAAGTAGTATAGGCGTGAGATACGAACATGATTTATTTTATTCGTATTGAAAATATACAATGTTCGCTCGGCGAACCTCATTTAATATTTGACGATTACTTTTATAAATATATTTAATTTTCTTAATCGTTGTACTTGTCAATTCGGCAGTCAATGTGGTTTTGATAGAACGGTTATTTGCGCAACTGTCTGCTCTTGCGCATATAAAAAAATCTGATCTACGATTTGAAAATGGTGTTGGAAGAATTAATTATAATTGTTTTGGGCTCTTCATAACATAGTATTTGTGCCTCTCCTTTCAAAAGGTAAAGTTTGTAGATACCAAGGTGTTCATTGATTGAGCTTAATCTTCAATTCATCTTTATTGCAATCCATAGTGTACACATACAGGTGGTAAGTATTAATAAAAAGAAACAATTATGGACCTTGTCAGGCACAGCAATTTTTTTTAAATAAGTAGGAGTGAGGAAAAGCGCATTGCATTGCTAAAGCTGTTTTCAGTTACTGTTTTGGACTATTTAAACTTAGTTTGTACCATTTTGTTACATTTCAGTCGCTTAGCCGCATTTTTTGCTTTTTAAACTTATTTATAAAAAAAATATAAAAATAAAAAAATCGTGCAACCTTAACTCATATTTGGAGTACACACAAATACACACAATAAAAACTATAATAAAAATAAAACAAACTAAAATACTTAAATCTAACCGGCCCTGCTGACATGCCTATCACAGCAGTGCCGTATGTATAGGCAGTCCATCCGGTCCGCGATCATCGCCAGGACGACATTGGTGCTGCCCCACACCTTACGCACCAGGGATGCGCCCCGCTTGCGCATGGTAGCGTGGAAGCAATCGGTACAAACACACCTGAGGCGCTGCAATAGCGAGGCAGCCCCAATACTGTCCTGAACGCGTTGTTGAACTGGACGCGGAGGGCTCCGTAAGATTATTTTTATTTATTTAACATGGTAAGTACCTAACTTATAAACTTAGCCCCATAAAACCATTCTAATGGATTGACTGTGGCGTCAGTGAGTCTCTAGACAATAATACTTAATCACACTTATATATCCAAATAATATTTTTTTAATTTACTTCTAAATCTATTTTTATTTGTTTCACTCCTTATGTCTGCCGGTAGACTATTCAATAGATATGGTATTAGTTTATTTAGGGTTCTATCACCAAAGTAATTGGTGACTCTGGGTACATTGAATCTGTCAGCAGCAATAGATCGTGTGTTATGGTTTTTGAATACGTGATTTAAGCTATACTCTTGGGTACCATGATGGTTTACTGCTAAAAGATATTTATGTTTGTAAGTGATAGGTAGAATTTTACATATTTTAAATAGTTTCCTATAATCTCCTTTACAACTGTTTTTATTTTTTTTCTTAACAAGTAGTTTTAAGAATCGAATTTGAATGCACACGTGTACCTCGCCCACAGACTGCACGTATAGAGAGACCCACTGCACCGTTTTAGAGCAAAGCCCATGTGTTTTCGTCTTTTACCTTTTGAGCGAGTTTTTGCCAGGAAGCATTTTCCCACGGATTAACGTTTTTGACGTGAATACGTCTTTAAATTTGCTTCCATAGTGGGAGGCAATTGAGAAAATGTATGATAATAAAGTCGCGGGATACAATTTTTTTTCGATAGCTAAAGGATCAAAGAAATCGTTACACAGAAAATGTTACCCGTTACATACACGTACTTACGTAAAAAACACGGCCGTGTCCACGACACAACCAAACCCCGTTTTTTTTTTCTTTTGAGGTTACTATGTTAAGGGCCTATACTACCTCAAATGGCTTAGCATGATCCTCCGTTATGTCGAAAATACTGCAGCATTAAATTTGAAATAAATATATGGTAAAGTTGAGGATTAATGTTAAGTACTATGTTAGCCGGAAACACGATTCCATAAAATTTTCTCGATAGAAAAAAAATCCAAAGTTACCTCCAAACCGAACAATAAACCGCTGGTATTCAAAAAATACTTCAAATTAGATAATGAAACTTTGCATATTCACTGAACTAACTATAAAGCAGGTCTTATGTTATTTACTTTTTTTAAATGACCATTATTTTCACCGTAAAAACGAAATTACCTAAGCTATCGGCGCCTTGGAGCCTTTTCCCTGCCGCTCTGTCTCGCTTGCTCGCGTGACCGGTAGCAATAGTGTGGGAGCGAGATACAGAGTGAGGTGGCGCTGAGGTTGTATAGACTCTTAATAAAGATATTCACCAGATCGCCATTGTTCCTGCAGTGGAGTGTTTATACACGTTGTACTGCGCTATCCTGTATTCTTTGCTATTCTTGAACTGCTTCAGTATTTTTTGGGCGCTGTAACAACAAATTAGTTTATAGGATGGGTTTTTAAACAGCGACCTACAGATTGTATTATTTTGTATGTCTGATTTCCAAAACGTGATTAACCAGCAACTAAATCGCTTTTTAATAATAAAGGTAAGTATTTTATATATTGCAAAAAGCTTATAAAAATAATTTAGTTTTAATTTTAATACCAGCCTACGGTTACTTTGGCAACATCATAGATTCGGTTTTTTCCCATGAATGAATGAATGAAATACACCGACCCCGTGTATGGTTTGACCAGACTCGATTACTCGAATAAATCCAAAGATTCACCTTAGCCCCTGGAGCCTCATGTTTGTTTGTGTTTGGTGCTGCAGAGACCATTGCATATCAAGGAGTAGTCCGGGGGGAGCGATAATGGTAGGGAAGACGTGCCCATAGGATATGGAAGGATTATTAGAGCCGTACCGAATATGCTATGCATCCTAGAGTAGGCAATGTAATAGTGGAGAGACTGGTGATATTTATCTATGGGCATCTTTTAACGACGTAGAAGACTTATCTTAAAAATCACCCTGTATTTACCGATTTATTTATCTATCGATTTATTTGTTAAAAGTTTGATACTTACGTTTGCTGACTGTTAGCGGCTATGAGAGCCGTTCTACTTCCATACGGTTTTATGTCTATAGAGCCGAAGGTCGCCAGATCAGACGCCACCTGAGACAAACACGACAAATGTTACAGGTAAATCATAGCTCCGGCCAGGCGCGGATCTAGGTTTTCGCTCAGAAAATTTTTCACTCTGGGGGCGGAGGGGAGGAGGGGGGGGGGGTTTGATTCCCCAAGCCGTGAAAGCCTTCGTCACCTATTTGCCGTAAACTCAACAATAGGGATGATGCCTGGGAAAAAAAAAAGAAAAACTGTTTAGTCCGTCAATCAGATAAAAAAATATATATTAGACACGTATTTTTTGGTTTATCATATTAATAAAATGACTTGAATGAATGAGTGGGGGCTCGTTACGTCACAGCTCAGTATAAAATCTAGTGAGAAGTGACGTCATGCCACATTTGAACTCAATGTATCGCCGTAATGTTTTGATTACGTAAAAAAATGAAAAATACGTGTCCAATATTTTTTAATAATCTACATGACGGACCAAACATTTTTGTTTAGTCATCATCCCTATTTCGATGATGACTACGATTTATCTGCATACATATGTATTATTTATGACAGGTCATAAAACGATGTTTATGCCTAATTAATGGTTTGTGGTGGAGAAAATAAAGGTTGGTCGAAGTCCAGGGGGGGGGAATTGCACCCGTTGCCCCCCCCCCCCCCCTTGTATCCGTGCCTGGCCCCGGCTAGGTCGCGATGAAATATAGCGACGAGCGACTCGTTCAACGATGAAACTTATTTATATCCCAACCTTAAATCAACCTTGACAGTGGCATGAAAAAGATTTTGTACATTAGAGAAATCAAACACCGGCCGCACTGCTTAAAAAACGGGACAGTACAAAAATAAAGATTTTCGTCTGTGACACTTGGGCATTATCAATCTGTTTTAACTAGCAACGGGAAATATGTGCACGGCGGGGTTGCGTGCGTGTTTGTGTGTGTTTGCGTGCGTGCGTGCGTGTGTGTGCGCTGGCGGCGAGCCAGTCCCGGTACACATGCGCACACCGACGCTACACCCCGCCGTGACAATTATTACTACCATAACCGTTTCTTAACATACGCCCGCTAAATTTGGCTCCGAGGATACCGACGCAGATGAACCCGACACGATGTTTACGATCGGAACAAAAATAGCATTGTTTTCCGTTCGTTATGCAATTCCTTTTGAGCTCTGCCAGATTACGAATGTATCGGCAGTTATTACCATTATTATGTACTGCAGCTAAAATATTGCTGTTTTGAAAATAACAGGCGGTGGAATTGTTTAGTGGGTAATTTATTGTACATTGACCTTAGTTTGTAGTAATTACGGCGCGAGTTGTGGAGAGATTAGTTTGGCAAACGTCAAGAGATATATATTTAAAGGAATGTCGAATATCTAATTTATCTATATTTATACAAATAATTACAATTTAAGTGTCTGTTTGTAATGTCAAAATACCAGCTTTTTACTAAATGCATATCGACGCTTGAAAGGCAATATTGATAAACATGTTGGCAACTTTACACTAGAATACTTTAAAGGAATTTTTTCAAAACAAAACCTTTTAAAATGCTTTTTTTGTGTATACTCTACTAGAGTATACACAAAAATTGGTTTTTGTGTATACTCGACTAGAGTATACACAAAAAATATAAAATACTCCATTACAAAGTTTACTTTTTTTTTTTTTTTTTTTTAATACTTTAAGATGCTCTAGTGTAAAGTTGCCAAAATGTCGTTTGGTCAATATTGCCTTTCAAGCGTCGATATGAAAGTACCTATATACGGTACTTATAACAAAAAAGCAATCAAATTTTTTTTTTGTCTATGTCTGTTTGTTCCGGTTAATCTCCGAAACAGCTGGAATGATTTTGACGAGACTTTTACTGGTTGATGTTATTTTAGAAAAAGCAACGCAGGCGTAGCCACGGTCAGCAGCAGCTACTAATAATCTTATATAATGGAATTGGTTGCTGGATGTAAGCTCTTCTGGGTAAGCTCCATCGTAGACTTTGTCACCCAGACCTAGAACAAAGTCAAGAGCAAACCCATAGTAAAATAAAAAAAAATAAAAAAAAATGTGAATGCATTCCTGTCTCGACGGCGGTTGTCGACTGCCCAATGAAGTGCGCCATTTTTTTTTTTTTTTGGAAGGTCAGTTCGCATGTTAGCCTAGAAGGTTGTTGTCTGCTTACACGAGCTTTCCTGTGGTTGCCTTAATAATTTAAGGCCTCCAGCTAGGGCATAAACTTATATGCTAAACGACTACACGCTAAGGGCACCCCCTGTGGGGTACGAACCTCGGCTTAGGGCATCGCTGGGGGAGGACTGCAAGGGACAGGCTGGATTGGATTATATGTGCGGGATAGAGAAGTATTGTATTTATACCGGGTGTATATCGGGATTTATTTGAACACAGTGCAGATAGTAGATAGTGCTGAAATACATAATAAATTTAACGCCTCTACGATCTTATAATAATAAATACAACGTGCATACACTAATGCAAAATCAACGAAAATAGTGTATTTTCATATCCAACAGAACAGCGTTCGCGTGAACGACGACGATGAACTTGCCGCTCCGACAGCTGTTATTATTAGTTTTACCTGCATTTTTAAACCAACTGTTTTGTATACAAAAGGAAACGGAATGTATGAACTGCTTATAATCCCGTAACATAGTTATATGTAACTTCTCTGTAGCGTATTCAAGTGATAAACATGCTGTTATTTTAACATTACAAAAGGACACTTCAATTTTATTAGTTGTATAGATGCTTGGCTAATTATTATTATTATTTTTAATTTCATCGAATTATTTATTGTTTGTTAATGTTTATTATTCATGGTTATTGTTTATTGTTAATGTTATTTTGATGGAATTATTTATTGTTTGTTATTTTTTATGTTATCAATCTGATGAAATTAGTTAGCGATTATTGCTATTAGTAATTTGATGGAATTTCTTATTGTTTATTTTTTTTATTGCTATTATTGATTTTATCGAATTATTTATTGATTAATTGATAGTTAATGATTATTGTTAGTTATTGTAAATTTGATAGAATTATTTATTGATTTTTATTATTAATGATTTATTGTTGTTATTAATCTGATGGAATTAGTTAGGAACTATTGTTGTTGATAGATAATTATTGATTTTGTTATTTTTGTTAGTTATTATTGATTTGATGGAAGTATCTATTTATTGTTGATGATAATTGCTAACTAGTGCTTTTGTTTATTTATATTAATTGTTAATGTTACTTGTATGGAATTAATAAAAGCTTATTCATTCATAGATGCTAAATAATTTAGAAATATTTTTTACGTGAACCACAGACAAAATTAAAAGGGGTATCAATTATACTGCCAATTATTTCAGACGAAAGACGTCCATTGCTGGACATATGCCTTATTAAAGGATTGCCTCAATTTTCACCAGGATGCTGACCTGATTCACACGACCGGAAGCTTTTTTGCGTAACACACTTTACACACTATCGGTAGGAATCGGTTTCATTTTGACAGTTCAACAAATTTTTCGAACATAAGAAGCAATGGATTAGCAATTTATTTAAAAATAATTTACATTGCGATTCGTTTTGAGTTATGCAATAAGGATAATTCCTGGGTTATATAAAAAAAAATCTGTTTAGTCCGTCAGCCAAATAAAAAAATTAGACACGTATTTTTTGCTTTATCATATAAATAAAAAATGACTTAGATAAAACACAATAAAGTTGGGGAGTGGGGGCTCGTTATGTCACAATTCTAACAAACTACGTACAAAATCTAGCACAGAGTGACGTCATGCCACATTTGAACTCATTGTATGGCCTTAATTTTTTATGTGTCATATATTTTTTAATAATCTACAAGACGTATTTTTTTTTTGTTATCATCCCTATTAGGGTACAAATCGTCGATCCACCCTACTCACGCTGCACCTTTCTTAAAATTAACGGATATTAATGAAATAATATTGTACCTGTCCTACATTGATGGTTCGTTGAGCGAGAGCCTTCAAATGCAGCAACCCAGGACGATGCCGTGGCGGGTCGCTTTCCGCGAAACTCTGGAATAACAGAAATGATAAATGTATTCCCGAAACATAAAAAAACGCAATAATTTTCAAACGTAAAATACGATGTATAAACTTGACCCATGGAGAATTTCAAACACATAGTTCAGACAAATATACATGCTGTGGTATTGTTAAACAATGTGTATTGTCTTTCAGCCTACAAACTCAACATTGCAATTATGAGATTTTTATTTGTAAAAACCGGCCAAGTGCGTGTCGGACCTCGCACATTAAAGGGTTCCGTAGTTGGGATGAATTTATCCCAAGAACAAACTTAACATTGTAGTTGAAAAATATGATAACATGTCATTTTTTTCAACTGTAAATGTAAGTTGGTCGACTATTACTTGGTAACTTGTAAAGCCTACTTAGCTGAGATAGTTTTCCTTTTAACTTCGTTATATATACTATGCTTTGAATTTGTTCGCATATCCGAGTACCGTGTGGTGCTAGACTTAAAGAATAGCACCACCCCATTTCTTCCCGTGGGTATCGTAAAATGCGATTAAGGGACTTACTAGAGAATGGGCAGCAGCATTCTCTATGCACTTTTAACACCATCTGCGATCGCCAACCCGCCTGCCAAGCGTGGCGATTATGGCAAACACCCCCCGCCAAATGGGGGAGGCTTATGTCCAGCAGTGGACGTCTTTCGGGTGAAATGATGATCCAAGTATTACCATTCAGCTGGCAGGAGGGGGGGATACTTGGGTCTAGCAAAAATTTGCACTTTAAAGCTTAATATTTCGCAAACGAATCCCTGAATCGAAAATGGTTTTCACAAACCAGCAATATTTTTGGCCTACAAAAGCCTCGGACAGACAGACAGCCGGACGTGGCGAAACTCTATAAGAGTTCCTTGTTGACTACGGAACTCAATATGAGCATCTGTTTTATATGAACACTTTTATGCCCCAAATAAATTGGGAGCAGGAAAATTGAGGCTGTATGTCAAGAAAAAGTTGAATAACCAGTAATAAAAATAATAGAGCCTAATAAATACAAATAAACACAGATATAATAGTGATAAAAATTGCAAAGAGTATGCTTAGATGGTTTGGTCATGTTGAGAGAGTGAATGAAAGGCAACTAACAAAACGCACCTATTTTTATTTATTACTTTCTGCCTACCCCCATGGGATCTTCCCGGCAAGAGTTTATAAAGTAATAGTCCCTTTTCCTCAGGGAGTGTTTAATTAAACCTAAAACATCACATATAAATTTTTTTAGGGTCACTATAATGGGTTTAATAGCACACCACAAAATGATTAATACTAACATCTGGGGAACGTTCAAAATAGTATTAGAAAAAACTTATAAATATAACAGTGACGGGCATAAGATTCCATCATAATTTTGAGCACAAACGCTACGCATCTTTCGTCGTGTGATTTCAGCGAGTCTTTTATAGCTGGCATGGCGGGGAGAATCCAAGTCTCGTCTATAAATGAGAAATCAAATCGCGATGTCTGTATTGTTTGATGATAGATGTAAGGTCACCGTTCACCGTTTTGACAGTAGTGGTGATGAATTTAAATACACAAAGTGCTTGCACGATCTAAAACTCATAAGTCGGCGCCGATACCACTAAGCCACTACTGCTCTGTGTCCATCCACTACAGTTTGTGTATATGTGGAGGGTAATCTCCGAAACAACAGCTACTATTTGAAAAATTATTTCACCATTTCAAAAGTACATTATTCCAGATGGACATAAAGCATTTATTTCAAATAAACCAATTACAGACACTTTTGAACTGTCAAGGATTCGGTCTGTCAGAAAGATGAAGCTAGTTGTCCATTCCAAAGCGTAGTAGGTTCCTATGGAGAAGAACGGGCAAGAAACTCCAAGGATACTCTTTTAAAACAAAATTTTGTTACCAAATATGGGTTACATCATTCATGTTGAAGTTATACATGTGAGATAAGCTATATATTATGTAAATATATACAAAAAGAAGTACTTAATAACTTGAGGTTAGAGAGGCCGAAGCGTTCTACCAGTTTCTATGATAAATCTTTTACAGTTCAAGCATTACGGGTATGGAAAGCCTTATCCGTATCGACAAGGCGTGCTCAATCTCTGTCCATATTTAAAGTTATGATAAAAAAACACTATCTCTGTCCTTAACCATTTTTTTTTTTTGTTCTTTGCCCTTGTTTCATGATTATTATTGTATAATATATTTATGTAGATAATTATAAGATGTTTTATTGTATGTTTTGTTTGATAGGAAGAAAGAAAGAAAAACGTTTATTTGCGGTAAACATGACGCAATAAAGAACATAAACACAAAAAAAAAAAAAAAAAAAAAAACTATGGGGGAAAATGCGTCACATCCACGCAAAACGGCTATCGCTCAGCATTATGCTGCGACCCTATGCAAGACAGAGCCCCAGCGCTGGTTTTCAGCGACAGCCGGCGTTGACGTAATGACGTCGTCGTCCGGTGCAGCAAACAATTATTAAGACGCCGTACCAGCACAGCGTACTTAAAGAAAATTTGTATAATTTAATTTAAAATGTGATAGATTAAAAAAAGAATATAAGGAAAAAAGTGGTACACCACAGACTACCTGCAGTATTGTCTCTCCTTCCCCCTTAATCCATCCAAAGGTACGTACATAAGGACCGCCCATCGTCTGTAATTTTTATGGTGTGCAATAAAGAATATTCCATCTAACTATCTAACGAAAAAAAAAAAAAAGAAATGCAATAGTTTATTCTGTAAATAGGATATCGGAATCAATTTTACACGTGGTATTATAATTATTACTTTTTATTTTAAATAAGCTATTTGGAGTCGACATTTCCTTATCTGACTACCCCTGAGCTGAAATGGCGAAATAAACTCAGGGGTCAAAGTCTCTTTTAAAGTCCAGACGTAATCTTGGTCAGATCATGTGAGGACCATGTAGATCCGTGTCTGAAATGGTCTTTTGAGGAAAGAACTACACAATTTTGAGTGGACCTGTCCAATCAGTGCAAGCATTTGTCTTTAAACGTGTACCTCAACTATCATGCAAGCCTATTATAGTCCTTGTGCACAACGTGTCGTGAATAGAATACCGTCTTCACTTGTAAATAGTAACCGTGCTCAGCCGGGGCGGGTCGCTAGATAATTAATAAAGTATCTTTTATTTAATTGTTTTAACGAGGAAAACTGATACTCAAGTGCCTAGTTCAATCGAATAACTTCCAAAAAATGTGCGCCTTTCTGTTCGAATATTATTTGGGATGATGTTGTATTCTAATAACTTTATTATATTTTTTTATCCACAACAGGGAAGCTCTTGGCCATCATCTCATCCGATGGTAAGTGATGATTCACCCGGAATCCTCAACTACAACCAACTATACCCAAAGTCTCTAATTCAAATAATTTATATAAACAAATTAATGTCAAGAAATGTCACTGTCAAAATGACAGTACAGTGGTGCAAAACATTTTATCATTAAATGTTTTTGTAAATAATCATCGATAAAATTAAAGTGAATTAATTATAAGAACTATGCAAACAAAATACCGTTGCCAAACAATGTTTATGTAGTGTGTCGGAGACACGGTATATGATCGTCATAATCAGCCCTTTTAAGCCCAGTGCTAGACGTAGGCCTCCCAAAATCGATTTCTAATCGAAACAGTTTACAGCCGTTTTCATCTAAAATGTGGCTAGATATGCTACTTACAATATGAATCTATGTATGAGAGTTGTAAAATTAGTATTGTTGAAGATGTAAGTAATGTTTGTTTACATAAATTATCTGAATCTGAACTAAACCCGAAGTCTCAAACTTTGGGTATAGTTAAATCGAATTGCTTTAAAACCATGTGCGCCTTTTTTTCGAATATTATTTGGGATGATGTTATATTCTAATACCTTTATTATATTTTTTATCCACAACAGGGAAGCTCTTGGCCGACATCTCATCCGATGGTAAGTTATGATAAGGCCGAAGGTGGAAGCGAGCTTCACCCGGAATCCTCAACCACAGAGGCTAGCTATGTTACCTCTAACTGCCGAAACACAACAAAAATGCTGTTAACATTGTTGTTATTGGCGACAGACTTAGATAAGATGGTGGTAGCTAGCCAGGTGGACTTAGAACAAGCGCTACCACCAACCAAACCCAAGCAGAAAATTTTGCCCCCGCTGGGAATCCAACCAGGCCTCTGCGTCTGAGACAGGTGGTCTTACCACTAGACCACAGATGCGGTTACTTCACAAGTCTGAATTCTTAAACACAATTTTTTTTCTTCCCAAGCTTGTCCGGAAGACATTCTCTGACCTACAGAACATCATTCTTTCATTCTTATATTACTCGATATACTACAAATTGTTTATATACCGCGGATATATTGAGACAAGTGCTCAATACAATAATTTTTTTACCCACAAAAATAAATACACGCGGTGTCGGGGAAACAACCAATGATAAAAATAGTTATCAAGTAGACAAGTTATAATTTTATTATACTATACCCACGCACAATGAAGGGTTCCGTACTTGGAAAGAATTTATCCTATAAGAACAAACTTAACATTGTAGTTGGTAAACATAATCTCCCAAACATTCCAACTGCAAAAGTTTGTACGCACAATATCGAAAGATTTACCATGTTATTTTAAGACCATAGACTTCTTATAGAATTTCCTGTAATCTATAAGTATAGAACTGTTTTCTGTATTTTTTTCAAAATTTTAGGTTCAGTAGTTTCGAAGATAAGGGGGGGGAGTGGTCAATTTTCGTCTATTTTCACTTATAACAATTTATTTTAAATTATTAAAAAAAAAAAAAATATTTGAGACCCTAACAGTGAGCCCTTTCATTTGATATGTCACACGGTACAGTTTGCAAAACTTTTTTTTAAAATTTTCTTGTTTGCCCCCCATAACTGACCCCAATATTCTAATTTCATTTATTTACTGTTCACGTCCGTGTTTGGGTCACTCAAATTAATAATTATGTATACCAAATTTGAACTTAATCGGTCCATTACATTCGGAGCAAATTGGCTGTGGCAGACGGACGGACAGACAGACACGAGTGATCCTATAAGGGTTCCGTTTTTTCCTTTTGAGGTACGGAATCCTAAAAACCAGCCAAGTGCGTGTCGGACCGCGCGCATTGAAGGGTTCCTTAGTCCGTATGAATATTTACGCATGCACAGTATTTATATTATTTATTTATTTAAATGCCTTAAAACTATAATTACAGGGCCTCAAGTCTGCTATTACAATAGTGTCGGAATGGTCTCGCCATTGTGAGTATTTGACAGTGTTTGTATGGCAAATCTGTCAAAAACTCAAAATGAAGAGACCATTCTGACACTATTGTAATAGCAGACTTGAGGCCCAGGTCTTAACATAGTCAGACACACAAAATTAAACTTAAAGCGCAAAATACACCTTAAGATCATTGTTTGTAACATACTATGAAACTATAAACAATAGTACTTTTGCTATACAACGTGTTTTTTTTTCATATCCCATAACTCTAGGGTTATATTCTATAAGTAAAAATAATACAAAAAGTCCTAGATTATGTGGTTCAAAAATGCATAGTTTCGAAGATAATTAATTATAAACAATCATTAAGTTATGGCAAAAATTGTCACCCGTATGACGAATTGTTACTTTTGCGACGTTGCCAAACTGATGAAACTGTGACCCTCGATGTGTGTAGGTATCTAAGTTTCATAGATAAATACGAGTAGTTCATTTTCATTCAAACCAATCATTCATATTTAAAGCTAAGAAAATTCGACGTCGTCATATTTCACGTAAGGGTGTTTTACATTAATAATCATGACTTTGTTGATTTATTTTGTATGAAAAATTAAAATAAAAAAATGATATTTGAAAAATAATTCATATGCCAGTTGATTCTTTGATATGGTATCATTCATACCCTAGAGTTATGGCCTAGGAATTGAACGTCCAATATTATGCACGACAAGCGGTCTTGGAACCTCGGGTCCATTTAGAATTTTAGACAATAATTAACTTCGTAAATGTTGACCCTATTATTGCTTGTCGTTAAAAGCAAAATAAAAGTATTAACTTTTCATTGAATAAAAACAATATTGAAAACAGACTTAAAAAAAGAAAATACTTATTCATTTACTAAAACAATACATTAGTTGTAATAACATGTTTTTGCAAAATACAAAAACCAACTTGGGCCTATCACAGATTTGAACGAACATGTCTTTTGGAGGGGTAACCACTTAATGGAGCTGTGTATACAATGTCATGTCTTTGGGTTCGTTGCGGTAGTGTTGTGACCGTTATAAGCCATGTTTTTGACCGAATAAAATCGATGTTCTGAAAAATCGATTCTTTTACAAACATTATATTTACAAACTAGCTTTTGCCCGTGGCACCGCCCGCGTAGATGTCGGTTATCGCGTAAAAAAGTAGCCTATGTCCTTCTTCATATCCCAGGCTAATCTCTGCAAAATTTCATGACGATCGGTTCAGCGGTTTAAGCGTGAAAACGTAACAGACAGACAGAGTTACTTTCACATTTATAATATTAGTATGGATTTTGTGAATTTATTTATTTATCTGACCCACATTTTTTCAAATGTGGCAAAACTGTTTTATGGTCAATTCAAATTCAAATTCATTTAATTAACTTACACAAAGTTCTTAATATACAAATAGCATGGTATGACATTCTCACTAACAGAAGACTTAGATTAAACAGCGGGTCCAAAACTAGGCACAGCCTGTATGTTGGTGACCCAAACACTACACAAAGTTATTAATAATATATGTTCTGCTAGCGCAAGGTAGTTATTCCTAAGTTAATTACAATTCCCAGTTCTTCAGCTACGTCGTAACTACTGATATGCCAATCTTGCTCCACTTTTTCAAAAATGGCATCCGTTTTATCCGTAATAGGGCGACCAGAGCGACGTGCATCTTTGACATCAAAATTTCCGGATTGAAAACGCTTAAACCAAATTTGTGCTACTTTCACAGACACTGCACTAGGTCCATAAACATCGCAAATTTTTTTCGCGGCTTGCGTTGCATAATTTATATTTTTGTAGTAAAATTTTAAAAAGTTTCGAATTTCTTCATTAGATTCACTCATCTTGACAGTACGAAAAACAAATGAATATCACATTTTCCTAATTTGAATTTGGAATTATGTTCTTTAAAATTTAAACTTTCAATGATACCAAAACCAGCCAGATACAAATAGTATAGCCAAAGAGATTTTATTACAAGTTCATACATACTATAATGCGAAAAGACTTTTCCCCAACCTAATATAACGAAGTTAAAAGGAAAACTATCAACGCTAAATAGGCTTTACAAGTTACCGAGTAATAGTCGACCAAATTACATTTACAGTTGAAAAACATGTTTTCCCATACATTCCGTATGGAAGAACATGTTTTTCAACTACAATGCTAAGTTTGATCTTGGGATAAATTAATACCAAACTACGTAATCCTTCATTGTGCGTGGTCCGACACGCATTCGGTCGGATTTTTATTTATATAGAAAGATAATCTATCCTTTGAAGTTAAAGTTCGCGAGCACATTCGTAAGAAGCTGGCAGTATCACAACAACGGTAATGTTATCCCATTGTTTGTCTTATTTGTTTTAGTATATTCGTGTATTTAGGTGTATTTATTTGTTCTTATATTTATATATAATTAGATAGATATATATATATATATTATTTATAGTTAAGGTATAGATTTACACTTATATTTAAATAAAATGTATTCCACAATTTTCGTAATTGCACCTACCACTGTTTGTCTCTGCACCACCCAAAGGTTGACTGGTAGAAAATGAAAGAAAGAAAGAAAAAATATTTATTGGGACTCATACAGGAAGATCACATTTTAAACTAAACACTCATAGGAACACTAATAAAAATAAAATAAAAAACAAAAGTAAAATGTAAACAAAATCCTGTTCGGGGCCAAAAGGCTCCTATCTCAGCATGATGCTGCGACATTTAAAAATAAATGTCGCAGCGCTGGTGGTCTGATAGGGCCCGCTGTGATGTCGCGGACAGATACAGAAATTAAAGTAAAATAAAAATAAACTAAAAAGTAGATATGTGTGAAATAACGTAAAATAAAATAAATCTATACTAATATATAAAGCTGAAGAGTTTGTTTGTTTGTTTGAACGCGCTAATCTTAGGACCTACTGGTTGGAATAGAAAAATTCCTTTTGTGTTGGATATTCCATTTATTGAGGAATATTATAGGCTATATAACATTACGCTACGACTAATAGGAGCGGAGCATAAATGAAAAATGTTGCAAAAACGGGAAAAAATATTCCTTTTTGAGAGCTTCCGTTGCGTGCGCTGCGTAAACGGTTTAAGTTACGCAAATATCATCTATGATGGAATTGTTCCTCTTTAAATGTTCTAAAAAAAAGTCCGCGACAGCATATGTCTATCTTTTAAGATTGACTCACTATAACCTTTCTTTATGGTAATCATTTTTTTTCGAAATAATGCATTATTTGCGAAGGAGTTTTATCAACATAATATTAATCCTTATCCAAATAAATATGTTATTAATCACAAGTATTTAAATGTAAACAAAATTGTCTTTGACATCACTTGATTTCAATCAACATCTTAGGAACTATCATAATTTTAAAATAACTCCGTAACAAAATAAGTAGTAAATTCATTACATAAACCACTCTCTCTCTTAGGTGACGTAGACGAAGTTGTGCGGGTCAGCTATATTATAAAGCTATACAGTACAGTATAAAGAAGAGTTTGTTTGTTTGGTTGAACGCGCTAATCTCAGGAACTAGATACTGGTTCGAATAGAAAAATTATTTTAGTGTTGGATAGCCTATTTATCGAGGAAGGCTATATAACATCACGTTAGACCCTTAGTTCCGTGTGGTGCTGGACGTAAAGAATAGCTCCATCCCATTTTCTACCGTGGGTGTCTTAAAAGGCGACTAAGGGATTTACTAGAGAATGGGCAGCAGCGTTCTCTATGCATTTTTAACACCATACTGCGATTGCCAACCCGCCTGCCAAGCGTGGCGATTATGGCAAACTCCCCCAATTGGGGGAGGCCTATGTCCAGCAGTGGACGTCTTTCGGCTAAAACGATGATGATTATGATGAGATCCTTAGGAGCCAAGCGAAAAGAACAAAAGTCAGAAAGAACGCTATGTGATAAGGAAGTTATAGCGTGGGCGAGCGACGGGATGCGACGCGATGGGTAGCCCGAAATTTCACGCGGACGAAGTCGCGGGCAGAAGCTAGTATTTAATAAAAATCATCATAATCCGCGTGTCAGTACCCGACGTAACAACAGTTACTTATCTATGCCTTTAGTGTCAAATGCCTGTATATTTGTGTGATAAAGTGAATAAATAATCTCACCATATACGGTACAGCGCCTCGTATGACGTTGACTTTGTTGAAGTACGGCGCCAGTGCAGACAAAGTCTCAATAGGCCCCACCGGTCGGTAGCTGCCTCGGTTCTCACACGCCGACCAATGACCCAGGCGGATGAAACAGTAGCCTAAACAAAAAATAAAATGAGGGTGAACTACATAATTGAAGGATATTTCCGCTGTATTTGAATGCGAGAATATGAATGTCTGGCGAACTATGTAGTTCTAAATCGCTAAAGAAATTTAAGTCGTCGTCAATACCTAGTAATAGTCTATTTATTAGTCAGAATATTGTTACAGAGTTGTTACATAGTTTAAAAGTTAATAATATTCTGCGTTTCCGGCGTAAAAATACATTTTCAGGGTTTTGGTTAGATTATTAGTTAGAAAATTGAATGTAATTTTGGATAACATTCAAATTGCAAATTACTCAATACAAGGTATGGAAATGTCATTAAAAAAAAAAAAAAAAAGTCTTAGAGTTAATAAGTATTTAAGTCAACTTTTCATTCATAAAATCATTAATCGAGTAGTAGCATCAAGCCATAATGCAGGCTGTCTCTGTGGATATTAAGGTGTTATTGTTATGACAGAAAGATCTTTACTTGACTAAACTTAGTAATATTTAACTTAATAATGGTGCCGATTCCCTTGTTCACAAACTAAACTGAATTTAAGTTCAGTGCATCTTTTTCTTTCTATTTCATTAAGAAAAGGACAGATGATAAATTTTAGTTTAGTCCTGTCAAATTAATCAGCGCCTGTCACTACTCCATACAAGTTTAGACGTGATTAAAAACTTGCCGACTAAAAGTACGTCAATTTACGTCTAGCGCTGATTAATTTGACAGGACTAAACTAAAATTTATCTTCTGTCCTTTTCTTAATGAAATAGAAAGAAAAAGATGCACTGAATTTAAATATAGTTTAGTTTGTGAACAAGGGAATCGGCACCATTGTCTAACTTAGACATGTTTGAGATTTGGGATTTAGGCTGGTGTCATCATCATTCATCATCATTTCAGCCGTAAGGCGTCCACTGCTGGACATAGGCCTCCCCCAATGCCATAATCGCCACGCTTGGCAGGCGGGTTGGCGATCGCAGTATGGTGTTAGAAATGCAAAGAGAATGCTGCTGCCCATTCTCTAGAAAGTCCCTCAGTCGCCTTATACGACAGCCACGGGAGGAAATGGGCTTGTAATCAATCCAATTTGAGAGCTATCAATATACATTACCTGAGCAGAATGAGTCCCAACCCGCTTCATGATACGACTGTTTCACATTAAAAGGTCTGCTCAATTTTATGAAATTCATGCCATTCTGCAACTTCTTGCATTTTCCCTCCGAGAAGAATTCATATAAACTGCAACAAATAATAATAAAAACGTTATCAACCAATCAATAAAAGTATCGTTTTTTAGATTATTTTCCCACGATTTGTATAGTGCATTTTTTACCAAGCTCTCTATTTATTTATCTATGCGGATAATAGCTTTTGAGAATTATTTATTTCGATGTTTTTCGAATATTTTAACGAGAACCACTAATCTTGTTCTGTTTATTTTTGTACAAC
Source organism: Dryobota labecula (assembly GCA_947523025.1). Taxonomy (NCBI): domain Eukaryota; kingdom Metazoa; phylum Arthropoda; class Insecta; order Lepidoptera; family Noctuidae; genus Dryobota; species Dryobota labecula. Next base: position 7,414,654 of record OX383292.1, read on the forward strand.
GATTCAGTGGCTTTAAAGTTATAATGATATAATTGAGCGAGTACTATAAAAACATAGTCAGTATTTATGAACGCATTTGTGCTACAAAATATTTTTATTCAATTAATCAGGAAGTAAAACAAAATAAGCTGTAGGTAACTATTTACAAAATAAAATGCTTTTAAACTTACTCTTTTAAAGCGTTTGATTTCCACACCTCATTATAGCTGAGTTTCTTCGCCATTTCATGTGAAATGTATTTAGTATCGTATATATTGGGGAACATGTTATGAATATTTTTCTTAAATTCCGAATACTGGTTGGGCAGAGGTCCTATGAACTGATTGTGTAGGAGTACGGTGTCTAGGAAGACGTTGTGTCCTACGATGGGTTTCTGCGAGGCCCCTAGTAATGCAACTATTTGTGAGAAGCCTAGTAGATAGCTCATCAGGTTGTCTTCGAGTATCGTCATCGGAGAACTGTTTGCACCTTCCACGTTCTTATCTCTGTATATGAGGATCTGGAATAACAAATATAAAAATTGGTTTAAAATATGTAGGTGTCAATGATTCGCCCGTGCTCGAGCGTGCGTGAACTCTCGTGCACGCATGCTCACAAACGTTCAGCATAAGTAAATAAGTAGCTTAATTATAGTTTTGTTTAGTGTCTGTGTTACAATGATTTTTTTATTAGTACAGGCACACTTTTTTCTGTAATGTTAATTTTTTACTTGGAAACTGGTCAGCCGTTCTATTACTACTACTACTGCCGACAAATTTCTTTGCAGTTTGGCAGATGTTGTGTGAGGAAAAACAGTAACTTATTGGATTAAATAAACAAATAATTTGTTTTTAATAAAAATTAAATAAATTGTGACATGTGTTCTCTGAAATAAGTTATTTATTTTTATTCTTTCCAGGAATATATTTTTAAGTATGCCTGCTGTTCCAACGACGTGACTAGGCATAAACCAGTACCTACTAGATAAATAAATAAATAAAATATTTATTTTGCCAAAAAAAAAAATAACAACCTTACAACAGATTTTACAAGTACTTATTTTCTATGAATCTAAAAGATTAGATATCCAATTAGTAACTCAGTGCACAATAATAAATTTAGGTTGTTACGAAACCGATTCACCCTGACCCCCGTACTAGTTATAAACTGTATTACGGTGGGACAGCTTTCCTCGTTCTCTGTTTACAATATTATAATAAGCCGATTTCAGATAAAATCATTAGATAATCTCAATTTTCAAATAATACAAAGCAAAACTGTGCGTAGAATGTCTCACACATTCAAATTGTTGTTCACTTGTTTTTTTTTACTTTGTAGGTAGTAGCGTAAGTTCACATTGTATATGCAAAATTTTTTGATGTTAAGTTTGTTTACAAATATTTGTATTTGATATTTGTATAGATGAAATAATAGACAGGCATAGAATTAGCGCCTTCATCTACATACCAAGCACCTTGGGTATTCGCTCTGCTACCATCCTTACTATCTTTTCACAATACAGCACAAATACAGAAAAGTATATGGTGTATTCAAAAATTATCTGACAAAAATGTAAACAAATGGATCGGCACATGTACCTGTGGATGCCAATTTGCAGAGCCACTTACACTGGTCCACTAGCGTTACTCCTTCAAAAACATATTATCTCGTGACTGAGAAGGAATTATGAAAAACGGCTCAATCAACTATCTCGGTAAGTGTGTCTAGAATTTTCTAATACCTTTTTTAAAGTTTCATATTGAGACATGAAGCAACAAAATACGATCTAGAGGAATGTGGCCGTTTTTATTTAGATCGAATTTTGTTGCTTTATGTAGGTATGTATTTATTGTATATATGTAAATGGTACACCACTGACTACCTGCAGTATTGTCTGTCCTACTTTTTGATCCATCCAAAGGTTGTCTGTAAAAGATCGCTTTTAGAGATAAGACCGCCCATTGTGACACCCTATGTAACAGTTCTACATTTATATCTGTAATTTTTATGGTGTACATAATAAAGAGTATTCTATCTATCTATCTATACTTATAGATTACAGGAAAATCTATAAGAAGTCTATGGTCTTAAAATAACATGGTAAATCTCTCGATATTTTGCGTACAAACTTACATTTACTGTTGGAATGTATGGGAGATTATGTTTACCAACTATAATGTTAAGTTTGTTCTTAGGATAAATTCTTTCCAAGTACGGAACCCTTCATTGTGCGTGGCGCTAGTGGACCAGTGACAACCCTCTTAAACCCGAAACTGCACACACACTACCACTTGAACCCGAAATTCTAATTTAAAATCATCATAAGGATATTTTTCATTTGACAATTGTAAATATAAAACGATGATATAATACTATTACAAAAAAGTTAAACTTCGAATCGGCTGTACCGATTTCGACGGGACTTTCACTGGCCGATAGCTGACGTTAAAAGAAGTAAATTATTTTATTTTAGAAAAATCCGCGCGGGCGAAGCTGCGACTGGAGCTAGTAAGCAATATAAACAAAAAATAAGCTACTAGCACTGATTACCTTTTTACTATTACCTAAGCTATCCGTGGTGAGAATGTTTGGGAAGCGCATCCGGAGCTCGACGTGTACGATGTACCGGAACACCGGGCTCTCCACATCCAGGTACATTGTCTCGTCGTTACTTCTCATCAGCCATCTGTAATTGAGAGGAATTATTTTTAAAGCCTGAAGAGTTTCATACAAATTTTCTAGCAAGAGGAATATTGAAACGCATTATTTTCTGGTGGTCAGTATAAGTTTCTCATGGATACTTTTCACCACTATTTGCCTTATCATGGATCTTTTTATAATTATTTATCTATCTTTTTGAGTCACTCCAGATGACTATGTACCTATTTTGAAATCCGCATTATCCGAATTTTACGTTTTTTTTTAAATGAAAATAAACAACTCTACCCATATTTTATTTGTTAACTGGCTTCTGCCCGCGACTTCGTCCGCGTGAAATTTCGGCCCACCCATCGCGTCGCATCCCGTCGCTCGCCCGCGCTATAACTTCGTTATCGCTTAGCGTTCTTTCTGACTTTTGTTCTTTTCGATTTGCTCCTAAGGATCATAGCGTCATGTTATATAGCCTATAGCCTTCCTCGATAATATTAATTATGTTGATAAAACTCCATCGCAAATAATGCATTAATTTCGAACAATTTTGATTACCATAAAAAGGTTATAGTGAGTCAATCTTAAAAGATAGACATATACTGTCGCAGACTTTTTTTTTGAACTTTTAAATAGGAACAATTCAAGCAAACAAAGAAACTCTTCAGCTTTATAATATTAGTATAGATATGATGCAGTTATATTTATTTGTGTGAAGAAAGTTAAAAACTTAAACCCAAATACGACAAAAATGCCAACTAAGAAGCAAGGCATCGTTACCGATTTTTTTCGATGTTCGTATAGCCGGAGTCACAGGTCATTACTAAGTTATGTATATCATCGTGCTTGCTGACATTGTCGGAAGTCTCAAAGACTTGATTGAAGAGCTGTACGATAGGTCGCTAAAGGTCAGGGCCGTCCTTGCCATTGGCCACTCTGGGCAAGTGCCCAGGGCACCGCGATCCATGGGGCCTCCTAGTTCCTGCCAGCGTCGTAGTTAGAGGCTGTCAAAGAAAAGCTAAGTAAATCTCTGACGGGGTGCTAAAATTTTTGAGTTCACTTCGCTCGCTCATCCTACGTTTTCATAGTTCTCAAACTTTTCTGCATAAGTCGACAAAGTAACTACTATTTCTGTATGAAAGGTCAAAAGAAATCCTAACCTATCCAAGGCGCGGTGCTTTAAATTTTGAGCTCACTCTTGCGTCCTGCGTTCTTCATATCCTAAATTACCCAGAGCCTCCAATAGATTAAAGACTGCCCTAGGTAAGCTTGAAGACGAATACTTCGAAAACAATGTTCATTTGCACTGACACCAGTACTGATTGCGTCGAAGTTGAGGGAAAGCGTCTCAAAAAAGAAAAAAGGGGAAAAGTCTATGTTGGACAAGCAGAAGCCAGGAACGCGAACTGAAGCACCGAATACAATTCGGCTGGCGGGGCTTTTGGAAAGTTGTCCAATGTGCTCTAGGGCTACCACCACTTAATACCACTGAATGTTAAACGTCGCACTTTTGAACAATGTCTTCCCCGTCATGGTGTATGGGACTGAAAAATGGTCGCTCACTTAGGAGGCAATCACCAAACTCAACGAAAGGGCAATGTTGGGGATTTCTTTAACTTGATATTTTCTTGTATTTTTTTTTTTAACTTGGTATTTTGTTGGGATAGCCAACTCCCACTGGGCCCGCGTGGTATATGATTATGCTTATGTTATGTCAAGATAAAATACTGGCAAATTAAACAGAACTATGTAGTCCATACTAGTTCTGTTTAATTTAGCGAGTCTTGGGGCTCACTGGCACACAAAACAACGTAAACTAGCTGTAAGTAATATTTAAGTTACTCATCACATCTCATGAGGATCGTGTGGCTAAGTAATAATAGCCGCATGGGTCGATCGACTAGGTTAAGCAACGCTTGCCACGGGTGACGATCTTTACATACCAATACCCCTCCGTGTCTCGGAAAGCACGTTAAGCCGTTGGTCCCGGCTCTCATTCGTGGATTTTTGACAGTCGTTACGGGTCGTCAGAAGCCCGAAAATCTGACAACCAGTCTTACCAAGCGGTATCGTATTACCCAGTAACTGGTTGTGAAGGTCGGATAAGCAGTTGCTCCATGTCAAATACTGGTATTCAGCTGCGTCCGGTTAGACTGCAAGCTGACAACGGGAAAAAGCTAGGCAGATGATGAGCACATCCCAACTCGCGTATAAGCCCTTACCTGTGTATACCACCTGGATAATAAACGATTTCCTATTTTTCTTAGAAAAGTTTTTGGCAGATAAAAAACCTAAGAAAAAAAAAACCTACAGGTTTGTAAAACTCTGCATATCAGGATGGCTACCAATCGGTTATCATTTAAAGTGAAGGCACGTGAACATATTCGTTAGAAGTTGGCTGAATCATCCCAGCGCTGATTCGTTTTCTCCCCTACCAAAAGAAAAAAGAAAAGAAAGAAAATACGTTTATTTGCGGTAAACATGACGCAAAAAAAAAGAACATAAACACAAAAGAAATAAGAAAACTATTGGGGAAAATGCGTCACATCCACGTAAAACGGCTATCGCTCAGCATCATGCTGCGACCCTATGCAAGACAGAGCCCCAGCGCTGGTTTTCAGCGACAGCCGGCGTTAACGTAATGACGTCGTCCGGTGCAGCAAACAATTATTAAGACGCTGTACCAGTACAGCGTACTTAAAGAAAATTAATATAATTTAATTTAAAATGTGGTAGAATATAAAATAAGGATATAAAAAAAAAAGGAATTATACATGCTATGAGAATATCATCCTCAACAAAACGTTTAACGTTTTACCAATCGTTATTTCACCTGACACTATTTATTTTGCTTATATTTATTTTATTTATGTATCTATGTGTTAGTTTATATTTAGTTTTACCTTTTTCGAGTTACCTGCCATGTTTTGTCTCTGCATAAATACAACAGTCAACCTTAGGGTGCTAAGGTGAACTGGTAGAAAATACCTCAGGCATTAAGTCCGCCTTTGTACAGTATTTTTTTACTTGTGCGTAAAGTTTTAATAAATAAACTTTTTTTCCCTTTTTAGTTATGCTATCTACCCCACACCAATTCGTATACCACTACTTGATATGGAAACAGTGACAGGAAGTATTCCAACTATTTATAACATCACCAAGATACATACAAAAAAAAAAAACCAAATTGTTAAGAAAACTAAGTAAAAAAAAGAAAGAAAAAATTTTTTTTTGGGACACGCACAGGAAATACAAACAGTAAAAAAAGGAGCATTTAAAACTAACAAAGTTTACATAAAAAAAAAAAAAAGACTTGTGCGAGGCCAAAAAGGCTCCTATCTCAGCATACTGCTGCGATATTTAAAAAATAAATACCGCAGCGCTGGTATTCTATTAAGATATGGTGGTCGTAGCATTTCAACTTGTACTTACTTTGAAACTTGAGAGTAGTACTGCTGCAGTTGCTTTTCTTCATCTATATTCAGCATTCTTGTGAGGTCATTGAACAGCGCCTTCTCTTTTATATTCTGCCTAACTGTTGCTGCTTCCACTTTGCTCAAATATGGAATTCCTTCATATGTAAACTGAAACAGTAAATCGATAAAAAATATTATTATGGTTACCATTAAGAGTTGTAATGCAAGCCAAGGACTGCAGGAGGCTGTTGAAGATGCAAAATCTGGAGTTTGCTAATATCTTCCCAGAAAGAAAGAAAGAAAGAAAGAAAGAAAGAAAGTCTGCTCACGCTGACTTAGCTTTACCCGCGTGGCTTTTTCTAAGATAAATGTAGGCTAAGCTAATCCTTATAACATCAGCTATCTCAGTGAAAGTTCCGTCAAAATCGGTCCAGCCGTTTCGGAGATTAGCCAGAACAAACAGACAAAAAAAATTGTTTTTTTTTGTTTTAAGTACCATAAATATACTTTCATATGCATTAAGTAAAATGCTGTTATTTTGACATTACAAACAGACACTTCAATTTTATTTATTTGTATAAATATACTACTGATTCAAACTCAAACTCAAACTCAAAGCATTTATTTCAATTAAACCATTTACAGGCACTTTTGAATTGTCAAAGAGACGGTCAGTTAGTCAGAGTCGGCAAGTTGAAGCTAGATGCCCATTCCAATACGTAGATCACTATGGAGAAGAACGGACAAGAAACTCCAAGGACACTCTTTTAAATCAAGATATTACATAATCCTGGGTACATTATTCTTGTTGCTTCTATATGTGAGACAATGTAAAAACTAATAAAACAATTCAAAATATAAAATTACAAATTAAAAATAAGCCCTGGCAGTCAAGAGATGACCAGTCCCAACTGACGGCGCCCGTTCACGAACATGACGCATGGATCAGAGATTACAATGTTAGTTCACTTACCTTATTAAAATCAAACTTATGTTTACAAAGAAAGTTTAACGTAGATGCTTGAAAGATGAATGACTGGTCAATCGCACAGAAGACTTGCGGACACAGATGGAAGGTGTAGCAAACAGCTAAGTACGAGTCCTCATCTCTTATGTACTGGAACATTGTTAGTCCAACCTGCGTCATTATCATGTTGCTGACTTCATTCTTTATCCTGTTGTATCTTTCTTCACATGTGTCAAATAATCTGAAATGAGATTTTGGAATAGTTTACTGATATGAACGGCTAAATGCTTAGGCCTGGACAGGGCAATAGGATGATCCTTATTTAACACGTTGACGGACAGTATTCCTTCACTGGTTGAACGTGTTATGTCACTACAAAATTTCATACATTGCCCAGAGGCGTTGTCACATCACAATATAGGACACACTTTTGTAGATTTTTTTTTTACGTCACAATATGACAGTAAAAGGTTAAAATTCTATCTGTGGTGACACTACAGAATGCCCTTCCTTCTTTATTTTTTGCCTTCTTTCTTCTTAATATTATAAATGTGAAAGTAACTATGACTGTCTGTCTGTATGTTACTTTTTCATGCCTAAACTGCTGAAATGATCGTCATGAAACTTGGCAGAGATATAGCCTGGGATATGGAGCAGGACATAGGCTAATTTTTTACACGATAACAGACATCCACGCGGGCGGAGTCGTGGCGAAAGCTAGTAGAAAATAAAACGCCACACGGTGTACCGATTTTATACAAGTCAAAACTTTGACGTCAACAGGCGTACTGTCGTATTATTTTTTGCAGAGAAAACGTCGAGAGGTGTTATGTTCATCAACGTGTTAAAGTAAGATAAAACCTTTGTAATCAAAAGTTTGAATGAACAATTTATTTTATTTTATGTACACACAGTAATTTGATACAAATACATAATTTTACTGTGTCATCATCATCTGCTTAGCCTTTTCTCAACTATGTTGGGGTCAGCTTCCAGTCTAACTGGATACAGCTGAATACCAGTACTTTACATGGAGCGATTGACTATCTCACTTTCACAATCCAGTTAATGTGTAACACAATACCCCTTGGTAAGACTGGTTGTCAGAATTTCGGGCTTCTGACTACCTGTAACAACTGGCTTAAAGTGCTTTCCGAGGCACATAGGGGTTTTGGTATGTAAAGGTAATGGTCACCCATCCACGGACCAACCGCGGCAAGCGTAGCTTTACCTGATCGATTGACCAAGTTAAGCATAATTTAATAATTTATTACATAATTTTACTGTATAATATATTTTTTCGTCAAAACAAGGTATAAAGTATTCTGAAAGTAATAAGAGATGCTTTACCAGATGATCATTAAAAAAGTTTATAATTTATTAAGTATTTGAGATAACCATTCTTTGAATCAATCAGTCTTTTATGGCCAATGTTAACATGCAATAGTTGTGCATGGTTGATCTCTTAGCTAATGTTGATGACCGATGACATCGGTTTTCAGTACAAACTAGTCAGCTACCTACATTTGATTGCTTACCTGTGTTTAAAGCATTCTCCAGTTAAAAGTGCCGTAAATTCGGCATCAAAACCAACAAAACAGGACTTCGCTAAGTCTTTCTTTATATTCTCCAGTTCATCTACGAAGTTATTCCTTGTTATCTCCATATTGATATGTAATTACTATGCTTTGGTTGATTAACTTTTTATTCAATATTATTTAAATAAATTTATTCGAAAAAAGCAAGCAACACGATGTAAGAAAATACGGCGAACAAAACAAACAATTGTCACTGTCACAAGACAGATGTCATTTCACAGTTTTTTTAAATAGTTGGATATGTATGTTTTAAGAACTTACGAATGGAAACATAAATAAAATTATGAAGGCTTAAAAAACCATTTTTTAGTTATCATATTTAAAAATGTTGATAAATATTAAATACTAGTAAATATTCATTTGAAAAAACTGGTATACAAGCATAAATGAAAGGACAAACTTAAAATGATGACAGAGGATTCGTTAAAAAAAAACATTAGTTTATATTTAAAGTACTTAGGGCCGTAAATATTTATTTTCTGGCATTCGCTGCCAGTTAAAAACCTGAAGTATGTATCTTGTAAAGAGCTAGGGACAAAATAGTTCAATAGGACCTATCTCTATGTGTTCGAATATGGATGTGGTCATTACACATCAAAACCCGACCATACATGGAAACATCAAACAGAATGGAAGAATCTTCATCGGTTAGATATTAAAGGGTGCGGGCACTTACATGGAACAATCTCATCAGTTTCAAACGTTCGGACGAGTAATTTTGTGGAAACGACACGTGCGTTGTGTAAGAATCGTTTACACTGATCCCGAGCTTTTCGACTAGCTGGTGGTGCTACCTTGTGAGGCGAGTCTGGACCCGGACCCGGACCCATTTTAAACATAATCACCTCGTCATCAGTCATCCGCATCTCGAAAATAGCGTAAAAACATACAACTACTACTAGAAACTTTGAAATTGTTGCCGAAGTCGATGCCTTTGATTATATGTAGGTACTTTATTTTGGGCACCGACTTTCGCTATTCGTAAACATAATAGATAGTATGTACAGTCAGCCACAAAAGTCGATTAACACTTCAGTTTATTAAATATTTAATTAAACACCCTATGTATTATCTAATAGCTTCTGCCCGCGACTTCGTCCGCATGAAATTTCTCGTTCCCCTGTTCCCCAATCCGTTCTCGAGATAGGCTAGGGGTGTGCAGCACTGCGCCCTTTTACTACTAAGTTCTCAAAAAAAAAAAAAAGACGAAGCATTTTAGAACCAACATCGGTCTTTATTTATTTACCTAGGTTATCTGCCTAGTTAGAAAACTAAAAAAATACAAATTAAAGGTAACGGTTTAGGAACTATTAAAAAAAATTGCAACATCCATAATGCGCACTTTTGCACAACGTATGTAGACAAGAGTGCACAGCCTATCATCAAAAAAGACGTTCTGTACAAAATGTATGAGAAAGTGAATTTCCTAACCTTTTTTTTTCGTATTTTTCTGGATGTTTTAATAGTTATTCTGCTATTCGGGGCGGAGACAAATCCAACAAATCCAAGATCATAAAAATCGGCCCAGCCGTTCTCGAGTTATAAAGACTTTGTTTTATAAATTAAGTATATTATTTAAGTATAAAAAGTAAAATAAAAAAAATATTAACTGCTGAAATCATCATCAAAATAAAAATAATACTACTTTATTTAGTGAAAATCACATCAAAATAAACGTCTGTGATGATGTAATGTCCGTCTTTATCATTGTTAATATCGTAAAACATATGGGGTTTATTTATTAACGCTGCATAAAGTTAAGTAATGATTAGCGACTGTTTAACCATACATTTTTGACGTATGAACGTCACTTAACTTTAAGCAACGTTTATGAATAAACCCCATAATTTTCAACCCAAAATTAACGAAGTTCACGGCACAATTTACTCGCGCCCCGCTGCCACATCAAGAACAAGAATCACCTTACTTGTCACTTGCATTTTTTCTTGTGGTTATGACCACGCTTTACGACTTTAATTGCCCATGGTAAGCAGACTTGTATCTGATATGTACATCGGCAAGCGTAACGACTGTTCCGTTAGTACATAATATAATAATTAAGTATAGATTAGATTTACTTAAGCTGTGTTACACGCAAAGACTATCAGCCTACTTATATGTAGGACATTACCTAATGCTTAACCCAATTGCTAATTTTGTTATATTTCAGCCAAGGTCTTTTTAGGGTTTCGTAAGTAAATGGCAAAACGAAACATCATCATTACATAAAGTTCCTTGCTCTTGTATCATGTTTATTATTGTATGTATATATACCTATATATATAGTTTATATGGATTAGTATCTATGTGATTTATGTATGTACCTATGTATTTATTGTAAATGTAAATGGTACACCACTGACTACCAGCAGTATGGTTTCTCTTTCTATTTTTTGATCCATCCAAAGATTGTCTGTAAAAGATCGATTTTAGCGACAAGACCGCCCATTGTGACACCCTATGTAACAGTTCTACATTTATGTCTTTAATTTTTATGGTGTACATAATAAAGAGTATTATATCTATCTATCTAACCCTTATAATTTCGTCATGTCCATCTGTCCGTCTGTCCGTCTGTAGTACTAAAAATGCAACTGATTAGCAATGATTTATTCAAAACTGGCCAAGTCCGTTTCGGACTATGCTCAATTCCGTAGTTGGAATGAATTTATCCCAAGAACGAACTTAACATTGTAGTTGATTTTGTTTTTGTTCCCATACAGAATATATCGGAGAACATGTCTTTCAACTGCAAATGTAAGTTGGTTGACTATTACTCGGTAACTTGTAAAGCCTACTTAGCTGTGATAGTTTTCCTTTTAACTTCATTATATATACTACTGCTGTGAAGTTTTTCACATATCCAAATATAACCATTTAGCTTTGGACGGTCTATCCAACAATGATACCCCACACCATTGGAATGACGAGAAAAAAATATATCAGTCCTACTTTACGTGTAGGGGAATACCCTAAAATAATATTTCAAGATTTTACTTTATCACTTTGTCGGCGTGATTAATATGTATACCCATACCAAATTACAGCTTTCTAGTACAGTCACTTACTGCAATTAGCTGACCCTTTGCTCAAATGGTTGAGGTGTTTTTTTACTAACAAATCATATGATTTTCATATTTTTCTAGTTTCGGGTAGATTTCGTATAGGTATTTATATGAAACTAGCTTTTGCACGCGGCTCCGCCCGCGTGGATGTCGGTTATCGCGTAAAAAAGTAGCCTATGTCCTTCTCCATATCCCAGGCTATATCTCTGCCAAATTTCATGACGATCGGTTCAGCGGTTTTAGCGTGAAAACGTAACAGACAGACAGAGTTACTTTCACATTTATAATATTAGTATGGATATATAGTATAATAGTATGGATTAGTATGGATTAAGAATTATAAAACTTTACCGATTCGTATTCTAAAAATATCAACCATTTATACAAGGGGAGGGCAGCTAATTGCAGTAAGTGACTGTACTTAGAGTCTTTGAGATAGGCCGCGGACAGACAAACAGGCGGACATGGCGAAACTATAATAGGTAAGGGTTCCTTGTTGACTACGGAACCTTAAAAAGCCAAAAAGCGTGGAGCACTTTTTGGTTGTGTGTACTTTTTATTAAATTAAACAAATCTCTCCACGCTTTTTAAATTTATCATTGGATATTTTAAAAGAAGTGACAAGCTTACTATTAACATCCACCACGTAAGGTCTGAAAAAAAAAAAAAAAAAAATTGTTTGCGACGTAGTTTATTCTCTGTCTACGGTTTGCGATTACTCTCAATGAAGTTAAAATATTGGCAAGGGTAACATGTATATTGTATAGGTTCTTATATCGTATATAACTAATCCAGGTCAATTTAATTATTTTATAATTTTTTGTGCGTAATAAAAGCTTGTTTTTTCGTTATTTTTAAACTACATATTTTTATTTTTTAGTCTTAAAATAACTTTTTAAAATATATATTACTGGTACAGAATGCATTTAAAGTTACCCAAACTCGAGCGGTTCACTAGAAGCCACTGAAGAGTTCCGTTATTCACCTCCTGGCTCCATCATCAGACCCTCATCAACAAGTCCAATAGAGTCCAAATAGATTGGCTATTGGATTTATCAAAACGAATCATAATCATGTGCCTAATCTCGAGGAGTATACTAGTTCCTCGTCAGTGTTAACCGGTCAATAAAGGCAAGCCAGAGATGAGGAACATGACTTTTCCCGGGAGATAGGGTCCGTGGGGTCACTACTGCCCAAAAGCTTGCCACATGCTGCTCTGCGTGATTCTGTATCTCTCTTGGTCTGGCTCCTCCTAGACCTGTTCTGGCAAAGTAAACTCTACTGGCATAGATCTAGAGTTCGGAGCGAGTAAGCCCCACCACAACGACAGCGAAGAGATATTATTGGAAAGGGGTTATAATTATTATATATAACACAACATAAAATCACGCCTTGTTTCCCCGAAGGGTATAAAGGCAGAGGTGTACCCATAGTACACCCACATTTCGCCAGTTCATATTTAAGTCCCATGTTATAGGGGGCGCGCCTATTGCCAACATCGGGCATTGATTGCAGACTTCGGGCAGCTACTGAGAAATATAAAAAAAAAAAAACAAATGACTGCCAACCGTCTTCCGGAGACCAACATACAATAGATTTGTGAAATATACTCAACCAAACGGCAACAAGCGCATGAGATTGAATTATCAAAACAATAGGTAAAAATAAAAGAGAAATAATAAAATTAATAAAAAGAAATAATAATAGTAAAATAAAATAATAATACAATTAATATCTACTCACTAAACATTAATTGGAAAACGCGACGGTGTCATTGAATAATTAAAAGTGTTGATAGTTTAGGTACGAATTTGCATTTAATTAATAATTAGGTACGCGACTATTGCGTTGGGCTGTGTAACACGTAATACCACAGTAAGTGGTCTGCATGGTGGAAATTAATATAACGCTTGCACAATATAAAATTGCGTAACTTGCAGAGAGAGTTCATTCTGCTACCCGTCAATTTACTTCCGAATTGGAGCCCCAATCGAACCTCTTGCAATGCTGCGAAACGAGGTGGTGCATGATGTTGCAACCGTCGGAGGCGACGGTCCACAACCATACCAGTCGCCACTCCGTGGTCGACTCGCGTAGTCGCGAACGTTAAACCTCTCACTTTCATAATCCGAACACAACTTTTAAAAACAAACATGTAATCTCGTATTGGATCATATACGATTAAGTTTTTTCATTAATCATGGAGTTGGAAAAGGAGGTGGCTCAAGTGCGCGAGGTGTCGATGGTGAAGCCAAATTACATGCTCATGTCCTTGCAGAGGATATTAGTGTTAACTGTAATACTAGCCGGAGTTCTTGTCGTCGTTCATTATACGCCGATGCCAGGTAATATATTTTTTGTAATTAAAATATCTAACAGTTACCGAAAGGAATGACACTTTAATTAATGTTAATCACAATTCCCATTAGTGCATCGGTGGACACTCAGCTGATCTTTATTTATGGTTTCTTATCGGCTATTACAGACAAATTCTAAAGATCAAAAACAAATTCTTACTTATTTTGAATCAGGAACTCACTTAGATACTGGTAATTTACATTTGAATTAATGGCTGTTCGTTTTAAGACCTGCAGAAAGCGATACCTTTTACGGAAGTAAATTTGTAGGAACATAAAAAATACGTCTTGCAATCGATCACCGTTTATAGTGTTCGTGGAATCGATCATGAAGACGAGTTCACAAAGAAACTTCGATGAATGATGTTATATCAACTTCTATCTATTACTTTGAACGTTTAATTATTCTATGAAAATGTTTGTTGACATGTATAGTTGACGTACACGTATGTACTATAATATGTTAATTGATTTTCATTATTTACAGAGGAGTATTTCGAAAACTGTGACCGAGAATGTCACGAGTTGGATTGGCCAATGATATGCCGTGTGAAACTAGTCATCGAGGTCTACAAGACGCTTAGCAAGTAAGCTATATTTTTCACAACCTTATACATATGATACGCGATTTTTATCTGAGCCATTTCATCATTGTCTATCATTTATAACTTACACATTTTTATTTGCAACTTTTTGAAATGCTAATTACCAAGCAATTACCATGCTTTACATTTCTTGTATTACTCCACTCTAAAATAAAACTTTCCTGTATCACAGGTCCTGCGGTATTTGCACAGAGAAGGATGGTGGTGATTGTCCTGCAACTTGCATATCTGCGGACGGTCGGGAGCGTGGCGTGCTGGTCGCCAACAGGGCGCTGCCGGCACCGACCCTGCATGTCTGCCATAACGACATCCTTGTCGTAGACGTGGTACATCGAGCTCCCGCACACGCGCTCTCTATCCACTGGAGAGGCCAACCACAGAAGGAGACTCCCTTCATGGACGGAGCTCCCATGCTGACCCAATGCCCTCAGCCCGCCTACACTACATTCCAGTACAAATTCCGCGCATCAGCTGTGGGCACGCACATGTACCACGCACACTCGGCTGCTGATGCTGCCGACGGTCTCGCGGGAGCCTTCGTTGTGCGCCAGTCTCCACGTTTGGACCCTCTTAAGAAGCTATATGATGTAGACGCATCTGAACACACAATATTCGTGTCCGAATGGGGTCATTCAATGGGACCGCTAGCGGGAGTGATATCACGCATCCCAAACGCCGAATCTCTTCTCATAAACGGTAAAGGGAAATCATCGGAATCCCCCGACGCTCCGCAATCTTCATTTAATGTAGAATACGGAAAAAGATATAGATTCCGTTTGGCTTACGGAGGTGGATCAAAAAGCTGTCCTATTACATTTTCTATTGATCATCATGATTTGGTAGTCGTGACTTTAGACGGCCACCATATTGAGCCCGAACGTGTGAACTCGGTTGAGTTAGGCAGAGGAGAGCGAGCTGATTTTATTGTGGAAGCTAAAAGAGCGCCCGGTGTATATAATATAAGAGTAGCTGCGATAAAGAGTTGCCAAGACAATTTAGAAGGTGTAGCAAATTTAG
Organism: Dryobota labecula; assembly: GCA_947523025.1. Classification (NCBI taxonomy): domain Eukaryota; kingdom Metazoa; phylum Arthropoda; class Insecta; order Lepidoptera; family Noctuidae; genus Dryobota; species Dryobota labecula. The sequence continues at coordinate 7,430,307 of OX383292.1, forward strand.
TGTATGAGAACAAAGAGCAGAAAGTGTTGCATAAAGATGCGGAAATAGTTGACGCAGAAGTGTATCGTGAGTTAACTACAGTGTCTAGTGATAGATGTGAATCTGACAATGTGATATGTTTGGACGAGATCCACGCAGGTAACAAGCTTCCTGCAGAGCTGGCCGAGAATCTCGACAAGATAATTTATGTGCCTTTTAATTATTCGACAAGACAAATTTCGGCGAAACGAGTCGGTGAGTAATGTAATTATATATTGTTTAAGAACTTTCTTTTGTGTGAGCCACTTTTGACCAGATAATATAATCTGGTCAAAAGTGGTATGTATTATACTTTTCTTACTGCCATGTGTTCGTGAACGAGTATTACATAGATGAAAGTTTGGGTTGTTTATTGTGGTTCCCGACTGTCACATAGATTATTTCTGTTTTGTGTTTGTTATGTTTATGACCGTGTGGTGCGAGTGAGCCAGCGCAGTTATGAAGTTAATCGTTCGAATTGAAGTGACTATAAAAATAAAAATAGCTTCAACGATTTTCTGTTGTATGTTTGATACTTTTGTCTATTCGCACAATAAATGGTTTCTTAAACAAGTAATTGCATCATCGACCCCATTGTCAGTGATGCAATTATTAAGTGTTAGTAGGTTTTTATTCCATTTTGTGAATGTTGTGACATGTGCGTTTGTTATTTTGCAAGATAAACAACATACCTACTTATCATTGCATATATTACGCTTACCACTGCCCAGTTATTTCACAAGATACACCTACTTATTCTGACCTTCACAAGTGGTTGTACTATGCAAACTTTTCTGTGATACGTACTACTTAAGATGCCTTTGTTTTAATCCCATTTTTAAGTTCTCATTATCTTACGCAGTTTGACGTCACCAACTGTAGATTTAGTGAAACCGGGAAACGTTGCCCCACACTAGGAATTTCTCCTGTATTGTGTACGTATACAAACATCCTTTAAAAACATATTATCTCGTGACTGAGAAGGAATTATGAAAAACTGCTCAATCAACTATATCGGTAAGTGTGTCTAGAATTTTCTAATTTTCTAGTTTTGTTGCTTCGTATCTCAATATGAAATTTTATTTTTATTAAATTTCATATTGAGATACGAAGCAACAAAATACGATCTAGAGGAATGTGGCCGTTTTTATTTAGATCGAATTTTGTTGCTTTGTGTCTCAATATTAAACTTTAAAAAAGGTGTTAGAAAATTCTAGACACAATTATCTCGTGACTGAAACGGAATTATGAAAAACGGCTCAATCAACTATATCGGTAACATAGTTGATTGAGCCGTTTTTCATAATTCCTTCTCAGTCACGAGATAATATGTTTTTAAAGGAATGGCGCTAGTGGACCGGTGACAACGCTCTTAAATGTTTGTAAACGCACCCACAATATCGGCATTTAATTCGAATCCAATTCGATTGATTCAGAACTCGATGCTGTCGGCAGTAAGGTCCCAGGCCTAACGCGTCGAATCGCATCGCCCGCCTGCGCTATTACTCCGTTTTCGCTTAGCGTTCTTTCTGAGTTTTTTTCCTTTTGTTCCGCTCCTAAGGGTCTTAGCGTGATGTTACAAAGCCTATTTGCTTAGGCTTTTCCCAATTATGTTGGGGTCGGCTTCCAGTCTAACCGGGTTCAGCTGAATACCAGTATTTTACATTGAGCGACTGCCTATCTGACCTCCACAACCCAGAATCCAGAATCATTTTAAGTCAACCCAGAATAATTTTAAGTCCTTTTTGATCCTTCTCTAATTCTGAGGAATGGTTAATTTTAAGGGGGTAAAAGTTACCAAATTAAAGGCTCCTACAAACAGGCGCGACACGCGACGCGACACAAAGGCACTGCGTGTAGCGCGACAAGCGGTGTCTTTGTGTCGCGTCGCGTGTCGCGCCTGTTCGCGCCTTTACTGGGTAATACGATAACGATGTGTGGTGTTAGATAGCCTAAAACCTTCCTCAAACATTGGGCTATCAATGGCAAAAAGAGTTTTTCAAATCCGACTTGATTATTTCCAGAGACAAACGCGTTCAAACAAACAAACTCTTCAGCTTTATTATTTAGTTTAGACAGATTTGTTGGAGTTAATGGATTAAGTGGATTAGATATCGCTTTAATGTCGAAACGTAGGTATAAAAGGCCAAAAGATTTTAGTTTAAAGTTCAAAGTCACTATTGTTTAAGGCTCGTACAGACTCGTGCGATATCGTGGGCGCGACGCGACACTAGTTGCACAATTTCTTTGTCGGCGCCTGACGCGTCCGCGATATCGCGCGAGTCTGTACAAGCCTTTACTCAAAGGGGAATTCATTTATTTACAGTCAATATCTCACTGCAAACTATACTAGGTAGGTAACTGTGTTTCTTTAAGCCGACATGTTTTCTTTTTTTGGTTAAGTCAAATGAAAATCGGAGATAAGATCAGATAAAACTTTTAATATATTTTAAGTGCCGCAGGTTTACAATTTTATCGTAAAAACTATGAATACCTACCTATCTTTTTGTAGGATAAATATACACAATTAAAATATATATATATATCTAAGTATACATAAATAAAATTGAAGAATTTTTTGTTATGTCAAAATCACACAGCTGTTAACTAAATGCTTAAGAAATTTTATACGTACTTATAACAAAAAAACTTTTTTTTGTCATCTGTTTGTTCCGGCTAATCTCCGAAACGGCAAGACCGATTTCGACGGGACTTTCACTGCCACATAGCTGTTGTTATAAGGAGTCGCTTAGGATACTTTTATTTTAGAAAAAGCCACGTAGGCGAAGGCGCGGGCAGCATCTAGTACAATATTATTGGTTTTAATTACTTGCATTTCACGATGTTAAATCATAATTCGTATAATAAATATGGTTAAGTTCGGCTCTTTAGTCAACTGAGGCCGCTCGAACTTATCCCGCGGGATGAGTTGACCTAATGAATTTTTGAAATGGGCAACTGATCCCACTTTAGAAAAGATTATTATTTATATATAAATATGTACACACGTGAACAGAATTCTTTGGGGAAAGAAATAACACACCATGGCTTGGTTATATTGATATATTAAAAAAGCACAGTCGTTTGATTAATAAACAAAAACTAAATGTAAATAAGTAGTGTCAAAATTTGAAGCGGCAGTAGACTAACCTAACGGTATCGGACTTTTGATCGAGAAGTCCAACATACAAGTCCACAACAAGAACCCATTCCTAATCCATTTCCAAGCATTTGAAGATTTAAAAAAAAATACAATTTTGATTATTATTTAGGTTCGTAAATAACAATGTAAAATTAAACAATACAAAATCACAGCTGTTTTATTAAAATTTGCTTAACACTATGTGAAGGTGGTTAAAATTACAGTCGTTTGATTTATATTACTAAAAAACAAATTAAAATTAAATAATATTACAATTACCCTTGATTGGTTTTAACGTACACAATCAGTAAAAATATACAACTGAAAATCACAGTTATAATGTTTGTATTAATTCAAAATCAATATATAAAACTAAAGAATCAACAAATCAGTCTTTTGATTAATATTTACTTAGAACTAGTCCAAAATCACAGCCGTTTGGTTAAAAGTCACGTTTTCGTAAATCTAATGTCTCACACTTTTGACGTGTCTGTACAAATCATAAAATGTACCAATGGGATCAGTTGCCAGATTCAAAAATTCATTAGGTCGACTCATTCCGCGGGATAAGTTCAAGCGGCCTCAGTTGACTAAAGAGCCTTAAGTTCGCCCTGAAGAAAAAACCCAGAACCTAGCTGTAAAATGCACTAATGTAAATAAATTTTAACCTTTTGTATAGAGTGTCATATTCGCATTTAGCGAAAAGGCTCTTTAAATAAATATAAAAAAAAACAAGTTAGAACGTTTTTTCTAAAGTTCGTGAGTTCGTTAAGTCTGCCTTAAAACTAAGTAATTATGTAATTTTTGAAAAAAAATTAAAAAATAATTGCTTTTATATTTCTTCTAAAGAAAATCTTTATGTCGAAAAAAAAATTGAAACGAAAAACAGTATAAGCAATGAAATAAATGTAAATGGTTAGCACATGTTTGCTAAGACAGTGTGAACAAATATGTTTGCTCATCAAATACTCTTTGTGGGTCAAAAGTCAAGGTCGTTTTCTTTTCATTTCCCCACCTCTCTTGCCGGTCGAACCGAGCATAACAAAGTCAAAAGGGTTCTTCGGTTCTCAGTTTTATTTTGTCTTGTTATGACGGGGACACTGTAAAAACAATGGAGTAATTGAGATATCTTTCAAGGGCTCTGAGTTGACGTAGTAGGTATGAGTACGTTATATATATTGTATCTTTTGTGAGACACGTAATTCAGTGAGATTAAATCTTAAACACAGATGAAATGGGATCGTGAATTCGTTGTCACAAAATTCAAAACACAACTTTTATTTGTTGACAAATAAATTGAAACGTCCTTGAAAAGTATGTTAAATTCAAATTAAGTAAATTTTGCAATTTACTACCATAAAGTTTGAATAAGTTGCCTAAGGCAACTTGCTTTCAAAATAAGGATAATAATGAAGATAGTTTTTGGCTATTACGAGTAGTTCAAAGTTAAAGTCAAAGCATTTATTTCAAATAGGCACATAAATGGCACTTTTAAACGTCAAAATTTACACGGAAGTAAAATTGATTCTAGTTGCCCCTTCCAAAATGTAGTTTCGCATGGCGAAGAATGGGCAAGAAACTCCACCGTTACTCTTTTAAACTGTTTTACAATAGTTTGTATATATCAATTATATCATTACATGTGAAGACGATGTACCTAGAATAAAATAACTATACCACAACAGGTAATAACAATAAAAAAATTAAGCATTGACGAATAAATTAACCATGTGTTAGATACAAGGTGCTCACATATTTACAAATATTGTATTATTTTGTACAAATAAAAAGTCAGTGTGCGAGTTAAACTTATCATAAAAATAATGTCTTAAAAATATTAGTTAAACGACCGTCTGCTTGTGCTCAGTTCTAAACATTTGTCTCGAGCTCCGTGCATTATGTGTTACATAACCTTAGCTTAGGCAAGATAATGTGTTAGTGGGTCGCGTCAGACCGTCAGCTGTTTCGAAAATATTGCAGTCTTTAATCGCTATATTTTGATGTTTTAAGAATAGCTTTAATGCTTTAATGTGCATTTTTAGTAGACACACAAACAAAACCCAAAAAAACAGCAAAAAACAGTTTTGCAAGCAGTCGCAAATCTTTGATGTGCAATAAGTACCTCGTTATTTTCGCATTAATTTCGCGTATGTTACTTTTCAAAATAATGATTACCTACCTAGTTTTCTATTTCCAACATTGAACAAAAATACACTTGTGAACGAGGAATTTTGCGAAAATACCTTTCGCAAAATTTTTATGAACTGACGTGCCGTGGCCAGCACAAACTGTCAAATTTCCTCGTTCGATTTTGAACTTAATCGTCAACATTTTAAAGTTATAATTTCCAGTTTAGGCTGATCTCACATTGTATAGGATTTACGTACAATGAGAGGTCAGCTTATACTGGAATTATATAGCTTGATTTGTGGCCGTGTGTACATAGGTATTTATTCTTTTGTCAGCCACTTCGAGGCGTATCTAACGATGGAGCATTCGAGCACCATCCATCAACCAGCCAAGCAGACTGTCTGTCAGCCCGTTTAATGTTGGCTCCACTACGTAAGATCTATTTGATCAGTGTGTAATTATATGTGATAAATTCACATCATGGATCATTGGTTAGTTGATTGGATTTGTGCGTTTGTTTGGCGAAGATTTTGTGTTAATTAAAAAGTTAATCAAACTTAAAACTAAGTTCTTTCAGTAACTTGTTACTGAAAGAACTTAGTTTTAAGTTTGATTAAGGGAATCAGCGGAATTATTGTGTAGCAATTTTAAAAATTAATTTCACTATGTAATATAAACATAATCTAAAATTTTCACATATTAAGTCATTAAGAAAATGCTCTAATTTAACATATATTTTCTCTAAATCATTAACACTACTCATTTAGACGTGATTTTTAGGATAAAATCATCAAAAGTCAGTTATCGTCGTCTTAAGTCCGCCTTTGTAGAGTATTTTTTTTACTTGTGCATAAGTTTTACATTAAGGCGAGGTTCTTCAAGATAACCTCTAGGAAATGTCATTTTATTTAGAAACGGTAATTATTAAACACCTGAAAAAAAAAATATGTTGCTTTTGAGACCTTTCTGTAGGCACTTCGGGTACTCGTTACATAATTGGACAAAGTTCACTCGATAGAAAAAAAATCCAAACAAACCCTTATTTTGTAAATTAAAACTCATTTCATTTCAATATTATATTACTTTATGTATTGAAAATCACATCAAAATTGTTCTAATTAAGGTTATATACGTTTATCAAGATGTAGGTATACGAAGCCTTGAAGCTAACTAATCTAAACACAATTCAACATTGAATTCTTTCTGAATTGAATTCTGTAAGTAGGAAAAGAAGCAATACTAAGGTTCGTTCATTCTCTTGTTTGATATTTCATAGATAAAGTTATTTTACATATAATGGCGGCATTACACGGTGTTTATAAAGAAAGTGAAGTAATCAGCGGTCGTAACAGCGTCCGCACCAACCGCAAATAATATGGTGGGAATGATTGCGCTGACGTCACGCCGCGCGCCGCCAATATTATTCTGCGCGTGCGCAACCTTTACTATTATATTGACAAAATTACCGCTTGTTCATTATTAACATTTTCAAGTAGCTTTTAAAGGCGTAAACTAGTATGCCAACTTGTTACTGTTGTGCTTAAAATATACTTGTTTAATTTCTCCAAATTGGTCCTTAATAAAATAATGGCCCATTTATTTCATTACTAGCTTTTGCCCGCGGCTCCGCCCGCGTGGTTGTCGGTTATCGCGTAAAAAAGTAGCCTATGTCCTTCTCCATATCCCAGGCTATATCTCTGCCAAATTTCATGACGATCGGGTCAGCGGTTTAGGCGTGAAAACGTAACATACAGACAGACGGAGTTACTTTCACATTTATAATATTAGTATGGATAACTGATCCACCGCTTAAAAGTTATTACAATTTAAAATATTATAGCTAATCACTACATATTATAAAAGAAAGTCCTCCGCCCCGTCTGTCTGTCTGTTCGCGATAAAATCAAAAATTTCTGCACTGATTTTCATGCTGTTTTCACCAATGGTTAGCGTGGTTCTCCAGGAAGGTTTTAGTGTATAATTTGTTAAGTTTTTGTATATATTTTTGTATACATTAACGATATTTGTTGGAGGTGTCGGAAAAAAATAAGCCGTCTGGGAGCTTTCAACGAAAACGCTGTCGAAACCCTCTGAGATATAACAAAATAATGTATGGTGGAATTATGTATCTTATAAAGGTCTTGAAAAAAGTCCGCGATGGCATATGTCTATCTCTTAAGGATAACATACTATATCCATTTTATTGTCTTTTTGTAGGTATTTGTTTGCCGAATTTTACTCTTGGAAGTACGATTACGAACAATTATATGGGTTTGGGTGACTAAAATATTAAATTATCCAAAGTCAAGTAATTTCGACGTTTTAGGAATGGAGTTTATATTATATTTCCTTTGCGCGTAGACAAACTGCCACAGTCAAATAGCTTTTGACAGAACGAAGTCCGTCGGGTCAGCTAGTATGAATGTAGATATTACGTTACGCGGAGCAAGAAGTATTAAGGCTCCTATAAACAGACGCGACACGCGACGCGCCTGTTTGTAGGCCTTTAAAATGAATTATAATTATTTTTAAGTTAGCCATTTATAATGATAAAAACAAGTTTAATAAAAAAACAAATTGAACGTTATTATAACGGCCGAATGGATTTCGATGACAGATAGACGGATAAACGAAGACCTGGGCTAGGATATAGGATACTATGTATCCCGGTGCACGTTCATGTGTGTTAATTTCCGACATCCACGTGGGCAAATTCACGGCTAGTTTGTAATAATGAAGCTATTCAGTGTAGGCAGGTATATAGCATCATTATTCCTCATTCCACCGGCCCCCTTCTACCATCGGACATCTAGACGCACTGCAAGTTACCACCCCTACCTAGTTGATATTCCACCAACTCGCACTAAACGTTTTCAAACGTCTTTTATAATGCGCGCAGCAAAGGAGTGGAACTCTCTGCCTGCGTCTGTTTCCGAACGCATACAACCCTAATCTATTCAAAGTGAGAGTGAACAGGCTTCTTCTGGGTAAGCTCACTCCATCGTAGACTTTGTCTCTGTCATCCAGACCTAGACTAAAGTCAAGAGCAAACTCATAGTAGAATAAAAAAAATAAAAAAAATTTGCTCGCTTAGTCTAGAAATAAGCTCGTGTTAGTAATATTCTCGTTGATAAATTATGACTGTTATATTAAAGCTATGCAATGTGCATTTTACATATAGAGAGTAGATCGAGTAATACTTGGAACCAGCTTTAATATTCTAATTGGCTTGTCGCTTTCACTGCTGAGATACAGTGCATATCTGAAGAGGTCAGAATCGTAAATGTTAAATGGCAGCTTTGAATATTTTTGTTGGAATATTTTGGTTATACTCGTACTTTAGTTATAGTGGTTGGAGACTTTCATTTTATCTGAAACACTATCACACAGAACCACTATTATATAACTTATTAACATTTAATAGGTTTTTAATACTATACATTTATATAATAATTATGTATTTAAATAAAAAGAAAAGTCCTGACTGACTGACTGTCTCATCAACGGCCAGCCCAAACCCTTGGAAGGTTCAAGGGTTTGGGCTGGCCGTTGATGAGACAGTCAGTCAGTCAGTTACACAGACAACCAACAAATTTTACACAAGGGTTGCCTTAATAATGTGGATAAGGAATAAGGAAGGATTTTTTGAAATTCAACCCTTAAGGAAGTTAAATAGGGGATGAAAGTTTGTATGGAAAATCGTCATTTTTGTAGTTCAAACCATGAAAATTTGTATTTAGCCTTTTGTTTGGTAATTAATAATCACATGTATTAGCGTTTTTGATAAATTATCCCAGAAGAGGGTAAAATAGGGTATGAAAAATTTGTAATAGGAAACGTTGTATAGGAGGAATTTTATTGATAGTGTGTAGGTATTGCTCGGGTTAAAGGTGTATCAGGTTGTATGCTGATCTAAATATGATTCGCGGCCGTATCAAATATTTATTCATAGAACTAAAATCATAAAAATCGCGAAATTCAAATTGCCTTGGGTTTTATGCAATTTGCAGGTCCGTGTCAGGTTGTACCTTGATCAAAATATGATACGCGACAATAAACATACGCGACATGTGTATTTACATAATTTTAACCTTATAAATCATCAATAGAATTTTCTAAATTAGATTTCGTGCAGATTCGTTAGATTTCGTTCGTTCGACGAATCTCCACGAAATCTAATTTAGAATCCGTAATTTCCTTTTTGTATAGTAAGTTGAGAATGGGTTTCCTGTAATATGATTTTTCTTATTAAAATGCATGTTTTGAATATGTATAGTTGTTGTATGTTGTATCCATACTTCCATACTAATATTATAAATGTGAAAGTAACTCTGTCTGTCTGTCTGTATGTTACGTTTTCACGCCTAAACCGCTGAACCGATCGTCATGAAATTTGGCAGCGATATAGCCTGGGATATGTAGAAGGACATAGGCTACTTTTTTATGCGATAACCGACATCTACGCGGGCGGAGCCGCGGGCAAAAGCTAGTATCTTATATATCTTAGTGTTGTTGTATATTTGTTTAGTTGATGTTAGGTAGTGGTAATTGTACAGAGTTTTAATAAGTTTGTTTTGTACGAGTATTACTTGAATGTCATTTAAGTAGGTTTTAGCAGCACATCCCCAAATTTCTACTAGATACTCCAGATGATGAATTTCATAATTATAATTAGAACACGATAGGGATGGGATGGTCCTATCCCTAAGTTGTGTCTATAATATTGACTATATTGTGATTTGATCTATATAACTCCAGAGTTCCTCTAGAGAAGATTAAAATAGAACGATCTTATTGAAACAAGCGAACTTAGAAGAGTCCCTGTCATGGCCTGTGTTTGTCTTACTTCAGTCGAAAAGAATAAAGGCTCCCACAAAAAGGCGGGACTCGCAACGCATATCGCGCGCGACATAAAGGCACCGCTCGTCGCGCGACACGCGGGGCCTTTGTGTCGCCTCGCATGTCGCGCCTGTTTGTAGGAGCCTTTATGTTACATCTCTCAATCGTCATTGCAAATAATGTGTATCAAACTGGTACCTATCTAAATAATTCATTAACAAACACTATAGTGAGAACAAAATGTAAATAAGCAAATAAATTAAGCGCTTTGTCGAAATAATTGCGTTTAATAATTAACACACAATGTGCCTACTTTAGATTGCGCCTCATAGTGGCTTGTAACTTTGCACAATAGTTTTGGCCACTTCATTCTATTTTCGGATAGATTGTTTCAGAATGCAGGCAGCATTCTATTTTTAAACACATTACATTTGAATGTCAATTAATCATTAAGTGTAGGTATTGTGTTTGACGGTGACTTGATTCGTAGATTGAATCTGCATTTAAATATCATGTCAATTTATTAGTGGAAGTTATTTTGGGCATATTGTTGTGTTGTGGAGCTAACGTGAGATTCGAATGCAGATTTATTGATCAGAGAAATAATCAGTTAATCAGGCTCCAATAACACATTGAAATGCGTAGTACGCACGTCTACAAATCAAGCTATACATCTCCAGTATAAGCTGACCTCTCATTATACGAAAATTCCATACAATGCGAGATCACCTTATACTAGAAATGTATAGCTTGATTTGTAGCCGTGTGTATCAATTTCTTTTTCAAATTTCTAATGAAATAAGCAGTTCGGTTGGGGTCTTATGTCTGTATGTATTTTTTCTATTACAGTGTTTTGTGTGTACATAAATAAATATATGAATAAACGAAAATATCCACTCTGTGATAAGTTGTATCGCTAGTTAACTAAGTTTATCGTAAGTCTAGTGTTCGACCATAAAGAGAGAGAGAGACTCTATGGTGTTAAGATGTAGTGATTAAACAAATCGTCTCTCATTTGTCATGGTTGATAGAAAGGGTCATCAAACCTCTAAATTAGGTACTATTATGTCAGTCGGGAAATATCATCTAATGTACTTAATGGTAACATTTGGCACAAACGTAAATGTTGATTGTCTTTTTTTATACATCATCTTGTGTTACTCCGTTAACTTAATCATCAAGATGGATTATGGTCATCAGTATTTAAGTTGCTTTGCATAAAGATCACTTATAAAATAAAAGAAAACAGAAGTTACGTATACTCGTACAAGAGGATATTATGACATACAATTATCTGTAGGTATTGGTTGCATGATTACCTATTGCAAAAATCCAGTTTCTCTGAAGAGTATAGCGGTCAGGCGGCTGTCATTCCGGTTGAAACCAACGTGGAAAGAAAGGATGTAGACGTCATGTTACTGCAGACTTCCAGCAGGATATGAGCGTCAGGTATATTTTCCTGACACATGTTTAGCTGGACTCCCATTTGGTGCAACCTTGAGACGCACACACCTTGTATATTTGATCATCATCATCATTATTTCAGCCGAAAAACGTCCACTGCTGGACATAGGCATCCCCCAATTGGGGGGGGGGGGGGTTGTGCCATAATCGCCACGCCTAGCAGGCGATCGCAGTATGGTGTTAAAATTGAATTATGTAATAGTGTCACCCTATTTCTTTAAGTATGTATTATCTTTTTGTATATTGGCACCTTGTTTTTAAGTATATTTATTCTATATTTTTTGTCATTTGAAGGCTCCCACACACTGGCGCGATATCGCGGGCACGACAAGGGTCGCGCTGCCTGTCGCGCCCGTCTGCGCGAGCCTTAATTGTGCTTTAATATTTATTCAGTGCACACAATAGGTTTATTCACCCGAAGTAAACACTGCATTCTCTGTTTCATTTTGAATGTAAATAAAAACCTGATTAGTTAAACAAACAATATTTTATTAAAATACTAGCTTTTGCCCGCGGCTCCGCCCGCGTAGATGTCGGTTATTGCGTAAATAAGTAGCCTATGTCCGTCTCCATATCCCAGGCTATACCTCTGCCAAACATGACGATCGGTTCAGCGGTTTAGGCGTGAAAAGGTAACATACAGAGAGACAGACAGAGAGACAGACAGACAGAGTTACTTTCACATATACATATAATATTAGTATGGATAAATAAACAATATTGGTAAGATAATTATCTAATACCTACGTAAATAATGAGAACTTGACAAAACAACTGAAGATCGAATTGCCGTGTTTCTTTTTCTGTGACATTCTACCAGCCAGTATTTTTTGTCATTGATAATGGTAAATAATAGGTTGGGGAAAAAGTTTCTTCGCATTTTTTAATATAGTTTATTTACATTTAACTATAATATGTAGGTACCATTTTGTTCGATAACTTTTTGCAGGTAGGGACATGATCCCATTGCTATAGAAATTTTGGGACTTCTGACAAAATACCGCGACAAGTGGTTTTGGCAGTCCTCTCGTGATGTTAACCTGACACTGCCTAAAGAATTCTGAAGAGACCGAAACAGGTGGAAATCTGAAGGTGCAAGGTCAGGACTATACGGCGGATGCATTAACCCTTCATATGCCGGAACGTAGATCTACGCGAGACACAATGGGTTTTTAATTGTGTCTCTAATTACGACATACGAGAGGTTAACACCTCCCAGCCAAACTCTCTTAATTTTTGCTGAGTGGCTAAAGATGTGTGAGGTCTAGCGTTATCATGATGAAAAACCACACCCCTTCTGTTGATTAATTCCGGCCGCTTTCTCTCAACTTCTTGCTTTAATCTCATCAGTTGTTCGCAGTAGAGTTCAGAATCGATGGTCCTGCCTGGTGGTAACACCATCATAATAAATAATGCCCTTCCAATCCCACCACACACACAGCATCACCTTGTTGCGAGTTAACCCGGGTTTCGCCACAGTCCGTGAAGCCTGACCGGCCTTTGACCACGATCTTTTTCGCACGTTCTTGTCGTACGTGATCCACTTTTCATCACCAGTTAACAGCTTCTTCAAAAATGGTACGGTTTCATTACATCGTAATAAAGAATCACAAATAAGTACACGGTTCATTAGGTTTCTTTCAGTGAGCTCGTGAGGTACCCAAATATCAAGCTTTTTTGTGTACCCAGTTTTTTTCAAATGTGCCGAAACTGTTTTTTGGTCAATTCCCAGTTTATTTATTTATTTATTTAAACTTCATGTACAATAGTGGTACATAGGCGGACTTAATGCCACAAGGCATTCTCTACCAGTCAACCTTTGGGTTAAATATAAAAACAGTGGTAGGGTACAAAAATAATGACAAAAATACTAACTTCTTGATTAAGAGAATTTATATAGTTTTATTGATACTAATACACATATACAAATAAAATAAACTAATAGAAATTTTAACAAATACCACCTAATAATAATTACTATGACTAGACTATCATTTGAGAGTTATTTAGTCTGACTTAAGTAGTGGTTACGAACTTTTCTTTTAAAAGTAAATTTGTTTTCAGCTTTTTTAATGCCAAAAGGTAGCGCGTTCCAGAGCTTTATAGTAGAGATAGCGTAAGAATTTGACATAAAACCGGTACGGTGTGAAGGAATTTGGAGAAGTAGATTCTTGGAAGCTCGTAGGTTACGACTATGAGAACTGCCCAACACTTTGAAATAATTCTTTAGATAATCGGGAGCCAGTTCCAGTTCTTCAGCTATGTCGTAACTACTGATATGCCGATCTTACTCCACTTTTTCAAAAATGGTATCCATTTTATCCGTAATAGGGCGACCAGAGCGACGTGCATCTTTGATAGACACAGCACTAGGACCATAAACATCGCAAAAAATGTTCGCGGCTTGCGTTGCAGTTTTACCTTTTTTGTAGTAAAATTTTAAAATGTATCGAATTTCTTCATTAGATTCACTCATCTTGACAGTACGAAAAACAAATGAAAATCACACATTTTCCTAATTTGAATTTGGAATTATGTTCTTTAAAATTTAAACTTTCAATGATACCAAAACCAGCCAACAAATAGTATAGCCAAAGAGATTTTATTACAAGTTCATACATACTATAATGAGAAAAGACTTTTTCCCCAACCTAATATTAAGTTATATCTATGTAAATTAAATAATAATTTAGTGAAAATAAATGTTAAATATAAAGTCATGTTACAAAACTGATATTTTTTGTTTTATGCTGCGATTTTACAGATTGATTGTATACAAAGTTACATAACTTGCATAGTTTTTGAATTTTTGACGGCAAGTAAATTGGTTCTCAGGGACGAAAAGTACTGTTTTCATCCCCCTGATCAGATAACTTCAAGCGTACTTTCCAAGTACGAGAAATGAAAAAGACATAGCATAACACGCTATGTCTTTTGTGTGCACTGAATAAATATTTTATCTATCTATCTGTCTAATAGTGGATATGAAAGCACAACACCAATTATGATGTGTAGAAAAATGGGTATAGGATAAAAAAGTATGCTTACAAACACATAAGCAAAAATGTATGTAGGTATCTCAAACAGGAATATAAATAACCCATATTATTATGAAAAATTCTCCAACCCAGGAAGTAGGCACTTCCTGAAATAATAAATGTGCGGCCATTCATAATAGGTGCGTTTCCCCAAGACATTACCTGGCTACCCGCGTTCATTTGTTTTTGGAAAACGTGTGGCCAGTTTACACGAACGTCGGTCGGTCCAATAGATTGCCGTAAAAGTGAATGGTTCTTGAATACAGATAAAATAAAACCGGCCAAGTGTGTGTCGGACTACGCACAATGGTTTCCGTAGTTGGGATGAAGTTAAACCAAGAACAAACTTAATATTGTGGTTGAAAAACATATTCTCCCATGTTCTGAAAATGTAGTGCGCACAATATTGGGAGATTTCCCATGTTATTTTAAGAGCGTGCCTTTAAAAAATATTATCTCGTGACTGAGAAGGAATAGGGATGATGAGAAAAAATTTTTTTTGTCCGTCATGTAGTTTATTAAAAAATATTGGACTCATATTTTTTCTTTTTTTACGTAATCAAAAAATTACGGCGATACATTGAGTTCAAATGTGGCATGACATCACTTCTCACTAGATTTTGTAGGTACTGAGCTGTGACGTTACGAGCCCCCACTCCCCAAGTTTAATGTGTTTTATCTAAGTCATTTTTTATTAATATGATAAAGCAAAAAATACTTGCCTAATATTTTTTTATTATCTGATAGACGGACTAAACAGATTTTCTTTTTTTTATCCAGGCATCATCCCTATTATGAAAAACGACTCAATAAAGAACCTCGGTAAGTGTGTCTAGAATTTTCTAATTCCTTTTATAAAGTTTCATATTGAGACACGAAACAACAAAATACGTTATAGAGGAATGTGGCCGCTTTCCTTTAGATTGAATTTGGTTGCTTCGTGTCTCAATATGAAACGTTATAAAAGGTATTAGAAAATTCTAGACACACTTACCGAGGTTCTTTATTCAGCCGTTGTTATAATTCCTTCTCGGTCACGAGATAATATTTTTATAAAGGAGTGGTGCTTGTGGACTTTTGTATTAGTGTAAATAATTTCATCACCAATGTTCTCAAAAATGGTGAAGGAAAACATCGTGAGGAAACCAGCATGTCCTAAAACCAGTAATTCGAAGACATGTGACACCAACCCGCACTGCGCAAGCGTGGTATATTACTGCCCACTCTCGAAGAGAGGAGGCCTGTGTCCCAGCAGTGGGAAAATATATGTTACCGTGTAGTGCCGGACGTAAAAAATAGAACCACCTCATTTCCTCCCGTGGGTGTTATAAAAGGCGACTAAGGGATTTACTAGAGAATGGGCAGCAGCGTTCTCTATTCATTGTTAACACCAAACTGCGATCGCCAACCCGCCTGTCAAGCGTGGTGATTATGGCAAACCCCCCCAATTGGGGGAGGCTTATGTCCAGCAGTGGAAGTATTTCGGCTGAAATGATGATGCTATTATACAGGGTGTTAAAGAAATTGAGTGCTGTAGCTTAGGGGTAGGTTCAGTATCGAAAAAGGAACCCAGGAAACAAAAAATATTGCAAGATCATCCTAATTTAGTACTTACTAACTTAAAATAGCAATCGTATAGAATTAAAACTATTTTATTTGTTTAAATGCCTTAATTATTTACCTACTATCGAACGCGTTGTCATTTTGTCCTTAGGTACTCTAGGAAATTATTAATTAGCATTTAAATAAAATAAAAACTTGTTTTAAGCAATTTTTTTATCAATTCTAAACGATTGCTATTTAATTAGTAGGTACTACATTAGGTTCATCATCATCATCATTTCAGCTAATAGACGTCCACTGCTAACCATAGGCCTCCCTCAAAAGGGGGGAATTTGCCATAATCGCCACGCTTGGCAGGCGGGTTGGCGATCGCAGTATGGTGTTGAAAATGCATAGAGAACACTGCTGCCCATTCTCTAGTAAGTCCCTTAGTCGCCCTTTACGACACCCACGGGAGGAAATGAGGTGATGCTATTCTTTACGTCCAGTACCTACCACACGGTACACATTAGGTTCATCTTATGATATTTTTTTTTTTTTACTTTTTTTAAAGGTATTTATTTTTATTTTTTTTACGGGTTCCTTTATCGATACTGAACTCACCTTGAAGGCTGCAGCTATGGCACGCAATTTCTTTAATACCCTGTATAGGCATATAACCTAACCGGCGAAATATGGGTGCTTCTGCCAAACCCTTCGGCGAATACAGGCGTGATGTTTTGATGTTACTTTTACAGTGTTGGAAATTCCACGTTATGTAACTGTGACAGAAAAATAATTGTGTGTTCTATAAACAATTTTAATTGTCCCGAAGTACGTTGCTGTTGATTAAATCTGCTGTCCATTGTGACTGAATTGTATAATTGCCTGCAATTGCATACCGTCTGTTATTGAGGGGAATTACTTGATACTGCGTCATTTTGAATAGTTGTTGTGGTAGAAATTTGTTGATTAATTTTCTGTGCAATTTGTTCATTTAATTTCTACGTTTTGTTCCGTGTATCCAGAACGTCATTTCAATAGTAGGTAGATGTCCTAATTTGAAGTGGTTTTACCCAATTTGAAGTTTACCCAATATTGCTGTTTATGTGAATTTGTTGGCCACAGCCATTATTACATAAACTTCCGTATACAAGGCCGTTTCTACCTAAACAGAAATAACCTAATCAAAACCGCACCGCACCCACTTTACGAATCAGTACCGGTTTTAGCTGACATCCGATAGACTACATATACCTTATTGTTTCTATATACACCTACTAATTATACTACTAGAATTTCAGAATGTCCTATAGTAAAGTAAAAAGTTTTTTCTCAAACATGCATGGAAATATTGTCATTATTTTCGAAAAAAGAACACGCGACGTATCGAATTTACGGACAAAGAAAATCAAATACATTGCAGGAGCGTTTTTTGAATTTAGAACATTACAACGCTCCAGCAATGTTGTATGAAACGGTGTGCTGGGGTTATATAGGTACTTTTTGATTGGATCTCTTTTATCATTCTTGGCATACCAAAGTAAGTCTCTTTGCTTAGCACAAATTGCGTTCACGTGGCTGTATAGCCATAAATGCGTTTGCCTTTCGGCACAGATAATAAATAGAAAATTGGCGGCAAAGCTGAAAATTCGTATTGATTTGTTATTTACATACATAATAAATATAAATTTAATAATTAAAATGCACGGTTCAGAGAGTGAAATGGAGATTGATTGTAGGTACTCCACCAGATGTAATATCAGAAGCCAAATTGGCAATGGAAAACCTGCTTCCAGCGAAGTCAAAAGAAAAATACATGAAAGTACCTATATGAAAATTTTATGATTTGAAAAAACGAGAAAAAAGTGAACATTTTCTCCGAAACAGTATTTTTGGCGTATTTTAATGAGATTGCTAAAACTAAAAAGCCATCTACATTATGGCCAATTTATTCCATGCTGAAATGAGTTCATGTTAAAAACGGCATTTATTTCCCTGCATTCTTTTGAGAAAAAGCACTATATGTGCCTCGGCGGAAATGGCAATTGCCTGTCTCGTATTAGTGAAGTGAGGGTGAGTTGGTGCGTGTGTGTGTTAATGATTGATTAACTGATGTATGTTATGATTGGGTACAGGTTCTTTATTTTTCTTCAATTTCATCCTACATGCAAGGTATAGGTAATTGTAATATCAGAAAACTATTAAAAGGCATTTTTTTTTTTTTTCATAATTATGAGTACAATGACCGATGAATACAGTACTCATCGGTCATTGTACTCGTATTAAATTATGATCAAATTTTACATTGGGACCAACTTTGAAATCGAATGTATCCAGGAGTAACTGATTTGTTTTCGTGATTTCCGGTTTTGTCCCATCGTAAAAGTTTTTCATAATGATGAGTACAGAAGTTATTTTAATTCGGTAGAGTATTTTTATCTCACGAATCGACGCGCGCGTTACTTGTGGTAACCAACTGTACAAACACGCTTTGAATGTATGCATGAAGATGAGTATAGCGTCAAAACACAACACACACACGCAAACACACTTCCGACTTCGCCTGTATCTCGGGACGATACCGAGAGCTCCTGCGCTGACACACACATTAATAGCGTGTTTGTACACTCGGTAACCACAAGTAAAGCGCGCGTTGCAAATTTCATAGGATTTTACCTATATTTTATTTATTTATTTCTTATTCCAGAGAGTTGGGGTCAAACTGACGGCCATCGCTTCACATACCCGGCGTCTCCACTCCTGACGCAGGGCGGTGATGTAGGATCCAACCAGTTTTGCCCCAAGGAGCCAGGACACGGAGATGAGTGCGTGCATATTAAGAATGTACCCCTGGGCGCTACAGTGGAACTGGTCATGTTCGATCAAGGTGAATATCTATACATATCTATCTAATACAATTAAAAAAAAAAAAATACAAAAAAACCTGTAAGATATTGGTGCCGATTCCCTTGTTCACAAACTAAACTAAATTTAAGTTCAGTGCATCTTTTTCTTTCTATTTCATTAAGAAAAGGACAGAAGATAAATTTTAGTATAGTCCTGTCAATTAATCGGCGCCTATCACTACTCCATACAAGTTTAGACGTGATTAAAAACTTGCCTACTAAAATTACGTCAATTTAAGTCAAGCGCAAAAGAAAAAAAAAAAATTCGTTTAGTCCTGTCTAATTAATCATAATTTGACAGGACTAAACTAAAATTTATCTTCTGTCCTTTTCTTAATGAAATAGAAAGAAAAAGATGCACTGAACTTAAATTTAGTTTAGTTTGTAAACAAGGGAATCGGCACCATTGGTACACTAATTTTAGATTATGGTCTACGTCGTTTACGTTTTTTTGCATGCCGATACCGATAATACATTGAACGTCCCTCGTCTAAGTCAAAACACGGTCTACTTGTTGATTATTTTCATCAGTCACGCGTTCAAATTGTATCCTATTTTTATGTTGTTGCGAACTTGCGACACACGATTGCAGATTCGATATCTCAGCTCTCAGGTACAATTGCGAAATCCCACTAGTCATAGTTTATAACTCGCACGTAACTTGTGATGCAAAGATGCCGACATTTTTGGGATTCCGTACGTAGTCAACAAGGAACCCTTATAGTTTCGCCATGTCCGTCTGTCTTCTTTCTGTTTGTCCGCGGCTTTGCTCAGAGACTTTAGTACTGGAAAGCTGTAATTTGGAATGCGTATATATATTAATTACGCCGACAAAGTGGTTAAAAAAAATCTTGCAATAATTAGGGTTCCGTAGTCAACAAGGAACCCTTATAGTTTCGCCATGTCCGTCCGTCTGTCCGTCCCCAGCTCAGCACAGACTCTTAATACTAGAAAGCAAAAATTTGGCATGGGTATACATATTAATCACGCCGATAAAGTGGTAAAATAAAATTATGAAAAAAAAAAAAAAAATTGTTATTTAGGGTAATTCCTGTACATGTAAAGTGGGGATGTCTTTTTTTTTTTCGTCTACCCTATGATATGGGGTATTTTTGGATGGGTCTTTTAAAAATATTGCGGGTTTGTGAAAACAATTTTTCGATTAAGGGATCTGTTTCTGAAATATTAGGCTTTAAAATGCTAATTTTTGTCAGAGTCAAGTGTCCTCCTCCCCCTTGCCAGCTAAAATAGTTGTTTTTGGGTACCTATGTGAAAAAAGTCACGGCGGTAGTATAGGTAATGAAGTTACAAGGAAAACTATCACAGAAAAGTAGGCTTTAAAGATAACCAGTAATAGTCAACCAACTTACATTTGCAGTTGGCATGTATGGGAGAACATCTGTTTCAACTACAATGTTAAGTTTGTTCTTGGGATAAATTCGTCCTAGCTACGGAACCCTCCATTGTGCGGGGTCCAACATGCACTAAGTCGGTTTTTTACAAAACCACATGGTATATTATTACTTAGAGGAGTTGTGGTTATACTGTGATAGGCAAGAACTCATAAAAGCTCGGCCTAATGATAGTAGCTAGAATCGAGATTGTTAACGAGACGATTATAAGTAATTGTGTAGTTAAATATCAAAACCCAGTATGTCCACTCTAAGTGAACAGTGGAAAATTAAAGAAAAATGTTTTTGGCTATAGATTATTAAGTTATGAGGTTTTTTATTAAACGATCACTCGTGTAGGAGATAGTGTTTATTAGAATATAAATAAAATAATATATTAATAACGGAATGAGCTAAAAAAGCAGGTTAAAGTATGCGTTGTTTGGTATAAACTGGCAAAACGTACCGGAATAAAAAAAAAAAAAAAAAATAAACACTGAACTTGCCGACTTCACTCCTGATAACTAATGGAAATGGCAGCCAACTTAGACCTCATACTTTACGCTGATTGGTCGTCGCGGACGCGTCTACTTAGCAAACAATTTTCGGCGAAAAGCCAGAGAACCATACATTTACATATATTGTAACATTAAACGTTAATAAACAGCGACACAACAGTAATGAGGCTGTAAATACACTTTCATGATAGTGAAAGTTGTAATCGCCTTCAGCCATTAAGATGATTATAATTTGAATTACAAAAATATGACTACGTCAATACGTAGGTATTATTTATAATTTAAAGAGATAAAGCCAAAATATTTACTTATAATACTATTAAAATACTTAAATAAATTAAATACTAAAAAAGAAGAAAAAGTAGTAATAAAATAAAAATACAATTACCAGAATATATTAAACACTGTGTTTCCGAACGCATACAACCCTAATCTATTCAAAGTGAGAGTGAACAGGCTTCTTCTGGGTAAGCTCACTCCATCGTAGACTTTGTCTCTGTCATCCAGACCTAGACTAAAGTCAAGAGCAAACTCATAGTAGAATAAAAAAATAAAAAAACACAAATAAGCGCTTTTCTTCCTCTCTCCTACTATGCTGTACCCGACAGGACAGGGTCATAATGTGAATTAAATTAACTTAAACACTGACCGGCTTACATATATAAACGCCAATAAACCATACATTTCTACGATTATACCTAGTATAAGTTTATTCCGCGTTTATAAGTAAGCCGGTAAGGGCCTTACAAATAAACACGGAACAAAGTTATGCTAGGTATAAACGTCAAAAATTTATGGTAAATTGTTGGTTTCGTATCCTAGGAGTAACTTCGGTATAACCATACATTTTTTGACGTTTATACCTAGCATCACTTTATTCCGTGTTTATTTGTATTAGGGCTAGAGCTTAAATTTTGATATTGGTAAATAATAATATTAATTTTGTTTTTTGTAATTTTTTTTTTTCCTGTTGCAGTGCCCTTACGGGGTCCATATTTTTGTACCTAGCTTTAAGCCTTTTGTAACATTTTTTTTACAATATGGAATGCAATAAATGAATATGAATATAACTAGTAGGTACTATAAATCAAAGTCAAAGTCAAATCATTTATTTCAAATAGGAACGTAAAAGGCACTTTTGAACGTCAAAGTCAAGTGAGAGCTTTGCAAGTCAATTTTAATAAAGAAGCATGACTTGCTTTGTAAATATATTTCCTGCAGTTAGAAATACAAGTCACTCTTCAAAGTGTATTCAAAGTTTTCAGTCGGACTCGAACATTTTGTAAAGAGGCTAAGGAAGACGTTTGTAGATAAAATTTC
The DNA here is from genome assembly GCA_947523025.1 of Dryobota labecula. Lineage (NCBI taxonomy): Eukaryota > Metazoa > Arthropoda > Insecta > Lepidoptera > Noctuidae > Dryobota > Dryobota labecula. Next base: position 7,452,618 of record OX383292.1, read on the forward strand.
TTCAAATATTTTCTGAAAAAGATCTGTCCGTAGAAATTGATAATTAAATCAAATACAATTTTATTGATAGTGACGCCATTTATACGTTATCAAAAGCCCCGAGCGATGTCGGTTACATTCATTGGAAGCAATTTATTTGATTTATTTTCATTCGTTTAGGTGACAGTCAGTACCTATCAGTACCTATCGTCGACGTAGGGAGCTTTGATACAATACTTAGAACAGCGATCTGAATTTGATTTGATAAGTGTTTCTATTTGACTTTACAAAAAAAAAAACATGCCTTTAGATACACCGCTTCATTTTAATTTTCATTATATAATCTTATTGTGTATTATATCACCTAATTGGTGATGTCCTTCAGAAAGGTCAGGTGCGTAGTACTCGCAACCGGCGTGAGTATGACCAGAGGCGTGTGACCCTAGTGTGAAATTTACGCATCGAGCGCCTTCAGCACTCCGATTGGTGAATGGCCAATCGGAGTGCAGTGTTTCGGAGTCAACTGGCAGTGACAGACGGACAGGCAGACTCACGAGTGACCCTATAAGGCTTCCGTTTTTTCCCTTTTGAGGTACGGAACCACACAAATCCATACTTAATATTATAAATGTGAAAGTAACTCTGTCTGTCTGTATGTTACGTTTTCACGCCTAAACCACTGAACCGATCGTCGTGAAATTTGGCAGGGATATAGCCTGGGATATGGAGAAGGACATAGGCTACTTTTTTACGTGATAACCGACATCCACGCGGGCGGAGCCGCGGGCAAAAGCTAGTAATACTATATGCGGAAGTATGTAAGTTTCTCACATTAATCCACAACGACGCTAATTACAAGACAAGAAGCATATAAGTCGGTGTAATGTGATATTCAACAAGATGCTCGCACAAGCCGTAACGACATAAGTTTAGTAAGTTCCCATATTAGGCAGTTTGTAGTGTAAAGTTTCCACTTTCCTTCACCGAAAGTTAGAAACGGCACTTGTGCTAAGATAACTTTGCGCGTCAATATTAGCCTTAAACATAATGCCGTTTATGGCACTTGTGTAACTTAGTCTTAAGACTCATTTACATGACGAGAGTTTCTCGCTTCGAATAGGCGATTAGCGAAAGGGGATACAAAAACTTCGTATGTCAACAGTAACGTACGATAATGGTTATGTCGAGTTTTCGAGTCCCAATTTTTTGTAGCCTAATGAGCCTGCTCTTTGCCTCGATCTCGCTTGACGGAAAGCGATGGATGAATTCTACGATGGAATTCATTAGCAAACTCAGAATCTTCTGAGTTTGCTTATTCCATCGTAGAGCTCATACAAGTATCTACCTGTACACTCTCGAGTCTGTTCAAGAAAACTGCCTCATGAGTTTCGTGTTATATAGGCGTATTCGTTTCACGTATTATTTATTAGTCATCATCATCATCATCATCATCATCATTCCAGCCGAAAGACGTCCACTGCTGGACATAGGCCTTCTCCATTTGGAGGCGTTTGCCATAATCGCCACGCTTGGCAGGCGGGTTGGCGACCGCAGTATGTTGTTAAAAATGCATAGAGAACGCTGCTGCCCATTGTCTAGTAAGTCCCTTAATCGCCCGGCATCACACGGCACAATTATTAATTAATATATACAAACTATTGTTAACATTTTAAAAGCGTAGTATATTATATTATATTGTATATTTCTTGCCAATTCTTCTCCATACATAACTAACTACCTTTTGGAAGGGTGCAACTAGAATCAATTATCTATTTTTGTAATTTTTGACGTTCAAAAGTGCCTTATAAGTGCCTATTGGGAATAAATGATTTGGTTTTGACTTTTGTCTTTGACTAACGACAGGAAAAGTACTTAGATTTTTAATTTCTTTTGTTAAAATTAAGTTATGGAATATTTGAGACTCGCCAGGACATTCTCGTCTGCCGACGGCCTTGAAAAAAACAACACACACAAACACATACTTGAAACACTCCTCGTGTAAATAAGCGATAAGTATACAAAGATTAGCAAATAGCCGATGTTTTTAGAACATCCGTCATTTGTCAAATCGATGCTCGCGAATTAGGAAAATCGATGAACATCGGCGAGCGAGACATCGCAATAATGAAGATTTCACGAGTATGTAAACAACGATATGCAGCTGATGTGGCGAACGGAATAGGTACATGGAACCATTTATCATGGTGACAGTGATTTATAGTATCCTTTGTAATATGTGGGGCCAAGATTATACGAAACAGGGAACACTGGTGAAGTTGTCTTGAGCCTAAAGAGTGTGATGTTTTAAATATCTTGAGTTGCAATTCCTTAACTTTAAAGTTTGAAATACAACTTATATTGAGGTTGTTCTGTTAAAGTAAATAGACAGCGTTTTCAGCATTTAAATAACACCAATCTTTATCTATACAGGATAAGTTTAAAAGGAGTGCGTATATTTTAGGAGGTAATCAGGTGCATACAACTGGACAACTTTCCCCGGGTTAGATTTCAACCTATGTTAGGTTGAAATCTCAATATTGAAAATAGACTTTTCATACAAGTGTCATTCTGAATTTCGATAGTTTAATTATTTCGACACGGTCTTAATTTCGAAAAACAATAGTTCGACTACTCAATGCTTCAATAGAACATATATATTCGACAAGCATTAGTCCGACAGAACATACTTCGACAACACACACCTTCGAAGAACACTACTTCGACAGAAGCCTTCTTCGATATGCAGTTGTTCGGCGGATCTCTATTTCGACGGAGGTTTCTTCGACATAATACCTACTGCTCTGAAATGTGGCATTCATAATTGAATTTCGCTTGGTTTTAGGTACAAAATAAAAACATAAATAATAATCAATATTATGTTTTTAATTATAACCAGTAACAAATATTTGTACAGTTATATCAAACTCACATTATAGTGAAGCAATCTCGATTTTTTGTCCATGCGAAGTAATGGCGGGTCACTATACTCCATTTGGAATATAAGATTAAATATTTAAAAAAACCTTTTTTACAGTCCGTTCAACCGATGATGACTTTGATTTTTTCTATTCCGTAAGCATAAGGATGGCATTATAAGCAAAAAAGTGGTTACAATACCAACTGTTTACTGCAGCTGCCATTTGTCATGCCACCAACGCAATAGAAGTCAAAATCGGTTGAACGGACCGTAAAAAAGATTTATTTAAATGTCTAATATTATTTCAAATGGAGTATAGAAAAAAATTATAAAAAAATCGTTTGTTACTTTATGAGTATTATGATTATGAGTTACTAGCTTTTGCCCGCGGCTCCGCCCGCGTGGATGTCGGTTATCGCGTAAAAAAGTAGCCTATGTCCTTCTCCATATCCCAGGCTATATCTCTGCCAAATTTCATGATGATCGGTTCAGCGGTTTAGGCGTGAAAACGTAACATACAGACAGACAGACAGACAGACAGACAGATAGACAGACAGACAGACAGACAGAGTTACTTTCACATTTATAATATTATAGTATGGAAGTATGGATTACACAACTGAATAATGAAAACGATGTTGCAACTTCTAAATAGGAAACCTACCAAACAATCCAGCAGTATCAATCACTGTAGGTAATGGAATTCCTTAATCAATCATCAAACAACAAAGTTTTGTTCTTGTGGTTTCAATTTGAAAAGCAACACCTAACGTGAAGCAAACACTAATGGTACATCTTAGGTATAGTTGGGTACATTTCAGACTTTCTCAAAAGATTAATTGAACGTTATTATGTTGTTATAGTACAGTATTGTTGCACTCTGGTATGCTATTAAATCAAATTACACTTGAGTGGCGGACTGTCCAATCTTATTATCTTTAGAAATTATAATGTTACAGTAACTTACACCTTATGTAGGTAATATTAGGTGTGCAGGTATGTGTCCTCAATTATTTACGTGTGTATTCAAGACTGGGTGTGTCTAGACACATCCAGTCTTGAATAAAAGATGTTGTGATTATATTGATAATACTTAGATGCAGAATAATAAATAGAATTTGTGTTTTTTAACTTAGGTACCTACCTAGGTTCTGTAACAAAGAATGATTTATTCATATTTGATGCATTTTTTGTTGGCATTTAGTTGGGCCACTTACAGAGGTAAGTGGCCCAACTAAATGCCAACAAAAAATGCTACTAGGGTAATGACTTTGATTTGACTTTGACTTTGAATGGATGTCTTCAACAAACGCAAGAATTTAGTTATTTTAAAATAATGTTGATACATAAAATACTCAACTGTTTTAACTTTTTTAAACAAAAGAATACTTTACAGTTCGTTAAAATAAGTTCAGGTGAATATCGAAATCGTGAAAAAGTGGCTCAGTATTTTTTGTGGTACGTTTTGCATGATACACTTATTTTCGAGGCACGGTGACCGTTACTAATGGTAGCTGTTATACAACGGTCTTATTATTATTGAGCCTACTTGTGCTTTCATGCACGGTTTCTAAATTTTAGGGTTCCCTACAAAACAAAACTTTACGAAACTCATCGTGAGGCAAGATTTGATTACCCTACTTCGTGAACAAATTCTGAAAATGTTTTTCTTCGAGTTTCGAAAGGCGTAATAGTTTTCTTTTATCTTGTAGTAGAAGTAACAAATTAAAATACATTATAATAATTATTAAGTTAGGTTACAATAAATAGGTAGGTACAATTAATTATATTTTTTATTTACACATATCCCAGGGTTACGGGCCTTTGGAAGGCGTATTATATTAATTATTATTACAATTATAAGTAGGTATGATCAAGCTTAAATCGCGAAAAAAAAAAAAAACATTTATGCGTACGAGTTATGCAAACAAAATGTATGGTGTTAAAAAAAAATATCGCGATTTGATGTAGGTATTGAGCTAGGTATATTAAAAAAAAAAAAAAACTTTATGGTGAGTAAAATGACTCCTAAGAGGATTTCAGTTATTTGAAGTATACCTTGTAGAATTGTAGATATACCGTCTTATAATAAAGCTATTTGCTTAATAAATCTATTTTAGCTATCGAACTGTTTGTTCTTTTCTGTCAGTGACGGATCAACCCTTAATCAAATTAAGCAATTGCCTAGGGCATCACGTCTGGGGGGGCACCAGAAGAAGCACAAACTCATGCACAATTGTATAAAATAATACATGATGATAAAATTGAATCAGCTTTCCCTAATGTGGAAACAGCCCTGCGTATATTTTTATCGCTTATGATTACAAATTGCTCAGCGGAACGTTCTTTTTCAAAATTAAATATATAAAAAAATGAAAAAAGGACAAAGATGATACAAGAAAGGCTCGATAATTTATCGATATTATACATAGAGTTCGATATGTTAAAAACGTTAGACGTTAATACTATCTTGCGTGAATTCTATGCCCGAAAAAGCCGCAAGGCGCATTTCAATAAATGAATAAATTATGCTTTGGTTTTTATTGTTGTCGCATCTCTACTCCACTTCTAAGGTACGTCACATATTCTCATTATCTTATTTTACAAAAATCTAATGTTTTTAGGCGGTAAAGGTTTAAAGACCGATTCTAGTTTACAAACGGATAGGGGGGCCCACAGACGTGGATTGCTTAGGGCATCAAGTAGTCTTAATCCGTCACTACTTTCTGTCAAACTTCATTTTAACTTTGCAGAAAAAGACAAAACAGTTAGTAGCTAAAATATTTTTTTTAAGCGAATGGCTTTATTATGAATGAGACAGTAAGTATCTACAGTTCTACAAGGTATAATGATAAACTACATACGGAACCTTACCTGCGCATCAGTCGGTCATATTTTTAACTATCTCGTAACGGATTGATTATTTATTGTATTATTTATACCATACCGGACATAAAGTAAACCAAGAGGCCAGTGGGTGAGGTCGGGCGCCGCCGTAATCTAGTTAAATATCTAAAGATGTCTCGTTTCACTGAATTCATTAACCTCATTTAGATTTGAACAGTTTTCGATTTATATAACTGACCTGGCTGAGTGACTGACAGACAATGGACGGACTAAACTAAATATAACTATATCTGCCTGCGTCTGTGTTTCCGAACGCATACAACCTTAATCTATTCAAAGCAAGAGTGAACAGGCTTCTTCTGGGTAAGCTCACTCCATCGTCGACTTTGTCTCTGTCACCCAGACCTAGACTAGAGTCAAGAGCAAACCCATAGTCAAAAAAAAAATAAAAAAATTTATATAGAAACCCAATATGGAAGAGATCACGGAAGATAAAAAAAAACGAGATTTTATCTTGAAAATATATTATTATATGATAGAAAATGTATATATATCCTTTAAAATACTCAAAAAAAAATCCTCCCCGACCCTTGACTGTAAGTGAAGCGCCAGCACGCGTTTTAGCTGAGCAGCATGTAATCCAAACTCCCCACGATAATAATCAAAACACTGATTTTATCCAGCCACCGTCGGTCCCTTGCCACCCTCCCTCCGACTCAGCTGCCCTAAGCCGAGGTTCGTACCCCACAGGGGGTGCCCTTAGCGAGCAGCAGTCGTTTAGTTTATAGTTTTTACGCCCTGGCTGGAGGCATTAAGTTTCGTTAGGAGCTTAAGGCAGCCACAGGAAAGTCCGGTTAAAGAGTCGGAACCTTAGTGGTTACACTCTGAGATGCCCTAGATAAAAAAAAAAGTTTCATTGTCTTATAACAAGTTTAATTATACGATAAAAATGTATAATCTGTTTGAGCTTCTTATACTAAACTAACTGTAAAAAAAAATACAATATAATATCCTAAATGAACTAAAACTAACAAAACATGGCGTCGAAAAATTCCACCGCATCAGTTTCGTTCGTTAGATAACAGTGTCGTTCGTGGATCACACATCCATACTTACTAATATTATAAATGTGAAAGTAACTCTGTCTGTCTGTATGTTACGTTTTCACGCCTAAACCGCTGAACCGATCGGCATGAAATTTGGCAGAGATATAGCCTGGGATATGCTACTTTTTTACGCGATAACCGATATATACGCGGGCGGTGCCGCTGGCTAAAGCTAGTTCTATATAAAGACACAATTTAATTTTCTATTTGGACACATTATTCTCATTTTATAGACCGAAAGCGTTTAAAACAAAAGAAAAACATCAACATCTATCGTAACTTTACTACTTTCGAAGCTGAACAATTAATTACAATTAATTACCTATTCAAAAATTGGTTGAGAATTTTGTCATCAACTTTCTAGCAATTAAGACTGCGCCGAGTGCACAGTGGCGCCCTCATCGTTATTTCGGTGATTTCTTTTATTTTAGAATGAAAATGCAGAAAATAAGCTCGTCAAGTTGTGCTTCACAAGACTATACGTTATTATTACTACAAACAGTAGGTTTAAATTGTTACGTTTTATTGTAATCATTAAAACGAAGCTTAGTGGCCACTATTTTCCGTTTTAATGGACTGCTCCTAATTTAGTTTCTTGAAAGATTTTATTTTTTAAGTTAGCCTAAACCATCCCACTGCTGAGCAAAGGCTTCCCTCAAATCCTTCTAGGCATCCTTTTTCAGAGCCGCGTCGATTCAACTTTTGCGGTACCCATGTCTACGTCGTCTCGCCATGTATTTACTAAAGATGTGGTACCTATATAAGGTGTATCTATTCAAACACGAAATATTTTAAGAGAAACATCTATGGGTAGTAAAAAATCCATAATGGCGATTTTTTTTGTCTAAGTGTTTTATATTTTTACATAATTATTATAATTTTAAAATTGCTTGAGACATTTTGCAAAAATACTTACTTATTCTATGAATGACACCGGACGCGGCCAAGGTAAAAGGAATTTTGATAATTAATCATCATATCAAGTAATTTTAAACTATTTTTTTTTAAAATAATGTACTCAGATTTAAAAAATAATTGTTTCCATGGCTTCTTTACCACCGTGTAAGAGAAGTTTAATTTCTCTTAAAATATTTCGTGTTTGAATAGATACACCTTAAATATTCAAATCAAATTAGCTGGAGAAACTTCACAGACTGCTGTATTTTTTTTAATATCGCAACATTTTCCTGATACATGAGCTTTTTTGGCGACGCGCAGGTCTTTATTTTATATTGTTTTGTTTATTCGAACAAATAATGTCCATTTTGTTAGTTTTAAATGCTCTTTTCTTTGTTTATTTAAGCAAGATACAACCATTTGTTTCGTTTATCCTGGGTGGCCCCGGCGGCGGAGTCCATCCTCAGGCATCCATAGTTTAGAAAAACAGTTTTATTTTGTTTTATCGTTTTTAGATCATAGGATATCTATCAAGTCTGTGAAGTTTCGCCAGCTAATTTGTTTTGATACTCTGAATATATAGGTACCACATCTTCAGTCAATAAATAAATCGAAAGTTTACATCTTTACGTATACTTTTAGCATTTCTGTTTGCTCGTATTTCGTATATATTTCACATTATTTCGTTCGTAGTCTTTGAAGTCGGTACAAATGTGTGAAACAAGGCGCCAGTCCCTGATTTATTCACGATCGTCTGGGAAACGGAAGCTAAAACCACGAAAGAGGACGTTTCTCGTCTCTGTAAATAAGAGAAAATGTACGTTCAAATATTATAATTAGAAATTTTTTGTGCTTTTCTAATATTAATAGACTAGAATATGAAGGAAGAAATTGGGTTCAAACCAACCACATCTAGGATAGTTGGAGGTTTGTTATGTATGTGTCTGTCTAAATACAGGATACCTTGACGTCGCAAAAATAACGTTAACTGAAAAACAATTAGTATATACCTACAATCCCCAAACCCTGTCCCTAATACAAATAGACACGGAATAAAGTTATGCTAGGTATAAACGTCAAAAAATGTATACCATATCGAAGTTATTCCCAGGATAACTTTATTCCGCGATTATTTGTAAGGTTCTAAGAATTATAGATGAACAAGTAATATTACGCAATTTGTATAACACAGCTAAGCTTAAACTACGATACAAGAAATGTTTAAGAAAAACATTTTTAAAGGGGGCGATGGTTTCCTTTGGTTTTTACTCGACTGCCCCAAAAGTCGGGTAATATTTTTCGAGAGTATGTATGTAGGTGTCTATTTCTTTGGCACGCTCGGTAGCCTATACGGCTGGATGGATTGACATATAGCTATAATATTTATATATTGCATCTGCAAATACAAAAAAGGGCGGGGAGAGTTTAAAAAAAAATACAAAAATATTGGTATCAAAAAATAAAAGCTAGTACTGAGACAATTCCAAATATATATGATATATACACACATCAAAAAAAGTTTGTGATCACTAGCATAAGCTGATATACTTAATGTTTTTAAATTGAACTTTATCAAGATAAATTCTTTGTTGTGTTTTCTTTAAATAGAAATACCTTGTTTGAAATTAAAAAATAAAACTATTTTTTATTTTTTATATTTTCTTTTTTTGTAATTAATCATAATGTAATTGTAACAGAAATTTGATAGAAAGAAAAATACTGTTTAACCAAACTTGAACAACAATTTATTAATATATACAAGGTTTTTATTCAATGCGATATAACTCCTCCCCTGGCTCGAACACTGCGGTGCTCCTCCTGGGCATGCTGAGAATCAAGTTATCCAGCATTTCTTGGGGTAACCTGTCCCATTCTTGAATAGCGGCTTCCCTAAGCTCTGGCACTGTCTGGGGACGAGACTGACGGTTCCAAACAGCTCGTTTAAGAGCATCCCACGCGTGCTCTATTGGGTTTAAGTCAGGCGAGCCGAATCATAATATAATCTCCCGTACCTAACAAAAGAGATTTCTATTTTTCTAAGTGATCGCATACCTTTTTTGATGTGTGTATATATAAAACTAAAAAAACTAAAAACCCGACTGCAAAAATGTAACTGAAAAGAGACAAGCATTATAATATTCTATAGAATTTTTGGTATTGCAGACAAACCTATAAAATGAAATATGGTGTAACTTTTGTTTGTAAAACCAACATTCTATAGAATATAATCCTTGTTTTTCTCTTTTCAGTTATGTTTTTGCAGTCGGTTTTTTTTTAATAATTAGCTTTTTTTTTGTCTCTAATTATGTAATATTATAATCATTTATTTATTGGTTCAAACTCAAACTCAAAGCATTTATTTCAATTAAACCATTTACAGGCACTTTTGAATGTCAAAGAGACGGTCAGTTAGTCAGAAAGTTGAAGCTAGATGCCCATTCCAATACGTAGATCACTATGGAGAAGAACGGACAAGAAACTCCAAGGACACTCTTTTAAATCAAGATAATTATTACATAATCCTGGGTACATTATTCTTGTTGTTTCTATATGTGAGACAATGTAAAAACTAATAAAACAATTCAAAATATAAAATTACAAATTAAAAATAAGCCCTGGCAGTCAAGAGTTGACCAGTCCCAACCACTATAACGGTTACAAAATTGAAGATAGTAGGTACGCATCTCTTCAACGTATAAATCAATCAACATCCAGAAAATGTGTGTGAATGAATAGTACTCAGCCGTAATCATACTCATAACTTAATGTAAAGAATATTTTAATTAAATTCATTTAAGACTTCAATCAGATAAACCATAATAGACCTGCACAGAGGAAATCCATTTATATAATGTAAATGCAATTAATTTCAGCCAGCTTCCCACATTCACCAATAACAGTAATGAATATACACTACATTTAACATTTCCCTTTTAATTACAGGTGGCGAATCCGACCACATATTCCACCTACATGGATACAGTTTTCACGTGGTCGGGATGAGGGAACTCAACCGAAGCTACGACAGTGAAACAATCAAGAACATGAATGAAGAAGGGACATTGTTCAACAAGAATCTCATCGACCCGGTAGTGAAAGATACAATAGTTGTGCCTAAATATGGTGTGGTTGCATTACGTTTTAAGGCTGACAATCCTGGTTTCTGGATGATGAGAGACGAAAGGTCCTCTCATTGGACGAGAGGGTTAGATTTTATACTAAAAGTAGGTGAGCAAAGTGACTTCGTCCAAGCGCCCCCAGATTTCCCCAAGTGCGGCTCATATGTGGGCCCCGAATATTTTCTAATATGAGTTCGGCCGCGAGGTCCGATACTAAAGTTACCTTTTAGATTCTATTACTGCTCAATTTATTTATTTGATTTGTGATATGTTTGTTTAGGTTACTCATTTTGTACAGCTAAATTGGTTTCCGATTGGAAGATAAATATACCGCTCAATGAGTTTGGGATAAATCAAGGAAATATAGAAAACAAAGTCATATCTTCTGCCTATGAGACGTTATGATAGTTCGTTCTCAGGCACGATTTAGCTGTAAATGATACAACTTGATCTGACTTACATTAAGTGCTCGTTAATACAATTCTATTTAATTTTAGCGGTGTAAATAAAGAATATTTTAACGTTAAACATGTTTCATTCTCATGGGAAATTAGAGTACGTTTTCTAATATTCGGTGCCTATAATATCGATAAACCAGTCGGTTACCGTCGAAGAGTGGCGGTTCTGTCGGATTTAGGTGAGTATTTAAGACGAGAAATTTTATCATCGTTGAGTGCCCACTGCCCAAATAGTGAAAGTGTGTATAATTTGTAGCTCAAACGCTGCCTGCAGCAAGTGCCTCTGCTCCAGTGAGGCGCCGCTGGGCTGCGGCTGACCAAACCGTTTTGTTGCTACCATCTCTTTTGATGGAAATTTTACGTCGACGGAAACAAAGACTTTTTGAGTGAAGGCCGGAAACCTTGTCTGTAGTTGAGTAATAATATTATAATAGTGTGGCTTCGCTCGCGAAATGGAGTGTGTTTGAGTGGATACCAAGACAATATAACTTTTTTGTTCACACAGGTCCACGGTTAAGTTTATGATGTTTTTGACATGATGCCTTCCGAAACTTTCTCTCTTCTAGACTAGATCCGTGAAACTAGACTAGTTTCTACTTTCCAGATCTAGATATACTGAATTCGTATTGAACAAATGTGGTTTTTTTATACGCTAACTTATTGCCAAAAGATAACAACAGAAAACGTAACCACACTTGAAAAATTTAATACTTTGGCATTTATACTTATACCTCAAAACCGACAAAAAGTTAATGTGTAGACCACGTGAGACTCAATTATAAAACTTGAAGTAATTATCATAAAATATTCGCACATTCAAGGTGCAGAAGAAGGTAGGTAAGGTATGTATGTGTGTGTATCTTTGTTACATAACAATTAGGCAACTGGACGATCACCGCCGGTATAAAAACAAGAAAGTCAATTCTTATATTATTTGCTGAGAGCCTTTAACATGGTTTAAATGAGCTTCATTAAATAATTAAGTAGGTACGTACGCACGGCTACAAATCAAGCTATACATTTCCAGTATAAGCTGCTGACCTCTCATTGTACGGAAATCCTATACAATGTGAGATCAGCCTAAACTGGAAATTTATAGCTTGATTTGTAGCCGTGTGTACATTACATAATTCATTTCTAGAGTTCCGTACCAAAATGGTAAAAAGGAACCCTTATAATAATAATAATAATAATACCATTTATTTCAGGCAACATAGGCCCATAGAAATATACCTTAACCTAAACATACATATTTTAATATAAAACTTATGGTGCGAGTCAGTCTGTCTGTCCGTCTGTCTGTCACAGCATGATATCTCAAGAACTATTAATGCTATCAACTTGAAATTTGGAATCGTTTTAGATGCCGTTTGCCCAACTGTTTAGCAAATAAGTATTTTTTTTCTTGCAACAGGTTACGGGGCGAAATTTTCTGATGAATATAGGCCTCGCCGATGAAAATCGAACAACATTTCACGGTTCACAATCAAAATTTAATCCTTCCTACCTACTCGCAGGTTGCTTTGGGTGAAGCACAGTTGTAGTTTTTTCTGGGCACAGAACTATTTAGGTAACTATACAAATAAAGCTATATAAATGATGGTACGGAACCGTCGGTGCGCGAGTCCGACTCGCTCTTGACCGGTTTTTGTTCGTAAAAATCTTTCTGAAGGTGCTTTGCACCAGGGCCTCAAGTCTGCTATTACAATAGTGTCAGAATGGTCTATCATTGACAAGTTTGGTAATCTACTGATGTAATGGCGTCATTATGACTTTCCAATGGTCAGCCACTGACACTCCATTGAAAGAATTGGTAATCTCGTACATAATGACAAATTAAACTTCCTACTAAACTTCCAACTTACTTAACTAATAAATAATATGTAAAAATATATATAAATGAAATCTGGCATGAATAAATGTTAAAAATGCCATTGTAATACAATTCTATTACGAGACCATTGACCGACCAATGATCGACCATTATGAATCTAGCAGATTACGAACTTTTAGCAAAATGGGATCGTGTTGGAGTGACGAATTTATAAAAATAGCAGACTTGGGCCCCAGGTACAAAGCAAGTTTGCAAGTAACTAAAAGTTGTTAAAAGATTTTACGAGAACGTAATTTTTTGTAGGTAATGCTATTCGCTTATCTTCTTCTTCGTCGTATCGATGATTCCTTTTTTAAATAAACTTCGAACAGAATTCAGCTACTTCGACAGCGTTAGCGTCGACCTCGCAATAGTGCTGGTGTACACAGAGCAGAACAAGAGGTGAGGCATCAAAATCAAAAAATCGGAATCAAAAGTCATTTATTTAAATTAGGCTGAGAATCTGCACTTTTCGAACGTCAAAATTACATTAGACAGTCGCCCAAAACGCCTGCCCTTCACCACTTCCTAGTGCTTTAGCTGGGAAGAAGAAGTGGCGGAACAAACTCCCCAGCAGCACATCTGTCTGTTCAATTAAATAAACTTGGTTCTATGCAATAGTAGGTTGTAAAGTAATTAACATTACGAGACACAGAACAGTAAATTAAATTATTTGCTATATGTTAGCTAGCACATGCCAATATACCAGCAAATATAGTGAAAAACTGTACGCAAGCATAAAACTAAAATGGCAAAAAAAAAAACGGGGCAGTCTTTGAGGACTGCCAATAGAAGTGAAACTAAGTAGGTACATATATTTAGGAGCTTAAGGCACCACAGGATAGCCCGGTAAAAAAGTCTCAACCCCTCGTGGTTACACTCTGAGAAGCCATAAAAAAAAAAAAAAACTCGAAATATTTTAGGAGAAACCTCTATAGGTCGCTCCTTAAATACAAAAGCACCACAAGTCAAAATAAGCAAATTATACAGGAGCGGCATTTGCAAAAATAATATGGATTATTTTATGATTTTTGTATAAACTATATGTATACGTAGACTTTTTTTGTATCAAAAGATGCGTAATTAAAAAGCCTATTTTTCAATAAAGCAATCTTAACCATACCTCGAATGGACTCTGGGAAAAATGACTGAATGCCAAATGACTGTTGACAACTGACAATATGGTACTTTTGCGCGGAACTCAGTTACAGAAACGGTACAAAACAAAACTAACGTGTGTGTGTGTGTATGGGTGTTTTTGATCATAAAACGACGGCTGTTTTAGCGAAACATTAAAGTTTCATCGTTTAAGATGCATTTTATGCAAAAAAATCATTTTTGATATTTTTTTAAATGTGTGACTTTTGTATTTAAGGAACGAGGTGGTAGAAAAGCCGTAGCAGCGAAAAAAAAAATTTATATAAGTTTTATATTTTTACATAATCATTATAATTTTAAAATTGCTTGAGATATTTTGCAAAAAAAACCTTTACTTACTTCTGTGAATGACCCGCCCGGACGCGGAGACGGTGGCGGCATGAGCGCGGTGCCTTTTGATAATAATTCATCATCATAATATATATATTTTTTTTTTAAATAATATACTCAGATTAAAAAAAAATCGTTTCCATAGTTTCTTTATCACCTATAGGTGTATATCTTAAAATATTTCGTGTTTGAATATATACACCCTATGTACACAGTATACATATACTCGTAGCTCATGGAAAGCGTTCGGTGACGATGACGCTAGTTCCATGATTTTTGTTCACCCAAAAAGTATATATACATACACAGGATACATATAGCTCATGGAAAGCGTTCGGTGACGATGACGCTAGTTCCTTGATTTTTGTTCACAAAAAAAGTACACATACATACACAGTATACAATATGTCCATACAGCTCATGGAAAGCGTTCGGTGACGATGACGCTAATTCTATGATTTTTGTTCACCCAAAAAGTACATATACATACACAGGATACATATAGCTCATGGAAAGCGTTCGGTGACGATGATGCTAGTTCACCCAAAAAGTGCTCAACGCGCCTAAAAAATTTTTCACTTCAAAAAACTAATTACATCATCATCGTCCTTCATTCATCGTTTGTGATGTGGCTCCACAGCCGCATTGTGGCTCATCGGAGTACCACCTGACTAAGTTCTACCTGCAGCGACCCACCTGGCTTCTTGTGACTCGCAAGCATCATTATATAAATTGACATGAATGTTGAAATTATTTTATTGTGAAACAAAATTTATGGCGGTGGCCTTCTGTTGGTTTAATTTTGACCAGTTTCGTCAATTTTGCTATAAGTATGTGTTACGTATGTTTCTGTATGTACCTTTGGTCTACCTATGGTGTTATGATTGGCAATCTATGTGAGTTTTGCGAGATTGCATCTTTTTTTATTCACTACTAGCTGTTGCCCGCGGCTTTGCCAGAGTCTTTTTCTGAAATAAAAGTAGCCTAAGTTACTCTATAACATCAGCTATCTGCCAGTGAAAGTCCCGTTAAAATCGGTCCACGGAGACATGAGTTTTTATGAGCCTTTTGGAACAACTTTTAAAACGCCAAAATGAAGGTTTATACGAGTTTCTAGCTTATTATCTATGATTCCAAGGTTGACCCCTTTTCATTGCTTATTTGACTGGACTACTACATTGTTAATGCCTGTAGCGCTATTCTATAAAAATCTTATCGTGAATACTTAGTTGACATGGGTTTGAAGTGAGCTGTCAACCTCTAGATTCCCTAGCGTCTAGACGACAGTTCACTTCACCTAAGTTTTCACGGTGAGATTTCTACAGCCGGTGTATTCTGTAAAAATCTCACCGTGAAAACCTAAGTGAAGTGAGCTTGAATTAATGAGCTGTCAATAGTGTCAATCCCTAGTCTCAAATGGAATGACAGTTCACTTCGAGATCACTTTACCTAAGTTTTCACGGTGAGATTTTTACAGAATACATCGGCAGAATAGAGTGAACCAAGAAGAATCTTTATCAAAATCGATCAATTGATCGCGGATTTACATATTTTCCAAGTATAGGCTGTCAAATTTTCGCCGCCCTGCCTCTACAATTGTCAGTTTCTAGATTATTTTTACAATTCAACAATTTGGTTGAAATTGCACAAGAAATAGTTATTGGATATATTTCTGAGCTAATCAAAACTCAATTATGTACACTCACGAGCACCAATATGAGTATACACTTAGCAAAAATCAAAAGCAATTTTCATGGTGAATAACGATTGCAACTTTGAGATAAGACCTATTTTATAATAGTATTAGTATATATATTATGATTAAATCTATCTCAAAGTTGCAATCGTTATTCAAGAGAAAATTGCTTTTCAATTTTGCTAAGTGTATACATATTGGTGCTCGTGACTGTACTACTAATAAGGCAGGGAAATGTAATCTTCTGAGTTTATGTAGGCATTACTAATAACATTTTGCAGAAATTAAATAATGACAAAAAAAATACTATTCACGGACATTTTAATGGAAAAGCAAGAATATGGGATGCAAGAACGAGTGCGTCGAGCTCTAAATTGAAAGGGAAGGGAAGAGGGAAAATTCTTCAGAAAGATTTAAGAAAGAATCAAAAGAAGAGAAAAAATCAGTTGCCAAATTTGCTGCCCCTAAAATCTGCCGCCCTAGGCTCAAGCCTACTCAGCCGTAAATCCGCCACTGATTCATGGTCACATCGCGCTCAGATACAACGACTTTCAAATATCCACGAATCCTTTTGAGGAAAGAACCACACAGAGAATGTGAAGGATGCAAGACCAAGCTTAGTGAGCTCGAAAATTGTAGCAACCCGTTTTGATTGGTTTGCCTTTGTTTTTCTTTATTTTCCTTTTTTTACTTGGGTTGTTGCGCGAGGCTCTGGGCGGTTGCCCTGCTCGCCACCCCCTATAGCCGCCACTGCACATTGGTGATAAAGACTATGAGAGCGAAGTCGTAGGGTTAGCTAGCAATCATAGTTTGAAAAACAGAAGGAATGGTAGATTATCAGATCTTAATTGAATTAAAATACCAATGCTTGTACAAATTGAAACAAATCAATTGTCGCCTATAATAAGTAAATTAATGCTAATAATGTTAGTTTATTAAAATCGTGATGAACTTTGACATCACGTAATATCATCATATAATATCTCAAGATAACGAGCCGTATAATTTTCCTATTAGGCCCGTTTTGTGTTGCAGTGTTCCCCATTCCAAAGGAAACGAGTTGGATAACCGGTCTTTAATTATATTATTAACTTGTCACGGTGTCATCCAAACACACGTGCATTTTCTCAATATATTGGTTACTAGTTGCATCCCGCGGCTTCGCCCGCGCGTTTTTTCTAAAATAAAATAGATTAAGTTATTCCTTATAATATTAGCTATCTGCAAGTGAAAGTCCCGTCAGAATCGGTCCAGCCGTTTCGGAGATTAGCCGGAACAAACAGTAAGACAGACCGACATACAAACGAAAATTTTGAAAATTGTTTTTTCGTATTTCATACCGTATATATTTTCATATAGCTAATATTTTTACATTATAAACAGATACTTAAATTTTATTTATTTGTATAAAATATCAGAAACGTCTTGGCTAGCATCACCTGTAACATAACATTATGCCTTGTTTCTCAGAAGGGTTAGGCAGAGGGGAGGTTAAAGAAAGGGTTAAGTTACCCACAAAGTAAAATATTTTCTATCTAATTTTTTTTTCACTTTTAGATGACATAGTCTCTACAAGCAAAGTCGATTTAATTTGGTATTTTGAATTCTTATTCATAATAATTTTTTAAACTGTTTGGTTAAGTACAGACGCCAGCAGGTCAACCTACCCGAAACTGTCAAATTTTCGCAATCAACCTTGAACCTTATACTGTAGTGATAAAGTTGAAAATCTATTAAAGAAATTTGACAGATTGTAGTAGCTTGATGTGCTGGCGTCTGTACAATCAATGGTACAATCATAATGTTCGCTGTACGTAGGACTGGGCCTCAAGTCTGCTATTACAATAGTGTCAGAATAGTCTCGCCATTGTGAGTATTTGACAGTGTTTGTATGGAAAATCTGTCAAAAACTCACAATGAAGAGACCATTCTGACACTATTGTAATAGCAGACTTGAGGCCCTGAAGGCATGTATGTAGCTTCATTTTTCTTACTGACCGACTCCTTGACAATTCAAAAGTGCCTGTAAATGGTTTAAGTGAAATAAATGATTTGAGTTTGAGTTTTGAAAGTCAGTTTGATAAATAAATCCGACTAATAAATTATTAAAAATATATATAATATATATCAAAGAAAGAAAAACGTCATTAAAAGCTCACATTAGCATGTTTACGTTTTTGACAAAGCTTTTAATTATTACTTCGCTTTTGTGTCTTTGTACATAATTCTGTTAAAAGTGAAATTCTCTTGACTTTTACGAGTCATTAGTAGGATTTTGTCACAAGTGAGGGTTTGGCAGTCATTGTTATTTATTTAAGAATTCCGCGTGTCCATTGTGCAACACAGTCATCACTTGGGAGCGCGATGTAGGTAGGTACTTCAAAACGGAACTTGTTTTGCTTTGGGTGACTTTCACTTTTTAGTTCGATCAATCTATAGGTACAGTTATGAATCGTCTGTCCGTCTACATTTATTATTGTCACGAAATCTATACTTAGATTTCGTGAGAAAAAATAAAAACAACAAAAATTATAAAAATAAAACTGCTACTAGATTTTGTACTTAGTTTTATTCACCTATAACGCCAGTGGAAATAAGATTAGACATTTCAATAAACCTTTTTACAGTCCGTTCAACCGATTTTGACTTCTATTCCTTAGAATAGAATAGAAAAGAATAATATTTATTTCTAAGTATAAGGTACAGAGGCCAGCAGGTCAAGCTACCCGAAACTGTCAAATTTTCGCAATCAACCTTGAACCTTATACTGTAGTCATAAAGTTGAAAATCTATTAAAGAAATTTGACAGATTGTAAGTAGCTTGATGTGCTGGCGTCTGTACATTGAGATCTAAATTTAAACATTGATTCACATACTACCATTGCTGGTGTAGAAAAATTAATTAAGCTAAGTGCATGTAAATCGTAGACATTACAATAAAAGTTATATTAAATTAGTAAAATTGATTTGAATTTATATTTTTAATTTGATACAATAATATTGATTCAGATTAATTGAATAGGATTATTTTTAATGTCAAAATATTCATTATAATGTCAAAATATTAATTATTATGTCAAAAAAATTGTCATGTCAAAAATATAAGTTCTAGTGTCAAAATATTAATTATAATGTCAAAATACTAATACCATAGATTATTAATTACAATGTCAAAAAGTATGATATAAAAATTCATTAACGGAATAAAAACACATGTCTAAGAGCCAAGTAAACATTTTACATTTGAATTTATTAAGTGGTTTAAAGGTATAAGGATGTCATTAAAAGTAAAAAGTGGTTACAATACTAACTGTTTACTGCAGCTGCCATTTGTCGTGCCACCAACGCAATAGAAGTCAGAAGTCAATCTTGTTGAACGGACTGTAAAAAAAGTTTATTTAAATGTCTGATCTTATTTCAAACGGATTATAGTTCCATAATTCCGCGTGGTGCCAGACGTAAAGAATAGCACTACCCCATTCCCTCTCTTGGGTGTCGTAAAAGGCGACTGAGGGACTCACTAGAGAATGGGCAGCAGCGTTCTCTATGCATTTTTACACCATACTGCGATCGCCAATCCGCCTGCCAAGTGTGGCGATTATGACAAATACCCCCTTTTGGGGGAGGCCTATGTCCAGCAGTGGACGTCTTTCGGCTGAAATGATGATGATGATGATAGTTCCTACGTTTAGTATGTCTACGTTTTGGTATCTCGGGTACTTTTTTGGTGGATCAATTCAGCCATAAAAAAAATCTGCTGTTTGTAGGTACCTACTCCAGATTTATGTCAAAATCCCAGGGCACAACCTTCTTATATAAAATAAAGGGTGAACGTAAGCATTTTAGTTATTAAGAGGGTGCATTTTAAATATTTATTTTTGTGTACAAAAATCTTTTAGAACTTAAAAAAAAAAAAAAATACTAAGAAGTCACTGTTACGATATTAATTATTGCATGATAATTAATATTTTATTACCCTACAGAATGATATTTCCTGATTCAATTTAGTAATATTGACAAATAAATGATAATAGCGAAATATTTGACATCGTCGTCCAGCGTCTTTGCCAACTTTCTTAAAATATCTGCGGCTTAAATTAAAGAAAATATTATTTATACGAGCATCGACACTTACCGAAACTCTTTACGATCACAATGAGTACGAGGTACGACAAGCACGATGACTTGTACTATTTTATTCGCACAGACACCGCTATTGGTTGTATAGATTTAGTCATGAGTGGCATAAAACGAGCCTCATCAATAGAAAGTATTTGTACATCAAACTTTAACAACGTTTATTATTTGTATTGCATTGTAATTTTTTGACGTCGATAGTTCAAACAATAGTTATACAATTATATATTTTTACTACCTGCCACCCGCGGCTTTGACACGTGACTTTTTCTAAAATAAGAGTTTTAACTTTTTCTAAAATAAAGTATTTTAAAGTTGGTGCGCTTCGTGGAATAACCGATTTTATAAGGAGTACGTTATAACATCGGTTATTCCTCGAAGCGCACCAAATGAAGCGCACCATAAGCATTCCAAAAAATGCACCATTCAGGTGCGCTAACAAAATCAAATTAAAAATATTATAATTTTATTCCTCGAAACGCACCAACGATGATACATAGAGAAGAGAATGAAAGATTCGTAATAAATGATATCGATAAATGTTTTAAAATTCAACTGTCCGAATTGTTTATTTATTAAAACTACCAGGAAAGCAGAAATAAACTGGAACTAGGTGCTTAAGCGACTTACTACTTCGCTCACTAAGGTATAAATACAGAAATGAACACAAAATAGGCGCCTCAACGGTCTAGCTAAGTTGTTCACCAACGATTAAACACAAAGAGGAATATAAAGTATTCGTTATTATTCACTATATCGATGGAAGCGAGATGGAAGTATTAAAACTGTCCTATATCTTACCCATAACACAACTAGTTTTAAAAGTGTTAAGAATTAAAATTAATCATTTAACAAAATACAATCAAAAAGTTTCTATGTTTAAAATCAGCCAGTATATGTTTCCGAGAACAAAAAGATTGTATACCAATCTAATTTGTTAAGAAAAATAAAGTATCAATTAATAAAACATGCAGTTTCTGTAAATGATGCGTGTTCATTTGCTTAGACTTTTTTGATATGTATAGTTTGGTACCTACATATAGTTTTACACATGGCATGGGATGCATTTCACTGACCGAC
This sequence comes from Dryobota labecula, assembly GCA_947523025.1. Taxonomy (NCBI): domain Eukaryota; kingdom Metazoa; phylum Arthropoda; class Insecta; order Lepidoptera; family Noctuidae; genus Dryobota; species Dryobota labecula. The sequence continues at coordinate 7,474,215 of OX383292.1, forward strand.
CCAGACGACCCCACTACTCTCCTCCAGGAGAGTCGTAAGGAAACTAGTACAGTTCGCAAGAGAATACACAATACACGATCGTCATTCCGACCTCGCCGCCGAGGCCCCGCGTGAAACCCCCGACTAAATAGTCCTCCCCGACCCTTGCTTATAAGTGAAGCGCCAGCACGCGCTAGAGCTGAGCCTGTAGCTTTAAATCCCCCGGATAGTAATCATAACTCTGATTTTATCCAGCCACCGACGGTCCCTTGCCACCCTCCCTCCGAAACTGCCCTAAGCCGAGGTTCGTACCCCACAGGGGGTGCCCTTAGCGTGCAGTCGTTTAGTTTATAAGTTTTTAAGCCCTGGCTGGAGGCATTAAGTTTTTAGGAGCTTAAGGCAACCACAGGAAAGTCCGGTTAAAGAGTAGCAACCCCTCGTGGTTAAACTCTGAGATGCCTTAGATAAAAAAAAAGGATGCATTTGGGATAGGTATCACGATTTCACAACTAAGATTATTTCTTTAGAAAAAGTTAAGCGGGCTGAAACGGTTTACTTCATTTTTGTTTTATGTTTAACAAACATTATTTTTTAAACCAAGACTCAACAGCTCAACAACCATATTTACCTTCAAATATTAGAATACTTTCCCTTTTTAGGAAAATCCAATTGACATACGAAGGTACTTATATAATTCAGTCGTTATTATGTTATCCTTAAATAATGGGACGTCACTCTTCCTTAACTTCTTCTGGCAAATCTAATAACCTCGACAGAACACGGCTATGAATTGCGGAGCTCCAAAGTACCTTATACCCAATTTTCCTTATACTAAGAAATCGAAGGATTCCGGGAAAATCTCTGGAAAACGGAATAGACACGACCACAGTAGGTAATATTACTATTTTGTAATCCATGGAATTAATAATTAATTAAATTGATTGTAAAATAAATGAATTCGTCCATTCGTTTCGGTATTTTTTTTTTAAACCGAGCAGAAAATTTTGCCCCCGCTGGGAATCGAACCCGAGACGTCTGGGTCTGAGACAGGTTGTCTTACCACTATCCCACAGAGGCATTTACGATATAGGCGGGTTAGGTTATAAAAGGTAATTCATTTGGCGGTACTATATTCAATTTTTTTTATATTTTTTATATCGGGTTATCTTTATTATCGTACAAAAGAACCATCTTTTAAATTTATTTTATAAAGATTATTTCTTTCAAATGTTGTCCGTAACTGCGGTTAACATGGTCCATTCTCCAGTTCCATCGTTAAATTTTTGTTATATTGCGATTTTTGTTATATTGTATTTGGCGAATAACGCGTAATGTTGGCTTCCAGTTGTTCAATCGTAAGCAGCTTATCCATATAAACTCTGGACTTTACATACTCGTAGCCCCAAAGAAAAAAATCTACGGGTCTATAAAAAAAAAAAAATAATTTAGTCTGTCACAGGATCTAGGCGGCAATCTCACCAGTACGAAGAGCGAAAATAACTGTTCACCGAATTGTTTATTTATTTATTTAAGGATTACCAACGAGAAACATTACAATTATCTTTTACAATAGTAAATACTTACAGGTAACCACAGCTTACACATTATCAAGCACACATGCTCTGAATACATAATTAAAATTAGAAATACATAAAATAAAAAAAATAAAAATAGTATACATTCTATTATTAAAAATGTACAAAAGCAAAAATTACAAAGCAATTTGCAAAAATTACAAAAGTACAGTAAAACCAAGCGTAACTTGATATAGAACATCATAACTGAATTAATTATTCATATAAAAAATAAATGTAGTAATAAAAAATAAAATAAATAATTTAAAATTGATTTATAAATTAAATTAAATCATTTAAAATAATTAAAGTGAAAAATTATTCTATTACCTATTGGAATTATTGGAACGATAAGTCAAATGTCCTCGAACCGAAAGTGCTTATATAATTTCTTATATAATTTCTTGTTCTCGCAATAGATAATAGATAGGCCATGGTTTCACGTGCTGTGTGGCAAGTGGCGTCGTCTTGTTGGTACTAAAAGTCCTGCAGATAATTCAATAATTGAAGCCCATGATCTGCAGGACTTTTGGTCATCGACATTACCACAGACATGACAATTTTTTTTACAAAAACTACATATGTACAAAATTTTATGCAGTTTTTGTAAAATATTTCTGAAGATATGCTGTTCTTGTAAAATACCGTGAATTTTAAACCCAAATATCTTGGGAGATACGTCGTTTTTCCAAAACAGCTGATTTTCGAATTACAGCTGAATAATTTGTAGACGCTGTGCCAAGTCTTTCCATAGTGAAATGTCAAACTATACTGAACAAAAATACCATGATAGCTTATCACGACTCACGCTTCATCTGTAAAAAATCCATAGACAAAAAAGTACCTCTAAATGAATCCCGCATCATATGCACGTGTTATATTCTGAGTTTAATAAATACCTAAGGTGTGACGGGATGTGTCTGCTTAACTTCTTGTTATTATACAAACTAAGACAATGGCTAATAAATAAGATTGACGTACAAGAAATATAATATGAACACGTTATTCGCAACACAAGGAAAATGTGTTACAAAATGTATCTACAAATGTAGATATTAGGATTTCCTTGTCATTGATATAACTAAGACGTAAAAGATGAATGACTGGTGAGATGCAAGTAATTACAGTAATACATAATAATAGAAAGGTATTTATTAGTTATAACTTGCTAGGGGCTTGTGGCGAAGTAATAACAGTTTCACGAGTCGATACATCAGGGTTAACCTACGCTAGCCGCGGTTGGTTCGTGGATGGGTGACTATTTTTCATAGCGAGACCCCTGCGTGTCTCGGAAAGCATGTTAAACCGATGGTTCCGGCTATCATTTTTGTAGATCCTCGACAGTTGTTAAGGGTAGTCAAAACCCCGAAAGTCTAACAAACCAATGGGTATCTTTTACCTAGTAACTGGGTAGTGGAGGTAAGTTAGGCAGTAGTTCTATGTAAAATACTGTTAAGGCTCCTACAAACAGGCGTGACACGCAACGCGACACAAAGACACCGCGTGCCGCGCGACGAGCGGTCTCTTTGTGTCGCGTCGCGTGTCGCGCCTGTTTCTAGGAGCCTTTAGTCAGCTGCATCTGGTTAGACTGGAAGTCGACCCTAACATAGTTGAGAAAAGGCTAGGCAAATAATGATATATTAGATAAAGCTTGTTGCGCATGGTCGCTAGGAAGCAAGAGCAACGTGAAATCATTGGAATACAGAGAATAGGTATTTTCAAATTACAGTTCCATTCAGATATCTATTTGAAGCCGTCTAAGGCCAGAAACTGCGTGACGCGGACGCCTGCGCGGTTCCATATACAAAAGTGTTCCATCGCGTGGTGCCCGGTAGCGCCAGCTTAGGCTGAGGCCTCATTAGTGCGTTGCGTTGCGTCGTCGCGACTGATCAACGCATTGTATGCCACACCTGCGGGGCGACGATGCATGACGTCGCAACGCAAGAGGGCGACGCACGACGTCGCAACGCAAGAATGTCGTGTACGCGCGTCTAGTTTGTCCCTCTAACAGTGGAACATTGTCCGTCGTTGCACCGGAGCTCCGACAGCGTAGCATATCACCCTCCCCCCGCTTCGTCTCTTGTCCGTCGATCCGTTGATACGTCGCGTGCGATGACGCAACGCATAATGTGGCATGTCACTAAAAATATAATGTAAATCGATGCTTCGTTGACGCTGCGACGACGCAACGCAACGCAACGCATTAATGAGGCCTCAGCCTTACTGGCTGTCGTTTTTTTTTGCTAGTCTTTGTTTTGCTAAGTTCTCCATCGACACGACTGTGTATACACACCGTTAAAATTAAACTATGGGTAATTAACGGAGCCCACCTGCGTGTCCCCGCGCGTAGACACGCGACGGGTGCCCTTCGCAGGCGCCCACTTCATGCAGTTTTAGCCCTTATGAAATTACTATCTACATCAAGTTCAACAAAAAAGTAGTTTTTAGTTTATTGTTCACCTAGCTGAGCTTTTAAAATCAATGTTCTTCTTGCGTGCTTTTTAGGGTTCCGTAGTCAACAAGGAACCCTTATAGTTTCGCCATGTCCGTCCGTCCGTCCGTCTGTCCATCCCCAGCTTAGCTCAGAGACTCTTAGTACTAGAAAGCTATAATTTGGCATGGATATACATATTAATCACGCCGACAAAGTGGTAAAATAAGAAAAAAATTGTTATTAATTAGATCTGAAACAGATTCTTAGTCCTAGAATAGTCGTTTGTAGGTAGAGATTTTTGGAAAGTTTGCTAATGATGTAGTTCTAGTCTTCAGTGTGTGTGGTCCGACACGCACATGGCCGGTTTTTTTTATTGCCCGCGAAAATTTTCTTTTGTTTTTTCCTATTTGCAGGCCAGTGTTAGGTTGTATATTGATCCATACTAATATTATAAATGTGAAAGTAACACTGTCTGTCTGTCTGTTACGTTTTCTCGCCTAAACGTCATGAAATTTGGCAGAGATATAGCCTGGGATATGGAGAAGGACATAGGCTACTTTTTTACGCGATAACCAACATCCATGCGGGCGGAGCCGCGGGCCGAAGCTAGTGAAAATAGAATTCGCGACGGTAACAAGTATGGCTTCACAGAATTATAATCATTAGAAGCAGCAATACAACTACTTAAGTTAGAATTGACCTTAAATGTCATGATTTTGTGAAATAGTCATTCAATATAAACTTAGAGAAATAATAATATAAAATAACTAGCTTCTGCCCGCAACTTCGTCCGCGTTAAATTTCTTGTTCCCCCGACCCACCCCGTCGCAATACATTGCCTGCCCGTGCTTTTACTTTATCTTCGCATAAACTTTCATTAAAAAAAAATGGTGTTCTAGTTAATAGGAATGTAATTCTTCCTCAAGAATTGGGCTGTAAAATGCAAAATGATTTTTTCAAATCTAACTCGCAGTTCCGTTTTGACGCCTAAACCGCTGAACCGATCGTCATGAAATTTGGCAAAGATATAGCCTGGGATATGGAGAAGGACTAAGGCTACTTTTTTACGCGATAACCGACATCCACGCGGGCGGAGCCGCGGGCAAAAGCTATCCATACTAATATTATAAATGTGAAAGTAGCTCTGTCTGTATGTCTGTCTGTCTGTATGTTACGTTTTCACGCCTAAACCGCTGAACCGATCGACCTGGGATATAGAGAAGGACATAGGCTACTTTTTTACGCGATAACCGACATCCACGCGGTCGGAGAAAAAAAAGCAGAAATACCTCATAATTATGTGAAAATTTCAACTGTTTAACTATCACGGTTCATGAGATACAGCCTGGTGACAGACGGACAGACAGACGGACAGCGGAGTTTTAGTAATAGGGTCCCATTTTACCCTTTTGGTACGGAACTGCTGCATGCTTATGAAAACTCCTTCGCAAATAATGCATTAATTTCGAACAAATTTGATTACCATAAAAAAGGTTATAGTGAGTCAATCTTAAAAGATAGACATATGCTGTCGCGGACTTTTTTTTGAAAATTTAAAGAGGAATAATTCCGTCATACATAATATTTGCGTAACTTAAGCCGTTTACGCAGCGCACGCAACGGAAACTCTCCAAAAGGAATAATTTTGCCCGTTTTTGCAACATTTTTCATTTATGCTCCGCTCCTTTTGGTTATAGCGTGATGTTATATAGCCTATAATATTCCTCAATAAATGGACTATCTAACACAAAAAGAATTTTTCAATTCCAACCAGCAGTTCCTGAGATTAGCGCGTTCAAACAAACAAACAAACAAACAAACTCTTCAGCTTTATATATTAGTATAGATAGATGACACAATGACACATGGAATCCATGACAAGGGTAGCGTCTTCCGACTGACATGTCGGACGTCATATTTAGATGTTTGGTGTTATGTTTTAGTACCTACTCTCAGATTCAACCTGAAACAAAGATTTTATAACTAAATGCAGGACCCATATTGAAAAAATATTTTACCTTTTAATTTAATCTGCAAACAGTAAAACCACATGAGTAAAGAAATGGAACAGAGACAGAGCTTCTTAAGATCGTGCAAAATTTATACCTATTTAGGTAGGGTTGGCACAGGAGTGGTAATATTAAATAAGCAGAACGTTAATCAGCTTACGTGTTTTAATTTATAAAAATAAGTATTCAGTCACTATTGGGTCGGTAGGTTTTATCTACGTATTTCAAATCATAAACATCAATCATTTGGCATTCATTGTAAAAAAAAAAAAAAACTCAAATACCTAGTCGTTATTTTTGCCATTGAACGCACCGTTAAACCCGCTCCCCAGGGCTTTAAATACCGGTAAATTTTCATAATGTTACATTTATTGACAGAGTTAACGTTATTATATTAGAATAACGGTAATCGATTTAACGTTTAATATGCTACATTTTATTTTATCGTTATTTAAAACGGGTCAGATGTAAGTAGTGGGGCCTGAGGCGCGCGGTGAGGCGGCAGCCCGCCCTCGCGCCTCACTGATGCCGTGCCGATCAAAACATTGCCTGAATCTGCCTGATTCTTACCTACAGAATGGCAACGTAGCTAAATTAATGTTAGTTATCGTATTTTTGTTAATGTTAATTAACGTTATATTACTGGTAATGTTAACAAGTAACGTACATTTTTTATAACCTTAGTAAGTTATAACATTGAAATTTAACGTTACGTAATGGTTATTATTTTGTTATTTGGTAACGTTAACAAGCCCTGCCGCACCCACACCGTTAACGATATAGGTGGGCACTCTACTACTGCCACTTACTAAAAATCCACTAAACCACTTACGATCAATACCAAAACTTTGTTGTACCATTGGGTTGAGTTTTCATTTGATGTTGAGGTATGTATGAGGTTTCTATCCGCCACATTAAAAATAATAAATTATAATCAAGTTCAGTCATTTAAGTAATATTTTAAGTACCCCAAAATGTGGTGATACTTTAAAAAATGATATGTTTTAATTCCTTCTACTATTGTTTATATAGACAGGACAGTAAACCATATTTGCACTTTTTTATATTAAAACACTATTATTCTTTACTCAATAAAATGTGAAACATAAACAAACACGACGCGCGACGCGTACGTGCAGCCCTGAGCGTAACCACTGGCCGAGCCGGTACAAACCGGTTTCTTTACGTGCGCGACTTAGTCGCCAGTGGTAATGTACACACGTGCCTCAAGTATTGCGCGGTTGTATGAAGCTTTGTCTCTGTTCCGTTTTTTTACTCTGTGGTAAAACTTTGATTTTGTATAATCATTTAGATAGCACTTTCACTGTCCGGTGTCCTACATATTCACAGCGATTGGTATACTATTGTCTGCTTCGCAGAAAGTTAACACAATATCTTAATTTTCAAGTAATTTACTTTTTGTAAATCGTTTCTACTATAAGAAATGGTCGAAAAAAATACCGCTGTATTACATTAGACGTTTTTGTCGCTTGAATATCTAGACAGAACTTTAGCCTGTAGTAAAATGGAAATAATAAAAACAAGAGGATAGCCGACTGCCGCAAAAATACTATTAAGTGGATGACCCTTGGACATCTACATAACGTCAGACGGCTTATCGCAATACTTGAATTATTTAGTGATGCAAAGACCACTTTCGCGTAACAGGGATTTTACGACGTGAATTATTTATAAAGAGGTAAGGTCGATAACATTCCTAGTTACCCTGTTTGTGGGTATAAGCCAATAGTTAATATCGCTTCAGGTGCGTGAATCCGTGTTATGTATGGCGGCATTCAACCGTTTTAATATTCAATGCTTGTACTTAAATTACTTAAATACAAAATAAATCTGACTTCTTCAAGTTTGTTATTCTGTTATTTAAATGAGACGGCATGGAAATTGAATTAGTTTGTGAGTTTGAAACAAAGGTAGATAAGCGATAAGTCAGTTTGCGGTGTGTGGGCCTACAGGCTGCGGGAAAACGAGGGCGAACTAAGTAGTTAAGTATCACGCAACGTAGCACTCAGCTAAACTTCGGTTAGTTGCTCCAACGTACAGTCGCGGGCATCCGAATCGGCACACTTTCGAAGCAAAATCCCGAGCTCACGATATCCACATCTGTTTACCGCTCCTTTTTGCGACGACCAATAAAAAATAACTTTAGTTGAAGTTCTTGAGTGGTTAGCTTGCGTGTTCTGTAATGAGCTCACGCAACACGTCGTACGTCCAGCCAGTAATAGGACTCGCCCATCCAGGAGCGCTATCCCAAATAAAACGCATTATTAATTTATTACCCCTAAAAAAAGGTATTTTCATAAAACACGTATACTAAAAGATCAATAATTAAATTATCTTTAAAAAGGTGAAGGTTTTAGAAAAATACGCTTAATAGATTTTGCGTGATTCTCAGTTTTTTATCCGCGTTAGATATAACTTTACAAATTAATTTCACTATATAATGTAGACATAATTGTAAATATTCACATATTAAGTTATTAAGAAAATGCTCTAATTTAACATATTTTTTTTTCAAATCATTAAACACTACTCGTTTAGACGTGATACCTATTCAGTATAAAGTCATTAAAAGTCGGTCAGGCTCTGTTACAATGATCACAGATATCCGACCACCTCGGCTGGTTTTTTACGGTCTTTTTTTTTTCATTTACAAAAACAAGGGGCTCAGCAAAAATCTTATGCTGCGATGCTATTGGTTGATGAGCGTAGATAGCGTTACTATTATTATTATAGCAGCCGAGCGCTGCAAGCAAGAATAGTCCTTACGGTGGTCCAATTCGGATGCCCGCGATGATACGTACGTTGGAGCAACGTTGCTTGATACAGAGGTGGGGAAGTTATTATAAGACATAACGATGTTCAAGTGTGTAAAGTTTTCAGCTTAACTTACCTCTCTATTTAACCTACAAAGTAAATAAGTGTTTATGTCCCCACAAGACTTTTAAGTCAAAAAGTTAAAAGTTAGATTATGATACGCGACAATAAAACAATTATGTATTTACATAATTTTAACTTTATAAATCCATACTAATATTATAAATGTGAAAGTAACTCTGTCTGTCTGAATGTTACGTTTTCACGCCTAAACCGCTAAACGGATCCTCATGAAATTTGGCAGAGATATAGTCTGGGATATGGAGACGGACATAGGCTACTTTTTTTACGCGATAACTGACATCTACGCGGGCGGTGCAGCGGGCAAAAGCTAGTCATCAATATATCTTTCTAAATTAGATTTCGTGCAGATTCTTTAGATTTCGTTCGTTCAACGAATCTGCACGAAATCTAACTTAATCGAAGATATAGCAGGAGATGCATGTTAAACAAAAGCGAGAGACAGAAAACAATGAAAAAAAAATGGAGGATGCCTTTACCCAACAGAGGGGTTCTCATTAAAATTAAACTAAATCTTAATTAAATGTAATAATAAATTGAAAATCGAATTAATTAATAACAATTATTTAAACCTAATATATTAAAAACTAATATAATACTATCATAAAATATTGCAATGGATTATAATTATGTAAATAAAATTGAATAATATATAAACTTGATGCATCATCATCATCATCAGCTTATAACAGTCCAACGCTGGACATAGGCCTCTCCAATTGCACGCCATTCAGCTCGATTCCAGCCACACTGCGAAGATCGTCGCTCCACCTAGCCTGAGGTCGTCCTACCTTACGTTTGCCGATTCGCGGTCGCCACTCATGAACACGTCTACCCCAACGGTCATCGGTTCTACGGCTAATATGGCAGGCCCATTGCCACTTCAGCTAGCTTATTCTGTGAGCTATGTCCACAACTTTGGTTTTCTGTCGAATCACCTCGTTTCGGTTCAACTTGATGCATGCTATCAAACTATTGTAAAACTGCATGGAAATTTGAGAAAAATAAAAGGCTTTATTATAGACTAGCTGACCCGACAGACTTCGTTCTGTCAAAAGCTATTTGACTGTTGGCAGTTTGTCTACGCGTAAAGGAAATATAGTATAAACTTCACTATTCGACCCTACCCTACCTACCCTACCCTACCTACCAACCCTACCCTACCTACCCTACCTACCTACCCTACCCTACCCTACCTACCTACATACCCTACCCTACCCTACCCTACTTACCCTACCTACCGTCCAACCTTCTCCTGATAATAATAAACACAACAAAAAAATAATTAGCGAAATCGGTCCAGCCGTTCACTAATAGTATTTTTTTTCTTCATATTTTCTCACCGTTTAAACCTTCCCTGGACTACGACAAACATTTCAAAACCAAAATCAGCTAAATCGCCCCAGCCGTTCTCGAGTTTTAGCGAGACTAACGAACAGCAATTGATTTTTATATATACTATAGATAGCTGCTTCGGGCTGCTGTTATCCTTAGTCGTCGTAAGTTGCAACCGGAAAATACGTGCCACATAGTCGCGGCGAATTATTTCCGGGTAACATAAATTGTTTTGTTTACCCTATTCCTAACCTGTAAGCCCGTGGCAACCCGTTTATAAGCATATTGTTTTCACCCGACGTTCGCATTATACCAACTCAAAAGCCGATGGTAGCTCACATGGTTTAGGATTTACAGTTATCCATTTTCAGGAACTAGCCATGGTTGCTTGATTAATCAAAAATTTTTGGAAGAATTTGTTGATACAACCCGGTCTAGGAATCAAAAAATAAAACAGTTATTTTAAAATTTTCGATAGTAGATCGTTAGAGTTTTGTTTTAGGCTTCATCTCTCGTGTTCCGAACGAAATGTGTACCTCTCTTATTATGTTGCATTATAACTAAAAAAAAAACCGGCCAAGAGGATGTCGGACACGCACAATGAAGGGTTTCGTAGTTGGGACGAATTTATCCTAAGAACAAAGTTAACATTGTAGTTAAAATACATAATTATGTTCTCCCATACATTCCAGCTGCAAATGTAAGTTGGTTGGCTATTACTCGTTATCTTGTAAAGACTACTTTTCTTAATAGTTTTATTTTGACTTCGTTATACATACTATACTGACGTGATTTTTTCAGTTATCCAAACACAACCATTTAGCTGGTAGGGGGGCACTTGGCTCTATTACACAAACGGATACCTGAATCCAAAAATGTGTTTCACAAACCCGCAATATTTCTGAATACCCTATACATGGATACCCCACATCATGAAAAAACGAGAAAAAAAAAATATCATCTCCACTTTACGGGAAGGTACCCTAAAAAATTAAGATTTTATATTACCACTTTGTCGGCGTGATTAATATGTATAGCCGCGGACAGACAGACAGACAGAGGGACATGTCGAAACTATAAGGGTTCCTTGTTGACTACGGAACCCATTTTTTTTTTTTGGGTGGGAAATTATCAAATAACTTCTCCCGCTGGGGGCGGAGCGGGAGGGCGTGTCAGACTTTTACTGACTAAAACCCACCCGTGCTCCTTCAGTTGACTGTGTGCCAGGGCCGCGGTATCCCTTTCGGACAAACCCGCAACCCTGGCAGGCACCGGTCCTGGCGGTCAGTGCGTGCTGACATCTCTTTGAGGCGCGCGTGGAACACAACGCGCCGTTGACCCGGGCCTGGTCCTTATCGGACGGCGAGCTGCCCATAACTCGCTATCCGCAAGCCCGCGCCTACGGTGGCCGGGAATCGGCTGCCGATTCCCGCCGCCCAGGGCGTCTCCTGCGGCGACTAGGGGCGTGAGGGCGCACAGATTGCCGCTCCCTCACGTGTTCCGCCTCCTCCTTCGCGAGCATTACTGCTTCGCAGAAGGAGGTGACTGCCTCCCATGCACTCTCGCTCCGGACCATGGCCTGTACCAAGGCCGGGCGCGAAAGATCGCCGCCGCCGATCGCTTCCGTGAGGACATGGCGGTGCTCTGCCCAAACCGCCGCCGCGGGCAGAGACTACGGAACCCTAAAATCAAATTTTAGCGATAAATCTAAAAAAAAAACAAAAAGTATTTTTGCAAAGGATCCGGTCCTTAAGAGGGCGTACAACGGTCCACTAGCGCCACTCCTTAAAAAAATATTATCTCGGGACTGAGAAGGAATTATGAAAAACGGTTCTATAAGGAACCTCGGTGTGTCTAGAATTTTCTAATATCTTTTAATATTTTTTTTATCTTTTTAGAAGTTAGTATTTTAGACATCATTTTTGTACCCTATCACTGTTTTTATATTTAACCCAAAGGTTGACTGGTAGAGAATGCCTTGTGGCATTAAGTCCGCCTATGTATCACTATTGTACATGAAGTTTAAATAAAAAAATATCTTTTTTTGACGACACGGTTGGCGCAGTGGTTAAACGATTGACTGCTGCGCTGCGTGTCGTGATTCGATTCCCGCAAGGAAACAAATATTTCGCACTTTTAGAACTATAGAGACCTAATTTCTTTGGAAGTTGAAGAACACCACCAATTAGTTCACTATAATAAAGAGACCTGATTAATGATGTCATTAATTGATGATGTGATTGATGATTTCAAATTAGGTCTCTATCATTCTAAAGGTGCGATTTGTATGACCTACAAGTAGTTGTTCCGGGTCTGGCTGTTTGTGTATGTGAGTTTGAATGTTTGTAAACGCACCCACGATACAGGAGAAATTCCTAGTGTGGGGCAACGTTTTTTAAAATAAGAAATAAAGTTTCATATTAAGTTTCATATCATTTCATCGTATTTTGTTGATTCATGTATCAACAAAATACGATCTTGAAGAATGTCTTTACAATACCCTTTTGATCGCAATAATAATATACACACAATAACCAGACAGTTTCTCTTTCAGCTTTATTTGAAGAATTTATTTTCCTATAATGTTTAATACAAAGCTCTTTAATTTAATAGTTTTAGTACGGAACCCTATTTTTTTTTTACATAATTATGATTCTTCAAATCAATAAATAATTCATGTATTTTTAATTCCGGGATTTAAACGTCTATTATTCCGGAGTTTTAGAGGTGGTGATGATGATGATGATGGGGCTCCCTTCTCCGCACTTAGACTCTCATTTGGTCCGTTGTGCGTGGGGATTCTGGCTAACAAAGCCAGCCTAGCTCCATCCAAAAGCACAGAAGCTTCCTGGGAGCTTCACAGGCTTCACGGAGCTAAACGTCTATATAATAATTATTCCGGAATTTTAGAGGAGGTATTATCCACTCTATGAATTTTCCTCGAAGTTTAGGTAAATAAACTCTACCTATTCTGATCTCTGATTATGATTATACTATAGCATAATATTATGGGGTGTTCGATGGTGTGCGTTAATTCCGGGACATGCATGTTGTATAAGATTTTATACCGTGGTAAAAATATTAACCAGCGAACCAGTAAGGTCTTACAGGGTTTACAGCTGGCTATATTGAATTCCAGTGTAAGCTGATCTCGCATTGCATAGGATTTCCGTATAATGAGAGGACAGCTTATACTGGATATATATAGCACTAGCTTTTGCCCGCGGCTCCGCCCGCGTAGATGTCGGTTATCGCGTAAAAAAGTAGCCTGTGTCCTTCTCCATATCCCAGGCTATATCTCTGCCAAATTTCATGACGATCAGTTCAGCGGTTTAGGCGTGAAAACGTAACAAACAGACAGACTGACAGAGTTACTTTCACAATTATAATATTAGTATGGATTGGTATGGATGATTATGTAGCCGTGTGTATAGTCACGAGCACCAATATGTAGGTATACACTTAGCAAAATTCAAAAGCAATTATCATGGTGAATAGGTAACGATTGCAACTTTGAGATAACGCCTATTTTAAAATATTGTAAACTTATACTATTATGTAATAGGTTTTATCTCAAAGAACAAAGGCGAACTCCCGAACAAATTTTTGTTGACATTTTTTTTTGCGTTTGCTTATAAAAAATATGTAAAAGTATAGATTTTGAATTCCTGAACAGGTTTGTCTTCAGTTATACTTTTATAGGAAGTCAGGAATTAAATATATTCCAGTTTCAAGTTCTAGAGGTTATGCCTTGTCAACAACAAACTAATCGAAAAAGAAATACCTACATATCACTTAAAATATCATTGATAGAAGTGCATTTTTACGATAAAATAAGATACGGAGTACGTATTCAGAAAGTTAAATATTATATGGTAAATTACATGGTAGAGGTAGGTCACGGGTATAGAAAAAAAAACTTGTTTTTTAAATATTTATTCCTCATCTTCTCTTATTACAATGTCATCAAGAAAACCTGCAGGTGCTGAGATATTTTGTTGATGTCTAGCCCATCCTAGATATCACACTACAGTCATTGTATGAGCGCAACATCCAACAGTTCGTTATTATTTTATTTCACTGTATTTTTCCCGGTATCGGCGTACTTTATTGGCACATATGTTGCAGTTGACACACATGATGCGTGTAGGCTTTACACGGTTACTCATCGTGATAAACAAATCGATGCACACACAACAAAATCCAAGGTATCAGCCAGAATCGGAATCCAGAGTCACAGAAAAATGTCGTCGTATAGGCAAATAATCAGAATTCTTAGGCAAGCACTAGTCACACAGGGACAGTAAATCTCAGAGTCCCTAAGCAGAAGCAATTGATGAAGTAGAAAATCACGGAAAATCGATGGAAAACTAAATAACGAGACGCACGCGTAAACAACAAGTTGTCAGTACGGTACATGTCATTATGCAACGTTGACAACTTAAATGTTATATTTCTTTTTTTTTGCGATGTTGCCATACTCGAATAAATTGCACTACGAGGTCATGTATATATTAAATTAAACAATTAAGACCGCTATATTCTTAGCACAAACAATTATTTTTATTTTCACATTTATTTTCTGTTGCAGAAATTTATTTCAAAAGTATAATGCAATACGAAAAGCAAAGCATTTTATGTAACTCGACCAAGATTTATATTGCATGGCAACATTAAACGTTCAGCTTAGCGAAAAGTCATGAAGTTAAGCCAGAAAAAAGTAACGAAGCCATGATTATTTATCATCATTATTAATCTAGTCAATTCCGTTTTTAATTATGACGACTTTTTTTTCCAGAGTTTAATAGGTCATAACCTTGATTTGATAAAACTTAGTGAATTATTTCGTCCCTACCTATCACGGTGATATATGTAGACGCTTAATGATTTCATCAACAATTTTTTCGTCATTGTTCTTTGCAAACTTTATTCACGAGAAATTTGCTTTTGAATTTTGCTAAGTGTATACATATTGGTGCTCGTGACTGTACCTACATTAAAGAATTGCCAATAGCTAGAGCCTATTTTATGAAAACCGGCCATTCAGAATACAATGCAAGAATGGCCTTATGTAATAAGTCAAATGCAAAGGCATAATATTATGTATTTTACACAGTTTACTAAGACATAATGTAGTGTAATAGCTTACGTGTCGCATTCTCACATATTATTGCGTCTTGAGACTACTAAACTGCGAAAATATGGCATAAGCTAGTTTTATGATGCTTTACAATGTTACTCGCTTGCACTGGCCCCCCGGTTCGTGCATTAGAGTGTTTACATATTTTCTAGGTAATATTTGCACCATTATAAGATACTAGTGCTTGCCCGCGATACTGCGTTGTCTGCCAGCCAACTGAAAAAGTACTTAATGGAATTCCCTAGAGCTTCTTGCGGTTTTAATGGAATATGTGACTAAAGAACTTTATACATTGCAACCTTACCTGCGTCACAAAGGCATTCCAAAGCATCGAAATCTAGCTTTACTGGCAGAATCTCCTGTACAAAAGACGACAAATTATCAAACAGAGAGAACATTCTACCATTCCCCCTTCTACCACCGGACAGCTAGACGCACTGCAAGTTACCACCCTTACCTAGTTGATATTCCACCAACTTTCACTAAGCGTTTGCAAACGTCTTTTATAATGCGCACAGCAAAGGAGTGGAACTCTCTGCCTGCGTCTGTGTTTCCGAACGCATACAAGCCTAATGAATTCAAAGTGAGAGTGAACAGGCTTCTTCTGGGTAAGCTCACTCCATCGTCAACTTTGTCTCTATAACCTAGACTAGAGAAAAGAGCAAACCCATAGTAAAAAAAAAACAAAGTGGGAAATACTTGTCGGAAAACAGCACATAATGGCTCGTAAAACGTTAAGATGAAGATACCATACTTTTTCTTTATTATTTAGAAAATGAAATTGTGCTCTTAAGGTTCCATTCCAAGGGCGTAATGTCGTAAAAGCTACGACCGTCCATAAACAGTCTCATTTAGGATTCTAGACATAAGTACTTTTATTAATATTATTAATTGTCACCAGCAAACAATATTCTTGTTTTTATTCATTCTACTGAAACTGAATACTGATTGCAATACAATTCGTATTTCATTTTGATATTTTGATAAGAACGTTATTTCTGGAAATGTTTTACTAAGTATAATACTAATATTGTTTTAGTTGAATTTCTATAATGTGCCTTACAAATGAATAGTGGAATAAGTATTAAAACATCTAGAATTTATGTGAAAGCTACTTGTACTAAAATATTGTTTCAGAGCCAAAAGTTGATAAGTACCTACATTGTTTGATGTTCGAAATGAAAAAGATTTGTTTTAATTTCAACTTTAGGAAGGTCCATAGAAAGGCTTTTAGTTTTTAGGGTTCCGTAGTCAACAAGGAACCCTTATAGTTTCACCATGTCCGTCTGTCTGTTTGTCCGTCTCTCTGTCTGTCTATCTGTGCGCGGCTTAGCTCAGAGACAACTAGAAAGCTGTAATTTGGCATGGGCATACATATTAATCACGCTGACAGAATGGTAACATTAAATCTAGAAACATTATTTTAGGGTACTTAAAGTGGGGATGACGTATCTTTTTTTCTTGTCTATCCTGTGGTATGCGGTGTCGTTGGATAGGTCGTTCAAAAATATTGCGGGTGCATAAAAATCATTTTTCGATTCAGGGATCCGTTTGCGAAATATTAAGCTTAAAATTGCTTGTTAGAGTCAAGTGTCTCCCCCTGCCAAATAAATGGATGTTTGTGCTTATGCGAACTGCATAAGCAAAAACAGCCATTTAGTTGCCACAGTCCACGGCAGCAGTATATAACGCAGTTAAAAGGAAAACTATCACAGAAAGGACATGGCCGGAATTTGTAGAGAGCTTTGCCCAAACAAAAAATATTCATGTACATTGACCTACAGTACGTCATATTAAAGCTTACAGGTATGTCTTTACAATATTTTAAATTTTATGATCAGAGAAGAAGCGAGGTTTTTTTTTTATTTGGAATAGCAATGATTAATGAAAATATGAAAATAATTACTACGTGGATGCATACCTCTTGTACAGATAACCATTCAGTCAATATATTTTGTAACTGCGGTGTTAGAGTTGTAAAGACAATTTTTTTTTTTCGTTGTCTTGTAAAAGACAACGAGTAATAGTCAATCAACTTACATTTGCAGTTCGAATATATGGGTACAATGTTAAATTTGTTCTTGGGTTATTCCAAGAACAATGTTAAACAAATTCGTCTCAACTACGGAACACACGTGCGTGCAGTCCGACATGCACTTGGCAGGTTTTTTTATTTAAGTTGTATTGACGTTTTAATTAAAGTGCATGTTATGTATGAACGAAGAGTAACAAAACGTAATAGGTATAATACAATATCACCAACTCGCCCGAAACGGGCGAATCGATATATTTTAAATAATATGAATTTTTCTGTAGGTGATTCGTACGAAGTTTTTTTTTTTTTGTGGGCGTATCGACAACTCCAGTCATTAGGAAATTGACACACATTGTATTTTATTTATGCAATAAAGTTAAGAAAAAGGTAAAGTAGCGCATAGAAACGATCAGAGTTTTATTTTGATTTTAAATGAAATGAAACACAAAATTAATCAAACACAATTTTATTAAAATATATATCATTTAACAATGTCTAATTTTAACATCTTTTCGCGCTAGATAATTCGTGCGAATCAACCAATACATTCGCAGCGTTTGTAAAACTGTGCGTAGATCTGAGTCACAAAGACTGTCCTTACACGGTCTCTTCATTAAAACAATGATGATGGAACCAACAGTCTCATAGTCAGTTTTAAAATATGTACTGAAAAATCTATTTTTACTCGAGACTAGACTGTTCCGTCCACGACAAAGACTATGTTGTGCGCCCTGTCTAAGCCAGAAGACATTGATGATAAAATGAAAGGACGGTCCAATTTAGTAGCGAAAATGTAGTAAGCAACTCTTGATAAAAGTTGAACTCCGCCATATTTCCTAAAAGATATAATAAGCTAAAATGGCCCAAGAAACCTCTTAGCAGACGAAGTGTCCACTACACCTGACAATTAACCTACTTCTCCAAGGTTGCGCGTTGCGTGTTCGACCCCCTGTTCCGGCTTGTTCGCACACTTGTTCACCATTAGGTCAGTTTTACGTGTACGAAGTGTATAGTTAGGAAATAATAACTATGGTTTGTGCTGTCTCTGGCAATTTCGCACGCATTAACAAATAGTCCAGTCATTTCGTCCGAAAAAAAGGCAAATAAAAGAAAATGAATTTGCGCTTCTAATTTTTTAATATGTTGTAGGGGATACCTAGAAAAGCTTAACTTGAGATTGTCGACCAAGCTTTCCTAGGAGCTTTCGCCGCCATCTTGGAAAACGCTTAAAATTTGTTTTTCGGCAATAACTCGGCTATCCGATGAGATTCGAAAATTTTTGTAGGACACTTTTTGTTGCTTTCTTTGTGCTCTACAATAACGCCTGAACTATTTTTAGCGTATCATGCATCGTTATCGAGATATCGATCGATAGTCAAAAATTTAGGACACAATTTTCGTTTTTTGCTCTTTTTTTCTTTGGGTCTTAATAAATATGAAAAATTGTGGAATTCAAACTTGTAGAGCATATTCAGACCTACAATTTCCTTCTTGGATTTTTTTATGTTGGACAAAAATTACGATCTCCAGCGCGCCGCAAAGTCGGTGAATCCACGCTCAGCGTCGAGCGCGCTCAAGTTAGTATATCGTATCGTGTTGAGTTTTTGTTGTGCGTAGTGTAAATCGAGGGTTCCGATATTCTGGGCAAAAATTTCGATATCTAATTGGCTGTAAACTCGTTATAACGGAGTGCCCGCATAGAGCGTCCGTTGGAGTTGGAGGGGTCAGGTATAAAGGGACCCTTTTGTTAGGGTCTACGTGTTGAAACGTGTTCTTCTTTTCGTAGCGTCTCGGTTAGTTGCCTCGAGCCTTTCGAAGTGAGCACACGTGTTTCAACAATTTTGTGACCATGGGAGACTGTTTTATTTGTAAAAAAGCGTTAATCGACGACATTTATGTTGCTAAAAAAAGAGCTGTTCGAACTCTCTTGACGGTGAGTGAGAAAAGAGGACATGTGGACCATCAACGCATGCTAGAAAGTGTCGAATCTGTGAGTGTGCATAGGGCGTGTTACAAGAATTATGCGAACGAAAGACTCGCGTCGTTTGTCGCTCGTCGAACAAAATCAGTCTCGGAAGAACAGGAACCTGAACCTGAACCGGAACCCGAACAACAACAGCAGCTCGAAGACCGTTTCGATTTTAAAAATAAATGTTTGTTTTGTGGAGTACCGTTTTCCGATCAAACAAAAACACCAATGCATCGACGATACGCAATTCGAACGGTTCGAGAAAAGTCTATGAAAGATAACGTCCTAAAATATCTGCTCGGACGTAACGATGAATTTGCCGCTTCTATCGTCAAGCGTGTCTGCTCGGTACCTGATCTCATCGCCGTAGAAGCTCGCTACCATCGCGAATGCATGCATCGTGTGTACAACCCGCTACCTGAGGAGGGTGCGAAAAGAGGACGACCTACAGGTAACAAAGTCGACGAGGCAATGGAGGGGATTTACTCATTTCTAAAAGAAAATTCCGACGAATGCCAGTTTTCGATGACTGAATTAATGAGTCACGTAAATGGAAATTTTGTTCCGCACATCAAAACGGTTAAAGTACATTTAGAAGCGAAATATGGCGAGGACATTCTAATTATCGAGAAACAAAAGCGAAATTGTGTCGTTTGTTTCCGAAACACCGGATTTAAAATTCTTGCGGATAAATGGTACCAGGAAAAGATGCAGAACTCCCACGAGGAACGACTCCGAGTTATTCGCGAAGCTGCTGCTATAATTCGAGAGGACATAAGAGGCGTCGTTTACGACAAACAAAATTATCCTCCCTCGGATGAATTTGTACGGGATGTCGAAGCCGCTGTTCCGGAATCTCTACAAGTTTTTCTTTCAACAGCAATAATGAAAGATAAACGTGGCGCACTGGACTCGTGGAAAAAAAAGTGCACATCGATTGCGCACGCAATAATTACGGCTGTGCGTCCTCGTTCTTTTTTCTCTCCGCTGCAGATCGGTATTGGAACTTATCTGTATAAGAAATTCGGTTCCAAGAGCCTCATCAACATTTTATCGGCAATGGGGTTCAGTGCACCGTATCGAGAAGTGACGATTTTCGAGAATTCGTGCATTCATCGACCTGAAAGTGAAATCCTGGAAAATTCATTCAGTCAATTCGTATTTGATAATGCGGATTTCAACATAAACACTCTCAATCAAACATGCAGTAACGTCGCCAGAGTCGACATTTTGCTTGACGACGACGACGATGTCTGTAACGATGATGATGACGATGCTCTCATCGAATCAGCATCATTCCCAACGTTTCAACAGACACAACAACTCGAAGAGTTTACGGAGGACGAAGATCTTCAGCCTGGACCATCCAAGCGAAAAAAGACATGAAAAAAGTCCATCGTTCGTGTCTCGAGTGCAGAAAAAAATATTTTTCTTTCCGTTTATTTTGTTTTGTTTATTTTGTATTGTAAAAAAATATTTTTTTTTACTGCACAAACAAATTATTTGTTTAATAAATTACTTTTGTGTGATCCTTAATTTGTTGCTCTATGTACTTATTTTTTATCCCATCAATTTCCTGAACAATTTCCCATTCGATTCGACATCCAGACACAACCGAGCGAGCAGCTCGCTCGACGCTGAGTGTAGATTCACCGACTTTGCGGCGCGCTGGAGATCGTAATTTTTGTCCAACATAAAAAAATCCAAGAAGGAAATTGTAGGTCTGAATATGCTCTACAAGTTTGAATTCCACAATTTTTCATATTTATTAAGACCCAAAGAAAAAAAAAGCTAAAAACAAAAATTGTGTCCTAAATTTTTGACTTTATCGATCGATATCTCGATAACGATGCATGATACGCTAAAAATGATTCGGGCGTTATTGTAGAGCACAAAGAAAGCTACAAAAAGTGTCCTACAAAAATTTTCGAAATCTCATCGGATAGCCGAGTTATTGCCGAGAAACAAATTTTACCCCTTTTTTCAAGATGGCGGCGAAAGCTCCTAGGAAAGCTTGGTCGACAATCTCAAGTTAAGCTTTTCTAGGTATCCCCTACAACATATTAAAAAATTAGAAGCGCAAATTCATTTTCTTTTTTGAATGTACGTAATGACTGGACTAAAATGTGGGCTACAGTTTTTGTGCTCACCAGTTGGCGCCACTGCACTGTGGAGTAACGTTTGTTACTTGACCTTAAAACCGTATCGTAAAAAACTCGAGCATGCTGCAGTGTTGCGCAATCCCGATTTGTTCAGAAAAAAAAAACTATATTTTTGTAGCTTTATTTAAGTATATGTTATATTTAATATTTTAGTTTAAGACTTCGCATATTCATATCATTCTCTTCATGTTCTCACACACTAATGTCTACATTTCTTTTTCATTTCTCCTTTCGCAGGTCTGCTGGAAAAAATTTCTTAAGAAATAAGCATTACCTTTGTACTGAAATTATAATTATGTCGTATCTCTATGTATTTAACTGTGTGTACATAAATAATAAAATAAATAAATATAAGCTCATGGAAAGCGTTCGGTGATGATGAAGCGAGTTCCATGATTTTTGTTCACCTAAAAAGTAGCGTTCGGTGACGATCGCGAACCCATATGTTTTCTTCTTCTACCAAAAACCGACTTAAAAAAAAAAAAAAAAACACTAAAAAGTGAAAAATAACTTTAATTTCGGAAGTCGGTGTCATTAGTTCTGTATTTTCAAGTAAAGTTATTTTTCACTTTTTAGTGTTTTTTATTTGAAAGTCGGTTGTTTTTTTGTTAAAAAGTTTTTTATTTTTCACTTTTTAGTTATGATACCTATCCCACAACAATTCGATTACCACTACTGGCTACACTACACAAACAATAGTGACACAAGATACCTTTACGAAGTGGATTAAATACGTAGGTATTATCGAAGCTAACTCAAAAACTATCCAAGCAAAGTTAATAAAAATCGATTAATAACCATTTATAGCCCGAGTGCATCTCATGAAAATTCCAATAAGCCCAAACACGGCTAGGATACATTGTTTTATCATGGAGTTCCGGTGCACACCTTCCGGCTTCATCTTCAGATCAGTTCGATGGTACCATTTTCATCAGAATTATTTATTTATACTTGCTTCATAGTCGCTTAACAATCTTAATCGAGATATCTTATACCCCGTGAAATACTTATCATTGAGGAGTTCCGGTGGCCATTTGTGGTCTTCTTGATCAGTTTCACTTCATCAAATGATACTTTCTGAATGCAAATGCTTAACTTGTTGATGAAAATACAAAAATCGCTATATGTTTGCCTATAAAATTTGAGGAGTTCCCTCAACTCCTCATGGATACCATCATCAGAACTGAATTTTGAAAAAAATGGGACCAATCTGGAAGTATATTTTTTCAAATAAAAAAAGAATTTTCCAAATCGGTTCATAAACGATGGAGTTCTGAGGTAACAAACATAAAAAAGAAAAAAAAAAAAAAAATACAACCGAATTGAGAACCTCCTCCTTTTTGGAAAGTCACTTAAAAAGCGCTCAACGCGCATAAAGTAGTTTTCACTTCAAAAAAACTTGACTTGAAGGCTAGCTGCCCGGTGCATAATCCAGTAGCTCCGTTATCAAATGTCAGCACAACTTTATGAAACATTTTACAGCATTCCTCTACTAAAAATATCAAATGCGACAACACGTCGCCGTCATTCATTTCAGAGTGCAAAGCCAGAACGGGTCGCTAAGTCGCTGGTTCAAGATAAAAATATAACACAATAAGGTTTGGCGGTTAGCCAGCTCGCGGCGTTGTCTCCACCTTGACGTCTTGTTTAAGCTAGTTTTATCAATCCAGCTCATCAGGACGTGGGCTGGAAACTGCGAAGTCTATTTACCTAAGTAATACGCTTCCACGATCTGGGATAAGCCTTAAATATGAGAAGATGGAGGAAGGAATTCTGTGCAAATGTTGTTTGGTTTAAAATGCGTTTGGTTCAGAGCATATTGTACATCTTTCTACACAAGCGTGGGTCTCATACAGGCGCAGACAGTACAGCGCCTTGCGAGTGCAATATAACAGGTAATGCATTCAGGGTGCTGATGGGGCTGCCCCGATTCTGCAGCGCATCAGGGATGTTTGCCGAGTCGCAAGTACACTTTTTCTATTCTACTATGTGGAAACGATGCACATCCCTGATGCGCAGGGTTGGGGCTAGCTCCAGCGGCAACCTGAGGGCATTCGTGCAGAGGTTCGATTGTCAGTACCTGAACCATTGCTGTATGGTTCACATACTGAACATTGAAGTCAGTAATATGTTTATGTGATCGTTTTAATCGTATGTGTTTTTATTTAGTTGTTGACTTTGTCATTTATGTCCCTATGGTCCTTTGTTGGTCGAAATATACACTTTTTTTATTTTTTTATTTAATGCAAAATTCTTTTCAGAATGTAGATTCCAATAATTGCCCGAACATTTATTTTAAACTGCTAATCTAATGAAGATTCCGTCGAAGAACCATCTTCAAAGATTGTGTCCTAATGATGTATTTGACAAGTGTTTATGTAGAGGCATTTGAGAGTTTCGCCCCTCATTGATGTAAAGTGGTAGCTAGCATTGTTCTTAGTCCAGTGTCCAAACTTGTTAAGAACTCCGACGTTCCTAGGCATAACAACAGACTGCGACACTCTAAAACGGTCAATATTTAAAGTCCATCTGTCCGACCAGCGCCTTTCACAATTGTTTTAGCTATGTGTACCGCAGCGTTTATTTTGCGGTGAGCTTGCTCTTGTAAAAAATTGTAATGGCTGATACAATTTTTCTTTTTAAAGCGATGCTCAGCAAGTTCTTAATCGCACCTTCCTACCACCAATAAATCATATTGATTTTTAGGGTTCCGTACCTCAAAAGGAAAAAACGGAACCCTTATAGGATCACTCGTGTGTATGTCTGTCTGTCCCTCTGTCACAGCCAATTTGCTCCGAATGTAATGGACCGATTAAGTTGAAATTTGGTACACATATCAATTTGAATGACCCAAACACGGACGTGAACCGTAAATAAATAAATTAAGGATATTGGGGTCAGTTTTGGGGGGCAAACAAGATAATAAAAATAAAAAAAGTTTTGCAAACTGTACCCTGTGACATATCAAATGAAATAACTTACTGTGAGGATCTCAAATATTATTTTTTTATAATTTGAAAATATTTTTTTTTAAAGTTATAAGTGAAAATAGACGAAAATTGACCATCCCCCCTTATCTCCGAAACTACTGAACCTAAAATTTAGAAAAAAATACAGAAAATAGTTCTATACTTATAGATTACAGAAAAATCTATAAGAAATCTATGGTCTTAAAATAACATGGTAAATCTCTCGATATTGTGCGTACAAACTTACATTTGCAAATGGAATGTATGAGAGATTATGTTTACCAACTACAATGTTAAGTTTGTTCTTAGGATAAATTCTTTCCCTTCATTGTGCGTGGTCCGACACGCACTGGGCCGGTTTTTTAAATGAGGGCTTCTCGAATTATATAATAAACCAATTTTGACTATAAAATTGAGATTATTAATAAAATTAAAATGTGAGTAAGATAATAATGTTGTCGCACCTATTTTTTCCGCTGGCAATTGTGTCAAACATAATTCGTAACGTCTGGTTACGTCACCAGAGGTTAGGAGGGGCGCACGAGGGCAGCCATTTTGAGAAGACTAGTGGAAGGCGTGCGCTCACTTTACCACGGACAGTCGTCGAAGCAACACCTCACCGAGATACTCCATTTTGGTATTTGGTATTAATCAGAAATAATGTTGGTAAAACATTATTTATATACATTTAATGATTGTGTGAATATTGCAGTATTATTTTAAATCAGTTTTGTGGTACTCTAAATAAAAATAAAAGTAAAATCTAACAGTTGATTATTTGAAAACTTTATATTAACTAGCAATTTAAAGAAGTAATACTGATTAACCTAATTTAATTATCGTTATATAGTATTGTAGCTATTCTTTTGATCAATAAACGTTTCTTATGATTTACTGACCGTTATTTTTCTTATATCAGAAGTGCTAAACGTACCTACTACGCTCACAAACATGCCGCGCAGCCGCAAACGAAGATCAAGAAGGGAGCCATCGACGAGTTCAAGTACGTCGACCTCCAACTCGGACAGCAGCAGTAGTTCAGATGACCGGAGGTGCAAAAAGCGACGCCGCCGTAAGGATTCGCAAACCGTGAGTCAGAGTGTCGTATTATCGTCAGTGATTCCCGAATTTGACCCACTTATAGACAGTATAGATATGTGGATTAATGTTGTTGAGGCGAATTCGCGTGCGTTTGGATGGTCCGATAATATTATTAAGTATCAGGCGCTTCAAAAATTACGTAATACCGCGAAAACTTGGCTAGACGCTTTGCAAAAAAATGAAACCAGGTGGACCACGTGGAAGTGGAAGCAATGGCGCGAAACATTGTCAGATACGTTTCAAGTAAGAAGTGATATGTTCAGATCTCTTAAAGAATTAATTGATACAAAACCTTTAGCAAATCAGTCTTTATACGATTTCTTTTTTAAACAAAAGTCTAAAATAGATCGCTTGCAGTTAAGTTTTCGAGAACGAGATATAATATCCATAATAGTAGGTTCAATAGGTGACAAGAACATTAGTATAGCTGCCGAAGCAGGCAATTTTAGGTACTGTGATGATTTAGCCTCCTTTCTACACGGCAAAATTCATTTGCCCGCGGTTAATGAAGTCCCTTCTAGATATGCATTACTACCAAAACATTCTTCCCGACCGTTACAATCCGGGCACCAAAATACAACAAGTAAATCTGACACCAAAGTTGAACCTTCAGTGAATAATAATAATATACCAAATTATACCTGTTACCGATGTGGCGAGGCAGGCCACAGAAGAAATAATTGTACCGTCAAAGATGATGTGAGGTGTACCTTCTGTAAAAGGTTAGGGCATTTAGAGGTGGCCTGTCACTCCAAGTCAAAGCTTAAGGTCGAGAAAAATGTTGATGTGAAAATGATTTCTGATCCAAAATTAAAACAAAAGTTTTACAAACCGGTTTTAATAAACAATGAAGAATGTAATGCATTTTTTGATATGGGTAGTGACTGCTCTTTAATTACATCTGCGTTAATAAACCAATTTAAATTGCAACCTTTTCCTTTGAATAAACCGGTTAACTTAGTGGGTTTTACTAATGATTTATCTGCTACAGTAACTAGGGCTGTCTCAGTTAAGTTTAAAGTCGATTCTGTGGAATTAATTATTACGTTGTACGTGATTGATGCTCTATCTGGCTGTGACATTTTAATAGGGAGGAATTTTACTGAAGACAAAAATATAATGTATGTTCGTGTCGGAGAAACTTTAACTTTTCGATCGGCTCAATCATTGAATGTTTGCAGTATTAAGGTTACTAATAACGTACCACATGAATACCAATTGGCATTAGATAACATACTATTAAAATACCCTCAATCTTTTGCTCAAGATTTATCTAATTTAGGAAAAACCTCTTGTGTAGAATTGGAGATACAACTAACATCTAATAAACCTATTTACCAACGGCCGTATAGGATGTCTGAGTCAGAAAGAGCTATCATGCGTGAATTGGTAGATGACCTATTGAAAAATGGGATTATTCAAAACAGTAGTTCTGCATATGCTAGCCCAGCTCTTTTAGTTGATAAAGCATCTGGGGCTAAAAGGTTATGCGTAGACTACAGGCAGCTAAATAAAATCACTGTTAAGGAAAAATACCCAATGCCCATGATAGAGGACCTCATTGACAGATTGCAGGGTTGTAAATTCTATACTTCTCTTGACCTAAAAAGTGGTTATCATCAAATAAGCATCAAATCTGAGGATGTGCACAAAACTGCGTTCATAACAAGTGATGGCCATTTTGAATTTTTGAGAATGCCTTTTGGGGTATGTAATTGGCCAGCTGTTTTTCAACGACTAATGAATACAGTTTTGGGCAATCTACGTTTTGGAAGTGTAATTTGTTACATGGATGATGTTCTCATCGCGACGAAAACCATAGAAGAAAATATGGGTTGCTTAGAAAAGGTTTTAGATATTTTTGTCGAGAATGGGTTGACTATCAATTTAGATAAATGCTTTTTTGTCAAAGACCGAATTACGTTTTTAGGCTATGATATTACCGAACAAGGCATCAGTCCGAGCTCCCGAAAGCTAGAGGCTATTTCAAAATACCCAATCCCAAAGTCAGTTCATCAATTAAGACAATTTTTAGGTTTGATTAATTATTTTAGGAAATTCATTAAGAATTGTGCGCTTCTCTGTAAACCATTGACTAGTTTATTGAAAAAGGGTGCAATCTGGCAATGGAGCCAACAACATGAACAGGCTGTAGCACGGGTGAAAGATGCATTGATTGACAATGCAGTACTCAGCGTCTTTGACCCTAAATTACCCATTAATTTATATACAGATGCCAGTCGTGATGGCATAGGATGTATCTTGGCACAGCTAACTAAAAACGGCGAAAAACCTGTGTACTTTTATAGTCGTCAGACAAGTAATGATGAAAAGAAATATCATTCCTTCGAATTGGAGCTTTTAGCAATAATCACCGCTTTACAAAAATTTAGGCATTATTTATTAGGGACGAATTTTAAAATTACTACAGATTGCAATGCAGTACGACACGCATTAAGTAAGAAAGAGATAATTCCACGAATAAGTAGATGGGTATTGTATACACAGGATTTTACCTTTGAAGTAGTTCACAGGGCCGGGTCACAGATGCAACACGTTGACGCATTAAGTAGGAACCCTGTCGTTACTTGCAACAATGTAACTGATGAAGTAGAAAGTGTAAACACAATTACTGAAGGCGATTGGTTGCTAGCGGTCCAATTGCAAGACCCTAGTATATGTAGTATAAGAAACATATTACAGTCAGGCGAGGCCGAGACGAATAAACATTTATTTAATATTTATGAATTATTGGGAAACAAAGTTTACCGTAGAACTGAATTTGGCAGGCGCTGGTTAGTACCAAAAAAATGTATATGGTATGTAATTCACGCTAACCATGATGATGTCGGGCATTTCGCAGTAGACAAAACTATTGAAAGGATTAAGTCGAAATATTGGTTCCCTCGTTTAAAGAAAACCGTTTCAAAATATATAAAAAACTGCTTGAATTGCATCTACTACAAAAACATTCACGGTAAAAAACCAGGCAAGTTGTACCCAATTCCGAAATTCGCTAGGCCATTCCACACACTTCACGTCGATCACCTTGGTCCATTTGTTAAAACTACACAACAAAACAGTTACCTATTAGTTATAGTTGACTCTTTTACCAAATTCGTTTTTATTTCGGCTGTAAAAAACACAAAAAGCAAACTTGTCATGAACGAATTAAATAAGATATTTAAAGTATTCGGAAATCCAAAACGCCTAGTTTGCAGGTAGTGCTTTCACATCCAAACTATTCAGTACTTATTGCAATAATAAAAATATTAGGCTTCATATCATTGCAACTGCTGTTCCGCGCTCAAATGGCCAAGTCGAGCGCTATAATCAAACAATTTTAGAAGCATTACATAGTATGAGTGCTGATACTGATAACAATAAGTGGGATCAGCACATAACTAGCATACAACAAGGCATTAATAGCACTATTAATAAAACCACGTCTGCCGTGCCAAGTGAGGTATTTTTTGGGTTCAGAATTCGAATGAATAATGACGCGATCACTGATGATAATAATGAACATTTTATTGACGTCACTGCGTTGAGGAATAAGGTCGACGCAAATATAAATAGTAATGCAGAACGACAAAAGGCATCCTTCGATTCTAAAAGAAAAGAGGCCCCTATTTACAAGGTTGGAGACTTAGTGGTACTCAAAATTCCGAGTCACACAAATGATGGTCAAAGCACTAAGCTACTGCCTCTATATAAGGGGCCCTTTCAAGTGACGAACATCTTGGGGCACGATAGATATCAAGTGGCGGACATGAGGGGGGCTGAAAGATCTTCCAAAAAGTACGATGGTATTGCCTGTGTGGAGAATATGAAGCCCTGGATCCGCGTTGCTGAAGTACCGGATGTTGTCAAAGATACATAGGTATACATAACAATGGCATTAAGGTAATTTTATAGCATAGAGTTTTTGTATTTTTATTATTATTTTAAACTCTGCCCCTAAAACAACTTACTGATCGATATTTCTGCCTTTATCGTTTATGTGGTCCAATGCATTCGCTTTAAACATGGATGTTGATAGGGTGTTCAGTCTTGGAACCAACAGGCATCCTTGGTGAACGCTGTTGTAGTATACGTGGTGATACACAACTAGATCGATATTAAGTGAACATTGATCTAGTTCAAGCCACATACTATATACGTGGTGATACACAACTAGATCGATACTAAGTGAACATTGATCTAGTTCAAGCCACATACAGTAGGAGCATGTTAACCGTCGATGGCATACCATGCTCTAATCTGACAAACACTTTATCTACAGTCCGGTGTTAAAGCAATTCACCTGTGTTTAGAGATAATATATCCAGCTTAACTAATATTTCTTTGATGTTTTCCAGCTTCTACATTGGACCAAAACGCTGTTCGAGGACGAACGCGTGAGCAGGATAGCCGGATGTTGTCGCACCTATTTTTTCCGCTGGCAATTGTGTCAAACATAATTCGTAACGTCTGGTTACGTCACCAGAGGTTAGGAGGGGCGCACGAGGGCAGCCATTTTTAGAAGACTAGTGGAAGGCGTGCGCTCACTTTACCACGGACAGTCGTCGAAGCAACACCTCACCGAGATACTCCATTTTGGTATTTGGTATTAATCAGAAATAATGGTGGTAAAACATTATTTATATACATTTAATGATTGTGTGAATATTGCAGTATTATTTTAAATCAGTTTTGTGGTACTCTAAATAAAAATAAAAGTAAAATCTAACAGTTGATTATTTGAAAACTTTATATTAACTAGCAATTTAAAGAAGTAATACTGATTAACCTAATTTAATTATCGTTATATAGTATTGTAGCTATTCTTTTGATCAATAAACGTTTCTTATGATTTACTGACCGTTATTTTTCTTATAATAATTAGCGTCGGTAGACTTAATTCCTTAACCAAGTTTTTGAAAATCAATAAAAAAATCGAGAAATTAAGGATACGTTAAGTCCACCGACTTTATATCTCACTCATCTTTGTAATTCTTTGGAAGTCATAGAATTATAAAATAATTTTGATTATAAAATTGAAACCTACCCAGGTTTTAATTAAACTGTTTAGCGATATGCGTCATAAATAATACTTGTCGAATTACAAAATAAAAGCGGAATATCATAACAGTTTTCGAGTAGCACTTTACTCACGTTAGCACTTTTACACCCTTCTGTGATTATACGAGTAGTGTTGATTTTATTACCTACCCCGTAGTTTTTGCACTTAAACCTAACAGCACATCAAAGCGCTGTAATTCAAAACTGTGATGAATATTCCAGTGCGTTGTTACAAAAAGGCATTTAATATTAACTCGTTCGTTATCTGGTCCACAATGCACAGTGACAGCGCAGCGCTGAAAGCGGATTGCTAGCTTGCTGGTTTGTATTGCGATCTGACGGCTGATTCTGGACTAACTAAGTATTCCAGGGCCTCAAGTCTGCTATTACAATAGTGTCAGAATGGTCTCTTCATTGTGAGTTTTTGACAGATTTGCCATACAAACACTGTCAAATACTCACAATGGCGAGACCATTCTGACACTATTGTAATAGCAGAATTGGGGCCCTGGGCCTCAAGTTTGCTATTACAATATGTAGTGTCAGAATGGTCTCTTCATTGTGAGTTTTTGAAAGATTTGCCATACAAACACTGTCAAATACTCACAATGGCGAGACCATTCTGACACTATTGTAATAGCAGACTTGAGGCCCTGGTCTGTGGTAGTAGTGTGTAATTGTTATTATGTGGTGATATTAGCGTCCATAATTTGCTTATTATTATCGTTTAGTGCATTTCGATTTTCAACAGATCGACGAATTCTTTTAATGTATTTATTATTTATTAAAACATTATGCACAAGTAAAAAAAATACTGTACAAAGGCGGACTTAATACCTGAAGCATTTTCTACCAGTCAACCTTAGGGTGATGCAGAGACAAAACATGGCGGTTGCAACATAAGGGATAGATAACTCGAAAAAGAAAAAATAAATTTATGCTAATACATAGATACATACATACATAAATATAAGCAAAATAAACAGTGTCAGGAGAAATAACGATTGGTAGGGGAGAAAATGAATCAGCGCTGGGATGATTCAGCCAACTTCTTACGAATATGTTCACGTGCCTTCACTTTAAATGATAACCGACTGGTTGCCATCCTGATATTCAGAGGCAGCGCATTCCAAAGAAAGACCGCTTGGACAAAGAAAGAGGAGTGAATAAAACCAGAGCGGTGAGACGGACATCGTAGAAAACGATTGTTGGTGGAACGAAGATTTTTACTATGGGCAGAGCATGAGTATTGAACATGAGAAGTCAGGTAAGAAGGAGAAGTGGGTTTGTCGAGTATGGAAAACAACATAGACAGAGCCCTCAACTCTCTGCGCTGACGAATGGGCAACCATTTTAAAACCAATCGATGCGCAGACACATGATCATACTTACGAAGATTGAAAACGGAATCATTAAAATCATTTATAATTGGCATAAAAAGCCTCAGATCGGAAAGTGCTTCGCTTTAACATGTATAGAAACATAACACTCTTATCATCATTATCAATTCAGTCAGTTCGTCTCTTCGCATCAGCTGTTTCTGTATATCAAGGAGGTCACGTTGCGGTGGATATGCTGGATACATATTTATTTATTTATTTAAGATTTTTGGAAGATTTACAGCTAAACAAAATACTATATGGATGTATTTAAAAATCCAAAATAAATGAGTTTAATAATAATAAAAACAGAATAAAAATTGTAAGTGTAACTCTCAGCCAATTCTAAGTCTTCACTTATACAATGTGTTGGGTCACCGGTGTCCAACCCGTTAATGCGAAGCAATATGATCAATTTTATCGACAAATCCACCATATTAAGGCCCTTTATGATCATGTTGACTAGAAATCAAAACGTCTATGCCGAGTATTTCCTAAACCTTATATTGACTAGGAAGCACAATGCCTACCTTGCAATTTGTCTAGAACTAAACCTTATTCTGACTATGAACCAAAATACCTACCTTGCAATATGTCTATTATTATTTTAGGAGAAGAAAGGGACTACCGTTGTGTGGTCACAGTTCTAACCTAACCAAACCTACAGTTCAGAGGCCCTAGTGTGAGTTTATTTTAACCATCTCGACTACTTCGAAATTATTGCATTTTAGACATTTTGCTTGTTAAACATTTTGATCTCTAGGCGATTTACAGCTTAGGCAATTTGCTGTGTAGATATTAATTTTAGGCGTTTTACTTCGTAGACGAATTGAAAGTTAGACACTCTGATCAAAAACCATTAAAGCAATTAGCTTTATTTTTGCATTGTTTTTTAGGCAATATCTTAGTGCAATTAAAAAGTAACAAAAAAATGACGTGTGGCACTCGGGGACTGCCGCGGTAAAGCTATTGCATAGCATTTTGTATCAACTTATGCAATTATAATTATTTATTTATTTTATTTATGCAGTATTTCTTTTTCTTTGATATTAATAATTTTTTTTTTTCGTTACGGAATTTCTGGATTCGGTCCCCGCGCTCAAGGCCCGCGATAGAAGCTATGCAATAGCTTAAAAACAAAATAAATAAGTGCTGAACGTCGTAAAAGTGTATAACTACGTAAACAAAGTCAAATACTATTCAAATATAAGCATAATAACAACTTTAAAATAGACGAAAGTGTTGAACCTAAAGTAATTTTAAATAAAAAAAGAGTGACAAACTGTTTTGACAGCGAAAAAATTCCATGTACATGAGTCATTTCCAACCGTCTAGTCAAGTTTAAAAATTGTTCAACTGGAATGGTATCAATTATTTGGCAAGCTTTAATTAAGTCATTGTAGCCTTGCGGTGCAACAGGGGAACTGTATGTACTCGTAATCGACTGCTCGTGAGTTCAAACCCCACTAACAACAATCACTTTTTGTGAAGATCATAATTTAATAAACTAATATTTATAAGAATAAAATACGCAGTACACAGAAAAAAGGAACTGCCAGAAATTATTAGATCACTAGAGGGTACTGGTGTAGGAAAACCGTCGGAGTGGGGAGCATGAGGTTTTTTCGTTACGGAATTTCTGGATTCGGTCCCCGCGCTCAAGGCCCGCGATAGAAGCTATGCAATAGCTTAAAAAAAAAACACTTATTACGTTTCAAGTATTTTTTTTTAAGGTTTTAATGGAAGTTTTTGATAAACATTTTAAAGTCAACTTATTGCCTACTTTTGTAGCTTTCGAACCAAACTACTTTTATGCCTATAGGAACTCTACGTCCGTAGTTATTGCAAAATAAATAAAGCCAAACAAAATAAACATATTTAGCTAGTACAAAGTGTAAGATTCTTTTTACACGGACCAATGCATTTTCAGTTTGAGTGACGTTGCCACAACATTTTCCTGGCAGTCGTTTTGGACACATGAAACTTAGTAGAAGTTCGGTTATGTTCTAGTAGTAAGGGACGCTGAAGTGTCATGTTATGGTGCAAACAGAAAAGTTTATTCCTAGAGGTCCCACTTGATAACCCTTTTAGTTGGAGTGGACTGGTGCCATAGAAGGCAAATACCTAAGTTATCTAAAATTTTGTTATGGTTGCTGCGTCTCCTATTTTATGGCTTTCCTTGTTCTATGCATGAAAATATTAACCAGTGTCAGTTGCTTTCCGAAACATGATTATCCATACTTCCATACTATTCATACTAATATTATAAATGTAAAAGTAACTCTGTCTGTCTGTCTGTATGTTACGTTTTCACGCCTAAACCGCTGAACCGATCGTCATGAAATTTGTCAGAGATATAGCCTGGGATATGGAGAAGGACATAGGCTACATTTTTACGCGATAACCAACATCCACGCGGGCGACGCCGCGGACAGAAGCTAGTCTAATATATAAAAAAATATCTTCCTTGTGTACGCAAAATGAGGACTCGTTTTTAGGGTTCCGTACGTAGTCAACGAGGAACCTTTATAGTTTTGTCATGTCCGTTCGTCTGTCTGCCTATCTGTCCGCGGCTTAGCTCAGAGACACTTAGTACTAGAAAGCTGTTATTTGGCATGGGTACATATTAATTACGGTGACAAAGTGGTAAAAAAAAAACTTGAAAAGTATTTTTTTAGGGAACTCCCCTACACGTGAAGTGGGGATGATATATTTTTTACTTCTATCCCATAGTGTGGGGTATCGTTGGATAGGCCGTTCAAAAATATTGCGGATTTTGACGTGACAACGTCTAATAAATCGATGAACGCCGGCTGCATGCACGAAAATGTGCCGTTACGCTCATTGTCTCGTTACACTCATTGTACGCTTGCGCCGCATCAATGTTTTGTTATGACGTTGTCACGTTAAACTATCGTCCGTAAACCAACTTTACAGACAATCAATTTTTTAAACTATTTTTCGATTCAGGGATCCGTTTGCGTAATATTAGCTTTAAAGTGCAAATTTTTGTTAGAGTCAAGTGTGCCCCCCCTCCGCCAGCTAAATGGTTGTATCTGGATATGTGAAAAAATTTACTGCAGTAGTATATATAACGAAGTTAAATGGAAAACTATGTCAGCTAAGTAGGTTTTACAAGTTACCGAGTAACAGTCGACCAACTTGAATTTGCAGTTGCATAAGTGTTGAGTAAGATGTTGAAGTTTTTCAACTACAATGTTAAGTTTGTTCTTGGGATCAATTCATCCTAACTACGGAACCCTTGTGCCGTGTGGTGCCGGACGTAAAGAATAGTACCATGATGTGACAAATGAGAACGCTGCTGCCCATTCTCTAGTAAGCCAGAGAATGGGCAGCAGCGTTCTCAGTTTAAACACCATACTGCGATCGCCAACCCGCCTGCCAAGCGTGGCGATTATGGCAAACCTCTCCACTTTGGGGGAGGCCTATGTCTAGCTGTAGACATCTTTCTGCTGAAATGATGATGATGATGACGGAACCCTTCATTGTGCGTGCTCCGACACGCACTTGGCCGGTTTTTTAGATGAAATTCAGTTTTATTTTGTGAGTTTCCAGAATACGTGCACAAGTACATTTCATTATTAATGTATTAAACGAATTTTGTTTGCTGCAGGCCACGATCGTGGTTACCAGTTTATACAATTTGCATGAACCCGTCTGAGGTCTGCCAGCCACAGAAATTGTATGAAATTGAAGCAAAACATTGTGTATTTTATGCTGAAGCTACGGAGGTATACTCGTATACCTACCTATAGTCGATGTCTTGGTTGAAAGAAAAACAATGTTACTTAGCTGAGGGAATTGTTAAGTGGTGCAGTGTTGTGTGGCGACGAATAATACTCCAATGTCCAAAACTTACCTATTCATCATTTCAGCCGAAAGACGTCCACTGCTGGTCATAGGCCTCCCCCATTGGGAGGATTTGCCATAATCGCCACGCTTGGCAGGCGGGTTGGCGATCACAGTATGGTGTTAAAAATACATGGAGAACACTGCTGCCCATTCTCTAGTAAGTCCCTTAGTTGCCTTTTACGATAACCACGGGAGGAAATGGGGTGATGCTATTCTTTACGTCCGGCACCACACGGCACCCAAAACTTGCCTATTAGCAGAGATACATACAGATAGGACACTCCGCAAAATCATTTAAATAAAAAGTGACTCTTGCTATGACACAATAAAGTGCAATTCAGTTCGCACAACGCTTATTACCTACAGTTATATTCACCTGCAAGTTGCCTATCTTTCTATCGCGTAACTCTTATACCGGTGGTGCGCGTCAGTCCTACTGAATTCGCCCCGTGAGATGGGTCCACCGTGTACTTGTAGCTTCATACCTAAACTGCGGAGTGTCCCATCTGTGAAACCATAGAGTTTTGAGTTTTAAATACTTAGGGCATATCTTAACACCCGACCTCAAGGACGATGCTGACTTGAAAAGGGAGCGGAGGCTCTCCTTGTCAGTGAGAGCGAACATGCTGGCTCGCAGGTTTGCTCGTTGCACTAGGGATGTGAAAGTTACTCTTTTTAGGGCTTACTGCACATCCTTTTATTTTTGCAGCCTGTGGGCCAGATATACTCAAAAAGCTTACAATGCCCTCCGCATCCAATATAACAATACGTTCAGGGTGCTTTGCCCGCTTTTGTAGCGCATCAGGGATGTTCGCTGAAATGCGGGTGGATTGCTTTTATGCTACAATGCGCAAGAGGTGACCCCTGAGAGAGGATCCCTGGTGCGCATAGTGAGAGGGAGCTCCAACAGCATACTGTCGATGATAGGGGGCAGACTGGGCTGCAGATATGTGAATCACTGCTGTGCTATTTCTCATGGGATGGCGCAGCGGTGATTCCTTACTTTTATTTACTTTGCTTTAATTTTTATGTTTATTTTTGTGTTTTGTTTTTGTATTTTATTTTCTATCTCTAACATAGCTTAAGTTTCTGTTACTAACAAAATGAGTCTGTGTTACTTCAATAAACAATATATTATTATTATTTAAGGGGTTTCACCTCGGAATAACCGATAATAAGCAGGGCCTCAAGTCTGCTATTACAATAGTGTCAGAATGGTCTCGCCATTGTGAGTATTTGACAGTGTTTGTATGGCAAATCTGTCAAAAACTCACAATGAAGAGACCATTCTGATACTATTGTAATAGCAGACTTGAGGCCCCGGAAACTCGTAAACACCTTCATTTTGGCGTCCTCAAAGTTGTCTGTGAGTTTCCAGCGTATTATTTCTCATTCCGAGGTTTACCCCCTTTCTTTGTTTAAGTGACTGGACCATATACCGAACTTTGAAAATGGAATCGAAGGCAAGGTATTTGGTGCAATTTAGAAGACGCTTACGTATCAAAGTCAAAGTCAAATATGATTGAGTATCGCGTATAGCCAAGGACGCTTTTTGAAGTTTCCTACTCAGAAACAGGCTAAAGGATGGTAAATAGAAAGAGGTCAGGTACTCACGGGATGCTGGGAGCCAGGAGATCACCACACAGTATCACTAGCAGTCGTATTTCACAAAATGTTGGTGTTTTTTCCCCGCGCGCGCGCGTTATTGCTGACGTCGAGTTCGAACGAACTAACTTTTCTTCTTCCCGTCGTCAGATGGCGGGAGCGATGTGTTGTCCTTGTCGCACTCACAGCGATGGCGAGTGCAAGTGGCGGCAGATTTAAATCAAGGAGGAAAAAGAAAGGACTGGGAAAGCATCCCGAATCCTGTTCAAAATCATTTATTTCAAATAGGCACATAAAAGGCACTTTTGAATGTCAAAAAACATCAGCAGTGAAACGCGACATACTGAATGAGGACTATCGCGCTTGAATTCGCCGCTAGAGGCGGTAGTGTAGAGTGAGGTCTCTAGAAATGTCAAATATGAAACTGAACATTTACTGTTTGCGGGATTTTCTATCGCAAATATATATGTAATTGTAAAGATTGTGTCATTCCTGATTAATTATGGCTTAAGATTTTAAGTAACAACTTAGGATCCAATTTCGTAGCATTTAGAGGAAGAATAATATTTGTCCATTAATGCTTTGCAATTTTAGGAACATTATAATATAAATATTCATTTGATATATTAAAATGTAATAAAATAAACATTTCATGAATTAATGAGTACTTGAACATATCCAAAACATCCATACTAATATTATAAATGTGAAAGTAACTTTAGCTGTCTGTCTGTCTGTCTGTATGTTACATTTTCACGCCTAAACCACTGAACCTGTCGGGCAGGGATATAGCCTGGGATATGGAGAAGGAAATAGGCTACTTTTTACGCGATAACCGACAGCCACGCGGGCGGAGCGGCGGGCAAAAGCTAGTATAAAATGAAAGTACTGACAGGACTTTACTCAACAGTGGCGCCAACTGGTGAGCACAAAAAGATAGCTCCCATTGATTGATTGCATCACTTGTCAGAGAGAAGTTTTGTACTCTCTAAATATACCTATTTGTTTCAAGTAAGGGAAAATTCACTAGAGGTGCCAAATTGATTTTCAGATTTATTTTATGTTAGTGTATAGGTTTTCATAGCGTGCTTCAAATCGTTCGATAGTGTGCCAAAATGGGGATGTTGGCCAATTTGGGACCATCACCGGGTGCAAGCGACTGTTGGTATACCTCAGTAACGAGGTCCTTCTATGTAATGTTGGTGTTAGTTTGTTTAATAAAAGTAGGAATTGATGATACAATATTAAATACCGTGAGAGATTATTAGTTGTATCTAATTTATAAAACACGTTATGTAGGTAAAGTCAGTGACAAAAGTCGATAAATACCTACTTTTCATTTTCTAAATCTTAAAAATGTTGTAACAGCTTTATACTAAATGCATATGAAAGTATATACGGTACTTATAACACAAAAGCTATTTTTATATTTTTTCTCTGTCTCTCTGGTTGTTAAGGCTTAATCTCTGAAACAACTGGACCGATTTTGACAGGACTTTCACTGGCTGATGTTAGAAAGACCACGCGGGCAGCAGCTAGTGTCTTGACATAAAACCGGACAGAAGTAAAATAAAAGTTTAATAAATGAAATGCTAAATAACAAATTTTCTAATATCTTTGTGTCAATTTAGATGGTGTGTAAAAGTAGCAGGGTTCACCGATGTGTATTGCTGACGGTACCTATATTTTTATAATTCAATGTTCCGAGAGCAGGTATCATCTGTGTATTGTGTGTAAAACATTGGTCAAGACATTGGTTGGATATTGGCAGGGGACTCCAGGGTTCCAAGATATGTCAAAAATAATAATTTAATTGCTTTATTTTCAGGCAAATTAGGCCCATACACGAAATAAGCAAGTCTATGTTCAATATCACCATTTTTATAGCTCTAGTTCAGTAAGTTCTAGATTGCATCACCTTGGGTGACCTTCAAGACGTTAATATCAGCAATTCAACAGCCTCAATGTGTAGCGGTACGAATGGGTAATTCGTACCAGCTTTCGTTCTAATAATGTTGAAAATGTTCAGTTGCAGTAAATGAATTCAGTTAATTCGAAGTTCGCGTGAAAGAGGCCACACTATTGAGTCATTAATGCTGTCTGAAACTTTGGTTTGACGAGCCCTTGGTTGCTTTTATTAATGTTTTAGAGGTCATCAGGCTATGCTTCAATGTTGCCTATTGATTTTCTGATCCTGTATAAAATGATAGGCTCGTGGTGGGGCTTGGGGAGGGGCTTGTGTTTAAGTAATAACAGCCACACGGGTCGATCGATCAGGTTAAGCTACTCTTGCCGAGGTTTGTCCGTGGATGGGTGACCATCTTTTTATACCAAGAACCCTCCGTGCCTCGGAAAGCACGTTAAGCCGTTGGTCCCGGCTGTCATTTGTAGATCTTTGACAGTTGTTACTCGTCAGAAGCCCGAAAGTCTGGCAATCAGTCTTATCAAGGGGTATCTTCTTAGAACCATACCAGGCCATGGTGACGTCGCCAGGTCCCGCTACCAACTAAATGTATACAGCTATATAGTGGGTGGCTCACCTGACGTCCGCTTGGTTACGCAGCCAACCATATATTATGTTGGCGACGCGAACTGGCTGCGCCGCCATGGAGTCCCGGTGGGGTTTGGCTCTTACTCAGTAGCTGGGTTGTGGAGGTCAGATAAGCAGTCGCTCCTTGTAAAACACTGGTATTCAGCTATATTCGGTTAGACTGGAAGCCGAACTTAACATACTTTTTTTTATCCACTTCGGTGAAGCTCTTGGCTTTCATCTCACCTGATGGTAAGTGATGATAAGGCCGAATGTGGAAGCGAGCTTCACCTGGAATCCGCAACCACAGAGGAACTGGCTATCTTTCCTCTAACTGCCGAAACACAACAAATGCTGTTAATATTGTTGCTATGGCGACAGACTTGGATAAGATGGTGTTCTAGCCAGGTGTGTTTAGAACAAGCCCGCAGCCCTATCACCAACCAAACTGGTCAGAAAATTTTGCTCCCGCTGGGAATCTACCCCGGGATCTTACCACTAGGTATACCTAGTTGTAAGATCCCGGGTTCGATTCCATTGTTGCCATTTTAAATATTATATTTATTTAAACTTTTAGAAGTATTGTATTTATTTTATTTCTTATTTTGTTATTTTTGTCTCATTATTTATGCTGCACCGGGTGACGTCATCACATCAGCGCCGGCTGTCGCTGAAAACCAGCGCTGGGGCTCTGTCTCGCATAGGGTCGCAGCATTATGCTGAGCGATGGCCGTTTTGCGTGGATGTGGCGCATATTTTCCCCCAACTTGTTATTTTTGTGTTTGTGTTCTTTCTCTGCGTCATATTTGCCGCAAATAAACGTAGTTATTTTCTTTCTTTCTTTTTCTATTCCCAGAGGGGGCAACATAAGACAAGTGAAAACGTCATTTCTGAAATGTCAATTACTGCAAAGCAGGCGTTTGATAAGACACCTCGGTCAATATTACAGGTGTGTCAGGCGGACTTAGAACAAGCCCAACCATTAACCAAACCGAGCAAAAAGTTTTGCCCCCGCTGGGCATCGAACCCGAGACCTCTGGGTCTGAGACAGGTGGTATTACCACTAGACCACAGAGGCGGTTAAATTGGGAAAAGGCTGATGATGATGACATGTTAAAATAATAAATGAAAATATATGTTCTTCTTCGGCAAACAGACCGACACAGCCGGTAAGAAAATGCTGCTACACTAAATCGTTAATTGAAATAGGAGGCCGACATTTACAAAAGGGTGAATACTAATTTAACTAGGGGAAAAGAGAGAGCTAACTCAATATATTTTAATTATTGTGTAGGGCGCAGAATATTAAAAAAGCAAACAACGGGCAACGCTGGCACGTTCATTTATAAGATAAACAATGGTGTCATAAAGTTTTCGAGCTGAAAGGGGCGGCTGAGCTGATGAGGACAAAACATCGCGTCGTCACAAGAGCTTACGAAGCCTTAACAGAACGTTCTTTTTTATGTCATGGTTCATTATGTTTTGTTTTTAGGGTTCCGTACGTCCGAATGATCCTACAAACAGGCGCGACACGTGACGCGACACAAAGAGACCGCTCGTCGCGCGGCACGCGGTGTCTTGGTGTCGCGTGTCGCGCCTGTTTGTAGGAGCCTTAAAACGGAACTCATAACGGATCACTCGTGTGTCTGTTTGTCTGTCCGTCTGTCTCTCTGTCCGTCTGTCACAGCCAATTTGGTCCGAATCTACTGGGTCCATTAAGTTGTTTAGTGCACTTATAAATTTCTGCTTCATTATGTTTTGTTTTTAGGTTCCGTACGTCCGAATGATAAAACGGAACTCATAAAGGATCACTCGTGTGTCTGTTTGTATGTCCGTCTGTATATCTGTCCATCTGTAACAGCCAATTTGCTTCGAATCTACTGGGCCCATTAAGTTGTTTGGTACACTTATGAATTTCTGTGACCCAAAAACAGACGTGTAACGTAAATAAATGAATTTTGAATATGGGGGTTACTTTTGAAGGACAAATTAGAAAATTTAATTATTTGAAAGGGTTTACTGTGAGGGTTTCAAAAACAGTATAATATATTTTGAAACATATGTATAGTTTTGAAGTTATTTAAGAAAATAGATGAAACTTGACCACCCCTCCTTATCTCCGAAATTACAGAGCTAACATTTTTGAAAAAAATACAGAAAATAATTCCATACTTATAGATTACAGGAAATTCTATAAGAAATCTATGGTATTAAGATAACACGGTAAATCTCTCAATATTGTGCGTACAAACTAACGATTGGAGTTGGAATGTATGGGAGAACATGTTTTAATTAATTAATGTATTTATTTCAACTACAATGTTAAGGTTTTTCTTGCGATAAATTTGTCGGAACTACGGAATCCTTCATTGTGCGTGGTCCGACACGCACTTGGCCGTTTTTTTCTGTAATGGTTGATATTTTTTTTTTTCATTTTCTTTGCTCGGTGATTTTTCATCAACAGAGGGTCTTTTCGACAAGCGTTTCGACGATTACGAGTAAACAATGTCAATAACTAGAAGTTATTCCAAAGATTTTTTTACTTACCATACCGCTCACCTAGGATATACTGTTCGTCTGTATCGCACTACTAGCTAAAGATTTGTAACTGAAAGGCAATTTTTTCCAAAATTTTAATTTGTTTAGAAATCGTGAGGTTGAAAAATGCATAAACACATACTTTGTTGTAGAGGTAAACAAAGAAAAATCAAAGAACAATTGATTCTGATGCTTTTTTAGTTACGACTATCGCTAAGACACAAGCAATCTTCTTGTTTGAATATGTATGAAGTTACAAATTGTTTACAAAGTACAAAATATTTTCAGTTCAATTCTGTTGACTCGATGAGGCAAGGATTACAAATTATCTTCTTCACAAAGAAACTTGTTGCCTTCGCTCAATTTATTCCAGACAATCTCGACTTGTGGTCGTTAGAACAGCTGTTTACTGTAGTTTGGCTTGGGAGGAATTATTTTGTAAAATGTTGTTTGTAAAACAAGCTTGTTTACATTTTGTTACATAGAATTTTTATCTCAAACTAGCTGATCCGAAATACTGTTCAAATTTTAATAATTAAAACAAAATTCCCATAGAAAATACATCAATTTTCACGGCAACATTTTCAACTTTTCTTTCTGTAGGAACCTCATTCGGACTATTAACAAAATTTTGCCAAATCGGTCCAGCCGTTCTGGAGTGAAGCTTACCAATGAACAGCATTATATTTTAAGGTTTTTTTTATTAATTACGCCGATAAATGGTAAGATAAAATCTTAATCTAAAAGCAACAAAACTTGATCTAAAGAAAAACGGCCACATTCCTCTAGATAGTATTTTGTTGCTTCGTGTCTCAATATGAAACTTTATAAAAGGTATTAGAAAATTCTAGACACACTTACCGAAGTAGCCGACTGAGCCGTTTTTAATAATTTATTCTCGTAATGTGAAACTCCTTGGTGGAATTCTTACAATATTTTTTATGGAAATTAAAAAAAAAACCGTAAAGAATACGCACGGTGCTATACAACGGGGTATGCGGTAAAATAGGTACTTAGGTGAGAGTACCTATTTTACCGCACGTTCCGTTGTATGGTGCGTAAT
Source organism: Dryobota labecula (assembly GCA_947523025.1). Taxonomy (NCBI): domain Eukaryota; kingdom Metazoa; phylum Arthropoda; class Insecta; order Lepidoptera; family Noctuidae; genus Dryobota; species Dryobota labecula. The sequence goes on from OX383292.1 coordinate 7,517,890, forward strand.
TTTTTACTTTCGAACAATGTATACAGGCTTCGTAAATGGATTTTTTGAGCAAATGTGTTGAAAATAACTATTTTCCAAATCATTAACACTACTCGTTTAGACATGATTTTCAGTATAAAATCATTAAATGTCAGTTATCGGTGCCTTAATTCCGTGAATCCTCCCCGTCAAGTTTAAACAAGCCTTTTCAAGACATAACGAGCATATTTAATAATAAAAGCATATTTACAACAAGATAAAAGCATAAGCAGAGTGAGAAAGGGAAAATCGGAACAATCAGGAGACGATAAGCCAGTGAGTTAACCCTTTCTAAACGCACCTCTCCCCATCTAGTCTGCCAGACAGATATTAAGTTATATCAGGAGAGATGACAAGCGGGGATGGAACAGAATATATATTTGTTCACGACTCTTGGTTTCATTTTGGATGCTGCACTAAAATATTGGGAATGAATCGTGAAATTTGAAGTGGTGTTTTGCGCTAGCGATTTGACATATACAAGACTTTGGGTTTAGACTTTACTTGCTTCTAGTAGAACAAAGAATACAGCTTTGGTCGAAAAAAATATAAAACAATAATAATACACAATAGCACAGGTTTTTATTTTCTAAATGATTTGTAGAACTTTGGTTAGAATTGTAAAGCTTTTCAGTACAAGTATTAAGTGTGAGCGAGTGGAAACAGTATTCTAAAAAGTATGCCTGCCTGTATGTATGTATGAGAGTATCGACTCTACGTTTCTTAAAAGTTTTATGAGAAGGAAAATCACTAAACATTAATTTTTGGGATGTCTTTTTCACAATACTGTTAATTCTGTCATCTTCTCTATTGTATACTAGTACTTAGTCCTAGTAGTAACTGTTAGTAGTTAAACTAGTACCTGTTAGTAGTTAAACTACTAACACTAGTAATAAGTTATAATATTGTTTACACGCTGGATCACTGTTGTCCGAAAATAAAAAAATATTAGTAGACTTGATATCAGCAAAGTTTGTGGATCTAGTCGTACCGATCTTCTAAATATGTGTGGGTTCTCCAGTGAACCGCATGAGTTGTAACAATATGACATTGACAGCGCCTTTATGTCGTAGCTGTAAGAGCTGATTCACATTAGGTTGGACCGACAGTTTTACCGTTGACCGACTGTCGGGTGTTGCCGTTCACACTAAAGCTGCCGATCCGATCTAATGTGAACACCACCGTCGTTCGTCGTTTTACCACTGCCCGGATCATCAAAAACCACTCACGCAACTGCCTTGAGCGGGGAATGTGCGGGTGGGAGGGGGTACGGGTGGGTGGATCTGCCGCTACGCGCCGACAAATGTGAACGGTGCTATAATACTTGCCAGTACGCCAATATTATGTCCGATCCGACAGAAATCGTGGCTGAACGTCCGGTAAATGTGTCGTCTCCGTCAGTTTTATCGGGTCGCCCTAATGTGAACGGCGCTATTGAAATACATAATGCCAATATGCATCCGACACGTTTGTCGGTCCGATAAAACTGCCGGTCCGATCTAAAGTGAACCAGCTCTAAGAGCGACTTTTGTTGCGCAAACATTACCTCGAAAGTTCGGTTGACTTGAAGATTTTGATCATTGAAAAGATGCAGCAGCTTACAGTTACATCCAAAATTTAGATTTTGTCATAATTTTTTACATAATGACTGTATACAGCAACCCTTTGCCAGTTTCATGCTTCAAAATGGCGTGTTATCTTTATATTCTCGTGCGGCCCATTACGGCCCCGTGTGGGAGTACCTTTGTTATTAGCGAGGCTACACACAAAGAGCGGGAAGGCGTCACGTTATGTTATCTGTTGTTTTTCTGGCTTTTGAAAAATGTTTGCTTTTAGGTGTATCTAACAAAGCCGCCAGTGAAGGGACATAGTTAGGTAGCTATTCTTATATATAAAATTCTCGTATCACAATGTTAGTTACCATACCTACTCCTCCGATACGGCTTGACTGATTTTTATGAAATTTTATATGCATATTCAGTAGGTCTGAGAATCGGCTACTATCTATATTTTTTTTAAGTTTTAGGTAGGTAGGTAGGGTAGGGTAGGGTAGGGTAAGGTAGGTAGGTAGGGTAGGGTAGGGTAGGTAGGTAGGTAGGTAGGGTAGGGTAGGGTAGGGTAGGGTAAGGTAAGGTAGGTAGGTAGGTAGGTAGGTAGGTAGGTAGGTAGGTAGGGTAGGTATGGTAGGGTAGAGTAGGGTAGAGTAGAGAGTGGAGTTTATGCTTTTGACCGAACGAAGTCTGTCGGGTCAGCTAGTATATATAAAATTTCAAAATAGTATTTCGAGACATAGCGAATCGCTAGATAACGACGCAGCTGATGAACTAGCAAGAAGAGCATTCAGTACGTCAGTCTGTAGACCCGAACCCATCGTACCCATCCCCTTCAACCAGCTACGCTGGTTGCTACAGGAGTGCATCCACACACAAGTGGAGAGCTGATGGACCTCAGCACCGGGCTGCAGACAGTCCAGGGAGGCTATGTCATCCTTAGATGGTAGGCTACCCAAGCGTATTCTACGCCTGGACAGGAGCGGCCTGCGTTTGGTGACGGGCACCATGACGGGACACTGCTTGCTAAACAAGCACTTCCACACAATAGACATGACGACAGTCCTCTGCGCAGTGCTTGCATGGAGGCTACCGGACCTACCGGCTGCGCCATGTATTGTTTAGTACAACTTATGAGATCATCTAGTCGTCCGCTCCGTGGCAGTGTTGCCAACTCTCTCTTGACGTTCCCTCGTTGCAGTCCTCATATCTTTAGCCTATGCTAAGCACGTTCCATATTGGAATAATGCCATTTGTTACAGAGGAAACTGTTGCGCATGTGCTTTTCGAATGCACAGGCGTCACCCAGATCAGAACAGAAACCCTCGGGGCACCCAGATCTTTCACAGATATTCTAGACAGGCCAGGAGACATTATAAACTTCTGGAGGGAGGTGGGCTGGTAGGAATAATCACCGATGGCCGCTATGGCTCACGCACAATGGTCCACATGAAGGACTAAGTGCGGAAACCAAACCTTCTAACATAGAACATAGTGTTTCGGGACTTCTTTGAAAAGCGCCTTTTTTCGTGTGTAAGTCAAAACGCGGAGGAATAGCTTCAGTATAACCATACATTTTTTGACGTTTATACGTGTCATAACTTTATTACACGTTTATTTGTAAGGCCTAATATATTATACACCGTGGCATTTTAGTCGTCTTACAAAGACAGCCCACTTCATGTATCCAATGACTACTAATCATTCATGTAATTTTTTTTTTTTAACATTTGTTTTTTTTTTATTTATTTTTTATTATAATTTTTGTCACATGACATAGTTTAAATCACCCTGTTACAAGTGCAGTCCGAGCCTTGTCATACAAGGGCGCCGCGGAATGGAGCGGCGACATCTTTATCAGAGTTCATTCACCCTAACGCAAAAATGTGTTTCTTACTATTTGCAACTTAAACTTAATCTAAATACATTCTGCGGCGCCCTTGTATCACAAGGCTCGGACTGCACTCGTAACAGGGTGTTTTAAACTATGTCATGCGACATAAATAATAAGTAATAAAAAATAAAAAAAACTCAAATGTAAAAAAAATAAAAATACATGAATGATTAGTAGTCATTGGATACATGAAGTGGGCTGTCTTTGTAAGCCGACTAAAATGCCACGGTGTATAAGGTTATAAGGTATAGCATAAGGTTAAGCATTACTCTGTGTCTTATGTGCGGTGGCCAGTACATGAAGCTATACGAAACTGTCAAATTTCTTCAAACGATTTTAAACTTTAAAATGTTGAAGGTTAAGTTCAAAATCGAATGAGAAAATCTGACAGTTTGTGGAAACTTGATGTGCTGGCGTCTGTACATATGTGTAATAGTTTTAGGCAAACGCTTTATCGTCAGACCTCAGTCTAAGTCAGTAATCCAGGCCGATCCTTAGTTAGGCATATATTATATCGTTGAGGAGATAGATACATTACTGACAGGCGTGATTTAATCTAAGGCTTTGTGTGTGAATGTAGTCTCTAGGGTTTATGTCAGTTTGCGAAGTTGTATTAGAGGCCATTTTCGTGTGAAATGCTCGATGTCTGAGGTTCAAGGATTTTTTTATTTGTTATTGCAAATTGGGCCTGCCAATTTACAATAACATATAAAAGAAACCTCTCTATACAAGTATTAAAAAAACAGGTCAAGTGCGTGTCGGATCACGCACAATGAAGGGTTCCGTAGTTGGTATGAATTTATCCCAAGAACAAACTTAACATTGTAGTTGAAAGACATGTTTTTCCATACGGAATGTATGGGAGAACATGTTTTTCAACTGTAAATGTAGGTTGGTCGACTATTATCTACTCGGTAACTTGAAGCCTACTTACATAGCTGTGATAGTTTTTCTTTTCATCATCATCATTTCAGCCGAAAGACGTCCAATGCTGGACATAAGCCTCCCCCCGTGGGTTGCCATAATCGCCACGCTTGGCAGGCGGGTTGGCGATCGCAGTATGGTGCTAAGAGTAGTTTTTCTTTTAACTTTGTTATATATACTAATGCTGTGATTTTTTTTTACATAGCCGAATACAACCATTTATCTGGTAGGGGAGGGGGGGGGGGTTGGCACTTGACTCTAACGAAAATTTGCACTTTAAAGCTTTATATTACGCAAACGGATCCCTGAATCGAAAAATGGTTTTCACAAACCCACAATATTTTTTAAAGGCCTATCTTATGATACCCCACACCATGGGACGGATGGGAAAATAAATATTATCGCCACTATGTGGACGAAGGGAGGGGGGGACTTTCTAGTACTAAGAGTCTCTGAGCTAAGCCGCGGACAGACAGACAGACAGACGGACATGGCGAAACTATAAGGAATCCTTGTTTACTACAGAACCCTAAAAAGGAAAACAAAGGGCATCAAATAATTCTTCCGCATCGCTGTCAACAAGAAAAGTGCCTAAAAGGTGTACGGCAATGCTGATTCTTTGGTCAAGAAATAGGCCAGCCCTCTGGTCTTTGGTCACGTGAAGAGTGGCCCAGCCGCTTGGCGATGTCTCGAAAAACTAAGTAAGCACTCGGACCCCATGGCCCTAGTGTTTTAACCCCCAAAAATACTACTAATTGATGTAGTTTGTCAATTTTATTATAAACAACTTATTTGCATTTTTTTTTTTGGGAAATTATCAAATAACTTCTCCCGCTCTGGGCGGAGCGGGAGGGCGTGTCAGACTGTTACTGGTTAAATCCCACCCGTGGTATTTCAGTTGACTTTGTGCCAGGGCCTCGGTATCCCTTTCGGACAAACCCGCAACCCTGGCGGACCCCATCAGTGCGTGCTGACATCTCTTTGAAACGCGCGTGGAACACAACGCGCCGTCGACCCTGGCTTGGTCCTTACCGGACGGCGAGCTGCCCATTGCTCGCCGTCAGCAAGCACGCGTTTACGGTGGCCGGGAATCGGCTATCGATTCTCGACACCCAGGGCGTCTCCTGCGGTGACTAGGGGCGTTAGGGCGCACAGACTACCGCTCCCTCACGCGTTCCGCCTCCACAACTTATTTGCCTGACTGTACAATCTAAAATGTCACATTAATATTTTTCCCAATTCCAAGATGGAAATAAAACTCTGATTGTCGAAGGGCAAATGTCACAGCAGCGTTTGTGTCGTGAATAAGTTAAACGTTGGTTTCGGCGCCTTGAGTTGGGCAGTTTATGAACAAAATCGAGGTCAAATAGAGTCTATCACTGCATTAGTAATTATGAAAATCGATCCCAAAGCTGGCTGAATGGATATGTATCGGGAAACTATGTTTTTATTATTTTTGTCCACACCAGTGGCGAAAGCACCATACAACACGATTCCCACCGGCTTTGCTTCAGAAGTTCGCATCAGCAACTCTATCGCTATTGAAATGGCACTTTAGGTCACGTGGCATCGCTTGATATGGATGAGAGTAAGCCGCTGTATAACTGGTTACGACAAAGACAGATATAGAAAAAATGCTTCAGCGAGAACGAGATGGAGGAATATTGCACATTTTATTTAGTTTTTACCTGTTCAACTATTGTATTCGATTCTTTATACTTATTCTAATAATAAATTTAGAATGATACGAGTATTACCTAATACAGTAAAGCTTATTTCTGTAAAACATTGTCCCCCCTACTTATAAACGCCGAGTAAAGTTACAATCACTCCAAACTTCAGACTTACCATAAATTTTTCGAGGTTCAAGTTTCGCATAATTTTTTTCCGCGTTTATTATTAAGGGGTTGAAAGTTTTGTTTATGTGATAGATAGATGCGATAGATGGTGTTAAATTAGGTAAAGGAAAGACTTACGACAAAAATGTACACCTCGCCGCTGGTCCACACAGCATACATATAACTTACTGCCAGCAACGCTCCAACACTTTGAGTTCATCATCATAGTTTCAGCCGAAATATACACATTGTTGGGCATAGGGCTCCCCCAAGCGTCACCACATCGACCTTCTTGTGCTTCTTGCATCCATCGGATTCCCGCAGCCATCACAAGGTCACCTTGTAGGAGGCCTTCCAACGCTGCGTTTTCCGGTACAAGATCACCACTGCAGAACCTTACGGCCCCATTCGCCATCAATTCTGCGAGCAATGCGCCCTACCATTGCCACTTGAGTTTGCCTATTATTCGCACTATGTCGGTTACCTTGTGTTACCAGCAACTAAATATAATTATGTTGCTGTAACAATGTGGCGCAAATTTTGTTTGCTATATGTAAATACAGTAAGAACCGCCTAACCACATAAAACATTTAATTTTCATGTTCAAAAATTACAAGTCCATAAATCAACTTAGCTTATCGCAGTCCACCATAACTCAATCAAATTAGCCTATCGTAGGCCACCATAACGACGTCTGCCGCGCTTCTGCAGTGCGTCAACAATGTTTGCTGAGTCACGCACAGACAGTTTTGATGCCACCTGGCGCAAAAAGACAGCCTCACTGCTAAGCAGATTGCGTGGGAGCAGTAACAGCATCCTGAATGTAATAGGCAATACATTAGACAGCCCACTGGTGTGGAGCCTCACCCAGAGGACTAAATCTCTCTTAGTCATTTACTATCATAGTTTTTAAGTTCATACTAACAAATAAATGTAATGGATCAATAGTTGTCTGAATAAAATATACATATTATTATTATTACTCAATGAACTTAGCCTATCGCAGTCCACTGCTGGACATAGGCCTCTCTGAGGGTGCGCCACAACACTCTGTCCTCCGCCTTCCGCATCCAGTCTGTCCCAGCCACCATTTTAAGGTCGTCCATAACTCCGCACACATAAATGGTTACATACGATATCTCCCATCAATTCTGATTATTTAAATAACTTACCATTCAAATGGATCGTGTTCGTTGAACCGAGCTGAAAAAAGGTGTTTCGAGAAACAACGTACTTAATTACCGAATGGAATTAATGTTTTTATGTGGGTACAGGGCATATTTTTGGAATGTAATTATTTCGTTGTTGGAATTTAAGAGTTATTTTTGAACGAAGACATGTGGTATCACATTAATTATGCATTGGAAATAATCGTTGAGATAATAATAAAAAGCTCAAAAAGCAAAATCCTCTGGTCATTTTAATAATGATAGCCGTGGTAATTGTGTTGAAATTGAAAGTAGTACGAGTATAATCATTTACTAAAATCATAATTATGAATAAGACTTTTTATCCACAAGGAATATAATGAATAAACATTATTAATACTGAACTTGAGGTGCATGATTTCTTCACAGTAGGTACAAAAAACTGCGTGTGGTGCCGGACGTAAAGAATAGCACCACCCCATTTCCTCCTGTGAGCGTCGTAAAAGGCAACTGAGGGACTTACCAGAGAATGGGCAGCAGCGTTCTCTATGCATTTTTAACACCATACTGCGATCGCCAACCCGCCTGCCAAGCGTGGTGATTATGGCAAATCCCCCCCCTTTTGGGGTTGGCCTATGTCCAGCAGTGGACGTCTTTCGGCGGAAATGATAATGATGATGAATACTGAACTTGAGGTGTATGATTTATTCATAGTAGGTACAAAAAAAAAAAAACACGTTAGGCCTCATTTACGGCTTCGAGCGATACGACTTGCGACGCGACACATAGTGACATGCAATTATTATTATTATTAATCATTTAGTTATTGCATTAATCCCTCCTGAGAGAATCCCCCTCAGTGGAAAAAACTGAACCCTAATGTAAAAAAATCACTTTCAGGGGATCTTGGAATAAGTTATTTTTTGTTTTTTCAATTCTAGTTTTCCCCCCTTAGCGGGATTATCAGGGGTGAATTCTAGACTATTTTAAGATTCCACTTTTCCTCCTAAGGGGGATTTTCAGGGGGGATTTGTGGAATAAGCCTGACACGCGCACAGGTGACGCGCGCACAGTCGACGCGCGCACAGGTGACGCGCGCACAAGTGTCGCGCGCCCGTGTCTCTCGATGCACGAACGATTTCCGACTATCGGCTTCGCGTCGCGTGAAAGTTGCATCGCGGTGACTCTCGGACATTCTCTTAAACTTCTTAAATTTTTTTTTCACCGAAGTTGTTGTCAAAAGACGCGTGTCGCTTGAGCGTGTAGCTCGTAGCCACGGGGTATTTGATCATGGAACATTACTAAAAAGGAAATCCAAGACCTGCTTTTTAGGGTTCCGTAGTCAACAAGGAACCCTTATAGTTTCGCCATGTCCATCTGTCTGTCTGTTTGTCCGCGGCCCAAGCTCAGAGAATCTTTGTACTAGAAAGCTGTAATTTGGTATGGGTAGACATATTAATTTTTTTGGATATCTCCCCTACATCATCGGACTTATGAACATCGGAACATCGAAATTCGGAATAAAATATTTTAGAGTATTTGGGTGTTCCCCTCCCCTACACGTAAAGTGAGGATGATAATAATTATTTTTTCGTCTATTCCATAGTGTGGTGTATCGTTGGATAGGCCACTCAAAAATATTGCAGGTTTTTAAAAACCATTCTTCGTTTCACGGATCCGTTTGCGTAATAATAAGCTTTAAAGTTCTAATTTTTGTTAAAGTGACCCCCGTGCAAGCTAAATGGATGTAATTGCATATGTGAAAAATTCACAGCAGTAGTAATATATAAGGTGTATCTATTCATACACGAAATATTTTAAAAGGACCATCTATAGGTGGTAAAAAAAGCCATAGCAGCGAAAAAATCTTTATCTAAGTGTTTTATATTCTTACATAATTATTATAATTTAAAAATTGCTTGAGACATTTTGCAAATGAGTTGCATTTTCCAAAATTTTACTTATTCTATGAATGATCCGCCCGGACGCGGCGACGGTGGCGGCACGAGTGCGGTGAATTTTGATAATTAATCATCATATTAAGTCATTTTTAATTATTTAATTTTTTAATTAATATACACAGATTTAAAAAGAAATCGTTTCCATGGCTTCTTTACCACCTAAAGGTGTATCTCTTAAAATATTTCGTGTTTGAATAGATACACCCTATATAACGAAGTTAAAAGGAAAACTGTCACAGCTAAGTAGGCTTTACAAGTTACCGAGTAATAGTCGACCAACTTACGTTTGCAGTTGTTTTTTTTTAACTACAATGTTAAGTTTGTTCTTGGTATAAATTCGTCCCAACTACGGAACCCTTGATTGTGCGTGGTCCGACACGCACTTGACCAGTGTTTATGTTCTTTTTTCTGTGGTATTCTACCAGCCAGTATTTATTTTTGCTATTTGAAAGCGAGCGGGGTTTATTAACTTCACGATTTTTTCTTCATGACTTCTTTAGGTATATCTTTCGTTAAATCTTACTCTGGGTGCCAGAGTTCATCGAAAACACTCTTTCCCTTAGTTGTAACCCTGCATATTGTTTAGATTAGTGTGTTGTTGTTGTGTTGTTTGTGTGTTGTGTGTGTGTTGTGTGTTAAGTGTGTGTGTGTTGTGTTGTTTATTGTTAAGTGTTGTACAACTGAAGGTAAAGTAAGGTTTTTTTTTTTAAATTTATTTCTTCATCCATTTTGTTTTAATTTGCTGTTCGTTAGGAAAGACGAAGACCTGTTAACATTAGTATGCAAATGTATTACAAAAAAGCTCTATCAAAGTAAGTTTAAACAAGCTTTCAAGTTGTAAAAGTAGCAAAAGTTCAAGATAATTTAACAGTTTCGTTTGATGTAGCCGCTAGTTATCTGCATAACTAGCTACTAGTTATTTTCATAACTGGCTACTAGTTATGAAAATAAAGGGCGATGTAGATGAGATCCGCTGACTACCCGCCAGTTTGCAAGTCTCGTTTTTCCATTCGTTAGCGCGGCTGGTTCGGACGTAAATCATTTTATGTGGCGCAAACAGCGCTATCTCTCATACCTGCTATGGTTTTAAGAGTAGATATACGTATGTGTATGTTGTTGTGACGTCATTTATGAGACTGTCTTCCTGAATAGTGTATAGCTTTTATTCGTAGATTTTACACTGAAAGAAATGGTTGCATAACTGTAACAAAAACTTGGTTACTGTTTACACAAAAATTGTGACTTGCGAACTAGATGTTATCATATAATATCATATGCACACAAAAAAATGGTTTTGTTTAATTTAAGCAAAGTTTATTTCCTTATAACTAAAGTTTTGTTATTTTTGAAGTAACTTAATTAGTTCGGCTAATTATTTCTTTCAGTGTACCCCTTTCTAGGACCCTATTTATATGACAAAATTAATTAAATTCTTGAAATGTACTCAATGAATAAAATATCGATGAAAAAATCCGTATCTCTCTGGCTTTTGAAGTTAACATAAGATCAAACTGAAAATTTTAAGTAATGATGTAACTAATTGTCGGATTTGTAAACCTAAGGACGCCATAATTTGAATCTACTACACCCTCTCACACACATACACTCACCTCCCACACCATACACACCCAGAGGACACCAACCGTTTCATTCTTTTAGAGTAATTAAGTTGTTTGGAAAATCATATACAATGTTTGTAAATATGTGAGCACCATGTACGTATCGCATTTATTTATTTTTCTGTCATTACTTCACTTTTCATTCTTTTTACCAATTGTGGTAAGTATTTTTTTTATTTTTTGGTCTAGGTACATCGTCTTCACCTATAATTATTAATTAATGTATACAAACTATTGTTAACATTTTAAAAGAGTAAGTATGGAGTTTCTTGCCCATTCTTCTCCATACATAACTACCTTTTGGAAGGCGCAACTAGAATCAATTAACTATTCATGTAATTTTTGACGTTCAAAAGTGCATCTTCGTGCCTATTTGAAATAAATGATTTGATTTGACTATAAATTGTTTCCTTTTATAATAATAATAATAATACCAGCCTATAACTGTCCCACTGCTGGGCAAAGGCCTCTTCTCATACAGAGAAGGCACGAGCATTGATCACCACGCTTGCTCAAGACGGGTTGGTGATTTCAGACTTATATTAACTATAAGTCCAGGTTTCCTCACGATGTTTTTCCTTCACCGATGTCAGTAATGTCCAAGATAAACTCAGAAAGTACATATGACTTGAAAAAGTCACATTGGTACTTGCCCGGATTTGAACCCACAACCTCATGCATGAGAGGCGAGGCCTTAACCAACGAGCCATCATGACACTACCAACGGGCCATCATGACACTTTCCTTCCTTTTATACGTTAGCTCATACTTGCATATTTTATCTAGTACGAGGGTTTGAGGCGCTGCATGCTGAAACACATGCTATAAACCTAGTTCGGCAGCAGATTCTAATTTTATACAATATAACTGTTTCACGTTTAAGAATAAGTATAAGTAGCTAAGACAAATTGTGTAACATGTATATTATTTTAGGTCTAATAAATATTATTATTATTATAGCCCCAAGCGTATAGGAAGTTCCTCGTTGGTCTAATAGTCACAAGCGTTTCTGCTGAGCATGAAGTCCTGGGTTCGATTCCCAGGTCAGGCAAAGTGTTATTGGGTTTTTCCATAAGGAATTTCTAAGTAGCAGCTTGGATTTATGCCCAGTTGATCGCAATTGGCACGTATTATTAAGTATTAAGTTAAAGGGACATAAAAACATTTTAACGAAAAAAATACCGACTTCCAAAAAAAAAACACTACAAAGTGAAAAATAACTTTAATGTGGGAAGTCGCTGTCTTTGGATCTGTATTTTAGTTTATTGCCACCGACTTCCGATATTATAGTTATTTTTCACATTTTAGGTAGTGTTTTTAGGAAGTGTATTTTTTATTGTTAAAAGTCTTTATTTCCCGCTTTTTAGTGGTTCTGTATTTATCTAAGTTACAATAGCCAAATGTCAACTTGCTCATCGCCTTTTACAAAATATTGCTTTTCCCGATGCAGTTGCAGTTGAGGAGTTCTCCTGATATTTCACCATCAGCTCCATTTCACCATTCGCATTGTGACGAGCATTAAAGCTGTATATTACGCAAACGGATCCCGGATTTTAAGTTGAAAAATAGTTTTCAAAAACCCAAAACATTTTTGAACGGCCTATCTAACGATACCCCACACTATGGAATAGACGAGAAAAAAAAATACTGTCCCCACTTTACCCTAAAAAAAATATGTTTCAAGATTATATTTAAAAAAATACCTTTTATTTTATCTAGAGCATCTCAGAGTGTTACCACTAAGGTTCCGACTCTTTAACCGGACTTTCCTGTGGCTGCCTTAAGCTCCTAACGAAACTTAATGCCTCCAGCCAGGGCGTAAAAACTATAAACTAAACGACTGCTGCTCGCTAAGGGCACCCCCTGTGGGGTACGAACCTCGGCTTAGGGCAGCGTCGGAGGGAGGGTGGCAAGGGCCCGACGGTGGCTGGATAAAATCAGTGTTTTGATTATTATCGTGGGGGTTTTGGATTACATGCTGCTCAGCTAAAACGCGTGCTGGCGCTTCACTTACAGTCAAGGGTCGGGGAGGACTATTCGTTAGTCGGGGATTTCGCACGGGGCCTTGGCGGCGAGGTCGGAATGACGAAAAAAAAATATATATAAAAAAATACCACTTTGTCGGCGTGCTTAATATGTATACCCATGCGAAACTACAGCTTTCTAGTAGGTACTAAGAGTCTCTGAGCTAAGCCGCGGACAGACACACATATAGACAGACAGACGGACAAAACTATAAGATATATTTTGGTATTTATTTGGTGGAGTATTTGTTTTTTTTTTCCAATTTATTCGATTATTTTGATTTTAATTTATTTGTTTTTATTTGATTTGATTTATTTTATATGATTCTAAATGTTTGGCAATGGGTGTTATTTACCTGAAATAAATGAATTTATTTATTTATAAGGGTTCCAAGGGTTTATAAGGAATCCTAAAAAATGTATGGATATTTTTTCTTTTACATATACAATAATCTTCTTCTGCAAAGATTGTATCTTTCCCAGCTGAATCACAGTTTCCTTTTGCTTATCCAACATGAAAATAAATCTCCGTAAGGTAGATAAACAAAGTGCAAATAATCTATTTGCGTTCTATTCCTCTGTTTGCTACGGCAAATATAGCGCAGCCTACGCCGTAGCCCCGTAGCCGTGCTACGAGTAATGACGTCTGCTTTATGTTGCTACGGTTATATCTTGATTTTGTGGGACTTACCTATTACCCGTTTTGCAAGTATTGTAAGGCGATACAAATAACGTCATGTTTTATAATCTACCAACTGAGATTTTACGAGTAAATTGTACAATGTAATAATAGTAAAAAAGCTGAAAACAAATTTACTTTTAAAAGAAAAGTTCGTAACCACTACTTAAGTCAGACTAAATAACTCTCAAATGATAGTCTAGTCATAGTAATTATTATAAGGTGGTATTTGTTAAAATATCTATTAGTTTATTTTATTTGTATATGTGTATTAGTATCAATAAAACTATATAAATTCTCTTAATCAAGAAGTTAGTATTTTTGTCATTATTTTTGTAACCTACCACTGTTTTTATATTTAACCCAAAGGTTGACTGGTAGAGAATGCCTTGTGACATTAAGTCCGCCTATGTACCACTATTGTACATGAAGTTTAAATAAATAAATAAATAGAACATTTTTGCTAAGGCCGTGAAATAAATAAAATAATAATAATAATTATTTATTTGACACAGAACAGGTTAAATTTGAACAGATATACAAGACACATTAAAATTTTCTTAACTTTATACTGAAGGCATCTGTGTCTGAACTAGATAAACATATCTGTATCTCAGACATCAGCGCTCTTCCTTATGATGACCATTATATTACTAACTTAGACATATTAATAATACGAGGTATAGGTATCATTACACAGAGAAAAAAAAAAAAAAAAGTTTAGAACAATATAAACAAATGGTGTGTGGAGTGTTATCCTCTCAGTGTGTTGTGTGTGAAAGTGAGTGAAAGAGTGTGAGAGGGTGAGTTTAAGTGAGGTTTATTTAACTATCTTTAACAAGTTTTCTGTCTCATCATATGTAAATAGGTAATTGCAGGTCGAGTATAAAGTTTGAAGGCCGAGTTTTCTATTGGCAAATACTTTACGTGTAACAGGCGCCTTAAAAGAGTCAAAGCAACGATTTCTTTTATCTTAGTGTTTTTATTATTACGTAATTATTATAATTTTAAAAATTGCTTGAGAAATTTTGCAAAAAACCTTTACTTACTTATTCTATGAATGACCCGCCTAGACGCGGCGGTGGTGGCGCGAGCGCGGCGCCTTTTGATAAATTAATCATCAAACAATTTTTATTTTTTTTATTTTTAAATAATAAATTTACATGAAAAAAAAAATCGTTTTCATGGCTTCTTTACCACCTATAGGTGTATCTCTTAAAATATTTCGTGTATGAATAGATACACCTTATATATAAAACACAAAGTATGTCTACCTATGTCCGTTATAGACTTCGAAACTACTGAACGGATTCCAAAAATTCTTTTTGCATTTGATAAACCAATTCTTGACGAAGGTACACACCTTATACACACCTTATATATAAAACACAAAGTATGTCTACCTATGTCCGTTATAGACTTCGAAACTACTGATTGGATTCCAAAAAATTCTTTTTGCATTTGATAGACCTATTCTTGACGAAGGTTAAAGGCTATTTAATATCACGCTACGACCTTTAGAAGCCGGGAAATAAGAGAAAAAAGGCAGAAAGGACACGGATTCTGAAAATAATTAATTTTTTTGCGCAGGAGCACGCACACGCCGGGTATCCGCTAGTAATGAAGGCGACAATAACCGAATTTTAATGATTTTATACTGAAGATCACGTCTAAACGTCTCACGTGTTAATGATTTTGATAAAATATATGTTAAATGAGAGCATTTTCTTAATTGACGGCACGGTTGGCGCAGTGGTGAAGCGATTGACTGCTGCGCTGCGTGTCGCGGGTTCGATTCCCGCACGGAACAAATATTTGTATGATCTACAAGTAGTTGCTCCGGGTCTGGCTATTTGTTTAGTGAGTTTAAATGTTTGTAAACGCACCCACGATACAGGAGACGTTTTAAAAAAAAAATATTACTTAATATATTGATATTTTAGATTATGTTTGTTTATATTACATAGTGAAATTAATTTGTAAAGTTAAGTCTAACGCGGACAAAAAACTGAGAATCACGCAAAATCTATCATGCGAATGTTTTTAAACTTTCACCTTTTTAAAGATAATTTAATTATTAATCTTTTAGTATACGTGTTTTATTAAACAACCTTTTGTTTTATGTATAATAAATCAATAATGCGTCTTATTTGGGACAGCGCTCTTGGATGGGCGAGTCCTATTACTGGCTGGACGTACGACGTGTTGCGTGAGCTCAGTACAGAACACGCAAGCTAACCACTCAAGGTCACTGGCATATATCTGCGTCTTAATATATTATGTCCCAGATCCTTCACGGAAAAACAGATGCTCCTGAAATGCACAACAAACTGTCCCATCTGTTTGCTCGGATAAACTATAGCTGTAATAAGAGGCACAGATTGTTTGCCGTGCCTCGGAGTCAAATCGTCGCTTCGGTCGAGCCCGGTCTCCTGTCCCTCGCACACTCTCTTAGACGTTAAGCGTGACTGTGATGTGTTCGCGGATGAATGGAAGCAGATCTTTTCAGAATGTCTGGAGTATTGTGAGATGAGCGTATGACTGTCGAGTAATTTTATACTTTAAGTGTCTTTAACTGTGTGTCTTTAACGAATGTGATAGGGATGATGCCTGGGTGAAAAAAAAAGAAAAACTGTTTAGTCCGTCAATCAGATAATAAAAAAATATTAGACACGTATTTTTGGCTTATTCCACAAATCCCCCCTGAAAAATCCCCCTTAGGAGGAAATGTGGAATATATAAAAACCAGTCTAGAATTCAACCCTGATAATCCGGCTTATTTCACTAATCCCCCAGAGAATCCCCCTTAGTGGGGAAAATTAAACCCAAATGAAAAAAAAAATCGCTTTCGGTCTTGGAATAAGTTTTTTTTTCAATTCTAGTTTTCCCCCCTATGCGGGATTATCAGGGGTGAATTCTAGACCGTTTTTTATAGATTCGACTTTTCCTCCTAAGGGGGATTTTCAGGGGGGATTTGTGGAATAAGCCGTATTTTTTGCTTTATCATATTAATAAAAAATGACTTAGATAAAACACATTAAACTTGGGGAGTGGGGGCTCGTTACGTCACAGCTCAGTATAAAATCTAATGAGAAGTGATGTCATGCCACATTTGAACTCAATGTATCGCCGTAATGTTTTGATCACGTAAAAAAAGAAAAAATACGTGTCCAATATTTTTAATAATCTACATGACGAACAAAAAAAAATTTTTTAGCCTATTGGCCTTGACCATTTTATATTAAAATTAGCTGGATCCCGCGGTTTCACCCGCGTAAGTTTCCGTAGTTTATAGACAAAAATTTTGCTACTCTGGGTTACAATATTGCAAATATTAATAAATAATTGCCTTCCTGATAAATTAGCTTTCCATTGGTGAAGAAAGAATAAAAGAAAAATTGTTAAAATCGGTCCAGCAGTTTCAGAGATTTTTCGATATATTTCGATACAAACAAACAAAAAAAAATCTTTCCTCTTTATAATATTAGTATAGATAAATAAATCGCCGCGATTATCTCGTCCGTGGAGATGGCGCCAGCAGAGTTCATCTACATCCATACTAATATTATAAATGTGAAAGTAACTCTGTCTGTCTGTCCGTCTGTCTGTGTTTCGTCGTTTTCACACCTAAACCGCTGTACCGATCATCATGAAATTTGGCAGTGATATAGTCTGGGATATGGAGAAGGACATAGGCTACTTTTTTACGCGATAACAGACATCCACGCGGGCGGAGCCACGGGAAAAAGCTAGTATATTAGTAAAGTTACTAAGTAGTAGTAGTGCTTGAATTATCAAATAAACAAGTTTCATATTTCTCGCTTTTCAATAAATTCTAATGCTATGTGTTCAAAGTGTTCGGTTATCTCTGTATAGGAATAGGGGTTTCCTCAGTTGGCTATTACTTAGCCGCCCTGATTGTTCCCAATTCGGGGACTCAGAACTCTCTTTTCTTTATTACGCTAGGCTATTTGCGTACCGTATACCGTGTGGTGCCGAACGTAAAGAATAGCACCACCCCATTTCCTCCCGTGGGTGTCGTAAAAGGCGACTAAGGGACTTACTAGGAGAATGAACAGCAGCGTTCTCCATGCACTTTTAACACCATACTGCGATCGCCAACCCGCCTGCCAAGCGTGGCGATTATGGCAAACCCCCCCAAATTGGGGGAGGCTTATGTCCAGCAGTGGACGTCTTTCGGCTGAAATGATGATGATGATTTGGGGAGTGATATAAGTTACCGTAGGTGAGCATCAAGTCGCTTTGTACAACAATCTATAACACTACATTTTACATTGTAACTTTCGACTGCAATATACATACATAGCCTTCTTACACGCCTTCTTTTCATGGGGGTAGGCAGAAACTATAGAACGCCACCTGTTACGCTACTTACATATTCCTTTTGCTTCGTTTACATTCATACATCTGGTCATACACGCACGCCGGTTGCGAGTGCTACGCACCTGACCTTTCTGAAGAACATCACTAATTAGGTCACTATATGTTCTCTTAGGGCGTCCCCTCCCGGCGTTTCCACTCACATCTGCCTTGTAAATACCTTTTCTTAGTCGCCCTTCAGTCATCCAAACCATCTAAGCATACTCTTTTATATTTTTGTTACTAGATCTTCTTTTAAAATACACCGTTGCCTCATCACATCATATTTAGGGTTCCGTACCTCAAAAGGAAAAAAACGGAACCCTTATAAGATCACTCGTGTGTCTGCCTGTCTGTCTGTCCGTTTGCCACAGCCAATTTGCTCCGAGTGTAATGTACCAATTAAGTTAAAATTTGGTGTACATAATCAATTTGAGTGACCCAAACACGGACGTGAATCGTAAATAAATGAATTTGGAATATTGGGGTCAGTTTTGGGGGGCAAACAAGAAAATTAAAAATAAAAGTTTTGCAAACTGTACCGTGTGACGTATCAAATGAAAGGGCTTACTGTGAGGGTCTCAATTTTTTTTTATAATTTTAAAATATTTTTTTAAAGTTATAAGTATACATATATAGACGAAAATTGACCATTCCCTTATCTCCGAAACTACTTAACCTAAAATTTTGAAAAAAAAAAAATACAGAAAATAGTTCTGTACTTATAGATTACAGGAAAATCTATAAGAAGTTTAGGGTCTTAAAATAATATGGTAAATCTCTTGATATTGTGCGTACAAACTTACATTTGCAGTTGGAATATATGGGAGATTATGTTTACCAACTACAATGTTAAGTTTGTTTTTAGAATTAATTCTTCTCAAGTACGGAACCCTTCATTGTGCGTGGTCCGACACACTTGTCGGTTTTTTTAGCCTATCATTCATTGTCACGTCACACATGCTTCGCTGGAAACGCATTTCCACAGCATTTATTCTACTTTCATGCTTCTTTTGCCACACCCAACATTCACTTTCATACATAAGTGTAGGTACCAGCAGACCGAGCTCGCCGGTTCGACGGCACGTTGTGTTCCACGCGCGCCTCGATGAGATGTCACCACGAACTGATGGGGTCCGCTAGGGCCGATGCCTGCCAGGGTTGCAGGTTTGTCCGAAAGAGATACCGTGGCCCTGGCACACAGGCAGCTGAAGGAACACGGGTGGGTTTTATTCAGTAAAAGTCTGACATGCCCTAGCTCCGCCCACAGCGGGAGAAGTTATTTGATGTTTTTCCACCCAAAAAAAAAGGCACCAGCCCACCATTGTGAACAGCAATATTATATCAAACAAAAAGCATTAGATATTCCGACAAGCTCGCAATCTCCCTCGATTCATTTTCAATGAGCCCCGACCAGCTTGTCAAGTCGTTAAAACGTAGTACTGAGCTATAAAACCAGCAATTTGCCTGTATCTGTAATTAAATCTTTGGTGTTTCTAAACATTGTTCGTTGCGAAGTTACAAACAATTTTCGGTTCCCATTTTTATTATACACCATCATTACCCAGCTATGTTGGGGTCGGCTTCCAGTCTTACCGGATACAGCTGAGTACCAGTATTTTACTTGGAGCGACTGCGAATCTGGGGCCTTACTCCCGAAAACGATTCGAATCGTAAACGAAGATCGACATAGGTTCGAGTAATATCAGCGTCGTTTTATGCGTATCCGGCGGATTACGTCATTGTCAAGTTCTTTATGTCTTCTAGATAGTTATCTCACTCGATCTGAATAAAGTAGCTTTTTTGATATCGTGTAATTTGACTTTTAGTTTTAATCCAACAACACGATATCTATCTGTCAGCTGGCGTGCGGAGTACGAACTTTTTGATCCTCACAAATCTTTCGATCGAAGTTAGTTTCGCTTCGAACCACCGCACGATCGTGCACTAGTGTCGGATTCAAGAGTATGGATCGGCATTTAATTCGAATCCAACTCGATTGATTCAGAACTCGATGCTGTCGGGAGTAAGGCCCCTGATCTCTACCGCCCAGTTACTGGGTAATACGATATCCCTTGGTAATACTGGTTATCAGACATTCGGGTTTCTGACGACCCGTAACAACTGTCAAAGATCTACAAATAACAGCCGGGTTCAACGGCTCAACGTGTTTTCCGAGGCACGGAGGAGTCTTGGTATGTTAAGATGGTCACCCATCCACGGACCAACCGCGACAAGCGTAGCTTAAGCTGATCGGTCGACCCGTGCGGCTGTTATTGTGTAGCCACAAGCCCCTTATTATTTTTATTATACGTATGCTTCTTTTAATTACCAGTCAGAGGGGTATTTATTTTTTTAAACTTTGCGCCTCACTAGGTTTTTCTCCTGTATTGTAGGTGCGCTTACAAACATTTAAACTCACATACACAAATAGCCAGACCCGGAACAACAATTCGTAGGTCATACAAATATGTGTTTCGTGCGGGAATCGAACCAGCGACACGCAGCGCAGCAGTCAATTCGCTTAACCACTGCGCCAACCGTGCCGTATAATCTTAAATTTGTCATTATCACCACACTAATTAGGCGATTGTAGTTTCTTGTCGTGATCATATTGATAGATGAATAAAATGCTTATCTTTTTGTCTTTATTTATCTATTTTATTTATCTAGCTTCTGCCCGTCACATCGTCCACGTCAAATTTCGACCCCCGATCCATCGCGTCGCATCTCATCGCCCGCCCGCGCTGTTACTTCGGTTTCGCTTAGCGTTAATTCTGTTGTTTTTTTTTTCTAATTAGGAGCGATAGCCTACATGAATTAGATCACGCGAGCGACTCGGTCTCGCAGCGTCTTCTTATACAATATATAAAATTCTCGTGTCACAATGTTCGTTCCCGTACTCCTCCGAAACGGCTTGACCGATTTTTATGAAATTTTATATGCATATTCAGTAGGTCTGAGAATCGGCTACTATATATTTTTTTTTAAGTTTTAGGTAGGTAGGTAGGGTAGGGTAGGGTAGGGTAGAGTAGAGTAGAGTAGGGTAGGGTAGGGTAGGTAGGTAGGTAGGTAGGGTAGGGTAGGGTAGGTAGGTAGGTAGGTAGGGTAGGGTAGGGTAGGGTAGGGTAGGGTAGGTAGGTAGGTAGGGTAGGGTAGAGTAGTGGAGTTTATACTATAGTTTTTGACAGAACGAAGTCTGTCGGGTCAGCTAGTTGTTTTATAAAAGTGTAGGCGCTGCTCATACGGACGGCGATTGCTAAATTTCAGGCTAGCTAAAGGAGTGGAACTCTCTGCCTGCGTCTGTCTCATACAAGCCTAATGAATTCAAAGTGAGAGTGAACAGGATTCTTCTGGGTAAGCTCACTCCATCGTTGACTCTTTCACCTCTGACCTAGACTAGATTCAAGAGCAAACCCATTGTAGAATAAAAAAATAAAAATTACTGTTTCTTGAATGCTCTTTGTCTTTGCGAATGAACTGCAAAAAATGGATCCCAGGCAACATTCGTGTGTTCTTACCAACTGCGCGGTACACCAGGGTGTTAAACAAAAATATTCTGGTCTTTTATTTCTGGTATTCTGGTAGTTGCACGTAATTCTTTGAAGGCAGGGTAAGGTAAGGTACGCTCAAAGCCGTGAAGCACATGGTACTTCTACCTTTACAAATTATTTAATCACTGGCTAAAGAAACACGTTAGAAAAAGGTCTCTTGGGTTCTGATAAATAACTATAGATACACATTATGACGTGCCAGCAGCTGCCAACTATTTAGATCTATTTTATTTAATTTTTCTGTTACTGTTTTACTCGAGTTAAACTTATTTTTCTTTCTTTCTTTCTTTATAACTTCAAGAAACAGTTGCTAAACCATCTGTTACCTACAGATTTCCTAAGTTAAGATAAGTTAGTTATTTGTAAACTGTGCATATAGAGCCATAGATATTCGCAATTTAGTTCCAAGCGACCACTTACTAGTCCTCGGAAGCATGATGCGTTAACGAAGATCGTCCAACCATACAGACTTGTGTCTGAAGGTATATCTATGTTGTGCCTTTGATACTCGAACCTACACGTGTAAGTTTTAAGATTAGATGGACACAGGGAAAATCTCCTTCGTTCCACACTAGGATTATTTCCTGATTGATTTTGTTAGTTAACGAAGCAGAAAAACCCGTGCACTCTATTAATATTTTCACTAGGTAGGTATAACAATTTATTTAACCAAAAACAAAAAAAAAATTGTTTGTTATAAGATATGCACAAACTATGTAAATTAATTAAAAAAAGCAAATTATTTAATAAAACAAAAACCCGACTGTAAAAACAAATAACTGAAAAGGGAAAAACAAGCATTATAATCTAAAGAATGTTGGTATCACAGGCGGGGACAAACCAATAACCTGAAATACGGTGTAACTTTTATTTGTGGGCCTGCGATACCAAAATTCTATAGATTATCATAATTAATAAAGCTAAAAAGCTTGAAGAAAAGCAAATTATTTAATAAAACAAAAAACCCGACTGCAAAAACACAACTGAAAAGAGAAACCTTCTGCTCCCTTTTTTGTATTTGCAGATGCAATATATAAAAACTATATAGCCTACGTCACTCCCACAATTAAGATGAATCTAACGGCACCTCATATCGCACCTTTAAAGAAAAATCGTTACTACTCGTATACGAAATTTTTCAAGAGTTGAGTTACTAATGCCATCCTTATTAAAATTAACTTTTCAGAATTTTATGTTATAGTGTAAATAAATAATATTTATCATTATCACCTCAAAAGATGGCTCAAAGCACCTGATATTAAATTCTATTGCGAATAAGTCGTGCATTTTTTTAAATTGAAGCTCCTGTGTAAAATTTTATATTTTCGTTTAGTAACGGTTTATCTTTAAATGTGCGTATGTTAAAATCCATCAAGACGTTTAGGCTACAGAGCGTGCCAAGAAATGCCAGCCCTCTGGTCACGTGACGTGCCGACCAGTCGGCGAGAAAACATACACATACTTGTAATTTATTATTGTTTTTCTTTTCTTTCAGACTAAACAGTTTTATTTTTATTTTTAACAATAGCCCTCGCAGCTATTGTCGCTGCGGGTATTATTCAGATTTCTTTATCGTAAACCTTGGCAACATTTTGTATTGTTTTACTCAGAAGTATTATATTCAATCGACCGATTGGAAGTTATACGAGAAGCCAGAATTTCGTAGAAAGAGTAGGCGGAAAGGATAAAAACAACTCTTGAAGGTTTACCACGACACAACTCCTGTATCCAGGAAAGGTGTTTACCACGTTTTGTGGTTGTATTGAGGTTATGAGGAACAGGGTGTAAAGTTCACTTATCCTCTATAGACAAGGGAGGATCCTCCGTGATGTGTCTGGTGGGCTACTGCCCGACGGTTGATGTCTGGATGTTGTATGTATACCAGGCGCGCGGTAAATTCTGCTTGCGCGACTCAGGATTTGTGTGACGTTAGGTCTTTAATGCGTAGCGTACGTCTGAATTTTCAAAAATCGTACGAACTCGTCATAATTATGTTGTTAACGAGGACGGTTGGTAGGTTGGTATAGGTACAAACCAAGGCTTTAATACCGGTAAATTTTCATAACGTTACCTTGTATTGACAGAGTTAACGTTATTATTAAAATAACTGTAATCGATTTAACGTTATTTATGCGACTATTAATTTTGTCGTTATTTTAAACGGGTGAGATGTAAGTAGGGGGGATTGAGGGGTGCGGCGCGGCAGGATCCCGCCCTCGCGCCTCTCTGATGCCGTGCCGATCCAAACGTTGCCTGAATCTGCCTGATTCTTACCCACAGAACGGCAACGTAGCTAAATTAACGTTAGTTATCGTATTTTTGTTAATGTTAATTAACGTTGTATTACTGGTAATGTTATCAAGTAACGTTAAATTTTTGTAACGTTAGTAGGTATAACATTGAAATTTAACGTTACGTAACGGTTATTATTTTGTTATTTGGTAACGTTAACAAGCCCTGGTACAAACATTGTGCAGTTATGCAACTAATCAAGTTGGCTATTGATTTCTGATGGTTGATACACTGTCCGATAGTATTTACTTAGATAACAGGGCCAGTTACTCGGATCTGGTTATGCCATCGATCCGTTTAGTAATTTGACCAATTTCGGGTTCAACTCTATGGTAGTTTTATTTATTTTTTATTTTATTTATTTGGCTCACCAACAATTGAATACACCTATACAAAGTTAAGAAATACATCCAATAGCTGTGGTAAAGGGGTAGGTAATAAAATTGTAATAGTTTATATGTAGATATAATTTGATTCGTCATTCGTGTTGCACGAGCCACTAGCGCCACTCATAAAAAAAAAATATCTCGTGACTGAGAAGGAATTATGAAATCAGCTCAACAGCGACCTCGGTATGTGTGTTCTAATAACTTTTTTTTTTAATGTTTTTTTTTCCTTTTTATTTAATGTTCTGATACCTTTTTTTAAAGTTTCATATTGAGATACGGAGCCACAAAATTAATTCTAAAGAAAAACGACCACATTCCTCTAGATCGTATTTTGTTGCTTCGTGTCTCAATATGAAACTTTATAAAAGGTATACAAGTACATTCTATATTCCATTTACTATAGCATTAGACAAATAACGGCGAAATAACGACAGTTATTGTTTAATATTGTTGAAATTACTGCACTTTAGAGTTATTTTTTTAATATAAATGGTAAATAGATTAGGTACAGTATTATGGTATTTATCGTGAAATAACGGAGTTTATTATAGAATAGAATAGAATAGAATACTCTTTATTATGTACACCATAAAAATTACAGATATAAATGTAGAACTGTTACATAGGGTGTCACAATGGGCGGTCTTATCGCTAAAAGCGATCTTTTACAGACAACCTTTGGATGGATCAAAAGTAGAAGGAGAGACAATACTGCAGGTATTTAGTGGTGTACCACTTACATATATACAATAAATACATATACACAAAGCATATAGATACTTATCCATATAAATATATATATATATATATATATACACACACAATAATAAACATGATACAAGAGCAAGGAACTTTAAGTAATGATGATGTTTAAGGAGAGAGGAACGTTTACATCGAAATAACGAAAGGGTGAGAACAGTTATTTGTCTAATGTTATAATAAATGAAGTACAGACACACTTACCGAGGTCGATGTTGAACCGTTTTTCATAATTCCTTCTCAGTCACGAGATTTTTTTTTTAAAGGAGTGGACCGATGTATGCGCTCTTAAATAAGAATTAATCATACTAAGGTGAAAAACACAAACAAAAATTGAAGTCTGTTCGACTGACTAGGTAATTGATCTGATTTGATGAATAAATAAACAAAAAACAGAAGTTACAAAAAATTGGTTGTCTGTAAAGTTGGTTTACGGACGATAGTTTAATGTGACAACGTCATAACAAAACATTGATGCGGCGAGCGTACAATGAGCGTAACGGGACAATGAGCGTAACGGGACAATGAGTCACCCTTTTTCGTGCATGCTGCCGGCGTTCATCGATTTATTAGACGTTCTTACGTCAAAAAAAAAAAAAAAATATATATTAGGTAAGAAGGTGTAGTATGAATATGTTTAAAACATTTATACAGATATAAAATTCAACCATATGACTCTTAAATTTAATTTAAATAGATACCACGTTAATAAAGAAACAAGCCATAAAAGCAAGCCTTTGTTGAAAGATGTCAAGTTTTAATTGCACTTTGAATCATGAAGATTAAGGCTAATCTCAAAAATTTTGCTGAGTATAAGAATTAATTAAAGAACACTTTATATTTTATAATAAAAGTTGGAGTAAGTCTAGACTGTAGTCTAGGTTATCAAAAGATAAGCGCTGTTGCATGTTAAGTCTTACTAACCTTGTTCTAAATACATGTTAAACAATGGCAGAGTTAGGTAGACTTGGAACTCAATGTCTAAGAACTTAATATTACTCAAAATCAAACCATATATTTCAACTAAACCATTAACAGGCACTTTTGAATTGTCAAAGAGTCGGTTAGTAAGAAAAATGAAGCTACACATGCCCATTCCAAAGCGTAGTAGGTACCTATGGAGAAGAACCGGCAAGAAACTCCATGGACACTCTTTTAAATTAAATTGTTACAAAAATATTGGTTACATCTATAATGTTGAATTTATAACTAAATGTGAGAACGATGTAAAAAATTAAAAATTAAAACATACACGTTAAAAGTGCCCAGAGTAGGTACAAAAAAAATAAATTCAAAAATAAAATAATTTAAATAAGCAGTGGCAGCTAAGAGATGACCAGTACTGACGGCGCCCGTTCACGAACATGACGCAAAACCAATGATCCAATGATCTAACAATACTAACAAAACCAAAAATGATAACGTTATTATAGTGATACCTCTAGGCTATACAAGACCATCTGAATTTTGAATCTTTTAACGCTCCTTTAAGCTATTTCAATGTATTTCTTTTCTATCGGATGGGACTGTTACATTTCACTACCAAGTCAGTCGATGGCACTCGATAGCGACACGATTACAGTGACTATACAATTTTATTTTGATCTTTCTGCTTCAACATTTTCAAGGGGAAATGTTGAAGCAGAGAGATCAAAATAAAATGAATTCTGCTTAGTTTTAATTCAGACTAGTATTCAAGGGAATACTAGTCTGAATTAAAACTAAGCAGAATTGCACAAAAAAAAACCTAACGTCGATGACGTCATAAAAACAAAAACACTTGGTCGGATGGACTTTAAGACAATTTATCTGCTTCGAATGCCCAGGGACGACTAGGTGGGAAGACTCCTTGTTTTTCACGAACAAGTATAACTCAAGTCAGGCTGGCACCACTCAAGATAACGTCAACCGTTCCTTCAAACTCCGAACAGTCCATCATCATCAATCTTGTTTGACTGTTAAATTGTCCAAGACATTAATTTTAAAATATGTATGACCCTTATCGGTAATTATTTGGCCGATTTGAACTTTGAAGGCCGATTAGGTTCATGTTCAATAATAATAAATGATTAATGATTGCTAAGGTATAATTTTGAGGAACTTAAATATACCTACTACCTACCGGACTATTTTAAAACATATTTTTCGAAAAATAACGTTCTATTATAGATACTGAATTTGGATAACTCCTTTTCAGATTCAGTACCTATCTATTATCATAAGATCTTTGTAACACGAGAATATGCTCCAAACTGTTGCTCGTATTATTCTAAATAGAAAGATGTAACACTGTTTTTCGGATTTCATAATGAAATGAAATCGTTTATTCTGTAAATAGGATATCGGAATCACTTTTACACGTCATATAAAAAATATAATAAAAACAAGCTTGGTGAAGTCGACATTTCCTATCTGACTATCCCTGAGAAGAAATGGCGAAACAAACTCAGGGGTCAAAGTCTCTTTTAAAGTCCGGACATAATCTTGGTCAGATCATGTGAGGACCATGTAGATCCGTGTCTGAAATGGTCTTTTGAGGAAAGACCACACAATATTGAGTGGACCTGTCCAGTCAGTGCAAGCATTTGTCAGTAAACGTGTAGCTGAACTCAGGATTTAAGGAGCTCATAATTACTTAGCCACGAGCCCCCTCCAAAAGGATTTCATAATCAGAATAATAGGGATAAACAATTCATTTAAAATGTGTCTTTTTAGTGCCACTATAACTTCATAAGTGGCCTGAAGTTTACCGTCTAAGAATAGAACAGCTTTCTAGCTTCTATAATTTGCCCTGAAACTTAGCCAAAAGATAAACTAAGACAGAAGTACGAAAATAAAACTAGAGCCAGTTATTCCACCCGTGATCCGATTCCAGGCACATTAGTTTAGTTGCTAAGTCGAATATTTGAGTAATTCGATACCGATAGATGTCTTCTGACATCGTTTTCGTGTAAGTGCTGTAAGTTCAACTTTGAAAAGGTTCGTTTGTGAACAATGGTTTTAAGTGTCACAAAGGGCGCGAATACTAAACGAATGGAGGCTTCACGGCTTCGGCAAGCGTGGGGCGGGCGGGGGCGCGCGGCGAGGGGGGACGCGCGCCGCCCAACGGGGATACCAGCTTAGCGAATTTGGTACATTTTGTGATAATTTTTTTTTGGGAAAAGCTCACCAATTTTCTGTGAGTATGGTTCAAATATTTTTAGAAGTAGCAATACCATGATATTTGGGTAAGTAGACAGCAAGAAGACAGCTTAACCCAATTTCATTAGAATTTTCAAGCTCGTTATAATGATTTGAACCCTGTTAGCATGTCATACGCAGGGTAACTAAAACTTGATCGTCTAAAAAGCTTATAAGATGTACCAGTCATCATTTCAGCCGAAAGACGTCCACTGCTTGACATAGGCCTCCCCCAAGCACCGTCACTTCGACCGGTTCTTTGCTTCACGCATCCAACGGATTGCTGCGGCTTTCACAAGGTCATCGGTCCACCTTGTGGGAGGCCTTCCAACGCTACGTCTTCCGGAACGCGGTCGCCACTCCAGAACCTTTTGGCCCCAATGGCCATCTCTTCTGCCAGTAATGTGCACTGCCTAGTGCCATTTAAGTTTGGCAATTCTTCGAGCTATGTCGGTTACCTTGGTTCTCCTGCGGATCTCTTCATTTCTGATTCGATCACGTAGGAAAACTACATAGCCCTTTCCATTGCCCTTTGGGTGACTTTTAGCCTTCTAATAAGGCCCATTGTGAGCGACTATGTTTCAGTGCCTTAGGTCATCACCTAGTAGGTATGTACCTAGTAGAAGATAAAGTAAAAAAGGCGCGGCAATAGGTGTTTCACATCAAGAAGTTTGCACTAAAAACCTCATATGAAAAGGGTACAATTTCCAAAAATCCGTACGCTTACCTGTGGCAACACTGCGGCGTAGGGCAGACTTGAGCGCGCGACAGCGGCGGGCGAACGCCGCGCCAGCCTCCGCGAGACGCGCCAACACAAAACAACTGAACAGTGATATCTTCAGTGAAAAAATGCTTGTTCATTAGTAGTGAGGAGCCGACCCTGCCTGTTGCACGCCGCGACCCGTTCCACACACAAAAGGGATAAACTAACGCCGCGCCATTTTGGAGAACGCGGAGTTTTTCGTGAGTACCTACATTTTCTTTTGTTGTTCAAAGTTCCGTTAAGTAGCAGTTTCAGTATAATGTCTTCTGGTATTGGCAATTTTGTTTTGCTTTGAGCGGAACACTGAAATTGTGTGTTACATAGTTGACAGATTTTTCAAATTAACGTCGTTGGCGCTTGGCGTCCGTCGCTAACTGATTCGCAACCTGCCTAAGTGAAGTATGAGCTGATTGGTAGAGTAAAAATACCGAGACGTTATTTTATTAGACGGAGGTCACATCCGATCTAAGGTACTGTCTGGCGTATTTTCAAGCTATTATAACTGAGAAAAATAACGTTTTATTGTCTAATAATAATGAATTATTTTCCCCTGAGTACCGTCCAAAAAGTAAAATCCATTTATTAGGACTCGGAGAGCTCTTTATTATAATTCTTTGTCTCCGTAACTCTCAGGACATCCATTCACTCAAATTATTCGCTAATTCTATTGAAATTTACACTGGAATGGGTCGGAACTTGTAGAGTTTATTGAATAAACAGTTAATAACGTCGGTATCAGGAAGTGGTCTGCTATGAAAGTTTCCAACAGTTTCCGGCGGCCGCCCAGCTGCCTCTGTGTGTGACACATTCGCTTCCTGCGACGGGAATTTGCGAAACGGCACATTATGAGAAGAAACGCTATTTGTCTTGTTTAAACGTGTTTGAGATGGCTTTTGGAAGAGATTTTGTAATGAAATGGGCCTTAATATTCAATAGATTCTGCGTAGTGTTTTGGGTGGTTCAGCCAATATTTAATTTTATTGCAAACGAACATAATAATCTTTTATTATGTAAATAGGATAATGGAATCAAAGCTCATATATAAAAATAAAATAAGCTACATGGAGTAGACATTTCCTATCTGATTAACCCCTGAGAAGAAATGGCGAATCAAACTCAGGGGTCACAGTCTCTATTAAAGTCCAGACATCATCTTGGTCAGATCATGTGAGGACCATGTGGATCCGTGTCTGAAATGGTATTGTGAGGAAAGAACCACCCAAATTTGAAAGGACCTGTCCAGTCAGTAATCGTGTAGCTCAACTCAGGATTCAAGGAGCTCAACGACTCGAACAATACCAAGATAAGATAAGTCTTTATTTGCCTTAAACATGGTATAGAGTTGTTACAGTCTGGTTTTTATATAATGTCCACATGTTTAGCTATACAGAATATTGTATCAAAGAAAGAACATTTGTGCAGGCCGCATAAATTATTCAAAATTCAGTCCACCATTAAAGCTAAGTGAGAAAGAAAAAAAGAAACGACTAAAAAGAAACAAATGACCCACGTAGTGCTCACATTCACAATAATTAAAGTAATAAAAATAATACTTTTCAAAGTAAATATTCATGTCATTTTGTATATAATATTTAGCAATGTCAATATGTATATAAAATGGTATATAATGATTAAAATGTCAAGTTTTACGGTTTTATCACAAGGCTTTTCAGAGCGAGCAGCTCAATCCTAAAGCTTTTTGTCTTATAAATAATCAGAAACTTTATAGTACCCTTTTTACAAAGTTTGGTTTTAATACAGCTTTTAAAACGTTTAAATTCATGCTCCCAAAGTGTGTTAAATAACTGTATTAGCCAAAACATCATCCGATCTTTTCTGCTTACCATATATCAAAATAAGACATATGGGTCTTATTTATTGCTTTCAAACTGCAGCTCAATTTTAATGCAATCGAATTACGATCCTCGTCACAACAGTCTTACAGCCAAGACTGTTGTCCCTTTCTCCATCTCATTAAAACTTTATAATTCCGCACACATAGCTAGTAAAATAAACTGGCGAACAAAGAAAATGTGTCTGTAAAGGGATAATTTATTCGATGGGCACGTCGCGACGTAATCTGGCAGGAGAGAAGCAGATAGTCCCTGTTTCGTCGACCAAATATTCACGATCTATTGAACATACAGACGGACTAATGATCGTGTATGATGGGTGTCTATTTTCTCCATTAGACCTTTTTGATATTCAACGTGGGAGTCATTTTATGGTTGCTAGGGAACGCTTCGTAAAAGTTGTTAATTATAACAACGAATGTAAAATATAATATTGTGTTCAGACCGTTCAATTTTGGCTGAATGTATAAAGTAAATAAAGTGTCATGATGGCCCGTTGGTTAAGGCCTCGCCTCTCATGCATGAGGTTGTGGGTTCAAATCTGGGCAAGTACCAATGTGACTTTTTCAATTCATATGTACTTTCTGAGTTTATCTTGGACATTACTGATATCGGTGAAGGAAAAACATCGTGAGGAAACCTGGACTTATAGTTAATATAAGTCTGAAATCGCTAACCCGTCTTGAGCAAGCGTGGTGATCAATGCTCGTGCCTTCTCTGTATGAGAAGAGGCCTTTGCCCAGCAGTGGGACAGTTATAGGCTGGTATTATTATAAAGTAAATAATAAAAGTATGGATAAATGTAGACTTATAAAATGTACCTTCATTTTGTTCGTTTTTCAGAAAGAAAATTCAAAGTATTACGTAGTTGCGTTACATTTTTAGAGATGTGTTAAAAATAAAGTATTTCGACGCTTGAAAGGCAATATTGACCAAACGACATGTTGGTAACTTTACATTAGAGCATTTTAAAGATTTTTTTTCCAATAAAAAAAACCTTGTGAAATGCTTGTTTTTGTGTATACTCTACTAGAGTATACACTAAAAAAATATAAAATATACCGGATGACTTTTTTTACCGTCTCGTAAAAATTTGGGTATACTAGGTGAACGGAGTAGAAGCCTATGGCATAGTTTTTTTTTTTTTTTTTAGCCTAGAAAGAAATTGGTCTATGGATAAATACCACACATTTGAAGTAAACTTATCATACTATAACAATAAACACAGAAATTTAACAAAAAACATAATTCAATAAATAAATACGATAAATAATATTTACATTTAAATCATACGCACCCAAATTTCAATATTTTTATGTTTTATTTTAGTTTTATTCCCGAAAAAAAAAAAAAAATTGCTATGCCATAGGCTTCTACTCCGTTCACCTAGTATACCCAATTTTTTTCGAGACGGTAAAAAAAGTCATCCGGTATAATACTCCATTTTAAACATTCTTTGAAAAAAAAAAAAAAAAATAACTAAGATGCTCTTGTGTAAAATTGCCAGCATGTCGTTTGGTCAATATTGCCTTTAAAGCGTCGATATGTTTGTAATTTTTGATGTGTTGCAAGTTGACATAATTTATTATTGTATTGAAGAAGAAGATGCCTACTAGGCAGGACATAATGGATCTGTAATTTACCTGACATCTGTCTGTATAACCTATGCCCACAATAAAAAGATTTGATTTGATTTGAAAACACCGACAAACCGTTATTATACTAACTAGCTGCTAAAATAAATCTAAGTTACTCCTTATAACATTCGCTGTCGGCCAGTAAAAGTCCCGTTAAAATCGGTCCAGCCGTTTTGGAGATTAGCCGGAACAAACAGACAGAGAAGATAGACAGACAACAATAAAAAAAAAATGTTATAAGTTCCGTATATATACTTAGATATGCATTTAGTAAAAAGCTATTATGTTAACATTACAATATTGGGAACTACTGACCCGATTCCGAATTATTTCACTAAAGCGAAGCTACAGTAGTGCCGAGTGTCATAGGATTGGACATTTGATCTTAAAACAAGAAAGTCAAAGTCAAAGTCAAATCATTTATTTCAAATAGGCACATAAAAGGCACTTTTGAACGTATTTCAAAAAATTGTTAATTGATGTGTGGCGGCATCTACAACGCCACATGCGAACTACGCATCAAAGACGTCACAAATCCTGCATCGCGCAACAGAGTTTACCGCGCGACTAGCATATATACAACATCCCGACATCAATAGTGGGGCAGTAGCCAACTAGACACAACACCTGTTCCATGTGCATGTGTCTGTTTGTCTCCCTTTTCCATAGAGTATGAGTGAACTTTATACCCTGTTCCTCATACCTCTATAAATGCTAGTTGTTGAAGAAATTTTACACGATTTTACACAATTTTACACAATTCAAATTCTATTTAAAAGACCGAGCAATGAATGATTAATAAATGGAAACAATGTTTATTCAGTTAGGAGTGGTTATATTAAATATCGCGGTTGCCAGCATAAAAAAACTGAAATCCAAATGCGGTATGAATTTAAATAGTATGATGATAATTTATTATGAGCTCTTGCGGTTGGCTTTTTAACCTTTTCATCGTTAACGCTGTTGAGTTTTTAAGTAATTATGTTTAACTTTGAACTATATCTTGTTTGATTTACTTGGAAAGTTAATTTAATGCGCGTTGAGAATTTCTGTGGTTTGTAATGACAAAGGTCGTATAATTTTTTTGGCGTAGTACTGTTTTTGTAATGAGAAATAAATCCTTAGATATTGGACAGATCTTGGTTTGCAATTTATGTAGTTAATCCTAGGGAATAGTTTGAAATTAATGATATACCAGGAGCTGTAGAGAGTGCGTAGTGATGGATGTTTACTGAATTTGATTATCCTCATTGATATTATATTGTATGTACTAGCCTCTGCCCGTGGCTTCGCCCGCGTGGCTTCTTCTATACAAATAAATAAATTTGAAGTATCTTTATGTAATTTAACTTTTTTTTAAACCCTAGCTAAGCTAGTCGTAAATAAAAGTATCCCACGTTACTCATTATGACATCGGCTATCTACCAGTGAAATTCCCGTCAATATCAGTCCAGCCGTTTCGGAGATTAGCCGGAACAAACAGACAGACAGACAATTAAAAAAACAAAATATTTTAGCGATAAGTACCGTATATACTTTCCTATGCATTTAGTAAAAAGTTGTTATTCTAACATTAAAAAAAAAAAGAAAAAAACACTTCAATTTTATTTATTTCTATAGATTAATAATATTAACACTTGTTTCTTATCTTGTTTGTGATCAATTTTTTTTAAAGATATTGAAGTCATGGTTTCGTAGAATATTTAAGCGACTTAGAGCCATACCTCACCGGGACGCCATGGCGACGTCGCTAGGTCCCGCTACCAACTAAATGTATACAGCTACATAGTGGGTGGCTCACCTGGCGTCCGCTTGGTTATGTAGCCAACCATACATCCATTGTTCGTCGAATCGTTGAGCTCCGTATGTTCTGAGTTGAGCTGCACGATTACTGACAAATGCGTGCACTGAATGGATAGGTCCACTCAATCTGTGTGGTTCTTTCTTCAAAAGACCATTTCAGACACCAAACTATTTACCATTTACATTAAAAAAATAACTCTAAAGTGCAGTAATTTTAACAATATTACACAATAACTATCGTTATTTAGCCGTTATTTGTCTAATGCTAGTAAATGGAGTATACATGGTCTTCACGTCTTCACATGATTTGACTAAGATTATGTCTGGACTTCAAAAGAGACTGTGACCTCTGAGTTTGTTTCGGCCTTTCTTCTCAGAGTAGTCAGATACGCAACGCCGACCTCATCCAGTTTTAAAATATGATTGACGTGTTAAAGTGTTTGTAAAAACCTACTTACAGAAATAAAAGCATTTATCATTTATACATTATGTTGGCGACGTGACCTGGCTGCGCCGCCATGGCGTCCCGATGGGGTATGGCTCTAACTCTTATGTAACTACTACCAATCTGACTACCCTTCTGTAACTATCGTAGGGTCAGCTTCCAGTCTTACCGGGTGCAGCTGAATCTGCATTCCGCGTTGTCTGTGGCGTTGCAGCACTAGCGTGGTAACGTCAAGTAAAAAGCACGCGTTTTTAATACACTACATTGTGGATCTAAAAGCGGATCATTAAGAGCCACTTTACGAGCAAGTGTGTTGAAAAAAATATTAACTATCTTATATAAAACTTCAATACCTACTCGGCTCGAATGTATGCACATACATTCGAGCCGAGTAGGTATTGAAGTTTTTAGTAGGCATCTACAACGCCATATGTGAACTACGCATCAAAGACCTGACGTCAAACAAATTCTACATCCAGCAATCAGAGTTTACGGCGCGACAGGCATAAACAACATCCCGACATCAACCGTCGGGCAGTTGCCTACCAGACACGACACCCGTCTGGTCGGAGGATCTTCCCTTTTCTTTAAAGGATGAGTGAACTTTACACCCTGTTCCTCATACCTCTATACAGGACGGCTGATAATTTTTTCGCGATTACGTATTGGTCCATGGAGAAGGTTGTTCAGTTTGATGGTCTGTAGCAGAAAAAATCCCTTAAATCTGACCACACCTCTCTGATACACGCTGTATACATATCCTTTTATCCAAACTAAAATACGTACAAAAGTCTTTGACCAGTGCGTGTTGCCAGTGATGACCTATGGCACTGAAACGTGGTCGCTCACAATAGGCATGCTTGGAGAGGGCTATGTTTGGCGTTTACCTACGAGATTGAATCAAAAAGGAAGAGATCCGTAGGAGAACCAAGGTAACCGACATATCTCGAAGAATTGCCAAACTTAAGTGACAATAGGCAAGGCATATTGCTCGCAGAACAGATTGCCGTTGGGGCCGAAAGATTTTGGAGTGGCGACCGCGTACTGGAAGACGTAGCGTTGGAAGGCCTCCCACAAGGTGAACGGATGACCTTGTGAAGGCCGCAGGAATCCGCTGGATGCGGGAAGCGCAGAACAGGTCGAAGTGGCGGTGCTTAGGAGAGGCCTATGTCCAGCAGTGAACGTCTTTCGGCCTCAATGATGATGATGATGATAATACGTATTTTCTTGTTATTTAACGTAGTTTACAAATTGCCCTAGTAGCATTTTTGTTGGCGTTTGGTTGGGCCACATACCTCTGAAGTTGGCCCAACTAAATGCCAACAGAAAATGCTACTAGGGTGAGCTTACAAATAACAGAACATTCTACGCTCCATAAACCGTGTCTGAGTCATTAAACACGCGTTTAGGTACTCCCTCACTCCGAAGGTACTTAGAAACATTAGCATACCGAAACGATAACATCCCTAACCTGTTTTAAACAAACTAACAGATTGACTTTCAAAATGAGACTTTTCTTAGGTTTCTTTTAGAATAATCTATACAAATAAATAAAATTGAAGTGTCTGTTTATAATGTCAAAATAACAAAACAGAAAAACGGTACTTATGAAATACAGTTACATACAGGATAAGCTTTTAACCAGTGCGGAAATATTTTTTTGGTGGTTCAGTATCAGTAATAGAAACACATCATTTGTTCAAACTTCTTTCCACTATTTGTTCAAACTTCTTTTTTTTGGTCCTACTTGAAATCAGCAAAATATGGATACAATTTATTCGTAATAATATCAATGGGCGAGTGCACAGCTGATAGGTACCTACTACTGCGTTACGCTTCACTGACCGCGCCTCCCGGTGCGTAGCGCGACGAGTATCCATTATACCAGTTTCAAAATAAACATCTTTCGTTAACGATGACTTCAGTTTTTTGTACTAAGATGTATCAAAATAAGAAATAGGTGGATAATAAAACACGTTTAAGCTTAATTTGTCAAAATTTGCGCACTGTATAAAACTTTTCCTGTATATTATTATTTTTGTTATGTAAAATGTATTCAGCTGCATCCGGTTAGACTGGAACCCGACCCCAACTATGTATAAGTTTAACGTGTGTGTCTGTATGTGGCATAGTAGCTCCCAAAAGTCTGAAGAGATTTTGATTTTATTGTGTTGAAAACTTTTTGAGACGAACTTTAAAAGTGGCCTAGCATTTCACCATTACTTACGTATCATCTTATTTTTATGAAGTTACTGAACTACAGTTGGTCAGTTTTGCTTGGAGTACTAAGCGGGAAGATACAGTAGGCACCACATCAGTTGTAAACCATTATAAGCTGGCCTTGCATACTATTAAAAAAGCTTTGAGGTCAAGGTCAAAGTATTACCTCCTACATGGGGTTACTGTACATTTTAATTTACTTACTTGCTACTGTCCGCGACTATGCCCGCGTGGTTTTTCTAAGATAAAATTAGCCTTAGTTACTCCTTATAAGACCAGCTATCTTCCAGTGAAAGTCCCGTCAAAATCGGTGCAGCGGAGATTAGCCGGAACAAACAAACACACAGACAAAAAGACAGACAAATAATTTAATATTTTTTTTTTATTATTTTTTATTAGTACCTTATACAGGGTAATTTGTAAAACACTAACAACCTGTGAGGATTTGGCTTCGCCTCGTGTGATAAACTCACATTCGTGTTTTAATACCCCTTATTATACAACAGTTGCATAAATAAGTATTATTTTTGAACGAAAATCTGATGAGTTCGTAAAAGACGTAGAACAAAAGTTGTTACTTATGATGTTATTAATTCAGTCCTGCAAGGTCTTACCAATAACCCTGTATACTCGTACTTGCCTAAGCACTGAGTAAAACCCTGTTATTTAGAAATAACAATCAGATACTTTATTTTTATTTATTTGTATAGATTTATTGAAACACAAAAGCCACATTTACAATCACTCCGACCTCGAGGTCCGTCCACAGGGGCGTAAAAATAATTTATTCAATGCTTGATTAACCGGGATATCAGAGTCAGAAAATAGCTAATTTACTGAAGGTAGCACAAAACTGACTGGAATACTTAATAGAGACAAAGGTCAGTAATTTACTCAGCTTAATCCTGAACTAATTTGTAATGAGTCTTTCTTTTTCACCTCGTGTTTGGATTTCATTGAGAGTGAATCCGCACTGATTGGTAGTTTCCTTTTGGTTATTTCGTGATTCTGGTGATGTACGAATTTTATTTGCGTAGACGAAAAAGAGGTCAATCCTCGAATGTGACTCGGCTGGGCAGCGTCCGGGAAGCTACGCAATATCTGAAACTTGGTCGTTTATAATGGGCCTTATTAGAAGGCTAAAAGTCACCCAAAGGGCAATGGAGAGGGCAATGCTTGGAGTTTCCCTACGTGATCGAATCAGAAATGAAGAGATTCGCAGGAGAACCTAGGTAACCGATAGCCCGAAGAATCACCAAACTTAAATGGCAATGGGCAGGGCACATTGCTCGCAGAACAGATGGCCGATTGGGCTGAAAGATTCTGGATTGGCGACCGCGTACCGAAAGACGTAGCGTTGGAAGGCCTCCCACAAGGTGGACCGATGACCTTGTGAAGGCCGCAGGAAGATACGAAGGTGTTTTTTATTTTATTATCCCAGTACTGATTTGCCATACTGATTGGCTATATTTTAATTCTTGTATTCTACAGGTATTTATCAAATTCCCCGATCAATAATAATAACCCGGTTTTTATCCAGCCTGTCCCACCTTGCTGTCCTCCCCCGACGCTGCCTTAAGCCGAAGTTTGTGCCCCACAGGGCGTGCCCTTAGCGTGCAGTCGTTTAGTTTATAAGTTTTATGCCCTGGCTGGAGGCTTTGAGTTCACTTAAGGGAGGCAGTCACAGGAAAGTCCGGTTAAGGAGTCACGAGAGGCAATTGAATAAAAAAAAATAAAAACTGTGTAGGGGTTCGTGATATTAAAAATCATCCGCACACTCACAACTAGTTTATTGTAAATAAACTCACAGTAGGTACAATAGTTAAAAAAATCTAAGGTAACACAGTGAAATAAAATAAAATGGAGTCGAGGCGCGGCCGCAATGCGCACGTCTGCCTCTTATCATTTCACCCGGGGGAAAAGGGCGGAATGAAGGGGTTTGTGTATGTGGCGCGGGAGTCGGGACGCGGCTTATTACGTTGGCGCCTTGGCGGCCCACTCGCCGCCAACCTAACGGCGCTGACTTTGGTTCGTTCTGAAACGGTGCGCGCTACAACTGTTATTTTCGAGTTATATAACCACTATGTTGCACCTGCCATGTTTTGTCTCTGCATCACCCTAAAGGTTGAATGGTAGAAAATGCCTCAGGCACTAAGTCCACCTTTGTTTAATAAATAAATTAAAACACTCACTCGATGCATTTCCTGCATCCTCATAATCTCATTCAAAATGAAATGACACACGGATTGCTGCAGATAAACGTGATCCAATAAAAATTCAGCGAAGCCATAACGAGTTTTACTGCACCCAGACAGCGCAATCGCTTTCGTTAAAAAATTGACTTTTTATGTTGAAACGTGTTGCTGAAAGGTACATAGGTACTCTTACCCTTAATGGCCGCGGGAAATTACCTATTTCACGCTCGGGTGGACCGCGTATTACTCACGTATACAGTAAACATTACTCAGTAAAACAATAATGTTCTCTACTACCAATTATCTAGCCGACAGCTACTCAAGCTTGCTAGGTAGGCTTAACGCCATCAAACTAATAAGTTTGGCAAGTAACATTGTAAAGACAGGTCTACTCAAAATTGTGTGGTTCTTTCCTCAAAAGACTATTTAAGACACGGGTCTACATGTTTCTCACATGATCTGACCAAGATTATGTCTGGACTTTAAAAGAGACTTTGACCCCTGAGCTTGTTTCGCCATTTCTTGTCGACATTTCTTTCGAGGAAATGTCGACTCCATCTACCTTATTTTTTTTTATATGACGTGTAAAAGTGATTCCGATATCCTATTTATAGAATGAACGATTTCATTTCATTTCATTTCAAAGAGAACATTATAATGTACCTATGTTTGTAAATAAAAATAAAAAATAATTATTTATTTATTTTCCAACTCACATCTAACTTTACAGGATAACCTATTGTGACAGAGTACTTATCTAATCTTATTCTAACTTCTAACTTATAGTTATTATTAATTAACTGATTATAATAATTAAACTAGCTTTTACCCGCGGCTCCGCCCGCGTGGATGTCAGTTATCGCGTAAAAAAGTAACCTATGTCCTTCTCCATATCCCAGGCTATATCTCTGCTAAATTTCATGACGATCGGTTCAGCGGTTTAGGCGTGAAAACGTAACAGATAGATTTGGTAACACAAATAATGCATTCTTTGTGGACTCACTCAGAGAACAAAAACATAGGTCCGTGTCACTAGATATAAGGTTAAGAGTTTGGGTGAAGGTTAAGAAGAACATAAAAAAAGGTACTGTGTTAGATAAAGTAGCTTGACTGTGATAGCCTTTTAGTTAAGTATCAATTAGGTTTACATTCTTAGTTCAAATGCCCTGAACTTTAAGGTAATTGAGTACACTGAATAGAGCGATTTATTTAACAGGGTGGTAAACGCGCGCTTATGTAACACGTGCGGCTAAGTACAATAAGACCCACAGGAGTCGATCAATCAGGTTAAGCTACGCTTGCCGCAGTTGGTCTGTGGATGGGTGACCATCTTTACATTTTTTTGGCACCCTAAACACAAGTTAAATCTTACTCTGGGTGCCAGAGTTCATCGAAAACACTCTTTGTCTTAGTTGTAACCCTGCATATTTGTTTTGATAA
This sequence comes from Dryobota labecula, assembly GCA_947523025.1. NCBI lineage: Eukaryota > Metazoa > Arthropoda > Insecta > Lepidoptera > Noctuidae > Dryobota > Dryobota labecula. The sequence continues at coordinate 7,558,455 of OX383292.1, forward strand.
GTGTTTTTGTACAACTGAAGTAAATAAAAAATAAAAAAATATTATAATACATACCAAGAACCCTCCGTACCTCGGAAAGCACGTTAATCCGTTGTTCCCGGTTGTCATTTGTAAATCCTTGACAGTCGTTACGGGTCGACAGAAGCCCGAAAGTCAGACTACCAGTCTTACCAAGAGGTATTGTATTACCCAGTTACTGGGCTGGGGATGTCAGATAGGCAGTCGCTCCATGTCAAATACTGGTATTCAGCTGCATGCAGGCCGATGATGGTGGTAAATGCGCGCACAGTTATGTGGTTATAACCATAGGCATCATGAACTATGACATTGATAGGTAACTCAAAAGTGATAATGGCAACTGACATCGCAGCAGATGTAGTGCGTAGTGGCCAAGATTAACTATTTACTCGCAAGTTTATAACGGATTATTTATAGTTGTAAATAATCCGTTTTAAACCAAATTCCGTGGTTTAAAGCCCGTTTTAAATTTGTTTAAAACGGTTTATACCACGACCACGTAGGCCGTACATTGATTACGTATTAATTTAAAAATTTAAAAGGCTAATTGAAATTATTTACCATTTTTATTAATCTAAGTAAAGTCATTTTAGGTATATATATTATTTTTATTTAATTAATAATATTTTTTTATTTTGATCCATTCAAAGGTTGTCTGTAAAATATCGCTTTTAGCGATAAGACCGCCCATTGTGACACCCTATGTAACAGTTCTACATTTATATCTGTAATTTTTATGGTGTAGATACATAATAAAGAGTTTTCTATCCATCTATCTATTTTTTATTACGTGATTAGGAATTTTAAGCAATAATTTCATTTCATGTCAACTGTTTAAAAAAAAAAAAAAAATTAAAACACTGATTATGGAATAAAAAATACATAATTTTCGTATTAGGTAATAGGTAATAGGTAAATACAGGCTGGTGTCCGCAACTCCACGACAATGCGCGTATTTTGCGTACGGATGGGAATTCGATTATTCGATTCATCCCAGCTCCTCAAAGAAGGCCAGCAACGCCTTGGTGTTACTGACAATCTCACGTAGGGTACCTGGGTTATCGAAGTACTTGGCCCTGTATGTGGCGACCACCGGGCAGTTTAGCAGCACATGAGCTGCTGTCTCGCCAAATACTATTATTAATACGTACACAAAAATATAAATAAGTATACTCTTCTATAAATAATTACAGTAATGATGCTAGTCGATTTTATGTTGTACACACGGCTATACAAATCTAGTATAAGCTGATCTCGCAATGTTTGGGATATACATACAATGAGAGATCATCTTATAATGGAAATGTATAGCTTGTTATGTAGCCGTGTGTACAGTGGCCAGCACATCAAGCTACACGAAACTGTCAAGCTCCAAATGATTTTAAACTTTAAAATGTTCACAATTAAGTTCAAAATCGAACGAGAAAATTTTCACAGTTTGTGGTAATTTGATGTGCTGGCCACCGTAGATGTTATTAAAGGTGGATTAAAAAAAAAAAAAAAATCCTTTGATATATCCTAAATCAGGAAATAGGTGTGGTCTAGACACTTTGTGTAAAGCTTCAGGGCATTCTATAAAAAAAAACCATTATTCCCGCACGGAACAAATATTTGTATGACCTACAATTAGTTGTTCCGGGTCTGGCTGTTTGTGTATGTGAGTTTACATGTTTGTATAAGCACCCACGATACAGGAGAAATTCCTAGTGTGGGGACACGTTTAAAAAAAAAAACTGCTAAGTGTGGTTTTATATCGTTTTAAACCAAAAAGACGGTTTAAAACCAAATGGTTTACAATCCCTTTTGCATCTACGAGTATACTCGCATGTAATCATTTAGAAATCTCTATGAGAGCTAGAGCTATTATTCTATGGTAAATAGTCGATATACGACCTCTACCTGAAACCGTAAACACATGTTCTTCATTAGGCATTACATAAGCCTTTAATCAACATTTGATTTAGTTACATCTCGTATTATGGAGCATTCTCTAAGGATTAACGCGGAGAAACCATTTCAAATATTCATGAATATGTACTAAGCTATCATTAAACGTGAATTATAATAGAAGGACGGTCCATTTTGAATAATAAATGGAGCAGTACACCATTGTTTGACACGAAAATAGAATAATTGTAAAATATTTTAAGGAAACCAGTCCGAAATAATGGAAAAAAAAAAAAACTGCTATTTGACAGTAGCAGATTACCCGGCGTGTGCTAGTAGGTACGCAAAAATTTTGAGAATCCGTGTTTTTTCTGATTTATTTTTTATTTTTGCCCGGCTCCTAAGTGTAGTAGTGAGATATTAAATAAACTATAACCTCAATATTCAATACTTTTATTACATTCCACATGTAGGTATTCTTAGTATAGCATGGCACACATGTATCATAATGTAATTTTCCTTTCTGATACATGCTGTAGATGTTTTATTGATGTATTGGAAAGTTGGTAAAAAATAATAGAAAATCGATCAAGGGAAAGCTTGCTGTGGCTTTAGCAGCGTGCGTTAGTGCTTTGAGCGCGAAATCAATTAGCAAGTTACTGTTGTAGTGAACACTGGCGTACCGCATGAATTTATACAAAATAAATTTTCCAGCATGAATCCGATATTAAATTAATAATTTGTTTTTAGGGTTCTGTACCCGAAGAGTGCCAAACGGAACCCTATTACTTAGCCTCCGGTCAGAATCACCAAGGCATTGCTGGCCTTCTTTGAGGAGCTGGGATGGATCGAATAATCGAATTCCCATCCGTATGCAAAATAGGCGCATTGTCGTGGAGTTGCGGCCACCAGTCCATATGACCTATTACCTATTATTAAGCCTCCGTTGTCCGTCCGTCTGTCTGTCTGCGTGCTGTATCTAAAAAGAAAGAAAGAAAGTACATTAAAAATAAAATTGTAAAGTGCGATGTAAGAAATTGGCAGGCATGTGCCTCACGGCTGCGTCAAAAAGGCGTAATAAGAAGACAGTTGAAATTCTCACAGATTGTGTATTTCTATTGCCGCTATAAAAACAAATACACGACGGCACGGTTGGCGCAGTGGTTAAGCGATTGACTGCTGCGCTGCGTGTCGCGGGTTCGATTCTCGCACGGAACAAATATTTGTATGACCTACAAGTAGTTGTTCCGGGTCTGGCTGTTTGTGTATGTGAGTTTAAATGTTTGTAAGCGCACCCACGATACAGGAGAAATTCCTAGTGTGGGCCACGTTTAAAAAAAAAAAAAAAACAAAATAACTTCTAAATAAATTAAAAAAAAAAATGTTTGTGTGTTTGTCCTTTATGCATTCCTAAACCATTGATTTTGAACCACCATTGAACTTTGCTGAGGACGCCCAAGAGAGCTGCCCGAAAAAAAAAGTTCTACGGAACACTTTTTTATTTTACATGGCATTGTAAAGCATGCCGTCGGGTGCAGCTTGTAATACTATTTATAAAAAATAAATAAAGTAATTAAAGGGGGAGACAAGAAATGTGGTTTTTGCTCGATCTTAATACGGTACGAAACCCTTCGTGTGCGAATCTGACTCGCACTTGGCCGGTTTATTTTAATCTTGCATACTTAATCCGCAGAACCGAGTATCACGTACAAATCGAACGCTTTAAATCATATGTGTATAAATAACATATTATGTTATTTAGCTAGCAGAACATATGTTATTTAACTATATGTTATTTATCTATATATAAAAAAAACAAAAGATTTTTTGTAAAAGTTCGCTTTTAGCGATAAGACCGCCCATTGTGACTCCCTATGTAACAGTTCTACATTTATATCTGTAATTTTTATGGTGTACATAATAAAGAGTACCTACCTATTCTATATAGGGTGTATCTACTCAAACACGAAATATTTTAAGAGATACACCTATAATAGGTGGTAAAGAAGCCATTGAAAAGATTTTTTTTTTAAATCTGAGGTATTTTAAGTTTTTAAACTGTCATGGTCACTAATATTATTATTAACATAAACGGGATGTTTACCATGTTTATTAATTGTTTTGAGTTCCCGATATTTCGGCGCTGTTGCAAGCACCATGATCACGGATAAACTGAAGTCACTGCGGGTGGGTGTTTATGAGCAGACAGAAAAGAAAGAAAAAAAAAAAAGAAAGAGGGTGGACCGTTTTGTCTGCTCATAAACACCCACCCGCAGTGACTTCAGTTTATCCGTGATCATGGTGCTTGCAAAAGCGCCGAAATATCGGGAACTCAAAACAATTAATAAACATGGTAAATATCCCATTTATGTTAATAATAATCTGAGGTATTATTTAAAAAAATTAATAATGTAAAATTACTTGATATGATGATTAATTATCAAAATTCACCGCGCTCGTACCGCCACCATTGCCGCGTCCGGGCGGGTCATTCATAGAATAAGTAAAATTTTGGAAAATGCAACTCCTTTGCAAAATATCTCAATCAATTTTAAAATATAATAATTATGTAAAAATATAAAACACTTAGACATTAGATTAAAAAAAAAAAAAATCGCTGCTATGGCTTTTTTACCACCTATAGATGGTCCTCTTAAAATATTTCGTGTATGAATAGATACACCTTATATAGCTATCTGTCTATTTATTTATGCTAAGTAAGAAAGAAAGAGAAAGAAAAAGTATTTATTGGGACTCATACAGGAAGTTCACATTTTAAACTAAACACACTCATAGTAACACAAATAAAAACAAAAGTAAAATGAAAACAAAACCTGTACGGGGCCAAAAGGCTCCTATCTCAGCATGATGCTGCGACATTTAAAAATAAGTGTCGCAGCGCTGGTATTCCGATAGGGCCCGCTGTGATGTCACGTCAAGTAGGTATGAATCGTTAGTTCTTATATTCATAGAAAAACAAACGCGATAATAAATATAGTCGGCAAACATCCGCCGAGACTTACCTAAATTAGAATTTAAACAGACTGAGGGGAATCAGATAAATAAATTAATTCATGAGGGAACTTAGAGTAGGATATCTAAATTGTTTTTTGTGCTTTCTGTTGCTTTATTTTTTCCATAATATTTATTTATTTATTTATTTATACAATTTTAAGAAAGCTTACAGACTAATACACGTAAATGGTAACGAAGTAGTAAACATCTGACAATTGCTAATTACAAGCTTCCACAAAAAAGAATTTTGTTCTGTGAATTCTGTTCTGTTTTTTTTTCTTATATGACAATGTTATTATAACACAAGATTAAAGGGGAAAACAAAAAATATAAAAGGAAAAGGTATGGAAAAATAGGTAGGTATGCCGTGATAAACCACAAAATATTCACCCATTGAAATATTCCTTGCTCAAAATTGTCCTGATTCTTAACGCACTTGTGCAGAATAAATCAATATCTAAATACGATGGCAGGTTGTTGAATGATATTGCACTGCGTATACAAAAAGCGTTACGCCTATAATTTGTCGTTGTAAACGGTACTTGTAATAATGGTCGCAATCTTAGGTTATTTAAAAAAACAATATGAAAAAACATAGGAGGTAACTAACTATCATGTGTCAATACCTAACCAGAATTTATTTTTCTTTTGCTATCGTTTAATTATAAGTACTTACTACTTAGGATTATTGTTATAATCACTATTATCTTGATCGGGGGCCGTCAGTTGGGACTGGTCATATCTAAGGTGCCATGGTTTATTTAAATTTATTTTAATTTTTGAATTGTTTCTATTACGGACGCTTCTAACGTGCACGTCTTTGTACATTGTTCTCACATGTATAACATCAACATGAATGATGTTACCCATATTTTGTGACAATATTTTGTTTTAAAAGAGTGTCCGTGGAGTTTCTTGCTCGTTCTTCTCCATAGGAACCTGCTACTCTTTGGAATGGGCAACTAGCTTCATCTTTTTGTCTGACCGAATCCTTGACAGTTCAAAAGTGCCTGTAATTGGTTTATTTGAAATAAATGTTTTGAGTTTGAGTATCACCTTTTGTTTAACACCAAACACAATATAATATCCACATCATCTAACTAATTTATTGTAAAAAAATTATTTGTTATGAAACAGACGAAAAAAAAAAAAACATAAGGGTTTTCTTTTAAAGAGAAATAAAGTTTCCTAAACAATAATACATTTTACCATTTTATCACCTTATAAAATCCTAAATCTTTTCTTCTTTACTTAGTTCTTGTTACAGAAAGTGACAAAAAGCGGAGTAAAGTAATATTTTCGACCGCGTTTTTGTTACAAAATCTGGGTAGGACAGATGATGGATTGAATGGTATGAAAAATTTACAATTCCGATTAAAATATCCAATTTGTAACGTTTCTATTCCGATGTGACAAATTACTGGTTTTGATGGATGGGAAACATAATTTGAAGGGAAAAATAAAACGTGTTTAAACATGTTTGTTAAAATAATACAATATATAAAGTTTTTAACAAACAAGAACCAACTTCCAGAAAAAAAAAAACACTAATATAATGTCGGAAGACGGTGTCTTTGGATATATATTTTAGTTTTTTGCCACCTACTTTTGGAAGTCCTTTTTTTTGTTTGTTAAAAAGTATTTATTTCTCACTTTTTAGTGGGTCTATTTATAATTTATCTAAGTTACAATAGCCTAATGTCAACTTGCTCATCGCCTTTTACAAAATCTTGCTTTCCCCGACGCAGGGACGTTAATTGTTGAGGAGTTCTCCTGATATTTCACCATCAGCTCCATTTCACTATTCGTATTGTGACGAGCATAAATTGCTTGGCAATCATATTAAAGTAAAGCAGCTTTCAGACTACGCTATAATATAATAGCATATAGTATATAGCTCATAGCACAACAATATCGCGCACCATACATTGTTATGGACACGTTCACACTGTACTGTACTATATATTATTGGAATGTATGGTGCGCGATATTGTTGTGCTATGAGCTATATACTATATGTTATATATTATAGCGTAGTCTGAAAGCAGCTTTATCGAATAGCAACCCGTGATATACTTATTATTGGCCATCTGTGGTCTTCATCATCAATTCCACTTCACCAAATGGTGCTTTCCGAGAGCAAATGCAAGAGTTACTATAAAAATATCCAAATCTCTATAGGTGTGCCTATATTTTTTGAAGAGTTTCTTCGATTTCTCCAGGATCCCATCATCAGATCCTGACCATGGGACCACATGGAAAGAATACCCTCTCAAACGTAAAAGTAATCGGGGCTAACACATAAAAAAAAAAATGTATATATAAAAATATTCCGACGAACTGAGAACCTTCTCCTTTTTTTGAATTCGGTTAAAAAGACCATTGTTCCCGAACTTCTCAGGATTATTAATCTACCAAAGTTTTTGTTATAAAAGATAACATAGTTGGGTTTAATTAATTTATTGTTATCATAAATTATTCTCTCCGAACTTTCCTTATTATGATAATTTATATCTGTATTTTTTTTGGGTTACGTTATTTATTGTTCTCGTAAACCTCTATATTATTTAGTGCCGAGGATTACCAAAATACAGATACAGCTCAATATTGAGAATACAATGGATTTCGATAGCGAATTGTTATTGATACTGTAGCATTTATATACTACAGTTTTTTACAACGGTTTTTTATTTTACTTTTGTTTATATTTGTGTTACTATGAGTGTGTTCAGTTTAAAATGTGAGCTTCCTGTATGAGTCCCAATAAATACTTTTTCTTTCTTTCTTTCATTTATCACATAATCCATCTGTCATGTTACTGGAGCCTCTTTTTAGGGTTCCGTAGTTAACAAGGAACCCTTATAGTTTCGCCATGTCCGTCTGTCTGTCTATCCGCGGTTTAGCTCAAAAACTATTGGTATTAGAAAGTTGTAATTTGGCATGAGTATACACGTTAATGACGCCGATAAAGTGGTAAAAAAAAAAAAAAACAATTATTTAGGGTACCTCCCCTACATGTAAAGTGGGGATGATAATTTTTTTTCGTCTTTCCCATAGTGTGGGATATCGTTGGATAGGTCTTTCAAAAATATTAGGGGTTTGGGAAGACCGTTTTTTGATTAAGTAAACCGTTCGTGACTTATCAAGTTTTAATGTAGCAATAGTCGTTAGAGTCAAGTGTCCCCCCCTCTACCAACTAAACGGTTGTAGTTAGAAATTCAAATGTCACGGCAGTAGTACTTATATATAACGAAGTTAAAAGGAAAACTATCACAGCTAAGTAGGCTTTACAATTTACCGAGTAATTGGCGACCAACTTACATTTACAGTTGAAAAAAATGTTCTCCCATGCATTCTGTATAGTAAAACATGTTTTTCAACTACATGATAAGTTTGTTCTTGGGATAAATTCATCCCAACTACGGAACCCTTCATTGTGCATGGTCCGATACGCACTTGGCCGGTTTTTTTTTCTTAAAAATCATACTCGACATTTTTTTATAATTTTTTCTAGTTCTTAGGTACTACAGCGTTTTATACTTATTTAAATTTTAGGAAAATCATCTACGTTTACAATGTTGGTAAATATGTGAGCACCGTGTATCTATCATATAATTAATTTGTCTGTCATTACTTCACTTTTCATTCTTTTTTCCTATTGTGGTATAGTAATTTTATTCTATACCCAAAGTCTCTAATTCAGATAATTTATGTAAACAAAGTAATGTCAAGAAATGTCACGGTCAAAATGACAGGACAGTGGTGCAAAACATTTTATCATATTTTTTTTTGAAAATAGTCGTCGCTAAAATTAAAGTGAATTAATTATAAGAACTATGCAAACAAAATATCGTTGCCAAACAATATTTTGTGTAGTATGTGGGAGACACGGCATATGATCGTCATAATCAGCCCTTTAAAGTCCAGTGCTAGACGTAGGCCTCCCAAAATCGGTTTCCACTTGGAACAGTTTACAGCCGTTTTCATCCAAAATGTGGCTAGATATGCTACTTACAATATGAATCTATGAATGAGTGTTGTAATATTAGTGTTGTTGAAGATGTAAAAACTTTGAAAATGCTTGTATCTCCTGCATTGTTACCAGTATCATAAAATATTTTATACCAGAAAATCTCCTTTTTTATAACTTTGTTTTAAACCGAAAATTTATAAAAATAATTACGGTATGATTATTTTTTAATTATTATTTCTTAAAATCAGTACCTAAAAGAAAATGGAACCTCTTTTTTCGCCATTTTATGTGAATTACCATTACGAAGATATTTTTTTGATATGTTATCCTCTTTGTTTACATAAATTATCAGAATTTGAGACTTTGGGTATAGGTACATCGTCTTCACATATTATTATTAATTAGTGTATACGAAATATTGTTAAAATTTAAAAGAGTTAGTATGGAGTTTCTTGTCCATTCTTCTCCAAACCTTTTGGAAGGGGTAACTAGAATCAATTAATTATTATAGTAATTTTTGACGTTCAAAACTGCCTTTTATGTGCCTATTAGAAATAAATTATTTGAGTTTGACTTTGAATATTATTGTATCTGATAACAATCTTTTGTAACTGTTCATTAATCATGAACTTACATCCAGGGGGATTTCAGATCGCGTTACTTACTCAAGTTAGAATTCCCCCGTCAATGTTCAATGCGTATCAGTACCTTCACCAAATCCCAGCACTGTCACTTGTTATCGACTTAAGATTACAACTTCTCCCGCTTAAACTTCCTAGTTAAGACCCCAGAGGCATAACTTTGGTTCAAGTTTATAAAAACTCGGGTTATTCACTTCTGGTAAAGCTGCAGTTGAAACAACATTTAAGTTTGGAACAGTTACCTACAACTTTTAATCTGAAGGTGCGTTTAGGGATCAGGGAGGATTTTCGAAAAGTGGAAGAATTTTGTTACTTCATTTTTATCACAACAAATATTACGTAAAGGTGATTTGTATCATAATGATTGTTTAGCTTAATCTTACTAAAATCAATAATGTACATAACGTTGTGTTGTGTTAGTATAAATTCCGGCAAATATTGGTCTTTCCCAATGCTATCCTTGTAGGCAAATGAAAGAAACCTACTCACGTAAAAAATTTAAAATTCTTTCCTCGGTTTCCACATACACGTGTAGGTTAAACATTTTTAATTGAATTGTAGCGTTGAGCGCCAACATTTTGTGACAGCAAAAAACAAATTATTTTTCCTGACGGAGACGTACAGACGAGAAAAAATTTCATTGTTATTCCTGAACCCGAAAGAGCCTTATAGTGCGGGAGCTAATACTCGTACACATTTCATCTGTTTACATTTTCCCAGAAACTCCATCCAATTTTCGAAATATTTTGTTTGGGTAAATGCTTGCTTCGTTAGTAGAGAAAGAGGGTAAACTAAAATAGCGTCAGTTAGTTCCATAGTCCAGTAGTTTGGGTTCCCTGTGGACATATAAACTAAGCTCGCCTTATCTTCGGCAGGGCCGCCCAAATCCCTGTTTGGGGGAAACTCACCAACAAGGTTTTCATTATCTGTAGTTTTATATTGGTACTTAGATGTTGCATTTCTTAGCTTACAAACGAGGTATCGTCTAAAATACCCAATATAAGACTAATATTATATAGAAAACTGTTAATTACGTAGTATCCGTGCAGTTATTTGCTGTCAATGGTGTCGATTCCCTTGTTCACAAACTAAACTAAATTTAAGTTCAATGCATCTTTTTCTTTCTATTTCATTAAGAAAAGGACAGCAGATAAATTTTAGTTTAGTCCTGTCAAATTAATCAGCGCCAGTCACTACTCCATGTAAGTTTAGACGTGATTAAAATCTTGCCTACTAAAATTACGTCAATTCACGTGAAGCGCTGATTAATTTGACAGGACTAAACTAAAATTTATCTTCTGTCCTTTTCTTAATGAAATAGAAAGAAAAAGATGCACTGAACTTAAATTTAGTTTAGTTTGTGAACAAGGGAATCGGCACCATTGCCTGTCGAACTAACTCTGGTTTGCGCTGCCTTATCTGTCGAATGGTTGAATCTTACAATGGTAATATTGTTGATATTGATATTTTTGTGTGCTCAAAATCCAAATTTAAATGTAATGTTATTAAAATTATTATGATCCATTAATTTTATTATGAATGTAAACTGGTCTAGATTTCATTATTTATTTGTTTTTAGTGTTAACTAAATACCGCGTACGCGCGCGGATACTGAAAGACGTAGCGTTGGAAGGCCTGAACAAGGTGGACCGATGACCTTATGAAAGCCGCAGGAATCCGCTGGATGCGGGAAGCACATAACCGGTCGAGGTGGCGGTGCTTGGGGGAGGCCTATGTCCAGCAGTGGACGTCTTTCGGCTGAAATGATGATGATGATGATGAGTGTTAATTATTACTCTCTTGTCAAGCAATCAATTAATTGGAATTTCTATTTTGCATGATTCATTATTATTAATGTTATGTAATTAATTATTTATTGTTTATTACCTATCTAGTGGCACTCATTATCATATTTTCTTTTGTTAATATGCGGATAATGTAGTGGGCTGCAATATTGTTAATATTTTGTATTATCTTTTCTTTGTTCCAACACATATTGTAGCTGTTTAGGTATTTTCCCAAAATAAATAAATGTATAGAAAACTCTCCTTGTTCTAAATCAACACACATCACGAATTCCGGAGCCTTTGTTTGAGAGATTTTAATAATCAAGTGGTATCCAATCAACGCAGCTGCGCTGACGAACCCTTCCGCTGTCTGGCTGTTCGGCAGAAGGGTTGGGATCAATCGATTTTACTCTGCGTCACTTCCAAATATTGCAATTACTCGTGTCTATATTCGTATATTATAGGAATAAGTTTGGGACTTAAACATAACTGGCACAACGTGGGTGTATTACAGTGGCGAAGCTTGACATTTTGTAGGAGGAAAGCCGAAGAAGAAACTATTCAGTTTTATAAATAGTCATATAATAGGGATGAGACCTGGGTAAAAAAAAAAAAACTGTTTATTCCGTCAATCAGATAATAAAAAAATATTAGACACGTATCGTAATAATAAAAAATTACTTAAATAAAACACATTAAACTTGGGGAGTGATAAAATCTACTGAGAAGCGACGTCATGCCACATTTGAAATCGCCGTAATATTTTGATTACATAAAAAAAGAAAAAATGCGTGTCCCATATTTTTTGATAATCTACATTACGGACAAACACGGTTGGCGCAGTGGTTAAGCGATAGACTGCTGCGCTGCGTGTCGCGGGTTCGATTACCGCACGGAACACATATTTGTATGACCTACAAGTTGTTGTTCCGGGTCTGGCTGTTTGGGTATGCGAGTTTAAATGTTTGTAAACGCACCCGCAATATAGGAGAAATTCCTAGTGTGGGGCAAAGTTTAAAAAAAAAAAAAAAAGAAGATATAATTACGTCAAAATTAATTTATTTCGCTATTTTATGAATTTTATGATCGCGATTATCACCAACCAACGTGGCGCCGGCTTTTTTAAAACAATGTGTGTTGTTGTTGGAATTCAAAGCTAGCTAAATTTGTTTCTTAAATGCATGTTTAGATAGGGCCAAAACATCGATATTGCTAAAATAATTATTGTAAGCTTGAACCAATCTCTATAATATTATGGTATATTAATACTAGTAGTTTATCTATTTAACTTGGCAATTGTGAACACTACTGAATGTGCTATTTTTATTGAAAAACTAGCTGACCCGACAGACTTCGTTCTGTCAAAAGCTATTTGACTGTGGCAGTTTGTCTACGCGCAAAGGAAATATAGTATAAACTCCACTACTCTACCTACCTATATACCTACCCACCTACCCTACCCTACCTATGTACCTACCCACCTACCCTACCCTACCTACCTACCAACCTACCCTATCTACCTACCTACCCTACCCTACCTTACCCTATCCTATCCTACCCTACCCTACCTACCTATCTACTCTACCCTACCTACCTACCCTACCCTACCCTACCCTACCCACCTACCTACCCTACCCTACCCTACCCTACCAACCCTACCTACCCTACCTACCTACCCTACCCTACCTAACTAAAACCTTCATTTTTTTTTTTGATAAAATCTATTCTCAGACCTACCAAATGATGACTCACACGTTATGTCAAACGCCATAAAGTTACATTAGAAGATAGAGTTACCTACTTAATATTACATTATAAATGTTAACATGGTCGTTTTCTTATTTTTTTTTTAACTTTCTTAGTTTTTTCTTACATAAGAACCTTCTCCTGACAATAACAAACACAACAAAAAAATAATTTGCGAAATCGGTCCAGCCGTTCACGCGTGATGCCGTGACCAAGGGAAATAGGGATTCATTTTTATATACAGGGTGTTTGGCAGAACGTTGAACATACGAAAATGGTGCATAGGTGGGGTCATCTGCTACTTACTCAGCCCTAATTTATTTGGCCCTGGCCCACTGGATATAAAAAAAAAATTTTTTTTTGCTTTCTTCTAGTTTCACCACTTTCTCATCATTTAACTTTTACCAACCTTGAAGTATTAAATTTCAAAGTTTTTTTTCATAAAAGCAAATTAAATACCGTTAGAAAGGTCACACACTAGGGATGTTTTGCTAGAATTGGAACTCCTCAATCTTTTTTTTTTTTAATTCGAGTTGAAGTTAAGATTTAAGTATTTTTACATCTTTCTGTAAGTTTGAGGACTCATAACTTTTTTATAGCTAACATCTGAATAAAGCAATAATATTATAAGAATCTGCCAACATTAAAGATGAAAAAATCAAACAAAAATATTGCCTGTTTTACCCATTTTTAATCAAAATTAGGTGAAACTAGAAGAAAGCAAAAAGATTTTTTTATAATATCCAGTGGGCCAGGGCCAAATAAATTAGGGCTGAGTAAGTTGCAGATGGACCCACCTATCCACCATTTTCGTATGTTCAACGTTCTGCCAAACACCCTGTATATAGATAGCACATTCAGTAGTGTTCACAATTGCCAAGTTAAATGCACCATGCACCAATGCACCATTGGGTGGTAGATGAAGTTGCTCTTCTGATCGTCCAAATGGAAGCCGGCAGGAACAGAGTTGTCAGCGCGCTACGCCTCTGGTTTATTATAGCTACACCTCTACCTAACCCTTCGGGGATTACAGGCGTGATGCTATATTGTGTTACATTTATGTAAGTTTGTAGTGAAAACTGCCCTTTCAAAGATACATTTGCAATAACTTCAGTTGACATATCCAGTGACAAGGTCATCTTAAAACCTCATAATATAGATGTTGGAACGTCGGACGTGGGTCGATCGTATTATTTTTTGTATCTAATTACAGTTTTTATTTGTTTGTTCTTTCTCTAAATTATATTTTGTTTTAAATTTTTTAATCCCCTAGTGGGACATATAGATTTCTGTAGGTGTGTCTGAGGCATTACCGCGGGCTATCAGAATACCCGATGCGGTATTTATTTTTTAAATATCGCAGCATTATGCTGAGATAGGACCTCGCACAGGTCTTTTCCTATTTTTTTTGTTGCAATGTAATTTTTTTTTATTTTTAATTGCTCAATTTTTAGTACTATTTGTATCTTTTTTTTTTAAATCTTTGCCCCACACTAGGAATTTCTCCTGTATTGTGTGTTGTTATAAACGCACCCAGTTTACAAACATTTAAACTCACATACACAAACAGCCAGACCCGGAACAACTTCATACAAATATTTGTTCCGTACGGGAATCGAACCCGTGACACGCAGCGCAGCAGTCAATCACTTAACCACAGCGCTAACCGTGCCGTCTTTCTTTATATAGGTTTTCAAAGTTTATTTGATCTACCAATACTCCACTACAAAAGCCTTATCAAAGCATACCTCCCCAATTTTGGCAATTCAGATCCATTTTCGGAAAAAATATCGCGAGTAGCAGCATAATAACCGTACTTAGAGGAATTAAAAAAAAACCTTTCAGGCGAACGGTCTTTTGTCAAATTTTTCACTTTTCCCAAGTCACCCATTTTAGGTCGTCTTAAAGGTTCTATGATCGATTAAGTTCGGTTCGGTTCGGCAAACTTCGACCTTTCGTGATCAGAAAGTATGTAGGTAGGTACTCAATGTAATTGATTCGTGAGTTCAGTTATAATAAATTGTTGAAACAATCTTCTGTAACTTGAGAGTTTTGGCTAAGAGAAATTGTTACACTTTTTAGGATTCCGTAGTAAACAAGGACCCCTTATAGTTTCGCCATGTCTGTCTGTCTGTCTGTCTGCGGTTTAGCTAAGAGACTCTTAGTACTAGGAAGCTGTAATTTGGCACGGGTATACATATATTGGGTTTCCCTTGTTTGACCGAAAGGAATTTGACAAATTTTCACTTCCCAAAATTTTATTCGCATAATTTCATTGACCAAATTATTACTTAAGAGGCTACCGAGCGCACAGTGGCGCCCTCATCGTTTTTTCGGTGATTTCTTTTATTTTAGAATGAAAATGCAGAAAATAAGCTCGTCAAGTTGTGCTTCACAAGACTATACGCTATTATTACTACAAACAGTAGTTTTAAATTGTTATGTTTTATTGTAATCATTAAAACGGAGCTTAGTGGCCACTATTTTCCGTTTTAATTATTACAATAAAACATAACAATTTAAAACTACTGTTTGTAGTAATAATAGCATATACGTAGTCTTGTGAAGCACAACTTGACGAGCTTATTTTCTGCATTTTCATTCTAAAATAAAAGAAATCACCGAAATAACGATGAGGGCGCCACTGTGCACTCGGCGCAGTCTTAACAAAAAATCTATTCACAAAAAATTGTAACGCAAACCTAATGTTTGCAAAATGAACGTTTAAACTATAACTTGTTTACCAACTAGTACTCGTACTTTTAACATTTTTTATTTAGTCAAACTTTTCAGTTGGAATAACAGCTTTTACGCAAAATCAAATAAATCAAATATTTAGTATCGTCAGTAAATAAGTAATTAACCTAATCTAAAATACAATCTCTTTTTTCTATTAACGCAAGTCGTTTCTGGAAGAGTACGCAAAAGACATCAAATTAAACCAACAAGTCAAATGTTTAGTGGTCATTTAAATTCACCAAACGTTTATTGTCTGAAGATTGTTTGCTGTAATAAATCATTTTGATTAAAGACCAAATGCCATAATGACATTATACTTGGTAATATTTAGCCAAGTGAAAATTTGACCAAATGAAAATATGCGTACTAAAATCATTCGAAATATTGCAACGGTATAAAAAAGGGTTGCTAAAATTTGTTTGGGTAATGAAATTTTGTCAAAATCTTTTCTACAAAACGGCAGGCACCCATTAAGCACGCCGACAAAGTGGTAAAATAACATCTTGAAACATATTTTTTTAAGGTACCTCCCCCTACACGTAAAGTGGGGATGAATTTTTTTTTCGTCTGTCCCATGGTTTGGGTATCGTTGAATAGGCCGTTCAAAAATATTGTGGGTTTGTGAAAGCCATTTTTCGGTTCAGGGATTCGTTTGTGTAATATTAAGCTTTAAAGTGCTAATTTTTGTTAGTCCCCCTGCGAGCTAAATGGTTGTATTTGGATATATGAAAAAATTCACAGCAGTAGTATATATAACGAAGTTCAAAGAAAAACTATCACAGCTAAATTGGTTCACAAGTTACCGAGTATTAGTCGACCAACTTACATTATTAAAAAAAAAATATATATATATATATGCGGAATGTATGGGAGAACATGTTTTTCAACTACAATGTTAAGTTTGATCTTGGGATAAATTCATACCAACTACAGAACTCTTCATTGTGCATGGTCCGACACGCATTTGGCCGGTTTTAAATAATATGAGGGAGTTTGTGAAACCATATAAACAATAATTCCTCAACATACAATTTCACTGCAAAGCTTAAAAAGCGTCAATTATCGTTATGGTTTTGTTAGTATAAGGGTAATAAATGAATGACCTTAGCTTTATGTTTTATTACATAAACAAAACCCAACTTCGTCAACAATTTATTATTTTCACGAATAAACCTTAACATCTGTAGCCCACGCCGTAGATATGACGCCATAAGAATTTGATGGAAGGTAATAAATTGAAGAAGGTCGAACATAAAAATAACTCTAAATCCGCGTTTCCTACCGCGTTGTATTCTCGATACAATTCGACGTATTTACAATACAATTCGGAGTATTCACACTCGACCACTAGCATATTTTTTTGACAATAGCAATGTGTTTTTTTGCATGTTTTTGCTGAAAAATGTGCTTGTTTCGCCGTTGCTGGTTTAAAAAAGGGCCTGTGTTTTTAGAATTTTATTAATAAAGAAAATTTGAAAATATTGTCTTGGAAAGTATCTGATATTGGCACATAAAAAGAAGTTTCCGATCCCATAAACCGATGGGATCGGACTTTATTACACCTTGGGTTAGTCCCAAAAGTTCCTTGCCTCACAAAAAGTACTTACATAGCTGCAACTTTCATTATTCGTGTTCAAATATTGCAGCAAAGTCAATCTACACTATACTATTCGAAGCACTAACTTAAACACGCTGCGACCGAAATTCAAATCATCATCATTTCAGCCGAAAGACGTCCACTGCTGGACTTAGGCCTCCCCCAAGCATCGCCACTTCGACCGGTGATCCAGTGGATTCCTGCGGCCTTCACCAGATTATCTGCGATCGCCAACCTGCCTGCCAAGGTAGCGATTACGACAACCCCCCATCTCCCAAATGACAAGCACCGAAAACAAAATTCAAATACTGCTACGTAATAGCAACAGCTACATCGATTCAGGATTTCTTTTGAGAACTTTTCGCTTATTAAAACTTTATATACTGCTCCAAAAAGTCTGAATACGTCTAGTAGGCTTGCGTATATTAAAGACTTGAATTGGATTAAAGTATTTAGCTATTTATATTTATATCCAGGAGACCTGGCCTCGGAAAAACTTCGCGAAATATTAACTTTCTGAAAAATGTTACGTTATCGTAAACAAAATCAAAATTCGCTACCAAATTTGTTATTGTATTTTTTTTCTGAATGTTTATTTCATTTTGAATAACTATCTGAGAACAATTATGAACGTAATATTAGGGATATTAGGTTCATAATTGTTCTATCAAATCAAATCAATCAAATATTTTATTTCACATAAACCTACATGGGCACTTATGAAACGTCAGAAGCTGGGTGCACGGTTCCAATTGGTCGTTTCCTATGGAGAAGAACCGACAAGAAACTCCACGGTTACTCTTTCAAAAATAAATGGTTTATATAATATTTTCAAATAACAGTGTTAATAGGTATGGTAGGAAGGTGTAGGCCTTTCAACTACCAGATACTTAACAAAATTGAAAATTGTTAACAAATCTATAGTCTACTAGGCCTTCAAGGTCTCATATTCACAAAATAGGAAATATTATTAAATATATAAAAATTATAATTAAACCAAATGACATGGGTGCCACAGCTACGGTAACAAATCCGAATCGTACTGACTAAATATCATGTCCACAAAAGCAACTAATAAAGAGTTGAAATTACAATTGTAGGTATATAATGTCAAATAATGAGTTGATTATTTGATTATGTCAAAGAAGAATGTAATAGTACATTACTTACCGAGGGCTGTAAAAGAAAGAAAGCCCGAAATCGCAGGTATTTGTGCCCGGAGCCGCAGGCGAGGGTTGTAAATATGCGATAGAAGGCTTTCTTTTTAACTGTCCGTGGTGAGTATACAATTTTACGTCATCACCTGGCCACAATGCGAGTTTTACTGTACACGTAGCGTGCGGTAAAACTCACATTATGGCCAGGTGTGACGTAAAAAATAAAACATCATTATTTGGGAGCTGTTAATAGACACTTACATAATTATGCCGTTCATGAGTTACCAGGGAAGCCACATGTGCAGAAGGGATTATTGCCAAACTTCCTTGTCTTCAACGTAGTCTTTAATCTTATAATATGCTTTGAAACAGTAACATTGATCTAGAAGTGATTTAATGTTCAGACAGTCAAGTAGATAGTTTAGTAAATAAACATTCAATCGTAACAAAAAGAGCCCAGACTTATCCACTCAAGATATCTTGTGAAGATAAAACTATATTCCATGGAGACAATCTGGACTATAAAATTCTGATCTTTGTTCGGAAAATCGTAACTTCGAGTCCCTATACGGTGCCGTCTCTCAGCATTATGTACAAGTACAAGGTTTGTAGTAACGTAGCTTCGTTTTATATTCGATGCTGTAATAGAATCTCAGAGAGACCATTTCATTTTTACGGGTCTTTTACGGACTTTATAGGATTAAAATGTCTCTTCGATATAAGTTTGGACTAAACCAACTGTTTTTATTCGTTGTACGCAGTAAAACTAGCTCTTCTGCTAATGCTTATTGTCTTATGTGGTCGTAAATATATTTTTCTCAAACATGCATGGACATATTGTCATTATTTTCGAAAAAAGAACACGCGAAGTATCGAATTTACGGACAAAGAAAATCAAATCCATTGCAGGAGCGTTTTTTGAATTTGGAACATTACAACGCTCCAGCAATGTTTTATTTCCCTGCATTCTTTTGAGAAAAGCACTATAAATGCCTCGGCGGAAATGGCAATTGCCTGTCTCGTATTAGTGAAGTCCTCTTTTTTTTTTCTTTTTTTTTTTCTAGGGCATCTCAGAGTGTAACCACTAAGGTTCCGACTCTTTAACCGGACATTCCTGTGGCTGCCTTAAGCTCCTAACGAAACTTAATGCCTCCAGCCAGGGCGTAAAAATTATAAACTAAACGACTGCTGCTCGCTAAGGGCACCCCCTGTGAGGCGTACCTCACAGGGGGTGCCCTTAGCGAACCTCGGCTTAGGGCAGCGTCGGAGGGAGGGTGGCAAGGGACCGACGGTGGCTGGATAAAATCAGTGTTTTGATTATTATCGTGGGGAGTTTGGATTACATGCTGCTTAGCTAAAACGCGTGCTGGCGCTTCACTTACAGTCAAGGGTCGGGGAGGACTATTCGTTAGTCGGGGATTTCGCGCGGGGCCTCGGCGGCGAGGTCAGAATGACGATCTTGTATTGTGTATTCTTATTTTGCGAACTGTACTAGTTTCTCTATGACTCTCCTGGAGGAGAGTAGTGGGGTCGTCTGGGTCGGTCAGTGCATGCCTTGGACGGCGGGTCAAACTAATATTAGAGGGGACATAACTTGCGGCCTTCACAACTAGAGCGTTGCGATGAGTGGCTGCTGAATCGAAGAAGCGCTTTGAAGTGCGCTTCATGAATTGGGCTACCTATTGAAGTCCTCGCCTACGGCTCGGCCTTTATACTCATACTCGACCTGCAATTGCCTATTTTCCGGCCTTTACAATAATGTACTATTATTGTTGTTAAGTTTTAACTTCGGGAAAGTAGATATACAGGTTTATTGGTAAAACACTAACATAACCTTGCAGGACTGTATTACTAACATCATAAACAACAACTTTTATTCTATGACTTTTTATAAAACATAATACATTTACCAAAAACAAACCTTCAAGATTTCGTTCTTCTATACATTTAGAGCGTTGAGTTTTTTTTTTTTTTTTTTGTATTAAAGTCTGCAAAATTAAAAACTGATGAATAAAAGTAATAAAAGTCATAGAATAAAAGTTGATGTTAGTAATACAGGGTGTGAGGCCTCTGCCTCGAATCTTGCGGGCAGCGGAGCGGCGCCGGCGGCAGCTCCGGCGGCGGCGGCGGCGGCGCGGGAGCGGCAGGATCTAATGCGTACAATCAAATGGACCGGCCCTCGAAAACAGCGGCGCGGTAGCGGCGCGGGGGAGGGCAACGAGCGGTGCACTCCAGTCAAGCGGTGAACGCCCGCGCGTCTGCATTGCAGTGTTGTGCAATTTATTTTTGTGACGTTAGGAATAAATTTGAATCAAAAAGATGTCGCCTTTGTTCAGACATTTCGTTCGCGAATAAAAACAAATATCTTAACGAAACAAACACGAATACAACCTACGCCGCTATAGAGCCGCGCGATCTGCCCGCTGGTTTCGAGAATGGGTCTGCGTTGCCCACCCCGCTCCCGCGGCGCCGCCGCCGCCGCCACGCTGCCCGCAAGTTTCGAGGCAGAAGCCTAAGGCCTCTGTCTCGAATCTTGCGGGCAGCGAGGCGGCGGCGGCGCGGGACCGGCAGAATCTAATGCGTAAATTCAAATGGACCGGCCCTTGAAAACAGCGGCGTGGGGGCGGGCAAGGAGCGGTACACTCTAGTCAAGCGGTGACGGCCCGCGCGTCTGCATTGCAGTGTTGTGCAATTTATTTTTGTGACATTTGTGTGAAATTTGAATCAAAAAGATGTTGTCGCCGTTGTTCAGACATTTCGTTCGCGAATAAAAACAAATATCTCGACGAAACAACCATGAACACAACACTACGCCGCTATAGAGCCGCGCGATTTGCCCGCTGGTTTCGAGAACGGGTCTCCGTTGCCCGCCTCGCTCCCGCGCCGCCGCCGCCGCCGCGGCAGAAGCCTAAGGGACAGCCCTCCGCAGACTGATGGGGTGAATTCAGTATAGCATACTAAGATGACCAGTACATGAAATTATTTCTCGAACGTTATGGGAATCTAATAAACACGCAATGTATCGTTACCGTGGCAAAATGCACGTAGCGTACGGCAGCGCAGCGAGTCTTCGGCCGCCCTTCCCGCCACGGGGCGCGGTGAGTTAGATGAACTCTGTAGTTAGGCAGAAAGTGAACAGCTGATTTCAGGCGTCGTTCGTTAGAGTATTTCAACATCAATTGCTGTTTTTTTTTGTTGTTCTATTAACATACGTGCTGCGTACAGATAATGTAATTTTACATTTAAATAAAGGAATAGTAACTGAAAAAATAATTAAAAAAATGTAAATTTTCCTGAGAAAATTTCCAGTGGAATATGATTCAAGATAAGGAGCTGAATACACCCTGTTAGTTTGTGGAGGGCTGTCCCTTACACCCTGTATAGTCCTGAGAGGTTGTTGGTGTTTTACCAATAACCCTGTATATTTAGTAATTTCGAAAATAATATACAAAGTGTTCGATCAAGAGCAATATTTTAGCTAGTACCTACCATAAGTAGTTCGTTCTACGCGACGTTAAGAAAATAAAACTGCTCTATAAAGTTTCTGAATATGAAAGTACGGGACAAAGTTGAGACGTTCATCTTGAGGCATTTGCAAGAAGTGTTTGAACTTATTTCCATGATTGAATTCATTGATTTGAATATATACAACCACTAAACACGCAAAATAACGTTATAAAATTCTAAACACATTCATCTTTTAGACCGTTGAATTATGTCAAGCCTTGATTTACATCCAAATCCATGTCACGTTCACATATAACGTTAAATGAGGGGTCTAATTTCAAAACCCGCTAAAACGATTTTTCCTTGAAATAGAATTTCTCTCTTTTTAAAGTTTTCTCAAATCTACACTAAGTGACAAACTCATGTCCGAGCAATACCCTCCAACCTTAGACTTGGTAACATAATCCACTATAAATGTCATGGGTAACATTCAAATTCCTCTACAACGGAATCAACCAATCACAGCGCTTGCTTTTCTACCAAGTGACCTCACGAATAGTATGGGAACTAATGGCGACTTACGTAATTGTGCTGTGCATGGAGTGATAAAATTGTATTGATTTAAAAAAATCATCAATAACTCGATTGCCAGAAAAATCTTTTTAGTTGGTTTTGGAAGAGTCCCCTCAAATATTCTATCTGTAACTCTCACCTACGTACAGTCTATTTCAGGATAAAACTGAGGCTTCGAAAATTGATCTAAAATTCCAAACGAAGCTGAAGAACCTAAGAGAATGAACCGAAATACGGTCGACCTATTTCTCACAGTAGGCTGATACCGAAATATTATGCAAAGCATCCGGTACCTACATAAAAGATTGGCGGAATACACATTTATATCTTTTGTTGGTAAATTTATTTCTTTCGCTTTATTTGTGGATTTATTTCGGTAAAATATACCGATATATGATAGATAAACTGGTAAAATAGAATTTGCAACATTTGTGTATCGTCACATGAAACTATATTGTGTTTCACGGTTCGTCCCTTGGCATGTTTTCAGTTTTATGAAAACATTAATCTATTCTTCATGCACCAAATAGTACACACAGCTCCATTAAGGTTACCCTCCCAAAAGACATGTGCGTTCAAAGCCGCCCAAGTTGGTCGCTGGCTAGTCCGTCAAACAGCCAGTATGAGTATGACGACGTTCGGTGATGCGATGGTTCAAATCCAAGTTGAAATAATGAACTATTTTGGATGTAATCTTTAGTTTAGATTATTCGTAACGAATTCAATGTTGTAGCAGTGCAACATTTTAAAACTTGAGGGGTTAGCACATACTGACGCTGTGTGTAATTACGGAAAATTAAACACGACGCCAGTTCTAAAGAAGAAAAAAAGAATAACGTTTATTTGGTCACATTTCGTGAAACAGAAAATATAACAAAGTAAAAAGTAAAAATAATATTAAAACAAGAATAGTTTGTGCCTCACGGCTATGCCAAAAAGGTTAATTACAGCATTTATCTCAGATGCTGTATGACGCTGGTTTCCTAATGAACCTTTAGGGACAAGGGACGGGAAGTACGAGTACAAACAGTTTCAACATACCTAATACATATTTTTTGTACTTATAAATAAATAACGTAGAAATAAAATATAATTACAAAAAAAAAAAAAAAAACCTCGTCCTGATAGTCCAATTTAAGGGTGTTGGAAAAAAAATACCAACATTTTTTTGTCTATGAAGCTGAAAATATTAAGCTAGGTCAACGTGAACATAGTTACAAAGTATAAAACTCAATGCCAATTATGTTTATTACCCATTAATAACACCAAAAAGTTAGGCTTGGTTGATTTATGGCCCAAAAATACTATAGGGTTAGTTCATAATGATGTGTTCCTAGCTTACGTACTTCGGGGAGACACGTTTTGCCCATCCCTGAAGATGACGTCAATCATAGAGATTGGTTGCTAGGGCTGTTCTAATCTTCGATCGTCATAGACAACCAGCCAACTGTGAAATCCCTTAAGCCCCAATCACAGCATGCTAATTGAATCATAATTGTGTGAACAGGAGATGTGGGGCCATGTTACCATAGTATAGTACTGAATCGAGATCGTCTGTAAAGGCCCGTTTACAAAAGGAAAGTTTCTTGCTAGACCATATATAAGAATTTTACGCGATTTGAAAGAGATTTGCCAGACGTTTATCCCACGCATGTGTTCATAATTAAGTGAGAAACAAAATCTCGTCCTCGATTATGTCATACGAGATTCTCCAAGCAATTTTCTTGACCAATTTTCTTTCCTTCAATTCTGAAAAGTGAGAACTATTCTTTGTTAATGTGGACGTGGCTCTGGACCGTTGGTTATACAGTATTGTTCCTCTCCTTGTCTCCTAAGATATTGTACTAAGAAAAACATGATGGTACAAGCAGTGGTCAAAATTAGATTTCAGCTAGCTCCTGAACTAAGATATATAGAAAGATATGACGCTTACCGGTATTTTGCCTGTAGCGACGTATTGGTCTGGTTCGCGATCCCCATGTCGCACCTGTACTCCTTGAACTTGAAAAAATGGGTGTCAGGACGACGTCCTATCGACCGGTGCATGCCAGGGTTGCGGGTTTGTCCGAAAGGGATACCGTGGCCCTGGCACATAGGCAACTGAAGGAACACGGGTGGGTTTTAGTCAGTAAAAGTCTGACACTCCCTCTCGCTCCGCCCAGAGCGGGAGAAAATATTTGATAATTTCCCAACCAAAGACGACGTAACCAGTTTTCAAGGACGAGCTTTTTAAAACACGACAAAGTATCCCTTAATTAATTCGGTATATGCATAATCAGCTTATTTATGTTCCCACTGCTGGGATACAGGCCTCCTCTCTGCAAGAGATCTCTTTCTCTCATTTGGTATTGCATGCGAGAAACTTTCCTCGTCTAAATAAGCCTTAATGGAGCTTAAATCCGCTGCTGATCCCACAAGTAAATTAGGTAACGTCTTCAATTAACTACCTCACCTTCAGTGTGTGAGGCTACGATGGCTACGAGGCTTTGATGGTCGAGATGTGGCGCGATAATTAATTAACTGGCGAGACTAGATACAAATAGCGAGATATAGGGTAGACACGGACAGTATATCATCCTTTATTTTTGACAACTTACGACTACAGGTTACAGAATTTAAAATGAAAGGTACTTATAGTTCAATAACGCTGTAAGAAAATATAATTTAACAATAGGACGTTGTTAAACGAAAAGGATCCAATCCACAACCTGGTCAAAAATGAGTTATGTGTACCAAACTAATGCTAAATATCGATTCTATCGGCTAATAAAATAGATCCAAGCAAAAAACTATAGTTTATCATTTTGATCAACCTCAGAATCAGCCCAAATGCACGGAAATATAAAATCCATACTAATATTATAAATTCGAAAGTAAACTATCTGTCTGTCTGTCTGTCTGTATGTTACGTTTTCACGCCTAAACCGCTGAACCGATCGTCATGAAATTTTGCAGAGATATAGCCTGGGATATGGAGAAGGACATAGGCTACTTTTTTACGCGATAACCGACAACTACGCGGGCGGAGCCGCGGGCAAAAGCTAGTATTGTTATATTTTCTAAACTTAAAACGTCAATATCTCTAAAAAGACTTTGTGTTGATTTGATCCTTTTCGTTTAACTACGTCCATAGGTAAATTATTTGACAAATAAAAACCTTAATAATTTCACTGAAGAATTGAAAAGGATGTTTATCGTTTTTTCAGTCTTAATTTTCTCCAGTTTCTGAATAAAAAAGACAGAAGAACTTATGAAAGTTAAAGTTCAATATAAAATAATCTGTATTTCCATCTACACTTCTTGTTGTAACCTTTTGCTCTATAATGGCAACGGAATGAACTTTAGCGCAGCGACTCGGAACATTATACTAAATCCACATTTTTATTTCCTTCGCGAGTGGAGTGGACACAGTGCAGCATTTAAAACTAGCAGATGTTTTAAAGAACTTACGTAGCAAGACCAAAGATTACTTTGTGAATGTACTGCAAATGTGAATCGAGTTTTGTGGTTTATTTTGCATCATAAAGCACTATATTTTGTGGATAATTATGCATCTACAGTCTTCCTAAAATATGAAATATCACATGATTTTAATTAATTCAAAGTATTAATAAAAAACAAAAATAAATATAATAATCTAACCTAACTAAAACTGTTAATAAACTAAAATATGGCTTAAAAATTCCTCCGCATCCCTATCAACTGGTAATGTACCCAAGAGACTGGCAGCATTGCCACGTTGTATGGCAATGCTTAGCCTCAGGTCAAGGTCAAAGCCAGCCCTTGGGTCACGGGGAGTGTCAACCAGCCTTTTGGAGATTTCATTGACCAAACCATGAGGACTCAGACCGCACGGCACAAGGCTGTAAATCCCAAACGGCTCGAAAATATAATTACCGATAAGGTTATTATACTTTCGCCGCTTGAGGTATTCCGCAGTAGCAGCGCCAGCACAGCACACCGAGTCAGGAAGATGGGATGGCGCAAGAGCATCGACACACGTTGCATCCCACACTAAAGGCCTACCCACCTTCCAAGGAAATAAAGACATGCCGTCCGGTCTGTTGCCATCGTCGCGTGCCAAGTCATTGAGTTCTAATACAGCTGGAACTCCGACGGTGGCAAGAGCGAATCGGATGATATCATTAATGTTCGCGTGCCGCGCTAAGCGAACCGCATTTCGGCTGCAAGACAGGCCGTGGTGACAACGTGGTGGTAACTTCACCACACTGACGGCGATGGGGAGAGCAAAAGTGTTTATTATTTGTTTGTTTGCTACTGTGGAAAGTTAAGGATCAGGATTTCATTATTCTGCTACTCTATTTAAAATCACTTAATCCGCGGGTACGTTTACACCACAGATATAGATAGACCTAGATAACGCAAGAGCAACTACTTCGCGTGCCCAGCTTACGTACAAAAATCGTAAGTTACTACTACTCTGTCTTGTTACTCTGTCACAAATTCAATTAATTAACCTATTTAAACGATTCTTAATTATTCTTTAATGCACACAATTACTCAATAAATAGTATTCGTTCAGTATACGAACTTTCCCATCAATAAATAGTGCTTGTAGTGCTTGTGTTGTGGTAGTCAAAAAATGGCACGCTTGGTTTTCATACAGATCGTGATACTTGCGTTATCTATACTCCATTTATTATAACATTAGACAAATAACTGTTCTCACCCTTTCGTTATTTCGATGTAAACGTTTAATAAACTCCGTTATTTCACGATAAATACAAAGTACTGTAATCTATTTACCATTTACATTAAAAAAATAACTCCAAAGTGAAGTAATTTAAACAATATTACACAATAACTGACGTTATTTAGCCGTTATTTGTCTAATGCTATAGTAAATGGAGTATAGGTCTATCTATATCTGTGGTTTACACACATAATTTTGCACGATATCCTCCGTATAGGGATGTTGTCACAATTTAATTTAGAAAAATACTAAACTTTAATAACTTTTTAAATAAATAAAAATTTCATTCCTTTGTCCGAGAGTACGTGGCTAAGCTTCGCAGAGGTCGTGCAAAGTCAACGAGATGCTTCATTTAACATTTACGGGTTGTGTTCTAATTTTATATTGGAAGGAAGTGGATTACACCGAGTGGTTGAGTTAATTTTGTGACAGCCCTCGCTTACGAGGTAAGGCCAGGGAAAATTGTTTGGAATTGTTAAGGAAATTGTAAGCAAATTAAAAAAAAAAAAAAAAAAAGCAACCAACTTATATTGTCCGTATATACAAACCACAACTGTCATTTGAAATTGCTATAACACGGTAGATTGACGTAGAGTGTTAATTTTCTTAACTATTAATTACCCTGATTGTTCTTCCTGACAAAGAAAGTTACGAAATGGGAAGTGTATACGCTGTGAAATATTCAAGTCTAGTTCAAGATATAACTATTAACCAAGCTTTTCCTGTTCAATATTTTTAAATCAAAGGTAATCGGAACAATAGATCTACGTTAGTAGTACCTAACATATTTTCCGTTAGACAGTCTTCGTAAATCTTCACGATTGTGCCAAAAAAGGTAAACGCTATAAATTCCGTTGATGTCGATGTTTGTTAAGTTCCACATGGGTTCTCATGGGGCTGTAAAACGACCTTTACGAAGTGCGTTAGAATCGATTTGAAACTTGTTTTTATGAACGTAATAGAACATTTGTTCTTGTATTTTTATAGAAGGGAAACTGTTCGTAAGTCTCCAGTGTTATATACTCTAAGACCAAATGGCATGATTGCCATTACAACTAAAGTAAGAAATCTGAATAAATATCATGTCCACAAAAGCCTCTAATAAAGCCTACTCATTGTTATGTACTACGTTTTATTCGCAAAGTTCCTATGGTTTAATGCAGAGGACGTAACATACAAGTTCAATTAACTAACTAACTGTTATCAGGCCGAGCAACAAAGTTACAACTACAGAATAAACTTTGTTTCACATACAGTTCACAATTAAAGCATCGTTGAGAGTGCTCTTGTCTACGGAAGCGAAAATTTAAACAGTTTAACGATGCTACACTACAGCCCTGTACCTCCCTATCAAATTAATACAGGTCAATATCAATTTGCAAAGTTAGTTATCGATTTTAATGAAACATTAAACGGTAAGCCTGAAGTTTGTGGTGATGGGTTTCACTGCACGAGAGAAATTATTAATAGAGCGAGCACCATTGATGTTTATGAGACATAAACGTTGGCTGTTACTGATATTTATGACGTTGTAACATTTCAGAGCGCAGTCATAACGAGGTAAGATTTAGTAAATGGAGATATTGTTAGTTCTGGTTTCCGATGGAGACCTTGAATGTCGTTGCCAACTTAATAATGTTATTGGTAAAGAGGTTTGCAGTTAACAAGTTTGTTAAATATTTAAACTGTTGTGTATACAGGCTATGCTGGCTGGTCCATTGGAACGAGTAAATTGCCAAAATAACTTGAATGTTAATTCAATTTTGTCACAGATTCGCACTCCATTGTTGGCAATTCAATCAAGTTTATGTTTTGTTGGGACAGAAAATTAATTGAAAGCTCTTTTCTATTGTGATATAATCAAGTAATGATAAAGGGAGGGCCATGAAAGCGTGATGTGGGGCGGCGTCGCTTATTAAAATTGATATCCATAATGCAAATGGCGGAAGAAGCCAGCAGACCCGAAATGTGAATAGGGAACTAGGACAATGTTTCAGTTTTCAAATAATTAAATTAGCTTTGATGTTGGATACAATATTTTAGTTAGATACAATATTTTAGTTAGATACAATATTTTAGTTAGATACAATATTTTAGTTAGATACAATATTTTAGTTAGATACAATATTTTAGTTAGATACAATATTTTAGTTAGATACTTACAATATTTTAGTTACATAAAATGTTTTATTCACGAAATATTTTATGTATCTACCTATGTATCGATGTTTTTTGACTCTTAATCTCATGCAAAATTATTAATTTACATGCGAATTTCCAACCGGTGCACGATGCTAATTACAGATGAATTTTCTTGGCTGATAAACTTACCGAATTCCGGAACTCACAAAAAATTTAATAATTCACCTGTTCTCTGTTCGGATATGTATCTGTCAGTCGAGAGTTCGTGACGTAATCCCCAAATTAGGTAGGTACAGTCATAGGCATAAATACTTTACTGTTACACAAAATTTAAAGCATTTTTCTCGTGTTTAATAATTGCAAGTTTGGGAAAAGACGTCATTCATAATAGTATGGTTTTGATTATACTATGTTCGTAACACCATAAAACAAGGATCACCCATTAGTTTTAAAGGGGATCCGTTTTAAGCAATAATATGACTGTCGCGGCCAGTTTGGTGACTAAAAAAAAAAAAAAAATACCAGAAAGTAATCAACAAATACTATGAGATGGGAAAAAATAACGAAGTAAGTAATTCATATTAATGTGAAAAATTTAAGTTTTTACTTTGAATTTTATCTGAAGTCTGAGTAAAGTTCTGGTGTAGGTAAGCTAAAACACAAAATTTTGTTTTCATATTTTTATATTAAGTTTTACTGTTAACTTAACATCCACATAAAATAGGTCGGCGGTCCGTACTCGGACCGCGGTGTGCCATTTTTTGGACCCTGCCGTAAAATATCTAGCAATACTTTAGGAGAGAGCTTCTTTTAAATCTTGCGAAAGTGTAATGTATTTACGCTCGTAACTGTACCTACTCTCCTGTCCTGAACTTTATGTTTGTGCCTACCTACGTCACCGTGTTGACAGGCCGGTACAAGTGTCTAGTGAGAAAGGGGCCGAATGTCACCCGGAATCAATTAATTGCACCAATCATTGATTGAGATAATGTTATGTAAATTGATTGGCGTTACTCGGAAAACCTTAATAAAATCTTGTTGTAAATGCGTGGTAGTGTTGCTTTTGTTTGTGAATTAGGTGTATAAATATTTAGGGTCGGTTGTTTCAAACGGTTGTTTAAGAGGCTACCGAGCGCACAGTGGCGCCCTCATCGTTATTTCGGTGATTTCGGAGCTTAGTGGCCACTATTTTCCGTTTTAATGATTACAATGAAACGTAACAATTTAAAACTACTGTTTGTAGTAATAATAACGTATAGTCTTGTGAAGGACAACTTGACGAGCTTATTTTCTGCATTTTCAATCTAAAATAAAAGATATCACCGAACAAACGATGGGGCGCCACTGTGCGCTCGGTAGCCTGTTAACGTAACATACGTACGTCAAATAATAACGATTACATATGATGTTTAACGTTCGTTAAAAACACAGCGTTGTTTCACTGCATATAAAACCGATCGTCAAAGTTATTAACATGAGTTTTAAATTTTTTTTTCTTTCGCCACAATTTGTGTCATAATCAGATGAACTATCGTCGAATAAAGACGACACGATACACCTTTGTAAAGACTATCAAAGATGTACAAATGACAGCAGGCAACAAGGGCTTAACGTTCTTTCCGAGGCACGGAGGGGTTTGGGTATGTAATGGATTCGATATCGGTATGTAATGGAAAGAATTAAAAAGTCTATGGTCTTCTTATAGGAAAGTTTGTCCGTAAGCTTTTCATTCTACAAAAGTAACGAAAAACAATACAAAAAACAAACTCTTTGCTTAAAAAATAAAACAATAACAATTAACAATACATACCTTCATATTTGGATAACGGGCACAAAATAAACCAGAAACATAGGTATGTGAATCGTCAATATGAATTTTCATTTGTAATTTTTCCGAATATTTTCAGAGGAACGACAAAAACTGAATGTCATCTGAAATATGCAAACTTTAAAAACTAGCGGACGGGATTCGGCGCGTCCTCTGTTCTGACAAGCGGCCCTTTGAGTGTGTGCGGCGCTCGAACAGACTGGAAATAGTAGAACTGGTGAACACTATACTGCATACTGCAAGTGCTTTGTACTTGAGTTCGTGTATACGTGTAGGACATGGATGTTACATATTCGTACAGACGCATTCGTTTTTTATCGATAGATACTGAATTTATCGTAGAAGTAAAAGTTTACGTTACGGGAATCGATGTATATAGACGGAATAAATGATCCTTCACACGTTTATGTATCAAAGATTAGTATTTATGTAAGTGATTGGTGAACTTTTGAACTCAGCTTAATTTAAGATCACCAGTTTAATAATAAAGGCTTCAAGTAATTCACTTACAGTGACTCTAATAATAGGCTACAAACTAAATAAACATTATAACTATAGAAAGCTAAAATATCTGAAACGACTTAAAAATATAAAATGTCTGTATTGGACATACATACACATATCAAAAAAAGTTTGCGATCACTTTGAACAATCGACATAGAGAATACGACATCCGAAGGTTAGATTGGCGTGCCGGCTCGCCTGACTTAAACCCAATAAAGCACGCGTATGATGCTCTTAAGCGAGCTGTTTGGAACCGTCAGCCACGTCCCCAGACAGTGCCAGAGCTCAGGGAAGCCGCTATTCAAGAATGGGACAGGTTACCCCAAGAAATGCTGGATAACTTGATTCTCAGCATGCCCAGGAGGATCACCGCATGTGTTCTAGCCAGGGGTGGAGTCATATTATATTGAATATAAACCTTTTATTAATAAATTGTTGTTTAAGTTTGGTTAAACAGTATTTTTCTTTCTATCAAATTTCTGTTACAATTACATTATGATTAATTACTCATTTTTTCTTTTTTTTATAAAAATAGTTTAAAAAAATTTTAAACAGGGTATTTCTATTTAAAGAAAACACACAACAAAGAATTTTTCTTGATAAGGTTCAATAAAAAAAAAAAATATATATATATATCAGCTTATGCTAGTGATCACAAACTTTTTTTGATGTATGTATACGTGTAACATGGGTTTTGCGGAAATGCTTTTTACTGCCGATTCAGAATTACTATACGTATAAGTATAACTTCGATATCATACTATGATTTATTGTTAAAGTTCTTACTGCTGACGAAACTACACAACGGATATTGCCATCACAAAATAATTGGATGATGCCCATTTTGGTAATACCCTCCTCCGATAGACATGTATTACATCGTTGGATAGCTCCTAGTTCCTAGCTTAGATAGTTCAGGGTTAGGCAAACATGTCAGTTTCAGCAATACCAAATAAGGATTTTTTTAGATATTTCATAATAATTTCACTACTAACATTACGCCTTTCTTTTAATAATTAGTAGCATACGTCGTAAAACATCGTGGATGAGATGATCGATCAGTGCTTACGAAAAGTAGGTATGGGAAAAGTGTTTTACCTTTTGTAACTTTTCTAGTTCTTTTGCTGTTTTGACTTACGGAGCCGAAACGTGGACACTAACGGTACGGCTGGTTCATAAATTCAAGGTCGCTCAGTAAGCTATGGAACGGGCTATGCTTGGAGTTTCTCTGAGGGATCAAATCCGGAACGAGGTGATCCGGCAGAGAACCAAAGTGGTCGACATAGCTCACAGAATAAGCAAGCTGAAGTGGCAATGGGCCGGCCATATTAGACCTAGAACCGATGACCGTTGGGGTAGACATATTCTTTAGTGGAGACCGCGAATCGGCAAACGTAAGGTAGGACGTCCTCAGGCTAGGTGGAGCGACGATCTCCGCAGGGTGGCTGGTAGCAGCTGGACGAGAGTTGCCGAGAATCGAGCTGAATGGCGTGCAATTTGAGAGGCCTATGTCCAGCAGTGGACTGCTATAGGTTGATGATGATGAACTTTTCTAGTAATCTAAGCTCAGTTCGTCCAAAGAGTCTTTGAAGCCTCATACGATACTGCATCAAAATAATTTATAAGAATTAACGTTTTTCTAGCTGACTGTACCATTTTTCCAAAATCTGTGAATCCAGTTACCAATTACTCAATCCGTTAAGGACAGTCTCCTAAGAAAGTTTTTATGTAACTACAACGGTGAAGGTAGGAATCAATTAACTATTAAATGCAATTTTTGTGAAGTGCATTTTACGTGCCTATTTGAAATAAATGATTTGACTTTGACTTTGACTTTGACTTTGACTTTGACTTTGTAGCTTCCCTTACTGCCTCGTCTCAACTTCCACCCTGTATTACTCCGATCGGACAAGGAATCCACACAAAGTCCATTGCAATTCTTATACTACGTCTTTATATCTTTCTAACGATATATCATGTATTCCTTTTGGGTCGGGTACCAGGTTCCATACATTTTGTGGCATCATCATCCATCATGTTAAATCATAATCTAAAACTTATCTTTTGACTTACTATATTTAATTTCATATTATAGTGTTGTGGTGTAACGCTGGATAGAGCCTTAACCTATACGTCACATTGTCTCAAAACAAAGCAGAAGGTCGGGACCTGTAATAATTTGCTACGTTGCCTAATTTCCACCAACTGGGGAGCAGTACCCGATGTTCTTCGTACAACTGGCATGTCTTTATGCTTTTCCGCTGGCGAATTTTCGTGTCCAGTGTGACATCGATCCGCTCACGCCGAGTAAGTAGACATTGCTCTAAACGAGACGTGTTGGTTAATATCGGGCTGCTTGAAATCGACTCCACTCTGTAAGCCCTACCCGTTAGCCTACTTGCCGTACGAAGGAATGTCGCATGTGCACTGGAACAAAAGAACCAAGAATCTGATTCCCGACATCCCGTCTACGACTACACAACTACTCCGGGTAGATCAAAAAGTCGAAGGAGCTTCTAACAGTCCACACAGGCGATCAAAGACAGGCCATCCAAAGAGCGAGAGTATATAGTAGAGGTATCCATCACCTCAAGACTTCGTAAAATCCAAGAACACCTGCCTCCCGGTTGCGGATGATAGTCGCCTATTTGAAAAAAAAAAAAATATATATATTACCACTCCCAGCTCTATATATTTTTGATATTTGTATACCAAAATAAGAATGAATTTCAATTGCATAATGATCTTGTATCCAGACCGAGCCGCAAAGTTCACATGCTTCGTGTACCTAGATGAAATAATCAACTATTTGCTAACAATGTATTCTGTATGGCGACCAAAGTTTATAATAAACTACCAGATTGTTTTAAAACCCTTGACTTTAGGACATTTAAATGTAAATTATTCAATTATCTCTTAACTAAATGCTCGACTGATGATTTTATGAATGAAAAGTTAACTTAAATACTTATTATCTCTGACTTAATTTAATATTGTTGACATTTCCATACCTAATATTTGCAATTTGAATTTTATCCTATTTTATTTTATTGAATGTTATATCTAATAATCTAACCAAAATCCTGAAAATGTATTTGTACGCCGGAAACGGCAGAATATTATGAACTTTTAAAAATGTATTTAACAACTCTGTAACAATATTCTGACAAATAAATGGACTATTACTATTATTGGAAAGCTCTGAATCGATTGCGTACTCAGGTAGGCCACTGCAAACATAACCTGAACAGACTGCTGAACAGACTATGTCCCATCTGCTAGAGTGTTCCAATTGTCCGTTCACCTGCACCCTTGACAATCTGAACAACGCTTCTGACACCGTGATAAATGTGGCCACCTACTGGGCCCAAACAGTTTAGATGTACCGTCGAAACCAAAAGAAGAAGTGGAAGAAGAAGAAGAACTTTATACAGGGTTATTGGTAAAACACTAACAAGCTCTCAGGATTGTATTACTAACATCATAAACAACAACTTTTGTTCTATGACTTTTAATAGTTCATCAGAGTTTAATTCATCAAACTTTCATACAAAAATAAAAATCGTTTACATTAAACGCTCTAAATGTATAGAATAACGAAATCTTGAAGGTTTCTTTTTGGTAAATTTATGTTTTGTGAAAAGTCGTAGAATAAAACTTGTTCTTTATGATTTTAGTAATACAGTAAAGTAAAGTAAAGTAAAGATTTATTTGCATAGATTGTAGTACAGTACATAAGATGTTACAATTAAAATATGGGTGATCCTTGTACAATCTACCTTATATAGGCATGCAACATTATTATTAAATTAATCATTAATTACAAAATGAAATATAATGGTTATACAGTTAAATTATTTTGAGGTATTACAGTTGAACAGTAGTTGGCAGTTGGTATGGTACATTAATATAAAGGACAATAAAAGATTAATTGAAATATCTACAACACAATAGTAATAAAATAAAATAGATCGAAACAATGTCATAGTTAGGTATGTCAAAATTGAATTACATTAAATTATTCAGTACATAAGTCAGTATCATTTAGAAAGTCATTCACAGAATAATAGCATTTTACAATTAATAATGCTGTCAGCTTCTTTTTAAAATTATGAATTGTGTCAGTCCTGCAAGGTTGTTAGTGTTTTACTAATAACTAGGACGTGCAAAACCGGAAGGTCTTCAAAACCGGTTTTGAATTCTGGTTTTGAAGGACCAACACCGGAAACCGGTGTTTTCCCCGGTTTCGGCAACATTTTTATATATTTTTATAAAGTAAAATTTTAACAAGAAAACAATATTCTTAGATACCCACAAAATCTACAAATAAAACAAATTGTACGATATACCTTCTTTTAATCAACCATTTATGCCTACCAATACCAAGTAGACCACATTAATAGTTTGCATAACATGAACTTAAAATAATATAAAGATTAACTAACTGAGATCAAATCAACAACAAGTAAGTTTTTGGTACCTTTAGTAGGTAGCTAACAATTCTGTTATCAAGAATAATATATTTTCAACATACAAAATACATTCATTATCTTAAGATACTAAACACAACCAATAATTACTATACGACTAAATTTCTTGAATCTTGAGCTCTTTAATTACGAACTACTAACAACATTATTAAAGGATTCATATTTTACTATAAAACGAGATCAAATCAACCGTGTACTCTTCGGAGGGAAGAGTTTAAGAGTCCGTGCATAAAATTCCCTCGCTAGAGTTTAGGTAAATTCATTGCGATGTTATGTTTGTGTGCACCGTTCACGCACACACGCCTAAAGATCGAGAATAGTGATCGTTTAAACAGTTTTGATCCTATAGATGATATTTTTTATTTATATAGGTACGGTTAAGAAATAAAAGTCTGGAATGTGTGTCTAGTATAGTATTCGTTTAGTATAATTACCACAATCAACATAAAATGGTACAATTTGGTGTCAGATGCATTTAGATACATGTAGATATTCAATAACATTGAGGTAAGCGTTTTACATAAATACGAGTAGTATGCATATTTAGGTAATTCAATGTTTTCTTGACCGATGTCAATGATGACTAAGATAAACTTAGAAAGTTAAAACAAATTGAAAAAGTCTTATTAGGACTAGGCCCGTATTTGAAACCAGTATTATAAAAAAATAAAATAGGAGGTTTGGAATTGGATTGAAATAAAAAATATAGTTTTGGAAAATGCAAAACAACTAATTGCTGTTTTATTGTACTGGCCGCGAACCAAGGAATTAGGAATTCCTATTCAAACTGTAACTACTAAAATTTACAGTTCAAGGTGGCAGTTTAATAAAAAACGATGAGTTCATAGGTATCAAGTATTCTGGTGTAATTAGAATATATGGTATCCCCTTATTTCGCAGACAGAAATTTCATAGAATTTCGTTTCCCAGAAAATGTTTCATATAATATTTGGTCCTTGTATTTTTAGTTCGAATATTATTGTTTCAAAGACTATTTACTTGAATGAAACATAATTCACAGAAACACAATTCAATTAATTTTTAATCACATATTTTTGTTTAACAAACTTATCAAACAGTAGAATTATTTTTTAACGAATATTGTTTGTTCGGTATAAGTTAGTGACAGAAACGAATCGCTGCAAAACCGACTCCACGTAGTCTTATGTGCCCTATCCCTAGAGTGTAATTTAAATCTGCTGCTGCATGCTTGTTTGCACGCTGCATGTTGCATGCTTGCGTGCATGCTGCAAAATGCAAAAAAAAAATGCTGTTTTAAAAATTGAAAATGGACAAAATGTTATTCTTGGTAATAAGTTTTATATTAAATAAACAATATAAGGATAAAGAATATTTGATTTGTTATTCTATGATATGACTATTCTAACATTAAACTTTATGTGAAACAAAAATCAATTATTTAAAAATCTTCAAAGTAAGTATTCTGCGTATTGATTATTCTATGAAACGAAAATATGAAAAAAAAAAAAAATATGTGGAACGAAATTTTATAAAACTATTAGCTATGAAACAACGTACAACCAGAATATATATTACAATGAAATATTGGCTACTCAATAATAGTTAAATTTAAATAAAATTAAAATGTTGTGTCTCTCAGTGGCATTGAGCGAGTTTTTCTTGGATCGACTATTTCGGGTAAAAGGCATGTATTGTAGAAATCTACAAGCCTTTTTTCCATCTTCGTCTTCCAAAAACTATCGTCCCTATATATTTTCTCTACTTTCAGTGGGTTCCCAGGCCCTGTCCATACAGCAAAAAGGCACAAATCTTGCTTTGTGATGTGGAGTTGGCCTTGTACTTGGTACCACCAGTCATGATTTTTATTTATTTTTATTTCATTGTTTTGAATTTTCCAAAACTTAATTTTTTTGGCTTTTATAGCGTCATCAGGATACATTCCAAAGGCCGAGATGGGGCATTTTAATTCGACGATGCCGTTTTCGAATAATGCATCTGGTGTTGCACCCAGGAAGAAGTGCTCCTCGTCGATAAACAGACCACATTGTTTAAAAACAAGGTTTTCTTGTTTTTCCAGCTGAGCCAATGCAGTTTGCTCGTTAGATTTGCCATGTTGAATGGCTGCGACGTGGTCAATTGAATATTTATACAGCATATTTTTTACCAGACCTGCAGAACTTATATTATTCCTTCGCTTGCAGACTTTGCTAAAATTTGAGGCCGTCAAAAGGCACCTTCTTAGCTCCAGCCACAAGGCGCTTTCCGCCTGCAATATGGTATCCCTTTCAATGTCGTGTCTTTGCTCTATCTGGGATTTTAGGTTTTGAAGAAACAACGTCTTGGCCTGTAAATACTGTTCTTCTGACATGTCCGGCCTTTGGCACGAATCACCGTAATCAATGTTGCTATTGTTGAATATCAGTCTGCGTCTCGGTCTGTTTTTATCTTGCTTTTTTTGGTTCGTCTGGCACTTTTGCGCCTCAAATTTTTTGGTTGCTGTTGATGGACTACTGTTAAAAATCGTTTTATAAAATTGGCTTATAGGTTTCCCAGTATTAAAGGCAACTACCGCTGCATAGCACCTTAAGGCATATGAATTTTTTAATGAATAATTGATGCGTTTGCCACCCACGTATTTAGCTACTATAGCATTAAATTGTTCTGCTCTATTATTATTTAAATTGTGTAATAAGCTTCGCGCATTGAATGCCAAACTAGATGCAATTGCAATAAGTTTTTGCATTAATATTTTGACGTCAGGCACAAAGTTTATTTCTGACTTTTTCTCATCACCACAGTAGTATCCCTCACACTGAGAGTGATCTCCAAATATATGTTTAGGACTGTTGACTATATCTTTTTGCAGATTTTTAATTTTTTCCGTTATTGGGAAACTCTGAGCCATTCTGAACCTTACTGCTGCTTTTGCAGCAATACGTAATCGATTGACGCGATCAGTATTCAGCAGTTTACGCTGATTTAACGGAATTGACGTATCTTTAATTAAACTTAATATTTTGCCGTTATAGTTCCGCATCAAGTGATTGGAACACTCTATTTTCTCCACTATTACATTTGGATACGGCCTGCTTTCCAAAATATTTTTAAAAGTGCTTGAGTCTCCATCTGCAATAAGTTTCGCGTAAACCAAATTGTGTTTTTCTACGGAGTTTCGGAATCCCTCAACAATGATGGATTTCTCCATACTTGTGGAAGAGCCTGCGTGATTTGCATTGCACTGATGTTCCGGGGGTGATATATTTTTGTGTGCTGCACGAGAACATATAATACAATATTTATTTTTAATGCCGACGTGTAATATTTTGCCTGTATTTAATCCTATTATCGCTCCCACGCCTGTTGCGGAAGAAAAGTTTGTTTTGTAGGATCGTTTACCCCAAGCAGCATCAGCTGTTACCGGTATTGATGGTATACCTGTAGGACTCACGCTGCCTTTTTCGAAAGCCATAGAAGATTCATCCTTACCGGCTTCAATCATTGTAGATTCAGCTGTAGTCTTCCACCAGTTAAATAAGTTTTCGTGACATTGCTGGTAGACCGATTTACTAATGAGTGGCAAATTAATGGAAGCTGCTAACTCGTTCAAGTTTGCTCGGCCACATCCAATACTAATTATACCTGAAACAGCGCTATGGTTCACGTCCAATCCATTTGTTGTTTCTTCACATGTATCTATCCGAAATCGAGTTTTACACATAGAACATGTTAAATAAATTTTTGATGAAAACGATTGCAGTTTTTCTTCAGTTATTATAAGGTTTGATAGTTTACATCCAAATCTATCATTATGGTTAGATATGGTAATGATTTGGTCGAATAAATATTGGAAGTCGACTATTCTTCGCCCTTTAATACATATAGATGGATCTGGTGATTCCTGAAACAAGATTGTTTCTAGCTCATATTTTTTCTCATAAAAAGTTGAAATTAAGTATATATATTTTAAGTGTATTATTAATAAAAAGCAAAATCATACCTTATTTGATTCGATTACAAAGATATCGTCTGAATATAAATCCATTAATGTGTTTTCTTGAAAATTTTCTTTGTTCTGTAACAAATCGTATCTATTTTAATAAAAAATACTATACTCCATTTGTATTTATCGTGAAATAGCAGAGTTTATTAAACGTTTACATCGAAATAACGAAAGGATGAGAATAGTTATTTGTCTAATATTATAATAAATGGAGTATAATAGGCACTTTAAAACCAGCGAAATGCGGGTTTTGGCCGCTCGATATTTACTGTTATAGTGCCAATTGTCTCCGACAGCCGGAAACGACAAAACTATAAGGGTTCCATTTTCACCATTTGGCCATAGAACCCTTAAAACATAATGAACAGCATAATATTTTTATTACCATGTCTGATTGTACTTCTTCAACATTTGGATCTACTGATTTTTTCAAGGTGTTATCTAACACCGAATCATTATCTTCCTTATTCTGAAAGTATAAATAGTTAAAATTATGTATTACTCTAGATACTTTTGTAAATTCATAAAAGGACAAAAATGATAATTACCATGCCTAGATCAAGTTGACATGGGTTTTAATTTAACAACTCATGTCAACTTGATCATATAACATATCACCAGTATTTCTGACTTTTCAGAACTTCACAACAACACAACAGCAGCAACATTATAAAATAAGAATGTACTCGTAAATATCTAATTCTTTATGCACTTCTGGCGCAGATCGAAACAAAAAACTTACATGTTCTTGAGACGAAGCCGTAGCGATTTGATTCAAATTCCGTTCTGTTAGAATTTGTCTGATACGTGTCAATCCCACGTTTCGTTTTTTTTTTTTGATGATGCACTGGTAATGCGATCCTTTTTTTCGACCCATTATCTACAACAAATTTTTATATTAGTACCAGTAACTTATGGGCAGTGTTGGGCGATTGATTAGTCAAACTAAACCTTAAGAACCATTAAAAAAAATACGTGTGTGGTCGGGGGATCTCCGTCAGGAACGAGGTTCCTTATCACGTATGGTATAAAACAAAAACAAAATTTTGGCAGCCGCCATTTTGGATTTACATATTAATCTCACTATCGACTTTAGCACCCCCGACCACTATGAAAACGATACCCAAAATAAAAAAGAAAATTTTCTCAGCCGCCATCTTGGATTTACATTTTAACGTCACTATTGGCTTTAAAACCTTCGAAAACCATGAAAACGACACCAATGACGAAAAATTTTTAAATTTTCGCAGCCGCTATTTTGGATTCCTATTTTGACCTCACTATTGACTTTAACACCCTTGAAAACTATGAAATCGACACCCATGACCAAAAGTTAGAAAATTTTCGCAGCCGCCATCTTGGGTTTACATTTTGACCTCACCGGCTATTCGTTTTAGTACCCTCGAAAACTACGAAAATGACAACAGCGCAAGCCGGGTCCAACTATAGCTAAGACCCATCCAAGTGACACAATTTTTTTTAAACCATCAAAATCGGTCAAGCCGTTTAAGATGAGAAGAATTATGAACACGCGCACACCGGTGTTATATATAAATAAGAAGACTCATGCAAAATTTTAGATCAACAAAGTACTTACTTAAAATAAAATAAATACTTACCGGATCAAACTGTGGTAATCGGCGTACAATTTCGGGAATATGTTTACGTAGAACACGTGCGCGCCTGCGGTGCAAAGTGATACGTCCTCACGCTGGGATGGCCCGGTCGCTACTGACGGGATCGGTTTTGCGCGGTCGATAATATAGTTCACTTTGCCTTTTATTTATGAAATGAAGTTATTGTTTATTTATAAAATAAAAATTTGATTCTAATAAATGGTTAACTTAAGATAAATAGGTAATTTTTTAAAATTCTTTAAAGTTTTTCTAAGGTATAAAAAAAAATACTTATTTGTCTAGAAGTTTCCCAAAATTTTTGTTTTTTCAACATTTTTTTCCTGCTATATTTTGTATAGAAGTTAAAAAAGTGGTTCAGCCACGTGCAAGTAGACCATATAATGATGCTGATGATATTTTTTAATGTTCAAAATCAAAAGTAGTTTCATGTAAGGAGACAACCAAAAGTCAGTCTCGCGTCAGTTTTTGGAAAAACCTGTTGCTTATTTTTGTGATTTTCCATGAATACTTATTTTTTTTTTTAAATCCCTTTCCGCCACATGCAAGATAAAGAACTAAACTTTTCAAATCACAAATCATTTTGTTTAAATTCTCTGCCTCTTTCTCACAAACAATGAACAAAATCGATCAAAATCAGCCAATTTCGTACACGGCCCCTTAAGTGGGTATAGGTTTCGTTCGGATATATTTGATGACTCAAAATTGAATATTTCTTGAGTGCGTTCGTAAAAAATTGGCTTTAATCAACATGTTGTTATTCAATAACGGGAAAACCGAAGGTAGCTCCGGTTTTGTCTCCTAACCCCGGTTTTCAAAAATCGGTACATTTTGTCCGTCAAAAGTAGTCATAATCAAAGAAACTCGCATTGTTAATACCATGTTGAAAATCATTCAGACGTTCGTGTAGTATTGTTAATGGTTATAAATAAGTTGGTTACATTAGTCGACAAGAAGTAATTATATTAAAATTATGGTGTGTAACACGCATATCACGCAGCGCTTATCGCTCCTGACCAATTTGTCATGAGCTGACAAAGAAAAATTACGATAATTTTATAATTTACTTATTGTACGACAAATAATATTATGTTCTACGTCGACACTGTGACGTGTGCTACCTTTGGAGCAGGTATGGATTGAGTTACTTAACTGGTAACAAAATATTATGTAACCAAATTTTTATCATGTCATCTTAATATTTTTGTTAGATAGGTAGGTACCCACCTACCTATAATTTGATAAAGGACTATGCGTTGTTAATATCTAAGGCACATTGGCGCAGAGTCTAATTGAATCAAAGCATCAATTTCGTCTCGAGAAGCCAATAAAAGCCACCCCTTAAGTAAGGTGGAAATCAATTTCAATATGGCATGTAGGTTATATTACGTCTCGTTTCCAGTTTGCCCTCAAATGTCTTAAACCTAGAACCCTGTTTTTACCTACTAACGCGAGTTTGACATTAGAAAGAATGATTGAAAGGTCCGCAAACACCATATCAACATGATTGGGAAAAAAATACCAAGAGATTCCTTTGCAATCATTGCAGACACCAGTTTTATACAAAACCCAGCCTTTAGAATCTAGGTACTTAATACGTATTCTAGGTTTTTAATACGTATTCTAGGTTTCGAAACATAGCTGAAAAAAAAAATATCTTCTCTATTTCAACAACAAAAAACGGTGTCAATTGATAAAGCAACTTTTAATTGGGGCACACTCAGGGGTCCAGGTTAATTGTAGGTTGGTTTTATTGGCCCCAACCAGAGGGCGGGGATCACTAAGTGATCGAGAATTAGGTCGAAAGGGTTACCTTTATAACGTAAAAGTGTTATCGGACCCAATGACACAGTTTCTAGAAGGGTTGTTTTTTTTAACACGCTTTTTTAGTTCCACATGTATGTTTGTAACCGAAACTTTGAACGCGATTTTCACTCACTGCAAAACTTCAGATTGAACTTAAACTTTGCACACTTAACAAAGACCGATGACAGTATAATAAGGAAAAACAATTGTTTTATAATAAATAAATTATAGTTTAAAAACACGCTTTAACGATGAACCGGTACTAAAAATAAAAAAAATTATGATAAAACGAATAATAATAAAGTTATTGTAAAAAAACGCGTGGGGTGCTCGATATCAGTTGTTATAAACATTTCATTGGAATTTTTTCTAAAAGGAGATTTAGTATGAAAATATGGTACAATATGGTACAATGCTTTTTTACAATGACATCAATTTTTTCGTTATTTATTTTATTCATATATTAAGAATATTTTTTTACTTTTTAGTTTAGTTTACCATAAAGTGGGTTTTTAAGTTTTTAAAACAATAATTAATTTTAGTTACCTTTTTGTAGGACTTCTGCATAAAACTTACTTTAAATAGAAACGCCTATATTAAGCTACCGCTGCAGTGTTCAAGGATGTAGAACTTTATTACTTAGTATTTCTTTTATAGCGGACTTCGTCACGCCATGGTCATGTTACCAATTCAAGTTACGTCATTCAAAAACACAAAATACGGTACGAACAGAATTTTTCCGCTGTTATTTAGAGAGATAGCTCTCTCTGCATAATATATTGTTACGAGCTTGCGGTTCGAGACAATTAAAACTGCCGATTTAAAAACCAAAAATGACACTTTAATTAAACAACACTGAGAAAAACTCAAACACATTAATTATAAAACACAAATGCACTACTGATCACTCTAAAGTCGTACTCGAATATTGCTTGTATCGTTTGAAGTTTCGACTGTCGGGTCGCGATATATACCGGCCTTATATAGTCCTTAGATTGTTCCAGAACCTTCTACTGTAGAAACATCTAGAATGTTCGAGTACATACCGGCCCCGACTGACCAGATGTCGAAAGTTCTAGAAAGTTCTAGCATCGAATTCTCTAGAAGAATCTCGAGTCTACTAGTTCTGCTATTCGATAATAGATGGCGTTAGTGGTCACTAGTTCTGCTATTCGATACTAAATGGCGCTAGTGGTACTTAAACTTGTCTCGAT
Organism: Dryobota labecula; assembly: GCA_947523025.1. Taxonomy (NCBI): domain Eukaryota; kingdom Metazoa; phylum Arthropoda; class Insecta; order Lepidoptera; family Noctuidae; genus Dryobota; species Dryobota labecula. Next base: position 7,603,349 of record OX383292.1, read on the forward strand.
GTACAGACGCCAGCAGGTTAAGCTACCCGAAACTGTCAAATTTTCGCAATCAACCTTGCACCTTATACTGTAGTGATTAAGTTAAAAATCTATTAAAGAATTTTGACAGATTGTAGTTAGTAGCTTGATGTGCTGGCGTCTGTACCAGACATTAATTGTGGCGCGTAACAATATTAAGTAGAACGAGCAATATTAAGATCACCTCATTACAAAGAATGAGGCAGAAGACGTTAGGTATCACAAAATAGGCTCACAGGTATGCAGGGTTTTAAAGTTTAAATTGTTGTTTAATTTTCAGCGAAGTTTTAACATGAAGCGTGGGCCTCAGACGCAAAGGGAAACGGCTAAAGAAACAATTTATGATAAAAGTTTTTGCGTAGGTACAGTACAGATTCTACATTTGTCATAATTACCTACGTTCGGAGTCGACTTGATATTAATAAAAAATCGAGAAAGTCATTCGACGAGAGGATTTAGTTCAGAACGTAAAGTTCTGTGTCACGTTACCGGTTTTTCTTATGTGATTTTTTTATCTACTTTCATTCTTAGAAGAGTGATAATTTGATTGGATCGAGGTTTCAGGATTATTATGTTGTTGTCATTTCAAACTTATACTCGTAAATAGGTTAGTTTAATGTTATTATCAATAAACATACTGCTATATTATCAACCTTATGCTAAAAACAAGTTTATGGTGACTTAAAACATGGAAAATTCTTAGTAAATTATGGTAGAAAATAATAATTTTATAAAAGCCTTTTTACTTTGTAATATAATTTCTCAGTGCAGAAACCCATTAGCGCTGTAATGTGGTTTCTAGCTCCTTGTTTTATGTGGAGGTGAGCCGCTAAAGTGCACATCACACAAAAGCTAAAGAGAAAGCGGCTGCGAGACCAGTTAATTAATTGTATTGATTTTGCTTCTTCAAACTTCCCAAACTTATCAGTTGAAGTAGAAAGCGAGTTTGCCTCATCATAGGCGTATATGAGGGCGAGGGGTGTGCCGCGCCCTGCCTAAATAAACTAGTAGTGGTAGAAAATTATAGACATTATACTGTATCTGGTACGCCAATTCCCTTTAAGAGGCTTCCGTGTAAATGCTGAATAAAAATACAGGTAACTAGTGTGGCAGTTCACAGTTCATTATTCAAACATGTAAGGAGTGTAATACTAGTTAAGAATTATGGTGCTAATAGTGCTCACTGACTGTACATTGTGCGTCGATTCGGTTACATCGGTCATCGCATCTCAGAGGCCAGGCTCCCCCTGGAAAATAGCGTTAAATATGCCAATGGCCTCAATGCTTCTAAATCAAGCCAACATGTACATAGGTTATATTTCGAAGCTTTACGGCCAAACGTCACTATTACTAAACCTTGACCATTCCCATATAAGTAACCGAAATCTATCAAAAGAAATCTTAGTATGCCAGCGATAAAACTGAATGGTCCGTCTTACGTTAAACAAGCCCATTCGAGCGAATAATTCAAATTTACATTTCAATTACTCCCCGAATAGTGTCGCTAAAGGCGACGGGGATCGTGTTTCTGTAGTTATTGCACCCCGGTTGAGACTGGGGGACTGCGGAACCCCACGGAAATGGTATAGAGTTAATTGCTAGGGTCGATGCTAATAAGTTTCTCCGGCGAGCGGATCCGCCATCGGAACGGTTACCTGCCGCTTCCCTCGATGTCTCCACAGTCTGGGAGTGCAAGAGATGTATTTATTTTGGGGTTTGGATGCTGTATTTGATTTGAATCTCTGCTACTCGTACACACTGAAATGCCAAACTGAATTAGTGTGCGTAGTTTTTACTGATTTTGATTATTCTGATTGATGTTTCAGAGATCGAGTTTGTTTTTTTTTAAAGTGTAATAAAAGTTGATGAAAATGAAATTGAATGATTTTTATTCGATTCCTCGATCGATCGGTTCTTCAATTTGAAATAGTGTCTGCCGATTTATTGGTTTATTTTTATACTAGCGGATACCCGGCGTGTATAGTCAGAAAGAACACGGATTCCGTTTTTTTTGCGTAGTAGCAAAAATTTCCTGAATCCGTGTTCTTTCTGACTTCTTTCTTTTTGTCCAGCTCCTCAGTCGTAGCGTAATATTAAAATAATAGCCATCATATGACCTTCCTGAATAATTGGGCTGTCAAATACAAAAATAATTTTCAGAATCCGTTCAGTAGTTACAAAGTCTTTATCGGACATAGGTAGATACATACTTTGTGTTTTAGATATTTTTATTATATTGAAAGATTGAATAAGTAAATAATCAAAACCACCTTCATTCTGTGGGATTATTTGGTCGGACCTCAACGAAAGTATACCTAACAAAAGCGCTTTGCGCTCCACGAGTCCTGTCATTAAGGCGAGGTTTTTCAAGTTAACTTCTAGGAAATGTAATTTTAATGTAATTTTATTTAGAAACGGTAATGACTAAACACGTGAAAAAATCATATGTTGCTTTTGAGACCTTTTGTAGGTACGTCGGGTACTCGTTACATAATTGGATAAAGTTCGCTCGATAAGAGAAAAATCCAAACATACCCTTATTTTGTAGATTAAAATAATTTTATTCCAATATTATACCACATTATGTATTGAAAATCACATTAAAATAAACGTCTATGATGACGTAATGTCCGTCGGGTTTAACATTGTTAATATCGTAAAACATATAATTTTCAACCTAAAATTAACGAATTTCCCGGCACAATTTACTCGCGCCCAGCTGCCACCTCTAGAACAAAAAAGCACGCTCGAAGAACCTCGCCTTAAATTTGTCTCAAAGTCCCTAGCCGAAAGAGACAACGCTAGAACTTGTACGCCGAAGCCTTTACAAACTTTGCTAACAGTGCTCCAAACTTACAGAATACAGATGCTTTTAAATCCATCCGGACGCGTCCACGTTTACAAAACGAGGGGAACCCAGCAACCGGGACGGGGGCAACCCTAATTGAGGCTCAATTTAAAAATGCCGTTAGCAACCTTTTGCAGGACGTATCAAAAGGCACCAGGAAATGGCCTCATTATTTTATTCTCCTGTGCAACAAACGACGGGTACGGAACTGAAAACAATCTCTCATTGCGTCCTGTTTTTTGTGAAGGTTTTAATTATTTAGCGGCGAGTTATGAGAAGGAGATTGTACATTCTTTATCCACGATAGATTCGAGCTGGGAAACTAGACAAGCATAATCTCGTTACTGGTATATTATTTTACGCGAGATAGACTGCTCTGAAAGTTCAGTTCAAGTAAAACAGAAAGAAAGAAAAAAATAAAGAAGCGAAACGAAGAAGGAAAGAAGAAAGGAAGCGTCAGGGTAACCCGTGAAATTAAAATTTTCTTAGGTTTTTTTTAATTTGAAGGTCAGTACAAGGTTGTGTTGTATATGTTGATCTAAATATGATTCGCGGCCGTATCAAATATTTATTTATAGAACTATTATTATTCTCATTTATTGCGGATCACACATAAAAATACACTCAATCCATATAGTATTAGTAACAACAACTTAAAAAACTATGTTAGGTAAAACTTACAAACTAATAGCATTGTGGCTCAACACATGTTGGCACGTGCCTCATCCTGTGCCTAATAAAGGGGCATCCACCTTGTCGTATAATGTTCTTAGGATGCTGTTGGAGCTTCCGCGCAACCTACCCATAATTGACGCTGCCTTCTTTCTCATTATGGCATGAAAATCGTCGACATGGGCTTTCGCGAACATCTGCGAAGCGCTGCAGAAGCGCGGAAGCCTCATCAACATCCTAAAACCATTATTATACTGAACGCGCAGGACGTTGTAGGCCCTCTGCGTTTACTACCTAATCGAATTATAATATACCTAATCTTAAAATTCATCAATACAACTCTCTAAGTTCACATAATCCTATTGCATGACTCTTCATGGAATCGTGACTTTTAGGATTATACAAACTTAAGGAGTTATTACTGATTATAATTCTGTAAATACATAATTATATATTTTCACGACCGTAAGGCGCCTGTTACATGTAAAGTATTTACTGTGTTCCGCCAATAAATACTAATGATCCGGCTCGAAGGACCAATGTTCGCGACGATAGGTCGTGGTGGAGCAAAATGAAAAGATAGCGGACTGTATAACAAGTATAATGATGAAGAAGAATAAAAACAAATTAAATAACAACGGTCGGTTATATATACAAAAACAAGAGAGGTTTAAAACGCGCTAGCGCAGCCGTGCCTAAAGGCGAGCAACAGCTGACTGCCGTGGCGGTGTGGCGTGGGGGCCCGCGCTCGGCCTTCGGCCGGCTGATTCCCCGCTGTTCCCGCGTCCCTCGTTCAATGCCGCTAGCGCGCGGCGATGTTGAGTGAAGGTAATTTTTAGCTGTATGTCCATTTTAACGTGTATTCAGCAAGAAACCGGACTAAATACTGACGTAATAAATATTGAACGTGTGTCTGGTGTATTAATCCATCAATAAATACAGACGTCTATCAATAAATACTGAACTGACGAATCTTTTAAAAAATAGAGAAAAATACTTTACGTGTAACAGGGAATATACACCCAGACAATGAGCTGCAAATTGCAAAAAAACGTAAGATTTTTTTTATTTCGCTGGCTACCTTAGCGTTTCCCCTTAAGTTTATTTTGTCATGATAGAACACATTAAAAAAAAAAACCTTGAAAAGATATTTATATATATTTTCTTCTTACCCCCTTAAAAGTTTACCAAGCAATTCACTTGCCCTAAAACTATTACGCTCTGAGTTCACCTTTGCAAAGTGTTCCAATGGACGTTGTTTTCACAAAGCGCTTTAGAAAATCCGCGGCAATTTGCATTAACGATGAAATTCATTCTAGAGTAAGGCGTATAGCGAAACTCGTCGGGAACGGGTGCAGTGTGAATTTTGCAGTGGGTCGTTAAATGTGCCTGTGAGTTGGTGTAGATTGTAGTGAGTGTTGACTTAGAGTTGGGTGCAGCTAGGGATGCCAGAACGCAGCACCCATCCAATTGTCCATCAAAGTGAGATTTTTTGTCACAAGCATTCGGACACTTCGTTAGGAGGGATTTAAAAAAAAAAAAAATTAAACTCTTCTCGAGTCGCTAGATAGATGGCGCTGACTTGGTAAGTTACTGCAAGGAACGGAACGTCGCAACATTTTTTGATTATTTCACTTGGATTAAATTTTGAGATTGTAAAAAAGTAATTAATGTCATGTCATTGTCACATCACATCACAATGACATTTAAAAAATAAATAAATAATAACAACAAGGAAAAAGAAAAAATAATAATTACCAGACTTTTTATGGGTTTTCCACGCCAGAAAGAAAATGTCCCAAGAGAAAAAGAAGAGAAGTCTTTGCCTCGTGGATTTGTGTAAAAATGTCAGTCATCACGAGCGTATGTGACGTGACGCAATGTTTTTTTTCCAAGCGTTTTGGCTTTGTCATCTAGTAACGTAGTCAGTTCAACGTCATCTATTATACAGAGTTCTTGGAAACTATGTTTTTTTTTAATTAAAAAAAAAAACATCCCATTGACGCACGCCCAAAAATCAATTTGAATGTATCTGAAATACAAAAAAAAAATTGTGTGGCATCTCGCCAACCCTGTTAGCGGCGGGTGCGAGGTGCAGGCAGCCAGGCGTACAGGGCTGCTCCCACATCCGTCGACGTTCAATTTAGTCGTTGCCCACACACCCGTCGAATCTCATGTGCTTGTCAATTTTTCTCCGTCGGCTTCGATGAATGCCCAGCCGGCGCCAACTTTGTCTTTGTTATTGCGAATTGTGTGCAGCATAAATATTTTTAGCGTTGGATGCTATATTTTGGCTTTGAGTGTAATCTTTCTTTCATCTATTCTTCGTTGCAATTTGTACACAGTTTGTTGTCTGAAACAAAAGTGTTCTTTGTATTAATTTAGATAAAATAAGAAGCAAATACAGTTTAATCAAAAGTTGGTTGTTTTTACTCGTTTTATTAAAATACTTGTTTCGTAAATGGACGCAAACGGTGCTGCCATACCCGAGGTTGTACCAAGATTCATTAACAGGAAAAGAAAAGTGTTATTCAGTTTTTAGTAAAGATATTCTCAATCAATATACGAACATCTTTTGAAGCTATCTATACTCCATTTATTATAACATTAGACAAATAACTGTTCTAACCCTTTCGTTATTTCGATGTAAACGTTTAATAAACTCCGTTATTTCTCGATAAATACAAAGCACTGTAATCTATTTATCACTTACATTAAAAAAATAACTCTAAAGTGCAGTAATTTCAGCAATATTACACAATAACTATCGTTATTTAACCGTTATTTGTCTAATGCTATAGTAAATGGAGTATATGTAACATAACATAACTCCACGCCTTGTTTTCCCGAAGGGTAAGACAGAGGTGTATCCATATTAGGTTCTCCCACATTTCGCCAGTTATGTTAAAGTCCCAGGTAATAGGGCAGGTGAAAAAAATAATAATAATAAATGGTGGCAAGCCTATTTGCCATCAACCGGGCACAAATCCAGACTCCGAGCTGCTACTGAGAAATCCCTGATGAAAAAACCCAAGAACACTTTGCACGACCTGGGAATCGAACCTAGGACTTCATGCTCAGCAGTAGCGCTTGCGACCACTAGATCAACGAGGAATCTATCTATCTACATCATACTCCTTTTAATACAGGTCTAAAGGTCGAAAAGAACAATATTTTTGTTATATTTAAAGCGTGGCATTCAAAGGTTAATTGGCACTAAGAAACGTGGACTTCGAACTGCCGTTTAACCCTTTGACTATCGGCATGAAAAGGCTGTCAAAAGGAAAACTTATCGGAATCTAGGCATGCAACTTTACCACAACTACGTAGTAACTTGTTAGGTGGTGTCTGTCACTATCATATATATCTATGTTGTACGCTGATCATTTTCCATAAAGTTATAGGTATGACGGAAAAGGTACTTAAAATGTTGATAATTAAGTTCAAAATCGAACGACAAAATTTTACAGTTTGTGGTAACTTGATGTGCTGGCCACCGTACACCACACAACTATACGGAACGCGCGACAGTTTATGAACGTACTCACTGCTCGAAGGCCAACGCCCAAACGGAATTTAACTCCGGTCGAGCGTTGTAGACTCTCTTTAGGCGGCCCTGGCGTCCCGATTAGTCAAATCACTGACTAACGTATTTCCGACAGGGTAAAATAAAATACATAACATCACGTCTGTATTCCCAGTTGGGCAGAGATGCACCTATAGTAACACCCACGTACAGTTGGGCAGAGATGCACCTATAGTAACACCCACGTACAGTTGGGCAGAGATGCACCTATAGTAACACCCATGTATAGTTGGGCAGAGATGCACCAATAGTAACACCCACGTACAGCTGGGCAGAGATGCACCTATAGTAACACCAATGTACAGTTGGGCAGAGATGTATCTATAGTAACACCCACGTACAGTTGGGCAAAGATGCACCTATAGTAACACCCACGTACAGTTGGGCAAAGATGCACCTATAGTAACACCCACGTACAGTTGGACAGAGATGCACCTATAGTAACACCCATGTACAGTTGGGCAGAGATGCACCTATAGTAACACCCATGTACAGTTGGGCAGAGATGCACCTATAGTAACACCCACGTACAGCTGGGCAGAGATGCACCTATAGTAAAATGTTAATTGATGAAGATTTATCTCTTTTTCAAGACTACCGTCAAAACTTACAGGTTTAGGCACAATGACGGTAAAATATTAAAGCATAGTCACTTGTCGTTATTTACTTGCTAGCTTGTATAAACAAGTCTTTTCCAACTATTCTCGCCGAGATTTCCACAAAAACTTATACAGTAACAGTAAAAATAAAACAGCTGGATCAACTCGACACTATCCTGAATTTACGCCCTCGTTTCCACGCTTGCTGAAGAGAGCGCATTTCCTCGCATGTAAAAAGTAATAGGTAATTCAGCGCACTTCGCCGTCTAATGAGTAGCACGGAACTGTTCCAGTCTGCTTGCGTTGATTATAAGATTAAGGCCCCGTACACAGCCTCGAACGCTGCGATTTGTGGCGTGACTTGTGTCAAGCGACAGGCGCTCACGTCATCCATTTCCGTCCGTCGCTCCCAGTCGCTCCGTAATACGCGTCGAGTTGACTCGTGACATGCTCTAAACAACTTTTTTCATCTTTGTTTTCTCCGCAGTCGCTGTCAGAAGACGCGTGTCGCTTGAGCGTGTATAGCTTGTGGTCGCGGGGTATGGGTGAAAGCAGACGGTCGACATGACAAGACTTCAAGTCAAGGCAATCATGTCATTAATATTTTATATACTTAGATTATTTTATATTTTGTGAATGTGAGAACGTTGTAGGCCTAGTAGAGTGTAGATTTGTTAGCGGGTTTTCTATTTTGTTAAGTACCTGGTAATTGTTGAAAGGCCTACACTGTCCTCCCATACCTAATAACACTGTTATTTAATAATATTGTAAAGCCAATTATTTTTAAAAGAGTAACCGTGGAGTTTCTTGCCGGCTCTTCTCCATAGGAAACGACTAATTGGAACCGTGCACCTAGCTTCTGACGTTTCATAAGTGCCCATTTAGGTTTATGTGAAATAAAATATATTATATTTGATTAAACTTCAAATTGGTGTGTATTGATTTTTAAGAGATGAAAGGATAGTAAAAATATATGGAGTTTTATTTAAGATGCAGTATTACGCTTTGTCATTCATTATCATCATCAAATACAAAATTCGGAAGCTACTAATAATTGCCTACCTTACAAAATCACTTCCAATTGGAAAGTGATTCCAACAGCATACGTTAGAAGCAGTCTTAATACCCGTCAACTCGGGACTGTGAAACTGAAACGTCTTAAAGTCTGTCATCTGTCTGAAACCTTAGGGCCCCAGTAACGACTGCCACAAGTTTATGAGTCGCTCGTAACGTTGCAAAGATGCTGTACACGTGGCTCTTAACATCTCAAACACGAAGGAAAGCGTCTTTTTCTTATTAAATCAACATAATTGAAGTGCTTGGACATTCGCTTTAATTTTGTGAGCGTTTTTCTTGTGATTTTGTTTAGACGTTTGTGATTTTTTTGTTCAGTCATTTTTTGAAGGATAGGTTGTAGTTTTGTGATGGGGACAATATAGTGGAAGTTTTCTTGCCTAACAGTCTTATAGCCCATGATTGATAATATTGTTTGAATTTTGAGAACAGTAAATAGAACCGCGGCATTTGACCACGCCATCCCAAACACATTTTAATTTTTCATGAGTCTTTACCTGCGCAAACGTGCATCAAACTAAAACACAACCCTATGGTTATTTATTTATTCAATACTTAAGCACACAAATCTCCGGCATTAAGTTCGCCTCTGTATAAAGGCGGACTTAATTCCATAGGCATTTTCTCCAGTCGTTCTTTAGGTGATGCAGAGACAGACAGGTAAGTGAGTACAGACACGAAAATTGTGGAAAGAATATTTATTTAAATAAAAGTCTATAACTAAAAATATAAATATAATAATATACCTAATTATACAGGATGCGTTTTTAATCAGTGCGCAAATTTTTTTGGTGGTTCAGTATCAGTAATAGAACATATTTCCATTATTTGTTCTATACCTTTTTTTTTGGTCCTACTTGAAATCAGCAAAATATGGATACAATCTATTCGTAATAATATCAATGGGCGAGCGCACAGCTGATAGGTACCTACTACTGCGTTCCGCTTTACTGACCGCGCCGCCGCCGGCGCGTTGCGCGACGAGTATCCATTATACCAGTTTCAAAATAAACGTCTTTCGTTAACGATAACTTAATTTTTTTGTACTAAGACATATCAAAGTAAGAAATAGGTGTATAATAAAACACGTTTAAGTTTAATTTGCCAAAATTTGCGCACTGATTACAAACTTTTCCTGTATATGTATAATTATAAGTACAAATAAATAAACATAAATCAACGAATATACTAAAACAAATGAGACAAACAATGGGAAAACATTAACGTTGTGATGTCATTTTTTTTATGATTTCTTTAATTAAGACGGTTTAAAAACGATTACAAAAATTAAAGACACAGTTTGCACATAAAGAGAAAATATAAAATCATTAATTTCAGGTAAAAAGTTAACAACATTTTCAAAAAACCCTCTCACAGTACTTTACAGGATAATCGGATGGTTGCCATCTTGATTTCCAGGGGAGCGTACTTCACAGAGAGATAGACTGAACGAAGAAGGAAGAGTGAATGAAGTCGGTGCGGTGAGTGGGACATTGAAGAAGACGATTTCTGTAGATTTCTGTTGTGATTAGCGCAAATGTACTGAAATATGGTTATGGAGTATGGCTGTGTCATAACACAAAAGCATGAATTTCTTATTCACTTTCCCGATACTAAAACATACCGAACCAAGTTGTATGGTGTGAGATACACACGCCACCTAACATTCTCGTCGACTAATGTATTATGGACTATGGTTGTGTCACAATTTGATGAATGTCTCTTGTTGCACAAAATATAACCAATATTATTTCACTCTACCAAACAACACAAAAGCATGAATTTCTTATTAACTTTCCCGTTACTAAAACATACCTAACCAAGTTGTATGGTGTGAGATACATACGTCACCCATCAACATTCTCGTCGACTAATGTATTAGCTCTTCCACATTATTACTTCCTTGACGGGCCTGGCCTGGATTATGTCTTTGTACCACGTTATTAACTAAATGAGAGTTTGGTGAGGCTGGGGCATAAGCAGCTAAGAAGATATTACTTTTTATGGTGCGTAGGACGTCAATGGTGGCGTGAATAAAAATAAAAATAAAACATGCGGGGCAGTCTGGGAACTGCCGATAGAAGTGAAAACTAAGTAACTAAAGTGTTCGGTGACGATGACGCGAGTTCCATGATTTTTTTTCACCCAAAAAGTACACATATATACACAGTATATAGCTCATGGAAAGTGTATGGTGACGATGACGCGAGTTCCATACTGAAAAAAAAAAAAAAGTAGTTACCACAATCAAGATTATGTTTAGATTGACTAAGGGTGGGTTGTTTCACGTACACTTGATGCACGCGTATCCGTCATAAATGGCGCTAACTATCGTCAAACCGTTGTTTCACAAAATTATGCCCTTGACGTTCGTTAAAAAATAACGATTACAGTGACCCACTGGTTAACGTCATTTTATTCTTCGACATTTGAAGTTTGACGTCCGTTTTTTTATGCAGTGATACAACGCTTTGTATTTGACGTACGTTAAACATCATAATGTAATCGTTAATATTTGACGTACGTATGTTACGTTAACGAACTGTTTGAAACAACCGGCCCTAAGTAACTTGTTTGCATCTGAGCCTATCCAAGCACAATGATCACAGCTACTACTTTTATTTGATTGAGATTTGAAAAGGGATCTTTATTGGATTTGTCACAAAACCTATTTGCAGCAATAAAATCGAAACATAGTTGCTCCAACCAAGATTATTAGATTAAAGTTTCAATGATTGAAGTAATCAAAACGCTTGATTGACACAACTGACTTACTTTGTTACAGTTAACATGTTTTTAACTTGTCTCTTTCTTAACTCTTCTACAATGATGTCATGTTAATCGAGAAACTTGTTTGAGCGTTCAATCATTTGAACTAGTATTGCTGCAATCATGTCGTGATGATCAACTTAACTAAGATTTTGATTAATCTAAACAAGATATCGTCAATCAAGCTAATAAGTCTCTTGATTGGAGTGCATTTTTTTCAGTGCATGATGTTTGTTCACCCAAAAGTGCTCAACGCGCCTAAAGAAGTTTTCACTTCAAAAAACATTGACGCCGTTCATTGACATCACCATAACGCCTGTATTCTCTGAAGGCGTAGGTAGAGGTGCGCAAAGCACATCCATACATTGAGCAAGTTTCAGTGCCATGTAATAGAGGGCGAGTCTGTTGCCATTCCTGGATTCCAATACAAACTCTCGGGTCGGGAAGAATCGACATTGCCAATAGGATATCCCGAAATAACTCCCGAAAAGTTTTAATTACCATGGCGACCAGCTTTGAGTTTAGGAAATGATACCTAATAACTGCTCCAGTCAGGCAGTTATGTAATTAAGTAATTGTTAAGTCTGGTCTCAAGTTCTGGATAGGATAATTATTACGATCCAAAACACCTACATAATCACATAATCAAATTGTAGCGTGGTCTGGGGTTGTTTGTTTAATACATAGTTCTTTTGGCTGTTATAGAGAGCATACAAATCGTTCACTGAATACAAAAGGGCCACAAATAAAAAATTAAACTGAAAATAATTTTATTGCAAAAATGAGATCCAAATCGGGATTTGGACCTCATTTTTGCAATTTTTTTATTTTTATTTGTGGCCCTTTTGTATTCAGTGAACGAAATGATACACAATGAAAAAAAAAAAAACATATGGCAGGTCATCTAAAAATAGATAGATAGATAGAAAGAATACTCTTTATTATGTACACCATAAAAATTACATGTATAAATGTAGAACGCTTACATAGGATGTCACAATGGGCGGTCTTGTCGCTAAAAGTGATCCTGTACAGACATTTGGATGATCAAAAATATACCTTTTAGTATTGTAAATTTACAGGGTTCCCCGCAAAGTGTGACGGCAGAATCCTAAGCCGTTCCATTTTTGTCTCTAAACCGGGGTTTACATTATGAAATTAGTATCGTGAAACAGTAGTTTGACTGTTCTGTTTCGGGCTGTAGGCCAATCAAATTAAATTTTTTCGAAGAATTAATATCCAGCAAGCTGGAAATCATTTTAATACCTTCATTTGGTCCTAAATGCGTGTAATCCGAGTTTGCGCAATTCCAGGAGGTGTGGCTCCCAAAAATTATGCACACCTCTTGGGATTGCGCAAACTCGGATTACACGCATTTAGGACCAAATGAAGGTATTAAAACGATTTCCAGCTTACTGCAAATTAATTACTCAAAACGCTTTTTATGGATCTAATTTGATTGGCCTACTAAGGGCGGGTTGTTTCACGTCCACTTGACCCACGCGTATACGTCATAAATGGCGCTAACCATCGCCAAACCAAAAAAAGCGTTGTTTCACACTTAACGTTCGTTAAAAAATAACGATTACAGTAACCGGCTGGTTAACGTCATTTTATTCTTTTACATTAATTTGAACTTTGACGATTGGTTTTGTATGCAGTGAAACAACGCTTTGTAGTTAACGAACGTTAAACATCATATGTAATCGTTATTATTTGACGTACGTATGTTACGTTAACCAACCGTATGAAACAACCGGCCCTTAACTAATAATTTCAGCTAACACGCTGTAATATATCTCATGTTAACTGCTCGAATTAGTTGACTGAAATTATTGTTATTATTTATCTATACGACAGCGTGTTGAATTTATCAGGTTTTCAAAACCCGGGTGTTAGTTAGCTATAGTCCGAAACAGCTACTGTTTCATACAAATGTTTCACGATGCTAATTTCGTAATGTAAACCCCGCTTAAAAGTAACGTGTAATTTTTAAGAGTCAAAAATGGAACATTAGCTTTGATGTTCTCCTTTTATTCCAAAAATACTCAATTCACAAAATTGCTGCCTAAACTATTCAGATATCTTGTAGATTTTAGTAGAAATGTAGAAAAACTTAGATTGGATAAAGCCAGCTTACAATAGAACTTGGAGTAAGGTCATGAATAACTTAAGTTTAACGTAGAAACCTTGGGAAAGTATATAAGTTGGATTAAATGTAACCTTTTTATCTCAAATAATCTACAAAGCCTAGAAACGAAGACATGATGAATATATATAAAGCTAGGGTCAAGTGCTTTTTTATGATTGTGATGAATATTAAATTTAGGAATAGATATTGTTCAGATATCCAGTCCTATGTAAAAAAGATTGCTTTGGAAAATCATTATGAGGAAAAATCTTCTTAGAAGGAAAACAAAGAAAAATTGTTTATTCTACACAAACAAGACACACATTACAACAAAAAAATACCCGGCCAAGTGCGTGTCGGACCACGCACAGTGAAGGGTTCCGTAGTTGGGATGAATTTATTCCTAGAACAAACTTAACATTAGTTAAAAAACATGTTCCCCCACAAGTTATTACGCAAAATATTGAGAGATGAACCATGTTATTTTAGAAATCTTATAGGTTTTCCTGTAATCTATAAGTATAGAACTATACTCTCTATTTTTTTTTCAAAATTGTAGGTTCAGCAGTTTCAATTTCGGAGATAACGGGAATTTCGTTGAGAATAAAAGTCAATTTTCATCAATTTTCGTTAAAACTTCAGAAATAATTATTTTAAAATTATAAAAAAAAAACCTATTGAAATCCACAAAAGTACTCCCTATTTTATTTCAAAATTGTAGATTCCGCAGTTTCAGTTTCGGAGATAACGGGAATTTCGTTGAGAATAAAAGTCAATTTTCATCAATTTTCGTTAAAACTTCAGAAATTATTATTTTTAAATTATAAAAAAAAAAAAACGTGTTGAAATCCACAAAAGTCCTTTCATTTGCAATTTGCATTTGTTGTACAGTTAGCAAAACTTTTTTTTTAATTTTCTCATTTCCGTACTAAAACTGACCCTCATATTCAAAATTCATTTATTTATGTTACACGTCCGTATTTCGGTCACAGAAATTCATATGTGTACCAAATTTCAAATTAATTGTTCCAGTCAGTTGACAGACGGACAAACAGACAGACAGACACACTAGTGATTGTATAAGGGTTCCGTTCTTTCCTATTGGCGTACGGAACCCTAAAGAGATACTCAAAGACTATTCTGCTATTTCCAATGCACAATGAGCAAACGTGATGATCAATGATCGTTTTTGAAGAGACCCAAATATTGAAAAGATTTACGACAGAAAGTGGAAATTATAATCCAAAACATTTATTAAAATGTCATCAAAAATTATGTTTCGTTATCAACCGCCACATGTCACTAATATGTAGGTGCATACATAACTATACAAGACGTAAAACAGCTTTTTTTTCGTAAATAAAAAAGCAATCGGCAGATAACCTTATCAGTAAAATCTTATTTCTTCTAACAAGACGAAAAGCTTCCGTAATCTTGTTTTATCATAAATCTATAAGGAAAAAATATTCGTACGCTATTCACAACTTACAGGAATCATAGAAAAATATTTATCTATATATATAAAGTTCAATTCTATATACATAAAAGGAGAAACTGACTGACTGACATATCAACGCACAGCCCAAACCGCTAGGTCTAGAGATTCCAAATTTAGCACGTAGGTTCCTTATGAGGTGTAGGGGTGCACTAAGAAAGGATTTTTGGAAATTCCACCCCTAAGGGGATAAAATAGGGGATGAAAGTTTGTATGAAAAATCTTATTCATTTGGTTGATTACACTTATATTCAACAACTCTTGGTTAACAAAATAATTAAAACCCATGAAATTCTGGACAAAATCCGATTCAACTAGGGAAGTATTGACATCCATGCGGGCGAAGCCGCGGGCAACAGCTAGTTTATTTATAAATCAAATCAAATCAAAATATTTTATTTCACATAAACCTACATGTGCACTTATGAAACGTCAGAAGCTAGGTGCACGGTTCCAATTAGTCGTTTCCTATGGAGAAGAGCCGGCAAGAAACTCCACGGTTACTCTTTTAAAAATAATTGGCTTTACAATATTATTAAATAACAGTGATAATAGGTATGGGTGGACAGTGTAGGCCTTTCAACAATTACCAGGTACTTAACAAAATAGAAAACCGCCAACAAATCTACACTCTACTAGGCCTACAACGTTCTCACATTCACAAAACAGAAAATAATCTAAGTATATAAAATATTAATGACATGATTGCAATTACAACTACAGTAACATATCGGAATAAATATCATGTCCACAAAAGCCACTAATAAAGAATTGGAATTCGATTTGTAGGTAAATAATGTCAAATAATGAAAAGATTATGTCAAGGAATGTATATTATTATTTATGTACATGCAGTAAAATTGATACAGATACGACAATACATAAGTATTGAGAACAAAGGCGCTGCTTATTTCTTAAGAAAAGATTCAAGATTGAATGGAAGCCATAAAAAATCTAAATTAAGGACTTTAACATTTGATATTGAAGCCCAGTGCCAGTCTCGTACATAGCCTTCCTTTACCAACTGAGTCTGCGCGGTTACGTATATAGCTCGAACCTTGCCTGAGTCTAGATTTACTACCTTAGGCCGGATATATAACGACTTCCAACACTATTATAGGCTTCAAATCCATTTGGCCTCTAAAGATAGTGAGTGGTCCTGCCGGACCACTCACTATCTGGCTTTGAATGTGAGGGGAAAATCGGAAATAGAACGTATTAAATGTTATAAAGTTAGATGTAAAAAACCGGCCATGTGCGTGTCGGACCACGCACAATGAAGTTTTCCGTAGTTGGGATGAATTTATCCCAAGAACAAACTTAACATTGTAGTTGAGAAACATGCTCTCCCATACAGATTGTATGGGGAACATTTTTTCAACTGTAAATTTAAGTTGGTCGACTATTACTCGTAAACTTGAAAAGCCTACTTAGCTGTGATAGTTTTGCTTTTAACTTCGTTATATATACTACTATCCTGATTTTTTTCACCTATGCAAAACTAACCGTTTAGCTGGCAGGGGGAGGGGCACTTGACTCTAACAAAAATTTGGATTTTAAAGCCTAATATTTCAGAGAAGGATCCCTTAATCGAAAAATTGTTTTCACAAAACCGCCATATTTTTAAAAGACCCATCCAACAATACCCCCCATCACAGGGTAGGCGTAAAAAAATAAACATCTACATGTACAAAAGTACTAAACAACTATTTTTTTCATGATTTTATTTTACCACTTTGTCGGCGTGATTAATATGTATATCCATGCCAAATTATAGCTTTCTAGTACTAAGAGTCTCTGAGCTAAGCTGGGAACGGACAAACGGACAGACGGACGGACGGACATGGCGAAACTATAAGGGTTCCTTGTTGACTACGGAACCCTAAAAACAACAACAGTATGAAACAAGGACGCTCAACAGTCTATACTACCTCAGCGCCACCTCACTCTTTATCTCGCTCGCACACTATTGCTCCCGGTCACGCGAGCAAGCGAGACAGGGCGGCAGGGAAAAGGCTCCAAGGCGCCGATAGTTTAGGTAATTTCTTTTTACGTTGAAAATAAGATGGGATGTCGTGATGGCCCATTGGTTAAGGCCTCGCCTCTCATGCATGAGGTTGTGGGTTCAAATCCGGGCAAGTACCAATGTGACTTTTTCAATTCATATGTACTTTTTGAGTTTATCTTGGACATTACTGACATCGGTGAAGGAAAAATATCATGAGGAAACCTGGACTTATAGTTAATATAAGTCTGAAATTGCCAACCCGTCTTGAGCAAGCGTGGTGATCAATGCTCGTGCCTTCTCTGTATGAGAAGAGGCCTTTGCCCAGCAGTGGGACAGTTACAGGCTGGTATTATTATTTATTATTATTGGCAACTTTTAAGGATTCCTTATTCAAAGGGTGCCAACGGAGCCGGCAATATTGCTAGTTGAATTTAGTTGTAGTATAAATAGATTTAGACCTCATTTATAGGGTTAGGTTAGGAAGCGGACCCCAAACCAGGACCCAAGGTGACGGCGCGTAGTGTTACACACGCGCCCCTCTTAGGCCTGTGTTCACCAACATTCAAACCACCGGTTAGGTATTTAAACAGTTTATCTTGGACATTACTGACATCGGTGAAGGAAAAACATCGTGTGGAAACCTGGACTTATAGTTAACATAAGTCTGAAATCGCCAACCCGTCTTGAGCAAGCGTGGTGATCAATGCTCGTGCCTGCTCTGTATGACAAGAGGCCTTTGCCCAGCAGTGGGACAGTTATAGGCTGGTATTATTATTATTATTATTGAAAATAATGGTCGCTTAAAACATATATATAACATAATAAGTTGCTTTATAGTTAGTTCAGTTAATAGGTATGCAACGTTTCATTAACTACATAATTTGAAGTATTTTTTGAATACCAGCGGTTTATTGTTCGGTTTGGAGGTAACTTTGGACTTTTTTTCTATAGAGAAAATTATGTGGAATCGTGTTTTCGTCAAACATAGTACTTAAAATTAATATTCAACTCTACCATATATTTATTTCAAAATTAATGCTGCAGTATTTTCGTCATAACAGAGGATCATTTGAGGTAGTCCCTTAAATAGATGTATGTACAAGCAGAAATTAAATGCTCAGTCATCATTTTAATTAACACCTGGGAACCTACATTATCGCTTGGTTTCGTTAAGTTAGGTTATCTTAATTGTTTTGATTTAATCTATATAGTTAGTTAATTAAGTATAAGTTGTAATTAAAATTGACGACACGGTTGGCGCAGTGGTTAAGCGATTGACTGTGCGCTGCGTGTCGCGAGTATATAATATTTGTATGACCTTCAAGTAGTTGTTCAGGGTCTGGCTGTTTATATATGTGAGTTTAAATGTTTGTAAACGCACCCACAATACAGGAGAAATTCCTAGTGTGGGGCAACGTTAAAAAAAAAGAGAAGTGAACATGAAAACTGAAACAAAAATAAAAAAGCCATGTTTTTTATTTATTTATTTAAACTTCATGTACAATAGTGGTACATAGGCGGACTTAATGCCACAAGGCATTCTCTACCAGTCAACCTTTAGGTTAAATATAAAAACAGTGGTAGGGTACAAAAATAATGACAAAAATACTAACTTCTTGATTAAGAGAAATTATATAGTTTTATTGATACTAATACACATATACAAATAAAATAAACTAATAGATATATATATATATATATATATATATATATTTTTTTTTTTTTCTGACCTTTGTGTGATTATTGTTCCTGGGAGGTGAGAAATGTGTATAACGTTTTGTATTTTTTTACACACATTTCTTATTTCACAATATCCTTGCACTGCTTGGACTGTAAAGTAAGACAAGTTATAAGCATAAAGCGAATGAATAGCAAGCAGTGCGACTCCTATTCCACGGTTCAGTCGTGAAGTTCACATAAAATTTGTTCTTTCCACGAGTGGGAGTTTTCAGAAGATTCCAAGTTAGAAGCGAATTTATTTTAAGAGGAAAAACTTCAGGTTCTAGCTGGCAAGACAACGTTTCTGTAGTAATCTTGTGGGGAGTTCGGTGAGCTCAGTAAACTGGTAGTTTGGTGAGATCAGCTCAACGTTTGTGGTGCTAACGAGTAATGAGTTGCGAACTCAGCAAATTATACTTAGAAGTTCACGTCCGATGCAGGTGTTCTCGCATTAATTTGTGCAGCGTGATTATGAAATTGTGGTCGTTGAATTGATATTAACTGGAATTAATGGAATTTGGAACTTAATACTAAATTATAATTATCCGGATACCAACATGGTTTGCCTACTTTGCTTGCTGTATACCTATAACGCAGTGTGCCTAAGTCGCGTTTATGCCTAAACATCATTTCAAATAAGCGTTTGGTCTATATCTTACATTGCCCATTTCGCGATACGACTAGCTATGTCGCTTTTGGACTATAGCTCACATTACCCATTTCGCGATACGACTATGTCACTATTGGACTGTATCTCACATTGGCCATTTCGCGATAAGATTATGTCACTATTGGAGTGTATCTCACATTGGCCATTTCGCGATACGACTATGGTGCTATTGGTCTAATTTTTACATTGGTTTTTATTCTGATTTACATTATAATATAATTTAATACTAACTCCTTTATGATATTATTATTATTTTAGAGCTGAAAAAGGTGCATGATGGAGATATTTCCGCTTTATATTAAAAAAAAAAAGAAGTCACTTGTCTTTATAACAAATAGTTTTTTTTAATATCCTATAAGAGGTAATTATAGGCTAATATTGTTTAACGAAGAAAACACATATATTTAATTTAATTTTGATTATAATTTTGTTTTAAATTGTTTATATTTTTAAGTAAAAGTTGAATCTTTTCTACAATAGCTTCATTTTGCTTATCTCGCTCTTGAACTAAAACTCAATGCACCTTAGTCTCACTAAGCCAATCTCGCTATTGAACTAAAACTCAACGAACCTTAGTCTCACTAAGCTTGTCTCGCTCTTGGACTAAAACTCAATGAACCTTAGTCTCACTAAGCCTATCTCGTTATTGAACTAAAACGGAATTGACCTACATAAGTCACGATACGCCGACATCTCGTTTGGTCTAGGCATAACGCGACTTAGCTACACTGCGTTATAGGTAAACAGCGAGCAAAGGGTTTCCCTGAGGTGGCAACAAAATGCATAAACATCCACAAAGTTTATCTATCTGAAATAATATATCTACTTTTGCAACATCGATTTAAAGCGGAGGATTCGTCGAATAACCCAAAATTTTGAACGCCGAAGGGAATAATTAAATAAATCGTAACCCATTTATTAAAATTGTGTTCCATTTATTTAACTCTTGCCTAAATAAATGGGTCACCCCATAAGGAAAAATTACGAGATACTGCTCCGAGTTTTAAGGGTTTCGTGCCCAAAAAGCTTTTCCGTTTTCAGTCCATTTGGATGTCACTCAGTAGCTTCGATAAAAGACAATTATGATAGAATCTTGCGATGTTATGTAAAATGATGAGCCACAAAACACTTGCCATTATATGACCGATGACAGAATCCAGAAGTAGCTACCGTGTTTACTCAAAAGCCACAAAAAAAAAAAAAAAGATTTCTCTTTAAAATAAAAATCTAATTGCCCAGTTTACACACTCAACTAACACTTTTTTTAGTTTACTTACGAGTATCATTACCTCCTATAACACTTTGATTACTTGTTAATTTCCGTTCATTTATCAAACATTCCACGAAAAACCCCGATATTGCGCACGCATTAACAGCTATCATAATCAAGGTCAGACGGTCCAAAAACATCATAATCAGCTTATATAATCAGAAGATTAAGTAATAATGGGTCCAGTACCCTCGAAAGGTGATTAGGATCAGGGCGGCACGCGAGGGTTGAAAGCTATTGCCCATCATTTTTGTAAGGCACCGGCTCAGCAGGTTCGCGTTTTAGAGTTTCGTGGCTACCGATCTTTATAAGCGCTGAGAGATCCACTTACTGTTTTATGCTGAGTAAGGTAACGAATATCTTGGCTATTCCTTGCGGGTTGACGAGTGTATAAAACTGTTCCAGGCACCTTTGCAAGGGTTTTTGGTGAAATGGTTTTCGAGCTTACTGTTACGCGCCACACAAGTTTAAGTACCACTAGCGCCATCTAGTTTCGAGTAGCAGAACTAGTAGACTCGATATTCTTCTAGAGAATTCGATGCTAGAACTTTCTAGAACTTTCAACATCTGATCAGTAGGGGCCGGTATGTATTCGAACATTCTAGATGTTTCTACAAGGTTCTGGAACTTTCTAAGGACTATATAAGGCTGGTAAGGACCCCGACTCGACACAGTCGAAATTAAGCGACAAGTACGATACAAGCGATCTTCGAGTGTGATTGTGCTTTATAATGAGTGTGTTTGAGTCTGTCATCAGTGTTCTTTAATTAAAGTGTCATTTTTGGTTTTAAAATCGGCAGTTTTTATTGTCACGAACCGCAAGCTCGTAACATTACTATACTAGAAATTAATTTAGAAGGTTTTGTAGCCCAATAAGAGCAAAGTCAAAGTCAAATCATTTATTTCAAATAGGCACGTAAAATGCACTTTTGAACGTCAAAAATTACATTAATAGTTAATTGATTCTAGTTGCGCCTTCCAAAAGGTAGTTATGTATGGAGAGGAATGGGCAAGAAACTCCATACTTACTCTTTTAAAATGTTAACAATAGTTTTTATACATTAATTAATAATTATAGGTGAAGACGATGTACCTAGAATAAAAATTACTTACCACAATTGGTAAAAAGAATGAAAAGTGAAGTAATGATAGAAAAAATAATAAATGCGATAGATACATGGTGCTCACATATTTACAATCACCTATGATTTTCCTAAAAAATTAACATAATAATGAGTCAATGTGTGAGTTAAATTATATTAATCACGGAAAATAAAATTAATATTATAAAAATTATAAATTATGCAGTTAAATTAGCAACCCGTTTGATTTTTGTCTAGATTCTAAATTGTCCTATTGAGCAGGACCAGCATGTTTCCAAGCATTCGTATCTTGAATATAATCCTCTAATTTGTAATATGCTTGTTTACAAAGTGTGCTTTTAATAGGAGTTTTAAATTTTCCTTCATTTAATTGTAATATATCAGAAGGTATTTTATTGTAACATTTAACACAGTACTTACCCCATAAAAGATAATCTAGCATTGGGAAGAAATAGAACATTCTGTAATAATGTCACCGTACAAATTTTGGCTTAGTAACCTTGAAGTGAACTGTTATTCCACCTGCAGTGGTATTCTGTGAATATTCACCGTAAAAATTTGAGTGATGTGACCTTAAAGTCAACTGTCCATAGTATCAATACCTAGCATATTTGAAGGAATAACAGCTCACTTCAAACTCATTTCATCTAAGTTTTCACGGTGTGATTTTTACAGAATAGCACTAGTGCTAGCTAATAACTGTGGTGATCGTTTCTTCCCACGTAGAATATTTCTGAAAAAAAAAAAAAAAAAAACCTTTATTATTATTATAACCTACAATGTATACAGTGCAATGTGTTTTTGTTTTATGAAACAAATATTTTTATTATTATTAAATACAAGATAAGTTTTTCACCAGTGCGCAAATTTTTTTTTGGTGGTTTAGTATCAGTCTTAGAACACATTTCCGTTATTTGTTCAATGCTTTTTTTTTTGGTCCGCTTGAAATCAGCAAAATAAGGATACAATCTATATTCGTAATAATATAAATGGGCAACCGCACAGCTGATTGGTCCCTACTACGGCGTTCCGCTTTACTGACCGCGCCCCCGGTGCGTTGCGCGACGAGTATCCATTATACCAGTTTCAAAATAAACATCTTTCGTTAACGATAACTTAATTTTTTTTGTACTAAGACGTATCAAAATAAGAGGTGGTTAATAAAACTCGTTTAAGTTTAACTTGTCAAAATTTGGCCACTGGTTAAAAACTTTTCCTGTATATTATATCCACTCACCAAGTTACAAATATTATTTTTAAATAATTTCTCATTCGCATTAAATCTGTAATTTTCACCCACGCAACACGTGTTTTGGTATCTGTTAGCCAGATTGTTATACCTACCGGCAGAGCAGAGAGTGATTGATCACCCGAATCCCGGCAGTATGCCTACCGCCTGTAATCTCCGCCACTACACTGATTGATGTGCTCCCACCCTTGCAAATAGGGTCTTCATCTGCCGAAATACCAAACGTGGCTTTGTCAAATTTTTATTATGTTGGAAGAAAAATAGATAAATAGTTCTTATATTTTCTGGCTACAACTTCAAAAAGCTTCTTGAGTGTGTGTGTTATAGGCAATTATACACCGAAAGACAACATACCGCAGTAACAATAAATAATAAAAAAAAATACGGAAATTAGAAGCCTGTAAATCAAAACAGGCTGCATCAGAGAAATACAAAATAATAGTACGCAACTCTAGAAGAGTTGCGTATTGCAATGTAAATGATAACTTACTCGTGACGAAGTACGATACTGTTCCAATCCAATAACAAAGCATTAAGAATGTAAATTTGCACAACTTTAAAAGAAAATTAAAGAATTTTCTAATAGGAAAATGCTATTATTCAATCACCGAATATTTGAATGATATGCCGCTGACATTTCTTGTGTAATGATCTTCCTTAGTGACATAATTTTTTTATTTATGACATCATTCAATATCTTTAACATTCTTTATAATTAAGTGCTGACAATTTTCATTTTATTACAATAACTGCGAACATTTTTTGTTTTCATTGATCTAATTTATTAACTTGTTTATTTGTGGTTCATATATCTATATTAATTTCTTGTTTTAATTATATGGCATGTATTACTAATTTTGTACGCCCTAGAGGCAAAACATAGCGCCCTCAATGTATTACCAAATAAGAGCTTATAATGTACATACCTATGTTTTACAACAATAAATGAATCTGAATCTGAAAGGTCAACAAATTATCAAACTTCACCGGCCACCGACCTGTTTGTTGTACTTAGATATGATTGGTAACCTACCGACCTAGGTACGTTAAATTGTACCCAATGAAATTAGTGAGACCAAATTCGGTCTAAATAATTTTATTTATATAATTCATACAAGCACCGACGTATCTAGATAAAACCTTCTTAGGAACAGCGAACCATTTTATCTCCCGTCCCATCTGTCTATAGAGACGAAAAGGATCAAGAAACGATGTTGTTTAATGAGGGAATTGAAAACTTCCGGAACGACATTCCTCGAAGAACAAATACACAGGATACAGACTAGTAAACGCTGCAGTCAAAAACCCATGAATTTCCTTGTTTTATCTCAAACAGCTGCAAAAAAACAAATTGAGTTTGCAAAGAAAAATGTTCTTCCCGGAGTACTTACGTGACTTTATCATATTCATTCATGGCAGAGAATTTTTAGATGGATGTAAAGTTAGAGTCTTCAAGTGTCAGTTGGTTTGAGAAATGCTCTTTAATGCTGAACACGTCTCTTCTCGCAAAACTAATGGCTTATTACAAAGTTTAGGAGGAAATGAGAAAAAATATTTGTGTCGTTTTATTTTGATATTGTGAGACTGGATTGTTTGCGTTGGTTGGTCATCAGTAATTGTCGTGAGTTTGTATGGCGTTAATGATTTTATTTTCTTGTCCCATTCTTAACATGTTGACGGACAGAACGCCTCTCGACATTGTCTCTGCAAAATAATACGACAGTACGCCTGTCGACGTCAAAGTTTTGACTTATATAAAATCAGTATGCCTTGTGGCGTTTTTATTTTTATACTAATACAAGGACGGGCATTCTGTCGTGTCACCGCAGATAGAATTTTTACCTTTCGGTAGTGTACTATCGTGACAAAATTATTTTTTCTAAAAAAGTGTGTCCTATATTGCGATGTCGCACAACGTCTCTAGGCAATGTATGAAACACGTTCAACCAGTGAGGGGAATACTGTCCGTCAACGTGTTAAGAACGGAGGGAACGGCCTGATGATATTGGTTTTGGAAAGGCTGATTATAATTTATATTTGGGATTTCGACTGACTATTAGAACCTACATTACATCCATTACTTTACCACTGTATAGCAGCCGTAACGGTACTGTTTCTTTTAACTAAAACTGTTCATAAAATTTAATTTACAACGTTTAACTGGGTTTTGAAATAACTGCAAGCAGCTGTCGGCAATATTAATTATAATCCTCCCTTTAAAACCACTATTCCAAATATTTCAGAGGTATTTAAACCTCTACAAACGAAGCAGGTGGTCTAAAGAAGATTGAAAAATTAAAAATAGAATGAGCAAAGTAAGATCGATGGTAGCTACGTCAGTTGTGCTGTACAATAATCTGGACAGTGAGTCACGACCTACGGCACACTCCCTCGGCTAACGAACGGTGCCGGCTGCGACGGCTTCCTATAAATTAAAGACTTTCATTTTATTTCTTGGAGTTTTGGATTTAGTTATTGCAGAAAGGATTTCCTAATTAGACTAAGGATTAAAAATGTTGGAATTTCTCTGTATTCAAGTAAACTTTGAATAAGTAATTATTTAGTGTAATGTAGTATGTAATTAAAGTGTTTTTTTTTTTTTTTTGTCGCCTTTTTTTTTCAGGGAATTTACAGTTTACACAATGATACCTACCTTATAATTTAAAACCTCCGCCATTACCTATTCTTTACTGCTGTAACAAAGAATCTGTTGGGGTGTTATGCCCAACAGTGAAAATGTTAAGCACTTGTTATGTAGTACTTGTAAGGTACGTTATGTTATGTTATGTAAATGAGTAGACGAATGATTTCCCTTGATGGATTTATTGCTACTGAATATATTTACACAATTGTCCTACTTAAATGCTATGTTAGAGGAATGCACAGCTAAACAATATTGATGTGCATAAATGAGTGTGACGTACAAACTACCACAAAGGTCAATGTACAGCGTAGCTCGTACAGAATCGGTTCTGCAACTACAATGTTACGTCACTAGGTTATTAATTAAAAAAAAGGATATGTGTGGACCACGCACAATGATGGGTTCCGTATTTGGGATGAATTTATCCCAAGAACAAACTAAAAATTGTAGTTGAAAAACATGTACTCCATACATTCCAACTGCAAATGCAAGTTTTTACGCACAATATTATTTTAAACCATGTTATTGGTTTTCCTGTAATCTATACTTGTATAGAACTATTTTATATATTTTTTTCAAAATTTTATGCTGAGTGATTTCGGAGATAAGGGAATGGTCAATTTTCATTTATTTTCTTGAAGAACTTTAAAACTATTAAATTTTAATTAAAAAAAAAGTACTTGATACCCCCACCCAGTAAGCCCTTTTATTTGATACTAGCTTTTGCCCGCGCGGATGTCCGTTATCGCGTAAAAAAGTAGCTTATGTCCTTCTCCATATCCCAGGCTATATCTCTGCCAAATTTCATGACAATCGGTTCAGCGGTTTATGCGTGAAAACGTAACATACAGACAGACAGACAGAGTTACTTTCACATTTATAAATATTAGTATAGTATGGGTGTCACACGGTACAGTATGCATATCTTTTTTTTTTTGTCTCGTAAAACCCAAAAGTGAACCCCTTATTCAAAATGCATTTATTTACGTAACACGTCCGTGTTTGAGTCACAGAACTTGATATCGAACACAATAAAATCAAAATCAAAATATTTTATTTCACGTAAACCTACATGGGCACTTATGAAACGTCAGAAGCTTGGTGCACGGTTCCAATTGGTCGTTTCCTATGGAGAAGAGCCGGCAAGAAACTCCACGGTTACTCTTTTAAAAATAATTGGCGTTAAAATATTATTAAATAACAGTGATAATAGGTATGGGAGGACAGTGTAGGCCTTTCAACAATTACCAGGTACTTAACAAAATAGAAAAGTGCCAACAAATCTACACTCTACTAGGCCTACAACGTTCTCACATTCACAAAATAGAAAATAATCTAAGTATATAAAATATTAATGACATGATTGCATTAATTAATGATAAATTGATATAGCCAATTTTCTCCGAATATAATGGACCGATTAAGTTGTTTGATACAAAAATTTCACCTTATCGGCCCATCAAATTCGGAGCACATTGGCTGTGACAGACGGATAGACAGGCAGACAGACACACGAGTGGTCCTATAAGGGTTCCGTTTTTTTGTTTTGAGGTACGGAACCCTAAAATCTACCACCAATGGCTACTAATAAATAAATAACGGGAAAAAGGGTTAACGATGTGGATTTTTACGTGTAAATAAAATTTTCAGAGGCATAAGATTTAGCTTACCTGTGATGACACATCGAAAATAGTCCTTCGATATTTCATTACTTATTCGTCACATTAGTTTTAGCGTTTGTGACGTATTCGGTGGATATTTTGGAATTGAAAGGGCTCGGACAAGAAAACCTTTTTGCGTAATAAATTATACGAGTGTTGTTGCCATCTTGCCAAGTTATCGATACCGTTTTATACCTACCGATAACTATAAATATAATCCACATTTTTTTTTTTTTTTTTTTTTGTGTTTTACATTAACACTAGCACACTAGAACACTAGCAAGTGAGCACCATGTATCTATCGCATAATTAATTTGTCTGTCATTGCTTCACTTTTCATTCTTTGTACCTATTGTCGTATAGTAATTTTTTTCTAGGTACATCGTCTTCACATATAATTATACTAGCTTTTGCCCGCGGCTCCGCCCGCACGAATGTCGGTTATCGCGAAAAAAAGTAGCCTATGTCCTTCTCCATATCCCAGGCTATATCTCAAGGTTTAGGCGTGAAAACGTAACATACAGACAGACAGACAGACAGACAGAGTTACTTTCACATTTATAATATAAGTATGGAAAGTATGGAAGTATGGAAGTATGGATGATTAATGTATACGTACAACATATCGTAAATATTTCAAAATAGTAAGTGTGGAGTTTCTTGCCTATTTTCCTCCATACGTAACTAACTACCTTTTGGAAAGGGGCAACTAGAATCAGTTAATTATTTTTGTTTATTTTGACGTTTAAAAGTGCCTTTTATGTGCCTATTTGAAATGAATGATTTGACTTTGACTTTGACTATGTCTCATTTTAATGTCCAGCCAGACCCGAAACATCCATCTTAAGTTTTACGTAGGTACAATAACTACCTTTATTTTAAATTAAATGATGCCTAAAATCATATTGTTATCCATCTTTAATATTATGGGTACATAAAGTACCTGATTATGATTAAATAAACTTATAACTTTGAAAATAAGTGGTTTATATCTAGCAATTCACGCAAAAATATCACATACTGAAACAAAAACAAAACCACCTAAAACATTGATCGAAAACCTTGTTTAATTCCACCAGCACTGTGTAGGTACATTCATCCAGTAATGTTTCCGTGAATAGGAATAACAAAGTTAAATCCCGTGACAGGTGTTAGCCATCCATCATGAGCCGCTCAGGGGAGATCAGGTGGTGTTCCGAAGATTAAACCGGCCTTCAGGTACAGCGACTCACTAACATGGTGAATACAACATGTATTCTTCAATTTCTCTGATAAAAAATAATATAAAGGTTCTATTTTCTGACGATTGAGTATTAGAGAATCCTTTGACTTTGAAGACTCATTATAATATTTGATTTGTACCTATACTTGCGTTTCAAACGGAAATGGAACGTCATGGGTCATTAATTTGATCCTGCAAATCGTGACTCTGTCATTTGATCGCACATTTGATGGCTATTAGAATACACGAAAATGTTTCGGGATTCGTTAAAGAAATAACCTTATTATCAAAAGAACGTATTCCCATAATGGTTACCGAACTAAAATGACATTTCCTGGATAAAGAGCAGTCCAATTTCCATCAATGGCATTGGTGTAAGTAGCTGAGACACGTTACGGCTTATTGGCTGCTAATAAAATGGTTCCGAGCGCCTGTGAAAGGCTTTCACATGCTCGCATGAACATTCCGTTCCGTGACGGTATTCACAGAAAATATTGCTGCAAGCGTCAATTGTGGGTAGCCGGAGATTCACCCGTAGCGACACCGCTTGAGATTCAGTCGAGCTTCAATCTTCGCATCGAGCGGACGTGCCCCGGTGTGTACAAAGACTATCAAGGTTTAATTTCAAAGATACGACTTTAATTTCGCTCCAAGATTTCTCGTCACGTCGCCGCTACAGAAGTAAAATACGGTTTGTTTATTACTCGCTGTTCGTTATCCGTTGGGGATATATCTCATCTTGACTTGCAAGTTGTGCAAACTGCGGTCCCACTTTGATGTACCAGCCGAGTTTGTTGAAGCTTGCGGTATGTGTTATATTCATACAAGTTATCTAGCGGCCCCCGTCTTGAGCAGAAGTTAAAATGGCGTCTGTTTGCAACTTTAGACAGTCGACGTTGTAAAGTTAATTATAGCCGTATGATCGACACTAAGATTTATAACAGCGAGCATTGAAATATGAAATGTATGAACTTTAGGAAGGTTTTAACTGATCAAGGAAATGTTTGTTGCACTTACAGATACCTATAACTTCTTAGATATAGGTAGCGGAGATAAGTTCCCGGCACAACTTCAGCGAACGGTTTGTGTCGCTTTTTGCCCGAAGTGTAACTCGTTATCGGAATTTGCGAAGCTCCGGCAAAGTTAGTTTCTTGCATAATATTGTCGGGTAGCCACCATTTTGTATATGAACTAAAATACTTGCTTTAGTTAATCTGGTCGCTCTTTCTTACAATCATTCAAGAACAAATCTTATTATGTAGTAATTCATTAAATCGCAGAACATCTACAGCATAGCTCTTTGCATAATTGGATGGCCCTAGAGAATAGAGTATTTTCGCATTCTCGTAGACTTTGCGACCATTCGAGCATCCGTCGGTTTTATGTGGGAAAAAGAAAGATTACACCTTTCTGTGATTGATTCTCTACTCAGTTCCTACAAATGTTGGAATAATTAGCAACGCGATTATACACTGAAAAAAAAAATGTTTACTTATACATAACCAAACTTTCGTCAACTTGTAACACAAAAAAGTGACCACATAACTTTATGCAACATGTAACCAAAACCAAAAGGCTGTTTTGTATTTTATAGACAAATCACTTTTATTAAATCAAGTTAACTTTATAAAGTCTTGTCAAACTTTGATTATTCCTGAAATTGTCGAAGCAGTTAGGCTTGTTCGTCGAATCGTTGAGCTCCTTATGTTCTGAGTTGAGCTGCACGATTAGGTACTGACAAATGCGTGCACTGACTGGATAGGTCCACTCAATCTGTGTGGTTCTTTCTTCTAAAGACCATTTCAGACACCAATCTACATGGTCTTCACATGATTTGACCAAGATTATGTCTGGACTTTAAAAGAGACTGTGATCTCTGAGTTTGTTTCGGTCTTTCTTCTCAGAGTAGTCAGATACGAAACGCCGACCTCATCTAGTTTTAAAATATGATTGACGTGTAAAAGTGTTTGTAAAAACCTACTTACAGAAATAAAATCATTTTTCATTTACCATTTAAATATTTCTTTCAGTGTAATAATACCACTTTAGGCGCTTTCTTCAGCTAAAAAGAGTAAAAAGTTTTTGTTTTTGATTTGAAAAGGAGACTAACGACATGCACGATAATAAGCAGTCTTTACCCGTTGCGTGTAACTAGGTTACAAGGTAGGGTAATTGGGGTGCCAACCATCGTCCCCACTATATGCAAACATAGATCCATTCGCTTATTAGTTGGTATGGGGCATTGTGTAACGTAGTTTTAAGTACAGTTGCTGACCTTAAATACTGTTATATGGTGAGGGGACATTTAGACTGACTAATATTTATGGTTAACTCAATATCAACCTAAACATATTTCCACGGTGTTAACGATATTGTTTGTTTGAGGTCAACGTACTTATCACAATTCCACTTTTATCATAGACCCTATATTAAAGTGAAGTCAAAGTCAAATAATTTATTTCAAATAGGCACATATAAGGCACTTTTGAAAGTTAAAATTAAAAAAAAAATAAAAAAAAATGGATTGATTGTAGTTGCCCCTTCCAAAAGGTAGTTACGTATGGAGAAGAATGGGCATGAAATTCCACACTTACTCTTTTGAAATATTTTATACATTAATTATGTGTAAAGACGATGTACCTAGAATAAAATTACTATACTACAATAGGTAAAAATAATGAAAATTGAGTAATGACAGATAAATTAATTATGTAATAGATACATGGTGCTCACATATTTACAAAAATTATAAAAGTAGATGATTTTCCTAACATTTTAGCAATTAGTAAGTCAGTGTGTGAGTTAAAGTAATCACATAATGCGAAATTAATGACAAATGACTTACGATATCATAAAATAAATAGGCCTTTTTTACACTGCTATCTATACATGTAGGTAAAATTAATTAACAATAAATTACAAGATTAAAAAGATAGCCGTTGGTAGTAATAAAGTCGTGGTACGCTTAAATTATGAAGCTGACTTCAAAAATTCAACGATACAATAGCGTATTTTATCTCTTGAAATAAAAAGGACATACTCGTAAATTGGACGTAAAAAGGTGACTTCTCGTTACAACTGTGAAAATAAAAAGGTTCGCCCACCTCGCGTTTTATCGTTTTATGCAAATCTCTTTTTCAGCTATTCCATATTTCAGTGATGTGTGTGAATCTACTTATTAATTTAATTTACCTACTTAAAATATTCACGGTGTTTTTAATTTCGCGTTTTTCGTTTCTCATGACATTTATAAAAGTGTTTCGAAACTTAGGCCCGTATTACAGAACGTCACTCAATACTTAAGCATTACTTAAGACTAGATTCAAGCCATTTGATTGGTTGAAACTAGTTTTAAGTAATGCTTGAGTATTGAGTAACGTTCTGTAATACGGGACTTAGAGTACCTACTAACTATACTTCAAATATTTTGTATAAATAAACAGCAAAATGGACGTGAGTCTCATCGTTAATAAGTCGAATTCCACTAAATCTTACCCTCACCGCCTCAGCAAAGTATACCTGTCGATTTAAACCGCGATATCGATTATCGATTGCCTTAAAATTGCCTCGTGGAGTTGGCAGGTACAAGGAAGGATTACGTAAACTCAAGAAAAACACGCTAGAGGAGGGAAACGGGTGAAAATAAGCGGGAACAGGTGACTCGAGCCCTAAAACGACCAGCTAAGTGTTTCCGACGGAAAACTATGTTAAGTGCTCATGGAATATCGCCATTACGTGAATACTTAGGTCTGAAAGAAGAATAAAATATACATAATGAAGTACAAGAAATTGATTGCAGGAATTAGGAATATAGCAAATTTTAAATGAATCACTAGAAAAACAGTTATATAGCTGAAAAATTTGTTATAAGTGTGTTGTCGCTGAAAACCAGCGTTGGAGCTCTGTCTCGCATAGGGTCGCAGCATTATGCTGACTGATGGCCGTTTTGGGTGGATACGACGCATTTTTTCCCCAGTTTTTTTTTGTGTTGGTGTTCTTTTGTGTATTGTATTTTCTATCTTTCTTTCTTTCTTTGTACCTAACCTATATTGATCATTATATTTATTTCCGGAAGGGCTATGGGGAACATTTTCACATCGTCTCCATGACTATAGAATGAACCAACGGTTTCAAAACTATAGAATAATGGCTTTTAGCTCAGTTCGTAATTGATTATTTTTGAATGACTATAGATATACTTTCTACCCTCCAATTCGGCGATCGAGACAATAATACGTCGGTTTCAATTTCAACTCGAATATGAATATTTTATTTGTTTTCGACAATGAAGGTTTTAACGATCGTGTTATGTCTGGCGTCGAAATATCAAAGGGAATATCGTTTGTCATGCCGCTGACAAAATATTTTTCCACAATCCAATTTGATTTTGTCGTATCGAGTATTTATTTAAATGTTGTCATGAAATTAATTTTGCTTTTAGCATGTGAAGCGGGAAGTAGCTTTTAAAGTATCTACATTATACTGAAGATAAAAGCTGTAAATTGCTTCTTCTGTTTTCTTGTGAATACCCCCTATTAACAAATATTTTTATTATTTATTTTATTTTACAATGGGTTTGCTCTTGACTTTGGTCTAGATCTGGGTGACAGAGACAAAGTTTACGAGGGAGTGAGCTTACCCAGAAGAAGCCTGTTCACTCTCACTATGAATAGATTAGGGTTGTATGCGTTCGGAAACACAGACGCAGGCAGAGAGTTCCACTCCTTTGCTGTGCGCATTATAAAAGACGTTTGAAAACGCTTTGTGCGAGTTGGTGGAATATCAACTAGGTAGGGGTGGTAACTTGCAGTGCGTCTAGATGTCCGATGGTAGAAGGGGGCCAGTGGAATGAGGTCGTGGAGTTCATGGGCATACTCGCCGAAGAAATTAGAAAGTAACGAAATGAAATGAAATCCTTTATTCTGTAAATAGGATATCGGAATCACTTTTACATCATTTTTAATACATACATATGGACATAGGCCTCCCCCAAGCACCTTCACCTCGGCCGGTTCCGTGCGTCCTCACTTTAATAAGTAATATTTAAAATAAAAAAATTGCCAGATCGTGCTTGTACAGACGCCAGCAGGTCAAGCTACCCGAAACTGTCAAATTTTCGCAATCAACCTCGAACCTTATACTGTAGTGATAAAGTTGAAAATCTATTAAAGAAATTTGACAGATTGTAGTAGCTTGATGTGCTGGCGTCTGTACATTCTATTCCTGAGTCTATTTTTCTACTAATCCATTAGGAAATGAAGATTAGTAGTTCCTTCGTAAAATTGACTTTGTCTCGATCGTTACGTTGGACAGGTGTTCAGCTAATAAAAGTTTTTTTTTTCTTTTTAGTGCTGAGGGTGTATGTGTATTACAAAGAAAAAAAAAAAAAAACACTCCAACTAAGTAACTTTTTAGCTTGATTGGCGATATCTTGTTTAGATTAATCAAAATCTTAGTTAAGTTGATCATCGCGACATGATTGCAGCAATACTATATAGTTCAAATGATTGAACGCTCAAACAAGTTTCTCGATTACCCTTAACATGAAATCATTGTAGAAGAGTTAAAAAAGAGACAAGTTATTTTTTTTTTAACTGTAACAAAGTAAGTTAGTTGTGTCAATCAAGCATTTTGATTACTTCAATAAAGATCATTGAAACTTTAATCTAATAATCTTGTTTGGAGCAACCATGTTTTGGCTTGATTGCTGCAAATAGGGTTTGTGATAACTCCAATCAAGATCCCGTTTCAAATCTCAATAAAATAAAAGTAGTAGCTGTGATTATTGTGCTTGATAGGATCAGATGCAAACAAGTTATTTAATCAATCTAAACAAAATCTTGATTTTGGCAACTACTTTTTTTTTTTCATTGTATGCCAGCGTTACTTAATCTTAGGGTTGTATCTTTTTACTTTATTATGATGACCCGCTAGATTATCTAGCGACCTGCTCCGGCTTCGCACGGGTGCAATTTACATAATTTCTTAGTGATTTGGTGTCAGAGTTTTTAAGCCGCCCATGGGCCTCTGACTTGGCTTCACATGCCGTCGAGAGATGTCTCTCAGGCATGCCGGTTAACTCCACAACGGTGATGGAAAACATCGTGAAAAGGCACTTTTGAACGTCTTTTGATTGACTACCTATACAATATGTTATTTTGACGTTCAAAAGTGCCTTTTACGTGCCTATTTGAAATAAATGATTTGACTTTGACTTTGTCTTTACGCAAATGAATCCGAAACGTCTGAGGTAAAACAAGTGAAGATGGTATTCTGTTCACGACATGTTGTGCACAAGTTCTGAGCAGTATCTACACTGAAAAAAATATTTAGCCTAACTACTTCGGCTATTTCAGGAATAATCAAAGTTTGACAAGACTTTATAAAAGTTAACTTGATTTAATAAAAGTGATACACAACAGCCAGCACAGGTTTTGGTTACATGTTGCATAAAGTTATGTGATCACTATTTTGTGTTACATGTTGTCGAAAGTTTGGTTATGTATAAGTAAACATTTTTTTCAGTGTAACCTAACCAAAAGTACTAGGCTTGCATGAATTCAAGATGAATAGGTATTAATAAGTAATCATATGTATCACATAAAACAATAATATGTAGCCTATATCAATATGGAATAATGCATCTTTCAAATGGTGCAAGAATTTTTCAAATAGAGTTATGGTTCCGGAGATTACCCTCCACATAAAGCACTCTCTGTCTTTATAATATTAGTATAGATAATATAATAATATTAATATAAATTACGGCGTTTCATAATCACATTCGGAATTACTCACATTTGTATCCCTAGAAATGTTCCTACTTACAAAGGACATCCTACATTAAATTATTCAAACAAAAGACGCGTTCCTTTAGCCTCAGTTCCAACCTAATCCCGCCTCTAGGGGCATATAATAAGTTATATCCATCAGTCAAATAGGCCGGTAGTATGGCTCGAGATACGCAACAGTATTGTTTGCCCACCTCAGTGTTTTATCTCGCCAACAAACAAGAGCCAACTTGATCGTCCGGAGTGAACAACTTGCTACGTCGTTGTGGATTTATCTCGAAAACCAATCACTAGGGTAAACATTGTTCTACGCTCCCGTTGACATGATTCACTTAATACAGATACATTTACCAATAACTCGGTTAACGGTTTAGTTGAGTTTATTCGGTTTTCAACGATTGTTGATCCATAGTTTGACTGAATTTTGAATAATTTGAGTGTTGGTTTAGGATCTTATTTTAAAACATTACTGCTTATCCTGGACGTTGTTGGTCCACAAATTGCTTCTAAGAATCATTGGGGTTCCGTTGCAATATCACGCCTTGGCAGATATCTCGATTATCGTCGTACCTACTACGACAATCAACAAGACGCAAACTTTACTTCGTTGTACGAAAATCTGTTGGGTTCTGAGAGATGTTCGTTTAACCTTGTACTCGTGCTGAAAGGAATTGAGTTGCCAATAAATAATTTCCTTTGAGTAAATCCGTATGCATTCTGCAGACAGTAAATGAGACTAGCTCAGAGCAAACTATCTACCTATATCAAAAAGCTCTAACCTAATTAAGCTCATTATGAAGGCTTGAAAAAGTTTTCATACATTTTGGCACGCAGCCATGTTTGGAGGAAGCTGCACCTGTTCGATTTTCAAGGCCTTTTTTTTGTATTTTGTAGGATTTGTCTAATTTTTGATGGCTAAGGTTTTCATTTAATATTTTGAAATATGTAAATTTTAGCTTAAAGCCTATAATTTTAGAGCATTCTAATAATTGATTTCACAATATTTTTTTGGTATCAACGACGTAAGTTACTTGTGTATTAATTAGAAGAGTCAGTTAAAGAAATCAGTTGTTTTATTGTTTTTAGATATCAATATCCATCACATCAAATAAGTTTACAAAAAAAAAAAAAAAAAAAAAAACACTAGGGCAGCGAACCAAAAAAAAAAAAATGGCAGTCATAAGGACTGCCAACAGAAGTGAAAACACAATACTTTGGAATAACTGTTCTTTTATACATATCGTCACTAATCTAACTAAGTGACGTAACTGATTCGAAGCATATTTTACAGGGCAAGCTATTTGCAGAGAGGGTTACCTTTGATTGAGGGTAAACTGTAGATACATCGGTCTCAATTTTTGCATTATCATGGGAACTGTAAGGCATACAGATACGCCGATTAGACAGATCGATTTGACTTGGAAAATGTATCAAATTACTATAGTTAGGTCGGTTTAGTCCAAAATGTCAGATACGTCAGTTAGATTAGCAACGATATAGGTCATGGAAAACGTTCGGTGACGATGACGCGAGTTTCATGATTTTTGTTCACCCAGAAACTACACATATGTACAGTACACATATAGCTCATTGAAAGCGTTCGGTGACGATTGCGAAACCATAAGTTAGCTTACACGGGCAACTAAAATTACTCAATCTTGGTCAATTCTCGTCAACTATGGCGTCACGACTACATCCGGCAATTTAGGGTTATGGCAACATGTAGCAACCTGTTGTCAGAGATACGGCCACACAATACACAAAATAACGCAATAATACGCAATACACATGCAATATGGAGCAACTTAAAAAACTATGCAATACAAGTCAATACACCGACGACACACTTGTACTGCACTGCAAGTAGAAAGAAAGAAATTAGCGGCGAGGGTGGCGGCGGTGAACTCTCCCGCTGCCCCTGCCGCCGACCGGTTCCTCTTGCAAAAACGAGACATAGTTATACCACAGGTTATACGTACAAACGAGATAGAAAGAAAATTGATTAAAAATTTCCAAACCGATTGGATGTTCGCTAACTCATATCATGGGGACATTGAGAAATGTGTAATATATGTAGCAATTAGAACCAATATTCCCGAAACAATTGCCGCTTTTGATTGTTGTTGCTCCAGATTGCTCCATTTAGTTGATCCAAATTGATCCATTAGTGTTACCGAGCAATAATTGCTCAAAAAATTGCCCGTGTAAGAGCACCTTTATACCCTACCAAAAAGTGCTCGACGCGCCTAAATACATTTTCACTTCAAAAACCATCAAATAATTACATACATCTAACCTCACGCCTTCCCATGTGGATGCAGAAACTATAGAACGCTACTTGCTACACTCCTTACAACTTTTGCTTCGTTTACATTCATACATCTGGTCATGCACGCACGCTGGTTGCGAGTGCTATGCACCTAACCTTTCTGAAGAATATCACCAATTAAGTTACTATATGTCCTCCTAGGGCGACCACTTCCAGTGTTTTCACTGACATCTGCCTTGTAAATACCCTTTGTTCATGGCCTTTCATTCATCCTCAACATGACCATACCATCTAAGCTTACTCTTTTCAATTTTTGTCACTACACCTTATTTTATCCACTACATCTTCTTTTATCAGCCTATCATTCATAGTCACGCCACACATGCTTCGCAAGGAACGCATTTCCACGGTATTTATTCTAATTACATGCTTCTTTTCCACACCCAACATTCAACATTCATTTCCATACATAAGTGTAGGCCCCAGCACACCATTGTGAATAGCCAGTCGAGCCTTTTTGGGCATCGAATGGTTGGTCACAATCGCATGTATAGCACCATTCACTTTATTACCCGCATTTACTCTCCTTTCCCCATCTTCATCAATCTTTTCATCCCTTGTAAACTGACTTCCCAAATATAATACAAACTCACTTACTGGCTCCACACTCTTATCATTTATTCATTAAATATTTATTTATGTTTTATAATGTTTAGATAATTATCGATTCTTAGGACGTTTCACTAGTTAGTTTAATTTGACCTTGTATTGCTTGGATATTAAATTCGTTATAGACGTGCTTAAAATATTGTCTGCCAAATCACAAAGGAAGCTTTCGATGTCTAGTTATTGGATAAAACTGACTGGGAGAATAAAGCAAGAAAAGGAAGACAATCGTCAATGGTTTCTGAGGATAGTACTTGACTTACTCTTTGAATTGTCTTTGCATCAAAAGAAATCTTTAATACAAAATTTGACACGTTATTTGTTATAAAATAATAATAATAAAGCTGAAGTTTGTTTTTTGTTTGTATGTACTTAATTAGAGGATTATATCCAAGATAAGAATGCTTGGAAACATGCTGGTCCTACTCCATAGGACAATTTAGAGTCTAGACAAAATCAAACTGGTTGCTAATTTAACTGTATAATTTATATTTTTTATGATATTAATTTTATTTTCTGTGATTAATATAATTTAACTCACACACTGACTTTATTATATGTTATTTTTCTTTGGAAAATCATATACAATGTTTGTAAATATGTTAGCACCATGTACCTATCGCATTTATTAATTTTTCTGTCATTACTTCACTTTTTATTATTTTTACCAATTGTGGTAAGTAATTTTTATTCTAGGTACATCGTCTTCGCCTATAATTATTAATTAATATATACAAACTATTGTTAACATTTTAAAAGTGTAAGTATGGAGTTTCTTGCCCATTCTTCTCCATACATAACTACCTTTTGGAAGGGGCAACTAGAATCAATTAACTATTTATGTAATTTTTGATGTTTAAAAGTGCATTTTACGTGCCTATTTGAAATCAATGATTTTTCTTTGACTGACTTTATGAGCGCGCTAATCTCTATCAAATGCAAAAATCTCTTTGCCAGTCGGAAAAATATAATAAAGTGTAAGTAAAAAAAGGTTGCTTAACATACCTACTAATTCCTTGACTGTACATTACGCATGATTTTTCGAAAAGGGTCCAAATGTGTGCACATTTCGCTAATGACTAATGACTTTAAAGATCTACATAGTGCGACATAAGTATTCTACAACGCCTTATACAAGTTAAGGCAGCGGAGTATTAAAATCAAAAGAACTATCTACTGAAACGGGAACAGGTGTAGCTGCTAAAGTCATCTCTAACTCCCAACTACGCTAAGCTCTTAAAGCAAATCCAAAGCTTAGCACCCGTACTTTTCAGTAAGTGTCGTCTTAACGACCTTAAATCTAGGCAGTGGAGTGCAAGCTAGCGGAATACGAGCATTGATCACATAAAACTGGCACACATCCAAAGATCTGCTGGAACTGCGAGCACCTGACTTGCGTTTAATTGTTCGAATTTATTTTTAAAGACACTTTTGTACTGCTTGAGTTCAATAACAATTATCTTGATGCAAAATAGGTACGATATTTTGAAGTGCGTTTGAGACGTAAATGTGCGATGTTGATGCACTATTACTTATTGCTCAACGATAAGATGTTATGTTACTCTAGCTCGCTGTTCATTATTTGCTCCGGACCGACTGCGGCGGTCGCACCCTGTGCCTCGCGGTGCCTGTTCGCACCTCCGCCAGTGCGTACCGTACCCATACTGCTGGTTACGCTCCCACAACCCAGGCGATCAATCTGTTGAAAGCCCTAATTGCTCAGGAGCCGAATTTTGATATATTTTTGTCTAGCAGTAAATTCTTTTTTAGTTGACTGATTGTTGTTAGCTTGCTGCACGCTTTGGTGTTTACTGTTAGTGCAGCAAGCAATTGTTATATAAATAAATAAGTCAGCCAAAATGCCACGACGCTTTCGCCTTGAGATAGAACTAGTGCGTACCGTACCCATACTGCTCGATACGCTCCCACAACCCAGGCGATCAATCTGTTGAAAGCCCTAATTGCTCAGGAGCCGAATTTTGATATATTTTTGTCTAGCAGTAAATTCTTTTTTAGTTGACTGATTGTTGTTAGCTTGCTGCACGCTTTGGTGTTTACTGTTAGTGCAGCAAGCAATTGTTATATAAATAAATAAGTCAGCCAAAATGCCACGACGCTTTCGCCTTGAGCTAGAACTAGCAAGACAATAATATACAAAGAGGAAAAGCTCTCAATCATGATTACTTACTTAGGGAGCAACACATTTTGTAACAATCTAGCTTCTGCCCGCGACTTTGCCCACGTGAAATTTCGCCCCCGACCCACCGCATCGATCCCATCGCCCGCCCACGCTATTACTTCGGTTTCGATTAGCGTTCTTTCTTTTTTCCTTATTGCTCGACTCCTAAGCGTCGTAGCGTTATGTTAAATAGCCTATGCCAACATTGTGAATGCAAATTACAATTCAAAAAGGTGCCATTTATCCGTTACGTAGGAAAGAAATAAGTTTGAAATATTATCAACATAAACGCAGAGTCCAGCTGACCAATCTTCTCACTACTATGATACAAGGGCAACTAGCTTCATCATTCTGACTGACCGACCCCTTGATAATTCAAAAGTGCCTGTAATTGGTTTATTTGAAATAAATGCTTTGAGTTTGACCATCACCAGAGGCACTTTTCGGAGCCACAACAACCGGAATGCCATCATTTTACAAATAAGTGCTCTCAGACTCGACCTCTCAATCGCTCCTTTACCGTACCAATACCTACTTATTTATTTTATCAGAAGGTTAATTTGACCTAAACGTCTGTAGTTATGCTACGGCTACATTGTCGCAATAAAGCGAACTACACTTCGCGCGCTCTCTGTTTACACCGAGACGTGGAGCGCTGTGCGAGAGAGAGCGCGCGAAGTATAGTTTGCCTTATCATGATAATATGGCCGTAGCATGAGGCCGGAAACCGCTTCAAGCGGGCGCCCGCGACG
Source organism: Dryobota labecula (assembly GCA_947523025.1). NCBI lineage: Eukaryota > Metazoa > Arthropoda > Insecta > Lepidoptera > Noctuidae > Dryobota > Dryobota labecula. The sequence continues at coordinate 7,644,744 of OX383292.1, forward strand.
GGCACCCGTCGCGTGTGTGCAAGCGTAGACAAGCGGGTGGGCTCCCTGGGCAATTAATTACCCGTAGTTTAATTATAACGGATGCACACTGTTACAGTACAGTCGTGTTGATGAAAAACTAAACAAAACAACGACTAACAAATATAAAAAAAAAAAACGACAGCCAGTAAGCCGCGCGTGCCCCCGCGACATAAGCCCGCACGGGTTACCGCGACGGAGCTCTTTTGTATGCAATCGCGCGGGCGTCCGCTTCACGAAGTTTCAGCCCTTTGAGTATATGTCTTGACGAATATAGGAGGTATGGACAGCTGTAGACCACATTTTACAGAACACAATATCCTTACACTCACATCTCTGTATATCTTTGAAATATGTTTGTTTGTTAGGAAAAAATATATCACAGTTCCCCTTAAATAAAGATCATTACACCCAGCCACGAAACTTACGACACCAAAACGATCTAGCATTACCGGTTTCAAAACTATCTATATTTCATTCAGGACCGTATGTTATGTGTATCAAGATTTACAATAAAGTTCCTAAGTCTTTAAAAGAAATAAAAAGTAACAATATATTTAAAAAAAATTGTTCACTTATTTGAACCAGAAGTGCTGCTTCACATTGAATGAGTTTTTTGAAGAAAGAACGATATGAATAAATAAAAGATAATGGAATAAAAAGCTGACCATTCTTTGTATACATAAGTACCTACATTTTAATTTATTTGAATTATTTAATTTTGTTTTGTTTTAACTTATTTTTATTCCTTAATTCTTATAATATATAATATAATTCGACTAATACAGTAACAATAAATATTAATTATTCTATTCTATTGATTTGAACTGTGTATTTTTATTTTTGTAAAATGACACATAATTAGGACATGTATTGTATTGTAATTTATTAATTTTGTTTTGTTTTGCAGTGCCCTTACAGGGTGCATGTTTGAAACTTATAATTATCTTCTTCCAACCTCTGTACAACATATTTGCAATAAACTGATTTGATTTGATTTGAGTTGGTTAACTTGAATTTTTGTTTAATAATAATAATAATAATTTATTTAATTCAGACATTCACAGTCCATAGACACCATACACACCATTCACACACATACATTAAAATTAAAATTATAAATTATAATTATACTATTTTAAAACAAATAAAAACCCAAAATTAAACTGTGATTAATAACATTTCAATTCTCTGTTCATTAAAAATAATAATAAAAATTGTAAAAATGTCAGAATTGTAAAATAAAATGTCAAAGTATTATAAAATAAAATTTTTAAAACTGTATAAATTGTAACCAATAATAATAAGATATCAAGTAAATAAAAATAAAAATAATCATTTTAAATTTAATGTTTAATGTTAATCATTTACGACCGATTTGATCAAACTTCACGTATCGTTCAATTTTGACTGTGATTAGCTTTGGTTTCAATATCTTTTTGCCGTTCGAATACTTAAATGTAAAATAGTTGAAACCAATCAATCTGCCTAGCCTTTTTTCAATATGTTGGGGTCGGCTTCCAGTCTAACCGGATGCAGCTGAATACCAGTGTTTTACATGGAGCGACTGCCTATCTGACTTCCACAACCCAGTAACTGGGTAACATGATACCCCTTGGTAAGACTGGCTGTCAGACTTTTGGGCTTCTGACGACCCGTAACGACTGTCAAAGATCTACGAATGACAGCCGGGACCAACGGCTTAACATGCTTTCCGAGGGCACGGAGGAGTCTCGGTATGTAAAGATGGTCACCCATCCCAGGACCAACCCCGGCAAGCGTAGCTTAACCTGACGAATCGACCCGTGCGGCTGTTATTACTTAGTCACGAGCTCCTCCTGTAAAATAATTGAAACCATGCTATGAAAATACACTCAGCGGCACAGAATTTGGCCCAAGCGTGTTATGGAGTTTATTGTCAAAATGAAACACGAAGGACATGTTTTTTTTTTAAATAAAATTAAGAGAATGGTCTGATACCTAAATTTAAATTACTAATTTCGAACTTTATTAAAACTTAATTAAATTACAAAAGTGGCAATTAACACAAACTTTAAACGAAAGGTTTTGTTAGAAAAAAACACAAAATAAAGACTTCTACAAAAAATTGATAACGTGTGTTTACACCTCTGGCTTTGATCACCGCCTGCATGCGATCAGGGCCTCAAGTCTGCTATTACAATAGTGTCAGAATGGTCTCGCCATTGTGAGTATTTGACAGTGTTTGTATGGCAAATCTGTCAAAAACTCACAATGAAGAGACCATTCTGACACTATTGTAATAGCAGACTTGAGGCCCTGGCATGCTCTGGATGATTTTCTTAATGTTTATTTGGGGAATTTCGTCCCAGGCTACCAGAGCGGTTTTAACAAACCCACAATATTTTTGAACGGCCTATCCAACGATATCTCACACCATGGCAAAGACGAGAAAAAAAAAAATATCATCCTCACTTTACGTGTAGGGAAGGTAGAAAAATATTAATTTCAAGATTTTATTTTACCACTTTGTTGGCGTGATTAATATATCGTAGTCTCTGAGCTAAGCCGCGGAAGAACAAACAGACAGACGGACATGGCCAAACTATAAGGGTTTCTTGTTGACTACGGAACCCTCAAAATGGGCTGTATGAAATGCAAAGTGCGTTCTCATATTTTTTCCAATTGCTCAGTATCGTTAATGAAACAATTCAATGAACGAAAATTTACGTAATTTTCTGATGAGAGAACATTTTTGTATGCGGAACGGAGAGTTCTTTCAATCTTGTTAGACCAAAATACCGAGGGTATTCGAATTTCGAATCTATTGGGCGGAGGGTACAACTCAACGATTACGTTGAAATTCATTCATGTTAGCGCCCTTTTTCAATAAAGGCTGGCGGACAAACATTTGTTGTATAGTGCTGTGAAAAGGCATAATTGGTTTATGTGCGAGTATGCGCTCTAGTTTGGTTGTGTTTGCATTGTTTGTTTTCTCATGTTCGATGCTATTTTTAAATTGTAACGTAACCTACTTCAAGTAACGCTGTTTTTGTTTGGGTGGTGTGGTTAGTTGTAACTGAAAAATCCTGTCAATTGCGAGTCGGAGTCGGAATGAAGGGTTCCGTAGCTGAAATGAATTAATCCAAAGAACAAAATTAACATTATAGTTTAAAAACAAGTTCTTTCATACATTCCAACTGAAAATGTAAGTTTGTTCGCACAATATTGAGAGATTTACCATGTTTTATTAAGACCATATCTACCTTACCAGAGAAATACCTTTAAATACCTTACTAGAGAATGGACAGCAGCGTTCTCTATGCATTTTTAATACCATACTGCGATCGCCAACCTGCCTGCCAAGCGTGGCGATTAGGGCAAACCCCCCAATTGGGGAGGCTTATGTCCAGCAGTGGACGTCTTTCGGCTGAAATGATGATTAAGACCATAGACATATTACATGTATTTAATTTATGCTGTAATCTATAAGTAAAGAACTATTTTCTGTATTATTTTTTAATTTTAGGCTTAGTAGTATCGAAGATAAGGGTGTTGAATAGTCAATTTTCATCTGTTTTCTTAAATAACTTTAAAAGTGTTTATTTTGAAAGTATAAAAAATATATATCTGAAATTTAATCATTTTTTTTTTGTTTTCTAATATACCCCCAAAAGTGATCCCCATATTCAACATTCATTTATTTACGTTACACGTCCGTGTTTAGGTCACAGAAGTTCATGTGTATACCAAATTTTAATTTAATCGGTCCAGTAGATTCGGAGTAAATTGGCTGTGACAGATGGACAGACAGACAGACACACGAGTGATCCTTTAAGGGTTCCGTTTTTTCGTTTTAGGTATGGAACCCTAAAAATAAAATTACACTTTATTCTAGATGTTTTTTCATGGAGAATATCAATACTGTAGTACCTTGAATCATTTACACTTAATACATTAATTTCATTTAGTTTATATATTCTTAAATACCTCTAGAAACCCACAATTTGGTGCCGTATGAAACCAAGTATCCAATTAAATTTTGAATGTCTGTCTTTGCCGAAGGGATACCGAAATTTTATGTGAAATTACATTTGTGCCTTCAAAGTTGTATTAAACGTACATTTTCTCCAGTAAGTCCTGGCTTCAGGCACTTTGCAACTGTCCAAGTACCTTTATACCCCACTTAATGCTCCCTGTTCACAGTTTAAGGTCCTGTCTCGAGTTACACGTGTTTCTGTATTCGAAACTCATTATTGTTTGCTTTATTTTCTTCTCTTGTACTATTAGGTCCGGTGCTATGATGTACCAGAACGAAACTCCGATATATAAGGTACACGCTCATACACGTTTTTTTTTTAACTTTGGCGTCGCAGATTTATCCATGAGAGGTTGAGACTCTTTAACCGGACTATCCTGTGGTTGCCTTAAGCTTCTAACGAAACCTAATGCCTCCAGCTAGGGCGTAAAAACTTATAAACTAAACGACTGCGCGCTAAGCGCACCCCCTGTGGGGTACGACCCTCGGCTTAGGGCAGAGTCGGAGGGAGGATGGCAAGAGACGGTCGGTGGCTGGATAAAATCAGGGTTATGATTATTATCAGGGGGATTTAAAGCTACAGGTTCAGCTATAGCGCGTGCTGGTGCTTCGCTTACGGGTAAGGGTCGGGGAGGACTATTTAGTCTGGGATTTCGCGCGGGGCCTCGGCGGCGAGGTCGGAATGACGATCGTGTAGTGTGTACTCTCTTTCGAACTGTACTCGTTTCCCTACGACTCTCCTGGAGGAGGGTAGTGGGGTCGTCTGGGTCGGTCAGTACACGAAATATTTTAAGAGAAACATATATAGGTGGTAAAAAAGCAATAACAACGATTTTTTTTATCTAAGAGTTTTAATTTTTACTTAATTATTTTAATTTTAAAATTGTTTGAGACATTTTGCAAAAAACCTTTACTTACTTATTTTATGAATGACCCGCTCCGAAGCGGCGGCGGTGGCGGAGCGGGCGCGGTGCCTTCTGATAATTAATCATCATTTCAAGTAATTTTTAATGATTAAACTTTTTTTTAAATATACTAACTAAGATTTCAAAAAAAATTGATTCCATGGCCTCTTTACTACCTATAGGTGTATCTCTTAAAATATTTCGTGAATGAATAGATACACCTTATATTGTCAGTCAGGTAGTTATTAAAGAGAAGCAGTTTAAAAAAAAAAACACGTTGCCTTGTCAGCCAACGGGGCTGGCTGTCTCACCTTTTCAAGGGTTCCATAGTCAACAAGGAACCCTTATAGTTTCACCATGTCCGTCTGTCTGTCTGTCCGTCTGTCTTTATCTGTCTGTCTGTCCGCGGCTTAGCTCAGAAACTCATAGCACTAGAAAGCTGTTATTTAGCATGGGTATACATATTAATCACGTCGACAATTTGGTAAAATAAAATCTTGATGTATAATTTTTTAGGGTACCACCTGCCCTACACGTAAAGTAAGGATGAATTTTTTTTTCCCGTCAATTCCATGTTGTGGGGTTTCGTTGGATAGGCCATTCAGAAATATTGCGGGCGTGTGAATACCAATTTTCGATTCAGGGATCCGTTTGCGTAACATTAAGGTTTAAAGTTCTAATTTTTGTTAGAGTCAAGTGTCCCCCCCCTGCCACTTAAATGGTTGTATTTGGGTATGTGAAAAAATTCACAGCAGTAGTATATATAACGAAGTTAAAAGGAAAACTATCACAGCTAAGTACGCTCACAAGTTACCGAGTAAAGGCTCGTATAGACTAGCGCGATATCGCGGGCGCGACAGGCAGCGACAAAGAAATTGTGCTACTAGGGTCGCGTCGCGCCCGCGATATCGCACTAGTCTGTACGAGCCTTAATAGTCGACCAACTTACATTTACAGTTGAAAAATATGTTCTCCCATACGGTATGTACCGGAGAATATGTTTTTCAACAACAATGTTTGTTCTTTGGATAAATTCATCCCAACTACAGAACCCATTGGCCGGTTTTTTTTTTCTTTTATAAATATGTAATAGTGTTCATCTCGTAATAAATGGAAAAACCATCCAGACAAAACCTCTACAGTACCAATTTAATGCATTAAAACCACTTTTGCGAGTGACAATAATATTCATGGTGCACTCTCTTTCTTAGTTCTCCCCTGTTACGAAGCTTCTGATTTGCTATCCTTTCATTATGACATCATATTCTTGTCTAGGTTGTACAGCCACGAGCACCAATATGTATACATTTGGCAAAATTCATAAGAAATTTTCTCGTGAATAATGATTGCAACTTTGAGATAAGACCTATTATATAATAGTATATACTTATACTATTATATATTATATCTTATCTCAAAGTTGCAATCGTTATTCACCATGAAATTTGTTTTTGAATTTTGCGAAGTGTATACATATTGATGCTCGTGACTGTACCGTCACTTGAGGGAACACTATTTCAAGTAACCTTTTAAATACCAAGTGAAAATTCCCTGTATTTATTTTATCTTATTGTATTCTGTACCAAAACATCACATCAGCTCAAATTCGAATCAAACACGGTTTGGGTTCATCTAATCCCTACGTCATTAAAAGTAAAATCCAAGTTGGGTAGGGTTTCCAATTCCCAATTGAGCATTCGAAGTTTATTTGACTTAGTTTACGTAACGGTTCGGCTATACAGGGTGGCAGGTACACCGACGTACAACCTGTTACCATACCATAGAATCAGCACATGATTCTCTAAATTTTTTGTCCGTTATTAAAAATATATATAGGTATATATAATATGTTTCGAACTTCAAAAACTTTTGTGTCTAGAATATTCGATAGAACCAGTGAGCAATGTAGTCTGTGTTGTTTAATCTACTTTGTTATGAGTTGTTTATTAGTCATGATCAATTAAAACAAATGTTTTTCGCCTGTTGCGTCTCAGAAAGTGTTTTTAGAGGAGTTAAAAGTTGACGTTTTGATAATTTTTCTATAATTTATGGAACAGCAGATTGATTTTATAAGATTTATCTTATCAAAAGCCCAAACTCAAACTCAAAGCATTTATTTAAAATAAACCAATTACAAGCACATTTGAATTATCAAGGGGTCTGTCAGTCAGTAAGATGAAGCTAGTTGCTCATTCCAAAGCGTAGCAGGTTCCTATGGAGAAGAACGGGCAAGAAACTCCACGGACACTCTTTTAAAATAAAATATTGTTACAAAATATTGGTTAGCTTTCTTATGGACAAAACTTTACTTGTGACGAAATGAGAATAGATGTCAAATTACCGATTTTGGCCGTGTATTGAATATTCAACCATTGCGTTAAAACTTAGTGTCGATCTAGAGTGGTCCACATTATCCTTTAACCACTGCACTATAACTGGGAATATTAAAGTTAACTGTAATTGTTGGTCGTGTAGCTTCATCCATGACATCGTAAAACGTTAGTGGTGGTGTCAATTTGACTCTTCACACCGTAACTGGGCCATGTAGACCGTATCGTACCTCTGGGACCAGTTAGGTAAGTACGAAGACTAAAGTTAACTATTCCATGAGTTGGAGTAGTAGTAATAGACTTGATTTTTTTCTAGAAGATGAGCTAAAGTAGACAGTAAAATAAAAAAAGCTCAAAATAGTTTCAAATACAGCAAAATATGGTAATATGCTGCCACTGGTAATATTTGTATTTCAATACAGCAAAATTATAGAAAGGGTATAAAAATAAATAACAATATAACAGCTGGTGCAAATATTACCAGCGGCAATAATGCGACCTAAATTCCGTTATTCAATGACGATGCCAAAAATGTAAATGCGCATTATTTCATAGCTCGTTTTACGTTTAATAGCCAGGCATTTTTTCACGCAATTTATTGTGTTCATAAAACGGGTAATCCCTGAATTAGCCAATATTTTTGGCTAATTCATTGGCAAATAGAAGAACATTAAATGTTCTTCTATTTGCCAATGAATTACCGCACAAAGAAATCCTTGGAACTTTAAATTTTAAAGTTCCAAGGATTTCTTTGTGCGGTTTTCGAGGAAAGCGGAATAGAATACCTGTGATAGAATATAATAAATTAGCAAATAAAAATGAAAATAAAACTATTATTATAACAGTGTTAAGAGTCTGATGAATGTATCATCAATTCATTATCACATCCGTCCATCCATTCTGCTCAAACTTTAGTAACATAAATTTGACTATTAGAAAACACCCTGAATTGTTCAGCGTCAGTAATCACCCAAGCTTAAGCTCATTATCGACTTTATTATAATAAATTCGCGTTGAGCTGGTAATTGCTATGTTAAAAAACTCCGAACATATTACGTGAGCTCGGATGAGAGCTGTAATGGGCTATTTAAAAGTTTATTGTTTGAGGTACGTGTCGGTAATGACTTGCATGCTTTGCTGGCTCCAATTACTGGCATGTAGCACTCGCAATCTGTAAAGCCCGCGCTTTTTCGGATTTTTTCATTCCACGTTTTTTTTTGTATTCGAATATTTGAGCAGCGAGTAATGTTTTCGCGTGCCTATTTACGTAAATATTACCTCATTTCCATAATCCTTGTTTTGGTGGCGAGAAATGGTAGTGAACGGTACCGCACAAATAATGTCGGCATTACTATCTTAAAGCCAATATTAAAGGGAGCATGTTTCGATATTTAAGGTGTGAATAGAAATTATGAACAAAAATATGATGACACTTCTGTATTTTCTCACGTTAAACTCACGTGGGTACTTGTATTCAATAGTCTTACCACACCCCGTGTATTACTTACACGTAATACGACCCTTAAGTAGCTTTACATGGCTCTGAGTGTTTCACATTCATGTCGCTGTGAACTACTTGGCTTTTATTTTAAAAATTCTTACAAGACTTACAGTTTTTCTCCAAGGACGGGACCGAGTTCTGGGCGATATAACATAAGTATTAAGCACTGTTTCAAACGATGTGTGTTTCGACAATATTGCAATGTTGTGAAACATTATCATAACCTGTTTCTTTCAAATGATAATAAAAGATTCCATTGGTGTAGTCGGTGATTTTAGTATGGGAAGATGTTTTTCGCATTGGCAATGATAGTGCCATAGGGGTTTGAACATCTTGCCAGCGTTACGGGTTTGTCTGAAAGGGATACCGTGGCCCTGGCACACAGGCAACTGAAGGAACACGGGTGGGTTTTAGTCAGTAAAAGTCTGACACGCCCTCCCGCTCCACCCAAAGCGGGAGACGTTATTTCATAATTTCCCACCCAAAAAAAGGGGGTCTGAACATTATTGCGTCTGGCAGTCTTACATTCATTTTTTCAAAGAATCTTTCGTGATCACTATTCTAATACGCCACGCGTTTTATACACCGAGAAATTTTAGTGGTTGTTTTCCTGCAGCAGAACAACTTGCCATAAGGAGTACTTTCAAAATATAGAGTGAAAGTAAAAAAATAAAGATGTTTTTGTTTTAAAATAATTTAAAAAATATGCATCAACTCGAAAACGTGAGAATCAATAGTAACACTAGAGGTAACTTGTAGTACTACTCGAATCGCACGCGCCGCCAACAAAGGGAATAGCGATTCATAAATGTTCAAAGCAAAATAAACTCTCGCACGTGGTGATTTTTCACAATAGTTAATCTGCCATTTTTTGTTTCTAATATTTAATTTGTTTATAAAACGATTGTATTACCAAGACAAAACCATTTCGCTGTGGGAAAACAACCATTTAAATTTCACGGTGTATAAGAATATTTGAGCAGAAGAATGTATTTGTTTACTGTACTGTACTCTTATTGTTTTTATATATAATATTATCGGATTCTTAATTGGCAATAGACTCTATTCAAAACAATTAAACACCATTGTTACTTTATGAGGGAGTGGGGAAGTCAACTATAGTACATATAGTAGTATGCTAGATGAACCGGGCCCTATCAGTGAGACCCATCAGCAGTGAGTAGCATAAACAAGTGAAACGATAAACACTTCTTCTCAACTCAACTCAAAGTGCGAAAACAAGGGTTTCCTTACAAAATATCTGCGTAAGTTGATTGGCAATTGTTTTTCTCGTGTAAACTAATTTTCACTTCTCATGCTCTAAAAGTTCGTCTTAATGTCGTGCGTAGGCGACATAAAGTCGCTTTTTATGCTCTAGAGCATAAAGTAAAATCTTCGTCGAAGACCAAGGCAATCGATCCAACAGCCACACGAAGAACTTCAACTTCATAGAATAACCTCTTTATTTTAATAAACGTCTCGCGTAAAATGGTGCGTTTTATGCACTTGATGTACAATCTACTATTATTAAGCAGCTTGTGTGTGTATGTAGGTCTATAATATGCCATTTTAGTTAGTACTAGTGACGCATTTATTCCTCTCCAACTTGGAGAAACATAGTGACTTGAGTCTGAATATATTTCCTCACAAATCACTCAAACGCTGAAATGAGTGAATCAATTTCCATTTTAACATTCCAATATTACTTCAATGTCCATAATGTCGTCTTTACTAAGGCTTGCCCTCTTCTCAGAGGGCAAGCCTTAGTTGGCTTTAAATAAGTGTCTTTTAATTTTATGGGGCAGGTAAGGAAAACTCGCTTCAATTGATTTGTTATTGATTATTGTTGCCTCAAAATTATATTTCGGGAAGTGGATGACGGTTCAAAAGGGAATGAAAAAAAAAAAATGATACGAGTAAATTGGTACTTGAGTATTTTTGTCTCTTCCTTGCAAAGGTTTGAGAGTGGGGGAGGAGGAGTTTTTTAACAGTCGTTATCGTCTTTGAAAATTATTATGCTAATAATAAAGCTAAAGAATTTTCCTACCGTGCCGTGGACGTGGAAGGACCGAGAACTGAAAAGGGCTCAAAAAAAAAAAAAAAAATCGGTGTATATTAACACACGTTGTCTGTGTCCGGGTCGGCGACGGAGCTTCAGTTCCGGCCTTGTGTGTGCCACGGACGATCTGTAACGTTCCGGGCAAGAGCCGGATATGTAAAGACCTTTAAGGTTAGCGTAGATATTTTGAAGTTAAAATCTAATGATCCTTTTCTTTTACATCGTTCATTTAACGGTTATAATTGGTCGGCTGCCAACGGTATAGCGAATCACTATTCGCCGATGGTACGGTTCGCCGAAATCACTCTTAGTCGACGGTTGATTCCACGAATAAATCCATCGCCGATAGAACTATTCGCCGAAAACACCGTTCATCGATGGTCGCTTCAGCTACAACACCTTTTACCGATGGAACGGGTCGCATCATTACTGTACAAGTTCTGCTATGAATTTTTCTATATTTACTTTGTCACATTATCAAGGTGGAAACCATTATTAAACCATTATGAAGCAAGGTCGACTTAAAAAATTATATCAGTGCCCGGTACCTAAATTATTGTCCAGATTGTGTAGCAATGAGAAAAAATATTTAGGTTCAGACTGATATTTAGATTTTCGAAAAAAATCTGAATGTGCCTAGTTTTACGAACTTATTACATAAAACACGGTTTTTACTTTGACAGGGTTTAAACCATAAAGTGATCGAGATATATTTTTTCTATTCAAAATTGACAACTTAGTTGAAAAAATTCTCTTCTGTATGGTAATCAGTTTTGTAATAAAAACTTTACCCTAGTCAGAATTGAGTTCGAAATACAAAAACAATGGCTGGATGGTTTAAGCTGGGCTTTAGTTATATCCCATTTTGTAATAAGACTGTTATTCCCCGCTCCCGAAAATCCCGATAAAACGCTCGCTGTTAACGTGACAGTTAGGAAAGACACCTAAATTATATTACCGGTCGTTATTTTCTAGAAAACACGACAGTCAAGCCAAAATATTTTATAACTGTTATTAATTACCTAATAACGTAGCATCTAATAAACCTTTTATGTTACATTGGACAAACCCTTGTACTAGCTATAACCGTACAAGGCTGTCCGGTTCATTGGTCAAGCGGCTGCTCTCAAAGGGGAAAATAAGGAAAAACATATCGAGCTTTATATTTTCAAATTGCGAACCGTTTTAACGGAATTACTTTTTGTTGCAGGACACGGAACGAAGGGAGGAGGCAAGGGAATCGTAAAACAGAAGATATAATAGGTAAGTCTTCCGAATTACGTGTAAAAAAATTAGTAATATGCGTGCTGGGACCTCATTAGAGCAACGTGCTGTAGCTGTTTCGGAAATAAATAGGCTCTCTGATAATATTTGAAGCTAATGCTTTGTTGTGCTGCTCAGTTTAAGTTTGACGTAATAATTTTTAATAAAGAACGGGAAACGAAGACGCATATGTTTTTAGGTGATTGTTACTAATTTGTTAGTGAATAAGTAGTTTTATTCAGGTATGCTTGATAAGTATAAATATGAAAAGGTGTGTGGCGGCTACGATATGCGAACTACGCTTCAAAGCCCTGACGTCACTCAAATCCTACATCGCACAAGCAGAGTTTACCGTGCGACTGGCATTTATACAACATCCCGACATCAATCGTCGCGTCGGGAATATTCCGATCCAGCTAGGCCCTCGCCGTATCCCAGTAGTTCCATTCTCTAGTTCCATTATGGGACTACTGGGATTTTTTTCTCCCAGTAGTTCCATGGAACTGGTATACAGGTTGTGGCGTAAATAGAAGTCCAACGTTTAGGGGCCGATACACTATGTATTGAGCTATCACTTACCACAATTTTAACAACTCATTTACTAGCTGTAATTTCTAGAAAAGACATTATTAAAATGAAAAAAAAAAAAATGTTTACAATACTTTAATGTCTTGTACTTATAGAAATGACAGCTGCAAATTTATCAAGAAAAAAATAATAATCGGAGAACTAAGATAAATAGTTCACATTGTGGTATGTGATAGACTGATAGCTGAATATACGGTTGATCGACCTCTTAACGGCGGACCACTATTTACGTACGCCAGTTCCATGGAACTACTGAGAGAAAAAAATCCCAGAATTTCCATAATGGAACTAGAGACTGGAACTACTGGGATACGGCGCTAGTCCCTTGCTGTCCTCTCCCAGCGATGCCCTAAGCCGAGGTCTGTACCCCCGCAGGGGGGTGCTCTTAGCGTGTAGTCGCTTAGTTTTAAGTTTAATGCCCTGACTGGAGTCCTTAAAATATTGAGGCAACCACAGGAAAATCCGGTTAAGCAGTAGACAACTTCCTAGGTTAAACTGTGAGAAATCTTTCACAAGAAAAAGAAAAAAAAAAAAAAAAACAACAACAATCCTCGAGCAGTTGCCCACCATACACAACACCATACACAACACCCGTCTGGTCGGAGGATCCTCCCTTTTCAATAGAGGATGAGTAAACTTTACACCCTATTCCTCATACCTCTAGAGGTGTTCTATTATGTTTTGAGCATATTTACAGCTGAAACCGCTGGTCTTTCTAGTATAATATAGTGATGATTGTGCAATCCCAAAATGTTGTGTGATAATGCGAGAGAATTTTGGTAATACCAATGATGATTTACATTAACCAAATCGGAGTGGCAGGCGTATACATAAAAGACATAGATTTAAGCTTAGTTGACAGCGATTTCGTATTTGGATGAAGTTATTCAAGAGTTTTATTCCGGTGTGGAATTTGTTCAAAAAGAAGCTTCTTCTATCGTATCTACTGTATCTGTAGGTAACTATACTCCATTTGAAATAAGATTAGACATTTACAGAAACCTCTTAACAGTCCTTTCAACCGATTTTGACTTTTATTCTGTAGGCATAAGGATAGGATTACAAGCAAAAAAGTGGTTACAATACCAACTGTTTACTGCAGCTGCCATTCGTCATGCCACCAACGCAATAGAAGTCAAAATCGGTTGAACGGACTGTAAAAAAGGTTTACTTAAATGTCAATGTTATTTCAATGAAGTGTAGCCGTTGTTGTTCCAATGATTACATACAAGCAGTCACACATGCATCTACACATACAAATAAATAAAATTAAAGTATCTGTTTGTAATGTCAAAATAACACCTTTTTGCTAAATGCATATAAAAGTTAAGTAGTGTGGCGTCGGACGTAAAGAATAGCACCATCCCATTTCCTCCCGTGGGTGTCGTAAAAGGCGACTAAGGGACTTTCTAGACAATGGGCAGCAGCGTTCTCTATGCATTTTTAACACCATACTGCGATCGCCAACCCGCCTGCCAAGCGTGGCGATTATGGAAAACCCACCCAATTAGGGGAGGCCTATGTCCAGCAGTGGACGTCTTTCGGCTGTGATGATGATAAAATAAATAACAATAAATAATACAATTTTATTCCAAAAATTACAAGGTATAAAAATGAGTACAGTTTTGCTTAAATGTAAATTATATTCCTAAGACTTACGTGCCTGAACTAGGTGATCCTGTGTTTCAGGCGAAAAGTCTTATAAAAATAATAAATAATGATGATGATATAAAAGTTTGTACAGTAATTATAACAAAAAAAAACAATTTTCAAAAATTTTATAAGAATGTTTATGAAGCCGTCAAGCATCGTGGGAATTATAGAATTCCTTTCAAGAAATCTGGCCAAAAAAATCTTCATGATCCTAATACCTGTGATACAATACCGAAATAAAGAAAATCTTTTTCGGTTTTCTTTCGCCCGAAGTGATTGTTTATTGAGACAAGATTAAGTAGATAACAGAGGGGTATCATAATAATATTATATCTCATTTTCCATCCCAAGGGAACTATATTGTATCTAACACTACCACCAGCTGAGGTAGTTTTCAACAAAAATGTACGAGCAATCTTTTCCCCTAGTTAATCTTTTGTACATTGTTACTTTTTGTTTCTTGTGCTAGAGTTTGCAGAGTAAAATGAACAAACCCCAGTTTTCATATTAGGCGAGGGGCAAGTACCTACCTACCGACCTATGACAATTTTAATTTAGTCCATTATACCTACTGAGAGAACATATTTTTTTGTTTCTGGATAATATTTATACAATTTAAAAGTCTAATTATATTTTTATTATCATAATTTAGTCTTAAAATAATAATAATATTTATAAAATATTATTATTATTATTTACTGTATTAGCCTACTGAGATGAATTTCCGTGAATATATTTTAGGTTTTTGTTTTGTAAAATAACAACGTTTACATACCACATTTGCAAATCAAAATACAAAATAGCACATACAAGGAAACAAGTACCACTTTTACGGAAGAGTGACCCAGGTGGATAAAAGCCATTGAAAATACACAATCACCGGCAATTAATGTAATTAGGTACGCAATTATTCCATTCAAAAAGTATACCAATGTACCCTTATTCAGCAATTTCAGGAGGATAAGTCCACATAAGTAATGATCGAACCAATAAGACTGCAATACATTACAATTTGAAAGTGTATTTTTAATTAACGAACTCCAATGAATACATCCCATGTTCGGAAATGTATTTTTCCAATGATTACTACTCGTTTTGGTATTCAAAATTCGAATCGATATTTATATTCAATATTGGAACCGTAATTATAACATTGCCTCAGATACCAACGTTCCTGTATAAAAATTGCAAGCGAAAAATTCTACAAATAAAAAATTGTATATCGGCCAATGATAAAAAAGTATCGAATGTACGGTTTAAAAAATATTCCAACGTGTTGCCAATTTGTAGCGATATTTAATCGAAAGTTTCACATATTTTTGTTGACTTTATTCATGAATCTCATCATTCTCCTGCATTTATTCCAGTTCATTTGGGGTCGGCGCAACATGTCGTTTTCTTCTTTTGTTGACTGTATTATGAGAATTAAACCCGACTGCAGATGAACGATGAAGAAAGTAATTTATTCTCTGTAATAAATTACTTTCTAACAAAACATCTGCACTATGTGTGAGTTGTCAGTTATATCTATGTCGATGTGTCTCTTGGGATCGGTGTTAAAAATAAAGCAAGACTGTGAGATGTTTTGTTACGAAATATACTTTTTCTCAAACGTGCATGGAAATATTGTCATTATTTTCGAAAAAAGAACACGCGATTTATCGAATTTACGGACAAAGAAAATCAAATCCATTTTAGGAGCGTTTTTTGAATTTGGAACATTATAATGCTCCAGTAATGTTACAACGCTACAACAATGTTTTATTTTCCTGCATTCTTTTGAGAAAAGCACTATTGCTGTTGGTTCTGGGGCGAACGATGTATGGATGCAGAACAATCTCCTGACGATTAAGTTGAAAATCGAACGAGAAAATTTGACAGTTTGTGGGTAACTTGATGTGCTGGTCACAGTACACAATATAAAATGAAATTAAAAAAAAATCTCGAAAGTTTTTATTGCCGATAAAAAAGTGAGCATAGTTCTTTGTAATTACAGAATTTCCACCCCTCATTGCCGTGTCAAGTGGAATTGTGCATGCTTTTTCATTGTGCATTATCGCAGGCCTTTTTGTAGTCTATTCCAGCGTGTTTAATGGCCACACAAAGGATCAATAGCCACGTTCTTTTGTTACCTTTTCTGTAGAAGTTTTACAATTGATCCTTTTCGTAGTTCGCTGGTGGAATTGAATGGTGCGTTAGGAAAATTGAACAAATGGTTTTTGTACGAGTAATCACCTCATCGTTCTTTTGAAACGGATGGAAAATAGCTGAAATATGAGGTTCAATAACAGTTGTGCTGATTGTTAATAGTTATTCAAAATTGAATGTTGAGTGGGAAATGGGTGTTTTGTTTTGACAATTATTGTAGTGGTAAAATGAAGCGTGCTATGTATTCCATTTCGTAGTTAGGTTTATTAAATACTAGCTTCTGCCCGCGACTTCGTCCGCGTGAAATTTCTAGCTCTCGCGTCGCATCGCATCGCCCGCCCCCGCTATTTCTTGGTTTTGTTTTTGTTTTTATAAAACGGTGCCTCACACTAGGAATTCTCCTGTATTGTGGGTGCGTTTACAAACATTTAAACTCACATACACAAACAGCCAGACCCGGTACAGCTACTTGTAGGTCATACAAATATTTGTTCCGTGCGGGAATCGAACCCGCGACACGCAGCGCAATCGCTTAATCACTTAACCACTGCGCCAACTGTGCCGTCATCGTCGTGTCGTATTCGTTAAGTGTTCTTTCAGATTTTTTTCTTATTGCTCGGGCTCCTAATTGTTGTAGGCCTATATAACCTTCCTCAAGAATTGGGCTATCAAACGCAAGAAGAATTTTTGAAATCCGACGACTAGTTCCAGAGATAAGCACGTTTAATAAAAAAACCCATCAAGTGCATGTCGGACCACGCACAATGAAGGGTTCCGTAGTTGGTATAAGTTTATCCCAAGAACAAACTTAACATTGTAGTTGAAAAACATGTTCTTCCATACGGTATGTATGGGAGAACATGTTTTTCAACTGTAAATGTAAGTTGGTCGACTATTACTCGGTAACTTGTGAAGTTTACTTAGCTGTGATAGTTTTCCTTTTTACTTCGTTATATATACTACTGCTGTGAATGTTTTCACATATCTAAATACAACCACTTAGCTGGCACACTTGACTCTAACAAAAATTTGCACTTTGTTGTTTAATATTACGCAAACGGATCCCTGAATCGAAATATAATAACGCAATAGAAGTCAAAATCAGTTTAATGGACTGTAGACTGTACTGTTGTACCGTGTGCTGCCGGAAATAATAAAAAAAACACCACTCCATTTCCTCCCGTGGGTGTCGTAAAAGGCAACTAAGGGACATACTAGAGAATGGGCAGCAGCATTCTCTATGCACTTTTAACACCATACTGCGATCGCCAACCCGCTTGCCAAGCGTGGCGACTATGGCAAACCCCCCCCCCCCCAATTGGGGGAGGCTTATGTCCAGCAGTGGACGTCTTTTGGCTGAAATGAGGACTGTAATTTTTTTTTATTTAAATGTCTTATTTCAAACGGAGTATAGATTTGGTAGGCAGAGCACCGGCAAGATGGTCAGACGCGATCAAAAGAGTTGTTGGAGGCAGCATTTACCTAGCGGTCCACACTGCAGTAGACCGCATAACTTGGAGACGCGTCGATTGGGTCACGATCCTCAGCATTGAGGGAATGACGAAGAAGAAGAATAGATTTGGTGGAAATCTCGATCAAATATTAGGTTGGGGAAAAAGTCTTTTCGCATTATAGTATGTATGAACTTGTAATAAAATCTCTTTGGCTATACTATTTGTACCTGGCTGGTTTTGGTATCATTGTAAGTTTAAATTTTAAAGAACATAATTCCAAATTCAAATTAGGAAGATTTATTTTATTCATTTGTTTTTCGTACTGTCAAGATGAGTGAATCTAATGAAGAAATTCGCTACACAAAACAAAAATTGGTTGTCTGTAAAGTTGGTTTACGGACGATAGTTTAACGTGACAACGTCATAACAAAGCACTGATGCGGCGCAAGCGTACAATGAGCGTAACGGGACATCTTCGTGCATGCAGCCGGCGTTCATCGATTTATTAGACGTTGTCACGTCAAAAAAAGAAAAAAAACTTTATTCAGTACAGAAAAAGAAGTCGGTACAAAAAAAAAAAAAAAACAAAATAAGAAACTAGACAGTCACTTAACTGAAAAGTCGGAACAAGGATTTATTGAAATACATAATCAAAATTTCGTCATTATTGTAAATGGAAATGGAAGTCCAATACCAACATGACTTCATACATTTATTTGAATAGCGGTTTTAAATAATCCATGTATGTGTATAGTATTTCCAAATTCCACCACAGAATCTGCTGGATTACAAAATAATCTCTTTGACCCGTGCACATGTTTTTGTTCTCTTTACTCCATTCCACGGCATTGTCTCAAATACGTTTAATCGTTAGACCTCACTATTGTGTCTGAACTTAAGAAATAAGCGGTACCTTTGTACTCAATACTTATTTGTCGTATCCGTATCTATTTTACTGAGTGTTCATATATATAATAAATAAAGAAATAAATCAACTTTGGCAAAACTCAGTATCAGTCATGTAATTTCGAATGGCCGCTTAGGTACATCTTATCAGCCTTGCCGAAAATATGTTCCCTTGTTCATTATTATCAATGTCTGTAAAGAAGATTTGGTAACCTCGTATGATTACTTGAACAACAATAATAATATATCTACTATCTTTTTATTTATTTATTTTATTATTTATGGTCACACAGTAAAATACATAGACATACGATATAATTATAATTTGAGTACAAAGGTGCTGCTTATACTGTTATACAGACAATAGTGTGTGAGAACAAAAAGAGAAAAATATGAATATGTGAAGTCTTAAACTACAATATTAAATTTATCATAAACTTAAATAAAGCTAAAATACATGATTATATACATAAAATACTCACAGTTGAGAGGAAAGGTAATGCCTTTTTACTCGATATTTGAATAGGGACACAATTTTTTAATCGCAAATTTTAGGCGGAAGCGAGTTCCACAATCTTACAGCATGGACAGAGAAGGAAAAAGAAGTCTTAGTTTAGTTTAGTTTTCTTTGTTTTTAGTTTTAGTAGCTTTTTACTGTCCAACTGCAACACAAGGGATAATTTTGCGATAGTTTTCGTTCGAGACACTGCCCGAAAGGCTCATACATAAAACGAACGAGCATTGATCACCGCGTTTGCTCACTGCGTATTGAAGTAAAAAAATATCGATGTATCGATACATCAATATTTTTTAATTTATATATCGATACTTTTTGGCGATATCTATCATTTAGATATATTGATATACAATATGAAGTATCGAAATTGTATCAAATACGATGTATTTCCAATAGCAACACCGTTGTCGCCTCTGACTAAAACCGCTGGAATTCAGAAGACAGTAAAAAAGTTGACTTATTTTTATCAGTGTTTTATTCATTTAAGTTTTTACATCAGAAACGATGTTCCTAGTTTAGTATTAATATGAATAAAAAACAAACACAATAGTGAAAAGTATAAATACCTATATAACAGAAAATTTTACTGGTATATCGATGTTCTTTTATCGAGATATCGAAATGGATATCAATGTTGTTTTTAAATATAAGTAATATAAGGTATTCAGTATTAAAAACTTTCCTCACAGTTTCTTTTCGGCATAGGTAGTAAATGGTATGATCTCAGAAATCTAAAAGGTGACGTTTAACTCCGGCGATCTAATGCGCAAAAAGAACCATAAACCCCAGCTTTATCCTGTTATACCAACACGAAAAATTGCGACAGCAGCCATGAATAGAAATGAAAATGTTCTATTATAGAGCTCAAACCTCGGAGCTAGATGATCTCAGCACAATAAAGATGAGATGCTTGAAAAATGAGGGTTTGTCACCTGTTGCGAGCCGTGACACCGTGAAAGACCCCTCGTTATCCGATCACTATTGCTATTTGCAACTCAAATGAATATTGATGAGTTGGCTCGTTGTCAAGACTTGTTTCGACGTGATCTTACAATATGTACCCGCTTCGTGACTCTTCGCAATACTTCGGGGAGTTACGTGAGTCTAATTAGTCGTTTAATTTAATTGGTAGCGGGAGCATGGCCAGAAATTGTCTTTGTTGGAGGGACTTTTAATATTCAAGATTTAATCTTATGTTTTGGTTGGCTATTTCGCAATCTACGTCATCTGTAGCAACTATTATAGCTACATATGTATCGTATCTCCAGCTATATAATGTGTATCTATTCATACACGAAATATTTTAAGAGAAACATAAGTGTAATTTTAAAATTGCTTGAGACATTTTGCAAAAAAATCCTTTTCTTACTTATTCTATGAATGACCCGCCCAGACGCAGCGACGGTGGTGGCGCGAGCGCGGTGAACTTATATATTTATATTTAGATAATTAATCATCTTAGCAAGTAATGTATTTTTTTTTTAAATAATACACAACAGATTAAAAAAAAAAAAAAACGTATTTATGGCTTCTTTACCACGTATAGGTATCTCTTAAAGTATTTCGCGTTTGAATAGATACACCTTATATTGATAAAATGCCAACGATGTATATAATTTTTCAAAGAATAATACAGCGCACGTGAATATAGTGCAAGCTGCATGCATCAGCTGTCATGCCCTGGCTTTATAACGACCAGCAAATATCGACAAATTAAAGCAGCCAAAATACCGTTCATATGGATGCAAAATTCCCTCCAATGGTTGCAATATTTATGTTAATACTGCAATCAATCGACGTGTTTCCCATTTGCATGTTCGAACATATGTACATGTTGTTAACAAGATATAAATTACCCTAGTCATAGTATAGAGGCTAGATTTATAGATTCGTAGCATATCTGTAAACACTGTTGGGATTGAATGGGCGTTTGCAGCGTATACTCGTAGTTCCAATAATTGCTTGGTTAACGATTCAGAATATGTCATAATTTTCGTTGTTAGGTAGTTATTACACAATGGATAGGTAAAGTGAGGGAAAAATATTGCCACGCCCACCAGTTACTTTCATATTTAACTTCTACTCAAAAAACGAGTTTCTCATCATCATCATTTCAGCCGAAAGACGTCCACTGCTGGACATAGGCCTCCTTCAAATATCGCCATTTCTACCGGTTCCGTGCTTCCTGTATCCAGCGGATTCCTACGGCTTTCACAAGGTCATCAGACCACCTTGTGGGAGGCCTTCCTACGCTACGTCTTCTGTATTATGTACGCGGTCGCCAATCCAGGACCTTTCGGCCCCAACGGCCATCTGTTCTGCGAGCAATGTGCCCTGCCCATTGCCACTTAAGTTTGGAATTCTTCGAGCTATGTCGGTTACCTTGGTTCTCTTGCGGATCTCTTCATTTCTGATTCGATCACGTAGGGAAACTCCAAGCATAGTCCTCTCTCCTCTTGTTATAATTTATAGGTAAGACATAAATCTCTTTCTGTAACATGTAAATAACAACGATCAGTGCTGGTTTATTCTTCTAATGCTTATAACTGAAAATAAGGATGATTGATTATTGGCCCTTTTAGCACCAGGCCACAGAATTATTTGATAGTTGTGTGAAATGGCTATAATACGGCAATTGACTTAGGGTGTCAATTAGCTTTAAAATAAACTTCCCTGGCTGTATTATGCACTAAATAGGTGCTGTGCTGAGAAGATATTTTATTCTATCTGTCTGCTTGAGAAAATAAGGGGTGTTATGATATAAAACTGTGGCGACATCTACAACGCCACATGCGAACTACGCATCAAAGATCTGACGTCACATAAGTCCTGCATCGCGCAATCAGAGTTTACCGCGCGACTAGCATATTATACAACATCTCGACATTAATCGTTGGGCAGTAGCCCATTAGACACAATACCCGTCTGGTCGGATGATCCTCACTTTTCTATAGAGGATGTTTGAACTGTACACCCTGTTCCTCCTGCTTCTATACTGGTGACCCCGAATATGAACGTCAGCGCAGTCTTCGTGCAACTACCTCAGCGTGACGGGATGAGTGAACTTTATGCCCTGTTCCTCATGCCTCTATAATGGTGACCCCAAACATTTTTTAATTTTTAATTTTATTTTACTATGAGTATGCTCTTGACTCTAGTCTAGGTTTGGGTGACAGAGACAAAGTCTACGATGTGAGCTTACCCAGAAGAAGCCTGTTCACTCTCACTTTGAATAGATTAGGGTTGTATGCGTTCAGAAACACAGACGCAGGCAGAGAGTTCCACTCCTTTGCTGTGCGCATTATAAAAGACGTTTGAAAACGCTTAGTGCGAGTTGGTGGAATATCAACTAGGTAGGGGTGGTTACTTGCAGTGTGTCTAGATGTTGGATGTTAGAAGGGGGCCGGTGGAATGAGGTCGTGGAGTACATGGACACACTCACCGAAGTACAATCTGTAGAAGACCGACAAGCAGGCAACCTTGCGGCGATGAGCCAAGCTGTGAAGCTTGGCATCCACCAGTTTTACGTCGCCAATGAGCCTCTTAGTTCGACGGTAACATGGACATTAGCGCAGCCTTTGCATTAGAGTTGCCCACTAGACACAATACCCATCTGGTCAAAGGATCCTCCCTTTTCTATAGAAGGTGTGTGAACTTTACACCCTGTTCCTCATGTCTCTATGAAACCATTATTTCGTTAAGCACTCAGTAATAATAAGCATTAATGTAATAACTATTCCTAGTTATGTAGCTTTGTTGTGTCATTTTAAGTGACCACTTAAAAGTCATTATGTAGGGAGTAGGTTGAGTATATTACATACATTTTGACGAGCAAGGTGTTGAGTTGTGGCGTATTACAATTTGTACGTAACTAGGTCAGAGATAATGATGTCTGATGATGAGGTTTTAGGTTACACATAGGTTTATGTACATTTACGCGGCGGACATATTAAATGTCAATTACGAGTAGCTACTAAAGTTCGAAAGAATGCATGCTATCTCAGCTTGACTTTTTATTTTTATTTTATTTATTTCTAAAAAAAACTTAGCTTATTTTACACAACGAAAACCTCTCAGGATTTATCTGTGTGCTGGTGAGCCTTTCATTTAAATTTTACAAAAATGTTAATTACTACCACGATAAAAATATCCTAATACTTTTATAATGAAGATACAAGGTAGGTCAGGTGCATAGCACTCGCAACCGGCGTGCATGTATGACCAGGGGCCCAAGTCTGCTATTTTTATAAATTCGTCACTCCAACACGATGCCATTGTCATTTTGCTAAAAGTTCGTAATCTGCTAAATTCATAATGGTCGATCATTGGTCGGTCAATGATCTCGTAATAGAATTGTATTACAATGGCATTTTGAACATTTATTCATGCCAGATTTCATTTATATATATTTTTACTTATTATATATTAGTGTTATAAGCAATCTGAAGTAGTAGGAAGTTGGAAGTTTAGTAGGAAGTTTCATTTGTCATTATGTACGAGATTACCAATTCTTTCAATGGAGTGTCAGTGGCTGACCATTGGAAAGTCATAATGACGACATTATATTAGTAGATTACAAAACTTGTCAAAATCAACAATTATGAAATCAATGATAGACCATTCGGACACTATTGTAATAGCAGACTTGAGGCCCAGATGTATGAATGTAAACGAAGCAAAAGGAGTACCTATGTAAGGAGCATAGCAGGTGGCGCTCTATAGTTTCTGCCTACTCCCATGGGAAAATGGCGTGAGTTTATGTATTTATGTGTATGTATAATGAAGATAATAAATCTATAGATAGTAGTACATACATACATCAGAAGTTTTGTGTAAGGAAACATTTTGATTTGTACTCATAACTTTCCGAACTCGTTTTGTATAACGATTGCAAATCTTCTGGAAGTTTATTAAGAAAATATACTAAATATTCTGCAACGCTCATCCTGTACACATTATTGGATTTTGGTAAAATGTATTTATTTTTAAGTGGTATATGTTCTCAGAAAGATGAAAGTCTTTTTTTGGGTTAATTAACAGCTCACGTCTACTGACTTCCGCAAGAGTAAAAAAATAACACTTTATTGAGCACATTCATGACATTACAGTATTTGAAGAAATCGTCGTCACTGTTTTTGAATTTCTTGTTTAAAATGTTTGGCGTAATTACTTTTAATATTCTTAATTCTGCCGTCATAAGAAAGACGGCCATAATTGACATGACACTGAATTTTATCAAAAATGAGATTAAGATAGCATTTTCTTTGCTGATTCCGATTAAGTTGACGGCACGGTTGGCGCAGTGGTTAAGCGATTGACTGCTGTGCTGCGTGTCGCGGGTTCGATCCCCGCACGGAACAAATATTTGTATGATCTATAAGTAGTTGTTCCGGGTCTGGCTGTTTGTGTATGTGAGTTTAAATGTTTGTAAACGCACCCACGATACAGGAGAAATTCCTAGTGTGGGGCAACGTTTTTTAAAGAAAGAAAAAAAAAAAGAAAAAAGTTAATAACTCATTCTTGACAAAATTGTCAGTTACGGCCTTCTTTCTTATGAGGGCAGAGTTGTAACTTAGACTTCTAATAAAAAATAAATATAAAAAAGGTCTAATAAATTATATAATAATAGTCAATTTATCTATTAAATATGTTTTTTTTAAATTCATTATTTTATTTTTTAGATTTAGTTTGAAATATATTACATTGCCTACTTCATCTTCTACGAGTAGTAATAGTACATTTTGATGTTAAATTATTTTATACATAATAATGATAGAAATGTGTACTATTAAATATAATGATAATAATTTATTTCAGAAAAACATCCAAATTTTGTTACAGAGGACATAAATACGAAAATATAATTATCTTCTTTTCAATTTTCATTAAAAACGTCTTGAAATAAAACATCTGCTTTACATAAAACCGACGGTAACTGATGGCTTCCCATCTTATTACAGACTTTACGAGCTATTTTACATTTTATCCGTGAAATATGAAATGTTGGTCCATTTCGCTTGCTGTATTGTCAAATTGACGCCTCGCTTACCGGTCACAAAATGATAATGAACAACGTGGTTTATGTTAATACCGAAAATGTCGAACTTTAATTACGTTCCTGTGTTGCCTGTGGAAATATGGATGGGAGGCTTTAATGGCTCTTTGGAACCTGTAAT
Source organism: Dryobota labecula (assembly GCA_947523025.1). Classification (NCBI taxonomy): domain Eukaryota; kingdom Metazoa; phylum Arthropoda; class Insecta; order Lepidoptera; family Noctuidae; genus Dryobota; species Dryobota labecula. Next base: position 7,670,280 of record OX383292.1, read on the forward strand.
GATACTGGTTAATATGTTTTGGAAGGACGAGTTAAAAATAGTTTAGCAATTTGGGTCGAGTATTGGGAGAAGTACAATGGAAACTGGACATTCAATACTCAGAGGTATTGACAGTGTTAGCGAATTATACAAGGAAACGGTGTGTGCATTAAGTTTTACGCATTCATTTTGAGGTTTTAGTTGATGGCAATAAGCTCGACCTCTACTGTATATCATCATCATCATTTCAGCCGAAAGACGTCCACTGCTGGACATAGGCCTCCTCCAAGCACCGCCGCTTCGACGTATTCCTGCGGCTTTAATAAGGTCATCGGTCCACCTGGTGGGAGGCCTTGCAACGCTACGTCTTCCGGTATGCGGTCGCCACTCCAGAACCTTTCGGCCCCATCGGTAATCTGTTCTGCGAGCAATGTGCCCTGCCCACTGCCAATTAAGTTTCGCAATTCTTCGGGCTATGTCAGTTCTCCTGCGGATCTCTTCATTTCTGATTCGATCTCTTAGGGAAACTTTAAGCATAGCCCTCTATATTGCCCGTTGGGTGACTTTTAGCCTTCTACCAAGGCCCATTGTGAACGACGACCTCGTTTCATTACATATATGGGACTTAAATATAACTGGCGAAATGTGGGTCTACTATAGGTACTATAGGTATACCTCTGCACAACCTTTCGGGGAATACAGGCGTGATGTTATTTTATAAAAGAAAAAGAAAGAAAAAAAAGTATTTATCGTGCACAACATCAGCTATCTTCCAGTGAAAGTCCTATCAAAATTGGTCCAGCCCAGTCGGAGATTAACCGGAACAAATAGACAGATAGACAGCCAAAATAAAAATAAAAAAGTGTTTTTATTATTTATACATATAAATACGTATATACTTTCGAAAGCATTTAGTAAAAAACTGTTATTTTGACATTACAAACAGACACTTCAATTTTATTTATTTGTATGTATAGAATATAGATTTTGATAATCTCAGTATTCTGTTGCCCGCGTAGGCTCCAGAGAAAATTCGTGCTGCGCAGGTAGTCATCATCAATAAATTTCCTGTAGTGTAATACCTAGAATACGATTATAATAATCTATGCATTAATCAACTAAATCAAAGAAACACCGGTCGCATAAAGATTTCACCCGTTTCATTGCCAAGACAAACGGAAAAGGGAGAAAAAAAAAAATACTGTCATCCATTTAATGCTAGTCCATTGTCAACGGCAGAGCATTTGCAGTTGTTCCGAGATCTTTACAGCAAACTTTACCTGTTGCGCTCGCGCTTGGCTGTCTACAATATCCAGTGACATTCACAACAAAAGGCGACATTGAGACAAGCTTTTTAGATTTTTTTCTCCATTTTAGAGCTGCACAGATAGATAAAACCTTTATTGGAGCGTTACCTTATCTGTCTGCTTTATTTCTTTGGTAGTGTTGCACATAAGGGTTTATGTTTATGGTAGTTATTCGTTTAGTTTTTGCTATATGTTAGCATTTAAAGCTAGCAGGAAAGTGATGGAAATATTTAATAGGCATTTTAATTGGCAAGAAGTGACTACAATATTTTCCAGTAAATTTTTGCACATAAGATTCCAACCTTAGGTGACTTGTTTTCGCCTCCGGGAGTTTTTCAAAAACATATTAAATGTCATTTCCATGAACGCAAGAAAATGCAGATAAATTACCGTGTAGTTAAAAATTACTTACTGTTCTCCTATTTCGTCTGAACGATGTTAAGTTTTAATGATTGTTTTTTGTTTTCCTGAATATCCAAAAGGAACGGGTGCAGACGAAATTCAAGGTTATTTTTCTGCAGATTATGATTAAATTTGAGTGAAGACTTTTTTCGCTCTTTAAAACTATTATGGCGCGAACTCTCGTAATAAAAGAGGCTCATGCAAACGAATTAAGAGTATTTTTTGAAATCTTTTTTGATTATTTAGTCAGTGATTGGTAAGTCTTCAAATAACTTGGATAAACCAATAGAATATCTACTTGGATAGCAATTTTAGATTTTTGAGCTTTAAAATATGGTTGTAAGAATATTCCTTTTGCCTTATAAAGGGTTATGTAGATATCAAAGAAGATGCAAAAATTCATAATTCTGTTTTGACAAGAGACAAATGACCCTGGTGTGTGCTGTTTTAATTCACTAATAGAAGCGACGAAATTGCTAGCTTTCTGGCTTCCTCTAGTGCCCACATTTTCGAAGCAAATCACTGCTTTTCGTCGCTTGCAATTCTGAACACAAGGCTACGTAATTACGTCAGCATTAGGTACTAAATATTCAAATGCTCTCAGGCGGAAGCGCGGCTAATGGAATTTCAGATTACGTACATGTAGAGATTCGATTTATCTACCACCTGTGGTGACATGTTGTTTCCCAAATTACAATGATTATAATATATGGTCTTGTTAATGTGTTAGGGTTAACTTAAACGTAGTTGTTGAGATTGTAATATATTGTTGCGAGTTACGCCAACGGCAAAGGAAGTACATTACGGCTGTCAGTTGCACAGAACAACCCTATTCAACGTGTGTTGGCCCTTAATTTGAATTATGAAGAGGTGCTATTATGCCATAGTGATGTTAAAATAATTTAGGTTCTAAAGAAAATACGCTGTGTTTTTTTTATACCTTTTTGGGACACGCCAGGTGTTCCATTTTATATGCTCTAGTATTTTGCTTATTCTGTGTTGAATTTAAATTCAATCAAAATATTTTTCCTCGGGCTTTTACTTACTATTTAAATTCTTTATTAATAAAATTATTGGGTCCTAAAATTAACCGGTTTCTAAAACCGCCACAAAATGACATTTGTTGCCTAAATACGGCCGAATCTCGTTCCATTATCCCTTCAAAGAAATTTGGGTTGTCATTTATGTTAAATTTAACAGCCAATATTTAATACCTATCTTATATTCAAATACGACATGGATTGTCTCGAAACAGTTGGAATGGATATACTAAGGAAACACAACGAAGTTTGTTACAAAATTCATACGGTTGTCAAAGTTTTATATGGAAAGCCCAGTCACACAGATGTAGTGCTGTACGCTTACCTATATAGGTGCAAGTAGTGTGGGGTTTAGCGAAACAACTTTGTCTTTACTGTGGGTACACAGTGTGAAGCGTGTGCTAGCCTTGCGGTGGCGCAACACACAGGAGAGACGGTTACAGGGAAGAGGCTCGTTCAATACGTAGTTGTGGGCGGGATGTTTGCTTATTTACTGGCACGAGCTGAAATGTTTGGTGGAGCTTTTCCAAAGGGGTCATTCAAGTATTACATGCAAATTTGTGCGGAAACATCAAGCATTCTATTCAACACGTGAAGACATTCAAACACGCTATCTACTCAGACATCCATCTAGGCTAAACTTACCAAGTTCTCAGTTAAAAATGCACACTACAAGTTCCTATGGAATGTCCATAAAATCTATACTAATATTATAAAGCTGAAGACTTTGTTTCTTTGTTTGTTTGAATGCACTAATCTTAGGAACTTCTGGTTGGAATTGAAAAAGTCTTTTTGTGTTGGATAGTCCATTTATCGAGGAAGGTTATAGGCTATATAATAATGCGATGCGGTGGGGTGGGTCGGGGGTACAAGAAATGTCACGTGGAGGAAGTCGCAGGCAGAAGCTAGTTGTATAATAAACTAGCTGCACCAATAAAAAAGAAGAGAAACTCAACTATTTTCTAAAAAACTTCGATAATTTTTGCTAAATAAAAGCTACTACTCGGTAAACGAATATCTAAGTGATAACAAAGTCATAACTTAAGTACTCGAGACTTAAAGTTTTAATTGATTGATTAATTATTATTATTACATCTCTCAATAGATACTTTTTAATATTTTATAGTAAAGCTTATCACAGAAAATATCTATATCATTATTATATTATATTGGTACTGCTAAGTAATGTTATAAATTAAATTAACAAACGATTCCTCTCTCCTAACTCACTTATTTTGCTGTGCCCGACAGCGTCCATAATGATCTAATTATAAGTTTACCACCTAAGGAATCCTACATGTGGAATGCAATAAAAGTATTGAGTATTGAATATTACGTAAGCAGCAAAGGGGGGGGTGTCTTTGCTTTTATTATTTTTGATAGCATGGGGGATAAAGGGGCCTGGATAGTGATTACGGCAGCAATATTAATTTATTTGTTTTTTCAGATTTTCTACAAAATTTATTTCATTTTGATTTGAACAAAGATGGCAACCCCATGTTCAGGGATTCCCCAAAATAATTGATATTGCTTATTCGTTCTCACGCGGTGTTTTATGGTTAGAAAAACCGAAGTAGGGAAATACTTAAATGGGCATTCAATTAATTTATCAATACTCAATACTAATATTATAAATGTGAAAGTAACTCTGTGTGTCTGTCTGTCTATCTGTCTGTCTGTATGTTACGTTTTCACGCCTAAACCACTGCACCGATCGTCATGAAATTTGGCAGAGATATAGCCTGGGATATGGAGAAGGACATAGGCTACTTTTTTACGCGATAACTGACATCCATGCGGGCGGAGCCGCGGGCAAAAGCTAGTATTCTATAAATTCCTTATTTGTAGACTCATGAATAACAATAAAGAAACCTGAACAGATTAAAAAAAAAAAAACATTATTTACGTAAGCATCGGAGGGGGGAGGGGGGGTATGAGCTTTGCTTATTTTTGCTGACAAGGAGGAGGTGGGGGTTCAAAATTACTAAAACTCTGCTTACGTAATACTTGAATAGCCCCAAAGAGAAATTTAAAATAAACTCACTTTTCTTTCGCGGAACTCAATTGCCTTGGGTAGTTTTGTTAAAATATTCATCTAAAAACAAAGTAGTAGTTTCGTTTTCAGCCTGCGGCTTTAAATGATGATAGCCTATAATTTTAGATACAAAGGTACCGTACCGTACAGGCCTCACTGTCGTAATCGCCATTTTCCTTGAAAGTTTTAAGATATCTGAAGGCTTTTTAGAAAATTGCCTTTTCGCGATGTTTCGGAATCGTCTCGTAAAATATCTATTTAATATCATTTTAAAGGTGAGAGGTGGCTGGCTTTGAGGTCGGTGTCCTATATGGAATTGCTTAAGCTTTTAAGGCAGGTTTGAATCTGACTGTATTTTCTAAAAAACTGGTAGGCTGCGCATTTGGTAGGTATTTAACCATTGTATTTATTTTAATAATTTTATCAAGACAATGTGAAGACAATGTGTGAAAAAAATGTGCTAAACAATTTTACTAACCCTCCATTTACATAAAAAATAAGAAGAAAAAAAATTCGCTTTTGCAGGTATGGGGTCATTCAAGTATTACGTAAGCACCAAAAGGGGGGGGGGGGCTTTGCCTTGATTATCTTTGATGACATGGAGGATCGGGGGTTCTGAATGGTGATAATTATGTCAGGAATATTATTTTATTTATTTACTTTTCAGATTTTTCTGCACAATTTATTTGATTTTGATTTGAACAAAGATGGCAACCCAATTTTCAGGGATTCCCCAAAACAATTGATATTGTGAAAGAACCGAAGTAGGGAAATTACTTAAATGGGCATTCAATTACCTTATTCTATGAATTCCTTATTTCTAGGCTCATGAATAACAAAAAACAATGTTTACGTAAGCATAGGAGGACGGGTATGAGCCTTGATTACTTTTGCTGACAAGGTCCTCCATGTCAGCAAAAGTAAGCAAAGCTATTCACCTCCCAGTGGGGGTTCAAATTTACAAAAATTCTGCTTACGTAATACTTGAATGGCCCCTATGAGATTGATTAAATGTTACTTTAAGCGGTAACTTTGGGATCTTTTATATCCAGCAAAGTTAAACTAATCGTGTTATTAAAAGCGATTGCATATCAGCCAGATCCTTAAATAAGACATATCTTTTTTTAGAATTTTATAACATTGTTTTTTATCCTTAATGTTTTTTACATTTTTAAGTAATCAAGATTGCCTATCATTTTCTGCGTGTAGGTACCTACGTTCGAGTTTGAATCTAATTGAATTTGATTAATCTAATGTTCCTAATTGTAATTACTGTGTGTAATTTATCACCTACTTTAATCACAGTTATATACATTTTTAATGAATTAATTCGAGAGAATTTAGTATTCGGAGAATTTTATTGGAAAGGAGAATTTAATTGAATAGCCTAATAATGTTTTCTAGGTGATTATACAAGGCCGAAGATCTATTACAACTATTCTATGCCGAATTTACGCTTTACATACAGTCGTTCTTTGGAAAATACTGCGTGGGCATGATTGCCCATTGTAACCAAGATGGCGCTGTAGTTTTGGTACTTAAGCCTCGGTCACACACAGCGAGTACTCCGCCGAAAGGTTCTGGAGTAGCGACCGCGTACCGGAAGACGTAGCGTTGGCAGGCCTCCCACAAGGTGGACCGATGACCTTATGAAAGCCGCAGGAATCCGTTGGATGCGGAAAGCACAGAACCGGAAGTGGCAGTACTTTGGGGGAGGCCTATATCCAGCAGTGGACATCTTTCGGCTGAAATGAAGGTCGTTAGTGTTTTACCAATAACTCTGTATAGATATAATGCATTATTTACATGTTTTGATTTGAAAGAAAGAAAGAAAATACGTTTATTTGTGGTAAACATGACGCAATAAAGAACATAAACACAAAAAATTGGTTGTCTGTTAAGTTGGTTTACGGACGATAGTTTAACGTGACAACGTCATAACAAAACATTGATGCGGCGCAAGCGTACAACGAGCGTAACGGGATTATGAACGTAACGGGACAATGAGCGTAACGGGACAATGAGACATCCTTTTTCGTGCATGCAGCTGGCGTTCATCGATTTATTAGACGTTGTCACGTCAAAAAAATATGAAAACTATGGGGGGAAAATGCGTCACATCCACGCAAAACGGCTATCGCTCAGCATTATGCTGCGACACTATGCAAGACAGAGCCCCAGCGCTGGTTTGGTACTAACGCCCACTAGCCAGACATCAAAAAAAGTCGTAAAAATTTTATTCTCCACGAAATCGAGTTTCACGTAACGCTAGAATGAGTCATAAAACTTATACTCTTTTACAGCTAGTCTGTGATCTAAAAAGGCATTATTATGCAATGCGGTTTTCAGATATTCATCATTTGAATACGGTTAAAGACTACATACACCTATGCCTTGGAACTGAAACTTTTACCCTAATAAAAATTTAAAAAAAACACGGAACAAAGTTATGCTAGGTATAAACGTCAAAAAATCTATGATTATACCGAAGTAACTCCTAGGATAGCTTTATTCCGTGTTTATTTTTAAGGCCCTTAACACGTTAACAGTGCATGACCCATCGATGGTGCATTTAGAATCTCATATCGGGGGCATGAGTCCAAACAAGGGTCATTAAGTACAGAGTTTATACGTGCATGATCCACGGGCGGGTCATTCTTCAAAACCATTTTATTTTAAGAAAGGGAATATAGAAATAAAAAACAATGTCATGTCTTATATTATCTGTACGTATCGCAAATTAAAATCTACATTTTGCACATGGTACACATAATCCTAGTTACACCGAGAACGTGTTAAGTTTCATTGATTCCGGTAAAGATTTTAACAGAAACGATGATAATATTTTTAATAATAGTACATTATGGTACAAGTGTGTAATGTTGGTGTTTACCGCTGAGGCGCCATTGAGACCCGAGCCGTTAGCCGAAGGTCTTAAGAGAGCCGAGGACGGTAATCATCAATATACACGTGCATACGACGTTTTTCAACACATTTGTGAAGAAAATAATAATAAAAAATCATTTTATTTATAGATGAAAAGTTTATTTAGAAAAACAATTAGTAAATGTGCATTTAGTAAAATTATAATTAACTGTTTTTGATGGCATAGTGGTCTTATCAGATATATTATTTATTTAAATATTTTAAGAACAAAGCAACTCAACCAATAAAAAAAAAAAAAAAAAAAAAATATAACTCACTTGTAAATAATAGCAATGAAAAAGTCACAGTTTATTTAAATACGAAGATGCATGAAATAAGCAAGCAATAGGTACATACATTAATTTATTTATTCTATTGAATACGATCTTTTTTGTATCGAAACTTTTTTAAGAACAAAGCAACTCAACCAATAAAATAAAAAATAAAAACTCTATAACTCACTTGTGAATAATAGCAATGAAAAAGTCACAGTTTGATTACAGGTGTCATTATGTGCCTGATTGCGGTGAAATTGAAGCCACTTTATGAGCAAGTGTGTTGAAAATAATTTTTCAACCGATTTATGCAAACAAATCATTTGAAAATGAATTTCACAAAACACGAAAATGATAATAAATATATCCTTTCAATAACTTATTTTTTCTACCCATATTTGCAAATAACTTATTTGAACTTTGAACTTTAATGATTAAATTCATGAATTTTGAAAGAAATAAACTGTCTCACTTAAATGCAGTATTTTCCTAAATGATAATTATCTTTTCAGTAATCTTTTATACCATCAGCTATAGGACACTGAGTGACGGGCGATATCCTTTCAATAACTTATTTTTTCTACCCATATTTGCAAATAACTTATTTGAACTTTGAACTTTAATGATTAAATTCATGAATTTTGAAAGAAATAAACTGTCTCACTTAAATGCAGTGTTTTCCTAAATGATAATTATATTTTCAGTAATCTTTTATACCATCAGCTATAGGACACTGAGTGACGGGCGAGCTGACCTTAATTTAGGTTAAGTGTGATAAAAATGTTAATTATTTACACTCCGGTAGCTTAAATATGCCGGCAGTAATTTGTTTCAACCTAGGGCACACCGACTGTTTTTTTAGTTAATTAATAAACCATAAAGAAAAAGCCTGGTTTAAAAAAAAAACCCTTAATTTACCTACTATTATACAACAGGGTATTTACTTTATATTATTATTATTTTTTATTTAATTTATATTTTATGTCTCGAAAATTAGTATGGATGTGAACAATCTTATTCTTTGAGTTAATAAACATTAAACTTGGCACAAGGCGGGATTGGATGTCAAAGATTGTATGGAAAAAAAAAACCGTAACGGACTGATCTATTTCAGAATAATTTACATTCCATACATTATAGGCGAGCTCTAAGCAGGGCTTTAAAAGGGTGAAAAGGGGGGATTTAGAATGTATGAAACATCAATGTCTTTTAGTTCATAAACTTGAAACTCAGCACAAATACGTTCTTAAATAAGACACAAAGTTTGTCATAATTCGTTTTTCAAAACATCCCTTCAAAAGGTGCTCATTATTTTGACAGAAAAAAAATAGGATTACGGGTATATGGGGTTTTTGAGAATTGATCCCAAATAGGGGGAATGCGGGGTAATTAAGTTTTTAGGGAAGAATTTTACTGCGTGCCTTGAATAACTCAAAAGTTTTTATTTTTAAGTTTTTGAATTACTCAAAAGTATTTTTAATCCCGATTATACGTTCCCGTTGGATTTTTTCAGACACGAGCGAAGCCGCGGGCAAAAGCTAGTGTTATTATAAAGACTAGGATATAATGTCCACATATAGGAAGTAACTATAAAAGTACCTAGGTACCACTTAGTCAAAACACGTGGGGGCCGTGCTTCCACATTTTAGAATATGGCCGAGTATGCACAAGCTTTAACAAAAGCGACCTGTGAGCACTGTCCAGAGTATCCCAGTGTCCACAATGTGTACATACCTGCTTAAACGAAAGCTTAGGGGCTCCGGGCAAATATGAATTTGACCAGGCAAATATATCTTCAGTCAAAATATTACTGTGCCCAAGCTTAACAGCGGATGTTTGCCCGACACGTGGATCCGCGCGAGGCATAATGGTTTTTTAATTGTGCCTGTAATTACGGCATACAAGTGTTTAATTTGTTTAATACTCGTAGTTTAAGTATTAGGTACTTTATGCATCGGTAGCATAGTTATCCTATTGGGGCCCCAATGCAAAAAAAATGGAAGTGCCCTTTGCCTAATATGAAAACGATTGTGGATTGCCGAGAGTTGGACGAGAAGTCGGCTAGTCGCCAGTAGACAACTAAAAGCTGGGTTTTATTATAAATGAATAAAAACTGAAATTTCAATTCTTTTTTAATCTCAAGTTGTAGTGTATACACAACACAATCATATTATAGAGCATGTGGTAGAAAATCAATAAATTCATTTTTCAATACAGTTGATAAACATGCCGAAACATACTTTCAGAGGCTATAATATTATGATTCGAAAATTAAATCTGCATAGGCATCTTTCGTTTACGCGGTCGTGACTTTTGTTTTGCAGTTGAGTTTTAAAATAATTAAATTTAAGTAAAGTTTAGTAGCAAGGAGTTTTCATACATAGAATAAAATTATCTCATTCCTCATTCCTGAAAAAAAAAAAAAAAAAAAAGGTGTCCGTAAGTCTTAGCATTGAATTCTCAAGTCTTTTAAATGGTTATTAAATATATTTAATTACCAGTTTTAATATAATTATTTTCACATCAACATTTGTCAAAAATCGAATAGGCTGTATAGGCTGTTTTCGTTATAAAAAAAATATGTCCAGTTGCAAAAACGCGCCATTTTCTGAAGATTTAAATTTTTTGTGTGAGAAATTGTTTTTTTTTTTTTTTTTTTTTTTTTTTGTTAATATGAGTACAAGCGATGAAATGGAATTAACTCCACCCGATATTTTATCTGAGGCAAAAACTGCGCAAGATGAAATTTTGCCCCCAAAATTTCGAGAAAGATATATGGCGAGTTACGATAAATTTATTTAATTCTTTAATTTGTTTTTTACTATTTCCCACAACTGTATTGAAAAACGTCGTGTTATACACGGGTGTGTAGGTTATTGCAAACGAGCTGTCATTAACAAGCCCGAGCCGAAGGCGAGGGTTTTTAATGACACGAGTTTTACTTTCCACCCTTATTTATTTATTTATTTATTAATTTAACATGGTAAGTACCTAACTTATAAATTTAGCCCCACAAAACCATTGCAATGGTTTGACTGTGGGGTCAGTGAGTCTCTAGACAATAATACTTAATCACATATATCCAAATAATATTTTTTTTACTTACTTTAAAATCAATTTTTTTTTGTATCACAATATACTATTAAATAGTAACATAGCCTCGTAATCACAATTATGTGGCTCTATTAAAGGAAAAAAAAAATGTTGTGAAATAAAACCCGCATTGATTGCATTGGCATAGCTGTCAATTCACAAGCTGTTATGCATTATATTCGCTGTGGGTAATAGTATCCCACGTTCCAGGTTAATTAATTTCCACCTCAGTTGGTTTGTATTCGTAACATGTTTGCTCTTATCAGCCGTATGTTGTTATCGTACTGAAGTTTCATAACAATATTGACCCTGAAGCAATATTTGCGCGTGAAGGGAGTGTTAACTTTAAGTACAAGAACGGGAAAAGCAAGCAATGCTTATTTAAATATTGAGAGAATGAAAACTTATACTTCTATTTCATCTTCCTGAACACAAGTTGTTAATAATATTTGATTGGCACTCGCTCCATGTAAATTTCTGATATTCAGCTGCATCCGGGACCCCAACATAGTTGTCCAAAAGTCTGGGCATTTTTTTTTTAAATTATATTTGTATTTCCAAAGACCAAGACATATTTCATTGATTCAATAAATAAAGCGATTAGCCTGGTCTTAATTAATGACTGCTTCGTCTAGTGGTCGCAGGTCAAACAAAGTGTTATTGGGTTTTTTCGTTAGGAATTTCTCGGTAGCGGCCCGGTGTCTGGATTTTTGCCCGGTTGATAGCAATAGGCTGTTCCTGTACACATAAATAGTGAAATGAGGGCACCGCTGTCTAACATTTCAGGAAACACAGGCGTCATGCAATGTTATGTTATTAGTTATGGCGACTAATCTATACTTAATACGAAAACCTTGTCATCGACTTATATACATACATACACTCATAAACTCTCGCCTTAAGCAGAAACGGGTAAGCAGAAACTATAGAACAAACCACCTGCTACGCTTCTCACATACTCCTTTTGCTTCGTTTACATTCATACATCTGGTCAACTTAGGGCTTTCAGCCCGGGAATCTCGGTCTCGAAAATTTCGAGAGTCTCGACGATTTTTTGCTATTTTCGAGACTCAAGACTGACATTTTAGGTATCGGGAATAACGAGACTTTTGAGACTTGTCCAATGGTTAAGGGAAATAGTTAAACCATTATTATAATTACTTAATATCTATGCCCCCCACTAGCGTCGAAGCAGAGAGCTTTGTCTAACGCGGATGACGATTGTAATAAATTCAGGTGCTCTCTGTCTGAGACTACATCAAACGCCCTTTGTTTCTTACGTGCCCACTATAAAAAATTAAAAACCCATAAATAATGTTTTGAGTTTGTTACTGGTATGTTTAACAAAGTACTTGATTGAAATATCTTGTTTTGACTGCCTAAAAGCCTAGCCTATAATTATTAACCTACTTTTTAAATAGTCTCTTTAGTCATGTTTTTCCCGGGAATTTCGAGACCGCATCGAGTCTCGATTTTTTTTCCCGGTACTCAGAAATGCAGCGAGACTGAAAGCCCTACTAGTTATACACGCACGCCGATTGCGAGGGCTACGCACCTGACCTTTCTGAAGAACATCAACAATTAGGTCACTATATGTTCTCCTATGGCGTCCCCACTCGGCATTTCCACTCACATCTAACTTGTAAATCCAGATTATCAACTTATATTGCAATAAAAGATTCAGATCTTGCACTAAAATACCAGTCTTGTACCTCCGTATATAAAAATTTATTCATCGGAAATATTGCTGAGACATCGAACACAGGAATAGAGCCAACGAAACCATACGGGCTGCCACGCGGTATAAAGTTTCCGCCCCGGGTTTTACGAGGTTCCGTGAAAAATGCCACGTAAGACAGCTGAGCTAGATAATACTAGGAGTATAAGTTTATCTCGGTCTTTTTCACACCTCTATTTTACTGAAGTGTTCCGATAACAACTTCAAAACTGTGGAAGGTATTGAGAGTTTGCAAACTTAAATCTGCTGTATACTCGTACGAACTATGTCATATTTCTTTATGGGGGAAGCGAAATTCAAATTTTCTTATTTTTTTTTGCAATTTGCAGCTAATTGTCTCAGTGTATATTGTTAATCAATATATATTGAGACAATTAGCTGCAAAAGTATGATACGCGACTGTAACAAATATGTGTTTACAAAATTATAATCGTTAGAATCTGTAATACAACTCCTTAAGTTAGTACAATCCTAAGTCATGATTTCTTGAATTAGTCATTCAATCAGATTTTACGAAGTTAAGGAGTTGTTTTACTGATTCTAATGAGTTATCATCATCATCATTTCAGCCGAAAGACGTCCACTGCTAGACATAGGTCTCTCCCAATTGGAGGGGTTTGCAATAATCGCTACGCTTGGCAGGCGGGTTGGCGATCGCAGTATGGTGTTAAAAATGCATAGAGAACGCTGCTGCCCATTCCCTAGTCCCTTAGTCGCCTTTAACGACACCCACGAGAGGAAATGGGTGGTGCTATTCTTTAAGTCCGGCACCACACGGAACGTAGCAGCTTCTAATGATTATAATTCTGTAAATACATATTTGTTACCGTCGCGAATCATATTTAGATTAACAAAATCTGATACTGACCAGCAAATAAAAAAAAAAAAACCGTAAGAAAATTTGAATTTCGCGGGTTAGTCTGACGCTTCCCCCATAAGTTAGTCCCTTTATCGGATGTGATGCTTCGAGGCTTGCCACGACGCGCCACGAAGAGATTTAGAGCGGCCATGAAGGCTCCAGTGGTGACGTCGGTAACGACCTCCAAATGTACGGCTTTCACTGCTGAGTAAACAAAGATGCACTTATAGGATTTTGTAAGTTTCTATCCTCGGCCTTTACGATTGATTACCAATACGTACAGGCCCAGCATAGTCTACTATTTAAATACCGGCCAAGTGAATGTCGGACCACGCACAACGAAGGGTTCCTTAGTTGGGATGAATTTATCCCAAGAACAAACTTAATATTGTAGTTGAAAAACATGTTCTCCACACTAATGTTTTTCAACTATAAATGTAAGTTGGTCGACTATTGCTCGTAAACTTGTAAAGCCTACTTACCTGTGTTAATTTACCTTTTAACTTCGTTATATATATTACTGCTGTGAATTTTTTCACATATCCAAATACAACCATTTAGCTTGCAGAGAGGGGGAAGGGGAAACACTTGACTCTAACAAAAAAAATTAGCACTTTAAAACTTAATATTACGCAAACGGATCCCTGAATCGAAAAATGGTTTTCACAAGCCCGCAATATTTTTGAACGACCTATCCAATGATACCCCACACTATGGGATAAAAGAGAAAAAATACGTTTTCTCTTGGCTCTGTTACAAATTATTTTTGTACCTTTTAATCTATCTCGAAAAATTAAGAATGGACCAAATGATCTCATTATGACGTCCTTTAGGTTAATTAAATGTTTAATTAGGTAACTTAATTAGCCTATAATGTTCATTATAGGCTGATTAAGTGTGGTATACCTACCACTTCTGTGACACAGGCCTCTTCTCTTCGAGAGGGAGTGTTAGGTATTATTTCGACAGAATTACCCACGAAAGACGTTTTACGGCCATTTTAAATTTTAATCCACAGCAATTACGTGGAACATGGCGTTTTAAGGGTCTGTTTATGGGAAAATTGGTTTCAGGTGTGGCTGCAAGGTTGCCTTTTATGGCCCCAACGCTATTATGATACTTGAGCCATCTTAGCCACCTATTTTCTCATGGAAACTTAGTGCACAGAACATTTATGAACTTAGCCTTAGTTTTCAAATTATTGTAATAGTTTTCCTGATAGAGAATAGGGTACCGACATAATTTTAAACTTAGCGATATCTTTGTCTAAGACAGCGTAAGTTAGAAGAAAAGTTAGACGCTTATAACTCGGAAAATGTTATCTTTACTTTTTCTTCTAGGTAGATAGAATACTCTTTATTATGTACACCATAAAAAATACAGATATAAATGTAGAAATATTACATATGGTGACACAATGGGCAGTCTTACTTATCTATATATATTTACATATAAATCATTAAAAATGAAACAAGAGCAAGGAACTTTAAGTAATGATGATGTTTAAGGAAAGAGGAAGTGTTTTTTTACCAGAATTTTAAAAGTGGGCAAATATTGAGCACGCCTTGTCGACACGGGCAACCCATTCCAAAACTGCTTGAACTGTAAAAGACTTGTCATAAAACCTAGTAGAATGCATTGGCATCTCTAGTTTCAAATTCAGTTCTAGTTTCTTCTAGTACTGTTTTTCTAGAAATGCATTTCATATTTTATGCATTAAAACTATTATTGCATCAAATATTAAACACATTTTCTAATATCGCAATAAACGTACGGAAATATTTTAATCGCGTTCAGGTTTAAGTTTTTGTTGTGGAGATCGCTTGGAAAATAGGGTCAAAAAGGAGTTCCACTGGGCGTGCCAAAGTGCCTGGCCAGGTGAAGTACTACTCTTGTAGCGGCCTTTGCTCAACAGTCGTTTAAATACTATATTTTTCATAGAAAGCCCGATTGCACCACAACTAACTTAATCCAATTAGCGCAAAACATGATAGAAATGATGCATGTTATTCTAGTTTTTTTAAACCGGCCAAGTGCGCACCACGCACAATGAAATGTTCCGGAGTTCGGACGAATTTATCCCGAGAACAAACTTAACATTGCTTTAAATATTATTACTTTAAAATATATTTAAAAAAAAATATATATTTTATAACATTTTGACATTTTATTATACAATTCTGACATTTTTTTAATTTTAATTATTATTTTTAATGAACAGAGAATTGAAATTTTATTAATCACAGTTTAATTTTGGGTTTTTATTTGTTTTAAAATAGTATAATTATAATTTATAATTTTAATTTTAATGTAGGTATATGTGTGTCTATGAACTGTGAATGTCTGAATAAAATAAATAATAATTATTATTATTGCAGTTGAAATAAGTACATGTTCTCCCATACATTCCAACAGCAAATGTAAGTTGGTTGACTGTTACTCGTTATCTTGCATTAGCCTACTTTTCAGTGATAGTTTTCCTTTTAACTTCGTTATATATATTATCGAGTGAATTTTTTGTATGCAAAAACAACCATTTAGCTCGCAGGGGCAGAAAGGACTGACTTTAGCCACTTTAAAGCTTAATATTACGCAAACGGATATCTAAATCGAAAAATGGTTTTGACAGACCCGCAATATTTTTGAATGGCCTATCCAGTCAAGGTATAGGGGAAAAAAAAAAATCGCCCACACTTTATGTCCAAGGGAGTATTTCTCCCTAGGACGTAAAGTACACAATTTTTTATTTCAAGTATTTATTTTACCACTTTCGGCGTGATTAATATGTGTCATGCCAAATTACAGCTTTCTAGTACTGAGATTCTCTGAGCTAACTCGCGGACAGACAGACAGACAAACGGACATGGCGAAACTATAGGGTTCCTTGTTGACTGCGGCACCCTAAAAATACCAGAACAACGTTTAAGTAAGAATTTATTTTAATTATAGAACGTCTTCGTTTAATTGGTCCTAAAAGCTTTCTTCCAACTGACTGACGGCTAGGGCCATCCCGAAAACTTAAAACTTTGCTTTAGGTATACAAATCAAGTGAATAACATTAGTTTGTACTTAGAACGTCATGTTTTCTTAATGGACCCCTAATGTTTGTTTTGTAATTCAACATTCAAAGTGGGTAATATTAACTTTAGAGACTTTGTAGTTACAATGGACGAGACTAGATTGCCCCTAAAGCAATGTACGAGTATGGAGTAGTTGTTGCATAAAAAAGTGTATGAATTCGTGCTTCAACCCAATGAATCTTGTGGGCTATTATTTAAAGAATTTGCTTTATTACCGCTACTCTCTCTTTATGTAGCTATGAAGTATGCATGTTTGTTAAGGAGAATTTTTATTATTGTTTGGGCCTGCTCTTGCCATCGATCTCGCCTGATGATAAGCGATGCATGAGATCTTTGATGGAACGAGCGTGCCCAGAAGATAGGCCTGTTCACTCTTGCTTTATAGGCAGACGGGTTATATGTGGAAGGGAACACAGACGCTGGCAGAGAGTTCTACACTTTGGCTGTGCGCATAATGAATGTGGAGGTGAAGCGCTGAGTAAGACTGGACGGGATATCAACCAAGTACGTATGGTACCCTGCAGTACTTCTGGTAGTCCGGTCATAAAAGGGCGATAGTGGGATCAGGTCGTGGAGCTCCTGCGCATACTCTCCGAAGTACAGTCTGTAGAAGACCGACAGGCAAGCAACATTACGCCGATGAGCCAGGCTGTGAAGCCTAGACACCAACGTTTCGCCGCCTATAAGTCTTTTCGCTCTGCGTTCTACCGAGTAAGAGAGTACTTAAAACGGCAGAGAATGTATATCCTCGAAACCAGCGAGATCCTCACAGGCATAAATTAAATGACCTACTAAGACTGGCTTTAGCTGGGCTGTATATTTATATAGTAAAAGCTGTTCTGCCATGTGTGTTTGGATATATAATAAAATTCCGAGTGATTTAAGATCTTTTGATCTTAGAATGTTTAAAAAAAAATTGTGAAGTCGGTTTACGAACGATAATTTTACGTGATAACGTCATATGAAAACATTGCGTCACAAGCTGAACACTTAGGCCGATCGTGCCTCTTTATCACTTGTTCCGCGCTCTCGCTTGCACACTCGGCTCAGGCGGTACGTGACAATGAGTCATGCTTTTTCGTGCGTGCAGCCGGCGTTCATCGATTTCTAAGACGTTACACGTCAAAAATAAAAAATAAACTGCTCATATGATTGCTCTGTTTGCTCTGTTTGTGTATGTGAGTTTAAATGTTTGTAAACGCACCCACGATACAGGAGAAATTCCTAGTGTGGGGCAAAGTTCTTAAAAAAAAAAAAAACACTAATCATTTTGACAGCATAAAATAATTTACTGACAGGAAACATTTTGTAATGTAACCTATAATATTTGCATGCTACGATATAAGCAAAACAGGTATGTTCTATGATGTATTTATAAAATAACTTCATACGTTTTACGCAAATTAATATTATTTCTATTTTTCTGTTACTGTGTTTAGGACTAAACGTCGTAACTCACGAACCGTTTAGCTGAAGTGATGAAACCACTGATTTAGGAGAAAGCAATGTCTTATACTACCTGCATCTTAAATCTGCTCTCAAAGCGAAGATATTAATATTCTACGCGGACACCCAGGATGAATTTATACAATCTGGAACTGTCTGAAATGTGCTTTAATATTCTGGCTACCTCTTGGAATGCTTGAATGCAATTTAAGACTATTCAAATGAGAGACATTATATCACTGTTGCATGATTCATAGGGTAAATACTACATCACAACGTACCTTAATAGATTACGTTTCAGGGTTTCACAGTTTTGAAGAAACTTATAAATGTGCCTCCGATGGGATACTGAAGACGCATATTACCACGTATACAATTCGCGTCACGTAAAAAGAACGCTGGTCAACCGCACAACTGTACATAAGTTACATTTTCCCCCTAATAATGACGTTTGGTATAATTAACGCGTATTGATATTTTGTAGGCAACGGCAGAACAAATGTACGGTATACATGTACCTCCTTATTAATAAACGTTGTATAGCGTCTGTATAGTTACACAACGCTTTGTCTTCTTCTTTCGAAAGTCAAATTACTGACGAGTGAAAGAGAGAAATCGGTGTGTAACTATACAGCAGCTATACAACGTTTATTAGTAAGGAGGGTAGACTATATCCGGGATTAACATAATAGAACATGGACACTAGCTGGTACCTTGTAGTTTACGTAAGCCATTAATTTCATGAACGCAATGAGTATATAGGTTTAATTGAAATAACTGAAAACCTAAAAAGATGTTCATCAACTTTTACTGTGGGGCAAACCCCGAAACCGCGATATTTTTTTGTAATTGTACAGTAGCCAGTACATCAGGTTATACGACACTGCCAAATTTCTCCAAACGATTTTAAACCTTAAAATGTTGATGGTTAAGTTCAAAATCTAATGAGAAAATTTGACAGTTTGTGGTAACTTGATGTGCTGGCGACTGTACCTTACATTATGTAGATCTACGCCAACACACGCGATTTTCAGGTTGGTCACATAGTAAAGTTCGTTTTCACTTCTCATGCTCTAAAAGTGCGTCTTTATGTTGTGCACAGTTGACATAAAGTCACTTTTTATGCTCTATTGCTAAAGTTTTTTTTTTCTAAGCCTAAGATAATCAGGTCCAACAGTCACACGCACAATAAAACGTCGCAGATTAAAGTCGTTATTTTATTTCATTTGCTTTAATTTATATCACTGTTTATCCGTGTTTTTTGTAGTTACTGTTATATACTTTATGCCTGTTTCATTTTATCGCAATCGAAGTGAAAAGCAGAGTGTATAACTCGGGCATAAACGAATCATTTTACCCCTCGGCTTAACTATCCACCCTCGCCTGCGGCTCGGGTAGATATATACATACGTCTCGGAGTAAAATGGCTTCGTCTATGCACTACCTGTACAATCTACTATTATAAAGATGAGTAAAATTACCCCTTTTCAGGTTTCCAGATTTCAATCACATTTTGTATTGGTGTACAAATCAATAACATTAAACAACTAGGTATGAATGCAAGCCAAATCCAATACCCAGTACCAAAGAAACAAAGTTTGGCAAAGAGCTAGGTGCATTAAAAGCCCGAGATAGCAGTTTCAATTAGCTAATTCGTAGCAATTCAGTTATTAAACCTGAAGCTAAGTGCTCAACGGGAGCTGATTACGTTAGATGAAATTGCTTGTTTTGATGGAAAGGTATTCTTTAGTTTATATCTCTCTTGTACTTAAGCGGAATTTGAAGCGGATTGTCACTGAATTTTATACAGAAAACACGCAGAAATCAACTGGGTTGAATTGTTACCGGGGCATGCAATTACATTTTTCAGGAGGAGGTATTTTTTCCCTCACTATACGGTGTATAACCGTTTGCAGTTTTTTTTGTTGTTATGATATCAATATAAAATCAAGGAGAAATAAAATGTTTTACCTGCCTAGAGGCTTTATAAAATTTAAAGGGACCGATAGAGCAGGAAAACCTTTTCAATCAAGGAAATCAATCAATTACTTAATGTGCATATTATCGCACTGAATACCTACATAACTATATCCAAACATCTATAAAATCAGTAGTCCGACGCATCTCGTTCCATGTACATACCGTCCGTTATTAATCATTACAAAAACGTTCAAAAGTTCATCGTTCCTGTTAATTGATGTTTCATGGATCAAGCGAACCGTTCGTTTATTCACATCGACATCGATCAGATTAACTGAACTACTGGGATGAAAATTCGAGTTACATTAATGGAATTAAGGCTGGGATATTAGTTTTGATTGTCTTTTTTTTTGTGATGTTGTCCTTGTTAAATTGTTTTGGACGACGCTTTGGATACCTATATTCCGTCCACTGAGAGAATGTTTTTTTGACACTTGTCAGTTTCATACAAATGCACATGTCTTGTACGAATTTAAAATTTATTAAATCCAAATCAATTGACCGGTGTCAAAAAAGCATTCTTTCGGTGGACGGAATATACTAGATATTTTGTTACTGACATCTCTGAAAATATGACCATCAAAAATACACCTACACGTATTTATTAGTGGTTGTGGTTTTCAAGAACAGTCTGTAATGTTCTTAGTGTACTACTTACCTACCTACTGCTCAAATCTTCTTGTAAATGCAAACGTAACAGCTTTGTGATGTAGATTTCATTTTAAGAAAATGGTATCATAACTAGAGATCGGATATTCGGATGCATATTCGGCTAAAGTTGTGATGTTGGCTAATATGGATTGCGCTTTTGTAACGAAAAAATCCCGCGTTTCCGGGATCGACAAATTTAGGTTTCTGACTATATAATCGGATGCATACCTACCTACCTAAGTAGCCGAGGTAATATTTTCGCCCAGTCAGGATATAGTACTTAACACATTGACTGCCACCGCGGTCACCGGTGACCGCTAACAATAGTTTTTCTATTGTGTCTGTTGTCTGGCAGTCAAAGCCTTAATTAAATAAAAAATGAAAATAAAGTTTATTTGTTTTTTGTTTTACCTAACACACACCATCCCTCCTCTTAAAACCTACATACACATATTTGCATCGGGGTTAAACATTAATTTTAAATAAATATACATCTGAATAGTTATACAATCCAAGAATCCCGGGGTTTTTTTTAAATAAATATTTTTTAGAAGTCGCGTCCTATAAAAATACAGACACGGTTATGCATTCCCGGCATCCCGGGATTTTTTATTACCAAAACAAAATAATATTGAAGCCGCTTCCGTACTTGCATAGCTAAAAACTCACTTTAGGTAAATATGCATCCGAATATCCGATCTCTAATCATAACATACAGATAAATTTATACCTACCTGTTATATATTTTCTTTATTTTTAACAAACACGGTAGAACATTCGAATATATAGATTTTTCCAGTCACTGGGTCAGTAAGAATTTTGCTGTACCATATCAAAAAGTTTCGTATTGACATATAGAAACCTAAAAGGACTACCTAGTCTGAAAATAGAATTCTGTCCGCAGTGTATTTTCTCTGACGTGATAATTTCATTAAATAGAGTCGGTCATATTTTATTATTTCTCAGTCTCAGTGGTTTAGGCACGTACGCTCGCCACCACATATTCGTGTCAATGAAGTTACTGCCCGCACGTTTTCTTTCGTCTATAATAGTAAAAGATGGCGTGAAAGTAACATAAAAGAGTACTATACGAGTCCAGAAATAGATGATCTTATTTAGGTTTTACGAATATCTTTGTTACAGTCCCCGTATTATTATCACAATAGCTTTTACTGCCAGCAGGACCCTGATTGCGTACCACACTCTGAATGATTTTGAAGGATATTACTAATTCATTGCTTCATATGTCCGAAAATTTATAACAACGTAAATAACGCAATGAATTTTGTTGAACTGTCAAACTATATAAAATATTTATTTTTCTTTCTTTCTTTCCTTCTTTCTTTCTTTTTTTTCAATGGGTTTCGCCATTGAAAGAAAAGAAAGAAAAATATTTTATTTGGGACACGCAACGGAAATACAAACAGTAAAAAAATTTGCATTTAAAAATAACAAAATTTAAATTAAAACAAAAAATAAAAATAAAAAACAATAAAAAATAAAATAAGACCTGTGCGACGCCAAAAAGGCTCATATCTGGTGAGATATGCGCCAAAAAGACTCATATCTGGTGAGATATGAGCCAACAACTTTCACAACCAACTGCGAAATACCAAAAAATTATACATCTAAACGAAACGACAACGAACGAAACTCTGACTGAATCATTTGATTTGACATTGATTTTTTACTTTATTGTTTGCTGAATTCACTTTAAATTATTATATTGACCTGAAATTAATGATGAACAATCATAAATCAATCAACTCTGCCTATCGCAGTCCACTGCTGAACATAGGCCTAACAATTATTATAATTAGATAGATAGATAAAATACTCTTTATTATGTACACCATAAAAATTACAGATATAAATGTAGAACTGTTACATAGGTGGTCACAATGGGCGGTGTTATCGCTAAAAGCGATCTTTTAATTAATTAAATAATATATATATATATATTATTTTTAATTAATTAACTATAATTTATTTATATTAACATATTAACAATCATAACTATTCATATTTGCACGCCATAGTATGTAGCAAACATGTATGAATCTGTATTTTTTTCTTTATTTTATCTTGCATGCTCATTTTTTATTCTTGTACATACAATAATAAAAAATGTGCAAATAAATATATCTTATCTGTTTCATACATTTTCATCGGGTAAATATTGCATTTTTGTATGAAACAGGTGATATGTTTTTTGATATTTCAGAGTTGTTCTCATAGTGAAAGTTGCTTATAATGATGAGTACTTTTACATATTTTTTTTTTTTTGGTTGGAAATTATCAAATAACTTCTCCCGCTCTGGGCGGAGCCGGAGGGCGTGCACCCTGAAAGGTTAACAGTGGATTAAATATCACCGTGTATAAGGGTGGTGCAGACTATCAAACTAAACAAGTTTCTTCATCGGACGAGCATCGTAAATAAGAAAAAAAAAATCAACTGTCCCATACAAAACTTAAATGCCTACTCGACCAAAATGTATAGGACGGCTATTTTGTCACGATTACGATGTTAATCCCATGGCGAAAGTTGTTCAGTGTGATGTTCTGTAACAACCTTAAATATAACCACAGCTATCTGAAACATGCTGTATAATAAATAAATAAATAAAAAAAACCAACTCAATTTTTACGCAATTGAAATGAATATTGAACGTTCAAATGAAAGCTCATATTTCGATGCCGAATGTGTTACGCAATTAGCGTTTTTGCAGCCCCAGTGAATACCAACACACCAATTATATATTTATATAGTATTACAGTACTATAATAGTATGTCTTTTAACTACGAGCCAGAGAGGGGGAATCAAAAATTTCATCACGTGTAAAGAAATTGATTGCGTAAACCCATGTTGGGTTATGGTTTGATCAATAAACCGGTCAAGACACAGTTGCTAGCTAATTCAAGTAAAAAAAACTTGCTATATCAACTGTCAAATTACAGCTTTCAAAAAACAGACAGACTGACGTACAAGGCGAAACTATAAGGGTTCCTTGTTGACTACTGAACCCTCCTCCCCGACCCTTGACTGTAAGTGACGCGCCAGCACGCGTTTTAGCTGAGCAGCATGTAATCCAAACTCCCCAGGATAATAATCAAAACACTGATTTTATCCAGCCACCGTCGGTCCCTTGCCACCCTCCCTCCGACTCAGCTGCCCTAAGCCGAGGTTCGTACCCCACAGGGGGTGCCCTTAGCGAGCAGCAGTCGTTTAGTTTGTAGTTTTTTACGCCCTGGCTGGAGGCATTAAGTTTCGATAGGAGCTTAAGGCAACCACAGGAAAGTCCGGTTAAAGAGTCGGAACCTTAGTGGTTACACTCTGAGATGCCCTAGATAAAAAAAAAAAAAAAAAAAACTGAACCCTAAAAATGCACACTTCAATTATGTTTTCATACAATTGTATATTTATTTTATTATCCATAAAACATAACGTACCACCGGCATTTTCCATAAAACCACAGCCATCTAATATACAATTCATTTACCCTCAGCAGACATGACAGGAATTTAAATTTTTAAAACGATGTTATTTGGGGGATTCTTCACTGTACCTACTCAGATTTATTTCTGTGTTGTTGTTTTACAGAAGGCATTCAACTTGTAGTACGGTGGCAAAGTATTATAATAATTTGAACTTTGTAAATGTGTTATTGAAGTTTTTTTTTTGAAAGTGGATATTATGATAATATCATTATATTATGATATTATGCCTTCCACCTGCCTGCCTTCCTTGCGAACCAAGGTAACCGACTTAGCTCGAAGAATTGCTAAACTTAAGTGGCAATGGGCAGGGCACATTGCTCGCAGAACAGATGGCCGTTGGGGCCGAAAGGTTCTGGAGTGGCTACCGCGTACCGGAAGATGTAGCGTGGGAAAGCCTCCCACAAGGTGAACTGATGACCTTGTGAAAGCCGCAGGAATCCGCTGGATGCGGGAAACACGGAACCGGTCGAGGTGGCGGTGCTTGGGGGAGGCCTATGTCCAGCAGTGGACGTCTTTCGGCTGAAATGATGATGATGATTATGCCTTCTATTCATTAAAGGACTCATCTTCTCCAGTAGTATTTTCGGGTGGGTAATATGGTAGATAATGATTTTAATAATTATGGTGATGGTTGGTAATGAATGGAAGTTATAGTTTCAAGACTCCCAGATTCAGTTTTCCCTCGTCAAGATTCCCAGAACAATCTTAAGTTTGGTCTAGGAATCTTGTAAGTTGAGTTTTTTTCTTTGATTATCTGGGATCTTGACTCTAATTACCTACGTGTATTCAGATTTACCTATAGTCGTTTGTGGTTACAGCATCAAAGACGAGTTTCTTCAGAATTTTAGATGGATAAATAGAATACTCTTTAAACTTCACTAGTAAGTTAATTACAAACTAACAGTTTGTTTAGCTACCGATAGCAAGTGGATAACTACATGTGGTGCACTTAGAGCTTATCTCTTAGTCTTCGACAGGTAATATATTTACTTGTACACCAGAGTTTGCACAGCTAAATTAACTGCTTTAACTTTGAAATTCTCGTGTGTATCTAGATGCAACAAACATTAATCGTTTTTCAATGTCTATATAACACGTACATGCGAACAACGTATGTATGTGTGCGTCACATATTCGTAGATATAATGTGGTACAACATATTATCATGTCCAGTAAAAACTTGATTTATTGAGCACGACGTCATGGTACGGTGTCTGGCCATACTAATATTTAGAAGTTGGATTATTGTGCCACAACATATCGAACTCTCAAAATTCTAGTGCTACACCACACCGATTTTTTTTGCTTTTAGTCTTGATGCTAACTAAGTACCCTACTTTGTCAGCGCACAACGTCACTGTATAATGTGTATCTATTCATACACGAAATATTTTAAGGGAAACATTTAATAGGTGGTTAAAAAGTCATAGAAACGATTTTCTTTTATCTATGTGATTTTATTTTTACGTTATTATCCATATTAATATTATAAATATGAAAGTAATTCTGTCTGTCTGTCTGTATGTTACGTTTTCACGCCTAAACCGCTTAACCGATCGTCATGAAATTTGGCAGAGATATAGCCTGGGATATGGAGAAGGACATAGGCTACTTTTTTACGCGATAACCGACATACATGCGGGCGGAGCCGCGGGCAAAAGCTAGTTATAAATAATTTTAAAATTGCTGGAGACATTTTGCAAAAAAAACCTTTACTTATTCTATGAATGACCCGCCCGGACTCGGCGACGGTGGTGGCGCGAGCGCGGTGCTTTTTGATGATTAATTAATCATATCGAGTATTTTTTTTTTAATATTCTTAGATTGAAATAAAAGTCGTTTCTATGGCTTCTTATTTTATTTTATTTTATTTATTGGGGACAAAAAACAGTTATACATTACAGCATTTACAAAAAGTAGTTATATTATAGTCGTAAAAACGTATAACCCACACTATTGTCCACGGATTGACATCGGAGTATGAAAATGAATGCATGTTATATGAAAAACAAAAAAAGCACAAACAGTTTATACTCGTACTGACGGATTTAAGGAAGCGGATGACAAGAGCATCAGTCTTATAGGCGACTAGCAAGAGATTGTGAAACTATTTTCTTTACCACCTATAGGTGAATTTCTTAAAATATTTCGTGTATGAACAGATACACCTTATATACTATATATCGTCGTTTCGCTTAAGAATTGTCATTTTAACAGTCGACCAGGGCCTCAAGTCTGCTATTACAATAGTGTCAGAATGGTCTCGGCATTGTGAGTATTTGACAGTGTTTGTATGGCAAATCTGTCAAAAACTCGCAATGAAGAGACCATTGCAACGTTTGTACATTAGTAGACTTGGCCCCCTGGGCCTCAAGTCTGCTATTACAATAGTGTCAGAATGGTCTCGCTATTGTGAGTATTTGACAGTGTTTGTATGGCAAATCTGTCAAAAACTCACAATGAAGAGACCATTCTGACACTATTGTAATAGCAGACTTGAGGCCCTCTGCGCTAGCTATTTGCACAACGTTAGGCGCCGCTCCAGTTTGTATGAAAAAATGGTGTGCAATATCGGATAGAGCTACGATATTGATATGTTTACGTGAACGTGATAATAAGTCGAAAGATGTGTTTGTCTAACGAGTAATTAATACACGAGTAACTTTTAATATAGCGTCGGAGAAACCAAGAAAAATCATGACAACTATTCCATGAGAATAAAACATAACTGGGGAGGTGGGTGTACTATGCAGGTATACCTCTGCCAAATCCTTTGGGGAAAACAGGCGTGATGTTGTGTTATACCGGATGACATTTGTATGCTGCACCGGGCACTGGTCGACGTCATCACGTCAACGCCGGCTGTCGCTGAAAACCAGCGCTGGGGCTCTGTCTCGCATAGGGTCGCAGCATTATGCTGAGCGATGGCCGTTTTGCGTGGATGTGACGCATATTTACCCCAAACTTATTTTTTTTTGTGTTGTGTTCTTTTTTTGCGTCATGTTTACCGCAAATAAACGTTTTTTCTTTCTTTCTTCTTCTTTCATTTGTTACCGTCTCGAAAAAAATTCTATGGCATAGTTTTTTTTCTTCTTTAACCTAGAAAGAAATTGATCTATCGATAAATACCACCACATTTAAAGTAAAACAATAACAATAAACACAGAAATTTAACAAAAAATAAAAAATAAAAAAAAATACGGTAAATACTATTGAAATTTAAATCATACGCACCCAAATTTCAATACATTTTATCTTTTTTTTGTAATATTTATGCAAGAAAAAAAAAAAGCTATGCCTTAAGCTTCTACTCCGTTCACCTAATTAAACCCATTTTTTTTAGAGACGGTAAAACATGTCATCCGGTATATATGTAAACCAAGAAAAGTGTTCTGTAAAAAAAAAATCTGTGCTGCGATGTTGATATAGAAAGTTGAACGCTAGACTGCACTGATTAGAAGAAAGTGATTGTAATTTTGTATGTAAGATGGGCGAATACTTGACTTGAAGTGTCTGACATAATAATAGAGCAAATTATGATTTTTTACTTGTTTTTGCGCTATCAGAACCAATTTGACCGTCTATTTTTGTGGCAAAATCCTTAAAAAATCTGAGAGTTTTGTGTAAGAATATAACTATTTTACTACTTAAATTAATGATGCTTATCCCAATTTAACATTAAATTATTTAGGACAGACTAAAAGTTTTCAGATAAAGAAAGTTTTTAATGAAAAAGGCTGTGTCTGGCGTCTAGCTAAAGGCCGCCCTAACAAACCACAGGGGAGTGAGGAGCTAGACAGAATATAATGAAATAAAACTTTTTTTGTAGATGAAAATAAAAGAGATAATTTTCGGACGTGATTGTTTTATCAAAGAAGAATCTAAATAGAATTCTAATTAAAGGTCACACAGAATTCGTCGAGTTCTTCCATAAAACAAAAAACAAAATCATCTTCTTTTTTTATACTGTGTGCCATTTCGATAGTTTGGCGAAATATCATCTATTTTAAAAGAGTTTAAAATGGTTTTCTTCTTACAAAAAGTGGTTAATTATAACACTGGATGTTAACTTTTTTTCTGGCGTTTAGCTAAAGAGAAAGACCTCCCTAACAAATCACAGGCGAGGGGAGAGCTAGACAGAATATAATGAGGTACTGGGTTCACCGCTGCCGTTAAGAACCTAGATTAAAACGCAAACTGTGTTACTAGCAATAAAAACTTTTTTCGTAGAAGAAAATAGAATAAATAATTTTCGGACGTGATTGTTTTATCAAAGAAGTTTCTTTATAGAATTCTAATTAATTATTACAACACAGAATTTGTCGAGTTCTTCCACAAATCAGCTTTTTTTCTTTATAATACTGTGTGCTATTTCGATAGTTTGGTGAAGTAGCAGGTATTTTAAAAGATTTTAAAACATTGATGTATTAAAAGCGGTAGATACGGGACTTAGTAACAGCGCCTGGTCCTCTAGAACTAAGTGATGGCCCGTAGTTGGCACTCAATCGCGCAAGGGATATCGTTGATCAAACAGCTCCATAATTACAATTTTTTTTTGTGATAAATACGCATCAAAATTACTGGTTTTCTTGTGCAGCTAAACAGTGTTTTAATAATACAAGGAAGAAAAATAAGACACACGGGAGTACTTACCACTTGTAAGTAGAGCCCTAAAAAAAAGGTTATTTGTTGAAAGTTATAATAATATTTTAATGTTTGCTTCGCCATGTTTGTGCTACCATATGCAATGTCATTCATAATCGTAAACATTCGGCCAACATTCGACAACTAACGCGATTTCGCTCGCACGACAGCGCCGTCTCATATCTCTGTTCTTGTCTATCGGTAACTGTAGGTTTGCGATTGTGATCACACTGATCACAGATGTGAAGGTTTTGGTGCATGTAGTCATGCGCCGAGCCCAGGTTTGCTGATTGCGATGTTAGCGCGTAACATATCTTCCTCCTTTTGATGTATCAATGGTTTAAAATGGTTTTCTTCTCACAAAAAGTGTAGTGTTTTGTATGAAAAATATTTTGAGGAATCTCAATAGCTCGCATTTAGTTCTGTAACAGCTTTTTCCTGTTAGACCACGCACCTGAACTTTCTAGAAATGTTTACGTCTACTCGTAAAAACACCCCGCTAACACAATTTCTCACGAAGACGTATGTATCTTATTACTGATGGCACACATAATTACTAACACATACCTACTTACCTTAACGACACAGTTATGTAACCCACCCCTTTGACTCAGTTTATTCACTAAATTCCCTTACACAGTAGGAAGTAGGAAGGGTGTACATTTACAAATACCTTTATACGCCTACCTACTGATGGGTCAGGGGAATATTATTATTACCGTATAAATTATAAATTAGTGGTGAAGTTTCTTTAGAATTCCACGGTTTGTGAGGTTCGTTAATAGGAATTAATTGGCTTTTGTGATACCGTAATTGTGTTAGTTTAAAAGAGACATTAGTAATATAATTTGCGTGACTATCTGAATATTTATTTTACTCTTGAACTTTACAACCATCAAGGTTACTTCAAATTGTTACGGATAGGACTTTCACTGTGGGAAAAATTTAAAAAAGATTTTGGAAGTGTTTTCATATTCTTCTTCTTGTCAAGCCAAGGGTTGTCTATTTACTTTAATCAATAATAGTACATTACTTACCAAGGGCTGTAAAAGAAGGAAAGCCCGAAATCGCAGGTATTAAATATGCGATAGAGGGCTTTCTTTTTTACTGCCCGTCGCGAGTAACCAATTTTACGTCTTCACCTGGCCATAATGCGAGTTTTACCGTACGCGTAGCGTGTGGTAAAACTTAGGTACATTATGGCCAGGTGTGACGTAAAATATCTTTATGACCTTGTAGGACACTTACTTCAATTTTTATGGGGGTGATTCTTATTTAAAAGAATTATTTTAATGCTTTTTAAATGCTTCGAATTATTGGTTTAAGTGAAAACGATTCAACATAATATTAAGTAGTATATTATTTATGTAGATATAACCCTTAGCGAAAATGGCAGCTATTGAAAAATTCTGGGCATTAAACATAATGAGCGTTAATATCTATTCCATACTAACGGGTCGCAGCATTATGCTGAGCGATGGCCGTTTTGCATGCATGTGGCGCATATTTTCCCCCAACTTGTTATTTTCGTGTTCTTTCTCTGCGTCATATTTTCCGCAAATAAACGTATTTTCTTTCTATTTCTCTTCTATACAATTTTACCGTTAACTAAGGTATAATTGCAGTAATTTTGTGTGGACCACCGGAATCGAAGACGTTAGATCTGAACTTTAATTGCTACCAATTATTTCGATAATACTTGTAAAATGTAGGTCGTTACCGTGAGAGACACGTGATTGGAAAGCTATAAATGAGCTTTTATTAACTACTAGGTTTTTCCCGCGGTTTCGCCCGCGTGGATGTCGGAAAATATCCCACGGAATTGTACTACCGGGATTAAAAGTACCCTATATTACCCTCATTCGCTGCGTTATGGGAAGTATTTGGCCATAATTGAGTTTCACCGTGTGCGGCAGCTAGTTTTCCTTGTCTTGCTCCCGGTGCGGTGATAAAACTAAGATCCCGTTAACGAAAAAAATATTAGTATAGCAAGTATTTTTGCGTAATAAACGATGTTTTGTGTCTCTAGTGCGATACGGGAACTATTTGGCCGTAATCACAACCTCGTACCTACCATACCGAAAGTGCTTTAGTTACTCGTAGTGCTGTACCAAGTGCACACGTTTCGCGTGTCAAAAATGTATTGAAATCATATCTCGTTTCATAATATTACTTTTTTTTGTTTGTTAATTAATCCATACTATTATTATAAATGTGAAAGTAACTCTGTCTGTCTGTCTGTCTGTATATTACGTTTTCACGCCTAAACCGCTGAACCGATCGTCATGTAATTTGGCAGAGCTATAGCCTGGGATATGGAGAAGGACATAGGCTACTTTTTTACGCATTAACCGACATCCACGCGGGCGGAGCCGCGGGCAAAAGCTAGTAATTAATAAGGAGAAAAAGAAAATTCTTTACCTAAATAATGTATTTTGTTTTTGGTAGGAAAATTATAATTGTTTTGTTATAATACCGAAGGTATTTTTTCGTTATGTATAATAAGCAGGTAGGTACCTATATATATAGAAGAAGATAAATGTGTAGATTAATAAGACTTACTTTTTTATGTTGCTGTTTTTGTTGATTATGTTCGATTTTAATAAATGATTGATAATTTAAAAGTTATTATTTATATGATTTTTTTTTATTGTTTTTTTTTTTTTAATTTATCTCTAGCATGATACTTGTTCCATGCGGCACGGGAACTAATTTCCCGTAAAATTATAGTTTAAAAATATGCCTAACTCTTGAAATATCCAACAGAATCCCGTGCTACCGCAGCTGTGTATAATCAATAATGTACCCTATCATTTATATCAAAAAGTTCTGAATCCAATAAGTATTCATATCTCTAAGGACCTTGAAGTCGGGACTAGGTACGGGAAAATAGAAGTCGTAACGATAGCTGGTATTCTTGATACGGGAAGCATGTGACGTAACGCATAGAGGGCAAGTTGGCATCTAGCACTGCCGCAGCAAATGTGATAAATCCAGGTTAATGAACTATTTGTGAGTCAAGTTTTATCCAAATCCGTTCAGCCGTTTTTGCGCCAATCCGAAACATACATCCAGAAAAACGGGCATAAGTTCTATAAACTAAATTTTTGGCATCAGACTCGTACCCATACCTCGTAGCAATTACTTTTTTTTTATATATTCAATGTAAAGTTTTGACTTGGTTACTATTTTATTATATACTAGCTTCTGCCCGCGACTTCGTCCACGTGAAATTTCTTGTTCCCAATCCGTTCTCGAAATATCATCAAAAAAGCCGCTGTGTACAAAATGTACGGCAAGTGAATTTTCTACATAATTATGTTTTAATTGTTATTCTGCTAGGTATTCAGGGCGAAGACAAATCCAACAAATCCAAGATCATAAAAATTGGTCCAGCCGTTCTTGAGCTATAAATGGTGTAAATAGTAGTATATAGTAAAGAAGTCATGAAATTATAGTACATTACTTACCAAGGGCTGTAAAAGAAAGAAAGCCCAAAATCGCAGGTATTTGTGACCCGAGCCGCAGCCGAGGGTTGTAAATATGCGATAGAGGGCTTTCTTTTTTTTTTACGTCTTCGCCTGGCCATAATGCCAGTTATACCGTACGCGTAGCGTGCGGTAAAACTCACATTACGGCCAGGTGTGACGTTAAATGCTTTAACATTGCATATTGGTGAATAATAATATTTACTTTCAAAGAAAAAAAGTTTTAATTAGAATTAAAATGAAATATACGTAAATAACAATAAAACTAAAATTAAAATGTAATATATATATAAATATTTACTTAGTTTTAAGAATTTATTGACATGTAATGCTGATACTAATTGTACTTGTCGCAATATAGTTTATGTAATTAAAATTTTCGATTCAAAAATCGTTCGAATTAACGTTAAGTTGGACCTCTGGTTCAGTATAAGTTTTGTCAAGTAGTAAACGGAACAGTTTTGAAGTGAGAATACAAAAGAAAAAGGTGTTCAGGATTTTTCAGTACATTTTAGATAACTTTTACATTACTTTATTAGCCTTATTGGAGCAATGGTTTGCCTAAAGACAGTCTTGACCAGGGTCTACGCACAGCCTAATAATAATATAATAATAATATACTACAAATAAAACGTAGGGTCGGTCAACAAAAATAACCTCAACCCAATTTTAGAAAATGCCGAGAAAGAAATCGGGAAAATAAAATATTGCCACCATCAAGTTAAAAGATAAAAATTGACTGAATAAAGCTACTTTTAGAACTTCGTGAATTGAGTTTAGAGTTAGGAAAGAGACGTAGGTTTTCCTGAGATTTTTATATTTTTATGTAAAATATTTTTTAAGAATATAAAAATACTTAAATGTTTTATTCGAGTTAGGTGTAACTACGCTTTTACTTTTGTTTCTAAGTTAGTAATAAAAGTATGTGTAAGGAGGCTAAATTCATTAATAGTTTGGCACTGACATAAATTGGTATACCAAAAGTCTCTAATTCAGATAATTTATGTAAACAAAGTAATGTCAAGAAATGTGACTCTCAAAACAGGACAGTAGTGCAAAACATTTTATCATTAAATGTTTTTGTAAATAATAATCGATAAATTTAAAGTGAGTTAATTATAAGAACTATGCAAACAAAATACCACGCAAACAATCTTATGTGTAGTGTGTCGGCGACACGGTTTATGATCGTCATAATCAGCCCTTTTAAGCCCAGTGCTAGACGTAGGCCTCCCAAAATCGATTTCCAATCGAAACAGTTAACAGCCGTTTTCATCCAAAATTTGGCTAGATATGCTACTTACACTAAGAATCTATGTATAAGATTTGTAATATTAGTGTTGTTAAAGATGTAAAAAAATTGAAAATATTTGAGTCTCCAAAAAAATCTCAGAAAATCTCCTTTTATTAATAACTTTGTTTAAATTCGAAAATTTATAAAAATTATTACCGTATGATTATTTTTTAATTATTATTTCTTAAAATCAGTACTTAAAAGAAAATGGAACCTCTTTTTCGCAATTTTATGTGAATTACCATTACGAAGATATTTTTTTGTTATGTTAACCCCTTTGTTTACATAAATTATCTGAATTTAAGACTTTGGGTATAGGTACATGAATAAAACTCTTGTTTTACTTTTTAATTCAGAAAATTTATTTTTCATTGGTTTAGTGGATTTATTAAGCATTTCAAAAAGGGGAGCAATGGGGTTGTGCAATAATTATAAATATGTCTTACCATCTCATGAGATGAAGGCCAAGAGTTTCCGGGTTATGGAAAAATATATATATATATGACGTGATATTTTGCGTTGATTTTTTTTTATTTGTCTTTCATTCGACATACGTAAAATTTCACGACATGTATATATTTTCCTTTATATTATAAATTTTAGGTTAAAAAAAAATTGGTTTTATATTTTTTTATTATGTACACACACATATGTGTGTAATAAATCAAAAATCAATTTTTCTCTGGACAAACGTAAAATTTCACGTCATATATATATATTTTTTTCCTTAACCGGGAAACTCTTGCCCTTCATCTCTTCTGATGGGTAGTGATGATAAGGCTGAAGGTGGAAGCGACCTTCACCTGGAATCCTCAACCACAGAGGAACTGGCTATCTTTCCTCTAACTGCCGAAATAAAACAAATGCTGTTAACATTGTTGCTATGGCGACAGACTTAGATAAGATGGTGGTAGCTAGCCAGGCGGATTTAAAACAAGCCCTCAGCCCTACCACCAGCCAAAACGATCAGAAAATTTTGTAGGCCTAGCCAAGTTACAAACGTATCGAATCTCTTTCTACAATCGTTGACGCCTCAAAGTTACAGTGTCAGAATGGTCTCGCCATTGTGAGTATTTGACAGTGTTTGTATGGCAAATCTGTCAAAAACTCACAATGAAGAGACTATTCTGACACTATTGTAATAGCAGACTTGAGGCCCTGATAAGTTGTAAACTTGTCTACGAATTTTCTATTCGTTTGTTCTGACCACGTGACTTAACGTTGAGATGATGTCATTCCTATACATTTGATTCGTGTTCTATTAGCTTTATCGATTGTAGATTGTCAACTTGGCTAAGCCTACAGGTAAGACAGGTGAAATCGCATTTCTGAAATGTTAATTACTGTACAGCAAGCGTTTGATAAGACACCTCGGTCGATATTACAGGTGTTGAGTTCCTCGTAACTTGATCTGATAAACAGCTGTCGTACCTACATATATTATGATTTTGACGCGTGTGTATTTCGTGTTGAGGTTACAAGAGTGCCGAAACATTTCCTTTGTTTGTTTCGTGTGAATTTGTGTGTTTCGCGAGCATTTTGCCAGATTTTAGATTCGCATCTCTATGTTTTTATGATATTTATTTGAAAAAAATTGTTGAACATATATTTTCGTGGAAGCGTATAATTTTGTAGAAAAAGTTGCATTGTTGTCTATCGTGTAATAATTATGACTTGATAATTATGTAGGTATCTACAGAAAATCAAAATAAATCGA
Source organism: Dryobota labecula (assembly GCA_947523025.1). Classification (NCBI taxonomy): domain Eukaryota; kingdom Metazoa; phylum Arthropoda; class Insecta; order Lepidoptera; family Noctuidae; genus Dryobota; species Dryobota labecula. The sequence goes on from OX383292.1 coordinate 7,705,732, forward strand.
CGCTTGAAAGGCAATATTGACCAAACGACATGTTGGCAACTTTACACTAGCATTTCAAAGAATTTTTTCAAAAAAAAAAGAAAAAAATCCTTAAAATGCTATACTAGAGTGTACACTAAAAAATAAAATCCTTCATATTAAAGTTTCCTTTTTATTTGGAAAAACAAAAAAACCTTAAAAAGCTCTAGTGTAAAACTGCCAACATGTCGTTTGGTCAATAGTGGTGCCGATTCCCTTGTTTACAAACTAAACTAAATTTAATTTCAGTGCATCTTTTTCTTTCTATTACATTAAGAAAAGGATAAATTTTAATTTAGTCCTGTCAAATTAATCAGCGCCCGTCACTACTCCATAAAAAATTTTAACGTGACTAACTTGCCAACTAAAATTACGTCAATTTACGTCAAGCGCTGATTAATTTGACACGACTGAACTAAAATTTATCTTCTGTCCTTTTCTTAATGAAATAGAAAGAAAAAGATGCACTGAACTTAAATTTAGTTTAGTTTGTGAACAAGGGAATCGGCACCATTGCCTTTCAAGCGTCGAAATAGAAAATCAGCAATGTATACATACACGGAATACATTGCAGATTTTTTATTTATATTGCCTTAAAAACTATTAGGCTTGGGCCTAATAACTAAATCAATTTTCTCCATTACAAAAGGAAAAACAAAAGAAGCAGCCACATGCTTTTATCTTTTTTAATATCCGCACAAAGCTAATAAACGAACAGTCTAACACAGTGGACCAGAATAAATCCAATATATAGGTGCGCCCCCACGTTCCCTCGCGCCGCCCGGGCATATTTAGACAGAAAACAAATAATTGCTTTTGCCTGACACTGGAAATCGAGTTATTCCGTCTACGTGTTTAGAATTTTTCTCACAACAGAACCTGTTTTTACGTTTTATGGTTCAAAGTTATCTCGGAATTGTTTATTGCTGGCCGCAGCGGTAGTTAATGTTGTTGAAGTAGGTACGAAAGTTCTAAATGAGCCTGGAAGGTTTGTAAAGTAGTTTCAGACTATATTTGCGTCGGCGAGATGAGTTCGTGCTCTTAAGTATAATACGTTCGTGGCTCACTCGACTATTGTCATTAATAATGTAGTTTCGGGCACTGTAATGGGGTAACCTTCGCTAGGTCGAACTTGGGAACTTCATACTGGCATGTCATAAAAAAGTTTCTTTTCGTTTTTAACCGACGAAAAAACGGAGGAGGTTATCAAGTCGACGCGTATATATTTTTATAATGTATGATCACGCATAACTTTTTACTGAGTAGTCCGATTTTGATAATTATTTTATTTTTATTGGATAGGGTTTAGCTCGAAGTTGGTCCTGTATAAATTTGGAAATAAAAATCCCACCCTAAGGGTGGGAAAATAGGGGTGATCTAAATATATTTTTAATAAAGACAACTAATTTAGCTGGTTTTATTAAATTAATAATAGAAAACACGTAAGTGATATAAATTAAAGCAAATTAAATTAAATAACGTAACGACTTTAATCTGCGACGTTTTAGTGTGCGTGTGGCTGTTGGGCCTGATTATCTTACCTTATTTGAGTGACCGGTGGGACTGCCCGATGCTTGGCCGATGGGTGAGACTACACACACAGGTCGGCTCGAAATAGGACGGGCATCTTGTTTTGTTTATATTATTTTTGTTATGTTGTATGTTATTGTTTGTTGTTTGATTATGTGTTACTAATAATAGTTAAATAAGTATATTTCATGTTATTACTAACACTATGGACTTCAAGGTCTGCAAATAAAGAAATGATTTTTTTTTCTTACTGTGGGTTTGCTCTTGACTTTGGTCTAGGTCTGGGTGACAGAGTCAAAGTCTACGATGGAGTGAACTTACCCAGAAGAAGCCTGTTCACTCTCACTTTGAATAGATTAGGGTTGTATGCGTTCGGAAACAGACGCAGGCAGAGAGTTCCACTCCTTTGCTGTGCTTTGCTTTTATGCACTTAGAAGGGGTGCGTAGGCGACATAAAGACGTTCTTTTAGAGCATGAGAAGTGAAAAAGCATTTTTACCCATTTACCAACCTATGTGAATATTATCTACCTTACAGTGTTCAGTGGTGCCGTCTTGCTGAAACCACATACCCTACAAGCTTATTTCATTAATTTGCGTCAGCAAGAACTCGGTTATCATGGTTCTGTAGCGCAAACCATTCACAGTAACAGTTTGGCTAGCGACGTCTTCGAAAAAAATATGGGCCAATCACATTTTCTCTGTAAACACCGCAACAAAGTGACCATGGCCAAGTGATCATGCAATGGCTCTTCATGCATTTCTTGCAGATTTTCAGTACACCAGAAGCGATGATTTTGCTTGTTCACGTATCCGGAAAGGTGAACATTATGGGTTAAAAAAAAAGAGATAATTATTCCGCCTTCTTGTAGAGCGCAACATGATTTTATGATGTGTATTTTATATTTGTGTGCTTCACAATTTTGACAATTGTGAAGCACACAAATATAAAGTCGCAATGACTGTTTCAAAAATGAGAGCATCTTCCAAAGGGATGATAACTTATACGTCGCTTAGTACAAACAAAACAATTTTGTTGCAAAAAACATCATCATCATTCTGCCTTAAGACGCAGATATATGCCAGTGACCTTGAGGAGTTCTGTACTGAGCTCACGCAATGCGTCGTACGTTCAGCCGGTAATAGAACTCGCCCATCCAAAAGCGTTGTCCCAAATAAGATGCATTATTAATTTATTGTACATAAAACAAAACGGTATTTTAATAAAACACGTATATTAAATGATCAAAAACTAAATTATCTTTAAAAAGGTGGAAGTTTCAGAAAAATACACTTGATAAATTTTGCGTGATTCTCAGTTTTTTATCCGCGTTAGACATAACTTTACAAATTAATTTCACTATTTAATATAAACATACTCGTAATCTAAAAAAAGTAGCGTGTGGTGCCGGACGTAAAGAATAGCACCATCCTATTTCCTCCCGTGGGTGTCGTAAAAGGCGACTAAGGGACTTACTAGAGAATGGGCAGCAGCGTTCTCTATGCGCCAAGCGTGGCGATTATGGCAAACCCCCGCAATTGCCGAAACGTCTTTCGGCTGAAATGATGATGATGATGATGATATTCTAAAATATTCATGTGCTAAGTTATAAAAAAAAAATGCTCTAATTTAACATATATTTCTTCCAAATTATTAACACTACTCATTTAGACGTGATCTTCAGTATGAAATCATTAAGAGTCGGTTATCGTCGTCTTAAAGTCTTTCATACGGAGTGACTAGCTACTAATAGACCGATAGAATACTGATAATAAAGTTAAAAGTAAAGACTTTTAAACTCCCAACTACTTGATACCTCACCTGAAAGATTAACAACCCTACATTTTGACTGTCGTAGTCAACCGACTACTTTATCCAATGTAACCAATATCAGCATATTTTTAACGTCAATTTTCGTTGTTATTCCGTAGCGTTATCTGCCATTCGTTGTCTTAATATTTATTGTGAAAACAGCGGAACGGAATGTGCAGAGAATTTTAATGTTTTCTAGCTGACATTTTAAAGGCTAACTGAAGTTTTACAGTTTCATACAATAATGCCGTTCTCGGTAGTCCTTTGTATTTTTGTGTTTCTCATAGTAATGAAAGCTTGTTGTTTCGCAGCTGCAATGATTTAAACTATAACGATTATCTGTAAGAATTATCTACCTACCTGACTATAATATTATTAATTTACTTCACTATCATTTCTGTTTTGTTTGTTTATATATTTTTTTTATTAATAATTTTCACGCCGTAAGCTAGACTGTAGCCGATCTCTTTAATTTATGTACAACACCTTGTGCCTGTAAAATAATGTTCTGATTCATTTTTTTTTTTACTATGGGTTTGCTCTTTACTCTAGTCTAGGTCTGGGTGACAGAGACAAAGTCTACGATGGAGTGAGCTCACCCAGAAGAAGCCTGTTCACTCTCACTTGAATAGATTAGGGTTGTATGCGTTCGGAAACACAGACGGACGTTTGAAAACGCTTAGTGCGAGTTAGTGGAATATCAACTAGGTAGGGGTTGTTAACATTGTTGTTATGGCGACAAACTTAGATAAGATGGTGTTAGCTAGCCAGGCGGACTTAGAAACAGGCCCTACCACCAACCAAACCGAGCAGAAAATGTTGCGTCCGCTGGGAACTGAACCCGGGACCTCTGCGTCTGAGACAGGTGGTCTTACCACTAGTCACTAGACCATTATATAGAATTTGGAAGGAATTATACGACTGAAAAGTGCACTACTAAAATATTCTGCTATTTGGATTATCACGACCATAAAATCTCGATTTTATCGACATAATAATATCGTTTAGCTAAAGATATTAAAGTATCGACTAATCTCAATTATCACCGCAACATTGTAACAACGAGCATTATTTTCAATTTGCAGCGGCGCGCTCATTTCTCTCAATTCTGCGACAAAACGCAAACGCGGGATAGCACGTTTCGTGGCAGCAAACGCGGTTCCATTTATATGTCTGGGATTACCGCGGTGAATCCGTCGCGGGTAATGGTACGAGCTCGGTTACCCTAAGCTTTTTTCGATAAATGTTCGATTAGTTTAATCCCGCTAACTGTATGAGGATTTTTGTGCAGCACCAGAGAGCTAAACTAGGAACATGTTATATAGCTTTTTAGTGTTCTGAAATCCTTTTTGGCTTGTTCCAAGAATATGAAATTGGGTGGCTAGTCTAAAGGTGTGACCAAACATAAAGCGGTAATCGTGCGCGGCTGCCACGCGCGGCTGGCCGCGCTATGATTAGACGACTGCCGCGCGCGGCAGTCGCGAGCTACTTACCGCGCACGGCGAACGCCGCGAACGGTGTAGTGTTGGTTCGCCAGTGGTTGTGTGTGGACGGATGTATTTTATCAAGTAAAATGGATAACGAAACAGCAATTCGTCTTATTGAAATATATGGCTCTCATAGTCCATTATGGGATACTAGGGAGCTACAACACACGCGGCCGCTTTCATTGTGGTTTGAATACGAATAAAGAGCGCGGCGTGTCTCGGACATCCCGCGTAGCACTGCCGCGCAGAAGTTATAAACTAGTCACGCGGCAAATTAGTGTCTTGCGAATACCGCGTGTAGCTGCCGCGCACCTTGCACGCCGTGTTTGGACACACCTTTAAGAAGTATTTGAGTAAATGATGTGTGGATTTTTTTTTTACCCGAGTAAGGCAAAGCTAAAGGAGGATTATGATTTTAACTGGCTATGTACATATGTCTGATTCCTCATAACTTGAATCACAGGTAATAACTATAAAAAGCCTATATCGTACAAAGAACAGAAAAAATATTATGTATGAATCCGGTTATTATACGATAACCGATGTTATTTTGTTATGATGTCTTGTTTGTACCTTTTTAATTGTTATTCTTGTCGTAAATGAATTTAAGCTTTTAACTTTTTTTGTCATAATAAAGATTGTCATTTAAATAATATCGAACTGTAAAGCCTCATTGTCATGACTTTAACACAATTGCATTAAAAAAAAAAAGTTCTAAAATACAATGTAACTGTACCTTTAACAAAGAACCTATAAATTATACAAACTATGACATTTATGTCTAATTAAATACAAAAAAATATGCAGAACTTGTGCAAGTAGGTAATAGTTTTTCTTTAGTATCGCATGCTGTTTACTGCCTTGTTTATAAACTAGGTCACCGAGGCACCTTATGAATACCTCGTAAATGACGTGTCACCGATTGTATACTAACTTTAATCGCCAAAGCAGTGATACTTCAACTGAATGAGACTAAATTTAAATCTTGTATAAAACGCACACTATGCAGGCAGGCAGGCAGCCATACTATAAGTTGGGGTATACATCGCTGATAAAAATGCTTGGCTGAATGCTGGTCCTGCTCCACAACCACAGCTAATTGATTAACATTTGACAATAATACTGTGTACTATGTGCTATAGAGCTACCATTGACCGGGTAATATGTCTTCTAAAAAATGAACATTACAGAAAGAAGTGTATCGTGTACGAGTAAATGATTTGAGTTAAGGAGGTGAGACCAACCAAGTTGGAAAATTGCCAGGCTAATCAAATGATGGATGTAGAAAATGTTAGATAAACAAACTAAATAGTAGCAAGTGAAAACGCGTTGGTGCTGCAGCACTAAGCGCTCCTTAGGGATCAGGTCGTTACCAGGTAGATTGATGAGAAGAACAACACTTCTGTTTGAACTTAGCTTTAGCAAAGTTATTTTAGTTTTCCATTAATCACAGCGCAACATACACACACATGTAGGTCACAATATTTTAATTGGTTTCGGTTGAGCTTTTTTTATAATAACACCTTTAATTTATTCTCTTAATTTATTAAAACGGACACACTTACCTATGTGTTTATTATTCTAGCGAATAACACTCGTGGGTTGCAGCTGAAAATCAGCGTCAGGTGGTATACCTTGAGTTGTCATTTGACATTATGCTGAGCTGAGACCCTTTTGGCATTATATTCTGTATCAGTTATCTGTTTTTTTTTAATATTTTTAAGGTGTATTTTTGCTGTAATGCCATTAAACGCGTTTTTCTTTCTTTCAAAGTACATAGTTTAGTCAGGATTCTTAGAACTTAGGTACCGTGCCCACACCTGCTTGTGAATTTATATATTTTCTAGGCAGTCGTGTACAGTTGTTTCACGGCTAAAAATCAACTTCATTATTTAAAACAAACCCACTTTCACAACAGAAAACACATTTGAAATTCAAAACTACAGCTCTAAACATCGTGTACTGCATATTTAACACAGAAAATTCACTGAAAATAACGACGATCTCATTAAAAGTTTGACTGTAACTTGAAATTTAATCACTCGACTGCGCTCACCACTGGAAGTGTTAAAACAATTTTTTGTCTAATGTTGGAACAATGGGAAAACCACTAGGAACTGGTAACTGGTTTAATAAAGACTGGCTTGACAGCACACATCATTGTACACATACTCCATTGAAAAAAAAACATTAGACATTAAAAAATAACCTTTTTTACTGTCCGTTCAACCGATTTCGACTTCTATTCCGTAGGCATAAGGATGGCATTAAAAGCAAAAAAGTGGTTACAATACCAACTATTTACTGCAGTTGCCTTTCGTCATGCCACCAATGCATTAGAAGTCAAAATCGATTGAACGTACTTTAAAAAAAGTTTACTTAAATGTCTAATCTTATTTCAAATGGAGTCTAAGTAGGACACACTAAAAAACATATTTAGCCTAACTACTTCGGCTGTTTCAGGAATAATTAAAGTTTGACAAGAATTTTTAGAAGTTAACTTGGTTTAATAAAAGTGATACACAACAGCCAGCACAGGTTTTGGTTACATGTTGCATAAAGTTATGTGGTCACTTTTTGTGTTACATGTTGACGAAAGTTTGGTTATGTATAAGTAAACATTTTTTTCAGTGCAGATTAAAAAAAATGTTTATAGCAGTATTTTTGATTCAGTTGCGATAAGAATGCTGGAGCTTTTACACGATTTTTCAGCCACAATTTTCAAAGTTAAGACTGCTGTATTGTTTTATTAATAGAAGTACAATCCATGATACCATGATATCATCATGGTACCCAAGAGTATAGTTTAAATCACGTATTCAACAACCATAACACACGATCTATTGCTGCTGACAGATTCAATGTACCCAGAGTCACCAATTACTTTGGTGACAGAACCCTAAAGAAACGTATATCATATCTATTAAATAGTCTACCGGCAGACATAAGGAGTGAAACAAATAAAAATAGATTTAAAAGTAAGTTAAAAAAATATTATTTGGATATGTGTGATTAAGTATTATTGTCTAGAAACTCACTGACCCCACAGTCAAACCATTGCAATGGTTTTGTGGGGCTAAGTTTATAAGTTAGGTACAGTCGCGGAATGAAAAGGTTGACCAGTTTTCAAATAAATTCATTTACGCGTTGCAAGCACATATTACCTTTTTAAACTGTGTAACACGAGAGTGTTGTTTAACTGTTTGACAACAAAGTTCAAAATTACTTAGGCGAATGCTCCTTGACTATTAATAGTTGAACTAAAACCTTTTTATTGTTTGATCTTGCCATTGCGTTGTGTCAAGTTTGATAAATCTAATCATTACAGCCTCTTCGCTTTTAATGATTAAAACCTTTAGTTATTATTCTAAGATTAAAACTATAAATGTGAATAACAGTTCCTGTCAATGTCATCATTGCTATTTCTTGTATTCGTGTTAATATTTTACAATGCCGAGAAATTTAAATATTCAAGAAAGAGCAGATATTATTGATCAACACGAAGATGGCTACACTATCAGTGAAATATCGCGAAACCTAAATTTAACCAGGTATACTGTGAGTTTCTGGATTCGAAGATATGCTGAAGAAGGTGAACTGATTGATCATCGTCATAATTCTGGTCGCCGCCCCTTCCTTAGTGCTGCACAAAAAGCCGACATGAGACGACAATATGAAGATAACGGTTTTGTGTCAACCAATTATTACGCTGAAATGTATGAAGTTTGTCCAAGAGTAATAAGAAACGCCTTACACTCCATGGGATTACATTATAGACGAAACGCAAATAAAATTGCTATGACTGATGCTCATAAGACAGCACGCTTGGAATTTGCACGCATGCATTTGAACGACGATTGGAGTACGACAATATTTACCGACGAAAAATGCTTCAAATCGAGCCAACATGGGAGGCTACATTTATGGACATATAACGGTACGAGATATACAGAAGACCATGTAGTGCCCAATTTTAGTTCCGGACGAATTTCGGCTAATATATGGGGATGGATGTCAGCGGCTGGCATAGGCGAGCTCGTTCTATTACCTTCAAAGGCAAACGCAACACACTATATGTCGGTTCTGGAAGAGAGTATGCTGCCAAGTGTCCGAACCGTTTATCCGGCTGACGATTTCTCTGAGATTAGTTTTATTCAAGACAATGCTCGCACACACACCGCTCGTATTGTGAGTGAATGGTTCGACCGGCACCGTGATATAAAAAAAAATAACTGGCCAGCAAAATCTGCAGATATGAATCCGATAGAGAACCTATGGGGTTTAATGGTGCAGCGTTGGGAGAACAGAAATGAAAGAACCAAAGAAGCCATAGAGAACCACTGCCAAATGATCTGGGAAGAAATGAGAGGAACGAACCTATGCTCGAGCCTTGTGGGTTCCATGAGAAATAGGCTACAAAGTGTAATTGATGCTCGTGGTGGTTACATCTCTTATTAAACACTTATACTTATACAGTTATTCCTTATTTTCAGTTAAGATTGTGGGCTAATAATAAATCCCAATCGACATATTTTCACAGAAATGATTGTTTGTTTTGTTGAAATATATTTTACTAGCATTAAATTCGTTTGATTTCTGTGAACACGGGTATACACCAGTGATTCAAGTAGCATGGCAAGTTTAACTCGTTCCTAAGTCAATTAAAAAGATTAGATTGAAATCTACACATACTTATGATATTATATTTACAAATAATTATGATTTTCAATGTTCTGCTCGCAAAACCAAAGTTCGATATTTTGCGGTCCTCTTTTCTGCTTTCTGAAATAACTGAGGAACGAATGATAAATAGTTTTTTTTTAAATAACGCCTCTCCAAAATGCAAAGAGGTCAATTCTCTCTCATAGTGAACGTATCTGTGGGCCATGTAGTGAAATGACATTCATTATGACGGAATGTATCATACTCGGTCGATAAAGCAGATACTGATAACTTAGACAGCAAGCAAAAACAGATCTTAAGGTGGTCAACCTTTTCATTCCGCGACTGTACTTACCATGTTAAATAAATAAATGATAGGATTGAACATTCATAATTCAAAATTCAAAAGTCATTTATCCAAATTAGGCTGTGAATCAGCACTTTTCGAACGTCAAAATTACATAAGACAGTCCAGAAAAACGCCCACGCTTCACCACTTTCTAGTGCTTTAGCTGGGAAGAAGAAGTGGCGCAGAAAACTCCCAAGCAGCACAGCTGTCTGTTCAGATAGAAAAACTTGATTCTATAGAATATTATTATAGGTGGGCAAAGTACATTTTTTTTTTTCTCTATGTCAGCGAACACACGTCAATATACCAGTAAATACAATGAAAATTATACTCAAGTAAAAAACCTTTAAAAAATAAAAAGTAAATAAAACTTAAAACCTAAATAAAAGTCTCCAGGCATAAAGGGTGGGCCCGCTTACATATTCAATGCTGGATTATGTTCATATATCTGTAACACAAATGATAAACTAGGACCATCGAAGTATGTATAACAAATAAACAGTTAATTACTAATAACAATAATGAAACCATGGACAGCAAGATGACTAGGCACCACAAGCAGCACCCGTTCACGAGCATAACCCAAAGATCAGCCATTACCCCCCCTCGCCATATTTGAGGGAAGGAGGCAACCCGACCCCCGACGCTACCGCAAGCAGTGACATCTAAGGGAGCATGACGAACTTGCTGCCGGTTGCTCAGGCAAGAATAATAATTATGATCAATTGTCGAGGTCGCTAGCTAACCACATATTTCAATACAACTGCGAAGCCAGGCATGGTAAAGCTATTAGTATTACATAAATAAAAAACCAGTGCATTTTTTTATAGGAAACTTACTATGAAATAATTCCAAATGTTACAGAAAAGAAACTAACTGTATATATTATTCATATAATATTTTTCTCCCCTAAAAGTGACCTGTCAAAGAAAGTAAACAGCGTTTTATATTACAATATTTACGTCCGTAACATTTATAAAGGAGTAATGTCTGACTCAGAATGATTTATGGTTTCATTTATTAGTGTTAGTTCTCACCATTTTTTACACCTGGGCGTTTCAATGAGGTAGTAGAAAAGGGTTTCAACAATTGAGCAGTCGTAAGTCGTGGGTAGCTATTCAGGTCTGGTCTGCAATATCCAGGGCCGAATTTAGGGCAGGGCAACAGGGGCTCTAGCCCCGGGCCTCTACAAAGAAGGGGTCTCCACAATTTGTTTTATTTTTTATAAAAAAAATATACATATACAGTCATAATGAAGTTTTTGGAAGGTTAAGGTACTTACTGCTCCGTCTCCAAAGTTCGCCCAAATGACTAGCTTCTGCCCGCGAGTCGCAAGGTACACAATATAACAGACCCACCGTGATGCGTCTCATCGCCCGCCCGCGCTATTACTTTGTTTTCGCTCAGCGTTCTTTCTGACTTTTTTCTTTTCGCTCGGTTGATGATGAGATGATGTTAATTATGACGTGTTAAGAATTGGGCAATCAAATGCAAAAATTAAAGAATTTTTCAAATCCGACTGTTTGTTCTAGACATAAGCGTGTTCAAACAAACAAACAAACATTAGTATAGATAGAAAATTGAAAAAAAAAAAAAAAATCCTCTGTTCCGAAAAAAAGGGGGCCTCCACTCCACTTTTAGTTGCCCCAGGGCCTCCACACCTCTAAATCTGGCCCTGGAAATATCTATTACCTCGAGGGCAGGGGAGGGTTGATTTACGTTCCCACCTAGTTTGTATATTTTATACCGATGCTACGTAGGCCTCGTAGTAAATTTGAGCCCGGTGACACAAGCTGTGCATGAATAATGTACAGCACTTTATTTTCTGTGCACACGCGAGCATTGTCGAAAGAAAAGTGAGGGTTGGATGTCAGCTCTTTGTACAATGGAAAAGAGGCCTTGTGTTTTGATTGGTAGAAAGAATTAGCTTCTACCCGCGGCTGCGCCCGCGTGGCTTTTCTTAAATAAAAGTAGCATAAGTTACTCCTTATAACATCAGCTATCTAACAGTGAAAGTCCCGTCAAAATCGGTCGAACTATTTCGGAGATTATCTGGAACAAACAGGCAGCAAGACTGACAAAAAAAAAAAATGGTAATAAGTACAGTGGCCATAGGCCGAAGCCTTACCGGACGGCGCCATGCCGTATTCGTGCCACATTACAATGGGCTAACCGTGCACCATATTCCATGTGCCAACTACTCGACTGACTGTCGAGACACGAGATGCAGACTCGGCTGCACTACATTATCCACAATAGCTTTCCTGGTGTTGAAGCAATATGCTATGATGGAAAGCTATTGTGGATAATGTAGTGCAGCTGAGTCTGCATCTCGTGTCTCGACGGTCAGTCGAGTAGTTGGCACATGGAATATGGTGCACGGTTAGCCCATTGTGTAATGTGGCACGAATACGGCATGGCGCCGTCCGGTAAGGCTTCGGCCTATTGTGAGGTCCTTGTTTACAATAGGTACAACGCTCGGGCACTTTTTCGTTAGATACGGTGGCATGAATTGTTTCCTTCTTCGATGGTGATCTAGTAGGATGCGATGAGTTCTGTGCCTTAACCGTCACATCAAGCATTAATAATGTTCATTAATTATAAAAATAATAATTTTATTGACTTCGTGTCTTCGTAAGCGGTTACTATTACAGAAAATAAAAACAGCATTAATTATGTCATAAACCACACACGCCTGAAAAACCAGTACTTACCTATCTAAAATTTTATTTCTTCTCTTCATTGTTTCATTTATTTTTCTAAAATTATGAATTCGGTTTTGCATTTCATTCTGGTACAAAGAAAAGTCCCACATAGCGGAAGTCTGTTTCACGTTCCGTTGCGTGCTCACAAAAGGTACAAACAGTACTCATTTTTAATACTGTATGTATTTTACTGCTTAATTAAGCCGTGTGGGGGGCGTTTGTGGTGTTAGGTAACAGTAACACCGTTGTTTTATATTACCTCCCGTACGCCCGTCGCCTGGCATAAAACCTAAAAGAATATGTTCACTTTTGCAAGTTTGCTGTGTGGCAACACTGGCAACCCTGAGTGGTTTAGCGAATTTTGTGTGTTTTTAATGTCTGGAGTCTATAATTTTTTATGAGGGGACGGTAGAAGAAAATTTTTAGGCTGTCTCTGGCTGGGATTAATAATAATAATAAATAATAACAAAAAGTTTTATTAATTTCTAAACTAGTGTTACAATATTTAGGTATGACACTGGATCCCACACTAGATACCCTGTTTCGCAGGATCCAGTCTCTTTCGACTGATAATATGAATCAATAAAGATAGATTAATAATGAAAATGTATAAATTATATATATATATATATATATATATATATATATATATATATATATAATTTATATTTTTAAGGATATGATCTAATTGTTTACATATTATTATGACACTATATTATAATTTGCATGCTAACATAAGCTGAATATGGTGAAACCGTACCTGTATAACATCTTTGTAAACCCATATTATGCGAATAAACTGATTGATTGATTGAAATGTATAGCGTTATATTAAACATTAGCTGAAGACCGCGGCTTCGCCCGGGTGGCTTTTTTTCTAAAATAAGATTAGTCTAAGTATAACATCAGCTATGTGCCAGTGAAAGTCCCGTCAAAATCGGTCCAGCAGAGATTAGCCCGAACAAACGAACAGACAGACAGAGCCGTATAAACTGTCATATGCATTGAGTAAAAAGCTGTTATTTCGACATTACAAACAGACACTTCAATTTTATTTATTTGTATAGGTTACGGGGTCATCATCATCATTTCAGCCGAAAGACTTCCACTGCTGGACATAGGCCTCCCCCAAGCACCGCCACTTCGACTAGTTCAGTACTTCCCGCAACTAGCGGATTCCTGCAGCCTTCACAAGGTCATCGGTCCACCTTGTGGGAGGCTTTCCAACGCTACGTCTTCCGGAACGCGGTCGCCACTCCAGAACCTTTCGGCCCCATCGGCCATCTGTTCTGCGAGCAATGTGCCCTGCCCATTGCCACCTAAGTTTGATAATTCTTTGGGCTATGTTACCTTGGTTCTCCAGTGGATCTCTTCATTTCTGATTCGATCACCTAGGAAAACTCTAAGCATAGCCCTCTCCACCTCCAGATTACGGGAGTAAGATTCGATAAACATCATAACTGTTGAGCACAGTACTGTATATTCTTCTATCTGGACACAATGATAAACAATGTAAATCAGAAGAAAAGACAACAAATACCTATAGAGAACGTTACAATTCTACGCATTCATGATACTTTGAATATTCCTTTGCCATACAAAAGATACAATAATACGTTATATTTTCATTTGTTACCGCATTCATTTCTACAGGGCGATACTTCAGCGTCCAATTATTTTATGACAAGATTTTCTTCATCTTTTAGTCAACTTTTCTTACAATCTCAAGCTCTTTTTTTAATAAGCTAGTTAATTAATACCCCTCTTCCAACTTTTAGGGTTGTCATCATCCTTCCCCAATTAATTGGGGGGTTTTCCATAATCGCCACGCTTGGTAGGCGGGTTGGCGATCGCAGTATGGTGTTAAAAATGCATAGAGAATGCTGCTGCCCATTCCCTAGTAAGTCCCTTAGTCGCCTTTTACAACACCCACGGGAGGAAATGGGGTGGTGTTATTCTTTACGTCTGGCACCATACGGTACAAACACGGTATTAGGGTTGTAATAAAAAACAATGCCTCTTTGGCCAAGTAGTTGTTAGCGCTACTGCATGAGGTACTGAGTTGAATTCCCAGGTCGGGGCCAGGTTTGCGGGTTTGTCCGAAAGGGATACCGTGGCCGTGGCACACAGGCAACTGAAGGAGCTCGTGGGTTTTAGTCAGTAAAAGTCTGACACGCCTTCCCGCTCCACTCAGAGCGGGAGAAGTTATTAGATAATTTATCACCCAAAAAAAATATATAATAATTTGTCGGGCAAGTGTGTTATTGGGCTTTTTCCATCAGGAATTTCTCAGTAGCAGCTCGAAGTTTGGATCTGTGCTCGGTTGATGACATTAGACGCGCTCCTTATCATATGGGACTTAAACGTATCTGGCAAAATGTGGGCGTAGTAAGGTAACCTAATCCTTATTATGTCCGTATCCAATATTATTTTTATCTGACACCAATTTATTTTATTTAATTAAACATACACACGTTGCAGTATAAAACTTATTTTCACTTCTCATGCTCTAAAAGTTTTTACACTCTACTTTATATACATCCTCGCTCGCAAGCTCTCTCGGATGGATAAACGTCTCGCGTAAAATGGTGCGTTTTATGCACTTGATGTACAATCTACTATTACATCCGCCACCTCACACTTCAGGTCCAGGTGAAAACCAACGTCAGGCACTAGTTGTCTGGCATTTATGCTGAACTGGGCCTTTTTAGCGCAACCGGGCACTTACCTGCAAATTTCTTACATCGCACTTTACGCTTTTTGTTATTTTTTATTATCTACTGTAAATTATATTGTATCATGTGTGTCACTTTCACATTTAAAACATTATATTATATATTATAATATTATATAATAGTATATAGTATAGTATAGTATATAGTATAGAATATAGTATGGATGGCGGTAAAGAATATTTTTGGTTTCAAAGCAGTTCAGTCACTATTAGATATTGCTGTTTTTGTTGCAATCATATAATTTCAACGATTATATAGAAAGAAGAACAAAAAAAAAAAACATTTATTTAGCACAGATTAAAACCTTTTAATCTGTGCTAATCTTGTTCTTGATTAAATCTTGTTCTTCTTTCTATATAATCGTTGAAATTACTCATTTTATTATTCATTGTGGCACCCTATGTAACAGTTCTACATTTATATCTGTAATTTTTATGGTGTACATAATAAAGAGTATTCTATCTATCTATCTATCTATAATATAATGTTATAAATGTGAAAGTAACTCTGTCTGTCTGTCTGTCTTTCTGTCTGTCTGTCTGTATGTTACGTTTTCACGCCTAAACTACTGAACCCACCGTCATGAAATTTGGCAGAGATATAGCCTAGGATATGGAGAAGGACATATGCAATTTTTTTACACGATAACCGACATCTACGCGGGCGGAGCCGCGGGCAAAAGTTAGTTTTGATATAAGTGGATGTTGCTACCTTTGCCATCTACACGATTCATTTTCATCCTTTCCTCATCTTTCCTAACAATCTCAAGCTCTTTTAATGAGTAAGTTAATTAATACCATCTTCTTTAAAGGGTGGTAATAAAAAACACTTGGAAGAACCTAAACTGCATTATTAAGTCAAAGTCATAACAAGATTCCCCAGGAGAGTAATCACGTCGAATAAAAAATAAACTAGGGCAATAAAAAGGAAATATCGAGGCAGTTTCTTTTACAAGATATTATCTTGGGTTAACTGTACGGGGAAAAACTTAACCCGTTTTTTGTATCAACAGTTCATTTCCGAGCTCTTTAGTTTGTTTATTTATTCGTTTTTAGGGTTCCGTAATCAACAAGGAACCCTTATAGTTTCGCCATGTCCGTCTGTCTGTCTGTCTGTCCGCGGTTTAGCTCAAAATCTATTGGTACTAGAAAGTTGTAATTTGGCATGAGTATACACGTTACTGACGCCGAAAAAAAAGTTAAAAAAAAATTTGAAAAAAAAAAAAAAAAACAATTATTTAGCTATATAATAGGTACCTCCCCTACATGTAAAGTGGGGATGATAATTTTTTTTTTCGTCCTGCCCATAGTGTGGCATATCGTTGGATAGGTCTTTCAAAAATATTAGGGGTTTGGGAAGACCGTTTTTTGATTAAGTAAACCGTTCGTGACTTATCAAGCTTTAAAGTACCAATTTTCGTTAGAGTCAAGTGTCCCCCCCTCTACCAACTAAACGGTTGTAGTTAGAAATTCAATTGTCACGGCAGTAGTACTTATATATAACGAAGTTAAAAGAAAAACTATCACAGCTAAGTAGGCTTTACAATTTACCGAGTAATTGGCGACCAAATTACATTTACAGTTGAAAAAAATGTTCTCCCATACATTCTGTATAGGAAAACATGTTTTTCAACTACATGTTAAGTTTGTTCTTGGGATAAATTCATCCCAACTACGGAACCCTTCATTGTGCGTGGTCCAACACGCACTTGGCCGGTTTTTTGTATATCAACAATTCATTTCCGAGCTCTTTAGTTTGTTTATTTATTTGTTTTTGTTTTTAGTTGTAAAACTTTGTTTCGTTTTGTTGAAATAGAAGGTTGAAAGGTGGAAAAGATTTTATAAGGTTTCAGCCGTATCTATAATGGAAGTATTAGGGCCCGTACACACGTACACACGGCTACATATCAAACTATAAGTATCCAGTATAAGCTGATCTCGCATTGAATAGGATTTCCGTACAATGAGAGGTCAGCTTATACTGGAAAATATAGCTTGATATGTAGCCGTGTGTACCACAACCCCACCACATCACAGCGACAAAATGTAGGGAAGCAGTCATCATCATCATCATTTCAGCCGAAAGACGTCCACTGCTGGACATAGGCCTCCCCTAAATGCAAATGGGGATTTGCCATAATCGCCATGCTTGGCAGGCGGGTTGGTGATCGCAGTATGGTGTAAAAATGCATAGAGAACGCTGCTGCCCATTCTCAGTAAGTCCCTCAGTCGCCTTTTACGACACCCAAGGGAGGAAATGGAGTAGTGCTATTCTTTCAAGCAAGCAAGCAGTGGTTACGTGTTAATAGTGTCGCTGCAGCTTCATGCAGTTGCGTTGAGGTAACTACAAAATTTAGATGTGGGTACGTTGTCGCTAGTAGTTGGGATGTGATTACGTTTTGTCTAGTATTTGCAGAGAGATAGATCGTTGAGTTTGCGATGTGGCCAGCCGCTACTACGCGGTCTTGCTGGTAGTTGCGTTGTGACTGCGACGTGGCCTTGATGTGGTCGGTATCGCCCACACGGTATATTTTGACAGCCAAATATTGTGCTCTGTGTGAAGAAACTATTCATTTTCATACAAATTAGTGCCCGTCCTCATGTTGTCGTTATGGTACGTGTGATCGGGCCCTTAATAAAAGGTAGCTATATTGATTTTCCCGACTTGCTTTGCAAGTTCTAAAGCAACAGTTGTTACTGTATTTATTATGTATACATGTATTTTTTCTATTCTTCCTACGAATAGTGATTATGCCATTCGTTTGTGACTTCAAAAGTGGTGTGATTATGTTAAAAGTCAGGCCAGGTATTCGCAGTATTGCAAATAGCTGGTTACCGATTTCTATGAATATTCAGGTCATTCAATAAGTGTGTCATTATTGTCACTACGGATAAGAAGTTATTGCTTCTACGTAGAACAGTCAACCGCTAATCAGTGGCAACAATTTGACATTGACATCGCCTTTATGTCGTAGAAGGTAAGACAATTTTGTGCAACAACGTGCAACGGATTGTGTTTCCACTGATGTGCGTTTAATTGTACGTCGCAGGTGATTATGGTTAGCTAGTTAATAGCTTAACTAGTTTCCATATAATGGGAACAGCTTCGAGTTGCGAATAATTGATTTACATTGCCTGTTAATGAAGCACCAGATTACTAAGTTAGATCAGCTTTCGCATAAGCGCGACCTGCATATTTTCTCTGGTTTCCAGAAGTGTAGGTTTTGAAATCAGGTGATTGTCTGTAAGTAATATTATCGAATTCCAGACATAACGAAGATTGGATCATCTACTTATGCCAATGGTATGTAGTTAAAAATAACTTCGTAGAGGAAGGAGGATTCCTCACTGAAAATAGATTGGACTGTGCGCGCCTCCGTCTGATTCAGTTTCGAGCACTCGCAGGACCCGTCATGAAACACGGATCAAGGAGTCAAGCATGTATGCGAGTCATGTATAAGCCCCAGATTTTCTACATACATCAAAATCACGTTACAAACCCACAACAGAACAAACTTGTCGTTCTATGTACCTTTACAAATGTATAATTATTCTAATTCATAACACAAGCAAGCAAAGTGACAAGCTGTCTAAACCCCAGACTAAAAGCTTGCTTCAAAAAAAAATTCGCGGAACAGAAATGTATTAAAGACCAATTCCCCCATTCCTTAGGCCCGTTGGACATGGCTCAGTTCCTTTACGGTACGGCGGCGGCGTAGTGGAAGAGCCGCACTGCAGAATAATCGTGTGAGCATCTCATATGGAAAATCACCGGTTCTATGGTTTACGGCGTCGGCACCGTGTCGTTGTGCTGCCGTGTCGTCAACAAACTTCCATAGTGATCAACACAACACTAACAACCGTGCTTACAAACGGCGAATAAACAATAAACATACCTTTAAACGGCAAAAAAAACGTCTGTGTAAAACGGGTCTCAATCGTGTTCCTCTCTTTATCGATGTGTTGTCGAGGGTATGAAAACAACTGTGTTGTTGATGTTCTTGCATGTTGTATTCATTGTTTTGTGTACGATGCCGTGGCTTCTACTGTAACATACCGTTCCTGTGTTTGTGTACTGTTTTTGTGGCGAGTGCTTCGAGAAATTATTGTTTATTGAAATTCTATTTGATATAAGTATTATTTGACTTACTGAAACTAGATTAATATAAAGAAGTAAGCTATCAAGCTTCGTTCTTTCAGACTTGTTTTGTTTCGAACTAACGTCTATTTATTTTAATATTTTTATGGCTCTTTACCGATTTGTTGTCGAGAAAAGAACTGTGTTGTAGATGTTGTTGCATATTTTATTCAAAACCCGGATTGATTTTAACTGCCACTGTTACATAAAAGATTTTATCCCTCTAGAGGTATTGTAACAAAGCCTTCATGCAAGGTGGTTACGTATCGAAATACAAGGAAACAATAAACTGTTTGAAATAACATATATTTAAAAAGAATACTCCTTCTTAAAATAATACACGGTAGCCTTTAAGGGACTACCGCATAAATAATTTATTACTTATATCAAACACTTATACTAAGTTATCCTTTATAATAAATAGGTAGGTGACTATAGCTGTCACTTATAAAGGCCAGCCAGCTCAAACTTCAGCCGAAAGAACTAAGGTCGTGGGGAGTTGGAGATAAAGCCAGTACTGTTCCGATTTGAAGTTCAGATTAAAATATAATAAAAGATTGAATTATTAAGGTGTAACCTTCCAATTATTTTGTAAGTAAACAATTAGTAAATGGGCGCCAGGGATTTAGAAAATCCCGGATCCCAGAGCCAACGAAGATGTCCAATATTCTTCCAGATTCAGATAACTGAGGATGTCGAACTCGGGTTCCTTAATTTAAATTTCTGATAAAGAACGGGTTCCCAATATTTATTGCGTGATTTCTCCTGATGATGTACCGTTCCTCTATTTATCGACTATTTTTATGGCAAGTGATGTATGGCTTCGGGAAATTGTTGTTTATTGAATGTTTGTTTAGTACCAGCAAGTAGTTAGGGTATAATATTATCTGTACCAATGAATTGGCTACCTACTGCTTGTAAATTCAGTCTAAGGTTTATTTAATTTAATTTATTTACTAGTTGCTGCCCGTGGCTTCGCCTGCGTGGCTAATTTCTAAAATAATAGTAGCCTAAGTTACTCCTTATGATATCAGCTAAGCTGCCAATGAAAATCCCGTCATAATCGGTCAAGCCGTTTTTGAGATTAGGCGGAACATACCTACAGACAGTCAGATAGACAAACATTAAAAAAAAATATGAATACCGTATATACTTTATATACGGTAGTCATAACAAAAAAATAAAAATAAAAATTTGTTTGAAAATATTTTTTTGTTACATACATATTTTGAAACTATACAATATATATTTTTTTTTTCATAGCAATATGAATTTAGTAAAAGGCTGTTATTTTGACATTAAAAACAGACACTTCGATTTTATTTATTTGTATAGAAGATTTAGATTACAAATTATAACACCTATACAGACTAATCCAAGGCGATGTTTTATGCAGCAATGTCTACACAGATTTACAAAAAATTTAATAATAACAATTATAACAATTTTATTTATATAAACATGACAACGTTTATAATATCAGACCTCTTTCAAGAGAGATTTCAGTAGGAAACTATTTTCTTCAAAAATGGTTATTATATTTTGTTCCTTTCAAAATGTACGTACAGTCGCCAGGACATCAAGGCCGCCTTCCGAATTGGTTATAATCGCTCACAGCGCTCAAATCGTCGCACATGCGTTCCGATTTAGATATTACGATTATGACAGCCGAGGGCTGTCAACAATTCGGAACGCTTGTGAACGCGCTCACGGTGCTCACTCAATGTCAAAACGATATTAGAGTATTTCTCTGTGTATACACCAAAAATTTCTTCTTCTTAGGTTAGGTAGCAACTGTAGCCAAAAGAACAATTTTGAAAATGCCACGTTAGGCTATGATGCGATACAAAACAAAACAGCACAACTGTCATTTTTGACAGCCTTCACGGCGATATTAGTAAAAGGCATGGTCGGCGTTATCGCAAGATGTCGAATGTCATGACGTCATCCACGACGTTTCACGGGACATCGTTATCGCGCTCACGCTAATTCGGAACGGGCTTTAGCACGCGAATATCGATATTATCGCAACTCGGAACGCAGGGCAAGTTACCAAAAACTGTCAAAATTTCTCATTCAATTTTGAACTTAACTATCAACATTTTAAGTTTTAAAATCGTTTAGTGAATTTTGACAGTTTCGTATAACCATATGTGCTGGCCACAATAGCCACCAAACATACCAAAATGTGTTCAAGCCGCTTGCTAATAAATAAAATAACGGCGTGGCAAAGTGCTCGTAAAAGAATTTTCCTTGAAATCAACATTGTTATACCACAATAAAATACATCTGCGGGGTTTCCAGACCTAGCAATATAGAACGACTCAATTTTGCCTGAAATCTTGTAATAAACGCCGCGCTAAGACGAGCCATAAAAGGAAAATTCGAGAAAAATATGTTTGCAGTCGAGAACTGGAAGGTTTTTGGTATCTTTGTTATGAAACTTTAAAGCTAGAGTAACAAAGTATGTTTGAAAAATAAAGAAAAACATGAGCGTATGTGTATCGTTAACGGGTTGAAGCTCAACTTTGTCGCATGTCAAAATTAAATCGGTTTAAAGAATTCATGCTCGTAAAAGTTTTTATTTTTCTTTTTAAGCTATTCAAAGTCAAAGTCAAAGTCAAATAATTTATTTCAAATAGGCACGAAGATGCACTTTTGAACGTCAAAAATTACATGAATAGTTAATTGATTCTAGTTGCGCCTTCCAAAATGTAGTTATGTATGGAGAAGAATGGGCAAGAAACTCCATACTTACTCTTTTAAAATGTTAACAATAGTTTGTATACATTAATTAATATTTATAGGTGAAGACTATGTACCTAGAATAAAAAAATAAAAAATATAAAAAAAATTCATCAAAATTACTTACCACAATTGGTAAAAAGCATAGCTTCTATCGCGGGCCTTGAGCGCGGGGACCGAATCCAGAAATTCCGTAACGAAAAAACCTCACGCTCCCCACTCCGACGGTTTTACTACACCAGTACCCTCTAGTGATCTAATAATTTCTGGCAGTTCTTTTTTCTGTGTACTGCGTATTTTATTCTTATAAATATTAGTTTATAAAATTATGATCTTCACAAAAAGTGATTGTTGATAGTGGGGTTTGAACTCTCGACCAGTCGATTACGAGTACATTCAGTTCCCCTGTTGCACCGCAAGGCTACAACGACTTAATTAAAGCTTGCCAAATAGTTGATACCATTCCAGTTGAACAATTTTTAAACTTGACTAGACGGTTGGAAATGACTCATGTACATGGAATTTTTTCGCTGTCAAAACAGTTTGTCACTCTTTTTTTATTTAAAATTACTTTAGGTTCAACACTTTCGTCTATTTTAAAGTTGTTATTATGCTTATATTTGAATAGTATTTGACTTTGTTTACGTAGTTATACACTTTTACGACGTTCAGCACTTATTTATTTTGTTTTTAAGCTATTGCATAGCTTCTATCGCGGGCCTTGAGCGCGGGGACCGAATCCAGAAATTCCGTAAAGAAAAAAAAAAAAAAAAAATTAATATCAAAGAAAAAGAAATACTGCATAAATAAAATAAATAAATAATTATAATTGCATAAGTTGATACAAAATGCTATGCAATAGCTTTACCGCGGCAGTCCCCGAGTGCCACACGTCTTTTTAGTTGTTGTACCTACCCCACACCAGTTCACCTTTCACTACCTACTTACTATGTAAACAATAGTGACAGGAAGTATTATAAAATCATCAAGATAGACAAAGTGGAACAGCCAATTCAAAGTTTATAAAATTTATATCGGACCAGCGCGCAAGCTTCTTCTATCAAAGGAATGAAGATATTTCAAAATAGGTACACAATTGACGGAGAAATCGGTGAAATTACTAAATAAAAAAATAAGATTTCCCTCGATTTCTATGGGATCCCCATATTAGATTCTGACTTGGTGACCTCGAAAGCATACTCTTCCAAACAAAAAATAATAATTTTCAAAATCGGTCCACAATTGACGGAGAAATCGGTGAACATACAATTAAAAAAAAAATTATATATATATATATATATATATATATATATATATATATATATATATATATATATATATACTAGCTTTTGCGCACGGCTCCGCCACCGTATAGATGTCGTTTATCGCGTAAAAAAGTAGTCTATGTCCTTCTCCATATCCCAGGCTATATCTCTGCCAAATTTCATGACGATCGGTTCAGTAGTTCAGGCGTGAAAACGTAACATACAGACAGACAGAGTTACTTTCACATTTATAATATTATTAGTATTAGTATTATTAGTATTAGTATATTAGTATGGATACTGTCTAACATAAACAGTTCACTTAGCGTCGAATTTTCAATCCTCAGATAAACAGACATATAGGGTTTATGACTCATTGTTACGTTCCGCCTGAGCCGAGTGTGCAAGCGAGAGCGCGGTACAAGCGATAGAGAGGCACGATCGGCCTAAGCGTTCGGCTTGTGTTACGTTATCACGTACAATTATCGTCCGTAAACCGACTTTACAGACAACCAATTTTTTTTTTATATTTATATTTTTTGCATTAGCAATCGTATCTGGCAATTTATTGTACTCCGCTCCTTCGTATTGGTTTGAGTTCGAGTTTCTTGCGATTTCTAGTGTATCCATGGTTTGTTTTTTGAAAGTCAATAATTGACTTTCAAAAAACAAACTATGGATACACTGGAAAATTAAAAGAAAGGGAACCCACTCTCAATTATTGAGAGTGGGTTCCCTTTCTTCTAATTTTCCTGACTAGAGTACATGTTTTGTATATGTATATGACTATAATGTATTTAGTTGTTGTATAGTTTAGTGTCGTTATATATTTGTTTAGTTGATGTAAGGTAGTGGTAATTGTATAAGTATAGTTTTAATTCATTTATTTTGTATCACTTGTAACTGGTACATGTAAGTTTTAGCGGCGCATCCCTTTATTTCAACCAAGTACTCTAGATATTGTTTCACGAGCGCATTATAAGTCATGATTCTAATTTTGTGTGGAATACAATTAGAAAGTCTACGTAGTGACCCCGTAAGTGAAGAAATTTTAGTTCGTATTTTTTCTATGTGGTTCGACCAAGTTAGTCTTGGATCCAGGGTTAGGCCTAAATCACGGTGGAACATACGGTGGAGGTCTGCCCGGCTTGGGCAAAGCACCGCCGTGTCCTTACGGAGGCGATCGGTGGCGGCGATCTCTCGCGTCCGGCCCTGGCCAGGCCATGGTCTGGAGCGAGAGTGTATGGGAGGCAGTCACCTCCTTCTGCGAAGCAGTAATGCTTGCGAAGGAGGAGGCGGAACGTGTGAGGGAGTTGCAGTCTGTGCGCCCTCACGCCCCTAGCCGATTCCCGGCCACCGTAGGCGCGGGCTTGCGGGCGGCGAGCTATGGGCAGCTCGCCGCCCGGTAAGGACCAGGCCCGGATCGACGGCGCGTTGTGTTCCACGCGCGCCTCAAAGGGATATCAGCACGCACTGATGGGGTTCGACGGGACCGGTGCCTGCCAGGGTTGCAGGTTTGTCCGAAAGGGATACCGTGGCTCTGGCACACAGGTAACTGAAGGAATACGGGTGGGTTTTTGTCAGTAAAAGTCTGATACGCCCTCCTGCTTCGCCCAGAGCAAAAGTAGAGGGAGGAGAGAGAGAAGTTATTTGACAATTTCCAACCCAAAAAAAAAGGTTAGTGCTAAATATTATTCACTTGTTGACTTTTGTAAAGTGATGATAGGTAATTTTGCGCTTCTCTGATAACCTCTTCAACATTACTTCCAAAATAAAAGAGGCAGGGTATGGAATAGGTGTCGTCAGAGTGTTGTCGACAATAACGCTGATGTTTTTTTTTTTTAATTATTATCAATTCAGCAATACCGTTGGACCCGGTTGTCATTCGTGGATCTTTGACAGTCGTTACGGGTCGTCAGAAGCCCAAAAGTCTGACAGCCAGTCTTATCAAGGGGTATCGTGTTACCCAGTTACTGGGTTGTGGAGGTCAGATAGGCAGTCGCTCCATGTAACATACTGGTATTCAGCTGCATCCGGTTAGACTGGAAGCCGACACCAACATAGTTGGGAAAAGGCTAGGCAGATTGATTCAGTACATTAATAAACTTCTTCAATTTCAGTGAAAACACGAATTCCGTTAAGTAAAGAAATAAATAGAAGTTGTTTTAAAAGTTCAGAGTAAGATATTAAGCGAAATAGAATTAAGCAAAGATAAAAAAAAATATTTTAAGAAAAAGTTGAATCAAACTTGATGTTGATTGAATCATTTTGAAACATGTCTGGAACAGATATTTGTGAAACAAGACGAAATAAACTTTTTTCTTTATTAATAAAACTTTGGTTGGTTTTATTATTTATTTTATTATTTACTAGCTTTTGCCCGTGGTTCTGCCGCGTGGATGTCGGTTACCGCGTAAAAAAGTGGTCTATATCCTTTTCTATATCCCAGGCTATATCTCTGCTAAATTTCACAACAATCGGCGGTTTAGGTGTGAAAACGTAACAGACAGACAGAGTTACTTTCACATTTATCAAGTAGGGAAGTAGGTATATATATCAAAGTCAAAAGTCAAAGTCAAATCATTTATTTCAAATAGGCACGAAGATGCACTTTTGAACGTCAAAAATTACATGAATAGTTAATTGATTCTAGTTGCGCCTTCCAAAAGGTAGTTATGTATGGAGAAGAATGGGCAAGAAACTCCATACTTACTCTTTTAAAATGTTAACAATAGTTTGTATACATTAATTAATAATTATAGGTGAAGACGATCAATATCAATTATAAGTAGGAATATATATATCAAGTAGGGATAAGTATGGATATACACGCAGTAAAATAGATACAGATATGACATATAAGTATTGAGTACGAAGGTACTGCTTATTTCTTAAGAAATTTCTTCCAGCAGACCTGCGAAAGAAGAAATGAAAAATAAATGTAGACAATAATAGTGTGTAAAACAAGAAGAGAAAAATATGATTTTGTGTCGTTTTAGTTACAATTTAAATAATACCTACCGTTGATTATAGTCTACTTAACTAATTAGATATTTTAGGGTTCCGTACCTCAAATGAAAACAAATTACCCGTTATAGGATCACTCGTGTGTCTGTCTGTCTGTCCGTCCCTCTGTCACAGCCGCGTTGCTCCGAATCGAATGGGCCAATCAAGTCGAAATTTGGTACACATATGAACTTGTGAGGCCCAAACACGGACGTGTAACGTAAATAAATAAATTTTGAATATGGGGGTGACTTTTGGGGGTCAAATTAGAAAAAAAAAAAAAACAATTTTGCGAACTGTAGCGTGTGACATATCAAATGAAAAAAAAAAAAAAATATTGTAAGGATTGCAGATATATATTTTATACTTAGAAAACAAATATTTTTAAAGTTATTTAAGTAAATACATGCAAGTCTACCATTTCTTATCTCCCTTATCTCTGAAAATACTGATTCTGAAAAAAAAAAAAAATTGTTTTTTACTTGGTCATAGACTTCTAACAAGTTTTTCTGTAATCTATAAAGATTACAGAAAAACTTGTTAGAAGTCTATGACCTTTATATAACATGGTAAATCCTTCAATATTGTCCGTACAAACTTAAGAGAACTTGTTTTTCAACTACAATGTTTAAGTTTGTTCTTGGGATAAGTTCATCCCAACTACGGAACCCTTCATTGTGTGTGGCGTCACGCACTTGGCCAGTTTTTATAAATGAAATCATGTTAATTGTATCTCAAAGGAGTACCAAGAAATCATAGATTTTTATTTTTGTATCTATTGCATAGTCAACAAGATTTTCACTCACACATCGCGTTTCACATTTGGTATATTTTTCGTGATGCTTGGAGCATTCCAAGCATCACTGACAAGATTTATTTTATTTTATTTATTTACTAGTTGCTGCCCGCGGCTTCGCCTGTGTAGCTAATTTCTAACATATAAGTATCCTAAGTTACTCCTTATAACATCAGCTATCTACCAGTGAAAGTCCCGTCAAAATCGGTCCAGCCGTTTCGGAGGTTATCCGGAACAAACACAGACAGATAAAAATGGTAAATTTTGTTTTTTTTGTTATAAGTATCGTATTTAATACTTTCATATGCATTTAGTAAAAAGCTGTTATTCTGACATTGCAAACTAGCTTTTACCCGCGGTTCCGCCCGCGTGGATGTCAGTTATCGAGTAAAAAAGTAGCCTAAGTCCTTTTCCATATCCCAGGCTATATCTCTGCCAAATTTCATGACGATCGGTTCAGCGGTTTACGTGTGAAAACGTAACATACAGACAGACAGACAGACAGTTATTTTCACATTTATAATATTAGTATGGATAATAGACACTTCAATTTTATTTATTTGTGTAGATGTATGGTTAAGGGGTTGCTCATTTCCTGGAAGCCATTCGGTTCAACTCAGAATCAAATCGTTCATACCAAAACCATTACCACAATTCAGTGGTTGGACAGTGAAACATGTAAATGAACCGGATTACCAAACGCAGTAGCATTGTGGTCGGTTGAGATCCATATAGTGGTCTACTTTACGGCGGAAGCGTACATGAAAACATGACGTTTGCGTCCAATTCTAAGTTAGACAAGAAATAAAGAAAGAAAAAGAAAGTAACTGAATGCCCCAGAAGGAGGGTAATGTAATGTATGAATTTATGTACTTATATATTAATTTATGTTTGTATGTATGTATGATTGTATGTCTGTTTCTTTATATAGCCAAGTGCGTGTCGGACCATGCACAATGAAAGGTTCCGTAGATGGGATGAATTTACCCCAAGAACCAACTCAACATTATAGTTTCAAATGTATGATGGTCGACTATTACTCGGTAACTTGTACAGCCTACTTAGCTGTGATATTTTTCCTTTCAACTTCGTTAAACAGGGTTATTTGTAAAACACCAACAACCTCGCAGGTGTAGATTACTAACATCATAAACAACATCATTTGTTCTACGACATTTTCGAAAACAGGCAAAAAAAAAAACGACTTTACATACAAAACTCAATCAGCTGTTCGGACAGCTGTCCTCTGTCCTGCCAGTTATCTAACCAGCCAGGTGTAGTAGGCCAAGATGTACAAAACCTCCTGATCAAATTCTGAGAGTGCGTTTAAGAAACTTATAATTATAATAATTTAGAATTTAGTTATTTAGTAGACAACGTATTTAAGTATAAAATAAATTTAGAATATCCAAAATTATATAAGTAAATGATTTTTAGAAAATTCAAACTTAGTGCAACCTTCATGGAATAGGCTGGTAAGAAAATCTATGAAATACCTAAGTAGACTTCAGTTTGACACTTTTGACGTAAATGTCGTTTAAAGAATAAAATTGGGTAATATGATGAAAAACTAATAAAAAGTATGATGAATGGATAGAAAAACGTAAGTAGAGTGATATATTAATCATATCTGTAATAAACAGATACTATAATACCCATCTTTAGACGTATCCATATAAACCAGCTCACCCTACCACTACTAACATTAATAAAACATTATTAAATTAGCTCCATAGATGTTCATTGACATTCATAATTCATACTCCGCCCCTGGGTGCAAAGGAAATTGTCGCAAGTTCCACAGTTTGCACCCAACTGCATAATTACTGTGTCATGGCGGACCTTAATATAGTATTTTACTTAAATCGACTTTTGCTAGTTCATGCATATATTTAGTTTGCATGGTTTTAGCTTGGAATTAGTTTTGGACTGGATTGCACGCGCGGCTTCGACTAAGCCACGAGGTGTGGCTAAATTTCCTTTTTAGTTAATAACAACAACATTATTATTGTAATCATTAACAGTGCTTCCGAGAATTTTGTTGACAATAATTTATCGTCACTATGCGGCAGTTTTCCCCTAATTCCAACAACAATGTTCTATTGTGATAACATCGTAGTACCATACACAGGTTATTAGTATCCATTTTCAGAATTTGCTAAATTTAATCATAACTATACTCCATTTGAAATAATATTAGACATTTAAATATATATATTTATATGGATAAGTATCTATATGCTTTGTGTAAGTATTTATTGTATATATGTAAGTGGTACACCACTGACTACCAGGGCCTCAAGTCTGCTATTGTATATATCTGCTGACACTATTGTATAGTGTCAGAATGGTCTCGCCATTGTGAGTATTTGACAGTGTTTGTATGGCAAATCTGTCAAAAACTCACAATGAAGAGACAATTCTGACACTATTGTAATAGCAGACTTGAGGCCCTGCAGTATTGTCTCTCCTACTTTTTGATCCATCCAAAGGTTGTCTGTAAAAGATCGCTTTTAGCGATAAGACCGCCCATTGTGACACCCTATGTAACAGTTCTACATTTATATCTGTAATTTTTATGGTGTACATAATAAAGAGTATTCTATCTTCTATCTAAATAAACCTTTTTTACAGTCCGTTTAACCGATTTTGACTTCTATTGCGTTGATGGCATGACAAATGGCAGCTGCAGTAATCAGTTGGTATTGTAACCACTTTTTTGCTTTTATTACCATCCTTATGCCTACGGAATAGAAGTCAAAATCTGTTGAACGGACTGTAAAAAATGTTAATTTAAATGTCTAATCTTATTTCAAATGGAGTATAGGTATTATGTGGTGTTTCTATGGGTGAATTAGACAAATAAAACTATAGTATAGCTCATGCTGTGGTATAAATTAATTTCAGCTGTATTCAGCAAGGTGACTGACTGCCAAAGGTGCGTTGGATGAACATTAAAGGTGATTTTCACCTATGAAACTGAATGCGATCTACACATCTAAACCGCATTCTGGAGCTGACACTAACTGTCATCATTGTTAAGGAATATTAACACTGATAGCTCTTAAACGCGGCTTCAATAAGCTGATCGCGTTCAGTGTCATTGGTGAAATTAACCATTAATTTTCATCCAGCGCACCTTTGGCAGTCCTTGCTGACTGCAGCTAAGATTAATTTATATCACAGCATGAGCTATACTTATAGTTTGTTTAGAGAAGATGATTTAATAATTAGAACTAAGAGTACCTACGAAAGTGCTACAGACTAGGAGTGGACGTTTCGACGACGAACCGTTTTCAAAGACCGTTTTGTGTTCTGCGACGATGAAACCGTTTTACGTCCTGGGTTCAAATAGTCTTCGCTGCACAAACCAGTCTTCGAATTATTTAGTGCCATTTTTTATTTTACGTCTATGAAAATACAGTCGAGAACGCAATGAGTCAACTATCTCGTCCGTCGCGTCGTTGTTCCGTGTTTGTTTACAAAACAGTCCTTACAATAGAAAGTGAACTTTATGTCAGTGAAATACAGTCGATAATGTATTACCTTACCTACCAGTTGTCAATGCTGTCGTTCGTGATACGACAATCAAACCCGTTGATAGTTGTAAGAAACTGTAACTATTTCACTCGACGAAGACGCAATTCTATTTCATGTTGGATAAGTTTCGTCGTCCGTCGTCCGTCTTCAAACCAGTTGCAACGAAGACCGTTTTTTGCAACCGTTTTCGTCGTCGGTAAAACGGTTGCGTTTCGTCCGTCAAAAAATCGACCCACCACTACTACAGACTAGCTAAACACCTGACCTGACCTAGGTTGGAGGTTCCACATGTATCGTATAAACTCCGGTAAAGTAGTGTACGCCGCGCCCGTATACTGCTATTTTTAGCCTCGAGGGCTGCAAGCAAAACGTTTTTAAATAATTTATTTTGCCTCTGATTTCGTTATTGAATTAAAGTATTTTGGGAGTTCGCGAGGATTCGGATAAATTTATACGTTGTTATTTTCACGTCCGGATATCGGACAGCGACGTCTCTTGGCAACTATACCAATAATTATTAATTATTCGTATTTTGGTATTGCTTATAGCAATTTCGCCTTTGGTTATATAAAGTACTAGCTGCTGCCCGCGGCTTCGCCCGCGTGGCTTTAAAATTGGTCCAGCCATTTCGGAGATTAGCCAAAACAAACAGACAGACAGACAGAAAATAGACAAAAATGTTTTAATTACCAATATATCTTTTATATACATTTAGTAAAAAACCGGCCAAGTGTGTGTTGGACCGCGCACAATGAAGGATTTCGTAGTTGGGATGAATTTATCCCAAGAAAAACTTAACAAAATGCTGCAAATTTAAGTTGGTCGACTATTACTCGGTAACTTGTAAAGCCTACTTAGCTGAGATTTTTTAATTTTTTTTCTAGGGCGTCTCAGAGTGTTACCACTAAGGTTCCGACTCTTTAACCGGACTTTCCTGTGGCTGCCTTAAGCTCCCAACGAAACTTAATGCCTCCAGCCAGGGCGTAAAAACTATAAACTAAACGACTGCTGCTCGCTAAGGGCACCCCCTGTGGGGTACGAACCTCGGCTTAGGGCAGCTGAGTCGGAGAGAGGGTGGCAAGGGACCGACGGTGGCTGGATAAAATCAGTGTTTTGATTATTATCGTGGGGAGTTTGGATTACATGCTGCTCAGCTAAAGCGCGTACTGGCGCTTCACTTACAGTCAAGGGTCGGGGAGGACTATTCTTTAGTCGGGGATTTCGCGCGGGGCCCCGGCGGCGAGGTCGGAATGACGATCGTGTATTGTGAGCTCCTATTTTGGATAGTTTTTCTTTTAACTTCGTTATATATACTACTGCTGTATTTTTTTTCACATGTTCAAATACAACCATTTAGCTGGTAGGAGGGGGACTCTAACAAAATGTTGCACTTGAAAGCTTATATTACGCAAACGGATCCTTGAATCTAAAAATGGTTTTCACAAACCAATAATGTTGCACAACACAATAGATTATGCAACATCTATTGTATGATATTAATTTTATTTTCTGTGATTAATATAAATTTAACTCACACACTGACTTATTATATGTTGAATTTTTTTTTTTGGAATATCGCATACAATGTTTGTAAATATGTGAGCACCATGTACCTATCGCATTTATTAATTTTTCTGTTATTACTTCACTTTTCATTCTTTTTACCAATTGTGGTAAGCAATTTTATTTTTATTTTTATTCTAGGTACATCGTCTTCACCTATAAATATTAATTAATATATACAAACTATTGTTAACATTTTAAAAGAGTAACGGCCGGTTTCTGAATTAAGAATTTAAAGTTGAGCACTTGTCAAACTCTACTTAGCATTACTTAAGGGGATTCCTGCAATGTAGCCCGCGAAATTTTCTTACCTTCTTTGCAAAAAAATATTGAATTTCGCAGGCGTCACCTTTTGTAATGCCAAAGTAGAATTTGACAAGTTCTCAACTTGAAATTCTTAATTCAGAAAACGGTTGTCAGTATGGAGTTTCTTGCCCATTCAAGAAACATTCATAACTAACTACATTTTGGAAGGCGCAACTAGAATCAACTAACTATTCATGTAATTTTTGACGTTCAAAAGTGCATCTTCGTGCCTATTTGAAATAAATGATTTGACTTTGACTTTGACTTTGTCTGTGGTCTTGGCCAGACATCAACCAATGGACAACAGTTTTTTTTTTAATTGTTACATTTAAGGTTTTGAATACGAGGCTTTTGGTTACTTTGTATTAGTATGTGTATTTTGTCTATTTTTCATGTAATGTGCGTCTTGTTTGTGCAGAATAAACTATTGTTCTTTCTTTCTTTCTAAACCAGCAATATTTTTAAATGGCCTATCCAACGATACCGTGTCATCCGTGTCATCTACTATGGGCTAGACGAGACTTTACGTGTAGGTAACCTAAAAAAAATCAAGATTTTATTTGACCACTTGTCGACGTGATTAATCTATACCCATACCAAATTACAGCTGTCTAATTCTAAGAATCTCTGAGCTAAGCCGCGGACAGACAGACAGACAGACGGACATGGCGAAACTATAAGGGTTCCTTGTTGACTACGGAACCCTAAAAAGTTGTTTGACTTTACAAACAGACACTTCAATTTTATTTATTTGTATAGATGTGTGGGTGATGTGCAGGGCTTGTATGGAAGCTGAAGAAACCATTACGCATGTGTTCTTTGAATGCAGAGGGGTCACACAGATTAGAACAGAAACCCTCGGGGCACGGAAACCTTTCACAGATGTTCTAAACAGACCGGGAGACGTAATTAACTTCTGCAGGGAGGTGGGCTGGTTGGAATAACCACTGATGGCCGCCATGGCCTATGTACAATGGTCTACCTGAAGGGCTAAGTGTAGAAACCAAACCCTTTACCATAGAAAATAGAACTATAACGTCGCTTGCTCAAAATATACAGAGAGTCAGGATTGGTGACGCGTCACCAATCCTGACTCTCTGTATATTTTGGTTCCTGTGACCAAAACTACAAACGCAGTATTTAGGGAAGTTTTATCAAAATGTGGCTGGTATTTTAGTATATTGTGGTGTCTTTGGACTTTCACACGAACAAAGTCGCGGGCAGAAGCTAGTGTTCTAATATAATGTCCTTAATACTTTAATAATTGGTAGCTTAGCTGGCAATGACACTCTAACTTACAGGTTTGAATAAGTTGAACCTAAAACCGAGCCACCAGTTAATGTATGCGCGAAGTACTTCCATTACGTAATACCTCACAATTATGTACATTTTAATGCCACTTAATTTAATGAATACATCAGTTAGTTTCGTATTTCGTTCATTATATAACTTCCAAATGTACATCAACATAATAAATTGAGGCTTTCATTTTATTGTTTTGAAAATATGGTATGCTTACAGGAACGGTAGGGAAATTATACAGACTCGAATCTAATTCACGTTAACGTAAAGCGTAGAGAATACCTAAGGCATTAAGGGGCCGTGCACGAAATCTACTGATTTTGATCAATTTTGTTCATTTTTTGTGAGAAAGAGAAAAATAATATAAACAAAATTATTTGTGATTTGAAAAGTCGTGTTCTTTGTTTTGCATGTGGCTGAAAGAGATTTTCCAAATAAATTAAGTATTCACGGTGAATCACTAATATTCGCAATAAGTTTTCCGAAAAATGACGCGAGACTGACATTTGATCATCATTCTACAAGAAACTACTGTTGATTTTGAACATTAAAAAATATCATCAACTTCATTATATGGTCTACTTGCATGTGGCTGAACTACTTTTTTCAACTTCCGTACAAAATATAGCAGAAAAATAATATTGAAAAAACCTTTG
Organism: Dryobota labecula; assembly: GCA_947523025.1. Taxonomy (NCBI): domain Eukaryota; kingdom Metazoa; phylum Arthropoda; class Insecta; order Lepidoptera; family Noctuidae; genus Dryobota; species Dryobota labecula. The sequence goes on from OX383292.1 coordinate 7,740,345, forward strand.
TTTTTGTTTTAAACCCCGTCAGTAATATATTTTTTCCTATTATTTTGCAAATTATATCAAGAAATTTAAAAATCACAAATTAGTCTTCAGCTATCTTTAAAATATAATCAAAATTTTATTTATTGATTATACGATATCTTCATTTAGTAAATCAACGGCGAAATAAACTATATTTTGGAGAGCACAAAAATGATGAAATTATTAACAGCTGCTGTGACTGACTCGAATGGTTTAGCACCTTGAAAACTGTACTTTTATAGTTAAACAGGCTTAATGTTTCGATTATTTCAAGTTTTCTCACAATTAAATAAGAAATTGACAATAGAGAGTATTTTTCGTGCACGGACCCTTAAGTCCGCCTTTGTACCTTATTGTGTGCGGAAAGATAGATAGATAGATAGATAGAATACTCTTTATTATGTACACCATAAAAATTACAGATATAAATGTAGAACTGTTACATAGGGTGTCACAATGGGCGGTCTTATCGCTAAAAAGCAATCTTTTACAGACAAACTTTGGATGGATCAAAGTAGAAGGAGAGACAATACTGCAGGTAGTCAGTGGTGTACCATTTACATATACAATAAATACATACATACATATAGCATATAGATACTTAGCCATATAAATATACAATAAATAACATGATACAAGAGCAAGGAACTTTAAGTAATGCTGATGTTTAAGGAGAGAGGAAGTGATTTTTGTGTGCGAGAAGTTTAAATAAATAGGTACATGGATGTGTGTAATTCTGAATCTCTGTTTACTAACTTCGAATGGCTTTCCCTGGTGCATTGGACAATGCCATTATGCTGTCCCCATAGACTTGTGTCATGTCCTGTTGTATCGGCGCTGCGTTCCCTTTCAGTATCAATAATTCTGGGAATATAATATAAATTCTGGCTAGTCAAGCAAGGTAACCCTGTGGAATTGCTCCTTTCCGATCTGTTTGGATGTAGGTATTTCAGTTACCTCTTTAACCTTTTGACCGCCACGGTCGGGTATAGCCGACAAATGAAAACGTGTTCAACAAGCCACCGTCGGCTAAGAAAAGAAGAATAGAGTCAAATTACATTAAATAGTGATTTTACGAGAAACAGGGGATGAAAAGCAATGACTTGGTTATCGGATATTGGACCACAATTTTTTTTTTAGGTATTTGCGCTGAATCATGCCACAGATTCGTTTACGCTCTGGCGGTCAAAAGGTTAAAAAAAATTGTGTTGACAAAGATTTAACCGCGACGTTCAGAAAGTATAGGCCAGCATACATAGGAGAAACTCGTATATCAAAATAATGATGTGGATTCATGAAATATGTATTTAATAGTTTATGTACACACATAGAAACAGACAAGAAAAGGAACAGAAAAATATGTACAAAGGTGATGCTTATTTCTAATGAAATCTCTTCCAGCATACCTGCGATAGGAAAGTAGATAAAGAGATGTCGAAAACGTGTGTAAGAGTAAAAGAGAAAGAAAAATACGTCATATCATAAAAAAACTATTCCCTAATTTAACTATGAACATACAGTAAGAGCATATACTTAAATACATACATACACACTTCTAAAATAAATATTACTAAAATATAATTATATAATTATTATAATGTAGTATAAAAATATGTATCTGTGTATGTAGCTATTTATCTAAAACACAGGAGAAACTCGTATTTGTTCGTACCTACTCAGAGTGATCTTACCTATGTCATCACAAAACAATAAATAATATGGTAAAAAATATATATTCATTGAAAATATTACTACATACCTAGACCAAACTAGACTTTTTTTTTTAGGATGGGAAATTATCAAATATCTACTCCCGTTTTGGGCGGAGCGGGTGTCAGACTTTTACTGACTTAAATTGAAGGAACACGGGTGGGGTTCCTTCAATTGCCTGTATGCCAGGGCCACGGTATCCCTTCCGGATAAACCCACAACCCTGGCAGGATGAGTTTGTTTAAGAGCGCTATCTCGGGTCCACTCCTTTAAAAAAAGATTATCTCGTGACTGAGAAGGAAATATGAAAAACGGCTCTATCAGCTGCCTCGGTAAGTACATCTAGAATTTTCTAATACTTTTTATAAAATTTCATATTGAGACACGAAGCAACAAAATACGATCTAGAGGAATGTGGCCGTTTTTCTTTTGATCGAATATTATTGCTTCGTGTCTCAATATGTAACTTTATAAAAAGTATTAGAAAAATCTAGACGTACTTACCGAGGCAGCTGATGGAGCCGTTTTTCATAATTCCTTCTCAGTCACGAGATAATCTTTTTTAAAAGGAGTGGCGCTAGTGGACCCGAGATAGCGCTCTTAAGTTGGCAATATTGCCAACCTTACTTAAACAAACTAATATTTGCACTGCACAACATTGTTCTTACGAAAAAATGTTACAAAAATCTAGAATAGGGACATACCGTCTTAGTTTCCGTTAGCCATCTACGTCTTTATTAACTAAGGTTCAAGGTAAGAATACGGCGTACGGTCGTGTCGGGGAGTCGAGCCCGAATGTTACCTCGCGATCGATACCGCCCGACCTCCACTCTACATCTCTAAAATTATCCGATACTACTTACCGCCAACGTTGCTAAGGTTCGGTTCAAACTTCAACTTTATGTTTATTTTCAAGTTATAGCGAGAAGCGAGAGGGTTTCGTGTTTATCTCGAGAAGGATTTTGGTAGACTATGTGTTACATGTTGGCACAATTTGTTGAACTTTGCTAAAAACAAGGCTGTAAACTGAAAAGCCTATTGTGGCGTTGTTCGTTAATTTTACCTAGGTGTTTCATTACAATTTTTTTAAAGTTGGTTCATTATTTATCTCGTTAGGTAACGTGATCTGTTTACAATTGTGATTTTCATATAAGGCCCTTGGAACATGGTAAATATCCCGTTAGTGTTAATAATAAGGCTCCTGGTATGGAAATTTTATTCAATTCAATTCAAATTCATTTAATTCGAACAACAAAGATCCATATTGTGTTAGTATTACAAAACAACTTATATTCTAGTATTAGTAGTACAGATATAAAACATTTAAAATAATGGACACTCCACGCAGAGGACGACCAGACAAGAAAACATGTTTCCTACCTGATCAACCTCCGCATGAAATGTCTGATGTTAGGAGTATAGCTCTCCGCCACAGCTCTCAGGATATAGTTGCGACAACTTCGCACTCTGCTCAGCAGCGACGCGGTTCTTTTTCGAATGATTGCTTGAAAGCCTTTCGAATGATTGCTTGTATTATTCGCCGCATCGGGAATGATGTCCAACATAGCACACTTGTATCATAATGTACTATTACGTCACACCTAACCATAATGCGAGTTTTACCGCACGTTACACGTACAGTAAAACTCGCATTTTGAAGACGTAAAATTGTGTACTCACCACGGGAAATAAAGAAAGCCCTCTATCGCATATTTACAACCCTCGCCTGCGGCTCGGGTCACAAATACCTGCGATTTCGGGGTTTCTTTCTTTTACAGCCCTTGGTAAGTAATGTACTATTATTTAACATGATTGATGTAGGTATAATAATATTTTACCGAATAAATATGAAAAATGTGAGGATAAAAATACATAAACGCTTTCAGTATTATAAGAGATGCGTTTATTTAACCGCTTTGCCTATTGCGTAATTATTCAAAGGCAATCGTAATGAGGAGTAAACTCCAGTCGGAGCTGACACACAAACACACACTTTCTAATTACTATACTGGAACAAAAATAATCTCTAGGTATCTGAAATGTGCTAAAAAATTAAAATTCGTTCTAAATGTTTGCTAGTCATTGAAGAATAACATTGTATCCAGGGACCGTCCATTTTGAGCTCAAAAGATAGAAATAGCGAATAAAATACAGGAAACTTTTTAGTGTCTGTAGTGTAGTTCCGAAGTGACTCGTCGAACTGAACCCCTAGTGGTATTATCTGAAAAATGTTTATTACAGTTTGCATTGTTGAATAAAATTTTCAGTATCTGCAAAAGCATTGAATACTGGATAAAAGCAATCTTCTTTTATGTCTAGAAAATAAAATAAAAAATTTATGCTATGATCAGAGACCGGAATAGGTAGAGTTTATTCCGAAATAATTATAATGATGTTTAAATCCCGCGATTTAAAAACCACAAATTAAATTAATTATAATTTATTGGACTTTATTTTTGTAGTCCAATAAAACGGTTTATTTTTGTTGTTACAAATTATTGATTTGAAGAATAAAAATTTTTAGGGTACAGTACTATAGCATTAAAGGGCTTTGTTTTGTATATAGGAAAATAAATTCTTGAAAAGTTTGGTTATAGTTTCTGGTATCTGGTGTGTATATTATATTGCGAGAAAAAGGGTATCCACTGTATGTTACTTCCTTCCTCGAAGTTTAGGTAAAAAAACTTTTCCGATCTCTGGCTATGATGCACAAAGAGCATACTTTGCAACTATACATTTATATAATACTAGCTTTTGCCCGCGGCTTCGCCCGCGTGGATGTCGGTTATCGCATAAAAAAGTACCCTATGTCGTTCTCCATATCCTAGGCTATATCTCAAATTTCTAACTTAATATTAATTTTAATGTGATTCACTATGGGAATAGAAACCGAAACAAATGATTTAATATAATAAAAGTACTTATGATCGGAACGTCTAATGAGTCTTTACCTAAAGATAACAAACATAAAATGAAAATACGAAATTTCACTCAAATTTTTAAAACAATCAATTGTACCAAATTACAACACGAAATAAAAATGCGACACAAATAATAATTTTAAAATAATTCACGTAAGTACCAACAAAACGAAAAAAACGAAAATGTGAAAACAAAACGAAATCCTCCGAAATGTCGCACGATACACCACTTGTGCTGAGAAAACACTCGAAATCTAATGAACACCATTGGTGCATAACTTTTCTCAGGGTCACGTTCGCAATTGGACGAAATATTTGACATTTATTTTGTACTTGCAACACGATCTGACTGTAGAATTCGATTAATCGACTAAAACTTGACCGGTTGACATTTTAGCGGGAACACCACTAAACGAACGAACAAAAAAAAAGAAAACAAAATACGTCTGTACTCTGTGGTCGTGTGGCGGTGGGGCCGGTGGGGCGCGATGTAAACATTCATCAAGGTTATACGTGCGTAAAGTAATGGATTCAATGAGAAAACGGTTTAATCATAGAAGAATCTTATACAGAATTACTGAGAAATAAATGTAGATTTCGTATTGAGTGTTAGTTTATCGAAAAATGATAAATATGTCAGTGAAAAAGTAACTAAAGTTTTTGAATGCACAAATTTTGATCATGGGGGCCGCCGTGTTTAGTTATGTTTTTATGATAAATATTCTTGTATACTGTTTGAAATACACGTAAGTAGCTAGCTTATTTATCTACGAACATAATTTGGCTAATAGCTACTGATATTATAGCGTATTGTTATCGTAATAGTATTTCCAAGAGTAAAATTCGGCAAACAAATACCTACAAAAAGACAATAAAATGGATATAGTATGTTATCCTTAAGAGATAGACATATGCCATCGCGGACTTTTTTGAAGACCTTTATAAGATACACAATTCCACAATACATTATTTTGTTATATCTCAAAGGGTTTAGACAGCGTTTTCGTTGAAAGCTCCCAGACGGCTTATTTTTTTCCGACACCTCCAACAAATATCGTTTATTTATACAAAAATGTCTACAAAAACATATCAAATTATATACTAAAACCTTCCTCGAGAACCAAGCTATCCATTGGTGAAAACAGCATGAGAATCGGTGCAGTAGTTTTTGAGTTTATCGCGAACAGACAGACAGACAGACAGACAGACAGACAGACAGACAGACAGACAGACGCGGCGGAGGACTTTGTTTTATAATATGTAGTGATAGTGATAGTGATAGTGATATAGGAAGAAATATTTATACAGGATAATTTTTTAACCATTGCGCAATTTTTTTTTTTTGTGGATTAGTATCAGTAATAGTCATTTCCATAATTTGTTCAATACTTTTTTTTTGGCACACTTGAAATCAGCAAAATATGGATATAATCTATTCGTAATAATATCAATGGGCGAGCGCACAGCTGATAGGTACCTACTACTGCGTTCCGCTTCACTGACCGAGCCGCCGCTGGCGCGTTGCGCGACGAGTATCCATTATACCAGTTTCAAAATAAACATCTTTCGTTAACGTTAACTTAATTTTTTGTACTAAGATATCAAAATAAGAAATAGTATCGAGAGCCAATAACTTTTTACTACTCCCATTAAAATGCGAGTCTCTGTCTAAATTAAGAAGTGTGTAATAGATTTAATTTAATTTAAGTATCTCTTAATGTTATATTTACTTTGTTTTTTTTTAATGTCCTTTACAATTTTATAATATTTTCAATATGTTACCTATTATTAATATTTTAACTTTGTTAGCTTAGTTGTTAACTATATTGTCCATGCTGTGGTCTCCTATAAGTGAAGGAGTAGGTACACCTGCTTAATACTTGATGTTGCCCTTTATTTATTAAAACTTTATGCACAAGTAAAATAATACTGTACAAAGGCGGACTTAACGCCTGAGGCATTTTCTATTTCAATTTTTTTTTTGTGTCACGTGTTGTGTACATCTTTGGGTGGAGATCCTAAATAAATAAATAAATAAAATCATGTCATCCACATTGCAATAAATCCATGCGCGATTTGTCACAACATCCTGCTGGTAAAAGTGCGCGTTCCCACTACGCAACATTAGCTAATTACAACGATTGTAAAATGCACACACACGTGCTATTTGCACGGCAAACATTTGTAATCATGATCGGATACGTGATCCAATCCAGTATCTATGTGAATTGAACACAGATTGCTTCGTAGTGAACGCGCAATGGAATTATGCGCGGCAATAGGGATGATGACTAAAAAAATATTTTTTGTCCGTCATGTAGATTATAAAAAAATATTGGACACGTATTTTTTTCTTTTTTTACGTAGAATTAGAATTAGAATTTTATTTATTTGTAAGAATGTAGTTTTACATAGTATGGTGTTAATTATTTTGTTAAGTTCTATAGATTCTACCACAACATATGGTGTACAAATATAATAATAACAATAATAATAATATATAATAATATAACCATAACAAATATAATATAACGTAATCAAAACATTACGGCGATACATTAAGTTCAAATGTGGCATGACGTCACTTCTCACTAGATTTTATACTGAGCTGTGACGTAAAGAGCCCCTACTCCCCAAGTTTAATGTGTTCTAGCTAAGTATTTTTTTATTAATATGATAAATCTAAAATACGTGTCTAATATTTCTTTATTATCTGATTGAAGGACTAAACTGTTTCAGAGAAGAATTTAAAAATTATAATGAAAAACGTTTACCTAAGAAGAGTAAGACTGTGAACCAAAGAACAAAAATTAAGCATGCCTATACTCCATTTACTATAGCATTAGAAAAAAGAGGCTCGTAGAAGCAGGAGTGCGAAACATTTTATTCAAAGTTAAAAGTTTAAACAATTAAACTAAAAATGTTTTAACATAACTTTGATAAATAGTTCGTAATAACATCTTCATCACACATTACTTACAACGAAACGAATGAATGAAATAAACGATTACGTCGTGATGATTTAAATTTAATTAAGATTAAAGGAAATAAGTCTTTTTTTTTACAATATTTTATTTAAAACAACAACTTTCAACACACAATAGTTGGTGTAACTTCTTCGTCTTCATCTTATAATTTAGTCACTATCATCAGAGAATAAAGATGAAGAAGTTTCACCGACGTTACCTAATAATAAATCTTTCTACCACATCATCCATTATGCTTTAACTTTTCCTATTCTTTAATTGCATGAGCAACGCAAGACTGCCATCGTTCTAGCGTAATAATATCCAGATCTTGTGGGAGTAATTGTTTCTCCTTGTCTAATTTGAACGTTTTGATATGTTGAGCCACATACCCCATCATTTGAGCCCATATTAATTCTATAGGGTTGAACTCGCAGTGGTAGGCGCAATACTGAAATACCCTTCTCTCTAGCCATCTCATCTACAACAAACTTTTGGTATAAATGTCTTTGTATTTTTGCTTTTTCTAATAAAGTTGCCCTAAGATCTTTTTCCTCAAAAGGAATATTTTTGCTTTTAAACCATTCCTGTATATCTGCCTTTCGTGTAGCTGTGGTTGGCAGCTTCCCCAATGTCCTTGAGTGGTACAGCGCATTGTCCATAACAATTACAGCGCCACTCTCAATTTTTGACAAAATTAACTTGAACCATTTTCACTTTTGTCTATCGCGCTTCTATAACATATTCCCTGTAAATTGAGAGGTCTGGCTCTTATGAAACAGGAAATCCTAGTACAAGAGTCAGGGCTACACAGATGATTGTGTCTTGAAGTGTAAATAAATAAATAATAATTATTATTATTAAAGTTGAAGGCGTCCATTTCGGAGTGGTCATCTTCATCACCTTTCTTTGCATCAAATATTAATGCAGCATCCATTAAAAACCCTTCACAAACCCTGTGAAATAAAATTAATACAAGTCAATTATTCCGTACCCCCTATATAATTTCACTGCCGGAAATAGGTCATAGATAAATACTATAACAAAATTTATAACTTTAAAAGTTCGCTTTGCATGCGTTAATTCATAATACAATATAATGTGTATTACTTAATTAATAGTCAATAACAATGGGGTGTTCATTTTTTTATGGCGAGGACAGTCCATAAAATAAATACCAGTATGACCGATTATAAGTTGGATTTTTTAAACCAGCAGATAGACCTTCCCAATGTGCTTCTTTTGACGACTTATTATTAGTGTCATGCCATATTAGGCTTTTCGTGTGACCTGTTTGTATGATAAAAGGTTATTAATATAACTACCATTCATTTCACGAACCAATTTTATGAAATTATGTTTAACTGTATAATTAATTATAATGTTATTGAATGCAAGAGGTCATACACTGCTTAGTGCATAAATAGCTGTTAAGAAATTTAGAAGCACTGTACCTTCATTTAGCCAAGTGTCATCTAAATAATAATATATTTTCCTTCCTTTATTCCTTAGCCTTTTTATTTCATGAAGATATTTTAGTCTCCAAAGGACGATCTCCTGCTTGTCTATGACTTCTATGAGTGCACTTTTTCTGCTCCGTTTGATTTATGTGAACTTTAATGTTTATTTAATTATTTTATACAGACTGCTTTTTTTAAAATCTGGCAGAGACTCGTCACTGTTAACTGCTTCCAGCATCTTGTCCAAGGTGGGCAACTCATTAATAAAGAAGAAGGAATGAATTTTCCTGCATATTCCACTAAATGTGATGTCATCAAAATCATCACGTTTCATGTGCTTCTGTTGGGGAGGGGGAGATTGCAGGCGACTTTTTATGTTGTACTCTTTGAGAATATTGGACAGAGTAGCCCGAGATACGCCTGTAAATAATAAAATCATGTGCGGAGTTTCTAAAATATAATACATTTTATCACAATGCATGTTAGTTTCAAATATTTTTATAGTTTTAATTTTATGAATCATCCTTACCGGCAACTTCTGCGATTTTGTTTATCATCTCAGTCTTATAATGAGGAGTATCTGCAGGCCAGGACTCCAATTGCTTAAAAATATTTATCACAGGTTGTTTTTCTACAGCACGCAGCGTTCTCTTTTTTTTGGGAGACATTATTATTTCGTCGGAGTCAACTTTTGGCCCACGTTTTTTTCGCCGTTGGCTTTGGTCAGACTCAGCACTTATATGTTGTAAGCCACTCGGTCCCGCACCGGGATCACTCATAGCTCAAAAAAAAAGTAACGTTTTGTACAAACAACCCAATGACAACACTGATAACAATACAGTAACAAAGAAATAACTAAATATTATTTATTATTTTAATAAATAACAACAAAATCACGAAAATTAAACAATAACAAACAAAGTATGTATTCACAAGTAAATGACATACATGACAATCTTAGAACATTGTCAAGTCAATTTCACAGACGACATAAACCAGTAAAATTAGAAATCCCCGGCTGTCACAGCTTATGAAGGGATTAAGTAACATTTTAGATTTGGTAGGATTATAGTGAAACAAAAAGCGTTGCAGTATTGTTGACTCCTGCTTCTTTTAGGTTTTTAGCATAGGCACTGTAATTACAAATTGGAATGAAATAATATATCTAAATGAAAGCGACTTAATTTCATATGGTTGTTTTTTTAAATGATTACAATTAAGTGTGATAGCTGATATATAAATTCATTTTAATCGATTTGGCGTCAATCGTAACTATAACAAGTTTATTGTACTTTTGTTATAAAGTGTGTATCAAAAATAACCTTTTTTAACTTCTGTCTAATGCTATTATAAATGGAGTATAGGTTGCTCAGAAGTGTATTGAGTACCAATTATAGAAGACTGGATCGAGTGTATTTCTTGAAAAACTGTTGGTGCGAAAAATGCACAGCATACGTAGGCCATGATAGCTTCAAACGTGACATTCGCGAGTGATGCGCACTCTTGACCTGCGTGCGCAAATTTGCACACCTGGCTGCACACTCTTGTCCTCATACGTTGTGCAAAAGTGCGCATTAAGGATGTTGCAATTTTTTTTAATAGTTCCTAAACTACTAACTAGTTTTTAATAGTTTTCTTACTAGTCAGATAACCCAGGTAAATGAATAAAGATCGATGTTGATTCTAAAACTCATCGTCTTTTTTTTTAGAGAACATGGAAGTAAAAGTGCGCATTGCTGCACACCCCTACCCTAATTAAAACTGAATTGTCTTGCGGAGTTAGTCTCTTTGTTTTGTTCAAATGTTTAACGTGAACATAATTCTGTTTAATGACGAGTTCACCGACTCACACATTGAATGGCCATCATTCCCTGTCGACACGTGAATCGAGTTATCAACGACAAAACGATCCGACACTTCCTCGCACAACGACTCGGTCCTAAACGGAGGTGGCCTATCAAATGATAATAGAATATGATCAACCGAAGGGGCCTGGACAGTCGTGCGACGTTCTGCGCAGATATATTTGACATTCGAAAAAAACTTGAAACGCTTTGTGTTTCGTTTTCGCGATCCGTGAGTGCATTTCGCTATAAAATATAATGGTTGATTTTTCCGCTGTTCCGCGTAAAAGTGCTTTTAGGGAGAGTGTTACGTAATAATGTACGGAGTGATATGATAAGTGTAAGTGATAGAAACTGGTTGACAGTGATACTGGGCGTATGCAGTGTACTATAGTTAACTGTATTTTGTGTGCGGACAGTGTGTTTCAGGGGGATTGTGTCATTTTAAACAGACTCTGGGAGGTTTTCGTTCGTCTGGCGTAAGGTAATTTGGTTTGTGTAACCATTAATTAATTCTAGTGGACATAAGTGGAAAAACAGGGACAATTTAATATTTTATAAAAAGTTGCCAAAGTCGGTTACAGAACTTAGCGATGGAAAGTTCAAAACCCACATCAAACGTGTCCTTATCAAAAAAGCATATTATAAGATAAAAGACTACGTTGAAGACAAGGAAGTTTGGCAATAATTCCTTCTGCACATGTGGCTTCCCTGGTACCCCATAAACAACATAACTATGTCAATGTCTATTAACTGCTCCCAAATAACGATGTTTATTTAGTTTTTTTTTTTTTAACATACTTCCTTGACATAATCTTTTCATTATTTGACATTATTTACCTACAAATCGAATTCCAATTCTTTATTAGTGGCTTTTGTGGACATGATATTTTATTCAGGTATGTATTTTTGTTTGTTAAGTACCTGGTAACTGCTGAAAGGCCTACACGGTCCTCCCATACCTATTATCACTGTTGTTTGATAATATTGTAAAGCCAATTATTTTTAAAAGAGTAACCGTGGAGTTTCTTGCCGGCTCTTCTCCATAGGAAACGACTAATTGGAACTGTGCACCTAGCTTCTGACGTTTCATTAGTGCCCATGGTTTTATGTGAAATAAAATATTTTGATTTTGATTTGATTTGATAAAAATACCTACTTAGTTGTAAGAAGACTTCGTATTTACTATCAGGATACTCTTTAGTATACTACAATACAAACACATAGCATATACAAAGAGTAGATATCCCTCTTTGTAAAAAACTATGTATGTGTCCGAATAAATGACGTCTACACGGTCATTCGTAGCAATTTAAACCATCGAGTAGGGTCCAGTGTGCCAAAATTATTTAATGCCACCTCTTAAACTCGACACAATTTAAAAAGTAGATATAACCTTTGGTCTAGAATACACTAGATTCAGGGTTAGCGCCTAAAAAATGCCCCGAAAATTAAGCCAACGTGGCCATTATGTAGTATTAAAGTTGATAATACAGAAGTTCATGAAATCATAATATTTAAATAATAATAATAATCATTTATGGTCCAGATCATACAATCCAATTTGTTAGTAATTACATACACATCTTAAACACTAGTGTTAGCATACATTTGGCAAATTTTGGTAATATTGACTAATAATGTCAAGATAATTAATAATAATGTCAAAATCAATAATAACTATGTCAAAATCACCAATAATTATTAAAACCTTTTTATTTTTGAATTAAGAATATAAATGTCAGTATAACGATTTAGGCGCAGAATGCCCAATTCTCAAAATTGCAACTAACTCTTTATTGGACTGATTCTCTACTGTAAAACGGTTCTGTAAAACGGTTCTGGGTAGTTGTTCATGTCGCATTTGTGTTGGTAAACGCTATAGCAAGTGGAGCAGAAATTAATCGGACCAGGGCCTCAAGTCTGCTATTACAATAGTGTCAGAATGGTCTCTTCATTGTGAGTTTTTGACAGATTTGCCATACAAACACTGTCAAATACTCACAATGGCGAGACCATTCTGACACTATTGTAATAGCAGACTTGAGGCCCAGTTTGGAATATACATGGGCTCATAGTCTTAAATTTAAACCATTTTGCATCCATAGGTGTAGGCACCTCATTTTGGTTGAAAAGTGCCACTTAAGTTTTGTTAGTATATACGTATAATCTAGGTATCATTTAATAATGGAAATTCTAAGAGAACGTTGTAATTTTAACTTCTATTCCAACAACTTGAATATTCATAAACGTTTTAGGTCTATTGTTAAAATCCATATTTCATAGTATTGTCGCGGCAGGTATGAATTATAAACGAAACATTTCGACATTTTAAAGCTTACGTACATTTGTATTCGTAATCCGTTAAGAATTATGTCGTATTGTTTTTCGATCTTGTTTGTGTTTATTCCAACAGGGTGTAACAAGATCCATGACATTTATCATCGACGCATTCCTAACATCAAACTAAGTAACACTGAGCACAAATTATCGCTGGGAAATGACTTATTTTCGTTGTTAAAAATCACTGTTTACGATAGCGCGTACCTACATATGCAAAACAGACTTACATTGTGCTTATGAGTGCATGCAAATGTATAAAGTTATAACATTTAAAACTCAGAAGTTTAATTTAAATTTATGAAATACAATGAATATATTTAAATTAACTAAAAAACTAATAAAAATAAAATATAATAACCTAACCTAACTAAAACTATTACCAAAGTAAACTAAAATAATGACTAAGTTAATGTTAATGGCGTCGAAAAATTCAAACGTATTCGCTGTCAACTGGTAATGTACCCAAGAGACTGGCAGCATTGCCACGTTGTATGGCAATGCTTGGCCTCTGGCCAAGGTAAAAGTCAGCTCTTGGGTCACGGGAAGTGTCAACCAGCACTTTGGAGATTTCATTGAAAAAAAAAACTACTTTTTTACGTGAAAAAAAAAGTTGGGGTTAGATTTTCAATATTTCCGTAACCATAAGGTTCCAGTTAAAAAAAAAAATTATTATGACGGGGAGTTCATGTGACTCCCGCCTTTGTTATGTTGTGTCTTTTGAAACCCTTTATGTATATTTGTCACATTATTATGTAGAGTACAACTTTAGTCGAGCCCTATCGGACTAACAACGCCGCGGCACTTATTTTTAAATGTCGCAGCATCATGCTGAGATAGGAGCCTTTTGGCCTCATACAGGACTCTGTTTTTATTTTTTATTTTCTTATTATATACATAACTTATTTATTTTTTTACTTTTATAATTGTGTGTTTAGTTTGTGGTCTTCCTGTGCGAGTCACAATAAATACTTTTTCAACACATTTGCTCAAAAAATGCATTTACGAAGCCTGTATACATTGTTCGAAAGTTAAAAATTACGCACCTTACAACGGAACGTGCGGTAAAATAGGTACTCTCACCTAAGTACCTATTTTACCGCATACTCCGTTGTATGGCACCGTGCGTATTCTTTACGTTTTTTTTTAATTTCTATAAAAAGATTATAAGAATTCCACCAAGGAGAATTCACATTACGAGAATAAATAAGCTGACTGATTGAACCTCCTTGGAAGCGTTTTTGCTCAATACGTTTCTCACATAAACTAAAGAGTAAATGAGACGAAAGATGTAGTTCGAATTTTCACCACGTGCATGTGGCGCCATTTGCAAATTTGCGCCATTTTCATATTAGAAACGTCAAAGATTATTGCGACTTTTCGACTGATATTTATAAACAAAATATTATGAGTTCAAGCGAGGAATCTGATATTAATATGGAATCTACTCCACCTGATATTTTGATTAAGTCTCTTGACTAAAAAAAAACATAAATATCTATCTTAATGTTATAGGTAATTATTTAACATTATTTTTTATATTATCATTTTGTTTCATTACATATTGTACTGTTTTGAGGAGCTCGTGGCTAAGTAATAACAGCCGCATGGGTCGATCCATCAGGTTAAGCTACGCTTGCCGGGGTTGGTCCGTGGATGGGTGACCATCTTTACATACCGAGACTCCTCCGTGCCTCGGAAAGCACGTTAAGCCGTTGTCGGCTGTCATTCGTGGATCCTTGACAGTCGTTACGGGTCGTCAGAAGCCTAAAAGTCTGACAGCCAGTCTTACCAAGGGGTATCGTGCTACCCAGTAACTGGGTTGTGAAGGTCAGATAGGCAGTCGCTCCATGTAAAATACTGGTATTCAGCTGCATCCGATTAGACTGGATGCCGACCCCAACATAGTTGGGAAAAGGCTAGGCAGATTGATTGACATATACATATTGTACTGTTTTCTCGCAAATGTGTTGAAAAACATTGTATGACAAACGTGCAGAAATTAACTTACCACACTAGTATCATAAATATCTATTTCTTTCTTTCTTTATTTAGTCAATGTTGTTATGAGTTTTTAAAAAACGAAGCTTATCCCCGAGCTGACATACTCGGGACATAAATAATATTTAGGTTAACGGGTGGCTTTATTATTTTTGATTGCAATATCCAAAGAAAATTAAACAGAAAAGGCTACTGAATCAACTGCAAACGAATCAGAAACATTATTATAATGAGGTTAAATCTTACCAAGCAATAACACCTCATCGTTATCGAATAAATGTTCGCATTAGACAGGAGAACTACGCATTAAATCACACACGATAAAACACAAGATTCCCGTTAAATAATGCACAATGTTGTGAAGCTGATTTTACACAGATTTTATTCATTCATGCTTTCAGGACGTTCCCGGAATTCAGTGTTCAATCATATTTATTTAAATGACTACGGAATGTAAATTTTGAATTATTACGCTCTAGTTGTTTTGCGGAACAAAATGAAATGAAATGACAAAATGTATTGTAATCTCACAACAGGATAAAATTTTCAGAGAGCTTTTAAATACGAGTATGTTATCAAACATAGGTACTCGTATTTAAAAGCTCTCAGATTTTTTTAAATTTTAGTTTTAATTCAAAACCAACCCGTTTAGCAAAATGGGTTGGTTTTTAATTAAAACTAGCTGCCGTCCTCGGCTTCAACCGCGTGGATTTTTTCTTTAAAAAAAAAATCTGGGAGCTTTTAAATACGAGTATGTTTGATACATACTCATATTTAAAAGCTCTCTGTTTTTTTTTTAGTATTACTTCATAACCAACCCGTTTAGCAAAACGGGTTGGTTTTTAATTAAAATTAGCTGCTGTCCTTGGCTTCAACCGCGTGGATTTTTTCTAAAATAAAAGTAAACGACTCCTTTTAACATCAGCTATCTGCCAGTGAAAGTCCCGTCAGAATCGGTCCAGCAGTTTCGGAGATTAGACGGAACAAACAGACAGACCGACAGTCAGAAAGACAAAAATTAAAAAAAAGTTTTTTTTTTAATCGATGGCCCCACCGAATAAACGTGCAATGCTTCTTACACGATTTTTTTTACAATTTTCGTTCTTTTGCCTATCCTGCACCCACTTAATTTTTTTTATGAATTTAAGACTCAAACACGCCTATTATAATAGTGAATTTCTTTATTCTAGGCAAATAATTCATTCAAAAATTATAGGAATATGTACCAACACGGATGTTGGTACATTGGAGGGCAAGCTCAGTTTTCGATACGTGTTTTGTGGAATATGATTAACTGTGCTTGCTCGCGGGGAGATCGTTAGACCATCCAAGCATAAAGTGCGTCACTCACCTGCTAGCCTCCTGTGGCTCTTCGAGGGAATCTTGTCCTGATATGGCACGTGGCTGGTCCGATTAGCAACTCACAAATTGGTGCACCAAAGTCTGTACTGCACTATATGAGCCTTCAGGAATTAAACCAGTCCAGATAGAAGCCGTTTAGCGACAATTAACCCTCATCCAAGGATTTTAACCGGGAGCACGCACTTAGGCAACTGCAATTGTAGCCATCTTGGAATCGACTCATTTCTCATTCGTTCGTAAGCACAGTGCGCGCATAGATAAAAAATGTATGGTTACGGAACAGAATAATAGTTTATGTTATAATTACATGCTTTTTGAGTCAACAAGAAAGTAAATATACAAGTCTATAGCTTATTTTTTTACCAATAATTCGATTATACATTATTTATACCTATTTACAATGAAATGAGCGTTACTGAAGTTTAAATGTTTTTATTTTTTGCTGTAAAGTTGTCATTTTTCTCTTATACGTTTATTCGGTGGGGCCATCGATATGTGCCGTATATACTTTCATATGCATTTAGTAAAAATCTGTTATTTTTACATTACAAACAGACTCTTTAATTTATTTGTATAGTTGTGTTTAATGGTTTCATGTAACGGGTCTATACACAAAACCAAGGGTTACGCCATAGCCTGATTGGCAATGAACATGAACGAGCCCCATGCGTGTTCATAACTTTACAGACAACCTTTCTAAGGTCAATTTCGTAAGCCTACTCCATTCCTATAACTAACCGATCGTTATTGGTTAGTAGGTACTATCCCTTCTCTTTGCTATTATCAGAGTGTAACCTACACACATTTGTGAAGTAGTTTTGACTTTTTTATGGTTCCGTAGTCAACAAGGATTCGTTTTTTTTAAATATTATAGTTTTGCCATGTCCGTCTGTCTGTTTGTCTGTCCGCGGCTTAGCTCGACTCAGTTAGGCCCCTCACCCACGGTGTCTTTTAAAAACGCGTGACAGCATCGCTACTAACGCGTGTTAGGCGTATTTGCAACGCACTACAGAAGCGATGCCAACGCGCTACTAACGCGCTACAGTATCGCGACTCTATCGATGCAAACGCGCGACCGTGTCGGACGACATCGGGGAGAGAACGGAGGGAGGGTGGCGCGTGATTGGAGAACCGAGCATCGGTGCAACTGTGGCACTTTTGTGCCGTTACTGAATCGCGTTTGCATCGCGACTGAGAATCGTGGTGTGAACGAGGGCAAACAGCTAGCGGCCGCATCGCGGTTATATCGATGCGAACGCGCGACAGCATCGCTACAAAAAGTCGCCGTAGGCGAGGGGCATTAGTACTAGAAAACTGTAATTTGACATGGGTATACATCTATACATATTAATCATGCCGACAAAGTGGTAAAAATGATCTAGAAAAAAAAAAGTAAGGTACCTGGAGCTAGTGGGGACCCTGCCAGCTAAATGGCCGTGTTTTGGATACGGAAAAAAATTCACGGCAGTAGTATAAATAACGAAGTTAAAAGGAAAGCTAACACAGAAAAGTAGGCTTTACCAGTAATAATCAACTAATTTAAATTTGCAGTTGGAATGTGTTTCAACTAGAATGTTATGTTTGTTCTTGGGATATATTCATCCTAACTATGGAACCCTTCATTATAAATAATAAATAAATAATAATAAATTTATTTACTCAAGAAACAAGCACTCATTGTGTTAGTAAACTTATGAAATATGTTAGTTTTTTATTCTAATTAAAATTTAATTTGTTTCATCCCATGGGAGATGGCAGTGATTGATATACATGCAATCGAGCCTGCAAGCGATCATTTTCAGGATATTGTTGGAGCTGGCCCGCACTCTGTACCAGGGATGCACACCTCATTCGCATCGTTGCGTAAAAGCAATTAATATGTGCGTCCGCGAACATTCCCTATGCGCTACAAAAACGGGGCAGCCCCACCAATACCCTGAAAGCGTTGTTGTATTGAACACGAAGGGTGTTGTATTATGCGTGGTCCGACACGCACTTGACCGATTTTAATTAGTAAAAAGTGCAACAAACACTTTTTAAACGTCGTTATAGTACCTACATACCACAATGAATTAGCATTACCACTGGGGCCCAGGTCTGCTATTTTTATAAATTCGTCACTCCAACACGATCCCATTGTCATTTTGCTAAAAGTTCGTAATCTGCTATATTCATAATGGTCGATCATTGGTCGGTCAATGGTCTCGTAATAGAATTGTATTACAATGGCATTTTGAACATTTATTCATGCCAGATTTCATTTCTATATATTTTTACATATTATTTATTAGTGTTATAAGCAATCTGAAGTAGTAGGAAGTTGGAAGTTTAGTAGGAATTTAGTTTTCATTTGTCATTATGTACGATGAGTACCAATTCTTTAATTGGAGTGTCAGTGGCTGACCATTGGAAAGTCATAATGACGCCATTATATTAGTAGATTACCAAACTTCAAAATCAACAATTATGAAATCAATGATAGATCATTCTGACACTATTGTAATAGCAGACTTGAGGCCCTGAGCATAAGTAAATGCAGCGACTATACATACATGTAAGTACCTACTTACGCTTGTGTAGATGTTCTATTCGTGTCGTACCACTCCCGATTTTGTCAAATACGGTTTCTATCGATTCGTGTTCGTCTGCGATGGATTTATATATAGATAAGTACCTACCTGTAGGACGGTGACTTCATTCTGTCGCGGAAAAGAGAGTTTTCTTGCAATACATTTTAAGCTTTCGTTCTTCGTTTTTAGTTTTGTAGAAAATATAGAGCAAAAGAGACATTTTGTATTTTTAAGTTATCCGTAGAAATCGGATGTTCGGATGGATACCTAAAGTAAATTTTTGGCTATGAAATTATGGAAGCGGCTTAAAAGATATTTTTAGTTAATATTAATCCCGGGATTCCAGAAAATCCGGGAATGCACAACTAATCGGAAACATGGTATGGAAACGACTTCTTAAATATTATTTAACTTTACACTATAAGCTAGCAGCATTCGAGTCTATAGTCAAAAACTTAAAAAAAAAAAACTACTTGAAAAAATAAATAAAAATAACACTACAAATTGAAAAATTACTTTAATTTTGGAAGTCGATGTCTTTGGATCTGTACCAATCTGTATCTGTGTTCCAGTGTGTGTGTGTGGCTGTTTGTCTGTTTTTGCCACCGACTTCCGAAATTAAAGTTAATTTCATTTCACTGTGCAGTTTTTTTTTTTTAGTTAGTTATTATTAGTTAAGTTATTATTTTTCGCTATTTAGTGGATCTGTATAAAATTTATCTAAGTTACTTGCTCATTTCAAATATTACTTTTCCTGATGCAGGGACGTTAGTTGTTGAGGAGTTCTCCTGGTATTTCACCATCAGCTCCATTTCACCATTCGCATTGTGACGAGCATAAATTGGTTAGTAACCATATTAAACGAATCGAATCGCAACCCGTGATACTTATTATTGAGTAGTTCCATTGGCCATCTGTGGTCTTCATCATTAGTTCTAATTCACTTAATGATGCTTTCCGAGAGCAAATGACGAGTTACTATAAAAAATACCCAAATCGCTATACAGGATATTTGAAGAGTTCCTGCGATTTCTCCAGAACCCCATCATCAGATCCTCATCTGATGACAATGGGATCACCTGGAAAGTATATCCTTTCAAACAAATAAAGAATTTTTCAAGTCGGTCTAGCCGTCTTCGAGTAATCGTTGAAAATACTTTTTTTTTTTTTTAATATCCTATGATCTGAGAACCTCCTCCTTTTTTAGGAAGTGGGTTAAAAAATAGTAAATTTTTCAATTACGGAATCGCGAGATTTTGAAGACCGATACATTCCATATAATCAGAACTCTAAATTCGTCGATCCCGGAATCGCGGGATTTTTTCAATACAAAAGTACATTCCATAATAGCCAACACCTAAACTTTACGTAAATATGCATCCGATTATCCGATCTGTAGTTATCAGTCCATGTAACCTAATGTTGCTTTTGTTTGGAAATAAAACATTCTGACAAAACGGATAACCTTTTTGCATATACAACGCATAAATTCATAACTTAATATCTGTAGGCATACAAAAAACACGTGTACATTCCCATTAAGTCCCCAAACACATGTACAGTCATACTCATAAACTTCGGGGCACGACGGTAGGGATCGTTTCCTTTGTTTTTCCCGTTAATTAACATTATTATTTCCTCCGCCGTTTGTCCAATTTGGGCCCAAATTGGTACAGTTTCCTAGAAATAAAACCTTGTAGAATATAAACGTTGGGAGTTAGTAGGTAGTGAAGTAATTGACTGAAGCTGAATTATGTCCTTTCATATATGATGTAAATTGTAGGCTGTTCGGTGATTATAGTGTTATCGAGAAATCGACTGATTTTCCGTACAACACTAAAGGTAAGATTTTGTTTTAGTTTCTTATAAATTATATATAGTAGGTACTTGTATTTTTATGGTTCCGTACCAAAATGGTAATAAGGAACCCTTACGGTGCGACTCAGTTTGCCTGTCCGTCACAGCTGGATATCTCAAGAAGTACTAATGCTATCAACTTGAAATTTGGAACAGTTTTAGATGACGTTTGCCTAACAATTTTGCAAATAAGAAAGTTTTTTTTTTGAAACAGAGATTGAACGGGGTTCTTAAAAATTCGAAATGGGGATACTAGGGCATGTGGGGTATTATATGAAAGAGCGCTATTTGCATATTATCAAACATATTTTTTTTAGGTTTTTGACTTTTGACAAAAAAAAAAAAACCTTTATCTCCAAAGTTTGCAGAGATAAAAATCTGAAATTATTCTATGTGATAGAAGTTTAAGTAAAGATTACAGGAAAAATAAAACGATGTCTTTAAATAGCATACTTTTTCAGAAATCATCAACAAAAATAACATTTGTTCCACTATCGGTCAAGAGATGGCGCTGACCTAAAACTGCAATATTCTACATCGCTGTGTTCAAAATCCTTTGAAGAATATAGGCCTCGCCGATGAAAATTTAAAAACATTGCGCGGTTCACAACCAATATGTCCTCTTTCCTACCTACTCACACGTTGCTTTGGGTGAAGCACAGTTGTAGTTTTTTCTCCATTTCCATTTCGATTGGCCTCCGATTGACACTTCACCAATGGAGTGCTGAACGTGCTCGATGCGTAAATTTGAGATGGTTAAAATAAACTCACACTAGGGCCTCAGAACTATTTAGGTACCTATACGAATAAAGCTATATATAATGATGCGGAACCCTCGGTAGGCGAGTCCGACTCGCTCTTGATCGGTTTTTTTTAATGAATGTTTTAGAAAGTATTAGGATTAGTATCTGTGCACTATTGTGCACAGATACCTACTAGGTATTTTGTCGTATTATCGTATTTTATAAAAAAAGCTTTAAGCTTTACTTTTGTTGGGCTTACATTTTTTTTGCAATAAACTGGTATCAATAAAATCAAAATATTTCATTTCACAAAGAAAGAAATAGAAAGAAGCTAGGTGCACGGTTTCAATTGGACGTTTCCTATGGAGAAGAGCCGGCAAGAAAAAACATGCTCACTTAAAAAAAAAAAAAAGGCTTTTACAATGATTATAATGATTTCTGATTGATGATTTTTTTATGTCTGTGATACAATGATTTTTTCATTAGTACAGGCACCAACGATACACTTTTTTCTGTAATGTTCATTTTTAACTTGAAAATTTGTTTTTCTGAACCTTATTTATGTGTTTTACTGAAAATAAAATAATTATTCATTCTAAATAAATAATTATTTATTTTAATAAAATAATTATTTATTTTAATAAAATAATTATTTATTTTAATAAAATAATTATTTATTTATATTTATTTGAATAAAATAATTATTTATTTTATTTATAAAAAATAACAGTGTTAATAGGTATGGAAGCACAGTATAGGCCTGTCAACAAGTACCAGGTACTAAACAAAAATAGAAAATGGCCACGAAATCAAAAACCAACTATGAGTCTACTAAGACACATATGTACAACAGCTCACTTGTCTATTGATACTTTGACTGTTTGTTTAAGTTAGTGGAATTTTCCTGTTTCTTCTAAACCTGCCGTGTCTTTCAGGTACTTCGATGAGGTATCTAGTTGCCTCCACGAAAACCATAGTACACTATGTTTATCATACCCTCAGAGCCTGCTTAGCTTAATATTATAACTAGCAGCCTCAGCGGTCACAACTCTCAAGGGAAACTGGCTGGGAAGACTGTACTAAGATAAACTCGAAGGTTCACTTAGTTTTATTATATAAAGAACAAAATACCTATACTCATTACAATGTGTAAAATAATGTGCAGAACTAATTACTTTAATCGAATGTCGCAATCGACGACCCAGGGGCGAATGCCTCCTGTGGCCGTGCGCCAGTCTCTGGTCAAAAAAAAAACCCCAACGTGCCCGCGGCATGTCCCGCTCTACAATTGGCTCAAAATATCGGGCGATACCAGTGTCGTGGTCCAATCGTTGAGCGACCTATTTTCCCGCCAAACAATATTAAATCAAGAGTTGACATTACCAAACAATATAAAGAATCGTTTACACAACATTCCTTTGATAATATTTAAAGATAAATTTATATAATTAACACAAAAATACTAGCAAAATTAACTAATTTAAACAATTATCTTCCAAAAACATAAGTTACTGTTTATGTAAAAGGAACAAAACCTAACACTAATGTCTTCTCTGCCATACGTCTGTGTGGCTTCACTCGAGCTTCAAGTGAGCAACATATAAGAGCCCCTCGAAATTCCGAGATGAATCACTTAATTAGACGGTTGGTATTAGAGTTATTTGGAGTGCTGTACATCCTGGCTATACATATTATGGCTTAGTTACGGCGTGATATTGTGGGGAAACAGCATAGATGCACCGATACTTTTCACATTGCAAAAAAGACTTATAAAAATCCTTGTAAATATAGAAGACACCGACAGCTGCAAATCTCATTTCCAAGAACACAAGATACTAACCCTAGCCTGCCTATACATTCTAGAAATATGCAAATTCGTTCGTAATTACCAATACTTTATTATTATTCACACAAACGGGATATTTACCATTTTTATTATTTGTTATGAATTCCCGATATCAGAATCGAGTTGCGAGTGACAGTGGTAGCGGTACTGAGTGCAAAAAACGAACAAGAAAGAGGGTAGACCATTTTGTCTGCTCATCAACACCCACCCGCAATGACTTCAGTTTATCCGTGATCATGGTGCTTGCAACACCGCCGAAATATCGGGAACTCATAACAAATAATAAACATGGTAAATATCCCGTTTGTGTTAATAAAAAAATTAGTGACCATGACAGTTTAAAAACTTATACCAATACTTTTACACGACAAGAGAAAATATACACACTGCACCATAAATATAGGTTAAACTTACCAGGCTCTAAGCTAAAAATGCACTCAACAAGTACACTAGTCATGTCAATTAAAATGTATAATAAATTACCAGAAAAAATTAAAGAAGAACAAAAACTTTATACATTCATAAATAAATTAAAACAATTTCTATTATCTAAATGCTATTACAATAGCAATGAATACTTAAATGACAAATTTTAAATAACATGTTATATGTTAATAATCACAATACCTATTTAATATTATTATTATAACAACTAAGTAGTCAAACAAAAGCCCCTCTTCCTCTCTCCTACTTTTGCTGTGTCCGACAGGAACCGCAATGATCATATCTTTGTAAAACCTACCACCTAAGTTCACATGTAGAAGCAATAAATATATTGAGTATTGAGTATCCTCGAAAAGCTGTTGTTACAAGTTTGGATGATAAATTTTTACTAATATTTTATATTTTTACAAGTGACAAGAAGCGGAAATGGGGTAGGCCACAGGATATAAAAGCTCTAGCCGGCGCTGCGTGGACAAGAGTTACTAAGGACTGTGAAAAGTGCACTGAAAAAAATATTTAGCCTAACTACTTCAGCTATTCCAGGAATAATCAAAGTTTGACAAGACTTTATACAAGTTAACTTGATTTAATAAAAGTGATACACAACAGCCAGCACAGGTTTTGGTTACATGTTGCATAAAGTTATGTGGTCACTTTTTTGTGTTACCTGTTGACGAAAGTTTGGTTATGTATAAGTAAACATTTTTTTCAGTGTGGAGGCCTTAATTGAGTTCCTAAATAGGATAGTATTTTTTTATGTCTTATATTTGGGTACTGGAAAACAACAATAGGTACAAGTCTCAAGCACTGAAAAAAATAAAGTAGTTGCCACTATCAAGATTTTGTTTAGATTGACTAACTTATTTACTAATATGAACGGGATATTTACCATGTTTATTATTTGTCGTGAGTTCCCGATATTTCGGCGCTGTTGCAAGCACTATGATCACGGATAAACTAAAGTCATTGCGGGTGGGTGTTTATGAGCAGACAAAACGGTCTACCCTCTTTCTTGTTCGTTTTTTGCACTCAGTACCGGTACCACTGTCACTCGCAACTCGATTCTGTTCCCGACACACGAAACTCACTAATCGTCGTGATCATGGTGCTAGCAACAGCGCCGAAATATCGGGAACTCACAACAAATAATAAACATGGTAAATATCCCGTTCGTATTAATAATAATATTAGTGACCATGACAGTTTAAAAACTTATAACTTGTTTAAATCTGAGCCTATCAAGCACAATGATCACAGCTACTACTTTTATTTGATTGAGATTTGAAACGGGATCTTGATTGGAGTTATCACAAAATCTATTTGCAGCAATCAAGTCAAAACATAGTTGCTCCAGCCAAGATTATTAGATTAAAGTTTCAATGATCTTTATTGAAGTAATCAAAATGCTTGATTAACACAACTAACTTACTTTGTTACAGTTAACATTTTTTTTTACTTGTCTCTTTGTAATCGAGAAACTTGTTTGAGCGTCCAATCATTTGAACTAGTATTGCTTCAAATGTGTCGTGATGATCAACTTAACTAAGATTTTGATTAATCTAAACAAGATATCGTCAATCAAACTAAAAATAGACTTGATTGGAGTGCATTTTTTTCAGTGTGATTATTTTAAACCCCTAATAGAGTGCAACGTGTACCTTTTTACTATCCAACAAGCAAATAAATATACTGCCCTCTAAATCATTCGTTATTTAATGGCCCATTAACCTAAATAAACATTGAGTACGACAGTTTAGCAACATCAAACAATTTTCAGAGCAACAAACACAGAAATGCCAGTTCACAGAAAACATGTGTTTGTTAGCATTTGTTAATGGCGCGCGGGTGTGACAAGGACCAAGCTTGAGCCTATCAGTAAATAGAAAATAACTTACTCCGTGCTGTCCTAAGCAAACATTCAACGTGTTTTATTCCCGCCGGCTAAAAACACCTATGTACAGTCGACCAAGGAGTTGTACTCCGTTGGAAATAAGATAAGACATTTAAATAAACCTTTTTAGGGTTCCGTAGCCAAATGGCAAAAACGGAACCCTTATGGATTCGTCATGTCTGTCTGTCTGTCTGTCCGTCCGTATGTCACAGCCACTTTTTTCCGAAACTATAAGATCTATACTGTTAAAAGTTGGTAAGTAGATGTATTCTGTGAACCGCATTTAGATTTTCACACAAAAATAGAAAAATAAAAAATCAAAAAATTTTGGGGGTTCCCCATACTAAGAACTGAAACTCTAAATTTTTTTTTCATCAAACCCATACGTGTGGGGTATCTATGGATAGGTCTTCAAAAATGATATTGAAGTTTCTAATATCATTTTTTTCTAAACTGAATAGTTTGCGTGAGAGACACTTCCAAAATGGTAACATGTGCCCCCCCCCCACCCCGTAACTTCTTAAATAAGAGAATGATAAAACCAAAAAAATATATGATTTTTACATTATCATGTAAACTTCCACCGAAAATTGGTTTGAACGAGATCTAGTAAGTAGTTTCTTTTTTAATTGCTGCAATTGCTGCTACGGAACCCTTCATGGGCGAGTCCGACTCGCACTTGGCCGCTTTTTTACAGTCCGTTCAATTGATTTTGACTTCTATTGCGTTGGTGGCATGACAAAAAGCAGCTGCAGTAAACAGTTGGTATTGTAACCACTGTTTGCTTTTAATGCCATCCTTATGCCTACGGAATAGAAGTCAAAATCGGATGAACAGACGGTAAAAAAGGTTTATTTAATTGTGTAATCTTATTTTAAATGGAGCATAGGTATACAGGCGAAAAAAGGTATTCATCTTTTCGAGAAACTGCCAATACTCATTTTTATTGGTGTGTAAACTTTGTATGCCTTTGAATGTCAAGTGCCTTACATTGTGATTTGCGACATCTTCGCGGACAGTAAACTGAAAGTTGGCAATGTTGCAAATAGAAATAGAAATAATATAAATAATATTTATTTGAATAAAACATGGTGTTTAAAGATATTAAAGACAATACAGATCAGATCATACATGTTTTGCTTATATATCATAGCATGCAAATATTTAAGGTTACGTTAAACAATGTTTCCCGTCAATAAATTCTTTTATGCTATAAAAATTATTAGTGTTTAACCATATATGTAGTTTTGTTTTAAACAATCTAATATCTAAAGTTTTTAAGTCATTTGGAATTTTATTATATACACGAACACACATGGCTAAACAGCTTTCACTATATTTAGCCAATCTTGGCAAGTCATTTAATATAAGCCTGTGAGGATCTCACCGGTTTCGAGGATACACATCCTCTGCAAATAGCAATTTAATCAAAACAGAGCGTAGTATTCAAAATTCAAAAGTCATTAATTCAAATTAGGCTGAGAATCAGCACTTTTCGAACGTCAAAATGAAATTATATAAGACAGTCCCACAAAACGCCCACCTTTCACCACTTCGTAGTGCTTTAGACCTTGTCCAGAAAGGGCGAAACGTTTCGCGCGAAATCAGACGCGTGTTGGCGAGGTACTGGTCATCAATACATTGCGTCCACAATCATCGCGCGAATTTAAGATACGCACGTTAATCGCGTGCACTTTGCCAGACTCTCGACTCGCGCGTGATATCAGTACCAGTATGCGCGTGCTTCGCTAGAGTCGAGATACTAGAGACTCCGTGTTGCTTGCAGGTTACGCGCAAACTCCAGAGCGAGTGCACGTGTCAAGGGAAATGGAGCGCCAAAATTTTGATACAGAATACGCACGTTGATACGCTCCTTCTGGACGCAACATACGCGCGTAAATCGCGCGAAAGATCCGCGGCGAATACGCACTTTCTGGACAGGGTCTTAGCTGGGAAGAAGAAGTAGCGCAGCAAACTCCCAAGCAGCACAGCTGTCTGTTCATATATAAAATGTTGATTCTATACAAAATTTGGTATGCAAAGTAATTAACATTACGAAAGTCAGAACTGTTAATAAATTTATTTGCCCTACGTCAGCTAACATACGCCAATATACCAGAAAATACAATGATAACTATACTCAAGCAAAAAAAAACCTACCTAAAAAAAAAAAGCACACAAAACTTAAAACCTAAAAAAAAGTCTCCAGGCATAAAAGGTGTGCCCGATTACATATGCAATGCTGGATTGTGTTCATATATCTGTAATGATAAACTAGGACTATCAAAGTATAACAAATAAACCTTTGATTTACTTTTTTAACCGCCTCTGTGGTCTAGTGGTAAAACCACCTGTCTCAGATCCAGAGGTCCCGGGTTCGATTCCCAGCGGGGGCAAAAATATCTGCTCGGTTTGGTTGGTGGTAGGGCTTATTCTAAGTCCGCCTGGCTAGCTACCACCATCTTATCTAAGTCTGTCGCCAAACAACAATGTCAACAGCATTTGTTGTGTTTCGGCAGTTACAGGTAAGATAGCCAGTTCCTCTGTGGTTGAGGATTCCGGGTGAAGCTCGCTTCCATCTTCGGCATTATCATCACTTACCATCAGGTGAGATGAAGGCCAAGAGCTTCCCCGTTGGGTGTAAAAAAAAAATACAGTTAATTACTAATAACAATAATAAAACCATGGACAGCAAGACGACCAGGCACCACAAGCAGCACCAGTTTACTAGCATTAAAAAAAAAAAGCGCAAAGATCAGCCATTACCCCCCTCGCCATATTTGAGGAAAAGAGGCAACCCGTTGTAATAACAGTGTTGTAATAACCGTGTTGTATCATCGTTAACACCTAATATAACAACCAATTCAGTGTTATTATTCAAATTCATAATCAATACTTTAGTGCACTAAAGAGTGATATTTCAGATTTTCATTTAGCTATTAATATTCATAAATTATTCGAAGCAGCGAAATATATTGACAGCTATTTGCGACGATTTTCAGAATTCACCCTCTTGAAAAAACTCAAACACTCTTGAAATGCAGTCAGGAGCGACGCGATTTTATTAGAACAGTTTCTATGAAAATTTCATGGAAATGATTCTATTAGAGTTGCGTCGCGCTGTTGTGTCGCGCCTGTCTACGGGAGCCTTTAATTTGCTATGTGTTGTTTAAAAGTTGTAGTTGCAAGTCAGCTGCCTGTATATATATCTCTTTGTTTGACTGTACAGTGTACCTAGGGACATTTTACTCGTTTGCGTAAGGAATTTCATTCAGATTTCCCGAATGAAAGAAAAATACTGGAGTATGAGTGTGTATGCTTTTCATTTCAGGCGTGTTATTTGTGTGTATTGAGAATGTTTGGCAATAGGAGCAAGCTATTTCCCCGTTTCTATATTTTCTTGGTAGATTTAAGAGCGGCTATGGATTTACATGTTTTATTTTACCAATATTTTCTATTGGTAAGGTACGATAAAAAAAGACTCTTTTATCGTAGGTATCTGAACAAAAATAGACAGGGAAGAGTATGTCAACACAGTGTATTGGTGTTTTCTTTGACCCTTGGTTTGAGGTCTAATTTGTTAGGATATATACATACTTGATTAAATGCTTGGTCCTGGTGTTGGGGATTATTGAAATTATATATTTGTGGCTTTGAGTTTAAACGGTTTAAACCTAGAGCCTTAACACTGTATGCCGCTTTTACTGCAACAACTGTGTAGTTATTTGTCAAAACCCGGTAAGTCACACCCCTACTCCAAATGGAACTATGTGAAAACAAAAAAAATGCATATGTTTGTGTTTTAACGGTACTAGGTAAAAGGCTGATCACTAAAAACTGCTAAAATAATGGTTATAATCGATAATTTCTTTCATATCCCGGTATCGACGACCAATCAGCGTAAAGTATAGGTAGACCAACAACTCATGGAAATGGCAGCCATCTTAGAAGATGGCTGCCATTTCTATGAGATATCGGAAGTGAAGTTGGCAAGTTCAAAGTGATTTGTTTTCAAACTTTTACAACGATTCGCTAGTTTATATCAAACAACAGTATGTCCATACTTTAACTTGCTATTTGAGCTTAATCCATTATTAATATACTGTTTTATTCCTATTCTAGTAAAAACAATCTCCTAAACAAGTGATAGTTTAATAAAAAAACCTCATAACTTAATAATCAATAGCCAAAAACATTTCCTTCATATTCCACTTTTCACTTAGCGTGGAAATACCGAGTCTTGATAGTTATCATCTATTCTCAAAAGTCACGCATTTCAAGTGTTATAGTTTGTGGCACAGTATGCTTGTATTTCCTGCTCCACGTACACCAATTAAAACATTCCCTATTCTGTGTAATTGTTCTCTAGTTTCCATGTCCTCGCCTCGGCCTTCACAACGGATCACGTTTTATTCCCTCCTTTATTACAGTTTGGTGTATGTAATTACTTAATGACGGACATTCAAATCTGTTTTATTACAGCCAAGGGTTTATGATCGGTAGAAAGGTTAAATCAAAGTTTTGTAATGGCACTTTACCAAGGCCTTAGAACAGCCTGGTAATGTGCAGTGCTGAATACAGGAGAATAAAATAAGTCGACGGGTCCATAGAACAAACACATGGGTAAATATGAGACGGTTTTTGGTTTTTTGGTAGGATGTGTTAGATATATTTTATTTTATTTTTATTTTACTATGGGTTTGCTCTTGACTCTAGTCTAGGTCTGGGTGACAGAGACAAAGTCTACGATGGAATGAGCTTACCCAGAAGAAGCCTGTTCACTCTCACTTTGAATAGATTAGGGCTGTATGCGTTCGGAAACACAGACGCAGGCAGAGATATAACATAGTAGCTACTATGATACTTGATGCATTTGATCAAGGAACTAAAAATCGTCTTATATTTACATAAGTGTTTGTTCTACGGACCCGTCGCAGTGTTCTTATTGGCAGGAGTGGCCCGTTCATATAGGCGGACTAGGTGACGGCCTAGGCCGCTCGTATCAGGGGGGGGGGGGGGGGGCAATCGGCGGCACTACAGATTAATACAGATGGGACACTCCGCAGTTTAGTATTAAAGCTACAAGTACGCGGCAGGCCCATCTCACTGGGCAAAGTTACGCGATAGAAAGAGAGGCAACTTGTAGGTGAATATAACTGTAGGTAATAAGCGTTGTGTGACCTAAATTGCACTTTATTGTGTCATAGCAAGAGTCGCATTTTATTTAAATGATTTTGTGGAGTGTCCCATCTTATTAATCTGTGGCGGTACCAAGAAATTCGCGCGGCAACTACTCGCGACTTCGCGAGCCTACTTCAGTCGGCTCGAGCACGGTCATATCTCTTTAAGGCCCTTCCCCTAGCGTGAGCGTTCGGTCCTTCTCTATCCCGTCACAGCGGGGACGCTCTGTCGCACTTTTTTACACGGAGATTTCAAATGTACTTAAAACACATAAAAATAAATGAGAACGTGCAATGTGATGATAGGATGACGTAAAGTAATAATGTGTTTTTAGATACATTTTATTTCTCTTAATTAATGAGTTAATAGCCTCTGATAAACGCGTTTTGCTCGGGGTATCGCCTTAAAAGGGCGGTGTTCGAGTCTTCCGCCTAGGGCGCCAGGAATTCTCGGGCGCTGCTTATTGGCTTCTAGAGAAAAATCGGAAAAAAAACGGATCTAGAGGACAAAGATAAGAATATTTAATTAATTGTCGAGAAATATTATTACAGCACTAACGAGTTTCTGACTGATTTATAATATTAACCTTTGTGTGAAATAACTAGTTTTTTTTTTTTGTAAAGTTTCCCACCCACTCATATTTTGTACGCCGTTTTGCGAGGCAAAACATGACTGTGAGTGACATTTAACATAACATGTAACATCTCGCATGCCAAGTGTATACAATATGTAACTAAATTAAATGAATAATTAATTAATATTTAATTATTATTTGTTTTTAATTGTATTAAATTGATGCACACTATGAAAGTAGTTTGTTCAGAATCGTTTACTGAATAAATTTCTGTCATCTATCTATCTAAATATATAAAACAAAGTCGGGTTCTTTACACCATTTATAACTCAAGAACGGCTGGACTGATTTTATGATCTATGATTTGTTGGATTTGTCTACGTAAATTACATTTCCCATTTCTTCCCGTGGGTGTCGTAAAAGGCGACTAAGGGACTTACTAGAGAATGGGCAGCAGCGTTCTCTATGCATTTTTAACACCATACTGCGATCGCCAACCCGCCTGCCAGCGTGGCGATTATGGCAAACCCCCCCCCCCCTCCTCACTTAGGGGGAGGCCTATGTGCAGCAGTGGACGTCTTTCGACTGAAATGGTGATGATGATGATGATGAAATTATAGTCTTTTACTTCCGATATACGGTCAAAACAAACCAAAATGGACGAAGTACCTACTACTCGTACGCTAGACTCTTATACGTGTGGGACTGAGTGCGTCCGTAGATTTGTAATGTGACCACAATTTTCTCCCAAAATCAGTATAACTAATTTAATACCTACATAAACAATGTTTTATACATAATCGTAAAAATTCAGTGTATGTATTATGACTATAATATAATAATCTAATTGGGGTGTTTGGTGGTGTGAATTAACTCCGGGACATGTTGTACTCGTGTTTTGGACAAATTTATCTTGTATAATAATTATGTTTTTTACAATAACAAGTAAGAAAGAGAAGAAAGAAAGAAAACACGTTTATATGCGACAAGAATAACACAAAAAAAAAAAAAAGTTGGGTGGAAACTATGCGTCACATCCACGTAAAATGTCCATCGCTCAGCATAATGCTGCGATCCTATGCGAGACAGAACCCCAGCGCTGGTTTTCAGCGACAGCCGGCGTTGACATGATGACATCGACCGGTGCAGCATACAATGAGATAAAAAATGAAATAAATAAAATCATAACGGAATATTGCCTAATATTTAATTAATTGAATTAATTACAAAACTCGTATTCTGGGAACGAAAGTATTACGTTTATATTCAGCATATAAATTACATCATTAGTATATTTTTGGGTTACCAAGAGAGTTTGGGTTTAATTCCCGTTCGGAACAAATATTTGTATGGCCGACAGATAGACAAGCTAAATGGCTACATGGGAAAAATATAAAGACAAACGATGGAAGGATGATTTCATTAGAAATACGCTATTTGCTGCACGCCTTTGTACGTATTTTTCTGTTCCTTTCTTGTCTGTTTATGTGTGTGTGCATAAATTGTTAAATAAATAAATAAAGATTGTGCGTTTTTGTATAAAATGAAGATATGGATTGAAAGGGAGTACATATTTAGATGACGGCTAATAGTTTAGAAGAAGGCACCTATATAAAATCTATCTAAATAAATAAATCTTCAATATAAAATGGTCGAAGTATGTAAAATCACATTAATAATGTTATTTTAACATAGTAACTTCCACTGAACAAAATGAAAAAACTTGGCGCCATGGAAATAAAAGTTGGAAGACAAAACCCACGTACGGGAACATTTATCGATTGGGGCCCACGCTGATTCTGAGTGAGTTTCATGACGCAAAATATCAAATAACAAAGTTCTCGTTATGGGAAACTTAGAAATAACTTAGAAACTTCGTTAACTGGAATAATGTAATATTACAATATTACTTTATTTTGGTAGTATATGAAGGTTTTTACGGTTTTTTTTATTTAAAGATCCGAATAAGTTTTAAGTCAACTAAACCCATACATGTTATGAAAAGGTATCTGCTAGGATAATGCCGCTTTACAGAAAAATTAAGAAAGACTAACCATTATTTGGCACAGTACCGTATCATCTTCATCATCATCAGCCTATAGCAGTACACTACTGGACATAGGCCTCTCCAATTGCACGCCATTCAGCTCGATTCTCGGCAACTCTCATCCAGCTGCTACCAGCCACCGAGCGAAGACCACCTAGCCTGAGGGCGTCCTACCTTACGTTTGCCGATTCGCGGTCTTCACTCAAGAACACGTCTACCCCATCGGTTCTACGGCTAATAAGGCCGGCCCATTGCCACTTCAGCTTGCTTATTCTTTGAGCTATGTCGACAATTTTGGTTCTCTGCCGAATCACCTCGTTCCGGATTCGATCTCTCAGAGAAACTCCAAGCATAGCCCGTTCCATAGCTCGCTGAGCGACCTTGAATTGTACCGTATCTTGCACCGTATGCAAGGAATACATTACAAACACAGTATATAAATTCACAGGTCTGTATTTTAAGCGAAGCGAGGCCAAATGGATTGGGAAGATTTTATCTCTGCTCTGGCTATATAGCTACTATGGAGGATTCATTTGCCTCTATTTAAATAAGTAAATTTACCCATCCTATACAAAATTACCAAACGATTACTAATTGCGCATTTTTTACTGTCATTATGTACTATTAAACGCACATGTATTCAAAACTAGCGGTGTGGTCTCCGTTCGTATTGAAATGGTTAAAATTTTTGCAAAAAAAAAAAAACTGACTCCCATCGGTTTGCATGGCAACCAGCCACGTTAAAAGCGTGGTTCTGACTTACACACATTTATGTTAAGAAGAAAAAAACAACTGTAAAAGCCAACTGAAAGCTTTTGCGTCTGTAGGCGTGTATGTGAAAGTTCAGACATTCAAGATTTACCGATGGTAGCATTTTTACAGCCATTATAGAGCCATGGCCTATGTTTTTCTGGAAATGTTAATGAGAGCGTGTAAGGCAAAAATCAGACGGCGTGTAAGGCAAAGTTCAACTGTTCAAGATTTACCGATGGTAGCATTTTTACAGCCAAAATAGAGCCATAGCCTATGGTTTAGAACTAAGGGCATTATCACACTGGAAATTTGCGAGCGATTTTAAAGCGAGGCGAAAGCGCAGCGGGCTCTCCGCGGGTGCGAAACGAGGTAGCCGCGACTACGCGACGTGATCTCCGCGTTTTTACAAAATTTTACACTCGCTTGTCATATGCCCAAATACTCAAACGTTACTTAACTTTAAGACGTTCTTATAAGTGTTTCTGTCGCTACAAAACAGTTTAAAGTGACAGAGACAGCATTAGACTTAACGGCGACTTAAAATTGAATTGCGTTTGAGTATTCAGCAGTTACTCTCTCTTATAGGTACAGTAACGTCAATATCTCTCATTCCGCGGCAAACACGTTGCGTTCACGTGGCGTGCTCGCGAGGAACACGCCGCGAGCGCGTTGAACAATCGCCTCGCTGGAATCACGCTGGCAAATCGCCAGTGTGGTAAGGCCCTAATAATGAAAGGTTTGCTTTATGTATGGGTAAAGTGGATGTGTCGAATTTACTTCACTCGTATCAGCACGTACTATAAAAAAAAATGCCTCTTACAAGAAGGTGGAGCTGATTGTACAGGTACGCCGAATGTACATTTTTGTATCGCCACCCGTAAAGGCTATTTTAAACAATAATGCCTGTTAATTTTAGCATACTAACTGACTCTACGAACTTCGGGCGTTTGTGCACCACCACCGTCAACGGGACGTCAACGAAAACGAGATGACGATGACGGCGCCGAAGTTGCGATACATACATTTACTATGGCCGCGTGTCGACCGCACGTCTTCCGAGCGCCGGTATCCCGGCCCCCTATTTTTTGGCTTATTCCACTAATCCCCCCTGAGAGAATCCCTCTCAGTGGGGAAAACTGAACGCTAATGTAAAAAAAATCACTTTCAGGGGGATCTTGGAATAAGTTTTTTTTATTCAATTCTAGTTTTCCACCCTAAGCGGGATTATCAGGGGTGAATTCTAGAATGTTTTTTATAAATTCCGCTTTTCCTCCTAAGAGGGAATTTCAGGGGGGATTTGTGGAATAAGCCTATTTCTTTAGTAGTTCTGCGTGACCGCAAGAACTCGGTCCGGGATTGTAGGCCCGTTCGCCCGGCTTTTGTTTTGAACATACTGAACCGTAATAATAGTAATACGTTGACGGTAGCGGTGGCCGAACGTTGTTAGGCTAAATAAACAAAACAGTTTGCGGATGAGTAAGCTTCTGTTAACGTTCGACACTATTTTGAATAATAGCTTTCACGCTGCCTGCACAGTACACGGTTACCAACTGATTGCTTAGTGGGACCGTGGTGTAAAGCAAATCGAATATGCACTATACATGGGAGATATTCGGCTGAATTCGGTGAATGCACAGCCAATAGGAATCCAGCTTGTGATAGCATAGAAACTAGACCAATAAAGAGAATAGGACGGTGCAACTACAGATGTAATAGCATTCCGAACAGTATTGGAAACTGACGGAGAGTTGGATCTAGTCGTGGTCAGTAGTCTATTTGTACAGCTAGAGGCCGCCTAAAGTTGGAAAGGTTACATTGCATAATATTTGAAAATAGATGGCTACATGTTCTCTTTCAGCATAGAATGGTGATGGATTAAAAAATCCAACACCATTCATTTTGTCATTTCACATTAACTTAAATATCAATCTTTCATGTTTTGTTACGACGAGGCACTGCCTTCTAGGCAGCTGTAAAGCCTTGTTTTAAGGCATTCAACGCCTTTTGTGCCATTTTAGCAATACAAAATTTTTGTTATAGGTATAAAATTACTGTACATGTAATGATATAATTGATGTATACAAACTATTGTAAAACAGTTTAAAAGAGTGGAGGTGGAGTTTCTTGCCCATTCTTCTCCATTCGAAACTACATTTTGGAAGGAGCAACTAGAATCAATTTTATTTCCGTGTAAATTTTGACGTTCAAAAGTGCCATTTATGTGCCTATTTGAAATAAATGCTTTGACTTTGACTTTACTGAAAGTACAGTAATAATCGCAGCATAGTAGGCGAAAATGTTTCCTTTGTCTATTTTGTTTTAATATATTTAGTACACACGGCTACATATCAAGCTATATATATCCAGTATAAGCTGATCTCGCATTGTATAGGATTTTCGTAGAATAAGTGGTCAGCTTATACTGGAAGTGTATAGCTTGATATGTAGCCGTGTGTTTTGCTCGTGGCTCCGTCCACGTGTATGTCGATTATCGCGTAAAAAAGTAGCCTATCTCCTTCTCCATATCCCAGGCTATATCTCTGCCATATTTCATGACGATCGGTTCAGCGGTTTATGCGTGAAAACGTAACAGACAGATAGGCAGACAGACGGAGTTACTTTCACATTAATAATGAGTATGGATTTACCTAAGCCTTTCATCACCTTTCCTTTATTGCTTTTGAAATGTATGTCACCCAACTTCTAATAGGTTTATTAAAAGATTGTGTAAACAACTAAAAATACATACATAACAACATGTCGACAATAGATTTTAACGTAGCGATACCTTTCCGCGGGCGTGAACGATTGCTGCGATACATCAAGTTCAAATATCCAACACTGCTGACATTAGATTAACTATTTCTAGTTTGTCTGTGAACGCTATGTTACAACAGTATGGGAACTGTATGTATTCATGCTGAGATAGGAGCCTTTTTGGCCTCGCACAGGTCTTCTTTTTTCAGTTTTAATTTTTTGAAGAGAAAACTTTAGCCGCGTTGAGCGATTTTTTGTAGGGGAAACACTTATGGGTTCGCGATCGTATACTGTGTATGTACCTATGTGTTCTCTTTGGGTGAGCAAAAATCATGGAACTCGCGTCATCGTCACCGAACGCTTTCCATGAGCTATACAGCGTGTTACGGAAAGGGTATATCCATACAAACGGGGTGAAGAGTGTATCTGGTTCAGAATCTCTGTACAAAATTTCAGCTCAAAAGCACTAACTAGAAAATGTTTAATATTTTTTTTTTTTCGATGGTTTATTAAATTTAAATCATAACAAACGTGTTACCGCCGTTTCTTTGTGTGTAGTTTATTGACACCGATCAGCTGACTTGCTCTAGTGATGTGTAGAATTCAATTGGAAACATTTGATTTTTATTTAAATGTTTCTTAATATTTTATTTATGTAGGTATAGGTATTAAAAATACTGCCCTGTAGTTTGTTATCACCAAAAGAATCCGTGCCTTTGATATGTATATACCCTTTCCGTAACACGCTGTATGTATAAAAGAACAGTTATTCCAAAGTTTTGTGTTTTCACTTCTGTCGGTAATTTTTTTTAGTTTTAATGTTCTTTTTTTTTGTTGTTGTATTTCCTGTGCGTGTCCCCGTGTGTAGGTGGACTTTAAAATACTGGTATGTGCAGTCGCCAGCACATCGAGTTACCATAAACTACCAAATTTTCTCATTCGATTTTGAACTTATCTTTTGACATTTTAACGTTTAAAATCGTTTAGAGATATTTGACAGTTTCTAAATTAATTAATTTATGGATAAAGTCAGAAATTATACCTGAAGTCTCTAATTCAGATAATTTATGTAAACAAAGTAATGTCAAGAAATGTCACTGTCAAAATGACAGGACAGTGGTGCAAAACATTTTATCATTAAATGTTTTTGTAAATAATCATCGATAAAATTAAAGTGAATTAATTATAAGAACTATGCAAACAAAATACCGTTGCCAAACAATGTTTTTTGTAGTGTGTCGGAGACACGGTATATGATAGTCATAATCAGCCCTTTTAAGCCCAGTGCTAGACGTAAGCGTCCCAAAATCGATTTCCAATCGAAACAGTTTACAGCCGTTTTCGTCCAAAATGTGGCTAGATATGCTACGAGAACTTACAATATGAATCTATTTATGAGAGTTGTAATATTAGTGTTGTTGAAGATTAAAAAATGTGAAAATGTTTTGATCTCCTGCATTGTTACCAGTATCATAAAATATTTTATACCAGAAAATCTCCTTATATTAATAACTTTGTTTAAAACCAAAAATTTATAAAAATAATTACGGTATGATTATTTTTTAATTATTATTTCTTAAAATCAGTACTTAAAAGAAAATAGAACCTCTTTTTTTGCAATTTTATGTGAATTACCATTACGAAGATATTTTTTTGTTGTGTTATCCCCGTTGTTTACATAAATTATCTGAATTTGAGACTTTGAGTATAGTATACTAGCTTTTGCCCGCGGCTTCGCCCGCGTGGATGTCGGTTATCGCATAAAAAAGTACCCTATGTCCTTCTCCATATCCCAGGCTATATCTCAAAATTCTAACTTAATAATAATTTTAATGTGATTCACTATGTGAATAGAAACCGAAACAAATGATTTAATATAATAAAAGTACTTATGTTCTGAACGTGAATGAGTCTTTACCTAAAGATAACAAACACAAAATCAAAATACGAAATTTCACTCAAATTCTTAAAGCAATCAATTGTACCAAATTACAACACGAAATAAAAGTGCGACACAAATAATCATTTTAAAATAATTCACGTAAGTACCAACAATGTGAAAACAAAATGAAATCCTCCGAAATGTCGCATGATACACCGTTTGTGCTGATAAAACGCTCGAAATATTTAATGAACATCATTGGTGCATAACTTTTCTCAGGGTCACGTTCGCAATTGGACGAAATATTTGACATTTATTTTGTACTTGCAACACGATCTGGCTGTAGAATTCGATTAATCGACTAATACTTGACCGGTTGACATTTTAGCGGGAACACCACTAAACGAACGAAAAAAAAGAAAAGAAAATACGTCTGTACTCTGTGGTCGTGTGGCGGTGTGGCGCGGTGCTTAATGTAAACATTCATCAAGGTTATACGTGCGTAAAGTAATGGATTCAATAAGAAAACGGTTTAATCTTAGAAGAATCTTACACTGAATAACTGAGAAATAAGTGTAGATTTCGTATTGAGTGTTAGTTTATCGAAAAGTGATAAATATGTCAGTGAAAAAGTAACGAAAGTTTTGGAATGCACAAATTTTGATCATAAGGCCGCCGTGTTTAGTCATGTTTTTATGATAAATATTCTTGTATACTGTTTGAAATACACATAAGTAGCTAGTTTATTTATCTACGAACATAATTTGGCTAATAGCTACTGATATTATAGCGTATTGTTATCGTAATCGTATTTCCAAGAGTAAAATTCGGTAAACAAATACCTACAAAAAGACAATAAAATGGATATAGTATGTTATCCTTAAGAGATAGACATATGCCATCGCGGACTTTTTTAAAGACCTTTATAAGATACACAATTCCACCATACATTATTTTGTTATATCTCAAAGGGTTTAGACAGCGTTTTCGTTGAAAGCTCCCAGACGGCTTATTTTTTTCCGACACCTCCAACAAATATCGTTAATTCATACAAAAATGCATACAAAAACTTAACAAATTATATACTAAAACCTTCCTAGAGAACCAAGCTATCCATTGGTGAAAACAGCATGAGAATCGGTGCAGTAGTTTTTGAGTTTATCGCGAACAGACAGACATACAGACAGACAGACAGACAGACAGACGCGGCGGAGGACTTTGTTTTATAATATGTAGTGATAGTGATAGTGATAGTGATGTAGTGATAGTGATAGTGATAGTGATAAAGGGAAGTTTGAAAATGGCGCCGGTGACAGAAAAGTTGAAAGGACGTCGTTTGGCATGGTATGGGCATGTAATGAGGAGGGAGGAAACGCATGTGACGAGGGGAGTGATGAAGATAATATGGATGGATGGAGAGGGAGAGGAAGGCCCAAAACATATGGATGGGTTGTATGAAGAATGATATGAAAGAGAAAGGAGTGTATGATAGAGTGACGGTTGACAGGGGGGAATGGAAAAAGAAAACGTGTTACGCCGACCCCAAGTAACATGGGACAAGGGCAGGAAGATGATAATGATGACAGTTTCACAGAACCTGATGTGCTGGCGACCGTACAATGCTACAAGGACCTTGTAGCATTCGAATGGCGTCGACACGGACGCTGTAGGTAAACAATTGTGTAAATTAATTTGTGAAATGTATTTAAAAACAAGAATGGGGCATTCATTCCAAATTATTACGTAACCAATATCTCAAAATGTCAAACAAGTCATTTTATGACAACACAGATTAAATTAT
Organism: Dryobota labecula; assembly: GCA_947523025.1. Taxonomy (NCBI): domain Eukaryota; kingdom Metazoa; phylum Arthropoda; class Insecta; order Lepidoptera; family Noctuidae; genus Dryobota; species Dryobota labecula. The sequence continues at coordinate 7,781,313 of OX383292.1, forward strand.
ACCAGCGTCGCTTTAGTCGTTGCCGACGGAACGGAATATTGCCATTTTAAATATTGTATTTATAAAAACTTTTAGAGTTAAGTATTGTAGGTATTTATTTTATTTTTTATGTTGTTATTTTTACCTTATTACACTGAAAGAAATGTTTGCATAACTGTAACAAAAGTTTTGGTTACTGTTTACACAAAAATTGTGACTTGCGAACTAGATGTTACCTGTTACAAAACCCTGTTTTGCACACTACAAATCAGTTTTGTTAATTTCAGCAAAGTTTATTTCCTTATAACTAAAGTTGAGTTATTTTTGATGTAACTGAATTATTTCGGCTAATTATTTCTTTCAGTGTATGCTACACCGGTTGACATCTTCATGTCAACGCCGGCTGTCGCTGAAAACCAGCGCTGGGGCTCTGTCTCGCATAGGGTCGCAACATTCTGCTGAGCGATGGCAGTTTTGCTAGGACGAGACGCATATTTTCCCACAACTTGTTCGTGTTTGTGTGTTAGATCAGTTAGCTCCCTTCAAAATGGTTGAGCTGAATGGTGCTAATCCATGCGTCATGTTCGTGAACCCGCGCCGTCAGTTGGGACTGGTCATCTCTTAGCTGTCACGGGTTATTTTAATTATTTTATTTTGTTCCTATTTGTTGTACCTACTTTGGAAACTTTTAACGTGTAAGTTTTTTTTTTACAACGTTCTCAAATTTAGTTATAAATTCAACATTATAGATGTAATTAATATTTTTAAATTTGGAACAATTTAATTTAAAAGAGTGTCCATGGAGTATCATGCCAGTTCCTCTCCATAGATACCTACTACAAGTACGCTTTGGAATGGGCATGTAGCTTCATTTTTCGTACTGACCGACTCCTTGACAATTCAAAAGTGCCTGTAAATGGTTTAATTGAAATAAATGATTTGAGTTTGAGTTTGTTCTTTAAATGACTGAGCACACTAGGTACTGGTATTAGTGTAGTGATCGCAAACGCGAATACTATTACCGGGAGTGGTAGCAAAGGCAAAGTGCTATTGGGTTTTCCCATTCCGAAATTCACATTAGCTGTAGTTTGGATTTGCGCCCGGTAATGGCAATAGCGTGTACACTATTAGACGGTATCTATGATATACTTCCGATACGTGGGCGTTTCATACGTTTCTGTTTAGGTATCCCTTTAAGAAAAACAGGTGTGATATAATGAGGACGCTTCTAACGTGCACGTCTTTCTACATTGTTCTCACATGTATAACTTCAACATGAATGATGTAACCCATATTTTGTAACAATATTTTGTTTTAAAAGAGTGTCCATGGAGTTTCTTGTCCGTTCTTCTCCATAGGAACCTACTACGCTTTGGAATGGGCAACTAGCTTCATCTTTCTGACTGACCGACCCCTTGACAATTCAAAAGTGCCTGTAATTGGTTTATTTGAAATAAATGGTTTGAGTTTGAGTAAATTTTAAGAGAAAGGATAAAGTGAATCAGAATTTAACGTACATATAACTATTTAATTTCCGTCATTAACAGTAATTCTAATTAAAATATTATGCTTCTTTTGAGTAATTTTTTATTTTTATTTAAAAACTGCCCCACACTACTAGGAATTCCTCCTGTATTGTGGGTGTGTTAACAAATATTTAAACTCACATACACAAACAGCCAGACCCGGAACAACTACTTGTAGGTCATACAAATATTTGTTCCGTGCGGGAATCGAACCCGCGACACGCAGCGCAGCCGTCAATCGCTTAACCACAGCGTCAACCTTACCGTCGTGAATTAAAAGCTTTTATTTAATTTTAACAGCCAGTCACTTTGTTTATTTAGGCGCAGAATGCCTAATTCTCAAAATGGCAACTGAGTCTTTAATGGACTCATTCTCAAAATGCCGAATTCTCGAAAAAGCCAATTATTGGGGTAGATAATAAAATGAGTTTTTCGTTTTTATCTGGGGCATCTCAGAGTTAACTACGAGGGGTTAAGACTCTTTAACCGGACGTTCCTGTGGTTGCCTTATACTCCTAACGAAACTTAAGGCCTCCAGCCAGGGCGTAAAAACTTATAAACTAAACGACTGCGCGCTAAGGGCACCCCCTGTGGGGTATGAACCTCGGCTTAGGACAGCGTCGGAGGGAGGATGGCAAGGGACCGTCGGTGGCTGGATAAAATCAGAGTTATGATTATTATCAGGGGGATTTAAAGCTACAGGCTCAGCTATAGCGCGTGCTGGCGCTTCGCTTACGGGCAAGGGTCGGGGAGGACTATTTAGTCGGGGATTTCACGCGTGGCCTCGGCGGCGAGGTCGGAATGACGATCGTGTAATTATGTATGCGAACTGTACTAGTTTCCCTACGACTCTCCTGGAGGAGAGTAGTGGGGTCGTCTGGGTCGGTCAGTGTAAAATGAGAATTTCATCGTTAATATTTATAACAAATCATATATTATAAATCAACAAAAAAAAAGCAAGTAGGTATACATAACACAACTGTCACCGTCCCTATTTAATGTAGGGTGTAGGGTGTCTGTCGTGGACCGACCTAAATATAAAAAGACAGAAAAAGACAAAAAAAAAGGTCGTGTTATATTTGTCCAGTGTTGTTAACGTTATTAAGGTCAGGACATAAAGGACAGGTGTCCGACCTCTCGGTCCAGACATCTTGCTATTCACTTTCCCGTCTCATTCGTCCCTGACGAATTAGTATTCTTTGTCCATTCATGGACGAATATACATCTACTATACATGATATGTATACGCAAGTGAAATACATGAAGATGTAAGTATATCTAGAGGTAGATGTGTCATTACTTTGACCTAAAGTAATTTGTAGAACGTTGACGCTGGACGTTGAATTGCTTTTTCTATTGATTGAAGCAATTTGATTTTTTTCTAACTCCATTATCCTACTCTTTTCATTTGAGATTTGTAAAGCATTTTTTTTTTATGTTGAATTATTGCTTTTATCAAGAGAAGCAATTAGATTTTTTTCTAAGTCCATTATCCAAACTCTTTTCATTTGCGGTTCGTCAACCATTTTTTTTTTTTTATATTGTACGAAATATGATAATAGCGACAACAAAGTATCCATATCTGTATATTGACTATGGCCGCTAAGCTACGATTTTTCTCGTAGCACCTATCAGGTGCTACAAGGCTATTAATGATGCCGTGCCTACCCATAATAGTTATGTATGCAACTGTTGTATAATAAGGGGTATTAAAACACGAATGTGGGTTTATCACATGAGTGTTTTAATACCTAATTATTACAGTTGCATACAAGAATTTATCTACACCCATGACATGAATCCTCTATAAAAGGTTCTGAAATAGTTTTTGCAATACTAATATCGAACAAAAATGGCGGGATATGACACTATGGTATAGTATAGTGAAACGCGCGTGCGTGACAATGTTCTTTTTTTTAATTCATAAAGATACCACGAATTGAGTAGTGAGAATGGAAGGGAGTATGATGATCCCTGCCTTACTCATCAAACAGATGAGTAAGGAAGGGATCATCATCCTCGTAAAAGCAAAGGAGTTGCATAATTAAATTCAGTACACCATTATAACTCCCGTTTGGATGCTATTATGGTTACTATGACACTGGGTGTTTTAATGTTGGGAATAAGCTAACTATTTCAGAAACTTTTATAGAGGATTTATAGCATGAGCGTGGATAAAAATGTTTAAAAAACAATTAACTAAACTATTGCTGCAGAAATTTTAGTATACAATTAAAGACTTTTCAGATGACAAAACTATATAGGTAAATATTATTGATAAATCTACGTTTTCTTTGCAATTTCGAATGTTCTAGATTATAATAATGACATTGTTCTCGTATATATTTATTAGCGATTTTTTTTAACGGTTGTTCTTAAATTATAATTTGACATAACAGATTTTGACATTACCAGATTATCTAAATTCTTTAACTAATAATTATTGTGATTGTTGTTAATGTTTCGGAATATTTTTAAATTAAGCTTTTTGACATTACACATTACGACATATTATATTCTTCATTTTATGATTTGCGAGAGATTTATATTTAATTCATTAATTATTTTGATTTGTTTTTAGTTTGATCTGTGACTACCTATTAAACTCGACTATGGCTAATAATAATTGTAATAGCTGTATCTGTATTACTATTTAATTCAAACCTTATATTTTGCATGCCGTGAGGTAAAATGTATCGGGACACTTAATAAATATTCCAACTTATATCTATACCTACATTATCAGCAAATAAATTATTTCTTTCTTTCTTTCTTTGCCTTGTACTGTATTTGTAGTCTGTAACTCAGTAACATATTTAATGTTGTATATACCGGAATATTTTGTATCCATCACTAAAATGATGTGGTGTTTATGGTGTTTATTCACGCCATTGTATGTTTAGCTCGCGTTTTCATTCCTTAAAATATTAACCGAATTCTACACGATCCATAGCTCCTCTTGTTAGGTAGATAATATGGGAGTTAAGGTATGTTATCGATTTAAAAAATGCTGGTTTTCTTTATTTTTTCTTAGATTTTTTGACTATTTTAATCATCATCTCAGCCGAAAGACGCCCACTGCTGGACATAGGCCTCCCCCAAAGGGGGGGAGTTGCCATAATCGCCACGCTTCGCAGGCGGGTTGGCGATCGCAGTATGGTGTTAAAAAAAACATAGAGAAACTTTACGTCCGGCACCACACGGATTATTTTAATTTTAATTGTTTTTTTTGGAAAATCATATACAATGTTTGTAAATATGTGAGCACGTACCTATCGCATTTTTTTTTTCTGTCATTACTTCACTTTTCATTCGTTTTACCAATTGTGGTAAGTAATTTTTATTCTAGGTACATCGTCTTCACCTATAATTATTAATTAATGTATACAAACTATTGTTAATATTTTAAAAGAGTAAGTATGGAGTTTCTTGCCCATTCTTCTCCATACATAACTACCTTTTGGAAGCGGCAACTAGAATCAATTAACTATTTATGTAATTTTTGACGTTCAAAAGTGCATTTTACGTGCCTATTTGAAATAAATGATTTGACTTTGACTTTGAATCACTCAAATAAATTTCACATGTGGGTTCTGTAAAACTATATCAAACATCTCTTCGGAAATGTATTTGTTACTCGATGGGTTTTTAAAAAGGTGGGTTGAACAAAACCCTTGTATAACAACATCAAACATGGCGCTAACGAGTGTCAGTGCATAAAACGTTATTTTACCGTCAACTGTTACGTTCGTTAAACTTGAGTTTACGTTTGGCTTTGATTAACACCAACGTTCTAATTCTATATATTTTTTAGGGTTCCGTAGTCAACAAGGAACCCTTATAGTTTCGCCATGTCCGTCTGTCTGTCTATCCCAGAGACTTAGTGCTTAGTGCTTAGCTCAGAGACAGTACTAGAAAGCTGTATTTTGGCATGGGTATTCGAATCAATCACGCCGACGAATTGGTAAATACAATCTTGAATTATTTGTTTTTTAGGGTTCCATAGTAAACAATGAATCCTTATAGTTTCGCCATGTCCGTGTATCTGTCTGTCTGTCTATCCCAGAGACTTAGTGCTTAGTGCTTAGCTCAGAGACTTTTAGTACTAGAAAGCTGTAATTTGGCATGGGTATACATATCAATCATGCCGACGAATTGGTAAATAAAATCTTGATATACTTGTTTTTTAGGATGCCTTCCCGTACACGTAAAGTGGCCATGATACTTTTTATTTTCCGACTATCCCATGGTGTGGGGTAGACCGTTCAAAAATATTGCGGGTTTGTGAAAACCATTTTTCGATTTAGGGATCCGTTTGCGAAATATTATGCTTTAAAGTGCTAATTTTTGTTAGAGTCAAGTGTCCCCCGCCAGCTAAATGATTGATTTTGGATATGTGGAAAAATGTATGGCAGTAGTGTATATAACGAAGTTAAAAGGAAAATTATCACAGAAAAGTAGGTTTTACAAGATAAAAAGTAATAGTCAACCAACTTAGATTTTCAGTTGGAGAATTGACCGTCACGTATGACGATGTACTATGTATGGGAGAACATGTATTTTAACTTAAATTTGTTCTGGGGATAAATTCGTTCCAACTACGGAACCCTTCATTGTGCGTGGGCTGACACGCACTTGGCCGGTTTTTAAAGATTTGTAGTTGTTTTATTGTTTTTAATTTGTTGTGCTTTTGAAGTTCTGAATAAGTAATGTTTTAGCTACGATAACTTCAACTTTAAATTAAATTTTAGATGTAATAATTTAATTTTCTCAGTTAGAATGTTATTATAACCGTCATAACTACAAATGGACTATTTTTAGTATCAAAAGGGTTCGGAGTGGTTGAGGCGAGAGCAAGATAATCGAATCATAGCATTTAAACTTCCCAAAGGAAGGGAAGTCACTCCCTTTGATTTAATTTTATTTGAAACAAAAACAACCTTTGCTTTTGTGAGTTAAATGTTCAAGACCCGTTGCGATTTCAGAGACCCCTTTAATATGAATTAGTAACAAGTACCAAAATTTATTCACTTCAAGTTTTCTTTGTTTCTAAACAAAGAAAACTTGAAGTGAATAAATTTTGGTAAACGAAAACTAAAGACTAAAGATCTATCTTTAGAGGTATAAGGAACAGGTTTCTACATTTGGTATCTATCTACAAAGTGACACATTTTGTCCTTGACACATGGTGCTACAATCATGCATTTTCTGAGATATAATCGATTTTCGTTTTATCTTAAATAAAAACTTACTAACTACCTACTTAACTAATAATAAAATGTATCACATTAAACAGCCATTGTTCTTCCTCCTACTACATGATCTATGCTGTACCTGACAGGGTCCATAATTGTAACTAGTATAATTATTTCCCCACCAACTTAAAACATTATGTTACGCATTAAAGAATTGAGAATTGAGAATGTATTCCGGTTAAGAATCACCGCTCATGTTATTATGGTACACAAAATTGAACAAAGCAAACTGTATTCCAGGAACGATTCTAACAGTAAACACGCGTGTGCATATAATAGACTAAGTACTAAAGTCTGTGTAGACTCCCACAATAAATCAACAACAGACTCGCAACAATCACAGGACGTATGTTAACAAATTTGTCCCAGTACGTAATAGTGAAGAGGGTACAAAGCAAACAGTGTCGGGCTCAGCCGTCTGGGCCGAACGCCGAATGCCGAATATTTGGCGTCTGTTTCCACGTACTAAATTGATCTAATCTCCGGCAGGGACGGGCCACGGACGACTCCGGTGAACATGACCTAGTGCCCCATGACATCGGCACACCCCTCGCCCCCACACCATAATCGCTCGCCGACCTGACGCACACAGTCGCACAAGTAAGTATTTCTAATGTTATCGCGACGTAACACGTCACGATCCGGAATAAGTACACGACTGTCTTAAGGTGCCTACGGATTTACTCGATTTTAACACGCTTTTATTAGCTTCATACTTATGTGCCTATGTAACGGAAACTTTGAACATGATTTTGACCCCCTTCAAAACGTCGGATTAACTCGAAATTTGGCATACTTATCAAGGACCGATGACAATTCAATATATTAAAAAAAAAACACACTTTTATAGAAACTCCAACAAAAAATGAAAAATAAATAATAGTAAAAAAAAAAATATAACCCGCTTTTATAGAAAATCCAACTAAAATAAGAAAATAAAATTTAATTAAGAATAGTGTATTTTTTTAATAAATATAAATTAAGAATAGTGTCACTATTCTTAATTAAAATTTATTTTCTATATTTTAGTTGGATTTTCTATAAAAGCGATTTTTTTTTAGTTTTTTAAATATTAATTTTACCGCCAATAATCTCGCAGGGTGGTTTCTTAGTGCCTTATTCGCCAAAAAGCAAAAAAAAAAGTACTAGATAAATTAACAATAAATATTATATAAACGAATGAAAGCATGCCAAGATTGCAATGCCATTTTTCTGTACATAAAAGCGTAGGTAAGGATATTATTTAAATCCGACTCTCCTTTTATGTGTAATTATGGTAATGTAAGCAACAGATGATCGACATCGTATTTTTTCGTCGATCGCCACTGTAAATAGTTTTTGTCGATCGATGAATCAACAAGTAATTTTAACCTTGATATATAATCGATCTTTAACAGAAAGTTAACGCTCGATTTGATCGAGCGAATTTATAAGAAGCTGAAAAATCTTACAATAACGATTGTCAAAAATCTAGCAAATACAAGTAAAAAAGAAAAGAAAGAAAATACGTTTATTTGCGGTAAATAAGATGCAAAAAAAAAGAACACAAACACAAACAAAAAAAAATAAAAAAATAAAAATAAGGGGATAATGTGCGTCACATCCACGCAAAGCAAAATTATAAAATCTGTAGGCACCTTTATGTTTGTGTTGTTTAAGTTCAAATTAGGTTAGGTTAAGTGTCGCAGGAGTGAAGTGGTGTTAATGTTTTATTAAAGGTTTATACATTCGTCCTTCTATCATTCCTTTACAAAATCTTTTTTATAAATCGACGGTTAAAAGGTAATAAGACAATGGTGCCGATTCCCTTGTTCACAAACTAAACTAAATTTAAGTTTAGTGCATCTTTTTTTTTTCTATTTCATTAAGAAAAGGACAGAAGGTAAATTTTAGTTTAGTCCTGTAAAATTAATCAGCGCCTGTCACTACTCCATAGAAGTTTAGACGTGATTAAAAACTTGCCGACTAAAATTTCGTCAAAATACGTCAAGCCCTGATTAATTTGACAGGACTAAACTATTTATCTTCTGTCCTTTTCTTAATGAAATAGAAAGAAAAAGATGCACTGCACTTAAATTTAGTTTAGTTTGTGAACAAGGGAATCGGCACCAATGCCAGACTTTAAGTAGGATGGCATTCATGACTAATTTTCGACCAAAAAGTCGCTTATGGTTATATGTTAATGTTATATGGTAATGTATATTATTAATGTTGGTATATATCGACGGTTAGAAGGTAATAGGGGTACCTTTTAACCGTCGATATATACCAAAGATTCGTGTATGCACATTATTGTATTTCTATGCGATAACGCCTGGCATAATCGTTACAGCAAATAAAATGTTGGCAAAAGTTCAATTGATCATGTGCTAGGAATTTATATTTTCTATTTTATATGCATGTGTGTATATAAACTATTTCTTTAATTTTTTAATTGGTTTTATACTGTCTTAAGCGGAATGCGATAAGGTAGCCCGCGAAATTCAAATTTTCTTACGAGTTTTGCAATTAGCCGGACAGTATCAGGTTGTATGTTGATTAAAATACGATTCGCGACCATAACATATATGGTCTTACAGAATAATAATCATAAAATCAGCAGTACAGCTCCTTTAGTTAGAATAGACTGTTTGAACTGGGTATGGTGGGGTACAACGAACTCAGTGCGCCGGGAATTTACACTTGAGGTGTATGCGCTAAAGCTCCTGCGTGGAGTAGGTCATAACCCGGGTGTGCTGCGTCACCTGAAGCTGTGCGTGCCTGACCGGTACGTGTGGAGGCGGCGGCGACCGCCACTGCTGGCCGTGCCTGCTGCCAAAACCAACCTGCTGTCAAAAACACCCCTCACCCGCACAATGTATGTACTAAACGAAGTGCATGAGAGAATTGACATATTTTCGTGCAATCTGAGTGAATTCGCAAGAGTTTTGTTGAAATTTGTCATTTATATTTATATGTTAATATTCTGTGTTGAGTCTGTTTTTGTATGTTAGAGTTAAGTGTTGCTTTCTATTTTTAAAGTTTATTTAAGTGTTAGCCGTAAGTTGATTTTTCAATTTATTTGGTGTTTGCAAACCACTGTTATGTTGGGGTCATCCTGTAAAGATATAGTGTGTGTAAGTATAATAATAAATAAATTGTCCTCAAATGTCATGAAATTGTCATTCAATAGTATTATAATTATGTACTTAGATTTTGATTTTTTTTAATGTTTTTATCATTATAATTCTATCAATAAATATTTGATACGGCCGCGAATCATGTTTAGATCAACGTACAACTTGATACTGAACTGAAAATTGAAAAACCGTAGGAAAATTTGAATTTAGCGGACTACCTTCCTAATGAAAAAAAAAAAAACCCAAATGCATTAAGTTTACGCTACCTCACGTTAGGCAGGTGAAAAATAATGTGTTGATAAAGGGCGAAGAATTGAATCCTGAAGATAGCACAGTATTCTTGGGCTTAACTTTGGATGCTAAGCTTCAGTGGGGCCCACATATAGATACATTGTCTAAGAAGCTGAGCTCCGCAGCATACGCCGTTAGAAAAATTCGTAATTTAACTGACATAGAGACAGCCCGTTTAGTGTACTTTAGTTATTTTCATAGTGTAATGTCGTACGGTATTCTGTTGTGGGGAAATGCCGCCGACATTCAGTCTATCTTTGTTTTGCAGAAATGAGCTGTTCGATCAATTTATAAATTAAGTTCGAGACACTCTCTCAGAGAGAAATTTAAGGAAATTAATGTTATGACTGTGCCTTCTCAGTATATTTTTGAAAATCTTTTATATGCCCATAAAAACATAAAATTGTTAAAAAAATACAGTGATATCCATAATATAAATACTAGGAACAAACCCATGTATGTTGTACCTAAAACACGGCTTAAGAAAATAGGTGGTTCGTTCAGATGTCAATGTATACGCTTTTATAATAAACTTCCAAGCCATGTTCAAGATCTAAGCATTAATCAATTCAAATCATTCATTAAACGTAAGTTGTGCCAGAAAGCCTTTTATACCATTAAAGATTATATTGAGGACAAAAAGGCTTGGGATTGAGCTGCTCCAAATTTTATATATTGAAACTTTTTTTATTGTGTATAATGTTATTATTTTAATTATTGTGAATGTGAAGACTATGTGGGTCTTTGTTTATTTTTATTTTTTTCTTCTCAGTATATATATTTTTTTTTTCTATTTTTTTTTCTGATCATGGTATGGCAGTTTGAGTAATTTATGCGGCCTGCCCAAATGTCCTTTCTTTGGTATTGTTCGTCGAATCGTTGAGCTCCTTATGTTCTGAGTTGAGCTGCACGATTACTGACAAATGCGTGCACTGAATGGACAGGTCCACTCAATCTGTGTGGTTCTTTCTTCAAAAGACCATTTCAGACACCAGTCTACATGGTCTTCACATGATTTGACCAAGATTATGTCTGGATTTTAAAAGAGACTGTGACCTCTGAGTTGGTTTCGGTCTTTCTTCTCAGAGTAGTCAGATACGAAATGTCGACCTCATCTAGTTTTAAAATATGATTGACGTGTAAAAGTGTTTATAAAAACTTACTTACAGAAATAAAATCATTTAACATTTATCATCATTTATCATTTATCACTACCCTGACTGACGCCTTCATTTTAATGGGAGAAAAAAAAATAAGAGGCTTGTTTTTTTTTCCGTCTCTACATCAAATAAAAACATTGACCACTTTATTAGAAGCTCGATAAGCTGAAGTGCCTTAACTCTAAAAAAAAAAGCAAATCAAAGTTAATTTAGTCTTTACCTCTTAATAAAATAAACAGTACGGTTGTCGTAATTCTGTTAAGTGTATTTAGAATCAAATTAATCGTAAAGAAGCACAAACAAACAAGTTTGATAATAAGGTTTCCGCTTTTCAGGAGTTTTATAACTTCAGACTGTTTTGTACTGAAACAAACCATGACGAAAGAAAGGCAAACCATAGAAACAATCTAGACAAAGAAAGTCGATGTAGGTATTTTATAGAATTCGTTTTTAGGGTTCCGTAGTCAACAAGGAGGAGCTCGTGGCTCAGTAATAACAGCCGCACGAGTCGATTCATCAGGTTAAGCTACGCTTACCGGGGTTGGTCCGTGGATGGGTGACCATCTTTACATACCAAGACTCCTTCGTGCCTCGGAAAGCACGTAAAGCCGTTGGTCCCGGCTTTCATTCGTGGATCTTTGACAGTCGTTACGGGTCGCCAGAAATCCGAAAGTCTGACAACCAGTCTTGCCAAGGGGTATCGTATTACCCAGTTACTGGGTTGTGGTGGTCAGATAGGCAGTCGCTCCATGTAAAATACTGGTATTCAGCTGCATCCGGTTAGACTGGAAGCCGACCCCAACGTAGTTGGGAAAAGGCTAGGCAGATTGAGTCAACAAGGAACCCTATAGTGTCGCCATGTCCGCCTATCTGTCTGTCGGTCTGTCTGCGGCTTAGCTCAGAGACTTTTAGTACTAGAAAGTTGTAATTTGACATGAATATACATATTAATCACGCCGACAAAGAGGTATTTTTTTGGGTACTCCCCTACACGTAATGATGTTTTTTTTTCTCGTCTATCCTATAGTATGACCCCTATAATTGGATAGACCGTTCAAAAACATATAGATCTTCGAAAACAATTTTTCGATTCAGGGATCCGTTTGCGTAATATTAAGCTTTAAAGTAGCTTTTAAGTGCTAATTTTTGTTTAGAGTCAAGTGTCCCCCCCCCTGCAAGCTAAATGGTTATATTTGGATATGTCAAAAAAATCACAACAGTATTAATAGCGAAGTTAACAGGAAAACTATCACAGCTAAGTAGGCTTTACAAGTTACCGAGTAATGACCAACTTATATTTTTAGTTGAAAAACATGTTCTCCCATAATATCATAGAGAATGTATGGAAGAACATGTTTTTGAACTACAATGTTAAGTTTTTTCTTGGGATAAATTCATCCCAACTACAGAATCCTTCATTGTGCGTGGTCCAACACGCCCTTGGCCGGTTTTATTATTTTATGGTAATGCCAAGTTTCTCTAAGTTACCAACGGTGACTAATTAGGTACAGTCAGCTACAGAGAAATCTCACCCAAAGTCTCTAATTCAGATAACTTATGTAAACAAAGTAATGTCAAGAAATGTCACTGTCGAAATGACAGGACAGTGGTGCAAAACATTTTATCATTAAATGTTTTTGTAAATAATCATCGATAAAATGAAAGTGAATTAATTATAAGAACTATGCAAACAAAATACCGTTGCCAAACAATGTTTTTTGTAGTGTGTCGGAGACCCGGTATATGACAGTCATAATCAGCCCTTTTACGCCCAGTGCTAGACGTAGGCGTCCCAAAATCGATTTACAATCGAAACAGTTTACACCCGTTTTCATCCAAAATGTGGCAAGATATGCTACTTACAATATGAATCTATTTATGAGAGTTGTAATATTAGAGTCGTTAAAGATGTAAAACATTTGAAAATGTTTGGATCTCCTGCATTGTTACCAGTATCATAAAATATTTTATACCAGAAAATCTCCTTTTATTAATAACTTAGTCTAAAACCGAAAATTTATAAAAGTTAATACGGTATGATTATTTTTTAATTATTATTTCTTAAAATCAGTACTTAAAAGAAAATATAACCTCTTTTTTCGCAATTTTATGTGAATTACCATTACGAAGATATTTTTTTGTTGTGTTATCCCCCGTTGTTTACATAAATTATCTGAATTTGAGACTTTGAGTATAGTATATAAGGGGAAGTTTGAAAATGGCGCCGGTGACAGAAAAGTTGAAAGGACGTCGTTTGGCATGGTATGGGCATGTAATGAAGAGGGAGGAAACGCATGTGACGAGGGGAGTGATGAAGATAATATGGATGGATGGAGAGGGAGAGGAAGGAAATGATATGAAAGAGAAAGGAGTGTATGATAGAGTGACGGTTGACAGGGGGGAATGGAAAAAGAAAACGTGTTACGCCGACCCCAAGTAACATGGGACAAGGGCAGGAAGATGATAATGATTACAGTTTCACAGAACCTGATGTGCTGGCGACCGTACAATGCTACAAGGACCTTGTAGCGTTCGAATGACGTCGACACGGGGACGCTGTAGGTAAACATTTGTGAAAATTATTTTGTGAAATGTATTTAAAAACAAGAATGGGGCATTCATTCCAAATTATTACGTAACCAATATCTCAAAATGTCAAACAAGTCATTTTATGACAACACAGATTAAATTATACCAGCGTCGCTTTAGTCGTTGCCGACGGAACGGAATATTGCCATTTTAAATATTGTATTTATAAAAACTTTTAGAGTTAAGTATTGTAGGTATTTATTTTATTTTTTATGTTGTTATTTTTTTTAATTTTTTTTTTACACTCAACGGGGTAGCTCTTGGCCTTCATCTCACCTGATGGTAAGTGATGATAAGGCCGAAGATGGAAGGGAGCTTCACCCGGAATCCTCAACCACAGAGGAACATAACAAAAAAAATATCTTCGTAATGGTAATTACGAAGATATTTTTTTTGTTATGTTATACCCTTTGTTTACATAAATTATCTGAATTTGAGACTTTGGGTATAGCAATGTATTTGTTCATTGCTAGGGGGTGAGATTTCTCTGCAGCCGACCGTACTAATCGTTAATTATTACCAAAATAGCGTTCTTTTCATTGCGTGACATTTCTTAGTACCGCTGGTAGGTAAACTGTATAATCAAGGTAAAATTGCTTCTTTTAAATAACATTACAAACATCGAAACAAACCCATTTTCCAGTCTACATGGTCATTTTATTAAAAGTGAAAGTTAATTATGTTGATTTCCATAGTTTACTTACATAAAATAATGCGATGTGACTGTATCATTATTTGGAATCTCAATAGCCATTAGTAGGTCGAACACCATAAATATTAACTACGGTTGTTACCTAGATCATTAATTTTGAGTCGGTTTAATGGATCGACAATTCTAACTGGGATAACAATAGTTATTAGATGTTATTTATACCTGTATTAGTGCCTACTACTCTACTCATAGTAATTTTATTTAAAATTGCCTAATTGTCTAATTTTAGTGCCGTATAGTGCCGGACCTAAAGAATAGCACTACCCCATTTCCATCCGTGGGTGTCGTAAAATGGGACTTACTAGAGAATGGGCAGCAGAATTACCTATGCACTTTTAACACCATACTGCGATCGCCAACCCGCCTGCCAAGCGTGGTGATTATGGCAAACCCCCCCAATTGGGGTAGGCCTATGTTAAGCAGTGGACGTCTTTTGGCTGTAATGATGATGATGATGATGAATTTTATTTAGAAAACCAATGCAGTACACTTAAAGCAAACACAAGTAATGAGGTTACGACGGATACTGACACGCGGACTAAATGAATATTTTATTTTTATTTTAAATAATTTAATGTGATTATTATTTATGTATTTCTGTATCTGCCCGTGACATCACAGCGAATCCTATCAGAAGACCAGCGCGGCAACACTTATTTTTAAATGTCGCAGCTTCATGCTGAGATAGGAGCCTTTTGGCCTCGTACAGGACCTCATCCTCTTAAAAAATATATATATATATATTTATAAACACAGTTGAAGTCTTTTCTTCAAGGTAGAAAACCCGGTTTCTTTTTCTTAAATCGAGGTACACACATCAAAAAAAGTTTGCGATCACTTTGAAAAATCAAAATCTTTTTTGTTAGGTACAGTAGATTATTTTATGACTCGGCTCGCCTGACTTAAACCCAATAGAGCAAGCATGGGATACTCTTAAGCGAGCTGTTTGGAATCGTCAGTCACGTCCCCAGACAGTGTCAGAGCTCAGGGCAGCCGCTATTCAAGAATGGGACAGGTTACCCCAAGAAATGCTGGATAATTTTATTCTCAGCATGCCCAGGAGGATCATCGCATGTGTTCGAGCCAGGGTAGGAGTTTTATTATATTGAATATAAAACTTTTATTAATAAATTGTTGAATAAGTTTGGTTAAACAGTCTTTTTCTTTCTATAAAATTTCTGTTATTTTACATTATGATTAATTACTCAATTTTTTTTAAATAAAAAATAGTTTTATTTTTTAATTTCAAACAGGGTATCTATTTAAAGAAAACACACAACAAAGAATTTTCTTGATAAAGTTCAATAAAAAAAATAAAAAATCAGCTTATGCTAGTCATCACAAACTTTTTTTGATGTGTGTACTTCGTATAAGGTAAAAAATCAATTGCAAAATCTCGTGGTGGTGACAGGGGGGAGTCGTTACTCACATGTCTATATAGTTACTTTCAATCAAGTGGACGGCCGACTGTTTGCCAGCCAGGCACGTAAAATAAGAGCTTTAGAGGTAGTAGTGGGCAACGACAGGGGTGTTAAACAATTTGTGAATAAACCTTCACGTCAAGAGGCGTGCCCGGTTCCCTGTATTATTAGTATTCGTGCCCCGTGCACCGCCGATAGAATATTCAACATATGTACCGAACGTACTTCAATCTAAATGTATACGAACATTATTTTTTGATACGTGCCCCTGGCGGTAATAAAGGATTGCAGATTTATAAGGACTGAAATATAATTATGAGCTGTAATGAACTTTATTCTAATCCGCTCACAAAGGGTTTTGTTTCGGCCTCCGAGGCCCGAAATGTGGTTAAAGAGGAAAGATTAATATCCCTTTTGATATTTAGAGGGATATTCAAAAGGGATATTTCTTGGGTAAATTAAAAAAAATATATATATATATTAGACACGTATTTTTTTGCTTTACCATATTAACAAAAAAATACTTAGATAAAACACAAAGTTGGGGAGTGGGGGCTCGTTACGTCACAATTCTAACAAACTACGTATAAAATCTAACACAGAGTGACGTCGTGCCATATTTGAACTTAATGTATCGCCTTAATTTATTGAATACGTAAAAAAAAGAAAAAATACGTGTCCAATAATAAATGTCCAATTTTAACAATCTACATGACGAAAAAAAAAATTGTTCATCATTTCCATTGCTGCTCTGAATTTTAAACAGTGGGCCTGTGAGTGTCCAGAACCCCAAAATAGCTGCTCTCGTGTTTTTGGTTATATTTATTTTTTATTATAATTAGTAGATTTAATTTAATTTATTTTGCGTTAATTTATCTTGATTAAATTTATTTGGATTTAATTTGATTTGATTTGATTTATTTTATATGATTTTAAATGTTTGGCAATGGGTGTTGTTTACCTGAAATAAATGAATTTATTATTATTATTATAGCAAAACCATAAGACTATACATAACGTACATAGCATAACATCACGCCTGTATTTTCCCGAAGAGTTCGGCAGATGTGTACTTATAGTATACACATATTTCACCAGTTATGTTTAAGTCCGATGTAATAGGGGGCAAGCCTATTTCCATCAACAAAAATCCAGACTAAGATATTATATAGAAGGATCAAAATCAAAATTTGCTCATTTGCTGCACTCAAACTATCTTAAGGCAAGGTTCTTCGAGCGTGCATTTTTGTTCTAGAGGTGGCAGCTGGGCGCGAGTAAATTGTGCCGTGAATTTCGTTAATTTTGGGTTGAAAATTATATGTTTTACGATATTAACAATGTTAAACCCGACGGACATTACATCATCATAGACGTTTATTTTTATGTAATTTTCAATACATAATGTGGTATAATATTGAAATAAAATTATTTTAATATACAAAATAAGGGTATGTTTGGATTTTTTTTCTATCGAGCGAACTTTATCCAATTATGTTACGAGGATCCGAAGTACCTACAGAAAGGTCTCAAAAGCAACATATAATTTTTTCACATGTTTAGTCATTACCGTTTCTAAATAAAATGACATTAAAATTACATTTCTTAGAGGTTAACTTGAAGAACCTCGCCTTAACTCTTTATAATATGATTTTCTACATACAAGCTGGGCCTCAAGTCTGCTATTACAATAGTGTCAGAATGATCTCTTCATTGTGAGTTTTTGACAGATTTGCCATACAAACACTGTCAAATACTCACAATGGCGAGACCATTCTGACACTATTGTAATAGCAGACTTAAGGCCCTGGAAGCAGTTAAGTGACGTAGCGTTCAAATAGAAAGTTATAATTTTTCTAGCAGATAAAGCTTATTATAATATAAATGAGTTTTTAGATGAGAGATTTTGATCATGTTTTACAAATTTATAATTTTTAATGATACCACGACATTTTTTTTTTAATAATTACACTCGGAGTAACATTATACTTTGTTTTATTAATATTTGAATGCCATTGTTTAAGGCAAACGTGATGATCTGTTTTATCTCTACTTTTAACATTTCTTGCATGCTGACAATTTGAGGTGTATTTATAAAAAAAAAAAAAAAAAAATAGAAAAAAAAAAAATTATGCATATAAATGATTATCTAATCTTATGATTTCATATTTCAAAACGAAAGTAAAATAAGTAATTATTTTGTTGAAGATTCATGAAATGCCAAATAATAAAGAGAATTTCTCAAGGCACTTCTTCGAATTTTATACTTGATCCAAGTTTCTGATTATAAAACGCTATAAGATTAAGTAATATAAACCTGTAAGCAGGAAGCATAAACCAAACTATGAGACGAAGAAAGTAAATCAAAATATTTACAAAAGAATTCCTTAAAGAAAACATTTCATAAATATTTTCTATCTCGAGAAAATATTTTAAAAGAAAAATGTAAAAGGAAAATTGCTACATCCTTGTACCTGCAAAGCGGAGCCTCATTTTAAAGCCGGGAGAACAAAGTCTTGAGATTTTTCTCCTGTTTAAAATTTTAACATTGGTATCTTCCAGGAATTTTGAGCTTTGCAAATGCGACTTTACGAAAAAGCTTCTGCCCACGACTTCGTCCAAGTAAAATTTCGGATCTCGACCCACCCCGTCGCATCGCATCGCCCGCTTGCGCTATTACTTCGTTTTTGATTAGCGTTCTTTCTGACTTTTTGTCGTTTTGCTCGGCTTCTAAGGGTCGTAGCGCGATGTTAAGTAACCTTTCACAAGAATTCGGCAAAAAATAATATTTGGTTGTTTGTAAACTCGGTTTACGGATGATAATTTTACGTGACAACATCATAAGAAAACATTGCGTCACAAACCGTACGCTTAGGCCGATCGTGCCTCTCTATCGCTTGTTCCGCGCTCTCGATTGCACACTCGGCTCAAGAGGAACGTGACAATAAGTCATACTTTTTCGTGCGTGCAGTCGGCGTTCATCGATTTATAACACGTTATCACGTTAAAAAAAAAAAAAACAATCAAAGCAGCTAATTCTTTAGCTTTATTATTAGTATACAAGATATAGATAAAGTGAACGTTTCTACGATTAGATTGAAAGTTCGGAAACTCCTCAGTTGTACTTTTCAGTGCCTTTTAGAACACGTAAAGCTGTCCACCCAGGCTGTCATAAAAACACATGACAGTCGTCACGTGTAGTCAGCTGCCTGTAAAACACGTCACAACTAGTCCCGGCGGTGTATGTCACCTGTTGTTTCCCGGCGGTTAAATGTCACTCACTGTGAGTGAAATACTGATAACATCTTCTGGTTAGCTCGAATAAGGACGAAATTGTGACTAGTAGGCATGTTACACACTGTTCGGGCGGTCAAATCGAATTTTATGTAGATATGTTCGTGAAAATGGCTTTGCTCAGCTATGGTAATCATCAACTGCAACATGCCAATTCAGCGAAGTTAGATGGCCGAGCTGCTGAGTTAGGTAAGCAAAACTTTGAGAGGGAGGATAACAGAAGAATTCAGTTGGGTTGGGCAGCGTTTGGGAAGCTTCGTCGCGTATTCCACAGAGCCTAAAGACGGAGGTCTTCAATCAATGCGTCCTGCTTGTTATGACTTACGGGAGCCGAAACGTGTACACTCACGGACACGGTACGGCTGGTCCATAAATTCAAAGTCACCCAGCGAGCTATGGAACGGGCTACGCTTGGAGTTTCTCTGATGGATCTAATCCGGAACGAGGTGATTTGGCAGAGAACCAAAGTTGTCAAAGCTCACATAATAAGCAAGCTGAAGTGGCAATGGGCCGGCTATATTAGCCGTAGAACCGATGACCGATGGGGAGTCGTGTTCTTGAGTGGACTCCGCGAATCGGCAAACGTAAGGTAGGACGCCCGCAAGGCAAAGAGGGTATATAGTCATTGCCCTCAGGCTCGGTGCAGCGACGATATTCGCAGGGTGGCTGGTGGATGAGAGTTGCTGAGAATCGAGCTGAATGGCGTCCAATTGGAGAGGCCTATATCCAGCAGTGGAGTGCTATGGGCTGCTGATGATGATGATGATGATGAGATGCTGAACGGAGTTTTCCGATCGGCACAAGCCGAATGAAAGCTGAATACAATGTAGAAATTGTTTCGAGTCAGCTTTATTGTTCAAGAAATACTACCAAATGTGTGAATATGAGAATAGAGCAGTGGTGGCCTAGTAGAGTGGTGGCTCAGTGGTAACGGCCCCGACTTACGGGTAGTAGGTCTTGGGTTCAAACCCAGGCAGGCACTATACTTGTGCCTGTGTATATAATTTCCCCACTACTGCTCTCAAAACGATGATGGAAAACATTGTGAGGAAGTGTCCTAGAGCCAAAAATTCGAAAAAATGTGATATCTACTACCCCGCACTGGGCCCGCGTGGTAGATTACAGCTCATTCTCTCTCGAATAAATCCTGCCTGGGCCTGTGTCCCAGCAGTGGGAAATTATTATGCTGATTAGTGTGAATGTGCCGATCCCAACAAGTGTATAACAGGCCTAACAGTTGCCAAGCTTATTAAGAGTAGATAAGACACATCTTCTAGGCATGTAAAATAAGGCCAGCTCACTAATTATTTAATGAAGGATAGAACTTGATCTCTCTAAGCTCGTTCGCGGTAAACTTCTGCTTTTGTAGGTAAGGTTGGTAACATTATTAAAGTTTAGGCTAGATTATATTAGTGAAACAGTATCTAATATATATTAATGGATTAACTTGTCATTCGTTAACTTTGAATTTAAGTTCTAAAGTATGGACAGGCATTATGCTTTATTGTCTTATCGTAGTCCTTTCTCGTGGAAGCCATATTTTGAGCTGCACGATTCCTGATAAATGCGTGGACATTGGACACTGACTGGACTGGTTCACTTTATCTCAATTTCCTCAAAAGACCATTTCAGACACCAATCTATGTAGATTGGTGTCTGAAATGGTCTTTATGAATGGTCTTCACATGATCTGACCACTTTTATGTCTGAACTTTAAAAGAGACCTCTGAGTTAATTTCAGCCTTTCTTCTCAGAGTAGTCAAATAGGAAACGCCCACCTCATCTAGTTTTTAAAATATGATTGACGTGTAAAAGCGTTTGTACGCACGATTACAAATCAATCTATAAATTTCCAGTATAAGCTGATCCCGCATTGTATAGGATTTCAGTACAATAAGAGGTCAGTTTATACTGGAAATGTATATTATATAGTTTGATTTGTAGACGTGCATGCAAACCTACTAACATAAATCATTTATCATTTTGTGCAAAGTACTGTCTCGCCTTGCCTCAGAATGACCTATGTCAGCGGTTTCGCGATGTCCCTATAAACAAAATTATCCTAAGCCAGTGGCGGATTTACCAGTAGGCAGAAAAGGCTTGAGCCTAGGGCGGCAAAGGCGACCGATTTACTTTTTTGGCCTAAGATGGTTTTCTGATGTTTTGCAGAAAGAACTCTACAAGACATCTTTCCAAAGAATTTTCCCTCTTCAATTTCATTGTACATTCAATTGTACCTCAAACTATATTCTATGGTAAAACATCCAGTTCCCGGTGAACTAGTAATCGCCCTCTGCCACACTTTGTATGAGTGTCAAGAGAGTAAAACTGTGGAAAATACACAGGGTGAAAGTGATATCGATGTGTAAACTGTTACCATGATTCTAGACCCCCAGTGTAGAAATTTTTCAAAAAACAATAGCCGGTGCATACAAAATGGCAATATCTGCACTCAAAATGTATGGAACATCAGTTTTTTTGCCATTTCAACCAAATGTTGGATTGTAAAAATTATCTAGAAATTGACAATTGTGGAGGTAAGGGCGACAAAAATTTTACAGCCTATAATTCGAAAATTAGTAAATCCGCCACTGTCCTAAGCTATGGTTAAGTTACGATTATTCTAATTTCATTATTTTCAGAGAGATTTTTCGATGACTCAATGATGCTTATCCATCTGATGCTGTGCCTTCACAAATCATAAAAAAATGGAAATACCATAGCAAATACAAAGTCTCTTTCTCCAATATTCGGACGAAAGATCGTATTTCTTGTTGTAAAAAATATTCAGAGTTGCAGAATTGTCTTTTTAACGAGGTGCCTTGGTTTAGATACTATAATACTTTGTAGCAAGTTATGAGCCTCCACAGTCGTCGTAATTTGTCTCCTTTGTAATATTCTGAGGAGATAGTGAATTAGTCTGCTTACAAATTCGTGAAGGTCGGTCTTGACTATTGTTTAATATAATATGACGTGGATGTGTGTTCTACGTGAATGTAATAGCTCCTTGTAAGATGATTAAGGGTTCCAATTAGGTAACTGTAAGCTTTCTTCGGTTCTTCATAAGCTTATTTTCTAATATTTTCTACTGTTTTTAACCCCTTACAGAAAGAGGGGTTTTATAAGTTTAACGCATGTATCTGTGTCTCTCTGTGTCTCTACGCCATAGTATCTCGCAAGATTGACTTGATCGAGAGTGTTTAGCTACAATTGAAGAAAATCAGTTCAGCCGTTTGAAGATTATCAGCTCTTTTCTAGTTTATGAATGAATGTGAACATCTTCGACAGGTCTGATCGAGTCGAAATTTGGTATTCTGGTTCTTCAATGATATTAGAACATGGAAACATTGAACTGATGCTGCAGCATCATCTGGAATTTGCAGGACAACGAACTGAAACACCAATTTACAGCTCAGTTATCGTCTTTGGGCTCATTGGAATGGTCTCAATGAATAGGTTATATATATGTTATATATGTCTCAATGATAGATGGTGATGATCCAGGTCTAATGATAGAGTAGCAAAGAGAAATGATGATAAATGAGTAATTAGCTTCACTGTGGGAAAAATACGTTCAGATGCGCATATTTCGGCGAGGCCAATGTCAATCGTAGCGTGTTTACTAGTAGTATATAGAGTAAATTTAGAAAACCCCCGACACAAACAAAAACCACAAAAAAGTAAAAAAAGCATATTTTTCTACCTTACCTTTAAGTTTAATATAAGTTGTAGGTAATATTTTGATCCAAGCGTCGTCGCGTCCGCGTCGGGGGACGGCTAATGAAAACGTCAAACGGAAAGGTTTTTACCTAGCAATAATAAATGTATGCTATTCAATTGTAGAAAGGGTAGCTGCTGTTAATTTTTTTATTTGATTAGCCGTCCCCCAAAGCGACGACGCGACGATGCTTGGACCAAAATATTACTTACAACTTATATTAAACATATATTAAAATAAATGTTTTTTTTTCTAACTTTTCTCCTCAACGGCTGAACGAGTTTGGATGAAAAATAACACACTGGTATTCCATTACCTAGGTTTAAGTAGGATACTTTTCATACTGGTAGTAAGTTCCTGCAAGATAATTGCCGAAGACCACGGGAGCGAAGCCTCCGGCGAAAATAATTATGTTAAATGTGTTGTTTATCTAATTGAACAGACAGATTTGCTGCTGGGGAGTTTGTTGCGCCACTTCTGAGGAAGTGGTGAAGGGCGGGCGTTTTGGGGGACTGTCTTATGTAATTTTGACGTTCGAAAAGTGCTGATTTTCAAGCTAATTTAAATAAATGACTTTGATTTTGATTTTGTTCTTGTGCAGGTCATAAGCTATGGTGCCGCGTTGGTTGCTGGTGTGCTGCGTGGTGCTGTGCGCACGGCCGGCACACCCGCAGGGCGCGCAGCAGTGTCCCGCGCCCAACACCATCACCCCCTGCAGCTGCACCGTCAAGAAGAATGGCCTCGACATACTCTGCGAGTTCACTGAACAGCAACACATACAGAAGGTAACTTACAGTCTGTACAAGGTTTATATAGCAGCAGTGTCTTTAGGGTAAATCCAGGATAGATGCCGCAGTGGGATAAGTGCCTTGATTGCAATTACTCTAGTTTCTCGAATGAAACACATGTTATTTTATTTACGTCACACCTGGCCATAATGTGGGTTTTACCGCACGCTACGCGTGCAGTAAAACTCGCATTGTGGCCAGGTGAAGACGTAAAATTGTGTACTCACCACGGTCAGTAAAAAAGACAGCCCTCTATCGCATATTTACAACCCTCGACTGCGACTCGGGTCACAAATACCTGCGATTTCGGGCTTTCTTTTACAGCCCTTGGTAAGTAATGTACTATTATCTATCGAGGTTCTGGATTTTATGCAATAAACATACATCGCTTGAATTTACTTTACGACAAACAAACAAAAATTATAATTAAAATAGCAAAATAGTAGAATTACATTAATAGTGTCACATTCACACATGTATGTATGCACATTGTCGATGCAACGACAACCTGACAATAGTTGCACACAAGAATAGGTAATGCTGATGAATATTTTGGTGTTCTTCAAATTCTAGTCACATTTTCGAATAATGTTTATTTGATCATAGTAGAAAATGTTTGGCATCGTGCCAATTTTTCCCCGGTTTTAAGTTTATGTGACGTTACAAGTTACTGAAAAATTTCATTTTAAAGAAGGATTATTTCCAGATAATATGACAAACTATACATTACATGGTTCAATTTTAATGTCTTGATTTATAAGTTTACGATGAGCTTCAATTATCACAGCCGCATAAATGTCTGAATGATTCACAGAACTTTTAGTGAATAGGTACTACAATCTTTTCTATCAAGCTCGTTCTGTGGTCTATTTCTTGATCAGTTGCCTTAGTTGTCTCAGTACTTCAAGTCTATATTTGGGGTTAATACGATCCATTTGACTGTCCTTGGGTTTAAAAACATCTGTCGAATTAGGTCTAAGATCTGTAAAGATAAGAAGTAAAATAAATAAATCAAATCATGAATATCACTGTATATATAAGGAATGTACTAAATTTATTGTTTCTTTCTCAGGCTATGAACACACTACGCTCCAAGCCGATGATAATCTTCTACCTGAAGCTGCGACACAACAATCTGGCCAAATTGCCCTCGTACATATTCCTGGGGCTGGACATCCGTCACTTGACCGTTCATAATAGCAGCTTGGCTGTCATAGAAGACTCCTCACTCAGTTCTATCGGTAACTATGACAAATTTTGTTCAAACAAATCAATGCTACATTTGGTCTCCTTCTTTGAATAATTTAACATGTAATTTTTTGTCAATACATAGAATGAATCGATATATAGAGAGAATGGGGTGTAATTTTTGAACGTTGAAAAATAATACATGAAAGTGGGTAAAGCTATAATTATACCATTGTACACAGTGCCGTATTTACATTTCTTAGTCTTCAGATATAGGCTGTAAATTTGATGCTGCCCTTACCTTTAGAAACATTAGTTCCTAAATTATTTTTAGAATCCAACAATAGAACAAACAACAAATGGTTTTTAGGTATACTCCGAGCTAATCAAAGATCAATCATGTACGACTTAAAAGGCTATTGTGTATTGTATGCTTATATAATAATTTACATACGGTAAAAGTAATTAAATAATTTTTATTGCAATGTCTGTAAGATGGTTAATAAAAAATAAACGGTCCCCATATTTGCCGCGTCTAAAATCTGCCGCCCTAGGCTCAAGCCTACTCAGCCTGCTGTTAAATCCGCCACTGGTTTTATACCTTTTTTTAAAACTTCGTATAAAATGTTCTTGCGACAAGAATTAAGCGTGTTACATTAAAAAATCATCATAGTCTTCCTGCCCTTGTCTTGAACTTGGGGTCGGCACAACACGGTTTCTCTTTCCATTCTCTCTTGTCAACCCTCACGGTATCATTCACTCCCTTCTCTTTCATGTCATTCCTCACATAATCCATCCATCTTTTCGTTGGCCTTCCTGTCCCTCTCCATCTATCAACATTCATATTCATCACTCCTTTAGTTACATGCTTTTCCTCCCTTGTAATCACGTGCCCATACCAAGCCAAACGATTTCCTTTCAACTTTTCTGTCACCAGCACCACTTTCAAACTTCCCCTTATACAGGGTCATTGGTAAACACTAAAAATCTCTTAGAACTGTATTACTAACATCATATACAACAAATTTTTGTTCTATGACTTTTAATAATTCATCAGATTTTAATTTATTAGATTTTCATACAAAAATAAAAATATTTAAATTCAACACTCTAAATGTTACGAGCTCTACGCGTAGCAAAATAAACTGCTATGTTTTACGAGTGACAGTGCACGGGAGGCGTAGGTAGGTATAACAAAATACGCAGAATTTAAATGTGTTAGATAGAACAACTAAATCTTGCAGGTTTGTTTTTGGTACATGTATTATGTTTTGTAAAAAGTCATAGAACGAAATTTGTTGTTGTAATAATATATATATAGTAATACAGTCTTGCAAGGTTGTTAATGTTTAACCAATAACCTTGTATACTCATTTCTGACTTTATTCATCTTCGGCACTCCACATAAATATCTAACTCAACAGTCTCATCTCCGCTTCAAATATATCAGCGTGTATAGTAACCGGCATGAGTCGTGAGCACAAACTGACAAATGCGCAGTAATTTTTTAGGTCTCTTTGGCGGAATGAAGAAGTCGTGAAGCGCCGAGCTGCATGCAATTGGTTCGTCAGCCGATACTCGTCGTCTATTGGACTCTCGCGTGTCATTTTTATTTAGCCGAAAGCGTACATGCGCGAGCTTTTGCGGTTATTATAACATAAAATATGTTAACAAAATTCACGTATGTAGACATCAGCCCAATTTGTAAAGATAATTATACCTTTGTAAACGTAACACCTATAAAACTTCTTCCTCCGTCAAATTGTTACAAAGTCCCAACACCAACATAATTATGTACATTCGATCCCGCCCAAGGCCTTGAAATTGAAATTCGAAACTTCCACGTGTAACATAAAATTTCTCTGCGTCTGTCTCTGTGACTCAAATAAAGACAGTATATCCTTTTCCTCAGGTAACAAGTTAACACAACTTGATGTGTCGCAGAACAGCCTGGCGACAATACCGACCTCCTCGTTCACACATCTCAATCATTTGCTAATTCTCAACATGAACCATAATAAGGTAAGGACTTGGTACGAATCTTTGTCTTTAATGACCATTTTTCTAAGGTCTGTTTTGTGGCGATATCTGTTTGTTTGTATAGTGATTTTAAATCTTACTGAACAAGGAACAACAGACAATCGTTTGTTTCTTGTAAATATTTGATGAACGCTTACGAAAGAAATATTTTATATTCCATCCACTGGGAGAATGCTTTTTTGACACCTGTCAGTTTCATACAAATGAATATGTGTTTTACGAATTTAAGCTTTATTAGTTCCAAATCATTGGTAACAAAACCAAGATCAGATTGATACGAGCTCTAGTATTCCCTATCTTCCTGTATGAAGTAGAAACGTGGACGATTTTGGCCCGAGAAAGACAAAGGGTTGATGCATTTGAGATGTGATGCTGGAGACGAATGTCGAGAGTACTGTGGACTGCCAAACGCACCAATGCATCGATCTTAACCCAGCTTCGTATAAAAACTCGCTTGTCGACCATATGTCAACAACGCATTTTCTCCTATTTCGGCCACATAGTACGCAGGGGCGATGAAAGTTTGGAAAAACTGATTGTGGTTGGGAACACCGAAAGCAAACGATCGCGCGGTCGTTCACCAACACGGTGGACCGATCAGGTGAAAGAATCATCGTCCTCTAAATTCTACACGGTGGTAAGGGATGCGCTGGATAGAAACCGGTGGAGGCGGATCATCTGCTCCAGATGCAACTCCGTAGCTGACCACGATCCACAGACATGAGGGACCAACCACAGAGAGAGAGAGAGAGTTCCAAATCTTGTACAACTGACAGGTGTCAAAAAGTATTCTTTCAGTGGACGGAATATAGTGCCTTCGTCATTGCATTTATTGAACGATTCATCCATTCCAATATCCATTCTAATATCATAAATACATTTACAATTACATTTATGATATGTCGAATGGACTCTGTCTGTCTGTCTGTCTGGCTGTTACGTTTTCACGCCTAAACCGCTGAACCGATCGTCATGAAATTTGGCAGAGATATACGAGTAGCCTGGGATATGGAGAAGGACATATGCTGCTTTTTTACGCAATAACTGACATCCACGCGGGCGGAGCCGCGGGCAAAGCTAATCTAGTCATAAATGCAAATAAAGTCATCTCTGAACATGACCGTATAATCAGTTTTACGCATTGGTTTCGAATTCAACGATTGGACACAAGTTTCCGCTAGACAATGTGGATGAATATCCATACAGTAGGTAAAGGAAAATGCTAAAGAATATACGTTTGCAGAAAGCATAGGTAGGTATGAAAAGAAATAGTAATTTAATAGGAAATAGTAATATAATGATAAATTTGCATAAATAGTTAAATTATGGATTAAGTATCGGATCACTGAAAAAAAAAAAAAAAAATTGTTGCCACAATCAAGATCTTTTATAGATTGAATTAGTAACTTGTTTGCATCTGAGCCTATCAAGCAATTGTGCTTGATCATTGGATCACAGCTACTACTTTTGTTTGATTGAGATTTGAAACGGGATCTTGATTGGAGTTATCACAAAACCTATTTGCAGCAATCAAATCAAAACATAGTTGCTCCAACCAAGATTATTAGATTAAAGTTTCAATGATCTTTATTGAAGTAATCAAAATGCTTGATTAACACAACTAACTTACTTTGTTACAGTTAACATTTTTTTAACTCTTCTACATTGATGTCATGTTAAGGGTAATCGAGAAACTTGTTTGAGCGTTCAATCATTTGAACTAGTATTGCTGCAATCATGTTGTGATGATCAACTTAACTAAGATTTTGATCAATCTAAACAAGATATCGTCAATCAAGCTAAAAAGTCACTTGATTGGAGTGCATTTTTTTCATTGATTAAATAGCTACGCCTATGTACCTTTATACATAAAAGTATTCCGTAAAAATGATGACTAAAATGTCGATGGTATAGTTAAACTATACTCACGAATTTTCACCTTACTGTTACCCCGCAGAAGTAAATAAACCACGTTCTTGAGTTACTTAGATAATGTCGAAAGCACGTGTTTATAGGTGACAGCGGTTCACAACAGAGCATTCATGGGGCTGGACACACTGGAGATACTCACGTTGTATGAGAACAGGATATCTGTGGTTGACGGAGAGGCTTTCAAAGGACTCGAGAAGTAAGTTGTATATCTTTAGGCTTTATTTCTTTCTTTATTTATTTAAAGAGGGTTTTCATCTAGACAGATTATGCCACCCTCATCGTTACAAATTGACTTTACCTATTACTACACAACCTAAAATGATCTACCTTTACGATTAATTCTAATGTTTACGAGCCTGTACAGTGCATCCTGGCTGCTACCGAATTAGGAGCAGCAAGAAGGCTGTTACATACCCCAGTCTCGCACATAATATAGTAATAGTAATTTATTTATTTCCAAACTTCAATACACGTTACATCAATGAGTTCTCGACCCCTGAACTAGGACATTCTGTATGACAGGGGTCGAGCATTCTCCAGTTATATAGATCAACATGAAAAGGCTTAGACTAAATACAATTTACACTGATAAAAAAAAAATGCAAATACAGACAAAACTTAAGACATAACATATGATTAAATACAACAAATCTCGTCTTTCCGGCTCGTTTCGGACACACTCCATGATGCTAAGACAAGACATCTTCAATTAAGTTGCATTCTACACAATTTTCTGACTCAACTTTATCCATTAGGAATGCAAATTTATTTAAGGGTATGTGTCCGGAGCGAAGTCGAAGGGCTCATATGATTGTCTGTCTTCCCATATTGGCACTGTCTATCCACGTACTTTTAAAGACGTTCGGTTGTATAGTGGCATACCATATGTACCTTTACTGCGGCTCCTTTCATTGAAGTATTCTTGCCGGCAGCTGTCATAACAAAAACACAGGAATATTTTTCACCTCCGATTGATGCCTCTTTAGCGAACTGGTCGACCATCCCATTGCCTTCAATGCCAAAATGAGAAGGCATCTGTAGGCTTACATTCTTAGTACTTATTATCTTTGAGAGGGTACCTACTGCTATAACGTAAATTGAAGAATTTGGTAAGACTTAGTCTGTTTCTGGGTTTAAATGAATAATATATTTATCTAACGATTTGGAATTTGTAAGAGATAAATGGTGCCTATCTACTATTCAAATAAGTTGGTGGGTACGGTCTCGGTTCGACTCGAAGCCTAAAGTGAATTTAATTTGGTGGTCTAACTAAATAAATATCACTAACAAGATTTCAATAATATTTCAGTGAAACTGTATTTAGGTAGTAGTGTTTATTTTGATGCTAAAATTTCGTGGAAAAAGTTTACTGTTACTGTTAGCCTGTATCATCTCACTGCTGGGCAAAGGCCTCTGACATGGATTATTAGAGCCATACCGGATATGCATCCTAGAGTAAGCAATGGAATAGTGGAGAGACGGGTGATATTTATCTATAAGCGGGCATCTTTTTCACTATTTGAATGTGTTCTAAGAACAAAATGCACGGAACACGGGGTGTGGAGGGAATGACATGTGAGACGCCATTTTGTGGAAATTCAGTCGCCATGTCGCGTTTCACGGGGGAGCAATGCGTGCTTTTTTTTGTAAGCGCGTTTCTTGATAACAATAAATCTTACGTGATCGTGCGCCGTAAATTTCGTTTATATGATATTGGGCAGACTCCAAGCAATAAATTAGGAGCTCAGACCTTACACATCCTGATTTTTTCCTCTAGAATTATCTGAAGAGTTGGGTGTACAACAGTAATCCATAAACCATATCCGGATTGAAGGAAAATATAAGACAAGAAATCAACAACGTTCCTACTCAACTTTCGAGGCGCGTTTTCGTGAATGTTAGAGATCACTTTGAAGAGTTCCATAGCCGCGAAGGATGACATTTGAATAATCTTATTTTCAAAAAGCAATTATCCTATGGGCACGGCTTCCCTACCATTACTGCGCCCCTCGGTCTACTCCATGATATGGAATGGTCTCTGTTGCACCATGAAACATGAGGCTCCATGGGCTAGTGTGAATCTCTGGGTTCATTCAAATAATCGAGTCTGGTCAAACCACGCTAGGATTGGTGCATTTCATTAATTCATTCATAGAACACATTCGAATAGTGAGTTTATTTTGAGATACCCAGTATATACGAATTGTCAAAACTTTCGGCCATTTAGATTTTCATTACGGTCTTGCAGTTTAATATTGTGTCAACCAAAAAATAAATATTAACTGCAATAACAACTTCAAACTATAATTAATGATACTGGATACAAAATACACAATAATAATGTGTTTTATCTCACACACTCAATTAAATGCTGTGGTCAGTGCTGTCATTCATACTGCAATCACTAACCACAAAGTGATTGATAGCAATTATTTTGATTCAGGAATGTTTTGAATAATGGAACCAAACAATAATATTACTAATAAATTATATTAGATTATTTAATATTATTGTTTGGAATATATACCAAATGGACCTAAACCTTATAAACATCGGTTTGTTTTGTATACTACTACAATAATGGGGTTAGAAACTGAAAGCTCGTCTTAGGTGGCAGCTCAGTTGCCCGTCGACAAACCGCCATTGTTTTGTTAATGCTTAGGTACGTTTGTGTCGATCACAAATTATACGAAAACTAGATAAATAAGTATGCGACTTGGAGTGTAGCACTATTAAAAGTCGAACTAAGAACAGGGGAATCGTCTACCACTGGTAAAAAAGCAGGTTTAGTGGAAAAGTCAATAAATTATGAACGTTTTATACTTTATAGGTGTTGACTTTAAGAAAAAAAAAATTGTGGAATACTGGAGGCGTACGACAGAAATAACCTGGTCAGAGTTGAAAACCAACTCGAGGATAAGCTTCTTGACTGAAAAACTTCAGAGAAGTTAATTCTAGCACAGATCTAATAATTATGACAATACAAAACACACACACCCACACATACCTTTGCTATAAGTTACATTATATCACATCACAAGTGCCTGTACAAAAAAAAAAAAAACATAGTTCTCTTCGCAGCATCACCTGTATCCGAATATCTCCCATAAAAGTCTTCAGGTTCCAAAAGAATACCACAATATAGTCTAAAGTTCTTGACGAAATAACGGATTTCCAATTTTTTCTTCGGAGAGCTCTCTCCCACAGTTTTCTTATTTTAACATCTTTGGGGAATATATTTATCCCCGGATTTTTGCAGACAACAGCTGCGCAACGGGGCGAATTAATTAATTATGAGTAATAGAAGTGGATTGTTTACAAAAACTGAATGAATATTGATAGTTAGCTATCAAATTTTACGACGGACAATGGTAGTGACATCTAAAGTGAGCAAGTGGCAATTTTTATCCCCATTTATACATATTATACAGACCAAAAATTACCCTAATAACAATATGTGGCAATGCTTGTATTACTACAGTTTTTATATATTGTCGATACCTGAAATCAAAAGAGATGGTCAAACAAAGTCTGAATGAATATTGATAGCTAGCTATCAAATTTTACAACGGACAATGGTAGCGACATCTGAAGTGAGCAAGTGGAAATTTTTATCCCTATTAATACATATTATACAGACCAAAAATTACCCTAATAACAATATGTGGCAATGCTTGTATTACTACAGTTTTTATATATTGTCGATACCTGAAATCAAAAGAGATGGTCAAACAAAGTCTCTAGATTTTTTTTTTACTTTCTCCACCAAAACATATGTAAAAATATTTCAATATATTATATGGAAATATTTTTTTAGGGAAACTCCAAGCATAGCCCTCTCCATTGCCCTTTGGGTGACTTTTAGCCTTCTAATAAGGCCCATTGTGAGCGACCACGTTTCAGTGCCATATGTCATCACTGGCAACACGCACTAGTCAAAGACTTTCGTCTTGAGACACTGCGGTAATATTTTTTGTGCCGCGAAAATAACACAAATGGAATAGAATATAGAATTGCTTTGTTTTAGAAAGCTGAAACGGCTAAATCTTGGCGGTAACGACTTGACAGCGGTGCCACAAAAAGCTCTCGCTTTGCTAGAGAATTTGAAAAAACTAGAAATGCAAGAGAATCGCATCGCTACTATTACTGAAGGAGATTTTGCAGGTAATGTTTCTCTTATTCATTGTTTATTTCCTGTTTGTACCAATCTATAAAGTCATGTCTTTGTATTCGGTGGACGTTGTCTGGATATTTTTTATAGGGGGCCGGCCCGTCGCTTCCCATGGGTGTCGTAAAAGGCATCTAAAGGATTACACCATGGGTTGGGTTATATCACTCACTTTTGATTATAGTTAGCTTTCCATAGATATGGAAGGCTTTACGTCTAGTAGCACGACATATTTGACGTGGACATATATTATTGTTCTTTATTTTGTAGGTCTACGGAGCCTAGATTCTCTAGGCTTGGCTCATAATCAGCTCCGCGAAGTACCCTCCCAGGTATTCTCGCACCTGACGTTCTTAAACTCTTTGGAGCTGGAAGGCAATTTAATCCAAAGGATTGATGAGAAAGCCTTCGCCGGACTAGAAGGTAAATATTAATTGATGTCGTATTTAAATAAAGAGAAAGGAAATAAAAAAGCAAAAGTCGAAAGAAAGAAATGGGTTTAACATTAAATATTTCTGAGGCTTACGGATTACTTTATGGCTTGTTTATGTATTTCTTTCATTCTCGTTTATTGCTTTTTTACTGGCGTTATATATACGAACGATATTTTGTAGAAAACCTGCAATACCTTCGTCTGGGAGACAACCGTCTTCACGAGATTCCATCGGAAGCTCTTCGTCCGCTGCATCGCCTGCGTCACTTGGACCTTCGCTCCAACAACATCACGTACATCAGCGAGGATGCATTCACTGGCTATGGAGATTCCATTACATTCCTCAACATGCAAAAGAACATGTAAGTTGGTTTACTCATCATCGTTGTCCTTCTCTTATCGCTATTTATTTAGGGTTAGCGTAGCATCTTGTTCCATGTCAGGTAACATATCAGTATGCACACTCTCTCTAGTCTTATTATCATTCGGCTTTTGGTCTTGAGATACAAGTATCTTTTTACTTAGTTCAAGAGCCAACTGTTCAACCTGCTTTTGACCACTGCTTCTACAATCATGTTTAGTGTATGTCTAACCTTATGTTTTTCTTTGTACAATAAATTTATTATTTATTTCGTTATTCGCTACATTTTAGGGTTCTGTAGTCAACAAGGACCCCTTATAGTTTCGCCATGTCCGTCTGTCTGTATGTCTGTCCGCGGCTTCGCTCAGAGACTCTTAGTACTAGAAAGTTAATTTGGCATGGGTATACATATTTATCACACCGAAGTGGTAAAAAAACTACCACACAAAAGTAGACTTTAAAAGATAACGAGTAGCACGCGCGGTACTACTAGTTTGTTCCACAATTTGAATTAATATTATATTTTGGATAGATTATTGCTCCCATTAGTCATGATTACTATTTATGTTATCGGGTTTCAATAATCTCATTTTCTTTTGGATTATGTTGATGGATTAGTTCTAGATTAGCTAGATTATTTTTATGGATATAGGTAATATTTTCCAATAATCACAGCACAAATATGTCGTAAAATTTTATTTGATTTCGTATGAGCTTTTATATCACCTTTAATTAATCTTAATTTATATATTAAAACGG
This sequence comes from Dryobota labecula, assembly GCA_947523025.1. Classification (NCBI taxonomy): domain Eukaryota; kingdom Metazoa; phylum Arthropoda; class Insecta; order Lepidoptera; family Noctuidae; genus Dryobota; species Dryobota labecula. The sequence continues at coordinate 7,816,043 of OX383292.1, forward strand.
ACACACCTATTACCTATGTTTTTATTATTCTGGCGTATGCCACTCGTGGGTTGCAGCTGAAAATCAGCGTCAGGTGGTACACTTTGGGTGTCATTTGACATTATGCTCAGCTGAGGCCCTTTTGGCATTATAATAATTGTTTTCTGTTTTTTATAGTTTTAAGGTGAATTTTTTGCTATAATGCCAATAAACGCGTTTTTTTTCTTTCTTTGCTCCTTTCTAATAGATTATAATAATAGGAATTTGAGCTATTAAGAAAAAAATAATTTTGATAGATTGTATTTACAACGCTAAAGATGATTTACCATTTTTTATATGGCAATTTTTTTTTTTTTTTTTTTTCTGCGATCAGTCCCCGGACTATGAGCAGATTTGTTGTTGGATTTGATGATCAGAGTGGTTTCTCCAGCGAGATTACCCTCATAATATACCATGGCAACATGTCCTAGTTGACATTGGCAAGATCCACCACAGCCAACCTTTTCAGCCGCCTTTTATGATCTGGCTTAGTGAGCGCTTTCGCCAGAGGATTTGGATGAATCTCAAGGCGTGCTTTGTAGCGTTCTGCACAGTTTTTCACTTCCTGATGCACTGTGTTTTGGTTGAGATATTCATGAACCTCGCAGTTTCTTGTAAACCATGGTGCATTTGTGATGTTTTTGAGGATGACATTTTGGAATCTTTGGAGCATGTTAATATTAGAGACACTAGCAGTTCCCCATAGTTGAATGCCATATGTCCAAATTGGCTTTAAGATGGTGTTGTACACCAGTAGTTTATTGTCTATTGACAGAATAGAGTTTCTTCCTAGAAGCCAGTATAGGTTCCTGTGTTTGATGTTGAGTTGATTTCTCTTAGCTTGGATATGTGTCCTCCATGTTAGCCTGCGGTCGAGGTGCATGCCCAGGTATTTCACAGAGTCCTCATGTGGAAGTTCATGATCGCCTAGTCTCACCGGTGGACATATACCCTGTCTCAGACTGAAGGTAACCTGGGCTGACTTAGATGCACTTGCTTTTATTCGCCACCTCTTTAGCCATTTATTTATTTCGTCTAGACTACTCTGAAGTTTTTCAGATGCAATTTCAGGGTCTTTGTGTTATATGGCAAATAATCGACAAATCTTCTAATTTGTATCGCCGTTAAGGAGCTTAGAACAAAAAAACCGGCCAAGTGCGTGATGGACCACACATTTATCAAACTTAACATTGTAGTTGAAATACATCTTCTCCCATACATTTTAACTGCAAATATAAGTTGGTCGACTATTACTCGTTATCTTGTAAAGCCTACTTAGCTGTGATAGTTTTCCTTTTAACTTCGTTATATATAACGAAAAAAATTACAATAATATGCGTGATTTTTTTAATAAATCCAAAAACAACCATTTAGCTGGCGGGGGGGGGGGCGATTGATCTAACAAAAATGAGCTCTTTAAAGCTTAATATAACGCAAACGGATCCCTGAATAGATATCCCACAGCATGGAATAGACGAGAAAAAAAATCATCCCCACTTTACGTGCAAAGGAGGTGTACCACAAAAAAAAATTATGTATTCATGATTTTATTTTACCATTTTGTCGGCGCGATTAATTTGTATATCTATGCCAAATTACAGCTTTCTAGTACAAAGAATCTCTGAGCTAAGCCGCGGACAGACAGACAGACGGACATGGCGATAGGAACTATAAGGGTTCCTTGTTGACCACGGAATCCTAAAAATTGATAAAATATTAGATTGTAAAAGGCAATTCATTTTATAGCCCATTTGTCTGAAATCCCAAAAGCGATTAAAAAAGGTGAAGCAACAGAAGTAAATAATTCAAGCAATATTCGTCTTGTATCACCTGTATTAAATATTGAAGATTATTTACTGAATCACAATATATTCTGTATCCCAGCCATAAATTAGATTAAAGCGGAACATTTCGACTTTATGATTAATAAATATTTCTCATTTGATTAATTTCCAACTGTAGTAAATTTAACTTCAAAAAGATTAATTATTTCACATATTGAAATTCAACGTGCTCCAATTAAGGGAATAATTTCGATTAATCCACTTTCATTATCGATGATTATGTACTTTAATTTTATTACAAAAACTTCGTGTTTATAATATAGTGTAGTTTATGATCATTTTTAATCATAATTGATACCTTTATTTTCAAATCCAGTTCTATTTTATAATATTTGAGATTCTAAGCGACAAATGTTGCATATTCCAATCATGCATATTATTCGACGGCAGGCGTTCTACTGTTTAAATGACATCATTGTTTTGGCCTATAGTAATGGTAGCGTTTTATTAAGAAAAATGGCCGTACCTATTGAGCTATGGAAACTAAAATCAAGAATAATACGCTGTGCTGAAATGCCTTTAATATTTAAATCCACAGTCTAGTTAGCTCTTGCTCCAAATTCTCGAGGGATGTCTCGGGACATGCTTCACGTCCAGCGTCGTATCGATTTCATAGTAGTTAGCACTAAATCGCTTTACCTATCGCGTGTTGCACCGACTTCGTTCCCACAACTTTAGCCACTTCGGTTAAATCTATCAACTTTGTTGTAACAGGATCCACCAACTACCGACTATGGGCTTCGACAACTTGAACTCCTTGGAGACTTTAAATCTGCAGAACAATAAGCTGCAGCATATTCCAGAGGAAATCATGGAGCCGATTTTGGATACTCTTCGAGTGGTTGATATTATGGGTTTGTATTATTTATTTTATACCTAAGATATAGCAAAAATATATTACAGAAAATAAATAAATTTTTGAAATGTGTAATAAATCAGTTAATGAACTAAATGATGATAGTCGATTGCAATTGATATTTCTATTCCGTGAGAAAATCGTTCCCCTGATCAAAACTTTCTGAAACGGGGCTTCTTTTATATGATTCTAGAATATTCAGTGTTTCCTTTTGGCGCAGATAACCCTCTGATCTGCGACTGCGAGCTGGCGTGGTACGAGGCCTGGCTCGCGGGGCTGCGGGACAGGGACGACGAGATGATGCAGAAGAAGCGCACGGTGTGCACCATGGTGAACGAGCACCGGGAGTACAGCGTCGCCAAGATGCCGCTCGAGAAAATGAACTGCAAACGGAAACCAGCGTACGGCCGCACCTCCAGCGCGCCTTCGACTCGCCCCGACGTCTGCTTCGCAACCAACGTACTCTTCGTCGTAGCGGCCAGGTGGCTCTAGAATAATGATAACATTATTTTTTATAAGTTAATCCTAATTTAATTTCTCGCGAAGGGCTACCCTCGGGCCAGCTGTGGCCGGATGGCTCGACGCGTACCTCTTCGCAACGTTTGTATTTTCCGTTCAAAACTTATAACGTGATGAATTTGTGCAATCAACTACGATACATATCAATTTTGGGCTGATAAACAAAATTTAGTAATATATATGGAGCGGTAGCTTGGTAAGTGAAGATGGTCGTTTTTCAAGAGCGGTAAGTTAGTGGTACAGTATTTTTACATTGTAGTCAAAACCTCTTACGGTATGCCTTACTAATAGTAATGTACCAAAATGTAGGTAACTACACGTTCTAACACCAGGCATCCTAGTATTAGTAGGTATCACTGAAGGTGTGTTTAGTATCTTTATGATCGTAGCATGCTCTTAGCATGGAGAAAACTTAAATAACATTTTCAAAAAATGTGATTTCACAATGAGCTAGAACTTTTACACAATCTTTAGCAATGAACAATTTGATTTGTAAATTTACAATTCCCTATGAATTTGAAGGAGAATTTCTAATATTTTTTATCATTTACCCCTGCCTTACGATATAACCTATTAGTAAGCTTTTACGTATTTACAATGTTGACTATTACGATATTATTATTCTATGGTACGTGTAAGAGGGCTCGAGGTACGAGTATTTTACCTCACATTACGTACATTTATATTTCTCAAATTATATAGCAAAGGAAAACTATTGCCGGTTGAATCTTCTCAATACATGTACGCTAAGTATCGGTTACAGGCAGTTATGTTAGCTTTCGGAACGGTACGAATATGTTATCTTGATTATTATAATATTATATAGTTAGAGCCCATAAAATAAATGTTCTATTTGATGTAGAATTAGTTTTAAGTAGATAAATAAGTGTTAGATGAGATTCGGTAAAATCAACGCTGTTTATATTTTGGGAGTTTGTAGCATTAAACCGATTCACAGCTTGGTTCGTAAAATTAGTATTAGTTAAATATTTTTATTTAATTAGCTTAAGTTCACTAAATTATATTTATTTTTAAATTAAAAATATAAGTTGTTAGGCTGTATGACACAGATTTTTTAACCGTGTAGCTTAAAATTATTTTATATTGAGTTAATACTTGATGTTAAAGTTTATCGTTAGTATAGTTGAGTAATAAATGTGACTTTGAACATATTTCCTTTGCCTTGTAGTAACCTAGCCTCCCGGTAGTGAAAAAAAAACAAACCTTATAATCACAACTAATAAAAATAGGATATCAAATGTTCTGAGCCCTGTGATCAATGTACGACGTGTATCTAAATCATTATCAAGTGATAAAATTGTAACCAAAAACATATCCTTTAGTCTGAATTACTAATTATAAGAATGTTTATAATATACAATGTTTAAATTGAATATATATGAATAAGTAAAAACTTTAAACCTAAACTTTTGATCCGCAAAAGTTGGTGAAATATGTGGAGGTTGGAGTTCACTGCGAAAATATAAAACTAGAAGTTTCTAATTACTACATTTCGCGTTGTCGCAGTATATTGCCGGGATATTCAAAGTTCAAGTATCCTTTGGATTTTGTACTTTGGTAGTAGTTTGATAAAAGTCAAATCGGGTTTTGGAACTATTTTGGATCGCGGAAGGAAATAATAGAGAGAAGTACCAAAAAAAAAATGTAATATTCTTGTATAGATTTAGTTAATTGTTCATGATTAACGTAAGATTATTGGATTCAAAATTAGCACGAAATTAACGATTAAAATAACTTCTCGAACAAGTATCAACAATCATGAACACAGATGTGATAATATCCAGGGGTTTGCGATATCTTTGGATGACCAAATACTATAATTTATCCAACATGTTATGAATTTTTTTAAACCACATCATTTATCGTGTATGTGTGAGTTTTAACTATTAAAAAAAAATGTGTTAATTATGTAAGGCGCGAGATTGGGTACTTCTTGTACCCAGTTTACATATCATTGACACATTTTAGTGATAATCAATTTTTACATATTATGTAGTGTTGATGTTAAAGCTTGAATGTTTATTGTCATTATCATTGTTCACATATTTAGCAGTTTGTGCACTTTATATACAAGTAATGCACTTAAATGTACACTTAAAACTTATCGATGATCAGAGTCGAGGCAACCTGATTAAATTTAAGGAATTTCGTGAACCGTCTCATGTTTATTCGATATATTTATCTCATTGTACACATTTTTGATGTTATATATGTCGTGTTTGGATGTTCAATTGTCTTTTAACGCTTTCTCTGAGATCCGACGCAAGATAATATTAAGAATCGCTCGTTCTAAACTTTGAGATACTTTTGTAAATATTCCTATTTGTATCTTCAACATCGCGTTACTCTACATCTACAAGTGCCTACCTTATCTAATAGGTGATCAAGGTATAGAAAGATCTAAATACAATTTTTGCAAGTGTCTCAAAGGATAGACATTTTATTCGTATTATACTTAATTATATGACTACTAACTTATTATAATTTAAGTGTTCTTCATGTATATATTTATCATATTATAAATATATTTAATTAGTCAACTATTACGTCTCGAATTACATTACAGAAAAGCTTATTGTCAAACTGTGGCTCATCATTCTTAGTTAAAATTACGATATATTTAAAAATATATTCATTCAAACAACGTCAATATTCGTTGGATTAAATTAATAAAAAGAACCAGCATATAAACATATCGTGGAAGTGGCGGCAATATAACCAATTTTGGCACCACTGACCTTGCATATCAAAATAGGGTTAAGTCAACGTAACTTTAATATATATTCACTGTTATAATATATGTGTGTTGTTTATATAAACGTATATTCATTGTTAATCTTTCACTGGTGTATGGATGGATATCGCTTGTAATATTCTATGTGTACCTTAGTACGTAAGTTGGATTTAAATTTGACATTAAATGGTGGTTATTATGTTCAGCAATAATCTATATATTCGATATATCTCTTATCAGTGTAAGATATACTGTTGGAATCCATGTTAACCCAGTTTGTGATACCCAACCGTTTACAGTCACATTTATTATTTATATTTAATTAAATATAAATTTAGGTAATTAAAATCTAATATTGAAATTTTGCTGTAAAGGTGTATTTATTTAATTTCGGTTTAAATAAAAATTTAACTATGATTATGTGTTTTTCTTGGCACCTTTTAAACTAACCTCGTAGCCACACGCTACTCGCTTAAGCGACACGCGTCTTGCGACTGGGACTTCGAAGATAACAAATGAAAGAAGGTTTTAAGAGGGCATACAACGGACAACTAGCACCACTACTTTAAAAAAATATTATCTCGTAACTGAGAAGGAATTATGAAAAACGGCTCAATAACCTCGGTGTGTCTAGAATTTTCTAATACCTTTTATAAAGTTTCATATTGAGAAACGAAGTAACAAAATACGATCTAGTGGAATGTGGCCGCTTTTCTTTACCGAGGTTCCTTATTGAGCCGTTTTTCATAATTCCTTCTCAGTCATAAGATAATATTTTTTTCACTCCTCTTGCTCAAAAAGACCGTCATTGTGGCGTACCAGAGCGAAGCAAAAATAGCATTTCGATGGTCATACGTTGACAACTCGTAACCCAAATTTTTTCGCAAAATGAGATAAGTACATAATTTTTATTTTTGAATTAAGCGCCAAATCTTCCCATTGATAACTCGTAATGCACAAAAAATGTGGGTTATGAGTTGTCAACGTATGACCATCGATTTCTTCCTCTAGGGGAACAATATTTTTTATACCATTCCCCCTCTAAAAAGCTTATTTTATTCACTGAAAACAGTGAATAAAAAGCACTTTTAATCACTATTTTGGTGTTTGAATTTAGAACACACCAATATATTCGACCTCGCATCTCAATGCTATAGGTAATACAACCTCCTTGCGAAAAAGTACTCGATACAAACTTCTTGAAAGAATACTCGACATACAAACTCCTTGTGCAAAAATTGTCGACATTTTGGACAAGGAGTTTAGCATTATAATAAAAACTGTTTTGTGTTCTTTGCTATCATGAGTAAATTGGCGTGAAAATGCATTCAAGTGATGAAGAAGATGTGTTAACACTTGAGTTTATGAAAGAGAGGGCGGCCGATTCCTAATTACTTTTAATTTTAGTAATTGTTCCAATTTTAATTTGCATTTTAATTTATTTAAAATCTTCCTTTTTTCTTCGCTAAATGTCTATTTTCGTTTAAATCTTTCTTTTTCTCGTAGTCATGGTATAAAGTATAGTATGCAACTCTTGAATAAAACGGATTTATATCGAGGGCCATGAATAACTCGCGTTGCTCAGGATTCTAACACTTGAATCATCATGAATCACTCCCTACGGTCGTGATTCAGTCATTAGAATCCTTCACTTGCTCGCGATTCATCTGTGGCCCTCGCTTTAAATCCGTTCTTTATTCACTAATTGCATAAAGTACTATTTTTTTGTCTGACAAATGACAATGAGCCTACAAAAACGAAAAAGTCTTTAGTCATAAGTAGAATAATCATGAATAAAGACTCGACTGTTTCATAAAAATGAAAAACATTTTATTTTTGAAAATGGAAGTAAAATCGGCGATCTCTTTAGTACAATGCATGCAATGCATTGCGGCAAAAAAAGAAAAAAAAAAAAAAGACATTGGTGCGAATTCTTTAGAATTTTTCTCTAATTTGCAAATTGAATTAGTGGCCGTAATTTATTTTTAATATTATATATATTAGATTATTTAATTTTCTCGCAATCGTAGTGAAAAGTAGATTGTAACACACGGCGCTAAAAACCCATTATAACTCTGTTTCTATTTAGTCCCTCGCTAAAGCTCCTGAGTAAAATTAGCTAGTTTAGATGGTCATTTTGGCCCCTTGTATAACAATCTACTATTTTAAGGATTGGCGCTAGTGGACTATTGTATGCCCTCTTAAGAGCTTGCCACGAGTCACCGCAAAATTACTTGCGGAGCAATGCCGACGGACGGAAACAGAAGACTCGTTCGCGTGGCGCTTGACACAGGATGTCATCAGAGGTAACCTGAATATTAAAAAAAAAAAACTGTTAATTTACCTGTGGCGGTATCAACAACGCCACATGCGAACTACGCATCAAAGACCTGACGTCACAAATCCTGCATCGCGGTAACAGAGTTTACCGCGCGACTAGCATATGTACAACATCCCGACATCAACCGTTGGGCAGTTTCCCACCAGACACAACACCCGTCTGGTCGGAGGATCCTCCCTTTACTATAGAGTATGAGTGAACTTTACACCCTGTTCCTCATACCTCTAAATACCTTCGTCTTATACTCATATCAGCCTATAGACATTTACATCTGAAAAATCGACTGCTAAAATAACGAACGGTGAACGTATTCATGTAAATCTTTTAAAGAACATATAAACTTACCAGTGTAGGCGTTACCCATGGTCGTAGAAGGATAAGCATGGGTTCGTCTAATTCTTCAATAACGAATAGAAATCGTAACGTAACAATAATATCCATACTAATACTAATATACTAATATTATAAATGTGAAAGTAACTCTTGTCTGTAAACCGCTGAACCGATCGTCATGAAATTTGGCAGAGATATAGCCTGGGTTATGGAGGCAACATAGACTACTTTTTTACGCGATAACCGACATCTACGCGGGCGGAGCCGCGAGCAAAAGCTAGTATTATTATAAAGTAAATACGGAGAAATCAATTACAATCGGACGCAAAGAAAACAGCACGACAGCCGGCAATGCGGAGTATTCCCGTTTGAGCACCAATTTTTTTACACTAAAGGTATTCCCATTTAAGAATACCTGTGGTGCTCAATGCATAGGTGCTCAAACGGGAATACTTCCGCAATGCCACTGATTTGACAGATATCTTCTCTATTTAAGAAATCGATTGGGTGATGTATTTAAAAAAATACATAAGTAACAGTCTCGAAAAGGCTTTAAGTTTTGAGTGTGTTCAGTACAATAGGTACTCGTATACCGTTTTAGTTGCTTTAACATGACAATTACAGTATTCAGGTATAATATAACAGCTGTTGAAACATACATGTGGAACGTACCATATGGAATTAATGCACACGATACTGTAAGTTTAAACAGCTGCATAGAAGTGTGATATTTTCAATCGATTACAATTATTTGATTAAAAAACTGTTAACTGGCAACATTCAGCGGGGCAATTGCGTAACACACCTAAAATGGAAATTGATCGCAATTCCTTTCATTTTGACAGTTCAGTCACGTTCATTGCGTTATTTACGTTGTCGAGCAGACCAATTTTTCAAACCTATGAAGCAATGAATGTCAAAATGAAAGGCATTGTAATCGGTTCCCATTTTATGTGTGATACGCAACTACCCCGCAGGTAAGGTATGAATGGCGGATGTTCTTTAATTCAGTAAAATAAATATGTATTAGGTTATTCAATGCTAGGTTGAAAGTAATCTTGATAAAAACAAATAAACGACACATTTAATTACGACATATTTTTGATAAAACCGGTGTTGACATGCCATTATATAGTAGGCCTGCTTTTGGCCAATCTGCTTTGCTCAGTTTCCTTTTAGAGTATGACCAGCGAGCCGTGGCACAAGGAAATGGCGGCAAATTTATTTATTTATTTTTCATTTAACAATTTATGTACACACATATAAACAGACAAGAAGAAAGGAACAGAAAAATACGTACAAAGGTGATGCTTATTTCTAATGAAATCTCTTCCAGCATACCTGCGATAGGAAAGTAGATATAACGTATGTAAGTGTAGAAGAGAAAAAATAAAATAAAAAATATTCATAAAATCAAAATAGCTATACACTAATATAAATACTTATAAACATACAATAAGAGAATATACTTACATACATACTTCTAAAATAAATATCACTCAAATATATACTTAGAACTACAATGTACTCGTAGTGGAAAATAATAAATACATAATAATATGCAACTATGACGAAGTAGAAAGATAGTGATCTTTTACTCTTCTTTTAAAGGCTGCAACAGTTTGGCAGTCCCTAATGTCAGGTGGCAGTGAATTCCACAACCGAGCCGAGGGCACAGTGAATGAGTAGGAGTAGAAGTCGGATGAGTGGGGAGGGAGTCTAAGGAGATTTCTAAGATGCGACCTGCAAGGTGCATCCGAAGGACAATCGTAGGAAAAGCGTTGTCGCAGATAGGATGGCGTTTTAGGGTTGTGAAGGATGTTAAATAGCAGACACAATATTCGAGTGTTCCTGCGAAGTCGAATAGGGAGCCACTTGAGTATCTAGCGATAGATAGAAACGTGATCATACTTTTTAAGGTTAAAAACAAAACGAATCTTCAGCTGGCAACTTGAAATATTGTCTGAAATGTTATCATAATCCTACATTCCTACTCATATCAAAAAACTTATTGGCATAAAAGTACAAAAGTATCAAATTGTTTTATTTTATTTCAAACCATAATTCATGTCAGCTGAAGATTTTTTAAAGCCGACATTTCTTTGTGCCACGACTTGCTTGCCAAACTCGCCCGGAACTCTCATTAATATTATTCAAAATTCATAATTTGTACATCGACTACTGAAGCTGATTGTGGTGCCAATGACGATTGTGGTACCTATACACGTGGGGTCGTTTTCAATTGGCAAGATTAAACCACAAAAAAAAAAGAATACGTTATTCACGATATAAATTTAATCAGTGTTCATATATACTACAAAAGATAAACAAAAGACCATAAAGAAAAACCGGTCAAGAGCGAGTCGGACTCGCGCACCGAGGGTTCCGTACGATAAAAAAATCATCAACAAAAATTACATTCGTTCCACTATCGGTCAAGAGATAGCGCTGACCTGAAACTGCAATATTAGAAAAAGTGTGCTATTTAGAGACATCGTTTTATTTTTCCTGTAATTTTTACATACACTTCTATCACATACAATAATTTCAGATTTTTATCTATTCAAACTTCGGAGATAAGGGAACAGTATTTTTATTTTTTCGTTAAAAGTCGTAAACTATGCGGCCTAAAAAAAAGAACAATGTTTGAGAATTTGCAAATAGCGCTCTTTCGTATGATTATGGTATCTGACATGCCCTAGTAGCCTCACTTCGAATTTTTAAGGCCACTGTTCAGTCACTGTGGCAAAAAAAAAAAAACTTTATTTCGTACCAATTTGCAAAATAGTTGGGTAAACGTCATTTTAAACTATCCAAATTTCAAGTGGATAGCATTAGTAGTTCTTGAGATATACAGCTGTGACAGACGGACAGACAGACTGAGTCGCACCATAAGGGTTTCTTTTTACCATTTTGGTACGGAACCCTAAAAATGAAACGCGTAAAGAACGGTACCTACCCTGCATTATTTCAGCCATGTTTTTACGCAGATTGCAAAGTGAAACTAAAGCCCTGTTTTTATAACACTAACTTTGTGACGGTAATGTTAACGGACGTGCTCTAATAAAAGGCTTGATACATCGGCGGAGGCCATTACAACCTGTACTGCAAATACTTCTCCAGAATATTTGAAAAGTTCCCCCACTGATAAATTTAAAAGTTTGCTTGAAAAATGAAATGTGGCATGTCGGGGCTTCTTAAACTTCAATTTAATAACACAGATACTTGTGACTTGAGTAGGTGTCGTTTTATGTGAAAAATAAGCTACTTTTGCCTCCTCGTAGGTGTCGTTAATGACGCTCAAGGAAAGGCGATGGACAAAAGACTTTTCTTATCTTCTGAGTTGTGGGCATCAGTTTATTTTCCAAAGGTGGTAATATACATACGTAAGTATGTACTAATAATATGTTTTTAAAGATTGCCTATATATTTTGAAAGTTTTTCTGCTATAATACTCTGTAGCAGAAAAACTTTCAAAATATATAGACCTTAAAGTAGAAATCAGCCGAATGTGGCGGCTTAGCAATGTCACCATAGTTCCTATGGTATTGTCAACAACAGGTGTACTACCTAAACAGCTCCACCAATATTTAAAAAACTCGATTTACCACCATAGGTACACATATCAGACTCTCCAGAAAGCAGCAATCTTGAATACTTATCTGCAGGATTGTCAGAAAAAGTCTGCAAAATGACAACGAAACATCCATAGTCACCTCACACACCTCACACACGCGATCAGGAACCACTGTACGAACACAATCTCATGAACAGACACACTCACCATCACACAATCCGAACACACCATCATCTCATCATAATAATATTATGATGAGATGATGGTGCGTTCGGATTGTGTGATGGTGAGCCAAGTGCTACCCCAGGAAATTGATTAGGTATGTTATAATCAATTGCCTGGGGTAGCACTTGGCTTCGGCCCGTATCGCATAAATCCGGCGCGATGCCGAGATACGTAAGGGTCAGTTCACACCGAGACGCGACGCGTCGAGACGATACTGGAAAAGGCCAGTGATTTCGCGCTGCGCCGCGCGCCGTCGCGAGACGCATCGTAACGTCGCGAGGCGCATCGTAAAATCATTGGCAACACGACGCCTTGATGCGCAGCGAGACGCCGCGCGGCGCAAAAGAACGTGTCTATATTATATAAATTATGCATCCAAATACTCCTGTGTGATGTCTTTTTTAATTTGTCTTCTTTTTAATTAAATTTTTGTATTCTTCTTCCTCTTCCTCTTCTGCAAGAATTCCGATTATAACAAGAACCTAGTCTATCATTATAACTTCACTCGAGCACTCGCCCGAACTGCATCAATTCTACACGAAGTCTGGACGGAAATAGTAGAGACAAGTCGCCACGGCGGCCTCGGCTGCGCCTCGCGGCGTCGCGCGGCTTCGTTAGGCGCAGCGCCGCTCTCGCACGTCGCGCGTACCGGCGATGCACCGCTGCGTCGCTATGCGTCGCTCTACGCCGCGAGGCTTCACGAGGCGCAGCGCTGCAGGGTGCAACGTATTCTGAATTCTCACAATGAAATGTGTATCTTTTCGTGTAGAAAATAAAGTTATATTTTGAGTCGCTCTTTTTTTTAAAGTGTGCGCGCAGCGTCGCGTCGCGTCGCGTCTCGGTGTGAGCTGACCCTAAAAGTATAAAAACTAGATAATAATAATTATGAATGTCTGTATTCTATAGTCTTTCCATAATTCTTGGTAACCAGTCCACTTTAGCCAGCCAAACCCATAATTCAATATTTTTGTTTTCATATCTTGCAATAGTCCTGCACCAACTGGGGGTTGTCCTTGGGTGCACTTGCATTGTGCATACAGGGATAATCGTCGGTTTGTTGCTCATCATTTAAAATTGTCTAACGGGCTTCGGCCCCTCGTATGCCTTCCAAAGGTCCGGGACAGGGTCCCGAGATATGTCAAAGACATTTTTTAAATAATAATATTAATAGCAGTAATACTATCACTGCTATTATTACTCGACTGCTCAATTATATGCAACACCTAGGTGCCTACCTAAGTAGGTATGGCATGAACAGCCGAGTGTTGACTAAGTCAATAAAAAAAAAAGCTATAAATATGGTTAGCATAATTAGCATATTAATATCAGTATAATCATTCCCACTGCTGGGACCCAGGCCTCCTCGGCTCCTCTCTTCGAGAGGGAGTGAGCTGTACTCTACTACGCGGGTCCAGTGCGGGCTGGTACATGTCACATGTCTTCGTTTTGTTTTAGGACATGCCGTTTTTAGGGTTCCGTAGTAAATAAAGGAACCCTCATAGTTTCGTCATGTCCGTCCGTCTGTCCATATGGCCGTCTGTCCGTGGCTTAGCTCAGAGACTCTCAGTACCAGAAAGCTGTAATTTCATAATCACGCCGACAAAGTGGTACAATAAATTCTTGAAAAATATTTTTTTTTGGGTTTTCTATCTAATCTAATCTCTATTTTCTCATCTAATCCATGGTGTACGGTATCGTTGGATAGGCAGGTTTTTTTTTTCGATTTAGGGATCTAAGGCTATACAAGTTACCGAATAATAGTCGACCAACTTAAAGTTGCAGTTGAAAAACATAAGAAAACAAACCTATAACCTTAATATAACATAGTAAATCTCTCAATATTGTGCGTACATACTTACATATGTGTGGGAGAACATGTTTTTCAACTACAATGTTAAGTTTTTTTTTTTTTTTTGGGATAAATTCATGCTTATTCCGGAACCCTTCCATGTGTGTCGTCCGACACGCACTTGGCCGGTTTTTTCATGGTTTATATAGGTAAAGTTTATTAATATTTATTTATAACAGAACGTGAATATACCTATTTTATATTTTTAGAAAAGGTTCAAATTACTATGCGCAAACTCAACCTAAATACCGAACGGGTACCTACTTTACATACATTTAGTTTAACAACACTTTTGGTACAATTTTCCGCGAAAAAGGGATGTAGGGCCGTTCCGACAAATTAATGGACGAATTTCTTTCAATATTTTGTCGGACAAGTACAGTACAGTGCGACATAAAATAGTAGAAATTAAATGACGGCGCCACTTTCTACGTAACTGTCACATTTTTGACGTAAAATGCTTAAACATGGCAACAATTTAGTATGGATTTTTTTTAGTTCCATTTTTATTTAATTTCTACTATTTTATGTCGCACTGTAGACTGCTCGTAGGTTGTAACATTTTGACCATAAACTGGTCCAGCATAGTATGGAGTTTCAATAGAATGCGAGGCCAGATTATACTAGTTTGACTGTTTGGCTGACGTGCGGCCTACTGTGCAAGGTCGGTTATCAAATGATTTCACAGATAATCAACTGGTCGGCTAAATACCAGTTACATGCAGTGACGCCTATCTGACCTCCACAGCCCAGTTACTGGGTAATATGATACCCCTTAGTAAGACTGGTTGTCACACTTTCGGGCTTCCGACTCCCCATAACGACTGGCAAAGATCCACGAATGACAGCCGGGACCAACGCCTTAAAGGCGACGCTAACGGACTTTTAATGATTTTAATTTGAAGATCACGCCTAAACGAGAAAGTTAATGATTTGGAAAAAAAAATGTTAGATTAAAAACAATATAGCATTTTCTTAATAACTTAATATATAAATATTTAAGATTATGTTTATATTACATAGTGAAATTAATTTGTTATGTCTAACGCGGATAAAAAACTGAGAATCACGCAAAATCTATCAAGCGTATTTTTCTGAAACCTTCACCCTTTTAAAGATAATTTAAGTATCGATCTTTTAGTATACGTGTTTTATTAAAATACCTTTTGCTTTATTTATAATAAATTAATAATGCGTCTTATTTGGGTCAGCGCTACTGGATGGGCGAGTCCTATTACTGGCTGGACGTACGACGCGTTGCGTGAGCTCAGTACAGAACACGCAAGCTAACATTGGCATATATCTGGGCCTTAACGTGTTTTCCGAGGCACGGAGGGGTCTTGGTATGTAAAGATGGTCACCCATCCACGGACCAACCGCAGTGAGCGTAGCTTAACCTGATTTATGCGGCTGTTATTGTTATTAGCTGCAAGCCCTTCCCTCATTCTCAGTTCTTAAAATTAAATTGAATTCGATTATATCTACTTTAGTCAGTTTTGAAATGAACCAACATAGGTACTATTTAATAAAGAAAATATTACTCCCCTTCCACAAGTACGATATTAAATATACTTCCTGCTTAAATATATATCCTGGGAAATCAGCCCGGCTACAAATAACGCTGGTTAACCGTTTCACTACGATATGAAAACAATTTTCGTAGATACAATATCAGTCACCAGTAAATAATGTATTTTATAAATAGGAATTCTGGGTTGTACATTACAATTACATAATATTTTCTATCTTTGAATATTTGTGTACTGACTTTGCCACGTGGAAAACTTTTCCTATTTCCTTAAGACTCTCCAGTCCTTGCACCACTCCTTTACAAAAATATTATCTCGTGACTGAGAAGGTATTATGAAAAACGGCTCAATCAGCAACATCGGTGTGTCTAGCATTAGACAAATAACGGCTAAATGACGACAGTTATTGTGTAATATTGTTGAAATGACTGCACTTTATAGTTATTTTTTTAATGTAAATGGTAAATAGATTACAGTGCTTTGTATTTGTCGTGAAATAACGGAGTTCATTAAACGTTTACATCGAAATAACGAAAGGGTAAGATCAGTTATTTGTCTAATGTTATAGTAAAATAATACCTTTTATTAAGTTTCATATTGAGACGCAAAGCCACAAAATACGATACATGCTGAGATAGGAGCCTTTTGACCTTGTACAGGACTCTGTTTTTTTTTTAATACTTTTGTGATTGTGTGTTTATTAGTTTGTGATCTTCCTGTGCGAGTCACAATAAATACTTTTTCTTTCTTTCTTTCTTTATATAGAGAAATGTGGCCGCTTTTCTTCAGATCGAATTTCGTTAAAGGTGGCGCTAGTGGACTGATGAGTGCCCTCTTAAGGAATTTTACGTCATAATCGTACCCTCCCATAAAAGGAAACCTCAGTAAGAGGATTAAGTAATCAAGCGAGTCCAATTAACTTCTATGTTTATGAGCTTCCTGTTTTTAGAATCAGTAGGTAATTCATTTGGGAATCCCCGGTACGGTGAATGTAAATATTCAAAAGCTGATGTATAATAAATAGAATTTTTGTTTGAATTTTTTTTCGGTTTATTCATTTGTATACATTAATAATTGTCTATTCTACACTAAAAAAGCTCAAAAATGTCATGATAAAATTGCTAAACAGATGTACGAGTATAATATGGAACATGGCTTAGTGATTTTGTGGCGCAACGTTTAGGCCCATCGCCCACGGCGATTTTTTGTAGCGATGCTGTCACGCGTTTACGAAACGCGTGACAGCATCGCTACTAACGCGCGTTAGTCGCATTTGCAATGCACTACAGAAGCAATGCCGCGCAAGTAACGCGCTACAGTATCGCGACTGTATCGATACAAACGCGCGACCGTGTCGGACGACATCGGGGAGAAAACGGAGTGAGGGTGGCGCGTGAGCGGAGAACCGAGCATCAGTGCAACTGTGGCATTTTTGTGCCGTTACTAAACCGCGTTAGCATCGCGACAGAAGCGCGACAGTATCGCGTTTGGATCGCGACTGAGAATCGTGGTGTGAGCGAGGGCAAACAGCTGGCGGCCGCATCGCGGCTGTATAGATGCGAACGCGCGACAGCATCGCTACTGCATCGCTACAAAAAAATCGCCGTGGGCGAGGGGCCTTAGGGTACTTTTCATTCCGGGAAAACAGAATTCCCATGATCACAGAAAACTTTAGACAGAAAACAAAACCCAATTAAACCAAAAATTTGTTAAAAACACCGCGACAAACTGGGTCAAAACAGATTAGTTTTCCAGCCTTGGTCTCTTATCAAGGGAAGTGCCTCCTAATGTTGGATATATAATTAAGTTTAAATATTAATCAACGTAACCGCGAGCATTAGCCGGATCGATAGGCTATTAGAGTGGCTCCACGAAAATATGACTATAATAAAGTGTACGTTTTAATGCATGATCAGCGTGGTTTATGAGGATCGCCTCACACTGTGTCCGACATTGATTAATAGTCTGCGTGTGCGACTGAAGTACTCAAGCTTACTTTTCTTTTGTCCCTCCGCTTTCTTTTGTTTTCATTTGCTATGATATTAAAATATTTGTTTCGCTATGGTATTTTATACATAAAACACTACACTTTTAACTTGATTGACGATATCTTGTTTAGATTAATCAAAATCTTAGTTAAGTTGATCATCACGACCATGATTGCAATAATACTAGTTCAAATGATTGAACGCTCAAACAATTTTCACGATTACCCTTAACATGACATCATTGTAGAAGAGTTAAAAAAGAGATAAGTTAAAAAAATGTTAACTGAAACAAAGTAAGTTAGTTGTCATCAAGCATTTTGATTAGTTCAATAAAGATCATTGTAACTTTAATCTAATAATCTTGGTTGGAGCAACTATGTTTTGACTTGATTGCTGCAAATATGTTTTGTGATAACTCCAATCAAGATTCCATTTCAAATCTCAATCATATAAAAGTAGTAACTGTGATCACTGTGCTTGATAGGCTCAGATGAAAAGTTACTTATACCCAAAGTCTCTAATTCAGATAATTTATGTAAACAAAGTAATGTCATGAAATGTCACTGTCAAAATGACAGGACAGTGGTGCAAAACATTTTATCATTAAATGTTTTTGTAAATAATCATCGATAAAATTAAAGTGAATTAATTATAAGAACTATGCAAACAAAACACCGTTGCCAAAAAATGTTTTTTTTTGTTATGTTATCCCCTTTGTTTACATAAATTATCTGAATTTGAGACTTTGGGTATAGTCAATCTAAACAAAATCTTGATTGTAGCAACAACTTTTTTTTTTCCAGTGTATGACGGTTCTCTTTATTGTAAATGCAGAAATGCAACTGACGGTTTATGCTACTTTTATTATTTTTATTCCCACGAAATCGCTGAAAACTGTGTAAATACTACATCTAGATTGAACACTAGGTAAGTATGTATCATAATTAGGTTATTCGTAGTGTCAAATAGTTAAAATTTTATTAAAAGGGATACTTGAGTTAACACCCAAGCTACAAGGACAATAAAAATCGACTCGCAGATGGAAATAGTGGTAATTAAGTTTTATTGTTATAATTCTTTTTTATTTAGAGCCAAACCACACGGGCGGTGCGGCGCCGCACCGCAAGCCATTTCGCCGCGCTGGCGACCACACGGGCAGAGCGGCGTCGCAACGTTCTACGGAGCCGCGGCGGCGCCGCAGCGGCGGCAAAATGAGGGGTTGCCCATCGCTACGTACGACAGTCTGTAATAACAATGGAAACAATGATGCGTCCTTCCCTATGCTGCGCAAACAAACAACTGTGAGCGGCGCCGCTCCGGCTCCGCTCTGCTTACACCCCTCCCCGCCTCGTCTCGATTCCGATGCGCGCGCGGTGCGGCGCCGGAGCACACCGCACGGCGCCATGTGGCTACAATGCATTTTTGTATGTAGAAAACCGCAGCGGCGCCGCTCAGGCGCCGCGCCGCAGCCGCGCCGCCCGTGTGGTTTGGCTCTTAGGGCTCTCGGATTCCGCCCAAAACTTGAAAACCGCAGTAAAGACGATATAAATAATACAACTTCATCATAAGCATAACACCGATGTTGCCTTATTAAAAATGGTAATTAAAAAAACAAAACTGTTCATAATTTATGGCAACTCCGGCGTGCAGTGTCGCTTTTGTTTGAGCTTTTATTAAATTCGCCACGGGTGGTACGAACGTACTGCAATTTATAACATGTTACCGAATATTTATTTACGCTATTTTAATTTTTTACTTTTCAGGTAGAACAAGTTGTGGCAAAAAAATTATGAATAAAAAAAACAGACTGTTATTCGCTACGGCTTTAGTTTTTGAGTAGTGTTTCAAAAAGTATAAGGTCGTATTGAATATTGATTGTTAAAATCATAACGGGTTCCCATGTTAGCTGCCAGCGATTGTTTTATTATTCATTTATGCATAAATGAAATCGATTTCGTTGTAAGCTGTGTTATTATTAGGCTTTGAAAGGTTCTTTGAAAACATCATTCATCTCGACACTTTCATGGAAAACTAAGAATATCTCGGTCCTAAAAATACGATGTTCGAAGATAGCATAAATATTATTAGAGTTCTCGTGACTAGTATATTTTCTTTGAACTTTGATCGCCTTTATTCAAAAATATATATTATCTAGAGATTCTAAGCGCCACCTACGTTATAATTGAACTAGTCAATTCATCAATATATTTATTGATCACTGATATTTTGGAGGTCGGTGGGTTTGTCACTGAAAACCATGTTAGTTTTAATATGTAATGTAGATTATTGTAGATGCTTTATCGTTGATTCCGAAAAGAAATCTTGGATATTATGACTGAGTTCAAACCAGTGATTTTTAGAATTATTTTCTGTCGGTCTGTCCGTCTGTTTATTTGTTCACGCATATCTCCGGAATTACTGAATGGATTTCCATGTAGTTTTCACAGGTAGACAGAGATTTGTTGTCTTTGTTTAAAAAAAATGGACAAAAAAAATGACATTTTTGGATTTTACTTTAATACTGTAAGGAATTCAACGCTCATCATCATGATTATCATCATTTCAGCCTAAAGACGTCTACTGCTGGACATAGGCCTCCCCCAAGCACCGCCACTTCGACCGGTTTTGTGCTTCCAGCATACTTCAATGCTATAAATTATTATTTGTTAAGTAACTTCATAGCAAATAATAATTAATAGCGTTGAAGTCATAATATTTAAGTTTTTAAGTGGTGCAAGATAACACTAAATTCCACGCGGACGAAGTCGCGGGCAACAGCTAGTACTAGAATATCTTGGATGAGTATCGACCTTGTTTTGCTGAAAAGCTTGGGTGCTTAATCTGACAAACGGGAACGAAGCTCTTTTTGAATCGTTAAATACCTTTTTTCAGGAAAAACAGTTTGAAAGAGATATTTGAATCCAACAAAAGAAAGACTATACCTAGCGTAATAATTAGCTCATTAATTTATTGTATTCTGAGGCGAGGCCAAGGCCATACTCATTTCCTTTAATTTTATTTTCAAATCCAAATGATTTTCTAAACATAATGTATTCAGATTTCGGTAATCGTAGTATATGTCATTTGTAAAACTTAGACAGTCGTTACGGGTAGTTAGAAGCCAGAAAGTCTGACAACCAGTCTTACCAAGAGTTACCGTGATACCCAATAACTGGGTTGTGGAGGTCAGATAGAGTCGCTCCATATAAATACTGGTATTCAGCTGCTTCCGGTTAGACTGGAAGCCGACCCCAACATAGTTGGGAAAAGGCGAGGCATATGATGGTGGTAATCACAGATGTATAAGTTTTTTAATATTACAGAACTCGGCGACACTACAGATCACTATTGTTGTGCGCCACAATTAATGCCTGGTATATCGTGACATAAAGTACCACTAGGACCATCTAGTATAGAGTAGCAGAACTAGTAGACCACTAGCGCCATCTAGTATCAAGTAGCAGAACTAGTAGAGTCAAGATGCTTCTAGACAAACGATATAAGCGATCTTCAAGTGTGACTTTAGAGTGATCAGTAGTTCAGTTGTGTTTTATAATTAGTGTGTTTGAGCTTTTATCGGTGTTGTTTAATTTAAGTGTCATTTTTGGTTATTAAATTGGCAGTTTTTATTGTCACGCACCTCAGACTCGTAACACTATTATGCAGCCTTTAAAAGCACTCCTTGCTGCCTGGCACTGCAATTAACTGAATAAAATTTGACTGAAAGATTACAAAAGTACATAATTAGGATCTAGTCGGATGCTCGTTATTTATGAGTGCCAGATGTTTATTGTAAGTAACGAGCTAGAGTAGACTTGTGAGCACGTTTTTCTATTGAAAAAATCCTGGCTTAAAGTCAACCCACTGCGAGGGCGAAGCTTGTTCATTATGTGTTGGCGATGTTTGAGATTTCCTTACAATATTTTTTTCAAAGCAGTCATGTCCAAGATTTACTAAAGTACCACTATAAGCTTACCTTGACGTCATCGTTCTCCATACTTATTCAATTTAAAATTCAAATGTTTGTAAACGCACCCACAATACAGGAGAATTTACTAGTGTGAGGCAACGATTAAAAAAAAAACCGGCCAAGTGCGTGTCGGACTACGCACAATGAAGGGTTCCGTACAAACTCAAACTCAAATCATTTATTTCAATTAAACCATTTACAGGCACTTTTGAATTTTCAAGGAGACGGTCAGTAAGAAAAATGAAGCTACATTCCCATTCCAAAGCGTAGGTACCTATGGAGAAGAACGGGCTAGAAACTCCATGGACACTATTTTAAATTAAATTGTTACAAAAGTATTCGTTAGATCTATAATGTTTAATTTATGACTAAAAGTGAGAACGATGTAAAAATAAAAATAATAAAAACTTACACGTTAAGAACATCAAGCGTAGGTACAACAAATAGAAACAAAATAAAAATAAAATAAAATAACCCGTGGTAGCTAAGAGATGACCAGTACCAACTGACGGCGCCCGTTCACAAACATGACGCATGGATTAGCACCATTCAGCTCAACCATTTTGAAGGGAGCTAAATGATCCAACATACACGCCACCATCAGCGAAACATTTAAATGAGCATGACATACTCTCAACCGCCAGGGCACATTCAAGTCAATGAAAGACATATTACCCGGTCAATGGTAGCTCTATAGTACATAGGACTCACACCTGTGCTATGCATTTATATAATACAAAGGAGACTGAGTTTATACAATGCAAAGATAGTCTTACACTCTTCAGCAGCTCCAACATGATTGTCAAATGTTAATCAACTAGCTGAGGTTGTGGAGCAGGAGCAGCATTCAGCCAAGCATTTTTATCAGCGATGTGATCCCCCAACTTATAATATGCCTGCCTGCATAGTGTGCGTTTTATACAAAATTTAAATTTAGTCTCATTCAGTTGAAGTATGTGGGCAGGAATTTTATTGTAACATTTTAAACAGTACCCCATGAAAGATGGGTCTACTTTAGCCAGTCTGAAACCTGGTTGAGCTAATAGGTCCTTATTTCTGGTACTATAATTATGTCTTTAACCTCTTTTTCTAAAAAGATGTAAATTTTTCCTTACGTACATGATGTTTTCGTAGATATATCGACAAGGTACCGTCATGATGTTAATATCCTTAAACAGTTCCCTTAGAGAATCGCGCCTGCGGAGATTATATATGGCTCTGATGGCTCTTTTCTGCAGAATAAAAATAGACTCGATGTCTGCAGCCCGTCCCCAAAGTAAAATACCGTAAGACATTATACTATGGAAGTAACTGAAATAGACTAGCCTCGCGGTATCTACATCAGTAAATTGACGGATTTTTCTGACAGCATATGCTGCTGAACTTAGCCGTCCTGCAAGAGATGTTAAATGAGGACCCCATTGTAGTCTTGAATCGAGTGTGATCCCCAGGAAAACAGTTTTATCGACGAATTCTAGTTTCTCTTGATTCAATACTATCTCACAATCACTACTTTTGACATTTGGTAATGAAAATTGTATGCACTTCGTTTTTTTCCCATTTAATACTAAATTATTAGCAGTAAACCAATTTTGGACCTGCAATAGAACGTTATTTACGTCGTCAAAATTTGTAGCACGTCTATCTACCTTAAAAACTTGGAAAGAATTTATCCTAAGAACAAACTTAACATTGTAGTTGGTAAACATAATCTCCCATACATTCCAACTGCAAATGTAAGTTTGTACGCACAATATCAAGAGATTTACCATGTAATTTTAAGACCATAGACTTCTTATAAATTTTACTGTAATCTATAAGTATAAACTATATTTTGTATTTTTTTCAAAATTTTAGGTTCATTAGTTTCGGAGATAAGGGGGGGGGGAATGGTAAATTTTTGCTTATTTTCACTTATAACTTTTAAATAATTTATTTTAAAATTATAAAAAAAAATATTTGAGACCCTCATAGTAAGCCCTTTCATTTTATATGTCACACGATACAGTTTGCAAAACTTTTTTTGTAATTTTCTTGTTTGCCTCTCAAAACTGACTTCAATATTCTTAATTAATTTATTTACGATTCACGTCCGTATTTGGGTCACTCAAATTGATATGTTTACCAAATTTCAACTTATTGGGTCCATTACACCACCATTACATACATCACCATTCATGGCCTGAAACACAGGTTTAAATTAACCTACGAGTAGATCGGGCTGGTTGCTACCAAATATTGTAATTCCGAACCATACTTGCACTTGTATTAAACTTATTTTAGTTTTAGTTTATTTTTAGGCATTATACATGTTTTGGAAATCTTACTTTTGACTAGATGTATGTAAAACCTAGAATAAGTTTGTCATTGTGAGGAGTAAATAAAGAATTTATTATTATTATTATATTATATTACATAGATAAGGGGGGAATGGTAAATTTTCGTCTATTTTCACTTATAACTTTAAAAAACAATATTTTAAAATTATATAAAAAATATATTTGAGACCCTCACAGTAAGCCCTTTTATTTGATGTGTCACACGGTACAGTTTGCAAAACTTTTTTTTAAAATTTTCTTTTTTGCCCCCCAAAACTGACCCTAATATTCTAAATTCATTTATATCCGGTTCATATCCGTGTTTGGGTCACTCAAATTGATATGTATACCAAATTTCAACTTAATCGGTCCATTACATTCGGAGCAAATTGGCTGTGATAGAGGGACAGACAGACAGACACACGAGTGATCCTATAAGGGTTCCGTTTTTTCCTTTAAGGTACGGAACCCTAAAAAGGAAGTTGATTTTCTCTAAACACATTATTATACAAATATGTATAAGTAGGTATAATGTATATAAGGAAACAGACGGAAAGGAAAAACTCAAGGAAATTCCATAATTAAATGCGACAAAGAGTCGAGACAGTATTTTGAAATATGAACAATCTTGTCAGTCTCGTGCGACGTTAAATCAGTGTCTGATGGCGACAGAAACGCTGAATAAAATGCTCCTAAAGGGGACAAAAATTCATATCATAGCGACGGAATAAATGTGAAAGCCATTAGTTATATCGCAAGCAAGGAGACGCCATTTTAGTCATTTGAGGAGAAAATTATTATCATATTCGTTGGAGAGATTGTTTCGCAATGTGGTTCATTAAGAAATAAGGAACTAGACAGTGATTTAATTATTTCAATGCTGTTTTAAAAGTTATGTTTACCCACACTTACCACATACACATATGTATATGCTAACATACTGTATACTTTTATCATGCAAACATTGTATCTTATCATCAAAGATCAAGTAGATGCCACTAAAAGAGCACATGGCACTTCAACCAGACTGAAGGATGAATATATGAAAACCTTTAGCAAGTTCAAGGACCGGTCCAATAAATTGTTATTGATTTCCACAACCTTTGAAACCACTTTCAGTTCGGAAGAGTCATGACAATTTCCTATTATTGCTGCTATCAAGACCGACGTACCCTACCTGACCTGCTTCAAATATTATCAGTTAAAAACACATAACAGTTAACCTAGTTGGATTCTAATTGGTTTTAAAAGCTGTTATCAAGGTTCGATGTAGATGTAATGGAATCGAATTGTTTCTGGGTCCCCTTTCTTTGTTATACATAAAAACAGAGATGTGCCTATTTCGTAGGTAGGTACCGAACAAAGCCACAAAAGAGATCACAAAAGTACCTACTTTTGAAATAGTGTAGAAATGTATTTTCTACACTATGTAGTATGTTACACAATTATAGAGGGCAGATTGGTACAGACGTTTTCTACGATAAAAAATTGCCGTCAGTCGTTAGATTTTCCCAAGTTTTGCTAAAAAACCGGTTCTCCGCTCGCCATCTATAATAAAAAAAAATAAAAAAAATTGGTTAATCGATTTATTAGACGTTGTCACGTCAAAAAACAAACAGACATTATTTCAGCTTATTTGGTTGGGACAAAAACAGTCGATGGGACCACATTTCCTTTGATCCCTTAAAATAACTTGAATGGAATAAATTGTATTCAGAAAAACTATTTATATGCAAATAAGGTTTTATGCCAACTAGCTTCGTTGAAAGACAAACATTAAAAAAAAAATCTAAGGTGTTTTGTTTGGTACGCGTTAACACGGAAATTAAATTGCTGAAGTGAATTTCTATGGAGTGTGGGAAATTCCGTCACAAAACTACAGTTAGTTATTCGTGAAAGCGTTGGAAATACCGACTCGTGGACTGGGGGCCGTGATTGCAATATTCCCTCCGTCCGGCGTCACGCGCGCGCGCCCTGCTTCTGATGAAAAATATGTTCCTGGTTATGTATTTTTTGTACTTTTTTTCAATTGCCCCGACTGTTGCTCGAAGCGATGAGGTCATGTTTTATGTTGCTAAGTTTAGTCGCCGTTTCCTTAAGCTATAGGAATAATTCGCGTCACAAAAAGACGACTGTCTAGTGAACAACTGTGATGTTGTATTATAGATCGTGTCACGTAATAAGAGCGCTGGTCAACCGCACAACCATACCATATCATATTTACGTGACGCGAACTAATAAAGGCACAAACATACAAACAGGCGCGACACGCGACGCGACACAAAGAAACCGCGTGCTGCGCGACAAACCGTTCTCTTTGTATCGCGTCCCGTGTCGCGCTTGTTCGTAGGAGCCTTCAATCGTATGTTTTTGCGGTTGGCCAGCGCGCTTTTAACGTGACACGATCTATACAACGTTACAGGGGGCCAAGTCTACTAATGTAAGTACAAACGTTGCAATGGTCTCTTCATTGTGAGTTTTTGACAGATTTGCCATACAAACACTGTCAAATACTCACAATGGCGAGACCATTCTGACACTATTGTAATAGCAGACTTGAGGCCCAGTTGTGTGGTAGGCCAGCAGTCTTTTTACGTGACGCGAATTGTATCTACATATGTTACTATAGATAGACGATATATTAGATACGGAAGATTGCAGTGGGATTTCGGCGTAAATTCAATTTGATGTCAGCTGTGAGATATACCACCTATGCTCTACACAAATCTATGTACGTGCTATATTTTCCACGAACTTGCCTGTAGAAAATAGAATAACTAAAGTAGGTAATAGCGTCTTAAGATGAAACTAGTCGATACTTTTTCTTTACAAATTTCGGGGGGGGGGGGGGGGGTATTACTGCACTTTTTAACATTGTACATCCAAAGTTAAACATGATGTCATTTTGTATTATTATTAATTTTGTCTGTACTGAAGCAGAATATTAAAATAAAAAGCCATTAAAAAGTTATGAGCCAACAAAGATTCGTTTATCCTCCTAATTTTAATGTAATTCTGGGCGTAAATAAATAATAGAAGAAGTGTAAAATCTCCAAAACAAAGTCCGCTTCGACAAAGCTCAATTATCGAATATTTCAATAGACTTTATTCGTAATTGATTTATCTAGTAGTTTTTTCATAAAACTCAACCTTCCAAAGGACTTTTCGTAATTTTTTTACGCGCGGTATACTATGAATTATCGTGCATTTCACTCAACACACGATGACGGACACGATGCTACGTGCTTTTTGGCCGCGCCCACCAGTGAGTTCGAGCCCGCGACTAGTTGGCTCTTAATTGAACCTTACGAGTAAAGTACTGAACAAAGTAGAGACTAATTACAAAACAAACATTAGGTGGGTTTATTTAGTAATAAACTGGTAGGTACAAAATATTTTATTCCCACGTGTCATTTAGAATAGATATGATACCTAAACGAAAACAATGGGACTTTCAGTTTTTCATAATATATGTTTTGTAACAGGTTATTCTGAATTTATTTGAACAAATCTACTGCTTACGTTTTGTTGAGATAATAAATGTAGAACGTTTTTTTATTGAAAAAAGAACACACAGATAAAGCTTGTGTTTAATAAGTTTAGATTACGCTCCCGCCACGCGGTTGCGTCCCCCTGAGCCTACATCAAGCCGGCGGCGGCGAAGGAAACACGATAAATCAACTGTCACTGAGAGATATTGCTTGCTTGCTTTGGATTAGTTTATGGCCCCATTCGTACAGGCAGCAATGTATTGGAAACTGCCGGAATAAGACAATATCGCATGATATTTTGATCGCCTTGAAGTCCCCATGCAGACTGCTTTTAGACTTCTATAGCTGGAAAATAGCAATTTGGGTGCGGTTTTTTTTGTCAACTGTTTCGATCCAAAAACTAACTTTAACTTGTAGAGAGAGAGATATGAAAATTGGGTAGGTATGAAAATCATTTGTAATGGCCTTAATTCATTATTCTTTATGATAAACAGACAAAAAATCCGAATCCCATTTTGAACTTCCCGTATTTCCCAAAAAAGTTAGAATATTATTTACGGTCACTCGCGCCTAGGTAGCATATAATTATGTTTTGTGTTACTTACCATTCTAGTTAAAACAGGTAATTATCTTTCATTTGCATTTTTTTGCAATGAGAGAGACCTTTAATGTTCATATCTCTCAGCCGTTAGGCTAGACCTAATGACTTATGAAAATTAAAGTTCTTTATAAAAAATAATGTATGTACATATTAGGCTATTTTGTTAGACAAAATCAACTGATAATATCTGTTAGGTGGTACATCGTCTTCACATGTAATGACTAATGTAAACCTGTTTCCAATAACCTTACACCAAGAGGCTTATGTTCACATGAAGAATCCAAATTAAGTGAAGATGACATCATGGGAGGCGGCCAGGCAGGTTGGTCTCACCTTCCCCGATCCCCTCTCCCTCTCGGTCCGGATTCAAAACTTTTTATCATCACTGCCCCCCAGCTGATTGCAGCCGTGAGCTCCTTCCGAAGTGGCTTCGCCGGCGGTCTCGACGGCCTGACTCCTCAGCATTTGACAGACTTAATGTGCTCAGGTGCCTGCACTTTTGAAGGACCTTGCGGTTCTAATTAACTGGATGCTCAACGGTGGTGTGAATGATGCCGTTGTCGATGTCTTGTACTGGGCCAATTTGTATGCCCTGCGCAAGAGAGACGGCGGCATTCTACCCTACCCTACCTACCCTACCTTCCTACCTACCCTACCCTTCCCTACCCTACCCTACCTACCTTTTCTACCTACCTACCTACATTGATGATGATGATTGATGATTTCAATTGCATTTTTATCTATTTAGCAATAACTAAAGCTATTATACCTACTTAAAATAGGTACTCAACTTAGTATACCTCCACGGTACGTAATAGCGAAGCTGTGTACGCCCACCAACGTTGTTTACCCAACCGAGACAAAAGGGTAAGTTCGGACATCGTAAGTTTTGATCTGCGATACAAAGTTGCCGACTCGGGAGCTCCCTGGCTGGCCAATTAATGCCAATGGAACTGACAGCTTCGTAATTAAACTTTGGCATCTTGGAAACCTGCTCTAAGATAGTGCTAACTTCAACAATGAGTAAGTGAGTATTTATTAAAACGAGTGTTCGATTCGATTCGGTCGATTGTAAGTAAATGTAAAATGTTTTATCAGATAGACAGAGGTGTAAATGTAGTTCGAATTAATGAAAACAGACATCTACAGATGGTTAAAGTATTTTAAACGTAGTTTATTTTATTTTATAGGTATATCTTTTATTTCTTCACAGAACTGTTTTAGCAGAACTATAGTTATAATTTTTTTTAACCATAACGATACAACAAAATTGATCTTTTTTGATTAAAATTACTGAACTTTTGGCTTGGATAGTTCGTTGTTCAATGCCACACAAAGGGGTAAAAAAGATAAGGACGAGCTAATCTAAACTATTATAATTAAACAGCTAGGAGGCTTTTCCCCTGTCTAATCATATTTATTTATATATCCTTTTTTGTGCACACATATAAACTACAAGAAGAAAGAAACCAACAAATCCGTACCAAGGTCATCATCATCATTTCAGCCGAAAGACGTCCACTGCTGGTCATAAGCCTCCCCCAATCGGGGGGGGTTTGCCATAATCGCCACGCGTAGCAGGCGGGTTGGCGATCGCAGTTTGGTGTTAAAAATGCATAGAGAACGCTGCTGACCATTCTCTAGTAAGTCCCTTAGTCGCCTTTTACGACACCCACGGGAGGAAATGGGGTGGTACTATTCTTTACGTCCGGCACCACACGGCACAACAAGGTGATACTTGTTTATAATAGTACTTACCTATATTCCGTTTGAAATAAGATTATACATTTAAATAAACCTTTTTACAGTCTGTTTAACTGGTTTTGAGTTCTATTGCGTTGGTGGTATGACAAATGGCAGCTGCAGTAAACAGTTGGTATTGTAACCGCTTTTTTGCTTTTAATGCCATCCTTATATCTACGGAATAGAAGTCAAAATCGGTTGAACGGACTGTAAAAAAAGTTTATTTAAATATCTTATCCTATTTCAAATGGAGTGTAGTATTAAATTATTTAAAGCAAGTTATGTATTTTAAGGTATGTTGAATGAGTTTCAGATCATAGTTGGCAAAGCTTTCACTATAATCGCTCAATTATTAAAAAAAAAAAAACATATTCAAAAACGCAATGAAAGAAATACACAGTGATAAACATAACTCCGAAAGCCCAGTGGGAAATTCTAGATTAACGAGTGAAATAAAACTCACAATATAGAAAAATATGTGGTTCGCACTGTAGTAACGGGCAATGTGTATGCTCTGTCGAGTACCAATCGCTTTGCACCAGTGTGAGTGGTTTTCACAGGAAACTATGTATCGAGTTCATCGCTATCAGTATTCAGTGTTACTGCCACAGATGTAGAAAGATGGGTGGAGGAAGCTGTTCGTCACAACATACTATAAATATTAGGGAATTTCTAAAAATTGGCAAAAGTTTCTCTTGTTTCACTTTGATAGGACCAGGCGCTGTTACTAAGTCCCGTATCTACGCTTTTAATACATCAATGTTTAAAGTGCAAATTTTTGTTAGAGTCAAGTGTCCCCGGCCAGCTAAATGGTTGTATTTGGGTATTTGAAAAAAAAAAAATTACAACATGCATTTTGTATGGGAGAACATGTTTTTTAACTACAATGTTAAGTTTGTCCTTGGGGTCAATTCATCCCATCTACGGAACCCTTCATTGTGCGTGGTCCAAAACGCACTTGGCCGGTTTTTTTGTCTAGAATCTAATAAGAATAAGAACGAATTTGAAACACGTCATATAGGTAACTGAAAATTTACATGACGTGGAATATTGACGTTTGGTTCTCACAAATTAATTAAAATTTTCAGTCAATAACCATCATAAATTATTCTGTTAATACGTAAAATATTGAGCACAAAATCCACACAATTTCACAAACTACCGTTATCTAATATTATCTACATACATCTGTGGGCCCTGCATTAAAAGCCACAGGGGAATTGAACGCGACCGTTCGGAAATATCGTCGATAATTATGACGTATGCATAATGCTCGGAGCATTGGCGCGAACGTACCATAGGGATACATTGTGTATTGTCATATTTTGATTGTCCCTTCGTAATACTACATATAATATACATACGCTACTGCTGAGTGTTATTTTGTTTTTTTCACCAGGAATCTAAATGATTTCTTTTTCGTTATTGTTATTTGTGTATGAAATGAAAGTGTATTTAGTAAATTAATTATTTTTTATAAAGAAAAACAATATCTACTTAGTATGTATGTCAAAGTTCATATATGATACCCAAAAGATTAACTAAAACTAGCAAAGTCATTTCTTATAAACAGTATTATACACTTTTATAACAAGTTGCCAAAGTCGGTTACAGAACTTAGCGATGGAAAGTTCAAAACCCACATCAAACTTGTCCTTATCAAAAAAGCATATTATAAGATAAAAGACTACGTTGAAGACAAGAAAGTTTGGCAATAATTCCTTTTGCACATGTGGCTTCCCTGGTACCTCATAAATGGCATAACTATGTAAATGTCTATTAACTGCTCCCAAATAACGATGTTTATTTTGATATTTTATTATTTTTTTTTTTACAAACTTCCTTGAATAATCTTAATCTTTTCATTATTTGACATTATATACCTACAAATCGAATTCCAATTCTTTATTAGTGGCTTTTGTGGACATGATATTTATTCAGATTTGTTACTGTAGTTGTAATGACAAGCATTTTGTTTAAATAGGCTTTCATTTCAATTTATATATATATATATAATCTTTTTTATAGATTATTTTCTATTTTGTTAAGTGCCTGGTAATTGTTGAAAGGCCTACACTGTCCTCCCATACCTAATAACACTGTTTGAAAATATTGTAAATGACAAAAAAATATAAAAGAGTAACCGTGGAGTTTCTTGCCGGCTCTTCTCCATAGGAAACAACTAATTGGAACCGTGCACCTAGCTTCTGACGTTTCATTAGTGCCCATGTAGGTTTATGTGAAATAAAATATTTTGATTATTTTTATTAATATTTTTCTCCGCCCGCGTGGATGTCGGTTATCGCGTAAAAAAGTAGCCTATGTCCTTCTCCATATCCCAGGCTATATCTCTGCCAAATTTCATGACGATCGGTTCAGCGGTTTAGGCGTGAAAACGTAACATACAGACAGACAGAGATACTTTCACATTTATAATATTAGTATGGATTACATGTTAAGTTCTAAAAATGTTCTCAAGTAAGTGTCCCTGTAATTTCTTACTGAGAAATAAATTTCTGAAAGCATGAAAAGCATTAAAGAATAAATGCTGTGGAAACGAGTTCATTGCAAAGTACGTGTAGCGTGAATGATAGGTTGAAAAATGATGTGATAAGGCAACGGTGCGACTTAAAAGAAGATGTAGTGACAAAAATTGAAAAGAGTATTCTTAGATGATTTGGTCATGTTGAGAGAATGAATAAAAGACGACTAACAAAAGGTAAAAGGCAGATGTGAGTGGAAACGCCGGGAGGGGTCGCCCTAGGAGGACATTATAGTGACTTAATTGGTGATGTTCTTCAGAAAGGTCAGGTGCGTAGTATTCGCAACCGGCGTGCGTGTATGACCAGATGTATGAATGTAAACGAAGCAAAAGGAGTACGTAAGTAAGGAGCGTAGCAGGTGGCGCTCTATAATTTCTGCCTACCCCCATGGGAAAAAGGCGTGAGTGTATGTATGTAAATAAATTTCTTTGACCATAATTTCTTTGTAGCAGCGCGAAATCTGGATTTGTGCCCGATTGATGCCAATAGGCTCACTCCTATTACATAATGGGACTTATAACTAGCGAAATGAGGGAGTAGTACTCGTATTGGTCATCTCAGAGGTCTATACAGAGGCATATATAGTGGGGAAAACAGGCGTGATATTATGTGAGGCGTGTGTGTTGCGTAATCAATAGTGGACACTCACGGTACGGCTGGTCCATAAATTCAAGGTCGCTCAGCGAGCCATGGAACGAGCTATGCTTGGAGTTTCTCTGAGGGATCGAATCTGGAACGAGGTGATCCGGCAGAGAACCAAAGTTGTCGACATAGCTCATAGAATAAGCAAGGTGAAGTGGCAATGGGCCGGCCATATTAGCCATAGAGCCGATAACCGTTGGGGTAGACGTGTTCTTGAGTGGAGACCGCGAATCGGCAAACGTAAGGTAGGACGTCCTCAGGTAAGGTGGAGCGACGATCTTCGCAGGGTTGCTGGTAGCAGCTGGATGAGAGCAGAGGACGAGGAGTGTCGGTATTTTGTTGACCGCTCTCCCTATCCTCTGCGGCCGAAGAGTGGTACGCGGCGGGGCCACTGACCTGACCCGTCGCGGGGGGACCAGGGGCGCCTGGACGCAAGGTCGTCTGGCGCGGGGTCCCAGGTGAGGTCAGCAGGCAAGGGTGCGGGGGCACCCTTGCCTGTATTGCACAGGCCTTCACCAGTGTCGGATGGGAATGGCCAGGTGTTCCCTGTCATCCCCATATCCCCCCCAGGCGGAGGGGCATGCGGGGCTCGCCAGCTAGGCGGGCATGTGCCGGGAGGGTTGTGGACGTAAAGGCTGTGCCGGTTTCCCATGACCCTCCCATCAAGGCGATGAGGGAACTCCGCTGAGTTTTAGTGGGTATACTGCCATTTTGGCAGGGAGTCCCACATACCCCGTCTCGTCCCCCGACGAGCGGGTATGCGTAATGCATTTCTCAGCGTCAAAAAAAAAAGAAAAAAAGGGTGGCTGGTAGCAGCTGGATGAGAGTTGCCGAGAATCGAGATGAATGGCGTGCAATTGGAGAGGCCTATGTCCAGCTACCACTGCTGGACATAGGCCTCTCCAATTGCACGCCACGATGATGATGATGGATAGTGCAAAGTGTTCCAGGAGAACGAATAAGTATTAAAAGGACTAATTATAAATGTCAAAATATTGTGCTTAAAAAGTTAAAATAAATCTCAATCCGTTCGCCTGTAAAGTGCATCATTCATCATTTAATAAAACCGGCCAAGTGCGTGTCGGACCACGTACAATGAAGGGTTCCGTAGATGGGATTAATTTATCCCAAGAACAAACTTAAAATTTTAGTTGAAAAATAATTTCTCCCATACATTCCAACTGAAAATGTAAGTTTCTACGCACAATATTGAGAGATTTACCATGTTATATTAAGACCATAGACTTCTTATAGGTTTCCCTGTAATCTTAAAAAAAAATTAGTCATTATCTATGTAGTTTCGGAGATAATGGTTATTTTTCATCTTTTTTCTTAAATAACTTTAAGTCTTTTTTTTTCAATTATAAACAAAATATGTCTGTTATCCTTGCAATAAAGCCAGCAATTAACTGTCTAATTTACCCCTCAAAAGTGACCCCATATTCAAAATTCATTAATTTTTATTACACGTCAGTGTTTGGGTCACAAAAGTTCATGTGTGTACCAAATTCCAACTTAATCGGCCCAGTAGATTCGATTGCTGTGACAGACGAACAGACAGACACACGAGTGATCCTATAAGGGTTCCATTTTTTCCTTTTGAGGTACAAAACCCTAAAATCGCGTTAAAATTTATGTATGGCGTATTTTTTGGATTCGCCATTAGGTAATAAAACTCGTAAAACTAGAATAGATAGTATATACTTCCTTCCGATCATCGAAAGATAAAATCATAACAACAAAGAATTTTAATCAAGTCTCAATAAATCCACGCACAGCTAAGTCAAAACAGATATAAAAGGTTATATTATTAGTTGGACTGCTTTCAACTGGGCTGAAAACCGCACGGATT
Organism: Dryobota labecula; assembly: GCA_947523025.1. Lineage (NCBI taxonomy): Eukaryota > Metazoa > Arthropoda > Insecta > Lepidoptera > Noctuidae > Dryobota > Dryobota labecula. Next base: position 7,851,037 of record OX383292.1, read on the forward strand.
TAATATCCGTAAATACCTAACATCTGTTTACGTAAATTACGTTTTGTTTTGCTTTTTTTGTTCCTTTTTTTTCTTTTGAGGTACAGAACCCTAAAAATTCAATAATTTACATGGATAATCCATTTACACATCCCATAGTTATGCACTATAGTTGTGTCACAGCTGTTTGTATAGGTCTAATGATTCACCCAATTCTCGATTGTGTATTGTTTTCCTTGTTGATAATACTATACAGTGTCATTCTTTATAATGTGCATATATCGAAAAGAGGGAATCTATGCTTAATTTTAACGACAGCAAAAATAACAAAAAAAAAATCTAAATAGTTATTTTTATTTTTAATGTTTTTTAATTTTTTTTATTTGTTCGCTACTGTGACCCCAGTGTAAACAAAACGGTGTACCTTTTAAACTAAATAATCGATCACGATCAAACAAACTCCATAATAATTGAAAGTAATTAGGCGTCTTTATAAAATGAAAATTGTGGAAAAAACTGCCCTCAATTAAAAATAAACATGTTTTTTTAGCAAAAGTCGTTTTTATTTAGTTCATTTTTAAAATAATCGCAAAATTTCTCAATAAGACGCCCTCAATACCTACCGTTTTTATTTATTTAAATTAATCTTCATTGTATTAGCTACCCACAGTGAACCTCTACCCAATAGTAAAAATTGCATGTTTATAACTCAATCCCAACATTTCTTATCAACTGTCAAAGAAAGGCCCGCATGGCTACGCACTATTGTTTAACAGGTAGCTAACCTTTTTTTTTTAAATTCAAGAAATATTTAGAATTTGATTTAGATTTGAATTTGGTAATATCACGCCTGTATTCCCCGAAGGGTGAGGCAGAGGTGCACATATAGTACGTCCACATTTCGCCAGTTATGAGCCGCATTTACACTTTCGCTTGAATGACGAGGCGAGCGGTGAGTCGAGGCACGAGCATGAATATGTAAACGGTGATTTGTCATTCGCCTCGAGTTTCGCGTCACCGATCGTGATGATGATACCTTTTCCAGAATAAACTTAATTTGGTGAATTAACAAAGAAATGCACAATACAACATGCAATTTTTATTGAAAGGGCACAAATTTTTCCAGTTTTTAAACCGGTCTCTAACGTCTAGCCATTGCATTTGACTAAAAACTGCGGTTCTTAGTTCATGGTCTCGATTCTCTCCACCGACTGGCTTATTTTTGTTCATGGGTTTTACGGCACCGGAATCAAGACTTTTAGACTTCTTTTTAAATGTTTTGCCTTATTTTTCACAGACCAGCCATTCGAAAATGTAAATTTATTGCCTTAGGTGTATAATAGGATATTTCACTCTTAAACAACCCCAAATGTCCCCAATGTAATTTTTTTTCCCCAATGATATCATTTTCCCAAATACCAAATTTTTCACCAAATTCGTGAAAAAAAACAAAGTCTCAGTCTCGCAACGCTGCGCGCCACCGTGCATGTAGCTTTAAATTTGTCCCATAATGATTAAAATCCGATCCAGTCCGTCCCTTGCCGTTCTCCCCCAGTGACGCCCTAAGCCAAGGTCCGTCCCCACAGGTGCCCTTAGCGTGTAGTCGCTTGGTTTATACGTTTTTGGCCCTGGCTGGAGACCTTAATTTATTGAGGCACCCACATGAAAGGCCGGTGAAGCAGACGACAACCTCCTAGGTTGACCTGCAAGATGCCATTTATAAAAAAATAAATGTAATAATAATATGTTCAAGTCTTTTCACCAACATATTATGGCTAGGTATATATTTCTTTAATAAAGGAGTTAGTTCTAAAGCTAGCCATCACAGCGGAGTATTTTACTATCTCATATTCCTGAGTGGTTTGGGATAGCAAACAGCTGATAAAATTTATTTCCTTGTAAATGTGTCCAAAGGTCACATATTTATTGTTACTTTCTGATATTAGGTGTTATAGTCAGGACATGGACAGAAACGATTTTTCCCATATAGTCCCTCATTCTCTTAAATGTTGATTATATTTAAAAGGTCATGAAAACATTATTTTATTATTGATTGTCAAAAAGAAAAACAGCTATTGAAGACTTTCTGGCATACTACAGTTTACAACACAAGTCTTCTTAGGTCAGCTCAAAGCGGCCATCTTAACTTTAAGTAGGTAAAAAAAAAACCTATTAAACGACAGACCTTTGAAGAGAATTTGATACAAAATAGCCAGAGAATTTATAAAATTTTTGTAATGTTAAATTCAAATTCACACTTTAAAAATAACTAAGTATATGATTTGTAAATTATGAAAACTTGACGAATTTTTATAATTACGTATAAGATTTTTTTTTTGTATAATACATACACACATACAAATACATACATACACACGTAAGGATAAATGTTAGAAGTAAAAAAGGTAATTATAAAAACAAGATCTGTCTCACACTTTTTCGTTAGAATTTCAGTGTTAGGTCGCGTTCAGACCAAACTTATTCGGCCGCCGAGTGCCGCCGACTGTGCGAGTCCAAAATTTATGAAAAAACAAAAAAGTCTCACGTTTTTTAAAGGTTTTTTTTTTTTTTCATTCAAAAATGTAATTTATAAGGTTTTTAAGAGGGCGAAGTAACAGCAAGTAGATATTTATTGAAAGTACCAATTTTTTCTAATATCAATTTATTAGAAAAAAGTGGTACTTTTTACAGGGTTTAACGATGAATTAAGGAGAGATAAGATCGCGTGCGGAGTTAATCGGCTCGTACATCAGACTTTTAATAAAAGTCTCTACCATAACGTGGCGTGTCGAGCAAACATTTTTTATTCCCTTTTACTCATAATCTAGGCTCAAACATAAAAGCAAAAAAAACGCTTTTAAAATATAATTTGTTTTGTGTCATAATTCAAACTGTTGTTGGAAATTCAAAAAATACTTATATGAAATAACTTTTAAATAACTCTCTTGTTGAAAGTTTGGTTTCTTTGCCACCAATTATTTATTCACTGGTGGCACGAAATGTTTTATAATAAAATCAAATTAAATTATTGTGATGGCGTCGCGCATCGCCTCGTCGTCGCCATATTGCCAGCCAGTGTCCACCAAAGCGACCATAATACAGGATAAATTTTTAACCAATGCGCAATTTTTTTTTTATAGAATACTTATCCATTATTTGTTCAATACTTTTTATTTTTGATCCTACTTGAAATCAGCAAAATATGGATACAATCTATTTGTAATAATACCAATGGGCGAGCGCACAGCTGACAGGTAGCTACGACTGCGTTCCGCTTCACTGACCGCGCCACCGGCACGTTGCGCGACGAGTATCCATTACACCAGTTTCAAAATAAACATCTTTCGTTAACGATAACTTCATTTTTAGGGTTCCGTACCTCAAAGGAAAAAACGGAACCCTTATAGGATCACTCGTGTGTCTGTCTGTCTGTCTGTCTGTCCCTCTATCACAGCTAATTTGCTCCGAATGTAATGGACCGATTAAGTTGAAATTTGGTATACATATCAACTTGAGTGACCCGAATACGGATATGAACCGTAAATAAATGAATTTAGAATATTACGGTCAGTTTTGGGGTGCAAACAAGAAAATTACAAAAAAAGTTTTGCAAACTGTATCGTGTGACATATAAAATGAAAGGGCTTACTATGAGAGTCTCAAATATATATTTTTTTATAATTTTAAAATAAATTATTTAAAAGTTATAAGTGAAAATAAGCAAAAATTGACCATTCCCCCCCCTTATCTCCGAAACTACTGAACCTAAAATTTTGGAAAAAATACAAAATATAGTTCTATACTTATAGATTACAGGAAAATCTATAAGAATTTTATGGTCTTAAAATTACATGGTAAATCTCTCGATATTGTGCGTACAAACTTACATTTGCAGTTGGAATGTATGGGAGATTATGTTTACCAATTACAATGTTAAGTTTGTTCGTAGGATAATTCTTTACAAGTTTTTAAGGTAGAAAGACGTGCTACAAATTTTTATGACGTAAATAACGTTCTATTGCAGGTCCAAAATTGGTTTACTGCTAATAATTTAGTATTAAATGGGAAAAAAACGAAGTGCATAAAATTTTCTTTACCAAATGTCAAAAGTAGTGATTGTGAGATAGTATTGAATCAAGAGAAACTAGAATTCGTCGATAAAACTGTTTTCCTGGGGATCACGCTCGATTCAAGACTACAATGGGGTCCTCATTTAACATCTCTTGCAGGACGGCTAAGTTCAGCAGCATATGCTGTCAGAAAAATCCGTCACTTCACTGATGTAGATACCGTGAGGCTAGTCTATTTCAGTTACTTCCATATGTCTTACGGTATTTTACTTTGGGGACGGGCTGCAGACATCGAGTCTATTTTTATTCTGCAGAAAAGAGCCATCAGAGCCATATACGCGATTCTCTAAGGGAACTGTTTAAGGATATTAACATCATGACGGTACCTTGTCAATATATCTACGAAAACATCATGTACGTAAGGAAAAATTTACATCTTTTTAGAAAAAGAGGTCAAAGACATAATTATAGTACCAGAAATAGGGACCTATTAGCTCAACCAGGTTTCAGACTGGCTAAAGTAGACTCATCTTTCATGGGGTACTGTTTAAAATGTTACAATAAAATTCCTCCCCACATACTTCAACTGAATGAGACTAAATTTAAATCTTGTATAAAACGCACACTATGCAGGCAGGCATATTATAAGTTGGGGGATTACATCGCTGATAAAAATGCTTGGCTGAATGCTGGTCCTGCTCCACAATCTCAGCTAGTTGATTAACATTTGACAATCATGTTGGAGCTGCTGAAGAGTGTAAGACTATCTTTGCATTGTATAAACTCAATCTCCTTTGTATTATATAAATGCATAGCACAGGTGTGAGTCCTATGTACTATAGAGCTACCATTGACCGGGTAATATGTCTTTCATTGACTTGAATGTGCCCTGGCGGTTGAGAGTATGTCATGCTCACTTAAATGTCTCGCTGATGGTGGCGTGTGTGTTGGATCATTTAGCTCCCTTCAAAATGGTTGAGCTGAATGGTGCTAATCCATGCGTCATGTTCGTGAACGGGCGCCGTCAGTTGGGACTGGTCATCTCTTAGCTGCCACGGGTTATATTATTTTATTTTATTTTGTTTCTATTTGTTGTACCTACGCTTGACGCTTTTAACATGTAAGTTTTTATTATTTTTATTTTTACGTCGTTTTCACTTTTAGTTATAAATTCAACATTATAGATGTTACGAATACTTTTGTAACAATTTAATTTAAAAGAGTGTCCATGGAGTTTCTTGCCCGTTCTTCTCCATAGGTACCTACGCTTTGGAATGGGAATGTAGCTTCATTTTTCTTACTGACCGACTCCTTGACAATTCAAAAGTGCCTGTAAATGGTTTAATTGAAATAAATGGTTTGAGTTTGAGTTTGTACGGAACCCTTCATTGTGCGTAGTCCGACACGCACTTGGCCGGTTTTTTTGTACTAAGACATATCAAAATAAGAAATAGGTGTATAATAAAACACGTTTAAGTTTAATTTTTCAAAATTTGCACACTGATTTCAAACTTTTCCTGTATATCATTCATTTGTTCGGAAAACTGGAAAGCGCCCATTGTGGCCCAAAGAGGTTGGGATACGGCCTTATCATCAAACAACATAATCGTGTTTTTTTGGTATAGTTGCAAAATTCCCCCCTACTGGCATCATACGCAATAATCCATGCTTCCATGCTAAACCCATCAATCAGTCTCATACATTTAATAAGTAATAAGCGCCCTTGCCCGTGAAATTACCCGTTCGATCACTTTTGTGTTTACAAAGTTTATCAGGGAAATCGCTAATGGGCCGATAAAGTATGATCACTGTCTCGATTATACTTATCGAGATATGGATGGGCTATCAAACTATTATATCCGTGGTTTGAAATGCGTAACGCAGTTTAGTGAGTGACTGTTCGGGATGCGTATCTGAGAACCTGGTTGTGTCGTGTTTGCTTTAACTTAATTGGTGGTGACGAATTTTCGAGTTAGCAGGTTTTGGTACACCACGGTGCGCCATATGCTTAGTTCTTCACCGGTGAAGACTCTTTTATTGCAATCAAAATTCAATTAATTTGGTTCTCCAAATGAGAGGACTGCAGTTGGTCAGGCCTGGATCTTTGGCACAAAAGTCTAACGTATTGTCTTCAGTAGTAAGGTGAGTTTTTTTATTTTTATTTATAAGTTGCAGTGTGGAAAAAATTCAAAATTAAAATGTAGTGGAACGCTACATCACTTTTTAGGATACCTTACGCCTGAATGAAAAAAAAAAATCTGGATCATTCGTGTGTCTGTCTGTCTGTCCGTCTGTCACAGCTAATTTGCTCCGAATCGAATGGACCAATTAAGTTGAAATTACCCACACATACATACAGACACACACAAACACATATGAACACACCCTCATATGCATACATACATAGATGAACTTTTGTAACCCAAACACGGACATGTAACGAATATTGAATATCTATGGTGGATCGGGAAGCAAATAAGAAAGTAAAAAAAAATAAAAAAAATTGCATAATGTACCGTGTCACATATCAAATGAAAGGGCTTCCTGTGAGGGTCTCTAATATATTTGTTTTTATAATTTTAAACTATAGATTTTAGTTCTATAATTATTGATTACTTACTGGAAAACCTATAAGAAGTCTATGGTCTTAAAATAACATGGTAAATCTCAATATTGTGCGTACGAACTTAAATTTGCAGTTGGAATATATTGGAGAACATGTTCTTAATCTACAATGTTAAGTTTATTTCTGGGATAAATTTATCCCAACTACGGAACCCTTCATTGGTGAGGTCTCCGATACGTACTTGGATGTTTTTTTTTTCATCAATAGGGATGATTCCTGGGTAAAAAAAAAGAAAAACTGTTTAGTCGGTCAATCAGATAATAAAAAAATATTAGACACGTATTTTTTGCTTTATCATATTAATAAAAAATAACATAGATAAACCACATTAAACTTGGGGCTCTTTACGTCACAGCTACGTATGAAATCTACTGAGAAGTGACATCATGCCACATTTGAACTCAATGTATCGCCGTAAGGTTTTGATTACGTAAAAAAAGAAAAAAATACGTGTCCAATATTTTTTAATAATCTACATGACGGACAAATCCTTTTTTTTTGTCATCATCCCTATTGTATAACTTTAAAATGGTTTGGCTGACTTGCGTTGGGTCATTCACAGTATCTGCAACTGCTTAAAAAAGTTCTTATTATCGTTTTTTACACAGTAACTGGGTTGCGGATAAAAAGATACCCCTTGGTAAGACTGGTTGTCAGACTTTCGGGCTTCTGACGACCCGTAACGTCCATCAAAGATCCACGAATAACACCCGGGATCAACGGCTTAAAATGCTTTCCGAGGCACGGAGGAATCTTGGTATGTAAAGATGTTCACCCATCCACAGACCGACCCCACCAAGCGTAGCTTAACCTGATGGATCGATCCGTGCAGCTGCTATTACTTACCCACGAGTACCTCGAAAGCCCACCTCAACATAGTTGGAAAAAGGCTAGGCATATGAAATAGTCAATGAATAAAATTAATAAATTTATATTAATTAATTAATAATTACTAGCTCCCCGCGGCTTCGCACGCGTTGCATTTGTTTAAATAAAGTTTCTATCTATAATAATATAACTCAATCATGATTCTAAAGACACGTGGCGCCATCTATTATCATAAGAAAATTATTGTTGTTTTCCTCGGGAACAGTACTTTTTTTCGGGATGAAAGGTACCCTATGTCCGTTTCTGTACACCTAACAACGTATTTGCAAAATTTCAGGATAATCGGTTCAGTGGTTTAGGCGTGAAAAGGTAACAAACAATCAAACTTACTTTCGCATTTAGAATATTAGTTAGGATTAGGATTATTGTGAATTAGTTTCGATAGGCAACCAATAATCTAATAACATGTGGCGGCATCTACAACGCCACATGCGAACTACGCATCAAAGACCTGACATCACAAATCCTGCATCGCGCAATCAGAGTTTACCGCGCGACTAGCATATAATATACAACATCCTGACATCAACCGTCGGGCAGTTGCCCATCAGACACAACACTCGTCTGGTCGGAGGCTCTTCCCTTTTAAATAGAGGATGAGTGAACTTTACACCCTGTTCCTCATACCTGATTAATGATATTACTGGTAATCATTTTACATCTAAATTTGTATTTTTTGCTCTCAGAAACACATCATGCAGTCGAGGTTGGTTGCGACTTATGGTCCAAAGCATATTCGCAGCTGTCACAGTAGCGAGTTTCATTTTGATTCTCTTGATGACTATTCCAAACTGGCCGCCACTGACTTCCATAGATCAAGAAAGTCGCTGCAGCATCAACGTCTGCAGGGTCATCTGCAAAGAGGCGCCATTTTTCGGAGAGTACGAAGAAGACATCATCCACGCACTTTTGGTAAGAGCATTAACTAAAAAAACTGCTTTATTAAATAGTTGTATTGATAAACCATTACTAAAGATGTCAATAAAAACGTTTTGGACGACTTTAACAGTACCTATTGTAAATCTAATATCGTTTTGTTACAGGAAGTAGACGGAGCTTGCAAATCTGTTGTTCTAACTTTGAACAAACCAATGTTCCCCAAAAACACTATGCCACCAAAATGGCTATCAAGATTCCGAACAAATATCCACAAATTGACAATAATGAACGGGAATTTGATGCACGTTCCGTGTGATGCCTTTATGAGCCAATATTCTGCTAGCATACGAGTACTAGAGTTCGAAAATTTAGAGCTGAGAACTTGGACGTCGAATAGTCTCGTAGGACTCTCGAGTTTACGACAACTCTATATCCGGAATAGCACCACCCTTAATGTACCCAGAGATGCTCTGCGGTCAGTCCATGACACTCTACGAAGTCTTACAATAATAAGAAGTAACCATTGGGATCCAACAAACGTAACAGGTGCAACATCATTTGCGGAACTAAGAATCGTAGATTTTTCCTCCAATTCTTTTAAAGACGTACTAGGGCGAAATAGTTTTACTGGACTTCAGAAATGTAGAGACCTGTATCTAAATTCATGTGGGATAACTTATATTGGTGCAGGAGCATTCGATAACTTACACAGTATTCAAATGATATTCTTGCATAACAACCTGCTACACACAATACCCGCGGGACTGTTTACGACTGTTATGGCAATCGCTTATCCTAAGCCTAGAATTAATCTACATGATAATTTGTGGTATTGCAATTGTTCAGAAAATGAAATCAGACAGTTAACAAACAAGGATATGTTGCTTACTGAACCGTATTGTGTCAGCCCTGAAGAATTTAAAGATAAAACTTTTAGTGATCTTGAAACAATATGTGCTCAAAAAGATCATTATGATTTAAGAAATCTTGAAACAAAATATACAACAAATGAGGGCGGCAAAAGTTGGGATGTGTGGGATGAATTGGATGAAGATAGTATTTGTGGAATTGTTTATTTGAGCAATGACTGCCAAAATGGTAATGAATCTACTACAAATTCGTCTTTGAGGATGGTTTCACCGGTGTATGGACACAAATGCCCTGAAAATGAGTTAATTGGCTTCTATGATCTTCCTACTTTTGTTAAAAATTCAATTAATCAAATAATGCCCAGAAATAATTGGATAAAGCTAACATACTTCTTGAAAACTAATAACTATTCTATGGTTGAAATAGGTGCTTTAGAACCAAAGGAGTATGGTCTTTTATGGTATCAGACTACATGTCCAAATGAGGTGTACTGCATTAGTGATATTCCTTCCGTTTTCAGGATTTACAACAGAGACTTAGTAGCTGAATATGTATTTTGCCCAATATTGCTAAGCACGGGTCAAGTTGATCGTGATAATTGCGTTCTCTACCAAAATGCTACATTCGATTATGAGAAAGCGTATAATAAACTTCATATTTTATTGTACGTCGGTGTCGGGACGTCATGTTTAGTATTTGGAGCTCTTTGCGTTTATGCTATAATTAGACAACACCCATATCTTCTGAAAGGCAGCAAGAGAATTTTGTTCGTCAAACACAAATCGGTTGATGTATTAGTTATGCCTCCAAAAGTTCCTTTGAGGAATGACTGGGTAAATCCAGAGTCAACGCCACATTTCGATCAAAAGAAAATTTTCATAATGCCTTCGAACCTTAATCCAAGTAGATTCAACAAGACAATATCAAGAAGAAGCAGTAAAAGCAGCGCACCCAGTTACATTTCTGCTCTCCAACCGACAGAAGACCAGCTAGCTGAATGGCGTATACGACACCATTTTAATAATGATGTTTCTCTTACTTCCAATACGTCGGAACTTTCTACCCATTCGTGCGTTTCTAGCGATGATAGTCTGTACCATTCCATTGATAACTACAGAATTTACGAAAGCTTAAAGTAGTTGATTTACGATAGTTGTAACAGGAAATATTTTCCATTTATCATACACATGTCATGTATCATTTATCATTTCAGGAATCGTTTAGGCATTCCATTTTTACGTCCATTAGTGTTCATTTCCTTTGAGCTAATTTTCTATTCATGTGCTGTGTAGTAGCTACTCGTATTAGCAAGAGCTTCAGTAAAAACTAGTTATTTTCTAAAAGTACCAGCTATTTCTAAATCTTTTAGATTACGATGGTAATGTTTATTTATTTATTTTTATTTATTTATTTTTTATGTAAGCGGTAGGTCATTAAGTTATGCAAAAAAAAACAGCCGCGAAAATTAGAGGAAAAACTTGTGTAAAAAACAGTATGAAATGTTTAAGAACTTAATTGATAATGAATAGTTGATTAAATAATGCAATAGAGCAGCAAAATATTTTAGAGAGTCCTATTTTTCAAAATCATACTGTATTTCCCCGAACAAGAGCAGTCTCTATGGTTCACCTTTCGAGTTCGCCGAACAACTAAAATGTATTCACAGTGTATCGGATAGCCGTCAAAGTGAGTGTCCTCGCCGTGAATCAATCTGTTACAGCTGTTTCTGACGTTGCGACCGCGCCGGCGCACGAAGCGCGACGTGTATTGTCTAGCCCCTTGGATGATTGTTCTATTCCTGGCCACATTTAAAACCGACTGTAGGCTTAGAGAAAATCAATTAACAATCACGAATCACGTGACCTTGTTACTTCTGACGTATCTTAGGAAAGTGATATGTCAGAATGTTTCGACGTCAATAAATACGATCTTTTGGGAAAGACATGTTTTTTATTTGCTGTCTTTTCGTAACCTTGTATTTCTTTAATTATATATCGCACCTTTAGGAACAAAGCGTCACTTCTGCAAGTTTTTGCAAAAAACACTTAAATATGCAGAAAAACCGCGAAGATCGACTTTATATACACAGCACGCTTGTCCGTGAAGAACTAATCAATTTAAGACTGTCAGAATCGCCTAAAGACTCTAAAACAGTACAGAGTTATTAAAAAATTTGGTAAAAAAAAAAAAAAAACCGTTCCTGTATAGTTGGAATACATGCAGAAATGACCCTTTGTTCCCAAAGGTGCGATATATCGAGTTACTTTATGGATGTGATTTTTAAGATTATAGATTAAGTTTACTGTATTTTGGTATATATTTTAAGTTTTAGAACTTAGATGTAAGTTATTTTTTAAGTTTTGGACAATGAATAAAAATATTCTAAAAATAAACAGTTTGAGATATTTCAGAACATCAGTTTAATTTATGACTACTACAACACTATTTTAAGTGGCTAGATAATTAATATCATGATGCCCACCCGTGAAATTCATTGTAGACTATTAATTTAATAAATTGAATATTGCGATTATAATGACTGTATCTTAGCGATTGCCCGGTCTGATGCCAGAGTGCGATTTGTAGGAACTGCGTTGAGGCCACGATGTAGTGACTTGCTCGCCTGGTCCATGATGTATAATTGAACAAAGTGAAACTTCCTTTACAATAAAAAAAACCTGCCCTGTTCCATCCCCGTTACTACCGCTTACCAACACTCTCCTTTATAAGGACCAATATTATCTGTTTAGCGATCCCCGATTAACATATTTGTTTGTCAATGATTATGTTACTGAATATCGATGGCAAAAATATAGAATGGAGTAAAACGCCACCTAACCGTTCCAAACTTGAACCCTACCTGCATAGGTAGGGTTCAAGTTTGGAACCTATTGCATGCATATGCAATAGGTCCTGAAGCTGCAATTGATATATAATGGGTTCATCAACTCAGCCTATCGCAATCCAGCTGCCCTCTCCCAGGCTGCGCCACAACGCCCTGTCCTCCGTCTTTCGCATCCAGTCTAACCCAGACACCTTCTTAAGGTCCTCGATCCATCTAGCTCGGGGTCGTCCCACACTACGCTTGCCGATACGTGGTCTCCACTCCAGGACTCGTTTGCCCCACCGTCCATCGGTCCTTCGACAAACATGGCCAGCCCACTGCTACTTCAGTTTGCTAACTTTGCAAGCTATGTCGGTAACTCCGGTTCTTTTCCAGAAAATTTCATTCCTGATTGTATCCTTCAAAGAGACGCCAAGCATAGCCTGCTCCATAGAAAATAATCCATGGATAGGTAATGGAAAATGTAATCTTAAATCATGCATCGACCTCGACTATTACTCAAAGCTCTTTCCCATGGGAACTCTCTTTTGATTAACTCTTCGGAATAAGATTCGTTTACTTAAAATCATTCAAAAACGCATTTTTTAGAACGCAAAAATTAAAAGATAAAATATAGCTAAATAGTAATAGTAAATTTCATAAAACAATTTCAGTTTTGATTAAAAAAGATGAATAAAAAACGTTTGACTTTTATTTTTGTCTGTGAACTTTAATCTCTTCGTTGCTCCAAGCATTTTCGCATTGTTATTTTGTTTTGCATTGTTACAAATCTAAAGTTAATGACTGCCAGCCACGTGTACTCTAGTAGAAAATTAATCATGCACGTGTATTAAGAATTTCTATAACTTAGCTAGACATTAGAATATGAAGTTAGAATTTCCTTTGTAGTTTGAGTTTTGCATTGAAAGTGGAATATTACTAGTGACGAAGTTCATATTATCGTAATGTTTTTTATGGACAAGCTAACTTATCAACAGTGAAGCTTAAATCGGTCATTTTACATGGAGCCTAATACGATTTTATGTAATTTGCGACACGTAATGTACTTTATGAAATTAAATTTTATGAATTGCTGTAACAACGACATTTCAAAAGATAGTTTAAAATCAAAATATTTTATTTCACATAAACTTATACATGGGCACTTGTGAAATGTCTGAAGCTAGGTCATCATCATTTCAGCCGACCACTGCTGGACATAGGCTTCCCCCAAGCACCACCTCTTCGACCGGTTTTGTGCATCCCGCCTCCAGCTATTCCTGCGGTCTTCACGAAGTCATCATTCCACCTGTTGGGAGGCCTTCCAACGCTACGTCTTCCTTTCGGCCCCAACGGCCATATGTTCTGTAAGCAATGTGCCCTGCCCATTGCCACTTAAGTTTGGCGATTCTCCGAGCTATGTCGGTTAATTTGGTTCTCCTGCGGATCTCTTCATTTCTAATTCGATCACATAGGGTAACTCCAAGTATTGCCTTGTCCATATGGGTGACTTTTAGCCTTCTAATAAAGCCCATTGTGAGCGACCACGTTTCAGTGCCATAGGTCATCACTGGCAACATGCACGTCTTGAGACACTGCGATATGTGGGACCAGAAGATATTGTGTAGCTTCCCGAATGCTGCCCAGCCGAGTCGGATTCGACGATTTACCTCTTTCTCGAAGTTGGACCTACCTAACTGGACAGTTTGTCCTAGGTAAACATACTCGTCCACAACTTCGAGTATAGCGTCTCCAATCTTCATGACAGTGGGTGTTACATGGGCATTTGACATGACCAATGGTCATGGCCGATTTGCGTGGATATGGCGCATATTTTCCCCCAACATGTTATTTTCGTGTTTGTGTTGTTTTTCTGCGTCATGTTTGCCGCAAATAAACGTATTTTATTTCTTTCTTTTTTTTTTTCATTTACGGTCGGCCACCGTATACGGCGACCGCTTTCGGTTGAACCGGATCGGTTAATCGAATTGGGTTGTTTACGTTAGGTTGGTTCACCATATTCGGTGATCGCTTGCGCTGTTACCGGATTGGTTAAGTGAATTACACGTCCATAGGTACCTACACATACATAGATACACATACGTAGGTGTACATAGATTGATTTACCGAATTCTGCGAAGGTATTCTGACAAAACATGAGCGGCGGGCATCTCGTCACCCGAATACGGGCTGCGACCGAATACGCCCAACTGAATAGGTACCTGTTTACACTATACTCCATTTACTATATAATATAGCATTAGATAAATAACGGATAAATAAAGACAGTTATTGTTGAAATTACTGCACTTTAGAGTTACTTTTTTAATGTAAATGGTAAATAGATTACATTGCATTTACAGTGTATTTATCGTGAAATAATGGAGTTTATTAAACGTTTACATCGAAATAACGAAAGGGTGAGAACAGTTATTTGTCTAATGTTATAATAAATGGAGTATAGTCGGTGACCAAATACGGTAGCAGCCAAAAACGCCCTAACTGACCTTATGTAAACGCGCCATACCGCCCATCTCTCACTGGCTGCAAGGTCCACTGACCTCAAATCGCTTCAGGAAGTATACAATACTACCGGTTACACAAGTATCTATAGACCATTGAACATATCACTTTTATAAATGATATCACAGCTGCTAACAATAGCCCGCAATGCGAAACGGGTTAGACTGCTGGCAGCAATTCTTTTCCTAGTGCAAGAACAATGCACTTGGCAGTGACATTGTCTCCTTTGGCAGCTGTTGATGACATCGTCACCTAGTGATAATCTATCACTCGTGAGAGATAGGTCGGTGCAAGTGAGAATCAACATTGGCCAATTAATTTATTATTGAAGTGAAAACTTCTTTAGGCCCGTTGAGCACTTTTTGGGTGAACAAAAATCATGGAACTCGCTTCATCGTCACCGAACGCTTCCCATGAGCTAATGTATACTGTGAATATATGTGTACTTTTTGGGTTAGCAAAAATCATGGAACTCGCTTCATCGTCACCGATGGTCCTATGAGGGAGTATGTGACATTTTATTCTCAACTAGCTGCTACCCGCGGTTTCGCCCGCGTGGATTTTTCTAAAATAAAATTAACCAATTTACTCCTAATAACATCAGCTATCTGCATGTGAAAGTCCGTCAGAGATTAGCCGGAATATACAGACAGACAAAAAAATTAAAAATTGTTTTTTTTTTTTTTTGTTATACTGTATGGATTGAAATGAAATTAACAAAATCGGTAGCGAAAAAAATCTGCTGTTCCCTACATTTTGACGAGATACTCGTAAGCGAACACAAATTGGATACCCATCCAATGCCTTCATTTCTCCAGAATAGCATAAAATACTCTTTATTGCACACCATAAAAATTACAGGTTTAAAGCCCGTGTATACTGGCGCGATATCGCGGGCGCGACAAGGGTCGCGCTACCTGTCACACCCGCGATATCGCGCCTGTCTGCGCGAGTCTTTATATGTAGAAATTTTACAAGGGGTGTTACAATGGGCTGTCTTATCGCTAAAAGCGATCTTTCAAAAGAAAAAAAGTGAAGTGAGCTTTCATTCTTTTTTCTTTTCCTTTTCTTGCTTTTTCTTTGATCAAAGGTGATCGATCCGCAATTATAAACTGACTAAGTTGAGTTTTGAACGCATTGAAAGAGTGTGATTTTATATACTATACCCAAAGTATCTAATTCAGATATTTTATGTAAACAAAGTAATGTCAAGAAATGTCACTGTCAAAATGACAGGACAGTGGTACAAAACATTTTATCTTTTTTTTTATCGTCGCTAAAATATAATTGAATTAATTATAAGAACTATGCAAACAAAATACCGTTGCCAAACAATGTTTTATGTAGTATGTCGGAGACACGGCATATGATCGTCATAATCAGCCCTTTTAAGTCCAGTGCTAGACGTAGGCCTCCCAAAATTGATTTCCACTCGAAACAGTTTACAGCCGTTTTCATCCAAATTGTGGCTAGATATGCTACTTACCATATGAATCTATGAATGAGAGTTGTAATATTAGTGTTGTTGAAGATGTATAAAATTTGAATATGTTTGGATCTCCTGCATTGTTACCAGTATCATAAAATATTTTATACCAGAACATTTCCTAACTTTGTTTAAATCCAAAAATTTATAAAAATAATCAAATCAAATCAAATCAAATCAAAATCGTTTATTGCAATCCATAATGTACAATTACAGGTGGTAAATAAAGAAATAATAACAGAAACAATTATGGACCCTGTCGGGCACAGCAAATTTTTAAATAAGTAGAGAGAGGAAGAGCGCTTTATTAATTTCCTTGTTTTCTGTTAGAAATATTGTATAATTATGCAGGTCGTCTATTAATTTATTATTTATTTAATTATGTTTTTTATTGCTTATTTCTTTACTCGCTTAAAAATTGTTCATTATTATTAATATAGTATAATTTTTAAGTACTTATTATGTTATTTATAAGGTATTTTAATTATCTTACTTATTAAAATATATCTGTTATTCATAGTTATGTATTTTTATTATTAAATTTATCCATTAGAATTATTTTATATTCTACTATCTATGTATTCATATTTCCATTCACTTATTCTATTAATATTTATTATTTTATATGAAGGTTTATCTATTCATTTATTATTTATTTAATTATATTTAAAATTGCTTTTCTTTACTCGCTTAAAATTTTTCATTATTATTATTAATGCAATATAATTATCAAGTAAGTATAGTTTATTTTTGTTTCTTTACATAAATTATATCTGTTATTCATAGTTGTGTATTATTTATCCGTTAAATATTCTTGTACTGTGTAATAGCTTTTTTTAATCAAGTATTGCTTTAGTTTATTTAAAAATATACTGGTTTTGTTTTGTTGTTTTATGTCTTCTGGTAATTTATTATATATTTTTATTGACATTGAGTATGGGCTAGATGAATGCAGTTTAAGGCGGGAGGGTGGCAAATTTAGTCTATTTTTATGGCGCAACGAATAATTTGTTTGTATGTCTCCCCGTGTGCTGTAAGAATCTGGATATTTACGGACTAGTTTACATAGTTCTAAGATATAAATACCAACCAAGGTATTAATAAGGTGGTAATTGCGGTATGATAATTTTTTTATTATTATTTCTTAAAATCAGTACTTAAAAGAAAATGAAACCTCTTTTTTGCCATTTTATGTGAATTATTTATTTATTTATTAAAACTTTATGCACAAGTAAAAAAATACTGTACAAAGGCGGACTTAATGCCGGAGGCATTTTCTACCAGTCAACCTTAAGGTGATGCAGAGACAAAACATGGCAGGTGCAACATAAGGAATAGATAACTCAAAAATGGAAAATAAATATATACTAACACATAGATGCATACATACATAAATATAAGCAAAATAAACAGTGTCAGGTGAAATAACGATTCGTAGGGGAGAAAACGAATCAGCGCTGGGACAATTCATCCAACTTCTTACGAATATATTCACGTGCCTTCACTTTAAATGATAACCGACTGGTTGCCATCCTGATATGCAGAGGGAGCGCATTCCAAAGAAAGACCACTTGGACAAAGAAAGAAGAATGAATGAAACCAGATTGGTGAGACGGACATCGTAGAAGACGATTGTTGGTGGAACGAAGATTTTTACTATGGGCATAGCATAAGTATTGAACATGGGAAGTCAGTTAAGAAGGAGAAGTGGGTTTGTCGAGTATGGAAAACAACATAGACAGAGCCCTCAACTCTCTGCGCTGACAAATGGGCAACCATTTTAAAACCAATCGGTGCGCGGACACATGATCATACTTACGAAGGTTGTAAACGAATCGAATGCAGTTATTTAGAAGGCGGTCGAGTTTATTGAGGAGATCTGCATTCAGGTCATAGTAACACACATCACCATAGTCAATTATGGGAAAGATTAGGGACTGTACAAGCCTTTGCCTTTATGTGTGATGGGAGCAAGTTTTTCAACCGATAGAGCGACCGCAACGTTCCGGTGACTTTTTTACTGACAGTCGTGACCTGCTTTCGCCAGTCAAGTGTCGACATGCAAACCAAGATCCTTAACATCGGAGCTAAACGGGATGACTAAATTGTCGAACATCACAGGTCGCACGGTTAAGCCATTCAGCTTCCTCACACTGTGGGGGCTCCCTATAATGATAGCCTGACACTTGGTAGGGTTAACCGCCACCCCAAATCGATCAGACCAGTTTTTAACCACACCTAAATCCCGATAATCCCGATAATTATCATTACGGAGATATTTTTTTGGTATGTTATCCCCTTTGTTTACATAAATTATCTGAATTTGAGACTTTGGGTATAGATGGTATTCTATTATAAAGTTGTGCTCCTTCAAAAGTAAGTATTTTTTTGCCATATCTAGTTATAGTTTTGGGTAAAACTAGCAAGCGAGCTTGCCGTGTGCCACGTTGTCTGACTGCTTTATATTGGGTGAGATTTATGTATTATATTTAGATTCTGCAGTACGACTAAATGTGGTTCCTGCTGAGAGACTTGAAGTCAAGTTTTATTACTACTTTCTCGAATTTGTGTGGGCTGTGAACGATTTACATCTGTAAAATGAAAATTAAATCATGCCGCTATTTAGCGCTTGGATATTTTAATGAGAAGTTACTGTATTAAGAGAGACAGAAATGGAGAAGGTTGAACGAGGACTTTGCCGACTGGCAAACAGCATACACAATACAAACAAACGCCAAATAGGTACGAGACTGACGACTACACTTTATGTTTGTCCTACCAAAATGCCAATAACTGCATTAGAAAGGTATAAAAAAACTAAAGAAGCTCCCTCTTTTCGTAAAAACCATGCCAGAAACTACTTCATCCATACTAATCCATATTAATATTATAAATGTGAATGTAACTCTGTCGTCTATCTGTCTGTCTGTCTGTCTGTATGTTACATTTTCACGCCTAAACCGCTGAACCGATCGTCATGAAATTTGGCAGAGATATAGCCTGGGATATGGAGAAGGACATAGGCTACTTTTTTACGTGATAACCGACATCCACGCGGGCGGAGCCGCGGGCAACTGCTAGTAATATATATAGCATGATACAGCATGATACCGATAACACTACCAACTTACCTAACATGTTAACTCACTTTATCAATGGGATCGTGAGGTCTCTCAAATACAAAAAGACTATCGAGTACTGTCTAGTAAACAGCATAAAAAAAATTTATGTATATTTTATACTCTGCTTTAACGCAAAGTTAGTTCATGAAATTCTGACTTCATCTTTTAAAGTGGTGTTTAACAGTTCCCTTAGGGATTTAGGTAATAAAACTTCAAGTGTTACAGAAGCCCTATTTAAGTATCGACGCAGACACAGATATCTAGAGCACCCCCGGGGCTCTAATATCGGAAATTTTGTAACATTTATGAGAACTTTACAGGTGGAGAAACTTCTTAAAATTCTAGTCGCGATTATTTCAGGCTAAAACGTTGCCGTATTATATCTGGAAATTGCTTTGGAAATGCTAATACGGCAGGGGAGTGTGGAGAGAAGGTTTTGTTTTATTTATATTTTGGTATACATTGTAGTTAAAATTTTGTGTTGTTATACAGGTTGAAATTGAATTCATGGGCATACTCTTAAAGAGTCATTGTACTCATTATGAACAACTTTTACTATGGGACCAAACCTGAAATCACGACAAAAGAAAAGAAAGAAAGAAAAAAAAAGAAAGAAAAATTGTTTATTCTGCACAAACAAGACGCACATTACATGAAAATTACACAAAATACATATACTACGAGTAATACAAAGTAATTAAAAGCCTCGTATTCAAAACCTTAAATGTAACAATAAATCACATTGCTCGTTAAAATGTAGGGAACAGATTTTTTTTTCGTGATTCCCATGAATTCATTGTCACCCTTTATAATGCAGGTAGGGATTGTGTTAGCTTTTACAAGTTCATCTTACAATTACGAGTATTAGTTGGCTACTTAATATTTCTAAGTTGGATTATTTTGGATGTACTCAGTTGTTATTGTAACTTTTATTTATTTATTTATTTATTTGCTCTCATGCACATCACACATTTTACAAAATATTATTGTCGGTTCTTGTACATGAACCCTGTCAGGGCGCTGCAAAACATAAATGCTGGCTTGCTGTTGTTTTTATTGAACTAACATAAATCGAGTCAAGACTTATAAACCACAATAAAATAAGTTTCAAACAAATAAAAATAAAAATTAGAAATTATATGATGTCAGTAAACAGTAATGAACACTATACAATAACACAAAAACACAGATACAGTCATGTCAGATATTATTACTAGATAAGTAGTCAAATAAGAGGTAGGTGGTAAATACAATCATGTCTTGTCTAGTAATAATTAGTCGCAATTATGGTATGTCAATTATTACATTAATGACCTTTGTCTTTTTGTAGTGTAATGAAGATTTTGAAGTATACTTTAATAAGTTTTTTATTTTGATACATCCAAAAGGATCCAACTTAGAAATATAAAGTATAGCAGGTAGGTATTGTATCCGCTTTTACAAGTTTATCTTAGAATTATTTGTTGGCTACTTAATATTTTTAAGTTGGATCCTTTTGAATGTACTCAGTTGTTATTGTAACTTTTTGTAGTGTAATGAAGATTTTGAAGTATACTTTAATAAGTTTTTAATTTGATACATCCAAAAGGATCCAACTTAGAAATATAAAGTATTGCAGGTAGGTAATGGTGCCGATTCCCTTGTTCACAAACTAAACTAAATTTAAGTTCAGTGCATCCTTTTATTTCTATTTCATTAAGAAAAGGACAGAAGATAAATTTTAGTTTAGTCCTATCAAATTAATCAGCGCTTGACGTATTTTGACGTCATTTTAGTCGGAAAGTTTTTAATCACGTCTAAACTTGTATGGAGTAGTGACAGGCGCTGATTAATTTGACAGGACTAAACTAAAATTTATCTTCTGTCCTTTTCATAATGAAATAGAAAGAAAAAGATATACTGAACAAAAATTTAGTTTAGTTTTTGAACAAGGGAATCGGAACCATTTTGTGACAGCTTTTACAAATTTATCTTAGAATTATTTGTTGGCTACTTGATATTTCTAAGTTGGATACTTTTGGATGTATCAAAATAAAAAACTTATTAAAGTATACTTCAAGATCTACATTACACTATAGAAAAACCCGTAGTAAAGTCCGTAATTCTACCTTAACATTAAAAGGGCATACAAGGGTCCACTAGTGCCACTACTTTAAAAAAATATTATCTCGTGACTGAGAAGGAATTATGTAAAACGGCTCAACAGCGACCTCGGTAAGTGTGTCTAGAATGTTCTAATACCTTTTATAAAGTTTCATATTGAGATACGAAGCAACAAAATTAATTCTAAAGAAAAACAGCCACATTCCTCTAGAATTCTAGATCGTATTTTGTTGCTTCGTGTAGCGGTAGTGGACCGATGTATGCGTTCTTAAGCCTTTGCCTTTTTAACATTACGGAAAGCAAATAAATATATGAATATGAAAGTGGAACAAATAGTGAGTGTAACTCACTTGTTATTGTAACTCTACCTCTGTACCTTCAATAACACTTCAAAAAATAAATAAAAAATAACTAGTCAAACATCAGATTGACATACCAAATTAATTTAAATATAAAGTGTATCTATTCATATATGAAATATTTTAAGAGGACCGTCTAAAAATCAATCTGCCTAGCATTTTCCCAACTATGTTGGGGTCGGCTTCCAGTCTAACCGGATGCAGCTGAATACCAGTATTTTAAGAGGACCATCTATAAAAAAGCCATAGACGTGTTTTTTTTTTATCTAAGTGTTTTATATTTTTTTATAATTATAATAATTTTAAAATTGCTTGAGACATTTTTCAAAGGAGTTGCATTTTCCAAAATTTTACTTATTCTATGAATGACCCGCCCGGACGCGGCGACGCGCGACAGTGGCAGCATGAGCGCGGTGAATTTTGATAATTAATCATCATATCAAGTAATTTTAATTTTTTTAATTTTTTTAATTTTTTAAATAATATACCTACTCAGATTACACTGAAAAAAAAATTTGCCTAACTACTTCGGCTATTTCAGGAATAATCAAAGTTTGACAAGACTTTATAAAAGTTAACTTGATTTAATAAAAGTGATACACAACAGCCAGCACAGGTTTTGGTTACATGTTGCATAAAGCTATGTGGTCACTTTTTTGTGTTACATGTTGACGAAAGTTTGATTATGTATAAGTAAAAATTTTTTTCAGTGTAAAAAAAAAATCGTTTCCATGGCTTCTTTACCATCTATAGGTGTATCTCTTAAAATATTTCGTGTTTGAATAGATACACCCTATATATTTATATATGTTTTTATTTATTTTATCTTAAACGATAAACATGTAATGTAAATATTTGTATCCTTGTTATTTAATGGAATAAACTATGTTGCCACAGTCAACAACTAGCAGCGAACACGCTATAAATAATCTCACGAATATATTCAGTCTATTAATTACAGAACACCTGTAACAGTGATTAGGGTACGACTAGATGAAACATTAATTGGATGTGGCCGGCCGACTGCGTGCGCGCAATGCCAACTCGCCCAGGCGACGCGTGTGACGTCAGCCTTACAAGGAAAGAAAGAAATAAAGAAAAATAGGTTTATTTGTCACAGAAACGTGCATACAAAAAGATAATTAACTCGAGTAGGTAGGTAAACAGAAGAATAAAACAAAATAGATCTACATTATAATCACGAGTACAAAGTCAAAATAGTCGGCGCAGCTGCACGTCATGACTGTAACAAGAAGGCTTCTACTCAGCATGATGCTGTGCTATGGGACCCACAGCACAGCGCTGATTTTCAGTGGTTACCCAAAAAAGACGTACGGAAACCAAGTCAGGTTTAAAGAATTGAACATAAATAGGCAACTAAATAAAATAAAACAAACAGTACTTAGGATATAATCCAACTATACAACCAGATACATGAATAAATATTATTAGATAACATAAAAAAATTATCCACAGGCATCGACGCGCGTGCAGAATTAAATAAAGGAAAAATAAATAACTTGCATAATTTTATTGTATTTCGTACTCTTTCTTGTTACGCTTGTTTGAGTAGTTTATGAGAGTGCCTACATAACTTCAAACTAATTGTTAATAATTAATTAATAATATAAACACAAATAAGCGCTCTTTCTCCTCTCTCCTACTATGCTGTACCTGACAGGATCCTTAACACGTTGACTGTCAGACTAAAAACCATGTTTAGCCCAGTGGGCCGTGGCGGACCCCTCGTGACCGCCAGTATATCGGGTCCAGGGAGCCGCGTCGGACACCATGTGTCCGCATGCCCTCAATCTCTTCAGAAGCCTCTAGGCGGCCGACGGACAGCGTTTCGACTGTTTTTACTAACGCAAATTTTAGACAATTCTCGATTTATTGGTGCGGCTCCGGGGGAAAGTATGCTGTCGGACACATGGTGTCCCCATGACGGACACCATGTGTCCGACAGTCAACGTGTTAAGAGGGCGTTCAACGGTCCACTAGCGTCACGCCTTTAAAAAAAATATTATCTCGTGACTGAGAAGGAATTATGAAAAACGGCTTAATAAAATACTTCGGTAAGTGTGTCTAAGTTCTTTGGGCATGTTTCGAGACGGAATTATGACTCCATAGAGCGTCTAGTGGTGCAGGGCAGAGTAGAAGGAAATAGGCCACGCGGGAGGTCACCGATTAGGTGGACCGATCTGATTAAATCCGCAGTTGGAGGCCCTGTTAGTGAATGCACCAGGCTGTCATCTAACAGAACCAGATGGAGGGAGATTGTGAGGCGAGTTACGACAACACCTGCGATTGGACAAAGCTCATTATGACCACGACCGCTCTGTCAAGAGCGAAGCGAAGAAGAAGCAGTGTGTCTAGAATTTTCTAATACCTTTTATAAAGTTTCATACTGAGACACGAAGCAACAAAATACGATCTAGAGGAATGTGGCCGCTTTTCTTTAGATCGAATTTTGTTCTTTCGTGTCTCAATATGAAACGTTATATAAGGTATTAGGAAATTCTAGACACACTTACCGAGGTATCTTATTGAGCCGTTTTTCATAATTCCTTCTCAGTCCCGAGATAATATTTTTTTAAAGGATTGGCGCTAGTGGACCGTAGTATGCCCTCTTAATGTGAATTAAATTAATTTAAATATATTTATTTATTTATTTATGTAGACACAAAATACTTGACAGGACAATATATTAACATAGTAGAGCACAAAGGTACAATATATAGGTTAATATAATAATAATTTACAATAAATTATTTTTATGTTGGTTTTAATTTAGTTTCGTAATTTTTAAATTTTAATTTTATCCTGTTGCTGTGCCCTTACAGGTTTCCATATTTTTGTACCTAGCTTTAAGCCAAAACAACTGTGACTTTTTTTTTTTAAATGTGGAATGCAATGAATGATTATGAATATGAATAAGCCACTTCGATTCTATCACAATAGGTCAATATATCGATGATATACATAGATAGGTATTTCATTCAATTACGAGTAGTAATTAGCATTGACGGGCTGTCACGCCGTTATCGTTTTTCTACTTTTTTTGTTATTATTGACGAACTACCCATAATGTTTTAAAACTATGTTTTAATCATAAATCATGATATTTAGTTAGTATAAACTATAAGAGGAGCTCGTGGCTAAGTAATAACAGCCGCACGGGTCGATCCGTCAGGTTAAGCTACGTTTGCCGGGGTTGGTCAGTGGATGGGATCTTTACATACCGAGGCTCCTCCATGCCTCGGAAAGCACGATAAGCCGTTGGTCCCGGCTGTTATTCGTGGATCTTTGACAGTCGTTAAGGGTCGTCAGAAGCCCAGAAGTCTGACAGCCAGTCTTACCAAGGGATATCGTGTTACCCAGTTACTGGGTTGTGGAGGTCAGATAGGCAGTCGCTCCATGTAAAATACTAGTATTCAGCTGCATCCGGTTAGACTGGAAGCCGACCCCAACATAGTTGGGAAAAGGCTAGGCAGATTGATAAACTATGTTTTTATTAGAAATAATGATACGAGTATTTAGTTAGTTTTAAGATTTTTTAACAATCCTATTGAGGTTTTTGTGATGTTTCTGTTTATATTTTGTCTTAATTCTTAATTAATAAACAATAAAAAAGGTATAATTGATGATGGAATGAACCCCTTCCGAAATGAAGAGCAATGTGTGATATTAATTTTTAAATAAAAAAAAGTTTGCCTTTCCTGGAAAATTCCCTGTAAAATTTTATAATTGAATTTACTTTAAAAGTGTGGTACCAGTCTGTTACAATAAATAATCATACAAATTAGGGATAATCGTAAAACTAACGCCACGCTGAAGTAGTTGCACGAAGGCTGCGCTAATGTCCATGTTCGGGGTCACCAATTTAGAGGTATGAGGAACAGGGTGTAAAGTTCATTCATACTCTATTGAAAAGGGAGGATCCTCCGACCAGACGGGTGTTGTCTGGTGGGCAACTGCCCGACGGGTGATGTCGGGATGTTGTATATATGCTAGTCGCGCGGTAAACTCTGATTGCGCGATGCAGGATTTGTGACGTCAGGTCTTTGATGCGTATAGTTCGTATGTGGCCTTGTCGATACCTCCGAAAGAGTAACAAATAACATAATTGAATCTAGCGTCCTAGATACCATAGCTTTACCATGTAACCATGGTAACCTATATTACGTTACCTTCGCTTTCATAACAAGCTTCCTTCTAACCGTAAGTAATTATATTTCCCTCACGGAAGCTATATCTATGTCATAGGATAGAGATGCAGTTATTCTTGTCAGTTATAAATATCGCTATTTAGTTCGACCCGTCGCACAACAAAGACAGAGAGAGCTATGGTCAGATTTCAGACAGAAACTTGAGGAACTCTAAACTTTTCTGGCAGCTAAATACTTTTTACTATCGTTTGCAAATAACTATATTTATTTTCGTTACTATTTCCTCTACATAGCTATAAAGAAGTCTTGTCATTATTTCTGGTCGTAAATAACGTCGATGCAATTAACTGAGTGAATTTAAGGTACCTAATGAAGAGCGCATAGTTGTAATACCTTTGTTTTGATAATTGGCTTGTGTTACTGTAGTAGTCTGAATTGCGGTATATTCTTCGATTCTCCGGCAACGCACATTGTACTTGAAAAGCCTGAAAATAAATTAAAATAAAATTATAGTTTATAAAGAATATGCCTATGATGCCTATGGCATTAAGTTCGCCTCTATAAATTTCTGTGCTTGAAGTATTAAATAAATATATAAATACATAAATAATCTTTTCTTTTTCGGTTAAGATAAGATCAGATAATTTTTTATTTGTCCAAAACATGAGTATACACACACATAGCATGCAAGATGTTACATCAAATTATAATTATGGCAGTCATGTTTTGCCTGAACGCCGTACAAATAAAAGATGTCGGACGCTACACAGCTTCAATTGATTTTAAAAATTCGTCCATTAGACACAGAAAATAATATAGCAATTAACAATCCAATTTAGACCATACTTGACTAAATGGTAAAACAAAAATACAATCAAATAATGTCATAAACTCATAAATAATACGAATAAAAAACTCGGTTGGTCGACTCTTCATGTGACCAGAACGCTGGCCTATTTTTAGGCCAAAGAGTCAGCATTGCCATCCAACGTGGCAACACTGCCAGCCTTTTGGGCGCTTTTCCCACTGACAGCGATGCGGACGAATTTTTTGATTTCGAGTGAGCACATCCCCTTTTTTTATTTAAAAAAAAATATATAAATATTTTAGTGTTAGTTTGTATATTGTATTTATTTGTGTATTGAAAAATACACAAATTCATCAAATTCAATTCATTCATTCAATTCATTGTCATAATAATGATGATGATTTGTGTATTTGAATAAGGAACATTTGAATATTTTTTTCTTGAATTATAAAAGGTTAAGGTAGAAACGCGAAGCCGCGAGCATCGATAAAAAAATACAGTACTTTTTCAAATAAAAATTGAAAAAAAAAAAAGAAATTGAAATTGAATTGAATTGAATTGCTGTGGAATGAAAATTCAGCATCAGCCCCTTGTATTAAAGTTATCTGAAATTGAATTTCAGTTCTCTTTGCGTTACAGTGACAATAATAAAACGAAATAAAAAAATATGTCAAAATGCCTTTCTGCATGCATTTTGTTTAACATATCTGTACATAATGTTGTATTATTTATGGCTTTTAATAAATATTTAACAGGTTTGTAATCTGTTCTCGGCTTGTGTAAACTGTTTACGAGCTAGTAAAATCACTGGCACACGGTATTATTATGCTGTACCTTTCAATTTGCGGTGTTTACTCAGTGCACAATAAATTATGCGCAGTATGATACAATTTTGCACAATTACTTAGTTATTTTGTATCGTTTAGCAAATCAACTCAAATTGATTAATAGCTAAAAGAAACCTAAAGTGTTATATTGTTTTATTTACGATCAGTAAACAAGAAAACGTTAAATATCTTTAAAAAAAAACCTAATAATCACATGACTGCGCAAAGTAGGTACACACGGCCATAAATCAAGCTATAGATTTCCAGTATAAGCTGACCTCTCATTGTACAGAAATGAATACAATGCGAGATCAGCCTAAACTTGAAATGTATAGCTTGATTTGTGGCCGTGTGTACCTATTGTATAGATATTGTATTTTTTTTTTGTCCTTTGCTTGAAGTTTTACAAGGTACTTGCATGACGGCACTTTACCACTTTACTTGATTTATATTGAATAGGTTAGTTACCGACAGGTTAAATATTCGAAAAGTCCTAGCTATAATTTAGCTAGTTAAACAAAAATTATTCAAATTATGTAAGGTATCGTTAGCTTTTCACTGCATTTGGCAGCATCGGGAGCAACAAAATATGTCTCTGTCTGCCCCCCCACTGGCTCCCCTTCCCCGCACTATCCACGTTTAGATCATTGCCTTTATTAACATCAATATGATGGCGATACCACTATTTAATATTGATTTGTTTATTTGCACTTAATGCTGATTCACAAGAAGCTAAAGAAAAAAATAAGCATGTGTAGACACACTTTTTCATTCCAAATGTACTACAGGGGACATTCGAATCCGAACACCTTATGGAATATTCTTGCTTGCAGCGCTGTGTCGCTATAGTAACGCTTACCTATATACGCTCATCAACCAATAGTATCACAGCATCAGATTTTTGCTGAAGCCCTAGTTTGTGTAAATGAAAAAAACAAAAGAACCTTATAAAACCAGCCGAGGTGGTTAGACATCTGTGATAATTGTAACAGAGCCTGAGAAATTTATTAAAACAAAAGTTTTTTTTAAATTGATTATCGTAAAAAGGGGCGGTAAACAGATGTGGACATCCATGAGCACTGGATTTTGTTTTGAAAGTGTGTGTCGATTCGGATGTCCCTATAGTACTTATAATACTACTAGTACTTATAGATTACTTACAAACTGAAGTTACTAGAAGACGGACTAGGCATTTGCATTGAATTTAAAGAAGATTTGTTCGACTCCTCCTTTAATTAAGATTTATATATTGAATTTATAGTTTGTAATAGGTTTATGTATATCTTTATATTTAAATGAATATTTATTCCTCAATTTTCGCTATTGCACCTACTACTGTATGTCTGCATCACCCAAGGGTTGACTGGTAGAAAATGCCTATGGCATTAAGTCCGCCTCTGTACATTTTTTTTGTGCTTAAAGTATTAAATATATAATATAAAATTAGTTTTAATCTACAAAATAAGGGTATGTATGGATTTTTTTCTATCGAGGGTACTTTGTCCAATTATGTAGCGAGTACCCGACGTACCTACAGAAAAGTTTTAATATATTTTTTTCACGTGTTTCATTATTACCGTTTCTTAATAAAAATGGCATGAAACTCGTGAAGGAACATTACTTGTCGTTGTGATTACGTTCTCGTTGATAGCTGTGATAATCTATACTTACACTTCATTTATTTTCTTTACTTATATAGTTAGTATGTATGTATCTATGTATCTATTATATAGCATATATCTGTGTATCTATTATAGAATATTGTGCTGTTATATTTTTTATTTGCATCAATGACAACCCCATTTTATGTCCACAAATTCAGTATCCATGCCAAGGTTGCCTGGAAGAGATCGCAGTATGCGATAAGGCCGCCCATTGTATATTTTATAGTGTTTATGTTTTCCTTTTCTTTTGTAATGTGTAACCTGATGTACAATAAAGCATATATAAATAAATAATAAATAAATAAAATTACATTTCCTAGAGGTTAACTTGAAGAACCTCGCCTTAAGCCGTCAGTGTCATTCTTACAGATCGATCTTATAAAATCATAATCTGGTAAAAAAATCTGAATGTGTGTGAATTAAATTGTATGTAATTCTGGGCTTTCTTAATTAATAATATGAATTCCGAATCTGAATTCAGAAAGGCATTCAGAATGTGTGAGTCCAGCCTTATACTTATGATCAAAAGATACCTTCACATAGAAAACAATATAGCTCATTTAAAACACATTTCTATTCCTGCTATTAGTAGCTACCTACTTTTATTACTATTGTTTATAATGAGAAAAGTATTCTACAAATGGCGTGGCAACCGTCCAAACAGGGTGTTATTTTAATTAATGTGTAATTAATAACCAACCGGAATCGATTCGTTGATAGTGAAATACGCATTTGGCATATCGTGCACGATGCACATCGGTGCAGTGGACATCCGGCAAGTGTGTTAATGTATGATGACCTTACAGACAACCGTTAAAAGCATTTTGCGGAGCCAAATCTGTGCGACTCGCTGCTCGGGGTACGGTCTAGACGACGAAGGCAGTGACTGTTTCAATCTGGGTGATATTTTAGCGCGCCTCCGCACAGTCGCTCATTCCATTCAGATAAAAGGGCTTGTGTTCCTCCTATTGTGGTTCACTATAGCTTACATTATCGTGCAATACCTGTAGCTAGATCCCGCTAATCCTAAACAATGGTGAGAGGACTTTTTATTGTGGATGTGGTTTAAGTGAAGTGGAAATAAGTGATATTCATTTTTTTTTTTTTGTGAAAAGTTTATATAATTTAAAAAATAATTTAAAATTTTCTGGTGATTTCAGGATGAACTTCCCCAAGAACAGATCAACAGTGAGTTTTTTTTATTTTTATCAAATTATTGGAAAGCTTTTTCGGACGTTCAATTAATAAGATTTATTTTTAAACTCTTCTTTGTTGTAATAAGGAATTAAACGATAAGAAAATAAAATCTTCTTCCAGTTCTCAAGAAGGCGTTCGATGTCTTTGACCAAGAGAAGAAGGGATGCATTGGCACAGTGATGGTGGGCACGATCCTGGGCATGTTGGGACACCAGGTCAGCGACGAGGCTCTCAAAGACATCATAGATGAGGTCGACGAAGACGGTCAGTACCAGGCACAATTTTTTTTTAAGTCTCTGTCTGGCAAGGGCAGGAAAAGGGAGAGATTTATTTTTCAAATCTTCTCATTTTAATTCATTCCACCAAAGACCAGAGGCCTAATAACTAGAGATCGGATATTCGGATGCATATTCACCTAAAGTTGAGAGATGAGATGTTAGATAATATGGAATGCGCTTTTGTATCGAAAAAAATCCCGCGGTTCTGGGATCTACAAGTTTAGCTTTCTGATATATGTTTCTGGTATATTTACTAATTCAAATGTTGGTAAAAATCCTAATTCTAAATAAATATGCATCAGAATAGTTATGCAATCTAAGAATAACGAGTTTTATTTTTATTTTTAATAAATAGTTTTTTAGAAGTCGCTTACATACCTACTACACACTCGACTAGTTATGCATTCCCGTTATTCCTGACGACACGGGTTTTTTGTTTTTTTTTTTTTTACTATAAAAATATTTTAAGAAGCCGCTTCCATACTTTCACAGCTAAAAATTAACTTTAGATAAATATGCATCCGAATATCCGATCTCTACTAATAACGAAACACACTATCAATAGGAATCGGTTTCATTATGTCAGTTCAACAACATTAATTGCGATATTTACATTGTTGAGAAGACAAATTTTTCGAACAATATGAAGCAATGGATTAAGCAATCTAATTAAAAATAATTTAGATCGCGATTGATTGTTATGCAATTAGGGTACAGGCCTGCTCCTTAGACCATATAGGTACCGACTTTATTAATCTACCTACGATTGCAATTTATTTTTATTCATTTTTACGTGGCTGTAGGACTGAAGGTACTATATACCTCTGTCTATCCTTCCGTAAATTACAAGCGTGATCACCAGAAATCGGAATAGGTTTAATTTTTTGAAGTGAAAACTTCTTTAGGCGCGTTGAGCACTTTTTGGGTGAACAAAAATCATGGAACTCGCGTCATCGACACCGAACGCTCGAAATTAATATTCTAATAAGCTCGACGATACAATTCACAAGTTACTTAGTTTTCACTTTTATCGGCAGAGTCCAAAGACGGCCCCCTTTTTTTACCTAAACTTCGAGGAAGGAAGTAACATAGAGTGGATAATACCATTTTTATCGCAATATAATATACACACAATAACCAAAGTCAAGTCAAAGTCAAATCATTTATTTCAAATAGGCACACAAAAGGCACTTTAGAACGTTAAAAGACCAAACCAGAAAATATAATCAATAAATTTTCAAGAATATATTTTCCTATAATATGTAAAAAACTCTTCAATTTAATAGTTTTAGTACGGAACCCTCAATTTTTTAATATATTAAGATTCTTCAAATCAATCATTTGTAACTATAAATAAAGTCCAATAAATAATTCGTGGTTTTTAAATCCCGGGATTTAAACGTCATTATAATTATTCCGGGGTTTTAAAAGAAGGTATTATCCACTCTATGTATTTTCCTCGAAGTTTAGGTAAATAACCTCTACATATTCCGATCTCTGGTGATCACGCTGTAATCTCCAAGTTGTAATAATTCAGTTCTCTATTAGATAACTTTATCAATTGAAATACTTATGTAACTAAAATATCGGAAGTTTGCATGGATTTCTTCCTTTTTAGGGCTTCGTAGTCAACAAGGAACCCTAATAGTTTTGCAAAGTCAGTCTGTCAGTCTGTCTATCCGCGGCTTAGCTCAGAAACTCTTAGTACTAGAAAGCTGTTTTTGTCATGAGTATACATATTAATCACGCCAACAAAGTGGTAAAATAAAATAAAATAGGGCTCCCTTGCGTGTAAAGTGGGTATTTTTTCTTTCTTTCTCGTCTACCCCAAGTTGTGGGGTATCGTTGGAGAAGCCGTTCGAGGCAAATGATATCCCCCCCTGGCCAGCTAAATGATTTATTTAATTAGGTAATTTATTTGTTTTGTACACACATACCGGATGACTTTTTTTACCGTCTCGTAAAAATTTGGGTATACTAGGTGAACGGAGTAGAAGCCTATGGCATAGTTTTTATAATTTTTTCTTTAACCTAGAAAGAAATTGATCTATGGATAAATACCACACATTTGAAGTAAACTTATCATACTATAACAATAAACACAGAAATTTAACAAAAAACATAATTCAATAAATAAATACGATAAATAATATTTAAATTTAAATCATACGCACCCAAATTTCAATATTTTTATCTTTTATTTTAGTTTTATTTCTAAAAAAAAAAAAAAAATTGCTATGCCATAGGCTTCTACTCCGTTCACCTAGTATACCCAATTTTTTTCGAGACGGTAAAAAAAGTCATCCAGTATAAACAGACAAGAAGAAAGGAACAGAAAAATACGCACAAAGGTGATACTTATTTCTACAGAAATCTTTTCCAGCATACCTACGATAGAAAAGTAGATAGGGAGATGTAGACAACGTATGTAAGAGTAGAAGAGAAAACAAAATACATAAAATAAAAATAAACAATTCACTAATTTAAATATATCATAATATAAAATAAATATCACTAAAATATATTTAATTATAATGTAGTATAAAATAAAAAATACTTTATTATATTGATTTGGATATGTGAAAAAATTCACGGCAGTAGTTTTAATACAGACGATGAAGTTTTTGTTCAGCTTTTCCACAGATAGGTTTGAATAAATAAAACATAAGTCCGAGAGTTTTTACTTTCCATATCACTTTAGCTTTTTCTTTGTTTGTGTGAAACAAGTTATTCAATTCACTTTCACGCTCATACATATTTTCCGCCTATGAAAATGCCGGAACTCGATTCCAACATTAGGGGGTCATAGACATTTGAGAGTTATATGAATAAGTTTGAATTTAGAAAGAAGCATTTTTATTGTTTTTTTTTTTTTTCTGACGCGACAACGTCTAATAAATCGATGAACGCCGGCTGCATGCACGAAAAAGGATGACCCATTGTCCTGTTACGCTCATTGTCCCGTTACGCTCATTGTACGCTTGCGCCGCATCAATGTTTTGTTATAACGTTTCACGTTAAACTATCGTCCGTAAACCAACTTTACGGACAACCAATTTTTTTTTAATAGGTTATTTATAAATTAGAACACACCTACTAAAATAACAGCTATGAAATTTTTTTTTTTTTTTTTAAAGTGCTCGGTCGGGGGACCCCCGTTAGGAACGAAGTTTATGATTTCAAACAAAAACAAGAGAAAGTCTCAAGAACATAAGATCAAGGGGCATAACGGTTTTTCGTTACGTGACGATTTCTACGCGAAAGAAAAAAAAAAGAAAAAATTACAAAGTAATCCGTTCCAAAAAAAAAAATTTTAGACGTGTGTTTTTAAAATTACCTTTATACCTACAGTTCTGTTCAAAACCAGCGTAGGCAGGTAGGTATATCTAAATATAATTATGTTAATGCTGGAGTACTTCGTGTGTCTAGGAATATACTAACCTTTGCCCCTCAGTCAATATGATTTGCGTGGGAAACATCGCAGCTGATACATTCTGTATCTCACCTACATTTCTATTTCAAGATGGAAGCTGTTACTTTAGTAATAATATTCTAATCTGAGACACGGCGTACTTTGTTTCTATAAGCAGAACATAGCATGTTCCGTCGTTAAGTTTTAGACTTACAAAACAGGGAAGATAAATATAGCATTATATTATAAAGACTAATGAAGGTTGTCTTAAAACCGGCCAAGTGCGTGTCGGACCACACACAATGAAGGGTTCCGTAGTTGCGATGAATTTATCCCAAGATCAAACTTAACATTGTTGTTGAAAAACAAGTTCTCCCATACATTCCAAATGCAAATGTAAGTTTGTACGCACAATATTGAGAGATTAACCATGTTATTTTAAGATCGTAGACTTCTTACAGATTTTCCTGTAATCTATAAGTATAGAACTATTTTCTGTATTTTTTTTTTTTTCAAAATTTTAGCCACAGCAGTTTCGGATATAAGTGGGGGGAATGGTTAATTTTCATCTATTTTCTTTAATTACTTTAAAACTAATTATTTTAAAATTATTAAAAACATATATTTGATGTCCTCATTAAAAGCCATTTCATTTGTTATATCACACGGTACAGTTTGCAAAACTTTTATTTATATTTTTTTATTTGTCCCCCAAAAGTGACCCCCATATTCAAAATTCATTTATTTATGTTACACTTCTTGGTTTCATCATCATCATCATTTCAGCCGAAAGACTTCCACTGCTGGACATAAGCGGGAGGCTTATGTCCAGCAGTGGAAGTCTTTCGGCTTTCCAAGCACCGCCACTTCGACCGGTTCTCTGATTCCCTCATCCAGCGGATTCCTGCGGATTTCACAAGGTCATCGGTAAAAAAAAAAAAAAAAAAAACGTCCGAGTTTAGGTCACACAAATTCATAGGTATGTCTACCAAATTCCAACTTATTCGGAGCAAATCGGCTGTGACAGACGGACAGGGCCTCAAGTCTGCTATTACAATAGTGTCAGAATGGTCTATCATTGATTTCATATTTGTTGATTTTGACGAGTTTGGTAATCTACTAATATAATGGCGTCATTATGACTTTCCAATGGTCAGCCACTGACACTCCATTGAAAGAATTGGTAATCTCGTACATAATGACAAATGAAACTTCCTACTAAACTTCCAACTTCCTACTACTTCAGATTGCTTATAACACTAATAAATAATATGTAAAAATATATATAAATGAAATTTGGCATGAATAAATGTTCAAAATGACATTTTAATACAATTCTATTACGAGACCATTGACCATTATGAATTTAGCAGATTACGAATTTTTTGCAAAATGACAATGGGATCGTGTTGGAGTGACGAATTTATAAAAATAGCAGACTTGGGCCCCAGACAGACAAACGTCTCAAACAAGGGATCTTATAATATAAGGGCTTCGTTTTTTTCCTTTGGAGGTACGGAACCCTAAAAAAGAAATCATGAAAACTTGTAACTGCTTTCAAATTCTCTTAAGCTTTATGCCTGGGAAAATCGTTGTTAATTTTAAAAGCAAATCTCAAAAAGAATTTCCGGTAGACAAGATCTTAAACATCGTCAATTTGTCTCACAAACACGAGTTTGAGTGTTTTAAAATACGAGTTTTTTTTTTTTTTAATTACTTTAATGAAATCAAGAAAAAAAGAGGAACCAACTAATTTTGTTTCTTAGCGTAGTAAATTTGAACCAGATTTTATCAGTTAAATTATTGTGAACGGGAGTGTTACAGATGGCCAATTAACAAACCCAGTTTGCTCTTTTAATTACGAAAACATCTTAATTGAACGATCAATAAATTGTTTTTTCTTTTTTAAATACATTATCTTTCCATTTGCGTTCCATTATGGGACAGTTGAGGAAATGGAATGCTCTGTAGTCAGTGAAGAATTTTAGTTTGTCTACGCACGGGAGGAATCTTGAAAGACATTTTTAAATAAATGCATTTCGGGTTTTGTTACGTTGATGGGCTTGCTAATCATAAAACCTTTGTTGCTGAATTTACTGTTTTTCATTAATTATTACTATTTTTAGGGTTCCGTACGAATGAACAAACGGGACCCCTAGGGGTTCCGTTTTTTCGTTTCGTATTCGTAGTGATCCTCTAAAGGATCACTCGTGCCATCGTGTGTCTGTCTGTCTGTCCGTCCGTCTGTTACACCCTATTTTCTCCGAATCTACTGGATCAACGAGTAAATTGAAATTTGGTACACATGAATTTCTGTGACCCAAACACGGAAGTGTGACGAAAATAAATTAATTTTGAATATCGCTTTTGGGAGGCAAATAAAAAATAAAAAAATTGCAAACTGTACCGTGTGATATATTAAATGAAAGGGCTTATTGTGAGGGTCTCTAATAAAAAAAAAAATATACAGTTTTTAAGTTATTTA
Source organism: Dryobota labecula (assembly GCA_947523025.1). Taxonomy (NCBI): domain Eukaryota; kingdom Metazoa; phylum Arthropoda; class Insecta; order Lepidoptera; family Noctuidae; genus Dryobota; species Dryobota labecula. Next base: position 7,887,606 of record OX383292.1, read on the forward strand.
AGAAAATATATGAAATTTGACAATTCCTTATTTCCGAAACCACTGAGACTAAATACTTGAAAAAAAAAAAAAAAAGAACAGGAAATAAGATTACAGGAATATATATCGACGCTTGAAAGGCAATATTTACCAAACGACATGTTGGCAACTTTACACTAGAGCATCTTAAAGTATTTTCTTCCATAAAAAAAAGACTACTTTAAAATGGAGTATTTTATATTTTATCCTTTTTAGTGTATACTCTAGTGGAGTATACACAAAAAAAAGCATATTAAAGGTTTTTTTATTGGAAAAAAATTCTTTAAAATGCTCTAGTGTAAAGTTGCCAACATGTCGTTTGGTCAATTTTGCCTTTCAAGCGTCGATTATAAGAAGACAATGATGTTAAAAAAATTACACGGTAAATATCTCAATATTGTGCGTTCCAACTTACATTTGCAGTTGGAATGTTTAGAAGAACCTTTTTTCAACCACAATGTTAAGTTTGTACTTGGGATGAAACAAGGAGATAAAATTTATCGTACGGAACCCTCACTACGCGAGTTCCTCTCGCACTTGTCCGGTTTTTTGTAAAAAAAACTTCCAAATAAGTACACAGATTTCAAAGTCTTTAATCAAAGTCAAACTTAAAATTTTTCTTCTTAATGCTTTACTAAACATAGACCGTTTGTGTTCAGCCTACAGTTGAGCCTTTCTAAACAAAAGGGGCATCTTGAACTAAACTCGTTACGCGTAGAGAATGATTTGTTGGAATTTGTGCGTATCGCCTTTATTTCAGTCGGCTTACATCTGTTTGACTTTGTTTGAGAATCGTTACTTTGTTTTCAGAGTTTGTTTGAATAAATATTGTATTTGTTACCTTGAAATCTATCGCTTGGTTTATTGTCATTCTTATTTTTTTTTTATCAAAAATATTGCGTCATAAACAATTTTTATTAAAATGTTCAGGATATCGATGGCCCCACCGAATAAAAGTATAAGAGAAAAATGACAACTTTTCAGCAAAAAATAAAAACGTTTAAACTTCAGTAACGCTCATTTCATTGTAAATAGGTATAAATAATGTATAATCGAATTATTGGTAAAAAAATAAGCTATAGACTTGTATATTTATTTCTTGGCGACTCAAAAAGCATGTAATTATTACATAAACTATTATTCCTATAATTTTAAAATTAATTATTTCCCTAGAATAAAGAAATTCACTATTATAATAGGCGTGTTTTGAGTCTAAAATTCATTTTAAAAAAATCGTGTAAGAAGCATTGCACGTTTATTCGGTGAGACCATCGATATAGTTCTATTGAAATGAATGAATGAAATTCAGGCTTTCAATACAAAGTCATCTTAAAAATGCAATCTTAGTTGAGAAAAGTTTCAGTTGATAACATTAACGATGCACTGTCACTATTTTAGAAAATTAAGAATCTGTTATTAGTTTGGAAAGTCGCAGACTGTTAAAAACCAAAAATTAAGTTGAAAAGTGCAAAAGTAACGACATCGATTACTGAATATTTCAGGCTCTGGTGAGTTGGAGTTCGAGGAGTTCGTGACATTGGCCTCAAGGTTCATGGTGGAGGAGGACGCTGAGGCAATGCAGCAGGAACTTAAAGAGGCATTCCGGTTATACGACAAAGAAGGTACGGAATCCTTAGAATATTCTAACATACCCGACACAAAAGTCTGCAAAAAGGAACATCATGATTTTTATAATTTTTATGACATATTTTTTTTTTTGTGTTTTACATACTTTAACTCACACACTGACATAGGTTATTAAATGTTAAAATTTTAGGGAAATCATCTACTGTTACAATGTTTGTTAATATGTGAGCACCATGTTTCTAACGCATAATTAATTTGTCTGTCATTGCTTCACTTTTCATTATTTTTACCTATTGTGGTATAATAATTTTATTCTAGGTAAGTGCATCGTCTTCACATATAATTATTAATTAATGTATACAAAATATTGTTAACATTTTAAAAGAGTAAGTATGGAGTTTCTTGCCCATTCTTCTCCATACGTAGCTGTTTTTTGGAAGGGGTAACTAGAATCAATTAATTATAGTTGTAAATTTTGACGTTCAAAAGTGCCTTTTATGTGCCTATTTGAAATAAATGATTTGACTTTGACCTTGCAGGTTAGCAGAAAAACGATTCTGGGGCCTTACTCCCGAAAACGATTCGAGTCCGCAGTGCAAGTACGTAGGACTCGATTCGATAAATTTGACAATTATTCTCGATAAAATGAGTTTTTATCGAATCGAATCGATGTCGCAAGTATGTAACTTCTACTTTAACGATCGGTTAATAAACTCTAAAATTTTAACGAATTTAAAGAAAATGAACGATACGACAATTTTACAGTTGAGATCGCCAATTTACGCTGTCAAGCTCGGTAATCTATCGACACCTTGTAAAAGCCCGATAAGCATAGCGATCATTAAGTACTAATACGAACAAGATTGATAAAAATGCAAACCTTAGCGATCTCGATGTCTTATCGAGATATCGTGGGCCGATTCGAGTCGTTAAGGACCGCTTGTCAAATGGCAATACTGGGGACGTCCACAGACAAAACATTTAAGATGGGATTGCTGTGGCACGACTAATGTCAGAGATATTAAGTATTATTTTTTTTCATTCATTTTTGGATTGTAAACAATATTTATGGGTATAATTGAAAGAAGCTACACTGTAATTTAAGCTACGCTTATAATTTTAAAATTGCTTGAGACATTTTGCAGAAAAACCTTTACTTACTTATTCTATGAATGACCCGCCCGGACACGGCGACTATGGCGGCACGAGCGCGGTGAATTTAGATAATTAATCATCATATTTTATCAAGTAATTTTAAATTATAGTTTTTTTTTAATCGGTTCCATGATTTGTGTTTGAATAGATACACCCTATATATATACTTTCTTTTCTTTTGCTTATATCTTGAAAATGGTGCGTCCGATCGCAAAAATAATGAAAATTTCGACACCCTTTAGGAAGCCCATAAACCCGTAATACTCAACATGTAGACAATTTTTATTTATTTTTTTCCATACAAAAAGTGAAAATTTCCATATGAAACACGTTGAGGCTACCCCGCCCCTGCGCACCTCCAGCTCTAAAAAAAATCATGAGATAGGGCAAACAAGTGCAACGTTGCGAAGCTAAAAAAAATACCACGTGGAGTCGCGATTGTCAAATTCGATTCACCCTGCAATAAAGTCATAACTTCATAAGTCCTAAATCCATGATTAGTAATGATCGCTATGCTTATCGGGCTATTACATGGTGTCGATAAATTACCGAGCTCGACAGCGTAAATTGGCGATCTCAACTGTCAAAATGTCATTTCGTACTTGCATTTTCGTTAAATTCGTTAAAATTTTAGAGTTTATCTACCGATCGTTAAAGTAAGTACCGTATTTACTTTCTTTACGTGTTACGTACTTCCAAATTCGTTAACAAGATCGATAAAAATGCAAACCTTAGCGATCTCGATGTCTTATCGATGCAAAGTGCGTACTTGCACTGCCGATTCGAACTGGTTTCTGGTCCGAACTCGATTTAAAACCTTACTCCCGAACCAATTCGAATCGTAAACCAAGATAGACATAGGTTCGAGTATTACGTCATCGTCAAGTGCTCTATATAGGTCTTTGTTAGTAACTTTTAGGTAGTTGAATGTTTTCACTTTCCCACGTAAAAAAACGTTACCATAGTGTATTTTTTTTTCTTTCTTTCTTTCTAAAATCTCACTTGATCTGAATAAAATAGCTTCTTTGATATCGTGTAATTTTGATCCAACAATTCGATATCTATCTGTCAGATGGCGTGTGGAGTACGAACTTTTCAATCATAACGAATCTTTAGATCGAAGTTAGTTTCGCTTCGAACCACCGTCGTGCGCTAGTATCGGATTCAAGAGTATGGATCAGCATTTATTTCGAATCCAATTCGATTGATTCAGAACTCGATGCTGTCGGGAGTAAGGCCCCTGGTTGCATTCGATCACTCAAGCAAATTTAGAAGTAGTTTCAAAGTTGTGAAAGCTTTTGTATTAGGATAAGACTCATATGGCGCGAAAAAGTGAACACGTCCTCTTGAAGTAAATAATAAAAGTTCAGTATAGCTTCTTAGTTAGCGGCAAAGCCGTATCAATTACCAGGGTTTGTATGAGCCCTACAGTACCTATCTTAGTACACGTCCCGGCATTTCATAGGCAGTCAGGTCACCTTACAGATATATTTTTACCATTCTCACATAGATCTTACCGAGCCGAGAGAGGAAGAGGGACTTTTGTGGGAGATTCATGTTCAAATAATAGTTGCGTTGGATCTATTTGTAAATAGCTCTAAGCATTATAAAAGTTATTTAAAAAAATCACTTTCAACGTGAACAGTATAAAATTGTAGACGCTTTAAATTTTTCAATAGATTCGATTTTCATTTTCTCATTTGACACACATTTTCGCGTCCAAAAACGAGGATTACAATGAAATTGAAATCTGTTCAAAGAATTTTTTTACTGGCACGGATAGAGCTCGCGTTTTAAAGATACATTTTACGATATATATTTTTTTGTAATTTTTTTCTCATTCGGTTAACAGTTCCTAAAAAATACTATAATAATTAGCCATCTGAGTAGAGTGATGAATAGATTCTTATATTTGACAAACGGAGTTGAAAGACAAAAATGTTTTCAAAGTAAAAAAGTGAAATATCTCGTTTGTAATAGGATCAAATAAGAATAGCTTTTCAACGATAACATTCAATGAACAGAAACAGAATTTAGTGAGCAATTTCTTTCAAGATTAAGTTCGTTATGAAGATTAGGACGACCTTCAGACTTTTACTTGAAGCGTACGTCGTTTGTCCTGAGGCACTGACATTGGCAATCATTAGAGCCGTGTTTAGTGAACTTGTTTGCTTGAGGTAATAATTGCCTCTAAATAATATTAACAACTGCGTAGTAAAGTTACCTACTACAGCTAAAAGTAGAAGTGATTTTTACTTATTTGGCTTAAAACATTCCGATTTCATTCCCAAGCCAAGAGCTTGTAATACCATGATCAATCGAACTACAGATCAAACGAGTCGGACAGGCGAGATAAACACTAATGAAGTATGTACCATAGTTTTTGTTATTTTAAATACCACTGCACAATTTGGCAATGTCTATTAGATTTGCAGACGTTAATATGTCATTAATCATTTGTTTGACACTCTAATCGGTGTTAGGACAGCAAGACTTTGTTTTCTAAAAATAAGTAGCTTCATTATTGTCTCAATCTAGGACTTAAATCACTATGAAGACGTATAAATGGCGGAAGAAGCTTGCGATAAAACTCGAGTAGGTAATGAATATGTTACTTACGTAGGTATTTATGATTTAACCGCCATAAATCAAAATCAAAATATTTTGTTTCACATAAACCTACATGGGCACTTATGAAACGTCAGAAGCTAGGTGCACGGTTCCAATTGGTCGTTTCCTGTGGAGAAGGGCCGAAAAGAAACTCCACGGTTACTCTTTTAAAAATAATCGGCTTTTACAATATTTTCTAATAATATTGTTACGAGTTAATAATATTGTTATAAGTTATTAATTTATTTATAGGTGTGGGAGGACAGTGTAGTATTATAAAGTAGGTTTTTAGTGGTATGTGAAAACTTTTAAGATTGAGTTGATTTGAGAGGTCGGTTCTTTCATTCGTAATTGTTAAACTTGATAGATTTTTCGTTATTACGAGCGTAGTTTTACTTAGGTATTGTTTACCACTATCATTCTACAGACTATCCATCTATCTGAGACTACAGAATGTACATAGTACTATTCTGTTACTCTCAATTGTGCATGTTCAGTGCTCGCATTTGATAGGTCAACATTTTTTATTACAAGCTCGCCAATTTCGTAATATATATAATTGCATATTCTTGTGTTACTTGAAAACATTCCTGCTGATATTGTTCTTGATTTATCTTCAATAGCTTATCTATTTTCCAATTTGCACGTGTACGACGATTATATTTTATCCAAGATGGCAGCTATATTAAATACCTTTTTCAGTCTTTATAATACTTCTGATACATGAGTAGCAAGGCAACCTTTCCATAAATTCTTTTTTCACTTTTCATTCTATAAAAGTTCATGTTTATGTTGTGCGTAGGTGACCTAAAGTCACTTTTTATGCTCTAGTGCATAAAGTATTTATTTTTTTCTAAGCCTAAGATAATCAGGATTAAAGTCGTTATATTATTTCATTTGCTTTAATATATATTACTTCTGTGTTTTCTATCGTTTAATAGATATCTTTATAATTAAAAAAACGCAAAGAAACGTTTTTTTGACTTTGCAGTATGAAGTACCCAATTTAATGAAACATGGCGAAAAAAAAAAGAAAAACTTTATGTCTGTTTCATTTTATCGCAATCGATGTGAAAAGTAGAGTGTATAACTAGGGGATTAACGAGCCATTTTAGCCCTCGACTTAACTATCCAACCTCGCCTGCGGCTCGGGTAAAATGGCTAATTTTATGGACTAGCTGTACAATCTACTATTATGAAAGCATACGATCATGCAATAACTTTGTTTATAAGCGTAGGTTGATCATCCGCTAGCACTGTAGGTGTTTACTGCATTATGTAAACATTGTGTATTTAAATATTAGTATCTATCCTGAATTAGTTGTTTATCTCCGATATTACAACACCTACACGTATTTGCCTACCTTTTTGACGGAAATACGCAGAATTGAACATTTAATCTCCATGAACATGTATTTATTCCCCTACGGTCTTCTATACATTATTAATTTGTTTCAAAATTCTGTGTTCAGGTGGATATCCTTACCTATCATATAAAATTCAAGTAAGGTTAGAACGGACGAACCCAGGGCCAAGACTCCGGCGATACGTTATAAATATGAAATTAATTTTCCCAGAAAAGTGATTTTGTTTCATGGCCACAAATCAATTTCCAAAACCAATTGAACTTTATTACAAGTACAAAAGGATAAAAATTACTTCCTTTTAAGTTGTTTGCCCAATTTACTACATGAGTTAACCTTTTCGGTCATCAAGGAAACAAATTGAGTTTTAAAAGCATTTAGTCCACGGTTGTCCCAATAGATTTCAGGGTGTTACTGGACATGTAAGCTTTACACATTTGTACCTTTATGAATTTGTAATGACGTGTTTTCCGACAAAGTTTAAAACTTAACTACTCAACTTAATGAAATCAAAAATGAGAATTGTAATCATTTGCAGTTGACTACTCCGCAATTGACTACTGATTTCACAAATTATAATTTTCCTTTATGAAGCTTTCTGTTGCTTACAAACTAGTTTTTACTTTGTTCTACTTCATCTTCTTCTTAGTCGCGTACTTCATTACTGAAGGTCGTGTCCCTGAAAGGCCTTCGTGGTTCAACGTATGATGTTCTTCCACTTCGTTCGGTTCTTCGCTTCTCTCAGGGCGGTCGTAACAGAGAGTCCAGTGAAGCGGTTACATGGTCTGACCAGCGGTTAGATGAACGGCCGCGAGGTTTCTTCCATCAACCTTGCCCTTCACCACCAACTTTTCAAGGTTATCTGGCTCTCGACGGGAAATGTGGCCAAAATAACCGAGAATCCTTTGGTAACAGATCGTGAATAGTCTATCTTTTATGCCTAGTTGTTCGAGGATATATTTGTTCGTTCTCTTGGCGGTCCATGGTATGCGGAGCATTCTTCGCCAACACCACACCTCAATAGCTGCTATCTTTTTCCGTTCTATTGCCCGAATCGTCCACGACTCTGAGCCGTAAAGAAATATTGAGAAAACCAGTGTCCGGACTAGTCTCATCTTGGTGACATTGAAGACTTTCTGTCCTGCCAAATATGTCTCAGCTTACTCATCGCAGCTTTGGCCATTTGAGTCCCTCTCTTGATCTCTCTTTCGCTTCCGCCCTGATCAGTAAGTAGCCATCCGAGATATATAAGCTCGCTGACAAATTCTAGATCTGCGAGTTCTCCCGTTCTAGAAAGTTGACCGATTCTGTCGATGACCATGACTTTTGTCTTCGATTTGTTGACAGTGACTCCAACCAGTCCATTATCGTATTCTACTCTGCGAAACAGATCAGTTAGCTCCTTTTCAGAAGAAGCAAAGAATGTAGTGCGCTCTTAGTTCCACACTAATTAATTAATTAACCTACTAACTATGTTAAGGGGTACAAAGATTGTTAGTTTTAACAGTACTGGTGGCCAAGGTACTAATCCTGTCACCAGTCTTGTTATCAACTAAATGATAAATTATTTTATTTCTGTATTTAGGTTTGTAAAAACACTTTTACACGTCAATCATATTTTAAAAAAACAAATGAGGTCGGCGGTTCCTATGTCACTACTGTAAGAAAAAAAGGCCGAAACAAACTCAGAGGTTACAGTCTTTTTTAAAGTCCACACATAAGCACACGTATCTTGGTCAGTACTCTAATTGCGTAACACCAAATTAATAGAATGTTTTGAAACAGATTGCTAATCCATTGCTTCATATATTCGCAATGAATGTTATTGAACTGTCAAAATGAAACCGATTCCTACTGATAGCATGTTACGCAATCAGGCCTCTGATCATGTGAAGACCATGCAGATTGTTGTCTGAAATGGTCTTTTGAGGAAAGAATAATACAGATTGAGTGGACCTGTACTTTACGACACTAACTCGCCTTATAAGTGACACTACCTCGCCTTATGAGTGACACTACCTCGCCTTATGAGTGACACTACCTCGCCTTATTATAGGCTAATTATGTTATGGTAGTGGATTCAAAAACAGGCGCGAAGTTTATTTTAAGCAATTTATTTCATCATCAATGGTCCAATATTGGTTAAGAAAACCAGCATGTGACTTAGAACTATGACTTGAAAAGCATGGCCTAACGTCCGCCCACCCGGCCTGTGCCAGAGTTGTGGTTTTTTTACGTCCCGCTTCTTCGCTGTTGTTTGTCTATCCTCTCACAGAGGGAAGGCCTAATTCCCAATAATGAGGAGTATTATAGGCTAATTATGTTTAATTAAGTGTACTTATAGTAGTTTTCTTTTATTCCAGGCAACGGTTACATTACAACAGGCGTCTTAAGAGAAATTCTCAGAGAGCTGGATGACAAGATCAGTGCTGAGGAGTTAGACATGATGATTGAGGAAATTGACTCTGACGGCTCAGGAACTGTTGACTTCGATGGTAAGTCACACTTACAATCATAAAATATAAAATGTTTAGAATCTAATAAAATCTCTCTGTATCTCAAAAAGATGTCGCAGAGGTTCAATTTTTTTTGGGCTATCTGAATCTACCAGTGTTTTTACAAAATTCAATTCCACTTAAGAAGCTTAATTTTTTTATTAAATTTTTATTAAAAATTGCATGTTTTTTAACAAAAAGAACATGAAACGGCAACAATAACATCGTTTATGGATCAGAAAAGATCGGCTTTTCCTAAATTGGTTGGTTTTTTTAATTTAATATTTATCGTGTTTTTCATAATTATTTTGAGGAAAGACAGCCATGTTTTTCTTTGAATATTTTAGTCAAAATAAATTATTTTCACGCCACTTTATTCCTTAGGCTAAATTGTTTTTTATAGTATAAAAATTCGTAAATGTGAATTTATTGAAGTAGCTTGTCGGTATAAAATTTTCAATAAATATTTTTGCATACGTCCATGTCCAGTTTCCAGGAAAACATTTTTTTAACTCATTTATAAAATATCTACCTGCTGCCTGTTACTCAGCCGCACTAAAATTATTCACCCAGTTTGTGGGATAAAACGGCAGCATCAAATTGGCTTCCCAATTTTATGGAAATATGGAAGAAAAAGGCATGTAGTGCCGACCCCAAATAAATTGTGATAAGGGGAGGAGAATGATGATGATTATGGCTTCCCAGAAGTAATGTAAAAAACTGTTCAATAATTTAGGGTTCCGTAGTCAACAAGGAACCCTTATAGTTTTGCCTGTCTGTCTGAAATCTGAACATTAATAAAAATAAAAATAAATTGTAGGTTGCATGCACCTTGCACGTAAAGTCGTGACGATTTTTTTTTTTTGGATATCTTCCCTACACGTACCTAAAGTCTAGATGATTTTTTTTTCTCGTCTATCCCATGGTGTGGAGTATCGATGGATATACCGTTCAAGAATATTGCGGATCTGTGAAAACCATTTTTCTATTCAGAGAACCGTTTGCGTAATATTACACTTTAAAGTGCTAATTTTTTTATATAATTATTTTATTTTATTTTTATTTTACGATGGGTTTGCTCTTGACTCTAGTCTAGGTCAGAGGTGACAGAGAATTTTGACAATTTTTGTTGTCCGAGGGGGTACAAGGGGGAACAACAAAAATTAGCACTTTAAATCTTAATATTCCCCCATTCTAGCTAAATGGTTGTTTTTGGATATGTGAAAAAGTTTACGGGAGTAGGTAGTATAATGTTGAAGATAAAGGGAAAATAATCAAAGAAAAGTAGTCTTTAAAATTAGTATTTTAAAGCTTAATATTCCCCCCCCTTCTAGCTAAATGATTGTTTTTGGGTATGTGAAAAAAATTACTGGAGTTACGAAGATAAAAGGAAAACAATCACAGAAAAGTAGGCTTTACATGATAACGAGTAATAATCAACCAACTTATATTTGCACTTGGAATGTATGGGAGAACATGTATTTCAACTACAATATTAAGTTTGTTCTTGGGATAAATTCGTCCCAACTACAGAACCCTTCATTGTGAGTGGTCCGAGATGCACTTTGTCGGTTTTTTTGCATTGACTTAGCTTGTAAGTGCCTACTGCTGAATAGGACCTTACCGATGTACTGTTAAAGGGAAAATTACCATTACAAATTGGTGGAAGCAACAACGCATACAATATATATTTAAAGATAAACTTCTCCTTTCTGTTGGGAATAATTAAATAGATACCTTAATTGCCTTTATAGCTTTGGAAGATTCAGTTAAGATGTCTCATTCTTCTCGGTCTTCACACACATCTCAATAAAATGTATCTAATAAACTACATCGTTTTAAATATAGCCCTAGAGGTAAGGTTAGTGACAGATTCTTAGCCAAATCTAAATATAGTTGCTACTACCGCAACATTCTCGTTACAGAGTCGAGTTCAGCTGGTTTGTTACTAAATTGATTACAGCGAACTAATTTACGATCTACAAATCGCATGTTCTGTGTAGTTTATCTCGAGCCTATAAATTATTTCACAGTAAACTGAACCAAAATAATGTTAAATCTAGGAATATTTCGCCGCCCCCGCAGAATAATCATAATCAATCAATCAAAATATTTTATTTCACATAAACCTACATGGGCACTTATGAAACGTCAGAAGCTAGGTGCACGGTTCCAATTAGTCGTTTCCTATGGAGAAGAGCCGGCAACAAACTCCACGGTTACTCTTTTAGAAATAATTGGCTTTACAATATTATAAAATAACAGTGATAATAGGTATGGGAGGACAGTGTAGGCCTTTCAACAATTACCAGGTACTTAACAAAATAGAAAACCGCCAACAAATCTACACTCTAATAGGCCTACAACGTTCTCACATTCACAAAATATAAAATAATCTAAGTATATAAAATATTAATGACATGATTGAATAAACGCGTAAGTGCTATTGCGGTGGTTTTGATGTTAATCCTTATTAATAATAATAAAAACAATCTTTATTAAAATAAATTAGAGCTACAAAACCTATGAAGCCTCAGAAACCCAAACTAGGTAAAAACTTGTGTCAGATTTCAGCGCCTTCTCCCAATTCCTTACATTATTTTCAATGAACATGATAATAGTAATATATTGGTCAAAATACATTACCTCAATTTTGCCAGATTTTTATATCAAGTATTTACGAAGCTATCGAGATTTCAAACGGCATTGTCCATTGCGTGTTTATTTTGGTGCAGATTTTAATACTATAATCCCGCAACGTGCAATCGCAATATAGTTATATTCCTACCGATATACTAGACGATATTATTATCCAGAACAAAAACTTAATCACCCATTACATTATCGAAAACCTTACGACTGCACCAGAATAAACGTGTAATAGTCCATTAACGGTATCATTGTACTGCGAAAAACGCAAAGAAAATTCAAGCAATACCAAATAGAAAAAAAAAATCTATAGTTGACAAGAAAAATAAAGCTCAGAGTAACATTAACGATAAAAAAAAAACTAATATATTCCTGTAAAATGTTTTTTTATCAATAATTTTAAAACGGTACCTGTTTAACACATATTAATTAGATTATCTTCGGAAAAATAAAGAAATTAAACGACATAAAAAACAAACTTCTATTCGTTGTTGTTATAAAGTTATATCAATATATCAATTTAGTTTATTTATTTTTCCTGTAAAATTGTTTTTTTACACTTTTTACACTTGCGCGTTTATTCTGCGGCGGTGATTTGAATTTAGTTATCTTTGAATATATATTATCGTATTTATCATACAAAATACTATCCTAGGTACTATCGCGGACAGATGAATCGGCTCACTTTCAAAACAAAATCCCTTGCTCACGGTGCCCACATCTGTTTACCTCCCCTTTTTGCATCGACCAATAAAAAAAAAACTACATATGAATATTTTCTTTAAATAAATTTCTCAGCCTCGGTTACAATGATCACAGATGTCTGACCATCCTTTTTCGAACAATAGGAATAGAACAATAAAAGACCTAATGACGAGAAACAGAACGAAAACCGAGTGCTGCAAGCGGAGTCCTTACGGTGGTAGTTCAATTCGGCTGTCCGCGATAGTACATATTGTATTCTCGATGTAGGCGCGTTCTTCGCTCGTTGTATATTTTTTGCAACCAAAACAAGCGTAATGTATGTGATCATCTTTTTTTTAAGGAGGTACGTCCAATTCGATTGGCAAAAATTAGCAAAAAATTGCGATTTTGGCTATTTTCCTCAGTATGCACACTTTTGCTTTTAATGGTGTTATAACTAGAAATCTCTTTGTTTTCAGAATTCATGGAAGTCATGACTGGCGGCGACGACTAAGCGACTGAATAACTACCGAAGGGTCTGCTCATCCAAGAATATGAAGGAATATCGTCATGAATACTGACATGATACCAAATTATCATTTGACATGTCTTCGAAAGCTACCTTTATCCAACGTGAACCTTAAACATCTCCATTTATTTAATTAGTTATTTATACTATAATAAATGATTTTGCTATTAAATAAGTCATAATTCTATTACTGTATTTATTTATTTATATGTTATCCACATTAATGTTGTAGATACTTGCAAAAATATTATCTCGTGACTGAGAAGAAATTATGAAAATCGGCTCAATAGCGAACCTTGGTAAGTGTGTCCAGAATTTTCTAATACCTTTTATAATGTTTCATATTGAGACACGAAGCAACAAAATTCGATCTAAAGAAAAGCGGCCACATTCCTCTGTATCGTATTTTGTTGCTTCGTGTCTCAATATGAAACTTTATAAAAAGAATTAGAAAATTCTACCGAGGTTCTTTATTGAGCCGTTTTTCATAATTCCTTTTCGGTCACGAGATATATTCGCTGAAAATGGGATGAGCAGGCGTTTAAAGAAGCTAAGTGAATTCTCCTGGGCGAGCGAGTGTTACCCCATTACGAGGAGAGGCAAACGCTCGTGCTCGCGCTAGACACTTGTGCGTATGGGCTAGGCGCACAAAGCACCATCAATACTTGTTTGGTAGGATTTTTAGTCTACGCACCGACCATCAGCCGTTGACGCACATTTTTGGTGCTAAGGGTGGTATTCCACAGACCGCTGCCAGCCGGCTACAGCGGTGGGCGGCGCACATAACCGTATACGACTTCACTGTATACATGGTGGGGGACAGCCCTCTGCAGACTGATGGGGTGAATTCAGTGTCATATATCATACTAAGATGACCGGTACATGATATTATTTCAGGGACGTTATGGGAATCCAATAAAGTTGACGTGGCATAACGCACGTAGCAAACGGCAGCGCAGCCAGCCTTCGGCCGCCCATCCCGCCACGAGGCGCTGGTAGTAGAATGAACTCTATAGCAAGGCAGAAAGTGCCATTGCTGTTTATTTTTTTTATTTTTGCTGTTTTATTTACATACATAGTGCAGCGTACAAAGTAATTTTACATTTAAATAAAGGAATAGTAACTGAAAAAATGATTTAAAAAAATGAAAATTTTCCTGAGAAATTTTCCGGTGGAATTTGATTCTAAATAAGGAGCTGAATGCACCCTGTTAGTTTGCGGAGGGCTGTCCCTTACACCCTGTATAGCTGTAATTTGTCCACTTGGATGACAATGGGTCGGCCGATGCTTTATCGAGGCTTCCACTACCTCAGGAGGGTCGCTTAGTGGACGTAGTCACTTACATACATTTATTAAAGGAAACAATTCCAATTAGCTTTAAGGATATTGCTAAAGAGACGGAGAAAGATACGTTGTTGTGATCAAGGTTAAAGGTTATGTCACATTTGATTGACCGTTGACAGTGTCGGAGACCGAGAGGCCGTATTTTGCAAGGAAACAGGATTTAGTCATAGAATTAGGATGCCTCATAACCACAGGACAGGACAGGACAGGACAGGATCGTTATACCGAAAGCATTACAAATACAAATTTTAGATGAAATTCACGATGGGCTCTTAGGAATGAATCAAATGATGAATTTGGGAAAGAATTATGTGTATTGGCCCAGTCTAGATTGGGACATAGAGGAAGAATGACTACACCCTTGCGAGGTTCTCGCTGCATCCGTGCCAGCGAGTATATGCAGACTTTAGGGATAGTGGGGGAAAACGGTTTTTAATTATGGCGGACGCAAACTCCAAATCGAGAGAAGCTATTGCGACGAGTAGGACGGACGCGCAGGCGACTATCGCAGAAATGAGAACAATGTTTGCCCGGTTCTGCCTACTGTCATTACTCATCACTCTCACAGGAATTTAAAACGTGTTATAAGATTTTTTTATATAACACTTAACGCAGGTAAACTGTGCAGCCGAAAATGTGGAAAAACCGTTAAGAAAGCGATCAAACGTACATTGTATGACAGCGAGGTCGGCCACGGCACTTTGTAAGTTTTCATTCCAGTATCATAACTGTCAACCGTCATAACTGTCCCTATTTCTTCCCGTGGGTGTTCGTAAAAGGCGACTAAAGGACTTACTAGAGAATGGGCAGCAGCGTTCTCTATGCATTTTTAACACCATACTGCGATCGCCAACCCGCCTGCCAAGCGTGGCGATTATGGCCCCCCCAATTGGGTGAGGCATATGTCCAGCAGTGGACGTCATTCGGCTGAAATGATGATGATGAACTGTCAACATGCAACTACTGGTGTCTCCTCTTTTTTTAACTTTTCCCGTCACGCTCTGGGCAGAGCGGGAGGGCGTGTCAGACTTTTACTGACTAAAACCCACCCTTGTTCCTTCAGTTGCCTGTATGCCAGGGCCACGGTATCCCTTTCGGACAAACCCGCAACTCTGGCAGGCATCAGTCCTAGTGGACCCCGTCAGTTCGTGCTGTCATCTCTTTGAGACGCGCGTGGAACACAACGCGTCGTCGACCCGGGCCTGGTCCTTATCGGACGGCGAGCTGCCGATTGCTCGCCATTCGCAAGCCCGCGCCTGCTGTGGCCGGGAATCGGCTATCGACTCCTGCCACCCAGGGCGTCTCCTGCGGCGACTAGGGGCGTGAGGGTGCACAGACTGCTTCTCCCTCACGCGTTCCGCTGATTCCGGTTCCGCAAACCATCTACTTGATGGCAATAGGCTCGACCCCTATTACATGGGACTTAATACAAACAAAACACGACTGGAGAAATGTGGATTTATTATTGGTACACCACTGCTTAACCCTTCGGGGAATAGAACCGTAATGTTATGGTAATAAAAAAACAAGATAACTACAAACTACTCGACCCGTGGTTGCATTTATCTGGCAGGGAATCTCACACATGACACTTCACAGGTACACTTCGTTAAGAGCAGTTAAAGCCGTCAGCGTCGGGCGGAAATACAGTCGACCGCAATACAAACACTGCTAGACACTACCAACCACGACTCACGGACCACTCTCACGGGAGATAGTGACTGATACGGTATTATACCAGCTACAATTAGGAACTTGGTCCACCGACGACGAGAGAGCGAGTAGATATCATCGAATTTCGCGTTTTTTTATTTATTTATTTTTTCTTGCAAAAAACTTGGAAAGATTGTAGGTCCTGTATACGTAAAAACTACATGATCATTATATGTAATTGAACATGTACTTACCCGTACATGTTCAATCTAGTAAACAGTAAATACATTCCTATTGTGGCGTTTTTAGTAAGGTCGTTATCATTCAATTCAATTTAAAACATGAATATTGCAGAAAATATTATAAGGAACTGGCTAATGATGAAAAATACTGCAAGCATTTTTCATCAAAGAAATTATTTACAAACAAGGTTATAAATAATTGAATCCCGTCGTTAGAAATATTCCAGAATATCAAAAAAAAAAAAAAAAAAAACGGCGGTAAACGACGCTATGAAGTTCGAATGCTCATGAAGCTACGAACAATTTTTTTTTTTCCGAGTGGTTATAAATGATACTTTATGGCTGGATTCTTAATTTAAAACGAAAATGGCAAATATTACCTAAGAGCTTTTGCCCGCCGTTTCCCCCGCGTCGATGTCGGTTACCGCGTAAAAAAGTAGCCTATGTCAGACAGATAGACCGAGTTACTTTCACATTTATAATATTAGTATGGATTTATTTCTCGATATACAGAAAAGTTTTTAATCAGTGCGCAAATTTTGACAAATTAAACTTAAACGTGTTTTATTATTAAAACACGTTTAAGTTTAATTTGCCAAAATTTGCAAAATTTGTAAAATTTATCTCTTTTGGTGTATAAACACCTATTTCTTATTTTGATATGTATTAGTACGAAAAATATGAAGTTATCGTTAACGAAAGATGTTCATTTTGAAACTGGTATAATGGATACTCGACGAATCGATGGATTCCCGTTCAGTGAAGCGGGACGCAGTAGTAGGTACTTATCAGCTGTGCGCTCGCCCATTGATATTATTACGAATAGATTGTATTCATATTTTGCTGATATCAAGTTGACAAAAAAAAAAAAAACATTGAACAAATAATGGAAATTACTTATTACTATTACTGATACTGAACCACCAAAAAAAATTGGGCACTGGTTAAAATTCATCCTGTAGGTACTGTCACGATAATTTGTCTAATTAATGGAGCTTTTGACTCATTGATATAGGTACTAAAAAAACCCTATCGACTACTGAATTCAGCACTATCAGGAACTAAGAACTAGTAAATATCAAATACATACCATAAAGAGTCATTATGAAAATGAACCTAAGTCCATCGTTGTTAAGTTTTTTCTTCAGAGAGGAGGAGCAAAATCTTGAAATGGTATTTATTGATACCATTTCAAGATTTTACTCCTCCTCTCTGAAGAAAAAGTCGGATAAGAGTTGAGTTTACGAATTTCTAGCTAATATTCAGTCAACATTTAAAAAAATCCACATAACAGGTTTCCTGATTAAATACCAATTTTGTTGGCATAATTTCACATTTGATTAGTTTATCAATCTATACATAAGTACTTATAATAAAATGGTAGCAAAGTCAAAACTGCTCATTAAAATATTTTTGAAAAAAAGAAAAAAAAAAAAGTTATTGCTCTAGCAATGACTCAGATGCCGACAATTTTAGATTTTTTGTCTGTTTCACTGTCCCAGCATCACGCAAATACTACTGGATAGATTTTGTTCAAACTTTGCAACGAATATTCCATATACGTTTTATCAATATATAGGTTATAAATTGATAATCCGATCAAGCCCATCCCTTGCTGTCCTCCCCCAGCGGCGCCCTAAGCCAAGGTCCGTACCCCCCTTGGGGGCGCCCTTAGCGTAGTCGCTTAGTTTTTAAGTGTTATGCCCTGGCTGGAGGCCTTAATATATTTTTTATTTTTTTATTGAGGCACCCACAGGAATGTCCGATTAAGCAGTAGAGAATCCTTTAGGTTGAACAGTGATATGCCATTCACAAAAAATAGGCTATAAATAAATTATCTTGCTATTTTTCATAGAGGATGAGCAATATTTCTTTATGTTAGTATTCTTCTATAGTTTATCGCTAATTGTAAAAAGACAAACCAAACGTTAGAATATTGCAAATAGTTACAAATTTAACCTTTTGGCCCACGTTCGCACGTGGAATAACCATTGGTTAATGAAAGTAATTTATTTGAAGTTAGTTATTGGTAGAGATGAGTCCGATATCATGTAACATGTAAAAATCATCGATATTTTAAAATCATTTCATCATGTAATGACAACGAAAAAATCAGCAATGCCTAAATCATTACTTGAATGAACGTGAACTTCGGTGATTCCGACGAGCCGTCTCGGCGCGACGTTGCGAGGCTACGCGATCGGCGACACTGAAGTCACAGAAACACAGAGAGTTTTGATAAAATGCCCGGTGTTGGGCGCATAATGATAATTCCACTAAGCCGTTCCGCGATCATTTCAGCACTCATCATTGAAGTGGCGTTACGTATACATACTGAAATAAAAATCATTGATGATTTTGTCATTGTTCCAGTCATCGATATATTTTTATCATAGTCATGCAGTTGACAGGTTCTGTATATTTATGTAATAAAATACGAACAATTATAAAGAGCAAGACATTCCTTTGTTCTGTTAAAAATTAAAACTATCAGTTACTAATTTCAAATAAACAACTGTATCAATTAATATCAAAAGTAAATTATGTACATTATATTCCTTTGTTTTAAAGTAATTCTTAACTGTTGATTCAATACTCTTTAACGGAACTTCCGGCGTGAAATATTATTGTTTGTTACAAATATCTGTAAAGTCAAACTAAAATATATTAATTGCAAACTATGAATTATCCACTTACAATATAATGTAAGTTAATATGTGATTTAAAAAGGTAAGCTATTATCTAGTATTTTTGTTTGTTATAAGTTTATAAGTTGATCAATTGAATTAGACGTTCGGATATAAAAGCGATGGACAGTGCGCTGTCTAGTCGAGTTGCTCGGTAGATGTTCAAGTGGTTGGTTCGTCCAGGTGTCACGTAAGTTAAGTAATTTGATATTATACCTTAATTATTGCCTGTTATGATTATGTTGTTGTGTAAAGTATATTATTGCCAATATTGGTAATGTGTTAAATTGTTTAATGGAATACTCATGTTCCTACCTTTATATTATTATAACAATGTTGCTATTAATCTGAGTAAAGGTCCAATAGATAGAATTATCTGTTTTGAGATAACGGTAATTTATGATAGAATACTTAATGCTGTTTCCGTGGAGTTTCTATTCCGTTCTTCTCCACGAAGACCTAGTTTTGGAACGGACAACTAGCTTTCTCAGTAACGTTACCTTGACAAGCCTAATTGAAATAAATGCCTAGTCTTGTCTTTCTGTGCTTTTCTTTATAAAACCCTTTCCCTACACACCATATTCATAGGGACTTTCATACATAGTAAACTACTAGTTACCATTCTGATACACAAAGCTTGCTAATAAAGTGGCTATCAATACCTATAAATGTAGTTTACATTTAGAATCTGACACAGTCATGATACAGAAAAATCATCACTCAGCCCATTAATAAGAGCGCTGGCCAACTGCACAATCATACCATACCATTTTTACGTGACGCGAACTAATACAACGTATGGTTTTGAGGTTGGCCAGCCCGCTTTTTACGTGACACGATCTATAATATAAAGTTACAGTTGTGCGGTTGGCCACCGGTCTTTCTACGTGACGAAGAATTGTACACAGTACGTACTCGCTTTCTTTTACAAATTTTTTGTTCGATTGATCGACTTTGGCCTACGATGTACAAGCATAGTTTGGCTGATGACCGATTACGTGTATTCGAGAAGGTGACTAATTCCTTCCAAGAAGCCTGAGTCTTTAAGTTAATATAAACATACCGAACTACTGCTGTTCGTCAGGAATAATCTGTAAGAATGCAACAGTCAGTGTTGTAGTATTGTGCCATTAGGTAGTACTCGTATATGCAGGAACACAGGCGTTGACAAATTCACTAAAAAAGAAAAACTTCACAAGCATTGGGAAATCGCTACTGAAGGCTGCGGGTGTCGACGTCAGGACGAGCTGCATCGCACACGGATAACTGTACGTCGCTTGTTCCCGCTTCATCAGTCCTGACTCTCTTTATATTTTGGCTGCTGAGACCAAAACTATATACAAACGTAGTATACGGGGAAGTTTTATAGAGTTGAGACTGTTATTTTAGTATATTGTGGTGTCTTACGACATCCACGCGAACGAAGTCGCGGGCAGAAGCTAGTTTCCATTTCATTTAGATAAGTGGCTGTCGCTTCGCACAGTTTTTTTTTCGTATCGATTTTGAAGTTTACTTTTCTGCATACATTTAGAGATCTGCTTGTCAATATGCTATTCGCATCAATAATGCAACGAACTACAGTAATCATGTTTAGATGTGAGCGAGACGCTACGCTAAGTAAACACGCGAGATGTTTGATATTCTGCAATATTTCTAACGAGGGAATTTTCTGATTCAGTTATTATAACCTTGTTTGTAAATAATTTCTTTGTGCAAGCATTTTTCATCATAAGCCAGTTCCTTATAATATTTTCTGCAATATTCATGTTTTAAATTGAATTTAATGATAACGAACTTACAAGAAACGCTACAGTAGGAAAGGAATCCAATAAAATGCGAGATTAGTTTATACTGGAAATGCATAGCTTGATAATATGTAGCCGTGTGTACTAGGTAACTGATAAACCATCCGTTTTTCGACCCCTGGGGGTCGAACCAATGATCTCGATGTACAGGAAAAGTTTTTAATCAGTGCGCAAATTTTGACAAATTAAACGTGTTTTATTATACACCTATTTCTTATTTTGATATGTCTTAGAACAAAAAAATGAAGTTATCGTTAACGAAAGACGTTTATTTTGAAACTGGTATAATGGATACTCGCCGTGAAACGCGCTGGCGGCGCGGTCAGTGAAGCGGAACGCAGTAGTAGGTACCTATTAGCTGTGCACTCGCCCACTGATATTATTACGAATAGATTGTATCCATATTTTGCTGATTTCAAGTAGGACCAAAAAAAAAAGTATTGAACAACCACCCAAAATTTGCGCACTGGTTAAAAACTTATCCTGTATAGTCGGAACACTGTTTTTATGGCCCAATAAAATTTGATTATTGCTTTAATTTATTGCATGCAACAGGCAAATAAATCGCACAGTGTAATTCATATATGGGCAAAAACCAGCCCGCGGGCCGGTTCCGGCCCGCTGTAAGATATGATCCGGCCCGCGAGACATTTTGAAAAAACCCAGTTAAAAAAATATTACATTAGGTACTTATACTCACGGGAGTGACAGTGAGGCGGCAAACATCAAATCCTTTGATGTTTGCCGCCCATTCGGCTTGCTCGATCAAATTCTTTGAGGTTTGCCGCCTTACGGGCGACAAATCAAAAGATTTATTGCTTCTCAATTATTCTAAACTAGTTTATTCCAGATTATTCCTTCATTTTGCCTATATAAGCAGGTGGATGGCCCAAACGTCAGTTCAGTTCTATTTGAGCTACCGAGGTGATAACTTGGACAAGCGATAACCTAGCGAACTGCTCGAGCCGTCAACTTGCTTTGTGACTTTGTGTGCATCTTGAGTGGTTACTAACTATAGTTTGTTATTAAGTTTATTGAACGAAAAGTAAACAAAAATGATGTCTGGTGGAAAGAAACGAAAAGTAGATACAGAGGGTCGCCAGTTTCAAGAAAAATGGACTGAAGAATTCTTTTTTCTCTTGCACAATGGTAAGCCTATTTGTTTGCTGTGTAATGAATCTATTTCAGTAATGAAAGAATTCAATATAAAGAGGTATTACTCAACTAAGCATGCTACGCTGCATTCACTGACAGGACAATTAAGAACAGACAAAATCCAGAAGCTTACCGCAAATTTGGAAAAACAGCAACAAATGTTTCATAAACAAAGAACACAACTTGATAATGTTGTGAAAGCTAGTTTTATAGTTAGCTCAAAATTGGCAAAGGCATTAAAACCATTTACCGAAGGAGAATTTATCAAGGAGTGTAAATGTTAGAAGTTTGCAGTATTTTGTGTCCTGAAAAGAAAAATGAATTTGCAAAAATTAGTTTGTCAAGACGAACTATTGTTCGACGTATAGAAATGATGGCTAATGATATAAAAACAACATTGACTGACCGTATGACTGGTTTTGAATCATTTTCCATAGCATTAGACGAGAGCACCGATTTGTCTGATACAGCTCAACTGGCTATATTTATTCGAGGTGTTGATAAGGAGTTCACTGTTGCTGAGGAATTGCTTGCTTTACAGCCGCTTAAAGGAACCACTACAGGAGAGGATATTTTTATTGAAGTTCAAAAGGTATTCACAAGTTTTGGCTTGCCATGGTCAAAATTAATTGGAGTATGCACTGATGGTGCACCTTCTATGGTCGGCTTACGTAAAGGGTTCATCGGAATTTTGAATGAAAAAGCAACAGAATTAAATGTGCAAAAAGATGATTTGATAGTCCTTCATTGCATTATCCACCAACAGAACTTTGTTCTAAGTCCATTCGACTCCAGAATGTTATGAATGTGGTAGTAAAAACCATCAACTTTATTCGATCCCGAGGGCTTAACCATCGTCAGTTCAAGGCGTTTTTTGATGAAATATCAGCTGAATGTAGCGACGTAACATATTATTGTGAAGTCAGATGGCTGAGCAAAGGTAAAATGTTGAAACGGTTTTACAAGCTTAGAAATGAGATAGCAGACTTTATGAAAATAAAAGATAAACCACTAACTGAATTAAGTGACCCAAAATGGATATGTGACTTAGCATTTCTGGTCGATCTTACAGGCTATTTGAATGATTTAAATTTGAAATTTCAAAAACAAGGACAGTTAGTAAATGATTTGTACAGCCATTTGAAAGCGTTTCAGATCAAACTACGCTTGTGGGAGTCACAGATGCTGTCTGGTAACAGTTACCATTTCAACACGCTCTCTGCGTATGAAAATATTGCTTATGCTCAATATGCTAAAGAACTCAAGTTACTGGCGGAACAATTTTCGAACAGATTTAGCGACTTCAAAAACATGGAAGACTATTTCAATTTATTTGCTACTCCTGCAAAATGTAATGTACAAAATGCTCCAATACACTTACAAATGTAGTTGATCGAGATTCAAGAAAACTCACTCCTAAAATCGAAATTTGAAGACGTAGAGTTGTGCGATTTCTACAAAAAATACCTAGAAGAAGCCAATTTTCCGCAGCTTAGAAAATTCGCAAGAAGATTGATTTGTGCGTTTGGCAGTACTTATAAATGCGAACAGTTCTTTTCATTGATGAAAGTTAATAAATCAACACATCGTACAAGACTGACTGACGATCATTTGGAAAATTCTTTACGTCTTTGTATCAGTGGAATTAATCCAAATATCGATGTATTAGTTTCCCAAATTCAAGCTCAAGTATCTCATTGATTTCGGTGTATTTAACTTTCGTAGTTTGTAATAATTGCAAATTTAACGATTTAATTCTAATGTAAATTTTTTTTAAATTTCATTTCATTTTGTTATTTTAATAAATTGTACTATAATAACATTGTCGTATTATTTCATGTCTAATATCTATCGCAAAAAATATTATTACTACTTTAAAATGCACTAAGTACTTTTAAACGCGGCCCGCGAACGTATTTGCATGCTAAAGTTTGGCCCTCAACATGTCAAAGGTTGCCCATACCTGGTGTAAATAAACGTGCACCGTGTACGCGTGTGAATGGTGCAATCACATATGCGCCGGTATGTGATTACAGTCACACACATGCGACATTTCAGCTGTCTCTGGGATCGCAACGCATCTGTGATGCCTCTTGTATTGTTGATACTTACCACCGGAATAACGATCTTAATTTTTTGAGTGGGTAAATATGATATTTTATGGTTGGATTCTTACTTTAAAACGGAAATGGCAAATATTACCTATTTGTTCCCCGATATAGGTATAAATGTCACGACAAGTTGTATTACTGACTTAAGCACTAATAGAACGTGAAAGAACTAGAAAATATCAAAGACTTAAATATGAAACAGAGACATTATCAAATTGGTCCTCAATCCAACATTATACTCGTATGGTATGCCACGCTATTGACACCGTAACGATAAGTCATACAGCAGGTTGGTACAATCCATTTTCAGTAACTGTATAGTTTTCAATGGAACACCCAAGTAGATGTACGATCTCATAACACTTTTTTTTTGGGTGGGGAATTATCAAATACTTCTCCCGCTCTGGGCGGAGCGGGAGGGCATGTCAGACTTTTACTAACTAAAACCCACCCTTGTTCCTTCAGTTGCCTGTGTGCCAGGGCCACCGTATCCCTTTCGGAGAAACCCGCAACCCTGGCAGGCACCGGTCCTAGCGGACCCCGTCAGTGCGTGCTGACATCTCTATGAGTCGCGCGTGAAACACAACGCGCCGTCGACCCGGTCCTTGTCCTTACCGGACGGCGAGCTTCCCATAGCTTGCCGTCCGCTAGCCTGCGCCTACGGTGGCCGCGAATCGGCTATCGATTCCCGCCGCCCAGGGCGTCTCCTGCGGCGACTAGGGGAGTGAGGGCGCACAAACAGCCGCTCCCTCACGTGTTTTGCCTCCTCCTTCGCAGCATTACTGCTTTGCAGACGGAGGTGACTGCCTCCCATGCACTCTCGTCCATAAAACACCTTAACTAGTGATTCGATTAGTCTAATTTTGGCGCCCAACCTTACGTAATTTGCACACTAAGACTGTAAATAAGGGTCAATAAGATCGTCAAAAACGGGGGCTACCAAGCCATGATGTAATTTCCGCTACCGGCTCAATCTGTACTCTGTGGAGGAAGGGCCACAAGGCAGTAGCCAAACTCAGTAATCGATAATAATGGCTAAAGGGCTACAAAATTACCTTATATAATACGTTTGTTAGGTCGTGGATAACTTTTTATTATTCTAAAAGCGTGCGACCAGACATTAACTGGCGCAGAAAGGCTGATCATTGATCAGGGTAATAAATTTATTTGTTATTCATATGGTTAATTATGGAAGTATTTTTAATTGGTTTTTCTTTTAGTAAGCCTACTTAACCAAGACTTTTCATTACCTGTATTGTATTTTTTTGATGAGTTTTGCATTTTTAGATTAACGTTTAAGCTGTCCGTATTTTGTATTCATCTGATTGCAGTTGATTTATTTTTCATAGCATGTTTTTTTTTCTGACAACGCCTTTTGATTTTGCAATGTAATCAAGGAATTCATTCTAGATTCGAAATCCTCATTTCATAAAAAAAATCTCAATAACTTCACGAGTGGATCTAATGTAAGGCGCCTTGTACCAAATTCTCCCAAATTAGATTACAGATAGTTGGCTTAAGTCAGTTCCAATCAGATTACTTGGGAGCTTCAATAATTTATAAGGCGGAGTTCCAACTTCATAGCGATGTCATGTATTATTACATTTTCGCAATCATAAATATCGTGCGATAGTAAACTGGTTGATTCTGTATATTTTTCACATATTAGAATTAGTTACCCAGTTAAACGATATCAGTGCATATGTTTAATTCAAGAAGTGCCTACTGTTTAATGTCTGCTGGCAACACCAAGTAGACATACGCCGGGTATGACGTATCACGCAGTGTTTGTTATGTATCGCATTAGAATTCTTTTTTTGCGGCGTTCCTGACCTCTATCCACAGCACGGAAGAGTTGACCGGGAAAATTTTGGACCCTTCCTGGGTTGACTCTGAAGTGCCGTGCTTGACTGATGCGGTGAATGCCTGGAGAATGGCTTGCCCGGATATAGATCGGCCCGTGAATCTATCTTCTGAGAGACAGTGGGATGAGCCGCTGCAGCAGCATCGAGACCATAGCGCTCTGCAGGATGGTACGGAATAATCTTTTAACACAATCCCTAGTCCGTTTAAATGGTACGATTTATGTACCTGTTGCATGCAATAAATTGAAGCAAGAGTAAAATTGTATTAAGCCATAAAAACAGTGTTCCGACTATCGAGATCATTGGTTTCGAATCGTCCCCTACGACCCCCAGGGATCGGAAAACGGATGGTTTATCAGCTACCTAGTACAAACGCCGTGTTTTATGTAGGCTACTTGTAGTCTAAAATAAGATCAATTCAAGTGGAGCATTCGATTCCGACGTGCTCAATAAGTAGCTATTTGATTAGTCTCTTATTTAAGATACACCTACGTATATGTTTATGCAGTGTATCATGCATATAAAGAAACTGTTTATAGCTCGAATGCACTCTATGATCATTATAACATGTACTTACTTACCTGTACGTGTTATAATCTAGTAAATAGTAAATACATCCCCATTTTGGCGTTTCTAGTAAGTTCGTTCAGCAAAATGTATTTCAAAACATGAATATATTAGAAAATTTTATAAGAAACCGGCTAATGATGAAAAGTGCTTGCCCAAAGAAATTACGTTCAAACAAGATTATAAATAACTTAATCCCCTCGTTATGTTACAGAATATCCTACCTCTCGCATGTTTACTTAGCGTAGCGTCTTGCTTAATCTAAACGAGATTACTGTTGTTTATTGCATTATTGATACGAATAGTGTAGGTATATTGATATGCAGACTTCAATGTATCCAGAACAGTAAACTTCAAAATCGATACTGAAATATCTGTACACAGCAACAGCATCGTAGCTAAATGTAATTTAGATTCCGTATTTTTATTGGAAATTGAAAAACCAATCAAATGTGAACTTCCGCTAGCTGATGCCGACAAAATTAGCATTTTTTCAGGCAACCTGTTATGTGGATTTATTTAAATGTTGTCTGAATATTGGCCAGTAATAATAAATATAAACTCAACTCTTATCCGCTTTTTAGTGTTTCCATTTCAAGATTTTAGTCCTCTTTAAAGATGATAAATGATAAATGATAAATGATTTTATTTCTGTAAGTAGGTTTTTACAAACACTTTTACACGTCAATCATATTTTAAAACTAGATGAGGTCGGCGTTTCGTATCTGACTACTCTGAGAAGAAAGACCGAAACAAACTCAGAGATCACAGTCTCTTTTAAAGTCCAGACATAATCTTGGTCAAATCATGTGAAGACCATGTAGATTGGTGTCTGAAATGGTCTTTTGAAGAAAGAACCACACAGATTGAGTGGACCTATCCATTCAGTGCACGCATTTGTCAGTAATCGTGCAGCTCAACTCAGAACATAAGGAGCTCAACGATTCGACGAACAATACCAAAGAAAGGACATTTGGGCAGGCCGCATAAATTACTCAAACTGCCATACCATGATCAGAGAAAAAAAAAAAAATACTGAGAAGAAAAAAATAAAAATAAAGACCCACATAGTCTTCACATTCACAATAATTAAAATAATAATATTATACTTCACAAGTAAATATTCATGTCAATGTGTATAAAGCAATCACAATTAAAAAAGTTTCAATATGTAAAATTTGGAGCAGCTCAATCCCAAGCCTTTTTGTCCTCAATATAATCTTTAATGGTATAAAAGGCTTTCTGGCACAACTTACGTTTAATGAATGATTTGAATTTATTAATGCTTAGATCTTGAACGTGGCTTGGAAGTTTATTATAAAAGCGTATACATTGACATCTGAACGAACCACCTATTTTCTTGAGCCGAGTTTTAGGTACAACATACATGTGTTTGTTCCTAGTATTTATATTATGGATATCACTGTATTGTTTAAACAATTTTATGTTTTTATGGGCATATAAAAGATTTTCAAAAATATACTGAGAAGGCACAGTCATAACATTAATTTCCTTAAATTTCTCTCTGAGAGAGTGTCTCGAACTTAATTTATAAATTGATCGAACAGCTCTTTTCTGCAAAACAAAGATAGACTGAATGTCGGCGGCATTTCCCCACAACAGAATACCGTAAGACATTACACTATGAAAATAACTAAAGTACACTAAACGGGCTGTCTCTAGGTCAGTTAAATTACGAATTTTTCTAACAGCGTATGCTGCGGAGCTCAGCTTCTTAGACAATTTATCTATATGTGGGCCCCACTGAAGCTTAGCATCCAAAGTTAAGCCCAAGAATACAGTGCTATCTTCAGGATTCAATTCTTCGCCCTTTATCAACACATTATTTTTCACCTGCCTCACGTGAGGCAGCGTAAACTTAATACACTTGGTTTTTTTTTCATTAAGTAGTAAATTATTAACATTGAACCAATGAACTACTTTTGAGATCGCGCTATTTACATCGTCAGTAACCAGCTCCTGACGTTTAAGTTTAAACAAAAGTGAAGTGTCATCCGCAAACAACACTATTTCATGATTATCCTTTATGAGGTAAGGCAAGTCGTTAATATAAATCAGAAACAAGAAAGGACCAAGAATTGAGCCCTGTGGGACTCCCATTGTTACTAAAGATCCGGGAGATCTTTTCCCATTAACGTCAACGCTCTGAAACCTATTACTCAAGTATGAAGCAAGAAGATCCAGAGCGGTGTTCCGGATCCCGTAGTGGCGGAGTTTCCTGATTAACGTTTCATGAAGAACACAATCGAATGCCTTGGACAAATCACAAAAGATGCCCAAGGCATCACATTTATCTTCCCATGCATTATAAATATGTCCTAAAAGTTCAACACCAGCATCAGTAGTTGAACGACCCCTTGTAAAACCGAACTGTTTACTGTGTAATAATTTATTTTTATTAAAAAATCTTTGCAATTGGTCTAACATTAATTTCTCAAAAATTTTACTAAAGGTAGGTAGTACTGAAATAGGTCTATAATTTGTGGGGTCTGATGTACTACCTGATTTAAACAATGGTATTATTTTACTATTTTTCATAAGATCGGGAAACTCCCCACAGTCGATACAATTATTAAATATAAGAGCTAAAGTAGGTGCTACAATGTCAATAATAGACTTAGCAACTTCTACAGAATTACCCCACAGATCCGCAGTCTTTTTGACGTTTAAAGTGTGAAAGGTTTTAATTATATCTCTACAGGTAATATGTTCAAAATTAAATTCTGAATCGCAAACATTAACATTTTCCTTAAGCAAAGACTCAGCAACAGAAGGTGAAGAGTTTAGGGATTTAGTAGTTAAAACGGGAATATCCGAAAATAAATTTTCAAAGGCCGCGGCGACTTGTGAGTCTGATTTTATTATTTTGTCATTAATTGATAGGCTGTAGTCAGTATTTCGGTTGCTAGACCTTCCCGTTTCACTATTAATAATATTCCAAGTCGTTTTAATAACATTACTACTGTTTTTAATCTTCGAACTCAAATAACGAGACTTGGCCATACAACAAACTTTTTTAAATAATTTTGAATAATTTCTAACATATAAATTAAATTCAGCGGTATTTACACAAGTCCTTTCATTGTACAGTTCATAAAGCCGCGTTCTACTTTTATGAATACCAATGGTAGCCCAATCACTGAAAGATGCGTTACTATTAACTGAGATAGTTTTGGGAATAAACGTGGAATGAAATTGTTTACAGTATATATAAAAAAAATCATCATATAGATGAATAGGATCAGCGTGAATAGACAAAGCTGGTAATTTATTAATTAGTTTAACTTTAAAAGCTTCCAAGCGACTTGCAGTTTTGGGATTAACAGTGATATCCTTTTTTGCCATTTTGTTATTTTGGTTTTGGATAGTAATCCGTTGCCCGCAATGATCAGAATCTAGTAAATTTATAATTTCTTTGTGGCTTGGTATAATATCCGTATAAATATTATCTAGGCATGAGGCGCTAGTAGGGGTTATTCTTGTGGGCTCCGAAAATAGGTGTACAAGATTGTAGGACTGGAACAGACTTATTATTTTACTGCAAGAACCTGATTTTTCTAATAAATTAACATTAAAATCATCACAAGTGATAATGGACTTGTTCGAGTTACAAATCTTGTGTAACACTTCATCCATTACCTTTTCAAAGCAGTCATACAATCCTGAAGGAGGTCTGTACACACTTAATACGATAAACTGCTCCAATTCTATACAGGCTATTTCAATTATCCGCTCAACAGATAGGCTCACAATATCTTTACGGTCTTTAAATTTAAGCTGGTTACTTACTAAAATTAATGAGCCACCATGTATAGTATTTACTCTGCTGAACGAACTACCAATCTGGTGATTACTAAAATTGAACAAGAACTGGTGGCTTTTAAGCCAATGTTCAGTTATACAAAGAATATCAATACTGTTACAATTCATAAATAATTCTACTTCTAAATCTTTGTTCATAAATCCTTGAATATTTTGATGCACCAGGTTGATACTATTTACTGATTTTAAACTTTTATTTTTGCAATTGTGTACATTATTGCTAGAGGTTGCCTCTGTTGTCTTAATTTCTAATTTAAATGATTATCAATGTCAATTTTTGATACCAAATTATTGGCTGAATTATTTAACATGTCATAGCATTGCTCAATAGAAGCAATTTGTTTAGCCAAATTCTTGGCTGTAATAGAAAAATAATATGATAGCGACACAGCTATCTGTCTTTTACAGTACTTTGAAAGATAGTACCTATCCTTAAAAAATCTATCTTTTGTCAAATATAAATGATTACCAACATAATTGTTAGTGTCAATTAAATGGAATGAATTGTTATTATACATCAAATTATGCAATGTCATATTCATTTCAGATCTAAAGTTGTTTTCTTCCTGTGGCAAACTTTGGCTGTATGGGAATGTGAACATCACAATTTTTCTTAAACTAAGGTTACATAATGAACTATAATATTGGAGTAATTCTCCTTTATTCACATTACCCCTATTACCAACAAAAATTATTAGAATTGTATCCTGGTTAAAATTGCATTTTATAATTTTTTTCATTATGTCAAATAAAGAACAACCAGGCATACAGTAGTTCATTATTGAGTGTCCCGGATACTTATTTGTCAACAAGTGGCCTAGATCCTTTCCAATTTCATCACAAAATAAAACTATTTCTTTATTTACACTCTGTTTAGTAAAACAATTAGTAATTGATACTGGCAAACTGGCACAAGACTGCGGTATGGTGGTATCACATATTGTCAATGAATGATCTGGTGTGGGTTCAACAGATGGTGGTTGACAACATTCACATTTGTTTGTGCTCACCAGCTCATTCATTGCCAATACATATTCCCTCATTTGGTTTTCAGAGGCTGTATATTTGATGGTCATAGAAGTAAGTTTCTCTTGTAGTTGGTCAAGTTCATACTGCAAGTCTTCTGTGTCAATTTGGTATTTCCTAGTACTTTTTTCTAAGTTAAATGAATACATATCTAATTGTTTCAGTAGATTTAACCTTTCCCTATTAAGTTTTACATTTTTGATGAAAAACTTTTGTTTTTTGACCATTTTCTTAGTTTTAACTATGTATTTGTTAATTTTTATGTATTTTTTAAGTTTATTTTTACTAGTACCTACCCTCACTAATTTACATGATTTTGAATCATCATGACCTGTTAAATCTATTGTGTAAGAGGGGTTTATTGCAGACACCATTGATGGGGCTATAGGCACCAATTCATTGAAAAGACTTTGATTCAACGAGGCAGTGATGTTAAGGTTTGTTGTCTCAAGTTGTTCAATCTGACTTTGAGCCTCATGTAGCTGCTGTTGTAATAAATATTTGTGATTAAGAGCTTGTTCATACTCATTGCTACACTGGCTGAACCCGTCCACAACAATTTGGAGCCTGTCCCGGGCTGCTATGGCATCAGTGTGTTGAATATATAACTGAGCCATTTCTGTCTTTAACTTGCTATTCCTTTCAAGGACACCAAGGAACTCTATTTCACTTTCATCCTTTTCCCTAATCAGTTGGTCGCAGAGCTTCTTAGACGCTTTTAGTTCGCTCAAAGCCTGAGTGAGTTTTGACTCTTCAAGGCGAGCCCGCGCGCTGCGAGTCATAATCATGATTAAAGAGAAAAGAGAAGAGATTGGAAAAGAGTAGTGGATTGAATAACAGATGATTAGTTGAACGGAAAATGAAATTTAGATCGTTA
Organism: Dryobota labecula; assembly: GCA_947523025.1. NCBI lineage: Eukaryota > Metazoa > Arthropoda > Insecta > Lepidoptera > Noctuidae > Dryobota > Dryobota labecula. Next base: position 7,919,872 of record OX383292.1, read on the forward strand.
AGAAAGAAGTTCTGTCACCAAACTAATTAAGGTTATGTTTACGTTTTTTAAGGTCATTGGCATAAACTTGTAGCCGTAATAAAAGTAATCCAACGAATTGTCGGCAAAATATTAGAACGTAAACAAACTAATACCAAGTAAAATATTTAGTATTGTACCTGATACCGAGATGAAAATGCAACAATCGCTTGAGCCGGTAACTGTCACTGAATCACAATTAAAGTTTTACACTTATTTTGCACTTAATACATAAATTTAACACCTAAAACACTAAATTACGCTTTATACTAGTTAATTAATTGGAAATAGGCCTTAATAAGAAGGAAAATCTATTATTTAAAATTAAAATTACAGGGACAAATTCAAATCAGCTGTTAGCTGTAGTGTTGCCACAGGAAAAAAAAAAAAAAAAAAAAAAAAAAATGAAAAAGATGTAAATTGAACATATGTTTGTTAATGTCTCTGTTTCGTATGTCTTTGATAGTTTATAGTTCTTTGACGTCCTATTAGTACTTAAATCAGTAAGACAACTTCTCGTGACAACACTTATATCAAGAAACAAATCCAGGTTATATCTGCCTTTCCGTTTTAAAGTAAGAATCCAAACATGAAATATCATATTTACCCACTCAAAAAATTTAAATCGTTATACCTGCCAGGGTTGCGGGTTTGTCCAAAACGGATACCTTGGCTCTGGCACACAGGCAACTGAAGGAACACGTGTGGGTTTTAGTCAATAAAAGTAAAACCCACCCGCCACCCAAAGTAGTCCCGCCCAGAGCGGGAGAAGTTATTTGATAATTTCACACCCAAAAATAAAGGTGTGGTAAGTCTCAACAATACAAGAGGCATCATAGATGCGTTGTGATCGCAGACACAGCTAAATTTCGCATAAGACTATAATCAAACCGGCTTACATATATACTCTTCAAGCAGGCAACGCTACTTCGGGGTAGAAATAGGTATGGCGATAGTTGTTCCTCGGTCACAATTCTTCGCAAGGAGCTCTACTAAGACTGCAATAAGCCAGCTCTGAAGTTACATAATAATAGTCCTCCAGATCGAATTACGGCCATGGCAACCCATCTCAGCGGAGACCAGTCTTCGGCGCAGGAGATATTATAGTGCACAAGTGTGTGCGCAGACACAGTTGCACTCTCTCTTTTCTCACTCTCTTAATCCGATGGGATGGCAATCAGACACGACCGGTGAGGGATCAGGCGCAGGGTCAATGGCTTAACGTGCTTTCCGAGGCACGGGGCTATCGCACCGCCTACTTCCAAACTCCGGGCTGTGACTAAGAAACTCCTAATGATAAAACCCAATAACACACTGAAAAAAAAGTAGTTGCCACAATCAAGATTTTGTTTAGATTGACTAAACTCCATTTACTATAGCATTAGAAAAAAGAGGCTCGTAGAAGCAGGAGTGCGAAACATTTTATTCAAAGTTAAAAGTTTAGACAATTAAACTAAAAATGTTTTAACATAACTTTGATAAATAGGTCGTAATAACATCTTCATCACACATTACTTACCACGAAACGAATGAATGAAACAAACGATTACGTCGTGATGATTTAAATTTAATTAAGATTAAAGGAAATAAAAGTCTTTTTTTTTACAATAGTTTATTTAAAACAACAACTTTCAATACACAATAGTTGGTGTAACTTCTTCGTCTTCATCATATAATTTAGTCATCAGAGAATAAAGATGAAGAAGTTTCACCGACGTTACCTAATAATAAATCTTTCTACCACATCATTCATTATGCTTTAACTTTTCCTCTTCTTTAATTGCATGAGCAACGCAAGACTGCCATCGTTCTAGCGTAATACTATCCAGATCTTGTGTGAGTAATTGTTTCTCCTTGTCTAATTTGAACGTTTTGTTATGTTGAGCCACATACCCCATCATTTGAGCCCATATTAATTCTATAGGGTTGAACTCGCAGTGGTAGGGTGGGAGGCGCAATACTGAAATACCCTTCTCTCTAGCCATCTCATCTACAACAAACTTTTGGTATAAATGTCTTTGTATTTTTGCTTTTTCTAATAAAGTTGCCCTAAGATCTTTTTCCTCAAAAGGAATATTTTTGCTTTTAAACCATTCCTGTATATCTGCCTTTCGTGTAGCTGTGGTTGGCAGCTTCTCCAATGTCCTTGAGTGGTATAGCGCATTGTCCATAACAATTACAGCGCCACTCTCAATTTTTGACAAAATTAACTTGAACCATTTTCACTTTTGTCTATCGCGCTTCTATAACATATTCCCTGTAAATTGAGAGGTCTGGCTCATATGAAACAGGAAATCCTAGTACAAGAGTCAGGGCTACACAGATGATTGTGTCTTGAAGTGTAAATAAATAAATTATTATTATTATTAAAGTTGAAGGCGTCCATTTCGGAGTGGTCATCTTCATCACCTTTCTTTGCATCAAGTATTAATGCAGCATCCATTAAAAACCCTTCACAAACCCTGTGAAATAAAATTAATACAAGTCAATTATTCCGTACCCCCTATATAATTTCACTGCCGGAAATAGGTCATAGATAAATACTATAACAAAATTTATAACTTTAAAAGTTCGCTTTGCATGCGTTAATTCATAATACAATATAATATGTATTACTTAATTAATAGTCAATAACAATGGGGTGTTCATTTTTTTATGGCGAGGACAGTCCATAAAATAAATACCAGTATGACCGATTATAAGTTGGATTTTTTAAACCAGCAGATAGACCTTCCCAATGTGCTTCTTTTGAAGACTTATTATTAGTGTCATGCCATATTAGGCTTTTCGTGTGACCTGTTTGTAAGATAAAAGGTTATTAATATAAATACCATTCATTTCACGAACCAATTTTATGAAATTATGTTTAACTGTATAATTAATTATAATGTTATTGAATGCAAGAGGTCATACACTGCTTAGTGCATAAATAGCTGTTAAGAAATTTAGAAGCACTGTACCTTCATTTAGCCAAGTGTCATCTAAATAATAATATATTTTCCTTCCTTTATTCCTTAGCCTTTTTATTTCATGAAGATATTTTAGTCTCCAAAGGACGATCTCCTGCTTGTCTATGACTTCTCTACGAGTGCACTTTTTCTGCTCCGTTTGATTTATGTGAACTTTAATGTTTATTTAATTATTTTATACAGACTGCTTTTTTTAAAATCTGGCAGAGACTCGTCACTGTTAACTGCTTCCAGCATCTTGTCCAAGGTGGGCAACTCATTAATAAAGAAGAAGGAATGAATTTTCCTGCATATTCCACTAAATGTGATGTCATCAAAATCATCACGTTTCATGCGCTTCTGTTGGGGAGGGGGAGATTGCAGGCGACTTTTTATGTTGTACTCTTTGAGAATATTGGACAGAGTAGCCCGAGATACGCCTGTAAATAATAAAATCATGTGCGGAGTTTCTAAAGTATAATACATTTTATCACAATGCATGTTAGTTTCAAATATTTTTATAGTAATAATTTTATGAATCATCCTTACCGGCAACTTCTGCGATTTTGTTTATCATCTCGGTCTTATAATGAGGAGTATCTGCAGGCCAGGACTCCAATTGCTTAAAAATATTTATCACAGGTTGTTTTTCTACAGCACGCAGCGTTCTCTTTGTTTTGGGAGACATTATTATTTCGTCGGAGTCAACTTTTGGACCACGTTTTTTTCGCCGTTGGCTTTGGTCAGACTCAGCACTTATATGTTGTAAGCCACTCGGTCCCACACCGGGATCACTCATAGCTCAAAAAAAAAGTAACGTTTTGTACAAACAACCCAATGACAACACTGATAACAATACAATAACAAAGCAATAACTAAATATTATTTATTATTTTAATAAATAACAACAAAATCACGAAAATTAAACAATAACAAACAAAGTATTCACAAGTAAATGACATACATGACAATCTTAGAACATTGTCAAGTCAATTTCACAGACGACATAAACCAGTAAAATTAGTAATCCCCGGCTGTCACAGCTTATGAAGGGATTAAGTAACATTTTAGATTTGGTAGGATTATAGTGAAACAAAAAGCGTTGCAGTATTGTTGACTCCTGCTTCTTTTAGGTTTTTAGCATAGGCACTGTAATTTTAAATTGGAATGAAATAATATATCTAAATGAAAGCCACTTAATTTCATATGGTTGTTTTTTTAAATGATTACAATTAAGTGTGATAGCTGATATATAAATTCATTTTAATCGATTTGGCGTCAATCGTAACTATAACAAGTTTATTGTACTTTTGTTATAAAGTGTGCAACAAAAATAACCTTTTTTAACTTCTGTCTAATGCTAATATTATAAATGGAGTATAAGTAACTTGTTTGCATCTGAGCCTATCAAGCACAATGATCACAGCTACTACTTTTATTTGATTGAGATTTGAAACAGCATCTTGATTGGAGTTATCACAAAACCTATTTGCAGCAATCAAGTCAAAACATAGTTGCTCCAATCAAGATTATTAGATTAAAGTTTCAATGATCTTTATTGAAGTAATCAAAATGCTTGATTGACACAACTAACTTACTTTGTTACTGTTAACATTATTTTAACTTGTCTCTTTTTTAACTCATCTACAATTATGTCATGTTAAGGGTAATCGAGAAACTTGTTTGAGCGTTCAATCATTTGAACTAGTATCGCTGCAATCATGTCGTGATGATTAACTTTACTAAGATTTTGATTAATCTAAACAAGATATCGTCAATCAAGCTAAAAAGTCACTTGATTGGAGTGCATTTTTTTTCAGTGTCTTTGCCCGACCCGAGAATCGAACTAGTGGTGGGACAAAACGGTTGCAAAAAACGGTCGTCGTTGCAACTGGTTTGAAGACGGACGACGGACGACGAAACTTATCCATCATGAAATAGAATTGCGTTTTCGTCGAGTAAAATAGATGCAGTTTCTTACAACTATCAACGGGTTTGATCGTCGCATCACGAACGACAGCATTGACAACTGATAGGTAAGGTAAGGTAATACATTACCGACTGTATTTCATTGACATAAAATTCACTTTCTATTGTAGGACGGTTTGGAAACGAACGCGGAACGACGACGCGATGGACGAGATAGTGGACTCATTGCGTTTTCGACCGTATTTTCATAGACGTAAAATAAAATCGTACTAAATAATTCGAAGACTGGTTTGTGTAACGAAGACTGTTTGAACCCATGACGTAAAACGATTTCATCGTCGCAGAACACAAAACGGTCTTTGAAAACGGTTCGTCGTCACAACGCCCACTTCTAAATCGAACCTAGAAGCTCAGCAGTCACGCTTGCAATCACGAGACCAAAAGGCAGTCATAAAAAAAAATACAAATAAACAAATACATGAATAAATTACATACAGACAAAGTTGATGATGTTCGTGAGCATGTGATGCAGTTTCCACGTATGGAAATGTGAATTTGTTACCCCTTAATTGGGATCAACCATTCTAGCTATTTGTAAATTGCCATGATTGTGCCAAGCGATGTAACAATGATGTACTCTAGACTCAATACAGGCGGCACACACCCGCCAGATTTTATTGGCCGATTTTGTACCTACTTTTAAAATTGTTCCTTTTTCACTACCCCTCAAGCCACATTTTGATCTGGAAATGATCTGTTCTTCCTGCAGTGATACAACTAAAATTGAAGTATTTTTCGTTGTTTCGTGCACTTGAAGTAGAATGTAGTTCATGATCCTGATCCCACTGATAGGTACATAGCAGCGAGCTAGGCAATTGTTCGCCGACTTTGAGAGGTCACTACGAACTAACATTTTTTTTACCGTATTATGATTTTATTTATCTATGATATTCTTTCTCAGACTATGGCTTTTTGGAACTAGATACTTGTGTTAAAAAAAAAAACTCCTACAAAAATCAGTGCCAAAACCAAGGCCTATTGTCGGTCTTCAAGAAAAAATGGCCGTAGATAAGTACCTTACCAACCAACAGTTTATGTTCGATGCCTTACAACAGTGGTGTGTATGTCATCAGTCTGTGATACGCCTTATCACACGGCCCGTAGAGAAAGTGAATCAGCGTTACCGAAGATTCATGATGAACGTTCGAGTATAAATCAATCAACGGCTAATTATATCTTGGATAATTAATTTAACACTTCAGTTTAATTATAAATTGTTGATAATAGCCGCTGTTTTATCAAATAGACTTCATTTTCATACAGCACGGGAAAAAGGTGTAAAGGGCTTTAACTATTCCATGCAATACAAACCAGTCTACAATAAGTATAGACTCACCTATAAGAACCAATGTCCCTTCAAAATATAGGGAAAATAATAGGTAGCAAGCAGCATGCAGATTTCAAATGCAAATGGAGGAGGTTGAACCATCGTTTCTAAACATATATTTTTTTTTAAAGTTATTATTGAGTACTGCATATTGTATTCAAAAGCAAATTTAAAAAAAATGGAATAAATAAATGTAGGTTGATTTTTTTTTTTATTGGACCTACTAAAAGTCTGACACACAATGAAGTTAGCATGTAATTAAATGAAACTACTGCTCTTGTAGAAAAACGCACAAACGCTATGCAACGAGGGACGCCCAGAGCGTCAGCTGGGCTATGTACCAGTGGCGAAAGCACCATACAACACGATTCCTATCGGATTTTCTTCGGAGGTTTGCATCAGAAACTCAACCGCTATTGAAGAATGGCACTTTAGCTCACATGGAATCGCTTGCCGATATCGAGAGCAAGCCGCTGTATAACGGGTTACGATAGAGACAAATATAGAAAAAATGCGTCAGCGTGAAGGAGATGGAGGAATATTGCACATTTTATTTAGTTTTCACCTGTTCAACTGTATTGTATTCGATTATTTATACTTATAAATTTAATAATTTTAGAATGATAGTACCTAATATAGTTGAGTTTATTTCTGTAAAACAATGTTTTTTTTTTTTTTTTTTGTAGATATAGTCTTTTTGGTTTTCCTACATGACGATAGATGGTGTTAAATTAAGTAAATACTTTTATTTTTAAGTTAATGAATTTATTTTTACTTTAGTGATTAGTAGTAAGTTAAAACGGGCTTCGCTTCATCTTCTCTCTTACAAGAATTGACACCTCGCCGCTGCTATTGCCATTCAAAGTAACAACCACTTAGCCATTATAGTCCGTTACAGATGACTTTGTGATACTTTTTTAAAGGAACTTGGCACCGTTCCTTCAGAAAACGTTAGTATTTCCAGTTGATTTAGCTTGGACGAGCGTTAAGCTTAAAAGGCGAGGCCATGGCTGTGGAAAGCATCTGCATAGTTAGAGGATTACATAGGGATCCAAGTAAAAAAAAAAGTTAAAAAGTATTTAAAGTTCGTAATCCGGTCGACGTCATCACGTCAACACCGGCTGTCGCTGAAAACCAGCGCTGGGGCTCTGTGTCGCATAGGGTCGCAGCATTATGCTGGGCGATGGCCGGTTTGCGTGGATGTGGCGCATATTTTCCCCCAACTTGTTATTTTTTGTGTTTGTGTTCTTTCTTTTCGTCATATTTACCGCAAATAAACGAAAAAAAAAAATACGGATACATGAGTGACAGGTTTCAAAATTACAAATTCAATTAAATTTTGGTACACTAACACCAATACAAATGTCAAGAAGTCGTGGTGCTAATAGTCCAGGGGAACCCTATAATAAATGCAGATACTTTGATTAAATTACATCTGTTTTTTTCGGGTGGGAAATTGCCAAATAACTTCTTCCACTCTGAGTGGAGCGGGTCAGACTTTTACTGACTAAAACCCACCCGTGTTCCTTCAGTTGCCTGTGTGGTATCCCTTTCGGGATACGCACAACGGACCAAATGAGAGTCTAAGTGCGGAGAAGGGAGCCCCATCATCATCATCAGTGCCACGGTATCCCTTTCGGACAAACCTGCAACCCTGGCATGCTCCGGTCCTGGCGGACCCCGTCAGTGCGTGCTGACATCTCTTTACACCCTTTCCCTTTTTTCCCCGTTTTCCCTTTTTTTTAATCTTTTAATTACACCTAACGATGGAAAAATAATATGTTTGATATTGTAAAGAAACAATACATTTAGGTATCCTGATAAGGTTTGGTATATATTTTTAAATATACCAATAAGGTGCCTACGAATAATCTTCATCATCATCATTTCAGCCAAAAGACGTCCTCTAATAGACATAGGCCTCCTGCAAGCATCGCCACTTCGACCGGTTCTGTGCTTCTTGCATTCAGCGCATTCCTGCGACCTTCACAAGGTTATCGAATGAACTTCGTTTAATAATTCTCAAAAAAAAAAACCTCTTAAAAATTTATGAATCACGAGTAACAACACCAAAATTAATTTGAATTTGAAACTAAAAGGTGATGCAAATTAAAATAATTATGACTTTTGAGTTGTGATTTTATGATTGCAAAAGTACATGATTTTTAATTTAATTTTCGTTAATAATTTACCGATGAAATATTTACTCATTTATTCACGTTAGCCTTTTTCTAGAAACATGCAAAAGTGAATAAGTTCCTGTAAGGCTGTGCTTTCTAAATACTAACCCAACCATTGCCCTTCATATCGAACGTAGATTCACGCGAGACACAATACACGCGAAGCATCGAATGCTTCGCGTGTATTGTGTCTCGCGTGAATAAAAAAGTTAAAGCATAATAAGCGACTGTTAAACTATACATTTATGACGTTTAAACGTCTTTTAACTTTAAGCAAGTTTTATAAAACCCCTAACGGACTTACAAATAAATGCGGAATAAAGTTATTCTAGGAATAACTTCGGTACTTATAACCATACATCTTTTGACGTATAGACTTAGTACTTATAACTTTATTTCGTGTTTTATAAGTAAGGCGGTAATATATAGATTAGTGCGATATATATATACTATATATTATAGCGATATTTCATATTTCGATTAAGTAATATTAATAAAGGAATAAAAGCAGGTAAATATTTGACAGATATGAGTGACACGTTGTCAATTTTTACAAAGTAAACTCCTAACGCTTAGCCAGCAAAATGACATATCAGATTTAAAAAAATATTCAGACGATGCCAACATAGGCATAAGTTTTAAACGACTAATGCATAAAAATCGTAGTAGTTTTAAATTGACCTATTCAGTCATCGTACTAACCCTACCGAAGTCGATAGATCTTACAACCTTTGCATTAACGCTACACGCTGATCAAATCGCTGAAAATCGAACCATGGGGTTCCATTTGCTTAATATTAGTTTCCCGTGTTTATTTAAAGAAATAAACACGGGGAAACTACTATTAACAAGAAATCATTACCTAAGAATGTTATCAATTTGATTTTGTGTAAGTGTCAATGTAGTGATTATACTGATTATTTATTATTAGATTCACTGAGAGCGGCCCTGGACGTCACGGTCCAGGCATTCCAAGCAGCATGCTATCGTGACAGGCAGGTACCACCAACTCGTGTAATTGGTTGACGAAAATTAATTAGTTATTATACTGGGCTACTTTTATGTCCACCCGAATGAGTTTTTTTACAATGAAATGCGACTTTTGTATGGGACTTGAGGTTTTGCATAGATATACCTAAATATGTGTCCTGACACTACCTATAAGTTTTATAGTGATGCTCAGGGATGTACCAGATGGTTGGACCACTGCATCGTCACAGAGTCAGCACGGAACTCAGTCGTTAGTGTGAGGGTCAGCTCACACCGAGACGCGACGCGACGCGACGTTGCGCGCACACTTTAAAAGAGCGACTCAAAATATAACTCTACACGAAAAGATACACATTTCGTTGTGAGAATTCAGAATACGTTGAACCATGCAGCGCTGGGCCTCGTGATGCCTCACGGCGTAGAGCGATGCATCGCGACGCAGCGGTTCATCGACGGTACGCGCGGCGTGTGCAAGAGCGGCGCTAGGCCTCACGAAGTCGCGCGACGCCGCGAGGCTCAGCCGAGGCCGCCGTGGCGACTTGTCTCTACTATTTCCGCCCAGACTTCGTATAGAATTGATGCAGTTCGGTCGAGTGCTCGAGTGAAATTATAATGATAGAGTAGGATCTTTTTATAATCGCAATTCTTGCAGAAGAGGAAGAGGAAGAAGCATACAAAAATAAAATTTAAAAGAAGACAGGAGTATTTGGGTGCATAATTTATGGAGAAATAGAAGAATTCATGGTGAATTTCATACCTTGGCTTATGACCACATTGCCAATCATCCAATTTTTTTTATGATTATTACAAAATGGACTGCAGGTGGACGCGGGGCGGGGCGGGAGCACGTGGCGAATGCAGACACGTACCGCTGTGCCGAGCGAGGCGTCGTGTTGCCAACGATTTTACGATGCGCCTCGCGACGTTGCGATGCGTCTCGCAGCGGCGCGCGGCGCAGCGCAAAATCACTGGCCTCTTCCAGTATCGTCGCGTCGCGTCGCGTCTAAGTGTGAACTGACCCTGACTGTGCGCTACAACGTGTATTGGTCGGACCACTATCCAATCTAAACTATTCCAAATCTATCTTATTGCTAATCTAAATAAGCTTAAGCCTTAAGGGAATGAATTGATAGCGGATAAACCTATGAAGCGTGTGGGGTGAGAGACAGGTATAGCAAATTAATCAATATCATGACATTTGTCGTTCTAAAATACAGTTGATAGATTTTCCGCACGAGTTGAGTCAGAACATCACTCAGCTATTGATAAGCACGTTGTCTACATCTCTATATCTACTTTCCTATCGCAGATATGCTGAAAGAGATTTCATTAGAAATAAGCATCACCTTTGTACGTATTTTTCTGTTCCTTTCTTCTTGTCTGTTTATATGTGTGTACATAAATTGTTAAATAAATAAATTATATGAGCAAGTTACTGAAACGTTATCATAAGCACGCATTAAAACTTATAGAAAAAAGTGTCGCAGGAAAGGCGGTTATGTTATTGGGTGGAATAAGCACGTAGCGGACCCTTAGGCTGCGTTTCTACCAGAGATGTGCGAGGATGCATAGCGAGGGATGTGTTTGTTAAGAACCAATAGAATCGGCTGCGATGAGCGAGGCTATGTAAATGAAGCGATTCTATTGGTTCTTAACAAACACATCCCCCGTTACGCATCCTAGCACATCTCTGATGGAAACGCAGCCTTATCGAGAAGCGCGGCTTTGTTTCAATTGTGGAATTTAGCTGGGCGAACAGCTAATGGTCAAATTCCAATTCTGGCTGTTTGTGTATGTGAGTTAAAATGTTTGTAAATGCACCCAAAATACAGGAGAAATTCCTAGTGTGGGGAAGTATTTTTTTTTTTTTTAGTAATAATTGATGAGATGTCAAGGAAACATTTTAAAGCTAAATTAAAATGGTGTCAGGATAGTCAAGAGCCATTAAAAATGGACAACCTTGCATTCTACCACTCCTCTAAAGATTTTAAACGTTTTTGGATATGACAGAACGAACACTAAGTTTCGATGGTTCTGCTGTCCACAATGATATGGCCGAGGCGTTTAGAAAGCACTTTATTGTGCGGTGGGCCTTAGGTCCCACATCTGGTGAGGTGAGCGATGGTGAGCCCGTTGTGACCGGCTACCAACGGTCTAGCGAATCACTCTTCGCCGATGGTATGGTTCGCCGAAATCACTCTTAGTCGACGGTTGATTCCACGAATAAATTCACCACGAATAATATTATTCTCTTCATGTTCTCACACACTATTGTCTACATTTCTTTTTCATTTCTCCTTTCGCAGGTCTGCTGGAAGAAATTTCTTAAGAAATAAGCAGTACCTTTGTACTGAAATTATAATTATGTCGTATCTCTATGTATTTAACTGTGTGTACATAAATAATAAAATAAATAAATCCATCGCCGATAGAACTATTTGCCTAAAACACCGTTCATCGATGGTCGCTTCAGCTACATCACCTTTTACCGACGGAACGGGTCGCCGAAGTTAATTATTTATGGTAAAGATTGTTCCATTCCTGATTAATTATGGTTTAAGATTTTATGTAACAACTTAGGATCTAATTTCATAGCACTTGGAGGAAGAAATAATATTTGCTTGCTTAATGCTTGCCAATTTTAGGAACAATATAATGTAAATATTCATTTGATATTTTCAAATGTAATAAAATAAACATTTTTATGAAGTAATGCGTACTTAAACATATGAGGAGCTCGTGGCTAAGTAATAACAGCCGCACGGGTCGATCCGTCAGTTTAAGCTACGCTTGCCGGGGTTGGTCCGTGGATAGGCCATCTTTACATACCGAGACTCCTCCGTGCTTCGGAAAGCACGTTAAGCCGTTGGTCCCGGCTGTCATTCGTGGATCTTTGACAGTCGTTACGGGTCGTCAGAAGCCCAAAAGTCTGACAGCCAGTCATACCAAGGGGTATCGTGTTACCCAGTTACTGGGTTGTGGAGGTCAGATAGGCAGTCATCCATGTAAAATACTGGTATTCAGCTGCATCTGGTTAGACTGGAAGCCGACCCCAACATAGTTGGGAAAAGGCTAGGCAGATTGATTTTTTGAGTACTTAAACATATCCGAAACATATAAAATAAAAGTACTGACAGGAAATTACTCAACAGTGGCGCCACCTGGTGAGCACAAAAACAATAGCCCCAATTACATTAAACAGTAAATGTAATCAACTCCCAGCATGTATTAAGAGAAAATTAAATAGGATTGGTAGTCATATGATATGCTGTACAGTTAATTAAAAGGTCGTAGCGAAAATAACTCCGATGACTCGAATGAAAAGTTTATAGAAAATGCCAAACGTATTCGCTTTTCGACATGATTAAATTGTTTCACAACTGACAGGAGAGTTCCTAATATTTTTTACATGAAATTGGTCGTATTTTCAAAACAGTGTTTATTTATTTATTTAAACTTCTCACACACAATAAGGTACAAAGGCGGACTTAATACCATAGGCATTCTTTACCAGTCAACCAAGGGTCGTGAAGAGATAAGATGGCAGGTGCTCTATTCAAAAGGAGATAATAATAATAACAAAAATATTAAAAAGATAACAAATAAAATAGATACACAAGTACATAAATATGTTATAAACTTATAATAGACATACATACATATTACTATAATATATATATACCTACTTATTATATACTATCCATGCCAAGGTTGTCTGGAAGAGATCGCAGTATGCGATAAGGCCGCCCATTGTATATTTTATAGTGTATAAGTTTTCGTTTTCTTTTGTAATGTGTAATCTGATGTACAATAAAGTCTATATAAATAAATAATAAATTTATACAAATTCAAAGGAAAGAGATGATTGAGATGACTCTACACTATTTGTTAGAAAAATAACTTTCTTTTTTTTTTTGCTATGGCATCTCAGAATAACCTTGAAAGGTTGAGACTCTTTAACCGGTCTTTCCTGTGGTTGCCTTTTAGCACCAAACGAAACTTAATGCCTCCAACCAGGGCGTAAAAACTTATAAACTAAACGACTGCGCGCTAAGGGCACCCCCTGTGGGATACAAACCTCGACTTAGGGCAGAGTCGAAGGGAGTATGGCAAGGGATCGGCTGGATAAAATCAGGGTTATGATTATTATCCGGGGGATTTAAAGCTACAGGCTCAGCTATGGCGCGGGCTGGCGCTTCGCTTACGAGCAAGGGTCGGGGAGGACTATTTAGTCGGGGATTTTGCGATGGGCCTCGGCGCGGCGGCGAGGTCGGAATGACGGTCGTGTAGTGTATTCTTCTTCGAACTGTACTCGTTTCCCTACTGCTCTCCTGGAGGAGAGTCATGGGTCGTCTGGGTCGGTCAGTGTAATGAAAATAACTCTGCAATTTCCGCTTAAATACATACCGTCAGAGGCCCAAGTCTGCTATTTTTATAAATTCGTCATTCCAACACGATCCCATTGTCATTTTGCTAAAAGTTCAAAATCGGCTAAATTCATAATGGTCGATCATTGTATTAAAATGGCATTTTGAACATTTATTCATGCCGGATTTAATTTATATATATTTTTAGATATTATTTATTAGTGTTATAAGCAGCCTGAAGTAGTAGGAAGTTGGAAGTTTAGTAGGAACTTTCATTTGTCATTATGTACGAGATTACCAATTCTTTCATTGGAGTGTCAGTGGCTGACCATTGGAAAGTCATAATGACGCCATTATATTAGTAGATTACCAAACTTGTCAAAATCAACAATTATGAAATCAATGATAGATCATTCTGACACTATTGTAATAGCAGACTTGAGGCCCTAGTGGCTGGTAGTGGGGCGATCTTTTTTTTATTTTTTCTACAAAAATTTGTGCTACTTTAGTAGAGATCTACCTGTTTGTATAAGGTGGGTAGGGATTGTTTGTAGTTAGCAGATGTTGGCCATTGAGTCATCCATCTAAGCTATGACCGAAGTTACGTTACTTGACGGTACTGAATGATTAATGTGTCCGGTAGCCACAGAGTACTTCTGCTGCACGTACTTCCACGGCCATTGGTTCGTTAAGTCAGCACAAAGGTGCCTGAAGTCTTTGGTTTCAATACGGGTTACAGTCGTTTTGCAGCAGGCTTCTGCACTTAATAGTCTATGGGCATGAGTCAAAATGCCACAGCGCATGAGTGTTCGTATTTACATTACAGTTATTTGAAAAATAATTAGAAAAGTGTGAAAAGTCTAAATTAAACCTTTCAGTAATATAATACCAAGTTTTCATGTAGACGGTTTTTACGAGAGGACTGTAGGTACATTGATTATTTTCCATGGATTGCAAATTTTTGATGTGTTGGTCACAGGCCGTCGTTTTATCTGTGTATTCCTTGGAGAACTATATTTAAAGTAGGGAGTTTCTATAAAGGTTTCACCCCAACCATGTCAACAGTTCGGTATACCGGATGACATTTTTTACCGTCTCGTAAAAATTTGGGTATACTAGGTGAACGGAGTAGAAGCCTATGGCATAGTTTTTATTATTTTTTCTTTAACCTAGAAAGAAATTGATCTATGGATTTGCACACATTTGAAGTAAACTTATCATACTATAACAATAAACACAGAAATTTAACAAAAAACATAATTCAATAAATAAATACGATAAATAATATTTAAATTTAAATCATACGCACCCAAATTTCAATATTTTTATCTTTTATTTTAGTTTTACTTCTGAAAAAAAAAAAAAAATTGCTATGCCATAGGCTTCTACTCCGTTCACCTAGTACCTATACCCAATTTTTTTCGAGACGGTAAAAGAAGTCATCCGGTATATGACTATTCCCACTAAACGCCTACGGATTTCAAGAATACAAGTTTCTCTCTGGTAATGTTTGCTGTTTTTAGGGTTCTGTAGTCAACAAGGAACCCTTATAGTTTCGCCATGTCTGTCTGTCTATCTGTCTGTCCGCGGCTTAGCTCAGAGACTCTTAGTACTAGAAAGCTCTAATTTGGTATGGATATACTAATTAATTACGCCGACAAAGTGGTATTTTTTAGGGTATCTCCCCTACATGTAAAGTGTAGATGATGTCTTTTTCTCGTCTATCCCATGGTGTGGTATATCATTGGATAGGCCATTCAAATATTGAAGCTTCGTAAAAACCATTTTTAGATTCAGGGATCCGTTTGCGTAATAATAAGCTCTAAAAGTGCAAATTTTTGTTAGAGTCAAGTGTCCGCCCCCCCTGCAAGCTAAACGGTTGTATTTGGATAATGAAAAAAATCACAACAGTAGTGTTTATAATGAAGTTAAAAGGAAAACAATCACAGCTAAGTAGGCTTTACAAGTTACCGAGTAACAGTCGACCAACTTACGAGTACATTTACCGTTGAAAAACATGTTTTTCAAGTACAATGTTAAATTTGCTCTCGGGATAAATTCATCCCAACTACGGAACCCTTAATTGTGCGTGGTCCGACACGCACTTGGCCGGTTTTTATTATTTTATATATTTGAGGTAATCTTGCTAATAATTTCCATAAAACTACTGTGGACATAAACGAATTCAATAAGTTATTGAAATTTTTTTGCTACCCTAAATTTCTAAGTAAACTCAGAACTGACACGATCAAATCTTCAACAAATTCAATTTCTCCTACTCTCCAGTATGTAGGTACCATTTGGTGATCACAAACTGTATGCATGGCACGCACTAACGTAGAAATCATCTGTCATGTCACACTGTCTTCGAGGAAAAGGGGCTCTGACGTCCGGACAGACAGACGGAGAATTGGTTCCATAAATATTTGGCTTTTCGCTTTCCCTTTACATGCTGGCATATTTTCGGTGTATTCTCGCTGTCCCCATTGCCATTGTCCCCATTAATGGTAATTCACATAAAATGGCGAGAAAAAAGGATCCATTTTACTTAAATTTTACTTTTGTATTGCTTTTTAATTATTATTTCTAAAATTACTTACACTTAAAAGAAAATTAAACCTTTTTTTTCCGCCTATTTATGTGAATTACCATTAATGGGGACACGGGCGATGGGGACAGTGGGAATACACCATATTTTCCTCGTACCTAGGTATTGTCTGCTGCGGATAGCAAGTTGGATTCATCATCATCATTTCAGCCGAAAGACGTCCACTGCTGGACATAGGCCTCCCTCAAGCAACCTCGACCGGTTCCGTGCTTCCCGCATCCAGCGGATTCCTACGGCTTTCACAAGGTCATCAGTCCACCTTGTGGGAGGCCTTCCTACGCTACGGCGTCCGGTACGCGGTCACCACTCCAGAACCTTTCGGCCCCAACGGCCATCTATTCTGCGAGCAATGTGCCCTGCCCATTGCCACTTCCTCCTTAAATCCTGAGTTGAGCTACACGTTTACTGACAAATGCTTGCACTGACTGGACAGGTCCACTCAAAATTGTGTGGTTCTTTCCTCAAAAGACCATTTCAGACACGGATCTACATGGTCCTCACATGATCTGACCAAGATTATGTCTGGACTTTAAAAGAGACTTTGATCCCTGAGTTTGTTTCGCCATTTCTTCTCAGGGATAGTCAGATAGGAAATGTCGACTTCCTCAAGCTTGTTTTTATATTTTTTATATGACGTGTAAAAGTGATTCCGATATCCTATTTACAGAATAAACGATTTCATTTCATTTCATTTCATTTCATTTAAGTTTGGCAATTCTTCAGGTTGGATGAAACTATTGTTATCTACATAATTATGTTTAAATCGCAGATCATAAAGCTGGGTATAAATGTTTGTACCTTTTTTTACTAGTAACATAATACATAAGATATTTTTTGTTGATTTGTCAGTCTACGGATTGTACATAGCTTTCTCTGTGCAATTTTAAATTATGTAAGGGAAATTAATTATTAAGCAAATTGATAACCATCTTAAATTATTCGTATATTGAAATCACAACTGCGATAATCGGTTGACTGTTGTATGAAATGGCTATTACACTGTTAATTAACGAATGGTGTCTATTTACTTAACATAAATGCCCTGACTCTACCAAGCATCCCTTTGTCCTTTTGGTGTCTGAATTGCTTCAAATATTACTACAAGTTTTAATAAAAATACCATGTTATTTTAAGATCATAGACTTCCAATTAGTTTGCCTGTAATCTACAAGTACCTATATAATTATTCTTTATATATATTTTTTTTAATTTTAGGCTCAGCAGTTTCGGAGATAAGGGTGGTATTTTTTTTTAAATAACTTTAAAAATAATTAATTTAAAATTATAAAAAAAATATATTTGCAAACCTTTTTTATTTTTATTTTCTTATTTTTCCCCGAAAAGTGAACCCCTTAAGGCTCGTACAGACTAGTGCGATATCGCGAGCGCGACGCGACACAAGTAGCACAATTTCTTTGTCGGTGCCTGTCGCGGCCGCGATATCGCGTGAGTCTGTAAAAGCCTTTATTCAAAATTAATTTATTTAAGTTACACGTCCGTGTCCGGGTCACAGAAATTCATATGTGTACCAAATTTCAACTTAATCGGACCAGTAGATTCGGAGCAAATTGGCTGTGACAGACGGACAGACAGACACACGAGTGATCCTATGAGGGTTCCGTTTTTTCTTTCATAGGTACGAAACCTACTGCATGACTACGTATGAAATACTTAAATAATATATATTTTAACTTTACTAATTTAACTTTACCATTGATGTATAAAACACGTAGTAAAGTTTTTTTATTAATGCAATATTGTAACTTAATTAGATAAATAATTAATATCAAAATAACTACTTTTTTTTTAAATAAAAAATAATGAGAAACCGTTGGTAATACCTTAGTAGATAATTTAATTAAGATTATATAATGGGGAGATAATAAGCTGGTTTTTCAGAAAATTCAATGAAAATGATCTCTCTGAGATATGATATTTTAAACATTAACAACCTTTGCACCGCTTGGGAGAACCTAAATACCTACTACTTATATTCTATTAATTTTCGAGTAGAAATTAGAACTTTGTTTGATGTTAATTTTCTTCTGAACTAAGAAAAAAGTCGATTTAAGTTTATATTTTATGGATAAGTAATCCAGATGGTAAAATTGTTAACTTAAACGAAAATAGTTACGATTGATTGGCTCACAGACATCCTACTAACGACAATAATAGAATTAACAGGTAAGTACAGTGTCTAGTCTATACACATTTAATTTTAATTTAAACTACTTTGTCAAATAAGGACTACCAAAACGACCTTTATAATTGAGTCGGTTTGTAGCGGCCTCTACTACGCCACATGCCAACTACGCATCAAAGACCTGACATCACACAAATCCTGCATCGCGCAATCAAAGTTTACCGCGCGACTAGCATATATGTATACAACATCCCGATATCAACGCGTCGGGCAGTTGCGCACCAGACACAACACCCGTCTGGTCGAAGGACCCTCCGTTTTCTATGGAGGATGAGAGAACTTTATACCCTGTTCCTCATACCTCTATAGGTTCAATATCAGACAGTGTATTCTGTGAAAATCTCACAGTGAAAACTTAGTTGAAGTGAGCCTTAAAGGTGAACGCGCACCTAGACGCGCCGCAGGAGCCGAACGCGCCGAAGTCATCGCATTTTCTCATGGCCTCGCGCAATACGCGCCGAACGCGTCGCAGGAGCCGAACGCACCGCAGAGCAGAACGCGCCGAACGCGCCGCAAGCACAGTGCTATCGCCTGTCGGAATCGTATCCACTTCTCTAATATTTTCATCACTGTTAGAATACGTATGACGTCATCCGCGCCGTCCGCGCCGCACTCGCCGCACGCATCGAATGCGCTGATGACGTCATCTACAAGCGCTAGCATTTTACTGAAATGCGATTAATGCGGCACGGGTAGGTACGCGGCGTTGCATACGATTTCATATAAAGATTTATAAAATGCGATGACTGCGGCGTGAGGGGCTCCTGCGGCACGTCTAGGTGCACATTCACCTTAAGTGAGCTGTCATTCCACCTGATACTTAGGATTGACACAATATTGGCAGCTTCACCTAAGTTTTCATGCTGAGATTTACAGCTGGGGTACAGCTGTATCTGCAGACCTGATTGTAGCGCTGATGATTTTCATACGGCACAATCCATACTAATATTATAAATGTGAAAGTAACTCTGTCTGTCTGTTACGTTTTCACGCCTAAACCGCTGAACCGATCGTCATGAAATTTGGCAGAGATATAGCCTGGGATATGGAAAAGGACACAGGCTACTTTTTACGCGATAAGCGACATCCACGCGGGCGGAGCCTCGAGCAAAATTCAGTAATATATAAAATCATGATTTCTTTCCCCAAATATTCTGTCTGTGTGGACGTGGTATAATGTTTATTTAATGTTATAATACATACATATATAAACTCGCCTTGTTCCCATGAGTAGGCAGAAACTATAGAACGCCACCTGCTACGATCCTTATCCTTTAGCTTCGTTTACATTCATACATCTGGTCATACATACCCGCCGGTTGCATGTGCTACGCACCTGACTTTTCTGAAGAACAATGTGATAGGTACTCCCTGGCCGCGCCACAATGGCAAATTAAAAAAAACATGTTTCTAGATAAATTGTACCGTTTATGTACTATTCGGTACGTGTAATAAAAAATATTGTACCTCAACGAATAATGAAATAGAATGAAGCAAGCTTATAATGAATAAAATATCACGCACGGCTATAATTTCTAAGTAATTAAATTATCGAATCTCTTTATAGCCTTTTTATTTTTTATTTTTTTTTCTGGATGGGAAATCATCAAATGACCCCTCCCACTCTGGGTGGAGCGGAAGGGAGTGTCAGACTCTTACTGACTAAAACCCACCCGTGTTCCTTCCTTGGCCCTTTATGTTCCAGGGCAGCGGTACCCCTTTCGGACAATCCCGCTGATCTCTTTATAGCCTACGGAAAAGAACAATTTCAATTAAGGGTTAGTTCAGTTAAAAGGTACAATTCTTTAGTGTATACTATATGCAGGTACGCCTTGTAACTCTTGGTGGCGCGACCAGGGAGTATAATCCCTGGCCGCACCACCAACGCAAGGCTACTCGTATAATTACTAAAGTAATTAAATTATTGAATCTCTATAAAGCGTACGGTAAAGAACAACTTCGGTACAATTCTTTCGTGTATATTATGTCCAGGTGCGCCTCATCTATATATATAAAATGGTAAACTGACTGACTGACTGATATATCAACGCACAGCCCAAACCGCTGGTCTTAGAGACATGAAACTTGGAGGGTGTGTTCTTTGTGAGGAGTAAGTACCTTTGCCTTTGTACCTTATTGTGTGTGAGAAGTTTAAATAAATAAATAAGTATCCACTAAGAAAGGATTTTTGAGAATTTCACCCCTAAAGGGGTAAAATAGGGGATGGAAGTTTATATGAAAGTCCGTCAGTTTTGAAGTTAGGATCTTCAAATTTAGTGTTTAGGCTGACGATTGAAAATTAATTTACACGTATCTCAGCGTTTTTGATAATTCCACCCCCGAAGGGTTAAAAAGGGGGATGAAGTCGGATTCGAAGAAAAATCACTAAATTTACTATCTAGGCTTATGGTTGGAAGCTAACGCAACGGTGTTGTAAGAATTTCAACCCTTGAGGGGGTTAAAAGGGGGGATACAATTTTGTTTTTAATTAAAGGTCTTTATTTTTTAGATTAAATTGGATATTTTTCGACATCCACGAGGGCGAAGCCGCGGGCAAAAGCTAGTAGTTTACAAAAACCGTGGTGGCGCAGCCAGGGAGTATACTCCCCAGCCGCGCTACCAAAACTTCATAATATTTTTCATTATTCATTGAGGTAAAAAAAATTTACATTACACGTACTGAATAGTACATAAACGGTAAAATTTATGTAGTGTTTTATTTTTTTATTTTCCACTGTGGCGCGACCAGGGAGTACCTATTACACGAAGAACATCACCAATTAGTTCACTATAATGTTCTCCTAGGGCGTCCACAATGACAAATGAGGACAGCGACAATTAGGTATATTTATGTAATTTTATCTCTGTTTGTTTCAGTCCAGTACTAACCCCAGAAGATCTACTGTATCATCGAAGAATTTTTTAAATAATTTTTATAACAATGCTCACGTTCTTTTTCAATTCACGTCAGACATTGGCAGAATGGTCGACATTCGGCTTTGCTTGCCATAATAAAAAATAGAATAGAATACAGCTGTACCCCAAAACGTTGTTATGAGTAACGAACTACATTGGCACAGAAAGGTTGCCAATCCCTGAACTATTCCACCGAGGCGGAACTAAGTCGAACTGAACTTATATAAACAATGACGTCTAGATAGACTCAATCAATACCTGTATCATTACCTGTTAGTTTCAGTGCGTCTATGACAAGGAAATAAAATGGTGTGTGCAGTGTCCATAGTGGATTTGAATACGTTGTTTTGCTTACAAAATGTTGTTGATCAGTTATTATTTACTAATTATTTTATTTTCTTTCATGCGTGGTGCACAGGAAATACTTGAAGATGATCAAATTAAGCGTAAGTTATTTAAAATAATAATAATAATAATAATCTTTTATTTCGGATTCATCCTACGATTACATCCATATCTGTTAGTACAATAATGCGAGCTTACAAACTACTGTTAGTAATAATGAAAGATAATTGTTGTTGATTGAATACAATACAATAATAATTTAATTTAATAATATACAATAATCATAACAATTTATTTTATCCTACTCAATCAAATTAGAAAGTTACGTCCGGGTGGACTCCCCGATGATGGCAACAAACCACTATACGACTGCGTGCAGCCGTATCCAGCGCCTTAATTAAAATATCTTCTTTTTGTAGGTACAGACAGTTACCACAATCAGCTGACCCCCCTTTGCTCAAATGGTTGAGGTTTTTTTACTAACAAATCGTACGATTTTAATTTTTTTTTCTAGTTTTTGGTAGATTTCGTATTCAAATTAAATTATCGTATTTAAATTAAATTAAGAATTATAAAATTCTATCGATCCGTATTCTAAAAAATCTCAACCATTTATGCAAGGGGGGGTCAGTTAATTGTGGTAACTGACCTCCCCCAAAACCTAGGTAGGTTTAGGGGGGGCAGGTTCAGGTAGGTACCTGTCCTCTACCTAAATCTTTGGAGAATACAGGCGATAAGTTATGTTATCTTCTCAAGGGGGAAGTGCCAGGTAGCCCGCGAAATTCAAATTTCCTTACGTTATATGCTTAAAGAGTTTAAAAAAGTATGATTCGCAACCGTAACTAATTATGTATTTACAGAATTATAATTATTAGAATCGGTAATACAACTCCTTAAGATAGTATAATCCTACTTTAATTATCTCATTTTAATTATTTGATTTATGAATTTAGGTGATCTTTTCATTAAAAAAATTAAAATCATTCTGAAAACGTAACTGTCCAAGATATTTATTTTATATAAATATAATCTGATAAAGCATCTTTGGGCGCATATATTCCAGTTTTTATTTTTGGAAAATCACCTCCGGATACAGAGTAAAATGTATACTTCAGTTTTTTTTTTTTCGCCCTATTAACTCAAAAGTGCGACTTGACACTAGCACAGAAATATTGCTGGTAACAAAGCCTATCACTGATTAAAAAAAACACGTTGCACTATTGCGGAAATGGGCACGTGCAGTGCATTATAAATGCATCCCTTGATCGATAAATACCATAAACATCAGAGGGTTTTTTTTTTTTTTTTTCATCAAATGGAATACTGTGCGATCCTATTTGTAGGAGTCTTTATTTGCAAGTTCATCATCATCATTTCAGCCGAAAGACGACAACTGCTGGATATAGGCCTCCCCCAATTGGAGGGGGTTTGCCATAATCGCCACGCTTGGCAGGCGGGTTGGCTATCGCAGTAATAATGTTAAAAATGCATAGAGAACGCTGCTGCCCATTCTCTAGTGGGTCGCCTTTTACGACACCCACGGAAGGAAATAGGGCGATGCTATTCTTTACGTCCGGCACCACGCGGAACATTATTTTTGTATATTTATTTGCATGTTATGCTAATGTTATCACGCTGCTAATTTTTATAATAGAGGCTACTTAACATGTCAAATATCTTCAAATGTTTGGTTTTAGGAAATGCCGGTTTCCTCACGATGTTTTCCTTCACCGTTTTAAGAGCAGTAGTGATGAAATAAATTACACAAAGTAAAGCACCTGCTTGGGTATGAACCCACACGACCTTACAACTCGTTAGTCGCGGCCGTTACTACGGGGCCACCACTGCTATCACTGGGTCACCACTGCTCTCACTAGGTCACTACTGCTCTCACTGGGCCACCACTGCTCTCACTGAGCCACCACTGCTCTCACTGGGACACCACTGCTCTCACTGGGCCACCACTGCTCTCCGCCATTTAATACTTAATCAAAACAAATGATAGTATCTCACAGGTTGACTGGCAAATAATGTCTTGTGGCATTCATTCCGCATAATATGCGGAATTAATACTTAGAGTGAAAACCTCGGAAATGCAGTTTTGGTCATTTTATTATATTTTTGGAAATAACTTTTTTTGTGTGAAACTAGGACGTGCGTAGCGAGGTTACGCACGTCCTAGTTTCACACAAAAAAAGTTTTGCAACCTGTAACGCCATCTATGACGAGTTTGAAAATTGCACACCAAAAGTCAAATAAAAAAGCTGTGGTAATAAAATTTTACAGAGCGCCGTTTTTTCTTCCTCCTGTAAAGTTGTCTTTTTCGCTTATACGAGGTTTTCACTCTAAGGAGACGATATGTATGTATGCATTGTACATGAAGTTTAAATAATAATAAATTTAAAAAAACGGGGCAGTCTTTGGGGACTGCTGATAGAAGTGAAAACTAAGTAACTTAAGCGTTCGGTAACGATGACGCGAATTCAATGATTTTTTTTTTCACCCAAAAAGTATACATAATTATAATATATGTATATTATACACAGTATACATATAGCTCATGGAAAGCGTTCAGTGATGATGACGCGAATTCCATGATTTTTGTTCTCCCAAAAAGTGCTCAACGCGCCTAAAGAAGTTTTCACTTAAAAAATCGACTGAAAATACTCGTAAGCAGGTATAACTGCAACGAAAACCATGTAATTTCCCACTTTTATTATTTTATGATTACCTATTTCTTTTTGCAGTTCTACAGAATGCATTTGATGCATTCGACCAAGAGAAGAAGGGAGTCATCAGTACAGACTTTATCGGCACCATCCTAGACATGTTGGGTCATGAGGTGGACGAAGACACCTTGAAGGAAATCATCGCTGAATACGACGTCGCTGGTAAAATGACGTATTTTTTTATAACTTAAAAACCTGTATGCTACCTAATTACCTACATTGCTTACTAGCTGTGCCCGCGACATCGCCCGCGTGCGGCGTGACTTTTTCTAAAATAAAAGTTACTCCTTTTAACATCAGCTATCTGTCAGTGAAATTCCCGTCAAAATCAGTCCAGCCGTTTCGGAGATTAGCTGGAACAGACAGACAGACAAAGTTAAAAAAAAGTTTGTTTTTATTAGTAGGTAGGTACTTACTTAGCGTATCGTCGTTGTGACTTTAAGATCTCATAATTATGTGTAAAATTTAAGTTTATGAGAAAATCGATATTTTAAGCACCAAAATTTTATTAGGAAGCACACATTGTAGATTTTGAAATTGGTAAGTAAATGATGATCAAATCGTCGTATACACATGAGAGTTTTTGCATTCCTTAGAGCTTCAAAATGTGAAAAAGGCTGGCGCAAAAAAGTGATTTTGCCCAAAGTGACACATAAGAGGTCTTAAAGTCGCAACGACGGTATATACTTTCTTATGTTGTTTTGACATTACAGACATTTCAATTTCATTTAATTGTATAGGTGAAGAGTTGTCTTGACCCAAATTCAAGCAACAAAAAAAATTGTTCCTAGTCTCTTTATACCTAACGTAAAAAGAAAAGTCTGTGAGAGGTTCTTTCAGTAAAATTGGTAGCTAGTAAAAAGGTAATAGAACATAGATTTACTTAAATATAGTTAAAATTACTGGCTGAATTCCATTCGACATCTGCCTATAACTCAATATTTCTTGTGGACCTACTTTTTTTGTTTAATTTGCACCTAACGATTTATACGATAGATGGCGCTAGTAGCGAGGCACTTAGCCATCGTATCGCGAAGTACATATTATCGCAGATAGATGGCGCTATGAACAGAAAGATAAATAAACATAAATAATTTCATGGGTATTTTGTTTAATATTTATTGCTTATCATTTTCATTTTAAAATTAATATAAATACTTTATTTTTTTATCATCATCAGAATAAAAACGTATACCTATTTACTTACAGGAAATTTTATGAACATACAATTGTTTGAAATCTATTTGTATTATATGTTTATTTAAAATAATTAAAAGGAAAACAACAAAAAAATCCAAAAAGTAAGCCCCACCGTGACAATGTTTGCACATTGCCGTGACCAGGATTCGAACCTGGGTTACTACGGCCACAACGTAGGGTCCTAACCACTAGACGATCACGGCTATCGAGGCATGTTGACTGGTGTTGAAATTAAGTATTAGGTTCAACGTTGTATTTTGATGATAGCGCATAGTTACGTCATCGATGTTTACAGGAACTGGCGAGCTACAATTCCAGGATTTCTGCGCATTATCTGCTAGATTCTTGACAGAAGAGGAAGATGATGAGACGATGCTCCAGGAACTCAAAGAAGCCTTTAGGTTATATGACAGAGAAGGTTTGTAGACTATAGGCAGTTGATACGTAGTTTGCTAATAATATTATAGATAGTTTTACTATGACTGCATCGAGTGCACAGTGGCGCCCTCATCGTTATTTCGGTGATTTCTTTTATTTTAGAATGAAAATGCAGAAAATAAGCTCGTCAAGTTGTGCTTCACAAGACTATACGTTATTATTACTACAAACAGTAGTTTTAAATTGTTATGTTTTATTGTAATCATTAAAACGGAGCTTAGTGGCCACTATTTTCCGTTTTAATGATTACAATAAAACATAACAATTTAAAACTACTGTTCTTCAAAACCGACTTTCAAAACAAAATCACTAAATAGTGAATATTAAAAAAAAAAATGTTTATTTCATCAACTTATGTAAATTACATTATTAAGTTTTATTAAGTACCTTTTAAGCAAACATTTGCTTGTATTAGGTGGTTCCGCTCTTCCAGTTTACATTGACTATACATTGTGAATATTAACTTTATTTTCGGAAGTCGGTGTCTTTGGTTCCGTATTTTCGGTTTTTACCACCTACTTCCGAAATTTCATAATTTTTCACGCCATCTGTGGTCTTCTTCATCAATTCCACTACGCTAAATGATGCTTTCTGAATTCAAATGCTTGACTTGTTGACGAAAATACAAAAATCACTATACGTATTATTATGTATGCCTATAATATTTGAGGAGTTCCCTCAATTCCTCATGGATCCCACCATCAGAACTGGATTTTGAATATAAAAAAAAAGAATTTTCCAAATCGGTTTATGAACGACGGAGTTCTGAGATAACAGACATAAAAAACATACAGTGGAATTGAGATCCTCCTCTTTTTTTTTTGAAGTCGGTTACAAATAAAATTATTATTTATCTAGGTAATATCTTTCCAAAATCTAAGAAAAAACTAATGAATTTTACTTCATTTTTGCTAGGAAACGGTTACATAACAACAGATGTGTTAAAAGAAATATTCAAGGAGCTTGACAACACCATCTCAGCTGAAGACTTGGACACCATGATCGAGGAGATTGACTCTGACGGCTCAGGAACCGTGGACTTCGATGGTGAGAAACCCTTTAGAATTCTAATCTAATTCAATAAATCATGGGTCAATAAGAACGGTTAAATAAAGGTTTAAAGAATTTATTTCTCATAAGAACTTACATAGATAATTTCCGCTTAAAATGAGGTAAGTACAAAGGGCTTACATCCAAGTAATTACAACTGTCATATTTGCCCACTACTATATTTATACAAATCTACCTAATAGAAATGGCTACACAGTGTCCATGATACTTAATATAGAAACTATAATTATTTAGCAGATGCTAATTAATTAAAATCTTCTTATTCTAGATTCATCTTATAATATGTTATCCGAATTGTATTTAGAGGAGAAAAAGGGGCCAAAAATAGGTAAGGGCTAAAACATATTCCTCAGTAGGAACTTACCTACCTATCAATGAATGATTGAAATTCCTGATAAGTAATTAATGGTTACAAATGGCTAAAATAAAAACCAAATAACGGGTAACTGAATGGGTATTATAACTGGCAAAATATATGTAGGCATGTAGGTATTAGGTACATGTACACCTCTGCCCAGGATTGGGCAGTATTTGAATTACTTGTAATTGAAATACGTATTTGAAATACAAGTTCGTATTTGGTATTTGTATTTAAATTGCTTCCGAGAAATGTAATTTGTAATTGGTATTTTATAGTTAGTAAGTATTTCCAATACTTACGCCTTCAAAATACATTTTAACATAAAAACTTACATGCATTAATTTAGTGATCTTATTAATGAGAATGAAAAATAAGCTGACTTATAAGTACATAAACTAAAAACAGAGCTCTGTACCTAGTACTAGTACCATATTCCAAAATTAGCGTTATTATACTTTCAAGTGTGCAAGTTAAAATTGTACTTACATTACTTACGACAATTTATTATGATATTAAAAGGCTCTAAAATTTTGTATGTTAAATAAAAATAGTTAAAATACTGTTTTATATATTTCAAATACACGACTTGAAAATATTTTGTATTACGTATTTTAAATACTTAACATGCGAGAAAGTATTTGGTACCTAATAAGTATTTTCATTAAAACAAAGCATGTATTTTGCCCAGCTCTGCCTCTGCCTAACACTTCGGGGATTCCATGCGTGATGATATGTTATGTAAGGGGTCACTCTAGTTCAAACATGGGACTCTACAGATTTTTTTTATTGTTTCAGAATTCCTTGAAGTAATGACTGGAGAATAAAAGAACCTAGGAACTAATTAGGTATAGGATATTATAACAAATTGTAAATAATAGTACAAAATAATATACTTAAGGAAAATTAAATAAGAGAACTACGGAACACAATTTCAAGGGCTTTTGCTATGGAAACAAATGTTTCAACACCAAAACGAAAACCCTGAGTGATACTTTTGTGTTTCGAAAACCAAAGAAATTATATGTATAATAAATTAAGTTAAATTAGGTTTATTATAACTGCGCGCAGTATTTTTATTAAAAGCAATTTAATAATTATTCATTTTTATTTTTGTACATACCTAACCACTGTTTAAAGCGACATCTGGTGGTCGATTGCAGAACTACGAACAGTCAACGGTTGTTTGTGCTTTGTATGATACCTACTAGATGGCGGTATAAGGATGAAACTCTTAGGCGCCATCTCCACGGGCGAGAGAATCGCGGCGATATTCACGCTGGGCCTTCAAAAAATCGCCGCGATGATAACGCCGTGTGGAGACTGATTCATAGAGTTTCTATTGAATTTGATGGCACGGCGAGACTATCGCCGCGATTTTCTCGCCCGTGGAGATGGCGCCTTAATCCTGCATTTTATACGTAATTTTTTGCGCTACGGATACTTAGCCAGCCTATTATACTCTTTAATTCTATCCGAGCTTATTAAAATAGTGTAATTGTAGTATTTGGTCCTAGCAATTATGAAACTGTTTTATCACGCTTACGTACCTACAAATCTTACCTACTAGAACATTGTAAAACCACGAGCTAATCCTAAAGAACGGATTTAAGAAGACATAAAATCTACATTGATATTTGACTGATGCACTAAAAGTGCATTTTAAACTACCTAGATGCATTTTGATTACGGGCGATAAACTAACGTATTAGTAGTTCATCATGACGCATTGTGAAATAAAGTAAGTAGTATTAACTGATGAAAGGCCTAAATGAATCTCTGTCAAGATAAACTCTTCAAAATGATTAAAAGCATCTATTGCCAGGAAACCTAGTAAACGATTTTTCATCCTGTAGTAGATCAGTAACCTAGATACCAAGAAAAACTAACCCAATAAAGAATTAGGACAAAAAAGTCTGTTACGAATTTGACAAAGACACATTATCGAGATCGAAAATTTTTCACAATGTTACTGGCCCCGATATTTTTTTAAGACCGCTTCACCAGCTTCATTTAATCAGTGAGGACTAAAATTGAATCATTGTACAAAGTAGAATGGAACTCCATGACGAATTCTGTTTTCTAAACAAAATTAAGTTAGGTATTGACAAAAGTGTTAGATCGGAACAAGACTCAACGTAACTTGGTTGAATTTCTTCACTAATTGTATAACGTTCTGTAGCAATGCTTTTACTTTTGTTGTTTAGCTTTACGACACTGAGGCAATAACTGTAATGCCTACAAGTGACGTTATTATCTCCTCATTTAGACGTTTTCACATTCTAATAATTTACACTTTTATTGTAAGTTGGTTGTACCATTATACGTATTGATTGGAAATCGTGCGATCGACATAGTAAAGTACATCGGTATAGCATGGTTATTAATTTATTCGATATCATTAAGACTATTGATTGATTTAATATCTAATGGCATGAAGTCAAAAGTAAATGGAAATAGAAAAAATAATGAGTACCTGGGTACACATGACGTATTCTGCATGTTTGTATTCATAGCAAGAAGTAATAGCACGAGCCACGCGATTCAATTGAATTCTTGGCAATCTAGATGACACATTGACAGTTGACTCCCTTTTTGGCCCGAATACAAGTTCCGCTGTCGTGTGAGGCTATAGAGGTCGTGTCAGCCGTAGGGCATTTAAAAGGTCACTCTATAGGTACAGGTAAGGCTGAACTGATCTAAATTGAAAGCCTGAAGGTCCATATAAACGTCATTTATGATTATGACTGTCAAACATTAATGGCATTTATGGAAATAATATATATGATGTTTGCATACTCGTAACTACATTTCACAAGTCGGATTGGAAATCACTAAAAGTTAATAATTCTGACGACACCAGGAAGACCAATAACACCAGGTTAATTATAGCAGAGACTCTAATGAGTGATTTATAAATAATTATTATAATTTATTACACAGTGTAATGTTGACCTCTGTCTCGGAAAACGAAGGAAAACTCAACCGTATCTCATTAATTAAGCATGGAGGAAAGGCCCTGCATTTTTGACACCACATCAACTTTGCTTGTCCTACGCATGATATTTAGAACATTTCCATTTCATTTCATAAATACTTATACCAGCCGTGTTAAACTAAAGACGTGTCACGGCATCTACAACGCTTTAAGCGAAGTACGCATCAAAGACCTCATCATCATCATCATTTCAGCCGAAAGACGTCCACTGCTGGACTTCCTCCAAACACCGCCACCGCGACCGGTTCTGTGCTTGCCGCATCCAGCGGATTCCTGCGGCTTGCAAAAGGTCCACCTTGTGGGAGGCCTTCCAACGCTACGTATTCCGGTACGCGTTCGCCACTCCTTCTTTCGGCCCCAATGGCCATCTTTTCTGCGTGCAATGTGCCCTGCCCATTGCCACTTAAGTTTGGCAATTCTTCGAGCTATGTCGGTTACCTTGGTTCTCCTGCGGATCTCTTCATTTCTGAAGAGACCAAAGACCTGATATCACACAAATCCTACATCGCGCAAACAGACCCGCGCGACTGGTATAATGTACAACATCCCGACATTTTACACTTTACACCCTGTTCTTAATACTTCTATAGACGTAAAGCGAGAGATTTAAAAATAAATATGGACAATATATGTAAATACAGCACACACAGTGCAGTGATACTACACACTGTAGCATGTGTGTAGTATCATATCTTGAGTCTTACCTATGATACTACACACTGTAGCCAGTGTGTAGTATCATGAGCCAATGTGTCTTAATGGGGAGCAACATCGAATTGAAAATCTTGTTGTTTCATCCAGCGCAATGTTAATGCTAACAGGCAAGTGAGAACGCAATAACATTGAACAAAAAATAGTGTGCGGAAATTTCATAAAACCTGTTCCAGGAAATACGTGTTTTTGAGAAAACGTTACAAGTTTGTGAAATAAATGTGTGTTATTTAGATTCACCATTACATGTGCGATGTTTCTATGGAGATGTTTAACATTATGAACGGCCAAAGTTCAGGTAAAATGTGTGCAAAAAGCTGATTTTTGGAGGCTTATACTGAATTTGTTTCTTAAAATTTTAATTGATTGCTTTCATAGAAACCTAGATATAGTGCACACCATACCAGTTAGTTCAAAATGGTCATTGATAGATGTGTTCCAACGCCATAATCACGTACGAGCTTTTGTATGAAAAGTTTGACGGGTTGGTCGCTCTTAAGGCGATGGTGAGATGAGTTGAGCTCCTTTAACAAAAAGTGGTTCTTGACAGCTATGGACAGAGAGAGGTGGAACGAGAGTACGCCTTTACTGTGCAAAAGGACAATACACATCTGCTTTCATAGGATTCTGACGATCTGCCAGAAAAATTTAACTGAAAGATAACTAGACCACAGTCTACTTCTGATCTTGTTTGCATCATAATTGCAAATAACCAATTGTTTACAATTGCTACGTACGTGACAAGCTAGACTATAGACGCAGCTGTACTTATTATCTAAAATGTTTATAAAAGAGAAACAAATAATTTGTGGTTGTCCTCGTTCACGTAGATATGGTATTTTGTTTTTAGTGCCAATGGTACTGGAATGTAGTGTTTTCACTTGTTTAACGTTCTGTTACGAATTGTCACTGTAAATATTGTGGCGTACTGTTGCATCGTCTGACACGTTCGGATCTCACATCGTAACTTTTAGCACAAACACTTACTTTTATAAGTAGACGGAATTTATTATTTGTTTTTGTATGTACTTGACTCCACCCTAAAGATATCTGATTGGACTACCTTTATGGTAGTTACTTTACTTTGTGAATAGCATTTGAAAAGAAACGCAAAACATTTCACAAACTCGAGACATCACCAGCGGTCAATTCTAACCTCATTTAATAAAAATCTACGTTTTTTATTCCACACAATATTGCAATGATGACAGATTATCAACCTGTCTGGCTATGCGCAAATTGCAATACGCAAACGCGAAGTAATGAAAGCCCAGCAGGATTTAATGCTACATTAACGTCAACTAGCACATATTAGGGCCCGTTTGCGGTCCAGTCCCTATCTCAGTAGATTTCTTCCGGCCACTGAATGAGCTCGTGTGATTGATATTTCAAGACGGAAATTGCGTTGAGAACAAATTGTTCATGTAACTTTACAAATTAGGTTGCAATAGTTACGTTGTTATGTGCTAGTTTAAGGTCGTAACTTAATTAAGGTCAGGTTGTAATTTTTTCTAAGTAATGTTGTTTAGTCATAAAATGAAATGTGCCTACCTAACATAATAATTTGTTTTGACTGACTATCGTCATATTCATTCTTTTGGAAAAGAGACTTCGAGAAGAACATAGCTTGGGTGGGCCAAATTGGATGACATTCTAAGATCAGCTAAAATTCCACAATGTCTGAAGGCCCGCCATAGAGGCGGGACTTCAGACATTGTGGAATTTACAGGATAAAGAAACCTGTGCGTTCTGCCCACCATAACGTACGGTGCTGAGACGTAGACATTAACGCTAGAGACTGTGTACAGGTTGACAGTTGCACAGAGAGCCATGGAGCGTTCCATGCTTTGCATCAGGCTTATAGACCGAGTTCCAAACGTCGAGATCGGAAGACGTGCAATAGTCTTCGATATCGGAAAGCGTATTATGGAACTCAAAGGAGTTGGGCAGGACACCTGGCAAGGCGCAGTGATGATAGGTGAAGTAAGACTGTGAGATAACATAATAACAACATAATTAATTATAGAGTACCTATCTATTTCAGTGTATCAATGCATTCAGATAAAAAAAAAATATCTATAGTAAAATTATAGAGTCTATTGTGGTTTATTTATATTAGGCATGTCCTGATAACAATTGCACGGTGTATTTAATATTAATATATGATAATTGTTTGCAATAAAAATGACTAAACTATTTTAAAACATAAACTTCAAGGTAACTTACTATGAGAGTCGTAAAACTGTCATAATAAATGTGACAATCTAATTCACTATCATTATAAAAGATATAATATATATTATCTTTGCGTACACTAAAGTAGATTTATGTTTTTGATTTCTATAAAAATAAAAATCTTTTATAAAGAAAAATTATTATTTATAGTTTCCTTGGTAATCGGACTGAAATGTGGTCTAAAAGCGGTTTTGTGGTTTTGAGCGCATTTTCTAGGCGCAAATTATTTTTTCCTTTCTTTCTAACACCAATAGGTAGGTACAGTACAACTATTTTCTTAATGTCCCTCGGCAAACTTCGTGTTTCGCCTCTATTTGCCCTTTGCACATGGTGCAGACCGGACGCTCTCAATCTACTTAGAAGTATATAACTGGAAGTATGTTACTAAACTTGGAAGTATATAGCTGGAAATATGTCACTAAACTTGGAAGTATATAGCTGGAAGTATGTTACTAAAGTTGGAAGTATGTAACTGATAGAAATCCGAAGACTGACGAAACACGAAGTTTTCCGAAGGACATAAAGAAAATAGTTGAACTGTACTTATATGAAATACTTATTGTGGTAAAGGAATGTTTCAACACAAACTGTGGAGGATGGAAGCCACTAGATCTTTAAAAATTACTGAATAAAATAAAGACTTTAAAATGATAGTATTTTATCTTTACTACGTTTTACACCCTAATAAGTATTTTTTTTAAATTCTTTATATATCAAAATAAGTAAAAAAGTAAAAAATACATACTGCCAATAAAAAATAAGGTTGGTCGGTCCACAACACAAACCATCGAAAAAGATATTCCTTAACTGGAGCAGCCAGCCTGAAACAACTACGTACATATACCTACTCCAGGACGTAATATATCTCTGCCGTTAAGCACGTTAAATATATTTTAATTTAGCAACAACATAATTTAGCACAAACAACTTATACCTACTTAATTATGCAATTTACTTAAGCAAATAATTCCTAATTTTAATTACAGTTCATTGCTCCAATTGTATTGCTTAACGAACCACATGATTTAAAACAAATATTTATTTTAATTAATTATAAATTCATTACTGATGCAATTTGTCTAAACATGAACACTGGACTGGAATCTTTGGAAATGTTTCGTTGACTTAATAGTTAGGAATGATTTATCGCAGGCGAGATAAGACAGATAACTGGACTCTGTCATCTGTTGCAATTAATATGCAAGTTTGTTGTATTGAAATATGACGCAAACTAATGAATGCACAGGTATCAAATTAGTAGGACTTGTTAGCAGGGCCGCGCCGCCCCTGTGTGCGAAGTGTGCGGCGCACACAGGCGCCAAGACAATAGAGGCGCCGCCATCGAAATTATTTTTGTTACACTTTACACAACAACATATTCTTTGTAGTGGAGTATCGATAAGTAAGTAGGTACAATAGGCGCAACATATGTCTTGTAAATAACAAAACATAATTATAATGCGCTTATTGTACAAGTCTTCTAAGATAATATTCACGTGTGTGGTTTAATTTTACGCTTTGGGTTTTAGTTAACATTAGTTACGAGCTCAGCGTTAAAATCAAAAGAACCGCCGTGAGTTTGTTTGAATGAATTATGAACGTAACCCGATGCGATGCGTGCGACGCAAGCGGGGTGGGGTCACGGGGATTCCCCGACTTTAAAGAACGAGAGTACCAAAACCAGTGTGATCAGATTCAGTATTTTATTTATTTTTCAGTATATTCTAACGATATTTTTGAACGTGAGTATTTTTGTGGGTATATTGAGTGAAGGCAGTATTTTTGGGTATATTTTGGATAAAAAGTTATGGTACACCGTAAATGGACGTCATGACCATAGATGTTCAGTGAATTTCCCGGATTTAGTCTACAATACATCAGATGTATTGTAGACTAAATCCGGGAAATTGATGAACACAGACAACAAACAGATTCTGTTTGTTGTCTGTGTTCATCATTGTACAGACGCCAGCACATCAAGCTAGTACAATCTGTCAAATTTCTTTAATAGATTTTCAACTTTATCACTACAGGATAAGGTTCAAAGTTGAATTTATATACTTAAACAATTTGACAGCTGTTTGCCCTAACATCACCATAGCATTACGAACTTGCTAACTATGCCAGTTACCGTAGCAAGCGCGGAAAGGTCCTTTTCTAAATTCAAACTAAAATTACCTGCGCTCAACAATGAGCCAGGAAAGATTAACAGATTTAGCAACAATAGCCATAGAGGAGGCCATATTAGACCATATAGACATACACGAGATTATTAAGCATTTCGCAAACAGAAAAGCGAGAAGAGTGGAAATAATATAATTTAAGCAAAATTTAAGTATGTTTATATTCTTACATATTTTAGACCCTTGTTGTTTTTTTTTTATACATAGCATGCGTAATAGTTAAATCAGTAATATTAGAAAAGCCAGCTATTTTGTTATTAATATCTAAGTATACAATTAGATATAACATCATAAAAATAAAGTATGTAAAAATTAAATTCGTGTTTTATTTTTCGCAGTAATTGGCAAGCGAAAGCGAACTGGTTTTACCTATTCAGGAAAATATTATCTAAGTATATAAAACTGGAGAACATTTATTTCAGTCAAAATTAACAAATAATAAAAAAACATAAGTTGAAACATGAAGATTCGTAAAAAAAAGAGGCGCTTCTTAGGTTTCGCACACAGGCGCTGTGGGGGATCGGCTCGGCCCTGCTTGTTAGTAGGTATAAGAAGGTCTTATGGCTGTTTGTGTATGTGAGATTAAATGTTTGTAAACGCACCCACAATACAGGAGAAATTCCTAGTGTGTTAACGTTTCAAAAAACGTCAAAGTTAAAAAAAAATTAAAAAAAAACTGCCACACGGGTCGACAGATCAGGTTAAAAGGGCTGTCTCGGGTCCACTAGTGCTACTCCTTTAATAAAATATTATCTCGTGACTGAGAAGGAATTATGAAAAACGGCTCAGATCGGGGGCACACGATGCGTTGCGGCGCCGCACCGCAAAGATTTCACCGTATCAGTGGGCACACAAGCGGTGCGGCGCCGCAACGTTGTTATGTCGCAGCGGCGCCGTAGCAGCGTTGGACAGGTCTGTTAATAAAAATGGATCATAAAAGACGTCTGTTGTTGGCCCTACTATTACGCCACCGCCGAAATCGACGTAGAAGCGTACGACGATACTGGATCAGTCCCTTTATAAGGAACAGTGATGAACAGTTTTTTCTCCAAGACTATAAAGAGTTGCTGTTTTACAATTTCTTTCGAATGAGTGTGTTAAGTTTCGAATGTTTATTGAAATCTTTAGAACCACATATACAACTGAGCGGTGCCGCTCCGACGTCGCAACGCATTCACTCCTCCCCGCTTCGTCTCGGTGGTTGCAAGTCCGATGCGGCGCCGGAGCGCATCGTGTGACATGCCACAGATATTTCTATGTAAGACGACGCAGCGACACCGCTCCGGCACCTCACCGCCGCCGCAACGCATCGTGTGCTCCTGCTTTCAATCAGCTGCCTCGGTAAGTGTGTCTAGAATTTTCTAATACCTTTTACATAGTTTCATATTGAGACACGAAGCAACAAAATTCGATCTAAAGAAAAACGGCCACATTCCTCAAGATCGTATTTTGGTGCTTCGTGTCTCAATATGAAACTTTATAAAAGGTATTCTCAGGCTCTCGCGAGGGATTGTATGTGTTTAACATGAACGCCGCACGCGCCGCCCAGCCGGACGCTCGAGTCAAGCGTGCACTCAGTTCGAACACTTAAGGGTCTCAGCGTGATGTTAAATAGCCCATAACCTTCCTCAAGAATTGGGCTAACAAATGCAAAAATAATTTTTCAAATTCGACTGTTAGTTCCAGACTCCCATGTTCCGGTTCCGTGTGGTGCCGGACGTAAAGAATAGCACCACCCCATTTCCTCCCGTGGGTGTCGTAAGAGTCGACTAAGGGACTTACTAGAGAATGGGCAGCAGCGTTCTCTATGCATTGTTAACACCATACTGCGATCGCCAACCCGCCTGCCAAGCGTGGCGATTATAACAAACGGGGCCCTTTGGGGGAGGCCTATGTCCAGCAGTGGATATCTTTCGGCTGAAATCATGATGATGAGTTCCAGAGATTACCCCCTACATACAAACTTAAAAATGTTACCTCTTTAATATTAATATAGATCCTGTCAGTCGATTAGGCAGGTATGACGGCATAGCAGACATGGCAGAAGTATGGTTTGGTTTTCCTGTGGCGCGGTTACAACCTTATACTTTTTTATTTTCAAAAGTGATTTCTGCGTGAAAGTATAGCAATGAATGTTCCAGACGTTCCGGGAAATCGCAAGGACGTTAGGTCTGTTTCACTTTTTTTATAGACACCGGTTCTCTCCTTATGTTTATTAGAGTTGGGAAAATGTCGAGGACAAATTCAATGTTTTGTTTTATACTTTCTTTTAAAGTTTTTGTCTTTTTAGGTTCAGACAGTATCTGCTTGCGCACACACCCACTGCAATATTCACAGTGAGTTTAATCCTCAAATGCTCATAAACCAAGGCAGTTTTTTACATTCTGGCTATGAGGAAAGCATTGAGATATACATTTTAAATAGGTGAAATTATTGTCTTCAACTATTTCGCAACTTAGTAAATTACATTTTTGAAACTTTCTCCTTAAAGACACGTCTGTGAAAACAGAGAAAACTCATACGATGGAGGTTGTACAGTGGCCAACACATCAAGCTACACGAAACTGTCAAACTCCAAACGATTTGAAACTTTAAAATGTTGAAGATTAAGGCTTTGACTGCCAGACAACAGACACAATAGAAAAAACTATTGTTAGCGGTCACCGGTAACCGCGGTGGCAGTCAATGTGTTAAGTTAAAAATCAAACGAGAAAATTTGACAGTTTGTGGTAATTTGATGTGCTGGCCGCCGTACCTGATTAATCGGGCCAAAACCATCTACTGATGAACATGGGGTTAAAAGTACCCCAGCAACTAAGTACCTACACAGAATTAAACATTGCCAAAACACAACGCCTTTGGAACAGGTGACTGGCTATCTCAATGTAGTTTAAAAATCATTAAAAATTATTGTAATAAATCTGGCATTGTCAGCAATAAGCTTTTTATAAATCACTTCATGCTCCGGTTCAAAAACCCACCGTCATGTAATATTGTATGCCATAATTAATTCTATAAGCATTGATAACGAGACGCCTATTATATTCACGTTTACGGATCTGATATAAAAAGGTCGAGCATTGAGCAGTGAACTGTTTTCTTTTCAAGGAAACCGCGTTTGCAAGGATATACCGTCATTATGTTGATAAGAAGCGATAATTGCTTGAGACTTATACGTGGCGGACGTATAGAAGTAAAGTTTTTTTATTCGTGATTCACGTAGGTATGTTGGGAAAAGTCTGAGAATATGGAATACCCATCAGTTTCCTATATTAATTTTCTGTTATTTTTTAGGTTTTTTTTTTAAATCGGAAATAGCCTCTCATGGGCTGGGGATCGTGCCTTGGGTTCAATCCAGGGTTGCCAAGTTTTTGTACAAGAAATAAAGTATATTATGATCAAAGTGGGATAATAAACAGTATTTCGGAAAAATGTACAGTTTTTTTTTTATAGTTTCATAATTCATTAGTGCTACTCGCACAATTCATTTTAGCACAAATGTAGAAAAAGCTTTAAGCCTCACTAAATGAAGCTCTATTTCTGTCATCCCTCCATTTATCACTGCATTTATCACTGAAAACACTAATTCTGTAATTACTGAGGTGAAAGAGCTAACTAACTTTAAAACACTGGTATCTAAAATTCTGATAACAATTATACTCGTATGTTTACAATTTCCAAAAAACAAAACGGAAAATTCCATTCTGAAATTAAGGCAATTCAGTTAGCCTTAATTTCAGAATGGAAATTTCAGAATTTTTGCCCAGCTGCATTCACGATGTTCTACAAGTAGATGAAACTTTTAATTTAGGTACAGCTCTGGATATCAGTGAAAACAGTATATTCATATACTTTATTTTTCTTGAACAGTAAACAGTATTTTAGGATGAAAAATAGTTTAGTATTGTATTTAGCAGTATGATTGGCAACCCTAATTCAATTCCCAAGTGGGCAGTCTTATTGGGTTTTCCTACGACGTTTTTTTTTTTTTCTTTAAAGCAGGAAAGTGTCTGCGTTTTTGCCCGGTTGATGACGATAGGGTCGGCCCTTATGGGACTTAAACCTAACTGGATAAATGTGAGTGTACCTTCTTACTTCGACGGTCTTAGTTTATCATTTGTGTTACAGCTGTATGAACATAATCCAGCATTACATATGAAAGCGGGCACACCCTTTTTGCCTGGAGACTTTTATTTAGGTGTGTTTTGTTAAAATTTTTACTCTTTTGCTCGAGTATAGTTTTCATTGTATTTGATTTGGTATATTGATGTGTGGCTAGCTGACATGTGGCAAATAATTAAATTTCCTGTTCTGTGTCTTGTAATGGTAATTACTTTGCATACCTACTATTGTCTACAACCAAGTTTTTCTCACTGAATACACAGCTGTGTTGCTGGGGTATTTGTTGCGCTACTTCTTCTCGGCTTAAAGCACTAGGAAGTGGTTAAAGGCGGGCGTTTTTGGGAGAATGTCTTATGTAATTTTAACGTTCGAAAAGGTGTGATTCCCAGCCTAATTTAAATAAACGAAATTTATTTATATATTTAACATTTTATGTACACACATATAAACAGACAAGAAGAAAAGAACAGAAAAATACGTACAAAGGTGATGCTTATTTCTAATGAAATCTCTTCCAGCATACCTGCGATAGGAAAGGAGGAATTATGTGTGATGTTATCTTGTCGAGGATGCTCGAGCCCGACTAGTTTCGTACCATATAGCACACACATGAATAATAATGCTAGTAAAATTTTCTCTAGAAGTTATATTCATAGAATTATTGACACATTCAATAAGATTAATAGAGAAGTTGAACCCCGAAAAGAACAAAGGTAACAATTTGAGGTGAGGCCAAGCCGAAGGTCAATCGATAGGCCGATAAGCTGTCAGCATGACATGACCGCACAAGGTCGAACCACACACGTCTTATTGTTGTCACAATAAAGTCGAAATTCCCTTGATTATTACCTAATTTGGCCTGACATGTTTATTAGACCAGTGGCTATGAATGATTTGTATGAGATCAGATTAGACATAATGTATGGTTGCCAGGTATGTTGTATGTGGTTCATGGTGCAAATCAGCCATTTTGAAATGGAAAGGGTTCTGGCGGATGCAGGAAATTGTTGATAATAATACGTTGTTATTTCTTCCGCGCTTTTAGTATTACGTGGGTAGTGGATAATATTGAGTTTAATTGACGGATTACTTGAAATTTTTATTAAGTGCTTTTTAAAGTTAAGTGCTGATCCGGGAATAAAATATCAAATACTTAAATTCAGTCGTTATAGCAATTAGCATAAATGGTTGAGATTTTCTAGAATACGAATCGATAGAATTTTATCATTCTTAATTTTATTTAAATAGCTAATCGACATCTACGCATCATTTCATCCGAAAGACGTCCATTGCTGAACATAGGCCTCCCCCAATTCTGGGGGTTTGCCATAATCGCCACGCTTGGCAGGCGGGTTGGCGATCGCAGTATGGTGTTAAAAATTTATAGAGAACGCTGCTGCCCATTCTCTAGTGAATCCTTAAGTCGACCTTTACGACACCCACGGGAGGAAATGGGGTGGTGCTATTCTTTACTAGGGATGCATCCGATACCGATACCGACACCGATAATATCGGCGATACTCGAAGTTTGCCGATAAAGGCTCGTACAGAATCGCGCGATATCGCGGGTGCGACAGGCAGCGACAAAGAAATAGTGCTAATAGTTGTGCGTCGCGCCCGCGATATCGCACTAGTCTGAACGAGCCTTAAATCGGCATCGGCGATATTTTGATGGCCGATTCAACGATAATTTTCTCATCAATGTTAATTTTAATTACTAAAACTATTAACTAATCTCAACCTGTCT
This sequence comes from Dryobota labecula, assembly GCA_947523025.1. Lineage (NCBI taxonomy): Eukaryota > Metazoa > Arthropoda > Insecta > Lepidoptera > Noctuidae > Dryobota > Dryobota labecula. Next base: position 7,961,555 of record OX383292.1, read on the forward strand.
ATAGTTATAAACGGTTTTATTTAGTTTGTCCTGTTATTTATTCTTTTTATATTAATTTAAAAAATAACCTGACTTGTGTTGTATCGGTATCGGTATCGCCGATATTTTTATAAGAGCATCGGTATCGGTATCGTATCGGCAAAAAGGCGTATCGAGGCATCCCTATTCTTTATGTCTGGCACCACACGGAACCCAAAACAAGAAAAATATGAAAATCATACGATTTGTTAGTAAAAAAAACCTTAACCATTTGAGCAAAGGGGGGGTCAGCTGCTATTACTGACTGTACTTAGTTTACTTGGGAAGGGGCCAGGGGCTTGTTGCTAAGTCATAAGTAATAACAGCCGGACGGGTCGATCGATCAGGTTAAGCCACGATTGCTGCGGTTGGTCCGTGGATGGGTGACCATCTTTACATACCAAGACTACTCCGTGCCTCGGAAAGCACGTTAAGCCGTTGGTACCGGCTGTCATTTGTGGATTTTGGACAGTCGTTACGGGTCGCCAGAAGCCCGAAAGTCTGACAACCAGCAGTGACGGATTAAGATTACTAGATGCCCTAAGCAATCTACGCCTGTGGGCCCCCCTATCCGTATGTCAACTAGAATCGGTCTTTAAACTTTTACCGTCTAAATACATTCGTTTTTATAAAATAAGATGATGAGATGTAACGTACCTTAGAAGTGGAGTAGGTGCGACAACAATAAAAACCAAAGCATAGTTTATTTATTGAAATGCGCCTTGCGGCTTTTTCGGGCATTGAATTCACGCAAGATAGTATTAACGTTTAACGTTTTTAACGTATCGGACTCTATGTATAATATCGATAAATTATCGAGCCTTTCTTGTATCATCTTTGTCCTATTTTCAATTTTTAATATTTTTAATTTTGGAAAAGAACGTTCCGCTGAGCAATTTGTAATCATAAGCGATAAAAATATACGCAGGGCTGTTTCCACATTAGGGAAGCTGATTTAATTTTATAATCATGTATTATTTTATACAATTGTGCGTGAGTTTGTGCTTCTTCTGGTGCCCTCCCAGACGTGATGCCCTAGGCAATTGCTTAATTTGATTAAGGGTTAATCCGTCACTGATAACCAGTCTTACCAAGGGGTATCGTATTATCCAGTAACTGGGTTGTGGAGGTCAGATTGGCAGTCGCTTCATATAAAATGCTGGTATTCAGTTGCATCTGGTTAGACCAGAAGCCAACCCCAACATACTTGGATAAAAGCTAGGTAGATTGAGGAAACTACTTAGTTTACTTTCATTCATAAAGTTCATAGAGTATGTTTGCCACGGTTATACCGGCTAGAGATGAGTCCGACATCATGTCACATGTGAAAATCATCGATATTTTAAAATCATTTCATCATGCAGTGACAACGACAAAATCATCAATACCAAAATCATTACTTGAATGAAAGCGAACTTCGGTAATTCTGACGGTCGGGCCGTCTCGGGGCGACCGACGACGCGATGCGGACGTTGCGAGGCTTTGCGATCGGTGACACTGAAGTCACAGAACCACAGTTTCGATAAAATGCCCGCTGCTGGGCACATAATGATAATTTCACTAAGCCGTTCCTGTTCATTTCTGCACTTATAATTGAAGTGACGTGATCTTATAACCTACTCAAATAAAAATCATTGATGATTTTTTCATTGTTCCCGTCATTGATATTTTTTTTTCATTGTCATACAGAAAAATCATCACTCGGCCCATCTCTAATACCGGTGAATAATCCTTTTGGAGGAAGCTTTGAAGTTTTACTGTTGAATATCATTATTTTTATGAATGATCGAATAAACCTGTTCCAGTTATAAAAAACACGTTGCCATGACGACCTACATCAACAATATCTGCATATTAATTCATCATAATAAATTTGCATAACAAACAAAAATGCAAATGCAATATTATGCATTCTTTATAGTGAGATTATGAATGTAGAGTTCATTGTGGAGTGTCAAGTGTGATAAGAGTCAATGTTGCGCGGTCACCTTTGACCCAGATCAACTTTATGTAGAGAACATTTTGATAGTATAGAGACTAATAGAAATAATAATGAGATTGATATATAGGTATGGGATTGTAGGACAAATTTTGGCTTATTCCACTAATCCCCCCTGAGAGAATCCCCCTCAGTGGAAAAAACTGAACCCTAATGTAAAAAAAACAATTTCAGGGGATCTTGGAATAAGTTATTTTTTGTTTTTTCAATTCTAGTTTTGCCCCCTTAGCGGGATTATCAGGGGTGAATTCTAGACTGTTTTCAGATTCCACTTTTCCTCCTAAGGGGGATTTTCAGGGGGGATTTGTGGAATAAGCCCAAATTTTGACTTGAATTGCGATGGTTGTGTTTCTATGGTCTGTTCTAAGGTGACTATTAAATTTTCTCAATTTTTATTCACTATATCAGACTTTATTAGCAGTCTGTAAATTAAATAAACTTAGTTTAAGTTGTAACCCGTAAACGGGTGTTTAAATATTTTTAAACAAGATATGACAAAAAACTGTGGATCCGGTGTAATAATTATAGTTTGGTTGACTGTGTGTTTGTGTGTTCTGTACTAACACTAGATGTTAATTAAAATTGTTACTTGTAAATATGGACTTTAAATTGGACTTTTTGGACTTTTTGGAACTTTATTGGAACTTTTTGGAACTTTTTGGACTTTAAATTTGACTTTTTTTAAATTGAACTTTAAATATGGACTTTAAATTGTCTGAAATAAAAACATTCTATTCTACTATCATGACATTTAAGGCGCGAACACATCATGAATCATAATAATTATGTAGAAGTAGATATAATATATTGTTCGTTATAATATGCGCTACAATATATTGTTGTCATAATATATTATAGCGCATACAAATATTTTAAGTGTTTGTTTAAATTTGTTTAAATCCGGGTAATAAAATTAAAATAAGTGTGAAACACGATATCTATGACACATGTAAGTAAGAATTGTTATAATTTATGGTCCCACCATAAATTTTAACAATCTGACTTACTGCGTTTTACATAATAATGGACTCGTATGGAAATTAGATTGGTGGAATTTATTCTTATTATATTGTCGATTTAATTGAACTGTGGAGTGCTATTGAATTCTTTGGAAGTTGTATTGTAAATTACGAACGAGTATACTTGTGACTGTTAAAAAGCTAAAAAATAGTACAATATTAATAAAATTATTCTGGGCTCTTAGATTGCCATCGACATTTATTTTACTTGCCTCTGCAGACTGTACCCTGAAGAGTGTGCGCAGGAGCTCCACGACCTGATCCCATGCATCGCCCTTTTATTACTGGACTACTAGATGTACGTACTGCGCAGGGTTACGGGTTTGTCCGAAAAGGGATACCGTGGCCCTGGCACATAGGCAACTAAAGGAACACGGGTGGGTTTTAGGCAGTAAAAGTCTGACACCCGCTCCGCCCGGAGTGAGAGAAGTTATTTGATAATTTCCCAACCAAAACGTAAATATAAAATAGGGTACCATCCGCACTTGTTTGATATCCCGTCCAGTCGTAGTCAACGCTTGTCCTCCACATTTATTATGCGCACAGCTAAAGTGGAAATCTCTGCCAGCGTCCGTGTTCCCTTCCATATACACCGTGGCATTTTAGTCGTCTTACAAAGACAGCCCACTTCATGTATCCAATGACTACTACTACTCGTAACAGGGTGTTTTAAACTATGTCATGCGTCATAATTAATAAAAAAAAAATTTTTTTATAAATTTAAATGTTCAAAAAAAATTATTTATTATCTGAATGATTAGTAGTCATTGGATACATGAAGTGGGCTGTCTTTGTAAGACGACTAAAATGCCACGTTATATAACCCGTCTGCCATTAAATCAGGCATCTTCTGAGCACGCTCGTTCCATCATAGACCTCATCCATCGTTTTCTATCAGGCGAAATCGATGTCAAGAGCCAGCGATAAAAAAATGAAAGTTTTTTTTTTTTCTAGTCATCCTTATGTAGTTACAAATAATGTCATGGTTCTGATACAAATAATAATAATAATAATATTTTATTTATTTCAGAAAGGTTACAGACTTAATTTACTTATCCGTATTTGTAATAAAAAGGTATAATTACAGCTAGTGGTAGGGGTTAAGTACAGAGCGAATAATCTATGCTGCAGAAATCTGTAAGCAAATAATTGGTGAGCCCTGCCTCTTAAACTAGGGTTACATGTATCTTAAGAGACCGAAAACAAATATTAACGTTACGTAAAAATGCCAGACCGTCAGACCACCACCAGAGTGTTGAAAGGAATTAAAATAAAAAGCAGTTGTACCATTCCGTTTTCTGCTTACCACCATTTCAGCTTTTGCAGTCGATTCTACGTGTTATTTCTCTAAGAGGATATTTTCTAGATCAAACAACTCAAACATTGACCTTTTCGCCTCAACGGTAACCTGAAGGTTATTAGCGGCCAAGAGCAATTCTCTTTTCGGTAGAAAAAAGCGTGACATTGCAGTTTTTGCGTACATTTCACTATGCATTACAAAATCAGTGCATAAATAATGATATGTTTGTAAGCGGCATAATATATAATTTGGGCAATAGAGCATATTTTTTTAGTATAACATCGCGAGGTGCTTACATAATCAACGCCTTTTAAGGCCCAGATATATGCCAGTGACCTTTAGTGGATAGCTTGTTTGTTTTGTACTAAGCTCATGTAACGCGTCGTACGTCCAGCCAGTAAACACCCATCTAGGAGCGCTGTCCCAAATAAAACGCATTATTAGTTTATTACACATAAACCAAAAGATATTTTAATAAAACACTTATACTTAAAGATCAACAGTTAAATTATCTTTAAAAAGGTGAAAGTTTCAGAAAAATACGTTTTATAGATGTTGCGTGATTCTCAGTTTTTAAGCCGCGTTAGACATAACTTTACAAATTAATGTCACTGTGTAATACTCGTATAAACATAATCTAAAATATTAATATATTAAGTTATTAAGAAAATAAAGCATTTTCTTAATAACTAATATATGAATATTTTAGATAAAAGTGAATTAGGGCCCACTCCCTCTCACAGAGAGGAGGCCAGTAGTGCTATTCTGTTAAAATCTCACGGTGAAAACTTAGGTGAAGTGAGTTTGAAGTGAGCTGTGATTCCACCTGCAAACACAGCAATTCTGTACAAAATCTCACGGTGAAAACTTGGGTGAAGTGAGTTTTAATCGACGTGTAATCCCACCTGATGCTTGAGATTGACACTGTTGACAGTTCACTTCACGCTCACTTCACCTTAGTTTTCGCGGTGAGATGGTTACAGAATAGCACTGCTGATGCTTGGGACTACACTATTGACAGGTCACTCCACGCTCACTTCACCTACGTTTTCACGGTGAGATGGTTACAGAATAGCATTGGTGGTGTCCTAGCAATGGGATAGACTGATAATGTTGATTATAATTATAGGTCAATTCAATACTTTGTTTGATTTTTACATCATCGTTGTCGCTGATAATATGTCACTTTGTCTAGACCCTAAGGAGTTGCCACAGATTTATTTCTGCGTTAAGTTTAGTAACAAGTGCTTTGTCAATAATAAAAGGTATTGTGGCGGCATCTCCAATGCCACATGCGAACTACGCATCAAAGACATGACGTCACGGAAATCCTGCATCGCGCAATCAGAGTTTGCCGCGCGACTAGCATAACGCTCACTTAATAATATATTGGCACATTCACTTTTTTCACATTTTACAGAAACGAGGGTCAAAGAATTTATAAATGTATGAAATTATTATACTAATTTCATACAACATCCCGTTATCAACCGTCGGGCAGTTGCCCACCAGACACAAACACCTGTCTGGTCGGAGGATCCTCCCTTTTCAATAGAGTATGAGTGAACCTTACACCGTGTTCCTCATACCTCTATAGTATTATTCATTCCTTTCAGTTTAATTATAATGTTCAACTTATGTAACAAAACAGTAGGGTTAACACAATCGATGTTATCTTGAATAAAGCGAGCCCCTGTGGCTGAGCAATAGATATTAGACGTATAAGGAACTGGGAACGAGTGAAGTCGTGAGCATAGCTAGTTTATAATGGCAGAGTGACTAAGTAGTAGCCACGACCCGGTAGATCTTATCTGTGTTGTAGACAAGACTAAGTTTGACTTATCTCTGTCTTGTGACACGATAGTTTTTAGTTACGTGATAGAGTGTTAATTTGTGAATGGATTTATTTTAATTGTGGCGGAGGACATACTTAAGTATGTAGTTTAATGCATCTGTACCTATGTAGATAGATCAAGACGTGATGATCTGAACTAATCTCTATTACACAAGAAAAGAAGACGTGATATGAAGAAGGAAGGAATGGAAGGAAGATGTGGAAGAGAAGAAACTAGATACCTGCATATTTATGAGGAAGATTTTCTAAAGTTAAATGAAGAATCTGGTGCTTACACAAGCATTAAAATGTTCATAGGTACAAACAAGCATTACAATTTTCATAGGTTTTAAAATAATTAAGAAAAAGAAGTAGACAAAGAAGTCGCAACTCAAAATTCAATTTCTATCTAAGAATTACAAAATACGAATAAATCATTCGAAACCTGGAAACTGTATCCATTGAAATATTTACTGAGAGATAATATAAAATATTATTTAGCTTACAAAAATATAAATTCTATTAATCCACTTTAACAAAAATCAATAAACGAACCGTAAAATATTAATCTACCGATATTAAGCAATATTTATTACAATGAATTCGCAATAAAGCCTGTATCGAGATCATTTCAGTAGTGATCGAGAGCGCAGAATATGTCCATAATGCCTTATAGATTTAACCTACCGAGGCATAAAATGGCGTTACAAAGCTATTAACAATGAAATGTATACAGAGCGTTAAGCTAAAGTCAAGAGTCCATTGTACGATACAAGGTGATCTTACGAAACGACAGTAGGATTACTAAAGATTGCCTCTGAAATAATTGGATAGTGATGAAAAACGTTTCTTAATTTCACGATTTTGTTATGTTTTTTAAACGTAGTTTAATAACTGCCAGCTCAAATCTGCGGACTATAATAGTGTGGTCTTTTTTGTGTTACATAATAATAGATCATGTCTAGGTACGTTTTTCAGCAATCACTAAATGGTAGAGGATCGCTAACAATTTTACGAGCTATGAAAAATAGAGAAAATCTTCCCATCAATAAACAACCACATCTAAAAGCGAGATAACCCTGAGTTCGCAAATTGGAAAACATAGCCTGAATAGTATGACGACCGATTATATGGCGCCTTTGTTATGCTTTTTAGGGTTCCATAGTCAACAAGGAACCCTTATAGTTTCGCCGTGTCCGTCTGTCTGTCTTTCCGCGGCTTAGCTCAGAGACTCTTAGTACTAGAAATCTGTAATTTTTTGTGGCATGTTAATCACGCCGACAAATTGGTAAAATAAAATCTTGAAATATTTTTTTTAGGGTACCTCCCCTACTAGTGATGCAACGAATACAAATATTCGAATTCGCCGTATAGTAGACATTTACCGAATATTGGTATTCGGCGAATACTAATACGAATATTAAAAAAATAATATGTTTGTACGCAAATCTAATTACTGGCAGACTTGGAAAACGTGCGTCGTCGGCACGTAAAAATACGACGTATGCAAGGGCCTTAACCGCAACGACGACGCCGACTGCTGATCCACTGGCCTTTTGGCGAGAACATGTCCATTTTCGAAGTCCGAAAAACTCGCCCAAAATATTTTTCACTGAAGCCATGTACAGTCGCCTCGGAAAGACTTTTTTCAACGGCTGGGAACATCCAGACTGAAAAAAGAAATAGCTTAAAACCAGAAAATCTACAAATTTTATGTTTTTTAAATAAAAATTTGCCTATTGTAAATTTTAATTATTAGAAGAATAGAAATTCATCAAATAAATTAGTATTTTATTACCATGGCGAGATATTCGTATTCGTATTCGCCGAATAGTAGGTTTGATATTCGTATTCGTATTCGTAAAAGCAGTGTTCGTTGCATCACTATCCCCTACACGTAAAGAATGCATATTTTTTTTTTTTGTTCTGTGTGCTTAATATTAAGCTTTAAAGTGCTAATTTTTGCCCTGCCAGCTAAATGGTTGTATTTGGTTAAGTGAAAGAAATGCTCTGCTGTGCCGTGCTGTGAAAGCGTCCGGTTTAACCTACATAATAGCGAAAAAATAAAAACTTCGCAAAGTTTTTTCTTTTTTTCTTTTATAAACTATTGTTTCCACGTTATACAAATATAAGCCTAGTAGTTTTATTGGCATAGCAAAATTCATCATCCTTTCATCCTTAGGGTAGCATGTTCTCCTTCTTCTATACGTCTTAATTAGCCTCCATTTCAGTGATCACACCCCTTTCCAGCTATCACCTTTTCCATCCATCGATTCCTTGACCTTCCCCTACTCTTTATGAACATTGAATATGTTTCGTCTTTCCAAACAACCACTTAATTTTCTAAAACTCAAATCAGACTACAAAGTATACAAGTTCACATATTACGACATCGTGAAACACGGTATTATGTAATTATTAATACCTAGTTGACGTAAATGGATATACTTGTGATCCTAATTAAAATTATAATCAATCGGCATCGTTGAACAACTAACATAAAAAGACAGCACGCTTACATAAGACGATGAATAGATATAGGCAGTTAATAGAATTAAGTAACTGTCACCATTCGTGGAGATGCTAATTACCAACTTTGTTGCCAAGTGGTTTAGCTGACAGTGTCGTAATTATACAGTCATATTCCAGTTAGAATGAAATTAATAGTTAAATCCTTATTTGGAGTGTTCAGTAGCTAGCCTGCTGATCTTATCTAATCAGGTACTGGAACTTTAACGCCATCATTCCCAAGTGTTGCATTAGATAGTGAGCATTAAAGGACTTATCGTCAATAGAACTATGTCTATCATATCAGTCAGTCCAAAAAGTCACCTCTCCCACCTCCAGTATGGATATTGCCCGAGAATGGATAAGTAAGAGATGGAAGTCAAATTGGTAGAAGCTTTATGCTAAACATAGATATTCCGTCGCATCTGGTTGTATCGGAAGTAAACTGTGACGTAGAAAAAACTAGAATCGCACCTGATGATTGGCGAGCCAGTGTCTTTACATCGAATCTATGGCTATATATGGTAACAACAGCCGAGGACACTTAATCTCGTCCGAGTTTTTAACGTATAGAGAAAAGGAAACATAATAAAAAGTAACATGTGATCTTAAAAGCTGGGATATGGTGATAAAGTTTACGACAGATCCAGAAGATTTATGACTAACTTTCCAAAACGGAAACTAGAAAAGTAGAACTACAAAATGCTTAAGCTACAATAAATAAGGTAATAAACGAAATCAAGACACAACATAGATCTTTTTATTAAATTAAGTGCTCAAATCGTCAACATCCGGGAAGTCCACATCCTCGCGGTATCCTAACCATTGATAAACATGAAATAAGAAATTAACTCAATGAATTCGACATAAATCAACATGGCAATCGGTAGATTGACAACGCTGATCACGTTTATACACCTTCACACTTCAAATTGAAAATATATCATTGCATTTTATTCAAATATTTATACACTCAGAAATCAGCTTTCACAGAAAAGGACAGGATTCATTTTAGATAAGCTACAGTCATTTATTAAGCCTAGTCCACCTGTGCTGGGTTTGCAAGCGTTCAAATTATTTGTTTCACAGGATATCGTGATATTCAGAAAGACTAACGACCTTATTGTTATGGAGATATAGGTCAAGCTAGAGCTATGGGTGCACAGAAATGGTCGGAAATACAATGCCCAGTTAGCCGTGTAGATATCACATCGACCGTATTCATTTAGGTCCAAGGATAGAGTAACTGAAGGAACTGCTAGCTGTAGACCACGGTACGACTGATAATAATTTCAATAGGAATAATACCTATTTGTAGGAAACAAAGCAGGTGGGTAATATGAAGGATAGTCTCCTTCATATTACACACCTGCTTTGTTTTATCATATCACAGATTTATACGGCGAAAAAACAGTCTACTAGTGATGTTTTGATTAACCATAAAACTACTGTCTCATTTAGTTACATATAGAATTCAAATAGGTATAGAATTTAGGAACACGGAGAGATCTAGATTTATCATTATGAACAGTCCAAAATTCCAAAGCAAAGCTATCATGCTTAATCACAAGATAATTTGTTGTTAATTTACATTTTACGGTATATTGTATCCACGCTTCTATGTAACCAGTAAAAAAAATAGAATTCGTTCTGAATGCGCATAAAAAAGAGCAGTCCGTAATAAATACAGCTAAGTAATCGATCACTTCCAAAAATGCATGATGGCTTCCGGATTACCGGTCAATGTATTTGTTTTTTGTTACTCTTATGCACAACTAAGTGGCTATTGTATTACATTCCGTTTCTAATTCATACGATTTGTTCACAACTCTGTTTTCATCAAGCTTAATTCAATGCTTCCTATAGCTAGCTTCATTCTGAATTGTCTCCGGAAAGTAATGGGCTTCCTTTTTAAGAGGTCAGGCAGATATTCCTGGGAGGTATTAAAAAACTCGGTAGTGTTCGGAATTTGTGATACCTAATTGAATGAATGCCAGGGTTGTAATTTCCGAACTGATATGTGATGATTACAAGATTGTCGTATCTCTATATTTCTCAAAACTTAATAAAAACAAAACACAATCATGATTTACTGATATGCACAACTATACTTAGCCGAATCTTAAAATATCTCCCGCCGACTAAAGAGTCTCAAATCGATTATTTAAGAGCGCGTACACCGACGGTCCACTAGCGGGGCGCTAGTGGACCGTCGTCGTCCTTTAAAAAAATATTATCTCGTGACTGAGAAGGAATTATGAAAAACGGCTCAATAAGGAAACTCGGTAAGTGTGTCTAGAATTTTTTAATACCTTTTATAAAGTTTCATATTGAGACACGAAGCAACAAAATTCGATCTAAAGAAAAACAGCCACATTGCTCTAAATCCTATTTTCACGAAGATCACGAAGCAACAAAAAAGGATGGCTTATTCCACTAATCCCCCCTGAGAGAATCCCCCTCAGTGGAAAAAACGGAACCCTAATGTAAAAAATCACTTTCAGGGGATCTTGGAATAAGTTATTTTTTGTTTTTTTCAATTCTAGTTTTCCCCCCTTAGCGGGATTATCAGGGTTGAATTCTAGATTGTTTTCAGATTCCACTTTTCCTCCTAGGGGGGATTTTCAGGGGGGATTTGTGGAATAAGCCAATAGGATCTAGAGGAATGTGGCCGCTTTTCTTTGCTTTGGCTTTCGTTGCTTTTGCTTTCGTTGCTTATTGAGCCGTTTTCCATAATTGCTTCTCAGTCACGAGATAATATTTTTTTGAAGGAGTGGCCCTAGTGGACCGTTGCCCTCTTAATTCGTGTAATCATTTGCATTCCGCCACTAATGGCGACTCGCTACCTGACATAATAAGGAGTATTTACTTTCTTCGATCAAACAGATTAAGATTTCATTACACGCGTGCATAATGCGATGATGGGAGAAAGTGGAACTAGAAGACAGTCTTATAGTGCACTATAAGATGGCTATAAGCGTAAAAGATCGCCGCACACCAGGCCTACGTTGATGGATTATTGTTTATGTTTAAGACAACCGTGAATGATACTGCCGGGTCCATTACGTATGGCATTATATTGATAGTTGCTATAATCCTATATCGTTTTAATTATCTGAGTTAGATAATTCAACACATGACTTCTTTATAGAATTATGCGTTTCAAGAAATTAATATTTGGGCAAAGGCATGCACGAGTTTTTACCAAAATATAAATGACTTTAATAGTTGACGCTTCCGTGTGCTTTGCAGTGCTGCAATGTAAAATGATTTAAAAACGATGTTGTACAGTCAGTATACACAATTAGCTGACCCCCCCTTGCATAAATGGTTGAGATTTTTTTGAATACGGATCGATAGAATGTTATAATTCTTAATTTAATTTAAATACCTATACGAAATCTACCCAAAACTGGAAAAAAAATTAAAATCGTAAGATTTTTGGTAAAAAAATCTCAACCATTTATGCAAGGGGGGTCAGCTAATTGTGTATACTGACTGTACGTGCCCAAATTCAATAGTGACTGTTTTTCAGAATCTTGAGAAAGAATGGTATAGTTTAGTTTTGTTTGTTTGTTTGGTAATTTCTATTTTAAATTAATTTTGCAATTGTATATTCAGATAACAACAACACTAATCTTATTTATTAGCTGCCTGTTTTGAAACGCCTTTTCGATGATTGTATCGAAAGGAAAAACAACAAGCCGATGGCTGGCCCGCGGTACAAATTGGCCCAGTTTTATGAAATCGATGACATAAGGTGCAGTCAGGACTCAGACTCACTTTAGTCCGACAATTGCACCTAGGGCTGGTCTACTTTAATTTTGCGTTCCTTAAGTCAAAAATGAAGTTTAATTTGACTGCAATCTGGATAGATTTTTGTGGTTTATTTAAATGAACTGTCGTGTTACATTAAAATATTTTTTTATACTTGCTTACCTCCAAATTGCTCACCGCATCAGCACTCATCTCATACAGAGAGAAGGAACGAAAATTAGATCACCATAGAGGTATTATTAGTCAGGATCTTGTCAATTTTAGTGCGCTGCTTCTTCGTGATGATTTCCTTTACCATATGTGGTGTCTAAGATTCAGCATTCACAATATTTACGGATCGATAAGAGACCCGTGCTTCTTCCCAAGATGGGGTAATTTCCCCATGCTCTCTGCACCTGAAAAATTAGGGTGGCCACATAAAAAATATCGTCTATAGTATCTCAGATCAGGAATCAGAAATAAGGTAGCTTAAGAGAACTTATCAAATAAATTTGAGATCCTTTCATGCTGTTACTAATTTATAAAATCTAACCATGGTCCTCATGGCAATACGACGCTGAAACGGGACGAATGATCAGGCAGACCGCAGCCCTAATCAAATGCAGTGTTGCAACGGCCTGTTTCGTGACCAAACACGAATGCCCGGAAGTCAATGGCCCACTTACAACTCATTTTTCGTGGCCACGATCACGTTATACACAAATAATTTATTTGTGATCAATAAAACCGATCGTTTTGCAATATTTAGTATGACGCTTTTTCACTGACAGATCGGAACGATTAATTTAAGATGCATGTATTTAATTTCTTAAGTGCATAATCCATATTAATATGTTTCGTGCGTCATAAGATTGGTACACTGAAGATCTCGAGATATGTTGTAGCTGTTATGTAGCGAGCTAGGCCATGTCATGGCCTACAACGAAATAACTAGATCATTAGCAAACTTTCCAAAAATCTCTACCTACAAACGACATTTTTTTTTTGTTTTATTAATTTTCAAAATGTAGATCGCAGAGTTTAAAATATCATATACACTAAAAACCACAGAAGCCTTTGACTTATATATGGCTAGTGAGTTCGAAAAAATTAATCATAGGTACCTACTATATACAAAGAAACAAATTTAGACGGTAAGTTTGTAAGTTTTACATTCAAAGAATATTTTAAGTCATTACTCGTCATATACATATATGTTAATAGCACAATTAAAGATGGTAGTAAGTGTATCAAACCAAAGTACATACTCATATTTTGTAATTTGCAGAAAATGCTATTTTAATAAACATTTTGCTTTTTAGGGTTACAGAGGTATTTATTTTGTATGTCCGTAGGAAGTTCCTTTACTATTTTTGATAGTATGTAGTGTATTGTTACATCTAGGCAAGGTAAAGGTTTTTATATTAGCTACAGTTCTTAATTCAGGATGACGTGCTCTTCTAATTAAATTATTTATATTGATATAATCGTCTTTTAGTATTGAAAGTCTGGTCATGTTTTGTATTGGCAATATGTTGCAATAATGAAATAGTTCAGAGTAATCATTTTGGTATTTTGTTTTAAGTGGTACAATATTGTTTTTGTTTCTAGGACTAAGAATCAGATTCAGATCTAAAGACACAATCGGTCGTACATACACAGAAATAATTGCGTGAGGCGAGCTCCTCAATTTTGGTTCATATTATTATGCATGAGTGTTCATTATTTACAATTATTTATAAATATTTATTTATATTTAATTCAGGCTACACCAAAGATGGTCCGAACCCAGGCTGGCGCTCTCACACTACTGCTCTCAAAAACGGTGAAGGAAAACATCATTTGGAAATGTCTTAGAACCAAAAATTCGAAGACATGTGATGTCTACCAACCAATACTGGGCACGCGTAGTGGATTATGGCCCACTCCCTCTCACAGAGGGAACATAATACCTAAGCTGATTATGCATATATCAAAGATTTATGAATCAATGATCATATTTTAGTCTTAAAACACATAAAGTAAGAATGAGCTAAAAATGTATTTATTTACTAACAAATAATCTTACGAAGCACCGCAGTCGTGAGTGGCGACAACGACGCCGACGCCGACTTCTCGTCAACTATTGTCATCAATGTTTTGCAACGGATATTTTTTCACCGTTATTGTTTTGTTAGGCAGGGTCGGTTAACTTTGGCTCTTGACATAATTACACGGTTTCGCTTACAATGGTGTTACGTTAATTATGATAGCAACAAAAAATAATGGGTTTCGTTTTAATATTGTTCATATTTTCGTGAACTTAAATGTTAATTTCAAGGTTTTGCTCAAATAATAATTCTATTGTTTTTTTTTTTTTGCTTTAGTTGTGTAAACTTCGGATAATATTAAAAGATTTTCGGATACACCTTGAGAAATATTAAATGAATAAAAATGAAACGCGCAACTGCGAGAGAGCAGCTAATACCAAGCTTGAAAAAATTGTAGAAGTCTGTTTCTAAGCTGCGGGGTGATTACGTAACAAACACACTATCAGTATCAATTTTAACAGTTAAACAACATTCATTGCGTTTTATACGTTGTTTAGCAGACAAATTTTTCGAACATATGAAGCAATGGATTAAAAATATCCTTCAAAATCATTAAGATTGTGTAACGCAATGAGGGTGCTGGAACTATAGGTAATAATTAGTCTACCTCTGATGTTTGCCTTCTTATGTTACACCTAAGTTGTAGATACAATACTGTTACCAAATAGAAAATTATAATTTTTTTATGAAGGCTATTGACTTCGTATGCCTGAAATATTTCGCAACGTTCGCTTTGAGGTCTTTATTAAACCGTGGACATAACCAAATGAAAACTGTTTATTTTTGCAAGTAGATTGTTGAAGTAAGACTTACAGGCGGTACATTATTATTCTAGGTAGCAAGTGTGAAATTAGTTATTGCGAAATATTGTATTAGCATAATGAATAGGTAACGACATGAAATTCAATCGAAAGTTACCTGATTTGATTTTGTACAGTAGGTCCCGCACGTCATAGTAACAAAACCAGTGTAAGTGAGCATCTTATAACTCAATCACCTCAGCTTTCGGGGCTAGATCTAGCGCAATTTTAGAGCAATGAACTCACAATATTTTCTGTTATCTCTTAACAGAAAATTTTGCGCTATAACAAAATGTTGGTATCTTTATAGGTAATTAATTTAAACCTACATAGCTATTTATTTATTAAATTTTTTAACTAATAATATTTTGTCAGAAATAGATAGCAACGAAAAAAATTAACGGGTTAGTGCAGCGAATCACAACAAAACCACAGATACCATAGAACCACAGCCAGGGCCATCTGGATCTGGGAGTCTTAAAAATCCATCAACAAAAGTAACCGACGCGTCGGCGACGATGACGATTAAAGGCTCCTACAAACAGGCGCGACACGCGACGCGTTACAAAGACACCGCGTGCCGCGTGACGAGCGGTCTTTTTGGGTCGTTTCGCGTGTCGCGCCTGTTTTTAGGAGCCTTTATCGGTTGACTATTGACCTTGACTTTTGTATTGCATTTCTATGCATCTAATATTAATTTGTTCAATAATTCATATTTTTCCATGAATTCTAAAATTTTTTGTACGAGTAGTAAATTATTGAATAGTCAAACGAACTTACCTGTAAGTGAAGTTCGACTGTGATTATACTCGTTGCCGTATCGTTCGAAGATGATGAGAGAATACACAGGTAGTAGGCCTTTAATCCAGTCACTCGTCACATAATTTTGAAGAAATAACTATAAAATGAACGCGTCTTGACACTCTTGACGCGTCCTGTCATCTGCGCCTGCAACTATCTTCATTAAGTTCATAGCGATTGATTGGTTTTACAACAAAGGGCCCATGTTCATATACCTACCTAGGTATATCGCATGGAATGTTTGGGTCGGGTGGGACTCATCATCTTCGAACGATACGGCAACGAGTATAATCACAGTCGAACTTCACTTACAGGTAAGTTCGTTTGACTATTCAATTATACTCGTTTGCCGTATCGTTCTCGATGATGAGAGAATACACAGGTAGATGTTCAAAGCTTAGTTGTAAAAACAATAAATTTTAATAAAAGTAATAAAAAATAACGAGGATTTTTGTTATTTTTAGCATAGGGTATAAGCATTCAAGGCATGACTTCTACAGGTAGTAATTACATTTATCATTACATAAGAAATAAAAATATTTATTTAATTCAAGTTGCACTAAATCATTTTAATTAGCAATAAAATTGCTTCAGAAAAGATTCTATTGTTGATTATGATGAACAACAATAGTTTAATAGATTGTTACAATTTATAATTTAATTAGATAGCAATATTTGTTGATAATTGTTAACAATAAACCTAATAATAAGGTCTTTTATCAAATCAAACCAAAATTGTTGGCTCAATCCAACCCCCTTTTTATTTACATTTATAAATAAGCTAGTTAGCACAGTCTCGCAGACATATAAAAGAGAAAAAATAAGGTTGGCATTTTCCCTAAAGTTTTTATTAAGTAGGTAAGTACTTAACTTGTCGATTTCAATCTTATTGCAGTGTTCTTTTATCACTATACGAGTATTTTTAATAATAATTAATTTATGAGATCGTTAGCGCCCTTTTGGCCTGTAGCTAACATTAATAAAGTCACAGCTTTCGTGTAGCAATTTAAAAAATAATTTTGGTGAAAATAGTAATTTTCAGTTCAAAAGCAAAATATTTAATTTTACATAAACCCACATGGGCACCCATGAAACGTCAGAAGCTAGGTGCACGGTTCGTATAATGTAAACACGATATTATATCCTAAGTATTAATTAGATAGCTTTGAAGGTTTTTATTTTTCCTCTGATTAGTCTTTTGTCTTCATCAGCTGTAGGTACCTAAATATAAAATTAAAGCTAGATTCGATTGAATGGAATTTAAGCTTCTACAGGAAATTCCTTCTTAAAGTCTCTCAGTGAAAATATTGTCTAATCTTGGTCATGTTAGGTGTTGTAATACCTACTTATATTTTGTAAATTACAGTATTTAGTCCATGCTACAAATGCAAGTGAGTATTGATTCAGTGTGAGTACTTTTAGATGCTGATTTTATCATAATTTCTATTGCTACATCACTGATTTCTACCTAACAATTTCAATTTCTGGTAAAATAGGTACCTAGGTATAACAAACTGTTTCTCCATCTATAATGATAATTATTATCTTTTATAGTGAGTTTGGTTATGTATAGCTGGTATGATTTTTAGAACCATAGAGAATAGAGGGGGGAAAAAACCCATAAAATTGATGATAATATTGAGACCTACATAATTAAGTAATCACTGCCACATCACTTGGATCTGGGTTCCACATTGGCACTATGTGTTGGTCTGTGATGTAAATAAATACATTTAAGTTTCATCAATTATTTAAAGAAGTATCTAATCTTTTGATAAAGTGTATCATTCAGATCCTATCCTGCATGGCTAAGTCTCCTTTTAGACTCACAAACCATTAACATATCTTGTATTTATGTAAGTATTAGGTATACCTATATCATCATCATCATTCTCTTGCCCTTATCCCAATTTATTTCGGTTTATTTCGGGTTGGCAACAAGCCCTTTCTTACATAGTTCTCTATTTTTCATTCTTAATTATATAAGTATTTATAGATATCAAAATATCACGTCTTGACGTACACCATTGCTGTATGATACTGCAATAATAGATAATTCTTAACAAGATTCCACAATCTCATAAAAATCAGAAATTTTTCATCCCAAGAAAGCAATTAATTACCGGGAATTCATTGTGAAGCTGAGCTTCATTCTCAGTCCATTGCCGATGTGCAGTCTGAGGGCTACATGATATCTCCCCCCCCTGTGAGGAGGCATCTTGTAGGTATCTCTGACTTGATATATCTTTCTAAATGAATTCCTCTGATGTGGCTAGGTATTATAGACAATCATTGAAGAGCATTTATGTGTGCAAGATTTATATAATAATTATTGCCATACTTCTTGTAATAATTCATCACAAAATTCAAATTCCAATAACCTTAACGTGAAATCTAAACTTAATTTGATTTTAACTAATTGTTTTTAACAATAAGGTTAAAAAATATATATATATATAGGTATATATATATATATATATATATATATATAAATATATATATAGGTATATATATATATATAAAAAATAAAATAAAATATGTATATATAATATATATATATATATATATATATATAAGTATATATATATATATATATATTTTTTTTTTAATTTTTTTTTTTATATATCTAAATGTTTATTAACTTCAAGCTGTTATTCGTTTCTATCATTACTATGTCAGAGTAATGGAGTTATTGGAAAAAAAATTGACCTAGAAAGTTTACCATGCTGTTTTGGTACAAAATTTAACTTTTATTTATTTATTTATTTAAACTTCATGTACAATAGTGGTACATAGGCGGACTTAATGCCACAAGGCATTCTCTACCAGTCAGTCAGTCCTTTTCCAGGCTATCTAGAGTTGACTGTACTTTCAAAACACTGTTGGTATGTAAATGTTTTCTATTAAAAGTGGATCATCTAAAATATACATATATCTGATAATAAAGCCTTAGGTAAGCTATAACAGGTTCCATATCATTAAGTAGGTAAATGTTACCGGAGCCAAAACAAAAGGTAAACATTAAATTGGTACCTAGTATTTTCCCTAGGAAAATAAAAATTGCATCATTTCCATTAAGTATGTTAATGTTGGTCATGTAATCGCATCTTTGACACCTAATTTTACACGAAAGTACATTTCTGTACAAAGTTTACTACTGTCTGGTAGCTTTTTTCAACTTGAGATTTATTTAACAAAAGTGTTAACATCTTCCAATTCAAAGTGAGAAGTAATGTCTCAATGGGCTTTTAAACATAAATTAATTAACAAACAAAGCGTAAACTTATAGTTTGAAAAATAACTATAGTATTTAGAGAAAGGTCATCCATTAATTTCAGATGTTACCAGTATGGGCTCTAATGAATGTGTCATTCAATAGAGGTTAATCTTATTCTGGTGTGGCTTATTAAATGAAGGGGTTTGTGTACCCTACTAAGTGGTCCAGAATACAAGAGCTGTGGTGATTCTTTTCAAATCACAAAACAATGAAAATTCAATGTGCCCACCTGTGGGTTCACTTGTGATGATGTCGATGGTTCCTCTTGTCCTCCACTTCCCATCCTCAGCTGGTGCTTCATGAGGAGATGCCTCCCCCTCCCTCTCTTTTTGCTGCTGCGTGAGAAGAGCAGCCACCAGCTTAAAGCTTTATTTAAAAAATGTTTTTCTCAGCAATGGCCTAGCAGTGTTTATTTTAGCAGAGATTTTATCCGCAAAGGTAACTTTCTGCCTCCAACTGTACCAGAAAAAAAAAAAAAAATCTTTTTCCTTTATAAACGACAGAAATTAGGAGTGATCAATGTTCTGTTGTGCTATGAATAAATAACACCATCATAAAATTCTGGCTTAAAATGTCCTTCAGACAGCTGAAGACCCGAGCCCGGGCATGATACTGCTGTAGCCATTTTCTGCTGTCTTATTTGTATTAGCTTGTTTCACTTTCTTGAAATTTCCTGAACTGTCACGCTAACTTTTGTTTGAATCAGATTATAACATTTGGTAAATGAAGTCTTTTTCTCTTTTACTAAGCCTTTTTGAAGAATAATATCTCATTTTTAGGCTATCTATTTTAGCAGGTCTTCTCAGACTCTCTCTGTGTTTTAAATCTGGTTGA
Organism: Dryobota labecula; assembly: GCA_947523025.1. Classification (NCBI taxonomy): domain Eukaryota; kingdom Metazoa; phylum Arthropoda; class Insecta; order Lepidoptera; family Noctuidae; genus Dryobota; species Dryobota labecula. Next base: position 7,981,791 of record OX383292.1, read on the forward strand.
ATACTTTCCACTGACTCTGGATGGATATTCTCATTCCTATAATGTACCTATGTCAGATAAGTGGCTTACTGAGGTTATTACAATATCTGGAAAAAATATATAATTATGCATGCTGTATGGGCAACACACATTGCACCAACCATGAATAACCATGTAAGTTCCCACAGAACTTCCCTTTAAGGTTATAGTGAAAAAAGGCAACCACAGGTTGCTTAGCTCACAAGCACAACACAGTCATTGTAAACCATGTGAATTCCCACAGAATGCCCCAAGGTTAGGCAAATCGCTCACATTATAGCCTTTTTTAACCACGTGCGTTCCCACAGAATGCCCCAAGGTCAGGCAAATCGCTCACATTATAGCCATTTTAAACCACGTGCGTTCCCGAAGAACGCCCCACAGGTCAGGCAGAGCTTCAGTTTCAGTTAAGTATAAAAAAGTCAATCTCGTTTATCACTGAACACCCCACAGGTTGTTTAGCTCACAACATAGCCATTTTTAAACACGTGCATTCCCACAGAATGCCCCAAGGTCTGGCAAATCGCTCACATTATAGCCATTTTTAAACCACGTGCGTTCCCGAAGAACGCCCCACAGGTCAGGCAGAGCTTCAGTTTCAGTTAAGTATAAAAAAGTCAACCTCGTGTATCACTGAACACTCCACAGGTTGTTTAGCTCACAACATAGCCATTTTTAACCACGTGCGCACCCTCAGTACGCCCCACAGGCCAGGCAAGTCGTATTACAGCTTTTTGATGCTCAAAATGTTCTCTTCATTGCAACCATGTGCAAAAAAACGCATGACACGAAACAATACCAACACGATTATACTCTTGAGGGTCCTTGATGTATTTATGAACAAAAAATATCACACCATGCGGTAAATCTAATGTACCTTCGCCATTCGAATTGAAAATGCTGGTTTTTCGAGTTTTTTCATCTTTCTCAATAAGTGTGATCTTTTTGTTTTCCTTTCTGACTTCCTCTTTTCCATTTATATGTGAATTTGAACACATTTTACACAAAATAATAAAAAATATGCGGAAATATGTGACGCCGTAACTTGACATAAAATCCGAATGAAGATAGTTGCAGGCGCAGATGACAGGACGCGTCAAGAGTGTCAAGACGCGTTCATTTTATAGTTATTTCTTCAAAATTATGTGACGAGTGACTGGATTAAAGGCCTACTACCTGTGTATTCTCTCATCATCGAGAACGATACGGCAAACGAGTATAATCAATAAATATTTCTTTATGTATTCCTAACCCCGGAATCTTACTTTTTTTGGATGGAGTTAGTGCCCAACACTAGCATGGTCCTGAAAGCACTGGCATCGTGCTGGGGGGTGAATCCATCGTGCTGGGGGGATCCATCGTGCTGGGGGGGGGATCCATCGTGCTGAGGCGTGCTGGGGGGGGGATCTCACGCTACGCTTGTGCCGCTTGTCGCTTGCGCTTGCATCTTATACTTAGTACTGCGCTAGGCCATCGTAAAATGTTGCGATGGTAGTCTGTCTAGCTAAGTGGAATCAGTGCAAACAAAATACCTACTGCACCATTTTGTGGTGTTATTTACCAATGTCAATACAACCTACATTTGTAAGCAAAATTCTTGAATAAATCAGTAATCAAATACTGTCAGTCGTGACATTTTCAATACTTATATACTTTTAAATTTATTAGATAGGTTCACGAGATAAAATCGTAATCCAACTCAAGTAAGATTTGATTGCTTAATGATTTAAGCTTAATTAAAACAATATAACGGATTTTATTTCTAACTAGCTGATGCCCGCGGCTACGCCCGCGTGCCTTTATCTAAAATAAAAGTAGCCTAAGTTACTCCTTACAACATCTACCAGTGAAAGATCCGTCGAAATCGGTCAAACAGACAGACAGACTGACGGAAAAACGACAAAAATTTAAACAAAAAAATTATAAGTACCTACCGTATTATTACGGTTATTTTGGTGTGACGTAAATATATAAAACACATAAATAAAAAATAAGGGTAAAATTTAGTATCGTGCGGCACGCGTAGGGGGAGGGGGTTGGGGGGGAGGAAAGGGGGGGTCCCCTCTTGCCCCCTGGTACCACTCCCATTAAAAGGTAATGCACCATTCCTGAAAAAAACCGATAAATGTAACCTAACCTCAAAACACTATAGTCGCTTAAAAAGGCGTAGTAGGGTTAAAATTTGGGTTGGAAGTGGAAATGAGGAGGTGCCCGTCTGCCCTGACACCACTTTCACGTAAAGGCAACACACCGTTCTTGAGAAAAACTAATAAATGTAACCTAACCTCAAAACATTTTATAGTCGCATAAAAAGCGCTCAATGTAGCACAGTCGAGGGAAGGGCGGTCGACGGAGCCCCGCTACGCGGGGCTCCTACTACTGAGTGGTTTAAAAAAAAATAACCACGAAGAGTATAGCGGGGTCTATTCGCTCGCTTCGCTCGCTCATTCGACCCCGCCATACCCTTCTAACCTAATCTATCCGACTCGGGGTGCCCCAAGTCCAAGTAAGTACTCAAGTAGTCTGTGAACGGAATGAACATGAACAATGACAGTGACACAATAACATTAATATCTTTTTTCTTACGTTCCATTTTGCCAACTTTTCACGTAATTTTGCACCATAGACAATATGTGGAACAGATTTAGTTGTCAATCGCCCATTTTAACGTTCCGTTTTCGCTATAAAACTGATTTGAGGTTAGAAACATTTTTCATTAATTTCTCGAAAAATATGCATTACCTTGTAATAAGAGTGATAGCGTTACAATCGGGGACCCAAACCCTACTAGCTTTAACCCTTTTTAACCCCCTCCGCGTGCCGCACGATACTAAAGCCAACCCAAAAATAAAAATTCTCTGCTATGGCTTTTTACCACCTGTAGGTGTATCTCTTAAAATATTTCGTGGTTGAATAGATATACCCTAATATGTATTTAGTAAAAAGCTCTTATTTTGACATTACAAACGGACACTTCAATTTCATTTATTTGTATAGATTTCAAAGCATAAATATCTCTACAAAAACTACAAACGACTAATTTAAATAAATGCTACTTTACACAATAACACTTTCCAAATATCTAAATATTTACATACGGAGCGCCGTTTTTTTTTTTTCCCACGCTACCCGATGAATGCCGATGAATGCCGAAGCGTAGATGGAACGCGTTCGGGCACGTGAGCGCGCGCGCAACAAATTGGCATGCCACGCGACACTTGAGAGCTGATTTATGTACCACCATTATGTTTTCTGGGAAGCTAAGTGTGTGTGGTTTGGTTGTAATGGAAAGAGGTGTTGGGTGCTATTAAAAGGCCATCACTTCTAGTTAAGAGATGAAGTGAAAGAAAAATGTGACTTAGCTAAAACCACTCAACCCTAAGACGACATTCTGACCTTATCTTTATCCACCCGCAAAACAAAAAAAAACTTATTAAACTTTTTAATAAAGTATTTAAACAGTGCACCTGTTTATGTTGTTTAAGACGCAGATATATGCCAGTGACCTTAAGTGATTAGCTTGACGCAGATATATGCCATTGACCTTGAGTGACTAGCTTACTAGCGTCGTGCGTTCAGCCTGGAGCGCTGATAAGATGCATTATTAATTTATTATACATAAAACAAAAGGTATTTTAATAAAACACGTATACTAAAAGATCAATAATTAAATTATCTTTAAAAAGGTGAAAGTTTCAGAAAAATACGCTTGATAGATTTAGCGTGATTCTCTGTTTTTATCCACGTTAGAATTAATTTTAGAAATTAATTTCATTATGTAATAAACATAATCTAAAATATTCGTATATTAAGTTATTAAGAAAATGCTCTAATTTAACATACATTTTTTCGAAATCATTAATGCTACTCGTTTAGACGTGATCTTCAGTATAAAATCATTAAAAGTCGGTTATCGTCGCCTTAAGAAGGCTGTCTCGGGTCCTCTAGCGCCACTCCTTTAAAAAGATATTATCTCGTGACTGAGAAGGAATAATTAAAAACAAAAACGAAGCAACAAAATTCGATCTAAACTAAAACGGCCATATTCCTCTAGATCGTGTTTTGTTGCTTCGTGTCTCAATATGAAACTTTATAAAAGGTATTAGAAAATTCTAGACACACTTACCGAGGCTGCTGATTCAGCCGTTAATCATAATTCCTTCTCAGCCACGAGATAATATTTTTTTTAAAGAGTGGCGCTAATGGACCCGAGACAGCGCTCTTAATATTAAAAAAATATTCAGGTCACGAAACAATATTCGTATCGAGATACCATCGGTAGCAAATTATAATTTATTAACAAGAAAAAGTTATGAGTAATTAACAATTGTGATTGACGTTGTAATCATATCGTGAAAGTTCAATTTTATTTCATACTAACTGCTATCCGCGGCTTCGCCCACGTGGCTTTTTCTAAAATAAAAGTAGCCTAAGTTACTACTTGTAACATCAGCTATCGAAAGTCCCGTCAAAATCGGTCCAGCCATTTCGGAGATTAGCCGGAACAGAGAACTATCTTTTTTTTTTTTGTTTGTTATTATTGTTTAATCATAATAAATGAATTTTGACATTACAAACAGACACTTCATTTTATTTACATATAGACAATGAAAATAAATTGTGGGTAGGTACGCGTTTTCAATGTTTACACGAGAAATCAGAAAATTAGAAACTTATTACGATTACTTTCTCGATTACTCAGAAAATACGCACATCGGCGCCTCCAAGCAATACCTAAATCGGTTATCGTAAAACTCAAATTTTACAGGTGAAATGTTTTTCTGTTTTTACTGAACATCTTTTTAACTAGTCAGACTATTGAGGTCATATAATTTTTTTTTTTTTTTTGTGCAATTTATTTATGATGTCAACATTAAGTGTGTGAAAAATTTTGCAGTTTAAGAAAATAAATATTAAAAACATTATGATATTTAAATTGTTTCATTAATATACACTCACGCCATTATTCCAGTAAAGTTAAAAATGATGATACTCGTACGAGTAAATACGTAACATTATAATACGGACTTTTCTAACGTTATTTCTTTGCTTAAAAATGATACGTACTTTGTTATTACGGTTTTATTGTGCTAATAACAATAGTTTTTTTTTGTGCTATGGCATCTCGGTTGTGACCTTGAGAGGTCGTGACTCCTTAACGGGACTTTCCCGTGGTTGCTTTAAGTGAACTTAAAGCCTCCAGCCAGGGCAGTTTCTAAGTAAAACTTATAAACCAAACGACTGCACGCTAAGGACACCTGTGGGGTACGGACCTCGGCTTAGGGTAGCGCGGGGGGAGGACAGCAAGGTGGGGCAGGCCGGATCAAAACTGGGTTATGGTTATTAATAGGAGAATTTAAAGCTACAGGCTCAGCTGCGACCAGCGTGGGCTGGCGCTTCGTCGAGCAATGGGAGGGGGGGGGGGGAACAATAAAATAAAGAATAATAATACACCGATTTTTTGTTTGGGGGCATCGACATAGGTCATATTTGTATACAGAAATAAATAAGTAAATATTCCATGTTTGGTTTAAATGCATGGCTTTGCCCTGTGCTTGATTTATCTACCTACCAGCTGCATCAGCTTTCATGTTATTAAAAATCTGCTAAAATCAATCATGATAATTACGAAATATAGTTGAAAGGCGACCAGCATTTATATTGAGTCAACATTATTTATTTGAAAACAAATAAACTCTTCAGCTTTATAATATAGCTGACCCGCGCAACTTCGTCTGCGTCACTTAAGAGAAAGAGTGGTTTAAGTAATGAATTTTCTACTTATTTTTTATTTTTTTTGTATTTATTCGTTTTTATTTTGATTTGATAAAATGTTACACTACACGGTTGAAAGAGTTCGCGATACTTTTATTGTGAATCGCCGACCGGTATTCGCAGACAAAATGTCACTAGAGGAAGGCGACGAGAATGCAGCATCTTTATAAAATTGAAGTTGTTTTTAACACATTACTAAGTAACAAATTTCTTTTACCCAGCTAGATGGACCGACGACCATAAACAGGTGGCTGGGGAAGACCGATTGCGGAAGGCGGAGGACAGGGTGTTGTGACGTAGCCTGGGAGAGCGCATGTCCAACAGTGGACTGAATTTTGAGAGTTTTGGTGGGTATTTTTTACTTTTAAGGTTCAGTGCGGAAGCTCAGCCTAAAAAAAACGCCAAAAACGTTTCGCAAATTCCGTATATACCGTATTAAGTTCGAGCAAAAAACGCCGAAAAAAAAAACAGGTTTCTTGTGTGGGGACTCCCCTCCCCCTCTTTTATTATTCACTTTTTTATAACTATTATTAGTTGTTACAGTGATAATAGAAATACACAATCTGTAAAATTTTCAACTACCTACCTATTACAATTCATGAGATACAGCCCGCTGACAGACAGACGAATGGACAGATGGGCAGTGGAGGGTTCCATTTGGAACCTTCGGGTACGGAACGCTAAAAATAATATAATGTTTACAGGTCCCAGGGATAACAACGAAAATGGTTACATGTTCCCAGGGTCGGTTGTGGCGATACTATGGTTATTAGTTATTTGAATAATTATTTAAAATAAAGACACGTAGCTACTTAAATCGACTGTCAATTATTGCGGTTAGAGTATGGTGATCTAACCGTGTATTGAATGTTAAGCATGCCATTGGATAGTAATTGCTACATTGTTTATGGTAATGAAGAGTTTCAGCAAGGGCTTTATCACACTAGCGATTTGCAAGCGTGATTCTAGCGAGGTGATTGTTAAACGCGCTCGCGGCGTGTGCGTCGCGAGCACGCCTCGTGTACGCAACGCGCTCGCAGCGTGTGCGTCGCGAGCACGCCTCGTTTACGAGTACGCAACGCGTTCGCTGCGTTTGCGGAACGAGACCGATTGCCGTGAGTGCACAAGATAGAGTGAGTACACACGGCTACATATCAAGCTATACATTTCCAGTATAAGCTGATCTCTCACTATACGGAAATCCTATAATGCGAGACCAGCGTAAACCAGTTTTGTATAGCCGGATATGTAGCCGTGTGTACAAGCGAGTGTACATTATTGTAAAAACGCGGAGATCACGTCGCGTAATCGCGGCTACCTCGTTTTGCACCCGCGGCAAACCCGCCGCGCTTACGCCTCACTTTGAACTCGCTTACAAATCGACAGTGTGATAACGCCCTAAAGCAGTAAATATTATTAAAACCAATGAAAACAAAACGTTGTATCCTACGAATAGTGCCCTAACGAACACAGGGGCTTTCTTTTTTTATTGCATAATTCAATTCTGCTCATCATACCACATATAACCAGTTCAACAAAACAATTAAAACGGGATTTCAAGGACAAAATGCGTATAAAATATAAAGAAAATAATCCTAGCCGATCCTTAAAATACCAATACACATTATAAGAAATCACCAATACGTATTTTTCATATTTAATTTTAAAAACACAAAAAAGTGTCTCCTGAAAAGTAGCTATTATGCAGTTACGCCCCTATTCGTAGGATACGACGAAAAGAATGGCAGTTTTAAAAATCAATTTTGTGTCTGACCACGTATTCAACTGAAAACTTGGTGATAGTGTTAATAAAGAAATACCTTCTATACTAAGTTCTATTGTTATTTATACATAAAGTCACGCCTTCTTTCCATGGGGGTAGGCAGAAACTATAGAACGCCACTACTATGCTCCTTACATACCTACTCCTTTTGCTTCGTTTACATTCATAAATCTGATCATACACGCACGCCGATTGCGAGTGCTACGCACCTGACTTTTCTGAAGAACATCACCAATTAGGTCACTATTTATGTTCTCCTAGGGCGTAATGTAGATTGCAAATATTTAGGAAGAATGTTTTTATTAATGCTATTCAGGTGCATAACAAGTTACCTAACTCAATCAATCTGCCTAACCTTTTCCCAACTATGTTGGGGTCGGCTTCCAGTCTAACCGGATGCAGCTGAATACCAGTATTTTACATGGAGCGACTGCCAATCTGACCTCCACAACAAAGTAACTGGGTAACACGATACCTCTTGGTAAGACTGGTTGTCAGACTTTTGGGCTTCTGATGACCCGTAACGACTGTCAAAGATCCACGAATGACAGCCGGGACCAACGGCTTAACGTGCTTTCCAAGGCACGGAAGAGTCTCGGTATGTAAAGATGGTCACCCATCCACGGACTAACCCCGGCAAGCGTAGCTTAACGTGACGGATCGACCCGTGCGGCTGTTATTACTTAGCCACGACCTCCTCAAGTTACCTAACTCATTTAAGGAAATTCCTATCCCCATGTTCAAGAAAAAGCTGACAAAGTCAAAGTCAAATCATTTATTTCAAAAAGGCACTTTTGAACGTCAAAATTTACAAAAATAATTATTTAATTGATTAATTAATTGACAAGTTGGTTATTGGATAATTACTTTATATCGTTGGCAAATATAAGGAATATTATAAAAATCCAAGATGACATGGTACGTACTTAATTTTGACATTGATTTAAAAGTAACGATGTCCTAATTATAATAATATCAGTTCATATTTGACATATCGTATAAAAAAAAAAAACAATATTTGTACACCGTCTGTGTGGTGGCGTCCGTGTGGTGCCGGACGTAAAGAATGGTACCACCCCATTTCCTCACGTGGGTGTCGTAAAAGGCGACTAAGGGACTTACTAGAGAATGGGCAGCAACGTTCTCTATGCATTTTTATACTGCGATCGCCAACCTGCCTGCCAAGCGTGGCGATTATGGCAAACCCCCGCATTTCGGTGAGGCCTATGTCCAGCAATGGACGTCTTTCGGCTGAAATAATGATGATGACACCGTCTGTTGTGGTAGAATGTATAGAACTTAAAAACAAATTAACACCATAGTAGTAGCTCGTATGTAAAACTACATTCTTACAAATAAATAATATCTTTCCTTCTTCTTCTTCTATATAATAGCCTATCCATTTTAAAGTTTACATACAATTGCCAGCACCTAACACTGCAACTACAGCACCAAACTGTCTGACCTACATACGAAAGTAAATTCGCAATTTTACGGCACAGATATCGTAGTCTTAAATAAAAACCGTAATGCCATGGATTACTTTATTTACACAATTCATTTGTTCTTTATTTCACAAGTTTGGCACACTGTCCAATTGTTGTGATAGAATGGAAGGTGCGATGAAAAACGAGAGATAGGGCGCCCCGTTGATTTCTCATTACGGTTTGACGTAGGGCTTGGTTAATACATAATTAAGCATTTATTTTTTATGTCGCATTGATTTGTTGTTGTTATTTTGCGAGAATTTAAAATATCTACAGTTTCGTTGCCTAACGATCCTATGCAAAAAATCGCATTAAACAATTTGCAGGATATGCTTCCTTGATTTCTAAAGCACCTTAATTAAGATAAATTAAAAAAAAAACTACACTGAAAAAAAAGTTGTGCCACAATCAAGATTTTGTTTAGATTGACTAAGTAACTTGTTTACATCTGAGCCTATCAAGCACAATGATCACAGCTACTACTTTTATTTGGTTGAGATTGGAAACGGGATCTTGATTGGAGCTATCACAAAACATATTTGCAGCAATCAAGTTAAAACATAGTTGCTCCAGCCAAGATTATTAGATTAAAGTTTCAATGATCTTTATTGAAGTAATCAAAATGCTTGATTGACACAACTAACTTACTTGGTTACAGTTATTTTTTTTTTAACTTGTCCCTTTTTTAACTCTTCTAAAATGATGTCATGTTAAGGGTAATCGAGAAACTTGTTTGAGCGTTCAATTATTTGAACTAGTATTGCTGCAATCATGTCGTGATGATCAACTTAACTAAGATTTTGATTAATCTAAACAAGATATCGTCAATCAAGCTAAAAAGTCATTTGATTGGAGTGCATTTTTTTCAGTGGTACTGGTTTTCAGAAAGATAAAACAATAAAGAACAAAGTTCAGGCAGAAGTATTACATCTTCTCCTTCTTTTTTTGTGTAATTAGTGACTTACCTGGTGTCAGAGTTTTTATGCCGCCCATGGGCATCTAACTTGGCTTCAGATGCCGTCGAGATATATCTCTCAAACACGCCGGTTATCTCACGATGTTTTCCTTCACCATTTTTAAAACAAATGGTAACTATACAATACGCACATGAATCCGAAAAGTCAGAGGTGTCTTGGGTTCGAACCCGAGACCCATAGGTCTCGAGTGGTGTGACCGTCGGACTACCAAGTCATAACTTGGTAGTCCGACGGTCACACCACTAGGCTATTCACTGCTATACGAGTATATCTATTTATTACATGAAAAAATATTATAGTTTGTTATTTTTCACAAGAACTTTACGTATAAGAATTTGAAGTATGAAGTCAACACCTAATAAGTAACTGATATAGTTTCTTGTAATTAACAGGAAACTCGTTATATCAGTACCTACTTATTATCCTACATTCTCATAAATTAACGCTTATCTTAAGTAATATCAAGTAAATACTTGATAGTTGCTTGTTTTGTGTAAGTGTTCCGAATTAGGCAAATAGCTCGTTGTTCAAAACGGTGCCGATAACGTTTAATTATAGTTTTAAGTAATGCACTGACTAACGTTACCTGCTCAAAAGTCGTTTTATTAAGGCTCATTTACATGTATGCAATTCTAAGATGTTATTGAGGTTTTTTTTTTAAGTTACTGAGAGAATAGAAATGTCTAAGCATGCAATTCTCAAGTTAATACGATATTTTAAAACTTATGTAGTTTTATAAAATAGTTGTAGAAAACACTAGCGCTAGAAATAGCTCACCTTTTTTTTATTTTTTTTTTATTTTTTTTTTTGGTGGGAAAGTAGCAAATAACCGAGAAGGCACGTTAATCAATCGTTTGAAACAACCAGCCCTTAGTAATTCTAATTACCTATGTAAAGCTCTCGTCCATGATAAAGCAGCATTTGGAAAAGAATCTAGCAAAGACCCGAATTTTTAGTGCAATGCCGCGTTGTCATTCATGAATTGTTATGGAAATTTACTACCAACTTAAAATAACCGTACTTATATTAAAATTTAAACTGTAATTCCTTGACAGTGACGTAGAGTGTCAATTAGCTTTTAAGAATTAATTCAGAAAAATTACATTTAAATAGTAAATTGTTCTAAGACTGTCAACCTATACGTAAATTGGTCTCTCATGGACGAGGCAGGTAGGCAGTTACTTTAGAGCGTGCCGCAATCGGAAGCATATACTAATTAAAACATTTGCGAAAACATAACTTCCAGCATATGAGCCATTATTTTTCACATTGATTGCCTTCATAGTGACAGTTTCCACGGCCTAATGATCAATGAAACGGAAATCGTACACAACTAATGACGTATTTTGTAACCATGGATAAATTAGCTTGCACGCATTGCTTAAAATCTAGTTGGTAATTAATAGGATGTTGTGACACTTTTTTTTTTTCTTATGCATGCGTATCATTTTGGTTGTGTGATTCTTTTCTCAAAAGACTATTTCAGATACGGATCTACATGGTCCTCACATGATCTGACCAAGATTATGTCTGGACTTTAAACTTTGAACAGACCTTTGAGGGAACTTTGAGAGATTTTGACCCCTATTTTGATTTGTTCCGCCATTTTTTCTCAGGGGTAGTCAAATAGGAAATGTCTACTCCAGATGGAGTCGATATTTCCAACATTTTTTGACAACAACATTTGTCTTTTTTTTTTTTTTTAATTTTTCCGATGTTGTTTTTTCTAAAATGAACTAATCCAGGAACCCGCAAGTAACTGGATAAATGTTATAGAAACGACTGCTTAAATATGTGGTATGATTTATTTACAACCTACTGTACAACATTAATGAATGAATTAATTAATTAACAACATTAATTTTATTCATGTCGCCTGTGATACAGGTTTAACCTAGTACTTTGTAATACTCGTACCTACATTATTTCTAAGATTTATACTGTATATTTCCAATTTTTATTTTTGAATAAATTTTATTATTATTATTTTTTATTTGCTAACATTCGATTCTATAGTCAAAAAGTACTAAATTTATCAATTCCGGAATCGCGAAATTTTTACGGTCGATACCAAAGTGCATTTCAAAGCCAACACCTGAACATATGTAAATATATATTCGATTCCATAATCACAACTCTAAATTTGTCGATCCTGGAATCCCGGGATTTTTTCGTTACAAAAGTGCGTTCAATAAAAGCCTTAGGTAAATGTGCATCCGAATGTCCTACCTCTACTGATGACTGATAGTTTATGACCATACTAGCTTCTGCCCGCGACTTCGTCCGCGTTAAATTTCTTGGTCCTCCGACCCACCCCGTCGCAACAGATTGCCTGCCCGTGCTTTTACTTCGTTTTCGCATAAACTTTCATTTTTTTTAAATGTTGTTCTAGTTAATAGTAATGTAATTCTTCCTCAAGAATTGGGCTGTAAAATGCAAAAAGATTTTTTCAAATCCAATTCGCAGTTCCAGAGATTAGCGCGTTCAAAAAACAAAAAACCGGCCAAGTGCGAGTCGGACTCACGCACGAAGGGTTCCGTACCACCCATACAAATCCTTATCCTTACTAATATTATAAATGTGAAAGTAATTCTGTCAGTCTGTCTATTTGTCTGTCTGTCTGTCTGTATGTTACGTTTTCACGCCTAAACCGCTGAACCGATCGACCTGGGATATAGACAAGGATATAGGCTACTTTTTTACGCGATAACCGACATCCACGCGGGCGAAGCAAAAAAAACGGCAAAAAAATCATGTCCGTTGTATGGGAAATATTATTGTAAATATTAAATATTATATAAATAAAATAAAATTAAATATTATTGTTTTCTGTTTTTTAGTATTTAATGTTATAGCGGCAACAGAAGTACATCATATGTGAAAATTTCAATTGTTTAACTACCACGGTTCATGAGATACAGCCTGGTGACAGACGGACAGACAGACAGACATACAGACGGACAGCGGAGTTTTAATAATAGGGTCCCATTTTACCCTTTGGTTACGGAAAAACTAACTCTTCAGCTTTAGAATAGACTACCTCGCAGAGTTGATCATTATTTTGCTGCGGAGTTATTATAAAACAGTTATATCTCCTAAGATATTCATTGAAATTAAATGATGTAAGGGCAACTTTGTTCAAAATTAAATACTTGAGATGAATAACGTATTTATTTGGATAAGGATTAATACCATGTTTATGAAAACTCCTTCGCAAATAATGCATTAATTTCGAACAAATTTGATTACCATAAAAAAGGTTATAGTGAGTAAATCTTAAAAAATAGAAATATGCTGTCGTGGATTTTTTTTTTGAAAATTTATAGAGGAACAATTCCATCATACATGATATTTGCGTAACTTAAACCGTTTACGCAGCGCACGCAACGGAAGCTCTCAAAAAGGAATAATTTTTCCCGTTTTTGCAACATTTTTCATTTATGCTCCGCTCCTTTTGGCTGTAGCGTGATGTTATATAGCCTATAGCCTTCCTCAATAAATGGACTATCCAACACAAAAAGAATTTTTCAATTCCAACCCGTAGTTCCTGAGATTAGCGCGTTCAAACAAACAAACAAACAAACAAACAAACTCTTCAGCTTTATATATTAGTATAGATTAGTATAGACGAGTACGTATAAGGACCACTGTAAACTTTTTGCAAAAAAAAAATCGTTTTCTCTCACTTCTCGTCCAAAAAAAAAGACTAAGTATTAAATGTGATGCCATCAAACCTGACCCAGATCAGATCTTTCATTTGAATAATAATTATGGTAGGAATTTCATAACCTTCAGAATAGGTCACTATTAACGTATGAAGGAAACTGGATACTTACTTAATATGACAAAATCAAGACCGTATTTTTAATCGGCATTGAAGGGTTAATAAACTATTCATATAGCTTTAGGGTGTTCATTTAGAAATAGTGTATGCATACATTCATTATTCTAAATTAAAAAGTCGTTTTTAACTTGCCTATAGAGTGAATGTATTATGAATAAATTATTATTACAGCAAGAACGTATTATTAGACTAACATAAAGTTAGTGTTTTAATAGATAGTTACTTATTATAACGGAAGCTATGAATGATCCTGTAGGATTTAAAAGAAAGAATAGTTGAATGATACGTCTGTCTCGCTGATGGTGGCGTGTGTGTTGGATCATTTAGCTCCCTTCAAAATGGTTGAGCTTAATGGTGCTAATCCATGCGTCATGTTCGTGAATGGGTGCCGTCAGTTGGGACTGGTCATCTTTTAGCTGCCACGGGTTATTTTAATTATTTTATTTTGTTTCTATTTGTTTACCTACTCTGGACGCTTTTAACCTGTAAGTTTTTATTTTTTATTTTTACATCGTTCTCACATTTATTTATAAATTCAACGTTATAGATGTAACTAATATTTTTGTAACAATATAATTTAAAAACTCTTTTAAATTATATTGTTACAAAAATATTAGTTACATCTATAACGACTATGGAGAAGAACGGGCAAGAAACTCCATGGACACTCGTCCATGGAGTTTCTTGCCCGTTCTTCTCCATAGGAACTTACTACGCTTTGGAATGGGCAACTGCCTTTAAATGGCTCTCTGCCTGCGTCTGTGTTTCCGAACGCATACAACCATAATCTATTCAAAGTGAGAGTGAACAGGCTTCCTCTGGGTAAGCTCACTCCATCGTAGACTTTGTCTCTGTCACCCAGACCTAGACTAGAGTCAAGAGAAAATCCATAGAAAAAAAAAATGGTTTAACTGAAATAAATGCTATGAGTTTGTTTGTTTGTTATCCTTTCTCTCTCTCAAAGTCAAAGTAAAAGTCAAAATCATTTATTTCAAATAGGCACATAAAAGGCACTTCTGAATATCAAAAATTACAAAAATACATAATTGATTCCAGTTGCCCCTTCCAAAAGGTAGTTACGTATGGAGAAGAATGGGCAAGAAACCATACTTACTCTTTTAACAATATCTTGTACACATTAATTAATAATTATATGTGAATACGATGTACCTAGATTAAAATCACTACACCACAATAGGTAAAAATAATGAAAAGAGAACTAATGACAGACAAATTAATTATGCGATGGATATATAGTGCTCACATTTTTACAAACATTGTAAAAGTAGATGATTTTCCTAAAAATTTAACATTTAATAAATAAGTCAGTGTGTGAGTTAAAGTATTAATCTAATCTTAAAGTATATTAATCACAGAAAATTTAATTAATACCATAAAAATTATAAATTAAATTAGCAACCAGTCTGATTTTTACTTGACTCTAAATTGTTCTATGGACAATTTGTTCTGGACAATATGCTTGTTTACAAAGTGTTAAAAGCACATTTTGTAAACAAGCAATCCAAGATAAGAATACTTGGAGACATGCTGATCCTGCTCCATAGGACAATGTAGAGTCTAAACTCCATTTGAAATAAGATTAGACATTTAAAAAAATGAGTTTTAAATTTTCTTTCTCATTGCCACCTTCTCTTATCTTCTTTTTAGTATGTCATCATCTACTGTCCTTTCTCCAGTACATGAACGATGAAGCGTTTTTATTGGCCGTACAGCTCGCAAGGTAGCCTACCTTGATTCCACAAAATAACAGATGGCCCTTACATAACCTGCGCAGAATTATGGAAGCAAGTCAATCTCATAAGAAAATGTTAACCAGATTCCCTAAGCTTGTAATCTTGACTTTGAAATCTGTAGACTTAATACTGCTAATTGGCAGTGTTTGAGCGCCGCAAGCCACGTCCATTTGCAAACAGGTTTCATGATGTTATCGCCGTCCGTTTGTGTGGTGACGTTTCAATGGGATTTTGATGTAGAATTTGTAACATGCTGGGGTACCAGGACAGTTATTTTGTATGCCCTCAGGCTGAAATCGTTAACCAGTGTGATGGGAGAGTTATGTAAATATTTGTGTAATTCTGTGTTAGATAAACGTCAGTTGTCCGATGGAATATGCTTTTCCATCTTGCAATGGATGTCGTAAGAGACGGTTGTAGGATTTTATTGAGCATGCCATCCGCTTGTGTTCGTAACATCCTAAGTATGCGTAAACCTGGATTCAAAATGGTACTTTGCGTAATGTTATCAAGTCAACGCATTGTAGGTGAACGGGATTGACTGATGCGTTTGCTAAATAGTGCGCATACGAATGGGCTCGTTTCTCTTTAGCTATACAAAATCGTATAAGGAAAAGACAAAAGCTTAGAATGGATTAGTAATGATACCCTGGCACACAGGCAACTGATGGAACACGGGTGGGTTTTAGTCAATAAAAGTCTGACACTCTCGCTCCACCCAGAGCGGGAGAAGTTATTTGACAATATTTCCCAATAAAAAAAAGGATGGATTAGTAATGTTTTTAATATTAAAGATCTGTATTTTAAAAAAAAGATAATTTTTCATAGTTCCCCAATTCAAGCAAGGCAAGTCAATACAGGTAGGTTTGAATCCTGACAGGCGCTTACTTTGTGTAAATTATTCTATTACCACTGCTCTCAAAACGGTAAAGGAAAACATCGGCATGTCATAGAACCAAAAATTCGAAGACATATGACTTACGACCGTTTGATTACGGTCCGTTCCCTCTCTCATAGAGGTCTCTGTCGCAGCAGAGGTCAATTATAAGCTGAATATGATGATGATGAAGTCAATACAAAGCTTTTACTCACAAAGCTGTTGGCATGTCTGATTATTTTCTTCAAAGTCCCTAATTGCCCGCGATTACCTAACTTGGCAAAATTATCTGCAATCGCGGATCCTATTTGGTATTCTATGCAAAATGACCCACTATAAATTGAAGTTTCAATGAAGACAGGTCCAGTTGCGATTGTAATATTTATTGGGTTTCGACAGCGCGACTATTCGTGTATTTCTCTTACACTGCTGGATTCTTATGTAGATCTGTTACCCATAGAAGGTATTTGAGCAGTTCGGCTCAGTGAAATGTTAGCAACTTCAACTACTTCCTGTTAGAAATGTTGAAGCGAATTCCTTTACAGCTAATTGCAGTTCCTAAATGAGAAATGTTGATTTAAAACTTTTTATAACACATTCCAGTCACGCTGTCGTTTTTAGATTTATTCATATTAAAATGTGGATATCAATTTATAAATTGAGGCGATTCGTCTAATTAAGTGATTATGTGATGTATGTATCTATGTATCTGTCTATCTATTATAGGATATTGTGCTGTTATACTTTTTATTTGCACCAATGACAACCCCATTTTATGTCCACAAATTCACTATCCATGCCAAGGTTGCCTGGAAGAGATCGCAGTATGCGATAAGGCCGCCCATTGTATATTTTATAGTGTTTATGTTTTCCTTTTCTTCTGTAATGTGTAATCTGATGTACAATAAAGCATATATAAATAAATAAATAAATACAGCGACCTGCGTGTTCAATACTATAATGTACTGAGAGTACCTACTGCTGCAGCTGCCGTGGCATTGATGGTTTTGCCGCCATTATAAGAAAAAATTGTGCATCCCTAATGGCGCGGGTTCGCGGCAGCTCCAACAGTATTCTCAGTGTGTTCGCAGATCGGTGGGATTGCCTAATGTGACGGAGGTGGTCGCAGCTCCACGCTGAATTTTAATTTTAATTGTTTCTTTATGTGTGTCTGTACGAACACTAGATGATAATTAAAATTGTTACTAACCTTAAGGACTTTAAATTGTCTGAAATCTAAATATTCTATTCTATTCTTTAAACACCTGATGAAAACAGCAGAACGACATTGGTTGACATTACAGATTGTTCGTAATTTTCCCAGAGGTTAATTAGAGGCTAATTTATTCATTCTTATGCACGGCCCGCGATGGTGTAACTCTAATAACTTAAGTAATTAGTTTAGACTGGCAAAATATGTGCATAAAATGCATAGTTGTGAATTTGTGATCATGCCGGTGACACCTGCCAATTTCGGAACTAGTCTGTTGAGTTCAGTTAGTAGATCAATAATATTTTTAATTTAACTGTAGTTATAGGTTCTATAGTAGGTATGACTTCGAAAGTCCTCGAATCTGTAGCGAAATTTATTGGCATCTAAACTTACTGCAACGTGAAATGTACTTCTACACATTCGAATCAGTTAATGGGTAACCAAATTGAAATAAAACAGGACAGGGAAATAATTATTCTTACAGCAGTTGCAAATTACTATTTCACAGAATTTTGTGCTTCTGGTTTTTACCTGCCAGCCAACCTTCCAATGTCAGTTATTTAGTGATTGTTAAAAAAAAAAAACACTTTTTGAACATGGAACTCTAAAACCTACATAAAAAGTGCATTGACATTGACAGTCATTCTAGACGTATGTATAGTTCGACAGCAAATTGCACTCACTTTAACAGTTAACAGGAGTAATAATTACGTAGACGGGAATTATTCAACACATCGTTACAATGTTATTAGGTATGGAGATAAAATTCGTAATAAAATTACTTCTAGGTATGCAACGTATAAAAGTCGTTTATAAACGTTATAACTTTCCATTAGTTAATAATTTCCGACATTTACGTGACTTTGTAAGTGTGCGAGAAGAAATGAAAGGAATATTGTAATATTATTTTCCGTATTTAAAAAGCTAGGTACTTATTTCTTTCCCTCGTTATTTCCCTGTTCCGCAGATGTAGTTATTGCTTCATATTTCTAGATAGTTTTATGTATTATTATGTGTTTCTAAAGGGATAGCACACCGCATAGGTCGTCGTTGTCACTTTGATACGGTTGTTTCTAACAGACAGCAGAATCGAATCACTAATGAATGTCCTAGGCCAGTGAAAAAACCTGCATCACTGTAGGACGCTATTTTGTTCGAATCCCAGCGGGGGCAAAAATTTCTGCTCGGTTTGGTTGGTGGTAGGGCTTGTTCTAAGTCCGCCTGGCTAGCTACCACCATCTTATCTAAGTCTGTCGCCAAAACAACAATGTTAACAGCATTTGTTGTGTTTTGGCAGTTAGAGGTAAGATAGCCAGTTCCTCAGTGGTTGAGGATTCCGGGTGAAGCTCGCTTCTATCTTCGGCCTTATCATCACTTACCAGCAGGTGAGATGAAGGCCAAGAGCTTCCCCGTTTTATGTAAAAAAAAAAAAAAACATTAATTTGATGCATGTCCAGCTGAAGACTGCTGTTATGTTCACTTGAATTGAACGGCTAAAAATTTATCACTATATCACGGGAAAAAATTGGGCCAAAATTTAGTTTGAAAGAAATGTTTTTTTTTTGTTTTTGTTTTTTTTTTTTTTTTTTAAACCTTGCCCCACACTAGGAATTTCTCCTGTATCGTGGGTGCGTTTACAAACATTTAAACTCAAATACACAAACATAATAACACGTTTGTTTCTATGAAAAACATGATGTCTTGTCGCCTGCAAACCTAGTTTCAAATCCATTCCTATAGTGTTAACTTTTGAACGCGTCCATTACTCCAGCAAGAAAATCTTTTCTAGAATGAATTGAGTTCAACGAATAATTAGAGCGTAATCTGCTGTAAATTTGCACCAAATTAATCATAAAATTGTGCATGCTGTCGTTTTGGAAAAAAAAAAACGGAACAACGAAGCCTGCTGGAGTAACGTTGTTGCAGCAGGAAGATTTTAAATGCTCTAATTATTTGTTAAATTCTAGAAGAGATTTTCTTGCTGGAGTAACGAACACCTTATGTTAAAAATGTTTTACGTTATACAGGTTGAAATTTAAAACATGCGACAAACCGAAATGGGAGATTGTACTCATCATTATGAACATATTTTATTAAGGGACCAAAGCTGTAATCGCGAAAAAATAATCAGCTGTACCCTACATTTATGTTCGCATAACTCGTCAAAATGTAGGGACATTTTGACGAGTTATGCGAACATAAATGTAGGGTACAGCTGATTATTTTTTCGCGATGGCAGCTTTGGTCACATAGTAAAAGTTGTTCATAATGATAAGTACAATCTCCCATTTCGGTTTGTCGCATGTTTTCAATTTCAACCTGTATATACTTAATTGCTATACGATTTAACTCTTCCGCCATATTGCGTTAGGAATGCAGGCTATTTAGATTGATCTGTTCATTACATCAATAAACACTGTCTTTGGTCTATGCTAAATAGTAATAGTTACGTAATAAGGTAGGGCTTTTACTTTCAGGTAATTTGAAGCATTATTTAAATTTTCTAGTCGGTTCTTCCTTTTTTTAGCAAGTTAGTTATGAAATCGAATAACGAGATTCCTTTAACCGTGGTTGTTTATTCGGACGAATGCAGCGAAAATTGATTTAGCATAGTCAAACTTTATGTTCGTTTTGTTTGCCTAGCTAAATTAAAAAAATTGCCGGTGATACTCTATGTGACACCTGACAACCTCTATCTAGGTATTGATTTCATCGCGTTGTGTAAGATGTTATGCTTAAAATCATTACTGATCATGCTTCTAACTGACCACATTACTAGTGAGGTGTGTCTGATTACATCCTCGGTAAGTATAATTTATTCAACTGAAGAAAGTTTTGGTTCAAGTCACAGTAGACCACGGTAGCCACCGTTTATTCCAATAAAATATTTTAAAAGCAGAATGATTTAACCCTCAGTATTGACAATTGTATGTATTCTGATGCTGAAGTTCGAATTTAATCTATTCGTAATTTTACTGGTTTCTAGTTAAGAAAACATTTTCTATTCTGATCAACTGTTATCTAGTTTCTAAACCTGAAACTACTTTCATTTAATCAACAAGTACCAACAAGTACTTACGATAATAGAATTAGTTACGTTAGTATCCAGTCAATATTAATAACTATTGATTTATATGTTGGAACTAATAATCGAGCTCCAAACCTGCACTTAGGAGGAAATTAATTAAAATTTATACATGGAAGTCAACAACGAGACATTAATATGGCCGATAGTTTAGTCATACAGCGGTGATTGGATTTATCTAATTTAATGAAGTGATATTACCTACAGCAGTTATTAATGTTTATCACAAAATATCGTCACTATATACTCAATAACTTGTTACTTGGCTATTTTTAAAAGCAAGACAGTTCTTAGAAAAATAATGATTTGCGTTTCGAAACATATAGGTACAAGACATATTAATAACCAGCTTTAACACCGGAAAACTCTTAAACCAGTAAATAGAATAAAACAAAACCTAAATCATGTGTAGCAAGGATGGATTTCTGTGACAAGTAAGCACGGCCTCCACTTGGCAAAGGCAATTGAACTTTTATAACAAAATATCGTCACTACTTAACTTGTTACTTGGCTATTTTTAAAAGCAAGACAGTTCTTAGAAAAATAATTATTTACGTTTCAAAACATACAGGTACACACGGTCAAAAATCAAGCTGATATTCCAATATAAGCTGACCTCTCATTGTACGGAAATCCTATATAATGCGAGATCAGCCTAAACTGGAAATATATAGCTTGATTTGTGGCCATGTGTACAACACATATTAACAACCAGCTTAAACACCAGAAAACTCTTAAACCAGAAAATATTATATAATAAAGGAGAACCTAAATCATGTATAGCAAGGATGGATTTCTGTGACAAGTAAGTACGGCCTCGACTTGGCAAAGGCCAATTGCCTTTGCCAAGTCAAGGCCGTACTTAAGGCAATCCTTATCCTTATAGTCAGTAACCGATTATCTAACTGTCCTTTAAGAAAAAATTAAAATAATGAATACACATTTATGTGCACACAACTGATATCCAATTATAGACAGTAGTACTACACTGGTCTTCCCACGCAAATTAAGAGATTGAGTAAAATAGATAACCAATTAACGCATGCCCATGAGTGATTAAAAACAACCTGTCACTATTTGACCAATTGGGCAATTATGATGCATAAAATAATTAACTTTGCCTACTAGTTCACTTTCAAGAAAACGGGTCGCATTACTCGCATTGCGGGCTGTCATAAATAATATACTGATCAAAAGTTCTGAGGTAATCCAAAGTGAATCCATGACTTAAGGTTCAACATCAATCATCAATTAGTGAGTCATCAATTAGTTCAACACTTAGGCCCACTTGCACAACAAATCACTAAATTCATTTAACGCAAAACGTATTTATATCTGTCTTCTTCAAACGATTTTCAGAAATATAATGATATTTTAAAATTCGCCCCCTATTACATGGGACTTAAAAATAACAGCGAAATGTGGGTGTACCTCTGCCTAACCCTTCGGGGAAATACAGACGTGATGTTATGTTTCAAAATTCACTTAGCGCTAAATGCAATTAGTCCTGTGGTGTAAATGGGCCTAAGAATTAGTTTATAATTGAGAAACTCTCGTATGCCGTAATTACAGACATAATTAAAAACCCATTGTGTCTCGCGTAGATGCACGTTCTCGGCATTACGTTTAAGTCACGGATTCACGTTTCGATAAAAACTGCATTTAATTTTGGAAAAAATGTGGCCGTCACGGGAAGCCTGGCAGATGTTTATTTTTTATTTTTTTGACGTTACAACTTCTAATAAATCGATGAACGTCGGCTGCATGCACGAAAATGTCCCGTTACGCTCATTGTCCCGATACGCTCATTGTCCCGATACGCTCATTGTCCCGATACGCTCATTGTCCCGTTAAGCTCACTGTACGCTTGCGCCGCATCAGTGTTTTGTTATGACGTTTTCACGTTAAACTATCGTCCGTAAACCAACTTTACAGACAACCAATTTTTTTTTTTTTTAATGGCTTCTCGCAGTTCAACCTAGGAAGTTGTCGTCTGCTTAACCGGACTTTCCTGTGGATGCCTCAATAAATTAAGGCTTCTAGCCAAAGCAATAAACTTATTACTAAGCGACTACACGCTAAGAGCACCCCCAGGCGGGGGTACGACCTGGGCTCAGGGCGTCGCTGGGGGAGGACAGCAAGGGCAGGGCTGGATCGGATTGTGCGGCAGATGTGATACATACTGAAAAATTGGTTGCCTGTATATATGTTCAATACTCAATACTCAATATATTTATTGCTTCCACATGTGAACTTAGGTGGTAGTTTTTACAAAGATATGATCATTGTGGACCCTGTCGGCACGGCAAAACTAGGAGAGAGGAAGAGGGGCTTTTATTTGACTACTTAGTTGTTATAATAATAATATTGAATAGGTGTTGATAGAAGCAACAAGAATAATGTACCCAGGATTATGTAATATCTTGATTTAAAAGAGTGTCCTTGGAGTTTCTTGTCCGTTCTTCTCCATAGTGATCTACGTATTGGAATGGGCATCTAGCTTCAACTTGCCGACTCTGACTAACTGACCGTCTCTTTGACAATTCAAAAGTGCCTGTAAATGGTTTAATTGAAATAAATGCTTTGAGTTTGAGTTTGAGTTTGAGTTGCGATTACAAGTATTAACATATAACATGTTATTTAAAATTTGTCATTTAAGTATTCATTGATATTGTAATAGCATTTAGATAACAGAAATTGTTTTAATTTATTTATGAATGTATAAAGTTTTTGTTCTTCTTTAATTTTTTCTGGTAATTTATTATAAATTTTAATTGACATGACTAGTATACTTGTTGAGTGCATTTTCAGCTTAGAACAGCTTAGATGTTAGTTTACGGACAACAATTTGACGTGATATCGTAACACAAGCCGAACGCTTAGGCCGATCGTGCCTCTCTATTGCTTGTTCCGCGCTCTCGCTTGCACACTCGACTCAGGCGGAACGTGACAATGAGTCATGCTATTATGTGCGTGCAGCGTTCATCGATTTATAAGACGTTATCACGTCAAAAAATTATAGTTACGCCACGTACACGCAAGGGAGTCGAGGGCGGTGGCGTGGGGGCATCATGGCATGATGTTTGCCGTCACGGCATACGAGGCGGTTTTACTGCCAAGGCGTGCCAATAGTTGTTTTACATCCAAAATACCTATCTTCACACTAAACAGCCCGCCCGCATTGAAGACTGTTGTCTTCAATCGGAGGGTGCCTGAGGATGGATGTCCACACCGAAGCCGGCCCAGAAAGAGGTGGCGAGACAACCTAAACGAGTACCGAGAGAGCTGGTTCAAGGAGGCTCAGATTGAAGAAAAAGGATGCCTTGATTTGAGGTTGGCCTTTACCCAGCAGCAGGACAGTATTGGCTCAACTACGGAACACAATGAAGGGTTCCGTAGCTGGGACGAATTTATCCCAAGAACAAATTTAACATTGTAGTTGAAATATTCACATGGTATACCGTATATACGAGTACATGCCAACTGCAAATGTAAGTTGGTTGACTATTATTACTCGTTATCTTGTAAATCCTACTTTTTTTGCGATAGTTTTCCTTTTAACTTCGTTATAATATGAATATAATACTGCCGTGAATTTTTTCACATATCCAAAAACAACCATTTAGCTGGCAGGGACAGATGACTAACAAAAATTTGCACTTTAAAGTTTAATATTACGCAAACAGATCCCTGAATCGAAAAATGCTTTCCAGAAAGCCGCAATCTTTTTGAACGGCCTATCCAACGATTCTCCACACCATGGAAAGGACGAGAAAAAAAAATATCATATCCTCTCTACGAGTAGGGGAGGTACCCTAAAATAAATATTATTATTTGAAGATTATATTATACCACTTTGTCGGCGTGTTTTATTTGTATACCCATTCCAAATTACAGCTTTCTAGTAATGAGAATCTCTGAGCTATTATGCGTACAGAGATACGGACATGGCAGAACTATAAGGGTTCGTTGTGGACTACGGAACCCTAAACTAATACCCTTATTGCCTATGCAGATTGTGGCAGTAGATGCAAAAGAATATGCTTACTTCAATAACCTAGCTACGCAATGTTTCAAACTCTATAAAAAAAGCCCTTTTATTTAACTGTATCTATAAACTATCTGTAGTTTAATATTGTACAGAGGTATTTGTATTTAGGGGTCAATCTTCGGAACTACTGATCCGATTCGGAAAATTTTCCACTCATAGGGCCGAAACACAATCGCGTTGTGACGCCGCAACGCTAAAATCGGCACTTTGCGTTGCGGCGTTGTGGCGTCGCGAAAAAGAGCGTTTTATTGTCGTATGGTAGGGTAACCAGTTCCTCGTGATTTTTGATCTTGGATAGATGTGTCTCTGCCATGGATCGTCGTAAGAAACTGGAATTTGCTCTGCGGTGCGGCGCCGCGCCGCTAATATCGGTTCTGACGCCACTGCCAATTTTAGCGGCGCGGCGCCGCACCTCGGTTATGTATTTCGGCCCATAGGAAGCTACAGTATTGCCAAGTAACATAGGATATATTTTTTGTTGAAAAAAAAAATCACACGGATTAAATCTTAACAGACAGACAGAGACTAATTTATTTGTAAAGGTACACCAACAGCTTCTGTTCTTTTTTATAAATCATCGTGTCAGTGTTGCCAAACTATACTTACCACAACAGCATGTAGTGAACTTAAAAGGTTTATCAATTACCACTCACGCATGTATTGGTATCGCCCGGGGATATTTGAGGCAATAAAAATCGATACAATCCATAACTCTAACACTGTCGAGACGCTTAAGGGCAGAATTAACAGTTTCATAATAAAATAAAGCGTCAATCTAAAATAATTGTTTTAAATAAACGGCCATTAAGCCAGATTGTGTCAGTTAAGGTACTTTGATTAATAAATATTGACATTAACGGCAATACTTTGAAGTAACTCTGTAGCCCGGAGCAGTAATGGTGTTAAACCATGTTAAAACTCAAGCGCAGCTTTATAAGCCAATAACTTCGCTAATAGAGATATTTCTTTAATTGATATGATGTAATTTCGTGCGCCCGTGTGTTGCCGGACGTAAAGATTAGCACCACCCCATTTCCTCCCGTAGGTGTCGTAAAAGGCGAATATGGGACTTACTAGAGAATGGGCAGTAGCGTTCTCTTTGCATTTTTAACACCATACTGCGATCACCAACACGCCTGCCAAGCGTAGCGATTATGGCAAATCCCTCCCTTATTCATGGCTTATTCCACTAATCCTCCCTGAGAGAATCGTCCTCAGTGGAAAAACTGAACCATAATGTAAAAAAAAAATCTCTTTCAGGGGGATCTATGGAATAAGTATTTATTTGTTTAATTCTAGTTTTCCCCCCTGAGGGGGATTATCAGGGGGGAAGTTTAGACTTTTTTATAGATTCCACTTTTCCTCCTAAGGGGGAATTTCAGGGGGGATTTGTGGAATAAGCCTGGGGGAGGCCTACGTCCAGCAGTGGATGTCTTTCGGCTGAAATGATGATGATGATGATGAATTTCGTACATTCACTACTACTAGACTAGATAAAAAATGAAAATGATCTGCCTATTGAATTAATCAGCAGATAAGCCTAAAGTGATCAATAAATATGAAACCGATACGTATACTTAGATGGGGGGGTATACCAGTTTTTTAAAACCTTCTTATCTAATCTCTGATCAGAGTCTGCAATCAAATCTTACTTAAAGTTTATTGTGATGGTTTTGATTGGTTGCTAGTATTTTGGTCAACCAATCGCGATTTTGACCAAAAATCTAAATGCGACTAAGATTAGAAATTTGATAAGGCTCCTAGAGATGGAGATGATTGGTGCAATTTATTTAATGGAAACAAAGAAAATATAAATCAAGTGTTTAAGTTTACTTATCATTCGATAGCATAAAGCAAGCATTAGGCATGGGCCTATGTGTTCCTTTGACGAATAGCTATCTGTTTATTCGCTACTTTTTTACGAGATTCTTATCTTTTCTGAACCGATCATGTTTAAACTTGGTATAAAGTTAGTAAAATCCTGATATGTGGTTATAAGGAATACTGGTTTGAACCTTATCTTATCGTTGATGGAAATAACATAAAACAGATTTCTAGATTCCTGATACATGATAGTTTTTAGTGAGTGTGTAAACAACCAATCAGAGCAGCTAGCATAAGATTAAACAGAAGATCTTTGATGTGCACTTTTATTGGTTGATTTCTTTTATTGATAAAGATAGAAACTCTGATTAGGACTTGATGGTAGGAGAACTCAGTGGGTTTTTCAACAAGCATATAACATTCAGCACGAAAATGATGGGAGCTTTCCATCTAAAACACTTCAAAAAGGACAAAAAATAACGAGATGTTCAACGTCGTTGATTTTCGATCAACAACGCTACAGATTTTATCGACTTTTCCAAGAAATCTACACGCTACATTAACTTATTAATGGAACTACTCAAATCTATTTTCTCTGATGCTCTGGCATCTGGTTTTGTTTGGCTGTGTTTATTCTATCATTGTTATTATTGGCTTCTCAACTGATGGTAATGTTTAGTAAAGAGGTATAGTGATTTACAGATAGATGGATTGATGTTTAACCGGTTTCTAAAAACCTTATCTTATCTTTAATCAAATCTGCTATCTTTTATGCTTGCTTATATTGCTAGTTCTTGATGGTGTAGTGAATCAATCAATAGCTAAATTACTGATTGAGTTACGATTAATTTCTCAAAAATGGAGGTGCGAATCAGTGATTCGAGCATTTATTTTATTGATTAAAATGATTAATTAGGACCAAAAAACTAGAACATGCTTAGCTATGCGGAACTAAAACTATATCCGTGTCGACTGATATTATAAAACGAATAGAACAATCATAGATTAAAAACGATACATAGATACTCGTAACGAGCTTAATTATGTAAAACTCGCATAACACTGTTTATCTACTTAGTAAATAAAAACACGTAGCTAAAGTAAATCCTAAGTATACCTCGATTTTTTTTTTTTTGTCGGCACGGTTGGCGCAGTGTTTAAGCGATTGAGTGCTGCGCTGCGTGTCGCGAGTTCGATTCCCGCACGGAACAAATATTTGTATGACCTACAAATAGTTGTTCCGGGTCTGGCTGTTTGTGTATGTGAGTTTAAATATTTGTAAACTTACCCACAATACAGGAAAAATTTACATCTTTTTAGGAAAATTTACATCTTTTTAGGAAAATTTACATCTTTTTAGGAAGGAAAAATTTACATCTTTTTAGGAAAAGAGGTGATAGACATAATTATAGTACTTGAAATAGGGACTTAGTTCAACCAGGTTTCAGACTGGCTAAAGTAGACTCATCTTTCATGGGGTACTGTTTAAAATGTTATAATAAAATTCCTCCCCACATACTTCAACTGAATGAGACTAAATTTAAATCTTGTATAAAACGCACACTATGCAGGCAGGCATATTAAAAGTTGGGGGATTATATCTATATATATAAAAATGAATCCCTATTTCCCTTGGTCACGGCATCACGCGTGAACGGCTGGACCGATTTCGCTAATTATTTTTTTGTTGTGTTTGTTATTGCCAGGAGAAGGTTCTTATGTAAGAAAAACTTAAGAAAGTTAAAAAAAAAAAATTGTAAGAAAACGACCATATTTACATTTTTATTGTAATAATAAGTAGGTAACTCTATCTTCTAATGTAACTTTATGGCGTTTGAAATAACGTGTCAGTCATCATTTGGTAGGTCTGAGAATAGACTTTATCAAAAAAAAAAAAAATTGAAGGTTTTAGTTAGGTAAGGCAGGGTAGGTAGGGTTGGTAGGGTAGGATAGGGTAGGGTAGGTAGGTGGGTAGGGTAGGGTAGGGTAGGGTAGGGTAGAATAGGGTAGGGTAGGCAGGTAGGGTAGGGTAGGGTAGATAGGTAGGTAGGGTAGGGTAGGATAGGGTAAGGTAGGGTAGGGTAGGTAGGTAGTTTCCTTTGCGCGTAGACAAACTGCCACAGTCAAATAGCTTTTGACAGAACGAAGTCTGTCGGGTCAGCTAGTCACCGATAAAAATGCTTGGCTGAATGCTGGTCCTGCTCCACAACCTCTACTAGGTAATTGATTAACATTTGAAAACAATGTTGGAGCTGCTGAAGATTGTAAGACTATCTTTGCATTGTATAAACTCAATCTCCTTTGTATTATATAATTGCATAGCACAGGTGTGAGTACTATGTACTCTATAGTACATAGTACTCACACCTGTGCTATGCAATTAACAATCAATGAAAGACATATTACCCGGTCAATGGTAGCTCTATAGCTACCATTGACCGGGTAATATGTCTTTCATTGACTTGAATGTGCCCTGGCGGCTGAGAGTATGTCATGCTCACTTAGATGTCTCGCTGATGGTGACGCGTGTGTTGGATCATTTAGCTCCCTTCAAAATGGTTGAGCTGAATGGTGCTAATCCATGCGTCATGTTCGTGAACGGGCGCCGTCACTTGGGACTGGTCATCTCTTAGCTGCCACGGGTTATTTTATTTTATTTTGTTTCTATTTGTTGTACCTACGCTTGACGCTTTTAACGTGTAAGTTTTTATTATTTTTATTTTTACATCGTTCTCACTTTTAGTTATAAATGCAACATTATAGATGTAACGAATACTTTTGTAACAATTTAATTTAAAAG
Organism: Dryobota labecula; assembly: GCA_947523025.1. Taxonomy (NCBI): domain Eukaryota; kingdom Metazoa; phylum Arthropoda; class Insecta; order Lepidoptera; family Noctuidae; genus Dryobota; species Dryobota labecula. Next base: position 8,011,279 of record OX383292.1, read on the forward strand.
AGTGTCCATGGAGTTTCTTGCGCGTTCTTCTCCATAGGTACCTACGGTTTGGAATGGGAATGTAGCTTCATTATTCTTACTGACCGACTCCTTGACAATTCAAAAGTGCCTGTAAATGGTTTAATTGAAATAAATGATTTGAGTTTGAGTTTGAGTTTGAGGAGTAATTCCTAGTGTGGGGCAATGTTTTAAAAACAAAAATATATACATATAATTATATCGAAGCTTGAAAGGCAATTAGAGCATTCTAAAGATTTTTTCAAAAATAAACAAAAATACCTTAAAATGCTCCAGTGTATATACTCTACTAAAGTATACTCCACAAAAAATATAAAACATAAAATACTCCATTTTAAAGTTTTTTATCTTTTTATTTTGAAAAAAAAAAAACTTTAACATGCTCTAGTGTAAAGTTGCCGTTTGTCGTTTCTTGTCGATGAGTTTTTGTTTTCGTTGTTAACTGTGATAATCTATACACTTCATTTTTTTTTTTTTTTTATCTAGGGCATCTCTGAGTGTAGCTACTAAGGTTCCGACTCTTTAACCGGACTTTCCTGTGGCTGCCTTAGGCCGGTGTTCACCAACATTTAAATCAACTGTTTAGATATTTAATCAGTTGTTTACTCAAAATTTCATAGGAAATTTGACATAAACCAACTGTTTAAATACCTAACCGGTGGTTTGAATGTTGGTGAACACAGGCCTTAAGCTCCTAACGAAACTTAATGCCTCCAGCCAGGGCGTAAAAACTATAAACTAAACGACTGCTGCTCGCTAAGGGCACCCCCTGTGGGGTACGAACCTAGGCTTAGGGCTGCTGAGTCAGAGGGAGGGTGGCAAGGGACCGACGGTGGCTGGATAAAATCAGTGCTTTGATTATTATCGTGGGGAGTTTGGATTACATGCTGCTCAGCTAAAACGCGTGCTGGCGCTTCACTTACAGTCAAGGGTCGGGGAGGACATACACTTCATTTATTTTCTTTGCTTATATAGTTAGTATGCAATATATGTATCTGTGTATCTATTAAAGGATATTGTATTGTTTTACTTTTTATTTGCACCAATGACAACCCCATTTTATGTCCAGAAATTCACTGTCCATGCCAAGGTTGTCTGAAAGAGATCGCAGTATGCGATAAGGCTGCCCATTGTATATTTTATAGTTTCTAAGTTTTTCTTGTCTTTTGTAATGTGTAATCTTTTTTTTTTTTTTTTATTCTACTATGAGTTTGCTCTTGACTTTAGTCTAGGTCTGGATGACAGAGACAAAGTCTACGATGGAGTGAGCTTACCCAGAAGAAGCCTGTTCACTCTCACTTTGAATAGATTAGGGTTGTATGCGTTCGGAAACACAGACGCAGGCAGAGAGTTCCACTCCTTTGCTGCGCGCATTATAAAAGACGTTTGAAAACGCTTAGTGCGAGTTGGTGGAATATTAACTAGGTAGGGGTGGTAACTTGCAGTGCGTCTAGATGTCCGATGGTAGAAGGGGGCCGGTGGAATGAGGTCGAATAATCTGATGTACAATAAAGTATATATAAATAAATAATAAATAAATACCGGTTTCCACATATTTTTTTTACTTCACCGTTTTAAGTGCAGTGGTGATGTAATCCTCAATCGCCTGAAACACAGGATTACCTATACCTGAAGTCTCTAATTCAGATAATTTATGTAAACAAAGTAATGTCAAGAAATGTCACTGTCAAAATGACAGGACAGTGGTGCAAAACATTTTATCGTTAAATGTTTTTGTAAATAATCATCGATAAAATTAAAGTGAATTAATTATAAGAACTATGCAAACAAAATACCGTTGCCAAACAATGTTTTTTGTAGTGTGTCGGAGACACGGTATATGATAGTCATAATCAGCCCTTTTAAGCCCAGTGCTTAGACGTAGGCGTCCCAAAATCGATTTCCAATCGAAACAGTTTACAGCCGTTTTCGTCCAAAATGTGGCTAGATATGCTACTTACAATATGAATCTATTTATGAGAGTTGTAATATTAGTGTTGTTGAAGATTAAATATGTGAAAATGTTTGGATCTCCTGCATTGTTACCAGTATCATAAAATATTTTATACCAGAAAATCTCCTTTTATTAATAATTTTGTTTAAAACCGAAAATTTATAAAAATAATTACGGTACGATTATTTTTTAATTATTATTTCTTAAAATCAGTACTTAAAAGAAAACAGAACCTCTTTTTTTGCAATTTTATGTGAATTACCATTACGAAGATATTTTTTTGTTGTGTTATCCCCGTTGTTTACATAAATTATCTGAATTTGAGACTTTGAGTATAGTTCAGGAACAGATAATGGGTGAACTTGAGATAGATTTAAGAAAAACTGTATTTAACCTTATACCTTATATTTTTGAATAAATTTTATAATTATTATTATTTAATTATTTATATAAAGAAAAGCGCCTGCCTGAATTCGAACCCAAGACTTCAACTCGTAAGTCGGAGCCGTCACCACTAGCACTGCTCACTTGGGTAAAGTCAAAGTTAAAGCATTTATTTCAAATAGGCACTTAAAAAGTACTTTTGAACGTCAAAAATTACCAAAATAGTTAATTGATTCTAATTGCCATATTTACTTTTTTTATGTTAACAATAGTTTTTATACATTAATTAATAGTTATAGGTGAAGACGATGTCCCTAGTTTTAAAATAAAAGTCACTATATTGTATTGAACGGTGTTCCCGCAAAAAACTTATATTTTTCCAATAATCTCTTACAAAAATCAATGACCATCGATCCAACCTCGCATCCACCATAGAGATGTTGGGTTGCCAACATTATTTCAATCTTACAAATAATATTATTAATTTAGTTATCGACTAAATCAGCTCGATATGAATGAACACAATATTCACATAAACATTTTATAAATAGTTAATAATAGATATGAATTCTTAACACTACAATAAAAATTACTATACCACAATAGGTAAAAAGAATGAAAAGTTGAGTGGAGTAATGACAGACAAATGATTAAATGCGATAGATATACGGTGCTCACATATTTACAAGCATTGTATATGATTTTCAAAAAAAAAAAAAAAAAACATATAATAAGTCAGTGTGTGAGTTAAAGTATATTAATCTCAGAAAATAAAATTAATGTCATAAAAAATATAAATTATACAGTTAAATTAGCAACCAGTTCCTCCTCGACCCTTGACTGTAAGTGAAGCGCCAGCACGCGTTTTAGCTGAGCAGCATGTAATCCAAACTCCCCACGATAATAATCAAAACACTGATTTTATCCAGCCACCGTCGGTCCCTTGACACCCTCCCTCCGACTCAGCTGCCCTAAGCCGAGGTTCGTACCCCACAGGGGGTGCCCTTAGCGAGCAGCAGTCGTTTAGTTTATAGTTTTTTACGCCCTGGCTGGAGGCATTAAGTTTCGTTAGGAGCTTAAGGCAACCACAGGAAAGTCCGGTTAAAGAGTCGGAACCTTAGTGGTTACACTCTGAGATGCCCTAGATAAAAAAAAAAAAGCAACCAGTTTGGTTTTGTCTAGTACGAATAAACAATGACTAAGATGAGTTGAGAGCTTCTCAAACATGTTGAACCTTGACCCCGACAAGTACCCATTCTTATATCTCTCTGTTATGGTAACAACATGATACAATACGTGGGTCAGTGACATTGACACTGTTAGATATGATATATGACCCATTGTGATACCCAAATGATCAATCAACTTGAGAATTAGAATTAATTTTTACATAACATAGGCCTACATAACAATAGTAATGATTCTTATTATGATATCTATTATTAAATTAAGTTTATCTTTAATTTGGGCCAAAAGTGTATGATGTGAGCCAGATTTGGTTGATAAGGGTATTGTTATATTGAACGTCACCTACTTTAGTTCGTTATTTTTAATTACAGTGAAGTGTTAATTGTCAGTACCTACTGATAATATTTAAATAAAAGTTCAGAAAAAAAATTCCTTAATGTCATTTTTAGCTCGAAACTCAAACTCAAACTCAAATCATTTATTTCAATTAAACCATTTACAGGCACTTTTGAATTGTCAAGCAGTCGGTCAGTAAGAAAAATGAAGCTACATTCCCATTCCAAAGCGTAGGTACCTATGGAGAAGAACGGGCAAGAAACTCCATGGACACTCTTTTAAATTAAATTGTTACAAAAGTATTCGGTTACATCTATAATGTTGCATTTATAACTAAAAGTGAGAACGATGTAAAAATAAAAATAATAAAAACTTACACGCTAAAAGCGTCAAGCGTTGGTACAACAAATAGAAACAAAATAAAATAACCCGTGGCAGCTAAGAGATGACCAGTCCCAACTGACGGCGCCCGTTCACGAACATGACGCATGGATTAGCACCATTCAGCTCAACCATTTTGAAGGGAGCTAAATGATCCAACACACACGCCACCATCAGCGAAACCTTTAAGTGAGCATGACATACTCTCAACCGCCAGGGCACATTCAAGTCAATGAAAGACATATTACCCGGTCAATGGTAGCTCTATAGTACATAGGACTCACACCTGTGCTATGCATTTATATAATACAAAGGAGATTGAGTTTATACAATGCAAATATAGTCTTACACTCTTCAGCAGCTCCAACATGATTGTCAAATGTTAATTAACTAGCTGAGGTTGTGGAGCAGGACCAGCATTCAGCCAAGCATTTTTATCAGCGATGTAATCCCCCAACTTATAATATGCCTGCCTGCATAGTGTGCGTTTTATACAAGATTTAAATTTAGTCTCATTCAGTTGAAGTATGTGGGGTGGAATTTTATTGTAACATTTTAAACAGTACCTACCCCATGAAAGATGAGTCTACTTTAGCCAGTCTGAAACCTGGTTGAGCTAATAGGTCCCTATTTCTAGTACTATAATTATGTCTTCCACCTCTTTTTCTAAAAAGATGTAAATTTTTCCTTACGTACATGATGTTTTCGTAGATATATTGACAAGGTACCGTCATAATGTTAATATCCTTAAACAATTCCCTTAGAGAATCGCGCCTGCGGAGATTATATATGGCTCTGATGGCTCTTTTCTGCAGAATAAAAATACACTCGATGTCTGCAGCCCGTCCCCAAAGTAAAATACCGTAAGACATTATACTATGGAAGTAACTGAAATAGACTAGCCTCGCGGTATCTACATCAGTAAATTGACGGATTTTTCTGACAGCATATGCTGCTGAACTTAGCCGTCCTGCAAGAGATGTTAAATGAGGACCCCATTGTAGTCTTGAATCGAGCGTGATCCCCAGGAAAACAGTTTTATCGACGAATTCTAGTTTCTCTTGATTCAATACTATCTAATATAACAAAAATAAGACTTAAGTAATAATGACACAGCCGCAAGCCCGTCTGCACTTTTCAAATCAAACAGACTAATTTAATATACGCAATTTATAACTTACCGCTTAAAGAAATACAAACAATACGTGTCCCGTAGTAAACAAGGAACCCTTATAGTTTCGCCATGTCCGTCTGTCTGTCTGTCTGTCCGCGGCTTAGCTCAGAGACTCTTAGTACTTGTATAAATGGTTGAGATTTTTTAGAATACGGATCGATAGAATTTTATAATTCTTAATTTAATTTAAATACCTATACGAAATCTACCCAAAACTAGAAAATAAATGAAAATCGTACGATTTGTTAGTAAAAAAACGTCAACCATTTGAGCAAAGGGGTCAGATAATTGTGGTAACTGACTGTACTAGAAAGCTGTCAATTTGGTATGGGTATACATATTAATCACGCCGACAAAATGGTAAAATAAAATCTTGAAAAATATATTTTTAGGGTACTTACTTCCGCTAACAATGAATTGGCTACCTACTACTTGTAAATTCAGTCTAAGGTTTATTTTATTTTATTTATTTACTAGTTGCTGCCCGCGGCTTCGCCTGCGTGGCTAATTTCTAAAATAAGAGTAGTCTAAGTTAAGGTAAGTGTGTCTAGAATTTTCTAATACCCTTTAAAAAGTTTCATATTGAGACACGAAGCAACAAAATACGATCTAGAGGAATGTGGCCGTTTTTATTTAGATCGAATTTTGTTGCTTCGTGTCTCAATATGAAACTTTAAAAAAGGTATTAGAAAATTCTAGACAATCTTTTCTTGACATAACTCCCTACTTTATTTAACATTTCCTATGAAGATATGGGTGGCACTAATAGATATTAAAAATCCAGATAGGCAAGTTCACTCACGCGAGTACAGTCACGATCAAAAATAATGCTTACACGCCCACTAGATAATTCAATTAGACGCATTAAACCTCAACAACGATGTTAATAAAGTATTTATTCAGTGTAGGCCTTATTAAGTGTGAGATATGAGCACGAGGTATACAGAATTATGTTCACTTTGCACCTGCTAAAGGATATATTCTGTCAAACGTTAGGCGTATAGGCCGCCTACCGTGTTTCAATCATCGATTGCGCAAGCGCTGTCATTGCAATACCACTGATCAATTTTTGTACAGTGGGCTACAACAGTGTTAATAGTAATAATAAATGCTCATATTTTTAAATATAGGAAAAACATTAATAGTGTTTTCTAGTTATACTAGCTGACCCGACAGACTTCGGTCTGTCAAAAGCTAAAACAAAAAAGTATAAACTCCACTACTCTACCCTACCCTACCCTACTCTAACCACCCTACCCACCCTACCTATCCTACCTACCCTACCTACCCTACCTACCCTACCTACCCTACCTACCCTACCTACCCTACCTACCCTACCTACCCTACCTACCCTACCTACCCTACCTACCCTACCTACCTCACCTACCCTACCTACCCTACCTACCCTACCTACCCTACCTACCTTACCTACCCTACCTACCCTACCTACCCTACCTGCCTAAAACCTTAAAAAATACATGAAAACCTATTCTCAGACCTACCAAATGTACATATAAAATTTCATCAAAATCGGTTAAGCCGTTTCGGAGGAGTATGGCAACTAACACTGTGACTCGAAAATTTTATATATTCGATTAAATTAGGGACGAGGAGCTTCGTGGCTAAGTGATAACAGCCAACCCATCAGGTTAAGCTACGCTTGCCGAGGTTGGTCCGCGGATGGGTGTCTCAGAAAGCACGTTAAGTTGGTCCCGGCTGACGTTCGTGGATCTTTGACAATTGTATCGGGTCGTCAGAAGCTCGAAAGTATGACAACCACTCTTACCAACGCGTTATAGTATTACCCAGTTACTGGGTTGTGGAGGTCAGAGGCAGCCGCTCCATGTAAAATACCTGTCTGAAGCCGACCCCAAAATAGTTGGGGAAAAGGCTAGGCACAGTATTAACTTAGTCGTAAGGCACCTGAACTGGGGTCAGTTCTAGTTTTTTCACAAACATCTTATAATAATGGTTCCGCGCAAAACAATATCCTGAAATTTAGTTTAATCCTCATCATCATTAATCATTTCAGCCGACAGACATCCACGGCTGGACATAGGCCACCCCAAAAGGGGGGAATTTGCCATAATCGCCACGCTTGGCAGGCGGGTTGACGATCGCAGTATGGTATTAGAAATGCATAGAAAACGATGCTGCCCATTCTCTAGTAAGTCCCTTAGTCTTTTACGACACCCACGGGAGGAAATGGGGTGGTACTATTCTCTACGTCCGGCACCACACGGTACAGTTTAATCCTTTAAGTATCAGAATTTTCTAATACGTTGCTGTTAAATCAGATATTAACCCGCGTGTTGGTTGCATTAGAATCCACCGAATATTTACGAGTCTCTGGACGACTTATTGAGAATTATCAAACTAAAGAACGGAAGTTATAGAACGTCATGCGCTATGCTCTTACATACACATCTTGCTTTAAAAAAAAAATACAATCGAACACTAAAATATTTATATTATGTACACAAAAAAAAGGGGAAGAGCTCATTGGGCATCAAAAAATTCGTCCACATCGCTGTCAGTGGGAGAAGTGCCCCAAAGGCTGGCAATGCTGATTCTTTGGTCTAAAATAGGCCAGTCCTCTGGTTACGTGAATAAAGAGTCTAGTGTAGTCTCAGTCTCTTGGTAAAAGTATCTTATGTACTATCTTAAGTAGGTATCTTTTGTCATTGAATGTACATTTTAGACAGGATCCGCGGGTCAACTTGATTCAATTGGTCAATGTCTAACTAGAACCATTTCTAATTAATAGCCAAGCTTACTAAAGCCGGTTAGCAAGGTTGTTCGCGGGCTGACTGCGCAGGGTACAGCGGATGTATGTAAAAATATTCAATACTAGCTGCTTCTGAAATTTCTTGCTCTTTCGTCTTACCCCGTCGCATCACATCGCTTGCCTGCGCTATTTCTTCGTTTTCGCTTAGCGTTCTTCCTGCCTTTTTTCCTTTTTGCACGGCTCCTAAGGGCCATAGCGTGATGTTAAATAGTCTCAAAAATCGGGCAAAAATATTTTTTCAAATCTGACTTGAAGTTCCTGAGATTAGCGCGTTCAATTCAAACAAAAAAAAGAACAACCACCAACAACCACCTGCTTCACACGGATTTTACGACTTGACAAAACATCAAGATTTCTTTATTATTTGTAAAAGTCATATCATTTTGTAACCTTGCGGAATAAATTTTGCAAATGATGGTGAAAACCGCATCAATGTCCGTTACGTAGTTTCGAAGAACAATGCGGTCACACAGACAGACCTACACGAAAAGCGACTTTAATTTATAATAGGTATGTATATATTATTCTTTTTCTTGGAGACCTTTATTAAGGGCAAATTTAAATAAATTTAAATTAACTAACCTAACCTTACCTCACTAAAACTATTAACAAAATAAACTAAAATATGGCGTCGAAAATATCCTCCGCAACGCTGTCAACCGGTAATGTACCCAAGAGACCGGCGGCATTGCCACGTTGTACGGCAATGCTTAGGCCTCTGGCCAAGGTAAAAGCCAAAGAAATTATACATAGATACAAATAGCTTATGAAGACTCCATTAATGCACTCCAACTTCACATCGCAGCTCCCATAAATGGTTATTTATTAAATTAAACTAATTAATAAAAATTGCTAAATAAATGTCTGTTTTATAAAATTTTATTATAATTAAAGAACATATGTCGCAACTAACTATTTATAATAGGTACTAAATAAAAAAAAACTAACATACGAAATATACACAAATATAAATAAAAATAAATAAATAATAAAATTAATTTATTTCAGGACCCATATTAAATCCAAAAATAATACATAGTTCTGTAAATTTTATAAGTAATACCTAATTGTTTTAAGAGTTAATTTTAAGACGCAAAAATAAGAGTAGGTAACCAATAAATTTCAGATCAATTCATTTAATGTCAAATATATAATACAAAGCAAAATATTTTTTTTTTTTAATAGGACTATGAATTAAATTAAGTAAATGATGTTTATGTCAGAAGCAAATGTTATAATATTTATCCATAAGAATATTATCCATAGATCATTACCTACACAATTATATAAAAATTACATTAAAAAGACAAATCAAGATCCAGCAATATGCCTGCCCAGCGTAGGTGCAATCCAGTCGCTAAGCAATCATCGTCAGGACAGTGTTGATAACTAATATCTAAATATCCTGTTCTATTATATTCTATAGGTACATTTAAATAATTAATTACGTGCAAGATTAGAAGGCGTAAAGTCATATAATGTAGGAGAAATTAGTACATAGGCTACGTATAATTAATGACTACCTCGCTGACATGTCACTGAGCTTTCGTTCTCTTTGGAGAATGTTTACATTCTATATTTAGCAGATGTAAAGATAAGCTGTCAGTGCTGTCACGTTCCAACGCTCAAGGCTACCCACTGACCCATTTTTTTCTCATTACAATTGCATTATGAGAATAATATCGGCTTACTCTGGTCAACCTAGCAGGGTACCAAGACAGGTATCTATTCCCTGTTTTCAAAATAGAAAATTCTGAAGATAATTGAGTAAGGCACTTTATCATTGGGGGTGGATTATAAGTAGTAAGAATAGAGAATAAAAATACGTTTATTTCGCTAAGTTTACATTCAAGTGGATTGAATTCCTAGACCTCACACTAGGATTCCCTGTGTTGTGAGATCCAGGCTTCTTCGTACCGTTAACAATCCATTCCAATATTATAAATGTGAAAGTAACTCTGTGTCTGTCTGCCTGTTACGTTTTCACGCCTAAACCACTGAACCGATCGTCATGAAATTTGGCAGATATTGGTGTCGATTCCCTTGTTCACAAACTAAACTAAATTTAAGTTCAGTGCATCTTTTTCTCTCTATTTCATTAAGAAAAGGACAGAAAATAAATTTTAGTTTAGTTTGTGAACAAGGGAATCGACACCAATGTCTGCCAAATTTCGTGACGATCGGTTCAGTGGTTTAGGCGTGAAAACGTAACAGGCAGACAGACACAGAGCTACTTTCACATTTATAATATTGTTTTAGTTTCGTGGTTTTTCCGCAAAGAAGATGGCGCCAGGTGTTTTAAATTGTTAATCTGTGACTGGTTTAGAAGAAAAAACTGACCGCGAAAATTTCAGAATTTTTGTCGAGTGTAAATTTGTGCGGTTTTAAATAAATTTATTAAGAATGTCCAGTGACAGTGAAGAGTTTGACGTCGAGCAAAGAGCAAAAGATATAATAGATAATCTTTTGCCGCCAAAATCGCGGAAGATTTACCTAAAAACTTACGAAAGTTTTATGGACTGGAGGAATAATATTTAAGTATTAAATGTTTTTGACTATTTTTCTCGCACTCAAAGTGAAAAGTACAGTTTGCACCTCGAGACTAAACGCCAACTTAATATACCCTCGGTTTCATTGACTCCCTCGCAATATTATGGCTTCGTTTAGTCCCTTGATATAAAATATACTATTAATCTATCAAGGAGCCTGTGTTGTTCCACGTCAAGGCAAAGCACTCCCTGTCCTTTTCCCACACACTTCTATCCTTTACTAATATGTAGTGGTGGGTCGCTTTCGAATTTTTTAAGGACGAAATGCAACCGTTTTCCCGACGACGAAAACGGTCGCAAAAAACGGTTGTCGTTGCAACTGGTTTGAAGACGGCTTAAAAGACGAAACTTATCCAACATGGAATAGAATTGCGTTTTCGTCGAGTGAAATAGTTGTAGTTTCTTACAATTATTAACGGGTTTGATCGTCACACCACGAACAACAGTATTGACAACTGGTAGGTTATACAATCATTATCGACTGTATTTCATTGACAAAAATGTCACTTTTTATTGTAAGGACTGTTTTGTAAACGAACGCGGAATGTTAAGGCTTTGACTGCCAGACAACAGACACAATAGAAAACTATTGTTAGCGGTCACCGGTGACCGCGGTGGCAGTCAAAGTGTTAAAGACGACGACGTGACGGACGAGACGAGTGTGTCTATCACACTCGTCTCGTCCGTCGCGTAGTTGACTTATTGCGTTCTCGACTGTATTTTTAAAGACGTAAAATAAAAATTCGCATTAATTAATTCGAAGACTGCAGGTTTGTGCAACGAAGACTGTTTGAACCCAGGACGTAAAACGGTTTCATCGTTGCAGAACAAAAAACGGTCTTTGAAAACAGTTCGTCGTCGCAACGCCCTACTAATATGGGCCAGTCCTTTCGGTAGATTCAACCGTTGACGCCATAATACAGCAGTCCCATCTGATAACTAAAGCGATTACTTCATCATCAATTCAATTATACTTCATCGAACCAAAGATCAAAATCTTGTTCAAGCTTCAAACAACATAATCTGAACGATATTATCGTTACTATTACCAACAAGTGAATTTACCAATGGAACTCTTTATGGAGTAATTATCACGTGGGTGGCGCACGCGCATAATGCCCTTGTACTGATTATTGTATCGACTATTATTTATCAATTTTTGGCAAGAACCATTTAGATAGATAATTGAGATTAACCGGATACGTACTTATAACTATTAGTTGGTTACAAAATAGCTGTCTGTATTTATAAATGAAATTGATTTCATGTCAGGGTTAGGGGGCATGGCAACGGAAGACGGAGTCTTGTGAGCAATAACGTAATTAGTTAAGATTATTTTGACGGTGCAAAAGTAAATGGGTTGTGGAAGTCAGATATAAGCAGTAGGCTTTCCATAGTTTTAGGTAACTATACTCCATTTATTTTAACATTAGACAAATAACTGTTCTCACCCTTTCGTGAAATAACGAAAGAGTGAGAAGATTACAGTGCTTTATATTTATCGTGAAATAACGGAGTTTATTAAAATAAACTCCGTTATTTCACGATAAATATAAAGCACTGTAATCTATTCACCATTTAGATTAATATACATAAATAACTCTAAAGTGCAGTAATTTCAACAATATTACACAATAGCTGTCGTTATTTAGCCGTTATTTGTGTCTAATGCTATAGTAAATGGAGTATAGTCCATTTTATCCACCCAAACCCATAGTCCAATATCTTTTTTTCCATATTTTGCAATAGTCCTACACCAACCGGGGGATTATCTTTGGGTGCACTTGCATAGTGCGTACAAGGATAATCAACGGTTGTAGCCTCATTTAATTAAAAGCGTCTAACGGGCCTCTGCGAGTTGGCTTCGGCCCCTCATAGGTATGCCTTCCAAAGGTCCGAGACCCCAGGGTACCGAGAAATGTCAAAGACGAAAAAAAAAATGTTTGTTTGCCAAAAATAGTGCTTTACATTTCCTTATAATCTACATTATTATCTAGTATTACATTACTTATAAACTCCACACTAGGTCGTGCCTGTTTTGTGGAATCCTTGGATGTATTGCCATAAGAGAATGCGCATTACATTAATGGATTGTAATTGTTATCAAGAAGCACAAACCGTTACTTTCTTGTACTCAGCTGCCGTCCGGTTAGACTGGAAGCTGGCTGGGCAGATGATGATGATGATTTTGACGGTGCAAGCACTCAGATCTAAATGAGAGTGTGACTCAGCATTAGTGTTTAAGGCCGAGATATAGGCCAGTGACCTTGAGTGGTTAGCTTGCGTGTTCTGTACTGAGCTCACGCAACGCGTCGTACGTCTAGCCAGTAATAGGACTCGCCCATCCAGGAGCGCTGTCCCAAATAAGACGCATTATTAATTTAATATACATAAAAACAAACGGTATTTTAATAAAACACGTGTACTAAAAGATCAATAGTTAAATTATCTTTAAAAAGGTGAAGATTAAATAAAAATACGCTTGATAGATTTTGCGTGATTCTCAGTTTTTTATCCGCGTTAGACATGATTTTACAAATTAATTTATTTATATAATATAAACATAATCTAAAATATTCACATATTACGTTATTAAGAATATGCTCTAATTTAAAATATATTTTTTACAAATCATAAACATTACCGTAAAACGGGGTGAATAGGGATGCAGGGGTGAATCGAGACAAAACTTTAAAAGGGATTTTAACATGGAAATAATGTAGTTTATTGCCAACAAGGACACTTAATTGTTAATCATAATACAGTTAACACATTAGAGTCCTTTTTGGCAACAAACTACATTATTTCCATGTTAAAATCCCTTTTAAAGTTTTGTCTCGATTCACCCCTGAATCCCTATTCACCCCGTTTTACGGTACTCGTTTAGATGTGATCTTTGTTATAAAATCAATAAAAGTCGGTTATCGTCGCCCGCGAAATACAAATTTTCTTACGATTTTTGCAGTTTGCAGCTCATTGTCTGGGTGTATGTTGATTTAAGTTTGATTTTCTACTGTAACAATTATGTATTTACAGAATTATAATCACTAGAACCTGGGGCCTTACTCCCGACAGCATCGAGTTCTGAATCAATCGAATTGGGTTCGAATTAAATGCCGATCCATACTCTTGAATCCAACACTAGCGCACGATCGTGCGGTGGTTCGAAGCGAAACTAACTTCGGTCAGCTTTAAATCGAGTTCGGATCAGAAACGAAATCGAATCGGAATCAAAATCAAACTCGAATCGTTTTTGGGAGTAAGGCCCCAGTAAGTAATACCAGTCAAATCAATGGAATCAATTTCCTTAAGTTAATATAATCCTAAAAGTCATGATTTCATGAATGTCATTCAATAAGATTATATTTATGAACTTGAAGAGTTGTTTTGATGATTTTATTATTATAATTCTATGAATGAATATTTTATACGACCGTGGATAATATTTAGACCAACATACAATCTGATACTGACATGCTAATTGAAAAAAAAAAAACGGAAGAAAATTTGAATTTGGTGGGCTATCCTGACACTTTCGCCTTTACAAAACAGGCATTGTTAGTGCAAGCAGTGGGCGTTTTAGCATTACCGGCGCCTTGGGCGAAGTTTGTTAAGCGCCCCCTTTCTACTTGCCAACTCACAAATAAAAAAAAATACCATTGTATCGGCAAACTCTCTTATTAAGGCATCGAAGTCTATGTTTTCTGCAATTTCATTGACAAAGTTGGCAAGTTTATCAATCACGATTGAGATATTGTTGATTGCATATAGGTTTTTATCAGCTTAAGCTAAGAAAAACTCCTTTCCCCACTCGCTACCTTTATAGGTATAGTGACCAATATTTTCAATGGCAGGACGAGATGAGAAACCAGACATGAAGGGCCTTCGGTGCCCCTTCATGCCTCGCGCCCTGCCGTAACGCCGCTACTGAGTGCTAGCGTCACAAAAAGCATCTGATTGAAAATCGGAATTTTCTTATTGCTAGGTAAGTACTGAAAACTGCTCAGACTTTACGGAGTGAAGTTAAACATAGTCACTCAGCGGGCATACAGCGACCTGCGTGTTCAATACAATAATGCACTGAAAGTTCTGCTGCGGCTGCCGTCGCGTTGTAGGATGTTTGTGGACAACAACATTGATGGTTTTGCCGCCATTATTAGAAAAAGATGTGCATCCCTGATATCGCGGGTTCGCGGCAGCACCAACAATATTCTCAGTGTGTTCGCAAATCGCTGGGATTCCCCGATGTGGCGAAGGTGGACGCACGCTGAATATTAATTTGAATTGTTTGTTTGTGTGTCTGTACTAACACTAGATGTTAAGTAAAATTGTTACTAATCACATAGATTTTAACTGTCTGAAATAAAAATATTCTATTCTAACCTATTCTATACTAAAATTCATCTACACTGAAAAAAAATATTAGCCGAACTAATTAAGTTACTTCAAAAATAACTCAACTTTAGTTATAAGGAAATAAACTTTGCTTAAATTAAACAAAACGATTTTGTAGTGTGCAAAACAGGGTTTTGTAACAGATAACATCTAGTTCGCAAGTCACAATTTTTGTGTAAACAGTAACCAAGTTTTTGCTAAACATTTCTTTCAGTGTATCTGGATCAGACACGTCTCAAAAGTGTATGTATGTCTCCCATAATTAGGTAGACTTAAGTATAGACAAGAAATACGACTTCCTCCATAATAAGTGCATGAATTTAGGTTAAAACTACCCATAAAGTGTGTTTAAATCAAATAGCCCGTCCTTGAAATATCCCTGCAACACACTATTAAATTCTCATTACGACAAGAATGTGACACTTTTACATTAAAATGTAAACAAGGTCGTATATAAAAAGTAAACCATGTACGTACTTTGATTATGTTGCAATAACGTTTTTAATGATTTCTTTTATTTTACACAAGCAAGTAGGCGGCCATGATAAAATGAAATTAATAACGTAATTGTATATTATAATCTATACGTATACCTTATACTGGGCGACAAATCTGGTCCAGTTTTTTATCGCAGCACTAGATAACTATAATTTTGAACCAATCAATTTTGGAGTTGCATACTGACTAACAAAAAATCTTTGTATTTATTTCTGTCTGTTTGTTTTTATTTAATTAATCAATCTAGGAAGCAATTATAATAAAATCAAATGCTAATAGTACGAAATAGCAGTAGATAATTCATTTTGCTCAACAATAAAACCGTCTTAGTACCTATCTACCTAAGTATATATAGTTTAAATTTTACTGATATTTCATAGAAAACTTCTGCTATCATAGCCTTTAATGTAATAAACAATCGAACTCAAGATTTAGAACCAGACACCTCTGCTTATTTAGTGAACAATACTGGCATAGATAATGAGATAAGTACTGCACACAACATAAATCATTTTACTATAACTTCTTAAGAAATCGATCCTTCTCGCGTGGGAAAATCTCTACTCAATGAATCCTAAAACAAATGAACACTAATTGAAATTTTGCAACTCAGTGTATTGTTATATACACACATACAATACACTAGTGTTACCAACTTGTTTTCTTTATTACTCACACATAAAAATAAGCTTTTTAAAACTAGTCTGTGATTTGAATGTCTACTAAGTCAATCAATCTGTATTAGTGGCTAATCTTTTAAATCCACCTGTTTAATACATGGAAAGATTGGAATTTATAAGCACAATTTTTTTTTCTATGCCTCTGTCATGATCCAAAAGCAATGCATAATTATGTTAATCAATCAATGAAGCAAAAGCGTGTCAGATTCTACTGCTGAATTAAAAAACTAGGCATGAGTATTGAGTATCTCGTTAGAATAGAAGCGATTATGCGGAGTAATATTGCATGACACGCTGTCAGTAGCAATGTCATTAATTTTGAAAGTTCAACAATATTCATTGCGTTTTTTTACCATGAAGCAGACGAATTTTTAAAACATATGAAGCAATGGATAAGGAATTTCGAAATTTTCGAAAGAGTTGAAAGAGTGTTGAAAGATTGAACGCAATTGGAGTGCTGGGATCATAGGCAAACTTAGACTGAAGTTTAGCACGAGACGATTTTTTGAGATTACTATTGGCTACAATACAGGAAAAGTTTGTAATCAGTCCGCAAATTTTGACAAATTAAAGTTAAACGTGTGTTATTATACACCTATTTTTTATTTTGATGTCTTAATACAGAAAAATGAAGTTATCGTTAACGAAAGATGTTCATTTTGAAACTGGTATAATGGACACTTGTCGCGCGACGCGTCGGCGGCGGCGGGCGGCGCGGTCAGTGAAGCTGAACGCAGTAGTAGGTACCTGTCAGCTGTGCGATCGCCCATTGATATTATTACGAATAGATTAATCCATATTTTGCTAATTTCAAGTAGGACCAAAAAAAGTATTGAACAAATAATAGAAATGTGGTCTCTTACTGATATTGAACCACTAAAAAAAAGCTGGTTAAAAACCCATTTGACTCCGCTGTCGTCCTAAGGAAAACATCTATCAAAAACAAGAACTTCACAGTGCAGCGATGAATAAGTAATCAAATCGACCGACAATCATATCCGAATGAGCTTGCTAAGTAATGCGGTAAGCTGATTGCAAGTTACGTCAAGTTATGAGTTATGTTTCCTCTACGCGAGATGCGTTTTGAAGATATTAAACAACGATCTAACTGACAGGAGACGGCTCAATGATCTGATAACGCTTTTAGTTTTATTTAGGTTAGGTTACATTTCAATAATAGCATATAATGATTTAATCACGTATGAGCAATTTTGAACCGAATACTAATTAATAAAGATAATAACCGAGTAGGGCAGGATATGAGAAGCTTGCATGTGATTGAAAGTTGCCAATGCCTAATGTACTTATTTAGGAACTAGCTTCTGCCCGCGATTTTGTTCGCGTCGAAGTCGTAAGATCCTGACTAATATTATAAATGCGAAAGTATGTTTGTTACCTGTTCACGCCTAAACAACTCAACCGATAATCCTGAAAATGTTGCTTATATTACGTTGTCAGGTGTACAGAAAAGGACATAGCATACCTTCCATCCCGAAAAAAAATTACTGTTCCCGAGGAAAACAACAATAATGATCTTATGATAATAGATGGCGCCACGTGTCTTTCGAATCATGATTGAATTATATTATTATAGAATACGAATTGCTTGTAAAATTCCAAATTAACGCGAGCGAGTACACAATATACTAAAATAACAGCCTCATTTTTATAAAACTCCCTCGGCCCACGTCACATCGCATCGCCCCGCCCGCGCCCGCCCGCGATTTTACTTCGTTTCCACTTAGCGTTCTTTTTTGCTCGGCTCCTAAGGATGTTATATAACCTATAGTCTTCCTCAAGAATTATGCTATCAAATGCGAAAAGAATTGTTTAAATACAAAAATAACAAACTTTTCAGCTTTATTATTAGTAAGTACCTATATTTCCGACTTTCTTAAGACTTCACAAAAATTATGATAGCTCGGCTAATCATCATCATCATCATTTCAGCCGAAAGACGTCTACTGCTGGACATAGGCCTCCTCCAAAAGGGGTGAATTTGCCATAATCGCCACGCTTGGCAGGCGGGTTGGCGATCGTAGTATGGTGTTAAAAATGCATAGAGAACGCTGCTGCCCATTCTCTAGTAACTTAGTCACCTTTTAAGACACCCACAGGAGGAAATGGAGTGGTACTATTCTTTACGTCCGGCACCACACGGTACGCTCGGCTTATACGCATGATATAAAGATAAATTAGCCTACAGCAATAAGGGATAAAGCAGCTACATATTAGTGAAAGAATTTTCAGAATACCTTCTTTAGTTTCAGAGACACACAAACTTACAAACTTTAACCTCTTTATAATATTAGTATACATTAAAATTAACGATAATGAGACACAATAAGTCAAAAGAGCCTCCAGGGCTCCTTATCTTAGTTGAGAAAATGCAACAATAGACCAAAATCTAAACCCTCAAATCTTATCTCCTAAAAATCGAGCAGAGCCGCGGGCAAAGCCATCATGTATCATAACACAGTTATACCATATGGGGAAGCAATGTTTGCTCTAGAACTATCATTTGGCAGATCAATTATCTTCAATCATATCGCAATCCACGCGGTTTAGATACTCGTGAGGGGATTACCAAATGGACTGAGATGTGGACGCCGCGTGCGCCACCCACCTCGTATCGTAACTTACATGTAATTTACGTATTAAATATTAAAGGGAAGTTTGAGTTTTAGGCTTATCGATTATAAAATAATTTGTCAATGTTTTAAGCAGATTTTTTTATTTATTTATTTAATTAAATGCCTTAAAACTATCATGATGATGTTTTTCTTTACACGAGTAACACCGAAGTTTAATTTCTTACACAATTTGGTAGATTTCTTTGCGAGCTTTCAATATCACTGACCTAGAATTGTTTGATAATAAATGCTTACGTTCAAATCATTTACGGTGTGTTTATTATTCATGACAATTTCACAAAATTACGTTGTTAAAGCAAAAAATACACAACACAACAAATACATGAATGCCTTATAAACAAACAATCAGTTTTTTCTATAAACAACAAAAATCGGAATAGGATAGTAGAGTTTTCGAGGAAGGAAGTAATATAGAGTGGATAATACCTCCTCTAAAATGCCATAAATATAAATAAATAATTATAGTGACATATAAATACCAGGATTTAAAAACCACGGATTATTTATTGGACTTTACTTATAGTTACAAATGATTGATTTGATACATAACATTTTTTTGGGTGGTTTTTAAATCCCGGGATGTAAATGGCATTATAATTATTCCTGGATTTTAGTGGAGGTATTATCCACTCTGTGTTACTTCCTTACTCGAAGTTTAGGTAAAATAACTACTTATTCCGATCTCTGATAATGAAACAGGCTTCGCCTTAACAGTTTATTCAAAGTTACTGTTATAAACCGCACCTTTTAAAAAGCCGTAAAATATTGCAACATCTATATTTACCTAACTTATTGTGCATACTTTGTTTACATAACCTCACATTTGCGACAGAATCGGTTAATAGTTGTCGTATAACCTAATATAAGGCAAGTTGTGTTACTTATAAGTACTTAAATAGTATAAACGGCTAATAATTGAGTTTCTTGTTATTAGACCCAGACTATAATAACTCGTGTAATAATCATAAATATTATATAATTTTATGACAAGTATTATGTATAAGGCTCGGTATTTCTTGTAATGGACGTGGAGTATAAAGATATCAGTGACCGAGGACACAATGTTCAACAGGAAGCATTCCTGGGGTCGGCTAGTGTATGATGGAGATCACTCTCATCACAGTGTACTCATCTGACTTACTTTTGGTAAAGCTCAGGGATCAACGTAATAGTAAATTACTTACCAAGGACTGTAAAAGAAAGAAATCCCGAAATCGCAGGTATTTGTGACCCGAGCCGCAGGCGAGGGTTGTAAATACGCGATAGAGGGCGTGACTACACAATTTTAGTAGCGTGCGGTAAAACTCACATTATGGCCAGGTGTGACGTAAAATGCTTTGTAGAGCAAGCTACCTTCATGTGGATACATTTTACTACTTTTACAGTTAATGTGTACGTGTAGGTGTCGACATGTCGTTACATAGGTACTCTGGTCTCATCAGTTATGCAGAAAGTGAAAAATCGTTTTAATGTTTTTTTTTTTTGCCCCAGGATTCCGCTGGATGCGGGAAGCACAGAACCGGTCGAAGTGGCGGTGCTTGGCCTATGTCCAGCAGTGGATGTCTTTCGGCCGAAATGATGAATTGGTTTTTATAGATATATTTTAACTTATATAAAAATACTGTACTAAGACGAACTTAATGCCTGAGGCATTTTCTACCAGTCAACCTTAGGGTGATGCAGAGACACAACATGGCAGGAGCAACAAAGGGGAAAAAAGAAAAACAAATATTACTAATACATTGATACACAATGAAAACGAATCCAGCAAATCAGCGCTAGGATGATTCTGCCAATTTCTTACGAATATGTTATTATATATGTGTGTAATGTGTATGGTATACCAAATATTTTGTCAAGCTTGAGCATTTCTCATAGAATGTTTCGATCAACATGCGGTTTCAGGAACCTACATCAAGAAGAACTTTGGTAAAAACTAGTCAAACTGAATAGCACACTCGCAATCTCGCATGCTTCCCGCAGCGCTAACACAGACGTTTTTCCAACAGAAAACCTTTAAAAAAAACCGACTCTGTTTCCCAATGAGTTTTTATCACCACACCATACTTATCTGCATACGCATTCTTTAACAGAAAGTGGTTTGCAATTACTGCCGAGATACGTCATGTAAAAAGATAAAAAATACAGCAGGAAAAAGTCTATCATAATAAACAATCAACGCTCTGTGGTGGGAAGTAATTAGAAATGGTTGATACGAGCATTATTTATAACCTCACCACATGATGTGACTTCATTTAAATGAACAGCTGGGAGTAATGACCCTCGGCAATTGCTGAAGGCGTAGAGAGATGGCGCGTACGCCATGTGGTTTTAAGGCTCGTACAGACTCGTGCGATATTGCGGGCGCGACAGGCAGCGACAAAGAAATTATACTACTAGTGTCGCGTCGCGCCCGCAATATCGCACCAGTGTGTGTGGAGCCTTTAGTCGGTAGATATCCAGGCTGCAGTAGAGGAGGGTTATACCGCATTTAACTATAAAAGAGTAATGAATATAAATGTTGTTTGATGGAGAGGGAGAGGAGCCCCGACCCTTGCTCGATGAAGCTCCAGCCCGCACCGCAGCTGAGCCTGTAGCTTTAAATTCCCCGATCAAAAATCATAACCCAGATTTGATCCAGCCTGTCCCACCTTACTGTCCTACCCCCCAACGCTGTTCTAAGCCGAGGTTCGTTTCGCACAGGGGGTGCCCTTAGCATGCAGTCGTTTGTTTTATAAGTTTTATGCCCTGGCTGGAGGGTTTAAGTTCACTTACTTCAGCCCCAGGAAAACCCGGTTAAGGAGTCACGACCTCTCAAGGTCAACTCCAAGATGCCATAGTTAAAAAAAAAGAGAGAGAGGAAAACCATAAAAAGATAGATTGTGTGATGGATGATAGGAAAGGAATAAGAGTGGATGATAGAGTGACGGCTGTTAGGGGAGAAAGGAAGAAAAAACTTGTTGCAACGACCCCAGGTAAAGGCTCCTACAAACAGGCGCGACACGTGACGCGACATAAAGACACCGCGTGCCGCGCGACAAGTCGTCTATGTGGTGTCGCGTGTCGCGCCTATTTCTAGGAGCCTTAACATGGGACAAAGGCGGGAAGATGAAGAAGTCCAGGCATCAGTTAAGCATTAGAAGAAGATTCCAATTCAGTCTGATACCATCTAGGTCACATAAGAAACATGAAATGAGAAAACGATCAATAAAATCGAAAGAATCGTCAGAAAAGTAGTATACTCGAAAACTTCTGAAAACGTGGCAGTCTTGTGTGGTAACTGCAACTCCAATTAAATAGATGTCAGATATTCTAAACATTCCATTATAGAAATCCTTTATACTCAAATATCTACATAGCAACTGCGTAACACAAGAATGCTCCATTATTGATTTCGAAGTTAACAATACACATACAGCTCTCAAATCGAACCACTTGTTGCCTTTCACTTTATTTTTTCCTCAAGTTTTTATTCTTTTTAGCATACGTAAAGTAATAATATCGATGACAAACACTTAGCTTTCTATCTAGATCAATAGTGAATTGAGATATCTAGATAAGGTATAATAAATAAACGATTGTAGAGATCTAGGTTCTGATATGAGATTCATTTGCATTTTGATGTTATGGCCATTAATGCATAACATTTCAGAAACAACAACAAATGTTGATATTATTTTATGTGATCGTTTTTTTGTTTTGATTTGGAATAGAAAGGCCAATTTACGAGCATTGGGTCAATTAACACATTTTTAGGTCATTGTTTAAAAGGAACCAACAAGAAGATATGATTATGAAAATGATTGATTGTTATGTGAGTGTTTAGATACGAGAATGTTTGCACCAGAGCATCAAATAAATATTAGATCACTCATTCGAACATTAATCATTCAACTATTACACACTATTGAAGAGATCTCATAGCTACTAGCAAAAAGAACTAGTTTCTTTTTACAAATCTTGTATGGATTATGAACTAGATGATAACCATTTAAATTATATTTTAACCTCTCTTATGTAATTACAGATGTGTGTAATTACAGACACAATTAAACAATAATTGTGTCTCGCGACACATACAAATCAATCTGCCTAGCCTTTTCCCAACTATGTTGGGGTCGGCTTTCAGTCTAACCGGATGCAGCTGAATACCAGTATTTTACATGGAGCGACTGCCCATCTGACCTCCACAACCCAGTAACTGGGTAACACGATACCCCTTGGTAAGACTGGCTGTCAGACTTTTGGGCTTCTGACGACCCGTAACGACTGTCAAAGATCCACGAATGACAGCCGGGACCAACGGCTTAACGTGCTTTCCGAGGCACGGAAGAGTCTTGGTATGTAAAGATGGTCACCCATCCACGGACCAACCCCGGCAAGCATAACTTAACCTGACGGATCGACCCGTGCGGCTGTTATTACTTAGCCACGAGACATATGAAGGGTTAGTCTCTGGGTGTAAATGTTTAGGAGCTTCCTAAACATTTTATACATAAATTGTTGATAGGATGCCCTAGGACGAGATATAGTGACCTAATTAGTGATGTTATACAGAGGTCAGGACCTAGTACCCGCAACCGGTGTGCGTGTATGACCACATGGTTAAAATAAACTCACAATAGGGCCTCAGTACTCCGATTGGTGAAGGGCCAATCGGAAGCCAATCGGAACGCCGAACGCGCTCGATGCGTAAAATCGAGATGCTTAAAAGAAACTCACAATAGTGCCTCTGATGTATGAACGTAAACGAAGTAAAAAGAGTATGTAAAGAGCGTAGCATTTGGCGTTCTATTGTTGAGTTCTATCGTTGAGCTCCTTAAATCATGAGTTGAGCTACACGTTTACTGACAAATGCTTGCACTGACTGGACAGGTCCACTCAAAATTGTGTGGTCTTTCCTCAAAAGACCATTTCAGACACGGATCTACATGGCCCTCACATGATTTGACCAAGATTATGTCTGGACTTTGAAAGAGACTTTGACCCTTGAGTTTATTTCGCCATTTCTTCTCAGGGGTAGTCAAATAGGAAATGTCGACTCCATCTAGCTTATTTTTTTTTATTTTATATGACGTGTAAAAGTGATTCATCATTTCAGCCGAAAGACAACCACTGCTGAATATAAGCCTCCCCCAATTGGGTGGTTTGCCATAATCGCCACGCTTTGCAGGCGGGTAGGCGATCGCAGTATGGTGTGGTGCTGGACGTAAAGAATAGCACCATCCCATTTCCTCCCGTGGGTGTCGTAAAAGGCGACTAAGGGACTTACTACAGAATGGGCAGCAGCGTTTTCTATGCATTTTTAACACCATAGTGTAAAAGTGATTACGATATCTTAATTACAGAGTAACGATTTAATTTCTATAGTTTCTGCCTACCCCATATGGAAAGTAGGCGTAAGTTACGTTTGTATGTGTATGTAGTATTAATCCTACAAACCTTTCACCTCAGACCCACGGTGTCTACCACATCGCTAACGACAGTTTACAAATCAATTAACAACATACGATCAATGGACCGTTAGCAGCCGGCGCACGCGCTCCGCTACGCACGACTAGCTACCGGCATGCGCGTATAGCCTTATTTACCAAGTACTATGCTACCTATTACATCATATCACCTACCTAAGATTTTGGTAAAGAAATCATTATTGTACTTATTTCAAGAACAATAATATTTTTTAAATCTAAAAATCGTTTACCTATTTTCTGACCACTGTGTCATGATCCACTTATGAATGCCGTAAATTGTCAGGTACATTTTATTATTATTATCTTAGCTGACTGCTAGCTTATATATTATGCAAATATAATATTATCTATTTTTTCTTAATTATTTTTTTATTTATAGTTAATTAATTTTTAAGTAATAATACAATGTACAAGTATATAAAAAAGGGAGGGAAAAGAATCAACAGGAAAAGTGCCCAAAAGGCTGGCAGCATTGCCACGTTGTATGGCAATGCTGATTCTGTAGCCACGAAATAGGCCAGCCTTCTGGTCACGTGAAGAGTCGACCAACCGCTTAGCGATGTCTCGAAAAACTAAGTGGGCACTCGGACCCCATGGTCCTACAGCAGTGTGGTCATACAGTCCTTCAACCCCAAACGGCTCAAACATATAGCTCCCAATAAGGTTGTTATATTTGCGCCGTTTGAGGTTTTCTGCACCTGCAGCAGCCGACCCAGCACAGCCCGCCGTGCTAGGAAGATTGGATGGCGCAAGGGTGTCGACACATGTTGCATCCCACACCAAAGGTCGACTTATACTTCCAAAGCATTATGGTTATTCCGTCCGGTCTCTTTCCAGCGTCGCGTGCCAAGCCATTGGGTTTCAATGCATGTTTAACAACATACTGCGATCGCCAACCCACCTGCCAAGCGGGGCGATTATGGAAAACCTCCCCCTCCTCCAATTGGGGGAGGTCTACATATGACCAGCAGTGGAAGTCTTTCGGCTGAAATTAATATTATCTTGGTTGAAAATAAAACATAACATCGCAAAATAAAACTTAATTAAGAATACCTATAGGTATAAGTAATTATGGCATTAATTATTAACGAGCAGGTACCAATTGAGAGGATCGATAAACCTCAATATCCCTGGTTAAGGCACTATGATCTGGCGCTCGAGCCGACTGAAGTTGGCTTGCAAAGTCACGAGTGGTTGCCTCGTGCATTTGGTAGGTATTTAAATATAGTAATTATTTTAATAATTTACTTTATTTATTTATTAAAACTTTATGCACAAGTAAAAAAATACTGTACAAACGCGGACTTAATGCCTGAGGCATTTTTTAACAATCAACCTTAGGGTGATGTAGAGACAAACGAGATTGATTAAACATTACGAAAAGGTATAAATTTGGGTTTTTTCTGTCCAGCGAAGTTTAAAATAGCGTGTGCGTGCGTGTGTGTGCGTGTGCATGTGTGCGTATTGCGTATTTTTAAAAGCGATTGCATGTCCGCCAGATCCATAAAGGCTCCTACAAACAGGCGCGACACGGGACGCGACACAAAAGCACTGCTCGTCGCGCGACACGCGGTTCCTTTGTGTCGCGTCGCGTGTCTGTGTTTGTAGGAGCTTAAATAAGATATCTTTGTTTCAAAATTTTATGTTTTCGCTTTCCTATGTGTTTTTTTTGTTCCATGAATTCAAAAAACTAGTAAGCGCGTCTCTGTCGGCTCATACCGCCTTAACCACTTGTACCTACCATGTAAAAATAACTACCACAGTACTTTACGATAAGCAGTAGGCCGTAAATGAATCTAAGGTTGTTGAAAATGTCTCAATAGCTTGCGGTTAACGAAAGGTCACAGGTTAATCTACGATTGATTTTGGGCAATTTACTTCTTGTGGTTAATTGCTGCTACATCCGATTAGTGCTCTGCGTTTATTGAATTATTAGGTTGTTGCAAGTTCAAATGAAGTTGCAAAGGTAAATTAACGATTTAGAATGCTGTGTGGTCTTATGTTCAAATGTTAGTTGTTCACCCATAGTTTCGAAAAAAAAAACATAACATTATAATATTGTAGCTAGTAAAAGAATTACGAGAAAAACTTTGTGTTACTAAAAATGAGTAATAGGGCATCTCACAGTTAACCATGAGAGGTTGAGACTCATTAACCGGACTTTCCTGTGGTTGCCTTAAGCTCCTAACGAAACTTAATGCTTCCAGCCAGGGCGTAAAAACTTATAAACTAAACGACTGCGCGCTAAGGGCATCCCCGTGGCATACGAACCTCGGGTTAGGGCAGAGTCGGAGGGAGGATGCCAAGGGACCGACGGTGGCTGGATAAAATCAGGGTTATGATTATTATCGGGGGAATTTAAAGTTACAGGCTCAGCTATAGCGCGTGCTGGCGCTTCGCTTACGGGCAAGGGTCGGGGAGAACTATTTAGCCGGGGATTTCGCGATGGGCCTCGGCGGCGAGGTCGGTATGACGGTCGTGTAGTATGTACTCTCTTTCGAACTGTACTAGTTTCCCTACGACTCTCCTGGAGGAGAGTGGTGGGGTCGTCTGGGTCGGTCAGTGCATGCCGTGGAAGGCTGGTCATACTGATACGAGAGGGGGTATAATTGGCGGCCTGCACAACTAGAATGTTGCGGTGAGTGGTGGCGGAGTCAAAGAAGTGCTTTGAAGAGCGCTTTATGATTTGAGCTATTGTAGGGATCTTAGGTTCTAAATGAAGGTTTGGGTTCCGAACGAACCAGGGGGCTCCCGTGATTTTACGGAGGAAACGATTTTGGAGGGTCTGCATCTTATGGATGATATAGGGTTTTGCGTGTGCAAAGACTGGACTCGCATAGGTCATGATCGGGCGGAAAAACGTTCGAAAAGACCATACACTCTTTTAGGTTCTCTCTCTCTCTCTCTCTCTCTCTCTGTAGTTTAGGAGATAAGGGTAAATTATAATAAAAATAATAAACATTATTTGAGACCCTCACAGAAAACTTTCATTTGTTATGTCACACGGTAAAGTGTGTCAAACTTTTTTTTTTTTTCTTATATTTTTTCCCAAAAGAAGCCCATATTCAAAATTAATTAATTTACGTTACATATCCGTGTTTCGGTCACAGAAATTCATAATTATGTACACCAAATTTCAACTTAATCGGTCCATTAGATCCGGAGCAAATTGGCCGTGAAAGACGGACACACGAGTGACCAGTTATAAGGATATAAGGATTCCGTTTTTTTTATTATTATTTTTCATTTGGACGTACGGAACCCTAAAAATCGCCCGTGAGTACGAGCTCTGGCCAAACTAAGGCCTGTGTTCACCAACATTCAAACCACCGGTTAGGTATTTAAACAGTTGATTTATGTCTAATTTCCTAAGTAAAGAACTGATTAAATATCTAAACAGTTGATTTAAATGTTGGTGAACACAGGCCTGAAGTGAATACCCCGCAGAAAGCGGGACCAAATTCGCTCGCGCTGATGTGTCAATTAACTTGTATGGATGTGTGCAAATTGGCGTGAAACATCACTTTGATTAAAGCAATCGACGCGTGCAGTCTCGTCTCGCGCGGGATTCGCCTCAGTGTGGCCAGAGCTTTATAGTAAGGTCAGCACTCAGCAGTACCATACTTACAAATATTTCTAAGAGACCGGCCTTATCAACGAGGAATGTCAGTAAAAACGTATAGTACCTGTACATGGTGGTCTAGTCCTTAATTCAATTAGCCAGTTATTTAGTACATTGTGCAATTATAATTAATAGCACAAAGTAACTGAGTAAGACATCGTCATTACAGATCCATTATTAACTAACTATGATACTATTATTAACATAGTTATACCTATTTAATAGAGACTTTCAGTAGCTCTGTCACGATTATATTTATGAGCTATTAAAATAAATTGTGTAACACAGGTAATACTTGTATTCTGTTTCTGATCACATGCATTTAGCTTGAATGCTATGTAATAAAGGAAAATAGTTGAAGTAGGTACCTACAGGATGTACAAACTATGACGTAAGTATCAATTTGTTAACTTTTAGATGAGAGATTATAAAGTACATTTTAAATGAGGTGATAAAAACGAGTAGGTAGTATACAAATCAAAATCAAAACAAAAATATTTTATATCACACTAGCTGACTCGACAGACTTCGTTCTGTCAAAAGTTATAGTATAAACTCCACTACTCTACCCTACCCTACCATACCCTACCTACCCTACCTACCTACCTACGCTACCCTACCCTACCCTACCTACCTACCCTACACTACCCTACCCTGCCTACCTACCTAAAACTTAAAAAAAAATAGATAGCAGCCGATTCTCAGACCTACTGAATATACATATAAAATTTCATAAAAATCGGTCAAGCCGTTTCGGAGGAGTATGGTAACTAACATTGTGACACGAGAATTTTATATACATATAAGTTAAACCTACATGGGCAATTATGAAACGTCAGAAGCTAGGTGCACGGTTCCAATTGGTCGTTTTCTATGGAGAAGAGCCAGCAAGAAACTTCACTGTTACTGTTTTAAAAATACTTGGCTCTTACAATATTTTCTAATAAGTGTCAATACAATTATATTGTAAGCTAGCTGCTACCCGCGGCTTCGCCCGCATGGTTTTTTCTAAAAATATCTGACAGTGAAAGTCCCGTCAAAATCGATCCGGCAGTTTCGGACATTAGCCGGAGCAAACCGACAGACAGACTGATAACATTTCTAAAATATGTTTGTTTGTTATAATTACCGTATACTTTAACATGCATTTAGTAAAAAAGTTGTTATTTTGACATTACAAACAGACATTTCGATTTTATTTATTTGTATCTACATATGTATAGATAGTGTGACCTAGACATTTTTTGGGATGACAATAATTATGTGGTACATTTTTAGTTGTTTGTAAGAGTTAACTAACATAGTTTTATGTACTTGTTACTAATACCATATGGATTGTGTGTACTTGTATGTGTAGTCCGAAATAAATAAATAATAAAAAATTACAAATAGGTAGGTAGGTTGTTCTACAAAATGCATGGTTGGTCTGAGTGGAACACTCAGTACCTCTAGGTAAGGCTTTTCGTTCAATTACCTATAGCTTGAAATATCTCACATTAATTGCCAGTATTTCTGATTGACGTCTGAACAGTGTTTTATTTTAAGTGCCTATTAACAGCTATCAGTAATTAATAAGCTGTAATTAAAATCATAAATATTCAATCATGTACCTACTGTTCAATTAATTATGAAGAAATAGTACATTATGATACATGTGTGCTATGTTGATTATTGCGCTGGAGGCGGTATTATTCGCGCGATAAGGAAGCCGAGAGTGTAATGATCAATGCACACGCGTTTCATACGACGTTTTTCAACAAACTTGCGAGGAAAAAAACTGACTTGTATTGTATTAACTTTATGGAAAACGGCGCTGGTATTGTTTTTCCGCGCAACGCGCTGCTAGCGTTGCGCGCGCAGGTGTAAATAAAGGCACTGGCAAAACCGCGAAGAGCCCATATAAAAAACAAAAAAATAAAAAATGTTTAGACTGATCATAGTGTTGTCGTATGTCAAATTGTAGTTTAGTTAGTATGGAATTAGAAAGTACTATTGGCATAGAAAAATATACTTTGTTCAGTGAGAATCCGCAATAATAGAACTCAAGTCAGGGTCTTTTTCGTTTGGTTCCGGGAGGGACCACAGACAATTTAAGGTAAATTTTTAGTTCATTTTGGGACCAAGGACATTAAGGCTCCAGCATTATGGAAGTCTCTTTGATGAGATTAAAAAAAGCGCAATTATCCGACTAGTAAATAGTTATCTGTGGCGTTACAGCACTAGCGCGGTAACGTAAAGTAAAAAGCACGCGTTTTTAATACACTGCATTATGGACCTAAAAGCGGTTCACTAAGAGCCATTTTACGAGCAAGTGTGTTGAAAATATTTTTTATTTCAATAGTCTTGTTGAAACTAGGCTATAAACACTGCGGCAATTTTCGTACAAAAACGTTGCAATAAAGTGTAAACGCTGATTGTTATCTGAGTACTGCAGCCGTATGCACATAATTATTGAAGTTACTAATGATTTTTTACGAAATGTTTCCCCACACTAACTGTTTTATAACACTAACCTTTACCACGCAAACTCTTTACAAAAATATTTAACACTGCAAAGTGCAATATCTAGACAAAATCAAACTGGTTGTTAATTTAATTGTATAATTTGTTATTTATTATTATTATTTATTTTCTGTGATTTAATATACTTTAACTCACACACTGACTTATTATATGTTATTTTTTTAGGAAAATCATAGGTGATTGTAAATGTGAGCACCATGTATGTATCTATCGCATTTATTCATTTATCTGTCATTACTTCACTTTTCATTCTTTTTACCTATTGTGGTATACTAATTTTATTCTAGGTACATCGTCTTCAACTATAATTATTGATTAATGTATACGAACTATTGTTAACATTTTAATAGAGTAAGTATGGAGTTTCTTGACCATTCTTCTCCATACATAAGTACCTTTTGGAAGGGGCAAATAGAATTAATTAAGAATTTTTGTAATTTTATACGTTCAAAATTGCCTTATATGTACCTATTTGAAATAATTGATTTGATTTTGACTTTGAATAAAATGCATTATTTTCGAAATAAGTAGTCCATACTAATATTGTGATGTGAATGTGAAAGTAACTCTGTCTGTCTGTCTGTATGTTACGTTTTCACGCCTAAACCGTTGAACCGATCATCATGAAATTTGGCAGAGATATAGCCTGGGATATGGAGAAGGACATAGGCCACTTTTTTACGCGATAACGATAACGATAATCCACGCGGGCGGAGCTGCGGGCAAAAGCTAGTCAAGTATAAAAGGACGCATTTTATTTTATTTTAATTATAACTTCTGCCATCAAAATTGTTTAAAGGAAATACATAATTATAGCGATTGTGGCCATAGCTAGCGGTACATTATGTTATATATCGCACACCTAGATGAAGGGTGGCACAACTTAAAATAATCCAAAATCGAGTTATTGCGATTATCGGAATCAGTGTTGAAAACTACATTAACTCCAAAGACACCGGTGTACAAACTCCATTCATAAAATACTAGATTGCGCTGTAAGTCAGTCTTTTTGAGTAGCTCCACGGTCACCCCCCATCAACAACAGTAACGTATCACCAGTTACGACATGTCAGCTGCAGGGAAAGATGCTGTCAATACGCTCAAAGAGTAAATTATTTCGACTTAGTTTTGTATTCGTGGCTAATCGCAGTAATCAAGCGTGATGATTCGTATTCGTGATTGAATCGGTCTTGTTTCTTGTGTGTTCTTCAAATTATTTCCACTTACCCCAGTATTGTTGACAAATGAAAGTAATTGTTGTTTTACTTAATTAATATAAAAAATATATATATTAATAGCAAATTAATATCTTAGTAAAATAATATACAACATCAAACAACAATAATTTAAATCGGTCAAATAGAAAATGAGTAGAACGTTTTTTGCTGTTCCTGAAAAAAGAGGTATTTTGAGTTGTGCTACTCTTTATCTAGGTGTGCGATATATTATTTACCATTACTTAAACTAGAACGAATATTTATGTAAATGTCTTTTAATTTACTTTTCATCAAACGCCATAACTAGTCTCACTTGTTGCAATATCTGTCCACCAAATAAAGAACGATTTGTAACTCAATCTACTAGGGAAATGTAGAAATTCAATAAAATGTTATCTGACGCCGCCAACCAACGCCGTACGAATACCCAATGATTCAAATTAGTTAATTACAAAACTTAATTTTCAACATTTCATCGCACAATTTGATATGCTTCATATTCATTTGCCGCGATCCAGTTGCAAAAGAGTTTCCTAGTGATAATTTAGTGTTCCGTTGATAACTTGATAATTAGAATACACAAATTGATTATAATTAGATTTATATTGCGGATGAAATTGTACAACGTCTTCACAATCTGCTTGAGTGCCAGGATGAGCAATTTATGAAGCAGTTACGGGTATTTCCAGTAAAGCACCTACCTATTAATTTCCCAATATTGCTTTTATTATACTAAGCAGCTCCGGGTTTACTTTGGCTACATTCCGAGTTAAACCTTAATCGCTCATAGCACTTACATCAATAATTTGCGTTCCGATTTAGAATATCACGATTATGACAGCTGAGAGCTGTTTGACAACGCTCACGGTGATATTACTATAGGATAAGGTCGGCGTTATCGAAAGATGGCTCATGTCATGACGTCATTTATGACGATTCACAGGACATCGTTATCGCGCTCACGCCAATTCGGTACGCGTATAAGCACGCTCAAATCGATTTCAGTGCAATACGGAATGCAGCCTTAATTTATAAAACCAGACCACAAGATAAAGATTAGATCATTGAGAACAATTCAGAAACTAATGCTCAAACGCATGTTGCCTGCAACTGCATGCCAGAATGCATGAGTGCCTTAATAAAATAGATCGCGGAAGAGTTACAGATAACAGAATAATAATATAGTGATGTATTCGCATCACAATGCCTGTAAATGGCACAATGAGATACTGAACTGGGCTTAATTATGTATTAAGCCAAAAATAATACATAAATCCTTCTATTTTTTTTTTTTGTCCTTCACGGGGTAGCTCTTGGTCTTCATCTCACCTGATGGTAAGTGATGATAAGGCCGAAGGTGGAAGCGAGCTTCACCCGGGATCCTCAAACACAGAGGAACTGGCTATCTTAACTTTAACTGCCGAAACACAAGAAATGCTGTTGACATTGTTGGTATGGCGACAGATTTATACTTCATTTGAAATAATATTAGACATTTAATAGTATATTTTATATCGAGGGACTAAACGAAGCCATAATATACC
The DNA here is from genome assembly GCA_947523025.1 of Dryobota labecula. Taxonomy (NCBI): domain Eukaryota; kingdom Metazoa; phylum Arthropoda; class Insecta; order Lepidoptera; family Noctuidae; genus Dryobota; species Dryobota labecula. The sequence goes on from OX383292.1 coordinate 8,044,658, forward strand.
AGCGGTGTCTCAATACTATACAAGAGGTGGTTTGACTCCCGAGCGTGCGAGGGAGTCAATGAAACCGAGGGTATATTATAATAAGTTGGCGTTTAGTCTCGAGGTGCAAACTATACATACTTTTCACTTTGATTGCGAGAAAAAAAGTCAAAAACATTTAATAAATAAACAGTCCATAAAACTTTGGTAAGTGTTTAGGTAAATCTTCCGCGATTTTGGCGGCAAAAGATTATCTATAAGTCTTTCGCTCTTTGCTCGACATCAAACTCTTCACTGTCACTGGACATTCTTAATAAATTTATTTAAAACCAAACAAATTTACACTCGACAAATATTCTGAAATTTTCACGGTCAGTTTTTTCTTCTAAACCAGACACAGATTAACAATTTTAAACACATGGCACCACCTTCGCGGAAAAACCGTGGAACTAAAACTCTCAATATATTTTTTTTTTTTGTTTTTTAAAAAAACGTTGCCCCACACTAGGAATTTCTCCTGTGTCGTGGGTGCGTTTACAAACATTTAAACTCACATACACAAACAGCCAGATCCGGAACAACTACTTGTAGGTCATAAAAATATTTGTTCCGTTCGAGAATCGAACCCGCGACACGCAGCGCAGCAGTCAATCGCTTAACCACTGCGCCAACCGTACCGTCCTTTCACAATGAAGATGGTCCACACTTCACAGATAATAGCAAATTTACTGGCTGTTTGAGTTTGTTTATGTCACATGAAGGAAATTATAAAACTAATTACTTTTCACTCCCTAGAGACTAAAGTGGTCACTTTAGTCCCGCTTCATAGGGCTATATTGGTGTACTTTTAGTGCATAAGAAGTGAAAAACCTTTTTTTACAGTTCTTTCAACCGATTTTGACTTTTTACTAGTACGAGTAAGATGTTTTTGCACAATTCGCTGAGTTTGTCTTGACAAAATTACAAAAATAATTACTTTGTTTAAATACCTACCAAATGCGCGAGGCAACCACAGAGGCAGTCTACTTCAGTCAGTCGGCTCGATCATAATATCTTAACACTTTTACTATATGATTATTAAACTGTGAATTTGCTCTCATTTCACATCGTAAAGTCAATTTCTCGCTTAAACCCGTGTATTATTTGACATTTGCAATATTGCCTGAAATGTAAATTGAAATCGTGTATGCATTTTATGAACTCATTACTTGTTACGCAAGTTTTATATAACATTGGTTCCGTATATCACGATATTGTGTTGATTACATTGTTATTGAATGTTATAACACCAGTTCCAATTTAATAGAATTTGTTTCCTACAAAATCATTTAATTCGAAGTTATTTTGTAATTGGGCTCTCTTTTGATTGAAAATCTGAAACCTGTATCTGAATGGTTGTATTTCACAATTCTACCATATAATTGCCATATATTTTTGGAAGTAAGCTGTGAATAGATATAAAACCGTAGTAAACGAGGAACCCTTATAGTTTCGCTATGTCCGTCTGTCTGTCTGTCTGTCTGTCTTTCCGCGGCTTCGCTCAGAGACTTTTAGTACCAGAAAGCTGTAATTTTGTATGGGTATACATATTAATCACGCAGAGAAAGTGGTAAAATATAATCTTTAAACATATATTTTTAGGGTACCTCCCCTACATGTAAAGTGGAGATGATTTTTTTTGTCGTTTATCCCATAGTGTGGGGTATCGTTGGATAGGCCGTTAAAAAATATTACGGATTTGTAAAAACCATTTTTATTTTTAGGTATTCTTTTGCGTAATATTAAGCTGTGTGCTAATTTTTGTTAGAGTCAAGTGATCCCGCCCGGCCAACAAAATGGTTGTACTTGGATATGTGAAAAAAAATTCACAGCAATATAATGCTACTAAAACAGCTACACAAGTTACCGAGTAATAGTCGACCAATTTAAATTTGCAAAAACATGAACATGTTTTCAACTATTTTAAGTTTGTTCTTGGGATAAATCCATCCCAACTACGGAACCCTTAATTGCGTGTGGTCTGACACGCACCTGGCCGGTTTTGTTTTTTACCATTGCATATTAATCAGATTACTTTTTTTATTTAAATGATTATTTATTATTTATTTTATTTTAATATAACATGGTAAGTACCTAACTTATAAACTTAGCTCCACAAAACCATTGCAATGGTTTGACTGTGGGGTCAGTGAGTCTCTAGGCAATAATACTTAAACACACTTACATATCTAAATTTTTTTTTAATTTACTTCTAAATCTATTTTTATTTGTTTCACTCCTTATGTTATTATTATTTATTATTTTCACTCTTTATCTCTTTATTAAACGATTTATTCATGAATTTATTTTTAGTCTATCAGTTTTGATGACCTTCATAACGAAAAACAAAGGTAATTGAATTAAACAATTACCTATCATTAGTTTTGTGGTCGTGAGCGAAAGTTCCAACAATCCATTACATTTAGATCAAATACAATTACGATGATTGATTAATCGAATTGATGAAACAAAACGAAGGAGCAAACGCCTGTGCGTAGATTACACAATCAAATTCATACGTTGAAAGTTATAACCAAAAAAGTAACAATTGCATACCTTTACGGCTGACCATTGCTTTAGCTTAGCACCTCATTTGTTAGGCTAGATGCGCAGAGAGATCTAGTATCAATCATAGACAAAGTTGTGGTAACTTTTAGTTGAACCAAATATTTCATTAACTCTTTTTGTACTAGCAAATCTTTTCAGAGCTGTTATTGCAACATCCTAAATAATAATGGTGCCGATCCTCGTGTACACCGAAGTAAACTTACTAAACTATCACTAAAATTCTTTACTTTTGGCTATGAGAAATAATTTAAAGCTATTCAGCAAACAAAATTCGCTAAATTTAAAAATAACTTTGACACTATTAAAATCGAATTTGACAATCGTGACTCCACGTGGTAGTTTTTTTTTTCTTTTGGCTTCGCAACGTTTTGTATTTGTTTGCCTTACCCCATGATTTTTTGTAGAGCCGGAGGAGCGCAGGGGCGCGGCAGCCTCAACGTGTTTTATATGGAATTTTTCACTTTTTGTATGGAAAAAAAAAATATTACCTACATATTGAGTTTTAGGGGTTTACGTGTTGCATAAGGGGTCGAAATTTTCATTATTTTTGTGACAGAACGCACCATTTTCGAGACATAAGCAAAAGAAAAGCGAAAATATATACAGTACCGTTTTTGCACCAGAAGTCGAGGTGTTGGTGTGAATTCTAATTCATGACAACTAATTTTATTCCACACCTAAAATAGTCAGTTATAGTTAGAAAATCTAAATTTTAGTTTAAAAACGTCAAATTCAGAATAGCAAAAATGCCATTTTCACTGAATTAAAAACTCAGTACCATCTTAGTGTTGTCAAACTAAAATATAGTTTAGTTGTACTTTAGTCAATTTCAGAATAGGAAATCGTCGTTTGATAGGAATAAACTAAATTTTGGTGATTTTTAGTCTAGTTTAGAGAATTTTGTGACAAGAGAATCGGCACCATTGACTACTAAAGTTAGTGAAATACTAATACAATTAAATGTGAATGATAACATTTAAATAAATTGAGTCTATCAGGCTAAGGCCGTGGTGTCAACAATTACCGACGTTTGTATCTCGACATAGTTTAGATGCAGTTTTTATAAATTGTTCGTAGATATAACTCTGTTGTTGTGAAACAAAAATGTATCGGTTTTTATTTCGTTATTGATTTTAGTCAAGAATTTATCGTCATTGTTTGTTGTAGTAGTTTCGGTTTAAATGCTTAAGTGGGCGTACAACGGTCCACTAGCGCCATGCCTTAACTTTTTTTAAATCTGTATTGAAATAAACTTAGGAAAATTAGAATTTCACGGATGAACTTGGCGCTTTCGCTTTAAGAGTCTATACTACCTCAGCGCCACCTCACTCTGTATCTCGCTCGCACACTATTGCTACCGGTCACACGAGCAAGCGAGACAGGGCGGCAGGGAAAAGGCTCCAAGGCGCCGATAGTTTAGGTAATTTCTTTTTACGGTGAAAATAATGGTCATTTAAAAAAAGTAAATAACATAAGACCAGGAGGCCAAGTCTACTAATGTACAAACGTTGTAATGGTCTCTTCATTGTGAGTTTTTGACAGATTTGCCATACAAACACTGTCAAATACTCACAATGGCGAGACCATTGCAACGTTCGTAAGTTAGTAGACTTAGGCCCCTGCTTTATAGTTAGTTCAGTTAATATGCAAAGTTTCATTATCTAATTTGAAGTATTTTTTAATACCAGCGGTTTATTGTTCGGTTTGGAGGTAACTTTGGATTTTTTTTCTATCGAGAAAATTTTATGGAATCGTGTTTTCGGCTAACATAGTACTTAACATTAATCCTCAACTTTACCATACATTTATTTCAAAATTAATGCTGTAGTATTTTCGACATAACGGAGGATCATGCTAAGCCATTTGAGGTAGTATAGGCCCTTAAGGAAACGTAGCTACAAGAGAAAAAGCATAAGGTGCAGTGGGAGGTATTATATTACGCAACATCTATTGTCTGTGGTCTTGGCCTGACAAGGCCTGACATCAAGCAATGGAAAACAGTCAACTTGTTTTTTTGTTACATTTAAGGTTTTAAATACGAGGCTTTTGGTTACTTTGTATTAGTTTGTGTATTTTGTCTTTTTTTCTTGTAATGTGCGTCTTGTTTGTGCAGAATAAACTATTTTTCTTTCTTTCTTTCTTTATCTGGATTTAAAATGTGAGAAACACCTGCCTTTCGAACTTAGTTGCATCAGATAAATATCTATTTGTTTGATATCTAGTTAATATAATTTCTTGTAATAAGGTGTTAGGTACGAACATTAGTGGTACCTACCTACAATAACATAATTTATGAAGTAGCGTGTGTATCTAAATATAAAACACAATCAGGGACTCCTAAATCGAGCCACCGTGCTTACATCATGTAGTATAAAGTTCTAAAACTTCAATATATATATATATATATATATATTTTTTTTTTTTTTTAATCATCATATCATTTTAAAGTGAATTCAAATTCCGAACAATGATGACACATTGTTCGGAATTTGAATTCACGACCAACTAAAAGTTACAGACCTACAAACAAAAAAATGGCTCTATTCATTTGTGACTGGAAGTGATTGTTAGTAATTGATGCCTCTTTTTGGTATTTCGTTCAAGTTAGAAACCGTTGTCTGTTGTTTTACAATGTGGCGTATATGTGTCCAGTTACGATTAAAAGCACCCGCTTATCCAAGCAACTGTTGGTAGCACCTAATACTAGCTTAATATTACCTACAGTTAGGAGCCCGCCGACGGCATATCAATTTATCATTTACGCCGCTCGAGGCAAATGTGTTGTTTACTTATTTCAAATTCATGTTATTTGTCTTATTTCATTAGTCGCTATTAGTCAGATGATATCGAATTTACAGATCGTTTTGTTAAGAGTATCATTTGTTATAAAGTTATGATAAGTACACCGGCAACGATAGCCAATGCAACAACGCAACACAGTGTAACAATATAAATTGTCTTTGGTCCCTGGTCCTGACATCAAGCAATGGACTAAATTGACAATCTTTTATTGCTTGAATAAGAGGCTTTTGGCTACTACAATGTATGTATTTTATAATTTTATTTTTTATTAAGTGCGTTTTGTTTGTGCAGAATAAACAATTTTTCTTTCTATCTTTTCTTTCTAACGCCGACAGAATATGCATTTAGGTACTGAAGCAGCTGTTTTGTAACAGGGTATGTTTACGGAGATATTTTGCTGATATTTTCTAAAGATCAGCACACCATGCCAAAAAGAAATTAATTAATAAATTTAAAAATTAAAAAAATGACATTTTTATTTAATTTCATTCTTTTAATGTTTTCTGTCACCGGCGCCACTTTCAAACTTCCCCTTATATACTCATTTCTGACTTTATATTTTTTTTTCACTCCATCTTTTTTTTTCAAAATCTATCTCAACAATGTCATCTCCGCTGCATGCAATCTTTTTTCATTCATCTTCTTCATGGCCCAGCATTCCGATCCATACAGTACTATAGGGCTTATCACGAACTTGAATATTTCTGAGACCTGTCGCCATTTCATCTATCCTGGGTTGATCTGGTGCGTTACGTCTCGGTCTACTTCCTTGCTGATATTTTCTGAAGTTATACTTCCAATATTCCTCTCGTGTTTGTTTAGGATTGCAGTTTTGATAAGATTAGCAGAAATGTAGCTTGGTTCTTTATGAGTCGAAGGACACTATAAGAGAAAATAAACTATGTACCCTTATTGATGTAGGTATTTATCTGTTGCCCACGAAATACAACAAAACATGCTTTTGTATCCAAATTTTACCTGTGCCTCGGTCCTCTCCACTATAATAGACTAAACTCGAAAGCAGATATTTCGGTTTAAAGATATTTATTTCTCAAAAAAAGAACGTTACAGTTCACTTAACATATTGAGAAAAGTAGGATAAAAATAAAAGGAAATTGCGATTCTCTGTGTTCACAATAAAAAAAATAAGAGTTCAAGGTTACAGTCGGTATTGTTAGTGTTGTTTTCTAACGTGTTCATCTAGGGCTTTTTTAAATTTATATAATAGTGTCACTATTGGTTACATCATCAGGTAGTTTATTATACAGTTTTGCTCCCTCGTACAGTATATTTTTTCTTCCATAGTTAGTTCTGGGTGGTATTAATTCTAGTTTGTCTCGTCGTCTTGCGTTGTACATATGTGTAAGTTTTCTTTTTAAAGTTTAATTGTTTTTACTCCCTGAACTACACAAATTGTAAGACAATTCTCAAGGAAGCTTTCCAGTGTATGTCTTACAAAGATACAGAGAATTTATTATCTGTATTAAAGTAAATGATCGCCAACCCGCCTGCCAAGCGTGGCGATTATGGCCAATCGGGCGTTTTGGGGGAGGCCTATGTCCAGCAGTGACGTCTTTCGGCTGAAATGATGATGATGATGATGATTAAAGTAAATATGTATACTCACCTACGATAAGTATTTATCAAATTTAGAAACTGCGAGTTAAGCCACTGAACATAATTATAATTTATTTGTCTACTGACAACTTTGAGATTATTTATTTATTTTTACAAGACTATCTCAGTACTTTTCGCCTATTATTATTATTTATTTAATAAATAAATAAACATCCTTGAATGAATCTTTGATCATGTATAAATAGGATTAGTTTTATTGGCAAATACTTTACCAAGTTCTCACAAAAATTACATAATGTATGCGATATATAAAAACTGATTCATTCATATCATGCATTGACCGAGTTTCACCTTCAATTAAAAATTATGCGTTTGACAAAAAAAAAAAACACCAAAACCCTTAAAACGTCTGAAAATATAAATATTCAATACCGCAGCCTTTTACACTCTGATTAGCACAATATCATTAAATAACCAATCCTTTAAATATACTAACTTAGACCGAAACTATTTCAAGAACGACCTGATAAATCTTAAATACTATACCTGCTTACTTGAATTCGTTGTTTGGAGTTCCGTATTCCGTGCAAGAATCACCTTTTTGTATCGATAGCTGTATGTTTGTTTCTAGAGGAACTCGTGGCTAAGATAAAACATCCACACGGTTCGATACATCAGGTTAAGCTACGCTTGCCGGGGTTGGTCTGTGGATGGGTGACCATCTTAACATACCGAGACTCCTCCATGCCTCGGAAAGCCCGTTAAGCCGTTTGTCCCGGCTGTCATTCGTAATTACTGTCCAAGAGTCGTTACGGGTCGTCAGCCAGCCGTCGTTAACCAGTCTTACCAAGGGGTATCGTATTACCCAGTTACTGGGTTGTGGAGGTCAGATAGGCAGTCGCTCCATGTAAAATACTAGCATTCAGCTACGACGTACATTTTAGGGTTTTCAATTTTTTTTTGTTTGTAAATTATAATTTACCCACCATTTGAGGATGAGTCAAGATTTCGGTCAATTAACGTCATACGATGACGTACGTTGCCGTACGTAAAGAATAGCACCACCCCATTTCCTCCCGTGGGTGTCGTAAAAGGCGACTAAGGGACTTACTAGAGAATGGGCAGCAGCGTTCTCTATACATTTTAACACCATACTGCGATCGCTAACCCGCCTGCCAAGCGTGGCGATTATGGCAAACCCCCCCCAATTGGGGGAGGCATATGTTCAGCAGTGGACGTCTTACGGCTGAAATGATGATGAACGTCATACTAATTTTTCATTTGAACTCAACAAATAATATTCAAGCTTGAATGATGTTTATTTAAATGTATGGTGCGGCACCCTATTCCATCCGTGGTTAGATACGAACTTGACTAGTTTTTAAATACTTTTTGCATCGTATTTCACCATATGTTGCAATTGATTCATAGACTAATAAGTTATGCACTTAAGTAGATCGCGAACTGTTTGACTGAGATTATAATGTAAGTCTTAGATACGTTATAAAATCGACATACGACAAGAAAATTGGAGTGTTTGTGTGTATATTTCAACAATTAACACGGTTGTCACTTGTCGAATATAATTAGACCACCTAACTTAGAACTGGCTGGACATGTTTTGTAAACATGTTTTATGGCTGAACGAGGCATAGGATAGTCGGGCATTCTCGTTCATAAATTAATACCTACACAAAAATGGGATAGTGGCAGTAGGCCGCCCGGAAAATCAAAGCTTGACTGACCTAAGTAGATTTAGCAATGTCCATTTTAGTATATCGTCGACCGTAGGTTCAATTGAGGTAAGGGACAAAATACGATTTTTCAGGGGAGGCCGACAAAGTTTTTTTTCGGACTAAATCGCCTATAACTTTTTTTCTTATTAACCTTTTTCGGATCTGATTTCACACATAATCTTGTATTTTAGTGCCATATCTATATGTGTAAAATTTATTTAAATAAATTAGCTATTTAAGAAAATAGATGTCCCTTACAACAACGTATTTTGTTAGTTATGTCCCTTACTGACCAAGTATCTTGTAGTCCCGTCCCTTACATTAAATTGACCTCTGCGTTGGATTCAATCTATTAATGAAAAAATAGAGTAAAGGACTTGTTGAAAAAAATTATGAAAAAAATACAGTGTAAAGAGATTTTTGACAGAAAATGAAGTACACACTTTTGACGTACGGATATCATAAATTTGGAAATCGTTACAAGAAATCATTTAAGAGACATTAATATGTATTAGAACCGTGTGTCTGTTTTTTGTGTGTTGCTTACATGCAATGAAATGAAATGTTTGTACATTGTAATAGCTAATTTGTATAGATTTAATAAAACAATTTATATTTCATTTAACATGTTTATTATAATCAAATTATTAAAAGAAATGGTAACAATTTTACCTATACTTACTATGAATTCTTATTCAAAGTAGCTGCAAATAATCCTAATAGAGCCTCTAAGGCATTGTTAATCAAATTAAAATAAACAATTTTACTTCTACCGCTTAATCAGCCTTCAACATGAGATCAATGTTTAATCATTATAATCATTAAAAAAAAAAAAATTGAGATCAATAAATGTTTCAGAATTAAACGTTTTTTTCATCAACATTATCTTCTTCGTCCGTTTGATTCAAATTGTCAATCACTTTAGCGCAATATGGTAGCTTCAAATAATCTTGATGAAATCTACTGGGCATAGCATTCACGCACAATTTTTTTAAATCTTTGTATTTTGCGAACGATATTGGCAGCCTGGTGTTATACAAAGGTCTTAGTTCTATGCAATTATTGTCCACTGTCATATCAGGCGCGTCTGCTAGTTGTGACGGCACACTAACAGATGTTTTACTCTTAACCTTACCCTTGCCCGTCCCTTTTCCTGTTCCCTTCCCACTTTTCGTTTTACGTTCTGGATTACTCCCTATCTTTTTGGCTGCCAATTCCCCATTTATTTTGATGACATAAACAACCGCTTCCTCCTTCATAGAGTGTTTAGTCCAAATGGTTTTAAGGTCTTTTTTCTTTAACGTAGCTATTCTAATTTTCGTAACTTGCAAGTCCTTCGTCTTTTGTGGAAACAGTTTTTCTGTAACGGGGTCCCAGTCAATGAAATCCTTGTGCTCCATAACGGTTACGACGTAGGGACGAGGATTCTTTCTAGCACATTCCATGTAACTAGGCCATTGCGTGTAACTCCAAACAGTCAATTTTCGCACTTCTCGTTCAATAACAGATTGCATGCTGTCAACTGGCATGTAACTATGACCGGTCAGTAAAAAGTTAATCTGAATCGTTTCGACATTCTTGGATATTGACAAAAAAATAATGCAATATTGCCAGCATTGTCCTATTACGATTTTGTCCAGTGCAAGCATCGCAATACAGGATAACTTTTCTTATTCCTCTATCATCAACATCTTTCAGATACATGAAAAGGCAAGACCCTATCTCTTTTGACCCTCGTTTCCCGTCGCATTCACCCCAAACATAGCAAAACCCGTTTTGAGTAGAGCTTTCATAAATCGTAAAGTTATACACAGTGTATTTTCTGCTATAGAATAACAAAATATTATCACCATGAGGCGTATTTAAAATCTTTTGTAAATCAAAGCTTGCCACTAGAGTGTCCTTGTTTACAGAATAGTTTTGATGACTAGTAAATCTTTCATAAGTAGCATATTTTTCTTCCATGTGATCTTTAATCTTTTCCTTGTCCTTTTCTGCCTCCTTTGGATTGTTTTCATGTTTAGCACAAATGTTGCACTTATCCTTCTTCGGAACGTGAATAGTTATGTTGCTGTATTCCTTATGTACCAGATTAATGAAAACACGTTCGCTCAGGTAATTTATCTTTTTCTGTTCGCATGATTTTCGGTATAGGCGGTATAAGTTTGTCAACGTTTTGTATTCTTGTGGTAAATACAGCCTATTGCTTGATTGCCTACAGTAATGTGAAGGTAGTACCGGAAGAGACTCAATGTACTCCTTTGCCGCATTTACAGTAGCTTCTTCATATTTCATATTATTAATTGGTCTACTTCGTTTATCTTTTTGGGATAAACCCTCTTCTTGTGCATTACACAGTGTATATAACAAAAACTGCTGTGTAATATCTATAGTCTTAAGCAAAAATTGTTGACAAATTTGTCTCCGTCCTTCTCCTTCATTTATATAGTACTCGTATGTACATTGTCTTTTACTTTCAGTCGAATCAGTCTTTTTCCGTTTAATTGGTACTCTTAGTGCACAGTGCACTAACCAATCTTGAACTCGCACTGATAGCGACTTTTTTGATGCCCGCGCGCTGCTTTCGCATTGGTATCATCCTCTCTTTCGCACACAGAAAGACGTTGTGAGATAGAAAAGGATGGTAATAGTGCAAGTACGTGCTATGTTGTGTTATGAAGTTAGAAGTGTGTGTAAATAAAGGTAACAGGGATAAATAATTCATTACTTCTCATCAGCAAATTAGTGTAACGGACACCGAACCTAAATATAATTCGATTCAAATTAGTGTAACGTTGACACTGCTTAAAGTATGACAATGCAAATTGAGGTAAGGGACAACTATGTCAAAACTCGTGTAATCCATTTAAAGTATGGATGATATTAATTTTTTGAGATAACAAAGACTTTAGTGTAAGGCCAGTTTTATTATTGTTTCTTCAAAAATAAACCATGTAATGGTAATTCGTTGATTGGGAAGACCCTTACCTTATTTGAAGTGGATTGGCGGCGATAATTATACCATTTCAAGTTCCTATATTGCATAGTTTTTCAGATACATTGTTATAATGGGGCTGATTCGAAATTTGGATCCAAAAATCATTAGGGTAAGGGACATTTTTCTTAAGCTAGAATTTTTTCATATACACCATTCGATAGAGCGAAAAATTCTGAACAAAACTGTATACTCAACTCATTTTGGGTATTTTGTCCCTTACCTCAATTGAACCTACGGTCGACGATATCTTCTATAAAAATTAAATTAAATGCTGTTCGTTGGTAAGCTGACAGAAGTTTGACATTGGTGCCGATTCCCTTGTTCACAAACTAAACTAAATTTAAGTTTAGTGCATCTTTTTCTTTCTATTTAATTAAGAAAAGGGCAGAAGATAAATTTTAGTTTAGTCCTGTCAAATTATGATGATCTATTATTAAAACTTGTACCGCCATTCCTACGAACAAAAGCAATAATAAAGCGTAGAACTATCGGCTAGTGAAGGCAAACATGAATTCAGGATTTACGAGATTGTTCCAAATAGCACTAAATTCATTTGTCGACATTCAATTTATAATTTAGTTCCAAACTAGCAATTGCTGGGCTTAGTTTTAACTAAAGACTCAATAGAACTTGTCGTGAATGGTAATGATTTATTTAAATAGAAAGGTATTCGCATGAAAGTACACTAAACGCGATCGACTCTTGCGCATAGATACTACGCTGGGTACAAATTAAATTGGTTTTTTGTTTCTTGTAAATTAGGTTGAGGACATTTTGCCAGGACAGAACCTACCTATTTAGCTACCGACATGAGTTTTGCAATCAATTCAACAACAATGGTCTGAAGTTAAAACAAGATTTCGTCTAGCCCAAATTATACTATACAACATTTTTTTTAGTATATGCAAAACCTGAATATAGTATGTTCAGAATAAGTAACTGAATCGATTCCAATATTTTTTACGCCATGTTATATTTTTTTCCCAAAATAATTAAAAAAAGGTTACAAGTTGGACACCGAGGGACACTAAGTACCTATCCGCACTTGACCACTACGACAAAGTCCAAAGCCTGCAAGTTTGATGGAAAATATTATCACTAGTTAATTAAAACACAATCGTCGTACGGATAGATACCTACTGCCAAATTAATATTATTATTAATGAACGCAAGGCGCGGGCGGCGCCGGTGCGCCGCGTGGTGAGCATGTTTTTGTACGGACAACCAGGTAACATAACAAGCTTATAACTTTGTTATTTTTCATGATACAGTTTTGAAATTTGGTACATAAATTCTTTACATAAAAATACTAGACACGTGTTTCGGGTTTCGCATAAACTAAAACTAATGTTGTATACAAACTAAAAAAAAAGGAATGAAAAAATTACTTAATTCTATGTGAATACTGAAAAATAAGTGTAAGGAAATGGTCTTCCTCTTCTTTTCGTGTCGATGGTACTTTGTTATTATATTGTTTGAGCCCAATAGGTGGCCAAGTTAATTGCGGCATCAGTGGCGTTCATTAGGTCTTCTTTAGTGCAAGTGAACGGACACAGAGGACACTCCAGCAGGTGGGACATGGTCTGATCAGAAACACCGTACTCGCACCGGGTGTTGGGTGGGACAGTAATCCCGCACTTCGATAGATTGAAATGGTAATCTTGCCTCAAATATTTTTGTGATTAAATTGATATTGCATAATAATGAGGTAGAGTGTAAAGGCTTCTATTATTATAATAATAATATGTTTTTATTGTAATAGGCTACCTCTTATAATACACAATAACTAACATAGGCATTTGGTGTACCTATTCCCGTTTTCCCACCGCCCGTGTCCCCATTAATGGTAATTCACATAAAATGGCGAAACTAAAGGTTCCATTTTCTTTTAAGTAGGTTAAAATGGTTTAAATTAAAGTACTTATATGCAAAAAAAAAACGTGTTTTTTGTATATAGTTCCTATAGAAGTATTTTATCTTTCAAAAATGGTCTAGATACACAGTTGTCACAACTTACCTTGGTACCTGTCACAACTTACCTCGGTTTTGGGAGAGTTGTGACAAAGGGAGTAGTTTCAGTTTTCGTAGATTTTCTCAGAAACCTTATAATTTTCATTGACTCTGATGACTGCTTTCAAAAGAGTAAGGATTGAGCTACATTGAGGCAAAGAGTTCATAATCGTGGTATGTTTTTTTATTGAGATATGTTCTTTTAAGTAAACATTGTCACAACCCTCCTCGGTCTCCGCTACTGATTTTAGAAAATATAATTAAAAAATCTGTACCTACTTAAAAGAAAATGGAATGGAATGGATGGATGGTGGAAAATTGTGTTTTTTTTCCGCTATTTTATGTGAAATATAATATGCTTAACATTAAAGGCTTCAACAAACAGGCGCGACACGCGACGCGACACGCGACGCGACACGAAGACACCGCGTGCCGCGCGACTAGCGGTCTCTTTCTCTTTGTGTTGCGTCGCGTGTCGCGCCTGTTTGTAGGAGCCTTTATGGGGACACGGGCAGTGAGGACAGCGGGAATACACCAGGCATTAAATAAAAATATCAATAAATTATTATTCAAGTGTCCATAAAAAAAATTATCTGAATTGTTTTTGTCAAGAGCGATTTAGGGGATTTAATTAATTGAAATGTTGTAAAAAGTAAGATCTCATAATTAATTTCTGATTGGTACAAAACTGCGCACTGCTCATGTAGGTTCTACATTTATGTACACTACTCTGATTGACATAACGTCATATCCTACGAATAGTGTCCTAACGAACATAGGCGGCTTTCTTTTTTTATTGCATAATTCAATTCTGCTCATCATACCACATAAAACCACATAAACCAACAAAACAATTAAAAACGGGATTTAAAGGACAAAATGCGTATAAAATATAAAGATAATTTATTGAAAATAATCCTAGCCGAACCTTAAAATACCAATACACATTATAAGAAATCACCAATACATATTTTTTCATATTTAATTTAATTAAACACAAAAAGTGTCTCCTGAAAAGTAGCTATTATGCAGTTACGCCCCTATTTGTAGGATACGACGATAAGTTTAAGGCACACAGGCGCGACTCCGGTAGATCAATTTTATTGTCATGAAGTTTCTTTAGAAATTGTTTCACCAGAGTCGCATCGCGACTTTTTGCGGCAGTCTAAGTACACCTTAGCAGACAAAGTAGCAGGAGTCACTAGTTAAAAATATATATTCAAAGCTCTCTAAGAGCCTAACTAACACTGTATAAACGCTTATGTGAGCCATATAAGTAACAAAATAAACATATTTCTTGCTCATTACTGAAAGTGATCGGGTAGGTTCCAATCGGGCGTTGTCAAAGACCTTGGTTAACTGTGGCAGTGTCAATGGAGCATTTAGGTAGGTATGTGGTAATAATGACCAGTTTAACCGCGTTGTGCACGACTGGGGTCCGGCCCCAATGTTAGCGACTTTAACTCACACACTTAAACTTTTAGGAAAATAATCTACTGTTACAATGTTTGTAAATATGTGAGCACCTGTAAATATGTATTTATTTTATTTTAAATAGAACGCCTGAAGCCAATTACACTATTTAAACAAATTATTATAATTTAGTTAACATAGGCATGCATTCTTCTCACAAAAATTCAAACATTCTGACAGTATCATCTTCCATTCATTCACAAACATATCAAGATCTGTGTTTAAGTTCAGGAGAGCGTTAATAGCGGCTAATGTCCGAGGAATAGGTGACTTGGAGTGTGCAACAGTACGGAAAGTTGGAACAGCCAGTAAGCGCTGCTTTCTGCTACGACAATAATTCTCTGGGATAAATAGATTGCAAATTTAATTATGCAAATCAGGGACATCTATAATCCGTATAGTACAATAGTCTGCTATTTTTATAAATTCGTCACTCCAACACGATGCCATTGTCATTTTGCAAAAATTTCGTAATCTGCTAAATTAATAATGGTCGATCATTGGTCGGTCAATGGTCTCTTAATAGAATTGTAGGTATTACAATGGCATTTTGAACATTTATTCATGGCAGATTTCATTTATATATACATATTTTTACTTATTGTTTATTAGTGTTATAAGCAATCTGAAGTAGTAGGAAGTTGGAAGTTTAGTAGGAAGTTTCATTTGTCATTATGTACGAGATTACCAATTCTTTCAATGGAGTATCAGTGGCTGACCATTGGAAAGTCATAATGACGCCATTATATTAGTAGATTACCAAACTTGTCAAAATCAACAATTATGAAATCAATGATAGACCATTCTGACACTATTGTAATAGCAGACTTGAGGCCCTGATCGCGCGACCGTCTTGCTTCTATCTATCACATAATTAATTTGTCTGTCATTACTTCACTTTTCATTCTTTTTACATATTGTGGTATAGTAATATTATTCTAGGTACATCATCTTCACATATTATTAATGTATACAAAATATTGTTAACATAAAAAGTATGTACCTATTGAGTTTCTTGCCCATTCTTCTCCATACGTAACTACCTTTTGGAAGGGGCAACTAGAATCAATTTATAGAGGTATGAGGAACAGGTTCTAAAGTTTACTCATACTCTATGGAAAAGGGAGGATCCTCCGACCAGACGGGTATTGAATCTGGTGGGCCACTGCCAGACGGTTGATGTCGGAATGTTGTATAAATGCTAGTCGCCCGGTAAACTCTGATTGCGCGATGCAGGTTTGTGACGT
The DNA here is from genome assembly GCA_947523025.1 of Dryobota labecula. NCBI lineage: Eukaryota > Metazoa > Arthropoda > Insecta > Lepidoptera > Noctuidae > Dryobota > Dryobota labecula. Next base: position 8,061,088 of record OX383292.1, read on the forward strand.
CAGGTGTTTGATGCGCAGTTCGCATGTGGCGTTGTAGATGCCATGGGATGAATTTATCCCAAGAACAAACTTAACATTGTAGTTGAAAAACATGTTCTCCCATACGAAATGTATCGGAGGACATATTTTGCAACTGTAAATGTAAGTTGGTCGACTTTTGCTCAGTAACTTGTAAAGCCTACTTAGCTGTGATAGTTTTACTTCTAACTTCGTTATACATACTTATATTTCTGTACATTTTTTCACATATCCAAGTACAACCATTTAGCTGGCAGGAGGGGGACATTTGACTCTAACAAAAATTAGCACTTCAAAACTTAATATTACGTAAACGGATCCCTGAATCGAAAAATGGTTTTCATAAACCCGCAATATTTTTGAACAACCTATCGAACGATACCCCACATCGTGGGATAGACAACAAAATAAAAATATTATCCCCACTTTACATGAAAGGGAGCTTACCCTAAAAAAAAAAATATTTCAAGTACTTTATTTTACCACTTTGTTGTGATTAATATGAATACTGATACCAAATTACAGTTTACAAAGGGACTTTGAGCTAAGCCGCTTTATAGCATCGCCATGTCCGTCTGTCTGTCTAAACCCTTATGGGTTCCTTGTTGACTACAGAACCCTAAAAATGTTAATCTAGGTACCCGACGAGTCCCGCAAACAGGCGCGACGCGACTCTAGTAGAACAATTATTTATGAAAACTTCATGGACATTGTTCTACCAGAATAAAGTCGCACCGTCGCGTTGCACTGCGCCTGTTATTGGAGCTTTCAAAGTATTCCGTGACACACAAACAATGGACCAATCGTTTACTCTATCTTCAATTGCCATTCAACAATCCAACTCTCCGCTAACAGTAAGACCGAACTCTCACACATTAAGAAACGCTCGCATTAGAATTCACACGCGCCACCTGATGACCACAGCACCTTATATTCGGGAGCAGTTACGTCATAACATATCATTTATGACGTGGTATACAATTTCACTTTGATTGAAGTATGTGTGTCAATGAATAACTTAAACACACTTACTTACATAATCGGGAGCGGCTACCTTTAATTAACGGAAAAATCAACATAACTAACGGGAGATGAAAGACTCGAAACACTTAATTATTAGTTAATAATTAATATAATCAATTCATATGGTGAGATTTTAATACCTTATTAAAACAAGGCGACATTATATTAAGGCGAGGTTCTTCGAGCGGCAGCCGGCAGCTGGGCGCGAGTAAATTGTGTCGTGAATTTCGTTAATTTTGGGTTGAAAATTATATGTTTTACGATATTAACAATGTTAAACCCGACGGATATTACATCATCATAGAAGTTTTTTTAAAATGTGATTTTCAATACATAATGTGGTATATATAATATTGAAATAAAATGATTTGAATCTACAAAATAAGGGTATGTTTGGTTTTTTTTTCTATCGAGCGAATTTTATCCAATTATGTAACGAGTACCCGTCGTACCTACAGAAAGGTCTCAAAAGCAACATATAATTTTTCACGTGTTTAATCATTACCATTTCTAAATAAAATGACACTAAAATTACATTTCCTAGAGGTTAACTTGAAGAACCTCGCCTTAAATCAGAAATGTAGGTTATTGGTTGATGGGGGCGTTACATAACTGCCATATTTATGTAAATTAACGTGTCGTGTGACCCTCGGTCATTAGGTACTTTACTTTTCCTCATAAATGATTATTATACGGTAGTAAAGAGATTGCCACATATCGACAGGTTCCAGTATCTATCTATATGATAACATCTAAATATTGCTTAATTTTTCTGGATTGCCTTGGAAAAAGGGCGGACACCATAATATTAATGATGTAGGAACTAGTTATGGTTCATGATATGTTAAGACGGATGTGTTCGTTCGTAGGTAATATTTACTGTACAGGAGTCAAGATGGAGGTAAATTTCATACCTGTGTATCATTTAGTCAAACCGACCTCAATTTTGCTTTCATATATTTGCCTTTGACTAGTTAATATTAGACATTTTTTCAAGATTTCGGACTTCTGGTTGACAAAACCAATGGTCCAAGGTAGGTCATTGTCATTATTTGTAATAAAATTTCTGAAAAAAATATATCGGTACTTTTACCAGTAAGTGTTTTTCAGAACTTAAACCAAACCCCTCTCTCTCTCTCTCTCTCTATCTATCTCTCTCTCTCTGGATCTCTTAAGACATGAAAATATTTAGTATTTTGGCTGAATTTAATAAAATTATATTCTGCGCGGGCCATGAAACACATCAAAAAAGAAAAGAAAGAAAGAAAAATGCGTTTATTGGCATTACAGCAAAAAATACACCTTAAAACTATAAAAAACAGAAAACAATGATTATAATGCTTATAAAAGGGCCTCAGCTCAGCATAATGTCAGATGACACACAAGGTGTACCAACTGACGCTGATTTTCAGCTGCAACCCACGAGTGCCATACGCTAGAATAATAAAAACATAGGTAAAAGTGTCCGTTTTAATACATAATCAATGCAGTGTTTAGCACAAATTAGAAAATATTTACCTAAATCCAGCACATAATAACAGTAATCACTAGTCATTGAATGTATCTAAGTACATAACTAGTTAATTGTGACTAAATTCAGCTCGCGGCATTGCTTGCATTTACCTAGGAACGGGGCAAAAATATTTACGATCCGTTTGCGATAATTTATAATAGATTAGATTTCGCACGCCTTTAGGGTCGTAAAATAGTCGAAGCAATGAAATATGTCTCGTTCATATTGAACTGTTAGTAGGTAACATAATAAATATGTTTTTAGTCTTGCTTAGCAACGGAATTTAATAGAAACGCAAATGTTTATACATTATAATTTTTCCGCATCGTCCATGCGTCCTCCCGGAAGCAAGTTTCATGCAAAGTTAAACAAAATAAGCCTTGATTGTTTGCGTTGGTGCCGTGTGGTGCCGGACATAAAGAATAGCACCACCCCGTTTCCTCCCGTGGGTGTCGTAAAAAGGCGACTGAGGGACTTACTAGAGAATGGGCAGAAGCGTTCTCTATGCATTTTTAACACCATACTGCGATCGCCAACCCGCCTGCCAAGCGTGGCGATTATGGCAAACCCCTCCATTTGGGGGAGGCTTATGTCCAGCAGTGGACGTCTTTCGGCTGAAATGATGATGATGATGTTTGCGTTTTACCGCATTCACTTTTCTTCTTCTATATTTAATATCGTCGTAGAAGCAATAATTATCTGAATGTGTTGTTTTCGACCGCATCGCACTTATACTCCATTTGAAATTTTAGAGGTATGAGTAACAGGGTGTAAAGTTCACTCATACTCTATAGTAAAGGGGGATCCTCCGACTAGACGGGTATTGTGTCTGGTGGGCAACTGCCCGATGGTTGATGTCGCTAGTCGGTAAACTCTGATTGCGCGATGCAGGATTTGTGACGTCAGGTGTTTGATGCGTAGTTCGCATGTGGCGTTATAGATGCCGTTGTTGATACCGCCACAAAATAATATTAGACATTTAAATAAACTTTTTTTACATTCCGTTCAACCGATTTTGACTTATATTTCGCTGGTAGCATGACAAATGGCAGCTGTAGTAAACAGTTGGTGTTGTAACCACTTTTTTGCTTTTAATGCCATCCTTATAGCTACGGAATAGAAGTCAAAATCAGCTGAACGGACTGTAAAAAAGGATTATTTAAACATTTAATGGTAACATAATGTTAAATAGTGATCACACAAAAACCTGCGAAAAAAAAAACGAATGAAACACACGGCTACATATCAAGCTATACAAAACTAGTTTACGCTGGTCTCGCACTGTATAGATTTCCGTATAATGAGAAATTAGCTTATACTGGAAATGTATAGCTTGATATGTAGCCGTGTGTACCTATTCAAACTTAAAATAATAACTATTCAAACTTGAACTACCTACCTACCTATAATTGTCAGATGAATGGGTGTATACCCATTCATCTGACTCCAAATGATTAATTAATATTTTATTAATTTATATGATGAATGCGTAACCCTTAAGTCATATAAATTGACAACCGACCAGAAAACTAATAAAAACGGCATTACTTTAAAATATAAAGTCAAGTTCGTACTGCGTAATGTTTCGCAAATAAAAACCTTTGAATTGAAAGTAAGTAAACAATCTATTAACACAGTTATACTTAAAGGATTGTTGCTCAACAATGGTGCTTGGGCCCTACCATTGTTTCAATACGTTCGCCGTTCGTTAATTCGTTAAAACAATGTGGTCAAAGCTTCCTATCTGTCGTGGCCTACCACGGATTTGTTTTTGAACGGACAACTTCAACAGTTGTGCAATTGTCAATTTAAACGTGCTCGGACACTGAATATCGTGTTTCTGGGTTTTTTATTCTACGTGTTCGATACGGTCGGTGGATAAAACCTATAGTTTACTGCATTGGAGTTCGCAATAACAAATTCGCAGCAAACTTTTGACGATTTGGGCGCATTTTTGTGACATAGTCACCTATAATAAGTTTTTATGTAATGTTACCGAATGTTCAGTAGCTATAATGAAACAAACTTTATTTTACGCTTTTAATAATATACATTTTTTTCTTCTTCTAATAAAACTTTTAATTTAAATAATCAATCTCATTCATTCGTTTATCTTTATATGTTTGAGCATCAATGAGCAGTTACCTCTACTCCGTCTTCCCACAGAACCGTACACACATTTCAGTTTTATTACCTGTTTGATTACCTATTAATTTAATAATACTAAAATCGAAGTAAATACTAAAACTAAATACCTTCCTAATATTATTTACAAGGACCTGAAATCTCAATTACGAATTTTGAGACACGATTCAATCATAACAATCTCGATTCGTCGTCACGATTCAACATCGACGAATCGATCGACTTTGGTAGGCGCAGAATATTTGTGAAATGTATTATTGTGTAACAAATTACTTGATTTATCTGGACTGCGATCGGACAGGTGCCAGGGTGACGAGAAGCGCCAGCCTTCAGCAACAATGGACATTGAATTATAAATGACTTATACACCGTAAATAACACAAATATTAATTGGTAGGTACGGCATTTGTAGAGTCTACTATGATATCGGTGTTCTTGTTCTTGTTTTTTGCAACCACAAATCTGTAAAGCTCTTATGGACCTAACCATACAACTACGAATTTTGATCGACCTTGTGCTCCACCATTTTAAAAGTAATAGGTACTTAGACAGGCTTAAAAATATTAAACAATAACAATAAGCAACGAAAACACGTGCTATTATTACGTTAATAGATAACACTTTTAAGTTTAGTAACGTCGAAGGTTGGAAAGTGGCTAAACAATTTTAAAAACCTTCGCATATCTACTTAAATTGTAGTTGCGAAATGATACAAAAACTTAAATCACATTGTGTGGACACAAGTATCCTTATAGTTATTTATGCAACGGTTTTAATAGGTACCTAATTATGTAAAGTTGCATACAAGACTTTATCTACTCTTTCATATTTTCCAATTCATGAAATCTTGGCACGCCTTTTCATATTGTTTTGATGAATAATTTCAACATGAACGATGTTACCAATATTTTGTAATCATATTTTTATTTAAAAGAGTGTCCATGGAGTTTATTTATCTTCTCCATAGGTCGCTTTGGGAAGGGCAACTAGCTTCATCTTTCTGACTGACCTGACAATTCAAAAGTGCCTGTAATTGGTTTATTTATCAAATAAATGTTTGAGTTTGAGTTGAGTATAACATCAATATAAATTCATCAAAAAAAAAAACTCAATTATGAGCGATTCGGATGCGATAACTATGAACCAGTCAACCTGGACTAGGTTACCGTAGGTTATGACTCTCGTCTACATATAAAAATTCCTTATAACTGGTAATTGACCGAATGAATGGTAATGTTATCATGTGATGTGGTATTCTGGGCTTAGTAGCATTGAACTCTATTGAGATTCGAATACAAGGAATTAAGTAACTGATAAAGTTTTAATTCCAAATAAAACTCGGTCGAAAATAAAAGTTAAAAGAGTGATAGATAAGAACATTGCATAATATTATAAGTGAAAAACTCTACTGATGTTGTATCCTTAGTGAATATCGCAGGAATAAACATATTGTTTAAAAAAAAATGGAACTTATAGGGAAACTGAGTGGCCCTAGCCAGGAAATGTTACGCACCCATGCGTAGACTTTCCTGGCTTTTGAAGAATCTTCTTAACAAGTTCGCCATTTAGCATGACATTAATTTTAGTGTTTAATGTAATAGGTACACCTAAATTACTGAAACTGAAAATAGCTACTGAAACTAAAGTGTTTTCCTCAAAGTTCGTTACACAACACATCACACTTGCCCTTTGAATGTCTAACAAGTATTCCAAGCATGTTCCCACAGATATGTGACCTAACACATAATTCAACAAAGGCTTTGATGACAGCATATTATTACGTGTCCCCCGACGTATGTATAGGGCGTTGTTAGGTAAAACAAATGAGTTACATTATCGCCAATATGTCAACGCATTTCGTAAGGGCCCGGAACAAATGCCAAACGATACCTACGATATCGCTGCAAATGGCCAACAGAACAATACCGACTGATATCGCAGAGTAGGCGCGGAGACAGTAATAGTCTTGGTAACCTTATAAAAATAATATTACGTTTAGCAGGAACGGTTCTGCTATTATTAATATTCTCCGTATTCTAATGGTATTTTCAGCACTTGAATAAAGACGGTTGAATCATTTAGAGCTCTTTAAAGCTCTTAAAATTATTCAAATTTTGAATTAATTTTAAAAATAAGGTTTATCTTACTTTTAAAAATAATTAAAAATTATTAATCAAAAAATCATATTTAATAAATTTAATTTAAATTAATAATATTACTTTTATATTATAATATTTATTTTTTATTAATTTAGTTTAATTTTTATTTAATTTGAAAGATCTTATTTTAAGTAAGAATGAAGAATGTGTAAACTGAATGAATTGAAAGGCAGGTACAGTCGGTTCCACAATTAGCTGACCCCCCCTTGCATAAATGGTTGAGTTTTTTTTGAATACGGATCGATAGAATTTTATAATTCTTAATTTAATTTAAATACCTATATGAAATCTCCCCAAAACTAGAAAAAAAAATGAAAATCGTACGATTTGTTGATAAAAAAAACCTCAACCATTTAAGCAAAGGGAGGTCAGCTAATTGCAAAATGACTTTACAAAAAAAAACTGTACTTAACTAAAAATAATAATTACTGTATCAAATGAAACTAGCTTTTGCAGCCAGTATCTAGTTATCTATAAACAAATCTGATTACCTACCAAATTAAAAATTCATTAATAATATCGCTATTTAACTGCTCAACTTTTTCACTTGTACTAATCCAAACGTTAATGACTCCTAGACTATTATATCTTATAATTTATTGTCATTCGGTAATAATAAACGTAAACGGATAATGATTAAAAGCTTTCGTTTCCTTTACAATTGGTCCAAGGACTATTGACTTGTAACAGTTGTTCAGCTCGAATTGTGTGGGTAAACAATGATTTTAATTACAGATTACGCCTAAGAATTTATTTTAACTAAGCAGAATTGTAATAATGTCATGCTAGGTAATAAAGAAACGCCTATGTTTTATATATTAGTAATGAACAGGACGTAAGTGCATTGAGTGGACGGAATACGGCGTTAAACGTGTGCGTACAAGCAAGCTAAACCGGTCAAGTGCGTGTCGAACCACGCACAATGAAGGGTTCCGTAGTTGGTATGAATTTATCTCAAGAACAAACTTAACATTGTAGTTGAAAAACATGCCCTCCTATACAGATTGTATGGGGGAACATGTTTTTCAACTGCAAATTTAAGTTGGTCGACTATAACTCGTAAACTTGAAAAGCCTACTTAGCTGTGATAGTTTTCCTTTTAGCTTCGTTATATGTATACTCGTATACTACTATCGTGAATTTTTTCACATTTATGCAAAACTAACCGTTTAGCTGGCAGGGAGGGACACACTTGACTCTAACAAAAATTAGCATTTTAAAGCCTGAAACGGATCCCTTAATCAAAAAATTGTTTTCACATACCCGCAATATTTTTGAAAGACCCATCCAACAATATCCCACACCATAGGGTAGACGAAAAAAAAAAAACAAAAACATCCCTACTTTACATATACAGGAAGTATCCTCAATAACTGAAATAAACATTTGTAGAGGCATCAGACAGGGTGACCCCCTGTCACCAAAAATTTTTATAGCTGTGCTTCAAAACATAATGAAAACTCTGAACTGGGAAATGAAAGGAATTTATATAAATGGAAAACGACTCAGTAACCTTCGATTTGCGGATGACATCATACTCTTCTCTGAACATCTCAATTACAGGAAATGCTTAGTGAGCTTAATGACGTAAGCAAGAAGATTGGCCTAGAATTGAATACTACCAAGACTAAAGTCATGACGAACCACCATATTATACCAATACGGGCCAATAACAATACATTAGAATACGTTCAAAGCTATGTTTACCTAGGACAACAAATATCTTTCTCTAAGACAAGACACGCAGATGAGGTCAAAAGACGAGTTAACATAACCTGGAACAAGTTCTGGAGCAATAAAGAAACCCTGAAATCTAAACTCCCTATAAATCTCAAGAAAAATATAATGGACTCATGCCTATTACCCTGTCTTACCTATGGCTGCCAAACATGGATATACAATAAACAGAATACAGGTATGCCATAGTGCGATGGAAAGGAGCATACTAAACATACAAAGAAAACATAGAAAAAGATACACAGAAATAAGAAAAACAACAAAAGTAATAGATGCTTTGGAACATTCTCAAAAACAAAAATGGAAATGGGCGGGTCATATTGCACGTATGGACAAGGAAAAATGGACACAGAGAGTAACTACCTGGTAAGGACCAACAAACAAAAGGAAAAGAGGTAGACCGAAAGAAAAATGGCTTGATGAAATAACAAGAAAAGCTGGTGAAAATTGGATCACAAAGGCAAAGGACAGACAAACGTGGAGCAAAATGGAGGAGGCTTCCACCCGTTGAGGGGTCCATATTGAAATATAAATATAGTAAATAAAAATAATTATATATAAATGAAATTGTAAATTGTTTTTTATGAAAATTTAATTTATTTAATATTTTAGAATTGTAATAATTTTGTCATTTGATGCATGCACATTAATTTATGTAATTGTTATCTTTTATTTGTTTTTTATAAGTCATTCATTATGGAAATAAAGAGGCTATAATAATAATAATAATATCCTAAATAACAATTTTTTTCATGATGTTATTTTACCACTTTGTCGGGGTGATTAAAATGTATATCCATGCCAACTTATAGCTTTCTAGTACTAAGATTCTCTGAGCTAAGCTGGGGACGGACAGACGGACAGACGGACGGACATGGCGAAACTATAAGGGTTCTTTGTTGACTACGGAACTCTAAAAAGCTCCATAGAAACCTCCATTATATTGGTATTGAAAAGGCAATTATAATAACGTTAATAGCTATTGACTTCTGAATTACCACCTTTATCCGCTAATTAATAGTTACTTATTGAAAACGGACTTGTAAAGTGAAACCCTTGCGTTCACGTCAAAGGGAGCCGACAGCCGAGTCCAGCGGAGGACAGCGCAGCGGTTGATTGAAGCTTATTTAGCGATGGATGATTCCTGCCTTTCTATTACTCTCAGATCACAGATAATAACGGCAATCAAACAAAATCATATTTTCTCAGAGAAATATCTTTCTATAGATCATAGTAATTTTCCCTTTCTCAACACTGACAGCGTGACATTGTCGATCACATTAGCACAAAACTGATTGGTACACGTCACTTTTACATGAACCTAGTCACGATGTAAAAGTTATTGTTTCGCTTGTAAAACTGGCTATTAGAGAAATTGCTTTATTGATTATACCTTAAAGATATACACTGACACGATAAACTGGGTTCAGCACAGTGCAGCATGGTTCAGCTTTCATTGTGAGCTCATCTATTGATTCCGTAACATGTAAACATGGCATTACCGGCAGTAATGTTGATTTATATACGGCTTCTGAGTAAATAACTCGTTGCCGGAACATTGTAGTGGTAAATGCTTACGTAAATCATGATTTTCTCACGAATTATCTTATCGCACACAACTACAGATGTTATCACAATATTATTGGCTTCAAGAGGTTTAGAAAAGTACCTACCATTCAAAATCAAAATCTAATTCAAAATATTTTATTTCACATAAATCTACATGGGCACTCATGAAACGTCAGAAGCTAGGTGCAGGGTTCCAATTAGTCGTTTCCTATGTAGAAGAGCCGGCAAGAAACTCCACGGTTACTCTTTAAAAAATAATTGGCTTTGACAATACAGTGGACCCCCGGTAATCCGGCCCCTGTCTAATCCGGCGCCCCCTGTAATCCGACATGTCTGTACATAATTAATAATTATTATTGAATATTTTTTTGACAGTCTTCGCTCTTCACGTTATTATTTTTTGTAAGTTAACAAAATTGTCGTCATTAATTCTATAGATAGCATTAATGTCGTTAATTTTGTAACTAAACGTAAGCTCTCTATTGTGTTGTTTAATTTACTAAATTCGACATACATAATGAAGTACATAGGTATGTATGATTTGTACTTCAAAGATAACATATAGAATCTTATTATTGATTCTGTAATTTGTCGGATTACAAGGTACTCTTTTGTAAAAAAATCCGGACTATAGTCTTAGGCAGTATTCTATCCTGCCAGGGTTGCGGGTTTGTCCGAAAGGGATACCGTGGCCCTGGCACACAGGGAACCTGAAGGAACACGGGTGGGTTTTAGTCAGTAAAAGTCTGACACGCCCTCCCGCTCCACCCAGAGCGGGAGAAGTTATTTGATAATTTCCCACCCAAAAAAAAAAAAAGGCAGTATTCTATAATCCGACAAATTCGATAGTTCGACACTGCCCTGCAAAACGTTTGTCGGATTACCGGGGGTCCACTGTATATTCAAATAACAGTGTAAATAGGTATGGGAGGACAGTGTAGGCCTTTCAGCAATTACCAGGTACTTAAAAAAATTGAAAGTGCCAACAAATCCACAGTCTACTAGGCCTACAACGTTCTCACATTCACAAAATAGAAAAGAATCTATAAATGAAATTATAAAAAAAAAAACTGGGGTACTGTTAGCTCTCCAGGAGCTAACGGTAATGTTAATGCTTTATGAGCATTAACGGTACCGAAATAAATAAAACGTCTATTTTTTATATACGAGTATACCGTAATCATTGGGATCTTTAAATATTTTAACAATAAGTGTAATATTTTATCTTCTATTCTTATTACAAATTAAATATTCGCGGAGGTTTCATGCAAACACCAAGTCAGGATAAAACCTCTTGTTATCTATACATACTCGTATGATAAAATCGTAGCGAAGTCAAAACTGTACATTGAATATTATTGAAAAAAAGTAATTGCCACGAGGTCTGGGAACGATTCTGATGCCGAAAATATAATTTTTTGAATTTTTGTCTCTTTGTCGGTTTGTCTGTTTGTCTGAATGTATGTTCCAGCATCACGCAAAAACTACCGGACAGACTTTGTTAAAATTTTACATAGATATTCCCTATAGGCATGGTCAATTTGTTATAAACTTATAACAGAATACCAGCGCTGCGGTATTTGTTTTTCTATCAGAATATCAGCGATGCGAAATTGTTTTTTTTTTTTTTTAAATGTTGCAATATCATGCTAATATAGGAGCCTTTTTGGCCTCGCACGTGTCTTCTTTTTTTTAGGGTTCCATAGTAGGTAAACAAGGAACCCTTATGGTTTCGCCATTTCCGTCTGTGTCTCTGTCCGCGGTTTTTTCTCGTCTATCCCATGGTGTGGGGTATCGTTGGATAGGCAGTTCAAAAATATGGCTGTTTTGTTAAAACCATCTCGATTCAGGGCTCCGTTTGCATAATATTTAGCTTTAAAGTGCTAATTTTTGTTAGAGTCAAGTGTCCTCCCCCCTGCCAGCTAAATGGTTGTATTTGGAAATGTGAAAAAAAAAATCACAGCAGTATTATATGTAACGAAGTTAAATCAAATCAAATCAAAAACTTTATTTCGAGCCAAGACTCATAAAGGAAAACTAACAAAATCTGATAGGAAAACTATCACAGTTGTCTATGTCAGTTGTTAACCGTATTTCATTAATTATAACATACTGACGTTACCGTCTCTGTACATATTCGAAGTTGTCATGTTTGTAAAATGTAATCGGCATTTGTCCCGCGCATGGCAGACAAAGTCAGTCGCGCCAGACGCGTTAACACTATGCTTTGCTCACATGGTTCTAAAACAGCATTAATGGGAAAAAGGGTATTTTGCATGGCGCCTCTAATATTTAATTAACTTCCTAAGGGATGGAGGGAACTAAGCGCACACATACTAAAGAAGCGGCTAAAATTACATCTAGTTGGGAAAGCATACTACAGTATTTTAGAATTTTTAAATGAAAAACAATATAAAATATAATAATAACAAATATTTACAGGCATTTTATAAATTAGATCATAGGACAATTTAATTCAAATTTATAATTTAGTGTTTTAAATTAATTTTTAGTTTGTATGGCAATTTAATAATGTTTTAGCTTGGTTTAAATACCCATAATTGACTGTTCTTACCTATATATTTGTATGCCATAAAGGCCGAACATGACGGATCTTTTTTGTTTATGAACAACCTGCATGCCTTGTATGTATACTCATGTTTCTACGAATAAATGTCTTATCTTATCTTATCTTATCACAGCTAAGTAGGCTTTCCGAGTAATAGTCAACCAACTTACATTTTTTGTTGCTTTGTTCATTTGTTTTTAAAATACAATGTTAAGAAATTCATCCCAACTACGGAACCCTTGTTGTTGGCCCGTGTGGTGCCGGCCATAAAGAATAGCACCATCCCATTTCCTCCCGTGGGTGTCGTAAAAGGAGACTAAGGGACTTACTAGAGAATGGGTAGCAGCATTTTCTATGTATTTTTAACACCATACTGCGATCGCCAACCCGCCTGCTAAGCGTGGCAATTATGGCAAACCCCCAATTGGATGGCGGAACCCTTCATTGTGCGTGGCCCGACACGCACTTGGCCGGTTTTTTCTTTTGTTCACTATGTTTTAGTTTTAACGTTCTTTTTTGATTGTTTTCATGATTTTATTAGTTTTAATGTTCTTTTTATATCGTTGCATTTCCGGAGCGTGTCCCAAATAAAACATTCTTCTTTCATTCTTTCTTATATAACGCGTACTTATTTGGATCTTTGAATATACATTTTTATATTATATTTTATAACATACGCTTTTATCAGCTCGGGGAGTCAACTCTCTGATCTGTTCTTTCTATTCTAAATATAAATTAAATATTTGTTTCGTATGTATAATAGACTCGCGGAAGTTACATGCAATTACCATGTTAGGTTAAAGCCTCTACAGTACCTATCATAAACATTTAGTTAACAAGATTGAAGAAAATTTGTTATAAGAAACAACATCATCTTTCTAGCATCATCCACAACATTATTCGCAATTCAACGCATTATACCAAGACAATGCAAACATACAAGTCCATTTAATTTGTATAGAGCACACGTATCATCATCTAGATCCGTTAGAACTTTCGTTTATATCTGAATGTTGCGCACGATCTGTAGGTTCTATTGATTAGAAATTGCCACTCGGCTGGCTGATGTCACTGGCATGCAATGCGATTATGTTGCTCCGGTTACTACATACAAAAGAAATGCTCGAGTTGCATAAACACATAAGAATGCATGGTAATTAGGATTCTTAGCAGGGTAGAAATTAAAATATTTTGTGCTAATGCTATGTAAAGTCAGTGAAATGATGATGGGCAAAACAGAATGCCACGGGATCGTACCAACTTGCGGCGGAGTGTGTCACAACCAAATCTAGTTCATAAAATTACTCCTATTTTTTAAATCAGATTTACGTTTTTTTTATGAAAGAGATTCCCGGATTTCGGACATCAAAAATAAAAGTATTTTATTACTTTTGTAGGTACGCATCTTCCACTTATATGTCACTGCCATTCACTACATTTCCGAATGTTGCTATTACATAAAAAAATGTTATAGCAATATAAATATACTGACAACAAACATTTATATGAATAGGAAGGCTTGGATTGGCTCACGAGGTTGTCGACAAGATGTTGCCAACCTCGATGATCTATGAAACCCTGAAATTATTTCACCAAAATATTCAAGGTTTTTCTTCCAAACAATTGGAAATTGAATTGTTTTTAGAAAAAACAATGTTTGACATTATCTGTTTAACTGAGCATTGGTTAAAAGAACATGAAATGTTAATTAACTATGAGAATTATAGTGTGGCCAGTTGTTTTAACCGAAATTCAATGCTGCGTGGTGGTTCACTAATTTTAATAAAAAATTGTATTAAATCAAAAACTCGTAAAGACATAGGTGAACTGTCGGTTGAACATAGCATTGAGTTGTCTTGTGTTGAGCTAGATAAGCATGTTATAGTGTGCGTTTATAGACCCCCAAATTATCAAAACTACTCTATATTTGAGTCTGTTATGGAAGATGTTTTGGCAAAACTTGCAACTGGTAATAAATCAGTAATTATCTGTGGTGATTTTAACATTAATATTTTAGAAAATAATTCAAATACCAGTAGATTATTAAATTTGTTTAAATCATTTAATTTGTCAAATGTGTTTGTAGAACCAACCAGAATAACTACGACTACTGCTACATGTATTGATAATGTTTTTTGTTGCTGCACCTATTTAGATAAAGCCATAGTTAATTATCTCCCTTCTGATCACAGCGGTCAAACCGTAACTTTTGAGTCCAACATACCAATACAAAAAGTGCAGATACAGTTCAGACCATTAACAACAGTTAATTTAAATAAATTTAATAGCACTTTAATTTATAAGTTAAATGATCAGGACCTTACAATGAACAATGTTAATATTTTGTATAAAGAATTCTTTTCAGTAGTCCAAACCGAGTTCAATAATTATTTTAAAAAGAACACTAAAACTATCAGCCCTAGGTTTTTATTTAGTGACTGGGCAACTAAAGGACACCGGAAAAGTAGGGAAAGACTTTTCGAGTTGTATGGCCTTAAACCTTATATTAACACAGAAACTTTTAATAAGTATGTTGCTACTTACTCTAGAATTTTTAAGAACACTTGTAAGGCAGCTAAAGCCTTATTCATCAGTAACAAGGTTAAATCAGCAGACGATAAAATAAAGACGGTTTGGAAAATTATCAATAATGAAACAAATAGGAACAAAAAGCATAATTCTGATTATACACTGGAGACGTCGTGTGGTCTTATTTGTGATAACAAAGTAGTTGCGCAAGAATTTGTAAATTTCTTTACCAGTATCCCACTCAAAACGACTGAAACCTTAAATTCCTCACCCTCGCTCTCTTTTGATTTAGTAAAGGCGAACGTTTCAGCCTGCCCGATTGAATTTAACTTTAAGCATATTAACCCCATAATAGTAATAAAAGCTTTTAAGCAAATCAAGATCAAATTAACCGAAGATCTTTGGGGAATGTCTATTAAAGTCTGTACCTCTATAATTGAGACTATAGCGCCTTACTTAGCCTTAATATTTAACTTGTGTGTAGATCAAGGAGTCTTCCCGGATTTAATGAAATACAGTAAGGTAATAAATACCTCTTTTCAAATCCAGGGACAGTAAAGACACCAATAATTATAGACCCGTATCCGTGTTGCCGGTTTTCAGTAAGGTGTTTGAAAAGGTAATGCTTAATCAAATGCTCAATCATTTTAACACGAATAAAATCCTTCACGAACAACAGTATGGTTTCACCAAAGGACGTTGCACGACCGACGCCGGTGTAACATTATTAAGACACATTTTTAACACGTGGGAAGAGGCCCAAGACGCCATAGGAATCTTTTTTGACCTCTCCAAGGCATTTGATTGCGTCAATCACGAAACCTTACTTTTGAAACTTGAACATTACGGACTTGGAAAACTTGCACTTAGTTTAGTAAAATCTTATTTAAATGATAGACAACAGCAAGTTCAAATAAATGGTATCAATTCACTCGGTTTAAAAGTAAAAATGGGTGTTCCACAAGGCTCGATATTGGGTCCTTTCCTTTTTTTAGTGTATATAAATGATCTACTCCATTTATTAAAAAATGGATTATTAAAAAATCAACCACAAATGGTGTTATTTGCTGACGATACTTCCTTAATTTTTAAGGTAGATAGACGTGCTACAAATTTTGACGACGTAAATAACGCTCTATTGCAGGTTCAAAATTGGTTTACTGCTAATAATTTAGTATTAAATGGGAAAAAAACGAAGTGCATAAAATTTTCTTTACCAAATGTCAAAAGTAGTGATTGTGAGATAGTATTGAATCAAGAGAAACTAGAATTCGTCGATAAAACTGTTTTCCTGGGGATCACGCTCGATTCAAGACTACAATGGGGTCCTCATTTAACATCTCTTGCAGGACGGCTAAGTTCAGCAGCATATGCTGTCAGAAAAATCCGTCAATTTACTGATGTAGATACCGCGAGGCTAGTCTATTTCAGTTACTTCCATAGTATAATGTCTTACGGTATTTTACTTTGGGGACGGGCTGCAGACATCGAGTCTATTTTTATTCTGCAGAAAAGAGCCATCAGAGCCATATATAATCTCCGCAGGCGCGATTCTCTAAGGGAACTGTTTAAGGATATTAACATCATGACGGTACCTTGTCAATATATCTACGAAAACATCATGTACGTAAGGAAAAATTTACATCTTTTTAGAAAAAGAGGTGAAAGACATAATTGTAGTACTAGAAATAGGGACCTATTAGCTCAACCAGGTTTCAGACTGGCTAAAGTAGACTCATCTTTCATGGGGTACTGTTTAAAATGTTACAATAAAATTCTTCCCCACATACTTCAACTGAATGAGACTAAATTTAAATCTTGTATAAAACGCACACTATGCAGGCAGGCATATTATAAGTTGGGGGATTACATCGCTGATAAAAATGCTTGGCTGAATGCTGGTCCTGCTCCACAACCTCAGCTAGTTAATTAACATTTGACAATCATGTTGGAGCTGCTGAAGAGTGTAAGACTATCTTTGCATTGTATAAACTCAATGTCCTTTGTATTATATAAATGCATAGCACAGGTGTGAGTCCTATGTACTATAGAGCTACCATTGACCGGGTAATATGTCTTTCATTGACTTGAATGTGCCCTGGCGGTTGAGAGTATGTCATGCTCACTTAAAGGTCTCGCTGATGGTGGCGTGTGTGTTGGATCATTTAGCTCCCTTCAAAATGGTTGAGCTGAATGGTGCTAATCCATGCGTCATGTTCGTGAACGGGCGCCGTCAGTTGGGACTGGTCATCTCTTAGCTGCCACGGGTTATTTTATTTTATTTTGTTTCTATTTGTTGTACCTACGCTTGACGCTTTTAACGTGTAAGTTTTTATTATTTTTATTTTTACATCGTTCTCACTTTTAGTTATAAATGCAACATTATAGATGTAACGAATACTTTTGTAACAATTTAATTTAAAAGAGTGTCCATGGAGTTTCTTGCCCGTTCTTCTCCATAGGTACCTACGCTTTGGAATAGGAATGTAGCTTAATTTTTCTTACTGACCCACTGCTTGACAATTCAAAAGTGCCTGTAAATGGTTTAATTGAAATAAATGATTTAAGTTTGAGTTTGAGTTTGAGTTTATGATGTTAGATGTGGACTCAGCGATCATTATGCCGATAGTTGTATCAGCCCAAGTGCCGCGACCAACACCTAAGGAGGCTCTCGTTGGACAGCTGGATTCAGGGCTTGATTCAGAAAGTGGTACTTCTGGATACGGCTCGCATTGTTAGGAGGTTCCTCTCTCTGAAGCCTTGATTGATCGTCGGTAGCTTGAAGGTTTTGAAGCCTATTCCCGATGCCGGTGGGCTACTATTTTGTATATCTTTAAATGTTTTTATATTTTTTTTATATTCTAATATTTAAAAATACAATTTATATACATTTATCGAAATAAAGGATATAAAAATATATTTTTTTTTTTTTTTTTCTGTGTACACGGAACACCCGGTTACATATCATGCTATACTAATGTATAGCATGATATGTAGCCGTGTGTACATATAATATTTATGGTAGTATGAATTTATTATTTATTACTTAATTATAATTAAATTGTATTTTAGTGATATTTATTTTAGTAGTATGTATATATGTAACTATATACTCATATTGTATGTTTATATTATTATTGAATAGTTGTTTTGAATGTATGTATTTTGCTTTCTCTTCTACTCTTTACACACGTTGTCTACATCTCTTTTTATCTACTTTCATATCGCAGGTATGCTGGAGGAGATTTATTTAGAAATAAGCACACCTTTGTATTTTCTGTTCTTTCTTCTTGTTTGTTTAAATTGTGTGTACATAAACTGTTAAATAAATAAATAAAACTTACATGGAAAGTAATCAACTCAGCCTATCACAGTCCACTGCTGAACATAGGCCTCTCCCATGCTGCGCCACAACACCCTGTCCTCCGCTTTCCGCATCCAGTCTGTCCCAGCTACCTTTTTGAGGTCATCGGTCCATCTAGCTGGAGGGCGTCCCACATTACGCTTGCCGATACACGAATTATGGAAAGTAATGGATAAGATTTATGCAACACTTCAACATATATTCTATATGTATGTAGGTACGAAAGCGTATCAAAGAAGTTCTATTATCGAAAACTAAACCCACGTCCTGCTGGAGGGCAAATAACTAGTTTGAGATAAGATATATCTTTTAGTATTTGTTGTGTCACTCTTGCGCATAGCCGCTAGTGTTCAGTACACGCCTCTTGCGATTTAATCTGATGACGGCAAAGACATTTACGTAATTTTGATTTGGTTTTGATGAGATCCTGGGTTCGATTCCCATGTAGCGCAGTGTTATTGGGTTTTTCCATCTGGAATTTCTCAGTAGCACCCCGGAGTCTTTTGTGCCCGGTTAATGGCAATAGGCTCGCCCCTATTCATCATTTCAGCCGAAAGACGTCCACTGCTGGACATAGGCCTCCCCCATAGCACCGCCACCTCGACTGGTTCTGAGAATCCCGCATACAGCGGATTCCTGCGGCTTTCATAAGGTCATCGGTCCACCTTGTGGGAGGCCTTCCAACGCTACGTCTTCCGGTACGCGGTCGCCATTCCAGAACCTTTCGGCCCCAATGGCCATCTGTTCTGCGCGCAATATGCCCTGCCCATTGCCACTTAAGTTTGGCAATTCTCCGAGCAATGTCGGTTACCTTGGCTCTCCAGCGGATCTCTTCATTTCTGATTCGATCACGTAGGGAAACTCCAAGCATAGCCCTCTCCATTGCCCTTTGGGTGACTTTTAGCCTTCCAATAAGGCCCATTGTGAGCGACCACGATTCAGTGCCATATGTCATCACTGGCAACACGCACTGGTCTCAAAGACTTTCGTCTTGAGACACTGCGGTATGTGGGACGAGAAGATATTGCCCCTAGTACATGGGACTTAAACATAACTGGCAAAATATGGGTTCCGTACAATGAGAGGTCAGCTTATACTGGAAATTTATAGCTTGATTTGTAGCCGTTTGTAGTACACCTTTGCCTGACCCTTCGGGTAATACATGTGTAATTTTATATTATGTTTGTCTTTTATTTTAAGTTTTTTTTATTTTTGTAGGGTATACTGTTGTTTACACAAGCCTCTTCTGAAAATAATTATTGATTTGGAATTCACAAACATTCAGTACCTCATCTCTGTCTGTTTGGTACGTTTTGTATTCTTCCAAGCCGCTTCTGATGAAGTTCGCTTGAAAAAATCACAGCTTTACGCTATTATTTACGTGACGTGTATTTTTAAGTGACTATTATTTTGAAATAATAGTCGTTTAAGGTCACTCTAGTCGGTCATTCTTCCATACAAAAGCAGTATAGTGATTACTCGTCTGTTTGACGGTATACATTCAAAACTGAAAATAATATCAATTTGTCTCGCCATTATCTAGTCCTGTATGGAAGCAGAATTGGAAAAAAAATTGGTTAGGAAGTTATGAGCGTCAAAACTTCAATATTTCAACACAAATTTTAACTCATCTTTGGGCGTAAATAAATAGCGTATGTAGTGTGAAATAGGCAAAATAGAAACCACAAGCATAGATAATTTATTAGATTTAATAAAATATTTAAAAGATCAAATAATTTTATTTTTGAGAGATATATTATTTATTTATATTATATATATATATATATATATATAATATAAATAATATATCTATAATATATATATATATATATATATACTTGCATGTAAAACACCGGTTACATGCATTGAAATTTCATGACACAGTATTAAGACATGCACCCTGCAAATGTTTCATATCAAATTATTAAATTAGATACATAATATATTATTTATTATTATTAAGTGGTTTTGTCATTATATCAATACGTTCAAAGCTCTGTTCATAAAATGAAATAGCGCATATGTGCATCATTAGAGTTGGTATACTATACGGGAGTGTGTAAACGTGCGGGCACTAGCTTCTTACTGCTCATCACAGTATCTGTCCCTTTCGCACACGATGCCAGATGAAATAGCATGCATTTTGACCACGCCCACCAACAAGTTCGAGCCGTCGACTAGCTTCACCTTAATAGCTATCAACGAGATATGCTATTACCACTTGAATTGCAATATCGATAACTGCTCGTAATCCCAGTTATCCGAATCACCCACGTATTATTAGCACACTATTATTATTTAATCAATTAATAAACATTTGAGGAATTCATTCTCGCCAGGAAAATAGCTCAAATGCCAATGGAAAGTGATACAATCTCACTGAGCTCGCCTTTTTAGGACGGTTTGCGGGAGAATTGGTGCATTCGCAAATACCGCGGTGCCGTAAACGATCTATGGTGAAATTCTACAAGTGCGTAATAATCTTGACTTAAAAGGCAAAGAAAATTTTGTAATCTACTTACATTGTAGCTCAGTTCCACAGAAAGACGTGCTGAAATTGAATAGAAACATAACACAAATGTTTAAAATAATGTACCCAGGATTTTGTTATATCTTGATATAAAAGAGTGTCCTTGGAGTTTCTTGCCCGTTCTTCTCCATAGTGATCTACGTATTGGAATGGGCATCTAGCTTCAACTTTCTGACTAAGTGACCGTCTCTTTGACAATTCAAAAGTGCCTGTAAATGGTTTAATTGATTGAAATATTCGGTTCGAACGCTAACATTCATTTGTTTTTTCTTAAGATTCGAAATTTGTATCCAATTTTTAAAAATCTATTAATCATTATTATAAAACATGCAATGAGGTTTAATGTCAATAACAAAATTCTACCAAACATTCATTTATTTTTTTAGGTTTCCGTAGTCAACAAGGAACCCATAGAGTTTCACCATGTCCGTCTGTCTGTCTATCTGTCTGCGGGTTAGCTCAGAGACTCTTATTACTAGAAAGCTGTAATTTGGCATGGGCATACATATTAATCACGTCGACAAAGTGGTAAAATAAAACCTTGAACACAAAATTGTAGGGTACCTCACTTGCACGTAAAGTGGCGTTTTTTTTTTTTTCTCGTCGTAGGCTGTTCATAGTACATTACTTACCGAGGGCTGTAAAAGAAAGAAAGCCCGAAATCGCAGGTATTTGTGACCCGAGCCGCAGACGAGGGTTGTAAATATGCGATAGAGGGCTTTCTTTTTTACTGCCCGTGGTGAGTAGGTACACAATTTTACGTCTTCACCTGGCCACAATGCGAGTTTTACTGTATGCGTAGCGTGCGGTAAAACTCACATTATAGCCAGGTGTGACGTAAAATACATTGCGGGTTTGTGATAACCATTTTTCGATTCAGGGATCCATTTGCGTAATTCTAAGCTTTAAGCTTTAAAGTGTTATTTATTCATTACTAACCGCACCTGTATAAAATTCCGAATTTTATAGACATCTCGACCGCCATTAGAATGTGAGGCACTTTATTATTATTCACAGGATTTTAATAGTTTACGGCATGCGTTGCAATGCCACGTAAAGAGTGTATGACGAAATTTTTTTTTGGGCCAGAATTCCTCTCGGGCTGCTCAATGGTTTAGGAACACATAGAGAACAAAGAGACGTATTCCACATTGGACACCTAATTAAATGGCAACTGAGGTATTCCACATACGGCACCTATCGATAATTTTTGCAGGTGCCCAATGTGGAATACGTCGACAAACATACAAATATTGATTTTTATGTAATTATTATTGGAGCTTATTTTTGTTAGAGGTAAGTAAATGGTTGTTTTTGGGCATGTGAAAAAAATCACGGCAGTAGTATATCTATATATGTATAAAGGAAATCTATCACAGTAAAGTATGATTTACAAGATAACGAGTAATCCAACTTATATTTGCAGTTGGAATGTATGGGAGAACTTGTATTTCAACTACAATGTTAAGTTTGTTCTTGGAATACGAGTAAATTCATCCCAACTACGGAACCCTTCATTGTGCGTGGTCCAACAGGCACGTGGCCGGTTTTTTTATTGTGTTGCAATAAAGAGTTTTTTTACTACGCATTTTATACATGCCTGGCACAATTCATTGATCTACATACATAGAACAGGTTAACCCAATGGTGACCTTAAACGCAATCAGTTTCCTATACTTGCTTTCCTTTGAGCGACTTGCGTAAAAACAAGTTAATCCAATACGCGTTATGCGTGCTTTGCATAATAATTAGGTAGGCGGTGTCAAATTTTATGTCGTTTCTAATTAGATTGCAAATTAACATGGTCACTTAGACTTTAACTGTGGGTTAATTTTAATAATAAATAATTATATAAGTTCGAAAAAAAAATTGGTCCATAAGCACTTAAGTGGGTGCCGAGCGAGTAGTGGTGACCTCATCGTTTTTTTGGTGATTTATTTTATTTTATAATGAAAATGCAAGAAATAAGCAGGATAAGTTGTGCTCCATAAAAGTTCTTAAAAGGGAAAGTCGTTTTAAGGATTACAATAAAATATAACAATTTAAAACTACTGTTTGTAATAATAATAACGTATAGTCTTGTGGGACAGCACGTAGGGGTATTGATATGTTAAAACGGTCACCCATCCACGGACCAACCGCGGCAAGAGTAGCTTAACCTGATCGATCAACGCATGGGTTGATCAATCAGGTTAAGCTACTATTACTTAGCCACAAGCCCCTCAGTTGTACAAACTGACCTCAAGAAGTTAAATGCAATTAAAAATCCTGTCTTATTAGTCTTTTGATAAAATGCTGAAACAATAATTTAAAAAAAAATACGAAATCATCGTATATACGAAAAAAAAATCTTCAGTTTTGATTACCCTTTGTGTGCACAAAATTTAAATGTTTAAAATATTGTAAAACCACGAACAAATCCGCCTGAAAGAGCTACCCGTGGTGATAACTTTGGGGTTTTCTCACTAAATTTTGGGGAAAGAAGAGTCAAAAGGGCGATTTTTAGGGAAATAAATTTTTTGGGGATATATTTAGGGGCTTCACACAAAACCTGCAAATTTGATCGAACAAAAGTAGATATAGAATGACATCTTAAAAAACCTGCGGCAAATATGATAAAAGCTTATAATGTAAGAATGTATGACTTTAAAGTAGCACCGCTGAAAATGATGATGATGATGCCGTTCTAGAAATTATCAACAACTAGCTGACCCTACAGACTTCGTTCTGTCAAAAGCTATAGTATAAACTCAACTACTCTACCCTACCCTACCCTACCTACCCTACCTACCTACCTACCTACCTACCCTACCTACCTACCTACCTACCTACCTACCTACCTACCTACCTACCTACCTACCTACCTACCTACCTTACTACCTACCCTACCCTACTCTACCCTACCCTAATTTTTCGTAAAAACCATAAAAAAAAAAAGAAGTTGCTATAAACCTCACGGAGCCTGAGACCTTTCCAACGAATGCAAAACCGTGGAAATCGGTTCGTGCGTTCTGGAGTTATAGCGTCAGGAAGGAAAACCCGACTTATTTTTATATAGTAGATGTAACATTTAGATGTAGAAGTTGGCAACACTGCGAGCTACTGGTCCATGAAGAAACTATTCAAGGATGAGTTGCTAATGGCAGTGAAACACAGGCTAATGGACATGTGTATTCTTCTTGTCTTAGCTTATGGTGCAGAGACCTGGTCTTCGACTAACATCCTGAAGTCCAAACTCAAGGTCTGCCAATGAGCAATGGAGCGCAGTATACTAGGCGTTAAATTAACGAACCGTGTTCCAAACCCAATATTGCGCTCCAAAACAAAGATAGCTGACGTGGCTCAAACGGCTGCCCATATGGGACTGGACATGACATTGTCTGCCGCAAGACAAGCTGTGGGATCAAATAACATAGAATTATTGCCCTGAGAACTGTCTCAGGGCAATAATTCTTTCTTTTTTTTTTGGACCCCGTCTATATACTGATATAGACGGGGTCCAAAAAAAAAACACGAACGAGCGATAACTTATTTTGTTTTTTTTTTTGGGTGGGAATTTATCAAAAAACTTCTCCCGCTGGGCGGAGCGGGAGGGCATGTCAGACTTTTGCTGACTAAAACCCACCCGTGTTCCTTTAGTTACCCGTGTACCAGGGCCACGGTATCCCTTTCGAACAAACCCCCAACCCTGGCAGGCACCGGTCCTAGCGGACCCCGTCAGTGCCTGCCGACATCTCTTTGAGGCCGGCATGGAACACAACGCGCCTTCGACCCGGGACTGGTCCTTACCGGACGGCGAGCTGCCCATAGCTCGCTGTCAGCATTACTGGTTCGCAGAAGGAGGTGACTGCCTCCCACGCACTCTCGCTTCGGACCATAGCCTGGACCAGGGCCGGACACGAGAGATGGCCACCGCCGATCGCCTCCGTGAAGACATGGCGGTACTCTGCCCAAGCCGGGCAGACCTCCACCGTATGGTACGTGTACTCCGGGTGATCCACACATTGGTAACACCCAGGCGTTTCCTCCCGTCTAATCCGAAACAGGAACCTCCCGAAACAACCGTGTCCGGTGAGGACCTGTGTCGGGCGGAAGGTGAGGACGCCGTGGCGCCTCTCTAGCCACTTCTCAAAGAGGGGACTTATCGCCACAATCGTGGCGTGCCCAGAACGAGTGATACCTAAGCTATGGTCTGTTTAAAGCGCCCTTAAGGCGATCCCCTAGCGTGAGCGTTCGGTCCTTCTCTATCCCGTCACAGCGGGGACGCTCTGTCCCGCTCCCTGCGTACGCCGATTTCACACAATTTTTGGAATTATTTTAATAAAAAAGAAGAGTTATCTTTTGAAATTAAATAAAACGTGAATTATTAAGAGTTTTAAATTATCTATCCATTAGTGTAACTCTCAAATTAATGGAGCGTCAACTTTAGCAAAAGACGCATGCAATCATTAACTTTAGTACTTGTTTTTACACGGAGATTTCAAATGTACTTATAACACATAAAAATAAATAAGAACATAGATAGATGATGTGATGATAGGATATCGTACATTAATAATGTGTTTTTAGATGTTATTTATTTCTCTTAAATAATGAGTTAATAGCCTCTGAAAAACGCGTTTTGCTCGGGGTAGCGCCTTAAACTAACTTTAAACAAAGCTTTCAGTATAACATTGGCGCTAAACTGTGTGGGAAAAAAGTCTTTGTTAAAAGCTAATAAGCGTATTTCTTGCTGCTATAAGATTTAAGTATTACAATAATCATGTTTGACAAGCTTCCTACTTAAAGATCAGTATCAATTTAGAACAACAAGGAAAGACTCAAGGTCTGGGCTTTTGAGCTATATCCGTAAACGATTGGACAAGATTGATATAACAACTGACAGTTTAGGGAACGTTTAGTTAAGCCTACCGGCATTTTATACGATACAGCCAATTAGAATTATCAACGGTAAAAATGTTTTGACCGACTTTTGTATAGTGCTCTTTGAGTTAGATATTAAACGTCCAATAACGTAGTAGCTATATCATAAGAATATCAGAGATCGGAATAGGTAGAGTTTATTTACCTAAACTTCGAAGAAAATACAAAAGAGTGGATAATACCTCCTAAAATACCGGAATAAATTATAATGACGTTTAAATCCCGGGATTTAAAAACCACGAATTATTTATTGGACTTTATTTTATAGTTACAAATTATTAATTTTAAAAATCATATATAACATTTTTAGGGTTTTGTATTAAAACTATTCAATTAAAGAGCTCTGTTTTACATATTATAGGAAAATAAATATAACACGGCGTTAATATAATATGACGTTTCTTAAGTGCCCATGTAGGTTTATGTGAAATAAAATATTTTGATTGATTGATTGGAACATTTTGTATGATTCCGTACTAAAACTATTAAATTAAAGAGCTTTGTTTTACATACTATAGAAAAATGAATTCTTGAAAAGTTGGCTGGTTATTGTGTGTATATATAAAGGGTAAAAAATAAATAACCAGCCAAGTGCGTATCGGACCACGCACAATGAAGGGTTCTTAAGTTGGGATGAATTTAACCCAAGAAAAAACTTAAGATTGTAAATGTAAGTTAGTAAACTATTACTCGGTAACTTGCAAACCCTGCTTAGCTGTGATATTTTCCCTTTTAACTTCGTTATATATACTGCTACTGTGAATTTTTTCACGTATCCAAATACAACCATTTGGCTAGCAGGGACACTTGACTCTAACAAAAATTAGCACTTTAAAGCTTATTTTTACGCAAACGGATAGCTGAATCGAAAAATGGTTTTCATAAACCCGCAATATTTTAAACGGCCTATCCAAAAATACCCCACACCATGGGATATACGAGAATAAAAAATATCATCCCCATTTTACGTGTACCGGAGGTAACCAAAAAAAAAATTTTTTTTTTACAAGATTTTTTTTTTATCTCTTTGTCGGCGTGATTAATATGTTAGGCGTGAAAACGTAACATACATACAGACAGACAGACAGAGTTACTTTTACATTTTTAATATTAATATGGATTTAGTATTTACAGAATTTAAAAATGTAGGTATATATCTATAAACAAAGTGGGTGTGTTTCAGATAGTATAGATAACGTCTAAACGATCTATAGGCTAGATTGTTATCTCTCTATCATTTCATATTACGACAAAAAAAAAATGAGTTATCTTACTTTTTCTAAGACGGATCGGCGGAGGCGCGGTAGGCTTCGAATTTATAATTTTATTCAGATTTATTTATTAAATTCGGTTTCTAATCATTTATTATTTCCAATATACCTAAATATTTATATTCAAATATTCCATAAAAACGAATGTTATGTATAGGGTATT
This sequence comes from Dryobota labecula, assembly GCA_947523025.1. Lineage (NCBI taxonomy): Eukaryota > Metazoa > Arthropoda > Insecta > Lepidoptera > Noctuidae > Dryobota > Dryobota labecula. The sequence goes on from OX383292.1 coordinate 8,088,601, forward strand.
ATCTAACCCGTTCGTGACGTTTGAGGGTTATCCACCATTTCTTTACGCCACTGTCCGTATAATTTAACCATTTAAAAAGTTCTTTTTAGTGCGCAAACGCCCGAAATGTGACAAATACATTAACGTCAGATCAGCCCAAATGTAATATGGAGCAATTTATTTTATTAGTTTTGAATATGTTTAGGACTCTAGTTATCTAAGCTTGATGACGCTTTAAGGCGAGGTTCTTCAAATTATCCTCTAGGAAATGTAATTTTAATGTCATTCGTAAAAAAAATATTTGGTGCTTTTGAGACCTTTCTGTAGGTACGTCGGTCGTGTTACATAATTGGATAAAAATCGGACGATAGAAAAAAAATCCAAACATACCCTTATTTTGTATATTAAAATCATTTTATTTCAATATTATATCACATTATGTTCTGAAAATCATATCAAAATAAACTTCTATGATGATGTAATGTCCGTCGGGTTTAACATTGTTAATATTGTAGAATATATAACTTTCAACCCAAAATTAACGAAATTCACGGCACAATTTACTCGCGCCCAGCTGCCACCTCAAGAACAAAAATGCACGCTCGAAGAACCTCGCCTTAAGAAATCGTTTGAAATCGAATTTGCATCAACATGGCTATGTAAGAACCCCTCTTAATTATTCTGATAAAGACGTCATACAATTTCCACTAAAACTTCCTAAAAAGGAGTTATTCATTATGAATTATTCAATCAAATTTGAATTTTCAATAGAATCAAATTTGAAAGAAGTTTGAGTAGTTTAGTAACCTAATGCATCTCGCTAAATTGATAGAAGCAATAAAGTAGATAATAAAAATTCTGGAAAAATACCTGAAAACATAACAACTATACCTATTATTAAACACTAACCAACAAGACGGTCGAAGCCACAAAATGAAGGCTACCGTTTTTGTGCTCACCAGTTGGCGCCACTGTCAAGTAAGGTCCTGACATGTAGAGCCTGCTAAAGTTTGTTGCTACGGGCGTGAAAAGTTTACATTTAAATCATATTTAATACCTTAAAACCGTACCGTAAAAATATCGAGCATGCTGCAGTGTTGCGCAGTCCCGTTTTGTTCAGAAAACAGGAGGACATAAGTTTTCGAAGGATGAAACTGTCTTAAAGCACTGACATTGATTGACTCGTAACTTATATTTGCCATAGTTAATCTCAGGTATTGCAAAATATTCACAACATTGATCTAATTTGAAATAAAGCCGCGTAGTCCACCCACAAAGAGTGACATTTGACATTTCGGAGACCTCACACTACACTAACGTCTCTAGCGGCGAATTCATACGCGATAGCCCTCATTAAAAAGCTTCAGATTCCAATTTCGAAATTCGGAAAAGAGTTTGCGTTGGAAAAAGCAAAAGCAAACCAAAAAAAGTTAAAGTTACAGTCTCTAACATTTTTATTGCACCAAATGTACGTAATGCGTACAAGTTGCTCAAAATTAAATTAAAGCCAAGTAAATATTCGACATTCTACGCCTCTAATAGCATAATTTATTGTACTGTTCATGTGCCCCTTAAAACACTTATTTCAAAAATTAGCAATCCCATGGTTCGACCAATTAAAAACTGGAACGCACTGGCACATTGGAGTAAGAATAAATTTTATGGTTGTTAATATTCTGGTTTGTAAATTCATAGGTGAAGTACTATAAATAATAACTTAATTTGAAGTGTAAGGCCAAGTCATCATCGTAAGCGTAGTTACTTCAAGCCATGGTCCGGGTCGAGAGGGAATGGGAGGCAGTCATCTCCTTCTGCGAAGCAGTCATGCTAGCGAAGGAGGTGGCGGAATGGGAGAGGGAGAAAGCCTCCCGTCCCATCCACCGCGGTAGACGCTCCGGGCGTCGGGAGCCGCGTGACGACTCCCGGCCACCGTAGGCGCGGGCCTGCGGGCGCTGAGTAATGGGTAGCTCACCGTCCGATCAGGACCAGGCCCGTGCCGGACGGCGCGTATGTGTTCCACGCGCGCTTCAAAGAGATGTCAGCAACGACGAGGGGGCCCTCTTAGGGGCCAAGCCTGTTGGGTCAGCGGGATCGTCCGAAAGGGGTACCGCTGCCCCGAAACATAAAGGGCCAAGGAAGGAACACAGGTGGGTTTTAGTCAGTAAGAGTCTGACACTCCCTTCCGCTCCAGCCAGAGCGGGTCATTAGATAACTTCCTATCCTCAAAAAAAAAAAGCGTAGTTACTTGCTTGACCCATCTGGGTGAAACTGTTTAAATGACAGTAGCTATATATGATCAATAATCAAATATCGCTAGTAACCTCTGTAATGCACACAACCACACATATTGTTGACAGTCAATAAACAATTAATCTAAAAAAAATATGGCTACAAATTTTTCCAAATAAATACCTAAGTGCTTTTGTAGCTGTGTATGTGCGAGCATTAGTCATTTATGGGTTTATTTTGCAGAAAGTCATAGTTTCAAAAATTTCTGTTTAAGTCGTGTTGGTCTATTCTGCAAAAATGTCACCGTGTAAACTTAGGTGTAGTGAGCGGTCATTCCATCTGCCGATATATTTTGGAAAAATATCACCGAGAAAACTTAGGTGAAGTGAGCTATCATCCCATCTGCCGATATATTTTGGAAAAATCTCACCGTGAAAACTTATGTGAAGTGAGCTATCATCCCATCTGCCGATATATTTTGGAAAAATCTCACCGTGAAAACTTATGTGAAGTGAGCTGTCATCCCATCTGCCGATATATTTTGGAAAAATCTCACCGTGAAAACTTATGTGAAGTGAGCTGTCATCCCATAAGCCGGTCTATTCTGTAAAAATCTCACCATGAAAACTTAAGTGAAGTGATCTCAAAGTGAGTTGTCATTCCATCTGATACTAGGAATTGACACTATTGAGAGCTCACTTCAAACTCATTTCATCCAAGTTTTCACACTGAAATTTTTACAGAATAGATCGGCTGGATTAACCGTTTTGACAACTGGCTTCACCTAAGTTTTCACGGTGAGATTTCATCATTTCAAACTCACTTCATCCAAGTTTTCACCGTGAAACTTTTACAGAATAGATCGGCTGGATTGAAAATATTGACAACTCACTTCACCTAAGTTTTCACGGTGAGATTTTTGCAGAATCGGCATGCTAGGGATTGACAATATTGACAGCTCACGTCAAGCTCACATAACCAAGTTTTGAAACAGAATGTCGTAAAACTTAGCTTGTCAGTTTTCCCTCCGCTCCGTTTACCGTAGAGCATCGCTTTACCCTCCGATGCGCTCTAGAATTTCTTCATGAATTCCAAATTATACTGAATACGTAACGCGGATACGTAATTTATTCCGCGCTTCACTATAATTTCGCTTGCCTTAACTGTTTGTAGAGATCTATCTTGATACCCTGGTGATGATGGTTTTATTATTGTCAGCGTGTAGTTTTATATATAAGGCATTAATTATGAAAATACAGATACAAAGTAAGCCGTTGTTTGAAAAAATGTTCAACATAAGTAATAGAATAGATGTTCATTGACTGTTCACAGTGCAAGCGAGCGTTTTTAAGCAACTTCAATAAATAAGGATATTTTCATCAATTGTAGACCGATTTTGATAATTATTTTTCTATTATAATAAAATGTAATAATAAATCTTTAATCCACATAAATACATTTATATAATTTTGATCTAAAACTGGCATGATATAGTGCTCCAGAGTAAAAAACCCTAACATTTATAACTAGGTTTATATTATACCTGTATCTTAGAAGCCAGTGTCTCTTCAAAGTGATGTAGGATATAAAAAAATAGGACACACATTATACATTAGGGCAAGTCCAAGAGAAACAAAAAAAATTAATAAAAAACATAATACAAGGAAAATCGAATTGGTAAGAAAGCTCGCGGGGTGGCCCCATATAAATTTTATTAACTTTGCTTAGGTAGTTTTTGAGTTAGCCATATACACATACACATATAATATGTGTACATATACATGTTGATGATGTTATTATGAGTTCATGTCACTGTTGTTTACATAGCAAGTAGTGGTTTAGAAATGTTTGTATGGTCACTTTTTAATTGTACTACCATAACTAAAACGAGAAAAATAAAAAAGTTTTTTTGTATAAAAAACCTTATATTTTTGGCTTATTCAACTAATCCCCCCTGAGAGAATCCCCCTCAGTGGAAAAAAACTGAACCCTAATGTAAAAAGATCACTTTCAGGGACGTTGGAATAAGTTATTATATTTTGTTTTTTTCAATTCTAGTTGTCCCCCCTTAGCGGGATTGTCAGGGGTGAATTCTAGACTGTTTTCACTATTCCACTTTTCCTCCTAAGGGGGATTTGCAGGGGGGATTTGTGGAATAAGCCATATTTTTGGGCGGCAAAAAACGAAAATATAAAACCTGATACCGACTTCCGAAATCCAAAGGCGGTTGATGTTTAGGGTTCCGTACGTCCAAATGAAAAACGGAACCCTTATAGGATCACTCGTGTGTCTGTCTATCTGTCAATCTTACATTGGCAGTTGGAATGTATCGGATATATTGTTTTTCAACGACAATGTTAAGTTTATTCTTGAGACAAATTCATCCCAACTACAGAACCCTTCATTGTACGTGGCTCGACACGCACTTGGCCGGTTGTTTTTTTTTTTTTTTGGAAAAGTTTCTTGTTTAGTTTTGTCTTTTACTGTCGCCGTAGCAGTAGTAGGTATCATAGCTCTTTCCTTCATAATATGGCAATTTTAGTCAAGTTCAGCTTTTCAACATCATCAATAAACATCGCCGTCATCATTCACAGATAGGTAAGTACCTATCTGTAAATGATGACTGTAATGAATGCAAAACATTGAAATTCAAAAAAATTGCATTCACATAATAATATCAAGATTCAAGAGTAAAAGTAGAAAACATGCAATTAGTGCCAAAAACTTGACATAACACGAGACGAGGCGAAGCATGACATATTTCTACCAAAATTATGCGAGAAACCGTTAAAATGCAGCAAAATATTATGAAATATTTATTATTATATAATATATATATATATATATTTTTTTATTTTTTTTTCATTACATGCTTATCTGCAAATTATACAAGCTATTTAATATTAATATTAAAGTTACAAGAAATTCTGTAGCGTGACTGAATGGAGATTGATCTATAAATTAATATGTGACATAAAGAAGCGATCGAATGTACAAACAACTAAAGTATTGTACACAACATGTCCTGAAATCAACGCACACCACCAAACACCCCAATTAGAATATTATGTTGTAATCACATACTGAATATCACACTTTTTTTGGGTGGGAAATTATCTAATAACTTTGCCTGCTCTGGGTGGAGCGGGGTGTCAGACTTTTACTGACTAAAACCCACCCATGTTCCTTCAGTTGCCAAACCCGCAATCCTGGCAGGCATTGGTCCTGGCGGACCCTGTCAGTGCGTGCTGACATCTCTTTGAGGCGCGTGTGGAACACAACGCGCCGTCGACCCGGGCCTGGTCCTTACCGGACGGCAAGCTGCCCATAGCTCGCCGTCCGCAAGCCCGCGCCTACGGTGTCCGGGAATCGGCTACCGATTCCCGCCGCCAAGGGCGACTCCTGCGGCGACTAGGGTGAATTGGGGTGTGAGGGCGTACAGACTGCCTCTCACTCACGCATTCCGCCTCCTCTTTCGCGAGCATTACTGCTTCGCAGAAGGAGGTGACTGCTTGAACATGACCTGAACTAGGGCCGGACGCGAGAGATCGCCGCCACCGATCGCCTCGAGGACACGGTGGTGCTCCGTCCAAGCCGGGCAGACCTCCACCGTACGCTCCACCGTGTTCTCCAGGCGATCGACACAGTGTAAAAAACCCGGGCGTTTCCTCTCGCCTTATCCGAAACAGGAACCCCCCGAAACAACCGTGTCCGGTGAGGACCTGTGTCAGGCGGAGGGTGAGAACGCCGTAACGCCTCTCTAGCCACTGAGGAGTCTCACTCACTTATCACCACAATTGTGGCGTGCCCAGCGCTGGGTTGCGACAATCGCACCCTCCATGTCGCTATGAGATCCCGCCGGAGCTCTGTCCGCTTTGCCGTGATTTCTCGCGGCAGCGGAGATACGCCCCGGCGTTTCACCTCCTCGCGCCACTCCCATAAGTGCGCTATACTGAATATCTCACTGACTTTTTATTACTATGTCTAAAACATTGTTTATAATATATATTAAATTAGTTATACTGATTTTAGGAGAAAATTGTGTTCACATTACAAATCTACGCACGCACACATTCGCACACGCGTCTAGCGTAGTAGGCATTTCGAACATTTTGGTTTGTTATTTGTTGTCTGTACAGTGGTAGTGTGACTATAATATAGGTCGTTTTAATTTTGGGATAAAAAATTACGTACATTTAAATTACGGAAATTGATTCAGTAAACGATTTTGAACAAACTACGTTCAAATTTTGCATTATTTCAGTTACACGTATATGGAATATTTTAGTTTTCCATTCGAGTAATGTAAAAATATATTTGGTAATTGATATTCGAGGCAACGTTGCGTAGGCTTCCATTGCCGCCAAGGATGCTTGCGTGCCACGATAAGCCTTTACCAACGAGTGAATTATTTAATTTTAATTATTAGTAGCTAAGCTGTTTATGGCAGTCATTTATCATTCAAAAGTGGTTAGAACAGGTGCTCACAATGATTGTCCTTCCATAATAATTGGTAATGTAGTTTAACTTGACCGTGTAGGTAGGTATTAAGTGTAATAAGTGGAGTTGCAATGAAAATCACTTTTGGTAGGTAGGTACGGTACGGAATGAAGAAAAGATTGAATTACTTATTGCTCTGGACGGGTTGGTGAGATCAGACTTTTTATTTTTTTATTTTTTTCATTTATTTACCATTAAAAAATTTATTACAAGTGTTTTAGCAGAATAGCATTTTTAAACCACTTAGGTTTGTACTTAATGCTACATGTCATTCTACATCGTAGTAAAAACAAAATCAAGGTAAACAATAAATACAACATAATACTTATATTCCGTCACCGCGAACCCGCGAATCGGGATCGGGTTATTTCTGCTCGGTTTAGTTGGTGGTAGGGCTTGTTCTCTGTCCACCTGGCTAGCTACTACCATCTTATCTGTCAGTCTGTCGCCAAAAGAACAATGTTAACAGCATTTGTTGTGTTTCGGCAGTTAGAGGTAAGATAGCCAGTTCCTCTGTGGTTGAGGATTCCGGGTGAAGCTCGCTTCCATCTTCGGCCTTATCATCACTTACCATCAGGTGAGATGAAGGCCGAGAGCTTCCCCGTTGTATGTAAAAAAAAAACGTAAGGTAGGACGTCCTCAGGCTAGGTGGAGCGACGATCTTCGCAGGTTGGCTGGTAGCAGCTGGATGACAGTTGCCGAGAATAGAGCTGAATGGCGTACAATTGGAGAGGTCTATATCCAGCAGTGGACTGCTATAGGCTAATGCTGATGATGATTCCGTCACCGTCCAGGATAAACTTAGAAAGTACATCTGAATTGCAAAAGTCACATTGGTACTTGCCCAGATTTGAATCAACAACCTCGTGTATGAGAGACAAGGATTACCACAGGGAAAAAAAATCTGTCACTTTAAATACACCCAGATAATCGTAGGTATTTTTCTTATGTACCTACGAAATCATCATCAATCTGAATCGTCATCCAGCTCGGTAGACACAACTTTAAGAAAGAAGCCGACAGGAGGATCCAGTTGGGCTGGGCAGCGCTTGGGAAACTCCGTCAAGTCTATTCGTCGCCTATCCCGCAATATTTGACGACTAAGGTCTTCAACCAGTGCGTCCTGCCCGTTATGACATACAGTGCCGAAACGTGGAGTATGACAGTCGGGCAGGTTAACAAATTTAAGGTCGCTCAGCGCGCTATGGAGCGAGCTATGCTCGTAGTTTCTTTGAAGGATAAAATCAGGAATGAAATTATCTGGAAAAGAACTGGAGTTACCGACATAGCCTGCAGAGTAATCAAGCTGAAGTGGCAGTGGGCTGGCCATGTTTGTCGAAGGACCGATGGCCGCGTATCGGTAAGCGTAGTGTGGGACGTCCCCCAGCTAGATGGACCGACGACCTTAAAAAGGTGGCTGGGACAGACTGGATGCAAAAAGCGGAGGACAGAGTGCTGTGGCGTAGCCTGAGAGAAGCCTATGTCCAGCAGTAGACTACGATAGGCTGAGTTAACCTAATGAATACTTGAAAGTACGAGGAAAATACCTACAATAGCTAAATACCCGAAATAAATCAGCACAAACCCAGAGCAATAAAAATAACTACAAATTCCCACAACTCAACATTCTCTATATCCTTCGAAGTTCGTAGAAAATGTTCCTATAATAACAAAGACTTCATTAAGCGATCAAGTACGAACCGAAGTCAAAACGCACTTCACCTTGGTTACGTAACACCAATCACTCAGTTATGTTGACGTAAGCATTTTACCCTCAGGCGCACGCGCACAGTTTAGAGTCATTAAAGAAAACTGTAGCAAACTTGCGTGAATATTTTGTAACTTAATAAAACTATTTTTTAAAGTTTATTTTTGTATTTCTTTTTTGGTTATATTTTTACTTTTTACCATTGAGTTTTTTTAACTAGAGAAGCAAACCTCATTAAAATGTGTCAAAAAAGTTTAACCACTATTTAAACGCGACGACGCGCGACGTGACTTTGAAACCACTAAACATTAAAAAGTAATAAGATACTGATTCTTATTCTTATTAAAAAGTTATTATTAATTTATTATTATAAATATATTTAGGTTCACTTCGGTTGGCGTCACACAGATCACCGACTGTCAGATAGCTACGCATATGGCTGTGGCCATATGTCCAGTGGTAACGTCTTAGCGCAGTAATTACTAATCTAGTGTAACATATATTATATCAATGCTTTTTACATAAAAGTTTAAAATAAAGTGTGATTAATTATATTTTTTTTTTCTGATCCAAGGAGAAACGATTTTGTCTGGGTTCTCTTTTTTATACAATAACGAAATCTATCATGATAAAGATTTATTTAGCATTATTATCTCAATGAGCTTAAATTGTTATAGAAGCTTCCAAACAAATGAAGGCAAAGTGTTAAACAAAAATGTTAGCTCCTAATTTATTTTTATCAAAAATCTGACATCAGTAACACAATACGAGCAGCCATCAAAATATTTCGTGAAATAAAGCGGCATCAAAGGCGTTTTCGAAATTTGAATACAATAATAATGTATGACCGGTAGAACAACGAAGTCCGCTCGTTCCGACCACAGATAACATCAGCCACATTTCTATTTACACACAATACAGATAATGTGCAAATAAAGAGAGTAATGTGTTTTGTCATTTCGTGGGAATTAAGCGAGGCAACTGTGTGAACTATGGTGCTGGCATAGTAAGCTAATGTCATGAGCACGAAGCAATGTGGCGAAATATTTATTCTTTTATATAAATTTTTGTTTCGGCACAGTTATTGTAAAAGATTAATGACAAAGATAAAAGTTTTAAGGATTTCACTTGACAAGGTCGTTCTTAACTTTTTGGCTTCGAAATGTCGATTCGATTAGGCTTTTTCTACAACAAGCATTAGAGGGTTTTTTTGGGTTCCGTACCTCATAACGAAAAAACGGAATCATTATTAGGATCACTCGTGTGTATGTATGTCCGTCAGTCACAGCCGATTTGCTCCGAATCTACTGGACCGATTAAGTTGAAATTCGGTACACATATGAACATCTGTGACCCCAACACGGTCGTGTAAGGGTCAGCTCACACCGAGACGCGACGCGACGTGTTGCCAACGATTTTACGATGCGCCTCGCGACGTTGCGATGCGTCTCGAGGCGGCGCGCGGCGTTGCGCGAAGTCACTGGCCCCTTCTAATATCGTCGGGTCGCGTCTCGGAATGAGCTGACCCTAACTTTAATAAATAAATTTTGAATATCACGAATATCATTTGGGTCAATTTTTAGGGGCAAATAAGGAAATTACATTAGTCTATTTAAAAAGAAATACTGAGCATTGTTGTATACTTATAGATTACAGGGAAACCTACTTATAAGAAGTCTATGATCTTAAAATAATATGTTTACTCACTCAATATTGTGCGTACAAACTTACATTAGCAGTTGGAATGTATTGGGTAACATGTTTTTCAACTACAACTTGTTAAGTTTGTTCTTGTTTTACTTATGACAGTTGGCATTTGACTTTTTAATCATCATCATTCATCATTTCAGCCGAAAGACGTCGACTGCTGGACATAAGCCTCCCCTAATTGGGGGGGTTTGCCATAATCGCCACGCTTGGCAGGCGGGTTGGCAATCGCAGTATGGTGTTAAAAATGCATAGACAACGCTGCTGCCAATTCTCTAGTAAGTCCCTTAGTCGCCTTTTACGACACCCACGGGAGGAAATGGGGTGGTGCTATTCTTTACGTGCGGCACCACACGGTACCACCGACTTTTTAATAAAATGTTTTAATGTCATTCAGATGTTATTACAAAAACAAATTCAATAAAATGTTATGAGATTTGTTTGCTATTTTATTGCTAGTCGTAATAAAAGGCAAAATAACTCTGTTTTGACACGACATCTATCCACCAAGTCAGTATTAATTGATATTTTCATCAGTAAACCTATTAGTGATGGGGTGATAAACATTTTTACGGACTTACGGCGAAAGTGTCAGTGTGGCCTGTGACAGTCAAATTTTCCTATATTTTTGTTTCATGTGCATATCAGTGGTAGCTTGTATGTTGATCAAAATATGATTCGCGTCCGTAACAAGTATGTATTTACAGAATTATAATCAGCGCTGGGGCTCTGTCTCGCATAGGGTCGCAGCATTATGCTGAGCGATGGCCGTTTTGGCGACTCGTTCTTTTTTAGAGTTCCATACCTCAAAAGGAAAAAACGGAACCGGTCTGTCTATCCCTCTGTCACAGCCAATTTGCTCCGAATGTAATGGACCGATTAAGTTGAAATTTGGTATACATATCAATTTATACCAAATATACGGACGTGAATCATAAATAAATGAATTTAGAATATTGAGGTCAGTTTTGGGGGGCAAACAAGAAAATTTAAAAAAAGGTTTTGCAAACTGTACCGTGCAACAAATAGGGGGCGAGCCTATTGCCATCAATCGGGCTGCACACATTCAGACTCCGGGTTGCTACGGAGAAATTCCAGATGGAAAACCCAATAACATTTTGCCCAACCCGGAAATCGAATCCAGTACCTCATGTTCAGCAATAGCGATTGTGAGCAACGAGGCAGTTATGTACAGTCGCCAGCACATCAAGTTACCTGTCAAATTTTCTCATTCGATTTTGAACTTAACCTTCAACATTTTAAGGTTTAAAATTGTTTGGAGAAATTTGACAGTTTCGTATAACCTGATGTGCTAGCCACCATCAAGCAGGCTTGTAGGAATAAATTTTCTGTTGAACACAATCATAAACTCATTAATTACCATCCATTTCAACCATTGCATTTATTTCCACGGTCCAATATCTTGCTCGACGACAACTAGCTACTATTTTACTGATCATACAATTAATGGCGCTGTATTATTATTTTTTATCGTCATTAATTGCGTACAAGTACATGCGCTTGCTCAAGACATTTAATTTACAAGTGCTCTTAATTTCATTACTGCACGATTACACAAAATTCTAAGTGCGTATTAGCCTTAAATTTATGGTTTTCTGAAATTTAAATGGCAAATGGCTAAAGAGCGGCCAACGGTTTGTAAACACTTATTTAGTAAATTGGATTGTTCAAGATTGCGATGAATTAGTAGGCTTGGATTTACAGACATAATAAAGTTATTAAGTCAATTAGCTTTTCTTCAAACTGTGGGTAATTACGAAAAGTGTATTGTTGGTTAAGTTATTTTGAACAACTTAAAGTGTTACCATTTTCGAAATTGTAGGCTCAGGCTCTATGTTCTATCGCGGCAATGCATATAATTATCCGCGTGTTCATTCCTATACACTCAATACTGCAACTGTTAAATACAAAACGTTTTGGACCATTTGAAATGCCATAATGATAACAACATAGATTTAACGACAACTGACTGGGTGTGGTTCTGGGTAAGAGGCACTTACCTACGATTAACAAATTTCTTATCACCTGGTTTAATTTTTGCTGGTGCCATGACATTCTGTTTGTTCTAGGTAATCAGTTAATAATTGTAATAGATAAAAAGATAAAATAAGTAGATCAACTATTTTTCAGATTGACTAAAGTACATCTTTTAATGTTAATTGATAAATTCGTACACAGCACACCCAATAACCGTATAGCGACAATTTTTAAAGAATACGCATTTATTATTTTTCATTACAACACCAAATTAAAAGATTTGTAATAGTTTTGTGTTTAGTTAACTTTGTTTGCGTATGAAATTAAATTTTATATATAAGTTATGAAGAAAAACATTGTATGTCAAAGTTACGAGTAATACTTTAAGTTCAAAATGTTCTCAAGTAAGTGAAATTCTTGTAATTTCTTATTGAGAAATAAATTTATCTAACCATAAATGACCACACCATCGCTAATACAATGGCGATTTCATTTTTGCATAACGGAACAGGATCTAATGAAGCAGCGTTGAAATGTGGTCACGGCACCACGATATCAAACGGCTGCACAAAAAAAAAGCGGCCAAGTGCGAGTCGGACTCGCCTATGAAGGGTTCCGTAGCAGCAAGCGCGGTTTGCGATTTATGTCGTATTAAAAAAAAAACTACTTACTAGATCTAGTTCAAACCAATTCTCGGTGGAAGTTTACATGGTAATAATAATGTACATCATATATTTTTTTAGTTTTATAATTCTCTTATTTTAGAAGTTACAGGGGGGAGCACATTTTACCACTTTGGAAGTGTCTCTCGCGCAAACTATTCAGTTTAGAAAAAAAATATATTAGAAATCTCAATATCATTTTTGAAGACCTATCCATTAATCACAGATACACATGGGATAGATGAAAAAAAAAATTGAGTTTCAGTTCTAAGTATGGGGAACCCCAAAATTTAGTGTTTTTTTTTTATATATTTTTGTGGGAAAATCTTACTGCGGTTCACAGAATACATCGACTTACCAAGTTTCAACAGTATAGTTCTTATAGTTTCGGAAAAAAGTGGCTGTGACATACGGACGGACAGACAGACAGACATGACGAATCCATAAGGGTTTCGTTTTTTGCCATTTGGCTACGGAACCCTAAAAATGATACGGATTTGCTTGCGGCGACGCTTGCAAAATAATTATAGCTGCTGATGACAAGTTGTGATAAATTGTTGGTCATATTCTGATTAAATAAAGATTTGTGGTTATGAGTAAGTAAAATAGGCCACCCAGCACATTAATTATCGTGGATATCGGAAATGGTGACTAAGAAGGCGTTAAAATACTGGTCAATAACCAGCCTACTTTAATAGGATAGTAGTTTTTGTAGACGATCTCTTTTTAATTTTTTTATTTTACGATGGGTTTGCTCTTGACTCTAGTCTAGGTCAGAGGTGACAGAGACAAAGTCGACGATGGAGTGAGCATACCCAGAAGAAGCCTGTTCACTCTCACTTTGAATAGATTAGGATTGTATGCGTTCGGAAACACAGGCGCAGGCAGAGAGTTCCACTCCTTTGCTGTGCGCATTATAAAAGACGTTTGAAAACGCTTAGTGCGAGTTGGTGGAATATCAACTAGGTATAGGGGTGGTAACTTGCAGTGCGTCTAGATGTCTGATGGTAGAAGGGGGCCGGTGGAATGAGGTCGTGGAGTTCATGGGCACACTCGCCGAAGTGCATCTGTAGAAGACCGACAAGCAGGCAACCTTGCGGAGATGAGTCAAGCAGTGAAGCTTGGCATCCACCAGTTTTATGTCGCTAATGAGCCTCTTAGCTCTGCGTTCTTCCGGCGTATTACTACTACCATACATATTTCTGTCGCTAAGCAAAGCGTTGGCAGTTATATCTAAAGGAATGGGTACCGTTTGGGTACTTTTTAGGATTCCGTAGTCAACAAGGAACCTTTATGTTTCGCCATGTCCATCCGTCTGTCTGTCTATCCGCGGCTTATCTCAGAGATTAGTAGTAGAAAGCTGTAATTTGGTATAGGTTATTATACATATTAATTACACCGACAATGTGGTCAAATAAAATCTTGTTTTTTTTTAACCCGTTTAACCCCTACACGTAAAGTGGGGATGATATTTTTATTTCTCGTCTATCCCATAATGTGGGGTATCGTTAGATAGGCCGTTAAAGAATATAGAGGGTTTGTAAAAACCATTTTTCGTTTCAGGAAGCAGTTTGAGTAATATTAAGCTTTTAAGTGCTATTTATTGTTAGAATCAAGTGTCCCCCCACCCTGCAAGTTAAATGGTTGTAGTTAGATATGTGAAAAAAATACAGCTTTAGTTTGACCATTTGCCATGAGGCAGCCACCTTCTTAAATACTTGTTTGCCACCTCATATCATAAAAAACTAACGCTAAGCACAGCGAACAGAAATCATCCAGCTTAAGTTTAACCGATGATGATGATTCCATTGCACTTATAGTAAAAGGCACCAGAGAAAACAGCAAAAACAATAAACCTCCTCGAGTTACCGATAACTGAAGAAAATTAGCTTTTTGTTCATACTTTACATAAGACACATGAACCATCAAACCTGCATTCGCTGAGCGGTTTCCTAAGAGTTCCGCAGAAAAACGTCACTATGTCACACACACACACAAACACTCACACCAGCCAATGACACCAGAATTATTCTTATTAGCATGTGCAGTATTCTGATTGAGAGCGGCTTTAGTTCCCATTATTACAAAAAAAAAGCGGCCAAGTGCGAGTCGGAGTCGCACACGAAAGCTTCCGTACCAGTCTACAATATTTAACCCAATTTTTTTAAATACCTTTTTAATAAAAATACACGTTACTTGTATGGGGACTCCCTTTAATTTGTAAATTTATTTTATTTGTTGTTTTGGGGCCATAGTAGTTCACACTCTGTGCACATTTTGCAAGTATCTACTTATTGTGACAGACGAACGGGCAGCAGAGCCTTAGGAATAGGAATAATAGGGGTCCCGTTGGCACCCTTCGGGTACGGAACCCCAACAACGACTAATAGTTGTGCATTCATACACCGATAGACTATATGACTGGACATAAATCAAATTAATTAAATTCTACAAGTTTTGTCGCATTTTGTTTTTAATGCGACAAAACTTTTAGAACTTATACGAATTGAACTTATAACTTAAGGTATTGAAAAACTACATATTTAGGCACATAATATGTCCACGTAAAGTAGATGCTCTAGAAATGTGGTGCTTGGGAACTTGTGGACAGAATTCCGCACAAACGTGTCCATACTCCGTGGTCCGCTGTTTAATGTATAATTATACCTTCTAGCTTTTGCCCGCGGCTCTGCCCGCGTGGATGTCGGTTATTGCGTAAAAAAGTAGCATATGTTCTTCTCCATATGCCAGGCTATATCTCTGCCAAATTTCATGATGATCGGTTCAGCGGTTTAGGCGTGAAAACGTAACATACAGACAGACAGACAAACAGACAGACAGATAGACAGACAGACAGACAGAGTTACTTTCACATTTATAATATTACAAGCTTTTGCCCGCGGCTCCGCCCGCGTAGATGTCGGTTATCGCGTAAAAAAGTAGCCTATGTCCGTCTCCATAACCCAGGCTATATCTCTGCCAAATTTCATGATGATCGGTTCAGCGGTTTAGGCGTGAAAACGTAACATACAGACAGACAGACAGACAAACAGACAGACAGATAGACAGACAGACAGACAGAGTTACTTTCACATTTATAATATTACAAGCTTTTGCCCGCGGCTCCGCCCGCGTAGATGTCGGTTATCGCGTAAAAAAGTAGCCTATGTCCGTCTCCATAACCCAGGCTATATCTCTGCCAAATTTCATGACGATCGGTTCAGCGGTTTAGACGTGAAAAGGTAATATACAACACAACAGAGTTACTTTCACATTTATAATATTAGTATGGATATAGTATATATAGTATGGATGAATACACGTAAAATAAAACAGTGTTTGGTCGTTTTATTTTTTATTTTTTATGTGTCTACGGGACATTTAATATCGTACCCTGCGTGTACTGTCTGCACGTTAAAGAAACTGATGGACGCTAATGATGGCGCCAAACAAGTACCCGAATTCTGGCCCGAGTCCATTTAGATTGCTATGGACATGATAAGAAGAAGATGTGTCCAGTAGACTAGAGAAAGAGCAAAATAATAAAACAGTGTATCACCAGATGACAGTTACCTGCCATAGCTACAGTCAGCTTCAGACAGATGTCATTGTATCTATGGACAAAATATAATAATAATTTAATTGTCAGTCTTTGTTCCATATTATTGGGTCAAAAAATTGTACAATAAAAAATTTTGTATCAAAATATTATAGACAGTTCAATAAATCCTCGTCGATGTTTACATCTGATAGACTCTGACTGTACTTACCTTATATTATATATTGTGTCGTTGAGTGTGGTGCAACTACTTGCTGTATGACGCCTGATGCAACTTAATTTCATCGACTGATTTTGAGTGGAAAAATGACGTCAGATTTTCAAAGACAAAGTCAAATAATTTATTTTAAATAAGCACGTAAAAGGCACTTTGGAACGTCAAAAATTACAAAAATAAGTAGTTAATTGATTTTAGTTGTCACTTCCAAAAGGTGGTTTTATGTATGGAGAAGAATGGGCAAGAAACTCCATACTTACACTTTTAAAATGTTAACAATAGTTTGTATACATTAATTAAGAATTATTATAGGTGAAGACGATGTACCTAGAATAAAAATTACTATACCACAATAGGTAAAAAGAATGAAAAGTGAAGTAATGACATACAAATTAATAAATGCGATAGATTCATGATGCTCACATATTTATAAACATTGTATATGATTTTTCTAAAAATTTTACATGTAATAAGACAGAAAATAAAATTAGTATCATAAAAATTATAAATCATACAGTTAAATTAGCAACCAATTTGATTTTGTCTA
The DNA here is from genome assembly GCA_947523025.1 of Dryobota labecula. NCBI lineage: Eukaryota > Metazoa > Arthropoda > Insecta > Lepidoptera > Noctuidae > Dryobota > Dryobota labecula. Next base: position 8,105,707 of record OX383292.1, read on the forward strand.
CGATTATGATGTCGTATCTGTAGTAAGTAGGTACTTAATTTGAAATTAAACGTGACATATTTTCAACAAAGTCTTCTGAAATGCCCAAATTAACTGGCCACGCTACATAACTACTTACCAATCCTACATGAAGATAATTAACGTTTTTATTATAATAACACCCACATTATTTTAATTATCTCCGAGCTGTTATTCTTGACTAATAGCTATTATTAATCTAGAACAATAAATGGGCGGCATATTTGCATTGCAATTTACAAAGCCTAAACTATTACGTACCACAGTAGAATGGTAGATACCTATGTCTTAATAACCAAGGGAGGTATTAACTGAATTGCCTTCAATTTACTTTTTATAGGTCTACTTTTCAATCCAACTATTCGAACACAGTTAGTTAATAAATATCCTGTACGAGTGTCATTCTAAATTTCGACAACTAATTATTTCGACACGGTCTTAATTTCGAAAAACAATAGTTCGAGTACTCATTGCTTCGACAGAACATATATTCGACAAGCATTAGTCCGACAGAACATACTTCGACAACTCACACCTTCGAAGAACACTACTTCGACAGAAGCCGATCGTTCAGCTGATCTCTATTTCGACGGAACATACGTTCGACATAATACTGCTCTGAAATGTGGCAATAATAATTGAATTTTGATTTATGGTTTTAGGTACATAATAAAAACATAAATAATAATCAATATTATGTTTTTAATTAGAACCAGTAACAAATCTTTGTACAGATATATTTATGAACGGCATATACAACGACACCACACACTGGGATAGACGAGAAAAAATGATCATTTCCACTTTACGAGTAGGGCAGTTACCCTAAGAAAATGTATTTCAAATTCAAATAATTTATTTCAAGATTGTAGTTTTCATTAAGACCTTGTCGAAATAATTAACTGTTGAAATTCAGAATGACACTCATCCACTACCTATTGTTCCACTACGGTAAAGGAATGCCGCAGTGGAATAATTGGTAGTGGACGAGAGTCCTAGGACTGTCTGACTGTATTCTGAGCCAATGGACGAAGTATCACACTTTAAATATCTCGATAGTCAAGTCTGTAACAACAATAGGCTGGCGTCTGAAATTCCAGGACGGATTGCTAAAGCAGCTGCCACTTTTGGGAAACTTGACAAACGTGTGTGGACCTCTCACGACCTGAAACTGCAAACTATATTAATATAAAGATATGAGTTTATAAGGCCTTAGTTCTGCCAATGCTCACCTACACCTACGTCACAGAAACCTGCACTACAATTCTGTAAAAGTTTCACCGTGAAAACTTAGAATGAAGTGAGCGTGAAGTAAGCTGTCATTTTGCTTGATGTTAGGAATTGACAATAATGACAGCTCACTTCTAGTTCACTTCACCTAAGATTTCACGGTGAGATTTTTACAGAATAGATCTCCTGCTGTCTCTATAGAGTAAAGATGGGCCGAATATTCGTTTTGTGTTCGGTAGTCAGCATATTCGGCAGATTTACCGAATATTCATATTCGGCCGAATATTCGGCTATATTGCCGAATGTTCGGCAAAGTGGTACTCAAAGTTTTTACTGTATTGAGCCGTGTATGATTTATCATGGGTTGAGTGTTAAATGTGTTATTTTTATTAGGTAAGTAATTTACAGTGCATCTTTATGTTTTTGTCGACACTGTAACTTTATTTCAAATAATATTAAATAAAAAAGATGGTTATTAAAAACAAAATATAAGTATGCAGCTGTTTCACGCGAAATTTTACTCTTTACTAGATGATGCAATAACAACATCTGGTACAGCGGAGGTAGCGGGCGGGAGGATCCGGCGACAATCCGCGCGCTTTGCGTGAAAAAGTTCAGACCTGTATACTGTTCACGTAAGGGAATCAATTATGCCGAATATTCAATTTGGTAAAAGTTTTACCGAACATTCGGCCGAATGTTCGTATTCGTCGAAACCCATGTTCGGCCCATCCCTACTATAGAGGTGATATTAAAAGGCTTGGCATTTTCCAACTACGGTGTTTTCGGTCTATCCTCTTCATAAAATGGCAAGATCGTGTTCCCAACTCGGATTTGCTAAGGCGCACTAAAATGATGTTCATGGAGGTGATTTTTATAAAGACCCTACTGAGTTGGTGTGGTCATTTACAGTACATGGATACCAGTAGACTAACGGGGAAATGTGCACAGGGCGGGCAATACCTGCGCTACAAAGACGTCCTCAAACGTCACCTTACGACGTATGGCATACCCGTTGATCGGTAGCAGGAGCTTGCTTGAACCCGAGAAAGGTGGCGCACTTCAATCTACAAAGCAACTGAATGCTTTGAAACAAATCGTCTTTGAAGACCTATACAAGAAGCGCCAAATTCGCAAAAGTCGCGCCAAAGCCTTCTTATACCTACACATACAATGATGCTCGGTGTGACCGGGTTTTCAAGACCAAAGGTTTTGCACGTCATCAGAGAGCTCAACAAAGAAAAGAAAAGAAGTCTGGGTCGCTGTCGCCGGAAAAAATGAAGAGGAGAATATAGCTGCAGCAAACGGGTATTTCTAATATCAATGTGAAATACATGTCAGTTCAGATTCAAACCCAAACCTATAGGTAATTCAGTTTATTCATCGTGCCTTTATAATGTAGATCAACTTCGCCCAATCACCATTCAGATCTGCAAATTCTAAGGGCCACGACAAATCCGCCACACGACATTGGCTGACAAGCTAACTATGATATAATTCCTTGCAACAATTAAATCATGTTTTATAATAAAACTGTTTAGGTACTTCTAAATATGCTCCAACATCCGGCTGGCCTCCAGATGGCCTTGTCAGCACACTTTCTATGACAACAGACCGAAGCAAAGTAATTAGAAATAACGTGACACCAAATTTCGATAGTCTTCGTTACCTTTTTGTTCGGCTTTCAACCAAAATTAAAGCAATAATTTGAATAAACCATTTAAAAGGAAAACAATCACAGCTAAGTACGTTTTACAAGTTACCGACTAATAGTCGACCAACTTACATTTACAGTTGAAAAACATGTTCTCTTACACATTCTGTATGGAAGAACATGTTTTTCAACTACAATGTTAAGTTTGTTCTTGGGATAAATTCATACCAACTACGGAACTCATCATTGTGCGTGGTCCGACACGCACTTGGCCGGTTTTTATAATTAAATTATATAAGTACTATGACTTTAAGTGCCATGCTCACAGATACCCATAGACTTAAGCATTACCTTATCTAATACTCAAAACTAATTAGAATATCTTGTCTAGTGAAATGAGGAACAAAATTTAAGTGTACCTAACTGGATTGTAATGTTGACATTTGCTTGTAATTGAGTTACAAGATATCTGGGGCCCAAGTCTGCTATTTTTATAAATTCGTTACTTCAACACGATCCCATTGTCATTTTGCTAAAAGTTCGTAATCTGCTAAATTCATAATGGTCGATCATTGGTCGGTCAATGGTCTCGTAATAGAATTGTATTACAATGGCATTTTGAACATTTATTCATGCCAGATTTCATATAGAGTTATATTTTTACATATTATTTATTAGTGTTATAAGCAATCAGAAGTAGTAGGAAGTTAGAAGCTTAGTAGGAAGTTTCATTTGTCATTATACACGAGATTACCAATTCTTTCAATAGAGTGTCAGTGGCTGACCATTGGAAAATCATAATGACGCCATTATATTAGTAGATTACCAAACTTGTCAAAATCAACAATTATGAAATCAATGATAGACCATTCTGACACTATTGTAAAAGCAGACTTGAGGCCCTGACTTACACAGTAATTCTAAGTTATTTAACTTTTTACTATTATTTCTATTATTCATTCAATTAATCTTAAAGGCATAGCATGACTTTTCAAAAGTTTTACTTTTGTATACACGGCCACAAATCAAGCTATATATTTCCAGTTTAGGCTGATCTCGCATTGTATAGGATTTTCGTACAATGAGAGGTCAGCTTATACTGGAAAAATATAGCCAGATTTGTGGCCATGTGTACAGTGGCCAGCACATCAAGCTACGCGAAACTGTCAAGCACGAAACGATTTTCAACTTTAAAATTTTGATGATTAAGTTCAAAATCGAACGAGAAAATTTGACAGTTTGTGGAAACTTGATGTGCTGGCCACCGTACCTATTATGGAAGCTTTGTACCAAAAACAATGAAGTCCCGTTCTGCGTCAATAAAGTAATGGTATCAAATAAAACAAATTAGACTTTTTAATTATATTGAATATAACTTTCATCTTATGCTATAATCAAAATGCTGCTGTATTTTGTATCATTTAAGCATAAGCAGAAGCATAATCAGCCTATAAAGTTCCTACTGCTGAGAGACAGGCCTCCTCTCGGTGAGAGAGAGCGTCCTATAATCCATCATTTTAGCCATTGGTTCCCAAAGTTGACTGGACCGCGACCCACGTAACAAAAACTTCCAAATTTGGGACTCACCTCTTGGCTGTCATGGAGAAAAAAAGGGGCATAATAGAACTATATGAATGAAGGACTGTTCAAACATGAAAAAACATCCTGTTAATATTGAAAATTGAATTACCTAATTTAATATAAGGAGTGCTTCATTGTGAAGGATGATTTTGTTTCAAATTTTTTGTCATTACAGCTTTAGTTTCAACTTCAATTTTTGTTACTTTTATGATGAGTTTGACACGTCCAATTTACTTTTGTATTGAGTTTTAATATTAATCATAGCTGAAAATCTATTTTTCAAAGTCCACCCAATATTCACTAGCGACCCATCAGTGGGTCGCGACCGATAGTTTGGGAAACCCTGATTTATTTATTATTTATTTATTTATTTATTTAAAACTCTTAAACTATCATTACAGGTTTAGAAACCTAATGCGATAGCTAAGCCTACTTATAATATTAACAATTTTAAATAACACTATTACTAACAATTACAAATAACTACACAATTAACACCAAATTACTTATAACTAAAACAATGCAACCTTATAATTATAACAATGAAATATTCACCGAAAATTAACTTAAGTATACTTTACATTCAAAACATAAAACAATAAAGAAACAATAAACATAAAATTACACTAATTGTTGCTTTCGTAACATATTATATATAAACTTACTCTTGCAAGTTCACTAAAGTAACACGAAAAAATGTCCAACCTATTCTGAATTTCGTTAACAGTACGAATTGCTCGCGTGAGAGGTGCTTTGGCCAGCAGGTTGGTTCGGGCAGTTGGCACAGCCAGCAGTGGCGGGCACCGCCGCCTCCACACGTAGCGGTCCGGAACAGAAAACCGCAAGCACTGAAGCACTCCCGGATTGTGCTCCTTGCCCCGGAGTAATTTAATTAAATAGACGACAAGAGTAAACTGTCGTCGCACCCTTAACTCATTGTACCCGACCATGCCCAGTACAAACAGGGTGGGGTACATCAGCGGATACAATGGATAAACCCCGTACAGTCTGAAGTACAAGTGACGCGTGAACTTGTTCTGTACGCGCTCGACCATGATAGAGTACTTGGCTTCATGTGGAGCCCATATGACCGCACCATACTCCAAGTGACTCCTGACTAGAGCGTCGTATAATACCCTTATAGTCGTAATATTAGTGAACCCCTGTGACTGCCTAAGTACAAAGCCGAGGTTTCTGTACGCTTTCTTGCATATCTTAATGATATGCTCGCGAAACGTAAGATCTGGAGTGAGATATACCCCTAGATCCCGCACCTGCGTTACTCGCTGCATGGGTATCGCCTCTGCTTTGTACTCATAGCGGATAGGGGTGCGCGCACGACCAAAGGATATTACCGAGCATTTGGACACGTTGAAGTACAGCTTATTGTCATGGCTCCATTTCACCACTCTATCAATGTCACCCTGGAGTCGTTCACAGTCTGACTCATCCCTTACCTCGAGCAGCAACTTGAGGTCATCTACAAACAATAAACATGAGCCATGTCTGACGACCTCCGGCAAACTGTTTATCATTATGATAAATTCAAGAGGTCCCAAATTGCTGCCCTGGCTTACTCCGGACCTGGTGAAGTACGGCCTCGACTCGTACCCATTGTAGTTAACGTACTGTTGACGGTCTCTCATATAGCTGACAAAGAACTGCAGTAAGTGCGGCGTACATCCTACATCTGCCAGCTTTCTTAATAAGACATCATTGTCCACGGTGTCAAAGGCCTTTTTAAAATCAAAGTACGCCGCGTCTACCTGTACTCCAGCGTCGACTGCTGGTATAACCTGTGCCATGAAGTTAAGCAGGTTGGTGGAAGTGCTGCGTCCGGGCCGAAAGCCGTGCTGCGCGTCCGACAGTTGCGCTTGGACTTGCCCCTGTATGCAGCGTTGTATAGCGGCTTCAAAAACTTTTGCCGGCGTCGACAACACTGCGACTGGTCTATAACCGCTGACATCTGGACCTGCTTTACCCTTGGGTACTGGAACGACACGTGTAGTCTTCCACTGATCTGGGAACGTCGATTGCTTTAAGCACGAGTTATATATGTAATGCAGCGGGTTTGCTAAAACTCTAGCACAATCTCTAAAGAGAAACGCTGGTATACCGTCAGGGCCAGATGATCGTTTTGGCTTGAGGTTCGCCAGCGCATCCTGCACATCTGTGAGACTCAAGGTCTCTATATGTACCCGTGCACTGGTAGCACTGCCGAACTTTGCCATCGCCGCCTGAACGTCTAGTTGCGGTGGTTCCTGACTATATACCGACTCAAAAAATTCTGCGAATTCCCTAGCTATACTATTATACTATTTTATATCAAGGGTTTTAAGGCGAGATAACCGAATTTTAATGATTTTATACTGAAGATCACGTCTAATAGTAGAGTAGTGTTAACGATTTGGTAAAAATATATGCTAAATTAGAACATTTTTTAATAACATAATATATTAATATTTTAGAATATGTTCATATTACATAGTGACATTAATTTGTAAAGTTATATCTAACGCGAGTAAAAAACTGAGAATCACGCAAAATCTATCATGCCTATTTTTCTTCTGCCTTATTAAAGATATTTTAATTATTGATCTTTTAGTATACGTGTTTTATTAAAATACCCTTTTTTATGTATAGTAAATTAATAAAGCGTTTTATTTGGGACAGCGCTCCTGGATGGGCGAGTCCTAATACTGGCTGAACGTACTACGCGTTGCGTGAGCTCAGTACAGAACACGCAAGCTCGAGGTCACTGGCATATATCTGCGTCTTAACGCATCTAACAAATGCACAATTATTTATGAGTATTTAATCTTTTATGGGCAGGAAAAAACTGAAAATTAAATGACTCAAATTAAGATACAACGAAACCAAATTATATTACAAACACAGAACTCTATACGAACGCGTGTTTCACGCGAACTTGACCAAAATAATAACAAAAGATTTCGGTTAGAAAAATTATCAGGTCAGAGATCTAAAGTCGGACTAAGTAAGTGTGGTCCACCGGACGTCAATTATCTATACATATAAACAAAATGGAAGTGTCTGTTTGTAATGTCAAAATAACAGCTTTTTACTAAATGCTGATAGTATATACGAAACTTATAACAAAAAAAAATCTCTCTGTCTGTTTGTTCCGACTAATCTCCAAAACGGATGGACAGACTTTGACGGGACTTTCACTGACAGATAGCTGATTTTATAAGGAGTAAGTAAGGCTACTTTTACTATAAAAAAATCCACGCAGATGAAGCCGCGGGTAACAGCTAGTATGAAATAAAGGCACTGTCAAAGTCAACTTACCGTGGACTTGCGGTTGACTGTACATTGTTACGTCAAACAAAAGCACTACTGAAATATTTAATGCCTATCATGTAAGGCAAATTGTTTCACTTTATTGTATCACCATTTACTTATGTAATTTCATTTTTTCATGTATTCATTACGTTTTCTTCGATTATTGTGTTACTTAATAACTTTAATTTGATTGTAATGGCAACAATTTTAGAGCCGTGATATTATAATTGACCTAAATATTATGTATTATACGTTACCGACAGTATTTATTAATTTAAGAGCTCTCGTTGTTAGCTGTAATAATCTATAGTCGTCATTTATTTTCGTTGCTTATACAGTTAGCATGTAAGTATCTATGTATCTATTATATAGCATATATCTGTGTATCTATTTTAGTATAATGTACCTACTTCATCATCATCATTTTTCATCATTTCAGCCGAAAGACGTCCACTGCTGAACATAGGCCTCCACCAATTGCGGGGGTTTGCCATATTCGCCACGCTTGGCAGGCGGGTTGGCGATCGCAGTATGGTGTTAAAAATGCATAGAGAACGCTGCTACCCATTCTCTAGTAAGTCCCTTAGTCGCCTTTTACGACACCCACGGGAGAAAATGGGGTGGTGCTATTCTTTACGTCCGGCACCACATGGAACTCCGGCACCACATGGAACCTGTACCTACTTATATAGTTTTATTTACACCAATGAAAACCCCATTTTATGTCCAGAAAATCACTGTTCATTCCAAGGTTGCCTGGATATTGCAGTAAGCGATAATGCCGTCCATAGTACCTATATTTTGTAGTGTTTCTTTGCGTCATGTTTACTGCAAATAACGTATTTTATTTATTTATTTCCTTCTTTCTTTTTTTTCTTATTTTCTTCCTTCTTGTATATTTTTTTCCTGTGTAATGTATAATCTGGTGAACAGTAAAGTTTAAACACATGCATGCGATTCTTGAATGTAAATAATTAAACGTATTTTATGGCATGTTATTATTGCTCTTGAACGTTCCAGAAACTTACATACACCGTGTAAATGGGGCGTTATTAAATTTAGCGAATTGATTGTTTGGCGAGTTGAACATTTAGGTAGATATGCAAGAAATCTGAAAAAGATGCGACAATCGCAAACAAATATGGTAGGTAAAGGCAGGGAAAGACTCAATCTATTAAATACGTTGGTAGAAATGTAACACAGTTAAAATATCGTCTAGTCAATTTTAAAAGCTAGATTTTTGCGACATTAAACGAGAGTTATTTTTTTTTTTTGTTTGTTACTAATTTAATGTTTTTTTGTTTGAAGAATTTTGGCCTGACGTTGCAATTTTTGTCAGAAGGAAGCAAATTTAATAACGGCCTTCCACAAAATAATAAAACTAGCAAAATCTGTTCTTTACCAGTACAATAATGAAGTCAAGCTCGGTTTACCTTACAATAAATATCTAGATACGCAACGCGATAAGAACATAGCTTTAAATGATACTAACTAGTTTGAAACAGGCACTGTGTAATATATCACGTTGCGCCGGCGATCAACAGGCTTGTTATAAAATGAACCCGCTCGAGATTTACACGTTATTTATGTCAATGAGCTAAGAAACCATTTTGAAAGTTGGATATTTCCAAAAATAGTCGTTTTCTCGTAAATTGTGGATGCCAAGCTTCACAGCTTGGCTCATCGCCGCAAGGTTGCCTGCTTGTCGGTCTTCTACAGATTGTACTTCGGAGACTGTGCCCATGAACTCCACGACCTCATTCCACCGGCCCCCTTCTACCATCGGACATCTAGACGCACTGCAAGTTACCACCCCTACCTAGTTGATATTCCACCAACTCGCACTAAGCGTTTTCAAACGTCTTTTATAATGCGCGCAGCAAAGGAGTGGAACTCTCTGCCTGCGTCTGTTTCCGAACGCATACAACCCTAATCTATTCAAAGTGAGAGTGAACAGGCTTCTTCTGGGTAAACTCACTCCATCGTAGACTTTGTCTCTGTCATCCAGACCTAGACTAAAGTCAAGAGCAAACTCATAGTAGATTTAAAAAAAAAAAAAAAAAATTGTAAAGGAATTTCCACTTTTATGGGACTTAATTTATTCCTAAGATTACTAATATTAAATCTCAAATTAATGACCCAGTTCTGTGATGAAATTTAATTCAAAAGAATGATAATAACAGTTTAATTTGAAACATTCCTTGATCTCATAACTTCTCAAACGATAACTATGTACCTACGAGTACAAGGTAAATATTCTGTTGCCTATAGTGTGCAACTTACCCAAATTAGTGTTGCTAAGCGTGATGACCGTCCCGAATCCTAAATGTCCTGCCTTTGATGCTGCATACTGATCATTAGGCCGCGAGCACTTTGGACACGAATGTGTACGCACTGTTATACCTAGATAATGCTAGTAGATTGGCTGACCGCTGCCCATACTTGCCTGGTCAGCATTTATGTACTTAGACGATGGCGTCTTCACTAGGAGTCTGGGATGGACAGGCAGTTCGGTCTGAATCTCGGTACGGGTCGGAGGTCCCTAAAATATTCTATTTCATTTTTGTTAATAAATCCTGTACTAAGTTCTAAATCATTAAAACTCTGTTTCCAGTTAATCAATATTTTATTTTTTTTAAACAAAGTTCCAGAGTCTCGTATAATAGTACCCTACGTAAACGTACGATTGTGGTCGTACGAATTGAGTGCGCAGACTGAATAGGTAGTGTCCGTAGTGTTCCTTTAAAATCCCAACAAGCTCGGATTGTTATCGGACGTCGGAACTACATGTATTATCGCGGACAGATGAATCGGCTCACTTTCAAAACAAAATTCCGTGCTCACGGTGCACACATCTGGTTACCTCCCCTTTTTGCATCGACCAATAAAACAAAATAGGTACACATAGGTATATTTTGTTTACATAAATTTCTCAGCCTCTGTTACAATAATCACTAGAGATCGGATAATCGGATGCATATTTACCTAAAGTTAATTATTGGCTATGAAGTATGGAAGCAGCTTCTTAAAATATATTTTTTTGGCAATGCATAACTAGCCGGGTGTATAGTATGAAAGCGACTTCTAAAACATTATTAACCCCTATGCAAATATGTGTATGTAGGGTGTAAGAGTAGGGGTGGTGTGTGTTAGTTAAAATTAAAATAAAACACCGGAACCCCGGGATTTATTCGATACAAAAGCGCTTTCCATAATAGCAAACATCTCAACTTTAGGTGAATATGCATCCGAATATCCGATCTCTAATGATCACAGATGTCTGACCATCCCTTTTCGACCAATAGGAATATAACAATAAAAGACCAAGTTAAGTTTAAATTGATGAGCTTATGTAAGCGTTACTCTAGCGGCCAAGCACTGCAAGCAAGAATAGTTCTTACGGTGGTCAGATTCATCTGTCGGCGATAGTACGTATACGTACGACTAACCCGCACTCAGTCTGCGCTTAGTGCCTGGAAGGTCGGGACCGTTCGAAACTGTTCGTACGTGTTCGCACGAATAAAATTCGTACGAAAACGCGTCGAAAGTGCGCACGGCCTTAGCCTTGCTAATTACATAATGCGCTGCCAGTATTAAGGAGGAATCTGTCACAAGTTATATTCACACCTTTTTCGCACGGATCAGAGCCTGTAGCTTTAAATCCCCCTGATAATAATCATAACCCTGATTTTATCCAGCCACCGACGGTCCCTTGCCATCCTCCCGCCGACGCTGTCCTAAGCCGAGGTTCGTACCCCACAGGGGGTGCCCTTAGCGCGCAGTCGTTTAGTTTATAAGTTTTTACGCCCTGGCTGGAGGCATTAAGTTTCGATAGCAGTTTAAGGTTACCACAGGATAGTTTAAAGAGTCTCAACCTCTCATGGTTAACTCTGAGCTGCCATTAAAAAAAAAATACATTTCCCATAAAATTGCAAACCATAAAATCCACCATCAGCCACGTTCCGGTAACATTTTGTCAAGCATCATTGGCTTGGTTGATAGAAATCTCACGGCGTATTTTTCCATACAGGGCTTGGCCCTTTTTAACCTTGCACACTAAGTACAAGGTCCGAAAGTAAAAAGTCGTTTCTTCTTAAACGTTTTTATCTGAAATGGTCCACTTTTTCGAACCGGCATTGTTTGTTAAGACTTATGTAAGCCCAGAATTAAGTTGCTTGTTACAAAAACTTGCAATTGTAAAAAGAAATAAAGTACGGTGTTAAGAATTAAAAGTGTTAAGTAACGTCACACATCTGAATTTACTTATATTGTGTCGAAATCAAAACCCTTTGTAGGTAGCAGTTTTTAACACGGTATATAATGACTCAATTTTGGCGTTTATGTATAATCAATCTGACTAATTCGTTTTCATATTCAGCTATAATGCATGATGACACTTACTATTAAATACTCAACAACTCTTCAATATTACTCCCAAGCATACAAATAACGTTCAATAAATAATTCCAGACGATACGTCTGCGATGCACGCTAGGGACATTATTATGAATGTGTCGAACACGACCATGTCTTGTCAATTTCCTCAACAAATGTTCCTCAAATGTGTCATGCATACAAGCGCGCACATGCGTGTGAGCTTGTATGTTAAACACCTGTTGGACAACAATATTGATCGTTACATGAAACAAATTACCGGTTTTTTGTCAACAGTTCCAACACTTATGTATGCTAATGTCGTCGGATGGTCATACTTCATACTAATTTAATTCCAGAAGCTCGTACGTGGTTAATGACTACCGAGCTGTCCGATTTATTGGAATGTTGTCACCTATAAATTCTTGGATGGGTGGTCTTGGTAGCCCACTACCAAGACTTGGTTGGTTGGTTATCATTTATCGATAAATAGATGGAAACACCACAGTTCACTGTGAAGCTCCTCCATACTGTGGAGTGCCACGAATGTTTACGATAGGTTATATTTGCTGAACAGAATGAGAATCAGCCCCGGATCTAGAATTTTTTCGAGGCGGGGAAAAAACTGCCGTTTGCAGCCCCCCGCCAATCCTTTATCCTATAAGTTTATCTATGAACCCTTATTTTTATTTTTTTTAATATAAGATATGTCGGACATTTATTTTAATTAAGATAGGACAGGATAGTGTTCGAGCCTTTGGTTCTGTAAACATATATCTATGGCCTTATCATAATTAATCTGATGTGTGGTCAGATTTTTGATTGCTAAGATCGCAATCGCGAGACTCGACTTATGCAGATAAGCTTAACACCAATTAAGACAATCTTGAATGCAAGAGCGAGCGTAGCGAGCGCGCAAATTTTAGTTCCCAGTTAGATTTTCTTTTGACCCTTCATACCAAAATAGGAGTTAAGTACTTACTTAATTGGCTTATAGAAACGTTTTAAGAATCAAGAATTACTGGCTGCAACAGTGAGAGACGCGAGCTCGAAAATTTTGGCAGCAACATATTTAGTCAAATTGTCGCCAAAACTGTTAAGAAAAAACTGCAAAAAAAAATAAGAAAATCGTGTCAACATTGTCCTTTCAGCCGTTGGTAAGGCTGGGAGGTCCGGAAATTAAAATTTTAAAATCAAGGATGTTTTTCCTTCAATTTTTGACCACAGAGGCACTCACCTGCCTATAGTTCGCCGTGACATAGATCTATTGCAAGAGAAAGAAAGCTATACTTTTTACATCGTCGAATAAAGTGGAGCATATTTAAAAAAAAAAGACGGAGAGTTCCTGGTAGAATTCAACTGCGTCCACCCGCAAATCGCTAACACCGTTTGACGATAATCACGTAGTGATTTCCTCAGTGCGCCACCCGCAGAGAAAGAGAATAGTGCTGCGTCTTAGTTATTGCAAAGTTGCGGTGCGCTGGGTGGTGCATTTCTCTGCCATGCTTGAATTTGCCGCCCCCTGAAGTTGACGCCCTGGGCATAGGCCCCGGTTTGCCCTCCCTACATCCGGGGCTGATGAGAACCATTATATCCCTTCAGAAATCCTGAAATTCCTCTCCCTGCAAAGTTGACCTGGGTTTCCAGAACCTATAAATGTTGGTACACATATCTAGTCCCAAAAATATGAGAAGCGAGTTTCTTCGTACATACTGCAGATTCAGTATTTTACTCAATAATCAATATATAAATTATTGCTTGCACATGTGAACTTAGGTGGTTGTGTTTACAAGAATATGATTATTGTGGACTCTGTCAGGGACAACAAAAGTAGGAGCGAGGAAAAGGGCTTTTATTTGACTACTTAGTTGTTATAGGTACTATTATAATGGAATTATTTTATAAAACATGTAATTTAAAACCTGTCATTTAAATAATCATTGATATTATAATAGATAATAGAAATTTGTTTTAATTCATTTATGAATGTTCGAAATCTTTGTTCTTAATTTTTTTCTGGTAATTTATTATATATTTTTTATACAAACTGTCATTTAAAGTATGCGTTTAAGAAACAATATCACACACGCACATTAAAAATATTACATCTATGATTAGTAGCTCCACGTCGCACGTCGCTGGCAATTTGGCGAATTCAGTCACTATTACCGACCAGAAGAAATATATCACTACCGCTATGGTTATTTAAATCACATACTATTACCTTCTAGCCACACTGCATTGGGTAACAATTGTTGTGTGTTACATTTTCTTTATTAGACAACGACCTACTTTACCTGTATGTACGTATCTGCTTTTTAGTTAATTTGAGTTGTTTAGTATCTAACTATTCTGATTTCTTTATCTTTAGAGCCCACACGATGCGTTGTGGCGGTGCATCGCAAATATTTCACCGCATTGGCACACGCCGTCACCCGGGCGTTGTGGCGCCCGTAACGTTGTTACATCGCAGCGACGCCGACACCGCAACGCAAGGATTTTACCCTGCAACGAGATATGAATCGATGCAACTCCGACGCGGCGGCGGCGTCGCAACGCGTACACCCCTCTTCGTCTCATCTCGCGGGTAGCAAGTCGGGCAAGTCCGGTGTACGTCGGTGCGATGCCGGAATGCACCGAATCACGGAATGCGGTGTGGTATACCGTGTGGTGTTTATAATTTTTTTGATATTAATTTTTATTGTCTGTGATTAATATAAATTTAACTCACACACTTATGTCTATGTCTAATTTTTTTTTTTTGGAAAATCTTATACAATGTTTGTAAATATGTGAGCAACATGTACCTATCGCATTTATTAATTTTTCTGTCATTACTTCACTTTTCATTCTTTTTACCAATTGTGGTAAGTAATTTTTATTTTTATTCTAGGTACATCGTCTTCACCTATAATTATTAATTAATGTATACAAACTATTGTTAACATTTTAAAAGAGTAAGTATGGAGTTTCTTGCCCATTCTTCTCCATACATAACTACATTTTGGAAGGCGCAACTAGAATCAATTAACTATTCATGTAATTTTTGACGTTCAAAAGTGCATCTTCGTGCCTATTTGAAATAAATGGTTTGACTTTGACTTTGACTTTGACCATAGATATTTGTATGTGGGACGCCGCAGCGACACCGTTCCGGCGCCGCAACGCATAATGTGCATCGGCCCTTAAACCTTTAGAGTAGATCTCAAAATAAAGAAGTTGATTAGCACAATTAGCCTGTATTGTTCCCCAATCCTGTTACAAAACGCCTCCTCTCTGTGAGAAGTGGGCCATAATCCACCACGCGGGCCCAGTACGGGTTGGTAGATGTCACATCTCTTCGAATTTTTGGTTCTAGGATATGCTAGTTTCCTCGCGATGTTTTCCTTCACCGTTTTGAGTATTGATGAAATAATTTACACAAAGTATAGCGCCTGTCTGGGTTCGGACTATACCTAGACCTAACTCATAGGTCGCGGCCGTTACCACTTAGCCAAAGAAATTGATTACAAGAAGGTCTATCTTCAAAATACCTTTCAATTTGTAATATGTATAACTAGTATAAAAATGTAATTTGTGGAGATAAATAAACATAATATTAATTAATTTTTCATAATTAATTATTAAACTACTTACTGCATGAACGATGAGAAAATTCAAACGGAGAAACGATCAAAAGTAGATACCGAAAAGGCAAGAATAAAATATTCCTTTTTTTATACTGAAAATACTTTACTCTTAATAATAATAGTACATTACTTACCAAGGGCTGTAAAAGAAAGAAAGCCCGAAATCGCAGGTATTTGTGACCCGAGCCGCAAACGAGGGTTGTAAATATGCGATAAAGGGCTTTTTTTTTTTAGTACACAATTTTACGTCGTCACCTGGCCATAATACGAATTTTACCGTACGCTACGCGTAGCTTGCCGTAAAACTCACATTATGGCCAGGTGTGACGTAAAAAATATTATTTACAATTTATTACAATTTGTATTAAAAAATCACAACAATAAAAATAAGCATTAACTAATAACTAATAACAGCTGCCTATTCCATTGATTTATTCCTCGTCAAGGAATCGACACAAGGACCACACCTACAGAGTGATCGGAAACCGCTCAATATAATATAAATAGCTTTATTTAATGATTACTTCAATGAACATTAAATAAACAAGTTTTAAATAAGAAACATTAAAATAATACCTGACTCAATTAAATGAAAATGAAATGTTTAGTACATAAATCAACGAGTAAATTATACAATTAACATTAAAGTATAAAGTGTTAACTATTATTTGATTAGGTTGAATTCATTACAATATTGATTATTATTTAATTGAACGTAGAGACTTTTGTTATATTATTGGATATTTGATAAGAAATCAAAGCCAGAACCACTGCAATGAAAACTAGTTAAATTCACGTGTGTATGAAGTTACAGAATGTTCTTATAAAATCAAAATCAAAAGTCATTTATTCAAACGAGGCTGAGAGTCAGTACTTTTCGATAAAACCCAAAACGTCCGCCCCTCACCACTTCCTAGTACTTTCATCATCATCATCATTTCAGCCGAAAGACGTCCACTGCTGGACATAGGCCTCCCCCAAAAGGAGGGGGGGATTTGCCATAATCGCCACGCTTGGCAGGCGGGTTGGCGAACGCAGTATGGTGTTAGTTGTGTTGCCCATTCTTTAGTAAGTCCCTTAGTCGCTTTTTACGAACACCCACGGGAAGAAATAGGGTGGTGCTATTCTTTACGTCCGGCATCACAACACTTTAGCTGGGATGAACTCCCCAGCAGCACAGCTGTCTGTTCAGCTAGAAAAAGTATTTATAATAAGGAAATGATAAGTATATTCTTTGAAAGCTAAGAAAAGAAGCTGCCTAGTGAAAAACTGTTTCATGAATAACAGTTTGTATACCCAGGCAATTCCAGACATATTATAGAGGAAATTTTCTAAATCATTTCTATAATAGAGAACGTACGTAAGTAGTAGTGGTAATGCATCATGAAAGATTACGGCTGTAATTCAGTTCAAAACACTAGCTTCAGCCAGCTCCACCCCCAAACATACTCCATTATCAGTTCACAATTACCTAACTGCCATAATTAGTCAATTAGCCGCACCCGATAAAGAAACAACATGGCGATAAAGTCTTTACGTCGAGCATCACATAACATCTCTTCGTACCAAGTCGATGGACCATTTAATGATCGATTACGTTTGCTTACAGCTATGTATCCAGTTATCAAGTTAGTTAGTCAGTAATCGAGCATTATTATAACCGGTGTAAAAAGACGCTTAACGAAGCCGAGAGTCACTTTTACTCCCCGTTATTGTGATATTTTTTGACGTGACAACGACTAATAAATCGATGAACGCCGGCTGCATGAACGAAAAAGGATGACTCATTGTCCCGTTGCGCCCATAGTCCCGTTACGCTCTTAGTCCCGTTACGCTCATTGTACGAATGAACGCCGGCTGCATGCACGAAAAAGATGACTCGTTGTCCCGTTACGCTCATTGTACGCTTCACTATCGTCCGTAAACCAACTTGAAATAGAAAGAAAGTTTAGTTTGTGAACAAGGGAATCGGCACCATTGACTAATTAGAATAACATAGTATCACGCCTATAGTCTTCCAAGGGTTAGGAAGAGGTGTTCCAACTTATGGGTGTACCTATAAGTACACCCATTTTGCAAAATCAGCCTACAATATCCCAGTGGGCCATGGTCCACCACGCGGGCCCAGTATGGGGTGTATTTCACATGTCTTCAATGAGCTATATTTTAGTCCCATAGGGGGCGAGACAATTGCCATCAACCGGGCACAAATCCAGACTCCGGACTGCTACTGAGAAATTCCTGATGGAACTCGCTTCCGCCTAGCATTCGGGATTTAAAAACATGTATCTCTATTCAAATATCGAGTAAAAGAGCATTACCTTTCTTCTCAACCGTGAAAGCATTTTATGTATATAATAAATATATGTATTTATATATTTTAGCTTTATTTAAGTAAGCTATGTTATATTTAATACTTTAGTTTAAGACTTCGCATATAATTTTTTTTTTTTTTTTTGTTCTCACACATTATTGTCCACATTCCTTTTTAATTTCTCCTATCGCAGGTCTGCTGAAAGAAATTACCTAAGAAATAAGCAGTACCTTTGTACTCAAATTATAATTATGTCGTATCTCTATGTATTTTACTATGTGTACATAGATAATAAAATAAATAAATAAATGAATGAATAACACTCTGCCCGACCTGGGAATCGAACCCAGGACCTCATGTTCAGCAGTAGCGCTTGAGACCACTAGACCAACGAGGCAGCCGTATTAGAATAGTATCGATCGTTGCCACTAGTACCATTAATTTTAATAGTTCCATGACGGAACTACTATGTTTCTTTTTTAATCACTAGTTTCATTTTAAAATAATCTTAGGCATAAGGGGGTTTATGTCCCAGATACAATCCTAGGCAAATGATAATGAACCGCGTCTAACTTCGTTCTTGTCAATTTCAGTCCAATGTCAGTTAGAGATTTATTGTTCAAGTCAGTATTTCAAGATTGGTCAAAAGATCAAACTCAATTAGGAGAACTGTTGTGAAGTAGTTGATTAATACAGTCCCTTTTAATTACATAAATACGCCAATAAGGGCTTTTTAAATTCCAAACCGCGATAAACAGAAGTTTTATTTCAGTCCCGAAAAGCCGATAGAAAACTAAAACCAAACCACTTTGTTTTTATTACGATTATTTAATAAGCATTACATCATTACTATAAAATGATAGGTGCCTACCTGCAGTAGGTAACCTAGTAGGTAATCGAACACTCGAATACGACTGCACGACCGAATAAATTGACACTTGAACTTTTGATTTGACCGCAGAGACTGTAACACTTGAGTTCCTATCTACTTTGTGAATGCGATATTATGTCGGTGTTACGATTATGGAGGATAGGGTTTCATGATTTTACGATTTACTGAACAATTAAGATTATTTTTTTTAATATTTTTAACTTACGTCTATCATGGTAACCTATTGCGAAAGCGTACATATCTAATCTTATTCTAACTTATAATTATTATTATAATTACATTTTGTAACTTATTACAAATAGGGATGCCTCGATAAGCCTTTTTGCCGATATGATACCGATACCGATGCTCTTATAAAAATATCGTCGATACCGATACCGATACCGATACGCTTATTGAATTCAATAATGAAGGTAAAATAAATAAAACACAAGTCAGGTTATTTTTTTTATTACCTAATATAAAAAGAACAAAGAATAGGACAAACTAAATAAAACCGACAGGTTGAGATTAGTTAATAATTTTAGTAATTAAAATTAACATTGATGAGATTTTTGTTTAAAAAACAAAGTATTCTTAAGTTTTGCGGAGAAAGGCGATTTCGTAAATCTGTTTGAATAAGGCTTGCGGTGGTCTCTCAGATGCGACAGAACTCATTTGGAAACTAAAGTAGGTACTTCTGCGCCAATTTTTTCAAGTTTGGGTATAAGACGTCATTGCGTTAGAAAACGAATAGATCTGCGCCTTCCAATATATCAGGAGACCTTAGGTATCTCTCGACTTCTTCTTTGAGAGAATTACAGCTCAGAGTAGACAGGGGTTCATCTTCCTCGGACTCTCTAATAATATTTTCACAAACGCTCCAAAGCCCGCCCGCCACTCGTAGGCATCTCAGAACTTACAGTTATAGTACTAGATGAAAGATACATTACATTTTTAAAACGCAAAATTTTAAAAGTATCGTTGAATCGGCCATAAAAATATCTCCGATGCCGATATATCGGCAACCTTCGAGTATCGTCGATATATCGGTATCAGTATCGGTATCGGATGCATCCCTGATTACAAATAATGCATTCTTTGTGAACTCACTCAGAGAACAACCAAATAGGTCCGAGTCACTAGCTATCTGCTGATCTATTCTGTAAAAATCTCACCGTGAAAACTCAGGTGAAGTGAGCATCAATACACAGTGTCAATCAATCACTGGAATGATAGCTCACTTCACTTGTGTTTTCACGGTGACTTTTTTTTTAGAGAATAGCACTGAAGGTTAAGAGTGCGGAGTGCACGCGTCAGTGGCGCCTCACTTATAAGATTGGTCTGGAAAGTAATAGGAAAGAGATTTTTTTTTAAACCCTGTCCGGAACTAAATTCGATTATCTGCTACAAATGCTTAACACCTTAAGGCGAGGTTCTTCGAGTGCGCATTTTTGTTCTAGAGGTGGCAGCTGGGCGCGAGTAAATTGTACCGTGAATTTCGTTAATTTTGGGTTGAAAATTATATGTTTCACGATATTAACAATCTTAAACGCGACGGACATAAGACATTACATCATCATAGACGTTTATTTTGATGTGATTTTCAATACATAATGTGGTATAATATTGAAATAAAATGATATTAATCTACAAAATAAGGGTATGTTTGGTTTTTTTTTT
This sequence comes from Dryobota labecula, assembly GCA_947523025.1. Taxonomy (NCBI): domain Eukaryota; kingdom Metazoa; phylum Arthropoda; class Insecta; order Lepidoptera; family Noctuidae; genus Dryobota; species Dryobota labecula. The sequence continues at coordinate 8,126,367 of OX383292.1, forward strand.
TCTATATATAATTATGCAACGAATACCCGACGTACCTACTGAAAGGTCACAAAAGCAACATATAATTTTTTCACGTGTTTAATCACTACCGTTTCTTAATAAAATGACATTAAAATCACATTTCCTAGAGGTTAACTTGAAGAACCTCGCCTTAAAATACACAGACAACCAATTACAAAATGGTTTATCAAAGTGCTAAAGAAAGAATATAAAACACAATAGATACGCATTCAGTCCGCCACCCGGGATTGCATGCACTTAAGCAACTAATTAGCTACGGAACCCAATCCTTCACCTATATTCATAGAAATCTGATTTCAACGGCGTGACTAAAAGGGAGACACTGTTTCATTGTGAGTATTATAAAACATTACCGCGCTTGCGCTCTATATCAGCGAGTTTCGTCAAATTATGATTTCGCGCTGTCGCACATTTTCATGTCGCCAGCGCAGGCGTACCAAGGCCGATATAATAAAAGACGGAATCGGCCAAAAAAACTGTAGCAATAGTTACGTAAATGAGTGAGAAAGTTATGTGAGGTTGGGAAGTGAATACTCCACACACTCGGCCGCCCCATTAGCCGTCGGAGTGGAATGGCCGCGTGAAACAATACACCGGACAACCGGTCATTATAAATACATAATGTTCACAACTGTGTGCGGAACTAATACTTTAATGAGCGTACCAGTAAGTGCTGAATTTGATTCAGAGAGTATTTACAGATTGAGATTACGTCATTCTGTCAATCGACAGCTAGTTTGATGTATTTACGTATTTGTAAGTTAGGTTATTTTGCATATAAATTGGTTTCAGTTGCAATTTATGATATGTGGGAGTATCAGCTGCGTAATTGAAGCAACAAATGCTATGAATTCTTACGCGTTTCATTTAAAATTGGTTTTCACTGTGTTATAGAAATAACCATTTTCCAATATATATATTATTTTTTTTGTTCACACACTATCTCCCATTTTGTTTTTTTTGTTTTGTTCTTTACACTTTTTTCATGATGTATATAAAAATGAATTGACGTTTGTTAGTCTCACCAAAACTCGAGAACGGCTGAACCAAATTGGATAATTCTTTATTTTTGTGTGTTCGTTATTGTCAGGACAAGGTATGAATTGTTTTTTTTATATATGTACGTTCAGGTGTTCAGCAAGGAGTTGTGAAATTCAAACAGACCATACGTCATAATGTCAATGTGGTATGCGCCAGGGAAGGTTTTAGGTAGGGTAGGTAGGTCGGGTAAGGTGTAGGGTAGATAGGGTAAGGTAGGTAGGGTAAGGTGTAGGGTAGGGTAGGGTATGGTAGGTAGGTAGGTAGGTAGGGTAAAGTAGGTAGGTAGTATATGGTTTTTTTATCTTTTTATTTTTTTATTTAGGAAGATACGGTAAGGTAGATAGGTAGGGTAAGTAGGGTAGAGGGTATATAGTGCTATCCGTGCCAAGCCGGGCCGGTAAAGCTAGTTATTGTATATATTTATATAGATAATTATAACTTGTTTTATGTACCTACATATGTATGTATTTATTGTATAGATGTAAATGGTACACCACAGACTACCGCAGTATTGTCTCTCCTTCCCGCTTAATCCATCCAAAGGTTGTCTTTCAAAAATGCTTTTAGCGATAAGACTGCCCGTTGTGTCTCCCCTTGTAAAATTTCTACATAATTATATATCTGTATTTTCTATGGTGTGCAATAAAGAGTATAATTATCTATAGGAAAAAAAAATAACGTGTTACATATTCATGACTAGTACATTCCTATCAGACCAGCTTTTTACATTAATTTACTTTTAATCTCTAACATCGGATTTTACCGAAAAAGCACGAAGAAAATCATAAAAAGGTTTAATACATCATGTCACACAATCTAGGGCAGTCATAAAAGTAAAGTTTTGCAATCAACAGACTAGTCTGACACTAGACACAGCTTACGTATTGCCAAGTAATAAAAATAAATTTTATTACCCGAATGTTTGATTAGCTCCCCTTTCAGTTTTGACATTTGTATTACACAAATAGATATGAATATCAATGTAGGTACAAGTTTCACTTATGAATGATTGCGTACTTAAAGTTACATGTTTTTGCTACTTACTTGTCTTCAAACGATACCGCTGAAACCCTAAGGCAGGGACACACTTATCAGTAAAAGCGTCAATCCGCTTTTGGTTATGATGTTTTGATTACACTTGTAAGCGTATCGCGAGTTAGCGGTAAGTACAGCCTACATCATCATTAAGTACATAACTATTAAGATAAAAGATGAAAGTTTTCATCTTTGAGAAAAGTACGAAGTTGAAATCACTTAATGTGAGCACTGATAGTTACACACTCTTACACAATGCTTACAAAAGCTGACTAAATAAATTTTAATTTCTGGATAATATTTACATAATTTAAAAGCTAAAAAACTTTAAGTCTTAAAATAAAAATTATTATTATTAATTATTTGTGCCGTGTGGTGCCGGACGTAAAGAATAGCACCACCCCATTTCCTCCCGTGGGTGTCATAAAAGGCGACTAAGGGACTTACTAGAGAATGGGCAGCAGCGTTCTCTATGCATTTTTAACACCATACTGCGATCGCCAACCCGCCTACCAAGCGTGGCGATTATGGCAAACCCCCGCCAATTGGGGGAGGCTTATGTTCAGCAGTGGACGTCTTTCGGCTGAAATGATGATGATGATTAATTATTTGTCTCTGCATCACCCTGAGGTTGACTGGTAGAAAATACCTCAGGCATTAAGTCCGCCTTTGTACAGTATTTTTTTACTTGTGTATAAAGTTTTAATAAATAAATAAATAATGTACAAGTATATAAAAAAGGGAGGGGAAAGAATCAAAGGGCATTAAAAAATTCGTCCGCATCGCTGTTAATAGGAAATGTGCCCAAAAGGCTGGCAGCATTGCCACGTTGTATGGCAAAACTAATTATTTGGTCAAGAAATAGGCCAGCCCTCTGGTCACGTGAAGAGTCGACCATCTGCTTGGTGATTACTCGAAAAACTAAGAGGGCACTCGGACCCCATGGTCCTAGTGTTTCAACCCCAAACGGCTCAAACTATAGCTCCCAATAGGATTGTTATATTTGCGCCATTGGAGATTTTCTGCACCTGCGGCAGCCGCCCAGCACATCCCCTCGTGCTAGGAGGATGGCGCAAGGGTGTCGACACAGGTTGCATCAAAATACATCCTAACTATTATAAATGCGAAAGTAAGTTTGTCAGTTTGTTTATAACCTTTTCACGCCTAAACCACTGAACCGATCATCCTGAAATTTTGCATACACGTTGTCAGGTACAGAAACGGACATAGGGTACCTTTCATCCCGAATAAAATGCTGTTCCCGAGGAAAACAGCAATAACGTTATTATGGTAATAGATGGCGCCACGTGTCTTCCGAATCATGATTGAATTATATTATTATAAAAACTATAGTAGTGTGTTAAGAGTTTTTTTTTTTAATTTATGCTCGAGCGAAGCCGCGGGCGAAAGCTACTAAAAATAAATACTGAATTTATATCTGAAGTATTGATGATAAGTCTTTTAAATATTATATAGCAATGTATTATTTACTAACAAAATGCTCACTAAACTATGTATATAAATATGTACCTATCTATGTAAATAGATCATCATCCAGAAGGCGTACTGAATTTTTTTATTTTATCTTATTTTATTTGGAAAAACAAACAATTGTACATAGTATATTATAATCTAAGATACACTGTATGCTATCACTGGCCGACCCAGACGACCCCACTACTCTCCTCCAGGAGAGTCGTAGGGAAACTAGTACAGTTCGCAAAATAAGAATACACAATACACGATCGTCATTCCGACCGCACCGCCGAGGCCCCGCGCGAAATCCCCGACTAGCGAATAGTCCCTTGCCACCCTCTCTCCGACGCTGCCCTAAGCCGAGGTTCGTACACACAGGGGGTGCCCTTAGCGAACAGCAGTCGTTTAGTTTATAAGTTTTTACGCCCTGGCTGGAGGAATTAAGTTTCGTTAGGAGCTTAAGGCAGCCACAGGAAAGTCCGGTTAAAGAGTCGGAACCTTAGTGGTTACACTCTAGTTAAAAAAAAAAAAAAAATATGCGTAAGTAAATGTACAATCCACTACGTTTCCTAATGTTACCAGTTTACAAAAGATACAGTTTTGGTAAAATTTAATAAATAATTATTTCGTAATCTTAAAACCAAATAGTTAATAGTTAACAAGTAATTAAATAAAACATAGTAATTAAAAAATTTGAGCGAGGCGCTTAATAGTTTGTTAATTTGTTTATGTTTTAAAATTAGTTTCATTTTTCTTTTCAGCAACGTATCATTTAATAACACTCAATTTACTTCATCACGATAGCTATAAAAATATTTGTTAGAAGACTTAAATTGTCTGAGAATTAGATTAGTTTACAACCAACAGGTAAGCAAAAAACTTTGGTTAACCTTCACCTTTTGTTTAATCTACCATTGCTTCGTACCTAACCTTTACGGTCTAGACTCTAGACACAATGTTTCATGAGGTTTCGTACCTAATTCATTAACAACTCGAGTTGAATCTAATTGCAAAATGTTTCACTTAATTAAATTTAACAGTTGTTCTTGTCTTTTTGTGTAACTTGATTCATCCAAACTAATATCCATACTAATACTAATATTATAAATGTGTAAGTAACTCTGTCTGTCTGTCTGTTTGTATTTTACGTTTTCACGCCTAAACCGCTGAACCGATCGTCATGAAATTTGGCAGAGATATAGCGTGGGATATGGAGAAGGACATAGGCTACTTTTTTACGCGATAACCGACATCCACGCGGGCGGAGCCGCGGGCAAAAGCTAGTAATATTATAAATGTTAAAGTAACTCTGTCTGTCTGTCTGTATTTTACGTTTTCACGCCTACACTGCTGTACCGATCGTCATGAAATTTCGCAGAGATATAGCCTGGGATATGGAGAAGAACATAGGCTACTTTTTTACGCGATAACCGACATCCACGCAGGCGGAGCCGCGGGCAAACGCTAGTATCGTATAAAGGCTTCCGCAGACAGGCGTGTCTCGACAATAGAACAATTTGTATGAAAATTTCATGAAAATTGTTCTATGAGAATCGCGACGCACCGTCGCTTCGTCTGCCTTAACTTTGGTCGAATAACTTTGGTATGTGGGGTAACCGCCGCATGAGTCGGTCAAGCTACGCTTGCCGCGGTCGGTTCATGGATGGGTGACCGTCCATTACATATGAAGACCCTCCGTGCCTCGGAAAGCACGTTAAGACGTTGATCCCGGCTGTCATTCTTGGATTTTTTGACAGTCGTTACCGCTCATTTGACAACCAGTCTTAACAAAAGGTATCGTGTTTCCCATTACTGGGTTGTGGAGGTCAGATAGGCAGTCGCTCCATGTAAAATACTGGTATTCAGCTGCTTCCAGTTAGACTGGAAGCCAACCCGAACATAGTTAGGAAAAAGCTAGGCAGATGATGACGTCACGTAATGTACTTATAACTTATGTCAAAAAAGTATGTTTGGCAGAAATCTCAAAAAAAAAAATAGAATTCCAATGAGTGTATATATAAGATAAAATTATATCATCATCATCATCATCATCATTTCAGCCGAAAGACGTCCACTGCTGGACATAGGCCTCCCCCAATTGGGGGGTTTTGCCATAATCGCCACGCTTAGCAGGCGGGTTGGCGATCGTAGTATGGTGTTAAAAATGAATAGAGAACGCTGCTGCCCATTCTCTAGGAAGTCCTTTAGTCGCCTTTTATGACACCCACGAGAAGAAATAGGATAATACTATTCTTTACGTCCAGCACCACACGGCACATAATTCAATTAAAAGTACTAAACAATTTTTTTATTTATATCTCTATATACCTCGAACATTCAAAACTTTAAATAAAATGCCGCCTTTAGAAATGTCAACAGTGTCAACTTGATATTAAATTGAACGAACTATTTATCAAAATGAATGAAGAATACGATGTTGCCATACAAATAATCTATTTTCGTTATTCAGTTGACATTGATCGTTGATTAGTTAATTTTATCGCAATCGCCAATTCAGCAACCCAATTTGATTTGGCTGTTCTGTTAATTTAACAGGTTTGTTAGTTGATTATAGATTTGAATAGCCGTCGAGAAACCGGGCGTTAGTCGCCTTTTACGACACCCACGGGAGGAAATGGGGTTGTGCTATTCTTTACGTCCGGCACCACACGGAACGAAAATTATTATTATTTAAGACTAATTGGTAATCGAGCTTTATATAATACTAGCTGTTGCCCGCGGCTCCCCCCGCGTGGATGTCGGTTATCGCGTAAAAAAGTAGCATAATATGTCCTTCTCCATATCCCAGGCTATATCTCTGCCAAACATGACGATCGGTTCAGCGGTTTAGGCGTGAAAACGTAACATACAGACAGACAGACAGATAGACAGACAGACAGAGTTACTTTCACATTTATAATATTATTAAGGATAATCTACATCTACATCTACATCTACACTAATATTATAAAGAGGAAAGATTTGTACCTATTTTTGTATGTTTGTATGTTTGTAATGAATAGGCTCAAAAAGTACTGGGCCGATTTAAAAAATTATTTCACCAATAGAATGCTACATTCTTCCAATTTGACATAGGCTACATTTCATTTTGAAAAAAATTAGGGATCCTTGGTAAAATTTGAACAATGTAACCGAAGGTGTAGAAAAATGAGTCTTGAAATCTCTTTCTTATTGTCTACCCCGTGCGAAGCCGGGACGGGCTGCTAGTAATAAATATATTTCTTAAAAATCTTGTAAGTGTTTTGCCTAACATTGTAAGAAGAAAATGTATAAAATATTTATTGAGATTTCATTTGTTAACATTAAATGTTGCGACATGTAATGATTGCTGAGTGTTTTAAAATAATAAATGTCTAAACTGTGTGTTGAAATAAAACTTAATAAATTGTTTCATAAGTTCAAATTGTAAACAAAAAAAAACAAAAAAAACCGGCCATGTGCGTGTCGGACCACGCACAATGAAGAGTTCCGTAGATGGGATGAATTTATCCCAAGAAGAAACTTAACATTGTAGTTGAAAAACATGTTCTCCCATATATCCCAACCACAAATATTCTACGTAAGTTGATCGACTATTACTCGGTAACTTGTAAAGCCTACTTAGCTGTGATAGTTTTTCTTTCAACTTCGTTGTTATATACTATTGCCGTGATTTTTTCAGATATCCGTAAACAACCATTTAGCTGGCAGGGGGGAGACACTTGACTCTAATCTAAAATTAGCACTTTAAACCAAATAATTACGCAAACAAAAATCTAAAATCAAAAATCCGAAGATGCCCCACACCATGGGATAGACGAAAAAAGAAAATATCATCCCCACTTTACATGCAAGAGAGAAACTATACAATTTTAGTTTTTCAATATTTATTTTACCACTTTGTGATTGTAATGTGTACCCATGCCAAATTACAGGTTTCTAACACTCAGAGTCTCTGAGCTAAGCTGCGGACAGACAAACGGACATTGCGTAACTTTTAACCGCCTCTGTGGTCTAGTGGTAAGATCACCTGTCTCGACCCAGTCGTCCCGGGTTCGATACCCAGCGGGGGCAAAATCTTCTGCTCGGTTTAGTTGGTGGTAGGGCTTGTTCTATGTCCGCCTGGATAGCTACCACGATCTTATCTAAGTCTGTCGCCATAACAACAATGTTAAAACAGCATTGTTGTGTTTCGGTAGTTAGAAGTAGGATATAATAGCCAGTTCCTCTGTGGTTGAGGATTCCAGGTGAAGCTCGCTTCCATCTTCGGCCTTATCATCACTTACCACCAGGTTAGATGAAGGCCAAGAGCTTCCCCGATGTGGATTAAAAAAAAAACTATAAGTGCTTCTTGTTGACTGCGGAACCCTAAAAATAACATTAAAAAATAAAAATAGGCAGTCTTATGAATTCCTAACAGAGGTGAAAACTCAAAACTTTGGAATAACTGACAGTCTGGCGTCAGTTTAATAGAATTTACTCTGTAGTCTGGCTCAACAGGTTACGAGCATGTCGTCCATTTCGGTGACGCGAACCCACAATTTTTTCCCCTACCTACCAAAAATCGCTCAACGAGGCTAAAGAAGTTTTCACTTAAAAAACAAAGAATTCTAATGTAGACATGCCTTGTCTATAGTGTTTAATGCATTATCAAACGCGGATTAGTTTAACATTTAAAGTATTTAGCGAAGTGTTAGGCCAAGTAGCGTCAACATAAAAACGGATTACCATACTGTGTCAAAAGCACTAGACCGGATTACGAGTATCACTTATTTTTTGACAAAATTAATTAAATAAAATTCAAACATTCCGCTATAATTTCTGACACAAGTCGACTATGGACAAATCACTATGTTGAGGTTATGATTGAAATCTAGTAGGCACGCTAATGTCAGTTCTGCATAATTGGTAGGCAAATATAAATAAAAGTGGGCTGGGCAAGTTGTTTTGAAACAGGGTGATATGATAAGGACAGGCAGCCTTTTAATAATAGTACTAAAACTACCGTAAAACTAGACTACCTTAAATGTCAATCATAACAATCATACAAGTCTATCCCAGAGACAGTGGGACGTGCCGCTCTGCAGTGCAGCATTATACGGAATACTCAGTTAAACACGTCACATAATACTGTTGAGCGTGCGCGTCTGCTGGCTGTGGGTGAATGGGAGTCAGGCTTGTGGCTTCAGGCGCTCCCGTCATCCACCATAGGCACTATGATGGATGACTCATCGTTTCGGCTCGCTACGTGTCTCCACTTGGGCGCACCTTGTGTTGCTCCGTATCGCTGTCACTGCGGTGATGCCGCCGACAGCCTCGGATACCATAGCCTATCCTGCTGCAGGAGCGCAGGTCGCATAGTACGGCACGCCAGCATCAACGACATTATTCGTCGAGCCCTTGTCACCGCCGGCATACCAGCTGTATTAGAACCAAGCGGCTTGGTACGTGACGATGGCAAGAGACCAGACGGCATAACTTTGTAGCCTTGGAAGGTGTGTAGGCCTCTGGTGTGGGAAGTGAAATGAAATGAAATGAAATCGTTTATTCTGTAAATAGGATATCGGAATCACTTTTACACGTCATATAAAAAATATAAAAACAAGCTTGGGGAAGTCGACATTTCTTATCTGACTATCCCTGAGAAGAAATGGCGAAACAAACTCAGGGGTTAAAGTCTCTTTTAAAGTCCAGACATAATCTTGGTCAGATCATGTGAGGACCATGTAGATCCATGTCTGAAATGGTCTTTTGAGGGACGCAACCTGTGTCGACACTCTTGCGCCATCTCATGTTTCAAGCACGGCTGGCTGTGCTGGCGCTGCTGCTGCGGCTGCTGAGCTCAAGCGGCGCAAATACTGTAACCTTATGGGTAACTACAGTTTTGAGCCGTTTGGGGTCGAAACGCTCGGATCATGGGGCCCGAGTGCACGCCCCCTTTTTAAGAAAACTTCTCTCCGACTGGTCGACACTTCACGTGATCAGAGGGCTGGCTCGTTCTTTGGCCAAAAAATTAGCATTGCTATCAACGTGGCAATGCTACCATTGCAATTGCACGTTTCCGGATGACAGCGATGCGGACGAGTACTTCGACGCCTAAGTGTCCTTTTGTTTTTCTTTGTTTTTTTTTTTTGTGTTTATATATTTCGTTAGTCTTTTAATTTAGTACCTAGTGTAAATAGTTAGTTGCGACATATATTGTATATTCTGTAAATAAAATAATAAATATTATTTCTGCCGCCATACAACAACAACGGTGTTCCAAAAATCCTGTCCAAAAACACATAGTAACACAAATATTTTTACGTTCATAAATATTGAAATAGGATTCAAAAGCGGTGACACAATTATTCTGTTCTGTTTCGTGCAGCTTAAGATTTATCTGGGCACTAGTGATTGTAACAAGTATTACCATAAACCAAACCGACCTTACTTTGTACTTATATACCTATACATTACGTATGTATTATATATTATGTAACTGCAGCACCTATTTTAGCGAATACCAAGTTTTTATTAAGAGCGACTTTGAGATTTATTAATACGTATCATATGTGTATTTTTATTTGCTTTCCTTTTAAGTATAACATGTTACTGTTTGTCAACGAGCTTATTATACTGGCCCAGATATAATATAATGTGATAATATTAAAATTGTATCAAGATTTGTTTCATTAGGGGCAACTTCAGTTATGAGTTGTTATCCATTATACTTATACTTAATCAAAGTCAAAGTCAAATAATTTATTTCAAATCACCACAGAGAAGGCACCTTAGAACATATAAATTAGCAAAAAAAAAATAGAAAAAACGTATGGAGAAGAAAGAGCAAGAAGCTGCACACTTACTCTTTTAAAATGTTAATAATATTTTGTATAACAATTAATCAGTCAGTGTGTGAGTAATCACAGAGTGCAAAATTAATATCATAAAAATAATAAATTATACAACTAAATTAGCAACCAGTTTGATTTTGTCTCGAGTCTAGATTGTCTTATGGAGCCAGTACTAGCATGTTTCCAAGCATTCTAATCTTGGATATAATCCTCTAATTTGTATTATGCTTGTTTACAAAGTGTGCTTTTAATAGAGTTTAAAAGTTTTCTTTCATTTTATTTTAATAAACCTTGTTTATTTTGTAATTTTAAAAAGATTGTAATATCTCTTGCCTTTTGTAGACTTATAACATTTTAGTAACAATTGTGTCTTAGGGCCGGTTGTTTCAAACAGTTCGTTAACGTAACATACGTACGTCAAATAATAACGATTACATAATGATGTTTAACGTTCATTAAATACAAAGCGTTATTTCACTGCACAAAAAAACCGATCGTCAAATTTCAAATGTAGAAGAATAAAATAACGTTAACCAGTGGGTTACTGTAATCGTTATTTTTTAACGAACGTTAAGGGCATTATTTTATGAAACAACGCTTTTTTGGTTTGACGATAGTTAGCGCCATTTATGACGTATACGCGTGCGTCTAGTAGATGTGAAACAACCCGCCTTTAGAGACTTCGGAGAGGACTTAGAGTTTAAGAGAGTTCGGAGAATCGAACTGAATGGCGTACAATTGGAGACGCCTATATCCAGCAGTGAACTGCTGTAGGCCGATTTTGATGCCTGTCTATTTATATAATACTAGCTGACTGGACAGATGTTGTCCTGTTAAAACAGATTCAGTTCTTTCCTAGAACTTGATCGTATCGCTACCTATTGGATCCAATCATGAATCTAAATCATTCTCGAATCCTCTTGAACACACATCAAAAAAATTGGTCCAGCCGTTTAGGAGGAGTTCAGTCACATACGTCACGCACAGAAGAATTATATACAGGGTGTAGCGTAAATAGTGGCCCAACGTTAAGAGGTCGATACACCGTATATTCAGCTATCACATAACACAGTGTGAACCAGTTTTCTTAGTTCTTCGATTTTTTTCCCTTGAAAAATTTACAGCTAGCTTTATTAATTTGGCTAAAAAAGCAAGGTGTAAATTTTTCAAACTTTTTTTCAATAATATATTTTTCGGAGACCTATAAAAATTGTTTAAATTGTGGTATGTGATAGCTGAATATATGGTGTATCGACCCCTAAACGTTGGACCACCTATTTACGCGACACCCTGTATATATATATATATATATATATATATATATAAAAGATGTAAATACACTTTTACAGCTAAACCAGAAAGTCTAGCTTTGATTTCAATTAAACCATTTTCAGGCCGTTTTGATACTTTCTGACTGTCAAAACTCTTTGCCAAAGACTTTCTTTGGCAAAGAGTCGAACAGTTAGTCAGAAAGTTAAAGTTGCTGCACATAATCACATAACCAATTTGACTGTAAAAAGCACATAGACCTAATATGTGTTTCCAACCCAGTCAAAAAAAATCCAACCCAGTCAAAAAAAATCCAATGCACAGTTGCGGTCAAAGTTAATGAAAAAAATCTAAGTATAAGAAAGGTATAAAAAAAATTGTTAATGAAACAAAGATATACCATTCTAATTCCTTGGCCTTAAATAACATGACTTTATTAATCTACACAAAAAATAAATTATTTCGTCGAAGTAATGTACACAAAAACAACGTAAGTAAGTACATAACATAAATTAACTTGTCTGAAGTAATCGAGATTTTTGCATGATGATGACATACGCTATTTGTGAACGGTTAGCACTTATTATGATACCGTCATTATCATGATCAAATTAGTGAGACAAATGAGGTATGTATTTTAATTTAAAAACCTTTTTAGATTGACCTGAGAATCTGGGAAAAAATAAACAGCAAATAGCTTAATTTGTAACTTAGCTCATTGTCTGGTCAGTCGAGTGCCAAGTTAGACGTATTCCACATTGGGACCCACTTAAACGGCACTTGGGTAAAGGATTTTTCGCAGGTGCCACCTCAAATGGCACATGCGAAAAGTATGGACAGGTGCCGAATGTGGAATACCTCAGGTGCCGTTTAAGCGGGTGCCCAATGTGGAATACGACCCAAGTTAGTTCCCTTCGTGTACACAGTTATAAATTCAAAGTTCATTATGCACCAAATAGCTTGTATACTTTCAGTTCGTAGGAGTCTACGGATCATCATCATCATTTTAGCCGAAAGACGTCCACTGCTGGACATAAGCCTCCGAATTGGAGGGTTTGGTAATCGCCACGCTTTGCAGGCGGGTTGGCGATCGCAGTATGGTGTTAAAAATGCATAGAGAACGCTGCTGCCCATTCTCTAGTAAGTCCCTTAGTCGCCTTTTACGACACCCATGAGAGGAAATAGGATGGTGCTATTCTTTACGTTCGACACCACACGGTACGGTACTGTGTCCACGGATAGATAAACAATAATACTAATACACATAGATACCCACACAGATGGTTTTGGGCCGAAAGGTTCTGGAATGGCGACCGCGTACCGGAAGACGTAGCGTTGAAAGGCCACCCACAAGGTGGACCGATGACCTTGTGAAGGCCGCAGAAATCCGCTGGATGCGGGAAGCACAGAACCAGTCGAAGTGGCAGTGCTTTGGGGAGGCTTATGTCCAGCAGTGGACGTCTTTCGGCTGAAATGATGATGATGATGATGACTAATAGGTACACGTACATAATCTCACGCTTGTTTCCTATGGGGGTAGGCAGAAACTACAAAACGCCACTTACTACGATTCTGACGATCCGATGCGATCTAATCTTGATAAATCATAACGTATCTAGATATACTATGTTACTAGCTTTTGCCCGCGGCTCCGCCTTCGTGGATATCGGTTATCTCGTAAAAAAGTAGCCTATGTCCGTCTCCATATCCCAGGCTTATTCCTAATATACAGTCACTTAACATACATATTATTACACTAGCTTCTGCCCGCGACTTCGTCCGCGTTAAATTTCTTGGTCCCCCGACCCACCCCGTCGCAACAGATTGCCTGCCCGTGCTTTTACTTCGTTTTCGCATAAACTTTCATTTTTTTTAAATGGTGTTCTAGTTAATAGTAATGTAATTCTTCCTCAAGAATTGGGCTGTAAAATGCAAAAAGATTTTTTCAAATCCAATTCGCAGTTCCAGAGATTAGCACGTTCAAAAAACAAAAAACCGGCCAAGTGCGAGTCGGACTCACGCACGAAGGGTTCCGTACCATCCATACAAATCCTTATCCGTACTAATATTATAAATGTGAAAGTAACTCTGTCAGTCTGTCTATTTGTCTGTCTGTCTGTCTGTATGTTACGTTTTCACGCCTAAACCGCTGAACCGATCGACCTGGGATATAGACAAGGATATAGGCTACTTTTTTACGCGATAACCGACATCCACGCGGGCGGAGCAAAAAAAACGGCAAAAAAATCATGTCCGTTGTATGGGAGCCCCCCTTAAATATTATTGTTTTCTGTTTTTTAGTATTTAATGTTATAGCGGCAACAGAAGTACATCATATGTGAAAATTTCAATTGTTTAACTACCACGGTTCATGAGATACAGTCTGGTGACAGACGGACAGACAGACAGACAGACAGACGGACAGCGGAGTTTTAATAATAGGGTCCCCTTTTATCCTTTGGTTACGGAAAAACTAACTCTTCAGCTTTAGAATAGACTACCTCGCAGAGTTGATCATTATTTTGCTGCGGAGTTATTATAAAACAGTTATATCTCCTAAGATATTCATTGAAATTAAATGATGTAACAACTTTGTTCAAAATTAAATACTTGAGATGAATAACGTATTTATTTGGATAAGGATTAATACCATGTTTATGAAAACTCCTTCGCAAATAATGCATTAATTTCGAACAAATTTGATTACCATAAAAAAGGTTATAGTGAGTAAATCTTAAAAAATAGAAATATGCTGTCGTGGACTTTTTTTTTTGAAAATTTAAAGAGGAACAATTCCATCATACATGATATTTGCGTAACTTAAACCGTTTACGCAGCGCACGCAACGGAAGCTCTCAAAAAGGAATAATTTTTCCCGTTTTTGCAACATTTTCTCATTTATGCTCCGCTCCTTTTGGTTGTAGCGTGATGTTATATAGCCTATAGCCTTCCTCAATAAATGGACTATCCAACACAAAAATAATTTTTCAATTCCAACCCGTAGTTCCTGAGATTAGCGCGTTCAAACAAACAAACAAACAAACAAACAAACTCTTCAGCTTTATATATTAGTATAGATTATGCTTACAAACCACTCCTAGGACCTCCCGCAACGTTCTGAAGATTTTTGCACTTCCTGGGTCAATATGGTATAGTTGTATGCTTGCCAGCAATTTATTGTATTTACTACGTCCGGTGGCCAACACATCAAGTTACCACAACATGTTAAATTTTCTCCTTCGATTTTGAAATTAATCACAAACATTTTATTGGTTAAAATCGTTTGGAGAAATTTGTCAGTTTCGTGAAGCTTGATGTGCTGGCCACTGTACAGTGTACAATGGAATATGAACGTCTAAAGTATGAAGAAAGTTAGAAACCTAAAAATATCTGACACATCATAATCGCGTTTATTACCTGTGAAAATTCATATAATTACAATCTAGTTATTCATTAACAAAAGAAAGGCTTCACTATCACATAATTTATATTATTTTAGCCTGATTGTGATTACATTGTGACCTGTCTCACGAATTAAAATTAAAACTTTCGACATTAAATAACACGCCATTTCTTCAAAGTAAAAGCGTCCATGTTGTATGGCTCCGAAAGTAGCGATAAAATAAGTGATCATGGCTAGTTTCACATTTATTACCGTGACTTGTTTATGAGATGAGTATTAGTTGCATATTCAACCTCACTATAAACTGTTGTTACTAGGTTTTTAAAAACAACAGTGTAGTTATGCTTTAATTAAGTGCGCTATGACAGTTATGTAATAGATTTTACAAATTTTACAAAAGTAGGTTTGATCTCGAAACTCGTAAGTATTTCGCAATCAATAACTAACAATTTGCAGACATTTTCAGTCTAAGGTCAAAAGATTATTGTTAGTGAACAAAACAAGAGTTTTTAGACGAACTGAGTTAACCCTGAATTCATTTTATTCGGCCGTCATGAAAATCAAATTATTTTAACCCTTCTACTGTTACATCTGAATGTTTGTAAACGCACCCACAATACAGGAGAAATTCCTAGCGGGCAACGTTATTTATTTTTATTTTTATAAGTAAAAAAATCTGCCTAGCCTTTTCCGAACTATGTTGGGGTCGGCTTCCAGTCTAACCGGATGCAGCTGAATACCAGTATTTCACATGGAGCGACTGCCTATCTGACCTCCACAACCCAGTTACTGGGTAACACGATACCCCTTGGTAAGACTGGCTGTCAGACTTTTGGGCTTCTGACGACCCGTAACGACTGTCAAAGATCCACGAATGACAGCCGGGACCAACGGCTTAACGTGCTTTCCGAGGCACGGAGGAGTCTCGGTATGTAAAGATGGTCACCCATCCACGGACCAACCCCGGCAAGCGTAGCTTAACCTGGCGGATCGACCCGTGCGGCTGTTATTACTTAGCCACGAGCTCCTCCTATTTTTATAAGTAATAAAATTAAAATATAGGATAATATATTTTTATTTTATTACTTGCTTTTTACTTAGGTATTCATTAGTATACAAATACATTATTTAACGTAAATAAAACAATACAAAAAAATTGCGGCGAAAAATTTCTTCCGCATCATGATCTATTTTGGAACGTTCTTTAACTCCGATTCTCGCTTGCTTCGGGGCCCAACACTACCAATTTATAACGTCTTTGTTTCCGATTTTCCTAACTTGTTCGCCATATACTACTTCATGTACTAACAAATAACAATAACAAACGTTAACTTATATACTTCCTCATACAAGTTTCATAACTAGGTATTAAACTAGTACTCGTAACATACATACTTGTGTGTTTAACTGACGACGCTTGGCTGCTGGTTATTATTTTGTTATTGTTGGAATATGTTATTAAGCATTTTGTTAGGGCTTATAATATGTACAAGTTCACGGCTAGGTCAAAATTGGGGTGAAACAGCAAAAGATGTTTGATTTCGCAGATTTAGTTTGGTACTAGCTTTTGCCCGCGGCTCCGCCCGCGTAGATGTCGCTTATCGCGTAAAGAAGTAGCCTATGTCCTTATCTATATCCCAGGCTATATCTCTGCCAAATTTCATGACGGTCGGTTCAGCGGTTTAGGCGTGAAAACGTAGCATACAGACAGACAGAGTTACTTTCACATTTATAATATTAGTATGGATGGATATGATAGTTACTTAGGTATTAATGTGAAACTATGGCGCAAACTACATCCAAACTCCTTCCTATCCAGCCCCAAAAAATGCAGCCATAGCGACCTCTGCGTTGCCACCAACGATGCCAAGTTTTGGGCCAATATTTGTGGCATTGACACAACAAACAAGAAGATAATGTTGAACGATTGATAGTAGTCTAATATCAAACTTAGCAGGCTTGTTATACGTAATACAAGTTTAATATCACACCTCTGGGTAGTCCCCCCTCTTTTACAGTAACCCCATAAACACACATAGCACACTTCACCAGCCCAGCCTGTCCCACCTTGCTGTCCTCCCCCCAGCGACACCCTAAGCCGAGGTCCGTGCCCGTGCCGTGGCGTGTGGGGTGCCCTGAGCGTGCAGTCGCTTAGTTTATACGTTTTTGCACTGGCTGGAGGCTAAGAGATCTCTTAAAGCAGCCACGGCAAAGCCCAGTTACAACAAAATACCTTGTGACTTATTGCAATTAAATGATAGAAAATTGAAATCTCCTATTAAAACTACACTTTGTGAACTAGCAACAACTCCAACAGTCCACTGCTGAACATAGGCCTCTCCCATGCTGTGCCACAACACCCTGTTCTCCGCCTTCCGCATCCAGTCTGTCCCAGCCACCTTTTTGAAGTCGTCGGTTCATCTAGCTGGGGGATTGTAAACAAGCTTATCACAAATTAGAGGATTATATCCAAGATAAGAATGCTTGGAAACATGCTGGTCCTGCTCCATAGGACAATGTAGAGTCTAAACAAAATCAAACAGGTTGCTAATTTAATTGTGTATTGTATAATTTTTAAGACATTAATTTTATGATAAGTTTAACTCGCACGCTGACTTTTTAATAGTATTTTTTTTTTTTTTTTTGTAAAATCTAACAATATTTATAAATATATGAGCACCATGTATCTAACACATAATTAATTGATCCGTCATTGATTCATTTTTTATTGTTATTTCCTGTTGTGGTATGGTAATTTTATTCTGGACACATCGTCTTCACATGTAATGATATAATTGATGTATAAAAAGTATTGTAAAACAGTTAAAAAAAATAACGGTGGAGTTTCTTGCCCATTTTTCTCCATGCGAAGCTACCTTTTGGAAGGGGCAACTAGAATCAATTTTATTTCCGTGTAAATTTTGACGTCCAAAAGTGCCATTTATGTGCCTATTTGAATTAAATGCTTTGACTTGGACTTTGCCCGGTCACGACCTCTCAAGGTCAATTACGAAAGACTATTTAAAAAAAAAGTCCTTTAACTGCATACAGAGCGTAACTGCGAAATCATCGGCTCCCATCCATCCATACGACAATCACAAGAGACAACACAGCACAGCTTCCACTTCTATTCACTAACAAAACAATGCTAAACACTGTGAAAACGAAATTCAGACAACATTCACCAAAATGTCAGAGAACATTCCTTAAATTCAAACAAAACTCGTAAATAATATAAATCTGAATGCTGGTCGCCTAAGAACACGGATTTGATATACATTGCACACTACCCACGACAGCTTAACAAGTCTAATAAACTACAATACGTATTGTACATATACATTTACAGTACATATCCAGTATACCAGTACATTACCCTTTAGACCTGTGAGAGAGATCTCACACAAAACAATATACCTTTGTTTAATAAAAAGTTCACAATTAGTTCATTATTTAAACATAGAGATTGTCCGATTGCATCCAAATGAAACTTTTCAAGTGAAATGTTTTAATACATCACAGTTTAAAACATTTGTAATCTTTTTAATGTGAGATTTTTTCGCGAAGAAAGAAATTGTGCAAATGTCGGCAGAATGTAATGTTTGGTGCTTGTATAATGCGAAAAAATGTTAATTTCTTAAAGATCTTAGGAGGATAGTGCACATACAAGTAAACGAGGAAAATTGTTATCATTGTTGAGGAAATTTATATCAAGCGAAAACCGTGTGGTGCCGGACGTAAAGAAGCTATTCTGTACGTCCGGCACCACACGGTTTTCGCTATACTACGAGTATTTCTTCCCGTTAGATGTCGTAAAAGGCGACTAAGGGACTTACTAGAGAATGGGCAGCAGCGTTCTCTATGCATTTTTAACACCAAACTGCGATCGCCAACCCGCCTGCCAAGCATGGCGATTATGGCAAATCCCCCCTTTTGGGGAAGGCCTATGTCCAAAAGTGGAGAGGGTCTTTCGGCTGAAAAGATGATGATGATGAAAAAAGTGCCATTCTAATATATACTAACAGGCTACAGCTAAATCCTAATAATGTAGTCAACATACCTACTGATAAGTCCATTATTGCACTCAATGAGCAAAGCCCACAGTTTTAAAATCATTTACCGACTTAGACTTAGGTACCTACTAGGTAGCAGCACCGCAGTGTCCTCACGGAGGCGATCGGTGGCGGCGATCTCTCGCGGCCGGCCCTGGTCCAGGCCATGGTCCGGAGCGAGAGTGCATGGGAGGCAGTCACCTCCTTCTGCGAAGCAGTAATGCTCGCGAAGGAGGACGCGGAACGCGTGAGGGAGCGGCAGTCTGTGCGCCCTCACGCTCCTAGCCGCCGCAGGAGACGCCCTGTGGGTGGCGGGAATCGATAGCCCAGCCACCGTAGGCGCGGGCTTTCGGACGGCAAGCTATGGGTAGCTCGCCGTCCAGTAAGGACGAGGCCCGGGTCGATGGCACGTTGTGTTCCACGCGCGCCTCAAAGAGATGTCAGCACGCACTGACGGGGTCCGCGAGGACCAGTGCCTGCCAGGTTTGCGTGTTTGTCCTAAAGGGATACCGTGGCCCTGGCACACAGGCAACTGAAGGAACACGGGTGGGTTTTAGTCAATAAAAGTCTGACAGTCTCCCGCTCCGCCCAGAGTGGGAGAAGCTATTTGATAATTTCCCACCCAAAAAAAAAGGTACTAAGTAGCAAGGTGCACAGATTTAACACTTCATGCATTAATTTATGTTCTCACTTCAATGAAAACGAGTAAACTGTGAAAATTAAAAAGTTGTTGACACAAATATTTCTTGCAATCAACATTTTTCCAAAATCTACATTTCTTGCATTAATCTCAACTTAACCTCAAAAAATAATATCGATCATTTCATTAATTAAAAACTTGTTACTTTACTTTATTTTTCGAAACACGGTGCAAACTAGGGCAACTTCACTGCGTAATACCTGAAAGTTTTTACATCGTTTTCGAGTTCACTTTGCTGCAATTACGAAAGTTTTGTTTTCAACAACGTCGGACATTTTAATAGTACATTACTTACCAAGGGCGTAAAAGAAAGAAAGCTTGAAATCGCAGGTATTTGTGACTCGAGCCGCAGGCGAGGGTTGTAAGCATGCGATAGAGGGTTTTCTTTTTTACTGCCCTTGGTGAGTACACAATTTTAAGTCTTCACCTGAACACAAAGCGAGTTTTACCGCACGCTAAGCATACAGTAAAACTCGCTTTGTGGCCAGGTGAAGACATAAAATTGTGTACTCACCAAGGGCTGTAAAAGAAAGAAAGCCCGAAATCGCAGGTATTTGTGACCCGAGCCGCAGAGAGGGTTGTAAACATGCGATAGAGGGTTTTCTTTTTACTGCCCTTGGTGAGTACACAATTTTATGTCTTCACCTGGCCACAATGCGAGTTTTACTGTACGCTTAGTGTGCGGGTAAACTCACATTATGGCTAGGTGTGACGTAAAAATATTTTTGAAATAAGAGCGTGATAAAATTCTTCCTTATTCCTGCCAACAAATAGTTAAGTATCAATTGATATATCTGATGTACCACGAATATAATGTCTGTGAAATGTCTGTGAACTGTCACATTCACACTCAACTCAATAACTCAGATGTTAGAAGCAGCTGAAGGATCCTTCAGGTACTTCTAAAATGTGAGTTATAAGTTTGTCATCATTATTTATCCCAAAACTTCTTTTTTGTAGCTTACTCTGACGCACTGCTGGGCAAAGACCTCACCCAAGACCTTCAATTTAATGTTCAACAAATGGAATAACGATGTACGTACTACTCGTGCATGCAACACTATTAAAATGAATATACATAGAATTCATGAAGTAACGCAAACTTTTCTAGGCGTAACCTTGGACCAAGACATAAAGTGGAAAACACATGTTGATACTGTATCCTAACTAATTAAGAAGTTTGTATATGCACTGAAACAGATTAGAAACATTACAAACATTAAAACGTCTATAACAACATAAATCATGCATATCGACGCAAAAAAGAGGAAACATAGTAACCCGCACCCAAGCCAATTTTTTTTCTTATTGCAGATTCGGAATCAGAAAATAATTCTGCGTCGAATGGTTCGACTCCTGTAACTCTACGACTAATAGAAAATTTTGTACAGCGTTTTAAAACAACCCTATTTTTAAAGGGACCACCTACTGCTGTTACCATTTGCTGTAAATAGCGTAAAAAGTTGATTTTTTATCATTTACACCAATTAATCATTTTGAAAATTTTCGATTCCGGTAGTTACAGCGCTTTGAAATTTTGAGCAGTGTGGGTTTTTACAGATTTTGTTTTCTGAAATCTCAAACGTTTTTTGGCTCTGGTGAACATTTTTAATTTTTTGGATTACTACGTTTCCGCTCTTTCGCGTCGATATGTTGAATGAGTGCTACGCTATGGCTAAATTATGTGGGGTATCAGCACTGATCAAAATACAGCATTTGTCGCACAAAAAAGATGCATCAGAGCATTATGTGGGCTTAAACCCGACGAATCGTGCAGGCCGGTACTTAAGAAACTTGATTTGTTACCGCTGCCGTCCCTTTATATTTTTGAAATCTGTATATTTGTGTCGAGGCATAGGGAATTGTTTGCCAAAGCAAGGCATGTAAATTCTCGCATCAGGCGCGACCCCTACAGGCTCATGTTAGATGTCCTCCCAAGGCTTGCGACATATAATAAAAGCTGCATGTTTATGTGTGTCCTGGTATATTATACAATAGAATACCTAATGAATTGAAAACTTTAAATACAAGATTGTTCAAAATTAAATTGAACCAATGGCTATCTGCTAATAGTTTTCACAGTGTTAAGGAGTTCCTGGAACATAAAATCGCATGATAACTAATTGTATCGTTATGCATGTAAAATTTGCACGCTTATAATCTATTAGGCAAAACATGTTTGTTCACATTATTAGCACTACAATCTTTTATACCATGTTTTTTTGGCAAATAAATTATATTATTATTATTTTTATCTCTAACATATCTCAGGACCCTTATTATTATGTTTGATGAATTTTTTAACGTTATGCTTTACTCCTGCTGATCAATATATCGGCCTAGTCGTCTTTTCCGACAAGCGGACAAAGATTGATTCATCGCTAATATTCAAACTATTGTCCTATGGAAAATACCAGCTTTAAATCAAACCTATCAGTCAACATCAACTTCATAACAGAAAACCACGAGCTAACCCCAAGCATCCCAACGTAACAAGCCACACGGTAGAACCAATTTATCTTGAATACAGCCGCATTCCGCGAAAGTGTTGGTGTTATCATAATAGTCGTGGACTCGTAGTGCATGTAACAGCCCCCGCGGCTCCCAGCCAGTGATACCATCGGTAGACTAGGAACCGAACGCCGGGTGGTCTCACACCTACTGCTTTGCGCGGAGGTAATTTATTTGAATATAGTTTAAAAGCACTTTATTAGTGACGCGAGCTATTATGTTTGCGAGTTAAGATCTCTATAGGTAAGTGTGGCTTGGTATTCTATTCATTGGACTAGAAAGAGTACTTTTATCTACGCCCATGCTATAAATCCTCTATAAAAGTTTCTGAAACAGTTAGCTTATTGCCAACATTAAAACACCCAATGTCATAGTAACCATAATAGCATCCAAACGGGAGTTATAATGTTGTACTGAATTTCATAATGCAACTCCTTTGCTTTTACGAGGATGATGATCCCTTCCTTACTCATCGTTTGATGAGCAAGGAAGGAATCATCATCCTCCCTTCCATTCTCACTACTCAATTTGTGGTATCTTTATGAATTTCAAAAAAAGAACATTGTCACGCACGCGCGTTTCACTATACTATACCATAGCGTATCCCGCCATTTTTGTTCGATATTAGTATTGCAAAAACTGTTTCAGAACCTTTTATAGAGGATTCATGTCATGGGTGTCTTGTATGCAACTGTAATAATTAGGTATTAAAACACTCATGTGATAAACCCACATTCGTGTTTTAATACCCCTTATTATAAAACAGTTGCATAAATAACTATTACAGATACGTTGAATAGTTATATTAAAACCCAATTGGAATTGTGATGTCGTTTTCTATCCACAGTTTTTTTACTATGGATAGACTGGCCGTTACAATAAAAACTGGACGAAAATGAACAAAAAAAAATTATCCTAAGAACAAACTTAAACATTGAAGTTGATACCTAAACATAATCTCTCACAGATTCCAACTGCAAATGTAAGTTTGTACGCACAATATCGAGAGATTTACCATGTTTTTTTAAGACCATAGACTTCTTATAAATTTTCCTGTAATCTATAAGTATTAAACTATTTTCTGTGTTTTTTTCAAAATTTTAGGTTCTATAGTTTCGGAGATAAGGGGGGGAATGGTAAATTTTCGTCTATTGTCACTTATAACTTTAAAACGATTTATTTTAAAATTATTTAAAAAAAAAATTGTGAGACCCTCACAGTAGGTAAGCCCTTTTGTTTGATATGTCACACGGTTCAGTTTAGTTTTCTTGTTTGCTCCCCAAAACTGACCCCAATATTCTAAATTCATTTATTTACGGTTCACGTCCGTGTTCGGGTCACTCAAATTGATATTTAAACCACAACTTAATCGGTCCTTTACATTCTGAGAAAATTGGCTGTGACAGACGGACAGACAGACAGACACACGAGTGATCCTATAAGGGTTCCGTTTTTTCCTTTTGAGTTACGGAACCCCAAAAACTTCGGATTTGGTACGAAAACTCGTTATAAATAGTCCTCCCCAACCCTTGCTCGACGAAGCGCCAGCCCGCGCCATAGCTGAGCCTGTAGCTTTAAATTCCTCTGATAATAATCATAACCCTAATTTTATCCAGCCACCGTCGGTCCGTTGCCGTCCTCCCTCCGAATCTGCTCTAACCCGAGGTTCGTACCCCACAGGGGGTGCCATTAGCGCGCAGTCGTTTAGTTTATAAGTTTTACGCCCTGGCTGAAGGCTTTAAGTTTTTAGGAGCTTAAGGCAACCTTAGGAAAGACCGGTTAAAGAGTCACGACCTCTAATGGTTAACTCTGAGATGCCCTAGACAAAAAAAAATCTTCCCGGAGAGATTATGGGTGCGTCTACGAACCCAAATCATACATTCCGTAAACACCTATGAAGCATGAAAAGTTTCATTGATTGGAATGCGCATGCTAGTAAAATATCGTCGTAATTAAAAGTAACTCCAGCTACCATTAACATGTCTCACCGACAAAGAGGTGTTATACCTCACGAATTTGTTCTAAGGAAGTAATAAAACTTTGAACAGAATGTGCTTAGCAACAAACGTATAATTAAACTATTTTCTGTTGTTAGCTAAACTTGGACCTCTAAAGTATATAAATGTTACAGTTACCTTTGTCGATATAAGTGTGGTGGTCACGCGAGCCACGGAGATTTGCCTAAAGGTTACATGTATTTGATTTTTTAATAACCGTTTCAAGAATTTTTATTGTTATTTCCTTGGGGATCAATGTTGAATAGTTTATGCTTTAATTTGAATGCTTGCAATGAGACAATAAAGAGATTTGAAGGAAATTATACGATTTTAACTTCAATGTTGGGAGTCTGAGCGTAACAATGCTTTATAATTTCTTAATATATAAGCAACTTTGCAATTTGACTTGAATTTATTTGTTCAAACACGTGTAACATGATACCTACATGAATATGCACTTAAAGATAGAAACATTATTTTACCGGACCAACATGTTTTGCCTCACTCTGCGTACAAAGTGTTTATATGTTAATAATTAAATTGGCAATTATAAAATTAATTATTAATGTTAGTTTCATATATAGAGTCCGTGAAAAATATGGTCAATAATTCAATACACAAACAAAGTCAGTACAAAGAGTAGTTAATATTAATTACAGACTAAATTTATCAAAATATATCTATATCATGAGTAAAGACATTTTTTTTTTTAACAATCATATCATAAGTTTTTCAATATATTAAAAATTTGTTCCAAATTACTCGCTATGCGAATAAGTAGTTGACTGATACTGGCTGTTACTCAAATGATAGCTTTCACATAACGACAATCTGTCACTCCAAAACTGTTATCCTACAAACCTTTACCCAGAAACAAACTTCCCAATATAACCTTAACCAATCACTTTTGTATATACCCCACTAAATCAGCGTACAATACGAACAGGTCTGTAGTGCCCGATAAGGAGCAAGTGTACACGGTTTACAAATGTCAATACCTGACCCTATTATTGACCCCACCACAGATTATACCCCCTTTAGGCCAGGATATGTTAATGTGGAACTAATTTACTAATACTAACTGACTTTATTTGGGCCAATTCCGCTATTGTTCGTACAATGCTATTTACATTATCGAAATGTTTTGAGTTTCAAAGCGTTACAGGTTAGATTGTAAGAAACAGAGCATAGATAATTGTGAATTCGTTCTAGGTAGGCTGGCTTTGTACTGAAAAAAATACAAAACTGAGCTTCCACTATAATTTAATAACAAAAAGTGGCTGTTGGTAACTTTCTCTCGGTATAAAAATTTGATTCAATGATAAATTAAGTGACGTGATCTGAATGAAACCTGCACTGTGTCACTGTATGGTTAGGTTAATTTAATAATACCTGTGTCAAAAATGATTCACAGTGTATTCTATGGAAATGCTTAAAATTATACCACTGGTCAGCGTAACATATTATCAATTAGACCAACGTTCCATGAAATATTAACCGTGTGAATTCCATCAAAAATCAAGCCCTAAAAACAATATAAATACTAGGAACAAACACATGTTTGTTACCTACAACACGACTCAAGAAAATAGGTGGTTCGTTCAGATTTCAATGTATACGCTTTTATAATAAACTTCCAAGCCACCTTCAAGATCTAAGCAATAATAAATTAAAATCATTCATTAAACGTAAGTGTGCCAGAAAGCCTTTTATATCATTAAAGATTATATTGAGGACAAAAAGGCTTGGGATTGAACTGCTCCAAATTTTACATATTGAAACTTTTTTTATTGTGATTGCTTTATACACATTGACATGAATATTTACTTGTGAAGTATAATGTTATTATTTTAGTTATTGTGAACGTGAAGACTATGTGGGTCTTTGTTTATTTTTCTCATCTCAGCTTTTTTTTTTTTTTTTTACTAATCATGGTATGTCAGCTCGAGTAATTTATGCGGCCTACCCAAATGTCCTTTCTTTGGTATTGTTCGTCGAATCGTTGAGCTCCTTATGTTCTGAGTTGAGCTGCACGATTACTGACAAATACGTGCACTGAATGCACAGTTCCACTCAATCTGTGTGGTTCTTTCTTCAAAAGACCATTTCAGACACCAATCTACATGGTCTTCACATGATTTGACCAATATTATATCTGGACTTTTAAAAGAGACTGTGACCTCTGAGTTTGTTTCGGCCTTTCTTCTCAGAGTGGTCAGATACGAAACGCTAACCTCATCTTGTTTTAAAATATGATTGACGTGTAAAAGTGTTTGTAAAAACCTACTTACAGAAATAAAATCATTTATCATTCAGCTTACGTGCTAACATTTTGAAAAAAACTTAAATTTATAGATCAAGAAACCCTTCACGAATTAGGCTTCATATTCCAAAACTATTAAAATATCATTCATAAACAGTTTACAATCGATAATCATATCTATGGTGGTATAATGGTGGTCGTTTTCAATCTGCGTAAATATGATCATGTCTCTGCGCATCGTTAGCTTCTAAAGTGGTTGTCCATACGCCAGCGCAGAGAGCAAACGGCGCTGACCACCTTGTTTAAATTCTTGACTCTCCCTCTTCCCCTAGTTATCTAGCCAACCACAATAGAACTTTCAGTACATTTGCGCCAACCACAATAGAAATCTACGTTCATCGCACAATCGTCTTCTTCAATGTCCCACTTACCGCACTGACTTCATTCACTATTCTTTCTTCATTCAGTCTATCTCTCTGTGGAATGCGCTCCCTCAGGAAATCAGGATGGCAACCAACTGTTTATCCTTTAAAGTTATAGTTCGAGAGCCCATTCGTAAGAAGCTGGCAGTATCATAACAACGGTATTGTTATCCCATTGTTTGTCTTATTTGTTTCAGTATAAGTGTGAATTTATTTGTTCTTATATTTATATATAATAGGTATATATATATATATCTTATTTATAGTTAAGGTATAGGTTTACCCTTATATTTAAATAAAATGTATTCTCCAATTTTCGTAATTGCACCTACCAATGTTTGTCTCTGCACCACCCAAAGGTTGACTGGTAGAAAATGCCTTTGGCATTAAATCCGCCTCTGTACATTTGTGTGATAAAGGATTAAATAAATAAATACTAGCTTTGTGGTAATCAGATTCTCAAAAAGAGAAACAGAACATAATTTTCAAATTCACATGATTTTGCAGTTTCGGAAGTCTTACACAAACTTTTATTTCCTAAAATATCAAAACATTCTTCTAAATGACACCTATTATTAGCATACAAATAGTGCTTACATTAAATTACCAACTGAAAATAAAAAGGCAGGCACTCATTACAATTACGTAGTTTATTCTCTGAGAGTCTTGCCCAGACTTAGGCGGCCATTAACGAAACAATGTGAACTTGACAAGCCGTAATTTTACGTTATGACGTCATAATTCAATCACTCCTGGTCGTGATAGTCAATTGTTAGCTCCAAATTGATCACATAGATCATGAAATCGGGGCAGGCGCAGTTGCCAAGTATAAGCGATCAATTTAGGCGTGAGTTTGGAATGGCAATTTTCTTAGCGAGGGTAAGAAAATGTGTATAATGAATCATTGATAAAAATCTTAAGGGTTAAGTAATATGGCATTTGAAACATAATTTCACAGTTTGAACTAAAAATAATCCCGATTAATGACTTGGAAGGGTTGAATTGACTGCCTCAACTGACTTCTTCTTCCAGAATGAAAAACTGTCATAACACATCTCTTTACCGAACAGAAAGCAGAGTTCAGTATAGAGGCGAGCCTACTGCCACCAAGCGGACAGACTTCGGGCTGCTATTGATTTTGTAATGGAAAACCTGGGTATCAGAACGCCTTCGCTGCCCAGCAGACCATCGAAGCTAACAAACTCTCGTAATCAGGCCAAAACTTTTTTAATTTCACCTCTAGCTGCCATAAGACCTATCTATCAGTTAATCGCTAGCAGTGGCACCGACCTTAACGTCACTCGGCCTTTGTTCCAGTCCATTGCCTTACGTCACGAAACTATTCCAAGTATGTGACCTTATCAAAAATATAATATGCACATGAAGTGCCCTAGGTCTTCCAAATTACTCAGTTTTAATAAGACCAGACGTGTTCAATTAGTTAGCTTAATTATAATTTTGCTATATCTAAGCTTTTTCTAGTTAGCGACATTAACCAAACTTTTCGTGTATTAGTAGATTTGTAAAATCATCAATTTAGAAAAAAAATATATTAGAACATTAATGTTTCGATTAAAAAGAAAGTATTTTCACTAAGCGTAACGTCACGAACGTAAATGAAGACTACTAATTAAAACAAATAGGTACCTAGCGTGTAAACAATCATTTAACTAACTGAATAATACTTTCTAAATTGGTTGACAACAAAGTTCGTCTCAAAAATATTTAGAGACCACGCAACACGCACTCTAAATCATAAGTACATAAGGTGAGTAAATCTGGCTTCAGTTTCACTCGTACTCTGGCCAAGTTACATGACTGAAGACTTTTGTATCTTCAGCCATGTAACTTGTGACATCTACAGTCTGCACACGCAAAACCCTATCTCATCCATAAGATGCAGACCTTCCAAAATCACGGGAGCCCCCTGGTTCATTCGAAATGAAAACCTCCATTTAAACCTCAAAATCCCTACTATAGCTCAATTCATGAAGCGCATTTCAAAGCGTTTCTTTAATTCCGCAGCCACTCACCGCAACATTCTAGTTGTTCAGGCCGCCAATTATACCCCCTCTCGTATCAGTATGACCCGCCGTCCACGGCATGCACTGACCGACCCAGACGACCCCATAACTCTCCTCCAGGAGAGCAGTAGGGAAACGAGTACAGTTCGAAAGAGAATACACAATACACGACCGACATTCCGACCTCGCCATTGAGGCCCCGCGCGAAATGCTAAATAGTCCTCCCCGACCCTTGCTCGTAAGCGAAGCGCCAGCCCGCGCTATAGCTGAGCCAGTAGCTTTAAATCCCCCAGATAATAATCATAACCCTGATGTTATCCAGCCACCGTCGGTCCCTTGCCATCCTCCCTCCGACTCTGCCCTATGCCGAGGTTCGTACCCCACAGCCCTTAGCGCGCAGGCATTAATTTTCGTTAGGAGCTTAAGGCAACCACAGGATAGCCCCCCTCCCCCCCTGCCAGCTAAATGGTTGTATTTGGATATGTGAAAAAATTCACAGCAGTAGTAAATAGATATAACGAAGTTAAAAGGAAAACTATAACTAAGCTAAGTAGGCTTTACAAGTTACCGAGAAGTAGTCAACCAACTTACATTTGCAGTTGAAAAACATGTTTTCTTAGTTGAAAAACATGTTTTTCAACTACAATGTTAAGTTGTTTCTTGGGATAAATTCATCCCACCTACGGAACCCTTCATTATGCGTGGTTC
Source organism: Dryobota labecula (assembly GCA_947523025.1). Classification (NCBI taxonomy): domain Eukaryota; kingdom Metazoa; phylum Arthropoda; class Insecta; order Lepidoptera; family Noctuidae; genus Dryobota; species Dryobota labecula. The sequence continues at coordinate 8,156,125 of OX383292.1, forward strand.
GACATGCAACTGGCCGGTTTTTTAAATAAAAGTATTGTCTTATTTCGTCTTTCTTTCTTTCAAACTCATAATAATTCATACTTCTGAGTGTTTATTACCTGAACTACTCATTCAATCATCAAACCAACTACTACTATCAAACCGAATACCAACGAAGTTCTGAAATCTCCTTAAGTAAATGGATGTAAGTAGGTACACAGACAGACACAATGCGTGTTAAAGGGTAAACAGCCATAGCACCATGGGAAACAGTCTACTTAAACAAAACGCTTGTTTAATTGTCTATCATACTGTGTACCAGCATTGTACCGAATCACGCGAGCTAATAGTAGCTATTAAGTTGGTTACCTTACCAGTACTAAGTGCACAACATTTGGGTCTCCGTCGATCGATTACAAACGTGTCCAAGAGATAGGTCAGTAATGAACAGAAGACTGTTTTAATAGTCGTATCAAGGTCTGTTTTTAATTAAATGAAAATAAATATATGAATTCACAGAAATATTTTTTATCTCTGCCAAACTGTTCAAACTCAAACTCAAACTCAAATCATGTATTTCAATTAACAAGCACTTTTGAATTGTCAAGGAGTCTGTCAGTAAGAAAAATGAAGCTACATTGGCTACGTTGGCAGACGTAGCTCCTTTTTTGTTCATATTAATATAATTTTTATAATGACACATTTTTACCTATAGTTTAAAACTATCTTTGCTTTCCTTAAATCTTAAAAACAGACATACAAGTTTATTTTTATTTTTATATATATTCTCTACAGTGAGGCTTTGACAAACTACATATTATATTAAAGAGGTACTTATGTATTTTATTTTTAAAGGAGTTTTTTGTGATACATCTGTTATCTCTGTCATGTATCGACTGGAAGGTTATTAGAAATAGTTTCGACTAAAAAAATCTATACCTTCGACCAAAATAATTATTACAAGTGGGCATTAAAAATCTTCTCATAATAGACGTATCTAAGTACCCACGGTCAGCAACAAATTCCATTACTACTCTCAGTTTTTCATATCATCAAAATTAATACAAAATTATTCGATAAACTGAAAAAGAAAAAAGATTTTCATATAAGACATACTAAGAGTTAATATTCTTCCACTTCGATTTTAATTAAATTTTTTGTTCAATCATTTAGATTAAAGCTTAAGTGTAAATCGACTTTTGTTGCTGACTGTACCTGTGCGTATAGCTTGTAATCAATTTTGAAACAAATCATCATCGATTTTATAAGCCATTTAAGGAAAAAATGCCTCCGTCATATTGATTTATAGTAGTGAGTGACAAAAAGCAACACTCAACAATTCATTATCATCAAAATGCATAACATTGACTTACATATCAATTAAAACATACACTAATAATTAAAACACATCCTATTCTATAATTTCCACAGATTTACCCCTGATTACATGCGGAGCCGGAACTAAAATACCCGGTAGAATGAAAATACTTAGATCCGCGGTCAACTATCTACGGCCCGAGATCAAACCTCATAGCCTTACCTTGAAGTCGTAATAGTGACCTGTACCATGGACAACTGGACATGCCGACCGGTTATCGACAGTTGACATGTTGCCTGCAATGATAACATGTTAGATTACGTTACTAGGGTCACGTAGACGAAATCACGCTGTTGCTGACTTTGGGTACTGAAAAACAAATGAATGTGAGTTTACACTTGCTTCTTTATAGATACTGTATTATATTCCGTACTCCGAGAGAATGCTTTTTTGACACCTATTAGTTGTACAAGATTTGGAAATAATAAAGTTTAAATTCATCGGTTTCGGGTTTAAATTATTTTTTTTGCATCGGTCGCTTCTAAAGTGGTTGCCCATACGCCAGCGCAGAGAGCAAAGGGCACTGACCAGCTTGTTTTCATTTCTTGACTCTCCATCTTCCCCTCGTTACCTAGCCCCCCACTTTCAGTACATTTGCGCCAATCACAATAGAAATCTTCGTTCATCTCACAATCGTCTTCTTCAATGTCCCACTCACCGCACAGACTTCATTCACTCTTCCTTCTTCATACAGTCTATCTCTCTGTGGAATGCGCTCCCCCAGGAAATCAGGATGGCAACCAACCGATTATCTTTTTAAGTGTTGGTGAGCATATTCGCAAGAAGCTGGCAGTATCATCATAACGGTAATGTTTTCCCATTGTTTGTCTTATTTGTTTTAGTATACATATTTATGTGTATTTATTTGTGCTTATATTTATATATAATAAGATTTATATATTAAATATATAGTTTGTAATAGGTTTATGTATATCTTTATATTTATATGAATATTTATTCCTCAATTTTCGCTATTGCACCTACTACTGTATGTCTCTGCATCACCCAAGGGTTGACTGGTAAAAAATGCCTACGGCATTAAGTACGCCTCTGTACATTTTTTTTGTGCTTAAAGTATTAAATAAATAAATAAATTCATAAAAGACATATTCGTTTGTATGAAACTGACAGGTGTCAAAAAAAACATTCTCTCATTGGACGGAATGTAATGAAATTTGCTAGAGATATTAGTACGCAGTCAGCTTGCCTTGTTGGTCTAGTGGTCGCAAGCGTTACTTCTGAGCAAGAGGTCCTGGGTTCGATTCTCGGGTTGAGCAAAGTGTTATTCGGTTTTTCCTTCTGAAACTTTCAGTAGCAGCCCGGAGTCTCGATTTGTGCCTGGTTGATGGCAATAGGCTGCCCCTATTAGGTACATGGGACTTAAACATAACTGGCAAAATGTGGGTGTTACTATAGGTGGTTTCTAAGTGTCCACTACAACAAGGGAAGAGCGCTGATGTCTGAAATACAGTTATTTTATATTTATTTCAGACATCAATCAACTCAGCCTATCGCAGTCCACTGCTGAACATAGGCCTCTCCCATGCTGCGCCACAACACCCTGTCCTCCGCCTTCCGCATCCAGTCTATCCCAGCTACCTTTTTGAGGTCGTCGGTCCATCTAGCTGGGGGGCGTCACACACTACGCTTGCCGATACGCGGTCTCCACTCCAGGACTGGTCTGCTCCACCGGCCATCGGTTCTTCGACAAATAAGACCAGCTCACTGCCACTTCAGCTTGCTTACTCTGCAAGCTATGTCGGTAACTCCGGTTCTCTTCCGGATAATTTCATTCCTGATTTTATCCTTCAAAGAAACTCCGAGCATAGCCCGCTCCATAGCGCGCTGAGCGACTTTTAATTTCAGACATAGATGTTCAAAATCCGTTCATAGAAACAAGTGCCATAAAGTGTATCACCATAAATATAAAATTGATGTACATTTTTGAACCTAGTCGAATCAGAAATGAAGAGATCCGCAGGAGAACCATGATAACTGACATAGCCCGAAAAATTGCGAAACATAAGTGGCAGTGGGTAGGGTACATTGCTCTCAGAACAGATGGCCGAAAGGTTCTGGAGTACCGCGTACCGGAAGATGTATAGCGTTGAAAAGACTCCCACAAGGTGGACCGATGACCTTGTGAAGACCGAAATAATCCGCTGGATGCGGGAAGCACGGAACCGGTCGAAGTGGCGATGCTTGGGGGAGACCTATGTCCCGCAGTGGACGTCTTTCGGCTGAAATTAATGAATATTTTCTGAACAAACAAACTATACATTAAAAAAAAAAACATTGTACAAAAACACATAACAAAACAAAATGCAGGGTTACAACTAAGACAAAGAGTGTTTTAGATGAACTCTGGCACCCAGAGTTAGATTTAACTTGTGTTTAGGGTACCAGCGTCCTCGCCTATAATTTGAACATTACACCTCACCTTCACCACCTCACACCTCACCTCATTATACCTCTGCTAAACTTATCGAGGAAGACAGGAGTGATGTTAAGTTATATGTATTATGACGCGTATTAATTGCAGCGTCTGTATCAATACAACCTGGGATATTACATAAGGCTTGCAATGATTAAGTTCGAAATTTGAGACTAGATTTGTCTAGTCTCAAATTTCGAACTTAATCATTGCAACTAAAAATATGATCAGCTCATGTGCTTAGATGCTTACGTCAAAACATAACTATAGATCCACGAGCTCATAGATCACTTATTGTGTAACAAAGCAACCTTGTAACACAAGCTACATATAATTCAACGCACAGTATCAATGAACATATCGGCATGACTCTCAGTAGGACATTAATTACAGTTTTTAACAATTCAAAACGCATACCTCACAGGCACCTGTAATAACGCCAACGCTAATGTCTGAACAGCCTTCGAACAACAATAAATCGAAATGGTTCCTTTGATTCGACCTACGAACATTATCAATTTATAATTAATCGGCAATGCCGGCTGCGCGCCCACTTACGTACTTATGTTTATGTACTTCGGTAAATCCGTGTGAGTCATGTAGTTATTTGAAATGTACTATCGCGGACATCCAAATCGGCACACTTTCGAAACAAAATCTCGTGCTCACGGATGTCCACATTTATTAACCGCCCATTTTTGCGACAGCCAATAAAATAAAACTATTGTTTAAATAATTTTCTCAGGCTCTGCTACAATCATCATCACAGATGTCTGACCACCTCAGCTGGATTTTTACTGTCATTTTTTTTTTTTTCTTTACAAAAACAAGTGGGTCAGATAGGAGTGAATAAAGTTCGAACTGTCCCCTTGTAAAAAATAAGTTTGATTTGTCTCCCTGTTAGCAAACAGGGAGACAAATCAAACTTTTTTTTTTTTTTCGATCTGTCTCCTTAGGGGGACCAAACAGGTGACAAATTGGAATAATTTCGCCCATGGGCCTTTGACTTGGCTTCACATACCGTCGAGAAATATCTCTCATGCCTGTTTCCTCTCGGTAGTTTCCTTCACCGTTTTTTAAGCAAATGATAATTATACAACACGCACATGAATCCGAAAAGTCACGGGGTGCGTGCCTTGGGTTCGAACTCAGGACCTATGACTTGACAATCTGACGACCACATAGACACAAACCCTTCTGATGTAATAATAGATAACTAAATACATCAATTATTTCCCTTTTAGATTAAAACCAAGGTACTAAATACTAACGACTGAAATAATATGCAATATTTGTTCGTTAATAACCCTTGACGTGTGGAATCCTGTTTGAATAACATTTCCCTCATAAACTAAGCTCGTCCGTATACCGAGGGCGTAACGTACGTAATGTATTTACATAATTAAAAACAACTGGATGTGTACGATAAGCAAGTTGATTACTTAATACGCCTTTTCACTTCATGAAACTTAATTAAATATGATTTGTTGTAGTTTGTGATTTGTAATTTAAGACGCGTCAAATTAACAGACCATATTCGGTCCACACTATGCTCCAAAACACAAATTGCTGACGTGGTTCAAAAGGCAGCAAAGTTAAAGTGGAACTGAGCTGGCCACGTCTGCCACATGCTCAATGAGCTGTGGGCCAAAATAATCACTATGTGGAAAACCCTGAGACAGCTAGAAGGCGTCGCAGCAGACCCCGTAGAAGATGGTGGGATGAGCTGAACAAAAAAAACGACCAGTGGTCCACATTAGCCCTGGATCGAAATAGCTGGAAGTCATGAGGAGAGGCCTTTGCCCAGCAGTGACATGATGCAGTAACAGTAATTTGGGACGATTTAATTGAAGTTTCAGAGCGCTGAAATGTCTTTAGGAAACTTTTTTTGTTTTTTTTTGTTAATATTTCGCAGGTTTTGTCAAAAGTATGTTGGGATCATGTCGCGTAAAATAAACAGCAATATGTATCCTCGTGTTAAATATGTATTGGTTGATAATAGAGGTTTTATAAGCCAATTAATATAAAACATAATAATTATGAAAATATCTTCTTTTTTTTTTGTGAAACCAGCGGTTTTTGGAAAATTTTAAGTTCAGCAGTGGGTGTGGTCTTTCGGCTGATATAATGTTTTTTTTAATATTAATTGATTCAAAAGGGTTTTTATCACTTAATAATATAATGTAACAGAAGATACTTTAACACGCTGGGAAGATGAAATTAGAGGAACAGCTGGCCAACTCTGGAGATACTCGTATGTAGCACAGGACAGAGATAAATGGAGATCTTTGGAGGAGGCCTTCACCCACCCTGGGGTTCTTGTAGATCAAGATTTTTTTTTATTATTAATATTTAACAAGAAACTTCTACTATTACTTAAATATATTAAATATAAAACTAACAGAACTAAAATAAGAATACTAATACTAGGAATAAGAAACTGAAGTTATTATCTATAACTTCAGTTTCTTATTTCTAGTATTAGTATTCTTATTTTAGTTCTGTTAGTTTAGATAGTTAAGATGTTATAAAGATTTATATTAAGTAGAGATATATATAGTATATGTTATATTAGGTAGGGGTATATGCATCGGTCGCTTCTAAAGTGGTTGCCCATACGCCAGCGCAGAGAGCAAAGGGCGCTGACCACCTTGTTTTCATTTCTTGACTCTCTATCTTCCCCTCGTTACCTAGCCCCCCACTTACAGTACATTTGCGCCAACCACAATAGAAATCTTCGTTCATCTCACAATCGTCTTCTTCAATGTCCCACTCACCGCACAGACTTCATTCACTCTTCCTTCTTCATACAGTCTATCTCTCTGTGGAATGCGCTCCCCCAGGAAATCAGGATGGCAACCAACCGATTATCTTTTTAAGTGTTGGTGAGCATATTCGCAAGAAGCTGGCAGTATCATCATAACGGTAATGTTTTCCCATTGTTTGTCTTATTTGTTTTAGTATACATATTTATGTGTATTTATTTGTGCTTAGGTATATTTATATATAATAAGATTTATATATTGAATTTATAGTTTGTAATAAGTTTATGTAAATTTATATTTAAACGAATATTTATTCCTCAATTTTCGCTATTGCACCTACTACTGTATGTCTCTGCATCACCCAAGGGTTGACTGGTAGAAAATGCCTATGGCATTAAGACCGCCTCTGTACATTTTTTTGTGCTTAAAGTATTAAATAAATAAATAAATAAATATATTTATAGAAACTGTATTATCTACAAGACATAAAAGGCTTTTTAATTTTTTATTTATTTTATTTTATTTTATATAACAGAAAATATTCATCGACTTAAAACTAAACAACGAGTTTTATTGATAACGATAAACATTGATTTCAAACTAAGTTAAAAGTGGCAACAAAATAAGCATAGTTTGCATTAAATGATTATCTTTTACAAAATAAAACACCAAACTCACAAGAACCCACTTAATAGGTCGAAGTTCGACTTTTCGGAGTGCAAAACTTCATCTGAGTTTTGCAACGAGACTCTCATCTACTCGCAACAATTTGTTGGTAATAAAAGTTTCATAATTTACAGAGGAAATTAAAAGCTAGTTAGTGTGTGCAATAACTTGGAATATCCATTCACAAAAAGCCCGTTAATTACTATTAAACAAACACTATATTTACCACTAACAACACTTATATGGTTCGTGATGGTCCGTCCTGGCAAGGAAAACAAAACACTGATGATGGATTCTTTTTATCGCCGCCAGTGGATCGAGATATTAGTAGCCAACTGTTTTAATGTGAGCGCCATTCTACAAGATAAGCGATATTTCAGTATTTGGATCGACTGCTTCCGTAACTTAACGACTGGGAAATAGGTATCCTATTGACAGGAAACAACACATCATCATCATCATTTCAGCCGAAAGACGTCCACTGCTGGACATAGGCCTCCCCCAAGCACCACCACCTCGACCGGTTCCGTGCTTCCCGCATCCAGCGGATTCCTGCGGCTTTCACAAGATCATCAGACCACCTTGTGGGAGGCCTTCCTACGCTACGTCTTCCGGTACGCGGTCGCCACTCCAGAACCTTTCGGCCCCAACGGCCATCTGTTCTGCGAGCAACAACACAAACAACACAAACTAAAAAATTGTAGAGGATATAACTAAACCAGTGCCTCTATCACGTCGCACGCTGAGGTCACACAAACGTCAGTCAGACTTCCTCTTTGTTGCTCAAGATAGGACCGCGCCGGAACGTAGCGCATGCCACCTCGCGTGCCACCATAGATACTCTGTGGCTTAATAGCTCACTGGCTCAATTGAGTACTGTGATGCCATCTTTAATAGCTAATGTGCCCCTGAGATATTGCACCGAACTCGTTTTTAAGATGTGGACATGTATTGGTGTCCCTAATTTCTATCGATGTGCAATGGATATTAAATTTCATATGGAAATATTACCTACCAAGCCTGATCTGTGGAAACATAGAAATCTAACGTTTTGACACATACTTATACAGTTGCATCAGCCCGTTAGGTAATCTATCTTGTCGTCGCAAGAACACCCTGGGCATCGGGAGTCAATAGACGATTCCCGGCCACCGTAGGCGCGGGCTAGCGGACGACGAGCAATGGGCAGCTCGCTGTCCGGTAAGGGCCAGGCCCAGGTCGACGGCAAGTTGTGATCCACGCGCGCCTCAATGAAATGTCAGCATGAACTGATGGGATCCGCTAGGGCCGATGCCTGCCAAGGTTGCGGGTTACTCCGAAAGGGATACCGTGGCCTTGGCAACAGGCAACTGAAGGAACACGGGTGGGTTCAGTCAGTAAGTCTGACAACCCAGTTCCGTCTAGAGCGGGATAAGTTATTTGATAATTACCCAAAAAAAAGGTAATACTCGTACTATCTTCAATCAAGAAAAATATCGATCTCATTTCAAAGAACAGAGAAAAACACATTTTAAAACCAATTAACTCTACTGCCGGATTGTTAATATATTTTGTCAATTGACGTATTTTGGTACACGAAAACCATCGATTGCAACAACCAACAAATATCAAATGTCTGATTCACTGAAAAAAAAAAGTCTTTAGAAGGAAATTGGTAAGTTTGACTCATTCATATGAACAAGAATTTAGTGTTTAGTTAACTTTTTGTATTTCAAACCTGATAATGAATCAGGTATGAATAAAAGGAAGCCGTACCTAAAAGAGTGTTTTCAAGGGTTTCAGTCTAGTGCATGATATTTTACCTACAGGCACCTTACACATCAGCGAAGTGATATTTTCGTAGCAACAAATTAACTATAATAGGCTTGGTTGATTGATTGCTCGCAGTCCACAGCTGGACAAAGTTAGTTCTCAAGTTACACCACAATAGTACCTGTTTCATCTCCTTCTGTGCTACACTAACATAATTCAAGCGATGAATTGATTCACACACACAAACTTTATTCACTCTTTCTCCTTTGTTCAGTCTATCTCTCTGGAATGCGCTCCCGCTGGAAATCAGGATGGCCACCAACCGATTATCATTTAAAGTAAAAATTCGCGAGCACATTCGTAAGAAGCTGTATCATCACAAAGTTAATGGTTTCCCATTGTTTGTTTTATTTGTTTTTGTATATTCGTGTATTTATGTATATTTATTTGTGCTTATATTTATATATAATTAGGTGTGTTGGCCTACATTATAAGCAAATAAATAACTTATATTTTGAATTGTATTTTAATGGTATTTTGATGGTATTTTTGACTGTATTTTTTAATGTTTATCATGTTAGTCAATGAATGTGAGCAATGTATATTTGTGTGGTAGTAACACTGCATTGGAGTTATAGCTGTTAAGGTGTTATGGACGTAATTTTTTTATTTTTTATTATTGTGAAGAAAAAAAAATGTGTATATATATTATTATATTTATATGTGTATCTTTATATTTAAATAAATATTTATTCCTACATCTTTCGTAATTGCACGTAACACTGTTTGTCTTTGCATCACCCAAAGATGGTCATTAAGTCCGCTTCTGTACATTGATGTGCTTGGTTGTCTGTAAAAGATCGCTTTTAGCGATAAGACCGCCCATTGTGACACCCTATGTAACAGTTCTACATTTATATCTGTAATTTTTATGGTGTACATAATAAAGAGTATTCTATTCTATTCTATTCTATTCTTGAAGTATTATTATATATAAAATAAATTAACATTTTTAATATATTCCTTTGGGTTCGACTAAATTAATTCATGCTGAACAAATAATAAATATTTAAATGAACAGACAAGCTATCATTAATTAATATTTTATTACTACAGGTTGCTATGTTTGTTTTTTATTTTATTGGAAACTTGAACATATCCGTTTTGTTATTAGCACTACATTCAGATAGTTAACGCATAATCAGCGACGAAATATGCAAAGCATTTCACGGCCGTAATTACAATATCGTAAATGAAAGGCGACTTACGGTTCTAACAAACATGATACCTATTGTGATAATGATAGATAAGCAAATAAATGAAACTGCTAAGTCAAAAGCGTAGCAATTGAATTCATTATCTTTTTACCGAAGCTACGAACTGTAGAAAATAATTGCATTACCTCTTTCTTTTTTTTCCTCAGAATAATTTAACCTAATTACTTATTTCAAGATTTCGGAAACTGGGGATTCAACTTTTAATCTTCGAAAATATAAAAATACTAACCTCCTTACTAATAAACGTTGTATAGCGTCTGTATAGTTACACACCGATTTTTCTCTTTCACTCGTCAGTAATTTGACTTTCGATAGAAGAAGACAAAGCGTTGTGTAACTATACAGACGCTATACAACGTTTATTAGTAAGGGGGTAAATGATTACACTTTTTTTTTTTATATTTAGAAGCTGTTTATTTCTATACCAAAGGACCTTAGATTTAGTTTCTCTAAAGACACGTGTTAGTATTTTATTTAATAACACAACACAGGAGGTGTGCAATCTAATTATAGAGTTTCAGTATCTAATGAATTTATACTCAAACGTATTAAAACACTTATACTAATTATAGAGATATTACTAAAATTGCAACAATTCACAAAAGTGTGTTTCACGAAATAAACGTAAATATTGCTATTAGTACCTACTAGAACAGAACAATTTTCATATTTGTTTAATGTCTGAGTTTTGCCGGAACACACTTTGTAATTATTATTATTATTAATTATTAATGATTGACAGCAGTGTTGGCGCAGTGGTTAAGTGATTGATTGCTGCGTTGCGTGTCGCGGGTTTGATTCCCGCACGGAACAAATATTTGTATGACCTACAATTAGTAATACAGGAGAAATTCCTAGTGTGGGACAGCGTTTAAAAAAATAAAAAAAGAATGATTTGTAAAATTAAATAGGAATTACTTACAAAGAAATAGAAAGTAGTTATGCATTATGCAAATAAATTTTGGTGATAATAGTTTCAGGTTGTAAGTTTTTAATTTCAGTACACAAATTACTACAACCTTAATGCCGAAGATTGATTTAGAAGAATTATGAAATCTACCGTTCAAAAGCCCTTGTACTTTAATGTCACCTCGTTTTGTTATTTCGTAAAGGAATTCCAGTTTTTAAATAATAATACGAGCAAAAATCTCGAGCAGTTGAAAGTTTTGCGTTGCGTTGTCGAAAAACCGGACACTACTACATTCACTGACTTTTGTTTAATAAAGCTAATTATACCTACTCACTTACATATATGCAGGTGTTACGTATATATTGATACGCAATTATTATTGCTCTGATTTTTACGCAAATGGATTTTTCGCAAACTGCGCGGCTTACAGCCTACTAGAATCAGCACTTTTCAAACGTGAAAATTACATAAGACAGTCCCCCAAATCGCCCGCCCTTCACCACTTCCTAGTGCTTTAGCTGGGAAGAAGAAGTGGCGTAACAAACTCCTCAGTAGTACATCACTTGGTGTATTTATTTATTTATTAGGCTCTTCAACATTGAGTACACTATTACTTTACAATTAGTACATTGCAAACTTAAGTCTAAGCGCCTCATTACTTATAGAAAACCACAGCATACTAATGCATGCTTTGCTTTTCTATAAGTAAAAGTCAGTAAGTCTTGATATTCGGATGCATATTCACCTAAAGTTAAGATGTTGGCTAATATGGAATGCGCTTTTGTATCGATCGTAAAAATCCCGCGATTCCGGAATCGTCTAATTTAGTGTTTTTTCTTACTATAGAATCCTACCTTAACCTAACTAAGTAGTCGAGGTAATTTTTACGCCTAATCAGGTTTATTAAAGTACTTAATTTAACAAAAAATACATTTTAATTATGTATTTTTTTTGTCTTGTTTTAACCAACACACACCACCGGGGGGTAAAATAAATAAATGAATAAACGTGTATGTAGGGTGTAAGAGGGGTCTTACACCCTACATACCTGTTTGCACCTGGAGTTAACATTCATTTTAAATAAATATGCATCTGAATAGTTATGCAATCCAAGAATCCCGGTATTTTTTTTTTTTTTTTTAATAAATATTATTTTAGAAGTCGCTTCCATACTACACCTACACTCGTCTAGTTATGCATTTCGGGTGTTCCTGGCATCCTGGGTTTTTTTTTACGAAACAAATATTTTAAGAAGTCGCTTCCATACATTCATAGCTAACAATCGACTTTAGGTAAATATGCATCCGATTATCCGATCTCTCGTTATTATGCACAGATAATAACACAATTAATTAATTACTAAACGCTAAATTGATTACAATAAATTAAATTAAATTAGAATAGATTAGACTAGATTTTATTTTTGATAATATTCATTTAAGATAAGGTTATTAGAGACACCCATTAAATGGTAAGCGCGGCTTTTTGTAAGACTTTGTGTAAGTCGTAAAGTAATTGTCTACTACCATAGTGACAAATTGAGACAGAGAGGCGATACCATCGCCACCGTCAATTTATCGATACAGTTTTTGATTTCTAAATGACTGCGATCTTTTCGAAGACATATGAAGACGCAAACGACGACGAAAACAAAACCACTTCATTATTCAATAATTGCAATGAACCAAGATATCCTTTTAAGGCTAACTCAATAGGTCTGGGTCTAAAAGCTATCGGCAATGCAAATCAGAAAATTAATTCACTTTCACTTTAAAAATAACTTGACACACAGACACAAACACACGCTCTGGTAATACAGCTCATTAAAATGACTACTCAAAGCGCTTGACATCTTGAACTTGAGAGAACCTCAGATATGACTGAAGTATTTAATGTGAATTAAAGAAAATTAAGTTTGCTAGGGAAGTTTTTGAGTTAGCTTCAATAATAAGTATTTAATCCACTCGATGTATGTTGATGATGTCAGAACTTCGTGTCACTGTTGATTATATAGCAAGAAGTGGTATACGAATTGGTGGAGGGTAGGTACTACAACTAAAAAGAGAAAAAAAAAAACTATTTTACAAAAAAAAAAACCGACATAAAAAAAACACTAAAAAGTGAAAAATAATATCATCCTGAAATTTTTATTCCAATGTCCACTTTCAAATTATTATTATAATTTGAGAAAAAAAAAAAACGCTTTAATGGCCATTTAGCTTCTAATTTATTGCTGTTGGATTTGACGTGAATGAAGAAAAACAACTAACGAATTTCAAATGCAAAAATATTTACTTTGAATCCAAATAAAACAAGCAGGTATGAACTCAAAAGCTAGTATAGAAAAATGCGCTGCGAATTTTTATTGCGACTTCTGAGTACTGAAAACAAGTGTATCTAAATTATGAGGTGTTACTCGGTAGGTGGTGATTTAACTCTAATAAATTGCTCAGTAATTTATAGCGTGATTGCCCTTAATGTGGCGGCACGTTCCTACCTATTTCTTAGATACCTGAGAACTTCCCATAAGCTTCACATGTAGTATCTTTTTATGGAAACGGGTCGTGTTGCTGCAAACATAATGGAAATCAAAACTTCCTCAGTTGTGACTCCAGAAAAAAAATACAAAGGGTTCAATGAAACGTTCAAATTGTGCGCTTTCTCGCTAGCTTTCGCTTTCCTCTACCCAAATAGAACCACCGCTTTCGGGAGATGTGCTACTATCACTGCCATCGTTACCTTCTGCGGTGGCCAACTCTTCTGGTTCATCACTTACACCTTTAAGTGTCTTTACACCTTGGACATCTATAACTTCGCCAGAAACATGACATTGGCCGTCGTTCTTGTTCTTTTCTTTATCAAAACGTACTACGTTATCTATGCGACGAGCAAATTCGCGCCACTGCTGGACAAAATAACTGAAGATCTTTTAGAAGCTAACAATCTTGAGGAAGAATTTCAGACGCTATACGATGATCACATTAAAAAAGCAAAAGTTGGCGAGATTTCCTGGTTGCTGATCCCGACAATCATGAGCGCCTTATTTCCTATTTATGCTGGAGTCCTGATGAGTATCGAGAGCATTCAAACTGATGACTACGAGAGACGCATGGTTCACGATATGGAGCTACTCTTTGTGGAGGATATCCAGAGTGAAACGCCTTTCTTTCAGTGTATGTTCGCGTACAATTGCGTGCAGTGCGTTGTTCTCGTGCCTAACTACTGCGGATTCGACGGCTCCTTTTGCATAGCGACGACGCATCTCCGACTCAAATTGAAGTTACTGACCCTTAAAGTAGACAAGGCCTTTAAAAATTCGAGAAGCCGTCATGAGTTGAGGATGAAAATAAATGAAGCAATCAAAGATCACCAGGACGCGCTAGATTTCTACGTTCAACTGCAAAATGTGTATGGGCCTTGGTTATTTGCTGTATTTATGCTTACGTCTTTCATGATATCGTTTAATTTGTACCAAATATATCTGTTGCAACGGATAGACCCGAAGTATACGTCATTCGGAGTGGTCGGTGTCCTACACATCTACTTGCCCTGTCACTATGCGAGCGAATTGACGAAGGTAATTATTGCAAAGGCCGGGAAATAGGCAATTGTAGGTTAAGTATGAGTTTGAAGGCCGAGCCGTAGGCGAGGACTTCACTAATACGAGACGCAATTGCCATTTCCGCCGAGGCATATATAGTGCTTTTCTCAAAAGAATGCAGAGAAATAAAACATACTTTCATGTATTTTCTTTTTACTTCGCTGTGGAAGCAGGTTTTCCATTGCCAATTTGGCTTATGATCTTAAATCTAGTGGAGTACAATCAATCTCCATTTCACTCTCTGAACCGTTGAAACTCATTTTAATTAAGTATTAAATTTGTATCTAAGTATGTAAATAACAAATCAAGACGAATTTTCAGCTTTACCGCCAATTTTCGATTTGTCATCTGTGCCGAAAGGCAAACGCATTTATGGCTATACAGCCGCGTGTACGCAATTTGTGCTAAGCAAAGAGACGTACTTTGGTATGCCAAGAATGATAAGAGATCCAATCAAAGAGTATTTATATTTATATTTATATATATATTTATCTTAAGCACGCCATTTCATACAACATTGCTGGAGCGTTGTAATGTTCCAAATTCAAAAAACGCTCCAACAATGGATTTGATTTTCTTTGTCCGTAAATTCGATACTTCGCGTGTTCTTTTTTCGAAAATAATGACAATATTTCCATGCATGTTTGAGAAAAGTAATTTATTAATTTTATTAATTAGGTTCGTGTGCTGCTTGTATAATTGTTACCCGTAGGCAACAGTTCATGGGCGGAAGTAGGCCTGAATGTCTACATCAGAAATATTGATTCAATGTAATTGATATCATGACCTTAGAAGTTTTGAGGTAGATAAATTAATATCCTTGTTTTTCCTACACTGCTAGCACGGCGATTTCCTACTCGATGTTCGATGCATTATATGAAGCGCTTAGCTTGCATACGAGGAACGTTACTTCTCAGCCTGCATAGAATTGCCAGACATAATTATCTAATATTCGATCAACGATAGTGTGTTAACATCTTTAATGACTTTGAATTATTTCTGGCAACCTTCAAACACATCCCACAAATAACGTAAAAAAACAAATTCATACAGATTCTGATTATACATAGGTACGCAATTCATCATTTCCTATCACTAAAAACACTGTCAGACTGACAAGGATACTATGTAACCCAGCGCTGTGAGATCAAATAGATAGTGTTTATCCAGTAGCTAATGATTACTTGCTAGTAATGAGAACATTAGCGAGACCGTAAGCTATGTGTTCATAACGACTATCAAGATGTGGGAACCAGCTATATTCGCGCCGTGATTTATTAAGTACCCTTTTATATCGCTTGGTGTTTGGTTGTCCCTATGCGAATGAAATTAATATTCGCGAAAATGCGGTTGTCTTAAACACGTAGTCACTTTTTTGTTACCTTGGCTGAACCATTTTTCTAAAGACGTCTCACGAAAAATAAGGACCAACCAGTAACTGCCAATTATCAGTCGAGCCAAGTATGATCGCAGTTTATTGTGACTCGTATCATCAAGAAGACACTATACCTACTGCCTCTCCTACAGCATATTTCTTATTAGGATCTCGGCAAATGGATATTCTTTCGAATGTTCGATTTATCTTAATTTTTAAGTATTTTTTTTTCATTAATACAGTCATCAACGATACACTTTTTTCTGTTATGTTCATTTTTATTTTTAACCTGAAAGTTTGTTTTTCTGAACCTTAAGTATGTGTTTTTCCGAAATAAATTATTATTTCATTTATAAACATATACAACACATACATACATACAACACACACATACATTACATTACATTACATTTTTTCCATTTTTTAATATTAAAAAAAAATATTTAAATATATTTAAAAAAAAAATATTATTATTATATATACGTTTATATATCTCGGGACCCTGGGGTCCCGGACCTTTGGAAGGCGTACGAGGGGCCGAAGCCAACTCGCAGAGGCCCGTTAGAAAATTTTAAATGGAATGAGGCACCAACCGACGATTATCCCTGTACGCACTATGCAAGTGCACCCAAGGACAACCCCCGGTTGGTGTAGGACTATTGTAGGATATGGAAACAAACATATTGGACTATGGGTTTGGGTGGTTAAAATGGACTGGTTACCTAAAACTATGGAAGGACTATGGCCCCTGCCTGATCAATGTTTCATTGTACACGGATAAAATGGCAGGGGGTGACTTGCTTACTCATTAATGGGCCCCCGGAAACGGTCGCTAGCACATAGTGACGTAGCGACAAGGGGGCAACATATCTTGAGGTGCTTGAGGAGTGGAGAGGTATTCCACGGCTCTCAGAACAATCCCAGAGTCCGGAAGATGGTCAAGATCCCTACAAGCACTTACTGGAATACTTCCTTCCTCCGAGCACGTTTGCTCTTGCGAATCTCCACTCAAGCCGGCCAATAAAGGCAAGAATGAGGTGGGAGCTCAGTTCCTCGTCAGTGTTCACTCCAGCCGGCCAATAAAGGCAAGCCAGAGATGAGGAACATGACTTCTCCCGGGAGATAGGGTCCGTGGGGTCGCAACTGCCCAACAGCTCGCCACATGCTGCCCTGCGGGTTTCTGTATCTCTCTTGGTCTGGCTCCTCACCCTAGACATGTTCCGGTAAAGTAAACTCTACCGGCACAGACCCAGAGTTCGGAGCGCGCAAGCCCCACCACGACGTCAACGTAGTAATACGGCGATGGGGTTATTATTATTATTATTATATAAATTACTATTATTGTTATTACTATTATCTATATTTTTATTAAATAACATCATCATCATCTGACTAACCTTTTCTCAACTATATTGGGGTCGGCTTCCAGTCTAACCGGGTGCAGCTGAATACTAGTATTTTACACGGAGCGACTGCCTATCTGACCTCCACACCCGTTACTAGGTAATACGTTACCTACCCCTTGTTTAGACTGGTTGTCAGACTTTCGGGCTTATGACGACCCGTAATGACTGTCAAAGATCCATAAATGCCAGCCGGTATATGTTATTTTTATTAAATAACATAAATCTAAATATATACACACACACACTATACACAATACACTATCTGACTAATACGAAATCTCATAAACTTTAAAAACTAACTTATTTGCTATATTTTTTTTTTTATATTTCAGACGAGCGAAGAGATACCAAATGACCTGTACGTGGTACCATGGGAAGCATGGGCTGACAATGGCGTGACCAAGCTGCTTATATTCATGATCGCCAGGGCTCAGAAGGGAATGATTGTCACCGGAATGGGCCTTATCGTCTTCAACATGGAGCTGTTCAAGTCTATTCTACAGACTTCTTTCTCGTTCTTCAATTTAATTACTGCATAAATACAGTTTTATTTTTTATTTTTTTATGAAATTATTTCTGAAGCACTAATGGAAAAAAAATCTTATCACGCTAATCAAACCTATCTTAGAAAGACTTTTATTTTATTACATCTTACCACGTACATCTACTTAATGTTTCCGATGCATTAAAATAATGAATATAATGTAATCAAAGTATTGTACAGCTTAGAAATACTTCACATAGTGTTTTGTTTTTCTAAATGATATAATATAAAATATAATTATAATTTATATTTTATATCTCAACAAATTAAATTTATATTTACTTAATTTAATTTTAATATCATATTAAAAAAAAATTGTTAATTTGTTTACTAATTTTATTTTTTATTTTAATAATAATTTTATTTTTTTGCTGTGCCTTACTGGGTCCATAATCTGAGTCTTTTTGGGTGCCTTTGTAACACCTCCTAAACATTATGGAACGCAAATAAATATATGAATATGTTTAATTAATAGAATAAGCACACAACATGAACCCTTGTCTCCATTAATTCTATTTAGATAATTAGAATTAATGGATGGATGGGAATAAGCTTATAATAAAAAAATGTTCGAGTATACTGTCCCCCATTGTTATAACGCTGAACATTTTTAGAACAGTGATCTAGCAATATGCATTGCTACCAAAGTGCACAAAAAAAAAACAAAGGATAAGCCGTATCATAATATTATTATGATTATATTAATGACTATGCACTATTCGAGCACATTATCTGTATGCTAGTGCATAATACGAGAGCTATGAAGTCTTATTGCACTGTCATTACGACGCTGATTAAATCAAACCGGCATTGAATAATGTTACGGGTACGAGTATGTAGCGCCTTTTTGTCTAGCAGCAATAAAGAATCTAGTTCTTTTAGCTCAATTTTGTCTTTATAATAATAACATTAAAAAAATATATATCATCATTACAGCCGAAACACGTCCACAGCTCCCCCAATTGGGACATAAGCCTCCCCCAATTGAGGGGGTTTGCCATAATCGCCGTGCTAGGCAGGCGGGTTGGCAATCCAAAAAAAAAGTCATACAAAGCTACAATTTGAGCGCATTGAACATAAACTAATATTATAGAGAACTTTGGTGATTCTTATGGTGTGCAAGCAAGCGTAAGGAATAGCGATGGGGTGCAAGCCATGACGTGATATTCAGCGCCCTAGACTCATGGTAATATAACAGATGGAACCCCGTGTTAGTAGGAGTCTCACATAACCCTTCATTCTCCCAACACTACTACAATACAATATTACTAGTACTCTACTACAATACTTGTTCCTTGTAATGAGGGGTAAAATTCCGAATTTTGTTATACTTCAGTCAATTCCGCTGTGCGTACCAGCTGAGTATGTGAGCAGGCGGCGGCGGCGGCGGCCATGGCTGCTGGTGGTGCCGCTGCCGGCCGCGCGCACCAATCTGCTTCAGCAAGCACCGCTGACGTGCGCGCTGGGCACGCTCAACAGGGTAGCGGATACAATTGACGTGTTTTCTTGTTTACTGAACAACTTTACTTTGGCATCTCCAACCAGCTTTGGTCAATCGTTCGGCTCCGCTGCTTCCGCACGACAACGCGCGACCTCATACTGCACAGCAGACGGTCTCCAAGTTACAAGAGCTGGGGTTGGAAGTTCTCCGTCATCCACCGTACCTACTCACCAGACCTTGCCCCTACAGACTTCTACGTTTTCCAGAATTTGAATAATTTCTTGGCAGGGAAAAAATTCAATATCCGAGAGGCAGTTCAAAATGCCTTTGAAGAATTTGTTGCCTCCAACAGACTTTTTCAAAAAGGGCATCAATAAGCTACCACTACGTTGGCAAAAATGCATTGATTGCATGGGTAATGACTTTGATTAATAAATAAAAAATATAGAGAAACAAGAGCGTTTACTTATTTCATGAAACCTAATATTTGTTTAGTTTATTGTGAATTTCGTTTATAATAGACTAGTATTTATTTAATTATTAGAAAGCGTGGAGGGTATATATTATATAGGCTTAACTATCGCATTAGGACATCATGATAGATTTAAGGTGAATATTAAATAAATAAACAACTTAAAGGTAAGGAATCATTGACGTAGTCCCAACAAAAACAAAAGGGAATGATCCTTATGTTCTCGTTGGGACCTCGTCAATGAAAAGAAATGGCGTATGGTGATCAGCAATGAGTATTCATCATTAGTTTCATTAATTTAATTTAATATTTATGTACAATTGATTAAACCTGACTTGGTTTCCGTACGTCTTTTTCGGGTGACTACTGGAAATCAGCGCTGCCCCTCGTAGCACAGCATTATGCTGAGTGGAAGCCTTCTTGTCACAGTCATGACGTGCAGCTGCCGATTATTTCGGTTTTGTACTCGTGATTATAATTTAGATCTATTTTGTTCTATTTTTCTGTTTACCTACCTAATTAAATTTAGTCATATATTTTTGTATACTCGTAAACGCGTTTCTGTGACAAATAAACCAACTTTTTTTATCTTTCTTTCTTTCCTTTCTTTCTTTTCTTTCTTTCTCTTTTTTTTTTCCTTCTTTCTTTTCTTTCTTTCATCACCGACATTTTTACTTGCAACTGCATTGCATTTCGCCTTCTTTTCCCGTAATATTTGCGTTGCACTCATTGATATATGAATTCCAGTAGACAATTACTGGCTGATATTATTATTATCTTATAAAGATATGATCTGAACCCATCAATTATATTGTTTTTCATAACACGGTGACGAAGCGAGTTTCACGTTAATTAAATTAAAAGTGATAATATCAATTAAAAGCATCGCGGAAATATAAACCATTGTTTTGAACTTAAGAATAAAGATTAAAACTTCAATAAAAAAAAAAAAGGTCTCAAATAAGTAAAACCGTGAACCGGTATGAACCGTGGAATGGAGGCATCTACAGTACAGACGTTTACTACTAAGGCAGCAAAAATAGAGACGTTGTTGGATAGCAAGTCTCCTTTACGAGATCTCTCTAAGAAAGAAACAAAACCGGTCAAGTGAGGGTTTTTTTTTTTTTTTTCAAAACTTAGGCTCAGTCGTTTCGGAGACAAGGGGGGGAATGGTTAATTTTCGTCTATTTTCACTTATAACTTTAAAACAATTTATTTTAAAATTATAAAAAAAATATTTGAGACCCTCACAGCAAGCCCTTTCATTTGATGAACTTTTTTTTAATTTTCTTATTTGCCCCCCAAAACTGACCCCAATATTCTAAATTCATTTATTTACGGTTCACGTCCGTGTTTGGGTCGCTCAAATTGATATGTATACCAAATTTCAACTTTATCGGTCCATTACAGTCGGAGCAAATTGGCTGTGACAGACGGACAGACAGACAGACAGACAGACAGACACACGAGTGATCCTATAAGGGTTCCGTTGTTTCCTTTTTAAGTACGGTACCCTAAAAACCAGCCAAGTGCTTGTCGGACCACGCATAATGAAAGGTTCCATAGTTAGTGTAAATTTATC
Source organism: Dryobota labecula (assembly GCA_947523025.1). Taxonomy (NCBI): domain Eukaryota; kingdom Metazoa; phylum Arthropoda; class Insecta; order Lepidoptera; family Noctuidae; genus Dryobota; species Dryobota labecula. The sequence continues at coordinate 8,177,707 of OX383292.1, forward strand.
CCAAGAACAAACTTAACATTGTAGTTGAAAAACATGTTCTTCCATACGGAATGTATAAGGTAATATTTTTGTCAACTGTAAATGTAAGTTGGTCGACTGTTACTCGGTCAATTCTAATTAAGTCTTTTAATGTAATGTTTCCGTATGTGATAATTTTATGTACTAAACTTAATATGTAATGTTCAACACAATGCTAATTGTTATGAATAAATAAATGAAATGAAACGGTATCTTGTAAAGCCAACTTAGCTGTGATAGTTTTCCTTTTAACTTCATCATATATACTACTGCTGCGATTTTTTCACATATCCAACTACAAAAGTTTAGTTGACAGGGGGGACACTTGGCTAACAGAAATTAGCACTTTACAGCCTAATATTACGTAAACGGATCCCTGAATCGAAAAATGGTACACGATATCCCACACCATGGGATAGACGAGAAAAAAATATCATCCCCAAGGGTCAGATCAGGTCAAGATTTTTTTACCACTTTGTCGGCGTGAATATTGTGTACACCCATGCCAAATTACAGCTTTCTAGTACTGAGAGTCTCTGAGCTAAGCCGCGGACAGACAGACAGACAGACGGACACATGGCGAAACTATATGGGTTCCTTGTTGATTACGGAATCCTAAAAAGCGGGAGTGTATCATGTATGAAAAGTACCTAACTGATAAAGATTTATATAAGTAAAAACTTCTAAATTTTTGATAACATTAATTAACATTGATTACGCGAGCACACTATTTCAGAGTTTAACTACTCGATGACGAAGCGAATATATTTACTCACGAAAATATCTGGGTGTTTAAAAGTATAATTGTTGAGGAGATGCAACATCTCACCTCACTCTGCGCATACGCATTTTACGCTTCAAATTACGTAAAAATTACTTCCTGGTTTTTGTGTTTTTACGATTTTGTATACATCGCTTTACGAGCACTAATTGATTTAAAAATGTTCACTTAGTATGTAGGTTCCTTATTTTTTCGTCCATACGGGAGACATTAAAGATAAGTACTTATAGTAGTGTAATATAAAGAAATGTTATCAGAGTTTTAAAACTGCCTCTAACTTTTAGAGAATTTTGTCGCAACTGGACGACTACAGTAATAAATTAGACTTGTCTTATTGTTTTCCTCAATTATGAAACATGAAGGTTTTGTTAGAAACTCTATATTTATAAGCACAATGTTTACTAAATTTAATGGACTACATGCAGCATCATTGGTTTCTTAAATGTACTCTACAACCTGGGAGACTGTGTTTTCAGGAGTTTCTGTCCAAAAATTCTGTTAAGTTTCAGAACAGGAGAAGGACTATGATTCTTCCACAGTTGTAGGACAGTCTTGCTTCCATGGGATATTGTTAAATTATCACAAGAGCAGTTTGAATACGAGTGTGGTGATTTAACTGTTCAATTTGCATAACGTATTTCTTAACTGTTGCCAAATAAATGTTATTATTTCTTTCTTTAGTAGCATCTCAAATTTAAAAAAAAATGTTGGTTAAAACGTCGTACTCTATTTTAGGGTTCATAATTTTTATAGTGGAAGTAATTTCTCAATAATTAATTTATCCTTTTTTAAGAGCTTTATCATCTAGCTTTCCTTTTTTTTTTATCCAGATGCCTCAATCGATCGTATTAGCGCGTCAGTCGCGCGTTCTAGTGACGTAATAATCGGAGCACAACGGTACAGTCTCTAGAGCATGATAGCTATCGCACGCCGTCGATAGCAAAAGTGTCTGCCGACCCTGGCGTACCCCCTCTACAGGTGGAGGGGGCCACTCCAGCTCCCTTCACCTTCGGGCCGCACGCCGCGCGCGACCAATGACCGCCCGCCCCGGCCCGGCGAAAGGTTTTATATACAAGTGGAATTCGCACTGCCAAATTGCTATAAGTCAAAATATAGGGTAGTCGGGCGGTTGACTCGTTCGTGGAGCACTCGACGCGCATGAGTCCGTACCGACGTCTTCATCGACAAGTTAGTGGTTCGTGTGATCGCGAGCTGGGATTATACGCGTCCTGAACACTGCAGCCAACGGGCCAATGCACGGGCTCTGGAGGCCTTTGTAGTAATTTGTTATAAACAGGCATCAGACTTTGTGTGATAACATGGGGTGCAGTGGAAGATATATTTTTCTGACTCTGGTTTTGTGCGTAGTGACTGAACTTGCGATCGGTGTGAGAGTGGTGCCCAAGAGAAAGAAAGGTAAATAAAAATTTATTATATTGCTAATAATAACACTTCCTACATAAATGATGTTCTCATCGTGTAAAATTTAATGATATTGCTGTACGTAATGTTTTATTATGAGAGGCTATAAATTCTTCGTTATGCACTAAAGCGTATTTTAAAGCCTTACCACACTCGTACTCTGCTGTAGATAAATGTGCAGATTTCATATTGCAGCTGTATGAGCCAAATGCGGCCACTCTTTCACAATGTTTTGGTTCGTTATTTAACTCAACATAATATTCGTAATACACGTTAAACTACTAACTTACAAAGATCTATCTGTTAAAGGTACCTACTATCTATCTCCAAACGTTGCAGAATTGTTAAAATCACGTGCATTCTATAAAATTTATTTAAATTAATTTACATTATAAGGAGATTTTCTATGCAAGGATACTCGTTTCTAAAAATAATATTCATGAACATAAACTTTATAGAGACATTAATTGATTTTTTAATAGAACATTAACAGAAAGAACAAACGGTCATTTAAATTAATCGGTAAAAGTCGTGCATCAATAAAATATTTATTTTGTTAATCATGGTTTCTTTTCTACATTTAAGAATAAGGCTCTGAACACACACGCTGTGGTGCTGTAAGAAAACAGGCTTCCGAAAAAAATAAAAAATTGATTAACACTGGAACCATTACCTAAATTCAAAATGAAAAAAAAAAAATTTGGTACGTTTCTACTTATTTTAAATGTAGATGACATTTAAAATAAGTAGAAATGTACGTAAAGTGACTTGCCGAAACAAATAACACAACTAACCACTTTTAACTCAATTATATTATATTGTGAAGAAAACAGAACTATAAAAGCTCAACGTATATACATGAATGTGCCGTTACCTGTCCGAATTAAACGAGATTCAAATTATGTGTACTCACCTTGACAACTAACATTGTATTTTTTTTTTTTCACATAAAAATGCTCTAAAACAATGCTCATAGTAAATTACCGTTGTATGAACAGCTGTTGTTGAGTATTTTTTGTTTGTTTGTAGCGATTTTTACTGGATTACAGGGTTCGGAAGTAAAAAATTAGGTTACCGAATAAAATTGTTACTCCATACAAGCTATAGAAATAACTACAATAGGCTTCTTTCACACGGAATGCGTGACTAACTGTCACAGTTAAGTCCTCAATTCCGTATTTTTTACTCAATGCTCTGTTAACTACTTCAGCTAAAAAAGGTGCTGAGGAACTGATATTCCGGTACTTTTAGATTATAAGAAGATCGAGTTTCTTATCAAATTTACAGCAGTAGGTACCTAAATACCAATATGCTAAAAAAAAAAATGTCTTAAAACATCTTTAATTATATAATCCAAATAAAACAGTAACTTTGACACAATTACTCGTACACTATGAAACTACACCAACTAATTAATTTAAATTAGTCTCCAAATTAACAACAAAAATAAAACATTAAAATCACACCTACATTCATTTTCTAACCGCAGTGCTCTAAAAACTAGCGCCAACATTAACTCTAAAATAAATTAGAGTACTAATCATTTACTTACGGTAACTTAGCAAGAAATATGCAAAAATTGTGCCTACATTTTAGTGTTTTTGATCTTAGTAAGAAACTCTAGGTACATATATAATTCAAAGAATGCACGCGTAGCGCACGTACTGGAACGTGGAGGACCTCAAACCATGTTTAGTATTTGCTTAAGTATTAAAAAAAAAAACATTCTGGATAGTAAACATACAGGAAACGTGTATTTGAATGAACGGCAATAACTTACAGACATCCTACATGATAAATCTGCAGAGCAGGTACTTAAACTACGTAAAAAAAATGCAAAGTATAATATAAGAATACATGCTATTATATATATTAGAACAAGTCGAGTAATCAAAAATGTCAACGCGTATTATCAGATGCAATCCGTATACCTACGTATCCTTTCAAGATAAATCTGTCTTGTGGAGAGACAGATGGAAAGATATCAAATTAAAAAAAAAACTGAAAACTAACCCATTATACAAATTCTGTTAAATGTTACGCAATTGGTAGAGAGACTGAGATCATCACCCGAGTTTAGTCTTTAAACAAGTCTTTGTTCAGAAAAGGAAAGTTAAATTTAAAGGAAACTGATTGCTGAAATACGTTAAAAGGACAAAAACTCCAAATTTTTTTGAGCAAAGCATCTAAAGAAGTAGCCACAAAATAACTGCCCATACCTGTACCAAACTTTACGCAAGCTAACACCCACAGCATATCTTTAAATAACTTGTCTTACTCACTCAAGTCCCACCATAATTAATGGTGAATTTTTGACGTTACTCCCATTTTCTCACTTCACTAATGAACACTGCAAGGTTGCGCGCAAAGTGTGGCAACTCGGATTTCTCAAGTTCCACGGCAGTTCTCACACATCCTGTATCGATTGAACGTTGCTCCATGCTCGTGAGATTCGCAATTTCCGATTTAATTATCAGTTTCTCGGTATAATACCTGCGAGAGTACTTACTAATTAATGTAGTTAAGCAAATTCTGAGCGAAATTACCGGTCCTGTGTTCAATATGGTTCACTCTCGCTTTCATTGCGAAACGAACGCGGTCTTAACTGTATCATACCTATTGATTTTTAATATTTCGACATTGCCGTCTGGTATATAATGCTTCTTCTCTTAAATTAAGATATGTACTGACTATGTTGAGTCTACATTTCCACCTGCAATCAATCCACATTTTTCAAAATCTCTTGACATAAATGGATCAGTTCTCTTTACCATTTAGTCATTATGAGTTTCTATTAGCACAGAATTTCCCTTAAGTTATGGCTGTATTGCATAGACTACATGCCCAGCATTATTTCCGTCCATTTCTGTTCACTTTTCCTAACTTTGCGACAATGTATCTTAGAAAACGTCTTTCACAGACAACTGCTACGGGCCTTAAACATAGTTTTTAATCTAGTTTCTAGAGCAGACTGGCAGCTATGCGTCCGGTGTCCGGTGGTCTGTATCCCGTGTCCGGAACTAAGCATCCGGCATCTAATCATGCGCCGTTTTCGTAACAGACTTGTGACATCTCTCACTTTACCTAGCAAAAGTGTGTTAGAAAAAATGTTGGCGTCATGAACTTACATTTGCAGATCTGTGAGAGTATCCCGGGTGCCGGTCGGCTCTCGCGTGCCTCGTCCGATTTTCCACGTTTTCCAAATAATTAGTCTCAATTGCATCTTCGCAATGCAACTACTGGAAAATTAGTATGAGACTAGCTTTGATAACGCCGCCGTCAGATATGTTCTAACTCTCCCCTTAAGTGATTAATGACAATTTATTACACATCATGTAGCGTATTAATCTTAGCCAGTATTGCACATACTAAATAAAGGGTCTCTTATATTATACATTCCAAGATTCTAGTTACGTTAAATCAATACTTTTCAAAGATTTTAACACAATGAATATTAACATCCAATTACCGCCCAAACCGAAACTATCTTCTAACATTGTGTTATGCTAATCATGAGGGCGTTACCTCGAAGTTATTATGAAATCGCTAATTTATTCAAATCCAAAGCAATCACTAGTTCCATAGCCGGAAGACGGGCAGGCAATAAAAGAAGTGCTGCCCGCATAAAATAGCCATTAGTGCGCTATCTGTGCTGACGCCGCTAAATTTAAGTTTAATTAATATGTTTAGTAATACTTATTTAACGAACTGTTAATTGCGTTTATCTTTTACATTGTTACCCTGAAGTTTTAGACGTTTTTAAGTAGGGTTAAACGATGAAAGTTAGATGCTAAGTTATTTGCTTATCATGTTTTGAAAATGTGATTTCTATTCTCGAAAAAACACAGTTCTTAAGAACACTTTTGGGCGATCTGTATGACTGTTTCTTCAGGTTTCAATTTTCCTCTTCTTCTTCGTCGTTCCCTCAATGTTGAGGATTGCGACCACATACGACACGTCTCCAATTTATGCGTTCTTCTGCAGTGTGGATCGCTCGGTAAATACTGCCTCCAACAAACCTTTTGATCGCGTCTGACCATAATACCGGTGCTCTGCCTTTACCTCGTTTTTCTTCCACCCAGCCCAGTATCATAAGTCTTTCCAGATCATGCTTAGGTGAACGCATAATTTGTCCGAAAAAGTTGAGGGCACACTCCTGGCATATAGCAGATAGCCGCTTGGTGAAGTTTGAGTTCCTCTAGTATGGATTCATTCGTTCTCATGGCGGTCCGTGGTATAGGAAGAGTAGCCTTCGCCAACACCACATCTCGAAAGCATCGATCTTACTGCTCTCGCGGCTTTTAATCTACCACGTTTCCGCGCCATATAAAAAGAAGGAAAAAACTAGAGCACGGGTCAGTTATATTCAGTCGATTTTCCACATAGATGTTTAACTCTCATTAGTTAACATATGCAAAATACCTTACAACATCGTCACAGATATATTATGCATAGAAATTTAACCATACAAATATACGTTCCACATATAAATTAAGAAGAAATCCGCATTACGAAATGGGCCCATCATTATTTTAATGAAGTGACCAATGGATCATTGTGTAATCGGAAAGAGAAATTAAATGACAACGCGCCTAAGCTACTTAGATACGTTTTCCATACATAATACGGATAGTAAACATGAATTTACATTGTATGACAGCTTCGAGTCGCGTGCTTGGTATATCATACGAGTATTATGTCATTTATATATATTATAAGATATTGATCGGGAGTAGAGAAAACTTGTTAGATGGGTACTAAATGAATAAGCGTTAAATAAACAACCAATGAAGACATTAAACAGGAAGAAACAATGAGGAAAATTATGTAGGAAATCCGTGAGGAAAACAGATTCTATAATAGTATACAGCAAACCCATGAAGTAAAGAAATCAGATTTTGCATTAAAGATTATAAGAGATTTTAATTTTAATTAATGATGATTAAAAACAAAAAAAACTCCCTCCGTCAATTATTCCCAAATTCAAATAGTCCCTCTGTCAAATATTATAAATTGTTGTGCCCGACATCCATGTAAACTTTATTTTAATTTTAAGATCTTGTAAAACACATGTGATATGCAATAAAGAATTGAATAGTCTCGCCATGTCCGTCTGTCTGCCTGTTTGTCTGCGCCTTAGCTCAGAGACTCTTTATATCAGAAAGCTGTAATTTGTATACATATTAGTCACGCCGACAAAGCATTAAAATAAAATCTTGTTTTTTTTTTTAGGGTATCTCCTCTACTCCTTAAGTGGGAATTATAATTTTATTTCTCACCTCTCCCATGGTGTCTAGGTCATCGTTGGATAGGCCGTCAGAAAATATTGCCGGTTTGTGAATACCATTTTTCGATTCAAGGATCCGTTTGCGTAATACTCAAAAGCCAGTGTAAAAACTTAAAGATCACCTTATTAGAACTGAAGTTGGAGTTAAGTACTTTTTTTATAAATAAACTTAGGTATTTTTAGTAAACAATTTGGTGTAAATGTTTCAAGGCTTCTAACTACTCCTCTGTTCATTAATTTCATCTTTTTTTTTTTCTATTGTTTTCCAGTTATGTTTGTATTTATAAAAGTTATAAACAATTTTAAAGCATAAGCATAGATAGGTTCTCCTGAAACGTATTAACAAACAAATCGATGGACTTAATAACTAACACATTCATTGGAATACCTAAAATAGCAGTACTTAGTTATTTATTCTATTTTTAGTTTAATTATCACTCACCAGGCCGATCACTTTTACCCTACTTGAAATAAAATAGTACATTTTTTTTATTTTTTTTATCTAGGGCATCTCAGAGTGTAACCACTAAGGTTCGGACTCTTTAACCGGACTTTCCTGTGGCTGCCTTAAGCTCCTAACGAAACTTAATGCCTCCAGCCAGGGCGTAAAAACTATAAACTAAACGACTGCTGCTCGCTAAGGGCACCCCCTGTGGGGTACGAACCTCGGCTTAGGGCAGTTGAGTCGGAGGGAGGGTGGCAAGGGACCGACGGTGGCTGGATAAAATCAGTGTTTTGATTATTATCGTGGGGAGTTTGGATTACATGCTGCTCAGCTAAAACGCGTGCTGGCGCTTCACTTACAGTCAAGGGTCGGGGAGGAGTAAATAGTACAAAAATTTATAGGTCATACATACTATCGGTTTGAAGTCTAAATGCAATTGTAAAAAGAAATGACTGAAAATACAGAGACACAATTTAACTGACATGGTTAAATTGTGCATATAATGCAAATAGGCTGGGGAAAAAAGGCTACAACATATTAATATGTACTGTACTAAAATACTACTTCTAATTACTACTAATTCTTCAATTATTTCTATTGAGTTTAAAACTAATAATCAATTTATTAGCCTTATGAGCAAAAACATGCCAAAAATCACACTTCGTCAACATTTTCTCGAGCAAAATCAGGCAAAAACGTAACTATACACAGTGAGCTAACGACATTATTAATGTGTGTCGATATTTAATGGAATGGTTTTTGCTGATATTTGAGCAACGTCCTCTGCATCCGTTCAGAACCGGCCGGCGGCGTGCCACAGATCACCAAACCGACTGAATTAGCCTTACTGACCTACTTGCAGGATCATTGATGGCTCTCGCTGTGTCAACGAAGTTTATTTAGATAGAACCTGATGTTTTGTGGATGTAATATAGGTACCCCTAGCCTAAAGGCTCCTACTAACAGGTGCGACACTCGACGCGATACAAAGGAACCGCACGTCGCGCGACGAGCGGTACCTTTATGGCACGTCGCGTTTCGCGTTTATTTGTAGCAGCCTAAACCCTTCGGGAAATACAGGCATGTGAATACGCGCGTATTTTAGCGCGATTTGCAAAAAATATTTAAATATCTTTCTTATAAAAATTTAAGTGTCTGTTTGTAATGCCAAAATAACAGTTTTTTACTAAATGCATATGAAAGTATGTACAGTACATAAAAACAAATTTATAAAAATTTGTATGTAATGCGAATTCGGGTTCTACAATGTGATGCTGTATGCCAACGCATACTGCATCACATTGTAGAACCCGAATTCGAAATCCGAGTTCGATCCGAATTTGAATTGTTCTAAATTCGAACGGATGGAATTCGCATCTAGTGCTCAACCCGTCATTCAAATAGTACAGTAGGCCTTGCGTAGGTGACACTTAAGCCGGTATATTATTTACACTATCTGTCTGTCTGTCAGTCTGTTTGTTCTGACAGATTTTTACGGGACTTTCACTGCCAGATAGCTGATTTTATAAGGAGTAACTTAGGCTTCGAAAAAGCCACGCGAGCTACGCCGCGGGCAGCATCAAAAATAATAATTTATCACAAGCTAACAATAAACCAGTCATAATTCTATTCTACCGATGACGTCCACAATTTATGTTCCATAGGCCGTCGCCTCACAATTTTCCTTTAATTTACCGTTCTAGGAAAGTGAATTTATTGATCGTAAACTAAACTTAAAATCGAGTTTAAAAAACGATTACGTTTTGGCCAATCGATCATATAATATTAGATAAGCATCAGGTAATTAGGTTTAACGTTTGAATGGACGATTCAAAACCTGAACTTATGTTTTGATAGGTCGTGATAGGCTATAAATAACCCAACGGGTTAGGTCGGTGCGCGCACGCAAATGTGAGCTCCTCGTTAATACACGATTTAGTTCGGAGGTATCTATGTAACATTTATTTAATACTGGCTTTTGCCCGCGTTTTCACCCGTGTGGGGGTTGAAAATTATCCCACGGGAACGTACTACTGAGATAAACAGAGTATCCTATGTCCTAACCAGTTTTTTTGGTATCGGGGTGGAAATCCTCATGGATGTCCTCCGCACGGTCTGTCAGACTTCTACTGACTAAAACCACCCCGTGTTCCCTCGCACACTTGCACCGTGGGCTACGGGGGCACTTATGCACTCTTCAACGCAGCCCCCGACTGATGCCAGCCCGCCTCTGCGGGCTCCGTTTGGTCAAGCAGGGGAAGTGAGGTTTTTGACTCCCGCCGCGACATCTAAGAAAGGCAAGCGTGGAACATTACGCGCCACCACCTCGGGTCTTATATAATAGGGGGCGGTGGATATCCCCGAGGCCGCCGTCCCTGGACCCATTTAAGGGGCCGGAAGAGGGCATTATCTACCCTTTTCCGACGCCCGGTATCCTATGTCTTAACCTAGGTCAAGGTCTATCCGCGTGCTAAATTTCATCCAAATCCATTCAGCCGTTAAGGTGTGAAAAGGTACAGACAGACAGAATTACTTTCGCATTTATAATAATTTTCTTCTTCTTCTTTTTCTATCTTCTTCTTCTATCTTCTTCTATCTATACTCTATCTTCTCTTCTTTACTAAATAAAATTGAAGAGTCTGTTTGTAAACAAAATAAGAGCTTTTACTTAATGCATATAAAATAATATAGTTTGTTTTGCTACGCATAGAGTTCGGAACATTTAGAGCGTTGAATTTAAATATTTTTATTTTTGTATGAAAATATTAATTAAAATCTGATGAATTAACAAAAGTTGTTGAAAATAATAATAAGAAAGAAAAAAAATAAGAATAATAAGAATGATAATAATAATAATAATAAAATAATATGTTTTTATATTTTTTATATTCTAATATTTAAAAATATAATTTATATGTATTTATTTGCATAAAGGAAATAATAAAACACTATTATAAGAATGGATATCTTCGAATGACTTAAGCACCTAAAAGAGATCGTAATAATCCTAGCTTGCCCTTGCGAACTAACAAAGATTTCTTAATGTTTCTGTCATTTGTGAAGTAATTGCTTAGATCAAATTAATCTACATTGCAAAACAAAGTAATAGATGACTCTCATTAGGTATCTAGCTGTTAGGAAATACCTTGAATGTTTTTTAAATATCACCACAAACATCCTCAGTCTAAGCAAATTAAATATTATTATCACACAAAACGTTGTTTATTGTTTTCAATCATTTATCACCTTATCTTTAGTAACTTCAGTACCCTTTTAAAGGTCGCAATATACAAACAAACCCAAAAGTAAGTCAAATATTAAAACAAGAAGCCTTGAAATGTTATTATTAATAACCTGCCGTAAAATTACAAAATTAATAGAGATACTAAGATCACTGAAAACATTATCAGTGGTTATCACGTGGTTCATCATCATCATCATTATTTCAGCCGAAACGCGTCCACTGCTGGACATAGGCCGCCCCCAATTGGGAAGATTTGCCATAATCGCCACGCTTGGCAGGCGGGTTGGCGATCGCAGTATGGTGTTAAAAATGCATAGAGAACGCTGCTGCCCATTCTCTAGTAAATCCCTTAGTCGCCTTTTACGACACCCATAGGAGGAAAAAGGGTGGTGCTATTCTTTACGTCCGGAACCTCACGGAACACCACGGAATCACGTGGTTATTGATTAATATCTAATCGTTATCTATCACCCAGCGGAAGTCATAAATTTCGAATTAACGATTAGTGTAAACATCAATTAGATAATGATGTAGATAATTTATGAAAAATTAATCGTGCGAAAAGCAGATAGATGGGTGAAAGATCTAGAACGGGCTTCCGTCCTATTTCTTTCTCAATCTATACTAATATTATAAAGTGGTGAAATTTGTGAGTTTTTATGTAGGGGTAATCTTCGGAACTGCTGATTCGATTCTGTTACTAAAAGGAAACTACAGTATTACCAACACTCATAAAAAAAAAAAAAAATATTTTATGTTCAATCGAAGAAGAATCTGAAGCCATAAGCAAGCCCCTTGAACACTTTACTATCAGGTTGGATGTCTGTTCGTTTGTTTGCTAGGTTGTCATTAAAAAGATAGGGATAAATTGTCATTAGAAGACAAAAAAATAGGAAATGAAACTTTCATTGAAAAGATAAGAGTGTTTGTGAAGACTACGTTGATAAGAATCTTGACAACTCATTAATTTCTGAAGGTATAGCCGACCTCGTAATTGCTTTATCACCCTAAGGTTGAATGTCACTTGCACGTCATAAAACGACAAGTAGGTAAACGTAATTATTTAAATCATTTTATCAATATAAACTCAGCGAATTGTGCTTAACAATCTTACCATCTAAGTTTTTAAACTGTCATGGTCACTAATATTATTATTAACATAAGCGGGATATTTACGGAGTGCAAAAAACGAACAAGAAAGAGGGTAGACCGTTTTGTCTGCTCATAAACACCCACCCGCAGTGACTTCAGTTTATCCGTGATCATGGTGCTTGCAACAACGCCGAAATATCGGGAACTCAGAACAATGAATAAACATGGTAAATATCCCGCTTATGTTAATAATAATCTTACCATCTTTTCATTTATATAAAAAATAAGAATAAAAAACGTCTGTTTCGTAGCTATGAGATTGATTAAACATTACGAAAAGGGTAACTTTGAGTTTTTGTTTTATTTTTATTTTTTCTTTTTTTCTTTCTAGCAAAGTTAATCAAATCGTTTTATTAAAAGCGATTGCATGTCCGTCAGTTCCTTGAGTGAGATATATATATATATATATATTTCAGTATTTTATAATACTGATTTTATGTTTACCATGAATTCAAAAAACTAGTAAGCGCGGTCTCTGCCAGATCATACCGCCTTAATTATAGTTCCTATTTACTGGAAATGTTTGTCAAAAGTACTAGTGCAATTACGAAGCTGACTGTACTTCGTTACGATAAGTACCTATCGGTTGCAGTTTATGTTCTCCAGCCAACCGCATCGTAATTGATCTATTTGATAATTACATAAATATAACACTGATTGCTATCAAGCTATATGTTCAATCCCACATCATTACATTTTTTCCTGTTAAAGAAACATGCGATCTTCGTGTCATCCTTAAACGATATACAGATTTTTTTGTTTCAATGAAGTCATTACAACAAACCAGTTCACAATTAATTTTATTTAAATTACTTATTTATGCATAAAAAACTTGTAACTCTTAAGCTAAGCGTGTTTATTATATTCATTAATTAATTTCTAATAGGTACTGAAAATAAATAAAATGGAAAGTTTTTTCGCCAATGAATTTCATGTAAACAGAGACATTTAACGATTGTATTTTATCTCAAATTTATGTTGCTGTCATCATTTTATCACTAAATACAGAAATAATAATCATAAAATCAGATTGAATATTATCATTTTTATTGACAGCTTCCTCGTTCACTGTGCAACTTCATTCAATACTGTCTTAAATTAACCGCGTTTAATAATAACATTCATGACAACTCCAATTAATATTATTATATCAAACATTAGTAGTAACACGTTAGTAAATCTGTTTATCTGTTTATATTACATCAATCAATCATTTTATTGACGAGAGAGATCAGTTCCAAACCAGATTATTAGAAATTAGTTGTGTAACCAACAAAACCTACAATTTATGCAAGTATAACCAATATCCTTTGGACAGGACATAAACAATCAGCAATGTTTCCAAAACTTTGTATTGCTTTTTTTTTTTAACTAACTCATCTCGGAATTGATCTTTAGAGATCGTGACTCCTTAACCGGACTTTTCGCTCCTAAAAACTTAAAGCCTCCAGCCAGGGCATAAAACTTATAAACTAAACGACTGCGCGCTAAGGGCACCCCTGTGGGGTACGAACCTCGGCTTAGGGCAGAGTCGGAGGTGTTGGCAACACTAACAAAGCATAATATGCAAGTAAAGCCTTATATATTTTAATTTTAAGCTTGGTAACATTTGCCATTATTATTTTTTAATTAAAATAAGTTCATTCGTTCTGTTCGCAAAAATTGTACTCACTCACTCTCTCGAATTTGGTTGCTCGTGTTGTAGACGTGTTTCTTGTGTCTTCGTATAATAAACTTATAAAACTACGTTTTCTCCAGGAGGGAGGACAGCAAGGGATAGGTGGTGGCTGGATAAAATCAGGGTTATGATTATTATCAGGGGAATTTAAAGCTACACGCTCAGCTACGGCGCGAGCTGGCGCTTCGTCGAGCAAGAGTCTGCATGAGAATGAATGCATTGTAACCAACGCTAATAATATATATCAGAATGAAAAATAAGGCCAATCGGTTTACAAAATCCGACAGAATATTTTGTAAAACGCAAAATACTGAAGTGGAATCTTAATCACTAGCTACATGACCATTTATTACCAACACTTCAGTTAAAATCTACGCAGGTACATGAAGCAACCAACCATTTCCAATTAATTCTCAAACTATGCAACATCAACCTGATCTAATATATTTTTCTTACATTAATACTGGACGTTAGTTCAATGACTACTTACGACACAGTATCACGGTACGAGTAATTATTGTTCTTAGAGTTCGCAACTGGTCCACAGAGGTGCAAATAATGGTCTTATTCTTACCCCATACACGTACATGTAAATAAGCTATTAGTCTGTTAGTCCGTCCGCACGAAACCCCAAATTAATGGCTCGTTCAGACTTGACTGGGTAATTCGTCACGTACTGCTCGCATCAACGAATTAGACACTTTCTTTTGATCGATGTCAATATTCTAATCACATTTCGCGTTTTCACCGAAAAACTGATAAAATACGCCTTTCTAGTTAATGGTTATTCATCGCTCGTTGCAGCTAACGATATGATACGAGAGAGCGTTTACAGGATATACTAAAACAGACGAAAATAGATTTCAAAACGCGTTTATCATATCGAGCCGTAGAAACAATAGCATATGCTTCTTTTCTTATATTATTTGTCCTATGTATCCTCTAAAAGCACAAACAATTAATTTAGAGAAAGGAAAAAAGTTTCAAAGCTAACCCTTTTTTCAGTAAATAATAATCGATAAGACCTATTAACCTGTATTTTAATCCAAAGTTAATGAACATTTTATTAAATAACTTTTGATATAAAACTGTTTGCGTTTTCCAATAGGTACTGGTTTGTTTAGATATCTATAATTTTCGGCAATAATAACGTTTATCTATCTAAAGAGCAAACACTATCTTACTTAATTACATAATTTATGAAGCTAACTAGTTGGTATCAGCAGGTAAATTTGATGTACCTAGAATAAGGAATTATTTTGGCGACCGAACGCTTGATAAAAGAGTACCATACCTTCTCAACCAGTTGCCTACTGAAATAAGAAGTCAGGAAACAAAAGGTAAATTTGCCAAGTTACTTAAACAGTTCTTTTTACAGAGTTTATAAGGGATGTTTTTCCCATACATATAGGTTATAATATAATATTATTGTAAGTATCATAAGTGCAATAAGTCAAAATTAAGTGTCCGCACTAATAAACATTATTGGATAAAACTATTTGTTCTGTTCCCACAGACAAACCGTGAAAACGGTTTTGCGGGGCATAGTTTTTATTTTAAGATTTCTGTAAGTTTGTTAATAAATACATAATAAATAGATAATAATAATAGGAATTAATTCGTTTTTAAACACTATTAGATGCATTTCACTTTTATAGCTTTGATATTTAACACCGTGTAATTTATAAACGACCATATTTTTTTTAAATTCTTATTAGCTGAAAATGTTAAGTGAACATGTCGCTAAGCGAATTCGAATCTACACATATTTTATTAGATATATAATCCGTAAACGTCAATTCATATAAATCTTTTGTATTATTATACCAATATCTATAAAAATTATGAAAAGCTTCCTGAACAACGTTGCCTTACTTATTGCAATGTTCCTTCCGATTAATCTAAAGAATGCTTATAGATTCTAATTAGGATAATATTCAGCTTTTCACGGCTTAGTAATAAATAGGAATACCTTGTAGATAAGAAGTAATTGGCGTGTCTAATATCTGTGGAAGATTATCACAAGACTTGATCAATAATATCCTTTCTAGCTTACAAATTAATTACTTTAAAAAGTACCTAGCTACTTGGCAATAGATTGTAATCTTCAAGATAACTTGAGACTTTACTACGTTCGAATAACTCTAGGAAAAGTAGGATTTCTGTCTGGCTGTTTGTGTATGTGAGATTAAATGTTTGTAAGCGCACCCACAATACAGGAGTAATTCCTAGTGTGGGGCAACGGTTTAAAAAAAAAAAAAAAAAACCGGTGTCCGTGCCAGTAAAAATTCAAAGTCAAATAAGATTACTCTCTAGTCTAAAGGGACATGAAATAATATCAATATTTATTCTATCGTTGAATAATTATTACACAAGCTACTGAATGAACGTACAATGGCGTTGCGGTCAGCTCAGGGCGGCGCGGGCGCAGCCGAACCGCGACTCTTGCGCAACACGCGTAATCATAACACATGTCAACTTATGCAGATTGATGGAACACACTCATTTGATTCATTAAACCACGTTTCATTAAACCTTGTTTTATTTTCGACTCATTACTGAAAGAGAAAATCTCATGACGTAACGTAAATTATATGCCTAATAAAAACATCTTCTTTCCTAATAAGATTTATGAGGGTTTTTGAATAAAGTTATTTGTATCAATTAACATAACTAACAGATGTTGGACATGGTGCAATGTAACCCGTGTTTATGTAACTAATTAGAGGTGGCGACAACAATAGAATTATCACAGTTAGTACTGCCGTTTCCTGATTTAGTTATATCCATAACATCAAGACTGGCATTACAATTATGAACCTAGTTAAGCTATCAGCAGCAGTTCAGTAACATTTTTAAATATCGCAGCATCATGCTGAGATAGGAGCCTTTGGCTTCGTAAATAAATATAAAATGAAAATAAAAAACAATGTCCTGCTTCTGTTTTTTATTTTCTTTTTATATATACTTTTATCATTGTGTGTTTAGTTTAGTTTGTGCTCTTCCTGTGCGAGTCACAATATTTTTCTTTTCTTTCTTTCTATCAAAGGGGACTTAATCAAATACGTTTGGTTTATCTTTCGGAGAGCATTGGTGGCCCAGTGCTATCGGCCACGACTTATGAGTTGTAGGTTGTGAGTTTGAACCCAGGCTGGCACACGGAGGCCACGGTGGAGGTCTGACCGGCTTGGGCAGAGAACCGCCGTGTTCTCACGGAGGCAATCGGCGGCGGTGATCTCTCGCGTCCGGCCCTGGTCCAGGCCATGGTCCGGAGCGAGAGTGCATGGGAAGCAGTCACCTCCTTCTGCGCGATGGAGGAGGTGGAACGCGTGAGGGAGCGACAGTCTGTGCGCCCTCACGCCCCTAGTCGCCGCAGGAGACGCCCTGGGCGGCGGGCCGATTCCCAGCCACCGTAGGCGCGGGCTTGCGGAAGGCAAGCTATGAGCAGCTCGCCGTCCGGTAAGGACCAGGCCCGGGTCGACGGCGCGTTGTGTTCCGTTTATACATTGCATAAACGATTCACAATCAAGTGTAGCTCACTGTCACTAACAAGACAACGCATCAATCAGTCTTACTGTCATATCTGATCACGTAACCAACAAACACACAATTTTTTGTCAAGTTTACTACGCATTAACACATTCGTAACGTACGCCTGGCCTACATAAACGCACGAAATGCAATATATCATTAAGTTATACAACAAAGTCAATATCGCTATAAACGTGTCTATTCGGATGCTTTAATTAATGTTACCGTACAGGACATAACTCTACGCGTGTCAAGCAGATGAGCCAGTTGTGTAACATCGAGATCTCGCTTTCTACGCATTAACGAACATTGTAAGCTCAGTGAGATACAGTGAAATTATTAGTGGATTACGCATCAGTTTTGCGAGTATCAGTGATATCCGTGTTACGGATTCCGTTTGCATTCCGTTCCACTTGATGAGTAGTCGAATTAAGTGATATGCAGTTATTCCGGTTTAGAATCTTTTCGGGTTCTGAACAAATTGTTGATTGACGATTTGCAAGCAGCCTAGATTGAATATTGATAGAATCAAGCTTAATGAAGCCGACCAGCGTGAAATCATTGGTATTGAATTTCATTCACGCCTACGTATTACTGAATTAATATATAAGGTGTATCTATTAATACACGAAATATTTTTAAGAGAAACATCTATAGGTGGTAAAAAAAGACATATCAGGGAAAAAACTATTTTTATAAGTATTTTTTTTCTTTACGTAATTATTATAATTCTAAAATTGCTTGAGTCATTTAAAAAAAAAAACCTTTACTTATTCTACGAATGACCCGCCTGGACGCGGCGAGGGTTGCGGCCCGAACGCGGTGACTTTTTATAATTAATCATCATAATTATCAAGTCATTTTTAATTATTTAATTGATTAAACATACACTTAGATTACAAAAAAATCGTATCCGTGGCCTCTTTGTCACCTCTAGGTGTATCTCATAAAATATTTCGTGTATGATTAGATACACCTCATATTCTTGTCTAAGCTAACATTCTTGAGTGAGTATTTTATTGGCTGTCTCGAATGTTTATGAGCTTTGCGTGGCATCAGTTGCGGTGTTAACATCCGTCGTCTGAGCGCGGTCTTGTCGTCGTCAATGTTACCAGTTCACTTACGTATAATTTAAAACTTTCTAAAGAGACCGCTCCAGCTAGGTAAGTAGCTGCTATTGCCTCGGTCAGATTTCCCTTTCGTACGACGAGCTTCATCGGCTTATTATTATTATAATATTATTAGTTAAGCGATAATACGATGTTTCCAAGTTCGTATCTTTCAACCGGTTCGGGAGTTATAATGTGCGAGAAAATATGAAATGAGAAAACCGTGCGCCGTACGCGACTAGTCACGGTATGACTCTGCTATATTTCTAATTTCCATTATTAAACTTCAGGTACCTACACTCGAAGTAATTTCATTGACAGAATAGTTTTTGTTACAGGTCCGATTGTTAAAATCGATTAACTAATTGCTTGAATGCAAGTCACAATAAAAAAGTTATTAAAAAAAAATAACACGGCGGAAGTAGAATAAAAGACTCGAACCTCATTTAGTGTACCTATATAATATAATATAAATTACATTGGAGTTAATTAAAATTATTGTTTTATTAATTGATACACACGCGGATATGAGCGGACATAGGTATATTTAAGATTCCGTGTTCCAAGCGTTCACTTTGATTATTATTCGAGGCGCATTCTGAAATATTTTTGCCTACCGACATGCCTAACATGTTATATTTGTTGCTAGGCTAGACTAGTAACAATTCAATATCAAAGGTTTGTGCAAACAGTAGATTCCAAGACATTTAACATCTCAAAGGGGTACCGCTGCCCCGGAACATAAAGGGCCAAGGAAGGAACACGGGTAGGTTTTAGTCAGTAAGAGTCTGACACTCCCTTCCGCTCCACCCAGAGCGGGGGTCATTTGACGATTTCACATCCTCAAAAAAAAAAAAAAGGCTTGCTTTTGGAGCAGGTTTTCTATCGTATGTTACAGTTTATAATAATATGAGGGCTTACCTAGAGCGAGATTTTGAATTACAAATTAAAATATTCAGCGAAATATATTATAATATTATTATACAGAAAACCATTTAATGGGAACTACAATTAATCTTAGAAAGCAGTGTCAAGTTCAGCAACCATCCTATCGATTAAAGAATCGATTATAATCATATTGCGGATTGAATCGATTGTTTACGATTGGATGGTACGATTCTTTCTGTGCCTACGCATCGTTGCAGGCGTGGTGTAGGTCAAGATCGGCGGCTCGGCCGTGGCATCGAATGCTATAGTTCTCGTCTCGTCTCGGCTGTCATCGAACTCGATTCGACAACATAATTGCGATTGCGTACGTAAATAGTTTAAGACTCGGTTGCAATTTGTGTCGGCAATGCAGATAATTATATGCGTGTAGACCAGATTTTATTCAGGATAAATTTTAGGTAAGGTAATTTTGTGCGAACTGTTTACATTTAATTAAAGATTAAGGCGCACGCAATGCGAATTCTTGTAGCGTAAAGCCGTGTATACACTAGAAGATTGTCCCCAGAAAATCGCGCGATATCGCGTGACGTCAGCTTACTTGCCTTATGATTCAATGATATATCTAAAGATAGCTATAACTTCGCACCCAAAAAGTATTATTTTGAAAATACGTTTTCAAACCAGATAAGAAAGCAGCACGTTTCATAAATGTTAAAGTAGTTTAAAATCAAATCGATTCAAAAGGTAAAATTTAAATTCAAACATAAGAAGGAAGAAAATACGTTTTTTTGCGGTAAATATGACACAAAGAAAGAACACAAACACAAAAAAATAACGATTTGGGGGAAAATGTGCGTCACATCCACACAAACCGGCTATCGCTCAGCATAATGCTGCGACCCTATGCGAGACAGAGCCCCAGCGCTGGTTTTCAGCGGCAGCCGGCGTTGCCGTGATGACGTCGATTGGTGGAGCATACAATGAAAAACAAATAAGGAATAAAAAAATAATTACTAAAAACTTATTCTAAATGCATCCATACCAATATTATAAATGTGTAAGTAATTGTCTGTCTGTATGTTACATTTTCACGCCTAAACCACTAAACCGATCGTCATGAAATTTACCTGGGATATGGAGAAGGACATAAGCTACTTTTTTTATGCGATAGCCGACATCCACGCGGGCGAATCTGCGGGCAAAAGCTAGTTTATTATAAATGTGAAAGTAACTCTGTCTGTTACGTTTTCTCACCTAAACAGCTGAACCGATCGTCATGAAATTTGGCAGAGATATAACCTGGGATATGGAGAAGGACATAGGCTACTTTTTTACGTGATAAGCGACATCCACATGGGCGAAGCCTCGGGCTAGAGGTTTTAAATATTATTTTATATACGAATAATATTTAAAATGGCCACATTTCATTTGATTGATCGTGATGTCTACCAATTTCAAACCAATAAAATCCTTAAAACGTAACAACTCAGTACTTACATGTGTTTATTTCGTAATTGGCATCTGGTCACATAAAAGGCATTAAATTCAATTCAGTAATGCTGCGGTATTTATTGGAGTGATCTACTTGCTTTACAATATTGAGAACAGCTGGTGCGCTAGAACGCTGTTCCCATGATTACTAAGTTACATACATTCCACACAATCTCCTGCAAAACTGTACATTACCTGCTGTGCTTATCGAAAGTAATAGACACGTCGATAACGACCTGTAATGGATAGCGAACATGTCTTAAAACACTATGGGAACTTGTTGATAAGTTTCAAATCTAGGTCTTGGTGTTGTGTAGCAACAACCTACGACAATTCCTAGGCAATTCAACTTGTATTAAGTATTACAAGTATTATTATTATTATCGCTTTCACCACTTATTGTTCTAGAATATGGAGTAATACGTTTTATCAAAGTAAACAATGGAAATTAACTTTGAATAAGTGTTTATTTCGTAAAAGTGTCATGATGGCCCGTTGGTTAAGGCGTCGCCTCTCATGCATGAGGTTGTGGGTTCAAATCTGGGCAAGTACCAATGTGACTTTTTCAATTCATATGTACTTTCTGAGTTTATCTTGGACATTACTGACATCGGTGAAGGAAAAACATCGTGAGGAAACCTGGACTTATAGTTAATATAAGTCTGAAATCGCCAACCCGTCTTGAGCAAGCGTGGTGATCAATGCTCGTGCCTTCTCTGTATGAGAAGAGGCCTTTGCCCAGCAGTGGGACAGTTATAGGCTGGTATTTTTGTGTGTTTATTTAGGAATACCAGCTGCTGTCCGCGGTTACGCCCGTGTTGCTTTTTCTTGAATAAAATTAGCCTAAGTTGCTTCTTATAACATCAGCTATCTTCCGGTGAAAGTCCCGTCAAAATCGGTCCAGCAGTTTCGGAGATTAGCCGGAACAAACAGACCGACAGACAGACTGACAAAAATTTTAAAATTGTTTTTTGTTATAAGTACCGTATATACTTTCTTTATATGCATAAATTTGTAAAAAACTGTTATTTTGACAATACAAACAGTCACTTTTTTATTTAGATAAAACGGTATTTGTTTCAATTTATGTTGTACTAGCTTTTGCCCGCGGCTCCGCCCGCGTGGATGTCGGTTATATCGCGTAAAAAAGTAGCCTATGTCCTTCTCCGTATCCCAGGCTATATCTCTGCCGAATTTCATGACGATCGGTTCAGCGGTTTAGGCGTGAAAACGTAACATACAGACAGACAGACAAAGTTTCAGACTTTCACATTTATAATATTAGTACGGAAGTATGGATTCCAGTATTTGTTTAAGGAAACGAAAAGATAAGTTTGAGAGTGTTTGTAAATACTTAACAATAAAGTAAGCGGAACAATAAAACACTTGAATGCTATCAACTGATAAATAGATCAACTAACTACAAGTCCTTTAATTTTTTCTACGAAATTCCCCGAAGAAAAATAGCTCAACGACCTTTTAAGGACGATGTGACACATACGTAGGTACCTACGAGTACTATAATTTGTTCCAATTTTATTTGACTTCCTCGTTGTCTAGTGGTAAGCTCTACTGAGCTAAGCGCCCGAGGTCCTGGAGTCCAGTGGGCCCTTTCAGAATACCAGCACGGCGACAGCGGCGGCGGTTTTTATTTTAATATTTATTATTTTCTTTATTTAATTTATTATCATTGTTATATTTTTCAACAAAATATTTTTTTTTTTATGATAATAAATGACTTAATTTCACTTATTTTTGTCGCAGCATCATGCTGAGATAGGAGCCTTTTGGCCTCGTACCGGGGACCTAATATTTTTTTTTTTTGTTAAATATATTTTTAATTTATATACATGTATCATTGTATGTTTAGTTTAGTTTGTGATCGTCCTGTGCGAGTCACAATACTTTTACTTTCTTTCTGTTACGATTGCTAATTGCCTCGTTGGTCTAGTTTTCGCAAGCGCTACTGCTAAGCATGAGGTCCTGAGTTCGATTCCCAGGTCATACAAATTAACGTTGGATTTTTCCATTAGGAATTCTCTGTAGCACGGAGTTTGGATTTGAGCCCGGTTGATGCCAATTGGCTCGCTATTACACGGGACTTAAACATAACTGGCGAAATGTGGGTATAGGTTAGGTACTATGGTACAACTCCGCCTAGCCGTCGGGGAAAACAATAATAATAATCGTTTATTTATAAAACAATTATTATTATTGTTTGTATTCTTAACAATTAAAATAGAACACAGTTGCTTATTTGCCAATCTTGGTGTTATGTTATGATAATACTTATACTCGAAGGAAAAGCTAATTTCGATTTAATTCTGCTTCTACCTTAGCGCCTAACTACCCACAGGTAATTTGGTTGTGTATTTTGTTTCATCATCATTTCAGCCGAAAAATGTCCACAGCTGGACATAGGCCTCCCCCAATGAGGGCTATCGCGTATGAATTCGCCGCTAGAGGCGTTAGTGTAGTGTGAGGTCTCCGAAATGTCAAATGTCATGTAAATGTAAACTTTGTTTTTACGCCCGTAGTAAAAATCTTTAGCAGCTACACTTCAGGACCTTACTCGATAGTGGCGCCAACTGGTGAGCACGAAAACAATAGCCCTCTTTGGGGGTTGTGCCATAATCGCCACGCTTGGCAGGCGGGTTGGCGATCGCAGTTTGGTGTTAAAATGCATAGAGAACCATGCCCTTAGTCGCCTTTTACGACACCCACGGGAGGAAATAGGGTGGTGCTATTCTTTACATCCGGCACCACACGGCACGTATTTTATTTGCATAATTAATACGATCACTTTTCGAATAAATGATAATAATAATTAATTATAACTTTTACTCATAATATTTGCATGATTCATACATATCCATTATAATCTCGGAATGGAAAAACGTTTCATTTGCCGGCGCAATTGAAAGTTAACTTAGTCGTGAAAGTTTCATATTCTATACGAGTAGGTATTATAAAGAATTTCTCATAATTTTAACAAACAAGATAATATTTTATTATTGTTTTGTAAATTTCACAGCCATTCTTAAAATTTATAGGCATTATTATTTTTACGCTTAGTTTATACTGAAAATATTTAATTTTGCTTTGTTATATAATATTATTATGAAAGTTAGTTTACGACTCTTTCGATCCAAATAATTAAATGAAGAATTTGTTTCAATCTTTTATTAAATTAGTTTGTGTTAGCTCTCTCTATCTGATATACTACGGGATATAAATTACGACTCATTACACAATTTAGGCATCTTACAGTAGGCATTACACTGGCTGGCATTATTTGCCCACCGCACAAGAGAGGTAAAAATTTTGTCGTTTAAGGCGAGTTTCTTCAAGTTAACCTCCAAGAAATGTAATTTTAATGTCATTTTATTTAGAAATATGTTGCTTTTGAGACCTTTCTGTAGGTACGTCGGATACTCGTTACATAATTGGATAAAGTTCGCTCGATAGAAAAAAACCAAACATACCCTTATTTTGTAGATTAAAATCATTTTATTTCAATATTATACCACATGTATATTAAAAATTACATCAAAATAAACGTCTATGATGATGCAATGTCCGTCTTGTTTAACATTGTTAATATCGTGAAACATAATTTTCAACCCAAAATTAACGAAATTCACGGCACAATTTACTCGCGCCCAGCTGTCTCTAGAACAAAAATGCACCCTCGAAGAACCTCGCCTTAAATCCTTTTGTCTGTCGTATTACTCAAGCAGCCCGTGGATACGTAAAGGGCTGTCAATGCTCTGCGGGTTCAATAAAATAACGCATTCAGGATGCTGCTGAAGCTGAGGCTTCCTCCGTTTTGTAGTGCGTCCGCCATGTTCATGGAGGCACGCACAGATGGTTTCGCGGCAATTTTACGCAAGAAAGCGGCGTCACTGTTGCACAGAGTGCGTATGAGTAGCATCAGCATCCTGAGTGTGATAGCGGACAGGTATGATTGTCCGTTTTTCAAACATTGTATGCGTTTATATGTGAACTAACATAGTTTTGAAGCACTATTGTACTAACAAAATTGATCATGTAGTCTGAAAAATAAATCTATTATTATTATTTGTTGGTGTACATTTTTGTATCTCGGCACTGATACCGGTTTTTTAGGGTAACACGGGCCAAAGGCAAGTGCTACCCCTGAGAGTATTAAACTAAGTGATAATTGATGATAATATATGGCGTGATGATATTAAGTTTTGCCTTTTTTGGGAATGACACCGGTGGATGAAATTACTACAGGAATAATGGCAACGTTTATTACAGCACTGACGAATTTCTAACCGAATTTTTTGATGCCCTTTGATTCTTTCCCCTACCTTTTTTTTTTTTTTTTGTTTTTTTTTTGTACATATTATTATTACTTAAAAATTAGTCTTAAATATCGATGTTAAGATACTATTTAAATATTAAAAAAACTGACAAATTAATTTGACTTGTATATTGACATCCTAATTTTATTAATAGTTGCTTTAACAATTGTATTGTTTTTTAATTATTTTTTTTTGTTTTATTTATGAGTTTATTGATGCTATTTGATTGTATTTTTGTTGTACCATTTAGTCAAGTATGGTCTAAATTGGATTGTTAATTGCTATATTATTTGCTGTGTGTAATGGACGAATTTAAAATCATTTGATGCTGTGTAGCGTCCGACACCTTATATTTGTACGCCGTTTTGGCAAAACATGACTGTCATAATTATAATTTGATGTTTCTATGCGTGTGTATACTCATGTTTTGGGCAATTAAAAATTTATCTTATCTTATCTAAAGCTGCCTTATCGCCGCATTCGGCTTATTTCTATTTTTAAGTCTATATATTTTGACAGCATTTCTGCTATACCTAGTGTTTTTTTAAGTTGTGTGTGTTTTATTATTAGATTTTTTTTTTATCGCTGGTATAAAACAATAACCATTATATTTTTTTAATATTATTTCCCATTTAAACGAAATAAATCAGCCTTATTCATTCAGTTTCCAAAAATATTATTGAAATATTATTCATAATCGCCGATTAAATTACTTTAAATCGTTTTTATGATCCTTTAACGAGCGAGAGCTTGACATTTGATCTAAATTAACCTGTAGATGTCATTGGCAATATGTCTCCTCTCTAATTTTCTATAATTAGACTACGAAAGTGTCTAATTGACTGGTCTGGTTGCTTTTTATTTTCCATTTAAGGGGTACTGGTTTAACGGGTTGCACCTTCGGCACGAAAGCCTCTGTACATTAATTTGAACGCGTTATAAATCAATCAGTTTTCAACTTTCTTGGTTGGTTCGGTGTATTCCCTCTGTCCCCACCGCCTGTGTCCCCATTAAGAGCGGCCAACCCGTCGTACTTTTCATACAAACGCTCGTACAGTCAGTATACACAATTAGCTGACCCCCCTTTGCATAAATGGTTGAGATTTTTTTAACTAACAAATCGTACGATTTGAATTTTTTTTCTAATTTTGGGTAGATTTCGTTTAGGTTTAAATTAAGAATTATAAAATTCTATCGATCCGTATTAAAAAAAATCTCAACCATTTATGCAAGGGGGGGCTAATTGTGTATACTGACTGTACGTGATTATGACGTTGTAACACATCTTTCTTTGAAAATTTTGAATTAATTGGTATCATGTGCACTATATCTAGGTTTCTATAGAAACAAAAAAAATAAATTGGAGAAACAAATTAAGTATAAACATCCAAAAATCTGCTTTTTCGCACAATTTTTACCTGAATTTTGGCCGTTCATAATGTACTAATAAATTGTAAAAATAAAGAAAATATTTTCATAGAAACCTTGCACATGTAATAGAGATTCAAAATGACACACATTTATTTCACAAACTTGTAAGGCTTTCTCAAAAACACGTATTTCCTGGAACAAGTTTTATGAAATTTCCGCACACTATTTTTCGTTCAATGTTATCGCGTGCTCACTTGTATGTTAGCATTAACATTGCGTTGGATGAAACAACAAGCTTTTCAATCATGCTCGCGTTGACGATAGACGGACTGGGAAGGGTACTCTTAATGGTAATTCACATACAATAGCGAAACTAAAGATTCAATTTTCTTTTAAGTACAGATTACCTATTCTGTACTCTTTTTTTTTTTTTTAATATAATTGTGTGTTTAGTTTGTGATCTTCCTGTGCGAGTCACAATAAATACTTTTTCTTTCTTTCTTTCTTTACTTAAAGAAAATGGAACCTTTTTTTCACCATTTTATGTGAATTACCATTAATGGAGACACGGGCGATGGGAACAGCGGGAATACACCATTGTTCCCATCTGGTACCGGTTGGAGAGAAAAGCGGTATTTAGGCTCTTCTACGAATAGGTTTTAAGAGTAAACGTCGGAAAAACTGTTTAATACCAATAATTTTCCGGCAGCATCCCATTGAATTCTCATTTTTTTTTTACCCGAATATCCTTTTTTCTTTAAATGCTTATCTATCCTAAATAAAAATACCAGTCATTTTCCGGTAGCATCCCGTTTAATTCTCTTTTTATAGGGTTCCGTAATAAACAAGGAACGCTTATAGTTTCACCATCTCCGTCTGTTTGTCTGTCTGTTTGTCTGTCCGCGGCTTAGCTCAGAGAATCTTAGTGCTAGAAAGCTGTAATTTGGTACGAGTATACTTATTAATCACGCCGACAAAGTAGTGAAATAAAATATTGAAATTAAAAAATAAGTTACCTCCCCTACACGTAAAGTGGGAATGATATTTTTTTCTCATCTGTACCATTCTGCCGTGCTAACGAAGAATGCAATAACTCGATTTAGGACGATTTTGAGTTATTATATTCGTTGAGTTATATATTTCGACGCTTGAAAGGCAATATTGACTAAACGACATGTTGGTAACTTTACACTAGAGCTTTTTTTTCCAAAATAAAAGAAAACTTTAAAATGGAGTATTTTATATTGTTTAGTGTACTCTAGTAGAGTATACAAAAAAAAAAAAATTAAAGGTTTTTTTATAGAAAACAAAATAATCATTAAAATGCTCTAGTGTAAAGTTGCAAACATGTCGTTTGGTCAATATTGCCTTTCAAGCGTCGATTTGGAGTCAGCGAATCGAAATCTATTAACTCTAAGCAACTTTTTACCGATCCTTCAGGAACTCGGTTTTTCAGTAAGCAAGATAACTATAACAAGACAGCAATAACTAAAACTTCATAACAAATTCAATAATCAAAAATACAACTCTCGGAAGCGGCAAAATCGAGTTATAGCATTTTTCGTTAGTGCGGCAGCATTGTGTATCGTAGTATAGGCCGTTCAAAAATATTGTGGGTTTGTGAAAACCATTTCTCGATTCAGGGATCCGATAGCGATTTTGACGGAACTTTCACTGGCAGATAGCTGATATAAGGAGTAACTTAGGCTACTTTTATTTTAGAAAAAGCAACGCGGGTGAAGCCGCGGCCAGCAGGTAGTCCTAAATAAAATGACAAAACAAAACTATAAAGCTCATTGCAGTTAATTCATGCATATAACTCTCCAATACAGAGTCAATGTACTACTTGGATGCCATATCTAATTTCAATGCAGCGGTGAGAACGTATTGGTTTCATATACCATAATAGTCAATGCGTGAAGTTTACTGGTCAACTGTAGAATACCCATTTCCTTTGCACGATTTGTAATTTATGCGAGATGAGAAATAGGTAATAAGGATCTAAGGATGGAAAGTAGGATATAAGGATATACTCGCTGTATTTTGAAATTGACTTGTAATTAAAAAAACCGGCCAAGTCCGTGTCGGACCACGCACAATGAAGGGTTCCGTAGTTAGGATGAATTTATCCCAAGAAAAAACTTAACATTGTAGGTGAAAAACATGTTCTCCCATACAGAATGTATCGGAGAACATGTTTTTCAACTGCAAATGTAAAATGTAAGTTGCATGACTATTAATTACTCAGTAACTTTATAAAGCCTATTAGCTGTGATAGTTTTCCTTTTAACTTCGTTATATAAACTACTGCTGTGAATTTTTTCAAATATCTAAATACAACCATTTAGCTGGCAGGGGGGACACTTACTCTAACTAAAATTAGCACTTTATAGCTTTATATTACGCAAACGGATCCCTAAATCGAAAAATGGTTTTCACAAATCCGTAATATTTTTGAACAGCCTATCCAACGATACCTATACCCTATACCCTATACGATATATGGGATAGACGAGAAAAAAATTTATCATACCTACTTTACGTTTAGGGGAGGTACCCTATAAAAATGTACCTTATCTCATCATCAACATTCATTTCATCCGAAAGACGTCCACTTCTGGACATAGGCCTCCCCCAATTGGGGGGGTTTGCCATAATCGCCACGCTTGGCAGACGGTTTTGCGATCGCAGTATAGTGTTAAAAATGCATAGAGAACGCTGCTGCCCATTCTCTAGTAAGTCCCTTAGTGGCCTTTTACGACACCCGGGAGGAAATGGGGTGGTGCTATTCTTTACGTCCGGCACCACACGGAACTCCGGCACCACAACTTATCTATACATAGCTTTCTAGTACTAAGAGTCTCTGAGCTCAACCGCGGACAGACAGACGGACATGGCGAAACTACAAGGGTTCCTTGTTGACTATACGGAACCCTAAAAAAACCGTTGTATCGTAAAGTGTACTGCAATGGACAGTTACAGTACTGGTTCAAGAACGAGTGCGTTCGCAGTGACTTTTACTTTCGCCAAACTGGTGCACTGGAGTGCATTGACTGGTGGCGTAACGGGTTTGAGCACTGGAGCACTGGTGACAAGGTTGAGAAATAACATGAAACTGGTCTTACGTATGTTACGTTAACTTTAGGTACCTTTACATTTACTAATTCTTAACGTAACAGACAAAAAATAAGAACCCAAGAAATGTTCTACATTCTCTCACTCATTAAAAAGCCGTCAGAATTTATAGAAATAAGTTATTATCTGAAACGTTTAGAGTGTTGAAATTGCTACTGGTGTACTTTTAATGAAATTCTTACTAATTAACTTTAGTTTTTAGCCTATTAACTAACTAGGTTTTCATTTGAAGAATTTTCCTTCGGTGTATTACGATCTCCTTAAAAAAACAGTTGATATATAGAAAGAATACTCTTTATTATGTACACCATCAAAATTACAGATATAAATGTAGAAATTTTACATAGGGTTATTTTTTAACTATAGCATTTAGGAGAAATGACCCCCTGTGGGGTACGAACCTCGGCTTAGGGCAGCGTCGGAGGGTTTTGATCCAGCCTGTCCCTTGCCACCCGCAAGGGACAGGCTGGATCAAAACTGGGTTATTATTATTAATCGTGGAATTTAAAGCTATAGGCTCAGCTTCGGCGCGGGCTGGCTCTTCGTCGAGCAAGGGTCGGGAGGGTTACATAGGGTGCCACAATGGCAGGTCTTATCGCTAAAAGCGATCTTTTACAGACATTGGATCATTATGTTCCCTTCAAAATGGTTGAGCTAAATGGTGCTAATCCATGCGTCATGTTCGTGAACGGGCGCCGTCAGTTGGGACTGGTCATCTCTTAGTTTATTTTAATTTTTGAATTGTTTTTATTACGGACGCTTCTAACGTGCACGTCTTTCTACATTGTTCTCACATGTATAACTTCAAAATGAATGATGTAACCCATTTTTTGTAACAATATTTGGTTTTAAAAGAGTGTCCGTGGAGTTTCTTGCCCGTTCTTCTCCATAGGAACCTACTACGCTTTGGAATGGGCAACTAGCTTCATCTTTCTGACTGACCGACCCTTTGACAATTCAAAACTACCTGTAATTGGTTTATTTGAAATAAATGCTTTGAGTTTGAGTTTGAAAACCTTTGGATTGAAAGGTAGAAGGAGAGACAATACTGCAGTTGATATTTTTCATTAAACATTGTGGCGTACAAAAAGTATGCTAATGATCGGTATAACACACTAATACAATTATTAGTTTGGTTACGAAATATTCACCTATCCAATTCCGGCGGCGGACGGCGCGGGCGCAACTACAACCGCAAAAACTAAAATTATATTATACCAAATGTACAGTACACGACAAAAGCTTTATAATTTCCGGACCATTAATGGTGTAGCTCATTGTAGGCAAGGCCACGTACCGTGAATGTGCCGGGCCGCGGTTCACGACAATTGCATTCCACATTACTTCTCCACGAACGAATTTAGCAATTCGGCCTCAGGTGTTAAAGTTAATATTATTACGACACGTCACGGTATCGAAACCTTTCGTTGTATGACAATTTTAAAAGCGAATCTAATCGATTTGAGATCGCAAACAAACGTAAGATACTGATGTCGACAACGCCCTTGTCAAAGTAATATCGATCAGACGTGATAGTTGATAGCCATTCAGATCAGTTGTCGTTACTGACAGTCATTTAGATCACTGATACGCTAGTTTTGCAACTAAATCTCCGTGATATGTATCGGTACTTTCTGAATATATTAATAGGAAATCACTGGCGCCACCTGGCTGACGCAAAAACATATACTTACTATGACGTAATATTGCCTATTCTAAAATAATTAATATTCGTAAATTTTCGGAAATTCCGTATTTACAAATGCCCAAAATATCAGAGAATTTATCTTGGAACTATTAAATCAATCACTCAGATTTCGGTATTACCCACTCGCTGCTAAATCAAACTGAACCTTAATTTCTATTCAACTACCTTATTCATAAACCAAATGTTATTCGATAACATTGTTATTACAATTTGCAAACATTGTACGAACCACTTTTAACGGATTTATTGTAGGAGAATTAAATTCAATTAAGTGGAAAACCGGAGGCTGGCTGATAATTGTAATGCTTCATTATGGAAACGGAACGTTCGGTCGAGTTCAGTAGAACGTGATTGCGGCCCACCGAATGTAATGTATTCGATGCTGGCACAGTCTCATTAACATCTCTGAGTTCCTTAATGCTATTATGGATACCACAAAACTACCTTTACAAGAAAGAAAATACATTTATTTGCGGTAAACATGACGCAGAGGAAAAACATAAAATAAAAAAAGAACAAATTGGGGGAAAATAGGCATCACATCCACACCAAACGGCCATCACTCAGCATAATGCTGCGACCTTATGCGAGACAGAGCCCCAGCATACAATGATATATAAAAAAGGAATAAAAAATAAAATAAATTCACAATACTTAATTCCAAATATTTGTATAAAAATAATATTTAAAATGGCAACATTCCGGTCCGTTCTTGATAATGACTAGGAGATTTTTCCAATTGAGTTTAAGCGGTATAACATTTGTGTTTTTATTTTTATTTTGTTTGTGGTCTATGAAAGTGGACTAGTCTAGTGGAGTAGTCATGATGCGAACTTAATACTTACTCGAAATATTTGAATATAAAAACATACATGCCAAAAACGAAACATCATGCACATGCACATCATGTAACAACGTACAGTGGCCAGCACAGCAAGCTACACGAAGCTATCAAATTTCTCCAAACGATTTTAAACTTTAAAATATTTATGATTAAGTTCAAAATAGAACGAGAGAATCTGACAATATTTGGTAACTTAATGTGTCCGTACCTACACGTTCCCATCACTTTAGGTTTTGAATTATTATGATATTTATAATCCAAAGGTCCCATTAAATATGCATTCGAAAACTTCAATATCATTGAAACAATCAAACGGCTAATATTCTATTAGCAAAAGGGCCCATATTTAATCTCATTCTGACATTCTGATTAAGATATGGACCATTGTTTTGTATAAAATACGCCATTGGGAATGCAATCAATCGTTTTTGTTTACCTTGCTCTGGCATTTATTTGCATAAATTTAATGTTATCTGGTGGATAACATGGCCATCTGTCTTTGAAAGGTATTTCAGTGACCAAACCAATAACGATATAGCTATCTATACAAATAAATAAAATTGAAGTCTCTGTTAATAAAAACTTTTTACTTAATGCATATAAAAGTATGTACGGTACTTATGACAAAAAAAAAAACAAACAATTTATAAATTTTTTGTCAGTCTGTCTATTGGTTCCGGCTAATCTACGAAACGGCTATGCCGATTTTGACGAAACTTTTACTGGCGGATAGCTGATGTTATAAAGAGTAACTTAAGTTACTTTTATTTTCGACTAGCTGCTGCTCTCCTGCCAGGGTTGCGGGTTTATCCGAAAGCGATACCGTGGCCCTGGCACACAAGCAACTGAACGAACACGGGTGGGCTTAGTCAGTAAAAGTCTGACACGCCCTCCAGCTCCGCCAAAAGCGGGAGAAGTTTTTAATAATTTCCCATCCAAAAAAAAGAAACGCCACTTTTATATTAGAGAAAGCCACGCCAGCGAAGCCGGAGCAGCAGCTATCAGCTATATGAAACTGTAATAGTAATTGTAACATTGGTTTTACTGTAACCGAAATACTAGTTCAAATATTTTTCACAACAAATAGTGTAGTCATCTCAATCATCTCTTCTGTTTGAATTTGGATATATATATAATAAATAGGTATTTATATATTACAGTAATTTGTATGTATGTCTATTGTAAGTATATAACATATTTATGTAATTGTGTATCTATTTTATTTGTTATCTTTTTAATATTTTTATTATTATTATTATTATCTCCTCTTAAATAGAGCACCTGCCATCTTATCTCTTCACTACCCTTGGTTGACTGGTAGAAAATGCCTATGGCATTAATTCCGCCTTTATAACTTATTGTGTGTGAGAAGTTTAAATAAATAAATAAATATTGCGTTTTAGTTTTTTGTAAAATATGAGTTTTTCATATTCACATTTATGAAACAACTTATCTCCACACTTTTTTCATGCACACATTGGCGTTATGCAAGCTTAACATTAATAAAAACAAATAAACAAGGATATCAAAAGTTCACCAAAATTCAAGGTGGGTCGCAATCCTAACAATCAACTTCACCTCGAATACAATGGTTATATGTTATATCTAAAAGCACTTTGTAATCAAATGTCAACATGGGTTATAAGTCATAGTCATACAATTGCGCCATTCATAAGTGCCAGTGCCATTGCACACTGACATTCATATCACATAATGAAGACATGTGAATCGTGAATTATCCGAAATGCGTTCACAAGTTAACGTGAACACGACAGACAGACAATGTGACAAACTTTCTATGTTATTTCGCAAAATAATAACACTGTGAAGAAGCCACGTAATTAGTATTACGTCTTGATGCTGAAAATGTTCAAGAAAATCTTTCCGACATTTCTCATGGAGGTGCTAACTCGACTATAAGTAAGATACGTCCAGAATTATCTCCATAATACATTTTACTTTTATTAGTGAAGTAATATAATCAGCTACTATTTGTTATTGCCTTTTAACATTTCTAGTGTTTCATAAGCCTTCATACATTTTCCAATCATCATTCTTTATAATACCTACTAGCCCGCCCTACTTCTACTACTGCTACTTCGTCCGCGTGGACCCTAGCTCTATACCCAAAGTCTCAAATTCAGATAATTTATGTAAACAAAGGCATAACAAAAAAATATCTTCGTAATGGTAATTCACATAAAATGGCAAAATAAAAGGTTCCATTTTCTTTCAAGTACTGATTAAAGAAATAATAATTCAAAAATAATCATAACATAATGATTTTTATAAATTTTCGGTTTTAAACAAAGTTATTAAAAAAGGAGATTTTCTGGTATAAAATATTTTATGATACCAGGTAACAATGTAGGAGATCCAAACATTTTCAAATTTTTTACATCTTCGACAACACAAATATTGACTCTCATTCATAGATTTTTCTTGTAATAAGTACTGTATATACTGTCATACGCATGTAGTTAAGCAGTTATTTTGTCATTACAAACAGACACTTAAATTTTATTTATTTGTATAGAAGATGTATAGAATTTTCAACCATAAAGTTTATCTTCGACAAGTGACACACACATGAAAGATTTTCTGCAATATCACAGCGATAATTGGCCAGTGAAGAGTTAATTTGAAGGCTCCTGCGGCGCAACGCGACCGTGCGGCGCGACGCAAATCCGGTAGAATCATTTCCATGAAGTTTTCATACAAATAGTTCCAATAGATCCGCATCGTGCCGTTTCGTCTCACCTGTCTGCAGGAGCCTTAAAGATGCTTTGCTTATATTATGACAGGAAGAATGTAGAGAAGAAACGTTTCCCAGCCATGCATAACCGATTATGTCAATATTCCGTAATGTTTAGTTATTCAATCTCGTGATGATAACTATAAATTATAAGTTGCTTGTATGCTATGATTCGTTTAATAAGTGCCGTTGGATTGAAACTACAATCATGGCCGTATCTGATGCGCTCCGTACCATGAAAATCTGAGATAACGCATAGCCATAAATCATATATGATAATTTATAAAACCACAGATGGCTTACATAGCCATTGGATATGTGTATATCTTAAAAATTTACAATGGATATTTAGAACGGTCTTTAAACTTGGTTATAAATATCTAACTTTGTCTTAGACTGGGATTTTCCGACCTCGCCGCCGAGGCCCCGCACGAAATCCCCGACTAACGAATAGTCCTCCCCGACCCTTGACTGTAAGTGAAGCGCCAGCACGCGCTTTAGCTGAGCAGCATGTAATCCAAACTCCCCACGATAATAATCAAAACACTGATTTTATCCAGCCACCGTCGGTCCCTTGCCACCCTCCCTCCGACGCTGCCCTTAGCCGAGGTTCGTACCCCACAGGGGGTGCCCTTAGCGAGCAGCAGTCGTTTAGTTCATAGTTTTTACGCCCTGGCTGCAGGCATTAAGTTTCGTTAGGAGCTTAAGGTAGCCACAGGAAAGTCCGGTTAAAGAGTCGGAACCTTAGTGGTTACACACTGAGACGCCCTAGATAAAAAAAAAAAATTGATTGGGATAATGTAATGTCACATCCAATGTGACATTAGATAATCCACAATATTCCTAAGACATAATTATATACAAAACAAATGCAAAAATGGAGATGAATGTAAAACAAAAGACTGGCGGAATTGCTATAATAATAATTGTGAAAGCAGACTCTACGAATATTTATTGGTAGATAAATAAAAATAATAGATGCAGAAAAAAAGTAGCACTTAAGAGGATATTACTACGGTCCACTAAAGCCACTCCTTAAAAAAATATTATATCATGACTGAGACGGAATTATGAAAAACGGCTCAACAGCGACCTCGGTAAGTGTGTCTAGAATGTTCCATTACCTTTTATAAAGTTTCATATTGAGATACGAAGCAACAAAATTCATTCTAAAGATAAACGGCCACATTCCTCTCGATCGCGTGGATGTCGGTTATCCCGTAAAAAAGTAGCCTATGTCCTTCTCCATATCCGAGGCTAAATCTCTGCCAAATTTCATGACAATCGGTTCAGCAGACAGACAGACAGAGTTACTTTCACATTTATAATATTAGTATGGATAGAACCCCTCACAAACAAATTATCTAGTTCCTCAAAGAAAATCGTCCTAATTTAAGTACATAAATATTTCTCCATTCGTTGATGTCTTTTGTATTGAAAATACGAGCCAATAGGAATTTTCAACTTTGTCTCTAAATTCATCGGAAATGCAAGCTTCAAAAATCTACTGTGACCACATGATTGGTGCCTCATTAGCCAACCTATGACGGAAGAAACCACCATGCCTGTGCCGTGTTGTGCCGGACGTAAAGAATAGCAACACCCTATTTCCTCCCGTGGGTGTCGTAAAAGGCGACTAAGGGACTTACTAGAAAATGGGCAGCAGCGTTCTCTATGCATTTTAACACCATACTGCGATCGCCAACCCGCCTGCCAAGCGTGACGATTATGGCAAGACATCTTTCGGCTGAAATGATAATGATGTTGATGACGGAAAAAAATAGATTGAAATTTCATAGAAGCTATGAGAGCGTTTCAGACATGATTATCAAAGCGGTAAAGGCCGAATATAACACATATTGACAATTCTTAGTTATAATTGACATCATGTTTTATGATATCAACTGAACTAAATGCGTCCAACTCCTTCCGTACCTACACAAGTTTTTCGTCTGTTCGCAATTTCACCATAACAACAGCAATTAATACGGACATTGCACACTCAGCAACATGTCAAGCGACCTGTTTCGAGCCTATAAGTGACATACGAACAACTTTTACTAGAGCCACCCAAACTGGGAGGTACTGGTCCATTTGAGCTTGTAAGTTGACTTAGAACTAATTAGTATTCTTATAAACGGCGCCTAGAACACGGTATGTTGAAACATGGTGACTTGTTTGAGTGCTCGTTCAAATAGCTGATCGTGACATTTTTTTCCTGATGCTTTGAGAGGTTGTTCCGATGAGATTTCTTTTTATAATTGAACATTACGAATAGCACTACTCCATTTCCTCCCGTGGGTGTCGTAAAAGGCTACTAAGGGACTTACTAGAGAATGGGCAGCAGCGTTCTCTATGCATTTTTAACACCATACTGCGATCGCCAACCCACCTGCCAAGCGTGGTGATTATGGCTAACCCCTCCAATTGGGGGGGCTTATGTCCAGCAGTGGACGCCTTTCGGCAGAAATGATGATGGTGATGATGAATTGAACGTTGGTAAAAATAAACACTTTCAGAGCGACATCGTCCTCTCACTGTCAGTCACAGAAGATATTCTCAGAAACAATTTAATTTATTTTGTTAGACGATAGTATAGAGTGATAGATATACAGGGTGTTTGGCAGAACGTTGAACATACGAAAATGGTGGATAGGTGGGGTCATCTGCTACTTACTCAGCCCTAATTTATTTGGCCCAATGGATATTTAAAAAAATCGTTTGAAAAATTTGTTCTTCTAGTTTCACCACTTTCTTAACTTTAAAGTGTATTTTTTTTATAAAAAATGGGTAAAACTGGCAATTTTTTTTTTTTAATCAGCCAGGGCCAAATAAATTTGGGCTGAGTAAGTAGCAGATGACCCCACCTATCCACCATTTTCGTATGTTTAACGTTCTGCCAACCCTGTAGTATACTAGATTTCTAGAAACATTTAAGAGTGTTTAATTACATAACAGCAATAAATCCTGTAATTTATCATGTTTTAAATTAAAACATGATCATAAAGTGAATGAACCTGATTAATGTAGATAAGCACTTAAAAAATAACACATAAAATAATCAAGGCTCGATTAAAAGAAACAAACGGCGTTCAAATCACTATTTGATATTCACAGATTATTGATTTATCAGAGATTAGATTTATAATTTATAACCGACATCCCCTGATTAGTAGAACAAGACCGGATCAATGTAGATCAAATAATAATGTACCGTTATCGAATAACTTTATTCATGTTTTGTCGTAAATAACATAATCTCATGAATATTCAACGTTAGCGTACGCACCGATCGATCATGTATTGTGTCCGAGATTTATTGGACTGTCAATTTAAGAACCAACAGCTGTTTATTGGAGCATGAATTGGAAACTATGTACATTAAAACGGTGTAATTTAAATTTCAGTATTTAGTAGTCGTGTGATTCTTAGTTTAAGATATCCGCTCTATAGGACAGAACCTTCCCAGTGGTGACAAAAACATGCAGCCATTAATCTTAATAATATTCCATAAGAGCGGTCATCCCACGCGGGCGGGCAGTGTCGCATTTCTATAGGTATTTCGTGATTATTTTACTAAATTTAAATCAAATTACAAAAAAAAATTCAGCCAAGTACTAGATCTTTGGTATTTATAGGTATGTTTGCTATTTTTTTTACAATTATTTTGGTTTTTACTCATAAAAAATGTCAATTTGTCAATTTTTTTCTACTAGCTTTTGCCCGCGGCTCCGCCCGCGTTGATGTCGGTTATCGCGTAAAAAAGTAGCCTATGTCCTTCTCCATATCCCAGGCTATATCTCTGCCAAATTTCATGACGATCGGTTCAGCGATTTAGGCGTGAAAACATAACAAACAAACAGGGCCTTAAGTCTGCTATTACAATAGTGTCAGAATGGTCTCGCCATTGTGAGTATTTGACAGTGTTTGTATGGAAAATCTGTCAAAAACTCACAACGAAGAGACCATTCTGACACTATTGTAATAGCAGACTTGAGGCCCAGAGTTACTTTCACATTTATAATATTAGTATGGATATGGATTTGCAGAATTACGAATAAATATTTGTATTTACTATAAAGTAAAAGTTAAAATAATTATAAATAAAATACATCGATCTAGAGCTTGGGTGGAAAAAAAATTGTATTTTGATTTCAATTTAATAAAATAATCACGAAAATACTCTAGAAATGCGAGTAGCCAGCCCGCGCGGAATGAACGCTCTTAAACATGCGAAAATTAAACACAATGAATGCAGAAAGTTAAAAGAAAAAGTGTAAATTCGATGCAACTTATAACAACTTACAACTTATAACTAATTTGTGCGAAATCAATCAACCGAGAGTTATGACACTTATGTAAATTGTAACACAATTGACTACGACAAAATGTGTGAAACACTACAGTTTTTATAATAACTTACTCAGACGTAACGTACGTACATAAAGGAATCAGTTTTTATATCAAATCGTAATATACCAGTAGCTATCAGGAAGAAAACAATGTAGCAACCGCTGTGAAAGCTAATATATAACATAAAACATTAATAGAGAAAGAATATAATATTAAAGAATATATAAAGCGACCAGAGAGAAAATCTATAAATGACTGCCATATAATACTGGTAATTATACGTTATGCTTAAGTTTATTAGAAATGACGGTTATAAAGAAAACTTAAGAGGTGCTATAAATCTATTAAACATAACAGAAGTCGTAAACGCTCTGCGGCTGCGCTGCGGTGACGAGTGTGTTCGTAAAGTATGAACAGTGGCGTCCACATCCATCCCACATCCCTGACGTCATCATAATTTACATAATTCTATTTCCCACAACATTAACTTTAGGCTTTCCTTCCTAGTTTCTCATTTTTCATGTCATGTTTGTTACTAGGAAACTATGCGATTATTTGAAGAAACTGAGCTTCAGGTAAACCGTTTTATTTTGTCAGTTTTTTTTTTTTTTTTTTACCCACAACGGGGAAGCTCTTGGCCTTCATCTCACCTGATGGTAAGTGATGATAAGGCCGAAGATGGAAGCGAGCTTCACCCGGAATCCTCAACCACAGAGGAACTGGCTATCTTGCCTGTAACTGCCGAAACACAACAAATGC
Organism: Dryobota labecula; assembly: GCA_947523025.1. Lineage (NCBI taxonomy): Eukaryota > Metazoa > Arthropoda > Insecta > Lepidoptera > Noctuidae > Dryobota > Dryobota labecula. Next base: position 8,218,009 of record OX383292.1, read on the forward strand.
TGTTAACATTGTTGTTTGGCGACAGACTTAGATAAGATGGTGGTAGCTAGCCAGGCGGACTTAGAACAAGCCCTACCACCAACCAAGCCGAGCAGATATTTTTGCCCCCGCTGGGAATCGAACCCGGGACCTCTGGATCTGAGACAGGTGGTTTTACCACTAGACCACAGAGGCGGTTAAAACAGTTGCCGTTTATCAGTAGTTCATTTCATAGTCTATGGTTTAAACTAAACTAGGTCGAGTGAAAGTAAAACAAACAATGAGCTTAATAAAAATCTGTTCTTCGTGGAGTTATTACAAAATGACCAAAAAAGGGCCGCCGAGTCTCCGCTCGGACCCCAAATACTTGGAGAAAAAAGACTAAACACCACTACAGCGAAAGTAAATACTCGCTCCAGATACAAAAATAATGTGTCTATCGAACAGTGAAACCACTTGGCTTAAGAACGCGTACAGAAAACTAAACTATATGGTGAACATGCCAGTCACGTTCTGCGGCTGCTCTTGAACATGTTAAAATACACATACGTGGCTAATTCACCAAAAGAACCGAGCCATTCGAACTAATGCTTTAAAGCAGCGTTTCCCAAACTATGTCTCGTGACCCACAGGTGGGTCACGAGCGAATACTAGGTGTGCCTTGAAATATTTATTTTAAGCAATGGCCAAATTAAAACGAAATACCGAAATACGTTGGATGTATCAAACTCATTGCGATTAAAAGTAACTAAAATTTATGTTGATGCTAAAGCTGTAATGACAAAAAAATTGAAATGAAAACATCCTTTTCGTTAAAATTGCACTCATTGTATTTAATGAATATTGAAATTTTCAATTGTAACTGAGTGTTTTTTTTTTTTTTTTTTTTTCTTAATACGAACAATCCTTCATTCATATAGTTACGCCCATTTTTTTCTCCATGACAGCCAAAATCAAAATCAAAATCAAAATATTTTATTTCACATAAACCTACATGGGCACTTATGAAAAGTCAGAAGCTAGGTGCACGGTTCCAATTAGTCGTTTCCTATGGAGAAGAGCCGGCAAGAAACTCCACGGTTACTCTTTTAAAAATAATTGGCTTTACAATATTATTAAATAACAGTGATAATAGGTATGGGAGGACAGTGTAGGCCTTTCAACAATTACCAGGTACTTAACAAAATAGGAAACCGCCAATAAATCTACACTACTGCCTACGAGCCGAGAGGTGAGTCCCGAATTAGGAAGTTTTTGTTATGTGGGTCGCGGTCCGGTCGACTTTGGGAACCACTGCTTTAAAGTTTAAATCGTTCAGTAAAAGTTACTACACCAATCCATATTACAGGAAAGCAATAAAATTCGCGTGTTCATTCTATATAAGAAACATGTTTACAATGCAACTATTTTAAATGTTATAGGTATTTATCAGACTTGCAATTTATTGAAAGCTGTAATACTGAATGCGGAATAGGAAATCTATTGTAAGCAAATAACGTCATTTAGTAAGCAACTATTCCATTACTGAGTAAGCTTAAATCGTCACTTTAAGCATAAATACTAGGTATACGGAAACAATAGAGTTGATTAGTTAGTTATACTTTAGACTTACATAGGTGAAAACGATACATATTATCCAATAGTTACACGATAAGGCTCTCTAGCTCAGCGCCATCATGTGGCAACTCGGGCGTGAAACGTTCATTATTTCGACTTAAGTAATATTAATTGCTATCCGACTTTATAAAGAAAAGATTGTGTTGCCAGTTTGCAACCGATTAGTCTGACGCTCGTTAACCGAACAGTTGATGCAACGCAACAGTTGCGAAACCCTTAATTAGCAATGTTAGAAAAATAGATTAACAAATACGGATTTGAGGACTTCTGATCAAAACTATGATCTTGTTAAAGATAGACCTCGACTTCCTACAGATCTAATTACAGTGAACAGAATGCAGTTACAATGTTCGTCACGCTGGTTACTTCAATTCAATAGTATTAGACTTGACTCCTCGACACCGGATTGACATTGCATTGTACTAATAATTGTTTCATTCGATTTTCCTCTTTACAAACCGTTTCTGTTATAAATACCCACATAGCCAGCCAGTTTCATTTTCAAATAGATCCTGTATCCGCAATAATGAAATTGACTCGTGTCATAATAATATCCACATTTCAAAAAACGATTAAAGCCAATTTCAACGCATTTAGTAAACTAATTGTACGTAACATTTATGTGTTTGCGTGATTATTGAACCGTCGTCGATAAGTATTACGATTGATTCAAGTACATGCTTCATTAGTTGATTTCTAGCTACACTTATTATTTTGCCTTTTTATACAAAAGCGCCGCTTATTTCATAATTCCTTACGCAATATTTCTTTTTTTACCTACATATCAAATAACTTGTTATGTGTTACTATTTTTACCGCAATTTTTGTTACAGTTGATTATGTTTGTTCCGCTTTCAAAAGAGGTGAACCCATTATCGTTTGATTGCGATAGTTTTTTTTTTTTTAAATAAAATTTGAAATATTTAAGTCCTGAATTACTCGTGGTTAGGTTTGGAATTGATGTCAATGCAAGTGTCACGTCTTTAAAAGGTGAGACGTGTTCATTAAGTAGAGTATCTTGAGGGAATAGTGAATTAAGTACATGTATTGCAAAACTTGTTTCCGTTAGTAGTATCCGTGGTTACACGCACTGCCGTAACATATACGCGCTGGTGTCGGTCGAATGTCGGCGACCATCTCACGTGACTTAGTAGATACATTCACGACATGATTTTCAATGAGAATTTGCTTTGAATAAGTGAGTTAGCTTTCGATTTCCTCGCGACGCCGATGAATGAATGAATGTAGACTAAGTTTGTAAGTGATTCTAAACCACCTTCTTGAATACTTAAAACGTCCATTAACATGAATGCCTCACTGGTAGTCCAAGAAACTGATACCGAATATCACAATCGTTAATTACCTACTTAATAAACCCACAATAATTAAACACGAGCCAACTATGGCGATAGTACAAGACATTATCTCATTCTAATCAAACAGCAGCCCGTCAGACGACTTTGGAACTAATAAAGTTATCAGTGTTAATAACAACGTTGCAACACTTTCCCACGCTCCAAAGGAAAAGGAAACAACAAAAACCACGTGAATTACAAATATTACAATACAGAAAATGGCCAATTACCATGTAGGTAATCATTTCATCACCTTTAATAAAATTGGTCGGCTAAGTCCGGCCTTAGTCCGTGGCCTTCATAGCCGACTTATGGTCGCTTTGTTTTCATATAATACATAACGTGTGAATGGTTTTGCAACTGTTTTATTGTGCGTTCTTCAAGGTGGTAGCATGTCTACTGCAGATTAAGGGCTCAGGACTGTAAATTGTACTGGTCTTCTGTTTGCTGGCAATGTACAGCCTCTAACTGGTTAGTTTTGGCAACAGAATACGCTTTGCTGCAGTAGAATCTAATCAGTTTCAACATAATTCCAAGACTATAACCGTCAGTCTTTCATTTCCACTTCCTTCTCTTAAAAAAGTAATTTCCCGTACGTACTCGTATGCTCCCATCTAACATTCAGATCTCATACTAAACCAGCTTTTTATCGCGATGCATATCAGTGCACACGCTTCCAACTAATCCGTACTTCTATGTTCTATGATATGCCTTCACCCAACAGCTTCACGAGTAGTTAACTCCCATTACTTCGATAGCCGTATCGAGCAGATTAACTAATGTCTTCACAGTGTTTCGCTGGCGAGGCAAGGAGCCCACGGCCGGTCTTGCCGTCGCAAGCGGTTGACATCATTATGACATCTTCCGCTGTTGCTATATCGTCCAGCGATGCGTGTTCTCTACGCAATGTACGCCGCCTCTTAATTCATATTTGATCTGTAAGTTCGTCATTATCATTATGTATGTCTTCATGTTTATGTCCTTTGGATGCTGCATTGTCTTCGTCTATAAACGCAACGCCATTTATTCTAACAATCACTAAATCCTTTACTTCGCTTGTGTCTACGTAGATATCATTTTATGCGTGATTCATAAATTTATGACAAATCGATTCGTTCTGATGTGACAACTGTTTTTATTTGTATCCGGTCAGTGAGTCAGAGACTAGAAAAAAAAAAGCAATCTGATAAGCTTAGATAATTATTATACGTATCGATATGACATATTGCTATATTTACGTCCGCGTCTGACCTAGTATACATCCTGTCCATTGTCTTATTTGGTGACATGTAGGTATTATTACTTAATAATTATGTCACTGGTGCTCTAGATAATCAAATATGAGCAGGATCGTGCCAATAAAATCGATACAATCAATTTGCTTTCGCAAAACGCCCACGTTATTTGCAATGTATGTCACATCACAATGACCAGTGATATGTTTTTTTAGTCTCAGACCATTTGGAATAACGTCTAGTTTCATTTTTAAATCGATAGTTTGTTTTGGTTTTACCATGAGTCAGTTAATTTACTACCAGTGAACTCCCTATACTAAAACAAGTGTAGGTGTCCTTTTTTCATGATAAATGAACTTGGCATATTTTTTTAAACCCATTGTTTAATACTACTTGCTGGAAAACGAGGAAAACTCATTACTTACTCATTATGGCAAGCTCAAGATTTTTCCGTCATTCCATGAAAACAATAGTGGTGTTTTCTTATGTTTCAACACCGTTTAAGGGTTATCTTAACACTTTTTGACCCATTTCAGTACAGCTTACATTTTCATTGTTTTGTAACTAAGTCAAACATAAAGTTACATCATATCTTATAAGGAAATAATTCTATAGTTCATCAGTTGAAACTTGTGTCGCAATTTGAAGACAATAAATGAATTTCGCACCTGACTCACTGTTGCAGTGATTGTGTTTACATCAGCGATGACATTTGCTTTATGCATTATAAATTAGAACTTCTGTACCAACACTGTACTTGTGCAAAAAATCAACTTTACCAAGATAATGGAATGTTGTGGTTATTCTTACACAAATATAGAGAAATAAATTATCATTTGTTCTGATGATGTAGATATAATGCTCATACTAATTTCACAGAGTGCGCACAAATGAATGTAATAGCAGTTACAGTGGGTTTAATATTTAACTTGTTGCGTCAATGTATGACATTAGGTCGACATAACAATTTAAGCGTCTTATTAAAATAGATTTTTAATATATTACTGTAAAAGACCAATAAAAAATTGATTACTCATAAAGGTGGCTGCAGAAACAGACTGGTTGCAGAAAGCGAAGAACCGGATATTGTGGCGCAAATTGGGAGCCGCCTAAGTCCAGCAATGGATTTAGGCGGCTCGGTATGGTAATGGTTATAGGTTGAGTTGATTGGTTGATAAACCATTCCTCCTCTTTCAACAGTCCATATCTATATTCGATCTTAACGATTAATAATAATAAATAAAATAAGCCAATGGCTTAATTGCCAAGAGCCTCGACCAACACCTAAGGAGGCTCTAGTTGGGCAGCTAGATCAAGGGCTTGATTCAGAGAGCGGTACTACGGACACGACTCGTATTGTTAGGTTCCTCTCTCTGGAGCTCTGACCGCCGGTAGCTTGGACCCTGTTCCCGATACCGGTGGGCTACAATTTTTTATATTTTAAAATGTTTTTATATTTTAATGTTTAAAAATATAATTTATGTGGATATATTCAAATAAAGGAAATAAAATAATAATAAAATACTTTATTTTAGACCATGGCGTCCATTTTGTTAGTAACAATGTTCTTATAGACTAGTTTTAGTAATACTTAAACCTAAAAACAACAAAACCTATAAAAGAAAGTAAATTCAATAGGAAAGTAAACTAAAAAATCACTACTGCGCCATTTCATGACAAATGGCGCAGCGATGACTGATGTACCTACAGTCCAGCCGACTAGCGATCATGCTTAAGATGCTGTTGGCGCTGCCACGTACTCTACGCACCAGGGATGCGCACCTTTTACGCATCGTAGCGTAAAAGCAGTCTACGCGATGTTCAGAAAACATCCCTGATGCACTACAGAATCGTCGATTAATGACTCCAATAGATAACAAGACACATAATACTACATAACTCGTCCTCTGAGATACAACGGGCAACTAATCGTAGAACTGATAGTAATCTAGACCCTTGATCACCGTTTTCTCTGTCTGAGATGCCATATAAATTCCCATTAGTATTGAGGTATACGTGCTCAGGCGCAGTTCCTCTATGGGCCGGCTTAACGATTGTGATCTGTAGCAATCGAATAATTTTCCATGATATAGTAATTTTTTGGTACCGACTTACTAAGTTAACTTTAACATATTTATCACGTATTATATAAGGTGTATCTATTCAAACACGAAATATTTCAAGAGATACACCTATAGGTAATAAAGAAGCCGCAGAAACGATTTTTGTTTAAATCTGAGTATATTATTTACAAAATTAAATATTTTAAATTACTTGATATAATGATTTATTATCAAAAAGCACCGCTCTCGTGCCACCACCGTCGCTGCGGGCGGGTCATTCATAGAATAAGTAAGTAAAATGTCTCAAACATTTTAAAATTATAATAATTATGTAAAAATATAAACAATAATATAAAAAAAAAACACTGCTATGGCTTTTTTACCACCTATAAATGATTCTCTTAAAAAATTTCATAAAGTTTGTATCTAAATGTTCGTTAAAGACTATTGAACGGATTCAGAAAATTCTTTTTGCATTTAATAGCCCAATTATTGAGGAAGGTTACAGGCATTTATATTACGCTACGACCCTAAGGAGCCGGGCAAAAAGAAAAACGAAAAAAAACAGAATGAACACGGATTCTGAAAATTTTAGCGTAGTACATGCCGGATATCCGCTTGTCAAAAATAAGCTTCAAAGCTTTCGACGGTCAATTCAAACAATTTCCATGTTGCTCTATTCACTACTAATTATTTAACAGACTTTTTTTTCCAATTTATCTTGAAGTTAACCTAAACGGTTGGTTGAGAAAGCCTGAACAATCCATCCATACTAATATTATAAATGTGAAAGTAGCTCTGTCTGCCTGTCTGTCTATCTGTCTGTCTGTCTGTATATTACGTTTTCACGCCTAAACCGCTGAACCGATCGCCATGAAATTTGGCGGAGATATAGCCTGGGATATGGAGAAGGACATAGGCTACTTTTTTTACGCGATAACCGACATCCACGCGGGCGGAGACGCGGGAAAAAGCTAGTTAAATATATAACACAAAGAACCAGAATAGTTGGTAGAGCGTGAGTTAATAACTTGCAAAATATAAAAAATAACTGACCACCGCAATAATTACATAGCTTTGCATGCCAGCAATGCCAAAATTGCTCAAAATTACCTAATACTACTTTTATCTTGACTACATGAAATCTAGTCGTATATTTAACCTAGTAACTTTGAAAATATACTTACAAGGTTAAAACTGAATATCAGTGTTAGTACCTCCACGCTTCACTGCCACCAATTATTTTAGTTTTAAATTATGTTAGCTGCTTAAAACGAATAATCTAATTGCTATTTTTCGCCACTTTATTTAAGAGATATGAAAATTATATACATCCGTATATTCGCCGATGTATCCGGCTTTTAAACGTAAAAAAACGTAATTGACTATTTCGACACAGAGGAACTTATTTATTCTTCGAATTAACGACAATATCCAACAATTTTCACTTACATGACAGACTTTTGTTTACTAGTATACTACACTCACACACAGACACCAACAGACGTAAAGCAACACACTCACACAAACACTCCTCACAAATAACCACTAAACCCACTCAATAAAACATCACATCAACATCAATGCATCACATCACATTAACATAAGAATTATCACCCATAATATTATACGTCATAAATAATTTTGTAAAACGTTTCAATCTCACTAAAGTTCACTGTCCTTCAAGATACAGGATTTTCCTAGTTTGAAGGGCAGGAGTCTTACTCATCTATAATAGCCATACCCATCCCTTATTGAAACAGCACTGATGTTACCTAGGCTAAGTTTTTTGGTAAATAAATGATTACTTACTTACTTACCTCCACGCTTCACTGCCACCAATTATTTTAGTTTTAAATTATGTTAGCTGCTTAAAACGAATAATCTAATTGCTATTTTTCGCCACTTTATTTAAGAGATATGAAAATTATATATATCCGTATATTCGCCGATGTATCCGGCTTTTAAACGTAAAAAAACGTAATTGTACAACGTTTTCATTTAGAGGACAGCCGCTATAATGAACCTACGGTCGGGTTATTGAACGAACAGAAATTATTGTTTAAATTCTTTTTCACTCTATTTAGCCAATTCTATTCTGGATATAGGGCTTCCCTTATAAGCAGAGATCGGAATAGTTAAGAGTTAATTTACCTATACTTCGAGGAAGTAAGTAACATAGAGTAGATAATACCTTCTCTAAAATCACGGAATAATTATAATGACATTTAAATTCCGGGATTTAAAAACCATGAATTTGAGTACGTACGTACTAAAAAAATGTATATGATTTTTCAAATTAATGTTTTTAATTGATTTGATGTTTTTTTTTTTACAATTTTTTTTAAATTTATAACTATACATAAAGTCCAATAAATAATTCGTAGTTTTTAAATCCCGGGATTTAAACGTCATTATAATTATTCAGGGATTTAAGAGGAGGTATTATCCACTCTATGTATTTTCCTCGAAGTTTAGGTAAATAAACTCTACCTATAAGACACATAATGCTTGTAACACACATTATCAAAGGCGAGCAATGACGGAAAATAATCATCATCATCAAATTTTATCTATCACCTAATCAATCAAATCTAATTTAATCTCAATAATTCATTTATCTAAACAATCATCTAATTAGAATCTAATTTATTTTCAATAATTTCAACGCGGCCTTTATTCCTCATCTCACCCGTCTAGCCTTATGTTGGGGTTGGCTTCCAGTCTAACCAAAAGCCTATCTGACCTCCCTAAACCAGTTACTGAGTAACACGATACCCCTTGGTATGTCTGGTTGTCAGACTATCGAGCTTCTGACGACCCGTAACAACTGTCTAAGATCCAGGAAAGACAGCAGGGACCAACGGCTTAACGTGCTTCTCGAGACACGGAGAGGTCTTGGTATGTAAAGATGGTCACCCATCCACGGACTAACCGCGGCAAGCGTAGCTTAACCTGATCGATCGACTTGTCGGCTGTTATTACCCAACCACAAGCCTCACCAACGCGGCCTTTATTATAAATCTAAATTAGAACGTGTAAGTATACTCATTATTATCAAAGTAGCGGAAGCGAAAACAAAATTGTTTATTTGTACTTAGTTTTCCGACGGCCATGACTGGTACCACGGGGTTTCTTACTATGAATCACTGTAAAGGCTTTCATATTGGTCCCCAGTCCCCACAGCTAATTGTTAGAGGCCTGCGAGGCATAATTGTGTGAACACAGACCTGCATAACTAAGGTTACCACCCACTAAGACTGACAAGGAGCTGTTTAAATTTGAATATTTCCAAATATCTCGCAAAGACAAAGGAGAATTATTAGCTATTATTTTATAAGATAATGATATACCAAATCGGAAATCTAAAATTCAAATATATTACTTCAAAACTGGACCAAACCCCACAAAATAGTGTGGGTAGGCAGCCCTACACAAAGGACGTCTAATATTATTACGTCGTTATACGAACACTAAGGCGCACATTATTTTACTATCGTATTATGGCCGTAATTTATATCGATAGCCGAATAGAGCTGATACAAAGCTGTGACGTTAATTTGATATCGACTTATCACGACTGAATTAAATATTTCGCTCGGGGCGTGTCGCTACTTACAGAATTCTGCTTTAAATTAAAATGAACCGAACACTGTCCGATACTGATTCCTGATACTGATAGCACATGAACTTTATATCGAATTGCTATTAAATTTAAATCGTTACCTAACACCACTATCTTATTATGCATTCACTCTAGTTTTGTGGGCGGATTCAATTAATATCGAACACGGTTCAACATTTCTCTCGATTAATAATCGAATGACGGACAGAACGCAAGCCGTCAGAGAAATCGATACATCACATAACAATCTTATTTACATTACATTGAAGCCGTCAATGAAATATGTATTTTTAACTGTTATGACAAGTCAATTTAATGTGAATGCGAATCGAGGTACATGATATGCATATAACTTTGCGAATAATATCCTCAATGACTTGTAAGTTAAGATATTGACACGCCTAGTTAGTTTCATTCTGTTAGACAGTAGTACTACCCATCAACGTAGACATAATCTGTATTAATATTATTTTTATTTTTTAAATTTCTCGTGGCACTGTCAGCATTCGCAAACATTCAAAACTTCTCTTTAATGCACTAGAGATATTTACCATTCCCCGGATTCAATAACTACTAATCCACATAAATTATATTCTAGACAGCGTGCTGACAAATCTACATCAAAGTACACAGAATACGCAAGATTTTCAGACAAATTATACACTACCGTCATTCCTAAGCAGATAAAATAAAGGCGGTGTCGCATGCCACTCACATTCCTACACATTTCCCATGCAAGCGTCGAGGTCGCGACGAATCGATGGTGACCATAAAACAATGCCCATGAACCACCAAACCGTGTAATTATTAATAAGCACATTCATTAATTGCATATACAATATAAAACTGGCGCAAATATAAGGGTGACCGTGAGTTGCGAAAGCAATGGCCGCCGTGTCATGGTCGCGATAAGATCGATATGACAAACGATTGATATTGAACGATATTTCGATTCGATAGCGTATCGCTTAAACGTTTGTATTGTCAATTAATTTGTCCGACACAATACGTAGTCATCCGAAACCAGGAATTGGCTGTGTCTAGATCCGGTTTGTGTTTACTTTGATATAAAAAATATGTATTCCAATCATGAATAAACTCATGAACCTATGTTTTTTACAAGCAATAAGAAAATTATTCCTTGCAAAACTTCATCATTTTATCACAAGGCGCATGGTAATGGCTCGCATTGTTTTCTTTAAAATATCATTGTTTCCATGCGAAATCACGCAAAAGAGGTGAGCAAACACCATACAAAATCCTAATCTCATTTAATCAAACTTTTATGGCGTCCTAAATATACTACAATGAAAACGGTGCCCGCGCAATCTGCATTATTTGCATAATGCAGTCATTTGCTGAGTCGACCACCGCGGCACCGTTCCACAATTGTTTGGGCGCTATTGAACATATCCTACATGTATAAAAACCGAATTAAGGTTGAGGACGGTGGTCACTTACGAAACACAAGCTAGTTATTTTTTGTTAGTAAAAAGTGGTCGACCTCAACTCACGAGCTATTTTTAACAATATCATTATTGTAATTTAACGTGATTTTGGTGCACCTTGGGACATTTCGATGAAACTAAACGAGCATGCCAATTTGCCTTAGCTGGGCCATGTTATAATCACTGGCAGCTTTCACACACGTTCTTAAGACACAGATATATGCCCGTGACCTTGAGTGGTTAGCTTGCGTTTTCTGTATTCAGCTCACGCAACGCGTCGTACGTCCAGACAGTATTAGGACTCTCCCATCCAGGAGCGCTGTCCCAAATAAGACATATTATTAATTTATTATACATAAAAAAGGTATTTTAATAAAACACGTACCTATTCTAAAAGATCAATAATTAAATTATCTTTAAAAAGGTAAAGGTTTCAGAAAGATACGCTTGATAGATTTTGTGCGATTCTCAGTTTTTTATCCGCGTTAGACATAACTTTACAAATTAATTTCACTATGTAATATAAACATAATCTAAAATATTCATATATTAGGTTATTAAGAAAATGCTCTAATTTAACATATATTTTTTTCCAAATCATTAACGCTACTCGTTTAGACGTGATCTTCAGTATAAAATCATTAAAGGCTTGTACAGACTCGCGCGATATCGCGGCCGCGACAGGCACCGACAAAGAAATTGTGCTACTAGTGTCGCGTCGCGCCCGCAATATCGCGCGAGTCTGTACGAGCCTTAAAGTCGGTTATCGCCGCCTTAAACTGAACAGAACTTGTTAAACTGAACGTCTCTTTGTTTCGCCAAAAACAATTGCTAAGCGCAGAGAACGATCAATGAAATGACAGCTGCCTACATACGAGTAGGAGATTAATACTCATAAGTCTACCATATAAGTACAAAAAAGTGTTGAAATCACTTAAAACTTGGCAATTATTAAGTGTTCTTATTACAAAGTAGAGCAATAAAATTGCTAAGCGCCATAATGAGTTTAAAGCTCATTATTTGATGCAAGCGCTTCCCTTTATACCTATATTTCCAAACAGTTTAACTCCTTTGTTTCTGTACAATGAGAGACAAGATAAAGGTGGCAAGCGATAATATGTGAATTAATCATCTTTAGAGAGCTTCTTATCCTTGTTAATTTCGTAATGTTCTAGCAAAAAGGTCTTGGATTTTGTACTATTATTAAATATAGCTTTTGTTTTAACTTTATGACTGAGCAGACATTTCTTATTTCGACAGAAAAATAAAAATTAACTTGATCTATAACTCCAAAAATTACTTCCTTTTTATGCAAATTACACCTTACCTGGGTACGCAGCTTAATTCCGCCTCTGTGCATGTGTGTGATTGAAGTATTGAATAAATCAATGCCAATATATACGTATTCATAATCAATACAAATAAATAAAATTGAAGTGTCTGTTTTTAATGTCAAAATAAGAGATTTATACTAAATGCATATAAAGTAATACACGGTACTCAAAACAATTTTTTTTTTTCTTTTTTTTTTTTTGTTGGTCTGTCTAGTCTGTCTGTTTGTTCCGGCTAATCTTCGAAACGGCTGCACCGATTTTGACGGGACTTTCACTGGCAGATAGCTGATATTATAAGGAGTAACGTAGGCTACTGCCCGCGTGGATTCTTCAACAAACAAAAAACGTTACATAACAAACATACATACACTTCAATTTTATTTATTATTATATAAATAGCCACGCGGACGAAGCCGCGGGCAGCAATTAGTACTTATTATTTTCTTTCATACACTGTCCCGCCCCCGCTACCACTCATGGCTCGCGCTGGTCACTCGGACACAGTGCTCGACTACAATTTCACGCATGTTACGCATACGCACGCCTACCTACTGTCGCTCGTTACAAAATAAATATCATAATACCCACTTCGAACACCTTTATATAAACATGCAAATTAACAGCTCAAGTTAATTTATGAATTTTGAAATCAAGTTTAATAAGGCTATTTCATAAACACAAAACCTTTCATTATTTTGTACTAACTGCGCCCCGCGGTTTCACCCGCATAAGTCTCGATTCCGTGGGAATATCGGGATAAAAAGTATTCTATGTGTTAATCCAGATTATAAACTATCTGTGTGCCAAATTTCATCCAAATTCGTGGAGCAGTTTTTTCGTGATTGAGTAACAAACATTCACAATAAGCAATGCGTTTATAATACTTAGTAGGATTACAATAAAATGTAAACTTGAAGTAATTAACTTAAAATGAACGGAATGTTTCAATACAATTTGATAGTGAGGTGACCTCTGTTAGTCTAGCTACTTCAAGTGCATCGCATAATTATGGTTGTAGTCTGCGAATTTTATTGTGTTAACAAACAACATTTGAGAAGTTAAATAAAAAAGCTAGGTCACATTATACTAACGTCATGAGTTTAGCTTACTTATCTGCGCGATAGTAATCTAAACGATTAATTGTAAAAAAAAAATATGAACTATTCAGCCATGGAAATAATTTTATGAGTTGTTTACATTTTCCCATTTAGTTCGCTATACTCCAATTAAAATAAACGTTTTTTACAGACCTGTCAACTGATTTTGACTTCTATTCCGTAGGCATAAGGAAGGCATTAAAAGTAAAAAAGTGGTTACAATTACCAACTGTTTACTGCAGCAGCCATTTGTCATGCCACCAAGGCAATAGAAGTCAAAATTGGTTGGACGGACTGTATGGTTTAGTCAAATGTCTAATCTTATTACAAATGGAGTTTACACAACAAAAGTGCTAAAAATGACCTGTGAATTATGTTTGGTAAAATTATTTATCATATTATTTATATCAAACATTATACAGGAAAAGTTTTGAATCAGTGCGCAAATTTTGACAAATTAAACTTAAACTTGTTTTATAATACACCTATTTCTTACTTTGATATGTCTTAGTACAAAAAAATGAAGTTATCGTTAACGAAAGATGTATATTTTGAAACTGGTATAATGGCTACTCGTCGCGCAACGCGCCGAAGGCAGCGTGGTCAATGAAGCGGAACGCAGTAGTAGGTACCTATCAGCTGTGCGCTCGCCCATTGATATTATTACGAATAGATTGTATCCATATTTTACTGATTTCAAGAGGACCAAAAAAAAAGTATTGAACAAGTAATGGAAATGTGTTCTATTAAGGCTCGTACAGACTCGCGCGATATCGCGGCCGCGACAGGCACCGACAAAGAAATTGTGCTACTAATGTCGCGTTGCGCCCGCGATATCGCACTAGTCTGTACGAGCCTTTACATCAGTAAAGACTCGTACAGACTTTTTTTTCTTTCAGTTGTGTAGGTAGTTCAGTATCAATTGAACTACCAAAAAAAAATTTGCGCACTGGCTATAAGCTAACTAAAACTATTAACAAAACTAAAATAAATGGCGTCGTAAAATTCTTCCGCATTGCTGTTAACTGGTACTGTAGACTGGTAAGGTAAAAGCAAGGCCTTGGGTCACAGGAAGTGTCAACCAGACTTTTAGAGATTTCATTGAACAAACCATGAGCACTGGGACCACACGGCCCGAGGTTTTCAAAAAATGAATTTACATAAATTGATTAAAATAATATCTAATGAAACTTTATTATTTTTACAGGTACGTTATGGCCAACATCACAACTCTACGCAGCTTTTGGTGAGATCATACCATGACTACAGCATTTTATTTATTTGAGAAACAAACAAACTTTCACAAACTCGAACCGTCAAAAACTTTCATTTAAAACCACTGGAATCCTTCTCGTAAACAGTTAGCAAAGGAAACATTTGCAGGTAGCCTATATTACGAAAGTACAAACACTTAGTTCATAAATACCGCCCAATCATCATTCGCTGCACAACTTCATTCACAAACTCCGGTACATGTATCATTCATTCTAATCGCTCCGCAACGCATAATATTGACATTAGCCGCAATAGAGCTGCACCTTCCGAGAAACCACTAAACTACTAAGTTCCCATACCGACATTTTCATTAACTAAAACAGTAGCAAGTCAGACCGAATAGGCGAGCTTAATTCGACGTATCCCTGCTAATTGTTGGGCCCGTGAGAACACAGCGGTGGCCTAGTAGAGAACAAATTGTACGATTTCCAAGTTTGAATTTATTAAGAGCAAACTTTTTAAACATGGCGGACCCAAGTTATGATAAGGTAATGTAATTAAGCGTGTCTAAATTACTGGTTAATATTTCAAGGTACCCCTGTTTTCCGTTACCGTTTTTCTTTAAGGAAATTAATGTCCTGTGATATAATTTAAAAATTATTGTACAAAATATAGTTAGTCCTTTTTTGCTGCTAATCGTCGAAGGACATTAAGTACATGACTATAAATGACTTGCCTATGAAACAGCATTCTGATAAATTAATCAAACAAATCTTTGGTTAAGAAAAAATATCTGAGTCAACGTATCCTGTAAGTTTAAGTAGGTTTATTAATTATTCGGTTTTGCAGGCGGAAGTGTTAGGTAAAATACGATAACGAAAATTGCGTTCAATACTAAACTTGTTCAAATTGACACGCCCAAGTTTCCGGATTTATTTTATCAATACAGTTGCCTGTTAGCTAATGGAAAGCAAGGTTTTGCAAGCTTTGGAATTTACATAAAAATATTCAATTGCAAGTGATTAGATAAACATTAAGTTTAAGAGAGCAGAATATTGTAAGTAGGGCATTTTATGATACAATATTTTATTATGTAATGGACGTAATGAAATAGATTATGTTAAGTATATTTAAACAAATAAGAAGTAGACCATGAACCACTCTAAGACATAACACATAAATACTTTAGTTCCACTCAATAAGAGGAGCAAATTCTGGGAAGAGAATAATGCACCACCTCCGAACTTCGTTAAACCCCAGGAGCATTTGCCTTCCGGGCGTGATCTGCAGTGAGCTATAAGGACAACTCTCAATCGATTGCGTACCCAGATAGGCCGCTGCAGATAAAATTTGTCAAAGTGGGGTATTATTGACCCATCCAACATCCAATGCGAGTGCGGGGCTTTTGATCAAAACATACTGGGAGTGTCCTAAGTGCCCGTTCACTTGCACTAAAGAAGACCTAATGAACGCCACTGATGCCGCAATTAACTTGGCCACCTATTGGGCTCAAACAATATAATAACAAAGTACCATCGACACGTAAAGAAGAAGAAGAGGAATACTTTAGTTTACAAAACATTAATAATTTAGGTGCATAGAAACGAATTCACATTTAACGATAAACAACCAAACAACAACCACGTAGTTCCAATACAAAATAAAATAAAGATACCTATAAATAAAAGCTAATTCTTCAGCAATTTTCTACCCGGAAACGAAGTAAACAAGTTTGCACATAATTTAGAGCTCCGAGCTATATCGGGGCGTGAAATTGCCCGTCAAGCGTTCGGACCTGGCTATTAAATTGAGAATAAACATTTTCACGACCTTAAAATTGTTAATAATAGCAATTACTGAAACGGAATTAGGCACAGCAGTGGAAGTTACATAGCAACAGTGTTTGGACAATAGTTTGTCGTGTCTCGACACGAGGGAGGCCTGCTAGTATCAACGTCATTGACTCACTTGGGCCTGAAACATAGGCGTTAAGCGGACGACCGTTCCATACAAAAGTGCGCCATCATGGGGACTAGCGCGCGCGCTCCCGCGAAGCATAGACCACCTTCGTGCGACAGAACCCGTCGCGGAGACACGCGCGGGGCCCGCCAGCGCCAGATTACTGGCTGTAATTTTTTATTTTTTTTTGCTATTCCATGCACCCCTTTAAAACGTTTGAACAATGGATGGATACCCGCGACGGGGATCATCGCGTTCCCACGTCCCCGCTTAACGCAGTTTCAGGCCTTAGGTTCATAATACATAGTTGAGCATTCATTAACCGTCTAGCTTTATGGGACGGTAAAGCAGAGAGTAACTCAACTGAAGGTAGCATTAGGCCAGATTGAAGATCTGTGATGACTTTTAAAGAAAGCGTAATCGTAAATGTCTACTGTTGCTATCAAAGAATAGTCAGCCAAAATATTTCTGACTTTTCTTTGACCGCTGAGATGCACAAGAATAATGCTTAATCCTTAGATCCCCATACATAGTTTTCTGTGTTGGTAACCTATTCTCGATGATGAGGATGCTACTACCGTTTAATTACTCTTCGATCTAGTAGAAGAAGAGATGAAGAAGATAATCTTCATCCCTTTGTCTACGACTAGCTTCTGCCCGCGACTTTACTTCTTTTTATATTAGTGTAGATTCACGAAACATGCAAAAGCATCGACGCTCGGAATGAGGCTAATTTTTGTAATTTAGTTTTCGAAATACTAAATTTCAATATGTGTAGCGCGTGCTCACAAGTATTATAACATTTATATACGATTATATTCGCAGGAACCTTGCTTAAAGGTTATTTATACATGATTAATGTGGTACTGAATTCCTTCGTTCTGAAGATAAGATCTTGTAAATGTCTAAATCTAATCGTGAATCTGGCGTCAAATATCAGTAGGTATACAGGGTGGATTTTTAAGATGGGGCAGTGAGGACAGGTACATTAAGCGTTGTAACTACAGGAAAACGGTTTTAGGAGTCTGTCCTTTTATTTTTTTGAGAAATATTTGATACCCATTCACAAATTTTGAAAAAAATACAGTTAGCAAGAAAATGAGACACACATTCACAAAACACATTCACATACACATTCCGTTAGTCAAAAAATTAGACCATCAAAATGATTTTTTCAACGCTACACATATTACTTTCGACACAAAACACTCACGCGCATAATCCATGCTTATTACAGATTTGTTCTCTATAATTTAGTTAATTGAATAATAGTATCTATATGCATGTGTTATAGCTATGATTACTCGCTCTAGTGACCACCAAGTAAATAGTGCATATAATAATAAATGAATGGAGCTGCCTAATGAATAATTTACCCATTGTGGTATAGTAATTTTATTCTCGGTAAGTGCATCGTCTTCACATATAATAAATAAATTAATGTATACAAAATATTTTTAACATTAAAAAAAAGTAAATATGGAGTTTCGTTGTCCATTCTTCTCCATACGTAACTACCTTTTGGAAGGGGCAACTAGAATCAATTAATTATTTTTGTAAATTTTGACGTTCAAAAGTGCCTTTTATGTGCCTATTTGAAATAAATGATTATTAACTTTTTTTTTGACTTATTCAATATGAATTTACTCACAGCTGATTAAAAGTATTGCATACGCGGACATATATATACTTACACCAATACTTGATATATTTATAACAGCTGTAAATAATTTTATATGCCACATAAAATGTTTGATTTATGTTAAACATCAATCTATTACATAAAATCACAGTATATTTCACGGATGTAACCACGTTTATGAAATGTGAAACCATGGTGAAACTTCATCATGAAATATGGTCCAAATATTAATAGGATATTTCCAAAATGGAACATAATTCTGTCCTACCTAACCACAATACTGTTGCGTGGTAAAATTAATAATATCTGTACTTACATAACAAAATGTATAACAATTCGTGCGTGCGCAGTTCAGATAATCTTAAGAAACTATTTAGCAACATTTGAGATCAGATTGTAAAACCTACTTTGAGGAGACTGCTCCAATGACATGTGTTTGTACCATACACAGAGCATGGAGACGCTTGTGCGACTGGTGCTAGAAGGGGCTTTCCATACAAACCACATAATCGCACTACGACAAAAAAAAAACCTGCCAAGTGCGTGTCGGACCACGCACAATTAAATGTTCTGTAGTTGGGATGAATTTATCTCAAGAACAAACTTAACATTGTAGTATTTAAATTAGTGAATAATGTGAACTTAGGTGGTAACTTAATCGAGTTAATAAAAATAAAATAAACATAACTAAATCAAATTAATAACAAAATAAACTAAAATATAGCGTCGAAAAATTCCTCCGCATCGCTGTCGACTGGTAATGTACCCAAGAGACTGGCGGCATTGCCACGTTGTATGGCAATGCTTAGCCTCTGGCCAAGGTAAAAGCCAGCCTTTGGGTCACGGGAAGTGTCAACCAGCCTTTTGGAGATTTCATTGAACAAAAAATGAGCACTGGGACCCCACGGCCCGAGGGTTCCAACCCTAAACGGCTCGAAAATATAGTTACCGAAAAGGTTACTATACTTTCGCCGCTTGAGGTTTTCAGCAGCCGCAGTAGCAGCGCCAGCACAGCACGTCGAGTTAGGAAGTTGGGATGGCGCAAGAGTATTGACCCAAGAAACAATTGTAGTTGAATAACATGTTTTTTAACTGCAGCAAATGTAAGATGGTCGACTATTACTCGGTAACTTGTAAAGCCTACTCAGCTGTGATAGTTTTCCTTTTAACTTCGTTATATATACTACTGCCGTGAATTTTTTCACATGTCCAAATACAACCATTTAGCCGACACACACTTGACTCTAACAAAAATTAGCATAAAATTAGCTTAATATTACGCAAACGGATCCCTGAATCGAAAAATGGTATTCATAAACCTACACTATAATATTTTTGAACAGCCTATCCATTGATACCCCACACCATGGGATAGACGAAAAAAAAATGTCTTTCCCACTTTACATGCCGAGGAGGAATCCAAAAAAAAATATCATTTTTTAAGATTACAGATTTCTAATACTAAGAGTCTCTGAGCTAAGCCGCAGACAAACAGGCATAGCGAAACTATAAGGGTTCCTTGTTGACTGCGGAACCCTAATGATGTAAAGAACCCGACGGCTTTGCAGACGGTCTGTGATAGAAGTTCAGAGCACTTTCGGCGCCACGAATGACTCATGCCGCGTCTAAACGCTGCCGGTGCGGCGATTCCGTGCAGTATGGTAACATACTATTGAAAACCGGGTTTGCTCCACGGTGTCGGTCAGATTCCGAATAAAAGACTACCTTCGTCAGATAAGTGACAACAATAGACCACGTGCCTCCAAATTAGTAACGTTTTCGATTTATTTTATGTTTGAAAGTAACTTTCATTGGCTTTCTTTCAACAATTTGACGTCTACACTAAAGAACACTAACTTTCTATCAAAAATGTTACATTTAATTTGTTGCAATGTATCAGAATCGCGTGCTTTAAGTTTATATCCACTAGACACGACACAGACACATAAATTGGATGAAAGTGAAACATGCTTTATAAAAACGGCAGCTACATGTCATACTTGATTTGATGCAGCCGTCTATCAACTCTACGAGACGTAGACTGGATGGGTGAACTGGAAATACTTGCTAATCAAAATCACAAAAAAAAAATGTCAAGACGAAATTCTCTCCTTGATTAACTTTCTTTAATATATAAAATTTATGTTAAAAAAAAAAACCAAGTCGTTCTTTGTTTTTGAATTAGTAAGTTTAATTTAATAGCATATTCTTGTAAAAATATTTGATAACTACAGATCGGATATTCGGATGCATATTTACCTGAATTGAATTTTTAGCTATGAAAGTATGGAAGCGGCTTCTAAAAATATATTTTTTTGTAACAAAAAAATCCCTGGAAGCAAGGAACACCGGAAATGCATAACTAGTCGGGTGTATAGTATGGAAGCGATTACAAAAAAAACATTTATTGAAAAAAAATTACCCCGGATTCTTTGATTGCATAACCATTCAAATGCATATTTATTCAAAATTAATGTTACCAATTAGTGTATTGTATTAGTAGGGCGGCATAAAAACTTTGACACCAGGTTAATAACTAACCACACGAAAAGAAGAGCGTTAGTTAAAACAAAATTTAAAAATAAAATTATCATGATTCATCCGATTCTATAAGAACAAAACACAAAATTTGTCGATTCCGGAATCGCGGGATTTTTACGATCGATACAAAATGCATTCCATATAAGCCAACATTTGAAACTAAATAAATATACATCTGATTCTATAATCAGAAACCTAGAGTTGTCGATCCCGGAACTGAGGGATTTTTTCGATACAAAAGCGCATTCCGTATTAGCCAACATCTCAACTTAAGGTGAATATGCATCCGAATATCTGATCTCTAATAATAACACTAAAGCTTTAAAAAATCGTGTACAAGTTTCCAAATGCATATTTCAAAAATTATGCACTCGTACGTAACTTGACAAGTTGCTATACCGCTACGGCGGCGTAGCAAGTACTACTCGTCATTGTCAATAACGCTCAAGAGTTACGTTCAATCTCTTACTGAACCTGCTTTAGTTAGTGTAGGTAAAGTAAAAATAAAAATAAAACTAACGAGTATTAAGTGATTCACTTATAAACACGTTCGAGCAAGCTTACGCAATTTGAAGGAACAATGCACTAACAAGAAACGTTATTCTAGTGAAAGTACGGTGATGATAGTAAACAGCCACCCGCGGGTGCGTGCGCGCAGCTAACAGATCGTAATTATGCGCCATACTGTTCGCGTTGAATATTAACGGCGACATTAAACGTAAGCTCTTAAACACATGATATATTCGCCGACCATTAATTTGGAGATAATAAGTCGTAGACAGCGGATTAGGAAATTATTATTTTTATTGTTTGTGTTTTCTATTCTTAATCTTTGTGTGAATTTATTTCTTCACAGTTTAGGGGCTAGGTATTAATAGTAAGAACAGATTAATGCGCGCTGCTTCTATGTATAAGCAGAGGCCTTTCCCCTGCTGTCTCCTGTCTTTCCTAGTGTCAGTTGAAGGCCTTGGTTAATGGTCTTGGAAGATAAATTTCTTACATGTTTAATTAGGTAGGTACCTTTTTTTTCTTGCTTTTAAAAGCAAGCCTATAATAAACCTATATTCCATGCCTAAAATAGCATATACATTATCACTTATCACTAGAGATCGGATATTCGGATACATATTCACCTAAAGTAAATTTTTGGCTATGAAATTATGGAAGCAGCTTCTTAAATATTTTTTCGTTGTTATAAATCCCGGGATTACTACTAATAGGATACATGGTGTGGAAACAACTTCTTAAATATGTGGTATTATTTAACTTTACACCATAAGCTAGCATTTGATTCTATAGTCAAAAATTTATCAATTCCGGAATTGTGAGATTTTTACGATCGATACAAAAGTGCATTCCATGTTAGCAAACAACTGAACATAAGTAAATATACATTCGATTCTATAATCAGAACTCTAAATTCATCGATCCCGGAATCGCGGGATTTTTTCGATACAAAAGTGAATTCCATATTAGCCAACACCTCAACTTTAGGTACATATGCATCCGATTATCCGATCAGTACTTATCACAAATAGAATCTAAAAACACCACATATCGAAAAAAAGTAACTTCCGTTACAACATCTACTTTTCATTCCACACTTTCCGATTTGTGGTGCGAAGATTCTTCCACTTTGTAATAAATTCTACGCACAAGTACACTTTAAATTATAAATTAAAATGCTTTGATACAGCTTTCCTTCCATCGTGCATCGTCTTAATAATATATGTAGTTCATCTAGGTATAAACGTCCGCGATTGAACTTGTAACTCTTATAGACAACTAGCTTTTGCCCGCGGCTCTGCCCGCGTGGATATCAGTTATTGCGTAAAAAAGTAACCTATGTCCTTCTCCATATCCCAGGCTATATATCTCTGCCAAATTTCACAGCGATCGGTTCAGCGGTTTAGGTGTGAAAACGTAACAGACAGACAGAGTTACTTTCACATTTATAATATTAAGTATGGATAGCTTCTTCCTGAGACTTCGTTCGCATGGAAGTCGTATGATACGCAATATACTAAAATAACAGCCACATTTTTATGAAAGTCGCATAGCCCGCCCGGGCTATAATTTCATTTTTGGTTAGCGTTCTTTCTGACTTTTTTCATTTTGCGCGACTCCTAAGGGTCATATCGTGATGTTAAATAGCCTCTTCCCTTCCTTAAGAATTGGGCTATCAAATGTAAAAAAAAAAAACTAATCCGTAGTTCCAGAAATTAGCGCGTTCAAACAAACAAACTCTTCAGCTTAATTATATTCGTACAATGACAATCGTGGAGGAACATTCACATAATAGTCTAACATCCGGTATAACCTAATTACTAATTCCTATTAACAATACTACATTATATGAACCACAATGTAATGAAAAAAGAAAAACTATTAAAAAGGAAAGTGGCCATCTAAACTTTCTCTCGATTGTGATCAGAATCAATTTAATTGTTAACATGCATGAAATAAGTTTTAATGTGATTAAAGTGTGTCAGCCCTGTTGAATTTCACCGTTCGTTAGTGACGTGATAATTACATATTTGCACAGTAAACTGACGATTATTTTGTTTATTTAACTCTCTGTTAAATTATGCTAACATGATTTCGCTCATTCATTTATGGGTGTCTGTTTAAATATTTGTATTTTCACAAGACAGCCTACAGTATGCAAAAATAACTGTTTCTAAACTTTAATATTAATAATAAAAATAATAATAAAATTTATTCAAAAATAAAAATTGGAAAAATAGAGTATAAATCTTAGAAATAATGTAGGTATTACAAAGTATGGTGCCTGTACTAGGATAAACCTGTATCACAGGCGGCATGAGTTCTTTGGTTAGGAACAAGGAGTTTGTCGATCTTAGATAGATTCTAGTTTATGACACATTTAATTGTGAAATGTTACGTTACGAATACGAAATATAATAATAATAATCTGTATTTCAACATCGACGTCATGGGTGAATCTAGATCTGTGCCGGTAGAGTTTACTTTGCCGGAACAGGTTTAGGGCGAGGAGCCAGTCCAAGAGAGATACATAAACCCGCAGGGCAGCATGTGGCAAGCTGATGGGCAGTAGCGACCCCACAGACTCTATCTTCCGGGCGAAGTCTTGTTCCTCATCTCTGGCTTGCCTTTATTGGCCGGCTGGAGTGAACACTGACGAGGAACTGAGCTTCCTCTGAAACCTCATTTCTCATTCCTCATTCCTCATTCTGAGACCTCATTCTTGCCTTTATTAGCCGGCTTGAGTGGATAATCGCAAGAGCAAAGGTACTCGGAGGAAGGAAGTATTCCAGTAAGTGCTGGTAGAGATCTTGACCATCTTTCGGGCTCTGGGATTGTTCTGGAATACCTCTCCAGTCCTCAAGCACCTCAGGATATGTTGCCCCTTGTCGCTACAGCACTAAGTGCTAGCGACCGTTTCCAGGGCCCATTATTAAGAGTGCAAGTCACCCCCTGCCATTTTGTCGGTGTACAATAAAACATTGATCAGGCAGGGGCCACAGTCCTTCCACAGTTTTAGGTAACCAGTCCATTTTAACCACCAAAACCAATAGTCCAATATCTTTGTTTCCATATTCTGCAATAGTCCTACACCAACCGGGGGATGTCATTGGGTGCACTAGCATTGTGCGTACAGACAGTGAGCGGGTACCTCATTTAATTAAAAAGCGTCCAACGGGCCTCTGCGAGTTGGCTACGGCCCCTCGTACGCCTTCCAAAGGTCCGGAACCCCAGAGACCCGAGATATGTCAAAGACACTTTAAATAATAAAAAATAATATGACATTTATTTCAGACGTAGTCCATATACTAAGCGTACAAAAACCTTAAAAGCTATTGTTAGTAAAGATATATATACAAAAACAAACCACAGGAAGAGATTAAAAAAAAAAACACAAAGAGGTTATCAATATACTTAGTGCGTATTAGTTAAGCTCTAAATATTTAAAAAACGCAAGTGGTCTTGAAAACTAAATTAAAATAAAAAAGTTGCGACAGAAGCAAAGAACTAAAAGAGTATTATTGTTTCCCACATTCAAGAGCTATATGGGAAAATCTCCGTTTGGTTCAAGACAGATCCGTCAGCGATGTCATTGGTGCCAATTCCCTTGTTCACAAACTAAACTAAATTTAAGTTCAGTGCATCTTTTTCTTTCTATTTCATTAAGAAAAGGACAGAAGATAAATTTTAGTTTAGTCCTGTCAAATTAATCAGCGCTGGACGTAAATTGACGCAATTTTAGTGGGCAAGGTTTTAATCACGTCTAAACTTGTATGGAGTAGTGACAGGCACTGATTAATTTGACAGGACTAAACTAAAAATTTTCTTCTGTCCTTTTCTTAATAAAATAGAAAGAAAAAGGTGCACTGAACTTTAATTAAGTTTCGTTTGTGAACAAGGATATCGGCACCATTAACGGGGCTAACTAACCCAGAATTCCGAAATTCCTCTAGACACATTACATAGGCTCTGTTAGGCCCATTAGCCAATATATATAATTTCAGCATGTTTTTGAACCTAAACTTATCAGTTAAACCTTGTAGCACATGATCTGACGTGTGAACTTGCCCAACGCTGCTCGTGCGCAGATCATGAACTTACTCGGCTAAGGTCACTACTTCGTATCAGATTACAGAATTCCACGCTAAGATGAAAGATAAAGCGACTTGAAAGAATATTGTGCTACGGACTAAGTATTACTTAATAACTGCCAATCATGTTGATAGAGATACAATTTATTCGTCTTGTGTGTAAGCAAAATAAATAACATTTATTCAGTATAATATATACAGTTTTTTTTTTATACCATTTTGACATTTTATTTTACAATTCCGACATTTTTACAATTTTAATTATTATTTTTAATGAACAGAGAATTGAAATTTTATTAATCACAGTTTTAATTTGGGTTTTTATTTGTTTTAAAATAGTATAATTATAATTTTAATTTTAATGTATGTGTATGTATTTGGACTGTGAATGTCTGAATTAAATAAATTATTTTTATTATTATTATTCAAAAATCAAAAATATTTAAGACTAGCTGCTGCCCGTGACTTCGCCCGCGTGGCTTTTTCTATACTATCTAATATTATAAAGAGGAAAGAGTTTTTTGTTTGTTTATTTGTATCGAATAAGCTCCGAAACTACTGGAGCGATTTAAAAAAAAATTCACCAATAGAAAGCTATCAGGAAGTAACATAGTCTAAATTTATTAGAGATCCTTAAGAAAATTGCAATAATGTAACCCAAAGTAAAATTTTAGCTATAAAAACCACGGAATCGAAACTTACGCGGGTGAAATCGCGGGGTGCAGCTAGCCTAAAACAAAAGTAGCCTATGTTACTCCTTATAACATCAGCTATCGGCCAGTGAAAATCGGGCCAGCCGTTTCGGAGATTGGCCGGAACAAACAGACAGACAGATAAACAATAAAAAAAAATGTTTTATTTTTTTGTTTATACTTTCATATGTATTTAGTAAAAAACTTTGACATTACAAACAGACACTTCAATTTGATTTATTTGTATAGGAAAATGCAACCCAACAATAGATCTCATAACGCTAGTGAACAGTTCTGCCGCGCTAACGAAGAATGCAATAACTCGATTTTGGACGATTTTGAGTTATATATCCGTTGAGTTATATATTTGGAGTCAGCGAATCGAAACCTATTAACTCTCTCTAAGCAACTTTTTATTGATCCTTCAGGAACTCAGTTTTTTAGTAAGCAAGAATGCAATAATTAAAACTTCATAACAAATTCAATAATCAAAAATACAATTCTCGGAAGCGGCAAAATCGAGTTATTGCATTTATCGTTAGTGCGGCAGAGTTGTTAACCAACATTTTTAAGTAACGTACCTATAATAGTGAAAATAACATACAAGCACTATCGTAAGGTAATAAATACTTACAAACAAATATTATATTAGGATGTGTCAAATTATTTTTTTCTTCAACGCGTGCGAAAAATATCGGCTTCCGTAAGTGTTACTCATATTCATAAACGGAGGCATACCAACTATTAGCACTAAGAAACTGATTAATTCATAATTAGAGCATTCCTTCACGCTAACGATCATACACGTCGATGAAACTGGACTATTATGCCACTTCCAGCTGAATGCGTGCGATTAAGTCGTATTCATACATATTATACATAATTTATTAGCTACACCTCGTAGGCCCACTAATAAGAGTCTGAAGGCTGTCTGTCAGATTATAATGCTGATTTTGACAGCTACAGTCACTAATAAATTGGCTTCTGGTTTATTCAATATTTAATTTTATTTCGACAGAAGCAATCGAGCAGGTTATAGATAAATGAAGGAATGTAGGCTTTCTATAATGGTCATGGTTCTATACTCCATTTGAAATCGACGCTTGAAAGGCAATATTGATCAAACGACATGTTGGCAACATACTCCATTTATTATAACATTAGACAAATAACTGTTCTCACCCTTTCGTTATTTCTATGTAAACGTTTAATAAACTCCGTTATTTCACGATAAATACAAAGCACTGTAATCTATTTACCATTTACATTAAAAAAATAACTCTAAAGTGCAGTAATTTCAACAATATTACACAATAACTGTCATTATTTAGCCGTTATTTGTCTAATGCTAAAGTAAATGGAGTGTAGAGCATTTTAAAGATTTTTTTTTTTTTTTCAATAAAAAAACATTTGAAATGTCTTTTTTTTTATGTGTATACTCTACTAAAGTATACACAAAAAAAAAATATAAAAAAAAAATATATAAATGTAGAAAATGCCCAAGGCATTAAGTCCGCCTTTGTACAGTTTTTACTTGTGCATAAAGTTTTAATAAATAAATAAATAAAATATAAAATACTTAATTTCAAAGTTTTTTATTTTTTTTAATACTTTACGATGCTCTAGTCTTAAGTTGCCAACATGTCGTTTGGTCAATATTGCATTTCAAGCGTCGAAATAACATTCGACATATAAGTTAAACTTTTTTACAATCCGTTCAACCGATTTTGACTTCTATTGCGTTGGTGGCATGACAAATGGTAACTGCAGTAAACAGTTGTTATTGTAACCACAATTTTGATTTTAATGCCATCCTATGCCTACGGAAACCCCTACCCACCACTCCCCTGTCACCATACACCTAATTCTTATTTTGTAAGATTTGCATTACATGTGATAAACGATGAAATTTTTGATATGTTGCATGTTGACATAATTTATTATGGTATGCCTACTAGGCAGGATATAATGGATTTGTAATTTATCTAACATCTGTCTGTATAACCTATTCCCACAGTAAAAAGATTTGCTTTGATTTGATTTGGAATAGAAGTCAAAATCGGTTGAACGAATCTAATCTTACTTCAAATGGAGTATAGTAACGAGTAAAGTGCCTACAGCATAGCTTTGGAATTGTGAAACTACCTTAATAACATTTTATCGATTTCTGTAAATCATTCCCTAAATAAGGAAGTATGTCAATCTAGAATGCGCATTCAATTCCAAAACGCAAGAACTTGAATAAACGAACAAAACAAACACTAAAGTTCCCAAGACGTGCCGATCTGTTCTCTGTTACATAAACCGATCTAAATACACCTCTTGCTAGTGAGGCTGTGATTTAAATCGTTTATTTGTAATCGATACAGTACTTGTGGCCAATCGGCGTGACAGTCACTTGACATGGGACAGCGAACAAATATATTACGCTACGGACATGTCATTAAGCCGAGACTTACTCCGTTTGCTTCTAAAGCGACTGTTAAAGTTAACTTTCACTGTTTCCGCACCAACGAGCTCGATTGTTAGGTTTCAGGCGAAGAAACTCCTACTCCTAACTTAGTAATAACATTTAATCCCAACTCAATGACTATTAACAAATAAGGCATTTGCAGTGCATAAACATTGACTTTCTATAAAAGATGGATTTTCCCAAATGACTGGTGTTTTTAGAAAGATATCAATGTTGAGCTTTAAAAGAAACCTACTCATCTTTGTCATCATTTCCCAGTTTCATCTTCGCGCAAATTGTAAATCTGTTTGTAATGATCTATACGCCAAAATAATCAATCATATGCCGTGTACTTTGTACCTACCTACTTGTGTACTAGCTCTATTAATTTCCTTCACATAATCATCTACTAAAGGCTGTGGAGGTCAGATAGGAAGTCGCTCCCTTGTATTTAGCTGCATCTGGTTAGATTGGAAGCCGACCCCAATTGACAACAAAAGTCTAGGCAGATGACGATTCAGATTATTCCCAGGTGCTCCATAATTTTATTCCCGGCGGCTCCTAATTTAAAAATTAATAGAAAGAATTTTAGTATTTTATTATTTAACTAATAAAAGGCTTATTTACAGCAGTGGACGTCTTTCGGCTGAAATGATGATGATGAATACGATTATGGAGCTCTTTGGAAACAATATATGAATAGAAA
The DNA here is from genome assembly GCA_947523025.1 of Dryobota labecula. Taxonomy (NCBI): domain Eukaryota; kingdom Metazoa; phylum Arthropoda; class Insecta; order Lepidoptera; family Noctuidae; genus Dryobota; species Dryobota labecula. Next base: position 8,247,567 of record OX383292.1, read on the forward strand.
TTGTTTGGAGAACAATGCGCGATACCAGCGCTGCGACACTTATTTTTAAATGTCGCAGCATCATGCTGAGATAGGAGCCTTTTGGCCCCGTTCGGGATTTTGTTCACATTTTATTTTTTATTGGTGATACCATGAGAGTGTTTAGTTTAAAATGTGATCTTCCTGTATGAGTCCCAATAAATACTTTTTTTAAATAAATGAACATGAAATTCCCAAGTCCAGATCATTTTTTAATTACCTTTTCATAATATCAACCAGTAACCAAAGACGCCAATCAGCGAAAATCCGACACAAGTAGTGCACTACCACCATGGTGCAATAAATACCTTATTGATATACAAAGTTACACAACGTAAAACCAACCCTTTAATTAGTCTTTGACTTTATCTCGCTACTCTGGTTTTAATTTCTGGTTTCTAGGATAATCATTGATTTCAACGCGAGCGAAGCCGTGGGCAGAATGATAGCAAGAAATATGAAATGACGGAACACTACAGTTTCCGAGCTTTATCGTTAACGTAATAAACATTCGCACCAAGGAACTTATTGTACCTATATAATTTTCTATTTTAGCTCCTATATAATAAAATCAAGGAAATTATTAAAATAAACAGTTAATTATTATAACATAGTCTTTAAACTGTCATGGTCACTAATATTATTATTAACATAAGCGGGATATTTACCATGTTTATTCATTGTTCTGAGTTTCCGATATTTCGGCGCTGTTGCAAGCACCATGATCACGGAATAAACATGGTAAATATCCCGCTTATGTTAATAATAATACAATATAGTCGTTTGAAGCGAACTAATTACCTACTTAATTATTTTCTATTGTAATCTAAAAGTATCCAGCAGTAAAGTATTGTTTTATAAAAGGCGTGTAATAAAATGTTCAGTGGTACAATTATGTAAGTAGTTTAGTAATCGTAAAAATAAAGCTAAACTATGATTAGTACTCGTAGTTATGTTGTAATTAATCAGCCATCCGTGCAGAGTAAGGTAAATAATAAATTGACATACGTAATCTTCTTTTAGTTTTAATAACAATTATCAGGGGATCATCCATATTTTGATGTAATTACGTTCCCACAGAGAACTCTTCTAGCTTCACTCACTGCCCTTTAGGCAAATAAAGACATAACTTTTATAGACAGAACTACTTACTGAATCTGGTTTTATACATAACTGGAAGAACTATGCAAAAAGATGTTGCTGTTGTTTTGACGTGAATACGTCTTTAAATTTGCGTCCATAGTGGGAGGCAATTCAGAAAACTGATGATAACAAAATTGGGGGATACAGTTTGTTGTTTCAGCTACATATCTATCATCTACATCCAAAATTTAATTACACCACTCGCTAGCTAAAGGATCAAAGAAAGCTTTACAAAGAAAATATTACCCGTTACGTACACATGTACACGTAAAACACACGGCCGTGTCCACGACACAACACACCCCGATTTTGTTCATCCTATTGTTGTGCGCCACAATTAATGCCTGGTCCAGTACCACTAGCGCCATCTAATATCGAATAGCATAACTAGTAGACTCGAGATTCTTCTAGAAAATTCGATGCTAGAACTTTCTAGAACTTTCGACATCTGGTCAGTAGGGGCCGAAATGTACTTAAACATTCTAGATGTTTCTACAGTAGAAGGTTCTGGAACTATCTAAGGACTATATAAGGCCGGTATGGACCGCGACCCGGGACAGCCGAAGCGAACAAGCGATCAAGCCATCTTCGAGTGCGACTTTAGAGTCATCAGTAGTGCATTTGTGTTTTATAATTAGTGTGTTTGAGTTATTATCAGTGTTGTTTAATTAAAGTGTTATTTTTGTTTTTAAATCGGCAGTTTTTATTGTCACGAACCGCAAGCTCGTAACACTGTTAAACCTATCAGCACAATAGGGAGCTATGTGCTGATACGTTTAATAGAATAGAATAGAATAGAATATTCTTATTTTAGACAATTTAAAGTCCATAGGGTTAGTAACAATTTTACTTAACATCTAGTGGTAGTACAGACACACATAAACGAACAATTAAAATTGAGCGAGGAGCTGCGTCCACCTCCGCCACATCGGGGAATCCCACCGATCTGCGAGCACACTGAGAATACTGTTTGTTGGTGCTGCCGAGAACTCACGACATCAATGATGAATAAACGACTAAGAAGACGTAATTCATTGATTTCAGTACATGTACATAAAAGTGTCTAATACATTCAGTTGTCATGTTTTTCCGTCACCGCGCCTCATAAACCAACGTGGTTAATGGCGTATATAAAGGGGCTGGTCAAAACAATCGTGTGTAACGATCGATGACTGATTCATTGCACAAACTCGACAAACATATTGTTCTATCAACTAGTGGGTTACACACGATACACGCTACTTACTTAATTGGTATTTTTTTATCATGTACCGTCACTGAGTGGGCCGCTAATTGAAAATCGGGTTTACTAAGTTACGACCTTTTATTCTTAAAAACTGATATCAATCAATTTCCGCCTACGATTTTATGCACGCGGTAATCACACTTAAGATCATTTAATTAATAATTCACTACTCACCATGGGCAGTAAAAAAGAAAGCCCTCTATCGCATATTTACAGCCCTCGTCTGCGGCTCGGGCCACAAATACCTGCGATTTCGGGCTTTCTTTCTTTTACAGCCCTTGGTAAGTAATGTACTATTAATGATCTTTTAAGAGGGTGCCGAGCGTGCAGTGGCGGCCTCATCGTTTGTTTGGTGATTTCTTGCATTTTAGAATGATAATGCAGAAAATAAGCACTTTACATTGTGCTCCATAAGTCCGCAATCAGAAAATGGTTAATTTTAAAGTTTGCAAAAATTGTTTGCGGTTAGGACATACAGAAAAATATTGTAAATTCACACGCTGCAAATACTGTACAAACAGACACAATACTCTTCTACACATGGACAAAGAGACAGAAACATTAGTTCCTGTCGCTTTGTCAGCAGAGATTCAGACTGACAAAACTTGCACACAGCGCTGACTCAGTGATGAGATCAGCCTTCATTCAGCAAGTAATTTTACATTGTTCTGTTTTATTGTAATCCTTAAAACGGAGCTTAGTGGCCACTATTTTTCATTTTAAGGATTAATATAAAATTTAATAATTTAAAACTATTGTTTGTTTACGTATAGTCTTGTGGCGGCATCTACAACGCCACGCCAATAGCAACTACGCATCAAAGACCTGACGTCATAAATCCTGCATCGCGCAATCAGAATTTACCGCGTAGCATATATACAACATCCCGACATCAACCGTCGGGCAGTTGCCCAGCAGACAACACCCGTCTGGTCGGTGGATCTTTTCAATAGAGGATGAGTGAAATTTACACTCTATAGTCTTGTGGAGCACAATTTAACGTGCTTATTTTCTGCATTTACATTCTAATATAAAATAAATCTGCAAACAAACGATGAGGGCGCCACTGCGCGCTTGACACCCTCTTAAGTGTGAATACGAAAATATATTGCCGATTTAATCAACAATAATTTTGTATAGTCACACTTTAAATCCATTTACGCGGTTTTGCCAAATACTATGTTGCCCTCAAGCTATTTAATATCTATAATGAGTCTGATTACTTACATAATTCTTTAAAGATAGAGAACAAAGTTGCATTCAACATAATTTATTACTACAAACTATTGTTACTGCCACCATTAGCACATAGTAAGTTTAATAAATTATCAGATACGGTACGAATAAGCAATTTGTCTGCATCTGAAGTTAAGGCTCGTACAGACTCGCGCGATATCGCGGCCGCGACAGGCACCGACACAGAAATTGTGCTACTAGTATCGCGTCGCGCCCGCGATATCGCACTAGTCTGTACGAGCCTTTAATGTTTTGCCATTCTGTATGTAACATAATATTATGAGTCCCGTATTAATCTATAGTTTTTTCCATACTATCCATATTAATATTATAAAAGTGAAAGTAACTCTGTCTGTCTGTCTGTTACGTTTTCACGCCTAGACACTGAACCGATCGTCATGAAATTTGGCAGAGATATAGCCCGGGATATGGAGCAGGACATAGGCTACTTTTTTATGCGATAACCGATATCCACGCGGGCGGAGCCGCAGGCAATAGCTAGTACTTATTATAAATGTGAAAGTAACTCTGTCTGTCTGTCTGTTACGTTTTCACGCCTAGACCGCTGAACTGATCGTCATGAATTTTGGCAGAGATATAGCCTGGGATATGGAGAAGGGCATAAGGCTACTTTTTTACGCGATAACTGACATCCACGTGGGCAGGCCGTGGGCAAAAGCTAGTCTAATAAGCTAGAGTGTACATTATAGGTAGTGAAACCTACTTATTTCAAGCTATCAGATCATTAAGCCTCGTTTAAAACCATTACATTAATAACATGAGAGCATCAGAAAAAGCATTCTTAGAGCGATATATACTTCTCTTCTTCCAAACGATCTAAGTAAGTAAAAACATAACTGTGGTTAAACACACACATAAATGTTATCATTTAACTAAACACATACTGTAATCGCGAAACGGAACGGTAATAATACTAATAATCCGGTGAACAGATGTGCTCACGAAGGCGATTAGATGAACGGAACGAGTCATCGCCGACGCGAATCGCAAACAACATGATTGAATGGAAACACGATTCTATAAGCGAGCCCATTGAGATTACCAACAGTGCCAATACGCGAATGTTTGGATCCCAAAGGCCAGCTGCAGTGTTTATGACTATACTCCATTTGAAATAAGAATAGACATATAAAACTTTTTTACAGTCCGTTCAGCCGATTTTGACTTCTATTGCGTTGATGGCATGACAAATGGCAGCTGCTGTAAACAGTTGGTATTATAACCACTTTTTTGCTTTTAATGCCATCCTTATGTCTACGGAATAGAAGTCAAAATCGGTTGAACGGAATGTAAAATAGTGTTTAGGAGTATATGAAGAGATGCAAAAAGGTTACAGAAATTTGTGATTATAAGTATAACTAGCTGACCCGACAGACTTCGTTCTGTAAAAAGCTATAGTATAAACTCCACTACCCTACCCTACCCTACCCTACCTACCTACCTAAAACTTAAAAAAATTGATAATAGCCGATTCTCAGACCTACTAAATATGCATATAAACATAAAATTCGGTCAAGCCGTTTCGGAGGATTATGGTAACTAACATTGTGATACGAAAATTTTATATATAAGATTTACTCTTTAAATAATTCCGACAAAATTATGTGTTTCATTATTGTAAAAGCGCTAGTTTCAAAACTTTACCGCAATGAACTAAAATTTTGCAAGTTGGTGACCTAGTCAATCGTGCCTTAATCAATTTAGCACTGAAACGAATTTGTAAACCAGAAAATCAGAAAATAAACAAAACTGATTTCAAAAACGTTGCTTAAAACGTGAATATTTTTTAATTGAATACATTTCATTGAAAATGATGTGTGATTACACTGAAATGTGTGACGTGAACACGTATGTTTGAAAATTATAGATGTTTAAGTAACTAGAGTATTATAGATTGGTCATGTGCAATTTTTCCGTAATCATGCCGTAATCATTTTTAAACATTTCCGCGGTATGTTTTACGCACATTATGCTGCTACACATAACATCTACTGTTTCACTTGAAAAGAGAAATTCTCGGGGGCTGATTGCAAACCACAGAGCGACCGCAGCAGCTGCTACTAAATTAATCTGTGATTAGATAGCAACGATTTATGGGCCTTATAAATAAGCAATAAACTAGGTCTAAATAGCGACAACAAACTTATTGGGTGGCATATTTATGCAACTAATGAGCGGGTTTGTGGTGCATAGTTTCAGAATTCTGATAACTTAGTTTCAAAAGGTGTAAATCGTTTGTTAGCGTTTTATAGTTTCTGTAACGAAACGCCGCGAGCAGCACTACAGGTACAAGTTAACGAGTGAGTGAGCTAAGTGCTAATACATTGCGTTCATGTTAACTATAGACACTAATAGCTCTAGAAGAATGTTCAGAACATCTCATTCATTGAGAATTAGCTAGAACAAGTCTGCTATTTTTAAAAATTCGTCACTCTAACACGATCCCATTGTCATTTTGCTAAAAGTTCGTAATCTGCTAAATGTATAATGGTCGATCATTGGTCGTCAATGGTCTCGTAATAGAATTGTATTACAATGGCATTTTGAACATTTATTCATGCCAGATTTCATTTATATATATTTTTACTTAATATTTATTAGTGTTATAAGCAATCTGAAGTAGTAGGAAGTTGGAAGTTTCGTAGGAAGTTTCATTATGTACGAGATTACCAATTCTTTCAATGGAGTTTCAGTGGCTGACCATTGGAAAGTCATAATGACGCCATTATATTAGTAGATTACCAAACTTGTCAAAATCAACAATTATGAAATCACTGATTGACCATTCTGACACTATAGTAATAGCAGACTTGAGGCCCAGGACCTTTTCACAAACAGATTTTAATTGCCGATGCAATACAAGAAGTAATCTTCTCTAACATTGCAACACCATACACGATCCACCGATTTGGAAGACCAAACACGCGACTCGTAATTTGAAATAATAACCCTTCTGATAACCCGCCTGTAATCGCCGGCGCCATAACGAATCGCTAGCCAATGTTAGTGTTTACCAATAAGGAAATAAAAGTATAGTCACCTCAAGGCTCTTAGACCTAAACGGTCTCACAAAAAACGGCCAAGTTCGTATCCAACACGTATTGTTATGTTCCGCAACCAGAATAAAATTGAACACTTTTTGTTGCATATCTACGAGGTAATAGCCTATAATAATGTTGTTGCAAAATTCAAGTAAGAACAACGTATTCGGTACGCAAACAATTTTACGAAGCACCCATTTGCAGAACCCTAAAAGGTATTGTACAAAAGCCGGTACACATCATTACAAATATTGAGTAAGCAATTATAATAATGTGGTAACTGTGCGATCGTATCAGACTGCGTAATATTCAATTAATGCTTTGAGAAAACTGTAACAGCCGACAGGGAAGTAAAAGTCCTTTAATTTAAGGACGCGGTCCCTGGTCCAGTGTTGCGAAAACTTCGTGACAACACAGTCTTGTAACCATTATACGAGTGGCTACAAGGTGCCTGCACTACAGAATTTACATTAACGCACCTGTCGAGAGCTACTACCAATCTAATAAACTAATCGCTAGTTACTTTCAGCGACTGTCAGTTCTTGGGAAAATTGTTACAGATTCGCGACCGTTCGTTCCACTTGAAATAGCTGCGGAACGTTTGTAATTTACACATCTTTTATCTTTATTGTATAATCTCGATTCACGAGTAATGTTTGCGAGTCATTTATCTTTCGTTCTAAGGATTGATTTTATGATAGCTTTACTTGGATATTTAGGTTTCGGCGAGTAGGCTGTGAGAAATAGCAGTGTAGGATTGTATGCAATTCATCTTGGCCTATATTCTTCCACATTGTACTTGGTTGTACTTATGAAGAATACGCTATACCTGCTAAAATTACAAAAAAAGATAATAATCCATACTAATATTATAAATGTGAAAGTAACTCTGTCTGTCTGTCGGTCTGTCTGTCTGTCTGTCTGTATGTTACGTTTTCACGCCTAAACTGTCGAACCGACCGTCATGAAATTCGGCAGAGATATAGTCAGGGATATGGAGACGGACATAGGCTACTTTTTTACGCGATAACCGACATCTACGCGGGCGGAGCCGCGGGCAAAAGCTAGTATATAGTATAAATAATAATATTATAATTATATCTTAATAAAACATAGCTAATTTAACGTATAATCTTTCTTGTAAAATATTTAGTTTTGAGAGACATTGACCTGTGCCTTGATTCAAATATTTTAGATAAAAAATGGAATTAGGATCTGCACCAATTTCTATGGTGGTCACTAAACTTAAATTGTCATTTGAATCTATTATATTTACACTATTCTGACCACTGAGTAAAGACAAAAAATGGGTAATTTAAATGAACTTCCAAATAGACCGAGACGCCGACCTCCGCCCGTCACCTTGTGCCCAACTTTCAGGCCAAGTATAGAGATGACATAATTTTCTACAAGTTAGAAAACATTAAGATTGACATATAAAAATCGTTGAAAAACCCCATTGAACGGTTTTTTTCTGTTCCACAGAAGCCATCAGCACAGCCGACGACCAATCAACGTCAGCGTCATGGTGGCAAGCGGGCACAGCCACACCGTTCCGCGAGGGCTCCAGCAGCGCCTTCTCCTCCACCCACGGCCTCGTTCAGACGCACCCCTCGGGCAGCGATCCCTTCGGATCCTTCGGTAGCATCGGCAGCACCTCCGGACCCGCATCCAACCCATTCGCGTCCAGCGGCAGCGGTCCGTTAAGCGGTGGCGTACGGAGCAACCCCCTGCCTTCTCTGGCGAGGAATGCTAATGGAAAACCTTCCCTGAAGCATCTGGACTTCACGAGCAGTGCGACAGCTGAACTGAGGAGGAACCCAGCACTGTCGGCCCCTGATGAGTGCGCACGCGCATGCAGAGAGAACGAACCACCCAGGATCTGCTACTACCACTTCACTTTGGAATTATACACGGTTTTGGGAGCGTAAGTTTCGTTTTTTAATTTACATTGTCGCTGCGATGATATTTTGCGAATTTTGTCAGTGTGTAAACATATGCAGTATATTTCACATACGTATTATTTTTCAATATTATCAAGCTCAAAAGGTATAGCAAGATAAAAAGTAACGTAAAACTGGTGCCTATGGTAAATTATATTTCGACATAATTGATTTAATTTTCAACTAGAACGGAAAACACTTCACCTAAACAAATAAGGAAAATTTGTAGTAGATTTGGGGAAATCTACTACTAATTTTCCTTATTTGTTGCACACAATGATTTTTTTGTATCCGTAGGTGCAAAGGAAACAAACTTCATTAGCATTAGAGTAGTAAAGCTAACTGGGGAGTTAGCTTTACTACTCCAATGCTCATGAAGTTTGTTTCCTTTGCACCTACGGATACAAAAAAATCATTGTGTTTTTTCAACGGAAATAGACTAATTCGAAACCGAGCTGTGAAATTACGATGATCACCCAGTGACATTGAATGAGTCGTCTTTAATAACAATCGTAATAACAGGACCTCGTTTCTCATTAAAATTGCATGTTACCGCTAACGCAGTCGGAACTCTATTCAATTGTACCACTATAATTGCACGGATTAGACGTTTACTTTACAATCACTGTTATCGACTTATATCACAGTAGTTTAAAAAAAAGGCTTAAGGCTTGAGTAACTCCTTACCTCACAGTATTTCGTAAGAGCTGCGACATCCGCGGCAAGATCCAGAGATAGTCCAAATATTTTCGAGATGTTCACGCAAAGTCGTGCCGAAGAAAAAACCGACCCAGCGACCGACTTTTCCATTTCGCACATTTTACGCTTTGTTTCACACGAACTGTTAGCGGCATCGGATTCAATGCCGTACTTAAATACAATGAGTGATCCAAATTCCGTCAGGCCACGTAATTGATAGGTGGCGACAGGACTTATGCAAACAAGTTATTACACGATAGGCTACGTGTTGCCTAAAGAAATTGTGGTGTAAGATATATTGATAAGGAAATAGAGCATAGCTATGTCATACTTAAATACATTCAAATGATTGCAGGGCGTGTCAAGTATGCACACCGAACGCGACGAACGTGGTTTGGTCTCACTGCCAATGTGTGCTGGCCGATGGTGTTGAACGAGGAATCCTCACAGCCAACAGAATGTTGCCGGGACCGTCCATCCAAGTGTGCGAAAACGACAAGGTAGTCATTGACGTGGAGAACCACATGGAGGGTATGGAGGTGACCATCCACTGGCACGGAATCTGGCAGAGAGGCTCTCAGTACTACGACGGTGTACCTTTTGTGACGCAGTGCCCCATCCAGCAAGGAAATACTTTCAGGTACACATAAACCTTATAATACGTAATTCTTGGTAAAAACTATACAATATCAATTTCATAACAATGTTTAATATTCTCCACAAATTTTTACAGATATCAATGGCAAGGTAACGCGGGTACCCACTTCTGGCACGCTCACACTGGACTCCAAAAGCTTGACGGTTTATACGGCAGCATCGTCGTCCGTCAGCCTCCTTCCAAAGACCCGAACAGTCACCTGTACGACTACGACTTGACCACCCATGTCATGCTGCTCAGCGATTGGCTGCACGAAGACGCCGCTGAGAGATACCCTGGTCGTCTGGCCGTCAACACCGGACAGGATCCAGAAAACGTACTGATTAACGGAAAGGGTCAGTTCAGAGACCCCAACACTGGCTTCATGACCAACACGCCCCTGGAAGTGTTCACAATCACGCCTGGCAGGAGATACAGATTCAGAATGATCAATGCTTTCGCGTCGGTGTGCCCCGCGCAGGTCACTTTCGAAGGCCACAATTTAACCGTTATTGCGACTGACGGCGAGCCCGTGCATCCGGTACAAGTAAACACCATCATCTCGTTCTCAGGTAAGCTAAGCACAAGGAAGCAATAAACATACCTGTTTACGATTTAGCTTTCGAACAATGGCAAGTTGTAACGTGTGATGGATGTTTCCTCACGACTGCTCGAACTGGCTTATTGACACCCACGCTCATTCGATGCACCAAAGATGAACAGAATATGGGACACTTTGATCGTTCAATATTTTCGTACATATTTATGATTTACTTCAAAAATATTTAAGTGATTTTAAAAGTATTTCTGCTTGCAAAATAATCTACCTAATCGTAATAATAGGTGCATAATATAATTTATGATAATCGGTTGCGATTTTTATAAGACACGCCTATGTGTTGTAATAATGTCTAATTAGGTAGTGCGCCCAGTCGAGCAAAAACATTGTATAACATACGTGCTTCCGCTTTTACAACATTTGCAAATTATCTAGATCCTAATGAAATTCTAACAAAAATGTTATTACGCGTGTTACAGGCGAACGATACGACTTTGTAATCGAAGCGAACAACATTCCTGGAGCCTACTGGATCCAGGTCCGAGGTCTCGGCGAGTGCGGTGTTAAGAGAGCTCAGCAGCTAGGTATCCTCAGATACGCGAGAGGACCTTACCAGCCCTCCTCGCAGCCACCCACCTACGATGTCGGCATCCCTCAAGGAGTGGTGAGTTGCAGTGGCCGGTGTAACATACTGCGATACTGTAATGTATTATATACCACTAGTAGATTCAGTAGAAGATTGATACTATGATAATGTAAATATTCTTACATTTCCTGTATGTTGGTAGTAATTTAACTGAGACGAATGAAAAACACATCATTCTGGTGCTAAGTTCTAGTTGGTGTTCCGTGCGAGGGGTACGGACTACGTAGCCCGTGTCACGAGACTACCCGCCTCAATTATTAAACAGCGGATATTGCATACTGAATTCTTGGTGCCGACACGACAGCCTCGATTAAACATGGTCGTAGTGTCGACTTTATACCTACTTGTTGCTCAAACATAAATAAATACTGGTATAGAGCCGATATGAAACAAATTTCGCAGCAGCAAATAAATTAAAACGAAAAATCAAATTATACCTGTTGACGAATTAGACCATGTACAGTCAAGTGAAATAGCTACCGGTACATTTACCGGTTCTGTAAATATATAATCATTACCAACTTGTCTCTGTAGCAATTTTAAAATCGACCACATACCAATGTAACGGTTTATTATAAGGTGTGTGTTTGCACTTTGATTGAATTTCTGCAAGAGTGCAAATAATTTTCCAACTAGTAGTTTTAGTAAACGTAGTCAATTGAGTAGTGAATAATGTATATTTGCACGTAATATTAGTAATTGCACGTACCTTTCTCCTCACTAACTATCCAGGTGATGAACCCATTGGACGCAAGGTGTAATATTACAAGAAACGACGCTATTTGCGTCAGTCAGCTGAAGAACGCCAAGCACATTGACCCGGCCATCCTTCAAGAAAGGCCTGATGTTAAAATCTTCTTGCCTTTCCGTTTCTTCGTCTATAGGCCTGAGATGTTGTTCCAGCCGAATACTTATAACAGATATTTAGGTAAGCTATTCATACAAATGGTATTCTTTAGTTTAATGGGATGGGAAAGAAAGAACCAACAATAATTTGATATCAACTTTCCAGTTGCCCCTGGAGGAGATCACGTAATCAGTTTGATAGACGAAATTTCATACATGGCCCCGCCCGCGCCCCTGATCAGTCAGTATGATGACATTAACCCCGAACAGTTCTGTAACGGTGACAACCGCCCCGCTAACTGTGGACAGAATTGCATGTGCACACACAAGGTCGACATACCGCTGAATGCTGTTGTCGAAGTTGTACTTGTAGACGAAGGTACGTACATTACACGTCACAATTAATGACCCGCGAAAATTGGCATATTTAGCTTGGTATAATTAAACTCAAACCGCTTATAAAAGTCTGTAGATCAATTTGAACCTTATTTGCCGATGTTATCATCACGTAAATCGATTTATTTCTTCGGTAATTATACCACGCTAAATACAATAACGGGAAGTTATGCATCACGTATAGATTACGGTAATTATAGATGCAAATTTATGATTGTACTTTCCATTTTCCAGTTCAAATCGCAAACTTATCTCACCCGTTCCACTTGCACGGATACGCCTACAACGTCATCGGTATCGGCCGGTCTCCCGACCAGAACGTGAAGAAGATCAATTTGAAGCACGCTCTCGACCTCGACAGGAGAGGTCTGCTTGAGCGTCACCTGAAGCAGGGAGACCTTCCACCAGCGAAGGACACCATCGCCGTCCCCAACAACGGCTACGTCATCATCCGTTTCCGAGCCAACAACCCCGGCTTCTGGCTGTTCCACTGCCACTTCCTGTTCCACATCGTCATCGGCATGAACCTCGTACTGCAAGTGGGCACCCAGGCTGACTTGCCGCCTGTCCCCCCCAACTTCCCCACATGTGGCGACCACCTCCCTCCCATCTCGCTAAACTAAATTGGTTCCTAGACAAATTGCCCAGTTTTTGCATGATGTGCAAATAAAAGTACAGCACACAGCTATGTACAGTTGATTTAAATATGTTAACTAAGTGTAAATTTATGTTTGTTTTGTGTGATGTGTCCGGTAGATTCGAAGTGCTCGATTCTACCGTTTGTGTTTTTTTTTTTTACAAGAGTGATTCAATGGGAGTTAATGATGGTTTGTGATTTTATTTAACGACGATGCACTGTTTCTACAAGTTGACTTCAATTTTAATTTTATGCCATATTCGGTGATATTTTCTTAATTACGTTTTAATTATTGATATCGCCTATAATATGTACTTTGAGGCTCTTGAACCAACAATTTATTTTCGCGTATTGAGTATAGTTTTAACAAGACTTGTTCGTCCTGTAACTAACAACTTGCCATTATAATTTTATTTTCACCAATGATATATTTATTACTTGTATATATTTAAAAAATACTTATTAGACCTACTTGCTTAGAATTTTAAGACATTTGAAACATTCCCAACCCTATTTTGCTTGCACTACCATATATGATACAATGTAAATAACGTCCAGCGGAACTAATGTAAATACAAAGTAGTCTGATCACTCTGTAGCACACTCCGTACACAAACAAAGACTGTATATTATTATGTAGACTATAGATATACAGAAAAGCACACTTGAGGTTACCATTAAAAAAGAGATGTTAATTGTTACTACTAGAAGTCAGTGTGATTGTGCCAACGGAAATTCCAAAAAGTAAATGTCGGTGTGTCCTAGTCGACTGAGAACGACAACACAGCTTACAACGAACATATCTCGCAGCGAAGTAGGTATATTTTGCTATAAAGAAAAGCAAAACGTTACGATTTATCATAATAATATAAAATTACTATAAGAATGTAAAATTTTATACCTTAATAAAATCTATGAAAAATAGTGGTTCATTTTATTTTCCATGAAAGCATGAGTAGTTTGATGATTCAATTGTACAATTAGTTGGTACATCGATTTAATAATATACGCACACATCAGTTGGAAAGCTGTTGCATATATTTGTATATAAAGCACAATAGTATTATTATTTTAGATATTATGTAGATGACTCGCATGAGATGTCTTGTGCATGAATTTGGAGGGCATCGAGTAGACTCCTACTTGGCACCAAACATACAGGTTGTACATCTTTTCTATTTCCTTGTATATTCTTAAATATTTTTTGTGTATATAATGACGTTACTAAACAAATTCTTTTTGTAAAGCTTTTCAGCACAAGACTCAAAAGTTGCTTTAAAACTTCGGCTGAACTAACAAAATATAAAGCGCAGTGCTTAAATACCCCAGAATTTTAAAAAAGCAATGTAATAAAGACATTTATTTTTTTAATTAAAACTATTTTTAAATGCAGCACATATTGCTTGACATTTAGATTTTTTTAGAAAACCATGTCATTTCATTAACCCTCATAATGTTATAGATTCTTAACCCCTTGGACGCTATCTGCAATGTAAAAAGAAATGACGCCGTTTGCGTTAGCAACTTGAAGTCAGCGAGGCCGGTAGACCCAGCCATATTGCAGGCGAGACCCGATGTCAAGATCTTCCTGCCATTCAGGTTCCACTTCTACAAGCCAAAGGACTTGTTCAAGGAAAATACGTACAGAAACTACTTAGGTAAGATTTTGAGTCACTAGAGTATTATATATTTGACAGCTTCATTTGGATTTTCACCCGTGGTGAGTTTCTACTTTAAATTTGCGTCCATAGTAGGAGGCAATTCAAAAATCTGATGATATCAAAATCAGGGGATACAGTTTGGTACTGCAGCTATCTATGATCTACATCCAAAATTTAGTTACACCACTAGATAGTTAAAGAATCAAAGAATTCGTTACGTTTAATAAGGATAGTGACGCATCGCGCGTAGCGGATGGGGAAGCGCCGCTTTTTTGAGGTCGTTTCGCTGCGTCACATAATTTCCGTTTAGTATAAATTTTGTCTCGGAGAAGCTACGACGTTCGTTTGAGTTTCAATATCTCATCAAGATCTATCGATTGCGTATATAAAATATTAATGTGAAATAATTATAGGTGTTAAAGTGAAAAATAATAATGCTATGTCGGCCTATACTTGTCAAAAAGCTAAATCAACGTATAGAGATCGTATACAGTTAGTAAGGGCTTCTCAAGTGCCAGTGATACCCATAAAGCACCATATGACAGAGTGAAGCGGTGCCGGGAACGTTAAAGAATGAAGGCGTCCAAACAGATCAACGATGGCGCCAGTAAATCTGACCCAAAATATTACCCGTTATAAACACGTATTCACGTAATTCACGACACAGTCACACCCCATTTTTTGTTAACGCTATGCCTCTTCCTTGTTCATAATAATGACATGCATCACCAAGTCGTGTACAGAGTGGCGACGCGGTTATCACATTAAGTACTCGTAGTACCTACAGCGGTAAACAAGTTGATGTATGTCACATGCCCCTTCTTAGTGTTTCCCTACGTTATAAAAGGAAGCCGTGTGCAAAATTTCACGTTCCTAGTCCCAGTATTTTCGGCTGTACGTTGATATGTCACCAAGTCAGTCAGTCAGTGCGTCATTCAGTCAGTGAGTCAGTCAGTCAGTCAGTTAATCAGTCAGTCACTCAGTCAGTTTCTCCTATTATATATATAGATTAAAAATATGCAATGTCTTTCCAATTCCAGTGGCTCCCGGCGGTGACCACGTGCTGAGTTTGGTGGACGAGATTTCCTACAGAGCGGCCCCCGCACCTCCCCTCTCGCAGATGCATGAGTTGTCCCCGGATCTCTTCTGTAATGGAGACAACAGACCCGCCAACTGTGCCGTCGACTGCCGCTGCACACACATGATCGATGTGCCTCTTAACTCCATCGTGGAAATCGTGCTGGTTGACGAAGGTAGATATAAACTATAGATAAGAAGAAGATATAGACTCAAATATACTTACGTTAATTTTATTTATCGAATTTTGTCAGACCATCCAGTGTCATTGCACTGAAAAACCGAATAGTTGATTTTTTGATTGTTGATTTCCTTTTGGTTGAGTTGACATTAAATTGTGTTAAAAAACTGTTCCATGACGTTTGTTTTCATAAAAAATTTGTTGATTTAACAAAAATTTTGTTGATTTAACAAATCATATCGGTAGGTGCTATATTAACCCAAAATATAGGTTAAAAAAACGTTAAATCAACTTAAGAAGTTTTTCAGTGTGGCCTGTGTCTCTCAGACGGGGTTAAAGGAACATTGGTCTGCCTGTTTAAATTAGCATTTATTTTGGGTTTATGCCCTGAAACACTAATGACCAGCTTTTGCCCCATAAGCTGAATACCATCTCCATATTATAACATGGTTATAACTTACAATGAACCGCCACATTTTATTAAAAAACAACGTCTACTAGCATCTTTACACATAATCCTTTTAATTCCAGTGCAATCGCCAAACTTGTCCCACCCGTTCCATCTTCACGGTACTCCATACAACGTGATCGGTATCGGCAGATCTCCCGACAAGAACATCAAGAAGATTAACCTGAAACACGCCCTAGACCTGGACAGGAAGGGTCTGCTGCACAGGCAGTACAACCTTCCACCCTTCAAGGATACTCTTGCTGTGCCCAATAATGGTTACGTCGTTTTAAGGCTAAAGGCAGATAACCCAGGTAATATTAATAATAGTAAATTACTTACCAAGGGCTGTAAAAGAAAGAAAGCCCGAAATCGCAGGTATTTGTGACCCGAGCCGCAGGCGACGGTTGTAAATATGCGATAGAGGGCTTTCTTTTTTACAGCCCGTGGTGAGTACACAATTTTACGGCTTCACCTGGCCACAATACGCGTAGCGTGCGGTAAAACTCACATTATGACCAGGTGTGACGTAAATAATATTACAGGTAATATTCTCTTGTAAAAAAACCGGCCAAGTGCATGTCGAACCACGCAAAATGAAGGGTTCCGTAGTTGGGATGACTTTATCCCAAGAACAAACTTAACATTATAGTTGAAAAACATGTTCTTCCACACATAATGTATGGGAGAACATGTTTTTCAACTGCAAATGTAAGTTGGTCGACTATTACACGATAACTTGTAAAGCCTACTTAGCTGTAATAGTTTTCCTTTTAACTTTTTTGTATATACTACTGCTGTGAATTTTTTCACGTATCCAAATACAAACATTTAGCCGGCAGGGGGGAGGGGGGCACTTGCCTCTGAACAAAAATTATTTATTTATTTATTTTATTATTTATGTACACACAGTTAAATACATAGAGATACGACATAATTATAATTTCAGTACAAAGGTACTGCTTATTTCTTAAGAAATTTCTTCCAGCAGGCCTGCGAAAGGAGAAATGAAGAAGAAATGTTGACAATAGTACGTAATTAGTACCTACTTTAAAGCTTAATATTACGCAAACGAATTCCTGAATCGAGAAATTGTATTCACAAACCCGCAATATTTTTGAACGGCCTATCCAACGATACCCCACACTATGCGATAGAGGAGAAAAAAAAATATCATCCCCACTTCACGAGTACGGACAACCCTAAAAAAAAACAAGCTTTTATTTTACCACTTTGTCGGCGTGATTTATATGTAGGTATATCCATACCAAATGACAGCTTTCTAGTACTAAGAGTCTGAGCTAAGCTGTGGACAGACAGACAGACAGAGAGACAGATGGACATGGCGAAACTATAAGGGGTTCCTTGTTGACTACGGAACCCTAAAAATGCCTCATATTTGTTTCAGCACAAATTTTTCATATGTTAAAATGTACAGACGCCAGCAGGTCAAGCTACCCGAAACTGTCAAATTTTCGCAATCAACCTTGAACCTTATAGTGTAGTGATGAAGTTGAAAATCGATTAAAGAAATTTGACAGATTGTAGTAGCTTGATGTGCTGGCGTCTGTACAATATCGATTACAGCGTAACATTTATTATTCCATTCCCGTTTTTTTCTTGATTTCAACTTTATATTTTCTTTTCAGGATACTGGTTGTTCCACTGTCATTTCATCTATCACATAGTAATAGGAATGAACTTGATTCTTCACATCGGCACGCAGGGGGACTTGCCCCCCGTGCCTCCGAACTTCCCTCGATGCGGCGACCACCTACCGACGATCACTCCGCCATTCTTCCCGATACACTGACACTATCGAGAATTCATTGTAATCGATATTCGTAATCGATTTGTGAAAACCAAACAGGAGTGAAAAGCATCGCGTACTGCCATATTTTGTTCTGTTGTTGAAATATGAACAACGTGCGAATGGGATAAAAAATATTTGTTAATGTTATCTTGTAAATAATGTTCTAAACTTAAGGTGCTGCAGCTGTCCTAAATAACCTTCAAATGTATCGCATTAGAGACCAAAGTATTTAATCAGAACACTATAATAGTTAATAGATTTAAGTATTCGACCAGCCTTGTGATCGAAATGGCGACTAGACTCGCCATTCAATTTAATTTCTTTGATATAGTTAAATGTTATTGTTACTTGTTATATAATTTTGTACATAAAGTTAGATTAGAATACGTTAAGCTTTATATTAGAAACGAGACGGTCGTAATTGTAATGTTATTCCTAAATAAATTTAAACATTAAAGGGGTTAAGTGCAAATACGTAATTACCAACTCGCAATATGTAGATTGATAATCATAATTAGAGCTCCTTCCGACACTACTGCACAGTTTCTTTTGTCTGGAACTAGTTACTACAAACCACCTCGCTTTAAATTGATTATTTCCATCATGTGTCGGTGGAGGTCGAAATACCTTTTAATTTTACGAAAGCATGTTAAAATCATTTTACCTCAAGTTAGTTAACATCTTTCTAACTTGAGACCGTAATTCGTGTTACGGTATTGTATGTATCTCTGCCACAGTTGCAATGATATTGTAAGTTTGTATCGTCATACATAGTTTTTAGCTCATAAACAGTCCATGTTCACTCTTTGAGATGGATGCAACGTGCTCACGATATAGTCTTTCACTTAAGATAAATCACTCACTTGAGAAAATCTTCACGTATAATGCGTCACCTGATCATTAACTCGACATACCTGCATCATTTTCAATTTTCATAGCATAGCTATCAATGAGGCATCTCTAATAAATGATTAGAAGTATGTTTGTAAAATATATGCTAAGTAAATTGTTAAGTGTCTTTCCTATTTGCTTATCAAATATTTATTTCTTTCTTCTTTCAAATGTTTGATTTATTTATGTTTAGCTAACTTTTTTTTACCTTGTAATCGCTTTTATCTCAGTTACTACTTATAAATTCATCATTAATCTATTTCCCTAATTTTAATTATTTTTTTTGGTACTTATTATGTAGTTTTTTGCGTCCAGAAACTTTTCTACTCTTTGTTATGTTAGATAAGTAGACGGATAACCAACAACATACTCTTACCTACAATATTTAAAATTATCATTAAAAGATAGAAGTAATATTGAAAATATAAGTTTGGTACATAAACGAAGTAGGTTTATTCCATTGTATTTATCTTAATTGAAAGATTAACTCTAAGCTATTAACAATACGGGCACAGGGTAATATTTTGTTGTAAAGTATACACCTGTGTTAGGTCTGTAACATGGAAAGACTCCACTCTTTTCCATCTTAACTCTTTTAAATTATTATCATTAAACTCTTCGAACACAATGTCGTATATTTAGGAAACAGTCATTTTATATTGAAAATAAATGTTTTATAAAATATTTTTGATTGTTCTTCTTTGTACTCCCTTTCCCTTTAGACTTTCCTTTTATCCTATACATGGTCATTGGTAAAATACTAACAACCTCTCAAAAGTATATTACTAAAATCATAAACAACAACTTTTGTTCAAACTTTTAATAATTCATCAGATTTTAATTTATCATATTTTCATACAAAACTAAAAATATTTTACACTTCTCATGCTCTAAAATTACGCTAATATAGCCCTACGAAGCGGGACTAAAGTGACCACTTTAGTCTCTAGGGAGTGAAAAGTAATTAGTTTTTTAATTTCCTTCATGTGACATAGACAAACTCAAACAGCCAGTAAATATCCTATTATCTGTGGATTGTGGACCATCTTCCTTGCGAAAATGTTGAGAGTTTTAGATCCATGGTTTTTCCGCAAAGAAGGTGGCGCCATGTGTTTTAAATTGTTAATCTGTGACTGGTTTAGAAGAAAAAACTGACCGCGAATGTTTCAGAATTTTTGTCGTGTGTAAATTGGTTCGGTTTAAATAAATTTATTAAGAATGTCCAGTGACAGTGAAGAGTTTGACGTCGAGCAAAGAGCAAAAGACATAATAGATAATCTTTTACCGCCAAAATCGCGGAAGATTTATCTAAAAACTTACGAAAGTTTTATGGACTGGAGGAATAATATTTACTAAATGTATAGGAATAGTATTTACTTAAAACTTTCGTAATATTTATTGAATATTTTTTTACTAAATTGACTATTTTTCTCGCACTCAAAGTGAAAAGTACAATTTGCACATCGAGACTAAACGCCAACTTAATATACCCTCGGTTTCATTGACTCCCTCGCACGCTCGGGAGTCAAACCACCTCTGGTATGTTATGGCTTCGTTTAGTCCCTCGATATAAAATATACTATAAATTCATCGCTCTAAATGTTACGAAATCAACAACATATATACATACTAACAGATGCAAATATAGTCAGTTGGTATGGTTACTAGGAACTACTAATGTTACATTTTTAGACGATTATCTGCGCATAAATCTACAAATCAGTTCACATTGACAACGTACAGAAACTAATTATTTATGATGGCGATAGTACGACCTATTCCAATATTGTAATAACCCGTATGTATGATGAAATACTATTGTCAAGGTACATATACTTATTTCAGGTGCTCTGAACTAGACATTGTTTTGTTACATCCAAGAATTGTAAGAAGGGGAGATTAGTCCAAAACCGGGTATGAGGGTAAAACCGAGACAAGGCAGTTTAGTTTCTTACGTGTTTCAAATGTACGCAGCTGCAACTAGTCATTCTGATTAATTTGTCAAAATGCATACAATGGCGTTGATGCACGCTCCGCGATTATATATTACAAAAATTGGTTGTCTGTAAAGTTGGTTTACGGACGATAGTTCAACGTGACAACGTCATAACAAAACATTGATGCGGCGCAAGCGTACAATGAGCGTAACGGGACAATGAGCGTAACGGGACAATGCGCGTAACGGGACAATGAGCGTAACGGGACAATGAGACAACCTTTTTCGTACATGCAGCCGGCGTTCATCGATTTATTAGACGTTGTCACGTCAAAAAAGTTTTAATGGCTTCAAAAGGACAAGGCACAGGGGAAAATCGTAAAAATATAACCTTTATAAATGACTAGCTGCGCCCCGCGGTTTCACCCGCATTATGTGCCATTATGCCGATATAGTGTGCCATAACCTTAAGTCTCGATTTCGAAAGAATACCGGGATAAAAATTATCGTGTTCGTTATCCACCCCTAATTTACGGTTTGTGAACTTCTGAATGTTGAAAGACAATTCCAACCTGCCTTTTCCCAATATTAAGGTTGGCTTCCAATCTAACCGCATGCAGCTGAATACCAGTATTTTGGATTATGGAGCAACTGCCTATCTGACCTCCACAACCCAGAAACTGGGTAATACGATACCCTTTGGTTGTCAGACTTTCGGGCTTCTGACGACCCCTAACGACTGTCAAAGATCCACGAATAACAGCCGGGACCAACGGCTTAACGTGTTCTCCGAGGCACGGAGGAGTTTTGGTATGTAAAGATGGTCACCCATCTACGGAACAACCCCGGCAAGTGTAGCTTAACCTGATGAATCGACTAGTTTAGCTGTTTTTACTTAACCACGAGCTCCTCTACAAATATATCCACCTCTCGTGAATAACAGTCACGAGCATAAACAGTAAATACCTTACTATCACGCAAAATTTAAATGTAAGTATTTTTTTGTAAAATAACAATTGCAACTTTGAGAAAAGACCCATTTCATAATAATGTAGTATGGTTTTGAAAATACTATGTTCGTATGTGTTCCATATAATGTATATGTAAACTTTAGGAGTAAATCGATTTTGGATTTTGCGTAAGTGTAAATTATTTCCGCTCATGAATGAGCACCCCGAGTGGTTAGCCCCGCTACCATCTCACTGACAGCAATTTTTCTTGCCACAGTACGAGTATTAGCTTTATTCGTTCTCATGCGAGAAAAGGAAAATTCTTATTCGGTCGTCAAAGCCGCATGAAAACCGCATAAATACTAGTGATTTTCAGAAAATGTACTTAAAAGTAAACAAACAAAAGGTTGAGCTTCTGCAAATATTAGCGCCGATAAGGATTTAACTGAGCTGAATGTTATATAACACAAAAAAAAACAATGTTTCATAAGACAACTCATCCACCGAATATATCACTATGAAGTTCACTGTAAAACTCCTCTTGATTTTAATACAATATTCGTTTATTGCTACAGGTAGATCAGTTATTTTTTAATATTTTTTTTATGAAGAATTTGGTTTCAATAATGTACATATTTACACAATTTGAAAATCGTTTTCATTAATATAGGTAAATAGATTATCCATAAACTTATAAATGCAGAAATTCATGAACGATGTAGTGTGGACTGATGTTGTTTATTAATTTGGTGATTAGTTATTATTCTATTTAATCCAATTTCAATAGAAAATAAATTTATTTTAATGTTAGACTTATCGACATTTCTTCAGAAGATAATTTGTTTTGTATATTTACTAGTGAACTCAAAAAGTTTGAAACCTGAAAGTAAAATCGTGGGTGGACACGAGGCGAGACCGCACAGTCATCCCTATCTCGTGTCACTGCAGACCAGATTCCTATGGGTACGAGTACACACTTGTGGTGGAGCGATCCTCAATGAGAGATGGGTAAGTTTAAAACAAAAATTACTATACATATTACAGCGTAACATTTGCGGTTTAAACCTATTGATTTGTCTTTCCTAACTGGCCATAAAAATGTTAATATTAATTAAAGTTTACTCCTTAAGAATCGATTTTCATATAAGGCCCCCGGTATGGAAATTTTATGAAGAGTGAAATTTATACAAGCGTTAACTCAAAAGCGTTTTTCTGACCCGGATAAACGTCGTTTTGTATTGTGTTTAATTCGTAAATAAAATTTTGAAAAAAAAAAATACTTAATACATATTTCACACTTCGATCTAGATAAAAATAACTTAAAACCGATTATAATCGATTCCTTGGTTCGGAAACCAAATACGTGACTAAGATTTACTGATCTGATGTACCTACCTTAAGTTTTCTCGCCATTCCTCTTCATTTAGGCCGAATTATTGGTACCGTGTGGTGCCGGACGTAAAGAATAGCACCACCCCATTTCCTCCCGTGGGTGTCGTAAAAGACGACTAAGGGACATACTAGAGAATGGGCAGCAGCGTTCTCTATGCATTTTTAACACCAAACTGCGATCGCCAACCCGCCTGCCAAGCGTGGCGATTATGGCAAACCCCCCAGTTGGGTGAGGCTTATGTCCAGCAGTGGATGACTTTCGGCTGAAATGATGATGACGATGATGATCGGTTCAGCAATTGTTTTGATCATATTTAACCGACTGCCCCAGAAGGGATGGTTACTTTTTACTTCAACTTTTATATTGTTTTGTAAATAAAAAAAAAATACATTAAATTATATACGTGTTTAAGTGGCGAATTTTCATTTTTATATCGCTACAATATAAATGTTTCGGCTAATTTATCGAAAGCTCCTATTCGCTCGCCTTAGCAAATTAGCAGAAAGACGACTGCGTGCGCAAGAGTTTCAAAGTGAAACATTGCGGTGCATTTGAAAGACAAACAATATATATATCAATAATTACTTTTTTTTCTCCCCTATGGACTTACAATCAGCATGTTCAACAACATTTGAAAACAAAAAATGCCAATTGCCAATTGCCATACAAATGCCATTCGGTCCAGCCGTTCGGAAGTGATGCGCTTACCAACGAGCAGCATTTCTGTTTTAGGGTTCCGTAGTGTACAAGGAACCCTTATAGTTTCGCCATGTCCGTCTGTCTGTCCGTCTGTCCGCAGCTTAGCTCAGAGACTCTTAGTACTAGAAAACTGTAATTTGTACAGTAGGCTAGCTAGATTAAGTCTTAGATATCGTTCCTTTACATACATACATAAACTCACGCGTTCTTTCAAACATAACAAAGGCAGAAACTACAGAACGTCACCTGCTAAGCTCCTTACATCGGTACACTTTTTGCTTCGTTTACATTCATACATCTGGTCATACACGCACGCCGGTTGCGAGTGCTACGCACCTGACCTTTCAGAAGAACACCACCAATTAAGTCACTATATGTTCTCCTAGGGCGTCCCCTCCCGGCATTTCCACTCACATCTGCCTTGTAAATACCTTTTTTTACAATGGATAAAAGGGCACAGCGGATCTCTGGGTAACAACGCAGCTGACGAACTAGCAAGAAGGGCATCCACAACGTCTATCTGTGGAACCGAGCCTATCATACCCATCCCCTTCAACCAATTACGCAGGTGGCTACAAGATTTCACACACACACACACACACACACGCGGAGAACTGGTGGACCTGGACACCGGACTGCAGGCAGTCCAGAGATGCTATGCCATCCTTAAACGGTAGGCTGACCAGGTGTTTTTTTCGCCTGGACAGGTACGGTCTGCGCCTGGTGACGGGGACCATCACGGGACACTGCTCGCTAAACAAAAATTTCTACACAATAGGGATAACGGACAGCCCTCTGTGCAGGGCCTGCATGGAGGCGGAAGAAGCCATTGCGCATGTGCTCTTCGAATGCACAGGCGTCACCCAGATCCTTTACCGATGTGTTAGCGTGCTAGTGATTAGCTTCTGGACGGAGGTGGGCTGGTTGAAATAACCACCAACGGCCGCCATGGCCCACACACAATGGTCCATCTTAAGGACTAAGTGCGGAAACCAAACCCTCTAACATAGAACATAGGTACCTTTTGTTACTCCACTACTGTTGTTACTGTTTGTCGAATTTTAATTAAATTCCTTTTTCCAGATCTTATCAGCTGCCCACTGCGCCATTGAGTCTTGGTTGATAAGATGGCTGCCACTAGAAGCCGTTGCCGGTATACATGACGTCAATGATTTTGGAACTCAGTCTCAAGTGATCAAGATCAGCGATCGGATACACCATCCTTTATATGAAGGGTAACCATTTAATATTAATTTCACTTGATATAGTTAGATTGCTAATGTATGTGTATCTTCGATCGATCAAATCAATCGACCAATATTCTTTTTCGAATTACCTACAGCCAATATTTAAAAGTTTTTAAAATTATTTCGTTGCTGATATCTCAGTAACTACTAATGAACTATTAAACATCTTTGTACTCGTATTATATAATTCTTCTGTGCTTGTGTATGTGACTGAACTCCTCCTAAACGGCTAGAATAATTTTGATGAAATTTTGTGTCAATATTTGAGTGGGTCCTTGGGTTGTTTAGATTTAGAACTGGATCCGGTAGATGGCGCTGCGATCGAGTTCTAGCAAACAGGACAACTTCTATCTGGCCAGCTAGTATTATAATTTTCTAAAACGTAATATTTGCATATTTTCAGCGGTATTGGGCCATATGACGTAGCTGTTTTCAGCACAGTAACACCAATTTTATTTACGAAGTGGGTCCAGCCTGTTAAATTGCCCAGTAATCACAAGCTTGGCGAAGACCAAATGAAATTGGCTGGTTGGGGTGCTTTGAAAACAACCATTTTCATACCTGATCTACCGAGCAGACTGCAAGAAGTTAAAGTAACCTATATTCCTTACGATGGTGAGTCACCCACCAGAGGCGAAGCGCTCTAACAACTCCATTCCTATAGGTTTGCCTTCCGACGATCGAAGCAAACTTCGATTATTTGATCAAATTTTATTTTATTTTCACCTGTTCAACTTCATTTTATTCGATTCGTTATATTCCAATAATAATTTTAAAATTATTAGTAAATTTAGGAATTGAGCTTAATTTTTGTTAAATATCGAAAGTTCTTTTTGGACAGAAGGAGTTAAATACAGTAAAGGAATGTCTTTATTAAAAAAATATTTAATATTAATTTTGACGTAATTGTATGAGTATTTATAGAACTAAACAATTCCTTCTTCGGCTTCCCTCCTACGAAATTTCAAGCCTCACTACTGTCACCCACAATTTTGTCTCCTCTTCAAACAGCAAAATGAATGTTACATTTTACTACTCCCACGAAAAAAGTTACGATCCTCACTAATTTCAAAATATTTAGAATAATTTCATGCATTTAGTCAAACCCAACATTTATAATCATTTTTTTTTTTTTTTTTTCTTCATAGAATGCTACGCAGCAATCGAAAACTTGAAAGAAGATGACGAAATAAACCCATTAGACAAAGACGCAAACATATGCACTGGACCCACCACCGGAGGTGTCGCAGCCTGCAGCGGAGACTCAGGTGGACCTCTCATACAGTACGTTCCAAATGACCTCTTCGATCCTAATGACCCGGTAGAAGACAACACAGAGAAATACAATGCAAGTAACTATGTCTGTTGTAATGAACAAGCAACAGAAATTATTGAAGATGCAACTCCTCAAGACAGGCAGTATGTGGATGAATTCATTCCTATTGTAATAGGCGTAGTCTCATGGGGTGTGTCTCCTTGTGGGGATGTAGGTGCCCCCACGATTTATACTAATGTGTTCACCTACCTTGATTTTATTAATTACAATATCAGGGATGTTTAATAAAAAATAAGTTTAATTTTTACCATACTTTAATTGTTTTCAATAAATAATTTTCATTTTTATACATAACTTTGCTTTGATATCTTTTGGACCTACTCTAACACAATATTATCATCAGTTATTATGAAATATCTTGAAATTATCACTTTGATAATATTCCATTATTATCTGAATTGTTTGTTTCACACAGCTACATTCAATAATATTCAAACTAAAGGTATATTAATTATAAAGGTATTTAAATTCATCCACATACTGCCTGTCTTGAGGAGTTGCTCCTCAAGACAGGCAGTATGTGGATGAATTCATTCCTATTGTAATAGGCGCAGTCTCATGGGGTGTGTCTCCTTGTGGGGATGTAGGTGCCCCCACGATTTATACTAATGTATTCACCTATCTTGATTTTATTAATTACAATATCAGGGATGTTTAATAAAAAATAAGTTTCATTTTTACTATACTTTAATTGTTTTCAATAAATAATTTTCATTTTTATACATAACTTTGCTCTAATATCTTTTGGACCTATCCTAACACAATATTATCATCAGTTATTATGATATATCTTGAAATTATCACTTTGATAATATTCCATTATTATCTGAATTGTTTGTTTCACACAGCTACATTCAATAATATTGAAACTAAACTTATATTAATCTTCGTATTATTTCTACTCATTATTTCTACCTAGGTTAGCGATATTGTATTGAGTATTATTATTATCTGCAGGTTGCATAGTTGTATTGTACCCACGATCTAAATAAAATAGAACTATCTTATAACATTTGGAATTTACTGTGGATATTGACTAATACTTGTTGCAGGAGACTCCCAAAAGTCTCCCTTGATTTATCAACTCTATCCTATATTAATTGAGTATCCACACAAAATCACTATATTAAACCTAAGTTACGTATAACAACCTAACTCTAAAATCACGAGACCAATTTTACACTTTCAGTCTATTCGAAAATTTAGTTGAGCAGGACATCAGGTGGCCTGTAGTTCCCACACTTAGGTAACGAGTCGACTACGGCTTTGGGTATCGCTTCGGGTACCCGGATCATGATGGCGGCAGGTATCGAGGAGAGGGCACAGGATCTGCACTCCAGCAGCCAGGTTCCCCCACGGTCTATCTTGATCCTGACGATCGTGTAGCCTTTGTTAGGCACTGTGATTGTGTCTTTCACTGGTGGATTTTGGAGATTCCTGAAATTGTTTTAAGGATAACATTATTACCAATAATGACGATGATGCTGATGTCAATTTCAAACGATTTCAGTTACAAGGACTGAATTCTATCGGTTTCAGTGATGGTGGTTGAGTTTCCGATGTGCTTTCATATGACTAGCATATCCTACTTTAGGTCTATTTATTTAAGGATTACCAGCGAGATACATTACAATTATCTTTTACAATAATAAAAATTTGTTTAATATAGATTATCCTGTAATGCACACTCAATTACAAGTAACAACAGCTTCACATTGTCTAATACACATGCTCTAAATACATTATTAAAAATAAGAATACATTAAAAAGAACACAATATACATACTAATATAAAACATTTACATGCAAAAATGACAAAAGTACAGTAAAACATTGTCATTAACTTGATTTATCATAATTATATCATGTCTGAATTGCGGCCTGCCCAAATGTCCTTTCTTTGGTATTGTTCGTCGAATCGTTGAGCTCCTTATGTTCTGAGTTGAGCTGCACGATTACTGACAAATGCGTGCACTGAATGGACAGGTCCACTCAATCTGTGTGGTTCTTTCTTCAAAACACCATTCCAGACACCAGTCTACATGGTCTTCACATGATTTGACCAAGATTATGTCTGGACTTTAAAAGAGACTGTGACCTCTGAGTTTGTGTCGGCCTTTCTTCTCAGAGTAGTCAGATACGAAACGCCGCACCGACCTCATCTAGTTTTAAAATATGATTGACGTGTAAAAGTGTTTGTAAAAACCTACTTACAGAAATAAAATCATTTATCAATGAATTAATTAATAACGTCTAAAACCATGTATATAATTATTGTTAATAGAGTCTCAGAACAAGCTTGACTAGTAGGTACACACCGGGCAAACCGTTCATTGCAATAGCGTTCAAACATTTTATTGCTAAGGTAATTCGAGTTAATTATTTTGTCGATTACGTAGAACTCATTCTTGAATTTCGGCGCGTTACTATTTACCACTGCAAGTCAGAGACAGAAAAGAGAAATTAATGGTTAATGGTTCTTGCACTTAACAAACACTTGCACTTATCTGTTAGTGATGGCAGACCATTCAAGCCTAGCGGCTATATAACGTCATGAAGACTCTTTAACCCACAGCTTGGTGGGGCTAGAATACCAACACAACTTAATTTTCTTTATCATCGTTATTAATAACCGGCTGCGCCCCGCGGTGTTACCCGCGAACACTACATTCTTTCGGGATAAAAAGTAACCTATGCGGTGAGTAATGGGTAGTTCACCGTCCGATCAGGACCAGGCCCGTGCCGGACGGCGCGTACGTGTTCCACGCGCGCCAATGAGATGTCAGTAACAACGAGGAGGCCCATTAGGGCCCAAGCCTGCCGGATTGTCCGAAAGGGGTACCGCTGCCCCGGAACATAAAGGGCCAAGGAAGGATCACGGGTGGGTTTTAGTCAGTAAGAGTCTGACACTCCCTTTCGTTCGACCCAGAGCAGGAGGGGTCATTTGATGATTTCCCACCCTCAAAAAAAGAATTTAAAAAAAAAAAGGTGTCAGCTACGTCCGTACCAAATTTTATCAAAATTGGTCCACCCGTTTGAGCGTGAAGAAAAGACAAACATTCACACACAGTCACAAACTTTCGCCTTTATAACATTAGTGTGATGTAGACGCTTATACAGACCGCACAATAGTTTCCCTCAATTTGCTTGAAACCATTCCAGTAGATAACTCTTTAACACGTGATATTAGAAACTCTTGAGTTGTCCAACTGATTTGTGGCGATTTGAATGATCATTATATGATCATTCAAATCGCCACAAATCAGTTTCACCGTAAAAGAGAAAGTGTTAGAAATCCAAGATGGAAGCCAAAGAAAGGTTTTATAACTTTATTCATCATTATTCGTGATTATTCATGACCTTTTATGCTCATTGGAAAATAAATTGCCCGTTAAGTTTTTCTTGCGATACATAGGTACATAGATACTGCTATAACTGGTTCTCATCAAAAATATATATGTACTACTGTGTGAGGATATGGGTTTTTTTTTTTTTTCAATCAATCAATCATTTATTGTGTTAAACACAGGTATGGTTACAGATAATAATTGTCTAAAATATGTGCACTATGTTTTGCCAATATATGTACAAAATTAACATAAACAAGCAATTACAATTAAGGTGACATATCAGTAGATTACAAAAACAAAAAAATCATTCAATTGAAAATATGTCAGATATGTAAACTGGTAATGAATAAAATCACAAGTGTTTAATTAGCAAGTCGGACTTGTCATACCTCTGTTTATCAGTAGTAAACTCAGTGATGGAGTAGTAACATCTATCTAAAAGGAATTTAAATAAAGACCTCTTAAAGGTTCCCAGACACTCTTTATTTGTAATAGCTGCTGGTATACTATTATATATTTTTGGGGCCATACCTAGCACACTTTTGCCGAAAAAATTAATCTGCTTATCTGCTAATAACAGTCAACTTTGATCATTAATCTAAGTCTACATACCATAGTTAATAGAAATTTCTCGAGTTAGAGAGTTGAGATGTTAAAATATATGCCTCCTTAATTAAAAAAATAACCGCGGTCACTTATCCATATCACCACCATTTAAAAAAATATTTAGATACACTGGGAAAGCTTAACCACATAATTGCCAAAGAAATTTCTGCATTATGGGTTCATAAACGACCCTCAGGTATTTATTACATCTCAGAAATGCTATCTCTTTGGTGCCACTTTCACACAATTCATCTCAAGACTTCTGAACCTTGGGAGATCTCTGGTGTGTAACTATCACGAGCTGGCGTATACCGTTAGCTTCTTGGGGGAAATGAACTTTATTTTCACCATTTGTTGGTCAGCTGACTTAAAGAAAACGAAACTGTATATACCTTAAAATTTTGCCATCCTTGTTCATCCTCTGGAAGTCTGCCTTCGAGATCGGTTTATCTTTGGGATTCTGCCACGTGGCGATAACTTGCATGTTGTAACCATGCATGTGGAATGTGTACGAGTCGTTGCTGCCGAAACCTTAAAATAAAAAGTATTTCGAATAAAGAATATCTACAAATTAATATAATATGACTATTCGTTGGGTATACGAAGAAGTTTGTTCATTTTGAAACTCCAGTAAGAACTTTCTGCGTGTTGTATTGATTTCTACAATGGGTGCAAAGGACGCTACTTATAAACTTTTCTTACTTTTTCAATCAACATAACCATTAACCAACATGAATATATTCTTTGCTGTACCTACAGGAATGACTGCCCGCGCCGCCGCCGTCGCCGCCGCGCCGCACGCTGCACGCAAGATTCGAGGCAGAGGCCTTATAAAAAAATGTGTTAAAAAGACACTTACCTTCATTAACCAGGGCGATTTCTAGCACTTCTCCCTCAACTGCATCTAATACTTGAACACACTGTGTCTCCACCTGCTTATCTTCCTCCCCAACTTTGCAATACACGTCCTGTCTGACGTCACGAGGTCGCAATAATATCGGTACGTTTGGGAACAGGAAGCTCTTGCCATTTATTTGAACTACTCCGTTTTCTTGAAGAGCTGGAACGGTAAAAAAAATGGATTACTTAAAATATGATCGTAGGCACATACCTACTTCATTTACAAACACGTTGAGGAAAAATGCATAAATCCATACTAATCCATACTAATATTATAAATGTGAAAGTAACTCTGTCTGTCTGTATGTTACGTTTTCACGCCTAAACCGCTGAACCGATCGTCATGAAATTTGGCAGAGATATAGCCTGGGATATGGAGAAGGACATAGGCTACTTTTTTACGCGATAACAGACATCCACGCGGGCGGAGCCGCGGCCAAAAGCTAGTTTATTAAAAAAACAAAAAAAAACAATGCTTTATTGGAAGTTAAAGTTACACTCTCTCACTCGTATTAATGTAATTTTTAAACCGTTAATAAAGCCGTTATGTCTATAATGGCTTAGGGCTCATACGCACTGTGCGGGTAACATTATGTACGTAATATTCATTTCTATGCGCACTGCGATGCGGCTACCCGCAAACCGCTCCGGTCGCTCGAAGGGCTGCGGCCAGAGTGACGGCCAGCCGGACAGTTGTTATACGCACTGTGCGGCTCAGTCTGCAGCTGCCCGCCATTGAGTAAGAATGTGTGTACGTGGTAAGTTTATTAAAAAAATATTACAAAATGCTTGCTTTCATCTCGTGTTTGCAAATAAGGATGCACCCAGTACTTCTTTCTTTGTTTTTCATCTTTACGTAACGCGTGTAAATGTAGTAAATAGCTGCAACTTCTTTCGCGTCCATCTTTGAAATGGCTCGATATAACCGCAAATCGCAACGGTTTTTCAACCACACTATGCGGCACTATGGGCTAACCGCATAGTGCGTATGAGCCCTTAGTTTAATTTTTATCTTAATAGAATCATAAACATAATTTATGAGTGGGTACTTCGTGTCAAAAAAAGAATATCGTTGAATTTCAAAACTATCGAAAATAATATTTAATTTTATAATCATAATTTTATAAACTGTAGTCCATGAATTAATTAATTGTGGAAGTTCAAATCAGATAAGTATTTATCTTCAGCACTTCTATAAAGTGCACTTAAGCTGCATACTATCCAACTAGCATTTTACGAATATGTGCAAGGAATATTGTAATATTCCTATGCATTATTTGCAAATGTCTAGGTAAAAAGACACATATTTAAATAATGCAACTTTGATTTAGGTGTAAGAAAATGTATACAATACGAAAACATACTTACCAAAGGCAGCAGGGAAGAAAGGCTTCTTAGGGATAGCATCACTAATGTATCTGAAATCGACGTCACCGTCTTTGATATTGACGACATTCCTGTCAATACCCAAATATACCGACTTCACCTCTGGCGTATGAGTCTGATCTTGAAGGGACTCGAGCATTTGACCTCCTACTACTAAGTCCGATTCCCAACTTGTTTTAATATACTCATTCTGCAATAAAAATATGGAATATTAAATTTACAGCTTGTCCATAATAATTAAAAATGCTTTTTTTGGTAACGTTGCTTGCGAATACTTAGTAAAGCCTTCAAAAGATCAGTAGCTCAAC
The DNA here is from genome assembly GCA_947523025.1 of Dryobota labecula. NCBI lineage: Eukaryota > Metazoa > Arthropoda > Insecta > Lepidoptera > Noctuidae > Dryobota > Dryobota labecula. The sequence goes on from OX383292.1 coordinate 8,280,817, forward strand.
AGTAAGTAATGTCGCTCAATCAATTAAAAGGTAATTATAATAATTAGGTCAATCGAAGAGTAATTAGATTCATATTTTGATTTTAGTGGAATTGTCCTTAACAATGATATTATAATTGCAGATATTGCAACATTTTCAAACAGTCAAGAATCTCATGGTTACCTGGTTTTCTTGCAACATGGCGGTGTAGTTGAAGCCGGAATATATGAGCATCGCGTTGGCGACGAGGCCTGCGCAAGCGCCAGTACCATGCGTCCTGACCCAATAGCCGCCACCCTCTTCTGATGCGCGAACTGCCACGTCCATACGCTCTCCTGAAATTAAGAAAGAATACCAAACATTATAACAAAAAAAACAATCAAAAGAACTTCAACATAATATACCATAAACGAAAGGCAACAGTTACTTTATAATAAGAATAAAGTAGAAACAATAAATCTACTAATGTTTATGCATTTTGTCAAAGTCAAAGGCAAAGTATTTAATAATGCGATTTTTGGTGATATAACAGGTCTTACAGATATTTTATAGATACTCAAATATCTACCCTATCTATAAAACTATTAAATTAACAATATTAGAATTACATAAGACACTAGCTGACCCGACAGACTTCGTTCTGTCAAAAGCTATAGTATAAACTCCACTACTCTACCCTACCCTACCCTACCTACCTACCTACCCTACCCTACTCTACCCTACCCTAATTTTTCGTAAAGACCATTAAAAAAAAAAGTTGCTATAAACCTCACGGAGCCCGATACCTTTCCAACGAATGCAAAACCGTGGAAATCGGTTCGTGCGTTCTGGAGTTATAGCGTCAGGAAGGAAAACCCGACTTATTTTTATATAGTAGATTATAAACGATACAATTCTAGCAAATTCAATACAATTCTAAATAAATCTTTAGATAGGAATATTACATTATAATCATTTTATGTCCACAAATTCACTATCCATGCCAAGGTTGCCTGGAAGAGACCGTAGTATGTGATAAGGCCGCCCATTGTATATTTTATAGTGTTTATGTTTTCCTTTTCTTTTGTAATGTGTTATCTGATGTACAATAAAGCATATATAAATAAATATAAATAAATAAATACAGGATTGGTGCATTTGTCTATTAAAAATTACTTAGTTTGCGTTTAAATTGAGTCAAGTTTAAATCTTTTATGTCATTTGGTAGCTTATTAAAAAAATTCGGAGCCATGCAAAGTATGCTAAGTGTATCCGTAATGTGGATTTCCTACGATTTTATCTAAAAACAAACCAACATAATGGAAAGTGATCAATTCACTTTCCATCATTTTGGTTTGGTTTTTGATGATAAAAAGAGAAGAAAATATTAGAAAGTTTTTTTTACAGTCTTGGTGCTGGCCAATGCTGTCATTCTAAAAATGAGGTTGGCGGACTGACATGAAATAAGTATTAATGCATTTTCAGGCAGTATAGAAAATTATTTAATAGCAAGGTTCGAATTTGAAAAAACACTATCCACGATAGCGTATATAATGCAGTTTTGCACTCAATTTCGAATGATAAACAGAATCTTTCCGAGCTTGTGAAGTGAAAATTATATTAAAGTTAAAACAAAAAGCAATAGAAAGTGAAATCATAACAAACGAAACTGGTTACTAGTGGTGACCTTAAACTTAAGCGAAAAGTAACGCGACCAAGACGCACCTTTCTCCTCTAGTAAAAATAAATTTAAAAGTATCTCGAGCACCGTCCAAAAAAAAATTCTTCATCCGCTTGGTATCTATTCATTAGGATGATGGCATTTTGATATGAAACTGACAAATAAGCAATGCGAAGTCTAAGAGAAGTATGAAAGAAAAAACATGTGCTGATCCTAAATAAACTGTGTTATGGGCAAGAGAATCATGAAATAAGAAATGATCGGTGATGGTGTGTCAATCATGTGTGCAGCATCTACAACGCCAAATGTGAACTACGCATCAAAGACCTGACGTCACATAAATCCTGCATCGTGCAATCAGAGTTTTCCGCGCGACTGGTATATATACAATATCCCGACATCAACCGTCGGGTATCCCGCCCGATCATGACCTATGCGAGTCCAGTCTTTGCACACGCAAAACCCTATCTCATCCATAAGATCCAGACCCTCGAAAATCGTTTCCTCCGTAAAATCACGGGAGCCCCCTAGTTCGTTCGAAACCAAAACCTCCATTTAAAACTCAAAATCCCTACTATAGCTCAATTCATGAAGCGCATTTCAAAGCGCTTCTTCGATTCCGCAGCCACTCACCGCAACACTCTAGTTGTGCAGGCCGCCAATTACACCCCCTCTCGCATCAGAAAGACCCGCCGTCCACGGCATGCACTGACCGAACCAGACGACCCCACAACTCGCCTCCCGGAGAGCTGTAGGGCAACAATTACAGCAGCTCGCAAACATAATACACGACCGTCATTCCGACCTCGCCACCGAGGCCCATCGCGAAATCCCCGACGAAATAGTCCTCCCCGACCTTGTGTGACTGTAGCTCTAATTCCCCTGATAATAATCATAACCCTGATTTTATCCAGCCATCGACGGTCCCTTGCCATCCTCCCTCCAACTCTGCCCTAAGCCGAGGTTCTTACTCCTCAGGGGGTGCCCTTAGCGCGCAGTCATTTAGTTTATAAGTTTTTGCGCCCTGGCTGGAACCTTTAAGTTTTTAGGAGCTTAAGACAACCACAGGAAAGACCGGTTAAAGAGTCACGACCTCTATAGGTCAACTCTGAGATGCCCTAGATAAAAAAATAAAAAAAATAACCGACGGGCAGTAGCCCAACAGACACAACACGCTTCTTATCGGAGGATCCTCCCTTTTCAATAGAGGATGAGTTAACTTTACACCCTGTTCCTCATACCTCTATAATAGTAATACCTGCAATTACACATCCATGCATTTATTCGATCCATTCCAACACCTCGCGAAGGACAGCAAGCACGTATCACAATATTATGATGAATCTAATACCTACGTTTACGGTTTTTACCTAGAATATGTAATTTAAAAAAAAACACAAAACCTATATTTATAAAACCAGTTTCATCAAAATGTTTGCTATCGAATCGCACAGTAACTTGCAATTTGCATGTGTTTTTTTATAAGCAGTCGTCAGTCATCTATAATAATTACATTATATGGAGGTAACATTTTTGAGTAGGGGGTAATCTCCGGTTCGATTCGATATCAAAAATTTTGTCACTGATAGAAAGCTACGCTATAGCAGAGTACCATAGGATATTATATTAAAATACGTGGATGAAGTCGCGGGCAGAAGCTTAAAAGTTATCAATAAAGCTGCAAGTGATTAGATTATTAAATCAATATTGGTTGACTTGGCAAGTCATGCAATTTAAGGAGTCCCATTGTATCATTAAGAACCTACCAAATGCAAATTAAAAATCCTATACAACGAAATATCAATAGATTCTCTCCCACATAGCCACTTGTCATTCTCACGTAAATCAAGACAGATCCGGTGATATTTTTTCGATTACTAGAGATAAAAAGCTTGTAGCGACTTGCATGCCATCCATCTAACCAATGGTAGTAAAAGCCACTTTCTCCGAAGTAAAAGCTATAAATCGTATAACTAGATAGCTGGTTCCGTTCACTCTCTCGCCATCAAAGGTTTAAATCGTATAGTTAATGGTGTCTGTTAGATATTGCATAGGCCGTAAAACAAGCAATAAATAGTTATTTGTTATGTAAGGCTGCAAAGTGGTTTATTGGCGTGAATACTTGTATTGAAACCTGAGCGTAGCAAGGGTTTCAAAGGTACGAGACGCAGAATAACTTTGCTGGCGAGCAAAACACAACTTTTCACCTCACTATAGCATGGAAAATGCTAGGTGCTAGAAAAACAGCATAAATAGTATTCGGCATTATGTACCGCTTACACTAACTCTGTAGGTGTTATGTGTATATGTTCGTCGCTGCTAGACTCGCTCATATTTTATGTTATCTTACGATTTAATCAAAACATACACCAAAATAATAAAAAGTGAATTGATTAAAGACAAGAAAATTTTAACAGGTTTTTTTTTTTTTTTTTTTTCATTCAGTCTTTGTGCTAGCCAGTGCGATTATCCTAAAAGCCTAAATTTTACCTCTTTGGAAGTGTCTCTCGCGTAAACTAATCAGTTTAGAAAAAAATTATATGAGAAAACTCAATATCATTTTTGAAGACCTATCCATAGATACCCCACCCGTATGAGTTTGATGAAAAAAAAAAAATTGAGTTTCAGTTCTAAGTATGGGGAACCCCCAAAATTGATTGTTTTTTTTTTTAATTTCTTGAGAAAATCTTAATGCGGTTCACAGAATACAGCTACTTACCAAGTTTCAACAGTATAGTTCTTATAATTTCGGAAAAAAGTGGCTGTGATATACGGACGGACAGACAGACAGACATGACGAACCCATAAGGGTTCCGTTTTTTGCCATTTGACTGCGGAACCCTAAAAATGAGGTTGGCGCACTGTCATGAAATAAGTATTAATGCATTTTCAGTGGACTGGCGGCACAGAAAATTATTGAACAGAAAGGTTGGAAATTAAAAAAAACCTTTCCACGCTAGCGAATAAAATGCAGTTTTGCACTCAGATTTCGAATGATAAATAGATTATTTCCGAGGTTATGAGGTGAAAAGGTCGTTTCCTATGTTATGTAAGCTGAAGACAACCACAAATGATCAATTACATGTTTTCGGAAATGCACCCAGCATTTCCAAAACCATGTAATTGATCATTTAACATTTTATGGATAAACGATAGTGGCATAGTGGTCAACATATATAATAACAGCTCGTTCGTGCTCGTGTCTTGCCAGAACTAATTCAAATGTCACCGCTAAACATAGAGTGGATGGAACTGAATATATAATTTGCGAAGCTAATGAAAAACAAAAAAAAATTACTGGATTTGTTCCATCACGAACGGAGGCCAACTTGCAACAGGTTTGAGCAACATGTGTCGACAGAATAGTATGAGACAATTTTTTAAATATTTATTAACTTATTATATCAAAATTCACACGTGGTATAGTAATTAAGACTTTTCAAGTCAGATGTTATCGCTGCGGTCTAAAGAAAGGTGTAGTATAATACGTGTATTTGCGCAATTCGAATATTGAGTAGATAATGTTGCAACATCCATCCAATGTTGCTGTGTTTACCTAATCTTAAATAATGCCAGCCTTACCTGGGTATAGTTCCACGTTTCTAGCCAAAACTGGTTTTGTGGGTTTCCCGTCTGTCGCAATAACTATCATTTCATGGTTTTCGATGTTCACAATGATAGGACACTCGATTGCGATTGCATTGATAATCCTCAGCCTATACGCATACCCTGCCATGACGAATATCCTGAAATAAATATAATGCATTTTTCTTTTAAGATAATCAAGAAATAAAACACTAAGGAGCTATTGCTGAAGACCAAAATAGTAATTTATGAAACTGTTGCATAATGAGGGGTATTAAAACATGAGTGTGTGTTTAAAAACCAAGCCGTGTGTTTGGTGTTTTAATAACTAGTTATGTGCAGTTTCATACACTACTTTATCTACTCTCATATATTGAACCTACTAAATAAGAAATCAAAGTTAAAAGCGTAAGAAATTCCTACAGCAAAACGTATGGCGCCAAACCAGCATATCACCGCGCATGCGCTAAAGCGAGCGCTGCCACAGACAATATAAAAAAAGGGAGTCCAAAACTTTTTTGTAATGCTATAAAAATGGTGCGCCCTGAATAAGCATGCGTTCCATTACAAAAAAAAATATCGAAACTCCTTGGTGATATTAACTTCTTGGATTGTGGATGTGCCCTGATATAGGAGCAATCGAATTATGTGATATGCTTAGGTGGTCTTTTTAATTGTATGTTTTATTTTTTAAATTTTGTAATCTGTGTCCTATGATCCTTTGCTGGTCGAAATAAACGTTTTTTTAATTATTTATTGTAGTAGTCTATGATGGTATAACATTATTTTCATAGAGAATTAATGTTATAATATGATTATATTTTTAAATTTCGGTATTTTGTTCATAAAGTATGTCAATATAAACTCGAATTGAAGTTTATAATTCGAATTTTACGACATGAGAGTAGATAAAGTGGTTTATGCAAGCAATATAAATAGAAAGGCCAAGAGTTGACAGACACTGAACACAAGGTAATGTGCAAACCACAATAATTCAATGCCGAATGCAATTTCATGTACGGTGGCCAGCACATCAAGTTACCACAAATTGTAAAATTTTCTCGTTCGATTTTGAACTTAATTATCAATTTTATAAAGTTTAAAATCGTTTCGAGAAATTTGACAGTTTCGTGTACACTGTCATCGTTCATCGTTTCAGCCGAAAGACGTCCACTGCTGGACATAGGCCTCCCCAAGCACCATTTTTGGGGGGAGTTTTCCATAATTGCCACGCTTGGCAGGCGGGTTGGCGATTGCAGTATGGTGTTAAAAATGCATAGCAAACGCTGCTGCCCATTCTCTATTAAGTCCCTTAGTCGCCTTTTACGGCACCCACGGGATGAAATGGGGTGGTGCTATTCTTTATGGCCGGCACCACATGAGCCACGTGTACACTGTACCTATGCTATAACCACGATGATATTTTTCTCAAACATGCATGGAAATACTGTCATTATTTTCGAAAAAAAGAACACGCGAAGCATAGAATTTACGGACAAAGAAAATTAAATCCATTGCAGGAACGTTTTTTGAATTTGGAACATTACAACGCTCCAGCAATGTTACAACGCTCCAGCAATGTTTTATTTCCCTGCATTCTTTTGAGAAAAGCACTATATAATTATGCCTCGGCGAAAATGGCAATTGCCTGTCCCGTGTTAGTGAAGTCCTCGCCTCATACTCGACCTGCAATCGCCTATTTCCCGGCCTTTGCAATAATGTACTAATATATCGTGATTGTGAGCTTGAAACACCAAAATCTATTAATAACAAACAACAACTAACATTAAAATCATCATCATCATTAGCCTATAGGCTGATGATGATGAACATTAAAATGGAAAGGATAATTAAAGGATTCAGTCACTATTACCGTAGGATAACTTATCGGGAGTGGTTGCCTGCCTAGCCTTTTCCCGACTAAGTTGGGGTTGGCTTCCAGTCTAGCAGCTGAATACCAATACTTTAAATGGAGCGACTGCCTATCTGACCTCCACAACCCAGTTACTAGGTAATACTGGTTGTCAGACTCATCAGCAGTGGTTGATGATTTAAAAAATAGAACTAAGTATAATGAATACTTATGGAACTACGTATAATATACTATAGATTTATAAACACTTGAAAATTACCCGTCTGTGTTGCAGGCATGTATTACTAAATAACGAGTATTTTCAAACCTGTTACCTTTCTTTGTTTATGTACTTATCGTTATCGTTACGAACCATTTGCACTCAATTATTTAGGATACATACTTCGTCGTTTTACTTCAGTTTATTTTTATTTTTTTATTAGTGTTACTATGAGTGTATTTAGTTTAAAATGTTTACTTCCTATATAAGTCCCAATAAATACTTTTTCTTTCTTTCTTTAACGTAATAATTTGTCGCGTCTATTGTTTGCTTATTTTTACTTGCCATAACAACTGTAGTGCTATTCTGTAGAAATCTCACCGTGAAAACCTAGGTGAAGTGAGCTTGAATTAATGAGCTGTCAATAGTATAAATCCCTAGTCTTATATGTAATGACAGTTCACTTTGAGATCACTTCACCTAAGTTTTCACGGTGAGAGGTTTACAGAATCGACCGGCTGCTTATTATATCTCATTCTGATACATTTTTAGGTTAACCAATTAACTCGTGGAGATCCTGATTATAAAACTAATATTCCATTTACTAACTATAATAATTAATTTAGTGCGCGAATTGCTTGTTCTGGATTCTTTACCTTGCCTTTTCATGGTTGTCAGTAGGTACGCATTTAATTTACATCACAGTAGCCTCATCCTTTCTTGTTTTGTTGCAAATAAACAATTAGTATTTGTTCATTTCGGACAATCGTAAAATAACAATAAATTAAGCACTTACTTTGAAATATCTCCTTCGCCATTTATAATAAGGGCATCAGGTTTCAGTCGGCTAACATCTTCAAGTTTAGCAGTTAGCAACTCAGGGAATTTAGCGGCAATCGTTAGAGTGTTCTCGCCACTTCTGTCGTAATCATACAGAGATGAATGAGGCTCCAGTGGCTGTGGCTGATTGATGATCAGTGACCCGTAAACGCCATCACTCTGATGAGAGACTGCAACAAAACACAAAGACATTGAAGAATATAAATGAGATATATTTTGGACAGCACTTGAAACAATAACAACTGGGTTGGAAACCGTTAGTTTGATGGACAGACGATGTTATAAAGGCTGAATCCAGATGGTGGAGAATCTGGTGTTTTAGCAGCAATTAACTTGTGGCCAACATCCAGTGGAGTGGACTGCAACAGGCTGTGTTCATTGATATTTATATATTTATTTATTTAACACTTTCTCACACAAATGTACAGAGGCGGACTTAATGCCATAGGCATTTTCTACCAGTCAACCTTTGGGTGGTGCAGACACAAACAGTGGTAGGAGCAATTACGAAAATTGGGGAATACATTTTATTAAAATATAAGGATAAACCTACACCTTAACCATAAATAAGTTACATATAACTAATTATATGCAAATATAAGAACAAATAAATATACATAGTATATACACGAATATACAAATATTATTAAATAAATACATTAGCTGTTATGTCATTGATTATTAGTAAACCAAAATATTGTTAATTACGGAAGTCGGTGTCTTTGGATCTGTATTTTTGTTTGTTTGTCACCAACTTCCGAAATTAAAGTTTTTTTTTTCACTTTATACCTAGTGCTTTTTATTTAAAGGTTTTTCATTTTTCCCGTTTTAGTTATGGTATCTACCCCACATCAATTCGTTTACCACTACTTGCCATGTAAATAACAGTGACAGGAAGTATTATAACATCACCAATATACACAAAGTGGATTAAATACGTATTATTGAAGCTAACTCAAAAACTATCCAAGCAAAGTCAATAAAATTTATATAGGACCACCTCATAAGATATACTTTTGTGGTGGTCCCATATCCTGTCCTTTCAGACAGTAAAAGAATTTTCAAAATCTGTTCACATTTGACGGAGAAATCGGTGGACATACATAAAAAAACATACATACAGTCGAACATAGAACTCCTCCTTTTTCGAAGTCGGTTAAAAATGTACATGAATGTATGTTCTTAAATAACTTCACTCGGCATCACTCAGATTTTGGCCAAAATAAGAGCTACCTATTTCGGAACAAACGCTCCAAGATTTCCCGTCTTATAACTACCTTCATTGCACTTCTGACCGAAATGCAGTCATCGTAATTTTGGGTAAATAATGATTCGAAAAATAAAGCAAGGCTTTACCTGAATCAGCATGATAGAAGAAAGTTCCTGGAGAAGTTGCAACAAACGCATACTTGAACGTTTGTCCATATCCAATGGGGCATTGAGTTACCATCGGAACCCCATCCATGTAGGGAGTTCCCTTCTGCTCAACTCCATGCCAATGGATACTTATATCTTGATCCAGGATACTATTCTGTACTTCTACAACGATGATATCGTTTACACACGCTTGTATCGGTGGGCCTGGAGTCATTCCATTGATGGTTATAGCTGGCCGACCATCTTCTTGGATAGTTGGCTCCACTTTGAAGGTGAAGTGACATCGCTTAGGCTTGACGTTGAATTTACAAGGTCGGTAGCATGATACTTTGTCTGCAAGGTAATAATGTTCTTGTATGAATTTGATGATATGTTTGTTTGTACTATTTTGAGCGTCTACTAACAGGTGGCCAATTAAGATGTATACAACTTTTTTTAGCCCCCATTCTGATTTAAAGCCAAATTTTGCAGTTGTTTGGTGTTTATTATTTAGTTGAAATGCGACATATTCGTTATGCACACTTGTACAGTCTATAAGACCATGATCACCGCAATACTTTCAGTAATTTTATCCTGAAGTTCTTAAACGAATTTAAAAACGAACCAATTTTTCTAACAAATCATTAAGAGCAACGAATACCATTTTGATCAATGAGGATTCCGCGACATGTCCTGAATTTTTTTGTATGGGGTTATCCAAAAGCACGTGTCGTGGTCAATCTTGATTACAAAAAGCAGAATATTTGTGACTTTGTTAGTGGGATAACTAACAAAGTATACGAAAATTTAATGAAAAACACAATGAAAAGCGATCGCATTTTTGAGTATAAAAAAGGAGGAGATTACGCTGATCTTAATTTTCGTATATTCGAAAAATATCCTGTAATTTTCGTTTGTAATAAAAATAATAAAAATTTAAAATTGTATACTTCCAAATTGGCCACTCTGTATTATGTACGTAGTTTGTTTATTTCTGACCCTTGTTTTCATCAGTTTGTATAATTCGATGCAAATCGTCAGATTATCAACTTTAATGCTTATTCAGTTACAAAACTAATGTGTAATCAATGTGTCTTTAATAGTATCAACAACAACACTCCATACAGTACAAAATGTTTAGAATCATTTTAGGATTGGGTAAGTCTATTCATGAAATTATGTGATTTTATCAATTTCATAATAAACAAATCAAAAGTTTCCTTACCTAAATTTTTCGTAGTATCCTCAAAAAGTATATTAGCCCCACTGGGGGCAAAACTCTCAAGGGAGGCTTTTCCATTATTGCTTATGTTGACTATGATAAAAAGGCAGCAAACAATCACTTTCATTTTCACAGAAAATCTATATTGCCAGCTACCTCAACATTTATTATGTATCTATTGTAATAAATAGTTCGCGTCACAACACTAGCGGTCGCTCTGGCGCGCGGACGCTGAGGCAGACGTTTGGTACGCAACTAACCACCAAACGACGAAAAAGCGGTTCCACAGACATGTGCTCTCGACCCCTTACCACGAAAGTTAATTGATTCTCGCTGCTCACTTTTCGCATCAAACAACTTGGAATAACGGTTGAAGCGCGAAATATTTCGTTCCTCGGCGAACGTTATTGGTAGGAGGACAGGAACTATTTGCAAGCCGTTCCGTTTGCTTGCACCGTAGACCCAAATACGTTGCCATTAATATTGCTGAAATATGAAACTAAAGAAAAAGTTGTCCAAAGTGGTTCATGGTACCAATACAAAGAAAATGATCACGGTACGAGTTTTTCATACATTCTAAGTACCTAGACATAAAATCAAGTTAACTTGCAATGTAGACAATCTCACTGTTTAACTCCTTCCAAGAATTACGGTTCTATCTATTTGATCTTCAATTTTGTTTTCATCGTTTACATTATCTCTGTATTATATAATTCCGAAAGGATTCAAATTTTTTAAGCAAACGTTTACAGTGTCTTCATATATATATAGTTAAGATAGTATTTAAGAAAATTTTGGATTTTATTATAAAATGACATTACCTAAGGGGCAAACATCATTTTTATCTAAGTGGGTCTTGAATATCTGTCGACAGGTTAAACACAAATTCCAGTGCAACATAAAATGTAACGCATTTTGCAATGTTCGTTGCGCACTTGCAATCTTCGAAGGAAACCATTTCAAAACTTTCAATGTAGTTAAAAATGTATGTTAAGGTTAGAGTGCTAGAAGGAGTGTTATGAACGTTTTTGGAGATCCTAAGGAACCTGACAGAGCCATTTCTTCCTTGTTTAGGTTCATCTATGGCCTGTGGATCTTCATCCAAGCATTCTCCTATTAGGTTTGGGTTGACATTGTATCTACCATTTGATTAAGGTGACGATAACCGACTTTTAATGATTTTATATTGAAGGTCACGTCTAAACGAGTAGTGTTAATGATTTGGAAAAAATACATGTTAAATTAGAGCATTTTCTTAATAACGTAATATATGAATATTTTAGATTATGTTTATATTACATAGTGAAATTAATTTGTAAAATTATGTCTAACACGGAGAATCACGCAAAATCTATCAAGCGTATTTTTCTGAAACCTTCACTTTTTTTAGAGATAATTTAATTATTGATCTCTAAGTATATGTGTTTTATTAAAATACCTTTTGTTTTATGTATGATAAATTAATAATGCGTCTTATTTGGGACAGCGCTCCTGGATGGGCGAGTCCTATTACTGGCTGGACGAACGACGCGTTGCGTGAGCTCAGTAGTCACTGGCATATATCTGCGTCTTAAGTGCCAGCATTTTTCATGATGTCTAAGGTATAATTTTTAGGACCTTAATACTAATTCTGGAAAATTCCTAATCTAGAAAAAAAATTCTATATTTAAATTGTTATTGCTATTTTTGCTTCATAGAGGTTCCGTATTGTGGTGGACATTTATATAGAACGATCTAGCTCGTTGGTCTAATGGTCGCAAACGCTACTGCTGAGCGTGAGGTCCTGGGTTCGATTCCCAGGTCGGGCAATGTGTAACTGGGTTGTTTCATCTAGAAATTCTCAGACGCAGCACGGAGTCTGGATTTGTGCCCGATTGATGGTAATAGGCTCGCCCCCTATTACTGCCTAAGCCCTCGAGGAATACAGTCGTAATGTTATGTTATTTATAACGATGAATCCTAAAACTAGGTTCTGTAAAATTCGTTTGCGTCATCTAAATTCATATTGTTTAATTTATATTGAAGACAAAAAATATGTTCATTAGGCATGTAGGTATCTACTTTATAAGTCATTGTAGGTACAGAACCGTGACCTCAAGTGCATATTTTGTTGTGTTCATTTTGTAATACCTAAACGTAGTAGTATTTTTGTCTTTTAGGTGCATTATGTTTGTTCGAATTCTGAAACATGTCATCAACAAAATAAAAGTCCGGACTACAGATTTTTTTTTTTACGATGGGTTTGCTCTTGACTCTATTCTAGGTCAGAGGTGAAAGAGACAAAGTCGACGATGGAGTGTGCTTACCCAGAAGAAGCCTGTTCACTCTCACTTTGAATAGATTAGGATTGTATGCGTTCGGAAACACAGACGCAGGCAGAGAGTTCCACTCCTTTGCTGTGCGCATTATAAAAGACGTTTGAAAACGCTTAGTGCGAGATGGTAATTTTTTTTTTTTTATAAAAACAAACCATTATTTATCTCATGTGTTTATTGTATGTATCATTAATACTACAAATAGACGTACAATCATAACTTCTTCTCAAATTACCATGCAGATGTGATATGCACGCGAGTCAGACGCAGCCTGTAGACAAAATAAAAGCGCGCCGTCGTCGACGCCCATTTCTAAAACGCGCGTCGACGGCGCGTTTAAAAAACGTGGTGTGCACAGGCCCTTAATCATACATTCCGAACATCTATCATCAAACACCTATGACGCATGAAAAGTTTCATTGACTGGAATGCCCATGCTAGTAAAATATTGTCGTAATTAAAATTAAAGCAATGTAGCGCCAGCTACCATTAACATGTCTCGCCGACAAAAAGGTGTCACCACACGAATTTGTACTACGGAGCGAGCCCCCTTTCTATAACAACTATGACTGCAAATACAACATCATCATCATTTCAGCCGAAAGACGTCCATTGCTGGACATAGGCCTCCCCCAAGCACCGCCACCTCGACCGATTCTGTGCTTCCCGCATCCAGCGGATTCCCGCGAATACACATAAATTCATTGGCATGAAAAAAGAAAATAATTCTGTTTCATTTCAATTCGTACTTATATAAACACACAACCAACGATCATAATAACACACAATGACCAAAACTATTATTATATTGTAGATATTCCTAAGTAGGTATGGTATATAAGGTGTATCTATTCAAACATGAAATATTTTAAGAGATACACCTATAGGAGGTAAAGAAGCAATGGAAATGTTTTTATTTTTATTTTTTAATCTAAGTCTGTTATTTAAAAATTAAATAATTTAAAATTACTTGATTAATATGCCTTTTGATAATTAATTATCAAAAGGCACCGCGCTCGCGCCGCCGCCGTCGCCGCGTCCAGGCGGGTCATTCATAGAATAAGCAACGGTTTTATGAAAAATGTCTCTAGCAATTTTAAAATTATAATAATTACGTAAAAATACAAACACAAAGATTAAAAAAAAAAACATTGCTATGCCTTTTTTACCACCTACAGATGTTTCTCTTAAAATATTTTGTGTATGAATAGATACACCTTATATACAAATCATACCAGTGCCAAATGTAATGCCATTAGAAAGTGCAGGTAATTACTCTATGCTCTCCTCATCTTTTAGAAACATCGAAATAATGTGAATATAATATGCCTAACGTTAATGTTACGAAAAAATTTTGAAGTGCGTTTTGCTATATACATATCATTTCATACTACCCTGAAAATAAGATTGAGATTTGCTTTATCGTATATTTTATGAAGAGCAGCAGCAGCCGCTTTGTTTTCTTTATTCTTATTTTTTACTCTTACCACAATTTTATTCGATTTTGTTTAGTATGTTTGACTCCACTCTAATTTCCTTTGTCATTTCTTTAGCCATTATGCTAGTTTCTACCGACATAGCAATACTTTGGCTTCACACTTGACTTTTGAGCTAATCTCGGCCTTCAAAATAATGATGATATTGCTTTATTTCACTTCAAATTCTTCTTCTCTAAACTTTAACTGTCTCTTTCAAACCTTGTTCATGTTCGTTTTTCAATGCAATGTAAATGCACAACCGTGCCAATAAACATAAATGTTCTCACGATATTTGCTTTGGTGTTAGATTGTGTGCAAATATGCAAACTATTGAAACAGCCTGTACATGGGAACTAAGTTAAACATTACTTACTTAACTAACTAACTATTACTTTATAAAGGACAACTGTATTATACAACACTTGGGGTTTCCGCGCGTATTTTTATGTAGCATTGTGTAAAAAGCATAAAAACAATCATAGTCCTTTCTATCTTCAATATTTCAAAACCCTGTATAGGTGCAAAAGTGGTAATGTCCGTAGTGAAACGGAACATAACAAAAAACACAAAAACTCGTTTTTGTGACATTCTTTGTTTTGCCCCTGTACCCGTCAAATGTACATTTTTAGAACGAAGTTCTTTATCGTGGTTTGCGGAAGGAGTAGGCTGGTAGAATTCATCACATAAGGACAAACCGTTATGCCCCCTCCATGCGGCTTTCTCTATCTTTAGGGAAAGTGAAAATTAAATAGGCTTTTTTAATACAGAGCCATCTAGTTTAAATTTTTAGAAACACTCATAAAGTTACCGCATCTTTGGGTGGGTAAAACTGTCTATGTGAGCTAAAATAAATTTCGAAAAAAGTCAGTTTCAAGGTCACAATTCTCAAGTGTGAAAAGTTTTTGTTTTAAATCAAACGGGATCACGAACTGCGTTCCTGACGGGGGCCCCCGACCACACACTTTTTTTTTGTATTCTTTCCCCCTGAAATTATTAAAACTTTACTACAGTTATAAACTTAAACATTGCCTGCAAAGTAGTTGCGAAAGTATAGATATTGACTGGTATGATATCCGCTGCTAACAGCTCCACCCGCTTCTGCGACTGACGCAGCATCACGAACACCAGTTTTTTCTCCCTCAAATCGAAGTTCTCCCACCCACAACAGTACACTGACCTTTCAAAGACTTCCGAAGAGTTTATCAACCTCTGGCAAAGAAAACAATATAAAAAGAATACTAGGAAACAATAAACCAAAATTGGCATGAACTGAAGCCATTCCTGAAGCGGTAAGTAAAAGAATAAGGATATGCAGACAGCATTTGAGCCGAAGTTTACTCCTAAGGGTATGCTGTACAGAGATTTCAGTTTATCAATCACGTCCAAGGTTAAGGAATGTCTGTCGATCAGTGATGGTAGAGTATCTTTAGCCAGTTCCTTGTTCTCCTCTCTGTTGTAGTTGTCATCGAGCGCCAACATCTCGTAGGACATCATTTGGTACATGGCGGCGGTGTGCGCTATGAGGAACAGCAGTAAGGCTTGGTAATTGAGGACCACGATCATGATAGTTAACTCTTGCGCAGCGAGGATTATAAGGCAGACCTCCCGGTTCGGTGAAACTGTCAGTGGCTCCAGACCTAAAACAAATTGCAAAGGTATTATTAGCTATTATAGATTTGGTGACACTAAAAGGTAAATACATATGGAACAATGGGCGAAAGGCTGGAGAACACCGAATTTGGAATGTAATTTGAGGAATTTTGTACACAACCCAAAAAACTTGAAGCTTTTAGCAAGCATTTTAAGAACCTATGTAGATGTGAACTGCCTCTGAGGTCTAATGGTAAGACAATCTGTCTGAGACAGACGGGACACTGCTCGCTAAACAAACATTTTCACACAATAGGGATAACGGACAGCCCTCTGTGCAGGGCCTGCATGGAGGTGGAGGAAACTGTTGTGCACGTGCTCTTCGAGTGCACAGGCATCACCCAGATAAGGACAGAAACCCTCGGGGCACCCAGATCCTTAACCGATATTCTGTATAGACTGGGATACATGATTAACTTCTGGAAGGAGGTGGGCTGGTTGGAATAACCACCAACGGCCGTTATGGCTCACGCACAAAAAACAGAGGGTTTGGTTTCCGCACTTAGTCCTTCATCAGTCTGAAGGACTAAGTGCGGAAACCAAACCCTCTGTTTTTAACATAGAACATAGAACCTGTCTCAGAACCAGAGGTCCCGAGTTCGATTACCAGCGGGGGCAAAATTTTCTGCTCGGTTTGGTTAGTGGTAGGCCTTGTTCAAACTTCGCCTGGCTAGCTACCACCATCTTATCAAAGTCTGTCGCCATAACAACAATGTTAACAGCATTTGTTGTGTTTCATCATTTCGAGGTAAGATAGCCAGTTCCTCTGTAGTTGAGGATTCCGGGTGAAGCTCGCTTCCATCTTCGGCCTTATCATCACTTACCATCAGGTGAGATGAAGGCCAAGAGTTCCCCGTTGTGGATTAAAAAAAAAATGTTTTTACCTATATATTTATCTCGTAATTAAAGACACAATTAAAAACCCATTGTGTCTCACATGGATCTACGTTCGCATTGTGTAAGCATATGAAGGGTATTTTTTTTTTTTTTTTTTGTTTGACAAATTATTAAATAACTTCTCCCGCTCTGGGCGGAGCGGGTGTCAGACTTTTACTGACTAAAACCCACCGGTGTTCGTTCAGTTGCCTGTGTGCCAAGGCCACGGTATCCCTTTCGGACAAACCCGCAAGCCTGGCAGGCACCGGTCCTAGCGGACCCCGTCAGTGCGTGCTGACATATTATCTTTGAGGCGCGCGTGTAACACAACGCGCCGTCGACCCGGGCCTGGTCCTTACTGGACGGCGAGCTGCCCATAGCTCACCGTCCGCAACCCTGTTACAAGCAAGGGTGCAACACAAAAACAAATTGCAAGGTTTAACAACATCGTGTCAATACGTGACGTAGAGAAGTACTTTAATTTTGGAGTTATGCAACTGGTAAATCGTTTTCTCAAGAAAGTCACAACTAAAAATAACATGTTTGCGAGATACCAGTGACTAGGAAACATTTAATAATTGTCTTGTAAACAAAACGTCAACAATTTACGAAGTACTAGCTAAATTATTCTGAAATACTGACTTTCTCTTCCGTAAACTAACATAATAGTGACTAAATAACATATTTTGTAATAAACTTTGTTTGAAATGAAATCTGAAGCTGTCTGAAGCATTGAAGACACAAAATTGAAGAACTAAATTACAAATTAATTTTTGAAGCTTTATTTATTAATGTATTAATCGCTCCACAGTAGTAGCAGACGTGTCAAGTAAATTGTTCCGTACTACTTCTGCAGAGCGGCTTATCAACCGTCTCTGGGAAGCTGGATTGTCGGGTAAATCTAGCCTCGGTGAAGCACGGCACATCAAAATTAATCAGTGTAGAGGCTAGGATTTTTCCTGATTAATTTCTTGGTACCGTGGACCGAAGATATGAAAGCCGGTTAACTAATACTAGAAATTTTGCGGAAAACGAGGCTCCCATACAAATGGGAAAAGTAGCTTGTTCCCAAGCTCGGTCGTCTCGTCCATGGCTATATTTAAAATCGAATTTAATTTATGAAGATGATTAGGTCCATTTTGTCTAAAAGGTGAGTGTACTCCCATAAATAGGAAGCGCGAAGAAAATATGTTAATTTGGAGCCAAACAGCTGGAACGGATTAAAGCAATTTTATCTGTTCTATGGTTATCGCTGAATGCATCAAGATACCAAACGTTAAATTTGGAATTTAGCTGTCGAATGATTGGGTAAATAGCTAAACTAAAAATCACTGTCCCGAGGGGGTCACCTTGTTGACAGCCAACAACAGATTCCAGAACATTGTCCCAATACAGTAATTGAAGACAAGACAGAGTTGAGATCAAAATTAAAATATTTTATTCCACATAAACCTACATGGGCACTAATGAAACGGCAGTAAGCTAGGTGCACGGTTCCAATTGGTTGTTTCCTATGGGAAAAAGCTGGCAAGAAACTCCATGGTTACTATTTTCAAAAAACAGTGTTAATAGCTATGGTAGGACAGTGTAAGCTTTTCAAAAAGTACCAGGTACTTAACAAAATAGAGAATGGTCAACAAATCTACTAGACTTACAACGTTCTTACATTCACAAAATAGAAAAAAATCTAAGTATAATAAAGATTTTAAAACATATAAAAAAACCTATTTAAACCAAATGACATGATTACCATTACAACCACAAATCTGAATAAATTTCATGTCCATAAAAGTCACCATTATAGAGTTGAAATTAGAATTGTAGGTATACAGGGTGGATTTTTTTGACGGGGCAGTAAGGGTAACTAAGGCCTACCTTTACTGCCCCGTCTGAAAGTTTTTGTGAAAATGGCCGATTTTCTTGCTGACTGTAATATTTTTTTTTTTTCTTCAAAATCTGTGAATGTGGATCAAAATCTCTCCAAAAAATAAGGACAGTCTCCTAAGACCGTTTTCCTGTAGCTACAACGATTAATGTACCTGCCCCATCTCAAAAATCCATCCTTTATAATGTCAAATAATGAGATGATTATTTAATTATGTCAAAGAAGAATGTAATAGTACATTTTATATCGAGGGACTAAACAAAGCCATAATATACCAGAGGTGGTTTGACTCCCGAGCGTGCGAGGGAGTCAATGAAACCGAGTTTATATTAAGTTGGCGTTTAGTCTCGAGGTGTAAACTGTTCTTTTCACTTTGAGTGCGAGAAAAATAGTCAATTTAGTTCAAAAACATTTAATAAATATTATTCCTCCTGTCCATAAAACTTTCATAAGTTTTTAGGTAAATCTTCCGCGATTTTGGCGGCAAAAGATTATCTATTAAGTCTTCACTGTCACTGGACATTCTTATTAAATTTATTTAAAACCGAACAAATTTACACTGAGTCAGTTTTTTTCATCTAAACCAGTCACAGATTAAAAAATTAAAACACATGGCGCCACCTTCTTTGCGGAAAAACCATGGAACTAAAACTCTCAACATTTTCGCAATGAAGATGGTCCACACTCCACAGATAATAGTATATTTACTGGCTGTTTGAGTTTGTCTATGTCACATGAAAAACTAATCACTTTTCACTCCCTAGAGAAAGTGGTCACTTTAGTCCCGCTTCGTAGCTCGTAGGGCTATATTGGCGTACTTTTAGAGAATGAGAAGTGAAAAAAAAAAAAACATCGTAATTTGAGAACAGTTAATATATTATGCCATTAATGACATACCAGGGAAGCCACATATGCAGAAGGAAATATTGCCAAACTTCCTTGTCTTCAACGTAGATCATAAGGAGAAATAGGCAAAATAATTTAAAATATCAACATAGCCCATAGCAATTTTAATAACTTACCAACACAAGGAGTCATAGAATAAGTATTCAGAACATCAATTCGGTGCGGCATGTATATGAAAAATCCATCAAAACAATTGAATCCATAGAAAATAAATACGATGCGTTTGATGATCTTCATCAACTGCTCATGTTTCTGCTGGAGGGAGATTGATCGTCGAGCCATTCGATCGCTGTGTTCTATCTTTTTCAAGACTGCTTTTAGCAGAGGTCTGTAAATTAAAAAAAAATATATATACCGGATGACTTTTTTTACCGTCTCGAAAAAAATTGGGTATACTAGGTGAACGGAGTAGAAGCCTATGGCATAGCAATTTTTTTTTTTTTTTTGTTTTTTCAGAAAATAAACTAATATAAAAGATAAAAATATTGAAATTTGGGTGCGTATGATTTAAATTTAAATATTATTTATCGTATTTATTTATTGAATTATGTTTTTTGTTAAATTTCTGTGTTTATTGTTATAGTATGATAAGTTTACTTCAAATGTGTGGTATTTATCCATAGATCAATTTCTTTCTAGGTTAAAGAAAAAATAATAAAAACTATGCCATAGGCTTCTACTCCGTTCACCTAGTATACCCAAATTTTTACGAGACGGTAAAAAATGTCATCCGGTATAATGTTTTACACCGTTCACACGCTAACCATACAAGCCAAATAAAAAATCAATCTGCCTAGCCTTTTCCCAACTATGTTGGGGTCGGCTTCCAGTCTAACCGGATGCAGCTGAATACCAGTATTTTACATGGAGTGACTGCCTATCTGACCTCCACAACCCAGTAACTGGGTAACACGATTCCCCTTGATAAGACTGGCTGTCAGACTTTTGGGCTTCTGACGACCCGTAACGACTGTCAAAGATCCACGAATGACAGCCGGGACCAATGGCTTAACGTGCTTTCCGAGGCACGGAGGAGTCTCGGTATGTAAAGATGGTCACCCATACACGGACCAACCCCGGCAAGCGTAGCTTAACCTGACGGATCGACCTATGCGGCTGTTATTACTTAGCCACGAGCTCCTCAAGCCAAGTAATACATGCAAAAAAAAAACAAGCTTTGTAGACAGCAACAGCAGCAGCGAGTCATTGTATACAGGAATGACACGGTACATCATTTTAACAAGATAACAAACTAAACCCGCCTGCATGAAGCAATTAACACTGATATTTTTGGTTTTTAATAGTTTGCACCTGGACTTTTTCGATTAATAAGTCTAAATTATTACCAAGAACACAAATAGACAACAAACCTTTGCTTGATAAACCACCAGCTATTGTTAGCAGTGAGGATCAAGATGGAGATGTTAACGTAACTCTTGATGAAGTCGCTAGCACCCTGAGCTTGCTTCCATTGGAACCAGAAACTACCGACGGCATACACGTAAAACAGAAGAGACAGGTGGAGAATCCAAAACCAAGCTGTGAAAGATTTGAAGAAGACTGTCAATGACTAACTTTGTTTTTTTAATTTTTTAATGAATTTAGTTATGATGAACTAAGTCCATTCTCTTGTTCAGAATCCATTGAATGGCTCTTGCAACATAGATGCAAAATAAAAAATTGGGTTGCATGAAGTTGCTTATTACTTTTATGATCTAAATAAACATACGCACCAGATATTTTTCCATCCTTCCTACAAGAAAATCCAGCAATATTCGGAACTACATTTACAATCCAAAGTAAACTATGAAAGCTTTTTTCTTTGATAAGATGTTTTGCTTCCCGTACAGTTTCTTTCAGGGCACTGAATAAGTTCATTGTTAAAGAAACTTCTTCACGGGAATAAGAGAGCTACATGGAATATAAACTAAAAATGAGCTAGACAGTTTGCGAAAGGAACTTTATAAAGAAAACATACATGGAAAAACAAAGGTGATAATGATAGGTGGTTTATAATAACGTAGAATTAATGTTAGTTCTTGGTAGAACTTGGAAATATTTTTATTTTCTGACTAGCTGCGTCCGTTGCTCCGTCCACGTGTAAATCGGGCATAGTACACCATAGGTAAGTGTTGCATTGCAAACTGTCAGGAATCCGTTCCTAATCAAAAATGTGACAGCTTGCGATTTACTGAAAAAAAGACACCTTATGTCATTCTCGAGGACACTTTCCGCGTATGCATCTTTAAAAAAATTCTATGCAGTACTTAATGCGGATGCTGGTTTTTATTTTATTTTTAATCACCAAACCTGTGGCGCGGCGTAATAATATAATACACTTGCAAGGGCAATGCCTTTTATTTTGACAAATCAAAAACATTCATTGCATGATCTACGTTTTCGAGTAGATACATTTTTCAAACATTATTCAATTTCCTTAAAAATCCGCCGGATTGAAATTGAAAGTGTTAACGCAATTGTGGTGCTGATAAAGCAGCAATACATGATGGTGGTAAGTATGTACTATCACGGACATCCAAATCCGCTCACTTTCAAAACAAAATCCCGTGCTCACGGTGTCCACATCTGTTTAATGCCCTTTTTTGCGTCAACCAATAAAACAAAAATACATTGGAATATTTTAATTCAATAAATTTCTTAGGCTCTGTTACAATGATCACAGATGTCTGACCATCCTTTTTCGACAAATAGGAATAGAACAATAAAATACCCCTAGGTTGAAGAGCTTATATAAGCGTTACTCTAGCGGCCGAGCGCTGCAAGCAGAAATAGTTCTTACGGTGGCCCACGATTGTACATACTTACGACCACATAAACGAAAAATTTAATAAGGAGCTGCTGTACTACTAAGATTAATACTTAACCAGATGTTTCAAAACTTCATAATTTGCATACTTCATCATCATGCATGCTTTCCCATGCTTTTCCCAACTATGATGTGTTTGGCTTACAGTCTAACCGAACGCAGTTGAATATCAGTTTTAAACACACATACATACAAACATACCGCCACACACATACTTATTGCCAGCTAAATAATATATCCGCTCATGGAATAAACAGACAATCCTAAACTACAAACTTTATATAGTTACAAAACAATGTGTTAAAAACAGTTATTGTTACAAGCCGTCGCAAACTCTAATTATATGCTAATCCTGTTTCATTAAAATCTGAGCTCCTTACATTTTATTAGGTATATTTTTCTTTTAATTATAGACATCATGATAATGTAGGTTACTTTTACCTAGGCTGACATTAACTTGTCTTATAAAAGAAACTTTGAGGTAAAGGAATGTTGGAAAAAATTTAAGACAGAAGACAAAAAGTATTCTAGAAACGTTTATTTTATCTGTTTTATCTCTTTTCTATGCTCTTTCTCTCTGTGGCTTAATCATCATCATCATTTCAGCCGAAAGACGTCCACTGCTGGACATAAGCCTCCCCCAATTGGGAGGGTTTGCCACAATCGCCACGCTTGGCAGGCGAGTTGGCGATCACAGTATGGTGTAAAAAATGCATAGAGAACGCTGCTGCCCATTCTCTAGTAAGTCCCTTAGTCGCCTTTTACTACACCCATGGGAGGAAATGGAGTAGTGCTATTATTTACGTCCGGCACCACACGGTACTGGCTAATTACCTTTAGATATTTAATTAATTATGTACTTAATATTAAGGATTAACAAAGCAAACACCCTACACTACTTGCTTGGCGCATGCATTAGACATACTCCGTACTAACAACTCCGTAATGTTACAATTACTTCCGAAAGGTTGTTGCTGAAAATCAGCGCTTTGATGGTAGGTTCGTCCGAGGTCACAGCATTTTGCTGAGCAACGACCAGCGGTCCTATTCTGTAACAATCTCACCGTGAACACTTAGATGAAGTGAGCTGTCGATAGTAGGCATTTTGTCAAATATTTTACACCGGCAGTCTGTGGGCTAATCATACCCAAAAAGCAGACAACACACTGCGCATTCAATACAACAATGCCTTCAGGGCGCTGTTGTGCGCAAGGATGTTCGCTGATGCGCAAACTGGCGATTATTTCGCGATCATACGCAAGAAAGTGGCATCAATGATGCGCAGAGTGAGGGGGAGCAGCAATAACATTCTGAAGGTTTTTTTCAGATAGGTTAGAAGAGCCTACAATGGATAGTTTTATCAAGCTACATGTCAGACATGGGGCTTGATAAATCTTTCCCTAATTGGATGCTGTGTTTTGTTTTGTTTTTATACTCTTGTGTATTACTACTAACGTAGTTTTTAAGTTTTTTGTTAATACTAACACGCTATGGGCCTTCGATGCCTGAGAATAAACAATTTTTATTTTTATAGTGTCAATCTCTAGCCACAGCCGGTCTATTCTGTAAAAATCTCACCATGAAAACTTAGGTGAAGTGGGATTAAAGTGAGCTAGGGAAGGGGTAGGTAGGGATGACACTAACAGCTCACTCCACGCTCACTTCACCTAAGTGTTCACGGTGAGATGGTTACAGAATAGCACTGCTGTTCTTGCACAGATGCGCAGCACGGCTTAATTTGTTCTTGTTATTAATGTTATTTGTTTGTTACAAAAGTAGTTATTTTCCACTCTGCAATCGGCATATTGTTTTTGTTTTGATCGTTTGTTTGTTGACATTTTTGCCAGTGACGCAACACACTGTAACAATGTAAATTGTCTTTGGTCCCTTTTTTTTGTTTTTTTTTTTTTTTTGAGAATGGGGAAATCATCAAATGACCCCTCCCGCTCTGGGTGAAGCGGAAGGGAGTGTCAGACTCTTACTGAATAAAACCCACCCGTGTTCCTTCCTTGGCCCTTTATGTTCCGGGGCAGCGGTACCCCTTTCGGACAATCCCTCTGACCCGGCAGGCTTGGGCCCTGATTATGATGATGGCCCTCGTTGTTGCTGACATCTCTTTAAGGCTGCGTTTCCACCAGAGATGTGCGAGGATGCGTAGCGAGGGATGTGTTTGTTAAGAACCAATAGAGTCGGCTGCGCTGAGCGAGGCTAGGTAAATGAAGCGATTCTATTGGTTCTTAACAAACATATCCCTCGCTACGCATTCTCACACATCGCTGGTGGAAACGCAGCCTAAGGCACGCGTGGAACACGTACGCGACGTCCGGCACGGGCCTGGTCCTGATCGGACGATGAACTACACATTACTCACCGCCCGCAGGCCCGCGCCTACAGTGGCCGGAAAGCAATGGACTAAATTGTCAAACTTTTATTGCTTGAATAAGAGGCTTTTGGCTACACGAATGTGTGTATTTTATCATTTTATTTTTTGTTAAGTGCGTTTTGTTTGTGCGGAATAAACAATTTATCTTTCCTTTTTTTACTTACGCATAATAATTATCTAAATACAACATTTGAGATCATAAAATAACACAGATTATTTGAATCTTCTACACCTTAAATATAGTAACAAACTTATATATAGACTGCATAGTGTTCGCGAAAGTATGAATCCGTATAGGAATGACGCGTGCAGCGTACACTATGACAGGTTTCTGAGCTTGTTTCAACATCAGGAGCACGTGTCTCCGCTCTTTTACACGCAAATTCTCCCAACCGCAACAGTACACCGCTATTTCAAACTTTTCCGAAGCTGTCGTAAGTCTCTGGCCTTGAAAACAATACAAGAAAAATATGAAAAGGCTGTGGTAAATCAGCGGAGCGAAATTGAGACAGACGTCCAGTGGCAACACAAAGAATAAACACAAAGAAATGGCGTCCAAACCGAAACCTATACCGATAGCGACCCTGAAGATAGCTTCCAGTTTTCCTACAGTGTACAAAGCTAGAGTGTGACGAAAAATAATGTTCTTCAGACGATCTTCGACTTCGCAATAGGCTTCATCAGATCTTTGACAAGTTTTTGTAATGACGCTAAAGCTCTTCATTTCTTCATAAAGAATTTGAAATACTGCAGTAGTGTGAGAGAACAAAAACAGTAGGGCGACGTCATAGCTACATACTATCACAATCGCTGCTAGTTCTTGAAGTGCCAATATCACCATGCAGGCTTCGCGGTTGGGACTAGCACTGATTGGTTCTAGACCTAGAAGGAAAAATTCAGTGATGATAAAATAATTATCAAACCCTCAGAAATCTCTCTCAGTAAACATACCAACACAAGAAGCTATTGAGAACTTATCCATTCCGATTGTTCTAGAAGGTATAAAGATCATGACGTCATTGACTAAATGGAACATGTAGCACATGATGATAATGATCTTGATGCTCTTCAATAATTTCTGGTGTACATCTTGAAACCTGCCCGTTTCGATGATCAGATCGTCATTCTTTTTCACCACTTTCAAGAGATCGTTCAAATCGTTTCTGCAAAACATATTATTTAAAAATATTAAATGAAGCACAAGCAAGATAGTATAAGAAAAACATGGAAAAAATATTACCTCTTGCAAATTATCCACCAGCTATTATTAAAGATGAGAATGACCACCGAAATGTTGAAGAAGCTGTTGATATAGTCGACAAAACCCGTAGCAAAGTACATCTGGTATACCACTATGCCCAAAATGTACACGTAGAATAGAAGGACCGTGTGGATTATCCAAAATAAGACTGCAATTATTCAAAAACAGATGAGACAAAACGGTCTTTTAGGATATTGAAAATGATTATTATTATTTGGTGGAGCATTCAGCAATTTTTTTTTTTTTGGCACGTACTGATTGTAAGTGATACGTAATTACAAAGATCTAAAATCCAAATTCTTTTTGGCACTTGGAAAATGGATCGGTGGTTGTTGTGTGTTATAGATAGGTTGTATCTACCCAACTGTCAGTGCTCATATAACTTACAGCTAAACTTTTTACTCAGCAGAGGAAAACCACCAAGAGTCGGCAAAAAATTGATAAGCCAGACCAAATTCAAACACGAACTTTGCTTCAAACGCAGCCTAAAATTATTGAACCAATCGCATAAACTATTTGCCATTTTAGCAAAATTTTATGTCCGTTTTCGACTAAGTAAGTGCACACAATGTTAATTCTCAGTGAAATGCAATTATGTTCCAAGCTGTGAAGTGATTATAAATTGAATAATTAATAAAGTCTTGTTAGTTGCATCGGCAACTAATAAGGGTGGCAGATATGTGGTTAAACCCTTGCGTGAATTGTACCTGTGTGTTAGACAGAATAATAGATTTCTTAATCACTAAGTAAGAAGGTGTCGACGTAATGAGGGAGATAGAATATAAATTTATCTACGCCCATGCTATAAATCCTCTATAAAAGTTTCTGAAACGGTTAGCTTATTGCCAACATTAAAACACCCAGTGTCATAGTAACCATAATAGCATCCAAACGGGAGTTATAATATTGTACTGAATTTCATAATGCAACTCCTTTGCTTTTACGAGGATGATGATCCCTTCCTTACTCATCTGTTTGATGAGTAAGGAAGGGATCATCAGCCTACCTTCCATTCTCACTACTCAATTCGTGGTATCTGTAGGAATTTAAAAAAAAAAACATGTTCACGCACGCGCGTTTCACTATACTATACCATAGCGTCGTATCCCGCCATTTTTGTTCGATATTAGTATTGCAAAAACTATTTCAGAACCTTTTATAGAGGATTCATGTCATGGGTGTAGATAAAGTCTTGTATGCAACTGTAATAATTAGGTATTAAAACACTCATGTGATAATATTATCACACGTGTTTTAATACCCCTTATTATACAACAGTTGCATAAATAACTATTATAAAATTCACAGCAACCAAAATTTAATTAAATTTAATTTTCGACTTAGTGTATCTATAATACAGAAAAATATTAATCATTTGTATAGTCAAAAAGTAGTTTATTTTACGTACGGGACTGATTCGAGATATTATATACCTACCGTGTCGCTAGAGCCTGTAATCGTATGTAGCCTGTATCTCGTAATCTGATGACACTTGGGTTCTATTCCAATTGACGAATATGATTACCTATAATGGCGAAAAATTCTCTGATATCGTGAGACTGTAGTTTGTTGTCTCTTAGAAACGAAACTCCTCTGCAAGTCTGCAATGCACATTTGGAATATAACTCCTTGCTAAAAAAAACAAATATCGTGCAATTGATAATGCAGGCGAGATAAAAAGAATAAGAGTCTGTACGACTATAAATTAAACTTTGTATATCTAATGACGTTCCCAGTCTGCATACGAAAATTAAACCAAATATATCCAATAGTTTAGACACTATATACACCATTTATTATAACATTAGACAAATAACTGTTCTCACCCTTTCGTTATTTCGATGTAAACGTTTAGTAAACTCCGTTAATTCACGATAAATACATAGCACTGTAATTTATTTATCATTTACACTAAAAAAATAACTCTAAAGTGCAGTAATTTCAACAATATTACACAATAACTGTCGTTATATAGCCGTTATTTGTCTAATGCTTTATAGTAAATGCTAATCTAAGATTGGCAATATCCATAGTCGGCCCGCCATTAGTCATTAGTTTGAAAAAAAAAAAAAAAACAAGTTTTTTCATTTCGATGTTAGCATTAGTTGATAGTTTCCAAAATTCTCTCAAGCAGCAGTATTGCCAGTATTATAAATTATTGTCGTATCGTCGTCTCCACATTTTATTGGGACTTATCTATGATGTGTTTTTCTTGTGACTTGTACCTACTCATCATGTTGCAAAATGCAATTCGTGCAGTAAGCAAGATTTATTGCAAATGACGTGTCTTTCTACATACATATTTTCTTCGTTGGGTTTCCTGGTGCAACAGTTTTTTTTTTTTTTTTTTTTTTTTTCTTCTATTTTTGACCTGTAACCATACAGACGTGACTCTCACGAAGAGTCTTGCAAATAGTGTTCCTATCATCTAAATCTAGAGTCATTATCCCCAAGTTCTTTAATGGACGGCACGGTTGGCGCAGTGGTTAAGCGATTGACTGCTGCGCTGCAAAGTCAAAGTCGAATCATTTATTTCAAATAGGCACGTAAAATGCACTTTTGAACGTCAAAAATTACATAAATAGTTAGTTGATTCTAGTTGCCCCTTCCAAAAGGTATAGTTATGTATGGAGAAGAATGGGCAAGAAACTCCATATACTCTTTTAAAATGTTAACAATAGTTTGTATACATTAATTAATAATCATAGGTGAAGACGATGTACCTAGAATAAAAATTACTTACGACAATTGGTAAAAAGAATGATGAGTGAAGTAATGACAGAAAAAATAATAAATGCGATAGGTACTGCGTGTCGCGGGTTCGATTCCCGCACGGAACAAATATTAGTATGACCTACAATTAGTTGTTCCGGGTCTGGCTGTTGGTGTATGTGAGATTAAAGGAATGTAAACGTACCCTCAATACAGGAGAAATTCCTAGTGTGAGAATTTGTGAGTGTGTCTCAAATAAAGAATATGTGAGTGTGTCTATTGTATGTTAAAGAAAGCGACCAACTGCAAAATTGTAACTGCAGATTTATTATAAGTAAGAATCAATTTTATATAGTGATACGCAGCAGTGAAATGCATATTCCATGCCAGAGTGGTGAAGATTCCTGTGCTCAAATGGCTGATTAGCAATAGCTCTGTATTAAAAAACCAATACATTCAAAGTAGTGATCTTGCGGAATGATATAGATACATGGTAGCAGAGACACGGACGCGCAATCTATAACCATGAATTGAGCACATGATTCTAGACCCCTAGAGATAGAAATTATTTTTAATTAAGTTTAATTTAATTAAAAATATTTTTTGTCTCAAAACGGTGAAGGAAACCATTGTGAAGAAAACGGAAATGTCCTAGAACCAAAAAATCTAAGACATGTGACACCTAGAAAGAAAGAAAGAAAGAAAAAACGTTTATTTGCGGTAAACATGACGCAATAAAGAACATAAACACAAAAAAAAAAATACTATGGGGGAAAAATGCATCACATCCACACAAAACGGCTATCGCTCAGCATTATGCTGCGACCCTATGCAAGACAGAGCCCCAGAGCTGGTTTTCAGCGACAACCGGCGTTGACGTAATGACGTCGTACGGTGCAGCAAACAATTATTAAGACGCTATACCAGTACAGCGTACGTATAGAACCTGATCTACCAACCCGCACTGGGCTCGCGTAGTGGATTACGGTCCAGTCCCTCGCACCGAGAGGCCTGCATCCCAGGCTATATGGTCGTTGATCCCAGCAGAAACATTATACAGCATGTAACAAAAACCCTGTCCGATCCTTAAGAGTATTATTCGGCATCGTACTGCGTACACATTTATACGTAACCATTTAATGGATTTGAGATTAATATTTTTCCACAGTGAAAATAATTAAATAAAAAAATAAAATAAAAACGTATCAAAGGCAACACTGATCGCTCGACAAAGTTCACGTGTTAAGTTACCTACAGTAGCGCGCCCGTAGGCAACCAGTCTTCGACATCAAAAGAGTCGGCGACTAGCTGAAAGAGTGCCTACAACGCGGGAGCGGTATTGTAGTGCGGTGTTCTTTGAAATAAAAATTGGTATAAATTAAAAGATTTTGACGGAGTGTTCTCAACTTTTGAAAATTTGCCATATTCAGTGTAAAATTTCGTTATGGATTATAAAAATAAAAAAATCAATAACTTTTGGTTTTTATGAGTTACATTTTTATTTAAAAAAAATCTAGTACCTACGTATGTTGAACCAGGAATACGCCTTTATTGGATCGGACAGGGTTTTTGTTACATATTATATAGGCTGATTATGCTTATTTTATTTAATTTTTTTAATATTGTTACGTACATTTTGACAGCTTAGGTTTTCACTGCTAATTATTTTTTTTATTTTTTTAATTACCAACGAAAGACAATGCAGAGGTTTTCAAAATCATGTACTGAATCCATGGTAACAGTTTGCGCGTCCAATGCATCCATGTCCCGAGAAAAAAAATATTATAAAGACAACAAAATACTCAACACCGCTGTCTATGCAACGTTTGTTGAACTAACAAGTTTGCTAACTTGGTAGCGTAAGAACCATCCTAGCGAGAACGTAGCGCAGTGCGAACAGTTCCATATAGAAGTTTCGATAAACTTACAAAGATGGCGTTGTCTTACACGAAGACAAATATTTTTAAGTCACATGACGACAGAAGGTCATCTGTTTTAGAGGTTTTAGACCGTATATAATTTAATATAAACATAAGTCTACATGAAAACTGGTTTCGTGAATGTCTGTTTTGTTCTTGCAAATGGAAGCTACATCAGCTACGTCGCCGAATAACTATACATATCCAAATCTAAAACCGTTCTGTGTCCATATCAAAGATCCTTTACATTTTATATGGTGCATTATAAATGACTGCAGAATGCGGTTTCTAGGTAGCAAGGTTTTGTTTACTTGATATTTTTACCTTGCTACCTGAGTTTTAATCGTTTTATTCGGTGCCAGACAACTTTGCAATGAATGCAAATTAAATGTAGTTAGGTAGTGTAAGATTTTTTTTATTCCAATTTATAAACGGTCATTGGCACTGAATTATTTGTTGTTATCTGTTGTTGTTAGAAACAAAACTAGAATCTCAATGCCTATGCCTTCCAGTTTGTGGTTGTAGGTAACTGTGTGTATGTAGCACAGTTATTGGAATGCCAAGATTGTTTTGATCATACTCGTATAACGTAATATTAGACTATTAAGATTCTTTGCACTTTTTATTGCCAGTAAACGATAAGTAGTTACTTATGTCCATACATCGTTTTAGCAAGTGCCAGAGCATTTCTTATCTTAATAGATTACTATTAAGATAGAAAATGCGTTGGCAAAGTTGGTTTAAGCCTTTACTTGGTAAGGCCTTGGAAACTGTGAGAAATCACATAGTTTACAATAATGATCCATCTAAAGTGCCATGACATTACAGTAACGTTCAATAGTTTGGTACCTTACATTAGATAACAATTAAAATTAAAATATAAACCACCCGAACCTTTATCCTTTTAACTATCTAAAAAACTGACATGAATGAGTAGTCGACGGGGCCCCGCTTCGTAAGGACCCTATTTATGGGAGGTTAAAATAAAATAACCACAAAGGGAATGGCGGGGTACCCCACCATCCCCTTCGAACCTAACCTGTCCGAGTCGGGGTGCCCCATATCCCGATTAGTTTATTTGTAGTGAAATAATTTATTTGATATAAAAAATTATATAAATGATGGAAATAAATTGATAGGTGATAATTTTTTGTTAATGTGCAATTAATAATATCACATTATCCATAATAATATTATAAATGTGAATGTAACTCTGTCTGTCTGTCTGTATGTCTGTCTGTATATTACGTTTCCACGCCTAAACCGCTGAACCGATCGTCATGAAATTTGGCAGAGATATAGCCTGAGATATGGAAAAGGACATAGGCTACTTTTTTATAACGCGATAACCTACATTTACGCGGGCGGAGCCGCGGGCAAAAGCTAGTCCCATTATAAATTATAAATTCCCTTAACATACTGCTATTATTATCATTAACTGAGCTGCTTGCCTTTGTCTCAATTGGCTTTGTCTTTCAATTCAAGTTATTTTTCCTCCTACGAATATTGACTCAATATTCAATACTCATAACGGACGTCTCATCTACATCACTTTAAACATTTCATGACATGAAAACTTTTAATACTTGTAATAGTGTGTATTAAAAGTTTTCATGTCATAATACACAACATAATACACGCTTGCCTAAACTAGCCTGTAAACAGACATAATTATTTATTTATTTAAACTTCTCACACACAATAAGGTACAAAGGCGGACTTAATGCCATAGGCATTCTCTACCAGTCAACCAAGGGTAGTGAAGAGACAAGATGGCAGGTGCTCCATTTACGAGGAGATAATAATAATAATAAAAATATTAAAAAGACAACAAATAAAATAGATACACAAGTACTATGTAATATGTAAATTATTCTTTCTGCTCAAAAAAAATTGATATTAAAGAGGAGATAATAATAATAATAAATCAAAAAGAAAAAAGATAACAAATAAAATAGATAGACAAGTACTATGTAATATGTAAATTATTCTTTCTGCTCAAAAAAAATAGATATTAAAGAGGAGATAATAATAATAATAAAAATATTAAAAAGATAACAAATAAAATAGATACACAAGTACTATGTAATATGTAAACTATTCTTTCTGCTCAATTGTACTCTGACCCCCAAGATACAAGCTCTGCTTAGTTTGGGGGTCAACAGCGAAACCAAAATATTGTGATGTACAATTTATTTATGTTTTGCTAAATCATTGTCTTCACATTCTTTTCTTTTTGCCAACAAAACTTTTTGTATTTTGTATTTCTATATTTCGATGGCCCCACCGAATAAACGTGCAATGTTTACGAGTATTACACGATTTTTTGTTTACATTTTTCGTTTCTTTTACCTATCCGGCACCCACTTAATTTTTTTTTATGAATTTTAGACTCAAAACACGCCTATTATAATAGTGAATTTCTTTATTCTAGGGAAATAATTAATTTTAAAATTATAGGAATAATAGTTTATGTTACAATTACATGCTTTTTGAGTCGCCAAGAAAGTAAATATACAAGTCTATAGCTTATTTTTTACCAATAATTCGATTATACATTATTTATACCTATTTACAATGAAAATGAGCGTTATTGAAGTTTAAACGTTTTTATTTTTTGCTGAAAATTTGTCATTTTTCTCTTATAAGTTTATTCGATGGGGCCATCGATTTATGTGTGCATAACTTCGCGATTTCAACTTTGTTCCTTAGGAGGCCGTGCACGAAATCGCCTGATTTTGATCAAATTTGTTCATTGTTTGTGAGAAAGGGATACATAATTTTAACAAAATTATTTGAGATTTGAAAAGTCGTGTTCTTTGTTTTGCATGTGGCTGAAAGGGATTTATAAAATAAATTAAGTATTCACGGTAAATCACTAATATTTGCAACAAGTTTTCCGAAAAATGACGCGAGACTGACATTTGATCATCATTCTACAAGAAACTACTTTTGATTTTGAAGATTAAAAAATATCATCAACATCATTATATGGTCTACTTGCATGTGGCGGAACCACTTTTTTCAACATCCATACAAAGTATAGCAGAAAAATAATATTGACAAAACCTTTTTTTGTTTTAAACCTCGTCAGTAATATATATTTTTCCTATTATTTAGCAAATCATATCAAGAAATTTAAAAATCACAAAATAGTCTTCAGCTATCCTTGAAATATAATCAAAATTTTGTTTAATGATTATACAATATCTTCATGAAGTAAATCAATGGCGAAATAAACTATATTTTGGAGAGCACAAAAATGATGAAACTATTAAAAGCTGCTGTGACTGACACGAATGGTTTAGCACCATGAAAACTGTACTTTTATAGTTACACAGACTTAATGTTTCGATTATTTCAAGTTTTCTCACAATTAGATAAGAAATTGCCAAAAGAGAGTTTTTTTCGTGCACGGACCCTTAACAAAAGTTGTTCATATTGACGAGTGAGAAGTGGCTTATACATTCCGCAGTTTATTCAATTACAACTTGTATAAATGTTTCAAAAATGCAACTATTATATGTTGCGTCCTAGCTTCGCAAGTAAATATACAGCATTCATCAGCTGACTATAACCACGCACACCAACAATGAGTCAAAGAGAACGTAAAAAATACGTCATTACCTTCGTGGTTTCACTGGTTTCGCTTCATGATGCAACATGCACTTTAATAATATCTCCTACACATATACACACATAATTCATACTATCCATACTAATATTATAAATGTGAAAGTAACTCTGTCTGTCTGTCTGTCTGTATGTTACGTTTTCACGCCTAAACCGCTGAACCGATCTTCATAAAGTTTGGCAGAGATATAGCCTGGGATATGGAAAAGGACATAGGCTACTTTTTTACGTCATAACCGAAATCCACGCGGGCGGAGCCGCGGGCAAAAGCTAGTTAGCCTATAAATGTGAGTGCCCTGCTGGGACACAGGCATCCTCATAATGAGAGGGGGTTGACCATGATCGACCACACGGGTTAGTGGATGTCTTTCATGGATTGGCCTAAGCCGAGGATTCACCTTTTATTTCTTACTAGCTTTTGCCCGCGGTCCCGCCCGCGTGGATGTCGGTTATCGCGTAAAAACGTAGCCTATGTCCTTCTCCATATCCCAGGCTATATTTCTGCTAAATTTCATGATGATCGGTTAGCGGTTAAGGCGTGAAAACGTAACATACAGACAGACAGACAGACAGAGTTACTTTCACATTAATAATATTACTAGCTTTTGCCCGCGGCTCCGCCCGCGTGGATGTCGGTTATCGCGTGAAAAGTAGCCTATGTCCTCTCCATATCCCAGGCTATATCCCTGGCACATTTCATGACGATCGGTTCAGCAGTTTAGGCGTGAAAACGTAACATACAGACAGACAAACAGACAGACTGACAGACAGAGTTACTTTCACATTTATAATATTAGTATGGATAGTATGGATTTAGGAAACTCTTCTTCGTGAGTCTATAGTAACCCAAATTGCATCGTCCTAGAACTAACCTTGCTACATACGCTGCATTATAATTTTTAGTTTTCCGAGTTGGAAAACACACATAACATTACGCCTTGTTTCTCTGAAGGGTAGGGCAGAGATGTACTTACCTATAAGTATACCCACATTTCACCAGTTATGTTTAAGTCCCATTTAAAAGGGGGCGAGCCTACGAGTATTGTCATCAACCGGGCACAGAGAAACAAAATAAAGTCTTCGAAATTCACGATTAAAATGAGAAACACTGTAATAACACTGCTTCAATTGCTTTAAAACTGGAATAGGAGTAGTCATCGTCATTATAATTGAACTCATCATCGTTTAATCAGCCACTAAACGTCTAGTAAAATTGGGCCTCCTAATAGATCACTTCAACTGACTGGTACAACCACATATAACAAATTATTATGGTACGAGAACATCGAAGTATTTGGTAGGTACCTAAAGTGTTTAACAAAATAGATTTATTAAGAGAAAAAGAAAGAATTTTTATAGGATCACTTAAAACAAAACTGAAAAACTTTATACAGGATAGTAAACAGAACGAAATACATCCATACTAATATTATAAATGTGAAAGTAACTCTGTCTGTCTGTCTTTCTGTCTGTCTTTCTGTCTGTCTGTCTGTATGTTACGTTTTCACGCCTAAACCGCTGAACCGATCGTCATGAAATTTGGCAGAGATATAGCCTGGGATACGGAGAAGGACATAGGCTACTTTTTTACGCGATAACTGACATATACGCGGGCGGAGCCGCGGGCAAAAGCTAGTTGTATATAATTAAACCATAGCAGTATAACATACTAGCTTTTGCCCGCGGCTCCGCCCGCGTGGATGTCGGTTATGGCGTAAAAAAGTAGCCTATGTCCTTCTCCATATCCCAGGCTATATCTCTGCCAAATTTCATGATGATCGGTTCAGCGGTTTAGGCGTGACAACGTAACATACAGACAGACAGAGTTACTTTCACATTTATAATATTAGTATGGAAGTATGGATATGGATAAGTAGTAGCTATGTACGTAAGGTGGTTCATTGATAAGAAAAAGAGCGCCTCTCGCCATCAAACGTAAAATTTTGGCGAGTTTAGAATCAAGTAACACCTCTGTATTATAATTTCTTTAAATAAAAACAATAAAAAACTCGGCGCACACGCATATTTGTACTTATAATACAAATATACGTTTAGGTATAGGTATGTGAACCCGCACTATCTCCCCAAAACACATCTGTAGAGCAATTCTGTAAAAATCTGACGGTGAAAATTTTGGTGAAGTGACCTTGAAGTGACGTGTAATAGGGATGTGTCATGGGTAAAGAAAAAGAAGAACTGTTGAGTCCGTCAATCATATAATAAAAAAATATTATTATAAGTATTTTTTGCTTTATCATATTAATAAAAAATGACTTAGATAAAACACATTAAACTTGGGGAGTGGGGGCTCCTTACGTCACAGCTCAGTATAAAATCTAGTGAGAAGTGACGTCTTGCCACATTTGAACTCAATGTATCGCCGTAAAGTTTTGATTACTTAAAAAAAGAAAAAATACGTGTCCAATATTTTTTTTAAATCTACATGATAGACAAAAAAAATTTTTTTAGTCATCATGCGTATTCCACCTGATGCTTGAGATTGACACTCACTTCACGCTCACTTCACCTAGGTTTTCACGGTGAGATGGTTAAAGAATAGCACTGCAGGCATGACCTTTGTGCATTATCGACATTATGAATATAATGCATTAAGTCGAATGGCCACGACAGACATCGTAAATTTATATTTATAGCAAAATAAATCCTGTCTGGAATGACTCCAGGCTCAATACAACACATATATATATCACAGTAGCTGTTCTATGGATGGAGTTAGAAGTGATCACACTAAAATACCTATAAATATATTTCTAATCGCAGTAACATTTTGCTTGTAACAGTTTCTAATAATATTTTATGGATACAGTCACAGTTGAGGCCATGAGCGCCAGAGTGGCCTAACTGTATTTTTTTTAACACTGATTTTATATTGAAAAACTGCTTCCGAGGTAATTTTAGAGCAGTTTTTTAGGCCACTGGCTCTCATGGCCTCAGAGAGCCAGAGTGGCCTAACTGTATTTTTTTCAATGCTGAATTTTATTTAAAAAAACTGCTTCTGAAGTAAGTTCAGAGTTCATTCTGGCTCTCATGGCCTCAGTTATCATCATCCGTATCTATTGTGAATACGTGAGTAAGTACATGATTTCCATAACCTTTGATGAGTGTACCTACATTAAATTAACATTAAAGGTATTTTTATGATGCTGTTGTAGGTATAACAGCACCATTATAACAAAAAACTTATCGTAATCACGAATGCAGCATGCCATACAATCAACTAATAACATGCTCTGTCTATCGTGTTTTTTTTAACTCTTGCAAAACACCGGGAAACCCCCGTAACATTTTTCCGTGAGAAAAACGACATATGTCAAACTGCAACTACAGCTACAACTGCGTGATATGAGTAAACTCAAGTACAGTTATTAGAAACTTTTATTTTCATCATCATCATCATTTCATCCGAAAGACGTCCACAGCTGGACATAGACCTCCCCCAAATGGGGGGGAGCGGGTTGCCATAATCGCCACGCTTGGCAGGTGGGTTGTCGATCGCAGTAATATGGTGTTAAAAATGCATAGAGAACGCTGCTGCCCATTCTCTAGTAAATCCCTTACTCGCCTTTTACGACCCCCACAGGAGGAAATGAGTTGGTACTATTCTTTACGTCAGGCACCACACGGTAAATAACTTTTATTTTATAGAATGTTTTTTTTTTTTTTTTCGTGTAGAAACTCTCATGGAATCCCTCCATTTGAGGAGAAGAAAATAGGGCACGGAGCATTCCGCAATTCCAACTTCCCGGAAGCAGGAGAAACAGTGTAGGGTTTAAGTCGGTTGGACATGATCACATGAGTCATGTACACAACCCTACACTGTTTCTCCTGCTGCCGGGAAGTTGGAATTGCGGAATGCTCCGTGCCCGTTATTTATTTCACCACCCTTCGTTCCACCGCTGGGCAAACATATGTACCAAACCAAGTTCTACAAAAGTTAAATAGACAATAGGTAATTAATTCTACATTTGTACTCGTTCCATAACACAAATGGTGTCGCAGAACCAGCGCAGCGAATCGTAAATAATACTATACGCCATAAAATTACACTTGAACAAAAATATGTTCAGCAACGCGAAAACAGCGGTAATGAAATATTCTTCATGTGTGTGTGTCTAAATAAATGATAATAATAAATAAATGGTTTAAATGATTTACAGTTTACAATTTATTTTCTAGTGATCCTCAAACGTGGATATTTAGACGTCCAGGGCCTCAAGTCTGCTATTACAATAGTGTCAGAATGGTCTCGCCATTGTGAGTATTTGACAGTGTTTGTATGGCAAATCTGTCAAAAACTCACAATGAAGAGACCATTCTGACACTATTGTAATAGCAGACTTGAGGCCCTGATCACCAGTCACGGCTTCTTCATTCCTTTGAACTGCAGCTTCACAGTTTGATTTAGTCCAACCAGGGCTTGTTAACGTTACCAAATAACAAAATAATAACCGTTACGTAACGTTAAAATTCAATGTTATACCTACTAACGTTACAAAAATTTAATGTTATTACCAGTAATCTAACGTTAATTAACATTAACAAAAATGCGATAACTAACGTTAATTTAGCTACGTTGCCGTTCTGAGGGTAAGAATCAGGCAGATTCAGGCAACGTTTTGATCAGCACGGCATCAGAGGCGCGAGGGCTGGTTCCTGCTGCGCCGCACGCCTCAGGCCCCACTACTTACATCTCACCCGTTTAAAATAACGATAAAATTAATAGACTCATAAAATACGTTAAATCGTAACCGTTATTTTAATAATAAAGTTAACTCTGTCAATAAAAGGTAACGTTATGAAAATTTACCGGTTTTTAAAGCCCTGAGTCCAACATAACCTCAGTACGGACTCGTTAAAAATATCATCTGAAATCAATTGAGTATGGTACGGTATGGTTGAGTAAGACACGGCTCGTATTGTATACCATTGTTATCGTACGTTGCCTGCTATTAAAACGTCTTCAGTTTATAAAACAAACGCATATAATCCACTGGGCATTTTGCACAGCGAATTGATGTGAAATCTTGGAAATCTCGTTCATAACAAGTTTCCGAGTTGCTGCAACCGGATTGGACATACTCACTACTTTCTTCTTTCTTCATTGACGTCAAATTATTTTTTAAAGCCTTGTGCTGCCTATAATTTCCCATAATGAGTATGCTGTATACTTGTATGTAGGACATACTTTCTGTCGAGGAAAAAAAACTGATAATATTTTATACCGAGTCCGTACTGAGATTATGTTGGACTAACTCAAACTGTGTGTTGGTGCTGTATGGTGCCGGACGTAAAGAATAGCACAACCCCATTTCCTCCCGTGGGTTGGTGTCGTAAAAGGTGACTAAGGGACTTACTAGAGAATGACAGCAGCCTTCTCTATGCATTTTTAACACCATACCGCGATCGCCAACCCGCCAAGCGTGGCGATTATGGCAAAACCCCCCCAATTGTGGGAGGCCTATGGCCAGCAGTGGCCGTCTTTTGGCTGAAATGATGATGATGATGATGATGAAATCAAACTGTGAAGCTGCAGTTTAGAGGAATGAAGAGGGCTTGACTTGTGATCATGGATAATCCCCATTGACATTTTTTCTTTGTGCTGTTTTTTCTTTTTTCTTATACGTATTTCTTTATATTATCTTTATATTTAAATGAATATTTATTCTTCAATTTTCGCTATTGCACCTACTACTGTATGTCTCTGCATCACCCAAGGGTTGACTGGTAGAAAATGCCTATGGCATTAAGTCCGCCTCTGTACATTTTTTGTGCTTAAAGTATTAAATAAATAAATAAATATTTCATAACATCACGCCTGGTTTCCCCAAAATGTTATGCAGCGGTGTACTATAGAACACCCACATTTCGCCAGTTATATTTAAGTCCCACGTTATAGGGGCGAGCCTATTGCCATCAACCGGGCACGAATCCAGACTACGGGCTGCTAGTGAAAAATTACTTGTAGCAAAACCCAATAACACTTTAATATTATACGGTGGTACGGAATCCTTCGTGTGCGAGTCCGACTGGCACTTGACCGGTTTTTTTTATTTTCTTCAGCCAAATCCTCATGAAGACCCTCCATCTGGGAAGAACTCAGGGTTATGGCGAACTCCTACCGACTTAAACCCCACTGTCAGGACCTCATGCACACATCGTTGGTCATTGTGGTCGTAGGCCGTTCGTCTTGTAGTCGCTAAGCGCTACAACGACCTACTTAATTCCTCTATGCAATAGGGTTAAATTATTCTACGAATACTCCATTTGATATAAGATTAGACATTTAAATAAATCTTTTTTACAGTCCGTTCAACCGATTTTAGCTTCTATTCCGTAGGCATAAGGATGGCATTAAAAGCAAAAAAGTGGTTACAATATCAACTGTTTACTGCAGCTGCCATTTGTCATGCCACCAACGCAATAGAAGTCAAAATCAGTTGAACGGACTGTAAAAAGGGTAAAGGAAAAGGGAAAGGTTTATTTTAATATCTCATCTTATTTCAAACGGAGTACCGTAGGTTATTATGAGTTATATCCAAACTCCAAACACAATTTTCCAATCTTTTGTTTGTCATACGTTCCATAAGGGCCGGTTGTTTCAAACAGTTCGTTAACGTAACATACGTACGTCAAATAATAACGATTACATAATGATGTTTAACGTTCGTTAAATACAAATCGTTGTTTCACTGCATAAAAAACCGATCGTCAAACTTCAAATGTAGAAGAATAAAATAACGTTAACCAGTACGTATGACACCTGTTACTGTAATCGTTATTTTTTAACGAACGTCAAGGGCATAATTTTGTGAAACAACGGTTTGACGATAGTTAGCGCCATTTATGACGTATACGCGTGCGTCAAGTGGACGTGAAACAACCCGCCCTTAGTCCCTATACGTTATTCAAACAACTTGCGTCTAAAAGAAAATGGTTGCTGCGGTTACCTCGACGCTGATTGAATTTTCCTCAATTACCGTGAATCATACATAGGTATAATATAATCATATATCAATGGCTCCAAAGAATACTGAGTCTACCGTACTTCCAATAATATTATTTATTTATTTAAACTTCATGTACAATAGTGGTACTACATAGGCGGACTTAATGCCACAAGGCATTCTCTACCAGTCAACCTTTAGATTAAATATAAAAACAGTGATAGGGTACAAAAATAATGTCTAAAATACTAACATCTTGATTTATATAGTTTTATTGATACTAATACACATATACAAATAAAATAAACTAATAGATATTTTAACAAATACCACCTAATAATAATTACTATGACTAAACTATTATTTGAGAGTTATTTAGTCTGACTTAAGTAGTGGTTACGAACTTTTCTTTTAAAAAAAAGTAAATTTGTTTTCAGCCTTTTTAATGCCAAAAGGTAGCGCGTTCCAGAGCTTTATAGTAGAGATAGCGTAAGAATTTGACATAAAACCGGTACGGTGTGAAGGAATTTGGAGAAGTAGATTCTTGGAAGCTCGTTGGTTACGACTATGAGAACTGCCCAACACTTTGAAATAATTCTTTAGATAATCGGGAGCACATGGATCGTACATATAATCGTGAAGAGCAAGCAGAGAGATCTGAGGGACCTCCTGAGGGTTATAATATGAATAATATGAACTTTTTTTAACACAGGTAGATAGTAAATGATTTAATTGTTGTTAATATCCTAAAAAGTACAATTGCCGTTTGTTAATTGACTCAGTATACTTAGGAGCCATCGATATAACGTAGTTTGGTTACGGGACCTCGTCCGATTGACTGTGACGTAGCATGTGTAATTAGTAACGGTGCCTAACTGTATGTAATCGGCTGAATAAACAATTAAATACCTGTATTTAAACCCTGTTTACCCATTGGTGACTGTTATATTTCTTTAGCCGAATATATTGTGTGAACAAAATTCAACTCAGCACAGATATAAGCCGAACATTTTATTTATTTTTATAGAAGTCCCCCCTCCCCTTTTGGGGGCGGCCTATGTCCAGCAGTGGACGTCTTTCGGCTGAATTGATGATGATAGAAAAACAAGTCTGTAGTGTACTTTTTGCTAAGAATTTATTTATTGATATGGAACTTCAACGACTTAGGGCGAATTTCACCAACGAAACTGAACGCAATCAAAGGCCCTAGTGTGAATTTATTTTAACCATCTCGACTTTACGCACTGACCGCGTTCAGCACTCCGATTGGTGAAGGGCTAATCGGAGGCCAATCAGAGCGCCAAACGCGGTCGATGCGTAAAATCGAGATTGTTAAAAGAAACCCACACTAGGGCCTCAGTTCTTAAACGTAGTTTAAGTGCTGATCGCGTTCAGTTTAAGAACTGTCAGTGTCATTATTTTCGGTGGAATATTGACACTGACATCTCTTGAATGCGGTTTACATGTGCTGATCGCGTTGTTACATTGATGAAAAGTCGCACTTACTCACTAAAACATACACGAACAAAAATCACATACAGTTTTAGGTATTGAGAATACGTCACTTACTTACGAAGCTGAGCACAGCACTGAAGGCTCCTACAAACAGGCGCGATACGCGACGCGACACAAAGACACCGCGTGTCGCGCGATGAGCGGTGCCTTTGTGTCGCATCGCGTGTCGCGCCTTTTTGTAGGAGCCTTTATTCGACGTAGCACAGCAATGCAACGTTTGTTACTAGAACAATAAACCTAGAACGAAATAAACGAGTACTAGTAAAGAGCCTTCAGAATTCTAATTAGTCATACAAGCGCTCAATTTACCGACCTTCCAAGTTATTAAGTCAATAACATTTATGTGTGACCAGCAGGTAAGTAAGCCTACAGCCAAACCAACTCACCTTGCATAGTGTGACATCGAAATTCTAGTCACAGCCAGGTAGAGGAAGTGCGAAACTATACATAAGTACCTACTTGCGGATACAGCCTGGATACAATAGTACATCTATGTATATGCTCTATACAAGTGTTATTCAACGTGTGGGTCGCGACCCCCTGGGGGCTCGCGAAGCCTCTTTAGGGGGCTCGCGAAGCTTCTATAGCGGACTTGCAAAAGGTTGGGAAAGCTACTGCAGTAAATAAAACAATAAAGTTTTCAGTGTTTTAATAATACAAGGAAGAAAAATAAAACACACGGGATTACTTACCACTCGTAAGTACAGCCAAAAATGCTAATTTGTTGAAAGTTATAATAATATTTAATGTTTGCTTCGCCATGTTTGTGCTACCACGTCATGCAATGTCATTCATAATCGTAAACATTCAGCCAACATTCGGCAGCTAACGCGATTTCGCTCGCACGACAGCGCCGTCTCCTATCTCTGTTCTTGTCTATCGGTAACTGTAGGTTAGCGACTGAACTGAACTGTGATGTGTGAGTTTTAGTGCATT
Source organism: Dryobota labecula (assembly GCA_947523025.1). Classification (NCBI taxonomy): domain Eukaryota; kingdom Metazoa; phylum Arthropoda; class Insecta; order Lepidoptera; family Noctuidae; genus Dryobota; species Dryobota labecula. The sequence continues at coordinate 8,324,792 of OX383292.1, forward strand.
TAGTCGTGCGCCGAGCCCAGGTTTACTGATTGCGATGTCTCTCTGTCCGTCTGTTACGTTTTCACGCCTAAGCCGCTAAACCGATCGAAATTTAACCGAGATATAGCATGGGATATGGAAAAGGACATAAGCCAGTAAATAAATAAATAAAGAAGTAAAATTGATGAGTTTGTATGTACGGGGTTACGGGGGTAATCTCCGAAACTGCTAATCCGATTACAAAAATTATTTCACTCATGGGAAGCTGCAGAATTTCCGAGTGTCATACTTAGGATATATTTTATTCCATAAAACAGTTAATTTCACGCGGATGAAGTCGCATACAGAGTGGCGATTAGGTTATCATCCATACTAATACTATAAATATGAAAGTGACTCTGTCTGTCTGTCTGTCTGTCCGTCTGTCTATCTGTCTGTCCATCTGTCTGTCTGTCTGTCTGTCTGTATGTTACGTTTTCACGCCTAAACCGCTGAACCGATCATCATGAAATTTGGCAGAGATATAGCCTGGGATATGGAGAAGGACATAGGCTACTTATTTACGCGATAACTGACATCCACGCGGGCAGAGCCGCGGGCAAAAGCTAGTATTAAATAGTACAGACAAGTTGTTATCAGTGTGTAAAAAATATTGTTTTAAGAGACTGATAACAACTTTACTAAAAATAAAAAACTGCATTTTTTAAACAAAGTAAATAGCGTAAAAATTGGCACGAAATAAACCACCCTTGATGAATTATTATTGAGTGTATTTAAATATTTAATTTAAATTTAAATCGGAATGTATACAAACACAATAAAAAATAGTTAATTGTGACAAATAGAAAATTACATTTTACATTTAAACGTGTTTGGAGCCTCCTTTTAGGCAAACAATGCCCGTATTAGAAGGTTCTAAATGTGATAAAAATTATTAATTTCCAATAACTTAATCCATAAGTTATCTGAAATAAATATTTTTATCTGTTTATTTATTGATTTAATAGGCACAAGACACGTGCGGGACAATTTAATGTTTTTAAATATTATAACGAAAAAATGGTCAAACGGCTAGAATGTTAATTGTTATTAATTATTTAAATTCTGTACAGTTAAAATACGCAATGTAGAATACGTGGTTTCAATTATATTCAACAGTTTAGGGGTGAAAACGTAACAAACAGATTCATCGACAATCACTGCTCTTCATATATAGTCCTCCAGACCGAATTTCGGCTATGGCGGCTAATCTCAACAGAAACTAGCCATTACCCGGGGGATATTATAGTGCACAAGTGTTTGCGCAGACACAGGTGCATTCACTCTTCCCTATCTCTCACACGGTGGAACGGCAATCCGATACGACCAGTGAGAGATCAGGCGCAGGACCAACAGCTTAAGGCCCAGATATATGCCAGTGACCTTGAGTGGTTAGCTTGCGTGTTCTATACTGAGCTTACGCACCGCGCCAGCGTCCAGCCAGTAATAGGACTCACCCACCCAGGAACGCAGTCCCAAATAAGACGCATTATTAATTTATTGTACATAAATCAAAAGATATTTTAATAAAACACGTATACTAAAAGATTAATAATTAAATTATCTTTAAAATGGTGAAGGTTTCAAAAAAATACGTTTTATAGATTTTGCGTGATTCTCAGTTTTTTATCCGCGTTAGACATAACTTTACAAATTATTTTCACTATGTAATATAAACATAATCCAAAATATTCATATGCTAAGTTATTGAGAAAATGCTCTAATTTAACATGTATTTTTTCCAAATCATTAACACTACTTATTTAGACGTAATCTTCAGTATAAAATCATTAAAAGTCGGTTATCGTCACCTTAATAATTATAACCTAATCGCCACACTGTATACAGTAGTATATCAACAGTAGAAAACACGAATCTCTCATATTAGTTACCTCATTAAGGCCTGTGTTCATCAACATTCAAACCACCGGTTAGACATTTAGGCCTGTGTTCACCAACATTCAAACCATCGCACAGTGGAACGAATGTATGGGAGCGGTTGGACGTAGACATGTCCGAAAAAAAAGAGTAAAATTATGCCAAACTAATGATGCCATCTTATTCGATTACTTAATGCCTTCATAACTTGTGGTGATGAATTTCTTCATAACTCCCATATTTCGGGAGTAATTTGAGAAAATGTGAAATTTTACTATGAAAATGAGTGTATCGAGCTCTCTCCCTCCTGATTCCGGGCTTGTTTCAAGTAGCGGTCTCTAATATCATAATGCTAATACTAAGAGCTATATTTAATACTAAGACACATAGTGCGCCAAATGTGCACTTTCTGGGATAAAGAGTGATGTTTATTTTATAACACAATTTTTTTATTTTTTGTTTATTTTGTTGATTAAAACCGTTTTTCTAAAGGTTTACCTTATTACAATAACATTTCTGAGCAGCCAATTAGAGAAGATATAAGCTAATTAGGATATATAATTAGGGACTTAAGGTTTACATATAAAACTGATGCACTAATGATTACTGATAAGAACATTGCTATTATTTAATTACTAAATGGCTCTTAATACACTAATTTAGCATGCATCATTTACTAATTATCACAATAACTAATTACCTTGCAATATTTAACAAAGGATACCTGGGATACCTGGATTTTATATAAATAGGTCACTATTAGTAACTTTAAAATCAGTGTTGATTTACACCTCGTTGTATCCAAGCTAATCTCGCAATGTATTTTCCAAATTTTAATACAAATCTTGATATTCACGTTGCTTTGTGCGCACGCGCACATAAAGATTTACGCGACTTTAACTATTTGTTCAGTGTTTTAAAAGATAACAGTTGTGTTCAGTTATGTGAAAGTGCTGAAACAAGTTTAAAAGACTGGTGTCGTCGATTTTGCTACCGCATTTATGCAAAATGGACACAGTCTGGAAGAAGCACAGATAAGTTTCGGAAGAAACATGAGATTTGGCTACAGGCTGCAATTCAATGGCCGGAATTACAGAATGAAAATATGGAACCTTCTACAGAAAATATAAGTGACGTCATCGAGCCCATAATTTCTCCTGCTAAATCTGATGCTTCAACTTGTACACATCCTAGTCCTCGTAAATCTTTTGAGGACCTTAGTAACCGGCAAAAAAGAAGACGCACTGAAGATAGTCTTTCATGCAGCAGTAGCAGCGCTGAAATTATGTTTTCGGCCGAAAGGGCGCTTCAAAAGGCAGGACAAAGCGATACAGCTTATGTTATGAAATACTTGACGGAGAATCCAGAAGAGGCCTCAAAAATCAAAGCCTTCATTGAAGGTAAATCAATTCAGGTACGGGAAATATCCCCTTTGAAGGCATTGGCTCTTTATGTATCGATGAACTTATCGAAATGGCGCTATAACACTCTTCGGGATTTCAACACTCAAGAAGGAGCTCTTCAATACCCGAGTTACTACATGTTGGTTAAAGAAAAAATTAAGTGCTATCCGGCCAAAGAAGATCTCACAGTTACAGAGAGCTCTGCAAAAATCAAATTACAAGCCTTGATGGATTTAACCTCAAGAAGACTTATTAGGTCGTTAGAAACCCCTGTTGATCCCAATCAACAGCTCGTATTGACCAGCAAATGGGGTTTTGACGGATCATCTAGCCAAAGCATTTATCATCAAAGGACGAGTGAAGATGAGCAAATCGATCTTGCTAGTAATTTTATGATTAGTCTTGTACCACTGCGGCTCGTCTCAAAAGGTGTAACAATTTGGGAAAACGAGCGACCATCTTCCACTTCATTTTGCCGGCCAATATTGTTTAAGTTTATAAAGGAAACCAAAGAAAATGTGCAGAGAGAGATGGCTGAAATCGAAGCAGAGATTGAAGCCTTAACTCCATCCACCATCACTGATGGAATTAGTGTCAAACACCAACTGCTGTTGACAATGATTGATGGTAAAATTCATTCCATTATATCCAATACAGCAGCTTCAGTGTGTGACATATGCAAGGCTTGTCCTAAAGAAATGAATAATTTAGAGTTAATCAAAGATAAACACGCAAACGAGGACATGTATAAATATAGCTTAAGCACCCTTCACGCTTGGATTCGCTCAATGGAATGCTTATTACACATTTCCTACAAATTAGACATAAAATCATGGCAAGTAAGGGGTGATATAGCAAAAAGGCAAGTTGATGACAGGAAGAAAAGAGTTCAAGAGGCTGTAAGAAGAGAAACGGGCTTACTTCTCGATGTTGTGAAACAAGGCAGTGGATCCACCAACAATGGCAACTCGGCAAGGAGATTTTTTGAAAACTACACTAAATCTGCTGAACTGACCGGAATAGATGCTATGCTTTTAAGAAAAATCTGTGTGATCTTGCAGTGTATTTCATCAGGAGAGAAGATCAACGTAACTAAATTCCGAGAGTTCTGCTTTGATACTGCTAAGCTTTACGTGGAGTTATACCCATGGTATTATATGCCTTCTTCACTTCATAAAATTTTAATGCATGGGCCAGACATAGTTCAGAACATGTCAATTGTGCCCATTGGTTTTCTATCCGAAGAGGCATCTGAGGCTAGAAATAAAGATTTTAGAAAATATAGAGAGGGGCATTCTCGAAAGCATAGCAGTATCTCATGCAATGAAGATATTATGCACAATCTTTTACTGTCTTCTGATCCACTTGTTACAAGTATCCGTCCAAAAGGAAATAAGTTTGTAAAAAAATCTTCTTTTAAGGAATTTTATGAGCTTACGGATTCTGAGAAAAGTGATATCGAATTTGTTAACATAAATGATTTAGCGGACATCGATTCTGAATTTGAATTAATTGATGATGATGATGATGACGAAGATAATTAAATGATGTTATTGTTTTAAAATGTGTAACTTAGTAAATTAGAGCTTACATCTTAATTATTTATTGTACTTTTAATGAAACTAGGTAATTTATTATCAACTTACTTAAAAGTCATACTCTCATCAGTTCTTGTGAATATTTTTGTTAATATATATTTCTGTATATATATAATATATTTATAGACCTCTTAATAAGTCTGTCTGCGGTTTAAAGTAAATACAAATGGGGACAAAACGTTTTTTTTTTTAAATTTTCATTTCCTTTTATCCCAGAAAGTGCACATTTGGCGCACTATGTGTCTTAGTATTAAATATAGCTCTTAGTAATAGCATTACGATATTAGAGACCGCTACTTGAAACAAGCCCGGAATCAGGAGGGAGAGAGCTCGATACACTCATTTTCATAGTAAAATTTCACATTTTCTCAAATTACTCCCGAAATATGGGAGTTATGAAGAAATTCATCACCACAATTTATGAAGGTATTAAGTAATCGAATAAGATGGCATCATTAGTTTGTCATAATTTTACTCTTATTTTTCGGACATGTCTACGTCCAACCGCTCCCATACATTCGTTCCACTGTGCATCGGTTAGGTATTTAATCAGTTGGTTTATGTCAAATTTCCTATGAAATATTGAGGCAAAATTTCTATGGAAATTTGACATAAACCAACTGTTTAAATACCTAACCGGTGGTTTGAATGTTGGTGAACACAGGCCTTAAACAGTTGGTTTATGTCAAATTTCCTAAGGCCTGTGTTCACCAACATTTAAATCAACTGTTTAGATATTTAATCAGTTGTTTACTCAAAATTTCATAGGAAATTTGACATAAACCAACTGTTTAAATACCTAACCGGTGGTTTGAATGTTGGTGAACATAGGCCTAAGAAATTTTGAGTAAACAACTGATTAAATATCTAAACAGTTGATTTAAATGTTGGTGAACACAGGCCTAAGTAGTTCCTGCATATACTCGATTAACTTAACTACTTAATCGTCGCCTCGAGGAACTTGTAAAGCATGCGGATCAGTGGTTGTAGTACCTTACTTATCAGCAAAATATATCAATTAATATAATTATCAACAATCTATCAATTCTCAAACATAATTAACAGCAATATAATTACAATTAATATATACAAAATATTGTTAACATTTTAAAAGAGTAAGTAGGTATGGAGTTGCTTGCCCATTCTTCTCCATAAGTAACTACCTTTTGGAAGGGGCAACTAAAATCAATTAATTAATTGTAATTTTTGACGTTGAAAAGTGCCTTTTATGTGCCTATTTGAAATAAATGATTTTACTTTGAAAGCAAAGTCAACATTATCCATAGTTTGCTCTTTGACTTTGTCCATTGGAGCGATAGATTCTTGCACTATATTTCATTCCATCTCACTAAATTGTTGACCTTTCAAGCTGCTAGCATTTAGGACCCGACCGACCTTGCTGTACTATACCAGTTACATAAAGGATCGTATCGGGTTTTCCCGTCTGATCTATCTATAGAAAAAACCGGCCAAGTGCGTGTCGGACCACACACAAGGAAGGGTTCCGTAGTTGGGATGAATTTATCCCAAGAACAAAATTAACATTGTAGTTGAAAAACAAGTTCTCCTATACGTTCCAACTGCAAAATAATGTAAGTTTTTTCGCACAATGTTGAGAGATTTAGCATGTTCTTTTTTTTTTGAAATTTTAGAATCTGTAGTAGTTTTGGAGAAAATGATAAATTTTCTTAAATAACTTTAAGTGTTTACTTCTAAATATTAAAAAAAAAAATATCTGAAATATTTACGATAAGCCCTTTAATTTGATATGTCACACGGTACAGTTTAACTTTATTTTTATTTTTTTATCTTCTAATTTATCCTCCAAAGCCACCATATTCTAAATTCATTTACTTACTTTACGCGTCCGTGTACCAAATTTTAACTTAATCCGTCCAGTAGATTCGGAGCAAATTGGCTGTGACAGACGGACAAACAGACGTTTGTCCGTCTGTCACAGCCAATTATTGGTACACGGACGCGTAAAGTAAATAAATGAATTTAGAATATGATGGCTAAGTTTTCGGTTAAGAAAATGAAAAAACGGAGGATCACTCATGTGTCTAGACAGACACACGAGTGATCCTATAAGGGATCCGTTTTTTCATTTTGAGGTACGAAACCCTAAAAATCCCGTCTCTGTAGCATTATTTAGTTTGATAAGCAGATAGTACGCGAGCCGGCTAGCCCACTGCCCACACAACAAATACAATTACATCATTAAATCTAATAATAGTGTGAACGATTTAGTTGCATATGGGTCGCCAACCTTGATTTTCATTGTAACATCAAGTATAGCTGCCGCTGATGACGTCACGGTGGAAAGCGCGACCAAGTGGACCGCGGCCCACTGCGCTTGGTTAAACAGCGGTCAACCAGCTTCCTGTCAATGGTTATAAATACAACGAGAGTGACAATCTAAGTGTTAAGAGCTACAACTACATTTGAAATGTTTTACTGTAGCGCAGTGCACATACTCGTTAAGGCTCGTGCAGACTTGTGTGATATCGCGGGCGCAACAGGCAACGCGTCCCTTGTCGCCTTTAGACAGTCAGTTACTGCTATTAGCTGACCCTCCTTTGCTCAAATGATTGAGGTTTATTTTTTACTAACAAATCTATGATTTTCATATGTTTCTAGTTTTGGGTAGATTTCGTATAGGTAAAATAACATTAAGAATTATAAAATTCTATGGATCTAAAAAATCTCAACCATTTATGCAAGGGGGTCAGCTAATTGAATTGTCTCTTTTTAATACACGGCACTCATAACAAAAATAAAAAATAAAATTGTCTGTCTGTCCGTTTGCTTGTTCCGGCTAATCTCAGAAACGGCTGAACCGAGTTTTAATGGCAGATAACTGATGTTATATAAGGAGTAACTTATGCTACTTATATTTTAGAAAAAGCCACACGGGCGAAGCTTGGGGCAGCAGCTAGTACTTAATAACTTTAAACGACCCAATTAATAATCCAGTGTAATTTATTTATTACCACTTACATTTGTTTTTACATAAGGGAACCCAATACAACAATGCAGTCACAATTTCCACACTCAGAGACATCACCCAACAAACAATTAGACACCACCACCAACCATTCGTTACCCGTGGTCCCGTAGTCCCTGGAAGTTACCGTGGGTAATTTTTTTTACCTGTGGTCCGTGCGAGTAATACAATGCTGCCGAATTAAAATTGTACCTAAGTCATGTCAATACAGTCAAAGGCAATATTCATAACTAAATAATATAAAATAACATTATATGCAGCACTCCATTTATGTAAATAAAACAGCTAAAATAAAAAAACCAGCAATGGATGTTGAAATATTCTATCGAACGACGCGCGAAATCTGCTGTTCACTTTCTGCCTAGCTACAGAGTTCATCGAACTCACTCGCTGCGCTGTCGTTCAACGATACATTGCGTGTGGAGTAATAAAACAAATCAGGTTTATTGGATTCCCATAACGTTCCTGAAATAATTTCATATACCGGTCATCTTAATATGATATACTGAATTCACCCCATCAGTCTGCGGAGGGCTGTCCCTTACACCTTGTATATGATTTGAAAAAATATTTTTGCATTTTGTAGCCTAATTATTGCGGAGAGTCATAGACGTTAATAATGTTCCATGATTAAAACCAATAGTCTTTTGAAGTATACTAACAATGTTAGCGACCACAATAGTTACTGGCAACATCAGTCATATTGAAGCCTGGGATCACTACAACACACATCAGAAGTCAGAATGCGGTCTGCATATGATGCATACGGAGATACTGAGAGCCTAAAATAACATAACCTCAATTTTCAAATGAAAAAAAGAAAAGAAAGAAAATTCGTTTATTTGCGGTAGGTAAACACGACGCAAAAAATAAGAACACAAACACAACAAAAAAACAAGTAAAAAACAACAACAAAAACACACAATAACATATTGTGATTTAAAATTAAATTTTAGATTTAAATCTAAAATTTAATTTTAAATCACAATTTCATCACATTATTTGAATATTTAAATCTTTAAAGATTTAAATATTCAAATAATGTGATGAAATTTAAGTATTCAAAAACATAATTTGTTTTTATTTTCACCAATTACTTTTGGAAATAAGAATATTAATATAATGACCACAGTCTTGTAACTTTAAATGTATTTAAATACTTACAAACAAAATTATAATAAACAAACGTACGTACGTAAACAAATTACGATTTAAATCTAACCCAATCTACATTACATTACTAACATTAAACTACTACCTTAATGTTTGTAAACGCACCCACAATACAGGAGAAATTCCTAGAGTGGAGCAACGTAATAAAAAAAAGATATATAAAAAAATACGTTTCAACCGCTAATATAAATATTTAGATGTACCTAACCAGAAATAAAACAAAATCAGATATTGTTTAAGAAAGCATTCAATACATTCCTATTAGCGCGGACAAATTATGTTGCGACTCAACGCCACCCGCGGTGGTTTCCGGCATAACAAATATTGTACGCGCAAAAAATCAAAACATTATTTTTAGCGGGGACATTCAATGTTGTGACGCAGATATATGCCAGTGACCTTGAGTGATTAGCTTGCGTGTTCTGTACTGAGCTCACGCATCGCGTCGTACGTCCAGCCAGTAACAGAACTCGCCCATCCAGGAGCGCTGTCCCAAATAAGACGCATTATGAATTTATTATATCTACACAAAAAAAAAAGTATTTTAATAAAACACGTATACTAAAAGATCAATAATTAAATTATCTTTAAAATGGTGAAGGTTTCAGAAAAATACACTCGATAGATTTTTCGTGATTCTCAGTTTTTTATCCGCATTAGGCATAACTTTACAAATTAATTTCACTATGTAATATAAGTACAATCTAAAATATTCATACATTAAGTTATTAAGAAAATGCTCTAATTTAACATATTTTTTTTTTATATTTTTTATTTTCAAATCACACTACTCGTTTAGACGTGATCTTCAGTATAAAATCATTAACATTAAAAGTCGTTTATCGTCGAAAAAATAATAATATAAATACGATCTAGAAGAATGTGGCCGTTTTTATTTAGATCGAATTTTGTTGCTTCGTGTCTCAATATGAAATACCGGGCACCCTAATTGCGAAACACACTATCAATCACATTCCGAAGGATTTTGAAGGATATATCTAATCCATTGCTTCACATATTCGAAAAATTTGTCTGCTCAACATCATATATAACGCAATGAATGTTGTTGAACTGTCAAAATGAAACCATTGCTACTGCAGTTAGTGTGTGACACAATTACCCCGCTGGTCACCATCCGTTTCCCCCTGGGGAAGAGAACCAGACAAATCAGGCTTATTCCACTAATCCCCCCTGAGAGAATCCCCCTAAGTGGAAAAAAATGAACCCTAATGTAAAAAAGTCACTTTCAGGGGATCTTGGAATAAGTAATTTTTTGTTTTTTCAATTCTAGTTTTCCTCCCTTAGCGGGACTATCAGAGGTGAATTCTAGACTGTTTTCAGATTCCACTTTTCCTCCTAAGGGGGATTTTCAGGGGGGATTTGTGGAATAAGCCACAAATCATAGTTCCTAAATTTAGACGGTTCCAATCAAATCGGACTGAGGGCACCCTTGTCACCATGACATTTTTACACTAGGTACCATCTGGTGAATTAGACGCAAATTACTATTCGCGTTGATCTTAACGCCCTGTGAATTGTGATTCACAGAATATGTTATGATTGCCATATATAATATCTCTTCAAATATCACGAGTGTATTTTGGTTAAAAGTGACATTTTCGCTCATCTCTTTGGAACATACTTTCACAGAATAATTTACCATAACCTAGCAAGTTGTCACCAAGTTATTGAAATATTTTCGCACGTGGCGACTGACTTAGAAAGTACCTTCTTTAACATCATTGCTGCATAAATCCAAAGACGTTACAGGAAAAAGGTAGCGTGTAAATCGTCTTTTGGAGCTTTGTGGAGATATATTGATAGCTTGTAATGAAATAGTTTATTTTCATTTTTATCTTTATTTATTTAAGGGATTGTTGTACACATATGCGATGATGTCAATCCCATCGTGGTTTTACTAATAACAAGTTACTCCTAAACGAAAACTACCTAACCTAATCTAGTTACATAAAAATTTACTTAAGACGACGATAACCAATTTTTTTATGATTTTATACTGAAGATTACGTCTAAACGAGTAGTGTTAATGATTTGGAAAATAGTTATTTGTGCAACAAGAGAGCAAAGTCGTTTTTTGCTGCGAGTGCTGATTTTGAATCCTGAGTGTGGCGAGGGATTCAAAGGCACGAGATGCAAAAAACTTTGCTCTCGTGTAACACACATAACTTTTCACTTCAGCAGCGATATCCCATTAGTTCTAACGATGGAACAGGTAGAACAAGTGGGAAATAGAGACTCCCACTAGTTGTACTATTTTGTAATATAGTATATCGTAGTACTAGTGAGAACAAAACAAAAACTCCCATTAGTTCTACCGTGGAACTGTTCAATAGAACAATTAGTGGGAATAGAGGGAATAGAGAATCCCAATCCCAAAGCACCTATTTTATTTACTCCCATAGGCTGTCTTGAGCATTTATTATTATGGTATTGTATGAAAAATCGGTCGGTTTTTATATTGGCTGGACGTAAATTTTGGTTTTTTTCTACAATAGTTACATATTCTTCGCGTACGACAAAAGACCTGTCAAGGTTCGTCTTCGTATTTTTCAATTTTACTAACAGTAATTTATCTGAATGCTTTTCGATATTATTAACTGTTAGCTGTAATACTCGTAGCTCGTTATTGCGACACGCTCCACTAATTCCTATAATCAGTACAACCTGTAATGAAAATATTACATAATTAATATGCATAATTTAACATTTACAGCATCTTTTACATATCGTAATAAATATTTTAACAGTATTGCTAAGCCAGACCCTAGTCTGGCTTAGCAATACTGTTAAAATATTTTTAAAATATTTTTTTTTTTTTGAAAAATGGAAAAATTAGTAGAAGCCAGTAAGTACCTTTATACATAACAGTCTACACACAAATTTTAATAACTAACAACATAGATTAATAGGTACCACTTACTTTAGCGGCAAGAAAATTGCAGTCCGGAGCTTCATTAATTTCTATGTTAAGGGCCGTGAACATTTTGGACTTTTTAGCCTTATGCCCAACTGACATTCTTTTTAGAAAAGATACGAGTTTTGCGTATGTTTCAATATGCACGTTATGTTTTGTTTTTAAAGTAGCTTTCAACATTGAGTAAATACTCCACATTCTAGATGATCGCCTCGTCTGTGATAAATCTAAAAAATAAGATAGCAACACCGTCTCCGAAAAACTGCTTGCGCCCTTTGTAAGTCTCCATTCATTGAAGATTATAGTATGCTTTCAGATATTTCTCGCGAGACTTCTCAGGTAGGAAACTTAATTCTGCATTATAAACCTAATTCTGCATTAATAACTTGTTGTTTGAACTCTTCCGGTATTAAAATACTGTTCTCGTCGCTAGTTTCACTCATATTTTACGATTATTTTAATATTTTTTAACTTATTCAACTCTTTACGCCAGCCACGAAATTTTATTCCCGCTCTTTTATTTAAATTAAGGCGTGTTCGGAAATAGCACCCATAATATTTTATTATTCAAAATATGTTACGTAACATTATTGAAACTAGAAATAAATATTTACAGGTTAAATATCAGTTTTATTTGCAAGAAATACTTATTTTCGTTTAAATACAACAATAAGTTAAAAATTCAATAAATTACATTAAAAGACATAATTATCTTTTTGCAAAATTTCTTTAGTTAGTACGAAATTCCGAACGTGTTTGTCTTTGAGGTCGAATTCAAAATCGGAACTTCGAAAGGGCTGGTCTTTGTCTCTCTTTCTTTCTAATGGCGGGAAAGAGATAGAGTGTGAATGTTTCGAATTGTATGATTAACCCAAGGCTGAATAAGATATTCGCGGCTTTCTTAAAAAATAATTAAAAAGTTCCTTTGTCTCACTCAGTGAGCAAAATGCGATTTTGCTCACTGAGTGAGACAAAGTAATTTCAGGCAGCAAAACCTACATGTTTGAGCTACTGAAGTGAAAAATATATGTTAAATAAGAGCATTTTCTTAGTAACTTAATGTATGAATATTTTAGATTGTACTTATTTTACATAGCGAAATTAATTTGTAAAGTTATGTCTAATGCGGATAAAAAACTGAGAATCACGCAAAATCTATCAAGCGTATTTTTCTGCAACCTTCACCTTTTTATAGATAATTTAATTATTGATATCTTATATATGTGTTTTAATAAAATACCTTTTTTTATTTATAATAAATTAATAATGCGCCTTATTTGAGACAGTGCTCCTGGATGAGCGAGTCCTATTACTGGCTGGACGTACGTTCGTACGACGCGTTGCGTGAGCTCAGTACAGAACACGCAAGCTAACCACTCAAGGTCACTGGCATATATCTGGGCCTTAATCAAATTTTTTATCTTAGAAAGTATTTTTTTTTTTTTTTTAAACGTTGCCCCACACTAGGAATTTCTCCTATATTGTGGGTGCGTTTACAAACATTTAAACTCACATACACAAACAGCCAGACCCGGAACAACTACTTATAGATCATACAAATATTTATTCCGTGCGGGAATCGAACCTGTGACACGCAGCGCAGCAGTCAATCGCTTAACCACTGCGCCAACCGTGCCGTATAATATTTTTGCTGCTTCAGCCAAAATACAGGCATATTATATTCAGGCTTAACTAAAATACCATGGAACATTCCAACATCCATTACCGAAAATGACGTCATCGAGTTGAGAAGTGCGTTTCTTTTGTTCGTATATCGGACACATTCTATCAACACTTGCTGGGCATCCTCTATTTTACCACACACCTCACAGTTAAGAGAGTCCGATATTGGCATGAGATAAGTTGTTTAGTGGTTTAAGTTCTGACCTCAAACGATGTCAGCAACAATTTTACAGGGACTCATTTTCGACCTGGAAATGATATAGATGAAGCCGTCGTGTGCTATATAGCAGTGCAATTCTGTAACCATCTCACCGTGAAAACGTAGGTGAAGTGAGCGTGGAGTGAATTTTGACAGAATAGCACTACTGATACTCGAAGCAATGATCACTCATCTTCTATACTAATATTATATAGCAGTTTTTTTTAAAGTTTGTACACAGGTTCATTGGTGAAACACTAACAATCTTCCAGGACACTATCATTAACATCATAAACAAGAACTTTTGTTCTATGAATTTTTACAAAACCAAACCTTCAAGATTTCGTGGTTCTATCTAACACATTTAAATTTGTTGTATCTACCGTATACGCCTCCCGTGCACTGTCACTGTAAGACACGGCAGTTTGTTTTGCTACGCGTAGAGTTCGTAACATTTAGAGCGTTGAATTTTTTTTTTTTTTTTTTTCTCAAACGTGCATGGAAATATTGTCATTATTTTCGAAAAAAGAACATGCGAAGTATCGAATTTACGGACAAAGAAAATCAAATACATTGCAGGAGCGTTTTTTGAATTTGGAACATTACAACGCTCCAGCTATGTTACAATGCTCCAGCAATGTTTTATTTCCCTGCATTCTTTTGAGAAAAGCACTATATATGCCTCGGCGTCAATAGCAATTGCCTGTCTCGTATTAGTGAAGTCCTCGCCTACGGCTCGGCCTTCATACTCATACTCGACCTGCAATTGCCTATTACCCGGCCTTTGCAATAATGTACTATTATTTTTGTATGAAAATTAAAAGTTGTTGCTGATGACGTTAGTAATATAGTTCTGAGAGGTTGTTAGTATTTTACCATGACCTTGTATAGGTGGTAACCTTTGGAAATATACTCAATTTGAAATAAGATTAGACATTTAAATGAACCTTTTTTACAGTCCGTTCAACCGATTTTGACTTCTATTGCGTTGGTAGCATGACAAATGGCAGCTGAAGTAAACAGTTGATATAGTAACCACTTTTATTCTTTTAATGCCATCCATATGCCTACGGAATAGAAGTCAAAATCGATTGAAAGGAATGTAAAAAAAGTTTTTTTAAATGTATTATTTCAAATGGAGTTTAGGTAGGTACTCGGGTTATTCCCAAAGTACTCCATTATTTTGTTCTAAAAAGATAAGAATATCATAAATTAATTCCCAAGTTACTCCAAGGAATTAGTATTATTTAAAAATACTTATTATTTGGTTCCCATTCTGCTCCATAGGTATCTGGAATTATTCCCAAAGTACTCCACCGATTATTCGTTATCAATTCTCAAACTACTCCATCTACATAATTACCTATAAAATGCATATATTTCATTATAGTCAGTCACAAAAATTCTTAAAAGAAAGATTAAAGTTTAGCATTTTGTTATAACGTTGATGCATATTTAAAATCGTAGGCTTTTTACGATAATCCCGAGTTCGCAAACAATTTGTAATCATAGCATACATGTCTCATAATAGTTTTAAGTCTGATTTCACATATTAGAAATAATACTACATTACCTTAGTTTTATCTTATGTCGTAACTTAATTTGGTACCTGTTATTAGGATTCAAAATTTGTATTTATGAAACAAAGACTCTGACTTTTAAATTTATAAGTATTTTTACCGTGTTATGTAAAATTTCAAATGATTTATGATCGAATTTTTAAAATATTTTGGTTTAACGGCCACATATCATTTTAGATTATTTATTATTTGTTTTTCATGTTTTTTAATTTTAATTTTGTCAAAAAAATATATAAACCTCAAAATGATCGATGAATTATATTATAGTTTTTTATTTAAAAATTTCTTTATACTTAGAAATATATTTGCAAAACTTTTGAGCCTGACTGTACGTCAGCTACCCTTTTAAAGAAATCCGGTACATATTTAAATTATCTTTTTGGTTAAAATGGGGTGGAGTACTTTGAAAACATTTTAATATTATCATGGAGGAAACCTAATTTAAATTTTTTATTTTTCATGGAATTGTTTGGGAACTCTTTTTGGAGTACTTTGGGAATAACCCAGGTACTCATCCGATTCCGAAAATTCATTCAGAAATAGCCAAGTTTCCGTATTGCCGAGCGTCGTTTATGTTAAAACAAGAAATTTCACGCGGACAAAGTCGCGGGCAGAAGTTAGGTTTACAATAGATAAATAGGTGGTTTTGAAAGAGTGTTTCCAAAAGGACAACGACAAAATTATGCTTTATTTTTACTATTACAATAGGTAAAAAATTGTGTGTTTTGCGGTATTGATATCAAACAGCCCAGACTTACGTGTACTAGGTACTTCAATGAGTGTCCAGTCAACCTAATAGGCATATAATTATCCTGTTTATGCACGTACATTGTGGCGTGAGACTGATCCTGTCAGGTGACGTCATTCACCGATATCTTTTCCAGCAGCAGCAGACATGACCTAGTAACGCAAATAAAAGACACAATTATTAACAATTTCAAAACTTAGTAAGTTCCGAACACTTGCTAAGTTTTGAAATTATCAAAGTGACTTTTGACGTGACAACGTCTAATAAATCGATGAACGCCGGCTGCATGCATGAAAAAGGATGACTCGTTGTCCTGTTACGCTCATTGTCCTGTTACGCTCATTGTCCCGTTACGCTCATTGTATGCTTGCGACGCATCAATGTTTTGTTATGACGTTGTCACGATGACACCTCTATCGTCCGTAAACCAAGTTTACAGGCAACCAATTTTTTATTGGTATTGAGAGAGTTTTGATACACTAAGTTTAGCGGTCCTAACATGTCTGTTATTTCTGTCTTTACAACAATTTATCTATTTTTTTTTTCTTACTGTTAAAGTACAAGGGCTACAAGGTGAAACCCTAAAAACGATTCAAAAATGTTACTTACTGGGTTCTGATATAAGGCAGCTGAGCTGTTTAAAGTGCAAATGATAACGGCAGACTCATATACGAACATGGAATTTCCAATGGAGAATTATTGGAAGACGAGAACAGGGTAATTAGTTCATCAACTATTAGTTGTCATACGGGTTTTTCGGGCTCGTAATTAAATTCATATCATGCTACCCAGTAACTAGTTTGTGGAGGTCAGATAGGTAGTCGCTTCATGTAAAATGATATTCAACTGCATCTGGTTAGACTAGAAGCCAACCACAACCAAGTTGGGAAATGGCTAGGCAGATGATATTGGACAGTACAAATTGTGACCTCAATCGTCAAATTTTCCAGTATATATGGAGTGGATTATTGAGATGGAGCAGTAAAGGGCGCTCAAACTCAAAACTCAAACTCAAATCATTTATTTCAATTATACCATTTACAGGCACTTAAGAATTGTCAAGGAGTCGATCAGTGAGAAGAATGAAGCTAAGTACATGCCTATTCCAAAGCGTAGTAGGTACGTAGGTATAGGAAAAACGGGCAAGAAACTCCATGGGCACTCTTTTAAATTAAGTTGTTAAAAAATATATTATTTACATCTATAATGTTGAATTTATAACTAAATGTGAGAACTATATAAAAATAAAAAATAAAAACGTACACGTTAAAAGTGTCCGGAGTAGATAAAAAAAAATAAGCCATGCAGCTCACCGGCCGAAGCAACAATATACGATCGAAAAGAATGTGGCCGGATTTCTTTAGATCGAATTTTGTTGTTTCGTATCTCAATATGAAACTTTATAAAAGGTTATTATTAACATAACCGGGATATTTACCATGTTTATTCATTTTTTTCAGCTGTGTAAAAACCGAAGAAGTGCCGAAAAAAGTTCGCGAGCGGACACAGTGAGTTTCGTGTGTCGGGAACAGAATCGAGTTGCGAGTGACAGTGGTAGCGGTACTGAGTGCAAAAAACGAACAAGAAAGAGGGTAGACCGTTTTGTCTGCTCATAAACACCCACCCGCAGTGACTTCAGTTTATCCGTGATCATGGTGCTTGCAACAGCGCCGAAATATCGGGAACTCAGAAAAATGAAAAAAATGAATAAACATGGTAAATATCCCGGTTATGTTAATAATAATGTTAGTGACCATGACAGTTTAAAAATTTATAAAAGGTATTAGAAAATTCTAGACACACTTACCGAGGTTCCTTATTGAGCCGTTTTTCAAAATTCCTTCTCAGTCACGAGTTAAAGTTTTTAATATGTAGGTATTATCGAAGCTAACTCAAAAACTACCCAAGCAAAGTTAATAAAAATCGATTAATAACCATTTATAGCCCAAATGCATCTCATGACAATTCTAATAAGCCCAAACACGGCTAGGATACATTGTTTTATCACGGAGTTCCGGTGCACATCTTCCGGCTTCATCTTCAGATCAGTTCGATGGTACCATTTTCATCAGAATTATTTATTTAAATTTGCTTTATAGTCGCTTAACTACCTTAATCGAAATATCGCCACCCGTGAAATGCTTATCATTGAGGAGTTCCGTTGGCCATTTGTGGTCTTCTTCATCAGTTCCACTTCATCAAATGATACTAACTGAATGCAAATGCTTGAGTTATTGATAAAAATACAAAAATCGCTATATGTTTGCCTGTAAAATTTGAGGAGTTCCCTCAATTCCTCATAGATCCCATCATCAGAACTGGATTTTGAAAAAAATAGGACTAATCTGGAAGTATATCCTTTCAAATAAAAAAAGAATTTTCCAAATCGGTTCATAAACGACGGAGTTCTGAGGTAAAAACATTAAAAAAAATACAACCGAATTGAGAACCTCCTCCTTTTTGGAAAGTCGGTTAATAAAGGTTTATGTGAAAACTGCCCATTTTCTCGCTGACTGTAAAAGAATTCCTAATTTGTGAATTCAGAGGCCCTTGTGTGAGTTTATTTTAACCGTCTCGAATTTACGCATCGAGCGCGTTCAGCACTCCGATTGGTGAAGGGCCAATCGGAGGCCAATCGGAGCGCTGAACGCGCTCGATGCGTAAAATCGAGATGATTAAAAGAAACTCACACTAGAGCCTCAGATCTAAATGTCTCAAAAAGTTAAGGACAGTCTCTTTAGAACTTTTTAATTCCTGTAGCTACAACGGTTAAGTTACCTGTTAAAAATCAGTAGTAGTAGTAGTAAGTATATAATAATAATAATAAAAACTTTATTTCGAGCCAAGACTCATAAAGGGTTAGTAACAATGTTCTTACAACTACATGTTAGTAAACAACACAATACGGTGACATATGTAACTGACCACAGTGAACTATATAAGGACAGTCCACTCTGTCCGCTATCATTTTCAGAACCCTGTTGGGGCTGGCCATGACTTGTGCCACCATTGATGCAGCGCGCTTGCGCATTATAGCGTAAAAACAATCTACACGTGCCCCCGCAAACATCCCTGACGCACTGCAACGCCATGGCAACCCCATCAGTTTTCTGAATGCGTTATTAAATTGGACACGAAGGGCTCCGTACGATGCTCGCGAATACTTCTCCCACAGGCTGCACGTGTAGAAGGTGGTACAGAATGCTCTAAAGAGCGTCACCTTTACGTCTGCAGTACAACGTGCAAACCTGCGAGCCAACATATTTGCTCGCACGGACAGAGCCCTCCGTTCCCTTTCAATATCAGCATTGTCTTTAGGGTCAGTGGTGACCAAGTGACCTAGGTACTTAAATCGTTCCACTCGCTCAAGAGGAACACAGTTTAGCCGTATGGGAGGCACATCAAGGTCGTACTTGGTCCCTGCCTCAAAAACAATGAACTGACTTTTCAAAACGTTATACAGTAACCCATGTTCTGTTGCGTAGCGTTCACACGTGGCCAATAGTGTCCTAATACCGCCGACTGACGCGCTCAGCAGCACCATGTCGTCAGTATATATAACGAAGTTAAAAGAAAAACTATCTCAGCTAAGTAGGCTTTTCAAGTTTACGAATAATAGTCGACCAACTTAAAGCAGTTGAAAAACATGTGCCCCTATACAATCTATATAGGAGAGCATGTTTCTCAACTACAATGTTAAGTTTGTTCTTGGGATAAATTCATCTCAACTACGGAACCCTTCATTGTGCGTGGACCGACACGCACTTGGCCGGTTTTTTATTTACTTACATAGTAAACTTCGATGCATCGCTTGTTTATAAGGAAAACTGATCAAACATATGCTACGAACGTATCAAGGTAAACACGATTTTATGTAAAGATAACAAAAACGCCATTCGATACCAACATTCGCTAAATTAATAATTATAACTTTGTTTCGAACACCAACCCGCTACTTTTAGTGCATCAGACGTCATTGAACTCATAACTCGCATTACGCGTTAGTCTATACGAATAAATAAAATTGAGTGTCTGTTTGTAATGTCAAAATAACAGCTTTCAGCATTTTACTAAATGCATGTGAAACTATATACGGTTTTTTTTATTGTCTTTGTGTCGGTCTGTCTGTCTGTCTATTTGTTCCGGTTAATCTCGGACCAAAATCACATCCCATTATTGAGAATGCAAGTCACCCCCTGCTATTTTATCCATGTACAATAAAACATTGATCAGGCAGGGGCCATACCCCTTCCATAGTTTTAGGTAACCAGTTCATTTTAACCACCCAAACCCATAGTCCAATATCTTTGTTTCCATATCTTGCAATAGTCCTACACCAAGCGGGGGTTGTCCTTGGATGCACTTGCATAGTAAGTACGTACAGGGATAATCGTCGGTTGGTGTCTCATTTCATTAAAAACGTCTAACGGGCCTCTTCTACGAGCTCGCTTCGGCCCCTCGTACGCCTTCCAAAGGTCCGGGACCTGAGGGTGCCGATGTCAAAGGCATTAAAAAAAAAAACGTTTATTTGGACTTAATAAAATATAGCCTTCCTAAAAACTAGAATACAAACAAATAATGTAAGTGAGTAGACGGCTAAAACTATAATGAACTCCTGAGTTCCAAACGAGGTATAAACCTGCATCTTAAAAAAACCATTGCTCTTCCTTGGTAAATTAGGTGTAAAAACTTACAAATTACTTACATGACAATTCAGATTGTGATTGATAGTGAGTTACGCAATTAGGGCAGGTCACAAGGTATGACGGCACGAGCTTAAAAGATCTTCAACTTTCACATCTGTGTCGCAAGCAGATAGCTGAACACGGAAACGTTTCGAACAAAATGTTTTGTCCTTTAATCAGCAGCTTCTCGTCAAAACCCGCAGGTAGATTTCTCGGTCGCGTCACAACAACATTTTCCTCTTCGCCAACTTAAGGGCGCAACGAAGAAACGATACCTAATTGCGAAATAATTGCGTCTGTTTGATCCCTTACTGCATCGTTATTACTTAACCTTTAGTTATGCAATTAATACGTAAGATATTTAAGAGCTCACTCTATAAATCGTACACTTTAGAAACACGATTACTTGTAGTTTCCTCGATAGAAAAAAAATCCTAAGTCATCATCTTCCTGCCCTTGTCCCATGTTACTTGGGGTCGGCGCAACACGTTTTCTTATTCCATTCCCCCTGTCAACCGTCACTCTATCATTCACTCCCTTCTCTTTCATATCATTCTTCACACAATCCATCTATATTTTTTTGGGCCTTCGTCTCCCTCTCCATCCATCCACATTTATCTTCATCACTCTCCTCGTCACATGCGTTTCCTCCCTCCTCCATGCCAAACGACGTCCTTTCAACTTTTCTGTCACCGGCGCCACTTTCAAACTTCCCCTTATGTACTTATTTCTGACTTTATCCATTCTTGTCACTCCACACATCCATCTCAACATTCTCATCTCCGCTTCATGCAATCTTTTTTCATCCGTTCTCTTCACGGCCCAGCATTCCGATCCATACAATACGACAGGCCTTATCACAGACTTGTAGTTTCCTCGATAGAAAAAAAATCCTAAGTAATCTCTAAAAAAACAATATAAACGCCTTGTTTGGAGGCACACCGTCTGGTGTTAGTCAATAGCAGAACTCACCCCGCCCTAGGGCATAGGACAAATATGAATATATACCCGTATTTCCAAAAACAAAGGAATGTACAAGGACATAACTATACTCCATTTGTAATAAGATTAGACATTTAAGTAAACATTTTTACAGTCCGTTCAACCGATTTTGACTTCTATTGCGTTGGCGGCATGACAAATAGCAGTTGCAGTAAACAGTTGGTATTGAAACCACTTTTTTGCTTTTAATCTCATCCTACGGAATAGAAGTCAAAATCGGTTGAACGGACTCTAAAAAACATTTTTTTTAATGTCCGATGTTATTTCAAACGGAGCATAGCTGCTTAGGATTATCCACTTAAAACCAGCCATTGTTAAATCTAAAGTGGTTAGTTTTAATCTGAAAGTAAATAATAGGAGTCAGTTCTTAGAGCGATTGCTGAAACAAATAGCTCTAGCACTCATTGTTAAATATAGGGAAAGGGTGGATTTATTTACCTTCTCTGAATTTAATAATTGCAAAAAAAAACTGTTTACACTTGAACGGCCCTTTTTGGTGGATATATTTACTATACTCGTACAACAGTACACCATCATTAATTTAAAAGGGTGTACTTCATGAGCACTTCGATGGCTCCTAAGTATACTGAGTCAATTAACAAATTTCGGCAATTGTACTTTTTAGGATATTACAAACAATTAAATCATTTACTATCTACCTGTGTTAAAAACGTTCATATTATTAGAAGTACAGTTGACTCAGTATACTTAGGAGCCGTCGACTTATCTATCTTAATTTAGTCGAAATTCATTTAGCTCTTGCGTATAATTTCGTAACACCAATTTCATGTTAATTTGCTGACGGAGCCGCCTGTTCTACGCTTGTAGTTATTTATAGTTCATTCATTGAATGGCTCAGTGATACCATTCATTTATCATGGTCGCTGGTAGGTCGATATGGTTTAGTGTTTTATTGTTTAATCCTGTGTTCAATTACATCGGCCTCGCCATTGTATTCATGACTCGTTTCATGTAAACTCCAATTAATCCAGTAAACTCACTTTATACAATAATCAAGCTATTCTCGGGATCTGCTCAGTTCCTGGTTTTATCCGATATTTGTCCATCAAAATATTTATTTTTATTTTTTTATTATTATTATTATCGTTTATTTCAGGTATAAACCCATATGCATATCACAATGTATGTTGTTGAAATATTACATCACAATAAATTAAATTAAAATTATAATTAAATTACGGATGGTATTTAAAAGTACTTCAATTTTATTTAAAAGTACTCCCATTTCATTTACCTAATTTTGCCTGTGTTCCACCAAATATACTGAATGTGCACCAAAATATAACCTAACCTAACCTAACCTTTAATATTTGGTGCACGATCAGTATTTTTCGGGGAAGAATAAAATTTTAGAAATGCATACATAGATGTTCCTTAAGATTTTTGGTGAACACAAAAATATTATCCTTAAATTACATTATTAAAATTAAAATTTAAAAAAGAGCGTGTCAGACTTTTACTGACTAAAACCCACCCGTGTTCCTTCAGTTGCCTGTGTGCCAGGGCCACGGTATCCCTTTCGGACAAACCCGCAACCCTGGCAGGCACTGGTCCTGGCGGACCCCGTCAGTGCGTGCTGACATCTCTTTGAGGAGCGCGTGGAACGCAACGCGCCGTCGACCCGGGCCTGGTCCTTACCGGACGGCGAGCTGCCCATAGCTCGCCATCCACAAACACGTGCCTACAGTGGCTGGGAATCGGCTACCGATTCCCGCCGCCCAGGGCGTCTCCTGCGATGATTAGGGGCGTGAGGACGCACAGACTGCCGCGCCCTCACGCGTTTCGCCTTCTCATTCGCGAGCATTACTGCTTCGTAGAAGGAGGTGAATGCCTCCCATGCACTCTTCCTCCGGACCGCCAGGACCAGGGCCGGACGCGAGAGATCGCCGCCGCCGATTGCCTCCGTGAGGACATGGCGATGCTCTGCCCAAGCCGGGCAGACCTCCACCGTATGCTCCACCGTGTCCTACGGGCGATCCACACAGTGGTAACACCCGGAATCCTGAGGTCCTGGGGCGACACTTTTCCTCAACTAGCATCTGCCAAGACCATTAGGTATGCTATTATGTCATATCCATCACCGTGCTTCAATGTATTCCTCAGCCTATTTGTGATAATCTTAGTGATCTCTTGTATTTGTTGTTATTTTGTGTGACATTTTATAACATTCTAGCGACACAGGTCATTGGCAATTAATCAATTTTTCAAAAAAATTACAAAGCATGCAAATGTATTGTATTATTAAAACTCACATGTAAGGATGATAAGCAATATGGTAGGTAGATGAATAAAGGGGGCGGAGAGGAGCAGCTACGAGCATGTAAAACATAAATACTGTCATAGGTGTCGCTCCCTGGTACGTCACAAACGAGAGAATTCACAAGGTTTTATAGATAAAAACTGTCAAAGAGGAAATCAAAGTTAATATTACCACATAAAAAAAAAGGTTAAAAGTTCACCCAAATCAACTCGCAATGGAACTCATGTCAAACCCAGTTACCTTCACAAGACTGAAAAGAAAGGCACCCCAAGACTTATTTACAACCAGCATGAATGAGCTGTAGTATTGATCGGATGGGGCAGTGGCTTCATACCGTGCAACTTTAGCAACCATAATCTACCTATTGCTGAATGTCCCAGGACAGATTGCATTAAACAGAAGGAATAAAATAAAAAAATAGATGTTGCGTGTTGGTCAATGTTCTAGTCGATATCTGACAGAGGTGCAGTTTTTGGAAGGACACCGTCTGGTGTTAGTCAATAGCAGAACTCGCCCCGCCCTAGGGCATAGGAAAAATATGAGTACATATTTCCAAAAACAAAGGAATGTACAAGGACACAGCAATACTCCATTTGAAATAAGATTAGGACATTTCAATAAACCTTTTTTACGGTCCGTTCAATCGATTTTGACTTCTATTGCGTTGGTGGCATGACAAATGGTAGCTGCAGTAAACAGTTGGTATTGAAAAAACTTTTTTGCTTTTAATGTCATCCTTATGCCTACGGAATAGAAGTCAAAATCGGTTGAACGGACTGTAAAAAAGGTTTTTTTTTTTTTCAAATGGAGTATAAATACGTAAAGGTTTTCAAGTTTAAAAAATATTGCCAAATCGATAAAAGTAGGTACCGTTAAGACAATCGAGCCCCAATGGGTTCCGATTGTAAGTCGTTATACTGAAGCCCGGAAGTTCATTAACCTAAGAATTTAATTGGTATAGCCACGATATAGCTCACTAATTGAAAGGAAACTTAGAGTTGGAAGTTGCTTTGCGGCAGTTCCGATATTCAGTCTTATCTAGATTGAACTCAATATGGAAGGAAAAGGGTCTGATAACGAGCCAATGATTAGTAGTAAGAAATAAGAATGAGTAAAATCGGTTAATGTTTTAGCAATAACATAATTTTATCTACGGGATTCAAGACGTGTTCAAAAGAAAAAAAAAAGTGAATACAAGCTTCTCCCAAACATTTCCACATTGGTTTTTCTGGGCCAGTCGCAGATATCCCAAGTAGCGACCCGTGATCTTCACCAGTCTATCTAGAAGGAAGACGTCCAACGCGGGGAGCGATGTCAAATAAAATTAATAACAAAAAAAAAATCCTTATACTTTCTCATTCTTATCAATATCTTAGTCATACACAACACAAGCGAAACGTAAATATTTACTAAACTTATCAGCAAACATTTTTAGGTGAACTGTGATAAAATTCCCGTGTCCGACATTGATAACATGCCAGTTAAAGTAAATAGAACCCACGGTGTTTATTTGTGGGCTTACAAAACCCAAATTATCTTTATTCATGGTTGGAAGTGTTGGAACATTCCCAGGCGACTTATCAATAGTTTCTAGGTTTAACTGAAATGGAGCAGATACAAATAGTAAATATGTATTTCTATGACTGCAGTATGTTTACATAACATTCAACGATGTATTAGCTAAGTTCCTTTGAAGGAGTAGGTAAATAGAATTGGTGGACCTACTTAATGTAGGTACCTACGCCGCAATTCGCGCAATGTCGTGGCCGGGCCGTAATTCAGGATAAGTCTATGGCCACTTATTGGGATCAATTCCAAGTTCTTGGCTGCTGTTGATACTGATGGCATAGGAAACAAAAATTCTACCTGACTCGGATCCAGTTTGTATTTGAATTCCATTGACAGAACAACGCCCATTCATAACATTCTCTATGAACATTATACGTGAGTGAACCATATTCCATTATCTATTAAACGCATTGTGTGGGAAATAATACAATTGTTTCAGATTTGTTTCCTGTTCATTGATAGTGTGAGTAAATACAATAATATTTAAATAACAATTATTTATTTATCTTCATACGTAAGGGAGATATTACACTATCATTTATGAGACAAAGATATATACTAACATGACAAAGTGACATACTTAATTAAGAATCATTTGTGAGGTTCGGTTATTTAATTTATTTAAATGTCTATTTGGATAAAAGATATAATCCTATTTATGAGTCTAAATATATATAATATGATAGTGTTATATCCCCCTAAGTAATCACAATCAGTCCGGATGGTTAACGCCAGACTGTTTCCCAATCTCAATGCGTCATCAGAATGTGGCAGTGAATCGAATCGTTTGACGCGTATGAGTCAGGACGATTGAAGTTAATTGACTGTTCAAAAACCATTGAAGGATTAAAGCTGCTGAAAATAGACAGAGTTATAAGTGGTCTGTTATTTAAAAGACTGGTTACATGGGTTACGGCAAACTATACAGGCTGTTTTTGCAATAGTGAAGAGTGTGATTCTACCCGTCGTACTGGTCATACTAAACAACACTTCCTATTAAACCTAAAGTTAGGGATATGTTTTTCTTCTGAAATTCGTACAATGTGTCTGTTGTCTCCTTTTGTAGAAATAAGGAAGAAGTATTCCTAGGTAACTTTCATCGTTGACGAGGTTTCCAAAATCTTCGAAAGAATAGTTGCCGAAAGACTCGTTGAGCATCTATCACGTGTTAATCCCGACCTAGTCAATTGTCAGTATGGCTTCCGGCAACAGCGTTCTACTGTGGATTCCATCCTACGCATCAGCTCGCTGTCGGAACAGGTGGTGGCTCGGGGTGGGATGGTGCCGGCGGTATGTTTGGATATCGTTAACGCTTTAGGATGAGATTAGGGCGGCACTTCTACATCACAGAGTGCCTCCTTATCTACAGTGCATCGTCGGGGCCTGCCTTCGCGACCGGCACCTTCGTTCTGTGGGTCGGGATGAGATGGTAGCATTCATTGCAGGGAGATCATGTGTTGGGTTTCGCAGGGGCCAGTTTTAGGTCCTTTCTTGTGGAATCTCGCTTACGATGTGGTCCTACGTGTCGGCCCCTCCGTTGTCGTTAATGTCGTTTGCTACGCGGACGACACCCTGATGTTATCCGGCGGGGACACCTTCGAAGAGATCATCCAACTTGCCGAGCTCGGAGTGGCAAATGTTGTGGCGACGATCCGCAGGCTGGATCTACAGATAGTGCCTCATAAAACTGAGGCGCTTTGGTTCCACAAACTGCCGATGAGCAGAGAGCCACCCAGCTCGTTGGACAGAGTTAGAAATGCGCAAGTCCAGGTGGGTTGATACATTAAGTATTTCGGCCTAACCCTGGACGGTCAGTGGGGCTTCGAAAAGAACTCCGAGCGCCTGGTTCCCCGCATCGGGAAGGCAGTTGATGCTTTGCACAGACTGTTGTCCAATCTTTGTGGAACTCGAGAAGAAGTTCGCTGCCTCAATGCCGGTGTCGTGCGATCGACGGTTCTTTATGGGGCACCTATTTGGTCAATTAGGCTATCAGGTGCCCGACATGACTGTAGACTAAAATCAACAGCCTGCAGCGGAAAATAGCTATTCGTATCGGACGAGGATACCGAATTGGATCCCTTGAGGCGGCAACTCTCCTGACACGGTTTCCGCAGCTGGATATCTTGGCGGATATGGACGCGGATTCTGCGGCTGAGGCGGCAGGAACAGCGACACGCGCTCGAGCGGTGGCGTGACCGGCTACAACAGCCTCAATATTCCGCAATATTTTATGAAAATTTTAGCTTAATTAAATAACACAATATTAAAACAATGAAGTGCCAAAATACCACATTTGAAAACACCGTCCAACTCAATGACTATATACTAAACTTCTAACTGAACGAAGACACATGTTTCAACAAATGAACTAATTTAAATTAAACTTTCAAATGGTTAAAGAAATAATTTTCGTTTTTCTCGTCACATGATGTTGATTTATTCAATGATGAATTGACCTAAACAACTAGGCAATCTGCAACTTATTGAGTTCATGTTGGAAGCCAATCCATTCAAAATGCCCATTGGAAAGCGTAGTTGCTAGTCTATGCTCCCGTTTCTAGTGTGGATTGGCCATGACTGTTTTTTTTTTTTTTTGGACCGATGACTTGTGAAAGAGACGTGTCCAGTAGTGCTATTTTATCAAAATCTCACGGTGAAAACTTAGGTGAAGTGAGTTTAAAGTGAGCTGTAATTCCGATTGACACTATTGACAGCTCACTCCACACTCACTTCACCTACGTTTTCACGGTGAGATGGTTACAGAATAGCACTGCTGGAGAGGAGACCGTGTATCGGCAAGCATAGTGTGGGACGCTCCCCAACTAAATGAACCGACGACCTTAAAAAGGTGGCTGGGACAGACTGGAATGTGTTGTGGCGCAGCCTGGGAGAGACATAACATGTCCGACGGTGGACTGCGGTGCTGTACTAATTAATTGATAAAATTCTAAATAAAAAATCATCATTAGAACTACAAATGATAAATGATTTTATTTCCGTAACCTACTTACAGAAATAAAATCATTTATCATATTATCATTTATAGTTCTGTATACAGGCGCAAGAGAAAATTCCTGATGACGATGAAATCTGTCGTAGCTGACAATATCATTATATTTGGGTTATACCGTAAGTCCCATTTAATTAATATCTGTTATCCACAACACAATACAATGCAGTCTTTCAGCTGTTTATACATTTATACACAGCATTTCATATTATTCTGGTGACTCACTCACTGAGTTGGCTAAGTATTATTTTGTTTGATGTATTATCATATTGTAGTGACAACAGTCTGTTCACTATTTACTTTGCTACTCAACACTTGTTTTATGAGTCGTTTCAAAGCGACTACTCAGGTATTATTGTATGAATTGATTGATACTCGTATTATTCCCTCTGTAATATGAATGCGATATAACTTATTTACTAACAAAATCAGCTAATAATGTTAGTGGGAACAATCCCAGGCTGGCAGCCGCATTTAGATTTTACAACGAAATTGTTTATTTTTATTTTAATGAACGAATTTCTTTAAGAGCGGCCAACCCGTCATACTTTTCATACTCGTACAAACGCTCGTACGTGATTATGGCGTTGGAACACATCTTTCAATGAAAATGTTGAACTAATTGGTATAATGTGCACTATATCTAGGTTTCTATGGCAGCAAAAAAATTAAATTTGGAGAAACAAATTCGGTATAAGCCTCCAAAAATCTGCTTTTTTCACACATTTTATCTGAACTTTGGCCGTCCATAATGTACTCATAAATTGTAAAAATAAAGAAAACATATCCATAGAAACATCGCACATGTAATGGAGATCTAAATAACACACATTTATTTCACAAACTTGTAAGGCTTTCTCAAAAACACGTATTTCCTGGAACAAGTTTTATGAAATTTCCACACACTATTTTTCGTTCAATGTTATTGCGTTCTCACTTGCCTGTTAGCATTAACATTGCGCTGGATGAAACAACAAGCTTTTCAATCATGCTCGCGTTGACGATAGACGGACCGGGAAAGGCCATCTTAAGAGCGTTGTCACCGGTCCACTAGCGCCACTCCTTTAAAAACATTATCTCGTGACTAGTGCTTCCAAAATTACGGATTTGCTAATTACGTAACTAGTTACGCATTTTGATGCTTCAATTACGTAACTACGTAATTACGTACTTAACTGTTTTGATTTTTTAAAGCACGATAAATTCTGGGCTTATTACGTATTTTAGAAGTAAAAAATCAAACAACTTCAAATGAAAAAAATTATAATATTAAGGAATTAAAAGTAAATTACAGATTAAAATGATAATTTTAAAATTAAACTCAAAATCAAAATCGTCAATCAAATCAAAATGTAATATTTTGATTTGATTGACGATTTTGATTTTGACTAAATTCAATCAACAATTCAAACAAAACATGTACCACGCACAAATGGTTTAAAAGTAAGAAACAATATAAAATATGGTTATTTTTCCAATCTTTGTTCTTGATAATATGATCTCATAAATGATAACGAATGCAATGTTCTGTCACCAAGGGAACTTCTTAGTTTAGAACAAAGATAGCCGGCAGAAGAAAATGCCCGTTCTGCTTCAACACTAGTAGGCATTATACATAGTAAATAATTATAAGCTGCTGTTAGGAAAACTTCACGACCGCCGCCAGTGCTATCGTAGATACACATTTCAACTCTGATGATGGATTCAAGATCTGTGTTTACTCCAGATTTGTTTACTGTAGACATAGTTTTCTGTATTTCTTTTTCTAGTTGCTGTGCAACAGTCAACTCGTCGCCACAACCATCATTAGCATCATTGTCATCTGCTTCGGAATCTAAACTCATTTGTGTACTTGTAGGCGGTGTAAATTTGAGCCTTTCTAATAAGTTTGCAACATATGTTCTAATATAATCCGACGTCGGTTTTGTAAAAGTTTCTGTTTCTTCGGTTTTATAATATTCTTCATTATTATGCAAATACTGCAAGACACCAGACACATTTGTTCGCCTTTCTTTTATTCTTTTTCTAAGGGATACAGCAAGCTTGTCACTGAGCCCATTGGACTGAGCATCAAGCTTATTTAACATAAACTGAAGCGCAGCATCTGCTGCTAACAAATTCGAGTCACGGCGACACAATGCCATCACTGTAGTTTTTATTATATCTAAACTATGATGAATGTTATGTAGATCTTGTATTTCTGTGTCTGTGAAACTTATATTTGATTTTAAGTCTAATAAAGCCTTAAATAAACTTGATTTCAATTTCAGAAATCGTCCAACCATATCTGATAAGCTGTTCCATCGCGTTTTGCAGTCTAGTATAAGATCGAGGCTTTTACCATGCTCTTGTAAAGAATATTTTTGCAACAAATCGGTCTTCAGTGGTGATTTTTTGAATGATTTAACAAGTTTTCTTACTTTTACTATAATATCTTTGTACAGAAACTCTGGTTCTAGAACTCTAGGTACTTCTATGAAAAGTCCGCCATCGTTTTCTTCAATTTCTTCAGTGTCAGTATCTGAAGCTTCATCTTCTAGTTCTGGTTCAGTAGTTGTACTTTTCCGTGTCTTATATAATACGTCCAGCACTGCAAGTTGTATTCCGTGAGCAAAACACAACTGATGGTGACCATCAAAATTTTTGCCCATTTTAACCATAACACTGGCTCCGTCCGTTGTGAATGCAATTATATCTTCAAGTTTCAAATAAAAGTCATTTAGATGATTTTCTAACAGTACAGTTCCAACGTGAGCTGGCATTGAAACCTTTATCCTTACTAGTCCTAAATTTTTATATTTAGCTGGTTCTAGGTCTTTATTATGAATATTTATATTCATATACCTCCGGTTCCGGGTAGAGGTCCATTCATCAAACGTTATAGTAAACCGTTTTTTTTGGGACTTCATATCTTTAAACTGATTTATTAATTGTTTTTTTATGGCACAACTCTGTTCCAGGACAATTTTGGTAATAGTTGAAGGAGATTTCGGTAGATCATAGCCAGATTTTTTGAAAACATACCTTAGATCTTCAGAAGTACAAAATTTGCTTAATGGGATGCCATCCAATGCTGCCATTCTAGTCACTATAACGTCCAAGGAATACTCAGTGGAAAAGTAATCCGTTAGTTTAGTTTTCTTCGATGGAGGTTCTAAACTTTTTCTTGCTTGAAAGCACGATGAAGTACTTGCCCTTTGCGCATCTTGCTCTTGTGACATCTCGCCAATATGTTTAGCACGCATATGTGTATGTAGTGCTCCAGTAGCACCACCAGGAGTCTTCAAATTTTTTTGACAATGTTTACATTGGACACTTTGCCCATTTTCAGCCCTCAAAAAGTGTTCCCATATAGCTGATTGTGTGCGTTTGTTCAAAAACTCCTTATAAATAGTCTTCTTTACTGCAGACCTAAAACAATATATAAATATTTCATAATTTAATAGTTAGGTAATACATATAAATAGCATCTATAGTTAGGCACTACACTTAAAACGGGATACATTTACATACGTACCGTGAACTCATAATCAATGTCTATTTGCACAGACATCTAACAAGCAACAATAAAATAAAATCGCACATATTTTTTTTTTTTTTTAAACGTCGCACCACACTAGGAATTACTGCTGTATCGTGGGTGCACTCACAATCATGTAAACTAACATACACAAGACACCCAGACCCGGAACACCTATCTGTAGGTCATACAAATATTTGTTCCGTACGGGAATCGAACCCGTGACCCGCAGCGCAGCAGCCAATCACTCAACTACTGCGCCAACCGTGCCGTCAACAATATAAAATCAACTACTAAATTATATGTATAAACTCTCACACAATACCCTAGAAACAAAGTAAGTAGACAAGTAAAGTAATGTTAAAATAGGTACTTACATTTTCGTTGAAGTATCTCTACTCGTGTATGGTGATATCTACTTAGAAACTTGTAATGAAAAGCTTCTGAAAACCAAGCGTCAAACTTTGCGGCACATACACAAAATCACAAAAGTCAATAAAATAAGCTTAGACCAGGCAGGACAGTATCTCGCAGGTGTACGTAAGACGACTGAGTACCGAGTATTGAGATTGTTTCTAAATTCACGAAAGTAAAGAAAAATGTAGGGAGTTCCCTTAGCTTGCTCAATCCACAATATTAAACTTTATTATCTACGAGGTAGATCAAATACTTGCGAAACACTTATAAACTTTGATTGTGTTACGTACCGAACTATCCACAACCAACGGGGATTCCCTTCGTTTCCCGATTGGTCAACAATGAACTCTATTCTGTACGACTAAGAAATTAAATCTTGCGGACTCAAATTGGAAGTTATAAAATAAACCCCGGGAATTCGGGGGATACCCACAGAAAGGGTTTTGGTGTTGTCATAATGTAAGTCGTAGGTTAACTAAATTAAGGTAAATTGTAAATACACAGATAAACCCATGCCTTTTTCCCATGGAGTAGGCAGAAACTATAGAACTAAATAAATGGGTACCTAAATTAATTAATATTATCCTATAGTTACGTAATTACGGACTGCAGCTCTTCAGTTACGTATTTGTGAGATTTCTAAAATCTGTCCGTAATTACGTAATTGCGTAATTACGTAATTACGTAATGGAAGCCCTACTCGTGACTGAGAAGGAATTATGAAAAACGGCTCAATCAACTATATTGGTAAGTGTGTCTAGAATTTTCTAATACCTTTTATGAAGTTTCATATTGAGACACGAAGCATGCGCGATCTAAATAAAAACGGCCACATTCGTCTAGATCGTATTTTGTTGCTTCGTGGAAGGTTTTTTTTTTTTTAATGTGGACAAGCGAATAATAAATCTAAGTTTCAAATGTCAAAAGTTTTTGTTTTAAATCATACGTGAGAAAGAACTTCGTTCCTGACGGGGGTCCCCCGATCGCACTTTTTTTTTTTAAATTGTTAGGAAGTACAAATATATTATTTATATATATATATTCATCCTCATCCTCATCATACACTTTGAGTATGCAGTTGGTAGTGAGTGCCTCAGCTGAATCACCCAATATCACCATTTAGCTGGAAGTCATTGTCACAATCCATACTATACTATATACTATAATATTATAAATGTGAAAGTAACACTGTCCGTCTGTCTATCTGTCTGTCTGTCTGTCTGTATGTTACGTTTTCACGCCTAAACCGCTGAACCGATCGTCATGAAATTCGGCAGAGATATAGCCTGGGATGTGGAGAAGGACATAGGCTACTTTTTTACGCGATAACCGACATCCACGCGGGCGGAGCCGCGGGCAAAAGCTAGTAATTTATATAACGTCGCAGCGCTGCGGAATCTCCACTGTTCAATGAATGATGCGAGTGGTCCCCTACGTCACAGAGCAAAGAACTTTCCCCCTTTTCACTAGTGACACTCATGCGCAATTATTGCCACAACGATGTACTCCGGTGATGCGGAAAGTCATTGGATTAATTTAAACTGTTTGCTTTAGTCAGGCTATGACGCACCAGCTTCTACGAAATTTCAAGACTACCTATTAGACGTAATATTACTTAGCTTTGTCCGCCTTCCCTGTCGTATGGAAGAACGACGTGCAGGCAAAGTTATACCTACAAGTCAAATAAGTAAGTGCAAACGACTACCTACCTAATTTGCCGAAGAGGTAGTCAACAATGGATAACAATATTCTGTGATGCCTTTGGTATACCTACATAGATATTCCCCAAAAACATTAAATCATTTTTCTTGAAAAATTTGATTTTTGCGATAACCGGTTTATTCCCCGGGGACGTCGATTTCTAAAAATGTCAAAAACTTAAGGTCAATATTCGTGTGTTATGTGAGCAGTTGTGTTGTAAGAATGGCTGTTAGAGTAAAATGCACCGTTAGATAAGTTTCACGACGTAATACAATCGTCATAGTTCTAACGGTGTTATAATTATTTAAAAAATATTTTTAAAGACACCAAAGCTTTAATCATCAGCACACTCTTAAACGTAAAACTTTAAAAAGGTTTTTTTGGGTTGAATCTTAAACCAAGTCGTCTGAATTTGAGGTCTCTGTCGGTTTTGGATTGGTGGCAGCTATAAAATATTTTTACATATTAATGTAGGTAATTATCAAAGTTAACATTTTAGTGTTTTATTGGGTGCAGGAGCGAGCGAAGCAAGCCAACAAAGACCCCGCCATCCCCTTCGTGGTTTTTTTACCCATTCAGATATAGGAGCCCGGCGAAGCGAGGCTCCGTCGCCTACACCTTGGTTTTATTGCTTGCTCCCCTCCCCCTATATTAAAGCAAATTTTCGCAGAAATCATTCAATATTTTTATTATGTTACTTTAAAATTTAATATAAGAAAAACTACGCACCTCCGGCGGGAGTATAAGGGGGGAGGGGGCGAGTCCCTACCCATTTTTTTGCCCATTATTTTCCATAGGAACCTACTACGCTTTGGAATGGGCAACTAGCTTCATCTTACTGACTGAACAACTTCTTGAAAAGAAATGAATCGAAAATGACAATCTTGACAATCAGAAGTGCTTGTAATTGGTTTATTCAAAATAAATGCTTTGAGTTTCAGTTTGAAGAAGAATGTAAACTTTTCTAGTCGATTGAATCGATCGATTTGTTCGAAAAAAAATCAAGTTCATGGGATCGGCGCTTAGTATGACAATTATTACACATTCCTCCGTCTCAGTGATATAAACATTGGTGGGAGGAAATACCAAAATTAGTGGTAACCATAAATGAGAGTCAGACGAGGCCCAAAGTTGCCGTTGAGTCATATACATGAGCCCTCTGCGGTGCTCGGGGCCCTAGAGTCAATGGGCCATACGATGGGGCCCAAGTCGCCCACTCCATATCAACCGATGTTTGGAAATGTATCATAAACCCAAAAAATAAGGCACACTAAAGATAGGTATACCGACACAAGTATTGCATGTAGCAATACCTAGCCTAATAGAATTCAATGGTGATTTACGTCAAGTGTTATCTGATAGCAGCTTATCATTTAAGTCCATAAGTCCACTAATGGGAGGTTGATGCCACCGCTATTTGCTTTTTCAGATTTCCGGTTACTTCTCAAATCATCACAATTCTGAAAAATTACACACAAACATACACCACAGCTGACCACACACAAACACATTCTGATTTCCGACAAAACAATGGTGTTGTATACATGAAGCTATAAGGTACTGGTTTTTACGGGTAACTCACTTCGCACTCATTCAGAAACGCATTGCTATCACATTTTTCTCCCACCCAATATGGCACTTAAAAAAAACTCGGTAAGTAGTGGCCAGCACATAAATCTACACGAAACTGACAAATTTCACCAAACGATTTTAAACTTTAAAATGTTGATGATGAGTTCAAAATCGAACGAGAAAATTGGACAGTTTGTCAGTAGCTTGATGTGTTGGCCACCGTACATATTGAAAATTAACGTCTTCCTTTTCAGTAGCTATAACTGTTAGCACATTTATTTAAATGACACTGATGTATACTCTTAAGTGAACTGGGTATCATATGCTGTTATCAAGTTACATTTCCAGGATATATGTTATTCCTTTGTTACGGCGGAGGTCAGATAGGCAGTCGCTTCATGCAAAAACTGATATCCAGCTACATCCGGTAAGATTGGAAGCCAACCCAAACATAGCTGGAAAAGGGCTATGCAGATTGATTTATATTATTTATTCTTATACCGTCATATTATCTGCTACAATAATTCGAAAGAAAACTCACTTAACTAGTATTTTTCCAATTTACTACAATGGCTTCCAGTTTACTATACGATGTTCATCTGTAACTATTAGATATACATCTAAAGCAGAAAGAAACAAAAAAGTCTAAAATAACAAATACCGGTACAACAACGCTCAGTTTGAACCAGCTGGAACCAGATGTAAGCGGCTAGAACTATGTAACTACATTTTATAATAAGTATTCTTTAGTTGATTTCTAGGGTTCCGTAGTTACCCTTATAGTTTCGCCATGTCTGTCTGTCTCTGTTACATCTTATTTTGATTGATAAGTCACACAGTAGGCACTCCAATCAAGTTATTGTTTTATAGCTACAATAGCCCAGGTGCAATGACTGGATAGCGAGAAGTTATTATAACCTATACTTGCTTGTACTTATCTCAAATTATGGCTTTCACCACTTTATTGATCGAACAGTTGCTTCCGTGTAATGAAGCCAACCGCGGAATGTAGAAAATAATGCTAATTAAACATTGACATATATATTACTGTAATTAAATTATTCTGTTAGGAAATTCCGCGTATTGAATGAACACCGTCATTGAGACAAAGTAAAATTAAATACGTTCGGTTAGACTCAGATCTGGCATATCATTTGACTAGTAAGTTTATAGTAGTATTTTCCTTAGTTCCACTTCTGGGAATAACAGGATTCAAGATGTGAATATACGTGGCTCAAAATGTAAATACCTAAATAATTATATTGAAGTAGATAGCCTAAGTTTCGGAACAAAAACAAATCAATTTAAATTATGTATTTTTAATTAAAAACATAAATATCACAATAAATGTTTCTTACAGGAATCACCTTTAAAATTGTAAAATACGGATTAGTTTTAGTAATTTTGGCATTAAAGGTCAGAGATAAGATATCTCCAAAATGAAAAGTATTGAATATATTTAAAGTGAGCCAAAAATATACAAGTCGAATTATGTTAAATGGAAAGGCTCTACCAAGTTCAACATTAAGTAAGTAAACGTCTGGAAATAATTACAAAAAGTTTCTTAAAAACATAAAATGACATTATCACAACTATGTATGAAAGGTCTCCTGTCTTCAAGAGTACAATCAAATATTTCAACATGGCATTCACAACACTTCACATTTTTAGACATTCGTAATTTCTAGTCAAATTAGAAACTTTCTCCATTATTATCCTTATTAAATTTAAGTTATATCAGCCGTGAAATTTCAGTGTTTCAAATGAATCATATTTTTGAGAGCACCTAATACAAAATAAGTTTCAAAGTGTTACACTGATCAATAAGTACCTCCCAAATTGAGCAATTTCTGGCAGAAATGTTAAGCAAACAAAATAACTATACAATACTACATAATAAATAAGGTACCGGTACACAAAATACTAAACTAACAGATCTGTTCTGGGTCTCAGTTTCATAATTATAAAAAAAAAAACAATTTGATATCGAGATCTCGAATGTTCTAGCAAACGTCTATGGATAAGTATCTTTGCAAATTACTTCATTAGAAGAGCTGAAAATCATGTTTTTATTTAAGATCTCCTTGAAAAAGGCTAATAACATTCATACTGTCAATAAAATTCCTAATTAACACCAGAAAATGCAAATAGGTAGATAACGTTCTTATACATACAAGTCAGACACAACTCAGCTGCTTGTAGTTAAACAAATCATTACATTTTGGTGTTCCAGACACCATAAAATTATCTTAATAAGCTACACAAAACGCTAAAACAGCAGCTACTATTGTAAACATAGGTCCATTGCGAGCTGCCGAATTTTTACGTTGTATTGACTTATCGGCGTATGTCTGTAATAGACCACATGGCACACTCTTCCTCATGTTGTGTGTTGGACTGTTACGAATCAGGAAGCACTGCATCCCTGGTGTCACTTCCACGGCCTTTCCTTTCACATCCAAAGCATTCACGAGTGTCGTATTTGTCGTAGTGGTCGTCACTACTGAAGAAGTCACTACACCGTTTTGCGCCAGTGCGCCTGTTACATTTTGGGTCACATTCAAAGGACTTCCAGGTACCACGGGAACACCAGGTACTCCTGTCGCATTCACGGGGACTAACGTTCCATTAGGTAGCATTGCGTACAGGACGTTACCTATCGCCGGCGTCACGGGTCCCGGCGTCGACGGGTGTTCCGCCATCATGTTAGTCGTATTCATAACAGTCGTATTTGTCACTGTGACCACTGATGTTGTCGTATTGGTGCCTGTAGTGCGTGCTTGAGCTTGATCTTGTAAAATGAAGCTGCTTATAATCTGGCAATCTATTTTCGTCTCCTCGTAGTCACCGTTGTCTTTTTTCACTGCAAATTTGCACACTTCGCCCGGTTGTGGCGTGTATTGCGTTCTGCCTGCTGAATGCCCGCTGGCTGCATAAGCGGCGACACCGAGAGTTCCAAGGTTGAGTAGCGCCAGACCGGCTAGCAATGTGCCGTATTTACTGCCTGAGTTTTTGTATTGGTAAACGTATGTTGGGGGAGTGCCATGATACACTGGGTAGTGCTGCGGTGGTCCACCGCGGACAGGACTGTAGGAGATCTGCTGCGGCGGGCTGTAGTGATAGTTGTGGATATTTGTTGTATGATGTACAACAGGTTTGTTTTGTCCGTGACCGCTACCAGATAGACCGCCGCCAGAAGATGGATAACCGTGACTGCCACCAGAAGATGGATAACCGTGACTGCCACCAGAAGATGGATAACCAGGTTTTGCTCCAGATGATGGATATGAAGACCCACCCCCAGACAAGCCGCCATGACTTGGCGGATATCCATGAGTGCCGCTGGGGCGTACACCCCCTGACGAGGGATAACTATGTCCCCCTGACGAGGGATACCCATGTCCCCCGCCAGACAGCCCTCCCGTGCGGTGACCGCCGCCGGATAAGCCGCCCGATTTAGGATAACTGTGTCCACCACTAAAACCTCTCCGCCCCGATATTGGTTCTAATAGCACAGCTAGTAGAAAAGCGTACAACAACGCACGCTTTGGGTTAAACATTTTGAAAGACACAATAACTACACAACACGTCCACCATCAACACTCGTGCGCACTGAACTGAAGTGAGGCGCGGGCGCGCGTCCTGTTGCGCTTCGATAGTTCGATGACGACACGAATACTAACTTGTTTTATTTGTAAAAATGTTGCCACGCTCTAGATATAATGCTCCCTTCAAACATATTCTACTTTCTTTTTGCTCTATGGCGAATTGATGATTAGGAAACATTATTATTAACATAAGCGGGATATTTACCATGTTTATTCATTTTTCTGAGTTCCCGATATTTCGGCGCTGTTGCAAGCACCATGATCACGGATAAACTGAAGTCACTGCGGGTGGGTGTTCAGTTTATCCGTGATCATGGTGCTTGCAACAGCGCCGAAATATCGGGAACTCAGAAAAATGAATAAACATGGTAAATATCCCGCTTATGTTAATAATAATGTTAGTGACCATGACAGTTTAAAAACTTATAGGAAACATTATTCAAATAAAAATGATTATTGCGCTTTTTGATTTGGCTAGGTTGTAGATTACCGAAGACAGGTGAGTGACAGTCACAGAGTAGGTACATTTATATAAAGGGTCACAGTATGTAGGTAAGTCAAAACGAAAACTCTATGGTTAAAACCTTTATTCCAGCCTATAAATATTAAAGCAGTTAATACAAAAGAGGTTATTTCTGATAAACATCATTTTACAATTTAACAAATCATAAATAATTTGTAAAAAACGATATTGAAATTTACCTAAAAAATATAATTAGAGTAAAATGTACCTTACAGTCAATGCAAGGACGTTAAAATGAAGGGAAACCAAAATGACCAACATCGTAGTCACATATCTATAGCACTTAATCAAATACCTGTTATTATAATTATTTTTAATCCGACTATTTGATTGTTTCAAACAAAAACATTCATTTTCTACAAACCAAAGATGTGAGTTTACCCTAAACTCAAGGAGAAGAAAAATATTATATGACTCAACATTTAAAAAGTGTCGTAGTCTTAGCGCCCGGGACAAGTTAACAAACGCAGGTGGCAAACGTGCCAACTTCTCGGAAGGGAAACACCAAGGTACAGACAGTGACGTAGTACCGTCCTACCCTACCAGTATTCGTCAATTCGTGAATCCATTGTCGTCATTGGCAGTTACCGGCCGCGGCCGTGGGACGTGTTAAGCAACTATGCGTAGATATTGCTGTCCTGCTCACCTCCCCCGTTTCATAACTTCAAGATGTAGTGACTCGTGATCTGTTTACATCGGATCTTCCCCGGGCCGTTTACTAACAATAGTAGTAGTGAGTCATAGACTAGTAGTGACATCTAGCGGCCTCGACGCGAAATTGTGATGTAAATATCACGTCTACCACCAACAGAAAAGTACGTTAGCTTGTGGTAATACCGCATTGGCAATGTTAACTGTAGGAGCGTTAGTTATTTATTAGACAGAGGCCTCTCTCTATAGTTTCCAATATTGATAAAGTGCCGATTGTTCTTAGAATTCTTTAGGTTCTTATGTATTGTAAATTAAATAGTTATTAAATAGTAACGAGCCCCATGATTATAATTGTCTCTTTAAGTAGGTACTTCATTAATAACTGTTGAAGTTATTACGTAGTTATCTGACCTAATTAATTATAACTAACGGCTGCCCGGCTTCCCCAACGTGCATTTTCTAAAATAAAAGTCAGCTATCTGCCAGTGAAAGTCTCGTCGAAATCGGTCCAACCGTTTCCGAAATTAGCCGGAACAAACAGACAGACAGAGAAAAGTTTTTTTTTAAATTTAATTTTGTACTTCCATAATGCATTTAGAAAAAAGTTGTTATTTTGACGTTAACCTAAATATGAAGATATATAAACAAGTCATGTCGTTAGCTGGTACAGTTACAGCTGTGTACGTTATTATTTATTTCTAGAATATAATTTTATTGAGCGTTGTTTGGCTACCATCGTGTATTCAGAAATAGCTGCCAAAATACAATTACCTACTAAAAATATTTGGCGTCAAAATGCTTTTAATTGGTAATTGTACCTATAGAAATAAATATAATATATATAATATTTTTATAATATATTATATATTTTTATCTGACATAAATATGTCAGCCAAACCATCTCCAGCAAAACAAAATTCTGCCAAAAAATTAGTATTTTCTCAGAAATTGTGTTAGTGTGCGGAAATTAGGTACACTGGATTAAAGTAACCGGATACTCTTCGATAAGATTTAATTTTATATTTCCATAGAAGCAACAACTTAATACAATCATACAAGCAACAAATAGGTACATTCAGCACATTGACTTAAATATTTTTAACTTTAACATAAAAATTCCATTCAACGTCATCGATATGAATACGATAAATCTTAACAATTACAAAATTATCTATTTCGAGAGACCGTGACTTTCTAATGCTTAGCAAAAATCACTACAAGCGACTTTAAATATTTACATTCTACTTTCTTCTCCTCTTAGGAATGTTTGTTTCTTCTGACGTCTCCTCATGTAACACTATACGCCGGGAAACCCCGGCAAGGCTCCTGTCAGCTGTGATCTGCACTGACGCTTCGCACGCGCCGAATCAATTCCTCAACCCTTCTGTATGGACTTTGGCACCTCTCCTCGTTAGTTTCTATAAGGTACGGCCCAGCCTCGCTGTCTCTGCCCTCAGGAGTGTGACAGCCACTGGATCCGTCAGCTACTCTGTTTATAAATGGTTCCACGTCTGGTACAACCGGGGTTGCTACTGCCACAGCTCTACTCTGCTCTGTTGTGCTCACCTCAGCTTCCTTCTGCCGCAGCCACACTGGGGAGTTCACGTAAACTTTTGGTCTCTCTCTCAGAGCGTTGCATCTCTCTAAAGCTTGTCTCCTGACAGGTATCGGTGGTCTATACGCTGCTTGTATGGTAACTCCTCTGCCTGCAATAGAGCAGAGGAGACCCTTCAACGCCGCCCTAAAATCTTTCAAGTGATATGCGTACAAGAAGGGATTGATGGCAGAGTTTAAGTGGGAGACTATTATGCAGATATATGTGAGGGGGTTTGGAATGTCCAGGTCAGGCATGAAGGCTTTGATCGCGTTGACAGTGTAGAGTGGGATCCAGCAGATGATGAAGAAGAATACTATGATGGCGAGATTTTGTGTGGCTTTAACTTCTCGCTTCTGGGCGGCTCCTAACACCCTTAGCATGGTGCCACCGCCGGGGATACGCCCCCGACAGCCATCCACCGTCATCACCTCGCTTAGCTGGAAATATAAAAACATATATTTGTTTAAAAATAATAATAAGTACCAATATCGTTTCTAGTAGGCAAAATGCTAATACTCGTACTTTCTGAGCAAAAGGTCATCTAATAATTTGAATGATTTTAAGAAAACATACACGTGGTTCAAATGAAAGTCACTATCTCCACGATCAATGCGTTCTGACTAGCTATTTGGTTGGACCTCTTGCTCATTTTAACTCCTAACACAAAATAAAGGGTGAATACACATTTTTCAAGGTTTGAACGGGAGGTTTTCATTAGAAAACCGGTTTGCCTAAGAGATATTTCTCGACGGCATGTGAAGCAATTCAGAGGCCCATGGGTAGCAAAAAAACTCTAACACCAGGTAAGTCACTAACCACAGGATTAAGAAAGAAGATTTAAACACTCCTAATTTAGAAACTTTCGCCATAGCCACCATCCTTAAGGGATGCGGATGGTGACAACCGGAAGAAACTCTATCCTTTAATTTTAGGGGAGCCCCCGAGGTAACAATATACGTTTGGGTCGAGTAGGTATTTTAGTTTTGTATGGTATACATATACACGGCTACATATCAACCTATAACGTTCCAGTATAATTAAAGTCGATTTTTTTTTCACCATTTTCTAATTATCCGGGTGTCGCAATAACCGAATTATTAAATTACCCTGTGACACACATAATAAATAAATATCGATATTTAGGACATTCGTTACTCTGTACTTCGATATTTAGGACATTCGATACTCTGTACTTTCGATATTTAGGTCTTTCAATGTCATTTTTGTAGATACTTACGTAGATTTTAGATACATTGGACGTAGGTTATCTAACCATTCGACAATATAAACTTACATTATTTTAATTTT
This sequence comes from Dryobota labecula, assembly GCA_947523025.1. Taxonomy (NCBI): domain Eukaryota; kingdom Metazoa; phylum Arthropoda; class Insecta; order Lepidoptera; family Noctuidae; genus Dryobota; species Dryobota labecula. Next base: position 8,368,458 of record OX383292.1, read on the forward strand.
CGGTTATATGGTCATTCGATATTTCGTTGTTGGAACATCGAAATTTCACCCGTAGGTATTTTAATGTTCGACGTTCAAATATGTACCCGAGATTATACATTTCCAGGTATAGCTTGATTTGTAGCCGTGTGTACAGCTGATTATTTTTCCGGGATTACGACGTTCGTCCTATGGAGAAAGTTTTTCAGTTTTATGATCTGTACTCATAAATATGACCACACATTTCTGACACACGCTGTATTTCTTTATAAGTACTTAAATTACCTGTTTAACAACAACGCGGTAGATGTGAGCATAGAAGGCCGCGAGCAGTACGCTGGGCGTCACAATGGTAGCGAAGTAGAGGAACAGCAAGTAGTTGTAGTCCATGACCTCGACAAAGTAGCAGCCGGGCATGTTATTGCCAGCATGCCAGCCGAAGAGTGGTAAGAGACCCACACCGGCGCCAGATACCCAGCACACTGAGATTATACCTGAAACGGGAAAAGGCGATGTTGAACGAACTGGTTGAAAAGTTAAGTAGTTGTGTTGTTCACACAAGTACCTATGACTGCATTGGTTACAGGTCATTTGTACTTTAGATGAAGTTTTTGCATAACATCCAAAAGCAAAATCTCCAGCATTAACTTAGGAAAGGTAGTACAAACTGTAACACAAATTGATTCATCACACATCATCATTTCAGCCGAAAGACGTCCAACCCTGGACATAGGCCTCCCCCAAGCACCGCCACCTCGACTGGTTCTGTGCTTCCCGCATCCATCGGATTCCTGCAAACTTAAGTGACAATGGGCAGGGCACATTGCGCGCAGAACAGATGGCCGTTGGGACCGAAAGGTTCTGGAGTGGCGACCGCGTACCGGAAGACGTAGCGTTGAAAGGCCTCCCACAAGGTAGACCGATGACCTTATGAAAGCCACAGGTTGATATTAATAAACAAATAAATAACGTGTTGAATTCAATAGCCTGAATTTAGAAATTGTTGGAAATTTGCCTTAGAGTCGTAAGGATCCTTCAGGCTTACAATCTCAGTATTACATACTTTAAAAAAAAATTGCTGTTCCTTACATCTTGACGAGCTATGCGAACATAAATAAAGGGAACAGCTGATTATTTTTTCGTGATTTCAGGGTTGGTCCCATAGTGAAAGTTGTTCACAATGATGAGTACAATGACTGCAGGTTGCAGTCTTGCAAAATTCACTCGTGGTGAGTTATTTGCGCAACTTTGTATTTTATTTTTTTAAACAAATTAAAGAAATAACATGAAATAATACGATGCATTGTTATTATGAAACAAACCGTTTATTAAGAGATAAAAACAGAGAATTTTGATGACTTTGTGGCCTCCAAAATAAGAAAATGAAAGATAATTAGAAAAAACTAATCACCGCATTTTGAAGACGAGAATGTTCAGCTAATTATGCGCTGAACGGATTTTGAAAATAATTCTTAATTACCCTAAAGTAGGAGCACAAACATACCTCGAAATGTTGTTGGGCAGAAAGAGCTGTATTCAACGCTTGATTTACCTAACATAATCAACCTCGATGTACTAAAAAAATTACTAGCTATTCCTTATATTATGTTTAATTCTGTGCAATAATAATGTTTCATGTTATTTCTTGAATTTGTTTAAAAAAAAAAATACAAAGTTGCGCAAATAACTCACCGCGAGTAAATTTTGCAAGACTGCAGCCTTAAGAGGATGTCCATGAATTCAATTTCACCCTGTATATATCGCACCTTTAGAATTATAGAGACCTAATGTCTTCAGAAGTTCTGAAGACATTAGGTCTCTATAATTCTAAAGGTGCGATATGTAAGTCTGTCTGTACACAGCAGTTCAACACAGGTTGTATCCAACGCTAAGTTTGAATTTACTAGATCCGCTAAAATTATCTACATAAACCACTGCCGGATTAACTACGTAGCAAGAGTAGCAAATGGTACGGGCCCCGCGCAAAAGGGGGCCCCGTGTATCCAAACCCGGAGATTGTTTTGTTTTATCTAAACAATAATAATTATGCCGCAATGGAAGAAAAACTGTCAATTTAAGTATTTCCAACTTTAACCTCGAATAACTTTTGAAAGAGTAAACTTATCGAAAAAAATATAAGAGACCTTTTTTATAGAACGTTCAATTTGCTATAAAAAACATGTATTACGCTAGGTGGTAAAGTGCTTATCAGACCAGATATAAAATTCCAAAGTTTAAAATAAATTGTCGGGGCAATTTCATTTCTGCCTTTTTGTACTTGTCAGAGCCCAACAGGGCTTATAGTAATCTACTGTACTATTAAAAACCTACAAAACTGTAACCTATAAATGGCAAATAAACGTGGCTTGATTTTTTTTTTACTTCTTTATACTTGAGAACCCATAGCAGATCAGGGGCCCCTCGATAGAATTTGCTACGGGCCCCGCGCGTGCTTAATCCGACACTGACATAAATTAATAGCAATACCCACTGCAAGATCTCAGTAGATCTACGCCGTATTTCTAGTTTTTATTAAGCTAGACGTCAATCATTTTTTTTTTTGCTATAACAACAATGTAGGTATTGCTTAATTACGATCACGATAAACTCTGACCAACACTACATTCATAATCATGTACCTACCGAGATTAAAACTAGTTTTTGAACGTTATAAATAAGTTTTTCCTTATTATGCTACGAACAAAGATTTTAAAGAATTATTAGACTGCTTCTTAATAAATAAAATCCATCAAGCCGTTTAGGCTACAGAGCGTGCCAAAGAAATAGACATACATACGAGTATGTACATACTCTCAAAAAACATTAAAAACGTTTTTATGCATTATCGTCTGATATCGTCATCATCATTTCAGCCGAAAGACGTCCACTGCTAAACATAGGCCTCCCCCAAGCATCGCCACTGACCGGTTTTTTGCTTCTCGGATCCTGTGGATTCCTACGGCTTTACCAGGTCATCAGTCCACCTTGAGGGTGGCCTTCAACCCTACATTTTCCGATACTTGATCTCCCCACTCCAGAACCTTTCGGCCATCTGTTCTGTGAGCAATGTGCCCCGCCCACTGCCACTTAAGACGACGGTATCCGACTTTTAATGTTTTTATACACAAGGTCTGGAGGCCAAGTCTACTAATGTACAAACGTTGCAATGGTCTCTTCATTGTGAGTTTTTGACAGATTTGCCATACAAACACTGTCAAATACTCACAATGGCGAGACCATTGCAACGTTTGTAAATTAGTAGACTTAGGCCCCAGGTCTAATCGAGTTTTGTTAATGAATTGGAAAAAATATATGTTAAATTAGAGCATTTTCTCAATAACTTAATAAATGAATATTTTAGATTATGTTTATATTACATAGTGAAATTAATTTGTAAAGTTATGTCTAACGCGGATAAAAAACTGAGAATCACGCAATATCATGCGTATTTTTTCTGAAACCTTCACCTTTTTTTAAAGATAATTTAATTATTGATCTTTTAGTATACGTTTTTTATTAAAATACCTTTTGTTTTATGTATAACAAATTAATAATGCGTCTTATTTGCAACAGCGCTCCTGGATGGGCGAGTCCTATTACTGGCTGAACGTACGACGCGTTGCGTGAGCTCAGTACAGAACACGCAAGCTAACTTGAATGGTTACTCAAGGTCACTGGCATATATCTGCGTCTTAACTTTGACAATTGTTCGGGCTATGTCGATTACCTTGGTTCTCCTACGGATCTCCTCATTTCTGCCTTTTTAGGCATGGGCCACAAAGAAGGGACGTGAGACGAGGACGGGACCCAGACGGGGCGTCCCTTTCTCGTATCTTCATTATTACACATACAAAATGTACTAACGCGATCTGGCACAAAACATACAGAAAGTACAAGATACAAGCACGTCGTTCTCCATGCGCATACTAGGTATTACCGCAGACACTGCAGTGTTAGTAAATCCATTTAGGTAACCACATATACGGTTTTTTTAAACCAAGTCTAGGTCTAAGCTTAAGTACGGGTAGCATGTCCTAAAACAAGCCAACGTACGAGACATCTATCCCAATTGAAACGTTAGGCGCGGCATTAAAATAATAGTAATGACTAGAGACGCGATATAATGGGCATAAAAGGCATGAGAAAGGTCCATAAAAACAAATACTAAGGTCAATGTCAACAACTGACCGAAAACTACCACGTTCAGGTTTCGCCGATAATCTGCAAATAAAGGTCATGTTTTATTAAGTCAGCACGTTCAAAGGAAATTGATAAATTAACAGACCGGGGTAATGGAGCGAAAGGGGTTCATAAGATAGGAACAAATCTTCTCAATAGATCGAATTTCGGAAGTATTTTGGTTGAATCATCGAATGAGAAAAGTTTCAAGAAAGGCGCCTGTCGGATTATTGCGAGTGATCATTTGTTAATAATTCGGTTGCTCAGCTTTTATTGCTAGTTTCCATTATCAGTTATTTTTTATTTGGGTTCCGTAGTTAACAAGGAACCTTTATAGTTTCGCCATTACCGTCTGTCTGTCTATCTGTCCGCGGCTTAGCTCAGAGACTCCTAGTACTAGAAAGCTGCTATATGGTATGGGTATACACAATCACGCCGACAAAGTGGTAAAATAATATCATGAATGTTTGACGTGACAACGTCTAATAAATCGATGAACGCCGGCTGCATGCACGGAAAAGGATGACTCATTGTCCCGTTACGCTCATTGTCCCGTTACGCTCGTTGTACGCTTGCGCCGCATCAATGTTTTGTTATGACGTTTTCACATTAAACTATCGTCCGTAAACCAACTTTACAGACAACCAATTTCTGTTTTTTAGGGTGGGTGCCCACCCTACCCGTAAAGTGGGGATGATATTTTTTTTCTCGTCTATCCCATGGTGGAGTATCGTTGGATAGGCCATACAAAAATACTGCGATTTTGTGAAAACCATATTTCGATTCAGGGACCCGTTTGCGTAATATTAAGCTTGAAAGTGAAAATTTTTGTTAGAGTCGTGTCCCCCCTGCCAGCTTTATGGTTATATTTGGTTAAGTGTAAAAATCACAGCAGTAATATATACATATAACGAAGTTAAAAGGAAAATTATCACGGCTAAGTAGGCTTTAAATAAATATTAAATTTGTTCTTGGGATAAAATCATCCCAAATTCGGAACTCTTCATTTTGCGTGGTCCGACACGCACTTGGCCGGTTGTTTTACAGATCTCCGAAAAACAGTATATGATACATTTAAGCAACAATTTAATCTGATTCGCGAGACTTAACATGCATAGATATATTATCAGATACACACTTAACATGTTCCACTTTTTGCCTTGCCTTTGCTTCGCCTTCTGGCCACAAAGAATTTTGAATAGCTTTGAAAGCTTGGTATCTTGATTGCAAGTATCCAGCATATTATCTACTTATATATAAAAATCAATTGCCGCTCGTTAGTTTTGTAAAATCTTGAAAATAGCTCGACTGATTCATGAAACTTTGATATTACTGTACTTAGTGGTATTTGTACTTAAGGCGACGATAACCGACTTTTAATGATTTTATACTAAAGATCCACGTCTAAAACGAGTCGTGTCAATGATTTGGAAAAATTATATCACTACATATTATAAAACAAAGTCCTCCGCCGCGTCTGTCTGTCTGTCTGTCTGTTCGCGATAAACTCAAAAAGTACTGCACCGATTCTCATGTTGTTTTCACCAATGGATAGCGTGGTTCTCGAGGAAGGTTTTAGTATATAATTTGTTAAGTTTTTGTATACATTTTTGTATAAATTAACGATTTTTGTTGGAGGTGTCGGAAAAAAATAAGCCGTCTGGGAGCTTTCAACGAAAACGCTGTCTAAACCCTTTGAGATATAACAAAATAATGTATGGTGGAATTGTGTATCTTATAAAGATCTTCAGAAAAGTCCGCGATGGCATATGTCTATCTCTTAAGGATAACATACTATATCCAGTTTATTGTCTTTTTGTAGGTATTTGTTTGCCGAATTTTACTCTTGGAAATACGATTACGATAACAATACGCTATAATATCAGAAGCTATTAGCCAAATTATGTTCGCAGATAAATAAGCTAGCTACTTATGTGTATTTTAAACAATAAACAAGAATATTTATCATAAAAACATTACAAAACACGGCGGCCATATGATCAAAATTTGTGCATTCCAAAACTTTCGTTACTTTTTCACTGACATATTTATCACTTTTCGATAAACTAACACTCAATATGAAATCTACACTTATTTCTCACTAATTCTGTATAGGATTCTTCTATGATTAAACCGTTTTCTCATTGAATCCATTACTTTACGCACGTATAACATTGATGAATGTTTGTTTACATTATGGGTCGCGCCACACCGCCACACGACAATAGACGTATTTTATTTTCTTTTTATCGTTCCTTTAGTGGTGTTCCCGCTAAAATGTATTAATACCGGTTAAGTATTAGTCGATTAATCGAATTCTACTGCCAGATTGTGTTGCAAGTACAAAATAAATGTCAAATATTTCGTCCAATTACGAACGTGACCCTTAGAAAAGTTATGCACCAATGGTGTTCGTTAGACATTTCGAGCGTTATCTCAGCACAAACGGTGCATCATGCGACATTTCGGAGGTTAATTCGTTTTGTTTTCACATTGTTGGTACTTCCGTGAATTATTTTAAAATGAATATTAGTGTCGCATTTTTATTTCATGTTGTAATTTGGTACACTTGATTGCTTTAAGAATTTGAGTGAAATTTCGTATTTTGGTTTTATATAAGTACTTTTATTATATTAAATCATTGTCATTTGTTTCGGTTTCTATTCACATAGTGAATCACTTTAAAATTAATATTAAGTTATAAATATTGAAATATAGCCTGGGATATGAAGAAGGACATAGGGTACTTTTTTATGCGCTAACCGACATCCACGCGGGCGAAGCCGCGGGCAAAAGCTAGTGTTAAATTAAAGCATTTTATTAATAACTTAATATATGAATATTTTAGATTATGTTTATGTTACATTTGAAATTAATTTGTAAAGTTATGTCTTACGCGGAAAAAAACTGAGAATCATGCAAAATCTATCAAGCTTATTTGTCTGAAACCTTCACCTTTTTATAGATAATTTAATTATTGATCTTTTAGTATATGTATTTTATTAAAATACCTTTTGTTTTATGTAAAATAAATTTATAATGCGTCTTATTTGGGTTAAAAAAACGTACGCACGTCGGAGTATTACGCGACGAGTATAATGGATACTCGTCCAGCAATGCGCCGGCGGGCGACGCGGTTAGTGAATCGGAGCGCAGTAGTAGGTACTAGAGGCATATGTCCAGCAGTGGACGTCTTTCGGCTGAAATGATGATGATGATGATGATAATCAAAACATAGTATGAAACAAAGTCGCATTTCGTGTCCGGTCAGTGTGACCGCTTACTTTTAGACTACACAATGGATTTAAGAAATTATTCCAGAAGTTTTATGTGTATAATAAATTAATCTTTAACTTAGATATAGCACAGAAATCTCGATGTGCTGAAAGCGTAGCTGGGGCGGTTACCCAGCTAGCACCAAATAAACGAAATAAAGTGACTATTGGCAGTCGGAAAATACTTAGCTATTAGTGCCACATAAGCAGAATTATAGCAAAACAGAACAACAAGACGTAATATTAAACTGCCATTTTTTCATAATTAAATCATAGAATATGATAAACGTGTCAGCTGAAACTTGTTAAAACTGATTCTTGTAAACATCTGGCATTCCTACAAATGTTTATAGACAAAGCTTTTATTCGCCTTTATAGAATTCCCCTCATTCCATCGCTTATACCATACTGCTTGCCTGAATTTATCCTCGAATCAGACAGAAGTATGCAGAATAGGTACACCTTCATGATATTTGATGACAACGTTAAATGCTCATGATTTGAGGCGAAAACTTAACGACAAACTGACAATCTATTAGGACTTATCTCAGAACTACTTCCACAAGTAGTGACCACATTTTTATGACATTTGTGCAACAAGTAACAGTGGAACAGTGGCGAAAGCACCCTATAACGCGATTCGGCTTATTCCACAAATCCCCCCTAAAAAATCCCCCTTAGGAGGAAAAGTGGAATATATAAAATTCTAGAATTCACCCCTGCTTATTTCACTAATCCCCCAGAGAATCGCCCTCAGTGGGGAAAACTGAACCCTAATGTTAAAAAAATTTACTTTCACGTCTTGGACTAAGTATTTTTTTTATTTTTTTTTCAATTCTAGTTTTCCCCCCTAAGCGGGATTATCAGGGGTGAATTCTAGACTGTTTTTATAGATTCCACTTTTCCTCCTAAGGGGGATTTTCAGGTGGGATTTGTGGAATGAGCCTGCGATTCCTACCGGCTTCCCTTCGGAAATTCAGAACACAATTTCGAATAGAAAGAAAGAAGGAAAGAAAGAAAGAAAAATATTTTATTTGGGTCACACACAAGAAATACAGACAGTAAATAATAAAGTGCCAAGTGCGAGTCGGACTCGCGCACGAAGGGTCCCGTACCATAATCTATAAAAACGGCAAAAAAAATCATATTTGTTGTATGGGAGTCCCCTTAAATATTTATTTTATTCTATTTTTTTGTATTTGTTGTAATAGCGGCAACAGAAATACATCATCTGTAAAAATTTCAACTGTCTAACTATCACGGTTCGTGAGATGCAGACTGGTGACAGGCGGACAGACAGACAGACGGACAGCGGAGTCTTAGTAATAGGGTCCCATTTTACCCTTTGGGTGCGGAACCCTAAAAATGTGCATTTAAAACTTACAAAATTTACATTGTAACCAACAACAAAAAACATAGTAGAAAAAGACCTGTGTGAAGCCAAAAAGGCCACTATCTCAGCACAATGCTGCGTTTATTAAAAATAAATATATACTGCAGGGCTGGTATTCTGATAGGGCCCGAATAGAATCATTTATCGCTATTTCGCATGCAGCTCATAGCATAAAAATGTAGATTGAAACAGGAATTTAATGAAACGGTTTATTGATACCGTTATTTCGTTCGGTAAAAAAGAAGTAGCTTTTCGCGGCCACAATGAAAGTCCGAAGTGTCATGACGAGTTTAAGGTCTCTGCACACAGCGGGCGCGGCGCGGCGGGACGGGACGCCGGCGCGACGCTGAACAGTTGTAATGTACTAGATATTTCGGAGGACGCCACACAGAGCGTCGCGTCACGTCGCGTCGAGCCGGACGGCTCTGTGTGGCGTCGCCGCGTCGTCCGTAATATCTAGTACATTACAACTGCTCAGCGTAGCGTCGGCGTCCCGCCCCGCCGCGCCGCGCCCGCTGTGTGCAGACACCTTTATTTTGTATAGAAACGATTATTTTGCTCGGCTTACCTCTCTCATAAAACCAGCCTTCGCCACCGCTGTGGAATGTTATAATAATCCATTTACTGGATTTTTGCCATAGCGGTCGACTGATGCCAATTTGACGACATATTAATCCTAACGCCTGCTTGTTTTTCAGCCCTTAGCTTTCATAATTAAATAATTAAATAAATCCATACTTTTATATTTTTAATACTTTCATACTTTTAATATTATAAATGTGAAAGTAACTCTGTCTGTCTGTCTATCTGTCTGTCTGTATGTTACGTTTTCACGCCTAAACCGCTGAACCGATCGTCATGAAATTTGGCAGAGATATAGCCTGGGATATGGAGAATGACATAGGCTACTTTTTTACGCGATAACCAACATCCACGCGGGCGGAGCCGCGGGCAAAAGCTAGTAAATAATAAATCTTTATTGAAATAAACTAGAGCTACAAAAACCTATGAATCCTCTGAAACCCAAACTAGGTAAAAACCTGTATGTCAGATTTCAGCGCCTTCTCCCAATTCCTTACATTATTTTCAATGAACACGATAATTTTGAACATGCAGAAATTATGTTATTAAGACTTTCGCTGTCCCATGAATCACATATGATTCAAGTTGATTGTTTAACTATTGTGTCTAATTTGTGGACAGTGAATCGGTTAATAGGTATTACTTTAAGATATTGTAAGTTTTGTGTGAAAATAGTGTGTGAATGTGGAGTGTGAGGGTGTGTGTGTTGGTGTGTGAGTTCACTTTACCCAACGGCAGACTGCACATGTTACTGAAACGCAGATGCCTTACACGTGATCACAACATAAAAATAATCATCTGTTCAAGGACAACGCGGTCATCGGACACTCACATCCAATTGCTGATTCGCGCTGAGGCGAATGAAGTTCAAAAACTAAAACCCCACAAAAAATCACGCTCTAAAAAGTATGAAACAAGAAAATATTCTCATCAAGTTACCAACAACTGTCAAATTTTCTCGTTCGATTTTGAACTTAAACATCAACATTTGAAAGTTTAAAATCGTTTGGAGAAATTTTGCAGTTTTGTGTAGCTTGATGTGCTGGCCACCGTACAAACTATTCAATATTAATAGTCTATTACACGTATATTTTAATGTATTGAATACATAGTGATGTTCATACTCGTAATGCTACTCTAACGATACCTCATTTGTCAAATTATGATGAGTAGTTTAAAAGTTATGAGGGAACAGATGAACATACATACATACCCACGTACATACATACCGGTCAAAATCATAACCCTCCTTTTTGCTTCGCGCTAGTCGACTAAATATTTGATATTTGCTCCAAGGTGACCACTAAAAATATCTCTAAGAATCTAGACAAATAGAGTGAATGCCCCTTTTATTGGCAAGAAATACAGTTAGGGGTTATTAAAAAAAAAAAAAAAAAATTGTGTTTCACACGGTACAATTTTATTGAAAAAAAAAATCGACGTTACTGTTACATTAAAAAGTCAATATTAATCCATATTCGTCTATACTTAAAATGATAAATGTAACTCAGTCTGCATGTTTGTCTGTCACCTTTTCACGCCGAAACCACTGAACATATCGTTTTGATATTTTACAGATAGGCACCTAGAAAAGAATAATTAGTATGGGATACTTAAATCCTTAATATTTGTATAAAATTCATATGAAACACAAAATACACGCAGACGAAGTCGTGGGCAACAGCTAGTATAATATTATAATCTTCATTAAAAGAGCAATATTTTGTTTCCATTCTTGCGAATATAAAAAAATCGGGCATAGTCGATATCAATGTGCATGTTCAAAACATTTTATCAGTATTGAACGTTGCTCGTTAATTATTTTAATGCGTAAAACCTCATAGACCACTTAAATGACCGCAATCCAATTAATAACTGAATATTAACTGTATAAATATGAGGTATTCAATAGTAATAAATTGTTCTAAGATTTTCATCTGTAAATTAATGAATACATACGTTATTTTTCCTTGTAGGACGAGTGTATGTAAATAGGAAGTTATACTTGTTAAATAAATTATAGAACAGTAGCCCATACATATTATTATATAATAAACTTGGCATGTAATGAGTACTTTGAGAAAACATTCGTAACAAAGAGATTGAAGTGAAAGGCAAACACTATTTTATGAACATCTTTATTAACATAAAGAAAGTTTCCTTACAAAATATTATGATACATAAATGCAGCAAATGGCACATCATAGAGAACTTATCTAACTAAATTATTCATTACACAAAAAACGAAAATGATCTACAAAAATACAATATAAAAGTAAAAAGTTTGCACACACAAATATGTTTCAAGTATGACTATGCATAGTATACTGACATTAATATCAACATTATCAACACAGTAACGGCAAAACTAAATAAGTACATAGTTTCTTGCATAACACATCCTATACTGAGATATAATTAATGATATAACAACAACATATGTTTTGTACTTAAATTACACAGCTATAAATAACGACATCCACCAAGGCGGATTAGCCAACCATGACTTCAGTTTAGCTCTTTGTGGTAGTATTCCGGTGTCTTTCTTTGGTTCAGGCATTTTCGCATACGCTATTAGAGTGTTACAATCAATAACATTACTTAAGAAACCATCTTTTGTTTGGATCTCTACGACACATTCCATGTCTTTAGCATTGACTGGCGGCCCTTGCACGGTCAAAGGATCGACGAGTGTGGAGTTTGTAGTACATACCGTTACGTTTACCGTAGTTGCATTAACTGTTGTCACAGTCTTCGTAATATTGGCTGATGAACCATTGGCTGATGAACCATTGGCTGATGAACCATTGACTGGTAACACAGTAGTAGTCTCAATAGGATAAGCAAACGCCGAGACATTAATTGGCGCCGTAAGGTTCACATCTGCCACAGAGGCACCAGTTACTGGTGCTGCACTGTCCAAAACGGCCTTTATAGCGTCAATAGAGGTAGTATTGATCAACGTCTTAAACCATATGTTATCATCAAATCTGTTTACTTGCCCAGTTTTGTTAGACATCGCTGTCACCGTAGAGTTAATTGAAGAACCATTAACTGCCAAGGCTGGTAACACTGATAGCACTGGCACCACAGGCGCTGCTGGCGCCGAGGACACTGTATTGTTAATAGTTGTAGTGGTCGTCGTACACACTGTTTTGTTCACTTGAGTTTGTTGTGATGGAGGCACCTTCTTGCTTCCTTGGGTGAACGTCGAAACGATTTCACATGGAATTTTTAACACTTCAACTCGTCCGTTTTCTTTCACTTTCAATATGCAGTTAGCTTGGTCTTGAGGTTTGTTTTCTTGCCTGTGTGAAGAAGAGCTCGGGTTGTCGTATCTGTGCCTGTAGTAGTCATCATAGTAGTAATGGTCGTGATAGTGACTATGTGATCGACCAAGATTGTACAAAGACAAGCCTGTCAGTAAGTCTCCATAGCGACTGTTGGAGTTCCTGTACTCATGGATGTATACGTACTGTGGTGCGGTGTAGTACGTTGGCACAGCGTAAGGTACCGTGTTATGGTAATAATGAGTCGTATGATGAACTGAAGTTCCACTGTTCGTGTTGTACGTGTGGGTCGGTTTATAATAATTATTGTTGCTTGCGTGAGATCCCGATATTCCATTTCCAAATGGATAAGAATGAGTTCCTGAACCGATATTCGATTTAGATCCAGAGCCAGACATTCCTGAAGAACTTGACGGGTAACTGTGAGATCCCGATGAACTTGATCCCGATCCAAAATTCCACGACGATCCTGAAGATGACGATGGTTTATTGTAAGAGCTAGATCCAGAACCGGACAGCCCCGATGATGATGAAGGGTAACCTGATGAACCATGATTCCATCCCGATGATCCGGAGCCAGATAATCCTGACGATGATGAAGGATAGCCGTGTGATGAACTTGATCCCGATACAGACAGTCCTGCTGAGGACGAGGGGTAACTAGACGATCCAAAATTCCACGACGATCCTGAAGATGACGATGGTTTATTGTAAGAGCTAGATCCAGAGCCGGATAGCCCTGATGATGATGAAGGATAGCCGTGTGATGAACTTGATCCCGATCCAGACAGTCCTGATGAGGACGAGGGGTAACTAGACGATCCAAAATTCCACGACGATCCTGAAGATGACGATGGTTTATTGTAAGAGCTAGATCCAGAGCCGGATAGTCCTGATGATGATGAAGGGTAACTTGAGGAACCATGATTCCATCCTGATGATCCTGAGCCAGATAATCCAGACGATGATGAAGGATAGCCGTGAGATCCTGATGATCCCGAGAGACCCGATGACGACGAGGGGTAGCTGTGTGACGATCCCCAGTGACTCGATGACGACGAACTTGGTTTACTCCAACTCGAGCTGGACGAGCTCGAACCCCAGCTGGGTTTAGCGCTGTGACTCGATGACCCCCAGCTCTTGCCGAAGGAAGAGGAGCTGCTTCCCCAGCTCCTGCCTCCACTGCTGCTACTCCTGCTGCCGCCCCTGCTGCTGCCTCTTGAACCGCCTCTCCCTTCTATATAACTCACAGTTAGTATCGAAACTAAAAGGCACAACAGAAATATTCTGTTGGCCATTTTGCATGACGTAAACATGCGAGAGCTCAAACGCGTTTGATCCCATGCCAGTTGATTGGTTTTATTTAAAACAAGTTCGCGCGTCAGTGTGTGCGTGTCTGACGTAAACGACTATTCAGGGAACCTCAATTGCCGTCTCTTTCACTCTCGCAGATAACAGATAAGAGAAGGCTAGAGGTGAAGTAAACATCAAACAAATTCTTACATTTGGCCAGATAAGTGTAGCACAACAGGCAATTAAGCGGAATTTAGTTTAATATGGTTTAATAATGTATTTTTGTACACAATGCGGGTACGTAATGGGAAGTCCATAATGAATGAATTGTTTAGTATCTAGGATAATATTTAGGTACAGTTCATGAGAGTACCAAAATTTATGTTTGAACCCCCTGAAATAAGAAAATAAAGAGATGCAGACCTTTCAATAGGTGGGAGGATGGAATTGAGTAAATATCTACCAATTAGGCAAGAACAGCCAGACTACGGGAGGAATGACAACATTTGGTGGACGCTATTAGCGCCTCAGGCATTGTCCGAAAGGGGTACCGCTGCCCCGGAACATAAAGGGCCAAGGAAGGAACACGGGTGGGTTTTAGTCAGTAAGAGTCTGACACTCCCTTCCGCTCCACCCAGAGCGAGAGGGGTCATTTGATGATTTCCCATCCTCAAAAAAATAAAAGGCAGGCGGCCCTGACATAAGGTAAACATAAACATTGAAGACACAATACTTACAAATATAAAGTTAAGTTTTATTTAATGAATAACACACTAACATACTTAAAAATATTTTCCCAAAGTTATGCGAAACTTAAACCTCGAAAAATGTATGGTAAATCGATTTTTAAGTTTCACATACTCGTAACTTTATTCTGCGTTTATTTGTAAGGGGGTACCGGGTAAGTGTAGAAACCTGATAGTTGTAACTCTAAGGAATTATTAAAAGCTTTTTTATTTATATTTTTGTTTAATAAGTCAAAATGTCTTAGGTTTTACCACAGACAGCTCCGAATTTTTTCGAACAACTAACGTTTCGTGAGAAACTCAAAATTTACCTGCTACTATGGAACTGGTTTGTCTCAGACGTCAATGTGACTCATGCGCAGACACAGTGACGTAGACTCTAACAAGTGAGCCAGGTAGTTCGGTATGTGATAAGAGGCGTCCTAATCAAGTCCATGATGAATGGAAGCTGTAAAAAACAACTGAGAAATATATGGATAACTGTACCTAGAACCCATACGTAATGGGTAAATACATATTTTATTAATTTGCTAAGTTCATGTATGAGTAAACATTATTTCTATTACGAACGAAAGTATATTTATGTTTAATTTTTAGTTGCAGAGATTCTTTAGTGGACGGTGCTTTTGAAAACTAGGTATACCTGCCTACTTTAAGTTAGATTTAAATACTCAATACTCAATTCTTTATTGCATTCCATATTATTATGTACTAGCTTGTGCCCGCGGCTCCGCCCGCGTGGATGTCGGTTATCGCGTAAAAAAGTCACACACACTCACACTCCACATTCACACACTATTTTCACATAAAACTTACAATATCTTAAAGTAATACCTATTAACCGATTCACTGTCCACAAATTAGACACAATAGTTAAACAATCAACGTGAATCATATGTGATTCATGGGACAGCGAAAGTCTTAATAATCATTGAAAATAATGTAAGGAATTGGGAGAAGGCGCTGAAATCTGACATACAGGTTTTTACCTAGTTTGGGTTTCAGAGGCTTCATAGGTTTTTGCAGCTCTAATTTATTTCAATAAAGGTTTATTATTTACTAGCTTTTGCCCGCGGCTCCGCCCGCGTGGATATCGGTTATCGCGTAAAAAAGTAGCCTATGTCCTTCTCCATATCCCAGGCTATATCTCTGCCAAATTTCATGACGATCGACCCAGCGGTTTAGGCGTGAAAACGTAACATACAGACAGACAGACAGACTGATAGGGAGACAGACAGAGTTACTTTCACATTTATAATATTAGTATGGATAGTATGGATTACATAGATGGTATAACAGAGTAAAAGATCAATATGAACCCTGTCGGGCACAGCAAAATTAGGAGAGAGGAAGAGGCCTAAGTAAGAATTCAAGCGAATATAACGCCACAGTAACAAATAATATGAAGTTAATTAAAGATGTCTACATGATTTAACAAAAACCAAGAAACGTTGGTTCGAAAATGATAACCTAAGTAGTGACAAACAACACACGTGTAAGAAATAATCTTAAAGGTATAATTGAAATAACTGAAAACCTGAAAAGGGCATTGTACTCATCCTTATGAACAACTTTTGCTATGGGAACAAACCTAATACCGCAAAAAAAAATCGGTACTTTAAACCCTTTGTCCACCACCAATGTCAACGAGACGTCAACGGGACGTCAACGAGAAACGAGATTCAAACGGAACGTGACGCCCCGGTGACATTGATCGTTTCTCTGTCTGTATGCTCGTTCCGGCTAATCTCCAAAACGGCTGGACCAATTTTCACTGGCAGATAGCTGATGTTATAAGGAGTAACTTAGGCTACTTTTGGTTTAGAAAAAGACAAGCGGGCGAAGCCGCCGGCAGCAACTAGCATTATTATTGTCTTTTCAGGCTTCTGAAGTTCTAGACTGCAACGATTCTGTCCTGGAAATATAACATCAACAAGAAAACATAATTCAAGCCAAGTATAGCTACTTTACTCTTCAAAGCATGAGAAAGAAATATCGTTCTATAGTGTACTTTGTCTTATCGTTATATAGACACTATAAGACGATAAGACAAAAGTATACACAGGACACTGATATTCCATATTTATCGTTATGTCGGGAATCCAGTACCATCAAAGCAGCAGACCGACGACGCATCGACGCATTTGAGATGTGGTTTTGGAGACGCATGTTGCGCATACCCTAGACAGCATAGGAGATGAATGCATTCATCTTAAAATAACTGTGATTGGCCAGAGGCTTACGAGTATTTGTCTGCAGAGAGTGCTGCAATACGTCGGCCATATCGCCCGAAACCTGCAAAAACTTCTAGTTACCCGAAAGATGGAAGGAAAGAGACCCAGTCTACATAGCCATATACGATGGGCTGGCTCAAGCAACACCTAGACACTACAACAATCCAAAGATCGTCACAAAGTTTCGTCTGGCACAACAAGACGCTCAGCAATGAGCAAACGACAAAAAAGAGGAGGTCAAAGTCAAAGTCAAAATCTAAGCATTTATTTCAAATACGCACATAAATGGCATTTTTTAACGTTAAAATTTACACGGAAATAAAATTGATTCTAGTTGCCCCTTCCAAAAGGTAGTTTCGCATGGAGAAGAAACTCCACAGAGGAGTATCTACAGACTCAGAGTAACACAATAATAATAAAATTTGATAAAACCACACGAGAATATGGCATTCTATGAAAGACTAAACTAGCCACATCAAACAAGTTTTAAAACAAAAATTTCTATACATAAAATCAATACAGAATTCAAAACGGAATTTAATTTAAAATTGATTAAATGCACTAACAATGAAAGAGATTCCTTATAAAACGCCTTCCTTTTACAGCTTACAGGTATTAAAATTAAGGGACGAAACGAAATAAGTAATTAGGGAAGCAAAGATTGACTAGCGAAAAGCTTTTTGACACCTGTTATTATTTTTATTTTTTTTGGTTTCTTTTGATGAGATTGTTCCAGGAAAACGGACACCGTTGTTAAATAAGTTTAAGTACTAGAATTGCCTGTTACATGTGCTTAGTACGTACTTCATAATTCAACTGCTGGGGTCAACTCTTGATCTCTTGACCACCAAGCCCGCACCTCGACGGTGGGGCATTGGCTCATTGCCGCATAAAACTGAAACTATTTGCATCATCCTACCTCACTCAAGTAACGTGCACTGCAGAGAAACATTGCAGCACTGACTAAAATGGCGTGGGCATGAAGTGTCATTTAGATCCGATAAGGAGTCATCGTCAATTAGAGTCCGTAATCGTATCCTGCTGAATACGGGCTTCGAGACGATTTAACTGGTCGGAAATGAATATATTTACAGCAATTTTGTCAGTAGACGTTTTCATAAAATATTTAATAAGTAAGTAGACTGCAAATGTTTTATAAGTTGTTACACACAATGCAATGTCAACCAACCTTATAGGAACAAAGTCTCCGTATATTAATATTAACTGCGGAAATACTGCACTTATATTGATAATACGAGCAAAACAATTACAAATAACTACGTTGAATTGTTCTAACTTATGGCCGCCATTCAATCACGTGGATTTCGTTCCCACAACAATGAGTTGTAAATTGCAATCTAATAATCGTTTTTTAACCTGTAATCACGTTTATGAAGGCAGGTAGCCATTCTGCAACGCTTTGTAGCGACACTGAGCCGTCACGACGTCGTTTAGTTACAATCATGACGTCGTCATAGCAGCACATTTAAAATGTTACTCAGAGTCATCGGCGTCACTCTGTTGCAAGTTCTCGTGTTGTGCTCCGAAGTGGCCGTGAAAGATGTGAAACCCTACGTGTTCCCCATCCCTTTCGAATTGCCGAACCGGAACGATCGCGCGGACCAGTGCTGGCTCAGAATAGAAGACGTCGAGTTGGTGGAGACCGTCGCCATATATTGTGACATCGCTCATGCGTTTCTCACCAACTATATTCACGACTACAACACGAGGAAGATGATGGAGGACGGTGTCGACGTGAGCCTGTGGAGCGAGAAGCCCAGGAGTCGTGATGCAGATATCCTGCCTCCGGAGAGCTCTGAGCATGATATCAAAGACTGGCGAGTGACTACGGTGCTGGACCCTACCACTCACATGCGACTGTACGTTACCAAGAACGCGGTCTGCAGAGTGATCATGTACAGCAGAGAAGGAATTACCAACTACCAAGCGGAATGTGAAAGGATTCTTTATTTTATCAATGTCCGTATGAGTGGAAGTGCAGTGTTTTCCCGAGAACAAAACTTAAGACTTTTACTAGCAAGTATTTTCCTGGTGTATTTATTTATGTAGTGTTGATAACGTTAAGTATAATTTATTCTTATGTTGTTTACAAACTTGTTATACTTATGTCGTAAACAGTAAATTACGTTTTTCAAATGTTACATTTTCTCTTTAATGTAATGGTTATTACTTGGTTCACAATTGGCACAATAAGACCGTGTTATCTGGTTCGTGAAGGTTGAAATGTTAACAATTAGTTTAAATTCTTTTATACCTTAACATCGTACAGAAGCGAATGATAATGTTTTTGGGAATGTTCATGAACATGACAAACATTTGGTACCCACTTGCCAATGTTCCATTCAATATATTGGTTGTGCCCGGTTCTTGAAAGCATCGTTTTGTTTACTTTTTTTTGGCATTAAGTAAATAAAGATCTCTGTTCTGTTTGGTGGTGTGTGGTGTGGGTGTGTGTGGTGGTGTTTGTTGTGGGTGTGTGTGTTTGTGTGGTGGTGTGAGTGTGGTTGTGGGTCTGGCTGTTTGTTTATGTGAGTTTAAATGTTTGTAAACGCACCCACAATACAGGAGAAATTCCTAGTGTGGGGAAAGACAGGTAAAATTATTTTTAACCAATAAATACCTACACACTGGACACATAACTAGCGAAATGTGGGTGAAGTATGGGTACACTTTTGCCTAAACCTTCGGGGAAACAAAGGGTAATGTTATGTTTTGTTAAGGTACCTAATGATCAGTTTGTCGACATAAAGACAAACAATCGAACATACAAAATCTAAACAAAATACAACAATAGGTATTAAAGCATGGCATCTAAGCTGACAATAATACTAAATAGTAATAATATGAAATATATCTTGATCTTGACCGTACTTCCGGGATTATCATGATAACCGTAGAATATCTCTCCACTCCTCAAGCAGCTCAGGATTATTTATTATTTATTTATTTAACATTGTAAGTACCTAACTTATAAACTTAGCCCCACAAAACCATTGCAATGGTTTGACTGTGGGCTCAGTGAATATCTAGACAATAATACTTAATCGCACTTACATATCCAAATAATATTTTAGGATATGTTGCCCCCTTGTTGCTACATAACTATGTGATAGCGACCGTTTCCGGGGGCCCATTATTAAGTATGCAAGTCACCCTGCCATTTTATCCGTGTATTGTATGTATAAAACATTGGTCAGGCAGGGGCCATAGTCCTTCCATAGTCTTAGACCCCACTTTAGCTACCAAAATCCATAGTCCAATATCTTTGTTTCCATATCTTGCAATAGTCTTACACCAACCGGGGGTTTTCCTTGGGTGCACTTGCACAGTGCGTACAAGGATAATCATCGGTCGGTGCATCATTTCATTAAAAGCGCATAACGGACCACAGCGAGTTGGCTTACAAAAGTCCGGGACCCCTAGTGTCCCGAGATGTCAAAGACAGTTAAAAATAAAATACTATTATTATTATTATTTATTTATTAACTCATCATCACTATCATTACAGGAATTTCCTAATTCAATAATGTGGCCATAATTACATTTTTATTATTTACAATAACATATTATGTACATCGTGGTTTGGTGGTGGTGGTGTATATAAGTGTAATAATACATTGTTTCTCACTTTGTAAAAATAATATCAAATTAATAAGACAAGTTCAGGTAGGACACCTGAACTTCCTCAAAGATGAAGTATTTTCATTGTGAATGAATATTTATTCATGAGTTATTTAAATAAACACGTTTTCTAAAAACCAATTGAGACAAGGACATCGGCAAAGACTTTCGGAACGATGAGCCATGATGGAAATGGAAAAAAAAAAACATTAATAGGTATCTATCAAAAACAAAATGAACCATTTCGTTTTGTCTTCAGTCAGCCTCTACACTATCCAAAGTTTCTGAAGAGATTTATGAATAAAAACCTTGCAAAATTATTACTTGTTTGTAACTTTAATTCAGAGTAGTGACTTTTTGGTTTAGTCCCATCTCTCCCCCTTCCCATCTTTTCCCCTATGCGTTATAAACCTAAAAATAATTTCCATTTCTTCTATAAACGCATAGGGGAAGAGATGGGAAGGGGAAGAGATGGGACTAAGACGACTTTTAAAGCTATTATTACTTAGAATACACATAAAATAATAAGTAAGTAGCCAGAAGGTTATTTATTTTTTTGCGAAATGACCATCGAATTTTGCCGCTGTCTGACGACAGTGCAGTATTAATGCAAAATACAGCGAATTAGTCATTATTTATACTTTTTGCGTGGTATTAAACCAGCTGGTTCTTTCTGTAGACTGCGACAGAGCGACCGGCCCAACGAACCGTATCTTCTCCATGTTTGTATTACACAGCTGCACTATTGTTTTGAAAAAAATACCACTTCAATCTAACATTTACGTATTATTATATATGTAATACTATATGTAACATTTATATGAAAAATGGTTTGATTTTCTGTAGATTTTTCTTAATGTTAGTCTGCATTCTGAAGTTCTGTAGCGCTATTCTGTAAAAAATGTCACCGTGAATTCGTAGGTGAAGTGAGTTCAAAGTGAGTTGTCAATATCTAGACTCCCTAGCGTCAGGTAGGATGACAGTTCATTTCAAGCTCACTTCACCTATATTTTCACGGTGAGATTTTACAGAATCGACCGGCTGTACCAATTCAAAGTTGAGAAACAGTACCAACCTAAAGATTAGGATTTCTTAGGAAAACGGTTTCGTCATAATTTACTTTAGCGGTCGTCACGAAAATCTGTCATTTTCACCAGTATTTGTGTCAAAAACGCTCTGTATTTGGACAGCCGTTGTTGCGTGACGGTTCACTGCTTTCTTAGGGAGTCCCTAGGCAGTCAAAATTGCTTGTCAAACACGTAAATTGTTCGTGCTTGTCAAGCAATGAGGACTATCCATGGACTTATTATATCGCGCTTGAATTCACCGCTAGAGGCGCTAGTGTACAGTGAGGTCTCTAGAAATGTCAAACGTGAAACTGAACGTTCACTGTTTGAATTATTCATAATTGTAAGGATTGTGCCATTACTGATTAATTTTAGCTTAAGATTTTAAGTAACAACTTAGGATCTAATTTCGTAGCACTTGGAGATAGAATAATATTTGAGGAACATTATAATGTAAATATTCATTTGACATTTTAAAATGTAATAAAATAAACATTTTGTGAAGCTATAATGAGTACTTAAACATATCGAAAACATATAAAATAAAAGTACTGACAAGACCTTACTCAACAGTGGCGCCAACTGGTGAGCACTAAAACGATAGCCATTTTGACCATTTAGAACGAAGCTTGATGAGCTTGATAATGCTTGATGAAAAATTTATGCGGATGACAGCATGCTTGACGTTGCGTCAAGCCTCGTCAAGCGTGCTTGTCAAGTACGTAAATGCTTGTCAACCAATTTTGTCCGTCTAGGGACCCCATTAGGAAGCCAAAGCATAACTAAACATTGATTTCTAATGGTGCTGAACAGTGATGCAACTTTTGTTTCCTATAAAACGGTGCTTGTAAAGAACATGACTTTGCCCGTTTTCACTGACACTAGACAACACCAACACCAACACCTAAATGTAAGACTGTTATATTTTCAACTCTCGGTGTTGAACCAAGCGTTTCAAATTCTACTGTGCGCTATTATTTAGGCATTACATGTAGATGTCGCTTAGTGTTCGTGAAAATGGGAATTTATCCAAATATTACTATCCTATCTACCGTTATTCAGAGTGTGCTTTGTTTGTTGTTCAGTCAGTCATTCACCGAAGTTTTAAACGTTATATTATAATCAGCGGAGTAATTCCATAACACACTTACAGTAGCAATGGTTTTCATTTTGACAGTTCAACAACTTTCATTGTGGTAACGCCATCTCACGATGTTTCTTAAGTTTATAAATGCTTGGATACTTCTGTCATTTGACGTCACTGTCCGAACAGGCGAGCTGTCCCCGCGAGCACACTTTATCTAGAATTGGACGCTCTAGAATACAGTCCACTAAAAATAAAATATTTCTCGATCGCCTACAAAAATTGGTAAATTTCCACACCACATTGCTTTATTTATGTTGTTGAGATTTTTTTTCGAACATATGAAGCAATGGATTAGCAATATCCTTCAAAATCATTCAGATTGAAATCGATAGTGTGTAAAGGCTCCTACAAACAGGCGTGACACGCGACGCAGCACAAAGGCACCCCTCGTCACGCGACACGCAGTGCCTTTGTGTCGCGCCTGTTTGTAGGAGCCTTTACACAATTAGGGTGCTGATTGATCTTCATTGTCTATTGCCAAGCATCATAAACTTACTGCATAATGTATAATCGACATACGGCAGGTATCTAATAAATATACTCATCACATTCATTAATTAAACGATAATAACATCGCAGATTATAACAGGTTTAATTATTTTGCAATCACGAGTTTTTGTTATATTATTATGTAAATATATAATCAACAGATATTCTTTACACGTGCTTATAAACTTTAGATAACAATTTAAAAGAACATAAAAGCTGGTAATCACTAAGCTGCATTGTACCCCTAAGTTGTGTTACTGAAAGCCAAGTTTCAAAGATAAGGAGCCTGGGTTCCATACCCAGGTTGTTTATTTATACTTTTTATTTTCAGTCGGGAAATGGTTTATGATGTGAAAACTTCTTTAGGCACGTTGAGCACTTTTTGGGTGAACAAAAATCATGGAACTCGCGTCATCGTCACCGAACGCTTTCCATGAGCTATATGTATACTGTGATGTGTACTTTTTGGGTGAACAAAAATCATGGAACTCGCGTCATCGTCACCGAACGCTTTCTATGAGCTATATGTATACTATGATGTGTACTTTTTGGGTGAACAAAAATCATGGAACTCGCGTCATCGTCACCGAACGCTTTCCACGAGCTATATGTATACCGTGATGTGTACTTTTTGGGTAAATAAAAATCATGGAACTCGCGTCATCGTCACCGAACACTTTCCATGAGCTATATGTATACTGTGATGTGTACTTTTTGGGTGAACAAAAATCATGGAACTCGCATCATCGTCACCGAACGCTTTCCATGAGCTATATGTATACTGTGATGTGTACTTTTTGGGTGAACAAAAATCATGGAACTCGCGTCATCGTCACCGAACGCTTTCCATGAGCTATTATGTATACTTTGATGTGTACCTAATTTTTGGGTAATTAAAAATCATGGAACTCGCGTCATCGTCACCGAACGCTTTAGTTACTTAGTTTTCACTTCTATCGGTAGTGCCCAAAGACTGCCCGTTTTTTTTTTTTTTAATATTCGCAGTTGTACTAGTAATGGGTATTAGGCAATGGCCTTATTACATTCAACGAAATGGTTGTTTAACTTTACTAATTACTTAATAAACTGACCGCTAGAATTGCATTAGAACAATTCATTATGATGATTCCGGGTAGTCAATTACTTAAATGAGCATTTTTATATTATTTAATTTTAATATTTCTACTAGGAATCCGTTCGTTCCATCCGTTCCGTGTGGTGCCAGACGTAAAGAATAGCACCACCCCATTTCCTTCCGTGGGTGTCGTAAAAGGCGACTAAGGGACTTACTAAAGAATGGGCAGCAGCATTCTCTATGCATCTTTAACACCATACTGCGATCGCCAATCCGCCTGCCAAGCGTGGCGATTATGGCAAACCGGCAATTGGGGAAGGTAGCTATGTCCAGCAGTGGACGTCTTTCGGCTGAAATGATGATGATGATGATAACTAGGAATCAGTATATTTTTAATATTTTATTATATTAGGAATATTTAAGAAATGTGGTGATGTTCTTCAGAAAGGTCAGGTGCGTAGTACTCGCAAACGGCGTGTGTGTATGGCGATGTATGAACGTAAATGAAGCAGAAGGAGTACGCAAGGATAGTAGCAGGTGGCGTTCTGTAGTTTCTGCCTGTTTCTGCCTAGAAGGCGTGAGTTTATGTATACAGGGTGTAAGGGACAGCCCTCCGCATACTAATGGGGTGAATTCAGGATATCATACTGTGTTTAAGTTATTTCAGGAACGTTATGGGAATCCAATTAACCTGATTTGTTTTATTACCTCACACGCAATGTATCGTTACCGTGACAAAACGCACGTAGCGATCGGCAGCGCAACGAGCCTTCGGCCCAATTTCCCCATCACGGGGCGCGGTGAGTTCGATGAACTCTGTAGCTAGGCAGAAATTGAACAGCTGATTTCGCGCGTCGTTCGTTAGAGTATTTCAACATATATTACTGTTTATTTTATTTTGTCAGTTTTATTTACATAAATAGAGTGCTTCGTACAGAGAATGTAATTTTACATTGAAATAAAGGAATAGTAACTGAAAAAAAAATCGGGTAAGTGCGAGTCTGACTCGCGCTCCGAGGATTCCGTACAAAGTAGTAGAAAAAAAGTTCTCCCATACATCGATATACGTAACGGTCAATTCTCCAACTGCTTTATGTTTGTAAACGTAAAAACGATTTTTGATGTGATAAAACTACATATTAACAATTTTCGGACTTTTCCTTTACTTGTACTGTGAGACCTTGCTTCTTGCTAAATTTCATAATTCTAGGTCAACGGGAAGTACCCTATAGGTTTTGATTTACTTGCGAATAACGCATAAATGTCGCATAAATGGCTGTATCTTTTTATTGCGTTGACTTAGAAGCTTGATATTTTCAAAACTCCAAGAGAGCACAAACCTTCGTATTTGATATTAATTTCAACTTGATATCTCTACGCGTTTCTGAGAAAACGGGTCTTGACAGACTGACAGACAGACGGACAACGAAGTGATCCTATAAGGGTTCCGTTTTTTTTCCTTTTGAGGTACGGAACCCTAAAAACGATAAAAAGAATGAAAATTTTCCTGAGAAAATTTCCGATGGAATATGATTCAAAATAAGAAATATGTGAATACTAGCTTTTGCCCGCTGCTCCGCCCGCGTGGATGTCGGTTATCGCGTAAAAAAGTAGCCTATGTCCTTCTCCATATCCCAGGCTATATCTCTGCCAAATTTCATGACGATCGGTTCAGCGGTTTAGGCGTGAAAACGTAACATACAGACAGACAGACAGACAGACAGAGTTACTTTCACATTTATAATATTAAGTATAGATTGTGCAAAATCGTAAGGTTACCACTTATTAGTTTTTATAAATTATTATAATTATCTAGTAATTTCTATCACGATTCATTAAACTAGGCTTGAAATGGCATTGAAGGTAAATAGAGTAACCGTGGCCGATGAAAAACAATTGAACGGAGGAAATTACCTTCACAAGTCTATTGGTCATATGACTTGCAATTGAAAACACGGTAGATATTATTAATTTAGTCTGACGCCAGTGGAGTAATTGCATAACACACTTACAGTAGCAATGGGTTTCATTTTGACAGTTCAACAACATGCATTGCGTTATTTACGCTGTTGAGCAGAAACATTTTTCGAACATTGAAGCAATGGATTAGCAATATCCTTCAAAATCATTCAGATTGTGATCGATAGTGTGTGACGCAATTAGGGGTCAGTTGTTGCTTCAAATACGCAAATACTTAGGTACCTACCTACAAATTCGCGATGTGTGACACATGAATTGATATTGATATAAGATGATTAATCACGCCGACAAAGTGGTAAAATATAATCTTGAAATATATATTTTTACGGTCCCGATTTTTTTTTTCCTCGACTACACCGTCATTTCTTCTCCAAATTTTGTAACCCAACTTGTTTTCTATTTTTATGGACATGGTCTGAAATAAAGATTTTATTATTATTATTATTATTTTGATATTTATTTTATATTCTCGGCTAGCCGAAAGAGCTGATAACACGGGCCTAAGCCAAGTGATTATCAGTTGGATAAAGTGCGATCACGATTGCACAGAAGATGTTAGCGTATTTGTGTTTGGATGTGGGTTTTCTGATTCACATTGCAGAAACTTTCTCACGAGTCTGCATGTGTTTAGTATCGCTGGCTTCTGCAGCAGATGGTAGGTATTTGGAGATAAGTTAAGATTAAGGGACTGGTGAAGTTGTGTTGGTATTACTTCTGTTGTACGATTGGATCTATTGTAACTTTTTGTAAATGCCAAAGTCGGGCTAGTTCACCTTTTAATTCTGCGTATTTGCTCAGTTTCTCTGGTATTGTTGCCTGCAAGTTATTGTTGTTAGTTATTTGGTATAGCAATATCTATTAAATATCCAGTTTTAATAATCTTGTTTATATGTGTAAAATCTGGTCTATTAAAATGGATTGTTCGAAAATATTGGGGGTTTGTGAAAACCATTTTACGATTAAGGGATCTGTTTGCATAACATTAAGCTTTAAAGTACTCATTTTTGTTAGTCAATTGCTCCCCCCCCCCCCGCCAGCTAAATGGTTATTCTTGGATATTATGTAAAAATTCACGGCAGTAGCACGGTATAACGAAGTATTTTTTTTTTTTTTTAACTTTGCCGCACTCTAGGAATTGCTCCTGTATTGCGGTTGCGTTTAAACAAACATTTAAACTTAAACAGCCACAACAACAATCGAAAACGATAGGTTTTACAAGATATTAGAGATTTATAGTAAACCAACTTACATTTGTAGTTGGAATGTGTGGGAAAACATGAAATTCAACTACAATGTTAAGTTTATTCCTGGGATAAATTCGTGCCAACTACGGAACCCTTCATTTTGCATGGTCTGACATGTACTTGGCCGGGTTTTCTTTTTCGTTCTACCTAGAAGGAAAAAGTAAACCTATCCTTAATTGAGCTATGCCCCTGCATAGCTCAATTAAGGATATGTAATTCCGAAGATGCAGTAATAATGTATCCTATCTCACGTTTTAGCTTGTAGATGTATCTGACCGGTTCAGTAGGTTTACCCTTTCATTATTCACGCCTGACCGGTTTCCGTATATTTATGAATGACTGCGTTTTCCTCAATCTCATTGTGTTGCCAGCAAACTTGGTGGGCAATACTGATGTTCGCAGGGATCCTCTTACAGTTATATCCATAGGTGTACAGGCAGGCCTATTATAAGTTGGGGGATTACATCGCTGATAAAAATGCTTGGCTGAATGCTGGTTCTGCTCCACATCCACAACTAATTGATTAACATTTGACAATAACGTTGGAGCTGCTGAAGAGTGTAAGACTATATTTGCATTGTATAAACTCAATCTCCTTTGTATTATATTATATAATTGCATAGCACAAGTGTGAGTACTATGTACTATAGAGCTTCCATTGACCGAGTAATATGTCTTTCATTGACTTGAATGTGCCCTTGCGGCTGAGAGTATGTCATGCTCACTTAGATGGATCACTTAGCTCCCTTCAAAATGGTTGAGCTGAATGGTGCTAATCCATGCGTCATGTTCGTGAACGGGCGCCGTCAGTTGGGACTCGTCATCTCTTAGCTGCCACGGGTTATTTTAATTATATTATTTGGTTTCTATTTGTTGTACCTACTCTGGACGCTTTTAATGTGCAAGTTTTTATTTTTTACTTCGTTCTCACATTTAGTTATAAATTCAACATTATAGATGTACCTAACTAATATTTTTGTAACAATTTAATGTACTGTCCATGGAGTTTCTTGCCCGTTATTCTCCATAGGTACCTACTACGCTTTGGAATAGGCATGTAGCTTCATTTTTCTCACTGTCCGACTCCTTGACAATTCAAAAGTGCCTGTAAATGGTTTAATTGAAATAAATGGTTTGAGTTTGTACGCCTATTCCTCCAAGATACACAACCACTCACAAAAATCGAAGCAGGTGCCGGCCGTATTATGACGTTTTAATGCCATCATGATTCCAATGCGAGAGAGAGACGGAGCTACACATGACCGATAGCCCCATCCCTTTTTCGGACAGGAATCATGATAGCAATAAAGTTTAATAAACAGCAGTTCTTTTTTTAAACAAATTAGCACCAATTTCGTACCTAACACATTATCAATCAAAATCTGAATGATTTTAAAGCATATTGCTAATCTATTGCTTTATAACGGGTGTAAAAAGTAATATTAAAAATTTTGAAAACCCCCGACTCAAAAAAAACCTCTAAAAACTAAAAAAATAATGTATATCGTCGTTGCGACTTTAAGACCTCTTATGTGTAAAATTCAAATTTATGAGAAAAACGATATTTTAAGCACCAACATTGTATTAGGAAGCACAATATTGTAGATCTTAATGGTAAAGAAAATGACGATTACATCGTCGTATACACATGCGAATTTTTGCATTCGATAGAGCTTCAAAATGTGAAAAAGGCTGGCGTAAAAAAGTGATTTTGCCAAAAGTAACACATAAGAAATCTTAAAGTCGCAACGACGATATTGACCCTTTAAGTTTATAACAAATTGTAGGAAATATTTTGATCCAAGCGTCCTCGCGTCGGCTGATGGCTAATGAAAATTGGATTGGAAGTTAACAGCAGCTATGTTTTCTACAATAGCATACATTCTTTATTGGTTGGTATAAGCCTCATCTGTTTGGCGTTTTCATTAGCCGTCCCCCGACGCGAGGACGCTTGGATCAAAATATTTCCTACAGTTTATATTAAACATAAAGGGTCAATATACATTATTATTTTAGTATTTAGCGGTTTTTTTTGAGACGGGGGTTTAAAAAAAAAATATTTTACGTTTATTTCTTGCTTTTTAAACTTTATAATAGTAAACCTACTTAGGATCGACACGTGCCTAGCCGATATTTGCGAAACTGTTCGTATTTGTACCACAGTGAAGCTAATTACTCGTGGTCGATGGCGTTCATTCCATACTAACGTATTCCTATATTTTCTCCCTGGTTAATGACACATGTCCAAATATTTTGGCTTATTTATATACAGCAGAAAATGTTAACCAGTGCGCAAATTATAACCATGAGTACATGATTTTGAACACCCCTGAGTAAATTTTTTTGTCGATACATTAAAAAAAATTTTTTACTCTGTCATATTCCGTTATCTAGCGTCCAGGTCTATCATCTGACATGCTCGATGGTACCATATCAATGCCCTAGTTAAAAAAAATAAAAACAACCGTCGGGCAGTTGTCCACCAGACACAACACCCGTCTGGTCGGAGGATCCTCCCTTTTCTATGGAGGATGAGTGAACTTTACACCCTGTTCTTCATACCTCTATATACTAAATATTGTCAAGAATACCAAGAAAATATGTAATAAACAGCGCTCACGGATGGCTATCCCTTCGTACTTCACAATGCGAGTATTAGATGTCCAACCTTCACCGCTCCACCGCACATATTGTCCCTTTTATCATGTAATAAGTACTGGCAAGGACCGCCTTTGTATGGGTACCACCGATCACTTTTACAACCAGACTTAACGCCCTGATTTGACTGAGTAAGTAGGAAATCCGCTACTACCTCAAAATCTATGAGACAGCCCTGGAAAATAGCCTTGAAGTAAGTGCAAAAATAAGTCAACCATGGCCTCTTCGATGAGCTAAATTGATAACTACTACACGTGTCATACTTCTTGATAAATTAACAGAAACAACGCGATCGCGTTATCCTCTGAACGTACAGTCGCCAGCACATCAGGGGCCCAAGTCTGCTATTTTTATAAATTCGTCACTCCAACACGATCCCATTGTCATTTTGCTGAAAGTTCGTAATCTGCTAAATTCATAATGGTCGATCATTGGTCGGTCAATGGTCTCGTAATAGTATTTGTATTACAATGGCATTTTGAACATTTATTCATGCCAGATTTCATTTATATATATTTTTACATTTTATTAATTAGTGTTATAAGCAATCAGAAGTAGTATAAGTTAGAAGTTTAGTAGGAAGTTTCATTTGTCATTATGCACGAGATTACCAATTCTTTCAATGGAGTGTCAGTGGCTGACCATTGAAAAGTCATTATGACGCCATTATATTAGTAGATTACCAAACTTGTCAAAATCAACAATTATGAAATCAATGATAGACCATTCTGACACTATTGTATTAGCAGACTTGAGGCCCTGGTTATATGAAACTGTCAAATTTCTCCAAATGATTTTAAACCTTAAAATGTTGATGGTTAAGTTCAAAATCGAATGAGAAAAGACAGGTTGCGGTAACTTGATGTGCTGGCGGCTGTACACTACATAAAAATATTGTATTTTTATGTGTACAATTTTTGAATTGAAAACTTCTTTAAGCACGTTGAGCACTTTTTGGGTGAAGAAAAATCATGGAACTCGCGTCATCGTCACCGAACGCTTTCCGTGAGCTTTATGTACCTATATTGTGTACTTTTTGGGTGAAGAAAAATCATGGAACTCGCGTCATCGACACCGAACGCTTTCCTTGAGCTATATGTATACTGTGTATGTATGTGTACTTTTTGGGTGAAAAAAAAATCATGGAACTCGCGTCATCGTCACCGAACGTTTTCCATGAGCTATATGTATACTGTGTATGTATGTGTACTTTTTGGGTGAACAAAAATACAAATTCCTGAACAACAATAGACAATTTTGATGAATGTATGAAAAGCTTTTTGAAGTGAAAACTTTTTTAGCCGCGTTGAGCGATTTTTGGTAGGGGAAAACTTATGGATTCGCGTCACCGAAATGCGCGACATGCTCTTGACGTGTAGCGCCAGGCTGTCAGTTATTCCAAAGTTATGAGTTTTCACTCGGCAGTCCTTATGACTGCCAATTTTTTTTTTTTTTTTTTTTTAACTAGATTTTATTAAAAAATAAAATGTCCTGACTTTTTTTGCAAATGTCCGGCATTTTGTCAAGATTTTTCAAATTTCGAAATGGTAACTCTAATTGTTTGACGCCCTTACACTACTTGATAGAACCAACGCTCGTATCTACGTCAACGAGGTCTCTTTAACGTCTACTATCTTCACTTTATGCTCACCCTTGTCGATTCAGATAACCTTAAAACGATCTGAAAAATCCGAATGACAAGTAGGATTAGAGGTATTCTTGTTAAATAAATATCCATTTTTGTTGTTAACTATTATTATAAGTTTCTTGACATCAATGACAAACATGTTTACTGCTGTTTAGGGATTGCCCGACTATTTGTTATAAGATCTTGAAGAAAAACAACGTAGTGGATCATATATGTACATAATTATACAAATAGATACAAATTAATAAAATTGAAGTGTCTGTTTGTTATGTCAAAATAACAACTTTTTACTAAATACATATGAATATACGGTAGAAATACATATGAATATATGGTAGAAATACATTATAAATATACGGTAGAAATATACGGTACTTATAACAAAAAAAGGAAATTTTGAAAAAATCTGTCTGTTTTTCTGTCGGTCTGTCTGTCTGTCTATCTGTCTGTCTATCAGTCTGTCTGATTGTTCCGGCTAATCTCCGAAACGGCTAGACCGATTTTGACGAGTCTTTCTCTGGCAGATAGCTGATGTTATAAGGAGTAGCTACTTTTATTTTCAACTAGCTGCTGACCGCGGGTTCGCCCGAATGAATAAAAAAAAATTACAAACAGACACTTCAATGTTATATATTTGTATAGAACAAGCCACGCGGTCGAAGCCACGGGCAGCAGCTAGTAAACATATATATTTTAAATATATATAGCTTTTACCCGCGTGGCCTACGTGGAGGTCGGATATTATCCCACGGGAACGTATTACCGGGGTAACAAGTAGTATCCTATGTCCTAAGTCATGTTCTATGCGTGTGCCGAATATCTGAATCTGTTCAGCCGAGGTGTCAAAATGTAACGATACAGACAGAGTTACTTTCGCTATTATAATATTAGGTCTTTACCTATGAAATTGCCGTTTTTCATTAAATAAGTTAACGCCCTTGTTTCTCTATATTTTTTAATTTTTATTAATCAAAGTAATTACCCATGCAATCTATGCATTTTTGCCAACGTAGTGGTAGCTTATTGATGCCCTTTTTGAAAAAGTCTGCTGGACTGGAGGCAACAAATTCTTCAAAGGCATTTTTAACTGCCTCTCGGTTATTTAATTTTTTCCCCGCCAAGAAGTTATCCAAATTCTGGAAAAAGTAGAAGTCTGTAGGGGCAAGGTCTGGTGAGTACGGTGGATGACGGAGAATTTCCCACCCCAGCTCTTGTAACTTGGAGATCGTCTGCTGTGCAGTATGAGGTCGCCCGTTGTAGTGCAGGAGCAGCGGAGCCGAACGATTGACCAAAGTGGTTGGAGATGTGCGAGCTTCTCCATCATTATGTTCAGTTCTTCACAGTACACAACTGCAGTAATGCTCATCCCGTTTGGTAAGAAGCTGTGATAAATGACACCGGGGCTAGAACACCAAACAGTGACCATCACTTTTTTAGGGGTCAGTTTTCGTTTGGGGCATTGTTTAAGTGCTGAACCAGGATCTAACCAACTTGCTGAGCGCTTGCGATTGTCAAACAGAATCCATTTGTCGTCGCAAGTAACAATGCGATTCAATATGCCTTCGTTTGTGTGCCTGTTGAGCAGTGCAAGGCTCAGCTCGACGCGTGCTTCGGGCTGGCGATCATTCAATTCGTGGGGCACCCATTTGTCAAGCTTTTTACCTTGCCAATGCGACGCAAATCGACCAATATTGTTTTGATGCTCACATCGAAAGCTGCTGCTAATTCAGCTGTAGATTGAGAATCATCAGCTTCCACAATCGCCACGGGGTTCATTTCTTAGGTCGAAATTTCCAGAACGGTGGGCAAACCAATAAAGGGTGGTGCGATCGTTAGTAGTGTTCGCTCGTATACGTCGTTGATGTTGCGTGCCGCTTCTGCCGCTTTGCTGCCACGACGCTACTCATACTAAAAAATTCATGCGTCAAGACCCAGCAAGCATTGACATTAACAGTGAATGAATAAGGTAGATGTGGATAGTAAAACAAATACTGGGAAGAAAACCCAAGAAGAAAATACCTAAGTAGGCCCATCATTCATCATATCAGCCGAAAGACGTCCGCTGTTGGACATAGGCCTCCCTCAAAAGGGGAGTTGCCATAATCGCTACACTTGGCAGGTGGGATGGCGATTGCAGTATGGTGTTAAAAATGCATAGAGAACGCTGCTACCCATTCTCTAGTATGTCCCTTAGTCGCCTTTTACGAACACCCACGGGAGGAAATAACCTTATTTCCTCCCGTGGCGTAAAAGGCTATTCTTTCGCAGAATGGTGTTTTTATTTTTATTTTTTCATTCACAATTTGGAAACTCCTTCGTCTCACCTGATGGTAAGTTACGATAAGGTCGAAGGTGGAAGCGAGCTTCACCCGGAAACCTCAGCCACAGAGGAACTGGCTATCTTACCTCTACATGCCGAAACACAACAAATGCTGTTAACATTGTTGGTATGGCGACAGACTTAGATAAGATTGTGGTAAGCTAGCCAGGCGCACTTAAACAAAAAAAACTTTTTTTTGTTAATGCATAGAGAACACTGCTCCCTATTCTCTAGTAAGTCCCTTAGTCGCCTTTATTACACCCACGGGAGGAAATGGGGTGGTGCTATTCTTTAAGACCGGCACCACACGGCAAAAGTAAGCCCACGACTATGTAATAGCCCAAAGAATAGCATTGAGATAAACTGCCACCAGAAGGTTATAATGACAGTACGAATTAGTAATTAATTAGGATTTATCTCATATTCGTTATCCCTCTTTAAGGCTCCTACAAACAGACGCGACACGCGACGCGACAGAAAGACACCGCGTGCCGCGCGACGAGCGGTCTCTTTCTGTCGCGTCACGTGTCGCGCCTGTTTGTAGGAACCTTTACTCTTGGTCCATATTGATACAGGAGTATCATTTATGTTTTAGTGACACGGCCCAAACAAAATAATCAGGGTGCGTTCTCTTCGGGCACGTAATATCAACAATATTTGTCGACCTATTATTATTTTACTTCGAAAATAAATAACCTCTATACTTGTCCCGTTTTCTCGGACAAGATAACACGACAAGATAACGGTGCAGATAACAGTAATTGCTTCTCATTAGTATGAATCATTATTGTACTCAGAAAATATATTTTGTTATTAGATACAGCTGTTTAGGATTACACCGTGAAAGAAATTATAAAATACGAAGTATGCCTGATACTTTAAAACTATAGAAAATAAATATCGGCAAACGATTATTAAGGCTTCTTCAAACAGGCGCGACATACGACGCGACACAAAGGCACGGCGGCGTGTCGCGCGACGAGCGGTATTTTTGTATCGCGCGCGATTCGCGTTGCGAGTCGCGCCTGTTTGTAGGAGCTTTTAATCTAGTACCTACAGCTTGTCTTCCGGCAAAGGCCTCCTCTAAAGATTTCAATTCTTTCCTTTCCTTTGATACAGGTCCATTGGCCCCACTGTTTTCCTGATGTCATCTTCCCATCTCTTAGTCTGTCTATCTCTGTTTCTTTTGCTGTCTCGTGGGTACCATTCAGTTATTAGTCTTGTCCATTTCTCCTTCTTCTCTTATCATATGCCTTGTCCATCTCCACTTTAGTTGCTTGTAAGTTGTGTATATGTTATGGACCAAGTGATAAATTGGGCATTATACATAAGCCCGGTCATTATGAAAAATGCCCTTTAAGAGAGTGCAATTTGATAATAATTATTCAAATAATCAAATTGACCGAGCATTATACATATTTTCCATCACCTTTTGGGCAATTGGGTAATACAAATATATTTAATTACAATTTTTTTATTGTTATTGTCGTTTGTAATGATTTCAAACGTCGAATCAATATTTAAAATCAATCCTTTGGGTTAGGTTAGGTAGAACAGTGGCCATTAACGCCACATCCCCTCTATATTTGTTGGTGAATCATTTGGGTTAGGTTAGGTTAGAACAGTGACCATTAATGCGAACGAGCGTAGCAAGTGTGCCGCGGCAGCGGCCGCCGAGCGCCAGAACCCCTCTATTGTTGGTGAATCATTTGGATTAGGTTAGGTTAGAACGTGTATTATAAAATTGCCCAATTATTGTCATGTAGCAATATAATAATGACCGTGTAATGTGATAAATAATGAAGTTAAGATAGTATTTAATCACTTAGCCCGATAGAGCTAGACATTATTCATAATGCTCGTACATTATTAATAATGCCCGCATTAATCACTTGGTCCATAACATATAGGTACCCTATGAAATACCCAACCCTTAAGTTTTGATTGTGTCATTCTGTTCATCCATACACAAAATATTTTACTATTAAATCTAAGTACCTACTGAATATGTTTCATCTGCATAATAATATTTGTTTTAAAAAAAAAGCTAAAAAAAATCACGTCAATATCAAATATCACGTTTTAAATGCTAAGTTATCAACTTGTTAACCCCTTATAACCTTTGCCAAATAACTGTATCGCTTCTGTGTGTGTTGTTCGTCAATGTTTGACGAAAAAACCAAGCTTATTTCAATTTCATCAGTGTACTAGCTATGATTACGGAACCCGACCTTGACGGAAAGAGTAGGAAGAAGTAAATTCCGCTGGCTAACTGTTACGTATGTATATAAATTGTAAAATGCATAAATCATCATCATCATCATTTCAGCCGAAAGACGTCCACTGCTGGACATAGGCCTCCCCCAAGCACCGCCACCTCGACCGGTTCTGTGCTTCCCGCATCCAGCGGATTCCTGCGACTTTCATAAGGTCATCGGTCCACCTTGTGGGAGGCATTTCAATGCTACGTCTTCCGGTACACGGTCGCCACTCCAGAACCTTTCGGCCCCAACGGCCATCTGTTCTGCGCGCAATGCCCATTGCCACTTAAGTTTGTCAATTCTTCGAGCTATGTCGGTTACCTTGGTTCTCCTGCGGATCTCTTCATTTCTGATTCGATCACGTAGGGAAACTCCAAGCATAGCCCTCTCCATTGCCCTTTGGGTGACTTTTAGCCATCTAATAAGGCCCATAAAATGCATAAATATAAATAGGTAAGTAGATATCTAAACGCACCTAATAATTACCTATTCAATTCGATATTCTCTGTTGAAAGATACGGTATTTATTCATCTTAAATTGTATTATAATAGTATTACATTCATGGGGGCCGAGACCCGGTGTAACAGGGTGCACTTGCACCCCTCTGGCTTTAAAAGAACATATTGGTACAAAAACATTCGGAAATATTAGGCGTTTAGTAGGTATATTAAGCGTTTTCGGATATATTTATCCGAAAACGCATAATTAATATTAATAAATAATTATTTTTTTAAACATGTTACGACTTTTTGCGTGGGAGGTATCAAAATACAATCAATTGGCACGCCTTTAAGAATATAAGAGCAACATGTGTTTGTATATTTATTGCTATTCAGTTTTCCTCAGTGATTTTTTTAAGACGAAAGGTTAAGTTTCATTATTAAACGAGAATTTGCGTGGCTTCCTCCATTAGGTTCATAGCCTAACCTATTAATTGTTACTTAAACTACGTGAGTAGCTAATATAAAAGAGTAGGTACCCACCTACTATATATTTTTTTTGTACATAAAGTACCATGAAACAATAAAGAACAAAACGCACAACAAATCGATTATTGATTCATTATTTCACTAACACAAATATTTATAAAGAACGCTCTCGATAAAAATGTCAATGTAACCGCTAAAATCCTCTTGTTAAGGTAATGAACTGTACAAAATAAAATTGTAATAAAACCCCACTTGTTTACGTAACACCAGTAGGTGCGTACCTATGAGGTGATAAGCTCAGCGATAAGCTGAACAAGTGACGTTGATTGAATGAAAAGCTTTCAAACTGACAGATATGTAACGTTTATTTAGAGTTCCGTACCTCAAAAGGCAAAACGGAAAACTTATAGGAGCACTTCGTAGTCCGTCCGTCTGTCTGCCAAGACCCTTTTTCTCAGGAACGCGTGGAAGTATCTGCTGAAATTATCATCAAATAAATGATAAATGATAAATGATTTTATTTCTGTAAGTAGGTTTTTACAAACACTTTTACACGTCAATCATATTTTAAAACTAGATGAGGTCGGCATTTCGTATCTGACTACTCTGAGAAGAAAGACCGAAACAAACTCAGAGGTCACAGTCTCTTTTAAAATCCAGACATAATCTTGGTCAAATCATGTGAAGACCATGTAGACTGGTGTCTGAAATACGTAGTTTACGATCCCTTGGAGTTCTAAAAAATCAAGCTTCTATGTCAACGTAATAAATAATACGGCCATTTATGCGACATATTTTGATACTTGCAAATAAATCAAAACCTTGTTCCCGTTGACCTAGAAACATGAAATTTCGCAAAAAGCAAGGTCTCACAGCACAATTAAAGTAAAAAGTCCGAAAACCGTTAATTTTTAGTTTTATCACATCATTTTTCGATTACAAACTTATACAGTGTGAGTCTTCATAATGTGCACATATCGAAATGCGGGAATCTATGCTTAATTTTATCCACGGCAAAAATATAAAAAAAAAAAATATAAAAAAAATAATGGAATTAAAAAAAAAATTGTTCCCCGTGTAAACAAAACGGTGTAATTTTTAAACAAACTCCATAATGATTGGAAGTAATTAGGCGTCCTCATAAAATAAAAATTGGGGAAAAAACTACCCTCAATTGAAAAGAAACATGTTTTTTTAGCAAAAATCTGTATTTTTTTTTTCATCGTTTTTTACAATAATTGTAAAATTTCTCAATAAGCCCCCTCATTGAGAAATTTTTAAATAAAAATTCCATAAAAAATAAAAAATGAATCTAGATTTTTTTCGTATTTTTCCGTAGATAAAATTAAGCATAGATTCCCTCATTTCGATATGTGCACATTATAAAGACTCACACTGTATATGCAGTTAGAGAAATGACATTTTTCAACTACAAAGTTAAATTTGTTTTTGGGATATACTCATCCCAACTACGAAACCCATCATTGTGCGTAGTGCGCACGCACTTGGCCGGTTTTCAACAAGGAACCCTTATAGTAAACCATGTCCGTCCGTCCCCAGCTTAGCTCAGAGACTCTTAGTACTAGAAAGCTATAATTTGGCATGGATATACATATTAATCACGCCGACAAAGTGGTAAAATAAAATCATAAAAAAATTGTTATTTAGGGTACCTCCTGTACATGTAAACTGGGGTTGTTTTTTTTTTTCGCCTACCCTATGGTGTTGGGGTGGGGTATTGTTGGATGAGACTTTCAAAAAGATTGCGGGTTTGTGAAAACAATTTTTCGATTAAGGGATCTGTTTCTGAAATATTAGGCTTTAGAATGCAAATTGTTGTTAGAGTCAAGTGTCCACCACCCCCCCCTGCCAGCTAAACGGTTAGTTTTGCATAGGTGAAAAAATTCACGATAGTCTACTATATAATAATAAGTCGGGTTTTCCTTCCTGACGCTATAACTCCAGAACGCACGAACCGATTTCCACGGTTTTGCATTCGTTGGAAAGGTCTCGGGCTCCGTGAGGTTTATAGCAACTTTTTTTTTTTTTTTTTTTTAATGGTTTTTACGAAAAATTAGGGTAGGGTAGAGTAGGGTAGGGTAGGTAGGTAGGTAGGTAGGGTAGGGTAGGGTAGGGTAGGGTAGGTAGGTAGGGTAGGGTAGGGTAGGTAGGTAGGTAGGGTAGGGTAGGTAGGTAGGTAGGTAGGGTAGGGTAGGGTAGGGTAGGTAGTTAGGTAGGTAGGTAGGTAGGTAGGTAGGTAGGTAGGTAGGTAGGTAGGTAGGGTAGGGTAGAGTAGTGGAGTTTATACTATAGCTTTTGACAGAACGAAGTCTGTCGGGTCAGCTAGTAGTATATATAACGAAGTTAAAACACAAACTATCACAGCTAAGAAGGCTTTTCAAGTTTACGAGTAATAGTCGACCAACTTAAATTTGCAGTTGAAAAACATGTTCCCCCATACAATCTGTATAGGAGAGCATGTTTCTCAACTAAAATGTTAAGTTTGTTCTTGGGATAAATTCATACCAACTACTAAACCCTTCATTTTGCGTGGTCCGACATGCACTTGGCCGGTTTCTATTCTATGCATCACTATCCAGGCATGAAACCAAAATCCTGTTTTACACAATTTTTGGTAAGTATGTAGCATTTTATTTTTGATGAAAGGTATTTTTGAAACTCATTCAATTATCGAACGAGATTTAATTTAGAGTTAACCAGTGGTTGACCAGCGGTCATCAATCATTCTTTGTTTTGACGTTAAACCCTTTTCCAAATATTTATTTATTTAACACTTTCTCACACAAATGTACAGAGGCGGACTTTTTGCCATAGGCATTTTCTACCAGTCAACCTTTGGGTGGTGCAGAGACAAACAGTGGTAGGTGCAATTACGAAAATTGTTTTTTTACATTTTACCTTAACTATAAATAAGATATATATACCTAATTATATATAAATATAAGAACCAATAAATATACATAAATACACGAATATACTAAAACAAATAAGACAAACAATGAGATAACATTAAGGTTGTTGTGATACTGCCAGCTTCTTACGAATGTGCTCGCGAACTTTAACTTTAAAGGGTAATCGGTTGGTTGCTATCCTGGGCCTCAAGTCTGCTATTGCAATAGTGTCAGAATGATCTCTTCATTGTGAGTTTTTGACAGATTTGCCATACAAAAACTGTCAAATTCTCACAATGGCGAGACCATTCTGACACTATTGTAATAGCAGACTTGAGGCCCTGATTTCCTGAGGGAGCGCGTTCCACAGAGAGATAGACTGTACGAAATATTATGAAAATGTATCAAGTGGGGAAACTGTATGGTCCCAAAAAATTTATATCTGCTTCGCAATCACTACTAAATGCAGCTTTTCATGATTTCTTAAACATAAAGGGGTTTATTTATAAACGCTGCTTAAAGTTAAGTAATGATTAGCGACTGTTTAACCATACATTTTTGACGTTTGAACGTTACGTAACTTTAAGCAACGTTTATGAATAAACCCCAACATAGTTTCATGACGAAACTATTGAGAGCCCTATTGAAAAGTTAACTTCAAAGTTTTAGCCGTCTGTTTGTCTATGGTTCTAGTAAAGTTCTACCCACTAAACACATGCATTGTTAACTATTGATTGCTAAGCACAATTCTCGTAATTATAACTGTTGGCAGCGCATCGGGGAGCCATCAGAGCCATCACGTCGCTCCGCGGCTGGAGGCGACGTACAATTAATCAACAACAGCGAGGACAGTGCTAACCGACAATCTTATGCCAGCTAGTGTAATTTATGTCTATTAACATCAATAAGTATATACCAATACGCCTGGCAAGGGTTTTGGTGTAGGTAGGTACTTTAAATATAATATTAATCGTCCTGTGCCTACTGAAAGTAAATCGTATTGTAGATATATTTACTTTTGGCCCAATTTGTGACAACCGTAATTGTAAAAACCGGCCAAGTCAAGGGTTCCGTAGTGGGGATGAATTTATCCCAACAAAAAACTTAACATTGTAGTTGAAAAACATGTTTTCACTTCTCATGCTCTAAAAGTACGCCAATATAGCCCTACGAAGCGGGACTTAAGTGACCACTTTAGCCTCTAAGGAGTGAAAAGTAATTAGTTTTTTAATTTCCTTCATGTGACATAGACAAACTCAAACAGCCAGTAAATATACTATTATCTGTGGAGTGTGGACCATCTTCATTGCGAAAATGTTCCATGGTTTTTCCGCAAAGAAGGTGGCGCCATGTGTTTTAAATTGTTAATCTGTAACTGGTTTAGAAGAAAACACTGACCGCGAACATTTCAGAATTTTTGTCGAGTGTAAATTTGTTCGGTTTTAAATAAATTTATTAAGAATGGCCAGTGACAGTGAAGAGTTTGACGTCGAGCAAAGAGCAAAAGACCTATTAAATAATCTTTTGCCGCCAAAACCGCGGAAGATTTACCTAAAAACTTACGAAAGTTTTATGGACTGGAGGAATAATATTTATTAAATGTTTTTGTACTAAATTGACTGTTTTTCTCGCACTCAAAGTGAAAAGTACAGTTTCACCTCGAGACTAATCGCCAACTTAATATACCCTCAGTTTCATTGACTCACTCGCACGCTCGGGAGTCAAACCACCTCTGGTATATTATGGCTTCGTTTAGTCCCTCGATATAAAATATACTATTGTGTTTGAGTATTACTCGATAACTTGTAAAGCCTACTTTTCTGTGATAGTTTTCCGTTCAACTTCGTTATATATACTACTGCCGTAATTTTTTTTATATATCCATAAACAACCATTAAGCTGTCAGTCACTTGACTCTAACAAAAATTTGCACTTTAAAGCTTAATATTACGCAAACGGATCCCTAATTCGAAAAATGGATTTAAGAGACCCGCAATATTTTTGAACGGCCAAACCATGGGATAGTCGAGAAAAAAAATATCTCGAAATCACTGGCCTCTTCCAATATCGCCGCGACGCGTCGTGTCTCGGTGTGAGCTGACCCTTACGTGTAGAGGAAGGATCCAAAAAAATAAATCTTGATTTTATTTTACCACGTGATTAATATATATAACCCTGCCAAATTACAGCTTTCTAGTACTAAGAGTGAGTCTCTGAGCTAAGCCACGGACAGACAGACAGACGGACATTGCAAAACTACAAAGCGACGGTATTTTTTTTTTTTTTTTTGAATTGCAAAATTGGGTTTAGATTTTCCATATGCTCATACCTGTATAGTTATATTTTTTTAATATTACGTATTTAACGTCATTTACAAATTGTACATAGAATTATTTCTAGAGCAGTTTGAACATAAATAGGTAACGCTTTCCTGTAAACCTCTGTTTTTGACATGTCTTTATGTTCGTAGGGACCGTCGAAAGGTTACTTGTTGACGACGGAACCCTAAAAACGAGATGTATCGTGAGACACCTGGTTGGACCGAAGTTCCTTTAGCTTTTGCAAACTTTTGTTATGTACTTAACAAAATTGTTGTAACTGTCAAAATGCTACACTTTTTCTGGTGTAGCTCTCATTCGCCAAGTGTGCAGAGTTTAACGTGCGATAAAGAAAGAAAGAAAAGGACATCGTCGGAAATGGCCCCAGGACTAAGAAACATCTGACCTACATACATGAGGTAATAATATATGACTTCCTACCTAAGTATAAA
This sequence comes from Dryobota labecula, assembly GCA_947523025.1. Classification (NCBI taxonomy): domain Eukaryota; kingdom Metazoa; phylum Arthropoda; class Insecta; order Lepidoptera; family Noctuidae; genus Dryobota; species Dryobota labecula. Next base: position 8,411,572 of record OX383292.1, read on the forward strand.
TAAATAAAATAAAATAAAAACATTAGGATAAAGTCGTTTGCATTGAAGTTAAATAAATAAGCACTTATCTGCCTACCTACCTATTTTAATACAAAAAAAAACTAGAAGATTTACCAAATACCTATACTTAGGTAAGTACTTAAATATTTTTCTGATTCTCTTATATAGCTTAACTAACCACATACAGGCAATAGAAATAACAGTGACATGCATTTATTAGCATGTTTTTCGAAGTATTGAAAGGATTTTTTCTTATAAATAAAACCTCAAAATTGTTGTTTTCTTTTGAAATAAATCCTTTCTGCAAGTTGTCCGTCATTAAACTTTGTGTTCATAGGCATATACTTGTAATTTAGAACACGCAAAGTATGGATGCAGAACAATCTCCTTTGTTTATTTTGCACATAAGACGCACATTACAAAAAAAATTGACAAAATACACATAGGTACTAATACCGATTCTACTAATAACAAATCACAATCTTTACGGCGTCACTCGTTGACTACTACTTCTCATGATTCTTTCTTAAATCCCACTTAAACTAGTGATTTGTATAGCTCCTTTGGGTAGCAGAACTCTTTTGAAAATTAAAATTGATCACGTAGGCCTGGAATTGAAGTTGTGACGTTGTAATCTTGAGTTGAGACGTGCGTACCTTTGTGATTACATTTGATTAATGATTTAGATGGTGTTGACTGAAAAAGAACCTTTAAAGTCAAGGGAGGTCATCGAAGGGTGTTTGTTTTATATAGTCAAGAAGGTCATTCAAGGACGAGTGGCAACAACAACAAGTGTAGTTGATGATGCAGGATACGGTCATATTTTTCATAATATGTCATTAAATCAAAAGAATAATATTTTAGTAGGTCATGTTCGTGAAAGACTTTGATTGTTTTTGTGGCTGAATGTCTTTGTTTGTGTAGGAGTTATTTCATAAATTCCGCCGTATTCAATTCAAGATGACAAATTACGTAAACATATATAAATACAGCTCTACGCATGCTACTGAGGGTGCTAAATTGAAAATTTTCTAGAAAACTCACTCTCCAAATCCCTAATTTGATATTTTTTTTAAACTTTGGACCACACTAGGAATTTCTCCTTTATTGTATCTACTTGTAGGTCATACAAATATTTGTTCCGTGCGGGAATCGAACCCGCGACACGCAGGGCAGCAGTCGATCGCTTAACCACTGCGCCAACCGTGCCGTCACAGTTCAGTTTCAGTTGTATCTACGTTGAACGTTACTGAAAGAGTGATACTTTCCCGATGAGTGCACAGAATGATTGCATTTCCTAGCCATGAGATTGATGCTTTATCCCCCAAATACACAGATATTCTTAAACTGAGTATTCAGGCGGAAGAGAACATTTTAAATGCTACAAAATTTCAACAGTATTCCCGTGAATTATAGTTTAGTAAAAGGAAACCGTGTACATAAACAAAATGTAATATTTCCGATAGTACTCGTAAAACTATTTGTATTTAGAATACGGTGTACGACAGCCACACATGGTTGACAAGGCTATCTCGTCGCCTTGGACTGACGTTGACTGACGTGAAGTTTAATCAGTTGGTGGGTTGGCGCTCCGGCCGCGAGAGGGTTAGATACATTAATTACAAATTGAGAGTACGAATTATTATTTACCACCAGGAGGTTTAAAATTATTGTGTAGTTGGGAAGCGAAGATTGCCCGCAGGTATTGTATCTTAGTATAGGCAGTACCTACAAGTTCCTGTCGGTGTGATGTGATGTCTCCTAGTTGAGCTATATGCGTTAATTTTGTATGTAAATCTTTTTGTTGATGTTCCTGTCATGTTAGTACCTGCCCCGATATTGCTGCTGATAGTTTGACTGATAGGTACTGCTGCTGATAGTTTGACTGATAGGTACTGCTGCTGATAGTTTGACCGATACTGCGGTACCGCGCCTTAGGTATGTGCGCGGCGAGACGGGGGGGCAGTACTGGCCGCTCATTCGTCATCGCTCACGGCATCCCGCCCCCCACCTCGCCGCGCATTCTTAAGGCGCGATACAGCGGTATCGGTCAAACTATAGCTCGGGACAGTAAAAGATTATATGGCTTTACAAATTGAAATTGTAGTTTTTAAAGCGATTGAAACAATCCTAAGATGACTTTTAACCACCATTCTTTGACGGCACGGTTGGCGCAGTAGTTAAGCGATTGAGTGCTGTGCTGCGTGTCGCGGGTTTGACTCCCGCACAGATTGTAATAACCTTTAAAATTGTAGGTATGCTTGCAGAAGCAGCTTATGGGGGATGCGCTAAGAGCTTAAATTTTGCGCTAAGGTAGACCTTTGCGCAAAATTTAAGTTTTCATGCGTTTTTTCTCGCGACCGTACAAAATATGGCTTTACAGAATTATAATTATTAGAATCAGCAATACAACTCCTTAAGGCGACGATAACCGACTTTTAATGTTTTTATACTCAAGATCACGTCTAAACGAGTAGTGCTAATGATTTAAAAAAAAAATATGTTAAACTAGAGCATTTTCTTAATAATTTTATATAATGAATATTTTAGATTATATTTATATTACATAGTGAAATTAATTTGTAAACTTATGACTGACGTGAATAAAAAACTGAGAATCACGCAAAATCTATTAGCTTATTTTTTTAAACCTTCACCTTTTTTTAAAGATAATTTAATTATTGATCTTTTAGTAAAGGATCTTTTATAAACCACGTATACTAATACGTGGTTTATAAAAGATCCTTTTGTTTTATGTATATTAAATTAATAATGCATATTATTCAAGACAGCGCTCCTGGATGGGCGAGTCCTATTATTGGCTGGACGTACGACGCATTGCGTGAGCTCAGTACAGAACACGCAAGCTAACCACTCAAGGTCACTGGCATATATCTGTATATATTATGAATATATTATATTTTATTTATTATTATATTATTATTAAACTACCACTTCCAACTAACAACTCTCTAAGTTCATAAACTTAGAGAGTTGTTAGTTGGAAGTTGTAGTTTTGATGATTATAATTCTATAAATAAATATATTATTTGATGCGGCCGGGAATCTTATTTAGCCCAACATAAAACCTGATACTAACATACAAATAGCAAAAAAACGTAAGAAAATTTGAATTTCGCGGGAGAAAAAATTCAAAAAAAAAAAAACCCCCTTTCACCTTACAAGTGACAGTTTTAATTTTCGCTAGCAATCGCAAACTTTATATGGGAAATTACCATGTAATTTCTACGTGAACCCGGCAAGAAAAGCTAACTCCCACCCGCTAAATGTCGTAAAAGAAATTTATTATCTGTCTAAGGGATGACCAACAACGCCTTTAATAAGATCAACATGTGGCAGTCCCTAATTCCCATTTATGCTGTCATTTTTATTTGCTACAAGATAGGTAAGTTACTTCATGTTACCAGTAGCAGAAAACCACTATATAATTTATACCAAATCATTTTTTAAACTAATACATAATCGGATTTTAATTTTATTACGCTAGACAATCACAAATCTATTTTTTTACTTAAATATTTATACACATTAAATATTACACACATTATAAAACTGATTTACATCCGTAAGACCTCCTCGCAACACAAGGTCCAGTTGAAAACCAGGGTCAGGCACTAGTTGGCTGGCATTTATGCTGAACTGGGCCTATGTGGCGTAGCCGCGAGGCACACGTTGCTATTTTAAGTAATAAAAGTTTCATATTGAAACACGAAGCAATAAAATACGATCTAGAGGAATGTGGCCGTTTATATTTAGATCGAATTTTGTTGCTTCGTGTCCAATGTGAAACGTTAAAAAAGGTGTTAGAAAATTCTAGACACACTTACCGATATAGTTCATTGTAATTGCTTGTTTATGTTAATTTTGTACGCCATAAATTGGCAAAACATAGTGCACATATTTTAGAGAATATATTGTCTGTAACCATACCTATGTTTAACAAAATAAATGATTGATTGATAGTTGATTGAGCCGTTTTTCATAATTTCTTCTCAGTCACGAGATAATATGTTTTTAAAAGAGTCGCGCTAGTAGACCGGTGACAACCCTCTTAACAAAGTTACAGATACATATTATAAATAGGACCTTTTTATCAGTGTTTTCATTCCGGTGGAGAAAACCAGCGTCAAATCCTCAGACGCGAAAGTTTTGTCAAAGAAAAATATTATTATGTAAAATACTTCTTTAGCAACTGTTTTCTCGGTACTACGCCAGGGTGTTATTATCATTTTGGTAGACATATTATTATGCGAAAAGCTACCTTCATTATTAATACGTTGGCGAAAAGTTTCTTCGCATTTTTTAAGAAAATTCAAAGCATTTTTTTAATATAGTTTATTTACATCTAACTATAGTATGTAGGTACCATTTTGTTCGATAAACTGCCAAAACTGTTTTGTGGTCAATTCCCAGGTTCTTCAGCTACGTCGTAGCTACTGATATGCCGATCTTGCTCCACTTTTTCAAAAATGGCATCCATTTTATCCGTAATAGCAGCGACGTGCATCTTTGACATCAAAATTTCCGGATTGAAAACGCTTAAACCAAATTTGTGCTACTCTCACAGACACTGCACTAGGTCCATAAACATCACAAATTTTTTTCGCGGCTTGAGTTGCATTTTTACCTTTTTTGTAGTAAAATTTTAAATGTATCGAATTTCTTCATTAGATTCATTCATCTTGACGGAACGAAAAACAAATGAAAATCACACATTTTCCTAATTTGAATTTGCAATTATGTTCTTTAAAATTTAAACTTTCAATGATACCAATACCAGCCAGATACAAATAGTATAGTCAAAGAGATTTTATTACAAGTTCATACATATTATAATGCGAAAAGACTTTTTCCTCAACCTAATATTTTCTTTATGACGAAAGAAAGTTCCACTTAAATAAAATATAGGTATATATTGTCAAACATTACCGACAACATATCCATTTATCCATATGTCAAACAATCATTATTCATTTCGATTATTCAATTTAATAATGCCTTGTGCAGACAGCAGTGACAAGGCAGATATTCTAAAATAATAAAAACATACAATTCTTACACATAATATATTACGTGGAAGTATTCATATGTGATGAATTAATGGATTATATACTGGGAAAAACGCCACGGTCATGTCGGTGATGCTAATCTGTTTCATTGTCCGCTATAAAATGTATTACACCAATATGTATGTTCTTGTTCCAGCTTTATTCAGCACAATGTGAACACAAAATATGGAAGATTATAGAAAAGCAATTTTTTCGCGTATATGTATAAGCCGTATTGAAAAGGTCACCAGACTTATAGGTCTTAGGAATTATATTTTAGATCAGTAAAATTACTGTGCGAAAACTGATTTTGCTGTAGGCATACGCTCAGCAGATTTAGGTCCTTAGTGGACATACGTACCTACTACTCTATTGAAACTTCACCAGCTGCATCAAGCTTTAGAAAGAAAAAGAAAGAAAGAAAAAATCGTTTATTTGCGGTAAACATGTCGCAAAAAAAAAAAACACAAACACAAAAAACGACACCCATCGCTAAAACTTCAGCGTTCAGTCACTATATCGAGCTTCCGAAACGTAACTAATTCGCTGATCACTAATACTAAAAAATACCATGTTTGCTAAGACCTTTAAATCCCTTTTCTGATACCAGTTCAAATAAACACCGCCAGCTATACTAAACGCTAGACCAAAGAAAACATAATCTGTGTTTATTTCCATCTTCCTGTTTCAGTGCAGGGGTGACGTGTAGAACAATGTTCAAACACTCAGATTGCTCGACGCCCCTTAATACACAAATATTGCGTTCCGCTGTTTATTCTTACTCCTATACTGTAAAGACTACTACTATTATACACCGTGGCATTTTAGTCGTCTTACAAAGACAGCCCACTTCATGTATCCAATGACTACATCTTTATCAGAGTTCATTCACCCTAACGCAAAAATGTGCTTCTTACTATTGCAACTTAAACTTAATCTAAATCCATTCTGCGGCGCCCTTGTATCACAAGGCTCAGACTGCACTCGTAACAGGGTGTTTTAAACTATGTCATGCGTCATAATTAATAAAAAAAAAAAAAAATCTAATGTAAAAATATAAAAAAAATTGCATGAATGATTAGTAGTCATTGGATACATGAAGTGGGCTGTCTTTGTTAGACGACTAAAATGCCACGGTGTATACGGTACGTTTTGTCTTCAGATCCGTAAGATCTGGATTCTGGATACCGGCCAGCGGCTGCGGCGCGCGACGGTAGCGCTTATTAGTAGAAACCACGAAGACACTTCGGCGCGCCCACTGCTACTGGGGGCCAAGTCTACTAATGTACAAACGTTGCAATGGTCTCTTCATTGTGAGTTTTTGACAGATTTTCCATACAAACACTGTCAAATACTCACAATGGCGAGACCATTGCAACGTTTGTAAATTAGTAGACTTAGGCCCCAGGTTAGTACGGTCAGCACTTTCCATGCAAACCAAATGTGTCACCGTTTATTCTCACTACGATATAAATGACGTTTGGAAACTGAAGGTTTTTAAGACGGTCCGTGAAAACTTTCGGCGCCACAGGAGAACAATGTCAGCTTCCCATACATTGTTTTTGGGCTGATTTCGACGGGACTTTAACTGGCAGATAGCTGATGTTTTAAGGAGTAACTTAGGCTACTTTTATTTTAGAAAAAGCCAAGCGGGCGAAGTTTCAAATAAAATTTCGTCAATTAGTTTTGCCATCTCTAAACGCTGCCGGCGGCGGGGCGTAAAGATTCCGTGGTCTGTGGTAGAAACAAATAGTTGAGTCTAAACAGTCTATTCGTTTCGTGTATGTGCACGCTTCCGGTCGGATCGGTTGGATCCGATTCGTCTGAGCTGTGTACAGTTTGATCATGTATGCCTTAAGATCCAGTCTGCTCTGCTTTGATATCGTAAATGTTTTATAAAAATAGAGAAGTCCTAAAGCTTGAGCTTGACTCGGTGGAACGCAGAGCTAAGAGGCTCATTGGCGACTTAAAACTGGTTTGGCTCATCGCCACAAGGTTGCCTGCTTGTCGAACTTTTACAGATTGTACTTCGGTGAGTGTGCCCATGTAGTCCACGACCTCATTCCAACGGCCCCCTTCTACCATCGGACATCTAGATGCACTGCAAGTTACTGCCCCTACCTAGGTGATATTCCACCAACTCGCACTAAGTGTTTTCAAACGTCTTTTATAATGCGCACAGCAAAGGAGTGGAACTCTCTGCCTGCGTCTATTTCCGAACGTGGTGGAACGAGTGAACTGGCTTCTTCTGGATAAGCTCACTCCATCGTCGACTTTGTCTCTGTCACCTCTGACCTAGACTAGATTCAAGAGAAAACCGAAGGTAATATTAAAAAAAAAACCTCATTTGTCCACCTGGCTTATGATTAATGACCACTACCGAAATTGAAGTGCGCAAAACACTATCGACCAGTCGTCGTTAAAAAAGCATTAGTCGTTTGCTATCGCCACTGAAAACTATATTTTAGGCAAGCAATGGCGCATTAACTTACACACCATGCCAGATCATTAATAAATTGTTGAAGATACAAAAAAAAATACAAATTGGCCGTTTAAAAAACCTTTCCAGTAGAAAACATGTCAATTCTGAGTCTAGAGAGATTTTGTAAGTTGGATAAGTATCAAGGAAAGCCGGCCATTCCGTAAAACAAATTTTAATAGTTTTTTTTTTTTATAGTGCGTTTACAAACATTTAAACTCACATACTCAACCAGCCAGACCCGGAACAACTACTTGTAAGTTATATTTACAAATATTTTTTACGTGCAGGAGTCGAACCCGCGACCCGCAGCACAGCAGTCAATCGCGTCGTCAAAGAATGGTGGTTAAAAGTCATCATATAGTTGTTTCAGTCGCTTTAAAAACTGCAATTTCAATTTGTAAAGCCATATAGTCTTCTACTGTCCTGAGCTAAAGTTTGACCGATACCGCTGTATCGCGCCTTAAGAATGCGCGGCGAAACGGGGGGCCGGACGCCGTGAGCATTGACGAATGAACGGCGGGACGCCGCGCCGTGAGCGATGACGAATGAGCGGCCTGTACTGCCCTCGCCGTCTCGCCACGCACATACCTAAGCCGCGGTACTGCAGTAACGGTCAAACTATCAGCAGCAGTATCGGTCAAAATATCAGCAGCAATATCGGGGCAGGCACTAACATGACAGGATCATCAACAAAAAGATTTACATACAAAATTAAAACATATATATAGCTCAACTAGAATACATCACATCACACCGAAAGGAACGTATAGGTACTTCCTATACTAGGACAATTGACCTCCGGACAATCTTTGCCTCCCAACTACAAAACAATTTCAAACTTCCTAAGTAATTTCACCGTGGCAAACAATAATTCGTACTCTCAATTTGTAATTAATGTATCTAACCCTCTCGCGGCCGCAGCGCCAACCCTACAACTGATTAAACTTCACGTCAGTCAACGTCAGTCCAAGGCGACGAGATAGCCTTGTCAACCATGTGTGGCTGTCGTACACCGTATGCTAAATACAAAAAGTTTTACGTGTTCAATCGGAAATATAAAATTTTGTTTATGTACACAGTTTCCTTACTAAAATTCACGGGAAATACCGTTGAAACTTTGTAGCATTTAAAATATTCTCTTCCGCCTGAATACTCAATTTAAGAATGTCTGTGTATTTGGGGGATAACGCATCAATCTCATGGCTAGGAAATGCAATCATTCCGTGCGCTCATCTGGGAAATTTGTATCACTCGTTCAGTAACGTTCAACTTAGATACAACTGAAACTGAAAAGGGGTGTTACAAATCAAATTAGGTGTTTGGAGAGTAAGTTGCCTTGAAATTTGCAATTTTGCCGTAGCATGCGTATTTAATTATGTTTACGTAATTAGTCATCTTGAATACCGCGGATAAACATTGTCAGAAAAATTATAAGTAGCTCGAACTTTAGATTAACTCCTACACAAACAAAGACATTCAGTCACAATAACAATCAGTCTTTCACGAACAAAAAATCTGCCTAGCTTTTTCCCAACTATAATGGAGTCGGCTTCCGGATGTAGCTGAATACCAGTATTAAAGTCTTTCAAAAACGACTTACTAAAATATTATTCTTTTGATTTAAAGATATACGAAATTTATGACCGTATCCGGCATCATCAACTACACTTGTTGTTGTTGCCACTCGTCCTTGAATGACCTTCTTGGCAATATAACAGAAACACCCTTTGAAGACCTCCCTTGACTTTAAAGGTCCCTTTCCATGTCAACACCATTTAAATTATTAATCAAATGTAATCACAAAGGTACGCACGTCTCAACTCAAGATTACAACGTCACAACTTCAATTCTACGCCTACGTGATCAATTTTAATTTTCAAAAGAGTTCTGCTACCCCAAAGGAGCTATACAAATCACTAGTTTAAGTGGGATCTAGGAAAGAATCACGAGAAGTAGTGGTCAACGACTGACGCAGTAAAGATTGTGATTTGTTTGACCTCTGCGACCCTGCGTGGGTGGAAAGGTCAGGGTATTCGTAAAAATGGTAGCCAAGATAAAGTTCGAAGGAGAATATTAGGAGTAGACTTTGTGATCTAAATTAACACGCAATTAAACAAGATGAGAAAAATTATGTAAGAAATGAAACGGTCTAAAAAAAATCAGTAGCCTTACCTAATCGTTTAGATGTGATCCATGAATTTAAAACTTAATTATAATATTATGCATTGTCTCTTAAGAGTCTGGGTTTGAGATCATACTCCTGTGTTTATTTTATCTATCTATATAAAACTAGCAGCCCGTCCCGGCTTCGCACGGGGTAGACAATACGAAAGACATTTTAAGACTCATTTTTCTACACCTTCGGTTACATTGTTCAAATTTTACCAAGGATCCCTAATTTTTTTCAAAATGAAATGTAGCCTATGTCAAATTGGAAGAATTTAGCATTCTATTGGTGAAAGAATTTTTTAAATCGGCCCACTACTTTTTGAGCCTATTCATTACAAACATACAAACATACAAAAATAGGTACAAATCTTTCCTCTTTATAATATTAGTGTAGATGAAATGCTGTTCGTTGGGAAGCGCATAACTTCAGAACGGATGGACCAATTTGAAAAATGTTTGTTTTACAATGTTGGTAATAGTCCGAAACAGATTCTTCGTCATTCATTAATTCATTCATTTCAGCCGAAAGACTGAAGACTGCTGGACATAGGACTCCCCCCAAGCACCGCCACTTTGATCTTCGTCAAGTCAGGTTCTTACGGAGAGAAAAATTTGAAAAGATACTAAATTCGGAAAAACTGAAAATGCATTTTCTATGGGAATTTTGTAGGATTTTTTTTAAATTTGGATAGGAAAACCTCTGTCGGGTCAACTAGTGTATGATATAAATACATACAAATACGCAAACATCATCAGATTAAAAAGCAAGCTCCTAATCATTTCTCCGCTCTTCTCCAAAATCGATGAGGGTAGACACCACTTTTGGCTAAAGAAACACAAAGACGCAATATCTGTTGGAGTAGATAACGCTTTCTGTCACAGCCTAGTTATTTATTGGTAGTCCACCAAACTGTGGAATTGTAAGGGTTCACCTACCGCGACCTTGAGCTCTGTACGTGACGACTATTCGTTATCCTGTGGCATTCATAATGAAATTATCACTTGGATTAGTGCTTGATACTGTTTGTTCACAATTTCGTCAGACATTTGTCATTGCGTTATCTTTTTATTATGAGGGGAACCTACCCATTAAGAGTGAGTGGATAAAAATTGTACACAGAAAAAAAAAAGTAGTTGCCACGATCAAGATTTTGTTTAGATTGACTAAGTAACTTGTTTGCATCTAAGCACAATGATCACAGCTACTACTTTTATTTGATTGAGATTTGAAACGGGATCTTGATTGGGATTATCACAAAACCTATTTGCAGCAAACAAGTCAAAACATAGTTGCTCCAACCAAAATTATTAGATTAAAGTTTCAATGATCTTTATTGAAGTAATCAAAATGCTTGATTGACACAACTAACTTACTTTGTTACAGTAAAATTTTTTTTACTTGTCTCTTTTTTAACTCTTCTACAATGATGTCATGTTAAGGCTAATCGAGAAACATGTTTGAGCGTCCAATCATTTGAACTAGTATTGCTGCAATCATGTCGTGATGATCAAATTAACTAAGATTTAGATTAATCTAAACAAGATATCGTCAATCAAGCTAGAAAGTCACTTGATTGGAGTGCATTTTTTTTTTTTCAGTGTAGTTACTATCAACTTCAAGGAATTTCCACAGTCTGTGAAATAATTGTGAAAAATAAGGTGTGTGATCTCGACCGTATCTCCCACGACCTCGCGTGTTCTACATGATTTACTGCTTGGTTTACGAGATGTTACCTCCACTATGTGTTAATCCTGGACTTATTCTACCTCTGTAGGTACTAAATTTTGTTAAATTAGTTGAGTCTGGATGGCGTGGTTGAGTAATAAACATCTACGCACCTGACATAATATCCATTTTATACATGACTTTCGCATTGAAAACACACATGATAGAAGTCAGTATTTTTATTTTATTATTATTTACATCGTCGCTTGTTTCACTTGTTGTTGTCTTAAATAGAATAATTTAGTCCAACATAATGGCTGATCCCTATCTCTTAAGATACAGGCCAGACCTAGTTTAAGGGATAGAGTTTAAAATTATTGTACTCCTATGCTAAAGTTGTATTGAATTATGTCAACCGAATGTATGCAGTGCAATGTGATTTTGTTTATGCAATCAATTTTATAGGCCGCCCACAAGGTGGACCGATGACCTTATGAAAGTCGCAGGAATCCGCTGGATGCGGGAAGCACAGAACCGGTCGCGGTGGCGGTGCTTGGAGGAGGCCTATGTTCAGCAGTGGACGTCTATCGGCTGAAATGATGATGATGATGATGATGATGAATAAATTTTATTATTATTATTATTATTAAATATTAAATCTTAAAAAAACCTGTAACTAAGCAGCACAACATACTTTACGTAATTTAAATTTAATTAAGTTTGTTTTCTTTTACTTTATTTTACACTAAGTGGGGTTTAGCTTGCTCAGGTAAATTATTACCTTGAGCTACAACATATGAGATTGAACGAAGTCCTAAGCTAAAGTTATATGGAATCGGATTATAAGACGGTGAGCGGAGGCGATAACCTTTAAGCCGTTTTAGAACTTTGTTGAGCTTAAGCAAAACAAATAACTTGTGCTCAAAATGAATGCCAAATTCCTCGATAAATCCTAAAATTCTCATAAAGCACTATCTCTAAACCAACAAACCCACAACGAATTGTGAAAACGTGCCAATTGCCTACATTTTGTATGACTTCACACTGAAATAAATATTTAGCCTAACTACTTCGGCTATTTCAGGAATAATCAAAGTTTGACAAGACTTTATAAAACTTAACTTGATTTATTAAAAGTAATTTGTCTATAAAATACAAAACAGCCTTTTGGTTTTGGTTACATGTTGCATAAAGTTATGTGGTCACTTTTTTGTGTTACATGTTGACGAAAGTTTGGTTATGTATAAGTAAACATTTTTTCAGTGCAGGCCAGTTCAGGCAACAATTAGAATAGTTTTGCCCAAACCGCGGTCAAAGTGACCATTCCACTTGTTTACATATCTTGTAAAACGTGATATGGTGCCTTGCGACAAGTTAATTACATAAACTGATATGAATACTTCATTGTGACGTTTATGAAGGGCTGAGTCCGCTACACATAGAGCGATGATTTGCTTTTCCGATAATTTGGTGTGTTTAACTTAGGCGGTATAAATATACCAGTTGAGAAAACTGCAGGTAATGCTACAGTCACTAGAATTAGCACTATTTCGAATAAGAATTGGAAACAATATGAGTCGGTACGAATGATCTAATCCATACTTCCATACTAATATTATAAATGTGAAAGTAACTCTGTCTGTCTGTCTGTACGTTTTCACGCCTAAACCGCTGAACCGATCGTCTTGAAATTTGGCAGAGATATAACCTGGGATATGGAGAAGGACATAGGCTGCTTTTTTACACGATAACCGACATCCACGCGAGCGGAGCCGCGGGAAAAAGCTATTCTTATAATCGATTAGGTTCGATATGCAACAAAAAGATGCAAAGACCTTCTCAATGAAAGATAAAATAAATATAAATCACACAATCGACCAAACTGTGCCAACAAATAGAACAAAATCACTGACTAATGAATCCGATCGGAGCTTTCCGTATCACTCGACCGCAACTATAATGACACTGTTGCAATACATTTTGCAGAACGGAGAATGTAACCGCAACAAACTACTACGGACATTGAAGGCTCTCTACAAACGATCGTAACAGAGCGCTACGAAAGTGCTACGAATTATCATAAGGCCCTTTGTACACGGCACGGTTTCTTTACGGTACCGCATATAAAACGCGCCGTAAAAAAAACATGTCTGTCAACAAGCTTCCATGGTGATATACAGGTTGTTAAAGAAATTGCGTGCCATAGCTTAGGGACAGGTTCAGTATCGATAAAGGAACAACGAAAAAAAAAAAAAAAAAAAAAACAATATCCACCTAATTTAGTACCTACTAACTTAAAATAGCAATTAGCAATTGTGTAGAATTAAAATTATTTCTACCTACTATCGAACGCGTTTTCATTTTGTCCTTCACTTCTCGCGTCCGAATACTAAGGGCCGCCCGGCCGGCGCATTATTTGTACTGAAAACGGCTCGCGCCAAATGGCGCAAGAAGTGCCCCTAACGCTACGATGGTATGTAAGCACGCGAAAGTAGGAAGAAGAAATACACGGAATTGTAATTCACGTACGGTCGACTGCAAAAATCCATGGACAGTACAGAAACAAAATCGTGTGAAGCGAAAAGCGAAAACTAGTTCTATTTTCGAAAATTTTAACTCAAATGTTCACTGGAAAGTAGACACTAAGGTATCCATGCAATTTTGCAGGTGAGTGTACCTAGTTACCTATCCTTCACGCGGCGTTATCGAAGTGTTCGGGCGTAGGTATTTCATTGCGTTCGATAGTAGGTAGGTAACTCTATGAAATTATTAATTATCATTTAAACAAAATAAAAACTTATTCTAAGCAATTTTTTTTATCAATTCTAAACGATTGCTATTTAATTAGTAGATACTACATTAGGTTCATCTTATGATAATTTTCGGTTTTTTAAAATATGGTTTTTATTTTTTATTTTTTACGGGTTCCTTTATCGATACTGAATTCACCCTGAAGCTATGGCACGCAATTTCGTTAACACCCTGTATACAACACTGACGATCGTGCCTACACACGGCAAATAAACCGTACTTTTTCACAGCAAGAAAAACCTGTGTGTACAAACTGTCTAAAGGTTTACTACGAATTATCGTAATGAATTGCTACAAATTATCATAAAGCATAATCAGCCTATAATGTTCTCATTGCTGGGACACAGGCCTCCTCTCTCTGAGAGGGAGTGGACCATAATCCACCGCGCGGGCCCAGTACGAGTTGGTGGATGTCACATGTCTTCGAATTTTTGGTTCTAGGACATGCCGGTTTCGTCACGATGTTTTCCGTCACAGTTTTGAGAGCAGTGGTGACGAAATTACATACACAAAGTAAATTTCCTGCCGGAGTTCGAACTCACGACCTACAACTCATAAGTCAGGGCCGATACCACTGGGCCACCTTTGTTTCACTACAAAATTATCGTAACGGAGCGATACGAATTATTACGAAGGTTTGCTACGAATGATCATAAAGGTTTGTTACGAATTATCGTAATAAATTGCTACGACTTATCATGAAGGTCCGTTACAAATTATTTTAACGGAGTGGTTAATGATAATTCGTAGGAATCATCATGAAGGTCCGCTACGAATCATTACATTTCATAAAGTTTTGCTACGAATTATCATGAAGGTCCGCTACGAATCATTACTTTTCATAAAGTTTTGCTATGAATTATCATGAAGGTTCGCTACGAATCATTACATTTCATAAAGCTTTGCTACGAATTATCATGAAGGTTCACTACGAATCGTTACATTTCATAAAGTCTTGGTACGAATTATCATGAAGGTTCGCTACAAGTGATAGTAACTGAGAACTGAACTTGCTACGAACTTACGTAACGGATGCTACGAGGTATCGTAAAGGTTGTAGGTGGCCCTTTGCGGACACTGAACCAAATACAGCAGATCTTTTATTTTCCAGTTCAGTGTCCGAAAGTTGTAAATTTAAACCAACCTTCACTTAGTAAAATGTAATTTTTTCAGGTGTCAAATCAAATCACCTATGAAGTGATTGATTTATCCATTTACAGTGAAGGAAAAAAACTGCTACTACGGGATGCGGGATGGTGTCATTAATCATGGGTTTGCTTGATGGATGACAACCAGTCTCTTCTAAAGTACTGTAGAAATGCAACGGTTAACGTATGAGGACAGTATTTGAATGAAAATAGAGAGCTTTCCTAGGATGTGTGCCCTAGTTTTAAATGTACGAGTATATATGTACTTTAACCCTGTGTGTCACTGTAAGTGCAAAGCTAGGTGCATTCATGAGAAGTTACTTAACATGTACCTTCATTCTTGTATTCATTCTACATTTTATTCACGTACAATAAGTACGTGCGGTATTCAGGGGACTAATGAAAACCCGCGCGAAAAGCGTCAGAGCTAAATTTCGTGTAACATTTTTTTAAAGTACAGCTGACTTATATAACAATACTTAATATATTAACTGTCGCTGTACATAAATCCTCTTACGAAATGTGCAAAAAAATGCTTGCTAACCATTTTAAACTACGAAGACACTGAGGGGTTTATTTATAAACGCTGCTTAAAGTTAACTAATGATTAGCGACTGTTTAACCATACATTTTTGACGTTTGTACGTCACTTAACTTTAAGCAACGTTTATGAATAAACCCCTGAATATTTGCTTACTTCACAATCGTAGTGAGTTCTTTAACACTCCGTGTCTAAACTCAACCTCTTTCCCTTCCTTTTACAGTCACACACACGCACACCACACCTATATCACAACACTCATACGCACCACACACACCTCATCACAAAAATAATAATAATAAAAAAAATTGTTCAAAAGAGCATTACAGAATTAAAATAGCACTAGCCTCCATACTAGGATTTTCTGTGTCGTGGAGACTAGTCTACAAGATGATAAGGTACATAGTGGGTAGGTACATACATAAAATTTGTCGATAAGATAATATTAGAAAGTTCCTCCAAATTAATTACAAAAAAAAAAACATTTTTAATGGTTATGATTAGTAATTGTTTGTAATTCATCTAAACATAATAATATGAAATTTAAATGTGTGAAGTGTATTGTATACGTGTGTGGTGTGGGTGTGTGATGAATGAGTGAGTTAAGGTGGGTTTAGACCAAACGAAGACAGAACCAGAGGAAAGGTTGGAGTAATTATTTTCCTGGCATCCCTAAAATTTATCTAAGAATGCATAGACCAGCCTAATACTCCCGCTCCGATTAAATAAAAGGAATCCGGAAAAGTGAGGACAGAATAAACAACACACACACACATACTAACACTTCACACACTTAATATAAGCTAACATACGTTTGTACCTTTTAGTCCTAAGCAGTCTGTATTATAATTTTGTACTCCTTTGGAACCTTGGGCTGGCGAACCTTAATACATGTTACCATGTGGCATGTAACCTAGCTAGGAAGCCAGATTCAATTATGTTGTTACTCTCTACGATTTTTCCCTAAATTGTTAAATCATATTTTATTTGTAACCGACTCTATATAAGGTGTATCTATTCATACACGAAATATTTTATGAGAAACATCTATAAGTGGTAAAAAAACCATAGCAGCGATTTATTTTTATCAAAGTGTTTTATTTTATTTTTACATAATTATTATTATTTTAAAATTACTTGAGATATTTTGCAAAAAAACCTTTACTTACTTATTCTATGAATGACCCGCCCAGACGCGGCGATGGTGGCGGCACGAGCGCGGTGAATTTTGATAATTTATCATCATATCAAGTAATTTTAAATGATTTTTTTTTTTAAATAATATACTCAGATTTAAACAAAAATCGTTTCCATGGCTTCTTTACCACCAGCTGCAGGGATAGGTGTATCTCTCAAAATATTTCGTGTTTGAATAGATATATGTACACACTTTTTTTAAATAAAATTATTATTATTATATACTAATACTGGATGGAGGAAGCGCGGAATCAAAAAAGACGGAGGGAATGCTTTTGTTACAAAGAACAATTTTACTAAGGGCCGGTTGTTTCAAACAGTTCGTTAACGTAACATACGTACGTCAAATAATAACGATTACATATGATGTTTAACGTTCGTTAAATACGAAGCGTTGTTTCACTGCATAAAAAACCAATCGTCAAAGTTCAAAAGTAAAAGAATAAAATGACGTTAACCAGCCGGTTACTGTAATCGTTATTTTTTAACGAACGTTAAGGGCATAATTTTGTGAAACAACGCTTTTTTTGGTTTGACGATAGTTAGCGCCATTTATGACGTATACGCGTGCGTCAAGTAGACGTGAAACAACCCGCCCTAAGGCGCCTGTTACACGTAAAGTATTTACTGTGTTCCGCCAATAAAAACTAAAGTATCGTGGTATTTATTGAACGTGTAACTAGCGTACTGATGTATGTCATTATTTAATAATGGATTTCTAGAATTCTTGATTCCGTATTCACGATCCTTCGTTATGTGATAAATATTGAACGTCTAATCTCACGTCAGTATTTATCACGTCAGTAGTGTCAGTACGCGTAGTAGAAGTTCTTCTAAGCAAATATCGGGCATTCGAAAATAAGTCTCGTAAACATCCATTTCGCCATGTAGTTTCATTTCGGCCATTAAATTCAAATGGCTGTACCTTTCTCTTTGTAGGTAGCAGTTTTTTGACCACCGTGTTCTTATAACTTTAATTTTAAAACCGATTGCAAAAATAATAGCCACAGAAGCTTTAATTTTTAGCTGTATGTCCATTTTATCGTGTATTCAGCAAGAAACCGGACTAAATACTGACGTAATAAATATTAAACGTGTGTCTGGTGTATTAATCCATCAATAAATACAGACGTCTATCAATAAATACTGAACTCACGAATCGCAGTAAATACTTTACGTGTAACAGGCGCCTAAGAAGCTCAACTAGTATGCTTAACATTGCTGAAACCCGCCTCACATATTTGCTTTCCAAAACAAACAGGGTTAGCCATTTGAACTCAACATTTAACCAAACAATCAGAAGCAATAACGAGAAAGTGCAAAAGCGAAGTTCGAAGCTCAGTAATAGTAGCGCAATTGTCGGTTTGTTGACCCCAAAAGGGTAACAGGGTCAGGCCAGGGGTCTAGCGTAATTGATCGGAACGAACCAACATTACTCTGCGTACCTGTATACCGCAAATTAAACTGGTATCGGTATCGAACAGCAGTACGGTTGGGTATCACTCAAAGGTACGCGAATGTGTAGTTACAGTGTGGTTACAGCGTCGTAACCCAATACAAGCTCCACATTTATGTGGGTTTTTCGATTTGTACAGGACTTGGATCAATTGGATTGGATGCGTGGCTCTCGTTACTCGCGCATTATTGCAGATCGTGTTGGAGTACGATTAATACGGGTGCAATTAATTAACCGCCTAGTCTGTGGTAAAACCACCTGTCTCAGATCCAGAGATCCGGTCGATTCCCAGCGGGGGCAAAAATTTCTGCTCGGTTTAGTTGGTGGTAGGGCTTGTATTAAGTACGCCTAGCTAGCTATCACCATCTTATCTAAAAATCTGTCGCCAAAACAACAATGTTAACAGCATTTGTTGTGTTTCGGCAGTTGAGGTAAGATAGACAGTTCCTCTGTGGTTGAGGATTCCGGGTGAAGCTCGCTTCCATCTTCGGCATTATCATCACTTACCATCAGGTGAGATGAAGGCCAAGAGCTTCCCCGTTGAATGTAAAAAATAAAAAAATAAAATTACCATGCTTTTACTGAATAGCTGAACTTCAATTAAGTATTTTTTTATCAGACATCATAGTATAGACAAAACCAGCTAGGCTATGCTGTGATAACTATGTTCCCTCCGTAACTTGACGAACTGTCCATCATTGTTCAGATGACAAGAAGTTTCACTCCCAGCAGGTAAATAGACGAATTATAAAAGTAACATCAATTTTCTTTAACGTACCATTCCATAAATCAAACAACTGCCACCGCTTCTTATCTACAAAACACTTCAATAGCAACCAAACATTACAGAGCTTACATAAACTAAGGGCCTTATCACGCTAGCGATTTGCGAGCGTGATTCCAGCGAGGCGATTATTCAACGCGCTCGCGGAGTGTTCGTCGCGAGCACGCCACGTGAACGCAACGTGTTCGCCGCGTTTGCGGAACGAGAGCGATTGACGTGACTGTACAAGAGAGAGTGAGACAAGCGAGTGTAACATTTTGTAAAAACGCGGAGATCACGTCGCGTAGTCGCGGCTACTTTGTTTTGCACCCACGGCGAGCCCGCTGCGCTTTCGCCTCGCTTTGAAATCGCTCGCAAATCGCCAGTGTGATAACGCCCTAATAGTCACTTTTATATCACACACGAACATTATGTTACCAGCCAGTTTCTCCTTCAGAAAAACATAATTTATCATCTTCGTCTATCTTTTGTCCTTCGTCACCGCTATGACACATTATTCCCGAAGAATTGACTATAAGACGGATTTGGGAACATTCTACTACCAATTACATCTCGTATTTGCTCTATAACTTGTATGTGGAGCAACTTACATAGAACTTACCTTGAAATGTAGTATTAAATAAATCAACGTCTACTAAACTCTTTTGAACTTTGTGTTTAAAATGTTACCTTCTGATTCCTGTAAGCACACAACATACGTCTTACGTTAGTAATGTGGCAATTCTACATTTTCCCTTATACAGTTTTATACCCTTTTCCAATACTATTTACCTTTACAAAAATTATAAAACCGGCCAAGTGCGTCTCGGACCACGCATAATGAAGGGTTCTGGAGTTGGGATGAATTTATCCCAAGAACCCAAGAACAAACTTAACAGTGTAGTTGAAAAACATGTTTTCCTATAAATTCTAAGTGCAAATGTAAGTTGGACGACTATTACTCGGTAACTAATAAAGCCTACTTCGCTATGATAATTTTCCTTTTAACTTCGTCATAAGTCGCCGTGATTTTTTTCACATATCCAAAGCGAAATGGTTGTAGCTGGTAGGGGAGGACATTTGACTCTAACAAAAATTATCACTTTAAACTTATTATGCAAACGGTTTTCACAGACCCGCAATATTTTTGAACGGCCTATCCAACGATACTCCACACCATGGATAGACGAAAGAAAAAAATTATCATCCTCACTTTACGTGCAAGGAAGCAACCCCCAATGTTTTTTTTTTTTTTTTTTTCAATATTTATTTTACCACTTTGTGTTTTTTTACACGGCGTGATTAATATGTATACCCATGCCAAATTACAACTTTCTAGTACTAAAAGAGTCTCTGAGCTAAGCCGCGGACAGACAAACGGACTTGGCGAAACTATATGGGTTTCCTAAAAAAGAGTCCTAACCAGTAATAATACTAAGATTAGCTTTAATGAACTGCATACAAACAATCTATACGTTGTATGTTGGAAGAAATTGTTTAATATCCGAACTGTTCTGCCAATACAAGTAATAAAACTGGCGCGGCTTGCAGCACGTGCTCCGAACTTCGACTCTGGCACTTGTGCAAGTTTTCTGATAAGCCTTATATGACGGCCACAGATGCGAAACCTGAGACTCCACTAGAAAAGAGTTTCAATCCGATCTATATGTTTGGCTGGTTAATATAAAAGAGTCCTCTATTTCTTTTACATGACATTCTCCAGTTTCTTGTGGTTGTTGCAAACAATTATTGCAACTCTTCTCGATAGCTTCTCCCGGCTAGCCGAGAACATAAAATAAATATCAAAATAATAATAATAATAATAAAATAATTGATTAATAAAGTATACATTATGTGACTCTTGTATAAACCTTCATAATAAAAAAAAAACTGCCAGGAACTCATCGATATTCTTCTATTTTTGGGCCAAAGTTTGCAAAATACATACAAAGTATAGACGGTTTTCAGGGACTGCGTCCATTTCTTTATCCGGTTTACCGTCTCGAACTAATATTACTTCCTGAGAACACTTTGGTAATGAAATAACAGTGAAAGTAATAAAATTAGTTACATACTCATTACGTAACCTCCAAATTGCTTTTATTTACTCTGGAGAAAACGTGACTCGAGTATCAACGCGTCATTTGAAATTCTTTGCCCACATGTTACAAATGTTACTTTAATATGCCAAAATTATTTTGGTGAACACTAAAAAGACGTAAAAGCACGAAAATGTCCACTTAAACAAAGATTAATGGTTAGAAGACGCGTTTTGCGTGAATATATCCATAAATGGTAGAAAACCAGTCATTATTATGCAATTTAATTCACATTAATGTATCACTCGCAAAGGAATTAGTAACGCGTGTTTTAACATCAAACTGTGTGTATTGATAGCTTGACCTAAAAAAACTAAAAGGAATTAGTTAGTGCAGCAACTATAAGTATCTTCATCTTCTAATATAACTTTGTCTGTCTGTCTGTCTGTCTGTTACGGTTTCACGCCTATGCCGCTGAAGCGCTCGTCATGAAATTTCGCAGAGATATAGCCTGGGATATAGAGAAGAACATACGGTACTTTTTTACGGGATAACCGACATCCACGCGGGCGGAGCTGCGGGCAAAAGCTAGTTTTATTATATTTGTGAAACTTATGGGTTTTCATTCATAATTAAATGAAGTTTCTTTCTCTTTTCTTTCTGTTCAAATAATTTTCGACTTCAACACTTCTAGCTTCGTGAAACTGGGACGCAATTGGTCAGTATAGGGGTAGGGGGCGCTATAATTTTTATAGTGTTTTATATAATTTCGAAATGTATAATCTTTATTATGCATTGTTACGAATAAACAATCTTCAAAGCAGGCTTGATTATAAAAAAAATCTTCAAAAAAAAAAAAAAAAAAAAAAAAAAAAAAAAAAAAAAAAAAAAAAAAAAAAAAAAAATCTTTGAATTGAGTAGGTCGGCCGTACTCTCTTAAAACGTTATTTCTAAAACACAGTAACTTACATAGATTTTTACCCAAAATTCAAATGCAATAGTAGTTTGAATATTGCCTTAAAAACACCGATCATTCTTGATTTTCTTAAGATATTATTTTGTATTCACTATTCATTCTCCAGAGCTTCATTTGTTTGTGTTCACGATACTTGTTTATTATTACAGAGTAACGCGCGACAGAGCCAAGTAAATGCATTTTAGAGTGCACTTGCTTGTTTCTTCTTAAATGTTTTCACACTAATGATTTGGTAAGTGTTTAGTGTGTGTAGATGGGTTAAAAGGTCAATTTACTTAAGAAAATTTATATTAAGTATTAAAAATGTCACTAAGTAAATAGTTAAAGCTGCAGCCATAACTGGATGGCTATTGCAAACCGTTTCTCTTGGCGATATAGTCATGTTTCATCCATCATATAGACACAGAACACAAATATACTCAGAGAGACCACAGAGCACCTTTTATTGTGTTATTCACTGATATACTATAGAATTAAACAGCCGTAAAGTTTTGACGTGACAACGTCTAATAAATCGATGAACGCCGGCTGCATCCACGAAAAAGAATGACTCATTGTCCCGTTACGCTCATTGTCCCGTTACGCTCATTGTCCCGTTACGCTCATTGTCCCGTTACGCTCATTGTACCGTTACGCTCATTGTTCCGTTACGCTCATTGTACGCTTGCGCCGCATCAGTGCTTTGTTATGACGTTGTCACGTTAAACTATCGTCTGTCAACCAAC
This sequence comes from Dryobota labecula, assembly GCA_947523025.1. Lineage (NCBI taxonomy): Eukaryota > Metazoa > Arthropoda > Insecta > Lepidoptera > Noctuidae > Dryobota > Dryobota labecula. The sequence continues at coordinate 8,434,614 of OX383292.1, forward strand.
TTTACAGACAACCAATTTTTTTATTTATTTTTGCCGGAGACCCGCAATCCCAGCGCCTGCGTCACTTTACTTGTCAAAGCGATGCCACAGACACTTAAAGCATAGATAAGTAACTGTTGTTACGTCGGGTACAGACACGCGGAATACAATGTATATTTCTTTCTTTTTTTTTTCTTATATTCACACATGTCTATTTTTTATTTTATTTTATTTTACTTTTTATTTCTGTATCTGTCCGTGACATCACAGCGGGCCCTATCAGAATACCAGCGCTGCGACTCTTATTTTTAAATGTCGCAGCATCATGCTGAGATAGGAGCCTTTTGGCCCCGTACAGGATTTTGTTTTCATTTTTCTTTTGTTTTTCTATTTTTTATTAGTGTTACTATGAGTGTATTTAGTTTAAACTGTGAACTTCCTGTATGAGTCCCAATAAATACTTTTTCTTTCGTTCTATCTGTGCAAAACATTGGAGTACCTACGAGTATGTTTGACACCTGCTAACTGAAACCACACTGTTTTCGCCCACATTACATTACGACTCCCAGCCATTGAGATAACCAATGAAATGCACTGGAAAGACACCTAGGAAATTACAATTTGCATACAGAATGTTCCTTTGCAATTTCTGCAAAAGTTTAAAATCTCTTGGGAATTATTCTAGCAAGCTTTTTTACATGTCATCAGAATGTATCAATGTTACACATGTTACAGTAGATAAACTTGTTAAAAACGAGTCCGTAGTTGGGATGAATTTATCCCAAGAACAAACTTAACATTGTGGTTGAAAAATATGTTCTCCCATACATTTCAACTGAAAATATAAGTTGGTCGACTATTACTCGTTAACTTGCATAGCCTACTTAGCTGTGATAGTTTACCTTTTAACTTCGTTATATAATACTAATACCGTGATTTTTTTCACATATCTAAAAACAACCATTTAGCCGGCAGCGGGGGTCACTTGTTTCTAACAAAAGTAAGCACTTTAAAGGCTCGTACAGACTCGCGCGATATCGCGGGTACCGCGACAGGCAGCTACAAAGAAATTATGCTACTAGTGTCGCGTCGCGCCCGCAATATCGCACTAGTCTGTACGAGCCTTAAAGCTCAATATTACGCAAACGGATCCCTGAATCAAATAATGGCTTTCACAGACCCACAATATTTTTGGACAGCCTATCCAACAATACCACACACCATGAAACAGACAAGAAAAATAAATAATAAGTACACATTTTACGTGTATAGGTACCCTGAAAAAAACATATTTCAAGATTTTATACCACTTTGTCGGCGTGATTAATATGTAACCCATACCACCGTGTGGTGTGTGGTGCTGGACGTAAAGGATAGCACCACCCCATTTTCTCCCGTGGGTGTCGTAAAAGGCGACTAAGGGATTTACTAGAGAATGGGCAGCAGCGTTCTCTATGCATTTTAACACCATACTGCGATCGCCAACCCGCCTGCCAAGCGTGGCGATTATGGCAAAGCCCTCCCAATTGGGGGAGGCCTATGTCCAGCAGTAGACGTCTTCCGGCTAAAATGATGAATGATGATGATGATCCATATCAAATTACAGTTTTCTAGTAGTAAGAATCTCTGAGCTAAGCCGCAGACAGACAGATAGACAACAAACGGATGTAGCGAAACGTTGAGGGTTCCTTGTTGACTACGGAACCTTAAAAAGTGTAGGATTTAATTGGGCAGCCAGTGACAAATTGACATCATTACCGCGGTGTACGATTGCACTGGTGTCTTTTGGCCTAACAAGATTCAGCCGATGTAACACGGCTAAACCAATATTTTTGCATACACTACATCACGCCAGTAATCCTCGAAGGATTAGGCAGATGTGTAGCTTTAATACACCCCCATTTCGCCAGTTAAGTCCCATGTAAAGGGGGCGAGCCTATTGCAATCAACCGGGCACAAATCTAGACTCTGGGATGCAACTGAGAAATTCCTGATGGAAAAATCCAATAATACTGCCGGAATTACAAACTTAGCATCTAAATATTTTGCATATACTTACTATGTCAACTTTCAAATCTACCTACAAGTTACAAAAATAATAGTACATTATGGTACGAGTGTGTAATGTTGGTGATTACCGCTGAGGCGCCATTGAGACTCGAGCTGTTAGGTGAGGGTCTTAAGAGAGCCGAGGACGGTAATCATCAATACACACGTGTATCATACTACGTTTTTCAACACACTTGTGAAGAAAATAATAATAAAAAATAATTTTATTTAGTAGATGAAAAGTTTATTTAGAGCAACAATTAGTAAATGTGCATTTAGTAAAATTATAACTAACTGCTTTTGATGGCATAGCGGTCTTATCAGATATATTATTTATTGAAATATTTTAAGAACAAAGCAACAAAACCAATAAAAAAAATAAAATACTCTTTAACTCACTTGAAAGTCACAGTTTATTTAAATACGAAGTTGCATAAAATGAGCAAGCAATAGGTACATTAATTTATTTGTTCTATTGAACATGATCTTTTTTGTATCGAATCTTTTTTAAGAACAAAGCAACTCAACCAATAAAATAAAAAATAAAATCTCTATAACTCACTTGTGAATAATAGCAATGAAAAGCTCACAGTTTGATAACAGGTGTCATTATGTGCCTGATTGCGGTGTAATTAGAGCCACTTTATGAGCAAGTGTGTTGAAAAGTTCATTATGTTGTTTTTTTTTTATGTTTACTTTTTTTTTTTTAATTTTTTCTCTCGTATTTGCATACTGAGTCTAAACCCGGCAAAATATGTTTGTACTATTTTAAACTGTAAGACCTTTTATACCATGTGTTGAGCAAATAAATATATTATTATTATTAAAAAAACAACTTCGTATAGAAATAAAGAGGTCATTAAGTAACGAATGGCCTATTCAAGGTGGCTTTACATGCAGTTACTGAGGACTTTTTATGATGCTTTAAAAAAGAAATCTCGTGTTTTAACACCACATCAAACAGCTGACGAGATACCTACTTACTTGTTGCTTACCACAACTAGATGAGCAAACAGGGTCATGCATCTAAGTATTTTTGTGAACGCAGGGAAATTAATTGTTTATCAAGTTGAATAACCAAGGTATGGTAAGGTTTAGTTTAAGTTTAAGCAGTGAATACGTCTAGAAACTGTCGCGCGTTCGGTATAGTTGTATCGTGTACCTACATTAATTACTTTGCATACCCATTACTGTATAGAATCAAGTTCTTCTAACTGAAAAGACAGCTGTGCTGCTCTCCAGCAGACTCCCCAGTTTGTTGCGCCACTTCTTCTTCCCAGCTAAAGCACTAGGAAGTGGTGAAGGGCTGGCGTTTTGGTGGACTGTCTTATGTTATTTTGAAGTGCTGATTCTGAGCCTAGGCTGATGCTAACGAGAGCGACCTACCATTCTCCGATAATCGATGACGGAGAACAGTAGGTTTCTCTCGTTAACATCAGCCATATTTTAAACTACTGTGGGCGTACACTGAAGAAAATGCACTCCAATCAAGTGACTTTTTAGCTTGATTTACGATATCTTGTTTAGATTAATCAAAATTTTAGCTAAGTTGATCATCACGACATGATTGCAGCAATACTAGTTCAAATGATTGAACGCTCAAACAAGTTTCTCGATTACCCTTAACATGACAACATTGTAGAAGAGTTAAAAAAGAGACAAGTAAAAAAAAAATAACTGTAACAAAGTATGTTAGTTGTGTCAATCAAGCATTTTGATTACTTCAATAAAGATCATTGAAACTTTAATCTAATAATCTTGGTTGGAGCAACTATGTTTTGACTTAATTGTTGCAAATAGGTAAATAGGTTTTGTGATAACTTCAATAAAGATCCAGTTTCAAATCTCAATTAAATAAAAGTAGTAGCTGTGAGCATTGTGCTTGATAGACTCAGATGTAAACAAGTTACTTAGTAAAAAAAAAAATCTTCATTGTGGCAACTACTTTTTTTTTTTTCAGTGTTGTGTTGGTTATTGCGCAGAAAAACCAAATTAAACTCAAAAATAATTTACTCAACCTAGGCTCAGAATCAGCACTTCTAAATAACATAAGACAGTCCCCCAAAACGCCCGCCCTTCACCAATGAGAACGTCGTCAACAGTCGTCTGTGGTTAAGGTTGTTTAACTTAAACTGTCCGTTTATTCAAATCACAACTGTCATTCTGTTATTCATTCTGCATTCACACACTGCTGGGACAGACTGGATGCGGAAGGCGGAGGACAGAGAGTTGCGGCGCAGCCTGGGAGATGCCTATGTCCAACAGTGCTGTATGAAATGGCTATAAGTCGGAAAAGTGTTTCATAGTGTACATGGCTAGGCCGGGCGCCTCAAGGTTTACAAAGCCACCTTGATTTGTCATTTGCAGTCTTATTTAGTAGGGATCTAAATAAGACTGAAAATGACAAATCAATTCGACGCCTACCAAGTTATGTATGTATCTATCTATCAATATACAGGGTTATTGGTAAAACACTAAAAGCCTCTCAGGACTATATTACTAACATCATAAACAACAACTTTTGTTCTATGACTTTTAATAATTCATCAGACTTTCATACAAAAATAAAAATATTAAAGGTCTGCACACAGCCGGCGTGGCGTGGCGGGGCGCGGTATGACGGAGCGGAGACGCTGCGCTGGCGCGGCGGCATCGGTCACACTGCGGGCGCGATCACGTCCGCCGCGTCCATTCACGCCGACCGTGTCGCGACGCGATTCATTCGTCAAAAAGATGTTGAGCGATTCAGACGTGGAAACGCTCTTGCTCTTATTTGCGCTAGCTAAGAAAAAACAACGGAAATGGGTGCATGAAATACCGCCCCGCCGCTTCTGACTTGTATTCCCACTCGGCGTGGCGGCGGCGTGGCACGACGGTTACCGTCGCGTCTAGCGGAACGGTTCTGTGTGGCGTCGTCCGTAATATCTAGTACATTACAACTGCTCAGCGTCGCGTCGCCGCCCTGTCCCGCTGCACCGCGCCCGCTGTGTGCAGAGACCTTTAAAAGTTTGTTTTTGGTAAATGTATTATGTTTTGTAAAAAGTCATAGAACAAAATTTGTCGTGTATGATGTTAGTGATACATTCCTGCAAGATTATAAAAATGTATATAAAAATCAATGGACGTACCAATACGTTAGTCTCGCAAAAACTCGAATATGGCTCGAGCATTTTTTTTTTTCCTCTATTCTGGTGTGATTTAGGAAAAAAGAAAATTGGATAAAACCCAAAGGAACCATCGAAAAATCAAAATTTTGTATCGATCTCACGTGGAACGTAGTTCACCGGGTCATGTTATAAGTAATAGCAATAAACAAAACCTACTTGTAGCAAGTTTTCCTACATCAGTTTCAATTAAAAGTTACTTCAGAAGAAAATTAATTGACATTTCGCACTTGGCATTGGATGGCGGTCACGTTCTCTATTGTTTTCGCCATTAACACCAATGACGTTCTTTTGAACTGGGTCATTACTTCGTTCCGACTTCCGAGTAAACTTTTAGCATAATTTTCAGTCACCTTCATGAAGAATGAACAACAAACGGTGGTGTTATCATTTTACTCGTAGCAATGGAAAAATGTGGTTATAATCATAAAGTGAACGAAGTATTGGCGTTTGTAAACGCACAAACTATAACTAAATTTATACATTTTAATATAACTACGACCAAAAATTGCTTACTATTCAACTATATTCATGTTCAATATTTTATTCGTATTGTATGGTATTCAAACTCCACAAGCTACAAAGTATTTATATTTATTATATTTAAATGCCGTAGCATCATGCTGAGATAGGAGACTTTTGGCCCCGTACAGGACCTTCTGTTTTCATTTTTCTTCTTTTTTTCTTTTCTTTTTGTTATTATTAATGTTGCTATGAGTGTGAGTCTCAATAAATACTTTATCTTTATTTATTTATTTATTTGCATTCAATAATGTTTAAAGGTGTTACAATGACTTAAAGCCAAGCCAAGGCACAATTACGGGCCCTGTAGGGCTCAGCAAAAAGTATAAAATTAATTCTTAAAATAAATATAACATTAGGAAACAAAATAACAGTCAATATTCTTTTACAGATAAAGTACAGTCAGCGCAATAAATATCTGTATATATTGGGGTTTATTTATAAACGCTGCTTAAAGTTAAGTAATGATTAGCGACTGTTTAACCGTACATTTTTGACGTTTGAACGTCACTTAACTTTAAGCAACGTTTATGAATAAACCCCCTAGACTTTAACACAAATAGCGTTAGCGTTATCTCAACCAACTAAAAAGAGTAATCGGAACAGCACGCTCCGCTATGAAATATTTACTGTTAATTCTTACGGACCGAAAGATTCGTGGACATTTTTTCTATACCTATAATATGTCCTCGTAACAGTGTTTATAAATAAATCAATCAATTTAAAGCGAGTTTTCAGGTCAACTGTTTGTCAGATCTCCATTGAACATTCCCTCATATTATATTACAGAGAGCTGCAGGAGAAACTTCATCAAATTATAGGGAGATCAAGCGTGTTCACCGTGAAATAGAGTATGAAGCCGCAGGAAAAATCTCCATATACGAGTATTCCCATTATGTTACCAAATATGGTAAATATGTATCTTCTATATCTACATCTACACTTCTACACTAATATTATAAAGAGGAAAGATTTGTACCTATTTTTGTATGTTTGTATGTTTGTAATGAATAGGCTCAAAAAGTACTGGGCCGATTTAAAAAATTATTTCACCAATAGAATGCTACATTCTTCCAATTTGACATAGGCTACATTTCATTTTGAAAAAAATTAGGGATCCTTGGTAAAATTTGAACAATGTAACCGAAGGTGTAGAAAAATGAGTCTTAAAATGTCTTTCGTCGAATGCGCTGCCGAAACTATTAGCGATAGAACAAAATAATGTACAACAATATTGAAGAACATCATAATGTCTACAAAAAACTACTACTACTACTACAAAAAACTCTACCCCGTGCGAAGCCGGGACGGGCTGCTAGTTTATAAATAAAAATGAAATGCTGATCGTTGGTAAGCCCATTACTTGGGAAAGGCTGAACCAATTTCGTTATTTTTTGTTTTTAAAATGTTCGTTTAAATTCGAATTACGTTTTTACGGAAATAAAAAATGGAAAAGTTCCTGGAAAATTGGGGAATTTGGGAAAACTGAACGTCTTTTGTTCTATGGAATTTAAAAATTTAGACAGGACAACGTCTATCAGCTAGTATTTTAATAAACATAAAGTATTTTCATATTATAGAGGCACATGTTATTTTCTTAATTGTAACTGGAGGATACCAACCTTCACAGCTTGGCTCATCGCCGCAAGATTGCCTGCTTGTCGGTCTTCTACAGATTGTACTTCAACGAGTGTGCCCATAAACTCTACGACCTCATTCCACCGGACCCCTTCAACCATCGGACATCTAGATGCACTGCAAGTTACCACCCCTACCTAGTTGATATTCCACCAACTCGCACTAAGCGTTTTCAAACGTCTTATAGATTGCGCACAGCAAAGGAGTGGAACTCTCTGCCTGCGTCTGTGTTTCCGAACGCATACAACCCTAATCTATTCAAAGTGAGAGTGAACAGGCTTGTTCTGGGTAAGCTCACTCCATCGTAGATTTTGTCTCTGTCACCTCTGACCTAGATTAGAGTCAAGAGCAAACAATCGTAAAAAAAAAATGTAAATGGTACACCACTGACTACCTGCAGTATTGTCTCTCCTTCTACTTTTGATCCATCCAAAGGTTGTCTGTAAAAGATCGCTTTTAGCGATAAGACCTCCCATTGTGACACCCTATGTAACAGTTCTACACTGATATCTGTAATTTTTATGGTGTACATAATAAAGAGTATTCTATCTATCTATCAATCTATGATATGACGCAATCGGTTTTACCATGATTTTACCACTTCTGGGATATCTGTTAACTCTCACACTGATTTAGGATGATAACGAAAATATAAACACATGTACCTACAGAGGTATGAGGAACAGGGTGTAAATTTCACTCATACTTTATAGTAAAGGGAGGATCCTCCGACGAGACGAGTGTTGTGTCTGGTGGGCAACTGCCCGACGGTTGATGTCAGGATGTTGTATCTATGCTAGTCGCACGGTAAACTCTGATTGCGCCATGCAGGATTTGTGACGTCAGGTCTTTTGATGCGTAGTTCTCATGTGGCGTTGTAGATACCGCTACACATATTTTCAGGAAATAAGAATAAGAGTTAGCACAAAATATAAACTCCTACTTAAACCAAGGTACTCAAAAAAAACTTCGTTTTTAAGTGGCGTAGCGCCGTAGCAGCAGTGCTACGAAAAAAGTAAAGCTCGTAGCAACATTTTTACGGTGCTACGTGCTTTCAGTTTTACTACCATTTTGTTACCACTCTTACTCAACATAATAATAAAAATGTCAAACTCAGAATTACATAATAGTACATTATTGCAAAGGCCGGGAAACAGGCAATTGCAGGTCGAGTATTAGTATGAAGGCCGAGCCGAAGACGAGGACTTCACTAATACGAGACAGGCAATTACCATTTCCGCCGAGGCATTTAAAGTGCATTTCTTAAAAAAAATGCAGGGAAATAAGACATACTTTCATTTATTTTTCTTTTGACTTCGCTGGAAGCAGGTTTTCCATTGCCAATTTGGCTTCTAATCTTAAATCTGGTGGAGTACAATCAATTTCCATTTCAGTCTCTGAACCGTGGGAATTCATTTTAATTAAATTTATATTTATGAAGTATGTAAATAACAAATGAAGACGAATTTTCAGCTTTGCCGCCAAGTTTCTATTTGTCATCTGTGCCGAAAGGCAAACGCATTTATGGCTATACAGCCACGTGAACGCAATTTGTGCTAAGCAAAGAGACGTACTTTTTTATGCCAAGAATGATAAAAGAGATCCAATCAAAGCAGCACACCATTTCATACAACATTGCTGGATCGTTGTAATGTTCCAAATTCAAAAAACGCTCCTGCAATGGATTTGATTTTCTTTGTCCGTAAATTCGATACTTCGCGTGTTCTTTTTTCGAAAATAATGACAAAATTTCCATGCATGTTTGAGCAAAATATAATTAAATAATATCAAGGGATTGAAACTGTCCAAATTAACAAAAGATCAAAAAACATAAAACGTGTAAACAGACTACCCACGTAGCCTTTAATGAAATTAAGGTGCCCCTGAAATGTAATTAGTGTCATGACTTTGACCGACATCCAACCATTTATCATTTAGGCATGGCAATCTATTACTACACAAAAACATATTATAATATATTTTATCTCTAATGGTGACTCTTATGATTTGAAAGAGAGTTCGTACAATAAGTCCCTGTTTTGTCCAATTTTTTCGTGTCATAAAATATTTTCCGTCCATTCAATGAAACCGCGGACAATGAAACGTGGTTTCATTCCACGTAAATGCCAATTACAAGAAAATCTTTTCGTTCAAAGCTTGTGCTCCTTACGCCCGCACAATTTTCCGTAGCAATTCCTATATAATTCACTCAGTCAAAGCATTTAACCAAATTGTAAAGATCGTACGGGTCTCTATCGATTTGTTTGCAAGCAACTTAGCGTCCATTAGTACTGTTTATCAAAAAACTGTATTGTTTCTGATGCATCCTAATAGTGGTTGCGCATGCATTTCTGCCTCTGCAGGTACCTAATGTAATAGTTAATTTAATCTACTATATAAAAATAAGTCGGGTTTTCCTTCCTGACGCTATAACTCCAGAACGCACGAACCGATTTCCACGGTTTTGCATTCATTGGAAAGGTCTCGGGCTCCGTGAGGTTTATAGCAAAGAAAATTCTGTTTTTTTTTTTTTAATGGTTTTTACGAAAAATTAGGGTAGGGTAGAGTAGGGTAGGGTAGGTAGGTAGGTAGGTAGGTAGGTAGGGTAGGGTAGGGTAGGGTAGGGTAGGTAGGTAGGTGGGTAGGGTAGGGTAGGGTAGTTAGGTAGGTAGGGTAGGGTAGCGTAGGGTAGGTAGGTAGGTAGGTAGGTAGGTAGGTAGGTAGGTAGGTAGGGTAGGTAGGGTAGGGTAGGGTAGAGTAGTGGAGTTTATACTATAGCTTTTGACAGAACGAAGTCTGTCGGGTCAGCTAGTGCTATATATATTTTCAGCGGGATTGTCCGAAAGGGGTACCGCTGCCCCAGAACATAAAGGGCGAAGGAAGGAACACGGGTGGGTTTCAGTCAGTAAGAGTCTGACACTCCCTTCCGCTCCACCCAGAGCGGGAGCATAATTTGATGATTTCCCGTACTAAAAAAAAAAAAAGTTATATATATTTAGTGTTATTCTTAATGAATATATAGTGTATCCATTTCAAAATTATTAATTACTTTAAAAAAAATACAATGTAACACTAGAATATTTATATCATATTAAAAAAAAAGGGGGAACTGCTCATTGGGCATCCAAAATTCGTCCGCATCGCTGTCAGTGGGAAAAGTGCCCAAAACGCTGGTAGCGTTGCCACGTAGGTACGTTATTATTACTACAAACAGTAGTTTTAAATTGTTATGTTTTATTGTTATCATTAAAACGGAGCTTAGTGGCCACTATTTTCCGTTTTAATGATTACATTAAACATAACAATTTAAAACTACTGTTTGTAGTAATAATAACGTATAGTCTTGTGAAGCACAACTTGACGAGCTTATTTTCTGCATTTTCATTCTAAAATAAAAGAAATCACCGAAATAACGATGAGGGCGCCACTGTGCACTCGGCGCAGTCTTAACTTGCACAACACAATAATAATATAATATAGCATTTAATTCCATAACCAACAATAAATATATACTTAATTTAATTGTGAATTGCTAAAAACTAAGTTAACTCTTTTCGGGTACAGCCTCCTCCAATTTTTTTCCAGGTTTTCCTATTTTTGGCTTTGACCATCCAGTCGTTGCCTATACTTTTTATGATTTTATCTACCCAGCGTTCCGGTGGGCGTCCTCTGGGTCTTTCTCCTGTTGGTCCCGACCATATCGTGGTTCTATGGGTCCATCTTGTGACGGTATGTTCGAGGGCGTCTATAGCATTGGTTCTTTTACGTATGGCTTCATTTCTCTGCTTGTCTTTTAATCGGATCTTAAGGATGCCCTCTGGTGCCCTCTGGTCACGTCAAGAGTCAGTCAACTTACACAACAAAATACTCTATGGTTAACTGTGGAAGCTTGTAAATGGCTTTGTCGTGAACCTCACTATTACTTTTGTATTGATGGCTGTAAGCAACCCAAACTCAATAAAAATAAATACATTGTTTATACAAGTGGGTGTAGGTATGTACTACAAAAATAAGTATCTGTATATCGAGTAAAGCTGTTCCACGAATTGAGCAGAAAGTAAACAAATGACGTACCTACCCGGTAGAGGAATTCGCAATATACCGACAAGGGTCGGACCTATTTTTATTAGTTACCATGAAACGCTATCCCATTCTGTGTTTGTTTTTGAAAGTGTAAATATAACACTCTGTTTAGGTTTATTTCTTACGTAATCACTAATTAAAAGATTTTTTAAATAAAACATTCATCTGTATTTAGAAGGTTTCGACTTTATATCTCACAACTTTATCCAACAATTATTGTTTGAAAAAAAGGAAATTGAGGTCATAAATATAACTTCAAATTTAAAATGAAAAATATCGTTAAAGGAGATTTCATGTAAGTGGCACTACAAATTGGCATCCACAGGTAAGTTTCTGATCAGAAACTTACCTGTGGATGCCAATTTGTAAATTTGCCAACAATAATGTATACAAATGGATCAATCCATTTGTATACAAATGGATCAATCCATTTGTATACATTTTTGTCAAATACTTGTGTAATTAGAAGGCTAAGAGACATCCAAAGAGCAATGGAGAGGGCTATGCTTGGAATTTCCCTACGTGATCGAATCAGAAATAAAAAGATCCGCAGAAGAACCAAGGTAACCGACATAGCCCGAAGAATTGCGAAACTTAAGGCGACGATAACCGACTTTTAATGATTTTATACTGAAAATCACGTCTAAACGAGTAGTTTTAATGATTTGGAAAAAATATATGTTAAATTAGAGCGTTTTCTTAATAACTTAATATATGAATATTTTAGATTCTTATATTACATAGTGAAATTAATTTGTAAAGTTATGTCTAATGCGGATAAAAAACTGAGAATCACGCAAAATCTATCAAGCGTATTTTTCTGAAACCTTCACCTTTTTAAAGATAATTTAATTATTGATCTTTTAGTATACGTGTTTTATTAAAAAAAAACTTTTTTTTAATGTATATAATAACTTAATAATGCGTCTCATTTGGGACAGCGCTCCTGCATGGGCGAGTCCTATTATTGGCTGAACGTACGACGCGTTGCGTGAGCTCAGTACAGAACACGCAAGCTAACCACTCAAGGTCACTGGCATATATCTGCGTCTTAAGTGGCAGTGGGCAGAGCATATTACTCGCAGAACAGATGGCCGATGGGGCCTAAAGGTTCTGGAGTGGCGACCGCGTACTGGAAGACGAAGCGTTGGAAGGCCACCCACAAGGCGGACCGATGACCTTGTGAATGCCGCAGGAGTCCGCTGGATGAGAGAAGCACAGAACCGGTCGAAGTGGCGGTGCTTATTGGAGGCCTATGTCCAACAGCGGACGTCTTTCCGCTGAAATAATGATGATGACTTGTGTAATAGATATATTGACTATACATAGTACAATCATGTACTCACTGTTGAACTTAACCTTTCTATAAAATTACGTCGAAATAACAAACTTAAAATTGTAGCTGTAGGTACACTATTACAATGATTGTATACACACTACTAAGTGATTAAAATTTTGCGTGCCATGTGGAGGCGCGATATGATAAGTCTAAGTCAATTTGTAACATTCTCGATGTAAGCCATATTACTTGCGATACAACTGTCATGTTATGTCTATTTCGTATAAGGTCACATAATCACTTAGGTCCTGGGTTCGATTCCCAGGTCGGGCAAAGTGTTATTGGCTTATCAATCTGGAATTTTTAAGTACTAGAAGCTTTAACCTGACATGGTGTTTGTATAAAACCTCTGGGAATAATTCATGATTACGAAAAAAAAATGGAATTAGAATAAAAGAAAAGATGAGTGTCCGCTCCCCGGGCTGACGCAGCAGATGTCGAGACTAATCAAAATATTTCATTTCACATAAACCCACAGGGGCACTTATGAAACGTCAGAAGCTAGATGCACGGTTCCAATTGGTCGTTTCCTATGGAGAAGAGCCGGCAAGAAACTCCACGGTTACTCTTTAAAGAATAATTGGTTTTTATAATATTTTCATATAACAGTGTTAATACGTATGGGAGGACAGTGTAGGCCTTTCAACAAGTACCAGGTACTTAACAAAATAGAAAAGTGCCAACAAATCTAGTCTACTAGGCCTACAACGTTCTCACATTCACAAGATAGAAATATGTCTACAAAAAAGATTAAAAAAATCAAAATCAAAACCTCTTTAAACCAAATGACATGATATTATTATACTTGACTTTTTGTTTTCTGCGACCTAATAATCGCGAGCAACTAACCTATTTACGCATTTGAAGATCAAAAGTTGAGAGGGCATTTACAGAATATTCCGGTCAAGTCCTTTGGGAGTCGGCACGGGCCAAGAAAGTCGAAACTTTACATGTCATCTGTTAACTGAACATACTCTTCGAAATGAGACTCGAACTGAATCTCTCTGTGATCTTATTGAAAAGCGGTTGATCAAGTCAACTTCCTGATTATATTTAACCAAATTTGCAAACAACATGACACGTAATGACGGCTCCGTGACACTTCTCGTAATCCAAGGGCTGGCTTTTTAGCTCACCTTCTGATCAGGACCAGACCCGTGCTGGACGGCGCGTACGTGTTTCACGCGCGCCTCAAAGAGATGTCAGCAACGACGAGGGGGCCAAATAGGGCCCAAGCCTGCCGGGTCAGCGGGATTGCCCGAAAGGGATACCGCTACCCCGGAACATAAAGGGCCAAGGAAGGAACACGAGTGGGTTTTAGTCAGTAAGAGTCTGACACTCCCTTTCGCTCCACCCAGAGCGAGAGGGGTCATTTGATGATTTCCCATCCTCAAAAAAAAATTAAAAAAATAAGGCCTGGCTTTATATTCTATCCACCGAGATAATGCTTTTTTGACACCTGTCAGTTGTACAAGATTTGGAACTAATAAAGTTTAAATTAGTAAACACATAATCGTCTATATGAAACTGGCAGGTATCAAAAAAGCATTCTCTAAGTGGACGGAATATAACCTTGGCCAGAGGTTAAACATTGCCATACAACGTGGCAATGCCGCCAGTTCTTTGGGCACATTACCAGTGGACAGCAATGGAGGAATTTTTCGGCGGCATATTTTAGTTTTTTAATAGTTTTAGTTAGGTTAGGATATTATATTTATTAAATAAAAAATCAATTACTTCCTGATTTATTGATCAGAGTTGGTTCTTTTTTCATTGCCACTAATGGGTAATCGAGAAGTGGCTTTTTCGATAAGAAACGCATTTGAGAAGAAAATAATTCATGGAACGTGGGCGGCATTTTTCTTTTATCTAACCCTACGGGAAATACACGGGAGTTCGCTGAAAAAATTGGAAAACATTCAACAGCACTTTGCCCCACTTAAAAATTGGTAACGAGCTCACGCTCGACGCCCACCCTTGATTGTAGCCCAATACAAATGAAGCGGTATTTTATTTTTATTTTATTGAAAACCGAAATCAGAATTGTTGTGTTAGGTGGCGCATAAGTTATCACCCCTTTGGAAGATACCTCATTTTTGAAAATGGAATGTTTAGTCATTGCGTCTTTGACATTTGTGTAGTACACAAATGTAAAATACACATCGTAAAATCATGGTGCGCTCTCTACAAGAACGCGGAATAATTTTCTCATTGTTTTTAACCAATAATCGATCGTCAATTCACGTCATGGTCGTGCAACACCAACTGTTGCGCAGTTGGTGTTGCACGAACACGACGCGAATATAATAATAACATTGCGGCGTACTCGGAGCTTGGCTCAACACGGGATATTCTTAGGCATGGCCACCCCCGGAGCAGTCGTTCTGCCGAGAATATCGCTACAGTGGATGCAAGTATCTAAGTTGACCCGAAAACATCAACCAGACGTGATACGCAATTGGGCATCAGTAGAGCGTATAATTTGGTGTGAGATTTGAAGACGTTCCGTGGAAAAACTATAAGTCCGAATAAATAAATAATACAGTGTGAGTCTTTATAATGTGCACATATCGAAATGAGGGAATCTATGCTTATCTACGGCAACAATATAAAAAAAAAACTAAATATTTAATTTTATTTTTTATGCAATTTTTACAAAAAATTGTTCCCTGTGTAAACAAAACGGTGTAACTTTTAAACTAAATGATCTATCACGATGAAGCAAGCTCCATACGGATTGGAAGTAATTAGGCATCCTCATACGTAAAATAAAAATTGGTGAAACAACTACCTTCAATTGAAAAGATACATGTATTTTTAGCAAAAATCTGTTTTTTTTTTTTCAGTATTTTTTACAATAATTATAACATTTGTCAATAAGGAGGCGTTTTATTGAGAAATTTTGAAATAAAAAAAAAATAAAAAAACCATAAAAAAAAAAAGTTTTTTTTCCGTATAAAATTAAGCATAGATTCCCTCATTTCGATATGTGCACATTATAAAGACTCACACTGTACAACAACAACCAGAAAGATTTTTATTATTTACAGTAAAATAGCCTTAGGAAATCAGGTGATTACTCATGCGCCACCTAGTATAACTAAACCGATTTAATGTTTTTGTCTCAAGTCAGATTGTTTTAACACACCACTTCGTTACCTCACTTTTACTACTTAGAAATGATATCTTAGGAGAAAGACAGGAGGGTTTGTCCCTCCTGTCTTTCTCCTAAGATATCATTTCTAGAGATTCGCGAAGCATCCTCATCCATAATTTATGAACTTAAGACCTGTACGATAAACCTATTAAAACAAGAAGTATATACTATATTCTTGATGTATGTTTATGTCGCCGCGGTTTTAATGGCGCCAGTTCAAAATTGTAAAATTAATCGCCCATTCAATATCACTGATGTCATATACATATATGACCTTGGAGCCATTGTCAAAGTTTAAGGAAAATGGCACACATCGTTAAATATTTCACGCCTCACTCATACTTGCGGAAAACAAGATGATAAGGCGCAATATGGGCCAGGCTTTTCTCACCACGCGGCTGCAGTAAGCGTTGATTGATTCTTTAGGAAATTTCTATATATAAAAACAAAAAAAAACAAATTCTGAAAAACAACAACAACTCCTTGGTTACAGCCAAAACTACAGTAACAAAACAACACAAATAATTTTAGTGGCTTTTAAATTAAAACCATCAAAGATTTCTTTTAATAATAATTTTCGTTTATGATTTCAAACGAATAATCATTTTATGTTTCACTTTGTTGTTGGAGAACTAGATTAATTAATCAACACCTATTTAGTTAATAGGCTTCCTCGTGTCATCAGTCATATTTTATTATGGTGGCTATGAAGTTTATGGCCCTCCGAATAAACACACCTCGAATTGTTTACATTTAGGTAATAAATACATAGTATGAGTGGCTCTTAATATGAATTCCTCATGTATTCCTTCATAATATAAGTGGCTAATTATTAACATGGGTCGATCTTCAAAGTTAAGCAACGCTTGCCGAGTACGGTCCGTGGATGGGTGACCCATTGCATACCGAGACCCCCCCCCCGTGTAGGGTTGTCAGGTCTTAAAACTGAAAAGTCGAACAGATCAGCCAGTTTAGCCGAACACACATAATATTTTGGTCTTAGTATACCACAACAATTAAAAAAAAAGTAATCCAAGTCTTTTTTAAAAAGCTTCTTAAATTCTAATGGAACAACAATAAAATTGAATGAATCAGCCTTCTTATATTAATCATTCAATATTCATTACAATATTTATTTCAATATTTGTTTTTACATTTGGCAGGTGACATGACAAATGTTAAAAAAATGGTCAAATTTTAAAAGCCTAACAAAGGCCGGACAGGCCGGACACCCACCGTCTAATTTGGCCGCAAGCAACCAGAAAGCCTGACTGTGTCCGGCTTTATTCGGACGCCTGGCAACGCTACCCCCGTGCCTCGAAATCCCGGCGTCATTTATAATATATTTAAAGTTTTTTTTCTTGTCCTTAATATATACCCATGCCAAATTACAGCTTTCTAGTACTGCCTCTGAGGTAAGCAGTGGACAGACAGACAGACAGGGTTCCTTGTAGACTACGGAACCCTAAAAATGACAAGCGCATTGTGTGTGAAAGACAGCTTTTTGCGTAAAAACTCGACATTGAAGAGAGTACTAGAGAGGCTTGCTCCTCATTATGTAGGTATCATTTGAGCTTATCGCAGCCATTTGTAATTTTTTCGTCACCCTGTGGTACTGACAGCATATTCATCTTTCACTCAGTACCTGTTTCCTTTTTTGGTGAAATCTTGACATTGACGTACCTAAGTGATTGCGTGATTATCATTGATCAAAACAACACTGTAAAGGGATAAAACATCATAATCGTAGAACAATGACGGATCTGAAATTTATGTTGAACTCTGCCGCGCGTGCAATAACAGCAGTAAGTATAAGTAAGTATAATTTTAGTCCAAATTTAGTTGAGCATTGATTCGGAATCAGCTCATTGCGCTGATTCCGAATCTATGTTTGACTCAATTTGGACAAAAATTATACTTACTGCTGTTATTGCACGCGCGGCAGAGTTCAACATAAATTTCAGATCCGTCACTGTTCTACGATTATGACGAAAAATTGTCCATAGGTAAATCCTCTCTCTTTATAGACATACGTGTAATTTATTGTAGGCTCATATTATTCTATACTTTCTATACTAATCTCTCTTCTAAAAACTAATAATAAAGCCGTGTTTGACCGCGTTAATCTCTGGAACTTCCAATCGGATTTGTAAAATTCTTTTTGCATTTGATAGCCCAGTTCTTGAGGAAAGTTATAAGCCATTTAACATCACGCTGCGACCCTTATGAGCCGAGTAAAAAGAAAAAAAGTCAGAATGAACGCGTACAGGATCGTATCGCATCGCTTAAATGTGATACGATCCGGTGACTCTGGGGCCGAGGGAGATTTATAAACATACGGCTGTATCTATTTTAGTATATTGTGTATCTTACGATTTCCACGCGAACGAAGGCAGTTCATTAGTATAAATAATAAATAATCGTTTTGTAATCGCTCGCCCTATTTTAATTTATATGAATGAATTAAATAAGAGAACACGACATGTACTGGTACTGGAACGCATCTCGATTCTTGGAAAAAACATTACTGCACTTGGCTTGATTCCAACATCGTTTAGTTATTCAGTGAACTGCAATACTTTCATATAAATAAATACATAATACTTTTCATGTATCAAATGTTATTGTACCCATTCAAATGGAAATAGCTTGATACTCATATATTTCACAGATTTCTTAAATGTGAAAGATCAGTTTATCATTTAGAATACGAATCTGCGTTTGTATTTATATTGTAAACATACATAACTAACAATGTTTTCTTGATACTTTTACTCGCTTAAATTATATTATTCGGGGAAAAACCGCATTTCTAAAAACCGGAATCAAACAGACAAAACAAGGAACTCATATTAGCTTTCGACTAAGTTTAGTAAACTAGATAATTAATTAATATTAATTTACATAATCTGGCGAAGTTTCGAAGTCGATTCACCAAACATTCAATAGGAGTGCGGTCTCCTGAACAGACTATGTCCCATCTGCTAGACTCTAGACGTCTAGAGTGTCCCAATAGGCATGTTTCATCATCGCTATTGTCCATTCACCTGCACTCTTGACAATCTGTATAACGCTTCTGATGCCGCAATAAACATGGTCGAAACGAAAAGAAGAAGTAACGTAGAAATATTTTAATATATTATATAATATGTAAACTAGCGGACCCGACATCAGAACGATCCTAGAACCCGATTGCAGCACCACCTACCGGGTCCAACTGTGTTTTCAAACCATCCAGGAACCCTTTGAAATATACACACATACACATACATATAAACTCACGCCTTTTTCCCATGGGGAACTATAGAGCGCCACCTGCTACGCTCCTTACATACTCCTTTTGCTTCGTTTACATTCATACATCTGGTCAGACATGCACGCCGGTTGCGAGTGCTACGCACCTGACCTTTCTGAAGAACATCACCAATTAGGTCACTATAATGTTCTCCTAGGGCGTCCCCTCCCGGCGTTTCCACTCACATCTGCCTTGTAAATACCTTTTGTAAGTCGCTTTTCATTCATCCTCTCAACATGACCAAACCATCTAAGCATACTCTTTTCAATTTTTGTCACTACATCTTCTTTTAAGTCGCACCGTTGCCTTATCACATCATTTTTCAACCTATCATTCAAAGTCACGCCACACATGATTCGCAAGGAACTCATATCCACAGCATTTATTTATACTTTCATGCTTCTTTTGCCACATCCAACATTCACTTCCATATATATATATTTTTATATATATATATTTTTTTTTTTTATTTTTTTTTTATATTCTTGTTGTATATTCTACCACATTTTAAATTAAATTATATTAATTTTCTTTAAGTACGCTGTACTGGTACAGGGTCTTAATAATTGTTTGCTGCACCGGACGACGTCATTACGTCAACGCCGGCTGTCGCTGAAAACCAGCGCTGGGGCTCTGTCTTGCATAGGGTCGCAGCATAATGCTGAGCGATAGCCGTATCTTTCATATAAGCGTAGGCATCAGCACAACATTGTGAACAGCCAGTCGAGCCTTATGTGTGGTCTTTAAGGATGTGGCACATACCATCAAACTGAACATCTTTCTCCATGGGACCAACATCGTAATTGTGAAAAAATTATCAGTCCTCATTCATTTAGGTCGAGTAGCTATTAATGATTTGTATGAGATATTGATAATTTGATCACTACTTACTGATACATCAATCTGCCGAGCCACCGACTTCCAATCTCACCGGATGCAGCTGAATACCAGTATTTTACGATACCCCTTGGTATCGTTGTCAGACTTTCGGGCTTCTGACGACACGTAACGATTGCTAAAGATCCACGAATGACAGCAGGGTTAGTTAAGAGCGGCCAACCCGTCATACTTTTCAAAGAAACGCTCGTACGTGATTATGGAGTTGGAACACATCTTTCAATGAAAATTTTGAACTAATTGGTATCATGTGCACCACATCTAGGTTTCTATGGAAGCAAAAAAATAAAATTTGGAGTAACAAAGTCAGTATAAGTCTCCAAAAATCTGCTTTTTGCACACATTTTACCTGAACTTTGGCCGTACATAATGTAAAAATAAAGAAAACATCGCACATGTAATGGAGATTAGAAATGAAATGACACACATTTACTTCACAAACTTGCAAGGCTTTCTCAAAAACACGTATTTCCTGGAACAAGCTTTATGAAATTTCCGCACTATTTTTCGTTCAATGTTATTGCGTGCTCACTTGCCTGATAGCATTAACATTGCGCTGGATGAAACAACAATCTTTTCAATCATACTCGCGTTGACGATAGACGGACCGGGGAAGGGCCCGCTTAAAGCATCTTTGAACCGAATTCCCCTATCATCTACCTATTTATTTAGTCCCGAATCTTTCACGACAGGATTAGAAAAAGCCGGCGGTGTATATAAAGCTTTTTGGCCACCCAAAACTGCTATATCTACTAGATCTAATCAATCTTATCGCCGCTCCTCACGGGGGCAAGGCGTACATAAACCAGTTGTTCCATCACGTCAAGCTCAATATCAACGGCTTAACGTGCTTTCCGAGGCACGGAGGAGTCTTGGTATGTAAAGATGGTCACCCATCCACGGACCAACCCCGGCAAGCGTAGCTTAACCTGATGGATCAGCCGGCTGTTATTACGAGCCACGAGATCCTCCCTTATATTCGAACTTTCTGATACATGCTGTCTAAAAAACTAGAAATAAATCAACTTTTTTTCCGATTTTAATTAACGTCTCAGATGCTATTCCATTCCTTTACCTACCAACTTCACATTAGTTAGTCGAGCACAACGGAGAAACGTATTTTCACAGATTTACGCTAATTAGCTGAAGCTAATTAAGCAACACGAGGACAATTTAGTCGTAAGTCAGTTTGTAGACCGCTGGTTTCTTTAGCTGCTATTATATAAACTCCTGTAACAAGATAGGGAATATAAACAAGAACAAGTTTCTTTTTAATTATTTTTTTATTTATTTACAGGAGTTTACAGGTAAGTTACGTTTAATGCTGTGGCTTGCACTGTAGATGGCGTTGTGTTTCACTTTATTAGAAGTTAGTGATACAAAATTAAACCAGACAATCAAAATATTTTATTTCACATAAACCTACATGGGCACTTATGAAACGTCAGAAGCTAAGTGCACGGTTCCAATTAGTCGTTTCTGGAAAAGAGACGGAAGGAAAACATCCGGCAAGAAACTCCACGGTTACTCTTTTAAAAATAAATGTTTAAACCAAATGACATGATTGCAATTACGACTACAGTAACAAATCTGAATAAATATTATGTTCACAAAAGCCACTAATAAAGAATTGGAATAAAATTTGTAGGTAAATAATGTCAAATAGCGAAAAGATTTTGTCAAGGAAGTATGTAAATATGTAAATTTAAAAAACATGCGGAGTAATCTTTGGGGTCTGCCGCTAAAAGTGAAAACTAAGTAACTAAAGCGTTCGGTGACGATGACGCGAGTTCCATGATTTTTGTTCACCCAAAAAGTACACATCACAGTATACATTAGCTCATGGAAAGCGTTCGGTGGCGATGACACGAGTTCCATGATTTTTATTTACCCAAAAAGTACACATCACGGTATACATATAGATCATGGAAAGCGTTCGGTGACGATGACGCGAGTTCCATGATTTTTGTTCACCCAAAAAGTACACATCACAGTATACATTAGCTCATGGAAAGCGTTCGGTGGCGATGACACGAGTTCCATGATTTTTATTTACCCAAAAAGTACACATCACGGTATACATATAGATCATGGAAAGCGTTCGGTGACGATGACGCGAGTTCCATGATTTTTGTTCACCCAAAAAGTACACATCACAGTATACATTAGCTCATGAAAAGCGTTCGGTGGCGATGACGCGAGTTCCATGATTTTTGTTCACCCAAAAAGTACACATCACGGTATACATATAGCTCATGGAAAGCGTTCGGTGACGATGATGCGAGTTCCATGATTTTTGTTCACCCAAAAAGTACACATCACAGTATACATTAGCTCATGGAAAGCGTTCGGTGGCGATGACGCGAGTTCCATGATTTTTGTTCACCCAAAAACTGCTCAAAGCGCCTAAGGAAGTTTTCACTTCAAAAAAAATACATCGATAATTGAGAGCAGTAAATAGACGTTTACATAGTTATGCCATTTATGAGGTACCAGGGATACCAATATCACACCAATGAAAGAACTGTAAGAAAACCAAAGGCTAAGAGGCTCATTGGCGACGTAAAACTGGCGGATGCCAAGCTTCACAGCTTGGCTCATCGCCGCAAGGTTGCCTGCTTGTCGGTCTTCTACAGATTGTACTTCGGAGAGTGTGCCCATGAACTCCACGACCTCATTCCACCGGCCCCCTTCTACCATCGGACATCTAGACGCACTGCAAGTTACCACCCCTACCTAGTTCATATCCCACCAACTCGCACTAAGCGTTTTCAAACGTCTTTTATAATGCGCACAGCAAAGGAGTGGAACTCTCTGCCTGCGTCTGTGTTTCCGAACGCATACAACCCTAATCTATTCAAAGTGAGAGTGAACAGGCTTCTTCTGGGTAAGCTCACTCCATCGTAGACTTTGTCTCTGTCATCCAGACCTAGACTAAAGTCAAGAGCAAACTCATAGTAGAATAAAAAAAAAGACACATTTTTTTTTAGATCAACATTTGATTTACTTCTTGATAAACATCAGACCCTCCCAATTGGGGGAGGCCTAAATCCAGCAGTGGACGACTTTCGTCTGTAATGATGATGATGATGAAACATCAGACTGATTACACTAGTAAAAGCTGATACAGATACAGGTACGTATTAAGCGATAACGATAAAATTGCGTTCGTTGATAACAATTGGACAGGTCCACTCATATCTATGTGGTTCTTTCCTCAAATAATCATATCAGACACCAATCTACATGGTCGAAAAAGTCAGAAATAAAATCATTTCATTGTCTGTCTAGCCTTTTCCCTATGATGATATAGTTTTTCAACTATGTTGAGGTTGGTTTCCATTCTAACCACATGCAACTGAATTCCAATATTTTGCAAGGAGCGACTGCCGATCTGACCTCCACAACCAAGTTACTGGGATACCCTTTGGTAAGACTGGTTGTCAGAATTTCGGGCTTATGACGACCCGTAGGTATTAATGACTGTCAAACATCCACGAATGACAGCCGGGACCAACGGCTTACTGTTGGCTTAGAAATAAAATCATGTATCATTTATTGTATTTCTTTTTTTTTTGTGGAATGTTTGTTTTTTTTTTTTTTTTATTCTACTGTGAGTTTGCTCTTGACTTTAGTCTTGGTCTGGATGACAGAGACAAAGTCTACGATGGAGTGAGCTTACCCAGAAGAAGCCTGTTCACTCTCACTTTGAATAGATTAGGGTTGTATGCGTTCGGAAACACAGACGCAGGCAGAGAGTTTAATTAATGTAATTTGGAATTGAAATTTTAATGACAGTAATTAATTTTTTTATTGACTAATTTATTTAATGACTACATTAACATTTAATTTTATCTAAAAATATGCTTGCTGAATTGTAATGATACCTAATCTTTAATGAATAATGATGATTTAATAAGTACCTACATCATGTCTATACCTAATGTAATTTTGATGAATACTATCACGGTTTATGCACCACCTTTTCCTACCAATTTGTACGCCACGATATGCGGCTAAACATGTTAGAACTTTTATGTATCTCTTATTATCTTGCATGTAATATATGTATCATGTATACCATGTTTAAACAAATAAAATCTTACTTATTTACAACTTACTTACTTACTTTATAATTAATAATAATAATAAATTCGTTATTGCCATAAACAGGTTACAGAAAATCAGAGACCCTGGCTCCAGAGCTAGGTTAGAGTACATGTATTTGAGGAGCCAATTATCTCAAATCGTTTAAAATACCTAACACTCACTATTAGCAAAGCAGATAGGTCAGTGAAACAATCGCCATAAATCGTTATGTGATCGCAGGACGAAAAAAAACCCAGTTAATCCTCATATTACGGTTATCGTACGATCCACGAGTTAGTTAAACCAAAAAGCCTCATACCTTCAAACATTCTATTTGATTCTATATTAAAATCAAAGGCTTTATCAATCCGCCCATGGATTACGGTGGCTACAGCTGATACGACGATAATGGGTAATTAGGAATGTCTGCCAAACAACATGGGTTACTACATATTACAGTGACAGTGACGTCAGATCGAGCACAGCATATTAATCACTGTTTGGCTACCAATGTCGACGAACCATATATTGATATATCGTTTCCACGCGTCTGTAATGTGAGCTGACTCATCGAAACACGAAATAGATACCTACGTAGCTGCTAGCAGTCCTTTTTACTGAACAAAAAGGTTAAACATGGAATGTTTTTTATTTTCTAAAAAACGAACTGGCCAGTTGCTGTCAAAATGTCTGTTTCTTTTTCGTGAAATATGGCTTTGGTATTTTTTTTTTTTTTTCAAATAATTTGGCCTGCTATATTTTGTTTAGAATGGGGGCTTTGTGTTATGGGGATTATGGGGGGGTTTTTGTGCTCACCAGTTGGCGCCACTGTTGAGTAAGGTCCTGTCAGTAATTTTATTTTATATGTTTTGTATATGTTTAAGTACTCATTACTTCATAAAATGTTTATTTTATTACATTTTAAAATATCAAATAAATATTTACATTATAATGTTTCTAAAATTGGCAAGCATAAGCAGACAAATATATTATTCTTCCTCCAAGTGCTACGAAAATAGATCCTAAGTTGTTACCTAAAATCATAAGCCATAATTAATCAGGAATGGCACAATCTTTACAATTATGAACAATTAGTAACAATTTGCGATAGAAAATCCCGCAAACAGTGAACGTTCAGTTTCACATTTGACATTTCTAGAGACCTCACTCTACACTAGCGCCTCCAGCAGCGAATTCAACCGCGATAGTCCTCATTAGTTGATGTTAAAGTAAAACCTTTTTCTTTTATTGTAATTTTTGTATGGTTTTCTATGGACTAGTAAAAAGTTATTTACCCACTTTAGCAATTTTTTTTTAATACATTCTAAGCTAATAACCATTCCTATTTATCAAAATAATATATACTGCATGGTTATTATTATTGTAATTATTTAATTTACATATATTTATTGTATTCTCATGAAAAACATTCCTCTTCATTTTCCTTCATAACAGTTAAAATTAGTAGTTAAATTACCTATTTATTTATACAAAAATAATTAGCATCAATAGACGAATGAAGAGAACACAATTTTTTTTTTTTAATGTAGTAATCCACTGAAATTAAAAGAACGATGTTTTATTGCATACATTGTCCAAATTATCCGTTGTATTTTAAACTTCATGTACAATAGTGCCATATTTTCAAATAAATGATTTGAATTGTTTATCATAATAACAATTCAGATCCAGATTTCAGTGCTAGAAAGCGGATCAATTCTAAGTGAATCTCGAACCAAAATGACGCGACAGTGACGAACGCTTAATCAACAACAGGTCAAGAAACTTTTAAGCTAGCATGAGAAACGCGACTTTTTCTTTACAAAATCTATCTATACTATACTACTAATACTACTAATATATAAAGCTGATGAAGAGTTTGTTTGTTTGTTTGTTTGTTTGAACGCGCTAATCTCAGGAACTACTGGTTGGAATTGAAAAAATATTTTTGTGTTGGATAGTCCATTTATTGTGAAATATTATAGGCTATATAACATCACGCTACGACCAATAGGAGCGGAGCATAAATGAAACATGTTACAAAAACGGGAAAAATTATTCCTTTTTGAGAGCTTCCGTTGCATGCACTTACACTACACACTACACACTACACAAACGGTTTAAGTTACGCAAATATCATGTATTATGGAATTCTTCCTCTTTAAAAGTTCTAAAAAAAAGTCCGCGACAGCATATGTCTATCTTTTAAGATTGACTCACTATAACCTTTTTTTATGGTAATCAATTTTTTTTCGAAATTTATGCTTTATTTGCGAAGGAGTTTTATCAACATAATATTAATCCTTATCCAAATAAATATGTTATTAATCACAAGTATTTAAATGTAAACAAAATTGTCCTTGACATCACTTGATTTCAATAAACATCTTAGGAAACATCATAATTTTAAAATAACTCCGTAACAAAATAAGTAAAAAATTCATTACTTAAACCACTCTCTCTTAGCTGACGCAGACGAAGTTGCGCGGGTCAGCTATATATTATAAACCTGAAGAGTTTGTTTGTTTAACCCGCTAATCTCAGGAACTAGATACTGGTTCGAATAGAAAAAATATTTTAGTATTGGATAGCCCATTTATCGAGGAAAGCTATATAACATCACGCTATGATCCTTAGGAGCCAAGCGAAAAGAACAAAAGTCAGAAAGAACGCTAAGCGATAACGAAGTTATAGCGCGGGCGAGCGACGGGATTCGACGCGATGGGTGGGCCGAAATTTCACGCGGACGAAGTCGCGGGCAGAAGCTAGTAATGGATAAAAACTGAAAAACTCAAAGCCTTTATTTCAATAAAACCGTTTACAGGCACTTTTGAGTTTTTTTTTTTTTTAATACTTTTTAGTTGTCACAGAGTCGTTCTGAGGCCCTCGTGTGAGTTTATTTTAACCATCTCGAATTTACGCATCGAGCGCGTTCAGCACTCTGATTGGTGATGGGCGAATCGGAGGCCAATCAGAACGCCGAACGCGCTTCAGGCGTAAAATAGAGATGGTTAAAATAAACTCACACTAGGGCCTCAGATAATCAAGAAGTTGAAACTAGTTGCTCATTCCAAAACGTAGATCTCTATACAGAGGAACGGGCAAGAAACTCCATGGACACTCTTTTAAATCATAATATTACAAAATCCTGGTTACATTATTCTTGTTGACTATAATGTTTTTTTTTTTTTGTATCTCCATTTTCTTACAATCTGTCACTATTTATTAGGACATTTAGTAATATTGATGACTTGTTAGATGTCTTGCTTGGTATGCGTCCTATGACACATCCTAGTATTTATAAAGCATCAAGCAAAGTTCGTCTAATGTAATCCTGTGGAATTTTGTGTTTTAGCCTACGTATGCCTTTTTTATCCATTAGGTGGTTTGCCAGGTTATTTGGGTGACGAGTTATTCTTTCTTTGTATGACATGATATAGCATTTTATTTCCTCTTTGATGGTCGGTATTTTCAGATCATGGTGTAATGCTTCATTTAGTACAAACCATGGGGCATTTGTGATTGTTCTTAGAATCTTATTCTGAAATCGCTGTATGATCTCTATATCAGAGTGTGATGCTGTTCTATATGTGAGAACAATATATTCGTTCGATCGTTATTCAAAATTCACAGCCATTGTAAAACTAATATATTTAATCCGCGGCATTGATTTTGCTCACGCGCAAAGGAATGTAATGTCAAAACAAATAGTTTTAAAATGTTTATAACACTTAGGTATGTTCAGATATTTATTTATTTCTTCTATTCCATCCGGTTAGATACATCCATTACACACTTTCTGTTATGAATAGAGATCGGATAATCGGATGCATTTTTACCTAAAGTTGATTATTAGCTATGAAAGTATGGAAGCAGCTTCTTAAAATATATTTTTTGCAGTGTTGCCAACTTTATTTTTACGAACCCACCAAATGTGGCCTCGTGACCCACCAGAAAACCACTAAACATAACGACCTCAGACCACCAGAAAATCACTAATCCACCCCAACCAATCTCGTGCTAAGTATACAAAAACTCCATTTTTGTTATAGCGACCGAGAGTATACAGCCAAGACCAGTGCGGAAATTAGTTAAATTTCCGCACTGGTCTTGGCTGTATGAATAAACTACTTTCCTTAAGCAGAATTGGTATTTAAGTTAGTTACGTACCTTTGAATTTTGCAAGTGCTTTTTGGATAATCCATGATTCTTTAAATCTCCGTAATTATTCCTTAAAATTGAACCACATAATTTGCACTTAGGTTCTGGACCAGCAGTGCTTTCTAGCACTTGTAACCAGTACTTTAATTCTGGGTCATGTAACCAACAATCACGGAACTTTTGGTTACACTGTGGTTTGGGCATATTAGTTTCAAAAATTTATGGAAATAATATTAACTAGTAACCTTTACCGATATCGACTCAGAACTGTACTGTCCGTCTGAATTCCGATGAATTTGTGCACGCATACGCAATAAACATAAACAAAACAGAGAATATACCCTTTGAATCAAATCAAACTTAACCCAGTAACCACACAAATAAAGTCCATAATCAAAATTATTCAAGAAATTGACTTTTCAAGGAATCCCCGAAAACCACTACCTTAGTTCTGTTGTGTTGCCTACACAACAAAAGATTATACACTTGTTTCAATCGTTCTTTCCTATAGAGTATTTTTGTGAATCGTCTAGTGGTTTTGTCATACCTTACCACTAACTGAAGAATCACTCACTGAACAAATTGCCACTAGAAAAATCCACTAGCCACCAAAACCAATATTTATTCGCTAAAAGGAAAGTCTAAACCACCAGATCTAGTGGAAAATCCACTGAGATGGCAACACTAATTTTTTGTAAGAAATATCCCGTGATGCCAGGAATAGCGGCAATGCATAACTAGTCGGGTGTATAGTATGGAAGCGACTTCTAAAATATTATTTACAAAAAAATAAAAAAAATACCCGGGATTCTTGGATTGCATAACTATTCAGATGCATATTTATTTAAAATTATTTTAACCCCCTATGCAAACATGTGTATGTAGGGTGTAAGAGTACTGAGTAGGGGTGGTGTGTGTTAGTTAAAATAAAAATAAAACACCGGAACCGCGGGATATATTCGCTTTCCATAATAGCAAACATTTCAACTTTAGGTGAATATGCATCCGTTTATCCGATCTCTAGTTATAAATGATAAAATAGATCATATATTTTTCAGCTAGAATGCATCTCTTCTAAACCCGGATTTCCGCTGAAATATGTTCTCTAGGTCTTGCTTACAAGTAATTAAGTAATTGGTAGGCTTTTATTTCAGAAAAAGCGGGCGTAGCCGTGGGCAGCAGCTACTCAACCATTAAGTTCATAATAGATCCTGAGAGGGTCCTCCAGAGGGTCCTGTATAAAAAAAAACACGGCGTGATATGTATATATAATAACGCAGTTAAAAGGAAAACTATCACAGCTAAGTAGGCTTTACAAGTTAGCTAGTAATAGTCGACAAACTTACATTTTCAGTTGAAAAACATAAATAATAATAAATAATAAAGTAATTTATTTTTCTCAAAAAGGTACAATTTTGATTCATAGCATAAGTTACATTTTCCGGTATATCCTTTGTGAGAGCTGGAGTCTATACTGGGTTCGGGACCTGTATGACAGATCTCCAGGCTCACACCCTTAAAATACAATATTAATTGCACTTACGTACTACAACATTGAAAACTCCAAGTACTGAGAGGAATAGAATTAAGACAATACAAAGGAGATGTGCTGTGTGTCTTTGGAGTGTTGTGTGTCTGTGAGAGCAATATAAGTCCTCGCGCCCAGCGCCCGCGAAGGGCACTGGGCGCGAGCACCTACTTGCCCGAAAGTGAATGTGTGTCTGTGTGTGATTAGTAAGGTGAAATGCGATCTAGGATTACATGAAAACATACAAAACACAAAACGACAACAACATACAAAATGTATGGGAGAACATGCTTTTCAACTACAATGTTAAGTTTCTTCTTAGGATCAATTCATCCCATCTCCGGGACCGGGAGACGGACCGACTGAGTTTTCACGGTGAGATTTTTACAGAATAGGTAGAAAGAAAAGAAAGAAAAGAATTTCTTCTTTACTGTGTATTGATGCTCACTTCACCTGAGTTTTCACGGTAGGATTTTTACAGAATAGATAGAAAGAAAGAAGAAAAAAAAAGAAAGAAAATATTTTTTTCTTTACTGTGTATTGATGCTCACTTCACCTGAGTTTTCACGGTGAGATTTTTACAGAATAGATCGGTTGGTCATACATGCACGCCGGTTGCGAGTGCTACGCACCTGACCTTGGCAAAGAAAGAAAGAAGAAAAAAAAGAAAGAAAAGAATCTCTTCTTTACTGTGTATTGATGCTCACTTCACCTGAGTTTTCACGGTGAGATTTTTACAGAACAGATAGAAAGAAAGAAGAAAGAAAAGAATTTCTTCTTTACTGTGTATTGATGCTCACTTCACCTGAGTTTTCACGGTGAGATTTTTACAGAATAGATCGGTTGGTCATACATGCACGCCGGTTGCGAGTGCTACGCACCTGACCTTTCTGAAGAACATCACCAATTAGGTCACTATGTTCGTATGTAGTGTCATGATGGCCCGTTGGTTAAGGCCTCGCCTCTCATGAATGAGGTTGTGGGTTCAAATCTGGGCAAGTACCAATGTGACTTTTTCAATTCATATGTACTTTCTGAGTTTATCTTGGACATTACTGACATCGGTGAAGGAAAAACATCGTGAGGAAACCTGGACTTTATAGTTAATATAAGTATGAAATCGCCAACCCGTCTTGAGCAAGCGTGGTGATCAATGCTCGTGCCTTCTCTGTATGAGAAGAGGCCTTTGCCCAGCAGTGGGACAGTTATAGGCTGGTATTATTATTATTATGTTCTCCTTGGGCATTCCTTCATTCTTATACATTCATAAACATTATATTATACATTTAATATTATATTTATAATTTTTCATTATATTGTACATTATCTATGGAAGGGGTTTTTTGATGATCTCGAGAACGGATAGAGGAGCGGGAGAACAAAAAATTTCACGTTTACGAAATCGCGGGCAGAAGCTAGTAATATAATAATAAGAAGAACTTTTCTAAAAAGTTACAATTCCATAAATAATTCTGAGAAATTGAGAGAGGGATTCTGTTGAAATAAACAACTTTTCCAGAAATATATCATAACAGTGCTCGTAATGTATCAAGGAAACAGCAGGATTTCATCGATCTATCATTTACATAATGTTTAGGAGAAAGCATCAATGAATTCACCCACATGAGTTATCTGTTATATTATTTACTAGCTGCGGACCGCGGCTTCGCTCGTGTGGCTTTTTCTAAAATAAAAGTAGCCTAAGACTAACATAACTAACTACTATAACATCAGCTATCTGCCAGTGAAATTTGGTCCCGTCAAAATCGGCCCAGCCGTTTCAGAGATTAACCTAAACAAGAAGACAGACAGACAATATAAAAATAAAAAAGTGTTATAAGTACCGTTTAAACTTTCATATGCATTTAGTAAAAAGCTGTTATTTTGACATTTCAAACAGATACAGGGAAAACCGTTTAAAACGGCTTCGCTTAAAACGACGTACCGGTTATAGCGACGATATTTTGAGGTCCCAGCAGTTAGTGTTTGGTTATAAGAACGGAGAAAGCCGAATCAAAATGTAGAAATCGTATACGGTAGGTAAGGACTTCTCAAGAGCAATCCAGTGATACCCATAAAATACCGTATGACAGAGTGAAGCGGTGCCGGGAACGTAATAGTATATTTTATATCGAGGGACTAAACGAAGCCATAATATATCAGAGGTGGTTTGACTCCCGAGCGTGCGAGGGAGTCAATGAAACCGAGGGTGTATTAAGTTGGCGTTTAGTCTTGAGGTGCAAACTGTACTTTTCACTTTGAGTGCGAGAAAAATAGTCAATTTAGTACAAAAACATTTAATAAATATTATTCCTCCAGTCCATAAAACTTTCGTAAGTTTTTAGGTAAATCTTCCGCGATTTTGGCGGCAAAAGATTATCTATTATGTCTTTTGCTCTTTGCTCGACATCAAACTCTTCACTGTCATTAGACATTCTTAATAAATTCACTCGACAAAAATTCTGAAATTTTCGCGGTCAGGTTAGTTTCTGAACCAGTCACAGATTAACAATTTAAAACACATGACGGAAAAACCATCCAACAACAACCATTCCTTCTTTGCGGGAAAACCATGGAACTAAAACTTTCAACATTTTCGCAATGAAGATGGCCCACACTCCACAGATAACAGTATATTTACTGGCTGTTTGAGTTTGTCTATGTCACATGAAGGAAATAATAAAACTAATTACTTTTCACTCCCTAGAGACTAAAGTGGTCACTTTAGTCCCGCTTCGTAGGGCTAAATTGGCGTACTTTTAGAGCATGAGAAGTGAAAAAGAATGAAGGCATCTGAGCGGATCAACGACGGCGCCAGTACATCTGCAGACGTACACGCATCACGTTAAACACACGGCCGTGTTCAGGACATAGATTTTTTGGTTCTAGGACATGCCAGTTGCCTCACGATGTTTTCCTTTACCATTATGAGAGCAATAGTGATGACATAAATTACACAAAGGAACGCGCCTGAGTGGGTTTAAATCCACGACGTACAACTCGTAAGTCCGGGCCGTTACTACTGGGCCACCACTGCTTCTAATCTTAGTAGATTAGTAGTACGACTAGTAGTAGTCTACTAGTCTATTTTAATGTTCATCAAATGCTATTGTGGCAGTATCAACAACGCCACATGCGAGCTACGCATCAAAAGACCTGACGTCACAAATCCTGCATCGCGCTATCAGAGTTTACTGCGCGACTAGCATATATACATCCCGACATCAACCGTTGGGCAGTTGCCCACCAGACACAACACCCGTCTGGTCGGAGGATCCTTCCTTTACTATAGAGTATGAGTGAACTTTACACCCTGTTCCTTATGAGGAACAGGGTGTAAAGTTCACTCATACTTATTTACTTATTTAGAGGTATGCCTCTAAATTGGTGACCCTGACTAATTTCAAACTGTAAGAAAAATGGAGGGCAAGGTGATGTATAATTGTATTTCACGGATTATTTAACTCTGGCTTATTAGGGTTCCGTACCAAAATGGTAAAAAGAAACCCTTATGGTGTGACTCAGTCTGTTTGTCTGTCACAGCTGAATATCTCAAGAAGTACTGATGCTATCAACTTGAAATTTAAAATAATTTTAGATGACGTTTGCCCAACTAATTTGCAAATAAGAAAGAAACAAAAAAGTTTTTATTTTTTTTGCTACAGGGACTGAAAGGTGGTCTTAAAAATTCGAAATGCCGCTACTAGGGCATGTGGGGTATCATATGAAAGAGCGCTGTTTGCACATTCTCAAACATTTTTTCTTTTTTCTTTAGGCCGCATAGTTTTCGACTTTTAATGAAAAATGTAAAAAAAATACCGTTCCTCCCCCTTATCTGCGAAGTTTGCATAGAGAAAAATCTGAAATTATTCTATGTGATAGAAGCTTATGTAAAGATTACAGGAAAAATAAAACGATGTCTCTAAATAGCATACTTTTTCAGAAATCAACAAAAATTACATTAGTTCCTTTATCTGTCAATAGATGGCGCTGACCAAAAACTGCAATATTCTACACCGCAATGTTAAAATTAACTGACAAATAAAGGCCTCGCCGATGAAAATTTAAAAACATTTCGCGGTTCATAACCAAAATATCCTCTTTCCTACCTACTCGCAGGTTGATTTGGGAATGCACAGTTGTAGTTATTTCTGGGCACATAACTATTTAGGTCCTACTTATACGAATGAAGCTTATGAAGCTATAAACGATGGTGCGGAACCCTCGGTGCGCGAGTCCGACTCGCCCTTGAGCAGTTTTTTTTTAACAGGAGTTTGTTTATTTTGCTATTGCACGTGGCTAATTGCGCCACGTGCCATCAACGAAAAAACTATTGAACGGTCATGTTTTATAAATTGGGCAGGCAGGTAAGTAGGGTGTGTTTGCTCTACCTATGTTAAATCCAATCAAATCAAAATACTTTAAGGCCTGTGTTCACCAACATTCAAACCACCGGTTAAGTATTTAAACAGTTGGTTTATGTCAAATTTCCTAAGGCCTGTGTTCACCAACCATCGATTTAGAATACCCTAGATACACCGTCAACGCTTGTAATGTGTCTCGATACAACTGTGCTTAAATTACTTCTAAGCACAGTTGCGCTCTCAGTAACGCGCGCTTCGTTATCGGGTAAACATGCCAAAGTGCTCCGTAAAAAAGTGCAAAAATAATACTTTAACCACGTTGAAAAGGGATGGCATATCGTATTTTTGGTAAGTACTAGATAATAGTTTTATAATGTAGTGAATTTGTAGCAAAATACGCCTTCAAACTCATTAAAAACATATTTTTTTTAAATTAATTTCAATACGTCTCTTCATTTGACGCTACGCAGTTGGCTTTTTCCCTCGCGCAGCACTTGTATTAAGTGGAAAGGGGATGGAAGATGTATGAAGTGGAACATAGTCAAATATTAAATGGATAGAGTCGCTTATTGTTTTTTTTTTCTGCGGTATGTCAATAATATGGAATTAATTTTGAATAAATATAGCCGGTCCGGAGATGGGCAAAATTTATTTGAATTATGATTGGTGTTTTTTTTATATTATAGTTAAATAATATTATGTTTTTATTTATTATTCTAGATTTCCTAAAAATGAAATTGAAAGGGAAAAATGGCGAAAAATTATAGCTAATGAGAGGAGTGAAGATTTTTTTAAGCCAAATGATTCTGGTTTGCTCTTGTCACTTCTCCGAAAATGACATGTATTATACGAAGAAAGGCTTTCGGAAAGTAAAGAAAGGGGTTATTCCATGTATTGCAATAAGTTTTTACATAAAATATTCTGACTACTGAGTACACAACAAACGTACACATGTACGTATGTTGTGTACAATCTTTATAAATTGTCTTAATAAATAAAATAAAAATAAGTTAATTTTAACCACCTCAACCTATTTATTTTAAGCATCTATACCCGAAGTCCCTAATTCAGATAATTTATGTAAACAAAGTAATGTCAAGAAATGTCACTGTCAAAATGACAGGACAGTGGTACAAAACATTTTATCATGATTTTTTTTTTGTAAATAATCATCTATGAAATTAGAGTGAATTAATTATAAGAACTATGCAAACAAAATACCGTTGCCAAACAATGTTTTATGTAGTGTGTCGGAGACACGGTATATGATCTTCATAATCAGCCCTTTTAAGCCCAGTGCTAGACGTAAGCCTCTCAAAATCGATTTCCAATCGAAACAGTTTTCAGCCGCTTTCATCCAAAATGTGGCTAGATATGCTACACACAATATGAATCTATGAAGGAGAGTGTAATATTAGTGTTGTTGAAGACGTAAAAAATGTGAAAAGGTTTGGATCTCCTGCAATTGTTACCAGTATCATAAAATATTTTATACCAGATAATCTTCTTATTTTAATAACTTTGATTACGGCCACCGCTACATTACGGCCGCCGCCACATTACGGCCGCCACTACATAACGGCCGCCGCTACATTACGGCCGCCGCTACATTACGGCCGCCGCTACATTACGGCCACCGCTACATTACGGCCGCCGCTACATTACGGCCGCCGCCACATAACGGCCACCGCCATATTACGGCCGCCGCTACATTACGGCCACCGCCACAATACGGCCGCCACCACATTACGGCCGCCGCTACATTAAGGCCGCCGCCATATTACGGCCGCCGCTACATTACGGCCGCCGCCACATTACGGCCACCGCTACTTTACGGCCGCCGCTACATTACAGCCGCCGCCACATTACGGACGCCGCTACATTACGGCCGCCGCCATATTACGGCCGCCGCTACATTACGGCCGCCGCCACATTACGGCTGCCACATTACGGCCGTCACTACATAACGGCCGCCGCTACATTACGGCCGCCGCTACATTACGGCCGCCGCCACATAACGGCCGCCGCCATATTACGGCCACCGCTACATTACGGCCGCCGCTACATTACGGCCGCCGCTACATTACGGCCGCCGCCACATAATGGCCGCCGCCACATTACGGCCGCCGCTACATTACGGCCGCCGCCACATTACGGCCGCCACTACATAACGGCCGCCGCTACATTACGGCAACCGCTACTTTACGGCCGCCGCTACATTACAGCCGCCGCCATGATCATGATCAAAGTGAATAAAGATCGTTTTGGCGGCAAAAGATTATCTATTACCTATGTCTTTCGCTCTTTGCTCGACGTCAAACTCTTTACTGTCACTGGACATCACTACATAATATATTGTTACGAGCTTGCGGTTCGTGACAATAAAAACTGCCGATTTACAAACCAAAAATGACACTTAATTAATCAACACTGATAACAACTCGAACACACTAATTATAAAGCACTACTGATCGCACTTGTTCACTTATTCGCTTCGACTTCGACTGTCCCGAGTCGCGGTGCATACGGCCTTTTATATTCCTTAGATCGTTCCAGAACCTTGTAGAAACATCTAGAATGTTCGAGTACATACCGGCCCCTACTGACCAGTGTCGAACGTTCTAGAAACTTCTAGCATCGAATTCTCTAGAGGAATCTCGAGTCTGCTAGTTAACTAGTGTGGCGCATAACAATATTATAAAACAAAGTCCTCCGTCGCGTCTGTCGGTCTGTCTGTTCGCGATAAACTCAAAAACTACTGCGCCGATTTTCATGCTGTTTTCACCAATGGATAGCGTGGTTCTCGAGGAGGTTTCAGTATATAATTTGTTAAGTTTTTATATACATTTTTGTATACATTAACGATATTTGTTGGAGGTGTCGGGAAATAATAAGCCGTCTGGGGACTTTCAACGAAAACGCTGTCTAAAAACCCTTTGAGATATAACAAAATAATGTATGGTGGAATTGTGTATCCTGCTATGTTACTTTTATTTTAGAAAAAGCCACGCGGGCGAAGCCGCGGGCAGAGACTAGTTCTTAATAAATTTATTTAAAACCGAACAAATTTACACTCGACAAATATTCTGAAATTTTCGCGGTCAGTTTTTTCTTCAAACCAGTCACAGATTAACAATTTAAAACACATGGCGCCACCTTATTTCCGGAAAAACCATGAAAATAAAACTCTCAACATTTTCGCAATGAAGATGGTCCACACTCCACAGATAATAATAGTATATTTACTGGCTGTTGAGGTTGTCTATGTCACATGAAGGAAATTAAAAAAACGAATTACTTTTTACTCCCTAGAGGCTAAAGTGGTCACTTTAGTCCCGCTTCGTAGGGCTATATTGGCGTACTTTTAGAGCATGAGAAGTGAAAAACATATTTTTTATACATTGTACTTATTCATTACAGTATTAAGGAACAGAAATTGTAGACAATCAAATGATTTTTTGACGGATGTAAACTTGCTTGCTCTCTATCTTTTGGAGGCTGACTGTACATTATAAACGTAATGATAAGGCCAAAATAGGCCTAACTATAGGCCCAATTTGATGCGGCTCAGGCCATATATTCGTCTGTAATAACACTCACAGCAACGAAACATTTCATAGCAGATTTACTCCCTTCCGGTCATTCAGTTATCGGCTATCAAACACTGTTATGTACTTTAAATTACCATAAAATATAGCTCTTAATTCTGTTTGAAGTGTACGCCGATTTGACGTACGGCTCTCTATTTGAATTGTCGTACTAAATTGATAAATAAAACTGTGAAATAGTTATGTTGTAAACTGGTTATAAACACGTTTTCAGGAATTTGAAAACAATAACATTTATGAAATGTTAATGCTTTTGTTACGCATAGTATGCACGCATAGTACGCATTTTGCATGCACTTATATGTATATGCTTTATGTATGTATGTATTTATTGTTATTGTATATGTAAATGGTACACCACTGACTACCTGCAGTATTGTCTCTCCTTCTACTTTTTGATCCATCCAAAGGTTGTCTGTAAAAGATCGCTTTTAGCGATAAGACCGCCCATTGTGACACCCTATGTAACAGTTCTACATTTATATCTGTAATTTTTATAGTGCACATAATAAAGAGTTATTCTATCTATCTATCTATCTATCTATGAAAAATGATAATTATGTCGTATCTCCATGTATTTAACTGTGTGTACAGACGCCAGCAGCAAGCTAAACTGCCGAAACTGTCAAATTTCGCAATCAACCTTGAACCTTATACTGTAGTAATAAAGTTGCAAATCTATTAAAGAAATTTGACAGATTGTAGTAGCTTGATGTGCTGGCGTCTGTACATAAATAACAAAATAAATAAATAAATAATAAATAAATAAGTGGACTCACCTAAGTTTTATGTATTATTTATTTAGGTCATTTAAAAATAACAACACAACGCTCTAAAACTAATCATAAGACAGGCACTTGGCAGGATTATTCAATGACGAATTTAAAATGAATGAGATGAAAATATTATGTCACAAAAAAGATATTAATCGAACAGCATTAAAATCTTTTTCAGAGTACAAAATGACGCGTGTTTATTAAATTACGGTACCTCCGCGATATGAAGACTCACACTACTTAATATAACTAGAAATAAGGATATTAAGTACGGTGGCCACCACATTAAGTTACCACAAACTGACAAATTTTCTCGTTCTATTTTGAACTTAATCATCAACAGAGAGGAGAAATTTGACAGTTTCGTGTAGCCTGATGTGCATACATTTTCCTACAGACATACAATGAACATTTTGAATACAATATGATAGAAACTTTCATAAGATAATGTACACTGGCGTATCATAATGATTATTTGGTACAAACATAGTAATCGTAAATCGAAGCAGCTGGACTTGCAAAAACGCCACTAATTTAAAATTATCACTTCAATAATTAGAACAGTATCCTGGCACACGCAGCTCATTAAGTGGAGCTTCTTCCTTTACACTCTCCTTTTCCTTCTCCTTACAACAACACGCACAACACAAGTACAAAGCTATGATAGTTCCCAGCAGAGTGGGCATCCAAATGTACGTGGGGACGCCGGACTGCCGCACAGAGCTTGCGTATTCCTGCAACAAGGCACAAGGAACATGGTTTCTCTCTTTATGCATTGTCAAGTTATGCCATAACACGCACTCTTGCTCATCGGTCACTTGTAATGCCGGCCCCGTGTCCTTTACAAACGGCTTCACATCAATCTTTGACGACGCTATGTCAACCGGACGAGAATTTTCCGTCGTCGTTGACTCAATAAATGAAGATATCATAAAACACGGAAACTCCGTCTCTTCGAAGTGCGACTTTTCGATTATTTGCAGAGAACAAATTTCATCTGCACGAGCGTTGTACTGATGCGTGTGGGACCAGCCCATGTTAGAGGAACGCCCTAAGTTGTAGAGAGAGAGGCCAGTGAGTATGTCACTGTACCTGCTGCCGGACTCTTTGTATGTATATACGTAGGTCGGAGGCATGGGTCTGTACACGGGATACAGTTGTGTGGAAGAACAGGTGCGGCATATGAAATGGATATTCTGTGGTGGATGGTACGAATAGTGAGTATGGCTCGCGGTCACGTGATGTCCGTGTCCATAACTGTGCGACCCTCCATGTGACCCCCCGTGTGACCCTCCGTGTGACCCTCCGTGTGAGCCTCCGTGTGATCCTCCGTGTCCTCCTCCTTTTGCAACTACACAAACATTGATAATAAAGACGTAAACAAATATCCCGGGTATAATATCCATGGTACAGCGTAAAGGGCGGGTCCCGGCGCGCGACTGCCGCAGCTCTGGAGATGAGGTCGCTTGGCCGCCATATAGACTGGCTGGCGCCAGTCTGTCGCCCCCTCGACATAACACTGGGGTGAAAGTCCGTGAACAAAATGTATGAAATAAAAGGTTGCAGACGTTGAAACACGTGTCATGGCATGTTATTGATATTTTCTCACCAGGGTCGTAATGTCGAATTGAGGCGTCTTAGTAAAATTAACGAAGATTAATGTGTGTCGGAATAAAGTCATTATTGTGTTATAAAACAATCGCGGATTATGTCATGAGTGGTCATGGACTCGTGAGTTAGTTGAGCGTACTTGCGTCCACGCACGCCACAGAACTCCGGGTCGCGGACAATGCGCGCCTCCTACAAAGCGCGCTCTTCCTGCTAGATAACACGATGAACGATTTCCTGAGCATTGTCGCGAGACATTGAGATCATTTCTGAGATACGAGCATCGCCTGAGCTAGTTTGTACACCAACTAACTCTATTCGTCTAGTTTTGACCAACACTGGAAATTATTTATTTATAGTGTTTTCCTCTTACAGCTTCTATCTTTACAGATCCTAGACCTAATTCGATAGTGTAGCTACCAAATATTATTAATATTATTTTTATCAGATATATTTAAAACATTATGAATCTACTACTTAAACATGGTGCATCAAATCAAATCAAATCAAAATCGTTTATTGCAATCCATAATGTACAATTACAGGTGGTAAATAATGAAATAATAACAGAAACAATTATGGACCCTGACGGGCACAGCAAATTTTTTAATAAGTAGAGAGAGAAAGAGCGCTTTATTAATTTCCTTGTTTTCTGTTAGAAATATTTTATAATTATGCAGGTCGTCTATTTATTTATTATTTATTTAATTATGTTTTTTATTGCTTATTTCTTTACTCGCGTAAAAATTGTTCATTATTATTAATATAGTATAATTTTTAAGTACTTATTATGTTATTTATAAGGTATTTTAATTATCTTACTTATTAAAATAACCAGTAAAAGAAACATTATAACTTAGTAACTAGAAATAAAGAGATCTCTCTTCTATTAATTAAATAGTAGCAAATGATCCAAAAAAATCAGATATAATTTACCTAACATCAACATGAACATGTAAACAACATGACGTGTTTGAATATGTTGGTGAATTTTCGTCTTTTTTAGAAATTTTTCGATACTTTTTGTCGAAATTTTACGAAACTTTCAGCGCGCAACTCGTATCACACCTGTAAAGCATAAATTCTCGAAACGACAGGTGTATTTATGCCAGTGTTTATTTAGCTTCCATTCCAGAACGATTAGAGGAATGACCGCAAATAACATTACCGAAATATATGAGCACTCTTCGTATTACTTCTATATCTGCATTTATCTTGTACGTAACAAGAATTCATAAACAATGGTGTATTTCATGATTTATAGTCTCTACTTACATAGATATTCTATGAACAACATTTCCTGATCAGTTGAAATAGATTGATGAAAAATTAAGACTTCACTTTTCCTTCAAAGTGAAGGAGTTAACAACATTGCAAGGGAATACTCCATAACAGTATTTTCAGTCATTACCTATCGTAAAAATAATCATGTTCCAAAACTCTCAATTAATGAAGTAAGCCAATATAGCTACTGAAGCAAAATTATAGTACACACTACCAATTAAGAAAATTGTTATTACTAAAGAAGCAGCTATGAAGTTCACATCGGCTGGTAACATAGTCAGGGTTAAAGTCACGTTACTCCAAAATGTCGGATCGAGTGGGTTGATCGTCAGTTGGTTAGATTACATCGTTATTAGCCACATCTCCACACTCCACAGCCCTATCAAAGTATCGGGTTTCTTGGAAGATACATCGCTAAAAGTCATTATGGGGAGGAAAATTCTGTTCAAGGTCTTGATAACGTGGTTAGATGATGACTGTTATTATTTTAGGATAATAAAGGCGATTTATCGTGACTCTTGAGATTGCCTTGTCTTTAATTAGACGAAAAGAAAATAAGGGTTTATTTTCCTTTACCTAATTAACTGTCCTTTGGTCTTGTATAGTCCGGTTCGAAATTATAATTGCCCTGGCTTATGAAAACCCAATCAAATCTCTGATGATTAAAGCTGCTGTGAAATAACATGAAAACTGCAGTGTAATGAATTGACCAAAATAACAATAGCCAATTAGGCATAGAATATGATATAAATTTGATTTCAGATTAAATTAAAATTTTGCAGAAGCCGTATGAACAAAAATCATCTCAATCAAAAATCAATTATGGATTTTTGTCCACGCGGACAAAAATCATCACATATCGGTCGTAAATTACCTTAATCTCCTCTATTATGAAGAGTTTCGCATAAATCTCTCAAATAATTTTACTGCAGCGTCAAAACTCAATAAAATATCGGCACACCATCACTAATTTATGGTAGGTATAATAAACGAGACAAACAAACCATTGATGGTTTCCCATCAATCTTTCGAACTGGGAACGATGGCGCCCAACGACAAATACTACCTCTGCATATTTATCTCAAAAACATACGAGTGTAAGAATAGGTTACCAAAATGTGATTTGATGAGAGAACATAAATTTCATCTTCCTGACATTTTACGTCAGAAAAAGTCACATACATAAAACACACAAAATTACATACAAAATTCATTTATTCAAATTAAGCTGAGAATCAGCACTTTTCGAACGTCAAAATTACCTAAGACAGTCTCCCAAAACGCCCGCCCTTCACTTCCTAGTGCTTTAGCTGGGAATTGGCTGGGAAGAAGAAGTGGCGCAACAAACTCCCCAGCAGCACAGCTGTTCAGTTAGAAAAACTTGATTCTATACAATAGTAGGTATGCAAAGTAATTAAGATTACGAGACACAGAACAGTAAATTAAATTATTTGCCCTATGTCAGCTAACACGCCAATATACCAGAAAATACAATGAAAACTTATACTCAAGCAAAAAATGTACATTACGATATCCGAAAAAATACGACGTATCGGCAGTAGTATCAGATGATGCCAAGAATGAAATTCAACAGTTGCTTACTTCTGAGAACATCATAGGTACTGGAAAATATTTGAACCTAAAGATCGCGAATAAACGGGACCTTATAAATCTAAAAATCTGTCACTGGTTTATAAAGACAACCTCTGTTGGACGTCTTTCGGCTGAAATGAATTTCAGCCGAAAGACGTCCGCTGCTAGTGATAGGCCTCCCCCAGCATCGCCACATCTACTGGTCCTGTGTTTCTCGCTTAATTAAGCAGATTCCTGCGGCTTTCACCAGGTCATCTGTCCACCTTGTGGGAGGCCCTCCGGTACGCGGTCACCACTCCAGAATCTTTCGGTCCCATCGGCCATCTGTTCTGCGAACAATGTTCCCTGCCCACTGCTATTTAAATTTGACAATTCTTCGGGCTATATCGGTTAACTTGGCTTGACGCTGACTATACAACGGGAATTGTTAAGACCAGAAACATAAAGGAGTACCGTAAGATGTAAAGTAAGATCTTTGCATCCACTGAACCGATTTAAGAGCCCATGAAAATTAACGAGTGGCAGACACATTTCAAAGCGTTATGATGTGTGTTTGAAAGTTCAACAATTATTCTAAAGGCTACGGCGGCTGCTGGTAATGACACGTAACTTACAAAGCTACCATACTTCCTGACTACATTTATCACAATTTTACATAAGGATAATCGTGGCCGGAGTTTTTCAGGGATTTCAAAACGTGGTTAGGTCTAATATAACTTTTCAATGTCATAATTTCTATGACTTTATGAGTAACATATCTCTGAGATGCAGACAGCAAGAGGGGTAATGCTCTTTCTACATAAGACGTATGTAAGGATCCGAGGCTTTTACCATACAGTGGATATATAGTAACATGGAGAGGACCTATGGATAATAAAATGCTGTCATACCATCAATGAATTACG
This sequence comes from Dryobota labecula, assembly GCA_947523025.1. Lineage (NCBI taxonomy): Eukaryota > Metazoa > Arthropoda > Insecta > Lepidoptera > Noctuidae > Dryobota > Dryobota labecula. The sequence goes on from OX383292.1 coordinate 8,478,653, forward strand.
TTTGGGCATAATATATGTTCAACAAACACCTTGTTTGTACGAAAATCACTTTCGTAGAAAATTAAAACTTTTACTATTTATTCAGGACTTGGTATGAGAGCTTCATAAGTCTGAATTGCTCTTTCAAATTTATGGCTTTTGCTATTCTGTTGGTTTATTAATGCCTTCTGAAGCTCAGGTTGATCATCAAACATCACGCCAAAGCTTAAATGTAGAACTTCTTTTAAACCTACTACAGTTGCAAATTAATTAACCTGATAAATTATCTAGAGAGGAATTTTATCGAATCTTAATATTATTAGTTTGCACGCCAGGATACTTTGAATTATGGGAATCATAGAAAATCGGATAGATGGAAAGCCAAAACATATAAGAAGTAGTAGAAGAAGCCTATGCCAATGGCGAATTGACGATAAACCGTGGAGTTTCTTGCCCGTTCTTCTCTATAGGTACCTTCTACGCTTTAGAATGGGCAACTTCATGTTTCTGGCTGACGGACCCCTTGACAATTCAAAAGTGCCTGTAACTAGTTGTCAAAAAATGCTTTGACCTCCAAACTTAGCCGAAAAAACAGACCGTTTTCTAAAGTCCTTCTAGCGTCCTTCTAACGTCCTTCATTATTTAAAAAGAAAACAATAGAAGACATCTTGTCATCAATTCCTGATAAAGGCCCGGAATTATTCATTACAAACCCATAGCGCCCTTGCAATACAATGTGTATTTAGACAGAAATAATGTCCTATTATTATTATTTTACACTTTGAATACAAAGCGCCTCAATTTAGAGACCATTATGAGTCAGTGACGAATGATGTGATTGTGTTCTAGCGTTCACCGGAACTTAACGTTCCATAGAAACGCGTAACACATGTAGGATGTAGGTATTATCATGGGGGTTGACAAATTTTTCATGCTAAGCAATCTATATATTATGTATTTAAATGACCGAGTGGTGTCCAAGGACTGGAAGAGGAAGCGTCGCGTCGGTCATCTGGGGCGAGATGGGCGGACGACATTGTTACCATCGCGGGTAGATCCTGGATGAGGCTGGCACAGGAGCGGAGGAGTACGGTTAGCAGTAGATGAAGTTAGGCTGTGGATGATGATGAAACAATCTATGAAACATGGCATGTCTTTTATAATTAGGTAGGCCTGTCAACCTGACAGGTGCCCGTTAAATAACTGCAGATTTATTTTATTTAACGATCCCAAATAATGAACAGTCAATCAAATCCTATTTATATTAGATAAGACCCCATACGTCACTAGAGCCTTTATTTTAAGTGAAGAAATCCTCATGGATCCGTTCCCCCGTTCGTTCTAGAAATCCAACATAACCGTCCGTTGTCCCCAGAATGACCCACATTCTTGGGACAACGGACGGTTACGTTGGACATCTACTGACCAAAGTCGCAGCTAAGAGTCAAAGTCTACCACATTTACTGCTGAATATTTGCTTCTCTCTAGAAGTGCTACATTATTAGTTATCTAGATTATAAATAGTTATTTGCCGGTTTATAGACCAAACGCTTTCACGATACTTCCGAAAAACAGGGGCTTCTCCGCAATTAAGATTCAAGACACGATAGCTTTTAATCCTGACGGTTTTTTAATCCATCGATTAACGTCTTTGGTTTCTTTAATTAATGAAATATTTATCGTTGAGACCAGATTATCGGTTAAAGAAACGATGGATGGGCTGTGTGAAAGATGAAATGGCTAGAAAAGGGGATGACTATTGAGCTATTAAGATGACCCTTTATGATCATGCTGACTAGAAATCAAAACGTTTATGCCAAGTATTGTCTAAACTCTGACTAGGAAGCACAATGCCTACCTTGCAATATGTCTATACAGTATTTGAACTAAACCTTATTCTGACTATGAACCAAAATGCCTACCTTGCAATATGTCTATTATTTTAGGAGAAGAAAAGGAGTACCTTATACATATAGTAACTTATGCGGGTGAAACCGCGGGGCGCAGCTAGCACAATTAATGAGAAAGTTTGTATGTATAGATGTTTGTTACTCAATCACGCAAAAGCGGCTAAACGGATTTGGATGAAATTTACCACACAGATAGTTTATAAACTGGATGAACACATAGGATACTTTTTATTGCGGTAGTACGTTCCCGTGGGATAATTTCCAACCGCCACGCGGGCCAAGCCGCGGGAAAAAGCTATTTATAAATAAAGAAAAAAGTTATGATTTTTGTATGTTTGTGTGTTACGCTTTCACGCTAAAACGGTTGAACGGATTGACCATGACCTGGATTAGGACATAGGATACTTTTTATCCGGATATTCCCACGGGATAAAGACTTAAGCGCATGATACCGTGAGGCGCAGCTAGTCGGTTATATTAAAGCTTATTCCTCAATCAATCAAATTAATACTTGAAAAATGAGATAAAGAAGCAAAAGAGAAACCGCAGAGATCGACCAACGCACTTGTTCAAATATAACCTGATACTGACCACAAGACATCGTAACGAAGGCTGTAGGTTCCTAGTAGTGATGATAGGTGCAAATAAATTAGTTATTAAGTACTGGCCATTGCAAGGATTTGTTTGGATGATATAAACTAAACGGCTTATTCCACAAATCCCCCCTTAAAATCCCCCTTAAAACCCCCGTAAAAGTGGAATATGTAAAAAACAGTCTAGAATTCACCCCTGATAATCCCGCTTAGAGAGAAAAACTAGAATTGAAAAAAAAAACTTATTGAAAGTGATTTTTTTTACATTAGGGTTCAGTTTTCCCCACTAAGGGGGATTCTCTCAGGGGGGATTAGTGGAATAAGCCGGATTATCAGGGGTGAACTCTAGACTGTTTTTTATCCACTTTTCCTCCTAAGGGGGATTTTCAGGGGGGATTTGTGGAATAAGCCTAACTAAACGATAGATAGAGGAGTTAGTTGATAAGAAAGTCCTCGGTAACAAGCAATTTTAATAGCTTTTTGGTCAATACATTAGCGATTACCACAATATTGATATAAATATCGATATGATTAGGAAAAACTGAAAATGTATAAATAATGATTAGGTACGAAGGTGAATCATAACAAGTTGTAATTTAATTATTGCTAAGTGTTTCACTCTGTCACAATTTGCGCGAAAGTCAGTGATGTTATAGGTATAATTACCTAAGTACCTATATCATCACTGACTTTTGCGCAAATTGTGCTTTTATAATTAAAAGCTATTGTCGCGTGTCGTGACCGTATTTTTTCATCAAATTCTATGTTCCATTCATAAAGTTTATTTATACTTATGTTTTCCTGTTTATCCTTACTCTTCTAATTTTTCAGTATTAAGTCGTTTCTCCATAATATTTTACAAGCAATCTGTATGCAGTGCTCGAGTTCTTTGATTTTTGTGGTCCGTTCGATTATGTGGCAGGGTAGTCTTTAGATATACAGCATTATTAGCAGTAGCGGCGTTAGGGTAGGGCGAGGTTGGGCGACCGCCCAGGGCGCCAGATAAAAATGGGCGCCGGTTGAGCGAGTCATACTTACTGGTAAATTCCCTAAGATCCTTCCACTATCTATTTACACTCATAAATCACGAGAATGACACCTAGTATCTAGGCCAACTCCTAGATGGCGTTGTAAAACTACAGTCTCTGGCAATTAGTGAGTCGCTGATGCTGCCATGTGTTAAAAAACCGAGGAAAAAATAGCCAGCTCAATAGCCAGCCTTAGGGAGGTGTCATTTATTTGTATGGGATTGGGTATCCGTACGTAGTATTATATTATGTGTGCTTTGGGTAAAGCACAGCTGCAGTTTTTCTGGGCTGGTACGGAAACCTCGGTGCGCGAGTTCGGCTCGCTCCTTGACCGGTTTTTTTCGTATGGGTTTGAATGGCAGATAGGGGGGCGCAGTAGAAATCTCGCCCAGGGCGCTGGTAGTGCTAAAACCGGCACTGGTTATTAGCACCAAGTAAAGGTTCCGTTTCTTTGCTCGTGTGATATTAAAATCAAAATCAAAAGTCATTTATTCAAATTAGGCTGAGAATCAGCACTTTTCGAACGTCAAAATTACATAAGACAGTCCCCCAAATCGCCCTTCACTACTTCCTAGTGCTTTAGCTGGGAAGAAAAAGTGGCGCAACAAACTCCCCAGCAGCACAGCTGTCCGTACAGTATTGGTAAACAATATTGCAATTACGTAGTGAGTGAAGCGCCACACCTGTTACGTGACGTATTAAGTAGTTAGTTTTGATAAGAAAAACACAGTATAATACTGTATTTCTTATCAGTATTCACTAGTAGTGGGTCGTTGTCGAATTTTTGACGGACGAAACGCAACCGTTTTCCCGATCACGAAAACGGCTCCAAAAAACGGTTGTTGCAACTGGTTTGAAGACGGACGACGCAACTTATCCAACATGAAATAGAATTGCGTTTTCGTCGAGTGAAATAGTTGCAGTTTCTTTATACAACTATCAAGGGGTTTGAACGTCGCATCACGAACGACAGCATTGGTAACTGGTAGGTAAGGTACGGTAATACATTATCGACTGTATTTCATTGACATAAAGTTCACTTTCTATTGTAAGGACTGTTTTGTAAACGAACGCGGAACGACGACGTGACGGACGAGATAGTTGACTCATTGCGTTCTCGACTGTATTTTCATAGACGTAAAATAAAAAATCGCACTAAATAATTCGAAGACTGGTTTGTGCAACGAAGACCGTTTGAACCAAGGACGTAAAACGGTTTCATCGTCGCAGACCACAAAACGGTCTTTTGAAAACGGTTCGTCGTTCATTGTTCAAAGTATTAGAATATGCAATGAAAATGGTAAACAATTAATCTGCCTATAGCCTTTTTCCCAACTATGTTGGGGTCAGCTTCCAGTCTAACCGAATGCAGCTGAATACCAGTATTTTACATGGAGCGACTGCCTATCTGACCTCCACACCCCAGTAACTGGGTAATGCGATACCCCTTAGTAAGACTGGTTGTCAGGCTTTCGGGCAAATGGGTATGTACAAATGGTCACCAATTCACGGACCAACCCCGGCAAGCGTAGCTTAACCTGATGGATCAACCCGTGCGGCTGTTATTACATAGCCACGAGCTCCTCTTAATAATGAAAATGGTTTTTGTGTGTGTTGTTAGTGTTTTACCAATAACCCTGTATATCAGTTCGTCGTGGACGTAGTACGACAACGGCTCCCCTGACACCATCTCTGTCATCAGAAGACAGCCGCCACGCAACCATCGAAGCGACGCTCTGCTAGTGACAGTAATCAGCCAGTGTCAGTCTTATCGGTCCTGTTCGGTGGTTCCTAGTAACTTCGTAACAAAACTAGACGGCGCCACTTACTGCGCCGTCATATATTTTAAGATGCTGATGTGGTATCAACCTGCACTGGGCCCACGTGGTGGATATACCTACGTACGGCACATTCCCTTTCATACAGCGGAGGCCAGTGTCCCAGCAGTGGGAACGTCATGTGGCTGGTTAAGCTATGTGGTGATCTGGCCTTAACTCAGTTGACCGTAGACTTAAAACAACAAAAATGTAAGGTAGCGTTGATGTGGTAGTATGGTCTTAACTCAGTTGAGCGTAGACTCAAAACAACAAAAATTTAAGGTAGCGTTGATGTGGTAGTATGGTCTTAACTCAGTTGAGCGTAAACTAAATAGAAACAGCAAAAATTGAAGGTTTCTAAGGCTAAAGGTATTGACGAGGACGCTGATGAGGGTATTTTGTAAACCATCCATCAGTTGCACTATTTTAATCCTATCCTAGGCAGGATCTTCTTTTTCTTCCTTCTCACTGTCCTTTTTCCATTCAATTGTAAGCATGACTGCTGTGCTTATGAAACTACACATTGATAGTGACGTATAAGTCCTATCGTTTATACTGGGTGGCGATTTAAGCCTATGTTCACCAACATTTAAATCAACTGTTTAGATATTTAATCAGTTCTTTAATTAGGAAATTTGACATAAATCAACTGTTTAAATACCTAATCGGTGGTTTGAATGTTGGTGAACATAGGCCTTAGTCACCTGCATCCTTTAAGGGGGTGATTCTACTCGTCATACTAAACAACTTTCGCTGTGAAAGTCATATACGAAGAGAGAAAAAAAAAATTGGCAGATATGGACTGCCGACAGAAGTGAAAACTCATAACTTTGGAATAACTGACAGTCTGGCGCAACACGAGCATGTCGCGCATTTCGGTGACGCGAACCCATAAGTTTTACTCTACCAAAATTCGCTCAACGCGGCTAAAGAAGTTTTCACTTCAAAAACAAATTCCTATACAACAATAGACAGATTATTTCGATGAATATATAAAAAGTTTTTTTTTTTTTTTTTCGGTTCGATTACAAATTTCATAGCAACGTTGCCCTTCCCTTCTATCCCTTAAGGGGGTGAATCTACTCGTCATACTAATATGACGAGTAGATTCACCCCCTTAAGGGATGCAGGTATCTTAATCGCCACCCTGTATAAAGGTTACGAATCTAATCAAATCAAAACCCAAGAGAAACCTTACAATTATTTTGTTTATTAGACACAGTCGCCAAAATTCATTGAACGTCACGATTGTATATAAATATGTAGGTAGGTAGGTAGGTACTATAAAACCTTGTTTTATAAGACTGCCAAAGGAAGCCTTTTTCTGTTTTCTTTATAAACCAATTTATTTGTTTGTTTGGGTCAATACGTTTTAGGTACAAACGTGTAAAAAACAATGTTGCTTTTTAAAAAACAATATTCAGTGACCTAAAAAAAGTTGACTGAAACAATTTTCATGTTTGTTATAATTTTGTTTAAATGTATTTGGGGCGGCATCCTTTGATCTGCGTTTATTTGGAACCCGCTTCAGTAACAGACAACCTTAGGTAAACTGAAATTACACAAATCTGAAAACATTTGTGTTCGTGTAAAATTGAATGTTCAATTGTCCGCTTTCACTTCCCAGTTATTACGTTTTAAGGCGGTATGACCCGACAGAGACCGCGGTTACTAGTTTTTTGAATCCATGGGAAACATAAAAAACAGTGTTATTAAATTCAGAAAAAAGATATACATATATCTTACTTTAGGATCTGGTGGACATGCAATCGCTTTTAATAACACGATTAGATTAACTTTACTGAATATAAAACAATCCTAAAGTTACCCCTTTTCGTAATGTTCAATCAATCTCATAGCTACAAAACAAACGTTTTTTTTTCTTTCTTTTTTTTTAATATAAATAGAAAGATAATAAGATTGTTTAGCACAATTTGCTAAGTTTGTCTTGATAAAATGATAAGAATAATTACTATACCTACCAAATGCGCGAGGCAACCACTCGCGATTTCGCGAGCCTACTTAAGGGCTCCCACACATAACTGCGAATTCGCAACGTATCGCAAATATCTGCGTGCGAGCTCACACGAATGCACCGCAAGAATTATCGTATCGCATCGTATCGCGGTTTTGTGTGGGCGCGTTTAGTCGGCTCGAGCGCCGATCATAGCGCCTTAATGTATTAAGTAGGTTTTCCTGTTCCTTTGTTTGCCATCTAGGTACCTAAACGTAGATATAAGTAGGTACATCTACTATCTTAGCTCATTCATAACTTTAACATGAATTCTCTTCCTTATTTAATTTTAACCTACAGCTACGCTCGTTCATTAATCAATTCGTTAATGTAAACATCAGTCTGAAGTCTTAGTTAAACTTAGGTAAATGTTACAGAAACCATTACTACTGGAGTGCGTAAATAACGTTAAATGTGCTGCAATATAAATAAATGTTCATTCATGAAATTCGTAAACTTCAGATAGATACATACTTATGTGGAAAACTGCAAACTGTGGAAAAGGAATTGATTGAAAAGAAATCGCTCCTCTTCCGTCTTTTGTAACGGCTAACTATCGGGAAATTCTTTGAAGACAAATATGTATCATATAAATTGATTGTACATCAAACAAGTATTACGTCCTATGCTCTAGTATGGATTGATTGCCATTGTGTTAGAGCAATGATCATAATGCAGTTAGCAATAAAATATACAATAATGTGACCACCGCAATACGGTGGCAATTTTGAGATTAAGTATAAACCAATGTAATAAACTGTCATAAAAAGTCAGAGCAAGTACCTCTTTTTTGCTTTCATCGTAGGTACCTAGAACGTAATAGTCATCCCAGCGCTGATTAGTTTTCTCTACCAATAGTTATTTCTCCTGACACTGTTTATTTTGTTTAAATGTATGTATCTGATATTAGTTTTTTTTTTTTTTTCCTTTTTCGAGTTATCTATCCCTTATGTTGCACCTGCCATGTTTTGTCTCTGCATCACCCTAAGGTTGACCGATAGAAAATACCTCAGGTATTAAGTCCGCCTTTGTACAGTATTTTTTTAATTGTGCATAAAGTTTTGATAAATAAAATAATAAATAGGTAGATAACTTTGAAGTATACTCACTAATTGCTGTTCTTGTGCGCACATTCCTCGAGTAGCACATCGGATGCAGGATTGCCCAGTAGCGGTCCACAGAAACACCCACCAAACAAAAGATACTTATAGTGCACAGCATCACTAATAACGACACCGTGAACAAGCACGCATGGAGGTTCCGCGGCTGGCCTACTGACGCCAGGATCGCGAACGGTATTCCAAGTAGACCAACCAAAAAGTCTGCCACTGCCAAAGACACAATGTAATAGTTAGTGCGTCGTCGTAGTCTACGTTCACGATGGAACACATAGATCACCATAGCGTTCCCCACGACCGCCACCAAAGCCACCAAGATTTCAAAAGTTGTGTACGTCGCATGAAGTTCAGGGGTAGGTGTCCGGTGAGGTGCCGACGCCACCGTCGATACCTCCGGCACCATATCCTCAGTGGTATCCGTCATCGCTTACAAGTGTCCACCTCGAGAATAACATTTACTGCCACTTCCGATTAAAAATGAGCGCACAATTGTATTGTTGAGAAGTTTTACACTTTTCGGGAATGCATCCGGAAGCAGCATGATTGCTGTTAATTCCTTTGGTTTTAAACGAAAAATAATCATAGTGCTCTCCAAATGAGCAAACGTGAAGCAACGTGTAAATTTTCTAGGACCCAAGTGTTAACTGTTGAGTTGGAAACTATTAACAGTTATCCGCATTCGGATCACGAGCGTACGCGAACGAGGCGAGCGTGTCCCGCCCGTGAGGCGTGCTTCCCATCACTGCGGGCGCGAATTGGCGCGAAACCGCGGCGACGACGGACGACGCGTCCCGACGCCCTACGCCGACACGCCTAGCACTTGTTGCGACTCGCGACCGCCACCACCTGCCCTTGAAATGGGAGTCAGGTTCACGTTGCTCATGCGACATCGAGATGTCATTTAATTTAATGAACTCTGAACCATCGTTACGACTCTACAATCTTTACATTCTCTTTCTTTGGAGGCAGCCCCACATAGTGTTCATTAGCAGCTGCAGGTCATAACATAAAACTGCAAATGTTCCTATATTCTAACTAACTAAAATTACACAGCCGGAAAATCAGGGCGAGTGCTACTCAAGTCCGTTTAGGAACTTCTGTCGGTCTTGGCTTGAACCAACAAGATCGGGCTTTTAACAAGCTTTTTATGACCATTTAATTTGCTTCATTCGTATGTGTTTCCGGTTATGTACTCTGTTTGTTTTATTTTTAAAAGACCTTAGAAATATATTCAATACATTTGTCAAGTAAGCAGTTACGGCCTTTAGTTGTTGCTTCATATCGTGTAAAAATAACCCGAAACGGACGATCTGAAAGAGCAGTTTAGTCTACTCCAACCGCCTCTTTCAAGTGTTTGTATTTGGATCCTTAGTAAATCCTTGGTTTTGTCAAGATTTCATCGTCGGTCGTACTGCGCATATCTTTAGGCTTCCGTAGCCAAATAGCAAAAACGGAACCCTTATAATTTCGTGATGTCTATTAGCACTATGTCGATGAAATCGGAATGAAGGTGAAATCTGTGCGCGCCGCTAAACAATTATGGTGTAGGTAATGAAATTACAAAAAAAATAATTAGCGATGGCACTTCCCATACATATGTACATGCAAACAAGGGAAGAAATAATTTTAATCAATCCATATCAGGTAGGTAAGACATCTAAGCGTGTGATGTTTCTAATTCATTTTGCTATTTATTTAAGTCAATAGTTTTGAGTTATACATATTTTCGGTTACACACGCAGAAACATATTTTTTTCGAGTATTACTATGAAATACAACTTATTTTTGCAGACGACAAAATCAATGCAATATACCATGCATAACCTCATTGCGTGATCGGACATGCACTTTGCCGTTTTTTTTATTTATTTCCCTACTGTTGCGACGCTCGTGGTGGTCATGGTGGTTTTATAAACGGCTCTCAAGTTTATATACCACGCGTTCGGCTGATGAGACACGATTGATTATCTATTGTTTCGAGACTTAGCTGGTGCATTCATTAAGTCCTACATTGTATGCATAGCACGCAGCGACAAAAGTAGAATCACACTTCAGTTTTTTTAATCTTAATTTTTTAGGTATATTTTACCCGTTAGTGCACGCACTGACGGGTTCCGCCGTGACCAGTGCCTGCCAGGGTTGCGGATTTGTGCGAAAGGGATACCGTGGCCCTGGCACACAGGCAACTGAAGGAACACGGATGGGTTTTAGTCAGTAAAAGCCTGACACGCTCCGCCCAGAGCAGGACAAGTTATTTCCCTTCTGATCAGAAGGTCTAAGTAGGTAGCTCAATGTACAACAGCGTGAAACGTCTTTGATAATTTCCCACCCCAAAAAATTAAAAAAAAGATATATTTTTAATTCACATCGAATCAGAAGTGAGATTATAAGAACTAAGTACACCACTAGGTATTAGCTATAATTTGAAATGCTGAAATACATTTTAATGTGTGGTGTGGCGGGTGCTAGCTGACATAATATTATGGCAAATAATTTAATTAACTGTTCTGTGTCTCGTAATGTTAATTACTTTGCTTACCTATTATTGTATAGAACCAAGTTTTTCTAACTGAACACACAGTTGTGCTGCTGGGGAGTTTGTTGCGCCACTTCTTCCCAGTTAAAGCACTAGAAGTGGTGAAGGGCGGGCGTTTTGGGGGACAGTCTTTTGTAATTTTGACGTTAGAAAGTACTGATTGTCAGCCTAATTTGAATAAATGACTTGATTTTGAATTAATTGAATAATTTTGTGTCAATTAAGAGATGGTGTGTTAAAGTAAGTGTTAATCGACTTTTGTGCCTGATCGTACCTACTTAAATATCATTATAATACACTAGCTTCTGCCCGCGGCTTCGCCCGCGTGACTTTTTCTAAAATAAAAGTAGCATATCAGGATACACAATTCCACCATACATTATTTTGTTATATCTCAAAGGGTTTAGACAGCGTTTTCGTTGAAAGCTCCCAGACGGCTTATTTTTTTCAGACACCTCCAACAAATATTGTTAATGTATTCAAAAATGTATACAAAAAATTAGCTAATTTAAATACTAAAACCTTCCTCGAGAACCACGCTATCCATTGGTGAAAACAGCATGAAAATCGGTGCAGCAGTTTTTGAGTTTATCGCGAACAGACAGACGTCACAGACGCGGCGGAGGACTTTGTTTTACTCGTATAATATGTAATGATTAATACATATTTCCAGAGAGCTGAGTCTACATAATTACGTTTTACTTATTGCAATGCAAGGGGTATACCAAACATAACAATTTAAGGTGCCGCTCCACAGCAGCTTACGCAGGGCCGGATTTAAAGGTGTAGAGGCCCTGGGGCAACCAAAAAGTGGAGGACCCGATTTTTATTATGGAAAGGCGAAAAAAAAGGACATTTTAATTTTGAATGTGAACTTTTTTTCTTTGATGGACACAAAGATTGTTTTTTTTTATGCAAATAAAATCAAATTATGGAGGCCCCATCTTTGTGGAGGCCCGGGGCTAGAGCCCCTCTTGCGCTGCCCTAAATCCGGTCCTGCTCACGGCTAAGCTAAGCACTTGTACCTTCTTAGCTTTGCTTTGTATGATAATAATGTAGACAGGATCGTCCTCTGCGACCCACGACCACGCTAATTGGCAAACAAATATGGCATGTATGACAAGTATGGCAAACAAATGAACCACGCAGCTAATGTGGCAAATCTCTCTGTGCACATCCTACGTAGCAATAAACGGTCGACATTATAAGTGCCACGTATACCTACACTCTCACTCCCGCCAAAAAGTATAATGATAGTTATTATTTAACTGCCCCAGTAGCAAACGAAGTAAGAGATAGTAAGAAACGGAACAGAGACAAAGCTTCATACAACCGCGCTATGATGAGGTACAATACTACAAGCATCATTTATAGCAACATCATCATCGGTGTCTCGTCGATGTGCGCGCCTGTGTGAGTGTGTCGTTTCGAACGTTTGTTCGTAGTTTCTGTACTGACCATATTTATATTGTGACCTGGTGGTGCAAAGAAGTTGTGGTATTGATCGTAAATGATTTAATGGTTTTTTTTGTAAGTGGCACAGAATAGGTGAAACCTACCTATCTCGTAAACTTTTTTTTGTAATTCATGCCAGATGATTGGTATTTAAGATTTTTAATACGTTGGTAATATCTCCCGACCTATTAGTGATTGAATAATTATGTTTATAAATTGGAACACGTAAGCTGATTAACGTTCAGTTTCTTCGATCAATAATAGATCAATAATTGATCGAAGTTCAGTTTGTTTCGTTTTATCGCCCTGTAACCACCCTACATTTTGGTAGGGTTGGTAGGTATCAATTTTGCGCGCTTTTTAGAAGCTTTGTCTCTGTTCCGTTTCTTTACTCTGTGCCAGTAGTCTGTATTAATTCGGTTTTGACTGCCTAGTTAGTCTAGTGTCAAGCGCTACTGAGCGTTGGTGGGTACTGAGTTCGATTCCCAGTTCAGGCAGTGTTATTGAGTTTATCCAACAGGAATTTGGGCGATGTGACACCGGCCGTGGCGAATGGCTCAGACGGCTGTCACATAGGGTTACCAAACGTCCGGATATGTGAGGATATGTCCGAACTTTTCGACTTACCGAGATTTTTTACACTTATAATGTGTAGGGAAAAAAAGAAGATGAAAAATGTAAAATACCTGTTGTAAAACCCAGACTTTTTTGCAAATGGTTTTTTGTCTGGACTTTTCAAATTTCGAAATGGTTACAGACCCATAAAAATGTGTGACTCATTATTCATAACTCACACATTTCATGAAACTTCAGGCCAATGAAAATTTTTTTTTGAATTATATTACAAATGATTAAGTTATATTTGTCAACAAATGTTCAGCTGCATTAAAACAAAGTTATTAACAAATACATAAATAGAACACAATATTGCTTACAGCTAAAAATTTCAAACATTTTCACTGCATATGTAATCTCTGTACAAAGTGACCTGGAACTCCAATATTTAATAATGATCTACCATCTACTTGATCTAAGTTTGGATGGAAATGCAATAATGCTTCCCAGCACATTTCACTCAATTTAGGCAGACATAACCACACCTTATACAGTATATTATTTCTACTAGTTGCATCCTCCTTCGGTTCAATACCACCAAAAACATACATACAACCTGATGATGTCACTGCCGATGAATGAAAATAAAGAGGATGCGGTAACACTGTCTTCTGCATCATAGTCCATTGTAAATCAGAGATGTTTAGCCTCCAAATATCTTCAAAGACTGAATTTCCATCTGAGCCCCCTGCCACAAACACTTGTGGGCCATCTGGAGTATCAATCTGTACTGCGCTATGGCACTTTCTCGGCAAAGGTGCAATAGTATCTTTCCCACTATCATCAGCTCTTGGAGTTAAAATTGACCAAGTATTATTTTCAAAATCAAACATAGGTATCTCCATAAGTTCAAATGCCCACTCCCCTGTTCCTCCTCCAATTATATACAGTTTGTTACCAACACGGGCAATTTCATGTCTGTATCTGCCTAATGGCTCACCTTCTTGTCCTGTTCCAACAAACATTGGCTCCCAGACTAGTGTTCGCAGATCTAACCTGTAGAATAAACCAGTCATTATTGTTTTGTAAGAATACATAATTGTTTTTTTATTTTACACACAGCAATTCATAAAACAACTAACGTCTCGCCCTGGCTTTGCACGGTTGCAATTTTTTTAAATACATTTTATGTAGCCTATGTATGGGGGGTCAATCGCCTCGAGGGTAGCCAGAATTCGTCAAGCTGGTCTGAATTGACGATCATTCAGATGTACCTAACCCATAAGGGTGGTAATGTGAAGTATTTGAGTGAGCATGCACAGATCAAGTAATAATGATGTAGCCTATGTCCATCTGGGGGCCAAGTCTACTAATGTACAAACGTTGCAATGGTCTCTTCATTGTGAGTTTTTGACAGATTTGCCATACAAACACTGTCAAATACTCACAATGGCGAGACCATTGCAACGTTTGTAAATCAGTAGACAAAAGGCCCCTGGACTAATGTACCTTTCAAATTTCATTTTTTAAATAGGAACTGTGGTTCTGGAGATTATTCAAAATTCGCTCTCTCTTTAGAATAATACATTACTAAGATAAAATAAATACCTATAAATATCACAGTTATATGCAAATCCGTTGGTACCACCAACTGTATAAAAACACCCATCATGGCACAATATAGCTTGACCATACTGTCCAGGAGGTCTGGTACCAGTCACATCTAGGATCTGCAGCCTGGCATCCTCATTGCATGTTCGCCACACAATCACGTCATTGCTACACTTGTTGCCAAAAGGCGCACCTGTGCCTCCGAATATCTATAACAAAACGCTACTTTTAACACAATATGACTCAAATAGCTTATTTTAAATCAAAATATTGTTTACACAGACCATTAGATATCTGCCATTCATACACATAGCGTTTGACGCTAATTCTTCCGGCATATTTTCAATTACTCTGTGTTGCTTCCACTTTCGACTAGCTATCGAAAAACTCCAAAGTTCTTTAAACAGGGGCCGTGCCGGCGTCCATGTCGGATTATCCCTCTGAATATTGGTCAGGGGTAACGAGGGATTATAACCACCAAAACAATAGATATTGGCATCATCACAAGCTATCCTGTGTCCGCTACGAGGTCTGGGACTTTCAAAACCCCGACATCTAACTTCAGTAACCTTAAACGGCTCGAAGATGTAATCTTTTCTTCTAGACGTCATAATATTTGGAGACCAAATGTTTAGTTTACTGCAAAAGTAGCATATACTTAAACAAATCCCATTTACAATAGTAAATATACACTTCACAACAATACGATTAAATTCTTTGATTGGATTCATTCAACGTGCGCTAGTTTTAAGACAATGTCCAATGATGACATTTGTGACTGTCAGATCTGATCTGTCAATGTCAACTATTCAGCTGGGCGCTGGGCCAGTGAACTGGGTTTAGCTGACTGGGCTCTACGACTCGGCTTCTGGCTTTGGCTTGGCCTGGCTCAGCTGGCTTCACTTCGACACTCAGGGGTGCGTTTCATTATTTAGTGCGCTTGCTCACGCAGTCACGCCGGCCGCCCGGCGCTCATACAGCCCACAGACCATATATACAGCCTAATTCAGTGCTGTGCGCCGTCGAACGCAAATGAGCGTAGTAATTGAACGCACCCAGGGCCAGTGCATACGTGAGTGCCTACTTTATAATGGGCCATGCAGCATGCTATCGATTGTATTGTAGCAGGCTGGCGCCGACCTGCATGGCAAGAGGATTTTTCGGTGACGACTAAGGGGGAAGCGTTAAGGTAGCCCGCAAAATTCAATTTTTCTTAAGTTTTTTTTTGCAATTTGCAGGTCAGTATCTTTTAAACCAGTTACAGACAGATTCTGATATTTGGTGACTAATTCAGACTAACCATTGTATAAATTTAGGAGAAAACAGACCTTCGCTAGGTGCCCTAGTTTTTTAGGTATAAATGTGGCCAAGCTGAGAAGACACTCCATCTCTCGGCCACCTATAAACCCTTATAACTTTTGAACCAATGACCGACAAATTCTGATATTTGGGGACAAATTTATAATTAGCGACAAATTTATCAAAATTAAGATGGTCAGTGGTGATCAGTCACACTTTCTCATTAACCTATAAAGGGATAATGATCAAAGTAGCTGGTAGTGGATCTTTGATTTTGACAATGATGCATAATCAGAGGCAGAATACATACTGCCTGCTTCACTGCCTGTGACGGACGTCTGGACGTAGGCGGACAATAGGGTACTGTTTGGCACTCTTTGGGTAGGGGAATCCTAAGAGGCAAACCACACGGGCGGTGCGGCGCCGCACCGCAAGCCATTTCACCGCGCTGGCGACCACACGGGCAGAGCGGCGTCGCAACGTTCTACGGAGCCGCGGCGGCGCCGCGATCGTACTTAATCCAGCATGCGTCCTTCCCTATGCTGCGCAAACAAACAACTGCGAGCGGCGCCGCTTCGGCTCCGCTCTGCTTACACCCCTCCCCGCCTCGTCTCGATTCCGATGCGCGCGCGGCGCGGCGCCGGAGCACACCGCACGGCGCCATGTGGCTACAATGCATTTTTGTATGTAGAAAACCGCAGCGGCGCCGCTCAGGCGCCGCGCCGCAGCCGCGCCGCCCGTGTGGTTACACTCTATGGCCGCTTGTAGACGTCTGTTGTTTTCATCGGACATCAGACCGGTTATTTTGCCGGACATTGAGTGTTGCATGGCGTATATTACATGCACCGGACTCGGTAGGACCGGGATCAGTGTCCAACTCATACAAATATGAAAAACACGGTCCCTGGTCCGGTGAAAAAAAAAAGGACGTGTACAAGCGGGCTAAGGGCCTAAACAGGTGAAACGGCACGGGCGCGAAAAAACAAGCGAGATCGCAACGAGCCACTTTTAAAATAATTCGATGCGTATGGTACGAGGGCGGCACTGAAAATTTCGGGAATCAAGGAAGAGACTCAACATTACTATTTAAAAATGTATTTACTGCTTTTCGAAGTATTCTCCGCGAAATTTGACACATTTTTCCATACGATGGAACCAATCATTGAAGCAACCATTCCATTCGGAAGTTGGGGTCTCCAAAATGGCCGTTTTGTAGGCGTCCACAGCTTCTTCAGGTGATGAAAATCTCTGTCCACGCAATTTATTCTTTATTTTACGGAAAGTATAGAAATCATTAGGGCTTAGGTCGGGGCTGTACGGCGGATGGTCTTATAATTCTATGTTTTCTTGCTCTAAAAACTCTTTTGTTCTGTGCGCGGTGTGAGAACTCGCATTGTCGTGATGGAGGATGATGCGGCGGTTGCAGTTCTCTTTACGGAGTTCAGAAACGACCTGTGGCAAACAAATGCTAGCATACCATTCTGCATTAACCGTTCTTTGTCCCTCATGAGGAATAGTCGTAACATGGCTAGTTTTGGAGACAAACGTGGCCACCGTTTTTTTTGCAACACTCCGTGAACGAACAATTTTTGTTGGCTTTATCTCATTTTCGAACACCCAAACTCGTGACTGGTTTTTTGTTTCGGGTTCGTACGCATATATCCAGGATTCGTCACCTGATACGATGTTGTATACAGCATTTGAGGATCCTGCGTGGAATCTTTCGAGATATCTGACGCACCAAGTAACGTGAGCCGCTTTTTGCTCTTCACAGAGCGAATGCGGTATCCATCGGGAAAACAACTTTTTTACACCTAATTGTTCATGCAAGATTATTTGTATTTGACTCATGCCAATGTCTAAAGTTGCCTGAATTTCGCGGTATGTCACATGTCGATCTTCCTCAATCAGCTTACGCACAGCATCAACGTTTTCTTGGGTGACTGCAGTTTTTGGACGACCTTGACGGGGATAATCACTGAGCTTGACACGTCCACGTTGAAATTCAGCAAACCAGCGATAAATTGTGGTTTTGGATGGGTCTTCATCAGCAAATGCAGAAATCATCCGGTCAACACACTGTTTTTGTGTTAAACCACTTCGAAAGTCATAATAAATCATCGCTCTTGAATTTTCTCGAGTCAATTCCATTTTCTCAACGACTAAACAAGTTTGACAAAAACTTGTGACAAGACCGAGAATCTTTTTTTAAATAAATAAATGGTATTCGATTTTTAAAACCAAGGAGTTTTCAATTAAAAAGATTTTAATTTGACAGGAACAGTGGAAATATTCCATTCCCGATACTTTTAGTGCAGCCCTCGTATCGGTAATCTCGCAATACAGCGGCCGCGCCGCTCGACCACGCGGACGCATATAATAGAGCCCGAAAAGAACTACCTACTTATAAATTAAAATCTTAGATCAGTGTTTAATTTTATTTCACCAAATATCCTGACGATACAATGTTGGGCAAAGCTTTATTCTTGCCATTACATGGAGAAGAAAGCTGCTAGTAATAAAATATAATATAGCATAATCATTTGAATGCCTTATAATAAAATTTTCTTCACATTAACAGAAAGTAATCAAATTGTTCTACAGCGCGGTTACACACTGGCGTTTACTTAGATTGCTCATTTGGACGGATGGACCTACTGGTTCGTCCGAACATGAGATTTCGGTTTGTTGAAGCGCGAAACGCAGTGATTAAGCGCTTGTGCAAACAAAAACAAGCTTAACACGCCGAGTCTAAATCCACCCTTTTAGATGATCCATAATAAACAGTTAGGTCATTTTTGCCCTCAATGTATGACTCGCAAAATTCGTCTACAATTTACAAAAAGCAAAACATAGTATATAATAAATTTCTTATTTCTCTTTTTTTTTGCATTAGCAAACTAAGAATCAAGTCAGTAACAAAATTAAATTAGTTAACAAGGTAATAACTACATAAAATCACATTGCAAATTAAGCTGTGCGCTGCATCCCAGTGGCGAAGAGAACTTTCTGCTTAGATTTCTTGTTTTTCTTGCCAGAAGGCGAGGAGGCAGCATGAAGAGCGGCTTCTATTGCGTCACTGAGGACGAGCGAGCGCGGCGCAGACACCTCGTCGTCGGCGGGGGGCGGAGCCGGGGCCTCCGCTACCTTACGGACACGCCAGATGCCACTGCTGCTCGCCATCTATTCAATAAAACAACAATTTAGGTACATTTATACACTTAAATAAAAATAATAATACTTATATGATTCATTCTCATATTGCTACAGCTACTTGAATAAAAATAATTTACCTTTGCAAAAGATGGTCCTGAGGGCGGGGATCCGACGCTGGTGGAAGGGCTGGAGTTTACAAATGAAGTCAAAGGCCCAGGGTCTAGTGGCGGGCTCGAAAACGAAGGCGCAGCCGGAGGGAATACTACTTCAGAGAAAAAGTCGGGCTTTGGAGGACCCTCCATAGCGCGGTGGTAAGCGCGTTCACGTCGCCTTTCGTCGCGTTCCTGACGAGCGCGCGTCTGAGCACGACGTTCCAATTCACCTGAAATCGAGATACGAATTGTTATTACATTGTGTTTAAAATTAACTCGTAAATATTCAACTATGAATCGAAAAATATTACTAGAGCTCTAACATTGTTCTATTTTAAAATAATTACCAATGAAACTTTGCAATGCCGAAGGAGTGACAAATGGTGGCTGCAACTCCAGTTCAACAACATCATATGCACAGAAGAGAGGCAAATGTGCAGTACATGGCATGTGTTTTCTAGTCTGTAAACAAAATGCAAGTTGATTCATAGCTGCATGTAGGTATTAACATGTTATCAGTCAATAGCAGTGTTGTCTTACTTGTTCACTGAGTGAGAAAGTTTCACGGTGTAAAACGCGACCGCATATAACTTGCGGAGCAGCTGCTAATGCACCCCATGATGCATTCAGAATGCGCACATTCAAACTGTTCAGAAATACTTGCTGACCATCTTCAGCTTGATAGAAATAAAAGTATTTTGATTGATTGAGCTTGTCTATGTCTGTAACAGCATTATCCTCAATTTGTTTAGCTTCTTGAGGTAGACATTCGGTCAGTGGAAATTCTTCTGGCTGCATATTGTCAAGTTCAAATGCTGGTGCATTTGGGTTCAAATTGGAATCAACTGCATTCAGATTTAGATCCTCCATATTATTTTGAATAATATCAACACATGCAGCTCCTCTTTCGTCACGTCCGTCAAACCAGTCTGGTTTATTTTGGTTTTGTTCCTGTTTATCATTCACAGGAGCAATTGCATCTTCATTACCAGCAACATCTCCCTCCTTGAACTTGGGCATTATGTCAACACAAGCAGCTCCTCCTTCGTCATTTACGTCAAACCAGTCTAGTTTATTGTGGTTTACTTCTTGCTTCTCATACACAGTAGGAACTGTATCTTCAACTTCATGTTTTTCAGTAACCTTTGGTACATTAAACCTATCATTAATGTTTTCCTCTTTACACTTGAGCATTTCTAGAGCTTGTTCCAAGAAAACTATTTCAGTTGTATCAATCTCTGCTAATATTTGTTTTTCTATTTCATCCCTCTCCCTTTTCAAAATTTCATGCACCTGGAATTATTACATTGATTTTAATATGAAACCTCAGTTACCAGCTATATTGATTCAAATGCTTGATAAGAGATTATACCTGTTGCTTAGTGGCAGAAAACATCTTGCAATAGGGTGCATCGTTGATATTCTCCAGAGGCAGGATGGAAGGTAATGCCTCTGTCACCTGTCCGCGCGGCGGCGCCACTTCCACCGTTGTGGAACCCCGCAGACGACGCACAAGTCGCATTGTTACCTAGAATAACAACATTGAATGTTATGCCTCAGAAAGTGTAACAACACATAAGGGAGACAACACATACAGCATAATAATGTACATACAAGAATTGATTTGTTTGCCAAGTTGAAATTTCATCAATTACCATGCTGTTATTATCAGCTAATTAACAATGGAATATTATTTTACCTCCTCAGCAGGTGAGCCCCACTGCACAATCCTGGTGGGCTTCATATCTTTGACGTGCAGTGGTGTAGTGCACACAGGGCACGGCGGCGGCTGCTTCTCGTGCGTCGCAGCATAGTGCAGGACACAAGCCCAGCAGTACACATGACCGCACAGGTCGACGCGACCCGCCGCCGGAGAGCCCAGGCATATTGGACACTCAGAGCGACCAGTGCCTCTAACCACCTGAAGAGCATGATCATTGTTAATTAATTATGTGTATGTGAAGAAGCCTTTGCCCTGCAGTAGGACAATAACACGGTCATGCTAACAAAGAATACAATAACTCGATTTAGCCGCTTCCGAGAAAAACACGCTCAAAGTTTATGTTTCTTGTATCCCAAGAACTAGTGTAGGTCCACAAAACAGAGTCAAAACGAAGAAAACCGAGTTCCTGTAGGATTCATAAAAAGTTACTTAGAGAGAGTTAATAGATCTCGATTCACTGATTCTGAATATAATTATATATATATAGATACATAACTCAAAATTATTATATTCTTCATTAGTGCAACACCAGGTGATATATTTTTTTTTTTAAATCACAAGAGGATTGAATTATAAATATTTTATTAAGTATACTAGGGCAGTATTACACTAGTTACAAAAAAAATCATAAATGCATTTTCATTTGTGTCAATAGTTCATTAGTTGCCCATTTAAAAGTTCACCCAAGCTCACAAACCTGAATTTATAATAACTGTATTTAACGTTGCTTCATTGTAATAATAATAATAATCACTACATATTATAAAACAAAGCCCTCCACCGCGTCTGTCTATCTGTTCGCGATAAACTCAAAAACTACTGCACCGATTTTCATGCTGTTTTCACCAATGGATAGAGTGGTTCTCGAGGAAGGTTTTAGTATATAATTTGTCAAGTTTTTGTATACATTGGCTAAAATATAATGATATTTGTTGGAGGTGTCGGAAAAAATAAACCGTCTGGAACGCATCTGGCTGCAGTGATAGATTATAGCCTGGAATAAGGCTACTTTTTATCCCTGGAAAAGGTTTCCATGGGTTGCGGGAACGGGATCAAAATGATTACTTTTGATCGCGATAACCGACATCCACGTGGGCGAAGCCTCGGGCGTCAGCTAGTATACTTACAATTTCTTCAATATGCTCCCACTTTATTGGGATATCGGGGTCCAACAGGTTTGGCTTATAATCTCCATCTTCCTTCACCACAAATTGGCAACTGTAACAAAAGAAGAATACCTAAAATACTGCATGAGATTTTAACAGCTGCTTCAACGTGAGTTATTAGATTGTTGACACCAAAAAAGAATGAATAACTGTAGAATAGCTGAAGAGAACAAAATAATTTGTTAATGTTGTGCTTACAGAACCCACAATTTGCAGAATACTTGGCAATTTCTGTACAATCTTGGCATTGCCAAACTTGCTTGGTATTACCCGATGTTATCATTAGCCACAATTGCCAATAATTGCGTAATACTGCGCAATTTTGTTGCCCATGTTCATAAGGTTAGATAACCTAAAATAAAAGCCAGTTTCATTGATTAAACTTACATATTCTGTGAAGGTACTAAATCTGGCAAGTCAGCAGCTAGCAACTTTTGAATGTGTCCAATAGGGTCATTAGTAAAGTGTGTGTAAACTTACTAAGCCCTCAGATAGAGATCATGTTCATGCCGGCTTGGACCACGGTACTGCTGGCCTGGACGCCGCAGCTGGGGACCCCTATGCTCTGGTACCCCACGTGTGGGATACATAAAGTTCAGCAAATGGTTCAAGTTTCGCTTCTTGCTTCCGGGCACAAAAACTGAGCCGATTTCTGGCTCATCATCTCCTTCTAACCTGTAATTGAATGTTTAAAACTGTTAAGAGTGATATGATAACAATGATCAAACAGGTTATTATTCAACTTATGGCCAACAAGAACGACTGTACCGATTTGTATGATCTTAGATTTTTTGGATTTGTCTCCACCCCGAATAGCGATTAACTATTCAACAATGTAAAAGTTCCCATATAAAATAAAAAATTATACATTTTGTATGGAATGGCTTCTTTGATGATATCTCTAGAACTGATTCAGGAACGAGGGAACAAGAAATTACAGGGGAATGAAAGTTGTGAGCATAAGCATCATAATTATTATAATAATAATTTTGATAATTGGGTGCAAGAATGGATTATATCATGGCAGGTAAATTCAAACATTAAGATTTAGCAAATTACACATAATAGCTATCACAACCTTTCCTTTATCATTTCAATGGGTAACCATTACCACCCCTGTGATGTTGTTATTTTAATGTAGCAGGTAATGTATATACTTAAAATGATGTTCCTACCTGGGGCTCGTCGTTCCACCCACAATGTAACCGGCGGGACCACGAGCGCGGGGTCTCCTGTCAACCTGTCCCCTACCACGCTGTGCCGGCACATTCTTCCTGCCAGGTTCATTTTTGAGGGCACTTCCAGGTCCTTCGCGTTTCTTATTATTACGTGGCCAAGGCCTCTGCGTCAAATCTAAAAACAAGCGAGTAGGCAATTGTAGTTTTCTTCAGTGTCGGCACACAAAAAAATAGCAACGACAATGACATGACATTATCAACAAATACCTATCGCTTTAAGCACAAGCACGCAGAGATGGCGCTAGATTACCTTCTACAACGTACATTTGTGGATATTTTTTATCTCAACCACTAAGAAATGAATCACGTGATTAGAAAAACAAAATAGGCATCATCACACCACCCACATAAGGCAAAAAACAGCATAATTTAGGAGTTTAATATCTAATATCTAGACAAAACTATTAGACTCACCAGTATTTTTCTTACAGTCGATGGCTGATGCCCTCGACTGAGGCTGAGAAGATCGGTTTAAAGATTTCTTGTCCATTCTGGATTCCTCCAACATCCACACAAACAGCTGAGCGGGAGACTCCGCAAGGAGATAACGATATTACGTGCAAGGCCGACATTTTAGAAAGCCATGTTTATAATACAAAACAAAGAAAAATATATTTTCCTATACAAATAACCTTTACCACGCGGTAAATAGACAAACACGTAACTTTGAACACAAAAAAGGGAGTATAACTACTCCCTTTCGTCGACAACGACGAAAACTTTGAAGAACGAAATCTTTTTTAGCTCGCCACAAATATGGCGACCGACCGGCAGCCAGCCGATTTTTCGGATGCGCACTTCCGCAAAAATATTTATTTATGTGAGTCTCACAGATATAAATAAAATTAGAAACACACTTATCGCAAAGTGCTTTTTTAGTTTTTTTTTAGTTATTTAAAATTCTATAAACAAATGATTTATAATTAATATAAAGTAGTTGACATGACTCAATATTTTTTTTTAGAATGACGTAATTTTATTTTTTTATAAAAAATAAACCAATAATTTCCTTAACTCAACATTTTAGCATTAAAAATCGGTAAAACATTAATTGTTAATTCATAAAAGCCCAAAATTTTATTTTTGAATACGTAGACTGACGTAGACAAATACATTCTTGTGTAACGAAAAAGACCTGTATCCAGTTATGGTTTTTTTTTTAAGCTTTTTTATAGAATACTGTATATTTTGGCGCGAAACTCAAATAATGTGAAAACTGTGGCAATAAAAATAATTAAAATTGACGTGTTTTTCTTCTATCATTGCGATATTTTGACACGTACCATGAAAAGTGCTGATTTACCGAAAGAAAAGGCTTCTGAACCTAAAGAAGAAGCGCGCCAACCATCTGTAAGCAATTGTTTGTTGTAAAGTAAATATTCTATAAAACAAGATAAATTCCAAAATGTTGACTGAAAATAATGTTCTACTACCACGAGATGACGATTCCATGAGTTTATTATTACACAAAATATACTAAAATGTTTTTCATACTACCCGTAGGAATTCGATTACTTAAAAAAAAAGATTTCCTTTATACCTTCAATAAAAATATTGTAACAGAAAAAGTACCTAATGTAATAATTTCTTTACAGCGCGAAACTAAAATGCCTCCTCACGGGCAAAACCCAAAGAAACTTACTTTTGCCGACAACGTTGACTTCACTCAATCTTCGCAGAGAAGCAGGTAACAAATTCTCAATACCTACACAGGTAAACGGTTAACATCTTTAGGTTCCAATCGCGTAAGTTAGGAAACAACATGAAATTCCTACGAAAACAATTTGTTCAGCCTATTTTAGTCTGAGACTAAAATAGGCCGTTCGCAATAATACTTACTGCTACTAACTCAATAAGAACCAAGTTGGGGAACAAATACGTCTGATCCTGATTCCTATTTCATCATCATCGTGTCAGCCGAAATACTTCCATGGCAGGACTAGTCCTTCCTTAAGCACCGCCACTTCGACCGGTTCTGTGCTTCCTGCATCCAGCGGATTCTTGGGATGTTTACCAGGTCATCAAGGTTCACCTTGTGCGAGGCCTTCCAACTATTCCTATTATTTAGTCAAAAGCTTTTTACGATCAAATATGAATGCTAACTTATACATTATTTTGGTAGCTCATACAAGGATGTACTCAGCCAGCCGCCGACCGACATCTCTCACATGCAGAAACTACTTTGGCTGCAAAAACGCCGTACAGCAGGTCTGTGGGCACAATGTGATGACTGTGACCGCTGGCGCTACCTGCATGATATCCTCGACAGGCAGGAACTGCCCAAGAAGTGGTATTGTTTGATGAATGCAGGTTAGCAACAGTAAAACAAAATGAAAGTTAGAAGGGAATAGGATTATAAATGTATTTGCTTTAAAATATGTAGTGGCCAGCCACATCAAGCTACACGAAACTGTCAAATTTCTCCAAAAGATTTTAAACTTTAAAATGTTGATGGTTAAGTTTATAATAGAACGAAAAAATTTGACAGTTTGTGGTGAAGCAGCAACTTGATGTGCTGGTCACAAACAGGCGCGACACGCTACGCCAAACAAAGGTACCGCTCGTTGCGCGAGACGCGGTGCCTTTGTGTCGCGCCTGTTTGTAGGAGCCATAGGGCCGGTCTTATTAAACAAAAACCTTAAACAATGGTTTTTTAATTGTGTCTGTAATTACGGCATACGACAGTTTAGTGGAATAAGATCTTATATGTTTCGCCATGGACTACTAGTATTTATCTAAACATATTAAATGTAAAAAATACGACACATTAATTTGTTAAAATTATAATATGTCTAATAAAGTATATACTAACACATGTTATTTTATAGGTAGATATATTAGCTTTTTACTAAACGCATAGGAAAGTTTAAACGGTAATTATATATTTTTTTTTTTCTTTATAACTTTTGTTTGTCTTTCTTTGTCCGTCTGTTTGTTTCGGCTAATCTCCGAAATGGCTGGACCGATTTTGACGGTACTTTCTGTAGCAGATAGCTGATATTGGTGAAGAGTAACTTATAGGGTATAGTTGAAGTAAATATTAAAGAGTCGATTAACACTTTATTTTTGCAGACAAAGAGTTCGCCAGTTGCTCTGTGCCCGAAGCTCCTTTGCGTCTGCATGATGAGGAAGACTTGATTCATAGCGAGTATGCAGCAGGGTCGCTGGTGTGGGCCCGCCTAGCTGGCTGGCCATGGTGGCCTGCAATGGTGGATGACTGTCCCGACACCGAGCAGTACTACTGGCTCGATGGCTTCTCTGATATACCCGTAAAGTTTTATAATTTTCTTTGAGATTCCTCATAAACAACATGATTAGTTAAATAGTATAAGTGGAGCATAGAATGGAATATCGAGATCCTGCTGCTATAGGGTTTGGGATTGGAGAGGACAATTTGCCTAGACTAGACTAGAGTATATTATGACTAGCTTCTGCCCGCGACTTCGCGTGAAATTTATTTTTCCCCCGACCCCGTCACATATCGCATCGTCTGCCAGCACTATTAGCGTTCCTTCTGACTTTTTTTTTTGCTCTGCTCATAAGTGTCTTAGCGTGATTTTAATCATATTAAGTAGATAATAATGAGTACTTTAATCATGTAGTCCACAATTTTGATGTATCGTCAATAGTTTTCTCAGCGCACGCCAAATAATGAATTTTATAGGCAATATTTTGCTACTTTGGGTTACATTATTGCAATTTTGTTAAGAATCTTTTTTTTTTTAAATATATTATTACCTATGTTACTTCCTGATAATTAAGCTTTCTATATGTGAAAAAATTTTTAAAATCGGTCCAGTAGTTTCGGAGCTTATTCGATACAAATAAAATAATCTTTCCTCTTTATATTATCACTAACATATTATAAAAGAAAGTCCTCCGCCGCGTCTGTCTGTCTGTCTTTCTGTTCACGATAAACTCAATAACTACTGCACCTATTTTCATGCTGTTTTCACCAATGGATAGAATGGTCGAGGAAGGTTTTAGTATATAATTTGTCAAGTTTTTGTATACATTGGTTAAAATACAATTATATTTGTTGGAGGTGTCGGAAAAAATAAGCCGTCTGGAACGGATCTGGCTGCAGTGATAGATAAGGAATAAGAATAAGGAATAAGGCTACTTTTTATCCCTGGAATAGGTTCCCATGGGTTTCGGGAACGGGATCAAAATTTCATGATTATTTTTGGTCGCGATAACCGACATTCATGCGGGCGAAGCCGCGGGCATCAGCTAGTTAGTACATATCGACACATTCCGCTACAAAGGGCGTAACTCCAAATAGCATACTTTTGGGAATGAGCGAAAACGAAAGAAAATAATACATTTTGTTTTAAGAAAGTGTCGTTTTCTTTGAAGAAAGTATTATTTTCTTTCGTTTTGCTTTAATTTTATAAGTATAAAAAAAGAGTTATTTATAATTAATTCTATTGTTTTTATACTAATAAAATTGAGATCTGGGAAGGACATCGATTTGGAGTTACGACCTTTGTAGCGGAAAGCGTCGATATGACTAACTAAACATTTTTGACGTGAATACGTCTTAAAATTTGCTTATAGTAGGAGGCAATTCAGAAAACGGATGATAACAGAATCGGGGATACAGTTTGGTGTTGCAGCTACGTATCTATCATCCACGTCCAAAATTTAATTACACCAATCGATAGCTAAAGGATCAAATAAATTGTTACAAAGAAAATATTACCCGTTACTAATGTACGTGTGTACATTAGTAACGGGTAATATTTTCTTTTTGTCTTGTAAAACCTCTCTGTCTTGTGCGATCTCTGGCCATATTGGCCATGCAAACATGCTCAGATCGTCACACCACCTTCGCCGTGGTCTATCTCGACGATAATGTCCTCCTTGAGACGTTCAGTAGGTAGGTGACGATCTTTGCCCACCTCTCCGAGGAAGCATTCTTGAGACGTGGCCAGCTCACTCCCACTCCCGCCTTCACATTATTTTTAGATGTTAAAAAAAATATTGTCCACGAAACCCGTTTCACTTTTCAGACTCATTACAATGTTGTATTTTTTGATAACATGGAAGTTACTCGTGCGTGGATTGCTCCTGACCAGTTAATGCCATTTTCTTCTAATAAAGATATGTCAAAACATTTGCTGAAAAACAAAAGGTACAACAGTCGCCTTAAAGCAGCCATGGCACAGGCAAATGAGGCCGAAAAAATACCACTTGATATTCGTTTGGCACGATTCAGCTTCGTAGCTAGACATAAGGGAATTATTAAAAGTCCTAAGAAAATTAAGAAACATGATGTCATGAAATATCAAAGACAGTTTAAAAGGAAGTTTAACATCGATTTTCCTATTGAGAGCTCAGAATCCGACGAAGATATTAACGTGAATAATGATAGTGAGCATAAAAGTAAAAAAAATAATAACGTTATCATGCTGGGGACTCCGAAAAGGGCTAAGAGAAACAAAAGTCACATTCTGAAGAATCCCGCTAGCATAAATGAGCCTAATGTACCCGCTGAAAATAATAACGCTATGCCGAATAACAGCGAACTGCAAAATTTAAACACTGAGGAATCCGTTGACAAGCCATCTAACTCTATGGCGGTTCAAGTAGGAAGTACGGAAGTAGAATCGATCGATAATGGTAAAAATCTATTTAATTTTATTATGTTAAACGTACGGTGGCCAGCACATCACGTTATACGAAACTGTCAAATTTCTCCAAACGATTTTAAACCTTAAAATCTTGATAGTTCAGGTCAAAATCGAATGAGAAAAATTGACAGTTTGTGGTAACTTGATTTATGCTGGCGACTGTACGGTGGCCAGCACATCAAATTACCACAAACTGTATTCTCGTTCGATTTTTGTTTACGAATATGTCAATTAATAATAATGTTTTTTTTTTCAGACACTTCTGCGACTTACGTGCCCGAGAACGCAACTCAGCCCTCGGAGAGAGAATTCAGTATCAGGATAGATACACCAAGTAGTGACTTTGATTTTTAATTTATAAAATAGTTTATAATTTATATCTAAGTACCTACAGCATAATTGTAGCACTTTGAAATAAAGTTTTGATTTAAGCTGTTGTTATTGTTTAATTATACACATTATTATGGTTATTGAAGAGAACATGGGATTACTCATTCCCGTAAAGACCATTGTTTTGATCTGCTTTATTCCATTGCCAAAAGCCAAGGCATGTAAAGGTGGGTACTGACCGGTGTAACGGGCTGTAATGTATCATTCGCAACGAGCATTTTACGTTACGCCGTGTTCTAAACTCCGTGTATCATGCTCGTTTCGAACTCTTTGCTCGCCCGTGCTCCAGATTCGTTGCCACTCGTAGTCAAGATGCCGCTTTTTAACAACAAATAATCTATAAACCAAAGGCCCGGAGTACCTATAATCGACGCTTGTGCCACGTGCGCTCGTGACGACTCGCTGCGACGTACTGACTGAAGCGCGTAACACACAAAAGATTCGCCAAAAAACCGACACCGGGGTGGAGCACTCGCAACGAGCAGTTAGCCGCTCGTTGCTCGTTACGAGCGCCTTGCTTGCTACCCCGTACTGACTGCACGAACGTTCGCTCTGTAACACGTTACATTACGCCCCGTAACGCCGGTCAGTACCCAGCTTAACAGAGAGGGTAGCATCTTGTTTACCCAATAAAAAGTTGTAACATACTCTATCGGTGCCTCAAGCCTGTTAAGGTGGGTACTGACCAACGTTACGAGGTGTAATGTAACATTCGCATCGAGCGTGTTACACATCGAGCATGTACGCTGTGTTCTAAAATCGGCGTAACATGCTCGTCAAAACTCTCTGTTCGGTTTTCGCTGCCAGTTCACTCAAGATGGCCGACAGCGAGGACGTGTTGATATCTTTGATTCTTTTTACACGTTTCTCTTTCGCTGTCGAGTAACGAAGCCAATCTATCCCAAGCGTCTTCTTTCTTTAATTTGTTATAATGCTCTGGATGAACTGGTTTCCACAACACTATGGTTCTTCTCTGTATTTTTCTATAAAATACAAAGTTTTTTCTTTGTTCCACTCCATGTTTTAAGAAATAAATTAAATAATTACGAGAGGAACGACGTGTGATCACTCGCGACGTGCGACGCACCGCATGCGCTCGTGACGACTTGCAAACAGCGTACTGACTGAACCGCGTAACAGTCAAAGGATTCGCCAAAAAACCGACAGCCGGGTGGAGCACTTAAAGTGAGCAACGAGCGGCTCGTTGCTCGCTGGTTTCCCCGTAACACGACGTACTGACTGCACGAATGCTCGCTGTGTAACACGTTACAATACGCCCCGTAACGCCGGTCAGTACCCAGCTTTAGAGCCGTGTTACTTAATTATGGGCCATTGATGTCACAGGGAAGTGGAGTAGAGACTCTGCCTTCGGGAAGAGAGGGAAGTCGCCAAATTATGTCAGTCAGTGGTAATCGAGCTTTATGTAGTATAACTGCTGATTATATTGATTGCTGATTAGCTGATTTATCAAAATCAACGCAGGGCCTAAATTACTTGAATGTAAAATTCGAATTCTATTTATTACTAAAACAACTTGGCCGACTTGGCTAGAGCTCGGCTCTAGTTATATTCATAGAGACCATTTATAATTTTTCAAGAGCATAGACATTTTTTTAGATCTTACCGAACTTGGCCGTCACGTCAAAAGTCAAAAAGAAGAAAATTGAGGAAATTAAGAACATCGGCGTGCGCCTAGACAAATAATATTCGTATTGGAATTCATATATAATCACCATTTGAGTGAATTGTTTTTCGTAATACCTGCAGCATCTGCTGTAGATAACCTCTAAGAATGGCTAGCATATCATTCGCAAAAAGTTTGGTTAACCCAGGTATCGCAAGCTATATTAGATATTATATTAGTGCTTGAGTTCATTGTATTAAAGCCTGCCTGTGGCCTTGTGTTCTACTTCTTAGTTTTAGCATTGAATGAGCTACAAAGTATTCTTTCCATTTTAATTTAATAATCCATTGTAATAAGACCACACTCGGTTATCAGAGGATTATGTAAATCTGGGTTGTACCGACACTCAAGGGTGATATTTTGCAGTTATATATGCCGTGATCATACAATTTGTTAGTGTAGATTAAAAACAACATATTTAGTAGTCAACGCTTTTAAAAAAATATACTCGAAAATTTCGAGGTTAAGTTATTGATTACCTACTGAAGTGCAGACATTTGAATATTTTTATATGTGTTTCAGCTGTCAAATTACTTCTCAAACAGAATAATTGCTCACATGTTAGGAGCACTGGCCTGCCTGGCTTGACACCATTGAGTATTATCCTCAGAAGGAACTATGCAGAGAAACAAGTATTTGAGCGAACAAAACCCCATTGTAATGTTGGTACTATTGGACATGTTGACCATGGAAAGACCACACTTACAGCAGCCATCACTAAAGGTATTGTTATACCAAGTTCTTTAGTTTTATGTCTTAGATTAAACTAGTTCTGGCTATTGTTTAAAGTTAATATGGCAGTTCAGCTTAGCAAGGTGAACTTTGGCAGTGGACATGAATCAATCACATTTATATTTTTAATAACAATCAACTCAGATTAGTAGTGTATAGAAACATTAGCATGTGTAGTGTCTTGTATTTCTGAATACTTATAATTACAAGCAATCTACAAATGTATCATTATGTATTTTCTTGTTTTATTTGGGACTAGCTGCTGCCCGCGGCTTCGCCCGCATGACTTTTTCTTAAAGAAAAGTATCCTATTTTACTCTTTATAACATTAGGTATCTGCTAGTGAAAGTCCCGTCAAAATCGGTCCAGCCATGTCGGAGATTAACCGGAACAAACAGACAGACTAACATAGACAAAATTTTAAAAATAGATTTTTTGTTAAAAGGTTGTATTTATTTAGTCATTTTAAGATTGTCACTATTGTCAGTAACACCAAGGCATTTCTGGCATTCCTTGAGGAGATGGGGGTGGATCGATGATCAATATTCCCATCCGTATGCAAAATACACAGTTACAAACAGATACTTCAGTTTTATTTATCTATAATTATAATTATGGTTATTCTTAAAGAGTGAATATACCTGTTAAACTTAATTTGGGTTGGCTGCCTCTTTAGTAATTGTAAATTAATTTTCCCTTTTCTCCTTTCAGTATTAGCAGATGTCAACCTCGCCCAGAAGAAAGGTTACGCAGATATTGACAATGCGCCAGAAGAGAAAGCTCGTGGTATTACCATCAATGTTGCCCATGTTGAGTACCAAACGGAATCCAGGCATTATGGCCACACTGACTGTCCAGGACATGCGGATTACATCAAGGTAATACGAATAATGCCTTAGCTTTAAAACAACATCAACCAAGATACAAGGATCTTCTTAATTAACCCAAACACAAATCGACGCTTTCCGCTACAAAGGGCGTAACTCCAAATCGATATCCTTCCCAAAACTCAATTTTATTAGTATAAAAACAATAGAATTATAAATAACTCTTTTTTAAACTTATAAAATTAAATCAAAACGAAATAAAATAATACTTTCTTAAAAAAAAATAATACTTTCTTAAAACAAAATGTATTATTTTCTTTCGTTTTCGCTCATTCCCAAAAGGGTATGGGGTTTGGAGTTACGCCCTTTGTAGCGGAAATTGTCGAAATGTTTTTCTTAAAGACTCTATCTACTATCAGTAGAGTATCTAGTACATTTTGTATTAGGTCCGATATAACACGCCTGTGGGGTACCACAGGCGTGTTATATGTACTGAAATAGATATCACAATAACTAACGCATTCAATATAATCGAGAGTTAAGCCTCTACCCCACAGGCGCGTTATATACGCGCCTGTGGGGTAGAGGCTTAACTCTTTATAATTTTTTCATCATCAACAAAATGAGAAAACAATAAATAGAGCAAAAAAAATTTTTCTTCCAGAACATGATCACAGGAACAGCCCAAATGGATGGTGCCATACTTGTAGTTGCAGCAACAGACGGTGTCATGCCACAGACAAGAGAGCACTTGCTACTTGCCAAACAGATTGGCATCCAACACGTAGTTGTGTTCATTAACAAAGTGGATGCTGCTGACCAGGAAATGGTGGAGCTTGTAGAAATGGAAATCAGAGAGCTTATGTCTGAGATGGGATATGATGGTGATAAAATACCTGTGATTAAAGGTAAACAATATTCAATGTTTTATTTAAAAACATTACCAAAATCTGCTCCTGGGTCAGTCTGTTAAAAACTAGTCTGTCATTCTTTTTTACAGGATCAGCCTTGTGTGCGTTGGAGGGTAAGAGTCCTGAAATTGGTTCAGAAGCTATTTCAGAGCTCTTGAAGGAAGTTGATGCCTTCATCCCAACACCTGTTCGTGAATTAGACAAGCCATTCCTCTTGCCAGTTGAGTCTGTACACTCCATCCCTGGACGTGGTACTGTGGTCACTGGTCGTTTGCACAGAGGTTTGTATCAATTTAAATATGAGGCATAAACAAAATAGATGACATGTTAAACCAGATTCACAACAAAACATAATATTAATTACAGGTGTCCTAAAGAAGGGTACGGAATGTGAAATTGTTGGACACGGTAAAGTTATGAAGACTACAGTCACAGGTGTTGAGATGTTCCACAAGACTTTAGATGAGGCCCAGGCTGGTGATCAGTTGGGAGCCCTCGTCCGTTCAGTAAAACGAGAACAGATAAGGCGTGGTATGGTTATGGCTAAGCCGGGCACAGTTAAAGCCCATGACAATGTTGAAGCTGCTGTCTACATCCTGAGCAAAGAAGAGGGTGGACGGTCAAAACCATTCACCTCCTTCATCCAATTACAAATGTTCTCCATGACATGGGACTGTGCCTCACAAGTAGTTATTCCTGATAAAGAGATGATTATGCCTGGTGAAGACGCTTCGTAAGTATTGAGCACTTTAAATAACCACTTTTTTCCACCTGCATTCGAAATACGCGTGTAGACATGTAGTTACAGACATACTCATACCAATAAAATGCATGGCAGAAGTTTTACTTTTTAAATTATTATAATAGGTTTCTAACATAAATATTTGCTCTTTTTCAGGTTGCGCTTGCGTCTTCTGAAGCCCATGGTTTGTGAAACTGGTCAAAGATTTACTTTGCGTTTGGGAGATATGACGCTCGGTACTGGCGTTATTACCAAAATTAATAACAATTTGTCTGAGGAAGACAGGTTGAAGCTCTTGGAAGGCAAGAAGGCCCGAGAAAAGGCTTCATCCAAGAAGTAAATTTTGTTAGATTTAAAATGTTAAGCTTAAGATTGTAGTTCAAATTATTATTGTATGCATTTACCCATGTAAAGTTCAATAAATTAAAAATCTAAAACCCTTTGATTTTGTTTGTAACACAATTGGTTACATTTATGACGAATTTGTAGATATGTCTATACAGTGCATTGTACATATGCATATAATAATGTGATAGCACATGCACGTTACCAGTTACGCTGTAAAGCCAGTTACTGTTGTAGAGCCTTAAGAGAGCGTACAAAGGTCCACTAGCGCCACTCCTAAAAAAAAGTATTTTCTGGTAACTGAGAAGGAATTATGAATAACGGCTTAATAATCTCTGTGTCTAGAATTTTCTAATACCTTTTATAAAGTTATATATTGCGACACGGAAGCAACAAAATTTGATCTAAAGAAAAGCGGCCACATTCCTCTAGATCGTATTCTGTTGCTTCGTGTCTCAATATAAAACTATAAAAGGTATTTTCTAGACACACTTACCGAGGTTCTTTATTGAGCCGTTATTCATAATTCCTCAAACTTTTTTAAAGGAGTGGTGCTGGTGGACCATTGTATACCCTCATAAGTAGACGATAAATAACACCCCTGCCTACACCTACCTACTCCTTCGGTGAATATATGCTTAAAGTAGTAACTTAGTAGCTAAGAGATTTTCTGCCTGGGGTGAAAATAATAGCAGATAGCGTGTCCCAGAGAGAATCTCCATCGACTTCAAGCACACGACTTCAGGTATCAAGGTATCAAGCCTTTGACCCAACCAGAGCCGTCTTTGCCACTGGCTGCTCTGGGCAAGTGCCCACTCTGGGCAAGTGCCCACTCTGGGCAAATGCCCAGGGCCCCGCGATACGTGGGGCCCCCTAGTTCTTGCCAGCGTCGTAACTAGAGGCTGTCAAAAGAAAAGCCAAGTAAATCTCAGACAGGGTGCTAAAAGTTTCGAGCTCGCTTCGCTCGGTCTTAGGTACATCCTGCGTTTTCTTAGTTCCCAAACTTTTCTGCATAAAGGCTCCTACAAACAGGACACGCGACACGAGACGTTTTCGACGAAAACGTTCGTTCGTTCGTTTTCGTGTTTTCTGCGCGACACGAGACGCGACAGAAAGGAACCGCTCGGCGCGCGTTTAGCGGTCTTTGTGTCGCGCCTGTTTGTAGGAGCCTTAAGTCAACAAAGTAACTCCATATTTCTGTATGAACGGGCATAAAAATCTTTACCAATCCAAGGCGAGGTGCTATAAATTTCGAGCTCACTCTTGCATCATGCATTAAAGTGCCCAGGGCCGTCATTAGACGGCCCTGGACCCAGCAAAAGCATCATCTCACTCAGGTAGAGATCTAAAGCAGTTTTTTTGGGATGGAAATTATTGGCCTCTTCATCACGTAAAAAGCTAGTTGAATAACAAAGCTCAATAATTGAAATCTAGAATCATCGGCGAATCATACTAAACCTCTGCCTACCCCTGCGAGACAGACGTCATGATTACCTTTTGTTATGGTGCAATTTTTTCATTGTAGATAGGTATCGTATAGTGTGTCATTTGTCCAGACTCTGCTGGTGTTGGTCGCGAGTGAAAACGTAA
Source organism: Dryobota labecula (assembly GCA_947523025.1). Classification (NCBI taxonomy): domain Eukaryota; kingdom Metazoa; phylum Arthropoda; class Insecta; order Lepidoptera; family Noctuidae; genus Dryobota; species Dryobota labecula. Next base: position 8,514,860 of record OX383292.1, read on the forward strand.
GACAATAATTGCTTCCAGCTCAGATTTTGTTAACTCATCATCGATAAAAATATAAATCTGTTTTTATATTACACAAGATGAGTCACACACTCGCTCATTAGTCATTGCCTAATGTTTTTCTTGAGATCGAATTAAAATGCCGCTCGTGTATAATATGAGCATTATCACCGCTAATCTGCAGTCTTCTACAGGTTCATGATTAAATGAAAAACTAAATGTCTTTTTCCAACTTTATTTCAAAATTTATCACCACAATTTTACAGTGTAATATTGTCAGTCATGCGTACAAATCAAAATACAATACTCACTGGTTATGTACATGCCACTGATAAAACAGTTATGCATTATAGTAAATGTATGTACCATCAGGAATTTACATTACACAGCATGCTGTTTAACACATTTGTGTAGGATTGTTTCATATACACTTAATAAATAATGGATTCTCAGCTCTTTGGAAAAGATGCCTCATTTAATACAGGGATGTTACATTATTTATTGTAGTCCAGCAATGATGTTCTAATTCAAGTGCCTTTACAATGAAAAAAAATATTTATATCTTAAATTTGTTTTAACATAGATTAATTAATTAAAGCAAATACAGAAAATATGAACATTATTAAGTTAGTGTCGAACTTTATACCAACTTGATCACTTGAACTTATGGAATGAAATTTTAAATTGATACATTGTGTACACATTGCACAATCAATGCAGTTGCACTAAAATTTTGCTTTAGTTATTTACAAGTCTTCATCCTCCTCTGGCAGCGCAGTGTCTTGGGCTTCTTTGAGATCCTTTTCGATTTGGTTCTGCCATTGTGGGTCCATTGTAACTTCGGGGGGCAGGAGAGCAGGCATTGCAACAAATTCCAGGTTACCATCACCAATCAATTTCCTAGCTAACCACAAGAAAGGCTTTTCAAAGTTGTAGTTAGACTTGGCTGAGATGTCATAGTACTGAAAATAAAACAATATGGAATTACATACGTGCTCATCTGCTGCACTGCAGCATTTGTCAGTTGTATTTATTATTGTATGAAACATGGCAATGTGGTCTCACCTGTAGGTTCTTTTTCCTGTGGAACACAATTGTTTTTGCTTTGACTTTCCTATCCTTGATGTCTACTTTGTTGCCACACAAAACAATAGGAATGCCTTCACAAACACGAACTAAATCTCTATGCCAGTTCGGTACATTTTTGTAGGTGACACGAGAGGTTACGTCGAACATGATGATGGCACATTGACCTTGGATATAGTAGCCATCTCTTAGTCCTCCAAATTTCTCTTGACCAGCAGTATCCCATACGTTAAATCTGATGGCACCACGGTTTGTGTGGAAGACCAAGGGGTGCACTTCGACGCCAAGTGTAGCAACGTATTTTTTTTCGAACTCTCCAGTCAAATGTCGCTTGACAAATGTAGTTTTGCCAGTACCACCATCGCCGACCAGCACGCATTTGAATGTGGGCATATCATCTGCCATTTTTGTTGTTTTTATACTTTTATTTCTGAAAAGTTACAGAAAAGTTCACAATTAGCAAAAAACTGACAAAGACTTCGTGACGTTAGACTTAGGTAAGTTTGGCGCAAATAATTCGATTCTTTGATATTCTATGGATTGTTTTGATCTTCTAAGATAAATATAAAACGAACACTCGGCGAGGAATTAAACAAACTCACTAACCCTACGAAACTGACAACTCAAATTTGCTTTAACTTTTCACCGAATGGCGCTCAACTAGGCTCACAGGAATTTAGCTCAACAGTACCGAACATAAACACAAATTACACTAAAACTACACAAGTAACAACTTAAATATAATATAAGATTAGAACCGTATGAAGTATAGAATCAAATTACACAAAATCTATGCACTTATTACCAAGATTGTATAAGAAAATCGAGATTAAACTCGTTGCAGCTAAAAGTCGTTACGGCTCACAATGGCGTCACTTGACTAAGCGGAAGATTTCTTTGACAACGACAGGCGCAATGACTCCAGTAGTCAGTTGAGATATTTTTTTTTATATTTAACTCGTATCGTACTGGTATTTACAGGGTTTTAATAAAAGATTAAACCATGTTTACAATTAAAATACTTTGCAGTATGAAATTACATTGTAATTATTATGCTATTTTAAATTCACAAATTAAAATACCATCAACTGAAATTTAGCGCCTTCCCTGCTTTACCGACACCTCTGTTGACGTCACATACTGTATCGAGCAGTTGCGCCATCTACAACTTTGCAAAATTTCACACAGTACATGAGACAGGTAGTGAAGTTTTGTTCGTTTCGTGTGTATCGATTTTTTGAGTGAAGTGAACGTAGTGTTCGTGTCCTTTAGTTTAGTGACGTTTGTTAGAAAAATATCTGTGAATGGGATTGTGTAACGAGATAAAACGTTTACTTGGTGTGTGATTCTCTGTAAAGGATGACGAAGGATAGGTTAGCGGCGCTCCAAGCGGTAAGTTAGTTTTCCTTAGTTTCTCAGCGCTACTATAACCAAAGGCTTTAGTGATGACCTCGAATTTATAAAGAAACAGCATTGAATTAGTGTGTTATATCAGTCATGTACGATCAAGACCTTGGTCTTGGTTCCCACAGATCGAAGGAATCACTTTCCAGGGTTCTACTTCCAATGGTGTTCTATAATCTTGTCGCCCCACCCCGGACTTGACACCGCTGAATGATAGCTGTCATTGAAGCGAGACAATTTGTTGCGTTCCGCAGTTTTACCAACTACCTACTTTATCTGCATTTCCCACTGTTTTTTTTATCAATAATTTAGCAAGCTTCATAGTTGGATAACCTCATTGGAAAGGCTATCTGCCCACTCAACTTTTAAATTTACTAGGTTACTTAATGCATAGAATATGCATCTATTCAATTATGTAGTATGATTCTTAGGGCTAGCTGATAAATGACACTGAAAAGTAGTCTGGACAATAATTTCTGCTACCGGAGTAAAAAGTTTTAAGTTTTAATAAATCTTATAATGTACAAGGTCCTAGAAATCTAGACCTTTAAACCTGTTGAACTTACAGTAATTACTGTAGGTTAACTATTTAACTATTTGATTATACAGAAATAGTTTCTGTAATACTCAAAAAGTCTAGACAGATGATGAATACTCAAAAAGACATAACACACCACTTTCGATAGGTACAATTTTACCCAAAGATGCATTTTATACTTTTGCCATCAATATAATTAATCCTCATTATGTTGTCCGTTGATCATTATCCCAATTATTATCGAGACTAAAGTACATTGCATAAAAAGGTTCCATTGTTAGATCATCAGTTAACATGTTTCATCCTTAACCTATTGATCTACAAAACTGAGCAATTTTTCAACAGTACCTCGGTATATAAAGTTGATCTTTGCCAAATTTTTCCTTACTGTTTCTATTGTTTTATTTGGCTAACCAAATTATAATGTTTTCCCATATTTTAATAGAACATGAACATAGTTAAAAGCAACCCGAAGCCTTTCAAATACTTAGGTATTTAAAATGTACATTGTAAATGAATATAATTATTACAGTGTACTAACTAGTTTATGAATGATGTCATCTCTTTACAATTAGCATAAATTACTTACCATAAAAAATATGAATGTTGATAGAACATTGATTTTGGTCTTATGAGATTCTGGTTTCTTTGGTGTTACTGAGGAGATAAAAAGTAAAAACCTTTTCCAAAACTTTTGCCATGACTCTAAATTGCCGCGAAGCACTTCGTTAATCTAAATGACGAAAAAAGCGTATCAAAAATCCATATCGATTTTAATTTGTGGATTTTTGAAATTACTATCTAATTGATGAAAGGCAAGAACGAGTTCCGTTAAGTATTATGTATGTCTAAGTAGGTGAGAATACGTAGGTAGAGTACGGAAGCACTGGTCATCGCTTTTCCAACCTATTTCGTGGAACTGCCGTGAACGTGCCTATCTCTTCCCAGTATCCTCCAACTCTCTGTCCATAGCCTGCACTGGCAAAACCAATAAGGAGCCAAAAGTTCGTAGACATCGCAAAATCCTATCTAATAGTCATCAACTAAGAACCCTCCACTTGCGATTCCTATCGATCCAACTTTTACTTCCAAGTTCGGCTCGAAATCGACGATAGAAGAGCATGCGTCTAATGCCGTAAATATAGGAAATAGCAAACAAATATTTGTTCTACTGTCGATACAAAGAACGTATTGCAAAGCTCTTGCCTTTAAGTAGATACGGCCAATGCACTTCCATAGAGCCGACAAGTAAAACCTTTCTTCCAGGGAAAGAAGACACCTCCCGTTTTAGGAAAATATTCACACGAGCATTGGATATTCAAATGTATTCGCAATGGTGCTGCTACAAGTGTCGTCATTGTTTTATCAGACTTTATTTATATTCCGAACTGATACGGTTGTTAACTACATTTATATTTTACTGAAGGTTTCACGATTACGTGTGGTAAGTAGTAACCGCAAATAACTTCGGCAACGGCGTTCTTCGATCCAATTTTGAGTGCTTGGAATGGGACACAAGGAAGATGGATATCAAAGTAATGGGGCATTTTCTTGCAACAAGCCGTCGACTATTGCTTGTTTGTGTTGGGTCGTGACGTCCGTCCACATTGCATGCACTGAAAGATTAAACTACTTTGTTATGGCTCCCCCCAGTCTATGTCATACAAATATTAGTGTGATAAACAGAAGTGTTATCCAAAATCGTGGACTGTAGTTTGTCACTGAGCAGTTGAATACGTTAGCTGGCGCTGTTATCAGCTGACGAGGGCGGCATCCGGCACGCGACCTTCACTAAACTTGACTCATACCAACACAACAGCCGTCAACTCAGATTTGCATCATCAATCATGGCATTCGCATCTCTGATCGTACACATAACACAGTTGCAAACGTGCTAATTACTGATTAAGTACCTTTTTTACGTTCAAATCAAAGTCCTTGAAAAATAAATGTTTGCCTATTTCAAATTTTGTAAGTCAGATTTCTCAAGGCTACGGGGGCTAAGCTACCCGTAATCCAATTAATTTGTTTGCATAATTGATTTGCTTATGAATCTAATTCAACAGGATTTAAGTACAGTACGCCACTTTCTTCCTTTTTTTCTCATTTATTTAGGATGCTTCAAGTAGTTTCAGTTAATTTGACTAAACCATAAAAACAAGCCGCAAAAGCTTCGATCAGAGCGAACGGTCTCAAGAAAGACTAAAGCTGTGACGAGATAGTGCTTCCTTACCCATCCCATTTGTTCCACCTGCTGAAAATCTCCTACCTGGACATGAGTTGCCTTGGCTAACCTGGAAATCTAAATAGACTGCGGCCACAGATTGGTCGAAGTAAGGAAAACCTGCTCAGGTGGAATTCATAGACGACTCCGCCCTGGTGTGCCAATGTAGTGCTGTTTCACAATCAATTTGACCCCTGATGTACCCTAAAGCCTGCACGTTACAGGAACTTATGGCCGCTACTAATGACGCTTTGTGGGCTAATTCAATTTAGGTTGCAAGCGACAAAATAAACCATTAAAAACTTTTGACTGAACACTTTTTTTTTAAACATATCGATGGCCCCACCGCGCATAAACGTATAAGAGAAAAATGACAACTTTTCAGCAAAAAATAAAAACGTTTAAACTTCAGTAACACTCATTTCATTGTAAATAGGTATAAATAATGTATAATCTAATTATTGGTAAAAAAATAAGCTATATTTACTTTCTTGGCGACTCAAAAAGCATGTAATTATAACATAAACTATTATTCCTATAATTTTAAAATTAATTATTTCCCTAGAATAAAGAAATTCACTATTATAATAGGCGTGTGAGTCTAAAATTCATAAAAAAACCGGATAGGCAAAAGAAACGAAAAATGTAAAAAAAAAATCGTGTAAGAAGCATTGCACGTTTGTTCGGTGGGGCCATCGATATTACAACAACATTTTGGGCCGACCCAAAGTAACATGGAAGAAGGGCAGCAAGAAGAAGATTTACAATCCGTGAAAACCAAGCAAAGTATATGGGGCTAAGGTTTTATTGATGTAGTCGAGGCGTTCACGTCACAAGCACTTGCAACAGCTGATTCACGTTATGCGTCGCGTCTATTTTTAGCATCCGTCTCATAAGGTGTCTGAATGAATGAATCTTCTTTTGAATTGCAGGCTTTTCAACAACCCATACTTGAGCAATAACGCACTATTAGATTTTCAGAAATAATAAACCTTTCTGATGTGCTTCCAATAATTATCCATTCGGTTATTTCGACCAATTTCCTTGAAAAATTTACAAAATCCGGTAAAACCATAGACTAAGAGTGATGTTCTGGCGACTGCACGCTTCGTTCGTAGTTTTCTGTGATTGAAAATTGTGATATTCAATTTGCTTTTACTGTTGTAGCGGTTTTTGCTATCGATGCACACACGATGTTGTTCTGCGTAGCTCTACCATCAAATTCGTACTCCGCCAGACCCTAGTATACGACATATTATTTGTGTTAATGTTGCTGGCGTCTTTCCAAATAAAGCCTCCACTCGGCGAGCTGTTTGAGGTCGCTGGGACTTTATGCCAAATTATCCTATTCAGATTTATTGATACCGAGAGACCATCGCCGTCGTCGTCGTCAGGTTTTTGAATAATTTGTTATACTTCGATTTCCTATCAGAAACGGGTTTTATTGGGCAATATTATTGATTTCTCTGATTCTGTTGAATCACTACTAAAATGTTGTATGAGGTCAATTAAGGTTATTCTAGATAAAAAGTCATATGCTGAATATCCTACAATGCAGTGTTCAGTAAATAGAATTCGATATCACAACTGTCTCGATACATCGGAAACCAAACTAGCGTGCGGCTGCGAGTGCCTATAATACGTCTGGCGCTACGTTATGCATTTCCTGTGCTCCGGTTTTGGAACAGCTCGTTCCGCAGTCGAAACATAACTCAAACGGTGCATACCGATAAACGATTCGAGCAAAACGTCCTGCCTGGACTTTTTAATTGGAATTGGAACATTTTGATTGTGGGACATACTACTAAACAAATAAACACGGAATAAAGTTATTCTAGGTATAAACGTCAAAAAAATTATGGTTATACCGAAGTTATTCCTAGGATAACTTTATTCCGTGTTTATTTGTAAGGCCCGTAGACTATTAAAACTTGTTTAAAAAATAAAGTAGAATGGTTATTAAAACAATAAAATAATTTCTCGCCAAAAATCATTATTAGCCCCTACATCTCCAATTCTCCACTGCCGACAGTCATAATGGGCTATGCCATTGATACGCTTGGCAAACCCAAAAAGGGAATGCTTCTGCTCATTGTCTTGGCATTGAGAGTTTTAAGGCATCTCATAATTTTAATTCCCTTTAACAATACCCGCAATGAGAGTGGCCAATTCTTTGCCCAGATTCGTGTATAGTGGTCATATTATAATAACCAAGGTTATTCTTTCTTATACATGCGCCAGTAAAAATATCACAGATCTTTTGTTCAGAAAGTATGCTTAGAAATGAAATCGTTTATTCTGTAAATAGGATATCGGAATCACTTTTACAAGTCATTAAAAAAAATGTTTTCTTTTTTTAAATTATCTAGATGGAGTCGACATTTCCTATCTGACTACCCCTGAGAAGAAATGGCGAAACAAACTAAGGGGTCAGTCTCTTTTAAAGTCCAGACATAGACTTGGTCAGATCATGTGAGGACCATGTAGATCCGACTAGAAGAGTAGCCTATCATAATCATCATCATTTCAGCCGAAAGACGTCCACTGCTGGACATAGGACTCCCCCAAGCACCGCCACTTCGACCGGTTCTGTGCTTCCCGCACCCAGCGGCTTTCATAAGGTCATCGGTCCACCTTGTGGGACTTCCAACGCTACGTCTTCCGGTACGTGGTCGCCACTCCAGAACCTTTCGGCCCCAACGGCCATCTGTTCTGCGTGCAATGTGCCCTGCCCATTGCCACTTAAGTTTGGCAATTCTTCGAGCTATGTCGGTTACCTTGGTTCTCCTGCGGATCTCTTCATTTCTGATTCGATCACGTAGGGAAACTCCAAGCATAGCCCTCTCCATTGCCCTTTAGGTGACTTTTAGCCTTCTAATAAGGCCCATTGTGAGCGACCACGTTTCAGTGCCATATGTCATCACTGGCAACACGCACTGGTCAAAGACTTTCGTCTTGAGACACTGCGGTATGTGGGACAAGAAGATATTGCGTAGCTTCCCGATCGCTGCCCAGCTGAGTCGGATTCGACGATTGACTTCTTTCTCGAAGTTGGACCTACCTAACTGGACAGTCTGTCCTAGGTAAACATACTCGTCCACAACTTCGAGTGTAGCTTCTACGATTTTAATGAGAGTGGGTGTTACATGGGCATTTGACATGACCTTTGTCTTGTCCATGTTCATTCTAAGACCCACTCTTTCGGAAGCTCTACTGAGGTTATCGAGCATTATACTGAGGTCTTCCATAGTCTCAGCCATGACAACTATATCGTCGGCAAACCGAAGGTGAGTGATGTACTCGCCATTGATGTTGATGCCAACCCCTTTCCAGTCCAAAACCTTGAAGACATCCTCCAGTGCAGCGGTGAACAGTTTCGGAGAGATATCATCTCCCTGTCTCACACCTCGCTGCAGAAGCATAGTTTTTCGAGGTCTGGTCCTGGAGTCGGACTGACATAGTGGCGTTTTTGTACAGACACTTCAGCACCTTGATGTACCGATAGTCGATCTGGCACCGTTCTTCAACGGTTCTTCAGACTGCAGTACAGCCCATGTCTCGATCGAATCGAAGGATTTTTCGTAGTCCACAAACGCTAAGCAGAGAGGCAGGTTATATATACTCCTTGGTCTTCGGTGCTAAAAAGCCTCTACGGAATCCGGCTTGTTCGGGAGGCTGGAAGTCGTCAAACCTGCGCGCGAGACGGTTCGTGATGACTCTTGAAAACAGCTTGTAGACATGGCTCAGAAGTGAGATGGGCCTATAATTCTTAAGGAGGGCATTATCGCCCTTCTTAAAGAAAAGTATCACCACATCTCTGTTCCATGCCTATAGACCAAAACATACTGTTTTTAATCTCTTTCTGCTTCTTCAACAAAGTCAGTGTTTTGCAGACATGGCTTGGTCTCTTAAAAGACAGAGCCAGACAACAGCTACTTATATTTTTTTAAAACGGATGCGGAATTCATTGTTGGTAGTAATGATAGTTGTCGCTCTATTGAAACGTGATTTCCAACTAACCAGCCGGAGAAATATAAACACAGATATCTCAATGCTATCCATAATGCAACGACACAAGAAACAATGCAACATGCATCCTATCATTTTCTATAAAACAACATCCTTGACGGTTTGTAGACAATAGTATTTATATGACATTCAAAAACTGTTGTAAATAGTACCTACTAGTATTCTAGTCTTACACAATAATGTGGCCTTATAGCCCAGGACAGTAAGATTTTGTCTGCAGAAACAATCCCAGTGAAGATTTTTCACTGGTAATTCCAGTGAGAAATCTTCACTAGGATTTTTTCCGCTTTCTTTATTTAGGCATTAGAAATACTGTGCAAAAAGTCCATTGCTATGAAATGTGCGTGTAAAAAATCTGTACGTTACTACAATACAAGTTTATTCCTTACTTAAATTTTGCACAAAATGCTCCCTAGCAAGATTTACATAGGATCAATATTTCTCGTGATATACGGCTGAGAAAAGTTGAGGGTAGCGATGCTGTTATTTCTGCTCCACCTTTTAAAGAGTAAAAGGCAACTTTTTCTTCGCTTGAAATCGTAGGCCTATCGCATGGATTTTGAATTATCACAGCATGTTATGAACGTCTTTTTCCGATTCCTCGTTCTGTACCCAAATTGCGTACACAATCAATCGCAATCTGAATGATTTTGAAGCACATTACTAATCCAGTGCTTCATATGTTAGTAAAAATTGTCTGCTTAACAAAGTAAATAACGCAATGAATATTGTTGAACTGTCAAAATGAAACCGATCCTACTGATAGTGTGTTACGCAATTAGGCCTCTGGTCTTCTGCTTCTCTTATTACTTCTTATTTTCGAAACGTTTTCATCAGTATAGTAATCAGTCTCAGTAGAAAAACAGTATTATTGGCAGTGCCGGATTAACGACGTAGCAAGGGTAGCAATTGCTACGGGCCCCGCGCAAAAGGGGGCCCCGCGTATCCAAACCTGGCCACCTCCGCCTAAACGTAATTTCTTTAGTGAAACTTATTAAAACATGGAATATTGAATTTACTTGATGTCACAAAACATGAAACGTAACACCCTTTCCGACTAAGACAATCCACATTAGACAATCGGTAACCGATTTTTTCGTTGGCGAAAAATACATATTTTTCTCATTTTATTTAAATGGAACTACTTCTAAATATCAATTTTAAGGGCTGACATTTTTAAAGACAGGGTCTTTATTTTGGCATTATCTTGTTTATTTTTATTTTACCCATTTATGCTTGAGAACCTATAGCAGATCAAGGGCCCCTCGGTAGAATTTGCTACGGGCCCCGCGCTTGCTTAATCCGGCACTGATTATTGGGTTTATTTCAGTATCGTTTGTTTCCGTTCTTATATATTGTAAGTATTCAAAGTAAGTCCTAGGACATTTAAAACATGACTGACGTACTTAAAAATATGAGTATGTGTATAAATAATATAATAATAAACAGCTTCCTTGAGCATATTTATAATCATTTTATTAGCATACACTACTATACGCCCAGATTCAGTACTGGGCCTCAAGTCTGCTGTTACAATAGTGTCAGAATGGTCTCGCCATTGTGAGTATTTGACAGTGTTTGTATGGCAAATCTGTCAAAAACTCACAATGAAGAGACCATTCTGACATTATTGTAATAGCAGACTTGAGGCCCAAGAGTATGCCCTTTTCTCGAAAATTTCTTAGCCTTATATCTCGAGAACTTATTGATCCTGAATGAATCTTACTTGGGACTTTTTTGTGCGAATTTAAAAAGGAGTAATTGTCGAAGCACAAGGTGACGTAAACCCAACACTTTTCGATATTTTTGCAAATAAATAGTTCCGGGACCTTTGGCAGCAATTTTTTTTTTGGACTTTATTTTTCTATGAACTTTCCACAAGTTTTCACACAACATTGCGAGCGAAAACCATTTTTTTTAACATAATTGCAGTAAAAACACTTTACTGAATTTGTTTTCGCAGATTGTCTTTAAATCCTTATGTTCCTGGGCTATTACAATTCCGGCAAACATTGACGTAAAACACGCGTAATTAATATTTTGACACACGGGTTTATGACCCTTGTTAACAGTTACAATAACATGTACATACTCCGGAACAGTTACGCACATCGCGATAAGCTGTATGATGGGATTTCTCTGGTAATTTTGTGTAAACAGTGGCGACCTCGCCTGAGGGATGTTGCGGGATCTTGTCGTTGTAACATGGGTTGAATGCTGAAACAAGGGCGCCTGTTTGACTGTTATCGTGCAAATTATCTCACGACTGAGCCCGTGACTAATATCCTGCGTTTACTTTGAACTAAAAAATACGATGTTCTGAATAGTAATTGTGCTCTTGGGTTTAGATGTTTTTAGCTTCTTTAAGTACTTAAAGCCTGGTTACTTGGGTAATTATTACATTGGGATATGGGAAGGATGAGGTTGAAACCTAACTTCAAACTAGGGTTGTAACAGACCCTCGTCTCCGCCTCCGCAAATGCGGAACTTCCGCAAGAAATCGTACCTCCGCATCCGCCTCCGCAAGTTTTTAACGTATATATAACTAGGGTGCCAGATGGTCGGGATTCGTCTGGATTTTCCGACAAAATACAATATGTCCCGACAAACAGCTTCTTTTACGGTGGCCAGCACATCAAGTTACCACAAACTGTCAAATTTTCTCATTCGATTTTGAACTTAATATAGACATTGACATATAAAGTTTAAAATCGTTTGGAGAAATTTGACAGTTTCGTGTAGCTTGATGTGCTGGCCACTGTACAAAAAAATACAAAACAGGCTTTTAAAATTGCCGCGCGTTAAAAAGCTCTCCCTGTTGCCCGACATGACGTATTTCACATGATATTGACTGGATGCTATATATACCGATTACAGCTGCCTTAGAGAAACATTTGAACACCTTCCAAAAGACAAGGGCAACAAAATAAGTTTGTAACTTCATTATTATTATTTTAATAATAAAAATTTACATTATGTTTTGTAATATTTACATAATTTGTCCCGACAATAATCCTAAAATCTGACTGTTTGAAACTTTGCCCAGATATTTTATTTTTCCCATCTGGCAACCCTAGATATAACGGAGGTAAGAATAAAGAAAATCGTCTCCAAATAGGTGAAGTCCCTTTAATGTGATGGAGATATAATTCAAATTACTCGTACCTCTTTTTCGTCGTTCCCTCAATGCTGAGGATTTCGACCACATACGACGCGTCTCCAAGTTATGTGATCTTCTGCAGTGTGGACCGCTCGGTAAATGCTGCCTCCGACAACCCTCTTGATCGCGTCTGACCATTTTGCCGGTGATCTGCTTTGAGCGCGTTTTCCTTCCACCCGGCCCAGTATCATAAGCCTTTCCAGATCATGCTTAGGTGAACGCATAATATGTCCGAAAAAGCTAAGGGCACGCTCCTGGCATATAGCAGATAGCCGCTTGGTGATGTTGAGTTCCTTAGGTATGGATTCATTCGTTCTCATGGCGGTTCATGGTATACGAAGTATACCACATCTCGAAAGCATCGATCTTACTGCTCTCGTGGCTTTTAATGCACCACGTTTCCGCACCACATAAAAGATGGAAAAAACTAGAGCACGGATCAGTCGTATTTTGGTATTCCGACGGATGCCACGGTTCTTCCAAATTTTCCCCAGACTGGTCATTGCACGTTAGGCCATACCAGTACAACGGCGACGGCGAAAAGAATGATAAAGAAAATTACTTATTATAATTACCCCTGTTTAGTGGAGTCTGTTTAATATTTATGAACAACTAAGAAATCGCCTTTATCTTATTTTTTTCACCTCCGCGTCCGCGGATTTCAAGCTCTCCACCTCAGACTCCGCTAAGCGACCTCCGTTACATACCTACTTCAAACTTCAAAGAAGTTTTCCGAAACAGATAGACGTTTCTTTTTCGGGACAATTCATTGCTTCTGTCTGCTACAAGGCACTCTACTATAGTTTCGATAAAGATAAAATTGTAAAAAATTACTACTACTAACTACATCTTCGAAACTTTCTTAAAAGATTACTAGTAATGTGGGCAGACGTTGCGAAAGTTCGAAGTAATTGAATTAAAACTTTTCTAAATACGACGATTGCTATCCCAGGGGTGAAATCCCAACTAAACACATTACGGTGAAAATAATGCGCTCTAAGAAACGGTATTTTAAAGAAACTAACGAAGGTATCCTGACTATAGCGACTTGGAATACGTTTGTGACAAAAACTTAGTCAAGATGAATAAAATTTAAATGATGAGCTCACGTGGGATCATTATTATCATTCTTCTGCCCTTAATTGCCTTATCTGGGATATTAAATTGTAAAGATTTTTAAGTTATGTGGACTCAAATAAAATAAACCTGGGATAGCTAAATGAAACATTCAAGTGTATCGCCAAAAAAAAAAAACCGGCTACAAAAAATACTATTTAAAAGTAATACATTAAAAACACACAAGATTAAGAATAGAAAACAAATAAACTGTAAACAAAGTAAACTCTACTTCAGTTTAACGGACTATATTATGAGCTGAATGCCTGAGTTAAATACCCGCATTAAGTTTAGTTGCAAGCGGAACCCATTAATTTAAATTCGGTTTATAATTTGCAATTCGGTCCCGCCTGCTTCTAAACTTAATGCGGCTGCTACATGACTGCATCTAAGGACACTTGGGTTTTTAAGACGAATCTGTCGAAATCCATCAAGCCGTTTGGAAGATACGAGGTAATTAATTTTCAAACAAATATAAATACAAGATACGCGCGAAAAACATAACCCTTCCTTGACAGTCGGGTAAAAAGGGATGTTACAATAAATTACAACTTTCAAAACTGAGAAGTTCATTAGTTAATGTTGTGGTAAATATTTCAGACATATTTCGGATAGTTGGTGTTGTTAGATACGCGGTCAGTGACGCAGCGTTTTCCAACAAAGGCTGTTCAATATGTGGGTCGAGTAACTTTTGAGGATACATAGGACGTGCGACGGCCGGGAGCCCTTCCCGGCTCATTTGTCGCTAGTGAAACGCAACTCGGATACCTACTGTTTCGCATTGAGTTACGTGATATCCTGATACATTACATTATGCAGTTTTATTCGCTTTCTTAGCTCTCTTATCTTTATTGGGAATCCAGGGGGGCTAACCTGTATCACAATCAGTCGTAATATGTAGAGCGCTTCATCAACATAGCAGCCGACCGTCCAATATTTTTTTATCGGCTTAGGTTTTTCTTCAAAGGATAAACAACCCCAATCATGCAGCTGCTCAACTCATACTGGTCGGTTATTTACTATGGAAAATATTAACCATTTTCGGGCTTATCTCATGAAGACAAACAAAATAAACGAATGAAAAGCCATTTCTATGACGTAAAACGGCGAGAACAACAGAATAATAAATATCGAGCTTGCTGAAACTACGCGAGTTGTCTAGTGACATTTAACATTTTGGACAGCACCAATTTGTGCAAATACATTTCCATATCAGTGCAAATCAGTGTATTTCCAGTTGCAAACGAAACATATGCGACCAAGTGACGAGCGCTCTCGGAAGTGTCGAGGCAGGGTGCGGCAGGGGCGAACTGGGGTAGTTACGTAAGGTCTGCCGCAGGTCCGCAACGCTCCTCGCCTTCTCCCACCACCGTCAATGCACGTCGTGATGCCTATTGTTGTCGCTCACAACGCTTGCTTGCGTTTCAGCTCAGCATTTTTATTGGGCGACAACGACGTCCCGCTTGTTCGTCATTGCAATGAAGTTTTTATTACACCAGTTTGTGCAGACACAGCAATTTTTGTTGTGTCGCTTACTGCGTTCACAAGTTTTCTTATATTACTCGTATCTTGTATCCGTTGCAGTCATATCAAATAATCCACTTAGTAACTAGTTGCTCAAACTAATGACGTAATGTAACGAGCGTTAACTTTATGATCTGATCATCTAATTATCACAGTGAGAAAAACAACTTGACATTTTGAATTTATTAGGGAATAATCCCGGATATGGCGTAGAGGTCGTAAATAAGCGGCATCAGCGGTACAAGGGCACCCCTCGTCGGGCTTTATGACCAAACGCCGGTAAAACCGCGGCTTTTGATTTGTGACCTTGTATAATATAGGTCACACCACTCAATCTTGCCAATAAACACGCATAACATTTTAATTGGTATTAGAAGCGGGCTATGTAAACTTGATCCCACCAAAAACATAAAGGTGAAAATGGGAGCCAAGTTCAATATTATGATAAAAATGGTGTGGTTGTCGACTTCACCGATAAAAGACTCGAGCTAAATGAGTGCCAAGTTCTGTAGACAATCCTGAAATCTATTTATAAGAACGTGTTTTAAGTAAAAACACAATTTCTTGTTTTTTTTTCTGCTACAACATATAGTTGAATTATTTACATAAAGCAAATAACTTATGATCTATTGAACTTGATCATAGATTCGTCTAATATTAGTATATTACACACGATTGCTGCTCGCCAGTTCTCTTTTCTTGTTTTCTTGAACTTGGCTTGACACGCTCCTGCGTGTCTAGATTTTAATTAAGCCAGAATATTTCTGACAGGCCGTATGTGATTTTTAAATTCACTGCTGAAAATATTGAAGTTTATCCTTTGAATATTTACGCAACACTTCAGCCATTTTAGTAAATTGAAGATATTAATTGAACACCTTCTCCAGGTGGCTCTCTTCTACAGGTCCCCTTAAAAAAGTGATACGTATACCTAGTCATCATGTGAAAGAATCGAGACATAATGGGATAAGTTTCCGATTCTATAAATTGAGTTCTACTCGAATCGAAGACCAATATCGCACAGTTGGCAAAGTAATAATGCCAAGGTAATCATTTAATGTTGAACTTCATGTTATAGAACCAGGTAGGACGTACTGAGCTACAAATCTGCACTAAGATGACATTTCTCTTATAAAGGGACTTTATAGTCCGCAGTATGGGGCAATATAAAGTGTTATAGCTCATTGAACCGGCTCGGTCATCTTGTACGAAATGGAGCTGCTTCGGCAATACTGTTCCAGATCATTACTTGAAATGAAACATAGATCACCTACCCTGCCGGATCTATTATAAGATTTTCTTCATTGATTCATTCAATTAATGATTTTATTGGGGGCCAATAAAAAAAATAAAAAATTGAGAACTGTACCGTGTGACATATCAAATGAAGGCTTATTGTATTTCAATTCTTTTTTTAAAATAATTTTAAAATAAATACTATTAAAGTAATTTAAGAAAATAGATGATAATTAACCATTCGCCAAATCTCCGAGAATACGGAGCCTAAAATTTTGAAAAAATATTAATACAGAAAATGTTCTTCACTTAGAGATTACAGGAAAACCCAAGTCTATAGGCTTAATCAATATTGTGCGTACAAACTTACATTTGCAGTTGAATTGTATGGGAGAACTTGTTTTTAAACTACTATGTTAAGTTTGTTCTTGGGATAAATTCATCTCAACTACGGAACCCATCATTGTGCGTGGTCCGACACGCACTTGGCCAGTTTTTATGTCTATATTGATCAATAACATCTTAACCGAAATGGCATTTCAAAGAACGAGCGCGCTGGACAGACTGACCCCGCTTATTGCCCACGACAGTATGAATTGATATAAAAAAAAACTGCATTAATCAAGTCAATAAAACTATGTCAAGTAGAGTAAATTAGTGTTCAAAGATGTGTGTCCGACATTCGACTGTAGTGAACTGAGTGGTTGGGGATTCCGCTCCATGTTCCGAGACTGTTTCAAGTGGAAAAACTTGTTAATACCGCAATTCTCAGTTGCCTCAGGGCAAGCCCGGACCGCTGGAGTTCAGTCCTTCTCGGTAATAATCTTCAAACAGACTTTGTAAATGATGGGCATCTCCTATGAGTTTAGATGTTTTTAGTAGGACGTTAAACGTAGGTTTAAAAGGAAAGTTCGCAGTGTAATCAATTTGAGATAACTCTATCTGTGTAGTTATCTAAATAATGTAAATATGCATGGAAACTGTTTGGTCTTAATATCAGTTAAAGCAGAATTTAAAATAGGTACCTATATCAGTTTTTGCACGACTGCTTGAAACAGTTATCTAAAGACGACTGTGTTGTGTGGAATTTCTCTACTAAAATCATACTTGTTGCTAGATAGTGTTATATTTCTAGTACACTAACTTCTGTCCCGCGACTTCGTTCGCGTGAAATTTCCGCGTCACATCCCGTTGCCCAACCACGCTATTACTTCGTTTTCACATAGCGTTATTTATGACTTTTTTTTTGGCCCGGCTCCTTAGGGTCGCAGCGTGGTTTTAAATTAAATAGCCTATAACCTTCCCCAGGAATTGGCCTATCAAATACAAAAAGAATTTTCAGAATCCGTTCAGTAGTTTCAGAGATTACAAACAAACTTACAAAAAAAAATGTTGTTTATAATATTATTATAGATATAACTAAAAATTAATTGCATCGTCGAGATTGTGAAGGGGGCACAAATAGGCCGGGTCAAAAAGTTGCAAGTGGTGACGAGCGATCTAGATTCGCCACGCGTTCCTCGCCCGTAATTATGTGCTGAGATTTAGGGATGCCGCCTCCCAATTGACCCAGATCTAAATAATCCCCTTGACGACTCGTACTACCAGGGATTGTGTTTATCTTGTTACATACGTTGGGGTTTTCGCGTTCCAGAAAAAAAACTAAAATACCTAACACGAGTAAAATATATTTTAACAGCGTTAAATTCGCAATTAACATGAAAATCTGCTGCGCATTGCATATCGGATTGCTGTGACGTCTATTGAAGGTCATTAAAATATTGATTCCGGAGTGTGCTAATTCTGCAATTTAATAGGTAGGTATTTTATAAATGTCTTATATCTATCTGATTAATGAACTTGGGTCTTCTCTTTAATTTATATTCAAGACATTTGCTTTACCTGATAAGTAGTATTAAGGTGGCGCGACACGCGACACTCCACCACCACTCACCACTCGTCGCGCTGCGCGACGAGCGGTGCCTTTGTGTCGCGCCTGTTTGTAGGAGCCTTTAAATAATAAACTTATGTTAAAACCACAAAAAAATATATATTAAGGTACAAATTACCTTGGACCTACCTAATTAAGTATCTACTTAAAGTTTTTCAGAAAAAATGGATTATCCTTGAGGTGTAGTCTAGACATGCGAGCCGGCAGGGTACTTTAGTTTCAGGGGTGAAGGCCAAGATTGCGTAATTTAACTCAACTTTAGGTACGCAACGCAAACTGTATGCGCAAGGATGATTTGAAAATCATATCAATCTGTATTTCGAAATGGTTGACGAACCAGTTATAACCAATTAGGACGGTTTAATCCAACACACGATATAAAGGGTTAAGGAAAATCACCGCGTTGCCCCTGCAATTAAATTGAAATACGTTTTGGGTTCCTGGTATACCCGGATTTTCGTACTAACGCCGCTTGGCGCTGTTTAATTAAACTTTGTTAAATTTTAAACGCGAACAACCACAATTAACTGATTAAACTTTTAAATATTTTAACCAAACGTGATGTAGGAGCAGAATTTGTTCTGATTTCTGGGTTGTGCGAGGGGCCATTTTGCTGAATATTTAATTAAATGTATTTTAAACGAATGCTGCTTGAATCAGTACCTAGTTTTCTAGTGCTTTATTTCTTTTACTGGTTTTCCTACCGATACGTTTTAATACCTATACTCCATTTATAATAGCATTAGACAGAAGTTAAAAAAGGTTATTTTTGATGCACACTTTATAACAAAAGTACAATAAACTTGTTATAGTTACGATTGACGCCAAATCGATTAAAATGAATTTATATATCAGCTATCACACTTAATTGTAATCATTTAAAAAAACAACCATATGAAATTAAGTAGCTTTCATTTAGATATATTATTTCATTCCAATTTAAAATTACAGTGCCTTTGCTAAAAACCTAAAAGAAGCAGGAGTCAACAATACTGCAACGCTTTTTGTTTCACTATAATCCTACCAAATCTAAAATGTTACTTAATCCCTTCATAAGCTGTGACAGCCGGGGATTTCTAATTTTACTGGTTTATGTCGTCTGTGAAATTGACTTGACAATGTTCTAAGATTGTCATGTATGTCATTTACTTGTGAATACTTTGTTTGTTATTGTTTAATTTTCGTGATTTTGTTGTTATTTATTAAAATAATAAATAATATTTAGTTATTTCTTTATTATTGTATTGTTATCAGTGTTGTCATTGGGTTGTTTGTACAAAACGTTACTTTTTTTTTGAGCTATGAGTGATCCCGGTGCGGGACCGAGTGGCTTACAACATATAAGTGCTGAGTCTGACCAAAGCCAACGGCGAAAAAAACGTGGTCCAAAAGTTGACTCCGACGAAATAATAATGTCTCCCAAAAAAAAGAGAACGCTGCGTGATGTAGAAAAACAACCTGTGATAAATATTTTTAAGCAATTGGAGTCCTGGCCTGCAGATACTCCTCATTATAGGACTGAGATGATAAACAAAATCGCAGAAGTTGCCGGTAAGGATGATTCATAAAGATATTACTATAAAAATATTTGAAACTAACATGCATTGTGATAAAATGTATTATATTTTAGAAACTCCGCACATGATTTTATTATTTACAGGCGTATCTCGGGCTACTCTGTCCAATATTCTCAAAGAGTACAACATAAAAAGTCGCCTGCAATCTCCCCCTCCCCAACAGAAGCACATGAAACGTGATGATTTTGATGACATCACATTTAGTGGAATATGCAGGAAAATTCATTCCTTCTTCTTTAATAATGAGTTGCCCACCTTGGACAAGATGCTGGAAGCAGTTAACAGTGACGAGTCTCTGCCAGATTTTAAAAAAAGCTCTGTATAAAATAATTAAATAAACATTAAAGTTCACATAAATCAAACGGAGCAGAAAAAGTGCACTCATAGAAGTCATAGACAAGCAGGAGATCGTCCTTTGGAGACTAAAATATCTTCATGACTTATAAAGGCTAAGGAATAAAGGAAGGAAAATATATTATTATTTAGATGACACTTGGCTAAATGAAGGTACAGTGCTTCTAAATTTCTAAACAGCTATTTATGCACTAAGCAGTGTATGACCTCTTGCATTCAATAACATTATAATTAATTATACAGGTAAACATAATTTCATAAAATTGGTTCGTGAAATGAATGGTATTTATATTAATAACCTTTTATCATACAAACAGGTCACACGAAAAGCCTAATATGGCATGACACTAATAATAAGTCTTCAAAAGAAGCACATTGGGAAGGTCTATCTGCTGGTTTAAAAAATCCAACTTATAATCGGTCATACTGGTATGTATTTTATGGACTGTCCTCGCCATAAAAAAATGAACACCCCATTGTTATTGACTATTAATTAAGTAATACATATTATATTGTATTATGAATTAACGCATGCAAAGCGAACTTTTAAAGTTATAAATTTTGTTATAGTGTTTATCTATGAACTATTTCCAGCAGTGAAATTATATAGGGGGTACGGAATAATTGACTTGTATTAATTTTATTTCACAGGGTTTGTGAAGGGTTTTTAACGGATGCTGCATTAATATTTGATGCAAAGAAAGGTGATGAAGATGACCACTCCGAAATGGACGCCTTCAACTTTAATAATAATAATTATTTATTTATTTACACTTCAAGACACAATCATCTGTGTAGCCCTGACTCATGTACTAGGATTTCCTGTTTCATAAGAGCCAGACCTCTCAATTTACAGGGAATATGTTATAGAAGCGCGATAGACAAAAGTGAAAATGGTTCAAGTTAATTTTGTCAAAAATTGAGAGTGGCGCTGTAATTGTTATGGACAATGCGCTATACCACTCAAGGACATTGGAGAAGCTGCCAACCACAGCTACACGAAAGGCAGATATACAGGAATGGTTTAAAAGCAAAAATATTCCTTTTGAGGAAAAAGATCTTAGGGCAACTTTATTAGAAAAAGCAAAAATACAAAGACATTTATAGCAAAAGTTTGTTGTAGATGAGATGGCTAGAGAGAAGGGTATTTGAGTATTGT
Organism: Dryobota labecula; assembly: GCA_947523025.1. NCBI lineage: Eukaryota > Metazoa > Arthropoda > Insecta > Lepidoptera > Noctuidae > Dryobota > Dryobota labecula. Next base: position 8,536,215 of record OX383292.1, read on the forward strand.
GCCTCCCACCCTACCACTGCGAGTTCAACCCTATAGAATTAATATGGGCTCAAATGATGGGGTATGTGGCTCAACATAACAAAACGTTCAAATTAGACAAGGAGAAACAATTACTCCCACAAGATCTGGATAGTATTACGCTAGAACGATGGCAGTCTTGCGTTGCTCATGCAATTAAAGAAGAGGAAAGTTAAAGCATAATGGATGATGTGGTAGAAAGATTTATATTAGGTAACGTCGGTGAAACTTCTTCATCTTTATTCTCTGATGATAGTGACTAAATTATATGATGAAGACGAAGAAGTTACACCAACTATTGTGTGTTGAAAGTTGTTGTTTTAAATAAAATATTGTAAAAAAAAAGACTTTTATTTCCTTTAATCTTAATTAAATTTAAATCATCACGACGTAATCGTTTGTTTCATTCATTCGTTTTGTTGTAAGTAATGTGTGATGAAGATGTTATTACGACCTATTTATCAAAGTTATGTTAAAACATTTTTAGTTTAATTGTTTAAACTTTTAACTTTGAATAAAATGTTTCGCACTCCTGCTTCTACGAGCCTCTTTTTTCTAATGCTATAGTAAATGGAGTATAGTAAGTACGAACATTTTATTTCGTTTTAGTTAAAATTGGTCTCATATTATGCGTAAGCCAGTATCTACGTGATATTCAAATGAATTCATAAACAGGCAAAGAAAGTTAAGAAAACTCGAATTTGTCGATACTTTGAAAGCTAAATAACTACCAACTCCAAAAAAAAAAAAAAAATGAATTACTTAAGTTTATCTTATAAAAGAAAGTACTTTCTTTGATATCTATCCAACCGGTATTACTAATAAATTCAAAAATATGTATATTTTATTATTTATTTTATTCAAGTTTTCTGAATATATATATTATAATATCCAATATCTTGCAAAATGCTATAATTATGTATTTTTTTTTATAACGATATAAGTTAAAAGTATCTATCCAGTCAATTTTAGTCCCAAAAATATTCAGTACCAACTACTAACGAACGTCCGATGTGAAACCGCGCTCCGATGGGCAAAATTTTTATTTTTTTATTTAATGAAAGCAACAGGAAAAGTTAGAGTGGATGAAAAAATAATATTCAGGCTACAAAAAATAAAATCGGCGCCAGACCGACCTATGCTAGGAAGCCAATACAGCTGACGTTATCAGATCTGGTTCGATTGAAATACGTGACGTGACTCCAATTCGCTACCTCACACTCCATGCCACGAAAATAGTACAACACTCGTGTGCGGCCATTTAACTGAACATTCGGAATTGTGGTTTTCTTTGTAATGTTCTTCCAGCGTACTGCTACAGATTATTTTATGGAATTTTGAATAATCCATGCATCTCTCCGTATTATTTCCTCCTATTACTTTAACAACCCGGATTATTTTTTTGGAAACGTCAGTTTTATTATGAGAACATAGGTAGTTATTTTTCTTGAATCCATTTTTATTTTACAAAAGAGGGCTGTCAGAGCCATTTATAATCTACATCGCCGCGAAGCTCTTAGAGAACTATTTAAAACGATTAATATAATGACGGTACCTTGCCAATTCATTTATGAAAATATTATGTATATAAGAAAAAATCTACATCTTTTTAATAAAATCAGTGATAGGCATAATTTTAATACTAGAAATCAAGATAAAATAGATCAACCATTTTTCAGATTATCTAAGGTACATACATCTTTTATGGGGTACTGTGTTAAATGTTACAATAAAATACCTTCTGATATATTACAATTAAATGAAAGAAAATTTAAAACTCATATAAAAAGTACACTTTGTAAACAAGCATATTACAAATTAGAGGATTATATCCAAGATAAGAATGCTTGGAAACATGCTGGTCCTGCTCCATAGGACAATTTAGAGTCTAGACAAAATCAAATTGATTTATAATTTTTATGATATTAATTTTATTTTCTGTGATTAATATTTTAACTCACACACTGACTTATTATATGTTGTTTTTATTTTTTATTTTTTTTGGGAAATCATATACAATGTTTGTAAATATCGTCGACTGTAGGTTCAATTGACGTAAGGGACAAAATACCCAAAATGAGTTGAGTATACAGTTTTGTTCAGAATTTTTCGCTCTTTCGAATGGTGTATATGAAAAAAATCTAGCTTAAGAAAAATGTCCCTTACCCTACTGATTTTTTGGATACAAATTTCGAATCGGCCCCGTAATAACAATGTATCTGAAAAACCATGCAATATAGTAACTTGAAATGGTGTAATTACCGCCGCCAATCGAATCAAATAAGGTAAGGTAGGTAACGATTTCCAAATTTAAGATATCCAAACGCCAAAAGTGTGTACTTAATTTTCTGTCAACAATCTCTTTACACTATTTTTTCACTATTTTTACACTATTTTTGATCTAACGTAGAGGTCAATTTAATGTAAGGGACGGGACTACCAGATACTTGGTCAGTAAGGGACATTACTAACAAAATACGTTGGTGTAAGGGACGTCTATTTTCTTAAATAGATAACTTATTTAAATAAATGTTACACAGGTAGATAGAGCACTAAAATACAAGATTATGTGTCAAGTCAGATCCGAAAAAGGTTAATAACAAAAAAAGTTATGCGCGATTTAGTCCGAAAAAAAACTTTGTCGGCCTCTCCTGAAAAATCGTATTTTGTCCCATACCTCAATTGAACCTACGGTCGACGATATGTGAGCACCATGTACCTATCGCATTTATTAATTTTTCTGTTATTACTTCACTTTTCATTCTTTTTACCAATTGTGGTAAGTAATTTTGATTATTTTTTTTATATTTTTTATTTTTTTATTCTAGGTACATAGTCTTCACCTATAAATATTAATTAATGTATACAAACTATTGTTAACATTTTAAAAGAGTAAGTATGGAGTTTCTTGCCCATTCTTCTCCATACATAACTACATTTTGGAAGGCGCAACTAGAATCAATTAACTATTCATGTAATTTTTGACGTTCAAAAGTGCATCTTCGTGCCTATTTGAAATAAATTATTTGACTTTGACTTGTAAATATTGTTTAATCACCTGTATAAGGAAAGACGCTAGAAATATCGACCAAATGTAATACCTTGTTCGGTTTGCTCTAAGCAGTTCATAGCTACTTATATACTAAGGCAGTCATCCGGAGCCCTTTGTCTGAGCCGGTGGCGACCATGACCGCGTCGGTCGGCTCGAAATTAACTCTCTGCCTGTTTTCTGTAATACTGTTACTACGCGACTGGGATAGGACTTTCGACAAACTGTAAATCAGCTCGCTTTACCTCTGTTTCATTGCGAAATTCTACAGTATTGTCTATAGTTTCTTAACTTAATTAAAAGTACCAGCTTTGTTCAAGATTACTCGATTACTCTGGGAATAATCTTACATTGGAAGCGTCTCTGACAAGATATTTCAAAATACTTGTTATGTATTTGCCACCGATAATAAGGTTGTTCCTATCCGAGAGAAGGTAATAAGAATCATCAAACCTTGAATTCTGTTTCTTATCGTAAGAACAAGAGTATGATACTGATTCATAAAGTTACGACAAGTGTCATGTAGATAAAATGTAAATAAAATTTTGATAACTACGAATAATATTATTGTGGTAACGTCATCTTACAGTCCAACTTATTTTAATTTTATTTTTTTGTCTATCATTCTGTCTAGCCTTTTGTTATTGTTAACAAAAACAAAAGGCATTTTGTTGTTGAGGTCGGCATCCAGTCTAACCGGATACAGCTGAATACCAGTATTTTACATGGAACGACTACCTATCTGATCTCCACAACCCAGATATTGGTTAACATGATACCCGTTGGTGTCAGACTTTTGGGCTTTTGACTACCAGTACCGACTGTCAAAGATCTACGAATGACAGCCGGGACCAAAGGCTTCACTTCACTATCATTTTAACCCAGTACCTTCAGATAGGAGAAGAAAAGATTTGGTTTTTGCTAACTCTCAGACTAAACATGCTTTTGTTAATCGATTTATTTTTAGGGACCTACTTGTATTATTAACCAGTTTAACAGAGTGCTAAAGATTTATAGTTTAAGTTATAATAGGTGTAACTTACTAGTACAGGAACATTTGTCAAAACTCAATTACGCAGACACGGAAAAACGACTAGAAATTTTAAAATAATATCTCTAGCTACCTATTCAAGTCATTATGTAATTAATCTAAATTATAATTTTACTTTATTCTTGAATATTTTTTTTTTGTTTGTATAATCATATAATGGTTAAGTAATAATGAGAAGAGTTGTAAATGTGATTTGCCAGCGCACGCCGTGTCGGGAGGGTTCATAATCATTGTAAACAATTGGCCGTTTCCTGCGCTATTAAATCAAGATAACTGCACGGATAACGAGCGGTACAAATGTGTTCAATTACGTTTTGTATCGTAAATACAAATCCTTTTTATGCTCGTATGCGTATGTACGGGGTACGGGCTGCTTGTAGGCGTCGAGACGAGTCGAGGTGTCAATTATTACGCCGAGTTACGCCTCACACGTGTTGACACCGTATCCCGTCTCCCGTGCCGATGTCATAAGGTCAATCTATTATAAATACAAACTGTAAATGCTTCTTGAGATAAGGGGTTAAATGTTAGGGCCTCGTTCTTACATTGATGCTAAAAATAGTCTTAAAATGCCAACGACTATTTTTAGCAGCAACGACTATTGTAAGAACGAGAGAGGAAGTATCATACCGAAGCCATTTAAAAATACTTTCTTTAGGGATTGTGGTGATTTGGCCAGTTTTCCAGTCATAGAAAATTAATAGTGGCACCCAAAGCCGAGAAAAGGTCTAGCCCAACTTAAGAATCCCAAAATCTCATCCTTTTTCTCAATCTAAACATAGTCTCGCTTTCATTGTGACATTGTCTGAATATAAACTTCGTAGTAAATTTTATTCACTGAATTAAAGCAATTATAAAATAACTTGGCTGGATTAGCTGTGTGAATGACCCAAATTGTATGTTTTTTTTGGAATCCTTGTAGTGGAAACTTGTATAAATAGCTGATAATGAGGTGTCCTAATGGCAGCCAATGTCGTTAAGCTTGTCTAAATGAATGTTTTGTCGTCGACACGGTTTGGTCCGTGTTACAGTGTCACAGTGACCTATATTGACAGCGACACAGCACGGCCTGACCCCTGACTCTGACCGCCAACGAGCCACTTCCATTCACGCTTTGTTGTCATAAAATAGGAAAATTATATTTTGGTCAGCAGATAAGTGAACAAAGATTACGCTGAAAGAAATGGTTTTAATCGCACGTTGTTGGGTGTTCTACAAGTAATTACATAGATTAATAAAGCATTCCTTATGTCTGTAAATTATATTTTGAGTTGACTTGTTAATAGGTTCAGAGATAATAATGTAATGTAGATTGATGTTGGCCTAACTAGTTATATCGTCCTGTGAAGTCCCAACGCGCAACGGTAGGCCTTTGTGGATCCACGTACTGTCCGTATAAATTGAATAATGGCTAGCTCGCCTCAACTAAGTGGATTCTATTTTGCTTTTCGTGTACGTCCGATGTCGACCCCTGCTTACGTCACGGCTTGCTAAAACAACCACGTTAGGCCCCCTCGTTCATTTATTATTCCTTTGGTTTTGTATTTCAGCGTTTCATACACAATTTCATTAACGACGTATAATACGTAATGTCTTTTGTGGAGTCGAGTTGATCTCATTATGAATTTACTAGCTTTTGCCCGCGGCTCCGCCCGCGTGGATGTCGGTTATCGCGTAAAAAAGTAGCCTATGTCCTTCTCCATATCCCAGGCTATATCTCTGCCAAATTTCATGACGATCGGTTCAGCGGTTTAGGCGTGAAAACGTAACATACAGACAGTTAGACAGGCGGTTACTTTCACATCCATACTAATATTATAAATGTGAAAGTAACTCTGTCTGTCGGTCTTTCTGTCTGTCTGTCTGTCTGTATGTCTGTATGGTACGTTTTCACGTCTAAACCGCTGAACCGATCGTCATGAAATTTGGCAGAGATATAGCCTGGGATATGGAGAAGGACATAGGCTACTTTTTTTACGCGATAACCGACTTCCACGCGGGCAGAGCCGCGGGCAAAAGCTAGTTTATAATATTAGTATGGATTAGTGATGCAACGAATACTACTTTTACGAATACGAATATCAAACCTACTATTCGGTAATACGAATACGAATATCTCGCCATGGTAATAAAAGACTAATTTATTTGATGAGTTTCTATTCTTCTAATAATTAAAATGTACAAAAGGCAATTAAAAAAAAATATATATTGTAGATTTTCTGGTTTTAGGCGATTTCTTTTTTCAGTCTGGATGTTCCCAGCCTTTAAAAAAAGTCTTTCCGAGGCGACTGTACATAGCTTCAGTGAAAAATATTTTTGGGCGAGTTTTTCAGACTTCGAAAATGGACATCTTCTCGCCAAAAGGCCAGTGGATCAGCAGTCGGCGTCGTCGTTGCGGTTAAGGCCCTTGCACACGTCGTATTTTTACGTGCCGACGACGCACGTTTTCCAAGTCTGCCATTAATTAGATTTGCGTACAAACATATTAATTTTTAAATATTCGTATTAGTATTCGCCGAATACGAATATTCGGTAAATGTCTACTATTCGGCGAATACGAATATTCGTATTCGTTGCATCACTAGTATGGATATTAAAGGTGACAGTCCTGGTTCTAGTTAGACGTATTGTACTGAATAATTATTTTATTATGAATACGTGTGAATGTCACCATCGAATCGGTCATGAACTCATGAATAAGGATAATCACTAGTGTCAAAGTTTATTGAAGGAAAAACCTAATTAATCATACTCTATTATCATTTATCACCTGGCGTTATTTGATTTCAGTATAGATAAGTAGTCATTAAATCATGAATAAATAATGCGGCTCTTTTAACTGTTAAACCAATACAAAAACTGATAAAATAACAAAAAAAAAAAACCCGGCCAAGACAATGAAGGGTTGGAAGTTGGAACGAATTTATCCCAAGAACAAACTTATCTTTGTAGTTGAATTAAATGATCTCCCTTATATCAATATACGTGACGGTCAATTCTCCAACTGCAAATATAAGTTGGTCGGCTATTACTCGTTATCTTTTAAAGCCTACTTTTCTGTGATAGTTTTTTTTTTTAACTTCGTTATATTAATATAATAATGCCGTGAATTTTTTCCCATTTCCGAAATCAACCATTTAGCTGGCACGAGCCCCTCCCCGTGCCAGCTAAATAGTGGATTTGACAATTGACTGTAACAAAAATTATCAATTTAAAGCTTAATATTTCGCGAACGGCCAATCCAACGATACCTCACACCATGGGATAGGCGAGAAAAAATATCATCCCCACTATACGTGTAGGCGAGGTACCCTAGTAATAAGTCTCTGAGCTAAGCCGCGGACAGACAGATGGACATGGTGAAACTTTATGGGTTTTAATATAATGGGAATATTTTATTTAAATAAAACGACTTATTTTCTGTGAATGCTAATAACAGAATGCATTTTATTATAATGGCTATCGAAACCATAAACTAGACACAATAGTATATAGAGCTAGGATTGACCATAGTTTATTTGATGTTGCCACGTTAAGCAAACGACTTTCTTTCTAACAGGGCCTCAAGTCTGCTATTACAATAGTGTCAGAATGGTCTATCATTGATTTCTTAATTGTTGATTTTGACAAGTTTGGTAATCTACTAACACAATGGTGTCATTATGACTTTCCAATGGTCAGCCACTGACACTCCATTGAAAGAATTAGTAATCTCTTACATAACGACAAATGAAACTTCCTACTAAACTTCCAACTTCCTATTACTTCAGATTGCTTATAACACCAATAAATAATATGTAAAAATATATATAAATTTAATCTGGCATGAATAAATGTTCAAAATGCCATTGTATATAATTTTATTACGAGACCATTGACCGACCAATGATCACCATTATGAATTTAGCAGATTACGAACTTTTAGCAAAATGACAATGGGATCGTGTTGGAGTGACGAATTTATAAAAATAGCAGACTTGGGCCCCAGGTTCCTTGTTGACTAAGGAACCCTAAAAAAGATACTCATGTTTTCTACCGTCTTACAAAATGAAAATCTTAAGCTAAAGAACGCAAAGTGTAAAAGTCCTGAGAACTGTAACATGTTGCGCCACCCCTCACGTCAGCTTGAGTTACAAGTGCAACGTGGATAAATGGAGTGTCGGCCGTCCACGACACCGAGCCATTCATTATTTATTCTTAATCCACAACTGCTAAAGCTTAAATACTTACAAGCTTTATATTAGCTTGCTTCATATGTGTTTCCAGTTACTCCTTTTGTCATCCACTTGGCTTACAACAATAAATGAAAACACTGACGATACTAGTTCATAGGAATATTTAGAAACTATCAAATAAATCCTACCACCGAAATAAAAAAATATATATTTTTCAATACAGTTGTTAAACATGGCGTACTTTCAGAGGCTATAATTATGATTCGAAAATTGAATCTTTTGCATAGGCATCTTTCTGTTACGCGGTCGTGACTTTTGTTTACGAGCTCGATCATTTTGTTTTGCAGTTTAGTTTTGAATTAATAAGACACTTTAAAAAGTTTAGTAGCAAGAAGTTTTCATACATGAATAAAATGGGATAGATTTTATACGAGGAAAAATGAATGAGTCCGGACGTCTTAGCATTGAATTCTCAAAAGTCTTTTAAATGGTTGTTTAATATATTTAATTGAATTATTGTCACATCAACATTTGTCAAAAATCGAAAAGGCTGTAAAGGCTGTTGTCGTTGTAAAAAAAAAAAATGTCCAGTTGCAAAAACGCGCCATTTTCTGAAAATTTTAATTTTTCATATTTACCAAATTCTTTGATTTGGTTTTTACTATTTCCCACAACTATATTGAAAAACGTCGTGTGATACACGGGTGTGTGTTATTGCAAACTCGTGTCATTAAAAACCCTCGCCTTCACTACCTCCCACCCTTGTATCACAATGTACTATTTTCAAACATACTATACTCCATTTATAATAGCATTAGACAGAAGTTAAAAAAGGTTATTTTTGATGCACACTTTATAACAAAAGTACAATAAACTTGTTATAGTTACGATTGACGCCAAATCGATTAAAATGAATTTATATATCAGCTATCACACTTAATTGTAATCATTTAAAAAAACAACCATATGAAATTAAGTAGCTTTCATTTAGATATATTATTTCATTCCAATTTAAAATTACAGTGCCTATGCTAAAAACCTAAAAGAAGCAGGAGTCAACAATACTGCAACGCTTTTTGTTTCACTATAATCCTACCAAATCTAAAATATTACTTAATCCCTTCATAAGCTGTGACAGCCGGGGATTTCTAATTTTACTGGTTTATGTCGTCTGTGAAATTGACTTGACAATGTTCTAAGATTGTCATGTATGTCATTTACTTGTGAATACTTTGTTTGTTATTGTTTAATTTTCGTGATTTTGTTGTTATTTATTAAAATAATAAATAATATTTAGTTATTTCTTTATTATTGTATTGTTATCAGTGTTGTCATTGGGTTGTTTTTAAAAAAACGTTACTTTTTTTTTGAGCTATGAGTGATCCCGGTGCGGGACCGAGTGGCTTACAACATATAAGTGCTGAGTTTGACCAAAGCCAACGGCGAAAAAAACGTGGTCCAAAAGTTGACTCCAACGAAATAATAATGTCTCCCAAAAAAAAAGAGAACGCTGCGTGCTGTAGAAAAACAACCTGTGATAAATATTTTTAAGCAATTGGAGTCCTGGCCTGCAGATACTCCTCATTATAGGACTGAGATGATAAACAAAATCGCAGAAGTTGCCGGTAAGGATGATTCATAAAATTATTACTATAAAAATATTTGAAACTAACATGCATTGTGATAAAATGTATTATATTTTAGAAACTCCGCACATGATTTTATTATTTACAGGCGTATCTCAGGCTACTCTGTCCAATATTCTCAAAGAGTACAACATAAAAAGTCGCCTGCAATCTCCCCCTCCCCAACAGAAGCACATGAAACGTGATGATTTTGATGACAACACATTTAGTGGAATATGCAGGAAAATTAATTCCTTCTTCTTTAATAATGAGTTGCCCACCTTGGAAAAGATGCTGGAAGCAGTTAACAGTGACGAGTCTCTGCCAGATTTAAAAAAAAGCAGTCTGTATAAAATAATTAAATAAACATTAAAGTTCACATAAATCAAACGGAGCAGAAAAAGTGCACTCATAGAAGTCATAGACAAGCAGGAGATCGTCCTTTGGAGACTAAAATATCTTCATGAAATAAAAAGGCTAAGGAATAAAGGAAGGAAAATATATTATTATTTAGATGACACTTGGCTAAATGAAGGTACAGTGCTTCTAAATTTCTTAACAGCTATTTATGCACTAAGCAGTGTATGACCTCTTGCATTCAATAACATTATAATTAATTATACAGTTAAACATAATTTCATAAAATTGGTTCGTGAAATGAATGGTATTTATATTAATAACCTTTTATCATACAAACAGGTCACACGAAAAGCCTAATATGGCATGACACTAATAATAAGTCTTCAAAAGAAGCACATTGGGAAGGTCTATCTGCTGGTTTAAAAAATCCTACTTATAATCGTCATACTGGTATGTATTTTATGGACTGTCCTCGCCATAAAAAAATGAACACCCCATTGTTATTGACTATTAATTAAGTAATACATATTATATTGTATTATGAATTAACGCATGCAAAGCGAACTTTCAAAGTTATAAATTTTGTTATAGTATTTATCTATGAACTATTTCCAGCAGTAAAATTATATAGGGAGTACGGAATAATTGACTTGTATTAATTTTATTTCACAGGGTTTGTGAAGGGTTTTTAATGGATGCTGCATTAATATTTGATGCAAAGAAAGGTGATGAAGATGACCACTCCGAAATGGACGCCTTCAACTTTAATAATAATAATTATTTATTTATTTACACTTCAAGACACAATCATCTGTGTAGCCCTGACTCTTGTACTAGGATTTCCTGTTTCATAAGAGCCAGACCTCTCAATTTACAGGGAATATGTTATAGAAGCGCGATAGACAAAAGTGAAAATGGTTCAAGTTAATTTTGTCAAAAATTGAGAGTGGCGCTGTAATTGTTATGGACAATGCGCTATACCACTCAAGGACATTGGAGAAGCTGCCAACCACAGCTACACGGAAGGCAGATATACAGGAATGGTTTAAAAGCAAAAATATTCCTTTTGAGGAAAAAGATCTTAGGGCAACTTTATTAGAAAAAGCAAAAATACAAAGACATTTATACCAAAAGTTTGTTGTAGATGCCATGTTGATGATAGCCATCTGGCTAGAGAGAAGGGTATTTCAGTATTGCGCCTCCCACCCTACCACTGCGAGTTCAACCCTATAGAATTAATATGGGCTCAAATGATGGGGTATGTGGCTCAACATAACAAAACGTTCAAATTAGACAAGGAGAAACAATTACTCCCACAAGATCTGGATAGTATTACGCTAGAACGATGGCAGTCTTGCGTTGCTCATGCAATTAAAGAAGAGGAAAAGTTAAAGCATAATGGATGATGTGGTAGAAAGATTTATTATTAGGTAACGTCGGTGAAACTTCTTCATCTTTATTCTCTGATGATACTCGTAGTGACTAAATTATATGATGAAGACGAAGAAGTTACACCAACTATTGTGTGTTGAAAGTTGTTGTTTTAAATAAAATATTGTAAAAAAAAAAGACTTTTATTTCCTTTAATCTTAATTAAATTTAAATCAACACGACGTAATCGTTTGTTTCATTCATTCGTTTTGTTGTAAGTAATGTGTGATGAAGATGTTATTACGACCTATTTATCAAAGTTATGTTATAACATTTTTAGTTTAATTGTTTAAACTTTTAACTTTGAATAAAATGTTTCGCACTCCTGCTTCTACGAGCCTCTTTTTTCTAATGTTATAGTAAATGAAGTATAAATAGCATTAAAATGTAAACAAAATAGAACACCATTTTAAAATATTGGTTCATTAACCTGTTAGAACAACAATAACTTCGGAGACAATTCAAAAATATGATACCATGGAGCTGGTCTGATGATCGAACCCAATGGTGGCCATAGGAACTCCTCAACTCAATAAGATAGCGTCGTTGTGTTTTAGCTCGTTGGTTTTGTCTTGACAAGTAATATACCCCAAGATAGTGTCTAGGGTCTGATGATGGAGCCGAAAGGTGGTATCAGGAACTCCTCAATCAAATGAGATAACACAATCGTAAGCAATTACAATTAACTAACGGCTTTATATAATAACGATTAATTATATTGTGAGCCCGCCCGCAGCTTCGCTCATATTTAATTACCTAGTTACTGAACACTAAATGTCGGTGAGTGAAAGATACGACATTCATTTAATGTTTTTAATTGTATTTTCGTATTCAACATCATCATCATTTCAGCCGAAATACGTCCACTACTGAACATAGGACTCCCCCAATTGGGGGGGTATGCCATAATCGCCATGCTTGGCAGGCGGGATGGCGATCGCCGACACCCACCGAGGGAGGAAATGGGGTGGTGGTATTCTTTACGTCCGGTATCACACGGTATTTTCGTATAGAAGCTTTCAACCCTCCTGAAGTCTGTGTGATTCTTGGAACTTGTTGAGAACATTTTCGAAAGCGGTTCAGTGTTCTTTCGGAATCATTCCGAAAACATTTATTTTGAATCTGTGCTAATATTTTTTTTTCTTCTGTGCAGGCGCAAAGCGACGATGACGATGTCGGGCCCGACGACGTCAACGTCGCCGTCGAAGGAGGCTTTATGGATGAATTCTTCAGTGAGGTAAGACATCTTTTGTTTTCACCCCATCAACGCATAGTCCACTTTAATAAATAGACTTTAATTAACCCCGGCCTGCTGCTCTACAACTGGATGTTTAGTACCAATATTAAATTCTGAAGGCTATTTTAATTACAGCTGTAGTGTAAATTCCTTAGCTAACTTGGTTACAAAGCCCTTTTTTAACCGACTTTCCAAAAAGGAGGAGGTTATCAATTCGGTTGTTTTTTTTTTTTTGTTTGTTTGTTACCTCGGAACTCCGTCGGTTATGAACCAATTTGGAAAAGTCTTTTTTTATTTGAAAGGATATACTTCCAGATTGGTCCAAAATCCAGTTCTGATGATTGGATCCATGAGGAATTGAGGGAGCTCCTCAAATTTTATAGGCAAACATATAGCGATTTTTGTAATTTCATCAACAACTCAAGCATTTGTATTTAGAAAGTATCATTTGATGAAGTGGAACTGATGAAGAAGACCACAAATGGCCACCGGAACTCCGCAATGATAATTATTTCACGGGTGGCGATAAGATATTTCGATTAAGATAGTTAAGCGATTATGAAGCAAATTTAAATAAATAATTCTGATGGAAATGGTACCATCGAACTGATCTGAAGATGAAGCTGGAAGGTATGCACCGGAACTCCGTAATAAAACAATGTATCCTAGCCGTGTTTGGACTTGTCATGAGATGCACTCGGACTATAAATGGTTATTAACGGATTTTTATTAACTTTGCTTGGGTAGTTTTTGAGTTAGCTTAGATAATACGTATTTAATCCACTTCGTATAGGTATCTTGTGTCACTGTTGTTTGTGCGGTGTAGTAAGTAGTGGTAATCGAATTGTTGTGGGATAGGTATCATAACTAAAAAGTGAAAAATAAATTGTCCTTGGTTCTGTATTTTCGTTTTTTGACACCGACTTCCGAAAATAAAGTTATTTTTCACTTTTTTGTGTTTTTTTTAATGAAAGTCGGTTGTTTTTTTTTTTTTGTTAAAAAGCTTTTTTCTTATCAAATTCTTCAAACGGACAGTGATAACTATTCTTTATTATACATTATGAAATTCTAGCAAACATGCAGTCTTTAATTATGTTATTAACAAAGTCGTTATTCCGGTTCTTAAATAACATAAGCCATATGCCTTTATATAATATATATTTACATACATAAAACCAGTTTCTAGGCTGCTGGTCAATGACTTCATGATGTCATAGAAAGCGAAGGATATTACGAATTTCTTAGCAATTCAATATCGAACATATCTCGACTAAGCATAAAAATATAGTCGTTGTATTAAGAGATATTCAGTCATAATGTTAAGGAATATGAATCATACGTGACTTCATGACGCAAAGATACACGGACGCGTCAGTTTGGTCGCTTCTAGCGCTCTGGTAATCAACGCATAATGAACTCGTGATAGTATGACTCATTTCCTTAGCATCTGTTGCTTACATTGCCTTTAAGGAATTGCGAATTGCATATTTAAGGAATTTCTTCAGCCTCTACATTACATAAATATTCTCTTTGATTACGAAGGGAAAGCCAATATGTTATAAAGTCTAGAAAGGAAAACGTTTCTTTTTCGCTAGGAGATTTATCGCTGGATTTGACGCTAGCGAAGTGGATTAAATATTCTGCTGTGATAAGAATTCTTTTCTTGAATAGAGGCAGATTGTAACGTTACATCATACCATTGATGCTTTTATAGAAAGAACAGCAATTCCATTTTGCAAGCTCCACTGACACGCGGCTATTCTGTCTGCCCGAGTTTTCCAATCAGCATAGTTGTACAAAAGTTTCAGCTTGGTTCCTCCCTATTGTTTTCGCGTCGTGCACGTAAGCGTTGTTCTGTTTGTTTCACTTGTGTGTATTACGTTATTGCGTGTCGCCATAGGTATTTAATTATGTTTACCCTCGTTTGTGGTATTTCATGCTTCAGAGAAGAACAATATCCGTGAGACAGCCGGTAGATTCTCCGAATTCCTTGTACTAGGATAAAGCCAGTTATCGATTACTTATTTACTAGCTTTGTATGTGCTGCTATGGCAAAACTTCCGCGGTCTAAAAATATTGAAACTAAAGATATAAATAGTTAGATACTTACTGTACATGCAAAATCGGTGTGAAATGAAACCCATGGCGTGCGAGATAAACGCATTCGCGTGTCCGAAGCATGCTGTAGCTGCATGTAAGTGTACTGTAAAACGTCAATAAACTCACTTTATGGTACCTAACAACGACATTATCGGTTTTATGTCCCTACTATGTTCTAAACCTACTTGCATTATCAATTCGTAATGCTAATTACTTCAACCAATTCTAACGTTTAACAGTAAATTGAAGCTTTCGTTCAATTATTTGCCCTTAACGTTTTTCGTACAGTGTTTATTGTACGGAGTCCTGAAATACGGGGGAACATGCAAAAGGCGTACTTTCACGGTTGCCTAAGGCCCAGTCAACTGTTTAAATGGAGCTATTGGACGGTGAATGCGAAATCCAAGTTTTATCGATTCATAGATGAGATTTAACTTGTGTTTTTTAAGTATATTTTACTAGCTGACCCGACAGACTTCGTTCTGTCAAAAGCTATAGTAAAAAAAAACCCACTACTCTACCCTACCCTACCCTAACTACCTACCTACCTACCTACCTACCTAGCCTACCCTACCCTACCCTACCCTACCCTACCCTACCCTACCCTACCCTACCCTACCTATCTACCTACCTACCTACCTACCTACCTACCTACCTACCTACCTACCTACCTACCTACCTACCCTACCCTACCCTACCCTACCTACCTACCTACCTACCTACCTACCCTACCCTACCCTACCCTACCCTACCCTACCCTACCCTGCCCTACCTTACCTACCTACCTAAAACTTAAAAAAATAATAGATAGTAGCCGATTCTCAGACCTACTGAACATGCATATAAAATTTCATAAAAATCGGTCAATTCGTTTCGGAGGAGTATGGTAACTAACAGTGTGATACGAGAATTTTATATACCTATAGATTTACTTACGTTTACAATTTCTCCGAAATGGCGAAGTGAGTTTTGTGTATTTTTTCGAACGAGATGTTAAAAACATTTTCATTGAAGAGGACGAGGCTTTGCAAAATTAATTGTTTCGTGTTATCCGTCCCACTCAGTTATTGTTTTTAAACCGTGGACATACCCCTATTAATCATTGATATTGATTAATATTCCTTAGGTAGATAAGTCACTGTATTTTCCCTTTCAAAATGTCAGTGGTTTAATAGTGACGTGGCTCATATACTCATGAGTATGACTACATCGATTCAGAGTGGAGCTATACTTATTGAGGTTAAAGTTCACATGGTTATACGACATAATTAGAGACACGTGCAATTAATAATAATAATAATCGTAAATATTAAAATTAATAAATTTATTTATATATTTTATTGAAATTAATAAATAATAAAAATTCCTTTTAAAATGAATAATCTCCAAATTCTTCCATACGTAATGTTATTAAGTTTTTGTACGAATCTTTACTCGTCTTCTATTCAGGTCTTTAGCAAAATAGATACTAGCTCTGCACATACAAAGGATTGTAAAAAAAAAAAAAACATTTTATTCAAGCAACAAGATTGAAAGTGTTCATCATCATCATTCCAGCCGAAAGACGTCCACTGCTAGACATAGGCCACCTCCAATTGGGGGGGTTTGCCATAATCGCCACGCTTGGCAAAAATGCGTAGAGAACGCTGCTGCCCATTCTCTAGTAAGTCCCTTAGTCGCCTTTTACGGCATCCACGGGTGGAAATGGGGTGGTGCTATTCTTTACGTCCGGCACCACACGGCACGAAAGTGTTAGTAACAATATACTTACAAACTATGTTAGTAAAACATTAACGCAGACAAAATTTGTGACATCACTGCTGCAAGGTAAAAGGCCCAGCCTAGCCAGCCAGATACCTTGCAGCAGTGGTTCACAAACGCACAATCTAGCCTGCTTGCTACCATACATAGACAGGATGTAGTTGGTACTGCACCGCACCCTACAACCAGGGATGCGCACCGCTTCCGCATCACAGTGTAGAAGCAGTCAACGCGAGCTTCAGCCTTCAACCCCAACATCACCCTGAATGCGTTATTGTACTGAACGCGAAGGGCGCTGTATGATTTCTGTAATGATAAGTAATTCAATTCAATAATATGCAAAGTATACAAATATTGAGCTAGTTCAGGATCTCCTTCAGGAATTATCGCTTGTTCTTGCCAAAACAATGAAAGTCCGTGTTATTTTGTCACAGCATATCAATGACATAATACGCAAGCGAGCCAACTGGTGCATTGGCCTAGTGTCAGCTTTTTGTGATTAATGTTTTGAGCAATTTGAGCTCGATTCCCGCATGACGACAACTTTTTTATCTTCCGTATTGAAGTAATATTATTGTTTTTAACCCTTTATAGCCCAAGATCATACAATTTTAAAATAATTTAGCGTATGACAGGTTAAAACAAATAAAAAAAACACGTGTTTCTCAAAAATTCAATATTTTTTTAAATTATTTATTTTTTTGACATTTTAGGCAGACATTTTACAAACATCCATACTAATATTATAAATGTGAAAGTAACTCTGTCGGTCTGTCTGTATGTATGTTACGTTTTCACGCTTAAACCGCTGAACCGATCGTCATGAAATTTGGCAGAGATATAGCCTGAGATATGGAGAAGGACATAGGCTACTTTTTTTACGCGATAACCGACATCTACGCGGGCGGAGCCGCGGGCAAAAGCTAGTATATTATATAGTTACGTTTTTCACATAAAAAAGCAAAAATATGTTTTGGTAACAATAAATTAATAAAAACATTCATTTACGTACAGGTTTCAACGAAAACAATACATTTTTATACACTTTTAGTATATTTTTACAAAATTCATAGTTTCAACGAGTTTCAACACAGGCGGTGGGGACAGCGGGAATACACCAATTTTTTTTGTTAATATATCGGATACATGGTATGGAAACGACTTCTTAAATATGTGGTATTATTTAACTTTACAACCATAAGCTAGCATTCTATACAGACAAAAAGTAGTAAAATCAATTCCGGAATCGCGAGGTTTTTACGATCGATACAAAAGTGCATTCCATATTAGCCAACACCTGAACATACGTAAATATACATTCGATTCTATAATCAGAAATCTAAATTCGTCGATTCCGGAACCGCGGGATTTTTTCGATACAAAAGGTAAACTATTACTTCGTATATTTATGGCAATTAATATTCCAGCTAAAATAATTCTTAACTGTAAATGGTTTTGTAATGATTTAATAATAATAATAATAATATATATATATCTATTCAAACACGAAATATTTTTAGAGATACGATGCCATGGAAACGTTTTTTTTTAATCTGAATATATTAAAAAAAAAAATTAAATAATTTAAAATGACTTGATATGATGATTAATTATCAAAAGGCACCGTGCTCGTGCCACCACCATCGCCGCTTCCGGGCGGGTCATTCATAGAATAAAAAAAAAAGTAAGTAAAGGATTTTTTGCAAAATGTCTCTAGCAATTATCAGATTATAATAATTATGTAAAAATATTAAAAAATTCGCTGCTATGGGTTTATTACCACCTACAGATGTTCCTCTTAAAATATTTCGTGTATGAATAGATACACCATAATATATATTTGTCTTGTAATTAATGAATAATAATAATAATTTTGAAATTTTGTAATCTGGTGTATATTTTATATGGGTGTATTCCTGAAATAAAAATGATTTGATTTGATTAAAAGTGCATTCCATTATAGTCAATACCTCAACTTTAGGCAAATATGCACCCGATTATCCGATCTATAGTTATAATGTAACGGGGGAATCCTGGGGTTGGAATGTATATTTTGAACGGCTTATTCAGAATTAATGATATTTTGCAGCCTGCACACCATTTTAAAAGCCCACAAAACAATCTACATTAACGTAGGCAGCATTTTGTGGTAGGGGTTATAAAGTGTAAATGCACGCTCTCGAGACAAATGGATGTGGTTATGACACTATTAATTAAATTATAATGTAACCTACCTTCTATAAATAACATCTGTGAAAACTGAACAATTTTATTAAAAGTTAATTAACACTGTAAACGTTCAACACCCCTACTTATCTTTTTGTAAGGTGAGGAGCCTTTGGGTGACCTATAAAAAGCTTAGTGAGTTAGATCGTTAATCGTACGGTTGAGGATTTAAGACACCTGATCTATTTGGGCCTACGGGGAGTACGTAAAGCTGTTACTAAGTGGCGCCTCTAAGGACACGTTAGAGACATTCGAGTACAAGGGCAGGTGACGTCAGACACATCCTAGCAATCAATAGAAAAACATCGAGACATTGTCATAGAAAATAATCATAATAATATTAAAATTGGTTAGGTTATGGAATGACGTATTATTTCCGAAATAATTTTATAGGGGGTATTACCGCTACTAAACCGAATACTACGCATATTGCACTACTATACCTTGTAGTACTTATATTACTTACACGATAACAAATCTGTGTTACGTATTTATTTCCAAAACAATATTATAGGCGTTATTATAACCAGCTCATTTGTGACTGTCTTAGGCCTGTGTTCACCAACATTCAAACCACCGGTTAGGTATTTAAACAGTTGGTTTATGTCAAATTTCCTAAGAAATTTTGAGTAAACAACTGATTAAATATCTAAACAGTTGATTTAAATGTTGGTGAACACAGGCCTTAACCGAGCATTCGGCGTAGCGTAGCCGCCGCCGCGTCGTAGTCGTAGCGTTACGAAAACGAATACTACGCATGTTGCACTACTATTCCTTGTAGTACTAATATTACTTACATGATAACAAATTTGTGTTACGTGTTTATTTTCAACACAATATTATCGGCGATATTATAACCAGCTCATTTCCGACCGTCTTATCCGAGCATTCGGCGTAGCGTAGCCGCCGCCGCGTCGTAGCCGTAGCGCTACGAAAACGAATACTACGCATGTTGCACTACTATTCCTTGTAGTACTTGTATTACTTACATGATAACAAATCTGTATTAAGTATTTATTTCAAAAATAATATTATAGGCGTTATTATCCAACTCATTTCCGACCGGCTTTCCGAGAATTCAGCGTAGCGTAGCCGTCGTAACCGTAGCGCTACGATCCCAAGTACTACGCGCATTAAACTATACCTTGTACTTATGTAACTTACATATAAAAAAAATTAGCATTTGGAGAAGCGTTGCCGTCGTAGCGGTAGCGTAGCGTAGCGCTACGAACCCGAATATCCATACTAATATTATAAATATGAAAGTAACTCTGTCTGTCTGTATGTTACGTTTTCACGCCTAAACCGCTGAACCGATCGTCATGAAATTTGGCAGAGATATAGTCTGGGATATGGTGAAGGATATATGCTACTTTTTTACGCGATAAACGACATCCACGCGGGCGGAGCCGCGGGCAAAAGCTAGTTGAACTATACCGTGTACATACTTATTTTACTTACATAATGACAAATCTGTTTTAGTTATCTCCCAGAATGTATAAGTGGACTTGTGGACGTTACAACAAAGTTAGTACATACTTACAGCACACTCATAAAAGTTGGTTACTTTTCGGAACCAGAGCTTTTGTCTTGTTATTACGTTGCTCGTAGAAAAAACTTTTCCCCAAAGTAGTCCCTTCTCTGAAGTATTTCGTAAGGGTTGGCAGAAGGAGGGGGGTTAACTCTTATAGTTTCGTTGAACTGTGACTGTACCGACGTCGCTTACATAATCCTAGTTAATCCGGTGTTCGCAAACATGACCCGCTTAGGAGCACAGCTACCTTCATAAATAAAATTTCTACAGCATTATAAATCTGTGGGGCGACTGTGTTATGTATATTTATGCAATAATACTGGGTTGTATATTGGTCGCTAACCCCGCTTGCCCAGCGTGGTCATTATGGGCATTAACTCCCTTTACGAGAGGTCAATGCCCATAAAAATTGCGATAAGCTGAATAGAATACAACGAAATAAATTCACGCTATTCATTCGATAATTTTTACGAAGTGACTTTCAACCTACCAACCCTAAACATTTTTATAAATGGCTGTACATTTTATTGATATTTTCGCGTTTCCGCATCTCATAAAAACCATTAATACAATATTCGATGATTTGTGTTTGATTGATTATTCAATAAACAGTTTATACTTTTATTATAAGAACTATGGCACGCTACCCAAATAATTTGAATAAAATATGATCTTAATTAAATCGGAATTTGATAGTATGTACTTAAAGTTATATTAGGTTTTTTAAATATTTGAATTGATTCGTTGTATTATCTAAATGCTATTACAATATCAGTGAATACTTAAATTTTTTTTTTAATTAATATGTTACATGTTAATAATCACAATACCTATTTATTATTATTATTATAACAACTAAGTAATCAAATAAAAGCCCCTCTTCCTCTCTCCTACTTTTGCTGTGCCCGACAAGGTCCACAATTATCATATCTTTGTAAAACCTAAGTCAACCTAAATCTAAGTTCACATGTGGAAGCAATAAATATATTGAGTATTCAGACTCATTGCGCTCGTCAAATGTTCAAGGTTTTATTAATTGCTTGCTTGGAAAATAGCGACTTGAAAAACATTTGATTATTCAGTCTGTAAGTTAGCGAATATTTTATCATTCATACGGGTCTCGTTATAATAAAGCAAAAAAAGACATTACTTTTAATATGAATAAAAATAATTTTTCACTTAAGTATACAGCAAAAACAAAACAAAAGACCCGGCCAAGTGCGTGTCGGACCACGCACAATGAAGGGTTCCGTAGATGGGATGAATTGTTCCCAAGAACAAACTTAACATTGTAGTTGAAAAACATGTTCTTCCATACGAAATGTATGGGTTTTGCAACTCTAAATGTAAGTTGGTCGTCTATTACTCGATAACTTAAAGCCTACTTTGCTGTGATAATTTTCCTTTTAACTTCGTTATCTAAACTACTGCTGAAAATGTTTTCCAAGTATAACCATTGAGCTGATATGGGGGGAGGGACACTTGACTCTAACAAAAATTAGCACTTTAAAGCTTAATATTACGCAAACGGATCCCTGAATCGAAAAATGGTTTTCACAAACCCGCAATATTTTTGAACGGCCTATCCAACGATACTCCACACCATGGGCTAGACGAGAAAAAACAATATCATCCCCACTTTACATGTACGAGAGGATCCCAAAAAAATTATAAAAAACTAATTTACTTTTAAAAGAAAAGTTCGTAACCACTACATAAGTCAGACTAAATAATTCTCTACGACTAAATAGTCTTAAATAATAGTCTAGTCATACTAATTATTATTAGGTGGTATTTGTTAAAATATCTATTAGTTTATTTTATTTGTATATGTGTATTAGTATCATAAAACTATATAAATTCTCGTAATCTAGAAGTTAGTATTTTAGACATTATTTTTGTACCCTATCACTATATTTTTATATTTAACCCAAAGGTAGAGAATGCCTTGTGGCATTAAGTCCGCCTATGTATCACTATTGTACATGAAGTTTAAATAAATAAATAAATAAATAATATATTTCAAGATTTTATTTTACCACTTTGTCGGCGTGATTAATATTACCCATTCCAAATTACGCCGCGGGCAGACAGACAGACAGACGGTCATGGCGAAACTATAAGGGTTCCTTGTTGACTACGGAATCCTAAAAACGGTGAAGGAATAACATCGTGAGGAAACCGGCATGTCCTAGAACTAAAAATTCGAAGACATGTGACCTCCACCAAACCCCACTGGGCCCGTGTAGTGGGTCCCACTCACCAAGAGGAGGCCTGTGTCCCAGCAGTTGGAATATTATAGGCTGATTATACTTATGTTTACAGCAAAAATAATTATCTACAGAGATATCTACTATTATGTCTATTACGAATATCTGAGTACATTTATTACAATACAGGGTCATTTCTTGAACACATAAATCAGTGACTACAATGACTTCAATTCTGTACTAACTACTGCTATGTAAAATTAGTCAAACAGTAGTCAACAACAAAATATAATTAAAAAAAAAATGTATACAGTGTGAGTCTTTATAATGTGTACATATCGAAATGAGGGAATCTATGCTTAATTTTATCTACGGCAAAAATATAAAAAAAATCTAAATATTTATTTTTATTTTTTATGGAATTAAAAAAAAAAATTGTTTCCAGTTTAAACAAAACGGTGTAACTTTTAAACTATGATCTATCACGATGAAACAAACTCCATAATGATTGGAAGTAATTAGACGTCCTCATAAAGAAATTTTGAAATAAAAATAATAAAATAAAAATTCCATAAAAAATAAAATTTAGTTTTTTTTTTTGTATTTTTTCCGTAGATAAAATTAAGCATAGATTCCCTCATTTTGATATGTGCATATTATAAAGACTCACACTGTATATGATAAGGTGTATCTATTCATATTATACACGAAATATTTTAAGAGAAACATCTATAGGTGGTAAAAAAGTCAAAGCAGCGATTTTTTTTTCTATGTGTTTTTATTTTTACATAATTATTATAATATTTTAAAATTGCTTGAGACATTTTGCAAAAAAAACTTTTTATTACTTATTCTATGAATGACCCGCCCGGACGCGGTGACGGCGACGGTGGCGGCACGTGTGCGGTGCCTTTTGATAATTAATCATCACATCAAGTAATTTTAAATTAATTAACTTTTTAAATAATATACTCAGATTTAAAAAAAATCCTTTCCATGGCTTCTTTGCCACCTTATAATATAGTACTTAAATTGAAAATGGGTTTAATCTGATTTCGCTAGAATTAAGATAAAATTTGCTTCCATAGTCTATTATAATGAAATCTTTTATTCTATATAGGATATCGGAATCACTTTTACAAGTCATATTAAAAAATAAGCTAGATGGAGTCGACATTTCCTATCTGACTACCTCTGAGAAGAAATTGCGAAACAAACTCAGAGGTCAGTCTCTTTTCAGATCATGTAAGGACCATGTAGATCCGTGTCTGAAATGGTATTTTGAGGAAAAAACCACACTCAATCTAAATAATTACAATACTAACTACCGCTACTATAATATTGGAGCTTTATTCTCTTAATAGGTCATGCCTGCAGCTAATTGGTAATTACCTAATCGCTGAGCACTCTAAGCAGGCAGGTAATTTTCTGCAAACTCCCACATTTAAGCTCCACAAAGGGGTGAACGATTACTGCAATCGATATAATCGTACGACTTATATTTAATGGTGGGAACGAGACCTGTTGTGGAATTCTTATACAGTATTGTGGAGGCCTGTGCAATGAAAAATAGAGACGGAATTTACCGCTTAGAACATGGTCGAATGTAATCTTTATATTTTAAATATTGTGTTTCGGAAGATAGAGAAGTAAAAATGTCTGCACATTTTTACTTCTCTATCTTCCGAAATTCGACTTTCATTTCGAATGTAAGCTTTTCAATTTGCTGCAGAATAAGAAATATCATAATAACATAAAGGCTTAATTGTTCTGCATTTCTTTCTATAATATGAAACCTAATATTATAAACATAAGATCTATAGTACCGATAAACGTCCCTACGTTTCTAGTATCTAAATGCTTTGAGAACTGTATAAAAATATTAATGGTATATTCTAAACCGGAGGCGTCGTCCCTCAATGAGGCGGTAGACTGCCCCAGGGAGATATCTAATTTTCCTTCCCGTCCTTAACTTTTCTCTCTGATACTGAATACAATAAAAAATACGACTCGTCGCCAGTTTTTATTCGTGACGTGAATTCTTCTCACGTTTTCATTTAATTCACAACACAACACACAACTGTGTCATAAATATTCAGGCTGCGCTTGGTATTCATCATAATTGTGCGATTCATTTACATGTTATTATGTGTGGATGAGAGATGTGCTTACATGTCGCTCGTGGTGGAACGATGGTAGCCGGGACGGGGGGCGTGCACTTAACGTAATTACGTCATTACCACACAAACATTTCTTATAGGCTTTCCGTGGTCCAGTATTAATTCACAAATGACGTGTTTAATGTGTTTATCAATGGCACAGCTGCAATGCTTCATTCCACAATCATAAAAGCATAATATCGTGATATCGTAAAGAATATATAAGCTGCTTATGAAACAATAAAAATTTTGAGAAGGTCAATCGATAAAGAAATGCTGCCTGACCATGACACGGAACTTCGTTTAGCTAAAACATCAAACAAAGATTTTTATGTTGAGAACACAAAGCACTGAGTTTCTTTTCACGATCCATTGCGTTCCTTTAGCAGTAACTTCGATAAAATTCATCGATTATGTTGAGAAAGGAGCGTCATTTACTGTGAAGCGGAACTTTGAATTTGGTATAGTCATAGTATTGGATGCTCTTTAAGTTAACCCAAATTCAAGATTGCTTAAATTTCAGAGGAATTTCTTAAATCCTCTCTGGATATTAGTAATTCTTCTAAAATGGTCTCTATCTAGTTACAGAACTACAATTAATAACATGTAGTTACTTGTAGTTCTGCATAGAAAGCCAAAGTATTTATTTGTAAAACATAGGTGGGTATAAAAACAGGTGCTGTGAATAAAAATATGTATAAAGATCACTATGCTTCGCCGTTGTCGGCGTACATCTATACAAATAAATAGAATTGAAGTGTGTACGAGTCATGTATCGTCAATTTTAGCTTGAAATGATAAGTCACTGATAGCCAAAGATGATGGTTTATTGAGTATATTTAACTACCGCGTAACTAATGCTATATGAATGTTGTATGAATGAGTACAGTTGACTATGAATGCTGATTGTGTACTGTCGCGTTACACTATAATTGGTGCAAGGCGACGGAAAAGTGCTGATCTATTATGCAATGCGCGCGTGCCATGTTCGATACATGACTCGTACAAAGTGACTGTAATGTCAAAATAACGCGAAAAAAGAAAAAGGCAGCAGATAGCCAAAGTTGCACTTAAATTTTATTTATTTTTATAGAAAAAGCCACGGGCAGCAGCTAGTATATCAATAATGTAGGTACATGTAGTAACAGAATTACACTTAGTAACAGAATTACACTTAGTAACAGAATTACACTTAATAACAGAATTACACTTAGTACAGTACATTACATGACATAATTAAATTTCTTTAAAGTTAAAAAACAAAATCTAGTGTAAAATTAATATCAATGCAGCATCTTTCATAAAGTTTGTGTAATTACGACAAAAACAGTTCGTAGTTTTGCTAATTGACGTACACAAGCAATCTAATGAGTAACATGCCTCATGATAATAGCAAAGCTAGCTGGAGCCTACGCTATGTGTGGCCCCATTTGCAACTCCATTCCAGCTTACATACGTATTTCTAACAGTTGCGACTCTCGCAGAATTAATGGATCACGTTTTTACTTCGGTGGCGACAGCGACCTTTTTTTTTAACCGTACCTGTCGAATCGAAAGTAGAAAGTGGAGACATAATAACAAAACGGATTATAGTAATGAGATCGAACATGTATTTAAATCCTGGCCGCGAATAGTTATAGTCCTGTTTGTCATGTATTTGTGCTAGCTCGACATTTGTTGGACAGTAATGGCCTGTTTCCGTAATAGAAATTTCATATCATGAATCTCTCAGTCCCTTATTTTCACGAATACAATAATGGGTACATAGCTACTAGTCTGAGGGGTATAGTTAGAATCCAAGTAACGTTTATTAAAAATCACAATGGCACTGCAGACTAATCGTTAAGTTTGCTATCGGCTGGCCGCCGGACGATATCGGTTATCGGGCTAATCTGATTAATTGGTGAGTCATGATGTGAAGTGTCGCACGACCCGAGCACGGACGTCCTCCTATCGACTCAACCGCATTCCCGACCCTGAACCGTACTTTGAGTTATCAATGTGCCTGATTCAATGACCGATACAATTAGGTTAAACACATATTATGTGTTACGTATTATCGTAAAAAATCGGTCGTGTGTTTATTTTTCTTCTTCTTATTTATTTATTTATATATACTTTATTGTACCTACATCAGATTACACATTACAAAAGAAAAGAAAAACTTATACACTATCGGCGGCCTTATCGCATACTGCGATCTCTTCCAGGCAACCTTGGCATGGACAGTGAATTTCTGGACACAAAATGGGGTTGTCATTGGTGCAAATAAAAAGTATAACAGTACAATATCCTATAATAGGTACACAGATATATGCTATATAATAGATACATACATACTAACTATATAAGCTAAGAAAATAAATGAAGACTATTGATTATCATAGCTAACAACGAGAACAAAATCACAACGACAAGTAATGTTCCTTCACGAGTCTTTTAAACACAGGCAAAGATTGCGCGCGTTTTATTGGATCTGGCAATGCATTCTCTCAATCAATCAATCAATCAATGCATTTTCTTCTTCGTCGTTTTCTCAATGTTGAGGCGTTTCCAAGTTTATCGGTTTTCTGCAGTGTGGACCGTTCGGTAAATGCTACCTCCAACAACCCTCTTGATCGCGTCTACATCCATCCGTGACCATCTTGCCGGTGCTCTGCCTTGAGCGCGTTTTGCCCAGTATCATAAGCCTTTCCAGATCATGCTTAGTTGAACGCATAATATTTGTATGATCTACAAGTAGTTGTTCCGGGTCTGGCTGTTTGTGTATGTGAGTTTAAATGTTTGTGAACGCACCCACGATACAGGAGAAATCCTATTGTGGGGCAACGTTTTATATAAAAAAAAAAAAAAAATTACAATACAATTACAATTATAATATGTCCGAAAAAGCTAAGGGCACGCTCCTAGCATACAGATAGCCGCTTGGTGATGTTGAGTTCCTCTAGTATGGATTCATTCGTTCTTATGGTGGTCCATGGTATACGAAGTAGCCTCCGCCAATCACCCATCTCGAAAAAATCGATCTTACTGCTCTCACGGCTTTTAATGCACCACGTTTTCGCGCCACATAAAAATATGGAAAAAACTAGTGCACGGATCAGTCGTATTTTGGTATACCGACGGATGCCACGGTTCTTCAAAATTTTCCCCAGACTGGATTTATTGGTGTTTTTCAAACCCCAATAAATCGCAAGGTCCATAATCTGAGAGCTTGATAAAAGTTTAATACACGAAGAATTCATACTCAATGCATTTCTAGAACTGCAAGTTGAACATGCCATGCGGCATGCAAAGTACTTTTCAAACACTATAACGATTTTCCCTACGTTCCGTTTTCGCTTAATTATGTATTCTTTTGAATCAGTTATCAGCAATATCCGGTGATTCAGTACTGTCTATTGTGTTTACTGATTGAATCTTGATAAAATGTTTACACGATGACTAGTCTGGTTAACCGCAATTCGTTCAGTTAGAACTTAGTGGAAAATAATTTTCTTTAAACCTGAATGCAGAGAGGGTTTGTTCTGCGGTTGGACTTTAGCCGGTAATCTCCCTAAGGCAAATTTAACGCTGAGCATGGCAAGCTATCTCAAGCAATTAGTTAACACCAGCCCAGACCATGTTTACACCTTTTTTCTTTTTTACTTATTGTTGTTGATTGTGCTAAGCTCTCAAAATGAGACCAACTTAACATTGTATTATTCTTTTTCATTCCATTCACCTTTTACTTTTAATTAATGACAACGGAAAGAGGCGCGAGGTAATGTAGGTCAGCTAATTAGGTAGGGTTTGTATATTTTCTGTCTGCCAACAAAAATATTTTTCTTAATAATTGTGGACTTTTCCAAATGTATACAAATACAAATAAATAAAATTTGTTTGTAATGTTAAAATAACAATTTTTTACTAAATGAATAAAATAAAAAATCAATTGCTGTTCGTTAGTCTTGCTAAAACTCGAGAACGGCTGGACCGATTTCGCTAATAATTGTTTTAGGTAGGTAGGTCGGGTAGGTTAGAGTAGGGTAAGTAGGGTAGGTAGGGTAGGGTAGGTAGGGTAGGTGGGTAGGGTAGGTAGGTTGGGTAGGTAGGGTAGGGTAGGATAGGTAGGTAGGTAGGGTAGGGTAGAGTAGAGTAGTGGAGTTTATATTATATTTCCTTTGCGCGTAGACAAACTGCCACAGTCAAATAGCTTTTGACAGAACAAAGTCAACAAAGTCTGTCGGGTCAGCTAGTAGAAAATAAACATGGTTTGACACATAAATAATACTTCCATCAATCCTTGACCCCAAACCTTAGTTGAATATTATTGCCTTATAAATGATTTAGCCGTCTGATTATTGCTCGTTTTATTTTTATTGGCATAGGCAAAATTGATGCTAGAATGCCAGATGCCTTTTGAACAAGGTTTGAATTTCTTAAAAAAAAACTTCTGGAATTCCTAGGATAGTAATCCATACTTGTTGAACAAATATTATGCCCAAACGTAATTCATTGGTTATGACAGCATTTTATTATCCATAGGTCCTCTCCATCCATATATCCATATCCATACTAATATTATAAATGTGAAAGTAACTCTATCTGTCTGTTACGTTTTCACGCCTAAACCGCTGAACCGATCGTCATTAAATTTGGCACAGTTATAGCCTGGGATATAGAGCACAAGCTACTTTTTTACGCGATAACCGACATCCACGCGGGCGGAGCCGCGGGCAAAAGCTAGTATAACTATAGTGGCGCCACGAAAAGTCCTGTACCTACCACTTAGAATTTCTTCAACTCTAAAGTTTTGTGATATATAAAACATTTCTAGTCAGAATAGTAGCCATAGTAGCTTAGGTCAGGGTGTATCAGCTGGCTTGCTGCCAGCAGAACTAACGCCGCGCCGCCTCGGCTAGACTTCAAGACGTTCTTTACCCTGATACAGAGATAAACGGCGAACTGCAACTGCTTCGGAAAAAATATCCCCATCGCTCCAACTTGATGAGTAATTAACTTTGTGCTAAAAGATGGCTAGTCAGGCGACGCTAAAGAATTAATGGGCTGAGACAAAACGATTTATAAAAGGTGCGAAAATTATAAATGAAATTTTGTGAGCGCATTTTTCTCGTCATTCTTCTTTCTTTTCTGCCTTGCGTGATTATTCCTGACCATTGTTAAGGTCTCCCATAGTTACGGTTTACGATACTTTTTTTCATTCATAAAGAATACAATTAGTTACTTTTATGAGGAGAAACATAATAATTATTAAGTTAAGCGACTTACTTAAGGATCCTATGGGCACGTCTTCCCTACCATTATCGTGCCCCCCGGTCTACTCCTTGATATGTAATGGTCACTGTAGCCCCATGAAACATGAGGCTCCAGGGGCTAGTGCGAATCTTTGGGTTCATTCGAGTAATCGAGTCTAGTTTAACCACGCTGGGGTCGGTGCATTTCATTCATTCATTCATATAGAATACAATTAGTTACTTTTATGAGGAGAAACATAATAATTATTAAATTAAGTGACGGTAATCCATACTAATACTAATATTACAAATGTGAAAGAAACTCTGTCTATAAAGTTTTCACGCCTAAACCGCCAACAGATCATCATGAAATTTAGCAGAAATATAGCTTGGGATATGCAGAAGGACATGGGGTACTTTTTACGCGATAACCGCCATCCACGCGGGCGGAGCCGCGGGCAAAAGCTAGTAATATATCAATTAAGTAACGACAAACACTTAGTATTTTTTTTTTGTTTTTATGAATTTTTAATTAAATATTTTCAACAAAATACAAGATTAATTTAAATATTTCCACTTTAGGTTTCTTTCGTGTGGTCTTATTCAACGCTGTCAGATAGTGAAAATTTTATATCAGTTAGATAAGTTATCACTTATCAGCTTGAAATAATCTAATCATAAACATTCATGGGAACTAAAAATAAACAAATATTTCTGTCAACAATATTATTTTGAATTTAGATGCTGCCCGCGTGGCTTTTTTCTAAAATAAAATAAGCATAAATTACTCCTTATAAAATCAGCTATCTGCCAGTTAAAGTCCCGTCAAAATCGGTCCAGCCGTTTCGAAGATTAGCCGGAACATAAATACACACAGACGGACAACAATTTAAAAAATTGTTATTTTGTTATGAGTACCGTATATACTAACAATAACAACACCAATAACAAACTACAACTAATATAACTTAAGTGGCAATGGGCAGGGCACATTGCACGCAGAACAGATGGCCGTTGGGGCCGAAAGGTTCTGGAGTGGCGACCACGTACCGGAAGACGTAGCGTTGGAAGGCCTCCCACAAGGTGGACCGATGACCTTATGAAAGCCGCTGGGTGCGGGAAGCACAGAACCGGTCGAGGTTGTGGTGCTTGGGGGAGGCCTATGTCCAGCAGTGGACGTCTTTCGACTGAAAT
Organism: Dryobota labecula; assembly: GCA_947523025.1. NCBI lineage: Eukaryota > Metazoa > Arthropoda > Insecta > Lepidoptera > Noctuidae > Dryobota > Dryobota labecula. Next base: position 8,567,582 of record OX383292.1, read on the forward strand.
GATGATGATGACGATGATGACCGTATATGCTTTCACATACATTTAATAAAATGTTGCTATTTTGACATTACAAACAGACACTTCAATTTTATTTATTTTTCTTTGTATAGTTAATAAAAGAAACGCAAGTAAATCGTGTTACAAGAAATTCATGCTGTTCCGGAGTTCATTATGTATGTTTGGCAGGGACAAAAATAATTAAGTTTGTATGTTAATGAATAAAGAAAACTCCGTCTTCCATTAATGAGAAAAGCCAATTTCTCTTGATGCCAGCAATTATTAACTTGGATGGAACTTAATGAACCTACCTAATGGCAATTATTTTTCTGTTCAGGTTGAAGAGATACGAGAGATGATAGACAAGATTCAGGCGAATGTGGAAGAAGTGAAGAAGAAGCACAGTGCCATCCTATCAGCACCGCAATCAGATGAAAGTAAGTTTTATCACAACACTTGATGTTATCGGATGACAAACAAGCTGAGACAGCCCGCATGATGTTCATTGGTCACCGCCGTCTACCTACGGTTATCTGCAATATTTGAGTTATCGCAGATCCTAGAAAAGACACACTGCTTCGCGGCAGAAATAGGCATGATGCACTTCCTTCTTGCCTCGGAAAGCACGTTAAAGGCTCCTATACACTGGCGCGATATCGCGGTCGCGACGCGACACTAGTAGCACAATTTCTTTGTCGCTGCCGGTCGCGCCCGCGATTTCGCGCGAGTCTGTATGAGCATTGAGCCGATACTAATCTTACTTCAGCCAAATTCAGCCGTTTAACGATTTTTGATGATTAACTTCATAATTGTTACCTATGCTGCCATCTATGAATTTTCTTCAAGACTTATTATAATTTGTTCAAGTTGAGACACTCATGCCCAGTAACATGGTAATACGATACCCCTTAGTAAGACTGGTTGTCAGACTTTCGGGTTTCTGATTACCCGTAACGACTGTCAAAGATCCACGAATGATAGCAAGGACCAACTGCTTATGTGCTTTCCGAAGCACGGAGGCATCTTGGTATGTAAAGATGGTCACCCATCCACGGACCAACCGCGGTAAGCGTAGCTTAACCTGATCGATCGACCCGTACGGCTGTTAATAATTAGCCACAAGCCCCTCTCCACTACGGACGACCGTATAGGATATTAAACTGCCATCATCGTTGGTTGGTAGCCCAATTAGGGAACACAGTTTAATGTTATTAGTGTACGTAGGATCCTGTCTGGAATTCAACCTCCTACTTAAGGCCCAGATATATGCCAGTGACCTTGAGTGGTTAGCTTGTGTGTTCTGTACTGCGCTCACGCAACGCGTCGTACGTCCAACCAGTAATAGGACTCGCCCATCCAGGAGCGCTGTCCCAAATAAGACGCATTATTAATTTATTATACATAAAAGAAAAGGTATTTTAATAAAACACGTATAAGTACTAAAATATCAATAATTAAATTATCTTTAAAAAAAGATGAAGGTTTCAGAAAAATACACTTGATAGGTTTTGCGTGATTCTCAGTTTTTTATCCGCGTTAGACATAGCTTTACAAATTAATTTCACTATGTAATATCAACATAATCCAAAATATTCATATATTAAGTTATTTAGAAAATGCTCTAATTTAACATATATTTTTTCCAAATCATTAACATTACTCGTTTAGACGTGATCTTCAGTATAAAATCATTAAAAGCCGGTTATCGTCGCCTTAAAACTTTGGGACGTAACGTGCTGGGTCTTGTAGGTGAGATTACCCAGCTGGAATAAATGAAGTAATAAGTGGTCATAATGACAGCTCTTTAGGGCCTTATTAACTCTCATTAAGTCATGACGGGCTTTGCCAGGCCGGCCCATTGTGAGCGTATCTAGAAGAGCGTGAATACATGCTTTTATGTCGTTACTTGCTTTTGCCCGCGGCTTCGCCCGTGTTGAGGACAGAAATTATCCCACGTGAACATAGTCAGTTACTGCAATTAGTTGACCCCCCCCCCCCCCCCGTGTATTAATGGTTGAGATTTTTTGAATACGAATCGATAGAATTTTATAATTCTTAATTTTAATTAAACACCTGTACGAAATCTACCCAAAACTAGAAAAATATGAAAATCATACAATTTTTTAGTAAAAAGAAACCTTAACCATTTGAGCACAGGGGGTCAGCTAATTGCAGTATCTTTGACCCAAATTTCATCCAAATCCGTTCAGCCGTTTTTGCGTGATTGAGTAACAAACACCCAAACTTTCACATTTATAATATTTGGTAGAATTGGTAGGATACTTCATTTAATAAAACATATAATTATGTATCAAAAGAAGATAAATAAGGATTTTTTTTAAATTCCATTTTTGTTGTTTTCACTTTATGTATTCCAAAATAAAATGTTCATCAATTCGTGTCGTAGAATTGTGTTACTTAGCCCCCGTAAATCCTCCCACTCCTTAAACGAATCTCAATGATTGAGTCAGAAAAACCCACGACTTCTGAAAGTTTACTGTCTATTAATAAATATGTTTCTCCATGGACTATGCCATGGTTATTATCGGTACTGTGAGTAGGGCGTGGGTAGGTCTCAAAGTTAGCTCACAGAATGCCCACACACTAATTGAAAGGGCGAAGTTGGTGGCATTTACGTAGATGTGGGGGCGGTCTGTGTGTCTGCTTTCACGGTATATTTCAGATTAAGTGAAGCTGCCTTTATTCTGCAGACGTGACATTTCTTTTCGTGATAATTGTGCCGATTCTCTTGTTCACAAACTAAACTAAATTTCAGTTCAGTGCATCTTTTTCTTTCTATTTCATTAAGAAACGGACAAAAGATAAATTTTAGTTTAGTCCTGTCAAATTAATCAGCGCCTGTCACTACTCCATACAAGTTTAGATGTGATTAAAAACTTGCCGACTAAAATTACGTCAATTTACGTCAAGTTCTGATTAATTTGACAGGACTAAACTAAAATTAACTTCTGTCCTTTTCTTAATGAAATAGAAAGAAAAAGATGCTCCGAACTTAAATTTAGTTTAGTTTGTGAACAAGGGAATCGGCACGAATGTCGACATCTATCCTTCCTATAATATTATAAATGCGAAAGTAAGTTTGTTTGTTACCTTTTCACGCTTAAACCACTGAACCGATCATCCTGAAATTTTGCATATACGTTGTCAGGTGTACAGAAACAAACATAGGGTACCTTTCGACCCGAAAAAAATTACTGTTCCCGAGGAAAACATCAATAACGTTCTTATAGATGTCGTTAATAATAGATGACGCCACGTGTCTTTCGTGCAACGGCCAAACAACAAGCAGAGTACAACCCGAATTGATTGTCAAATTCTAAATTAACGCGAGCGAAGCCGCGAGCAAAAGCTAGTACAAATATATAAAATTGTAGTGTCCGTTTGTACGGTATTATAACAAAAAAGCATTTTTTTTTTGTTTTTGTGTATGTTCCGGCTAATCTCAGAAACGGCTGGACCGATTTTGACGGTTCTTTTACTGGCTGATAGCTGATGTTATTAGGAGTGACTTAGGCTACTTTTATGTTAGAAAAAAAAACAGCATCTAGTAGAAAATAAACATGGTTTGAGACACAAATTAAACTTCCATTAAACCTTGACCCCAAGCCTTAGTTGAATATTATTGCCTTACAAATGATTTTGCCGTCTGATTATTGCTCGTTTTATTTTTATAGGCATAAGCAAATTTTATGCCAGATTCCTTTTGAATAAGGTTTGCATTTCTTAAAAAAAATCTTCTAGACTTCCTAGGATAGTAATCCATACTATCCATACTATTATAAATGTGAAAATAACTCCGTCTAACTTTTATTCCTGATTTTTATTCTAGAAAAATCAACGCGGCTGAAGCCGCATACTAATATTATAAATGTGAAAGTAACTGTCTGTCTGTATGTTACGTTTTCACGCCTAAACCGCTGAACCGATCGTCATGAAATTTGGCAGAGATATAGCCTGGGATATGGAGACGGACATAGGCTACTTTTTTACGCGATAACCGACATCTACGCAGGCGGAGCCGCGGGCAAAAGCTAGTACAATATAAATAGTACACCTACAAAGGAAGACTGGGTATCAAAAAAATGTTCGGTATCTAGGCTTGTTATTTTTTTATCCTGTTTCCTGTTGAGTTTTCAATGCTATCGTTAGTTTGCGTGTAGCGTACAAATTAGTTTTTAATCAAACATTCACTCGAAATGTTTCATTTATTATTCCAACAAATAGCTGAAGTACATAGTTTTGATTCTGAAATGTGTTCGTGCTATTTAGTTAGCCTATTTACGGTAGCCAAATGAATTATTAGCGATACCACTGTTGATTTTGTCGTAAGATTAGTTCGAGTTTATTCCGGTGACATTGGCTCGACTTCAAATACTTTACCTGGGGTCTTACTCCCGACAGCATCGAGTTCTGAATCAATCGAATTCGATTCGAATTAAACGCCGATCCATACTCTTGATTCTGACACTAGCGCAAAATCGTGCGGTGGTTCGAAGCGAAACTAACTTCGATCGAAAGATTCGTTGGGATCGAAAAGTTCGTACTCCGCACGCCATCTGACAGATAGATATCGAGTGGTTGGATCAAAACTAAACTTCAAATTACACGATATCAAAGAAGCTACTTTATTCAGATCGAGTGAGATAACTACCTAAAAGACATTTAGAGCACTTGACGATGACGTAATCCGCCGGATACGCATAACGACGTATGTCGATCTTGGTTTACGATTCGAATTGGTTCGGTAGTAAGATTTTAAATCGAGTTTGGATCAGAAACAAAATCAAACTCGAATCGTTTTCGGGAGTAAGGCCCCTGTTCCTACCCTGTTCATATTTCTAACTTTAATTATTAAAAATTCCTCCGTGTTCCTTTCATTATAAGCGCAAAAGGTTTATAGTTAGCAAAAATTTTATAAACCTCATATTTTCTCCTTTGAATATATTTTGGGAAAGGTTAAGGTGTATTTTATTTCAAAGGAAGAATATGAAAGTTTTTGCAGCAATATTTTTTTAGGTGTTATAATACGGCGCCGTTATAGGAGCTCACTCGACAACAAGGGACCCTCAGCAGGAGCGTCACGAATATCAGCGATTAGCCATTGACCCGACCTAAATAGCCCCGAATAAGCCATCGTCGCTGTCGTTAATATCGAACAAGCTCACGATAACAGTTTATACGTTTATTGTAATAAAAACAGTCCAATTTGTACCTTTGAAACTTAGCCACGAGTCCACACCAAACTTATTCATGCGTTTATTTAACTTTGTACGTAGTGGACGTTTTAACACAGTTGCCTTTTTATAATTAACGTGTTTAGCTAACATTTAATTCTAAAGTAGCGTAAATCAAGGCTACATTTATAGCGTCACAAAAGTCTCTAAGAATGCCTTTTCTGAACATTTCCGAGATTCCCGTGGGAGCGTATGTTGCTCTATTTATTTCGCATCATGCGAGCACTGGCGGTAGCCTGTGTGAGGCTGTGTGCCCTTTTATCTACATCCATTTCGAAATATTAATATATTCGTGCTATATCATATTCATAACAAAAGTAAATATGCTAATGCTGCTATAGAAATACTGGTAAAAGTTGCTTCGTAACATACATTACGGGAAATAACAAACATTTTGTACAAGGTAGTAGACACAAGACAAGTAGTCACATATTTGGAAGATGCTCTCATTTTTGAAAATGGTGTTTAGTCATTGCGACTTCGACATTTGTGAAGTAAGTACACAAATGTAAAATACACATCGTAAAATCATGGTATTTCTATTTATACTCTACAAGAACGCGGAATAATTGTCTCATTGTTTTTAACCAATAATCGGTCGGTGGTGTTAACCCAACGTGATTTTCGTCGTCAATTCCCGTCGTAGACGTGTAACTCCAACTGCGTAAAACATTGCGGCGTTTGGCCACTCGTCTTATGGAGGCTGACTCAACACAGGATAGTCTTAGGCATGGCCGCCCCGGAGCAGTCGTTCTGCCTTGAATATAGCTGCTGTAGATGCAAGTGTCCAAGTCGAGCAGAAATCATCAACTAGACGACATGCTACGCAATGAGCACTATCGCGTTTGAATTCGTCGCTAGAGGCGCTAGTGTAGAGTGAGGTCTCTAGAAATGTCAAATGTGAAACTGAACGTTCACTGTTTGCGGGATTTTCTATCGCAAATTGTTACTAATTATTCATAATTGTAAAGATTGTGCCATTTCTGGTTAATTATGGATTCAGATTTTAAGTAACAACTTACGATCTAATTTCGTAGCACTTTGAGGAAGTATAATATTTGTCTGCTTAACGCTTGCCAATTTTAGGAACATTATGATGTAAATATTCATTGGATATTTTAAAATGTAATAAAAATAAATAAACATTTTATGAAGTAATGAGTACTTAAACATATCCAAAACATATAAAATAAAAGTACTGACAGGACCTTACTCAACAGTAGCGCCAACTGGTGAACACAAAAACGATAACCCCCATTGGGCATCAGTAGACGGTCTTTACAGCGTATATTGGTGAAAGATTTGAAGGTATTCCGTGAAAAATTTATAAGTTCGCATGAACAATATTAAAAAAAAAATTAAAGAAGAATATTAAAAAACTAATAAGGTGTATCTATTCATATACGAATTATTTTAAGGGAAACATCTGTAGGTGGTAAAAAGACCATAGAAGCGTTTTTTTTTTTTATCTCTGTGTTTAAATTTTTACGTAGTTATTATAATTATAAAATTGCTTAAGACATTTTGCAAATAAATAAACCTTTATTTTACTTATTCTATGAATGACCCGCCCGGACGCGGCGACGCCGCGATTGTGGCGGCAGGAGTGCAGTGAATTTTGATAATTAATCATTACAACAAGTAATTTTAAATTATTTAACTTTTTAAATAATATACTTAGATTTAAAAAAAAATCATTTACATGGCTTCTTTACCACCTGTAGGTGTATTTCTTAAAATATTTCGTGTTTGAATAGATACACTCTCTAGATACTTAAATATATATTTTTTAGGAAGATTTTTCTAACTTACAAAAAAAAAAATTGCCTTAGGCCTGTGTTCACCAACAGTCAAACCATCGGTTAGGTATTTAAACAGTTGATTTATGTCAAATTTCCTAAGTAAAGAACTGATTAAATATCTAAACAGTTGATTTAAATGTTGGTGAACACAGGCCTTAGGAAATCAGGTGATGATTACTTATGCGCCACCTAGTATGAAAGTTGATGGAAAATGAAGTTGTCGGCGAATGAGACGCAAACAAGTCATGATTGATGGTGTGGCTATGAGCTGTGTGCTCAGTAAATGAAATCGATCTGGTGTGAACGAGACACGGTTAGCTGCAGGTGATACATGTTGAACTTCGCCCGCCGTGCTTTATCGCGTTAACGAACCTTTACATTTTCCGACACTTTTAATTACGAAATACCTAACACGTTCATGAACTCTGAAGGAGCTGAGTTACAATAACTCTGGTTGAAATAATTACACGCTGTGAAAATGTTATTATTAATCAGGATCTACATTATACATTTATGTATAACTGTAATTACATGTTACAAGCCTACAATTACAGGAGTAACAATTCATTCAAACGACATTTACGATTCTCCCAGGATGATACGTAGCAGGTGATTTCTGTTTAGTGTTTCTTTTAGTGTGTGATTCTCAGAACAATGTTAATTAATAGTAAAGTAACCCAGAGACATATATTTATTAGGTAGAAAAACCCACGCGGGTGAAGACCAGCTAGTGGTCTTTACCCGCGTGGCTTTTTCTATAAATTACTCCTTATAATATCAGCTGTCTGCCAGTGCCAGTCACGTCAAAATCGGACTAGCCGTTTCGGAGATTAGCTGGAACAGTTTTATTATTTTTATTATTCAAAAACGAAAAAAAAAAATTTTTTTTCTATAGGTACAGTATATACTTTCATACGCATTTAGTAAAAAGCTATCTGCCAGTGAAACTCCCGTCATAATCGGTCTTGCGGTTTCGGAGATTAACCGGAACAAACAGACAGATTGACAGAAATTTAAAAAAGATTTTTTTTGTTATAAGCACCGTATATGCTTTCATATGCATTTAAAGTCCAGGAATATTAGGGGTTTCGCCTCGGAATGAGAGATAGTCAGCTATAAACTTGTATAAACCTTTGTTTTAGCACCCTAAAACTTGTCTCAAAACCTACTTATCGTAGGGTGTCCGCGACTACAGATATTCCAAGGTCAAAGGTCAAAAAAACGATTTTTTACACATTGATTGCAAATATCAGTTTTTTTATAAACCTAGATCGTCTACATTACAGTTAGAATATAATGTTCCTCGATTGTAATTAATCTAAATCATAATTTTACTTTAAACTTGAATAAATTTAATTTATTTTTTATTTATCTCGTTTCCAATGGGTTTTATGCTATTTGGATTGTAATCAGAACATACTTAGTGACATACATAGTGTCAGCATTTACAGTAGTTAGGGTGCCAAAATAAAGGTTTATACAAGTTTATAGCTGACAATCTCTCATTCCGAGATACTTGCCTTTATTTAACTAATATTCCTGGATATTAGTAAAAAAGCTGTTGTTTTGGCATTACAAGCAGACACTTCAATTTAATTTATTTGTATAGATCTCGCAAGTCTAACTAGAGAAAATAGACTGAAATAACATACCTACCTACAATAAATTATGTTAACATCGTACGTAACTTGCTTAGATAATATTATGAATTTATGATAGAGAGAATCTATTAAATATTTCCTAAAAGGTATAGAATGGAAGGGATCAACATCAAAATGAATCGACGATTGGAAAAATTGGATTTTCTTTTAGAAGTATTTTTTGCGTTGTCTACACGGGACGGGCCAGGTAAATTATTTCAATGGAATTCTTTCTTCAATGAAAAGGAATTTTAAAGATATTTTTTGTGCTCTGCATAAAATGTTTTTCGTATCAAGCGGTGAGCACTTTCTAGCTTAGATAAGTAGATAGCTACAATATGTACGGGCCTTTTTCTAAATTAAAAATAATCTAAGGTACTCCTTATCCAGCTATCCAGCCAGTGAGTCCCGTCAAAGTTTCGGAGATTAGCCGGAACAAACACAGAATTAAAAAATAAAGTTTTTTGTTTTAAGTACCGTATATTCTTTCATAATGAATTTCGAAAAAATCTGTTATTTTGACATTACAGACACTTCAATTTTATTTATTTTCGTCTACCTTTACATAAATCTTGTTGAAATAAAAAAAAAAAATGCGCCATCTCCACGGGCGAGAAAATCGCGGCGATAGTCTCGCCGTGCCATCAAATTCAATAGAAACTCTATGAATCAATCTCCACATGGCGATATCATCGCGGCGATTATTTGAAGGCCCAGCGTGAATATCGCCGCGATTCTCTCTCGTCCGTGGAGATGGTGCCTCAGGTACTTATTTTTCAGGAAAGATGTCACCTGAGCCTGTCTGTCTCCGTATTTTTTCCTTATTTCAATTACAATAATTTCTCATAAATAAATCACTCGTCTCTCCACTATTCCTATGCCTACTCTAGGATGCATATTCGTTACGGTTCTAATAATCCTTCCATATCCTATGGGCACGTCTTACCTACAATTATCGTGCCCCCCGGTCTACTCCTTGACATGTAATGGTCACTGTAGCCCCATGAAACATGAGGCTCCAGGGGCTAGTGCGAATCTTTGGGTTCATTCGAGTAATCGAGTCTGGTTTGACCACGCTGGGGTCGGTGCATTTCATTCATTCATTTATTTCAATTACAATAATTTTACTCAGAAATGTAACGCAGTATCTTAAATAGAAATTCCTATTATAATTTCTAATTCCTATCCATTAGTGACAGCTTTTTTAACTCTTTCATTAAGCTAAATCGAACTCTAGTTCAACATGACGTTCTCCAAAAATAGACCCCACAGCTTAGTGCACGCTAACTTTAATCCATACATTTATAAATTATTAGCAAGGAAATACTTAAATAAAAATATATTATAAATGATATTATATATTTATAAATGTGAAAGTAACTCTGTCTGTCCGTCTGTTACATTTTCACGCCTAAACCGCTGAACCGATTGTCATCAAATTTGGCAGAGATAAAGTCTGGGATATGAAGAAGGACTTAGGCTACTTTTTTACGCGATAACCGACATCCATGCGGGCGGAGCCGCAGGCAAAGGCTAGTATTGACTAAAGTGCCTAAATGCCGCCAAAATGACCCGGATTTCGAGCTTAAAAGGGATTCGTGCTCAAGCGTTAACTTTCTGAACATAATGCTAGGCACCGGCAGGTGGTAATACTCCGCAAGGGATTCAGCTCTGAAACAACATTGTCGGGAAAGTGTCTACACGCGACAATTTGTATACTATACGCCGTATGTTTATTCAATATTCTCCTGGAAATACAAAATTCAACTAATAGCTAACTGAATATTCAGTTACTCACAGCTATGCACAATTTATTCGCGCGTTTTCGAATATGCACACCAAATAGTTTATGCAAATTAGCACCGAGTTGTGCTAAATCCTGTACCCGAGGGAACCGTCCGGTCGCCGTATGAAAGTGTGCAAAATTATCAACACCTACAACTATTGTTTTTCAGTTATCGATTAGTCACGGTTTTGGGTAAATGTTCATTCCCTCACACGTTCAGGAAGTGCAATTTCCGGGACGCGATACACAGGAAAAGTCGTTATGGTGATGCCTGAGGAAATGGTTCCCGATACCGAGAGATATGTCATGAAACGAACATGATATATGATCGAGGAAAGGTTTAAAATAAGCGATTGGAAATATTTAAATGGGAACGATATAACTTAAAACGTTTTACTAATTGGTGGAGCAAATGTGAGTCTTTAAAATGAACAAAAGACGCGTTCAAAGTCAAAAAGATTTTCGAAGTCGTTCATAGATGAAAAACATCCTGTCGTTATCTCATAATGTTTCCAATACGGTGCAGATCGTTCACTTATCCCATCAACTATACTGCTAATTGTATTGCCCCCCTCCTCCAAGCAGCTATTAGACGGGAACGCCGGCTTGTTATTAAGCCGATTAACCTCTTGAACAGACGTGCTCACGTACAAATGTCACGTAGGAACAACGACTTTGATTGATATCCAAATAACTGCTCGTACAAGATTTTCGGTCGGTCTTTATTGATTTGATTGTTTATTTTTAGTACACCTTTCTTTGGTGGACTCTTCGGACTGAGTACAGGTAGAGGGGAAATAAGTAAACTAAGCCATACGATTCTTGCTTTGAAATCATTATAAATCAACAAGCTAAAGATGTAAGCTGATTGGTTCTTGGTGCTTATAAAATTATAATTATGATTGATCGACAGAACAACCGGCAACCATATTAACGTTTTCTGGTTAACTTAATCATTGAACAGAATATGATACTCCTGTACAATAGTGAACAACATTGTTCTCTTCTGCGGCCATATAAAGCAACACAAATCTATTTGAATTTCATTAAAATACAAATTGTATGCTTTCCAGAATGTATTCAATATTTATTCATTCATGCAAAACCAATGACCGTTATAAAATACTATCGATCGTTTTGGCGAATTCGATTAGTGGACAGACAATTAGAGTGGCCGCCCACACGACACAGTTCGCAGTCGCACTCAAAATTATGTTATTATTGCTGAGAGAGCGAGTTGTATTATGCATAAACTATCAGGACATTTTAAACTGCAATGTTTCTGTTATATAACAGACGGACATTTTCTGAAGAAAGCCTATTTTATTTTACAGAAACAAAGCATGAACTGGAAGATCTCATGGCTGACGTTAAGAAAACTGCCAACAAAGTCAGAGGAAAGTTAAAACGTAAGTGAGCTACAACTTAGCGTTAGTGCTTTTCTTTGTCTTATATTTTATTTGCGCCGCTAGTGGCGTTCAGCTGTTTATTCTGGCTCAACTGATTCACAGACATAGAGCAGAACATCGAGCAGGAAGAGCACTCGAATAAATCGTCAGCGGATTTGAGGATAAGAAAGACGCAGCACTCGACGTTGTCGCGCAAATTCGTGGAGGTGATGACGGAGTACAATCGCACGCAGACGGACTACCGGGACCGCTGCAAGAGCAGGATACAGCGGCAGCTGGAGATCACTGGCCGTGCCACCACCGACGACGAGCTCGAGGAGATGCTGGAGCAGGGCAACTCCGCAGTATTCACGCAGGGGGTCAGTACACTCGCTATTCTATGACACCTTCCATATGCATAGGGGTTTTTACCTACTGGGTTGCGTTTCAATACGTAAAACAAACGCTGTGGAGTTGTAACAGCCAAATATTTAGAGAATCCTCCCAAGAGCTCATGTGTTCTGTCCAAGTGCTATAACGAACATAATCATAAAACGCAAACCTTACGCCTGGCGATAATGAACTAACTTAAAAATTGGTTGTCTGTAAAGTTGGTTTACGGACGATAGTTTAACGTGACAACGTCATAACAAAATATTGATGCGGCGCAAGCGTACCATGAGCGTAACGGGACATTTTCGTGCATGCAGCCGGCGTTCATCGATTTATTAGACGTTGTCACGTCAAAAACTTTTCTTGGTGTTAAAAAACACACAAACTGTGTTTCTTTATTCCGATGTTTCATATATTCCGCAAAGTACAGTAACTCACGCGCCACGTTCCAAACTTTCGAGCCTACTAACCCCTTAAGGATTACCATTGTAACTGGTGCCAAGTTGCAGCACTAAATCAAAACTTGACAAATTGCCTGCGGGAGATACGCGGTGTTGCCAAGCCGCGGCACACTAACTGAATGTTATTGGGTTAAGGCATAACTAGGTGTGAACATTATCACGCACATTATCTAAACATGTTGGGCGACAATACCACTTAGTTAAACTACGATTCCGAAAAGTCTATAAAAAGTTTACTCGGAAACAACTCCTATGATTGTATTACGAAAACTTGCACGACATCAAAGCCTAGCAATTACGTACACCGAGATTACCTTAGGAGCAAATCTCAGGCTCTGGATACAAGCGCAAGTTGAAATGTCAAGTAAAATGTCACGAAGTAAAAGTATGCTTGTATACCGGGTCTGATCAGGTAACAGTCTCCAAACTACTGACTACTTGTAACTTGCTTGATGGGCCACCGTACAATGTGTAACTGAATTGATGCACATTATGAAAGTAGTTTGTTCAGAATCGTTTACTGAATCGATTTCGTTCATCTTAATATATAAAACAAAGTCGGGTTATTTACACCATTTATAACTCACGAACGGCTGGACCGATTTTTATGATGTTGGATTTGTCGCTGCCCCGAATAGTAGAATAACTATTAAAACGTGAAAAATTTCACAAAAAAAAAAAAAAAAAACGAAAATTCACTTTCTCATAATTTTTTTACAGAACGGCTTTTTTGATGATATCTCGAGAATGGATTGGGGAACGGGGGAACAACAAATTTCACGCGGCAAAAGTCGCGGGCTGAAGCTAGTTTATAATAAAAGATAAAAAAAAATGAAAAAAATACATCAACACTTCCGTTATACGGTAAAACAAACCAAAATGGACGACCCTTTAAATACGTCCGTAGCTGTGTACGTGCGTAGATTTGTAATGTGACCACAATTTTCTCCCACAATCAGTATAACTAATTTAATAAATAAACAATGTTCTATACATAAAAGTAAAAATTCAGTGTATGTATTATGAATATAACATACTATTCTAATTGGCCTTTTACGACACGCCCACGGGAAGAAATGGGGCGACTAAGGGACTTACTAGAAAATGGGCAGCAGCGTTCTCTATACATTTTTAACACCATACTGCGATCGCCAACCCGCCTGCCAAGCGTGGCGATTATAGCGAATTCCCCCCTTTTGGGGAGGCATATGTCCAGCAGTGGACGTCTTTCGACTGAAATGATGATGATGATTCTAATTGGAGTGTTTGGTGGTATACGTTAATTCCGGGACGTGTTGTGTAACAAATTGCAGTATCATCGCATAGAAATACGACAGTAATCCATTTCTACAAGTATTTCTGTTGCGGATATTGTAGCGTAGTTCAATAACTTACGTTCCTAGTCATCCTCGGTATTGAGGGGCGTTACTGGCACTATTGTTACGTCACTTAATGTACGACTATGTTTATGAAAAGCTATGTATAATTCACAATCGATAAATAAAACTGACAGTACTCGATAAACTACTCCATATTTCCTCAAATTGTTTACTGGGTTCATGGAAGTTTAATCTATTATTCCAAGGCGGAATTGATATTATTAATGCACTCCAATATTTTATATGTAACTGCATAATTATTAGTAGTATGGTGTCCTCCGAAAAGCATAATTATACAATCGATAGCGTGCATTGCAGTAAAATGTTTTGGCTGAAAAACGTTAGGGTCAATTCATACTAAAGTCGAATAATTAATTCACTAGAGTAATCTGACATGTGATATCTGTCACTTTGTGTAATAAAATGGTCATATTTATTGTCATGGTGATCGTTTAGTTTAATTGATTTATAAAGTGTAAAATAAATGTATAATATATGTATTGTATAAGTGTAAAAGTCTAGAATACAATACATATTTCCTTATTATTCAAAAATGTAACAGCTGGCATCTGTCAGTTTCCGCCAGTGAATTAATAATTCGACTTTAGAGCAGAGTCGAAGCGCATCGAAGCGTCAATATGAAACTTAACATAGCAAATTCACCCTTATCTCCACTAAATAATACACATCATCGCCAACGCCGCAAAGGGGCGAACCTCAAATGAGAAAATTTTACAGGAGAGTCAATAAAGGTTTTTTTTTTCTCCCGATGACGAGCTTATTTCGGCCATAAATAAAAATTTGCGGCGTTGGCGACGACATATTTCTTCTAAGATAAAAAAGACGCGTGAATTTGCGCGCATTTGACAGAATTACAACAACCAATTTTTTTTTGTACTAGCTTCTGTCTCGCGACTTCGTCCGCGTTAAATTTCGGCCCCCGACCCTCCGCGTCACACCCCGTTGCTCACCGGCGCTATTACTTAGCGTTCTTTCTGACTTTTTTTTTTTTGTTTTTCCCGGCTTCTTAGGGTCGCAGCGTGTTTTAAATAGCCTATATACCTTCTCCAGTAATTAGGCTATCAAATACAAAAAGAATTTTTAGAATCCGTTCAGAATTATTATTATTATATTTTTATATGTTTACATATCTCGGGACCCTGGGGTCCCGGATCTTTGGAAGGCGTACGAGGGGCCGAAGCCAACTCGCAGAAACCCGTTAGACGCTTTTTAAATAAATGAGGCACTAACCGACAATTATCCCTGTACGCACTATGCAAGTGCACCCAAGGACAACCCCCGGTTGGTGTAGGATATTGCAGGATATGGAAACAAAGATATTGGACTATGGGTTTGGGTGGTTAAAATGGACTGGTTACCTAAAACTATGGAAGAACTCTGGCTATTATTATATTATTAGGCAGCGCATGAAAATAATTATATTTTAACATTGATTTTTAATACATCAATGTAGTTTAAGAGGTGTTTCTTTCCGACTTGCTAGACAAACATTGTGATAGCTCGGCCAATATGCGTGATATGAATATAATTTATAGCCTATATAGCACTCAGGAATAATGTAGCTTTCTACCAGTGATTTTTTTTTTAGAATTGGATCATTAGTTCCAGAGATTACCCCCTACATACATACTTACAAACAAACTTTACCTCTTTATAATATTAGTATAGATGACAATCTGATAAATTAAAACAAAAGTTGTTGTTTATGATGTTAGTAATGTAGTCCTGAGTAGTTGTTAGGGTTTTACTAATGGACCTGTATAAACCCTGATATTTGTAGTAATAGCTACGCTAGGATTTTCCTGTCTCGATGGGGGATTGTTTAGTATTTATAACCCAGACTGGGTTATTATACTAATTCAGTTATTTTATGTAAACAAAGTAATGTCAAGAAATGTCACTGTCAATATGACAGGACAGTGGTACAAAAAATTTTTATATATATTTTTTTCTTTTGTAAATAATCATCTATGAAATTAAAGTGAATTAATTATAAGAAATATGCAAACAAAATACCGTTACCAAACAATGATTTATGTAGTGAGCCGGAGACAAGGCCTATGATCGTCATAATCAGCCCTTTTAAGTCCACTGCTAGACGTAGGCCTCCCAAAATCGATTTCCACTCGAAAAAGTTTACAGCCGTTTTCATCAAAAATTTGGCTAGATATGCTATATACAATATGAATCTATGAATGAGAGTTGTAATATTAGTGTTGTTGAATATGTAAAAAAATTGAAAATGTTTGGATCTCCTGCATCGTTACCAGTATTATAAAATATTTTATACCAGAAAATCTCCTTTTTTTAATAACTTTGTTTAAAACCGAAAATTTATAAAAATAATTTTTCGCCATTTTATGTGAATTACCATTACAAAGATATTTTTTTTATATGTCATCCCCTTTGTTTACATAAATTATCTGAATTTCAGACTTTGGGTATAGATACATAGGGTTTCAGACAACAAAAAGTTTTCAAATGGATGCATGAGCCAAAGTTTCGTAGCATGAGCGTAGACGGGGAAACATCAATTTTTATGACTAATATCTAATGTTAATATCTTTCGCCAGCGACATTAATAGTTATGATGTCATTCTCGAGTTAATTAAAGATTCCTTCTAGATCTCAATCTTCCAATTATGACAAACGATTCAAAACTCATTATTGCAATTAATCAGTGCAGTAATCAGTCGATCCCAAACGGCAGGAAACGGGAACGCAGTAGGCCCAGAAAGAGATGGGAGGGATAATATGGACTTCTTTTAAAAGGATTGGCTCAAAATGGCCGTAGCGTAGACCGGTGATAGTGGAAAGAGGAAACGGAGGCGTTGTCTTGTGGTAAGACAGAATAGGCTTATTAATAACTACTGTGTCTGTTTGTGATGTCAAAATAACAGCTTTTTAAACGGCATTTATAACAAACATTTTTTTTTTACATTATTATCTGTATGTCTGTCTGTCTGTTCCGGCTAACCTTCGAAAAGGTTGGACCAATTTCGACGGGGAACTTAGGCTACTTTTATTTTAGAAAAAGCCACGCGGGCGGTGCCGCGGGCTGCAGCTAGTGTACATTTTTTCACTTAGTAAAACAGCAATACGTTCCTTATTCTCATTATGCTCTTCAACATTTTCCAGATAATAATGGAGACCCAGCAGGCTAAGCAGACGCTGGCCGATATCGAGGCGCGGCATGCCGACATCATCAAGTTGGAGACGTCCATCCGCGAGCTGCACGACATGTTCATGGACATGGCGATGCTAGTCGAAAGCCAGGTCACACTTACGCTATTCCTAACTTACTTCAGCAGCGCATTGCCGATCAAATTCAAATGACGTATGACCATTAGTAAGTCATTGCAATGTAACTCCTATGTCGTTGTTATAAAGTATAAATTAGAATGATTGCCGTGAGTTTGATAAAGCTCGCGGGATTCATTCTAATTTATACCTTACCTTGCCGAGACTAGAGTTACGTTGCAATGACTTGCTAATGGTTTTATGGATCGTGAAACCTTACGAGCTGTTCAAGCGATTGTTGCACTTGAAATAAGCACGACAGAGTCGATTTTCTGCTGTGTTTAGTGGCGTGTGCTAGTCACGACTAATACACTATAGTGACTAAAAGACTGGGCCGTCTGACTGTTATTTGAAATCCTTCGATGGATTTCGTTTACGACAATAGCACCTATTCGGGCCTGCAAAAGGCACGAAGTCGCTTGCAACAAACACTCTAACTAAAAGCGCTTTAAAATTGGATGTCTCGTTGAGTCCTGAAACTTACCTGTTGACGAACATGTGGTATGTAGTGAGTAGTTCCATAGTAGTATCCTAGTAGAAAACATACTAAACTTGTTCGTATGGATACAGGGAGAGATGATCGACCGCATTGAGTATCATGTAGAGCACGCTGTGGACTATGTCCAAACTGCCACACAAGACACTAAGAAGGCCCTAAAATATCAGAGCAAAGCTCGACGGGTGAGTGATCATTTCAATGAAGATTCATTCTTACTAATTTATTTTTGTTTTGTTTCTCCCTCTCCGTCTGTCCGCCCCCCCGTCCCTAATCTTACATCGCCCTGTTTTGTTTCGTTGTGATGATTTGATTCGTTGAACCCTGCATTTTGTTATTGATGATACGGTGATTGGTTCACACTTGTGTTTGTGTCTTTATTCCTTCCATTCTTGTGTCTACACTATATGCTTTGACTGTTGTGTTCATACGGCTCGACTAACATACGGTTGAAGTGGGCTTATTAACCTAACCTTTTACCACTAATCTGTGACTTCATTGGTGTGTGCGTAATTTGCCTTTTGTATATGGTGGTCTTTGTTATATAATAACTGATCTAATCATGCATTTAAATATTACTAATCTCTGAAACATGTTATTATGTAACAAGTGTTTGGTGTATCATAAATAATTACTGTCATAAACTTACAATATAACATACCGTGCAATAACTAGGTTAACACTGAACGTCGTAAACATTGTAACACATGTGTCCGTTTGTGCTTTTAGTTTAAAACATTTATTTAACTTCGTCTATAAGGATTTATACTATGGCTAATCAATGGGTTTTAATATTAATAATAGTACTCTCTAACTATCAATTAACGTTTCACTGCAGCGCTTTGGTCGGCTCCTGTAACACGATATTTATTGGGGATATCTATAAAATCGTATGAACCAATCGTCCGTCGGTGTCAGCCGCGGTACGTTGTGCCCCTCCCCTCCCCGCGCCGAACCCTTAGCTCAGCAGGGCGAGCTGGTAGATCGCATCGAGTACCATGTGACGCAAGCCACCGACTACGTCGACTACGGCCGCGTCGAGATCCGCAAGGCCGGCGAGTACGCGGCCAAGGCGCGGAAGGTAATGCATCACATACCAACTAAACCACGGCTCAGCCGGCTCCTGTTACCTAACTACGAAACACTACAACGTTTCCACCATTCTACGGATCTCTGGGGTGTGGCGCTACCTAACAAAGACTACTCTCAAATCAACAACAATTTTCGACACATCTATGACGTTGTATCGACTGTCAACCACAGAAAACTTCTTTTTTATAACATAATTTCCGTTTCCATCTTCAATTAAAATTAGCAGGAATAATGCACGAAAAGAATTCCGCTAAAATTGTGTCTTATCAACAAGCATGTTGCATGAACGAATGACATTCTCTAAAAAAGTTAAAGCAAGTTTTGTGCTTGAAATTTTTTGTACTTCATTTTGGGATTTATTAACTTCCCCTCATGTTTTAAAGACAGACAATACATCATAACATTAACTAAGTAAACCAAATCCTTGTAAAACATTAAAATCAAAAGTATTCAAAACTAATAGACAAGCAAAGATTGAGTATGAAAACTCCCAATACAATATCATCCCGTTCTAAATAGGTTTTATAAAACTGCCAAATATGTCTTGAAGTTTGTTTTTGCCTTGGCTTTTGTGAACGATGTAAATATCTGAGTACCTTACTGAGTTTACTTGTGAATCATGACATAATAGAGCACTCAGTATTGTTTGTTGTATGAGTAACTGCACGGTTTAATGCCTCTATTTTGGTTAAATTGTACATATAAACAGTATCATTTAAAAGCTTTCAATGTAAATCATTTCCGAAATATATTTAATAGAATATCCTGTATGTTCTGTTGAAACAGAAGTTTCTCTCGTTCCTTTATAAATTAAAATTATGTATTCATAGACAAATCCACTATTTATATCGCCTAGAACTTTTACAACCTGTTGACATGAATTCATAAATCGTGTAAATCTCTTGTGTAAAAATACCGATATTAACATGCATTTAGGCCGCATGAAATGTTACATAACGGAACGAAGGAAGCTTGCATTGCATAAATCTAGTTCGCAGCTTTACTGTAATGGACTGCAGGTGTTGTGACCAAGGTCGTATACAGGCTTATGTCTTTTGAAACCTTCATGGCGTAAATCCCAAGTCAATAACCCTGGCCAGTTATTTGTTTGGTATTTCAAGATTAGAAATTGTCCCGTATCCGGCCTTGGATGTGTTGGTGATGGCGTATCGTAAATTTTCTTTTTGTTTTTCCTTTATTATTGCAGAAAAAAATGTTCATCATAACATGCCTGTCTGTTACGCTGATTATATTAGTAACCATTATCATAGTGAAATCACTATGATAATCACGGTGTTGATATAAATTGTGCGTCATACGTCATACCTCGGCTAGTGTTTTCTTTGGAATTCTTAATGGTAAGAGGGATTTTTTCTCTGCAAACCTAGTTGAAGTATGGATCCTGCGTTGGCAGCTTTGACACACATCTAAAGATAAAATAAAATAGAAGCAAGCATTTGTATTTGGGTTATTGGTAAAAACCAACAACCTTGCAGGGCTGTAGGAGTGGGCGTTGCGACGACGAAACGTTTTCAAAGACCGTTTTGTGTTCTGCGACGATGAAACCGTTTTAAGTCCTGTGGTCAAACAGTCTTCGTTGCACAAACCAGTCTTCGAATTATTTAGTGCGATTTTTTATTTTACGTCTATGTAAATACAGTCGAGAACGCAATGAGTCAACTATCTCGTCCGTCGCGTCGTCGTTCCGCGTTCGTTTACAAAACAGTCCTTACAATCGAAAGTGAACTTTATGTTAATGAAATACAGTCGATAATGTCTTACCTTACCTACCAGTTGTAAATGCTGTCGTTCGTGATGCGACGATCAAACTCGTTGATAGTTGTAAGAAACTGCAACTAGTTCACTCGATGAAAACGCAATTCTATTTCATGTTGGATAAGTTTCGTTGTCCGTCGTCCGTCTTCAAACCAGTTGCAGCGAAGACCGTTTTTTGCAACCGTTTTCGTGGTCGGGAAAACGGTTACGTTTCGTCCGTCAAAAAATCGACAACGACCCACCACTACAGGGTTGTATTACTAACATCATAAACAACAACTTTTGTTCTATGACTTTTTACAAAACATGATACAATTACCAAAAACAACCTTCAAGGTTTCGTTGTTCTATCTAACACATTGAAATTCTGTATTTTGTTGTACCTGTCTACGCCTCCCTTTAACTGCCACTCGACCGGCAGTTTGTTTTGCTACGCGTAGAGTTCGTGACATTTAGGGCCGGTTGTTTCAAACGGTTGGTTAACGTAACATACGTACGTCAAATAATAACGATTACATATACGATGTTTAACGTTCGTTAAATTCAAAGCGTTGTTTCACTGCATAAAAAAACAGATCGTTAAAGTTCAAATGTAAAAGAATAAAATGACGTTAACCAGTGGGTATGACACCGGTTACTGTAATCATTATTTTTTAACGAACGTTAAGGGCATAATTTTGTGACACAACGCTTTTTTTTTTGGTTTGACGATAGTTAGCGCCATTTATGACGTATACGCGTGCGTTAAGTGGACGTGAAAGCGACCCGCCCTTAGAGCGTTGAATTTAAATATTTTTATTTTTGTGCAAGTCTGATGGATTTAAAACTAATGAATTATTAAAATTCATAGAACAAAAGTTATTGTGTATGATGTTAGTAGTACACAGTACTGCAAACTTGTTAGGCGTGCTTGCACCAAAATTTTAACCTAGAGTTAAGACTTAATCTAGAGTTAATCTGACAGTTCTGGTATGAATCTGACAGGAGTTAAAATCTAACTCTGAGTTAATGTTGATAACCCAGCGTGGTGCAAGTGGGCCTTAGTGCTTTATCAGTTACTCTGTATAACAACATCAATATCAACCATTTCTTTTTCATTCAATAACATAGTATAATATGCATGATTTAAATAATTTAGAATGACAACCCTCATAATCAAAAAAGTATGATCGACAAATTAGTATTATTTGTAATTAAAAATTAAATAAATTGGCCTGAAGTTATCTACCGGTAAAACCGAACACCGGGTATATGAATAGGACTGCAAGAAAAATAATTGAACTATTGAAATTGGAAAATAGGCAATTATATTCACCTAGTTTTACGCTAGGCAACGTTGTCGATTGTACTTAAATATTTTCATAGCAGCGTTTTTTATTTTCTTTTTGTTTTTCCTTTATCATTGCAGAAAAAAATCTTCATCATAATATGCCTGTCTGTTACGCTGGTTATATTAATAATAGTGCTCGCGATTGTGCTGAGTTAAACTTCGTGCGAAGACTACCGGCTTGTGACGTCATCACCGTCGGGCCCACATGGACTAAGTGAATGAATTCAGTTGGTTTGTGACCACAAACACCCAACATTGATATTCGTCTGTAAACCATTGAATTAAATGTAGACTGTAGCTACATTTAACACGATATATATCTGGATGTAATTGCTTGATTATTTTAATACGGCAAACATTGTTGTTATTTATGTCACAAGACATGCATGGCTGTAGCAGGTGTATTGTGTTTTAATGTTTTTTTTTAAAAGGCTGTGTTATGATATTACTTAATTATCATCATCATTCTCTTGTCCTTAAACCAATTTATTTGAGATCTGTGTAACATGATATTTCCTAATATAAACTGCTTTTTCAACAAAAAAAACATAAAATGCAAAATATTGCCAATTTAAAAAAAAAAAAAAACAATATAGAAGTGTATCCTAGTTTCTATGTAGCTAGTATACATAACAAATTTTTACATTTCGATTTTTTTCTGAAACTAAATGGCAAATCATTAGGGACAATCGTACGTAGCGCCATCTGTAAGGTGTATTTTTTTTTTTTTTTTAAATAAATATTTTATAACGCAGCCTTTTTGTTGAACACTTTAGCAACGTTGTATAATTTGATAGGTAACCAAACAGGAACATAAATAATTGTTTTACCGTCATGGTAGGAGTTCGAAGACAATATTTGTAAAGTGCAAGATTGTGCTTTAGAATTGTAAGTTATTTAATATTAATATTAGCTTTACTGGTATTACCAGGCTGTCTTATATCATATTAAACATATTTTATATTAATGGCTGTATTTAATATACAACTCAACTTTTAAATTTGTTAGTCAAAACATCACAATTATTATACAGGGCACTATTATTGGAGTACACAGATGTTTCTCTAAATTTTCCTTCTACACTTATTAGTATTTTCTATTAGTTACACTGAAATAAAAACATTTATAATACTAAATAATATATTTAATAGCTTTACGCGGTTTGTTAACTACATATTAAAGTTTATTGAATACCGATCGTTGATAAATATTATATTAGCTTTTTCTCTATTTATTGTTAGCCATTTGCTCGCAGTTTATATCTTATAATTAAAATTTCAATCTTTATTATTATATCAAACATTACATTAACATTATATTCGTGAATAGATATTGTGATTTGATAAAAAATGTTTTGATAATATTTATAATGGTACAAGAACCAACCAAGGACAGCCCTAGATTAAAGCTGTCTTGGACTGAGATCTATAAATTTTATTTGTCACGAACTTTAGCTAACCGTTATTCCTGTCACTTTCGCACAAATGTCCAACTACTAGACGGGAACATGTCTATTGCTCGGTTCCTATAAACAAAACGAATCTTTATGTTGACCAATGGTAACTACTGCCAAACTGGGCATATAAATGATTCGTAAGATAATTTTACCTGTGATAGCTATTTCAATATGCGAAGCTATGAGGTCTTTGCTTTGTTTTATTGGTAAAAATGCAAGAGTTTTTATTTTAACCAATAACGGTCCGTAAATTATAGTAATCGGCCATAAGTCAAAGCACGCTCTAAGTAACTTTTATAGATCTTGGCTTAGTCCACAGTCAGTCAATATCAAAGATATAGTGACCAGTATTTTACCTAGTTTAAGTTCTCATACTTTGTACATGTACAATATGTACATCCTAGTATTTCTTTGAGGCTTCATTTTACTATCGGCCTAACAATATAGTTGGTGAATATCATGATAATTTGTCGCTAATATAATACTTTTGAAGTGTTTACTTAGCTGATCTGTTCATTGTTGTGTTCAGTTTGTGATGCAGAATGCTCTCGTTGGATAGTTGCAATCAAATACAGGGTCAAATTAAATTAACTAGCGAAACTCCGCAGACAATATGGGTCGATATCTAAACATGATTAAACAAAAAAAGTCGGGAGGTGTCTGAGACGTCCGGTTTGTACGAACGAACGAAGTTCCTTTCGCTGTATGGCATAATCAGCCTTTAATCTTCCCATTGTTATGGGACACAGGCCTTCTCTCTGAGAGAGGGAGTGGGCTATATAGCCCATAATCTACCACGCGGACCCATTGCGGGTTGGTGGATGTCACGTGACTTTGAATTTTTGGTTCTAGGACATGTCGGTTCCTTCACGATGTTTTCCTTCACCGCTTTCGCTTTCGCTGCATATTATGTATTAATACAAAGCCATCTAAAGTATGGTCTCAACTTTCAAGTGGCAATTTTTTTTTTTTTTTGTTCTTTAATACAGAGCTATCTAGTATAAGTTTTTAGTTTTTCGGGCATAACCCTTTTCGTTACGTGACGATTTCTGCCAGTTAACTCCTACCGCAAGGCGCGTTAAAGAACTTCGGTTCAAAAATAAATTAATTTCATGATAAGTTTTTTGGAGTCATCAATTGCAGGTAGTGTAGTCACATGAAATGTGTTGTTTTTTGTTTTGTGCAAACTTCACAGATGTAATGGGTTTCGATATCTAAACACGATAAAACAAAACAGATTTTCTCAACTCTTACTTGAAATTACATCACTACAAGCGGTCGTTGACATAAACTTTTATTATGTATCGATAATCGATACCCACCACGTTGCGGAGTTTCGCTAGCTAATTTAATTTGACCCTGTATAATTTTTGATTCGTTCATTTTATATTTGAATTGTTTTGTGTTCGGTTTGACTGGAAAGTTTTTTCCAGAGGATTAAGACAATGAATATGGCACCTGATTATCATTTTACTTGTTACTCTTATTGCATTTAATAATAGCATTTTGATGATATTTTCACAAATTAAACAGATAGTATACATAAAATACTTTTTGGCACTAAAATACTTTGGTGTGTATTAGTATGTTATATTAATGAATAGCACAATACGATAACTGTGATTAAATTTTAATATTCGTTTAGTTGAATGTGAAAAAAATATGTTTTAGCTCAACGTCACAATTATAATTCACGTCGACTTAGCTTGCACACTTATTTATTTAATCAAAAGACTGTGAAATATAATTTAATGCCATTTTCATTATTATTGATGATTAATTACTTAATTATGTTGAGACCTTAATAGAAGTTATGTTTTATTTCTTAAAAAATATCTTTAGTAGTAGATGATCGCCCCTCCAGCTAAGGGCGTGTTACAAAGTTGTTTATTAATTCTATAATCGTAAAACTACTCATGTTGTAAATATGTTTATAATTTCGAAAATTACATTTATATTTATTATTTCGTTTTTTTTTTTTTTTGACACCTGATTTAAATTGAATCTTTGTGCAAGGCAAATGACGCACCCACCCCACTGTATCGAAACGAAGCCTATGACTATATTACTGCAGTATTTTTAGTCATAATCATGGAAATAATTATTGTAATAAGAGTTTGAAGTGTCTGGCCCAAGTGGGCGGGCGGGCCTGTGTCTCGAGACACGTATAAAGCGTACTGTTGCATGCTCACCACTCGTCACTCGACATTCGCCGCCTACAGAAGAAGATCATGATCCTAGTGTGCCTGCTCATACTGGGCATCGTCATCGTGGGCTACGTGTCCAGCTATTTGGTTTGAGCGGCCACTCGTACATCGATCGCCAAATGCTCAAAGGTAATTTGTAAGTGCGCGGCGAGCGGCCGGACTGTGCAGAGCGCAGTCTCGCCGCTTGCTGTCACCACTAGCCACTAATGCGTGTTGTGTTTGTCCACTGTGCAGAAGAAGATAATGATAATGCTGTGTCTGCTCGTGCTCGGCCTCATTGCAACTGGCTACGTGTATAACACATTCTTCTAAACGGGTGAACGGGGGCAGGTTTGATGCGCAACATTTAACTGGGCTTTATAGACAGCATCCCTAGTTAGAACCGAGACTTGAGTAGATTTATCATTCGATAAAGCCATGCTTTATTAACTAGACGCCGATCAAATCGATCTACCATTTTATTCGAGACAAATTCAAAAAGTATTTCATAGAAATTGGGGTTTGAAATTTGCATGATTCGATTGCATAATAATATTTGACTAGGACATTGTACTCGTATACTATAGAATATTAATTTATTTATATTTTGCTACACGGAATATTGAGCGTTGTGCTGTAAGTTAAGTATTTGCTATTAGTTCAGGATATAACGACGCGCTAGAAAGATCTGCATCTAGGAAAACTTTACACTATTAGACATATGACACCGCTATTTTTCCAACTTATGTATATCCTAAAACAAAATATAAAATGTATATCCTGAAGTTGCCTGACCGCTTATTTGTTTATTTCAAAAAGTATTTAATCTACTTTTATTCTATTTTATAATCCAAGCACTTCTTTATATTTTCGCACCTTGTATTGTTTCATGTTTTTACTCCTACCTAGGTTTTTCATTATAATATTTTATCTATACTATCGATAGGTTGATTCTCTTCATTTCACTTCATTTCATTTCATTTCAATTTATTTATTTAGGTGTCATACAATGCAAATTATTCGAGAGCCATTTATACACACATAGGTACATTTTATTCATATAATCAACATTATAATCTAAAGGTCCCTTCCAAAATTGTGACAATTGTCGCTGCTTCTTTTGCTTTATACGTAAACGAAACTCATCTATATGAACATGTAATTATTTTTATATATGTAATATGTAAGATCCCCGGAATTACGATTTTAAAGACCTCCAGATTATGAACGTATTTTAGGTCGTTTACCACCTTGTAAGATAGTTTCGGTTAACATTAGCCACAGACATGGAATAATCATTAATATTTTATATCCACAATATTTGTAGCAATAATTTAGGTATTTAGCGTAATAAATTAACAGTGAGCGACACTCCAGGAGTGTGGTTGCGCTATGAAGCCAGAGACTAAAGCCCCGTATTCATGGCAAACTTTTGTTGAGCACCAGTTGATCAACATTGTTGATGAGCACCAGTTGATCAACATTGTTGATGAGCACCAGTTGATCAACATTGTTGATGAGCACCAGTTGATCAACATTGTTGATGAGCACCAGTTGATCAACATTGTTGATGAGCAACGACAAAGTTACTTGAAACAAAGTTTATATCAATGTCTTGTCCACGCTGGTCTACGTTAAAATGTTTGGCGGATTTACACATTTGCCGCCAGTAGGCTATTCAAAATTTGCCGCCCCAACTGACCTCTACAATTCGATACCCTAGTTCACAATCATATTTATTACATTTTTTTGTCAATGAAATTGCAACTTTATGATTTCTGCTCTATCGTCCTCATTACATCAGCTTTTTCCCGTTATTAGTATGATTGTGTTGTGAACTAGGCGATGGATGTGTCAGTTCCTAGATTATTTTTTTTACAAGCCACGATTTAGTGAAGATTACACAAGAAATAGTTTTTGGGTGTATTTCTGAGCTAAAAAAGCTCAGTCATGATCTACTCAATATAGCAGGTTAAAAGAGAATCGAATTCCGCTAACAGTTCCAAAATCCAACAATAATTTCCGATATGCGGATCACCGAACTTTTCATTTTTTCCTCTGAAAGCGAGGCCTCTTGAACACAGTCGCTTCACTACGTCAACAACTCTCTTCAGAACATTTCCCCAATAAATAATTTCTTCATCAATCTGGACCTGCAGTAAATTGTCTTTAATAATGTTTTTTTTTTTTAAATATTTATAAAAGAAAAAAAAATTGAGCTAAATTTGCCGCCCCCTAAAATCTGCCGCTCTAGGCTCCAGCCTACTCAGCCTGGTAGTTAATCCGCCACTGATGTAGTGTTATTGTGTTCTCTGTATCTAATGTGAAAATATCTAGTAAAAAAAAAGAACAAAAGGTGGTGTGCGAAACTATCTCATGCAAAGAGAAAATTTTATGATTGATGTTTGTAAACTTGATATAAACACTTCCACAAACGTCAAAATTTTTTGATAAAAAGATGTTGTCGCTCGTCGAGCGAGAACTTGTCATCATGCCATGATCAACTCTGCAACACACAGTGTTGAGAGCAACTCAACAACATGTTTATTAAACTTTGTTTATAAACAAATGTTTACAATGAATTTTGTAGTTTTAGCAGCGGTAGCGTTGTGTAGTTTCTGCCTACCCCCATGTGAAAAAGCGTGATGAAGAGACTTCTGTAAAATAAACCTTTTTTCACTTTATGAACACACTCCTGAACTGTGGCTCACTGTTATTGATCTAAGATACATTCTATATTTAGTAGAGCATTATTTTGAATAAAGTATATGATTTAAAATTTTCAGGACCATCATGCAAAGAAAAATCGCCCAGCATATTTCGGTGTCTGCATCCCGCCTGGCAACAATCAACATTCTACAACAGAGCGAATCATCAACGCGTATAAACACCTCTTATTTGTTGTTAGAAGCTCGTATGTAAGATTCAAACTACATATATTCAATTACTTATCATCTGAGATACGTCATAGGAACAAATTAATGTTTGATATTATCGTCGTTAGGAACAATATACTGGCCGTAACCACACCATAACCGCTGGCTCTAAAATCGGTTTTCATAGTGATCACACAAAAAACTAATATTTATTTATGAAAAATAAACTAAATAATAATTTAGTGCGCAATAATCAATGAATATACATATGTTAGTTATACGTACATTATATAACTAGTATCTACACGCATAACAGTATTTAGAGTTATAAATCTCGGTTTCCACTATAATATTCCTTACTATATATATTTTATAGTATCTAAATATTTGCTAGTGAAAGCTGGAGTAATTATCAAACAATTTTTTTTTATAATCCACGCAATATGGTTGCTTAGACGCCATAATGTGCATATAGTTTGTATTTATAAGTAAAGTGATACAAAGATTTGACAGATCTCTCTTTCGTGTAAACATTAAGTCTCAATAAATGATTTCTGTTTAATCTTGAATAGTTTAACCTCGTTGGATAGGTTAGAGGGAATGGTGGAGTGTAACGCCCGTGCAACCCTAAGTGTGGCAATGTTGCGAGGAGACGTTAGTGTTGGGCTGTGACATCAGTGTGGAGGGTGTGCGGGTAGGTGCGATATCGTTAGGTTCTACCTCACCATTAGATGAATAGCCTCCGCGCCGCCTCGCGGGTCGTGCCGGCGTGCGGAGCCAGCGTGACGTCACGCGCGTGACGTCACGCGCACGCTGCATATCGCGCCGGCGTGCCGTCGCCGTAGCAATAATAAAGTTCGATTACAATTGTAAAATTGTTTAAAACTTTCGAATGTGTGATAGTAGATGCAGTTGTTGTTTAGTTAACTTTATAATAATAATGAATTGTTATTGTGAATGTAACTTTTAATAAACAGTAAGAGTACTTTGAACTTTTCAAAAAATACATAGTAAAACGACTCATTGAAATTTTTGGCGCTTTTCGATCAAGTTTATAGTTGAGTGAATATAAAGTTTAATTTGATACCTTTTAAGACGCTCTTCGTTGTACAGTAAACCATAATGTAGCCGTTTTAGCTAGGGTAACTTTTTTAATAAATTTGAAGTACAGTCTTCAGCAATATAATAATAGTTATTGAGCAGTATTTTCCGTTTGTAATAAATAAATTGTAGAGAGTCACTCGAAAATTTAAGCACCAACATGTATTAGCATTTTCCTATATGAAAATAACATTATAATTAAAAGATTGTCGCGAAGAAGGATTATTATGTAGTCGTATGATATTATGGCATATTGTTATAACGTGTCTCGGAGCGGTGCGCGAGTGGATAACGGTACTAATACCCGCGAGTGTCCCGCCCGCCTCGCGCGCCCGCAGTACGCACTCGTCTGCAGTTCAATATTTAAGAACATGAAGCAATGTTAATTTTAACATTTATAGCATAATTAGATTTTTATCCTTAAGAGTAGGATTTCATCTAGTTGCCTTCGTAACAGTAGAGAAATTAGGTGATACCTTTTCTCTGAGTAGCTTCATTATAAAGTCATGGAGGTCAGCCGCGTTTCTCCACTAGCCAGTCAATTGTGTCGCTTGTCTTCCGCGCCGACGCCGACGCCCGTCGCGCACGCGCCGTGTCCCACATCGCGCTGACACCAGCTAGTTGCATCTAATCTCATCGTATCTTAGCATAAGTATTATATTAATAGGTCTCGAAGCGAGGCCGAGTACCTGAGCTGACACCAATCTAACGTTAATGGTAGTTCTGCGCGTGCGCCGCAGTCCGCACTCCGGGAACAGTTCGCACAAGTCACGAGACCGCGGAGCGCGCTCGGACCGCGAAGCGTTTCGCACACGCCGCGCGACCTGCGAAACACTTCGCATCCAATCTTAATTTGTATAAAATAAATTGTTAGAGTAGGTATAACCGAACTTCTAGTCAGCTTTTAATAATCTCTATTATTCTAATAATATCAATGGTAATATTGCAATTGTATCTTCTGTTACTAGTGTACATATAAGTGATGTTCTCGTGTTCAAGTACGCGCCTGCCGGCGGGGCGCGCCCGCTCCGGGCGCGGCGCGTCCGACTGTACGATCTAACAAAACTCAATGTTATCGTAAAGCATAGATATTTTCATAATCAATAGTACTTATGCATATTGTTGATTGGATTGCTAATTTTGTATAAGTACACAATTAGTATAGTTTATATACTTATGTGTCAATTCTCATAGCGTTTTATTACATAACAGACGATAGCTAGTAAGTGTTAAACGTAATCCAAAAATGATTGCAGTGCTGTTTATTAAGCTTATTCAGTTATTTTATGTTATTTTAAATGAATGATGTTTGATTAAACTTGTATTCTTCAATCTTGAATATATATGTAATTGTATCACAGTTAAATAACAAATACCCAGCATTTAAACAATAGATGAATCTTGAATCTAATTCATGAAAACCCGTAGCTCTGTTTATGTATTAAAATAAATTAACACTTCACGAATCAAAGTAATGCTTGGTAAGAATAATTGTGAAACAACGAACATTTTGAAATGTAATTTTAAGATCCCAGTGATGAATGCAAACATTGAAAAACAATTTTCTATCGCCTCATGTCTTCAACATTTTTCCTTAATAGTTACTAATGTTAATTATTGAACGACAGAATTGTATATTGTCTGTGACATGTGAATATTCTTCCTGAAAATAATTAGATATTCAAATAAATTATGGGGTACCTTGTCCAGCAAAGTATCTACCGGCAAGTCCTAGCCACGCAAAGTAGGTAACAAATTAGTTAATTAAATATCTTTTCAGCTGAAGTAATTATTAAGTATTTTCACAGTCATCGTGTAGGTACTCAACATATAAGCAGCAATATCATGAACCGCTTATATCGTGCAAGCAATAACACTGTCTTCACTTGTAGCACAAGGAGGAAGACCCGCCATTTATTAGTGCCAGTATTATATTGCGCTATTTGCTGGTAGAGAGGCTGTATTGCTAGAGGTGCCCTCATGTCATGATACGGAACTACGTCATACCCTCTGACTAGGTACTCACTCGAACTAATATTCTACAAATTATATTGTTTATCAGTAGAGTCGCTAGACTTCAATTTGTAGTTAAATGTTCGTAATTATCAAATTTCCACAATTGTGCTTTATTCTTTCTGACTCTTTGATGTTGCTTGGCGTTGAATGATGTGAAACATTATTATAATATTGTAATAGAGTTTATAATTTATTTTAAATCATGTTACTTTTCATAATTTAGTTTAGACAAAAATGTTAAAATAGTTTAGTACCGTTTTACGGATGTTTCTTGTACCTATATAAGTATTTCAGAATTTATATTAAAGTTGTATTCCCTATGACAAAGTTGTCTCGTAATCTTCTTGTAAAGGAACACTGAATACCTACAATCATTGTTACAATTACAAAATCTTGTATTACGAATATTAACAGTGAGATTCTGGACACACATGTAAAATTCAAGTTAGATTGGTTTTATAGTCATATTATATTCTGTATGTAGGTTATCAATCTGAAATTCTCTCATAATTATAAAATAAACGGTGTTTTCTGCTGTACATGTTGTTTTATTAAATTATCTGTTATTACAATTTTATGGGCCATATTGATAAGCATTTTTTTTTTAAATCATAATTAGATTGCAAACCCAGATATGACCACAACTGCCCGGCTTGGGCAGAGCATCGCCGTGTCCTCACCGAGGCGATTGGCGGCGGCGATCGCTCGCGTCCGGCCCTGGTCCAGGCCATGGTCCGGAGCGAGATTGCATAGGAGGCAGTCACCTCCTGCGAAACAGTAATACTCGCGAAGGAGGAGGCGGAACGTGTGAGGGAGCGGCAGTCTGTGCGCTCTCATGCCCCTAGTTGCCGCAGGAGACGCCCTGGGCGGCGGGAATTGGTAGCCGATTCCCGGCCACTGTAGGCGTGGGCTTGCGGACGGTGAGCTATGAGCAGCTCGCCGTTCGGTAAGGTTGTGTTTCACGCGCGCCTCAAAGAGATCAAATCAGCACGCACTGACGGGGTCCGCTAGGACCGGTGCCTGCCAGGGTTGCGGGTTTGTCCGAATGGGATACCGTGGCCCTGGCACACAGGCAACTAAAGGAACACGGGTGGGTATTAGTCAGTAAAAGTCTGAGCCCTCCCGCTCCGCCCAGAGCGGGAGAAGTTATTTGATGATTTCCCACCCAAAAAAAAAGATATGACCGCAAAGCAACTGGCATAAATTATTTGTGCTTAGGTATCTCTACTCTGTGTATAATGTAATAAACTACGTTAAAGGAACAATGGTATATTGAGGTACAATCAACAGCACATCAGTGGTAACACGAAAACCGTCCTTACTGCTACGACACATGCGCTGTCAATCTCAAATTGTTCCCCTAGCTACCACTTTGTAACAGAACGAAGCCGTTAAAAAAAACCAAACATTTTACCAACTCGGATAGGCTAGGTTTCTTTTGACCATTCGTACAGTATCTAATAGGAGTTACTTTGTCGACCTATGCAAGAAAGTTTAAGTAGGTAACTAAGATGCGACGCGAGCTCGAAAAAATTTAGTACCCCGCCTGGGAAATGTTAAGACTTATTTTGATAGTTTAAAATAGAAATAGGAGTTGCTTTGTCGACTTAAACGGAAAAGCAGAATAAATTGGAGAAACTATAATGCAGGAGCGAGCGAAGCTAGTTCGAATTTTTTTTGTATGATAGGCAAGCAAGCTACCTGTAGTGCTATTCTGTAAAAATCTCACCGTGGAAACGAAGGTGAAGTGAGTTTGAACCGAACTGTCAATCCCCCGATTCCCTAGCGTCAGGTACCTACAGTGACGGATTAAGACTACTTGATGCCCTAAGCAATCCAAGCCTGTGGGCCCCCCTATCCGTATGTCAACTAGAATCGGTCTTTAAACCTTTACCGCCTAAAAACATTAGTTTTTTGTAAAATAAGATGATGCGATGTAACGTACCTTAGAGGTGGAGTAGGTGCGACAACAATAAAAACCAAAGCATAATTTATTTATTTATTAAAATGCGCCTTGCGGCTTTTTCGGGCATTGAATTCACGTACGATAGTATTAACGTCTAACATTTTTAACATATTGGACTCTATGTATAATATCGATAAATTATCAAGCCTTTCTTGTATCATCTTTGTCCTTTTTTCATTTTTTTTTAATTTTTAATTTTGAAAAAGAACATTCCGCTGAGCAATTTGTAATCATAAGTGATAAAAATATACGCAGGGCTGTTTTCACATTAGGGAAAGCTGATTCAATTTTATCATCATGTATTATCTTATACAATTGTGCGTGAGTTTCTGCTTCTTCTGGTGCCCCCTCCAGACGTGATGCCCTAGGCAATTGCTTAATTTGATTAAGGGTTAATCCGTCACTGGTCAGGTAGGATGACAGCTCACTTCACCTAAGTTTTCACGGTGCTATTTTTACGGAATAGAACGGCTGGTCGGAGTTGCTGGATGATTGGGGGCCCCTATAAGCCGGGGTCTTGCAGGCCTAGGCGGAAATCCGGGGCTGTAGCTATGTATGCGTGTCATCTAAAACTGAGTTGCCGCTGGCTGTCCTATTTTAACATGCACGCACTGCATAAATTAAGAATTAACAAACAACGTCAAGCTCTACCAGAAAAGAAAAACTAGGCCACGTTGGGGAAATCCCTTACAGAGCGTGCCGTTCATGCCAAGTCCATCTAAGCTACGTATTCACTATGTTTTATAATGTCCAAAGTCAACAAGCGTTCATCTTGGTCTCAACCTACCAAACCGCCGACTACAGGTAGATGTGTAGAAAGATTGGAGCTTGACTCAAAGTAGATTACGAAAACGACGATACAGTATTTTTTTTTCAATCGTGTTTTTTGTAATATGGCGTCAAACATTCTTGGCAGAGCAGGAGGGTCGCTCTACGCAAATTTACACATTTCTCTATGGCTTTCTGTCACTTTTGGTTGTCAATGTCATGTACTCATGTAATGTCATTTCATCATCGTCAGAGAAACTGACAAAGTGGAAGTGCATCTGTGATGCTCAAACAAAATACTTACCTACGATACGGATACTACTTGTTGTTTTAAGATATTTTAAACAAAAGTAAGAAAAGAAAAGATTTAAAATGAATGCGCCACCAACATTCGAATCATTTCTTTTGTATGATGGAGAGAAAAAGTAAGTATTTAGCCCCCACGCTTTAATGTAGCTTCCCATGTTATGTTTACATTAAACGCCTTTCCTTTTTTTTAGGGTACAGAAAGAAGAAGATACTAAGGTGACCAACGCAGCAATATTTACAGTAAATAAAGAAGATCATACACTCGGGAACATGATAAGGCAGTACGTATTTGTGTTAAACTTACCGCCCTTGTGTAAAACTTACCTTGTGTGAATTTCATATTTATGTTCGTGAATGTGTATTTTGCAGCCAGCTGCTGAAGGACCCGAAAGTGCTCTTCGCCGGTTACAAGGTGCCCCACCCTCTAGAGCACAAGTTTGTGCTGCGCATCCAGACAACTTCTGATTACACTCCTCAAGAAGCTTTTATGAATGCTATCACCGACCTAACCTCTGAACTCTCACTGTTTGAAGAACGATTTAAGGTACATAATGTTTCACAGTATAATGTATATTTATTTTTTGAAATCCTCATTTTCCATATCTTAAACATAATTTCATGACTTCATTCCTGAAAAGGAGGGTTTATTCCCATCTCTTCCCCTATGCTTTTATCTACAAAAATTTCCCATTTCTTCTATAAACACATAGGGGAAGAGATAGGACTAAACCAAAAGGAGAGCCAGGGGAATCCAAGGAAGCAAGCATATTGCCATATAGTTACATGATATTCTTATCCTGTTGACCTAGATCTCTGTGCTCAGAACAGAATGCTTATCATTTTTATAAATTTCCTTTGGATTGTTTTCCAACCGACTCTTATTTTGAATGAATAGTAAAAAAAAACTGTTGTATTGATTTGTACATTTTTCTATAAGTAAAAAAAATTGTTTCAGGAAGCCATCAAAGAGAAGAAGGAAGGATTAGACTAAATAATAAATTACTAAGAATGCTTTAGATTAAGATTATGATTAAGTAAATAATAATAATAATGAAATTATTGCAAAATGATCTGCCCTTTTCTTAAACCTGTTACCAATGCCTTTTACTACCCGAGGAAGGATACGGCTGCAATTTGAAACTAAGATCATACTTTTATTATCATGGTTATAGCAGAATCATCATACAATAGGTAGCATTATCAGCCAAATTATTTTTATCATTGTGTTGCCTAGTATTGCCAGTGCATTGTATGTAGGTACCTATTAGTAATACTTCTAAATATACCAATAAGGCATTCAACTTGATGTGATTATCCAGAAAGATATTCAAACTGGTCTGATCAGTTTGAACTGAACTGACTATCCACCAGACAAGGTGACCAATACCAGATATGATATTCAAACTGATTTCACTGATTCATCAGACTGCATAATCTTACACATAAAATAACCTTCTAAGATTGACTATTTATTGACATACTTGTATCAATAAGCAATGATCATTTGACAGGCAGATGTGGAAAGTTGCATCCTAAAATTGATAACTTGGGATTTTTAGCTTTTCGCAAATATAACAACACATCCTATGTTAAGAAAAAAGTTGTTTTATCTCCCTCACCATCCATACTAATATTATAAATTCGAAAGTAACTCTGTCTGTCTGTATGTTACCTTTTCACGCCTAAACCACTGAACGGATTTCGATAAAATTTGGCAGAGAAATAGATTGCATCCCGGGGAAGGACATAGGATAGTTTATATCGACATACCTCGCGGGCGAAGCCGCGGGTGGAAGCTAGCCATATAAAAGGATGCCATGTTCGAATGAAAGCTTAGGCACTTTAATCACACCAGAAAATATTCTTAACACACTATTGCAAAAGTTAGAATATTTAGCAAACATGTTACAAGTGGGGATGCAGCTTTAGCCACGAGCCCCTAGACCTAACTTCAGATTCAAGAGCGTTCATGCCACGCGGGCTGGCAACTGAAAAAAAATGTACTTTTGATTGAAATTTTATAAAATAATCACGAGAAACCTCTTGAAATGCGATGTCGCCACTGTTGCCAACCCACGACTGCTGTAGAGAATTCTATATGTCAACAAGGTGAATTTTAGTATCATGTAGCTTTATTTCAGAGATAATTTCCTAAATTATTGGCTCCATCACTGCTACTGTTGGGAGGGGTCAGGGATTTTATTCAGTCACAGAAACAAAACACATGATATTAATTCAATTTAATTTATTGTTATAAAACTTTTATATTTTGGTGTTCTACTAATTATTTTAAAAATAAATTAAAATAGGTTGCAATAGAGTTATCATAGAATCATGATTGTGATGTAAGACCAATTTGTGCCATAAAAGATCACTTCTCAATACGCATTATGACCAGATAATGCATACGAAAAATTGATTACCATTCACCTAATTAAGAAAAATATAACATGCAATGATTCTCTTAGTAATATAAAAGATCAAGGATACTTATTTACAAACATTTTCCTAAGATATTAACGATAAAACAGTGATACCATGCTTATGGTAAACAATAATAAATAATAGCCAACTAAAACATGTAACAACAATAACGGTAACATTAAAACTAATCCGTCAATAAGTAGGCAAATTAGAAAGTTTCCTCTTCATCACAGTTCTCTGTTGCGTGACCAAACACTGAAAAAAAAAAATGATGGATTACAAAAATTGCAAGATATCATCATCATTCAATGTATATGACTTCGTAATTGTATTGCCACTTTTCACAAAAACTCCCAAGTAATTTGCAACTTCACTAAGGTTAAAACTATCTTACTGCCACATTGTTTTTATAGCAAAAAAGAAAAATAGACCATGGTGCCGATTCCCTTGTTCACAACCTTAACTAAATTTAAGTTCAGTGCATCTTTTTCTTTCTATTTCATTAAGAAAAGGACAGAACTCGCACTAAGCGTTTTCAAACGTCTTTTATAATGCGCACAGCAAAGGAGTGGAACTCTCTGCCTGCGTCTGTGTTTCCGAACGCATACATCCCTAATCTATTCAAAGTGAGAGTGAACAGGCTTCTTCTGGGTAAGCTCACTCCATCGTAGACTTTGTCTCTGTCACCCAGACCTAGACCAAAGTCAAGAGCAAACCCATAGTAAAATAAAAATAATAATAATAATAACAGAAGATACATTTTAGTTTAGTCCTGTCAAATTAATCAGCGCCTGTCACTACTCCATACAAGTTACTATAAACTTGCGACTAAAGTTACGTCAATTTACGTCAAGCGCTGATTAATTTGACAGGACTAAACTAAAATATACAAACTTTTAACCCTTTTTCCTCCTGGGGTAGTCGGGTTAAAAGTTTGTTGTTTCTGAAATAATCAAAGTCAGAACAGTGCAATGATCATTTAAAGGTTTTATATAATTCCTGACTTTTAACTAGTAGATATATATATAGATAGAGCCCCAAGAAGGTCAGAAGGCCAATTTTTTTTTCTTTGCTAATTATGTTCCTTGACTTATACCTAATTGATATTAGTTGAACTTCTTTCTTTATATTTCATCTATATTAACATAATATGATAAAAACTCGAAAGGATGAATTCGTATCTTGGCGCCGAAGGCACGATTTGCTTTTTTGACGTGGCGGTCAAATTAAAGGTTTCAAAATCAACCGCAATTTCACATATATCGACCATCAGTGAAAATCAATTCGTTGTCACATTAATTTTGCGATAATTTTCGTTCAAGAAACTGGCCTGGCAAATCTTGTCAAAAATGTTGGTAAATTAGAGGTGTTTTTGACGCTTTGAGACCTGGAATGCAAATCTAATCAAATCTTTTTATTATTATTTTTATCTTTTTATAGGATAAACAGACAGATGTTAGGTAAATTACAGATCCATTATGTCCTGCCTAGTAGGCATACAATAATAAATTATGTCAACATGCCACATATCAAAAATTTCATCGTTCATCACATATAAAGCAAATCTTACAAAATAAGAATTAGGTGTTGTTAAGAAAATCTTGGATCGTGTAGTAAGCATTGTCAATTAAAAAATTACGCAATTTATATTTGGGTAGTGGGTGTTCCTTGGTGATGGGAACGGTATATGGGCCAGAAAGTTGGTTGGATCCTTCAGTAAATCTCATAATGGTTTACCTTCACAAATATCGCAGTAGGGTCTGGGCGGCGGCGCGGCGCGGCGGTTGGCGGGCGGCGGTGGCGCGTCGGGCTCGCCCGCCTGCTTTGGGCAGTCCTCCGTGTCGTGTGCGTCGAACACGTCACAGATGTCGCAGAACAACCGTGGGGCCACAGCTCGCACCTTGCGGCCGTTACTGCATTCAATAAATTATAACCATTAATACCGCGTTTACACATTCGTGCGAATAGCGAGGCGAATAACGAACACGCATACATATGTAAACAGTGCGTTCGCTATTCGCCTCGTGACTCGCCTCGCGGTTCGAGCGCTCGCGTTGGGAGCGGTTTTTCGGACGCGAATCAAAGGGCACGAATGACGAACACGAACTTACTGTTTACACATTCGCCTGCATTCAGTTGATAGCTAGCGCCCGACCCAACAGGACGTGTACAGACAAAATGGAGTGTAGTGAAGTGCGAATTTTAGAATTCCTAGAACTTTATCAAAAGGAACCCAAAACATCGCAATCATAAAAATATACAAAAGAATTGAATAAAATTGTTTTCTCTTCTTTTCTTTTTTTAAAAAACGTTGTCCCATACTAGGAATTTCTCCTGTATTGTGGGTGCGTTTACAAACATTTAAACTCACATACATTAACAGCCAGACCCAGAACAACTACTTGTAGGTCATACAAATATTTGTTCCGTGCGGGAATCGAACCCACGACATGCAGAGCAGCAGTCAATCGCTTAACCGCTTAACAAAATTGTATAAACTCAATAGATATAGCGCGCATGCCGCAATTATTTTCACGTCCTCCATGTTCGTGTGCGAATGTCAAAATAATTCACCCCACGAATGTGTGAACAGTAGTAGATCGCGACTGCACTCGTATACGAATGTTTCGTCGAGTGACGAGGCGAATGGCGAACACAATTGTGTAAATGCGGCATAAGAGATAGGCTAACTAGTCGGAGGGGTGGAACTACTCGTGGGTCGATCGAAGCTTTTCCGAGGTCGGTCCGTGGATGGGTGGCCATCCATTACATATCGAAACCCCTCCGTGCCACATTAAGCCGTTGGTCCCGGCTGCTATTCTACTATTTTGATATTTTAATTATAATTTTTGTTTGTTTGTCGTAAAGTAAATTCAAGCGATGTATGTTTATTGCATAAAATACAGAACCTACTAATTGGGGGAAGACACCGGCTCCTGTAACACAGTGTTTTACTTAGCACAGGAGTCAGGGCTTTCACTTTGTTTGTACCTACACATTTTTTATGCCAATAAAGAATTTATTTATTTACTAGCTTTCGCCCGCGGCTTCGCTCGAGCCTAAATAAAAAAAAAAAAAAAACTCAAACACATCAAATAACACACTAATAAAGTTTCTTAGTAGATAATTCAATCATGATGCGAAAGACACGTGGCGCCATCTATTAACATAAGAACGTTATTGTTGTTTTCCTCGGGAACAGTATTGTTTTTTCGTATGAAAGGTACAACATTTCAGGGGGCCAAGTCTACTAATGTACAAACGTTGCAATGGTCTCTTCATTGTGAGTTTTTGACAGATTTGCCATACAAACGCTGTCAAATACTCACAATGGCGAGACCATTGCAACGTTTGTAAATTAGTAGACTTAGGCCCCGGGATGATTGGTTCAGTGGTTTAGGCGTGAAATGGTAACAAACTTACTTTCCCATTTATAATATTAGTTAGGATTTATAATATTATTATTAACATAAACGGGATATTTACCATGTTTATTCATTGTTCTGAGTTCCCGATATTTCGGCGCTGTTGCAAGCACCATGATCACGGATAAACTGAAGTCACTGCGGGTGGGTGTTTATGAGCAGACAAAACGGTCTACCCTCTTTCTTGTTCGTTTTTTGCACTGTGTACCGCTACCACTGTCACTCGCAACTCGATTCTGTTCCCGACACACGAAACTCACTGTGTCCGCTCGCGAACTTTTTTCGGCACTTCTTCGGTTTTTACACAGCTGAACCACTGGATTCCAGGCTCTCGACAGTTGAAACCCATCATCCCGGTTGAAGTTCCTATATTTGGTAATCTCAATAGCTTCTCTAACCAGTCTAGGAATATAGTGGCGTTCTGTCGAGATGACCTGAGGGTTATGTAACTCAATCCAGTGGTTCGATCCTGATTCCAAAGAAGTTGCGAGTGACAGTGGTAGCGGTACTGAGTGCAAAAAACGAACAAGAAAGAGGGTAGACCGTTTTGTCTGCTCATAAACACCCACCCGCAGAGACTTCAGTTTATCCGTGATCATGGTGCTTGCAACAGCGCCGAAATATCGGGAACTCAGAACAATGAATAAACATGGTAAATATCCCGCTTATGTTAATAATAATAGTAGTGACCATGACAGTTTAAAAACTTATAGGATTTATAATGTTTGGAAAGCATGCTAAGCCGTTGGTCCCGGCTGCCATTTGTAGAACTTTGACAGTCGTTACGAGTGGTCAGAGGCCCGAAAGTCCGAAAACCAGTCTTACCAAGGAGTATCGTATTGCTCAATATCTGGGTTGTAGAGGTCACATATGCAGGCGCTCCATGTAAAATACTGATATTGAGCTGTTAGACTGGCTGGAAACAGGTATTTTGGGACGAGGCCAAAATCTGAACTAACGCTGCCCTCTTGTTTTTAAGGTTCCGTACTTCAAAATGTAAAAGCGTAACCCTTATAGGATCACTCGTGCGTCTGTCTGACACAGCCAATTTGCTCCGAATCTACTGGACCGATTAAGTTAAAATTTGATGAACGTCTGTGACC
The DNA here is from genome assembly GCA_947523025.1 of Dryobota labecula. Lineage (NCBI taxonomy): Eukaryota > Metazoa > Arthropoda > Insecta > Lepidoptera > Noctuidae > Dryobota > Dryobota labecula. The sequence continues at coordinate 8,609,328 of OX383292.1, forward strand.
CAAACACGGACGCGAAACGTAAATAAATGAATTTTGAACATGGGGGTCACTTTTAGGGGGCAAATTAGAAAACAAAAAAAAAAAGTTTTGCAAACTGTACTATGTGCCATATCAAATGAAAGGGCTTATTATATTTCAGATTTTTGTTTTCTTAATAATATATACTTTTAAAGTTATTTAACACATTTCATTCTCATTTAAGTCATTTTAACACACCGGTGACCGCTAACAATCGTTTTTCTATTGTGTCTGTTGTCTGGCAGTCAGCCTTAAGGAAATAGATGAAAATTTTCCATTTACCCTATCTCCGAAACTACTGAGCATAAAAAAAGAACAGAAAATAGTTCTTTACTTATAGATTACAGGAAAAAGTGTATAAGAAGTCTATGGTCTTAAAATAACATGGTAAATCTCTCAATATTGTGCATACAAACTTACATTTGCAGTTGAATGGTGTGAACTTGTTGAGAAGTTTGTTCTTGGGATAAATTCATCCCAACTACGGAATCCTCCATTGTGTGTGCTCCGACACGCACTTGTCCGGTTTTAATACATTTCAAGTGACATTTCACAAAACAGCGCCCCCTGTCAACGCCATTCGAGCGGCAAAAGATCCTTGTAGCAGTTGGGGAAAGGCTTAGGGCAAGACAGATGATGCGTCTACTTACAAAAGAGGTGGTTCAGTGGCTACTGAGCCACCTTCGAGCGCCTGCACTCGCGCCATTAGCTGCTCATTCTTGCGCTGCATGTCCACTATGACTGAGTTGAGGAAGCTCACTTGGCCGTCAATCATTTCCTTCTCGTCCGTCACCCTGTAAAAATATTATTAAACATTAACATCAATTTTTTTATGAAGTGTCCAAAATTTAGCTTTCGCCCGCCTGGAAGTCCGAAATCAATCCACGGGAATGCACTACTAAGATAAAAAGTCAGTATGGCCTAACCCAGGCCATGGTCTGTCCGTGTACCAAATGTAATGAAAATAACAGGAACAACCAGAGTTACTTTTTTCTTACGATAGGTAGTATGAATGTTTAACATTATATAGACTTATTTTATTTGATTTTTTTATTGCTTTGACCATGCTGATATTTTTGAATTCCAATGATCTGTTAGTTATTTTTTTTTTTTTTTTATGATTTATTGTAAACCTTTGCAAGCCCATATGACGGTAAAATATGGAGAACTTTATTATAAAAACACCTATGTACTATATCCATGTTTGCAAAGAAATAAATGATTTGATTTGAATGTTCTAAGCCCATTTATTTCTTTTTGTTTAGATTTTTTTAGTTATGAATTGTCTTTGACTTACTTTTCAGTCACAGAATCGCCTTGTCCTAATACACCTATAGCACTGTTGTCATTTTTATCTCGAATATCTTGCCCCTTTACTGCCATCTCCTTTTGTAGAAGAAGCTTTTCGCGCTCAGCTATTTCTAATTTGGCTTTATGGCTCTGAAAAGTAGAAAACATAGATTTACAGATAAAACTACTTGGATTGGAAATCTTTTCATTTAGCCAAGTTTTCTAACATTTCCGATTCTTACCTTAACTTCTTCTTGTAATTTCCCTATCAAGTCTTCCTTCAGTCTCAAGTCTTTGACTTTATTTTCAATATCAGCTTTAAGGTTTTTGACTAAAGTCTCACTCTTTGCTACAGTTTCTGCAGAAGACTGTTTAGCTAGTTGCAGTTCTACCGTCAATTTCTCTAGCTGCTTATCTTTCTCTACGTCACTACTCTGCTGAACAACTACTAATTCCAATTTCTGAGTCAATTCTAATATTTTATTTTCAGCGTCTGTTAGTTTTAGTTGCAATTGGTTTTGTTTTTCTATTTCTGCTGTCAAATTGTCTTTGGATTCTTTTAATTCTTTGTCATAGTCAATTAATGATTTTTTGTAGTCATGTCTTGCGCGCTTGCTTTCCTTCTTATATTCATCAAACTGAGTTTGTAACTGTCTGTTCAAATCTTCGTAGTTCATTTTTTGAGCTTCATTGATGTTCGTTAGCTGCTTGATGTCCTGTTCGGACTTATCTACAAGTTTTTGTAATTCTGTTAACTTTTCCTTTGACTGCTTGAGTTCTTCGAGTTCTTTATCTTTCTCCGTTATTTGAGACTGTAACGTTTTTGTGGCAGTGTTAAGAGATTCTACTTCGGTTTTATACGTTTCATTTAATTTAGTATTTTCGAGTTGAAGTTGAGCGACTTGTTGCTGTGTTTCGCTAGAACCTAACTGTAAGGCATCATTCATCTTCGTAAGTTGCGATTCTTTCTCTTGGATTACAATATCTTTGCTGGAAACTTCTTGTTTTAACTGAGCTACATCTGTTTCTAGCTTAGAGAGTTTTTGTGAATCAGTCTCATATTTTTCATTTTGAGATTTCAGTAGGCTATCCTTTTCTTCTAAAGATTTTTTCAGGTCGTTGTTAAAAGTTAAGTTTTCGTTAATTTTGTTTACGGCATCTTCATAGTTTTTCTTAAGGTTTTTTAATTCCGCCAATGTTTCATTGTATGTCGATTCTAACGAAATCTTTTCCTGAACTAAAACAGACATTTCTTTTTTCAGTACTTCTAGCTGACCTAGCTGTTCTTTTAGTACAGTTCCTTCAGCCGAAGAGTTAGCTATAAGACTTTCATATTGTTGTTTCAGTGTGGAGGTTTCTAAGGCAGCTCCATTTAATTTCTCTTCTAATTGCTTTTTACTTTCTGTAGCTTTATTTAATTCTTCATTAACCTGTGCTATTTGGCGATCTTTCTCTGTAACAATGTCTACATTAGACTTGAAATCTACTTCAAGCATTTCTAACTTCAATGTGAGGTTTTTAACATTGTTTTGCTTTTCTTCCAATGCTTCTTTTAGACGGATTTCTTCGGTCTTCAACTTATTGGCTTCTTCGCAAGCAGTAGTTAAATTATTTTGTAGTTGAGATATTTCTTTTTCGAATTGTGATTTTTGATTATTTAATTGGGCAGTCATATCATCTAATACTTTTTGTAAACTATCTTCATGTTTTCTTGCTTCTTCGAGTTTGTTATTCAGGTCATTTTGGGCCTCTGTCAGTTGATCAACTTTTTCCATAAGTTTCACTTCCGATGTTGCACCGTCTGCTTTTAAAATGGATACTTCTTCTTTATACCTATCTATTTCAATTTCAAGTTTTTTACAAATAGATTCATGTTCACTATTCTGTTCATGCTCTTTTATTTTAAGAGCTTCAATTTCATTCTTTAGAATTGAGTTTTCATCAAGAAGTTTATCATTATCAGTTTGGAGATTTCCCAAACGGTTATTAATTTCGGCACTTTGAGTTTCAAATTCTTTTACTTTACTATCTGCTTCCTTAAGTTTTTCGACGTTTTCATTTACTGACAACACCAACTGTCCGCGTTCAACAGAGAAGTCTTCTTGAATCTTAAACAGTTTTTGTTTCAACTCTTGTTCTGCTCGCGCATGATTGTTCACAACTTCTCTATGCTTGTCCTTTAAGTCCTGCAATTCTTTTTCAGTTTCCTTCAGGTGTTGCGATAACATATTAAATTGCTCATTGGAGTCTGTCGTCTGACCAGTTAAATTCATATATTCTGACTCAATTTTTTCCTTAGCCTTTTGTAGTTCAGCACACTTCTCATTGGCGCTATCATACTGGCGCTTGTATTCACCCACTTCCAGTTCCATTGCTGACATCTTTGCTTTAAGATCATTATTGCTTTGTGTTAACTCATTGATAGATTGTTTCAGTTTTTCGTTCTCTTCTTTTAGAAGGTTCAATTCGTCCACGTTTATTATGAATTGAGAATTCAGAGCTTCGAATTCCACTCTACTTTGATCTAAGGTTACTTTGTGACTTTCAATCTCTTTTATGAGCTGTTCTATTTTAGTGTTACGATCATCAATTTCTTTCTTATGTTCTTCAGCGATTTTGCTGTGCTTAATATTGAAATTGGCAGTTGTTTGCTCAAAGTCGTCTTTGAGTTTTATTATTTCCTTATCTCTTTCGTGAATAGTCTGTTTATATTCACTGACAAGTTGCTCTGAAGAACTTGTGGATGTACTTAGTTCAGCGAGTAGTTTTTCATACTCCTTGGTCTTCGCAGACAAACTCTGTTGTAATCCTAACATTTCTGTTTTATTTTTTTCGTGTTGTTGCGAGACTTCACTTAACAATGTTTCATATTCGTTAACTTTGCTATTGTATTCATCTTTAACACGGCCCAGTTCATCCTGTAACGATTTGAATACTGTTTCGTGTTTCCTCTTAGAGTCCTCTAGTTGCTCTAAGTCTAGTATTTTAGCACTAAGTTCCATTTTTAGTTTCGTGATTTCTTTATTAAGATTAACTTCATGTTCTTTGCTCACGCCAACAACTGAAAAATAGTATAACAGATTTAGTTTAAGATAACATAAATATTTTGTATTAACGAAAAATATAATTAACTTAAAAATAATAATTACCTTTATTTAATTCTAACGTTTTATCATCTACGGCAGCTTGCAGCTGAGTTAACTTAGTGTTTAGGTCTATAATAATTTGGCTGTTTTCCTTATTTAATCTTTCTAAATTCTGTTTTTCAGTTTCTAACTTTGATTCCGCTAATTGCAGTTTCGCAGTCAATACAGACACTTGTGTTTCGTATTCAGTCTGCGCGATAGCCATTTTTGTTTTGGCTTCGGTTAGTGCCTTCTCAGAATCAGTCTTTAGTCGAGTCAGTTCCTCCGACATGCTCTTTCCTAATGAATCTTTTTCGCTTTCTTTTTCTTTAAGGAGAGCGTAAGCTTCATCTAATAGTTTCTGCAGCTCCGACGATAAAGCTGAAATAAGATAAGGAAATTGTAAAACAGCACTTCAAAAATATTACAAAGTTTTTAAAATGCCTAATTATAGATTTTAAGCACTGAAGCAAAATATATTCAATAAAATAAATCGAAAAAGATGAACGTTTCACCCAAGACACTAGCTAGACACTTCTACTAATAGAACTACTCACTATGTGCAGCAGCCAGTTCCTCGCGATGCTGTTCGGCGGCGGCGACGGTGTCTGCGGCGCGCTGGTCCTCCATCATTCGCAGCGCGGTGGCTGTTGCCTCCGCACGCGCCGACTGGAGATCTAACTCAGCTTCGAGCTCACGAATACGATGTTCGCGAACAGCTTTCTCTTGCTGAAGACACGAAAAAAAAAGATAGCATGAAAAATGAATATACTATATTATTATACAGGATAAGTTTTTAACCAGTGCGCAAATTTTTTTTGGTGGTTCAGTATCAGTAATAGAACACATTTCCATTATTTGTTCAATACTTTTTTTTTTGGTCCTACTTGAAATCAGCAAAATATGGATACAATCTATTCGTAATAATACCAATGGGCGAGCGCACAGCTGATAGGTTACCTACCTACTACTGCATTCCGCTTCACTGACCGCGCTGCCGGCGCGTTGCGCGACGCGTATCATTATACCAGTTTCAAAATAAACATCTTTCGTTACGATACCTTAATTTTTTTAGTACTGAGACATATCAAAATAAGAAATGGGTGTATAATAAAACACGTTTAAGTTTAATTTGTCAAAATTTGAGCACTGATTAAAAACTTTTCCTGCATAATTATTATTATTGTTAAGTATTATATATTTTTAATATGCATTGTTTATTAATTATCAAACAAAATCGTTTTTTAAACTAAAATCTTTTCGTAGAGATTTAGGTGCCAAAACTTACTTCCATCGCTTCTTTATATTTCTGTAACAAAAATACATGATATCAATAAATGATCCGGTTGAACCAAGTCGTCGAAAAACTCGTTTCAGTATATGTTCTAACTTACATTATAATCTTCTCTATTAATGTTCTCTTCTTCTGTTCTGAACATGAGATCTTCAACCTTCTGCTTCTCATCCTCTAACAGTTTGTTGATCTTGTCCAACTCCGCTTTTAGCTTACTATTTTCAGAAGTCGCCTGAAACAGAAAATCATAAAATAAATATCTACATTAAAAAAATATTTTGTTACTTTTTATCCATTTGTGACTGATGATTGTTCTGTGATCATTATAACAGAGTCTGAGAGATTTATTTAAACATGTTTTTTTTTAAATTGTTCGTCGCAATAATGGAGAAACAGAAACAGAAGGGCAGTAAACAGAAGTGGTCATCGTGTGCACGGGATTTTGTTTTCAAAGTGGCCAGATGTACGTGCCCGTGATAGTACATCGTCTTCACATACATATACCTATATATAAAACAAAAATGAAAATATTGTAAAACATTTTAAAAGAGGAGGTTACTATGGAATTTCTTGCCCTTTCTTTTCCATATGAAACTACCTTTTCGAAGAATAGAAAAGAATCAATCCTGTGTGTTTAAGTGCAATATAAGAGCCTAATTGAAATGATTTGACTTTGACTTTAGCGTAACATTTGACATGTATTCTTATAGATAAGTCAAACCTATCTTTAACGTCATTATATATCATCAATTCTTTGACTTCCTTAGTCAATATTTAAAAGGTTCTGAAAGCAGGTTCTCGCTTTCAGACTATCAAGGGTCCGTATGTAAACCGTTTGAATAGATGCCAGTTATAGATGCCACATATCATGAAAGGAAAGTGTATCATAATTGATTTGACTTTGACTTTAGCGTAACATTTGACTTAAAATCTTATGGATAAGTCGATAAGTACCTCTCTAAAACCTTAGGCAATATTTAAAAGGTTCTGAAAGCAGGGTCTCGCTTTCAGACATCAAGGGTCCGTATGTAAACCGTTTGAATAGATGCTAGACTGCCAGTTATAGATGCTACATATCATGAAAGGAAAGTGTAACGTTCTCAAAGAGAAGGCAATAATGCTACTCCCTACTCGATCTTTTTATTCAAAGCCAGCTCAAAGAGGCGAAAAGCTTCTTAGAAAAGGGCAGGAAATATTTGAAGTGCCTCTTCCCTCCTTTTCCCCAAGTTATTGCTGTAATAAGAATCATAAGTGCGATTTCTCAGAGTTTATTGATCTTCGTAAAAACCCGACCGTTGTTTGACTCGGGCTCGATGGTTGTTTCGTGATTTTTTTTGTTAGTGATTTTTTTTTTGTTTATTTGATAACTGGCCGCTGCCCGCGGCTTCGCCCGCGTGGCATGTCTTTTATTTTAGAAAAAGCCACGCGGGTGAAGCCAAGGGTAGCAGCTAGTTTAAAATAAACAAAAAGAAAAATCACGGAACAAATCACATCAGCTATCTGCCAGTGAAACTCCCGTCAAAATCGGTCCAGTCGTTTCAGAGATTAGCCGGTACAACAGACAGACAGACACAAAAAAAATTACATTGTTTTTTTTATAAATACCGTATATACATACTTTCATATGCATTTAATAAAAAGCTGTTATTTTAACATTACAAACAGACACTTAAATTTTATTTATTTGTATAGATGAGACGTTTATATATAATTATTTAAGTGCTCGTTCGTTTTACAGTCATTATCAATAAATATGCAAATATTAATAGGTACTGAATTACCTTTATAATTAAATTGTTTCTTTGTATCTTTCGTAATAGAGACGATTTACGACAGCGACCAATAATCTTGATCCTGTCTCAAAGAAACACTATATTCTAATTCCGTTACTATAAATTATGTTTCATAACAATTCTGAGAGCTTTCATATTTATCTACAAGATTTGATAAATTAAATGCTCGAGTATCGTTTTAGAATACGGACCAAATTCCTTAACCCCAATCCATCTATTGGCCATGCCTAGAACGGCTAGCACGATCCATAAAACAAAAGGGAATTCTTCTGAGGAGGCATTAATAGACAAGCCAATGGAATTTTCCATTAGCAACTTCTCAGAAGCCTTTAAGGAAGAGTTTCCATAAAACGATGATACTACATACGTTTACTTATAAACAGAAGTTTAAGGGCCAATTTCACCAATGAAACTGAACGCGATCAGCACATCTAAACCGCGTTTAACAGCTGTCAGAGCTGTGTCAATATTCCCTAAGAATTATGACAATGAGAGCTCTTGACCGCGGTCTAGATGTTCTGATCGCATTCAGTTTCATTAGTGAAGTTGGCCCTAAGTATCAACTTCTATGTTTCTACCATCAAAAATGACGAAATTCCAAAAAAAAAAACATCCCCTATTTAACCCCTTTTGGGGAACAATTAAAAAAAAAAACCCTTTCTTATTACTCATCTTCGTTATACAACATTTCCCGGAATTAACGCACACCACCAAACACCCCAATTAGAATATTATGTTACAATCATAATACATACTCTGAATTTTTACTATTATGTATAAAATATTGTTTATTTATTAAATTAGTGATAGTGATTGTGGAAGAAAATTGTGGTAACATTACAAATCTAAGCACACACAAAAGTCGCACACGGTATGCGTGGGCCTAACGTAGTAGGTACTTCGTCCATTTTGGTTTGTTTTGCATGCACAGCGGAAGCGTGACTGTATTTACGAAGTTTTACTTTATTTTTGGGAAAAAAAATTACCGATATTAAAAGTGATAGAAATCGATTCAGTAAACGTTTCTAAACAATATACTATCGGGGATATCCGAATCGGCACACTTTCAAAACAAAATCCCGTGCTCATATGTTTACCGCCCCTTTTTGCGAAGACCAATAACAAAAAAAAAAAACTATTGTTTAAATAAATTTCTCAGCTCTATTACAATAAGGGGCGGTTAATGAGCGTAGGTAAGCGTTACTAAACTGGTCCACAAATTTAAAGTCGCTCAGCGCGCTATGGAGCGGGCTATGCTCAAAGTTTCTTTGAAGGATAAAATCAGAAATGAAATTATCCGGAAGAGAATCGGAGTTACCGACATAGCTTGCAGAGTAAGCAAGCTGGAATGGCAGTGGGCTGGCCATATTTATCGAAGGATCGATGGCCGGTGGAGCAGATGAGTCCTGGAGTGGAGACCGCGTATCGACAAGCGTAGTGTGGGAGAGGCCTATGTTCAGCAGTGGACTGCGATAGGCTGAGTTGATTGATTGAAGCGTTACTATACCGGCCAAGAACTGCAAGCAAGAATAGTCCTTATGGTCCGATTTGGACGTCCCCGATAGTACTTTCATAATGTGCATTCATTCAGTTACACATTGTTTATGGAATTCTTGTGCAAAATTTCATGCTTCTTGATCCAGCAGTTTAGGCTGTGCATTGTTGTCAATAAATTTAAGTAGAAGATACCTGTGTGGCCTCCTTTTTAAGTTGTGAGAGGGCACTCTCAGCGCGGTCAGCCTGCAGCGATATCTTGGCCATCTCTGCTCGTTCCAGCTCCCTCTCTCGCATCAGTCGCTCTAAATGCTGCTGTTTCTCTCGAAGCAGCTCCTATTATGAGAAAAAAATCATTATTTTGTTATCCCTACAGTTATTAAACTATGACGTGCAATGTTTTACAATCATAAACTAAAGAAGATCATGTTCTAACAATACACCAGGGGCCTAAGTCTACTAATTTACAAACGTTGCAATGGTCTCGCCATTGTGAGTATTTGACAGTATTTGTATGGCAAATCTGTCAAAAACTCACAATGACGAGACCATTGCAACATTTGTACATTAGTAGACTTGGCCCCCTGGTACCTATAACACTACAAGTTAGGTACAACCAAAATAACCTTGGTCAGTCTCTAGACCGCAAAATACATTCATCACTTAATATTTACCTATTGTAAATTGTTTACAAATAAATATATTCTTCGAACTTATAAAATAACAAACAGCGGTTTTCTGCATCATGGCCCATTTCTGGCGGTGACAGATCTGGGGTATCATTCTTCTCTGGAAAAAACAGCGTCTATTTTCGCAAACATAATAATTCAATTAATCTGAAAATAACAAAAGCTGTGGTTACAATTACAATACAGCGTTTTACCGAAGGGAACATTTCACAACATTGCATGCTAGCTTGGCAACCTAATGGGGGATATTGTCTTTGTGCTCACCAGTTGGCGCCACTATTGAGTAAGGTCCTGTCAGTACTTTTATTTTATATATTTTGAATATGTAATACCTATTCATTACTTCATAAAATTAAAATAAACTTTTATTACATTTTAAAATATTAAATGAATATTTACATTATAATGTTCCTAAAATTGGCAAGCATTAAACAGACAAATATTATTCTTCCTCCAAGTGCTACGAAATTACATCATAAGATCTTAAGCCATATTTAATCAGGAATCACAATCTTTACAATTATGAATACTTATATACCTAGTAACAATTTGCGATAGAAAATCCCGCAAACAGTGAACGATCAGTTTCACATTTGATATTTTTAGAGACCTCAATCAACACTAGCGCCTCTAGCGGCGAATTCAAGCGCAATAGTCCCCATTGCGTAACACACTGCTAATCACAATTTGAATAATTTTAAAGGAAAATTGAAAAATTGTCTGCTCAACAACGTAAATCGCAATTAATGTTGTTAAACTGTCAAAATGAAAGCCATTGCTACTGTGTGTTACGCTCATTGACCAATCAACAATCTGCCCTAGAACCATTCTTCCGATCATCAAGTTTTTAAGACCAGGGCCTCAAGTCTGCTATTACAATAGTGTCAGAATGGTCTCGCCATTGTGAGTATTTGACAGTGTTTGTATGGCAAATCTGTCAAAAACTCACAATGAAGAGACCATTCTGACACTATTGTAATAGCAGACTTGAGGCCCAGTATGGTGGCTGGTAGCCAACCAACCTTTAGGAGTGTTAACCGATTCGTTGCGGATGGCACGTTTCAGTGCCATCGTACTAAAAGTATTCGAGCTTTGAATACGTAAAAAAATGTCAAAACACTGTTTTCTTTTCCGCATGGCTGAAGACACAGATGAGTGTCATTTAATCGTATGGCGTTGGGCACTGATCAGTGTCACGTTATTTTTGTTCGACGCCACGGCTAGAAGTTAGTGAAATTAGGCATCGCAACGAATCGGTTAAGGAGTTGCGAGATAACAAACAGTAGGCTTTAAAGCTTTGAGGCTCCTTCAAACAGGCACGACACGCGACGCGACACCGTGTGTCGCGCGATGAGTGGTGCCTTTGTGTCGCGTCGCTTGTCGCGCCTGTTTGTTGCGTGGGTTTTAAGCTAAGTGATTTATTTATTATGATCAGTTCATCAAACTTACCTCTTTAGTTTCTTCATAGAGCAGTGGTAATGTGAGTGCCAGTGGCATCAATTACTAATAAAGAACGATCGATGCGATGCCCAATGGTAACAGCTCCAACTAGGGTTGCCAACTTTTTTTGACAAATAAAACGTATAAAAGTGGTTTGGATAGGAAAAAAATAAAGTATTAAGAAGAAAAAAAAGTATATTTCAAATTTTATGTTTTTTTTGCTTTAAAAACGTATTTTTGTGTGCTTTTAGCACATGATAACAATTTCTTGTTATCTTTAAATGTTACAAAGCTTGTTTGACAATCAATATTTAAATTTAAATAGATAAACAATTCGTTTTTAATTAAATTTATTGATGCTCTATTTCTCTCTTCTCGCCACTTCAGATTCATTACAGAAAAAACTCTTTCAGTAAAAGCTGAAGTTGCAGGAACGGAGAGTAGGTAAGAAATATTTTTTTTTATATTTGGTTAGTATTTAGTTGGTCAGAGTATTGATTTTTAGGAGTCATTGGTGTGTCGCTATCAGAATTACTCGTCATTTTCAGCATTAATATTTACTTTAAAATGCATTCTTCACTTATAAACAAAACTAACGGACCAGTTTTGTACAATTTCGTCGATAATGAAAGACATCTGTGACAAATGTCACAACTGTTTCCATTATCCGTTTTAAATATTTCGTTCAGCAATTATGAATCGTTAAGTACCCATAATGAGTATTTTGTTTTACGCACCACAGTAAAGGTTGACAATAAAGTATTTTTGCATACTTTATTTGTATGTAAAAGTATAAAGTATAATTACCAAAAATAAAGTAGGATACGTTATTATATAGTATGGTTGGCAACCCTAGCTCCAACTTACGAGTTGAAGTTCGTTGGTTCTAACTAGCGTTGAAAATTGCGAAAGATACACTGAAAGAAATGTTTGCATAACCCCCACTGTTTACACAAAAATTGTGACTTGCGAACTAGATGTTATCTGTTACAAAACCCTGTTTTGCACACTACAAACCAGTTTTGTTAATTTAAGCAAAGTTTATTTCCTTAAAACTAAAGTTGAGTTATTTTTTAAGTAACTTAATTAGTTCGGCTAATTATTTCTTTCAGTGTACATTTTGTTTTTATTTTCGAAACTTTTTATTTTTCCTATAAAATACATGTAATAAAAAAAAAATTACAAATTTCACGTTCGTCTGAAAAATACAATCATACACGTTTTATACTACTTGTTTTATATAATACTTGTTTTATACTGTGTATTTTTCATATTTAATAATCAAAGGGAAAAAATCTTGCTTATTATTATTAATTGAACAGTAATGTACTCTACGTAGTCGAATCAATATCTTGGTTGACACAAAATAAACAGAGTAGGTGTAAATTATTGGGAAAAAAAACAAATAAGTAGTCTACAATTCAATGTCACTATCACTGGCTTCGTCGTAAACTTCATCCGTTATCCGATACTCAAAATCATTATAAAACCCTCAAAATACCATCTTATTACAATTATGTTAATGCGAAAAATACACCGTAGAATGTGTGTGCATGAAAAACAAGTCTGTATTTTATTGAAAAATACAGGGGCGTATGAAAGACACATGTTTGTACTTTACCGGTAAAGCGGTAAAATAAAATCTGGAAAAAAAATAATTTTGGGTACCTGCCGTACCCGTAGTGGGGATGATATTTTGTTTTCTTGTCTATCCCATAGTGTGGGGTATCGTTGGATAGGCGAGGCGGTTCAAAAATATTGCAAGTTTGTGAGAACCATTTTTCGATTCAGGGATCCGTTTGCGTAATATTCAAAGTCAAATGTCCCCTCCCCCCGCCAGCTAAATGGTTATATTTGTATACGTGAAAAAATTCACAGCAGTAGTATATTTATAACGAAGTTAAAAGAAAAAGTATCACTGCTAAGTAAGCTTTACGAGTTACCGAGTAATAGTCGACCAACTTACATTTACAGTTGAAAAACATATTCTCCCATACATGCGGTATGGGAGAACATGTTTTTCAACTACATTGTTAAGTTTGTTCTTGGGGTAAATTAATCCCAACTACGGAACCCTACATTGTGCGTGGTCCGACACGCACTTGGCCGGTTTTTTTTACCATGGGTTTGCTCATTGACTCTAGTCTAGGTCAGAGGTGACAGAGACAAAGTCGACGATCGATGGAGTGAGCTTACCCAGAAGAAGCCTGTTCACTCTTACTTCGAATTAGGGTTGTATAATGCGTTCGGAAACACAGACGCAGGCAGAGAGTTCCACTCCTTTGCTGTGCGCATTATAAAAGACGTTTGAAAACGCTTAGTGCGAGTTGGTGGAATATCAACCAGGTAGGGGTGGTAACTTGCAGTGCGTCTAGATGTCCGATGGTAGGAGGGGGCCGGTGGAATGAGGTCGTGGAGTTCATGGGCACACTCGCCGAAGTACAATCTGTAGAAGACCGACAAGCAGGCAACCTGGCGGCTATTGATGACGCTTTTTTTAAAATTTATAATGAAAGGGCTTTATCGCACATGCGATTATGCCGCCCAGGGGCCTAAGTCTACTAATTTACAAACGTTGCAATGGTCTCGCGATTGTGAGTATTTGACAGTGTTTGTATGGCAAATCTGTCAAAAACTCACAATGAAGAGACCATTGCAACGTTTGTACATTAGTAGACTTGGCCCCCTGGTTAGCTTAACAAAATCATACCAATTTCCATTTAACAAAACCTTAGCATAGCTAATTTGTAAAGTACTTTAGCTGCATCAGACAATGGCACAGCTAAAGCACTATTACAGTAACCTACCTCTCTAATTCAAATTTTCTTCATAAAATCAGCCACACATGAAAGTAAGTAGTCCTTTTGAACAAATATTCAAATGCAAAGGAATTACTTACGTACATATATTTAACTTAAAAATAAAATGTTTCATTTTTATAATATAAAGCAGGCAGGCTGCTGAAAAACAACACACGCCATCCATTAGACACATGCATGCATAAATAAATAGGTATAATGGCAAAGGGTATAAAGGAAAATCCATAATTACGGCTATATTATTTTATAAAGCCATAATAGTACGTTCATGTCATTTAAAAGTATGTTCTTTTCAATTATTCACAATTTTACATGCAATACCTAATAAGGTACCGAACCTATATTATTTATGTCGTAGGTACCTAACTATCGATTTATTTTCAAAACCACAAATCGTGTGAAAAAAAATAACCAGAACATTTACTAAGTTGTTTATGATTAGTCAGAATGTATATGCAGCTAGCCTGCATACCTAGAGAGCCTCATTTCTATTCTAGCTAAACCAATATCATTGTTGCGAAGTAGGTACAGTCGCCAGCACATCAAGTTACTACAGTCAAATTTTTTCATTCGATTTTGAACTTAACTTTCAAATCGTTTGAAGAAATTTGACAGTTTCGTATAACCTGTGCTGGCGACTGTACATATGTATTACATACATATACATTGTTGTAACTTTGTCGGGAGGAGCAAGGGACCGTCCCTATTTCTCTAAGATAACAATGCCTTCGGGGTGCAATATCTAATTTTCCGTTCCAGTTTGTAGTACCTACATAACTGCCTTCGTTCGTATACAGTTCAATTTTGAATCCACGTCCAGACGTTGATTCAAAATTTATATCTTTACATGTCGTATATTTTATTCCTTTTGTCAATAGAATTTTTCGTTACATTGCAAACGCTGGCTGAACCCTACGAGATAAATCAAAATAATGTACTACAGTATTGTACACCATAGAAAGGTCTCCGAAAAAGTCCGCGATGGTATATGTCTGTCTCTTAGGGATAACCCACAATAACCATTTTTTATCCTTTACTTTTAACGAGAAATAATGGCTTATTTACGAAGCGATTTTAAGCAATACAGCATTAATCCTTATCCAATTAAGTACCTTAAATACATTGTGCATTAAATATAGATCAATATGGCTCTTTACAGCATGTAATTTAAATGAATATTTTCGAAGATATTACAGAATTGGAGGCTGGCGGATTCTGTAGTATATTTAGTATCAGCATTGCACCCGTGCGAAGCCGGGGCGTGTCGCTAGTCACATAATAAAATACATACCTACTTAATCTAAAAAGATGCGAGGCTAGGTAGGCCCAACCCAAATCTATAAAGTTATTTATTTCTCTCACAATGGTTTTGTAGAACAGTTTTGAACTATATAAATTCACATTTTGAGAGCTGGTGCCTGATGTACGTTTAGAAAAAACCTGTGTTACAGGTCACCAGGCTCCACTTAGTGGCCTCATAAATAAATAGCTTGATAATATTGCCCATCATACACTACTATACTTTTCGTTATACCTACTGATAAGTTATCGAACGAATAAGAAGAACAATAATTTGCACTGATTTATGATTCATATTATCATAGAGCCCTAGCTATGTTCTCGTATCGCTGCGTTCTTTAGACTCTGGCACAGTGTAGTTAAAGTGAAGTTATTTTATATGCGAACAGAACAAAGTGCGGCCTTGACGACACCGACGGCAAGTTTAATTACCACTTCCAATACATTACTTGTTATTGTCTTTTTATGAAGAAAAACTTGCAAACATAAGCGTGCAAATTGCGGCGCATTGATCCATCATACGTTGCTTTAAATGGCTTACAGCTCTGTGTTGTCTGCCAACCCAAGTTTAAAAGAGGGGGAAAGTGTCTGCGCAAGGAGGTATCTAATCCTTCCCCATTGTATCTCTGACAAAGCACAGTCTGGCTGCGAACTGCGATAAACTAAATCCTTGCGTAATGGTATGTTTTAGTGGATACCTACTTTATTTATTTATTTATTTCTACACGCGCGTGATGCCTGCGGATTATTTTGTGTTTTATTTTTATCTAATAATATTTATTGGTATATCAGGTTGTATAGTTAGATTATATTCTGAGTACTGTTTGTTTTATTTTATCTAGTTGCCTATTTATGTTCATTTCTTTAAACCTGACTTGGTTTCCGTATGTCCTTTCCGGGTAACCACTGAAAATCAGCGCTGTGCTGTGGGTCCCTCATAGCACAGCATCATGCTGAGTGGAAGCCTTCTTGTCACAGTCATGACGTGCAGCTGCCGACTATTTTGTTTTGTGCTCGTGATTGGAATGTAGATCTATTTAGTTTTATTTTTTATTTTTCTTATACCATCTAATAAAGTTAATTATCTTTTTGTATGCACGTGTTTCTGTGACAAATAAACCTATTTTTCTTTCTTTCTTTCATTCATATTTTAAACCAGTCGTGCCAAACTTCGCACCATTAACTTTAGCTGTGATCTTTATTTTACATGCTTTCCAAGAAAGTCCAACCCTCGCCTAACTTAGATTAACTTATTTGTTTATGTAGGTGTGCAAAAACTATGTTTAAACACTCACACACAGTATTTATTCTAGAATATTAAACAATTGCGTCAGTCCCTTTCCAAGGTCTGCGAGGTGTTAGGTATTCTCCAGAGGCTGTGGGTGACGGTGACGGAGATCTGGCATGACTTAACACCACGTAGGCCGCATGTAGTCATACCATGTCCACTCCTTGTCTAATACGTATTAATAACTGTAATTTATGAGACTATCATTTGCTAAATTGGTATTTACGATATGTCTTCGTGTAGGCTTGTCTGGCTACGTATATATTTTGCTATTGGCATAATGTTAGGGTAAAAGAAGGTACAGTGGCCAGTAAATCAAGCTACACGAAACTGTCAAATTTCTCCAAACGATTTTAAACTTTAAAATGTTGATGTTTAAGTTCAAAATCGAACGAGAAAATTTGACAGTTTTTGGTAACTTGATGTGCTGGCCACCGTATTTCAAAGTATTATTAGAAGTTGAATTTCATCCAAAAATAATAACCAAGTATTGGGAACGATACATTGAATCGATCTCGTACCTACTGTACTGGCTCAGTAAATATATGTCGCCAATGAATATAACCTCGTTGTATGTCGCGCTCAAGCGCTGGATGTAGGGATCGACCACCCACCCGCATGGGAGGAATAGAGTTATCGATTGCGGAAATGTTCCAACGGCTGGGAGTGTCTGGAAACAACTTCGCAATTTCCGTATACGAGAGCTTCACTTGAGCAGATACTATCTCCATATAAGGATAGCATATATGCGGGAACGAGATGGCTAAAGTCTCAGCTAAAGTAAGCGTTTCTTAATTTAGCATTCCTATGTTGATTTAACAAAATGAATATACATAGGTACGGTTGATACCTATGAAGGACACTCTGGTGCAAGACTTAAAGTTGGGTGTGTAATTAGCTATGACATTATAGCCGCCCAGAAATATTTATAGGTAGCAATGGGCTGTAATATCGAGCACTCTATTTGTGTACACTACAAATTATGAAATTAGTTAGAAGTAACAGATGAACTTAATATGAAGCTTGCGTAGTCCCGGAAGAGAGATTTGTTATGTTAGGATGTACGAGGAGCCTCTATGCATGTAATGTTAACGTGGTCTCATCCGTCATCTAGGAGTGTCTATGGTAAATAGCGTACTACATAATATAGTAGGCCTACGCAAATAATGGGGTTCAAAAGGTTTTAATATTAAATCCACGGTACTCTGACAGAATATTTGATCCGAAATTTGGGATTCGCATGAATGGTATTTGAGTGAATCGGAAAACTATCGAAGATATTATTAGAAATATTTTGTAGTTGCATACTTCTGTTGGAAGTGGTTTTGGTTGGGTCATCGAACTCATGTCATGGGAGAGATTTATGCATGACTAAAGGGATAATTTCGACATTCAACTTGTGAGCAGAGCTTTCAAATTGGTAATTTAGGAATCTCCCGAGAGAGAGAAAGTGAGACCGTCTTGGAATATGTATATAAAGACTTACTACGAGATTTAGGTGAAAAGTAGGTAGGTGCCTAATTTACTAAGAACCACAAAAGTGAATGAAAAATGTATGTCGTCTAGAAAAAAACTGTGTCTTACACTAAATATGTGACGAAAAATTTGAATTTAGCTTATGTCTAGAGAAAATATTGATAAGTACCTGCTATAATTAAACTTAGGCTATAACGGATCTATAAACCCAGCCTTGGAGAACAAGCGTCAATAATCAGATAAATACCAAACAATATTTACATAGAGAATACCCGCACCCATATTTGCATACAAAGATATTCTAATAACCACACCTCCATTCATGCATATCGTAAGGACTTGTCAGCAATATGAAACAACTTGCTACATCTATCTAATCGGCCATTTGACAACGCTATTAAAAAATATGTGGGCGTTGACTTCCTCTAGAATTGGGAGAAAACAAAGTTTTATTTAAATACGTTTTAATATTAAATAAGCTTTGGTAATATTCTCAAGTTTTCTTTTATGATTACAGGTGCCGTAGAGATGTTAAGGAATTTATATAACGGTATGTACTTTACCTTTATGATTTTATAACGTTATTTTTTAATTATCACCGCTTTTGATAAAAATCTTTGATTTAAAGTAATTTTATTTACCTCACACTATCATCAAGATAACAACTTTGCTTGTAAAACTATTCTAAGAAAATTATATGATGAAATGATTATAACAGATATATTATCAAGATAGGCGACTTTACCGCGAATTTCTAGGATAGACTCACGCATGAATTGCCAAGTTCTTAGAAATTTTAATACCTACTAAATAATATTATTCAGAACGTAAGAAATAAAAACACAAGTTTCTTTTATAATACGTATGATTTACCAAAGCAAAGCCTTTAGTTTCACTTTTATGATTGGAGCCGTGCAACAATAGATAAAAAAGTAAAAATAAGCCATCACGCGGAATTATTTACGAGTATTGGCAACACCATTCAGTTATGTCGAGCGCCATAAAAATCTCGTATCGGTTGTGAATATCAAATTACTTCACCACAAATGGACGTAGTTTAGCAGAAAGGACTCAACCTAATAAATGGTAAAAAATTAGTTGTATATACCAAAGAACTCCTAACGGTTGGTTCTTTCACTCAGCAAAAAAGATCCGTGACATTACAAAGGGTGATTTTTTTATGATGGGAACCAACCCTACTAACAAAGTTACCTTCTGTTAACCGTTAAGACCTCTTTAGTTTTTACAACAAATTTTTGACCATAATGTGGGTTGAGTCCTTTCTGCTAAACTACGTCGAATTACTCAGTCAAGGACATCGTTAACTCAGTTGCAGTTTAGGGTTTTATCACACCAGCGAGTGGAAAGCGGGGCGAGTGCGCAGCGAGCTTTCTGCGCACTCGCCCCGCTTTCCACTCGCTCGCAACTCGCTAGTGTGATAAAGCCCTTAGGAAGCGAAGCAGTCACAACGGCGAAAGTGATACAGTTACAAGTTGTTTCATATTTCTCACAAACCATCCGGTAAATCGCACATGCCTTCACAAGCTATTGTACAGCGTTATAAATGCAATAAAACAACAGTTAGGTAAATTTTAATTATTTATTATAGCCATAAAACGAGGGATAAAGGTAGGGACAATAATACACAGAGAAAGTGGTACAGTTTATTAATCACTATTTCATTCTCATAAAATTACGTTTTACAAGGTTTTATATTTAGAAACTAGTCTAAGTTTTTGTTACTCCAATAGTAGAGATTTTTATTACTAGTTATAACAATATATTATTATTAAAAGTGAAAACCTATCTTACTAGCAATGGAATGCTTGTGTTCAAATGAGTCTTTATATTTATGAATATCATCATTACTTACAGGCACTGGTCAGTATTAAAAACTAAGAAAAATGTAAACAATAAAATGCATCTAAAACATAAATGTAACTCAATATCTTCATGATTTTTCTGTCAAATAAATATTTAATAAAACAAACCAAAAAAAAGTATCACAGCTTTGCTATTATGAAAAGGACTGAAATTCTGACATAGCTACCTAATATTACATTATGTGAGTTGCAAGCTATTTGCGGGTGTATAGTCGGAACATGATCATCATTAAAATAAGTGTGCTTTGTACTTAGAAGTGCGCTATGATTGACAAATATTGTCTCTTATGAATTACTACATTGACCATGTTGGGCAACAGGACGGCTTTGGACACTGACATCATTAATTGTTAAGAGTTTAGTTTGTAAGTATACAAATCAACGTCAAAAACACAAATAAATTACTATTACGTACATTCGTTGTCGTTTTCATTAGTATGAAAGAAACAATCTTAAAATTAAGCTGCTCAATATTTTGAACGTTCAAAACAAAGAAAGCCCCGTGTCGCCGCCGGCGCAGTTGGAACACCCTGGCGACACACGTGTACTGAACTTCAGAACACCACTAAGGTTGTACATGTACACACGGCTATATATCAAGCTATGAATTTCCAGTATAAGCTGACCTCTCATTTAAGGGAAATCTTATACAATGCGAGATCAGCTTATACTGGATATATAGCTTGATATGTAGCCGTGTGTAGGTACACTGGTGGTCCTTAGTAGTTTTGTGTAAGTTCTGACGTTTGGCACACGTGTGTCGCGCGCGTAGCCAGCTTACCGCGCGGCGATGGTGGGGTACTGTACCTGCAGGGCGTTCTTCGCGGATACCGGGGTGGAGGAAGCTCGCGGACCACCGACACGCTGCCGCCGTGCCGTTAGTGACAGTGCCAATACGCAACAAACATGAGGGAAAACAACACGCGTTAACGCACTCAACTCACTGTATGGTGTATATCACTGTACTGGTAGATGAGGAGTACAATGATTCGTCAATTCGGACAATCAGCGTAACAATCCCAAATAATTTGCTATGAATTAGGCTGTTAGTTATCAGCCATAAAAAAGTTCATAAGTTTTAAATTAATGCGGAATAGGGATGATGACTAAAACAAAACAAAAAAAAAAAATATTGGACTCGTATTTTTTTCTTTTTTTACGTAATCAAGACATTACGGCGATACATTGAGTTCAAATGTGGCATGACGTCACTTCTCAGTAGATTTTATACGTAGCTGTGACGTAACGAGCCCCCACTCCCCAAGTTTAATGTGTTTTATCTAAGTCATTTTTTATTAATATGATAAAGCAAAAAATACGTGTCTAATATTTTTTTATTATCTGATTGACGGACTAAACAGTTTTTCTTTTTTTTTTACCCAGGAATCATCCCTATTGCAACACAGCACTTGTCCCACTTGACCATATCAGTACGAATTACATCTATCAGTACAGCTGAAACCTTGATGAGTTTCAATGGCACTTATTGCAGTCCATTGGTTTCTCTGATACACCATAGAGTGAAACAATACAACACGATAGATGGTGTGTGACTATGACACACCAACTGTCGTATTAGCAAATTATAAAAAGCTCTAAAAACTGATACTAATGAAGTAATGAAAATAGAGATATACGAAATCTACTAATGGGGTGCTAATGTATAAAATATGTATATTGTATAATTATATTTTAAGTGATAGGAATCGTGACCATATTCGATATTTTAGAATTAGTAGATGTAATAGAAAAATGTCTACTAAGTAAGGACTTGAGTGTACCGAACAGCTACTAGGATAAATGGAATGCAAAAGATGCACTTATTATAAGAATTCTTTGGATACATAAGTCTTTCAATGGAGCGATCAAGCTTTTGAAAGGCTCCAAGCCTTCTTTAAGGGGCCGTGCACGAAATCGACTGATTTTGATCAATTTTGTTCATTGTTTGTGAGAAAGGGAAAAATAATTTAAACAAAATAATTTATGATTTGAAAAGTCGTGTTATTTGTTTTGCATGTAGCTGAAAGGGATTTTTCAAATAAATTAAGTATTCACGGTAAATCACTAATATTCGCAACAAGTTTTCCGAAAAATGACGCGAGACTGACATTTGATCATCATTCTACAAGAAACTACTTTTTATTTTGAACATTAAAAAATATCATCAACATCATTATATGCTCTACTTGCATGTGGCTGAACCACTTTTTTCAACTTCCATACAAAATATAGCAGTAAAATAATATTGAAAAAACCTTTTTTGTTTTTGTTTTAAACCCGTCAGTAATATATTTTTTCCTATTATTTAGCAAATCATTTCAAGAAATAAAATAATCACAAATTATTCTTCAGCTATCCTTGAAATATAATCAAAATTTTATTTAATGATTATACAATAGCTTCATTAAGTTAATCAACGGCGAAATAAACTATATTTTGGAGAGCACAAAAATTATGAAACTATTAACAGCTGTGACTGACACGAATGGTTTAGCACCATGAAAACTGTACTTTTATAGTTACACGGACTTAATGTTTCGATTCTTTCAAGTTTTCTCACAGTCAGATAGGAAATTGACAAAAGAGTTTTTTTCGTGCACGGAGCCTTAAATAAAAGTCATCGCATCGCAAAATGGGTTAATGATCACATGTATATGCAAAACAATTGTTAATTCACACAACACGTAGTTTTGTCGTATAGTACAGTCCCAAAAGGAGTCTTAAAAATAATATCACAGTCCGAAAACATATTTTTAGACAGTACGATATGACTATGCAGTCTCTTGAAAACGATATGGAACTAAATATGGGCATACTAAAAGCCAAATGAGATGAATCACTACGTCCAAACGTGTCTTCGATTCACTACTATTAAGATAAAAATAGAAAGCAGCAATCAAATAAAATTCTAAAGAACTTAAGTACTAATTAGTGAATCGAAAACGAAATAAAACAAAACAGATAAAAAATAATTAACACAAGGGCCAAACCAAGGAGTGCCAGCTACAGACCATAATATATACTCAAACCAATTGTCATGCAAAAATAAGCAATTTCTAGATGAATAGATACCATCACTTTTGCATGTCATTTTGCTAACCAGTCTCGATCACGTAAATTGTTTTGACGTACTGTATAATGGCAAAGCACAGGCCTGAAAGTTAGTTGTAACTAATAACTTGTACAGATTGTAGTTGAAATTGAACATAGAGACCAGTCCCCTTCGTGACGCCGACTACTGCCCGCTGCATAACAGTGCAATTTATACAATTAACTTGCACATTGCATGTCATGCGACTAGTGCTTCCAAAATTACGGATTTGCTAATTACGTAACTAGTTACGCATTTTGATGCTTCAATTACGTAACTACGTAATTACGTACTTAACTGTTTTGATTTTTTAAAGCACGATAAATTCTGGGCTTATTACGTATTTTAGAAGTAAAAAATCAAACAACTTCAAATGAAAAAAATTATAATATTAAGGAATTAAAAGTAAATTACAGATTAAAATGATAATTTTAAAATTAAACTCAAAATCAAAATCGTCAATCAAATCAAAATGTAATATTTTGATTTGATTGACGATTTTGATTTTGACTAAACTCAATCAACAATTCAAACAAAACATGTACCACGCACAAATGGTTTAAAAGTAAGAAACAATATAAAATATGGTTATTTTTCCAATCTTTGTTCTTGATAATATGATCTCATAAATGATAACGAATGCAATGTTCTGTCACCAAGGGAACTTCTTAGTTTAGAACAAAGATAGCCGGCAGAAGAAAATGCCCGTTCTGCTTCAACACTAGTAGGCATTATACATAGTAAATAATTATAAACTGCTGTTAGGAAAACTTCACGACCGCCGCCAGTGCTATCGTAGATACACATTTCAACTCTGATGATGGATTCAAGATCTGTGTTTACTCCAGATTTGTTTACTGTAGACATAGTTTTCTGTATTTCTTTTTCTAGTTGCTGTGCAACAGTCAACTCGTCGCCACAACCATCATTAGCATCATTGTCATCTGCTTCGGAATCTAAACTCATTTGTGTACTTGTAGGCGGTGTAAATTTGAGCCTTTCTAATAAGTTTGCAACATATTATGTTCTAATATAATCCGACGTCGGTTTTGTAAAAGTTTCTGTTTCTTCGGTTTTATAATATTCTTCATTATTATGCAAATACTGCAAGACACCAGACACATTTGTTCGCCTTTCTTTTATTCTTTTTCTAAGGGATACAGCAAGCTTGTCACTGAGCCCATTGGACTGAGCATCAAGCTTATTTAACATAAACTGAAGCGCAGCATCTGCTGCTAACAAATTCGAGTCACGGCGACACAATGCCATCACTGTAGTTTTTATTATATCTAAACTATGATGAATGTTATGTAGATCTTGTATTTCTGTGTCTGTGAAACTTATATTTGATTTTAAGTCTAATAAAGCCTTAAATAAACTTGATTTCAATTTCAGAAATCGTCCAACCATATCTGATAAGCTGTTCCATCGCGTTTTGCAGTCTAGTATAAGATCGAGGCTTTTACCATGCTCTTGTAAAGAATATTTTTGCAACAAATCGGTCTTCAGTGGTGATTTTTTGAATGATTTAACAAGTTTTCTTACTTTTACTATAATATCTTTGTACAGAAACTCTGGTTCTAGAACTCTAGGTACTTCTATGAAAAGTCCGCCATTGTTTTCTTCAATTTCTTCAGTGTCAGTATCTGAAGCTTCATCTTCTAGTTCTGGTTCAGTAGTTGTACTTTTCCGTGTCTTATATAATACGTCCAGCACTGCAAGTTGTATTCCGTGAGCAAAACACAACTGATGGTGACCATCAAAATTTTTGCCCATTTTAACCATAACACTGGCTCCGTCCGTTGTGAATGCAATTATATCTTCAAGTTTCAAATAAAAGTCATTTAGATGATTTTCTAACAGTACAGTTCCAACGTGAGCTGGCATTGAACCCTTTATCCTTACTAGTCCTAAATTTTTATATTTAGCTGGTTCTAGGTCTTTATTATGAATATTTATATTCATATACCTCCGGTTCCGGGTAGAGGTCCATTCATCAAACGTTATAGTAAACCGTTTTTTTTGGGACTTCATATCTTTAAACTGATTTATTAATTGTTTTTTTATGGCACAACTCTGTTCCAGGACAATTTTGGTAATAGTTGAAGGAGATTTCCATAGCCAGATTTTTTGAAAACATACCTTAGATCTTCAGAAGTACAAAATTTGCTTAATGGGATGCCATCCAATGCTGCCATTCTAGTCACTATAACGTCCAAGGAATACTCAGTGGAAAAGTAATCCGTTAGTTTAGTTTTCTTCGATGGAGGTTCTAAACTTTTTCTTGCTTGAAAGCACGATGAAGTACTTGCCCTTTGCGCATCTTGCTCTTGTGACATCTCGCCAATATGTTTAGCACGCATATGTGTATGTAGTGCTCCAGTAGCACCACCAGGAGTCTTCAAAATTTTTTGACAATGTTTACATTGGACACTTTGCCCATTTTCAGCCCTCAAAAAGTGTTCCCATATAGCTGATTGTGTGCGTTTGTTCAAAAACTCCTTATAAATAGTCTTCTATACTGTAGACCTAAAACAATATATAAATATTTCATAATTTAATAGTTAGGTAATACATATAAATAGCATCTATAGTTAGGCACTACACTTAAAACGGGATACATTTACATACGTACCGTGAACTCATAATCAATGTCTATTTGCACAGACATCTAACAAGCAACAATAAAATAAAATCGCACATATTTTTTTTTTTTTTTAAACGTCGCACCACACTAGGAATTACTGCTGTATCGTGGGTGCACTCACAATCATGTAAACTAACATACACAAGACACCCAGACCCGGAACACCTATCTGTAGGTCATACAAATATTTGTTCCGTACGGGAATCGAACCCGTGACCCGCAGCGCAGCAGCCAATCACTCAACTACTGCGCCAACCGTGCCGTCAACAATATAAAATCAACTACTAAATTATATGTATAAACTCTCACACAATACCCTAGAAACAAAGTAAGTAGACAAGTAATGTTAAAATAGGTACTTACATTTTCGTTGAAGTATCTCTACTCGTGTATGGTGATATCTACTTAGAAACTTGTAATGAAAAGCTTCTGAAAACCAAGCGTCAAACTTTGCGGCACATACACAAAATCACAAAAGTCAATAAAATAAGCTTAGACCAAGCAGGACAGTATCTCGCAGGTGTACGTAAGACGACTGAGTACCGAGTATTGAGATTGTTTCTAAATTCACGAAAGTAAAGAAAAATGTAGGGAGTTCCCTTAGCTTGCTCAATCCACAATATTAAACTTTATTATCTACGAGGTAGATCAAATACTTGCGAAACACTTATAAACTTTGATTGTGTTACGTACCGAACTATCCACAACCAACGGGGATTCCCTTCGTTTCCCGATTGGTCAACAATGAACTCTATTCTGTACGACTAAGAAATTAAATCTTGCGGACTCAAATTGGAAGTTATAAAATAAACCCCGGGAATTCGGGGGATACCCACAGAAAGGGTTTTGGTGTTGTCATAATGTAAGTCGTAGGTTAACTAAATTAAGGTAAATTGTAAATACACAGATAAACCCATGCCTTTTTCCCATGGAGTAGGCAGAAACTATAGAACTAAATAAATGGGTACCTAAATTAATTAATATTATCCTATAGTTACGTTATTACGGACTGCAGCTCTTCAGTTACGTATTTGTGAGATTTCTAAAATCTGTCCGTAATTACGTAATTGCGTAATTACGTAATTACGTAATGGAAGCCCTACATGCGACTAGCTGTAGGGCCGGCTATTAGATTCTTCGCAGTGTGCATTGGATCTTGGTTTATTTGTAGTATTCTCGCCCAACACCAAAATATCACAACTAAAAGAAGCTATCAAACGATCAATCAAAATTGACAAGCCAAGAATCGATACTGCATCAATTTATGAAATCGTAATTTCTGTGGCATTAAATTCAAATATACACCACATAGGGGTACGTGAACTGAAAGGGTGACACGCAAGAGAAATGGTAGCTTTTCCCGAAGCCTGAAAAGTGAGTGCGCGGCGGCGGCATCTCCACGAATATGTCGGTACTTGTAGCTGAGGCGACCCCGCGGCTGGCCCGAGTCACGGCGGCCGGCCGACCCCCCCACCGTACCACCTCGCCGCCCCCGCCCCGCGCACTCCGCGCCACCGACCCGCTGGCGCTGCTGCCGCTCGAATCGCTGCGCCGTGACCGCTCTGATCGACTGTCGAAGCTCAGCACGCTCTCCGAGCATCGCCAAGACTTCGGCAGCGTCTCGCTAGCCCAACGTCGAGGGTTTAGCTCCTTACTCTTATCGTTCGATCGAAATACTATATCGTAATAGACTCGTGGCTTTGGCAAAGCGATAATGGCGCAGCGGTCGTTTTCGACGTGCTTGACGAGCAGCGTCTTGTCGAGCAGGCTGGGCGCGCTGCGGTGCGGGCGTGTACGGGCCGGGGGCGGCGGGGATCGCGGCGAGCGAGGTTCAGCCGATCGCGCGCGGGGCTAGCCTACCTGAGCGCCCAGCGACGTCACCCCGAGCCTCACCCCCACGCGGGAAGACGCGATAGACGTGCCCAGTGACGTCAGCGATTCCCGTGAGTTGGAGCGCCGCAGAGGAGTCGCACGTCCGTTGCTGTGGATGGCGCACGCGCCTGGCTTGCGGTTTGATGGTGACCGTGAGACTTTCGAGACGGGCGCGAACAAGCCAAAGCGAGGTGAACATTCGAAATATCTGAAAGAGGAATCGATATCGGTATGGTATAAATATGGTACTCAGGACACGAGCATTTGACTACACTCTTAATTGGTTTGGAAACTATACCTCTTTCCATCTACTGAGCCATCATTTTTTCCAAGAGGATCGTCGAGTTCTACTCCCGCCCAGACACCAGTGGCAAAATCGGTAACACCAACATAGCGCAATGTACCAGCTTTACTGCCGCGGCTGCTGGATACGATGACACGGTCTCCCACACGGACATCTCCGTTGGTCGTTGTCGATATTGATGCATCTATGGAAGAAAACATGGGATTCATTCTTCTAGCCTTAGTTGGTGTTATCCAGGAACACATAATGTGACTAACTACTACTCACTCATCTTGCTGCTGACAATGCTGCGTATGCTGCCATTTGGTGAGAGTGCGCGTCTTTGCCTGGTGCCGGAAGGCGGGCGTTCGAAGACGCTGCCCGCGTCTGAGATCGGTGATGCATCGTGAGGAGCATGTGTAATAAGGGGCACGCGAGTCAAGCGTGTAAGTCGAGAGAATACACCACGCTTTTCTGGGCACTGGAAATAGCGCACCCCCGCTACAGAGCCGTCGTTTTTACCTATAAAATTCATCACCAGTTAGAACGAGTTAAAAATGCAGAGCATTTGAAAAGTTAACAATATTATAGTAATCATACCAATAGGTTCGTCAAGCACGATGCCGGCCCAGTCGCCGGGAGCGAACTGCGTCTCGCCGATATACGCGATCTGGCCAGGTTTGGTACCACCCACCCAAACTCGTTCGCCAATTATGAAGCTGTCAGTATCCTCTGTTAATATAACACTATGATCTGAAATAATAAACCATGAAATTAAAATTGAGGCATGATTAGTGCTTCCAAAATTACGGATTTGCTAATTACGTAACTAGTTACGCATTTTGATGCTTCAATTACGTAACTACGTAATTACGTACTTAACTGTTTTGATTTTTTAAAGCACGATAAATTCTGGGCTTATTACGTATTTTAGAAGTAAAAAATCAAACAACTTCAAATGAAAAAAATTATAATATTAAGGAATTAAAAGTAAATTACAGATTAAAATGATAATTTTAAAATTAAACTCAAAATCAAAATCGTCAATCAAATCAAAATGTAATATTTTGATTTGATTGACGATTTTGATTTTGACTAAACTCAATCAACAATTCAAACAAAACATGTACCACGCACAAATGGTTTAAAAGTAAGAAACAATATAAAATATGGTTATTTTTCCAATCTTTGTTCTTGATAATATGATCTCATAAATGATAACGAATGCAATGTTCTGTCACCAAGGGAACTTCTTAGTTTAGAACAAAGATAGCCGGCAGAAGAAAATGCCCGTTCTGCTTCAACACTAGTAGGCATTATACATAGTAAATAATTATAAACTGCTGTTAGGAAAACTTCACGACCGCCGCCAGTGCTATCGTAGATACACATTTCAACTCTGATGATGGATTCAAGATCTGTGTTTACTCCAGATTTGTTTACTGTAGACATAGTTTTCTGTATTTCTTTTTCTAGTTGCTGTGCAACAGTCAACTCGTCGCCACAACCATCATTAGCATCATTGTCATCTGCTTCGGAATCTAAACTCATTTGTGTACTTGTAGGCGGTGTAAATTTGAGCCTTTCTAATAAGTTTGCAACATATTATGTTCTAATATAATCCGACGTCGGTTTTGTAAAAGTTTCTGTTTCTTCGGTTTTATAATATTCTTCATTATTATGCAAATACTGCAAGACACCAGACACATTTGTTCGCCTTTCTTTTATTCTTTTTCTAAGGGATACAGCAAGCTTGTCACTGAGCCCATTGGACTGAGCATCAAGCTTATTTAACATAAACTGAAGCGCAGCATCTGCTGCTAACAAATTCGAGTCACGGCGACACAATGCCATCACTGTAGTTTTTATTATATCTAAACTATGATGAATGTTATGTAGATCTTGTATTTCTGTGTCTGTGAAACTTATATTTGATTTTAAGTCTAATAAAGCCTTAAATAAACTTGATTTCAATTTCAGAAATCGTCCAACCATATCTGATAAGCTGTTCCATCGCGTTTTGCAGTCTAGTATAAGATCGAGGCTTTTACCATGCTCTTGTAAAGAATATTTTTGCAACAAATCGGTCTTCAGTGGTGATTTTTTGAATGATTTAACAAGTTTTCTTACTTTTACTATAATATCTTTGTACAGAAACTCTGGTTCTAGAACTCTAGGTACTTCTATGAAAAGTCCGCCATTGTTTTCTTCAATTTCTTCAGTGTCAGTATCTGAAGCTTCATCTTCTAGTTCTGGTTCAGTAGTTGTACTTTTCCGTGTCTTATATAATACGTCCAGCACTGCAAGTTGTATTCCGTGAGCAAAACACAACTGATGGTGACCATCAAAATTTTTGCCCATTTTAACCATAACACTGGCTCCGTCCGTTGTGAATGCAATTATATCTTCAAGTTTCAAATAAAAGTCATTTAGATGATTTTCTAACAGTACAGTTCCAACGTGAGCTGGCATTGAACCCTTTATCCTTACTAGTCCTAAATTTTTATATTTAGCTGGTTCTAGGTCTTTATTATGAATATTTATATTCATATACCTCCGGTTCCGGGTAGAGGTCCATTCATCAAACGTTATAGTAAACCGTTTTTTTTGGGACTTCATATCTTTAAACTGATTTATTAATTGTTTTTTTATGGCACAACTCTGTTCCAGGACAATTTTGGTAATAGTTGAAGGAGATTTCCATAGCCAGATTTTTTGAAAACATACCTTAGATCTTCAGAAGTACAAAATTTGCTTAATGGGATGCCATCCAATGCTGCCATTCTAGTCACTATAACGTCCAAGGAATACTCAGTGGAAAAGTAATCCGTTAGTTTAGTTTTCTTCGATGGAGGTTCTAAACTTTTTCTTGCTTGAAAGCACGATGAAGTACTTGCCCTTTGCGCATCTTGCTCTTGTGACATCTCGCCAATATGTTTAGCACGCATATGTGTATGTAGTGCTCCAGTAGCACCACCAGGAGTCTTCAAAATTTTTTGACAATGTTTACATTGGACACTTTGCCCATTTTCAGCCCTCAAAAAGTGTTCCCATATAGCTGATTGTGTGCGTTTGTTCAAAAACTCCTTATAAATAGTCTTCTATACTGTAGACCTAAAACAATATATAAATATTTCATAATTTAATAGTTAGGTAATACATATAAATAGCATCTATAGTTAGGCACTACACTTAAAACGGGATACATTTACATACGTACCGTGAACTCATAATCAATGTCTATTTGCACAGACATCTAACAAGCAACAATAAAATAAAATCGCACATATTTTTTTTTTTTTTTAAACGTCGCACCACACTAGGAATTACTGCTGTATCGTGGGTGCACTCACAATCATGTAAACTAACATACACAAGACACCCAGACCCGGAACACCTATCTGTAGGTCATACAAATATTTGTTCCGTACGGGAATCGAACCCGTGACCCGCAGCGCAGCAGCCAATCACTCAACTACTGCGCCAACCGTGCCGTCAACAATATAAAATCAACTACTAAATTATATGTATAAACTCTCACACAATACCCTAGAAACAAAGTAAGTAGACAAGTAATGTTAAAATAGGTACTTACATTTTCGTTGAAGTATCTCTACTCGTGTATGGTGATATCTACTTAGAAACTTGTAATGAAAAGCTTCTGAAAACCAAGCGTCAAACTTTGCGGCACATACACAAAATCACAAAAGTCAATAAAATAAGCTTAGACCAAGCAGGACAGTATCTCGCAGGTGTACGTAAGACGACTGAGTACCGAGTATTGAGATTGTTTCTAAATTCACGAAAGTAAAGAAAAATGTAGGGAGTTCCCTTAGCTTGCTCAATCCACAATATTAAACTTTATTATCTACGAGGTAGATCAAATACTTGCGAAACACTTATAAACTTTGATTGTGTTACGTACCGAACTATCCACAACCAACGGGGATTCCCTTCGTTTCCCGATTGGTCAACAATGAACTCTATTCTGTACGACTAAGAAATTAAATCTTGCGGACTCAAATTGGAAGTTATAAAATAAACCCCGGGAATTCGGGGGATACCCACAGAAAGGGTTTTGGTGTTGTCATAATGTAAGTCGTAGGTTAACTAAATTAAGGTAAATTGTAAATACACAGATAAACCCATGCCTTTTTCCCATGGAGTAGGCAGAAACTATAGAACTAAATAAATGGGTACCTAAATTAATTAATATTATCCTATAGTTACGTTATTACGGACTGCAGCTCTTCAGTTACGTATTTGTGAGATTTCTAAAATCTGTCCGTAATTACGTAATTGCGTAATTACGTAATTACGTAATGGAAGCCCTAGGCATGATGATTATAGTTTTTTCTGAAAACAAAAAGTGTGTTTCGTTGAAACAATTTTATGTGAGAATCACATAATCCTTTGTGATTTCTAGAGAAAATAGAGTAGATGAAAGTTGATGTCTAACAAGGATTGAAATATATAGCCTTCTGAATATGCATGGCCTTCTTCATTATTCCAAACACATATCGGGTATATGAACTGAATATGTACCGTTGGATGCAAGTGCATGGTCACCGGGGTGACTCGCTAACTCGTTTGCACATCTTACATCAACGTTGCGGACTTTCGTTTCTTTTGAAACAAACTGCAGTTGACTTCGGAGACCACTACGCGCTGCAATAGAAATCCAAGAACAAAAAGCTCATGCTTTCAACCATTCTAAATCTGCGCAAACACCTTGGCAAGCACAAAAATCAAAATACTCGCACGTCTATAGAGCATGTGATGGGTGCGGTCTATGGTGCATGGATTGATTGCTATGTATAATCTAAGTGAAACTTAAGATACGGAACCAAAATTTGATCCACGACATTGTGAACGTAATGTAAAAATTTTACTCCAATTGTAACGTAGATTAATTAACAGATAGGCATGGGAATGTCACGTATTGTCGTGGAGCAATAATGTTGGCTAGAAATACCGTGCTAGTTACCTGATGACCTCCTGAGGCCAGCCTCGCTGAGGCGGCGCGGGTGCTTCTCCCACAGCGCGTCCATGGAGGTGACACTGAACGTGCTGCTGGCTGCGATACACACAAGCGACACACACATACACATTAGCCTCTAACTATTAGACAAGTGCTCCTACTGTTCCTACTTCACACGTCTCACTACTTTTCATAACAGTTCCGCTCATTATGATAATTTTGACATCTAGGTATTACTTAATAATTGGATTACATGCAGCTGAGTACACAAGCAAGATGCGGTTTATTACACTCATTATTTTACTGCATATTGCTTACTAGTAATTATGTAATATTAAGTGTTCAGTTTCGGTAGTTAGCTACTGGCGGAAACTTAACGTCTGAATAAAATTGGTAGTGTCAATTTATATTATATTTGTTGCAATAATAACGAGTGGATACTCACGTAACAAAACTGTAATATAATAATAAATTTTAAAATGTCAAATTGTTTCTATTTCTAAATCACCAGTGTTATTAGTTAGCTTATCCTCATTATGTAATTAATTGTTGTTTCTTTGTCTGCAAATTTGAGACTAAATTCGTTATGGAAAAAAAGCTAAACAAAAGATAAGAATTATGGATCGATTGTAAAACAATGTCACTAATTGATCGTAGGCGAGCGCCTCTACTTGTTGACACGCAATCGATGCAATGCGACTGAAACGCGGAGCATTTCAAACGCGGAAACCGACATTGTTAATGGCTGAATAACCCGAGTCCCGACGTGCTACGGATGCATCGCATACGGCGCTAGCTTCATTAATTCATTAGTAACTAATCAATATTAGCTATCATCATTCCATTTTACCCTAGGTATTAATATTTTACTCCTTCTCATGCACTGAACCTGATTTCTGTTCAGGTCGAATGTAAGTCTGAATTCAGGCTAGGAATCAATTGAATGTTTCGCTGTTATGAAATTAGATTTCCTAATGGTTATGTTGTCACAAAACAAATTACGCCTAGTTATATCTCCTTACAGCATATATTGTGGTAATGCCGTACCCTAGCGCTAAAAACCATCACCATGTTACTATTTACATTATTTACAGCGCATGCCACCACCTCCACAGTTACTCTACTGTTATTAGTAGTGACCAACTTACTAGATGCCTTGCGGTGTGATCGTGGTCTCTCCGGCAGAATGCTAGAGACTTCGTCCTCCTCAGCTTCAATTAAATCTGCCCCATTTCGTCCAGACAGAAGAGTGAAATTATGAATAAGTGACATTAAAACTATGTACAGATAGAACGATAATGAGAGGTGATGATATCGTGTATTGTGCGTGCTTGAAGTTCATACACGAGAAGCATGGAGCATGCACGCTTCATGCAATCATAAATAAAATAAAAATCTTAATAGTTTCAACCTTGGACATGCTGGAACTCACCTGATAAATGTTTTCTCGAAGAGTCGTCACTGAGCTTCCTCAGCGTGTCCGTGGAACTGCCGTCTACGACAACAAAAACAAAGACACATAAAGCAAAAAATAAAAACATGCCGACAAAAAATACAGAGATGATATAGAATTATCTTGAGACAGATGGTAGAATTAGTTTACATGAATCCGTACATTGCACTCGACATGATCACAAGAAAAGGATGGTATTTTGATATGTTTAATGATAAAAGAGATGGTTTTCGACATTTAGGCAGAGTTTGATAAATCCACATAACTTGGAGCGTGTGAAACACCCACTGTAGACTATAAACACAAGGCACAACTGGTATCTACGTCCACACATTTGAGTAGGCTCACAACTGTGGTGGGTGATGATAATGTTATAACTTCAAAGTTGTTTACTCAAGAAAATTGATTACTGTTTCGATTTGTAATGTTCAATTAGTGCTATTGATCAAATAGAAGTATGTAATATCCATCAAGTTAGAAGTAGAGTTGACAAGTAATAGGTACCTATATTCCAATATAATTATTACGTTGGATCGATGCCGATGGTGACACAACACTTGAACTTGTAGTGATCCGAGCTATGCTTCGACACGTGTGAAGCCGACTGGTAGTAGCGTATGTCCGGCACTGATCGTCCGAAGCCTGATTAATCATCAGAGACAATTGCGCAGCGGAGCGGCCTTGTGGACGCGCGTGGGCTTTACATCATAACCGAGTGGTGTGACAAGTGGCTCATCTCCCTGCACGAGGAAGTAAGTAAAGCACTATTAGAAAGTGAACTCTCTTCAATGGACATGCAATGCATTATGACGTCGACGCACTAAAATGTAAATGACATCGTTATTTAGACAGTGACAAAAATCTGAATAGACAATTTATCGCTCGCAAAGTTAAATACAATTAGATATAATTTTTTGCAAATTAAATAAACTGTCGTGTGTGAACTATAATTTGCAGCAATTTGCGACTGATTACGTTATAATCAATAACAGTGATCAATCAAACTACATGCTATAATTAAAATATGCAGTGTGCAATCATCACGCACCTGTTCCGTAAACCCCGACGCTTTTCCGCGTAGGTATATATTGCATTTGATTGGTCGTATTATACATGCGATCACATCATCTAATGACACTAATTTCCTAACCAAACGTATGGCTGTAATAAAGCATCGTGACATAATCAATTCAAATGAAACTTGTCTGGGCAAATTAAAGCTAGACCACAGTGCACTGCAGACACTAATAAATTATAAACTCTTTAATAGGCTGCGACGAGGGGTTCCTTTGATTATATTCACAGTTGCAAGTTTTCCCATTATTACTGCGAACGGTTTCAGTCTATCTAAGGATTACTTATATATTTTGCGTGTTTTTCTTGATAGCAATACGGTTTATTGCGTTGTTAACTTGCAGACGTACACAATAACATTAAAAAACAAGTGATTTATCTACGACCTTCGGAAGGACGTCGTATAACCACTTTTGTGGCTTGACGACTCGTGCAACGTGGTCATCGTGATAACACAATATGTATTAAAAAATACTCGTAATTGTTGAAAATATCGTCTCGTTTCCTATCATTGGTGTTGATGCGGAAATATTGTTTAAGCTATTTGTCCATATTTCGTGGCCACATTAAATTTAATTGGCGACATTAACATAACAAGAAGGATTTTTTCGGACAAATGACGGACTTCTTTTGTCATGTAAAGAGGTACATTTGTCATTACTATTGAATACATTCCATACTTTGACAATGAGCTTATGATTCAATTGTGGCAAGGACAAACTGTTCTGAAGTAGTTGAGAAACAGTTGGATATAAAAGACAAAATTAATGTTCATGCAATAAACAGCGAGAGATAACCTTTCGATAGCGTTTTTAAAAACAACCATGTTATTAATACAATGGTATCACAGCAGGTGCTATTATGTGACAAAGTTTGATCCCACGCTAATGTTCGTGTTCTCCCGCCATACCTCATCGCGGGGGCGACCTTATTCAGTTCTAAATATTCCCCTCCTGTGAATCATGTATACCGCTTAAATTATCATGTAATAACCAACAGTTACAACTTTTAGGTCACTCTACTGAGAAGTTTCAAGCACTTCAAACAACGCTTCTGAAAACGATCCAACTTCACCAGAAATGTTCTAGTTCACAGTATTGAATTGTGTATTTATGCGTAAACCTTGTCAGCTGCAGACTTATCCCTATTACATCATGAACCTTTTACCACACTTTTGTATCGTCAGCGAAATGTAGGTTTATGAAATTATGACACATTGATCAGCTTAAAATCCTTCGGGAATTCTTTGCGGTATTTCTACATTTTTGTGGTATAGAAAAGGGCATGCATAAATTGTTTATTATTCCACGCAAGCTATGGAGTCGAGTACGGGAAACGGGTTACCACGGGCGGCACTTCTGGCAACCGGTCTTTGCAGCACTAATGCGATCTTTGAACTTCGCGGGTTATTTACTTCTTGTGATTTCAGACCATATCGGCAATTTTTCGACCGACCAAACTGGGGCATAGTCTAAAGCTAATAAGGAAACAATATTAACATTTAAAAAGGATGTCGAAAAAGGACCGCGAAAAATGTTTTCCATAGGAAAGAAAAAAACTTTTTGAACTGGATTTTTAAGAGAATTTTAAGCTGTTTCTATTTAGAAATGCTTCTAGGCATATTCGCTGATGTGATAAGTCTTGGAACAATAATGAAACCACAGGAAATTTTCGTGATTAGGTGGTGTCAGATCGTGGAAAATACTCAATTATATCTACTATCGACATTAACATCCGTGCTGTGAATACCTCTGATCACAAATATGATGTAACTGGCAAAAAAAGCAAGTTCATTATTTATCTATTTTATTAGCATACCGTGGATAACTCGGCAACGCAGTGCGGCGAAAAACTTTTTGGTACGACATTGGTTTTTGTGGTCAAGTTCAAGTTGATGTAGTACTTACACGTGTGCGAGATAAAAACAAGCAGATTAGAAATTAAATATTTATTTAATTTCTTGTAGGTTTTGTACCGATGTAAGTATGTACTTTAGTATAATGTACCGCGACTGGGTAAATAAAATTCAAGGCATTACATGAGTACCTCCAAAGGCTTGATACATTGACAACAAGAGACGTCACCGGCTTGTGAAACCAAGAATTTCTATAGAGTTAATCAGTGAGTAAGTTTTTCATTATAGTGATAATAATCCGATAGTGTTATTATTTTCATACAAACAATATTAAATTAAAATAAGAACTGAAATATCCGTCACAGATAACATATTGTTTTAAAAAAAAACTGACGATACCGTGTGTATAGGTACTGTATACCTATTCTTAATTACAAGCACTTGAATAACCATTTACTTAAATTACTTTTATAACATGTTTTTAGTTCACTCCTTAGTTCGGGCCGCAAATTAAAATGTAGTTAGCATCAAGTGTTCCAATTAATCGAGCTGTGTAGGTATCACACTTTCCCGCCGAATAGACACTAATTCGTCAATTAAGGACAATTTTGCGGTCAACATGAGAGCTTGCCGCGCAATTGATGCAACGAAGCAACAAGCTGTTGCAAGACAGATGCAGTCCTCAATGGCAATTACTTAGTTTAGTTAATAGGACATGTGAATCTGGCTTCGTTAAAAGATTTCACGATAATAAAGATCTATGTACCTACACATTTCATGTCAAATGCCCATGTAACACCCACTCTTATGAATATCGGAGACGCTACACTCGAAGTTGTGGACGAGTATGTTTATTATAGAACAAACTGTCCAGTTAGGTAGGTCCAACTTCGAGAAAGAGGTCAATCGTCGAATCCGATTCGGCTAAACAGCGTTCGGGAAGCTATACGCAATATCTTCTCGTCCCACATACCGCAGTGTCTCAAGACGAAAGTCTTTGACCAGTGCGTGTTGCCAGTGATGACCTATTGGAACTGAAACGTGGTCGCTCACAAATCTCACAATGGGCCTTATTAGAAGGCTAGAAGTCACCCAAAGGGCAATGGACAGGGCTATGCTTGGAGTTTCCCTACGTGATCGAATCAGAAATGAAGAGATCCGCAGGAGAACCAAGGTAACCGACATATCTCGAAGAATTGCCAAACTTAAGTGGCAATGGGCAGGGCACATTGCTCGCAGAACAGCCGTTGAGGCCGTTGAGGTCGAAAGGTGTGGCGACCGCGTACCGGAAAACGTAGCGTGGGAAGGCCTCCCAGAAGACCTAGTGAAAGCAGCAGAAATCCGCTGGATGCGGGAAGCACAGAACCGGTCGAAGTGGCGGTGCTTGGGGGAGGCCTATGTCCAGCAGTGGACGTCTTTCGGCTGAAATGATGATGATGATGATATACCTACACGAAAATAGCGATCTACCATGTAGTCTCGAAATTGCACGAACTTTTACAACGATACCGCAGTAACCGAAGTCAGTTCATTGATAAAATAATGCATTTACTCGTGCTTATATCTCACGCACGGTATAATAACCACAAGACTTGTTGCGTGATGTTCGGATATCACTCCATATTCTCATTTCCTACCTTTCTCTTATCGCATATGAAAACCTTTACTTTGAGGTAAAAATCAAGGGAAAGAAACTTCAAAATGATTATTACCATGTCAATTATGTTATTTAGGCACTATATTAGATATAGTTCACTAAACTTTGCAACGGAAATACTCAGTGCGACCGAGTTGGCTGACAGACTGCTGCCGCGATCCTCGCTATGTATAACGCAATGATGAGAAATGGCAACAAGATCGTATCTACAGCGATGTCAATAAACACCAATGAATCATCGACTTCATATTTTAAGCAATTAATTGTGGAAACATATCATAACTGAAATATTTATTGGCTGCGAGGCTTTATGAGAAAAAATGATGGCTATACATGAGTCATCAGCAGGTATGGGGACAATGTTGCTCCTACCTTATACCATCACGCCGCGTAAACAGAAAGACGCGAAACGCCAATTTGTATTCACTGGCAAATGACAATAAAGACTGATCATACCATATACGGCATATTTTAAACCGAAAGCAGTATTTCACGAATTAAAAGAGGACTCCACTTTAACATCTGACCAAAATAACAGATAAGTTATGTCACTCACCGCTCTGATGTTTATTACCACCCGAAACTCTTCCACGATTTATTAACCATTGTTTTAATCTTGGTAATTGCCAATGATGGAGATGCCAATGCTATCAATAAGATCATTCAAGTAGTAGCTCTATCTGTGGCTAGATAACGGACTCCTAGTTGTATCAAATCAAACTGGGTCAGTTAACAGATAGCATAGATATAGAGTAAATTGAATGCAAATCTAGTGTTTACATAGAATGCGACTGTCACGGTTGATTCGCTTAAACGGAGCGTGGCTCGTTTGTAGAAGTTATCTATTTAATAGATCAACATCGCCATTACAAATAATTAATCCCATTAAAATGAATAATGTAGTAGTAAAGATTGATCGAGACCACAGCCCTATAGGATTCCTATAATAGGAGCGCATATGGAATGAAATTCGATCTACAATCAGGACACGTTCGCTCCCGCTACGATAATGGCGCGTAATGAGCCGCACAACACCACACCTGGCATGCTAATTGTGGATCGTCACACACGCTAAATGATGATAATTAATCCGAAAGAAGCAGTAAGTGGAGTGTAAGGAATACCAATCCGGCAGTGAAGATCGAGCCTTTCGCTCCATACAAAAACTTATAAATACGTAGAAAGTTGTACTCAAGAATCGGCTTAAATAGTTATGTAGTTTCACCAAATCATTGCTGCTCCAGAAACGAGATGGAAAATATCAATTGTTTATTAAATAACGGTGAAGAACGCTTTTGTTTTGAAATACTAGTCAGTAAGTGGTGCTTAATGCGAAAAATTCTTACTGAAATTCTGCTCGTGAATAAGCTACGAATAGTTTGCGAAGAGGATTAATTCCTGACATGGTGACATATAATAAGTGTCGTTTACCTTAAAAACAAGTTGTTGCCAAAAGATTAAGAATAAGGAAACACACACGGTTCGAGAACTGGTTACCATGACAAAAGTCACGACCTGTGCATCAATTTAGGAATTTACAATAATAGAACTAACGGAGAAGATGCCATCATAGCCAAATTTGACATAAGATTTGAATTTCAAATGCTACCAGAATCGCCTAGAATAAATAACACATTTGTAAATGTTACTAATCAAACTAATTCTACATACTTACTTTTTTATATTAATTATGATGAGCGATCCGATTTTAACGTGACAACCAAAACGTTTGTAAGGTACTCTGAATACTTATATAATGCGCATACCATTTCAAACAGTTACTTGCATTATTAAGCTTGATATCTGTAATGCAACTGGCATTGGCATTACTAGAAGCTAAACAGTTAGGTGTGGGCCTAGTCACGAAGTTCTCACGGCTGGAGATATACCGATGCCTATCTGGCTCATGATAAATGCATCAAATAACGCTCAGCTTGCAGGGCGTGGAAAACACTGAAATTATCTTTACTTACTACACAGTACGCTGGAAATCCTATCTATTAAGACTGATATTCAGGTTTAGATATCACGCGATGCTATACCTTACAAGTTGGATTTATCAACAAATTATCATTACCTAATGCTTTCTGTTAACATTCAAGTGCTAATTAATATTATTTTGGTAAATATGCAAAACAGTCGCCCGCGTGTCAACTTTTGAACCACGCGGATGGAATGATGATGACATCAATTTTGTGTACAAAAACATATCTTGTCGGAGCAGATTCTGGGGCAAACCCTTTAGCCATGGCTAAAGCTTCGTTAGCACATATGTGTACTACAGGTAAACAAGGTGAATCAGCGGTGTTACTACATGCTCGAAGAATGGATACATGGAATTGAAGCCTCGGTTGGCTTAACACCTGTGTATACAAAGTCGCATAAGTTACGTGACAATTAGAGAATCAGTATGGTGAATTTATCGTCAATTTTTTTTTCTGCCTAATATTTTTAAAATTAAAACACAGGTTTTCATTGAGAAGAATATCACAAGAGAGAGGAAATTGGAATTCCTAAACACTTGGTACCTTGAACTTGAGCGCGTCTCAAACACTCTACTGACGTAAGTGCTTTGTCAATAAAACAATTTACACTGTCGTGTCTACTTGAACACCCGCCTACAATTTGAATAGATAATAGATTACATAAATCACTATACCAAAGCTGATACACGTGGTCTAAGTATAGTTACAAATTATGTAACATAACAATAATGTAAATCAATCAGACATGTTTGATAACTTCAATGGACAAAAATAATGAAGAATTTATTGATGTCTTTCACTCCTATAGTTTTTCTTTACATTCCCATTTCATTATTGCAAAGATTCAATAACTTAAAGAAATTGGTTATGGGTTTGAATAATGTTAGTAAGAAACAGGACAAAGAATCTAACAATCACAAAGTTATCACCGATAATGAAGAGCAAATAATAGATAGAAAAACAAAACTGATCATAAATTATTATTAGATAATAATTAAGTAGAACTGGTCAAAAGAATAAAAGAGGAACTATGTACAATGCACGCTCCGATACGGTCGATATGAATTTCATACTTGGACCAATATTGACAATAACTTACGGAGGCGTATTGTCGTTCCTAACATGGCTGTTAATTCGTGCTAAGGTGAACTTGTGTGTAAAGCGATTGATAGAATATTTAACACGACGCCTCTGCTTCTTTAAAATCAGAGAAATGTCTATGAAGTATGTACAGCAGAGAGGCGTTAATGATTCGCATATGAATGGCTATAAACATCGTATTAATAATTGTCATGAAGTAATTTATTGTTAATGAAACCTTGAAGTATTTATATTTCTTTTTACAAAGTCTTGCAATGCGACATGTACCTATTGCTAATATTATTCTCATTAATGATACGTCACATAACGCTTCAACAACTTAATGTTTATTATTTTTGTGCTACAAATAGACACAGCACTACAACATATAACTGAATGGGTTACGATTCATATTCACGAGTCTGCTTGATTAATTAAACGAGTAGTGTATCAAAGGGACTAAAATACCTATGGACTTAATAAACACGAAATCCAATTTTAGTTTTAGCTTTTTAATATAGTTTTTATCTACTGTAACTATTCGCTGGTTGAAATTGTGTTCGACTTGCAATGCGTTATTTCATCATCGTCGTAGTTTTCGTCATTGTTAGTATACACTTGATTTATTAAATTCTAATCAAGCGCAAAGGCGGTTTCCTAACTTCACTGTCATCTAAACAATCCCTAGATAAGAAAAGCGGCCCATGAGCCATGACTCATGGGGATATAGACGGAAGAGTAATAAATCTGCGTAGATAAAGTGCTCCAGTTCGTAGCTATTAGGTTATCGGCTGTTAAGCAAAACTTATGAGTCGTTAAGACGAGAAAGTTAACCCAATTGGAAAGCTCTGGGCTTACTAAAATATGAATTAAAGGGTAGACAGTGGAGATTTATTCTTTCACCTATTCCCAATGGACAAATGCAATTGCACGAGGATCAGAGGAAATCCCCAAAGTAATCGGGATGGTCTGGACTAGACAGCCAGGCGCCGATATCGTCGACTATAAATAAACCGAACGTCTCCGACCTACTCTATAAAAGTGCTATACTGTAAAACATTATCTAGAAATATAGAGCTTTATTTGGCCGATCTCCAGATCTAACTGCTATTTAAAAAACTTGAAGAATACTTATTTATTGAATAATTGGAAGCTTATTTTAGTTATTGCCACTAATTCGTTATAAAATGTTGAGCTATTGCAGCAATTATATGTGGCGTAGTAACAACTAGTGCTGTTAACGACAAATATTCTCTAAAAACAGTGTCAACTAGCGAATGTACATAAATCACAATTCACAAAACAAATCGTATGATCTCAGCCTTTACCTACGTACTGTGCTGCGCAAAAACATGTTTTGCAGTGTTGTTTAGACTTCAGTGAGGGACACGATTCATTTGAACTGCCTTTGTACAAGTTGTTGTCGCGTGATTACGTTTATTTATGAGTGAGCTGATACCTGCGTGATAGTTCAGTTAGTAAGATAATTGATAAAACTGGACGTTGCTTCCAAAGCGAAAAAGAGCTGTATAAAACGTGCCTAAACGTACTATTAATTACTTCAAGAAACTTAATAATTCATTCAATTTCCTCAGAATTATAACAATTTCGTGCTAACTTTATCAATAAATATCGAAGTCCGAGGAAATTGCGTAACAAGTCACACAACAGTAATAAAAATCGGGTGACTAAGTAATGTTTCTTAATCATATCAAGTGGCGCCGCTGACGGCAAAAAAACTGGTCAAGTGATCGACGAGCGCTCCGAGAGGTAATTTAAAATAATGAACATTAAATTACGTCAAAAGATGTACCACCAGAACCACACAAAAAATTACCACGTGAGATGCATCCTGTCACAAACAATGAGAGCTATCCGTCCACATGGTCATGGTAACGATGATAAAGTAAAAACGGGATATCCTGCCGTATCTTTCGCAACATAGATTTAGATGGAGGACATGGTCCTAGATCACGTAATTACGTGTTATGCTAAAGGATGTTATAACAAGAGCAGGCATGGCAGGTATTCATTATTTACAGCATGGCGGGGGCGTGATACCTCCGTTTGCGATTAAGCATACATCTCAATTTCAAAATAAAAATATCATGTAAGACAAGCCGCTGAGTGACGATTGATTACCGAGACATGTTTGGCTCGGTCTGATACGCTCGAGAAGAATCGCTATCGACGCGAAATTTAATCCACGGTTCAAGGCAGCACCTGTACAGGTTGATTTATAGCTACGACAAAAACAATACATTAAAGGACATTAAAAGACAAAATAAGGAAAATATGTACAGCCTCAAACATTCTAGTACTTGGATGCAAGATGATGATACGTCTGTTGCAAGGAAATCGCGCAAAGTGCAGGTCACACCTGCTCTGTAGTTTCGCCACGGTTGACCGACAATAATGCTTGCTGGGTAATTGAGCAATTCCGACTCGAAGAGCACATCTCCGATAGGGATAAGAGACAGGAAGTTGACAGGGCAGCAGATACTTCGTTTACCTTAATGTTGACAACATGACAGAGACATGTTATCGCCGCAAACACATGAAACGTGACCTGCGCACCGAAATGGGGATTCGTGAAATGAGGAAGATTCTTGGAAAGATCAACAACAATGAAGAGAATTTATAACAAGACAAGTACAGAAAGTATAATAATGTATTCATTACGATAGCTGTACGATAAATAATTCTTACTAATGGTAGAACATGACTGTTTAATATTGTTGCTGGTATTGCTGTGGAATAACAAATACTTCGAACTAATTAACATTGATTATTACACATATCGTACCT
This sequence comes from Dryobota labecula, assembly GCA_947523025.1. Classification (NCBI taxonomy): domain Eukaryota; kingdom Metazoa; phylum Arthropoda; class Insecta; order Lepidoptera; family Noctuidae; genus Dryobota; species Dryobota labecula. Next base: position 8,654,022 of record OX383292.1, read on the forward strand.
TTAGTATTTTTAGTCTGTTAAGGTAAGGATGACCTTGAATTCTTGGAAACTTTTTATCGCACTATAGGCTTAGGTAATGTTCTAATGGCCAATAGCCACATTGACTGAATGGTATGGTAGTGTAGCTTGTGTTATTAAACGAGGCACATGACGTGTGTCACGCTACAGAATAGAAAATGTTAAAGAAACAACTTATTACGCAACTATTAACAAGGTTGTGAAGTAAATAGATATACTGAAACGCCATGAATAGAATATAATACCTACACCATTTTGCACGTTTTGGCTTTGAATTTGACTAACAAAGGAGAGCATGACAACTGATATTTTTTTAGTAGGATGAGAAGTAATTTGTTAAATAAACGCGTAACGCATTACGTGATATTAGCGTATCCTTTTTCCTGTTCTGAAAAAAATAGTGTCAAAATTATATAAAGTCATCATAGAATTGTATTATGTTGCATTGACCCAGTGTGCAGTGCTTCAGCGCACAGCGATTTCGCCGATATGATTTGTATGTGGCTACGACGAGGCCAGGATGCAAGTATGGTTTGCGATGTGGCATGTCAACTAGTTAGCCAAACAAGGTTAAGTGCGTGCGACACTGCAATAGTAAAATCATTAAGTGACTAACAAGTATAAGTGCATCGGACCAGCGGTCATGGTAAACTTCTAACAATAAACGCACGCTTAGGAAATTAATGCCGGCCACCAACATTGATTGAATAAAGGGTAACACAGCCATTAGAACCAGTTTTTATTCAAGTGCAACGAATACGGTCCGTGTACAAAGTGAAAATACAATAACTAATTTGCGTGAATAATTCGACAAAATAACTGAGCAACAAACAAAGCTGTCTTCCTGTCGAGTTAAAAATGTAAATTGTTAAGAAGTTTACTAAGCAGAGTTCATACAGCTCGACTAGGGGGTTGCAAGTACTATGTACAAGGGGGGCAGGGTGAGGGAGGCAAACGGACACGCCTTTAAGCCACACAGTTTATGTCCAAAAATGTTTTAACCATTATGTAATTGTCCTAACTATGCTGTACTATGAAACTGGAGCTAAGGATGCTCATTAGGCAAATGAGCGTCAAAAAATTCTAGATTGAGTGGCTTATTATTTCGTGGTATCGTTCTCTGGGACATATCTTCCCCTAATTCATGAATAAAATATTTTTATGTTAGATGGTCATTTTTGTAGACGAATTTATCGACTTCTGTAAGTTTCTCTAGAATAGATAAATATATCTTTCAAATCAACACCTAGATACATTCAAATATATTTATTCTGCCGTTCAGTATTCCGTCAGGATAGTAATAATATCCAAAATGTTAATATCAACACTGCAAACAGTAACACAAAACCATCTAGATATAAGCCAGTGTTGGAACAAAGGAAATAAATGAATTATTGATACCACTTCAACAAGGATGCTAGAGAAATCGAGAAAGTTGACAAAAAAATAAGACATAAAAGTTTAAACAGTAATATGAGCATGCAAATGTCATCATTAACACTATTATTATAGTGGTTTCTCTAAATATTAATTTAGACCCTAATATGCCACTAGTACATGAGAACAGTAGTTAGAATAACAACTACGTGACAACAAATCCATGAGATCAGTCTAGAGTCACGTAGCACGAGTCTGTTTAAATCTAAGTATGAAAACCACATTGTTTTGACTGCAATACATTCTACAGTTGTAGTCTTTTCACTTGTTTGGATTCTAAAATCCACGTCTAGACGACACCGTAACCACAAATTCGATAATGTTATATATACAAGGTCTTCGATATACGAGCTTGGAGCATCACTGATATTATTTTTCAATTATATCCGAACTACGGTGTCATTTCTGTCAGTCTATCAAATATCTACTTGAGTCTTACTTGATCAACGGTTTTTAAACAAATAGACATTTCTGCCAAGCCATCGTTATATTTGCGTACAGTTTTTGGAGCATCTTCAGTTTTAGTGCGACTGATACAATACCGGTCATTATCATTATAATTTTCATAAACATTTGATCGCCAATGGTCAGCGAGACCATAATAATGTACATGTAATATGAATTTCGATATCTTCACGAGCAAACGCATCTTCATATTTAGTAACCAACTGAAATCTATTTCTATCTGGGACACTGTGGCTACTTAAGTATGGTTCTATTGTTATAGTTTCTACTGCTTAGCACCTTCCTATTAGCGTGGTTCACGATTCTAACATAACATAGAGTATACAAGGAATTTGAAATTGCATAAAATTAATGCGCACATCGCAACGTTGAGATATTTGCATGAAACATTTCAAGTTTAAACTATCTAAGTTATCTAAGGTGTGCATGGACAAGTTGTATCGAATCGTTAAATTATTGTATGATTATGCAGGTACTAAAGCAGTGGATGATATCATAGATTTAATTTATTATCAACTATTTGCTATAACGAAATTATAATAATAACATTAAAATTCCAAATAAAAATAAATAGCGAATGTTTAAATTCATGAATATTACAAAGTCATCAATGGTTTCAAACTGGTTTTATGGGATTATTATGTAAGTTGTAGTGAACTTTTGGCCTGTGTTCGTCTAGATATTAAAGGTAACGTTACTGAAGGATCAAGACTCACCGGAAAAGCTAATTTTGGTTTCAACGGGCATCTTGGTTCAACAATGCTGTTTGAGAAAAAAATCTTCAATACTTCTGGGTGTCCTAGGTGGAGGTCTGGGATGCGAAGCGATAGCGATTCGAAGTTCGGCGATCCTGCGCGTTGCAGATGCGCGGTTGTAGTGTTCACACGCGTCGGGGTCGGTCGTCGAGCGTGCACTGTCGGCTGGCGCCGGCCTACGCCGCGCCGCCGCCGCCCTCGCTCATACCTATCTCTACGTTACTTTGTTTTTGTTTTCCCGGCGCGCACCCGCCGCCCCCAGCCCGGGCGGACGCGTCAAATTCTAAATTAACGACGTTACTTCTGCCATTCCGGGTAGTTACGGCTGCTTAAGTACTGCTCTGTACAGGTAGGGGGAGTACTCAAGAAAAGGAATTATTAGAGACAGAAATATTTGGCCGGGGACTGGGAGAACCCGTTTCGGTCGGGCTGGAGGAGGAAGTATCCTTGCCCGAATGTCGTTATGAATAGGCAAGTTCTTGAGGCGTTTAAGACTCCATTACCGAAACGAATACCCAAATCACTGTAACTCTAAAGAACGCTATCCCGAACAACTCCAGCCCAAATTCAGAGCACTGCGTGGCACTGCCATGGTAGGGTTAGGTTCGTAAATAATTAAGATGGATAGACTGATAAAAAGTAAGTATATTCATGATTTGGGTAGAAATTTTTAGATGTTGATGTTCATTAGGGTTAGTGTTTTGGTTTAGCCTAGATAAAGTGTGTTTATGGATAAGACCTGCCTAAGGTAAACGCAAATGGAGCTCGTTATTTGGGTTTGAGCTCTTTCGGGGTACGGTGAATTGGGCTCTCGTTTTTGAGTTTGAGTACCTATTGGTAAGTGAACTGGTCGTCATGAGAGAAATGTTTATAAAATGTGATTACTGCGGAAAGTTTAGCGGCAAAGGCCAGTTTCAGCCAGCAATTAATTTAGACGTAACTATCTCGCTTAAATTCCCTAATCCCTTATTATTATTATATGATTATTTTATTTAACTTCCTCACCTAGGTTGTAAATAATAAGAAAAAAAAAAGGCACAATTTGCATTTGCACAAGGGGCAATTTGCACAAGGGGCATTTTTGTGGTTTTCCTCAACATGAACTTTTCGATAGGAATGCATTTTTACCCGACTGCCCCAGAATGAGGGTAATGTTTTTCGCTTGTTTTTCGAGAGTATGTCTGTATGTCTATTTCTTTGGCACGCTCTGTAGCCTAAACGGCTTGATGGATTTTAACGTATGAGATGTCGTTAGATTCATCTTAATTGTAGGAGGCTATATAACATGTTTTTTATTTTTTTTTATTCTACTATTAATTTGCTCTTGACTTTAGTCTAGGTCTGGATGACAGAGACAAAGTCTACGATGGAGTGAGCTTACCCAGAAGAAACCTGTTCACTCTAACTTTGAATAGATTAGGGTTGTATGCGTTCGGAAACACAGACGCAGGCAGAGAGTTCCACTCCTTTGCTGTGCGCATTATAAAAGACGTTTGAAAACGCTTAGTGCGAGTTGGTGGAATATCAACTAGGTAGGGGTGGTAACTTGCAGTGCGTCTAGATGTCCGATGGTAGAAGGGGGCCGGTGGAATGAGGTCGTGGAGTTCATGGGCACACTCTCCGAAGTACAATCTGTAGAAGACCGACAAGCAGGCAACCTTGCGGCGATGAGCCAAGCTGTGAAGCTTGGCATCCACCAGTTTTACGTCGCCAATGAGCCTCTTAGCTCTGCGTTCCACCGAGTCAAGCGCAGCAAGTTGGTACTTTGCTGAGCCATCCCAAAGGTGGCTGCAATACTCCATGCAGGAACGGACTTGTGCTTTGTAAAGGGTTAAAAGCTGTGCAGGCGTTAAGTATCGCTTCACCCTATTTAGGACGCCCAGTTTCTTGGCCGCAGTTTGAGCTTTGCACTCGATGGTGGAGCCGAAGTTGAGACCAGATGTCAACTCCATGCCTAGGAGCTCGAGCCGATCAGTTACAGGAACAGATGTACCCCGAAAAGTAGGAGTTTGATCAAAACGACTCCTTTTAGCGGTAAAGAGACACGCCTGTGTTTTGGTGGCATTAAAAGAGACCAGATTGTCATCACCCCATTGGGAGACAATACTCAAGGTCAAATCAGTCCGCTCATCCATATTTATATATTGCATCTGTAAATACAAAAAAAGGGAGGGGAAGGTTTTTTTTTAAATAAATTTCAAAAATAGGTATTGGTATCAAATGAAAGTTAGTAATGATGAGACAATTCCAAATATATATTATAATTAATAAAACTAAAAAGCTTGAAAAAAGATAATAATTAAAAAAAAAAAAAAAAAAAACTCGACTGCAAAAATAGCAGGCCAACCAATAAACCTGAAATAGGGTGTAACTTTTATCCCCGCCTGCAATACCAAAATTCTATAGATTATAAATTTATAATGCTTGTTTTTCTCTTTTCAGTTATGTTTTTGAAGTCGGGTATTTTTTTTTTTTTTTTCTCATTTGTTTTTTTAACTATTTATGGAGGTACAAATTCCAAGTTATTATTTTTACAATATTATTCTTTTGTTCCCTAACTATTGCCTGTGTTGACTTCAATACAATATTGTTTTATGGATACGAGTCCTTCCGCCACGGATCGGTCAAGCGTGTGTAGATCAACTTAGTATGTTCTCGATGAGTTTGTTTATATAATTAAAATTAAATTGGGAAAACTGCTTACTGCTTTTCCCAGGTTAGTTGTTCTAGACTGAGATATGATAAGGATACGATTAATTAGGATATTTGCAATGGATTAGCCTGAGAACATAAAATAGTTACTAAAATAGCTAATACTATGTATGTATAGATGAAGAAAAGAGTATCCCGTGGGGAGCGTCAGCCCCAAATCCTTCGGCACTACTGTTCGAGCCTCGGTATTGGAGCAGGATTCCTTATCGTAACATAACGCATTTTGACACTTCCACCCCGAGATTTGATGGCCCTCCCTGAAAGGTCAACTGGGCTAGATTTTAAACTCCTATTTTCATTTTAGAACAATATAGCCCTTAACTGTTACTCATTTAACTTTATCTGCGCCTGGGCAATGTAATAAAAGGAACAATGAAATTATTTGTCTTTTCATTAAATAGTTATAAGATAACGCACGTATCACTAAGGACGATAAGACGTGCGTGCTGCAAATTCTTACTCATCGGCCACGCACTAGAACAGGGAACGCTCTATATAGAATGTTTTACTTGATCGCTTTTTTACATTATCCTCTAATAGATAACCTCAAACAGCCACTTCGAAACTGAAAGGGATTTAAGATGCGACATTCATATAAAACTAAACGGCCATCGTGACGGTAAGGAACATGAAGGTTGAACGAGCCACGATTTCTAATAGGTCAAAGAAAGCGAGCGACCGGAGGTCGACTGATTCACACACGTCATCGCGTCCTCATGGAAATGCTTTAGTCTTTTGTGGTTGCGAGACACCTGTCTGAAGAGACAATTGATCGTTACCATTTAGTAAATACAGCTCCAGTACACACAGCTCCATTAAGTGGTTACCCCCCCAAAAGACATGTGCGTTCAAATCCGTGATAAGCTCAAGTTGGTTTTTGTATTTTGCAAAAACATGTTATTGCAAGTAATGTATTGTTTCTAGTGAATTAATAAGTATTTTCTGTTTTAAATATTGTTTTTATTCAATAAAAAGTTAATACTTTTATTAATGCATACAATGACAAGCAATATTACCGGAGGTTTCAAGACCGCTTGCCGTTTGCCGTGCATAATATTGGAGGTTCAAATCTTAGGCACAACATTTCCTTTCTGTCATGCAGTATGCTTTTTTTAATATACAGTATTTTTCTATTTTGTTTTAGTAATACGAGTATACAGAAAGAATTTAAAAATAAAGAAAAATAAAATATTTTAATTATCATTTAATAATATTTATTATTGCTATTATTTAACAAAACTTTGATATTATTTTACTAAAAAGATTTATAGTGTAAAGATAAAACTTAATATTATCTTAATAATATTTTTATTTATATTATCTTTTATATTTTTTTCTTTTTGATTTCGAGTTATCGGTTATAATTTACGGTTATCATCGTCATATACATATTTTGCCAACTGACACAAACAGGTCCCAAGACAACGTTGTAGTTATAATTTGAGGGTATGGATTAATTTTATAAAGAAAACGTAAGTAAGCAAACGTAATGGATACCCTCAAATGATAACATAATTATATCGATTAGACAGAAACCTAAAGATAAACTACTTGGACGATAGTAGATAACAATTTCATCGCAATTCACATGGGCTAACTGGCTAGGCTAGTGCGTCAAACTGCCGGCCGGAATGTGTATGACGACATTCGGTAATGCGATGGTTCGAATCCAAGTCGAACTAGTAAACTCTTTTTGAAGTATTCTTAAGATTATTCGTAACGAATTCAATATTGTAGCAGTGTAACATTTTAAAACTTGAGGGGTTAGCACATAATGACGCCGTGTGTACCTTTCACTACATAGACCAACGTATGACTTAACATTAAAATAATTCTAAGTTGGAAAGTATGCTATTAACAAGGCAGAAGGAACAGCCATAAAATAAGAATTATGGAACAGTCATGTTTTAGAGCGGTCAGCAAGCTTATGCAACAGTAGACAATAAAGTTTAAGCTTCCTTTCACCATAGTTCGAGTGAGAATTCCAATCGTGTGTACCTATACATTCAATTTATGTCTGTTATTGTGTAAAATTTTATTACGTTACGCAAACTCTTGACTTGACTGGCTAACTTTTATCTCATAGATACATTGTGTCCACAAGCAATTTAAAAACTGCTAACACAACGTCAGCTATATCTGTAAAGTGAATGACTTGTGCGGGTTTAGCCGCGGGACGGTCAATTTATCAGAAAAACCAAATTGATATTTCTTAAAGGAAGTCGGTGATTTTATCCGACGTCCCAGAGGCACGAACTGATGTGAGGCAGCGCTGTTTAGGAGCCCGAGATAATATATTTGCCCCTTGAGGCACGCGGGGACTTTTGAGTTAGCTGTGCACAAACTTGGGAAGATCTCTTGACATACTTCGGCACGCCGCGAAAATTTTGCCTTAAAATACTCCTATACGACAATAATAATTTTATAGCCACGTTTATGTGATACGTGATTATGCATTTAGATAAGATATATCAATTGTTGTTTGATCATGCAAAACAAATCGCTGGAAAAATTTACTGTCCAAATTGTCTCTATCCAGACATTTTCTAGATTTTCAACAAACTAAACGGTTACAACAGAATATGTTTATGTTAACATGCCAATGAACACGCGGGGACTGATAAGAACAAAAACACGATAAAAACTATCTGCTCGTACAGAACTAATATTTTAATAGAGAATGTGCAGTTCAGTTCCGTGAAAAATATTAAGCAAAGCAGCAAATTATTATGTGAGATAAGACAAAGTCAATAATTAACCACACAATATAGTCAATATTGTGTGGTTAATTATTGACTTTGAAGAGGGGCTTTGACCGATAGATTGGAATCCAAACAATAAGCGAGCTCGGCTCATGGAGCGAGTTTACAGCGGAAGACACGTAGCTCTCGTGTTCCTTGCCCTGTGAGGATTAATTTATAACCCGTTGTTGAAAAGTACGTCGGCATAACAATCTGCGAAAAGGTCGCCGTGCTACCTGAAGAGGCGGTAAACATCACGTAGCGCATTCAAACTTTCAAGTTTGGATGACATTTCTAAAGGCTACTACAAAATAGGCGCGACACAAAGGCACAGCTCGTCGCGCGACACGCGCTGCCTTTGTGTCGCGTCGCATGTCACGCCTGTTTGCAGGAGCCTTCAGAAATGTCGGATGGAGCCTTCGAACCAACATGCGGATGTATTAGAATTCCCTGAAAACAGAATGGACCATGATCAAGAAGTAGAACTTTGAAAGGAGACGTTTCAAAATGTATGGAGCCCCCGGCCAGGTCTTTGTATACCATACAAAAAAATGGGGAAACACAATTAAAACAGTTTTCAACCATCCAATTACTTTAAATTGGCTTTGTTTGGTAGTAAAGCACAAGTATGTACACTTGGAATTACAACACACAACAAAAACCCGACAGTAGACAGTTGACAGTTCACGATCAGTTCAGTTCAGTTCAGATGTTTAGTTCAGTCGTGACAGTAGACGGTTCACGATCTAAGATCAATGGTCGATCTATGGTTTACTGTCATTTTTTTTAACCACAGAGTACCTAAATTGGCGAGACGCCATATTGAAAGTCGATAGTAAATATCAAATTATTACAAGAAAAATATGCGTTTATACAATTTATCTGTATTGTTCCTAAATTCCACGGATTTTTCTCGATTTTTCGAGGTACTGTTCATATACTGGGCCTGTTTTGAAACATCTTCTTTAATGAACAAAGGAACAGACTGAAACCAGAATATTATTTATTTATATTCATGCGTATGATCCAGAGGTTTGTCAGAGTCGAAAACTATGAAACGAAAACAAGGGAGCAATCACGATTTGACTCAGTTTGGCGAGTCTGTGTGAATTCTACAAGGCAGAGACTTGATAAAACGTCATATCAATTCTACTTTTGACTGAACATTATTAAATTCCCAGGCGCTAATGAAAAATTGGGTGTCGCATTACCGTGGGACTGTTGACAGTAAATTGGTTTTGGCACGTCGCGCACTGGAGAATAACCTCCGCCGATATCCTGTTCCACCAAATCACGTACAAAAAACCTTGGGTAAATCAAATAAAAAATTACGTCTCGAAATAGCACGGTTTTGTTGTTTTTGAAAGACTGTATTTAAAAAATCAATTTCCTTATAAGCAAATTAAATCGAATAAGTATAGCGGTGAACGGCGGTGTGGCGCCACTTGAATGTGTCTTGAATTACAAATATGTATAGACATGGGGAAATCCCGGTTTTCCAGGTAAATGGGTATTACCCGACGGACCTCCAGGGCTACGCAATTGACATGCATAACCGATGATGTAAAAATATCTTAATTGTATTTGACAAAGATCTGCCTCTGCGTGCCTACAATTTTGTGGTAATTGTGAAAGTTTCGTGACTATATCACAAGATCTGGGCCGATGACAACTTTTGGGCCTGATTGTAACCAAAAACCTAATAAACAGTGTAAGTATTTCTATTATGGTTTTTGGGGTCACCAATAACGTTTTGGATCAAAAGAGGCTTTGATAATTTTTTTCCGTAAAAAAATCACATCAAAACGGATTTGGCTACCGAATTTGTTTTCAAAACACTGATGTGCTACTGGATATTCTAGAATCTATCTCGTATGTTCATTCTCATGAAAATTCTATACAGCCGCCGTCAACGGCAAAAACAATGAAATTATGCGCATAAAGACACATAGAATCTGAATATATGTAGTTATTGTTGTGACGATTTTCCACACCTGCGCCTGCGCGTCGCTGACGACAGCCGCCAGACCGGAACACTTTCCAGTAATGGTTTCAACATACTCGAGTTACAGGAATATCGTATCACCTGCGGGCAACACCCGCTGCTCAGTGAAACACCAGGATGTTGCCAACAAGCACGCAGAATTGGCTTACACCAGTTAAATAACCGCCAGTATCGATTGCAAAGAATTGAGAAACGTTTAGACGTATGATATCATTCACTAGACAGTTTTATTACCTACCTAGAGACTTGGAGAGATTTAGCATAGGAAACTAGCGACGGATATACAATTAGTTACAAAAGTATGAATAAAATAGAGATTTCAAAGCCAAACATTTCCAATTCTTCATGGTTGGCTGCAGTAATTTACTTTCTAACATTTGCCGACTAATCCGAGCAAGTGGATGTAGGTACTCAATTGTACATTGAATATTATGTAGGATTGAGTATGATATCACTGGCGGACATGAATAATGCAACGGCGACCTTGAATAACTAAGATCAACTAATGTCACAATTTTCTATGCTATGTACTTTGAAGTTTGAACAAGAAATAATTATCTTGCTGAAGCGTTTAAGCTTCAGTATTATAAAGAATTACAGGATCTTCTTTTGTAAGAATACCGGTGTCTAGTTATTAAAATTATAGCAGAATTACCGTAAACGATTACAAAAGAAATTGTTTCCTTCCACTTAATTGATTTGCATCGATGACGCGATGCTGTTGCAACGTTAAAAGCCGAACGGCCGTAATATTTCCCGGTAGAGTTCGATTGTCCAACATTGAGCAATCGCAACAAATTATGTCACTGTCAAAAGAGCATTGTTATTTCAGTGCAAAATCAGCTTCATCTCAATTGTAATGAAACAAAACAAGCTCATTAAATTGCTTATTATTCTATTTTCGCAATTAAGTTATAATTGCTGAATAAATTACATTGTTCGAAGAATTATGATGACAATACGAGAAAATTCTTAGTCGACCTAGGTAGGGGATCAGATCAGGACAACACCAGTATTGAAATTGATTAGATCTAGCGTTTCATTTTGTCCCATTATCATCTCTAAACTCTGATTCAGGCAATAGTTATTTCATAAATTTTCAGTGTCTTCAAGAGTTATAGTTATTTCGTGGTTATTTCCGAGCACGATAATATATTGTGTACCTATTTGGGTGAGAAATTATGGAATATAATGATCTAAATCGAATATAATATGGAATATAAATAATTATCTGCTCATATGATACGAGAACACGATACATCTGCACATAACTGCAGAATGATTGTTTTGTAATCTTCTGCTTACATCTGGTTTGTCAAACATAGACGTAGAACGAATTTTATATTGCTTATCATTTTATTGGTTTACAATAGGTACCAACTTGTTATAAGTAATATGATTGTCCTAAGTGCACAAGCTGACATTTTGTGGAAATGTCAGACTAAACGTTCCAATCCTAGAATGTTTACGCTCAAGGCAGACCACTTGCAGCTTCAATAATATTGTTTTGATTGCAGGCACGCATTGCAATCGAAGACCGTTCAATAGATAATTTAATTATAAACCAACTAACGATCTTGAAATTCGATTGTGTATGCGTGCCAGTTTGCTTGGAAAGTAAATAAATAAAGCAGCATGGACCATGATGGAATCGGTCGGTTACGATCAAAGCGGCATCGGCTTATGGAACTTGATTACGCCATCCGTACGGATGCTAATAATCGTAACGGATAATAAGCGCTGTCTAACGAAGGATGGTGAAATACTAAGACCGCCTATATTGGCTATTGGCATGGGTTTTTATTAATTTTTAGTGAGTGTGGATTCCACAAAGACAAAATAAAAGGTCTCGGAAAGATTTCCAACATTTCGTATCTCGTAGTATCTTGGTTCGTGTATTGAAACAAAAATTCTATAAGTTTCAGTATTTCTATCGCGCATTTCCCGCCACCGACATGGTGACACGTAAATGGTGGATCCGGCAACGAATTGTCAGTCATGAAAATTGATTGATGCGACGCCTTGAACAATAGGCTAACTTTAGAAAGCATTACTGAAAAACTTACTGCCACAGTAGCAATCGTTAACCTTGCCCAAATGTTGATGTTCCAATGCTATTTCTGAAGCCAATGAGTTTATTTTGAAGCGGTGTCAAGATTAGATAGTAGCATACTAACCTTAACTGAGCGTATAAAATAATGCTAACAGTTCTTCTCTATTTGCGAGTCGGTTTTAAGTAGGTAAGTTATAAGCCAAGAAAAAATAAGTTTAGCTCCGGATAAAGAGGCAACTCTAGAAGTGACAATTTGATAGAAGCATTCACACACATGGCATTATTACTTCCACAATGAGTCCTTCTTTCCGTAGTAGTAGAGTGGGAGGACTTCAAACGGCACAAAGACCAACATCAAATAAATTATCACTTCTTGAGGCCATTTATGGAGTTAACGATCAAAAGACAGTGCACTGTCGAGTGCATAATGTAATGATTGGAAGATAGCCCATCGTTAGGACTATTGCAACGGTTAATCCTATTAACTATTAAGACTGGTGCTGAATAATAAGACGCTGGTGCAATGTGGTATATATATATATATATATTTTTTTTTTTTTCTTTTTTAAATTATTACACACATTTTTGCTTACTTCATATAAATTAATAAATTTCATAATTCCTAAAGTTATTTCTATCTTTGCGTGCACTTGACCCTATAAAAAAGCATTTCCTTTTGTCTTGTCTAGTGCCACTACATTCCATCATGAGTTAGGGCTTATCCTAATTAGCATCATTTCCTTACATTTAATTTAATGTGTCTGGTTAGTGGAATTGCAAATCTAAATAGGCAATTAAAATAGCAAATTGGCAGCTAAACTCGTAAATCTAAGTCGTTACTGTAACTGCGGGTGACAAATAAGGTCACACAGGTAACGGGCCGGAGCGGAGCCACGGAGGTTTGAAAGTAACCTCTTGGGGCTAAGCAAATTTTACCTTTAACAATGCTTTTAACCTTCGCGTGATTTATATTTCATCTTTAAAACCAGACACGATGAATAAATTAATACTGGAAGTTATAAATAAATATAATATTATTAAATAGACATATCTGGGCTTGTGTAAGGATAAATTGAAATCATCTAAAGTCATTTTGATTCGATTTGTGGTGGGAGCTTTTTTATTTTCATTTCTTCTGTGTTTCAAAACAGGAGAACTCTAAATAAAAGCATTTCTCTTTTCGGAATATGGTAACAAAGCACCAGATGAAGAGTCGTGGTAGCGCAGCGCAAGCGCACGCCACGCCTTGGTGAAAGTGAACTACACGGACAATGGAAGACGAATTGTAAGACCCAAACAAACAGAACATGGAAACGCAATTCTCTGCCGGGATGCTATAACATTCGTTAACTGTTCAGCTAATGAAACAGCCATCCTTGACACGAAAACTAATATAACGGAAATTGTTGTTTATTGGACATTATTCGGACACTTAATTATTGTTTTTGCGTACTCTTCTTCATTTATCGCCAATTTACGAGTTATTTTACTTCAGCCCTAACACATAGCTCATCGTAATTTCAGTGAAATTGGTTTTATGGTAGTTTTTAATCAGGTAGTCATTCATTAAGAATAATAACAATTAGTTTTTACACTGCCTAGTCGGTGTAAGACAATAATTGTGATTGTCAGCTTCCTTCTAGCTGTAATAAAAGTAACGGTCCTTCTAGGTACAGCAGTATTTTAACAGTAAACTGTGAAGGTCGTTTAAGAACCGGTAATGCTATAACAGGAATGATTTTTTGCCACTGTCTAGTTGGACTGTGGTGTCGGCACCATCGTAAAAACAATAAACATTGGACGTTAACTTTAAAAAACTGGATCATGTTTTTATTTTCTGAGAGGAGACTGACATACGACTAATGGCCAAGCAGTCAGTTGTTAAAGTGTGTCACGGTTAATGTTGAAATGTGATATCAGATAAAGAATTAAAAGTATTTTGTTACTTTTACTTGGTTGCTTGGTTTTGGCGAGAACATGGTATAGGTAGTTCAGTAGTTATCGTCTCACTGGGTGTTAGAAGTAGGATTAAATTAACATGTGAAATTGATATTTTCTGGATCTGTCTTCCCAAAGCGGCCTTATATCCGTATGAGGCCGGTTTGGGAGCGCTGGGCACTATCCAGATCAGTGGCGACTGGCGAGGTTCGAAATTTCGTAGGAGGGAAGCCGAAGAAGAAATTGTTCAGTTCTATAAATATTCATACATCAAACTTACGTCAAAATTAATTTATGTATGCAAAAATGAAAAACATTCCTTTACTTTACTGAATTTAACACCATCTGTGGTCAATTCAAAGCTAATGCAAAAGCTAAGAATAGGCGTTTTTGTTTTGAATATAATGGTGTATTAAATATCTATATTATTTGGCAATCGTAGACCCTACTGAATGTGCTATTTTTCAATGGTGTCCATTAAATGATAAATGATTTTATTTCTGTAAGTAGGTTTTTACAAACACTTTTACACGTCAATCATATTTAAAACTAAATGAGGTCGGCGTTTCGTATCTGACTACTCTGAGAAGAAAGGCCGAAACAAACTCAGAGGTCACAGTCTCTTTTAAAGTCCAGACATAATCTTGGTCAAGTCATGTGAAGACCATGTAGATTGGTATCTGAAGTGGTCTTTTGAAGAAAGAACCACACAGATTGAGTGGACCTGTCCATTCAGTGCACGCATTTGTCAGTAATCGTGCAGCTCAACTCAGAACATAAGGAGCTCAACGATTCGACGAACAACATTGGCGTATCGAGCGCTATACCCCCCCCCCCCCTTGGAAAATAGGGCTGGTCCCTGAGATGCGATGGCCGGTGAAGCCAAGTCGACGCCCAATATAATTTCATAGGTACGTTTTTCGAAATGTTTGGAAAATGTTTAACGTATTTAGCGAACAGTTGATAATTTCTAAAAAGTTACCTCTATTTTCTGATTCAGCATTTGCATGATGCCCTCTTACAAGTAATCCTTAGCGTACATAATGATGTTTACAATTTTCTACTACAGTTTCTCGGTTGCAGATTATTTATTTGATTGAGCTAAGCTAACTTGCCTGGAATTTCAATTCGGTAACCAAATATCTTGGGGTGGGCACCAAACCATTCTGAGCTGGGCACGGCCCAACCGGCCCCCGCCCCTATATACGCCTATGACGGTGGTAGGTGAAGGTTGCTCAGTCCGTAGGGAAGCCTGTAGGAATGGAGTTATTAGCGCGCTACGTTTCTGGTCCAGATTATAGTCCAGTGAACCGTTAGCATGTACATATAATTATGTATTTTTAACACATTTGCTTACCATACCTAGTTAAAAAATTCCAGCTATGTGATTGTTAATATATTCCGAAGTACCGAGGTAGTTTTGTGGTAGCCGGAACTAAAGCCTGATAGCATTGAAAACTGCGTCATTCTCATTTTTACTTACGTTCCAATTGATTACCTTCAATTCAGAACCATTAAAGTGCATTTTATTCATTAGCCTTTTGACTCATCATTAGTGTAGGATAGGTATCGAATTGCTCAAATTAAATTAACAGAAGTTTTTACAGACATCTACTGTTTAGATTAATTTGTTAGTGGAAACTAACTTCATTATTTAGGTAAGTACTTAGTTTTTAACCGACTTCAAAAAGAAGGTTTCTAAACACGACCGTATATAATAAAATAAAAAATGTTGTTCGCGGACAACTTCGTCGTTTATGAACCGATTTTTTTTGTTGCAAAGGAGATATTCCAAGGGTGATACCATGATAAGGAAACCAGGATCTGATGACGGTAATTGAGGGAACTCCTCAAATATTATAGGCATACATAGGTAGCGATTTTTGTATTTTCATTAACAACTCAAGCATTTGCTTTCAGAAAGTATCATTTGATGAAGTGGAACTGATGAAGAAGACCAAAAATGGCTGCCGGAACTCCTCAATGATAAGTATTTCACGGGTGGCGATAAGATATCTCGATTAAGATAGTTAAGCGACTATGAAGCAAATTTAAATAAATAATTCTGATGAAAATGGTACCATCGAACTGATCTGAAGATGAAGCCGGAAAGTATGCACCGGAACTCCATAATAAACCAATGTATCCTAGCCGTGTTTGGGCTTATTGGAATTTTCATGAGATGCGCTCGGGCTATAAATGGTAATTAACCGATTTTTATTAACTTTGCTTGGGTAGTTTTTTTGAGTTAGCTTCGATAATACGTATTTAATCCACTTCGTATATCTTGTGTCACTGTTGTTTGTGCGTTGTAGCAAGTAGTGGTAATCGAAGTGGGGTAGGTACCATAACTAAAAAGAGAAAAATAAAAAACTTTTTAACAAAAAAAAAAAAAAATAAGCTCCTAGTAGCTAAATTAGAAGGTAGGTAGAGTTTTTTTTAAAGATTACTCATGCACCTTGAAGTGAAAACGGTGATCACTGCTACGAATCGGACAACGACGATTTGTGGCGCGCAGTCACGAGCCGTCGCCAATGGGCCATCGGACGTAACATAGCGCACCGGTGAAACTCGCCGACAACTATATCATAGCATGAGAAAAAATACTGAACAATATAACTAACAACATTTTCACTTTCAACCGAAGAATTTGATACCTATTTTCAAGCTCTATTTATAATTTTAAACAAACATTTCAACTTAATTTGAAATTGATTGATGATGATGATGAGTCGATTTATATTAATTTGAGTCGTTAATCGATAAAGCGATGCGCCCCACGGACGGTAAACAACTATTTAGAAAACTGGTTTTGCTTCGTTTTGCTCAAGGTCATATATATTTTTGATGTCTCTTCGTGATTATCCGATGATACTGGGTGAGCTGAGGTCACTTTGCATCTCATCGATATAATAAGCGATGATGACCTAACGCAACACTTATTATCCGATTGAACAATGCGCCCGCCGTGTACTTTCCTTATCTCATTTGTACATTATTTTATTTTACTATTCTTCTGATGCAATAACAGTCATGTAGGTGAGTATAATCAATAGATAAGGATATAAAAAGATACAAATTTTCGTATCTTTAGGATTGGATATCATTGTAAACAAATTGAAAAGCCATGTTAGACTTTCTTATACTGGGAAACACCGTTTTTGGAAACCGCGAGTTTTTTGTAGTGAAACGAATCATGACTGGCATAAACGGTAGCAGCAGTTGAGCTTGAAGATACGTAGTCGATTAGAATGGCAATAATTTTAAAAAAATACGTAGCTGTTTTTGTTTGACGGTGCACCTCTCGCGCGCAAGCAAAACATCGTAGAACGTGATATAGATAAAAAAAAAAGAAAGAAATTAGTTGTCCCTGCATGTCATTTCCAACTACATGATTAGTCTTCCAAAAAGGCCAGTGTTAAATAGCTCAATATAATCTACACACGCGCACTTCACACTGCGCCGTATATCGTGATATTGCGCCTGTAGTAACTGGGGCAGGCACATTGCAACATGAATAGCAAATACATGAGCATTCAAACAACTTCATCATTACTTAATATTTTTCATGTGATAAAAATAGAAGATTATTATCAAGCCTACTCAAATGTGAAGTTCAGCTCAAACAGGATGTGAGCCCATTGGCATTTAATTAGCATTTTCCCAGTGGCCTTGTGTCTCTCTTGAACATTATTAGACGGAATAGGATTGTCAGTCCAGTCAATACCTAGAGCCAAATTTTAATTTAATTGACATCTCGTCAACCACTACTTTAAAACTCTGCCTTAAATGAATGATTTATGAAACATTGAACATTGCTTAAATACAGAAAATAAATTAGGCAAACAGGCAATTACCATTACTAATTAATATAAAAATTTACCAGGATTAGAAATCTTGTCAATTGCAGTTTGTTAATAAAGCATAACAATGTGCTTACTGTGTCTTCAGGATAATTAATAATCACTTTGTAAGAGGCAGTCATGACATCATTATTAGGTAATAAGAGATTATAGCAGTATTAATAAGAGAAAGGGTTGTCTGTACTAAGGAGTTATAATATTAACACTCACCAGTTCTAGGAGAGATGGGCACGGCAGGTTTGGGCGCAGAGTTGGAGCAGAGCCGACCAATCTTGGAGGGTGGCTTCAAGCCGGATGGTTTGGGCAAAGAAGTTGGTCTTGTGGAGTCAGCTGGCTTGGTGACAGGGGAGGTTGCTGTGCTGGCAAGTGATGCATTTTCTGAAGACGTGGATGACGGTGGTGCAGGGGGAGCAGTAGCCGAATCCGGCGGCAGGGTCTCTTGGGTCTCACTCATTTTTTTATCACTTATAATAAACACTTAAAAACTGACACTTGCAGAGTCAAGCTACATTATTTTTACTGAAAAACGGATTTCTTTATAGTAATGTTAGTTACACGACGCATTCTAAATCATCGTGCGACTAATATACTAAAAATATCGCGAGTTCCCGCGCAATAAGACGACACGTAATCTGGATCACGGCCAGTGCGTCGTTGTAAATAAAGATAAACAAAATTTCGCGATCGTGTATATAAAACCCCTATCGTTATTATAAAATAAGCTCCGTGTATATAATAACACGTGTATAAATAAATAACACTAATTGAAAATATACATTTATGTTCTACGTGGTATTTTTATTCCTTACGTTTAGTGTATCTAAGCAAGCGTGTTATCTAGAAAAAAAAATATAACGGCATACCTTGAAGAAATGGAGCACGAAATGTGCTACCTGTGTATGGTAAAGAAAAACTCGCGAGATTTTTACCGCTCGTCGGACGGGACCAGCTGAGCTTGACCGTTGACGTTATCACTGCCACTACACACACATTATCTAATTATATCTAATGGACGAATGTCATATTTTAAACACCAATACTTAAAGTATTTACACTGTTTGTAGAAAGCACATATACATGAAACAAGCTGTCGGCTAACAGAAAACAAATTAAACCAATGCAAATGCAATACAATAAACTCATCCGTCCTCCCCTTCGTTCAAAACTTCAAAGTTACGTTTAGTTTGCTCATTCGTAACCATTTTGTTTGATATAGCTATGATCTAAATAACAGAGAGATTAACGTTAGCTACGTTTAGTTTCTTCCTCCCACAAACTTTAAACGTGCTTTTATTTTTTTCTCTATTCACTTTTTTTTTTGATGATATTCCCGACAGCATTTTTTTTATTTTATTCAAATAAAGTATAAACAGATGTTTATCTGGATTTACAGTGAGGAGAACCACGTGGAGGAAGACAGATGCTTCATCTTCATCCAAAGTTTGAATACTTCATGCTTTAAAAATTGATTGTATTTTCCGTTCTGTGTCGCAAGCACACTTTTTGAAAATCTTTAGTAAATTTCATAGTTTAAGATTAAGATTTTCGTGAATTTACATACAAAACTGAAAACTAAAACTTTGCAGAGCACAGTGTCAGTGCTCTGGGAAAGTTGTAGAAAATCGACTGACTTGAGCAGAAAGACTAGTATTCGAAATCGAATTAAAAACATGCTTATCAAAATTTGACGTTTCTGACAAGACAATAAATGTCTTGTCTTCACTTTCAGCAGAAACAATCTTGTGATTCCTGAGTCAGACAGAATTCGATTTCTGGCTGCTGCCGTGTGTGTTCCGTTCATCATCGAGCCGATGCACTCAGAAGAAAGATTATACGTCCGATATGTCTGTGAATAAATAATGTGAATTAATCAACAACGATACAAGGAAGATGAAGCTCGTTCACAAAAATATCGAAAGGGATGGCTGCGGGTAAGTTGCAAACTAACATATTGCTGGATTCTAAGTAAAGAATATCAGAGTATCAGTGAATAGGTGATAATTTCTATTCACCTTGCGGTTATTTTTAAGGAGTATCGGGCTCATCCCTGAGGAGCCTGAGGACATGTGGCACGCATACAATCTCGTCGCGGTAGCTGATGCAGTGACGGCGTCCACAGTGCGCAAGGTTCAGACCGAGTCTTCAACAGGCTCGTCAACTAGCAGCAGAGTGAGGACCACCCTCACTATCACTGTGGAGACTATTGATTTTGATACACAAGCATGTGTACTGAGGCTGAAAGGTCGCAATATTGTGGAGAATCAGTATGTAAAGGTAAGTTTTTTTTGTAATTTATGTAAGTAGGTAGTAAGAAACTAAAGATAAAATATGAACAATAAGTTGTTAAGGTGAAAGCTACAGGGAATAGTGTAGTGGCATATACACATACACATATAATTTACTTATATATATATATACACAATTATACATATTATTTACACTATTACCATAAAACGGGGTGAATATGGATGCAGGGGTGAATTGGGACAAAACTTTCAAGCAATTTTAACATTGACTTAATGTAGTTTGTTGCCAAAAAGGATTCTAATATGGTTACTGTATGTAACAATTAAGTGGCGACAAACTATATTATTTCAATGTAAAAAAATTGTCCTGATTCACTCCTGCATCCCTATTCACCCCGTTTTACGGTAAATAGAATTTATTATTTACACAATCATGTAGAAATGTAGAACGATCTCGCCGGTTTCCTCACAATGTTTTACTTCACCGACTTTTAAGCAAGTGATAATTATACAATATGCACATGAATCCAAAAAGTCTGAAGTGCATGCCTTGGGATCGAACTCAGGACCTAGACTTGGCAGTCCGATGGTCACACCACTAGGCTATCACTGCTTTTCTCTGTATTGTGCTTGTATATTACAATATTCTCTGTATTGAAAACTACTAAATCTTTTTCAGATGGGTGCCTATCACACATTAGATTTAGAACTAAATAGAAAGTTCATTCTACAAAAACCACTATGGGATTCAGTGGCTTTAGAAAGGGTGGACCAGGCTTGTGACCCAGCTGCCAATGCTGATGTAGGTGCCGTTGTGATGCAGGAAGGCCTGGCACATGTTTGTCTCATCACACCCTCCATGACACTAGTGAGATCTAAAATTGATATCACTATACCTAGGAAGCGAAAAGGATTTGTGCAACAACATGAAAAGGTATGTTTTTGCTTATGTTACTGCAATAATTGGTTGTAGTTAAACAAAAAGGATCCAATCCCCAACATGGTCAAAAATGAGTTAAGTGTACCAAACTGATGCTAAATATTCTACTACTATTACTACTACTACTATGTTAGGTGTAAAAAAACGGGGCAGTCTTTGGGGACTGCCGATGGAAGTGAAAACTAAGTTACTTGCGAATTATATCATCGAGCTATTAAATTATTAATTTCGAGGATTCGGTGACGATGACCCAGAGTTCCATGATTTTTGTTCACCCAAAAAGTACACATACATACACAGTGTTATAATATAGCTCATGGAAAGCGTTCGGTGACGATGACGCGCCTAAAGAAGTTTTCACTTCAAAAATTATACTTTAATTATTTACTAACCATTGCCTATGCACAGATAGAAGAGCTACTTGTTGTCTGCAAATAGAAATGCTAACATACAATTTTACTGTTATTAACCTAAATTAGATTTAGTTTTCACATTTTAAGTATTTATGCACTTCCTAGCCTGAAGCACACATTCAACCTAGTTGAGGCAAGTGAGCAACTGTTTCTTTTTTTTTTAATTGTTAAGAAATTTGTTGTAAAGGTGCCCTTTTTATAAATAAAAGTATATTATTATTACGATATCGGCCAGTAAAAAAGTTCAACCTCAGTCAGAACCAATCCACATGCACGGAAATATAAAACAATAGCTTTTGCTCGCGGCTCCTCTCGCGTGGATGTCGGTTATCGCGTAAAAAAGTAGCCTATGTCCTTCTCCATATTCGAGGCTATATCTCTGCCAAATTTCATGACGGTCGGTTCAGCGGTTAAGGCGTGAAAACGTAACACTCACAGACACAGTTACTTTCACATTTATAATATTAGTATGGATGATATTTATATCTTCTAAACTTCAAATGTCAATATCTCTAAAGTGACTTTGTGTGAATTGGATCCTTTTGGTTTAACTATGTCCAGTTGTTGAAATTAGGCCTTCAGTTGTGTTGTTGAATTCCATGGCCTATGTATGAAAGTATATTCTGCAAGCAGGATGCAGAAAGAGTTCTAAGTGCTGTGGTTTAACCAGGGTTCGAAAAAATCCGATTTTTATAATAAATATAATATAATCTCATTGAATAAATATCAAAAATCCGACTTATTTATATTTATATCTATAGATATATATGTATAGATATTATATATATATCCAGGCCAAGAAAAAGAAGCTAATTTCATTCTGTTAGGGGATTAACACTTAAATATGTGAAAGGAATTTGTAAAATAATATAAGTGTCAAATTGCCACATTTTTATTTAAAAAAAGTAACAAAATAATTAGTGTTTATTTGTGAAAGGATTTTTTAATGAACACTTAAAAAACAAGTACCTATTATTATAATAATGCTCATTTGTTTGTGAGATAAATCAACTAATATTAATAATAATTTGTAATCATAAAAAAGTAAAAAGTAAATTATTCTGAATTGTAGTTTTTCGCGACGTGTTGCCAGGGTAAACATTAATCTCCAAAATTTTTTGTTCAGAAGACAGGAAAAAAATCAATTGATATACCTATATCAAGATAAAAATCAATTGATATATATCGTGATATATATCATGATATATATTCGCTGATATAT
Source organism: Dryobota labecula (assembly GCA_947523025.1). Classification (NCBI taxonomy): domain Eukaryota; kingdom Metazoa; phylum Arthropoda; class Insecta; order Lepidoptera; family Noctuidae; genus Dryobota; species Dryobota labecula. The sequence goes on from OX383292.1 coordinate 8,676,830, forward strand.
ATCGGCGAACCCTGGGTTTAACTATTAGAAGCAAGCAGTGGCTTGAAATATGTAGGTTGAGTTAGTATTACACTCTCCATGGAAAATCACAAAAAAATCTTAAATTTTAATTAGTCACATTTTTCTATTACAGGGTCTGAATAAGTTTTATGAAGCTGTGATGCAAGGTATCCTGAGACATGTAGACTTCAGCATTGTCAAGTGTGTCATTATTGCATCACCAGGATTTGTTAAAGACCAGTTCTTTGAGTACATGATGCAGCAAGCAGTTAAAACTGATAACAAACTCCTTATTGATAATAAAAGCAAGTTCTTATTGGTCAAAGCTTCATCGGGATTTAAACATTCTTTAAAGGGTTTGTATTATTATAATTTTTTGTTTGATCCATAGTCCAACTTCTGTCTCAAAAGGGAAATCCCTTGATCAGACATAAGTGTGAATCCTACTAATTATTTCATAATATTACGACATTATAATTTAAACTTCAAGTGATGTTTATGTTTCATCAGCTAAAAGGTCCTTTCTATTCCATGCTGCCAGTTGGTGCTATTATTACTATTTCTCAAATCAATAAAGTCTTGTTATTATTGCTTTTTTAGGGTTCTGTAGTAAACAAGGAACCCTTATAGTTTCGCCATGTCCGTCCGTCTGTCCGTCTGTCTGTGGTCGACAAAGTGGTAAAATAAAATCTTGAAATCGATCATTACAGAAGTATTACAAGAACCTGCAGTAATGGCCAAGATCTCAGACACAAAAGCTGCCAGTGAGGTGAAGCTACTGGAAAGTTTCTACACAATGCTGCAACTGGAACCTGCTAAAGCGTTCTACGGGAAGAAACACATTCAATGTGCAAACGATGCCCAAGCTATTGAGACCCTTATGATTTCTGATAAATTATTCAGGTAATTTCCTTTTAATCTATACAAATACAAATAAATAAATATATGTCAAAGTAACAGCTTTTGACTAAATGCATAAGAAGGTTAATAAATACCGTACTTATAATTTTTTTTTTAAGTTTTGTCTGTCTGTCGGTCTGTTTGTTCCAGCTAATCTCCGAAACGACTGCACCGATTTTGAAGGGACTTTCACTGACAGATAGCTGATGTTATAAGGAATAAGTTAGGATACTTTTAGAAAAAGACAAGCGGGCGAAGCCGCGAGCCGCAGCTAGATAAAAATAGTAAATTACCTGTCAGGCAAATTATGAAGTATATGCATAGCTTACAAGAACTTGCAATCTGACTATTTGAAAGATCATCCAGCCTTTTATTAGAGCTTGACTGTTTTATATCATCACTAGCTTTTGCCCGTGGCTCCGCCCGCATGGATGTCGGTTACCGCGTAAAAAAGTAGCCTATGTCCTTCATATCCCAGGCGATATATGTATACCTCTGCCAAGTTTCATGACGATCGGTTCAGCAGTTTAGGCGTGAAAACGTAACTGTCTGTTACGTTTTCACGCCTAAACCGCTGAACCGAGTCAGACAGTTACTTTCACACTTATAATATTAGTATGGATTATAATCTCAGCTGAAAGACGATTCTCGTTCTCGTCTCGTCGTCTCTCGTCGGTATGAGGAACAGGGTGTAAAGTTCACATATCCTCTATTGAAAAGGGAAGATCGTCCGACCAAATGGCCGTTGTGTCTGGTGGGCAACTGCCCAACGGTTGATGAGAGTTTACCGCGCGACTAGCATATATACAACATCCCATGTTTTATATATGCTAGTCGCGCGGTAAACTGATTGCGCGATGCAGGATTGTGACGTCAGGTCTTTGATGCGTAGTTCGCATGTGGCGTTGTAGATACCGCCACAATAACGACTGCTCCTGCGTTGTTCGTACCTAATTAATTCTCGCGAATTCACTACTTTGAGCTTTAGAGTGATATCACACGACGATTTGCGAGCGTGTTTCCAGATAGGCGATTCGTGAACGTGCTCTCAGCGGGTGCGAAGCTAGCTAGCCGCGCCGTGTTCTCCGCGTTTTCACAAAATTATACACTCGCTTGTCTCGTTCTCTCTTGTACATTCACGTCAATAGTTCTCGTTACGCCAACGCGGCGAATACACGCGCGGTGCGCACACACGTGGTGTGCTCGCTACGCATACGCAGCGAGCACGTTGAACAATCGCCTCGCTGGAAACACGCTCCCAAATCGCCCGTGTGGTAAGGCCCTTACTGGCTGCTGTGCTTTTGATTTTAAAACCCAGTTTCTCTGTTTTACAGGTGTCAAGATATACAGCAACGCAAAGACTATGTCGCCATTGTTGATTCAGTTCGGGATAATGGCGGCGATGTGAGGATTTTCTCTAGCATGCACGTATCTGGGGAGCGTAAGTGTAAATTTAAATAATTTAAATTCTTTGACAGTTTTAGTTGATACTAGCTTCTGTCTGCTAACTTCGTTAGGGTGGAAGAAACATAATCGTATGGCACTTGGCAATAGTGTAGCTTTCTTGTTCAAAAAAAATCTTTCACTGATCTGAACTAATTTTTGAAATCGGGTGAGTAGTTTCGGAGATTACCTCCTATATCCAAACTTTACTGCTTTATAATATTACCTCCTTACTAATAAACGTTGTATAGCGTCTGTATAGTTACACAACGCTTTGTCTTCTTCTATCGAAAGTCAAAATACTGAAGAGTGAAAGAGATAAATCGGTGTGTAACTATACAGACGCTATACAACGTTTATTAGTAAGGAGGTTAGTCTAGATGTAACGACGTTCCGTATAAAATAGTTCAACTATTTTACTTATGTTCCCTTTTTGCTGACAACTCTGATTACTCGAAAGCGGTAGTCTAGTTGCCCTTTCCAAAAGGTCATATGGAGAAGATTTTTTTTTTTTAAACGTTGCCCCACACTAGGATTTTCTCCTGCATCTCGATCTGGAGGAATGTGGCCGTTTTTCTTAAGAATTAATTTTGTTGCTTCGTATCTCGATATTAAACTTTATAAAAGGTATTAGAACATTCTAGACACACGTACCGACGTCGCTGTTGAGCCGTTTTTCTTAATTCCTTCTCAGTCACGAGATAATATATTTTTTTAAAGGATTGGTGCTAGTGGACTGATGTATGCGCTCTTAACACTGTTAAATCATAACAATTTGTATATAATTGTCTCTGTTCTTCCTCAGAACTAGACCAGTTAACCGGAATAGCAGCAATTCTGCGCTTCCCGATGCCTGAGCTTGAGGACAGCGACGCTGAAGGCGAATCCGACAGTGATTCTAATTAGGACATTATTAATTTCTTGTTTTCGGTCCATTCATACCTGTGGTAATTGCGTAACACACTATAAGTAAGAATGGATTTCATTTTGACAGTTCAACAACATTCATTGCGTTGTTGAGCAGACAAATTTTTCGAATATATGAAGCAATGGATTAGTAATATGCTTCAAAATCATTCAGATTTTGATTGATATAGTGTGTTACGCAATGAGGGCTACCGTTTTTGTCTTGGCGCCACTGTCGTGTAAGGTCCTGAAGTGTAGCTGCCAAAGTTTGTTACTATGTGCGTGAAAACAAAGATTACATTTAAATCGTATTTAATAACTTCAAACCGTATCATAAAAATATCGAGCATGCCGCAGTGTTGCGCAGTCCCGTTTTGTTTGGAAAAAAGGGGGACAAAAGTTTCCGAAGGATGAAACTGTCTCAAAGTACTGACATTAATTGACCCGTAACTCATATTTGCCATAGTTAATCTCAGGTATTGCAAAATATTCACAAAATTAATCTAATTTTAAATAAACCCACGTAGTCCACCCAGAAACAGTGACATTTGACATTTCGAAGCCTCACGCTACACTAGCGCCCTAGCGGCGAATTCATACGCGGTAGCCCTCATAGGGCGCTGGTCATTAGGGTGCTGGTGTCCACACTCTAGTAAAATTTGCTAATATGGGGCTACAATTATTCACCTAGTTATGTTTATACTTTGTAAAAGTTTTATGTATGACGATCTTAGGCTAAGCTACAGTTGCCGAGGTTGGTCGGTGGATGGGTGACCATCCATGAGATATCGAGATCCCTCCGTGCGGAAAGCACGTTATTTCGTAGGTCCCGGCTGTTATTTGTAGATCTTTGACAGTTGTTACGGGTATCGTATTACCACAGGTATTACCCGATAACGGGGTTTTGGACGTCAGATAGGTAGTCGCTCCATGTAAAATACCCGTATTCAGCTCCTTCCGGTTAGACTGAGATGCCGAAGACCGAAGATGAGACCCCCACAAAGTCGGGAAAATGGCTGGGCAGATGATGAAAATGCAAGATTAGAATTATCATTAATCTTATGCAATAGGGCGCTATAAGAATGGACTTTCATTTATGAACAGATTTGAGGCGTCTAATTTCAAACCCCGCTAAAACGATTTTTCTGGATATTGAGTTATTGATGAGTTTTAAATTCAATAAAATCCGCCATATTATTCGTAAGGTCACTTGGTGCAAAAGCAAGCGCTGTGATTGGTTGTTTTCGGTGTAGAGGAATTTGAATTTTACCCATGCCATTTATAGTGTATTTTGTTACCAAGCATAAGGTTGGAGGCTCAATTTAGTACTGTTAGAGAGGGGTTTGCTCGAAAATGAGTTTGTCACTTAGTACAGAATTGAGAAAACTTTCAAGAGAGAATAAGGTCGGTTTCAAGGTAAAATCGTTTTAGCGGGGTTTGCAATTAGACGCCTCATTTATTATAGTGTGAATGGACATTTATTCCTGTGGTTGAAATCCGCAACAAAATAAGACACATTGATCTGCTCAAGTTGGTGCGATATCGCATATTTACGTAGAGAAAAAGTTTATTTATGTTCTAAAGAACGAGATTTATTTTTATTCAATGTCTGGTACTTCATAACTAAGTTGGTACTACAATTATATAAAACTTAGCGTTATAAGCCATATTTAATAGTACCAAAGTAATTTTGTTACTTCAAAATGACTAATATTATTATGATTGTCTTGTTTTATTGTTATTTGAAGGAAATGTCTTCAACTTTTTATATAATGTGATGTAAATATTTATACTGTAAATTAATTAGCACAATACAGAAATAAAAATAAAAGATTATTTTGAAATATATTTTTTATTTATGATTTAAGCAGAAGCTTCCAGTGCTTGGTCTCTTTGTTTACGTTTTTCTGCTTTCTTGTCTTCCTTAGTTTTCTCGTCATGAAGACGCCTCTTCTTCCTTAGCAACCATATTTCCTTCTTGCGTTTCTCCTGTCCAGCCTTCATGCTTTTGTAAAGGTTCCTGTGCTTCTTGCGAACAAGCTTCTCTCTCAGCCTGAATGCTTGTTTGTCTTCTATCTCTTTCTGGTAGGGATGGTCTTTATGGGGCACACCAGCAGTCACAGCCATTGCTTTTTTCTGCAAGAAAGAATAAATGTGAATTAGAACTTGATATTTAACAACATCACAGCGGTGAAGGAAAACATCATGAGGAAACGTGGCATGTCCTAGAGCCATCGAAGACGGGACGTCTACTGACCCGTACTGCACCTGCGTGGTGGATTATGGCCCACTCCCGCTCTCAGAGAGGAGGCTTGTGTCCTAGCAGTGGGAACATTATAAGCAGATTATTTATTTATTTATATATACTTTATTGGACATCAGATTACACACTACAAAAGAAAAGAAAAACTTATACACTAAAATATACAATGGGCGGTCTTATCACATACTGCGATCTCTTCCAGGCAATCTTGGCATGGACAGTGAATTTCTGGACATAAAATAATATGTATGTATGTATTTAACAACCTATTTCAGGAAGAAACATTTCTGCCAAGAGTGGACTAAAATGAGTGACTTAATTCATTTACAATCATGCTCTTTTTTACTACCGAAAATTACTAAAGAATCTTGCGTCTTACCTTCTCTTTAGCCAGTTTCTTTTTCTCTGGGTCCACTCCATCGTCATCACCAGAGTCAGAGTCTTCCTCTACCTCCTGTTGGTACTGTTTGGCCAGAGCTGCTTCAGCATCACCATCCTCCTCAGAATCCACTTCCTCCTCATCTTCTTTGTCCTCATCACTGGCCTCTTCTATGTCGGTGCCAGATTGGTCATCATCTGGTGCATAGAAATAAAACGTATGATTATGTACAAAAAAAAAAAAAAAAAATACCAAAATGTAAAAAAAACTATATTTTCTCATATTTTTTTTTAAAAATGAGTTCAAGAATTGTTTTAGATGAAAACTTACCCAAGGGTTTGAAGTTAGGATCATTAAGAGCCTTCTCTTCAGGAGGAATATAAACTTGATCTTTAATTTTATCAACAAATGGTGAAAGATGAGGAGGTAGAACAGCTCCCATTAAATATTGATTGATAGGCAACAGTGTCCTTGCATTGACACTGTCAAACACCCACTGAGGTTGCACATAGTAACGTGAGAGATACTGTTTGTCCATGGTGGGTCTGTCAACAATGTGGTATGCAATGCTCTCATCTGATTCTTCAAATGTGGCTCCAACAAAGTGATCTTTGTCCCAGGATACTTCACCACCGAAGCAACGGATGATGAAAACTAATGGCTCTCTGGGCACCTCCCTGTTTATGAAGAATTTGAGGCCTTTGAACATAGTCTTAAGTTTTTGGACCTTTTCTGCTTCAAGTTTTGCTTCCTCTAACTTCTGAGGATCCTCATCCTCTGTATTGAAGATGTCAATTTCGGGAAATTCTTCAGCATCATTGGACCCTGCTACTCTGGCTAAAGACAAGTTCATGGCTGCTATCCTTTCAGCCACATAGGCATGTTCATCTATAAGCTCTTTGTCATCAGCTGTGAATGCTGCTGTCAATTTAGGTGGATAGACCAAGTTGAGAGAGTGATACAGTTTGAAATTGACAAAGCCCAGCATCATTGTGTAGAATTCAACAAATGTTGACATGATTTTGAAATCTACTTCATCCTTGTTTTGAGGCTGTAGAAAAAGATTGTATTAAATAAAAATAAATTGATTGTATTAATAAAAATAAAGTAGAAAAAGAGGACAATGGTGCCGATTCCCTTGTTCACAAATTAAACTAAATTTAAGTTCAGTTCATTTTTTTCTTTCTATTTCATTAAGAAAAAGACAATATATATTTTTAGTCCTGTCAAATTAATCAGCGCTTGACGTATTTTGACGTAATTTTAGTCGGCACGTTTTTAATCACGTCTAAACTTGTATGGAGTAGTGACAAGCGCTGATTAATTTGACAGGACTAAACTAAAATTTATCTTCTGTCCGTTTCCTAATGAAAGAGAAAGAAAAAGATGCACTGAACTTCACTTTAGTTTGTGAACAAGGGCATCGGCACCAATGTCTATACGGATAAATAAAAGTGAAGTGTCTTTTTGTAATGACAAAATAATAACTTTTTACTAAATGCTTATGAAAGAATATACTCTACTAATGACAAAAAAAACTAGTTAATTTTTTTTTTTGTGTTTCTGTTTTTTTTTTAGGGCTAATCTTCGAAATAGCTGGATCTATTTTGACAGGACTTTCACTGGCAGATAGCTGATGTTAGAAGGAGTAACTTGAAAGCCACAGGCAACAGTTAGTATTTGAATAAAATAATAAACAATAATAACCTGGAATGAGAAATGATGTGGCACAATCCATGTAACGATCTGTCCTTCTAGTTCAACTTGATAATAATACCCTTTGACAGACACAAATACTTTACGGAGTGCTTTTGCAGCTATGACTGCATGCATGAACTCAACCGTCAGTCTCCTGCAAAGCATTGACTGGTCTCTGGGTACTTTCTTTAAGGATGGAAAAGTGCTGAACAAGAAACATAAGGTGAGGCAGTCATCCAGATCTCTTATTGCATCTACAAATGTTGGATATCTTTCCTTGACAATGTGATCTATGTTTATATCTGGATAATCCCGTAGGAACTTCTTCATGTTCTTGTACTCTCTCATAGCCCTTGCACGACGAATTTTTTGTTGGTGCACCTAAAAGAGGAACATTACATTTGGTTAAACAACCCATTGCACAAAGTAGTTAATAACAACTTGTTTTTAGTATCGAAGTACTTACTTTTAAGTCCCTTAGCTTCCATATTATAGGTTCGTGTAGTAAGAACTTTATGTCCTTTGTGTGGTACAATGTTTTAATACCTCCTGCGCCCTTCTGAGCCCTCTTACGATTGCGAGGTTCTCGTGGGTAAATACCTTTCAATATGCAAATACGTCTGAAATCTTTGAGAGATAACTGTAGTTTCTTCAGGGCAGCCTTCCTGGTCATAAACTGCGCTCCTTCTCCGGATGAATACTGCGGAAAACCGAAATTTTATTGGTTATACTCAATAGTAAAAACACGTGTTGTGACATTATGAAATATGTTTACATACCTTCTTCTTTTTTTTGGAAACCATTTTGTCTTATTTAGTTGATTCTTAACTTATTTCAATAATACCACTTCACTGGCTTTTTAACTATTTACGACGTTTAATTTAATTTTTATTCTTATCGCAGTTACAAAAGCATGTTGCTTCGCTTGTCAATTTGACATTTCTAGGACAGAGTTACCAACAACATCAAACAACAACACCACTACGTGGGAATCCAGAGACTAAAAATTTAATTTGACTAAATAATTAATAGTAAACTAATTAATCATTAAATCAAGGTGTGATACTTAGTTTGATACCTCTGATAATACGTACAGTGGCCAGCACAGCAAGCTACACGAAACTGTCAAATTTCTCCAAACGATTTTAACTTAAAATTCTTGAAGAATAAGTTCAAAATCGAATGACAAAATCTGACAGTTTGTGGTAACTTGATGTGCTGGCCATCGTACACACGGCCACAAATCAAGCTATACATTTCCAGTTTAGGCTGATCTCGCATTGTATAGGAGTTCCGTACAATGAGAGGTCAGCTTATACTGGCAATTTATAGCTTGATTTGTGGCCGTGTGTACAATTCAGAATGTATTTTTAATAACAATTTACGGTTACGAACACTATACCTACTCATCATCATCTGCCTAGCCGTTTCCAAACTACGTTGTCGTCGACTTCTAGTCTAACCGGATGCTGCTGAGTACCAGTATTTTACATGGAGCGACTGCCTATCTGACCTCCACAACCCAGTTACTGGGTAATACGATACCTCTTGGTAAGGACTGGTTGTCAGACTTTCGGGTTTTTGACAACCAGTAACGATTGTCAAAGATCCACGAATGGCAGGCGGAACACGAACAATATACTAAAGTCTTTAGTTCATTGTTTATTATATAATTTTACTGGTAATCTTTGACATCATTACTTTTACGTCGAGTATAAAAACGTCGTGTGTAAAGGCCCTTACTCCGGTCTTGCGAATAAAATTTGTAGTCAGGAAACGTTAAGAAATTGTAAGAATTGTAAAAATAAAAAATAAAAAAATAATTTCACATTTTTATTACATAAAAAAATAAATAGCAATAAGTTACAGTTTTAGTCCAAAATTCAACTCTCTATGCTTGAGTATTTTCTTCTGATTGTGTGTTTGATGATGGTGATGCAGGAGTTGAAGTAGTGGTAGCTTGGTTCTGATTCCACGCATTGGGGTCTACCATCACATACATAGGATAGGCGTAGGAAGCAGGGGACCACATTGGTGCAGCCTGGGTCATCACTGTACTAGCGGAATCCTCACTAAGGCCTGCGTCCTTGAGTATGCTCATTGCGTTCGTGTAAGCAGACGTCATTTGTGGATAAAACATTTGATAGGGAAACTGGTAGGGGTATTGTGAAGCACTAGCCTGATGTTCACACTTAGGAGTTTCGGTCGGACTTGAAGGGATTGTATAAGCGTATGGGTACGAAGCGACCTGAGTACCTTCAGCTTGAGTGGTTGATGGCACGGGCATAGCGTAGGCGTACTGAACTGGTGCACTTGGGATCGTACTGGGCATCACAGCACGCTTTTGAGTTGCACTTTCGTCGTGTGTAGTTGGGTATCCTGAAGCATAGGTCATTGGGATCGCAGCGGCTTGTGGCTGGGCTGTAGCTGTAACTGGCAAAAAGCTGATCGGCTTGTCAACCGCCCACTGCGACTTCGCTCCGTTTTCTTCCGTGGCTGCGACAAACAGATCTCCAGTGGTCCCATCAGTGGAAGGCTTTACGTATAGTCCATGGACCGGAGTGAGATGGTTGTTATGCCATAAGTTTGGATAGCCGTTCACACAGGTAAGGACTAATGCAATAATGACAGCAGCACATTTCACGTGCATTATTGAACCGTATTTTAACAAGTATGTATGATTCTTATGCTTTACGTCGATAACTGGTGGCGTTTAGGATAGAGAGATTCATTTTATACTAATTAGAGTAATGGGAGACAAGTGGTGGAAAAATTAATCATGCTGCAATGAAGATCGTGTCCATTTCACATATGTATAGCACGTACAGTTTTGTTGTTCTTAGAGTTTGGTTATCTCGTCTGATTATGGTGATAAAAATGCTCTGCTCTATCTTTGATTGACTTCTTAGATAAAAACTTTAATATTATGTAGGTACATGTATTTATCTATTAGCAGATGTAGGTACCTTTATTTCCATTGTCTACTGAAGATTAGTTTCAGGAAATTATCTATAATATGTTAAGTACCCACCTACCTTTAAAATAATCTATTGTAAGAGGCATCTCACCATTAACTCCCTTATTTATAAACGTTGCTTAATTAAAAAAGCAATGATTACCGTTTTTAGGGTTCAACAAGGAACCCTTATAGTTTCGCCATGTCCGTCTGTCTGTCTGTCTGTCCGCGGCTTAGCTTAGAGACTCTTAGTACTAGAAAGCTGTAATTTGGTACGGGTATACTTAATTACGCCGACATGTGGTAAAATAAAATCTTGAAATATATTTTTTTTTAGGGTATCTCCCCTACACGTAAAGTGGGGATGATATCTATTTTTCTGTCTATCCCATAGCACACTATGGGATAGACAGAAAAGGGTATCGTTGGATAGACCGGTCAAAATATTGAGGGTTTGTAAAACCATTTTTCGATAAAGGGATCCGTTTGCGTAATATTAAGCTTTAATGTGCTAATTTTTGTTAGAGTCTAGTGTCCCCCCCCCCCCCCCCGCCCTGCAAGTTAATGGTTGTATTTGGATTTGTGTTTTTTTTTTGGTTGGGAAATAATCAAATAACTGACTATAAAATCCACTCAAAATCAACCACGCACAATGAATGGTTCCGTAGTTGGATCGAATTTATACCACGAACAAACTTAACACTGTAGTTGAAATACATGTTCTCCCAAACATTCCAACTGCAAATGTAAGTTAGTTAACTATTACTCGTTATCTTTAAAGCCTACTTTTCTGTGATAGTATTACTTTTAAACTTCGTTAAATATACTACTGCCGTGATTTTTTTCACATATCTAAAAACAACCGTTTAGCTGGCAGGACACTTGACTCGAAATGGTTTTCATGACGGCCTATCCAACGATACCCCACACCATGGGATAGACGAGAAAAAAAAATCATCCCCACTTTACGTTTAGGGGAGGCACCCTACAAAAATAAAGGTATAGGTATTTCAAGATTTTACCATTTTGTCGGCGTGATTAATATGTATACCCATGACAAATTACAGCTTTCTAGTACTAAGAGTTTCTGAGTTAAGTCGCGGACAGATAGTCAGACAGACCGACGACATGGCGAAACTATAAGGGTTCCTTGTTGACTACGGAACCCTAAAAACATTTATGTAGTCATGTAGGTATTAGATTTGTACAATAAATTGTTTATTTATAAGATGTAGGTGAATTATGCGGTTGAGAAATGCTTCTTTACAAACAACGATGACAAATCATTCCTTGTAAAAGTCGCATCCTCAGTTTTCATTTTTTATTGTCACGTCCTCACATATTTTGCCGACCATACGTCCAAGGTTATTGCAATTATGTTGTATGCCAATGCATGATATTAATTTATATCTTCACGCTGCTTTATGATATCGGGATGAACAGTCACGGATGATGTCAAAATGAAAATCAAATAAAATAAAAATCAAGTTATTTAGAAAGAGAAAGTATTTATTGTGACTCGCACAGGAAGATCACAAACTAATAAACACACAATCACAAAAGTATAAAAAAATAAAAACAGAGTCCTGTGCGAGGCCAAAAGGCTCCTATCTCAGCATGATTCTGCGACATTTAAAATTAGTATTCTGATAGGGCCCGATTTATCTAAATTAGGCAGAGAATCATCACCTACTTTTCGTCAAAATTACATAAGACAGTGCCCCAAAACGCCCAACACTTCACCACTTCCTGGTGCTGAAGCTGGGAAGAAGATGTGGCGCAACAAACTCCCCAGCAGCACAGCTGTCTGTTCAGTTAGAAAAACTTGATTCTATACAATAGTAGGTATGCAAAGTAATTAACATTACGAGACAGAACAAAAATCAATCTGTCTAGCCTTTTCCCAACTATGTTGGGGTCGGCTTCCAGTCTAACCGGATGCAGCTGAATGCCAGTATTTTACATGGAACGACTGCCAATCTAACCTCCACAACCCAGTAACTGGGTAAAACGATACCCCTTGGTAAGACTGGCTGTCAGACTTTTGGGCTTCCGACGACCCGTAACGACTGTCAAAGATTCACGAATGACAGCCGGGACCAACGGCTTAACGTGCTTTCCTAGGCATGGAGTCTCGGTATGTAAAGATGGTCACCCATCCACGGACCAACCCCGGCAAGCGTAGCTTAACCTGACGGATCAACCCGTGCGGCTGTTATTACTTAGCCACGAGCTCAGAACATTGAATTAAATTATTTGATGGTCTAGGTTGTAGACAGTGGCGTAGCGTGGAATAATATAGACGTTGGCAAAGTCGGCTGATTCCATTTACCTGTTTTAAATAAGCTTCGACCTGAATTCGGTCACTGGCCTGGAATCGTTGGCCTGGCATAGGTCTTTCATAGTGCGGGTGTTTTTGCACAGAGAGCAAGACGAGATGAGAGGCATCGTTTGCGATGTAGCTCCACAGTCACACTGTGGCTCATCGGAATCCCCCACCTGACTAAGTTGTATCTGCAGTGGCCCACCTGGCTTCTTAGTCGGTTAAGGGATTTCCAGATAGGCCATGGAAGTAGGTGGCCCGATAGAAGCTTTTCTGCAGACTCAACATAGACAGCTGGAGGGGGATGTCTGAGAAGTCACAGTTTTATCGGCCCGCACTAGAACTGCCGTCATTAAGTGGGATGGTTGACTTGAGCAAACTGTTACAGCTCTTCAGCCTGCCCCTCGATTTCGTTACGTCGTAAAGTGAATGACGTTAGCTCAGTAGTTTTCATTTATTATTTTCAATATGTGTGATTGTTTAGATTCTGAACTCTGCAAAAGAGATGTCTAATGAGATCAAAGAGAAGCAAGAGGTGGCCATGATAACGGAGCAAGCTATTGACGTAGCCCGGAACGACTACGTGCCCATTGCTGTGCACTCCACCGATCGGCTTTTTGCTTTACAGAAGTCCTCTACTAAGGATTTGTAATTGATATTTGCAGCTAAATCTGCTTCGATTGAGAGTATTGCTAAAGCAGACAGTCGATTCTGCTTCATACTGTTTCTTAAGTAGTTTTTTTATAATTTTTTATTCTTAACTTCTTTCTGCGGAAGCTCTACTTACAGGCATAGTCAACATAATTCTAATATTATTATTAAAATAAACGGGATATTTACCATGTTTATTAATTGTTTTGAGTTCTATATAATTCTAATAGCAATGTAAACATTAGGATAGATGTCTTCCAATTCATTTGTAATTATTTATTTATTTAACAATTTATGTACACACATATAAACAGACAAGAAGAAAGGAACAGAAAAATACTTACAAAGGTGATGCTTATTTCGAATGAAATCTCTTCCAGCATACCTGCGATAGAAAAGTAGATATAGAGATGTAGACAACGTGTGTACGAGTACCTAAGTAAAGAAGAGAAAACAAATATATATATACATAAAAAAAAAAAACGGGAATTTTAAGTCTGGTGGCATGCATTTAAAGAGGCCTCGCGAGGCCCCTTCAAGTGCGAGGCCGTGGGCGAGGGCCCAGTTCGCCCACGCCTAGCTACGCCACTGGTTGTAGATAAAAGCCAAAAAGGCGAAACTGAAATATTCTTACATTTCAAAAGTTTCCCCGCACAATGATCTCTCGATGTATCGTGGGTGTGTTTACCAAAAAGGTCTGTAACATCAGTCAGTACTGACCAGTTTGGTCAGTACTGACTGATGTGCAGAAATGGTTACGAGATTGAATTACCTGCCTAATGGAAGCTGAAAATTATCGTGGGTTGCAGCTGAAAATCAGCATCAGGTGGTACACCTTGTGTGTCATCTGACATTATGCTGAGCTGGGGCCCTTTTGGCATTATAATCATTGTTTTCTGTTTTTTATAGTTTTAAGGTGTATTTTTTGCTGTAATGCCAATAAACGCATTTTCTTTCTTTCTTTCAAGCTCTTTTTTACGGTTCCGTACTGCCTAGACCAGCCTGGTGGTCACCACATACAGGGCCAAGTAGTTCGGTAACCCAGGTATCCTACGTGAGATTGTCAGTAACACCAAGGCGTTCCTGGCCTTCCTTGAGGAGTTGGGATGGATCGAATAATCGACATCCCATCCGTACGTAAAATACGCGCATTGATGTGGAGTTACTGACACCAGCCCGTATTACCTACCTACGGTTCCGTACCTCAAAAGGAAAAACGGAACCGCCTTTGTGGTCTAGTGGTAAGACCACCTGTCCCAGACCCAGAGGTCCCGGGTTCGATTCCAAGCGGGGGCAAATTTTCTGCTTGGTTTGGTTGGTGGTAGGGCTTGTTCGAAGTCCGCCTGGCTAGCTAGCACCATCTTATCTAAGTCTGTCGCCATAACAACAATGTTAACAACATTTGTTGTGTTCCGGCAGTTAGAGGTAAGATAGCCAGTTCCTCTGTGGTTCAGGATTCCGGCTGAAGCTCGCTTTCATCTTCGGCCTTATCATCACTTACCATCAGGTGAGATGAAGTCCAAGAGCTATCCAGTAGTGGATAAAACCTTTATAAACAAAGATAAAGGGGTGAGATGAAGAATGCATAAGAGATACCTGAAGTTTTGAAAACGTGCAAGCTGACACAGATGGCTTTCAAGCAATAATTCGCAAAAAAAACCGCGTCGCTGCTGAGCAGATTGCGAAGTAGTATCCTAAGAGCTGTGGTGGAGAGCTGTACTCCTAATATCAGACACTTCATGCAGAGGTTGTCAGGTTTGAAACATGTTTTCTTGTCTGGTCGTCCTCAGCGTGGAGTGTGCATTTTTTTAAATTAAATATGTTATATCTGTACTACTAACAAGTTGCCTATAGATTTCAAAACCATATACAGTGTTAACTTATTTAAAAGCAAATTGAGGACCTATTTATTGGGGAAAGGCTATTACAGTATCAATGAATTCCTAGATGACATATGACACTGTAACTTATGATTGATCGTACTAATTTGACTTTTATTATTTATGATCTCTTATTATTATTATTGTATTGTTGATTTTCTTATTATTATTGTACTAGAATTTTTAATTGTCCGTTATTGTTTTTATTGACTTTTATAAATGTATTTAATTTATTTTATTTTAATTTCATTTGTATAATGTTACTTTTTAAATTTTCAACACAATGTACCTGTATTGTTATGAAATAAATTACTTATGACTTACTAACACTAGAATATATGTAAGTTATTTTGTAATACTAACACAATATGGATCTCTATTGTCCGAATTAAATGAATTTGGGTACTTCCTAGGGTATTCTGGGACCTAGAATCTAGAAATTTGGCAAGATGCTAGGTCTCACAGAAAAAGTAAAGGAAAAAGTCTGAAAATCGTTAATTTGTAGTTTTATCACATTTATTAATTGAGATTACAAACTTACACTTGTAGTTGGAGAATTGACCGTGACGTATATTGGAGAACGTTTTTTCAACTACATAGTTAAGTTTGTTCTTGAGATAAATTCATCGCAACTACGGAACCCTTCTTTGTGGGTGGTCCGACACTCACTTGGCTGGGTTTTCTACACAAACATTGATTTTATGAATGACCCAGCCTAGTAGGCCAAATTAATATTTTTCAGTCCATGCTGTCTCAGTAGAGCGAAAGCATGGGCTGAAAAATATAGAAAGGGGCCTTTCGATTCTTATTCCACTCTTTTCACTTCTCACGGTTTAGACCAAATATCTATAGGCTCTTATTTATAAAATACTAGATTTTACGCGTAGCTCCGCCAGCATGGAAGTCGGTTATCGCGTAAAAAAGTCAGTTATAGCTTATATCCTTCTCCATATCCCAGGCTATATCTCTGCCAAATTTGATGACGATCGGTTCAGCGATATAAGCGTGAAAACGTAACAGGACAGACCTACAGACAGAGTAACTTTCACATTTATAATATTAAGTATGGACTAGCTTCTGCCCGCGACTTCGTACGCTTGAAATTTCTTGTTCCCCCGTTCCCCAATCCGTTTTCGGGATATCATCAAAAAAGCCGTTCCATACAAAATGTATGAGAAAATTAATTTTCTTCATATATTTTTTCGTTTACTTTTCGCGTATCCAACAAATCAAAGATCATAAAAATCTGTCCAGCCGTTCTTGATTAATAAATGGTGTGTAACTAACCCGACTTTGTTTTATATATTTAGATAGATAATGGTGCCGATTCCCTTGTTCACAAACTAAACTAAATTTAAGTTCAGTGCATCTTTTTCTTTCCATTTCATTAAGAAACGGCCACAAGATTTTTTTTAGTTTAGTCCTGTCAAATTAATCAGCGCCTGTCACTACTCTATACAAGTTTAGACGTGAAGTTTAGACTAAACTTAAATTTATCTTCTGTCCTTTTCTTAATGAAATAGAAAGAAAAAGATGCACTGAACTTAAATTTAGTTTAGTTTGAATAAGGGAATCGGCACCCATTGTTTCCCTATCTAAAGTCACATTAAATAAATAAGAGGATAACTTCAATCTCAGCACTTTTTGTCGGAAAATCCATGTCTCATTTCGTGGAATAAGAAATTGTTTATCATGATGCAGTTATCCTTTATAGGATTGGACGATCGTCATCTGACTAATAGCCACTTCAGTTTTTTTATTATTATTTCACTCACACACACTTTATATACATAAATCAATAACAATCTAACGATAACTCGTAAGTCGTAACTTGTTTGTTGATAACTACGTCCATGTTAACGGCTAGCGTTTTGTTAGTATTTTGTACAAGAATAGTGATGTTGTTTAGGACTTCTACGTGTTTGCGGAATCATGAAGAGTTCTCTCTGTGCGGGTGGAGGTGTCCTCCCACTTGTGTTAACCTAAGGATGTTAGCTACAGGTAATGAACTGGGTCTAGGCAAGCAATTGATAAGGTAACACATCATTGGTAGCCTAGCCTTGCTCTACCGAATACCGAGCAAAAGCCTCCTCCCTTTTGTCCTATGCTCCCCAGTCTGCGCTAGTCTCAACCAGGTCTTATTCGCGATCTTCTTATACCCAATGTCTCAAATTCAGATAATTTATGGAAACAAAGTAATGTCAAGAAATGTCACTGTCAAAACGACAGGACAGTGGTACAAAACATTTGACCATTTTTTTTTTTGTAAATAATCATCTATGAAATTAAAGTGAATTAATTATAAGAACTATGCAAACAAAATACCGTTGCCAAACAATGTTTTTTGTAGTGTGTCGGAGACACGGCCTATGAACGTCATAATCAGCCCTTTTAAGTCCACTGCTAGACGTAGGCCTCCCAAAATCGTTTTCCACTCGAAACAGTTTACAGCCGTTTTCATCCAAAATGTGGCAAGATATGCTACGTATACAATATGAATCTATGAATGAGAGTTGTAATATTTGTGTTGTTGAAGATGTAAAAAAATGTGAAAATGTTTGGATCTCCTGCATTGTTACCAGTATCATAAAATATTTTATACCAGAAAATCTCCTTTTTTTAATAACTTTGTTTAAAACCGAAAATTTATAAAAATAATTACGGTATGATTATTTTTGAATTATTATTTCTTAAATTCAGTACTTAAAAGAAAATGGAACCTTTTTTTTTCGCCTGTTGTGTGAATTACCATTACAAAGATATTTTTTTGTTATGTTATCCCCTTTGTTTACATAAATTAACTAAATTTGAGACTTGAATTTGAACCCACGTTCGAGCTATAAAATGCGATCTGTTAATTATTATGGGTCCTCGCGAGTTCATTACAAATAAATTCAAAGAAATAGATATACTGACTCTGCCTTCTCTTTTATTTATACATAGGTATAGTTGGGTTACATCCATACTAATATTATAAATGTGTAAGTAGCTCTGTCTGTCTGTCTGTCTGTAGGTTACGTTTTCACGCCTAAACCGCTGAACCGATCGTCATGAAATTTGGCAGAGATATAGCCTGGGGTATGGAGAAGGACATAGGTTACTTTTTCACGCGATAACCGACATCCACGCGGGCGGAGCCGCGGGCAACAGCTAGTGATGTTATAAATTTAAAATATTGTGTCGCTATGTGCTATGTGTGTAAAAGGTGGCTGGGATAGACTGGATCATGCGGAAGGCGGTGGACAGGGTGTTGTGGCGCAGCATGGGAGAGGCCTATGTTCAGCAGTGGACTGCGATAGGCTGCGTTGATTGATGTGCTGCCCTGCAAGGCGTACAAACTTTGCTTACATAGTAGGTAATAGGAGTATAGGTATAAAAATAAAAATATAATAATAAAAATACTGCTAAGTAACAATTTTAAATCTTTAGCAATAAAATAAACAAAAACATAAACAAATTAAGGTAAACTTAAACTAATTTATATGTTTTCTGTATTAGGAACCTATTTATTTATATAACAATTGCTTGCTACACTAACAGTAAACACCAAAGCGTGCAGCAAACCAATAACAAACAGTCAACTAAAAAAGTTCATGCAAATACTAATCACAAATTTACTGTTAGACAAAAATATATCAAAATTCGGCTGCTGAGCAATTAGGGCGTACATATGTAAGAGCCTATGCCTGTGTCTATTATGGATACATAAGAGCCTATACTACCTCAAATGGCTTAGCATGATCCTCCGTTATGTCGAAAATACTGCAACATTAATCTACTATATAAAAATAAGTCGGGTTTTCCTTCCTGACGCTATAACTCCAGAACGCACGAACCGATTTCCACGGTTTTGCATTCGTTGGAAAGGTCTCGGGCTCCGTGAGGTTTATAGCAAAGAATATTCAGGTTTTTTTTTTTAATGGTTTTTACGAAAAATTAGGGTAGGGTAGGTAGGTAGGTAGATAGGGTAGGGTAGGGTAGGGTAGGGTAGGTAGGTAGGGTAGGGTAGGGTAGGGTAGGGTAGGGTAGGGTAGGTAGGTAGGTAGGTAGGTAGGTTAGGGTAGGGTATGGTAGGTAGGTAGGTAGGTAGGTAGGTAGGTAGGTAGGGTAGGGTAGGGTAGGGTAGGGTAGGTAGTTAGGTAGGTAGGTAGGTAGGTAGGTAGGGTAGGTAGGTAGGTAGGTAGGGTAGGTAGGGTAGGGTAGAGTAGTGGAGTTTATACTATAGCTTTTGACAGAACGAAGTCTGTCGGGTCAGCTAGTTTTGAAATAAATATAATATGGTAAAGTTGTGGATTAATGTTAAGTCGGTCCCTAGGTACTATGTTTGATGAAAAAGTGATTCCATAAAATTTTCTCGATGGAGAAAAACTCCAAAGTTACCTCCAAACCGAACAATAAACTGCTGGTATTAAAAAAATACTTCAAATTAGATAATGAAACTTTGCATATTATCTGAAATAACTATAAAGCAGGTCTTATGTTATTATATTTTTTATTTACCCTTGTTTTCACGGTAAAAAGAAATTACCTAAACTATCGGCGCCTTGGAGCCTTCTCCCTGCCGCTCCTGTTTCGCTTGCTCGCGTGACCGGGAGCAATAGTGTACGAGCGAGATAAAGAGTGAGGTGACGCTGAGGTATTATAGACTCTTAAAGAGCTCCCTAATAACATGATTATAGATATATGCCCATCGACGTGGGAATGCCGCGTCGGGTGCCGATGTTCAGCGGGCTTCGTGAGGGACGAGTTCTCCAAACAATGCGTCCTAGTCCAGAACTGTCCAGGTAAAAGAAACATTCAATGTTATCATCTGACTAGCCTTTTCTCCAATCTATTGGGGTATATATTGACTGCTGTGACCAAAACTACAAACGTAGTATTCAGGGAAGTTTTATTAGAATGTCTGTGTGTACGACTTCCACGCGAACGAAGTCGCGAGCAGATGCTAGTAATAAATATACCTTGTTACTTTACTATCTCAAGGACTTTTCCGTTTCAGCGTAGCTTTGATTTAGTAACCATTTGTTTATATTGTTTTTACAATAAAATTAAAATTAAAATTTACAAAATAAATAAAATCATAAAAATAGCACACTGTCAAAGTCAAAGTCAAAAGTCAAATCATTTATTTCAAATAGGCACGAAGATGTACTTTTGAACATCAAAGATTACCTGAATAGTTAATTGATTCTATTTGCGCCTTCCAAAATGTAGTTATATATGTCGGTGTGCTATATTTATGATTTTATTTATTTTGTTGAATAAATCACCTCCTCGGAATGGGAAAAATCTTTGCGCAAAGTTGGTATTGACAGCGGTTGACTCACATATTGCGTAGTTTCTCCTAGAGAGGGCTATGCGTTTTTTCCTTTCTTCAGGTAAGTCGGAGTGTTGAAGAAGTACAGTGATCAATATGTACAGCTGACGTACAGTTAGTACTTGAGTTTTCTCATAAAGTTTTGAGGTGGAGAAAAGACGAGGTTTGGATAAACTCACTTTTAGTATCACCTTTGGGCTCTTTCAACGGTTATCATTTTAGTTTTGCATGCTACTCCCCTAGGGGGAGGGCGATGTCCAGCAATGGATGTCTTTCGGCTGAAATGATAATGAATGATGCTCTTCCCCATGTTGTGATGCAATAAATAATTGTTGATTGCACCAAAGCTTCATAAACCATCCTTATCATCTGTTTCTCTTCTACATCAATGTGAGCTTACGTATTCGTTTGGATAGATATTGAATGTGGTTTTCAAAAGTTAAATTAGCATCAATTTCGACTCCAGAGAATAGATTTGAATGTTTTATTACGGGATTTGGTCTTCAGGGCTTGGTAAATTGAAATCGCCAACATGCAACTAAGCCAGCAACGAATACTCGTTCTGTCTCTGTACAAGAAGAGGCGTTTGTGTGTGTGAACTGCGTGGAGGGATTCATTTTATAAAATCGGTGATACGGATACCTTCAAAGTGATGGAACTTTCAAATCGTGCTCGCCACCAAGATCACAAATGGAAGCGTGAAGATATAATATTATAACATTTGACACACTTAAATGTAGGGCGTACATTAAAATTCAATCATTTGTTCAAATTAGTAATTAGTACGAGTTTTGTTGACGCTACTATATTCGATTTAGCGCATCGTACGTGATATGCAATACGGAATTTGTACCTTGGAACTTTCTAACTATAGCTGATAAATGTTACCTATCTGTAGTCAATAATGAATGCATAATTAAGCTTACAATCTCTGACGGGATGTGTAGAGAGACTTGCCCCTTTTAAATGGGCGAAATATAGATGACTTCTGCCTACCCCTCGGAAAATATAAGCCGCATTGTGTAATGCTTATTAAAGCCTGGATTTGGTAATCTTAATTATTTGTTCTTTGTTTTTAATCGTACTTAGTTTTATTACCGACTAAATTATCTTAGAGAACCTATGTAGATACGATGCAACAATTTGTAGGCTACATATAAAAATAATAATTTGATCCGTACGGGAGTCGAACCTCGTAGTGTAGCCAATGGTCAGCCACTTTATGATAGAGCCGTACATCGTATCACCGCATGTGGACAAAATCCCAGCCGCCGCGTTTGTCTGTCTGAACGCGATAAACTCAAAAACTAACGAACAGATTTTCATATGGTTTTCACCAATGGACGGAGTAATTCAAGAGAAAGGTTTAGGTGTATAATTTATTAAGATTTTGTGTGAAATATCTGAAATAAATGATGATGTAAAATACTCCAAGTATGATGAAGATGATCATCGGTTACTAGGAATATCTTAGTTGTGACTCCGAGCTGCTTCCATAAGATATGTTTTAGTAGTAGCGCGAAGTCTTGATTTGTGCCAGATTAATTGCAATAGGTCTCTATTAATCAATACAATCATTCATCATTGTATCAAAACGTTTAACATATATTTCTTACGTATCTCCAGGAATATCCCACAGATTATGTCCATATGAACAGCGTTTGACTTTCTTTTGTATCGAGTCCCCTCGGAACTGTCGCACTGTTCATGTCTTAGTTTTCCTTTAAAAAAGTGTCAGTAACATTGGGAGACATACGCTTATGCCTAGGAAGTGTATTCAATACAACGAGTTCAACTCAAACCACCTGATTTGGATGTGTTATTTGGTTCCCTGCCGGAATTCAAAACAGTTTTGCGCCGTCATTTAAACAGACATTTAAATGGTCAAAGTTAAGCGTATTTTGTATTGGTTTTTGATTGTATCGTTATATAAGGTATAGTAATGCGTGGTTGTAGGTACCTACGCATTTACGCGTTCATTGAAGCAAACATTTAGTTGTAGTTATCTAGTACATCATATTATTATGAATAGGGTGGCGTACATGGTTGTACTTTCGTAAGATCAAGCATCTGAGTTTGCAGAAATATCTCGGTCAAGTACTTGTTTAGTATATTTGTGAAGATTGCAACCTAAGTAATAATATTTGATCAAAAAGTCTCTTGCAATTTCTGTATAAATATTAGTGTCTCGGTGGTCTCGGCATAACACACAGTCACCATGAAGTCGATATTAGTTTCTGGTGTATTCGCCGTTATCGCGCTGTCGGTCGCAGGAGCCCCTTCGTACTCTGAAGGGGAACAACCGCGGTACGTGACCAAGCAACAAATACAACAAATAGAAGAGTTCCTGCGGGAGCGGCGGGCGCCGTATAGCCAGCAGTATGTGTCTCCGTGTGCGTCTGCTGGCCCCTTGCAGCTACCCGTCAGCTCAGTGCCAGTAGCAGCCTACTCCGCTCCATTATACCAAGGATATGCAACTGTACCGCAATACGGATACGCCGCGTCGCACTACCGCTCCGTAGACGAACAGCCGGAGTCGGAGTTGTTGGGCTTCTCCGACATGGACCAGTTCATGCAGCATGTGCCGGAGGCGAGGTTGGGAGGGTATGGCCCTCCTGGGGTAGCAGGTGTGTCTCCTGCTCTGTCTGCTGGTGGACGCGTGCTGACGCAGGCCACGTCCGGGACTGCACTTGGTGTGTTCCCCAACGCTAACGTCGGAGGCTGCAGCGTGCCCCTTTTGTTCAGCTGCTCGCCTACGATAGTGCCGGGACACATGGTGGAATCTCAAGCTCACGTCGCCCCTGGATACGCTGCTGCTGGCACTGCGCCGGCCTCGTACCGGCTGGGAGATGAACAAGTGCAGCACGAAGTGCACGACCAACACCAGCAGACGCTAACGCACGAGCACATGAGCCAAGAACCCAGTCACGCCACGCACCAATAGTGAATTTCATAGTGTAGATTAAGTTAGTTGTAACCTACTGTAATGTTGTTTCAATAAAAAGTTAAGTACCTCAATATTTTGTTTTAGCATTATCAATGTACCTAATATTATGCCCAGTAAAAATACACTTTTACACAACAAAATTATACATTAATTAACATAAAGTAAACATACAGGTTGGAAGGTTTGTATTGTCGGTGCGTTCAGAATAGGTAAGGATTGTGGTGTTTTATAGACCTATCTTCTTCTTCTTCCTGCCCTTGTCCCATGTTACTTGGGGTCGGCGCAACACGTTTTATATAGACAAATTAATTGTTCTATAGACCTATCTATGGGTATGTTATTTCATTCATTCCATAAGGCCGCCTATTCCATCTATAAATTCTGATTAAAAAATCTGGGACACAAGGTTCGAAACAACGATCTACAATTCGTATGTCGGGGCCGTCGGTACTGAGCCACCACTGCTTTTCGGGTTCCGTACCTCAAAAGGAAAAAACGGAACCCTTATAGGATCACTCGTGTGTCTGCCTGTCTATCACAGCCAATTTGTGTAACGTAAATAAATGAATTTTGAATATATACACTTATGTTAAGAGAAAATTTAAAAAATGAACTGTACTGTGTGACATGTCAAATAAAAGGACTTGTTATGTGGTTTTAAAATATATATTTTAATAATTAAAAAAAAAAAATCGTTTTAAAGTTGTTGTAGAAAATAGATGATGATTGACCATTCCCACCCTTTATCTCCGAAACTACTGAGCCTAAAATTTTGAAAAAAATACAGAAAGTAGTTCTTTACTTATAGATTACAGGAAAACCTATAAGAAGTCTACGGTCTTAAAATAATATGGTAAATCTCTCAATATTGTGCGAACAAACTTACATTTGCAGTTGGAATGTATGGGAGAATTTATTTTTCAACAAAAAAATATTTTATTCTTGGGATAAACTCATCCCAACTACGGAACCCTTTATTCTGTGTGGTCCGACACGCACTTGGCCGGTATTTAAATACTCCCATTAATTTGTAAGTAGTAAAATTTTACAAATGGGCATTATGTGTCATTATTGTAAGATATTCACTTGGCCTTTATTAAGAGCTGTGTTACAATTTTGGTATACATTGGTGCCGATTCCCTTCTTCACAAACTAAACTAAATTTAAGTTCAGTGCATCTTTTTCTTTCCATTTCATCAAGAAAAGGATAGAAGATACATTTTAGTTTAGTCCTGTCAAATTAATCAGCGCCTGTCACTACTCCATACAAGTTTAGACGTGATTAACAACATGCCGACTAAAATTACGTCAATTTACGTCAAGCGCTGATTAATTTGACAGGACTAAACAAAAATTTATCTTCTGTCCTTTTCTTAATGAAATAGAAAGAAAAAGATGCACTGAACTTTAATTTAGTTTAGTTTGTGAACAAGGGAATCGGCACCAATAACGTATATTCTATCTATCTATCTAAACCTAAAGCAGCTACAGCGTTGGCGTAGAATGGAAAGCTTAATTTATTAACTCATTTGTACTATACTAGATAAATGACGCATTATAAAAAGACACGTTTATATTATAAGTATAAAATGCAGCTATGAAAGGCGTTTTCCAAAGTACGTGCGTATCTATAAATAAGAGCATTATCGCTGTTTATTAATCATTACCTTATAATTACTCTGAATTAAATTAAAATGAATATAACGCTAATATTTATTATTACAATCGGTTCTGTCCTCATGGCACCGATAGAAAACACAAAGGAATCTGCATTACACGAAACTGAAGATATTAATTCTCTCAACTCAGAAGGGACAGATATCTTAGATGAAAAGACGCCATCATCCTATAAAGAGCCGTTGGTGTCTCCTTCCACGGATGTCTCTACCAGGACAACTGACAGTCAAGCTGTGTGTTTTAACAGGGAAGACCTGAAGGTGAAGACAGACGCTGATCAGGTTGTAGGCACCTTAAATTCAGATCAAGTCGGACGGACCACGACGGCTTCTACAACTATTCAAGATCTTCCACAAAATAGACTTGATTTACCTTCTAGCCAGTTTCAGGAACTACATACTCCTAGCTATGAAGTCCCACTTTCTGACAGCGTACTGAACGCAGCTGCTGAAATGATGTCCTCATCTGAGGGCAAATCCAAAGCAGCTTGTATAAACCAAAGTAATTCGAGAAAGAAGAGGAACACCATTTGGTTGGATACGGCTCATGCCGTCAGTCATTATAAGGTGTCGGAAGATTATCCAGAGTTACATCAAGGTAACCGTCATGTCATTTCCAAGGACTATCCTGTTCCGAATCTAATGAGAGTTTCGCTTTGTGAACAGTTCTAGACTTAAGTAAATGTTTTAACCCTGATTAAATCCTTTATTATATAATAAATAATATATATTGCTATGTAATATAATTTTTCTGTTATCCAAGTTTTTATTCTCGAGCTTTTATCCTATAATGAATCTATTGAGTATACAAGCCGTGTGCCTGATGGGAATTCTTATTAAAAAATACAATTTCCCATACAAACTTTCATCCCTTCCTTTGTGTTGTAAGGAACTCTTGTGCATAACCTCATATTTCTATACCCAGTTGGTAAGGCTGTGTGTAGTATTTCAGTGAATAAATCAATTCAAATTTTTTATGACATTTCCATAAATGCATAATTTAATTTGCCGCGTGTGCCGGACGTAAAGAATAGCCCTATCCCATTTCCTCCCGTGGGTGTCGTAAAGGCGACTATGGGACTTACAAGAGAATGGACAGCAGCATTCTTTATGCATTTTTAACACTGTGATTATAGCATACCCGGGGCAATTGGGGGAGGCCTATGTCCAGCAGTGGACGTCTTTCGGCTGAAATGATGATGATGATTATTTTTATCTCCAAACATCAATATAATTCAACTAGCACCCGAATGATGCAAACAGCACATATTTGATTTCGTAGGTCATAGATTTGTAGACAGTCGTAGTAGCTACGATCATTCAATTTAAATAAGGGTGCCGATGCCGTTAACAAGTAAATATATATAATAATAATAATAGTAGATACATAATAAACAAATTATTTTTAGGCCTTTCATGTATATTCAAATTAGGCAATTTGAAAATTACATTACCGTAAATTATTTGGGAATGGCGCAGTACAAAATATCTTTGTTCATTAGATAAATAATGTAAGCAAAATATTTATAATCTAAATGGCATAGTGGCATAGATAGATACATTTTAAATAATTTCTGTTATCGTTTATGTTTTTAGGTTATGTTGTAGCCTAAAAAAATAGCATGGTAAATCTCTCAATAGTGTGACTACAAACTTACATTTGCAGTTAGAATGTATGGGAGAACTTCTTTTTCAACTGCCACGTTAAGTTTGTTCTTGGGATAAATTTATCCCAACTACGGAACCCTTAATTATGTGTGGTCCGACACGCACTTGGCCTGTTTTTTATATACAATAAGAAACTTGGCATTATTATCTGAAAAAAAAAAACAATTATTGACTGCGTCGTTGGTCTAGTGGAACCAAGCGCTACTGCTGAGCATGAGGTCCTGGGTTCGATTCCCAGGTCGGGCAAAATGTTATAGGGTTTTTCTATCAGGAATTTCTCAGCAGCCCAGAGTTAGGATTTGTGCCCGGTTGATGGCAATAGGCTCGCCCCCTATTACATGGGACTTAAAAATAACTGGCGAAATGTGGGTGTTACTGTAGGTACGGTGGCCAGCACATCAAGTTACCACAAACTGTCAAATTTTCTCGTTCGATTTTGAACTTAATCACCAACGTTTTAAAGTTTATAATCTTTTGGAGTTTGACAGTTTCGTGTAGCATGATGTGGTGGCCATCTCTGCATTACCCTTGGGGACTACAGGCTTGATGATAGGTACAATTATTTTCTATCAACCCGGAAACACCGGTGCATACCTATCACATAGTATGACGTAATAATTTGTCAATTATTACAAAATTACATACAAGTATACCATGCACGTATCGAAGAATTTAAAACAATGTGCAAACTCTTCATTACATTACGTAGAGACTGCACAGAAGTGCAGTATTAGCCAATTTATAAACACATATAAAACTTAAGTTGTGTTTGTTCTTTCATGAAAGTTAATTTTATTTTCATCATCATCATAATTTCATCCGAAAGACGTCCACTGCTGGACATAGGCCTCCCCCAACAGCGGGGAATTTGCCATAATCGCCACGCTTGGCAGGCGGATTGGCGATCGCAGTATGGTGTTTAAAAATGCATAGAGAACGCTGCTGCCCATTCTCTAGTAAGTCCCTTAGTCGCCTTTTACGACAACCACGGTAGGCAATGGGGTGGTGCTATTTTTTACGTCCGGCACCACACCGAACGGAACGGAATTTTATGATAGAGTCCACTATTTAAGGTATTAAACGCCATCACATACTTACCTGGTTAACAAAACACCGTAATTAGTTGTGAGAGATAAAAAGGAAGTTAGAAATTGTCACACAATGATTATTGATATAGCGGTCCTGCATGATGAGAACCTCGTGAAACTTGAAAGAGATAAGCAGATTAAGTATCTTGACCTGGCTCGCGAGGTTGTCGACATGTGGGATGTAGATACAGCAGTCATTGTGCCGATAGTCATGCCAATGGCATAATAGCCAAGAGCCTCGACCAGCACCTGAGGAGGCTCTCGTTAGGCAGCTGGATCCAAAAAGCGTTACTTCTGGACACGGTGCGTATCGTAAGGACATTCCTCTCTCAAGAGCCCTGACCACCGGTAGCTTGGACCCTGTTCCCGATACCGGTGAGATACATTTATTTTTATTTTAAAATGTTTTTTATAAAAAAAATGTAAAAATGTAAATTAAAATAAATGAAATAATAATAATGATAAAGAAAATTTTATTTGTAAAGAATAAGAATAAGTTGAGGGAAAATATGCGTCATATTATATTCACGCAAAACGGCCATCGCTCAGCATAATGCTGTAACACTATGCGACGAGCCAGAGCCACACAGCTCGTTTTCAGCGACAGCTGGCGTTGACGTGATGACGTCAACTGATGTAGCATAAGAAGAGGTATCTCTTCCTATGCTAATAGCATACATACACATTTTACATTTAGGTATACGAATGTACCTATTCCTGATGTAATTATGGCAAGCCAAAGCAAAGCAGGTTTTTAAGATTTGTAGAGTTGTGTATGAGTTTACTTAAATGTTTCAAAATAAGAACACCAATTTGGTTTGTCAACTAGATATCTCCTCGTACCTACGCATTTATACAAATTAATAGTTTCTAGAGTACAAGGGCGTTGCCAGGGGGGGGGGGCAGGGAGGGGCAGCTGCCCTCCCCTAGAGATTCTAAAAAAGTTGCCAAATGTAAAGCAAGCAACCAAAGTCTTAAGTCTTTGACTTGACTTGCTTGATCGATCATTCCCATATGTCAAAACTCGAATGAATTCACCAATTCCATGGAAACTAGTTCCACCTAAATAGTAATATAGTAGTCCTGAGGAGTCCTGAAATCGCTTCCTGAACATTTATGATGACTTATCAGTAATATCGTCTTGTTATTTCCCCGTCAAAAACCCATGTTCCTTCAAGAGTAATGCCTCTCAGTGAGGATTGAAGATATCCTGAACTATTGGTGCAGGACGTCAGAGCCGCTTGTACTGGGATAGCCTTACAGCCTTCCTGATCTTCGCGTCCAGTGATCACGGCCGTCCGTTACATCTGTTGCTTTCGACTTTACCTACAAATCATACTTTTCTCATTCTCCATATCAACTTGCCCCCCCTGGGCCATCGGCTGGCGACGCCCTTGTTAGAGTAGCTAACTAGAGTTGTGTGTTTACTTAAATGTTTCGAAATAAGAATACCAATTTTGTTTGTCAACTAGATATCACCTAGTACGCATTCATACAAATTAATAGTTTCTAGAGTAGCTAACCCTTTACGAACCGGATAGAATGAGTGAAATATTATGGTGCAAACATTTTTCTGAAGCAGTAAAGTCGCGGGCAAAGTTAGTCCATCAAAAATTATGTTAACTGTGTCGTACGTGAACATTTAATGTCTATCGTAACATTACTGAGAAATGCCGATGATCAGAATTATGCAAATCATCGAATCTACTTAAAAATACACTTTTGTCTCTAAAATTGATGTCTTGTTAAATAAGTAGATGATTCCTGTTATCAGTTTTACAGATAGGATTTAGGAATGATAAGAATTTTCTCTTTTTTTTTTAATATAGCTTAAGGGTCCGTGCACGAAATCGACTGATTTTGATCAATTTTGTTCACTGTTTGTGAGAAAGGCAAAAATAATTAAACAAACTTATTTGTGATTTGAAAAGTTGTGTTCTTTGTTTTGCATGTGGCTGAAAGGGATTTTTCAAATAAATTAAGTATTCACGGTAAATCACTAATATGCGCAACAAGTTTTCCGAAAAATGACGCGAGACTGACATTTGATCATCATTCTACAAGAAACTACTTTTGATTTTGAACATTAAAAAATATCATCAACCTCATTTTATGGTCTACTTGCATGTGGCGGAACCACTTTTTTCAACTTCCATACAAAATATAGCAGAAAAATAATATTGAAAAAATCTTTATTTTGTTTTAAACCCCGTCAGTAATATATTTTTTCCTATTATTTAGCAAATCATATCAAGAAATTTAAAAATCACAAATTAGTCTTCAGCTATTCTTAAAATATAATCAAAATTTTATTTAATGATTATATAATGCCTTCATTAAGTAAATCAACTGCGAAAAGAACTATATTTTGGAGAGCACAAAAATTATGAAACTAATAACAGCTGCTGTGACTGACACGAATGGTTTAGCACCATGAAAACTGTACTTGTATAGTTACACAGACTTAATATTTCGATTATTTCAAGTTTTCTCACAATTAGATAATAAATTGACAAAAGAGTGTTTTTTTCGTGCACGGAGCCTTAAGTACTTTGGTGACGTCAAGGCTCGCCCATGCGAAACACGATGCAACCACTCAAATTGTTTGAGACTGCTATTTTAAAACCAGCCAAATGCGTATTGACCCCTGAGTTTGTTTCCCATTTCTTCTCAGGGGTAGTCAGATGGGAAACGTTGAATCCATCTAGGTTATAAAAAAAAAAAAAATGTATTTATATAAGGTGTATCTATTCATATACGAAATATTTTAAGAGGACCATCTATAGGTGGTAAAAAAGCCATAGCAGCGAAAAAAAAATTTTTTTTTATGTGTTTTATATTTTTACATAATTATTATAATTTTAAAATTGCTTGAGACATTTTGCAAAGGAGTTGCAGTTTCTAAAATTTTACTTATTCTATGAATGAACGGTGGCGGCACGAGCGCGGTGAATTTTGATAATTAATCATCATATCAAGTAATTTTAAATTATTTAACTTTTTTAATAATATACTCAGATTAAAAATAACCGTTTCCATGGCTTCTTTACCACCTAAAAATATCTCTTAAAATATTTCTTGTTTGAATAGATACACCCTATATATATAGGGTATCTATTCAAAACACGAAATTTTTATTTAAATATTATTATATAATATATATTTATTTATTTTTATTTTTTATATCATCTGAGTATATTATTAAAAAAATTAAATCATTTAAAATTACCATAATATAATATCAAAAGGCACCGCGCTCGTTCCGCCACCGTCGCCGCGTCTAGGCGGGTCATTCATAGAATAAAAAATATAAGTAAGTAAAGGTTTTTTTGGAAAATGTCTCAAGCAATTTTAAAATTATAATAATTATGTGAAAATATAAAACCCTTAGTTAATTTTTTTTTTTTTCGTTCGCTTTTATGACTTTTTTACCACATAGAGATGTTTGTCTTAAAATATTTCGTGTATGAATAGATACACCTTATATATATTACGTGTAAAAGTGATTCCGATATCCTATTTACAGAATAAACTATTTAATTTAATTTAATTTAATTTCAGACCACACAGAATTAGGGGTTCCGTAGTTGGCATGAGTTAATTCCAGGAATAAACTTAACATTGTCCTTGGAAAAAAAAAATTAAAAAAAAACTAGTTCTCCAATACATTCCAGCTACAAATGTAAATTTGTACGCACAATATTGGGAGATTTACCATAGACTTCCTATAAAATTTCCTGTGATCTATAAGTAAAGAACTATTTTCTGTATTTTTTTTTTAATTTAGGTTCAGTTGTTTCCGAGTTAAAGGGCGAATGGTCAATTTTCATACTGTCCTCTCTATTATTTTCCTTTGTACCTATTTGATTAACAGAGAGACCCAGAACAACAATTTGTGCAGTTCGGTCATAATTATAATACAAATAATTATTCCGTACGGGAATCGAACCCATTGTACGACAGTCAATCTATTCCATCGTAAATTTACCACCATCGCGGCACTATCGTAGCAGGTACCTACTTACGTCATATGCGTCACAATAAAACAAAAAAACCGGACAAGTGCATGTTGGACCACACACAATAAAGAGTGCCGTAGTTGGGATGATTAACCATGTTATTTTAAGACCATAGACTTCTTATAGGTTTTCCTGTAATCTATAAGTATAGAACAATTTTTTGTATTTTTTTCAAAATTTTAGACTTAGTAGTTTCGGGGAATGGTAAATTTTAATTTATATTCTTAAATAACTTATCTAAAAATATATATCTGAAATCCTTAAACTCTTTCATTTAATATGTCATACGATACAGTGCATTTTTTTTTTAATTTTAGTCTTGTTTGCCCCCCAAATGTCCTCCATATTCAAAATTCATTTATTTACGTTACACTTCCGTGTTTGGGTCACTGAAGTTCATATGAGTACCAAATTTCAACTTAATCGGCCTAGTAGATTCGGAGCAAATTGGCTGTGACAGGCGCACAGACAGACAGAGAGACACACGAGTGATTTTATAAGTGTTCCGTTTTTTTGGATTTTGGATTTATGTACGATCAATTGTAATAGGCTCGCCCCATTACATTGAGACTTATTCTTATCTAGCGAAATGCGGATGAACACATCGACTATACCTCTTCGAGGAATACACAGCAATATAGGTACAGAGTGGAAGGGTAATTGAGTCGCTTAACTTCAAACTCGGGTAAATCCACTTTACCCTCTTGGGAGATATTTAAAAAAAAGTGATAACAGTCTTAATTCCATGAATTAAAAGGTGGTTTTTTATTTATTATGTCAACAATACTGAAGGTAACGATTCTATAAAGCAAATTTAGTATTATAACCATACATTCTTTCAAAAATTTAAAATTAAGATTGGATTTACCTTCATTTGATCTAATGGAATGCAATTTATCTACCGTTGAAAAAATTCAGTGTGGATTTTTATATTAGGCCGCTTGCGGGCATTGCTCGGTGTAACTATTTTAATGGCATTATCCATGGGAACTGTCTATGATTAAAAAGAAACAATAAAAAACGGGTGCGTACGGTGTTAATGTCGCAGAGTTGACGTCGACTGACCGCCATGTTGAACAAACGCGGTTAGCTGATTGGCTCTCATGGACTTAACTGCATTTGAATAAAACTCTCTCATGGATCTATCGGAATTAGATAAAATTATTTTAATTTTTTATTTTTTTCAAGAACTATGCGGATTTATATATAACTGATAAAATTGTTTTAAAAGTCTGTTTTTGGCCTTTAATTTGGTACCAAAATCTTAAAAATTCTCAAAATTGGATTTACCCGAGTTTGAAGTTAAGCGACACAACTGATGCGAAACCGGATACCAAGAAAAAAAAAAGCGTTTATTCACAGAAATAATTGTTTACAAGATATACATACTTATACCTCTGCCAACCTGCAAAGCAGTTTGTTGGCAGACGTAGCTCCTTATTTTTTTTTGCTACATAGTAACATTTTTTTTATTGAAATTTTGGATTCAGTAGGTACCTGATTCTGGACCGCCCTGGGTTGCAATTTTTAGTCGGTTATTAAAAAAAAAAAAAACGGCTGTTTCCTACATAAGTGCAATACCTACGCGGTCAAAATGTATGGAACAGCATTTTTTTTTTAAATTACCGACGAAAAATTTCAACGCAGGTCCAGAATGCTTGCGGACGGTGAGCTATGGGCAGCTCGCCGTCCGGTAAGGACCAAGCCCAGGTCAACAGCGGGTTGTGTTCCACGCGCGCTTCAAAGCGATGTCAGCAAGCACTGACGGGGTCCGCTAGGACAGGTGCCTGCCAGGGTTGCGGGTTCGTCCGAAAGGGATACCGTGGCCCTGGCACAAAAGCAACTGAAGGAACACGGGTGGGTTTTATTTAGTCAGTAAAAGTCTGACATGCCCTCCCGCTCCGCCCAGAGCGGGAAAAGTTATTTGATAATTTCCCACCCAAAAAAAAAGGGGGGTCCAGAATCATGGACTGAATCCATGGTAACAGGCTTTGCGTCGATGTCGCTGCCACCCTGTATGTTGTATTTGTTATTAAGCGTAATTATGATCTCTATGATATTTTAACGGGTCGTTAGGCGCAGTGGCTCAGTGATCAGATGCGGGTTCGATTTTCACGCGGAACAGATATGTAATTGCAGGGCCTACTGCATAATATTTATTTCATATATTTAAGTGATTAGTTTATTGATTGTAAACGGACCTATATAGGATACAGAGTGGAAGGGTAATTGAGTCGCTTAACTTCAAACTCGGGTAAATCCACTTTACCCTCTTGGGAGATATTTAAAAAAAAGTGATAACAGTCTTAATTCCATGAATTAAAAGGTGGTTTTTTATTTATTATGTCAACAATACTGAAGGTAACGATTCTATAAAGCAAATTTAGTATTATAACCATACATTCTTTCAAAAATTTTAAATTAAGATTGGATTTACCTTCATTTGATCTAATGGAATGCAATTTATCTACCGTTGAAAAAATTCAGTGTGGATTTTTATATTAGGCCGCTTGCGGGCATTGCTCGGTGTAACTATTTTAATGGCATTATCCATGGGAACTGTCTATGATTAAAAAGAAACAATAAAAAACGGGTGCGTACGGTGTTAATGTCGCAGAGTTGACGTCGACTGACCGCCATGTTGAACAAACGCGGTTAGCTGATTGGCTCTCATGGACTTAACTGCATTTGAATAAAACTCTCTCATGGATCTATCGGAATTAGATAAAATTATTTTAATTTTTTATTTTTTTCAAGAACTATGCGGATTTATATATAACTGATAAAATTGTTTTAAAAGTCTGTTTTTGGCCTTTAATTTGGTACCAAAATCTTAAAAATTCTCAAAATTGGATTTACCCGAGTTTGAAGTTAAGCGACACAACTGATGCGAAACCGGATACCAAGAAAAAAAAAAGCGTTTATTCACAGAAATAATTGTTTACAAGATATACATACTTATACCTCTGCCAACCTGCAAAGCAGTTTGTTGGCAGACGTAGCTCCTTATTTTTTTTTGCTACATAGTAACATTTTTTTTATTGAAATTTTGGATTCAGTAGGTACCTGATTCTGGACCGCCCTGGGTTGCAATTTTTAGTCGGTTATTAAAAAAAAAAAAAACGGCTGTTTCCTACATAAGTGCAATACCTACGCGGTCAAAATGTATGGAACAGCATTTTTTTTTTAAATTACCGACGAAAAATTTCAACGCAGGTCCAGAATGCTTGCGGACGGTGAGCTATGGGCAGCTCGCCGTCCGGTAAGGACCAAGCCCAGGTCAACAGCGGGTTGTGTTCCACGCGCGCTTCAAAGCGATGTCAGCAAGCACTGACGGGGTCCGCTAGGACAGGTGCCTGCCAGGGTTGCGGGTTCGTCCGAAAGGGATACCGTGGCCCTGGCACAAAAGCAACTGAAGGAACACGGGTGGGTTTTATTTAGTCAGTAAAAGTCTGACATGCCCTCCCGCTCCGCCCAGAGCGGGAAAAGTTATTTGATAATTTCCCACCCAAAAAAAAAGGGGGGTCCAGAATCATGGACTGAATCCATGGTAACAGGCTTTGCGTCGATGTCGCTGCCACCCTGTATGTTGTATTTGTTATTAAGCGTAATTATGATCTCTATGATATTTTAACGGGTCGTTAGGCGCAGTGGCTCAGTGATCAGATGCGGGTTCGATTTTCACGCGGAACAGATATGTAATTGCAGGGCCTACTGCATAATATTTATTTCATATATTTAAGTGATTAGTTTATTGATTGTAAACGGACCTATATAGGATACAGGAAAAATATTGTTTACTGAAATACATAACTGTGAGTAATCGGGCTGATGAAAGTTTTATTGGGCTGCATATTTTGGGTTAATACATACTTAATTGTTATGTTGAGATCCATTCGACACCTCTTTCTTTCTTGGAAATATACGAGGTTTACATAGGTTTACTTAGTATGCTACTGAAACCTACGTAATTAAGTAGATATGTATATGTTGTACTAGCTGCTGCTCGCGGCTTTGGCTGCGTGGCTTTTTCAATACATACAAATAAATAAAATTGAAGTGTCTGTTTGTATTGTAACTTTTTTTTGAAATCCACTCAGTCAATCCCGTGGGCAGTCGAAAATAAAAGTAGCCTAAGTTACTCCTTATAATTTCAGCTATCTGCTAGTGAAAGTCCCGTCAAAATCGGTCCAGCCGTTTCGGAGATTAGCCGGGACAAACAGACAGAAGGACAGACAGACAAACAAAAAAAAAGTTTTTTTGTTATAAGTACTTACCGTATAAACTTTAATGAAAAGCTGTTACTTTGAGATTGCAAACAGACACCTAAATTTTATTTATTTGTATAGATAATGCTTGTTACTAGGTACAGTCCCTAAATGCGTTTGAAAATATTGCGTCAATTGGTTTACGTTAGGGATCAAGTTTGATAATACAAAAGCATCTCAGACTGATACTGTCACACGATTTTCACGTTTATATCATACTTAATTCTGGAATGTCAAAATAAGATTTGCACCTTCGGTATATTTATTGAGCTATTTTGGCACCATTTAACTAGGTAAACAAACATACTACTAAATCGATAGCTTAGTTACTAGGTAAGTTATTTTTAAGTCAGATTCTCGGAATTTTCGTGTTGAACGTAAACGTTTCGAACCGGAAGGCGTTGTCTCAGCATTTGTGAGCCAATTACTATAAGCACGTATTGTTTTTTTTTACGTTCGATCGAACTTATCTCCTGACGGTAATTTAGTATAAATTAACCATACGGTTTGGTCCCAGCATCAATCGTGGCATCAGACATGAAGAAGACACTCGTCGTGGTATCTGCTCTGGTAGCTCTGGCCATCGCGGCCCCCGCTCTTCCCGAGGACGGCTTGGAGAACACCGATCGTACTCAAGAATGGCATCTTCAAACACAATCAAGTTTACCAGACACTCTGAAGAGAGAAAGGAAGTCACCATCGGAGATCAGCACCAGTTCCATTTTAAATAATGGAGTCCCAAACACTGAAGTTCAAAATGTACACATCGACGCTGGAGTTTCAACACCCACAGGAAGAAGCTTCACATTGAAAAAGCCATTGATTGTGAAGAAAAAATATGGGTACCAAGTGTATCGTGATTCTGAAGAAGAAAAAGCTCACGCCGACTCCAATGAAAAATGCGGCCGTCAAGTCAAGGTTAAATTGTGTAATGAAGATGATAAACTCATGACTTCAGTGACAGGTTCTGGCCATGAAGGTTCTGACATTCATACCACCGAAGATGATGTGAAACATAGCATCAAGATGGCGAAGGAAGCTGTGGAGAATTTGCAAAGAGATCTTAAGAAAATGGAAACGAAGACTGACAAGAAAATGACAAATGAATCGCAGCCTGACACTGAACTACATGAAGATATTGAAGTAGCTAGACAAGCCCTAAAACATATCCATGAAAATTTTGGAACCTTAGAATCGATGAGTTTACATGCTACAACTACAAGGAACTCAGAAGACATGAATGATGTTCCCGTCACCATAGCAAAAACAGAAGAAGAGAGAATGGCCCAGTGGAAAGAAGCCCTCGAAAATATCGAGAAAAATGTTGAGATAGCGAAAATTATCGAGGATAGTTTCAAAGCTGCTAGCAACCAGGGTAGTACGATGCATTTGGAACAATCAGAGGCAACACCTACAGTAGATGATAAAAAAACTGAAGAAAATATTCATTCACATGCAGTGCTATCCGAACCCAATAACTTACGTCTGGCACAGGATGGACCTTTAGAACATCATAATCAAGAAAAAAAATCCGCAGATGAAATGAACCTGAACAAGGAAACAATGGAACATATGAGTGAACATAATGCTGCAGTAGAACAAAATACTGAAGATGACATGAAGACTGCTCCTTCTGAAATGATTGAAATTCATTTAGACAATATTAAAAGCCAAGAACCTTTGAGAAGCGAGAACCATAAAATTCATGAACACGAAAAAAGTGCTGAAGCCAAGCTAGACGAACACAATGTACATACCGAAAACAAAAAATTATTAAGCAAAGAGAATATTGTTGATCATCAACAAGAAAAAAGTGCTGAACCTATGGACATGTTAGCAGGACAATCTGAGCATCATATAATGCAAGTACCAGCCATGAAAGCAGTTGAAGAAGGAAAACCAACCAAATTAAATGTAGAGAAGGATACTACGTTTAAAACTTCAGAAAATATTCCTGTGGCTCCTGTCACCACAAGCACCATAATTAAACCCTTGACTTCAGACGCCTTCAGTGATCATCAAAAAAGCGCAGAACAGATAGCTATTGAAGATAACATTGAGCATCATCCGGAACAGGAAAAAAGTGATGATGACGGTATGATAGATTTTCTTGCAAAGTCAGTCGATCATTCAGATCAAGACAAAATAGAAAAAGAAGATTTGCACAAAGAACATTTAATGGAACTGGCGAAAGCTGCTGAAAATTCAAAGTCGGAGCAAAAGGAACATCTTGCTGAAAACGGGCATATGAAACCGAAGGAAGCCGTTGAAATTAAACACCTTGATAGCATACCTAAATCTGCAGAGCAGTTAGAACACACCAATTTCCACAATTTAGGTGAACACAATGAAAATGTTATGTTGGCAAAATCTGTGGACCATGCCTCCATCTTAGACCACCAAAAGCAGCAAATGATGCAGCACGGAGAGTTGTCTTCTATGGAAACTGTACCAGAGATGAAAGCAGCGGAAGAACATTTACATCATCTGCAAAACATGCACAACGCACACTGGGCACCTGAAAACAGACATTTGGATCATCTGTCTTCAATGAAAGCTGCTGAAGAATTTGACAATGAGTTTCGCATGGCTCACGGACAAGCAAATGGACATGGTATCATTCCCGAGCATACCATGGATCATTTGAGAAACTCTCACTTGGCTGAACATCAGATCCCAAGCAAAATGGGCGTCTCTCATGGTTTTGAGATGGCGAGCCATGTCCCAGCTCACACCCACCAACCTGCGAGATATCATCACAACTCGATGACGCACTCACAAATGCACGAGATGGGCGGTATGGGTATGCATTCCGACTTCCACCCAAGCATGAGAGACGCGATGGAAGGTTTTGGATCGGATCACATGTTCCGCTGGAAGCCTGCACAGGAATCCGCTAGAATGGCTTATGGATCTGGCTTGTCGAGTTCCGCTGGTTCACCTGGTGCGGTTGGCGTATTCCCCAACGCAAATATCGGAGGCTGTGGTATCCCCTTGCTGCTGAGTTGTTCACCGTCCGTAGTATCGGGTAGCTTGGCTAAGGCCCACTCAGGCGGCCCCTCGTCTTACAGCTCCCCCTCCTACAGAACGGAAGAGGACTTCGGCTTTCATAACAAGCGTGATATCAAGAAGACGAACGACATGAGAACCAGCAACGTTCTGCGATCACCTACGATTGTAAAGCAGAAAAATTCAATCGCCCTAGAAAACAAAATGTAACTTAGACATGACGGTATCGGCAATAGAAAATAATGGACCATGTTAACTTATTTAATTATTTATTACAAATTTTGTACTTATGTTTAAAGAACATCACAAAAAGAATAAAGCATTTTCTTCAACTTTCTTGTATCATTTAAACTCTTAAGTCCCTACCTAGCTAATACAAGTAACTGGCGTGAAGATAATTATTATAGATCATTTTTAGTTTTAGTTTTATAAAGTAATTTACTTAGTAGGTTAATGTATTTTATGTTGATCGTAATGATGTCTAATAAAAAAACATCATCACGCTTGTATTGTTCGAAGGGGTAGACAGAGGTGTAGAGTAAACCCCACCAGCTATGTATCTCATGTTAATCTAAATCCTGTATGGGGATATTATATTGCAACCTCTAGGGACAAATCTAATTACGACTGCGGAACTTGGGGTATCTGGGTTCAATTGCCAGGTCGATCATAAATTAATTAATCTACTTTGTGGCTTCCCCTCAGTTGGGTAAAAATAATCATGATTGAATGTATGTCAGACTGCAATTCAAATCAATTATTGCAACACGACACTAAACTATATTCAAATATCAAAAGAAATTGTAACATGAAACCATACATTCAATTGCCAGTGACTCCAAAAATTTTGCTGATTTTTATTATGCGACGTTCTCAGTTCATCGCGCTGAAGTATTTCAACACATTTTAAATATAAGTTTTGTCAAAGAACATTATTCAGTGATTAATTACGATGTTAAGTGCGTGTGTTATAATTTGTGTGAGCTTCGGCTTCATTCAGACTGCTCCTTTGACTTACAAGAATCCGTTTATCTCAAATTATGACTGGGTTGATTACAATGAATTGATCAGAGCAACACGTAACCTGATCCCGCAACCAGCTCCTGAATCAGTGTTCCTGAGACCTTTAGAGGTCAACAGTAATTCAAACGACGCAAATGTATACCGGGAGGGTAATGATTTCATTAGATTACCCACTTCTGCATCAGATGGCTTGGGTGTGCTGGATCCCTTACCACAGAGTTCATATTTTGATCATGGCATTCAAGCTGAATTGCCCCTAGAATACGGCTTGATCACCCAAAACGTGCCGTCACCAATGATTTGGAACGGTAAATACAATTTACGGACATCTTATGACACTGATTCTGATGCCTATGAACTAGATCAAGAGCTGAATGGAAGTTCGCAAGAGGAAGGTTTGTATCCATTTGTACACACCAGTATATCTGCAGCTCTGAACCCCGTGCCTCCGGTTCACACTTTGCCGCCAGTTTACGCAACACACATTCATGAAACGATGCCTTCTCTGGAGACTCGTGGTGACTACGATATTGACGTGTTAAATCCCGAAAACTCAGAACTAATGCCACCTAATTTGCGGATTACTCGTTCAAGAAGAGATTTTCTGGAAGACTTGGCTCACGATGCGATGATAAACAACCTCCTGCCGACGATGCCTGTGCCATTCGCGCGAGGAGCAGAGAGGTCTCCGTCCTACCAGGTGTCGAGGCCGGCGGTGGCGCAGAGAACAGGTCAAGTGGTGGCTGTCTTCCCAACCAGCAAGTCAAACGGCTGTGCTATACCGATGCTAATGCGCTGTTCTCCAAACTCGGTTCGTGGAACACTGTCCGGATCATACGCTGAACAGTCTCCGCAGGTGACGTCAGGGGCGGCTTACAGAGAGGACTTAGACCAGTTTAACAATAATGCGTTTAGACAAGTTAATATGTAAATGTATTTACCTACTTATTATACAATTGTAATACTATTTTAAAATGATATGACTGAACCCAGTAAATAATGAGTGAATGTCAAACGATTATTTCATTTTCCTGCCTGCAATTGCATAAATTGATGTTATGGACTTATGGCTTATTCTGTCAAACTTAATCATTTTATCCTATCGATATTTGATTTACGAGCAAGTAGTTTTCCGTCAATAGCGCATGTCACTATCGACAAGTAACAAGTATCTAGTAGTTAATATGTTTTACGATAGGTTCCATATCAACTGATAAGCGGTTTCTTTTGTTCTAATAAATAAACAAAACTCTTGAACTTTTTATACTATAATAATGTAATAATTTCTTGGAACTCTGTCTATCACACTTCATTCTAAACTGTAGTATAATAATCATAAGTAAAGAAGCATTGGTGTGGGTACTGCAGAGTCAGTCAGCTCGTCACATTTCATTTCTTGGATACTTTTAATAGAAGTAAAATACTTAATAATCAGCACTAATTTGAAAGTACTATATTTTTCAACTTGTGTAATAATTGTTGAACTTTTCATGCTTACTATACATAACATGACACCTAAATTTTAAATAAAATCATCATCATCATCATTTTAGCCGAAAGACGTCCACTGCTGGACATAGGCCTCCCCCAATTGAGGGGAGGTTGCCATAATCGCCATCGTTCCGTGTGGTGTCGGACGTTAAGAATAGCACCCCCTATTTATTTCCGTGGGTGTCGTAAAAGGAGACTTAGTAGAGAATGGGCAGCAGCGTTCTCTATGCATTTTTAACACCATACTGCGATCGCCAACCCGCCTGCCAAGCGTGGCGATTATGGCAACCTCCCTCCAATTGGGTGAGGCCTATGTCCAGCAGTGGACGTCTTTAAATAAAATACCTCATTGTTATAGTGCTGCTAATGTAGGATCATGCAGGTTCAATTCCAGGATGTGTGCATCACTGATGACTCGTTTGTCTAGAAGTTGCTAACGCGACTGTTGAGCTTGGAGCTCTTGGGTACGATACCCAGGTAGGATACCAGACCAAGTAAAATGTTATTAGCAGTAGTCTATTGCCATAAATAATAATGGATTCAGGATGCTGCTGGGGCTGCCTCGCTTTTGTAGCGCTTCGGGTATGTTTGTAGAGGCTCGGGTTGATGGCTTCCATGCTATAATGCGCAAGCGGACCGCCTCCCTACTAAGCAGAGTGCAGGGCAGCACCAACAGTATTCTTCAAGTAATTGCTGAGAAGTATGACTCGGCAGTCATGAAAGCTTTCGTTCGGATTCTGGTCAGATAGCGAGGCAATCTATCCTGAACCGAGAGGTTTCATGACTACACACCTTTTATGTACCTACCTTTTTGTAGTATGTCTGTACCAACATAGTTTGTGAGATATTTTTGTCTAACAATATTATGGACTTTGTCTGAATAAATAAATAATTATTATTATTATAAATCGGTCGCAAATCCAGACTGCGGGCTAAATGGGTCTTAAATGTAGCTGGCGAAAATGACAAACACCCTGCTTAAACCTACGGGGAACACTGTATTTAATGCGTTAATTGTGCCAGATACGGACTGTTTTATATAAATATATGTATGCTTTGTCTCCAGACACACCGAGGTGTCCTCCAGGGGAGGTCCTGGGGTCGAACATGCAGTGCATCACTCACAGATATATCACCAACACCAACGATACACATTGGCAGCACTACGACGCGCCATAGGAACGACGTCGCTTCTGGGCCTCAAGTCTGCTATTACAATAGTGTCAGAATGGTCTCATCATTGTGAGCTTTTGACAGTGTTTGTATGGCAAATCTGTCAAAAACTCACAATGAAGAGACCATTCTGACACTATTGTAATAGCAGACTTGAGGCCCTGACCTTAAATAAAGAGTTTAAAAGGTTACTATTCTTGTTTTGTTTTAAGGAAGATGTCTCCAAATAAACGACTCCAAAAATTGTTCCCTGTTTCGAAACTTTGTCAGAAAACGTTTCAGATTATGCTAAACTGATTATGCTTTTATCCTACGTTCAAACTTAAATGATTAATTGCACTCATGTGGTAATTAAATGTAACACTCAAAGGGATCCTGCACCAGACATGAACCCTGTAAGGGCCCAGCAATTTAAAGTATGAAAATGAATTTACATTTAGTTTAGACAGAAAAAGTAGGTACCTACTTAATCGGTTCTATTCTAGTTCGTTTATTTATTGCATCTCCAACAGAGTTTACACAATTACATGCAAGGTACTGGTTGTGGGTTTTGGCAAAGGTATATACCGTATACTTACTTGATACTAATTGACATTCAGTATCGTTCGGTTAGAAAAAAAGAATAATTCAACGCTTGGAATACAATCATCACACTTAAATTCGGAACGAAATAAAAAAGAAGATAAATATAGTTAAAATAAGAACACTTGGAATCGGAATGCATCGATCAAAGATAAAACTTTATCGCGTCATCTGTATATACTAATGGAGCCCAGCTGCATACTATTCTTGAATGATAGATTTATCTAATAAAAACAATCACTCGGTTAACTAAAAAGATCAATCATTCATAAAACTCTGTTTCACAGTCAAATACTGGACAATCATAGAGGTTTCTCATGCATTCTTCAAGTCATCGCTCTATCATTCATTCATTTTAATATGTACGTAGTAGGTGTGAAAAGTTTTCCTTTATTTACTTTGTCCGAGGTTAGTAACACAATAATGGCGTGATTGTAATTCTAAGAATTATACATACAAAAATAAACAGTTCCTTCCTCGAACATTTCTAGTATTTACAAGTTTACATGTTTCCTTCAACGAATTCGCATTAGATAACAATCATCATGTCATAATGCGCAATATTTATTTGATACTATACACGTGCTGCATTTTAACTAGATATAAACTGTATCAGATCGTGTATATCAGACAACAGAAAAGGATTAATCATTTTTAATGAGTTCTAACGAGAAGTATATTTAATTGTACCACTTTACAAGTACTTTGCTGTTAAGCTGATTAATTAA
Organism: Dryobota labecula; assembly: GCA_947523025.1. Taxonomy (NCBI): domain Eukaryota; kingdom Metazoa; phylum Arthropoda; class Insecta; order Lepidoptera; family Noctuidae; genus Dryobota; species Dryobota labecula. Next base: position 8,721,218 of record OX383292.1, read on the forward strand.
GGACAGATTTTTCCAACGTCAGAGTTCTTTTATCCGTGAGGTAAATCGTATGACGTTTGTTGTAAGGAATAACTACCAAAAAATCTAATATTTTCTTAGGATAAAGATATCTGGCGTTGGAAAAATCAGCCCTTAAGAAAGCAATTACTTACTTAGGGCTAATTTATCAAAATTAGATGTCTTTTATCCGCAGTTTAAGACTTAGTAGGAATCAAAGTTTGGTCGAAGTCGCTCTAAGAGAAAACGAAAGCTAGTCAACATAGTAAATCAATGATCCTATAGTCAGATCCTTGTAATAATATAGTCGTTTTCTGACCAAAATCCATTTTTAAGGTGAAACTAGTCGATACTTTTTTCATACAAATGGGGGGTATTAGGTACTCCACTGTTTGACATTGTACATCTAAAGTTAAACATACATCGTTTTGTCTTATTATTAATCTTGTCTGCACGGAAACAGAATATTAAAATAAAAAGCCATTAAAGTAAAAAGATATGAGCCAATAAAGATTCGTTTTTCCTGCTAATTTTAACGCAACTTTGGGCGTAAAAAAGTAACAAAAGAAGTGTAAAATCTCCAAAATAAAGTCCGCTCCGACAAAGCTCAAATATCGAAGATTTCAATAAACTTTATTTGTAATTTAAATTATCCAGTAGTTTTTTCAAAAAACTCAACCTTCCAAAGGACTTTTCATAATTTTTTACGCGCGCGTTTTACTATGAATTATCGTGCATTTCACTCAACACACGATGACGGACACGATGCTAGGTGAGACAGCGTACTTTTTGGCCACGCCCACCAGTGAGTTCGAGCCCGCGACTAGTTGGCTCTTAATAGAATTTGGTTTAGATGATTTTGCCGAGTCTTGAATGAAGCAAGCGACCGCGAGGATTATTTGCAATCAGGCTAATCTGTTATCATTGACTTATAACGCGTTATGACCACAGGTACACTATTATATAGGGCATTACTTTTTAGTACCTATATACATAAAACAATTAGCCTTATTATCTTACGCTTCAAAGGTAGGTTAGGTTATTTTCTAATTTTATGATAGCGATATCGATAATGACTATACAGGGTGTTTGGCAGAACGTTGAACATACGAAAATGGTGGATAGGTGGGGTCATCTGCTACTTACTCAGCCCTAATTTATTTGGCCTTGCCCCCCCTGGATATTTAAAAAAAAAAAATCCTTTCTTCTAGTTTCACCACTTTCTTAACTTTAAAGTGTAATTTGTATTAAAAATGGGTAAAACAGGCAATATTTTTATTTATTACATCTTTCTGTAAGTTTGAGGAGTCGTAACTTTTTTTCTAGCTAACATCTGAATAAAGCAATAATTTTATAAGAATCTGCCAACATTAAAGATAAAAAAAATAAACTAAAATATTGCCTGTTTTACCCATTTTTAATAAAAATTACACTTTAAAGTTAAGAAAGTGGTGAAACTAAGAGAAAGCAAAACATTTTTTTTTTTAATCCAGGGGGCCAGGGCCCAATAAATTAGGGCTGAGTAAGTAGCAGATGACCCCACCTATCCACCATTTTCGTATGTTCAACGTTCTGCCAAACACCCTGTATACAAGCCCTCATTCTGGTGGTCTATTTAACGAGGTTAGGTGCGCCGTTTGATTTTATGGTCGTTATGCTATTTTTACCAGACTACGTGAAAGCAAAAGGCCAGCTAAATTAATATAGTAATATTCTTGCAACATACACGTGCTGAATTCGTAAAGCTCTCTCTAAACCTTATCACAAAGAAAATTCAACTCAATGGCACTCAATGGGATGCAAGTGGCCCTAAAGTTGCGCCAGTCCTTCAGAGTATCGCACATCGGCAACAAGAGCTAGACATAAAAATACAAAGTTGAGATAACTATCCCATGAGAAAGTGAATCACAAACTTTATCTGCTAAAAAAACGTCATAATTATAGTGCGATTCCTTATGGCATATATTCTTTTTCACCGAGCCAATTTCCTACCTCTTGTAGCGTAAACAGCTAGTCACATCAGTTTTATATTTTTTTTTTAAACGAGCGAGCCTAACAGTAGTCGCACATATCAACACAACAACATCAATATCAACATCTGACATCTCACCTTGATAATAAGCACCCTCGAAAACCATGAAAACGACACCTATGATGGAAAATTTGATAATTTTCGCAGCCGCCGTGTTGTATTTTCATTTTGACCTCACTATCGGCGTTAGCACCCTAGAAAACCATTAAAACGTCACCCATGATGAACAATTTGAAAAGTTTCACAGCCACCATAGGTGGTAAAACCAAATTATTGTTTGACGCATATTTAAAAATTAATAAAAATAATATCCACCATCCCATCTGATGGCCATTTCTACCACGCTTATTGCTCAAATCAAATAACGCGTGCGTCCCCGGCTTCCTGTTACGCATTTCCGTCCCTTTATACGAAATAAATCCCCTAGAAACCGAGAGGAAAGATGATACACATAAGTGAATTCCCAAAAAAATAAAAAAAATTGTGACACTCTCGTTGCCGATGTGCAGTAGGTATGTTTGTTCCATACTACTAATATTTATAATAAGAATTCTTGAATATGAGAAGCTGCACGTATTTCTTATTTAATATTGGAATTATCCTTCCTCTGATCGACGTCACTTGCGTTAACAGAAGAATAACTGTGACTTAGGAAACTTGCCGTGACGTATAATGCAGAATTAAACAGGGGGACCGACTGTTTCTTCCTGCGTCAAGTCTAAATAAACAGCGAGCCAGCCAGTTTGGCTCTTGCGCATCTGTGACGTAAAACGACGAGCCCAAAGATAACAATAGAACGTTTAAAAGGCAGCAAAAGTATAGCAAGCACCAAACAAATTCAGAGCGTTTGATAGCAAACACGTCCAAAATTCCAAAAAATATATAAAAACAATGGCAAAGTTTCTGTTATTAGTAGTATTGTCTGCTATATGTGCTGTTGGTTACGCCAAACATATACACCCGAGGAATGTAGTTCACACGGACGAGGACGCAGCTAACGACAGTGACACCATTTCTACTGAAATCGATGGCATGCCAATTGTGAGTACATGTTTCCTTTATATTAAATCTTCAGCTGAGCTCAACTCGAACACAGACTGCCTCCAAAAGTCTAACAACTATAAGGGTCGTAGTCTTAGGAGAGTAGCAATACTTTGATGTTTTCTGTGGTAATCGCAGTACGATTATATTGTTAAGGCTGCAGTCTTGCAAAATTCACTCGCGGTGAATTATTTGCACAACTTTGTATTTTTTTAAACAAATTAATGAAATAACATGAAATATTATTATTTCACAGAAATAAACATAATATATGTAATAGCTAGTATTTTTTTTTAGTTCATAGAGGTGGATTATGTTAGGTAAATCAAGCGTTGAATACAGCTCTTTCTGCCCAACAACATTTCGAGGTATGTTTGTGCACCTACTTTAGGGTAATTAAGAATTATTTTCAAAATTTGTTCAACGCATAATTAGCTGAACATTCTCTTCTTAAAAATGCGCTGATTAGTTTTTTCTAATTAACTTTCATTTTCTTATTTTGGAGGTCACAAAGTCATCAAAATTCTCTGTTTTTATCTCTTAATAAACGTTTTGTTTCATAAATACAATGAATCGTATGTATGTAATAATTAAATTATTTTAATGCCAAGAGTACAATGAAACAAATACAAAAAAAAAATGCTTACCTAAATCACCTTACTCTAACAATAATAACAATGTCAAAAGACCCAAAAAGATGCTCGGCGCGTGGACTCACCGCACGCGATTATTATATTGCGCTCTAGAAGATTTTTAGGTCTTTTGAGAGTATTATTATTGTCAGAGTAAGGTGATTACAGTGTATTTTTTTTTGTATTTGCTTTATTGAACCTTTGGTATTAAATTAATCTAATTATTACATACATACGATTCATTGTATTTATGAAACAAACCGTTTATTAAAAGATAAAAACAGAGAATTTTGATGACTATGTGACGTCCGAAATAAGAAAATGAAAGACAATTAGAAAAAACTAATCAGCGCATTTTTAAGAAGAGAATATTCAACATATTGAACAGATTTTGAAAATAATTCTTAATTACCCTAAAGTAGGTGCACGAACATACCTCGAAATGTTGTTGGGCAGAAAGAGCTGTATTTAACGCTTGATTTACCTAACATAATCCACCCCGAAAATCAAAAAAAAAATTACTAGCTATTACATATATATTACTAGCTTTTGCCCGTAGCTCCGCCCGCGTGGATGTCGGTTATCGCGTAAAAAATAGCCTATGTCCTTCTCCATATCCCAGGCTATATCTATGCCAAATTTCATGACGATCGGTTCAGCGGTCTAGGCGTGAAAACGTAACATACAGACAGACACACAGACAGACAGACAGAGTTACTCTCACATTTATAATATTAGTATGGATGGATGTTTATTTTTGTGCAATAATAATATTTCATGTTATTTCATTTATTTGTTTAAAAAAAAAAACATAATTGCGCAAATAACTCACCGCGAGTGAATTTTGCAAGACTGCAGCCTTAAGAGGAATTCTATGACCCCTATATACTAACGAATGAGGTAGATATATTTCACTGCAGCCTAATGAAGTTCACAGAAGTAGCACTGAAGTGCATTGAAGGTGTTGACATGATATTTTAATTGTTTTTAATTGATTTTTTAATTATATTTTGATTTGTATTTTAGTGGTTTTTTGATGGTATTTTGATTGTATTTTTTCTTTTTAATGGATGTGAGTAACTTATATTTCTGTGGTAGTAACACCGCATTGGCGTTATAGCTGTTAAGGTGTTATGTACGTAATTTTGAATAAATAAATAAATAAATAAATAAATAAACTTGGTAATCATTATATTATGACAGCGGTGTTGTTAGGCTTAGTGATATATGCCATGTGTGGAAGATTGGTAATCACGGTATGCTGTAAAATAGCCCAGGTACTGCAGTTACTTGACCATGCTATTGACTTAACCAAACATCTTTGACCTTAGGACCCACACTGAAATGGAAGACATGCTTACTTTTATTTATTAGTCGAGTACTTCAAATCGGAGCAATGGAATAATTCTTCAACTTTTCCATATCTTTTTATGTGTTTGATAACAGAACAGTGGAACCCTTGTTCTATACTATCTAATTCAGACTACAGATATCTTGTCAATTACCTTCAATCAATTCTTTGAACGATGGCCTTCGATTGTATTATCCTCTATTCGTGTTGTGGTTTTTATCAGCGTTACTGGCTATGTCTTTGTTAACTGGTTTTATATTTTTCGTTTGCAACAATTGTCTTTTGTATCACACAAATCCCCTTTCCATATAAATGTGACATCTATACAAGTACCTCACGATAACATTGACAATTTTAATCATCAAATAGATTATGGGAGAATGAAGGATGTCATATTCAGAAGATTACTGTCTTATTATTATTATTATTTATTGAATTAAAAGCCGACACGGACCAATTATAAAACCAACTAATACAAATACAATTAAATAGTTAAATACAATTTCAATACAAAAATACAATACAATACAATTACACGTCAAAACAATTAAAACAGTATTTCCACATTAGCCCGTACATGTACCATGTATACAGTGATACATGTACTGGATCGCTGGGCGAAGGCGCTCAGGATACTTAACTGTTCTGTGTCTTAGGGCCTTACAAATAAACATGGAATAAAGTTATGCTAGGAATAACTTCGTTATAACCATAAATTTTTTGACGTTTATACTTGTCATAACTTTATTCCGTGTTTATTTGTAAGGCCCTTTGTAGTTATTAATTTCAGACATATACTCATGAAAGTTTCTCGTTTCAGGAAGTCATACGACACATCAAGCCGAATCGCTTCGTGCCAGTCAACAACATGCTGTTCTTCATGAGGTATCCTCCTTGCGATGAGGGCTTCGAACGCGACCTGGTTGGTGTTTGCAGGGAAGTCTGGGAATAACCTTCAGAATAATGACAACCACAGCGTAACCTGTATGGAGGTTCATCGCTATTGATAACCTTGAGTGAGTGGAGTAGGACAGCTCAGGATAACGAAGAAGAAAAATCGGAATATAAGCCCCACCCATCTCTCCGAGCACCCTACAATGTCCATCGCGATCCAGATGGTCGGCTGTACTGTATGGAGTTACACTGTGATACATGTGGCCAAACAATCGAAGAAGTGTACGAGCGAACCATTCATTGTATTGAACCGTGTGATAATAACGATAAGTTGACATTAAAATTGATCTAATTTTAGAGTGGATAAGATAGGCTAAGAGATTATATTTTTATACAAATAAAACTTATATGGTATTAAATCCGGGTTTTACTTGGATTAGATAAGCCTAAATTAATTTATATAATAAAATAATATAATACCAGCCTATAAATGTCCCACTGCTGGGTAAAGGCCTCTTCTCATACAGAGAAGGCACGAGCATTGATCACCACGCTTGCTCAAGATGGGTTGGCGATTTCAGACTTATATTAACTATAAGTCCAAGTTTCCTCACGATGTTTTTCCTTCACCGATGTCAGTAACGTCCAAGATAAACTCAGAAAGTACATATGAATTGAAAAAGTCACATTGGTACTTGCCCGGATTTGAACCCACAACCTCATGCATGAGAGGTGAGGCCTTAACCAACGGGCCATCACGACAACTTTCAACTTTCATTCAATTTTTCAATTAATTTATATGAGATAACAAAAACAAGCAATTACAGTAATGAGCCGAGTATTTAATGATATCACAAAATGATTGAACAAACTTTTAATTAATAATTTAACGCGTACAATTTCCTTTTCTCAGCTAACATTCACAAGACACTCACTAAGATACGTCACAGTTTACTAACAATTTTCTCACAAACTACAAGCTAAAGTTACAGTGCACTTAAAGTATCCTACATAGTCCACGACAAACATTATTCACGTTACAAAGTATTCAATTTAGATCTCGTCGAGCTGGAGTGAACCCGGGCGACGAGGATGCCCACCTGGTACCAAAAAGTCATGGGTTATGCCTGTATACCAGTTTTACTTACTTCCACCAGAGGCCCTAGTGTGAGTTTCTTTTAACCATCTCGATTTTACGCATCGATTGCGTTCGGCGCTCCGATTGGCTCTTCACCAATCGGAGTGCTGAACGCGCTCGATGTGTAAATTCGAGATGGTTAAAATAAACTCACACTAGGGCCTCAGAGGTCAGAAAGAGGTTTCTAAAATTCCCCATGACAATAGCGTATAACTTGGTACAGTTCGATGTGTAACTGCATTAGAATGTTTGGCACAAAGTTTGACATTTGATATTTGGGTCGCTAACATGCTCCAATTAAAAATATAAAATCTATAAGCAGAACTTATTATTGTTGACTACAGGGGTTTTGTTGTTTTAAGAAAGTACAACGCCACCTTCATAACAAAGCACTCTCGACGCAAGATACACTTTAGACAAAGATCTGTCAGAAAATATCTGATGTAAATCTAGACAAGATTAGCACCGCTTACCGAAATGTCTTGTGTGGTCACATGAGCGAGGCGGGTGGCAGCGTGACGGCGCCGTGTCCCGACAGCGGCGACGGCAGCGTGGCCACGCCGCGGATCCACGCGCCGCGCTCGCAACAGAACGACTCCACGTTGTTTAAGGCTCGCATGTAGATGGTTGTTACTCCACCTAAGAAATCAGCATTACGTTAGCAAAAATAAGGAGGAATTTTACGGGTAAGAGTTCGCATAGATACAATGGTGCCGATTCCCTTGTTCACAAACTAAACTAAATTTAAGTTCAGTGCATTCTTTTTTTACAGGGACAGAAGATAAATTTTAGTTTAGTCCTGTCAAATTAATCAGCGCTTGACGTAAATTGACGTAATTTTAGTCGGCAAGTTTTTAATCACGTCTAAACTTGTATGGAGTATTGACAGGCGCTGATTAATTTGACAGGAGTAAACTAAAATTTATCTTATTTATTTATTTATTTTATTATTTATGTACACACAGTTAAATACATAGAGATACGACATAATTAAATAAATAAAATAAATCTGTCCTTTTCTTAATGAAATAGAAAGAAAAAGATGCACTGAACTTAAATTTAGTTTAGTTTGGAACAAGGGAATCGGCACCAATATCTCGCTAGACAAAACAGTAACTCTGGACTACTCTCTATTCACGATGACTCCTGCTCTCCAATGAATGAGACTATGTTTTCCATGTCAAAAGACTTAGGGCCCTGTCGGCAAGCGGTGCCCTAATCACGAGGAGACTGATTGCACGGTCATTATTCATTAAGATCTGTGTTGGGCGAGTAGCTTTGGTATTGATAATTGTTCACGCTTCTTAGTTGGGTGCGCTTAGTTCTCCATAGATTGGTGATCAGATCACGGTCTGCATACGGAGACGATAACCGACTTTTAATGATTTTATACTGAAGACCACGTCTAAATGAGTAGTGTTAATTATTTGGAAAAAATATATGTTAAATAAGAGCATTTTCTTAGTAACTTCATATATTCATATTTGAGATTGTTTATATTACATAGTGAATTTAATTTGTCAAGTTATATCTTACGCGGATATAAAACTAAGAATCACGCAAAATCTATCAAGCGTATTTTTCTGAAATTTTCACATTTTTAAAGATGATGAGATGAGATAATTTAATTATTGATCTTTTAGTATACGTGTTTTATTAAAATACCTTTTGTTTTATGTATAATAAATAAATAATGCGTCTTATTTGGGGCAGCGCTCCTGGATGGGCGAGTCCTTATTACTGGTTGGACGTACGACGCTTTGCGTGAGCTCAGTTCAGAACACGCAAGCTAACAACTCAAGGTCACTGGCATATATCTGCGTCTTAATAGCCTCAAGCCTGTTGATCAGGAACTTATCATCCATTTCCCCAAAATCCAGTAAACTGCGTAATTTCGGAAGAATTACGTGGTATTTTGCAAAGATGAGAGTATGGAATTCACATTTCGCGAGCATATAAAACTATTTTGGGTCTGTTTATCATGTGTCTGAGGCACATTTTGTTATGCAGAAATATTTCTAGGTGTGCAATAATATTTGAGTGCAGACTGACTGGGTTAAAAATATCCCTGCCTAAATGAGCTCAAATACTCCAGAGATAAATACTAAGATACCTTCCTGTAGTTAAGCGGTAAATGTTTTCTTTGTTTTGGTTGTTCCGGGATAGCCCGGGAAAATATCCAAAGAACAGTCTTTGGATATTTTGGACATTAGGTACGGTGGGCTGCATCAATTGGGTACCCCATTTATATTAAAATTTCCTTTGAAGTTCACATATCGTGACGCTGACTGTACCTACTCGTGATTGTAAACCGCTGATGAGTGTTAATCTTAACTGTAACTTAAGATATTAATAGATAGATAGATAAAACATTTATTCAGTGCACACATAAGACATAGTACAACACACAAGAGCTCAATTAATTGATAAAAAATTACATGAATATATATTTAGAAAAACCGGCCAAGTGCGTGTTGGACCATGCACAATGAAGGGTTCCGTAGTTGGGATGAATTTATCCCCAGAACAAACTTAACATTGTAGTTGCAAATGTTAGTTGGTCGACTCGTATTGTATTACTCGGTAACTTGTAAAGCCTACTTATCTGTGATAGTTTTCCTTTTAATTTCGTTATATGTGTATGGTACTGCTGTGATATTTTTCAAAAATCCAAATATAACTATTTAGGTGGGGGGAGACACTTGATTCTAACAAAAATTTGCAAAAAATCTTTAAAGCTTCATGTTACGCGAACGGATCCCTGAATCGAAAAATGGTTTAAATAAACTCACAATATTTTTGGACAGCCTATCCAAGGATACCCCACACCATGGGATAGATGAGAAAAAAGTATCATACCCATTCGGGTTTTTACGTGCAGGGTACCAGCGGTAAAAACCCAACAATTTTTTTTCTAAACTTTATTTTATTACTTTGTCGGTGTGGTTAATATGTATACCCATAACAAATTACAGTTTCTAGTACCTAAGCGTTTCTGAGCTAAGCCGAGACAGACGGACACACAGTGGAACGAATGTATGGGAGCGGTTGGACGTAGACATGTCCGAAAAATAAGAGTAAAATTATGACAAACTAATGATGCCATCTTATTCGATTACTTAATGCCTTCATAAATTGTGGTGATGAATTTCTTCATAACTCCCATATTTCGGGAGTAATTTGAGAAAATGTGAAATTTTACTATGAAAATGAGTGTATCGAGCTCTCTCCCTCCTGATTCCGGGCTTGTTTCAAGTAGCGGTCTCTAATATCGTAATGCTATTACTAAGAGCTATATTTAATACTAAGACACATAGTGCGCCAAATGTGCACTTTCTGGGATAAAAGGAAATGAAAATTTAAAAAAAAAAAACGTTTTTTCCCCATTTGTATTTACTTTAAACCGCAGACAGACTTATTAAGAGGTCTATAAATATATTATATATATACAGAAATATATATTAACAAAAATATTCACAAGAACTGATGAGAGTATGACTTTTAAGTAAGTTGATAATAAATTACCTAGTTTCATTAAAAGTACAATAAATAATTAAGATGTAAGCTCTAATTTACTAAGTTACACATTTTAAAACAATAACATCATTTAATTATCTTCGTCATCATCATCATCATCAATTAATTCAAATTCAGAATCGATGTCCGCTAAATCATTTATGTTAACAAATTCGATATCACTTTTCTCAGAATCCGTAAGCTCATAAAATTCCTTAAAAGAAGATTTTTTTACAAACTTATTTCCTTTTGGACGGATACTTGTAACAAGTGGATCAGAAGACAGTAAAAGATTGTGCATAATATCTTCATTGCATGAGATACTGCTATGCTTTCGAGAATGCCCCTCTCTATATTTTCTAAAATCTTTATTTCTAGCCTCAGATGCCTCTTCGGATAGAAAACCAATGGGCACAATTGACATGTTCTGAACTATGTCTGGCCCATGCATTAAAATTTTATGAAGTGAAGAAGGCATATAATACCATGGGTATAACTCCACGTAAAGCTTAGCAGTATCAAAGCAGAACTCTCGGAATTTAGTTACGTTGATCTTCTCTCCTGATGAAATACACTGCAAGATCACACAGATTTTTCTTAAAAGCATAGCATCTATTCCGGTCAGTTCAGCAGATTTAGTGTAGTTTTCAAAAAATCTCCTTGCCGAGTTGCCATTGTTGGTGGATCCACTGCCTTGTTTCACAACATCGAGAAGTAAGCCCGTTTCTCTTCTTACAGCCTCTTGAACTCTTTTCTTCCTGTCATCAACTTGCCTTTTTGCTATATCACCCCTTACTTGCCATGATTTTATGTCTAATTTGTAGGAAATGTGTAATAAGCATTCCATTGAGCGAATCCAAGCGTGAAGGGTGCTTAAGCTATATTTATACATGTCCTCGTTTGCGTGTTTATCTTTGATTAACTCTAAATTATTCATTTCTTTAGGACAAGCCTTGCATATGTCACACACTGAAGCTGCTGTATTGGATATAATGGAATGAATTTTACCATCAATCATTGTCAACAGCAGTTGGTGTTTGACACTAATTCCATCAGTGATGGTGGATGGAGTTAAGGCTTCAATCTCTGCTTCGATTTCAGCCATCTCTCTCTGCACATTTTCTTTGGTTTCCTTTATAAACATAAACAATATTGGCCGGCAAAATGAAGTGGAAGATGGTCGCTCGTTTTCCCAAATTGTTACACCTTTTGAGACGAGCCGCAGTGGTACAAGACTAATCATAAAATTACTAGCAAGATCGATTTGCTCATCTTCACTCGTCCTTTGATGATAAATGCTTTGGCTAGATGATCCGTCAAAACCCCATTTGCTGGTCAATACGAGCTGTTGATTGGGATCAACAGGGGTTTCTAACGACCTAATAAGTCTTCTTGAGGTTAAATCCATCAAGGCTTGTAATTTGATTTTTGCAGAGCTCTCTGTAACTGTGAGATCTTCTTTGGCCGGATAGCACTTAATTTTTTCTTTAACCAACATGTAGTAACTCGGGTATTGAAGAGCTCCTTCTTGAGTGTTGAAATCCCGAAGAGTGTTATAGCGCCATTTCGATAAGTTCATCGATACATAAAGAGCCAATGCCTTCAAAGGGGATATTTCCCGTACCTGAATTGATTTACCTTCAATGAAGGCTTTGATTTTTGAGGCCTCTTCTGGATTCTCCGTCAAGTATTTCATAACATAAGCTGTATCGCTTTGTCCTGCCTTTTGAAGCGCCCTTTCGGCCGAAAACATAATTTCAGCGCTGCTACTGCTGCATGAAAGACTATCTTCAGTGCGTCTTCTTTTTTGCCGGTTACTAAGGTCCTCAAAAGATTTACGAGGACTAGGATGTGTACAAGTTGAAGCATCAGATTTAGCAGGAGAAATTATGGGCTCGATGACGTCACTTATATTTTCTGTAGAAGGTTCCATATTTTCATTCTGTAATTCCGGCCATTGAATTGCAGCCTGTAGCCAAATCTCATGTTTCTTCCGAAACTTATCTGTGCTTCTTCCAGACTGTGTCCATTTTGCATAAATGCGGTAGCAAAATCGACGACACCAGTCTTTTAAACTTGTTTCAGCACTTTCACATAACTGAACACAACTGTTATCTTTTAAAACACTGAACAAATAGTTAAAGTCGCGTAAATCTTTATGTGCGCGTGCGCATAAAGCAACGTGAATATCAAGATTTGTATTAAAATTTGGAAAATACATTGCGAGATTAGCTTGGATACAACGAGGTGTAAATCAACACTGATTTTAAAGTTACTAATAGTGACCTATTTATATAAAATCCAGGTATCCCAGGTATCCTTTGTTAAATATTGCAAGGTAATTAGTTATTGTGATAATTAGTAAATGATGCATGCTAAATTAGTGTATTAAGAGCCATTTAGTAATTAAATAATAGCAATGTTCTTATCAGTAATCATTAGTGCATCAGTTTTATATGTAAACCTTAAGTCCCTAATTATATATCCTAATTAGCTTATATCTTCTCTAATTGGCTGCTCAGAAATGTTATTGTAATAAGGTAAACCTTTAGAAAAACGGTTTTAATCAACAAAATAAACAAAAAATAAAAAAATTGTGTTATAAAATAAACATCACTCTTTATCCCAGAAAGTGCACATTTGGCGCACTATGTGTCTTAGTATTAAATATAGCTCTTAGTATTAGCATTATGATATTAGAGACCGCTACTTGAAACAAGCCCGGAATCAGGAGGGAGAGAGCTCGATACACTCATTTTCATAGTAAAATTTCACATTTTCTCAAATTACTCCCGAAATATGGGAGTTATGAAGAAATTCATCACCACAAGTTATGAAGGCATTAAGTAATCGAATAAGATGGCATCATTAGTTTGGCATAATTTTACTCTTTTTTTTCGGACATGTCTACGTCCAACCGCTCCCATACATTCGTTCCACTGTGGGACATGGCGAAACTACCAGGGTTCCTTGTTGACTACGGTACCCTAATAAGGTGCCAATATACAAAAGAAAAACATACACAAAAACAAAAAAAAACAACTGACTTCCAAAAAAGCACCATAAAGTGAAAAATTACTTTAATTTCGGAAGTCGGTGTCTTTGGATCTGTATTTTAAAGTTTTTTTGCCACCGACTTCCAAAATTCAAGTTATTTGTCACTTTAAAAGTAGTGAATTTATTTCTCCCTTTTTAGTTACGGTATCTACCCCACACCAATTTTATACCACTACTTGCTATGTCAACAGTGACAGGAAGTATTAGAACATCACCAAGATACACAAAGTGGATTGAATACGTATTATCGAAGCTAAGTCAATAACTATCCAAGCAAAGGTAATAAAAAAAAAACCTATATACAGTCAAACATAGAACCTCCTCATTTTTCAAAGTCGATTAAAAGATAGAGGATTACAAAATACAAGGTACGGTGCGTCTCAAGGTTGAACCAAATGGGAGTCCAGCTCAGCATGTGACTGACCAATGTACCTGACGCTGATATTCTGCTGGATCCCTACAGTGACATACGAATTAAAAAAATCACATACGAATTTGAAATTAATGAACCTCAGGCTAGTACCAAATACGTTTCTTTGCAGGGTGACTCCCAATTTTTCCACGTTCTCTGTCAGTGAGAGAAGCGTGTTTGCGGTTATTGCGGTTTTTTTGACGTCAACATTTATTTAAGTTTCGCCCCCTGCATACATAAGAATATCCGTTAGCAAATATTAACAAGTAAATATTAAGTTGAAATATTTCTTCTCTTCTATGAATAAGCTGCGTTGCGTCACTTTCCTGGTTTGTAATTGAAAAATGATTTACACCTGATTCTTGTAATAGAAACTAATTGTTTAAGCCGACTAATGGTTGATGCATTTAGTGGTTCTAAAAATGCTTCAAAAACCCCGGGTAATCCTGGCTAAACCACAGATTGATACAGATGGGACACTCCGCAAAATCATTTAATAAAAAAACGACTCTTGCTACGACACAATAAAGTGCAATTCAGGTCGCACAACGCTTACTACCTACACTTATATTCACCTACAAGTTGCCTTTCTTTCTATCGCGTAACTTTTTTATCGGCGGCGCGCGTCAGTCCTACTGAATTTGCCCAGTGAGATGGGCCCGCCGCGTACTTGTAGCTTCATACCTAAACTGCGGAGTGTCCCATTTGTATTAATCGGTGGCTAAACAAACATTGAATTTTATTGTTAACTAGCTTCTGCCCGCGACTTCGTTCGCATGGAAGTCGTAAAACACCATAATATACTAAAATACCAGCCACATTTTAATAAAACTTCCCTGAACACTACGTTTGTAGTTTTGGTCACAGCAGCCAAAATATACAGAGAGTCAGGACTGGTGACGCAGGAGCAAGTGACGTAAAGTTCTATGTTCTATGGTAAAGGGTTTGGTTTCCGCACTTAGTCCTTCAGGTGGACCATTGTACATGGGCCATGGCGGCTATCAGTGGTTATTCCAACCAGCCCACCACCTCCCTCCAGAAGTTAATTACGTCTCCCGGTATGTTTAGAACATCTGTGAAAGATCAGGGTGCCCCGAGGGTTTCTGTTCTAATCTGGGTGACGCCTGTGCATTCAAAGAGCACATGCGTGACGGTTTCCTCAGCCTCCATGAAAGCTCTGCACAGAGGATTGTCCGATATGTCTATTGTGTGGAATTGTTTGCTTAGCGTGCAGTGTCTCGTAATGGTCCATGGTACGGAGCGAGAGTGCATGGGAGGCCGTCACCTCCTTCTGCGAAGCAGTAATGCTTGCGAAGGAGGAGGCGGAACGCGTGAGGGAGAGGTAGTCTGTGCGCCCTCACGTCCTTAGTCGCCGCAGAAGACGCCCTGGGCGGCGGGAATCAATTGGCGATTCCCGGCCACCGTAGGCGCGGGCTTGCGGACGGTTAGCAATGGGCAGCTCGCCGTCTGGTAAGCACCAGGTCCAGGTTGACGGCGCGTTGGTGTTCTACGCGTGCCACAAAGACATGCCAGCACGAACTGTGACGGGGGTCCGCTAGGACCAATGCCTGCTGCTTGCGGGTTTTTCCGAAAGGTATACCGTGGCCCTGGCACAAAGGCAACTGAAGTAACACAGGTGGGTTTTAGTCAGTAAAAGTCTGACGCGCCCTCCCGCTCCCCCAGAGCGGGAGAAGTTATTTGATAATTTCCCACCCAAAAAAAAAGTCCTATAAAAATCTTCGAACTATCACAATTACAGTAACAAAATAAAAAAAAATAAAAAAAAAAACCGGTCAAGGGCGAGTCGGACTCACGCACCGAGAGTTCCGTACCCTCATAATTGTATAGCTTTATTCGTATTAGTACCTAAATAGTTATGTGTCCAGACAAAACTACAACTTACCCAAAGCAATCTGCGAGTAGGTAGGAAGGAGGACATTTTGGTTGTGAACCGTGAAATGTTTTAAAATTTTCATCGGCGAGGTCAATATTCATCAGAGAATTTTAACACTGCGGTGTACAATATTGCAGTTTTAGGTCAGCGCCATCTCTTGACCGATAATGGAACTAATGTAATTTTTGTTGATGATTTCTGAAAAAGTGTGTTATTTAGAGAAATCGTTTTATTTTTCCTGTAATCTTTACATAAACTACTATCACATAAAATAATTTCAGATTTTTTCTATGCAAACCACGGAGATAAGAGGGGGGCACTCATCTAGTCCACTGGTTATGTCCATAAAAATATACAACAAACTGCCCGAGGTACTCAGAAGTGAGAAAAAGACTGCTATTTTTACAAATAAATTAAAAAAAAATATTACTCAATAAATGTTATTATAGCATAAATAAATATTTAATTGACAAATCCATAGAATAGACATAATTATATAAATTAACAATAAATTTAGATTAAATTAATAATTAATAAAATGTTATCTTAATTTTTACTTCGAATAAGTTAGTTTGCATGTATAAATAAGTACTCTTCCTTCAAATTTTCCTTTGCTGTGCCCGACAGGGTCCACGATTGTTACAAAAAATGTTTACTTACCACCTAAGCATATACATTGTGGAATGCAATAAATGATTGAGTATTGAGTATTGAGGGAATTGTTTTTATTTTTTTTGACAAAAGTCGAAAAAATGGGGCCTAAAAACTTTATGAGTATGTGCAAATGGCGCTCTTTCATACGACATCCACATACTCTAGTAGTCCCACTTCGATTTTTTAAGACACCCAGTTAAGTCACAGTTGCAAAAAAAAAAACTTTCTTATTTTCAACATAGTTGGGCAAACGTCATCTAAAATTATTCCAAATTTCAAGTTGATAGCATTGGTAGTTCTTGAGATATCTAGCTGTGATAGACAGACGGACAGACAGGCTGAATCACACCATAAGGGTTCCGTTTTACCATTTTGGTAAAAAAAAGCACAAAAAATATCAATTCTTTGGAATCGAAATCAGATTTGTATTGCTTTGTTGAAAGTTGACTGAAATAGCATAATATGTCATAATTGACTGCTTAGATCCATAAGGTATGATAATCATTTAACAGATTAAATCTGTAATCTGTAACTATCTGATAAATTCGTTTCCTATTCAACACAGCGAAGTAGTAATCGAATAATTCGACTGTTGTCATACACTTGATACATTGTGTTCGTTCTCATCTCAGTTTCACCTACGACCTGTATGCGAAAACTTTTTTCGATTTCTGACTTTACTAGTACTCAAACCTCAGTTGGTCCCATAAAGTTTTTTGATCCTCGTAAGAAACAGGATCGATTGGCATCAAAAAACTTGTTTGTGAAAATTGCCCATTTTCTTGCTGACTGTACATTTTTTTTTCAAAATCTGTGAATGCAGATCAATTTTTTTCTAAAAGTTAAGGATAGTCTCTTAAGACCATTTTCTTGTAGCAACCACGGTTAAGGTACCTGCCCTTATGGACCCATCTCAAAACATAATGCAATACTGCTCATCCCCCATAGCAAATAGCGTGATAATTTATATGTAGTAATTTGAACAGACCTATAGGGAATATCTATGCAAAATTTGAACAAAATCTGTCTGGTAGTTTTTGCGTTTAGCTGGAACATACATTCAGACAGACAAAAATTCTAAAAACTATATTTTCGGCATCAGAATCGTTCCCAGACCTCGTGGCAATTACTTTTTTTCAAAAATATTCAATGTACAGTTTTGACTTCGCTACGATTTTATTATATGTATAGATAGATAGGATTTATGGCTGTTACCATAAAAAAAATCTTACACGCAAAGAAGTGAGAATTTATATTTAGACTATTAAACAATCTTGAATAAGTTTACTAGTATTCTCCTTATTCAAAAAGAGTCAAAATTAGATCACGAGACTGTTTTATCTCTTATAATTCATAAGAAGATCGCTGGTGGCGATAAAATGTCATTCACTGCTAAAGTGAGACTCATTGATAACCATAATCAAAATACAGAATAGACGGGATAACTTCAAGCAACCAATTTTAAATATCAAAGAAACGACGTATTATCAATGCAGCTAGCATAAGATAAAGTAGGACCTATAAGGAGAAACCGTGTTTCTAGTTGATAGATAAATATTGGGTACGATAGAGGGTACCTGATATTTATTTGTCAACTATAAAAACATTTTTTTCTCTGTTCGAAACTTTTTAGCGTAGATAGCTGAGCTAACGAGAAACGAGTGGAGCTAGCAACTTAAAACGAGTTGCGAACAAGGAGCAGCGAGTGCGCGACAGCGACGAGCGATTACTCGCTGGTATGCTTATGTACCAAGCGTGAGTCTCTCAGCGAGCTCTCTCTGCCCGCAAAGTGAACGCTCGTACAGACTCGCGCAATATCGCGGGCGCGACAGGCACCGACAAAGAAATTCTGCTATTAGTGTCGCGTCGCGCCCGCGATATCGCACTAGTCTGTACGAGCCTTGAGCGTCGCGTCGCTGAGAGAGAACTCTCTTTGATAGTTCTTGTCGTTGCGACAAACGAATACTCGCCGGCGGTGGTGTGAACAGTCAGCGATCAACATCTGATTTTTACTTACATATTTTAACATATTTTGTTAGTTTCATAGAGCGAGAAAATCTTTGATAGCTAGTCACATACTCGTCGGCGGTGTGACAGCCTTAGCATGATACCATTACGTTAAGACGCATATTTAGATTGCATGTAATGCACGCATATTCAATTGACCGATTATACAATATGGAGACAACAATACGACAATAAATGAAAACACTGTCAATATTAATGCATAAGAGTATTTTGTAACTATCAAAGACTCGTGTAACTATCCTAGCATCGAAATAAAAAAAGTGATTTTTTCAAACTAAATAAAAGTGATGGGTCGACTATGGGTTTTGCTAATCTTTGAATAGCTGTAGTAACTAAACTATTGGATATAATATATTTGATAGAATTTTGGTATGCGGACTGGGAACGTCATTAGATATACGCAGATAAGCAGAAAGGACTGGACCCACATTGTGGTCAGGGATGAGTTGTATATACCAAAGAGGTCCTAACGGTTGGTTCTTTCACTCAGCAAAAAAGATCCGTGACTCTACAAAGAGAAGGTTGATTTTTTTATGTTGGGAACCAACACACATATAGCTGGGTACCTTTCATTAACCGTTAGGACCTCTTATTACTATCCATTAGTATGTATCCATTATTAGTTGTGTATTATTCTCTTATTGATTATTATCCATTAGTGTTGTCGAGCAATGATTGCTCAAAAAATTGCCTGTGTAAGAGCACCTTAACAACTCTACCGCCTAGTCATCACTTTTTTAGCAGTTCTAACAATCATGCCTGACCTAGTTGAAAACGCAATTATTCTTTCTAAAAAATAGTCATGTTTATAGAAATTTGTTTTACCTGCTATGAATCGTAATCTATACTTATATAATTATAATATTATATAAAGCTAAAGAGTTTGTTTGTTTGTTTGTGAACGCGCTAATCTCAGGAACTACTGGTTGGAATTGAAAAATTATTTTTGTGTTGGATAATCCATTTATTGACGAATATTATAGACTATATAACATCACGCTACGACCAATAGGAACGAAGCATAAATGAAAAATGTTGCAAAACCCCAACAACTCAATTAATTAGAGCACCTGCCATCTTATCTCTTCACTACCCTTGGTTGACTGGTAGAGAATGCCTATGGCATTAAGTCCGCCTTTGTACCTTATTGTGTGTGAGAAGTTTAAATAATTAAATAAATATAAACGGGAAAAATATTCTTTTTTGAGAGCTTCCTTTGCGTGCGCTACGTAAACGGTTTAAGTTACGCAAATATCATGTATGATGGAATTGTTCCTCTTTAAAAGTTCAAAAAAAAAAAAGTACGCGTCAGCATATGTCTATCTTTTAAGATTGACTCACTATAACCTTTTTTATGGTAATCAAATTTGTTCGAAACTAATGCATTATTTGCGAAGGAGTTTTGTTTACATAATATTCATCCCTATCCAAATAAATATGTTATTAATCACAAGTACTCGTATTTAAATGTAAACAAAATTGTCCTTGACATCACTTGATTTCAATCAACATCTTAGGAGATATCATAATTTTAAAATAACTTCGCAACAAAATAAGTGTTTAGGCTATTTAACATCACGCTACGCCCCTAAGGAGCCGAGCAAAACGACAAAAAGTCGGAAAAAATGCTAAGCGAAAACGAATTAATTGCGCGGACGGGCGATGCGATGCGACGGGGTGGGTTGTGGGTCAAAATTTTACGCGGACGAAGGCGCGGACAGAAGCTAGTGTTAAAATATTTGAGTACGTAAATGCGGAAAGAATGAAACGGTTATTTTTTTTTTGCCGGATATTTACATAATGTGTAATTTCGATGTTTTCAATCTTTGTATCAACAAAGCTACCAATTTTCTTGAGTACTATTGATCTTTATGTTTTGCTGATTGTAATGAGTATTATCGCTAATGACATGGTAATGACGCCGGCCATCGATCATCATTATAGTAAAACCTGGCCGAAAAAATGATTGTGTGGCAGAAGAACGATCATTGCGATAACTATTTTTAGCATTTGTTTGAAGCAGTTTTAAAAGTGTCTTAGATAATATTCAATCTTATTTCAATCCCGTTTTTATTAAATACTTCCAGGACACGACTGATTTTATTTGGTTCTATATGTATTGTAACCGATGCTAAAGGTTAGAATATCCGATCACAAATCCGCTTTCTCTCCGTTGGGGTTTCACCTGGCTTTAAGATTATATGCCTGGCAACTTTATGATCTATATGTCTAACTTTCAATTCATCTACGAAGCAAAATGCATAAAATTAATGTCTACACAGCAAATTGCCTAAGCTGTAAATCGCCTAGAGATGTTTAACAAGCAAAATGCCTAAAATGCAATAACTTCTAAGTAGTCGAGATGGTTAAAATAAACTCACACTAGGGCCTCAGAACTGTAGGTTAGATGAGGTTAGAACTGTGACCACACAACGCCAGAAACGGTACTCCCTTTCTTCTCCTAAAATAATAGACATATTGCAAGGTAGGCATTTTGGTTCATAGTCAGAATAAGGTTTAGTTCAAATACTGTATAGACATTGCAAGGTAGGCATTGTGCTTCCTAGTCAATATAAGGTTTAGGCAATACTTGGCATAGACGTATTGATTTCTAGTCAGCATGATCATAAAGGGCCTAGCATCCAGACCTCTACAGGCTTCTGATTTCAAAAATTTACGTACCGATAATGATGAGCTGTGTGCCGAGATAGGCAAGTGCGTGTCCATGTCTAGGCATCGACATCTCCGTCTCTTGCTTCCACTTGCGCAGTTTCCAGTCCCACACATCTATCGCACCGACGCTGTTAACTGTCTTTTCCTAAAAATTATCGATGTTCGTTAATATTTATATTGTGTTTTCCTTCTCGTGGAGTAACCTTTGGTATTTCCCTTTCATTTCTTTTAAACTCAGCAGGCAGTACTTAACCATCACTTAGATTTGATGCCTCCTGCAAATCCACTGGAAACCATTCTTTAGTCACCTTCAGAGTAGTAGCATTAGCATTTTTATTCAAGGGAACAAATATTGTATTCCTATATTCGCTATTTAAATACCAACTAACCTTATCCGAAATCTTGCCAGCTCCGCCGACAACATACAATTTATCGTTCATTGCAAACATTGTGGAGAAACATCTGGGAAATCGCAGACTGTGTATTTCTGTCCACCTGCATTTAGTCATATTATGATCAATGCCAGATCGAATTTCGTAAATTGCAAGAGTCTTAACTTTTTGCACTATGTATACCAGTCATCTAGGACATCTACTACGAAAATAAAGGTTCTCTAAAAGCAGTGGGAAATAATATTAGCGTAGTGGCTTTTGGAAGAGATCTACATTTATCTAGCAGTAAATGAAATAGGAGCAGTTTGGTAGCAATTAAAAGCTTTTCTCTATTCATATATTTATCTAGCCTTGAAGTTGGTGTAGAGATCATAGCTCACTCATTAGTCTTAGAATTATAGCACTCGACGATCTTGCAGACTGGCTTCTTCTTCTCGCCGGTCATGCCACCTGCCACCCAGATGTACTCGCGGTACTTCGCACAAGCCACGGCCATTCGACACACGCTCATCGAACGCACCTCACTCCATGAACCCGTTTTAGGGTCGAACTTTTCTACTGAACGGAGAACCCTGAAAGATATAGTTAAAAGTAGATTTAGCCATCACATGAAATATTTAATTGGACTTCATTGCCATTAATGTTATATTGTAATACTTAAAGCTAATATCCATGAACTGTAATGATGATTCTGATTAAAAGTTTCGCATTTCGATCTTCCAGCTACCAGATACATACCTGCCCTTCTTATCCAGCCCACCGATGGCGTACAGCGCCATGCGGTGCACGACCAGTCCGAAGTTCTTCCGGGGCGTCATGAGACCGCTCTCGCTGTACCAGGAGCGTGACACAGGCTCAAAGCTCCACACAGTGGACACAACCGCCGACTTGCCTCGGATGTCATCATCACGGGGATCTGCACCTCCTTGTAGACAAATAAATGATCAAGCATTTGAATAAAGAACATTATGAAAGAAGCTGAGTCCGAAAACGTGGCTGAGCCCGAAAACGTCAAGCATGGTTGTGTTGTAGTTAATAATTTTGTTGAGCAGGGAGCTTTATTGTCTTATAAACTTGTAGCTATATTATAAAGTCAGATACAGTGCTTCAATAACAAAATCCTTACCGACAAGATACACTCGTCCCCTCATAAAGCCAACCGAGTGGTGATGTCTTGGCTCCGGCAGATCTCCCACATAGTCCCAAACGTTGGTCACTGGGTCGAACCTGAAACGATGTTGAATCGACTATGACATGACTATTAGGACAAATGTAAGAAGATAACGTGGGAAGACAATTTTCATCCCGAACAAGATGTGTGGTGAATTTTAGACAAAACAAAACCGATGTAGATTTTTGGTAATGGTTGGATAAGTAATAATATCAATTTCTGCTGCAGTTCTCCTTATAGCATCATAATTTTACTTTACTCGATGATTGTTATACGGCACTCAGAATGAAATGAACTAAATTGATTTTATTGCGAAATTTTGCGTTGTATAAAGTGCACCTTACCTATAAATATATTTTCCAGTGTTTCCTCCGAATCCATATGGAGTGAGGAGATCTATTCCACCGAAAACTAAAACAGTCTCCCTGTCCCAATTGAACAAGGACCCCTCAGCAATGTAGTTCTTGTTTGAAGGGCCCAGGATAGAAGTAGAC
This sequence comes from Dryobota labecula, assembly GCA_947523025.1. Taxonomy (NCBI): domain Eukaryota; kingdom Metazoa; phylum Arthropoda; class Insecta; order Lepidoptera; family Noctuidae; genus Dryobota; species Dryobota labecula. The sequence goes on from OX383292.1 coordinate 8,744,594, forward strand.
AACTTGTTCCTGGAATGGAAATTATAGCAATTCATTTATTTGTCTTCAATAAACTAAAATAATAACGACAGTGAATGTAGTGTAGCACTAGTTTCCCCGATTTTCTTGTATGGAGTTGAGACGTGGACAATCCGAGCAAGAGAAAGACAGAGGATAGACGCATTCGAAATGTGGTGCTGGAGGCGGATGCTCTGAATATAAAGACTCGATTGTCTACAGTTTGCTTAAAGCGTATTTTGACCTATTTCAGCCACATAATGCGAAGGGGATCTAGCAACCTTGAAAAGCTGGTCATTGTTGGCAATACCGAGAAAAAAGAGAGCATGAGGCCGGTCGTCAACACGATGGTCCGACCAAGTAAAAAAATCTACGTCCCCAAGCAAATTTCAGCATGGTCATGGCAACGTTGGACCGGAGTCAATGGAGGTAGATTGTCCGCTTAAAGCAGTCCAGTGACCACGATCCTCAGTAATGAGGGACCGATTGAAGAAGAAGAAGAAATGTAGTGTAGAATTGAGGATATAAAACCTTAACAGCTAATCAAAATGACCAACTTCTAAAACTGTATTTATGGAACAACGGCACTTACATGAACGGGGTTATATACATGATCAATATTAAGGGAATATTAACAATAAGCGAAGTGTCATGCGAAGTGACAAGCAATTTTGTACCATGTGCGGGGTAAATATTAACTGTGACCGTGACTTGTTCTGCAAATAATTATGATAGAAGTATGTTCACAGACAGACTAAAGGCTACTACAAATAGGCTCGACACGCAACGCGAAACAAAGGCACCGCTCGTCGCGCGACACGCGGTACCTTTATGTCGCGTCGCGTGTCGCGCCTGTTTGTAGGACTCTTAACGAGGAATCATTTGTTCCTTTGAACGCCTGCTGCTCATACCACTGTTCTATAAACGCAGCCTTCTAGTAATACTAGGCTCACATGTTCATCTTAGCTAGGGACTCCTTGGACTGGTTGAAGAGCGATATCGGTGGACTCCCGATGTTGTTCTGCGACATGGGCGCGACATTTCGCGGCGACGCCTCTGACCGGGACGCGTTTGTTGCAGCTTGCGCTCGAGGGCCTGATGTGGGACTGTGGGGAGAACTAAGACCTCAATATATTGCACTTATTGTTAGAAAGTTTCCGGGTAATATCATTTAGTTTGGATAGTGTACTTGTATGTGAGAATTGCATAAAATGTGGTAAATATTTATACATTCTTAACGATGATACAGATATTTTTAGCGCAGGACACATTCCACCATAATACATCATCATTTCAGCCAGAAGACGTCCACTGCTGGACATAGGCGTCCCCCAAGCAACCACCGTATTACAGGTAAATAGCATGTAAATAAATAAATAATGTTATGTCTGACTGAAAACTTGATTTCCCATTAGTTTTGCTATGTCCGTCTGTTTGATCGCGGCTCAGCTCAGAGACTCTAAGGTCGGAAATGAAATTCGAGATCAAAAATTTAAACAAAGAAAAGTCAGTCAAACTGACGTTTCAAGGGTAGTCAACATTTCCTAGTCATTCTAATTATTTCATTTTATTATATTTCGTGCTTTTGAAAGCACGCTGAAGCAGGCGGCGTGTCAAAATAAAACCAATTATAGCCCAAGGCACCGTCATAAATGAATGTTTTTTTTTTTTTTTTTTCATCAAGTTGCTCATGTTTATTTATTTGATATCATTTACATTTCAATTGTTAACGAACATATTTAAAAATTAAACAGTTATCACCAGATAACTACAAAATTCTTGTTTAGAAGGAAAAACTTTTTATAAATAGAAAATAATAAATGGAAGTCAAAATGTTTAGAGCTTCTGCATTAACTTATTGCCAGTATAAAAAAAATAATTTGCACGATTTTATTTCAAACAGTTATATTTTATTCTTGGATCGTAGTGTATGTCACTTTAAGACTGTATCGAGCGCACAGTGGCGCCCTCATCGTTATTTCGGTGATTTATTTTATTTTAGAATGAAAATGCAGAAAATAAGCTCGTCAAGTTGTGCTTCACAAGACTATACGTTATTATTACTACAAACAGTAGATTTGAAACGGAAAATAGTGGCCACTGAGCACCGTTTTAATGATTACAATAAAACATAACAATTTAAAACTACTGTTTGTAGTAATAATAACATATAGTCTTGTGAAGCACAACTTGACGAGCTTATTTTCTGCATTTTCATTCTAAAATAAAAGAAATCACCGAAATAACGATGAGGGCGCCACTGTGCGCTCGGTAGCCTCTTAAAGCTGAAAACTGTATGCAATATTTTATTTTACTTGTTTAAGATACGCCTACAATTTTAACACTATATTATAGTACTTTTCGACAAACTACACAATAGTGGTTATTATTTTAAATTGGCAACACCTTTGTTAACATTTTTGACGCACGTGATATAAAGAAAAACTATCACAGCTAAGTAGGCGTTACCAGTTAACGAGTAATATCATTGTGCGTGGTCCGACACACAGCCGGTTTTTAAAATTTCCGAGGTGGTTTTAAATGAAAACAGAAGACACTATGAAACCTGCCTTCTTGATCCCGACAAAGCAGCAGTGGCAGCAGCAAGGTACGAGGCAGCCACACTATGCCTCTGCTCTGATCGTCGCATTGCGTACTGATTCTGTGGAAATTAATAATACTATCTGTATCAATTTTACGTGAATGAAACTTATCAGAAGTTAATTGATTGCGTAAAAAAATATGCCATACGACTAAATTAAACGCAGATATTCAATTGTTGCATTCATGGAATTGATTGATCTTTCATTGAATTCGCGAAGATTAATAATTAAATATGTAAATTGTGTAAACAATGCCAGCTGGCAAAAGCTGGCTTGCATGTGGGAAATTATGCTTTATTTAAGCGATCAAATTACCGTTTTCAACATGATTTATCATAAATAAATAATAAAATAAAATAATCTTTATTTCGGATAAGCAACATCCATAAGGGTTAGTAAACAAAATATAACTTATACCTATGTTAGTAAACTTATTATCTATTTGGTAACGAGGCTGTTGTTCGACATACACCTTCGAACAACATCACCTAATAAAGGAGACTCGCACCTCCCCGCTATAGTCTTCAGGATGGAGTCGGGGCTGCTCCGCACTCTGCAGAGCAAAGAGGCAGACTTCTGTCTAACGATGGCGTGGAAGCCATCGACGTGTGCTTGTACATACAAACATACCTGATGCACTACAGAAAATAAAGAATGATACTTTTTGGTCTTGATTCGAATCAGAGAGCATAAGTTTGAGGCATAACGTTCCCACTGCTGGGGCACAGGCTTCCGCTCTGTAAGAGGGAGTGGGCCATAATCCAGCACGCAGGCCCAGTGCGGTTTAGGAATCATGTTTTCGATTTTTGGTTCTAGGAGGTTTCTTCATGCTGTTTTCCTTAACCGTTTCTAAAGCAGTGGTAGTGAAATAAATTACAGAAAGTAACGTGCCTGTCTGGGTTTGAAACCATGACCTTACGACACGAAAGTCGGAGCCATTACCACTGGGCCACCACCGCTCAATCAGAGAAATTATTATAAAAACCGTCTAAAGGCCGCAAAATTCGGAGTGGCATAGTTTGCAGCGGAGGCATAACATGACCAGTTTCATTTAACGTCATGCTGCAACGCTACAAGCTCCGCCATTGCGAATTTGCTAAATGTATGCTTCACATACTTTTTCAGTCAGGCTGGTCTCCACAGTGCTGCTAGACTCACTGTTAGTTGTGTTCAGGTCTTCAGCAGAGTCCTTTTCTGGTGGATCGTACATATTATGTTCATTTTTAAATGAAGGCTGTTGGCAAATGTGAATTCTTTGGTCAGAAAGTTTCATACAAATTGGCACGCCTACTAAAAAGTACTGCTCGATGAATTACATTATGTCTGATTGCTGCTTTGAAATTTAAACAATTATTGTTAGAGAAAAACGATTTGTGGATGAATTCGAAGCTTTGATTCCCTTCCCTTTTATTTCTTTGTATTTTTGTTTAACTCTTTTTAGAACACCAACATTAAAAAGATAAAAGAATTAAGAACAGTAAAAAATAAAATAAAAAACATAAAAATTACATGATCTTGTTGAATGGTGCACATGTGAATCTGTTGAATCTGTTTACGGCGTTGTTGTTGAGCCAGCTCCAATTGTTGCTTTTGCATCTCAAGATGTTTTCTTTGTTCCTATAACCGTTTATAAAAAAATAAACTAATAATCACGTTCTCAAAAAAGTATCCTATCTTTGTTTTCATTAAAAGATACCTCGAATCCGAATGAGGAAAATGCCGTAAGGAAAGTTATCAGTATGAATGTGGATATATATGCGCAAGGTACATAGCTCACAGAACAGATAGCCGATGGGGCCGAAAGGTTCTGCAGTATCGAACGCGTACCAGAAGACACTAGCGTTGGAAGGCCTCCCACAAGGTGGACTGATGACCTTGTGAAGGCCGTAGGAATCCACTGGATGCGGGAAGTACAGAACCAGTCGAAGTGGCTGTGCTTGGGGGAGGCCTATTACCAGCAGTGGACGTCTTTCGGCTGAAATGATGAATGATGATGAATGTGGAAGGCTATAAGGGTAAATACCAAAAAACCGATGGCTGGAATGTGTGCAAAATGTTATGGCTGGAAAGCGGTTACTACGAAGATGACAACTACTTAATAGAGAAGTATAGAAGAAGAAGAAATGTTGTGCCAACTACAAATAAATTGGGATAAAGACAAAAGAATAATGATAATACCTCTAATAGTTTTTGGTGTTTACAAGCTAGTTCAGGAGCTCTCATTCTGGTTTCAGCCACGGTGGGTATCTGAATGGACGTGTCCTGGTCCAGCGATGTTGGCGATCTGGCCGATGGACAAACTGATGGTTGGCCTTCTTGAGTCTGAAATAGATTCCGTTAGTCAATAAGAACATAATCACGCCTGTGATCCCCAAACACTTTTCTATGAAACGGCAGTTTTTTTAATAACCGACGAAACATTTCAACTTTGTTGGGACTAGAATCATGTCCTGAATGCAGTCTAAAATCATGTAACAGTTTGCGTGTCGATGTCCTTTACACCCACAGAACAGAAAAAAACAGTAGAAGTCGCATAGCGCTTCATTAGTATCAGAACCAGCGTACCCAAACTCACACATACACAGGTTAATTGTATTTCGTAACACTAAGAAATCCTTGGTGTGATTGGTAGTTTAATATTGAATGAAAGTATGAATTAAGTCAGACATCGGTTATTTGAAAATAAACCACAGTTATATGAAGATAGAGTTGTTTATTGTCTACTTTTTTAAAGTATTTAATACCTTTTCCGTTTGAACTTCACACGGAATACTTTAATGAGCAAGTTACGCTATTCGCCGCTAGATGTCACTATAATAAATGCACTCAATTTAAAGCTGTATTTCGTTAGCGTTAAGATGGATATTTGCGTAACGAGGTCATTACAATTCGTCCTCCTCTAGGGACATACCACTGTCGTTGACTTATTTATCGACATTCCGTTTTCAGACAAAATACAGTCAACAGCTAGAGTCGATAAATATTATTATTAAAAAATGATCAAAGTTTATAAAAGTGAGAATTAATTAATACAAAATAAAATAAAACAATGGTTTAATTAATTAATTAAGTAAAAACAGCTAAAGACAAAAAAATTGTGCTAGTTTTAGCAGGAAACCAACTTTGCCTTCCAGTCCCTTCAATCCATTTCTCTTTCCTGTCTGGATCCTGAGGTAATCTAAAATTACAAAATAATACGAAACCCACTTTTTTATAGGTTTGAGACTGTGAATTAACTTGTTCGATTAATCTTTTCTCGATTAGAATATTACTAATAGATTACGTTTATTCATGTTCTGCTTATTTTAAACTCGGATAAGGTAGAATTAGAAAAAACAACAACAAACTATAAGGGTTCCTTGTTGACTACGGAACCCTAAAAAGGTTTGAACATTCACTAATACACAAAGAAAACCGAACACGGTTAAATGTTTCCCGATATTTATCATAGAACACATAGAACATTGTAAGTTTAAAGTATCGATAATTCATTATCGATAAAGGTAATCTCTAATTGAGTAGCTGACTGTAACATGTGCATAGTTGGAATCTTCTCGAAAAATATGTTTGAGTTTAAAAGAAAGTAGACCTTAAATTAAAGAGCATAAAGTCAACTTTTACTTGTCTTGTATAATAAAATATTGTTTTTTCAAATTTATATCGAAATAAAATCAATTATGACTAACCGATGGTATGATATTCCTCCATTTGATAAATTTTTGGTTCTGCTATCGTGTTTGCATTCTAAAACAGCACAATATGGCATTTTTGTATTTTTTTTCCGTTCTTTTTACCGTGACAGTTGTAGCTTGACTGATGTGCGTAATGTGGGCGTGGAAGCAGACATACGCGGAACTTCGCAAAACTCGGGGTACGCGGGCCCCGCCTACTTGCGACTTCTACTGTTTTTTTCTGTTCTGTGTTTACACCCTGTCCTTTATTGAGTGAAGAATGATATGAAAGAGAAGGGAGTGAATGATAGAGTGATGGTTGACAGGGGGGAATGGAAAAGAAAACGTGTTGCGCCGACCCCAAGTAACATGGGACGAGGGCAGGAAGATGATGATGTCCTTTACACCCTGTATAATGTTTATGTTAGTTTTTAGGGTTATGTACCTCAAAAGGAAAAAAACGGAACCCTTAAAGGATCACTCGTGTGTCTGTCTGTCTGTCTGTCTGTCCATCTGTCACAGACAATTTTTTCAGAATGTACTGGACCGATAAAATTGAAATTTGGTACACATATGAATTTTTGTGACCCAAACACGGACGTGTAACGTATAAATAAATAACATTTTGAATATGGGGGCTAATTTGAGGGGCAAATTAGAAAAATAAAAAATAAAATGAAAGGACTTATTTGTAAGGATTTCATGTTTTATTTTTTATTTTAAATGAAGTAGTTTTAAAGTTATTTATAAAAATGGATGAAAATTTACCATTGACCTTCATCTCCGAAACTACTGAGACTAAATTTTTTTAAAAAAAGTTCTTTACATACAGATTAAGAAGAAAAAATTAAATGGTAAATCTCTCAATATTGGGCGTACAAACTTTAATTTGCAGTTGGAATGTATGGGAGAACTAGTTTTTCAACTACAATGATAAGTTTATTCTTGAGATAAATTCATCTAAACTACGGAACCCTTCATTGTCCGGTCATAGTCCGATACGCACTTGGCCGGTTTTATTAAAATATAATTAACTTCACACCTTTCTCTGATGATCAAAAAATTCGCTCATCGTCGGAAAGGATTTATTCTTGTCATCGGTAAGTCCCTTCAGAGTGGCTGGTAATGGAAAGTCCATTTTAGGTCTCCGCATTTCCATTTTCTCGTTATCCATGCCTCGCATGCTGCCTGATAATATAGAAATACTACTAAAGGTCTCTGCACACAGCGGGCGCGGCGCGGCGGGACGGGACGCCGACGCGACGCTGAGCAGTTGTAATGTACTAGATATTACGGACGACGCCACACAGAGCCGTCCGGCTCGACGCGACGCGACGCGACGCTCTGTGTGGCGTCGTCCATAATATCTAGTACATTACAACTGCTCAGCGTCGCGTCGACGTCCCGTCCCGCCGCGCCGCGCCCGCTGTGTGCAGAGACCTTTATTATAGCAAATACTTATAAATATTGTATACTCGTCGATGCAGATACGTAGGCGGCTTTTAAAAGAAAATCATTCTAAAATAATTTTTTGATATTTCTTCTATTTATTTTTGTACTAGCTTTTGCCCACGGCTCCGCCCGCGTGGATGTCGGTTATCGCGTAAAAAAGTAGCCAATGTCCTTCTCCATATTCCAGGCTAAATCTCTGCCAAATTTCATGACGATCGGTTCAGCGGTTTAGGCGTGAAAACGTAACATACAGACAGACAAAAAGACAGTCAGACAGATAGACAGACAGACTGAGTAACTTTCACATTTATAATATTAGTATGGATATGCTTCCTTGGTGTATGGGCTATTAAACCTTTCATACGACACAGACACGTGCGAATTCTATCCCGCATTTTGATTTTATTTTTATCTTAGAATTATACGATTTGAATGAACACCGTAAACAATTTGCCAGCCCATTTCCACGTCACAGTCAGATTGTCGCGATTGATTCGCGGTCAGATTATGACGTTTCTTATGATCACGCATTTTGGATTATAGCGGGAGGTAGACGAGTATTACCCACGTTTAACCATGCAAAAGAGGGCGAGCCCATTGCCATAAACAGGGCAGAATCCAGTCTCAAGGTCTACTGAGAAATCTCTGATGAATAAGTTTCCAGATCTGGAAATCGAACCCAAGACCACACACTCGGAAGTGGCGCTTGCAACTATACAGGTTGGATTTTTGAGATGGGGCGGTAAGGGCAGGTACATCAACCGTTGTAGGTACAGGAAAACAGTCTTAGGAGACTGTCCTTAAATTTTTGAGAAATGTTGATCACCATTCACAGAATTTGAAAAAAAAAAAAAAAAAAACATTCATCAAGAAAATGGGACACTTTCACAAAAACTTTTTTTGATGTCAATCGATCCTGTTTTTTTATAAGAACCACAACACTCTATCGGACCAACGGAAGTTTGAGTACTAGAAAAGTCAGAAATCGCTAAAAACTTTTCCCATACATTTCGTAGGAAATGCGACACCTAACCTATTTTTTTTACTGTGGATAGACCTGGCCCTTACTGTCTCAAAATTCATTCTGGTTAGTGTATACCAACGACAGTGACACGACTATTCAGTCAGAATACTCGGTTTTAAACGATCCTGTAAACCGAGTTACAAAAAACCCAGTAAGTAGCTATACCCAAAGTCTCAAATTCAGATAATTTATGTAAACAAAGGGGATAACATATCAAAAAAATATCTTCGTAATGGTAATTCACATAAAATGGCGAGAAAAGAGGTTAAATTTTCTTTTAATTACTGATTTTAAGAAATAATAATTAACAAATAATCATACCGTAATTATTTTTATAAATTTCCGGTTTTAAACAAAGTTATTAAAAAAAGGAGATTTTCTGGTATAAAATATTTTATGATACTGGTAACAATGCAGGAGATCTAAACATTTTCAAATGTTTTACATCTTCAACAACACTAATATTACAACTCTCATTCGTAGATTCATATTGTAAGTAGCATATCTAGCCACATTTTGGATGAAAACGGCAGTAAACTGTTTCGAATGGAAATTGATTTTGGGAGGCCTAAGTCTAGCACTGGACTTAAAAGGGCTAATTATGACGATCATATGCCGTGTCTCCGACATACCACACAATACATTGCTTAGCAACGGTATTTTGTTTGCATAGTTCTTATAATTAATTCACTTTAATTTTAGTGATGACTATTTACAAAAAAAGAATATGATAAAATGTTTTGCACCACTGTCCTGTCATTTTGACAGTGACATTTCTTGACATTACTTTGTTTACATAAATTATCTGAATTAGAGACTTTGGGTATAGATCAAGTGGACCCATGTGACACAAATAGGCCAATATCTCCTGCCGTATTTGTACGCACCTGGTATGTTATCGTCGTTCCTCCTGGGCGGTTGCATCATGGACATCTGTTGGTACATCTGGTCTTTGGGGACCATGAACTGTTCCAAATAGTTCAGGAAGTCCTTGTATGTTACATGGTTCTACAAAATTAACAATATTTTCGAATACATTTGCTAATATCATTTCAAGATCGTTTTAGCTATTACCTATGTAATAATGTTCTGTAAAATAAAGTAATATATCTAGGTTTTGTTGTAGTAATGTAACATTTGTTGTCGATAGCTTTGCACATGACAGTTTACACTGCACTGGTGAACGACCAATAAATTCTTAGCCAATGTAATTAATGTCATTATGTCTTTCGTCATTAGTTTTGGCTTAATATTTTCTATAAATAACCATGTCGTACCTTTTCCTCGCCGATCCAGTTTCTCTCAGCGGGTTCCGATAGCCCGAGTACATCGATCCAGTGGTAATAGTTCTTAGAATTGTTGCCATACCAATATTTTATTATAACATATCTGTGGATAAGAAAGGCCAAGTAGATATTTACATTAAGTTTAAAGGCTTCTACAAACAGGCGCGACAAGCGCCGCGATACAAAGGCACCACGTGTCGCGCGACGAGCGGCCCCTTTATGTCGTGTCGCGTGTTGAGCCTGTTTGTAAGAGCCTTAACTGTACTGCACGCATTATTTGGAACGAAGCGTGATGTTGTTTTCCTACAAAGAAATTTCTCTATTCAACCTTGGAATTTTATTACTATGCTACGGTAATAAGTAATATTTCACACTACTTTGTGTATGATTGATTCATTATGATTTAGGTACATATGAAAATTATATCGACGCTTGAAAGGCAATATTGACCAAACGACATGTTGGCAACTTTACACTAGAGTATCTTAAAAAAAGAAAACTTTAAAATGTGAGTAGAGAATAGTAAATAAATATTCTTTTTTTAGGGTTCCGTACCAAAATGGTAAAAAGGAACCCTTATGGTGTGACTCAGTCTGTCTGTCTGTCTGTCACAGCTGAATATCTCAAGAACTACTGATGCTATCAACTTGAAATTTAGAATAGTTTTAGATAACGTTTGCCCAACTATTTTGCAAATAAGAAAGAAACAAAAAAGTTTTTTATTTTTTTTGCAACAGGGACTGAATGGTGGTCTTAAAAAATCGAAATGCCGGTACTAAGGCATGTGGGGTATCATATGAAAGAACGCTGTTTGCACATTCTCAAACATATTTAATTTTTTCTTTAGGCCGCATAGTTTTCGACTTTTGATGAAAAATGTAAAAAAAAAAACACTGTTCCCCCCCTTATCTCCGAAGTTTGTATAGATAAAAATCTGAAAATATTCTATGTGATAGAAGCTTATGTATAGATTACAGGAAAAATAAAACTATGTCTCTAAATAGCACACTTTTTCAGACATCAACAAAAATTACATTCGTTTCTTTATCTGTCAATAGATGGCGCTGACCTAAAACTGCAATATTCTAAACCGCAGTGTTAAAATTAACTAACGATTAAAGGCCTCGCCGATGAAAATTTATAAACATTTCGCGGTTCACAACCAAAATAACCTCCTTCCTACCTACTCGCAGGTTGATTTGGGTAAAGCACAGTTGTAGTTTTCTCTGGGCACATAACTATTTAGGTCCTACTTATACGAATGAAGCTTATGAAGCTATATATGATGGAACGGAACCCTCAGTGCGCGAGTCCGACTCGCCCTAGACAGGTTTTTATTGAAAAAAATACTTTAAGATGCGATTTAGTGTAAAGTTGCCAACATGTCGTTTGGTCAATATTGCCTTTCAAGCGTCTATATGTTGGCTTTGCTATGCTCAAATAACTATGAAATGCATTAGCAGTACACACGGCCACAAATCAAGCTATACATTTCCAGTTTAGGCTGATCTCGCATCGTATAGGATTGCCGTACAATGATAGGTCAGCTTATACTGGAATTTATAGTTTGATTTGTGGCCGTGTGTATTAATCAGATATTATTTTAGAAATAACTCGTCACGAATCAATAAAACTATTCAAGGTTATTGGTAAAACACTCAACCTTGCAGGACTGTTAACATCATAAAAAACAACTTTTGTTCTATGACTTTTAACAAAACATGATTATACATTTAACAAAAACAAACCTTCAAGATTTCGTCTTTAACACATTTAGGGCATTGAATTTATAGTTTATTTTATATCGAGGGACTAAACGAAGCCATAATATACCAGAGTCAATGAAACCGAGGGAATATTAAGTTGGCGTTTAGAGTCGAGGTGCAAACTGTAGTTTTCACTTTGAGTGCGAGAAAAATTGTCAATTTAGTACAAACAACATTTAATAAATATTACTTTATAAAATAAAAATCACAATATGTCTTTTGCTCTTTGCTCGACGTTAAACTCTTCACTGTCACTGGACATTCTTAATAAATTTATTTAAAGACGAACTTTACACTCGACAAAAATTCCGAAATTTTCGCGGTCAGTTTTTTCTTCTAAACCAGTCACAGATTAACAATTTAAAACACATTGCGCCACCTTCTTTGCGGAAAAACCATGGAACTAAAACTCTCAACATTTTCGCAATCAAAATGGTCCACACTCCACAGATAATAGTATATTTACTGACTGTTTGAGTTTGTCTATGTCACATGAAGGAAATTAAAAATTAATTCTTTTCACTCCCTAGAGACTAAAGTGGTCACTTTAGTTCCGCTTCGTAGAACTATATTGGCGTACTTTTAGAGCAAGAGAAGTGAAAAATATTTTTAGTTTTGTATGAAAGTCTGATTAATTAAAAGCTAATGAATTATTAAAAGTCATAGAACAAAAGATGTTGTTTATGATGTTAGTAATATAGGAGAGGTTGTTAGTGTTTTAGCAATAACCTTGTATAGGTATTAAAGTCATTAGTTTCTTGACTTTATTTAGGAACATGAATATGGTAAAATAATGCATAAACAAAGAAGATAAACATTCTGTTTCAGGGCACCTATAATGGTGACGTCAGCACAACAATTTATACTAATATTGATCTCATATGTTTCGTGGAATTTACTTGCATTTATTTACAACAAATTTTATGTCAGTATAGTTTTAGCACATTGGCTTTGTAAAACATTTGAATCAACAATTGTGGTTGATTTGCTCATGGTCAAGAACATAAATCAGTCCACCATCAAGGCTTCTACAAACAGGCGCGACACAAAGACACCGCGTGCCGCGCGACGAGCGGTCTCTTTGTGTCGCGTCGCGTGCCGCGCCTGTTTGTAGGAGCCTTCATTCTTCAAGGATATGTCAAAGAAACACTGCACGAGCGGTTAAATTAGAGATAAGTCTAAATCCGCATATTATCATTACGATACAATGTATGGGTAATGTACCCCATTTCCTCCCGTGGGTGTCGTTAAAGTCGACTAAGGGACTTACTAGAGAATGGGCAGCAGCGTTCTCTATGTATTTTTAACACCATACTGCGATCGCCAACCCGCCTGCCAAGCGTGGCGATCATGGCAAACCCCCCAACCGGGGGAGGCTTATGTCCAGCAGTGGACGTCTTTCGGCTGAAATGATGATGATGATGACAATGTATGGCGATTGGCGACTTGGTGCTTTTCTAAGTCTTGAATATGTTCGATAGATACAGCTACGCACAGCGCATGGGGTGATTATTTTGTTGAAAACGCACTCGCTTTAGGACGACCCGTCATTTACAATAAATTCAATGTTGTACCGGACCACAGCAGCTTCTTTCTGTTTGTTGAACATTCAGAAAACTTACGCGAGTCCATCATCGACCATCTGCTGTACTTCAGGCTCGTTGACGATCTCCAGTACCTCTGCGTTGTCCGGGTTACGTTTGATGTCGACGAGCTGCCACGGCGAGATGAGGCCGAACCTGATGCAGCGCATCACGTCCACCGCGAACCGGCGACGTGAGGACCAGTCACCGTACAGCCACCGCACGCCAGCCATAAGGACCTCTAACTCGCTGAAGCAGATTATACTAACGTTAAAGATGCGGCACTCCCTGTCGGTTATTACGTTTTCATACTTCGGCTGAACGGATTTCGTTGAAAAACGGATTTGGCACACGGATAGACCATGACTTGGGTTTACTTTTTATCCCGGTAGTAAATTTACATGGGATAATTTTTAACCGCAACGCGGGTGATGCCGCTGGCAAAAAATAGTAGATTATAAGCAAGATTATAAGTATACTGATGAAGATGAACGACGACTTCTTGCCTGTTTATATGTGTGTACATAAATTGTTAAATAAATAATAAATAAATAAGAATTTAAAGAAACTGCATCGCAAGAAGGAAAAGACTAATATCTGTTTCAATTGTTTAAGTGTCAGAAATAGTTTCGATGGTACTTAAAGCTGCTTTCAGACTACGCTATAATATAATAGCATATAGTATATAGCTCATAGCACATCAATATCGCGCACCATACATTTTTATGGACACATTCACACTGTATACTATATATTATTATTATGTATGGTGCGCGATATTGTTATGCTATGAGCTATATACTATATGCTATATATTATAGCGTAGTCTGAAAGTAGCTTTATACTTTACTAACATTCTCAGATAGATTTATCAATTAAAGGGAGTTCAATACAAATAAAAGTAAACCCACAAAGCCGGTTCACTTTCACCGTAGCCTACTGGATTGGATTAACATTATTAATGTAATGAAGGTTGACTACAATGGCAAAAACAAACCTCCCAAAGCGTAATCAAACAGGTTTTGTGTTATGATTTTGAAAGCTGATAACCAGGAATTAAATGGGCTCATTTTTTTTCGAATCCAATGTGGTAACACTCAAGTTACGCAGGTACCTTTGGCAGCCAGCATCACGAATTCGCTACCAACCTTGATATCTAGCTAATATTTGAGGAGCGTCGGAACAAAAACCGATAAATCAAATTGTTGTTTTTTGTGGAAAAGTGTAAAAATATGGCCAAGCTCATGGTTTTTAATTTAGAGTTAAACAAAATCCATCAATTTATTGGTGTTAGTATCACTGTTTGGAAACCTAAATACTGCATTCGTGACTGTGGTACCTGTTGAGTTATAAAAAAAAGAAAATGGATATATCGGATTTTAATAAAAAAACAGTAGGATATATCGCACACCTAGATTAAAAGTAGCACAACGAAAAAAAACCTCTTTTTTCAGGAACAGCAGAAAACGTTCTACTCATTTTCTATTTGACCGATTTAAATTATTGTTGTATGATGTTGTATATTATTTTACTAAGATATTAATTTGCTATTAATATATCGCACACCTAGATAAAGAGTAGCACAACTCAAAATACCTCTTTTTTCAGGAACAGCAAAAAACGTTCTACTCATTTTCTATTTGACCGATTTAAATTATTGTTGTATGATGTTGTATATTATTTTACTAAGATATTAATTTGCTATTAATATATATATTTTTTATATTAATTTAGTAAAACAACAGTTACTTTCATTTGTCAACAACACTGGGGTAAGTGGAAATAATTTGAAGAACACACAAGAAACAAGACCGATTCAATCACGAATACGAAATCAACTCAAAATAATTCACGCTTGATTACTGCGATTAGCCACGAATACAAAACTAAGTCGAAATAATTTACTCTTTGAGCGTATTGACAGCATCTTTCACTGCAGCTGACATGTCGTAACTGGTGATGCGTTACTGTTGTTGATGGGGGGTGACCGTGGAGCTACTCAAAAAGACTGACTTACAGCGCAATCTAGTCTTTTATGAATGGAGTTTGTACACCGGTGTCTTTGGAGTTAATGTAGTTTTCAACACTGATTCCGATAATCGCAATAACTCGATTTTGGATTATTTTGAGTTGTGCCACCCTTCATCTAGGTGTGCGATATATATTTTTTATATTAATTTAGTAAAATAACAATTACTTTCATTTGGTCAACAATACTGGGGTAAGTGGAAATAATTTGAAGAACACACAAGAAACAAGACCGATTCAATCACGAATACGAAATCAACTCAAAATAATTCACGCTTGATTACTGCGATTAGCTACGAATACAAAACTAAGTCGAAATAATTTACTCTTTGAGCGTATTGACAGCATCTTTCCCTGGTGATGCGTTACTGTTGTTGATGGGGGGTGACCGTGGAGCTACTCAAAAAGACTGACTTACAGCGCAATCTAGTCTTTTATGAATGGAGTTTGTACACCGGTGTCTTTGGAGTTAATGTAGTTTTCAACACTGATTCCGATAATCGCAATAACTCGATTTTGGATTATTTTGAGTTGTGCCACCCTTCGTCTAGGTGTGCGATATCGGTAAGTTCGCTTAACAGTAATATATCCTACAATTGTAGGTTTTGTCATGAGAAACTCGAAATTCGATCGACATCGAATCGACAGAATCAAAAGAGTCGACAATGAAAAATTTTAGGGATTTATCGGTATCTGTTCCGATCGCCATCGTTGTTTAGTACGATTGATGTATTTATCGATTTATGTTCAGATCCGTGTATTTTGCGGACGAATTTAGAGCGGATTTATCAGTTTTTGACCGGGTTACATTAACCATAGAGCAAGATATGTACGAGAACAACCAATTGGCATCAATAAAAAAAAAAACAAAATGTGATTTATCGGTTTTTGTTCCGACGCTCCTCATTTATACCAAGCTATGATTATAAAGGTCGTTTCAACAAGAGAAAAGGAGAACATGTGCATTGGAATACTTATTGCAATGTTTTGAGTTCCTCGCATTCGTCATACCTGATTATCGTGTCGGTTAGAAAATTCCTTTAGGAACAACCAAGGTTATAAAAAACAGAGTGAGTGTTAAAAAGAGGTACTAATTGATCATGATGGGAAAACTTGGAAGAAAACGAAATGGCTTTAAGTTCGTGCAATTTTCTCAAGGCTAAACCGGTATTAGGTTCAATGTAATATGGTCCGAAGTGGCAGGTCTTATTAAGAGCAGGTTTTGCTTCTTGGGAAAAAGTGGCACCCATCTATCTTGGGTAAATTATAGTGATACTAAAAACTCAATTGAATCGTTAAGGGGATGAACCAAGTACAACTTAATCTATATGTGGACGTACAGTTTAACACGTTAGATAGGTAACTTTTAGATTTCAAAGATAAGCGATAAATGTATATCGCTTAAAGTCAGAATGTAATCATCATAAATTGTTAAAATGTAATCTTTAAGCTATATTTCCTGTTATTTTTAGGGTACACGAAAACAAAACCCGGATGGACCGGCTCTCGGAAGGCTCATACCTAGTCTTGCCAATCTTAATGAATGAATTTACCCGGACTTTGGCAATCAAAGTGCGGGACATGGCAAAAAAAAAAGCGGGACTCCGCTGTCAAAGTATAGGGAGGCGAAAAATATAATTAGAAATAATTTTAAATAGTTTCATTAGTTATAGTACAAGACTTAACAACATAAAAAAAGTTGAAACAGTATGTTTTATTAGATTTCCTCTAATAAAACATATTATAGTAATCATTATAACTTCTGCCACAAGGTTTAGCCGTAGCTACGATAAGACGGGACAATTGGCATCCCGCACACGTCTTTTGCGGGATGCATCCTCTAAAGCTCTTGAAACGGGACGTCTTGGCTCTCACGGGACGGTTGGCAAGCGTACTCATACTCCAAACTGTGCTAAAGATAACTGTGATAAAGAGCTTTAAAGCTGCCTACAGTCTACCCACACAGTCCCGGGTCGGGGTCGTCCGTGCAAAGTGATCTTAATACGTCAGAGCATACTCAGGAACCTTTAGATGTTAGGAAGCGGATATCAGATATCAGGCGTGACAGTGGGTAATTTATAATGATGCAAATCGGAAAACTCCCGAAGCCCACACAATGCATGCACGTCAATAATATTACTTTCAATTAACACAAATATATCACGATCCATTCAATTACAATATTTATCTTATCGTATTGATCGTATACCGCAGTTACTTTATAACTACGGATCCTAATGAATAAATAAATATAATGTTTATCTAATAATATCATTGTTGTTGTATTGTATTAACATTGCTAATATTTCAAATGAAAACTATTAAGATGGCAACGGTGATATAGGCGTGCTAGTAACTGTAGTGAATCTAAATACAGAGGATACTATATATACCTTGTAACAGATATGTAGTTTGATTTCAGAAATATCATTAACTCGTCTGTTTCCAAATTGATAAAGTCTTTCGACGCTACTAAAGGTAGGAAGAACCTCATCACACGAGGGACCTACAAATAAAGCAATTTTGAGACATTTGTTCAATTGTTTTCTACTTTTGATATGAACTTGTTTACCATTAAATCCATCACAGGTGTCATTCCCTTTTTCCTTGCTTCCCTGAATAAAGCGAATGCTGTGTCTTCAGTAAACAGGGTCTCATTCACAATAAAAGACCAACATTGGTCTTCTAGATCTGTTGAAGAAGAATTTAAAGTTACTTAGATGAATTTGTCTGTAATCTAATATCAATATGTGGAGTTTATAATATGACGAAATACCTTTAATTGCAAGATACTGCGCAGCATAAAATAAATCTAAGATATTCTCCCTCTTTAGCAGTTTGTTACTTTCATTACCATTGAATATCATCCATTCGTAGATGGTCTGAAAAGCTTCAGGCGAAACGTTAGCCTGTGAAATAATACTCTTTTATTTGAAACAGATATCAATACATAAAAAGGCATTATTAAATATATTTTAAATATTTTGCTTACAGAAGGCAGTTCAATTTCTCTGTGTGGGTTCATGTCAAAGAAAGATGAGTAAACTTGCAACACTATGTAGTGGCAGTGAAACTCTTCATCGCCGATATGTATAATGGTGTCAGTGTTTCTGGAAATCATAATCTTTATTGAAACAAATAGGGATTGGCACTTGGCACGAGTTGCTGTTTCTACATAAGTACCAAATAAAATCAATAAAGCGTTAGATAAAGTACAGTACGAATAGCCTTATCTGATTAAATATGTACACAATCGCAATAAGGAATATTGTATGCACTACTACGTTGTAGGTATAATTTATTACGTCGTAGACATGACATTGACGAAATTGGTGATGCTAACGGAAATACTAAATATAATAAATCCGTTGTCCGGGTTTATACTTGGGGATTTTTCTTTACTTTGTAGTAAAACGAGTTGAGTCTTACATATAATTATGAATTCTGCGATAAAACTCTTGATATAGATCTTGTTTCTTGGGAAGCTGCACTCGCATCCAGTCTATGGGCTCTGCCACAGCGTACCCGAGACTGCCCAAGTCTTTGCCTTTATCTTCTCTAACACATGGCGATTTCGGTGTTCCGGTCCGATCGGCTAAAGTATTTTTTACTTGAATATTCGCGTTGGTTGTTTCTCTAGTTTTAAATTGTAGTTGTGGTTCAGAATCTATATCATGGTCCTTAACACCAAAGAAAGCAATAGATTATCTAGATGTAAGTTATTAAAAGCAATTAGCGGCAATTTAAGGTGAGCGACGATTCCCAAGAAATAGACGTGACAATAGTAAATTATGTCAAATACCTACTTTGATGCGTAGAATTGTTTATTGTACGAGTATGGCCCCAATTATCCATACTAATATTATAAATGTGAAAGTAACTCTTTATGTCTATCTGTTACGTTTTCACGCCTAAACCGCAGAACCGTCATGTTTGGCAGAGATATAGCCTGGATATGGAGAAGGACATAGGCTACTATTTTACGCGATAACCGACATCCACGCGGACAGAGCCGCGGGCAAAATCTAGTTTATAATAAATTACCAAGTGGTTGGAAAGACTTGACAACAGTGTTGTTTAAGAGTAAATTACGTAATTATTTTATGTATAAAATGTACCTACTATAATGTGACTGAGTTCTTATCAGAGAATTACATATTATCAAAATAAATGTCTATTCTATTAAAAAAAAAAAAAAAAAGATACTAACATAGTTTTGTGACGTTTCATCATCAGGTTCACCAGCTGCTTTCCCTTCAAATTTTACCTTGACCTTAGCTTGAGTGGGATCCGCTAATAATACACCAACCGTGGATGATTGAAACACTACCTATGAAATCAAAACAAAAATTTAATAACCGTAAAAATTTAAAACATCATAAAAATAGCCGGTCATTTACTTGATTGGACTGAACTTTCAGGTTACCGCTGGGTGTCGACTTGAATGGAAAAGCAGCTCCTTTCTGAAGGCCCAATTGGTCATTGCTATCAATACTGGAAAAGAAATGATGAAGAGCATTTGTGAGATATGATACCCGGTTAGTGGTAAACAGTAACAAGTTTGCAGAACTGTATTACTAACAACAATTTTTGTTCTATGACTTTTTTACAAAACATTTACCAAAAATAAACCTTCAAGATTTCGTTGTTCTATCTAAAACATTCAAATTCTGTATTTTGCTGGACATTCGCCGGCACATCAGGCTACACGAAACTGTCAAATTTCTCCCAACGATTTTAAACTATAAAATGTTGATGGTTAAGTTCAAAATCGAATGAGAAAATCGGGTGCGCCAAAGTTCACCTAAATTTTCAACTCCGATAATTGGAAATCCGAAAATGTTCTTCCTAACATTTTTCATCCTAACAATCACAATTCCTAACTACTCTGTCTCTAATGTTCATAATTCCGAAGCATTCAACTTTATAATGTCAGTAGCAATAAACATCTATTATACTTTTATTTGTTTTCCTATATTTTCTCAACATAACCATCTTTTACACTATTATTTCAAAGTCATATCTTTTTTTTTTTAGATTTCTTTTTTTCATAATAATCAAGTGATTGCTTCGCACTCACTAATTATATGAATTGGTTTTTTGTTTTTATTAATTAAAGCGTCTTCTTTAATTTTATTTATAGCGGTGTGTACCTGCAAAGATATCCATAGGTTAGGTTAGGTTAGAACTGTGACCAACTACGCGCGAGCCGAGCGAGCGAAGCGAGCGGTGCCGCGGCAGCGGCCGGCGAGCGCTACCTCGAAATTGGTCGCGAAATTTTTCTAAGTATTTTTTTCATAGTGCCCCCAAGACGACACTCTGACCTGAATGAATATTATGGTAATTATGTTTAGGGATAAAAGCCTTATGATAAAAAACAGTAGGAGTTTAAATATATTTACATTAATGATATTATTAATTACAAGAGTGTTATGAACATCGCCGGTAGCACTACAAATAGTATGAATGAAAACTTTAGGATGAAAATTTTTAGGAAGAGTGATCATTCGGATTACAAATCATTAGGAAGAACAATTTCGGGTAAAGAACTTTAGGTGAGCCAATATGGACCCGAGAAAATCTGACAGTTTTTGGTAACTTGATGTGCTGTTGATTGTACCTACCTACGCCTCCCGTGCACTGTCGCCCCTGCCATTTGCACTGTCGCCCCCTGCATAGAGTTCGTAACATTTAGAGCGTTGAATTTAAATATTTTTATTTTTGTATGAAAATATGATAAATTAAAATTTAATGCCGTAGAACAAAAGTTGTTGTTTATGTTGTTGAGAGGTTGTTAGGTTCGTCAGACCTATAAATAGATGTTTTCATAAACATTGTTTACCTGGAATTATCTGCGCAAGACGAAGGTCTGGGGTCACTGTCTTTCTGAAAACCGTTTAAGTACTCGACGGCAAACTTGCTCGCATAAGATTCAGGAGACATTTCGGATTTCTTCTTGGGCTTTCTGGTGATAGTTTTTAATAATAATAGATGTTTATGCAACTATTGTATAATAAGGGGTATTAAAATACGAATGTCACACACATGAGTGTTTTAATACCTAATTGTGTACAGTTGCATACAAGACTTTATCTAAACCCATGTTATCTACTCTTTGATATTTTCCAATTCATGTAACCTTGGTACGCTTTTTCATATTGTTTTCTCGACTTTTCTGGTAATAATTGGTCAGACATATCCTTTGCTGCATTAGAAATATCTGGTGGTGTGTTATCAAAGCTTGTGTCACTCATTTTTGTAAACAACAAACTTATAAATTTTTGCAATACTAATATCGAACAAAAATGGCGGGGTGCGACGTGAACTCGAATAACCTACCTATAGGTTTTTTTTTTAAATTTTTTGAAATTCATGAATGTGGATGTTTGATGAGTAAGGAAGGGATCGACAACGCAAAGGAGTTGCATAATGAACTTTCGTACAACATTATAACACTCGTTTGGATGATATTATGGTTACTATGACACCGGTTGTTTTAATGTTGGCAATAAGCTAACTGTTTCAGAAACTTTTATGGAGGATGTATAGCATGGGTGTAGATAAAAGTATTAAAGACCTACTTAAAGGTACTGTAATCATAACTTCACTTGGACTTGGCTTATTGTTGAGTTACTTACCACGATTATTTACTTACTTTCCTTTAAAGTTCCACGACATTAATGGTGCGGTATGTTTTCTACGATGTTTTGTGTCAGCGTCGCCAGAACTATTAAAATATGATTCTTTGCGTTTCTTTTCTTCTTTAACTCTTTTCTTGAAGTAGTCTAATGCTGGACATGTATTGGTGAATCATTACTATAAACTTTAGTTAATTTACTAACTAGTGCTAGAGACAAATTGTGATTTCTTTATCTATTGTACATAAATGCAATATAATAAAATTCCAGTCTCTGTTTGTAATGTAAAAATAACAGATTTTTACTAAATGCATCTAAAGTATATACGGTACTTATAAAAAAAAAACTATTTAAAAAAACTGTCTGTCTGTCGGTTGGTTCCGGCTAATAATTTTGACGGGACTTTCACTGTCAGATAGCTGATGTTTTATATATAAAAATCTATAAAACATATCAAATAGTACCTTATTTGGAACCGAGCTGCCAACTGCAACTGCCGACAGCACGTGCAGCGACTACATGCAATCGCCCGCAGCTACACTACTGGTTTGTATGTATTTATATGAAATTGCTGCACGTGCTGTCAGTTGCAGTTGGCAGCTCCAAGTAATAGTACCTTTAGGGAGTAATGGAGGCAATTTTTATTTTGGAAAAAGCCACGCGAGCGAAGCTGCGGGCAGCAGCTGCTAAGTATATGTTAGTTAAATTTTAATGTATGTATGTGCCGTGTGGTGCCGGACGTAAAGAATAGCACCATACTATTTCCTCCCGTGGATGTCGTAAAACGCGACTAGAGACTTACTAGAGAATGGGCAGCAGCGTTCTCTATACATTTTTTAACACCATACTGTGATTACCAACCCGCCTGCCAAGCGTGGCGATTATGGCAACCCTCACCCCCACTTTGGGGGAAGTGATTACCAACCCGCCTGCCAAGCGTGGCGATTATGGCAACCCTCACCCCCACTTTGGGGGAAGCTTATGTCCAGCAGTGGACGTCTTTCGGCTGAAATGATGCACATAAACCTTCTGGAATAAATTCTCTAAATGATGGTGAAAACTGCATCAAAATCCGTTGCGTAGTTTAGAAGTGCAACACGGTGACATGAAAAGCGTCTTAAATTTATAATCATGTAAGTATACAGGTTTATTGGGACACTAACAACCTTGCAAGACTGTATTAATAACATTATAAACAACAAATTTTGTTCTATGAGTTTTTACAAAACATAATACATTTACCAAAAATAAACCTTTCAAGATTTCGTTGTTCTATCTAACACATTTCAATTCTGTATTTTGTTTTACCTATCTACGCCTCCCGTACCCTGTATTTTGCACTAAAGTCGAAATATTAATTCATTGGAGGAAACTGACAGGTGCTAGCTGTCACATTGTTAAATAATAAGGAAATATGTATTGTATTTTAGACTTTTACACTTATACAATACATATATTTTACACTTTATAAATCAATTGAACTAAACGATCACCATTACAATAAATATGACCATTTTATTACACAAAGTGGCAGCTAGCACATGTCAGACTACTCTAGTGAATTAATTATTCGACTTTAGACACGGCAGTTTCTTTTGTTACGCATAGAGTTCGTAACATTTAGAGAGTTAAATTTAAATATTCTTATTTTTGTATGAAAATATATGAAATTAAAATATGATGAATTATTAAAAGTCATAGAACGTTGTTGTTTATATTGTTAGTAATATTTGAGAGAGAGAGAGAGAGGGAGGGAGAGGGAGAGGGTGTTTTACCAATGACCTTGTATAGCTAAATAGAAGAGATGTTAAACCAGGAACCAATCACTGATTGACTATAGGCGTAGGTTGTATTCCCGAGACATTCGTTTACTCAAGGTGTCCTTAGGTTACTTTTAAATACCTTTCTTATTTCCCCGAATTACCGTTCAACAGATTATCTTCGACATTTTACGGTGGGTAATTCAAAGAGTTACTTTGTACTTAACCTTTTTTTACTAACGTTAAAGTCTTTTAATTAATATAGTATTTTTAACCTAATATTGTCCTAGACATATCTAATCCAAATATACATTGTATAAAACAAGGTTGGATTAATAAGACCTTTGTAACTAAAGAACAGCTGGACCGATTTGTATGTTCTTTGATTAGTTGGATTTGTCGCCGCCCGAATAGCAGAATAACTTTTAAAACATAAGAAAATTTCACAAATAAAAAAAATTTATGAAGAAAATCCATTTTCTCATAGGTATGTACATTTTGTATGGAACGGGTTTTTTGATCTTGACGGACGGATTGGGGAACAAGCTAACAAGAACGGCTAACAAGAACTTTCACGCGGACGAAGTCGCGGCAAGAAGCTATACTCCATTTAGTATAGCATTAGACAAATAACGGCTAAATAACGACAGTTATTGTGTAATATTGTTGAAATTACTGCACTTTAGAGTAATTTTTTTAATGTAAATGGTAAATAGATTACAGTGCTTTGTATTTATCAGGAAATAACGGAGTTTATTAAACGTTTACATCGAAATAACGAAAGGGTGAGAACAGTTATTTGTCTAATGTTATAATAAATAGAGTATAGTTGGAAATAAAGCATTGAAATGTAAAGATTTTCTGTTTAACATGAGGTAAGCCAGCACATCAAGTTACCACAAACTGTCAATATTTCTCGTTCGATTTTGAACTTAATCATCAACATTTTAAAGTTTAAAATCGTTTGGATAAATTTGACAGTTTCGTGTAGCTTGATGGGCTGGCCACTGTACCTACAATGACAAGAAACTCTATAATATAAAGTTCCATACCGACCCATACTTATCAATCAATGAATCATAAATCACAAGTAGGTATGTTCTAATACGCGACTATTAAAGTTTTGATTGCGTCTCGTTTACATTATGCAGGTATGTAAGTAGGTATAACTTAGTAACAGAATAGGTAGTAATACTATTATTTTCCTTCCTTATTTACCTATACTCCATGTGAAATAAGATTTTTAAATAAATCTTTTTTACAGTCCGTGCAACCGATTTTGACTTCTATTCTGTAGACATAAGGATGGAATTAAAAGCAAAAAAGTGGTTACAATACTAACTGTTTACTGCAGCTGCTATTAGTCATGCCACCAACGCAATAGAAGTCAAAATCGGTTGAACGGACTGTAATGCGGGTTGCAGACCAAGAGCTAAACTAAGTTAGTTTAGCTTGGCTCATCTACCTGAGGTAATTTTTCATACAGTTTGTGTGCAGACCGCAAACTATGATCACAAGTATGAAAAACTGCGTCAGCTGTGCAAGCTTAAGTTAAACTAACTTAGCTTAGCTCTAGGTCTGCAACCCGCATCATCATCATCATCATTTCAGCCGAAAGACGTCCACTGCTGGACACAGGCCTGCCCCAAGCACCGCCACTTCGACCGGTTCCGTGCTTCCCGCATCCAGCGGATTCCTGCGGCTTTCGCAAGGTCATAACTCCACCTTGTGGGAGGCCTTCCTACGCTACGTCTTCCGGTGCACGGTCGCCACTCCAGAACCTTTCGGCCCCGACGGGCATCTGTTCTGCGAGCAATGTGCCCTGCCCATTGCCACTTAAGTTTGGCAATTCTTCGAGCTATGTCGGTTACCTTCGTTCTTCTGCGGATCTCTTCATTTCTGATTCAATCACGTAGGGAAACTCCAAGCATAACCCTCTCCATTGCCCTTTGGGTGGCTTTTAGCCGTCTAATAAGGTCCATTATGAGCGACTACGTTTCAGTGCCATAGGTCACGTCCACTGCTGGACACAGGCCTGCCCCAAGCACCGCCACTTCGACCGGTTCCGTGCTTCCCGCATCCAGCGGATTCCTGCGGCTTTCACAAGGTCATAAGTCCACCTTGTGGGAGGCCTTCCTACACTACGTCTTCCGGTGCACGGTCGCCACTCCAGAACCTTTCGGCCCCAACGGGCATCTGTTCTGCGAGCAATGTGCCCTGCCCATTGCCACTTAAGTTTGGCAATTCTTCGAGCTATGTCCGTTACCTTCGTTCTTCTGCGGATCTCTTCATTTCTGATTCAATCACGTAGGGAAACTCCAAGCATAACCCTCTCCATTGCCCTTTGGGTGGCTTTTAGCCGTCTAATAAGGTCCATTATGAGTGACCACGTTTCAGTGCCATAGGTCATCACTGGCAACACGCACTGTTCAAAGACTTTCGTCTTGAGACACTGCGGTATGTGGGACGAGAAGATTTTGCGTAGCAACCCGCATAAAATAGGTTTATTTCAATGTCTAATCTTAGTTCAAATGGAGTATAGTTAGGTACCAAGTTTATCATTCAGAACTAAAAAAAAATCATGGCAATACTAACAAATAGATCACTCACTGAAATCACTTGAATGCGGGGTCAGATCGGACAGTGAACTGCTCCTGAATAGTTTCGGCTTGATAGTGATACAATATTGTTCGAATATGCTCCTTGCTGGCCTGAATCTTCTTTTGTGGTGTGAAACGATGCTGGGGAAAAAACATTTGTTTGAGTTACCTACAAAAAGCTGTTCAAAGATGTGCAGTAACCATAGAGCTTAAAATAATTAACGGAAGAAAATAAAAACCGAGAGCTTATTAATTTCATGTAGGTACCTGCTTAGGTAGCTACCTACCTAAGCAGGTACCTACATGAAATAACATTTAAAAATTATCATGAACAGTACCTACGTACTGTTCATGCTTTTTATTTGATCTGAGTGTTCATGATAATTTTTTAAATATTATCATCATAAAAACTCTGTTCAATCAAGTAAGTCTACGTATTGCGTCAAATCGTCGACAATTTTTCAGTTTTCCTTAAAAATTTAAATTCCTCCGACCCACCGCGTCGCATCCCATCGCCCGCCCGCCTTGTTACTTCGTTTTCGCTTAGCGTTCTTTCTGACTTTGTTTAGTTTTTCTCGGCTCCTAAGGGTCTTAGCGTAATATTAAATAGCCTATAACCTTCCTCAAAAATTGGGTTATCAAATGCAAAAATAATGTTTTAAATACTACTGGTAGTTCCAGAGATTAGCGCGTTCAAACAAACAAATAAAAAAATAAACACTTCAAGCTTTACTATCACCGTCTTATTCATAAGAATGTAATCCGCTTCATATACCTATTTTAGCTATCGAAGAGTTTTGTCCCTTTCTGTCAAGTTAAAATAAAGTTTAACAGAAAACGACAAAACAGGGCCTCAAGTCTGCTATTACAATAGTGTCACAATGGTCTACGAGGGCGGCACTGAAAATTTCGGGAATCAAGGAAGAGACACAACATTACTATTTAAAAATGTATTTATTGCTTTTCGAAGTATTCTCCGCGAAATTTGACACATTTTTCCATACGATGGAACCAATCATTGAAGCAACCATTCCATTCGGAAGTTGGGGTCTCCAAAATGGCCGTTTTGTAGGCGTCCACAGCTTCTTCAGGTGATGAAAATCTCTGTCCACGCAATTTATTCTTTATTTTAGGGAAAGTATAGAAATCATTGGGGCTTAGGTCGGGGCTGTACGGCGGATGGTCTAATAATTCTATGTTTTCTTGCTCTAAAAACTCTTTTATTTTTTTTATTTTACATACTTCCTTGACATAATCTTTTCATTATTTAACATTATTTACCTACAAATCGAATTCCAATTCTTTATTAGTGGCTTTTGTGGACATGATATTTATTCAGATATGTTACTGTAGTTGTAATTGCAATCATGTCATTAATATTTTATATACTTAGATTATTTTATATTTTGTGAATGTGAGAACGTTGTAGGCCTAGTAGAGTGTAGATTTGTTGGCGGTTTTCTATTTTGTTAAGTACCTGGTAATTGTTGAAAGGCCTACACTGTCCTCCCATACCTATGATCACTGTTATTTAATAATATTGTAAAGCCAATTATTTTTAAAAGAGTAACCGTGGAGTTTCTTGCCGGCTCTTCTCCATAGGAAACGACTAACTTGAACCGTACACCTAGCTTCTGACGTTTCATAAGTGCCCATGTAGGTTTATGTGAAATAAAATATTTTGATTTTGATTGATTTTTTGTTCTGTGCGCGGTGTGAGAACTCGCATTGTCGTGATGGAGGATGATGCGGCGGTTGCAGTTCTCTTTACGGAGTTCAGAAACGACCTGGGGCAAACAAATGCTGGCATACCATTCTGCATTAACCGTTCTTTGTCCCTCAAGAGGAATAGTCGTAACATGGCCGGTTTTGGAGACAAACGTGGCCACCATTTTTTTTGCAACACTCCGTGAACGAACAATTTTTGTTGGCTTTAACTCATTTTCGAACACCCAAACTCGTGACTGGTTTTTTGTTTCGGGTTCGTACGCATATATCCAGGATTCGTCACCTGATACGATGTTGTATACAGCATTTGAGGATCCTGCGTGGAATCTTTCGAGAGTTCTGACGCACCAAGTAACGCGAGCCGCTTTTTGCTCTTCACAGAGCGAATGCGGTATCCATCGGGAAAACATCTTTTTTACACCTCATTGTTCATGCAAGATTATTTGTATTTGACTCATGCCAATGTCTAAAGTTGCCTGAATTTCGCGGTATGTCACATGTCGATCTTCCTCAATCAGCTTACGCACAGCATCAACGTTTTCTTGGGTGATTGCAGTTTTTGGACGACCTTGACGGGGATCATCACTGAGCTTGACACGTCCACGTTGAAATTCAGCAAACCAGCTATAAATTGTGGTTTTAGATGGGGCTTCATCACCAAATGCAGAAATCATCCGGTCAACACACTGTTTTTGTGTTAAACCACTTCGAAAGTCATAATAAATCATCGCTCTTGAATTTTCTCGAGTCAATTCCATTTTCTCAACGACTAAACAAGTTTGACAAAACCTTGTGACAAGACCGAGAATCTTTTTTTAAATAAATAAATGGTATTTGATTTTTAAAACCAAGGAGTTTTCAATTAAAAAGATTTTAATATGACAGGAACAGTGGAAATATTCTAATCCCGATACTTTTAGTGCAGCCCTCGTATCATTGATTTCATAAATGTTGATTTTGACAAGTTTGGTAATCTACTAATATAATGGCGTCATTATGACTTTCCAATGGTCAGCCACTGACACTCCATTGAAAGAATTGGTAATCTCATACATAATGACAAATGAAACTTCCAACTTCCTACTACTTCAGATTGCTTATAACATTATAAATAATATGTAAATATATATATAAATGAAATCTGGCATAAATAAATGTTCAAAATGCCATTGTAATACAATTCTATTACGAGACCATTGACCGACCAATGACCGACCATTATGAATTTAGCAGATTACGAACCTTTTGCAAAATGACAATGGGATCGTGTTGGAGTAACGAATTTATAAAAATAGCAGACTTGGGCCCCAGTTCGATAGCTAAAAAAGGTTTATGAAGTGGATTACTTTATCAATACTAATATTATAATTTAAAATAATGTGAAAGACACTGTGTCTGTCTGTCCGTCAGTCTGTTACGTTTTCACGCCTAAACCGCTGAACCGATCGTCATGAAATTTGGCAGAGATGTAGCCTGGGATATGGATGACATAGGCTACTTTTTTACGCGATAATCAAAGCTAGTTATGAATAAGACGGTTATAGTGTACCTATAGAAGATGAATACTACACCAGAGTACTGAGTAGTCCATAACATTTGTAGCTACAAAGAGGAAAACTAAGTAGGTATATTTTCCTTACGTCTACGTTCGGCTTACGTTATTCGTAACCCGATTTTCCTTATTATGACACTCAATATCAATAAGTATTCCACAAGTGGATTCTTATCATAATAGGTATTTCCTATAATGACAAAAGGTGGAGCAAGGGATAAGGAAAACTGCCTTTTATTCCAATAACACTAACAATCATAATGATGTAATTATGTATGGTAATAATATTTAGAACATCAATTAATTTATGCAACAATGGGTACTTACTCTGGTGAATTGTGTTTAAGTGTAGTATTTCTTGCATTAGATACCACTTCTATATCATTTATCTGCAGGGAAGCAAACGTGAAACATTTATTTAAAATTATTCAAAAAAAAAAAAACAACCAAGATGGTAGATCAAAAGTTCGTCTGTGTCACGTTCATTTTATTGATTGTTGGTGTAAGTATTTATCTGATACTACATACTTTTTCCAAACTAACACTTTTTAGCATTTCAACTACACTAAACGAGTAATACAGGAACGTGAACCATATTGTAGATACTAATGTTTTTAAGTTTATTATAAATTCCCAAGACTCCTTTAAAATTTTTGACAGTTGATGTTCATGTCGTTTTAGAAGTCTTGTCAAGCTTGAAAGTATTCCAAACATTGCTTTGTATTGTCATGACTACGTGAAGTATCAGTAGTTCGCGCATTGAGGTTTTAATCCAAGCCTAGTTCACCAAGCAGTTTTACGCTATAACCTTTTTCGCCAATGTTATTAACAGCATGTCGTCGCGCGTTGGTCGTACTGCTTTTGTTTTGGTTACTAATGATTTTATCTTATCCTGTGAACTTTCCTTAAACTAGTCGCGGGCTCGAACTCACTGGTGGGCGTGGCCAAAAAGCACGCTGTCTCACCTAGGATCGTGTCCGTCATCGTGTGTTGAGTGAAATGCACGATAATTCGTAGTAAACCGCGCGCGTAAAAAATTACGAAAACTCCTTTGGAAGGTTGAGTTTTATGAAAAAACTGCTCGATAAATCAATTACAAATAAAGTTTATTAAAATCTTCGATAATTGAGCTTCGTTGGAGCGGACTTTGTTTTGGAGATTTTACACTTCTTTTATTACTTATTTACGCACAAAGTTGCGTTAAAATTAGCAGGAAAAACGAATCTTTGTTGGCTCATAACTTTTTAATGGCTTTTCATTTTAATATTCTGCTTCCGTACAGACAAAATTAATAATAAGAAAATATCATATCATGTTTAACTTTGGATGTACAATGTCAAACAGTGCAGTAATACCCCCCGAATTTTGTATGGAAAAAAGTATGGACTAGTTTAATCTTAAGCAGGTTTATACGAGCCCAGTAATATAACAGTACAGTAAGCCAGTCTAGCGCTAACTTGTAACTGAGCTAGTCTAGACACTAGTTTCAATCCAGTCCATTGCTGACTTCGCGCCTTCAATTCGGTTCATTTGACTTACCTGGGTAGGTTAGATACTGGGCCCGAAAATAGACGGGTGTCTATTTTCGGGCCCAGTATCTTCCCCCGTTACGCGACTGACTTACTGCCGATGTTGTTTACATGAACCCAATGACGGGGTTCGAATTTCCGAGTCACTGGGTCCAGTCACTGCCATCGTATAAACCGGGCATGAACCAAATGTATCCTTTTTGCGTGTCCTTTTTCAGTCGATCTTGCTAAGTGTTACACTACATCTACTTTTTAAACGATGTAATCCGACATCGACACGTGAATTCAGCACATAATTGTAGTCCCCCAGTGTAGAGATTCGTCAATAACTACAATAAAAAAACTTGTTCCATACATTTTGGCCTCGTAGATTTTGTAATAACTTTTGTATGAAACTGTTGATTTTGTTTGTTAATAACCGGCGAAAATTTTTAATGCTTGTGGATTCCGAATCATGTTTGCGCGTCGATTTCCCTTACACCCTCTATAGTTAACAGGGATAGACAAACTACGGCCCGCTGGCCAACTCCGCCGCCGCCGCCGCCGCCGCGCCGCCGCGCCGGTCCGCAAAGGATTTTAATCCGGCCCGCCAACGTCATTTTGATATAAGAGTGTGTTCTGGCGATGTCGATGGCGTTCGTGTACGTTTAGGGCTATTGTGAACTTTATTAACTAAACATAATCACATTCGAATTACTGGAAGATGAAAAAATTGCGCTAGTGCGCACCACGATTATTTACATGGTGTGTGGTAGCATTTTAGCCTTCAAAGATTAGGTACGATAAATTGCAACTTAAAACATATATTTTTTTTTATTCTGGACCCCTGAATTACCTACGCTTTTCTGGCCCCTGATGAAAAAATTTTGCCCACCCCTGCCTTAATAAAAGTGTATATTTTTTCAGAGCTGTGTAAATTCGCTGCCTCAATTCGCTGCCAATGCTTTGATTGAAAACTCTAGCAACTCTTCCAACACATCACTTGTAGCAGCACCATCGCCACCATTGCGGAATGTTATAGTGGTCCCGAACAACTGCCCAGAGGGCCAGAAGATGGCGATCGACGGAGTGTGCCGGGAAGTTTTTTAATTAAAGCTAGATTTCTTTTCAAGATAAGACGATAATGAGTGTAAAGGAATTGTACAAATCGTTTAAAAAGCTAAAATTTTCAGAATAAATATTTAAATGCACCTTTATTTTTTGTTCATGCAATCGCACAAACATACTAAATAGTGGGAATATTGGAACATTTAGAGCCTTACTTAGTTATTGGTTCAATTAAATTTATTTATTTCAGATAAAAAAACCACAAAGCTTTTACAGACAGCTTTATCAAGATCTTTTTTTTTTTTTTTTTTTTTTAAAGTAATATTCGTTTTTCCCTACAAGCTTCATTATTTGTAAAGGGTAGATCCACTGCGCTCCAAGGATTTTTAGCAATAAAATATTTCAATATTTTAGTTCCACCGCGCTCCAAGAAATTTTGATTAGAGTTAGCTTCAGATTAGAAAGTTAAAGATTACTAATTTTATTTTGGGGCGCTGTGGAACCATTTTGGTACCTACTTATAATTTTTGAAATAATACAGGTAATAAAAAACTTGGAGCTTAGTGGAATGCATTCCTAGAGCGCAGTGGAACTACGGAACTACCCTTTGTAAATTATATCTAGGTACTACCCACTGTAATGAAGGAATTCTGCATATCGTTATTGATTTATAGGTTCATTGTTGGTAATGTTGTTATCAACAAAGTAGGTACTAGGAACTGTTTATCTTTTTTTCCTGAAAAATGGAAAAAACGCACAACCATAATAATTGGTTGATATCCCGTCCAGTACTCAGAGCTCTTTGCACGTGTCTGTGTTCCCTTCCACATATATCTAAGCTTTAAAGCTAGAGTGAACAGGCATCTTCTGGACACGTTCGTTCCATCATAGACCTCACCCATCGCTTTCGCATCAGGCGAGATCGAGGTCAAGGGCAGGCTCATCATCATCATCATCATTACAGCCGAAAGACGTCCACTGCTGGACATAGGCCTCCTCCAAAAGGATGGGATTTGCCATAATCGCTACGCTTGGCAGGCGGGTTGGCGATCGCAGTATGGTGTTAAAATTGCATAGAGAACGCTGCTGCCCATTCTCTAGTAAGTCCCTTAGTCGCCTTTTACGATACCCACGGGAGGAAATAGGGTAGTGCTATTCTTTACGTCCGAGGGCAGGCTCAATCAGTAATAAAATAAATAAAAATAACTATTTCATTAAATTATGAGATTTATTTAAATCTATATTTTTGTCTTCGACCAAGGATTTAGGTAAAGCGGCGTAAATCGTTCAATTTGCATAATTAATACAGCCAGTCAGCTTTTAGATAAGTAAAAAAATGATCAAGACCTTTTAATGAAAGTTCTAAAGGAAACCAGGCCACGCGCGTGTCGACCACGCACAATGGAGGGTTCCGTAGTTGGGATGAGTTCATCCTAAGCACAAATACAAACTTAACATTGTGGTTGGAACACAAGTTCATGTTTTTTAACTGCAATTGTATGCGCTGCTGTATGGGTCGCACACACCTTGGATGTTAGTTTGAAATGATAAGACACGGATAGCCAAAGA
The DNA here is from genome assembly GCA_947523025.1 of Dryobota labecula. Classification (NCBI taxonomy): domain Eukaryota; kingdom Metazoa; phylum Arthropoda; class Insecta; order Lepidoptera; family Noctuidae; genus Dryobota; species Dryobota labecula. The sequence continues at coordinate 8,778,427 of OX383292.1, forward strand.
TGATGATTTACTGAATATATTTCACTACCACGTAACTTATGCTATATGAATATTGTGTGAATGAGTACAGCTGACTATGAACACTGGATGATTGAGTACTGTCGCGTTACACTATAATTTGTGTAAGGCGACGGAAAAGTGCTGATCTATGCAATGCGCGCGTGCTATGTACGATACATGACTCGTACAGCAATGTTAAGTTGATTACTCAGTAACTTATAAAGCTTACTTAGCAGCTTAGCTGTGATAGTTTTCCTTTTAACTTCATTATACATATATTCTACTGCTATGCAGTGCCGGATTAAGCAAGCACGGGGCTCGTAGCAAATTCTATCTAGGGGCCCTTGATTTGCTATGGGTTCTCAAGTATAAAGTGGTAAAAAAAAAACAAGACTTATTACGTTTATTTGCCATCTATAGATTTTGTTGATGTTTAATAGTACGTACAGTAGATTACTATAGGCCCTGTTGGGCTCTGACAAGTAAAAAAAAACAGAGATGAAATTGCCCTGGCAATTTATTTGAAACTTTCGCATCAAGCACTTTGCCACCTAGTGCGATACATGTTTTTTTATAGCAAATTGAATGTTCTATAAAAAAGGTATCTTATAATTTTTCGATAAATTTACTTTGTCAAAAATTATTCGTGGTTAAAGTTGGACATACCCTAAATTGTCAGTTGTTTTGTTTGTTTTTTTCGGCAAATCTAATATTATTTAGATAAAAAAAAAAAAAAAAAACATCTCCGGGTTTGGATACGCGGTGCCCCGTTTTGCGCGTGGCCCATAGCAATTGCTACTCTTGCTAAGTGTTTAATCCGACACTGCTGCTATAAATTTATTCACATATCTAAATACAATCATTAAAAAAAAAAAAAAAAAACAATTGCACTTAAAGCTTAATATTACGTAAACGGTTTCCTAAAATGGTTTGACAAACCCGTAATATTTTTGAACGGCCTATCCAACGATACCCAACACCATGGAATAGACGAGAAAAAAAGTTATCATTTCCAGTTTACGTGTAAACTGGGCCTCCCTTACACGTAAACTATCATCCCCAGTTTACACGTAAACTGGGGATGTTTTTTTTTTTGTATAGGTAATTTTATTGTTAAAACATAATTATTGTAAATATGTAATTTGATTATCTGTGACTGATGAGTACTGATGAATAGCTTTTGTTAGGTAGGTACTTAAATTTATTGTAAGTGCTTTGATATCTGTGATACGTATTTACACCAGGTTTTTATGAATAATAATAATAAGTGATTAAAAGAGTTTATGATCAGAGTGTCTAACTTTCAATTCGTCTACGAAGCAAATTGCCTAAGCTGTAAATCGCCTAGAGATCAAAATGTTTAACAAGCAAAATGCCTAAAATTTAATAATTTCTAAGTAGTCGAGATGCTTAAAATAAACTCACACTAGTGCCTCAGGGCCTCAAGTCTGCTATTACAATAGTGTCAGAATGGTCGCTTACATTGTGAGTTTTTGACAGATTTGCCATACAAACACTGTCAAATACTCACAATGGCGAGACCATTCTGACACTATTGCAATAGCAGACTTGAGGCCCTGAACTGTAGGTTAGGTTAGGTTAGAACTGTGACCACACAACGCACGAGCCAAGCGAGCGTAGCGAGCGTGCCGCGGTAGCGGCCGGCGAGTGCAAGAAACCATACTCCCTTTCTTCTCCTAAAATAATAGACACTATTGCCAGGTAGGCATTTTGGTTCATAGTCAGAATAAGGTTTAGTTCAAATACTGTATAGAGATATTGCAAGGTAGGTATTGTGCTTCCTAGTCAATAAGGTTAGGCTAAGTTTTAGGCAATACTTGGCATAGACGTTTTGATATCTAGTCAGCATGATTATAAAGGATTAAAAGCAACTACGATGAAGAGAATTTTGTTTGTATGTCCCTAATAATAACACATAACTACTAATAAAATTACATTGGAAAAGTCTGACCGCCAACCCCCTCATCGGCGGCTGTAAGACAGGTCAAAGATGAGGGGGATTGGCGATCCACGCCGGAGTGTACAGCGATTTGAAGTGGGGCAATAACTTCCCAGTCGCTGCCTGGTGGTAACTGGGAAGTTTATTCCCGATTCATGTGAGGGGGCGACTGTGAATATTCGTAAATATCGAGATCTCTGAATAACAAATCGTTGGCCTAATTTTTTAACCTGCCTGTCCATTTTTGAGCAAAATTTACTTTTTATACCAAACAAAAGGTTCAAAATATTATATACCGTATGGTAAAGGAATAAGGACGATATCATCCTAAAAAACGCGAGAAATGCACGCACGAAAACGACCACCAGCCAATCTCCGTAACTAAATACTGCTCAATCCTAGTGGGGCCTCAGTTTTGCACTGACGATGTGACACACGTACCAACCGACCGGTACGTGTGTTGGGTCACATTGTCGTTCGGTTCGGTTCTTAAACCAAACTGAACTCCACCGCGAAAAGTTGCTTTAAATTTTGTTTCACTAATTTTATTAAAATGTGTGCAGGATATACTATTAGCGATGCTTTGACAAAATCAAATAATCTTATTAGAACCAACGGGATTTTCAGACTTTCGATTGCTGAAGCGATAAATATATTTGTTAGTTTTTTCTTCGTCCTGTAAACTATGGAAAAATAGACTTGGCAGGTTAACGGTTGCGTAATAAAGTAACCTATGTCTTTCTCCATATCCCAGACTATATCTTTGCCATATTTAATAATAATAATAATAACTTTATTTCGAGCCAAGACTCATAAAGGGTTAGTAACAATATTCTTACAACTACATGTTAGTAAACAACACAGACTACACACACACAGATACAGACTTTATTGCTTTCACTATTTATTTTTTTTGTTATTAGATTTGATTACTTGTTTAGTTATGTTCCTATTTATTTATTTATAAGTATAAAATTATGTATTAGGTATGTTGAAACTGTTTGTACTCCCCGTCACTTGTCCCTACAGGTTCATTAGAAAACCAGCGTCAGACAGCATCTGTCTGGCATTAATGCTGAAATGAACCTTTTTGGCCCAGCCGTGAGGCACACAGCAATTTTTTTATAACATTTTTTATTTCCCTTTTTTTTTTTTTTGTATTTTGTGTTTCACGAACTGTGACCAAATAAACATTATTCTTTGTTTCTTTCTTTCTTAACAAATTAGGCCGACGAAATGTTTTAATTTATCGGTTTTCAAAAACTTAGTGCACTGCAATTGCGCAAATAGCCTTGCACTGACGGGTTTTTTAATCGTCGTGCTTAGTTTACCCTTGCTTCTTTTCTAAAGGATTTGTTTTTATGTCAACTAGATTCTAAACGGTGACAATCGATTGCAATAAAACAGCGGATTCCCACCTACGTCATAGAACCATGTGCACCTTCCATTTAGAAGAACGCCGGATGTTACACTCAAAACTGAGTAAAAAATGGTCGTAACCACACCCTTTAAATATTATTAAGTCGCAAAATTCACTAATATCACTGTACAAACATTTGTGTGTAAACATTATAATTCAAGGAATTCATTGATTCGTTATCGAAATTCTAATAGTTTGGCGCGGAACTTCAACTGTACCGTCTGCTACAGTATTTACATAACGTTATATTTGATAGTTTTACAGCCTAAGTAAAAGACTATACGAAAGCATCAACAAAAAGCTCAATATTTTAGGACTTTCCAGACATAGAGTTAAACACATTATTGCTGGAGACTTATGTACTTGCACATATCGCGTAATCCTAACTATCCTAAGTCCTAACTATATAATGGTGCTGATTGCGTTGTTCACAAACTAAACTAAATTAAAGGTGAATACATCTTTTTCTTTCTATTTCATTAAGAAAAGGACAGAAGATAAATTTTAGTTTAGTCCAGTCAAATTAACTAGCGCCTGTCACTACTCCATATAAGTTTAGACGTTATTAAAAACTTGCCGACTAAAATTACGTCAATTTGCGTCAAGCGAAAACTTTAAATAATAATAATATTATTATATATGATATTGATTTTATAACTGTTTAATGGTATATAACAAAAGATCATATGATCAAATGCTAAATAGATATACCAGACCAAACAGTTTTTTGCTCTCCTGTAAAGCTAGTATACTCTCTTACGCCTTTGTCGCACTGGGGGTGCGACATTTTCATTATAAGTTAAATACTTTTTTTGTCTGACTTGAAATCAGAAAAATATGGACACAATCTATTCGTAATAATATCAATGAGCGCGTGCGCCGACGGCTAGGTAGGTGCCGTGATAGGTACCTACTACTGCGTTCCGCTTCACTGCACGCACCGGCGCGCGGCATGTATCCAATAAAGCAGTTTCTAAAGATATTTTGTACTAAGACATATCAAAATAAGAAATAGGTGTTTAATAAAACTCGTTTAAATTTTATTTGTAAAAATTTGCGCACTGGTTAAAAGCTTTTCCTGTATATGTTCCAAATTCTTGTGAATACAAGAATTTAAAAAGCAAGTTGGGAGTTTCATTTCCTACGAAATGTATGAGAAACTTTTGTTGCGATTTCTGACTTTTCTAGTACTCAAACCTCAGTTGATCCAATTAAATTTTTTGATCCTGATAAGAAACACGATCGATTGGCATCAATAAAAGTTTTTGTGATAATTGCCCATTTTCTTGCTGACTGTATTTTTTTTTTTCAAAATCTATGAATGGGGTTCAAAGTTTCTCAAAAAAATAAAATAAAGGCAGTCTCCTAAGACCGTTTTCTTTAGCTACAACGGTTAATACCTGCCCTTACTGCCCCCATCTAAAAAATCCACCCTGTATAACTCTACATAACATTACGACTATATCCCACACACTAACATTCAGCTAGGTATGTTTAGGTCTCATGTAAAAGGGTGCGAGAGACACACAAACCCAGATCCAGACTCCGGGAAGAATCTATGTATAATACTTTGTCCTACTTGGGGATCGAACCTCCATGCACAATGCACAGCAGTCAGAGCGCACCACTAGATCGAATAGGTAGCTTTATTATTCTAAGAGGTAGCTACATGGCAAGCGTTCTATCAAAAGTAGGTACGTCTATAGTTATAAAGAGTAGAAAATCATGTTCTAAAACAGTCGATCATCGTTTTAGGAGGTCTCAGAGAAGTACTACTATTACTACTATTTTCATTTATTTATTTCACAAGCTGTTTACCCGTGGTTGAAGAAAATCAAACAACAATAAACCTGCTCGGGACATTATCATAGAGGTTGGCAAAGCTCAGTCACTTTCTACATACAGTAGCTTTCTATAACAGACTTTCTAGATTATAATTTTAGTTAGGTACTACCTGTTGAACAAAAACATTATCAATTGGTATGTAACGACGATTAGGTACATTACACGGTTACACACTGTGTATAATTTACCAAATGTCATGCTAATTTTTACTGATTTCAGATTTTTACTAACAAGGGGCAGTTATTACTTAAGGTGCCTACAAATTTGTTGGATTTTTAACGATCGAGACGTGATCAAACAAAATGCATAAAATGTGTAAGCGACAGACGATTTGGGTCGTTTTTGTCGATCGATAAATGAACAATTGATGCCCGATTTTAATCTTGATATTTATGTATCGGTAACAACCAACATTAACGATTGATAAAATCGAGCAAATCTGTAAGAAGCTGACAGATCATCAAAACACAAGTAATCTAGCGACAGTTAAGGCTGCCTATAGATTTGCTCGATTTTTATCCAAGCAAAATTATGTGACTGTTCAAAAGAGAGAATATTGTGTTCTGTGCACGATCTAGTATATCTATCGGTTGTAGTAATGAAAAATTTCACTTTTAAGTAATTATTTTGCTATAAATGCAAAGTTAGCAAGTCAAGAGTGAGAAATACGAGAAATGAAATACTATGGCATTCTTTCCTGAAACCTTTTATAATGCTCACTTGTTTTGTGTCATTGGTCGTTTATATCATCATTTCAGCCGAAAGACGTCTACTGCTGGACATAGGCCTCCCCCAAGCACGGCCCCTTCGACCGGTTGTGTACTTCCCGCATCCAGCGGACTTCTGCGGTCTTAACAAGGTCATCGGTCCACCTTGTGGGAGGCCTTCCAGCGCTACGTCTTCCGGTACGCGGTCGCCACTCCAGAACCTATCGGCCCCATCGGCCATCTGTTCTGCGAGCAATGTGCCCTGCCCACTGCCACTTAAGTTAGGCAATTCTTTGGGCTATGTCGGTTACCTTGGTTCTCCTGCAGTTCTCCTGTCGTTTATATGTTCGTTTATAAATACATATAGGCAGATAATTGAAAAGTAACAATATATTTTATAACGAGGCCTCATTTATTGAACAATCTATCAACCATGTCGGCGTAATTTTTCTGATTTTGTGATAAGGTTTTCAGAATTGTTCGTATAAAACATGGAACAATCTGGTGATCCACACAGATCGACTTTCACACCCGAATTGCGATCAAGTGAATCAACAGTTCCAGTCAAAAACAAGTGAGTAAATGTTTGCTTTCAATTTTAAGTTTATTCATCGGTTTAAGTCCTATATCAAAAATGTATGCCGAAACTCTAAAGCTGCTTTCAGACTACGCTATAATATAATAGCATATAGTATATAGCTCATAGCACAACAATATCGCGCACCATACATTGTTATGGACACTTTCAGACTGTACTGTACTATACATTGTAGGAATGTATGGTGCGCGATATTGTTGTGCTATGAGCTATATACTATATGCTATTATATTATAGCGTAGTCTGAAAGCAGCTTTACATGTATAAACTTTTAAGCGTATTCAAAACGGCAAAAATCTTATTTTAGATCGTATGAAACGAAGAACAAACATTTTAATTTCTGTTGCAGTATGGCTGACTCAAATCCCAAAATCAAGACAAGGCAAGGCGGTGACAATGCGAATACTAGTTCACCAGATTTTAAGAGCAGGGCTATGATTGTGGTCCCGGATAACGGCTGTGAAAATCCAAATGAAAAAAGGGGCCCCGATGGAAAATGCCGCGAAGTCTGGGTAGAAAAACGTGATGGAAAAAAATGAACTGATCATTATTCATTCAATCATGCACGATTTAAGGTTCTCGCAGACAGGCGCGACGCGACAGACCGAGGCTATTCTAATAGAACGATATCTATGAAAACTTCATGGAAATTGTTCTATCAGAATCGCGTCGCACTGTCGCGTCACACCGGTCTACGGGAGCCTTTAGGCCAATCTTCTGTTTCATTGTTTTTAGACTCTGCCGGAATCTTTGTATCTTTTACCTATATCAGCGCTTCTAACTTTTTCTAAATTAAAATTGTGAATGTAAATAAATAAAAAGTTTTGACAATAATAAGCATCAACGACCAATTCCTGTAGAATAATGAATTTCTACAACATTTTACGTACAGGGTGAACAGTTGAAGCAGGCCCTGTAGGGGAAGTACCTTAATTAAATATTGATGCTACCAATAATCAAAAAAAGAAAACATCCGACTTCCTTTTAAGGGTTCCGTCAACAAGGAACCATTATAGTTTCACCATGTCCATCTGTCTGTCTGTCCGCGGCTTAGCTCAGAGACTCTTAGTACTAGAAAGCTGTAATTTGACATGGGTCCATACATGGTCCATGGTCCATGGTCCATGGTACTTATACATATCAATCACGTCGACAAAGTGTCAAAATAAAATCTTGAAATAAAACTTAACATTTTGTAGGGACCTCTACCTCCCTTGCACTTAAAGTGGGGATGATATATTTTTTCTCGTCTGTCATATCCTATGGTGTGGGTATCGTTGGATTGGCCGTTCAAAAATATTGCGGGTTTGTGAATACCAAAGTGCAAATTTTTGTTAGAGACAAGTTTCCCCCTGCCAAATAAATGGTTGTTTTGGATATGTGAAAAATACCACGGCAGTAGTATATATAGGGTGTATCGATTCAAACACGAAATATTTTAAGAGATACACCTATAGGTGGTAAAGAAGCCATGGAAAGGATTTTTTTAAATCTGAATATATTATTAAAAAAATTAAATAATTTAAAATTACTTGATATGATGATTAATTATCAAAATTCACCGCGCTCGTGCCGCCACTGTCGCGCGTCGCCGCGTCCGGGCGGGTCATTCATAGAATAAGTAATTTTTTTTTAAATGCAACTCCTTTGCAAAATGTCTCAAGCAATTTTAAAATTATAATATTTATTTATTTATTTATTTAATACTTTAAGCACAAAAAATGTACAGAGGCGGACTTAATGCCATAGGCATTTTCTACCAGTCAACCCTTGGGTGATGCAGAGACATACAGTAGTAGGTGCAATAGCGAAAATTGAGGAATAAATATTCATTTAAATATAAAGATATACATAAACCTATTACAAACTATAAATTCAATATATAAATCTTATTATATATAAATATAAGCACAAATAAATACACATAAATATGTATACTAAAACAAATAAGACACACAATGGGAAAACATTACCGTTATGATGATACTGCCAGCTTCTTGCGAATATGCTCACGAACTTTTACTTTAAAAGATAATCGGTTGGTTGTAATAATTATGTAAAAATATAAAACACAACTATAGATGGTCCTCTTAAAATATTTCGTGTATGAATAGATACACCTTTTATATAACGAAGTGAAAAGGAAAAATATCACAGCTAAGGCCTTACAAGTAAACGAGTAATAGTCGACCAATTTACATTTGCAGTTGGAATGTATGGGAGAACATGTTTTTCAACTACAATGTTAAATTTGTTCTTGAGATGAGTTCTTCTCAACTACGGAACCCTTCATTTTGCGTGGTCCGATACGCACTTGGCCGGTTTTATTCTGGATGTTACTGCTATGATAAAAAAACCCAAAAGCACAATCAGGTATAAATCATCGTGTTATCAATACTGTACCTATCTATCGCAAGCCAGGTTTACTGCCATTTACTGATTAGTCACGGAAACCAATATGCACAATAATTTATTCAGGTGTGTTTTGAAGCATAAAGATACGTAATGATAAGACGCCGTCATCGACAGTTGTTGGAAAAATATCGATAGCGGATCATTTCTAGGGAGAAAACTTATTTTTCGAGGGGACTCTAATCAGTGAATCATGGCGGACGGCGCGCGGCGTCATTGAGTGTGCACGACTGATAAAGCCCTGTGGAATAATTTGTATAAAACTGCTTGCCGGCCGGCTGACCGCATCAGTCCTGTCTTGCATTTAGACGCGAACGTGTGTGTGTACCAACCTCAGAATTCTCCTGTCTATTCCAGTTATATAATGTGAGTACAAGTAGCATAGCTCTGCGATATTTATTTTTGCAATCGAGATACTAATAGGGATTTAAACAATATTGAATGTGACTTTTATGTTACACAGATCTTTTAATTTAATTTCAAGGCTGACATTAAGCTTTTGTTAGGAGCAAGATTCATAGCTCTGTTTGCACATAAACCACTATTAACATAGGTAAATGCCAAAAGAATCTAGTGTGTCGTTGTCTAACCTATGGTGTTGATATAACCTTGTGTTAAGTACGGTGGCCAGCACATATCACAAACTGTCAAATTTTCTCGTTCGATTTTGAACTTAATCATTAACATTTTAAAGTTTAAAATCGTTTGGAGAAATTTGACAGTTCCATGTAGCTTGATGCTACACGAAACTTGCCACTGTACCATCATGATATTGAGTTTCATATACTTACCTACCTTATGTTTTTATACTCAGATCTAAGAAAATTACAATACTTAGCTTCGATACCGTCTAAATGTTTTTTTTTTGCTGTTCCTGATGTTTGTAGTGTCGTAGTAAGTTCAGTGCTCTTGATCTCCTTCAAGGCCAGCTAAAGCTGAGCGTACCTAGAGGTCGTGACGACACATTTTTTGCTAACCCAGGAGCATTCTTTTGGTATCCGCATAATACCATGTCTGCATCAACCTTTAACTACAGCTACAATTAAATACAATTAAATTATGAATTCATGGTTTATTGACAACAAAACTAAGGCCTAAGTTAGATAATAGTCTAGTGCAATATCTACAGTTAATTACATTTCAATTGCATTAACAAAATTCTTAGATTATAATTATTATAATTATTACTAATTTAATTAGTTGATAATTTTCCTAATCATGTCAACTTAGCATATCGCAGGTACACTCCCATTTTATTTTGTGGTTCTATCGTAACGTTATTAGACGAATCTACTCGTCCACCTGAAATAAACGGTTTTATAATCTGATACAAAAATTATCTTGTTTTTGTGCCTGACTTTACCATTAAAATTTTAACAGAGGTGTGAATTTTTGTAAGAGAGAAACCTAAGCGAAGCCGGTTTCAACTTACTTATCAATAAAGTAAAAAATAATTTATTAAATTAAAAATAAAAGTCTCTTCTTTAATGAATTTAACATCATCTATGAACTTTGGCACCGGGTTACCATAGAACGGGGCTATTTGGATTTTCGGGGGTTATTTGGAATAAAGTAATTGTAAGATTTGAGTTGACATAAATTCTACTAAAACACCATATACAGCTTTTATTTTATTTCTGGTCTTGTTTACTTTTACAATTTTTCGTACGAAGATCACAATTCGAATTTATGTCAACTCATTGCTTTGTTCCAAATAACCCCCGAAAATCCAAATAGCTCCGTTCTACGGTACTTTAGTTCTTTTTTTGTTGTTGTAATTCAAAGCTAATAATATATTTCTGGCAATAGCAGACACTATTGACTATACCATTTTACAATAGCGGTAGAGTATAGCTGATGCGAACCTCCGAAGGGAAGCCGGTAGGAATCGTGTTGGATGGTGCTTTCGCAACTTTGTCTCACAGTTTCTGAAATAATAACTTGCTTTACTTATGTGACAATTTTGTATAATTATTACAGAATGGCTGACTCCGACCGCATCGTATTCCCTGAAGAGGTCGCCGAGGCTAAGGCTAACGCCGTGGCTGCAGCTGAAGCCCAGGACAAAACCTCGGGCGGAGATAGCAACACCGTCGAAGAAACGCCCCAGAAAGTCGTCGGCATCACCATGAGGAACATGATCACAGTGCCCGCCAACTGTCCCCCTGGCTACACAATGGGCGCCGACGGCGTCTGCCGCGAAGTTTTCAACTAATCATCATTTTTTTACGAGAAAATCTAGTGTTAAGTGTTTTAGGGACCGTTTATTCACGTCTCATAGCTCTACGTTTGTGCACGTTATAGTGTCGTCGAGTCAGTTTACGCTGCTTAAACCCGTTACGTGTAAACGGCCCTTTAGGTTTAAGAACTACGAATATACACCTTTTTAGTATAATATGTCGTAGCAGTATTAATGAGGTCGAATCGGATGATGTATTTATATTTTTACCTGAACCATTCAGTGTTGTGTTGTGTTGTTTGAAGACAATAAAATTTCGAAATAAGTAAACAATTTTTTATTTTATTTTGAGTTTAAACGTAGTGTGACCTAGAATGAAACCTGTTTTGTAGTAATTATTTTCATAATGGCATAATAATGACTAACCTTGTAGGAGGTCTGTAGAGTGTAGATTTGTTGGCACTTTTCTCTTTTGTTAAGTGCCTGGTAATTGTTGAAAGGCCTACACTGTCCTCCTATACGTATTAACAAGGTTATTTGATAATATTGTAAAGCCAATTATTTTTAAAAGAGTAACCGTGGAGTTTCTTGCCGGCTCTTCTCCAAAGGAAAAGATTAATTGGAACCGTGCACCTAGCTTCTGACGTTTCATAAATGCCCATGTAGGTTTATGTGAAATAAAATATTTTGATTTTGAGTTTGTACTTAGGTGACATCTAGATTTAAATGAATAATAATACGAATAAGAAGTTAGACAGAAATGATGCAGTGCTGTTCTTAATAGTTACTTAAATCATGTTCGTGTAATTACCTCCTCAAAGTCTAGTCAAAGTCTAGACTATAAGTGAGTTTAAGTTTTTTTTTTTAAGTTTCATTTAAGTCATTTAGTCTTTGACTGCTGTTTGCATCTTGAGAGCATCGAATAATGTAGTCGTTCAAAGTTCAGGCAAAAGGAGTTCCTCCAACATGTGAAGGAACTCGGCTACTGAAGACGGCTATCGGGAACGTTGTTGTTTTTGGCATAAACAACAACGTAAGCGCCTTAAACTTTAAGGCGCTATGATTCACTCGAGCCGACTGATCATAGTCCCAAAAGTAGGCTCGCGAAGTCAGTGGTTGCCTCGCGCATTTGGTAGGTATTTTAAACATAGTAATTATTTTAATCATTTTATCAAGACAAAGTCAGCGAATTGTGTGAAAAAAAAACGGGTAACTTTGTTTTTTTTTTCTATCCAGCAAGGATAGAACAAAAAAACAAAGTTACCCGTTTTTTTTTTCTTATTTTTTATATAAGTGAAAAGGTAGACTGTTCAGCACAATTCGCTGAGTTTATCTTGATAAAATGATTAAAATAATTACTATGTTTAAAATACCTACCAAATGCGCGAGGCAACCACTGACTTCGCGAGCCTACTTTAGTAACGTATACAAATGCGATGAAGATTCACGACCAGCGTGGGATTTGGCCGTCAGTTCGATTTGTGAAGCTTAACTCAGTAAACGGATAAGTACATTTTGCAGGTTTCCAAACAAAAAAAAAATACAATCGACAGAAAAAACCCAAGTGTAGCAGGGCTGACATCAGCCTTATTAATTACATAATATGAACCTATAGATACCTACATACTGCTACCTCTTCTTCTTCTTCGCTTCGCTCTTGACAGAGCGGTCGTGGTCACAATGAGCTTTGTCCAATCGCAGGTGTTGTCGTAACTCGCCTCACGATCTCCCTCCATCTGGTTCTGTTAGATGACAGTCTGGTGCATTCACTAACAGGGCCTCCAACTGCGGATTTAATCTGATCGGTCCACCTAATCGGTGACCTCCCGCGTGACCTATTTCCTTCTACTCTGCCCTGCACCACTAGACGCTCTATGGAGTCATAATTCCGTCTCGAAACATGCTACCTACCAGTGGAAAAAATACGGATACAGACATCACTGCACAGCTTCGCTCGACCTCAGCTGGTGAAGGATCCAAGGAACCTAGGAAATAGTACGCACGACTACAAATCAAGCTAAAAATTTTCAGTATAAGCTGACCTCCCATTGTACAGAAATCCTATACAATGCGAGATTAGCTTATACTAGCAATTTATAGCTTGATGTATAGCCGTGTGTCTGTTGAATCAGAACGGTTCCCAATCATTATATTAGAGTCCAAGTTAGTTTTCTTACCAGCTAAAAAAAATCCTTTTTCGTTCCTTTTTGATCGTTAAAGTCGTATAAACGATGTCCTCGGCAATTAACGCCATTCCTTACCAGTACCCGTACTCTGTGAACCTTCCAGTGAGCAAAAGAGTAAGTTATACCTGGCAAGAAATACCAATACATTTGTCCTAGTATTGGGTTACCATTTCGAAATTTAAAAGTTCTGAATAAAAAACATGAAATCGACGGTCCGGTCCAGACATTTAGACACGTAGACGAGGGATAAAAGACTTGGCATAGCTACAGCCTACACACATAAGTGGCTCGAACATGTTGTACCTATAATAATTAGCTCACAGCAAAGGTATGTACATACATACGTATCTCATATATTGGCAGTAGCTTCCTTCAATTCCTAGTTATGATATCGGAACTAGATAACTGTTGACGTAAGAGATCAGGGTTTAGATAACAAAGCCACCTACCTCAAAGGTGAGTCAAAAATTCCATGAAGTAGGTACTTATCAGATATATTTAGTTTTTAACCAACTTCTTCGTTAGGTATATTGTATGTTCGTCTGTTTTTTACATAGATATTTTTGTCAATATTGACCGATTTAGATGAAGTTTGCGCGGTGGTCCACTAAATATTTTATTAACTTTGCTTGGGTAGTTTTTGAGTTAGCTTCGATTATACGTATTTAATCCACTTTGTGTATCTTGAAGATGTTATAATACTGCCTGTCACTGTTGTTTACATAGCAAGTGGTGTTATACAAATTGGTGAGGGTACAATACCAAAAAGTAAAAAAAAAACTGATACAGGTACTATATCGATGAGTAGCAGGTTAATACATAAGAAAAAGTGCAATATTCAAGATCATTAAGAGTGATGATGACATACGGTGTTCCTACTTACATATGTTCTATTATCAGATTATTATTTTTTTAAGTAGACGGATTTCCTCGTTTATTCTAATGAGATGTCTACTCTTAATCCCATTAGTCGCTTAGTAGGTTACGACTTCATGTTATAGTGTTAATGACTTGATGTGTTATTGCATTGATTCATTACACTACCGCCCGCGACTTCGTGTGGAAGTCGTAAGACACCGCAACATACTTAAATTACAGCCACATATTTATAAAACTTCCCTGTATACTACGTTTGTAGTTTTGGTCTCAGCAGCCAAAATATGCAGAGAGTCAGGACTGGTGACGCGGGAGCAAGCGACGTACTCGTACAGTTAAAGTCCATGTAAGAAGCAGCTTGTCCTGAGGTCGTCAGTCTTCAGTTGAAATTTCCCATAATAATAATAAATAAAATTCTTTTATTTCAGATAACTAAATTCATACAATCCGATTTAGATTAAAACTAAATATGAATCTATACTAATATTATAAAGCTGAAGAGTTTGTTTGTTTGTTTGTTCGTTTGTTTCTTTGAACGCACTGGTTGGAATTAAAAAAAAAAAATTGTGTTGGATAGTACATTTATTGAGGAATATTATAGGCTATATAACATCACGCTATGACCAGTAGGAGCGGAGTATAAATGAAAAATGTTGCAAAAACGGGAAAAATTATTCCTTTTTGGGAGCTTCCGTTGCGTGCGCTGCATAAACGGTTTAAGTTACGCAAATATCATATATTATGGAATTGTTCCTCTTTAAAAGTTCTAAAAACAAGTCCGCGAAAGCATATATCTATCTTTTAAGATTAACTCACTATAACCTTTTTTTATGGTCATCAATTTTTTTCGAAATTAATTCATTATTTGCGAAGGAGTTTTATCAACATAATATTAATCCTTATCCAAATAAATGTTATTAATCACAAGTATTTAAATGTAAACAAAATTGTCCTGACATCACTTGATTTCAATCAACATCTTAGGAGATGTCATAATTTTAAAATAACTCCGCAACAAAATAAGTAGAAAAGTCATTACTTAAACCACTCTCGCTCTTACGACTTAAAAGTGACGCAGACGAAGTTGCGCGGGTCAGCTATATAATTTGCTAGCTTTTGCCCGCGGCTCCGCCCGCGTGGATGTCGGTTATCGCGTAAAAAAGTAGCCTATGTCCTTCTCCATATCCCAGGTTATATCCATGACGTTTCACATTTATAATATTATTATGGATAAAGCTGAAGAGTTTGTTTGTTTGGTTGAACGCGCCAATCTCAGGAACTTATTACTTATTACTATTTATCGAGGAAGGCTATAGGCTATATACGAGTATCTACGCTACGATCCTTAGAAGCCAAGCGAAAAGAACGGAAGTCGGAAAGAACGCTAAGCGATAACGAAGTTTTAGCGCGGGCGAGCGACGGGATGCGAATGCGACGCGATGGGTGGGCCGAAATTGCACGCGGACGAAGTCGCGGGCAGAAGCTAGTATAAAATAAAATACAATCATATCACCCGCGTAATAAAGGATCTCCAGAACGGGAAAGAGATCCTATCGGCTACAGTCTTCAGAATTCCGTTGCAGCTGCCACGCATTCTGCAGATCAGGGATACAGTTTTCTTGCTGATGACGGCATGAAAGCTATCAGTGCGATACAGCATAAACATCCTCGATGCATTACAGAAGCGAGGGAGCCCCAACATCATCTTTAAAATGTTATTATACCTACTATGGACGCGCAGGACATCCAGCGATCTTTTGGTGCGGTCAACCCACAGGTTTCTCGTATAAAAGCTTTGACAATACGCCTTTAATAACGTTAACTTGACTTGTTTAGAGCAGCGGGAGAATCTGCGGGCCAGCATGTTACCTCTGACCGCTAAAGCCCTGCGCTCCGTCTCAATATCCTGGTTGTCTTCAAGACCTTCGGTTATTAAATGCCCCAGGTATTTAAATTTCGTGTTCCATTGCCTGCGTTTCGTTTTTAGTGAATTAAGAAACGCCTCCGTTCCTGTATCATCATCATCATAATTCTCTTGGCCTTATTCCAATTTATTTGGGGTCGGCGCAACATATCGTTTCTTCCATATTTATCTGTTGCTTGGAAATATGCTGGTCTTGCTCCATATGACAACGTAGAGTCTAGATAAAAACAACCTGCTATAAGTCTGCTATTACGAGTACAATAGTGTCAGAATGGTCTATCATTGATTTCATAATTGTTGATTTTGACAAGTTTGGTAATCTACTAATATAATGGCGTCATTATGACTTTCCAATGGTCAGCCACTGACACTCCATTGAAAGAATTGGTAATCTCGTACATAATGACAAATTAAACTTCCTACTAAACTTCCAACTTCCTACTACTTCAGATTCCTTATAACACTAATAAATAATATGTAAAAATATATATACCTAAATGAAATCTGGCATGAATATATGTTCAAAATGCCAATGTAATACAAATCTATTACGAGACCATTGACCGACCAATGATCGACCATTATGAATTTAGCAGATTACGAACTTTTAGCAAAATGACAATGGGATCGTGTTGGAGTGACGAATTTATAAAAATAGCAGACTTGGGCCCCAGGTTGCTAATTTAATTGTATAATGTAATTTTTATGACTTTAATTTTACATTCCTAGATAAGTTTAACTCGCATACTGACTAAATATTTGTTAAAATTTTAGTTAAATCGTCTACTTTAACAATATTTGTAAATATGTGAGCACCATGTAACACACATAACTAATTTATCCGTCATTGCTTCATTTTTAATTGGTTTTACCTGTTGTGGCATAGTAATTTGATTCTCTAGAGGTACAGTCGCCAGCACATCAATTTACGACAAACTGTCAGATTTTCTCATTCGATTTTGAACTTAACCTTCAACATTTTACATTAATATGTATACCCATGCCAAATTACAGCTTTCGTCATAGTAATAAGAGTCTCTGATCTAAGCCGCGGACCGACCAGGGCCTCAACTCTGCTATTACAATAGTGTCAGAATGGTCTCTTCATTGTGAGTTTTTGACAGATTTGCCATACAAACACTGTCAAATACTCACAATGGTGAGACCATTCTGACACTATTGTAATAGCAGACTTGAGGCCCAGGTAGACAGACAGATGGACATGGCGAAATAAGTGTTCCTTGTTGACTACGGAACCCTAAAAAGGTCTTTTCTCAAAGTTGAAAGGGCAGTAAAAAAGAAAGCCCTCTATCGCATATTTACAACCCTCGCCTGCGGCTCGGGTCACAAATACCTGCGATTTCGGGCTTTCTTTCTTTTACAGCCCTCGGTAAGTAATATGCTATTGTGACTGTACATAATAATATCAGTTTTCCTTCTTCAGGTTGGCACTGCATTTGATCACGTTACTTTTTCTGACGCATAGTCCGAGGTATTTCGGTATTTCCTTGCAGATGTGCTAGTATTTGCAGAGGTGACGATGTCGTAACTATGTATATAGTTTAAACAGTCTTAGAAGGCTAGAGAAAGTTCTATAAGACTAAAAAGTGTATTTGGGGGTAGTCTGAGATTTATATATCATAGATCTCTGCCTTGATCTCTTATCGTCCGTTTAAATGGGTCAGTATGGAAAATATGAAACTATAAAGAAAATGTAGAAGTGTTTTAGAGAAAGAACAAAGTAGGTATGTCGTCGATTTTTGAGTTAAGAAAAAATGCAATCAAAAATTTAAAAAAATCTAAAATCTAATCTAGATTTTTTTTGTATTGGTTGGCACTTTTTAATGTGCCAACCCAAGCAGCTTTTCTTCAAGCACATTTTCTTAACTCTAAAATCGACACGGTTCCTTAGAACCTCTTCTTCTTATAGTTTCAGATTTTTCCACACTGGGTCAGTCTCAAACCGATCACCTGTATAAAGGCTCCTACAAACAACGTATCGCGCCCATTTGTAAGAGCCTTAATTAGTATCAGGTAGGTACATTCGTAGTAGGTTAATAGATGCGGTAATTTTAATAACCACTCGCTCGGTATATGTATTACGGACTACTCTTTTAACAGAGCTTCACACATTGTTAATTGTTCTTAATGAGTTTCATTAAAAATTATTCAAAATTAAAGGTACCATTAGCCATTTAAAAATAGGTCATTCTAAAAGACGATTTCATTTCCTACTATTATTTATTATTAATTTCTACCATGTGCAGCTAAACGAAGGCGGATGATATTGTCTGTGTTGCAGAAGTGTCGTTGTCGATACTGTCATGAGGATAAGCTGTCCTTAGTCGAGCCGCTGCGGACACCCGAAGGGGAAGTCACGACGAACTTGTTAGTTCAGCGTTGATGCAGACTGCAGCGAAGTACCAAAGCAATTACCTAAATAATGTTAACGACCGATTCAATAATTATTTTTCCTATCTGAACCAATTTTGTTAACTTCAAGAAAAAAGCACATTTAAGTAATTTTTTGTGCGAGCTGTTCAGATATATTTAAAAGTTGAGATGTCAAATAAAACCCATTTTGTTTTACTAATAATTAACGATCATTTACTTTAAAATATTCATATAATTACATAATAATGACCTAACTTTGTTTGTGATAATTAAAACATAGGGTCTAAGTTAAAAAATTAAATATTATTTTTTCCTATAACCCTGACATCGTAAAATATTGTTGATAGTCGCCTACGAAAATTATAAGTAACCGAGCGTTGCGTAAGTTTTAACAAATGGAGCATCACTTTCGCAGGAATTCCTGAAAAAGAAAAAGAACAACGTTAACACATTTTACCTACCTGACGGATCTTTAGCTATCGTAGAACAGGAATATACATAATAATACTTGGTGTACATAGAACTGAAACTGGGCGTATCATACGCCCCGAAACAATAGCAAGATTTCAAATTCTATAGGAGTGTATGATACGTTTAAACAATTTCTTGATAGGTAATGGTGCCGATTCCCTTGTTCACAAACTAAATTTAAGTTCAGTGCATCTTTTTCTTTCTATTTCATTAAGAAAAGGATAAAAGATAAATTTTAGTTTAGTCCTGTCAAATTAATCAGCGCCTGTCACTACTCCTTAAAAGTTAAGACGAGATTAGAAACTTGCCAACTAAAATTACGTCAATTTACGTCAAGCGCTGATTAATTTGACAGGACTTTAAAATTTATCTTCTGTTCTTTTCTTAATAAAATAGAAAGAAAAAGATGCACTGAACTTAAATTTAGTTTAGTTTGTGAACAAGGGAATCGGCACCAATTTCAACGTTTTGTTTTTCTATGCTACTGCCATTCCACGGATGGAGGAATCCTCTAGGCTCCACACTGACAATCGCAAGCAAAGCAAGCGTGTTACAATTTTTATATTTGTAATTTTATCTGTTCCGGTCATAATAGATATAATATTGCATTTTCACAAGTAAATACTAACACCGATGGTAACGCGTCACTTGCTTGTTGTCATAACGAGTATGGGTCCATGATATTGCCACCAGATTTTGAACTAATTTAACTAGAAGAGTTTGGATGACTCTGATGATGATCATCGTTTTTATTGATATTAGTGATTCATGATTCCATTGTTTTTCTGGGTCATATATGTATAGTATCTATCGGGAATGAAATAATACCTTTAATAAAATCGAGAAATTCTTGTTATGGAGCTTGATTTCTCTTTGCATAAGTAAGTATATCAACATTGTTTGAACGTTGTAAGTGAAAGTCTTCCAAAGCATGAATGCATGATAATTTAAAATCAGGGATTTTTAATTGGTTACGACAAATTAAAAGATCAACTACTACAGCAGTATTACAAAAATGGCGATAATATAATGTGTCTGCGTGCCAATTAGTAAGAAAATAATACAAACTAAAATGATAGTGGATATAAAAAAATATTTAATTTTATTTTTATATCTACATACTTGTCACTATATACAAATAAAGTTTAAAGTAAATAAAACATAACAAACATAAAGCGAATAAAATTATAGTTAGATACAGTAACGTAACCCTAGTAAAATTGTGCGTGATTTTGGAAATAATTTCACCATGTGAACAAAAGTTTTATAATTTAGCAGAAATTGTCATGCAGAAGTCCTACATCATGCTGTGGCATGTCTAGATGCGATCGTGACACTACATCCTACATCACAGTTTCATCAAACTGGAGAGAACACAACACATACTTAATACTTGTCTATCAAACTGCACCACCAATTACCGAAGGTACACGCATGGCTTGCTTGAGACTCATGTTGATACGAAACAACATCCATACACAAACTACGGCGGCCTACGATGCACTACTAAACTCGCGAGTACTTACTCGTCCTCCCATGGACATATGTCGTTCCGCTGCTTACGCTCAACGATGCCGCTTTTATTATCACGCTTAACAATATTTGTTTCAGAGACCGACGTCAGTTCGTCTTTATGAGCAATATGTTTCGTCGCGTCCGCGTCGGACGCCGCCCTGGAATCTTCCGAGACCCTTTGCAGTGGCGCCGAAGGCACTTTGTCTACGTTGTCGTCGTCGACCCCGATGTCTTCGCACTCGGCGAGCGGTGCCACCGGCGCCCGCCCAGCCGCCGGCTCCAGCGCCGCTGAGCAGCACGGCTCCGGCGCCACGCGCTCGGCTGCCTGCGCCGGCTCCGACTCCCTCGCGCTCTTCAGCTCGACCTCTCGAACAGAGCTCGTTGCAGCATCCTCACTCTCCGACGTTTTCTCCGGAAGATCACCGATTTTGCTACTCGTATCTCTACTTGAGGCCGGACTGGTTTCTTTTATCGTTGACGATTCTCGGGACAGGACACGTTGCACCGACACGACATCGTCTTCGGACGATTTCGTTCGGTCGGAATCCCTCGAGTCAGACACGGCACCTGAAGCGGACGAGTCGTCGTAGGATTCCACCGAGGGCGCGCAGACGACAGATTCCAGCACGGACCGAATGCTTACGGTTTCATGCGGCGCCTCCTCACGCGAGTTGTCACAACCTAGGTCGGGCGGCTTCGGCTCGAGCCCTTCCGTGAAGGGTGCCGGTCGATCCTCGCCGAATTTGCATACGGGCCGCATCGGCTCCGTGGGCGTCGCGTCCGCCGACGCGAACACCGAGGAAGGCTCGTCCGAGTGCGCGAGGGAGCGCGTCGTGTCCTCGGGCGAGCCGGTACCCGGCGGCGAGTAGTTGGACTCGTCGTCGGGCGCAGAGCTGACGCTGATGGTGGGCGTAGGGTGCGGCGGCGGTGCGACAGCGCGCGGCGCGGGCGGCGGCGCAGCGCGCGGCGGGCGCGGCGAGTGCGGCGGCGAGGCCAGCGGCGCCAGGTGGCGCGGCTCCACGGCCGACAGGCGGCGCAGCGGCGGCGGCGCGCCGCGCAGGCCGCCGTCCAGCGTGCTCTGCTGCGGCAGGCGGCGCGTGCGCTCGCTCACCACGGCGGCGCTCACGTCGGACGACGAGCTGCCCGAGTCCGCGGCCGAGTCCTGCCTCCGCCTGGTGGCACTGCCGTACACCACCTCACGGGACGAACACTCCCACGGTAATACGTCGGCAGTGTCGTCGTCGAGAGGATCTCTGTAATGATAAAAAAAATTGTAAATGAATGACCCGTGCAGCATCATAACATAAAATAAAACTAGCCGATTGAGATTGGACTCGCGCGTACTATTTGGTCCGACTACAAAAAAATTGCGGGTTCTTAGTACGAATTTCACCAATGAAACTGAACGTGATCTGCCCATCTAAACCAAGTTCAAGAGCTGTCATTGTCAATATTCCAAACAAAATAATAAAACTGACAGCTCTTAAACGTGATTTATGTACTGATCGCGTTCAGTTTCAGTGGAGAAATTGGCACTTAGTCGGTTATCGGCTCTCGGTCAACATTACACATATTTTTTGAGAACTGGCTATATATTAAAGCTCTTAAGCTACCCTGTGACAGACAAACGTTGTAGACTAGTAATAGAGTCCCGTTCACTCATTTACACAGTTCCTTTTGAACTTTTTCACTAATTCACAAAAGTTGCAAAGTATATAAGTTTTCACCGAAGTGTCTGGTTTTTTCTGACCATAAGTAGGTATAAAGTCATGCGTTTTGATATATTTTAGAATCACCTAGTATAGACGCGTATTTACCTATCTGACGCGAACTTAGTTCCCTATTATCGTTATTCATATTATATTTTGATCAGCAAGTTTTGCTGAACGTATCACCGAATTACCTGAAAGTGGTAAGGTCGCAGAGGTTGGACTGCGAGTGGCTGTGGCTGGGCTGGTCGGGCGGGCGCGGCGGCTGCGCAGCGCACACGGCCAGCTCGTGCGCGGAGCCCGACAGCGAGCGGTCCGAGCCGCGCCGCCGGGACAGGGCCGCGCCGCCGCTCGACGTGCCCGGCTTCTTCTTCACTTGTCCACCGAAGTTGAAAAATCTACGCAGCAAAAGTTCCAATAAAAACCCTCATCGCGCAAAGTCGATCCAAGAAAAGGCATGGTTATAGGACTCAAAGTGTTTAAAATGTAAAATGAGATGCAGAATGTGAGGAAATATAGTATATGAAATCCAAAACATGCATGCTGCGGGACCTAGTAAGGGTGGACGGCACATCTTTAAATTAAATATTTAACTACAAGTACTGGTGCTCACTTTTGAACCTCGTCTGTAACAAGCCCAACTAACTTAGCCTTCTTCTGGTGCACGTTCCTGCCCTCAGTCAGCAGCCGCTGAAAGTGGTCTGATCTCACGAATCGCGGGTAGCAGTCCTTCTTGAGCAGGAGTCCATACACGTGTTCTGCGGCGTGGTCGAGCGCGTACCGCGAGCCGCTGCGCAGCCCCTCCGTGACGCGCTCGGCCGTCGCGCCGTCGATGTTGATCTCGCACGGCGCGCCCGGCTTCAGAAACTCTCTGAGAAACGTTACGGAAACTTAAACATGTATACAGTGAAGTTAGGAAATACATGGTATTAATTAGTTCGTTAAACGAGATCATAGCCCGACGTAGCGGTGATTTCGGTTACCTTCAGTAGACCTCGTTACAATGTTTTTCTCATTACAATGTATTTTTTAGGGTTGCTTAGTAAACAAGGAACCCTTATGGTTTCGCCATGTCCATCTGTCTGTCTGTACGTCTGTCCGCGGCTTAGGTCAGACACTCTTAGTGCTCGAAAGCTGTAATTTGGTATGAGTATAATCACGCCGACAAAGTGTAAAAATAAAATCTAGGGTAGGGTAAGGGTACTAGGTTCTTACACGTATAGTAGGTATGATATTTTTTTCTCTCGTCTGTCCTATGGTGTGGGGTATCGTAGGATAGGCCGTTCAAAAATATTGTGGGTTTGTGAAAACTGTTTTTCGATTCAAGGATCCGTTTGCGTAATATTAGGCTTTAAAGTGCTTATTTTTATTAGAGTCAGGTGTGTCCCCCCCTGCCAGCTAAATGGTTGTATTTAGATACGTGAAAAGTTACCGAGCGAATTCCATTTACAGTAGGAAAACATGTTCTTCCATACATTCTGTATAGAAGAACATATTTTTCAACTACAATGTTAAGTTTGTTCTTGGGATAAATTAATACCAATTACGGAACCCTTCATTGTGTGTGGTCTGACACGCACTTAGTCGGTTTTTTTTTAATGAGTTGTATTGAAATATTTGGTTAGCTAACGACCTCGACAAGTGATCATATTATTCTTGCCTGAGCAACCGGCAGCAAGTTCGTCATGCTCCCTTAAATGTCACTGCTTGCGGTAGCGTCGACGGTCGAATTGCCTTCTTCCCTCAAATATGGCTGGTCTTTGCGTTATGCTCGTGAACGGGTGCTGCTTTTGGTTACTAGTCATCTTGCTGACCATGGTTTCGTTATTGTTGTTCGTAATTAACTTTTTATTTATTTTACTTCGGTGGTACCTACTAGTTTATCATTTATGTTACAGCTATATGAACATAATCCACTGGATTGCATATGTAAGCGGGCACGCTCTGTATGCCAGGAGACTTTTATTTAGATATTAAGTATTGTTATAATTTTTAGTTTCTTGCTTGAGTATAGTTTTCATTATATTTGCTGGTATATTGGCGTGTGCTAGCTATATGGCAAATAATTTAACTTACCTACTGTTTTGTCTGTCGTTATGTTAAATACTTTGCATTCTTAATATTGTATAGATTCAAGTTTATCTAACTGAATAGACAGCTGTGCTGCTGGGGAGTTTGTTGCGCCACTTCTTCTTCCCAGCTAAAGCACTAGGAAGTGATGAAGAGCGGGCGTGTTGGAGGACTGTCTTATGTAATTTTGACGTTCGAAAACTGCTGATTCTCAGCCTAATTTAAAAAAATTGACTTTTGTTTTTGATTTAGAATTCTAACAACCCATTCTGTGATAGTTACGTCCAGGAAGTAATATGATTTTCTACTTATTTGGAGAATTATTGAATAATGGCAATGTTAGGCTGTCTCTTTGTGGTTGGTAGTTTACCCAAGACAAAACCGTATCAAAGCAATTCAGTAGCTGTAGGCTGTAGAGATCATTTATTTGAGAAAGAAAGAGGAAAGGCCTAATAACACTTCCCTGTAGTACACCGTAAGTAATAGGTAGATCATCACTTAGATAACTTCTAATTTAACCCTTAGAAAGTAATTATAGATAGTTAATCATGTAAGGGTTTGAATGGTAGACCCATCACAGCCAAGTTTTTCAACTTGTTTAGTTAGTTAGGCACAGAGCCAGTGTCAAAAGCTTTGGCCAATTCAATTAATATGACAAAAACTTTCATGATAAGAAACTACAATTTCACAAAAAGAAACATACTCATAGATATCTTCAAGCTTCTTGGGTATTTGCTTGGTGCTACTGCGTCGCAGATCCATGACCGCGAGCCAGAACCTGATGTTCTCGTGCGAGTATTCTTTACGCAGGAAGCTGGTGAACTCCTGTAGCCCCGTGGGGTCCGACACCAGCTCGTCGATGGACACCGCCCAACGTTGCACCCGCCGCTCACCCGGCACCTCCACACTAACCGGAAATATTGAAAATATATAGTTGCGTAACAATATCGTCATCTATCTAAATGTGTTTTATGAAAATAGAACGTACACTACTTTTCTTAACTCTCTAAAAAGATAGTTTCGTAAATTTTGTTCAACTTTTAGATAATTAAATACTGAAATGTAGAGAAATCAGGCATGTAAGGTGGAGTCTACTTTGTACAGGCGTAGTACTAAACTCACAGAGGCTGGTTAATTTGCCAGAATAGGGTGTCGTCGGTGACCCAAGGGTTGGAGGGCTGCGGCTGGGTGAGCCAGGGATCGTAGGGAGTGAAGGTCTCCGAGTAGGCGATGAAGGCCTCAAGGGCAATTGAAGTCTTCACTCTCGTACGGTCCAGACTCGCTTTTAGATGCTCAATCTAGAAGTAGAAAGTTAATAAGAAGAATTTTAGTCACTTCTAAATACGGAAGGTGGGATGCTACAAGAAAAAGTGTAACAGATGTCTACATCAGCGGATTCTAACGAGTTGGAAGCATGGAATTATAGCAAAGAAATCAAGTTTTCTACAGTAATTATCTCTAAGCTCGGAATGTAGTTAGTATATGTACCTCTCGTGTAACTTGGTACACGGAGCGCTTCTTGACGCGGTGGTGGCGCGCGCGCACGGGGACGGGGCACGGTTCCAGCGCGCCCACCACTCCGGGCGGCGGCCGCGCCACGCGCCAGTACGCGCGCTCCTGGCTGTCACTCACTATCTTATCGCCTTTTTTCCTCTCTTTTGCTAAACGAACCTGAAGACGAAGATGAAAAAAATTGAGTTTCGCTATTGTCGCTTGTCGCTTTGGCCCAGTTTATGTGTATTGCTGTCTGCTGATAATTTAAAAAGCAATGCAGGCGTTCGCCAAATATCCAACGCGTATTTTGCGTGTTGCTAGACTTACAAGTTGTTAGTGTAGCAGTTTTCAAAACTACGAGGACACATCACATATTTATTTAGTTTGGTAATACCGACTGGTTTAACTACGGAATAAGAAAGTCTCAATGCTGTGGGTTATCACACAATAATTGGGTACCATTTAGGGTACCCAATTATTGTGTTATTGCTATATAAGTGATTTTGAACGCGTTGGAGCGATATAATTTGCTTGAGTACTAATTATTACTTCTTTTATATCTGGTACCTGTGAAAAGCTTATCAGAAAGTAGTTACCTGTTCCTCCGCCTGCATATTGATGAAGTCCCATTTGGCGGCGAGGTTCTTCTTGAGGTTGGCGAGAGCTTCTTGCTCGTAGTCCTCGAGACCATGTCTCTGTTTGTTGCGTAGTGTCCGCTTCACCAGGTAGATGGCGTACTCCACGTTGTCTGGACCGAGGGTCGGCGCGCTCGAGCTGCCGGCCACACGAGGCGCTTGCCATGGCCAGTAGTACGGACTCTGCCAGAATAAAAAAAGATTTAAAACTATGCGCAGACGAAAGGTTTAAAAAACAGGTATTTTACTATGGCTCACTGTCCTATTTATAATAATAAGGCAGTTAACTGATATAGCCACAGCTAGGTTAGTATACTTTGCTTATTTCCACAGTATTATGTCTTATGGCGTTCTGCTGTGGGGATCGGCAGCTGACGTAGATTCCATTTTCATTCTACAAAAGAGAGCAATCCGCGCGATTTATAAAATGGGTCCTCGTGAGTCCCTTAGAAATAAATTCAAAGTAATTGATATACTAACTTTGCCTTCTCTTTATATCTTAGAAAGTATTTTGTATGTTCGCAAAAACTTATGACTTTTCAAAATAAGAAGCGATTTCCATAATATAAATACACGTAGTAAACATGAAATTGTGATACCCAAATTCAGATTAACTAAAACTAGCAAGTCATTTCTTATAAACAGTATCCGCTTTTATAACAAGTTGCCAAAGTCGGTTACAGAACTTAGCGACGGAAAGTTCAAAACCCACATCAAACGTGTCCTTATCAAAAAAGCATATTATAAGATAAAAGACTACGTTGAAGACAAGGAAGTTTGGCAATAATTCCTTCTGCACATGTGGCTTCCCTGGTACCTCATAAACAACATAACTATGTCAATGTCTATTAACTGCTCCCAAGTAACGATGTTTATTTAGATTTTTTTTATTTTTTTTTATTTTACTTACTTCCTTGACATAATCTTTTCATTATTTGACATTATTTAACTACAAATCGAATTCCAATTCTTTATTAGTGGCTTTTGTGGACATGATATTTATTCAGATATGTTACTGTAGTTGTAATTGCAATCATGTCATTAATATTTTATATACTTAGATTATTTTATATTTTGTGAATGTGAGAACGTTGTAGGCCTAGTAGAGTGTAGATTTGTTGGCGGTTTTCTATTTTGTTAAGTACCTGGTAATTGTTGAAAGGCCTACACTGTCCTCCCATACCTATGATCACTGTTATTTAATAATATTGTAAAGCCAATTATTTTTAAAAGAGTAACCGTGGAGTTTCTTGCCGGCTCTTCTCCATAGGAAACGACTAACTCGAACCGTGCACCTAGCTTCTGACGTTTCATAAGTGCCCATGTAGGTTTATGTGAAATAAAATATTTTGATTGATTGATTTAAATAAGACTCCCAAATGAGTATGGTTACTTATTTTTGTTAGTTACTTCGTTCAGAAAGCTAATAGCTAGCCGGCAATGTTTCATAGTTGCTATACTGATGCTCATTTTTGTTATTCCTGTGAGCAAGTAGGTACTTATCTTTAATTCATTACTTAGACAAGAAAAGTATTAATTCTAAAATAACTTTCACAATATACTTACTTGAAATCTATAAAGAGAAGAATCATCCTTTAAGACAAGGTTTTTCAAATCGTTGACAGGAAAGTAGTAACCGTATTGGCAGAGTTGATTCGCTAAATTTATTGCTTCAACTGTAAATTGGAGAAAGTTTAGTTAATTTATTTTGTATCTACATGTTATATGAACTGTGTAATACATCAAAGGCGCGATAGCTGCATGATTTAAGCATGATACAGAGAGCGCTCCTTGTTATGTCAGTTTAGTCGAAACGAAAGCCTTTCCAAGTTAAAACATCCAAAGAGCCTTAGATATTTTGTTTCTACAGGAAACGGGCTCATTTAAATGTAGCTACAAAATACTTCTACAATTCTACATTTGGTAAGTTTTCTGAACCAACACTGTTCCATCAACAGTCCACCAACAAACAAGGGAGCGGCCTTAAAGCAAGAAAAGGCAATGTAAGTAAACAAATAACATCAGCAGTACATATAACATGCTTGTAATTTATTGTTTACATACATGACTCTAACATTGTGTGTTTTCGCTCGTTATCACTAGAGTCTACAACCAGGGTGCGCCTTCGGACCCAGGCCAGCATGGGCCCGGTGCCGACGATGATACACTCAGACTCACCGTTGGTGCCATCTTCAAAATCAAACCGATCCATTAACCATTCGACAACATCATAACCTGGAACAAAAAAAAAACATTAATTTAACTGTTTTAAAGTTATGTACAAAATATGTACCTAGCTATGAACAAGAATGTAATTTTAATTTGTAAAAACATTATTTTAGTAGAATCAGTTTATTTGGACCTATAATTTGGACGGTGGTACCCAAAGTAGGTACCTGTATCTTGGACAACTGACAGGCATTAACATTTTTAAGGACACTAAACGCCCATAGGCGTCATAACAATAAACTTCTATTGTGTCTCGTTCAGTGCCCTCCAACCTGTTAAGAGACGTTAATCATGGGGTTAATGATGTCAAAGTTCAAATCGATTGTCACGCAATATCTTATAGGCCAGTATCATAAAAC
This sequence comes from Dryobota labecula, assembly GCA_947523025.1. Classification (NCBI taxonomy): domain Eukaryota; kingdom Metazoa; phylum Arthropoda; class Insecta; order Lepidoptera; family Noctuidae; genus Dryobota; species Dryobota labecula. The sequence continues at coordinate 8,807,410 of OX383292.1, forward strand.
GACAATGGACCAATTAATTTTGGAATCATATGCATGATAGAAAGTTATCAAGCAACAATGTAGAATGTATTCTGTTAAATATTCAGTTCAGTTCTGTTGCTATTTTGTTTTTATTCAGATTTGTTACTGTAGTTGTAATGGCAATCATGTTATTTGGTTTAAATAGGTTTCCATTTTTATATATTTTTCTAAATCTTTTATTTAGATTATGAATGTGAGAACGTTGTAGGCCTAGTTGACTGTAGATTTGTTGACAATTTGTACTTGGTACTTGTTGAAAGGCCTACACTGTCCTCCCATACCTATTAACACTGTTATTTGAAAATATTGTAAAAGCCAATTATTTTTAAAAGAGTAATCGTGGAGTTTCTTGCCGGCTCTTCTCCATAGGAAACGACCAATTGGAACCGTGCACCTAGCTTCTGACGTAAGAATATAATTATTAAGTAATTAAAGGATTTAATTAAAATTATATAACGTAGGTACATATTTTGTTCTATTTTAAAATATATAAAATATCTCTTACCCATAAAGGCAGACGGAATAAAAGTGAGAAAAAGTTTTTGACTTCTGACTGGTATCCCCGTTTCTGTACTTTGCATTTCTTTGATCAACATTTCCATCTGCAATTCAATGTTTTGTATGAGTTTGAGTGAACATTACTAAAAACAAAATAAAATATACAAGGTGTTGAGTGTAGACAAATTTCATCATAGAGAAGGGTTTCGTAACTGTCAGACAGATAGTTTTTAACATATTAGGTATGGGTATTAGAGCTTCTGAAGTTGCACTAAGTTCAGTTTATTTGCCATCAATTAATTACTCGACTGCCTCGTTGGTGTTGTAGTCGTGATAAACGAAGTCCAATTTTGTTACCACACTGTTTTGATCATCTAACCCGAAATCGCCCAAATTGCCTTCATTTCGCAATCTACTATAACAATCAATTCTAGTTTCAGTTTCAATATAATAGTGTTGTCAAAGTGTATGTAACTCATTCTAGTCTAACAGTGCAGACTGTATCACTACTAGCACTGTTAGCACTACTGAAATACTTAACATGTTATTTGTCTGATTAGCACTGACTGAAAACATTTCTGCTATAAATGAGCATTCATACCTACTCGTATATATCCTCCCCGACCCTTGACTGTAAGTGAAGCGCCAGCACGCGATTTAGCTGAGCAGCAAGTAATCCAAACTCCCCAGGATAATAATCAAAACACTGATTTTATCCAGCCACCGTCGGTCCCTTGCCACCCTCCCTCCGACTCAGCTGCCCTAAGCCGAGGTTCGTACCCCACAGGGGGTGCCCTTAGCGAGCAGCAGTCATTTAGTTTGTAGTTTTTTACGCCCTGGCTGGAGGCATTAAGTTTCGATAGGAGCTTAAGGCAACCACAGGATAGCCCGGTTAAAGAGTCGGAACCTTAGTGGTTACACTCCGAGATGCCCTAGATAAAAAAAAAAAAAAAAAAAAAAAAAAAAAAAAAAAAAAAAAAAAAAAAAAAAAAACTCGTATATTGGAGAGCTTAGATATGGGGCTCCAGTTATAAAATTAATTATGCAACAAAAGCTAAATCTGTAGCAAGATTTAAAGCATCGCTCGTTGATGACGTCATTCGCGTCCTTTTAGGTCAACGTGCACTCAAGCTGGTCTGTGAGGCGTCGAGGGTCGTCCACGTCGCAAGTGGCTGACCCTGCGGTGAATGCCGGCCGAAGCTGAGAGCCCTCGACTCTCTCAAGGGGCGCCTCCATCGGGGACAAAGCCAATGCAGCCACGCTCAACTCAATTTAATGTGATCGAGAGCGCTTATTGCCCACCGAAATTGATTTTATTTCTACATAATTTCACGATGCACGAGATACAGCAGGAAACTGCGAAAAGTTTACGTATAGTTCTAAGGATACATCTATTGAATTATTATTTCGAGTCTATGAGTGCTTTGAAATTTGTGACCAGGCAATTAGGATGTATTCAAACGCAACTGAGACTTGCCAGTTGGGGGCTAATCTAAGAATATTTAAAGTAGTTGAATATAAAGAAATAAGTAGCTGGGCATCAAACTTGTGTCAAAGATGATATAACATTCGTACAATGAGACAGGGACGGTGAGAGGGATCGACGTTGGAATTAAATTGTAGTGCCTTTCAAAATGATATTAAAATGCCACGTTGACGAAAATAAAATGACTCAAAACCCGACCGACATGACGCACTAAGTAAAACGCCGAAAAATCAAATTTTATATTTGACTGCTCAGCGTTCTATGTAAGCATCGGGCTGCGAACGTGTCATCACGTTAATGACAGACATCTATTATGTACTCATGTGATGTCATACATTAGGTGTCTAGATTGCGACATTAAATCATAGATAAGAATAATTAAGAAAAGTGTATCTTTACAAGATCGAAGACAATTTTGTCTTTTCCTGTATACCGTAATGAATATGTGTTTGTTTGATACGGATCATCTCAACGAAGGACATAGGCAATCAGTTGGCAAAATATTTGTTATGGAGCACTGTGTGACGGGGGGTGGACGTTGATTTGTCCGTTCGTCCTCGAAGATGGGAGCTGGAAGGCTAAGTGGGTGACGTCACGGGCGCGATCGATTCCCCGGCGCCGAGGAGGAGCGGCGAGGAGTGTGGTGAAGGGGGGGTCACATCTCGCAAGCCCGAGCGTCTTCGTCGCCACCTCGGCCACCTTCACCACGGTATTACGTACGATTCATTAAACCTACAGATTGTTTGGAATGTACATATTGTAGGTATGTAGCAAAGCTTTACTTAGTAAGTAGGGCCTTAAAAATAAACCTGTATCACTGAAAAATTGATAGGCTTTCTTTTGTTTTTATCCTAGGTTATAAACGTGTGCAAAGCTGCCCAAACTAGAAACATAAATCGGAGTGGGATTTGCAGTTTGCACGATTGTAAATTCAACCCATTTACTCGTACCCCACGTATAACTTAGTTTTTCATTCATGACTTTAATGTAAGTCTTTATATTATAATTTATATTAAAAGCAAAGGGAGTGACATAAAAATAGAATATATTTTTTTCGCTAATGCCTTAAGGGTTAGGGCGGCTCGCTCGGCGTGTGGGCGGGATGAGGGCGGGCGGCCCGAACATTTTGCATTTTCGCTGAGTCTTGCTCAATTAATAAAATATTTTCACCCGCCAGAACAAAATCCCTAATAAAAACGAATGCTCGCCAAAAGTGGAAGGGATTTACAGAATAGGAAAACGTTTTTGCCCCAACGTGTATTGCATTGAGGAACATTCATTGATGCTACTCGTATTTCTACCTCCATGTCATGTTCCAAATCGAAATTTTCAGTATTTTTGGCATGCCCTAATTAGAACTGGAGATAATAATAATATAATTATCAAACATATTTATATCATGATATATATCACGATATATATCAATAGATTTTTATCTTGATATATATCATTTGATATATATTATATCAATTGATTTTTTCCTGTATTCTGAACTAAAAATTTTGGAGATTAATGTTTACCCTGGCAACACGTAGCGAAAAACTACAATTCAGAATAATTTACTTTTTACTTTTTTATGATTACAAATTATTATTAAAATTTGTTGATTTATCTCACAAACATATGAAGATTATTATAATAATAGGTACTTGCTTTTTTAAGTGTTCATAAAAAAATATTTCTCAAATAAACAATAATGCTTTTGTTACTTTTTTTTAATAAAAAATGTGTTAATTTGACACTTATATTATTTTGAAAATTCCTTTCACATTTTTAAGTGTTTAATCCCCTTACAGAATGAAATTCGCTTCTTTTTCTTGGCCTGGATATATATCCGATATATAATATAAAAAAATCTGATTTTTTATATTTATTATATAAATCGGATTTTTTCGAACCCTGTTATCAAATAAATAAATACCACACTTAAAAAGCTATTATGAAAGGCTTAAAATTTTTCTGACAGGGGGGCGGGGGGGGGGGAGTTGAAAAAGTTTAAGCCTTTAACACTTCGTCGAAACCATACTAGCGACGAACAACAAGATTCTTGGAAACACCCCGTTGTTTATTATTTAACCCTCTATTGTTAGGGGCGTCCCAACGCCGTGACAAAGAGTAATGGCGCGTGTGGGGTTCTATTACAATCGAATATACACGTAGTTAGCTTGTAAGTCAAAGTCATTAGCACGAATAATTACTATTGCTGTAACAAATGAGCACATTTTGTCCATATCAGAGTATAAGGAAATATTTTCTGTTTATTCCGCGTTAATCGGCCGAAATGGAAATATTTGATGTCAATAACGCAGTTCCTCAATGCTGAAATTGATACCTATTTATAGAACATTTCAGCTGAAGTTTCCGTAACATCTTATGTACCTATTCTCCGTTACGAGAGGATATAAACCGATCATCTGACTGAATATTGCTGAAAGTGCTTAGAGCATCAGTGTTTGTAAATATTGCACGTTCGCACTTTGATGCTTTTGCCTTGTTGATCAAATTGAAAGTATTTTAGTAACACAGTCTAAAATAGCACCAATACCGGGAAGAGGCTTTGCTTTTAATCATACTTATCATATTCATTCAACGGTTTAATTATTATTTACACATATATCTCTTCTGTCAGGGCTACCGACTGTTATCTTATAAACAGTATCGTGTAGCGAGCGCCAGGCTACGAGCAGCTTCGTCGGAAGCAAACCCTATCGATTTTCAGACAGCAGCAGTAGGCTCGGCGCCTGGCGCCTGTCGACGATTGTGTTAAAAATAAACGGGGTAAAGCACTGCCCTGCCTACCTCCACGCTGCATAATGTATTAACTGGTGTTACTCACTTCGTACTGAATATGTAACTGCCGTTATTTTAGACCGGTATTTCTTTCGAGTATCGTATAGTATTTTTTTAAAAGAATGTAAGTGTGAAGTTATTTAACAAAAGAAATATTAAGTGAGGCATGGAATGATATAGAAATATATAATCTTAAAACGCCATATAATGCGGTATACTAACCTTATCGAAGGCGAGGGGTCGGTGTCTAGGCACGTCAGCGAGTTCCATGGTGTCGGTGGGGCGGAGCAGGGGGAGCGGGCGCGGGGGGTGCGCGCGCGCCGCTAGCCGACCTCCATGGGCGTCTGCCGCCGGGGCCGCATGCCGCTCGCGCCCGCGCTGCGCCCCCGACACCTGCCCAACACACGCCGCACACCACTACTCGTTAGACAAGCGCCATCACTCAGCCAGGACCAAATAAACACTCATAGCCAAATGAAACTAGCTTTCTCCGTACAGCCGCGAGCACGACATTGTCCGCCACAGCCCGACCGTTCGATTGATGAGATCAGACCGTTAAAATGTATAAATGCATCGATCACTTGCATTTAATTATGTACGTGCGCTCGTTAGTCGAGGCACTAAGCAAAGCAGCTACAGATGTATAACCGTGTAACTACAATACAGTCATGCTAATCATGATGACACTAGAGGAATTACAAGCAATTAATCGGAACCTTGGGTGTACTCGCACATAATATTTTCCTTACCTAATAGACAGTAATCTGCAGCTTGAATGCTATTATCATGTTCAGTTGAAAATAAACGAAGAGCCAGTCTAAAGGGTGTTCATAATTTTACATCGGGGTCAGCAAAATAAATTTCAGCATTTATTTTATATCTGTGTCACTAACTACTGTGCATATTGTGATAGTGGTGATTGCTAATATTGTAGGACCAGAAAGTAGGAAAAATATTACCAAACTATATTATAGAGGATTAGACATTGAGGATTTTTCCAAGAAATTCTATTTCGCGGGTAAAGCAGCAGGCATATTAATAGTAACTGAACTGCCGTTCTTATACTATACAAAATGTGTATTTCAAAGAAATTTAAGAGTAAAATACACACTAGGATGTTGCCTAAAGTCACCAAATTGTCCTCACATTATGTCCCACGTTTTCCTCTACTCTTATTCTTCTGCATTCCTTTACCGCTCATACCTCACTCCTATAATTAAACCAGTGTTTCTTTAACAGTGGGCACATACCTACACATGTCGGGCATGTCGGTATGTGACCAAATTAGATTTGTACCTAGTACATACACGCGGAAAAATTATAAACCATGGCCAAGTGCGTGTTTACGACACCCGGCTAAACTTAGCTAACGGACATGGAATCATGTTTGCGTGCTTCAAGTGCTCTAATTGTATCCAACCTCATTAGTGGCCAGATATAAAACTAATGATTCAACGCTTGAAATATTATTCGACGACTGACAGGTTGATATGTGCAGTTTTTTTTTTAAACCTTGCCCCACACTAGGAATTTCTCCTAAATTGTGAGTGCGTTTACAAACATTAAACTTAAGTACACAAACAGCCAGACCCGGAATACTACTTGTAGGTCATACGCAGCGCAGCAGTCAATCGCTTAACCACTGCGCCATCCGTGCCGTCAGTTATGTAGGAATTTTAAGGAGTTTCCTTGTTTTTTGGTGCACCGAGCAAAGATTTTCCTCAAGGGATTTCCTACAGAGTATTGACGAGATTTGTTGATATTTGGGGATATTTTTACTACTGCTGGGTTAACCTTCTCTTGCCAGCTGTTTTTAATTGTGCAAACAAGTAAGTATAATGATTGTGACTGTTCAATGACTCTACGACTTGTATCCTATCCTGGCTATCCTTCTGGTCCAAATAAATTTTTGAACGGACCACACATAGGATCAGGAAGATCAATATTGATTGCTTCATGAGATTGTGACTGTTAAATGTCCTTTATCCAATTTCTCAACTCTACGACTTGTAGCCTATCTTGGCTATTCTTCTGGTAAAAATAAATCTATGAACGGACCACACATAGGATCAGGAAGATCAATATATTGCTTCATGACATTGAATCATCATTTGTTTTAGTTTGGTAGCCTGATGCTAGTTTGTTCTTTCTTTTTAATAAATTCTGCACCTACCTGATCGTGATGCAGCCATACTCACGTATTATGAAGCCAATATAAACCAAGTATTGTACCTTGACAAGCCATGCCGGTGAATTCACAAACTCGTCTAAACTCATTTGATTGTTTCTCTGAAAAAATTATATCGGTATGTTTTTACAACTAGTAGTTTATTGTCTATGATATTCTTTGGGAATTTAACTTCCTCAGTTTCCGCTGAAAACTATGTGTATTTGCACTTTTCGTTCTTAGAAGTGCAAAAGTAGACTAGTTCTACTAGTCTACTTTTGCACTTCTGAGTAGTAAAATTTAAAGCACTTTTCAATAAAAAAATATTCAAACTAAACATTAGAATGTGTATCCTTTACAAACAAACCCATTCATGTTCCATTGAATTATATACAAAAAAAATATCACTAACCTCATCCAACAATTGAGATCATAAATATGTGGCGCACCGTGCGTCACCGTGATAGAGCTCATTGATCGCATCTAAACACACGTGCCCACAAATCCGCGGCACCTCGGCCATGATGTAAACATGTGCACTGGCTGTTTATTAGTGTTTATACACGATCGAGTTAAACGATTGACATAAATATAGATCTCTGACGACTCAGTGCGCCACCACTCGCACCGTTCGACAACTCGCTATTGTTTAGCAACCGACAGACGCCGACTGACTCACAATATCTTCTGATAAAACAGATAACGTTGCGTCCGTTAAATCTCTCCTCAAGTCGTAAATTTTAGAGGCATAGGGGAATTTTGGGAGGCTTAAGCACCTTTAGATAAGTGAGATAAGTGGTCGACGTCGTACGCGAGAGGCTCTCCGTATGAATAATAAACTCAACGTACATTTTCACACAGTTTTCATGACTTCATCTGACATTAACATAGCATTAGAAACCATGGCCTTGTTTATTATTTATTTCAAACGTACCTACCTAGCTAAAGCTATACTATGTTATACGCAGTAAGCATATTAACTTGTAAGTGCAAGATATAAGAACTCGTTCAATTAGTGCGTTATCTAGAAAATCTTCGATTTTGAATAGCAAAGGACACATTATGCGGTTTATGTGAGGTAATTCAGCCGCACTAACGAAAAATGCAATAACTCGATTTTACCGCTTCCGAAAATTGTATTTTTGATTATTGAATTTGTTATGAAGTTTTAGTTATTGCATCTTGCTTGCTGAAAAACCGAGTTCTTAAAGGATCAATAAAAAGTTGCTTAGAGAGAGTTAATAGATTTCGATTCGCTGACTCCAAATATATAACTCAAAGAATATACATATAACTCAAAATCGTCCAAAATCGAGTTATTGCATTCCTCGTTAGCGCGGCAGAATTTCGTAACAACACACAGTAATAATGGCTTTAATTTTGACACTTCAACAACATTCATAGCGTTATGTACGTTGTTGAGCAGACAAATTTTTCAAACATATGAAGTAATGTATTAGCAATATCCTTCAAAATCGTTCAGATTGTGATTGATAGTGTGTTACGCAAATAGCTTGCAGGTTATCGCTGCAAGTCTTAAGTATCATTTTCATTTGAAAACTTCTACAGGTGTTACCTTGTTACTAGTTACTACAGTTGTTTTTGAAGTGAAAACATCCTTAGGCGCGTTGAGCACATTTTGGGTGAACAAAAATCATGGAACTCGCGTCATCGTCACCGAACGCTTTCCATGACCTATATGTGTAAAAGAACAGTTATTCCAAAGTTTTGTGTTTTCACTTCTGTCGGCAGTCCTTACGACTGCCAATTTTTTTTTTTGCGGTTTGTTTTCTACTTTGGATACCGTGGTCAAGGTGATTTCATGTTTTCTATCTTTGGCTCCTTTGGCTAATGATTTTCTTTAGGAGTGTTTGTGTCACAATCACGTTCTTCATACGGATATGGTTCGGCAGTAGTAATAGCTGCACATTAAATAAAACCCCGCCTTATATGGAGCTCTCGGAGTTGCGTCAGTCTCTAGCACTCGCTTATAAGGCACAACATTCATTGTGTACCTAGGTATGTAGAGGGTGAAAAAATTATTAGTTGTCCCATACAAAACTTCAATATCTACTCGACCCAAATGTATGGGACACCAGATATTTTTTTCGCGTTTACGATGTTGGTGCCACGGAGAAAGTTGTTCAGTTTGATGGTCTGTACCACACCTTTCTGGTACACCCTGTAAGTATGAAGTTACATTATATTATAGCAGTACCGGATTAAGCAAGCGCGGGGCCCGTGGCGAATTCCATCGAGGGGCCCTTCATCTGCTATTGGTTATCAATTGTAAAGTGGTAAAAAAAAATCGACACTCTATATACGTTTATTTGCCATCTATAGGTTACAATTGTATTGGTGTTTAATCATCATCATCTCAGCCGAAAGACGTCCATTGCTGGACATAGGCCTCCCCCTAGCACCGCCACTTCGACCGGTTCTTTATCAATCTTCATTAATCAAACAATTCTTTATTAATCAAACGGTTTTCCTCGCGGAATCACGCTAGATGAGAAATTACAATGGGGACCTCATATAACATCTCTTGCGGGGCGGCTAAGCTCGGCCGCGTATGCTATTCGAAAGATAAGACAGTTAACAGATATAGAAACCGCGCGTTTGGTTTATTTTAGCTACTTCCATAGCATTATGTCGTATGGCATTTTACTGTGGGGTCGGGCTGCCGACATTGAATCCATTTTTATTTTACAAAAGAGGGCTGTCAGAGCCATTTATAATCTACATCGCCGCGAATCTCTTAGAGAACTATTTAAAACGATAAATATTATGACGGTACCTTGCCAATTCATATATGAAAATATTATGTATGTAAAAAAAAATCTACATCTTTTTAATAAAATCAGTGATAGGCATAATTTTAATACTAGAAATAAAGATAAAATAGATCAACCATTTTTCAGATTATCTAAGGTACCTACGAGTACATACATCTTTTATGGGGTACTGTGTTAAATGTTACAATAAAATACCTTCTGATATATTACAATTAAATGAAAGAAAATTTGAAACTCATATAAAAAGTACACTTTGTAAACAAGCTTAATACAAATTAGACGATTATATCCAAGATAAGAATGCTTGGAAACATGCTGGTCCTGCTCCATAGGACAATTTAGAGTCTAGACAAAATCAAACTGGTTGCTAATTTAACTGTATAATTTATAATTTTTATGATATTAATTTTACTTTCTGTGACTCACACACTGACTTATTATATGTTGTTTTTTTTTTTTTTTTGGGAAATCATATACAATGTTTGTAAATATGTGAGCACCATGTACCTATCGCATTTATTAATTTTTCTGTTATTACTTCACTTTTCATTCTTTTTACCAATTGTGGTAAGTAATTTTTTTTTTAATTCTAGGTACATCGTCTTCATCTATAAATATTAATTAATGTATACAAACTATTGTTAACATTTTAAAAGAGTAAGTATGGAGTTTCTTGCCCATTCTTCTCCATACATAACTACATTTTGGAAGGCGCAACTAGAATCAATTAACTATTCATGTAATTTTTGACGTTCAAAAGTGCATCTTCGTGCCTATTTGAAATAAATGATTTGACTTTGACTTTGATTTTCTTTACTTCCCGCATCCAGCGGATTCCTGCGGCTTTCACAAGGTCATCGGTCCACCTTGTGGGAGGCCTTCCCACGCTACGTCTTCCGGTACGCGGTCGCCATTCCAGAACCTTTCAGCCCCAACGGCCATCTGTTCTCCGAGAAATGTGCCCTGCCCATTGCCACTTAAGTTTGGCAATTCTTCGAGCTATGTCGGTTACCTTGGTTCTGCTGCGGATCTCTTCATTTCTGATTCGATCACGTAGCGAAACTCCAAGCATAGCCCTCTCCATTGCACTCTGGGTGACTTTTAGCCTTCTAATAAGGTCCATTGTGAGCGACCACGTTTTAGTGCCATATGTCATCACTGGCAACACGCACTGGTCAAAGACTTTCGTCTTGAGACACTGCGGTATGTGGAACAAGAAGATATTGCGTAGCTTCCCGAACGCTGCCCAGCCGAGTCGGATTCGACGATTAACCTCTTTCTCGAATTTAGACCTACATAACTGGACAGTTTCATAGGTACTTCGAGTGTAGCGTCTCCGATATTCATATTTGGTGTTTAATAGCACAGTTGATTAAGCCTTGTTGGGCTGCGACAAGTACAAAAAGCCAGAGATGAAATTGCCCTGGTAATTTATAAGAAATTAACAATTTTCGCCAACGGAATAATCGGTTACCAAATTGTCAATTCAGAAAGGGTGTCGTTTCCCGTTTTTGTGACATCAAGTTAATTCATTATACCACGTCTTAATAAGTTTCACTCAAAAAATTACGCTCAGGCGGACGTTTGTATACGCGGGGCCCCCTTTTGCGCGGGGCCCGTAGCAATTGCTTACTCTTGTTAGGTGGTTAATCCGGCACTGAATATAGCAGTAAGTAATGCGCAATATCGCCATATTTGAAAATGAGACATGAATTACGGCATTTGTCTGCACGAAAACTATTTTCAGGTCCCTTGTCATGAATTTTTGAATGCTCATGTTTAGTTCTAATATTTTTAAAGCTTTTTAAATACTTAATAACTCTGCGCATACATACAGTCACCACACTGGGTAACACGATTGATTGATTATGAGGAATTGGGGACAGTTTTTGATGCAGGTTCGACTACCACTGTACCTACAACTTTTTGGAGTGTATTTTCTTGGAGAGATTTGTAATAAACCTCATTTTATATGATCGTCTAATATTTATCAGAAACTAGCTGTCCCGGCCGACGTAGCCTGTCGTGTTGAGTTCATACAACGGAAAATACTGAGTGTCCTTTTTTCTATAGGATTTCCATACTTAGAAAAAGGACGTATAGGTAGTATTTCCCGATTTAGAAAAATTTCCGAGAAACTTTTCCCATTTTGCTTTCTATGAAAACCTAATTCGAACTATTACGAACATTTTAAAACAAAAAAATGCCCTATTGGTTCAGCCATTCTCACACTGAAAAAAAACTAATTAAGTTACTTCAAAAATAACTCAACTTTAGTTATAAGGAAATAAACTTTGCTTAAATTACCAAAACTGATTTTGTAGTGTGCAAAACAGGGTTTTGTAACAGATAACATCTAGTTCGCAAGTCACAATTTTTGTGTAAACACTAACCAAATTTTTGTTAGAGTTGCTTAGCTTACCAACGAACAGCATTTTATTTATATTTATATAAACTCCATTTGAAATAAGAATAGACATTTAAATAAACCTTTTTTACAGTCCGTTTAACCGATTTTAGCTTCTATTCCGTAGGCATAAGGATGGCATTAAGAGCAAAAAAGTGGTTACAATACCAACTGTTTATTGCAGCTGCCATTTGTTATGCCACCAACGCATTAGAAATCAAAATCGGTTGAACGGACTGTATAAAAATGTCTAATCTTATTCCAAACGGAGTATAGATATAGATATACCGGATATACCTATGGATAATCAGTAGCTAAGTAGAGAGTTATGATAAAATATTATGTAGAGTGGAAATAGAAAGTGAAAGAGCATCCACGCCTCATTAAATATGTACTTATACAGGTAAGTACATAAATCAAGATGCACCGCGAGGACAAATACCGAGAGTTTTTATCACGATCTTAGAAATTCTGAAGGATTCTTTATTGTAACTGGATCGGTCGGTCGGTATTTGAGGAACCCTATAATGATTTGGTTTGTGAGACTGAAAAAAAAACATAAGATATATTGTAATCTATACTTTTATTATAAAGCTGAAGAGCTTGTTTGGTTGAACGCGCTAATCTCAGGAAGTACTGGTTCGGATTGAAAAATTATTTTAGTGTCGCATAGCCCATTAATCGAGGAAGGCTATATAACATCACGCTACAACCATTAGGAGCGGAGCATCAATGAAAAATATTGCAAAAACGGGGAAAATGTATTCCTTTTGAGAGCTTCCGTTGCGTGCGCTGCGTAAACGGTTAAAGTTTCGTAACAATCATGTATGACGAAATTGTTCCTCTTAACAATATCAACACGAAAAAAAAGATACCGCGACAGCATAATATACCACGGATATACATATGTCTATCTTTTAAGGTTGGCTCACTATAACTTTTTAATGGTAATCAAATTTGCTATAAAATAATGCTTTATTTATTTATAAACATGGTATTAATCCTTATCCAAATAATAATAATATAATAAAACCTACCAGTCGGATTTGAAAAAATCTTGCCCAATTCTTGAGAAAAACTTTAGACTATTTACCATGACGCTAGGACTCTTAGGAGCCGAGCAAAAAGTAAGAAAGAACACTAAGCGAAAACGAAATAATAGGTAGTGCAGGCAGGCGATGCAATTTCACGCGGACGAAGTCGCGGGCGGACTCTAGTGCTGAATATATATGAAATTCAATGAACCTAAACATAAATAATTCTAGAATGTCTAAGTTGATGATCATCATCATAATGTAAAAGAAATTTCTTACAGGATATAAGGAAAAATTAAATTTGGCTCTGTTGAAAGAAAAAATTAAGTTACATTCAAAGACGAAGAAAAAAAAATCCCATAAACTCAAACGGCGTGAAGTAAAAATGTTTCTGGTGGCTGAACACCGGAAATCTTAAGAGAGAGTCGTAAAAAGAGCATGTTATTAACCAGATAATAAAATGTTTGGTTATTTGCAAAATACATTGCGTTAGTGTGAGTGCCCATTGGCGGTGGTTACGCGATTACGGGGCTAAGATTCAACTGATGTTTATTCACGCAATGTTTACGTACGGGTAAATCAGGCGCGTAGCTGGGAAACCGTAAATAATCCTAATAAACACTTTCTTTTAACTGCCAATGTAAATTACACTCAATGCTTAAGAAATAAGTCTGAAAACAGATAGATGCGCAACTTGAGTGAGATTCTTAAGATTTTTCTGCTGAAAAAGTTTTAAATCGGTTTCGTTCATTAATGTATCATTGTTCATTCATACAACTCATTCAAAACCAGCCAAATCTACAAGTTTTTAAAGTTCTGAGTTACGAATTTTCATAACTGCATTGAATTAATTGTATCAATAATGCTAATTAATAACAAATCAGTTATCCCGTCAGCTGTACCTAAATTCAGTGCCTAAACTAACATAGAAACATTCTGACACTGCACAAAGCACATTAAATGCACACATAAACAGAGTTCAAAGCCTGGACGGGGCCAACTACCGTCCATTAATTGCTTCCACCTCCAAATACTGAAGCAATTTACATAAAGATCCACTTAGCGACATATACCTATGGATGTGAAGACCGAATAAGTATATACACATTGAACATCCAGTGATTGACAATGAGAACTAAATCCTCGCTTGTACTCGTTACATCCATACATCAGACAGCGAACACTTAAGCAGTATGAGTGTAGTTAATGATACAGAGAAGAAAGGAACAATAGCACACACAGTAGATAGTAAGTGGTGGTAGGTACCTCGCATCTGGGAGGCGTGCCAACGATCCCGCACAGCGACACGCGCCGCACGAGAGGGACGTCTCTTCCCATGGACACTTTCGCACATCTCTACACCCGGCCCCGGGCGACGAGTTACCACTCAATTAACACTGATTACCGCTAACTCGACCTCTGTGTGTCTCCATTGTGTGCATCTCTTCGACTGCCTTTGGAATAATAAGCAGCTGTATCTCTATTCACTAAGACTAGCATCTTAACATTCTAGGACTTAATCGATAATTAGAACTACCTACTTGATCCTGAACCTCTATTGCCAGTCTAAACCTCCGATTTGACTTTGCGGGGACAAAGCTAGTTTCATTTATGTACTAAACAGAAACCTAATAGAATATGAACAACGAGTATAAACAGTGGCAGCGAATCAGTGTGAAGAAAATCAGCGTTCCGTAACAGTTTCTTGTGCCGTAACGTAGTGGCTGTGGCGCGCTCGCTCGACGAGATCGACCGATATTCCATTATGTAACACCCATCTAAGGTCCGCTACTTAAGCACTAACTTGAAAACTTAACTAGCAACTTGAAAAATATTTGTGCTTATGATATTTAAACGTCTAGCGATGCTCTACTTTAAAACTAAGATGAGGAAAAATTTAACTAACCGATAGATCATCGGAGCAGTCAGCTGCGCAACACACGACTGTCGGTTACGGGTGCACTCCGGGGTTGAATACGACAGCTAGAGTCCAGATAGCAGCAGAGATCGTAACTGCGTCCTGAGGTATAACAGAGTCCGCAAGGATTTAATGACAACTGTTTTCGTAGTCGGCAACGTTACCTACGTATCGTCATGAACCAGACGGCGGCGGGTGGCGCGCGGGGCGCGAGGCGAGGCGCGCGCGGCGCCCGGGCCCGGCGCCTACTCCGCAGGAGGAGCGCGGTCCAGCACTACGGGCGAGGACACAGGCGACGAGCGGCGATACTGTGCAGAGCGCGGCGTGGCGCGGTGTGCGGGGCCGTCGGGCGCGGTCGTTCGCGGTCAGCGGTCGCGGCGCGGCGCGGCCATGGCGGCGGCGCGGCAGGCGGCGACGACTCGCGCACTGCCGCCGCCGGGCCGCGCCCGCCGCTCCCGGGCCCGCGCACGCGCCCCAGCGCCGCCCCCGCCCGCCCAGCGAGCCAAATTGATCAGCCGGATCCTCGATTGCAATGAAATTTATGACAGGTCGTGGATCTATTATCGACGTGATACGGCCCGAGCCGCGGATAATAATTGGAGCCAGCGAGATAAACGCACAGATTTCGTGATCGGAAGTGGATAACGTCCCGACTCCGATGCTACGGAAATATCATTGTCCATTTTGAGAAGCAGCAAGGAGATGCGTCTTTCGTCATCTACCTACCTAATTTCTAAACAGTTATGAAGTTCCATATTTCTAGGATTCTAGGAAGTACCTAAACGTCGAAGTGTGACAAAACAAAGTTCCAAACGACCAACTGAGGCAATAAAACTCAGCTATACCCTACTAGTTTAAGTGGTACCAATATACCAGACTATAGTTTTGGTCAGAAAAACTTGAAATCTTTGAGAAAATTCATCTGAAGAAAAGGAAAACCTTTAAGAAAATAGAGCGTGCGTTGGTAATAGCCGAAACCTTTCAGCTGTGATTTTATTGAACTCTAAACCTCTTATTAATAAACCCGGATTAAATAACTTACGGGTAACTTACTCTACTTCTACTTGATCTACTTACTTATGTTTATTTTGCTGTGCCCGACAGGGTCCATGATTGTTACTTACCTTAGCTTATACATTGTGGAACGCAATAAAGATTTGAGTATTGAACTTAGGTAGGTAAAACGATCACGACTTGGTATTTTTTATTTAATAATACCGAATAATTATATCTAACTATCTGACCCAACAGACTTATCCTGTCCAAATAATACTAGTTCATACAAAAATCCCATAGAAAAAAGGACTTTCTGATTTCCAATTTTCCTTTCCCTAAATACCTGATTCGGACTATTACGAACATTTTAAAACAAAAAATAGCTTTCACGGCAAAAAATTCACGGAAGTATAATATGTACACTTATACAGGGTAGATTTTTGAGATGGGGCAGTAAAATCAAGTACATTAACCGTTGTAGCTATAGGAAATCGGCCTCAGTAGACTATCCTAAACTTTTTGAGACTAAGAGATTAAGTTTTTGAAAAAAAAAACTGTCTTTTTTGTAAAGCAGTCCTAGCTCTGGAGCTCCAATAAAACCCGAGATACAGCACTTCAAACATTGGCAATTTTTCCAAAAATATTCAAAATTGTAGTTTTAGCAGTTGTTTTAGTTTCTCTTCAGCATCATTCATTCGAGGATAGCTCTCATTCCCACCTGGAACAGAGTTGTCCCTTTACGTCTTCAGTGGTTGCGACATCACTTCTTCCCTTTTCTGGCAAGGGAAAACGAAAATGTTTGGCGTCCTTACTCCTTAAAGCGGACCTGATTGCCCAGATTCCGTTGTAGGTACGTGGGTAGCGAGTCATGCGTGCAGTTCTTGTGAAACCTATATAAAAGCAGATGAAGAGAATCACAGTGAGATTTTCAGTGGATGCCAGCCACATGGTCATTTTATCCACCAAAAAACGGGCCAAGTTGTCGGACCACGCACAATGAAGGATTCCGTAGTTAGGAGGTAGGTAATTTATCCCAAGAACAAACTTAACATTGTAGTTGAAATACATGCTCTCCCATACATTCCAACTGCAAATGTAAGTTGGTTGACTATTACTCTTTATCTTTTAAAGCCTACTTTTATGTGATAGTTTTCTTTTTAACTTCGTTATATATACCAACCACTGCCGTGATTTTTTTACATATTCAAATACTGGGGACACTTGATTCAAAGAAAAATTTATTATCGCTTAATATTACGCAAACAGATCCCTGAATCGAAATATGGTTTTCACAGACCCGCAATATTTTGAACGGCCTATCCGACTAGGGTTGCCAGGTCGTCTAACCTAATAGCCGGACAGACCAGCCAGTTTGGCCGGACATTTGGGTAAAAAAGCCGGCTCCGCCCGCGTGAATGTCGGTTATCGCGTAAAAAAGTAGCCTATGTCCTTTTCCATATCCCAGGCTATATCTCTGCCAAATTTCATGACGATCAGCTCAGCGGTTTAGGCGTGAAAACGTATTATACAGACAGACAGAGTTACTTTCACATTTATAATATTAGTATGGATGATTGAACTTTACACCCTGTTCCTCATACCTTTATAGTTTCAATACAAAGCTTCTATAGGATTCATAGGTAATTTCTAGGTTATTAACATTATATTTTTTTTAAATACCTGCACTGTCATTCAAAACGCTGAACGTAGTTTCCAGCAAACGCAGTCATGTGTCTTGTGATTAAGTACTCCATAATTGTCGTAGAATTTACAATGCATTGAAGTTTCCCAGCGATGCTATAATTTACGATCCTTGGCAGTTTTGTAGACGCACGGATTGATATGTTAGCAATTACGTGGCAATTATGGTAGTAACCGGATACAATACCTTGCTTGCTATTGGCTAACATAAAACCTCCATTCAAAGTTATATTTTTTTTAAAGTGAAAACTTCTTTAGGCGCCTTGAGCACTTTTTGGGTGAACAAAAATCATGGAACTCGCGTCAGCGTCACCGAACGCTTTCCATGAGCTATATGTATACTGTGTATATATGTGTACTTTTTGGGTGAAAAAAAAAAAAATCATGGAACTCGCGTCATCGTCACAGAACGATCGAAATTAATAATCTAATAGCTCAACGATACAATTCACAAGTTACTTAGTTTTCACTTCTATCAGCAGTCCCCAAAGACTGCCCCGTTTTTTTTTCTTCGGTATTCCTTCCTGTCATCTCAAAATAATATATTCAAAATTAGGTTATCGGTATCCGTTACTTTTGAAAAGTTGTATTTTTAAGATCATCATTTGACTAGCCTTTTTCCAACTGTGTTGGCTTCCAGTCTTAACGGATGCAGTTGAATACCAGTATTTTATATGGAGCGACCACCACAACCCATGGCAATAATTGGGTAATTACCATACCTCTTGGTAAGACTGGTTGTCAGACTTTCGGGCTTCTGACGACCCCTAACGACTGTCAAAGATCCAAGACTGACAGCCGAGATCAACGGCTTTACGTGCTTTCCGAGACACGGAGGGGTCGGTATTAAAAGATGGTCACCCATCTACGGACCAACCGCGACCAGCGTAGCTTATCATGATCGATCTGACCGATCCGATCATGATAAGCCTTGTGATTAAGTACTCCATAATAAAGTAAGATGCAAGAAGCAAAACCAAGTCCACAGAGAGTCCTCGGAAGGTTTCTTTTGTTTTTCTCTGCTACCTCGACATCGATCGCGCAGCGTTAGCAATGGCCAGTTTATAGGGTGATCCGTTGAGATGGATCAGCGGGGTAACTGTGTAACACACTTACAGTAGCAATGGGTTTAATTTTGATAGTTCAACAACTGTCAGTCGTATTCACGTTGAGCAGAGTTTTTCGAACATATGAAGCAATGGATTAGCAATATCTTTCAAAATCATTCAGATTGTCACGCAATTATGGTGCTGTTCATCAGTATGGACAATTCTGAAACTATTATTTGAGGTAGAGAAAATTGTTTTAAGGAACTATGAAAACTGTATTCTAAGATTTTCATTAGGTATATCATCCTCCTATTATTTAAAGTCGATATAAAACCCTAAGCCGAGTACCTACTTTCAATATTGTAAATCGATTTTATCGGAATGCAGATAGCCAAGACTTCCCGACTTCACTCGCGAATGTAGACGAGGGCCATAGCGTCACGCAATCCCGCCGTTTCGCAGCTCTAAAGCTACTTGATCGATACGGTCAAGTCATTTGGCGCGCTAACCGCTCACCGCGATTCACTTCGCGATTTATATCTAGGCGTTTATCGCTAAGTAGCTGGTAACACGCAAATCTACTTTCGGGCTGGACATTGCTCTAAAATTAAGTAACGTGGGCTTGAATGTTAGTTTAGCTTGGAAATTCCGATGGCATAACCTCAGTTATTTATTGGGATAGGTTTGTTAGAATGTTTTTCTTTTGTTTTATTTTATCGTCTATTCTAGTCGGTGGGGGATAGCTGATACATAATCATAACAAACAAAAAAAAAAAACATCTTAACAAAAACTATAAAAAAAACATAAAACAATGATTACACTAGTTAACATGAGTTTTGTTCATAAAATGGAATATACACGGTTACGTTACTTTGGGTATCTACATCTCGGAAAAAATATTTAAAAAAATCCAGCACGTCAGTTTTTTTAAATATTGATTAAGAAGATATTTACAAAAAAACTACATCTAAATAAACAAGAGGCAGTTAAAAATGGGTAATTTTTGCCTTTTTTTTCTAAATATTTTCATCTGTATTTCTCACAACAGACCAACAATAGTCACCTAACATATTTTGGTCCCAAAAACCTTGATAATTTTGCTCAAATGATTTTAAATCTTGGTGAAATCGCTCACCGTGTTCATGACTCACATTACCAAGATTTTGTGGAAAAAATTCTAAATGGGAATGCAAACAATGAATTTAGTGACATACATATTATGTACTATTTTTATTATTATTTATTTATTATTATTATTTTATTTTTTGAGTTAAAACTAAAAGTTTTTGTTAAACAAAAGTAACAATCGGTTACGTGGTTAGTTGGCTCTCTCCATATCATTGGCTTACCCAGTGATCTATTTTTACCTGAATACCAGGAGCTGAGGACCAATCTGCAATTAGTGCAAATTACATGAGGAACCCATTTTTTTTCTTGATTTGACACCAGAAACCTAAAATAATGTAAATAGGCTTCTTGCAATGGTTTTGTTATAGGGAATCCACGATTTAACTGAACAATTTTCACACAAACATAACAAAATCGATTTAGATGTATGTGATGTATGTGGTGTGAGTGTGATGTGTGTTTTATGTGTAGTTTACACACTTTAGATGACATTTTTATATAAAAATAAGACTTGAATGACCCAGTTGTTTACAAAAGAGAACGATAAACGTATTTACACAATTGAGGGTAGATAAAAAACAAAGACCTCTATATCTCAGAATTGTGACGTGCTACGAAAATTAAAAAATATTTTTTTAATTACCGTCCATAGCCTACATAAATAATTTGTTTCGTTTTATGAATGATGACAAGGTGTACCACTTAACGCTGTTTTCAGCTGCAACCCACGAGTGCCATACGCTATAATGTTGCGCAGTGGAGTCTTAGTAATAGGGTCCCGTTTTACTCTTTGGGTACGGAACCCTAAAAAGTAGTTATTTCTATGTTTTTTTATGCCCATTATTGTCCCATTACTGAGCAAAGGCCTCTCTACTCTCTTTCCACCTCTATGTCCTCTCCGTACAGAGCTGTTAAGGACCAATTTTTATTAGAGTCAAGCTCATCCCACCATTACCGTCTGGGCCTGCCGCGATGTCGTTTGCCAGTAAGCGGGACCTACTGGGCCGTAAGTTTGTCCCATTGATCGTCTGAAATGTATATAGTACTAGCTTTTGCCCGCGGCTCCGCCCGCGTGAATGTCGGTTATTCCGTATAAAAGTAGCCTATGTCCTTCTCCATATCCCAGGCTATATCTCTGCCAAATTTCATGACGATCGGTTCAGCGGTTTAGGCGTGAAAACGTTACAGAGTTACTTTCACATTTATAATATTAAGTATGGATACAATACCCAACACTACCCATAGTACGCCCACAGTTGTTAAAATATTCCTGATGATAATGAGAGAGGGTCAGCTCACACCGAGACGCGACGCGACGCGACGATACTGGAAGAGGCCAGTGATTTCGCGCTGCGCCGCGCGCCGCCGCGAGACGCATCGCAACGTCGCGCGTCGCGAGGCGCATAGTAAAATCGTTGGCAACACGACGCCTCGCTACGCAGCAAGACGCCGCGCGGCGCAGCGGAACGCGCCTACATTCGCCACGTGCAGTCTACCATTTGCAAGCGCATCATCGGCTGCGCCTCACGGCGTCGCGCGGCGTGGCGCGGTGTCACGCGGCGTCGCGCGTTTTCGTGATGCGCAGCGCCGCTCTTGCACGCCGCTGCGTCGCGATGCGTCGCTCTACGCCGCGAGGCATCACGAGGCGCAGCGCTGCATGTTGCAACGTATTCTAAATTCTCACAATGAAATGTGTATCTTTTCGTGTAGAAAATAAAGTTATATTTTGAGTCGCTCTTTTAAAGTGTGCGCGCAGCGTCGCGTCGCGTCTCGGTGTGAGCTAACCCATAAACGTACCTTATCCGCCATATTAATAATAGAAAATTATTTTTTTCTCTTTTAAACCAAACTAAGTCTTGATAGCTTCATATGATTGATTATTAATAAACAAAGATTATACTGATATTTTACAAGCATGAAAATATATACATTAAAGTCATTGGACCAATCAGAATTCTAGAAAGAGACAACTACGGGTCACACATTGTTTGTATGGGTCATTCTCTGGACACTCATTATTTGGTTGACTTCGGTGGCAATTTTTTTTACATTTAGGCATATCTCACATGAAATATCAAATCTAGAGTTAATTTAAAACATATTAGTAGTACTGTAGATTTGATATTTCGTGTTAGTTACGACTAAATGTAAAAAAAAAATCCACCGAAGTCAACCAAATAATGAGTGTAATATAATATGTGAGTGTCATTATTTTGAGTGTAATCAAGTCATAACTAACATGAAATATCAAATCTAGAGTACTACTAATATGTTTTAAATCAACTCTAGATTTGATATTTCATGTTAGATATGTCTAAATGTAAAAAAAAATTGCCACCGAAGTCAACCAAATAATGAGTGTCCTGAGAATGACCTATTTTCACTACACAACTGAATACGAAACGCTCAGTCCATTCTCTATGACTATGACACAGCCAAATGGGTTCGAGATCTAACGCTGGCCATACACTTGGTGAATTTGTAAAAATATTCGCGTTGTTACGCTAATACAAAATGAACTTTATTATAAGTAGAATGGGTATGTTTTGTTTTGCTAAAATAACGTGAATATTTACAAATACTCGAAGACGTCGAAAAGGCAGACGGCAGAGGAGGCAGAGGTAGACTGGGCGGTCGGATGATTAAAGAAACTATGTAGTATTCGCTAAGTAAACTGGACTATTGGGATCTTTGTGTTGTGTTTCCTATCCTATCGTTATCTAACCTTAAACAAAATGAGTCAATTGAAGCTCGTAACAATTCAATTGCTTCAAATTAACGTTGTAATAGGTATATGTGTCCTGGGTAAAAAAAAAAAAAAAACTGTTTAGTCCGTCAATCAGATAATACAAAAATATTAGACACGTATTTTTTGCTTTATCATATTAATAAAAAATTGCTTAGACAAAACACATTAAACTTCGGGAGTGGGGGCTCGTTACATCACAGCTACGTATAAAATCTACTGAGAAGTGACGTCATGCCACATTTGAACTCAATATATCGCCGTAATGTTTGGATTACGTAAAAAAATAAAAAATACGTGTCCAATATTTTTTAATAATCTACATGACGGACAAAAAATATTTTTTTAGTCATCATCCCTATTACTGCATACTCCCGTGAACAAAAACGTGTCTGTTTATGACTGTATGTAGGTACTCATCTTTTTCCGGGACAAATATAGAAGTACCTGGGAGCGGTACTTCCCATTTGTAATCATAATTTGTGCTATTTACAGGCAGCACTTTGTCTTCGTCATAGGTCTCATAAATTCTTGACAATTCTAGGTCTTCAATAAATCATAAGAAATACATGAAATTCAAATTATATATTCTTATTACTTAGTTAACATATCGCTGTGTACTTAAGCGCAACAGTTGATAATAAACATACACAATACACAATAAACATATCACTTTACAACAATGTTTGAACAAACTTCAAAACAATACTTTATACTGCCACTTTCAAAACAACATGGAATGCTAAACTACTCTGAAGAGGGTTATTTTTAAACAAACTTATCACAAAAATGAAGTGGCAATTGACAACATACTTGTCATTGTAAAATGAACTTTAATACTTACACATAAAGATAAAAATGCAATATAATAAATAATTTGGACAGACGATGATAATACAGCCTTACATTGTAAGAAGCCGATATAATTTCTAGAATAATATCATATTTATCAACACTCCTATATGCAGAACAATGAGGATGAGTGTTTGCATACATAGTATACATAGAACCAATAAAATTGTGACGCTAAGCGGGGAACAACTTAAGTACCAGAGAA
Organism: Dryobota labecula; assembly: GCA_947523025.1. Taxonomy (NCBI): domain Eukaryota; kingdom Metazoa; phylum Arthropoda; class Insecta; order Lepidoptera; family Noctuidae; genus Dryobota; species Dryobota labecula. Next base: position 8,831,204 of record OX383292.1, read on the forward strand.
AATAATATAAAATGTATGAGTACCCTTGACCGATAAGCTAAGAAATGGAAGGTAGTTTTACGCTCGCGACTTGTCTGATTTGATAAACTTGTCGAGGTCTGCATCACTGGCGGGGTCGACCTGGGACAGCTGTCTGAAGCTCTCGTCATCCACAAAGCAAATCTCGTGGCCGTCGGGGTCGGCTAGAATGATGACTCTAACAGTGGCCTTGCCTGGGGTGTCCAGCGATATCAACGGCGTAAGGATGGTGCCCTTCGCCGCCTGAATTTTCTGGTCGATGATCGTTTGCTCTTCGAAGGGGCACGAGAACGCGATGCGACCATACGCCTTCGCGCGGTTTACTGGCCCACCTGGAATTGCATTAAATTATACATTAGTATCATAATCGCTTATAATGTTGCTAGAACACAGGCACAGTAACACAGGCCTCCTCTCGGTGAGTCAGGTTGGCAGATCAGATGTCATATGTCTTCGCATTGTTGGTTCTAGGACATGCCGGTTTCCTCACGATGTTTTTGCTTCACCGATTTGAGATTACATTAATAAGTTATTATAGTACACAAAGCTTCATTAAGTCCTTACCCCCCCAAAAGACATATGCGTTCAAATCCGTGATAGGCCCAATTTGGTTTTTGTATTTTGCAAAAACATGTTATTACAATTAATGTATTGTTTTAGTGAATAAATAAGTATTTTCTGTTTTAAATATTGTGTTTATTCAATAAAAAGTTAATACTTTTATTTTATTAATGCATATAATGACAAGCAACAATAAGCTTAACATTTACGAAGACCTGCAACGTCTAAGTAGTCCAGAGGTTTCAAGACCGCTTACCGTGCATAATATTGGAGGTTCAAATCCTAGGCACATGTGTTTTCTTTCTATTCTAATATAAATATAAAGAAAGAATTTAAAAATCATGAAAAATAAAATATTTTGATAATCATTTAATAATAATATTTATTATTGCTATTATTAAACAAAATTTCGATCTTAATTTACTAAAAAATATATATATTGTAAAGATAATAATTTATATTATCTTTACAATCTTTTTATTTATATTTTCTTTAATATATATTTTTTCTTTTTGTAAAGTTCTTTGTTTTATTTATTTTTTTATTGGAAAAATTTGATAATACACTGTTATCATTAGTCATTACATATTTTGCCACCTAACACAAACGGGTTCCTAGACAACGTTGTAGTTATAATTTGAGGGTATGGATTAATTTTTATAAAGAAAACGTAAGTAAAATTAATAGATACCCTCAAATGATAACATCCATCGATTAGACAGAGACCTAAAGATAAACTACTTGGACGATACTGGATAACAATTTCAACGCAATTCTCATGGGCTCGCTGGCTAGTCTGTCAAACTGCCGGTATGAGGATGACGACATTCGGTAATGCGATGGTTCGAATCCAAGTCGAACTAGTAAACTCTTTTTGAAGTATTCTTTAGATTATTCGTAAAGAATTCAATATTGTAGCAGTGTAACATTTTAATACTTGAGGGGTTAGGACATAATGACGCTGTGTGTACATTGTGATTCAAGGGTGGAAAGTAGGTTATTGCAAACGAGCTGTCATTAACAAGCCCGAGCCGTAAGCGAGGGTTTTTAATGACACGAGTTTGCAATAACCTACACACCTGTGTGTCACACGACGTGTTTCATTACAGTTGTGGGAAATAGTAAACAAAAAATCAATATATCACATAAAAAATTAAAAATTTCTGAAAATGGCGCGTTTGTGGAACTGGACATATTTTTTTTTTTACAACGAAAACAGCATAAACAGCTTATTCGATTTTCGACAAATGTTGATGTGAAAATAATTAAATTAAAACTGGTATATATTAAACAACCATTTAAATGACTTGAGAATTCAATGCTAAGACGTACGGATGCCTATGCAAAAGATTTAATTTTCGAATCATAATTTATAGCCTCTGGAAGTACGTCATGTTTAACAAGAGTACAAAAAAATGTGACCTTTTATTCTTATAGCTGGATTTTTAAATCAAAGTTGCAGATATTATTGCAGGCTGACTTTGATCAGAATACTAATGAAAACCTGGCCGACAACATGTCGCTTACCCAAAAGTAGGACAGCCAGTTTTGACTTATGAAATCGTTTCGGTTGAAAGTTAGCTATAGCATCGAGGTGCGCTTTTCAGATATTTTAACTTAAAAGTTGTAAAGTTTGGACGCTTCGTATTTATCGAGTTTAGTAGGTATGACGTGACAAAAATATTCGTGTTGACATTATGAAACTCTGCTATAGAACTTCAAAAAAGAACTATAGAATAGATTATTATTTATTGTTGCTACAGGAAGTTTTTCCATATAAAGCTGGTCAAAATAATCTATACAAATAAATAAAATGGAAGTGTCTGTTTCTAATGTCAAAACAACCGATTTTTTCTAAACGCATATGAAAGTATATACGGTACTTATAACAAAAATACAATTTAAAAAAAATGTCATTATGTCTGTTCCGGCTAATCTCCGAAACGGCTGGACCGATTTTAACGGCAGATAGCTGATGTTATAAGGAGTTAATTAGACTACTTTCATTTTAGAAAAAGTCACGCGGACGACGCTGCGGGCAGCACGAAAGAAAGGCACAGTACAAAAGAAAACTGGTGCATTTTCATCGATCTCCTAGTTTTCGGTACCCATCCGAATAAAGGCTCGTGCAGACTCGTGCGATATCGCAGGCGCGACAGGCAGCGACAAAGAAATAGTGCTACTAGTGTCGCGTTGCGCCCGCGATATCGCACTAGACTGTACGAGCCTTAACCCTGTATAAATTAATAGGTAGGTACGTACGTTAAATTATTCGTTCGTCGGTGATACCACGTTTTGCAAAGTCGAAAGAAATAATCAACAATGATAAAAGATTTTCCTAGGTAAATAGGTACTTCAATATCAATTACCGTCCACATGTAAGATTGTATCAATCTCTACATGTGTAAGGGCCAAGTACGAATGAACCAAATCATTTGTCGATTACTTTTTTTTTTTTTTTTTTTTTTTATTCAAAATCTGTATTAACAATAACAAACAAAATCTGCCAAACTGCATAACAGTTTGTCGGCAGTTGTTTTCGTCTAGCAATGGATTACAAGTTTTGAAAATTAATGTGCTAAAACTTAATGCTTAATGTGCTATGTAAACTATAAAATAATATACCTACAGTCGAAGACATTTCCGCAGACGTGAGGTTGGTTGGTCTAATCTTTTCCTTTGTCAGATGCGTGGATATGTAAATCTAGGTATCACACGGCTGCCACGCGGCGTGGTAGTGCTAACAGGTGCATCATCTTAAATAGATTTGTAGGTAGGTACCCACTTTCTGTTGTCTACGTTCCGTCTGATAAAACACCTGAAGATAGCGTCAATCTGACAAAGGAACGCATGGTATTGTCGTGATAAAATATGTTTGGTCATCATTATAGAGTCATGTTAATTATTAGGTTAGTGGTTAGATCATTTAGGTACTATGTCACATCCAACCAAGATTCTAAAACGCATTGCGATGTAGTGTTCCATTTTCTAAATATGTGATTTTGATGTCCTGTAGGTACCAACTCCTGCATTGGGGTGAAAGTAAACATGTCGGTGTCGAACGGCGCTGTTAAATGTCCGGTGTTAACTTATGTGCTCACACATAAAGAAACAGCTAAAACATGTAACCGTTTCTTAAACCTGTAGTGATCTATACCGGGAGTCGGGCTCGAAAACGAGTTAATTTATGCAAGTACTAGCATAAAACTTAATATGCACGGATGACGCAATATGAGTGATAAACTACTGTTCAAAGGCATATACAGTTAAAAGAAGACACAAACAGGATTTAAAATTATAAAAACGCCTCCTCCTTGGATGGAATAAAGAAAAATCACGAATTCAAATCGTTAGCAGAACCAAAGAAAAAATATTGTTAACAATCGAGAATGAGATGCAAACATAAGTCATCACGCTTATTGTTTCTTAAAAATACCTAATCATCTTTTGTTCCGCTGTTTATTCTAAGAAAACACGTAGCATCCAAAGATATGTACTAAAATAAAACATGTTTGCTACATGAATACACAAGTACTTACCGATGTCAACTAATTCCAATTTAGCTTGTTGGTCGCCGAATCCAAGAGTGACTGTCTTATTTGTTTTCTCGAAGATCTTCAGACTGAGTAGACCATTCCAGTAGGCGATGGACTTCTCCAAGTTTGAGCTGGCAAGGGACACCTTAACCACTGGATCTGTGGATAATATTTTTTACAATTAATATGTCTTCTTCTTTCGAATCGGTACGAACTACATAAGAACAGTGTACTTATGTATGAATATTAATAAACAGTGAGCAAAATGGTAGGGCTGATAAATTCCCAAAATTAAAAAAAGGTATACGGTGTATAGGTACCTACCATTTAAATCCAATAATATTATAACTGGTGTTATAATATTATTGGATTTAAATAATAATATAAACACCCATGACGAAAAATTTGTTTATTTTCGGTGGCGCCATCTTGAATTTTGATTTTGACCTCAGTTTTGTTATTCAAAGACCTCGAAGCCATGAAAACAACACCCATGACGAAAAGTGAGCAAATTTTCGGTGACGCCATCTTGAATTATGATTTTGTCCCCATTGTCGTCGTCAATGCAAGTGTCCCTGGGCCTCAAGTCTGCTATTATACTAGAATGGTCTCTTCATTGTGAGTTTTTGACAGATTTGCCATACAAACACTGTCAAATACTTACAATGGCGAGACCATTCTGACACTATTGTAATACCAGACTTGAGGCCCAGGTCTATTCGCGGAAGTGTCTTTCGCGGACATGCCTTTCGCGCAAGTGTCCTGCTGCCGTTTTACTTAAGAAACATTTAACTGATCCTCTATAAACTTTTTGGCTTCTAATGATGGACCCTTTTTTCATAACCGAGTCTCTTTTTAACTTCCTGGCCTTTTCTCATAGTTGGTCGTAGTAACTAAGCTAGGGTATACTTATCATATAATCGAATTAAACTCTTATTTTAATATAACTTCATTTTTATGTTGACTCATAGTATTAATTCTCACATATTACGAGGGGCGTTCAATGTATTCTCGGTATGGGGGTGATTTACTAATGATGTGGGTAATTTGACTAATTATTTAATTACATTATCTGAGGATATCAAGGTAACATTTCATAAAGTTGTGATCATTAGTTTGCTAGTTATCCTTAGTCAACGACAGCTGGAATGGCTAATATGACAATGTTGAACAAAATCGAGCGAAGAGATGGTGGCTGTTTACCAAGATTCCGCACCTTTGTTATGTACGGTTCAAAAGTGGTCAAGTTAATTTAAAAGGGGCACACAGAGTATTGAAGACGACACTCACTCGGGCGGCTCGGTTACTGCCTCTACGGAAGAAAACGTTAAAAAGTTGAGAAGCTTATACTGGAGGATACCCGAATGCGTTGCACCTCTCCGTTGCTACCGTGCGTACTATTTTTCATGACCATGATTGCTCACGGCGCATCAAAAACAAGTGCGAATCGAGTGTAGTTTTTAGAGCCCTGTGGTGAAGTTCCATCAAGTATTTTCGATCGAATTGTTACTGGAAATAAAACGTGAGTTCATCATTATGACCCTGAAAGTAAGCAGGCGTCCATGTATTGGCACAAAAAGGGTAGATACTGCCCCCACTAAGAAATTTAAAGTCGTTCCATTTGTCGGAAAAGTCATAGCCACATTGTTTTGGGACTCAAAGGGAACCTTGCTGATTGAGTACACAAAAAAGGTGAAACCATAAACGCACCATCCTACGCATCCCCTTTATGAAATCTACGGGAAGCAATTAAAGAAAAAAGACGGGGTAAACTGGACGCCGCCGGTGTGTAAGCTTCTTCACGACAATGCCCCGGTCCACTCAGCGCGTGTTTCCAAGGCTGCTGTACGAGATGCAGACCTAGCCCCAAGTTATTATTATTTGTAATTTGAAAAAGACCTTCGTGGGAAATGATTTTCCAACGATAAAGAGCTCAAGGTGGCAATAAATGCGCATTTTTTCAGAGAAGGTAGGAAAGTTAGTTTTTACAGGGTATTGAAAAGTTAATTTCGAGATGTAATCAATGCATTGAGTGAGGTAATGGGGATTATATTGAAACATATCATATGTTTATATTTCGATGGTGTTCGAATTGACTAGGTATAGTTTATACCGAAACCGCCAAAGATCTAAGTGTAATTATTGACTCGAATCTTTCTTGGCATGCTCAGGTCAATGAGGTCAGTCAAAAAGTACATTTCTCCTTTCATTCGCTGAAAAGCCTTCAGTCTCCAAAACTGGGTATTGAAATTTTGACACAAACACTTATTCAGCCGATTTCAGATTATCGCCAACGCCTGCTACGTATGTAGTTGCTACTGAGGAGCTATTAAACAAGCTTAAGCGCTTGCAAAACTTGTGCATTCGCTTTGTTTTCGGTCTTCGAAAGTATGACCATGTTTCTCACCTTCGCAAGGAACTCAAGTGGCTCCCAGTTCACCTTCGCAGGAACACTCGAATTTTATTTTTCCACTTCGACATCTTACACAACCCGTCTTAACCTATCTACGTGAGCGTTTTTCTTACGCTCGCCCTAGCGACGCACCGTGTAGATCACACCTTAGATCCCTCTTTAAATTTTATCCTCATAAAACTAGCTACTATTCTTATTCCTTCTCTGTCCATGCTGTAAGATTGTGGAACTCACTTCCGCCTAGCATTCACGATTTAAATACTGTGTCTGTATTCAAATATCGAGTAAGAGTTCCTTTTCGTGCTGACACCGAGACTACGTTGAATGTCCCCTCGTAGTTTTTAATACATTTGTGTCTAATTTATATGGTAGCTAGCAGCCATTTTAATGTTTATTTCTTTTAGACACGCCACTTAGTTATTGTTAATCTATGATAATATTAGTTGCTTACAGAATGCTTCAATTTCAAGACTATGTTAAATGGTGTATTTATTTAATAATTATATTATTTTCAACAGACTTTTTTTCTTCATTAGGACAGAATTAAAAATATGACTTTCAGGCAAAGATCGTGTCGGTTGTACACAAAGCTCCATTAAGTCCTTGCCCCCCCAAAAGACATGTGCGTTCAAATCCGTGATAAGCCCAAGTTGGTTTTTGTATTTTGCAAAAACATATTATTACAATTAATGTATTGTTTTAGTGAATAAATATTTTCTGTTTTAAATATTGTTTTTATTCAATAAAAAGTTAATACTTTTATTAATGCATATAATGACAAGCAATAATAAGCTTAACATTTACGAAGACCTATACAACGTCTAAGTAGTCAGGAGGTTTCAAGACCGCTTGCCGTCATAATATTGGAGGTTCAAATCCTAGGCACAACATGTGTTTTCTTTCTAATATATAGAAAGAATTTAAAAATCAAGAAAAATAAAATATTTTATTAATCATTTAATAATAATATTTATTATTGCTATTATTTAACAAAATTTTGATCTTATTTTACTAATATATATTTACAATCTTTTTATTTATATTGTCTTTTATATAATTTTTTCTTTTTGTAAAAGTTCTGTATGTTTTTTTACTTTTTTTATTGGAAAAATTTGATAATACACAGTTATCATTAGTCATTACATATTTTGCCAACTGACACAAACGGGTCCCTCAACAACTTTGTAGTTATAATTTGAGGGTATGGATTAATTTTATAAAGAAAACGTAAGTAAAATTAATAGATACCCTCAAATGATAACATCCATCGATTAGACAGAGGCCTAAAGATAAACTACTTGGACGATAGTGGATAACAATTTCATCGCAATTCTCATGGGCTCGCTAGCTAGTCTGTCAAACTGCCGGTTTGAGTATGACGACATTCGGTAATGCTGAAGGTTCGAATCCAAGTCGATCTAGTAAACTCTTTATGAAGTATTCTTTAGATTATTCGTAACGAATTCAATATTGTAGCAGTGTAACATTTTAAAACTTGAGGGGTTAGCACATAATGACGCTGTGTGTACATTGGCGTGAAGTTTTCCGTTTGTTATGAAAGCGTCCCTTAAGGAATCATGCGGCCATCACATGATTCGCACTCGACGCATGGTTACTGACGGTAGTTTATCCACAAAACAATCATATCATCACACGATAAAAAACATCTCAGACAGTGATGTTCCAGCAGAGTGTTTTATCTTATCAATACACAATAATTATCATAGATGACGATCACTCTGTATGGTAAACAAAACTAACTTAGTCATGTCTATCGCACCTTTATTTCGAAACCGTTACTAAACGAAATTTTTACGAATTTTCGAAATTAATTTAAAAATATTTTTTTTTTTACGAAAAATTGTAAATTATTTCTCCTGTAAAATTTAGTTTTTTTGTTTAATAACGGTTTCGAAATGAAGGTGCGGACATGTATGGTACTTGTACATGTATAATTTGCATGAAATCACCATGATAAGTAAACTTTTCCAATAGGAACTGATATTCTAGATGTATATATTCTTCTAGAGTATTTTAAAATTCAGTAAACTATTGATAAACACTTTTCATTTTTTTTTATTAAGAAGGAATTTGATAGTTGCAGATCCTAACTTAATATTATAAATGCAAAAGCAAGTTTGTTTGTTACCTTTTCACGCCTAAACCACCGAACCAATCATCCTGAAATTTTTCATATTACGTTGTCAGGTGTACAGAAACGGACATAGGGTACCTTTCATCCCGAAAAAAAGTAATGTTTTAATTTAAGTGCCAGCGAAGCCGCGGGCAAAAGCTAGTTTTTAATCATTTCTTCTTACTTCAATAATATTAAAGCATTCTGCGTGCCCAATCGGCTTAGTTGGCTCAGCTAGATCTTTTTGCTGGATAAAAAATTGAAGTAATAGATTTTTTGCTTTATCTTATTTCAATACTGGAACTCACCTCTGTCAACAGGTTGTGGTTTGTCAACAATGAAGAACTTGTAACCGCCGGGAGCTTCAACATATTTGACTCCATTTTGTTCCTTTACGGGCCAGTTGTTGGCAGCGGCCCTCTTGAGACTCTCGCTGGACTGGACTGTGAGGCCGATGAAGTCATTGCCTGTTTCGTAGTGTGTGATACCGTAGTTGTATGTAAGCTCCACTACGAAGTGCGAGTCTTCTGGTCCGTAACCAACCATGGTCTTGCTCCATCTGTTTGCGTATGGCCTAGAAATAAAAGTAATAATTTAATATCATGTATTGTCTTTCGGAGCTTTTAATTTTACATTAATAATATATTTTATTTATTATTTATTAAAACTTTATGCACAAGTAAAAAATTTACTGTACAAAGGCGGACTTAATGCCAGAGGTATTTTCTACCAGTCAACCTTAGGGTGATGCAGAGACAAAACATGGCAGGTGCAATATAAGGGATAGATAACTCGAAAACGGAAAAATAAATATATACTAACACATACATACATAAATACATAAATATAAGAAAAATAAACAGTGTCAGATGAAATAACGATTGGTAGGGGAGAAAACGAATCAGCGCTGGGATGATTCAGCCAACTTCTTACGAATATGTTCACGTGCCTTCACTTTAAATGATAACCAACAATAATATTTATATCCGATAATATATCTCATAAAAGGCTGGATTTTTGAGATGGGGCAGTAAGGGCTGGTACAGTCAGCTGCAGAGAAACCTCACCCCCTAGCAATGAATAAATACATTGCTGTACCCAAAGTCTCTAATTCAGATAATTTATGTAAACAAAGTAATGTCGAGAAATGTCACTGTCAAAATAACAGGACAGTGGTGCAAAACATTTTATCATTTTTTTTTTTTTCGTAATTAATCATCTATGAAATTATAGTGAAATAATTATAAGAACTATGCAAACAAAATACCGTTGCCAAACAATATTTTATGTAGTGTGTCGGAGACACGGCCTATAATCGTCATAATCAGCCTTTTTAAGTCCACTGCTAGACGTAGGCCTCCCAAATCTATCGATTCCACGAATCGATTATTAAATTAATTGATTATTTAATCGATTTCCACTCGAAACAGTTTACAGCCGTTTTCATCCAAAATGTGGCTAGATATGCTACATACAATATGAATCTATGAATGAGAGTTTTAATATTAGTGCTGTTAAGATGTAAAAAATGTGAAAATGTTTGGATCTCCTGCATTGTTACCAGTATCATAAAATATTTTATACCAGAAAATCTTCTTTTTTTAATAACTTTGTTTAAAACCGTAAATTTATAAAAATAATTACGCGATGATTATTTTTGAAATATTATTTCTTAAAATCAGTACTTAAAAGAAAATAGACCCTTTTTTTCGCCATTTTATGTGAATTACCATTACGAAGATATTTTTTTGATATGTTATCCCCTTTGTTTACATAAATGATCTGAATTTGAGACTTTGGGTATAGGGAGTGAGATTTCTCTGCAGCTGACCGTACATTAACCATTGTAGCTACTACAAAACAGTGTTAGGAGACTGTCCTTATTTTTTTTGAGAAATTTTGATCCCCAATCACAGGTTTAAAAAAAAATAATGTACAGTCAGCAAGAAAATGGAACATATTCACAAAAAAAAAAAACTTTTTTGATGTCAATCGATCCATTGGATCCATTGATCAAAAAAAAGTTTTTGTGAAAATTCCCATTTTCTAGCGGACTGTAATTTTATTTTAAAATATGTGAATAGGGATTCTCAAAAAAATAAGAGACTGTCCAGTGACGGGCAGTAACTTACTGCCCCGTCTCAAAACTCCAACCTGTATATAACACACATTAACTTAGTTTCATATTAATATGTTCTAGGCTACATGAACTTTCATGAACTGGTTTTTGTTAAATACATAACATTTATTCAAACACTTTCCAAATATTTTTGGAGCTATCTATTACTTACCCATTGCAAGCAGCTTCACATCCCTCACTGAACTCCTCATGTCTTAGGACCTGCAAAAAAGAACATATTATTATAAACTCAGTTCCAGCCTCCAACCTCTGACGAAATTAAAAATTAAATAAAGATTTTTATCATCATAAAAAAAAAATATGCTTGAAAAACTCAAGAGACATTCCTAAAAATAAGTATTTTTATAACTAACAATCTGGGGGCCAAGTCTACTAATGTACAAACGTTGCAATGGTCTCTTCATTGGTGAGTTTTTGACAGATTTGCCATACAAACACTGTCAAATACTCACAAAGGCGAGACCATTCTGACACTATTGTAATAGCAGACTTGAGGCCCAGGACAGCTGCCCCCTGTTTGTAATTTCTAAATGCATATGAAAGTATATACAGTACCTATAACAAAAAACAATTTTAAAATTTTGACATTTTTGTGTCTGTCTGAAAGAAAAAACTAATATTTTTCTGTCAGTCGTTCTGTTTCTGTTCCTGCTAATCTCCGAAACAGCTGGACTGATTTTGGCGGGACTTTTACTGGCAGATAGCTGATGTTATACGGAGTAACTTAAGATACTTTTATTTTAGAAAAAGCCACGCGGTCGGAGCCGCGGTCGGAGCCACGGCCAGCAGCTAGTACTTAATAATATTGATTTATTTATATAAAGGAGAACCAACAGCTTTATCAGAAGGATAACAATTGTATATGAAACATGAGCCAATTACAGGTTCTCACAGGGAAAAACAGAAAAAGCAGTAAAAATTAGTTTTCGTTTCTATCGTGCTAATTTAGGATCACTAATTAGCACGATAGAAACGAAACGATAGACATATATTAAATGTACAATAAGTACTATGCACTTCTAAAGAAGTCAGAGTTCAGCTGGGTGCGTGCAGAATAGGTTTTGGTGATAAATGGGTCAACTGAGAACTCTTTACAAAGAATATTAAAGTGCTCACTCGCTCGCACCATGTATGAGTTTTGCCTGTAGTTAGATGAGGAAAAAGGAAAGAGAGATAGGTGGATTAAATCTAACTGATCGCTGGGGTACACTGAAGCGCAGTTTATGCAGGAGATCAGGACAGTCAATTTAATTGGAAATAATTTTTTAAAGTAAAGTGCAATCTGCAAGTCGACAATGATTAATAAGTGGCTGTAAATGAAATTTCTTGCAAAGACTAAGGTAACTATCAGAAATCAGAATGGTATGGTATACGCAGCCATAAACAGAGAAAATGAATAAATCTTTTTTGTATATTTTCAATACAATCAGTGTATTTGCCATAACACGGATTCCAAATTTGGGACGCATATTCAAGATGACTTCTCACAAAAGAGCAATAAAGAATCTTAAGGGTTGATGACGAATAATAGAGAAGTATGGAAGAAAAAAGACATGTTGGGCCGACCTCAAATACCTAAATTGGAATAAAGGGAGGAGAATGATGATGATAGTTAATAATATTATAGTTTACAGTACATTAATAACATTTTGTTGGAGTTTACATATCAAGCATTAACCCAATTAAGAAATGAACTTAACAGGTTCACTGTCTGTGTAGCAGACACAATAATTAGACAATCATCATGACACATATGTGTCATGGTACTGTGAAAGGGTTAATTATCTTTGAACAATATAACATGGTTATTTATTTAAAGGAAAATTATTTTGAATATTTTGGGTATAGATAAAAACATGAAGTGTAATATTAACTTACTTTATTAAATGTGAACGGGTTAATATGTGTTATTATGTGAATTTAATTGGAGGTAGCCATTAATAATAATAATGTTGTCTGACACATAGTCATTTGCTTATTAAATTGTGTAATTGCTTTGATAATTGAACATTGTAACATGGTTAGTCATTTATTTAAAAGTAAATTATTTTATAAATATTACTTATTTTTTATTTTTTTATTACTACCTACATAAAGTGTCTGTTTGATCAATAAAAAAAGAATACCCTAGGTTTATATTCATATATTGAGTTGTACTTACTTATTATAATACTATACAGGTAATTAAAATACTCTTCTTTTAAATGTTGTTCTTAATTGCCCTCTTATTGATGATTTATCGAAAGAAATAGAAAAAAATCAAATTATATGCGCATATTAAGTCATTTAAATTAATATAATGCACATGATTTGGTAGCAACTCTTCTGCAACCAAATGATAGATTGTACTATTGCGTACTAACCAAAGGACTAGATTCAACTTGCGTAAGGAAATAGGTGTAAATTACATAGAATAGTGTGTTAGTTCATTAGCGGGAACAATGACTGTGAATTATGTCATCATTAACTTCACTTAAGTTTTAGTTCCAGTTTACAGCATTTACAAATAATGATCTTAAATTGCCGGCGAGGTAGGTGTATCATGAATAGTGTCGAAGGATGTATGTGTGACCTTGGTCACAGTTGTAATATTGAAACCAGTATTTAGTTATGCTTTATGATTTCTCATTTTCTAACAAACATGTTAACAAAATAGTTCATATGTATTATTCTGATATCTTACCTTCATTCCTAAGATTTCTCTGTAGAATTTCGCAGTCAGAGTTCTGTCGGCGACTTTGAACACGAAATGTAGAGCACGGCCGTTAATCATCTTGAGTTTCTTACAAATTACTGAGATTACTGAAATTTATACGTAAGTACTGTATACTACAAACGTAGATAAAACTATTTATTATTAACTATAAAAGTTTTTTAATTAAAAAAACGAAAACATGTACGAAACACCCCGCATCTAGGCACGCACTGTCACTAATGTCAAATTGTCGAGTCAACTAACTAGCAATGTCAACTTGACAATGAATGAATCTACAAAAAAGAGTTGCCAACTATTTCATCATCATCTTTTAAGATTTTAGCTTATTTTGATAAAATGTGATGATGTAATTTTTCACAACAGTGGAGAAGTCCCAAGCTATCTAATCTCCTGGAATTATGAATGACACTTTATTTAGCTTAATCTCTTTAAATGTGGTAATAAACTAACGGCTAATTGGTCGGAACTGTGCGATTAACTTTACTATACCCATAGGTATATCTCTTAATTTAAATAATACTGGGGCTTTGTCAGAATTACGTAGGTATCTACCAATGAGGAGGATAATTAATCACATAGGTAATTCTCCTGACCTACCTACCAACCATCTCCGTCACGCACAGTAATTTATAGGATACAAGAAGACAAGATTTACATACAAAATAAATAAATAAAATGTCACTCAGTTGGTGTAATTAGTGTATACCGTTCACGTTCAGGACAAATAAATAATATCCAAAGCAGTACCTAAACTAAAATTGAACCCGCTCAATGAGTTTGAAATTATCTTAATGTGAAGAGTAGGTAAGTTAATTGGCAACATTGCTAGGGTTGGCATTGTCAAGACCATTACCCGTAGCCATTGCCCTTATAAACTATTGCCCACTTTTTTGGTTATCGTCCGGCAGGGTTTAATTAAATGCTTTCCCTTATTATCCCTATAATATTGCTTGTCGCTCGACACACACGCAGTGACCAATTGTAATAGGAGGTACGGTGGCCAGCACATCAAGTTACCACAAACTGTAAAATTTTCTCGTTCGATTTAGTACTTAAACGTTATCATTTTAAAGTTTAAAATCGTTTGGAGAAATTTGACAGTTTCGTGTAGCTTGATGTGCTACTGGCCACTGTACTTACAAATTCCATAGCAGGATCTTTGTTCGCCAGCGACTCGCTAGCGATTTCAAAATCTCACGTCCTCCCTGTGGTCCACCCACAGATTTGGCCGTTACGTCTTAAAAGACCGATCCGAAACCCGCTCTGTGCAACGCCTGTTAGGGCATATCCCTGGGAAGACTGTGAAGGGGTCTCCCCGAAATCGAACTGTGCACCGTCTTCCCTGAGGTCACTCGGTGGGCCGACAGAGTCCCCATTCTGACCGCCAGCGGACCCCAAATTGCCGCCTGCCTATGTGATGCAGGTGGGGTTCCAGCGTGTTAGGCGTCGAGGCGGTTGCCTCCCCGATGCCTTCTCCGAGCAGATCTTTCATGACCCTGCTCGGCAGACATCTTCTGGACCATTACGGTCTCACAAAAGGAGACCATTCACTGAACAGGTCTCACCCGATCCTGGCAACGAGGACCCGTTGTTCAGAAGCCCACGCAATGCACTCCTCGAGCGTGTGTTCAGAATCGAAGCCGCCTCTGCAATGGTGGCAACTTGCCGTGGCCTCTCGCCAAATCCTGTTCAGGTACTCACCGAAGTAACTGTGTCCGGTCGGCACCTTTATGTGACTCTCTTTTCAGCTAGGCTTCGAGTGCGGCTTTAACGCGCCTAGGCGTAATTTTCCGCTGGTGCAGCCTCTCACGCCACCGCTCGAGCGCATATCGCCGTTTCTGCCGCCTCAGCCTTATAACAGCGATTCCTGTCACGCTATTGCCACTTTGGCGGATGGCATGGATTGGGCTATAGACCCCCACGTCCATATCCGCCAAGATGTCCTGCGGCGGAAAGCATGCCAGGAAAGTTGCCGCCTCAAAGGATACAGTTCGGTATCCTCGTGTAATACGGATTTTCCGCTACAGGTTGTTGATTTTAGTCCTGCAGCGTCTGACGCCTGACAGCCTACTGTGCCTACAGTGTGGCACCGGTCCGGTACATGCCAGGCAAGTAGACGCGCGTGATCTGTAGGTAGTGGCCGGAAAACTCTCAATCGATTGCATACTCAGGTAGACCGCGGCCATGGGCGCCGGTTTATTTGCAGAGTTTAGAGGGGTGCATCTTCAGCACTACTACGCGAGCTCGATAATTTTTGCACTTTACCTCTGATATCTTAGGTTTTCGTTCGTCCTGTCATACGAGGAGTAACTTTGCCGACTTATGCAAAAAAGCTTAACAATAAAGAGAATGTGCGAGCGTAGCGAGTTCGAATTTTTTTTTCACCTCGCCTTTAATGGGGTAGTTTTTCTTTTGTCCATTCATTCAGAAAGAGGACTGACTGTGTCGATTTATATAAATAACCTTAAGAATTAGAAGAGTAGGATGCAAAAGCGAACGAAGCGAGCTCGAAAAAGTAGCATCCCGCCTAGGGTAGATCATATTTTCTATTGAACATTCAATATAGGAATATAAATATATCGTTAAAAAAAAAACTTCATACATTCGAAATTGTCCGTCTACTGGTGCATAGTTTTTTTTTTTTTTCAAGAGTCGGATATGATTTTCATAGCGAAAGCTGTTTAGTATGACGAGTAGAATTACCCCCTTAATTTAGTCCCCTGTATCCTGTAAACACAGGGTGGTGACTAAATCGCCACCCTACTAAACAGGGTGGATTTTTGAGTTGGAGCAGCAAGGGCAGGTAGACTCATTAACCGTTGTCCTACCTTTTAGCTGTGCCCTACAGGGTCCATAATGATCTAAATTATATAGTTACCAGCTAAGTACACATTATATAAAGATATTGAGTATTGAGTATAGCTACAGGAAAACAGGCTAAGCAGACTGTCCTTATTTATTTAAGAAATTTTGATCCGCATTCACAGATTTTGATAAAAAATTAGTGAGCAAGAAAATGGGACATTTTTAAAAAACTTTTTTTGATGCCAATCGATCCTGTTTTAAGGATAAAAAAACTCTATTTGACCAACTGAGGTTTGAGTACTAGAAAAGTCAGAAAACGCAAAAACTTTTTCCATACATTTCGTAGGAAATGAGACTCCCAGCTGATTTTTTTACTATGGATAGGTATGGGCCACTACGACAAAAAAAATTAACTTCGGATTTCAAAGAAAACGTATAATTTTATTTACTTAAAGAAGATAATTTTTTGAAACTGATAGTAATTTTTTTTTTGAAACTCTTCTATTACGCAAACCATAGTTGGTCCAATATAATTTATTGATCCTTATAAGAAACAGGATCGATTGGAATCAAATTAAGTTTTTGTGAAAATAGCCCATTTTCTTGCTGACTGTATTTTTTTTTTCAAAAACTGAATCGGTATCAAAATTATCTCAATAAAATAAGGACTATCTCCTGAAACCGTTCTTCTATAACTACAACGCTTAAAGGAACCTACCGTTACTGCCCCGTCTCAAAAATCCACCCTATATGGATTGAGTAGGTATACCGGCTTTATCGGATATCTTTTTATTTCTGAATGTTTTTATACCAATATTTTATTTTAAAGCAGGGGTGCAATTGCACCCTCTTGCATCCTTTTGCACCTTTGCTTCCGGCGCCCATGGCCGCACTGACCCATCTAACACCCAGTGCGAGTGCGGTGTTTCTGACCAGACCATGTCCCACTTGCTGAAGTGTCTTAAAACCCGTTCACTTGCACTAAAGAAGACCTAATGCCACTGATGCCGAAATTAATGTGGCCACCTATTGGGCTCCAACAATATAAAAACAAAGTACTATCGACACGAAAATATGAAGAACAGTCTACTTGACCAAAGAGGCGCCTCATAAAGAGACCATCGATCGCACGACACCCGCGTAGAGGTGGTGAACTTCTTCTCGAGGTCCACCGAGATTGGGCAACAGTCTGCGTAAAGTCAGTGCCTTCTCGACGCGGGGAACCAGGCGCTCGAAGTGCTCTTCGAAGTCCCACCAACCGTCCAGGGTTAGGCCAAGATACTTAATGTATGCCTAACGAGCTAGGTGGCTCTCTGCTCCTCGGCAGTTTGTGGAACCAAAGCGCCTCAGTTTTATGAGGCGCTATCTCTAATCCCAGCCCGCGGATCGACGCCACGATTTTTGCCACCCTAAACTCACAAACTCGGCATACTGGATGGTCTCTTCGAAGGTGACCCCGTCGGCGAACACCAGGGTGTCATCCGCCTAACAAACGACATTAACGCCAACGGGGGACTGGCATACGCAGGACCACATCGTAAACGAGGTTACTTAGGAGAGGACCTACAACGGACCCCTGCGGAATCACACACGTAATCTCCCTGCGATGAACGCTACCCACATAGCAAATGTACCAGTCGCGAACGCTTGTGCTTATCTACCTAACCCCGAAGGGTTTAAAGGCAAAGGCGTAGTTACTTAATAGGTAATACACCCTCATTTCGCCAGTTATGTCGCTGTCCCATGTAATAGACTACCCTACCTATCACAATTTCTTTGCAGGTAGGTACCTATTTTATATTTAGTCCAACATCTAAAAACCTCGTGCTGGAAATAGAGATGCTAAAAAAGAGCCCTAAATTTTATTTTAACCAGCTGCGTGGGATAAAAAATAAGAATTCTAATCATGTTGATTGTATTATCATAGCATAGCCATCAACCAGATTATGAAAGTGAAGGTTGCGTAAAATGATAATGTTTATTCAAACGCTGCTGATAAAAACATTTATTTAGATCAATATAATGTGTGCGTGTATAGATATTAAGAAGTGAGGATCACGTACTTACCTCCGACTCCGGGTATCACTTATCGATTTCGGACGTTATTAATTGGCTATCAAATCAATTAGCCATTATTTTATTAGATAAGTGGCTACGTTTGAGATTATGTGCAAGTTGTGATTAGTCATTTAGGTATCCATAGCAGCATTTGCAAACTATTCCACACTCGTCGCTTTAAGTACCTCATACTACTACATATTTAGGAAACTTTATGGCCCGAAGCCGGTGCCAGGATCATACTTACGACCAATTCAAGAATAACAGACGATTTAGCTGCGCATTCCAGCCTATCGGCCATAAAATATATTCCCATAAATACTTGATTGATAGGAAGAACTTTCTGGCCTACGTAGCTGCTTTACATTATCTGAGTTTCTATAGTAATAACAATCTTATAGGCTACATTCCGATTTAAGCTGTAATCACTCATAGCATTATGACAGCTGAGAGCTGTTTGACAGCGCTCACGGTGATATTACTAAAGGGTATGGTCGGCGTTATCGCAAGATGGCGCATGTCATGACGTCAACTATGACGATTCACGAGACATTGTTGTCGCGCTAACGCCAATTCGGTACGCGTATAAGCACGCTCAAATCGATTACAGTGCAATTCGGAATGCTAAACTATAAGGGCTGAAAGTGCGTGGTGAAGCAGACGACCGCGCGTTGCTAGACACAGAGACACTCTTGTTTTTTCTTCATTTGTTTCAAAATTAGGATCAATTATTACCATGATTCCCTTCCAAGCCGCTTGAGTTGCGACGCGATTTTTATAAAGTTCCAAAGTTTTATCCCATAATACGGGATTTTGTTCCACTAAAGAAATTAATAGTTCGTTATCTATAGAAGATTCCTCAACTATTTTGGATATCAAACCAAATCAAACATAAAATACGTGCCACCCCTCCAAAAGACGCTCAGGTACTAAACGCTTCTTCGGTTGCTATTCGATAAAAAACGTATGACATCGTGTCGTGTGAAGGAGAGAAAGCTATACCATTGCCACTGCGAACCGAATACGTCAAAGTTCATCCGATTTGCTTGACAAGTCCGTTGAGTATGCGTTTAAACGTATAAGCGGTACACGTTTTTTTGCAGTACAATCGACGTGTGAATGGTCGTGATACGTTGTATGGTCACTATTTATACGTTAAGACGTATACTGCAAAAATACGTGCAGGACAATGCCGTGTGAACGAAGCCTTACTAGCTATCGTTTTTTATTTTTGTTAGTCGTCCTTTTGCTAAGTTCTCCATCAACACGACTGGACTAACATGCACACCGTTAAAATTAAGCTAGCCCACGGAGCCCCCCCCCCCCCCCCCACGTGTCCGCTTGACACAGTTTCAGTAGGGTATTAAGTACCCCATGGGGTACTAAGAAGTAAGGGGTACTAACAAACAGACGCGACACAAAGACACCGCTCGTCGCGCTACACGCGGTGCCTTTGTGTCGCGTCGCGTGCCGCGCCTGTTTGTAGGAGCCTTAAAACGTTTTGTGGTGGTTGTACTGTGGTTTTAGAAGAACAGGTTGTGCTGTAGATAGTAACTATCTAGTCTGTAGAACCTGATCGTTTGGAATGCAAGCTGCTATACTTAGTTTGGATGCGGTTCAGAGCAGCTACATCGAAAAGGAACTAGGAATACATTCCGCAGTTGTTGAAACTGCACGGCGATTGCAAATAGCTACCAAGGTAGACTCCAAAATCGACCTAGGGAGACTCCAAAACCGATCTTCAATCTACTTAAAAACCGCGTTCAAACTGCTATTTTGCAGTCCAAATGGAGATAGAAAGCCGTCTAGTCAGCCGATAAGAAGAGAGGATCATTTTTTGGGAAATTAGGATACTTCTATCTTATTCCCTAAAACAATTTAATCAAAATCCATTATTCAATCATTCACATAAAAACTACATATAATTTCATACAGAAATACGGTTAAATATATTTTCTCTTATATCTAATACTACATCCATAATTTCGTGGGTAGGTTTATATTTTTTTTTTACATTTTCCACATAATATGCAATAAATATATCTTATATAAATCTCGTACATAACACGTATTAGTATGTATCTATGGTTTCTGCTACATTCTGTAAATATTTTACTTCGATTTTTTAAATCTGATTATTTTTATCAGGTATTCCGTTTATTCAGGATATGATTGGGAAAGACATAGATCTCTTATCTTTGTTGTTATAAGTACTAGGTATATAAGTTGCAAAATGTAGATCTATACATATAACAATGTACTTACATTATGACTTAAAAACTTTTAGACACGATGACTAAACAGAAAGCAATTAAATACGATAAACATATTTTAACTATGGTCAGTACCACTACTCATACAATCGTTAACAATATTTGAAAATAACTACTTCAATTAATTTATTTAAAGTAACGCTACAGATTTAATCATTGTTGGCACCTGACCATTGTTAAAATAACTAATTAAGCACAAGTTAAATAAATATTTATTAAATAAGTAGAAACCCACTATAAACTGGCTTAAGTAACATTGTAACTGACTAGATCAATTCACAGGGTACGCATTATATGCATGATAATAACATAAAGCGAAACACAAAGTAAAAACTAATAAACGCAGTTCAAAAAGATAATTTGTACCTTACATTAGTACACTATTCATATAAATCAGCTATTTCATTAATCATAGAAATTAAATAGTTATAAGTAGAAATAAATAAACTAAAATGTACGCAACACAGATGAAACCCATAAGAATTGATACTCTAACAATTGACTATGTCTCCAACATCCCAATAAAAAGCTAACACAACTGCCTCCAACAAAGAAACTTCATAGGTTGTGTTCTTAAATTTCTAAATATAATAGGCTCATGTGAAGTTATCTTATGAAAAAATGAAAGTTAAAAAAAGCCATAGTTAGCGGCACACCTCATGTAGACACAGTCAGCTTTTATTCTTGCCGTAGCTGAATCTTTTTCAGCATTTCCATCGGTAAAGTAATCATCGTTAAGACAATCCGAAATTAAGAATTTCTAATTGTGAGCTATAAATAATGTAATTCAGGAGATGTCTTGTTGGGGTTTTCGAACGTTACAATTAAAAGAAAATTACTCACCTACCAATAATGACATGAATGTTACTTAGCTCAAAATTTCGTTTTGCGTAACGAAATTCTCAACTCGGAGTTGATAGAAATACATCAATTCCACAATGATAGAATACTTATTATATAATGTTAAATAATGTAACGTAACGTGTTCAAGTGTTCGTGTCGGGTGCGCGGTTTAGTTAGGCTTCTCCTTTTCCTTGTCACTGCCATCTTTTTCCTTATCTTTGTCTTTTTTCTCTTGCAGTTGTTGAAGATGGGCCGGCAACGCTTTCAGTATTGCGTGGACCTTTAGATAAAAAATTTAAACTCAATTCTTATTTATTATTTAGAAACAACATATTTTATTTTAGTTTAACCATTCAAATAATAATTGTTATTGACTTATGGAATAATTGTTTCGTTTTGGATAAGGCCGAATATCGAACCCTGGGGCACGCTTCTTATTATAACACTGAATACGAGGTATCAGCCACATCCTAATGTCGGGGAATAACATTTATTGACTTGTGATCACCAATGTGCTTAAGCGTGATAAAAATATATTGTAAGTCCACGATTGTTGGTCTAAGAATTATGTCTTATCATATAAAACGCCTACCTCCTCAGCAACAGCCATCAGCACGAACTCGAACTGTTGCTTGGTGGCGACAGTGCGAGTGCGTTGATCTCGGATGTGCTCCAGAGTGGCCGCGATGTCGATCTCCTTGGCGCCCTTGGCCATGCGGTTCAGAACCATGTCGATGAGGCAGTAGGTGCCCGAGCGACCGGCTCCGTCACTGGAATACAAGGGTTTTTGATGAGTTTTTATTCGGATCAATGTAAAGTCGCATATTATAGCGTTGTAAGCCTTGAGACCGAACAATATGGAAAATATGAGGAGAAGCGTAGGGACGATACGTTACTTTTTAATTGAATTGGTTTCAAAAACCAGCTTGCCGATCCAGGCCAGTCACGGCCAAGGCTCATTCAATGACACCATATATTAATAAAATAATATGCTGAACCGAGATATACTTTTTATAACTAAGTACTACTTAATATGCTAAAATAAAGTAATCAAAATAAAATAATATTAAATCAGTTGAATAGGTAGGGTATCTAGACTTTGAATTCTTGTATCTTGATATTGCTCACTAATCGGTCAAACGTAAATATCTTCGATATTTCTTCGATGATAGGTGTTATCATATCGCGATTATAGCTTTTTGTTTAATATTACGTAAGGAGTTAGGGACGCGATATGCAAATTATTTGATTTTATCTCTTACTAGCTGACCCGACAGACGTTGTCCTATTTTTATTCCTTTTTTTTTCTGTTACTCATACAAAAATGTCATCGAAAAATCGGTTGTCTGTAAACTCGGTTTACGGACGATAATTTTACGTGATAACGTCATAAGAAAACATTGCATCACAAGCCGAACGCTTAGGCCGGTCGTGCCTCTCTATCGCTTGTTCCGCGCTCTCGCTTGTTTGTGACAATGACTCATGTTTTTTGTGCGTGCAGCCGGCGTTCATCGATTTAAAATACGACGTTATCACGTCAAAAAAGAACGTTCAGTTTTTCCAGAATGTGAACATTTTCCTGGAATTTTTTCCAATTTTTCTTTCCACAAAAACATCTAATTCGGAATAAAACGTTTGGCTATTTTAAAACAAAAACTTTACAAGTGCGTGTCGGACCATGCACAATGAAGGATTCCGTAGTTGGGATGAACTCATCCCAAGAACAAATTTAACATTCTAGTTGAAGAACATGTTCTCCCATACATTCCAACTGCAAATGTAAGTTGGTCGACTATTACTCGTTTACTTGTAAACCCTACTTAGCTGTGATAGTTTTCCTTTTAACTTCATTATATATACAACTGCCGCGTGATTTTTTTCACATATCCAAGAACAACAATTGACCTGGCAGGGGGGGACACTTTTTTTTTGGTTGGGTAATATCGGTCTGGGCGGAGCAAGAGGGCGTGTCAGACTTTTACTGACTAAAACCCACCCGCGTTCCTTCAGCTGCCTGTGTGACAGGGCCATGGTATCCCTTTCGGACAAACCCGCAACCCTGATAGGAGGGGGGGACTCTTGACTATAACAAAAATTTGCACTGTTTTATTACGCAAACGGATCCCTGAATCGAAAAATGGTATTCACAAACCCACAATATTTTTGAACGGCCTATACAACGATACCCCACACCATGGGATAGACGAGAAAAAAATATCGTACCCACCTTACGTGAATAGGAGGTACCCTAAAAGGTCCATCTATCTATCTGTCCGCGGCTTAGCTCAGAAACTCTTAGTACTAGAAAGCTGTAATTAGGCATGGGTGACCTACGTAATAATGATTATTGATCTAATTAAGTACCTACCTACTACAAGTTTATCAATTTTGTCATTGAAGATCATAAAAACGGAAATCTTTTCCTTGGTTCAAGGTTACTTAAATTATCGATCAACTCAAAAGTGTAAATTCAATATTACCTGCAGTGGACCACAATGGGGCATGATCTTCCTCTGTACGACTTGTTCACTTTTCTGGAAACAAAATAAATATTGCAATAAATATTTGTGAAACATTATTTACCTACTTACTTAAAAAAAAAAAAGCCATAAATAATTATAATTGCATAAGTTGATACAAATTACAAAATGCTATGCAATAGCTTTACCGCGGCAGTCCCCGAGTGCCACACGTCTTTTTTATTTATTTTTGTTAAATAAAAAAGGTTACACCATTAATCAGTAGGTTAATACTGGTTTCTTAGAATAAAATAATTCTTAATAACTACCATAAAAGTAAAAGAAAATATTAAATCCTTTTTTTATTTTACTACTTGTTTGGTTTTTGCTATTTTCTTGCGGAAACGGCCAGATTTATTATTATTAATTAATTTGTTTTAGATCATTAGAATCCATAAAATACATTAAATTAAATTAATTTATGTATCTACATTATATTTTACTTATTAATTTTAAAACTTTTTTTCTTAATATCATTTCTTTATTTTATGATCATCTAGGATTGCCAATCAATGTTGTAGTATTAAGTATAATTTGGTTATTGTAATACATAATCATCATTTCAGCCGAAAACACACTGCTGAACATAGGCCTCCCCCAATTGGGGCGAAGTTTGCTATAATCCCTAGTAGCATTTTCCGTTGGCATTTAGTTGGGCCAACTTCAGAGGTATGTGGCCCAACCAAACGCCAACAAAAATGCTACTAGGGATCGCCACGCATGGCAGGCGGGTTGGCGATCGCAGTATGGTGTTAAAATGCATAGAGAACGCTGTTATTCGCCTTTTGCGACACCCATAGGAGGAAATGGGGTGGTGCTATTCTTTACGTCCGGCATCACACGGCAATAATAATAAATAATACATAAATGTAATTGTAATGTAGCTAACCTCCTGAACTCCAACAGAGCCTTGGTCGATGATGGCACGCCGTTTTCAGGCCAGGAGAGGAAGTGGAACTGCGTGACAGTTCGGGTCTCGCCGGTGCGTTGATTCTTCAGGTAGAAGCTTCGCACCAGGTAATCATCGCACCATATGTGCTCACTTACCAAGTGCACCTGAAACATAACGTTTTATTAATATTATTAACATTGTGCTTGCAACGGACTTACAAAACAAGCACCAGGGGTGGACCGGAGACTTCAGAATCAATATCTGCGCTTCCTCTTTTTGTTGCGTACATAAAGGCCATAGAACTCGTTTGTTGCCCGTCGTACTACCAGTAGTACCACGGGTAAAAAAAAAAAAACTCGTAGTACGAGTGCTACCAAGCGATCCAGTAGTACCACGGGAAGTTTTTTTTTACCCGTGGTACTACTAGTAGTCCGCATTTCATAGTTTACTCCACGGAAACCCTAGGGATATTGCGAAAACACGGATAATTAGACAGTGGTAAAAACATTTCTGCGAGCAACTTGGAACTAGCGCTCGCCGGCCTCTGCCGCGGCACCGCTCGCTACGCTCGCTCGGCTCGCGCGCGGTTGGTCACAGTTTTAACCTAACCTAACCTATTTCACTCAGTTCAAAATGACGAATCATACAATCTGCTGCAGAAATGTTTTACCATCGTCTAATTATCCACTCGCAGGCAAATTGTATGATTCATTTTGAACTTTTGTGTAAACTATGAAATGTGAACTACCAGTAGTACCACTGGTAAAAAAAAACTTCCCGTGGTACTACTGGATCGCTTGGTAGTACCACGGGATTTTTTTTAAGCCGTGGTACTATACTGGTAGTAATACTGGTAGTACCACGGGCAACACGCTATAGAACTAATCAAGAGCAGAACTTTTTCTGAAACTAGTAGTAGGTCTAGTATCTATCCAAGCTTGTCTTATCTCAAACCAACAAAGCATACCTCATAGATATGGTAAAGTTCAGATCCTTCTTCAGGCCAGTAGCGGTGGCAGAGCTGTTGTCCGTTCTCGGTGAGGCGCGTGAGCATGACCATGACGACGCTGCCCTGCTCCCACACCATCTGCCAGAAGTCGGGCGCCGTGTGGGCCATGGGGCCAGCGGCTGCGATGTAAGCGGGGTTGCGGGGGTCGTGGTCCGTCTGGAAAACAGAGAGGAGTCATCTAAATTAGTTATGCATGATTAAAGATTAAATTAAACGATACATAAAGAGACTTTAATGGACTAGCAAAATATGGAAAGATGTTCGAAGTTTCCATTGGAAATGGAGTAGGATCTTAAAAGAGGAATAATTATTACGTGGCAAGGCATCAGTTGTTTCTGTTTTCTTGCATTGTTAACATTGTCAATGTCTTTTCAAGCAAGAAGAAAGTGTCTACATTGATTTTTTTGAAAATAATGTTAAAAAAATAAATTATAGTTTAAAAAATGAAAAAACATGCTTTAACCGTTGAACCGATCGTCATGAAATTTGGCAGAGATATAGCCTGGGATATGGAGAAGGACATAGGCTATTTTTTACGCGATAACCGACATCCACGCGGGCAGAGCCGCGGGCAAAAGCTAGTTATAAATATAAACCAGAAATAATATTAGAAAGTAAGGATCAGAAAATTTATTGGGATCGAACAATAATAACAGATAAAACTACGAGTATTCATTACAATAGACCTGATATTACCGTTCACAACAAAACCAATAAAACAGTTTATCTGATAGACATAGCAATACCTAACTCACTCAATATTCAAACCACCATATCCGAAAAGCTCAATAAGTATCAAAATCTCGCCATAGAAATTAAAACCCAATGGAAAGCACAAACCGTTCATATTGTCCCCATTGTTCTTTCATCTACTGGTGTAATACCAAAACCTACTTATTACTTATTACTATTACTCACACACTTTACATGCTCTAAAAAGCTAACATCCTTAACACCTGTCGCATCTCCCGAAAGTTCCTGACTTCTACATTATCATCCACCTTTTCTATCAAAATTTCGCCTTTCATAACTTGGTCTGACCCGTGTGTAAGGTTTCTTCACCTCTATTAAATGAGAAGAAACGTAAATAATAACACATAAAAGCGTGTTAAAAAAAACATACAAACATGATTCATGATTATATATATTTATGGCACACATTTTCGCTTTCAATTTCCAA
This sequence comes from Dryobota labecula, assembly GCA_947523025.1. Taxonomy (NCBI): domain Eukaryota; kingdom Metazoa; phylum Arthropoda; class Insecta; order Lepidoptera; family Noctuidae; genus Dryobota; species Dryobota labecula. The sequence continues at coordinate 8,858,301 of OX383292.1, forward strand.
TTATACAGTGGTATATAAAACAGATGACTTACGATAGTCGATGCATTGATGTAGTCAGATGCGAGATGGTTGGAGAGCGTGTTGAGCGTAACCCTGGAGTGGTCGTAGGGCAGCACGTCAGCGTAGCGGTTCTTGCCGGTGTTCTCCTGCTTCAGGGCTGCGGTAGTAGCGCAGGGCTCTGCCTCATACGCGCACAGGGCGCGCCATTCTTGTTCCAAACGGTCCTTGTTGCGCAGGTGATCTTCCATGTATGCCTGTTGAGGAAGTTGGGTAACATTCTCCTTCTTTTTCTTATCGTATTATTTGTGGTAGTACTCCGGCAATAAAATGCTAATAACACAATTGTTATTCCTACAAACTATTTATACACTAAAGCTATACTATATAACTACAAACTATAGCTTTGCTTACTAAAACAATGTGTCCGGTAGAGATGTCCATGTTAGTTAGTGCTGGTTCCTCACTCCTGAAATATAATAAAGCCACGTTAAACCACCTTCATGTATTAGCCTATTTTTGAAGTGAAACTTCTTTAGGCGCGTTGAGCACTTTTTGGGTTAACAAAAGTCATGGAACTTGCGTCTTCGTCACCGAACGCTTTCCATGAGCTATATGTATGTATACTGCATATATGTGTACTTTTTGAGTGAACAAAAATTATGGAACTCGCGTCATCGTCACCGAACGCTTTCCATGCAGCTATACGTATAAAAGGACAGTTATTCCAAAGTTTTGTGTTTTCACTTCTGTCGGCAGTTCTTATGACTGCCAATTTTTTTTACATAATTTATTGCAACTTCATAAGACAATCTCAAGACGACGCTAAGGTAGCTAATACTTAGTCGTTCTTACCATGATGAAGTGCTAGATCGAGTCGAAGGAGAGTTGCCTTCAGCTGGTTCCTTGGAGAGTGAGGTGATGCGCTGTGACGGCTCGGTGGGGTGCGTGGGAGCAGCCGCCGGCTGCTGCCCAGTCCACTTGCCCGACATGCGTGCTCGGCACAACTCCTGCAATGTGACGAGCTCAATCAACGTTAGGACTCACGAGTAATAACAACTGTCGGCAAAAATTAAGTACCTACACTGCAAAGTATATTATCTTACCTGATAGTCCCTAGTAGCCTCAGCGTCAATCTCTGCTGCCGAGGATAGGCCGTTCATCTTCCTCTTATTGCTCATGTCTCGCCTCAACAGCACAGCGAAGATTACAGCTCCTACAACCAGGACCATCAGACTCCCTATGAGAGCCGATAGAACTGGAAGATCTAGGCCAAGTATGGGCTCTGGTGCGTCCAAGTGGTGGCTCACTGGGCGTTTACTCTGCAATCATAGATTGAACATGAAGTCCCGGACACAGACGCGCTCATTCAATTACCTTAAATATTGTTTGAATGCTTACTCTGTCACCGATGCCAGTGGACAGAATTTGCGCTCCAGTCTCGCGACGCAAATCATCTTTAATTTCATCTGAAAGCAATATTTAGAAGTGTATAATGTGTTAGTAGTAATAAGTAAAGGAAGTCGGAAAGATCCGTCGTGCCATCTTATAATATCTCACCAACGTGATGCGCAACGGCCATAGCATCATACCCTTTATTATTCTTCTCAACTTTGAATGTAACTTCACTTGGATCGACTCTGAAACAAAAGGTTGTGTTGTTCTAATATTATTTCCACAATATAAAATAGGTAAGTATAAAAATAAATAGATAAAAAAGTTAAAAACTATAGATTTTAAAGTAGACTTTATTAAAGTTACCGGGGGTTTGTAAAAGTGTTTTTCTCTAAACCAAGCATTTCTTCTAGTCTTGAAATAAATGAGATGCCTTTCTCCCAGTCAGTTAGGAACCTGAGGCAAACCGATTATAACATCAATGGGAAAGTACCTTAACATTTATTTTCTGTTTTACACTTTGGAAACGTTAAAGTTCTCACCTGTTCTTGAACAAGACGTACGCGTATGATGGGTCATAATCATAATCATTATGATCGTGGTCACCAGGCTTTTCTTCTTTTTCTACGGGCTGCACACCTTGTGCTGAAACATAAAATCATACCGATGCTGTAAATAAGGCACTAGAACCATAAACGATTTTAGACAACACCGAGATAGACCTCGAAACATGCATAGTTTTTCATTTAGAACAGTCTTGAGTAGTAAGTCTTGACAATATTAATTGCCAAAGGAATATAATAGCAGATCGAATTCAAGAGAGACAAGATTTACAAATACTTGGTTAATAAGCAGTTATTGAAGAAATATATATTTTTTTTTTTTAGAGATAGTGAAGCGCATAAAACTGAATATCATGGGGGTAATGAATGCATAGATACGATACAAAAACATATATTTATAAACATTGAAGCTGACATAAATGACAACATAAATGACACATAGGGTAGGCTGTAGCCCAAAATCGAAGAGTACAAAGATAACGACATAAAACAAAACATTTAGATGTCATCCATCATACATAGGCAACACGTTTCATACAAAGGACTGTAGCCCATGCTTCATGTCTCACAATAAATTAAAATGTGCTGAGGGAAACACTTAGTGCGGTGTTCTATACAAGACGAGGAAGTGCGATTAGTAAAAAAATATAGTTTAATTGAGATGCAGCTCTAGCCTGTAGCCCGACTCTATTCGAGGGAACATCGATAGGTATCTAAAACAGTTATCTCAGGCCGCTGTGACACTAACCTGTCACTGAGTTATTGTGGTATAAAATCTTTAATGTTTTTGCGTCCAGGCGCGGCCCAGGCTTTTTAACATCGTCTCTTTCCCTACGCTTAAAGCCCCATTCGTTATTAAGCAAATCTTGAATATCCTCGGGGTAAAATTTGGGACTTTCACCTGAAAAATCGTCGGCATTTGTGTTTGAATCACTTTTACGGGTCGAAGTTCTTGATATCAAGGGGCCTATGTGAAAAAAAAAAAATAGCTAATAACTAAAATAACACATTGGTTAACTCAGAAGTACAAATAAGATAAATTAATTAAATAGTTTATACACCAATACTTCAACAGAATGAGTGAGATAATGTTGCTGTTGTACCTACAATGCAAACGAAGCAGGAAGCAACACAAATTGCCGTCTTTACACGGAGGTAACTCTAAGTTCTCAAGTTATGCGATACATGTGACTCACCTTGCAACTCGTCTGCCCTGAGCGGCCCTCCTTCAGCGTAAAGGGCGCCTTGCGGCTTTTGTTTAGCATCAATGACATCTCGCCAATAGTTCATGAAGTATTCCTCCATTTGCTTCGAATGTTTAGCGTCTAATGCGGGCGAATTATCTGCAGCGTTACATCATAGCATAAACAAATATGAATAAAAAAGCAATTATTTCATTTATCTAGATATCTGTATTACCTTTGATATGATAAGGATCCAGCTCCCCACTGCCAGCATCAATGGGAAACTCATCTATTCCGTCTTCATCTATATAGACCCTTGGTTCAGGTAATTCACCCGGATTCTCGTATTCAAAGGGAAAGTGTTTCTCAGCAAAACTCTGTTTATAATTCTTCCAAGCGTTGGAACGAATTTCTTCATCCAGCGGAGAAAATCTATTGCTTGTGATATATTCCGCAGTGAATGGTGGAGCTTTAGTTTTGTACTTGCGGAAATGAGCTCCCAGGCGTTCTTCGTCAGCGTACGCCATGTTAGGTTCATTTTCTCCAAGAATGTCAGACACGGATTTTTTCTGTTTATCGATAATAACCCTAGGCATAGGGTTTGCGTTGTTGATTGGCTTTCGCTCTTTTTCAGCTAGGATGCGTTCCCTGAATCCTGAAAATGGTAGAATAATGGGAGATTCTTCGCTTCCACCCATTAACATCAAATCGCGTATTTTGTCACTTGGCGTTTCGCCACCCGTTGGTTCGTCATCTTCAATGAAAAATAAGAAGATTCCATTACTTATTACTTTCAAAGAAAAGAGCTATCAAAATGTATAGGTAGTATTTTTTACCTTTGGGAATGTAGGGAGTCGGGTCGTCATCAGGTGTCAATGGAGGATTATACACCTCATTAGCAAAGTTCGAGTCGGAGATCGGTGAGTTAGGCATAAAGCGCACATACGCTGTCTCATCTGGTTCAACCTGTATTTTAACACGATTATTAAGAAAATCATTTATTATCAATAGAGACAAGTGATTACTTAAATAACAATTAATTAGGTACAACTTACTTCTTCGGCATTTTCTTCAGGGTTTTCTTCGGTGTCGGTACTTAATTTAGGGTCAACAAAATGGTCACATATTTTTGTATTGACAGTAGCTGGATCACTGGAAAAAATTATCGAAAATGTTTAGTCACAGGCATACCCATGTTTTGTCAAATGTACTTTACATTTGACGAAACACTTGATTAGAATGTTTGATTCGCTAGATAAAACGAATATTGAGAAGGGACGAAAATCTGTAAATACTGATGATTGAATTTCATTGTGTGCGTGACCATGTCGTTCCAATCAGCAAAAAAGCAGGATGTTTTGTGAGAGGCAAACGAGTCGGAAGTTTTGATTTTTTATAATCACCACCCCTTGACAGACTACGGTCGTCATTCGTATTTTAGGAGGTTCCTTTGTGCAATAAAGTTAGATTGTGACACTATTGATATTAAATAAAGTAATACAACTGACAGGTCCTGTCGCAGCGTGTAGAGCATGGCCTGCAACACGCACTGCGTGTACGCATGCTCCCAGCGGTAGCCGCGCGTCGCCAGCCGCTGTAGCTCACCCTCGAACCATTGCAGCTGCTCCGAGCTCATGTCGTACCTGTACAGGGATGAACATTGGAAGATTTAATAACGTTTCAGGAAAGATAAACTAAACAATATGCACACAATCGTCTAAATGCTAAAGGACAGAGGAATCTAACCCAAAATTTACGAGATTTAGCATGGAAATCTCTACAGAAGAGGTAGAATAAAGTTGCATAAAGTGAATGAGAGACTTGACTCTCAAAGGTAACTTACTGATAAAGTGATCCTTCCTCCACTTCTTTTTCGTACACCGGTATACATTTACCGAAGGCGAAATCTATGAAAGAAAATTGGCATCTCTTATTGCATTACAGATTATTATGATAACATGGATAAAGAAGATAACAATTTAAGATATTCTAAAAATACTATTGTAGACAGTCAAGTAAAAAAGTTTAGAAATCATAAAATAGAATTTCAGACCTGTGTCTTTCCATATTTATGTTGGTAATCATACCGCAGCGTTTGTTTTAAACTTTTAAAGACTATTGTTAAAAGTTTTTCCATTATAAGTTTACTTACCGTCGTAGCACCATTCCACCCCCTCCACGCATAATGATGCGCTGAATAAGCAACCTGAAAAATGAAACGTGTTGTTAATATAGAATCTATTAAGTTAGAGAAATCGTAGAACGGAACCTAGACATTTGAGGAGAATCTCAAATCACAGAGTATCGACAGCCATTGTTGACTGCCAAATATTTTTACTATGGAGCGTGAACAAATATAAAGTTCGTGCGAATATAAGGAGAAGAAAAGAACAGAATACCAAATCCATAAATCAATTCAACGCTAATTATTTGATAATTAAAAACAAAGAAAGAAAATACGTTTATTTGCGGTTAACATGACGCAAAGAAAAACATGCAAAAACAAACACGAAAAGAACAAGTTGGGGGAAAATATGCGTTACATCCACGCAAAACGGCCATCGCTCAGCATAATGCTGCGACCCTATGTGAGACGGAGCCCCAGAGCGCTGATTTTCAGGGACAGCCGGCGTTGACGTGATGACGTCAACCGATGCAGCATATAATGAGATAAAAATAACTAAATAAGAAATAAAAAAATAAAAGTTTATTATAAAAAAAATATAATAATCTATATATATAAAAATGAATCCCTATTTCCCTTGGTCACGGCATCACGCGTGAACGGCTGGACCGATTTCGCTAATTATTTTTTTGTTGTGTTTGTTATTGTCAGGAGAAGGTTCTTATGTAAGAAAAATTTAAGAAAGTAAAAAAAAAAAAATTGTAAGAAAACGACCATATTTACATTTTTATTGTAATAATAAGTAGGTAACTCTATCTTCTAATGTAACTTTATGGCGTTTGACATAACGTGTCAGTCATCATTTGGTAGGTCCGAGAATAGATTTTATAAAAAAAAAAAAAAAAAATTGCAGGTTTTAGTTAGGTGAGTAGGGTAGGTAGGGTTGGTAGGGTAGGGTAGGGTAGGGTAGGTAGGTGGGTAGGGTAGGGTAGGGTAGGGTAGGGTAGAATAGGGTAGGGTAGGTAGGTAGGGTAGGGTAGGGTAGATAGGTAGGTAGGGTAGGATAGGGTAAGGTAGGGTAGGATAGGGTAAGGTAGGGTAGGGTAGGTAGGTAGTTTCCTTTGCGCGTAGACAAACTGCCACAGTCAAATAGCTTTTGACAGAACGAAGTCTGTCGGGTCAGCTAGTATAATATAAAGGTTAAATATTGGGTTATCCTGTTGTTCTTTACCTTTAGGTAAGTACGATAAGTGTAATGAATCCATTTGAAACCGTTTAGGTATTATACGTTTAATATTTAATAGGTGCCCCGGGGTTTCCAAGCTCCCGAGTTTCCAATAAAACATTGAATGCGAATCGGAGTCTTAAATAAACCATATTCTATTTCCATTTCAAACATCTGCAGCATTTTCATAGAAAAGGACAACAATGAAGATCAATACAGTGTAAGAATACTACAAAGTATTGAGTTTGTAAGAAAATCTAAGATTCAACAGCTAAAAGCGATCCTCGCGTCTGCTTTGCAGGTTTATTCGAGTTTAAAATAAGCTCTGCCAGTTCATAGGTGCTGAAACTGAGACGTGTGTTTTATACCTAAGATATGTACACTTCTATCAAGTTGAATATTCTATCGGGATCGGGATTTTTACTACAATGCGATGCAATTTATGGGTACTGACGTACTGCATCCTAATTTCCGTAACACACTATCAATCACAATCTGAATGATTTTGAAGGATATCATCTCAGGAGCTCATCCATTGCTTCATATGTTCGAAAAATTTGTCCGCTCAACAATGTAAATAACGCAATGAATGTTGTTGAACTGTCAAAATGAAACCCATTGCTACTTTAAGTGTGTTACGCAATTACCCTGCTGCTCTGTGTCTATCTAGCTAGATAGAGAGATTAGACTACATAATGTTATACAGTCGTATTTCCTACGAATAAGTGTTTTCTGTTCTGTGCCGTGATATAATTAAAGTTTACGATAGTAAAATAATAATAATAAAAGCCTGATGTAGTGGTGATAGATCGATTAGCGCCTCGCCCAATGATCGTCATTCCATATGACGAGAACCTCGTGAAAGCTGAGAAAGAGAAAGAAATAAAATATCTCGACTCGAAACGAGGTTGTTGACATGTGGAAGTGAGCTCAGCTATCATTGTGCCGATTGTCGTGACGGCCAATGGCCTGATGGCCGAACGCTTCGATCAACATCTTTCGAGGCTCTCGTTGGACGGTTGGATCAAGGGCCTGATTCAGAAGGCAGTACTCCTTGATACGGCATGCATTGTGAGGGTTCCTGTCTTTGCAGCTCTAACCACTGGTAGCTTAGACCCTGCACCCGAGACCGGCGGACTACATTTTTATTATATTTTTAAATATTTTTATACTTAAAATTCTATTGTAAGAAATATATTAGATAAGAAAGTAAATAAATAAACGACATAATAGTAATACCAGCCTATGCAGGGCATATAATTTGTCTTCTCAATATGAGAAGACGTCTCTTCTCATATTGAGAAGGCACATTATCAAGAATTTTGGCAGCGTCATCAAATTGAATACGTGCCCATTTCAAGCATCGTTCTCTCAGCACAGTAATATAAATCGGTCTGAGGAAGATTCCCTGCGGAGCCTGGCCTTGACCTTTATAGTACCTACTTATGACGTTGATGAGTTTGAGTGAGTTATGGACTTGGGTTGTGGAGGTCGGAAAGGGAGTTGCTCCATGTAAAATACTAGTATTCAGATGTATTTGATTAGACTGGAACCCGACCCCAACATGGGCCCAACCATGTCAAAAAGCTACTTAAATGATGCAAAAGAAAAAAAATGTACTTACCTATGTTTCCATCGGCATGCGAGGGCGCCAGCGTGCAGAGCAGCGCCAGCGCCCAAAAAGCCTGTCGTATGGACAGTAGTAACATTACATCTGCAAACAAAATAATTTATTATTGTGTTAGTTAATTATATGGAAATTATACAGGGTAGCAGGGACATCGTCGCAAAGCTATGTTAGTACATATTACCGAATAAGTAGTCAAAACCATGCTGCCAACTCTGGAGCAACCATAATGTCTGAAAAAGAATAAAATATACAGGATGAAAGGAACATCGACGCGAAACCGGTGGATTCATTTAGACCATGGATTCAGTCCATGATTCTGGCCCCCTTGCGTAGAAATTTTCGTCAGTAATTTAAAAAAAAATTGCTATGGCTTTCCATACATTTTGACCGCGTAGGTATTGCACTTTTGTAGGAAATAGCTGTTTTTTATTTCTAAAATAACAGACGAAAAATTTCAACGCAACAGGGCCTCAAGTCTGCTATTACAATAGTGTCAGAATGGTCTTGCCATTGTGAGTATTTGACAGTGTTTGTATGGCAAATCTGTCAAAAACTCACAATGAAGAGACCATTCTGACACTATTGTAATAGCAGACTTGAGGCCCAGGGGTGGAGTCCAGAATCATGTACTGAATCCATGTTAACCGGTTTGACGTCGATGTCCCTTTCATTCTGTATATTTTATTCTTTTTCAGAAATTATGGTTGGTCCAGAGTTCGGAACATGGTTTTGACTATTTATTCGGCACGTAAATAGGTACCTATTTTTATAATAATATTTTTTTTTTTTTTTTAATAATTATTAAAATAAGTTCCTAGATCTTATTTTTATAGGTGTAGTTACTCAAAAAGTTAAGAAAATGTTTTCAGTATAGTAATAGATTCTAAGTACAACTAATTTAGGAAGGGTAGTAAGTGGTTGTAGTTAATGATATACATTACTTATGTAGAATCGGTACACCGTACATTAATTATCTACTAATGTACCGACTATCGACTATTCGCCGACGATATGCACGGTGTACAAAATTCCTTTACATTCTGGAATTTATGTTAATCTATACAAATAATTAAAATTGAAGTGTCTGTTTGTAATGTCACAATAACAGCTTTTGACTAAATGCTTAAGAAAGTATGTACGAATATACTTATAACAAAAACACAATTCTTACATTTTTCGTCTATCTGTCTGTTTGTTCCAGCTAATCTCCGACCGATTTCGACGGGACTTTCAATGGCAGATAGCTGATGTTATAAGGAGTAATTTAGGCTACTTTTATTTTAGAAAAAGCCACGCGGGCGGAGCCCCGAGCAGCAGCTAGTACCTACCTAAATTACGTACTTATACATATTTACACAGAAACTATTGTAGTCTGCAAAGGTATAGTAACGATTAATAATAATAATAATATAATCTTTATTTTCAGACCAGAGATCCATAAATGTAAAACATGTCGATGATACTTAATAAAATAATAATCTAAAACAAACTAGCTTCTATTTACCTCACATATCTGAATGACGGTCTGTGTGCCGCCATCCAGTGGCATATTATTTGGCCATCCACCCTGCCGGCTACAGTAGCCACGAGGCTGTTGGGGCTGCCGCGCACCCGACGCATCAGTGATGCAATTCGCAGACGCAGCAGCGAGCCGAAATCCGGAACGCGTGCGTCCGCGAACATCCCCGACGCGCTACAGAAGCGCGGCAGCCCCAGCATCACCCGGAACGCGTTATTATACTGGACTCGAAGAGCATTGTACGAGCCCTGTGTATAACTGACCCACAGGGCGCACGCATACAGCGACTGGCAGTAGGCCCTGAACAGCACCCAACCCTACTCAAACCAAACCTTACCCTTACCATAAAGGCGCAATTCCACCAAAGTTGTGTCCAGCACATTTGTTCACAAACATTATGTGCAGAACTCCGACAGTACTGCTGATCCGTTTCCACCGGAACAGGTGTATGAAATTTTTGTAAGCGTAGATGAGTGAGTCTACCAAAAGAAACTTTTGTACCGTACACTGTGCGGCACAGTGTCGCACAGTGCCGCACACTGGTGGAATAGCGCCTTGACCCTGACAAGCAATGTAAAGCCATTAGGATAAAACCCTCTTTGTTGACTCCTGTCCAAAATGAATGCTGAGACATGATGACGTAGCTAAAATATACAAAGTAATTTAGACCGTAGTTCTGAGCTGATACAACACAATTTATTTTGCCATCGGCTAGAAGAATAAATAAAAAACAAATCTAGGATGAACCATTTATCAGGGTATATCGTTGCAGATAAAATCTCGTAAGGTACAAAGACAGTAATTGGAGACGAATACAAACTGCAAGACTGCCGGCGCAATACGTCGTTTGTACTATGAGGAGCAACGACTGCGACCGGTGGCAGCTCAAAGGAAGGTATGTACGAGGTATATTATGTAATAGCTACATAGTACGTTGTTATAAGCTGGCGACACGACGTTTTCTATGTATGTAAGTACTACGTCAATATCGGGTTGTTGGACTTTGAAGTTGCAATAATGCAGTGTAGAAAGTTGTGTGGATTATTAACTTGTGAAGTTGTTACCTACATGAGTTTTCTAAGCGAATAGCATTTGATTCAATTTTGATTTTTTTTCTACAAAAATTTCAATCTACATTTTTTTTTTTTGGCTTCCTTAAACACTGACCTAAACTTTACTGTGTCGATAAGGCATACCTACTCATTGTCCATTTTTATAATTATGATAAAAAACACAATCTCAGGGGCCCAAGTCTACTAATTTACAAACGTTGCAATGGTCTCGCCATTGTGAGTATTTGACAGTGTTTGTATGGCAAATCTGTCAAAAACTCACAATGAAGAGACCATTGCAACGTTTGTACATTAGTAGACTTGGCCCCCAGCTCATTAACCATTTTTTTTTTGTACTTTGCAATTGTTCATGATTATTATTATATACAATGTTTTATGTAAGTACATATGTATTTTCTGTATACATGTAAACGGTACACCACTAGACTACCGCAGTATTGTCTCTCCTTCCCGCGTAATCCATCCAAAGGTTGTCTTTAAAAGATCGCTTTTAGCGATAAGACCGCCCATTGTGTCACCCCTTGTAAAATTTCTACATATAAATCTGTAATTTTTATAGTGTGCAATAATGAGTATTCTATTTATCTATCTAAACTTTTAATTCGTGAAACCTTGAAATCCCCTAGATAATTTATATCAACTCGTCCGATGGCTATCGGTTGGCCCTCGCTTAAAAAGTCACCCGGTATAATATTAATAGAACACAATCTTTTATCAACCCAAAGACAAAATATGTGGTTGAATCCACAATCAATGTGATAGATAAAGCCTTCAAGCCATCTGTCTTTGTTTGGAGCTACACGACCCACATTCGTTACCTCAGACCGGCGAATTAATTCTGAAGGAACGAAACATAGGACCGTAGGCGTCTTTATATTAAAATTCCTAACACCAAGGGCCACGTTGTCTTGTTTATTCAATTAGAACTAAATTATTTATTCATGTATGAAACTTAAATCGGATAGTACGAGTATAAAAGTAAAACTCCTTTGTTGTTAGCGGAGAGTTTAATTTTACTCCAAATAAATTTGGCAATTTTTTTTTTTAAGTTTGTAATGTGAATCGTTTTAGAGTTATTATTTCCGCGGTTGGTCCGTGGATGGGTGACCATCTTTCATATTCATATTCATTTATTTATTGTTTGTCACAGGTGAAAAGACAGTTCTTACAATAAGCATTTTTGTGTCACTGTAACATACCCATAGCGTGTACAATATTTTGGGCATGCCACAATTGTGGCGATAAGTCCCCTCTTTGAGGAGTGGCTAGAGAGGCGCCACGGCGTCCTCACCTTCCGCCTGACATAGGTCCTCACCAGACACGGTTGATTCGGGAGGTTCCTGTTTCGGATTAGGCGGGAGGAAACACCCGGGTGTTACCACTGTGTGGATTGCCCGGAGGACACGGTGGAGCATACGCTGGAGGTCTGCCCGGCTTGGGTAGAGCACCGCCGTGTCCTCACGGAGGCGATCGGCGGCGGCGATCTCTCGCGTCCGGCCCTGGTCCAGGCCATGGTCCGGAGCGAGAGTGCATGGGAGGCAGTCACCTTCTTCTGCGAAGCAGTAATGCTTGCGAAGGAGGAGGCGGAACGCGTGAGTAGTAGGAATCAGTAGCCGATTCCCGGCCACCGTAGGCGCGGGTTTGCGGACGGCGAGCTATGGGCAGCTCGCCGTCCGGTAAGGACCAGGCCCTGGTCGACGGCGCGTTGTGTTTCACGCGCGCCTCAAAGAGATGTCAGCACGCACTGACGGGGTCCACCAGGACCGGGGCCTGCCAGGGTTGCAGGTTTGTCCGAAAGGGATACCGTGGTCCTGGCACACAGGCAACTGGAGGAACACGGGTGGGTTTTAGTCAGTAAAAATCTAACACGCCCTTCCGCTCCGCCCAGAACGGGAGAAGTTATTTGATAATTTCCAACCACAAAAAAAAAAAAAAAAACGGTGTACAATATTTATATGTATGTCAAAATTATTGGCTATGTTAAAAATAATTAATAATAATACATTTACACTCTTAATTGTTGGTGGTTATTATGCATTGCATTGGTTGTTTTAGTCAACATCATTTTTGCAGTTTTTTCTTTACATACCAAGACTTAAGATTACATCCTTGCCTCGGAAAGCATGTTAAACCCGTTGGTCTAGGCTGTCAGTCGTGGATCTTTGACAGTCATTACGGTTCGTCAGAAGCCCGAACGTCAGACTACCAGTACTATAAAGTGTATCGTATTACCCATTAGCTGGGTTGTGGACAGACAGGCGCTTCATGTAAAATAATACAACTGAATTGAGAACCTCCTCCTTTTTGGAAAGTCGGTTAAATCGGTATTCAGCTGCAACTGGTTAGATTAGAAGCCAACCCCAACATATTTGTAAAAATGCTAGTCAGATGATGCTGATGATTAGGAGAATCTCGACTATTTGGAACGGAATTATCTGGAATTGGAGAATATTGCAATAAAGCACCACTACGTTGCGCATGTGCTCTTCGAATGCATAGGCGTTACTAGGGCTTTCAGTCTCGCTGCATTTCTCAGTCCCGGAAAAAAAAAATCGAGACTTGATGCGGTCTAGAAATTCCCGGGAACGACGAGATTTTCGAGATAGAGCCTATAAGTATAGAATCTACTTTTGATATACAAAAGTAGATTCTATACTTATAGGCTAGTGTTTTAGGTAGTCAAAACAAGCAAGCTATTTCAATCAAGTACATATAGTAAAAAGATCAAATGATAAAATCAAAAATTATTTGTGAGGGTTTTATCATTTACACACGTAAGAAACAGGGCGTCTAATGTAGTTTCAGACAGAGCGGACCTGCATTTATTGCAAAAGAAGAGTCTCAAAAGTCTCGTTATTCCCGAGACCGAAAATTTGTCTCGAGTCTCGAAACTTTCGAGACCGAGATTCCCGGGATGAAAGCCCTAGGCGTTACCCAGATTAGAACAGAAACCCTCGGGGCACCCAGATCCTTTACCGATTTTCTGAACAGACCAGGAGACGTGATTAGCTTCTGGAAGGAGGTGGGCTGGTTGGAATAACCATCGACGGCCGCCATGGCCCACGCACAATGGTCCATCTTAAGGACTAAGAGCGGAAACCAAACCCTCTAACATAGATCATAGAACAAGCACCACTATACGCTTATATAGTATATGCAGATAGCGAAATGTCACGCATAATACTAAACGAATTAGTTACTCGAGTCGATTTATCACCTAGCCGTGATCTTAGGTATCAGAGATTCCTTAGCTCTCTTTTTCAAAACAGGGATTTTTTTTTCTTTTTAAACAATGTCGGTCGGTTTTAAGAGAATGTTCAAAATCAAAATATTTTATTTCACATACCTAAACCTACGTGGGCACAAACTGCGAAACACAATCATGGCCAGGGCTGGGCAAAATACATGATTTGCTTTAATAATTAAAATACAAATTACAAAATACTTTATCGCATATGTTTAAAATACTAAATACATAATGTTTTCAAGCCATGTATATGAAATATAAAGTATAAAATAAAGTATTTTAACTCTTTTTATTTAAAATATATTCAGAAACTTTTAAAATAATAAATTGTCGTGAATAATGTAAGAACGTCTCTTAACTTGCACACTTTTAAGTATAATATTGCTTCTACAATTTTGGAATATGGTACAAATACTAGGTACAGAGCCCTGTTTTTAGTTTATGTTTAATTCAGCTTATTTTTCATTTTCATTTATGAGATCGCTAAATGTATTTATGTTCAAATGTATTTTGAGGGCATAAGTATTTGAAATACTAACCAAAACTACTACTACTACCTCAGCGCCAGGTACTCGTATTTGAAACACAAATTACATTTTTAGGAAGTAATTGAAATAAAAATACCAAGTACGTATTTCAATTACAAGTAATTCATATACAGCCCAACCCTGATCACTGGCATGCGTGGGTTTATGACCTTTGGTAAAAGTACTAGGTTCACAGACGTGAAATAACGCATTTTCTGCATGAACATACAAAAAACATAAACTTAAAGTTATAAAAAATAAACACTGAAAAAACAATCCATACTAATATTATAAATGTGAAAGTAACTCTGTCTGTCTGTATGTTACGTTTTCACGACTAAACCGCTGTACCGATCGTCATGAAATTTGGCAGAGATGTAGCCTGGGATATGAAGACGGACATAGGCTACTTTTTTACGCGATAACCGACATATACGCGGGCGGAGCCGCGGGCAAAAGCTAGTCATAAGATAAAATATACGAATAAGTCATGTAAGACATTCGTAGCGAGGAAATTTTTCACTTTGGCGTAGCACCTGATTTACTCAGACGTTTGGACGAGACTGGATTAAATTTCAGTAAATCCATAGTTATGGAAGGTCCTAACTTAATCATACAATAAGATTCGACGGCAACTGAGAATGACCAACACGTTCAAACTAGCGGTATTCAAATAATAAATAAAAAAATGTACTTCAGCGTAGCAGCGGAATTTTACGACTGTTTGTGAACCTATTAAACTTGTACTTAAGGTCATAACTAGAGATCGGATATTCGGATGCATATTCACCTAAAGTTGAGATGTTGGGTAATATGGAATGCGCTTTTGTATCGAAAAAATCCCGCGGTTCCGGAATCTACAAGTTTAGGTTTCTAATATATAATTTACTGCTGCGCTGCGTGTCGCGGGTTCGATTCCCGCACGGAACAAATATTTGTATGACCTACAAGTAGTTGTTCCGGGTCTGGCTGTTTGTGTATGTGAGTTTAAATGTTTGTAAACGCACCCACGATACAGGAGAAATTCCAAGTGTGGGGCAACGTTTAAAAAATATATATAATAATAATAAAAAATAAAAAAATGTTTCTGGTATATTTACTTACTTTCAAATGTTGGTAAAAATGCCAATTTTAAATAAATATGCATCAGATTAGTTATGCAATCCATGAATACCGGTTTTTTTTTTGTATAAATATTTGTTTAGAAGTCACATACTACACACTCGACTAGTTATGCATTCCCGTTGTTCCTGGCGACACGGGTTTTTTTCTACAATAAAATATTCTAGGAAGCCGCTTCCATACTTTCATAGCTCAAAATTAACTTTCGGTAAATATGCATCCGAATATCCGATCTCTAGTCATAACCCATGGATGCCATGATTAGGGTTGAGCTGTATTTAAATTCATTGTGGTACTAATAATTAATATTATAATAATTATATATCTCAAAAATAGGTTTACGTAATCAAAATCAATAATCATTATTGACAATAGGCTAAAAATCAGCACTTTTTGAACGTCAAAATAACGCTGGGAAGAATTGACGCAACAAACTCCCCAGCAGCACAGCTGTCTGCTCATTTAGAAAAACTTGATTCTATACAATACTAACATTACGAGACACAAAACAAATGATCAAATGTTTCAAATGATCTAGATTTTCCGTTGAGAGTAATATATTCCAGGCTTCCGATTTATTACCGAAGCGTGTTTACATTGCTACAACTTGGATGTGTTTCCTCGATTCAGTATTGAGTTATGACGTCGGTCAGCGTGGGCGTATGCTCGGGGCGTGGGCGGGAAGTGCTGGCTCAAGTCACACAAAAGACTGCTTAGCGGTAAAATACTCAAATAGTTATTTGTGCAACAAGAGAGCAAAGTCGTTTTTTGCTGCGAGTGCTGATTTTGAATCCTGAGCAAGCGAATAGCGAGTGATTCTAAAGTTGAATCCTGAGTGTGGCGAGGGATTCAAAGGCACATATGTAACACACATAACTTTTCACTTCAGCAGCGATATCCCATTAGTTCTAACGATGGAACAGGTAAAACAACTGGGAAATAGACTAGAGACATAGAGACTCCCACTAGTTGTACTATTTTGTAATATAGTATATCGTAGTACTAGTGAGAACAAAACAAAAACTCCCATTAGTTCTACCGTGGAACTGTTCAGTAGAACAAGTGGGAATAGAAGGAATAGAGAATCCCAATAGTTCTACTATTTGGTTATACCTAATATACTAGTACTAGTGAGAAAAAAAATCCCATTATTTCTACCGTAGAACTGTTCAGTAGAACTAGTGGGAACAAACTGCGAGAACACTTTAGGAGATAATAAATATTTACAGGTTAAATATCAGTTTTATTTGTAGTAAATACTTATTTTCGTTTAAATACAACAATAAGTTAAAAATTCAATAAATTACATTAAAAGACATAATTATCTTTTTGCAAAATTTCTTTAGTTATTACGAAATTCCGAACGTGTTTGTCTTTGAGATCGAATTCAAAATCGGTACTTCGAAAGGGCTGGTCTTTGTCTCTTTCTTTCTAATGGCGGGAAAGAGATAGAGTGTGAATGTTTCGAATTGTATGATTAACCCAAGGCTGAATAAGATATTCGCGGCTTTCTGAATAAAAATAATTAAAAAGTTACTTTGTCTCACTCAGTGAGCAAAATCGCGTTTTGCTCACTGATTTCAGGCAGCAAAACCTACATGTTTGAGCTACTGAAGTGAAAATATAAATATGTCACATATTATTATTATGTCTAATTGGAAGTGAGTACATTCGATTACAAGATTTATTTTTCCTTGGGCAATAAAAATTGAAAATATTTTCAGGGTGGGAACTATTTAGCAAAACGTTTAACTGAAAAGGCATTGTGTGAGAGTTAATTGCGAATAATCTTAGTCACCGCGTGGCATTCATTGAACGCTGCAATGTGGACGTGGGCGGTGTTGCCGAGCTGTGTAGGTGACAGCCGTCCCAGCAGGTAACTAATTTAATAGGTGGCTAGGGGTACCCACTGGAAGCACGAGCTAGCTATAGAAAGCTATATAACTAGCCTGAAAGGTACTGTGTAGGTGTAAAGTTGACTTTAGAATAGTATTTATTTTTAAACAAAGGTTAAACTTATAAGGTAAGCTAGTTATGTTATGTTATGCTTATGTAGAGTTGTCCCTAAAACTACTCAGCTATGTCTCGCAAGGGAGTTGAAACCCAACTAAATTAATTCTAAGATATTTTTTTTTTTTTTATCTAGGGCATCTCAGAGTGTACTTTCTGAGTTTATCTTGGACATTACTGACATCGGTGAAGGAAAAACATCGTGAGGAAACCTGGACTTATAGTTAATATAAGTCTGAAATCGCCAACCCGTCTTGAGCAAGCGTGGTGATCAATGCTCGTGCCTTCTCTGTATGAGAAGAGGCCTTTGCCCAGCAGTGGGACAGTTATAGGCCGGTATTATCTCAGAGTGTAACCACTAAGGTTCCGACTCTTTAACCGGACTTTTCTGTGGCTGCCTTAAGCTCCTAACGAAACTTAATGCCTCCAGCCAGGGCGTAAAAACTATAAACTAAACGACTGCTGCTCGCTAAGGGCACCCCCTGTGGGGTACGAACCTCGGCTTAGGTCAGCTGAGTCGGAGGGGGGGTGGCATGGGACCGACGGTGGCTGGATAAAATCAGTGTTTTGATTATTATCGTGGGGAGTTTGGATTACATGCTGCTCAGCTAAAACGCGTGCTGGCGCTTCACTTACAGTCAAGGGTCGGGGAGGACTATTCGTTAGTCGGGGATTTCGCGCGGAGGTCGGAATGACGATCGTGTATTGTGTGCTCTTATTTTGCGAACTGTACTAGTTTCCCTACGACTCTCCTGAACGAGAGTAGTGGGGTCGTCTGGGTCGGTCAGTGCATGCCTTGGACGGCGGGTCGAACTAATTTTTGAGGGGACATAGCTTGCGCCCTTCACAACTAGAGCGTTGCGATGAGTGGCTGCTGAATCGAAGAAGCGCTTTGAAGTGCGCTTCATGAATTGGGTTATCGTGGGGATTTTGAGTTCAACGTGGAGGTTAGTGTTACGAACGAACCAGGGGGCTCCCGTGATTTTACGTAAATTCCTAAGAACAACAAAGTATCTATATATACAAACTAGCTTCTGCCCGCGACTTCGTCCGCGTGATATTTCGGCCCACCAATCGCGTCGCATCCCGTCGCTCGCCCACGCTATAACTAATCGCTTTCGCCACGTTATCGCTTAGCGTTCTTTCTGACTTTTGTTCTTTTCGCTTGGCTCCTAAGGATCGTAACGTGATGTTATATAGCCTATAGCCTTCCTACATAAATGGGCTATCCAACACTTAAATAATTTTTCAATTCAAACCTGTTTCATTTCCTGAGATTACCGCGTTCAACTAAACAAACAAACTATTTAGCTTTATAATATTAGTGTAGAAGATGTGCGGAAAGAGTTACAAAGTTAAAAGTTTTAGTTATTCTCGATTTAGGTTCTGTTTGCGAAATAATTACGAACACAAATACCTTCCCAATAATAGATTGTATTTTACGAAAACGGGGGAAATTATTCCGTTGAATTTTATTTATAGGTACCTGGGTAAAGCGACGAAGAGGTATTAATATACTTTCCCTGATATAGCCCGAAGCTTAAATAAACACTACATGAGGTCAGAGCTGTTGAAATTGGACTAAACAGGCAGCTCTTTAAGTTTCTACTCAGAACTTATTCATCAAGACTGGGAGACATACAAATACTGTTTTCATATAACAAATAACTTCAATAACATGTTGCCTTCGTAGCGCTACGTCACTATGTGCTAGCGACAGTTTCCGGGGGCCCATTATTGAGTGTGCAAGTCACCCCCTGCCATTTTATCTGTGTATTTCATAACATTTATCAGGCAGGGGCATAGTCCTTCCATAGTTCAAGGTCACCAATCCACTATAGCCACCCAAATCCATAGCCCAATATGTTTTGTTTCCATGTCCTGCAATAGTCTTTTACCAACCGGGGGTTGTTCTTGGATGCACTGTCATAGTGCAGACAGGGATAATCGTCGGTTGGTGTCTCATTTCATTCAAAAGATCTAATAGGCATCTGTGAGTTGGCTTCTGCCCCTCATACGCCTTCCAAAGGTCCGGGACCCGAGGGTCCCGAGAAATATCAAAGACTTCAATAATGTCAATGTTTATCTTCATCGAGTATTGCAGCAGGGACCTTATATACCTACGCTAGAATACAATAACTTCAATAAAATGTAATTCCATTTCAAAGAGTGTAATAAAGTCAAAGTTGAAACGTAGTAAAGCAAACAGAGAATTCAATTCGTAGAACCACCTTATATTGCTTCGGACGTGAACTATCGGAAAACGCCAAATGCAATATACACTGAGTGCTACCATCCACCCTTAAGGCTTCTATTTATTTATATAAACATGTATTTGCTTCTCCTAAAAGGGATTTTGCGTTATGACTTGATCATATCAATAGTGGTCCAGTTATTGAGTTAGTTATTAGAAAATGGCTGCGAGCTACCGTCCCGTCCCTTCTGTTTGATTTCTAGACGAATAATATGTTTGATATACATACATATTTGCTTGAGGGGCTTGTGGTTAAGGAATAACAGCCGCACAAGTCGAAAGATAAAGTTGGTCCGTAGATGTTTGATCATCTTTACAAACCAATACCCCTCCGGGAATCGGAAAGCACGTTAAACCGTTGGTCCCGGCTGTCATTCGTGGATCTTTAACAGTCATTCAGAAGCCCGAAAGTTTGACAACCAGTCGTACCAAGGGGTATCGTATTACCCAGTAACTGGGGTTAGGTCAGATAGGCAGTCGCTCCATGTAAAATACTGGTATTCAGCTGCGTCAGGTTAGACTGGAAGCCGACCCCAACGTAGTTGTAAATCTGATATTTCTTGCTATCAACCGAGAGAGTAGATCATATTCAATATACATTATAAATGTGTCATGCCACATGTGTAGAAACCCGAATTTTCCCTATTAAAAGACAGGAAGGTAAGTTTACCTATAATATGTATACTGTCTATGAAAATATGCCGATTGAATATGAAAAAGAACGTGCACTGGAAAACGACTTAAGAGCGCATACATCGATCACACGGAAAAACGGCCACATTCCTCTAGATCGTATTTTGTTGCTTCGTCTCAATATGAAACTTTATAAAAGGTATTAGAACATTCTAGACACACTTACCGAGGTCGCTGTTGAACGAAATTTCATAATTCCTTCTCAGTCACGAGATAATATTTTTTTTTAAGGAGTGGGGCTAGTGGGCCCTTGTACAAAAATAACATCAGCAATATATAAACAGGCAGTAGAGGTAAATGCATAATTACAGAAAATTGCAGTAGGTACTGTAAGAGCCAAATGGAAGTACGAACACAATCGGTACATAGGTATACACATAGGTACGGCAGTAATCCAGGTAGATTGGATTGAAATAGTTGAATTAAATTGTAATGTGAAAGGTCGCGCGTGGGCCGACTTCAGGGTAGCCCGCGATTTTTTTTTAAACGTTTTTTGCTATTTGCAGGTCTATTAAGTTGTCTGTTGATCTAAATATGATTCGCGGCCGTACTAAAATATTTATTACTAGAAAAATATTTATACAACTTTGTAAGTTCATTTTACCCTATTGAATGAAATCATGACATTTGAGGTCAATTCTGATTTAAGGAGTTGGATTGCGTATTCTAAAGATTATAATTATGTAAAGCCATATTTATTACGGCCGTGAATCATATTTCTCAAACATGCATGGAAATATTGTCATTATTTTCGAAAAAAGAACACCCGAAGTATCGAATTTACGGACAAAGAAAATCAAATCCATTGCAGGAGCATTTTTTGAATTTGGAACATTACAACGCTCCAGCAATGTTGTATAAAATGGCGTGCTGGGGTTAATAAATACTCTTTGATTGGATCACTTATCATTCTTGGTAGGTATACCAAAGTACGTCTCTTTACTTAGCACAAATTGCGTTCACGTGGCTGTATAGCCATAAATGTGTTTGCCTTTCGGCACAGATGACAAATAGAAAACTGGCGGCAAAACTGAAAATTCGTCTTGATTTGTTAATTACAAATCAAGACAATATAAATTTAATCAAAATGAATTCCCACGGTTCAGAGAGTGAAATGGAGATTGATTGTACTCCACCAGATTTAAGATCAGAAGCCAAATTGGCAATGGAAAACTTGCTAACAGCGAAGTCAAAAGAAAAATACATGAAAGTATGTCTTATTTCCCTGCATTTTTTTGAGAAAAGCACTATTCATATAGGTATGCCTCGGCGGAAATGGCAAATGCCTGTCTCGTATTAGTGAGGCGACCTACAATTGCCTATTTCCCGGCCTTTGCAATAATGTACTATTTAATCAACATACAACCTGACACTGACCTGCAAAAATCGTAAGAAAATTTGAACCCCCGACCAGTAAAGTTTTTAGGAGTACAGTCGTACCTCTGGACTCCTGAAAACTTTACTAGTCAAATGACAAAAAGGTAAAAATATGTGTACCTATCTACACACGGCTACATAACAAACTCATTGTACGAAAATCGTAAACAATGCGAGATCAGCTTATACTGAAAATGTATAGCTTGATATGTAGCCGTGTGTACCTACCTACTACGCGTGTGATAGTTAGATTATTAGATAGATAGATCGAGTTACATTTTCCTTCAAAAATTTCAAGTGTCAGAAAAAATACATCTCTACTAGAAAAGATACATAAAAGTAATCGAATATTTCTTCGACGCTTATGCGTCCTTTTGTTTTTATGTTAATGTATCAAAACCTCAAACTAAAAGCATTTATTTCAAATAAACCAATTACAGGCACTTTTGAATTGTCAAGGGGTCGGTCAGTCAGAAAGATGAAGCTAGTTGCCCATTCCAAAGCGTAGTAGGTTCCTATGGAGAAGAACGGGCAAGAAACTCCACGGACACTCTTTTAAAACCAAATATTGTTACAAAAAATGGGTTACATCATTCATGTTGAAGTTATACATGTGAGAACAATGTAGAAAGACGTGCACGTTAGAAGCGTCCGTAATAAAAACAATTCAACGATTAAAAAAAAAAAAAAATAAGCCGTGGCAGCTAAGAGATGACCAGTCCCAACTGACGACGCGTATAGTTAGTTATTTCATTTAGTACCTAGTGCAAATAGTTGTATAATAATTTAGTACTGTATACTTTTCTGCTTATTTTGAAATGCAGTTAACATACAACCTGATTCTGATTCTAATGATCCAGCACCCGATTCTTATGACCATCAGGTATCTGGAAGATGACCACAAGGTTTATGGAATTAGTAGGTAACCAAAATCAAAATCAAAATATTTTATTTCACATAAACCTACATGGGCACTTATGAAACGTCAGAAGCTAGGTGCACGGTTCCAATTAGTCGTTTCCTATGGAGAAGAGCCGGCAAGAAACTCCACAGTTACTGTTTAAAAAATAATTGGCTTTACAATATTATTAAATAACAGTGATAATAGGTATGGGAGGACAGTGTAGGCCTTTCAACAATTACCAGGTACTTAACAAAATAGAAAACCGCCAACAAATCTACACTCTACTAGGCCTACAACGTTCTCACATTCACAAAATATAAAATAATCTAAGTATATAAAATATTAATGACATGATTGCAATTACAACTACAGTAACATATCTGAATAAATATCATGTCCACCAAAGCCACTAATAAAGAATTGGAATTCGATTTGTAGGTAAATAATGTCAAATAATGAAAAGATTATGTCAAGGAAGTATATAAAAAAATAATTAAAAATTCTAAATAAACATCGTTATTTGGGAGCAGTTAATAGACATTGACATAGTTATGTTGTTTATGAGGTACCAGGGAAGCCGGATAGAAGGAATTATTGCCAAACTTCCTTGTCTTCAACGTAGTCTTTTATCTTATTAACGCAAGTAGCAACTCTACTAGCTTTCTGAAGATTAAACGATGTGGGTACTGATATCCTGAAGATTTCCAGAAGTCAATAAAAATCTGATAGAAATTAAAACCCTTAAGACTGCATCGAGCGCATAGTGGCGCCCTCATCGTTATTTCGGTGATTTATTTTACTTTAGAATTAAAATGCAGAAAATAAGCTCGTCAAGTTGTGCTTCACAAGACTATACGTTATTATTACTACAAACAGTAGTTTTAAATTGTTATGTTTTATTGTAATCATTAAAACGGAAAATAGTGGCCACTAAGCTACATTTTAATGATTACAATAAAACATAACAATTTAAAATTACTATTTGTAGTAATAATAACGTATAGTCTTGTGAAGCACAACTTGACGACCTTATTTTCTGCATTTTCATTCTAAAATAAAAGAAATCACCGAAATAACGATGAGGGCGCCACTGTGCACTCGGTAGCCTCTTAATGAGAAAAGGATATCTACAAACAGTCAAGTTTACCATGAAATCATCAGACTAAACATTACATTAAACTAATAAACTAAATTAATAGTAGTTACACACGCGCGTTATGTAGTTCTACATTTATATCTGTAATTTTATGGTGTACATAATAAATAGTATTCTATCTATCTATTAAGTATTTGTATATGATAACTAATATAAAAAACAAGGCAAAGTGCATATCGGCACACGCACAATTAAGGTTTCCGTAATTGGGATGAATTTAGGCTCCTACAAACGCGACACGCGACGCGACACAAAGAGAACGCTCGTCGCGCGGCGTCTTTGTGTCGCGTCGCGTGTCGCGCCTGGTTGTAGGAGCCTTTTATCTCAAGAACAAACTTAACATTGTAGTTGAAAAACAACTTCTCCCATACATTTCAATTTTAGACTTAGTAGTTTTGAAGATAATGGGGGAATGGTTCATTTTCATCTGTTTTTTCAAATAACTATTAATCTATTTGTTTTTTAAATATAAAAATAAATATTCTTGAGACCTTTACCGTAAGCCCTTTCTTTTGATAAGTCACACGGTACAGTGTGCATAAACTTTTTTTTTTGTATTTCTTTCCCAAAAGTGACCACCATATTCAAAATTAATTTATTTACGTAACACGTCCGTGTTTGGGTCACAGAATTTGATATGTGTACCAAATTTCAACTTAATCAGTCCATTAGTTTCGGAGCAAATTGGCTGTGACAGACGGACAGACAGACAGACACACGAATGATCCTTTAATGGTTCCGTTTTTCCTTTTGCGGTAATGATCCCTAAAAGTTAGAAATAAAGCGACTTAGCAAATAATTATGAACCCTATCTACGCCATCTACCTCTCTTTATAGAAGTGATCGATTAGAAGAAGAACGGACAAACTACTTGACACAAACATCACATGGAATTTTCATCTATTCAGCACAGCACAAGCGTTCGATTCGCTATCGGAGTCTAATACACGCAAAGAAGAAGAAGGAGGCCTCACACGATACCTATTTACCTGTAGGTAATATAGGTTTTTATATAACACTATTTCAGGCACCTGCAGTCTCTCACAAAGTTTTTTATATTGTTTATTATTTTAGCAAGTAAACCTTAACAACTAGTGATTTAACTTACCTAAGTTAGAGCCTTGTTCGTGCACTATTGTCAAATATTAGCATTAAGTACAAAACTTATGTAGAAAAAAAAAATAGTATATTTCTTCTCATGCTCTAAAAGTACGCCAATATAGCCCAACGAAGCGGGACTAAAGTGACTACTTTAGTCTCTAGGGAGTGAAAAGTAATTAGTTTTTTAATTTCCTTCTGTGACATAGACAAACTCAAACAGACAGTGAATATACTATTATTATCTGTGGAGTGTGGACCATCTTCATTGCGAAAATGTTGAGAGTTTTAGTTCCATGATTTTTCCGCCAAGAAGGTGGCGCCATGTGTTTTAAATTATGATTGTTATGTATGTTGTTGTTGTTAAAAGTACAGTTTGCACCTCGAGATTAAACGCCAACTTAATAAAAATAGTATATTTTATATCGAGGGACTAAACGAAGTCATACTATACCAGAGGTGGTTTGACTCCCGAGCGTGCGAGAGAGTCAATGAAACCGAGGGTATATTAAGCTGGCGTTTAGTCTCGCGGTGCAAACTGTACTTTTCACTTTTAGTACGAGATAAATAGTCAATTCATTACAAAAACATTCAGTAAATATTACTTTAATAAAATAAAAATCACAATAAGTTTTTAGGTAAATCTTCCGCGATTTTGGCGGCAAAAGATGATCTATTATGTCTTTTGCTCTTTGCTCGACGTCAAACTCTTCACTGTCACTGGACATTAATAAATTTATTTACAACCGAACTTTACACTCGACAAAAATTCTAAAATTTTCGCAGTCAGTTTTTTCTTCTAAACCAGTCACAGATAACACGCCACTTTCTTTGCGGAAAAACCATGGAACTAAAACTCTCCACATTTTCGCGATGAAAATGGTCCACACTCCACAGATAATAGTATATTTACTAGCTGTTTGAGTTTGTCTATGTCACATGAAGTAAATTAAAATACTAATTACCTTTTACTCCCTATATTAGAGACAATACTATATGGTCTGTGTTAGAGACTAAAGTGGTCACTTTAGTTCCGCTTCGTAGGGATATTGGCGTACTTTTAGAGCATGAGAAGTGAAAACGTTATTTTTTTCCTTGTACGGTACGTACATATGTATACCTATCTAGGTACTATTGAAATACCCATAATTATTGATGTAAATATAACCTCATTGCCCATAATTAACTGCCATATAAAATATTCTACAATTTAAAATGTCCCTCACATTATTTTCTTATTGATACGACTACACGAATTCTCAAATTCAACGCTGAAAGTAGCTGAAAACGCTCATAGGTATGAATTATTAAGAACTTTCAAATCGATATCAAGAGTTGCAGGCATGGAGTAGAATATTAATATGATTGCAGACTTATTCTGAAGGCCGATAAGTGTACACCTACACCTAAGTAGCATGTGACCATTAGTAGTGTAAATGTGAATGTAAATTGGAAAATGAATGAAGTTAAAGGAGGATGTTTTTCTTATATCCGTTTTGGTTCATGATGAATTGATGATCCTTTGATCCTTTTATTTGCTTACATTTGTTTGACTGATGATATCACCAATTAAGTAGGCACAAATGTACTCAAACTCAAAGCATATGTATTAAATTTCAATTAAACCATTTACAGGCAACTTTGAATGGTCAAGGAGTCGATCAGTCTGAATTATGAAGCAGTACTTAGTAGGTACCTATTATATTGTGTTTATATAATTTGTTTATCGACCTTTAGTAGAAGCAATTTGATGCCCTTCCAATTTTGATTAGTGTTTATACCTAGTAGGTACCTATATTTCCGAATCCCTAGAATTATTAAAAAAAACTCGTATCTAGGTATCTACTTAATTTATTGCATTTTGAAAATTAATTGGTGAAGGGCCCAAATTAAACAGCACTTTACTTAATTAAGAAAGAAATAAATAAAATGTATTCACAACTATAAGGTATAACTTTCGCACAGATATTTAAATAGATGATATATTCAAAGAAAATAAAAAAAGGTTTTATCCCCCCCACCACAGTAGAGAAGATTTCTAAAAATAATCATGCTTTGTCAGCAAAAAAAAGCCTGAATAAAATTAGCTACAGTAGGTTCATTTTCACATCAATAAGTATAAGCATGACCTGATGTGAAGAATTCTAAATGCTAATGGCTCCTCTTTAGGTTCTACCTACGCGAATAAAACATCTTCTTTGTTTATCACGAATAAGTTTGGGCTTTAGAAATGTAATTCCACAAACGGTTTGTTTAATATCAACCCCAAGCACCTAGGAATAAAAGCTAAAATTGCGCAGACCGTAGATACAACGTTCTATAGTTTGTTATGTCGGATCCACTGACGTAGGCACTCATGCCCTTTACCTCCCACGCGAATTGTATCTTGATACCACTTTTATTACTGAATTTATAGAACATCAACTGTAATTATCGTTATTAGATAGCTTTGTAACGAATATTTCCGGAAAAGGAGCCTATTTCAATAATTAGCGAATGCCTGACAGTGCAGCGAGGGGCTGCTTCGGTTCAAATGACACTTTATCGATTGCGGTAGCTAAAATTAAACATTGAGAGGAAAAATAGTAGGTGATTTAGGAACACATTAAAGAATCCACTCAAGCCTTTAGTTTATAAACAAACACTCAGTCTTAATGAATTGTTATGTGAACTCGTGTAACAGGTTTCCCGTTAATATGCAGATACGACGATGGCGGCTGAAAACATGATAGGTAAACTGAAAGGGCGGGTTGTAAGAGCTATGTGTAATGATTGTTCTACGCACCGTTTAGAGCCGCCGATAACACTGGAACATGTTCGAGATACAGCTGATACACTTAGCCCCCTCACTGTGGACACTGAGGCACAGGTCGAGCTAGCGGTGGCGGTGCGAAGCTGCCAGCTGTGTGCCGCGCGCGAGCCTGCGCACTCCGCTCTATCGATCCTGCGCCCGTCCATTCACGATCGGCCACTTCGCCGCCTACATAACGACGCACCGACGCGATGTTACACACCAATCATCATTAGATAACGCGATATTAGCACTGGACTCTGCGACCCTCACACTTGAGCCACTTCACTCGAACTACAATTAAGACTTTATCGATAAAGCTTTCATGAAAAAGCTAGTCTTCGATTGTCTCGACTATTACGTAACCATATATGGTTTCAGTCTAGATCCAGCTTAGCCAGCTAGCTAATACTAGCTATGCACTTAGAGCTGCGTACATTTTAATCGAAGTATCACGTTTGAGTAAATACGAACATGTTAGGAGGCGACAGTCGCCCACACTAATTTATCGGCACCACCCTGCATATAAATGACGTACCTAGTTACGATAACGGCTTCGGGCCGCGCCAATGTCGCTCTAACTCCTACCACTACAATGGAGAACATTAATTTATGTGTCATTTATTTGTCGCTACCCGTAGGTCTTCTGATACCTGTTATGTTATCAATCCTGATTAGGTAAATACTATAGAGGACAATACGTTAGGTTAATGAGCGTATATCTGCATTGCATCTATTCATACAACTTTTAATGTAAAATGGATTCCTTCATAAAGACGTTCATTAAGAGGCCGTGCACGAAATCGACTGATTTTGATAAATTTTGTTCATTGGTTGTGAGAAAGGGAAAAATAATTTAAACAAAATTATTTGAGATTTGAAAAGTTGTGTTCTTTGTTTTGCATGTGGCTGAAAGGGATTTTTCAAATTAATTAAGTATTCATGGTAAATCACTAATATTTGTAACAAGTTTTCCGAAAAATGACGCAGGACTGACATTTGATCATCATTCTACAAGAAACTACTTTTGATTTTGAACATTAAAAAATATCATCAACATCATTATATGCTCTTCTTGCATGTGGCGGAACCACTTTTTTCAACTTCCATACAAAATATAGCAGAAAAATAATATTGAAAAAACCTTTTTTTGTTTTAAACCTCGTCAGTAATATATATTTTTCCTATTATTTAGCAAATCGTATCAAGAAATTTAAAAATCACAAATTAGTCTTCAGCTGTCCTTGAAATATAATCAAAATTTTATTTTATGGTTATACAATATCTTCATTAAGTAAATCCATGGCGAAATAAACTATATTTTGGAGAGCACAAAAATGATGAAACTATTAAAAGCTGCTGTGACTGACACGAATGGTTTAGCACCATGAAAACTGTACTTTTATAGTTACAAAGACTTAATGTTTCGATTATTTCAAGTTTCCTCACAATTAGCTAAGAAATTGCCAAAAGAGAGTTTTTTTCGTGCACGGACCCTTAATTGCAAGCTTCAGAAATTGTAGGTGTTGGTAGACCGTATCCATGTACGAATACTTCATGTGTACTTATTTAACTACAGTTCAACATAGGTAGGTGGTAGATAGATATAGTATGACAAACAGCCGAACTTGGTCTTCAACATAATAAGTAGAGCAGAGATAATACAGATATACAAAGCAGCTTCAACGCTGTGACATGCATACGTAATTCAACGACACAGTTCCCCATGCTCATGGGTCGTCAGACGCAGGCCGCACAGTTAATAACTGCAAAGACATTAGAGGACTTGGGTCAAAAGTTAATGAAATTGCTGTCTGCGGACTGTGGAGCATTATTACTTTAATGTAGAAAGTACATGACATGCGAGTAAGTCTCTATCTCTACACATTATCAAGTTTATTAGCGTTGGTGAGGTACCTAACAAAAGTTATAATTGATCCAGCTTCTTATTAAATGAAGAGTTCTTCATAAAGAAAGTATAGGTAATAGGTTGAGGAAGGTATAACTACCTAGTAGGTACTTACCTACTTATGACGTCTGAAAGTATAATGTTTACTGTTACCACACCCCCTAAATATCAGTTTTGTCATTGTCATCCCTTGATAGTCACCAAGAGATGACAGAAGTTAGGTAGGTACTTTATTAGCATAATTATGTATTCAATGGCGGATCCAGGATTAATTTCTGGGGTCCAGAAATAACGGCGGTAAGAAGTGCCCCCCATAGTATTTCACTATGCTGTTTTTGGGCTGTCTTTTACAATGAATGACATGTTTAGCGAATTCAGGTTTCATCAGCGGTCACAATCCGGTTGCAAATTTTGCCCAAATCAGTCTGACACTACTCTAAAAAGTCTTTACAATTCTCCAATTAGAGAGAATTTTCAGTTTCTATCGACTTGGTGTTGTTGCTTGTTTCAGGGATAATTGTAAAATGAAACAAATAAAAAAGGGGGTACTAAGTATTTATACTATCAATGAGTCACGCAATTAGTGTTATCAGTAACAAGATGATGAGTCATCGCTAAGTACCTTAGGCCGCGAACTTATCAGCCGCCCCTCGTATGTAGTTAAGTTCAAGAATGAAGATAACCATGGGCTGCAGGAGCGAGTGAAGCGAATTTGAAAATTTGAGCACCCTATCTCAGGTTTGATTAGTTTTTCTTTCATAGTATTAGGTAGATATTTTTCATGATTTGAAGAAAGCTGTATACATTTTGGACGCGCGAGGCTTCTTGGTCCGTGCTTTCTTTTTAGTAAATATGTTATCCTAAACCCTCACACCGACTTAGGCTGTAGGCAGGTGCCTTGTTGGCTCGGCAGACCTCCGGCCCGACAACGGAACTCATCGCACCGCGTTGTACCTTAGTAGTTACTGCTGCTGAAGATATCCAGAACTCCTTCAGCGTTCATCATTGAAGCAATGTCTTGATGGTTATGGCCAGTCCATTCAAATTCAAAATATTTTATTCTACACTAGATGACCCGGTGAACTTCGTGCCACGTGAGACAATTTTTTTATTTTTCGGCAATGTTTTTCGGCTTTTCCTTTGGGTACCTATTTCCAAATTTTCTTTTTTTATAAACGAAGGCGAATATAACTAAATTTTTAAAGTAAAAACTTCTTAAGCCGCGTTGAGCGATTTTTGGTAGGGGAAAAAGTTATGCGTTCGCGTCATCGAAATACGCGACACGCTCGTGACGTGTGGCGCCAGACTGTCAGTTATTCCATAGTTTTGAGTTTTCACTTCTGACGGCAGTCCTTATTTGACTTCCTATTATTAAGTCTTTTTTTTTTAAATCGGTCTAGCCATTTTTGAGTTTTTACAAGACTAACGCACGGCAATTGATTTTTATATATGAAACGTCGATAGCAATTTTTAGAACGTGCCTCTGTGTCCCCCTGTAGGTATTGGTTGGTAGATATACATATGTAGGTATTGTTCAGCTTCTACAAACAAATCCCGTGATTTTTTTATTAACAAGCATAGGTATTGTCTCTTTGGAATAATCGTGATTTGATCGTATCCAGAGATTCTTGGTGCTTCATTACCTAACCTCATTACCTTCATTTACATATTAATATCACGTTAAGGCTCGCGCAGTCTGACGCGACAGCTCGACAGGCAGCGCGATCCTTGTCGCGCCCGCGATATCGTGCCAGTCTGCGCGAGACTTTATAGCCGCTGAAGAACTGAAAAATTCGATTTAGAGCATTATGAACGAGAGAATGCCTGCAGGTCTAAGTAGGTGCCTACTCGCTTATTAAAAGAAAGTTCCGGGCTTAAAATTAAAGCTCTTGGAATCTAGGCTGCGTCTTTATTATTCCTTGGCTGATTTAAGGCACAAACAGGCGCGGCACGCGACGCGACACAAAGAGACCGCTCGTCACGAGGCACGCGGTGTCTTTGTGTCGCGCCTGTTTGTAGGAGCCTTTACTGTAGCAAAATATAAATTAAAACGTAACTAAATCATGACAAGGAATAAAATACCTACCGCGTTTCGCGCCAACAGGCATACCTACCTATAGATAAGACTACAGTAGCTGTGGAGATGTATGAAAGCTTAACGCTGCTCCGAGACATGCAATATCGTCTGCATCTCGGTATATGTGGGTACCTAGATCATTTATTTTATGTAAATATGTACTTCACAGCTTTAGGTATCTATCTATATCTGTATATCTACTGGGTATCGTGGGATGCAACGCAGATAAAATCCGACGACTCAGTCTGTCCGTCTGTCTGTTACAGCTGGATATCTCAAGATCTACTAATGCTATCGATCTACTAATGCTATCAACTTGAAATTTGGAATAGTTTTAGATGACGTTAGCCCAACTATTTTGTAAATAAATAATTTATATTTTTTTGCATCGGCCTGAACGGGTTTCATAAAAATTCGAAGTGAATCACTAGGGCATGTGGGGTATTATTATGAAAGAGTGCTATTTGCACATTCTGAAACATTTTTTTTTCAGGCCACATAGTTTTCGACTTTTGACGCAAAAAAAACAAAATATATATATATACGTTTCCGCCCCTTGGTCTCTGAAGTTTGCATAGATAAAAATCTGAAATTATTCTATGTGATAGAAGTTTATGTAAAGATTAAACGATGAAAAATAAAACGATGTCTCTTTAGAGACATCGTTTTATCTTTCCAGGGCCTCAAGTCTGCTATTACAATAGTGTCAGAATGGTCTCGCCATTGTGGTGAGTATTTGACAGTGTTTGTATGGCAAATCTGTCAAAAACTCACAATGAAGAGACCATTCTGACACTATTGTAATAGCAGACTTGAGGCCCTGGGCCTCAAGTCTGCTATTACAATAGTGTCAGAATGGTCTCGCCATTGTGAGTATTGGACAGTGTTTGTATGGCAAATCTGTCAAAAACTCACAATGAAGAGACCATTCTGACACTATTGTAATAGCAGACTTGAGGCCCTGTTTCGTTGATTTCTGAAAAAGTGAGCTATTTATAGCACACTTTTTCAAAAATCAGCAACAAAAATTACATTAGTTCCACTATCGGTCAAGAGATGGCGATGACCTAAAACTGCAATATTCTCTACAGTGTTAAAATAATAATTATCTGATGAATATAGGACCTTCCCGATGAAAATTTCAAAAACATTGCACGGTTCACAACCAAAATGTTTTCCTTTCTGCCTACTCGCAGGTTGCTTTGGGTGAAGCATAGCCTAGTTGTAGTTTTTTGGTTACGGAACTATTTATAGGTACCAACATAAACGAATGAAGCTATATATGATGGTATGGAACCCTCGGTGCGCGAGTTCAACTCGCTCTTGACTGGTTATTTTTTTGTTATAAGTACTGATATACCTACTATCATATGCACTTAGTAAAAAGCTGTTATTGTCAGATTACAAACAGATACTTCAGTTTAATTTATTTGTATAGATTAAATTAAACAACTATCTCCGACGAGGGATACTCGAGTCATCGTTATACCTAGAAATTATAAGTATCTACCAAGGCATTCGCGGCATCTCCTCCCTCATTTTAATTGTTGTAAAATATAACGAACACAATTTTATTTCTTTGCAGCCCGTTATAATGAGTAGATAAAGGCTTCCCACACGGGCGCGATATCGCGGGCGCGACAAGGCTCGCGCTGCCTATTACGCCCGCTATACACGCCAGTGTGTGGGAGCCTTAAGCCTACCTACCCACGAGCGGGTCCAATTACGAAGCTTAAAATAGGTAGTGGTTTTAGGTCTCCCCCGCAATGTTGGCAATTATGAATGCGCATTCAACAAGTGACGATGTCCTCTTTTTATTACCAAGATAATTATTGTGACATTTAAAACGCGTGATAAAATTTTCAAAGAGGAATGCTTGTTAATTAGTTAGATACGTGACGGGTAAAAGAAGGGGTGTCTTAATTAAGGACGGAATGAGGCTGAGGTTTTGTTACGAAATTAATTTAAATAATTTTAGTAATTGGGTTAAATACGATTTTACGACAAAGATTTTAAACAGAGGTCATCAAAACGAATCTATTTACAACGTACATAGGCACCTGGCACATAGGTACTCTAGAAATCCTGTGCCTAGGACTCCAGGCCTCTAAGTAGTAGGTAGACCCAACCCTAAGACTGATTTGTGCCGATAAAATCGTCGCTTTGGAGGGTAACTATATTTTAATGTACTCTGTGAATGGAGCTAGGTATTCCACGTGTGCGTTACCCCAGTGCCGGTTTTAACATTACCGCCCTGGGCGGGGTTTCTATGGCGGCCTCTTTCAACTTACCAATTCTCACATGTGAATAAAAAACCCCTGGTTTTTTTTACACAACCATTTATTTCAATAAAACTTTTTCAAAAAAAAAAAAAAAAACTACTGCTACTTTTTTAGCCTTTCTATCGCTCATAAATAAAGGCATCGAAGTCTATGTTTTCTGCAATTTCATTTTTGATTGACAAAGTTGCCAAGTTTGTCAATATCGATTGAGATATTGTTGATCGCAGAAGGTTTGTATCAGCTTAACCTTAGAAAAAGTCTTTTCTCGACTCGCTACCTTGACAGGTATAGTGTCCAATATTCTCAATGGAAGGACAAACCGGGAAACCAGACATGAAGGGGCGCCTCTTCATGCCTGGCACCCTTGGGCGGTCACCCAACCGCGCCCTACCCTAACGCCGCTACTTTAGAATATTTATTTCAATATTCCCATTAAAAAAGAAAATGTCTGGCTGCGGTAACGTTACCCCAGCAGGAAATGTTTTTGTGAAATAACTAAAAAACTATAAGTGCATCAAATTATTAAATGTGCGTAACAATTACAGAAAGTGCGCAACAATTATCTATAACATTTAAATGTCAATTTTCGACATTATTTTGCTTGGGTAACGCACACCTATTCTACAGATCTACACTTCTGAGTTGTACACGTTTAAAAAATAAAGTATGCGCGTAAAACAGTTCTTTTAACATAAATCATCGTTATATTTATTGAGTAATTATAAACTGCCTCTAACTCTTTCTCAACACGTTAATGAACTTAACTCTATTTCGAAAAAATTGTGCCTTAGCTCCATTGCCCTCCAATGCGACGAAATGTGCTATAATACTAGTCAAACTTTATGGCAGCTCTGAAGTACGGCGACTCGCTGCGCAGTTCCGCAGCACTCACCCCCGCTGGCGCGTGAATTTTTTACCTACTGCGCAGCGACTCGCCTCATGTTCCGAACCGCCATAAGGTTTGAATGTGTTGGAATCGGACTGTGACAATGACAATTTGGACAATGTGTGTGTTTTATTTCTGAATCAAAATCCATAGGTAAACCACGGTACACTAAGTAAGCAGTATTAGGTACCTACGTCTTCATACGGTGGAGGTCTAAGGAGGAGGCGGAACGCGTGAGGGAGCGGCAGTCTGTGCGCCCTCACGCCCCTAGTCGCCACAAGAGACGCCCTGGGCGGCGGGAATTGGTAGCCGATTCCCGGCCACCGTTGACCGTAGGCGCGGGCAGTTCGCCGTCCGGTAAAGACCAGGCCCGGTCTACGGCGCGTTGTGTTCCACTCGCGCCTCAAAGAGATGTCAGCACGCACTGACGGGGTCCGCTAGGACCGGTGCCTGCGGGTTTGTCCGAAAGGGATACCGTGGCCCTGGCACACAGGCAACTGAAGGAACACGGGTGGGTTTTAGTCAGAAACGTCTGACACGCAAAGGTACCTACATCTTCAAACTGCCGAAAAGACGCGTTTCAAAATCTCGATTTACTTCGATGCTCAACAGTCGCCAGTGCACCGCAATTACGTACAGGACGCGGTCGGTGCAGTAAAATATGGCACGCAGTTATCCTTATTCTTTCCATTCTTTTGTCTCCTCCGTGTTTTTTTTTTTTTTTTTCAAATATTTTTAATGAAGTTACCAGATTGCTAATTTTTCTACCATGACGTTCAATAACAAAGCTTTTCGTACATTCCAAGCGAACCCCAAATACTTTTCTGTTGCCTAATAATTTAGGAAGAATTATATTACTTCCTAGAGTTTAAAATGTTTTTGACTTATTAATCTAAGCAACAATATAACACATTTTTATGTTATTTCAAATAGCCCATTTTCCTTAGACTAACTCACAATCACTTTTGAAACTAGAATTACACAGTGGGCACCCCTAGTACGTGATATGATAATCTGCCGAGCGGCCGTAGGTAATTATTTCAAGGACACTGCAGAGACAAAATACTGCTTAGTTGCCATAGTTGCTTACTTTACCGTACTGTGGTAAAACTTAGGTTACGCAAAATAAAAACCATCATTTAGGATACCAACAAAATCTTTTATTAGTGTCACCCAAGTAAACTTAGATGATGCTGAAGCATATTTACAAGGACTGTACATTTATACAGGTTCCACACTATTTAGGATTGAGACAACAGAATATGTTAGGGTGTTACCACACCAATCGATCGATCGTCGATCGATACCATCGATCGACATGGTCGACGTAAATCGATTGGTGTCTACTCCGTTAATTGGTGAATAATCCATTCTACCGTCGATCGATGGCATCGATTGACGATCGATCGATTGGTGTGGTAACACCATTAGGATGCCTTCGCAACTGGCGTTGGTCTAGCGTAGGCGTTGGTCGAAGATTTATGCACAGCAGATGATGCGTTAACACGACGGTAGCTTCGATGCAATCTTGTCGAGCACGACGTATTTACGCAGCGTAAACGCGACGTCAACGCCTAGTTAGACACACTCAGAGCAAAGACACTATGGATGGAGGCAGCTGAGTAGTATTTTCCGCTACACTCAACATATTTAAGTCTCAAATGAGTAATAGTGACATTTTGAGAGACGTAATTACGGGTTAAGCTCGCCTGTCCCCACCTTTACATTGACGTCATTCACGTTACAAACGTTATTGCAGTATTATATTATTATAATTAACTCAAGTTTTCTTCCAACATATACAAAAGTGTTAAACGCCAATTACAACGTGGAATAGAAAAAAATACTTTAGGTAAAACTTGGACCCTGTTAAGCAGAAAAGATCCAACCAGCAATTTGTCCAAAATCGAGTTATATATATAGTTAGAATCTACGCATCGAACTTTATATACGCAAAAAAGACCCAAGCAGTCTGATCACTTTCACCAAACAAACCTCTATGACACTACATGTACCAAAACACATTTAACGTTTTAAAAGAAAAACAAAAAAGATACATGACTCTTGGATCTCAAAAAAAATTAAATGTATTATTTTTTTAAATCCAAACTGGTTGGATCCTTTCCACAAAATACTTTTTCTCTTTTCCTTATTGCCGAACGATACAGATTTCGGTAAAGTGGAAAATGCGTTGAAGTACCAACAAAGAGTGTATTCGCCTGAGGACTACATAAATGTCATGAGAACCTGCAAGAAACAAAAGCCTCTTCAAGTTCACCGCATGGAATCAACAGATTTTCTTAGTTCACGTGCACTGGAGAATATTATAACTAATAGAAAAAAAACACTTTCGGGAGAAAAAGTATCGTGGCTAAAGACAAAAGAAATTTTGCTCAAAAAGGAGGCTATGTTTTCTTTGTTCATGCGGTACAGTCAAGATGATTCTTTTGTAGAAGTAGATTTGAAAAAAAAAAAATCCGCGGCAGAACACGCTTGATATCAAAAAAATCTTATGCAAATGCTTTTGCCTCATGGTAAGATGATACCAGAAGCTAAGTTGAACGACATCAGAAGCTTAATGCATTTGATCCCGAGCGATGCTCAGCCATTCTACGAAAAAATGACTGGTGATAGTAATATAGAAGATGATGTAGACGGATTTTTGGGGGAACCAGATTTTGAGCTTGAAGTGGAAGAAGATTGCGATCCAATTAGATCGATTGTGGATTAGAACTTGATTAACCCTTTCAAGATTTCAATTAAAATTAAAACTTACGGATACTATCGCGTTTTATTTGCTTTCACAATATCAATTATTTAAGCCGAAATTTCGGACACTATTTACGATCCTTTGTCATGGGACAAGTGTCCGAAACGTCGGGCTACATAATAAAGTAAAAGTAACTAAAAAAAATGTGTTCCCTATAATAAAGATTTTTAAACCTTCATATATTTTTATTTGGATCCCCCATGTAAAAATATGACCGACAATTTTCTTTTTTGCATAAAAGATCCACAGGTAGTTTTTTAAGAAAATCAGGAAACCTGTGTTCAACTTGGCTGTGGTGTTACATTTAAAATAATGCTAATTTACTGTGTTACCATTAGTAACTTTCCATTTTTGTATTCCTCTACTTGTAACTTTTATATTCACTCCTAAACTTCAAATCGTATTTACTCAAAAGTAACACAATGTTGGTTGGATCTTTTCTGCTTAACAGGGTCCACTTGTATTAGGTTTGCTTAAATCTACATTTTTATCAACATCGAATAATTACTTAAACCGGATCTTCATGACAATGAACTTGAATATCAGTAACAGACACATAAAGTACGGTACCAGCATGGCGGTACTACTTATGAACAATACTTATTTTTAATTAACATTTTGTTTCCAAATGTCGAAGAAGACGATGGCGAGTACCTCAAGCATAGATTTACATTTCATATTTAATATGAGATTTTTATCATAAACTAGCTATTCTTGTCCGGCGTCGCCCGGCAAATTTCCGGTGGATATTTCAAACTTAGTGCTGAAAATTAGGATACACAACTAAAAAAAAAAACTGCCAAATCGTTCGAGCCGTTCTCACGTGATGATTAACTACTTAGATTAAAATGTCGTTTGACGTCATTAAAAACATTAACACAGGGGGCCAAGTCTACTAATGTACAAACGTTGCAATGGTCTCTTCATTGTGAGTTTTTGACAGATTTGCCACACAAACACTGTCAAATACTCACAATGGCGAGACCATTGCAACGTTTGTAAATTAGTAGACTTAGGCCCCTGGTTTATCTCACAATGATTACTACATTACTTTTCGTTGTAGCTTGAATAAAAAACAGTATCTAATAGCTTCATTTAAGCTCAAATTATGCTCAAAAATATTATTTTTTGGAAAGTAATGTCCCTTGGGCCTTGATCCGGGAAAACGAGGCAAGCTTAAATCACTACAAATAAGACGAAATAAATAATTACAAAAATGACTTAAAAACGTGCCAGTGACGTAGTAACTTAGCTTTTGTCCAACTAACTATTCTAGCAGGTACTTATTGGTGAGGCACCATGTGATGTTGTCCGACTATCACCTAACTAAATAAATAGCACACTAGGGCCAAGCTTATTTAATTTAATCGGTTATTATATCTCAATTAATATAATAAGGGCCGTATTGTGTAAAGTCTGTCATTGTTCCAGTACGAAAAAGAGATGGCGTTATACGTACTGTAAAGCTCTGACTTTGGCACTTCTGTACAGAGCCTTGTTTTGATTGGTTCACCAAAATAACAACAACCAATCACAACAATGGCGTGAGATTTGACCACAGATTAAATTAAACAGGCTTTCTTAGACAGGGTAAATATTAAAACTAATAAAATTAGTAATAATGAGTAATACATATAAACATTGTAAAATTGTAAACGCTCTGGGTCCTTTTATTACTAGAACCATGTCTATTCGAGTGGACGATTCATGCTTCCAATATCTATTTAGAAATGCTTTGCATGTGATTAAAACTATGTGGCTTGCAAATAAAATACAGGGTGGATTTTTAAGATTGTGCAGTAAGGGAAGTTACACCTTAACCGTTGTCGCTACAAGAAAATCGTCTTAGGAGACTGTCCTTAACTTCATATTTTGTAAAAAAAAAAAAAAAGTAGATTGGAGTCTCATTTCCTACCAAATGTATGGAAAAAGTGCGATTTCTCACTTTTCTAGTACTCAAACCTCAGTAGGTCAGACAGATTTTTTGATCCTTTTATGAAACAGGATCGATCGGCATCAAAAAAAGTTTTTGTGAAAACTGCCAATTTTCTTGTTGACTGTACGATTTTTACAAAATCTGTGAATGCAGATCTAAATGTCTCAAAAAGCTAAGGACAGTCTTCTAAGACCGTTTTCCTGTAGTTACAACGGTTAAGGTAACTGCCCTTACTGCGACGTCTCAAAAATCCAGCCTGTATACTACTATTTTCGTCTTTTCAGCACAGTGATAAAATTCTACTAACATTAATATGTTTTCAACAGTTGCATAATCAACATTTTGTATAGAAAAATAAGACAGCTACAAATCTTTCTATTAGCGTCCGTCATACAATATTAATATTGTGCACTATCGAAATAAAGTAGATACAAAAATAACACTCCGCATATAAATCGCTTTGATATTACATTAAATAGATATTTACAGCTATATTTACATTCGAGTTAAATGAACAGAGTAAAGTTAGAATATCATTTGTTATAATATAATATGCATTGATGTATAAAAAAGGAAGATTAGGTACTCGCTCTTCGATGTGGACCGCATAAATTATGCCGACCGGCACAACTGACCTTAGTCACAATCGAACTGGCGCTTGTATAGCACATGTGTAGCACATTAAGTAAAATTACTGTAATCGTCTAAATTAGCAGCAGCAATGACATTTTTTTTTTCAAAATGTGCTCAAATAATTCACAAACCAAAAACAGTTTCCACGTGATTATTTCACTCGTAAATACATCAAAACTTATTTTCTTTAAAATTCTCCTGAATAATATTGCTTTCTAGGTCGTTCTAGTTGTTATGAGTACGTAACAGTGACAATTATTGCTATCTCGTTCCCGCTACAGCCCGCATCAAATCTCCCTATTTCGGTCGTTGATGCATGACGCACGGCATCGGGAAATGTAGTTGTGTGGGTGTGTCTACATGTAATTGTTTCTAGTCCAATCATGTTTACGTGACATTAGAGCGGTGCCTTATCTTCCTTTTTTATACATCGATGATAATATGTATCATATTTCATACTGGGGTCAATAATACAAAATGTTGTCATTAGTTTATATTAAAACATGGATGAAACGCGTATAGGTCAATGATAATGGGATTTGGTTTCAGGACCAACAAACCATTCATGTGCGTGTGAAAACAAAACAACGAAATACTGTATGTAGAAAATGAACTGTTTTATTTTTGTAATTCGGTAATATTCACCAAAATATTCATATATTTTAGTGAATATTACTGAGGGACCACAGTTTAGTCGTGGTATTGTTTTATCTTTAATGCTTTGTGGTCTTTTATTCAGTAAATATCTTTACAAATTGTTTAGTATTTGTCTGTAATCACAATACCGTGTAGCCATAACGTTCGTGCATTACATGTAATGCATTAGGTAATACATATTACATTAGCTTTTGTGAGTTGGACGTTTGAACTAGAAAAAATATTTTGGCAGACGTATAGACAAGGATACAAGGAAGTTAAAACATTGTTTTCTTAGATTTAAAAAAAAAAAAATCTATCTAAATAATCCGGACGTCTCATGGTACGTAATAAATTTTGCTTGGACAGTCAACGTGTTAATATATATTTACAAATTCCCAGATTCGTTCTACAATTGTTTTAAGTCTACTACTAAATTTTAGGATTTTTACTTTGCGAATACCCAGCGTGGTCCCTCAGTTAACACGCACATAACCAACCGGTTTTTTTTTCACCGGTAAAATGACAATATGCTAGGAAGGACAGATCGTCTCACGATATTCTTGGAGAAAAATACGAAATGCTGTCAGTCTTATATAAATTGACATTTCAGAAAACTATAATATAAATTACAAGAAAAATAAATGATAATTTCGATGTGTCCGTGCATGAAAACCATATCTAGGAAACTATGCTTTACAAAGAACTCTCAAATCTATATGCAACTACTAAACGAGTCTTATGAAATGTCAACCTGTAAATCAGTCGAAATTTTGTTTTAGAATTAAAAAGGCACAAAGATAATATCATTGGATGGTAACTTAACATAGGTTTACTTTGCAAAAATTTTCTAAACTGATTTGTGGGGGTTATTAAACTATACTATAATTATTTAGGCTTTGTAGGACAGGGTGGCGCGGGACGATGCGGCCGAGGGACCGACTCCTCATATACTTCGTCGTATAGATTAGCGTTGGAGTATACAGGCTGCGTCGCATACACGCTACGGACAGACGGGTCACCTATCTCACTGTAGAAGTTACTCGCCGTATCGTTCACCTCGTCATACAGCGCCTCCCCGCGAGACGTCGACGCTATACTACCGCCGTAAATCCCATAATCCGAATAATTACCAAAATCAACATTCTGATACTTGAAAGCGGAGTAATTCTTAGAATTCTCCACACAATCGCTGAAGTTCCGTAACTTTTCACCTTCTTCCTCGTACTTGGGCACGTAGATGTTCTTCTCATAATCATTGCTCGTGCTAGCTTTCAAAGGCGTTGATAACTTCGTATAATAGTCTTTTGTTTCTAATATAAACTGCTGTTGAACTGGAGTGATGTCGTAGTTCTTGTATAAAGGAATGTCGTTATACTTTTTGTCTCCTGTTCCATTGTTCGCAGCTGCAGCTGAAGTCGACGGTACACTGTACGTGGGGTCACCATACGGGTAATCACTGTTATTGCTTTTAGATCTAAGATTTAGAGATTCTGAAATCCTGTCGTCCAGCGACATTTCCGCTAATGATGCCGATACACTCGGCATTACATTTCTTTCCATTGAGAGAGCATTATTCATTGCGTAAGTCAACGGTACGTTTCCGTAAATATTATTATGATTTGTAGCAGTACTTGTTGATGGCGTGTTATTATAACTATAGGAGGCGTCCGCACTGATGGACGCTGAGTGATTATTACTAGAGTATCTGTGAGATTCTTGTGTTTGGTGGCTTATATTAGATTCGT
This sequence comes from Dryobota labecula, assembly GCA_947523025.1. Taxonomy (NCBI): domain Eukaryota; kingdom Metazoa; phylum Arthropoda; class Insecta; order Lepidoptera; family Noctuidae; genus Dryobota; species Dryobota labecula. The sequence continues at coordinate 8,901,068 of OX383292.1, forward strand.
TAATAGATATTTCGTAATTAGATCTAGCTGAATTGGTACTGGGCCAGAACTGCGACGTGTCGAAGGGGTCTGGTTGTGTGGCGGCCGCCTGCGATGTACTCATGTGGAGGGGACTCGATAGATTGTCTAAAGACTTAGCGCCATAGAGATTCGAGTAGTTTTGGATACTGTAACTTGCAGATAGCCCGGGTAAACTCTCTATACTCTGCTCGCCCCAGTCGCTGTCGAGTCCTGTAAGAACGAAAAAACTAAGTATTACATTAATTTTATAGTTTAGTGCTTGTGGCACACCTAATATGTTTACGGGATATGCGGTGCTAACCTGTAAGAAATTGTTGCACTAACCTCTGATCATGGTAGATATTACATGAACTATTTACAGGGTAATAAATAATTGTTGGTTGGCCAATAAAGGAAAATAAAGTATTTTTTTTTTATATTAAAATAATATCGTGATGCTTTTATTTAACACACTTGCACAATAATTTCGATACTGTAATCTAAAAATATTTTCAATCCTTTTGTCACACGATTCTGATGGGTAAAGATTTAACATTTCACAGACTTACTGATCTGTTACAAATTAGTAAGAAATGAAGTGAAATCGTTTATTCTGTAAATAGGATATCGTAATCACTTTTACACGTCATATATATAAAAAAAAAATAAGCTAGATGGAGACGACATTTCCTATCTGACTACCCCTGAGAAGAAATGGCGAAACAAACTCAGGGGTCAAAGTCTCTTTTAAAGTCCAGACATAATCTTGGTCAGATCATGTGAAGACCATGTAGACTGGTGTCTGAAAGGGTCTTTTGAAGAAACCACACAATTTTGAGTGGACCTGTCCAGTCAGTGCAAGCATTTGTCAGTAAACGTGTAGCTCAACTCAGGATTTAAGGAGCTCAACGACTCGACGAACAATACCAAAAAAAGGACATTTGGGTAATAAGACTGCTGAACTGACCAAACTTCTGATAGACCCAGTTAATTTATTTCTATTCTAGTATTATTTTATGTCATAGAGTAGGAAAAAGTATTAAGTATTCAACACTTACCAATTTCCGGTACATCTATTGGCTCATCGAGTATGGACACAGCATTTTGACTGTTTGGTGAAGACTTTTTGACAGGTGTACTCAATCTTGTGGCAGGTGGGAGATCCAAATCGATTAGTATGTCTTCTTTTACTGAAAAAGAACAAAAAAACTATATATTAAAATGTTATTCGAATTAGGATCCACAGGGTATGATGTTTATTTATGAGCCTGCTTTTATTTATTTCGATAAATATAGTGTCCATCGATAGCACAAAGAAGACACTCGTCAAGAGATTCCGTCGTCGCCCTTTACAACAGAAACTACACACATTTTTCAGTCTATTTAAACTTCGACATACGTTTTATCCTCGTTTTTCGAATATCGTACCTCAAAAGGAAAAACGGAACCCTTAGAGAATAGAACAGACTCACACACACAGACTCGGACAGACACACACACAAACACAGACTCGGACAGACAGACAGACACTCGTGTGTCTGTCTGTCTGTTCGAGTGTCACAACCAATTTGCTCCGAATCTACTGGACTGATTAGTACACATATGAACTTTTGTGACCCAAACAGTCCGTTTGGGTCACAAAAGTAACGTAAATAAATGAATTTTGAATATGGGAGGCAAAATAGAAAAAAAAAAAAAAGGTTTTGCGAACTGTACCGTATGACATATCTAATGTAAGTATTTCAGATATATTTTATTTATAATTTTGAAATAAATACTTTTAAAGTTATTTAAGAAACTATATGAAAATTTACAATTTTTACCACCAAATTTACCCCCCCCCCTCTTGACAATAATAACGCTGAAAAAAAAATACAAAACAGTTTTATACTCGTCGTTTGTCTATGGTCTTAAAATAACATAGTAAATCTCTCAATACTGTGCGTACAAATTTACATTTACAATTGGAATGACTTAACATTGTAGTTGAAAAACAAGTTCTCCCATACATTCCAACTGCAAAACTAAACAACCCTTCATCGCTCGCGTGTGGTCCGACATGCACTTAACAGGTTTTTTTCATTAGTTTCATGTGTTTGCAGAACACTACGCTTATGGAAATCACAACAATATTTAGTAGTACACAGATTACCTTATCAGCATGATTTACGCCTCCAAATATTGCGTGTATCGAATACAAAGAGATACTTACGCCCCGTATAACTTCTCTTCTTTGATCTATAGCGATTACCTTTACTATGGTCACGTATCACGATAAACTGCCAAGTTGACCTTACAGTTCGCGCCTTGTGACGTCATATCAGATGTAGTAAGTACAGATATTTTACGAACGGTCTAAACTTAGTCGGCATTTATGTAATTACTGTTAAATATTATGCATACTCGTGCGTGTAATAAAACGATATGCCCCGAGAATCAGTTTTAAACAATGTAGAAAATTGTCGATTACAAACTCTTAGCATGACAAATCGTTATGACTAGAGATGGGTAGTGGGTTAAAACCCATTCTTCCCATTTGGGTTAAAACTGGGTGATTCGGGTTTTAACCCGGTTTTAACCCATTATCACCCATTTTACTGGGTGAAAATGGATATTGTTAATTATTTAATAGTGGGAAGGAGAATTCACTACTAGCTTGTCAAAAATAAAAGCCTGAATACAAAATCAGATACATTTATTAGTTCTTTGAATAATTACAACTGATCAGTAGGTCGTCAATCAATCATCATCATCATTTACATCGGAAATACGGTAACAATAAATAAAAAAAATTGATGTAGACGGTTCAGAGTTATTTCTACGTAGCGCCGTGGTATGCATATTATATCTATGGGAGTCCATATGTATCGTTGGAGAATCAGGCACGCAGTCCTCAGTGTTATCCCTTAAATCATCCACGTGCTTGTGCAACAAGTTCCAATTGAGGCCATGAGAGCCAGAGTGGCCTAAAAAAACTGCTCTAAAATGACCTCGGAAGCAGTTTTTCAAAATAAAATCAGTATTGAAAAAATTACTGTTAGGCCACTCTGGCTCTCAGAGGCCATGAGAGCCAGAAAAGGCCTAAAAAACTTCTCTAAACTTACCTCGGAAGCAGTTTTTCTAAATAAAATCAGTATTGAACAAATGACAGTTAGGCCACTCTGGCGCTCATAGCCTCAATTGTATGTTATATAATTATGTTAGTGTTGCTGCACTTTCCGTAGTGAGTCTATTTCTTTTTTACTGTGTATGTTACGAGCAGTATAGAACCGCTCTACAGCAGCAGAAGTGCACGGTGCTGTAAGAATACGGACAGCGACTTTGCTCAATGCAGTAGATCTACATATTCTTTTCCACCAGATTGATGCGCTTACATCGTCGATGTTAGCCTACAGAAATCTCCGACTCCAAAAACCATCGCTTGCTCTATAAGACGCCAAGTTTGTCTTGACATTTAATCCGATACTTTGTCCTATTTCACATATGTACTCCATAGCGTTGACTTTTTGACTTTCGTCAAGTTCAGATCCTTGGTCTGTGGGGTGATGCGGTCTAATAAGTACGCTGCAAAGTAAATCGGTTTCAAACACATTTTGATTCTTTCGTCGACATTCATAAATATTTCATCTTTTTTGTTGTTTTCTATTGTGACATCCGGCAAACTAAAAAGTAATTTCGATTTCATATTTTTTAATATCAAAAATACCTTATGAACATTTTTTTCATTTCCTTCTACTTAATTGAAATATTGTATCAGAAATAGGTTTACAGAGGTATGAGGAATAGGGTGTAAAGTTCACTCATACTCTATAGTAAAGGGAGGAGCCTCAGACCAGACGGATGTTGTGTCTGGTGGGCAACTGCCCGACAGTTGATGTATATATGCTAGTCGCGCGGTAAACTCTGATTGCGCGATGCAGGATTTGTGACGTCAGGTCTTTGATGTGTAGTTCGCATGTGGCGTTGTAGATGCCGCTACATCACTCCCTTCCGGAGACCGGAGGTCGATAGTGGGCTGAGTCAGTGCATATTGCGATGCTTGCCAGGGCCAATTGTGGTTCCAGTGAGTCGGACCCGGATGCCGCATAGTTCTCGGTGAGTTGGAACAGTCTGCGGAGATTCCCCAGTGAGTCGGGGTGGCGCTGCGTTATGCTCCAGTGAGTCGTATGTGGTACAGCACCGGGTTGAGGCCGACTGCTGGCGTCGACCAGGAAAGGGTTGAAGGGCTCTGCTTGTGGACCGGCCGAAAGTCAGTGTGCTGTGCCAAGGTTGCTGATGAGGCTGAGGGTGATGACCGGGTATGCGCGTTCACTGCATGCAGGTGGTCAGGATACCCGTTAAAGCCGTGGGTGCTGGCTGGCTGAGTGACTCGCCGCTTGAAAGCTTGAGGAAGTGATGATGACGTCACGCTGAACTAGCTGCTTGAAGGCTGAGCTAATGTCCATGTTCGGGGTCACCAGTAGGTATAGAGGTATGAGCAACAGGGTGTAAAGTTCACTCATACTCTATAGTAAAGGGAGGATCCTCCGACCAGACGGGTGTTGTGTCTGGTCGGCAACTGCCCGACGGTTGATGCCGGGATGTTGTATATATGCTAGTCGCGCGGTACACTCTGATTGCGCGATGCAGGATTTGTGACGTTAGGTCTTTTGATGTGTAGTTCGCATGTGGCGTTATAGATACCGCTACAGGTTCCATAATAAGTTTGTATTACATATTATAATTTTCCAAAATTGTCATCCACCAGCGCAGATTTTTGTTCCGCAGGTAAAAGTGTTGATCTTTTATGTACAGCTAAGGTCTGCAAGGCTACTTTAGTGTTTTTTCGATAGTTTTAAAGCTGGTGTAGTAACCTAGTAACTGCCCCAGGATGTCACAATAATAGAAAACGACAAAAAAGATGCAATATTTATGAATGTCGACGAAAGAATCAAAATGTGTTTGAAAACGATTCACTTTGCAGCGTACTTATTAGATCGCATCACCCCACAGACCAAGGATCTGAACTTGACGAAAGTCAAGAAGTTGACGCTATGGAGTACATATGTGAAGTAGGACAAAGTATCGGATTAAATGTCATGACAAACTTGGCGTCTTATAGAGCAAGCGATGGTTTTTGGAGTCGAAGATTTATGTGAGCTAACATCGACGATTTAAGCGCATCAATCTGGTGGAAAGGAATATGTAGATCTACTGCATTGAGCAAAGTCGCTGTCCGTATTCACAAAATTCACCCAAAACGCGCGCACTACCAGCGAGGTAAACTCGAGTGAAGGTTTGAATGGGGAAAAGGACGCGGGAGCTGCCTGCGCGTCGTCCCCCCCCCCCCCCCCGCCCTCTCGGTCCTGCCATCCTGCACACCGACCATAGCGTGCTACATGTTTAAATACAAAAAAAAAGAAATATTTTGTTTTCACCCGGTCAAACCACCCAGTGGGTGGAATGAAACGGGTGATAACTGGGTTTTAACCCACTAGTAGGTTTTAACCCGGGTGATTACCCATCTCTAGTTATGACTCGAGAATCGGTTTTTAAAGCAGCCAATATTTTTTTTCCCATCACTACACAAAGTATTTTTATACTGTCAAATCCGACTTCTTAGTCTGTCGCGATTATAATAATCGAATCTACTATCTAACCTTTTTCATTTCTATTCGAAGTCCTAAACATTAACGTTTCATTTACCCTTTCATTTGCTTTAAAAATTGGTTTAAAACCACGTTTTTTTTTTCTTATTGTTTGAAACTTGATTTAACTGTAATTTTAAAAACTTAATTAAACATTTTTTTTTTCCAACTGTTTTAAGGTTCCCTGCCTTTTCGCAGAATTTTATTTCGCCGAATAATCATTTGCCTACTTATCATATAATTTTGTTTTATTTCCCAACCTCACAGTTACCAACTGTATGGTCTGCTTTTCATAATGACACTGTTTAAAATGCCATCTTTCAAGTAGCAAAATGTTTTAGTTTGTTCCTTTTACAAAAGCAATTCGCTTCTGGCACATCGCCGGCCGCTGCCGCGGCACGCTCGCTTCGCTCGCTCGGTTCGTGCGCTGTTTAACCTCTAACCTAACCTATCGTAATATGGCTCTGCATTGCTGCCAATTTAAAGGTTTAATGTTATTTTTGAGTTTCTTAAATAAAAAATGTATGTAAAAATTATACTGACTGACATAACGTCATTCGTCTAATAGTTGTGTAGCCTAGTGAAATGTTTGACAAATGATAAATGTCCCAAACGTTTTGTGTCATTATAATAATCAGCTTAACAATAATTCTACCAAATGAAACGTTATCAAACAAAAATTTGCTCGTTAGTTGTCAAAGTGAAACATCGGCGAAACGTTGGTTGGCAAGTGATAATCTGCCAAACAATTTTCGGCGAAAAGGCAGGATTCCCTGTTTTAAACATTGTTTAAAATACGTGTTTTAAAACAACTTGTCTGTTTTATGTCAACCCTGATTATTTCAGTAATAATTTCCTTTCCTCACTCTTACCTTGATTCAAACTCTTAGAGTGAGCTTCCCTGGTGTGCCTAGCCCGTTCCAGGGCCAGTGTTGCCACTCGATCGTTGGTGAGCTTGTTATAGTTGAAGTGTTTGCTGCCAGTGTTGCCCCCGCGCGTGGTCGGCGGCTGCGTGGACTCGATCGTGCGGCGCTTGCGCAGCACCACGGCGATGTCGTCAGGCACGCCGTTCGTAGGCAGAGATGTATTGGAGGCTGACTGGGCTGGAAATGTTGACACGAACGTTTATCAATGTCTCAGCAACTTGACTCAAAGTAAGCCATTGAAATGTGAGCTTTATATGGTGCGACATACAATACCTTTTCCAAAAATAAATGAGCATAGTTCAACGACCCATTGCCGGAGCGTCGTACACTGACGTCAAACCATATAAGACTCGTACAGACTAGTAATACTAGCATCACAGAATCATAGTCTTTATTGGTACACCGAAATCAACACAAACTCAATTTAAAGTATGTAAAACATTGATAAATGAGATTTAAGGCTTGTACAGACTCGCGCGATATCGCGGGCGCGACGCGACACTAGTAGCACCATTTCTTTGTCGGTACCTGTCGCGGCCGCGATATCGCGCGAGTCTGTACAAGCCTTAAATCTCATTTATCAATGTTTTACATACTTTAAATTGAGTTTGTGTTGATTTCGGTGTACCAATAAAGACTATGATTCTGTGATGCTATAATTCAAGTCATGCTAAGGATATCAGTAGATCACACACATTAAGTAGGTGTGTCCGATAGCGCTGTCAAAATAATATAAAAATTCTGTGTATTTAATGTAGACTTGACTCAAGATACGAACACGTTTTCAACAATCAATATTCACAAACCAAACTACACTTATTATATGTAAGTCCAGGTGCGACATGTTTGTGCTAACCATACAGACCTCATTACTCACAGGTGATAAAACATTCACTTAGTCATAGATTAGCGATTTTCAATGCTAAGTGCGTCTCACACGACAATATTACGTAGCAGTCTTCATAAATATGATCATACAATGTGTATAATACGATTTCTAGAGCAATGCAAGATGAATGCATAAATAATTTTAATAACCATATTATTGTGCTTCATATTCATACAGGTAGATAAATATTTGTATTGATACTTGAACAACTCAATGTCAAGAATATACAGGACTTGATTCATCAGATATCAACATTTACACAAGCTCAACAGATAAAAGTGACTAAGCAGAGTAGCTTCAAAAAAAAAAAAATCGTCGTTTCTTGTACACACATACATTATATCTAGCCGTTGTTAGTTATAAAATATTTTGAGAATGAACGTCGCGGGATGTCGCGGATAAATTTTTTTTACATGATTTTTGGTGGCTCGCATCGTTTTGTTGTATGATCGTAATAAATTATATAATAAAAGGCAATTATAATAAAATAATAAATAAATTATAATCATTTAAAAATCAATATATCTCTCGAAATTATAATTGTTTGATGGATATAAGACTATTTTGTGAAAATTATATATATATATATATATATTTATTTTATTTTATTATATTAATTAATTAAATTTATTTTGTGACCTACATTGATGATTTAAATGATTATATTTGTTGATTATGATTTTACTTTTCCTGCGGAGAAGATGTAGGTACGGTGGCCAGCACATACTCGTAAAATTACCACAAACTGTCAAATTTTCTCGTTCGATTTTGAACTTAATCATCAACATTTTAAAGTCGTTTGGAGAAATTTGACAGTATCGTGTAGCTTGATGTGCTGGCTACTGTACATCAGCATCGGCATGAGCTACGCATTTGCAGATGCGAATATCTGCAACATCCCTGGAATGAACTAGACTTTTAGCAATGATCTATTTTCCAGGTTTACTGTTGATTCCAGATCGCTCAATCTGGCATATCAATATTATAATAACTAATTAGTACCAATTTTCTCGTCAAACAATGAAATATAAAGAATGTCGTTATTTCTCATCGCTATATAACGTGATGATTATAATCACCGTTGGGTATTGCCGAACAATACGCAATTATATCATACGGTATGTTCTTGACCAACTGCGCAATCGTTTTACTTTCCTCCGCAAAAGTAAAAGTGTAGGAACGCCACAATTACGCGCACGTATAATAAAAGTGAACGCGTTTATTAATATGGCTAATGAAGACGTTACAGTTTTACATTCAATTATGGTTATTTAGAGCAAATTGCTGGTATATTTTAATTAATAGATGTTTTGGCGACTTATGGTCGTTTGTACTGAAACTGAACTGCATATGTTAAATTGAAGAAAAAGTCCGGTGTTTCCTTTTTGTCCAAGTTATGTTGCACCAACTTTAAGGTTCAGCCTGCTTTCATGCAAATTAGGTTTGTTGGTTTTTTCGTTAGTTCTGTAATACGCCTGTTAAGACGTTACTGCAAATAGGATTATGGCATAGTTTTTATTAAATACTATTAATGTTTTTTTTTCTATTCTATGATATATTGTTGCCAATAGATCTTTAAAATAAAATAACACTTACCTCTGTGTACTGGTGATAACGTCTGAGATTTCTTAGTTGCGTGATTGTTTTTACTACTTTTTATTGTAGTTGTTACCAAGGTGCTAAAAATAAAGAAAAATTATATCTTTAGGATTAGTTACTAAATACTAGTTACTTATTTTTATGACTAGTTTGCCCGAAACCGCTGTAACGCGTCTTAGGAATGCGCGACGAAACGGGGCGGGACGCCGTGAGCGACCTGCACTGTCAAATAAGCGGCCTGCACTAACGAATGACCGGCCTGCACTGACGAATGAGCGGCCTGCACTGACGAATGAGCGGCCTGCACTGAAGAATGAGCGGCCTGCACTGACGAATGAGCGGCCTGCACTGACGAATGAGCGGCCTGCACTGACGAATTAGCGGCCTGCACTGAAGAATGAGCGGCCTGCACTGACGAATGAGCGGCCTGCACTGACGAATGAGAGGCCTGCACTGACGAATGAGCGGCCTGCACTGAGGAATGAGCGGCCTGCACTGACGAATGAACGGCCCGCACTAAGGAATGAGTGGCCTGTACTGCCCCCTCGCGAGCCGCGCACATGCCATAGGCACGGTACAGCGGTTTCAGTCAAACTATACGTTTTAAATCACTTTACCTTGGAAAGAGTCCAACTTCTAAGGTGCGTTGGTTCTGCCCCTTCCACCAGTGCAGCTCGGCTCGCTTGTCTATCAATATGATAGGGTCACCCGCATCGATGGTCATCTTACTCGGCCGCCGGTAACTGCCACAGGGAAAGTATAGTTTGTAAACAATCTATTCTTTTACATGATATCTGTGAGAACCGATACCGCGATACAATGACTTGTTCAGGGAATAAAAAAGTGTTATTGTTGCAATTCTAAGTTTTTTTAATTTTTTTATTAAATCTTTATGCACAAGTAAAAAAAAAATACCGTACAAAGGCGGACTTGATGTCTGAGGCGTTTTCTACCAGTCAACCTTAGTGATGCAAAGAGGAAACATGGCAGGTGCAACATAAGGAATAGATAAAACGAAAATAACTTTAAAATACAAGAATAAATATATAGATATATACATATAAACATAATAAACTAATAATTATCTTAATTAACAGACACGAATTTTCTTTGTGAGACCAGTTTTCTGCCATAGAACTTGTTAAATTATAAACTCGAGCCAGTATTTCCTAATGAGGTAAACAAATCATTACAATGAGTGGCGTGTTAGCATAAAAACTGAATAAAACTTTGCCTAACCTAGTCATCTAGCCCAAGACTTCACACTTGGCAAGCACGCTAACAGCCCCCGATTCGGCAATACAAATGATTTCTAACAGCAAGGTCACATAAAATTCCAACATTTGCTTACCTAAGCGCAGCAATAGCAGTTTCGAACTTATTGGTCTCGATGTACCGCTGTATGCCAGCGAACGTGGGCCGTTCCTTAGGGTTGAGGTCCCAGCACTGCATCATCAACATGTACACGTCCGGGGGACACGCGTTGGGCGCCGAGAGCCTCTGACCTTCGCGCATTATTAGCCGCAGTATCTCTGAACCGTTTAAGCCTGAAGGAGGTCAAGTACATTATGTATGAATAAGACATCAATTGTATTGGTAATAAATAAATAATAAATATGTTCGCCAACTAACACTGATCGATTTTTTATTGTTCAGAAAAACAATGGTGTCATTAATTTGCATGAAAAGTCTAACTTGAAGAAGTATTGGAAAGACAACATTATCAAACCCCCTTAGAGTGAGTGGGTTTATTTAGAGGATTTACTTTTAGTCAAGCGTGTACTATCGTCGACCGCATCATCGCTTACCAAAGAGACATAGACGAATAGTGACAAAACGCGAGAATGTCAATTATAAAAAAAAAGCTGGCGTTACGGGAGAAAAAAAATAATATAAATGTTTTTTATTATTCTTGTTAGAATGATATATAAATATAAATACAAGACAAATAAATATTTTTTATATACACTTTGGGGCATAAGAGACCGTCATGCCGTTTGCCGTCACGGCATACGAGTCGGTTTTACTCCCAAGGTGCGCCTATAGATGTTTCAAATTAAAAACATTATAGAGGCACGTGTTACAGTTACCTATCCAAGGTTCCTCTCCGAAGGTGTACATCTCCCAGAGCGCGACAGCGAACATCCACACGTCTGAAGCGTGTGAGAACTGCCGACTGCGCAGCGACTCCGGCGCGCACCACGGGAAAGGCACGCGCCGGCCCTCGCTCATTACGTAGCAGTCGTCCGCGTCTGGCAGGGCACGCATAAGACCGAAATCACCTATTTTCACCTGATGCAAGGGAATAATGTGATTTAAATTCTTATTTCTTTTCTTATTAAACATTTCTCATAGCAAAACATTAAGGGGTTCATTTATAAACGCTGCTTAAAGTTAAGTAATGATTAGCGACTGTTTAAACCGTACATATTTGACGTTTGAACGTCACTTAACTTTAAGCAACGTTTATAAATAAACCCCAAAAACAAAATCCAAGCTAGAGGCTTGGATTTTGTTTTTATGTTTTCATGTATGTATGTACTTTCAAGTTTCAAGATGACAAGACGAAACGGCGACACGGTTGGCGCAGTGGTTAAGCGATTGACTGCTGCGCTGCGTGTCGCTGGTTCGATTCCCGCACGGAACAAATATTTGTATGGCCTACAAGTAGTTGTTCCGGGTCTGGCTGTTTGTGTGAGTTTAAATGTTTCTTAACACACCCACAATACAGGAGAAATTCCTAGTGTCTAAATTCCAAGTACATAAAAAAAATGTTGCTCTTTCTGAAATGTGATTCTTATGAAGAAGAATGTGCAAAAAAAGGATGTATACGTTTTTTCAAAAATACCAAGAAAATAATAATATTTACTATGTTATTTTTTTTATAATGATAACAGTTTCTCAACTTAAACTATCACTGCCAAACCCACATAGTTCAAACAGTGAATAATTTACATTACAAATATTACTGAATCACCTTGTCACACAAATTATTTGAGATAGCAGTATGATGCTATCACATGATAGGCGTCTACCCATCCCATGGAAACATGTAGTTAAGTCACAAAATACGATCTGGAGGAATGTGGCCGTTTTTATTTAGATCGAATTTTGTTGCTTTGCGTCTCAATATGAAACTTTAAAAAAGGTATTAGAAAATTCTAGACACACTAACCGATATAGTTGATTGAGCCGTTTTTCATAATTCGTTCTCAGTCACGAGATAATATGTTTATATAGGAGTGGCGCTACTGGACCGGTGACAACCCTCTTAAGAGGAAACAAATCTAAATAAAATTGACTGATAAGATTCACTCACCAATTCCAAAGTAGACAGTAAAATATTCCTGCATGCTAGATCTCTGTGCAAAAACCTATGCTTTTCCAAATGAGCCATGCCTGAAGCCACTTGCTCTGACCACTTGTAAATATAGTTCAGAGACACTTTGCCATTCTGTGCCACAATATAATCCAGTAAAGCCCCCATAGCTGCTAGTTCACAAACCATCATCAACGGATGGAACACTACTCCATGTAATTTGATGAGGTTGGGGTGTTTTAAGCTGTGCATGGCTTCTACTTCTCTTCGGAAGTCATCATAGATGCCCGGTTGTGAGAATGCATCTGCCTTTAACACCTTAACTGCTACAGGAACTGTTTGAGATGGGTGTTCAGATACCCTCCATTCTCCACGTTTGACAACTCCGAATGACCCATTGCCTAACTCGCTGTGTAATCTGAAAATAAGTTGGTCTATCAGATACATCATCATGGTTTTCAGTTTATTTCATTACTAGCTTTTGCCCGCGGCTCCGCCCGCGTAGACGTCGGTTACCGCGTAAAAAAGTAGCCTATGTCCTTCTCCATATCCCAGGCTATATCTATGCCAAATTTCATGATGATCGGTTAACTGGTTTAGGCGTGAAAATGTAACAGACAGACAGAGTTACTTTCACATTTATAATATTAGTATGGATAAAATAAGTATAGATCATAAAGCTCATCATACCAATGCACAGGAAGGCCACCTTCGTATATTTATTTTAAAGTAATGAAAAGTTTATTATTGTGAAATCAAAAATGACTAAGTTATTTACTTTTCCATCATTATTTTTAGTTTAAATCATGAATACAATTTCCGGTTTTTATATTTGGGGAGTCTAATTACAAGGCATGGCAAGATTGATGAAGATGTGGAAAGGAGAGTAATTGCGGGAAATACAGTGAATGGTGCTATACATGCAATTGAGACCAACCAGTTGATGTCCAAAGCGGCTCGTCGGGCTGTTCACAATGGTATGCTGGTACCTATGCTTATGTATGGAAGTGAATGTTGGGTGTGGCAAAAGAAGCATGAAAGTAGAATAAATGGTGTCGAACTGCATTCCTTGTGAAGCATGTGTGGTGTGACCATGAATGATAGCCTGAGGAATGATGTGATAAGGCAACAGTGCGGTTCACAAGAAGATATAGTAACAAACATTTTAAAGAGTATGCTTAGATGGTTTGGTCATGTAGAGAGGATGAATGAAACAAAAGCCTGCCTTGCATCTCACAAGGCAGATGTGAGTGAAACTTGTGGGCTTTTAGAAGCCCACACAGAGTAACAGAAGTAGGTAGAAGTTAATAAAATAGGTAAACCCAAGAGCAGTCATGTATTAACAACGACAGACAATGGAGTAAGGAAGAACAATAGGGAATATAAAAGTCAAAATAGAATTTAAAAAATATCCTTCTAAAATTGGCCAGTGTTCTGATTAACCTACAATGAAGGTTTCAACAAAACTGCCGTAGGACATAATAGTGGTGGATCTAAATGGTGATGGTGTTTAGAAAGGTCAGGTGCATAGTACTCGCAACCGGCATGCGTGTATGACCAGACGTATGAATGTAAAGATCGTAGCAGGTGGCATTCTGTAGTTTCTCTCCCATGGGAAGAAAGCGCGAATTTATGTATGTATAATTTCCAGTTAGAAAATAGGTAAATTTTACCTAATAACTCAACTGGCCTGCAATTGACAAGTGTTCAAAAGTGATCTTCAATTTTAAGGCCAATTTTGACCAGGTTGCAATTTCCTTAAGGTTTAATAGAAGCAATAAAGCAAAGGATCTGGAAAAACCACAGTGGGTTTTTCTTTAAGATGATTAATCTGATAAGGAAGTCTGTCGAGCATAAAATTGAGTTCCTTCCTAGCACTCAATTTTATAAGTATAAAAACAATAGAGTTATTTAAGAAAGTTTGTTAATACTTTGCCAAAAATATGGGATTTGGAGTTACGCCTTTTGTAGCAGAAAGCATCGATATACTCACATAATATCCTTCTCCAGTATAATACAAGTTGTTCTTGATTCTGACTGTGGTGTTCTCACTGCTAAGTCAGTTTTCTCTTTAGAAACTGAGCTTGATGATGAACCAAATAATTTGTTCCAAAACTTTCGGTTCCATAGCTGCAATTTTTTTTTCCTGACAGCATCAAATAACCTGCGCACCCCAGGCTTACTGATGCCAAGCTTTTCGAGGTCTTCAGCATGCACATAGTCAAAATGTGCTAGTCTTGTTATCTAAAAACATAAATAATGTGAAATTCTGTTTGTTTGAAAATACACAAGTACTTCAACACAATAACATTATATTAATATAGATTATAACTTAAAGTACTAAAGGTATACTGTGAGTGACTAGAATATGTGTAAAATAATTGCGTTATAAATTATTGTTTACCTGCAACTGATCTCTGATTGGTAAATAAAACTGTTCAAGTTGAACATTCTGCAGAATATCACAGAGCCAATCAGTCCCTGATTCCATTTTAGATTATTCTTCACTATACTTTGGGTTAACATAGAATAAACGCATCTCTGATCTCGAGCAGGAAGTAGTCGTTTCGAAGGATGTGTCCGAATGGCTGTTAGTCTGTTACTACACAAACCAGAATTATTATGGTTACAAGTTTTTATGGCAGATCCAAATAAAGTTGACAGCAATCCAATTTTTTATGTCACTTATGAGAGCAAGCTAATAAAGCATTGAATGCTTATTTTTATGTTCATTATAAATTCACATTTGGGAAGAAAATAATAAAATAGTGAGATTAATGAGACTCGATTGAGCACCTAACAATTTTTATTTACCCGTAAATGACAGTTACTTTTGTGTTCTTGAAAATAGAGTAGTCGACTTATTAATAACTATACATTTTCCTGTATAGCCAAGTCTCCCACAATAATCGACTAAAAAGTAATGAAGAGTCAACGCCAAAGAATGTTTTTTCTTTGAAAGTTTAAAGAAACGAAGAGTCACGCCGATCAACACGCACGAGTGGGGTTTGTCAACACACTCAACGAACGAAATGCTTTATTTGGCGCAAACAATAGGATTACTCTTGTCAATGGTCTACCGCCTTTGATATGTATTCTGAGCACACTGTATTTTGATAAATTCTCTATGGAAAAGCGGCAAATTTAGAAAAAATAATAATTAGAAATTCAATTTCTGACTTTGATTTATGTGAAACGAATCAAAAGGAAAGTTTGGTGTTATTTTTTATTCACAAAAGATTGTTTATACGACAATGGCAAATACCGCAGTGCAATGCAACCCGAATTTGGAGAATGCACCAGACGAAAGTCTTTCTGAAGTGAAAGTAGTAAATTTCGGATGTATACCCGTAGACACCATTGTAGAAAAAACGATTTCAGTTGAAAATACTAGTGAAGTAAGTAAATGTAATGTAGATATCTATTTAAATGTGGCAGAGACAGGGTCCCTGGGCTAGGTACACCACTAACCCACTGGACTAAAGATGCTTTTTCGAAGTTAGGTAGGTATTTACTCTGTCCGGGAGTAACTGCTTCCAAAATTCGCTAGACATTTCAGTTCTGAAAGTAATTATTTATTTTATAATATTTTTATAATCCAGTTACAGACTGCTGCATTTTTGCAGCAAAACGTGTAGGTAACCTAGTCCAAAAAATTAGACGTCAGAGGGTCATCTTAGGGGCGGATATCTAACAATCAAGACGAGGTATGAAAATATCACGTCATTGCTTACACAGGTTTATTACTTTTCAGAATAGCCTAACATACAGGGTGTCAAACATTTATATTCTGAACAGCGTGGATCGCGTGTTCAAAGTGTCCATTACGTCGAGTTTTGTGAATCCAGGTGATAGCGCCCGAATTAGGATTGTATTCAAGCCCAACATTGTCGGGCAGTCGTTTACTGAATATTTCCTTGTAGACGACACCGGTGGCAACACTTACAGGCTCACCGTTACTGGGAAATGCTATGGTGAGCTTTATTTTTGCTGTAGCTATTGAATGTACGGTGGCCAGCACATTAAGGGGTTTATTCATAAACGTTGCTAAAGTGACAACGTTCAAAAGTCAAAAATGTATGGATAATAATTACTTAACTTTAAGCAGCGTTTATAAATAAACCCCCAAGTTACCACAAACTGTCATTTCTCGTTCGATTTTGAACTTAATCATCAACATTTTTAAGTTTAAAATTGTTTGGAGAAATTTGACAGTTTCGTGTAGCTTAATGTGCAGACCACTGCTGCCCACCGTACTGCCGCACTAACGAAGAATGCAATAACTCGATTTTGGACGATTTTGAGTTATATATTCGTTAAGTTATATATTTGGAGTCAGCGAATCGAAATCTATTAACTCTCTCTAAGCAACTTTTAACTGGTCCTTCAGGAACTCGATTTTTCAGTAAGCAAGATGCAATAACTAAAACTTCATAACAAATTCAATAATCAAAAATACAATTCTCGGAAGCGGCAAAATCGAGTTATTGCATTTTTCGTTAGTGCGGCAGCGTACCTAATGTAGGTATAAAGAACTGCCTCATTCATTTTTGGTTCAACCAACATAGGGTCTGTGCTGAAATCAGAAACTTTTTATAAATCCAAATATCTTCTTGACATTTTAAATGCAAGTTTTGATAGTTACTGAATGAAGCAAAGGCAATGCATCTCTATCTAGGTTCCTACTACAAAATCCCACACCCTAATTAGAAAGAAAGAAAAAAAGAAAGAAAATACGTTTATTTGCGGTAAACATGACGCAAAAGAAGAACATATAAACACAAAAGAAATAAGAAAACTATGGGAGGAAAATGCGTCACATCCACGCAAAACGGCTATCGCTCAGCATTATGCTGCGACCCTATGCAAGACAGAGCCCCAGCGCTGGTTTTCATTTTTCAGCGTAACACTATCAATCACAATCTGAACGATTTCAAAGGATATTGCTAATCCATTGCTTCAGATGTTCGAGAAATTTGTCTGCACAACAACATAAATAACGCATTGAATGTTGTTGAACTGTCAAAATGAAACCCATTGCTACTGTGTGTTACACAATTACCCCGCCATAGAGTTCAGTGACCTTTGTATGCAAACTTCGTAACAGCTTTTCTTTTCATTTTAGGTCCAAAAGTATCACTAGATAAAAGAAAAATAATGTTTCGAATATGCAAAAATGTATCAGACCAAAGAAAAGAAGTGATCAATATAGTAAACAAATCATCAGTGGACACAACATACCAGTGGTACATGCCAGCCTGTGGTCAGGGGTGCTTTCAAGTAGGACCTGCATCATTTAATTACTGTTTTATTTATATAAAAATCCATTTTAAGTAACTTAGTCACTTGGACTTAACTTTGCTTTTTAGATTTCGACAGGTAACTGCGGCCTCATCAGAGCATGCGAAAATATCACTACCACAGTCTTATTCACTGGTACTGCTCTTGGAATATATACTGCGGAATTAGTCTGTTTGGTCCTCAATCAGGTGAAGTACCTATTTTAGAGTATCCTAACAGAAGCGTAACCAGCAGTATTTATCACGTCAGTAGTGTCTAGTGTCAGTATGTGTCACACTAGCGATGGAGGCGGACGACATGTTTGATTCAACAGAGACGGAGGAGCCGTCGAGGGCAACGACGCGTCGTTGCCCTCGTCCTCGCACCGCACCCTGTATAGAGATCAAGAAGTTCTAAAGGAGTTTATTCTAAATTTAGAAATACTGCCTGGGTGTACCTTTCTCTTTGTAGGTACCAGTTTTCTGACCACCGTGTTCTTTTGACTTTTTTTTTTAAACCAATTGCAAAAATAATAGCCACACAAGCTTTAATTTTTAGCTGTATGTCCATTTTAACGTGTATTCAGCAAGAAACCGGACTAAATACTGACGTAATAAATATTGAACGTGTGTCTGGTGTATTAATCCATCAATAAATACAGACGTCTATCAATAAATACTGAACTGACGAATCGCAGTAAATACTTTACGTGTAACAGGCGCCTAACTCGCTATCTATCAGGTTATGAGACAGACAGAAACGTTTCGGCGAGAACGAGATAGAAGAAATATTACGCATTTTATTTAATTTTCACTTATTTGTTTGCATTTTATTCGATTCGTTATGTTCTAAGTATAATTTTAAAATTATTACTTATTTTAGAAGTTTTTTTTTTTTTTAGTTGGCTTGTTATTTATGTAAATTTTACAGAAATAAACTCAACTTAAAAAAAAAACTGTTCAATGTTTTTTGTTAAGTGATAGCGTTTCTTTGGTTCTGCTACTTGACGACAGATGGTGATAAATTCAGTAAAGGAATGATTTTTATTTCTGTGTCAATAAATTAATTTTGACGCAAGTAACTGTATGATATTTAAGGAACTGAACAATTTATTCTTCGGCTTCCCTCCTACGAAATGTCAAGCCTCGCCACTGGTACCTAACTACATTTAGTCTTGCCTAGGTACCTACCGACTTCGCGATTAATCTGCTACATGTTGGCTGGAGTGAGTGTGAGCTTCCAGTGACTCGCAGCATAAAACGGTGCAATTTGCTCGTCTTTTGTGAGTCCAATTTGCGCCTATTATTGTATTATCAATGCAGTTAACGCGTAATTCCAGGAACCCTTATTCTTGAACGCGTTTGCAACGGTAGTATTACCGGGAAATCCATTATTTTGTATTCAAGAGCATGTCTTTGAGAAGAATTGGAAGCAAAAATCTCGTTACGTCCATTTAATGGAGAATAGTCTCAACCGTTTAAGCAATATACCATCAGCTTCTGTGTTTGAGAGATATCTCGACTTTGGCACGGGAAGTGTTGTGGATGTCACAAGGAATATTTCGCAAACTATTTGTGTTACTAATCACGAACAACAAGAAGGCTATATTCAATGGATGCCAGGTCTACCTACACTCACTTTATTTTCATAAAACTAGTTAGATTACCTTTAGTCCTTACTGTAGAAGTTGAGTTTGTAGGTATATACTGTAGTGACACTACACTGATATAACAAGACTCCAGAAGTCACACTGCACTTATGTTTGACGCGCGCAATGCGCATGCTTGCATGATAAACGCCTGCTCCTGTTGGATACAGCGTCAACTACTGTTTGAAATTCAACGAACGTTGGTATATCGTACCTACATAGTACATTCATTCATGCGATCAACATTATTAGGTACTTATCTAATCGTACTTGTTCGTACACAGGTGAACAAGATATTCAGGGTACCGAAGTCACTTTTTTTTCTTACCATTCTTACCTATACCCAAAGTCTCAAATTCAGATAATTTATGTAAACAAAGGGGATCACATATCAAAAAAATATCTTCGTAATGGTAATTCACATAAAATGGCGAAAAAAAAGGTTCCATTTTCTTTAAGTACTAAATTTAAGAAATAATAATTTTAAAAAAATCATACCGTAATTATTTTTATAAATTTTCGGTTTTAAACAAAGTTATTAAAGAAACGAGATTTTCTGGTATAAAATATTTTATGATACTGGTAACAATGCAGGAGATCCAAACATTTTAAAATATTTTAAATCTTCAACAACATCTATTACAACTCTTATTTATAGATTCATATTGTAAGTAGCATATCTAGCCACATTTTGGATGAAAACGGCTGTAAACTGTTTCGAGTGGAAATCGATTTTGGGAGGCCTACGTCTAGCAGTGGACTTAAACGGGCTGATTATGATGATTACATAAAACATCGTTTGGCAACGATATTTTGTTTGCATAGTTCTTATAATTAATTCACTTTAATTTCATAGATGATAATTTACAAAAAAAATATATGATAAAATGTTTTGCACCACTGTCCTGTCATTTTGACAATGACATTTCTTGACATTACTTTGTTTACATAAATTATCTGAATTAGAGACTATACATAGGTACAAACATAAACATATAGCCATCTTCCCATGGGGGTAGGCAGAAATTACAGAACGCCACCTGCTTCGTTCCTGACATACTCGTTTTGTTTCGTTTATCCAAAGTTTATCATAAACGTACTAAGCGTTTTCAAACGTCTTTTATAATGCGCACAGCAAAGGAGTAGAACTCTCTGCCTGCGTCTGTGTTTCCGAGCGCAACCCTAATCTATTCCTAGTGAGAGTGAACAGGCTTCTTCTGGGTAAGCTCACTCCATCGTAGACTTTGT
The DNA here is from genome assembly GCA_947523025.1 of Dryobota labecula. Taxonomy (NCBI): domain Eukaryota; kingdom Metazoa; phylum Arthropoda; class Insecta; order Lepidoptera; family Noctuidae; genus Dryobota; species Dryobota labecula. The sequence goes on from OX383292.1 coordinate 8,921,604, forward strand.
CACCCAGACCTAGACTAGAGTCAAGAGCAAACCCATAGTAAAATAAAAAAAATAAACGCACGCCGGCCGCGGCGCCGGTTGCGAGTACTACTCACCTGACTTTTCTCAAGAACATCACCAATAAAGTCACTAGGTATATGTCTTTCCAGAGCGTCGCTCCCGGCGTTTCCACTCACATCTGCCTTGTAAATACCTTTTGTTAGTAGCCTTTCATTCAGCCTATCAACATAATCACACCATGTAAGCATACCAACTTTTTAAAAAAATTGTCATCTTTAAACCGCAACGCTACGCTTTTCTTCTACGGTAAGAAAAGCGAAGCGGTGATTTGAATTGAAACTAAGTTCACTGCAAATCAAAATGATTTGACCTGTGACCTGTATCTGCACATTTTTGAAGTAGGATTACTAGCACCTATGACATTTATACCTTTTAATAGGTAGTTTTATAACAAATGCTTGTAAATTATATCAAGAGGCCTAATTGCGTAACACACTATCAGTAGGAATCGGTTTCATTTTGACAGTTCAACAATGTTCATTGCGTTATTTACGTTGATGTGTACACAAATTTTAGATTTTTTTTTGCTTTGCCGGGGTTGGTCCGTGGATGGCTGACCATCTTTACGTACCGAGACTCCTCCGTGCCTCGGAAAGCACGTTAAGCCGTTGGTCCCGGCTGTCATTCGTAGATCTTTGACAGTCGTTACGGGTCGTCATAAGACCAAAAGTCTGACAGCCAGTTTTACCAAGGGGTATCGTGTTACCCAGTAACTGGGTTGTGGAGGTCAGACAGGCAGTCGTTCCCTGTAAAATACTGGTATTCAGCTGCATCCCGATAGACTGGAAGCCGACCCCAACTTATTTGGGTAAAAGGCTAGGCAAATTGATTGAGTAGACAATTTTATCGAATATGAAGCAATGGATTAGCAATCTGCTTTAAAATCGTTCAAATTGCGATTGATTGTGTGTTACGCAATAGGGTACCTACAGGTCAACATGATTTTCAAATTCGTTTTATTATCTTCGTTATGAAAGACTAAGTTAAATTTTCAGATCCAGATAATATATTTCTAGTTGACCCTATAGCTTCTATTATACCTCCTAATGAATCAAGACTATTTACCGTTAGATTCAGGTAAGAACCAATACTGCCGTAGATTTTTTCTGACTACCCTCCTAAAATTTATATCTGGTGTAAATGTTACTAGGCCCAAGATCGAGAACGAAGTATACGGTTACCTGATGTGCGGGGACTATCAATACAAAAACTTCAACAACGAAACTCAAGAGCTAAAGTTGAAACACACATTGTTCCGTATTCCTTGTACAGGGAACACGTGGCTGCCTTGCACCGAATGGACAACTGAATGGGATTGTCCTACTGAGGTAATAGTCGTTACTTACCTACTTAGTTTAGGTTTATTAGCATTAGCAAAAACAACTACATGGTAGTTATAGTACGAGTACCCAATTACTTTTTACTGGGAGCACTGGTGGCCCAGACGAGTTGCAGGTCGTAAGTACCCAGGCAGGTGCTTAATTTTGTGTTATTTATTTCATCACCACTGGGGGCCAAGTCTACTAATGTACAAACGTTGCAATGGTCTCTTCATTGTGAGTTTTTGATAGATTTGCCATACAAACACTGTCAAATACTTACAATGGCGAGACCATTGCAACGCTTGTAAATTAGTAGACTTAGGTCCCTGCTCTCAAAACGGTGAACAGTACCGGATTAACCACGGAGCAAGAGTAGCAAATGCTACGGGCCCCGCGCGAGAGGGGGCCCCGCGTATCCGCCAAATTTTTTGAGTGAGTCTTCTTAAGACTATTACTTACGATATATTGAATTTACTTGATGTCACAAAAACGTGAAACGTAACACCCTAAGACAATCCACATACAATCGTTAACAGATTAATTCGAGGGAGAAAAAAAAATACGGTAAATGCACAAAATCTACAAAAAGTCGCTTGTACAACTTGAATCGGCCCGTGGCGGGTCTACAGAAAATCTGACGTGAGCAAGCATCCTTACTTGCGTAGCAGAATTGGAATAGCTCGATTCAAAATGTTCAAATAGACTATTTATTTGTATACATTTACATTATTTTTACTTGAGAACCCATAGCTGATCAAGAGCCCTCGATAGAATTTGCTATGGGTCCCGCGTTTGCTTAATCCGGCACTGAAGGTGAAGGAAAACATCGTGAGGACACCGGGTCCTAGAACCAAAAATTCGAACATCTGCCAGTCCGCACTGGGCCCACGTAGTGGATTACATTACAGCCCACTCCCTCTCGTCCCACCAGTGGGAACGTCATACGCTGATTACGCTCTTTTAAATATTAGAACGTGTGATTCGATTCCCAGTTAAATTCTAAGCAGTTTGGTGTTGTGTAGGTAATTCTACCACCAACAGTACCGACAAGAACGACGTTCGCTAATTTCATGCTGTCGAACAAGTTTGAAGTTCCTATGCATTTCAAGTTTGATCCACCTTATGGCACGTAAGAATCTTTATTGATAAGTGATATTTTCACCTACATTTTTTGGAATCAAAATACATACTTAGCTTTTGTGCGAATACTAATTCATCAGAGACCTTGGTCCAGATAAGGCATTTTAGGTGCAAACGGACACGCCCGAAGCCATGTTTCCATCCAATTGCTGGCGCGATTTACGGGCGAAACACTCGGGCGCCAAATGGGGACTAGAACATTATTTTTATTGCAGGAATTTCGTAGTAATGCCTATTTGTGGAATTGTTCCGAGCCGCGGATGGCAGATAATATCTGTAGCTTTAGAACCAAAGTGTTTCGGAGATTACTGTGAAGCTTGGGACCTCACGATAAACAAAGTACAAAAAGTTAGTTGATTTGTTTATGTTCTTCATTTGAATCGGTGTTATATGAAACCCATTTAAAAAAAAATTGTGGATGGTAAATTATCTTATTCCTACGATTTCTCTCTATACTCATAATTGAAGTGCAAACAATTACAGATAAAAGTTTTTAAACTGTCATGGTCACTAATATTATTATTAACATAAGCGGGATATTTACCATATTTATTACAGATAATACTGTTACGAGAAGGTAGTTAAACTTTTCTACTTCTAACAGACCCGTATCAGCTTCACTGGAAACGCGGAAATGAGTCAAGTGGAGGTGATGTCCCACGGCTACCGTCCGGGCACGCACGCGATGCTCGAATTTCCTCCTACCATCACTGGATGCACCAACTACTGCACCTCATACCTTCACAACCTGACGAGGATGGACATACAGTACGATGATATTTCTCATATATTAAAAACTAGCAACCTGCTTCGTACGGTTTATACGACTTGACAAAACATCGAGATTTATCTACACTTCTACACTAATAATATTATAAAGAGGAAAGATTTGTACCTATTTTTGTATGTTTGTAATGAATAGGCTCAAAAAGTACTGGGCCGATTTAAAAAATTCTTTCACCAATAGAATGCTACATTCTTCCAATTTGACATAGGCTACATTTCATTTTGAAAAAAATTAGGGATCCTTGGTAAAATTTGAACAATGTAACCGAAGGTGTAGAAAAATGAGTCTTAAAATGATAATTGTCTACCCCGTGCGAAGCCGGGACGGGCTGCTAGTTTATTATATAATGTAAGTTTATTATTGATTGAGGTTGAGGATTTATTCCGGAAGTTTTTGGAAATGGTGGAAAGCGCATCAAAATCCGTTTCGTAGTTTAGAAGAACAACGCGGTCACACAGAGACACGAAAAGCGACTACAATTTATAATAATGTGTAGAGATTGTAGGACAACAGCGAGTGAAAACCGTGACTATTCGCTGTTCACAAAGGAGCTATTCAATGGAACCTTTATGTGCGCTTGTCTAGTATAAACTCGCCTGTGCTAACCGTGAAAAAAAAAAAACTGTCAGTCGTAGGACTGCACGTTTAGAAGTGAAAACTTCTTAGCTTCACAACATCTGTATGTATCTGAGCGTGACGGTCACGCGAGTTCAGTGCTTTGTCCCCATCCCAAAAGAACTATAAGTATAAAATCAATCTGCCTAGCCTTTTCCCAACTATGTTGGGGTCGGCTTCCAGTCTAACCGGATGCAGCTGAATACGTAGCTGAATGCGTATTTTACACGGAGCGACTGCCTATCTGACTTCCACAACCCAGTAACTGGGTAACACGATATCCCTTGGTAAGACTGGCTGTCAGACTTTTGGGCTTCTGACGACCCGTAACGACTGTCAAAGATCCACGAATGACAGCCGGGACCAACGGCTTAACGTGCTTTCCGAGGCACGGAGGAGTCTCGGTATGTAAAGATGATCACCCATCCACGGACCAACCCCGGCAAGCGTAGCTTAATCTGACGGATCGACCCGTGCGGCTGTTATTACTTAGCCAGGAGCTCCTCAAGCTATAAGTATACAAAGCTTTTTTTTATATAGCTCGCTTATATATACACACACATCTGTGTATATGTATCTGAGCGTGACGGTCACGCGATTTCAGTGCTTTTTCCCCATCCCAAAAGAGCCCATCGTGCCTAAAGAAGTTTTTACTTCAGAAAGGACTATTTCCGTAGAATTTCCAACTTTCAGGATTCTCGAGTGAATGCTTTAAAAATGGGCTTTTATGCTTTTTATAGTGTAGTTTATTTTTTTAAAGGTTTGGGGCGCCTGATTTGTTCGACCCATAAACTATAGTGGATTTTAGGCCTTAGTGGATTAAAGCCTAAAATGCCATATTTGAATAATATTATGCGGGACTTAAAATACTTTATTCAAATACGAAATACGCTGCGGTATTTATTTTTTTTAATATCGCAGCTGCATTATGCTGAGATAGGAGCATTTTTGGCCTCGCATAGGTCTTTTTTTATTTTTATTAATTTTTATTCTTGGTTTTAATGTAAAGATAGTTTTAAATGCTCTTTTTTACTGTATTTCCTGTGCATGTCTCAAATGAAATATTTTACTTTCTTTATTTCTTTCTTTCAAATGATAATGATAGTAATCCTCATAAGACAATTTTATTTTATTTTCAGCATACGAGTTTTAAGTAGCGTCGATTGGTTGGGTGCAGATGAATGTGGATCTATAGTACTGCCTCCCAAAGAGATAATATATTATCACTGGTGGTTCTTCCCCAAAATGCATGATAAAGTCTATGAAACAATCATAACTTTGTCATGCGTTTGTTTGATCGATGGAAGGTGACTTATTTTTACAATTTTACTAATCTATACAAATAAATAAAATTGAAGTGTCTGTTTGTAATGTCAAAATAAAAAAAAATTACTACATGCATAAGAAAGTATAGACGAAAATTATTTTAAAAAAAATGTCTGTTTGTTCCGGCTAATCTCCGAAACGGCTGGACCGATTTTGACGGGACTTTCACTGGTAGATAGCTGATGTTATACAGAGTTACTTTTTTTACAAAAAGCCTCGCGGGCGAAGCCACGGACAGCAGCTAGTTCACTATGAGGTTGTAGTATTATTATTATTATGACTCAAAGAATTTAAAAAGGATTTTTTTTAGGCCAGCCGGAGAACCATCCGAGGTATTCATTGCCATTTCAGGATTTTCCGAATTGCCGGATTTGAGGGTTGGTACTTATTTCATTTATATTATTGGGGTCGAAAACTTGAACTGCTTGCATTTTAATAAATATATGTTACAGATATTGCCAAGACAAAACAATCTCCATGACATAGTTGTTGGAGAAAGCTTGACGTTCCCAGTGACTTTGTACAACAGTGGTTCTTGTTTCTACACGTCTAAGTTGTACCACATCATCGATGGCATGGGAGACGATTTCAGCGGTGACAGACTTGAAATCGATTCTTCAGTGGTGAGTTATAGTTCTAGAGACTTTATACTTATGCAAAGTTTGACTTTGACGCACATCAATCCGCCTATGTTGGGGTCGGCTTCCAGTCTAACCAGATGCAACTGAATACTAGTATTTTAAATGGAGCTGCCTATCTGACCACCACAACCCAGTAGCTGGGTAATACGATATCGCTTGGTAAGACTGGTTGTCAGACTTTCGGGCTTCTGACGACCCGTAACGACTGTCAAAGATCCACAAATGACAGCCGGGACCAACGGCTTAACGTGCTTTCCGAGACACTGAGGAGTCTCGGCATGTAAAGATGGTCACCCATCCACAGACCAACCCCAGCAAGCGTACGACCCGGGCGGCTGTTATTACTTAGCCGAAACCGCAGTCGCTAACATGCAACCGACTTCTTTCGATATGATAAAACGTTTACTTTATCCAAACTCAGAACTGTTTGAACCCATCAAATCACTGTGAGGTGCGAATGACTGTGACGCCCAATGGGGCAGGGTCACGACAGCTATCAATCAAGTACACAGTCCTTTTTCGCACGGAGCACGGCGAAATTGAAGAGATACAGCCGATAAAGAAGAGAATTTGTATTATATGGTACGACGGGATTTATCCTACTATCAAGGTGCGTCTCTCAATTCGATGGATTGTTACGAAAACTATCCACCCAACTATTATGTGTAAGTATAACTATAGCTATGTAGTTAGGTAGCCCAACTAAAATCTTACCAACAATGGTGCCGATTCCCTTGTTCACAAACTAAACTAAATTTAAGTTCAGTGCATCTTTTTCTTTCTATTTCATTAAGAAAAGGACAGTAGATAAATTTTAGTTTAGTCCTGTCAAATTAATCAGCGCTTGACGAATTTTGACGTAATTTTGTCGGCAAGTTTTTAATCACGTCTAAACTTCTATGGAGTAGTGACAGGCGCTGATTAATTTGACAGGACTATACTAAAATTTATCTTCTGTCCTTTTCTTAATGAAAGAAAAAGATGCACTGAATTTAAATTTAGTTTAGTTTGTGAACAAGGGAATCGGCACCATTAGCAATAAAGAGTAAGATTTTGTTGAGTCTTCCAAAAACATTTTCTGTTGACCAATTTATGGTCAACAGAAAATGTTGTTGGAAGATCTGGAGCAATATTCATAGGTAAGTACATAATAGGATGGATGTGCTCAAAGTGCTTGTAATCTGTAGCGTATGGGACAAGATCATACGAGATAATGAAGAGTTGAGGTAATCCAATAAGTGGTAAATTAGGAGTAAAGAACGCTGGGAAGACAGTACGTTGACTGCTTATCAGTGGTGTAGCTAGTCGTAATGGGGCCCTGTATCGAAAAGTAAAAAGGGTCCCCTTATTGGGGGCCCTATTTACCCGACTGCGGCGAAACTCCAAAGGAAGGAATTTTTGTTTACAAAATAGCGAACTGACATGGCAGGTTTCTATTGTAATTTTACTAAGAGAATGCAAGGACGAGCACCTGGACTCGGATACTAGGTTGAGCTGTCATTGTGATTCTAAGAAAATACAAGAACGAGCGATGCGAGCTCGAAAGTTGAAGCATTGAGACTGGGATACTATACTCCATTTGAAATAAGATTATTCTAAGTAAACCTTTTTACAGTCCGTTTAACCGATTTTGACTTCTATTGCGTTGGTAGCATGACAAATGACAGCTTCAGTAAACAGTATTTTTTTTTTGTATTGTTACCATTTTTTGCTTCTAATGCCATCCTTATGTCTACGGAATAGAAGTCATAATCGGTTGAACGGACTGTAAAAAAGGTCTTTTTAAATGACTAATGTTATTTCAAATGGAGTATAGGTAAAGCTGTCACTGTAATTTTTTTTTTTTAATACGGGGCCACTGCTGCTTATATGACTTATTAGCTAGCTGCGGCCCACTGCTTCGCCCGCGTGGATTTTTCTATACAAATAAGTGAAATTGAAGTGTCTGTTTGTAATCTAAATAAGGAGCTGAATGCACCCTGTTAGTTAGCGGAGGGCTGTCCCTTGCACCCTGTATGTAAAAATAAAAAAAATCAAAGTCTATCACATTTTCTTTTTCAGGTAAAGCGCACACTTTCTAATAAATGCCCGGTTATTTTGAGCAATCACTGCGTCTGGAACATCGTGAACGTGGAGGAGTACGTAGGACTTTAAACTAGGTACCTAATTACACCGACTTAATTTCACCAGAAATGTTGATGAAGTAACTATAATTTCCAGGCTAAATCAAGCTTTCATGGACTGTCGACCAACTACCCCGCTAAATGTTAACATTTTCGCTCCTGATTTATGTATACGGAACGACCATGTCGAACTGGTATTTGTAATGGGCTGTGTGTACCAGGCACCGGTCCCATGGAACCTTCGCAGAGAAAAAATTTGCGAATGTGATATGATAGAGGTTAAAGTTGGAACGTCGTTGTACGAAATGAGGCACACTTGTGTACACAGACCGCTGGTGGAACTGTATCCCCTTAGTGGAATCGTTTCGGTAATTGATTTTTTACGTTTCTTTCTTCCTTCCTTGCTATTTAGAGCTTTAAATATTTATTAACAAACATTTTTATCACTGCAGTAGTTATAAAGTGATTTTATTCAATATTATTTACAGCCAGAAAGTCCTAACCTCCTGTATCTGAAGTTCAACTACTCTATTAAAGGATTAAATACACTATGCTATGTAATGACGATGCCAAACCAAAGAACTTTATTCATATACGTGCATATTTATGCTTTTTTGAATACTAGGGGCTTACTGACGCCATTGCGCCGTCCGTTAGATCACGAGTACCTGGCCCAACTGGACTGTGGTCGAGTGCCTATTAATAATTTGGATCCAGTCATAAGGGTGAGTTGGTCTTTTATTTAAATACTGGTCTTCCAGAAAATAGATTGTAGTCTAGAATAGGAAGAAAGGAAGTTGGACGCAAGTATTTAGCTCTCGCCACCGCCATTGAAATCACCAACAGAGTGCTTTTGCGAAACTAGATTCTGAGGCCCAACACGCCAAATCATAAAATAATTTACATTTTAGATCGTATGGTTGTACAACCCGACAGATGTGTTTACAACTTGGCGTTTGCTTCGCGGGAACACTGTGTCCCCCGATTCCGTGATTCGCTGTTTACTCTTCTTTGCAGAAGTGCCGCCCCTCGGGAAACTAGCTATACCGTTTGCGTTCATGCCTATGGAAATGATCGATTACGAGGTAAAAAATATTCGTAATTATAGAACAGTACTGTAATCAAAGTAGCGAAAATCCCAGATATGATCTACTGTGACTGTTATGTCTAACAGAGACATAATTTTGTTTTTATATTTTAAGAGTAATCCTGCCGGGTAAAATCTGCCCTTACTGTGTACAATTATACATACAGCCTACGCATTCGAGGGTTTATGTCTTACTACTACCTACTTTTAAGCCTATTTTTATATGTCCCAGGTGGTATTCTTGTGTTCATTTGGTTATGATACCGTTAAGATCTTAGTGAAAGGACAAGGAGGTCTACCAAACTGTATCGAGACAAGGTTGGATATTCCATATTATGTCGAAAGGGTTATCAGAGAGGCTCACAGGAGAGAAGTGGTAAGAAATAAGAGTTTGTTTTATCAGTCTTGTGTTCCGAATGGCCTAATTAAATGGGCTATTTGGAAGCTGTTTTTCTTTCAAAACGTTAAAAATGTTATTTACATAAAGTAGCATCAAAATTATTTTGTGAACCGGTATTGAAAAGTTTCCAACAATGATTTTCATTCGTTGGTATATCACAAAATTGCTAAAACACATTTCGAAGAGAAAACTGTAGGTAACAAAAATCTTTTCTACAGGTTTACTTGTCAGTGGAACACTTGACTATACCGATTATGCCGACGCATTCCTTGTCCAGAGACATAATAAGCATTTGCAACGACACTGACCATGTCATGAGGTTCATCTGGCTACCGTAAGTTGAACAGAATGGCATTTTTTCTGTAATGACACCTTAATTGTTGTCACCCCTAAATTCCCCGAAGGGTTAGGCAGAGGTGACCTATAGTACACACACGTTTCGCTAGATTTTTTAAGTCCCATGTAACAAGGGGCGAGCCTATAATTTCCATCAACCAGCGGAGAAATTCCAGATGGAAAAACTCAATAACACTTTACCCGACCCGAACCCAGGTCCTCATGCTCCGCAAGCGCTTGCGAAAAACGCTTCATAGTAATGTATTGGCAAACATTGTAGGGAAAGAATAGCTAATATTCTAAACGTAGTGATGACTCCATGTTGGGGCGTGATTCAGCCAAACAGCGCCGAATGGATAACGATGACTGTCTACACGCTTCAAGAGCCTGCCACCTTCACGTAAGATTAATTTATTATTGTCTTTTGTTTGAATAATTACGATTGGTGCAACTATTTTCTGACCCTCGGATGCAAGTAAGGATGAATTGCAAAGTGACGTGTGTGTGTGTATGTGTGTGTTCAAGTTATCTTGATTCAAGTTATCTTGATGGCACTCGTTTTTCTGGCTTTCGATTTGGTCAAGACAGCACCACATTTGTGAAGTGATCTCGTTTCACAGAGGTGGCAATTTCTAACTGAATAAAGAACACTTATTGTTACACTAATTTTAAAACATCAATAGGACAACAGTCGCGTGCGAAATTTTGGATTTGACGGACCGGAAAAATTACCAACAAAATGAACTTTTAAGACGGAATAGAATTGAGAAATGCAATGAAGAGTTTATTATAACCGAAGAAGGAATTTTCCACCCGGTAAGTAGATACGAATTGGAACAGTACCTTAAAAGAACAGAATAATCGTGTCGAGTTTTACAGGGAATTAACGATACGCCGCCTTATGTGCTTGACTTAGAAAAACCACAGCCAATGTATTTGGCGATGACCGTCTCTATATCATCTAAAGGCCAGCGGGATGGATATCCAAGAATGCTTCTGAGACAAATGTGGGAACAGGTAACATCTTATGCGAGTACAATACCAGCTGAAGAAACAGATCCATAAATGAAAATCACACGATTATTTTCAGCCTCCACCATACGATTTATTATCTGCGGACCTAACCGACTACATTGTTGAGCGGTCTTCGGGTGGCAACAGCATGACTTTGCCGGATATTCTAAGGATTATAGACGGAATTTTATGGTATGATGTTAAATATTATAAGGTTTTTATTTGGGTCCAGGAAAAAATACCGACATTTATTGGCTCCATCTACTATTTGATATGTGTATGTGGACCAAATTTAATTTTAATGTAATTTCAGGGACGCAATGCACAGTAAAATGTTCCGAAATCAAATAGAGTATTACTCGAAGGAAGAAATACCAGTTTTAGGACAAGTAATGAAAGTGTTGAATCGTGAGAAAAGAGCAAAATTAAGTCGAAGGTGTGGAGGCATTTAAGTAGTTTAGAGATAAATAGTATAGTATATAGGGGTTTTAATATAGCGGTTCATGACACCCGCCATCATAAGTCGGACTGCCTCTGTTAAACAAGGGTATAAAGGATAAGGGTGGAAAGGATATAAGGGTTTGTTCGTTTTTCCGAATGTTATATTTTTTTCTGTATTTTCAGGATTACCTCCGGGATATGTGACGCCATAGTAAATAAAGCAGTATTCCACACTTACGGCCTCAATCCTAAACAGGTTTCTATACTGGAGGCCGAATAATTTTACTTACCTAATTGTTTCTTTCTTAATGAATAAAACCTTCATTTGTGGATATGATTTACTCATTCAATAATAATCAACAATTCAAGTTTACGCTAATGAATATTACAAAAAAAAAAGAGTTACCTATTGGTATCAGTCTAGGATTTTGTCCAACCTCAATTGTATTTTTTTCGGTTTTGGTTCACCGATCACTGTGACAGCTACTCTATCCCCCAACTTTGGCGTCTGATTGGCTCCTAAATTGCTTCGATGGATAAGGCCGTTGTCTCCCACACCGCAATCGACGAAACAGCCAAAGGGTACAACATTGCGAACAACACCTAAAATGTTGATAATAATAAATTTCTAGACTAGAGACCTTATTTCACGCGCGTTTTGGAGTAATTCATTTGAAAAATGGGAAGGTGTTATAGCTCAGGTCAAGAAGACAAGCGCGTATAGTATAATCGGCTTCTTAATTGCTTTATCACCCTTAGGTTTATACTTTCACGATATGAATCGTTAAGGTCTATTTTTGCTGAGTAATGTGGCAGATATGGTCTGTTCCAAAAGTATCTGATGCAAGTGTAGGTACACACTCTGATCAGGCAAAATTCTTACGCAAGCACTTATGCAAGCACTCACTAAAGCAAATTAGTAACACATTCATCTGTATTTTTAGGTTTTTAGGACTTTATCTCACCACTTTTTCCAACATTTTGTTTTTTAATAACATTATAGATTGTAATTGAAAAATCATTGACGATGATAAAATTTACCTTAAATTGTAGATTCAAAAAGAATCTTGTAAGTTGTTTAAAAATTATAATTTTCGTTTAAGTATTCAAATAATGACACTACAAATTGGCATCCACAGGTAAATTTTCAGAGACTTTAAATTTTTTCAGATGATGTAGGAACAGACTATAGTTAGTTTTAACCTTACTGAAGTATTAATTTACTGGGAATTTTTATCAAAAGTGGTAAAGCAATTACGAGGACTACAATACAAATGCAATTGATGAATTAGTATTCAATACGCGCGTATTATTAGCGAATCGAGATACTTGGGGCACCTGTTGCGTACAGTATGCATTTGTGTAATACGCGCTTAAAACGGCCTTATCTGGATATGCACTTGGAATTTTTATTTACCTGTTAATGTCGTGCCGTCCTTTAGTTGATCCATGTTTTGCACAGCAAGGGAATAAACAGGTTTACAAAATGTAATCACATTGTCTTCATACTTCTTTTGTTTAAATGCATTTATTATGAGCTCCAAGGTACACACATCAGTCTTTAATTCTTCACTAGTTTGGCTTATATTTATCGTTACAATTTTACTTTCAACTAATTGAGGGAAATGCGGTTTCGTGAGATCTTTAAGATTAACGCCAATCTTTTTTGCAAACCTGAAAGCATTATACACTGGTAAATGGTAGTCCAATTCGCAATAAGTTCTAATATGAGACATTGGATTAAAGGAAACTTACGCTTTGGCTATGTTATAACTCTCTGGGTGGATAATAGTGGTATCCAAGGGCTCGGAACTTTCCAAAACTGTCAAAAACCCGGCGCATTGTTGGAACGTAATTTTTCCTATTCCTGCAACTTTCAAGATCTCGGCCCTTGTTTCAAAACCACTGTTTTCTTGGCGGTATTCTATGATTTTTTTAGCTCTTCCTTCATTTAGGCCTGATATACGCCTAAAAATATACGAGGGAGAAAAAAAATTACTGCCTGTTTAAGACAACATTAATAACACAATAATAAGATACTACAACAGTAAGTGCTTATACCTTAACATTGCTTGAGATGCAGTATTTATGTCAACACCAACTAAACTGACCACTTTTTCGACAGCACAATCTAATGCTGTTTCAAGCATTTTGGGAGGAATATCGTGCTGATACATGCCAACGCCCAAATTTTTGGGGTCTACCTAAAAATAAAATTGATTCATTAGTGTAATACAATCATGCATTAAATGAATTGTGATATGAATGGTACTCACTTTTATAAGCTCTCCCAAAGGATCTAATACTCGTCTTGCGATTGATAAAGCTGATATCAAGTTTGGGTCCATATTTGGGTGTTCCTGAGTATTTTTAACGAATAAGTAATCATTAGGATACATAGTTATAATTTGGTAGCTGCCATACATATTTTTTTGATTTTTATAGAAATACTAGCTTCTGCCCGCGACTTCGTCCGCGTTAAATTTCTTGTTCCCCCGACCCACCCCGTCGCAACATATTGCCTGCCCGTGATTTTACTTAATTTTCGCATAAACTTTCATTAAAAAAATATTGTGTCCTAGTTAATAGGAACGTTATTCTTCCTCAAGAATTGAGCTGTAAAATGCAAAAAGATTTTTTCAAATCCAACTCGCAGTTCCAGAGATTAGCGCGTTCAAAAAACAAAAAACCGGCCAAGTGCGAATCGGACTTGCGCACGAATGGTTCCGTACCATCCATACAAATCCTTACTAATATTACAAATCCTTACTAACTTACTGTCTGTCTGTCTGTCTATATGTTACGTTTTCACGCCTAAACCGCTGAACCGATCGACATTAAATTTGGCAGGAATATAGCCTCGGATATAGAGAAGGACATAGGCTACTTTTTTACGCGATAACCGACATCCACGCGGGCGGAGCAAAAAAAACGGCAAAAAAATCATGTTCGTTGTATGGGAGCACCCCTTAAATTTTTTTTTTCTGTTTTTTTGTATTTGTTGTTATAGCGGTAACAGAAATACATCATGTGTGAAAATTTCAACTGTCTAACTATCACGGTTCATGAGATACAGCCTGGTGACAGACGGATAGACAGACAGACAGACGGACAGCGGAGTTTTAGTAATAGGGTCGCATTTTACCCTTTGGGTACGGAACCCTAAAAACTAACTCTTCAGCTTTAGAATAGACTACCTCGCAGAGTTGATCATTATTTTGCTGCGGAGTTATTATAAAACAGTTATATCTCCTAAGATATTCATTGAAATTAAATGATGTAAGGGCAACTTTGTTCAAAATTAAATACTTGTGATGAATAACGTATTTATTTGGATAAGGATTAATACCATGTTTATGAAAACTCCTTCGCAAATAATGCATTAATTTCGAACAAATTTGATTACCATAAAAAAGGTTATAGTGAGTCAATCTTAAAAGATAAACATATGCTGTCGCGGACTTTTTTTTAGAACATTTAAAGGGGAATAATTCCATCATACATGATATTTGCGTAACTTAAACCGTTTACGCAGCGCACGCAACGGAAGCTCTCAAAAAGGAATATTTTTTCCCGTTTTTGCAACATTTTTCATTTATGTTCCGCTCCTATTGGTCGTAGCGTGATGTTATATAGCCTATAATATTTCCCAATAAATGGACTATCCAACATAAAAAGAATTTTTCAATTCCAACCAGTAGTTCCTGAGATTAGCGCGTTCAAACAAACAAACAAACAAACTCTTCAGCTTTATAGATTAGTATAGAGTATAGATAGAGCAGAAGAACTATTAATATTAAGTAATGGAACTAATGAATAAAGTGAATTCTCCCAATTGTGAAACATGCGGAAAGCTTGAAGATAGTGATGCATGATGTTCAAATCCGCTATAAAATAAAGACGCGATTTAGACTATAAAATATATTTATACAGCACGTTGTTTTATACGCTATCATTTTATCACGTTGTTACAAAACTCGGCCGCAGTCTAAACGGGGAGACGTTATCATTTTATACACGAAAGAATATAATAATGATTCCGATTCTCTTGTAAACCGAACTAAACTATCACTAAAATTCTTTACTTTTGGCTATGAGAATCTTAATGCTATTCTGCAAAAAAAAAAAAAACACTAAATTTAAACATTTTAGAGCCGGAGGCGCGCAGAGGGGGCAGACTCGACGTGTTTTATATGGAATTTTTCACTTTTTGTATGGAAAATATAAAAAATGATTAGGTACCTACATGTTGAGTTTTAAGGGTTTACGCGTTAATTAAAGGGGTCAAATTTTTCATTATTTTTACGATAGGACACACCATTTTCGAGATATAAGCAAAAGAAAAGATATAAAACAGATAACGCGGGCCAACTGCCGCCCAAATTCACCCGACGCGATGTGCTGTGTTACCCTATATGACTCTATAATGCTATCCCGTTCTGGCCCCGCTGTGGGCGTTTAGACTTTTAAACGTTTAGTTTGTTGAGGCGTTTTATTTACAGCGCGAAGTCAGAGCCGATATAGTAAACGCTATACGCTTTGTACACATAGTTTGTTGTGTTTTAGCGCTATACTTTTTATTGACCACCACTAGTTGAAGATGTTCACCATCTACTTAGTGAGGGTACTAAGACAAAAAGGTACCTAATAAGAGAAACACTGTCGAGTATGGTAAATGTTAATGAACATGATATTGGTCCATATGTTAAAAGTTGTAGAGCCTTCAGTTAAGACCAAACCTACTTACTGAGTTGTTTTTTTTTTTAAACTTTGCCCCATACTAGGAATTTCTCCTGTATTGTGGGTAAGTTTACAACATTAATAATTTATGTTGTATTTGTAGATTTAAGTTAAGAATAGTTTAAGTTATGATGATGATGACATGCCACAAAAAATTTAAGTAATGGAAGGAAATAATCTGTGACTAATATATAGATCTATGGCAACTGGACATACCTTTTGAGCCTCTTTGCTTATGGAGTAAATAGAAGCGCCTTGTTCAGGCACTATAATAATAGGAACATTGTCACATATATTATTACTTTTCAGCCATAGCTCCGTTTCTCGACAAGCTGTACCATTTCCTAAACCAATTAATTCCACACTGTAAATAACAACAAGTATTAGTAAATATCAATACGAACCAAAACTAATATACTATTGTGTATCATAAATTGTGTAGTGGAGTCGTATTTACTTGTATTTATCAATCAATTCTTTTAGCTGTTTGACAGCTGGATCAAATGCTTTATGCTGTCTCAAATCTGGGTATATAGTGTACGCATCCAGTTTCTGTCCATTAGAATTTATTATGCCAACCTGTAATAAATAAATAAATCATTAAAATAACATTTATTTTGGGCAGGAATAGTTGAGAATTTTAGTAGAATAAATTTACCTTGCAGCCAGCTCTAAATCCTGGATCTAAGCCCAAAATGGTTCTATTTTTGATAGGTTCTGTCAAGAGGTACTTCTCTAGATTTGTAGTAAATGTTTTCACTGCTTCCTTTTGTGCAGTGGCTGTAAGGTCAGACCTTATATGTCTCGACAGCCAAGGCTTGATCAGGCGGTTGTAAGCATCGCCCAGACCTTTGCGAACCCAGAAAGGACTCTTCCACAAAGATAGGCAAAACCTTAAAAGAATGAGCTTAGGTAAATCCTGCACGTGATCATCAAATATAATTATGTACAGTCGACAAATCCATTGTCAACCTAACTACTAACAGCATATGAGTAAAAAGTGGTCAACTGCCAACATTGTCAAGTGTACACACTGATATTGTAGAAATAATTATAGGCTCTTTTATAATTAAAAATATATTTAATGACCCATTTTTAAATATATATTTTTTTACCTTTCAAGTTTGTTATAAAACCAGTCAGGAATAACTACTTTTACTGAAAGTATTTTTTCATCTTCCCCTCTATTCAATGCTAAAGTTTGGTGTGGTTTCACAAACTGACTGGGGCACTTCCAGTCAAAATACAATTTATAATTCTCAGGGTCTGATTTGTTGTCCACTTTCTTCTTATCATCTACCTTTTCTTTAGTTGAACTCTTCGTCCTACTACTTTGTATGGTAAACCTAGTTTCTTCTTTACTGAAAAAATTTCTTTGATAAGGGAAATGTTTCTAAAAGTGATGAGAAGAGCATTCTATGTCTCAGATCTAAATCAACTTACAGGGTCCTCATTTGTTCTAAAACTCTTGTATCCTTGTACATTATATCTGCTACTATATGAGTAATATGAGATTCTACTTTGTCAACTGTCTCCAATTCATCATTATTGCTACAAAGCATGTGTAGGTCAATGAATTCTCCATTTAATAGTCTTATTGCATGTGGCTCCAAACCAAGGTTGCGGGCCCTTTCAGCAAGGGATAATGAATGTGATTTTAGTGGTGCATACTTAAACAAGAAAACAAAAAAAAATCAACAACTTGAAAATATAATTATTGGTTTGAACTTCACTTCAACTGGAAGAACCTGACCAAAATGTTACAAGGATTTTGTAATAAAAAAGGAAGTTCCAGTTCTTTTTTTATTACAAAATTCTTGTAACATTTCCATGATTCCCAAGCAACTGTCTAAAATTATTATCTTTAGAAAATATGATGAAAATCATAATTTTGCAAATTTTAAGTAAAAAATGCTTTAAAACTAAAATCGATTCTTCTTTAAGCATATCTATTATAGAAAGTAGTTTTCACCATACAACAAAACAACTAAAGAATATAAGCAGGTTGAAAGAAAAAATATGATAAAACAGCAAAATTAAATTAATTTAAGTTTTTGGTAAAGCTGTTATGTAAACTGTGACCTTGCACCAGTCAACATGAATCAAAGCCAAAGGAGGTTAGAAAAAACAAATTAAAAAAAAAAACTTACTATCAAATCAAGTTCAGACAAGTTACGGGCATTCAATATACCTTTCTCAATTTCTGGTGTTAACTTTTTAGACTTCTTTAAAGTCTCAATAACAGATTTCACTTTCTTCTTAAGGTGAGATATGTTTTCATAACTCTCATGTAATTCCTGGAGCCTAAGAATCAATTGAACTGATATTAAATAAGTAATGAATAAATGTTACAGAATTTGTTGAGGAGTTTGTTAATGAAACGTCATAAAAATTAAACAAAACAAACATTAAATTGTGCATCTTTGATTCTTGTAGATAATCAATGTTGTTTGTTTAGTAAATAATGATTAAATGTAGAGGTATTATTGTTGCCTTGGAGGATAGTGGAGCTATTCCACAGAACTATACTTCTGAGTGATAAATGTTTGAAAATATAACTGATTCTCTCCTCTTAGTTTCTCTGCCCACCAAAGCAACATTATATCCTGCAAATCTGCACTGATTCAAGAATGAAAGAAAATACATTTATTGCCCTAAATGTGACACAAAAAGGGTGATAAATATAATAATTCACATCAAGTATAATAATTACCGATCTGGCATTAGATTATCCACAGCAGTTTTTCTGTATCTGGCAATAAATGGCAAAGTACAACCTTCTGTGAGAAGTCCTATCAAATTCTGTGCTAATTGAAGGGGGATTCTCTCCACTTGGGCCAACATTTCGGCTTCATTCCAAACATTTGGAATATTATCATTGTTATCAAACAGGTTAATACCTTCATCATTTTTTGAGGCCTTTGTTACTTTGCTCTTTGAAACCTTGGTATCTTTACTCTTCGGTATCTTTTTATTATTTTCAGCATTCTTTACACTTTTCGAGCTTGTCCCTGGTTTAGCTTTTGTGGGTTTTGCTACAGTCTTGGCTTTTTTCTTGGGAGAAGTATCAACATCATCAAAATTATCTTCAGCATATTCTACAGCTTTCCGCTTTCTAAGCTTTGGTGCAGCAGTAGTTTCCATGTTCAATAACTAGCTGAACAATACGCCTTAGGAAGGTACAAACTACAAATGCATGCAAAATGTATAAATTCAAATTGTTGAATATATCCCGTACGTAATAAGATAGCCCATCAAACGTAGGAGTCTGTTCAGTAATATGAAATTTTGACGGTAAAGAGTCAAGAGGGTCAGTCAGAGAAATAAATACTTGAAAATTATGGTACATTAATACTTTGTCAATAGCGAAAAACGATATTTTGAATTGGTTGGTTGGCAGTAAGGCAGTTGACACTTGACACTGACTTAACTAGCAGACAGAGTCCACAGATAGCATTTGCGACAGCTGTTTTACCATTTGAAATCGACTAACCATTGAGCTGTACGTTGTTGTTGTTTGTTGTTTGCTGTACGTTGTTTTTATTGTTACGTTGTTTCTATGTATTGGTTAACAACTGATACAAATTAATTATTGGTCTTGGCCTCACCAATCTCACCATGGCCTCATGACTGAAATACTGAAATATTATTTTCAATTCTTGATGTAAAATGGTGGCAGTGAAGACAGCTTATTTCCAATGTAGGCGGATCACCACCGGCTGTATTCTAATTAGAGGAATTAAATTTATTTTCAATGTCTGGGAGTAATTAAGGTTTAGGTACAGTTTTCTGTACTTAGAGGCACCCATCTCTTAAATAATAACAAAAAAACAGCCAAGTGCGTATCGTACTACGCACAGTGGAGGGTTCCGTAGTTGGGCTGAAAAAGGTACGATGGCCAGCACATCAGGCTACACGAAACTGTCAAATTTCTCCAAACGATTTTAAACTTTAAAGTACTGGTAGTTAAGTTCAAAATTGCATGAGAAGTTCGTGGTAACTTGATGTGCAGGCAACTACATACGTACAGACGCCAGCAGGTCTAGCTACCCGAAACTGTCACATTTTCGCAATCAACCTTGAACCTTATACTGTAGTGATAAAGTTGAAAATCTATTAAAGAAATTTGACAGATTGTAGTAGCTTGATGTGCTGGCGTCTGTACATATGCATATTATTGATTTTATCGACCGTAAAATTCAGTTTGTATTTTGTATGTATTTCTTATAATTTAAAAATGAAAATATCTCAAAAACGATTGACTTGAATATCAAAGTCACTGACAAACATTATAATCTTCTTTATTTATGGAATCCAACAATACTCCACACACTTATGTGCCGCTCGATCCTCTCTGTCTACCTCGCAAAGGAAAGTATAAAGTTATAGTAGTACTACATATAGGTACGGTGGCCAGCACATCAAGTTACTACAACGATGATTCGAGTTTAAACTTTTAAATGTTGACGTTATGTTCAAAATCGAACGAAAAAATTTGACAGTTTGTGGTAACTTGATTTGATGTTGGCGTCTGGCGAATAAACATGCGCATGCACAGACGCACAGTATTGATTTTATTGACCGTAAAATTAAAAGTTTGTATGTATTTCTTATAATTTTTCGTTAAAATTAAGTAAAACAAAGTTATTTCTGCAGTTTTAACCGAAAATATCTCAAAAGCGATTGACTTGAATAGCAAAGCCAGTGATAAACGTTAGTAACAAATGACAATGACTGACAAATGTTTCGAGTTAGATATATTCTTTGAGAATAGCTATGGTTTAATTACAAATTAAACATAACGCCATATGGACTCCAATCACGAAATACTAAAAGTTCCATTTATCTTTGAACGTTCTGCATTCACTGTCTATTTTTCGCTTCTTTTTCAAACTAATAAATCTCATATAAAAACAATAAGTCAAATCAAAATACTGTTAGGCACGAGTGTTAATTTATTTCACAATAGACAGTTTCGCTTCCTTCGCCTTTACTAAAACGGAATGTAGCCTGACACTGACACTAATGACAAAATTGACAAATGAATGGATAAACCGAATTGAACCGATAGATTTTTTGTGAACTTGTGATTGTGAATTGCAAAACTTGTGTAAAGTTTGAATAAGATAGTTTGGTTCATATTTGGTTTGGAAAATAATAGAAATAAGAATGTCATCTGAAGCTGAACCGAATGTTTCATTACTAAGACAGCTTACCCAAAATTTCTTTAAAGGAAATCTTAAATTTTGCCTGATGGTAAGAAACGACAGCCGCTTTTTTAAGCGGTTATGCAAAATGTAAATCTATTTCTTAGGCGCTCGCTGGGCGTTACCGTGGCACCGCTCGCTTCGCTCGCTCGGCTCGTGCGCGGTTGACCAGTTCTAACCTAACCTAACTCGTGGTTGGGGTGTTTGGATGTCGAAATTATAAAAATTTAACGATTCGCCAATTTGCCTTACGCATTTTGCATAATCGCGAACGTTTGTAAACGGATGGCATCGTTTGTAAAATGACGAATCATACAATCTGCATGCCACAGGAACACTACAAACCAATATTTATAAATAATCAGATGGGGACACCTTTTTAACTATCCTAAAGACAACTAGAGATTTTAATTAGCATAAGCACGTGAAGCACATCAGGTCTCGCCACCTTCGGAGTGCTTCATTCTTACACTTAGTTGATTTCTAAACTTAATAACATGTTATTTGTTTCAGCGTGAAGATATCGAAAATATGGATTGGGATTGGCAGCAAGCTTTCTTGGATGCTACTGTTAATAGTAAATTGATTCAAGAATACCCAATAAGTGGTAAATTTGCTAGCTTATTTCTAAAGAAAATAATTCAGTCTTTAGAACCAAGTCAAGAGGTCCATGATGATTTCTACTCACAGTTGTGCAAGAGCATGAATTATTTGAATGTAGATGGGTTTAGCTATCGACATTATGTGATAGGGAATGATACAAATAATATTATTACAATAAAAGAAACCAGAAATATGGTGGTCAACGGTACAACAGGGTTGAAGACTTGGGAGGTATTTTAAACTTATAGGTTTGTTACTTTCAGTAATAATTAGGTTTTCCTTGGTGTACTGATAAAAAAAAAAATAATCATTTATTTTAAATAGGCACATAACAGGCACTTTTGAACGACAAGTAATGGTTAAACCAGGGCCACATGGTGGATTTCTATCCATACCCTCTTGCAGAAAGGATGCTCGAGTCCCAACAGAGGGAAAAATAAAAGCTGCTTGTGAAAATAATGATTAAAAATTGCCTTTTCTTAAACCTACTTAAATTACTTTTACTTTGTAGGTAAATATTTAATTTAAAATATTTCCATCTTTTGTGTAAATTATTGTAAACTATATTTGTTATAGGCTGCATTGATGTTATCAGACTGGGCACTCTGCAATCAAAACATATTTTCAAATAAGAATGTCTTGGAACTGGGCTCCGGTGTAGGATTCACTGGTATAACTATTGGCAAGCTTTGTGATATCAAATCTTTGATGCTAACTGACTGCCATAATGATGTATTGAAGACAATTAGTGAAAATATTCATATTAATTTTCCACATCCCAAAGAAGAGAAGGACCAAGATATCACTATGTTCAAAGCCAAGGACAAATCTCTAGGTAGGCATTTAAATACGTAGTCTGGTCATAAGTTTTGTCACTTAAGGAAAGTTAAATAAATGAAACACTAAGTTACGCACTACAACCATTTATATATCCAATGAAAGGGTATAAAATACAGATTTCAACCACATTAAAATTACTCGAAATGTCCTCCGCTTGCTTCGATAAAAGCCTTCAATCTGCAAGGCCAGTCATGAATCGAAGCACGCACGACGTTCATGTCAATATCGGCGACGGCTTTAATCAGGGATGTTTAAGTGACTCCAAGTTGCGGTGGGGTTTAGCGCAGAGCTTCTCTAAGTGCTGTTATATTTTGTAATCCAAGGGATTCAAGTCTGGACTGGATGAGGGCCAATCCTCATGCCTGATAAAGTCGATTCCACGAGTCGTGAGCCAGTTTTGGGTACATTTCGCTTTATGAGCCGGTGCAGAATCCTGCTGGAATACCCATTGCCTGTTTTCGAACATTGTTTGTGAAAGAAGTTCTACAATGTTTGTTAGGACTGTGTTTTGATATACGAGGGCACTGGTTTTCACTCCTTTCTGGAGTCCGAACAGTACGAGGTCGACCACTCCTTTGTTTATCTTCTAATCTTGAATCTTCCCTGAATCGTTTGATAGTACGATAAATAAATCTCAGTGGAATTTTCACATTTTTTAGCAGTTTTAAAATCTCAGTTGGCGCGTGTCCGCAACGATGTAATGCAATTACTGCGTGATTACTGCGACTCTGCCTTCTTTGCGCATCCACTCCATTTTAGAAAATGAATAAAATTCCAGAAACCTTTTGTTTTTATTTTCTTTAAATATTCAAATTCGAATGCCCATAATATTTTCCTCGGCTTGCATTCGAAATTCGAAATTTTACTTAAGTGACAGAACTTATGGCTCGACTACGTAGATAATGATATGTAGGTATCAAGCTATATATTGCCGGTATAAGCTGATCCCGCATTGTATAGGATTTCCGTATAGTGAGAGGTCAGCTTATACTGGAAATTATAGCTTGGTATGTAGCTGTGTGTACCTATCTAAAATAATCAGTGAAAACACAGTTTGGAAAAAAACTGCAGGTATAGTTTCACCATTTCAAATAACATTATTTACAATTTCTTAAGGTCTAATGAAGTTGGACTGGAATGCAAATGAAGATTTGCCTGATAGCATTGTACCAGACATATTGATAGGAGCAGATATAGTTTATGATCCTTCAATACTACAGCCCCTGTCCAATGTAATTCAAGCATTCTGTGCTAGGAATAAGGATCTAGAAGTTTATATTGCAAGTGTTATAAGGAATGAAGAAACCTTTAACGGATTTTTAAAAACATTAGGTGAGC
This sequence comes from Dryobota labecula, assembly GCA_947523025.1. Classification (NCBI taxonomy): domain Eukaryota; kingdom Metazoa; phylum Arthropoda; class Insecta; order Lepidoptera; family Noctuidae; genus Dryobota; species Dryobota labecula. The sequence continues at coordinate 8,945,624 of OX383292.1, forward strand.
ATGGTTCAGACCGACTTCTTAATAGCTGCATTCGATTTGTTTTCAATCTCCGCAAGTATGATCATGTATCCGCACATCGATCGCTTTTAAAGTGGTTGCCTATCCGTCAGCGCAGAGCTCTGAGGGCTTTGACAACCCTGTTTTCTCTCCTTCACAAACCCACTTCTCCTTCTTATCTGACTTCTCTTTGTCAATATTTATGCGCTGCACACAGCAAGAATCTTCGGTCCGAGAATAATCGTCTTCTTCGTTGTCCTTCTCATCGCTCTGGTTTTATAAAGTCTTCTTTCTTTGTCCAGGCGGTTTTCCTTTGGAATGCGCTCCCTCAGAATATCAGGACGGTAACCAATCAGTTCACATTTAAAGTGAAAGCTCGAGAACACATACACAAGAAGTTGGCAGATTCGTCTCAGAATTAAGTTGTTGTAGGTTTTATTGTTTAACTCTCATAACATTTTATTTTTTTTATATGTATGTATATATGTATTTATTCTTGTATCTTAGTTATAAATTCTTCTAAATTTGTTTTCTGTTATTGCACCTACTATGTATTATCTCTGCATCACCCTAAGGTAGACTGGTAGAAAATGCCCAAGGCATTAAGTCCGCCTTTGTACAGTTTTTACTTGTGCATAAAGTTTTAATAAATAAATAAATAAATAAATTATCATCAAAACAACTAACTGCTGGTGTAATGTAAAACAGCTGCGGTATGTTAACTAATCGTATTTCTAATTTCAGGTGAGATGGAACTGGATTTTGAAAAAATTGAACTATTAAAGAGTGTGTTCATTGAATGGGATGAGAGTATAAATAAATGTTTATTAAAAATAAAAGCAAAGTTAAAATGAAAACGGTTTCTGTGTTTTTGGAAAAGTCATTTGTTACTATATTCCATGGCATGGCTTTACAGTGGCTATTGCCACTGTAAAGTTTAGCTGTATCCATGGAATTAGTAACAAAATATTTTATAGGACAGTGGCCAGCACATCAAGCTACACGAATCTCTCAAATTTCTCCTAACGATTTTAAACTTTAAAATGTTAATAAGTTCAAAATCGAATGAGAAAATTTGACAGTTTGTGGTAACTTGATGTGCTGGCCACCGTACAACTCTACCTTATTTAGTACTACCTGCTGCCCGCGTCTTCACCCGCGTGGCTTATTCTAAAATAAAAGCAGCTTAAGTTACTCCTTATAACATCAGCTATTTCCCCGTGAAAGTCCCGTCAAAATCGGTCCAGCCGTTTCGGAGATTTGTTGGAACAAATACAGACAACATTTTTTTAAATTGTTTTTTGCTTAAAAGTATAGTATAAACTTCCGCATTTAGTAAAAAAGCTGTTATTTTAGACATTACAAACAGACATTTATTTGTGTACGCACGGCTACATATCAAGCTATACATTTCCAGTATAAGCTGATGTCGATTTGTATGGGATTTCCGTACAATAAGAGGTCAGAAAATAGTAACAAAAAAGAAAAAAAAAAAAGAAAAAAAAAAGAGAAAAAAAAGAAAGAGTTTTTGAGTTTGGAAATTAACATTAGGTTACTATGTTAGTGTAATGATGGCCCGTTGGTTAAGGCCTCGCCTTTCATGCATAAGGTTATGGGTTCAAATCTGGGCAAGTACCAATGTGACTTTTTTTTTTTTTTTTACACAACGGGGAAGCTCTTGGCCTTCATCTCACCTGATGGTAAGTGATGATAAGGCCGAAGATGGAAGCTAGCTTCACCCGGAATCCTCAACCACAGAGGAACTGGCTATCTTACCTCTAACTGCCGAAACACAACAAATGTTGTTAACATTGTTGTTTGGCGACAGACTTAGATAAGATGGTGGTAGCTATCCAGGCGGACTTAGAACAAGCAACAACTTTTTTCAATTCATATGTACTTTCTGAGTTTATCTTGGACATTACTGACATCGGTGAAGGAAAAACATTGTGAGGAAACCTGGACTTATAGTTAATATAAGTCTGAAATCGCCAACCCGTCTTGAGCAAGCGTGGTGATCAATGCTCGTGCCTTCTCTGTATGAGAAGAGGCCTTTGCCCAACAGTGGGACGGTTATAGGCTGGTATTATATACTATGGTAGCGGACAAGGTGGACCGATGACCTTATGAAAGACGCAGGAATCTGCTGGATGCGGGAAGCATAGAACCGGTCGAGGTGGCGGTGCTTGGAGGAGGTCTTTCGGCTGAAATGATGATTATGGTAGCAGATGGGGAGCCCAGAGGGTTTTTAATCAAGCCTATCATTATGGTAGTTACAGTCTGTCGCTTGCGATGTAAAAATCTGTGGACGTGAGATTTTGAAATCGCCAGTGAGTCCCCGGAATCTGTGGTCCCCGGCAACTAAAGTCATTGCCTGTAAACCTAGCATTAAGTATACCATCCGGCGCAAAGTGGTGTTATCTTAATAGTCATGGAATTAGCAAGTACTTTAAGTGACTGTTCCTAAATTACCCTAGGCGGATAAAATTTTAGTTTTTCCTAATTATGTTAATATAAAAAAAGAAAGAAAGAAAAGTATTTATTAGGACTCGTACAGGAAGATCACATTTTAAAACTAAACACTATTTTAGCAACATAATCAATAAAAAACAAAAGTAAAATGTCAAACATTAAGTCCTGTACGGGGCCAAAAGGCTCCTATCTCAGCATGATGCTGCAACATTTAAAAATAAGTGTCGCAGCGCAGGTATTCTGATAGGGCCCGTTGTGATGCATGATGGCACGAACAGATAGAGAAAAAAAAAAAATGGATATGTGTGAAATGAAATAACATAAAATATTTATTTACCAGTCCGGACTCTGTATATTTTAGCTTCATAGACCAAAACTACAAACGTAGTAAACGGAAGTTTTTATAAAAATGCGACTTTTATTTCAGTATAATGTGATATCTTACGAATGCCACGCGAAAGAAATCGCGGTATATCCAAGAATAAAAGATCGCTTCTAGCGACAAGACCGCCCATTGTGACACCCTATGTAACAGTTCTACATTTATATCTGTAATTTTTATGGTGTACATAATGAAGGCTCGTACAGACTCGCGCGATATCGCGGACGCGACGCGACACTAGTAGCACAATTTCTTTGTCGGTGCCTGTCGCGGCCCGCCACCTTAGCCTCCGTCAGGAACTAAAATTAAAAAAAAAAATGTCAATGGTCTGGCCGTCTGTCAAATTATACAATAACATTACGATTTTTTATGGAGTATTGTGCAATTCCACTAAATTTAACTATTTAAACCTAATTTTAAGTTTTTAACAATTATCAATATATGGGTACAAATATATCTGTGCTTTTGTAATTTGTACAAAACAAGTTTTCATTGATCTTTTTACATAGAGGTGGATATAACCTAACTTGGTACAATAATCAGCTGGTTATCATAAAGAAATGTCTGGAGAAAATAAAAGCCCGGCACCAGAAGCTAATGCTACATCCGAGAATACTAATAAAAGCCAAACGGACACTGGCTCGAAGAAAGATGAGGCGTGGGGTTACGATTTGTACCCTGAAAGGCGCGGTACATTTACAGCAAAATTGGGTAATATTCTAATTGGTAAAGAAGGAAAAGAGAATATAGACAAGTTCAAGTGCGAGCAGCACGTCTATGAATGTGTTAAAAACAGTAAGCATCTCTATATTTTGGTTTGAAAATATCCAGCACTTGAGTTAGACTATTTTTTGTTTATACTTTCTGTTTGTTTCTAGGTTCCATTGTTAAGGTTATGATGGCAGCTCTTAAAAGTTCTGGTTGGTAAGTGCTTAATTATTTATTATAATATGTTTACACCGAGAGTTTACTAGAGTTTCAATTCAATTAAAATTCTAGTCTATATTAATTTAAAATATCTTTCAATTCTTGTTTTCAGTCCCATTGATATTCGGCGACATATATCATGTGAAGTATGTGACTACTCTGTTAGTGGCGGCTATGATCCAGAACTGAATCAGGTAACCCTTCATTTAAAATATCTATTAGTTTATTTTATTTGTATATGTGTATTAGTATCAATAAAAATATATAAATTCTCTTAATCAAGAAGTTAGTATTTTAGTCATTATTTTTGTACCCTACCACTGTTTTTATATTTAACCCAAAGGTTGACTGGTAGAGAATGCCTTGTGGCATTAAGTCCGCCTATGTACCACTATTGTACATGAAGTTTAAATAAATAAATAAATTTCTCTCAGTATTATCATTCTTACTTATAAGTCATAACTTCATTAAATCATAGGTCATTTATTTATTTGTTTAACATAGGTACAATAATAATGGTTTATTAAGATAATAAGGTCAGTGGGTCATCTTAAGAGCGTTATGTTAATGTTTGTAATTAAGTAATCAGTGTTCAAATATAGAGAATAAAATAAAATTAAAAAATGACAATAAAAGAAAAAAAATAAAAAAGAAAGAAAATACGTATATTTGCGGCAAACATGACGCAGAGAAAGAACACAAACACGAAAATAACATGTGGGGGGAAAATATGCGCCACATCCACGCAAAACGGCCATCGCTCAGCATAATGCTGCGACCCTATGCGAGACAGAGCCCCAGCGCTGGTTCTCAGCGACAGCCGGCGCTGACGTGATGACGTCACCCGGTGCAGCATAAATAATGAGACAAAAATAACAAAATAAGAAATAAAATAAATACAATACTTCTTATATATATATATATATGTTGCATGTCAACCTACAGACTGAACACAAATAATAAGACTACTAATAGCAAAAGAAAGGCATGAAAAATTACTGCACTGAAAAACTTTATCAAAATTGTGCGAAAATATTATGTATGTTCAAAAAAATCTACATCTTTTTAGTTAGTTAAGTGGCAGGCATAATTTTTACACTAGAAATAGGATCAACCATGTTTCAGATTGTCTAAAGTACTAACTTCTTTTTTGGGGTACTGTGTAAAATATTATAACAAAAAACCAGTCGATATTCTTCAACTAAATGAGAAGAAATTTAAAACATGCATTAAACGTACACTATGTATACAAACATATTATAAGTTGGATGATTATATTGTAGATAAAAATGCTTGGCTAAATGCTGGTTTTGGTCCACTGCCACTTGGGCTGACTAGATAAATTTTTAATATTTGGAAGTTGCTTCCCCCTTTTTATTTTTATTTCTGACACTAGCTTCTGCCCGCGAATTCGTTCGCGTTTAAGTCGTAAGTCACCATAATATACTAAAATATCAGCCAAATTTTAATAAAACTTCCCTGAACATTACGTTTGTAGTTTTGGTCACAGCAGTCAAAATATACCGAGAGTCAGGACTGGTGATGATGGTGTGATGGTGGGAGCAAGCGCCGCCGTACAGTTCTATGTTCTATGGTAAAGGGTTTGGTTTCTGCACTTAGCCCTTCAGGTGGACCACTGTACATGGGCCATGGCGGCCATCAGTGGTTATTCCAACCAGCCCACCTCCGTCCAGAAATTAATTACGTCTCCCGGTCTGTTTAGAACATCTGTGAAAGATCTGGGCGCCCCGAGGGTTTCTGTTCTAATCTGGGTGACGCCTCTGCATTCAAAGAGCACATACGCGACGGCTTCCTCAGCCTCCACGCAAACCCTGTACAGAGGATTGTCCATTATGCCTATTATGTGGAAGTGTTTGTTTAGCAAGCAGTGTCCCGTGATGGTCCCCGTCACCAGGCACAGGCCTGTCCTGTTCAGGGGTAATAAACGCCTGGTTAGCCTACCATCTAAGAATGGCATAGCCTCCCTGGAATGTATGCGGCCCGGTGTCGAGGTCCACCAGATTTGCATTGCTTTGTAGAAAGTTGACTGAAATTGCATAATATGTCATGAATGACTGCTTAGATCCATATAGGTATGATCATCATTTAAAAGATTAAATCTGTAACTATCTGCTACATTCGTTTCCTATTCAACCCAGCAAAGTAATGGACTGTTGGTTGTCATACACTGGTATTTTCTGTTCTTTCTCATCTCAGTATCATTCATACGAACTTTATGGGAAAAGCTTTTTCATAATTCCTTCTCGGTCACGAGATAATATTTTTTAAAGGAGTGGTGGTGGTGTATAATTGTATTGTATTGTAATATTTAGTGGCACCGAGTTACCGTGTCTGGCCATACCGCTGTTAAATCCGCGATGGTTTGTGTGGTATGTTTAAACATTCAACAAATGCTGGTAAAGTTTGTTTGATTAAAAACAGAAAAAATAATTATTTTCTATTTCAACTTTGTATCATATTTGTTACAGATAGTAGTGTGCCAAAATGTATCAACCCGTCAAGGAATGGTACAAGGAGTGCTTGCTCACGAGATGATCCATATGTTTGATTATTGCCGGAATCAGCTGGACTTCAAGAACATGGAACATCTGGCTTGCACAGAGATAAGAGCAGCTAATCTTACGCATTGCTCTTTTGCAAGTGCTTGGTCACAGGGTGACGCTTCATGGGGCAAAGTGAAGAAGGCTCATCAGGTAATTGCAAAACATAAAATACTTGCTCGATCAGCATCTTGAGGAAGTGCCTTAGTTGCATATGCGATATGCATCCTGATTTTTATTATGAACTACTTGGTTCTAATCTATAAAAGTTTTTATAAGATTTCAATTCAAAATTAAAGTTTTAGTTTAGATATATTTTTAGATTGTTTGAAAACTACTTTAGTCTGTAAGTAGGTGTTATAAAATAAAATAAAATGGGGCCAAGTGAGTGTCGGCCCTTGCACAATGAAGGGTTCTTTAGTTGGGATGAATTGATGCCAAGAAAAAACTTAACATTGTAGTTGAAATATTCCTATAATCTATAAGTAAAGAACTATTTCTGTATTTTATATAAAAAAAGCCATTTTTTATTTTTTTTATTTTATTAGTTTTGGAGATAAGGGTGGACAATGGACAATTTAAATATATTTTCTGTTTTACCGGACCGATTAAGCCAGATTGCCCGGAGCAAGTCGGCTGTGACAGACTTTTTTTTAGATTTATTTTTTCCTTTTGAGGTACGGAACCGTAATTAAATTGTAATAACTATTTTACTTTTTCCAGGATTGTGTGAAAACCAAAGCATTATATTCCGTCCTTGCTGTCAGACAAATAGAAATGAAAGAGGCTGTGGAAATCATAGAAAGAGTATTTCCAAAATGTTACGACGATCTTGAGCCAATAGGACGAAGAATAAGAAGGAACTCTGATGACATGCTCAGGGCATTCAAAGAAGCATCGTACTTCGGGTATGAATAGAATTTATTGTTATTTATTATGTAGAATACTTAAGTAGATAGTGTAATTTATGTACAAAGTTATACAGGATCAAACTCGTTACAAAAATAAAACAACTAGGAAATGATTTAAAATAATGTCTTTTATTTCATTATTTTCTTTATTCACTTAATTATTATGTATTGCCTAAGATTTGTAAGGTTTTTAATACTGCCTTTCCACAGTTTTGTTTAGGTAATAGATATGAATCACAAGCGTAATCCTATGTCTTAATTAGGCAAGTAAATGACTGAGAAGGCACAAATTTTGTTCAGTAGATGATAGAAGTTAATACTATGAAATTGAACTTGTTTCGACGTTCATCCTTAATCCGCCACGCAACAAACAATTCGTTGACTTACCGGATCGTTAAGGGTATCGGTCAGGGTAGCCCGCGAAATTCTAATTTTCTTACGTTTTGTTCCTATTCGGGCCTTATCAGAATACCAGCGCTGCGGCACTAATTTTTAAATGTCGCAGCATCATGCTGAGATCGGAGCCTTTGTACAAGACTCTGTTTTTATTTTATATTTCTTATTATACAAGGTGTTTTTTTTATATCCCGTAACTCTAGGGTATGAATGAGACCATATCAAAGAATCCACTGGCATATGAATTATTTTTCAATGATCTTTTTTTTTGTTTTCATTTTTCATACAAAATAATTCGAAAATGTCACGATTATTAATGTAAAACACCCTTACGTGAAATATGACAACGTCGCATATTTTAGCTTTAAATAAATGAATGATTGAAAATGAATTACTCGTATTTATCAGTGAAACTTAGTTACACCTCGAGGGTCTCAGTTTGATCAGTTTGGCAACGTCGCAAAAATAACAATTCGTCAAACGGGTGACATTTTTGACCTAAATTAATATGATTGATGGTAATTATCTTCGAAACTATGCATTTTTAATAAATAAACCCTAGAGTTATGGGAAATAAACACTAACACGTTGTATAATTTTATTTTTTATACTTTTATCATTGTGTGTTTAGTTTAGTTTGTGATCTTCCTGTGTGAGTCACAATAAATACTTTTACTTTCTTTCAATTTGCAGGTCAGTGTCAAGTTGTTATTGATCTAAATATGATTTGAATAATAAAGAATGTTCTATTCTATTCTACAACTAGACTGCAAATTGTAAAAAACGTAAGAAAATTTGATTTTCGCGGGCTACCTTAGCACATCCCCATTAAACCAAACTCATAGGAATAACTTAGATTTAAACAACAGCCTAAAAAGCTTTAACACAATTTAAAGGGATGGAAAATGAAAAATCTAACATAAAGGCACGGCACTTATAGCCGATTCCCGGCCACCGTAGCCGCGGGCTTGCGGACGGCGAGCAATGGGTAGCTCGCCTTCCGGTAGGGACCAGCAGTGGTATTCTGTATCGATCTCACCGTGAAAACTTAGGTGAACTTAGCTTGAAATGAGTTGTCATCCTACCTGACGCTAGGGAATCAGGGGATTGACAGCTCACTCCACGCTCACTTTACCTAAGTTTTCACGGTGAGATAGTTACAGAATAGCACTGCAGGCCCGGGTCGACGGCGCGTTGTGTTCCACGTGCGCCTCAGAGATGTCAGCACGAACTGACGGGGTCCGCTAGGACTGATGCCTGCCAGGGTTGTGGGTTTGTCCGAAAGGAATACCGTGGCCCTGGCACACAGGCAAATAAAGGAACACGGGTGGGTTTTAGTCAGTAAAAGTCTGACACGCCCTCTCGCTCCGCTCAGAGCGGGATAAGTTATTTGATAAATTCCCACCCAAAAAAAAGGCACGGCACTTATAGCCCTAATTAATTGGTGATCTTCAATGGCACGGTGGGTAACAAGATTGGCCGATCGGCCAAGGGTTGGGGGTTCGATCGGAACGTTTAGCATTTGCGTACATCCGTGGCGGTAAAAAGACAAACAGACCACATAATGCTTACATCTTATTGATTTATCACACAATGCTTCGTTCTTAAACTATGACTTATTATGACAGCAATGAGAACAGGATTGTGACCAAAATGATTTGATCAAGCATTTTGTGCATAAAACTGATTTGTGCTACATTATAATGGCCTCTTAATGAGCAAAATGTGAGTTAATGGCGTACACAATTTATGTTGCTATCTAAGATCATAACCGCACATGACTAGATGGGACAAATAAAATCATTTTAGGTATTATAAGTACGGTACGTAGGTAGGTAACTACAGTCAGCAATGAAAGTCGATTAATTAAAACTTTATAAATCATGATTACTTACAGAGCACAATACCCAAAAACAACGTTGGTATTGATTGATTTCAAATTAAAATAATATAGTTAGAAACACTCGGCTGTTTAATTAAATCCTTTCTTTCTTTTTCTAACCTGGTGTTAGAGTTTTTATGCCGCCCATGGGCCTCTGACTTGGCTTCACATAGCGTCGAAAAATATCTCTCAAGCATGCCAGTTTCCTCACGATGTTTTTCTTCACCGTTTTTTAAGCAAGGATAATTATACAATACGTACATGAATCCGAAAAGTCAGGTGCGGGCCTTCGGTTCTAACTCGAGACCTATGACTTGGCAGTCTGACGGTCACACCACTAGGCTATCAGGAAAGCAGTGTATCGATTTTGTGATAAAAATTTAAAGGTAACAGCGTTCATCGCTGCTGACCGTACTTGCCTACTTAATTAATTAATTGCCAGTGATAAAAATTGGTTGCGTTTTTGTTGGTCACACTTAGTTTAATGAAATTTATTGCATGTCAGCACCCTAATTGCGTAACACACAATCACAATCTGAATGATTTTGAAAGTTATTGCTAATCGATTGCTTTACAAGTCCAAAAAATTTGTCTGCTCAATAGTAAATAACGCTATGTTGTTGAACTGCCAAAATGAAAGCCATTGCCACTGTAAGTATGTTTCACAATTACCCCGCAGTTTATTACCTGTTGTTTGCGATCAGTAACTATGAAATAATTTCTCTTCCTCATAACCGTACCTGAATCTCAAAATGTCATACATAATGCTACAATTTTTTTGACGGAACGGTTGGCGCAGTGGTTAAGCGATTGACTGCTGCGCTGTTGCAGGTTCGATTCCCGCACGGAACAAATATTTGTATGACCTACAAGTGGTTGTTCCGGGTCTGGCTGTTTGTTAAGTGACTTTAAATGTTTGTAAACGCACCCACAATACAGGAGAAATTCCTAGTGTGGGGCAACCGACGTTTAAAAAAATAATAATAATTGACTGCGGTTTATTTGATAACAAACCACAGTACAACTGGACCGGTTTGCTATCAAATAAACCTAAGATTAAGATCGGCGAACTCATTAGGCTATCTCGCCTGTCAACTGTGTTAGTAGGCAGGTAGTGGTAGGCAGCTGGTAGGTACTTAGGTATAAGTATTGACCAACATAAACATATTACAAAATATTTTGAATGTGTGTTCTGAGGGCAAGACTCACAGACCGCACTTTCAACTTTACTAAGTAAGCATTCCATACGAATATTAACCTTATCATTGTGTAGATAATGTTCATATTCGTATGCAACGTTTACTTAGCAAAGTCAAAAGTGCGGTTTGTTAATCTTGTCCTGAACAAAGTAGAAAGTCGAAAAGTAGAGAAAGAACTTGTTCCAGAGTTAGTTATCCTATTGCGACTTTTTATACGAACCAACTTTTATCACTCTTTTATAAAATGATGGTTGAGCTAGTCATAACATTTATCGGTAAAAAAAGCTCTTAATAAAAATAAATCTCAATCAACCTCAATTATAATTTGTTGGTAGGTAAGTTATATAAATCCAGAATTTTCGTTTCTTTTTACGGTTGTTTCATAAAATTAATATTTTTAGTGTGAGGTATAAAATTATCTTAGGATGACACCTACAAGCTATTTTATAATAAGTTAATATAACTAAATGAGCACTACAATCTCTATGATATCGGTATTATCAGGCCTTAGTTATTAAATATTTACTTCCTAGACTTACATAACATTATATTACTATGAATACCTACTGGTAGGCATTTGTCTAAATGCCATTTACGAGTTTGGGATCAATTACAAACATGATCTATTTGATGCGGAAAATGGCTTTCAGAAAAATAAAATAATAAGAATCACGAAGCTAAGGCTATGATTTATAAAATAACAAAAACAATGAAGCTTTATAGAAACAGACAGTTAAAAATATAACTAGGTACTTAGGAGACGCGATAGATAAGCGGTATTCGGTATAGAAACACTCCATAAACAAATATTTTGTACATGATAGATAACTGTACCTACCTAACATATTGTTGCATAAAGGCTTGTTAATTTATTCCGAGTATAAGTAGATAGAGAAAATCATCTTCGGTAAAATTCATTGGAAAAACACAAGGCAAAAGGCACCCGAGTCAGAAAAGGCATTTTTCTTAGAATAGTATTTGTACTATTGAGCTCAACTGTGGTCCCCAACCTGCCTGCATACGTATCTACTTAACGATATTATTGTTTCCATTTCATGCAATTCGTTTTTAAATCTCTCGAAATGATTTCTTTATTCTGAGCATTTCTAAGATATCTACTAATTTTAGAATTTACTAGCGTCACAGTACTCAATCTTATTAAATTGAAACCGTATTCTTACAAGGCACATTTACAGCTCTAACTTTACTTAGGGACACTATATTATCAACAAACGTACTCTTTCATAGAAAACTTCGTTGGAACCTTAAACAGTGCGTATTCCCGTACGAAGAGACCCTTAAAAATATCAAAACGTCGCGCTAAAAATGTTCAACATTGTTCATTAATTAAAAGGTATTTAACTTACAAATACAGGGTCACACGTTTATATTTATAATTCGACTAGTAATTCGTCTAATATGTACAACAACGTCACATCGTCTGCATAGGCACTATGATCACAAACTTGGTGATGTTACGGTGCTAAACGTAGTTCACTTAACGTTCACTTGAGTCGTGAAGCTCGGTGTGCCTCACTGAGGTATGTGGTCCAGTAAATAATGGCAAAGAGACAGAAGCACATAGGGAACACCATGAGCGCGAACTTGTCGAGCGCGCCGTGCTGAGCGCCGCAGAACATCACGCCGCGGTCCACAGTCTGCCGCAACCGTGTCACGAAGCTGCTCGGACCGCCGTTCCCTGACGGCATGGACTCCAATATTGGCGAATCCTACAAAATAACAAACAAATAATTCTCACAATTCTCTTGGTGCGTTATCTTCTTGAAACATAATTGGACGTAGTTAAGTAGAAAGGACTCAACCCACATTGTGGTCAGGGATGAGTTGTATATACCAAAGAGGTCCTAACGGTAAACGGAAGATACCCAGCTACATGTGGGTTGGTTCCTAACATTAAAAAATCAACCTTCTCTTTGTAGTCACAGATCTTTTTTGCCGAGTGAAAGAACCAACTGTTAGGACCTTTTTGGTATGTACAACTCATCTCTGACCACAATGTGGGTTGTCCTTTCTGCTTAACTACGTCCAATTCTCCAATTTATGAATACGGTCTACACACAGTCTATGGTTCCGTAGCCATTTCTAAAGTACTCCGACATCAAGGTTCCTACGCCTACCGTTGTTTTAAGCAGTGCGAATTAATTTTGCTTTTTCTAATACCTTTACCTACGTACTGATTTTCTTACTAGCTCAAGTTAGCCGAGTAACTTTAACTACTGATTACTGCGGTGATTTTAATATCTAAGTACTCTACAAATCATACCACCACAAATACTTAAAAATTATGTTGTTATCTGTTTCACGGGCATGCACTATGCTTGTCTGCTAGGTATTAGGTATTTAACCAAACATCAGATTTGCAAGAAAAATACTGTCTAAACTAGGTATTATTGTAAGTACATAATAGTGTCATTTTCAGCGTTTTACGATAGCCACACTGTGCGGTGTTGTTGTTTCACGATAGCCACACTGTGCGGTGTTGTTGTTTTATATTTATATTTTACCTTGCTGACTGATCTTGTTTCACATCCAACCTTATTTTGTCTCCAATTCCTTCCCGAGAGAGACTAGAAATTGGTGGCCTAAGTTTAAAAATTAATGCACCTAAATAATACGTGGTATGTTATGTATTTTACATGCAGTGTAATGCTACACTGGGGTACTGGGAAGTTACGGTAGATATTCTAATGTTAGGAGCGAGTTCAGCCGTAGTTGTAATTACCCTCTGTATGGTTTGGTGTTCCATCTGTTGTTTGAAGCCGTCTTCCTCGACGCTCAACGTGGGCGAGAACATCCCGCCTTGAGGCGTGCCCGTCACCGGCGTGCTCAGCCTCTGTGGAGGCAAACCCGCGCCCTTTAGCACAGCCTTTAGTGTCGTGTTCTTCGAATACTTTTGTATTATTATTAGGTATGTGTTGTAGTAGGTTGTTAGTCATTAAGTGGTTCGTATTGTGGTGGAATGATTCTACGTCCTAAGCTGTCGGGACCGACCTGCGAATGGTTGATATGTAGCGGCGGCGGCGCCAGTTGCGCGGCGGAGGCAGCGCGGCGCAGGTCGGCGCGCCGCCGGCTCCAGCTCTTGTCGTAGCGGATGCCGAACAGCACTACGAAGTACTCCATCAGTGCCAGGAACACGAAGATGGTGCACGAGATCAACCACACCTCGATGCACTTCAGCTCAAGCGCGTCTGGCGAGTTTGTGCTGGAATGTAATACGACCCTAAATTTTTTACTTTAGTATGATGCCTTCGGGAATATATAGGTACTCCTCTGCGTCAAATATAGGTACCTGAGTAGGTATTTGTCCACGTTTTTATAGTAAAAACGTCAGTAGAGAATCTCCAAGGCATAAGATTAAGTCATAAGATGAGTTTCATTTAGGACTTTTGTTGATCCTGCAACATTATCTCGTGATTGAAGAACTGGGTTGCAAGTGCATACCTGACTGTGTCGAACATGGTGACGAGTGAGAGCAGCGTGGTGACGAGCAACACCATGCGGCCTGGCACAATCTCCGGGATCACGCAGAAGCTGCCCCAAGAGATGATGACGAACAGCGACGACGGCAGGTAGCTCTCCAGAAGGTAGCTCCGCAGCTCTCGCGACAGTCTGATCTGTAGCCGCGCCGCTGAATGCTCGCCTGACGATGTGAAACATATTGAACATTTAACTCTCCTAATATTTTCAAACCTACGTGTTTAATGGTCAGTGCAAGTGAGTAAGTACCTACCTAACATCTAACAATTACTATCTACTAACAGTACTAAACACAGTGTTTTCTATTTCTACACTTACCGATGCTTAGCCCTCAGTGCCAGTGCTTTGGGTCAGTAGCAGGCAGCACTGAGCATGTGTATAACAACTCGGAATACATCGCTATTCGGGTGGCTCTGCTCTGATATCAATTGTCATCAATTATTTATTGTAATTAATGAGTAAATATGCTCGAATTTTGTAGATAATCTGTTTTTATCACATCAAGAACATTTGACATCCACATAACAACAACAAAATACAAATTGTGCGTCACAGACGTTTACAGAAAGGAACATGTTGCGAGGCACGGATGCTATAACCAATATAATTTTTTTGAGATGTTGAGGTATTTTTCTGTAGGTATTTAAAACGTTGTTCAATAACGATCCATTGTGATCATCCGCGCCAAGCAGTGCGGGCGGCATGCCAGCGTATAGCAACAGCGCGTTAGCGTTAATAGGTACATAGTTAGTTACGAGGCGCAAACACAAGCGCAAAGCAATAAATATACATTTACCTTCACCAAAATTGCGAATATGATTACTTTTGTCCGTGACGAAGCTGACCACATATTTGGGCAGTCGGAAGTGGCTGCGCTGCTCGCTGCCCACCGGACCGATGCCCAGCCACGGTGCCACCTCTCGCCACTCGAAACGCACGTCTTGCGTCGTGTATTTATCTGAAAAAAATTCCACTCAAATTAAACATAGGACAGGCAATCACTTGCAAAGTGCAATCGTTAACGATTTCAGTGTCATCTTGACAAAATCTATAAAAACATTTAAGAAACCAAAGTCGAACTGGCGTGTAGACAAAACATGTAATTCTGTCTAGCAATAGAAATCAAAAATATTTTACAATTCTGAAACATCTAGCACTGGGTTTCTTGAAGAGTTTTTGCGACGACGAGGTTAATCGTTTTGATGTAAATGACCTATTTCAATAGCTGGCATGCAGTGGCGCTCCTAGCAAATTTTTTGGTTGTGCGAGATCTCAAAGTGGCGCCCCGCTAAATACAAAATCTTAGTGTTCCTATACTATGCAGTTGCGTATCCGTGATTATAAATTGTATTAGACCTACCAAATATCTACAGGTGTGTCTACGGGGCCAAGCACAGTGGTGTCTCTCGAGCTTGACATAGCTGCAGATCAGTTGTTCAACTCATTCGCGTTAAAGAAATATTGTAGGTACATCCTGCCCTGCTGAGGCGACAAGTTGTACAGATGAGAAATAATAACAGTTAATAATTTTGTTTGAAAACCTGCAGGTTTTTTATTTTCTTCGGACAATACTACTACTGTTTGTTACACACTTAGTCGCAAGCGTGGTTGCCATGTGCTACCACAGGTTTGACAGCAAATTTACTAAGATAATGTTGGATCCGAATCGAGCTCGAAAATTTTTGCACCCTCCCACAGTTACCTAGGTTAGATTTTCTTTTGACAATTCATAGAGAAATAGCAGCTACTTGGTCGATTTATGTCCTATGCAGCAGTAATTACATATAAATTTAAACATGTTGTGTAATGCAGTATCTATTTATATTCTATGTTTATGAACCTAGGCAGCAGGAGCGAGCTCGAAAAATTTTGCATGCCTTTTGGATTAAGATGCAATTTCTTCTTAAAGTTAAGCTTATATAGTATTTTAAACCCCCCCCCCTGCCTGGGGGGTCAGAGGCCCAGAGGGGGCCAAAAGCAAGCTCCAACAACTCGACCAGGATCATAAAAAAATCTGGCATGATCTAGTCGCTTTGTTTCTTTGTCCAAAAGTTTACCTGTCGAATGGATTGATCTTACGTGAGTCTTATGGATTTACAGTGAACAACTTAAAAAAATCCGATCGATCGTCGGTCAATGGTGCCGATTCCCTTGTTCACAAACTAAAACAAAATTTAAGTTCAGTGCATCTTTTTCTTTCTATTTCATTAAGAAAAGGACAGAAGATACATTTTAGTTTAGTCCTGTCAAATTAATCAGCGCCTGTCATTACTCCTTATAAGTTTAGACGTGATTAAAAACTTGCCGACTAAAATTACGCCAATTTACGTCAAGCGCTGATTAATTTGAGTGTCTTGACAGGACTAAACTCAAATTTATCTTCTGTCCTTTTCTTAATGAAATAGAAAGAAAAGGATGCATTGAACTTAAATTTAGTTTAGTTTGTGAACAACGGAATAGCGAGATAATATAGTAACGAGTCGGTGACCGGATCACGGAACAACCGAAACGTTGGTACCCCCGATGATGGCGCCCGGTACGGTCGCACCGCTCGCACGGCGCAAGGGACGCCACTGCAGGTATTAGGATTCTAACGGGTTATTTAGAAGATTTCGTTTTCTCAGCTCAAGAGAAATCCCCAAAAACTTTTGGCCTTGTTTAATCAGAAGAGAGAAAAAGAGAACAATGGTATATGGTCTGCTCTACTTTCAAAATCAAAAGACATTTATTCAAATTAGGCTGCGAATCAGCAATTTCTAGAACTCCAAAATTACATAAGACAGTCCCCCAAAATGCCCGTCCCACTTCCTAGTGCTTTAAGCTGGGAATAAGAAGTGGCGCAACAAACTCCCCAGCAGGGCATCTATCTGTTCAACTAGATAAACTTGATTCTATACAATAGTAGGTATGCAAAGTAATTAACGTTACGAAACACAGAACACTAAATTAAATTATTTTCCGTATGTCAGCTAGCACATGCCAAAATACCAGCAAATACAGTGAAAACTATACTCAATCAAAAAACTAAAAATGCAAACAAAACTATAATTACCTAAATAAAAGTCTTTGCGTTGAGTACCTCTAAAGATATTATTCTCTCAGGGGTAGATAAGTCAGTCAAAATGTACTTACAACTACTGAAGTCGATGGCGCAGTTCTGAACATCCAAAGGGTACAGCACGAAGTCCATCTCGCACTTGATTGTTATTGTCGCTCTGTAAAAGTAAATTATAATCATTTTTAATTTAATGGCTCGCCCATTAATAGGTTCAAGCTTATGAATTTCCCTATTTGATTCAGACAGTATATAGAGTCTGTCCATTTCATTAGCATAGCATTAAAGCCATCTCGTCATTTCGTCATTCTTTAGGGGTCGGTTCCAGTCAAGGCAAATGCGGCTTAATTTCAATGATAAGCTACATCATAAAATCATATAATATTATTTGTATGTAGCAATGCACCAAGCGTAAACATGTTTCGTTTTTGGCTTCATCAATTTATATCAAAATAGACGTCATTTATCAAGACTAGAATTTGAGACTTATTGTCGACCATGCGTTAAATCCGAGATGTATTTAAATACAGTTTATAAATAAACCACGTTGGGTAAAACTGTAAAACTGAAGGCGAGAGTTTTATTATGATGATGTTTGGACGTTCATTTGACGTATGTTTATGTTTTAAGATTTAGTAGAGAGCAGTGTAAATAGATAGTAAAAGAATATAATAATTTGATGGACGAACCCAATACTGACTGAGACGGTGCGGTTTGAGTAGAGCCTCAGCGATGCCATCTCTTGAAGGACGGAGAGTATCCTCATGGTCTGGAGCTGCCAGATGTACAGGTCTGGCGTCCAGATGAGCGCGCGGAACTCCCACGGCAGGTCGATGAAGGGCATGTTGGGCGGCACCTGCAGCCTGCTGTCTGCCCACGACACTTGCAGGAAAACGTCCAGCGTTATCTCCTGCGGAGACCATGCGGACTATTGGAGCGGTTTATAGATAAGTAAATAAATGATCATTGTAACAAAATATCAAAATGAAAATGGTGCTAATGTAAGCGAAACCATGACTGGAATACATACTTAGCCATTAGGTATGCTACAACTACTGAACATAGAAGGAAGTGTGTTAAACTTACCTCTTTGTTTTCATCAACTCCAGATACCCGGTTGACATTCACCCCTACGTATACCGTCGTGTTTTTGTCTGGAAAAACAATGGAAAACTTATACATTGCGTTCCTTGAAATAATGACACATTGTTGGGAAATAATAGTTCCTAATCAATGGTTTTACGGCGGTCGACAGCGGAGATATCACGGCCAAAAACCGCAATATTAGCTAAAGCCGTGTAGGCCACCAAACTTAGCCCTCGAAGCTTAACATGTAATGAGTAGTTTTTAATTACTTAGTACAGATGTTGCATTTAGATCTAACTAGGTAAGACTTTAGCTATATTGTTAGTCATTTAATTGATTAAAAAGTAACTAAAAAAAATATATATATAGTTCATAATGCATGAATTCCTATATTTTTATTTATAAGCGTTCACAGGTCAATACTGCAGGGAACGATGTGCTCAAACAACAGTAGGCTCTACATGCATCAAGGAGTAAGACATAGATTGTCTGTTAGTTTTGACACCTTATGGTTCGTCTCGTCTGTTCATGTATTTGTACATGTCATGTACTCGTATTCTTAGCTGGAGCCTTGAACTCGGTCTAGGGCAGTGTTGCTAAACGTTGCTATTCTAACTATATGGCTCAGCATTATAAACTTGTTCAATACCTACTGGAAACTCATGACAGGAATCATGAAAACTAATGAAAATATTCGTCCCATGAGAAAAACTGAAACTGAAAATAAAGTTGTTCTAGATCCAGTTGATTTTTATTGATGCGACTTTTATTAACATACAACATGTTATTCTGATTTCTGAATAGATTCGGCGTCGTTCGATACACCTAGATATTGCAAGTAAGTATATACAGCTAAACGAACGTCCGTGAAAGTTCGTGATGCAAAACCATTAGGATTACTGGATTCCAGTTTTACTGCTTTTGTTTTAGACACAGAAATGTCTCGTCGCTTATAAAATATGATAATTATTCTGGTTCGGTAAATTATTCGTCAAAATTAGTTAGGCGCGAGTAAAAGGAATGGTATGTATTTTTATTTTTATTTTGTCTGCCGCGGGTTTTGATCCCGTAATTTTGAAAATGGATCAATGAATTTTGTTTTCTTTTTTATTGACGGTCAGTATTTTAATAAAAGTATTTTTAGCAATAAGGTTTGATAAGTTGCTGCGTAAGGAGGCGGGTTATAATTAGCAGCGTTCGTTGACGTACGACAATCACCTACGGCTTGACTAATGATTGGTTTTGCGGCAACTGGCGCGGTTGTGCTGAATAATGTCCGGTGCTAAGTGGATAGCCGAGTAGGGACGAGCTCGTATCTACGCGTGACTTTATAAAAATATGACCTACCTAAAATAAAATTTAAGTGTTTTTAAAAATAGATCGCCTTTTACTTAGACTAAAAATTTGGGTACCTACTTAGGTACTTGCTTACATTTGTACACGGTTCCTTTTACGGTTGCCTACAACTCGTTTCGCCGATAATGAGCGCCACATCAGCACATCAGGTTATACGAAACTGTCAAATTTCTCAAAACGATTTTAAAGCTTAAAATATTTTTATTTTATTTCATTTATTTATTTATTTTCTTACATCTACCATTGCAGGATTACCCAATGCGATAAATACGCCTATGCTCTCACTTAAAAAATACTAACATAACATTTATGTATAACTTATTAGAAACATAGCATTCCTTGTGAATTCACTCCCTTAAAAGATTGAAAGTTAAGTTCAAAATCGAATGAGAAAATTTGACAGTTTGTGGTAACTTGGTGTGCTGGCGACTGTACCTACAAGTCTTATGAAACCTAAGATCTAATTAATGGTAGGTAGATCTACTGTAGGTTTTTAATCTATCACTTATTTGACACTGCACTGAAAAAAATGCACTCCATTCAAGTGACTTTTTAGCTTGATTACGATATCTTGTTTAGATTAATCAAAATCTTAGTTAAGTTGATCATCACGACATGATTGCAGCAATACTAGTTCAAATGATTGAACGCTCAAACAAGTTTCTCGATTACCCTTAACATGACATCATTGTAAAGAGTTAAAAAAGAGAAAAGTTAAAAAAATGTTAACTGTAACAAAGTAAGTTAGTTCTATCAATTAAGCATTTTGATTACTTCAATAAAGATCATTGAAACTTTAATCTAATAATCTTGGTTGGAGCAACTATGTTTTGACTTGTTTGCTGCAAATAGGTTTTGTGATAACTCCAATCACGATCCCGTTTCAAATCTCAATCAAATAAAAGTAGTAGGTGTGAACCTTTTGCTTGATAGGCTCAGATGTAAACAAGTTACTTAGTCAATCTAAACAAAATCTTGATTGTGGCAACTACTTTTTTTTTCAGTGTATTCTGAGTTCCAAGAACTTAATATGAATTTTTCGGGAAACCCCATTTTCCTAAACAGGAAACTCGGAAATGTTTGCAAGAGACTGTTTGCGTGCGTTATTATTTAATTTAATACAAATAAGTATGACTTACCGGGTGGAATGTTTCTGTTGTAGTTCTTTGGAATATCGTATACATGCTGGTCCATGTACAGGATCTGGCTGAAAAAAAGTAACGATAAATTAGACACCTAAATTATATCAGTTACAAGGTAGCAAGCGATAAGGTGTTCCCCAACCATAAGGGTTAAAAAACACTAAAGGTTTGAAAACCATTATAGAATAGAATAGAATAGAATTTCTCTTTATTCGAGTATCCATGACTCAAAAGCTGTTAGTAAAACTTATGACTATGTTAGTAAGCACTGATAAAACAAAAAAACACAACAAATAACGACGGATCACTGCTGCGACAACCCATGAGTAATTGCACAGCAGTCACCCACATAAACACAGTCCAGGCCCTCAAGTCTGCTATTACAATAGTGTCAGAATGGTCTCTTCATTGTGAGTTTTTGACAGATTTGCCATACAAACACTGTCAAATACTCACAATGGCGAAACCATTCTGACACTATTGTAATAGCAGACTTGAGGCCCAGGCGACTGGCAATCATGCCTAAGATACTGTTGGCGCTGCGCCACACCCTGCACACCAGGGAAGCGCACCTTTTACGCATTGTTGCGTAAAAATAATCCACATGCGCATCTGCGAACATCCCCGATGCACTACAGAAGCGGGGCAGCCCCACCAGCATCTTAAACGCGTTATTATACTGAACGCGGAGAGCACTGTACGATCTTTGCGTACACCTAGCCCACAGGCTGCACTTGTAAAATGAAGTACAGTACGCTCGAAAGAACGTGATCTTGACTGGAACACTGGAAGTGAGCATCGTCCAAACCTGCGAGCCAACATGTTCGCTCTAACCGACAATGCCCTCCGCTTACGTTCAACGTCATCAACGTCTTTAAGGTCAGAATGAAAACAATTTTTGTATTGTCACAAATGGTTACAGTGAAAAAACTCAAATGGAAAAAAGTTACACGTGCTGGCATAAATCACGGTACATGTAGTACTTGCTGCGACTTATGTCACAGTGAGGACGTGTAAGGGCTTAACTAACTTATGAAACTGCGTAGCAAGTAACAATGTGACTTTTTCCTTTCATAACGTACGTATCTACTTTCTATGTGAATACTCTTCACTGGTAGGTAATTACAGCCCGACAATCGGTGATCCAGCCGATCTATTCTGTAAATATCTCACCGTGAAAAGTTAGGTGAACTGAGATTAGTTAGTCTGTCAATCTCTAGCATCAGGTGAAATTACAGCTCTCATTTCAAGCTTCACCGACGTTTTCACCGTGAGATTTTTATAGAATAGACCGGCTGGTATGACGGTGATGAAAAATATCATGAGGCGATTTGAACTTACAATGATCTGAAAATTATGAAATCGCAAACTTGTTTTGAATAACCATGGGGCTTATTAATGCTAGTTCCAATCCGCTCACGATGTTTTGTGGAGCACTTAAAAACCGGAAGGTAGGTAACGACGGTGAAGTGCCAATAACTGACAAAGTCGAAAATGTACACAAACTGAATGAGGATATATGCATGGAGGTAATGCCATAAAATAGGCACGTTGGTTAATTGGACGTATTTCCATATATTAGTTTAACAACTAAAAATACACTTAGGAGATTTCACTAAAACACGCATAACGCCTTTAAATTCAAAAAGATTAAAAAGTGAATTCTAGAAAAATGTAAGGTAAGAGGTATTGGGACTTCACCGTCGGTATAATAATTTCGTTTATGTAAGAACAAGCCAATGCCCGATGGGATTCTCTATCGGCAAAACTGACGAAACTTTGTGATGTTTATTCTATACTCCATTTTAAATAATATTAGACATTTAAAAAACCTTTTTACAGTCCGTTCAACCGATTTTGACTTCTATTCCGTAGGCATAAGTATGGCATTAAAAGCAAAAAAGTGGTTACAATACCAGCTGTTTACTGCAGCTGCCATTTGTCATGCCACCAACGCAATAGAATTCAAAATCGGTTGAACGGACTGGAAAAAAGGTTTATTTAAATGTCTAATGTTATTTCAAATGGAGTATAGGTACATCGTCTTCACATATAATTATTAATTAATGTGGTATACAAACTATTGTTAGCATTTTAAAAGAGTAAGTATGAGTTTCTTGCCCATTCTTCTCCATACGTAACTATTTTGTATTTTAGTTTTTCTATCATCGACTTCCGTAATTAAAGATATTTTTCACTTTATAGTGCTTTTTTGGAAGTCGGTTGTTTTTATGTAAACAAGTTTTTTATTTTTGCCTTTTTAGGTATCTACCCCAGACCAATTCGTATACTACTATTTGCTATGTTAATAACAGTGACAGGAAGTATTATAATACTACCTGTTACTGTTATAATACTTCCTGACACATTACCAAGGTACACAAAGTGGATTAAATACGTAGGTATTATCGAAGCTAACTCAAAAACTATCCAAGCAAAGTTAATAAAATTTATATGGGTGGTCCCATACAAAATTTCCCCAATTTTACCAATCCCTCCCCCCCCCAATTGTCCCTCGAACGTAGGTATTAAAACAAAAAAAGAATTTTCAAAATCGGTTCACAATTTATTAACGGAGAAATCGGTGGACATACATTAAAAAAAAACATACATACAGTCGAACACAGAACCTCCTCCTTTTTCGGATTCGGTTAAAAATGAAACCCATTATTACTGTAAGTTCACTACTACTGTTGTTAGTTGCTGTTGTAGTTACTGTTGTTTCACGTCCACTTGACGCACGCGTATACGTCTTAAATCAAATCAAAAAAAGCGTTGTATCACAAAATTATGCCCTTAACGTTCGTTAAAAAATAACGATTACAGCAAAGGCTCGTACAGACTCGCGCGATATCGCGGACGCGACGCGACACTAGTAGCACAATTTCTTTGTCGGTGCCTGTCGCGGCCCGCGATATCGCGCGAGTCTGTACGAGCCTTAACCCACTGGTTAACGTCATTTTATTCTTTTACATTTGAACTTTGACGGTCGGTTTTTTAAGCAGTGAAACGCTTTGTATTTAACGAACGTTAAACATCATAATATGTAATAGTTATTTTTGACGTAGTACGTATGTTACGTTAACTGTTTGAAACAACCGGCCCTTAGTCTATTACGCAATTACCCCGCTGGTGTTATGGCAACTATGAAGAGGCAGTGGACAGATGGTCATTTACGAAAAGACAACACGTTCAAGTCTGTGGTGCCATAGATTAATAGTGGTACGTTGAAATGTATTTCCTTTTGTCCTTCCTTTTTAGAGTTCCGTAGTCAACAAGGAACCCTTGTAGTTTTGAAATGTCGGTCTGTCTGTTTGTCCGCGGCTTAGCTCAGAGATGTTTAGTACGAGGAAGCTGTAATTTTTCATGGGTCTACATATTAAACACGCGGACAAAGTAGTAAAATAAAATTTTGAAAAAAAAAAAATATAAAAAAAATTTAGTTTACCTCCCTTGCACGTATAGTGGGGATTATATTTTTATTTCTCGTCTATCCCACGGTATGGGGTATCGTTCAAAAATATTGCGGGTCTGTGAAAATCATTTTTGGATTCAGGGATCAGTTTGAGTACCTAATATATATAAGTATATATATTTTTCAAACGTTGCCCCACGCTAGGAATTTCTCCTGTATTATGGGTGCGTTTACAAACATTTAAACTCATATACACAAACAGCCAGACCCGGAACAACTACTTGTAGGTTATACAAATATTCGTTCCGTGCGGAAATCGAACACGCGACATGCAGCGCAGCAGTCAATCGCTTAACCACTGCGCCAACCGTGCCGATATTAAGCTTTATAGTAGAAATTTTTGTTAGAGTCAAGTGTCCTCCCTCCAACTTAATGGTTATTTTTGGATATGTGAAAAAATTCACGGCAGTAGTATATATAATGAAGTTAAAAAGAAAACTATCATTCCCCCGAT
Organism: Dryobota labecula; assembly: GCA_947523025.1. NCBI lineage: Eukaryota > Metazoa > Arthropoda > Insecta > Lepidoptera > Noctuidae > Dryobota > Dryobota labecula. Next base: position 8,970,417 of record OX383292.1, read on the forward strand.
AATAATCATAACCCTGATTTTATCCAGCCACCGTCGGTCCCTTGCCATCCTCCCTCCGACTCTGCCCTAAGCCGAGGTTCGTACCCCACAGGGGGTGCCCTTAGCGCGCAGTCGTTTAGCTTATAAGTTTTTACGCCCTGGCTGGAGGCATTAAGTTTCGTTAGGAGCTTAATGCAACCACAGGATAGTCCGGTTAAAGAGTCTCAACCTCACAAGGTTAACTCTGAGATGTCCTAGTAAATAAAAAAATTAATAAAAAACTAGCACCGTTAAGTACGCTTTCCAAGTTACCGAGTAATAGCCGACCAACTTACATTTGCAGTTAGAATGTCCAACAACATGTTTTTCAACTACTCTGTTAAGTTGGTGGGCGGACATGTTTTTCATAATTAATTTAGTTTTTGGTATAAATTCATCCCAAATACGGAACCCTTCACTGTGCGTGGTCCGAAACGCACTTAGCCGGTTTTCGTAGGTATGAAACCTTAAAAGGTGGAGGCACGTGTGCGTTAAAGATAATCCTCCACCTTATATCTCAAGTTCAGTCATAGTAAATTAAGTACTGAATAAATATAAGTTCAGTAGATATAATTGAAGCCCTGAAACCTTACTAATACAAGAGCGAGTTTGCCTGTGATGAAAGGATAAAGATTTTTTTACATCCGCGGTTGTGTGATTTTTGTTGGCTCGCATCGTTTTGTTGTATGATAATAATTAAATTCGCGGCAATTATAATAAAAAAAAAAAAACTAAATGTTTTTATTATTAAGACTATTAGCTTTTAAATTATTTAAATATTTTCTTTAAATAAAATGTAAAACATTTCCCTGTTAACATATAAAAAAAAGGTAAATTATAATCATTTAAACATCATATTATATTATTCGGACCCCTGGTTTAGAAATGCAGCATAAGGTATGAGTTACCCACCTACTTTTTGGGGAAAACTATAACAACTTTTGTCAATGTTGTCCAGCTTAAATAGCATATTATATAATGTTTAACTGAATTAATAGACATTATGACAGTAGTTTGTTCAGAATCGTTTACTGAATCGATTTCTGTCATATTTAATATGGGTAATTTTTTATGGTTCTTTTTATTTAAAGAAAATATTTAAATAATTTAAGTCTTAATAATAATAACATTTTATGGAACAAAAAAGGAGGGGAATCAAAGGGCATCAAAAAGATCGTCAGCATCGCTGTCAAAAGGCTGGCAGAAGTAGGCCAGATTCTTTGGCCAAGAAATCGGCCAGCCCTCTGGTCACGTGAAGAGTCGACCAACCGCTTGGCGATGTCTTGAAAAACTAAGTGGCCACTCGGACCCCATTATTATTAGTTTTAATATTTTTTTACTAGCTTTTGCCCGCGGTTCCGCCCGCGTAGATGTCGGTTATCGCGTATAAAAGTAGTCTATGTCCTTTTCCATATCCCAGGCTATATCTCTGCCAAATTTCATGATGATCGGTTCAGCGGCTTAGGCGTGAAAACGTAACATACAGACAGACAGACAGACAGACAGACAGATAGGCCGACAGACAGATAGAGTTACTAGTAGTATGGATTCCAAAAATAATTAAAACTACGGAAATTCTAGTCACACTTCCGCTGTACAGTCAAAACAAACTTAAATGAACGAAGTACCTTAGTAGTTACTTCGTTCATTTTAGTTTGATCGCTAGACCCTTAATTATACGTTTGTGACTGTGTGCGTGCGTAGATTTGTAATGTCGCCACAATTTTCTCCCACAATCAGTTTACGGCTCCGTGCACGAAAAAAACTCCCTTTTGTCAATTTCTTATCTGATTGTAAAAAAACTTGAAATAATCGAAACATTAAGTCTGTGTAACTATAAAAGTATAGTTTTCATGGTGCTAAACCATTCGTGTCAGTCACAGTAGCTAGTTTCATCATTTTTGTGCTCTCCAAAATATAGTTTATTTCAGCCTTAATGAAGATGTTAAATCATTAAATACAATTTTGATTATATTTCAAGGATAGCTGAAGACTAATTTATGATTTTTAAATTTCTTGATATGATTTGCTAAATAATAGAAAAAAATATATAATTGACGGGATTTAAAACAAAAAAAAAGGTTTTTTTCAATATTATTTTTACCTGCTATATTTTGTATGAAATTTGAAAAAACTGGTTCAGCCACATGCAAGTAGACCATATAATAATAATAATAATACCCCATCGCCGTATCTCTACGTTGACGTCGTGGTGGGGCTTGCGCGCTCCGAACTCTGGGTCTGTGCCGGTAGAGTTTACTTTACCGGAACATGTCTAGGGTGAGGAGCCAGACCAAGAGAGATACAGAAACCCGCAGGGCAGCATGTGGCGAGCTGTTGGGCAGTTGCGACCCCACGGACCCTATCTCCCGGGAGAAGTCATGTTCCTCATCTCTGGCTTGCCTTTATTGGCCGGCTGGAGTGAACACTGACGAGGAACTGAGCTCCCACCTCATTCTTGCCTTTATTGGCCGGCTTGAGTGGAGATTCGCAAGAGCAAACGTGCTCGGAGGAAGGAAGTATTCCAGTAAGTGCTTGTAGGGATCTTGACCATCTTCCGGGCTCTGGGATTGTTCTGAGAGCCGTGGAATACCTCTCCACTCCTCGAGCATCTCAGGACATGTTGCCCCCTTGTCGCTACGTCACTATGTGCTAGCGACCGTTTTCGGGGGCCCATTATTGAGTGTGCAAGTCACCCCCTGCCATTTTATCCGTGTGTAAAAAAACATTGATCAGGCAGGGGCCATAGTCCTTCCATAGTTTTAGGTAACCAGTCCATTTTAACCACCCAAACCCATAGTCTAATATCTTTGTTTCCATATCTTGCAATAGTCCTACACCAACCGGGGGTTGTCCTTGGGTGCACTTGCGTAGTGCGTACAGGGATAATCGTCGGTTGGTGCCTCATTCCATTTAAAATTGTCTAAGGGGCCTCTGCGAGTTGGCTTCGGCCCCTCGTACGCCTTCCAAAGGTCCGGGACCCCAGAGTCCCGAGATATATAAACGTAAAAATAATAATATCCCCATCGCCGTATCTCTACGTTGACGTCGTGGTGGGGCTTGCGCGCTCCGAGCTCTGGGTCTGTGCCGGTAGAGTTTACTTTACCGGAACATGTCTAGGGTGAGGAGCCAGACCAAGAGAGATACAGAAACCCGCAGGGCAGCATGTGGCGAGCTGTTGGGCAGTTGCGACCCCACGGACCCTATCTCCCGGGAGAAGTCATGTTCCTCATCTCTGGCTTGCCTTTATTGGCCGACTGGAGTGAACACTGACGAGGAACTGAGCTCCCACCTCATTCTTGCCTTTATTGGCCGGCTTGAGTGGAGATTCGCAAGAGCAAACGTGCTCGGAGGAAGGAAGTATTCCAGTAAGTGCTTGTAGGGATCTTGACCATCTTCCGGGCTCTGGGATTGTTCTGAGAGCCTTGGAATACCTCTCCACTCCTCGAGCACCTCAGGACATGTTGCTCCCTTGTCGCTACGTCACTATGTGCTAGCGACCGTTTTCGGGGGCCCATTAATGAGTGTGCAAGTCACCCCCTGCCATTTTTTCCGTGTACAATAAAACATTGATTAGGCAGGGGCCATAGTCCTTCCATAGTGTTAGGTCACCAGTCCATGTTAACCACCCAAACCCATAGTCCAATATCTTTGTTTCCATATTCTACAATAGTCCTACATCAACCGGGGGTTGTCCTTGGGTGCACTTGCATAGTGCGTACAGGGATAATCGTCGGTTGGTGCCTCATTTAATTAAAAAGCGTCAAACGGCCTCTGCGAGTTGGCTTCGGCCCCTTGTACGCCTTCCAAAGGTCCGGGACCCTAGGGTCCCGAGATATGTAGACATAAATAAAATAATAATAATAATTTAACATAAAAATAAATAATGTTTTATACATAATAGTAAAAATTTTGTGTATGTATTATAATTATAACATAATATTCTTATTGGGGTGTTTGGTGGTGTGTTACGGGACATGTTGTATATATAGATATATATGTACCTACAACTGCATACAAAATAACGCTTGGTGAAAACTTTCGTGACAGAAAATAGTCTTGGGGACGTTTAGGTAGGTACCTACTGAATTAATTTTTGAGATTTATGACAAAATGCTCAAGTCTTGGCGACGTTTTGGGTTAGGTACTGAATAGTGGTAACAATCTTCGGGTGCTAACAGATAAAAAAAATTGGTTGACTGTAAAGTTGGTTTACGGACGATAGTTTAACGTGACAACGTCATAACAAAACATTAATGCGGCGCAAGCGTACAATGAGCGTAACGGGACAATGAGCGTAACGGGACATTGAGCGTAACGAGACAATGAGTCATCCTTTTTCGTGCATGCAGCCGGCGTTCATCGATTTATTAGACGTTGTGACGTCAAAAAATCTTAGTTTTAAACTGCACGCGGGCGAGATATTTATCTATACAAACACATAAAATTGAAGCGTCTGTTTGTAATGTAAAAATAACAGATTTTTACGAAATGCATTATGAAAGGATGTACGGTACATATAATAATAAAAAAAACAATGAAAAAAATTGTCTGTCTGTTTGTTCCGGCTAATCTATGAAACAGCTGGATCGATTCTGATGGGACTTTAACTGGCAATTTAGCTGATGTTATAAGGAGTAACTAAGGCTACTTAAATTATAGAAAAAGCCACGTGGGTGACGCCGCGGGCAGCGGCTAGTTTATATATTACTTTTATTAAATTGTATGCATAAAATCGCATTTATCATGAACTACATAGCCTGTGCCTCTATGTAAGCGACCACAGGTTAATAGGGATGATGACTAAAAAAATATTTTTTGTCCGTCATGTAGATTATTAAAAAATATTAGACACGTATTTTTTGTTTTTTACATAATCAAAACATTACGGCGATACATTGAGTTCAAATGTGGCATGACGTCACTTCTCACTAGATTTTATAATACGTAGCTGTGACATAACGAGCCCCCACTCCCCATGTTTCATGTGTTTTATCTAAGTCATTTTTTATTAATATGCTAAAGCAAAAAAATACGTGTCTAATATTTTTTTATTATCAATCAGATTGACGGACTAAACAGTTTTTCTTTTTTTTACCCAGGACACATCCCTATGTTCATATTCTAATACTCCTCCACACACCTATAACCAACAGTTTAATCCCAATAATGGATCTAATCTCTTGTAATTGTCACTTTGACGCTTCTGTACTGTAGACACGTTCCATAGTAATTAATTAGACAAATATCCTGTTCATATCTTGTGACGATGATTGCTTTTTTTTTCATAGACAGTTAATGACTTCGTCTTTCAATGTTGGTAAACAATCTGCCTCGCCTCCTAAGTTAGGGTCGATGCAGCTGCATTTATCAGCATTTTACATGGAGCGATTGCCTATGATGAGCGGTGGTGGCCCAGTGAGCAGTAATGGCCTAGTGGTAACTAGGGTTGTCAGATGGTCGGGATTCGTCTGGATTGTCCCGATATTTCATATGGTGTCCCGAGTCCCGACAAAGTACAAAATGTCCCGACAAACAGCTTCTTGTTAAAAAAGATATCAAAACAGACATTTAAATTTGCCGCGCGTTAAAAGCTCTACGTGCTTACTATTTCAAATGATATTGAACAGGATGCTTTATAAACCGATTACAGCTGCCTTAGAGAAACATTTGAACACCTTCCAAAAGACAAGGGCAAAAAAATAAGTGTGTACTTCATTATTTTAATTTTAATAATAAATATTAACATTTGATTTGTAATATTTACATATTTGTTCCGACAATAATCCCAAAATCCCGACTGTTTGAAACTTTGCCCAGATATTTTAGTCTTCCCATCTGTTTTTGGGTGGGAAATTATCAAATAACTTCTACCGTTCTGGGCGGAGCGGGAGGGTGTGTCAGACTTTTACTGACTAAAACCCACCCGTGTTTCTTCAGTTGCCTGTGTGCCACGGTATCCCTTTCAGACAAACCCGCAACCCTGGCAGGCATCGTTCCTAGCGGACCCCGTCAGTTCGTGTAGACATCTCTTTGAGGCGCGCGTGGAACATAACGCGCCGTCGGGGCACCTGGGCCTGGTCCTTACCGGACGGCGAGCTGCCCATAGCTCGTCGTCCGCAAGCCTGCGCCTACGGTGGCCGGGAATCGGCTATCGATTCCCGCCGCCCAGGTCGTCTCCTGCGGCCCATCTGGCAACCCTAGTGGTAACGGCCTCGACTTCCGCGGTGTATGTAGGTCGTGGATTCGTATCTAGGCGGGCGCTTTACTTTGTGTAATTAATTTCATCACCACTGCTCTCCAAACGGTGAAGAAAAACTCGTGAGGAAACCGGCATGTCCTAGAACCAAAAATTCGAAGATATGTGACATCTCCAACCCGCATTGGGCCTGCGTACTGGATTAGAGCCCACTCCCTCCCAAAGAGAGGAGGCCTCATGTGTCCTAGCTATGAGTGATTATGATTGCCTATCGGACCTTCACAACTCAGTTACTGGGTAACACGATACCCCTTTGTAAGATTGGTTGTCAGGCTATTTGAGCTTCTGACGACCCGTCTTCTTCTTCTTTTCGTGTCGATGGTCATCATTTCAGCCGAAAGACGTCCACTGCTGGACATAGGCCTCCCCTAAAAGGGGGGAATTTGCCATAATCGCCACGCTTGGCAGGCGGGTTGGCGATCGCAGTATGGTGTTAAAAATGCATAGTGAACGCTGCTGCCCATTCTCTAGTAAATCCCTTAGTCGCCTTTTACGACACGCACGGGAGGAAATGAGGTGGTGCTATTCTTTACGTCGATGGTACTTTGTTATTATATTGTTTGAGCCCAATAGGTGGCCAAGTTAATTTCGGCATCAGTGGCGTTCATTAGGTCTTCTTTAGTGCAAGTGAACGGGTACTTAGGACACTCCAGCAAGTGGGGCTTGGTTCGATTGATTGATTTGAGCAAAGGGGGTCAGCTAATGGCAGTAACTGACTGTACTTATAAGTACCTAATTATAATAGTTACTGTTACCTATTTCCAGGTGGTGGTTTATTTATAACTGGTTGCTAGCCGCGTCTTCGCGCGCGTGGATTTTTCTAAAATGAGCCTAGTTATTACTTATAATATCAGTTATCTGCCAGTGAAAGACCCGTCAAAATCGGTCCATCAGTTTCGGAGATTAGCCAGAACAAACAGACAGACAGAACAAAAAATGGTTTATTGTTATAATTACCGTTTGACATTACAAACAGATACTTCAATATTATTTATTTGTTTGGATAAGGTAGACTTGAATATAACAATGCTATTTTTAAGATGTTAAAGTAAACAATTGAAGGAAAAGCAGTTTTCCTTGGCGTTGACAAATTAATAAAGTGTAATCGTTACTAGATTGACATGTTTAATTTTAATACAATCGACTTTTAATTATTGTTAGTGTAGGCTGACAATGATGATCGCCATCTTCTTATGGTGACGCTGATTGAGTTTCAGTCGACGGATTTCTATCTTAAAAATTGTAACCCTACTTAAATTCAAATTCAAAATTATTATTTTTTATTGTGGGACAACTATAGCATTAGACAAATAACGGCTAAATAACGACAGTTATTGTGTAATATTGTTGAAATTACTGCACTTTAGAGTTCTTTTTTTAATGTAAATGGTAAATAGATTACAGTGCTTTGTATTTATCGTGAAATAACGGAGTTTATTAAACTATTTTACATCGAAATAACGAAAGGGTGAGAACAGTTATTTGTCTAATGTTATAAATAAATGGAGTATAGATCCAAAGGTTAGTATACAAAATCTTAGAAACTATTGTTAGTTCTTAAATATAATTACAAAAGACAACACTATCATCTAATTCTGTATACAAATGGCCCTATGCTGAGACACCCCGTCCCATCACGATAACCAATAGGGAAGGTAGATACCTACACACACTACAGTTTTCAGGATGCTGTTGTGACTCCCCGCACCCTCCTCATAAGTGACACGACTTTTTTCCGAATGACGGCATGAAAATCGTCCGTACGAGCCTGCGCGAACATCTCGGAGGCACTGCAGAAACGAGGAAGTCCCAATCATCCTGAAAATGTTATTGTATTGGACGCGCAGTGTCCAGGGATTTTTTGGTATAACTAGCCCATAGACCACCCGTGTACAGACCCTGACAATGACTTAAGCTTTGCCGTAGTCGGATAAGAACCCGAAGTGTATGATGGAGCCTGTAATCTATGCGACTCTATCTCTTTTTACACCTTGTTATTCAGATCATAAACAGTAGGTTAATAATATTAATTCATTTCAACATACGGTGAGCATCGCAGTAATACAATTATGTACGAAGGTAAGCAGTAACGTTGGATGAATGGATTATGGACAATACAGGTGGTAAGTTAAGCCTATTTGTGGACGATGCAATTCACAAATACCAAGTGTTTGCGATTAAAGAGCATTAGGTATATATTTTTAACATGGAATTGATCTTGGCAATCTTCGTCAGGTATTTTAGTGACTTTAACAAGATGGTTTGGGAGGAGAATTCTTTAACAGTTTCAGGAATTGACATAGGTAATGGCTTTAGGATAGAAACCTACCCCTTCAAATACCCAAAAAAACAACATGTCACAAATCAACAAAAACTTTAATCAACTTTAATCTGGGTAAGCTTACTCCATCGTAGACTTTGTCTCTGTCACCCAAACCTAGACTAGAGTCAAGAGCCACACGTACCCATAGTAAAATAAAAAATAAAAATAAAATAAATAGATTTGAAGGTATATTGATAGTATAAGAGGTTTCTAAGAGACACAAATAAGTATTGTATGTACATTTATGGTCTCTTTCAAAAATGAATGATGAAAATGTAAACAAATGGATCACAAAACGTATAGGTACCTGTGGAGTTTGGATGCCAATTTGTATTGCTACTTACAAATTGAGCGCTTTGATATTTTGACCTATTTGAATACTTGATACCGAAATTAAAACTCAACTTAAAGATGCTTTTTAACCGACGAAAAAAAACGGAGGTTCTCAAGTCGACGCGTATATATTTTTTTAATGTATGACCGCGCATAACTTTTACCAGAGTAGTCCGATTTTGATAATATTTTTTTTATTGGAAAGGGTATACCCCGAAATTGGTCCTATATAAATTTGAAAAAAAAAACCAACCCTAAGGGTAGGAAAACAGGGGATGATTGATTGTTCACGCACTGATTGTAATGTACGACCACGCATAACTTTTTACTAGTGTACCTAACGTGTGGGGTAGGTACCACAACAAAAAAGTGAAAAATAAAAAACTTGTTACAAAAAAAAAAAAAACAACCGACATAAAAAAAAAAACAAAAAACATTTAAAAATAACTTTAATTTTGGAAGTCGGTGGCAAATAACGAAAATACGGAACCAAGAGACATCGACTTCTAAAATTAAAGTTATTTTTCAATTCTTTTTTTTTTTTTTAAGATGTCGGTTGTTTTTTTTTTCATTTGTCAATTTGAAAAAAATGGCACGTAAATGTATAGAGGTTCGCCATCCCTGGATTATACATATTTCAGCGGGGATCCACCAGACTCTCCCAAAACATAATTGAAAACGCTTGTGTAAGCGAGGGCAGTCCGTGGAGTATCAATTACAATAGAAGTCACCAATGAAAATCCCTAAGAACTCGTTTTCAGAGCATTGACATTACAAGCTACAACCTAACACTCGGCTGCCGCGCTTACCACCACTAAACAAATAAGCGAATTTATTAAAGAAATAGCCTTGTGTGATACTGTAGGGTTTTTTGTGGTAAAAGAAAAATAAATATTTGTTGGTAGCAGATGGCGTTTATAGCGTCAGTGGGCGCAGAATATTTGACCTAATAAAGACTGTTATAGGAGGTAGGTACACAGTAGGTGCGATCGCGTACCATAAATATACTTACAATATTGTAGTGTTTGTTTATAAAATGTATATACACCGTGGCATTTTAGTCGTCTTACAAAGACATCCCACTTCATGTATCCAATGACTACTAATCATTCATGAAAAAAAAAAAAATTTTTTTTTTGAACGTATTTAAAAAAAAAAAAAATATGACGCATGACATAGTGTAAAACATCCTGTTACGAGTGCAGTCCGAGCCTTGTGATACAAGGGCGGTCTGTCTGTTTGTTCCAGTTAATCTCCGAAACAGCAGGACCGATTTTGACGTGACTTTCACTGGCAGATAGCTGATGCTATAAGGAGTAACTTAGACTACTTTTATTTCAGAAAAATAAATGCGGGCGTAGCCACGGGCAGCAGATAACAATAATTATAATTTTCTGTATAAGTTCTGTTATTTCTTTATCATAATTTTTTTATTTACTTTTAAAGTACATGGAAAACCTACGGAATTAGAATACGGATATCCGATATCATTTTTGTTTTGCATATTTTCAGGGGCGTTTCGTTTCCAGAATTGTCGGAAATGTTGGGTAATTATTTATACACCGTGCCATTCAAGTAGCTAAAATGATTGACGAGTGATTGTAATCGTATAATGAAAAAGAGTTTACTGAATGAGATTTTGTATTTTTTTGTATTTTTTTTTTAATGATAAATATTATTACCGTACCGTGTGGTGCCGGACGTAAAGAATAGTACTACCTCATTTCCTCCCATGAGTGTCGTAAAAGGCGACTAAGAGAATTACTAGAGAATGGGCAGCAGCGTTCTCTATGAATTTTTAACACCATACTGCGATCGCCAACCCGCCTGCCAAGCGTGGCGATTATGGCAAATCCCCTCCTTTTGGAGGAGGCCTATGTTCAACAGTGGACGCTCTTAAAATATTTCGTGTTTGAATAGATACAACCTATATATGTCGCAACTAACTATTTACAATAGGTATTAAATTAAAAGACTAACAAAAATAAACAAAAATCGCTGTCATCCGAAAACGTGCGAGATTTGAAACTATAATATTTCTTTGTTTGTGTCGTGCAAGTTATAAAATAAACTTTGTTACATTATTAAATATGTTAATTTAATACTTTCATGACGGCCATTAGTATTCTAACGACATATTTTTATGGTATTTTTAATAATGAGTTTCCTTGGAAAACTGTAATAAAACTGCACTGGCTTCAAATTAACCTTGTGTGCATTAGCCACCAACTAGGCTGAAAGTAATTAGGTACAGTCGCCAGCACATTAAGTTACCACAAACTGTCAAATCTCATACGATTTTGAACTGAACCATCAACATTTTAAGGTTTAAATTCGTTTGGAGAAATTTGACAGATTCGTATAACCTGATGTGCTGGCCACCGTACCGTGACTTGTGAAAATAGCATGTTTAGAACATAAACAGGAACAAGTAAGACGAATTAAATTAATATTAAATTATATTTTATCGTTCTAGGTCATCGGTGCAACTCTTTTGTGTTCAACAATAATATACTTTAACTTTTGCTTATATTTGTCACGCGAACTGTTGGTAAGAGTACTTAAGTGTAGAAGTTAGTATGTGTTAGATTACATTTTAAGAATGATTGAGAATAAGCATAGGAAAGTGTGCGCTGACTATAAAAATGAAAAAATATTATTTTTATTCAAACTCAAACTCAAAGCATTTATTTCAAATAAACCAATTACAGGCACTTTTGAATTGTCAAGGGGTCGGTCAGTCAGAAAGATGAAGCTAGTTGCCCATTCCAAAGCGTAGTAGGTTCCTATGGAGAAGAACGGGCAAGAAACTCCACGGACACAAAATATGGGTTTTGTTTTTAGGGTTCCGTAATCACCAAGGAACCCTTATAGTTTCACCATGTCCGTCTGTCTGTCTGTCCGCGGTTTAGCTCAGAGACTCTTAGTACTAGAAAGCTTTAATTTGGCATGAGTATACTATTAATCCTGCCGACAAAGTGGTCAAATAAAGCCTTCACTGAAAGAAATATTTAGCCTAATTACTTCGGCTATTTCAGGAATAATCAAAGTTTGACAAGACTTTACTTATTAAACTTGATTTATTAAAAGTAATTTGTCTATAAAATACAAAACAGCCTTTTGGTTTTGGTTACATGTTGCATATAGTTATGTGGTCACTTTTTTGTGTTACATGTTGACGAAAGTTTGGTTAGATATGTATAAGTAAACATTTTTTTCAGTGTTGTTTTTTTTTGGTTACCTCCGCTACACGTCAATTAGGGATGATACATTTTTGTCTCGTTTATCCCATGGTGTGGGGTATCGTTCCCTGCAAAATATTAAGTATTAATCTGTAATTTTTTGTTAGAATCAAGGCTTGTACATACAGCGACAAAGAAATTGTGCTACTAGTGTCGCGTCGCGCCTGCGATATCGCACTAGTCTGAACGAGCCTTCAGGTGTGTGTCCCCTCCCCTTGCCACCTAAATGGTGGCTTCTGGATAGGTGAAAAAATTCACGGCAGTATTATGGTACGACTTTCGGGCTTCTGACGTCCCATAACGACTGTCAAAGATCCACGAATGACAGCCGGGACCAATGGCTTAACGTGCTTTCCGAGGCACGGAGGGGTCTCGGTATGTAAAGATGGTTACCCATCCACGGACCAACCGCGGCAAGGGTAGCTTAACCTGGTCGATCGACCCGTGCGGCTGTTATTACTTAGCCACGTGCCTAAAACACTTATTTAAATTAAATTAAATGTTTTTGATGTGTTACGTATGGAAAGAGGTGGACAATGCAAAGAGGTGTGCCAATAAATTTCCTTTCTGTACACGTCTGAAAGCCCATGTGTCTGTAATGAGGGCTACCGTTTTTGTGCTCACCAGTTGGCACTACTGTCGAGTAAGGTCCTGAAGTATAGCTGCCAAAGTTTGTTACTACGGGCGTGATCACAAAGTTTACATTTAAGTCATATTTAATACCTTAAAACCGTAACGTAAAAATATCGAGCATTCCACAGTGTTGTGCAGTCCCGTTTTGTTCAGAAAAGATGAAGACATAAGTTTCCCAAGGACAAAACTGTCTCAAAGCATTGACATTCATTGACCCGTAACTCATATTTGCCAGGTATTGCAAAATATTCACAACATTATTCTAATTTAAAATAAACCCGCGTAGTGCACCCTCAAACTTTGACAGTTGAAACTTCGGATATTTCACACTACACTAGCGCCTCTAGCGGAGAATTCATACGCAAAGCCCTCATTGTCTCGACAATAGGGTTGCCAACTTTTTTTTATACCAAATATAGTAGTTTCCAAGCCATTGCCTGTAAAAATATAGTAGATGGCGAAAAAATATAGTAGGTATGTTTTAAAAACATTTTTGTTCTATAAATGCATATTTTTTGCTACTATGAATCTATATTAACAGGTTTATTTTTAATTTTTAATGTCTCGTAACTATTGCTACACTCTAAATTAAGGTTACAAAATACCATTACTTCAACTTTTATGAGATTAATACGGGACATATTGCGATCGTTTCGCCATTTTGCAATGAAATAAAAATATAGTAGTTTCGCCTACTATATTTTTTTTCAGAAATATAGTATTTAGGCCTCTAATATAGCAGGATACTATATTATATAGTAGGATTGGCAACCCTACTCGACAATGTAACGATACAATGAGTAAAATGCCACGTGCCTTGATGTTGGGCTGTTGTCAACTGTCTCGGATATAAGGGCTCGTCAGGAGGAAGTGCAAACGAATGGCACGGCTCGCCAATATCAATTATATAATTTATCTTGCTCTATCAACGCCTGTTCTCTGTTCGAATATTAAGATTTATGTAACTCTGCGTCACAACTCACAGAGAAATTCGATTTGATTTAACTTTGTTTATTAAATATTCAGAGTATTTTTTTTTTATGCGACATTGTGGGAAGATCCTAATCCATAGAGGAAACTGTTTTCACAAAAATGAGTAAAAAAGGTTTAAGACCAGTGCCTGTTGCCAGTGATGACTTATGGCACTGAAACGTACTCGCTCACAATGGGCCTTATTAGAAGGCTTCAAGTCACCTAAAGGGCAATGGAGAGGGCTATGCTTGGAGTTTCCTACGTGATCGAATCAGAAATGAAGAGATCCGAAGGAGAACTAAGCTTACCGACATAGCCCGAAGCATTGCCAAACTTAAGTAGCAGTGGGCAGGGAACATTGTTCGCAGGTTCTGGAGTGGCGACCACATACCGGAAGACGTAGCTTTGGAAGGTCTCCCACAAGGTGGACCGATGACTTTGTGAAGGCCGCAAGAATCCGTAGGATGCGCCATTCACGGAACCAGTCGAAGTGACGTTGCTTGGGGGAGGCCTATGTCCAGCAGTGGACGTCTTTCGGCTGAAATGACGATGATGCTGAAGATTCGATCGAATAGTAATACATCATTTAATAATAAATAACATTATCTCCTCCCTACCAACCCTACCACCCTACCTAACACTTACCTATATACTACTGGCATACCTGTCATTCTAAGAATCTGTCTTCTTGGGTTATATGTTACCTATTATAAAAGGAAAACACAGCAGAGTTTTGCAAATAAATGATTATGTTAATTGACATAATCATTTATTCTCCTTTGGCGATACCCACAGATGGAATGTTCTTTGAAGTAGGTAAATCTAAAAATTAGTAAGCAAACAGTTAGTGCCTTTAACTGTTTGTTTCCATATGTATTTGAAATGTTTGGGGCGTTAGCGCTTTGGCTCCTGCTAAATGTGTTGGACAAATACAGAGGAACTGATGTTAAACGAAAAGAAACATCTTTTCAAGAAATTCTTGCACCTTATTAGCTGACTTTGAACACTTTTATTATGGGATCCTTCTCCACCTGATTTTTTTCACAAACGTGGAGTTGTTGTTTCCATACTACAAGATTTTATATTTACGGGTATTTTCGATCCATATAATACGCACATGTTTCTATTGCATCGTGAATTGTTCTCGCAACCAATGCTCGCAAATATCTTCAAAGTGCTTAGCCCACAAATAGCAGCAAAGAAATTTAAACGAGCGTCGACCTCATTATTTCTTTTGATACGAAAGAGTGTTACAAAAAAATAAAACACAATCACGTACCCAGTACCCAGCTGAATTACAATTTGTTTCAATCGCTTCAATTATAATGATTCAGTTTGTTTCAGTACTGCAGATGAATCTCAAAGCAGACTCATTATGGCGCTAGAAGCCATTACTAGGCTATTTATAAAGATGTTCACTAATAAATTGTTCTATTTTTGGTTCTCAGCTCATGATTGTCTATGATTTTATCGTTGTTTATGATGCATGTGTCATCTAACCTTTCCCCCCGTACCAGTTAGGTAGGAATACTGCCCAATACTCATGGAACGGTCAATGTTGTTGAGTCTTGCCAAAATATACACATTCTACTCGTATATGGTAGGTATTGCAAAAGACGATGCAGAGAGAATGTCCTCAGGAAACATCATGGGACCCGCGGCGGGTACCAGGCCACAGGCCCGCGCCGGTCATCCGGCGCACCGTGCACCAGCGGGAATTTTAACGTAAGCCCTTAGGGGCAAACCAAAAAAGCTTTGACCAAGCCTGGTTTGGTCAAAGCATATCAGAAGATATGCAGTAAAATGGCTATCATTTATACTGGTCATTGACATTGTGTTTTTGTAAAAAAAAAATATTATGTTTCTTAAACAAAGCCGGAAATACTACTACCTTGTTAGCGTAGATATGATTCTTGATTTGGGGAATAATTGGGAAATAATTGCTTAAATCAATGCGGAAGTTTTTACAGCATTCATGATGACAGTGTATTTTATGACCATACCCGAAAGTTAGAGTTATAAGCGGAAGAAATAATAGCAACACGCAATTTAACAACATATTATTACACGCACTTAGGTACTAAATAGGAATATAGATTATCTCTTTGAACTTTTGCCTTTCAAAACAAAGAAACAGCGCATTTGTTCAAAAGATTAAACACATATTTGTCTCTGTTAAAATATGAGTTTATTCAAGTCTGAAATAGATTAGCCAATATATTGCTCGGATTCTGAATGTCCCGAACATTACTCTCTCAGTTTAAAGTCAGCAAACAGTAATTTAAGAAGCAATATAAGATGTATCAGGTTCTATAACTGGAATCGGACGGAAACATGAATTTTATGGAATCTGGTGAACATCAGCGGTGAACTTATTCGTTTGATAATTACGTGCTGTAAGTGTCGGTCTGACGAAGACGTCGCGACGGTCGCGGGGCTGGCAAGCGTCCAGGATGTCTGCCGGAGCCCGTCCCATAAAAATATGTTTAGCCTATCGCGTGATGGAAAAATATCAACATTGTTGCTCATGTCACAACACGGGGTTGACGGACTACACAGGTCACACATGTTCTGATTAATTTTGTGAATCTAAAACATATATTTTAGATACAGATACGAGTATTTCTTCCCATGAGTGTCGTAAAAGGCGACTAAGGGACTTACTAGAGAATGAGCAGTAGCGTTCTCTATGCATTTTTAACACCATACTGCGATCGCCAACCCGCCTGCCTAGCGTGGCGATTATGGCAAACCCCCCCAATTGGGGGAGGCTTATGTCCAGCAGTGGACGTCTTTTGGCTGAAATAATAATAAGTATTCATTTCTCACCACAATAAAACAATACAGACATTGTTACAATTATGGTACATGATATGTTTGGTTTACTGTGGGAGACTGGTGCCCAAGCTAGGCTCTAAGGGCCTGTGTTTCAGATCACCAGGTCTCCACCCTCTAGCAGTTCATCATTTCTGCCGAAAGACGTCCACTGCTGGACATATAAGCCTCCCCCAATAGGGGGAGGTTTGCCATAATCGCCACGCTTGGCAGGCGGGTTGGCGATCCCAGTATGGTGTTAAAAGTGCATAGAGAACGCTGCTGCCCATTCTCTAGTAAGTCCCTTAGTCGCCTTTTACGACACCCACGGGAGGAAATGGGGCAATTCTAACAGTTCGATACATTAATAATAATAAAAAATAAAAGTGATTTACAATTTTGAGTTAGGAGGTTGTATTGCTTTTGGAGTCTGTAGTTAAACATATTATCAAGTGTTTAAAAAAAAGAAAAAAAAAAAAAAAAAATGATGATGATGATGAAAACAGATCGTATTTTTGGGCAATTTATCCACAGTCACGCCATTTTTCCCATAGGAATAGGCGCCAATCGAGTATTACGAAAGTATAATTTTAGTAATTTTGAACTGGGGGTTCAAAATTATTAAAATTGTGCTGTTCTCCCTTATCAACAAAAGTAAGCAAAGCTCATAACCTATGCTTACGTAAACATGGTTTTTTTTTTATCTGTTCAAGTTTCTTTGTTATTATTTATGAGTCTAGACATAAGGAATTTATAGACTAAAAGCCTTTTTTATGACAAAACGTAATCGAATGCCCATTTAAGTAATTTCGCAACGGTTCTTTCTAACCATAAAACACCGTGTGAGAGCGAAAAAGCAATTTCAATTATTTTGGGGAATCCCTGAACATGGGGTTGCCATCTTTGTTCAAATCAAAATCAATTAAGCTTTGCAGAAAAATCTGAAAAGTAAATAAATAAATATTGCTGATGTAATTACCATCTAGACCCCCCGTCCCCCATGTCATCAAATATAATCAAAGCAATGGCCCCCCCAGCCCCCATTGGTGCTTACGTAATACTTGAATTACCCCTATATTAGTTTGTCAAGCATGGTGATTGATGATTGTAGCCTCATCATCGCGATAGTTCTCGAACAGTTCTTAAAATATATATTTCATATAAATATATATAATATATAAAATATATATTCATAAATTCTTCTAAATTTGTTTTCTGTCATTGCACCTACTATGTATTATCTCTGCATCACCCTAAGGTAGACTGGTAGAAAATGCCCAAGGCATTAAGTCCGCCTTTGTACAGTTTTTACTTGTGCATAAAGTTTTAATAAATAAATAAATAAACAGTTGTTCATTCATTTTAACTGCTTCTTAAATAGTCTGATACAACCGGAAATATCTGAAAATCTACGTCTGTTCAAAAAGTATATGATGATAGTATAACAAACCTGTTCAAGTTAAACTCTTACGCAAACACGCAAGGGAAATTAGTAACACATAGATCTGTATGTACACTATGTACAGTCGCCAGCACATCAAGTTTCCGCAAACTCAAATTTTCTCATTCGATTTTCAACTTGACCATCAACATTTTAAGGTTAAAATTGTTAAGATTTTAAAATTGTTTGGAGAAATATTGACAGTTTCGTATAACCTGATACCGAACTTAGAAAGTTTCAACATTAGATCTCAACAATTTTTCGAACAAATATGTAAACAAATAAATAAAATTGAAGTGTCTGTTTTTGATGTCAAAACAACAGCTTTTTACTAAATGCATATGAAAGTATTTACGTTACTTATAACAATTTTTTTTAATAAATTATTATAAATTATATTATTATTTATAAATATAAATATATTATATATTATTTAAGATAAATTTGTATTCTAATGTGGCTATATGGTACCTGAAATAAATGTATTTTAATTTTAAATTTTATATGTCGATTTTTATTATTATTATTATTATTTTATTTTTATATGTTTAGTACATATCTCGGGACCCTGGGGTCCCAGACCTTTGGAAGGCGTACGAGGGGCCGAAGCCAACTCGCAGAGGCCCGTTAGACGCTTTTTAATTAAATGAAGCACAGGCGATGATTATCCCTGTACACACTATGCCAGTGCACGCAAGGACAACCCCCGTTTGGTGTAGGACTATTGCAGAATATGGAAACAAACATATCGGACTATGGGTTTGGGTGGTTAAAATGGACTGGTTACCTAAAACTTTGGAAGGACTATGGCTCCTGCCTGATCAATGTTTTATTGTTCACGGATAAAATGGCAGAGGGTGACTTGCACACTCATTAATGGGCCCCCGGAAACGGTCGCTAGCACATAGTGACGTAGCGATAAGGGGGCAACATATCCTGAGGTGCTCGAGGAGTGGAGAGGTATTCCACGGCTTTCAGAACAATCCCAAAGCCCAGAAGATGGTCAAGATCCCTACAAGCACTTACTGGAATACTCCCTTCCTCCGAGCACGTTTGCTCTTGCGAATCTCCACTCAAGCCGGCCAATAAAGGCAAGAATGAGGTGGGAGCTCAGTTCCTCGTCAGTGTTCACTCCAGCCGGCCAATAAAGGCAAGCCAGAGATGAGGAACATGACTTCTCCCGGGAGATAGGGTCTGTGGGGTCGCAACTGCCCAACAGCTCGCCACATGCTGCCCTGCGGGTTTCTGTATCTCTCTTGGTCTGGCTCCTCACCCTAGACATATTCCGGTAAAGTAAACTCTACCGGCACAGACCTAGAGTTCGGAGCACGCAAGCCCCACCACGACGTCAACGTAGAGATACGGCGGTGGGTTATTATTATTATAAAATGTTTATTTATTATTATTATATATTATTTTATTTATTTATATTTTATTATTATTATATATTATTTTATTTATTTATATTTTATTATTATTATATATTATTTTATTTATTTATATTTTATTATTATTATATATTATTTTATTTATTTATATTTTATTATTATTATATATTATTTTATTTATTTATATTTTATTATTATTATATATATTTTTTTTAAATTAGTATTATTATTATTATAAAATGTTTATCTGATTGTTCTAGCTTATCTCCGAAACGGCTGGACCGATTTTGACGGGAGATTTTTTTATTTTTTTATTACTGATTGGGCCTACTCTCGACCTCGATCTCGCTTGATGGAAAGCGATGCATGAGGTCTATGATGGAACGAGCGTGCTCAGAAGATGCCGGTTTACTCTTGCTTTAAGGCAGACAGGTTATATGTATGAGGAAGGGAACACAGACGCTGGCAGAGAGTTCCACACTTTGACTGTGCGCATGATAAATGTGGAGGAGAAGCGAAACGAGTTTCACTGGCAGATAGCTGATTTTCTAAGGAGTAAGATTATCTCAGATTATCTAAAGTACTACATACATCTGTTATGGTACTGAGTTAAATGTTACAATAAAATACTTTCTGATATATTACAATTAAATGAAAGAAAATTTAAAACTCATATTAAAAGCACTCTTTGTAAACAAGCATATTACAAATTAGAGGATTATATCCAAGATAAGAATGTTTGGAAACATGCTGGTCTTGCTCCATATAGGACAATTTAGAGTCTAGACAAAATCTAGCTATAACTGTATAATTTTTATTTAATGAAAATTATTAATATACCAAGTATATTAATAATTTTATTAATCACAAAAAATGATATTAATATCATAAAAATTATACAGTTAAATTAGCAACCAGTTTGATTTTGTCTAGACTCACACAATGACTTATTATATGTTAAATTTTTAGGAAAATCATATACAATGTTTGTAAATATTTCAGCACCATGTATGTATCTATCGCATTTATTCATTTGTCTCTCATTACTTCACTTTTCATTCTTTTTACCTATTGTGGTATAGTAATTTTATTCTAGGTACATCGTCTTCACCTATAATAATTATTAATTAATGTATAAAAAACTATTGTTAGCATTTTAAAAGAGTAGGTAAGTATAGAGTTTCTTGCCCATTCTTCTCCATACATAACTACATTTTGGAAGGGGCAACTTAGACAGGGCTTGTTAACGTTACCAAATAACAAAATAATAACCGTTACGTAACGTTAAATTTCAATGTTATACCTACTAACGTTACAAAAATTTAACGTTACTTGATAACATTACCAGTAATATAACGTTAATTAACATTAACAAAACTACGATAACTAACGTTAATTTAGCTACGTTGCCGTTTTGTGGGTAAGAATCAGGCAGATTCAGGCAACGTTTTGATCGGCACGGCATCAGAGACGCACGAGGGCGGGCTCCCGCCGCGCCGCACGCCTCAGGCCCCACTACTTACAACTCACCCGTTTAAAATAACGATAAAATTAATAGTCGCATAAATAACGTTAAATCGATTACCGTTGTTTTAATAATAACGTTAACTCTGTCAATACAAGGTAACGTTATGAAAATTTACCGGTATTTAAAGCCCTGGGCAACTAGAAACAATTAACTATTTTTGTAATTTTTGACGTTCAAAAGTGCTTTATATGTGCCTATTTGATATAATTTGACTTCGACTTTGTAACTTACTTTTATTTTAGAAAAAGTCGCAGACAGCAGTTAGTTGTTTGAATAACATTATTCAATTGTAATTGAAAAATCATAGACGAACATTTTGGAAATTAACCTCAATTGTCACATGAAAAACATCTTTAACCCTTGTTTCGACGGAGTTCTCAATATGCTAATTTTAAAAATTAATTTCAATAGCTAGGTTTCTACAGCATATTAGAGTCGCGTAAAAAAGAAAAAAAAAATGTAACACTTACAATTTTTGAGAAAAAGGGGGTCCGTCACAGCGGACTCCGTCGAAATGTTTATTTGAAATATAATATTAGCCTTTTACGTGAAAATTAAAAAAAACACTTACGTAGAGCTTTTCCCGTCACAAAATATAGCCGCGTATTACATTTTAAACAATATACAGTTATTTTCTTATTGCAATTCATACAACGACCTTCCTCTTCCTTCTTCCTTCCTTCCTTTCTCTCATCCATACAATGACCTTTCTTCCTCTCTCTTTCCTTCTTCTTCTTCCTCTCTCTCGACCTTTCTCTTCTTCTCTTTGCCTCTTTCTAGCTACAAAAGTAGTCTTTTGTCGTCTTTTTCTAGTGACTGGGGATGGGGTATTCAAAGATGATATAGGGGGCAAGTTTTGAAAGTTTGGTTCTTGTGCTGGATTAGGTATAATTTCTTGTAAAATAGGAGTTAGAGGAACATTGGATAAATCTGGGTCTTCGTGTGTTTCAGATTGGTTTTCAGGTATTGCTTCAGGGAAGTCATCCAAAAGATTCATGCGCTCTAAAGTAGTAACAAGCGATGGTGCAGGCGAGGAGGAATTAGAACCATGCGGATTATCAAGCTCATTTTCAGAGTTTGACATGTCACTTGTTTCAGATTGTGCACGCTCTCTAGGTACAAGTGCAAATATATTTTTAGAGTGTTCATGCAGATTACACTGTCAAAGTGCAAAAGAAAAAAAACTTAGCAAACCAACACAACAATAAAAATTATATCACGAGAATGTAAATTTGTACATAATTATAGGTAATTTATAATATATGTATTTATTATTTAAATATTGATGAAAGGCATGCTCATTTTTATAAAAAAACCATTGATATTTATTTATATATTTATAAAACTAAATACTTTGCACTGACATGAAAGGCAAATACACATATCTATTTATGTGTATTTTATTGACAAAGTCCGCTGCCATGGACAAGTAAAACTTCATGTGCATTGCCGTAGTTTCGGTACGGTCCGGCGTGGCGGACAACTACTTAACAGGTCTGTTTTTAGTAAATAAACTGCAATTACTATATTGTTTTGTTAGTGAATGTATGCGTTATTTATATGGCAACACATATCACACCAAAAATCCAATCTTAAAGAATAAATAATATAAAAAAAACATCTAAATAACTTGAGCAAAGTTGAAGACTTCCGAGTCGGCGCCATCTTGCTCAATAAGTGACAGATGACAAGTTTCCAGATCATAAATTTATTTTTCTACCTTTCCTTTATTATATTTTCTAACCTTTATATAAGATAAATTAAATATAAACTAAATTAAAATTGCAACAGATTTTTCTAAAGTACTTGTCCGCCCTACCGGACCAATTCGAAATAAGGGTTAAGTTAATTCAAAAGTAGAATTTCAGGTTTAAGTGTTCAAATAATCAAATCAAAGCACTCAATTTGTAAGTGGCACTACGAATTGGTAATCCACGGGTACTTTTTCTGTTTACATTTTTAACTGACTTCCAAAAAGGAGGAGGTTCTATGTTCGTAGCGTATGTATTTTTCATCAGATACTTTTGTAGCACACCATACGGAGATATTTTGACTTTTCAGGCTTCTACATGTATGAGATTAAACGTTTGTAACACTGAATATTTAAATGTTTCAGCTACAAAAGCAGCACTTAGAAGCAAATAACTGAGTATACCTTATTCGTCACTCTACAAATTTCAAAGGGGTAGCGGTTGCTGAAATAATAGACATTTTGAATACAATGTTAAATTATGCAACCACCTAACGTAACAAATGGAATGAACTATAATAAAATATATATGTGATAATGAAAGTTGATGATACCTATTTGTTTTATAGTGATTGTGTAATAAGAGAAAATCAAGTGTGTGAGTTTACGTTTAGGAAAACTATACATTAGTTTATTGTCGTTTTAATGCTTGGAAATATAATCAATTAACGATAATCATTACCAGCTTATAAATCTTAAAGGTATAGGTATAATCAGGTAACAGTGAAAACCGTAAAACAGACAAACATGACTTTAACGAAGAGAGGCACGTCTCTCGTTACGATTATTCTCCTACACCAACAAAATCTTAAATGCACCAACGTCGACCATTACCTTAGGCTAAACAAACGTTGTTCTGTTCGCTTTTAGTAACGTTAAGGCCAATCACTCAGCAACTACGTCGATCGAGCCGTCTAACCGTAGCGTCTAACCTACATACATATCGCTCGGAGAACCCATGTTAACCTTTCAGCAGAAAGGTTCCGATTCGATCACAAACTGGAAAATACACTGAAAGAAATAATTAGGCGAACCAATTTACTTCAAAAATAACTCAACTTTAGTTATAAGGAAATAAACTTTTCTTAAATTAACAAAACTGATTTGTAGTGTGCAAAACAAGGTTTTGTAACAGATAACATCTAGTTCGCAAGTCACAATTTTTGTGTAAACAGTAACCATAACTTTTGTTACAGTTATGCAAACATTTCTTTCAGTGTAGTCTGTACATGGACTTCTGTAGAGATGGACAGAACAGAGCTTTTGCTGAGTTGTTTTTTTTCTATTCAATGCGATGGAAGCTACTAATTAGCAATGTAAGTCTGTTATGGACTTATTTTAATTTAAAACGTATTCTAATATTTCTTTCTGCAGCTGAAATGAGATAAGCTATACTTATAGCTGAAATCTATAAATGAAATAAAATATATTCAGCTTAAACGTTGATTAAAATAATTTTCCCATTCAATCAATTTATTTTTATGAGTATTCGGTCGATTTATATGGATTTTTATTTATCAATGTTAGTTTAAAATAATCGAGTAGGTACTTGTAGTAAAACACCCACATTTACAAATTGGTGCCGCGCCGATTAAATATATGTATTTACTTTGGCCTTTGGCGCCGGAAGAGGCATCGGAAACTTTAACGCGAGGCGAATGTGAAGGATCACGGTTTTAAAAGCAATCGCAGTAGATGTAAGCCAAGCTGATGGACTAATTACAGTTTCATTGCCATCGTAGAAAGCGCTAGGTATAAGTTTATTTTGTCGTTAATTATGTCTGGTGTTAAAGACATAGCATCTCTGACATATCTCATTAAATGTTACGCGGAATAAACACTCTCATGACACAATAAATTGCATATCATTACATCGTGTCACGTCCGGTGTTGTTTAACGATCACATGATGACAGAAAAACTCGAGTGTTTGATACAAAATACCCCAATGATATAAATAAAACAGCTTTTATATTAGAACAAACAAAACTGCTACGTCACAATCAAAGTTTTTTGAATGGAAAACGATTCGTTTACAGCACTGTTTGAAACAAACACGTTTTACCAATCGCATAATGCATTATGTGCAAAATGATGCAATAATAATATTATATTATGTATTGGCAATAGTGTCGCGGTGCATAATGATTGGTACAGTGCGTATGCGTACAGTGGCCGTCGTTCAACAGACGCAATGCTAGCCGCTGCAGAGAGGTATTCAGAGCAAGGGTTTATTTCTGTTGTCACAGTTACCGCAACCGAGCACTTGGGTTATATTTGGGTTATTAGTGACGCAAATAGCTGTGATAAACGGGTTTAATTTTGGCGCGCCGCTCTCCAAAAGCTATTGTTGTCAATAGGTCATTAGTGTCTTCTTCGACAAGGTTGGCTATCTGGATTACCTTTGATGTATATGATGCTGTTTACTCCGGGTGAAATGTAACGCAATTTCTCAGATACATTGGACACCGAGGTTCCTTGATTATGTCCAAGATGAATTTACCGGGGGCCATCCGTTACTTTGACTTTTTGATTGGCATTTTTATTTCGGCTGATCAGTTTTTAGCTCAGAGGTAAAGCTGGTAACAATACATGATGTTTCAGTTTTTACATGACTGCTATTGTTTTATAAATTCAGATTATCTTTCAGTTGACACATAGAGGTGTGGGTGAAATTACTTTTGGCACGTTCAGAGTTTTCAATAATTAGCGCACTAGGAATTTCGTTTGGGCTGTTCTGAAAACATAGATGTTATTTGTGCGCTGTAGGTGTAGTAAGTTTTATACTACCTTAGTAAACATATTGGTTATTAATAGGCTGTAAATGTTTACTAATACAACATCGTCTGAGACCATTCAGCACGCTGGACTTTTCCCCTCGCACGCAATGGTTCATGGTCTAATTTAAAGTATGTACGATACGAAGGTTTCATACTAGAATACCTAGTAAAGGAAGGTGCAGTAGACAATCGAGTGCCCAAGTTGAACCTTGTTCTAGATATGATAGTTTCCGTCTTATTTAGGTTTCTAGGTGTTTCAGGAAAAACGTCAATATTCGAAGTGGGAACCTGACTGCTAAGCGATATTTTGTATTGATTGTAGAGAACTTAGTTATGTAAGAATCTTGAACTACTCAGATAACTCTGTATTCACTATTCACTAGTTAGCTTGGATAATAATGATGTGGCACAGCTGCTGCTGTGGACCGATGACTTTGTGAAGGAAGCACAGAACCGGTCGAAGTGCTTGGGGGAAGCCTATGTCCAGCAGTGTACGTCTTTCGGCTGAAATGATGACTGCTGGAGCAGTGGCAATACGGCGCATAGGTAAACATGAATCACAACAAAAGGATTCTCTTACATTTAATGAATGTTTATTTATTTTATTTATTTCAGACACACAGTCCATAAAAATATACAAAGAAGCTGTTAGTAGGGTTGTTAGTAGTACACACAATTTTTTTTATAAATATTTAAAATGGTCACGGTGATTTTTGGTAACTTTGTGTTACGAAACATTTTCACTGTGATTCCCACGGATAGAGTAAACTTTAAACATTTTATCAGACTTTTTAGACTTTTGAAATATGAATTAAGTATATAATATTCAGCTTCTTAACAAAATGATTTGTTGGGAGATAGCAAGGAGCTTCTTTTCTATCTGTATGTGTTTATGTATCAGAGAAGATAATATTGACATTGTTAGAAATAGCGACACTTCTCAGAGTTATTATAAAAAAGACAAACAACAAAGATAAAATTTACATCTAAATTAGTAAAAATATTTGTTTTACAACGACGGTAACTAGGTAGGATGAGACAATCACAATTTATTTTCATTGTTTTCTGACAGACAATCTGCGTTGACATGATTTTTAGACGAGTTATTATTTATTTCCGCTTGTGTCTGTGCGAATTAATTGAGTAGTAATGTAGTAATGTTGTAGTATGGTGATGAATCATATTTCTTCACGTCTACTTACTTATCTGTGTTGGATTTTGAAGATGATAACTGGAAAGCTGCTTAACTTAAGTGGGATTGGGTCGGTCATGTCTGCCGCATTTCAGATGAGTTTTGGGCAATAAAAACGATGGGTTCCACTGAATTCGACGTTACATCGCGGTAGACTAATACGAAGATAGAGGGAAGAACTTGACTCTTACCGAAAGAACTGGCCCACAATAGCAGGGGAAGTGTATGGAAAAGGAGAATTTGACCAGCTGCGGGACAATACAGCCTAGATAGACAGATGTTTGAATAATTAAACCTAGTCTAGTGGAACGAATTAGAAAATAGGACGAGACGGTTTAAACCCAAGGTTCCTTAACTGATTTGGCTGTTTGACAAAACCTAATCATTGGTATTGACAGATGATGGCATGTTTCTGGGGAGTCAGATCTATCCACCTGTGTATTAGTGAGATGGTGTTTACCTACTGGCCAGCTAGCCTTGCCAAGCGACGCGGCCGTGGCGGTGACACCGGCGCGCGCGCACGCGTCTAGCGTCTCGCGCGCTTGCCAGATTTATACACAAGTTTATAGGTAGGTATATCCGATATTTATATGGGAACACTGAATCTCGTTTTATATGGAGGGCACGCTGAGACAAACCTGGTAGACAGTTGCAATTTGCTGCACTTAAATTGGATGTCGCTAATTCAAGACGCTGTCACCTTTATGTTTCAGGTTAATCACACCATTATTTGTTGCGATGGAAACCAGAGATTGGAATGTTCTTGATCTCAATTTGTCATAGATTCTTATCATGTTTCTCTTTGTTTAATTTTAAACTCACAAATGTAGTCTAGACTAGACAAACAAGGTGAGTGTTGGTTGTTGTGTTTTATACTCCTAATTCTGAGGAATGCTCTACTGGTTGAAGTGGTTGCTTTATTCTGGGATACTTCAGATTAGTTAACTGAGAAAAAAGTCCTCATAAAATAAACTAGGGATAAAACGCTGAGCTTTCCATACAAACATTTCCATTTTCATATTAGAGGAAAATTCTCCAACCTACATTCCAAATCGCTCACATAATTAAATTACTTAGTTATTTGTGAATTAATTACAATGTTTCTGTAATCGTTATGAAACGTTAACAATGGGCAAACGTTATAAGTTGCGTGCCCATTAAAATTATTTTTTTAGGCCATCTCTAGGTCCCAGCAAAACATCTCGATTGATGATAACATTTTTTCGTACTTTTGTTTATTTTATGGTATGTACATATGTGCTGGTTTGATCAGAGTGTTGTTAGCATTCGTCATTAACGAACCTCGCGCACTCTAGCAGGTCCCTGTCGGGCGTGAAGGCTGCTCCTCCCGCGAGTGCCACCAGCGCCAGCAGCGGCGCCAGCAGTGTCCACATGTCGGGCTACGGTCGCGGCCGGGGCCGGGCGTCACCTCGGGCGCATACTCTCACTGCACTCACTCGCTGGCTACACATGGTCACACATCACAACACAGTCACAGTCCTCGTGCTCCAGGCGCTGAGCGGCTCCGTGCGTGGCTCGAGCTCCGAGGATCAGCGAGCGCGGCGCGATACTACGCGACTGCGACGTGTGGCCGATACCGCGGCGACGGCGGGCGGGCGCGGTCACGGGCGCAACCTTCGCTTCCGCGCGATCTCACCCTGTGACGCGACTGACGCGCGACGCGAGAAAAACTATCGCTACGAAACCGACTACGACCCGACCGATCGGCGTCTGCGACGATATGCAAAGACCATTAACTAGTTAATTCATATTTGAGCACTGAACGGACACGTCGGCCGTGACGTGGCTGACCCACGTGCTTGACTTGTGATAACTAATTTTACACATCAAACTTCCACGAGTAATTACAACAAAGTACAATGTTGATAAAGCCGATTTTCAGTGCTGTACGCGGGTAGGCGGCGTGTCGAGCTCGCGTGACAGAGCTTGCCGTGCCCAATCGTTAGACAACATTTGACTTTCGCAAATCTACTCGGAGTGACTGTAACAAAAGCGAATAAACTGCTAACAAGATATTAATTCCCAAGGGCATATATAATAACCGCAAGCAGCGCTATGACTGTTATATTTTTCAAAATATTAATAAGTTTCAATTTCTCGGCTGCACTAAATCCTGTACGTTTATCGTTCTATACCGCACGTGGAAGCTGCTCTTATAAGTAATATTTCTAAGTATAAATAACAGTTTTAAGGCAATAATATTACTATAAGTACCTACAATACACGATATAATTGGGATTTCACACATAAAAAACAAGAGTTTATCACAATAATAAAAGTACTGGTATCGTCTTGCTGTACGAATACTTGTTCAATGTAACGATATTTTGATGAAAGCACTCACATGAGCAGCATTAGAGTAAACCCCGTAAATTAAGGAAGCTATCGGCCGTGATTATCAGGTAGTGGTTTGCGTGCAACATTGAGGATTTATTTGATCGCAACGTCAGCCAGCGGTACACAAATAGAGTAAATCGTAAGGAGACGCCCGCCGCGTACCGACGGTAAATTGATTCAAATGCCATTCAGAACGATCAAGCTTTATCGAGCCCAATTGAGCCGCATGGATTATACCACGGTTGTATCTAATCTGTAAAACGCAATGTTGTTTGTTAAAATTTTTCATTGCAAAACATTACAGCTTTCAGCGACCTTTAGAAATCCTTCAATGGAAGCCAAGTGAACAGACTCGCTTCTTCTCGTCAGCTTCGACCGTTTCGTTGCAGACCTCGTGCTGCAGTTTCAGCATTCGTCTAAATGTAAAATATGAATATATTAACATCGTATAATAAGTACATAATCACGTAGAGCCCTTACACTATCTGACATGTTTGGAACAGCTCCAACACGGGATGTGCACAATCCAGTACTGTATTATTTATTCATGAAATCACAATGTTGAATTCACAACTGCACTAGTCTGTATGGGAGAGTTGGTTTATTAATAAAACTGGGTATTAGGTATAATAATCGTACTATATTCTACTAACAGGGAGTGAATGAAAACAGATTTGTTTTGGTTAACATTTTTGGGTGCTTGCGATGTTTCGCGAGCAGGTGAAACATAACTTCAAGTGTTTTTCTTCCTCCTTTCACGAAGTTTCTTCTTAACTCATCATCAATCATCATTTCAGCCGAAGACGTCCACTGCTGAACATAGGCCTCCCCTAATTGGGGGGGTTTGCCATAATCGCCACGCTTGGCAGGAGGGTTGGCGATCGCAGTAAGGTGTTAAAATGCATAGAGAACGCGCTGCTGCCCATTCTCTAGTAAGTCCCTTAGTCGCCTTTTACGACACCCACGGGAGGAAATGGGGTGGTGCTATTCTTTACGTCCGGCATCACACAGTACGCTTCTCAACGCAATTCATGTGTAATGTTAGTATTATATTAGACAGTTCTATGAAATGATAGACATTGCTACGCAATAGCGATGTACTCGTATTCGTAGAATTGGGCAATTTAGTTAGACCGCGCCGATGCAATCAGCGCACAACATCATAGCATTGGCACAAAGAAGAAATGATACGTACCTACATGAGGAGGATAAGCAGCTATAATATATTATGGTGGTAAAGAGCAAAAGTATGTTTTCGATGTTTGCCAGTACAGTACGGTTGAATTCACAAGGTTCTACATCGCAGGTCTATGTTGTGGAACTACCGTCAACAGTGTTTCAGTAAGTACAGTATGCGTAAGATATGGAAGAAGAGTTAGCAAGTTCGGCAATTCATCTCCAACAGCCCCTAATGTTGATTGCGATATCGTACGTCACCTGCTGCATCGCTGCGCTTGCCAGCCCACCTTAGTTTTGAACAACGCATTATGGTATCACTATTTTGTTGTAAAAAAACATATAGATGTAAGTGTAGTGTTGCGAAACAACGTATGTAGGTACTATTAGATACAGTACTTAGGTACTAGCTATCCAAGTGGCAGTGGAGCGTGTCACGAGTAGCGGTGTAAACTTGCACTTCATCGGATTCCCTTCGTCCTAGCTGTTAGCTGTTAGATAACCGGTGCTCGCTATTTTCCGGTCTGATCCACTTACTACACATATGTTTATGTCAGTGCGGAAATTAGGCTAGAACGTACTTGCAGAATATTTTATGCATGACCTAGGTATTTGCTACAATGAGACATAGCATCTTTGTGTAGATTTTCAATGAGACATAGGATCATAGAGTATTTTGGGTGCATTATACTACTACTCTACAAGTTACGATACTAAAATGTTTGCAGTCCGCCGGCCGATTGTCACTTCAGCTTGCTTGTTTTGTGAGCTATGTCGACAACTTTGGTTCTCTGCCGGATCACCTCGTTCCGGATTCGATCCCTCAGAGAGATTCCAAGCATAGCCCGTTCCATAGCTCGCTGAGCGTCCTTGAATTTAGGGACCAGCCGTAACGTGAGCGTCCACGTATCGGCTCCGTACGTCATAACAGGCAGGTCGCACTGATTGAAGACCTTCGTCTTTATGCTCTGTGGAATACGCGTCGAGAAATCTCGACGAAGCATCCCAAACGCTGCCACGCTCAGCTGAATTCTACATACAATTTAAACAATATCAACTCTTAGCTCTTACATCAAAAGCTGAAAAGCATTGTATCAATTTAGAATTTTAGATGATATGTTAAAGTAACATTTAATCGAGTTTTGTTGCCGACTGTACCTTATCATCATCGTGCTATGATAAGGTGATGATGATGATGGTACTATGTTTGCAATTATGTTATTCTTGGATTTGGTTTGCAGATAACTTAATTAACTTTTAATTAGTTGATAACAATATCTTAATATGTTAAATATTAGTTTTTAATTCGTTTTATAGTTGATTGTGATAACTCACCTATCTAAATACAGTATTTTATCAGAATCTATTTTAACTGTTTCTAAAAAACCCAATATGATAAGAAAGGACACTGGGCAAAGTTGTATGGAAAGTGGAAGAAAAATATAAAATTCTGTCTGTAATTGTTATGTAGGTTACCCAGTTAATCAAAGGAAATTGCCAATGATCGCAATTTTTATTAATATTCGTACAAACAAAATATTCTCAATAATCTAATTATTTTTCTCAAGAATCTAAATGTAATCATTACTTATATATTTTATTGGTGATAGCCTATCATGGTTTAGTTGCTTAAACATTAAGAGGATTAACACACAACGATGACGAAGAGGATTAACAGACACCAAGCAACAAAATACGATCTAGAGGAATGTGACCGTTTTTATTTAGATCGAATTTTGTTGCTTCGTGTCTCATTATGAAACTTTAAAAAAGGTATTAGAAAATTCTAGACACACTTACCGATATAGTTAGTTGAGGCGTTTTTCATAATTCCTTCTCAGTCACGAGATAATATGTTTTTAATGGAGTGTCGCTAGTGGATCGGCGTTAATCCTCTTAAGACTCGGTGTCATATTTTGGGGAAACTGCAGTGAGAGAGAAAGATTATTTAAGAGGCTACCGAGCGCACAGTGACGCCCTCATCGTTATTTCGGTGATTTCTTATATTTTAGAATGAAAATGCAGAAAATAAGCTCGTCAAGTTGTGCTTCACAAGACTATACGTTATTAAACTACTGTTTGTAGTAATAATAACGTATAGTCTTGTGAAGCACAACTTGACGAGCTTATTTTCTGCATTTTCATTCTAAAAGAAAAGAAATCACCGAAATAACGATGAGGGCGCCACTGTGCACTCGGCGTAGTCTTAAGGCAAAAAACGATGTCTTAGATCAATGACAGGTATTAAGACTACAGAAATTGTCAACCACTATTTAAGGCCTTAAATTTTGTATCATTGTCATGCTTGTATATACTAGAAGTAGCCTTTTTCGTTACATCAAACAAGCACTGATTTACGGCAATGTTTTTTTTTAAGACAAAGCACAGGGTCAGTTTTTTCTTCTAAACCGATTAACAATTTAAAACACATGGCGCCACCTTCTTTCCGATAAACGAAGTAAATATATATACATATATAAATATATATATAAATAAACGAATGAAGATGGTCCACACTCCACAGATAATAGTATATTTACTGGCTGTTTGAGTTTGTCTATGTCACATGAAGGAAATTAAAAATCTAATTACTTTTTACTCCCTAGAGACTAAAGTGGTCACTTTAGTCCCGCTTCGTAGGGCTATATTGGCGTACTTTTAGAGCATGAGAAGTGAAAAATAAATTACATCTCATCTTACCTACATTATAAGGAAGTAAACGATTTCTATTTCTATTTCTCTATTCTAGATTATATGTAAGTCGTTTACATAATGGTAATCAGTACATCCTATTTGGAATTCAACACTATTCATTACTGTTCCCCTATGCTTGGTAAGTCGTAAACCCATACACCACCTCATTCCATTTAATAAGCACAATTTCTCCACAATCAATATCATTACCACTATGAAGGTACTCATTTGTTTCACGGTTGGCTGATAAGCAGATTATATAACATGCATTAGTAACAATAAATAGATTTGCATGCCAAATGACGGCGCTCGTAAACTTATGACTGGCCTGTTTACGGTTCGCGACGAGCGACGACGCCGGGACGTTTCTTTGTAGTAAGTACTGCTTCGACATAGTCTCCTTGGCTGTGTATAAATATATTGGAGAGCTTGTAGAAGCTGAACCTTAACCTTTGCTGAACTTTTGAGGTACTATTAATTAATCAATGTAGGTATAGTCCATTTGAAATAAACTTAGAAATTTTAATACACCTTTTTTACGGTCCGTTCAACCGATTTTGACTTCTATTCCATAGGGATAAGGATATGGCATTAAAAACAAAAAAATGGTTACAATATCAACTGTTTGTTGCAGCTGCCATTTGTCATGCTACCAACGCAACAGAAGTCAAAATCGGTTGAATGGACAGAAAAAAAGGGTTTATTTAAATGTCTAATCTTATTTCAAATGGAGTATAGTAAGTTGTCGACATAGCTCACAGAATAAGCAAGCTGAAGTGGCAATGGGCCGGCCATATTAGCCGTAGAACCGATGACCGTTAGGGTAGACGTGTTCTTGAGTGGAGACCGCGAATCGGCAAACGTAAGGTAGGACGCCCTCAGGCTAGGTAGAGCGACGATATTCGCAGGGTGGCTGGTAGCAGCTGGATGTGAGTTGCCGAGAATCGAGCTGAATGGCGTGCAATTGGAGAGGCCTATGTCCAGCAGTGGACTGCTATAAGCTGATGCTGATGATGATGATGATAGGTATTTAGGTACCTAATCGTAGTAATTAGGTACAGTTAAAAAACCGGCCAAGTACGTGTCGGACCACGCACAATGAAGGGTTCCGTAGTTGGGATGAATTTATCCCAAGAACAAACTAAACTTTGTACTTAGTTGAAAAAAATGTTCTCCCATACATTGATGTACGTTACGGTCAATTCTCTAACTGCAAATTGTCGTCAGAGTGAAAACCTCGTATATGCGAAAAAGGCAACTACAGGAGGAACAAAAAACTGCGCCATGTAAATTTTATTACCACAGCTTATTCAAATATGTGTCTTTAAGTGTGCAATATTCGAACTCGTCATAGATAGCGTTACAGGTTGCAAAACTTTTTTTTTTTGTGTGATACTAGGAAGTGAGTTTTTTTTTTTATACCTTGCCCCACACTAGGAATTTCTCCTGTATCGTGGGTGCGTTTACAAACATTTAAACTCACATACACAAACAGCCAGACCCGGAACAACTAATTGTAGGTCATACATATATTTGTTCCGTGCGGGAATCGAACCCGCGACACGCAGCGCAGCAGTTGCAAGGTTTTCTTTACAAAAATGTAATTAAATAAAAAATGACCAAAATTGCATTTCCGAGACTCTAAGGCGGCGAAATGTAAGTACCTAAAAGAAAAAAAAAAACAAATTAACGATGCTGTGAAACCTTGCTTCTTGCGTTTCGTGATTCTATGTGTACGGGAAGTACCATAGGTTTAGATTTATTTGCGAGTATCAAAATCTGTGTCATAAACGTCCGTAGTTTTTATTGCGTTGATTTAGAGTTTTTAGAGCTTGATTTTTTTAAACTCCAAGGGACCGTAGACCTACGTATTTGATATTAATTGCAACTTGATACCTTTACGCGTTCCTGAGAAAAAAGGTCTTGATAGACAGACGGACGGACAACGAAGTGATCCTTTAAGGGTTCCGGTTTTTTCATTTTGAGGTACGGAACCCTAAAAAGACAGAATTAAGGAGCTTTCTGCAGTGCTCCCCACTGCAGACACACTGTGTTATGGTTTTGGGGTTTTTAGAAAGTTCCGTTAAATAGCTTATTCCGCCATTGACAAATTGTGGCCTGCGGGCACGAAACGACCGACGAAGATTGGTGGCCAGCGGCGGCTCGGCCGCATGCTTAATTGTTATTCAGAGGCAGGGAGTTTATGGTAAAGAAGGCATACAAGGGTCCAATAGCACCACTCCATTAAAAAAATTGTATCTCGTGACTGAGAAGGAATTATGAAAAAACGGATCAATTAGGAACCTCGGTAAGTGTGTCTAGAATTTTCTAATACCTTTTATAACGTTTCATATTGAGACACGAGGCAACAAAATTCAATCTAAAGAAAAGCGGCCACATTCCTTTAGATTATTATTATATTTAACCTGATAGATTGACCCGTGCAGCTGTTAGTAGCCACGAGCTCCTCAGTCCTAAAAGTTACAAAACCTTAGTCATCTATGAACTGCACAAATAGCTTGATGATGGTACCAAGTTCTATTGACAACGGAATCGTGTCTAATGAACAATGTAACTATCATTATTATTATTATTTTATTTTTATATATTTTACATATCTCGGGACCCTGGCGTCCCGGCCCTTTGGAAGGCGTACAAGGGGCCGAAGCCAACTCGTTAGCCCGTTAGACGCTTTTTAATTAAATGAGGCACCAACCTACGATTATCCCAGTACGCACTATGCAAGTGCACCCAAGGACAACCCCCGGTTGGTGTAGGACTATTGCAGGATATGGAAACAAAGATATTGGACTATGGGTTTGGGTGGTTAAAATGGACTGGTTACCTAAAACTATGGAAGGATTATGGCCCACCACACCTGATCAATGTTTTATTATAAGCGGATAAAATGGCAGGGGGTGACTTGCACACTCAATAATGGGCCCCTGGAAACGGTCGCTAGCACTTAGTGCTGTAGCAAAAAGGAGGCAACATATCCTGAGGAGTTTGAGGACTGGAGAGGTATTCCACGACTATCAGAACAATCTCAGAGCCCGGAAGATGGGCAAGATCCCTACCAGCACTTACTGGAATACTTCCTTCCTCCGAGCACGTTTGCTCTTGCGAATCTCCACTCAAGCCGGCCAATAAAGGCAAGAATGAAGTGGGAGCTCAGTTCCTCGTCAGTGTTCTCTCCAGCCGGCCAATAAAGGCAAGCCAGAGATGAGGAACATGACTTCTCCCGGGAGATAGGGTACGTGGGGTCGCCACTGCCGAACAGCTCGCCACATGCTGCCCTGCGGGTCTCTGTATCTCTCTTGGCTCCACACCCTAGATATGTCCCGGCAAAGTAAATTCTACCGCCACAGACCTAGAGTTCAGAGCGCGCAAGCCCCACCACGACGTTAACGTAAAGATACGGCGGTGGGTTTATTATTATTATCAGCAATATTTGAATCATTTTGCTGAACCTAACGTAATGTGGGCTATCGTTTTTGTGCTCACCAGTTGGTGCCACTGTTGGGTAAGGTCCTGTCAGTACTTTTATTTTATATGTTTTGGATATGTTTAAGTACTCATTACTTCATAAAATGTTTATTTTATTACATTTTAAATTCATTAAGCAGACAAATATTATTCTTCCTCCAAGTGCGACGAAATTAGATTCTAAGTTGTTACTTAAAATCTTAAGCCATAATTATTCAGGAATGGCACAATCTTTACAATAATTATAAATAATTAAGTAGTAGATAACAATTTGCGATAGGAAATCTCGCAAACAGTGAGCGTTCAGTTTTGTATTTGACATTTCTAGATACCTCACTCGACACGAGCGCCTCTAGCGGCGAACTCAAGCGCAATAGTCCTAATTAGATTTCACATTTTCAGTTGCGCTTGTTTTTCGGAACATTTCAGCGGTCACTCGGTCGTGTCGATGGCTGCCACGTCACGGGCATTGTCTCACGACGTGGCTCGGCGCGTAGGCCGGTTTTTTTCTCGTCTGGCGGCCGTCCAGGTGTTTTGGCGGTCTTTGTCAATGTTGAATTTATTAATACCCTACATTGCATTGTTTTTCATTCGAGGTTAGCGACATCGCTTAATTGTACGCCCTTTGTTCAAGTTATTTACCTTATCGTGTTTATAGCAAAATGCAAAATATAGTTATAATTCTTTTTCCCTCTTTAACTTTTCTACAAGCACTATTACTATTGTGCTTTGCCTAGGTTTTGTTCCCATAAAATTTAATGAAGTCAAATTACTTATTTAAACGTGATTTTTTGCTTTTATGCAGCTTTTAGTCACAGCGTCTGCTGCAAGAAGGTTTAAC
The DNA here is from genome assembly GCA_947523025.1 of Dryobota labecula. Lineage (NCBI taxonomy): Eukaryota > Metazoa > Arthropoda > Insecta > Lepidoptera > Noctuidae > Dryobota > Dryobota labecula. The sequence continues at coordinate 9,007,644 of OX383292.1, forward strand.
AGTGTCAATTGAAATTGCGTAACGTCGTCTGGTATTCAAAAAATGTAATTATTTGGGTGTTGGTAGCGGGTGATCAAAATAAATCCGGCATGCGAGTGTGTGCCAGATCGCATCAGCGTGCGCCGCCGCCGCTCGCCCGGGCAATGCGCGAGAGCACTGAGACTTACCGCTAACCGGTGTGAACCGGATAGATGTGCGACAATTAACACCTTCAGCTTTGAATCCCCCTTTTAACTCAACTGGGGTTTTGACTGGGCGTCGGTAGACTGTATTCTTTTTGTAATCATAATGAGTAACCTTAATTAAAGCAAGGTGCCTATCAATTTCACTTTTCTATTTGTAAAATTAGAAATACTGTGTACTTATCATCATCATCATCATCATTTCAGCCGAAAGACGTCCACTGCTGGACATAGGCCTCCCCCAAGCACCGCCACCTCGACTGGTTCTGTGCTTTCCGCATCCAGCGGATTCCTGCGGCTTTCATAAAGTCATCGGTCCACCTTGTGGGAGGCCTTCCAACACTACGTCTTTGTGCCCTGCCCATTGCCACTTAAGTTTGGTAATTCTTCGAGCTTTGTCGGCTACCTTGGTTCTCCTGCGGATCTCTTCATTTCTGATTCGATCACGTAGGGATACTCCAAGCATAGCCCTCTCCATCGCCCTTTGGGTGACTTTTAGCCTTCTAATAAGGCTCATTGTGAGCGACCACGTTTCAATGCCATATGTCGTCACTTATACTCCATTTGAAATAAGATTAGACATTTAAATAAATCTTTTTACAGTTTGTTCAACCGATTTGGACTTCTATCCCATAGAAATAAGGATGGCATTAAAAGCAAAAAAGTGGTTACAATACCAACTGTTTACTGCAGCTGCCATTTGTCATGCCGCCAACGAAATAGAAGTCAAAATCTGTTGAACGGATTGTAAAAAGCTTTTTTTTTAATGTGTAATATTATTTCAAACGAACGACTTTACAAAGTTATATTATGAAAACGATTTGTTGTTTCTAAAGAATGAAAAATTAAATTGGAATAAATTCTGAAATAGGTACAATTTTCCTGTTTATTACCTTGCTGTAATGACTTACTCAAGACCTATGTTAATTTCTGTCTGCCAATTAGATTTGGTATTTAATTATCTATGTAACATTAACTTATTTATCTTTTAATTTAATGAGGGCAGTAGAATTTACTATCATTACATACATATTTAAGTTATTTATCGTGGTTTAAGCTAGACAACTATAAATAAAAGAAACATGTGGGTCATAAAAATTAAAAGATATTATGAATCAGTGTTTTTTCCCCGTTTGTATGCCTTATTTCTGCGGTCGACCCAAGGATTTGGCTTCAAACTGGAATGCATTGAACCAGCTTTAAATGTCAGTTAAATATAATTTACTAGAATTATTTTTGTCATCTAGTAACTATTTCAGAAATGTCCTTGCGATGTGTCACGCACTGAAAAACAAATATTTGTAATTTACGTATTAGAAAGAATATTTGTCTAAGCATCTATACTCTATACAAAATAAATAAAATAGAAATGTCTGTTTGTAATGTTAAAATAACAGCTTTTTACTATACCCAAAGTCTCTAATTCAGATAATTTATGTAAACAAAGTAATGTCAAGAAATGTAATTGTCAAAATGACAGGACAGTGGTGCAAAACATTTTATTATTAACAGCTTTTGTAAATAATCATCGATAAAATTAAAGTGAATTAATTATAAGAACTATGCAAACAAAATGCCGTTGCCAAACAATGTTAATTGTAGTGTGTCGAAGACACGGTATATGATAGTCATAATCAGCCCTTTTAAGCCCAGTGCTAGACGTAGGCGTCCCAAAATCGATTTCCAATCGAAACAGTTTATACCCGTTTTCATTCAAAATGTGGCTAGTTATGCTACTTACAATATGAATCTATTTATGAGAGTTGTAATATTAGTGTTGTAGAAGATGTTAAAAATTTGAAAATGTTTGGATCTCCTGCATTGTTACCAGTATCATAAAATATTTTATACCAGAAAATCTCCTTTTATTAATAACTTTGTTTAAAACCGAAAATTTATAAAAATTATTACGGTATGATTACTTTTTAATTATTACTTCTTAAAATCAGTACTTAAAATAAAACAGAACCTCTTTTTTCGCAATTTTATGTGAATTACCATTACGAAGATATTTTTTTGTTATGTTATCCCCTTTGTTTACATAAATTATCTGAATTTGAGACTTTCGGTATAAATGCATAATTATGCAAGTATACGCGGCACTAGTAACAGAAAAAAAAAAAACGATTTTTTTAAATGTTTTTCTATTTGTCTGTTTGTTCCGAATAATCTCCGAAACGGCTGTACCGATTTTGACGGGACATTCACTGGCAGATAGCTGATTCTGTTTTCATTTTAGAACGCGACACGCGGGTAAAGCCGCGGGCAGCTGCTAGTTTACTAATATAATGTAAACATTTGTTAAAACATCTCAATATTTAGTCAAAATATTTCTAGAACTCAACAAGAAACGAAACTGTGAAACCTTTCATACTGAGAGAGAGCTATGGTAGAGACCCATGCAGTAGGTAGACCCTTAATTATTTTTGCAATAAATAAATTTCTTCTTAAGCACTACCTAAGTATGCCGCTAAGTGAATGGAGAATACAAAACGATACTTTGTATAGGCGGATGCATCGCGTAGCACGGCCGGTGTTTCTAGCCGCGAGCTAGCGATGTGCTTGTGCAGATCCACACTAACGTAGGCTATCGACAACAATGTCGATTGTCTAATGAATATATTGCAGTTATAGTTTATTATTCAATTTGTCAACCGTTTTAACCCGGTTGGAAGACCCATGTGAAATAATGTTTATTACTCATCTCTATTTTCCCATATTGTTTAAAAAATGTTATTTACTTCATAATATTTTGTTTTTAGAAAAATGTTGTTTATTTATATTATAATATTATTATTTGTATATCGTTTATTATTTATTTTATTTTGCAGGTCCCCACAAAAGTTTTAATACAATAATAAATGGAAGAATCGATAACTTTCTGATTTAGTCAATCATTAGCGTATGTAAACTAAATCGCTTTTGCACAGAACAACGATAGAGCCCGGTGTTTTCGTGTGAGTTGTACGGTGCTTGGTAAATGCGCGTTGTGTTTGATGCGATAAGGTTTATAATTGATTGTGTAGTAAGTTTTGATTTATGAATTGCGAGTGTGTGCACGACTTCGTATCTATTGCTTTTACTGAACTGCATGTTTATTTGTGGCGAGTGGCAGGGACAGACTGGAGACATCGGGTTTCTATACATTTTCAGCTGCCGGGCATATCTCCTACTTTCTTATATCTATGATTCCAACTAACGATAATTTTCTACGTACCTAGGTTTATGATTCCTAGTAGCAACCAACAATATACCTATGTATTACGAGTATACTAACACTTATAACCTAGTCTGTTAAGATCGCGTGACTAAACTGTAGTGAATTGCAAACTTTACAATACTTAGGATTCAAAACGAATACTTTTGCCTTTGATACTATCAACTCGTAGTCAACTATGTTACTACTGACTGGGAATAACAAGTTCTATAATTGTTATACCCATGCTGCTTTGAGTTTTATATAACTACTAGCTGCTACCCGCGGCTTCGACCACGTAGCTTTTTCTATAATAACAGTAGCCTAAGCTATTCCTTATAACATCAGCTATCTGCCAGTGAAAGTCCCGTCAAAATTGGTTCAACCGTTTCGGAGATTAGCCAGAACAAACAAACCGACAGATAGACAAAAAAAAAGAAAAGTTTTTTATTATAAGTTCCGTATTTGCATTTACTAAAAAGCAGACAAACAGACAATTCAATTTTATTTATTTGTATCTATAGAAGATAACTGAATATTTATCGTTCAGGGTTTGTGTCAATGTCCCTTGTGCAAGCAACACAATGGAACAAAGTGTTGGAAAATGGGCATATAAGAGGATATTAAGAGTAGTTCAGCACTAATTCAAAATATATCGGAAACGCTGTTCTGTAGGTACATATTTTCTTAGCGACTCTACAATCGTGGCTTTTGAAAGATGGACAGAAATACCGCTCAGTACAAGACATTGATGCTTGGACATGTACAAAGTATCTACGACTATTACACTGATCAAAATCATATGGATACAAGGCGTTTGCCCGGTGGGAGTTCGCATCGAAAAACTGAGGAACTTTCATACAAACTTTCATTCCATATTTTACCCCTTTAGGGAATGAATTAACTGTACCAGTTAATTCATTTCGGTGCTTTTGATCAGAGCATAGAATAGAATAGAATAGAATAGAAAGATGTTTATTTCCCTGGTTCGTATGTTACATTATGTCCACAGGTCGGTGGTGTATTCGGCCTGTGGGTGTGTCAGCTACTTACAGTCTACCATGTTTGTCTGAAAGTGATCTATATAAGTGTCGTGTAGTGTGTGTTGTGAGCTTGTTAGTGTGTACAGAATTAATTTATATAAACTTATAATGTTGTTTAATGATCAGAGCATGCCCCACTTGCTGGAGTGTCCTAAGTGCCCGATCACCTGCACCTCGGATGACTTAAATAATGACTGATAAATAATAAAAAAAAAAAATATATATATATATATATATATACTAAGAAGAGTACTATCGACACGAAAAGAAGAAGGGAATGAATTTTCGAAAAGCTTTTCTTAATGCTTCCATTTATTCTATAATGTGCTCTTTGAAGCTTCAATACCTTGCGGTCCCGCAGTGAATTTAAGATTTTTAATATTCACAGTTTACAATTTTTTATTGCATTCTATAATGTTGGTCAAACAGTTGGTAGACTTAAAAAAGATGGAACAGATATGGAGCCTGTTGGGCACAGCATAGTAGGAGAGTGGAGGAAGAGCGTTTATTTGTGTTTATATTATTTATGTATTCTAGTAATATTTTTTTTTTTTTATTACTACTTTTTCTTCTTCTTCTAATATTTAATATATATTTTGGCTTTGTCTCTTTAAGTTATAAATTTTACCTATTATTATTAAGTAGATGGTATCATCATTTCAGCCAAAAGACGTCCACTAGTAGGCGCGGGCTTGCGGACGGTGAGGTATAGGCAGCTCGCCGTCCGGTAAGGACCAGGCCCGGGTCGACGGCGCGTTGTGTTCCACGCGCGCTTCTAAGAGATGTCAGCACGCACTGACGGGGTTCGCCGGGACCGGTGCCAGCCAGGGTTGCGGGTTTGTCCGAAAGGGATATCGTGGCCCTGGCACACAGGCAACTGAAGGAACACGGGTGGGTTTTAGCACAGTATAAATATTTATATATTGTGATTTTAGTCAGTAAAAGTCTGACACGCCCTCCCGCTCCGCCCAGAGCGGGAGAAGTTAGTTTACCACCAAAAAAAAAAAGAGGACCATTCATAGTTTTATAGAGCATAGGTACTACATACGCATAGGATCACGGTCCCCGTGATCCTCATAAAAAAAAATGCGGAGATTTAGGACACTATTTTCTTTCGGTTTGTTTTTATACTTCTTTTATAAATTCTTCCGTATTTTTTTTTTTTTAATAAAATAATCTTTTGTGGCCCGCTGGGGCCCCCTTGAATCGGGGGCCACATGGGACCGCATTGGTTACATTGGCATAGCTACGCCACTGTAATTAAAATTGCCTATATCGCATGACTTTCTTCAATAGCCGCGTTCACGACCTGAAACTTAACTAAGATCATTAGGAAATTATTACTAATGATGATTTTTATTAGGGAATTATTCGTTCCGTGCGAAGCATGTGTGGCGTGACTATGTACGATAGGCTGAATAATTATGTGATAAGGCAGCGGTGCGGTTTAAAAGAAGATGTAGTGACATCAATTTAAAAGAGTAGGCTTCGATGGTTTGGTCATGTTTAGAAGATGAATGAAAGGCGACAGACAAAAGGTTATAAGGCAGATGTGAGTGGAAACGCCGGGAGGGGACGCTCTAGGAGGACATATAGTGACCTAATTGGGGATGTTCTCCAAAAAGGTCAGTTGCGTAGTACTCGCAACCAGCGTGCGTGTATGACTAGATTAATGAACGTAAACGAATCAAGGAGCGTATGTCAGGAGCGTAGCAGATGGCGTTCTATAGTTTTTTAGACGTATGAGGAACAGGGTGTAAAGTTCACTCATACTCTACAGTAAAAGGAGGATCCTCTGACCAGACGGGTATTGTGTCTGGTGGGCAACTGCCCAACGGTTGATGTCGGGATGCTAGTCGCGCGGTAAACTCTGATAGCGCGATGCAGGATTTGTGACGTTAGGTCTTTGATACGTAGTTCGCATGTGGCGTTGTTTACACCGCCACATTACTCCCCTCCGGAGACCGGAGGTCGATAGTGGGCTGTGTCAGTGCATATGATGCTTACCAGGGCCAGTTGTGATTCCAGTGAGTCGGAACCGGGTGCCGCATAGTTAACGGTGAGTCGGAACTGTCTGCGGTGATTCCCGAGTGAGTCGGGGTGGCGCTGCGTTTGTTGATCCAGTGTGTCGGACGTCATACAGCGCCGGGTTGAGGCTGACAGCTGGCATCGACCAGGAGAGCGTTGAAGGGCTCTGCTTGTGGACCGGCCGAAAGTGCAGTGTGCTGTGCCAAGGTTGCTGCTGAGGCTGAGGGTGATAACCAGGTATGCGCGTTCGCTGCATGCTGGTGGTCAGGATACCCGTTGAAGCCGTGGGTGCTGGCTGGCTGTGTGACTCGCCGCTCGAAAGCTGGAGGAAGTGATGAATGACGTCACGCTGAAGTAGTTGCACGAAGGCTGCGCTAATGCCCATGTTCGGGGTCACCAATTTAGAGGTATGAGGAATAGGGTGTAAAGTTCACTCATACTCTATAGTAAAGGGAGGATCCTCCGACCAGACAATATTGTGTATGGTGGGCAACTGCCCAACGGTTGATGTCGGGATGTTGTATATGCTAGTCGCGCGGTAAACTCTGATAGCGCGATGCAGGATTTGTGACGTCAGGTCTTTGATGCGTAGTTCGCATGTGGCGTTGATGATACCGCCACAGTTTCTGCCCCCATGGGAAGAGGCGTCAGTTCATGAGTTATATTTGTGAATGTATCAATACGTAAACATCTGCTGCTGAACACCTCTATCCGCTATCTAAATTGATAATTTCATGCGTTTAATAACCAGACAAGAGGACGGTCTATGTATCTTTTCATACAAACTGAAAATCAATATTGTGCCATGATACGATCTTCAAAGCAGACGTATCTACTTGTTAGTCGATGTTGCATGACCATAAAGTTGGTAGTGACGTTATTTTCATGGAGTGAGGACACGGTCTCTACGCATAAGAAACTCGGTCACGGCATGTCAATACGATGCAGTCCTTTATTTCAAGAAGTAGGTTGTTGGGGAATCTTTTGATTGACTGTTTTATATTAAGGCCCAGATATATGCCAGTGACCTTGAGTCGTTAGCTTGCATGTTCTGTACTGAGCTCACGCAACGCGTCGTACGTCCAGCCAGTTATAGGACTCGTCCATCCAGGAGCGCTGTCCCGAATAAGACGCATTATAAAGAATATATGTAATATATATATTATATAAACCTTGTCCTGACAATAACGAACACAAAAAAATATGAATTATCCAATTTAATGCAGTCGTTCGGAAGTTACATACATTTCGGCGATTCATTTTTATTTATATAGATTGTTAATCATACATACGTCACTGACGTTACTCGCGAACCCTTTCACTGGTTTTGTCCTTGACAATGGCTGGTATTTGAACCATTTCGCGTGTTTACTTAAATTACCTTAGAATTTTCTAACTTAAGTCTATGTTGCCCATAAATTACTTGATGAATAACTTGTGTGTATGTGGAAAATATTATGTTAGTAGGCTACCTATACTCCATTTATTACTTATTACCATTTATTATTTATTACTGAATGGACAGGTCCACTCAATCTGTGTGGTTCTTTCTTCAAAAGACCATTTCAGACACGTCTACATGGTCTTCATATGATTTGACCAAGATTATGTCTGGACTTTAAAAGAGACTGTGACCTCTGAGTTTGTTTCGGTCTTTCTTCTCAGAGTAGTCAGATACGAAATGCCGACCTCATCTAGTTTTAAAATATGACTGACGTGTAAAAGTGTTTGTAAAAACCTACTTACAGAAATAAAATCATTTATTATTGATTTGATTATTTAGACAAATAACGGCTTAATAACGACAGTTATTGTGTAATATTGTTGAAATTACTGCACTTTAGAGTTATTTTTTTAATGTAAATGGTAAATAGACAGTGCTTTGTATTTATCTATTTATTTTTATTTTTTTATACTCTTTACCTCGGAACTCCGTCGTTTATAAACGGATTTGAAAAAAAAAAAATATATATTGTTTGCAAGGATATATTATGTACTTCCAGATTGGTCCCATTTTTATCAGAATCTAGTACCGATTGTCGGATCCATGAGGAATTGAGGGAACGCCTTAAATATTAGGTTGGGGAAAAAGTCTTTGAAAATGTGTGATTTTCATTTGTTTTTCGTACTGTCAAGATGAGTGAATCTAATGAAGAAATTCGATACATTTTAAAATTTTACTACAAAAAAGGTAAAAATGCAACGCCAGCCGCGAAAAAAATTTGTGATGTTTATGGACCTAGTGCAGTGTCTGTGAGAGTAGCATAAATTTGGTTTAAGCGTTTTCAATCCGGAAATTTTGATGTTAAAGATGCACGTCGCTCTGGTCGCCCTATTACGGATAAAATGGATGTCATTTTTGAAAAAGTGGAGCAAGATCGGCATATCAGTAGTTACGACGTAGCTGAAGAACTGGGAATTGACCACAAAACAGTTTTGGCACATTTGAAAAAAACTGGGTACACAAAAAAGCTCGAAATTTGGGTACCTCACGAGCTCACTGAAATAAACCTAATGAACCGTGTACTCATTTGTGATTCTTTATTACGACGTAATGAAACCGAACCATTTTTGAAGAAGCTGATAACTGGTGATGAAAAGTGGATCACGTACGACAAGAACATGCGAAAAAGGTCGTGGTCAAAGGCCGGTCAGGCTTCACAGACTGTGGCGAAACCCGGGTTAACTCGCAACAAGGTGATGCTGTGTGTGTGGTGGGATTGGAAGGGCATTATTCATTATGAGCTGTTGTGAGCTGTTGTAAGCTGTACAGAAGGGGTGTGGTTTTTCATCATGATACCGCTAGACCTCACACATCTAAGCCACTCAGAAAAAATTAAGAGAGTTTGGGTGGGAGGCGTTAATGCATCCGCCGTATAGTCCTGACCTTGCACCTTCAGATTTCCACCTGTTTCGGTTTCTTCAGAATTCTTTAGGCAGTGTCAGGTTAACATCACGAGAGGACTGCCAAAACCACTTGTCGCGGTATTTTGATCAGAAGTCCCAAAATTTCTATAGCAATGGGATCATGTCCCTACCTACAAGATGGCAAAAAGTTATCGAACAAAATGCTACCTACATACTATAGTTAAATGTAAATAAACTATATTAAAAAATGTTTAGAATTTTCTTAAAAAATGCGAATAAACTTTTTCCCCAACCTATTATTATAGGCATACAAATACCGATGTTTGTATTTTCATAAACAACTCAAGCATTTGCATTCAGCAAGCATCATTTGATGAAGTAGAACTGATGAAGAAGACCACAGATGGCCACCGGAACTCCTCAATGATAAGTATTTCACGGGTGGCGATAAGATATTTCGATTAAGATAGGTTAGCTATTATGAAGCAAATTTAAATAAACTATTGTGATGAAAATGGTAACATCTAACTGATCTGAAGATGAAGCCGGGAGGTATGCATCGGAACTTCGTAATAAAACAATGTATCCGAGCCGTGTTTGCTTATTGGACGTGTCATGAGTTGCACTCGGGCTTAAATGGTTTTTTAACCTATTTTTATTTACTTTACTTGGGTAGTTTTTGAGTTAGCTTCAATAATATGTATTTAATCTGCTTCATAATCTTGTATCACTGTTGTTTGTGCGGTGTAGCAAGTAGTGGTAATCGAATTGTTGTGGTGTAGATAGCATACATAAGAATTGAAAAATAAAAAACTTTTTAACAAAGAAACAACTGACTTAAAAAAAAAAAATGGAAAATTTTTTAATATTGGTAGTCGGTGGCAAAAAACGAAAATACAGAACCAAGGACACCAAGTTCCGAAATTAAAGTTATTTTAGAATGTTTGTGTTTTTTTTTGAAGTCGGTTGTTTTCTTATTAAAAAGTTTTTTACAAAATATTTTTTTATGCTTAGTGTTTGATTCAGATTGCCCGATACGACATCGGTGCCGGACGTCGGTAGAGAGATCCGATATCCGATACCTTATTGAAAAGTTCAATATTTGAAATTTTTCTCTCCGCATACAAAATGAATCGAATTTATATTTTCGTCGTCCAATGTCATATTTCTCCATGGCTAAATAAAGGCAGACCTTCCGTGTATCGCTGGCAGTCGAGCCCGCATTGATTCACCAAAACTGAACTTTAAAATTCTACGTTAGTAGCCTCACTGACATCTCGCTGACACGAGGCTCAAATCAGCTTATTGATTTTGTTTAATTTTAAAAGATATTACTATTTAAACCTTCATTCGTAAGTCGTTTGATGACGCATTAACCAAGGCTTAGGTATGTGCAACTATAATATTTATTTTATGAGAGCTAAGCAAATCAATAAGCTGATGTGTGCACGAGGTAATCCGGCAGAGAATCAAAGTTGTCAACATAGCTCACAGAATAAGCAAGCTGAAGTGGCAGTGGGCTGACCATATTAGCCGTAGAACGATGACCGTTGGGGTAGACGTGTTTTTGATTGGAGACCACGAATTGGCAAACGTAAGGTAGGACGCCCTCAGGCTGGGTGGAGCGACGATCTTCGCAGGGTGGCTGGTAGCAGCTGGATGAGAGTTACCAAGAATCGAGCTGAATGGCGTGCAATTGGAGAGGCACGTGCCACCCACTGCTAATAGGCAAGTGGGTACCTATAGCAGTCCACTGACTGCTATAGGCTGATGATGATGATGAAGCAAATCAATGGTATGTTTACAACGCAGGACCAGCCCTTCCAAGCTGTGAGGTTGCCATTCATTGTTTAGTCATTGACATAAATTGGGTAGATTAACAAAGAACTCATCATGATGCACCGCATACAGGCAACTCGTTATATTGAAGTTTAATCAGGAGCAAGGGCGTAGCTAGGATTTTGTTAAGGGGGGTCAGGTGTAGACAAACCAAGAATATATCTAAGGTAAATGCTGCATGAGCAACGGGTTACGTTAAAAATGAAAAACAAAGTATCAATCAGTGAATTTATTTTACAAAAAAGTAGTCGACGAGGTTCTTCACAAAACCGTTTTAACACCTCTAGATTCAATTGTATCCTTAGTTTTTTGTACTATGGTTTGGTGTACACTGAGCATGCATAGGCCGTTCAAACGGTTTTTTACATCTCAGCCATGTTTTAACACGACGCAGGGTAGAAAAGGACCTCTCTATGTTACTTGTAGTTACAACTACGTTTTTGTTTATTAATAGGCTACCTACGTAGGTACTTTACGGTTTGTGAGTTTTCCTGCATCTTCTAGGGGGGGCAGCTGCCCCCCTGCCCGTACCTCGCTACGCCCTTGACCAGGAGGGACAAAAAAAATCGCAGAAAGTTTTACTACTATCCTTTACTTTGTTTGGTACGTCACAAAGAAGCCGTTAATGAAACGCGGGCTACCCTGACGCTTGGCAATGTCTCGAAAAACTAAGTGGGCACTTGGAACCCATGGCTTTAGAGTTTCAACCTCAAACGGTACGAACATTATAAGTCCCAATAAGATTGGAGTATTTGCGCCGTTTGGGCTTTTCCGCACCTGCAGCTGCCGCCCCAGCACAGCAGAGAACGTCTTTTATGCTGGCGTGTATTGCTATCCGGCCTGCGCTCCTACTGCAGGATAGACCATGATGTCCGAGGCAGTCGACACCATCACCGCATTGGCAGTGATGCACACCCACACAAGGAGCGCTCAGACGCAGACAAGTAGCGAGCCGGAAGGTGGTGTCACCCAGCATAGAGCCTATGTTGGATGACGATAACGCCTGAAGCTAGAGGCCTGATTCCCATGCACCCACATCCAGCAGGCGGGAACGCTTAGTAGTATTGGTGGACGTATTTATTTATTTAAACTTCATGTACAATAGTGGTACATAGGCGGACTTAATGCCACAAGGCATTCTCTACCAGTCAACCTTAAAAATAAAAATAATGTCTAGAATACTAACTTCTTGATTACGAGAATTCATATAGTTTTATTGATACTAATACACATATACAAATAAAATAAACTAATAGATATTTTAACAAATACCACCTAATAATAATTACTATGACGAGACTATTATTTGAGAGTTATTTAGTCTGACTTATGTAGTGGTTACGAACTTTTAAAAGTAAATTTGTTTTTAGCCTTTTTAATGCCAAAAGGTAGCGCGTTCCAGAGCTTTATAGTAGAGATACCTAGCGTAAGAATTTGACATAAAACCGGTACGGTGTGAAGGAATTTGGAGAAGTAGATTCTTGGAAGCTCGTAGGTTACGACTATGAGAACTGCCCAACACTTTGAATTAATTTTACCTAATTTTAGATAATTGGGAGCACATGGATCGGTCATAACCGTGAAGAGCAAGCAGAGAGATCAGAGGGATCTCATGAGTCGGATAGGCAACCATTTAAGCTGAGAACGGGAGGAAGAAATGTGATCGTATTAATAAGATTATTCGGTAAAACACATTTCGCCATATTTTGGCATGCAAATATTAATATTTAGGTAACGTGTTAATTTGAATAAACAACAATATCTTCAGTGGAGGAAACGTTAAATTATTGTTAAAAAGATGCATTTGCCACAATATAAAAACGATTACCCTTTTAAAAATTAAGTCTAGATTGATTACAAACAGATTGTATCTACACATGTACATTAACAATCTACTATTGTATCCAAGCGCGTATTTTGCTACAATCTACAATCGCTTAAGAAACCATTAATGACCATTCTTTAGCGGTTTCTTGAGCGATTGTAAAACGAACCATTGATTCCTATTTTTATTTTATAGTCTGATTATTAATGGTTTCTGTTGCTTATCATTTTTATCAGCCAATAGGTAGCAGAGCATACCTATTAGGTACCTATTAGGTATGCTCTGCCTATCACCAATTTGGAATATCTGAAATCACGTAAGCACACTTCCGTCAATCGGTCAAACAAGTTTTACAAATGTTTTTTTATTCATTATGATTTGTCAGTTGATGCTTTAAAGGAGACCATGTTAAGGTACGCTGGTCACTTGTTTTCTGATTAGTATCCGAAATCTAGAAGAACACGCCTACCTAGGATTATACAATGGTTCCCAAGTCGTTTGAATGAAGTCCAAATATAGCGAACAACAGACAAAGCAATAAATCACAATGTCAGATACTGCGAGCTCTATAACCGGCTTTCTAAAATTAGAATACTTAGGTAACTATATTAATATGTAAATGTACGTTGTTAAAGAAAGCGTACATGCAAAATAATTTGATGTGCTATTTTTATTATATTATCCATTAGTTTACTCAGCTGACGGGTAGGTCATGGTTTTATTACTCCCTAGGCGTTCGATATGACCAAGGTTTGGCGTGAAATATTGTAATTAAAATCGTTAATATCGGTCTATGACATAGGGCCTCATAAATATGAACTCATTTTTCCAAATCTGTAGGTAGGTTGACATGTTCAAACTATTTCGCAGAAACAAAAGTTAACATTATTACGATTATTTTTATATGAGGTGACATTAATAGGTTGAACAAACTTTAAGGCTTTGACACACTACTGATGAAACTTCCGCAGTAAAGGTCTGCGTGTGATTTTCGCCAAAAAGGAGTCCAAGGACGTTCGTTAATGACTTACGCAGGTTACTGCGTGACTGCGATCAAGGCTCTTTTGATTCACTAGTTATTTGTTGCTGCCCCTAGCACCGTTTACGTTTGCCATTTGCATGGGTATATCTCTTTTGGTATCTTTGGGATTGCTCGTTCCAAATGGTAGACCAAGGGCCGAGAGAGAGGCTGTTTAAAGTCCCGGTGGCTCGTACAAACTTTTTAATGTTTGCACCGGTGGGGCGTGCAATAAAGATACTCAACAGCGTCTCTCTGCGATTGGATATCCTTGCTTGCTCTTTGGCGGAATTCCAGAGTGTGACACTTACGTAACTTATTGTCCTCTGTATGAATGGTGATGGTACTTGGGACTTGTTAATAGGTGTACGCGTTAATCGACAGGTATAAGAAACCTGTTAGTCAAAATAGGACAGTTTAAAAACATTTAATTTTTGTTGGTGGTGGTATCTGTTAATGGGTTTTTGTGTGACATCCTCGAGTGTGGTAATTGTGACTACATTGTTGTATTGGGTTCGCACCTGTAAAAACAAATGTAAGTGGTAAAAGTGAATAAATAAATAAATATTATAATTACTATTACAGGCTCAACTGGTAAGTACGTACTCTTGTTTATTTTTGGAGTTACTCTTTTGATTAGAAGTAGCTTTATTTTGAGACAGTAGCGAAAACTTTACCCTTTGGGCCTCGCCTCAATCGGGTAAAATAATAATAATTACCAGAAAATGGCTAGTTTTTGGAAGTTCATAATTGAGACTGTCGGTCATGCATGTGCAACGTGGACGATTTTGGACCGAGAAAGACAAAGGGTTGATGCATTTGAGACACATGTCAAATGCATCAACCCTTTGTCTTTCTCGGGCCAAAATCGTCAACATTCGTCTCCAGCACCACAGTGCTGGAGACGAATGTTGAGAGTACCGTGGACTGCCAAACGCACCAATGCATCGATCTTAACCCAGCTTCGAAAAAAAACTCGCTTGTCGACCATATGTCAACAATGCATTCTCTCCTATTTCAGCCACATAGTACGCAGAGGCGATGAAAGTTTGGAAAAACTGATTGTGGTTGGGAACACCGAAGGCAAACGATCGCGCGGTCGTTTACCAACACGGTGGACCGATCAGGTGAAGGAATCATCGTCCTCTAAATTCTACGCGGTGATAAGGGATGCGCTGAACAGAAACCAGTGGAGGCGGATCATCCGCTCCAGATGCAACTCCGATGCTGACCACGATACTCAGACATGAGGGACCGACCACAGAGAGAGAGTCATGCATGTCATCATAATCAGCCTCCTCTCTTCGAGAAGGAGTGGGCTGTAGGTAATCTACCACGCGGGCCTAGTGTGGGTCGGTGTCAAATCAAAATATTATATTTATCTTGAAACCGAGACACGATATCGGGCCACTTAGAAACACAGACATTCCCTATTTATTGGGAAAAAAACTAAGGACAAGTGCTGGCCAATCAGGTCGAAAGTAAAATTTCAACAAATTCTAAAGAAGCGATAAAGTACTAAATCTGATTTACCTACATAATTAGGACAAACTAAAATAAACTATTGACTACTACTATTATTATTAACTATTTATTATTTTAACATTAACTAATTATTACATTTTATTAGTATTAATAAATTAGTAGTATTTATTATTTAATTTTATTTAATTTCATTTCATTTCATTTCATTTTAGCTGAGGATAATTTAGGAAAAGATAATATCAACGTACCTACGCTATAAAATGAAACTAACAGATCACAATCTACGCTAATAGAAACAAACTTGGCGTAGGTAATCAGCTTTATTTATTTTCAACACTAAACTTCGTTCGGTTTTCAGGAAAACTCACGACACAGCGCCATCTATTAAAATTTTACTAAAATACGCAATGCGATAGCGGACTCGACTACAGACGAACGCCAGCTCGGCTTTTCCGACTCTAGACTCAATTCGAGCGCTATTCCGCTTCGTGTTTTTCAAGTATACCACAAGATGGCTGCTAGAGATAACAATGGAATATCTCCCAGGGATGTTTACATGCTTCAAGTTTCAGGCGTAAACAAACGATAACTTTGTTCGAGTGATTAGCATAATTCTAATTAGATTAACACTTACAAATTGTTGAAGCATGCAGTTTATTCTATTTACAGTTTAGAGTAGCTTCATTAACCAAGTAGACTTAGGGGTTTATTCATAAACGTTGCTTAAAGTTAAGTGACGTTCAAACGTCAAAAATGTATGGTTAAATCGTCGCTTATCATTACTTAACTTTAAGCAACGTTTATAAATAAACCCCTTAAATTTTAATGATATTATTACTTCGGATTAAGTAGTATGATTTTATACCTTAAGTTTTTTTCAGGGTTCAGGGGAAAAACGAAACTCCTACAGAACCACTCGTGTGTCTGTCTGTCTGTCCGTCTGTCTCACAGCCAATTTGCTCCGAATATCATTATATTCGGACCGATTATGTTGAAATTTGGTATACATATGAATTAATAAAGTATATAAATTAATTTTGAATTGCTTCACTTGCGGGGGACAAATTAGAAAACTATAAACAAAAAAAAAAACATTAAATGAAAGGGTTTACTGTGTTTAGGTTTTATTTTTTTTTAATGATTTTAAAATAAATAGGTTTAAGTTATTTTGTTTAAATTGACCATCCCACACCCCCCATAACCTGATCTCCGAAACTATTGAGCTAACATTTTTGGAAAAAAATGCAGAAAATGGTTTTATACTTACAAATTACTGGAAAACTTAAATAAGAAGTCTATGGTCTTAAAATCAGGTGGTAAATCTCTCAATATTGTGGGTACAAACTTACATTTGCAGTTGGAATGTATGGCAGAACATCTTTTACAACTACAATGTTATGTTAGTTCTTGGGATAAATTCATACCAACATCGGAACCCATCTTCTTAAATCTTTAATAGTATTCCGGGGCCTATTAGAATAATTACGGATATGAAAAAACTTCAAAAGTATCTCCATGAACTGTTAGTAGACAAGTGCTACTACTTTTTAAAAGACTTCCTATCAGACAAATCACTTCTCCAATACAGTCCCCCTTAGTCATAATGCGTTCAGTGTCCCACTGATGTGTACCTACCTAAATTCGATCGTTTTGATTTCTTTTTTTTTTAAATATTCTATGTAAATTCTCATTCTTATTCTTCTTCGTGTGTGTTTCTATTGTCTGCCCTAAGGGCGGGACATAGCTGATCACAATAAAAAAAATTAAGACCTGTATTGTGTACCTACTTATGATCCATAATAAAGATATTGATTGATTGATTGATTGACCCTTGATTGTGCGTGGTTCGACACGCACTTAGCCGGTTTTTTATTCTATAGTTATATAGTATTCTTACCTTCGTTAAACTAAGTGCTCATAGTCATAAACTAGAGAACTAATACAGGTATGACTAATAGCATCAAGTCTCACATGTTTTTGAGTAAAGTGTATAAAAGCCTACCTACTACACCTTAACCCAAATACTGTGAACAAATTACCATTTAACATTAAATTAATTATAATGAAAGTCAACTGACGTGTAAAGTCGCATCAAAATATTTGTTGATCACTACGTATAATTTCCGTGTCCGGCCGAATTGCTGTTCAATTTGCTGCGTTGCGAGTGGTCGGCGTAAATTTACACTGGCGAGCAAATATTTACCCACCCGGCCGGTCGGTAGTTCGCCGCTGAAAGCCAGTGTCACATCGAGTCGACCCCTTGTCCATTCAGCCTACAAATACTGATTGAATTTTCATAAGCTGGCACGCCTTTGTACACCGTGCCTTTGAATTTGCACATTCAGATCCGGAATTGGAGATTTTTTAAATCTCCAATATTGTAGAGGTTTCTTGTAGCACAAATCGTACAGATCGGATAATCGGATGCGTATTTACCTAAAGTTGAGGTGTTGGCTATTATGGAATGTACTTTTGTATTGAAAAAATCCCGCGATTCCGGGATCGACGAATTTAGAGTTTTGATTATAGAATCGAATGTCTATTTATTTACGTTCAGGTGTCGGCTAATATGGAATGCACATGTATAGATCGTAAAAATCTCGAGATTTCGGAATTGATAAATTTACTAATTTTTGACAATAGAATTGAATGATAGCTATTGTGTAAAGTTAAATAATACAACATATTTAGAGGTGCTCTTACACGGGCAATTTTTTGAACAATTATTGCTCGGCAACACTAATGAATCCATCTGGATCAACTAAATGGAACAATCTGGAGCAACAACAATAAAATGGGGCAATTGTTTCGGGAATATTGCTTCTAATTGCTCCATATATTTCACATATCCCAATGTCACCATGATATGAGTTGCCAAACATCCAATCGGTTTGGAAATTTTTAGTCAATTTTCTTTCTATCTCGTTTGTACGTACAATCTGTGGTATAACTACATCTCGTTTTTGCAAGAGGAATCGGCAGGCTGCGGGGGCAGCGGGGGAGTGCGCCGCCGCTGCCCCTGCCGCCATTTTCTTTCTTTCTACGTGCAGTGCAGTACAAGTGTGTCGTCGGTGTATTGACTTGTATTGCCTAGTTTTTTAAGTTCCTCCATATTGCATGGTATTGTTTGGCCGTATAACTGGCAACAGGTTGCTACATGTTAAATTGCCGGATGTAGTCGTGACGCCATAGTTGACGAGAATTGACCAGGATTGAGCAATTTTAGTTGCCCGTGTAAGCGCACCTTTTGAAGTCGTTGTATCCGATTAGTTGTGCATTCTCGGATTTTCTGGAATCCCGGGATTTATATTAAACAAAATATATTTAAGAAGCCGCTTCCATAATTTCATAGCCAAAAATTAACTTTAGGTAAATATCTATGCATCCGAATATCCGATCTCTACACCAGTGAGTAGTGAAGTGTTTCTATTTTAAAATAGCGATATCCGTCCTTGAGCAGGCTTGAAAATCACTCGTTCAAATCTTGAAATAAGAGGACAAATTTAATGAGAACTCGTGTTTAATTCAATGTTATATTTTATTTGTTTTGATGGTGGCAGTGCCTTGAAGGCATTAAATTAAAACGAAAGATAATAGATACGTATTTCCAATCACTTACCTACTTCAATTTGTGCACCTCGGAGTTGACCTTGAGAGGTCGTGACTCCCTAACCGGACTTTCCTGTGGCTGCCTTAAGCGAAAAACTTAAAGCCTCCGGCCAGGGCATAAAACTTATAAACTACACGACTGCACGCTAAGGGCACCCCTTGTGGGCTACGAACCTCGGCTTAGGGCAGCGTCGGGGGGAGGACAGCAAGGGACAGGTGGCTGGATCACATCAGGGTTATTATTATTATTATAAAGGGCTACGGCGCGGGCTGGCGCTTCGTCGAGTAAGGGTCGGGGGGTAATAATAATTTATTTATTTCAGACATTTATAGCCCATAGACACACATTCATACATTAAAATTAAAATTATAATTATACTTTAATTGCATCACGACTGCTCTCAAAACGGTGAAGGAAAGCATCGTGAGGAAACCGGCATGTCCTACAACCAAAAAATTCGAAGTCATGTGACGTCCACCAACCCGCAATGAGCCTGCGAGGTGGATTATGGCCTACTCCCTCTCACAGAGAAGAGACATCGTCCAACTCTTATGGCACACACTTAAGTCGCTCCTCATGCAAATTACATTTTAAAGGAACCCGAATTTTCAATACTGACTAAAACCCACCTGTGTTCCTTCAGTTGTCTGTGTGCCAGGGTCACGGTATCCCTTTCGGACAAACCCGCAACCTTGGCAGGCATCGGTCCTAGCGGACCCCGTCAGTGCGTGCTGACATGTCTTTGAGGCGCGCGTGGAACACAACGCGCCGTCGACCCGGGCCTGGTCCTTACCGGACGGCGAGCTGCCCATAGCTCGCCGTCCGCAAGCCCGCGCTTACGGTGGCTGGGAATCTGCTACCCATTTTCGCCGCCCAGGGCGTCTCCTGCGGCGACTAGGGGTGTGAGGGCGCACAGACTGCCGCTCCCTCGCGCGTTCCGCCTCCCCTTTCGCGAGCATTACCGCTTCGCAGAAGGAGGTGAAAGAATTACCCCCTGTGGTTGAGCTTATCTCTCCTCGCTGTGCGGCAGGGAGGCCCCAACTTTTAATGCCAAGTCCAAGCGTGGAATCTTGAAGAAAAGACACTAATGGCTCCTAAAACTTTGCAAAACTCGTTCATGTTTTATGAAAGTTATATGAAAATTGTATTCAAAGACAGTTTAAAGCTGGTTAGCTAATATTGGTAGCGGTAGAAAGTTCTGGGTCAAAACTCAAGTTTGTGCGATAAGCCAAACATGTTCGTTTTCAACTAATAGTAATTGATCTCGCGAACCGCTTTGAAGACTTCCGTTGGGGAGGGTCAGGTTCACAGAGCAGTGAAACTTCGACATGGATTATCCATTATATTGTAACCAGCTGCTCCGCCCGCATAGATGTCGTTTATCGCGTAAAAAAGTAGCCTTTGTCCTTCTCCTTACCTACACCGAAAGAAATATTTAGCCTAACTACTTCGGCTATTTCAGGAATAATCAATGTTTGAAAAGACTTTATAAAAGTTAACTTGATTGAAAAAAAGTGATTTGTCTATAAATATAAAACAGCCTTTTGGTTTTGGTTAAATGTTACATAAAGTTATGTGGTCACTTTTTTGTGTTACATGTTGACAAAAGTTTGGTTATGTATAAGTAAACATTTTTTTTCATTGTATCTTGACCATCGGTTCAGCGGGTTAGACGTGAAAACGTAACAGACAGACAGACAGACCGAGTCACTTTCACATTTATAATATTAGTATGGATAATACACATAGGTATATCTGGTCATACACGCCCGCCAGTTGCGATTGCTACGTACCTGACTTTTCTGAAGAACATCACCTATTAGGTCACTATATGTTCTCCTAGGGCGTCACTCACTACATCTTCATTCTTCATAACCAGATAGATGTATGAATGTAAACGAAGCAAAAAGAATTTGCACAGAGCGCATCAGGTGGCGTTATATAGTTTCAGCCTATCCCCATGGGAAGAAGGCATGTGTATTTCTGTATGTAATAATAACATTTTGGTGAAATAGGGACAAGATAACTCGGCATATCATTTTAATAAGATAGAAACAGACCTTTTTTTCAAGAGTTTAGTCCTGTCAAATTAATCATCCCTTGGCGTAAATTGACGTAATTTTAGTAGGCAAGTTTTTAATCACGTCTAAACTTGTATGGAGTAGTGACAGGCGCTGATTAATTTGACAGGACTAAACTAAAATTTATCTTCTGTCCTTTTCTTAATGAAATAGAAAGAAAAAGATGCACTGAACTTAAATTTTGTTTAGTTTATGAAAAAGGGAATCGGCACCAATGTCTACTTTTTCGTTCGTAAGGTTGCCAATGACCAACCTGTTGACATAATCCTTTGGTTGCTTTTTACGACACATTCGGGAGGCCTATACTCTGCGCATAATAGCCTACACAAACACTTTAAGGGGACTATTGTATATTCATGTATGTGTAGCAGAGACATGTTTGCTTAGTATGTTACCTCAACTAAATTTATATGGTTGGATACCGCGTTCACTAATTCGTGTATGATGTAGGTAGGGGTAGTTCAGTAATCAATGCTGTGGCTGCGGTCGTGGCACACCAATGTGCTGTAGCGGACGTATTCCGGCCGCAAATTATGTTATAAACGTTTGTATGTGTTATTTGTTTGATTCCATGGATTCCAGTTATGTGCGGTTTTTGTGCAATAATACGCGAACTTAACGTTAAATAAATAAAATCTTTAATTTCGGACCCATAAATATAGTCCACTTGGTTAGTATACACACAATTAAGAAACTAGTGTTAGTACTTACATCTACCAGAAAAACAACAAACTACTAATAACTACGCCACAGTGGCATGTAGACGTATCCAATGTCCCAGTATGGGGCTGTCCCACCTATCAGCTATGGTTTTCAGGATGCTGTTGGGGCTGGCGCGTACCCTGCGCATAATGGAAGCGCAACGCTTGCGCATGATGACGTTAAGCCTTTTCGCTGCACTTATAAAAATACTAGCGTTTGCCCGCGGCTCTACCCGCGAGGATGTCGGTTATCACGTAAAAAAGTAGCCTATGTCCTTCTCCATATCTCAGGCTATATCTCTGCCAAATTTCATGACGATCGGTTCAGCGGTTTAGGCGTGAAAACGTAACAGACAGACAGATAGACAGATTTATTTTCACATTTATAATATTATATAGATGTATGGTTCTGCCATTCCATTTGCTAATAAGGGTGATGTCGCTCGCATCTGTCGGGTAAAATTAATTAAAGGTTTTTAAACAATTCAATACAACATCGCCAAGCGGTTGTTCGACTCTTCACGTGACCAGAGGGCTGGCCTATTTCTTCGCCAAAGAATCAGCATTCCATATAACGTGGCAATGCTGCCAGTCTTTTGGGCACAATTCCTATTGACAGCGATGCGGACGCATTTTTGATGAACTATGATTAAAGAATCATAGTTCATCAAAAATGCGTCCGCATCGCTGTCAATAGGAATTGTGCCCAAAAGACTGCCTTTTTTATATACTAGTACATATTATTATTATTTTAAGACTATTTATTAGGTTTTGAATTATGTAAATATTAATTGAATATGAAAACCTTTGTTTAACAAATCAGACTGGATTTTCTTTGGTATATGATCAGAGTGTCTATCTTTCAATTCGTCTACGAAGCAAAATGCCTAAAATTAATGTCTACACAGCAAATTGCCTACGCTGTAAATCGCCAAGAGATCAAAATGTTTAACAAGCAAAATGCCTAAAATGTTATAATTTCTATCTAAGTAGTCGAGACGGTTAAAATAAACTCACACTAGGGCCTCTGAATTGTAGGTAGGTTAGGTTAGAACTGTGACCACACAACGGTGGAACCAGAAACGGTACTCTCTTTCTTCTCCTAAAATAATAGACATATTGCAAAGTAGGCATTTTGGTTCATAGTCAGAATAAGGTTTAGTTCAAATACTGTATAGACATATTGCAATTATCTTACTTCGTCACAATCACAAGCAATATTTTAGATTCTCGAACTCATTGATGTATTCAAAGCGTACATACGGGACTTAGTAACAGCGCCTCGTCCTATCAAAGTGATAGCCCGTAGTTGGCACTCAGTCGCGCACGGGATATCGTTGATCAAACAGCTCCATGATTACAGTTTGTTTTTTTGTGATAAATACGCATCAAAATGACTTCTTGTGCAGCTAAACAGTGTTTTAATACTCGTAATACAAGGAAGAAAAATAAGACACACGGGATTACTTACCACTCGTAAATACAGCCAAAAATGCCTTACCACCTACCTATAGGTGTATCTCTTCAAATATGTCGTGTTTGAATAGATACACCCTATATATATTAAATGAAAACCTATTTAAACCTTATACATTGACATATGGCATTGTGCTTCCTAGTCAATATAAGGTTTAGGCAATACTTGGCATAGACGTTTTGATTTTTAGTCAGCATGATCATAAAGGGGTTCTTTCTTTGTTGTTAAAAACAAGGATAACAAAATATACAACAAAACATTCCACTTGTACTTACATTCCTATTACAATTCCATATCACCAAATCTACCTACAGTAGCTACCTACCCAATTCAAATTGTATTTCAATTGACCCGGTACCTACGTGTATTTTATGTTGCCCGGCGTGATTAATCCCAAATTTCGCCAGGATCCGCTTTCCGAAGTTCCTTCTGAACTTTTGGAAGTGTTTAATAACTACTTTACTCGACTTAAACTTACGTAACGAGTCTGCCTATCTGTGTCTCATACCTTTCGTGGCCAAATTACCAAACCACTTTGATTGTTTTTGGTGGATTTTAGGGTTTAGTCCATGTTTAACCACCACAATCTTTAGCCCCGACCATGTCAAGAACCCCTAAATGTTTCCATGTTCAACCCCCAGGGGTTGAACACGGATTTCAATACATTGGTCTTCTTTTCTTTGTCCGTATTCAACCCATTGTTGTTAGGTAACTAATAATGTCATTAAAGTAATACTGAGAGCAGAAGTGTGAGATAGGGTGTGTAAAATATTTTTTTGTAAAAGTTTGTCCAGCTAGGTACCTACTTTCTGAAACCTTATACAGGGTTATTTATTTATTTATTTAACAATTTATGTACACTCATATAAACAGACAAGAAGAAAGGAACAGAAAAATACGTGCAAAGGTGATGCTTATTTCTAATGAAATCTTTTCCAGCATACCTGCGATAGGAAAGTAGATATAGAGATGTAGACAACGTGTGTAAGAGTAGAAGAGAAAAAAATAAAAAAATATAAAATAGCTATACACTAATATAAATACTTATAAACATACAATAAGAGAATATACTTACATACATACTTCTAAAATAATTATTACTCAAATATGTACTTAGAACTACAATGTAGTGGAAAATAATAAATACATAATAACTGCTGCGACCCTATGCGAGACAGAGCCCCAGCGCTGGTTTTCAGCGACAGCCGGCGTTGACGTGATGACGTCGACCGGTGCAGCATACAATGTGATAAAAATAACATAAATACACAATACATGTGTAATATACACTGTTTGTCTCTGCATTATCCAAAGGTTGACTGGTAGAAAATGACTGTGGCATTAAGTCCGCCTCTGTACATTTTGTGTGCTTAAAGTATATATATATATATATATATATACTTAAATATAAATAAATAATAATAACGCTGTTGATTACATAATTGTTAATTGTAATTGCAAAGAAACTTCTGTTATCGTGCTAAACATCGTGCAAAATAATAATAAAAAATATTGTAAGCAAACGGTTTTTATTTTGACCCATGGCACAGTGGTTCCGTGCCCTAAGAGAGGCGGTCATAGCGTTTCGCGAAGGTAATGACTGTCGTTATCAATACTAAATATGAATACCTTATGTTATAATAAAATGAAAAAACCGAATTAATGTTAAAAAACTTATTTTATTAGAATAAATAATGCACTTATTATACTTGACGAAATACATACTAAAATACAATAAAAGAATTGGAACTTAATAACGAATAAACTTAAATATATACATTTTTATAATAAAAATAAAGTGAATACCTAATTATTACCTCTACAAATACAAAAATGGACAAAAAATATATTATTTACATGTTATTTGTTACATAATAGGAGCTGTATCTAAAATAATGTAAATTTAGTGTTTATTATATAATTATATACATTTTAATCTATACCGACAACAAATTCAACAACTCTTTAGATAGAATAGACTTCTTCTTCCATGGTAATCTTCTTAAACCAGAAATATAAGGATCCGAATTAAGAAGAAGTTTATGTATCAAGTCGTATTTGTGACAACCCGGGACATTTTCCTCAATTTCATTCAGGCAGTCTCCGTACTAAGAGATAATTTGAGAGACTTTCTTCCAAATAGCTACAAATCCAGTACAAAGATAAGCAATTCTTTTTTATAAGTCATCAGCAATCAAATTCTCAACATCAGGCAGCAACTGTATCAGGGCTTGAAAAACTCTATGTCACCATTGCAGTTCGGAATTACTGTCCTTAATAGACAGCTAAGTATCTAGTACAAGCATTCTTTTGTAAGAACACTCAATACTAGTACCTAAAACAAAACAAAAAACTGTTAAAGGCGGAACAAAAACAATACATATTTCGTAGCAAGTGCTACGTGCCCAGGCGCTCGGCGTAGACCCTGGCTGTACCTTACAGTTGCAGTATGCCACAAATACATTAAAAAAATCTAAATATCAATACATACATACAAACATGAATAAAAGCTTCAATAAAAAAAAAATACAGAAATAAATACGTAAGAAATGCTGAGGAGTAGCACGCTATTAAAAAAAAAAAAAAATGGTGGATTGAAAATGCAAAATATTAAAGTAAATTAATAATACATACCTGTAACTTGAATGTCCATTGCAAAATAACAGGTCACAAACAAGTTCGAACTTGAAAACACGCGTCGCGTCTTAGGCTAATTAAAGCTTGGTGATAACACGGTTGATCACTAATTACATGTGTTTACTTCCGATGCCAAAAAAGGAATGTTGCGAACAACAGATTGCAAAACCTTTTATACCCTCAGGTAGTATGACAACTAGTGGGTAAATGAACCAGATATCATGGCTTAGCTCAATCATTGCCATTGGAGGCCTATGACCTGCTACGTGACCACCGTGCATTGTGATAAAATTCACACATATTTTGAGAAGTACTCATTTTGAGAAGTGCTCATTCTGAGAAGTGCTCATTTTGAGAAGTGCACATTTTGCGAAGTGCACATTTTGCAAACCCTTTGTATTCTCTATTATGTAACTGTTGACAATTCAAAAGTACCTGTAAATGGTTTAATTGAAATAAATGATTTGAGTTTGAGTTAGTTTCCAATAGGGATGGGCCGAACATGGATTTTACCGAATACGAATATTCCGCCAAATGTTTGGTAAAACATTTCCTGGATCGAATATTCGGCCGAATATTCGGCATAATGATTCCCTTACGTGAACAGTATACAGATCTGAACTTATTCACGCAAAGCGCGCGAAATGGCGCCGGCCTCTCCCGCCCGCTGCCCCCGCTGTACCAGATATTGTTATTGCATCATATGTAAGGAGTAAAACTTCGCCCGAAATAGCTGCATACTTATATTTTGTTTTTAATAACGATCTTTTTTATCTACTGTTATTGGAAATAAAGCTACAGTGTCGATAAAAACATAAAGCTGCACTGTAAATTACTTACCTTATAAAAATAACACATTTAACACTCAACTCATGATAAATCATACACGGCTCAATACAGTAAAAACTTTGAGTACCAATTTGTCGAACATTCAGCGATACAGCCGAATATTCGGTCGAATACGAATATTTGGTAAACCTGCCGAATATGCCGAATACCGAATATAAAACGAATATTCGGCCCATCCCTAGTTTCCAAATAAATTAGAATAAAAAAGATACGGTTCAGATAATAACCCAAACATAAATATGTAAAGTAGAACACGTATACGTCTACGAAAATTTTGTTCAAATCAAAACCCTCTATTTGCTAAGCCGTAGTAAAACAAAAACACATGCAACAAAATTGATTGGTAATTGTAAACGTTCTGAGAACTCATACTTTGTGCAGGGCGCTAATAAGAGATTTTCAATATGTTCGACGTGTAACTTGTTCCTGTATTCCACGTTATTATAATTAACTTTGTTGAGATCATTTATCAACGCGAAAGTAATATTAATTGAAGAGCCCTCAAAGTCATCTGCGTCGGGAAACTGCGCAGTCATGTAACGCGGAAACATTACACATCGTCTTTGTACTTGAAGAGTTTTGTATAATAAATACATTGTTACTAAATAAATAAATCAATCAATCAATCTTTATTTCAGACAATGTTACACATTACAATGTGCAGTCCATATTATCACAGAGACTAGAATTATTTAAGAATAATATTATAGCACTAATTATAACATTAATTAACAGATTATAATAAAAAAATCAATACACTTGCTCGTAAAGTGGCTCTTAATGAACCGCTTTTAGGTCCATAATGCAGTGTATTAAAAACGCGTGCTTTTTACTTTACGTTACTGCGCTAGTGCTGCAACGCCACAGATAACTATTTACTAGTCGGTTAATTGCGCTTTTTTTAATCTCATCAAAGAGACTTGAGATTAATAAAATATCAAATAATAAGATCGAGTTACATACACATATACATAGTGCACTATTTTCTTTAAATAAAACTGAACCTGTGTGTGTGTGTGTGTCCTGTCAAGTATTTTGTGTGTACATAAATAAATAAATAAACAATAAAGTTAAGAACGGCAACACGGCACTAAATTGACATTATGTTCCCCGGCCGAGTCACCGAGGTACTGCACTGACGTGCAGCTCAGTGAACAGCCCGAAGATCACGCTGCAAGAGTTTATCCAGAGCCTGTGTACGACTGAGGCCACTTTCTTTCTTATTATCGCATAAAAATCTTCTGTTTTGGCCTGAAAAAACATACCGAAAGCAAAGCACTTCAGAACCTGGGAAGCCTTAGCAACGCTCTGAACGCGTTATTATACTGGATACGCAACGCATAAGTAAAGGATAAAATAATAAGGCTAATAAGATAATAAGGCTTTCTGAATAAAGTTGACCTGCAGGTAACCACAGGTACCTGCTGGTATTAAAAGTTTGACAGAAGGACTTAAGGCGACGATAACCGACTTTTAATGATTTTATACTGAAGATCACGTCTAAACGAGTAGTGTTCATGATTTGGAAAAAACATATTTTAAATTAGAGCATTTTATGAATAACTTAATTTATGAATATTTTAGATTATGTTTATATTACAT
Source organism: Dryobota labecula (assembly GCA_947523025.1). NCBI lineage: Eukaryota > Metazoa > Arthropoda > Insecta > Lepidoptera > Noctuidae > Dryobota > Dryobota labecula. The sequence goes on from OX383292.1 coordinate 9,036,085, forward strand.
AGTGAAATTAATTTGTAAAATGATGTCTAACGCGGATAAAAAACTGATAATCACGCAAAATCTATCAAGCGTATTTTTCTGAATATTTCACCTTTTTAAAGATAATTTAATTATTGATCTTTTAGTATAAGTGTTTTATAAAAATATCTTTTGTTTTATGTGTAATAAATAATAATGCGTCTTATTTCGGACAGCGCTCCTGGATGGGCGAGTCCTATTACGGGCTGGACGAACAATCTGTTGTATGAGTTCAGTACAGAATACGCAAGCTAACCACTCAATGTCACTGGCATATATCCGGGCCTTAAATAAAGTGACTTTAACATCCACTGAGCATTTAGCAAACCTGCGAGTCAACATGTTACCCCTTGCAGCTAACGTCCTGCATTCTCTTTCAATGTCCATATCATCCTTCGAATCTTCAGCCACTTATTACATAAGTGCTTGACTTGTGTTAAGGCTGAACCGCTAAGCATCAGGGCCTATAATTCAAAATTGGACCCTCGGCCTCCCCGGCAAAACTCCTCACTGAACGTGAATGAAAAGGAAAAGCTGACCTACCAACTGATGAAATGGCTACAAATATTTTGCCAATATATATGTAGAATTACAGTCGTTTACAATCTACCTTTCGTTTTTAAATAAAAGTCCGTAACTGATTGGAGTCGTGATCCCCAAGGCACCCAATTTCCATTCCGTTCTTAAAAGTGTAAAAAGTTAGTCAAAATTCTCGGAAAAGGAAATTGGTGACGTGACCGTTTTGTACTGTTTGTGTGACAATCCGAACCTCGATAAATGATTACTTAATAAAAAACATTTGGGTTCTACCAAGAATTGATCGCAAAATGGGTCGTTTGCAAAATCGGTATCGTTGCTAAATACGATATTGGACGATTTGTTTGTATAATGGAAATAATGATAGTGTTTTCTGGGGCGAAAGATACCAAAATATTTTTTTTTTTCTTTAAAATAACTATCAGTGTTTTCATGGTGACTTAAATGTTCATCATTATCATCTTTATTGGAAAAATTGCAGGACATATTCCTCATACTCATAGTGGAATCATACAACTAAGTAGCTACACGAACAAAAACATCGAGATAAACTTCAACCTCTCGGGATTTCTTTATGCCATAGACCAGGGGTGGGAAAACTTTTTTTATCAGGGGCCAGAAAAGCGTAGGGAATTCAGGGGTTCACAATAAAAATAAATAGAGAAAAAAAAGAAGAAAGAAAGAAAAATCGTTTATTTGCGGTATACATGACGCAAAAAAAAGAACACAAACCCAAAGAAAAATACAAGTTGGGGGAAAATATGCGTTTATATGCGAATGCGTAAATGCGTTTTGTTTTAAGTTGGAATTTATCGTAAGAATCATCAAAGGCTAAAATGATATTGCACGCCGTGAAAATAATCATGGAGCGCAATAGCGGATTTTTTTTTTTACAGTCTTTTTAATGTGGTTATGTTTAGTTAATAAAGTTCACAATGGCCCTAAACGTACATGAACGCCACAACATAATTTCGGAGAGCAATACACTCATTACTCAAAACAATTTTTTTGATTATTTTAAATGGGCACATCAGAGTTTAACCACGAGGGGTTGCTACTCTTTAACCGGACTTTCCTGTGGTTGCCTTAAGCTCCTAAAAACTTAATGCCTCCAACCAGGGCGTAAAAACTTATAAACTAAACGACTGCACGCTAAGGGCACCCCCTGTGGGATACGAACCTCGGCTTCGGGCAGCGTCGGAGGGCGGGTGGCAAGGGACCGTCGGTGGCTGGATAAAATCAGAGTTATGATTATTATCCGGGGGATTTAAAGTTACAGGCTGCTCAGCTAAAGCGCGTGCTGGCGCTTCACATACAAGCAAGGGTCGGGGAGGATCAAAATGATGTTGGCGTGCCGGATTAAAACCCTTTGCGGGCTGGAGTTGGCCCGCGGGCCGTAGTTTGCCCATCACTGCCATAGACGGAACCACGTAAAGGTTAATAGAATCGGGAGGCTTTGATGGCTCGGCTCAGTTCGACGTACAAGTGGAGGGCCTGCCTGCCCGCTCAACTGTGAACGAACGGATCTTGGCACCGCCCTGCACCATACACACTTGGCTGATGTTGTATGGGAATGTGAAAGAAATCCTATTTAGGCAAGCGGGTACTTATGTAATCTATATATATAATAATTTAAGTAAAAAACCTTTCTACCCCTTTTTCAACAAAAGTTCGTCATATTTCCGTTATTTCTGTGTTAATTGAGGTCTCAAAATTTCTGTATTGACGAGGTCTACAATGTACAAAAAAGTAAAATTGAATTAGTCATATATTTAATAAAAAATAAATTAAAAAAAATGGCTTTAAAATTGTAATTTCTTTGGGGTACCTTGTGTACCCTACATCTGGACTTATTAATGAATATTAAAAAAAATGTACATGTACATGTTCAGAAAGAATGAACATGTACAGTGGGCTGCATCAATTGGAAAATTTGCTTTCAAGGGTGGTACCCACATTGTGACGCTGAATGTACTTACATACATGTTCATACACCTCGGGATGTTTTACGAAATAAATAAAAACTTTTTTTTTTGTTGTTATGTCGATAATAAGAACTACGTTTGAGCGTCACGGGCGCGCGCGTCTTAAAGTAACATATTCGGGGTTTTGGTATTTTATTCATATATAATGAATAAAATATCAACCAAAACACCGTTTGTAATTCCGTATTAAAAAAAAAAATATTCACAATTTAAATAATGTCACTTGTGAAATCAGTTTTAATGAAAAATATTTAAGGTTTACAATTATTGCATAAATAATAATCTTAATGTAATTTTAATAAATAATTATTTATTACTAGGCGTCCCATCCTAAGCAGGTGATTGCTGGGCACTAATGGCGGGTTGTTTCACGACCACTTGACGCACGAGTTTACGTCATAAATGGCGCTAACTATCGTCAAACCGTTGTTTCACGAAATTATGCCCTTGACGTTCGTTAAAAAATAACGATTACAGTAACAGGTGTCATAGCCACTGGTTAACGTAATTTTATTCTTTTACATTTGAACTTTGACGATCGGTTTTTATGCAGTGAAACAACGCTTTGTATTTAACGAACGGTAAACATTATATGTAATCGTTATTATTTTGACGTACGTATGTTACGTTAACGAACCGTTTGAAACAACCGGCCCTAATTATCACGTGGAAATTGTTAAACTTTTTAGGCTAGCGGTTTTGGCTGTGCATTGATAAGTCTGACATACTTATAACAGTAATGTATTTTCATAAGAAATAAAATAAAATGTTTTAGTTCAGGATAAGTTTTTAACTAGTGCGCAATTTTTTTTGGTGGTTCAGTATCAGTAATAGAACCTATTTCCATTATTTGTTCAACACTTTTTTTTTGGTCCTCTTGAAATCAGCAAAATATGGATACAGTCTATTCGTAATAATATCAATGGGCGAGCGCACAGCTGATAGGTACCTACTACTGCGTTCCGCTTCAATGACCACGCCGCCGCCGCCGGCGCGTTGCGCGACTAGTATCTATTATACCAGTTTCAAAATAAACATCTTTCGTTAACGATAACTAATTTTTTTTTGTAATAAGACATATCAAAATAAGAAATAAGTGTATAATAAAACACGTTTAAGTTTAATTTGTCAATATTTGCGCACTGATTAAAAATATTTCCTGTATAAATATTTCTACATTTGTTTTCTTTTTTATTACCGAAGTTAATTTCCAATGCTATTTGAAGGTCATGTGATGCACGAGATCTGTGGTTTTTTTTTCAGCTAAAGTTATTTAATTTATAGGTACTAAGTTTTCTATTTAATCTTTAAATGGGCTTAAGAATGTTCGTAAAAAATATAAAAGTAAATCTATCACAACGATATTTTCTTATAGCATTTTGGAGTAACACAATTTAACTGAATTCAGCGTAAATAATATAAATATCCGCACAACAGTTATTTGTAACATTTTATGGAGATGTGCCTTTTCAGTACAAGGGGACTTGTGATGTATCGTGTGAACTAAAGTGGCCAAGGAAATAATCATCGCAATGAATGATGGATGGATTCTCAGAAGGGTTCGTATCTGTTGTCTGCACGAGCTAGCGTGAACAGATTATTTGTTTATTTATTTGGTTCACCAAAAATTGTTTACACTGGTGTTTAAGCAAATGTAACAGAAGCAACAAATCAGAATCAAGTGTAACAATCACTTATAGGTAAACTCTACATGCACACAACATTGTTGTAACTTAAAAAAAAAAAAAAAAAAAAAAAAACTATATAAAGGAAAATCTATCAGAAAATCAAACTCACGGTAGTCACCTACCCTGTTGTTTTTGTGTTATATTTAGACAAAGCTGTATCATTTCATCCTAGACAGTTATCTCGGTATAATTAGATTGGTTTAGGTTAAACTGGTTGATTCCAACCCGCTGCAGATGAATCGGGTTAGCTTGGGAAAAACTAATTTGTTCCAAAATTGAGTTTGGACAATAACATTATAAAATGTCGGGCTCTTCGAAGCAATGAACTGAACGGATTAAAAGATGAGATGTCATTTCTCTTTTTTTTTAAGATTATGGGTAATACATGAAAATAAAGAAAAAAAGTTCCTATGTTTTAATGCTGTTTTGTCAGTTAAACTGGGTTAATATTATGTACATTATGTGTACGTCGAGCGTTTGTACGCTAATATTGGCAGTGTTCATATTTTTGCTATAACTAAAACCGTGAATCTAGATAAGGCGGTCCTCAGATATCTCGCTTGTCTTGCTGATTACAAGTAGGGACTCGTGATCGATTCTATCAAACCATTTTGGCTTCACTTACTCATTGCTTATTTTTGTTCCACTTTACTTCAACTTATTTGTAATTTAAAATTAATATTGTTTGATGACTCTTTCCGATTAAATGCATTATCAATTTTTATTATCATTATTATTTCCAATTATTCATCTTCTCAGCACGCTGCGAGATCGAGGTTAAGAGCAGGCCCAATAAGTAATTTAAAAAAAATGCATCTTCTTATTTTAAATTTTAATGAAATATTTCACAAGAGTTCCTTATATAACGGGGCTAAGCACTAAGGAAGGATTTTTTCTATATTTTACCCTTGAAGGGGTTATATAGGGGATGAAAGATTTTTATGGAAGTTAGTAATTTTCGCCGATGGGAAGCTATCGGGCGAACGTCTTGTGAAATACCAACATGAGAAAGCACGAGTACCTATATGAAATAAAATAAATCATATTTCCGCCCAGATTGAACAAAAAAATAAAATAGAAGATGGAAAGATTACAATATTATAATCAAGATTTAGGAATCCAGTTTTAAATGGCTTAACAAAAAGGATACCTACTGTGCTAAGTAGCTCTAGTTAGAGATCTTAACCAATACGGTTGAGATTTCAAGACTGAGATAGAAAAAAGATTCGAGATTGCATTCCCCAGTCGTGCAAAATAGAACAATTTGGGTACTATTCCTTCGTGAAATACTAACAAAATCAAAGATCAGTGCCGTTTGTGGCGTGTAACGCCAGTCATCCTAACCTCGTACGAATAGTTTTTTTTTTCAATTAAAACTTTTTATTTTCGCCATGATATTTGATTAAATCCAACAGTGTCAGCCCTAATGGAAAAACTGAACAGAGTTTTTAAGTGAGTGTAATTTGCCTCAACAAAATCAACTAGTGGGATACAGTGGACGTCAAAATGGTGAACTTTCTACTTTGTCCCACTGGTGGGACAGATTGTTAGGGCAAAGTGGAATACTCCGTGTCGATACAGCGTGCTCAATCTTTGTCCACTTTTAAAATTCTGATAAATAAACACTTCCTGTCTCCGTAAACATTATCATTAGTTAAAGTTACTAGTTGGTTCGATTCCCGGGTGAGACAAGCGAATTTTAGAAGATCTTTGAATATAGTTTTGTTCCTTTAAAAAAATAAAGGTTTATTTCCTTTCAGTAAAATGAGCTAATTAAAGGATTTAAGGTAGTTCCCCTCCAGGGCCCTTAAATTTTTTCCACCCTGCATAATTATGTAAAATAAATAGATCTCACCGAAAATAAAACATTGATATTAAAATAAATATCGTTATAAATATTCCCAGATAATGTTATTGTTCCTTCATGCTGTTGTTTCAACTTTGTCCCCTTGATCATTCTATTGCCTTTGACCAAATGTTTGTTATTCATTGCATAACCAACCCGCCAAGCGTGATCGATGCCTTGACCATCTTCTACCGGTCAGTTCCTAGCTTTATATAATAACCATGGAAACGGCAAAAATGTGATCACTTTCAAACATAATAACGTCGGAAATTCAATGGACATAGTAATTGTGACGGAAAAGTTGAGAACTTTTTCAATTAGGTAATTGCTGAAGCGTTCTCGTTGTTATAATACACACAGCTATGCAAGTTCCCTTCTACGACGTTCATTTTGGAAGATATTAGATGTTCTATTTTTTTCAAAAAAGCTGCTGTGTTTTGTTTCGAATGTGAGCACAAACAACGCGACGGCTTCATTAGATTGAAGTTCTGTTGCCGCGTTTGTATTTTTATAAAAAATAGGGAAGCCATTCTATTGCTTTTTTATTCGCCAAATTACGTTATCTCAGTGAGCCAATACCTATTACTATCCATGAAATATATAGAAATAATGAAGTCCCAATTACACAGTCACCTGAAGAGCGATTAATTGGGTAACATGTACCTACTCCATAAATAATAATATTATAATATTTGCAGTATAGCGCCGGGAAATTTATGGCCCAATTTTCAGGGATCACCTGCCTGAATCGATTCACTGCTGAGTGCAGAATCAGACCCAAGGGCCATTGCATGTCTGACAACCAGCCCGTCATAAACTTTGTTATTAACGAGTATTTGCTTTTAAGTAAACCTATACAGGGTGGAAGGGACATCAACGTGAAACGGGTTACCATGGTTTCAGAACATGATTCTGGACCCCCCTTGCATTGAAAATTTTCGCCGGTTATTAAAAAAAAAGCTATTTCCTACAATAGTGCAATACTTACGCGGTCAAAATGTATGGGACAGCAATTTATTTTTTAAATTACCGACGAAAAATTTCCAGAATCATGGTCTGAATTCATGGTAACAGGTTTCGCGTCGTTGTCCCTGCTAACCTGTATATTTTAAATACTTCACAACTTACCAATTTAGAATTTTTTTTTGGCAGAGAGTGAACTTATCGCCTCGGCAAGGCACTCAATATTAATTTTGCAAAAAATAAAGCTTTGTCTACTCGTGGGTACAAACGTGTGCGCAACCAGATTTTCTAAAACAGTTTAACTAGATCAAAACGAAAAAGAAAACTCATTCATTTTCAGGTTCCCTCAACCGAGAAAAAACCTACAGGTTAATGATGTCAAAGTTCTGGTTCCTGTCATAAATGTAAAATATTTTTGAGATGAGGATAGGCGCCAAGTAGGTATCATTAATTTTCTTTTCCGTTCTATGCTTTCCCGGCCTATTTCGAACTCTCGCTATATAAAAGGTAGTGTGCTCATTAGCAAACGTACGACGATTTCTTTCACTCATAATGGAACGAATTTCTACGGATTTGTAGGATATTTTATCTAGGAAATCGATATTTGGTATAAACTAATTTAGTAAATCAATGAATAATGTTAACCAAATCTAAAATTAAAGGTCCGTTATAATTACTAGCTTCATGACTTTCAATTTAATACAAAAAAAAAAAAACAAAACTTAGTTATATTTTGACAAACAATCGCCCGAAAATAAATTAAAATAATTTCACTCCACCTAATTCAATTCAGCCTTATTTTTCCAAGTCCAACACAAACATTCAACAAACAAGACAATCATAATAATTTCGAAAGCTAACAAAATACGACTGGGAACATTTTGTGAAATTTTATTAGCGTGTTCTTTGACGTTTTACTTTTTAATTGCATCATGGACGGCCAGGCTGGCAGACTGGGCACCACTCCACGCGGTAGATCGCTCATTACCTAATTCGATTACTATTTCATTTCAGACCGAGGGACGTATAGAACTGTGTCGTGGACGCGGCCCTGTGTTTTACGTGAATACGTGTACATCTGCAGATGTACTGGCGCCGTCGTTGACCCGTCGGACCCCTTCATTCTTTTAGGTTCCCGGCACAACTTCGGTCTGTCATATATGGTATTTAAGCCCTTTCCAATACGATCTCTATATTTTGATTTGGCTTTTTGACGAGTATAGGAAGAAATTACAGTTTCTTATTTTTATTTTTACTTTAACACCGTATCTTTTCACTATAAATACTTCACACTAATGTTTTATATACGCAATTTATAGATCTTGACGAGAGCTGACAATTGAAACTTAAACGAAGGTCATAGCTTCTCCAAGACAAAAGTTTGTGGCGGCATCTACATCGCCACATGCGAACTACGCATCAAAGACCTGATGTCACACAAATCCTGCATCGCGCAAGCAGAGTATACCGTGCGACTGGTATATATACAACATTTCGACATCAACCGCCGGGCAGTTGCCCACCAGACACAACACTCGTCTGGTAGGAGGATCCTCCCTTTTCAATGGAGGATGAGTGAACTTTACACCCTGCTCCTCATACCTATATAAGTTATACTAAACGGAAATTATATGACGCAGCGAAACGGCCTCAAACTGGCGACGCTTCCCCCTCCACCGCGGCCGATGCGTCACAGTCACCACTCAATGTAACGAATTTTTTTATTCTTTAGCTTTCGAGTGGTACGAGTATAACTACATTTTGGATGTAGATATGATGGTTAAGTAGCGGCAACACCAAACTGTATCCCCAGATTTTGATATCATCAGATTTTTGAATTGTCCCACTATGGAAGCAAATTTAAAGACGTATTCAGTTATTCACGTCAAAAGACAATTAGTTCACAGAACATTCGACTATATAGAAAAAATTCAACAAAGATTTTCTCCTAAAGGACATATTTATTTTTACGCCGTTCTCACATTTAATTATAAATTCAACATTATAGGTGTAACTAATATTTTTGTAACAATTTAATTTAAAAGAGTGTCCATGGAGTTTCTTGCCCGTTCTTCTCCATTTTTTTTTGTTTATTTAATTTTTTATACCTACGTATTTAAATAATAATCTACCTATAATAATCTATCTCCATAGGTACCTACTACGCTTTGGAATGGGCATGTAGCTTCATTATTCTTACTGACCGACTCCTCGACAATTCAAAAGTGTCTGTAAATGGTTTAATTGAAATAAATGATTTGAGTTTGATATAAATTCAAATGGAATAATATTGAAAATAATAATAATCTGAAAACTCTTTGTTTTCACACAGTCTCATTTTACCTTTGATGTTTATGTCAGTCTTTTGAAGTGTTGAACTGACGATGATGTTTCGGTCATCCCTCATCCACCAACATCCATTCTTTTCCAGACATATCTTCTTTTGTTATAATTAAATCTGGAAAAAGATGTCATTAAAATGTTACAATGGGTTTAGGTAATGGTGCTTCAAGTTATGAAAAGGCCAGCCTACGAGAAATAAAATAAACAAAACTGTCTTACATTCTCATTAAATATTATTTACATAAATCCTACATGACGCTCTTTGAAACTACGTACACAGTAAAATAATAATGTTATGGATTTTAATAACTATATTTGCATTGTATAAATTTGTATTGTATAATTGCATAACACATTTGTGAGTACTATTTACCTACTATAAAGCTACCATTTACTGGGTACATACTTTCATTGACTTGAATGTGCCCTGGCGGCTGAGAGTATAATAATAATAATAAAATTTATTCAAAAATATAAGGTATGGCGTTAAATACCGTTTTTATATTTTTATTTATGTCCATTTCACCCATGATTTGTACTTGAACTAGGTAATCCTGTGTTTCAGGCGATTGAAGGTAAAATTAATTGATATATATATTATACAATTATATTATTGATTATATATTATATATCATATTAATCTTATTGGTACTTAAGTAAAAAGGTGTATACAATTATAGTTTCTTAACTTAGCTAACTAATTAAAAAACAAAATCACGATAATACGAACTTACTTTTGCACAAGTAATAACTTCTCTGTATCTTCTTCCTCAAGGAATTTCTTGCAGTTACTATGATTTAAGGAGTATTCCTTAAATCATAGTAACTGCAAGAAAATCCTTGAGGAAACTCTTTAAACTATGTCCCTTATGTTCCCTTTTCATTTAGCCTGTTATAGAGTAGCGGTCCGAGGTACATATAAAATTTGGCTGTGAAAGCATGTTTTCAACGTTTTTGAGGGCAAACTATATATTTCCGTCTAGTTTTAGTAAATTCAGTGCTGTATTATGGAAGAGCTGCGTGTTGTTTTAGTACAGTGATCATTATAAATAACTATCGAACTGTTAGTATTTCACAAGATTTATACAGGAGGTTAGTGGGAACCTTGAGAATAGCTCTTTGAGCTCTTTCAATGGGCAATAACAAAGTTTTAGTCGCCCCACCCCATGAAGTAATACAGTAAGTCAAAATTGACTGCCAAAGAGCAAAGTATCTTGCCTAATTATTTTTGGAATTGCAATAAATCGTATCTTTTTGAAAACGTATATCAGCTTACGAATTCTATTATTTAGAGATTCCATATGTTGTTTGAAGATAAAGGATAAAGATAAAGGCAGTGCGATCCTTGTTGCGCCCGTAATATCACTACAGTCTGCGCGAGCCTTAAGGGTTTCAGGTATTTTATTTATGTCTTTTTAATATTACGACACTTATACTGGCTATCTGCAGGGACTGGGCAAATATATCATGCTCACTCTAATGTCTCGCTGATGGTGGCGCGTGTGTTGGATCATAGCTCCCTTCAAAATGTTTGAGCTGAATGGTGCTAATCCATGCGTCATGAACTCATGACCGAGACTGGCGCGCGCCGACAGTAGGGATTGGACATCGTTTACCTGCCATGGCTCATTTTAATTTAATTTATGATTTGTTTTTTTATCTATTTATTACGAACGCTTTTAACGTTCTGCATCGTTCTCACATAACCAATATTTTGTAACCATTTTTTTATTTAAAAGTATCCGTGGAGTTTATTGCCCGTTCTTCGCCTTAGAATGCTATATAAAGCTTTGGAATGGGCAACTAGCTTCATATTTCTGACTGACCGACCCCTTAACATTTAACGCTCGCACAAACTGGCGCGATATCGCGGACGGGACAGGCAGCGCGACCCTTGTTGCGCCCGCGCTTTCGCGCCAGTCTGCGCGAGCCTTTAAAAAGTGCCTGTAATTGGTTTATTTGTAATAAATGCTTTGAGTTTCGAGTATCATTATAGCCAGAGTAACATTTTTTTGTTGCATTAATATTTGAAGGGCAGGCGTTTTAGGGGACTGTCTCATGTAATTTTGACGTTCGAAAAGTGCTGATTCTCAACCTAATTTGAATATATGACGTTTGATTTTGATTTTGATTAAACATCATGTAGGTAAATGCATAGCTAAGAGATATCACTTGACGAACACTTAGGTCGACGACTCGTGGCCGACGAAGATTCGATTCGAAGTTATCATTCCGAATTACTCAGATAACGTTCCTAAACTTTGGCGGAAAATGTACTTACGCGAAACGCATAATAATTCTCTATCGCAAAATGGAAAGGGGTGACGGGGGTAAGTGATGTCGAGTTTCTCAATATTTCTCCGGCGAATGCGTTCACGAGACAATATGAGTCACTCAGTCCTTTGATTTTTTTAATATTTCGATAAGTTTCTTGTTACCCGACTGCCCCAGAAGCAGGGTAATGTTTTTCGAGGGTATATATGTACCTATGTCTATTTCTTTGGCACGCGCTGTAGCCTAAACGACTTGGTGTATTTTAACATATTTATTTATTTATTTAAGGATTACCAACGAGATACATTACAATTATCTTTTACAATAATAAAAACTTGTATACAATACATTATCCTGTAATGCACAATCAATTACAGGTAACCACAGCTTACATACAGCTTACATATGAGGTGAGAATGGCGAGAATTTTTGTATTGCAGGCGAGGACAAACCAATAACCTGAATTATGGTGTGACTCTTGTTTGACCCCGCATGCAATACCAAAATTCTATAGATTAATGCTTGTTTTTCAGTTTTCAGTTATGTTTTTACCGTCGGGTTTTTTATTTTAATAGTTTTTTGTTTTTTTTGTTTGTCATAGGAAACGTAAATGAATATGATAACAATAGTGAAAGCAATAGCGAGCTGTTGAAAACCAGCGTCAGGCACTAGTTATGTGGCATTTTTGCTGAACTGGGCCTATTTGACGCAGCCGTGAGGCACACTTTCCTGCTAATTTGTTACATTGCACTTTACATTATCTAATTGATCTTTATTTTTTGCCTGCAGTATATTATATTGTGTGCCTTATGTGAATGTGAGCACTATGTGGGTCATTTGTTTTCTTTAAGATTATCTCTTTTTCCTCTTTCTCAAATAGTTTTAATGATGGTCTGGTTTTTTGAGTACTTTATGCGGCCTACCCAAATGTCCTTTTTTTGGTATTGTTCGTCGAGTCGTTGAGCTCCTTAAATCCTGAGTTGAGCTACACGTTTACTGACAAATGCTTGCACTGACTGGACAGGTCCACTCAAAATTGTGTGGTTCTTTCCTCAAAATACCATTTCAGACACGGATCTACATGGTCCTCACATGATCTGACCAAGATTATGTCTGGACTTTAAAAGAGACTTTGACCCCTGAGTTTTTTTCGCCATTTCTTCTCAGGGATAGTCAGATAGGAAATGTCGACTTCCTCAAGCTTGTTTTTATATTTTTTGTATGACGTGTAAAAGTGATTCCGATATCCTATTTACAGAATAAACGATTTCATTTCATTTCATTTGAGTATGTGATAAAAAAAAATATTTTCTTTCTTTCTTTCTTTGTAGTTGTAGGCTACGGTTTTCTAGAAACCGCCACATAAAGGCTGCACAATAAAACAAAGCAAAAAGGCATACAGCAGTCATTATGTACACACACACCTTGGATGTTAGCCTGAAATTATAAGTCACGAATAGCCAAAGATGATGGTTTATTGAATATATTTAACAACCGCGTAACTAATGCTATATGAATGTTGTGTGAAAGAGTACAACTGACTATGAACGCTGATTGTGTACTATCGCGTTACACTATAATTTGTGCAAGGCGACGGAGAAGTGCTGATCTATGCAATGCGCGCGTGCCGAGTACTTCACATGACTCGTACATATTCCCGGGCGAGAGGGATGTGAGAGGTTGATGAGAATGAGTTATAAGTACAGATCTGATAATCTGATGCATATTTACCTAAAGTTGAGGGGTTGGCTAATATGGAATGCACTTTTGTATCGGGAAAATCCCGGATTCCGGGATCGACAAGTTTAGAGTTCTGATTGTAGAATCGAATGTAAATTTGCTTACGTTCAAGTGTTGCCTAATATAAAATGCACTTTTGCACCGATCGTAAAAATCTCGCGATTCCGGAATTGGTAAATTTACTACTTTTTGACTATAGAATCGAATGCTAGCTTATGGTGTAAAGTTGAATAATACCAAATATTTAAAAAGTCGATTCCATACCATGTATCTGATTAGTTGTGCATTCCCTGTATTTTTCTGAATTCCGGGATTTATATTAACAAAAAAATATTTAGGAAGTATCTTCCATAATTTTATAGCCAAAAATTAACTTTAGGTAAATGTGTATCCGAATATCCGATCTCTAGTTATAAGTTAGCTTAAATGCTAACTTATTTTTACCCAAGTTACAATACATGAATTAAATCTATTCTTGGCCATAACTTGAATAAGTCACTTTTACCAGACTCCGGTGTGACGTAAGCAGGAGGTGTCCTCCTATGACGCTTGATGCTGCTGAGTAAGCTAGAAAAGTTTCTTAATTCTACCGCCTCTTCTCGTGGCCGTTTAGAGTCTCTAGTGCGTGGCTATTCTGTGTTAACTTTATCCATATCTCAAAGCAACCTTCTGCTGTATCTGATCCAGTAGCATTATTCATTTATCAATACCTTCTGCCCTGCCTTACAAAATAGTATTGACCCACTGCCATAGGAGGCGTCTAATTTCAAACCACGCTAAAACGATTTTTCTGGAAATTGAGTTATTGATCAGTTTTAAATTCAATAAAATTTAATCGCACTCTTTGTTGCACAACACATTTACACAAGTTTCCATTGGTCCGCCATTCTATTCGTAAGCTAACTTGGTGCAAAATCAAGCGCTGTGATTGGTTGATTCCGTTGTAGAGGAATTTGAATTTTACCCATGACATTTATAGTGGACTAGCTTTTGCTCGCGGCTCCGCCCGCGTGGATGTCGGTTATCGCGTAAAAAAGTAGCCTATATCCTTCTCCATATCCCAGACTATATCTCTGCCATATTTCATGACGATCGGTTCAGCGGTTTAGGCGTGAAAACGCAACATACAGACAGACAGACAGAGTTACTTTCACATTTATAATATTAGTATGGATTTTGTTACCAAGTCTAAGGTTGGAGGCTCAATTTAGTACTGTTATAGAGGGATTTGCTCGGAAATGAGTTTGTCACTTAGTAGGTACGGAATTGACAAAACATTCAAAAGAGAGAAAAAGGTCGGTTTGAAGGTATAATCGTTTTAGCGGGGTTTGAAATTAGACGCCTTTATGCCATAGTTATTTCAAATATATCCTGCAATTAGTAAATAAAAGAGTATCTAAAACAGAGGTAAACAAAAGTGGATGACGAGCGAGATTCGTGTTGGGAGGTGCAGAGAGGCGTGCGTTCGAACCTCCCGGTCCCACGCCGAGTGCGCTTCATCGTTAGTTAGCATTGTTCAAACGTATCGTTCGTCAAAACTACGTCTATATTTTTTCTATAAAACTTTTCATTGGGTATTGTGACGTGACCGGTATTTTAGGATCACGAGGGAAAAATGAAAAAGGAAGCCCTTTAAATTTCAGGTCGTTTGTGTGATTGTCAAATAAAGTTTGTTGGAATGAATAAGTGTCTATGGTTTCGGAATTGTTTGTTGAGCGTAGTGTGAGATTTTCAGGAACATATTTTTTTTTGTCTTCTGAAATCGTGGTAACTTTGTTTTTAAATCATTCCGTTAGTATAACACTATCGGATACCAGTGGCCTTTTTTACTCACAAAATCGGGTAAGAAATCAATGCTTGCTTAATTTGGTTTCTGAACGCGGAATTGATACGGAACATAAGATTCTCAACATCGGAAGGTGGAGTTGTCCGGGTCACTGATAGTAGGTAGACTGTAAACAAAATGTATCTATAGAAAACTAGCTGACCCGACAGACTTCGTTCTGTCAAAAGCTATAGTATAAACTCCACTACCCTACCCTACCCTACCCTACCTACCCTACCTACCTACCTACCTACCTACCCTATCCTACCTACCTACCTACCTACCCTACGCTACCCTACCTACCCTACCCTACCTACCTACCTACCCTACCCTACCTACTTACCCTACCCTACCCTACCCTACACTACCCTACCTACCTACCTACCTACTTACCCTACCCTACCCTACCCTACCCTACCTGCCTACCTAAAACTTAAAAAAAAATAGATAGTAGCCGATTCTCAGACCTACTGAATTTGCATATAAAATTTCATAAAAATCGGTTAAGCCGTTTCGGAGGAGTATGGTAACTAACATTATGACACGAGAATTTTATATATAAGATAATGACATGGTAGATGATCTGAGTTTAAAAGCTTGGTGAACGTAATTCAATGTAAGTATGATACAAAATGGGGACAAATGGCATTCAATGAGGAGCTTTGGGCTAGCAAAAGCAGATTGGAAAAATTATGATGAAATATGGGTAAAGACAAAGTACGATGCGAAGGAACCTTTAACAATGTTTTGTTAGAAAATCACTGTCATCGCTTGAATTTTAAACGAACACCGGCGACCTTCTTATCGGAGTTTGATTTCCTACTCACCGTTTTAATAAGAAAATTTCTATTTGAACCTTTAATAATTATTTGAAAATTAACAGGAAATTTAGTTTTTGTTTACTCGCTTAAAGGTATTTAATTCAATGGAAAAAAACTAACCAATAGCATATCATCATATTATTCAGTATCATTTTTCTCTTTTCAATATCTTTATAATGGCATAAAAATACAGATATTGTCAAAGACAGCTCATTAATTCAGTAAGTAGGGTAGAAAACAGTATAGTTAATCCGCGAGTTAGAAATAACAGCAGACGAGATCATTGTATTGTGAAACAAAATAACTTATAGCGAATATCGAATAGATATTTTGCGATCAAAATGGAACAGAGTTTATCGTATTATAATAATATACCTATATCTAAGATCCAACTGTATATTGCTTATGATTTCTAACCCAAGAGTCCTACCCTATATCCTGACCTTTTGTGTGTGTCTGTATAATATTATTCGTTATCTCATATTACAATATATTTAATAACTATACATTCTGTACAGGTACGAATCTGATCTTGCTACGTCCAGACGTAAGAGTAATATTTAATTCAATATTGTGTAGGAAGGTAAATAATATTGATTTAGGTACCTATGTCTAACAGTATAGTCTGAATTTTAAATGGATGGTTAGATTTTGCAAGATGCTATTATGGACATGACGCAGGATGAAAAGAAAGTCTACATTCAGAAAAAAAGATCACGAAGTAAAATAATCATGAATGATTCAGTATATAACAAACTCCTTGGATATGTTTTACAAAAATACTGGCTCAACGCGGTCAAAATTTTGTTAAGATGCCATTTAAGTTTAAATTTTCTTCATTTATTTTTCATAAATACTTAAATGGTCTTTATTTTTATACATAGAATCACATAAATTATTGCAGCGGTAGAACGATACCGTTAATCCATTGTTGTAACAGTAATAGTGTATAAGAATTTTTGTGGCTGGACACTGTTTCTCAAAATATAGGTTATAACCTAGTTTGAGAGACAGGGTTTTAAATATTTTAGAACAGATCTTACACACAAATCTAGTTTTAATTGTATAACTCTCTACCTACTGATTGTTGCTGTAACTATCTGTAATTTTGATGAATAAAATTATTATTTTATTTTCATATTTTTACATATCTCGGGACCCTGGGGTCCCGGACCTTTGGAAGGCGTACGAGGGGCCGAAGCCAACTCGCAGAGGCCCGTTAGGCGCTTTTTAATGAAATGAGGTACCAACCGACGATTTTCCCTGTACGCACTATGCAAGTGCACCCAAGGACAACCCCCGGTTGGTGTAGGACTATTGCAGGATATGGAAACAAAGATATTGGACTATGGGTTTGGGTGGTTAAAATGGACTGGTTACCAAAAACTATGGAAGGACTATGGCCCCTGCCTGATCAATGTTTTATTTTAAACACGGATAAAATGGCAGAGGGTGACTTGCACACTCAATAATGGGCCGCCGAAAACGGTCGCTAGCACATAGTGACGTAGCGACAAGGGGGCAACATATCCTGAGGTGCTCGAGGAGTGGAGAGGTATTCCACGGCTCTCAGAACAATCCCAGAGCCCGGAAGATGGTCAAGATCCCTACAAGCACTTACTGGAATACTTCCTTCCTCCGAGCACGTTTGCTCTTGCGAATCTCCACTCAAGCCGGCCAATAAAGGCAAGAATGAGGTGGGAGCTCAGTTCCTCGTCAGTGTTCACTCCAGCCGGCCAATAAAGGCAAGCCAGAGATGAGGAACATGACTTCTCCCGGGAGATGAGGTCCGTGGGGTCGCAACTGCCCAACAGCTCGCCACATGCTGCCCTGCGGGTTTCTGTATCTCTCTTGGTCTGGCTCCTCACCCTAGATATGTTCCGATAAAGTAAACTCTACCGGCACAGACCTAGAGTTCGGAGCGCGCAAGCCCCACCACGACGTCAACGTAGAGATACGGCGGTGGGGAAATTATTATTATTATTATAATCTTTTATTTTTCTTGTGCATTACGGCCAGCAGCACTGCCAATCGTACCACACAACTCAAGAGATATTGAACCCCTTTGAACACATTACACACTACTACATTTATATCCGAACACTAGAACTAGAACCCTCACAGAGCCTTCTTCAATAGCTATTCATCGTTGCATACAGACAGTTTCCACCACCATTCATCCCATTATATAATATCAGAGCTAGCCTCCCAGTCAATGAAATTCATTTTAAGCATGTTTATTTTACTGCAAATAAATTAAAACATCTAATTTATTCAAAATATCAATTTAAACCAGATCTTCACCCAATGCTGTTACAACCCTGTACTTATTACAAGCGAAAACAGACCGAAATGATTAATAATTTTAATAAGGTTTTCAACGCCTGGAAACAACAGGGGTGGATAACATCTACGTCACATCACTGGATAATGTAGTAAAAACGTTAGCGCGGACTGCCGAGAAGTTACACACATCAAAAAAAGTTTGCGATCACTGTTAAAAATCTAAATCTTGTTTGTTACGGTAGATTACAATTTTTGTTCGCCTGACTAAAACCCAAAAAAGCACGCGTGGGATCCTCTTAAGCGAGCTGTTTGGAACCGTCAGCCACGTCCCCAGACAGTGCCAGAGCTCAGGGAAGCCGCTATTCAAGGATGGGACAGGTTACCCCAAGAAATGCTGGATAACTTGATTCTCAGCATGCCTAGGAGGATCACCGCATGTGTTCGAGCCAGGGGAGGAGTTATATTATATTGAATATAAACCTTTTATTTATAAATTGTTGTTTAAGCTTGGTTAAACAGTCTTTTTCTTTCTATCAAATTTCTGTTACAATTACATTATGATTAATTACTCAATTTTAATGGGTATTTCTATTAAAGAAAACACAAAAAAGAATTTTTCTTGACAAAGTTAAATAAAAAAAATTATATCAGTTTATGCTAGTGATCACAAACTTTGTTTGAAGTGTGTACATCGTGATAAATCATAGCTACATCATCATCACGTTGGCGCTAAGCATATTAAATAGTCACGGTACCTAGGTTCTGCGAAAGCATTTATGTCATGCAGTCTCGACATACAGTCACTGTAAAGGAACGATGCACTAGTTTCATGCATCGCTCACAACGAACATTGAGGAATGCTTCAAACGATAGTTCTCCAACGATAGCTCTGAAAGAGCAGTGTAATTATAATAACAGTAAAATGCCCCTTAACTGTCGTCTTCATCATTCTCTTTGAAAATGGTTTTCACAGAAATATGCAAACTCTTTAGTTAATGCTACAATAGACGTACTGGCTCGACGCGGTCAAAAAATTTTAGTGATGCCATTAAAGTTTTATTTTTCTTTATTTATTTTTTCACAGTAAATGGCTTGATTTTATTTTTTTCGTGTAATTCGGCCAGCAGTGACAACCCTGCCGCCTTCCTCCTACACATCTCAAGAAATATCGAACCTCTTTGTATATAAGACAGACCCTAGTAGGACCAAAACCCTTCATCAAGAGCTATTATCATGACACGATAGTGTTCACCACTATTCATCCCACTAAAGTATTATAATATCAAAGCGTGCCTCCTTCTAGTTAATGAAATATATTCCCTGTAAAGTTATTTTGAAGTTTGAGATAACTTTATTCACATAAGAATACAATAATAATTTTACGGCAATGCAGTAGAAGATTAAATTCCATTCCATGCCATTTCATCTCTTTTCTAGCGTTTCTGTTTCTACTTGCACATAACATAAATATTATTCTCTTGGGTGCGGTAATCGTTTCCTGATAAATTGCGCTGACACCGCACCGGAACGATACAATGTTGATGGAACGCTGCTGTTCGTCTCTTACCCTCTTATTAAGGGCTTATCGAGCCTCTGATCAGTAAATATGCCTGCTGTTAGAAATTGGTTGTCGGGAAAATAACAACAGCCGGCAAACACATTTGACATGAAATATACTTTTCTCAAACATGCATGGAAATGTTGTCATTATTTTCGAAAAAAGAACACGCGAAGTATCGATTTACGGACAAAGAAAATCAAATCCATTGCAGCCGTGTTTTTTGAATTTGGAACATTACAACGCTCCAGCAATGTTGTATGAAATGGCGTGCTGCTTTGATTGGATCTGTTTTATTATTCTTGGCATACCAAAGTAAGTCTCTTTGCTTAGCACAAATTGCTGTATAGCCATAAATGCGTTTGCCTTTTGGCACAGATGATAATATAGAAAATTGGCGGCAAAGCTGAAAATTCGTCTTGATTTGTTATTTACATACTTCAGCCATCTACCACTACATCCAATGCCCACCTACAAACCTCATCAGAAGTTCAACAAACAAACATAAATGTACCGGGCAAATCAATAACATTTTCTTTTAGTAATTGCCCCAATATGACTAATGTAACTTTTAATATTAATTAAATTAAATGTATAATATAAAAAGTATGTTTTATTTCCCAGCATTCTTTTGAGAAAAGTACTATATATGCCTCGGCGGAAATGGCAATTGCCTGTCTCGTATTAGTGAAGTCCTCGCCTACGGCTCGGCCTTCATACTCATACTCGACTTGCAATTGCCTATTTTCCGGCCTTTGCAATAATGTTTATGCTATAGGAACCAAAAATTCCAGGTGTAGGGACCTGGTTTTTTTTTGTAATTAAATACGAAGTACCTATAACGTTGACAATTTGCAGAGTGCGAACAGTGACCTGAGAGTGCAGTATAACAATGCGTTCAGGATGCTGATGGGGCTGCCGCGGTACTGCAGTGCCTCTGGCATGTTTGCCGAGGCCCACGTAGACAGCTTCGCTACGGTCATGCGCAAGCGTTGTACCTCCATGCGTGCAAGTACCAACAGCATCCTGTGCGTATTGTCGGACCGGTGGGATTCTCCGATGCTCGAGCGCTGGATATGATTGCAAGCAGTCAAGTAAACATGCGCTCGAGTATCGGATTATCCGATTATTCGCTATTGTTATTTTTAAGTGTGGTCATGTCATTACTAACATTAGTTTCTCATAAGCATTTCTGTGTTACTAAAAATTTTATGGTTGTACATATTTGGAAATCTAAAATAAATGAATATAATAATAATAAGGTCGTATAAATGAAAATCGCACGCCCTATTTTGTTTTAAATAAGAAAAAACTGTGTCTATTCAAATATCGAGTCAAAGAGCATTTTACCTTTCCTCTCAACTGTAAGTATTTTATGTATTGTATTTATTTATTTATTTATTTAATACTTTAAGCACAAAACATGTACAGAGGCGGATTTAATGCCATAGGCATTTTCTACCAGTCAACCCTTGGGTGATGCAGAGACATACAGTAGTAGGTGCAATAGCGAAAATTGAGGAATAAATATTCATTTAAATATAAAGATATACATAAACCTATTACAAACTATAAATTCAATATATAAATCTTATTATATATAAATATAAGCACAAATAAATACACATAAATATGTATACTAAAACAAATAAGACACACAATGGGAAAACATTACCGTTATGATGATACTGCCAGCTTCTTGCGAATATGCTCACGAACTTTTACTTTAATTTATATATTTTAGCTTTATTTAAGTATATATTATATTTAATAATTTTAGTTTAAGACTATATATATTCTATATTGTCTACTTTTCTTTTTCATATCTCCTTTCGCAGATCCGCTGGAAGAAATTTCTTAAGAAATAAGCAGTACCTTTGTATTGAAATTATAATTATGTCGTATTTCTAAGTATTTTACTGTATGTACATAAATAAGAGAAATAAATAAATAAAAGACTTCAAACCTTTTAATACTGAAACAGCGTGATGGAGTAAAAAAAAACTCGTTTATAATAACAATAACTAGGACCAGAGCCTCTAACCTGTACCTCAAACAATTAAAACGGGGCCTCTAATTAGGATAATCCTTTTGAGTAAAATTTTCGTTTTTTTTTTCTTAAAACATTTTTCCTTAACGTTTAAGTACTTGGCGTTAATTTGGAAGAAGATAAACTCATTGGTGCGGCTGCCCACGGAAACTAGTAAGAAGGATGAAATAATACAGATAAAGGGCTAGTGCCACCTACGCCCTGAGATAACAATCTATTGACATAAGTGGAAGTGTTAGGTTAAGACAAAATATTTGTCTCTAAACGTGAACTGAACTTGGGTCCTATTACAACCAAGTTTGGTAAAACGAGATTCTATTTTTAGCGATTTAGGCTGCCCGTATTCTGTCACTTAGACAATCGATCAATCAGTACCTAAGTCAGTCAGTCACAGGTCTGTTAAAATAAACGGAACTACTTTATAAATATAGATGAGGTTTGACGGGCGTGACAAAAAATACGTTCAAACAACCCATCTATAAAATTTCCTTTAAATTTTTCAATGAGCATCGTTAACTTAATGGCGTATATTTTATGTCCCTTGTTATAGTCTAGTACTCCAAGCGCAGCTCTATATAGCCTTTTATGTCAATATAAAGAGAATGTAGGTTTACGACATTTTTTCTACTTCATATGAATAATAGTATTACTCGTATGAAGTAGAAAAAATGCTGTAAATTAAATAGGTGAATTCACAACTTACCTTAAATACAAGCGTAATTAACCCTTTTCATTTATTTGTATGTAAATAATAATTTACTTCATAATATCCGCTTTAAATTCAGTATCATGATATAATTATGCGAATGTCTTAATTTCAACTACCCACGCTGACATTCATGGAACATTAAATCTAACGCGTAGATAAAAACAAAGGCGTAAACAATGATATAATCACTCGTAATTAAAATAAAGTGTCCAAATCTTGTTAGGCGGTGAAATATAAATGTGCTGATTTTGACACAGTGCTGTAATTTTCCGAGCATTTTCAACATTTTCTTTGCGATCACCGCTGCAATGAAAAAAATGTCCTCCAATCAAGTAACTTTTTAGCTTGAATGACGATCTTGTTTAGATTAATCAAAATCTTAGTTAAGTTGATCATCACGACATGATTGCAGCAATACTAGTTCAAATAATTGAACGCTCAAACAAGTTTCTCGATTACCGACATCATTGTTGAAGAGTTAAAAAAGAGACAAGTTAAAAAAATGTTAACTGTATCAAAGTAAGTTAGTAGTGTTAATCAAGCATTTTGATTACTTAAATAAAGATCATTGAAACTTTAATCTAATAATCTTGGTTGGAGCAACTATGTTTTGACTTGATTGCTGCAAATAGGTTTTGTGATAACTCCAATCAAGATCCCGTTTCAAATCTTAATCAAATAAAAATAGTAGTTGTGATCGGCTCAGATGCAAACAAGTTCCTTAGTCAATCTAAACAAAATTTTGATTGTGGCAACTACTTTTTTTTGCAGTGTGCCATATTATAGTTCGGTCCTCTCGTAGATCGAGTATGAACTTGGTCATCTGTGTCGCTGTATAAATAAATGTCAAAGATTATAACAGATTAAACATTTTTAATCAAAACAACGCGTTTCAAAAGCTACTTATTTCGCTCTCTTCGAGAAAAAAATCACAAACAGCATAAAGTGAATCGGCCGAATACTCGTACAAAAAGTAGACTTACTTTTTTTGTATTATTAATCCTTTTGGCGTGTCGAAAAGCATTTCTGGTGGCGCTTCGCTCTCGCCAGAATGTTTCTGCCAAACATGCGAGTTAGCAAGCTTTGTGCGCTTTGATGGATTTTTGCTAGCCTGTTTCAAAGAGTCTGTGTATGTTTTTTTGCGATAACCTAACCTATTGGTAGCGCAAGTAGGTTTTTTCTCGTATTGTTTCGGAAATTAAAAGTTTTGCAGCAATGTTTTATCTGTGCCTCTCATGCAGCATGTTTGAGCCGAGGAAAATAGGAAAAAGATTATAACGATGTTTAGCTAGAATCAGGGTTCGCCGATATATACATATTAGCGGATATATATCATGATATATATCATGATATATATCAATTGATTTTTATCTTGATATAATATCAATTGATATTTTCCTGTCTTCTGAACCAAAAATTATGGAGATTAATGTTTACCCTGGCAAAACGTAGCGAAAAAATACACTTCAGAAAAAAATACTTTTTTATGATTACAAATTATTATTAAAATTAGTTGATTTATCTCACAAACAAATGAAGATTATTTTATTAATAGGTACTTGGTTTTTTAAGTGTTCATTAAAAATTCTTTCTCAAATAAACACTAATTCTTTTGTTACTTTTTTAAAATAAAATTTGTGGTAATTTGACACTTATATTATTTTACAAATTCCTTTTACATTTTTAAGTGTTTAATCCCCTTACGGAATGAAATTCGCTTCTTTTTCTTGGCCTGGATATATATCCAATATATAAAAAATCGGATTTTTGATATTTATTCTAAAAATCGGATTTTTTCGAGCCCTGGCTAGAATATGGTTTAATCATTATCTATAACATTTTCATCCAAGAGATCAGAATTGGGACGACATTACAGGTACCTATGTATTATGTAATGTAATAATAATATTATGTTCTCAATACCGGAGCCTGTAAACCGATCTTATCTTGATAAAACCTTGTAGTTTTGTTAGATTGTTGTATCATAATACATTATGATCTAAATATGTTACTAGGTACAGAGTACCTACATTATACAAGGTGTCGCTATAAATTCAATTACCAAAGGTGGATCACGCATAGTAGGTAGTGTAGGTACGACGTGACATAGTTTCTCGTTAGCATTATTAGAAAAAGCTAGATAGTTAATCGAGTGTCAGTCGTCAGGGCTGGCTCGGCGGCGGGGTCAGGATGAGCGCTCATCGATACAGTGTGTCGTCAGCTGACGGTAAATGTGTGTGAGAATATTACATTATAACGCTTTGACTAATGAGCTGTGACTTAACCGCCGCTCGCTGGTGCTGCAGCCTCCGCGGTAATAAATCATCCTCGTGAAAAATGTTTACATAGCGAGGTAATGGATGACCGAATACTTGACACGTTTTCATTATATCACTCGAGCATTACCCTTTTTCGGCGCTCCCAGTATTTATTTAATACCGTCCGATTGACAGTCATTTAGAGCCAAAATCGACCCACTCAGCTCAACAAGGTTGGACGAAAAAGGCTCATGTGTTGTCCGCCCTGATGTAAGCGGTTTGCGTTTAAAAATCGCAACTGATTATTCATATTTCAGGGCTGAAGCGGCACTTGTTGTTATAAACGTTTTTAATTGGTACTCATTAGTGAGGTAAACAAGGAAGAATAACTGTTGTAAAATGGAAAAAATAAACGGAGTATAATGTGTGACTTTATGTATAACTGTCCTGTTGTTACGTTATTTCATAGTCTTACAAAATTAATGTTACTTACTTACTTATTACTTATTTATACATAGAGTCCGCCTGTTGCTTGTACTCTAGTAGAAGCGGTATATTCCTGCGGTGTGTGCCCGTGTCCAAATTAATGGTAATTCACATAAAATGGCGAAACGAATGGTTCCATTTTATGTGAACATATTCGTAATAAGTTGGCTGAATCATCCCAGCGCTGATTTGTTTTCTCCCCTACCAATCGTTATTTCTCCTGACACTGTTTATTTTGCTTATATATATGTATGTACATATGTATGAGGAGCTCGTGACTAAGTAATAACAGCCGCACGGGTCTATCCGTCAGGTTAAGCTACGCTTGCCGGGGTTGGTCCGTGGATGGGCGACCATCTTTACATACCGAGAGTCCTCCGTGCCTCGGAAACCACGTTAAGCCGTTGGTCCCGGCTGTCATTCGTGGATCTTTGACTGTCGTTACGGGTCGTCAGAAGCCCAAAAGTCCGACAGCCAGTCTTACCAAGGGGTATCGTGTTACCCAGTTACTGGGTTGTGGAGGTCAGATAGGCAGTCGCTCCATGTAAAATACTGGTATTCAGCTGCATTCAGTTAGACTGGAAGCCGACCCCAACATAGTCGGGAAATGGCTAGGCAGATTGTTTTTTTTAATATGCATGTATATATGTATTAGTATATATTTATTTTTCCTTTTTCGAGTTATCTATCCCTTATGTTGCACCTGCCATGTTTTGTCTCTGCATCACCCTAAGGTTGACTGGTAGAAAATGCCACAGGCATTAAGTCCGCCTTTGTACAGTATTTTTTTACTTGTGTATAAAGTTTTAATAAATAATAAATATAATATGCATACCATTAGAGCGGTGGGGACAGCAAGAATACACCGTAAAAGCAACAGGCGGACTCTTAAGTATAAATCTGTTTACGCCTTGAATAAGACACATGATTCATACGTGGAAAACTTGTACAATTTGCATACAAGAAATGTGCATACAACATGCATAATTGTGTACTAGGTACCTACTAACATACAGCAATAAATTGCAAGCTAGAGATTTCTCACACAACTTTGAAACAATGAACGAACACGACAAATTGCCGTACATCTTTCTCTAAAAATCCTTAAGAGCGTACATTCTACGCGGGCTGGCAACGTCGCATTCGTAGAGGATTTTCGTGATTATTTTATTAAATTTAAATCAAAGTACAATTTTTTTTCGCAGCCAGGCACTATACCCAATGTCTCAAATTCAGATAATTTATGTAAACAAAGGGGATAACATATCAAAAAAATATCTTCGTAATGGTAATTTACATAAAATGGCGAAAAAAAAAGTTCCATTTCCTTTTAAGTACTGAATTTAAGAAATAATAATTTATAAATAATTATACCGTAATTATTTTTATAAATTTTCGGTTTAAAATAAAGTTATTGAAAAAAGGATTCTTTTTTATTTCTGGTATAAGATATTTTATGATACTGGTAACAATGCAGGAGATCCAAACATTTTCACATTTTTTACATTTGCAACAACCCTAATATTAAAACTCTCATTCCTAGATTCATATTGTATGTAGCATACTCGTATCTAGCCACATTTTGGATGAAAACGGCTGTAAACTGTTTCGAGTGGTAATCGATTTTGGGAGGCCTACGTCGAGCAGTGGACTTAAAAGGGCTGATTATGACGATCATAGGCCGTGCCTCCGACACACTACATCAAACATTGTTTGGCAACGGTATTTTGTTTGCATAGTTCTTATAATTAATTCACTTTAATTTCATAGATGATTATTTACAAAAAATAATAATGATAAAATGTTTTGCACCACTGTCCTGTCATTTTGACAGTGACATTTCTTGACATTACTTTGTTTACATAAATTATCTGAATTAGAGACTTTGGGTATAGGTCTTTGGTATTTTTAAGTATGTATGCTATGTTTTTACAGTTATTTTGGTATTTACTCATAAAAATGGATAAATTGAAAATTATTTTCTATTTGCAGTATTACGACTAAATATTTGTATTAACTATAAAGTAAATGTTAAAAATATTTATAAAATACAACGCTCTAGAGCTAGGCTGAAAAATAATAATTGTACTTTGATTTTGATTTAATAATAATAATAATAATAATCATTTAATTCAGATTTCTCCATATAAATTGTTAGTAACACGAAAATACTTAAGAGCTAATGTTAGTAAACAAAACTAATATAATAAAAGATAGATTTTAGGACAATCCGACACCAGAACGCATGTATGCTACTTCACTACGTGCAGCCGCATCCAGCGCTCAAGCATCGGAGAATCCCACCGGTCCGTCAATACGCTCAAGATGCTGTTGGAACTAGCTCGCATGCGAGTTAGGGACGAGGTGCAACGTTTCAATAATCACGAAAACTCTCTAGAAATGCGTCGTTGCCAGCCCGCGCGGGATGAACGCTCTTAATCCCACCTCGCTTTGCAAGGAAGGTGAAACTGAATTTAGTTGCAAAAGTTCCGACAAAGGCCTTATACATTTTAAAGATAAATTTTGTTTTAGGTGCGAAATATGCTTGACTTTAAGTCGCCGCAAGTCTTTAAATAAGGAAATTCTTAGAAGTTTATGTTTATAAATCAAATGAGGTAGGTATCTACCTGCAGTGTTAATGTTTACATAAAGCTTAGCATAACTTTATGAGGATAATTTGACGCTTGAAATATAATGGGTTTCGTTCCTGAAACTTTAATTTGAAAATGTGAAGTGGTTGGATTAAAGTGCTCTCTCGTTTTCTCGTGTGTATATAGGTCATACATGTCACGCCTCCAAATAACTGAGGAAACATAATTTTTTAAGAAAATTTAATTGTAGTAGACGATCAGATTGCGAGAAGAATATATTTATTATATTTTGTAGACAAAAAATCCGGATAATTTTGACGGGTAAAAATCAATCACAAAGTTTCCGGTACCAATGGGTAAATAATAAATAAAATAATAATAAAATTTATTCAAAAATATAAGGTATAAAGTTAAATACAGTTTTTCTTAAATCTATCTCAAGTTCACCCATTATTTGTGCCTGAACTAGGTAATCCTGTGTTTCAAACATAAGGTTCTTGAACAAAAATTAATAATTTAAATCACAAATATATTTCCACGTTTAGTTCATAAAAATCAACCAATCCGTTCATCAATCAACTGAATCAATGGTATTTTTTTTATAACTTTAAAACAATTTTTTTTTAAATTGTGAAAAAAAAAAAAATATATATATACTTGGGACCCTCACTTCATTTGATGTCACACGGTAGGTACAGTGCGCAAAACTTTTTTTTAAATTTCTTATTTGTCTCTCAAAGTGACCTCCATATTCAAAATTCATTTATTTACGTAACACGTCCGTGTTTGGGTCACAGAAATTGATATGTTCCAAACAATTTAATCAATCCAATAGATTCGGAGCAAATTGGTCGTGACAGACGAACAGATAGCTGATGCTTTAAGGATTCCGTTTTTTCATTCGGGCGTACGGAACCCTAATTAACAATAGAGTCTCTAAAATAATGTTTACAAATGCCAACCCTTTTTTAACTGCCTGTTTGTGGTGCTTGATGCTTTCAAGCCAACCATAAATTGTTCCCAAGATCGGTAAAAAAACTCTAAAGTTAGGTGTCCGTGTTACACTAAGTATTGATACTAAGGCTCGCTGCATTTTTAAGTCCCGGGAAAAATAATCGAGACTCGACGCGGTCTCGAAATTCCGGTCTGAAAAATCTTTAGAGACTATTCAAAAGCAGGTTTCATACTTATTATGCTTTAAGTTTTTAGGCAGTCAAAACAAGATATTTCAATCAAGTACTTTATTAACATATAGTAACGAACTCAAAAAATCCATACTATATAATATTATAAATGTGAAAGTAACTCTGTTTGTCTGTCGGTCTGTCTGTCTGCCTGTCTGTCTGTATGTTACACGCCTAAACCGCTGAACCGATCGTCATGAAATTTGGTAAAGATATACCCTGGGATATGGAGAAGGACATAGGCTACTTTTTTACGCGATAACCGAAATCCACGCGGGCGGAGCCGCGGGCAAAAGCTAGTATTTATATAAAATCAAAAAATGTGTTCTTCATTTTTATAGTGGGCACGTAAGAAACAAAGAGGGTTTAATGTAGTTTCAGATGGAGAGGACCTGAATCCATACTAATATTATAAATGTGAAAGTAACTCTGTCTGTCTGTCTGTCTGTCTGTCCGTATGTCTGTATGTTACGTTTTCACGCCTAAACAGCTGAACCGATCGTCATGAAATTTGGCAGAGATATAGTCTGGGATATGGAGAAGGACATAGGCTACTTTTTTACGCGATAACCGACATCCACGCGGGTGGAGCCGCGGGCAAAAGCTAGTTTATTATAAAAATAACCCGCGTATGAAAAAGCTCCCTCTGCTTTGACGCTAGTGGGATCATCATTTCAGCCGAAAGACGTCTACAGCTGGACATAGGCCTCCCCCATTGGGGGGGTTTGCTAAAATCTCCATGCTTGGCAGGCGGGTTGGCGATCGCTGTATTTTTATTATTATTTGTAAGACACACTTGCAGCTAATTAGCTGATGCGTGTTTTTCAAATAGCTTGGAGATATTTAATCTGTCCAATCGGTTCTTGAAGCAGTTTAGTGTGGGAGCCGTCACAACATTTTCCGGGAGTTTATTACATGCTGTTACAACTCGGTTAGGCAAGAATTGCTTCAAAGCCTTTTTTCTTGATGAACTTTCCCACAGTTTTAGGGAATGTCCACGCAAATGTTTGTCGGCATTCAGTGTGTAAAGGTCTTGAAGGCTGGGCACTTCGTAGTATTTTGTAAGTATCTTGTACGTCTCAATGAGCTTACCCCTTTGTCTACGCATGGTGTCTAGTATGGTGTTAATAAATGCAAAGTGAACGCTGCTATTTTCTAGTAAGTCCCGTAGTCGCCTTTTACGATACTCACGGGAGGAAATAGAGTGGTGCTATTCTTTACGTCCGGCACCGCGGGACGACACGGTGGGCGGATAGTAATTAAGTAATTGTAACAATAATGTAGGTATTTTCCTAAACCACTGGACAAGTCACAAAAGTCTCGTTATTCCCAAGACCGAAAATATCAGACTCAAATCTCGAAAATCCCTATAAATCGTCGAGACTCTCGAAATTTTTGAGACCGAGATTCCCGTGATGAAAGCCCTAATTGATACATTGCCTGGATATTAGATCTGTTATAGCGGCTTTTAATAAATGTTTAATGCACCAAGGTATTAATACTTTATTTCAACAAAGAAAATACCACGTTCTACTAAATGAAGACGTGTTTAAACGAGGCTTTCATTATAAAAAATGATTTTTCATAAGTCGTAGTCCTGTGCTAATATTGCGCAGTTGAGTGCCGACCTTAATATACACAAACATCTTGGCATAAAGATGTTTTATGTAAGATTATATTTCTTAATTTACTACCTTCGTAAAGCTTTTTAGAAACTGTGTTTCTACCAATTACTTTTTAGGGTTCCGTAGTACCCTTACAACCCTTCAACCCTTATAGTTTCGCCATGTCCGTCTGTCTGTCCATGGATTAGCTCAGAGACTCTTAGTACTAGAAAGATGTAATTTGTTATGTGTATACATATTAATCACGACGACAAAGTAGTAAAATAAAATGTGTGCCTCCCCACGTAAAGTAGAGATGATTATTTTTTCTCGCCTATCCCATGGTGTGGGGTATCGTTGGATAGGCCGTTCAAAAATATTACGGGTTTGTCAAAACCATTTTTTGATTCAGGGATCCGTTTGCGTAATATTAACCCTTTGTAGCCCAAGATCATAAAATTTTAAAATACTTTGGCATATGACAGGTTAAAACAAATAAAAAGACACGTGTTTCTCAAAAATTCAATATTTTTTTTAAATTATTTATTTATTTGACATTTTAGGCAGACATTTTACTAACATTATATAGTTATGTTTTTCACATATAAAAGCAAAAATATATTTTGGTAATAATAAATTAATAAAATCATTTAGTTACCTATGGTTTCAACGAAAATAATACAATTTTATACACTTTTAGTATATTTTTACAAAATTCAAAGTTTCAAGGAGTTTCAACTTGTCACTTTCATCAACGTTCGAAATTCAAACTCGCTAAAATCAACAAGATTCGCCATCTATGATTTGTGTTTGATCCTAAAATGTTCAGTGTGGAATGTTAAACTCAAACTCAAAACTCAAACTCAAACTCAAAGCATTTATTTCAAATAAACCAATTACAGGCACTTTTGAATTGTCAAGGGGTCGGTCAGTCAGAAAGATGAAGCTAGTTGCCCATTCCAAAGCGTAGTAGGTTCCTATGGAGAAGAACGGACAAGAAACTCCATGGACACTCTTTTAAAACAAAATATTGTTACAAAATATGGGTTACATCATTCATGTTGAAGTTATACATGTGAGAACAATGTAGAAAGACGTGCACGTTAGAAGCGTCCGTAATAGAAACAATTCAAAAATTAAAATAAGCACACAGAGATACATACAGTGATACTGATTTGAATGAACTTAAATGTTTAGTATATATTTTAGCGGGATTATTGAGGTTTGTTACAGAAATGTCACACGAGTCTACAAAGGGTTAAGCCTTAAAGTGCAAATTTTTGTTAGAGTCAAGTGCTGGTAGGGGGGGTTGGCTGCCAGCTAAATATTGTATTGTATTTTGATATGTGCAAAAATTCACAGCTTTGGTATATATAACGAAATTTAAGGCTTTGACTGCCAGACAACAGACACAATAGAAAAACTATTGTTAGCGGTCACCGGTGACCGCGGTGGCAGTCAATGTGTTAAAAGAAAAACTATCACAGCTAAGTAGGCTTTACAAGTTACCGAGTAATTATCAACCAACTGACATTTGCAGTTGAAAAACATGTTCACTGATACATTCTGTATGGGAGAACATGTTTTTCAACTACAATGTTAAGTTTGTTCTTGGGATAGATTCATCCCAACACCGGAACCCTTCATTGTGCGTGGTGCGACACGCACTTGGCCGGTTTTTTATATACTCCAAGATTGAATACACGCCTGGATAGGTAAGTGGTCTGGGAAAGTAATTTGTTCTTTAAAGTAGTTGAACTGATAGTTTAACAAGTGTGTAACGGACCACGCACAATGAATGGTTCTTTAGTTGGGACGATTTTATCCCTAGAACAAATTTAACATTGTTGTTAAAATATATGTTCGTCCATACATTCCAACTGCAAATTTAAGTTGGTTGACTATTACTCTTATCTTGTAAAGACTACTCTTCTGTGATACGAGTAGATTTCTTTTTAACTTCGTAAGACGCCTGTTACACGTAAAGTATTTACTGTGTTCCGCCAATAAATACTAATGTATCGTGGTATTTAATGAACGTGTAACTAGCGTACTGATGAATGTCAATATTTAATAATGGATTTCTAGATTACTTGATCCTTCGGAATGTGATAAATAATGAACGTCTAATCTCGAAAATTAATGAAAATTAATGCAAATTTTTCTCTTGTGGTAATAGCTTTTCTCATCACTGTATCTTGCTTTGTTAAAAATGGTGTTACCATTGTTAGAAGTTCTTCAAATCAAATATCGGGCATTCGAAAATAATTCTCGTAATCATCCATTTCGCCATGTAGTTTCATTTCGGCCATTAAATTCAAATGAGTGTACTTTTCTCTTTGTAGGTACCAGTTTTTTGACCACCGTGTTCTTTTAACTTTTTTTTTAAACTTATTGCAAAAATAATAGCCACACAAGCTTTAATTTTAGCTGTATGTCCATTTTACCGTGTATTCAGCAAGAAACCGGACTAAATACTGAGGTAATAAATATTGAACGTGTGTCTGGTGTATTAATCGATCAATAAGTACAGACGTCTATCAATAAATACTGAACTGACGAATCGCAGTAAATACTTTACGTGTCACAAGCGCCTTATAGATAC
This sequence comes from Dryobota labecula, assembly GCA_947523025.1. NCBI lineage: Eukaryota > Metazoa > Arthropoda > Insecta > Lepidoptera > Noctuidae > Dryobota > Dryobota labecula. The sequence continues at coordinate 9,069,456 of OX383292.1, forward strand.
TACTGCCTTGAATTTTTACACATATCCAAAACTAACTATTTAGCTGGCAGGGGGGGGACACTTGCCTCTAACAAAAATTATGACTGTAAGCTTAATATTACATAAACAGATCCCTGAATCGATGAATGGTTTTCACAGACCCGCAATATTTTTGGAACGGCCTGTCTAACGATATATATATTATATATTTATATGTCGGAAATGAGTTGTATCCGATACGCCAGCGCCATCTAGTCGCGTTCGATGGAGTTATTTGAGTTCGCGCCAACGAGTCTTGACTAATCGGGATGCCAGTGCTGTTTAGCGGCGCATGACGGAGTACAACATAGCGTAAAAAAAACATCTTCACTTTACGTGCAAGGGAGGTCCCTTGCACGTAAAGTGGAGATGATTGTTTTTATCCATACAATTGTTTTTTTTTAATACTTTATCTTACCGCTTTGTCGGCGTGATAAATATGTATAACCATGCCAAATTACAGCTTTCTAGTACTAAGAGTCTCTGAGCTAAGCCGCGGACAGATAGACAGACAGACGGACATGGCGAAACTATAAGGGTTCCTTGTTGACTACGGAACCCTAAAAACACAGCTACAAACTCCAGTATTGTTCTCGAACTGATGTTGAACAGTAGTCAAAGTTCAGACGTATATTAAAGCAAGTTGAGGTAATTCTACCTAGTTCACTTCCCGTGTCAGCTTAACAGCCGATAACGACTAGCGGGAAATACTCGCGGCAACAGGAAATCTACATACCATCTAGATACCTACATACTGATAATATTGTGTGTGTTGTTCATATCGATTCAGATATTCATTGTTGTTCTATTCACAGTGACTCATAAATATTACACGTAGACGAATATAGCTACCAATTGCTTAAAGTAATGAGATTGTTAAGTAAGTACTCGTACTCGATTAGTATACCTACCAGTTAGTATACGCTTAGTGTAGTACCTAACCTATTTATAATAGGTTAAGTATCTATCCATCTATACAAATAAATAAAATTACAGTGTCTGTTAGTAATGTTACGAGCTTGCGGTCCGTGACAATAAAAACTACCGATTTAAAAACCAAAAATGACACTTAAATTAAACGACACTGATAACAACTCAAACACACTAATTATGAAACACAAATGTACTACTGATCACTCTCAAATCGCACTTGAAGTTCGCTTGTTCGCTTATTATTCAACTGTCCCGATGGGGGTTCTTACCGGCCTTTTATAGTCCTTAGAAAGTTCCAGGACCTTCTACTGTAGAAACATCTAGAATGTTCGAGTACATACCGGCCCCGACTGACCAGATGTCGAAAGTTCTAGAAAGTTCTAGCATCGAATTTGCTAGAAGAATCTCGAATCTAATATTTCTGCTACTCGATACTAGATGGCGTTAGTGGTCACTAGTTCTGCTTTTCGATACTAGATGGAGCTAGTGGTACTTAAAGTTGTGTGGCGCAGTAATAACACTAATTGTAAGACACTATTCTTAGTTATGTAATCTGTTACGTAAAATATTAAGTTTCAGTCAAATTGCTTATTAGTCTATTAGGCTAGATTGTAATACATTATTATTATTGTTCTTGTGGTGTTCAGTTGAATCACTTGGGTTTTGAGAGTAAAACCACCAAATTATCAGTAAGTACACAACAACTCAAAGGGAACGTCTAGTCGGCACCGAGGATAGAGCGGGACTCTGCAGGGCGCTCTTGGGGCGCTACCTTTGAATTATGTTATACTAGCTTTTGTCCGCGGCTCCGCCCGCGTGGATGTCGGTTATAGCGTAAAAAAGTAGCCTATGTCGGTCTCCATATCCCAGGCTATATCTCTGCCAAATTTCATGACGATCGGTTCAGCGGTTTAGGCGTGAAAACGTAACATACAGACAGACAGACAGACAGATAGCCAGACAGACAGAGTTACTTTCACATTTATAATATTAGTAAGGATAAGGAAGTAAGGATGTTACATTTAATTGTATATCACAGTTCTTATTAATAAAGGGGAAAAAAAAAACTTATAACAAAAAAACTATTTTTAAAGTATTAGTCTGTCTTTCTGTCTGTCTGTTTGTTCCAGCTAATCTCAGAAACAACTGGACCGGTTTTGACGGAACTTTCACTGGCAGATAGCTGATGTTTCATGGAGTAACTTTTTATTTTAGTAAAAGCAACGTGGGCGAAACCACTGGCAGCAGCTAGTATTATGATATAATTAATTTAAAAGGTCCTTACATTCAAAGTGATTGTTAGAGACCCTTTCCCTGTTCAAAAAACAAATTCGATTAGCAAAAAGGTGAGATTGCCTTTCCGATTTTCAGCCTGAATACTTGTCTAAATTAAAACCAGTTCCTTCTTAAGCAACAGTTTTTTTCTGAAGAACTAATTGAAAAGCTTTTCAAACTTTCCAGATTGCTTCTAATTTAGATTGCAGTTCTTGTTCCAGTGACTTTTTAGGTTGTTACTTGCTGTTTTGCAGTACTTTTTCTCGGTGTCATTTACTTCAACGATTTCAGGTTGTTTTAGTGACAGTACTATTTAAGGTGTATCTAATTGGCTTATTCCACAAATCCCCCCTGAAAATCCCCCTTAGGAGGAAAAGTGGAATTTGAAAACAGTCTAGAATTCACCCCTGATAATCCCGCTAAGGGGGGAAAACTAGAATTGAAAAAAAAAAAAAAAAAAAAAAATAACTTATTCCAAGATCCCCTGCAAGTGATTTTTTTACATTAGTGTTCAGTTTTTTCCACTGAGGGGGATTCTCTCAGGGGGGATGAGTGGAATAAGCCTATCTGTATACACGAAATATTTTAAGATAAATATCTATAGGTGGTAAAAAAGGCATAGAAGTGAAAAAAAATTTTTTTTTCTTTCTAAGTGTTTTATATTTTTACAAAATTATTATAATCTTAAAATTCCTTGAGACATTTTGCAAAAAATAATTTTTTTTACTTATTCTATGAATGACCCGCCCGGACGCGGCGACGCCGCGACGGTGACGGCACGACCCCGGTGAATTTTGATAATTAATCACCATATGAAGTAATTTTAAATTATTGAATTTTTTAAATAATATACTCAGATTAAAAAAAAAATCATTTCCATGGCTTCTTTAGTACCTATAGGTGTATGTCTTAAAATATTTCGTGTTTTAATAGTTACACCCTGTATTTTGCAGTTTTTATGAGTGTGCGTCTTGTCGCAGCGAAGGTTTTAATATATAGCTCGAGTGCTCGAGTGTGCTGTTTATTGCTGTCGATAAACTATAAATAGTTTCTAGACAAAACATGGTCGATGACTTTTACTGCAACAATCGTAACTCGTTTAGATATTTGCGGCTTTGTTCAGTTGAACTGAGTGCTTTATTGCAACTCAGAGAAACGGTGCACATCAGTAGCGCAGCTATCGTGACATCCCAAGCAGAAAAAATTATCAGCATAGCTATTGATGTCATGATTTCCAAATATTAATAATATATGTAGTGATTAAAAAAAAAGAAGATAATAAAGTATGTGATTGCCTCAGTTGACTTTTGTATCAGCGTAATCATGCCGTTTAAAAGTATCTCATTTGACTCTTACTGGATTTTTCTGATGGAAACATGATGTTTTGCCGTTGGCTCGTGCAAAATAGTTAGTTCTCTTCGAGCCTTGGAATTTAAGGTTGTCTTCAAGAAGTCTTAAGTCTCCTAATTAAGTAGTTTGTTAAATATTACTATATATCAAGTTTGTATGTGTGCAAGAATATAAATAAAGAAATGTTCGTACTGAAAAGGTATTTCATTTCATTCACAAAGGTACGATTCGCTACCGTATCAACATTGGCACTTGTTTGATAACCTGATTTCTGAACCGAAGGACTGGCAACACGAAAATTTTATTGACCATTTAGGTCAATCTAATATATAAAATTTTCGTGTTAGTTGCCAAACTCCTCCGAAACGACTTAACCGATTTTGATGAAATTTTATATGTACATTTGGTAGGTCTGAGAATAATTTTTTATCAAAAAAAAAAAACAAATTGATGGTTTTTGGTAGGTAGGTAGGGTAGGGTAGGGTAGATAGGGTAGGGTAGGGTAGGGTAGGTAGGTAGGGTAGGTAGGCTAGGGTAGGGTAGGTAGGTAGGTAGGTAGGGTAGGTTAGGTAGGTAGGTAGGGTAGAGGAGTGGAGTTTATACTATAATTCCTTTGCGCGTAGACAAACTGACAATCAAATATAATACTATTGACAGAACGAAGTCAGGTAGTAAATATTTTTTTTTTTACTTTTTAGAGGTTTTTGTTTGTATCGGTGAGGTTTAAAAAAAAATTAAAGTTTAACTTTTATCTACAGATAATTTTTAAACTCGAAACATCTGTTTATATGAATTACTTACCTCTATAGATGATACAAACAAACACGTACGAAACATATACGTTTTCACTTAGTTTAGCTACACAGGAATAAATAAATTAAATTGGAATTGCTGCAAACGTGAATTATTAAGGCTAACCGTAATTGTCCCGTGCGACAGGAGTGATTATCGATTGCGGCCTATCAGTCGCTCAACAAGTGAGACGGCATTGTACATTTAGGTACCGTGACTTTTATGTGTATGTTTTTAAACTCGTACATAATATTAAGCATTTTTAGGGTTCCGTAGTCAACAAGGAACCCTTATAGTTTGGCCATGTCCGTTTGTCTGTCTGTCTGTCTGGCCGCGGCTTAGCACAGACACTCATACTCTATACATATGAATCACGCCGATAAAGTGGTAAAATAAAATCTTGAAACATTTTTGAAATGAAAACTTCTTTGCTTTTTGGTAGGGGAAAAACTTATGGGTTCACGATCGTCACCGAACGCTTTCCATGAGCTATATGTATACCTACTGTGTATATATGTGTACTTTTTGGGTGAACGAAAATCATGGAACTCGGATCTTCATCACTGAACGCTTTCCATGAGCTATATGTATAAAAGAACAGTTATTCCAAAGTTTTGTGTTTTCACTTCGGTCGGCAGTCCTTATGACTGGCAATTTTTTTTTTAGGGTATTGTGAGTAAATCGGCGTGGATGTCGAGTTAGATTTAGGTATTTACTAGTAGCGTTATGAAAGTAAAGTTTGAACAATTTTTTTTTCGATGTGTAGCTTTTTTCTTCTTTTCTAATTATTGTATTTTTTGAGCGTGAGATAATTCATATACAATGTATCTCTTACGTCGCTGTTTTCGCGTATTTGTTAATGTTACTCACATTAATCGATAGTCATCATCATCATTTCAGCCGAAAGACGTCCACTGCTGGACATCGGCCTCCTCCAAAAGGGGGGGAATTTGCCATAATCGCCACGCTTGGCAGGCGGGTTGGCAATCGCAGTATGGCGTTAAAAATGCTTAGAGAACGCTGCTGCCCATTCTCTAGTTAGTCCCTTAGTCGCCTTTTACGACACCCATGGGAGGAAACTGAGTGGTGCTATTCTTTACGTCCGGCGCCACACGGCACTGTTAATCGTTAGTAGAAGCTTGTAATTGGCCATCGTTTACACTTTGTACTAAATATTTAAATGTGTGTGTAAGTTTTCCTAAAATTAATAAAATAAAAAAGACGTGTGGCACTCGGGGACTGCCGCGGTAAAGCTATTGCATAGCATTTTGTATCAACTTATGCAATTATAATTATTTATTTATTTTATTTATGCAATATTTCTTTTTCTTTGATATTAATTTTATTTTTTTTTCGTTACGGAATTTCTGGATTCGGTCCCCGCGCTCAAGGCCCGCGATAGAAGCTATGCAATAGCTTAAAAACAAAATAAATAAGTGCTGAACGTCGTAAAAGTGTATAACTACGTAAACAAAGTCAAATACTATTCAAATATAAGCATAATAACAACTTTAAAATAGACGAAAGTGTTGAACCTAAAGTAATTTTAAATAAAAAAAGAGTGACAAACTGTTTTGACAGCGAAAAAATTCCATGTACATGAGTCATTTCCAACCGTCTAGTCAAGTTTAAAAATTGTTCAACTGGAATGGTATCAACTATTTGGCAAGCTTTAATTAAGTCGTTGTAGCCTTGCGGTGCAACAGGGGAACTGAATGTACTCGTAATCGACTGGTCGAGAGTTCAAACCCCACTATCATCAATCACTTTTTGTGAAGATCATAATTTTATAAACTAATATTTATAAGAATAAAATACGCAGTACACAGAAAAAAGAACTGCCAGAAATTATTAGATCACTAGAGGGTACTGGTGTAGTAAAACCGTCGGAGTGGGGAGCGTGAGGTTTTTTCGTTACGGATTTTCTGGATTCGGTCCCCGCGCTCAAGGCCCGCGATAGAAGCTATGCAATAGCTTAATAAAAATTCAATGCCTTGGAGATATTTCTCGACGGCTCGATGTGAAGCCAAGTCAGAGACCCATGCACGGCATAAAAAATTAGTTACTAACCACACGAAAAACAAAAGAAGAAAGTTTTTATCAAAATTGGACACATTACATTTATTTGTCAGTTTCGTCTTTTTGGTGCTGGTTGCTGTTTGGACGAGTATGTTTACCTAGGACAAACTGTCCAGTTAGGTAGGTCCAACTTCGAGAAAGAGGTCAATCGTCGAATCCGACTTGGCTGGGCAGCGTTCGGGAAGCTACACAATATCTTCTCGTTCCACATACCGCAGTGTCTCAAGACGAAAGTCTTTGACCAGTGATGACATATGGCACTGAAACGTGGTCGCTCATAATGGGCCTTCTAATAATGTCTTCTCATAATGGGCGTTCTATACCAAATGTATGAGTAAGTGAATTTTTAACAAAAAAAAAATAAAAAAAATACGTGAATTTTTCGCATAAGTATTTTAATAGAAAAACTGCTATTTGGGGCGGAGACAAATCCAACAAATCAAAGATCATACAAATCGGTCTAGCCGTTCTTGAGTTATAAATGGTGTTAATAACCCGACTGAAATGTATACCTACATATGTATATTAAGAAGATGTAAAACAATATATTTATTAAAAGAAGTTTAATCTGTGCAAATCAGAATCAACGCTCGTAGGTAATAGTTTTCGCCTAAATTCACCCTTTCAAAGCGCTCATGTGGGAAATAGTTTCGAAATACGATTAACACGATTTATGAGAGTCGTTCCTAAACTTGTCACTTTAGGTTGGTATGTAAATATACGTCACCTATCCCTATTCCTATTTCCTCCCGTGGGTGTCTTAAAAGGCGCCTAAGGAACTTACTAGAGAATGGGCAGCAGCGTTCTCTATGCATTTTTAACACCATACTGCGATCGCCAACCCGTCTGCCAAGCGTGATTCCAGGCCACCGTAGGCGCGGGCTTGCGGACGGCATCCCGCCGTCCGGTAAGGACTAGGCCCGGGTCGACGGCGCGTTGTGTTCCACGCGCGCCTTAAAGAGATGTCAGCACGCACTGACGGGGCCCGCCGGGACCGGTGCCTGCCAGGGTTGCGGGTTTGTCCGAAAGGGATACCTACCGTGGCCCTGGCACACAGGCAACTGAAGGAACGCGGGTGGGTTTTAGTCAGTAAAAGTCGTGACACTTCTCCCGCTCCGCTTAGAGCGAGAGAAGTTATTTGATAATTTCACACTCAAAAAAAAAAAAAAAAGCGTTGCGATTATGGTAAACCGTCGGACGTCTTTCGTCTGAAATGTTGATGATGATAAATATACGTCACATATATCTATGGCAGAGGAGTATAGTGGGTGTATGTAACCCCCACATGTTATCATCGATGACATTATTAGAAGTTCGGTTCCACGTTAATAGAATGCGAATTTATTGCCATTTGGTAGTGATATTTTTTGAATTTCACGCTACTCCCAAAATATCTGCAACTAAAATAACACGGAGGTAGATCTCACGATCGTCAGCAGATTTGCAATCACCTACTAAAAGGGAAATTATAAGTTTTAGGTTTTTCTTAATATCGATATATGTTTCAATCATATACTCAAAGAAGTCGTGGCTAAGTAATAACAGTCGCACGGTTCGATCCATTAGGTTAAGCTACGCTTGCAGGGGTTGGGCCGTGGATCGGTGACCATCAGACTCCTTCGTGCCTCGGAAAGCATGTTAAGCTCGTTGTTCCCGGCTGTCATTCGTGGATTTTTGAGTCGTTAAAGGTCGTCAGAAGCCCGAAAGTCTGACAACCAGTCTTACCAAGGGGTATCGTATTACCCAGTTACTGGGTTGTGGAGGTCAGATAGGCAGTCGCTCCATGTAAAATACTGGTATTGCATCCAGTTAGACTGGAAGCGGACCCCAACATAGTTGGATTGATTTTTTTTTCAATCACTTACTTTAACCTCATCCTTGTTACTTCGAGCGAAGAATTTTCTAATACCCATGAATGAGTCCCGCAAAAAGCGATTAAGGTTTTACGCAGCAGGATACTTATAGGGAGCAGTATTTTCTACGCTTAAAATTAAACCGTCATCACCATTTGTCTTGTTTTTCCGGTTTATAGGGTCATTCTTTTTTTTCAGGGCTAGCATTCCCTGCGTAGGTAGGTCTAAAATGTCATATAAAAAATTGGTTGTCTGTAACGTCGGTTTACGGACGATAATTTTACGTGATAACGTCATTAGAAAACATTGTGTCAAAAGCCGAACGCTTAGGCCAGGGATCACCTATTAGTGTCATTGGGGGTCCGTTTTAAAAACAATATGACTGTCGCGGTCCATTTGGTAGACGAAAACTAGAAGATTAATAAAAAAATACGAAAAGAAACCTGAAAGAAATCAACAAATACTAAGTAATGGACAAAATTATCAAAGTAAGATATTAATAATACTGTGAATTTTTTTTTTCTCTGAACTTATTTGTCTGAAGCCTGGAGTAAATCTAAAACTCAAATCAGTTATATAGTGTTGGTGTTTGGTCCGCACAAAATAGGTTGGCGGATGCAGACTGCGGTCCGCCATTGTGATCTCCCCTGGCTTAGTTCGATCGTGCCTCTCTATCGCTTGTTCCGCGCTCTCGCTTGCACACTCGGCTCAGGCGGAACGTGACAATGAGTCATGCTTTTTCGTGCGTGCAGCCGGCATTCATCGATTTATACGACGTTATCACGTCAAAAGTGTATGTAACACATAAGCAATTACAACATAGATGAATCTCCTATCTTGCAAATTTATTAGCCACGCGTGATGGTTACGGAAAAACCTTACGACGAAAGTTCAAGAGTAGGTTTTTATAGGCACATGTGTTACATTACAGCTAATCTCCTATTAACATGGCGCATAAGTACCGGCGCCGTCAAGAGGGCTGGGCAGGCTCCTAACACCCCATTCGCATGCCACACGCGATTGGGCTGGATAAGGCAAATAATTGCGACGCTAATGTTTCGATGCTTATCTCATTGTATCGTCAATTGTTTAATACTCGTAAGTCACGGCTTTACTGCTATTTGGGCTGAAATGTAGTACTATTGGTATTTGGTCGCCGAATATAGCTGTAGTCAAATTAGCAATATTTGTGTGACAAATCTAATAGATATACTTACCTCCCGACCCTCCTCCTCCTTTCTTCTTCTTCCTTGCTCTTGTTTCATGTTTATTATGTATCTATACTAATATTATAAAATGTGAAAGTAACTCTGTCTGTCAGTCTGTCTGTCTGTCTGTATGTTACGTTTTCACGCCTAAACCGCTAAACCGATCATCATGAAATTTGGCAGAGATATAGCCTGGGATATGGAGAAGGACATAGGCTACTTTTTAACGCGATAACCGACATCCACGCGGGCGGAGCCGCGGGCAAAAGCTAGTTGTATATATATGATATATATGTATAAGGTGTATCTATTCATACACGAAATATTTTAAGAGGACCATCTATAGGTGGTAAAAAAGCCATAGCAGCGATTTTTTTTTTTCATCTAAGTGTTTTATATTTTTACATAATTATTACAATTTTAAAATTGCTTGAGACATTTTGCAAAAAAACCTTTACTTACTTATTTTTTTTATTCTATGAATGATCCGCCCGGACGCGGCGACGGTGGCGGCACGAGCGCGGTGCCTTTTGATAATTAAATCATCATATCAAGTTTTTTTTTTTTTTTTTAATAATATACTCATATTTAAGAAAAAATCGTTTCCATGGCTTCTTTACCACCTATAAGTGTATCTCTTAAAATATTTCGTGTTTGAATAGATACACCCTATATATATATATATTTATATAGATAATTATCTATATGCTTTTTTATTATGTATTTATTGTATATGTGTATGGTACACCACTGTCTACCTGCAGTATTGTCTCTCCGTCTACTTTTGATCCATCCAAAGGTTGTCTGTAAAAGATCGCTTTTAGCGATAAGACCGCCCATTGTGTCATCCTATGTAACATTTCTACATTTATATCTGTAATTTTTGTGGCGTACATATTAAAGAGTATTGTATCTATCTACCTACTTATTTAACTGAACATGGCACACCTCTGAATCACAAGCAGACTGTATCTGGGCTAAACAGATAAAGTAATAATGAACCACTCATCATCGCAAGTGCGATTCACTCGTCCCGCACATGTGCAGCACTGCGCAACAATGCGTTGAGCAACGTTGTACAACACGATATATGATAGGTGAAATTCCAGTTCAACCCATCGCAGTTGCAGCGCGTTGCAGGGCCCATTACTGCAAAAAAAGTGTAAAAATTATAATTAGAAAAATCATCAATACAACTCTCTAAGTTCATAAAATCCTATTGAATGACTATTCAATAAGAAAGAAAGAAGGAAAGAATTGCCACTGTTACACATAAGATTTTGTCCCTGGGTATGTAAAGGAACAAAACCCAGATGCAAGATGGTTATGTAGCGAAATGCAAGAAAACAACAAACTGTTTGAATAACCCATATTTATAAAAATATATCTCCCCCATACAACATCACACGGTAGCCTGTAAGGGTCTACCGCAATAATATATTATGACATTAAACCCTTAAAATTTAATTTAACATGTAAAGTAGGTAGGTGACTATAATATTGTCACCTATTAATGCCAGCCAGCTTAAACTTCAGCAGAAAGAACTAAGGTCGTGGGTCATTCATTCATTTCAGCCGAAAGATACTGCTGGACATAGGCCTCCCCAAAAGTGGCGGGGGTGGCCATAATCGCCACGCTTGGCAGACGGGTTGGCGATCGCAGTATGGTGTTAAAAATTAATAGAGAACGCTGCTGCCCAATCAATCTGCCTAGCCTTTTCCCAACTATGTTGGGGTTGGATTCCAGTCTAACGGGATGCAGCTGAATACCAGTATTTTACATGGAGCGACTGCCTATCTGACCTCCACAACCCAGTTACTGGGTAATACGATACCCCTTTGGTAAGACTGGTTGTCAGACTTTCGGGCTTCTGACTACACGTAACGACTGTCAAAGATCCACGAATGACAGCCGGGACCAACGGCTTAACGTGATTTCCGAGGCACGGAGGAGTCTCGGTATGTAAAGATGGTCACCCATCCACGGACCAACCCCGGCAAGCGTAGCTTAAAACGCTGCTGCCCATTTTCTAGTAAGTCCCTTAGTCGCCTTTTACGACACCCACGGGAGGAAATGGGGTGGTGATATTCTTTACGTCCGGCACCATACGGCAATATTCTGTAAATACATAATTATTACGGTCGCGAATCATACTTTAATCAACATAAACCCAGACAATGAGCTGCAAATTGTAAAAATATAAGATAATTTGAATTTCGCGGGCTACCTTAGCGCATGCTCCTTAACAACGGACGCTACCGCATATCCACACAATGATACGCCACTGTTCCAATTTCACGTTCGTAAGCTAAAACTCTCATTTCCCGCTTTATCATGTTACCCTCAGCCGTACTTAACGTTATAAAATTAGGGTTTGAAAGGAATCTAATAGGTAAACTTACCTACTTACCGCTGCAACACTTATTTTTAAATGTCGCAGCATCATGCTGAGATAGCCTTTTGGACACCTTTTGTACAGGATTTTGTTTTCATTTTACTTTTGTTTTTTATTAATGTTACTATGAGTGTGTTTAGTTTAAAATGTGATCTTCTGGACGAGTCCCAATAGACACTTTTTTTTTTTTTTTGAATATTTTTTTTAATGTAGATCGATGAGAGAGTTATACAGCCGATCTATTCAATAAAAACCTCACCGTGAAAACGTAGGTGAAGTGAGCTGTCAATAGTGTTAATTCCTAGTATCAACCGACTTATTCTGTCACAATCTCACCGTGAAAACTAAGGTGAAGTGAGCTGTCAATAGTGTCAATTCCTAGCATCAGCCGGTTTATTCTGTAAAAATCTTACCGTAAAAACTAAGGTGAAGTGAGCTATCAATAGCGTTAATTCCTAGCATCAACCGACTTATTCTGTCACAATCTGACCGTGAAAACTAATGTGAAGTGAGCTGTCAATAGTGTCAATTCCTAGCATCAGCCGACTTATTCTGTAACAATCTCACCGTGAAAACTAAGGCGCGAAGTGAGCTGTCAATAGTGTCAATTCCTAGCATCAGCCGACTTATTCTGTCACAATCTCACCGTGAAAACTAAGGTGAAGTGAGCTTTCAAAAGTTTCAATTCCTTGCATCAGCCGTGCTATTCTGTAACAATCTCACCGTGAAAACTAAGGTGAAGTGAGTCAATAGTGTCAATTCCTGAGTGACAGCTCCGTTTATCTAAGTGTTTACGGTGAGATTTTTACAGAATAGTTCTTGGCTTGCTTTGAAAATGAAATTGAATAGGCACGTGAAAAGTATATACTTTCAACACAGTGAAAATTGACAGTGTCAGCTCTCCTTTGACCATGTTGTATATTATTTTTATTATAATATGTATTAATAATATAATTATTATCTGTCATGCGAGACTGCCTGTACTTTAATGTGTATTTAATATATAGGTAGCTATGCAAATTATATGTAACAGTAAATACGATAATGAGCCTCACTGTTGCTGTAATTTAGTAACAATTTTAGTTTCCTAAAGCACCATTTTAGAACGCCCGTGACCTAAAAAGTTCACATTAATTATTACTTACGAAAATAGGTCCCTGTTATAATTACGGTATAATAATAGCAACTTGGGTACACAGAGCAATAATAAACTGAAACTTTGAACGAAGGTACCTACGTAGTGTTATTCTGTGAACTTCGATTCGCATCTCACTAACCGATTAACTTTGTACATACCTATGTTACGTTTGTAATTGAAGAGCATACTACCATTCAGCCACAGTTGCAGCTTTAGGATATCTACAATATACAGGGTGGATTTTTTGGACGGGGCAGTAAGGTTAGGTACCTACCTTAATCGTTGCAGTTACAGAAAAACAGTTTCAGGAGACTGTCCATAATGTTTTGAGAAATTTTAATACACATTCACAGAATTTGAAAAAAAAAAAAAAAAAAAAAGTCTGCAAGAAAATGGTCAATTTTCACAAAAAGTTTTTTCAATACAGTTGTTAAAGATGGCGTACTTTCAGAGGCTATAACTATGATTCGAAAATTAAATCTTTTGCATAGGCATCTTTCGGTTACGCGGTCGTGACTTTTGTTTACGAGCTCGATCATTTTGTTTTGCAGTTTAGTTTTAAATGTATAAGACAATTTAAAAAGTTCAGTAGCAAGGAGTTTTCATACATAGAATAAAATGGGATAGATTTTATACGAGGAAAAATGAATGACTCCGTACGTCTAAGCATTGAATTCTCAAAAGTCTTAAATGGTTGTTTAAATATTTAATTATCAGTTTTAATTTAATTATTGTCACATCAACATTTGTCAAAACTCGAATAGGCTGTATTTCGGCCGTTGTAAAAAAATGTCCTGTTGCAAAAACGCGCCATTTTCTGAAAATTTTAATTTTTCATATTTACCTAATTCTTTGATTTGTTTTTACTATTTCCCACAACTGTATTGAAAAACGTCGTGTGATACACGGGTGTGTAGGTTAAACCTACTTCCCACCCTTGTATCACAAAGTACTATTTTGATGCCAATCGATCCTATTTCTTATAAGGATCAAAAAACTATCTCTGAGTACTAGAAAATTTCAGAAATCGCAAAATCCTTTTCCCATACATTTCGCAGGAAACGAAACTCCCGACTTACTTTTTTTACTATGGATAGACTGCCTACTTCTTAAATCAACTTTATGTACAGTAATTATTTCTTTGGAGCCAATGCTGAAGCTATTGTTTCGTATATGTTTACCACATACTGATTGGCAAAGAATTAAGAAACAAAAGCTTCGGTACCTTTTCCCTAATACACAGTTCCTAGCTTTAAAATAAGGTTCTAAACAAAACAAAATGAATGAACTGGTAAAAGTCAGTGTCAATATGATATTAACTTTTGACTAGACCGTGACAATAAACACAAAGAAACGTGAACCAACGGAAACCCCCGAACGAACTGGGTAGCGGAGTTGTCTTGTTATTTTTAACTAGGTTTTGCCCGCGACTTTGTTCGCGTGGAAGTCGTAAAACACCATAATATACTAAAACACCAGCCATATTTTAATAAAACTTCCCTGAACACTACGTTTGTAGTTTTGATCACAGCAGTCAAAATATACAGAGAGTCAGGACTGGTGACGCGGGAGCAAGCGACGTACGGTTCTATGGTAAAGGGTTTGGTTTCCGCACTTAGTCCTTCAGGTGGACCAAAGTACATGGGCCATGGCGGCCATCAGTGGTTATTCCAACCAGCCCACCTCCTCCAGAAGTTAATTACGTCTCGCGGTATATTTAGAACATCTGTGAAAGATCAGGGTGCCCCGAGGGTCACTGTTCTAATCTGAGTGACGCCTGTGCATTCAAAGAGCACATGCGCGACAATTTCCTCAGCCTCCATGCAAGCTCTGCACAGAAGATTGTCCGATATGTCTATTGTGTGGAATTGTTTGTTTAGCGTGCAGTGTCCCGTAATGGTCCATGGTACGGAGCAAGAGTGCATGGGAGGCCGTCACCTCCTTCTGCGAAGCAGTAATGCTTGTGAAGGAGGAGGCGGAATGCGTGAGGGAGAGGTAGTCTGTGCGCCCTCACGCCCCTAGTCGCCGCAGAAGACGCCCTGGGCGGCAAGAATCAATTATTGGCGAATCCCGGCCACGCACCGTAGGCGCGGGCTTGCGGACGGCGAGCAATGGGCAGTTCGCCGTCTGGTAAGGACCAGGCCCAGGTTGACGGCGCGTTGTGTTCTACGCGTGCCACAAAGAGATGTCAGCACGAACTGTGACGGGGTCCGCTAGGACCAATGCCTGCCAGGATTGCGGGTTTTTCCGAAAGGGATACCGTGGCCCTGGCACAAAGCCAACTGAAGTAACACAGGTGGGTTTTAGTCAGTAAAAGTCTGACACGCCCTCCCGCTCCCCACAGAGCGGGAGAAGTTATATGATAATTTCCCACCCAAAAAAAAAAAAGTCCTATAAAGTTCTTCGAACTATCACAATTACAGTAACAAAATGTAAAAAAAAACCGGTCAAGGGCGAGTCGGACTCACGCACCGAGGGTTCCGTACCATCATAATTGTATAGCTTTATTCGTATTAGTACCTAAATAGTTATGTGCCCAGAAAAAACTACAACTTACTGTGCTTAGCCCAAAGCAATCTGAAAGTAGCTAGGAAGGAGGACATTTTGGTTGTGAACCGAGAAATGTTTTTAAGTTTTCATCGGCGAGGTCAATATTCATCAGATAATTTTAACACTGCGGTGTACAATATTGCAGTTTTAGGTCAGCGCCATCTCTTGACCGATAATGGAACTAATGTCATTTTTGTTGATGATTTCTGAAAAAGTGTGTTATTTAGAGAAATCGTGTTATTTTTCCTGTAATCTTTACATAAACTACTATCACAAAATAATTTCAGATTTTTTCTATGCAAACAACGGAGATAAGGGGGGGGGGAATGGTTTTTTTTTTGTCAAATGTCGAAAAAATGGGGCCTAAAAAAATGTATGCGTATGTGAAAATAGCGCTCTTTCATACGATATCCCACATACCCTAGTACTCGTCGTCCCACTTCGATTTTTTTAAGACACCCAGTTAAGTCCCAGTTGCAAAAATAAAAATAAACTTTTTTATTTGCAGCATAGTTGGGCAAATGTCATCTAAAATTATTCCAAATTTCAAGTTGATAACATTAGTAGTTCTTGAGATATCTAGCTGTGACAGACAGACGGACAGACAGACTGAGTCGCACCATAAGGGTTCTTTTTTACCAATTTGGTACGGATCCCTAAAAAGAAGCACATACATATCAATTCTTTGGAATCGAAATCAGATTTGCATTGCTTTGTTGAAAGTTGACTGAAATAGCATAAGATGTCATAATTGACTGCTTAGATCCATAAGGTATGATAATCATTTAAAAGATAAAAACTGTAACTATGTATCTGATAAATTCGTTTCCTATTCAACACAGCGAATTAGTAATGGAATAATTCGACTGTTTCCATACACTGATAGTATAGTCATAGTCTCACCTACGATCTGTATGGGAAAACTTTTTTCGATTTCTGACTTTTCTAGTACTCAAACTTCAGTTGGTCCCATAGAGTTTTTTGATCCTCGTAAGAAACAGGATCGATTGGCATCAAAAAGCTTTTTTGTGAAAATTGCCCATTTTCTTGCTGACTGTACATTTTTTTTTCAAAATCTGTGAATGCAGATCAATTTTTTTCTAAAAGTTAAGGATAGTCTCTTAAGACCATTTTCTTGTAGCGACCACGGTTAAGGTACCTGCCCTTATGTACCCATCTCAAAACATAATGCAATACTGCTCATCCCCCATAGCAAATAGCGTGATAATTTATACGTAGTAATTTGTTCAGACCTATAAGGAATATCTATGCAAAATTTGAACAAAATCTGTCCGGTAGTTTTTGCGTTTAGCTGGAACATACATTCAGACAAACAGACAAACAGATAAACAGACAAAAATTCTAAAAACTATATTTTCGGCATCAGAATCGTTCCCAGACCTCGTGGCAATTACTTTTTTTCAAAAATATTCAATGTACAGTTTTGACTTCGCTACGATTTTATTATATGTATAGAAGATATAGATATAGATATAGATACCAGTACCAAAAAATCTAAAACCAGGCACATCTAAAAAAAAAAAACGATTGATAAATAATCGTTTTTTAAATCCTTCAACAAAAATCGTTTTTCATGAAATAATAATCGATTATTTTTTAACATCCCTATTAGGTAGGTACGAGAAAGCGTACGCACTCATTGCAAACTTACATATGAATCATGCCAGCGTCTCAAGTCGCACCAATCTGTGCTTACAAAGACAGGATGCACGAACACATCATGCGTGAACGCAAACGCTTTGACGTCCCCATCTTACATTTCTACCCCAGAGAGCAAAAGCTCACAATAAATTGACCTAATACTCGTTTGATCTCTGTATTGCGATCTTTGTATCTCGTTGGGCGGAAAACTTTTTGTGAGCCAATGAGAGACGAGAGCTTGATTTTTTGAAGTTTTTCGAGTAGTAGTTGTCCTATCAGATGGATCATTGAATTAGGAAAATACACATGGACAATAATAATAATAGGTAATATATATTATTTTCTTCCTGGATTAGGGGTTTCAGGTTTCGAGATTTATTTATTTACTAGCTGCGCCCCGCGGTGTTACCCGTAAACACTACATTCTTTCGCGATAAAAAGTGGCCTATTTGTAAATCCAGCGTGTCAGCTACGTCCATACCAAATTTTATCAAAATTGGTCTAGCCGTTTGAGCGTGAAGAAGAGTCAAACGTACACACACACTCACTAACTTTCGCCTTTATAATATTAGTGTGATGTGATATTACAAACAGCATTCCTTGTGAATTCACTCAGAGAACAAAAGAATAAGTCCGTCTCAATCGCTATGAGGTTGAGCGTGCGGAGTGCACGCGTCAGCGGCGCATTTAAGGTTGCCAGATGTCCGGGATTTCCGGGATTTTCCCGGAATTTTACGTCTTGTCCCGTGTCCAGTAATTCCATCTATTGTCCGGGATTCCGAAAAATTTAATATTAAAATAAAATAACAATAAATGATACGACTAGGCGGCAGGCAGCGAGCGGGTTTGCTTGTTTGTTTTTAAGTCTGATTTTATTTAGTTTATAAGATAATAATGTACTTGTTGATGATTGCCTACTATAAAAGCAAAGATCTCAATTTTATATCTTTTATGTGGTGATTTTCTACCAAACTTCTTTTTATCTTTTTTTTTCTTCTTTTTTCTTACTTTTTTTCTTTTTTTTTCTTCTTCTTTTAGTAAGAGTGAACAGGCTTCTTCTGGGTAAGCTCACTCAATCGTCGACTTTGTCTCTGTCACCTCTGACCTAGACTAGAGTAAAGAGCAAATCCATAGTAAAAAAAAAAAACTGGACTTATAAAAGTACCAGTTTGAAAAATAAAATCTTATTTTCCTTTATTTTTTTTTTTTTTAGTTCTAGTGTATATAGCCTGTGTACGTATAAATTAATTTTCAATTATAATAATTTAAAAGTACCTTTTACGTAAAAAAAAAAAAATTTCCTTTAAAATAAATACAAATATAAAATTTGATATCCCGTTATTTATATTTATATATTCATAGCTATAGCTAAGTCCCGACAGGGAATCGTCCCGGACTCGGCAAGTTCCGATCTGGCAACCCTAGGCGCATTCCGTAAAAGGTTGGTCCGAGCGCGCAGTTCCACTATTAGTGGCGGCTGCCTTCGTCGCCACACGTATCTGTCCGGAACACGTAGACTCACTTGCTCTAAAATAATTGCATTATGCACTTTTCCTCTCAATAATTTAAATATATATAAGGTGAGTGCAAGATTCCTTCTAACCCTTAGCTCATTGTATCCTATCATACCTAAAATAAATAAGGTCGGTTACATTAACGGATAAAAGGGATAGATTCCGTAATAATGCATATATACATATCTTATAAATTTATTTTGTACCCTCTCCAGCATGAGACTATCTTTAGCTTCATGTGGAGTACATTCTAACTAGCTATAATGCTATAATAGCTTTCACATTCGTGAACCCTCGAACTGTACGAAGCATGAAACCTTAATTTCTATACGCTCTCTTGCAGCTACGCATGATGTGGTCACGAAATGTCAAACCGGCATAAAAGCCAACCCTTGATTCTTGAACCCTTGATTTCTGTGAAATCAAGGACTTCGGGCTATAGGTAACCCATCAGGTATGTAGGTATGTAAGATGGGATTGTGTGCGCGAGAAAAAGTGATGGTCACACACATCGAGCTATTATATTATACGATCTAGGCCATTTTTATTTAGATCGAATTTTGTTGATTCGTGTCTCAATATGAAACTTTAAAAAGGTATTAGAAAATTCTAGATACACTTACCGATATAGTTGATTGAGCCGTATTTTCATAATTCCTTCTCAGTCACGAGATAATATCGCACCCCTAGTGCGATAAAGGCGTAAGTAAGAATACGTCACTTTTTTTTATTGTAGTTTTTATTATTATTATTTATTCATAATCAAGTAACAAGACTCATACAGATTATTTGGTATACAATTTCGATTACAATTACAAGATATTTAATACATTTGTATAGCGCAGATAAAGATACACAATGCTCAATTTGTCCGTTAAGATCTGACGAAAAATTAAGCCATTATACTATGATGATGATGATGATGATGATGGGGCTCCCTTCTCCGCACTTAGACTCTCATTTGGTCCGTTGTGGGGATTCTGGCTAACAAAGCCAGCCTAGCTCCGCCCAAAAGCACAGAAGCTTCCTGGGAGCATCACAGGCTTCATGGAGCGACCTCACTGTTCCGAGGATTTCTTCTTCCATTATACTAAAAAAGACATTTGTCGCGTCACATAAGATTTACATTTTTTCAGATAAAAAGGTCCATAAACGTGTGTCAAACTTAAAATATGAATTATTCTTTACACACGACAATTTGAGGTATCTGAAATATTGTTGAAAAAAACCTTGATTTTTTTACTGTTTAATGGTATATAACAAAAGATCATAAGATCAAATGCTAAAGAGATGTACCAGACCAAACAATTTTTTTGCTCTCCTGTAAAGTTAGTATATTCTTCTTACACCTTTGTCGCACTGGGGGTGCGATATGTTTTTAAGGGAGTGGCGCTAGTGGACCGGTGACAACGCTCTTAACCTGTAAGAGGTTTTCTTTGCTCCAACTCACTACCCTATCAATGTCCCTTTATAGCCTAACACAGTCATCATCGCTTTTTACCGTTAGGTACAATTTGAAGTCGTCGGTAAACAACAAACAATTTGCGTCTTGGACTACCTCTGGTAGGTCGTTTACCACCAGAAGGAAGCCCAAAGGGAGATTTCACAAACTAAACTAAATTTAAGTTTAGTCCTGTCAAATTAATCAGCGCTTGACGTAAACTGACGTCGTTTTAGTTGGCAAGTTTTTAATCACGTCTAAACTTGTATGATAAGATAAGATAATCATTTATTTGCTCAAATATGAGTACAGTACATACAACACAAATTGTCAGCATATAAGAGATGTTAAAGTAGAGATAATAAAAACAGATCATCACGTTTGCCTTAAACAATGGCATGCAAATATTAATAAAACTTTAGAGGTATGAGGAACAGGGTGTAAAGTTCACTCATACTCTATAGTAAAGGAAGGATCCTCCGACCAGACGGGTGTTGTGTCTGGTGGGCAACTGCCCAATGGTTGATGTCAGGTCTTTGATGCGTAGTTCGCATGTGGCGTTGTTGATACCGCCACAAAACTGAGTACAATGTTACACCGAGTCTAATTGTGATAGGCGCTGATTAATTTGACAGGACTAAACTAAAATTTATCTTCTGTCCTTTTCTTAATGAAATAGAAATAAAAAGATGCACTGAACTTAAATTTACTTTACACTGAAAAAAATGTTTACTTATACTCGTACATAACCAAACTTTCGTCAACATGTAACACAAAAAAGTGACCACATAACTTTATGCAACATGTAACCAAAACCTGTGCTGGCTGTTGTGTATCACTATTATTAAATCAAGTTAACTTTTATAAAGTCTTGTCAAACTTTGATTATCCCTGAAATAGCCGAAGTAGTTAGGCTAAATATTTTTTTCAGTGTAGTTTGTGAACAAGGGAATCGGCACCAATGTGTCTTCCACGTATCCCAATAACTATTTCTTTAGATTTAGAGGGAAACGAATGTACTGTTTCTTTGGTATAGTATGAGAATCACCTCTGGGATTTTGTCGGTTTTACTGAGTATCCTAAAATTTTACAATGTGCTGGCACTGACAGTAACGACGGGTATATTAATAACTGTAAAAATTATATATAAAAGATTGAAAGTAAGATTAATTTTCTGTCTCCTCCTACTTGGCAAATTCCATTTTGCAAAGTAGCGTCTTTTGAGGTGAGGTGAACAGAACATGATTGCTATCAGAATTTAATATCTGGGGAGGCTATAAGTGGACAGAGAGGAGGTGGGGGTAGGGGAGAAGGTGACCAAGTGGTGTTTTTTATGTCAGTAGCAGCCGGTGAGAAGTTAAAAGATAAGTCAACAACAACTACTGATGAGTAAGTAGGTTTAGGGAACAATGTAAAAAAAATCGGGGAATAAAAGGAATATTGATTCGAAAATAAAATTCATAAATAAGGATGTGTTTAAAAAGGAGAAGGTTAAAGTGTTTGAATAAAATTATACGCCCTTTTAAGTTACGATTACAATTATAATTTACTAGCTTTTGCCCGCGGCTCTGCCCGCGTGGATGTCGGTTATCGCGTAAAAAAGTAGCCTATGTCCTTCTCCATATCCCAGGCTATATCTCTGCCAAATTTCATACCCATCTGTTCAGTGGTTTAGGCATGAAAACGTAACAGACAGAGTTACTTTCAAATTTGTAATATTCATCATCATCATTTCAGCCGAAAGACGTCCACTGCTGGACATAGGCCTCTCCCAATTGGGGGGGTTTGCCATAATCGCCACGCTTGGTAGGTGGGTTGGCGATCCCAATATGGTGTTAAAATGCATAGAAAACGCTGCTGCCCAAGGGTTAATGTATACTAGCGCAGAGTCGAAGCGCAGCGAAGCGTCAATCTAAAGGATAACGCAGCAAATTCGTTTGTTCGTAAAGAATAGCACCACCCTATTTCCTCCCGTGGGTGTCGTAAAAGGCGACTAAGTGACTTGTAATATTAGTATGGATAATTATGTGGAGGTTTTATTATTATAAATTGTTACCTTCTAATATCCGTACGCAAAATACGGCGCTTTGACGTGGACTTCGGACGAACACCAGCCCGTCTTACCAATACTACCTTCTAACATAATCTTATCATCTTATGATCATTTTCCAGGCAGACCGTGTCATAAACTACATACCTGTTTAGATATTTATGACGGTTCTGAGTTAAATTATGACATACAGCCAGCCGTAAACATCTTGGATGACTAAAATCGCCGGTAATGAAAGCCGACTTTTTACCTTAATATGAATGAGCCCACTATTCAGTGACAATCGGTTTTCTACGTACATTTTGTATGTTAAAATTGTCAAGTGTATATTCTTTACTAAATTTAAGTTTCACGTCAATTAAAAACATTTCTAGAAACTGTTGTATTAATATATTTATAGCGTACCTATACACCGTGGCATTTTAGTCGTCTTACAAAGACAGCCCACTTCATGTATCCAATGACTACTAATCATTCATGTAAAAAAAGATTTTTTTGAACATTAGATTTTTTATTTTTTTTATTTTTATTAATTATGACGCATGACATAGTTTAAAACACCCTGTTACGAGTGCAGTCCGAGCCTTGTGATACAAGGGTGCCGCAGAATGGATTAAGATTAAGTTTAAGTTGCAATAGTCAGAAACACATGTTTGCGTTAGGGTGAATGAACTCTGATAAAGATGTCGCCGCTCCATTCCGCGGCACCCTTGTAACACAAGGCTCGGACTGCACTCGTAACAGGGTGTTTTAAACTATGTCATGCGTCTTAATTAATAAAAAATAAATAAAAAAAATTCATATGTTCAAAAAAAAAATTTTTTTTTACAGGAATGATTAGTAGCCATTGGATACATGAAGTGGGCTGTCTTTGTAAGACGACTAAAATGCCACGGTGTATATATACCTTTTTATACGCAGCTGACATAGAAGTATCTGGTAGATACCAAAGTGTTTAAATTATTTTTATTTTCAGTTAAGTACACATGAAATACACAGTCGTACATAATAGGAGTTTATTTAGTAACGATAATTTCGTTCAAGAATACTTTTTGAAACAAAATTTTAAAAGGCCAAATTAAAAGAAATTTAAAACGCAATTAACTGTCCTGAAGACGTGAAAACGCGACTGAAATATTTAATTTAGTTAAAAAAGTTGCGCCTTATTGCTTTTATTTTGCATTCAAAATTAATTGAAAGGGAAAGAATAATAAAGATAAGTTACCGTTATTGTTAAGAAGACAATCCTTTGAGGGTGAATCTAACGACCGGTTTCAATAAAGCTGTGTTAAGAAGGCTATTAATTATATAATAAAAAACATCTTTGTTGATGGTCTCTTTGAGTAATTAGTACACTTCAACTTTTAAATAAATCATTTTTGAATAACGAGACTGCTACAGCGAATATAGTACATTGTGATACAAGGGTGGGAAGTAGGTTATATAACCTACACACCTGTGTATCACATGACGTTTTTCAATACAGTTGTGGGAAATAGTAAAAAACAAAGAATTTTTTTTTTATCAATTTATCACACAAATTAAAATTTTCAGAAAATGGCGCGTTTTTGCAACTGGACATTTTTTTTTTTACAACTTAAACCGCCTATACAGCCTATTAGGTTTTTGACAAATTATGATGTGAAAATAATTAAATTAAAACTGGTAATTAAATATATTAAACAACCATTTAAAATACTTTTGAGAATTCAATGCTAAGACGTACGGACTCATTCATTTTTCCTCGTATAAAATGTATCTCATTTTATTCTATGTATGAAAACTCCTTGCTACTAAACTTTTTAAATTGACTTATAAGTTTAAAACTAAACTGCAAAACAAAATGATCGAGCTCGTAAACAAAAGTCACGACCGCGTAAACAAAAGATGCCTGTGCAAAATATTTAATTTTCGAATCATAAATTATAGCCTCTGAAAGTACGCCATGTTTAACAACTGTATAGAAAAATTAATTCTTACACAGCTGCAGCGTGCTAAAGGAGAAGCGCCAAACTAGCCTTTATTTTTTTTACGATTTTTGCAATTTGCAAATGTAATTTAATTTTTTTAGGATGTGATATCATCAAAAATCATCCCGCTCTTGATGGAGCGGAAGGGACTACTGACTAAAACCCACCCGTGTTCCTTCCTTGGCCCCTTATGTTCCGTGGCAGCGGTACCCCTTGAGTGTATGTTGATTAAAGTGCGATTCGCGACCGTAACAAATATGTATTTACAGAATTATAATCATTAGAATCAGTAACACAACTCCTTCATCATCATCATCATCATTTCAGCCGAAAGACGTCCACTGCTGGACATAGGCCTCCCCCAAGCACCGCCACCGCGATCGGTTCCGTGCTTCCCGCATCCAGCGGATTCCTGCGGTTTTCACAAGCCGAACCTTACCGTGAACCTTCCTTAACCGACATAGCTCGAAGAATTGCCAAACTTAAGTGTCAATCGGCAGGGCACATTGCTCGCAGAACAGATGGCCGTTGGGGCCGAAAGGGTCTGGAGTGGCGACCGCGTACCGGAAGACGTAGCATAGGAAGGCCTCCCACAAGGTGCACTGATGACACAACTCATTAAGTTAGTATAATTCTAAAAGTAACGATTTCATGATATAGTCATTCAATAGGAACAGTCTTGGAACCTAATACTTACCTGCAAATAACAAAAAAACGTAAGAAAATTTGAATATCGCGGGCTACCCGTTAAGACGTTAACTTATGTATAAGGATACCATGTGTTAAACAATACAAGTGCCTACTGACTTGTATGATAGGAACAGTCTTCTTTCACAACAGTATTCAAACAAGATTTACAACGGTTCTTCAGTTTCTGATATAAAAAAATAATTAAATAGAAGAAGATCACTTTTACCTGAGCTTGAATTAAACGCAAACAACTTGTTCAACGTTTTGATGTAATTTATATCGAGTTTGTTGTCGACTAAATGCACCGAGATTCTGTTAGATATCCTTATTAGTTCCACCTTATAAAAAAATGTGGAGGATGCTCGGCAGATTTAATTGGGGATTAGTATTCAAGGTGTGAACTGTGAAGGTGCCTTCAGGTTAAACTCAGGTACAATTTTGCGCGAAGGATTAGTATGTCTCGTAAAATATTTCTTACACGTATCTTTATTAAATAAAAGATATAAACGTCATAATATTAGAATTTATGGCAACATTAATTGTAACAGTGGCTCTGATTACATCGTTTTAGTGTTGTTTCAGCCGATACTTAAATTAAAACTTTCCGTGGAATCTCGCTGACAAGGGTCATTTAATTAAAAAACCTAGTAAATAAATACCACAATTTCGGGTCAATATTGAACTTTGGGTTTCCCAATACGAAACTTTGAGATACCACTAAATAACTCTTAATATTTATTACTTTTTGGGACTCTTCATTAATTTTCTTTGATTTGTATTGCTGAAATATTGGCTGTTAACAATCTTTACGATCTTTTCGAAATCTTTTATAAAAGACATAAAGGAAATTTTGGGCGAATGTTATTACGCCATTTCGATAAGATTTACACAATTAACTAATTCAATTGAAATATTCAACTAAACAGAAGTGCTCTGTAGATTGAAAGCGGTTCGTGGAGGTGGCGGGTTTACTGAATCAATCAACCAAGTTATTTAAATTGTCACAATACAAGAGTATTCTTGGCAAAGATAAATTACCTTCAGAGATGGTAAAAGCAAGCTGAGCGCAGAGTACAGCATTGTCGTCCACCACAAAGCGCGCTGTTTATTATGCATGCAAGTTTATGAAAAGAGTCTCGGCAGAGACGCGCGTTATACTCAACAATATTGTGAAATGCCAGATTTATGTGCTTGTGCAATATTTTAAATGAGATAATAGCTATTTGTTATGCAAGGCTGCAAAGTTGTTTTTTGGCGCGAGTACTTTTATTGAAACCTGAGCGTAGCGAGGATTTCAAGGGTACAAGACGCAGAATAACTTTGCTGCCGAGCGAAACACAAATTTTCACCTCACTATAGCGAGGAAAATGCTAGGTGCAAGAAAAAAAATGTGCCGCTTGCACTGCAGGTGTTTTTGTATCTTTGTCTGTCTGTCCGCGGATTAGCTAAGAGATTTTTTGTACTAGAAAGCTGTAATTTAGTATGGGTATACATATTAATCACGCCGACAAAGTAGTAAAATAATATCTTGAAAAAAAATAAAAATTTTGGTTATACGTAGTGGGGATGATATTTTTTTTCTCGATTATCTCATAGTGTGGGGTATCGTTGTATAGCCCGTTTAAAAATATGGCGGGTTTGATCAAACCATTTTTCGATTCAGGAATCCGTTTGCATAATATTAAGCTTTAAAGGGCAAATTTTTGTTAGAGTCAAGTGTCCCCCCCAACTCTGCCAGCTAAATGGTTGTATTTGGATATTGGAATGAAATCACAGCTGTAGTATGTATATACTAAAGCTAAGTAGGCTTTACAAGTCACCGAGTTATAGTCGACCAACTTACATTTGCATTTGAAAAACATGTTCTCAACAACATACAGAATGTATGCGAGGACATGTTTTTCAACTACAATGTTAAGTTTGTTTTTGGGATACATTCTTCCATCACTTCCATCTTAGGCCCTAACATCACTTACCATCAGGTGACATGAAGGCCAAGAGCATCCCCGTTGTATGTAAAAAAAAAAAAAACTTCCTAACTACGGTATTCTTAATTGTGTGTGGTCCAACACGCACTTGGTCGGTTTTTGATGATATAAACATAAAGTGAAGTTTTTATTTTTTCATGTAGTCGTCGTGTTGGCCAGTGCGATTATTCTAAAAATGAGGTTGGCGGACTGACATAAGTATTAATGCATTTCCAGTGGATTGGCGGTATATAAAATGACTGAATAGAAATGTTCGAATTTTAAAAACACTTTCCACGCTAGCGGGTAAAATGTAGTTTTACACTCAGATTTCAATCTTTCCGAGCTTGTGAAGTGAAAATACTTTTGTTGTTACCGTCAAACTTGCTATCGGCATTTGTATCGAATGGTGAGATTTAATGACTCGGAATGTGGGGGCCATTTTTCGCGGGTCTACGCGGCCTACGTGGCCCACGCGGCCTACGCTGCTACTCGGCTACGCCTTGCTGGGATTTGCGCGCTAATCGGCGGTAGCTGTAGCACATGTGTTCGGATATTACGCGCAAACCGCAGTTCGTGCGGAGTTTAATAATGAGGAGATTACCTATTATGTATACTACACTATATATAATTTAAAGCTACTTGGACGTATATTGAGGTATATGATACCTTTAAGTCTGCACCATCTACCAAGCGAGAAAACGTTAACATGACATCTAAAATGTGCCTATTTGAAATAAAAAGGCACTAATGGACGTCAAAAATTACAAAAATTATTCATTGATTCTATGTGCCCCTTCCGTATTCGTCGTATTCCTTTCGTATTGGAGTTTCTTGCCCATTCTTCTCCATACGTAGTTACGTATGGAGAAGAATGGGCAAGAAACTCCATACTCCATTTTAAAATATTAACAATATTTTGTATACCTACATTAATTAATTTTAAATGTGAAGACTTACCTAGAATAAAATTACTATACCACAATAGGTAAAAAGAATCAGAGCTCAGATGACCAACCTAAACATGGTTATTATGTCTATGAGTTAGAATTCAGCACCTGTTGATACTTGAAGGAGTAGGTATCACGTTCAAGTTTCCCAACGAATCCAATAATTCTCTCTCTCTTTTATTCATTAATGCGAAGTGAAAGCTCCTCGACCGGAATTGCCTCCTGGCGCGGACGATTTACGAAGACTATAAACTTGACAATGCCACTTAACAGAATCTGAAAATACCTTCATAACAAATTGTTATTAAAAAATGGAGGTCATTTTTTTATTGTAGACAGAAAACGAAACGAGATGAATTTCAAAATAGAAAATTTGGTTGAGATTTTTCTCTTGGTCGAATTGGTTGGTGACAAAGGGTGTGAGGATGGTTTCGGCGCTGAATGGAAAGTGTCTGTGGGGTGGGGGGGTGAGGTGGTGGCAGGTGGGCGCGGCGGGGGGAGGGATATCGATCGCGCGCGCTGCGCAACAAGTGCCGCGAGGCGGTCGCCGAGTGCCGCCGCCACGCCGCACGCATGCTGCCCGCATGCCGCCCGCACGCGCAACGCACTCGCCCCACATATCGATACCTGCCACGCAAAAAGTCGTAACATGTTTTTTTTGTAAAATGAGGTCTTCGTACTATAATGTAATCCATACATCCATACTAATATTATAAATGTGAAAGTAACTCTGTCTGTCTATCTGTCTGTCTGTCTGTCTGTCTGTATGTTACGTTTTCACGCCTAAACCGCTGAACCGATCGTCATGAAATTTGGCAGATATATAGCCTGGGCTATGGAGAAGGACATAGGCTACTTTTTTACGCGATAACCGACATCCACGCGGGCGGAGCCGCGGGCAAAAGCTAGTATTATATAAATACTACACATTCTTAAAAACGATATTTTCATATTTTCACTAAAAACCGAGGAGCAAAACGTAATATGATAAGACTATTAGGGGGTCAGACCCCCTAATAGTCTTATCATATTACGTTTTGCTGCTGATCAACACAAAGGTAACGTTAAAAATCTCTCTCCTAAAAATCACGAATTTAAACATACGACCTTATGCGCGGGAGGTGTCGATATATGTGCAACAATGCCTTAAGAAGGTTGTCACCGGTCCACTAGCGCCACTCCTAAAAAAACATTATTATCTCGTGACTGAGAAGGAATTATGAACAACGGATCAATCAACTATATCGGTAAGTGTGTCTAGAATTTTCTAATACCTTTTTTAAAGTTTCATATTGAGACACGAAGCAACAAAATTCGATCTAAATAAAAACGGCCACATTCCTCTAGATCGTATTTTATTGCTTCGTGTCTGAATATGAAACTTTAACAAAGGTATTAAAAAATTCTAGAGACACTTACCGATTTAGTTGATTGAGCCTTTTTCTCAGTCACGAGATAATTCCTTCTCAGTCACGAGATAATATGTTTTTACAGGAGTGGCGCCTGTGGACCGGTGACAACGCTCTTAAGCAACATTCTACAAAACGATAGATGGTAGGTGAAATTCCCGTTCAACCCATAGCGTCAAGTTTCAGTGCGCCCATTAATCCAGAAAAAGTGTAGAAAGACACAACGGAACAACAACAAAACAATGACGCTACCGCAGATCCACACACTGATTCGTCACTGTTGCATTTTCACGTTCGTAAGCTAAAACTCTCATTTCCCGCTTTGTCTTGTTACCCTCAGCCGTACTTAACTTTATAAAATTAGAGTTTGAAAGGAACGCTTGAAAAATAAAAGGCCATTAATCGTATTATTTTTCTTAGAGAGCATTCTAGTTCTTTGGACTCTGGACGCGATCGTCTCACTTTGTCTTTACAAACTAAATTATAAAGTTACACTGACTTCCATAGTACTTTTGGAAAAAAAAAATATTTTTTCGCTACATTTTCGATAAAAGTAAGAAGTAAGTCGATGTTTATGAGAACAAAATCACAACGTTTCAGAAGTTAGTTATTTTTATTCAGAGACAATTTCATTACATCGGTACAAATGTCGAAGTAAATACCTGTATTTGAAACATGTAATATAAATATTTAAATTAATTTACTACAGATAAGTACGTGACCATTAAATTGAATGGAAAATTAACGTCTATACACATACTACACATGTCAAATCCTTCTGTGCTAAGTTTCACGAACAGTTTCATTATATTTATACAAAGGATGATAAAAAATCTCTTAGATAATATTTTTGCTATGTATTAATTTTCATAAGTAAATAAATGTCCGCAGAACGCTGCTAAAAATACTTTAAGTACAAACATTGATAGACCACATATTTTTTGAAATGTTATCCAATATTATTCAAATTTAATAATAAATATGTATAGATTTACATCTATTTTTTCTAATAAACTTACAATAAAACTACGTATGTATTTAAAACGCAATAGAAGGGCAAGCGAACACATTTTTCTTTTTTAAGCGGAATTTGGAATAAAGTTTGTCATAAATATATTTTAATATATTCAATCAAAGCAACAATTTCTACTAACTAAGAAGACTAATCTTTTAAAAAAGGCACATCCATATAATTTGAAATACTACAGTTGCGTTGTAATCCAGTCATGTTCGTATGAAACGTCCATTAGGTGAACTAAAATCAATGTTGAGAAACAACTACTCAAAGGTGCAAATAGGAAATGACCACAATTACATCTCTAAATGATTACAGTAACTAAATTAAGTGTCACGTAAATAATTAAGTGTCCAATACTCTCGAGAGATTGCGGTGTGGTTAGGGTTACAGCTTTTACTGGATGTATATTTAGTAACATTATTTAACCTTCTATATTACATTTGACGATATTGCTTATTTATTGGTGTTAATTTTTTGTAAGCCCTTCCCACCCAAAGTAAGTATACCCAAGTTTATCTCAAAGTAATAAATCATTTATGCTAAAGTAAGAGTTATTGTTCTTTGAAAAAGTGGCCAATTTATAATTATCTCCAATCGTGGCAGGTCTTTAAAATAAATAAACCAAATCCATAATTAAGTTAAATGAAAATTATAAAACATAACACAACTACTATAAAAAACAAATATGACATAAATAAATCAAGCAATTAAAAAAAAAAACATTTATTTATGTCACATTTCGATGGTTGTTTATGTATTTTCATAAATCGTGATAACGTTGCCGGCACAATTGTAGTTTTTCTTTCGTATTTAATACAAATTCAATGTATTTTCATACCTAAATAAAATACCTATTGTATTACAATTTCAGATCCGAATATCATCTATTTTACCCTCGGAATTCAAAATGAAAAACGATTTTCGTTACATATTACATCCAGACTAACACAATAACTGTTCGAGAGAGAAACTTTGTCCTTAATGTTAAAGTTATCATAAAAGTTATTCCTATAATATAACGCTCAGTTGAAGTCAGAAAATAGTATAGTATTTAAACAATTACAACTTACAAGTCACGTTATTCTAAAACACTTTGAATGAAAGTTTTTATCAATTAGACACAATATTGATATAAGATCCACAAATCCTTTAATACTGTTTTGGCAAACGGAATGTATTATCATTATATTATCAAGTAATCGGATAGCCTTTGTTACCACATTCGGGGTTGTTACATACTCTCGTTACGTCATTATTCTTTCCAAAGTAATTTGTGTAACGAGATCACTACCCTTACGGCTTGTACATACATCTCACAAGTCTTATTGAAGACAGATCCAATCGCTGACACTTATTATCTTTTGTTTGCTTTGCTATATAATGTGGAACACTCAGTCGTTTTGTGGTGCCTTCCTCACACAAATCGTACTTATCTTACCTATATAAGTTAGAATAACTTTATAATAATCCTAGAGTATAAACCAGTCACGAATACCCGTCACTTCTACATTATCACTTTTCCCTACATTGTCACTCTGTAATACACTAGAACCTTAACTCTAAAGGTATATTTTGTAGTTGGCGTTATTTCCACTACTTATCTAGTTATACACATATAAAGTAGAAACATCACGAAGGAATGGACAAACCTTAATGGATCTAAATATATCACGTAAGAAACGTTTTTATTGCCTAACATAATCGTAAATTAGTGGAACCATGAACTGGGCGGGGATGAGACAGATGACGTATGCTTGTGAACATCATTTGACAAACGACACATGGGAATATGTGAAGTTTGAAAATTAACCTAATTTGAAACCTTGTCCAGTTTTGTATTCAATACACTTACCTACACTAATATTATGGAATCTTTTGTAACTTCGACATCAAAAGTGTTAGTTTTATTAGTACGAGTAAGTTTTTGGAACATACAAAACAAAGTACCAAAAACGTTAAAATTCGTACATATTAACTGTATCACTGATATTTATTTAGGAGGCTGGCTGAAGAAAATAGCGATGATAGCGAATTTTCATGAACATCTAATACAAAGTCCACTTTAATTAGGTAGAGTTTTATATAAATAGTTTTATCGGTACGTATAGAAAATTCGAAAGTTTCCCGAGGTCTTTAATTAGCGGTGATACCGCGAAACACCGCGTGCGCATGTCGACCTAAGAAATGACGCAAGAATTGCGTTTATTGCTGTGTCGCTCGCGGATCTGCTGGAGGTGTGCGAGCTGCGCTGGCGATGGCACGTGCGGAGCGTTGGCAGGCGGCGTGGGGCTGGACCCCGGGGGGCCCTGGGGGCCCGTGGGCAGCGACTGCCGCCGCCGCCGGCGCAGCGCAGGTGACAGGTTGTATTTCACCTTCGCCTGAACCAAGAGCTCCTTAAAAATCTGCGACACGTTCAGGTTATCCTTCGCCGAAGCTTCCACGAAACCGTTCTCCCAGTCCACTGTCACCACGGATTCTGTTGTGTGAAATTCCACCTGTAAAAAAATTCAAAGTTTTAATAGAAATAGTTTGGTTTGTATTGAACTTGATCTCTTCGCTTGACACGAGTTAGTAAGGGGAGGCGCACACGTGTAAGTTATTACGGAAAACTTTATCCTTCAGGCACTACAATATGTTTTAAAACTAAGTCTTTATTTAGGTTACATATTTTTTCTTTAGTTTTAAGTTGGCTTGTGAACTATACATGTACCTAGGCTTACAAATTAGCATATTTTTAGTTTATGTGGTGTTTATCTTTAAGTAATTGTTACACTGTTCAAAGTTTTTAAGACGTTACCTTTTATCAAGATGTTAGTGTAAACAATTGTTGGTGAACCAAATAAATAAATAATAATAAAAAAAATATGCCTTCGCTATATTTTTATTCCCGTAGCGAACGAAGGAAACAGTAGTTACCTATTCGTGTGTTATTAATCATGCATCGTTCAGAAGCATTTTACCTATGAAGCAAATATTGAAGACTCCACACCGCTGCGTCAACATTTCCCAAAGCTTTGCCTACAAGGCTCTCAGAAATTGCGAACATATGCGAAAATATCGTCCATGATTTCTCATTACAACCAATTTTTGATGTAAATGAAAATTAAGTTTGTTTCCGAAATGAAATATTGGTTCATTCATTTAAATAATATAAACCAATGACCTCTAGCAAAATGAAAGAATTTTATTTTAGCTAAGTCGTGGAGTTCATTTGCCCGATGCGCTACTCCATTTAAAATCCTAGCTACTTAGCTTACTTAGTCTACTTTATGATCCAGTAAAGAAATTATAATAAAAGAAAGAAAAAAAAAGTGTTTTCTATTTAATTCAAATCTTGCGTAAATTTTGGGACACCCGATATTATGTGCACGTTTCTTGAAAACCACTTAAAGATATTTTCGCTCATCAAAGTTTTGCGAATAAAGTCGTCAGTAATTAACATATCTTTGTCGGGAAATCGACTTCTGTTTTAGTTTACCAAATGAGTTTCGTACAAATTTATTGCGCTAAGTTTTGTTTTATGAGTTAAGTTTAAAGTATTCTCCAAATATGTGTCCCGAAACTACGCGAGAGATACCCAACTTTCGACTCTGACAAGTAGTATTAATAATGAGAGTTAGAATATCTTATACAAGACTTTTACGCGGTTATGTGTACCTAAGCTTCAGCAAATATTTCTGTTTTTAAAACGTAAGTTTTTTACTTGGAAAAAAGATACGACACTTTTGACATAACCATAAACAACGAAACAACATCATCATCTCAGCCGAAAGACGTCCACTGCATAGGCCTTGGAGGGGTTGCCATAATCGCCACGCTTGGCAGGTGGGTTGGCGATCGCAGTATGGTGTTAAAAATGCATAGAGAACGCTGCTGCCCATTCTCCAATAACTCCCTTAGTCGCCTTTTACGACACACACGGGAAGAAATAGGGTGCTGCTATTCTTTACGTCCGGCACAACACAGTACCGTCCGGTGGTAACGAAACAACACTAAGAGTTATTGCAAATATCATCGCCAATAAAACCAAAGACAGTAACGAATCCCCATTAGAGCGTTCGTTCTCTCTTCAATAAAAACAAGGTTATGTTAGTGCACAGAGCGCGGCGCGGCGGATATTGAGAGCCAACAGATGCCAGCGGCTATTGTGCGCAGTGTTCCGGAGACTATCACACTAGCACGAGACGTGTTCCGGCAGGACCAACTAACGTCATCATGCGGCTTATGAAATATACATGCTGCGGCCAAAGCTGTCTAGTTAACTACGAATACAGTTTGGAAGTTCGCTGATACGAAATTAAGCCGATTATGCTCGATTGTCACATTGTTTATGTTATCGAGGAAGTGTCCTATTTGTTCAATATTCGTAGTCATTTATCTGAAAGCCCGTCGGACACTGGCTAAATTAAGCGGTTTTACTAAATCGCCTCCGAGTGACCGTTGCTGGTAATGAGTAATGATGTATGTACGTAAAGCAGTCAAAAAAATAATAATTTTTATTTTTATTTCAATTACATAAAGTGTTAATATGCGTGATTTCGAGATCACCTTTTAAGCAAGGAGATGCTTATGTTAGATGACTCCGCTCTTCCACCTAACAATTATACGATGTATGCAATTGAAAACAAAATATTATAATAAAAGAAAGGAAAATACAAAAAGGGGCGCACTTGTGCGATGTATGCGAGTGGGTTTTGAGTGTGTGTGCGAGAGTGTGTATATAGTGTGGGTGTACATTGTGTATGAATCAATTTCGTTTACCTGCATATAGGTATACAATTTAGGCTTCAGATTAGGTTTAGGTTAGCCCTGCGACAGTGTCTTGGGATTGGAGGAAGCCATGAACAACTTCCTCCACTAACGATTCCGGGACCGCAGTCCTATTAACTAGACTAGTCAGTCTAACTTCTGTCTGTACCTAAGTTAAATGATATATAAAATTAAGTCAGCTTCGCAGAACAGCCTATAAAATCCTACATCATGTTGTTACCAACAAAGTTACAATTACAATACTGGCGAGAAAAGTTTTAGCTATTGTGCCTGTACACCGTACTGTGAGCATGACAATAAGTGCTCCAGTACAGTTTTAACTAATTAAATTAACTTTGTTTTATTCACTGCTTTAACTGCGTATCAATTCTATTGTGTTAGACGGACGAGATCGAACTATAACCAGAGAACATTCTATTTCGTTTGGTAAACAACATAATTACTTTTGGCATGTATTTAACTTTGTGAAATGGTCCAATGCATTGTCGGACCGGTATAAATTCAAATATGGTGTTAGACAGGGAGGTCTTACTTCCCCGAGACTGTTTAATATTTATGTTAACACTTGCTTGTGGAGCTCAGCAGCACTCATGTCGGATGCCATATAGTTTTGTCAAATATTTTACACCGGCAGTCTGTGGGTTAATCATACCCAAAAAGCAGACAACACACTGCGCATTCAATACAACAATGCCTTCAGGGTGCTGTTGAGGCTTCCGCGTTAATGTAGTGCGTCAGGGATGTTCGCTGATGCGCACCTGACGATTATTTCGCGATCATGCGCAAGAAAGTGGCATCAATGATGCGCAGAGTGAGGGGAGCAGTAATAGCATTCTGAAGGTTTTTTCGGATAGGGTAGAAGGGCTTACACAATGGATATCAAGCGATGGATATATGGGTTTATAAAGCTACACACATGTCAGGCATGGGGCTTGATAAATCTTCCTCTAATTGGATTCTGTGTTTTTGTTTGTTTGTACTCTTGTGTGTTACTACTGACATAGTTTTTAAGTTTTTTGGTAATACTAACACGCCATGGGCCTTCGATGCCTGAGAATAAACTTTTTTTTTTTATCAAACCTCAAATTATTCTCATTTTTATTTCCAAAATATAATTATGATCGAACATTCTAATTCGATAGCTCCCACGCAAAAAGTTGTAACATGTTTTTTTAGTCAAATGAGATTTTAGTACTATAATGTAATATTATATAAATACTACACATTTTTAAAAACTATATTTTCATATTTTCACTAAAAACCGAGTTTTTAACCCGCTAATAGTCTTATCATATTATGTTTTGCGGCTGATCAACACAAAGATGACGTTAAAAATATCTCCTGAAAAATCTAAAATTTTAACATACGACCTTATGCGCGGGAGGTGTCGTATAATGAATGAGCCTCTTTTAGTGAACCTCTAATAATTCCTATTTTGGGGTCCTAAAAATACTTAATAGCTAAGTAACTGCGACTAATTTGGATGTAGCGATCGCCGGCAGCTACCGCAGCACCGCTCGCTTCGCACGCTCGGCTCCCGCGCGCGCGCTTTAACCTATCCTAACCCATTTGCCGGGGCGTCCTTGCTTAGTTACTTTGACCCATAGATATCTTTCTTATGATGATGATGGTGCTCCCTTTTCCGCACTTAGACTCTCATTTGGTCCGTTGTGTTTGGGGATTCTGGCTAACAGAGCCAGCCTAGCTCCGCCCAAAAGCACAGAAGCTTCCTGGGAGCTTCACAGGCTTAACGGAGCGACCTTACTATTCCGAGGATTTCTTCACGTTGTGGAGCCACGGCCTAGCATTCCAGGATGACGTGGGCGGCTGATTCCTCGGCGTTAAGGCAGCCTCTGCAAAGGGGGCTGTCTGTGGCGCCTATGTTTGAAAGATATTTGTAACGGAGATTATGAACCGTAATTGTACCTATTATTATTCTAAGGTTATTTCTACTTAGGCTGAGAAGTTTTTTGGTTAATCGCGGGTATATCATTGGTAAAGCCAACTTTGACTGTCTACAGTCTGTTACCCGTGACCATCTGTTGTTATGGAGTTCGGTCGATCTTTGGCGAATCCATGCACGAAATTGAGAGTAATCTTCCTTATATCTACGCTGTGACCAATACGGCGTGCGCGTGCTTCGACACAGTTCACATCTAATCTAACCCGTTTCATCGGGTTACCGAGCTTATTAAGAAAGATAGAAAGAGGCTCAATTATTAAGAAAAGTTTGCATCATTACAAGGTCAATAAGTTTTTAGAGGGTTAGTTAAATATTTCCCATAACTATTACCAATGTTTTCCTCCCCGACCCTTGCCTGTAAGTGAAGCGCCAGCACGCGTTTTAGCTGAGCAGCCCGTAGCTTTAAATTCCCCGGATAATAATCATAACTCTGATTTTATCCAGCCACCGACGGTCCCTTGCCACCCTCCCTCCGAAGCTGCCCTAAGCCGAGGTTCGTACCCCACAGGGGGTGCCCTTAGCGTGCAGTCGTTTAGTTTATAAGTTTTTACGCCCTTGCTGGAGGCATTAAGTTTCGTTAGGAGCTTAAGGCAACCACAGGAAAGTCCGGTTAAAGAGTCGAAACCCCTCGTGGATACACACCGAGATGCCATAGTTAAAAAAAATATATATATATTACCAATGTTTATTAAATGTGTAATTTATACAACATAGGTAATTTAATCGTGCACGTGCAGTATCTAAACTCGCGGTCAAATAATATGGGTCGTTGACGAAAATCCATTTAACTTGCAAATTAATAATGGTACGTGTATGAAACTAACTTTATATTACAGACAATTTTAATATCGTATGAAATAAAACCTAAAATGATCTACAACATAATAAAAAAAGTTAAAACCATGCACCCCACGCTTTTTTTTATAAGATTTTTTTTTTCTTATTTACACTATTCTTAATTTATATTTATAAAAAAAAATACGCTATTCTTAATTCTAAAATTTATTTTCTTTTTAGTTGGATTTTCTATAAAAGCGTGTTGTTTAGTTTTTTTTAAATATTATTTATTTTTCTTTTTTTTTAATATATTGAATTGTCATTGGTCCTTGATAAGTATGCTAAATTTCGAGTTAATCCGACGTTTTGAAGGGGTTCAAAATCATGTTCAAAGTTTCCGTTACATAGGCACATATGAATGAAGCTAATAAAAGCGTGTTAAAAAGCGGTCATTGTCGTCTTTCGCCATCATTATTGAATTACTATCACTAACACTAGAAGATTGAACACGTATCGTCACTATGTTAGAAGAAGGCAGAAGTCCGCGAAGTACAACAAGAACATAAGGCGTGTCACTTTCTACAGTGCAAGGAGTCGTCCAACGTTTCGGGGAAACTGAGCAGAACATATCAAGACCAGGAACCGGCAGACCGAGATGTACTACGGCTCGAGGGAATCGATTTATTGTTAAAACCGTGCTCCGAAATCGGCACCTTAAGACAGTAGAACTAACAAATCAACTTCGGGAGACCCCTAAATACGAGGTAGGCGGTGGCTCCTTAAAGCTAATAGAAGAGTCTACCGACGAGCAGGAAAACGTTTTAGTCCAGCTTGTTTTGAGGAAAAAGTGCTTTTCGGTGGTGGATCTGTTATGGTTTGGGCTGGAATCTCTTCAGAGAGTCGCATGGTTAGTGCTGATAGAAAATGGTACGCTAACTAGTGCTATACTCCATTTACTATAGCATTAGACAAACAATGGCTAAATAACGACAGTTTTTGTGTAATATTGTTGAAATTACTGCACTTTAGAGTTATTTTTTTAATGTAAATGGTAAACAGATTACAGTGCTTTGTATTTATCGTGAAATAACGGAGTTTATTAAACGTTTACATCTAAATAACGAAAGGGTGAGAACAGTTATTTGTCTAATGTTATAATAAATGGAGTATAGATATGTTGAGGAAGTTCTTAATGAGCATGTCGGCCCATATTTAATTAATATGGGTGAAAATTCAATATTCATGCATGGCCACATACGGCTAAAATTGTAAATGAGCATAGTTAGTGGGAGAATGGACCAATATCCCGCAATATCGCATAAGAAACTTAATAGAAGCTTACCTAATCACTTTGCAGCTGTGAGAAGAGCCCGCGGAGGCAGTACAAAGTATTAATTTTGTTTAAAAGTTCATATTTGTGTTGTACGTGAGGTACCGACCATTATTTTTTCAACGTAAAAATTATTGATATATATTTAAAATGTAATTTTGACGATTAAACTTATATATGTTTCGAACATTTGGGGTTGTTTTATTAACTGGTAAATTACCTACAATATACAATTCATTCATGACGTTAGCTCTATTATTTTAAGAGTAATTTTAGTTTTTAGGGTTCCGTACCGAAATGGTGAAAAGGAACCCTTATGGTGTGACTCAGTCTGTCTGTCTGTCACAGCTGAATATCTCAAGAACTACTGATGCTATCAACTTGAAATTTAGAATAGTTTTAGATGACATTTGCCCAACTATTTTGCAAATAAGAAAGAAACAAAACAGTTTTTTTTTTTTTGCATAAGGGACTGAAAGGTGGTCTTAAAAAATTCAAAATGCCGCTACTGGGGCATGTCGGGTATCATATGAAAGAGCGCTGTTTGCACATTCTCAAACATTTTTTATTTTTTCTTTACAACGCTTAGTTTTCGAATTTTGATGAAAAATGTTAAAAAAAAATACCGTTCCTTATCTCCGAAGTTTGCATAGAGAAAAATCTGAATTATTCTATGTGATAGAAAATTATGTAAAGATTACAGGAAAAATAAAAATATGTCTCTAAATAGCACACTTTTGCAGAAATAAAAAAAATTGCATTAGTTCCTTTATCTGTCAATAGATGGTGCTGACCTAAAACTGCAATATTCTACACCGCAGTGTTAAAATTCTCTGACGAATATAGGCATCGCGAATGAAAATTTAAAAATATTTCGCGGTTCACAATCAAAATATCCTCCTTCCTACCTACTCGCAGGTTGCTTTGGGTGAAGCACAGTTGTATTTTTTTCTGGGCACATAACTATTTAGGTCCTACTTATACGAATGAAGCTTATGAAGCTATATATGATGGTACGGAACCCTCGGTGCGCGAGTCCGACTCGCCCTTGACCGGTTTTTTGTACTGACCCGTATTCTTTGACCGAGTGTATTACAACCAACTCGAACAGAAAAATTGTAAGACTGCAATATAAAATATATCGTTCCGAGAAGAAAATAAAATAAAGCTTTTGTTAGAAAATGTTGGGTATTGCACACGCTGCTTAATATTTTAATTGGCATTGTATTAGATCACGAGCCCAGAGCTTCGTTTGCTACGACGCGTGACGCTAAAGTGAAATACTTTTGTTAAGCTTTTTAAGTCTGTGTAGACAGAATTTTGCTTTGTTCCTTAGAACACTAGGACATTAGATATACTCGACGCGACGCAATTATTTCGTATTTTACACTCCAAGTACCCTCAATAAAATATCTATTATTAGTCTGAGTAACTCTTGTGTAGCTTCAATTACTGTTGAGACTTGACGAATTTATACATTTGTGAAGTAAATCATTATGAATTGGCAGGTTTTTGCATTGCATAATTGTTAATTCATTATGCAAAAGTAGAGCGATAAAACCGCTCATTGTACTTTATCAGCATAATAAATAAATTTCTTGTTTTTATAACGTAGTAGGTAAGTACCTTGTTATTACTTTTATTGTATTAAAAAAAAAACTTCCTCATTTCTTCGTTTTCTTTTTATTATGATTAAGGAAAGTAATCAATTATAATTTCCGTTCAGTTATGAGGATTCGGTACGTGACATTTGTTCTTCTGCTCTATTTTCACAAAAATATAAGGGAGATTTTTCTTTGAGATTCCTACCATAGATAGTGTCTCTAAAATTGATGCTTTTGTTGGCCATCACTTTAAAAAAAAAAATTACTTTCAACAAATTGAGTTTTAAACGTTTTTGAGTAATGTATTATTCTAACATAATACCACGCACGTATATAGATAAGTATCTATATGCTGTATGTATGTACGTATTTATTGTATATGTAAATGGTACACCACTGACTACCTGCAGTATTGTCTCTCCTTCTACTTTTAATCCATCCAAAGGTTGTCTGTAAAAGATCGCGATTTTAGCGATAAGACCGCCCATTGTGTCACTCTATGTAAAATTTCTGTATATATAACCGTAAATTTGATGGTGTATGGTGGCCAGCACATCAAGTTACCACAAACTTTCAAATTTTCTCGTTCGATTTTGAACTTAATAATCAACATTTTAAAGGAGATTGTTCTGCATCCATATATCGTTCGCCCCAGAACCAACAGCAAAGGAAAATTACTTTGCGTGTTCTAAATTACAAGTATATGCCCATGAAGACAAAGTTTAATGACGGACAACTTGCAGAAAGGATTTATTTCAAAAGAAAACAAAGATTTTGAGGTTATATTTTGTAAGAAACAATCATTTCAATACTTCGAAATACATGCTAATAAATGCATGTCACTGTTATTTATATTGCCTGGATGTGGTTAGTTAAGCTAAGAGAATCTGAAAAACATTTAAGTACCACCTAAGTACCTACTTATTAGGT
Source organism: Dryobota labecula (assembly GCA_947523025.1). Taxonomy (NCBI): domain Eukaryota; kingdom Metazoa; phylum Arthropoda; class Insecta; order Lepidoptera; family Noctuidae; genus Dryobota; species Dryobota labecula. The sequence goes on from OX383292.1 coordinate 9,111,093, forward strand.
ATTTAGTAAATCTTCTAGTTTTTGTATTAAAATAGGTAGGTAGGTAAATAAGTTCTTATTTATTTAACTTCAATGCAAACGACTTTATCCTAATTTTTTTTTTGATTTTATTTATTTATGCTTAGGTAGGAAGTCATATTAATTCATGTATGTTAGTCATGTTATTGAAAGATTGGACATCACTAATTGTCTAATCGTCTAAGCTGGCGGCATATTTAATGATGTCGATAGTCGCTCTTTTAATTGTTCATTATGGAACACAGAATGTCCGGTTCATACAGATATTCGCAATTAGTCTAATAAAATATATTTATAATTATTATGTAGGTCAGATGTTTGTTGGTCCTGGGACCATTTCCGACGATGTCCTTTAAAATCGTTTGGAGAAATTTGACAGTTTTGTTTAGCTTGATGTGCTGGCCACTGTACATAATAAAGAGTATTCTATTTATCTATCACGCCTGTAATCCCCGAAGGGTTAGGCAGAGACGTACGAGTACCTATAGTACACCCACGTAATGTATTATTCTGTTATCTCAGAAATGTAAGCCTACAATGTTACACAGCATTATAATTTCCGTTTCATAGCTGTTATAAATTATAAACTACATGATACACGTTACATAATCACTTTGCAAATGTTATAAATCCTTTGTTGCAAACATAAACAATGCATTGTTTGTTAGTTAATGTTCTGGTTCCGGCACTTTGTAAAGTAGCAAACACATAATATTGTTTACATTTGTTTCATGTTTGAAAATTAATAGTAAATTTCTGACATCTCCTACATAAAAGTCAGGGTTCAAATTACCCACAGTTTTCTTGTGACTGTAACTATAAGTCACGAAAAAAAACACTCTTTTGTCAATTTCTTATCTGATCGTGAGAAAACTTCAAATAATCGAAACATTAAGTCTGTGTAACTATAAAAATACAGTTTTGATGGTGCTAAACCATTCGTGTCAGTCACAGGAGCTGTTAATAGTTTCATCATTTTTGTGCTCTCCAAAATATAGTTTATTTCGCCGTTGATTAACTTAATGAATATATTGTATAATCATTTATTAAAATTTTGATTATATTTTAAGGATAACTGAAGACTGATTTGTGATTTTTAAATTTCTTGATATGATTTGCTAAATAATAGGAAAAAAAATATTACTGACGGGGTTTAAAACAAAAAAAAAAAAAGGTTTTTTCAATATTATTTTTCTGCTATATTTTGTATGGAAGTTGAAAAAAGTGGTTCAGCCACGTAAAATTAGACCTGCTGTAATGATGTTGATGATATTTTTTAATGTTCAAAATCAAAAGTACTTTCTTGTAGAATGATGATCAAATGTCAGTCTCGCGTCATTTATCGGAAAACTTGTTGCGAATATTACCTAGTGATTTACCGTGAATACTTAATTTATTTGAAAAATCCCTTTCAGCCACATGCAAAACAAAGAACACGACTTTTCAAATCATAAATAATTTTGTTTAAAATATTTTTGCCTTTCTCACAAACAACGAACAAAATTGATCCGACCGAATTTGGTTCGATTTTCATTGCAGCCATTGGACTGAGTAATTGAGGAAAACCAGCAGTGCATTAATATCGTCAGGAAACAGTATTTTTTCCTTCCCATAATAATAAATAAAGGAAAATGCTCAAAGAGAATCATTTTATCACATTGTAAGAAGCATTGCAGCCGATTTCGTCACATCCGGTTACTGTCGGAGCACCGAAGTTGGTTGTTAGGTTTCCTGTGACCTTTCGCTTCACATATTGCAACTTGTGACATCTCGGAAATTCAATTTTCCTTACAACACGTTGGAAACGACTTCATAGTAAATGCGCCAGTCAAATGCTCCAGATCGGTTTAAGAGATTTGAGACGGTTATCGTATTTTATTTGCACTTACTTGTGATACACAGTCTGTAATATGTGAGCATATTGGGACTTTTTGACTACTACCAAAAATATACATGAATAACACTCATTAATAATAATCATAATCTATCATAATTTCACTCATTTTAAAGATGTTACTAAGAAAGATTAGAGAAAAAAAAAAATCGACGGAAAATTGATGTCACAAGCTTTTTAAATTATTCTTCTATCCTTGTCACGCAAAACAATCATTGTATTGAATGGCGCGAAGTTACTATGGCGTTACTGTGTTGTGATGGCAGATCCCAGCAGTGCTGTCTCTGTCTAGCATAGACTTTAAAACACATACAACTTCGGCATTAAAAAAATATCTAAATGTGTAAATGTTTTTATTCAATTCTACCAAACTTAGAAAAAAAAAAATTATAAAGTTGTTGTATGTTGTCTGTATCGTGTTTTTTTTTTTTTTTGGAAAAAAAAGTTATTTATTTGAATTCATTTTGTAACAAATCCTGAAAAAGGCAAGCTTTTATCCAGATAAATTCTTTCTTTGCCCATGTATTTACATAGTACGCATTTGACAGGATTTTCGTTCGCATTTGTTTTCATCCTATAGATTTATTGGAATATTTGAACATATCCCTGCGGGTTATATGATACGTGACAACCACTTGATCCGCTTCACCTATCACTTTGTTATCCAATCTCCATCACACTAAACTATGTAGCTCAGTACACATAGTCAACAAACATGAGAGGCAACTATTTAACACCTGAGAACATGAGGCAAAGAACCAGTCGTACGTACACACATCAAAAAAAGTTTGTGATCACTAGCATAAGCTGATATAATTTTTTAAATTGTACTTTATCAAGAAAAATTCTTTGTTGTATGTTTTCTTTAAATAGAAATACCCAGTTTGAAATTAAAAAATAAAACTACTTTTTATTTAAAAAAAAAAAAAAATTGAGTAATTAATCATAATGTAATTGTAACAGAAATTTTATAGACAGAAAAAGACTGTTTAACCAAATTTAAACAATAATTTATTAATAAAATGGTTTATATTCAATATAATATAACCCCTCTCCTGGCTCGAACACATGCGGTGATCCTCCTGGGCATGCTGAGAATAAAGTTATCCATCATTTCTTGGGGTAACCTGTCCCATTCTTGAATAGCGGCTTCCCTGAGCTCTGGCACTGTCTGGGGACTTGACTGACGGTTCCAAACAGCTCGTTTAAGAGCATCCCACGCGTGCTCTATTGGGTTTAAGTCAGGCGAGCCGAATCATAATATAATCTACCGTACCTAACAAAAAAGATTTAGATTTTTCAAAGTGATCGCAAACTTTTTTGATGTGTGTATTTGAGATTACTCAAAAAAAGATTTCGTGCAGATATCACGTAAGGTAAAATTTTATTTCTAGTTATTATGATTCACCTGTGTAAAAAGAAGAAAAGAATCGCTTACCTGTCTCGCGCCCGTTTCCGCCAGGTCCACCTTATTGCCGACGACGACAATAGGGACGGCGGTGCTATCTTTAGTTTCGTGAATCTGATCCCTCAAAAGCCTCACTTCAGTAAAGCTGTTTGCGTCAGTGATGTCGTACACCAGTATGAAGGCGTCTGCGGACTGCATGGACAGCGTCCTCATCGCAGGGAACTCGTAAGCCCCCGAAGTGTCTAATATATCCAGCGTTAGTCTCACTCCGGACACGTTGAAGTCCCCGTGATGCATCTCCTCTATGGTTCGCTTGTACTTTGGCGAGAATGTGTTGTATAGGAACTGTGTAATGAGCGACGACTTGCCAACTTTCGCAGCTCCTAAAACTACTATTTTGTGTCGCACAGCGTTGTTGGTGAGGTTGCCACTGCTTGATACCGTGTCCTCTGTCCGCTCGGTCCTGAAAATAAACAGCTATTTACAACCTCGAATAACAATATTATGTTAATATGAGATTCGGTATAAATCCAATTTCGCGAACGGCTTATACGGGTGCTATTATCATAACACAAGTGAACATTATTACCTACATGATAACAGATAACTAAATTTAGACCTAATTTAACTGATGAAATAAATCGGTCCATAAATTTTACGACAACGTGTGGGACGTATTTTGCAAACAGAACGATAATCATGCAAATAAAGTAAGGCTTACGATATATCGGGGTTCTTCAATATAACCTTGCGAATGACATGTCTAGTTAATACATTCATGTAGGTGTTGATAACTAGCAAGGGCGCTAGACACCTTATCAACGGAACTTGGCCGCATATGGCACAGCTAATTGACAAACAGAATCGGGTAAACAATAGTAATTAGTGGAGTGTTGTACAATATGTTCTGAACGGAAAAATTCTGTCATATGAATTTTTATCAGAATTTCGATATCTATAGAATATCAGTGTCAACGTGTTGCTATCATTAATATAAATTAGATGTGTCATCAGCTTATCGGAAAACAAATCGATCAATAATGGCGTACTACGTGCTGTTTGGATTTTAGTTATTGACAAGCTATTATATCGACAAGTACTTATCGGTACTTGGAAAACTGTGGACTTGGTTTAAGTCAGGCATGTAAACAGTCTCGTCGAAGCTTGCTACGATGCTCGAGTGGTGTGGATGGGCGATTCCACAGAGACATTGTGGCTTCTAACCCGTAATAATATGAGTTTCTAACGCATTGACCCATTTCCTTGGGTTTACTCTTCCTCTTGCGTGGGACGACCTTGATGTCCAGAGTAACATATTTGCCGATTTAATGCTTACATGTTTATTTTATACTAGCTTTTGCACGCGGCTCCGCCCGCGTGGATGTCGGTGATCGCGTAAAATAAGTAGCCTATGTCCTTTTCCATATCCCAGGCTATATCTTTGCCAAATTTCATGACGATCGGTTCAGCGGTTTAGGCGTGGAAACGTAACAGACAGACATACAGACAGAGTTACTTTCACATTTATAATAAGTATGGATTTTGATAGAAATAAGGAGATGATCCTTTTAAAAAGTTGTAGAAACTGACTATGCACTCGCTGAAGAAACTTTTTGAGATTTGAGAATAGCACATGTGGTAACAAATTAGTCGGCAAGGTGTCATTTACTCGAAAGTATCGCCTCTTAACAAGCCTAAATGGCCCTGATGAGTGGCGATCGAATGAAACTGCTGTGTAAAAGTCCCAATTAGCTATATAATCATTCAAAATTATCTTTATTGAAACTATTTCCACCATTGTGATCGAGTTTGACGCTTGTTACAATAGAACTACGTTGAACAGTTATTTCCTTTGCCAGCCCCAGAGCGGCCATTTAAATCGCTCATTATTATCAAAATGTTTCCGCTCGTGCTGATTGCGCCATTGTGTTCGCACCTTCGTCTAAACAGAGTCGGGGAAGACCGAACAATGTTATGATCGGTTCGAATGGAATAAACTTTAGTAGTATGTCTTACCGTGTGGTGCCGGACGTAAAGAATAGCACCACCGCATTTCTTCCCGTGGGTGTCGTAAAAGGCGACTAAGGGATTTACTAGAGAATGGGCAGCAGCATTCTCTATGCACTTTTATACCATACTGCGATCGCCAACCCGCCAGCCAATCGTGGCGATTATGGCAAACCCCCCCTAATTGGCGGCTTATGTTCAGCAGTGATCATCTTTCGGCTGAAATGATGATGATGATGAGTATGTCTTATTGAGAATCGACAATAGCCGTAGTTTTCAACTTTTAAAAGACGATCATTTTCTCAATAAGTGTTTTTTTTTTCACCCGTATCTGAATTAATTTAGGTACCATCTAGTTGAACTTTGCCTAGATTTAATAAAGATCTTTAAAAATTATGTATTTATTTATTTGGGATCACCAACAAAGGATACACAGACACAGTATAAATCACAACAATATGAAAGGTTCTTTTAGGTGTGCTCTTTCAATTACAGGAGATCTCATGCACACACAAAAAGGTGTTAACAGGATAACAATACTACGTGATAAAAATATAGAAAATAAATGTTGAAAACAGAAGAAAACAATTAAAATAAGAGAACATTTCAAGACAGAACATTCATAATACATTAGAATAGAATTGGGCCGCGGGGTCCCAGTGCTCATTTATTGTTCAATGAAATCTCCGAAAGGCTGGTTGACACTTCCCGTGACCCAAGGGCTGGCTTTTATCTTGGCCAGAGGCTAAGCATTGCCATACAACGTGGCAATGCCGCCAGTCTCTTGGGTACATTACCAGTCAACAGCGATGCGGAGGAATTTTTCGACGCCATATTTTAGTTTATTTTGTTATTATAGTTTTATTTAGTTTAGGTTAATTTATTTTTATTAACTTGATTTAGTAACCACCCAATATTTAATAATTTATTAAAGAAATATATACATTACAGAAAAAAATATATAGAATAGAGTAGAATTTCTCTTTATTCGAGTATCCATGACTCAAAAGCTGTTAGTAAAACATATGACTCAAACTCAAACTCAAAGCATTTATTTCAAATAAACCAATTACAGGCACTTTTGAATTGTCAAGGGGTCGGTCAGTCAGAAAGATGAAGCTAGTTGCTCATTCCAGTAGTAGGTTCCTATGGAGAAGAACGGACAAGAAACTCCACGGACACTCTTTTAAAACAAAATCTTGTTACAAAATATGGGTTACATCATTCATGTTGAACTTATACATGTGAGAACAATTTAGAAAGACGTGCACGTTAGAAGCGTCCGTAATAGAAACAATTCAAAAATTTAAATAAGCCGTGACTATGTTAGTAAGCACTGATAAAACACAACAAATAACGGTGGATCACTGCTGCGACAACCCATGAGTAATTGCACAGCAGTGACCCACATAAACACAGTCCAGGCGACTGGCAATCATGCCTAAGATACTGTTGGTGCTGCCCCAGGAACCGCACCAGGGATGCGCACCTTTTACGCATTGTTGCGTAAAAACAATCCACATGCGCATCTGCGAACATCCCCGATGCACTACAGAAGCGGGGCAGCCCCACCAGCATCTTAAACGCGTTATTATACTGAACGCGGAGAGCACTATACGATAATTGCGTACACCTAGCCCACAGGCTGCACAATTGTTAAGGATAATCATTATTGATTGATGAATATTGAAGACAAGAAAAATGGTTACATACTTATTTAGTTATATTGCGGTGGTTAAGATATTTTGGTATGAAACCTAAATCTGTACACATTATCTATATCTACCTACAAATAAATAAAATTGAAGTGTCCGTTTGTAATGACAAAATAACAGCTTTTTACTAAATGCATATGAAAGTATATATGGTTGTTATGAAAAAAATCGGTTTTTAACATTTTTGTCTGTCTGTCTGTATGTTCTGGCTAATCTCCGAAACGGCTGGACCGGTTTTGACGGAACTTTCAGGGGCAGATAGCTGATGTTATAAGGAGTATCGTAGGCTACTTTTATTTTCGACTAGCTGCTGCCAGTGCGAGAAATAGACACTACAATTCTATTTATTTGTATACAAAATGCCTCGCGGGCAAAGCCGCAGGCAGCAGCTATTCTTCTATAAACAGTGTATAAGAGTAGGTACTACTTACAAAATAAATTCGCTTTTCGCGTCTATCAGTGCGCTTAGTTCTTCCAAAAATCCTCAATGGATTTTAATGCGGTTTTCACCATAATAGGGATGATGACTAAAAAAATATTTTTTGTCCGTCATTTAGATCATTAAAAAACATTGGACACGTATTTTTTATTTTTTTACGTAATCAAAACATTTCGGCGATACATTGAGTTCAAATGTGGCATGAGGTCACTTCTCAGTAGATTTTATACGTAGCTGTGACGTAACGAGCCCCCACTCCTCAGGTTTAATGTGTTTTATCTAAGTATTTTTTTATTAATATGACAAAACAAAAAATACGTGTCTAATATTTTTTTATTATCTGATTGACGGACTAAACAGTGTTTCTTTTATTTACCCAGGACACATCCCTATTTAGAGAATTCATTCCAAAAGGTTTATGTGAATAGTAAATTCACGTTAAACTTTAATGTAATAAATAAATCTCGATGTTTTGTTAAGCCGCAAAACCCGTGTGAAGCAGGGGCTGGTCGCTAGTTATTATTTCATGAAAAGGTTCATTCCAAATCGAACGATTAAAAATATATGTTTGTACCTGAGCTTTCTCTCCATAAATTGGCTTACGGATACCAAGTTTATAACATGTACAGTAACTTTATTATCAGAATAACTTTTATGTATAGAATAAAGGCACATTGCAAACTCCATTTGGAATTTAAATTGTGTTCCTGCATAGTATCGAGGTAAAGTAGAAACTAGGATACCATGATAGCGAGTTTTAACCTAACTTTGAGCTTCTCTACGCTGTATTGTTATGGTGGAATCTGATTATGTGTTTACAATAAATGTTTATGTACATAGTAGTGAGCAGTGCATGTACATACATAGGTAGGTCGTTAGTTAGTTCTGGTAACTACAAGTTCCATTTACATTGACTAACTTCATCACTACATAGTATAAAACAAAGTCGCTTCCCGCTGTCTGTCTGTCCCTATGTTTGCTTAGATCTTTAAAACTACGCAACGTATTTTGATGCGGTTTTTTTTTTAATAGATAAAATAATTCAATAGAAAGGTTAATATGCATAATACATGCATACTATAGTAGAGAAACACTGATAATTTTAGAGGTTTCTAATGTGATGTCGTAAATAAACACATTTTTTTGCGCTTTCATTGCAAACGCTGGCTGAACCCTACGAGATAGATCAAAATAATGTACTACAGTATTGTACACCTTAAAAAGGCCTAAAAAATTCTTGATGGTATATGTCTATCTCTTAGTGATAACCCACAATAACAATTTGTTATCCTTTACTTTTTACGAAAAATAATGGCTTATTTACGAAGCGATTTTAAGCAATACAGCATTAATTCTTATCCAATTAACTACCTTAAATACATTGTGCATTTAATATAGATCAATATGGCCCTTTACAGCATGCAATTTAAATGAATATTTTCGAAGATATTACAGATTTAAAATACAGGGACATAGCGGTTGCGGCGGTACCGGCCGGGGGGCCGGCGGATTCTGTAGTATATTTAGTATCAGTATTGCACCCGTGCGAAGCCGGAGCGGGTCGGTAGTTATTTATAAACTTGATATTCTGAGTTAGTGAACTGTCCGAGGTAGTGAGTTTTCTGATCACGTTGAATGAGTAAGTGGTGCCGATTCCCTTGCATCTTTTTCTTTCTATTTCATTAAGAAAAGGACAGATGATTCATTTTAGTTCAGTCCTGTCAAATTAATTAGCGCTTGACGTAATTTTAGTCGGCAAGTTTTTAATCACGTCTAAACTTGTATGGAGTAGTGGCAGGCGCTGATTAACTTGACAGGACTAAACTAAAATTTATCTTCTGTCCTTTTCTTAATGAAATAGAAAGAAAAAGACGCACTGAACTTAAATTTAGTTTAGTTTGTGAACAAGGGAATCAGCAACCTTATATGCTTTACGTTGAAGTGAATATAGCATCACTTTGTATTCCCCGAAATGGTGGACCTACATTTCGCTCATTTTAAATTGAAGGAAGTGAGACAATATGAACAAACAAAAATAAGACTCAGCAAACATAATGAAGAAGGTGATGACCTCTCATCCATACTAATATTATAAATGTGAAAGTAACTCTGTCTGTCTGTCTGTCTGTCTGTATGTTACGTTTTCACGCCTAAACCGCTGAACCGATCGTCATGAAATTTGGCAGAGATATAGCCTGGGATACGGAGAAGGACATAGGCTACTTTTTTACGCGATATAACCGACATCCACGCGGGCGGAGCCGCGGGCAAAAGCTAGTTTAAAATAAAGTGCGTGTCAGACCACGCACAATTAAGAGTTTCGTAGTTGGGATGAATTTATCCCAAGAACAAACTTAACATTGTAGTTGAAAAACATGTTCTCCCATACAGAATCCTATGAGAGAGAGAACATGTTTTTCAACTGTACCTACATTTAAGTTGGTCGACTATTACTCGGTAACTTGTACAGCCTACTTAGCTGTGATAGTAGTAGTATATATAACAAAGTTAAAAGGAAAACCTTTTAACTTTGTTATATATACTACTGCTATGAATTTTGTCACATATCTAAATACAACCATTTAGTTGGCAGAGGGGGGTGGACACTTGACTCTTAACAAAAATTAGCACTTTTTTTTAAATTATTTTTTATTATAATTCACAAAACTGATGTACAGTCACAAAGTATTAAAACAGTTACAACACAATAGTCCTGATTGACACCTACTCGATGTGAATCTAGCGTGCATAATTTAAGTAAAACAATTAGTATTTAAAAAACAAAAATTTAACAAAACTTACAAAATGTGAACTTTTCCATAGTTAATGATAAAAATTTGGGAAAGAACAATTAAATATACAACATATTTACACTTTAAAGCTTAATATTATATTACGCAAACGGATCCCTAAATCAAAATGGTTTTCACAAACCCGTAACATTTTTGGACCGCCTATCCAACGAGATCCCACACTATGGGATTGACGAGAAAAAAAAACCAACGCCACTTTACAGGTACCCTAAAAAAAAAAAACTTTTAAGATTTTATTTAACAACTTTGTCAGTGTGATTAATTTGTATACCAATACCAAATTACAGCTTTCCAGTACTAAGAGTCTCTGAGCTAAGCCGCGGACAGACGGACAGACAGACGGACACGGCGAAACTATAAGGAATCCTTGTTTACTACGAACCCTAAAAAGCAATAGGTTCTTACCTAAATTTAAGTAGTTTACATAGTTTAAGTAGTTTACCTTAATTTAAGTAGTCTACATGGAGATTAGGGGTCAATATCCCTAACCTTTTACTAAAACATAACCTCTCTAATCGCCCCTATTTATAATTACTTAAGCTGATTGCTTGCTATTATTTCCCCAGCAATTTTTTACGATAAAGTTTATCGTATCCTAATTAATGGGTAAAGATATTGGGTAGTTAGGCCTGTCTAAATGGCGGTCCATCTAAAGAGCCATATTTTGTGTAACGGTTTTGGGTATAACGCTTAATTAGCTGAGAAATAATTACCGTCTTTTTCATAAAACGTAAAGTTATCTGCTTCATAAACCTATTTAAGTTGTCGAACTGTTTTTTCCCTTTCTGTCAAGTTAAAGTGAAGTTCGAAGACCGTTACTTTCTCTGAAAAATTTGTCTCTTTGTTTTAGATTAGTCCATGGAAATGGAACAATCAGTCAGTTTCAGTCAAAGTGTTATTGAGGTTTTCTGTAGATAAATATTAGCGGTAATATCACAGAATTTATTTCACAACCTATTTCGTAGGACTTAATCCCAACATCGTTGAAATACACAAAAAAAACCTCTCCAATCAATTGGCTTTTTAGCTTGATTGACGATTTCTTGTTTAGATTAATCAAAATCTTAGTTTAGTTGATCATCACGACATGATTGCAGCAATACTAGTTCAAATGATTGAACGCTCAAACAAGTTTCTTGATTACCCGTAACATGACATCATTGTAGAAGCGTTAAAAAAGAGACAAGTTAAAAAAATGTTAACTGTAACAAAGTAAGTTAGTTGTGTCAATCAAGAATTTTCATTACTTCAATAAAGATCATTGAAACTTTAATCTAATAATCTTGGTTGGAGTAACTATGTTTTGACTTGATTGCTGCAAATAGGTTTTGTGATAACTCCAATCAAGATCCCGTTTCAAATCTCAATCAAATAAAAGTAGTAGCTGTGATCATAGTGCTTGATAGGCTCAGATGCAAACAAGTTACTTAGTCAATCTAAACAAAATCTTGATTGTGGCAACTACTTTTTTTTTTCAGTGTGGACCGATTTGTATGATCTTCGATTTTTTGGATTTGTATCCGCCCCGAATAGCAGAATAACTGTTAAAACTTTTATTATATTATTGTTTATTTTTGTATGTAGGTACTGCTGTTGGTATACGAAACAAATAAATAAATAGCTATTAAAACATGCGAAAAATTCACGAAAATAAAAATTATGATGAAAATTCATTTTCTCATACATTTTACATGGAACGGCTTTTTTGATGATAGCTCGAGAACGGATTGGAGAACGGGACAGCGAGACATTTCACGCGGACGAAGTCGCGGGCAGAAGCTAGTAGTTATTAAAATGAGTACGAATTTCTAATAAAAGCATCGCAACAGTAATAGGTAAAGAAAAATACCAAGTTATTGTTAAGTTGTCAAGAAAAAATTACAGAACAATAGAGCGGGGGGGTGTCGGCAATTTAGTTAGCAATTAAAATTAAATAAGGTTATTTCTCTTACAGGCGCGGAGTAGAATAAATAAACAACCGGCCAAGTCAGTGTCGGACCACGCACAATGAAAGGTTCCGTAGTTGGAATGAATTTATCCCAAGAACAAACTTAATATTGTAGTTGAAAAACATGTTTTCCCATACATTCTAAGTGCACATGTAAATTGATCGACTATTACTTGGTAACATGTATAGCCTACTTAGCTGTGATAGTTTTTCTTATAACTTCGATAAACCTACTACTGCCGTGAATTTTTCCACATATCTAAAAACAACCATTTAGCAGGGCCTTGCCTGCTAAATGGTTGTTTGCCCCTCCCCTTACCTTGGTTGCTTTTGCTTAACATTACGAAAACAGATAATGTTGACAGAACCGCAATATTTATGAACGGCCCAACCAACGATACCCCACACCATGGGATAGACGAGAAAAAAAAATATCATCCCCACTTTACGTGTAAGGGAGGTCGCCAAATCAAATATTAAAAAAAAAATACAAAAAAATTGTTTTTTGTATTTTTTTTTTAATATTTGATTTTGTGTATTCCCGCTGTCCCCACTGTGTCCCCATTTATGGTATACATATTATATTTCATATAAAATGGCGCAAAAAAATAAAGGTTCCATTTCTTTTAAGTACTGATTTTTTTTTTTCTAAAATTAGTACTTAAAAGAAAATGGAACTTTTAGTTTCGCCTTTTTGTGTGAATTTACATTAAGACTGCATCGAGCGCACAGTGGCGCCCTCATCGTTATTTCGGTGATTTATTTTATTTTAGAATGAAAATGCAGAAAATAAACTCGTCAAGTTGTGCTTCACAAGACTATAACGTTATTATTACTACAAACAGTAGTTTTAAATTGTTATGTTTTATTGTAATCATTAAAACGGAAAATAGTGGCCACTATTTTTAGTAATAATAACGTATAGTCTTGTGAAGCACAACTTGACGAGCTTATTTTCTGCATTTTCATTCTAAAATAAAAGAAATCACCGAAATAACGATGAGTGCGCCCACTGTGCACTCGGTAGCCTCTTAATGGGGACACGGGTTGTGGGGACAACGGGAATACACCTTTTATTTTACTATTTTGTCGGTGTGATTAATATGTCTACCCATGCCAAATTACAGCTTTCTAGTACTAAGAGTCTGTCGAAACTATAAGATAGATAGATAGTTAGATAAAACATTTATTCAGTGCACACAAAAGACATAGCACAACACACAAGAGCACAAACGATTACAAATTTCATGAATATTATAAAACAGGGTAAAAAATACAATAGGAAAAACATACAGAAATAGTGTGATATTATGACATAATTCAATTAAAATGATAACAAAATATATACTAGGTGCGGTGTGCGTCTCAAGGTTGGACCAAATGGAAGTCCAGCTCAGCATGTGTCAGGCAGATATACCTGACGCTGATATTCTGCTGGATCCCTGCAGTGACACACGGACGTCGAGTTGACGATATAAAATTGGTGTTGTGATTGTGACAGGCGCGGATTATGCAAGTATACCCGCAACTTTGGATTCTACAGTAAGTTTCGCATTAAGAAACGTTCTTGTTCGTTGATGTGCTGATTGTGTTTAGATTACTTGATTATTAATATAGTAATATATGTATAATGTGATTATAAATGTATAATGTGACTACGAAATATGAATAATCTTATTTTATTTATAGTGACGTAGGTGCGAATAAAATAACAATTTGGCTAGACTAAAATATGTTTACAATAAATAAATATAGCTAAATAAAATGTGTATTATATCTAACAAAAAAAAAAAAACCTATTGAATTACTAAGTCCCCCTTTGTTTACAGGTTTCCTTATAAGGGTGGTAAGGGTTCTTTGTTGACTACGGAACTCTAAAAAGCGAAACATGAGTACCATCATACTACTGTTACATACTCCTATGGTACACCTTATCCTTAAAGGTTACGTTGATGTTAGATAACAGGTTATTGTACAGTATTAAGCCCACGAAGACCGCAGCATAGAGTTTCAGTAACCGGAGCATCGAGAAACACCCACGCACGAAAATGTGAGATAAAACTACTCAGAGCATGTAAGGAAAATTGAATGTTATTTGTACTTTGTGCTTTTATGTTTTAGTATTGGAAGTAGGAGTATTTTGCCGTTTCATTTTATGAAACCTTTTTTATAAACTAATTGATATACCTACCTAAAATTTTTTGTAGATTCAAGGGACTTAACTGATCATAGGACAAACTCGCACAAGTGGTTTATGTATCAACATTGTTTTTGCGTGTTTGAGGTGTTTATTATTTATTTTGAGGAGCTCGTGGCTAAGTAATAACAGCCGCACGGGTCGATCCGTCAGGTTAAGCTACGCTTGCCGGGGTTGGTCCGTGGATGAGTGACCATCTTTACATACCGAGACTCCTCCGTGCCTCGGAAAGCACGTTAAGCCGTTGGTCCCGGCTGTCATTAGTGGATCTTCGACAGTCGTTACGGGTCGTCAGAAGCCCAAAAGTCTGACAGCCAGTCTTACCAAGGGGTATCGTGTAACCCAGTTACTGGGTTGTCCACAACCCAGTAACTGGGTTACACGATACTGCTGACCTCCAGGTCAGATGGCAGTCGCTCCATGTAAAGTACTGGTATTCAGCTGCATCCGGTTAGACTGGAAGCCGACCCCAACATAGTTGGGAAAAGGCTAGGCAGATTGATTGATTGAGGTGTTTATTAGGTACAATTATATTTAGGTGATTTTAAGGTACTGTAAAGGCCCAGTTGGAATCAAAGCAGTGGACAGTCCACTGCTTTGATTCCACCTGGGCCTTTACGACGCCTTTACTTGTCAAAAGGTACGTCCGAGCGCGACTGCATCGTACGTCATGACCGCGCTCGGACGTACCTTTTGACCAGTACTTAGGTTGCTATATTTGTGAACCGCCTATTAAAACCATTATAAAATACAGTCCACTGCTTTGATTCCACCTGGGCCTTTACATTACCTTAAAATCACCTAAATATAATTCTGTGGCTAGATGCTAAAAGGGCCAAATTACGTTTTTGTGAGAAATGAGATTTTACTGCCAAATTACTGAAAAAGTGATATATTTATGTGTGCTAAAAGAGCGTAAGTGTAACGACAATCTATCAAATGATGTGACTATGTTAAAAAGGCCAATGTGGTGTGTGTTTCCATACTGTTACATAAAAATTATTTAGTGTTAAAAGGGCTGAAATAGTACTTAAGCCACTAGAAAATTAAATAAAAAACACTACGCTAGTATTAGAGTCGGAACTGAAACGATCAAAGTTAACTTATGCCCTTTTTAATTTTATACATAACTAGCTTTTGCCCGCGGCTCCGCCCGCGTAGATGTCGGTTATCGCGTAAAAAAGTAGCCTATGTCCGTCTCCGTAATCCAGGCTACATCTCTGCCAAATTTCACGACGATCGGTTCAGCGGTTTAGGCGTGAAAACGTAACATACAGACAGACAGACAGATAGACAGACAGACAGAGTTACTTTCACATTTATATTATTAGTATGGATTTGGAACTTAGATAGATAACTTACTTCTTGTTAGTGCTAAAAAGGCTTAAGTAGCAAATATTTTCAAAACTACCAATTTTTTCTTGAATTTGAATTTAATTCTTAAATCAACCTACAAATATGTATCAAATAACAGAAAGAGATTTTTGTCATTCTACAATATAACATGTAAATAATAACTATCAATGCTGGTTTAATGTTCTAATGCTTATTACTGAAAATAATATAATAATACCCGCCTATAACTGTCCCACTACTGGGCAAAGGCCTCTTCTCATACAGAGAAGGCACGAGCATTGATCACCACGCTTGCTCAAGACGGGTTGGCGATTTCAGACTTATATTAACTATAAGTCCAGGTTTCCTCACGATGTTTTTCCTTCACCGATGTCAGTAATCACCAAGATAAACTCAGAAAGTACATATGAATTGAAAAAGTCACATTGGTACTTGCCCAGATTTGAACCCACAACCTCATGCATGAGAGGCGAGGCCTTAACCAACGGGCCATCATGACATTGAAAATAAGGATTATTGATATTGGCCTTTTTAGCACCAAGCCACAGAATTGTACCTAATAAACACCTCAAACACGCAAAAACCGTAAAAAACCGGCCAAGTGCGTATCAGACCACGCACATTGTAGGGTTCTGTAGTTGGGATGAATTGATCATAAGAACAAACTTAACATTGTAGCTGAAAAACATGTTCTCTCATACAGAATTTAAATAATAAATAATATGAAATAAAGGAAATAATAATATAATAATACAAAATGTATGGGAGAACACGTTTTCCTTCTAACGTTGTTATATTTACTACTGCTGTGGATTTTTTCACATATCCAAATACAACCATTAAGCTGGCAGGGGGATCCCACTTTACGAGTAAGGAAGGTACCCTAAAAAATATATTTCAGGATTTTATTTTACCACTTTGTCGGCGTGATTAATATGTAGAAAAAAAAGAAAACTATATTAATTTTTTTTAAACTTTGCCCCACACTAGGAATTTCTCCTGTATCGTGGGTGCGTTTACATACATTTAAACTCACATACACAAACAGCCAGACCCGGAAAAACTACTTGTAGGTCATACAAATATTTGTTCCGTGCGGGAATCGAACCCGCGACAGGCAATCGCTTATCCACTGTGCCAAACGTGTCGTCATATTTATAGTAATATGTCAAAATCAAGCTTTCTAGTAGTAAGAGTCTCTGAACTAAGCCGCGCCGCGGACAGACAGACAGACGGACATGGCGAAACTATAAGGATTTCTTGTCAACTACGGAACCCTAAAAGCCTGAACGCCTAATCGACTAACTAAATACCTTTCCGAACCGACTAGCTGTTCATAAAGGTATTCCGCGGCTTCGCCCGCGTGGATGTCAATACTTCCCTTAGCCAATGGTTATACATGTTATTCTTTATTTTTGGTCGCAAGTATTTCTACTAAGTTTCAAGTTAATCGAACCGCGCGTTAAAATTCCTACATACAAACTTTGACACTCCGGAATTCCCTTTTGAGGGGTAGTTTTGATAAATTAATAATGAAAAATGTTATTAATTAATTAGGCAAGTATTTGTGCCAAGTTTCAACTTAATCAACCAAATGAATAAGATTTTTCATACAAACTTTCATCCCCTGTTTTATCCCCATAGGGGTGGAATTTCCAAAAATCCTTTCTTAGTGCACCCCTAGACCTCATAAGAAACCTACGTGCCAAATTTGGAATCTCTAGACCCAGCGGTTTGGGCTGTGCGTTGATATGTCAGTCAGTCAGTTTCTTCTTTTATATATTTAGATTACTTGGGTTTGCTAAACACACACATACACGCCTGAAAATAAATAAATGGCAGAGGATTACGCAGTCGCGTTGTCTTGTTCAGCTCTCAAAGATCACTTTTCTTGGCTTCAAAGGTTGTAAAGAACAGTTATAAATCTGCCCGGATCGTTCAAGGCAATTGTCTGAATTCGTATGATAATTTAAAGAATGAAAAAGTATTTATTGGGCCTCATACAGGAAGTTCATATTTTAAACTAAATACACTCATAGTAACACTAATAAAAAATAAAAACAAAATCCTGAACGCGGCCAAAAGGCTCCTATCTCAGCATGATGCTGCGACATTTAAAAATAAGTGTCGCAGCGCTGGTATTCTGATAAGGCCCGCTGTGATGTCACGGACAGATACAGAAATAAAAAGTTAATTTGAGGATGAAACGGCAAAAAGATATTCAGCCGAAACACTATCGGATGAATATATTTTTACCTAGTGTGCAATACCGACATAACTTGCAGAGTAAGCAAGCTGAAGTGGCAGTGGGCTGGCCATATTTGTCGAAGGACCGATGGTCGGTGGAGCAGACGAGTCCTGGAGTGGAGACCGCGTATCGGCAAGCGTAGTGTGGGACGCCCCCCAGCTAGATGGACCGACGACCACAAAAAGGTGGCTGGGATAGACTGGATGCGGAAGGCGGAGGACAGGGCGTTGTGGCGCAGCATGGGAGAGGCCTATGTTCAGCAGTGGACTGCAATAGGCTGAGTTGATTGATTGATAGTGTGCAATGGCAGGGATTCAAAGTATAAGTGTATTTAATATAGCGTACCGAATTTTATTTTGATAAGACCACATTTAGTGTTTCCCATAAAATACTGCCCCATCACACCTACAAAATGAAAATGTTCTATCTACATAATATGCTATGCGTTTCCTTTTTTATGCGGGCTGACTTTGTCTGATTTTTGCAATCACTACGAGTAGGAGCGCCTTCACACTAGCGTTTGTCCAGCGTAGGCGTTCTATAAACGTATACGCAGCGCAGACGCCGCGACTACGCGGCGTCAGCGTCGCGTTGTCGTGGCGTCAGTGCAAGGGTAAATGCATACGCTGCGTTAGCGCCGCAAGTGCGCGACACATGCGCCGCGTTACTGCGGAGTCATGTACAATCCTGTTCACATCGACCTCTCCCCGCCACTCGGAGCCGCGCGCCCCTGTGCACCCGTTGATTTGTTCATTCGTAGTCAAGCTATTTCCCAAACGAGAACGCAATTGTGCGACGTCTGCGCCGCGTTAGCGTAGTGTTCAATTGACTCCAGAGGAAACGCCGCAACAACGCGACGCCTGCGCCGCGTAGTCGCAGCATCTGCGCTGCGCATACGTTTATCGAACGCCTACGCTGGACAAACGCAAGTGTGAAGGCGCTCTAGGTATTAAATTCTCACGGTCAACAGTAGTCAAAGAAATTCAATATCCGAAGTGTACAAGCTGTTTTGAAAGTTCGTGTTTTGCTTGTGACAGGTAAACGGTACACCTGTGACAAAGAACGGTACGAACTGAAGTTATTTCACTTCACAATTAAAGAGTTTCATACTTTAAAGGGATATTTTTTTTCGCATGTCGGAGTGTGTACACTAATAAGCAAGTATTGTGTGAGAAACTATTTCAGTAGACGTCTGTATCGATATTTCTTGCCGTAATACGGTTTCGCTTCACTAGTCTGAGGCCGTAAAAATAAATAAAATGCTTGAGACACGATCGTAGATGAGCTGCTGTAAATTACCCTGAGCACGGAATTAGTGTCGTGGACGTGCTTATTGGCACTTTACGATCGAAGCGCTTTATTTAGCAGCGGGTGGTATCATATTAATTTTATTGGTCCATTGTAACACTGAGTAAATATCACGTAGAAAAGTTTTGTCGCTGGTATTATTTTATTCTTCTGTCCGTGTCTTCGCGTGGAAGCCGTAAGACACCATAATATACTAAAATAACAGCCACAATTTTATAAAACTTCCCTGTGCATTATGTACACACATCAAAAAAAAGTTTGAGATCACTTTGAACAATCGAAATATAGAATACGACATCACAAGGTTAGACTGGCCTGCCGGTCGCCTGACTTAAACCCAATAGAGCACGCGTAGGATGCTCTTTAGCGAGCTGTTTGGAACCGTCAGCCACGTCCCCAAACAGTGCCAGAGCTCAGGGAAGCCGCTATTCAAGAATGGGACAGGTTACCCAAAGAAATGCTGGATAACTTGATTCTCAGCATGCCCAGGAGAATCACCGCATGTGTTCTAGCCAGGGGAGGAAGTTATGTTATATTAAATACTAGCTTGTGCCCGCGACTTCGTCCGCGTTAAATTTCTTGTTCCCCCGACCCACCCGTCGCAACAAATTGCCTGCCCGTGCTTTTACTTCGTTTTCGCATAAACTTTCATTAAAAAAAATTGTGTCCTAGTTAATAGGCATGTAATTCTTCCTCAAGAATTGGGCTGTAAAATGCAAAAAGATTTTTTCAAATCCAACTCGCAATTCCAGAGATTAGCGCGTTCAAGAAACAAAAAACCCGCCAAGTGCGAGTCGGACTCGCGCACGAAGGGTTCCGTACCATCCATACAAATCCTTATCCTTACTAATATTATAAATGTGAAAGTAACTCTGTCTGTCTGTCTATCTGTCTGTCTGTCAGTCTGTATGTTACGTTTTCACACCTAAACCGCTGAACCGATCGTCATGAAATTTGGCAGAGATATAGCCTGGGATATGGAGAAGGATATAGGCTACTTTTTTACGCGATAATATAACCGACATCCACGCGGGCGGAGCAAAAAAAACGGCAAAAAATCATGTCCGTTGTATGGGAGCCCCCTTAAATATATTTTTTTCTTTTTTTTAGTATTTGTTGTTATAGCGGCAACAGAAATACATCATCTGTGAAAATTTCAACTGTCTAACTATCACGGTTTATGAGATACAGCCTGGTGACAGACGGACAGACAGACAGACAGACAGACAGACGGACAGCGGAGTTTTAGTAATAGTGTCCCATTTTACCCTGTGGGTACGGAACCCTAAAAACGAACTCTTCAGCTTTAGAATAGACTACCTCGCAGAGTTGATCATTATTTTGCTGCGGAGTTATTATAAAACAGTTATATCTCCTAAGATATTCATTGAAATTAAATGATCTAAAGGCAACTTTGTTCAAAATTAAATACTTGTGATGAATAACGTATTTATTTGGATAAGGATTAATACCATGGTTATGAAAACTCCTTCGCAAATAATGCATTAATTTCGAACAAATTTGATTACCATAAAAAAGGTTATAGTGCGTCAATCTTAAAAGATAGACATATGCTGTCGCGGACTTTTTTTTAGAAAATTTAAAGAGGAACAATTCCATCATACATGATATTTGCGTAACTTAAACCGTTTACGCAGCGCACGCAACGGAAGCTCTCAAAAAGGAATAATTTTTCCCGTTTTTGCAACATTTTTCATTTATGCTCCGCTCCTTTTGGTTGTAGCGTGATGTTATATAGCCTATAATATTCCTCAATAAATGTACTATCCAACACAAAATGAATTTTTTAATTCCAACCAGTAGTTCCTGAGATTAGCACGTTCAAACAAACAAACAAACTCTTCAGCTTTATATATTAGTATAGATATAGATAGAAGATAAACCTTTTATTAATAAATTGTTGTTTAAGTTTGGTTAAATGGAGTTTTTCTTTCTATCAAATTTCTGTTACAATTACATTATGATTAATTACTCAATTTTTATTTATAAAAACAAAAAATAGTTTATTTTTTTAATTTCAAACAGGGTATTTCTACTTAAAGAAAATACACAACAAAGAATTTCTCTTGATAAAGTTCAATTTAAATAATTATATTAGCTTATGCTAGTGATCACAAACTTGTTTTGATGTGTGTACGTTTGTAGTTCGGTTTCCCAAATATACAGAGAGTCAGGACTGGTGACACGGGAGCAAGCGACGATCTGTGTGAGATAAGCAGCCTGACACCCGCAGCTTTCAGTAGAAATTTCCCATTGCTTGCGAAGTTTTTCGTTTTCAGTGAATTAATGAACACCTGCGAATGCAGATCAAAAAATTTTGGACAGGCTCCTAAAACCGTTTTCTTGTAGCGACAACGGTTAAGGTACCTGCTCCTATTGCCCCATCTCAAAACTCCAACCTGTTGTAATTTGCCATATTCGTTCCAAGACGTGATACTGTGATCCATTTGCAACAATCTAGCACCCCATAAAGCCTAAGCGAAAATTCATGGGTTCCGAGAAAACTCAATGTCTGCCTAGCCTTTTCCCAACTATGTTGGGGTCGGCTTCCAATCTAACCGGATGCAGCTGAATACCTGTATTTTACATGGAGCGACTGCCTATCTGACCTCCGAGAAAACTCAATGTATTTTTCAAAATAGCCCGGAATTCGTCACTTAATATCACTTTTCTCTAAACTATCAAAATGGCCTGTATGGCTATTCCATTACGTACCTTATACTTTACCGAACCTTTCGAAGTAATCAAGTTTTCTAAAACATCAAACAGTTAAAAGTTCAAGGAAGAAGTTTACTAACCATTTTCAAAAAATCATCTTCGTACATGAATTTTGAAACAAGTTATCTCAAAATTTTACTGCGGCATTTAGCGTACAAATTGCGGTGAAGACATCTTCATTTAATCAGCTGTCTAAAAAGGTACAAAAGTTAAAATAATACTTAGAGGTGCCGATGAAATAGTCGATAATGCTGGTAAAGATCGATTTGCAAATTGTTGAAATATTTAAAAATTTAGTCATAGGTATTAAAATTAAATAACTGGTATACGAGCAATCTATCACACGTTAGGCACCCAGGTCGTCATGATCAGGGGCCCAAGTCTGCTATTTTTATAAATTCGTCACTCCAACACGATCCCATTGTCATTTTGCTAAAAGTTCGTAATCTGCTAAGTTCATAATGGTCGATCATTGGTCGGTCAATGGTCTCGTAATAGAATTGTATTACAATGGCATTGTCGATTGCCATTATTATAAAACCCGTTAGTAGAAATGATTTTCGAAAAACTACTACTAAATTTGAACATTTATTCATGCCAGATTTCATTTTAAATATATTTTTTTATATATTATTTATTAGTGTCAAGAGCAATCTGAAGTAGTAGGAAGTTGGAAGTTTAGTAGGAAGTTTCATTTGTCATTATGTACGAGATTACCAATTCTTTCAATGGAGTGTCAGTGGCTGACCATTGGAAAGTCATAATGACGCCAGTAAATTAGTAGATTACCAAACTTGTCAAAATCAACAATTATGAAATCAATGATAGACCAGTCTGACACTAATGTAATAGCAGACATGAGGCCCTGGTCACAAGTCGTGGAGCGGTTTTTAACATGACTACTCGCTGGTCACAGTTCGCTTGTCGCTTAGTTTACGTGTATTTAAACATATAGTACACTTAATACTGTTTGATATACGTCGAATTTTTCAGGCTTATGAAAAAAATCTTCTATTTAGGATTATTTTCTTTGATCCTAGCCTTTATGGAATGCTTAATTGTTACAAATAGGTCACACTATCACGACCTGGAAGGAATATGTCAAATTACAAGTCATCTTGTATGTCATGATTGACTGCTTAGCTCCATACGTGAGGATAATCATTTAAAAGGTTAAATCTGTAACCATCTGCAATATAGTAACCTTTTGGCTCATATTTTTGTTGTGCGGTAAACTATAGAAGAATATGAACATAAAGCAATATTGCTCATCCCCCGTAGCAAATAGCGTAATAATTTATAGCCTATAGACTCACCAGACTCACCTATAGGGAATATCTATGCAAAATTTGAATAAAGTCTATTCAGACAAAAATGCTAAATACTATATTTTGGGTATTAGAATCTTTCCCAGACCTCGTAGCAGTTAAGTACTTTTTTCAAAAATATTCAATGTACAGTTTTGATTTCGCTACGATTTTATTATAAGTATAGGTACTCGTAGATGCTGAAGAACAGTGCCCTTTAAAAGAAAAACACCGAAGTTTTTTCACTTTAAGAACAGTAAAAATACGTTGAAAAGGTGTTATCAGAAATATATAACAAAGGTTCTCCCCCAAAAATGTTGCAGGTCCTATTATAGGCTTTATTTTTCTTATTCATGAATTCTTTTTACCGACTAGCGACTGTGAAAAATTGAAAATACAACTGAGAATACTAAATATACGTTAATATTTTTTCTGCAAAGTAAACGGCAGCGGCGTAAGGCCTGACTTTTTTATTTCACCAAAATTTTGTGACGAGTTTCATAAAAAGAAAACCGGCAGCACCGCAATGTTTTAAAAGTTTACGGGTTAGGCTAGGTTCACACGGCATTGTACCTACTGTGTGTTTTTTGTGGGATAAATGTAACCGAATAGATAGTGACGCATACATTGAGTATATTGTTACGAGCTCGGGATTCGTGACAATAAAAACTGCCGATTTAATAACCAAAAATGACACTTTAATTAAACAACACTGATAACAGCTCAAACTCACTAATTATAAAACATACAACTGCACTACTGATCACTCTAAATTCGCACTCGAAGATCGCTTGTATCGTTTGAAGTTTACTTGTCGCTTGATCGCTTCTTTTTCGACTGACCCGGGTCGGGGTCCATACCGGCCTTATATGTATAGTCCTCAGATAGTTCCAGAACCTTCTACTGTAGAAATATCTAGAATGTTCGAGTAGGTACATACCGGCCCCGACTGACCAGATGTCGATAGTTCTAGAAAGTTCTAGCATCGAACTTTCTAGAAGGATCTCGACTCTACTAGCTCTGCTACTCGATACTAGATGGCGCTAGCGGTACTTATTGTCACGATGTACCAGGCATTAATTGTGTCGCGCAACAATATGTAGACCCATTCACACGTCGCTTGCACGGCAAAAAAACGTACATAGCTAAATACGTTTATCGAATACCCACCGGAATTGTACACTACACACATCAAAATAAGTTTGTGATCACTAGCATAAGCTGATATAATTTTTTAAATTGAACTTTACCAAGAAAATATTCTTTGTTGTGTGTTTTCTTTAAATATAAATTAAAAAAAAATATATTTATTATATTTTATATTAAAAATAAAACTATTTTTTTATAAAAAAATTGAGTAATTAATCATAATGTAATTGTGACAGAAATTTGATAGAAAGAAATAGACTGTTTAACCAAACTTAAACAACAATTTATTAAAAAAAGGTTTATATTCAATATAATATAACTCCTCCCCTGGCTCGAACACATGCGGTGATCCTCCTGGGCGTGCTGAGAATCAAGTTATCCAGCATTTTTTGGGGTAACCAGTCCCATTCTTGAATAGCAGCTTCCCTGAGCTCTGGCACTGTCTGGGGACGTGACTGACGGTTCCAAACAGCTCGCTTAAGAGCATCCCACGCGTGCTTTATTGGGTTTAAGTCAAATTAAATTATTTAAATTATGATTTCGATTTTTCAAAGTCATCGCAAACTTTTTTTGATGTGTGTATGTACGTTTTTTTTGCAGTACAAACGACCGTGTGAACGGGTCTATACTCAATCGGTAACATTTATCCCGCAAAAAAACGTGCAGTACAATGCCGTGTACAATTTGAAAGGTCAACTATTTAAAGGTTCACTATTTAAAAAGAGCAGAGAGAAGTGATTAGAGAAGAGACCGAACATACGCTCATAGCATTTTCAGAACCTAGGTAGGTACTTTACTTCGTTAAATAAATAAGTAGGCACTTGAAGACTATTTCAGACACGGATCTACATGGTCCTCACATGATCTCTTACTTTTGCCGTGCCCGACAGGGTCCACAATGATCATACCTTTGTAAAACCTACCACCTAAGTTCACATGTGGAAGCAATAAATATATTGAGTATTGAGTATTGAGTAAGATTATGTCTGGACTTAAAAGAGACTTTGGCCCTTGAGTTTGTGTCGCCATTTCTTCTCAAGGATAGTCAGATAGGATATGTCGACTTCATCTAGCTTATGACGTGTAAAAGTGATTCCGATATCCTATTTACAGAATAATCGATATCATTTCAGTTCATTTCATTTTAGTTTTGATCATTATTTTATTGGTTTTGTAAAATGACAACAATTTATATGCCTGCTTTTGCATCCACTGACTCACCTAGTATGCATAACCTCCTTTTTTGAAGCTAGTATGACCGAAACTCTTGTTGATTGAATTGAAAGTCACATATTAAATCCTATTTAATAAACGAATCGATTACGACAAAATATAGCTCTGTATTTTCAATTCGAATGAAAATGATTCGGTGATTATTTTCAGTCTCGCTGAATCGGATACGATCAACGCGCTGGGAAATGTTATCACTTTTACAGGATTACCAGTTGAACGTGCCATTTTTGTGTTGTATCTGTTTTTTAAAACATTTGTTAGTGATTATTTGATCAACATGCAGTGAGCATTAATTGTTAGCGATTATTTTGCAATGTAACAAGAGATTCTTATAAAACATTTAAAGTGTTTTTTTTTTTCAATAATGTTCAGGTATCTAATAGAAAGTACCAT
The DNA here is from genome assembly GCA_947523025.1 of Dryobota labecula. Lineage (NCBI taxonomy): Eukaryota > Metazoa > Arthropoda > Insecta > Lepidoptera > Noctuidae > Dryobota > Dryobota labecula. The sequence continues at coordinate 9,137,265 of OX383292.1, forward strand.
ACTTTTGCATTATCTTGTAGGAGTATTTTCACCAACCTATAAGGTCATTTGACTATTTAGTTTAAATCATGGACAAGTAGACATTTTCTTAAGAGGGTGTCGAGCGCGCAGTGGCATCGTTTGTTTGGTGATTTATTTTATTTAAGAATGAAAATACAGAAAATAAGCACGTTAAGTAGTGCTCCACAAGACTATACGTTATTATTATTACATCCTTAAAATGGAAAATAGTGGCCACTAAGCTCCGTTTTAAGGCTCCTACAGACTAGTGCGATATCGCGGGCGCGACGCGACACTAGTAGCACAATTTCTTTGTCGGTGCCTGTCGCGCCTGCGATATGACGCGAGTCTGTGGATTAAAATAAAACATATCAATGTAAAACTACTGCTTGAAATAATAATAACGGTGTAGTCTTGTGGAGCACTACTTAACGTGCTTAGTTTTTACATTTTCTTTCTTAAATAAAATAAATCACGAAAGAAACGATGAGGGCGCCACTTCGCGCTCGGTACCCTCTTAAAATATTAATTAAAGCCGTAGGTACCTTTCTAATTGTAAGAATGTTTAATTACAGTTATTTTAAAACGTACACCCGAACGTTAAGAATCGTGCAAAAGATAATTGCTAGTCAAAGGGACGTGATTCTTAACACGTGCTACGAGTATATCAATTTATGAATTCCGAGACTGAATTAATTCAGTGCCACGTAAATACAAACGATGCGGTTTTCGCGAGAATGTTACCGCCAGCAATAACTTTGTTATGAACAAACAAACAGCTTCAATATTACAAATGGAATTAGAACCGTTTCTAACACCTGTGATAAATTAATTAAAAAAGTTAATGATTATATTTACCTACCTAAAATAAAATTTACAAAAAAACAGCAACCGACTACCCAAAAAGCACTAAAAAGAGAAAAATAACTTTAATTTCTGGTCTAGTCGGTGTCTTTAGATTTGTATTTTATTTTTTAGTCACCGACTTCCGAAATTAGAGTCATCTTTCACTTTATAGTGCTTTTTAGGGAAGTCAGTTGTTTTTTTTTTTTTTTTTTTGTAAAAAACCATTTAATTTTTTCCTTTTTAATTAGGGTATCTACCCTACACCAATTTGTATACCACTACTTGCTATATAAGCAACAGTGACAAGAAGTATTATAACATCACCAAGATACGAGTATAATAACCGGCATGAGTCGTGAGCACAGAATATGGGCAGTAGTGGGGGCAATCTCGCGCATGTACTCTTTCGGCTAAATAAAAATGACACGCGAAAGTCCAATATACGAGTATCGACTGAGGAACCAATCGCATGTAATAGATTATTGTGATTATAGGTATATTGTTGTTATGTTATGAGTATTCATTTCACTGTTAAAACTTGATGAAATTGTAATGATTTGCATAACCTAAACTTGTAACAACTGTGAATACCTAATTTACTGTCTGTAAAAGTAGATTAGTTAAAATATTAAGGAATAATGTAGCAAAACATAGGAAATATTCTAAACGGAAATCCACCTTTTATGTCGTTGATATTTGATATTTTGGATGACGGTAGATTGAAACGTCAAAGTTGTTTGTTCTCGACTATAAGAGGGGGAGCTCCGGGTGTCAGAGCCCATTCTGGATCCAGACATCGACCAAAACGGAGCTCCGGCCTACAGGTAAAAGTTAAAGTACTTAATTCGATATTATACCTTAATTATTGCCTATTATGATTATGTTGTTGTGTAAAGCATATTATTGCCAATATTGCTAATGTGTTAAATTGTTTAATGGAATACTTATGTTCTTTCTTTTGCCATTATTATAATGTTGCTACTAATCTGAGTAAAGGTCTAATAGATAGAACTATCTGTTTTAACGGTAATTTATGGAAATGTAAGATGTAAGTTAATTGATATTATATCTTGATTATTGCTAATGACTATGTTGCTCTGTATGTGTTAAAATATGGCTAATTGGCTAATATTGTATTGTGTTTAATCAAAGGAATATTCATGTTCTGTTTCTTTCCACTGGTAAAGTTTCTATCTTTGAGAAATGATCCTAGAGATTTATGTTGTAACAAAGTATATTATGCTAATGTAAAAATGTGTAGATAAAATACTTTAAACCAAGTTTCCGTGGAGTTTCTCGCCGTTCTTCTCCACGAAGACCTAGTTTTGGAACGGACAACTAGCTTTCTCAAATAACGTTACTTTGACAAGCCTAATTGAAATAAATGCCTAGTCTTGTCTTTCTGTGCTTTTCTTTATAAAATCCTTTCCCTAACACCATATTCATAGGGACTTTCATATAAACTACTAGTTACCATTCTGACACACAAAGCTTGCTAATAAAGTGGCTATCAATACCTATATATAAATGTAGTTTACATCCACTTTCTAACACATGCATCTCGGCACCCCCCGGCTTCTTCATTCCGCCAAAGAGAACTCTCTGCCTGCGTCTGTGTTTCCGAACGCATACAACCCTAATCTATTCAAAGTGAGAGTAAACAGGCTTTTTCTGGGTAAGCTCACTCCATCGTAGATTTTGTCTCTGTCATCCAGACCTAGACTAAAGTCAAGAGCAAACTCATAGTAGAATAAAAAAAAATAAAAAAAAGAGACCTAAAAATTTCAGGTGTCAGTTTGTGCTCACGACTCATGCCGGATACTATACACAAAGTGTATTAAATACGTATTATCGAAGCTAACTTAAAAACTATAGAAGGAAAGTTAATACAATTTATGTGGGACCACTTCGAAAATATATTTTCGAAGTGGTCCCAATCGGTGGACATACATAAAAAAAAAAAACATACAGTCGAACATAGAACCGCCTCCTTTTTTGAAGTCGGTTAAAAATGTAGCTAACTGTATTTTATTAACATGCTATACTTGAATTGTTTTCAAATATTTTGCTCTAGTGGTACCTTACTTAAAATAATATGTGAATAACACATATTATTTTAAGTAAGGTACCTGCCCATTAATAATTCATTTCATGTAGGTATATTACAAATAGGTATCTCAATAAAATTGCTTTGTGAAAATATAAGACAAGAAAATGAAGATCGCTATAATCTTTAAAACAACTGGGAGTCAATTAAGGAATATAAGGAAAATTGTATAAAGTAATAAGACAACCCAGCAACCTGTCAGTTTTAATGCAACGTATTATTATTCAAAGATTCGGATCAGTAAGCAAAAGGTTCTTTGTTATCATCTCCAACAGACTTCAGAATCACGAAAGATTGACACGTAATTATTGTAGAAGCTGCTTTCTAGTATGTTATCTTAATATATAAAAAAAACCGGCCAAGTGCGTGTTGGACCACGCACAATGAAGGGTTCCGTAGTTGAGATGAATTTATCCCAAGAACATTGTTCGCGCAACGAACCAACCATAGGGGACAGAGAGGGGCGCGAGGGAGAGGCTTGCACGCGGCGCGCGGCTTGCGCCCGCCCGCGACACACCGCTACGAACGAGCTTCGAAGTGAGACCACGATAGTTTAATATCTAAACCTAATAATATATAACCTATGCAGAAACAAAATTAAAGTAATATGTTTGTACGGAAGCAGTTTAATTGAAGAAGAACCCGGCCATCTCAAATACAAGAGCCGCTCGTAAATAACAGCTCCGACAAACATACTTAACATTGTAGTTAAAAAACATGTTCTCCCATACACAGTGTATGGGAGAACATGTTTTTCAACTGTAAATTTAAGTTGGTCGACTATTACTCAGTAACTTGTGAAGCCTACTTAGCTGTGATAGTTTTCCTTTTAACATATACTACTGCTGTGAACTTTTCCACGTATCCAAATAAAACCATTTAGCTGGCAGGGGGGATACTTGACTCTAACAAAAGTTAGCACTTTAAGGCTTAATATTACGCAAATGTATCCCTGAATCGAAAAATGGTTTACACAAACCCACAATATTTTTAAACGGCCTATCCAACGATACCCCACGATATATGGGATAGACGAGACCAAAAAAATATCATCCCCGCTTTACGTGTACTGGAGGTACCCTAAATAATATTCTTTTCAAGATTTTATTTTACCACTTTGTTGGCGTGATTAATATGTGTACCCATACAAAATTACAGCTTTCTAGTACTTAGAGTCACTGAGATAAGCCGCGTACAGACAGGCAGACATGAGGGACTACTATGAGGGTTCCTTGTTTACTACGGAACTCTAACAAAGTCGGGTTATTTACCTACACCATATATAACATATATATATTATGTTATGTCATATTGTTTTTCATGATTATTGTTGTTATCGCTATTTGTTTTAATTTAATTTTATATCTTATTTTAATTTATGAATAGAAATAATGACCTATTAATTGTTCTTACCCTATCCTATATTATATCATGCCTGACATTTACTTATTTACATAAATAACAAATTATGGACATCTGATAAACATGTTAAAATTAGTATTTTTGTTTAAGCTCAGTGGTTTTAATATTGTGAAACTGTAGCACAAATAACTATATTTATATTGCTGTGCCCTAGCAGGGTTCATGTATGAAACCTATATATTACTTGTAACAACTTGTAAACTACATGGATGCAATAAATGATGATTATGATTAACTCAAGAACGGCCGGACCGATTTTTATGATCTTGGTTTTGTTGGATTTGACTCTGCCCCGGATAGCAGAATAACTATTAAAAATGCTAAAAATTCACAAAAAACCAAAAAATGTGTATAAATTCACTTTCTCATACATTTTGCTAGTTTCTGATACAGAGTGAGTATCTTATATCTTAAATTAACATGTTAAGCTCATGTAGTGAGTTGTTAGCAAGAAACTTTTACAGGTACATGCGAACTTCATTCGCCCTTGAATAACATTTGTATAATTGTGTAATGTGCCTAATCCTGGGATAACCTTACTTGCCAAAAAGAAGTTGAAGAGAAAATGCACAATGACGTAAAAAAAAAACCGGCCAAGTGCGAGTCGGACTCGCGCACGAAAGGTTCCGTACCTATAAAAACGGCAAAAAAATCATGTCTGTTGTATGCACTGAAAAAAGTGGACTCCAATAAAGTTACTTTTAGCTTGATTCACGATATCTTGTTTAGATTAATCAAAATCTTAGTTAAGTTGATAATAAAAGTAGTACCTAGCTGTGATCATTGCGCTTGATAGGCTCAGATGCAAACAAGTTACATAGTCAATCTAAACAAAATCTTGATTGTGGCAACTAGTTTTTTTTTTCAGTGTGGGACCCTTAAATATTTATTTTTTCTGTTTTTTGGTATTTGTTGTTATAGCGGCAACAGAAATACATAGATCTGTGAAAATTTCAACTGTCTAACTATTACGGTTCATGAGATACAGAGAGCCTGGTGACAGACGGACAGACAGACAGACGGACAGCGGAGTCTTAGTAATAGGGTCCCGTTTTACCCTTTGGGTACGGAACCCTAAAACTCTTATCTCGTGATACATTAGCATTTAAAAACGGATAAAAACACGTACTTATGTTAGCTCGTAACCAGTGCCTAACCTGACGGTTACATTCGTTGATTATCCACATAAAATGAAAGGGTCCCGTATTTCCCGGCGTCGCGTCGTCGCTCGCCACACAGATACCAATGTTATCTCAAATTGTGCGAATACGACCGACGAAGGTATCTACCTAATTCTTTTGTTTTCACACTGATGTCGGTCCCGTACTAATTGTTAGAGAATAAACATTTGACTAAAAACCAAGTGCGTTGCCGGACCACGCACAATAAAGGGTTCCGCCGTAGATGGTATGAATTGATCCCAAGGACAAACTTAACATTATATTTGAAAAACATGTTCTTCTACACGAAATGTATGGGAGAACATGTTTTAAAACTTTAATTCGTCGTTGCGACTCTAAGACCTCCTATGTGTCACTTTTGGCAAAATCACTTTTTTACGCCAGCCTTTTTCACATTTTGAAGCTCTATCGAATGCAAAAAGTCTCATGTGTATACGACGATTAATCGTCATTTCTTTACCAATTGCAAGATCTATCAATGTGCTTCCTAATAAAATGTCGGTGCTTAAAATATCGATTTTCTCATAAAGTTGAATTTTCAAAAAGTCGTAACGACGAAATGCAAGTTGGTCGACTATTACTCGGTAACTCATAAAGTTTACTTAGCTGCGATGGTTTTCCTTTAAACTTCGTTATATATACGACTGCTGTTAATTTTTGCACATATCCAACTACAACCATTTAACTGGCTTTGAAGTGGTAATTTTTTTTAGTCGAGTGTCTCCCCCCCACACGCTTGACTAACAAAAATTACCACCTCAAAGCTTAATATTACGCAAACGGATCCCTGAATCGAAAAATGGTTTTGAAAAACCCGCAATATTTTTTAACAGCCTATCCAACGAAACCACACCATGGAATATACGAGAAAAAAAAATATCATTCCCACTTTCCGCGTAGGAAAAGTACCCTAAAAATGCCATTTCAAGATTTTTTTTTACCACTTCATCGGCATGATTAATATGTATACCCATGCCAAATTACAGCTTTCTGAGCTAAGCCGCGAACAGACAGACAGACAGACGGACATGGCGAAACTATAAGGGTTTCTTGTTGACTACGGAACCCTAAAAATTAAACTCCTTGTTATTTTAATGAATAATTATTTTAACAAAGCGCTCAGTCCAAGAAGAAGCTTATACATGAAAATACCTACGATATGTTTCCATGTAGCTTCAAAAAGTTTTGCAAAGTTCAAAAGCCGGAATTATAAAACGGTTGTAAATGCTACTCTTGGCTAGGAAGTACAGAGGAAGCCATGCACATAACATAAATTCTATTCAACTTTTGAAGTTGTGCCAATTTGTAAATTTATCTCAAAGAGTTGCCGTTAAATGGTATGCGGTCAATACCCTTGTACTTTTGGTTATATAATTTAAATAAAAACATGGTCCGTCCCTACTCCGAAAAGATAATGAAGCATTCTATGAACATTACTTAAGGTCAGTTCATCTTTAAAGAAGAAAAGATAGGGCTTTAGGGTACTGAAAGTAACAAAGTGCCATTTGCCCATTATATTTAAGTTTACGTAAGATCATTAATGAATGCTTCATTAAGATCTATTAGTGCGGGTAAGCTATAAAAGACATTGATGTAGGCGTAAAGGTTTTACGAAAAATGTATCAAAATTGATACAGCAAGCTTCTGAAGCTTTTCAATCATACATATTCAGCCTATAATATTCTCACTGCTGGAAGATTAGTCTCCTCTCTGGGAGAGGAGAATGGGCCATAATCCACCGAGCGGATCCAGTGCCGGTTGGTGGATGTCACATGTCTTCGAATTTTTGGTTCTAAGACATGCCGGTTTCCTCACGATGATTTCCTTCATCGTTTTGAGAGTAGTGTCGATGAAATTTAATACACAAGGTAAAGTGCTCGCCTGGTTTCGAACTCACGACCTACAAATCGTAAGTCTGGGCCGATAAAACTGGGCCACCACTGCTCTAACCATACCTACCTTTAAACAAAAGAAAGGAAAATCTGTTTTGATAAGAAATAGTATTATGTAACAGTGCAATTATGTTCACGTGACCAGAGGGCTGGCCTATTTCTTGGCCAAAGAATCAGTATTGCCATACAACGTGGCAATGCTACCTAGCCTTTTTGGCACTTTTCCTGTTGACAGCAATGCGGACGAATTTTTTGATGCCCTTTGATTCTTTGCGCTCCTTTTTTTATGTAACGACTTGTATATATTTTTATAATATTAGTTAGGGTTGACTTTAGAATATGCTAAGTAAATAAACATTGATTTATTTATCCTAACAGTGCAATAACATATTTCGTCGCCTTAGTAGTGAAGGGAGCTATTCCACACTAAACTGGTTCCAAGATAAAGATAAATCAAAAATTCACCACTTGATTTTTTGTTCCTAGTTTCATTTAACTCCTTTCACGTCTGAATGAAAAACCAAACCTCTAGTTGAGCTATCACTTAGATCTCTTCACCACTAGAATCTCCGTCTAACGACGAGTATGGTGGTGTCCATAGCTCAATTCGGTCAAATGTGTGGCTTAGCTCTCTTCACCACTAATGCGACGATTTCCAAACTCAAGCAGACATTGACATAGCTTTGAAACAAAATCAAAATCTAGTAATTAAGTTATTTGCTTGATTTTATCATCTCAGTGTACTCTGCATTTTGAAATTGTTAGATTAATGTTTAATATTTGATCAGTCAAGCATTTTCACAAGCGGTGTGAGCGATAAGAAATGGTTAAATATAGTATATAAGCAGTATTTACGAAGCTAAGTTTTCCCATCAGTGACCGATATGCCATATTACATTTGTAGCGTATTTGTACTCGTACCTATGTGAAGTTTCAGCTGTAGGTAATCGTACAAAGAAAAATCGACTTTACGTCCGACTGTTTTTTCGATAAACAAAACACTTCTAGCACTGAGAACCTTAGTTTTTTAGCATATTCAATTTCGGATTTCGTCCAATCCAATAAATAGGCATTTTTCATGAAAATTCTTTTGTATAAGCTGAATTTACCTACTTACGTAGAAAACGTCTCGTATGTTAATATCAAAGTATTTTTACAATTTCACGAAGAACTTCAATAAAATCACTTTAAAAGCACTTTCGATAGATTTGAAATTCCAATTTTTTTTTACGATTTATTTTAGGCACAATATCAGCTATTTAAAAATATAAGACAGCTTTACTAACTAATAATAAAGGACAAGACCATAATTAAATCAGATTACGACTTCGCGTAAAAGATAGAACCAATTTCATTCTCTTAAATACTAGGAAACATGTCTAATATAGGTCATTCCTAGTTAGGTCTAGTTCAGGTTTAGGTGTAGTTGCGTGATGGATGTGTCCAGCGATAGTTAGTCGGATTATTACGGCTCACCACCGACCGAGTTCTACAAACCTCTGCGAAGCGCTAACAAGATATTTGGCAGTATATGCGATTGGACTCGATCGATACGTCGTTGGTTTATTACCAACTTGATATTCAGGAGCTACGTAAATTTTACAGTGAATAAAATCAGCTAGGGTATTCTGTTAAAATCTCACGGTGAAAACTTAGGTGAAGTGAGCGTGGAGTGAGCTGTAATTCCACATGATGCTATAGGGAATGACACTATTGACAGCTCACTTCACTTAAGTCCTCACGGTGAGATTTTTACAGAATCGACCTGCTGATAACCTTTGAAATTGCTCGAGTGGTTTTAAGAGTTTTGTATAAAGACTCAGTTATTAAATCGTCCCTATTAATAAATTCACAGTTGTTCAGAAATGTTTGCGTCATTTACAGCGCACCCTGGGCAATCAACCTTACTACCTTGCTAATCTTTTATCACCGCGGGAGATATACTCGTGTAGATCGTGCAGCGCAACAGAAGAAGTTATTATAATGTTTGTAGACAATGGCTTCACATTGACGAGTACCTACTGGGCTAGTATCACTTAGTATTTTCTTTAATACTCAAACTCAAAGCATTTATTTCAATTAAACCATTTACAGGCACTTTTGAATTGTCAAAACAATCGTCCTTACGATGCTTTTGTTTCCAGTCACTGTCTGCATTACCTTCCAATAACAAGCGAACGCGTCACCACTATTCAGGCCCATTCAAGTAAGTTATAACGAGTTTTGTCTACCGACAAAGTTGAAGAAATAACAACAGTTTTCGCGAAATTATTTTATCAGAGCCCAGGTTGTATTATCGCGGGTGTCCATCCTTCGGATAAGCGAGTTAATCACCTTTCATTACGTCTCCAGGGAGAAATGGGGCTCCTTACTCTTTGTCGTCAAGTACGAAACTGGTTTTCGATAATAAAAGAGTTTTAAAGTCTTAAATTAAATTAATATAAAAATTTGTGAGTAAGAAAAATAAAATACAAGCCCTGCCGCGTTTTTTTAAGAAAAGGCTGTCTACCTATACTTTTTTTTAAATATACAAAATAAACTAGGTTCGTAACTCGGTAACGCCTCAACAACTGACCCAATATGAAGTTTTGAAAACATGTTCCTTAAAGGGTTTAAGAAAAACTAAACAAAGGAATTTTTGAGTGGCTCAAACGTGAGTTTGAAGTTTGTATGGGATCTAAGTCGAGGGTTACAAAGGTAGAACCTGTCTGTATAACCTGTAGGCTGTCTATACAGTTGTGTAGTCTACTAGTAATGAAGTTTCTTGTCACGTCGCCTCAGAGGCCCAACATTCATTTGGTTCACAGATCGTTCATTTCATTCATTTCGTTCGCTCCGAGCTACTATTATCCTGGAGATTTGCTTTGGAATACTAGACTAAAACAATGACTGAGTTCGCTTTATCTAGGGATTTTGAAGCTACATAAAGTCGAAATGTTGTGTTGTGAATATAAATGATTTAGTAAGAAAACTTTTCTGTAAGGAACTGTGATTAGAGTTGTCTTTTTATTTTTGGAACGCTCATTTAAAAGTAAATCATTTACTAAACACAGAAGTAACCACGGAATTTCGTTCCATGGAAGATTATTTTGATCACACGTTTAATGAATGTAGGATCTCAATAAAAAAAATAAAAAATGTTTGATATAATAACAAAAGTTCTAATGATCATAAGACCTAATTTCATTTAATATATTTTTTATTTAATATAACGATCAAATGATATAATGAATTATTGATATAATTTCATTTTACCTAATTTCATATGGTATAATGAACAGTTTATAAAATGCACATTTGAAATAATATTTAATTAATATAATATTCAGTTGCTATAATATTTAAAATCTATAAGTAACGTTTAATATAATTTGGAAATATTCTAATATTAATATTATTTATTGTCTGTGTTTTGAATCTGTTCCAAAACCGAATCGGGACACCCCAACTTTACGTAGTCTTTTGGCTCCTACCCTAGAGTGTATATAAAAACCGGAGGCGCGGAGGGAGAGCAACCCCCGCACGCTGTAACAAAGGATAGGCATGGGTGCCTATCCTTTGTTACGTAAGGGCGAAGGGGTTGCACTTCCCGCAGCGCCGGAGACGATGCAGAAGCAACTTTAATGTTTTGAGGTTAGGTTACAATATAATTTGTTTTTCTCAAGAACGATGCGTTATCATAGAAAATTAGTTAATATGAAAGTTAGGTCAAATGAACATTATATAAAAAGAGCATTATACAATTTGAAAATTATATGAAATGAACGTTATACTAAATGAAATTAGAGAAAATGAAAATTATATCAATTATGAGAGTTATGTCAAATGAAATTAGACTATCTGTTATTATATTAAACATTACACACCCGCCATAGTTATCTATAACTTTGGAAACATCAGTAGGTACTTAATAAAAAATACTTTTTTTCAAGCGAACTTCGGTAGGGTAAGGAAACCGGTAATTTATCAACTCCAGATAAAATATGGCGTATTGGTAATAACGACATGAATAAACAAATAAAGTAACATTATTTTAATTGCCCACAAACGCAATACACAAACATTTTACGTGTTCGAAAACTAGCAGTTATTTATTATTTTCCCGCAAGTATTCCGTGAAAAGTAGATCAGAGTTGTTTAATTATTATGATCCTGTAATGGGAAAGTTGTGGAGGCGGGAAACTGCAAGCGACATTGATGAGCCATCAACGTCAAAGTATGAATTAATGGTTATTATCCATTCATATCCAGTTTTAAGGTAAAGTCTGTTAAAGTTTCATTGATATTGATGATGTAAATGTACTCGTAGTTAGGAAAGATTGACACTATTTAAAGAAAGTTACTTTAGAGCTATGAGGAACAGGGTGTAAAATTCACTCATACTCTAAAGTAAAGGGAGGATCCTCCGACCAGTCGGGTATTGTGTCTGTCGGGCAACTGCCCAACGGTTGAAGTCGGGATGTTGTATATATGGTAGTCGCGCGGTAAACTCTGATAGCGCGATGCAGGATTTGTGACGTCAGGTCTTTGATGCGTAGTTCACATGTGGCGTTGTTGATACCGCCACATTACTATGCGATCGTAATAAGAATGGGATGGGCTCTTTCGGCCCTATTGTGACCGTTTCAATAGAGTCGTGTTGGGTTAGAATTGTATAGATGTAGGTGTACAAAGTTATTACTTTGTACACCTACATCTATAAAAAAATTATCTCCACTTTACGTGTAGGGCAGGTACTGATAGGTAGGTATTACCTATCAGTACCTGCCCTACACGTAAAGTGGAGATAATTTTTTTTTCTCTTCTATCCCATAATATGCGGTATCGTTGGATAGACTGTTAGAAAATATTGCGGGTTTTTCAAATCCATTTTTCGATTAAGGGATCCGTTTGCGTAATATTAATTTGTGCTAATTTTTTTAAGGTCAAGTTTCCCCCCCCCTGCCAGCTAAATGGTTGTATTTGGATTTGTGATCACAGCAGTAGTATATACATATAACGAAGTAGAAAGGAAAACTATCACAGATAAGTAGGCTTTACAAGTTACCGAGTAATAGTCGATCAACTTACATTTGCAACTACAATGTTAAGTTTGTTCTTGGGATAAATTCATCCCAACTACGGAACCCTTCATTGTGCGTGGACCGACACGCACTTGGCCGGTTTTTAAATGACGATCGCAATCTCAGTAGGTAATAATAAATAATTCAGAAACTAAAATTAGAAAATATTAGCTACTAATACGCCGCACACTGATTTATCATCATCATCATCATTATCTTATAGCAGTACACTGCTGGACAAAGGCCTCTCCAATTGCACACCATTCAGCTCGATTCTCGGTAACTCTCATCCAGCTGCTATCAGCCACCCTGCGAAGATCGTCGCTCCACCTAGCCTGAGAACGTCCTACCTTACGTTTGCTGATACGCGGTCTCCACTCAAGAACACGTCTACCCCAACGGTCATCGGTTCTACGGCTAATATGGCCGGCCCATTGCCACTTCAGCTTGCTTATTCTGTGAGCTATGTCGACAACTTTGGTTCTCTGCCGGATCACCTCGTTCCTGATTTATAAGCTTGAACAAATAAAAAACAGACAAACGATTTCCCTCCACCTCCTTCGCAAAACGTTTCCCTTTTTTTACATTCCGGTGACGTTCCGAAAAAAGTCTTTTTTCAAAGGCATTCGACGTCAAGGTACGCTCAAAACATTTTTACCTGTACATTTTTTTGTACAATTTTGTTCCACGTCTGACTTTGGACTTAAAAGCGTCCCCTAGTGGCAATTTGGAGTAACTAAGGGTTACAATCATCTGACAGGCACGTCGTAACTAAAGCTTTGAACGTGAAATCCTGAACAATGTGTCAATTTAAAACGATTGACGAATTTCATTCAGTAATCCGCAGCACTCGGTTTTCAAAGGGAAATAATAATTGGGGTAGGTAACACAATAGTGATTCGTAAATTGGATATGTTGCAATAAGAGCTACAACACCAGAGTTGTGTGGAACTAACTATATCTGCCTAGCCTTTTCCCAACTATGTTGGGGTCGGCTTCCAGTCTAACCGGATGCAGCTGAATACCTGTATTTTACATGGAGCAACTGCCTATCTGACCTCCACAACCCAGTAACTGGGTAACACGATACCCCTTGGTAAGACAGGTTGTCAGACATTTTGGGCTTCTGACGACCCTTAACGACTGTCAAAGATCCACGAATGACAGCCGGGACCAACGGCTTAACGTGCTTTCCGAGGCACGGAGGAGTCTCGGTATGTAAAGATTGTCACCCATCCACTGACCAACCCCGGCAAGCGTAGCTTAACCTGACGGATCGACCCATGCGGCTGTTATTACTTAGCCACGAGCTTCTTGTGTGGAACTAACTATAGTCTGCAAATTCAAAAGGTGGTTTGAAGTGCGCATCTTCTATTGTAGAAATAAATAATCAAAAAATACACACTCATTTAAAACTAAATTAAAAGCCTTCTTGTCGGAAAAATGTTTATACTTTTTCCGGGATGGGAAAAATGTATGGTTACAATCTGGCGCCCAACGTGGGGCCCGTTTTTTTTTTTTTGTTTGTTGGTAGTTCTTTCTCTGACCTTACATTTTCCCCTCCCGTAAAAATGTAACGTTACAATACTCGGTATCAGAATATTATGCCAAATGATAAAAATACTCATCATAAACATAGAACATAGTAGCAGTCAACAAGCTATATAATAAATTATCTTTTGACTTAAGCACTATGCTCATCACTAGGACCTTAATGAAGTTATACACTCAATTATTTGACATTGAATTTTACATAACATCTACTATTAATTTGACATTGTATTTATTTGTTGACATATTTTAAATTAATTTGACTCTTGAACTAACTTTTCACTTCATTTTTAATTAGGCTTTTAAATGTATTGTTTCTGTATGTGATATTTTTTTTTATATGTAATGTTCAACACAATGTTAATTGTTAATGAATAGAATACAATGTTAATTGTTAATGAATAAATAAATGAAATGAAAATGAAATAACTTAAGTTCAAGTTGAAAGTTATTTCAATAGGTAGAATACAAAAGTGTTTACCATTTATAAACCTATAAGATCAAGACTAACAATGCAAATTAGTTCGTAAAATAAATATCTACCAGTAAAATAAACTCATTTATGTAAACTAGTATTAGCGAGTATTTTAACCATTCAATGAACATCGAAGTTAATTAAAGCACATGACTAACTAAAACAATGTTCGCTGATCAAATAAGCTGGCATAATCTACTATAAATATAACAGTCTGTTGAATCCGAGAGCGATGTAGATATATGAAAACAAGTCATATAAAACAGTTTTTTTTTTGTATGTGCTCCATGTGTTGTATCAAATAGCTATTTATTGAAAAAATAAACTTTACGTGTTTGAGAATAAAAGAGCCAGACTATGTGATGTGGCGGAATAATGATTCATAAAACTTATTCTTTCATGAAGGGTATACTTACATCAAATTATTGTACCACAAGAGCAGAAAGTTTTACATAGTTAAGAAGAAATTAAATGACAGGGACTTTTTTGCGCAGCAATGGGACATGAATGTGTGCTAATGTAGTAACAGAATACATTTTGGGGAATTGTCAGTGGCAAAAATTGTTAGGAGATCGTGGCTAAGTAATAACAGCCGCACGGGTCGATCCGTCAGGTTAAGCTACGCTTGCCGGGGTTGGTCCGTGGATGGGTGACCATCTTTACATACCGAGACTCCTCCGTGCCTCGGAAAGCACGTTAAGCCGTTGGTTCCGGCTGTCATTCGTGGATCTTTGACAGTCGTTACGGGTCGTCAGAAGCTCAAAAGTCTGACAGCTAGTCTTACCGAGGGGTATCGTGTTACCCAGTTAAAGGGTTGTGGAGGTCAGATAGGCAGTCGCTCCATGTAAAATACTGGTATTCAGCTGCATCCGGTTAGACTGGAAAGCCGACCCCAGCATAGTTGGAAAAAGGCTAGACAAATTGTTTTTTTTTGTCAGTGGCAAAAATTTAAAGTTACCAAAAAGAATGTCGGTAAAAACTGTGTTCAAACATTCGATAAAACACTAAATAGAATCTTTGAATAGAAAAGCCGGTAGATAGAACTGATGACAACAATGCACTACAACGAGTAACGGTATCTAACCGGAACACTGCAATGGAAAAAGGACGCAGTGGATAGCTCGAAATCGACGCAGCTGACGAACTAGCAAGGAGAGCAGAGCATCCAGCACGTCAGTCTATGGACCCGAACCTATCGTACCATCCCCGTAAACCAGCTACTCAGGTGGCTACAGGAGTTCACCCACACACAAGCGGAGAACCGGTGGACCTCGACACCGAGCTACAGGCAATCCAGAGAGGGTATGCCATCCTTAGATGGTAGGCTAATCAGGCGTGACACTGCTCGCTAAACAAATACTTCCACACAGTAGGCATAACGGACAGTCCTCTGTGCAGGACTTGCATGGAGGCTGAGGAAACCGTTACGCATGAACTCTTTGATAATCTGGGTGACGCGTCACCCAGATTAGAACAGAATCCCTCGAGGCACCCAGTTCTTTCATAGATGTTCTAAATAGACCAGGAGTCATGATCAATTTCTGGAGGGAGGTGGGCTGATTGGAATAACTACCGATGGCCGCCATGGCTAACGCACAATAGTCCACCTGAAGGGCTAAGTGCGGAAACTAAACCCTCTAACATAAAACATAGAGATGATGAAAAAGTATAGTAGTTAGGTACTTATTGAAAGAAATTGAGATTTTATAGGTATTCTAAAATAATGCAGCCATCTTTTTAAAACGTGCAAAAGACATTAAAACTACTTTGTCTTTGAATTCATGCATGAAATGACAATGTGCGGTTTAGTATGTTGCAGAAACGTTATCATCTACCAACACGGCTCTAGGGTATAACCTCGCAAAAGTATCACCGAAGTTCACGCAATTTCTTTTCTTTTTGAAGGTTTTTCACAAGATATTCTCTCAAGTTTTTGTTAGGAGAATTTTTTATAAGAATACGAGTATAGTACCGGTTAGTTTAGAAATTCCAAAACAAGGCATCGTTAATTCATGTGTCAGTAGGAATAGCTGATAGGAGTAAGTACAGATCGGATAATCGGATGCAAATTTACCTAAAATTGTGGGGTTGGCTATTATGTATCGAAAAAATGCCGTGATTCCGGGATCGACGAATTTAGAGTTCTGATTATAGAATCCAATGTATATTTACTTACGTTTAGGTGTTGGCTAATATGGAAAGTACTTTTGCCGCGAATGGTCTCGCAATTCCTGAATATATATGTTACCGGCCAAACCCGATTTCAGGCCAAACTAGTTTGTCCTAGCCCAAACCCTCCCTACACGTGATAGGACAAACCAGTATAGCCTAGGCCAAACTCCTATTTCTGGGTGGTTTAAAAAAAAATAACCACGAAGCTTCTAAACTTTTAACCTAACCTATCCGAGTCGGGGTACTCTGATTCGGGGTGTTAACCAAAATAGTTAGGATAAACCGGTTTGGCCTAGGACAAACTAGTTTGGCCTGAAATCGGGTTTGGCCGGTAACATATATATTTACTACTTTTTCACTATAGAAGCGAATGCTAGCTTGTGGTGTAAAGTTAAATAATAGCACATATTTAAGAAGTCGTTTCCACACCATGTGTCAAATTAGCTGTGCATTACAGAATTTTCTGGAATACCAGGATTTATATTAACAAAAAAAATATTTAAGAAGCCGCTTCCATAATTTCATTGCCAATAATAAACTTTAGGTCATGCATCCGAATATCCTATCTCTTCTTATAACACAGCTTCATATTAAGTTTTTCGAGGGCAACTCGCTAAAAGATCACGCTACCGCATTAGGAATTTTCCTGTAATAATAGCAGTGTTTGTGATAAATAAATAAATTATTTATAAGAATATTGCAAATCTTCCAGAAAAAATATTTACTCATCTATTATGATCACAAAAGGTCAAGCTTGGCTGTTATATGTATAAATAACACCTTATTTCGTTGAAGCTGAAGGCTACTTACTAATTAATGCTACAAGGGCTCGCAAAAACCTTATTTATATTTAGTACTATTTTATGTAGGCACATAATATATTGTATACGTATAGGTATACAATACATATACCAGTACGTATGATTGTGTATTGTTATCAATGTTATCTCCCATCCAAGATAGTGTAAGTTGATAAAGCCTGGAATGTTCGGTGGCTTTCTGTACAATCTAACAAAAAAAGGTTTGTTATAAACTTATAAATCAATGTGGATTGACATTTAACAGAAACGACGAGACGGTAACGTTCCATTACCCGACAAGACGGTAACGTTCCATTACATGTACAAGACGCTTGTATGGCTCAAATTGTGTGTTCCTAAAAAATGATTTCGATCGTAATATTTTGAAAAATAGGTAGATTTGAGGCCGAAGTTGGTAGATAGGTGAATTAGGTAAGATCTACCACAAAGTTGGTAGATGTGACAACGCTGCGCTAGGTTTATTATGTTGTTTTATAAGTATGTAGTGTATTCTAAGACGTATTTTTAGTTAGTTCATTAGGTTTCAAAAATAATTTCTTTTGCACTTAGTGTGCTGTTTACAATAAGATATATATAAATTTATTAAAATTACTTTGCATATTGTTATGGGACATAGGATACTTTTTATCCCGACAGTACATTCCCGTGGGATAATTTCCGACCGCCATGCGGGCGAAGCCGCGGGCAAAAGCTAGTAAACTTATAAATCAATATAGATTGACATTTAACAGAAATAGAAATACACCGGCGTGCAATAAAAATGAAGCATCGTGATAAAGGCTAGTATTTCTAACTTTGATACTTGTTCTACTAGTATATCTAGAAATTGGAGACGCAATGAACTCGTACCTAGTCTATTCTTGATTTGTATGCACACTTGTTTTCTCTGAGAAATTCTAATAAATACCTACTAAATTCGTTACTTACTTCTTATTATATTGACATAATCAAATAATCATCTCATTATGAGACATTATACAGGTACTTACAATTCTAATTTCTTGCTTCTCCTTATTAGTTGCTTTTGTGGAAATGATATTTATTCAGATTTGTTACTGTATTTGTAATGGCAACCATGTAAATAAATAATAATAATACCAGCCTATAACTGTCCCACTGCTGGGCAAAGGCCTCTTCTCATACAGAGAAGGCACGAGCATTGATCACCACGCTTGCTCAAGACGGGTTGGCGATTTCAGACTTATATTAAGTCCAAGTTTCCTCACGAAGTTTTTCCTTCACCGATGTCAGTAATGTCCAAGATAAACTCAGAAAGTACATATGAATTGAAAAAGTCACATTGGTACTTGCCCGGATTTGAACCCACAATCTCATGCATGAGAGGCGAGGCCTTAACCAACGGGCCATCATGACATTCATGGCAACCATGTAATTTGGTTTAAATCTTTTTTTTTTTATCTTTATATGTTTATATTTTTTTCTATTT
This sequence comes from Dryobota labecula, assembly GCA_947523025.1. Taxonomy (NCBI): domain Eukaryota; kingdom Metazoa; phylum Arthropoda; class Insecta; order Lepidoptera; family Noctuidae; genus Dryobota; species Dryobota labecula. The sequence goes on from OX383292.1 coordinate 9,156,242, forward strand.
TGCGAATGTGAGAACGTTGTAGGCCTAGTAGAGTGTAGATTTCCTGCCCATTTTCTATTTAGTTAAATAACGGTACTTCTTGAAATGCCTACACCTTCCTCCTCCTATTAACACTGTTATTTGAAAATATTATAAAAGACAAATATTTTTAAAAGAGTAACCGTGGAGTTTCCTGCCGGCTCTTCTCTATAGGAAACGACCAATTGGAACCGTGCACCTAGCTTCTGACGTTTCATAAGTGCCCATGTAGGTTATCTAAAATAAAATATTTTGATTTCAAATCATTTAATTTCATTACCTACTGAGAATCTAGAAAAACATTTTATTGTTTGACTAGCAGTAATTAAATAGGTAAGGATTTTATCTACTAAGACATAATTGGGTTTTCTCACACGCATAGGGTATACCTATATATCGCCTCTTTACAAGAACAACGTGATATTTAAAAAAAAAAAGTTTTTATTAGATGACACGTTGCACTTGTAAAGAGGCGAAATGACCTGCTGCTACTGGCTGGAAAAACAACACGGATTGATAGTTTACAAATATAATGACAATACATTATGATAATTCGCCTCTACAAGTTCAACGTGTCATCTCATAAATACGTCTTTTTCTAAATATCACGTTGTCTTGTAAAGAGGCGATATTTAGAGATATTCCGAAAACAAGTTATCACGGAAACTGATATGACTTATGCCAGGTACTACGCATGTGAAGAAATAAACAAGGAGACCTGTAGTCGTAAACGTAACAAAAACAAGATTAATTATCTTGTATAATAGTTCCAGCTTTCAGCAACCTATATAAGCGTCAATAGAAAACATTTAATATTTTCCCTTTAACAGGTTTACCGACCCTGTGAGATTTAAATACGCCTGGCGAGTAATGGCTATAATATTCATAATTTATGGCGTCCATTGCTCCGCCACACCTCTCAGGCAATAACCGAGAACATGGTTCAATTACTTATTTTTATAAATGGGTATTTTATGTCGGTCGATAGCATAGAAACCCCTTTCGCAACTATCGTGTTTTTAAATCTTATAGATGTTACGATATTTTGGTAGCACACATTATGTAAGTAGGACTTGAAACTGTACTCAGCAAGGAACGTATTAAATACAGCGCTTTTACGCGATATGGATAATGGGCATACAGCGTACCTGATATGGAGTGACATTCGGTAAACAATATAGTGTGGACGTTTTATTTAGGTTAAGATGGTGATGTTATATAAATATATTATTTTTAAACAAACCAGCAGTGAGAAACTAAGAGCAGTGGTGGCCTAGTGGTAACGGCCCGAACTTATGGCACACTATACAGCAATTAACTTGTCATTCAAATTAGAGCATTATATCGTGTGTCCGTGTTCATAAAGTCAATATGAAAAAGCAAAAGGCGGACAGTCAGTGCGGTTGCCGCTATCCAACTCGACTCTCGACCGTGTACTTACAGCGCGCCGACTCCGAGTCGCAATGTAAACCGAGACATTATGAAAACGTGCAAGTTTTAGGCGTGTTCAATCATAGATGCCATATAACAATTGTGTTCGCGGTGACAGCAAGCTTGCACCTCGCGGCCGGCGTGCGGACTGCGAACTTGCACCTCGCGGACGACGCGTAGTTAGCCCGCTGGCGGCTAGCCGTAGCCTAATTTCGAGAAAGTTGTGCAGTTGTGGTGCCGGTATATTGTGCCATGACCTTTACGAGTTGTACTTGTTAGTCGTGGGTTCGAACCCAGCCAGGTGCCTTACTTTGCTTAAAGCAGTGTTTTTCAACGTGTGGGTCGCGACCCCCTAGGGGGTCGCCAAGCCTCTTTAAGGAGGTCGCCGTTACTTTAAAAAAATCTCATAAATATAATGCCATATTAGTTCAAAATGTTATATTTATTAAGAAAAAGTTAAGTATAGGCTTAGGTTAACACAAATTAACAACTACCTACTAGTCACATGAATTAAATTATTAATGTGTCGTTGAACATTATGCACCCATTCACATTATTGTGATGGTTGCGCCTGTTTCTGGTTAACCAATTTTTCCCATCGCGGATCCGTTTTTGCTACACATAGGTTTATTTCGGCGATTTCTCTGTTTACCTTTTAATTGAACCATCGATGAAAACGTTATCCGTTTACGTTCCAAATGGAATCAAACACTTAGAAGCTTCTTTGGTTAATTGTGGGTATTCTGTTTTTCTGCTTAACCAAAAAGTAACTAAAGTGACAGACTTGAATTCCAAGTTAGAAAACCGCGGAGGATAGGGGGTCGCGAAATTTTTTCCATACTAAGGGGGCCACACTATGAAAAAGGTTGAAAAACACTGGTGTAAAGAATTTCACCAGCTTTGCTTTCAAAAACAGTGAAGGAAAACGGCTTATTCCACAAATCCCCCCTGAAAATCCCCCTTAGGAGGAAAAGTAGAATCTATAAAAAACAGTCTAGAATTCACCCCTGATAATCCCGCTTAGGGGGAAAAATAGAAATGAAAAAAAAAAAACTTATTCCAAGACCCCCCTGAAAGTGGTTTTTTTTACATTAGGATTCAGTTTTCCCCACTGAGGGGGATTCTCTGGGGGGATTAGTGAAATACGCCGGATTATCAGGGGTGAATTCTAGAATGGTTTTTATATATTCCGCTTTTCCTTCTAAGGGGGATTATTCAGGGGGGATTTGTGGTATAAGCCAAGGAAAACATCGTGAGGAAACCGGCATGTTCTAGAACCAAAAATTCGAAGACATGTGACATCTTCCAACCAGCACTGGGCCCGCGTGGTGGATTACGGCCCATTCCTTCTCACAGAGAGAAGGCCTGTGTCCCAGCAGTGGGAAAATTATAGGCTGATTATATATATATTTTTTTTTTTTTTCGTTTATTTGATTTCGAACCTACCATATCAGCCAGTGTGAGGTACGAATATATTATAATGTCGGTTCAGTGAGTAAATGACAAACTACCCGCGTACTGAAAGGGAGTCGTCGTCGACGCCGCGTTTTATTCACGCATAAAACGGATAGTTTCTATACATAAAATGCTGACGCAAAATGTATTGTACTGCAAAAGGTTCGAGCCAGGTCAAATGACTTCGTATACCCTTCATAAAAATAAACTGTAAATATAAATAGCTCTATATTGCGCCCCTTTTCAAATCAAATAGACCAACCATTGATGTATAAAAAAAGGAAGATTAACTTAGGCCGACCGGCACAAGTGATCTTAGTCACAATCGAACTCGCGTTTGTGTAGCACATGTGCAGCACGTTAAGTAAAATTACCGTAATCGTCTAAATAAGCAGCAACAATGCCTTCCTGAGTTTTGAAAATGTGCACAAATAATTCAACAAACCAAAAACAAGTTCCACGGGATTACTTTCCATTCATAAGCATATCAAAACTTATTTTCTATAAATCCTGAATAATATTGCTTTCTCGGTCGACATTTGTTTTTGAGTTGATAAGGGTACGTAACAGTGACAATTATTGCTATCTCGTTCTCGCTACAGCCGGCGTCATATATATCTCTTGCTTTTTCGGTTATTGATGCGTGACATACGACATCGCGAAATGTAGTTTTGTGGGTGTGTTTACATGTAATTGTTTCTAGTCCAATAATGTTTACGTGACATTAGAGCAGTGCCCTATCTTCCTTTTTTTATACATCGATGAGACCAACGATAAATTGTATTAAATAAAATCGCAAAGGCAGATTATATGAAGAAAAAAAGCAATACTTGAGGCTACTGAATACGTTGATACAAATCTTGTTAGGCCGTCTCGGAATGCGATAAAATTGACTTGTTAAGTCGATGCAGATTCAAAATGCGCACCGCAAGGATTTGTTCGTAAATATATTCAAATCGGACAAAATAAAACTGGTTCTAGATATTCTAGAACCGTCTATTCGAGTATAAAGATTTTCTTCTTATCGGTTATATGTGAAAGTTGAAAAGATATTCTCTCTGTTCAGCTTTCCCGTTAGATGTTTTATTTTTTCCTGAGATAGTTATTAAAGAAGTTTTATTGCGTTGAAGCAAAATTATTAAGATCTTGAAGAAGCATACCTACTGCATCAAGATTAACTTTGCAAGATATTCAATTTATAAAATGTTCTTCTTTCCAACTGTGTTTTATGGAGGTGATTATTAGTATATTATCAAAACTTTTGATATATTTATTCAGTAAAGTATAAATCAGAAAAGTATTCATAATCAAATTCAGTTTGTATATCAAATCATTGTCAAATATCAGGTCAAATAATTTTTCATGTTCACAGTGCGCTTATAGAACTAGCCTATTTTTAATAGACTTCGAAAAAGGAGGAGGTATGTTCGACTGTATGTATGCATTCTTTTTATGTATGTCCACCGATTTCTCCCTCAATTGGGAACCGATTTTGTTGGAAAAGGTATGCTTTCAAGATCCCATATAAATTTTAGTAACTTTGCTTGGATAGTTTTTGAGTTAGCTTCGATAATACGTATTTAAACCACTTTGTGTGTCTTGGTGATGTTATAATACTTCCTGTCACTGTTGTTTATACAGCAAGTAGTGGTATACGAATTGGTGTGGGATACCATAACTAAAAAGGGAAAAATATAAAGCATTTTTCAAAAAAAAATATAAAAAAATGGTCACCGACTTCTGAAATTTAAGTTATTTTTCTTTTTATAGTGCTTTTTTGGAAGTTGGTTTTTATTATTTTTATTATGAAAGTTTTATAATTTCTGTTTCCACACACACACATGTACGCATTCTTTTAATTAAAAACTTTTGGAGTACCTACCTATTCCAGTTTTTCTACACAAAAAATAACAGATAATGTTTTATTACAATGTACACACACAATGCACAAGGTAATATAGTTACATTTTACGTTACTCCTACCTTTCAATTTCCTTTTCCTGGTATAAATAGTAAACGGAAATATTTCTTAAGTGTATATTAATGCTTTGCAACCGTTATGAAAATAGGACGATATATTTTTTAGTTTATACGTAATGTATACTTACCTAAATAAAAAGAACAAAAAAAAAGTATACGTTAAGGAAAATGCTACTATAACAATAAATAATAATAATTGATAACAATAACTAATGATAATCACGCAATTCATAGGTATGCTTAAAATATATTAATGATACGGTAATTATTAATAAATAATATAATAATTAATAAATAATATAAAAATTATAATAAATAAATAATAAGTAATAATTATTCAAAGAAAAACAATTTATATAAATGAATAAACAGAATTATAATACATATAAACAAGTACCTATATAAAAATAATCTAAAATATTTAGGTACATTTGCAGATAAAATAATAGATTAGTGAAATGTTAGTATCTTATTCTCGATTCTCCTGACTTTGATTGTAAGTTAAAACTTGTTCCTATATCTAAAACAGGGCTTCCTCTCTCCTACCCTTTTGCTGTGCCCTAGAGGGTCCATAATGATCTAAATTATATAGTTACCACCATTATGGTAAAGCAATATTATGATATTTAGTTAGTTTTAAGATTGCTTAAGTGTTTCTACATCCAGACAAACCTATTAAGGTTTTTGTGATGTTTCTGTTTATATTTTGTTTTAATTTAATCCTTAATTAATAAACAGAAAAAAATAAATAAAAAAGATATTGAGTATTGAGTACCTACTCTAAAAAAGCATAGGTAGGTGCTTTTTTAGAGATCAAAGTCAAAAAGGGGTATTTTGGGGAAAGTCTCAAACGACAAAACCTATACAAAAAAAAGTGCCTAAGCTTAATATTTGTTAAAATTAGAGTTTCGAAGTTACGCTTATAATTTGATACAATGACGTTGATTATATTTTTTTTTTAATTTGTTTATTATTATCACCAGATAAAAATATCAAATATGCATAAATATTTCAAGTACTGTCTCCTTGAATTGTTTATAAACGAAATCAGATTACTTGCGTAATAAGTTACATTTACTATAAATTAAAATATTTTCCCCGAAAATATTCTAATAAAAAACCTTTTCAAGAAATTATGTGACAAAAAAAAATCACATCCTGTACCGTCGCGATCCTATCGGAATATTCATTGTAGAGATGAAGTCGAGCCGAAGGTAAATTGCAGAAAATTGCCTTCCCTTTTCTAAGATAACGAGTTCCCTGGAAGTGGGGCTTGTCGTATGAGCATAACGCATTTTGCGAACGATAAATGATAAGAAAGTTAATGTTACGTGTAAACACGAAGCCTATTTTAATATTTTATCAGCGATACAGACTGAGCGAACACGTATATTAGATTATCTTAAACAAACTGTGACAAGAGCTTTAACAAATGCTCTGTTATAGAATACATTAACGTTTATCCAACGTTTCATATAAAAGGTTATGTGTCTTCTTTCTAAATAACATAACCATTAAATATTCTGGCTCTTAATTGGGTGCGTAATATTATAATAATATTTTGTGGGTTGTCGTAGCAAACCCAAACAAAACAGCTACGAGCTGCTACGAGACGCGCCCGTCTTCGTAGACGGTGCTACGAAGCTGGTAAAGGCTACGAATATTTTTGATAAATCAATCTAACTTAGTATTAGTTTTGTATTTCATATAATTTTCTTTAATTATAATTTAAGTATAGTGATCACCTGTGGGGCCTCCGCTCCTCCTCATGATCCTCTTTCATAAACGATGGTTGCAGACTGAATCTGCGCCTGAACTGGTGACGACCCTTCATATTGGCAATCGTTAATTCACTTAGCACATACTAGGTTCAGTTCCAATGAGTTCACAGCGCAATGTTTGAGTGCGTGTGCGGACAGCGCGTGGCGAGGCGCGGGACGTGCTCGGCTCGAGACGGTCGCAGGACGAGTGGCGCTGTGGCGCTGCCCGCCTGCCCGGCCGCCGCACGCCTTCTTGCCTTCAGCCGACCCAACGCACCAATATTTCGGAAATCTATTGAAAATGTACCACTCACCTATTTATTTACGGACGATAGTATTTCAAATATTGTTCAACCAAAACTTCGCGTCATCAGTGGCAGCGCAGAGGTCACTTCGGCTGCATGTTTTGGAACACAAAAGGCAGGATAGAAGGTGGAGCATACTTTGCAACATACCTCTACACATTCATTTAGCTGAAAAACAAAAAAACTAATTTCAAAATAGTTTAATTTGATTTTCAACTGCACGAACAAAGCATTTGAAATATTAAATCGTCGACCAATAAAATGTTTATGTTAGCTATTTGGATATAGCCGAATCAAAATTGTGATTCCATTGCAATAAAGTGTATCGATCGCGCCGAAACGATAGCATTCAGCCAATCAATATGCAATAAACGAAACATCAGAGCGTCGCGTGATACTATGATAAAAAGCTAACAGGCTCTACAGCATGTATTAAAAAAGTGTGATCATATTTAAGTGTTTGGCACGCACCTCTGACTTTGCGGATTCATGTGCGTATTGTATAATTATCACTTGCTTAAAAAACGGTGAAGGAATATATGGGAAGGAAACCGGCTTGCCTGACAGATATTTTTAACGCCATGTGAAGCCTAGTCCAAGCCATGGGTGGCATAAAAACTCTGACACAAGAAAGAAAGAAAAAGAAAGAAAGTAGGTATACGTGTGTGTGTGGTACAGACCATTAAACGGAACAACTTTCTCCATGGTACTAACAACGTAATCGCGAAAAAATTATCATTTGTCCCAAAAAAAACTTAAGACGCTGATATATGCCAGAGACCTTGAGTGGTTAGCTTGCGTGTTCTGTACTGAGCTCATGCAACGCGTCGTACGTCCAGCCAGTAATAGGACTCGCACATCCAGGAGCGCTGTCCCAAATAAGACGCATTATTAATTCATTATACATAAAAAAAGGTATTTTAATAAAACACGTATACGATCAATAAGATTAATGTTCAAAATTTGTAATCCATTGCTAGACGAGAACAACTGCCGGCAAACTATTATGCAGTTTGGCAGACTTTATGTTTGTTATTGTTAATACAGATTTTAAATAAATAAACAAAAAAATAAAATAAAAAATATTTCTTTAAAAAGGTGAAGGTTTTAGAAAAATACGCTTGGTAGATTTTACGTGATTCTCCGTTTTTTATTCGCTTTAGACATAACTTTACAAATTAATTTCGCTATGTAATATAAACATAATCTAAAATATTCATATATTAAGTTATTAAAAAAATGCTTTAATTTAACATATATTTTTTCCAAATCATTAACACTACTCGTTTAGACGTGATCTCCAGGATAAAATCATTAAGAGTCGGTTATCGTCGCCTTAAGTACCTACTCGACTCAAATGTTTCGGACGGCTGATAATTTTTTCGCGATTACGATGTTAGTTTCACGGAGAAAGTTGTTTAGTTTGATGGTCTGTACCACGCTCAGTATGACCACACCTTTCTAATACATATATATATATAAAATTCAAAGTCCTGACTGACTGTACAAATACCTACATTCTTAAATAAGACACAAAGTTGTCATAATTCGTTTTTCAAAACATCCCCTCGAAAGGTGCTCATTATTTTGACAGAAAAAAAAAAGGATTGCGAGTATATGGGGTTTTTGAGAATTGGAATGGTAATGAGGGATAAATAAGTTTTTAGGGGAGAATTTTACTGCGTGCCTTGAATAACTCAAAAGTTTTTATTTTTAAGTTTTTGAATAACTCAAAAGTATTTTTAATACCGGTCATAGGGTACTTTCGATCCCGGTAGTACGTTCCCGTTGGATTTTTTCCGACATCCACGCGGGCGAAGCCGCGGGCTAAAGCTAGTACTGTATATAATAATTGTCATCGTAAAAAAACTAAAAGTTCTGTACGAACAAACATATCATTTTATGCTGACATCGACTCGCAAAGAATGAGTAAAAATACATGTTTGAGTTAGCAAGTACGAGTAGTAGTTGCATAGCATCGATTGGGTAATAGCAAAAGGACTCATTCACCGCGGGTCGATCATTTATCCGTTTTCGGCGGTTGTACTTTGTTTGTAACTATCAATACACTATAATAATAATAAAAGCCTGTACTAACAATCTAACAAGTTACATTTGGCTTATTCCACAAATCCCCCCTGAAAAATCCCCCTTAGGAGAAAAAGTGGAATATATAAAAACCAGTCTAGAATTCACCCCTGCTTATTTCACTAATCCCCCAGAGAATCCCCCTCACTGGGAAAAACTGAACCCTAATCTAACAAAAAATCACTTTCAGGGGGGTCTTGGATTAAGTTTTTTTTTTTTTCAATTCTAGTTTTCCCCCCTAAGCGGGATTATCAGGGGTAAATTCTAGACTGTTTTTTATAGATTCCACTTTTCTTCCTAAAGGGGATTTTCAGGGGGGATTTGTGGAATAAGCCGTTACATTTCATCGTATTTCTACTTATAGGAATATTTAGATAATATTTTTTTTCCTTGATTATCTTGCTTTCCAGCATAGGCCACTCCAAGTGTTTTCTACAAGCATCGATCTCTTGCTTTCCTCATCCAAGTCGTCCCTACCGCCTTTTTCATGTCATCTACCCATCTATGATACTGCCCGACAGAAAAAGGCAGACAGTATCAATACACTAGTGGAACTCAAATCAGTTTATTATCATTTAAATATACCTTACACCCGTACAAGTTCAGTAAATAATTTTATTGGAACAGTTCTGTTGACATTCTTTTACGTTTACATTGTGCCGAAGAAAAGCGTAAGTAGCTAGATAATACCTGTAGAGGAGTTACCTATAGGAACGCCTGTTGCTGCGCCCGCCCGAAACATTAAGTGGATAAAACGTTCTGCGCGTTTTCCCAAACTTTCTCTCAGAGATATTGTGACTAGAGTGAATGTACAGTCTAGGCTTTTATATCTTCGTCAGTTTTCAAATTCTTTCTTTTATTAACTCAGGACACATAATACCTTTTGAAGCTACGGCACTGAGCAGACTATTGCATAGAAAACTATATTTAATTACTTGATAACAAAGATCAAAATAGCATACACCTTTGACCAATTTTGAGTTGATATGAGTCATATAGAATCAAAAAAAGCAATTTGACTTTTGACTTATTAACAGTAATTAGGAACAGTAGTTTCATTATTACAAAAAGTCGAATGCAGATTGCTGTATTTGATAACAATGTGGGTTTTACATTCAGGTTTTTGGTGGAATATTGCTGTTTTTGATATGATGTGACTAAATAAGTAAATTTTAAGCTATTGCATAGCTTCTATCGCGGGCCTTGAGCGCGGGGACCGAATCCAGAAATTCCGTAACGAAAAAACCTCACGCTCCCCACTCCGACGGGCACGGAGGTGTGGCTTGAAGGCCGTGCATCGTCTAACGTCGTTTCAGTTCGGCAGTCTTCGACACGGCGTTGTGTGCGTGCGATTAGACGTATTGTACGACTCTACGAAACTCTGTGGTGGATTTACCGCGCAACGCAACGCCATCTAGTAATCGCAGGTAGAACTAACTAAATAGAGGTGACATTGGCGTGGCTTGTGATTCATAATCGAGACAAGCGTTGCTCTGTTGGTGGTCTCAGTTGTGTTTTGTTGTCGGTTTTATCCACTAGATGGCAGGCATCGTAATTCAAAAGTTTTTGAAAGGTTGTTGAGGTATGTGAGCAATTTATTTATAAATCAATAATTTTACTCGTGTTTATGATTCTCCTAGCTAGAATTAACATTAAACATTAACGTTCTTCATAGCTTATAAAAACCACTTTTAAACGGTTCTCCAAAGTTCTGGGCCGATTATGGATTGACTTTACTTTCTTATCGGTCACCACGCTCAAAAAGTGTAACTTGAATTAATATCAAAGAAAAAGAAATACTGCATAAATAAAATAAATAAATAATTATAATTGCATAAGTTGATACAAAATGCTATGCAATAGCTTTACCGCGGCAGTCCCCGAGTGCCACATTTTTTTTTTTAAAGACAGTTTTACCATACTCATAACTCGAATTGCGTAAAACTGACAGATTGCTGTTTTTGATTCTGTACGACTCATATTAGCCTAAAACCTTTTTCTCTTTCTCTATTTCCAAAGAGAAAGAGAGTAGAACATGGAGGACTATACCATCCTAACCAATACATGATTTGATTTGAACCTTTGAATGGCCTGTAAATATTATGAAATAAAAATTACAAAAAAAAAAAAAACATGTGTCAGTGTCTGTTAGTGCCCTATTTTTAATTTAGTCAGACATTTGTATAGATGATGCCCGAATGGCATTCTGCGATACTGATATTACAACGCAATATACAATGTATAATTGAATTAATGCACATTATAGAAATAGTTTGTTCAGAATCGTTCACTGAATCGAAATCTGACATTTTTAAAACTTGTAATTTTTTTATCCCAAAAGTAATTAAAATTACGTAAATTACAGTCACACTTAACCAAAATGGCCGAAGTGCCTACTACGCTAGACCCAAACACGTGTGCGACAGTGTGCGTGCGTAGATTTCTAATGAGACCGCAATTTTCTCCCACAATCAGTATAACTAATTTAATAAAAAAACAATGTTTTATACATGTCGGAGAACAGTAGGTCTCTCTCGTTATCATCAGCCATATTTTAACTATTGTGGGCGTACTGTGGGTAGTGTTGGTTATTGCGCAATAGAAAAACCGAATTAAACTCAAAAGTCATTTACTCAACCTGAGAACCTTAAAGTTTACTTATGACAGTCCCAAAAAACGCCCATCCCTTCACCACTTCCTAGTGCTTTAGCTGGGAACAAGAAGTAGCGAAACAAACTCCCCAGCAGCACATCTGTCTGTTCAGTTAGAAGAACTTGATTCTATACAGTAATGGGTATACAAAGTAATTAATGTAGGTACACGACACAACTATGCCGAACGCGCAACAGTTTCTAGACGTCTTCCCTGCTTGACCGCCACCGATGAACTTCACTTGTCGAATGTGCGGCGATCACTTGGCGCCGGTCGAGCGTTATGTTGTAGACTGTCATGTGCCGCAAGGCAGCGCTAGCGTCGCGATTAGTCAAGAACCGATGGCGTGAACTCTACCAACTCCATCGAACGCCAACAGCTGGCGCTGGCGTACCGGATATAATTCGTCTCCGACATGTACATAATAATAAAAATTCTGTGTACACTGAAAAAAATGCACTCCAATCAAGTGACTTTTTAGCTCGATTGACGATATCTTGTTTAGATTAATCAAAATCTTAGTTAAGTTGATCATCACGACATGATTGCAATAATAAATAGAAACTTGTTTGAGCGTTCAATCATTTGAACTAGTCAAATGATTGAACGCTCAAACAAGTTTCTCGATTACCCTTAACATGAAATCATTGTAGAAGAGTTAAAAAAGAGACAAGTTCAAAAAATGTTAACTGTAACAAAGTAAGTTAGTTGTGTCAATCAAATTTGACGGCACGGTTGGCGCAGTGGTTAAGCGTTTGACTGCTGCGCTGCGTGTCGCGGGTTCGATCCCCGCACGGAACAAATATTTGTATGATCTACAAGTAGTTGTTCCGGGTCTGGCTGTTTGTGTATGTGAGTTTAAATGTTTGTAAACGCACCCACGATACAGGAGAAATTCTTAGTGTGGGGCAACGTTTCAAAAAAAAAAAAAAAATCAAGCATTTTGATTACTTCAATAAAGGTCATTGAAACTTTAATCTAATAATCTTGGTTGGAGTAACTATGTTTTGACTTGATTGCTGCAAATAGTACCTATTTGTGATAACTCCAATCAAGATCCCGTTTCAAATGTCAATCAAATAAAAGTAGTAGCTGTGATCATTGTGCTTGATAGGCTCAGATGCAAACAAGTTACTTAGTCAATCTAAACAAAATCTTGATTAAGGCAACAACTTTTTTTTTTCTGTGTATGTATTATGAATATAACATAATATTCTAATTGGGGTGTTCGGTGGTTTGCGATAATTCCGGGACTTGTTGGACTATCGTGCAGACAAAAATAGCCCGAAAGTGGTGACGAACATATTTTGGACGTGACTGTACATCGACACAAAACGTGTTTTCGAATATATTCCACAGGCTCTCCTCTTGTTGTCATCAGTAGATGGGATTTTTATTGCAAAGTTCCAAACGCACGAGAGTCATAACAGAAAAGAAATAAATTTTCTACGAGTGCGTGCGTGTGATGAAAATACATACGAAGCAATTTATGGAATGCTATCAAATCGTACCTTAGCAAATTGCTGTCGGTGGCAGAATCGGACGGTTTAATATCAATTACTACAACTTATTTTGATTACGTAAATATTAGAACCACAAAATAAAATGTTTCCTAATAATGAGTATAAGTAGGCACCGAGAAGTAATCTGATAAGATTTGTTTCGTATTCATCACGAGTAATTTCATGTGTCGCTGGTTTCACAATATGTTAAAATCCCTGTGTCGAAAAAAGAGAAAAACGAACGATATATTTCTGTTAAGAAGCCTACCGTTTTCACGCTTATGAACAATTTTGTATTTCACTTTTAGGGTTCTGTGGGCTCTAGATATCGTGTATTTAGAAATTCTTCTGTTGGTAATATATTGCGTTTATCATTATTATTGTCACTTTAATCCGTCCACCGAGAGAATGCTTTTTCATCCCTATCAGTTTCATACAAACGAATATGTGTTTTACGAATTTGAACTTTATTCGTTCCAAATATTGTACAACAGACAGCTGTCAAAAAAGCATTCTCTCGTCAGAGAACAGAATTTCTTCTGTCAAAATGATAACTCCGTTTTATCAAAATGAAATTATGACAGAATACAATGGAAATCGTAAGAGTGGTCAAAACATCACATGGGACCATTGGGACCTCTGAAATGAGAGTTAATATTGGCCTTAGTATTATCTGGCCCCCTTAGTCCGGCCGGAATTCGTTATCCCTCTAGAATTGCGACCCTTTTCCCCAAATTTAAAAACTAGTCCTAACAACATCCCTTACCTAAACTAGAAAATACCCTTAAAATACACAATAAAATGCCTACACGTGCCATATTTCTTTACGTTTACACAACAAAGTTTTTATGACTACAAGACAGCGACTTTCTTTTGTTTTATTTGGGTAAGTACTTAGGATAATAATGTTTTTCCCCCAAAGCTCCATCAGTGCCTGTCTCGGTTATTTGATAGAAATGAGGACTTCTTGGAGCCGTGGGACTTAACATTTCAGTTTTTTTTTTTTTTTCATTTCCCTCGCTGAAATACCTAAGTCACGTTTTCAGCAATGACCGAGCCACAGACGTTTCAATGTTATCTCGAGTATTGTCATCCGTCACAATATAACGGTCAAGCAGCAGAATTTTGAAAACGTAATTGAATAATGTTACGTTAAGTCAAAGTCGGACCTCAGCCTAAACAAACAATTAAACGATCGCTTGTGTGAAGGTGTTGTCAAACAGAACTTGATGAAACAAGTGAATTAGGCTGTCTTCCGCAAGTGGTCGTATGAAGACGCAGGGGGTGAGGCGCCGGAGGCCCGGGAATTGCAAATTAGGCTCGTGCGGCGTCGGGGTGGGGGGAAGGGAGGGAGACGCCCTGCTCGCTCGGAACGAAAAATAACGCTCAACAAGTGAGGAACTAACCCTTCGTGATCACAGACACAGAACAGATACGACGACTATGTTATAGCGACTGATATTTTTGTATAAATAGGCCTTCTTGCACGACGACTGTATAAATAGCTCTAAAAATACATAGAATCTCTGGTAGCCGTTGGAAGTCACATACAAGTCAGGTTGACTGGTAGAAAATGTCTAAGGCATTAAATCCGCCTCTGACCATTAGGTTGCTTGAGTTAAAAAAAAATGGTAGTGGTAAGGGGCCCAAGTCTGCTATTTTTATAAATTCACTCCAACACGATCCCATTGTCATTTTGCTAAAAGTTCGTAATCTGCTAAATTCATAATGGTCGATCATTGGTCAGTCAATGGTCTCGTAATAGAATTGTATTACAATGGCATTTTGAATATTTATTCATGCCAGATTTCATTTATATATATTTTTACATATTATTTATTAGTGTTATAAGCAATCTGAAGTAGTAGGAAGTTTCATTTGTCATTATGTACGAGATTACCAATTCTTTCAATGGAGTGTCAGTGGCTGACTATTGGAAAGTCATAATGACGCCATTATATTAGTAGATTACCAAACTTGGTCAAAATCAACAATTATGAAATCAATGATAGACCATTCTGACACTATTGTAATAGCAGACTTGAGGCCCAGGACTGCCGACGAAAGTGCATACTCAAAACTTTGGAGTAACTAACATTCTGGCGTCGGTATATTAGAAAATACTCTGTGATCTGGCGAAACACGTCACGAGTATGTTTTTCGCCTACCGAAAATCGCTCAAGCGGCTAAAGAAGTATTCACAAAAAAAAAATTGTTCTTTTTACCATGTTTACCTTTAATTTAATTTATCAATTCGTCGAGCACAAGCGGCTGCGTACCAGTAGCAAACCACTTTGCTATGATCATGTATAATATGAAAATTCTAGGAAAAGCATGCGAGGTCGATCTTATTACCGTGCTTAAATGCGTTTAGAGTCAACTTAAGGCGACGATAACCGACTTTGAATAATTTTATGAAAAATATGAAGAAGAAGATCACGTCTAAACGAGTAATGTTAATAACTTGGAAAAAACATTCACATCAAAAAAAGTTTGTGATCACTAGCATAAGCTGATATAATTTTTTAAATTGAACTTTATCAAGATAAATACTTTGTTATGTGTTTTATTTAAATAGTAATACCCTGTTTGAAATTAAAAAATAAAACTATTTTTAATTTTTTATAAAAAAAATTGAGTAATTAATCATAATATAATTCTAACAGAAATTTGAAAGACTGTTTAACCAAACGTGAACAACAATTTTTTAATAAAAGGTTTATTTTCAATATAACTCCTCCCCTGGCTCGAACACATGCGGTGATCCTCCTGGACATGCTGAGAATCAAGTTATCCAGAATTTCTTGGGGTAACCTGTCCCATTCTTGAATAGCGGCTTCCCTGAGCTCTGGCACTGTCTGGGGACGTGGCTGACTGTTCCAAACAGCTCGCTTAAGAGCATCCCATGCGTGCTCTATTGGGTTTAAGTCAGGCGAGTCTAACCATAATATAATATTATATAATCTACCGTAGGTACCTAACATTGATTTCGATTTTTCAAAGTGATCGCAAACTTTTTTTGATGTGTGTATGTTATATAAGAGCATTTTCTTAATAACTTATTACATGAATATTTTAAACTATGTTTATATTACATAGTGAAATTAATTTGTAACTTTATGTCTAACGCTGATAAAAACTGAGAATCACGCAAAATCTATCAAGCGTATTTTTCTGAAATTTTTAAAGATAAGCTTTTTAAAGATAATTTAATTATTGATCTTTTAATATACCTACTCGTACGCGTTTTAATGAAAGACGTTTTGTTTTATGTATAATAAATTAATAATGCGTCTCATTTGGGACAGCGCTCCTGGATGGGCAAGTCCTATTACGGGCTGGACGTACGACGCGTTGGGTGAGTTCAGTACAGAACATGCAAGCTAACCACTCAAGGTCACTAGCATATATCTGCGTCTTAAGTGAAATGAGTTGCTATTCCATTTGAAGCTAGGAGTTGACACTGTTGGCACGTAAAAGGCACTTTTGAACGTCAAAATGTACAATAATATTGAATTGATTCTAGTTGTCCCTTCCAAAAGACAGTTACGTATGGAGAAGAAACTCCACACTTACTCTTTTAAAATGTTAACAATATTTTGTTTACATTAATCACATTAAATGTGAAGACGACTAGAATAAAATTGCTTTACCACAATAGGTAAAAATAATTATAATAATAATAACAGAACTCTAAAGAAACGTATACCATACTTATTTAATAGTCTACCGGCAGACATAAGGAGTGAAACAAATAAAAATAGATTTAAAACTAAGTTAAAAAAAATATTATTTTAAGTATTATTGTCTAGAGACTCACTGACCCCACAGTCAAACCATTGCAATGGTTTTGTGGGGCTAAGTTTATAAGTTAGGTACTTACCATGTTAAATTAATAAATAAATAATTAAAAGTAAAGTAATGACGGATAAATTAATTATGTGATAGCTACACTACATATTTACAAACATTGTGGAGGTTTATGTATTTTCCTAAAATTAAAAAAAAAATGTATGAGTTAAAGATGTATGAGTTAAAGTAATACTAACAATTTATGGAGAAATCTGAAATAAATGATTATATTATTATTTTTATATATTTACATATCTCGGGACCCTGGGGTCCCGGACCTTTGGAAGGCGTACGAGGGGCCGAAGCCAACTCGCAGAGGCCCGTTAGACGCTTTTTAATTAAATGAGACACCAACCGAGGATTATCCCTGTACGCACTATGCAAGTGCACCCAAGGACAATCCCCGGTTGGTGTAGGACTATGGCAGGATATGGAACCAAAGATATTGGACTATGTGTTTGGGTGGTTAAAATGGACTGGTTACCTAAAACTATGGAAGGACTATGGCCCCTGCCTGATCAATGTTAAATTATTATTAATTACCATACTATTAATATTATTAATAGTAAATTAACATACCGGCGATTATCAACGTGCATAGAAGACCGATGCTAGGTTCCTACGTAAACTTTTATTTAGCTCGTTCGTCGTAACTTCTCACCTTACTCCCGAAGTGCCGAACTTAGTTAATAAGATCCGTTGCTATTAAACAACATTCGGTAAACATTAAGTTTGTTTAATATACGTAGAAGTATTTTGCACAGCTGTGTAGAGTTAGATTAAACTTAGAGTGTGTTATTAGTCTTATTAAGTAGCAAGGTTTTTGCAAATTGTTATTTGTTTAACCAAGTTTCAGACTGGCTAAAGTAGACTCATCCTTCATGGGGTACTGTTTAAAATGTTACAATAAAATACCTCCCCACATACTCCAATTGAACGAAACAAAATTTAAATCTCGTATAAAACGCACACTATGCAGCCAAGCATATTATAAGTTGGGGGATTACATCGCTGACAAAAATGCTTGGCTCAATGCTGGTCCTGCTCCATAAGGGCGCATAAACTAATTGATTAGCATTTGAAAATATTATTGGAGCTGCTGAAGATTGTAAAACTATCTTTGCATTGTATAAACTCAATGTCCTTGAATTATATAATTGCATAGCACATGTGTGAGTACTATGTACTATAGAGCTACCATTTATCGGGTAATATGTCTTTTATTGACTTGAATATGCCCTGGCGGCTGAGAGTATGTTATGCTCACTCAAATGTCTCGCTGGTGTTGGCGTGTGTGTTGTATCATTAAATTCCCTTCAAAATGGTTGAGCTAAATGGTGCTGATCCATTCGTCATGTTCGTGAACGGGCGCCGTCAGTTGGGACTGGTCATCTCTTAGCTGCCACGGCTTATTTTAATTTTTGAATTGTTTTTATTACGGACGCTTCTAACGTGCACGTCTATCTACATTGTTCTCACATGTATAATTTCAACATGAATGATGTAACCCATATTCTGTAACAATATTTTGTTTTAAAAGAGTGTCCGTGGAGTTTCTTGTCCGTTCTTCTCCATAGGAACCTACTACGCTTTGGAATGGGCAACTAACTTCATCTTTCTGACTGACCGACCCCTTGACAATTCAAAAGTACCTGTAATTGGTTTATTTGAAATAAATGCTTTGAGTTTGAGTTTGATTGCTGAAATAATATTAAATTCAAATCGGCATTCGACGGATTTTGCATGCGTTAAGGTAAAATGTATTGGGACTGTTTACAAAAATTCTCATCTGAATACCTACATTATTAATATTTCTATTCCTGGCGTTTTATTAAGTCTATATATCTTACCAAAATCATTGCAATTTTGCAACCCCGTTTTCAGATCCTTTATTATTTATGGAACCTACATATGTACGTGTATTTGGTTCTTAAAAATTTAATATTGAACAGAAAAATGCCGTAACAGAGATATCGAATCGCAATACAGAAATACTTTTAGTATGAGCTGTAAAGTTATTTTCAGGACGTATTTCTATTTAATAATATTAAATAATAATATTATATAATAATAAATTAAATAATAATATTATTATTATTTATTTATTATTATTTTTGCTATAAAGCTTGCAATGCGACGGTAAGATTAGTATGGAGTATCTGTTTCACAAATATCGGGATTCTAAGAAGGGTTACAAAGAAGATCTCCTCCATTTCCTTACATAGCATCACGGGCTTCTTCTTCAGTATCACTTTGTATACTTATAGCAAACTAGCTGATCCGACACACGTCCTGCCCAAATACAAATGAATCATACTTAAAAAAAAAAAAAAAACCCTTAGAAAAACTAGCGTTTTTCCCGAATTTGAAAATTTTCCGAAATACTTTTCAAAAATTTTCTTAAATAAATTAAATAAAATTATTTTTCAGACTAAGTACCACAATTTTGTTCACAAATTGCACAAAATTCGGATTATTACAAACATTTTAAAACAAAAAAATTGCCAAATTGGTCCTTTCGAGCTCAAGTGATGCGCTTAATAACGAACAGCATTTTATTTTTATTTATATATATAAACTTCACAAATGTATGGCCAGTAAGTAAATGTACTTGAGATTTAAAAAAAGAAATGAATATTGGTCTGGAAGAAAAAGAGAACACATGTACAGTCGTAAGCCTCGGTGTACCCTGATAAGTATCTACCAAACTAAGTAAACTGGCTGAAAGGGGTTATTTTTCCCAGGCTCCCGGCCGTGGCGCTTCTTGCAATTTATTAGGGGTGCGTAGTACCCACGCACCCCTAATAAATTGCAAGAAGCGCCACTCCGGTATGATCGTGATTCCAGGTTTTAGTATCTTCAAGCAAAAGTAATATCGTTTAATATTTTTTTATTACTTTCCCAAAACTCATTACAGCTTTTGTAATTAAGAAACTTTGATATTCATCGGAGTCGCGTTAAAAGTATCTACCTACACAAAAAAACTAATAATTTTGTCTTGTCCAACAAAATATGAATTCCATGAGATGTTATTTTTTCTCGTTCCTCTGTCTCTATAGATATTGAGCTAGGCAATTGTATCTCTATCCTACATATTTATTCTTTATCCGTATGTAGGTCAGCAAAACAGGTCATATAATTCCAAGGATCATTTATGATCAAACTAGATACTAAAACACCTAGTGTCGCAGATATTCGGATACAATTTCCACCATAAGAGAATTTAAGGAACGCGTGATCGAGTAGAGAATCCAAGTTTAATCAGAATAAGTTCTCAAACAGACAAACAAGGGGGATGGGAGTGAGATGCGTTCCGAAACCACATACCGATGGTGGTGTTAAATCACACCCGAAAGGGGGAAATGCCTTAAGAGATTTATGCTCTCTGTATGAGTTAGCATGATATGAGTTGCTATAAATAAAATTGTTATAAGAAGTAAAGTTTCTGAAAGGCGTGATGTATGCTGAAAGTTTTGTGTAATAGAGTCTGACAAAGGGATTGCTATGAAGGTTTTTAAGTGTTACAAACAGTGAATCGGTGAATAAATCGGTAGATTACTCGTACACGAGATAAATTCATGCTCGGAAAACCTTTTTTCAGCATTGCACATCGCTACTTTCACAGTATATTTTTTCTCATTTCCTCTTATAGTTATATCTATACCCATTTATCTAATCGGAACCTATGTGTCACTCGAAGATGCCTAGATTGCAAAGTCAAAGTCAAATAATTTATTTCAAATATTTATTTCAATTCAATATTTATTTTCAAATATTTATTTTAAAATTCACTTTTTAACGTCAAAAATTACAAATATAGTTAATTGATTCTAGTTGCCCCTTCCAAAAGGTAGTGCTTGGAGAAGAAAGGGCAAGAAACTCCAGACCTACTTTTTTAGGGTTCCGTACCTCAAAGGAAAAAACGGAACCCTTATAGGATCACTCGTGTGTCTGTCTGTCTGTCCCTCTATCACAGCTAATTTGCTCCGAATGTAATGGACTGATTAAGTTGAAATTTGGTATACATATCAATTTGAGTGACCCAAACACGAATATGAACCGTAAATAAATGAATTTATAATATTAGGGTCAGTTTTGGGGTGCAAACAAGAAAATTAAAAAAAAAAGTTTTGCAAACTGTACCGTGTGACACATCAAATAAAAGGGCTTCCTATGAGGGTCTCAAATATATATTTTTTATAATTTTAAAATATTTTGTTTTAAAGTTATAAGTGAAAATAGGCGAAAATTTACCATTCCCCCCTTATCTCCGAAACTACTGAACCCAAAATTTTGAAAAAAATACAGAAAATTGTTCTAGACCTATAGATTACAGGAAAATCTATAAGAAGTCTATGGTCTTAAAATTACATGGTAAATCTCTCGATATTGTGCGTACAAACTTATATTTGCAGTTGGAATGTATGGGAGATTATGTTTACCAACTACAATGTTAAGTTTGTTCTTAGGATAAATTCTTTCCAAGTACGGAACCCTTCATTGTGCGTAGTCCGACACGCACTTGGCCGGTTTTTAAATATTAACAATAGTTTGTATACATTAATTAATAATTATAGGTGAAGACGATGTACCTAGAATAAAAATTACTTACCATCTTGCGTCTAGTACCCATCAAGCCTTATAGCCATTTGCTATAATTATTAGATATGTTTACCTACTCATCATTCTGGACTGGTCATCTCTTAGCTGCCACGGCATATTTAAATGTAATATTTTTTTTTTTTTTACGGACACTTTGATTCTCTGCATCTTTCTCACATGTATAATTTCAACATGAACGATGTAACATACTTTGATTTAAAAGTGTCCGTGGAGTTTCTTGCCCGTTCTTCTCCATAGGTAACTACTACGCTTTGGAATGGGCAAATAACTTCATCTTTCTGACTGACCGACCCCTTGACAATTCAAAAATGCCTGTAATTTAATTGGTTTATTTTAAATAAATGCTTTGAGTTTGATTGAGATATTGATGTAGTCAACAATACTCCGGTTTCAAAAGCAACTCTCGTAGTGAAAATAATTAATGAACAACAAATATTCCAAGAATTATCCAGGCTTTTATTTAATTCTGTTCCGGAAACTTACAGTTAACTTATTTACGGCATTTAATAGCAAAAGGCTTTATTATTTCCCGTAACGATTTTATTTTCTAGAAACGATGGCTATTAACAGGGAGTAGAGCACAGAAAATAAAATATTTTCTAAGAAACGAAGAAAATATTAAATAGGAAATTATTTGCTTCTGAACCCGTAGACGTTCCATAACGTTAATGATTCTTGGTACACCGACAAAGAACTAAAATGAAAGCAAGGGGAAACAATCGAACTCTGTTACAACAAAGAGTCCTAGGAAAGACATCTGTCCGGCTAAGGCATTGTAAAAAAATCTACAAAGAGAGAAAATCAATCGTAACACAACATCAAGAGACTCTTGCTCTACAACTATTTCTTACGTAGTATCAGGCTTCTTTATACAAGAAACTCCATGAAAACAGTTTATCGTTGTCGTAATTTAATACTCGGGAACAGAGGTAGGAGTGGTGGGTCTGGTCTGGCACCAACATCAACCCGTAATCGCCACCGGGTCACTAATGTACGGAATTATTGTACAAGACATTTTTCATTTCTCATACTTGGAAAGTACGCGTGATCAGAGGGATGAAAACAGTACTTTTCGTCCCTGGAAAACGATTATCCATGATATATATATTTTTTTAACTATGCATGCCATGTTCCAATTTTGTGACATGACTTTATACTTATAATTTACTTTTCACTCAATTATTATTTAATTTATATAGATTTGAGCTAAATCTGGCTAAAGACCCAAGAGCTAGACTGACCCGACACTACACCGAAGACATCCCGGACGTAAGCTTGTACGAGATTAGGATGGCTCTGAAGCAGCGCAAAAACAACAAGGCGCCGGGTGATGACGGAATTACGGCTGAACTCCTAAAGGCCGGCGGAAAACCCGTTCTTAAGGCCCTCCAGAAGCTGTTTGCTTCCGTCATACTCGAGGGCAAAACGCCACAGGCATGGAACAGAGGTGTGGTGATACTTTTATTTAAGAAGGGCGATATTGCCCTCCTTAAGAATTATAGGCCCATCTCACTTCTGAGCCATGTCTACAAGCTGTTTTCAAGAGTCATCACGAACCGTCTCGCGCGCAGGTTTGACGACTTCCAGCCTCCCGAACAAGCCGGATTCCGTAAAGGCTTTAGCACCGTAGACCACATACATACGCTGCGGCAGATTATACAGAAGACCGAGGAGTATAACCTGCCTCTATTCTTAGCGTTTGTGGACTACGAGAAAGCCTTCTATTCGATCGAGACATGGGCTGTACTGCAGTCTCTTCAACGGTGCCAGATCGACTATCGGCGCGCAGAACAGATGGCCGTTGGGGCCGAAAGGTTCTGGAGTGGCGACCGCGTACCGGAAGACGTAGCGTTGGAAGGCCTCCCACAAGGTGGACCGATGATCTTATGAAAGCCGCAGGAATCCGCTGGATGCGTGAAGCACAGAACCGGTCGAAGTAGCGTTGCTTAGGGGAGGCCTATGTCCAGCAGTGGACGTCTTTCGGCTGAAATGATGATGAGGATGATGCGTTCATCAGATTTAGAAATGTATTTGTTTAACTAATCAGGTTTTTATTTACTTCCCTCATATTCGAAATGAAAAGCAGAGTGTTTACCACGGGTGAAAATAACTATTTGCGCCCTCTCTACGCTCGTGCGCGTAACCATTTCGTGTCTAAATAGGTCCCTTTCGTCCCTTGTATAATAATCTACTATTATTTTCACCAATGTACGTTTTGTGATCCATTCGTCGAGATGAATTGCTTTTAACCAAGCCGTTTTATTGTTAATAACTATTTTACAACTGGAAGTTTATTGCGGATTTTTTATTGGAAGTGTATTTTGCTTGCTATACCTATTCTGTTTTGATAATGATCGTGTTGTTCTTGGCAAGGAATAAGACATTCCCGCTTTAGCCGCATGCAGTGTAGAAAAGCGCCTCGTTGATGATAGAACAATAGGGATTCTAGGGGGAACTAGTAGAACAGTTAACGTACACTTGAACGTGTGATGCCTTAATTTAATATTGATCTATTGCCCTGGACATGAAACATGCTTCTCAAGGACGGGTGCATAAAAGCAAGGATTAATCGTTCTGCTGCTTATCATTACTATACTAGCTTTTCCCGCGGCTTAGCCCGCGTGGAGGTTGGGAATTACTACCGGGACTACCGGGATAAAAAGTATCCTACGAGTATGTGTTAATGATACTTATGATTGTAATACTGCAAGCCTAGTACTTTTTGTTAGTTTACTGCTCAGAAATTTTGCAAAACGTGTCGTGAATAGAATACCGTCTTGTATGCATGCGACGTACTACCTACATAAAAAGTATCTTATGTTCTAACGCAGGTTATGGTCTACCCAAGAGCCAAATTTCATCCAAATTCATCCAACCGTTTAGCGTGAAAGCGTAATAAACAAACAAACTCACTTTCGCATTTATAATATTAGGTAGAATTAACTTAGTAATGAAGAACAGCGTTCTCTATCTAGCTGTTAAAACAGAACACCGCGGTCACCAATTTTTAGGTATGTCAGACTTGGTTATTATAGCAAAATTCTCACGTGGATAGTTTACATTACATAGAGCATTTAATTAACCATTATTATGAATAGTGACCTTAATAAGAGTACTTGAGTAGGTAGCCCAAAAAGCAGTTCCAGGAAATAATATAGAAAGGCCTAGAGGCCTTCCTATATTATTTTCTTAATTAAATATATTAACAAAGATAAAATGAAATACAGAAACAGATTATGCATCAATTTTCAGAAGGTGTAATAATTAATAATTAGAAATTGTATTTAGTGGAAAGGGTACAGAGATATGGAAGGCAATATATACTCTTATGAATAGTACTTGTTGCAGGCGCTGAAGATCATTTTGATTAATTTTCCAATTACAGAAAACAAGAGTTTATGTCATTAATTCGACAAACATGTGTGCGACATGTCATTAGGTCGACAGGTTGTTAGGTAGACAGGTCGGTAGCTCGACAGATCGTTAGTGTGGCAACCAATGTATGTTTAACAAATACTCGAGACGTAATAGACGACTTGATCTTGAAAGTAATAGTGGAAAATTATATTATCTATATATCTTAACATGCCTATATAAAAAGTAGTACCCCCATCGGTACCGAGCACGGTATTACCTAGAAGTGATATTTGTTAAACATACATATTGCTTGTCGCACTAACGACGTGTCGACCTAATGACATGTCGCACACTTGTGTGTCGAACTAAAGACATGCATTCAACACTTAGGCGTAGATACATACCTAATTCTGAGTAAGGATATGTTTATCCTGTGTCCAATATTTTGTAGGTAAACAAGAAAATTACCGATTAGGCTCCCTATTCGACTTCGCAGGAACACTCGAATATTTTGACTGCTATTTAACATCCTTCACAACCCTAAAACGCCATCCTATCTGCGACAACGCTTTTCCTACGATCGTCCTTCGGATGCACCTTGCAGGTCGCATCTTAGAAATCTCCTTAGACTCCCTCCCCACTCATCTGACTTCTACTCCTACTCATTCACTGTGCACGCGGCTCGGTTGTGGAATTCACTGCCACCTGACATTAGGGACTGCCAAACTGTTGCAGCCTATAAAAGAAGAGTAAAAGATCACTATCTTTCTACTTCGTCATAGTTGCATATTATTATGTATTTATTATTTTCCACTACATTGTAGTTTTAAGTATACATATATTTGAGTGATATTTATTTAAGAAGTATGTATGTAAGTATATTCTCTTATTGTATGTTAGAGAAAAAATAAAATAAAAAATATACACAAAATCAAAATAGCTATACACTAATATAAATACTTATATATTTATATTAGTGTATAGCTATTTTGATTTTGTGTATATTTTTTATTTTATTTTTTCTCTTCTACATTTACACACGTTGTCTACATCTCTATATCTACTTTCCTATCGCAGGTATGCCGGAAGAGATTTCATTAGAAATAAGCATCACCTTTGTACGTATTTTTCTGTTCCTTTCTTCTTGTCTGTTTATATGTGTGTACATAAATTGTTAAATAAATAAATAAATAATATAAAAATAGTATGGAATAAACAGATTACAAAGAAAAACAGAAAAAAAAAAATCTAGTTAATAGTATTTTCTCGAGCTTTAACATAACAAGATCCAAGAAACGACTTGATAATTTAATTGGTAATACGCAGAAACTACTAACTCACTTGCCACGAAATCAACAAAAGCTGAAATTCAACATCAACGTTACTATTCGTAGAATTTCTAAAGGGTCAAACGAATTGTTCAGCGATCCAAACACATAACACAACAACACGCCTGAATACCTCGAAGTGGTAGACACCTTGGTAATTATGTGTACTTAATACTCCCGCATTTCGCCAGTTCTCCGATCAACCAAGAATTTCCTATTTGAAAAGCCCAATTACATTTTGCCCGTCCTGGAAATCGAATCCAGGACCAACTAAACCAACGAGGTATTCAAACAATCAGTAACTTAATAAGCCCTAAAGTACTCGTTAGTCCTTTTCAATTTCAGATCCCGTTTTAATTATGCAATAGTTTAAATTCGTGTCTGAATGCGGAGTTTTAGTTCGCAGTTTGCTCTTAAGGCGCTACCCCGAGCAAAACCTCGCGATAGTGCGTTTTACAGAGGCATAAATTAAGAGAAATAAAATACATCTAAAAGCACATAATTCTATCATCACATTGCACGTTCTTATTTGTTTTATGTGTTATAAATAAATACATTTAAAAACTCCTCTTAAAAAATTACTAAAAGTATTTATTGCATGCATCTTTTGCTAAAGGTGACGTTCTATTAATTCGAGGATTACTCTAATGGATAGATAATTTAAAAATCTAAATAATTCACGTTTTATTTTATTTGAAAAGAGCGCTTTTCTTTTTTTAATTAAAATTATTCTTATAATCGTCTGAATTCGGCGTGCGCTGTGAACGGGACAGAACGGCCCCGCCGACGCGGCGGAGCAGAGAAAGACAGAGAAGGACCGAATGATCAAGTTTGTTCGCTAAGGGAAGCGCCTTAAGAGGACGTATGTATAACGGTCAACTAGCGCCACTCCTTAAAAAAAATTGGCTGTCTGTAAAGTTGGTTTACGAACGATAGTTTAACGTGACAACGTCATAACAAAACATTGATGCGGCGCAAGCGTACAATGAGCGTAACGGGACAATGAGTCATTCTTTTTCTTGCATGCAGCCGGCGTTCATCGATTTATTAGACGTTGTCACGTCAAAATATTATCTCATGACTGAGAAGGAATAATGAAAAACGGCTCAATAAGGAAGTGTGTCTAGAATTTTCTAATACCTTATAAAGTTTCATATTGAGACATTGGCCGCTTTTCTTTAGATCGAATTTGGTTGCTTCGTGTCTCAATATGAAACGTTATAATAGGTATTAGAAAATTCTAGAAATCTAGACACACTTACCGAAGTTCCTTATTGAGCAGTTTTTCATAATTCCTTCTCAGTCACGAGATAATATTTTTTCAAGGGAGTGGTGCTAGTGGACCGTTGTACACCCTCTTAAGACCTACAGTAAACTCGCGTAGTTCAGTATCAAAACAGCTCGCCCTGAGGTCCGTCCAACAAATTGAGTGGTAAGTGTGAGGTGTATCGGATTGAAAGAAAGAAAAGAAAGAAAAATAAGTTTATTTGTCACAGACACACGTGCATACAAAAAGATAATTAACTTGAGTAGGTAGGTATACAGAAAAATTAAAAAAAAAAAACTAAATAGATCTACATTCCAATCACGAGCACAAAACCAAAATAGTCGGTAGCTGCACGTCATGACTGTGACAAGAAGGCTTCCACTCAGCATGATGCTGTGCTATGAGGGACCCACAGCACAGCGCTGATTTTCAGTGGTTACCCGGAAAAGACATACGGAAACCAAGTCAGGTTTAAAGAATTGAACATAAATAGGCAACTAAATAAAATAAAACAAACAGAATATAATCTAACTATACAACACACTTTCTTAAAACACTCCACTTCCTTCACTAATTTCACTTTCTTAGTAAGGTTACGATGTGAGCTGTTGTTATGTTTGAACTTTGATTATAACATAGCATCACGCCTGTATTCTCCGAAGGGTTAGGCAGAAGTGTACCAATAGTACACCTACATTTTGCCAGTTATGTTTAAGTCCCATGTAATAGGGGGCGAGCCTATTGTCATCAACCGGGCACAAATCCAGATTCCAGGGTGCTACCGAAAAATTCCAGATGGAAATACCCAATAACACTTTGACCGACCTTATGCTCAGCAGTATATAGCGCTTGCGACCACTAGACCAACGAGGCAGTCCCTTGATTATTGTAGGTAATAACGTTTTCTGATTTCCTATTCATTTTTATCAGGGTTCCGCTTTTTTTTTATATGGCATTTCAGGGTTAACCATGAGAGGTTGAGACTCTTTAACCGGTCTTTTCTGTGGTTGCCTTAAGCTCCTAAAAACTTAAAGCCTCCAGCCAGAGCGTAGCCTAGTAGCATTTTTGTTGGCATTTAGTTGGGCCACTTACCTCTGTAAGTGGCCCAACTAAATGCCAACAAAAAATGCTTTTTTTTTAACTAGAGCATTTCAGAGTGTAACCACTAAGGTTCCGACTCTTTAACCGGACTTTCCTGTGGCTGCCTTAAGCTCCTAACGAAACTTAATGCCTCCAGCCAGAGCGTAAAATACTTATAAACTAAACGAATGCGCGCTAAGGGCACCCCCTGTGGGGTACGAACCTCGGCTTAGGGCAGAGTCGGAGGGAGAGGGTTCCGTAGTCAATAAAGAACCCTTATAGTTTCGCCATGTCCGTCTGTCTGTCTGTCTGCCTGTCCGCGGTTTAGTGAGAGACTTAGTACTGGAAAGCTGTAATTTGGCAAGGGTGGTATATTAATCACGCCGACAAAGGATAAAATAAAATCTTGGTTTTGAAATCGTTATATTATGATATATTTTTTTCTCCTCTATCCCATGCATGGTGGGGGGTATTATTAGATAGGTCGATAAAAAAAAATAAGCCATTTTGCGATTCAGGGATTCTGTTTGCGTAATATTAAGCTTTTTAAAAGTGCTAACCGCCAGCTAAATGGATGTTCTTGGATCTAGTAGGCTTTACAAGACTACGAGTCAACCAACTTACGCTTGCAGTTGGAATGAACATGTACTTCAACTACAATGTTAAGTTTGTTCTTGGTATAAATTCCTCCCAACTACGGAACCCTTCATTGTGCGTGATCCGACACTCACTTGTTTCTTCTGTAAATGTTACGATGTATCTTTCAAATTGTATTGTTTTGTCGTTGGATGCTATTTGTTATTTCCGCATCTGGATTTTATACGAAACCAATATATTGTCATCGGTAAAAGCATCTTTCGAAAAGAAAAATTGTGAAATAAATAAATGTGGTTCTGAAATAGGTATACAAATTTATCTATAATCTATATATATAAAAATGAATCCCTATTTCCCTTGGTCACGGCATCACGCGTGAACGGCTGGACCGATTTCGCTAATTATTTTTTTGTTGTGTTTGTTATTGTCAGGACAAGGTTCTTATGTAAGAAAAATTTAAGAAAGTTAAAAAAAAAAATGTAAGAAAACGACCATATTTACATTTTTATTGTAATAATAAGTAGGTAACTCTATCTTCTAATGTAACTTTATGGCGTTTGACATAACGTGTCAGTCATCATTTGGTAGGTCTGAGAATAGATTTTACCAAAAAAAATAAAAAAAAATAAGGTTTTAGTTAGGTAGGGTAGGGTAGGTAGGGTTGGTAGGGTAGGGTAGGGTAGGGTAGGTAGGTGGGTAGGGTAGGGTAGGGTAGAATAGGGTAGGGTAGGTAGGTAGGGTAGGGTAAGGTAGGTAGGGTAGGGTAGGATAGGGTAAGGTAGGGTAGGGTAGGTAGGTAGTTTCCTTTGCGCGTAGACAAACTGCCACAGTCAAATAGCTTTTGACAGAACGAAGTCTGTCGGGTCAGCTAGTAATATTATAAAGATAGAGAGCGTAAATTTTGTGAGTTCGTGTATACGTGGAGGGTAATCTCCGGAACCCCAACTTCTATTTCAAAAATACTTCCACCATTTGAAAAGTACATTATTCCAGATATATAGGCATTTAGAGGTATGAGGAACAGGGTGTAAAGTTCACTCGTACTCTATAGTAAAGGGAGGATCCTCCGACCAGACGGGTATTGTGTCTGGTGGGCAACTGCCCAACGGTTGATGTCCGTATGTGGTATATATGCTAGTCGCGCGGTAAACTCTGATAGCGCGATGCAGGATTTGTGACGTCAGGTCTTTGATGCGTAGTTCGCATGTGGCGCTGTTGATACCGCCACAGGCATATAATGCCAATACATACAAAAATAAGTACCTACTTTAATAATAGTAATAGAATATTATCTTGATATCATGCAATCCTAGTACTTACTTTTTGTTAGGTTACTGTTCAGAAGTAGTGTACAACGCAACGTGTTGTTAACAGAAGTCTTCACACGTAGATTGCACCCGTGCAAAGTCGAGGCGGGCGCTAGTAACTTCATAAAACGACTCCGAGTGAAGCTTTTTCTTTGTAAGGGTCAATTTATACTAGCGCAGAGTCGAAGGGCAGCGAAGCGTCAATTTAAAGGATAACACAGCAAATTCACCCTTATCTCTACAACTTAACGCGCGCGCACCAATCAGCGTTGGTTGCGCTCCGACGCGCGAGTTTTGTCGAATGCGCGCGAATTCGTGCGTCTTTTTTCTTATCTTAGAAGAAATATGTGTATTATGTTGTGGAGGTAAGGGTGAATCTGCTATTTTAAGTTTCAGATTGACGCTTCGATGCGATTCGACTCTGCTCTAGTATGAATTGACCCTAAGCTATCAAGCCCGAAATCTAACTTTTGCCAAAGTGTTACACAAACTCGCTTGTGTTATGTTTACAACCACAATTTGTGTGTAAGAGTTCAAAACGCTGCTATAGGTATTATACAGGGTGGAAAAAAAAGACCGTGGTTGGAGGAAAAGTACCCTTAATATTGATGATGGCAAATTTTACTGAAAGGAAACATTCCTTTATTTTCAAAAATAAATAAAACTGCATTGCGATCGATTCCTTTGAAATAACATGGTATCTTTAATTTAAGATACTATGTTTTTTAAAAGGAATTGGTCCTTATGAATGACTCTTTCGGGTGGTATCATAACATACAGGATGTTTTTTTTTCACATTTCACCGGTTCTATTCCCGGCTCAAGCAGGTGATTTTTCAAAAAACTTTAAATGCAGTTTTAATTATTTTTGAAAATAAAGGAATGTTTCCTTTCAGTAAAATTTGCCATTATCAATATTAAGGGTACTTTTCCTCCAACCATGGTTTTTTTTTCCACCCTGTATACTTCGACGATAACGTGGGTTGTAAACCAGGTTTTAAGATTCTTTGCTCACCGTCGAGTTCCATTTTTACTGTTGATCAAAAAAGAGTGTTTATTTCATGATGCAGTATAATTTACTGACCCTCTCTCTCTGTCTTAGCAGTTATGTGCACACGTTATGTGGATAACAAAGTTTTGTTTCCTGCTATATATATATATTATATATAACTACAACATAGTTTGTTTACTATCGTTACAAAGAAAGAGTACTTTACTTCCTCTCACACTCGTGCACGAGACAGTGAGCTCTTATACTTTAGCACATGTAATCGTAGAACTCGCTCAATTTCCCGACTACAATGAAGAGTACTTCTTATATTTACTACGCATTTGCTGCCCAGTTCAAAAATATTTTCATGTAAGCCATAAATTGTTTGGCAAATTTACATACTTAGATTTGGTGTCGCTAGTCGGGTCCTGGGCATGAACAGAAGTCATCTATAGCGACTGCTCGAATGTGAGTTGTAGGCACATGAACGAATAGTTTTTGACATATATGCTGGGTGTTGGGCAGCGAATGGGTTCATGCAATCTCTTTAAATATTCTGTATCGCAATTTCCTACGTTTATTCGTTACCTAATAAACATCTGCTCCCTTCTTTACGTAGGCGTTTTCGAGCCGCGCATTCGCTCAGCGTATTGTAATGAGGAAATACTGCCTCACTTAAGGGGCCGTGCACGAAATCGACTAATTTTGATCAATTTTTTTCATCGTTTGTGTTTTCTACACACTGTGTCTACATTTCTTATCCAACTTTCCTCTCGCAGGTCTGCTGGAAGAAATTTCTTTTGAAATAAGCAGTACCTTTGTGCTCTTTTATGTTAATATATTGTCCTGTCAACTATTTTGTGTGTACATAAATAAATAATAATAATAAAGGAAAAAATAATTTTAAACAAAATTATTTGTCATTTGTAAAGTCATGTTCTTTGTTATGCATGTGGCTGAAAGGGATTTTTCAAATAAATTAAGTACTCGTATTCACGAAAAATCACTTATATTAGCAACAAGTTTTCCGAAAAATTACGCGAGACTGTTTGATTATCTTTCTATAAGAAACTACTTTTGATTTTGAACATTAAATAATATCATCAACATCATTATAAATATGGTCTACTTGAATGTGGCTGAATCACTTTTTTCAACTTCCATATAAAATATAGCAAAAACATAATATTGAAAACATCTTCTTTTTTTTTTAACCCAATCAGTAATATATTTTTTTCCTATTATGTAGCAAATTATGTCAGGAAACACATTAGTTTTCAGCGATCCTAGAAAAATAAACAAAACTGTATTTAATGATTATACAATATCTTCATTAAGTAAATCAATGGCGAAATAAACTATATTTTCGAGAGCGCAAAAAGGATGAAACTATTAGCAGGTGCTGTGTCTGACTCGAACTCTCGAATGATTTAGCACCACGAAAACTGTGCTTTTATAGTCACGTCACACAGACTTAATGTTTCGATTATTTCAAACGTTCTCACAAATAAATAAGAAATTGACAAAAGAGAGTTTTTTTCGTACACGGAGCCTTGACGCGGATCTAAGAAATGAACCAGATAAACCGTCGTATTATACAAGCACTTAAACTATCTTCCCAACCTATCTTATCGCAACAAAATCACGAGCGAAATGATATCGTTTAAAAGACAAATCGCAAAGATAAATATGTCCCTATTCTGAATACACGCAGGATAACCCACATTAATTACGTACGAGACAAAAGGGACCAAGCTGGGCCAGACAAACTTCAGAATTTTCACTGAAATTATCTTACAATACACCTATAGAACCATAAAACATTTTTACGATGGTCGTATATAGAAGGATATTAAAAATGTGGACCATTTTTTTCCCTTTTTGCGTCCTGGGTGTCGCTGGAAATAATTCCCGTGTAGTGATTCTTTTCCAACACTCGAGTGGCAGAATTGATATTGAATGAGGATTATAAAATTCAATAACTTGAATAGGATACTTCGAGCTATTGGTTATTGCCTGTGGAGATAATGCACAAATCTCTGAAATTGCTGAAACGTGAGTTGGCAGAACTTCGAATGAAATCTGAAGTGAAATTTACAGCATTTTTATTATTATTACTGTAAAATTTTCAATTGAAATCTTATGAGATTCTAATGTTTCAATTCGATGTGACCTTTAAGGAAATAATTGACTTCTTATTGCCGTTCTTTGACCCTCGGCATAGAGACTGAGTGCAAACATCAGTCCTTTCCCTCGTCAGGTTTTATCGTTTGTTTGGAAGGGATCAAGCGGCACTCTGAAGATAATTCACCTAATGTGTAGACAGGCTCTTAGTTTCAGCGAACTGTAATTGAATGTGGCCTACATCTAGTGTTTCTGTGTTATTAAACCAAAGCGTCGTCAACGTTTAATGAAGACGTTTTAGTTATTCATGGACTTATAGTGCGGACTAACACATCCTTTGATCCCACGTTAGTTATTATTAATAAAGTGTTATAACCAGGCCAATAAATGCTGCATAATGATATGCTTGACACACTCCAACGGCTGTCAATTGTCTGTTATCTAATTACACAAATCCTGATTGAGCTATATTCTGTGACGATATTTAGTAATGTATGATAGATGTGATTATTCAGTTTCAGTGTTGAGTGGCGACCACCCGTGTCGGGATATATGCACTCATTAGTCAACTCGCTCGGCAGGACCTTTATTAAGGTGAAACTAGTCGATACTTTTTCCATACAAATTTCGGGGGGTATTACTCCACTGTTTGATATTGTACATCCAAAGTTAAACATGTTATCGTTTTGTCTTATTGTTAATTTTGTCTGTATGGAAGCAGAATATTAAAATAAAAAGCCATTAAAAAGTTATGAGCCAACAAAGATTCGTTTTTCCTGCTAATTTTAACGCAACTTTGGGCGTAAATAAGTAATAAAAGAAGTGTAAAATCTCCAAAACAAAGTCCACTCCGACAAAACTCAACTATCGAAGATTACAATTAACTTTATTTGTAATTGATGTATCCAGTTGTTTTTTCATAAAACTCAACCTTCCAAAGGACTTTTCGTAACTTTTTACGCGCGCGGTTTACTATGAATTATCGTGCATTTCACTCAAAACACGATGACGAACACGATGCTAGGTGAGACAACGTGCTTTTTGGCCACGCCCACCAGTGAGTTCGAGCCCGCGACTAGTTGGCTCTTAATTGGGCTTTCTAGGAAACATCCGATGCTAATTTTAATTGAATTATGTTACGTTAAACATGTTAAAGGTTCTTACAAGAGACCCTCAACGGATTGTATTTATTTCTACAGTTCGCTAGTCCTACTTTACAAGGATGTTTTGACAGGCAACTTATTTTAACAAAAACCTAGTCTCACTGTACTGCAAAATGAAAATGTTAATGTAATTATCAGTTCATAACTGGGGTACAGTCAAACAAGCTATACGTATATAGCTTGGTTGAAAATACATATTTTTCAAACCATGTACGAAGACCGTAGTCTACGTAAATGGTTTTAAAAATATGTATTTTTGATGCAATAAGTTAGTAGGCTCGCGTATTTGCACTTTGATCGCGACCTACATTTGGGAGTGTATTGTCATACGGCGGAGCTTAGATGATGCATTTTTGTACAAAATCAATTAGACGTGATTTGAGTCGGACAACTTGCATTTTTATTTAGATTCATCTCCGTTGAGCATTCATTGACGTTCTTTGCATTTTCATGACATTTTCTGCATACTTGCATTGACTTTAATGTTTGGTTAACACAGTGTAAGCTATTTGGTCGGTATACCTATAGGCAAAACTATTTTTACTGTATACACATAATACCTTTTTAAGCATAAGAGAGTGATGTAAAATAATTGACTACTCAGCACGCTCAACATTGCAAGCTAGCTGTCTGCATGTATGCCAAATAGCTTGTTTGACTGCATGTATTACATTTATGCAGAGGTATTTGTGAGCATACCTCGCAACACATGTGAATGGAAATTCCTGACAGTACACGGATGACAAAGATATTAGACCGTGTAGCCTTCCTATGTAATTACTATCCATCGGATCAGCATGTCTACACTGTCTGTCTGATCTGTCCTTCAATTCTCTAATCCTTGAATGAATGAATGAATGAATATATTTATTTATTAAACACAGGTACATATGTACATTAGGTCTTCAGTACCTAACAATTCAGTTGACTCTTTTATGTTTTGCCAGCGGCGTACAGTATGATCTTTAGGGCCGTCCATTAATCACGTGATGTTTTTTTTTTTTTTTTTTCATTTTTTAACCCCCTCTACCCTTGGTGATACTTGGTGAGGTTTAAGACTACCCCCCTCCCCCCACCCAAAATCACGTGTCATTTTTAGTACCTACAAAGAATCTTAATTCCCTTGTGATATTTCGTGATTTTTGCCAAACCCCCTCCCCCTTTCGAGCCTTACGTGATTAAAGGACGGCCCCTTTCCACGTGAGTTTGTTGTTTATCATTAAGCCTAAAACATTTGTACTGTTTACTTCTTCTATAAAGATTGCCCTTTAGTTGATATTTAGTTTTCTAGGTGGATTTTTTTATAAAATTGCATCTTTTTTGTCTTCTGTAGATTAATTACTTATTAAATTATTTTAATTTAACCATGAATGTGATTATGTCATCGAGTGTATTATTAATGTCCTCTTCGTATGTACATCTTCACACTAGCTTCTGCCCGCGACTTCGTCCGCGTAAAATTTCGGCTCCAACCCACCACGTCGCATCGCATCGCTCGCTTGCGCAATTACTTCGTTTTCGTTTAGCGTTCTTTCTGACTTTTTGTCGATTTGCTCGGCTCCTAAGGGTCGTAGCGTGATGATTAATAGCCTATAACCTTTCTAAAGAATTGGGCTATCCAACACTAAAATAATTTTTCAATTCGAACCAGTAGTTTCTAAGATTAGCGCGTTCAACCAAACAAACGAACTCTTCAGCTTTATAATATTTGTACAGATTTTATTATCGCTGTACTATCGTCCGCGAAAAGGATGGCGCACTGTTTGTGGTAAGCATATCAATTATACAATGTGTAACTAAATTAATGCGCATTAGAAGAGTAGGTAGTTTTTCAAAATCGTTTGCTGAATCGATTTCTGACATTTTTAATATACATAATTATTTATTTATTTATTTATTTTATTATTTATGTACACACAGTTAAATACATAGAGATACGATATCATTATAATTTCAGTACAAAGGTACTGCTTATTTCTTAAGAAATTTCTTCCAGCAGACCTGCGAAAGGAGAAATGAAAAAGAAATGTAGACAAGAGTGTGTGAGAACTGGAAGAGGAATTATATTAATATAACTTTTTTATAATAGTTATTATAATTGCAGGCGGTGACAGACCAATAACCTGAAATGGTGTAATTTTTGTTTGTCTCCGACTGCAATACCAACATTCTATAGATTATAAATTTATAATGCTTGTTTTTCTCTTTTCAGTTATGT
The DNA here is from genome assembly GCA_947523025.1 of Dryobota labecula. NCBI lineage: Eukaryota > Metazoa > Arthropoda > Insecta > Lepidoptera > Noctuidae > Dryobota > Dryobota labecula. Next base: position 9,193,339 of record OX383292.1, read on the forward strand.
TTTTGAAGTCGGGTTTTTTTTTATAATTTACTTTTTATTAGTTTTATAATATATAGCATGTAACAAAAACCCTGTCCGATCCTTATGAGTATTATTCAGCATCGTACTGCGTACCATACGTAAACATTTAATGTATTTGAGATTAACATTTTTCCCGAGTGAAAATAATTAAATAAAAAAATATAATAAATACGTATCAAAGGCAACACTGATCGCTCGACAAAGTTCACGTGTTAAGTTACCTACAGTAGCGCGCCGGTAGGCAACCAGTCGGCGACTAGCTGAAAGAGTGCCTACAACGCGGTAGCGGTATAATATTGTAGGGCGGTGTTCTTCGAAATAAAAATAGGTAAAAATAAAAAGATTTTGACGGCGGGTGAAGTGTTGTCAACTTATGAAAAATTGCCATATTCAGTGTGAAATATCGCATGGATTATTAAAAAAAAAACAATATATTTTGGTTTTTGTGAGTTACATTTTTATAACAATTTTTTCTAGTATGTATGTTGAACCAGGAATACGCCTTTATTGGATCGGACAGGGTTTTTGTTACATATTGTATATAGGTACAGGATAAGTTTTTAACCAGTGCGCAAATTTTTTTGGTGATTCAGTATCAGTAATAGAACACATTTTCATTATTTTTTCAATACTTTTTTTTGGTCCTACTTCAAATCAGTAAAATATGGATACAATCTATTCGTAATAATATCAATGGGCGAGCGCACAGCTGATAGGTACCTTCTACTGCGTTCCGCTTCACAGACCGCGCCGCCGCGCGCTTGCGCGTTGCGCGACGAGTATCTTTTATATCAGTATCAAAATAAACATCTTTCGTTAACGATAACTTAATTTTTTTGTACTAAGACATATCAAAATAAGAAAGAGGTGTATAATAAAACACGTTTATGTTTAATATGTCAAAATTTGCGCACTGCTAAAAACTTTTCCTGTATATAACGTGTAACGTTAAATGCGCAAAACCTCAGACACCCCACCTGATTATTAATTCAATGAACCTATTTCAGAGAGAAAAAAAATCATAAAAAAATTGTAAAGGTTTTATGTACTGTTTTAGTTTTACTGGTAATTCTGATCGTTTTATCGAGGGAGGGGTCGTCACCGGGCCGCTCGCTGCGCCGCGCTGACATTATTATTTGTATATCCCGCTTGAGAAAATTTAAATTTATTCGACAACAATTTGTGTTTGTTTACCTATTTTGGCGGGTTTGCGCATGTGATAGTTTGACCTATTAATAAATAGATACGATAACGTATCTAATGAAGGTTTTCTATGACCAATAAAAACAAAATAAAAAAAATTGTGGTTTAATTGATTCTGCTCGTTATTCTGATCAAACTATTTTCAGGTTTTGCGCATTTAACGTTACACGTTGTGTAAATATAAATTCAGAATTGTCTCATTACTAGCTTCTTACCCGACTGCCCCAGAAGGAGGGTAATTTATATTATGTCTATTTCTTTGGCACGCTCTGTAGCCTAAACGGCTTGATGGATTTTAACTTATGAGGTATCGTTAGATTCGTCTTAATTGTGGGAGTGACATAGGCTATATAATATTATATATTGCATCTGGAAATACAAAAAAAAGGAGGGGAAGGTTTTTTAATAAATAAATTACAACAATATTGCTATCAAATAAATATAAATAAAAGAAAATTATTTAAAAAAAAAATACGAAAAACCCGACTGCCAAAACACATAGCTGAACAGAGAAAAACATGCACTACCGTCCTTCTGAGGCAGTCGAGTAAAAACCAACCTCGTGCCCTAAGATTGAATGTGACTAAACAAAAATGTTTTTTTTTTTTGCTATATGACCATACGTGACAGTTAAACAGTTTCAACCTTCGTTAAGTTTAAATTTACTGGGAATTTTTTTCAAGCTTTCAAACAATTCAATTGGTAAAGCAATTATGAATTTTACGTAGATTAACAACAGTCGTTGCGGGTAGTCAGAAGCCCAAAAGTCTAACAACTACTCTTACCAAGGGGTATCGTGTTACCCAGTAACCAGGTTGTGTAGGTCAGATAGGCAGTCGCTCCATGTAAAATACTGGTATTCAGCTGCATCCTGATAGACTTAAGGGTCGACCACAAAAAAAAAAAAAATATTCAGGCCATATAACCTTACATAAAATAAAATTTCACAATACTGCAACAGAATATAATAAAATGACAGTACAATTAAAAATAAATGAAAGAGTGGGTACACATTATAAGGGTAGTTCTTCGAGGTCCCTCAAAACGCGGTCACACGGTCTTAATTCGTAACCTATTAAATATTCAGTCTTAGGACCAAATACAGATTAATCTTTATTGATATGTGTACATAATTTAAACATTGAACATCTAAAATTATTTATAATGTTTATAAAAAAAAATATCTAATGTCGAAAACGGGAGCAAAATCGGTGTTCTTCGCGCGTCACACTCTGTTCGCGCTCACGGCAAACTTTGATAACTTTTGTATTCAATTCATAAGCATATAATGTAATACATCAAATTAATCGTATTTAACTATGCATCATAATTATCCAATAACATTAATTTTATATCTTAAGTTACAATAGTTAATAGGCATTATGTCTCTGTCACACGATTTTGTTAGTTTCGAGAGCGCGCAACAAAACTGCACCTATCTTCCAAAAGCGCCAACATGTCGCTACACGTTTTAGCTGCGCGGACGCTCAGTAGTATCCCGGCTTCAGAGGGGGAGACACGTACGTTCATCGCTTCTAAACAAAAAAATACGAGGCTAGTTATTCTTTGAATATTTTCAAGTAGCCTTGGTCTAAAAACTTTCATGCGCATATTTTGAAGGATAATGCTTATAATTTTCCAACTCATTTTGGATTAAGGAATAAGATAGATCTTCGAGATTATTCCCAAGTACTTTGTTTGTTTATTTACCTATAAGTTTAATCGTAATTCTCAAAAATATGAAATTTTCGTAACTTTCGTGGCACAACTTTCGTGGTTATTTGTCCACGAAAGTTACATATCTCCATTGAATGATAACTTTAGATTACTTGTGACGCTGCAGATGCATTTACTCGATTATTGCGAAGCTCAAAAAAGGGGGTCATGTATTTGTATAAGTGTTTATGCATGTGTTTCAATTTTTTTCAAAATAAAATATTGAATAATAAATACCGAAAACAGTTAACACTATAATTGTTGATCTCAAATAAAAGTTGATTCATAAATAATAAGTCTTTTATTTTATAAATTGGAAATTTGAGAAAAAATAAGGATATGAAACTATATTTTGCCTGTAGAAAATACGTCTGTAACTTTCGTGCCGTGTTTCGTAACTTTCGTGGGCACAGAAATTTAAAAACAGAATATCTCTGTAATTTATGCACCGATTTACATAAAATAAAAAAAATATGTATTATTTTTAAATCGTTTTAAATGTGTGTACATTTATATGTAGATTATTCCAAAAGAAAAATTCGCCATGAAAGTTACGCGGAGAATACTTTTTGAAGAACAACCCATAAAGGGATTTACATAGTTGGGAAAAGCTTGGGCAGATTGACTATAATACAAAATGAATGCACACACTTCCAAAATAATTGAAGAAAACCAAACCATATACATATATAGAAAAAAGTCAACTTTTAGTAATACATAGTTTATGTGCCAATAGGTACAAGATAAAATAAATTACCCGAGAGCAAACGATACGATTCTCATCTATCACGAGTTCTTTTAGGAAAAGATCGCGAACGGTTTGATAACGGCGGCGCTTTCCTTATTGCCGACATTTTGATAAATAGGATATATAATTTATTAGGCTAAGGGGAGGGGTGCTTTGAGAGGCTGCTGCAGCTGACCCGAATTGAGAACATGCAGAACTTAGGGAAATTGACGAGTTGATGGCGGTTTGTTTGTTAGGTTTATGTTTTATTTGTCTGTTTTTAAGCTATTGCATAGCTTCTATCGCGGGCCTTGAGCGCGGGGACCGAATCCAGAAATTCCGTAACGGAAAAACCTCACGCTCCCCACTCCGACGGTTATTTTACTACACCAGTACCCTCTAGTGATCTAATAATTTCTGGCAGTTCCTTTTTCTGTGTACTGCGTATTTTATTCTTATAAATATTAGTTTATAAAATTATGATCTTCACAAAAAGTGATTGTTGATAGTGGGGTTTGAACTCACGACCAGTCGATTATGAGTACATTCAGTTCCCCTGTTGCACCGCAAGGCTACAATGACTTAATTAAAGCTTGCCAAATAGTTGATACCATTCCAGTTGAACAATTTTTAAACTGGACTAGATGGTTGGAAATGACTCATGTACATGGAATTTTTTCGCTGTCAAAACAGTTTGTTTGTTTTTTTTATTTAAAATTACTTTAGGTTCAACACTTTCGTCTATTTTAAAGTTGTTATTATGCTTATATTTGAATAGTATTTGACTTTTTTTACGTAGTTATACACTTTTACGACGTTCAGCACTTATTTATTTTGTTTTTAAGCTATTGCATAGCTTCTATCGCGGGCCTTGAGCGCGGGGACCGAATCCAGAAATTCCGTATATCAAAGAAAGTATATAGAAAGTATATCAAAGAAAAAGAAATACTGCATAAATAAAATAAATAAATAATTATAATTGTATAAGTTGATACAAAATGCTATGCAATAGCTTTACCGCGGCAGTCCCCGAGTGCCACACGTCTTTTTTTTTTTATAACTGCTTAAAGCCCGAAAGTCTGACAGCTAGTCTTACCAAGGGGAATCGTACTACCCTGTGTGGGGGGCGTCTACTTAAACTCAAACTCAAAGCATTTATTTCAATTAAACCATTTACAGGCACTTTTGAATTGTCAAAGAGACGGTCAGTTAGTCAGAAAGAAAGTTGAAGCTACGATGCCACATGCGAACTATGAATCAAAGACCTGACGTCACACAAATCCTGTATCGCGCAATCAGAGTTTACCGCGCGACTAGCATATATCGCTGCCTTACAACGAAAACCAATTAAATCGAGATTTTGACGAAAATGAATTATTAATGCCAAAGTACTTAAAATTTTGTGTTCTTTCGTCTGCGAAAACCCATTAATCGCTAAGTCTTATAGTTTCGCTGCTAGCTAATAAGATAACCAATTATTTCAAACATTTCCAAGGTTTGTTTTCAAATACAAAACATTAAGCAGATTATGTGACAATTATTGAAAATTTCATTACAAAGCAATAACTGTTTTTAATCTCAATATACATGTTTAAATAGAACATTTATTAATGTATGAAGTAATAATAACAATATAATACTACAAAGGGTATTTTCAACTCTATAAACTTTGTAATCGCGATATCTGCGTTTGCACTTTTAATGATTTAGTTGGTTTTCGTTGTAGGGCGACGATATACAACATGCCGACAATAACCGTCGGGCAGTTGCCCACCAGACACAACACGTTTTATGTATGTATGTATTTATTGTATATATGTAAATGGTACACCACAGACTACCTACAGTATTATCTCTCCTTCCCTCATAATCCATCCAAAGGTTGTCTTTAAAAGATCGCTTTTAGCGATAAGACTGCCCATTTTGATCCCTTTTTTAAAGTTTCTACATATAAATCTGTAATTTGTATGGTTGGCAATAAAGAGATATTATATTATATTCTATTCTATATTTTTCAATAATATATGATACCTAGCACATCGGTCGGTCGGTTTGTGTACGTAATAATTTTATGTGTATAAAAAAAGAATTATTTAAACAGAATTTGTGTAACCCCGATTAAAGGGTAGGTCCCTTTTATGACGAGGTTATAACAATATCACTATTGTATGGGCATTCTATGCAATACCATTGTGAGAGCTTTGCTATCTTAATAATAGTTAGTATTTTCTGACAGCAAAAATAAGAAAACCATTTAAATAAAATTCATAACCACTCATCATTTCAGCCGAAAGACGTCCACTGCTGGACATAAGCCTCCCCCAATTGAGGGGGTTTACCATAATCGCCACGCTTGGCAGGCGGGTTAGCGATCGCAGTATGGTGTTAAAAATGCATAGAGAACGCTGCTGCCCATTCTCTACGAGTAGTAAGTCCCTTAGTCGCCTTTTACGACACTTATAGGAGGAAATAGGATGGTGCTATTCTTTACGTCCGGCACTACACGGTACCACCACATAACCACTCACACAATATAATTTGTCAAAGTTACCAAATATATTATAAGTACTAAATATTACCAAACTTTTTCCAATCCGATCATAAAAAACAGAGAGAGAGTATTACCGTAATTATATGCAATAAGACATGGAAAACCTTTCAACTGGGATTGCGTAGCAAATAATCGGTTTAAAGTTTCTTGGCTTTAAAGAATAAGGTAGAATAGAAGAGGGAAAAAACAGCCAAGTGTGTGTCGGACCACACACAATGAAGGTTTCCGTAATTAGAACAATTTTATCCCAAGAACAATCTTAACATTGTAGTTAAAATACATGTTCTCCCATGCACATCGATATACGTGACGGTCAATTCTTCATTTGATATGTCACACGGTACAGTTTACAATACTTTTTTAAATAAAATGTTCTAATTATTTCCACAAAAGTGAATGCATGAATCAAAATTCATTTATTTACGTTACACGTTTGTGTTTGGGTCACAGAAATTCATATGTGTACCTACCAAATTGCAACTTAATCGGTCCAGTAGGTTCGAAGAAAATCGGCTGTGATCGACGGACAGACGAGTGATCACGAGTGATCCTTAAGGGTTCCGTTTTTTCCTATTGAGATACGGAAACCTAAGAATTAAACTTCTACAATGCTGCAACATTTATTACGAAATATACTTATTTGCTACATCTATACAACCCAAAGCACAGCTTGTTAGTTAACTCTGCGCTCCCTTCTCACTCATCTGATACAAACTCTAACCTTTCAAACGAACTTGATCCATTTCTTTTTAGGAAAGCACCTGAAAAAAAAAAATACATCGCACTAAGTATCACAGTTAAGACTGGGTATCTAGATTAAAAAAAAAAAAAAAACAAGTCAGTAGTAACAACATTACAACACAGACAGACAGGCTTAGAGAAAACCTAATGATTTTAATTCTTAAGATCGGGCAATTTGTTATTGGGGTTTTCAATAACAAATTGCCCGATCTAAGAATTGAACCCCAGGACCATAATCAGCAATCACGCGTGTGACCACTTAACTCAGTACTAATTACTTTATCTATTACTTTTGACCTACTACTCCCGATGAATGACTACTGATGAAACATACCTTGAACATTATAACTCCTTTCTTTGAAGAAATTAATGATTTTTTCAGGTGTCCGTTGCCAAACGAGTAGCAATATTAGTCCAGTAGTTACTATCACAATTATCGGTAACCAAATAAATATTCCATGTTGTTGCATCCTGAAAAATAAAGACGAAAAGTTAATCGATTTTAGTTTGAGTGTCTTGAAATGGTACTGAAAGCTAACCAACTATCAGTATAATGTTGCTGTGTCTCAAGGATTATTTTTTCTGGGAGGGGCGGATGGGAAATAAAATCAACAATAACTGTTAGAAATAAACTTGAAGAATCGTATTTCAAGTTTATTCCTACAAGTTCAAATATGTATAGGAAGTACCAAAGTCAAATAGTCAAAGTCAAATAATTTATTTCAAATAGGCACGAAGATGCACTTTTGAACGTCAAAAATTACATGAATAGTTAATTGATTCTAGTTGCGCCTTCCAAAATGTAGTTATGTATGGAGAAGAATGGGCAAGAAACTCCATACTTACTCTTTTAAAATGTTAACAATAGTTTGTATACATTAATTAATATTTATAGGTGAAGACTATGTATCTAGAATAAAAAAATAAAATAAAATAAAAATTTCATCAAAATTACTTGCCACAATTGGTAAAAAGAATGAAAAGTGAAGTAATAACAGAAAAATTAATAAATGCGATAGGTACATGGTGCTCACATATTTACAAACATTGTATATGATTTCCCAAAAAAAATAAAAAATAAAAACAAAATATAATAAGTCAGTGTGTGAGTTAAAATATTAATCACAGAAAATAAAATTAATATCATAAAAATTATAAATTATACAGTTAAATTAGCAACCAGTTTGATTTTGTCTAGATTCCGCTCTCGCAAACGCTAATTATCATCTTTTATTTGGAAGTGTGTGAAAGGGATGCAACGAACAAAATTCGCAATTCCAGCCAGAAATAGGCAAGAGTTTCACTCATGTTCTTTCTGTTATTTTATTCATATGTTTTAACAACTCTGATAATGTGATTTGCTTCTAGGTATGTACTGTGATGGAATCTCCACAGAACACAAAAATACCGTTGGGGGGGGCACGTACTCCCGTGCCCCCCCCCCCCCCTCTTAAATCCGCCCTTTCTGTGTCTGATACGATCTGAATATGCTGGCCATTTATGCACAATACGAAACGCTAATCTACTATATAAAAATAAGTCGGGTTTTCCTTCCTGACGCTATAACTCCAGAACGCACGAATCGATTTAACCAATTCTTTTTTTTTAATGTTCGTTGAAGTCCAAGGATGGTTTTTACGTTTTGTTTTTTTTTTTTTTATGGTTTTTACGAAAAATTAGGGTAGGGTAGAGTAGGGTAGGGTAGGTAGGTAGCTAGATAGGGTAGGGTAGGGTAGGGTAGGGTAGGTAGGTAGGTAGGTAGGTAGGGTAGGGTAGGGTAGGTAGGTAGGGTAGGGTAGGTAGGTAGGTAGGTAGGTAGGTAGGTAGGGTAGGGTAGGGTAGGGTAGGTAGGTAGGGTAGGGTAGGGTAGGTAGGTAGGTAGGGTAGGGTAGCGTAGGGTAGGGTAGGTAGGTAGGTAGGTAGGTAGGTAGGTAGGTAGGTAGGTAGGGTAGGGTAGGGTAGGGTAGGTAGTTAGGTAGGTAGGTAGGTAGGTAGGTAGGTAGGTAGGGTAGGTAGGTAGGTAGGTAGGTAGGTAGGTAGGTAGGTAGGTAGGTAGGGTAGGTAGGGTAGGTAGGGTAGGGTAGGGTAGAGTAGTGGAGTTTATACTGTAGCTTTTGACAGAACGAAGTCTGTCGGGTCAGCTAGTTAGGTATAAATTTTGCATGCTCTTTTTCTAAAGAGCGTGCAAAAATACCTATTTTGGTAGGGTTGGCACAGGAGATAAAACTAAATAAACAGAAAGTTAATTAGCTTACGTGTTTCAATTTATAAACATCATTATTCAATCGCTAATAGGTCGGTATGTATTACCTACGTATTAACATAAACGCCAGTCGCCGGGATAATAGTAAAATTCGTGTTCAGCCAGCTAAGACAGCGCTACTGTATAAAAGCGATGTATGCAGAGCGCCAATAACTTATAATAATATCCCTAACTGTGTTAAGAAATTAAATATAGACCAGTTTAAGAAAACATTAAAAAAAAAAACCCAATTACCTATTATAATGTTAATGAATTTTTAAATGATAAATCGCTCTGAAGAAACTAACTACTAATCTATTCTATTTATTTTGAACCGCATGGCTATTGACTTATTTATTTTAATATTATTGTTAATATTGTTTATTTATTTTTATTGTTCATTGTATCTTAATTTTGGATTCCTATTGTCTTTCGACCTAATTTGTACACCAGCCATGGTCAAACATGTTGATCCAAAAAATACTTTGTGACACCTATAATAAGCATTAACCATGTATATTATCTACACATGTTTGGCAAATAAATTAATCTGAATCATCTGACATGAATTGTTAAAAAAAAGTTACCAAATAGTCGTTATTTTTGTTCTTGAACGCACCGTTTACGAGATAGATATACCGATTCTGTGCCACTTACTATAAAACCATTAAACCATTTACGATCAATACCAAAACTGTTTTGCACCACCGGGCTGAGTTTTCTTTCGATGTTCAGGTATGAGGTAAGTACTACTTATTTAATATTTAAATTTAATTAATGTCATAAATGTCTAGCTCAATTCTAAATTGTCAATAGTATTTTGGTAATTGTTTTATGTTATTTATATTTTACTATGGGTATTATCTTGCAATAAATGATTTTTATTTATAGACAGGGCCTGATTTGAGCACAATTAGCTTATCATTTTTTTTTTTCAAACTAAAATTAATCAATAATGAACACACTAAAACTTACCATAACTTTTCTATCGAATCTCCCGAAGTGACAGTAGTATTCGCATTATTGTCAACAACTCTCTCTGTAGAACTGCTGCTGCTCACAAAATATGGCACGGGAGTATTCGTTTTTGGTGTTCCTGTAGTTTCAGTGTGATTGTATGTACTCATCGTTTTGAATGGATCCTTTGTTGTCGTCGTTGTGTCTTCATTGCTACTTGTAGATATTTGTTCTTTTACGCATGTGTCGTTCACAATGTTGTATCCAGAGTCGCATCGGCACGTGTTCGGAGCGACACAGATGCCATGCAAGCAGTCTCCTACACATACAGGTACACAGGCATCTTTAAGTTTCATGTAACCGGCATTACACACACACTCTTCAGGGTGTTTACAATAGCCATTTATACAATTTGATTGACATATCGGCTTACATACTTGTCCACTGAAAATTGAAATACATAAGTTCATTACTACATTTAAGTCAATGAAAGACATAGGTTACCCAGTAATGATAGCTAGGTACATAGTACTCACACCTGTGTGCTATGCAGTTATATTTTAAAAAGTAGATTGAGTTTTTAAGTACAATGCAAAGATAGTCTTACAATCTACAGCAGCTCTACAGTATCTTCAAATGATATTCAATTAGTTGTGGTGACTTGAAGTTTAACCTCTACTGCATAGAAGCTAATAGTGCCGTCTGGTACTAGTATCTGTACCCACAGATTGCATCGAGAAATAAGGCAATTTGCATTCGGTAAAGAAAATAGTGTGAAATTATTTACTTACATTGTGTGTTCAACACAAATGTGGGAGTGAACTTCGACTAATGCGCAGGCTATTATTAAAAAGTAACTCACAGAATTAACTAACATTTTTTTTTATTTTAGGCACGCGTGTCAAGGATCACAACGCACAATCAACTACAATATTAACTGAAAAATAGGTATGTTAAAAAAACGTTTCAAAATGATAATGACAAACCACATATCCGGCGTGCGTAACCCAGTGATAACGTGGGATAATTTGAGATTGTGGGATGCCCCCAGCTACATGGACCGACCTTAAACACGTGGCTGGGACAGACTGGATGCGGAAGGCGGAGGACAGAGTGTTGTGGCGCAGGCCGAGCTGATTGAATTGAGTTATATAAAAATTCTCTATATTGATACTTATTTTACTTTATTATTACATTTCTAACGCGGATTACCATACTGGCCATGTGTCTTCTGGCCTCACGAAAATTTTCAACATTTTAAGACGCAGATATATGCCAGTGACCTTGAGTGGTTAGCTTGCGTGTTCTGTACTGAGCTCACGCAACGCATCGTACGTCCAGCCAGTATTAATAGGACTCGCCCATCCAGGAGCGCTTTCCCAAATAAGACGCATTATCAACTTATTATACACAAAACAAAAGGTGTTTTAATAAAACACGTATACTAAAAGATCAATAGTTAAATCATCTTTAAAAAGGTGAAGATTTCAGAAAAATACGCTTGATAGATTTTGCGTAATTCTCAGTTTTTTATCCGCGTTAGACATAACTTTACAAATTAATTTCACTGTGTACTATAAACATAATCTAAAATATTCATATATTAAGTTATTAAAAAAACATTGCATCATTCAGTCTTTCGAATCGGGGGATGGCCCTTTGAAGAATATAGACATACTAGCTTTTGCCCGCGGCTCCGCCCGCGTGGATGTAGGTTATCGCGTAAAAAAGTAGCCTATGTCTTTCTCCATATCCCAGGCTATATCTCTGCCAAATTTCATGACGATCGGTTCAGCGGTTTAGGCGTGAAAACGTAACATACAGACAGACAGATAGACAGACAGACAGACAGACAGGCATACAGACAGACAGACAGAGTTACTTTCACATTTATATTATTAGTATAGTATTGATGAATTTCATACGATTTTTTTTGTGAATTTTTTCACCTATGCACAAACACAAACACTTATGCACAAACACACACACATACACAAACACCCATACACCAACACACACATACAAATAAACAAACACCACAAACACCCATGCACAAACACCTATGCACAAACACACAAACACCTATGCACAAACCACACACACACAAACACCCATGCAAAAACACACACATAGACAAAAATCCATACACAAACACCTATACAACACACACACACAAGCACAAATACACACAAACACCCATGCACAAATAAACAAACACCTATGCACAAACACAAAAACACATATGCACAAACACATATACATACAGAAACACCCATGCACATAAACCAACACCCATGCACAAACACACACATATACACTAATACCCATGCATAAACACCCATGGACAAACACACACACATTCACAAACACCCATGCATAAACACACAAACACCTATGAACAAACACGCAAAAACCTATGCACAAACACACAATACCCATGCACAAAAACACAAATACCTATGCACAAACACACAAACACCAAACACCCAGGCACAAACACACATGCACAATCACACACATGCTCAATCACACACATACACACACAAACCCCCATGCCCAAACACACATAACAAGATAAATATAAAAGAATGAGCACCATATTTTCTTTTTAAGATTATTTGCAATTAGTCCTCGGACTATAAGCGAATTCGTTGCTTGTCAAATAGCGTTGTGGTGGAGCAGCCAGTGCTGCGCCTCCCAATTAATGAAGGTGGTTCTATTTCAGCCTTTTTACCACCGCTGTCGGGTTTAACAGTTCAGTAACTAGTGGGTTTGGATGCAAGGTTAGGCGTGCCTTGTGTTGTATTTTGTACCGCTCGATTTCAGAGTTTACTGAGGGCATTTGTAGATTGTCGTGGATTTCGTCGTTCCTAGCAAACCAAGGTGCATTTGCTATTGATCTTAGGATGCCATTTTGGACTCTTTGTAGGCAGAGTATGTTGGTTTTACTGGCAACGCCCCACAGTTGGATCCCGTAGGTCCATATTGGTTTAAGGACCGAGTTGTAGATGAGGAGTTTGTTGGCTCAGCTCAGATGCATTGCGAATGCCTCAGCCTTTTCCAAGTCAGTTTTGCCCAGGAATCTTGTGTTCTGATTGGAGGATAAGATTGTTGAGGCTTATCTAAATTTTTAGTAGCCTTCCAGAGCGAGTTCGCGCCAACCCCCGTAGGTGACATGAGCATCATTTGAGGGGATGTTTTGAAAAACGAATTATGACAAACTTTGTGTCTTACCGGTTAATCGCTTAAGAACGTATTTGTGCTGTGTTTCACGTTTATGAACTAAAAGAAGTAATTATTCATACAATTTAAATTCCCTCCTTTTCACCCCTTTAAAGCCCTTCTTAGAGCACGCCTACAATGTATGGAATGTAAATTTATTCTGACATAGATCAGTCCGTTACGGTTTTTTTTCCATACAATCTTTGACATCCCCCAATCTCCCCTTGTGCCAAGTTTAATGTTTATTAATAAATCAAGGAATAAGATATTTTAAACAAATCAAATCACCCCGTTTTACCACTTTACGGGTTGAATTTTCAAAAATCCGTTTTTAGCGCATGTTTACGTCACAATAACTATCTGTGTGCCAAATCCGTTTAGTGATTTGAGCTATGTATTGATAGCCATCAGTTTTTCCATACAAACTTTGACACCACCATTTATGGGGTAGTATAAAAAAAACTGAAATTATTAAACTTTATTATTTAATTAAATAAGCATTCGTGCCAAATTTCAAGTTTATAAACTCAAGGAATAAGATTTTTCAAACAAACGAAATCCCCCTTTTTACCCCCTTCCCCTTAAAGGTTGAATTTTCAAAAATCCTTTCTAAGCTGACGTCTTCTACTCTGTAACCTAATCTAATCTAACCTAATCTAACTATCCTAATCTATATCTATATCGATTCTTCCGGAGAAGGGGATGGGGGGGTTCTCCGGGGGAGGAGCCCGTAGCTAAATAATAACAGCCGCACAGGTCGATCGATCAGGTTAAGCTACACTTGCCGCGGTTGGTCTGTGGATGGGTGACCATTTTTACATACAGAGACCCGTCCGTGCCTTGGAAAGCACGTTAAGCTGTTAGTCCTTGCTGTCATTCGTAGATCTTTGACAGTCGTTACGGGAAGTCAGAAGCCGGAAAGTCTGACAACCATTCTTACCACGGTTGCCGCACTACCGAAAAATGCTATAACTCGATTTTGTCGCTTCCGGGAGTTGTATTTTTGATTATTGTATTTGTTATGAAGTTTTAGTTATTGCATTCTTGCTTACTGAAAAACCGAGTTCCTGAAGGATCAATAAAAAGTTGCTTAAGAGAGTTAATAGATTTCGATTCGCTGACTCCAAATATATAACTCAACGAATATATAGTTATATCAAACTACAGTTATATACGAAATCGTCCAAAATCGAGTTATTGCATTCTTCGTTAGCGCGGCAGAAGAGGTATCGTATTACCCAGTAACTGCGTTGTGGAGGTCAGATAGGCAGTAGCTTCCAACCATAAGCCTAAATAGTTTTAGTGATTTTTCTTCGAAAATTAAGGACTTTTAAACTTCATCCCCCTTGTTAACCCTTTGGGGGTGGAATTATCAAAAACGCTGAGACACGTATAAATTAATTTTCAATCGTTAGCTTAACAACAAAATTTGAAGATCCTAACTTCAAAATTGACGGACTTTCATATAAACTTTCATCCCCTATTTTACCCCTTTAGGGGTGGAATTCCCAAAAATAAATCCTTAGTGCATACTTAATCTTCACAAAGAACACACCCTCCAAGTTTCATGTTTCTAGGACCAGCGGTTTGGGCTGTGTGTTGATGTATCACCCAGTCAGTCAGTCAGTTTACCATTTTACATATATAGATGACACAACACGTTAGTAAAAATCGAACAACATAGGAACAAAACAATACATACATATAACACACAACACATACATACACACACATACATATATATACATAGGAATAAAAGAATAGTTAAAACTTAAACTGTTTGTTTACTGCATATTTTAGATTGTACTTCCACTATCAGAAACGATACTGTAAAAAAGATATATATTACACCGTTTTTATACATTTTGACTTTCGCATACACCGACCAATCAACTAGACAATAATAATAACTAAAATAAGACAAAAATAAATATAATTATTGTCTAGGTTAATGTGGGTTCAACGTGTGTGACTGTGTGAAGACAAAAAAATATATTTAACATCTGAGCGGAAGTAAAATGGCGTGATTATTCTTCTATGAGTAACGGTTTACGCAGAATAGAAAAACAAATACGATAAAGTAAGTTTCAAAGTAACTCTAAAACCTCATCTAGTTTTAAAAATATGATCTACGTGTAAAAGTGTTTGTACAAACCTACTTACAGATATAAAGTAATTTATCACTTAATAGTTCTTCCTGATATTACTAAACAGGTACGGTGGCCAGCACATCAAGTTACCACAAACGGTCAAATTTTCTCGTTCGATTTTGAACTCATTCATCAACATTTTAAAGTTTAAAATCTTTTGGAGAAATTTGACTGTTTCGTGTAGCCTGATGTACTGGCCACTGTACTTAACTACATACATGACCTGTCCTTTCATGTCTATTTTAACATAAATCTATGATTTAAAGTTGATCAACTGGTACCTACAGGTGTCATATAATATAAGTATATTCCATCCTGTACGTGTACAAAATGTCGCAATTTAAGTACCCGTTTTTATGATAAAATAATACAGAAGATGGTGAATCTAATCATTTGTGGTCTTCGTTCGTTTGTAAATTTTATTAGAATTGTGGCGGCAGCACACCAAAGGCGAACTACGCATCACACCATACGTAAAGTGACCATCCGTCCCGTTCTGAACGGGACCGTCCCTTTTTTCGGTTCTTTGTCCCGGTGTCCTCGAAAAAAAACCTGGGGACGCAAAATTGTCCCGTTTTCAGAAACCGTGCGATAATTGGCGGACCGGATATATAAATTAAAAATAAATATATTTAAAAAAATCATTTCAAGATTTATTCTTATTCAAAATGATCACCAGCAGCTGTATTAAAACAAATTTGTTATGCTGACAACTATAAAAATGACTGAAAATTTTTCTTGCTTTTCGTAACATATTTTTTAATTAATATAAAAATAAAAATAAATTTATTATTATTTTATTTATTTATTTAAATCACAATTATAACATCTTTACAGAGTCATCCAAGGCGATGTTATAAGTCACATGTCTACACAAATTTACAATAAATAAAATGACTTGTAAGTAAAATTGAAATGTTTCTTTTGTTTCCATTGAGAACCTAGGCTGGTATTCTGAAAATTGAATTTCCACTATGTAATGTATGTAAGTAAAAAAATATATGGTTACTTTAACCATACGTCACGAAAATCCTATATCGCGGAAGCAAAGTTATCCACACAATTGACATATATTCTGAACCCTCATGCATTGAAATATTTCGTCAGTTATTTAAAAACAAAAAATTGATGTTTCATATATTTTGATCGTGTAGGTACACTTTTCTATTAAACAGCAGATTTTTTTTATAACAGTCTGTTGGGGCGTAACTCCCAATAGTGAAAATGTTGTTGTTATTGTTAATGTTGATGTTGTGTCTTGGGATGTTATGTTGAACGAGTAAACAACCGATTGTTATAAAGGTTTTATTGCTACTAAAAATAACATGTTATAATGTGATAACGTACAATTAATATTGTATTAAACAAACTGCAACGTTTCACTGTAAGTAGGACAAGTTAGTTGCATGTACAGCGTAGCTCGTACACGGTCGAAAAATGTCTACCTGTGTGAATCATTTGCTGCATTCATGGTTACAATTTGCGCGTCGATGTCCCTGCCACTCTGTATAGCCATATAGGTACAGAACCCCAACAACGACTGTCGGGCAGTAGCCCACCTAACACGGCACCGGTCTGGTCAGAGGACCCTCCTTTTCCTACGGAAGATGAAGGTGGTTTCCACACTGTTCCTCATCCCTCTATAGAATCATGAAAATGACGTAGAACTAATTTTAATTCAAGTTTTCGATATATTCAATTCTGATCTGTGAGATTATAATATTGGCAGCCCTTTATGGCCAATCCATCTGCTTTTGTTTACAATCCTGTTCGTTTTCATCTCTTAATTATTTCTGCTGTGCGATTAACCCCTTGAGTTTGTGTCGCCATTTCTTTTCAGGTGTAGTCAGATAGGAAATATCGACTCCATCTAGCTTATTTTTATCTAAACAGGGTGAAATTGAATTTATGGGCATCCTCTTAAGGGGTCCTTGTACTCATCATTATGAATAACTTTCACTATGGGACCAAACCTGAATTAAATTTCATTATGTATATACCGTGTAAAAGTAATTCCGATATCCTATTTACATAATAAACAACTTCATTTCATTTGACTTTATTATTAAACGCGAGTGCAGAGGACAGCAGCAGTCGACGTGATTAATCGACTCGAAAGAAATGTGTATTTTCTGACTGACATTAAATTATTTTTATTTGTGTATTATTTTTTTTTTTTTAATGAGAAGATTTAAAGATTTAAAGTTAAACAGAAGATGATAAGTATGTACTTGATTTTAAGCTATGAATATGACCTTAGCCCCCAGAGGTTTTTGCTTAATTCACAACATTTAGTACCTAATTTGGACAGAGAGAAATATAAATTTAATTACCACTCCATTTCAACCTAGTTACTAATTACTTATTCCTGAAATTCTCTCTCCAATGATTAATTGCCAATGATTAATTACCGCAACTGTCACATCGTCAAAATAGCGAATATTTTGCAAATTTATATTTTGGATATGCTTGAGTTGTAAGTTGTGTTACAAACTTAAATAATTGTTTAGTTTTATACTTTCTTGTGACTTATAAATGAGACATTGTTGAGATTAGTTTTCAAATCAACAACCTATCTTCTCATCTATTATTAACAGAATTAAGCCAAAATGTTCTCATTTTGCACCCACTTTATGTTTCAAGGCTCCGCTTTTCAACGATGAGAACAAGAAAGTTGAACGCTTTAACAACGGTAATTAATAAACGTGAATTTCGAGGCAACCTAAGTATCTTAGTATAAGGTATTTAATCCGCAGGAATTACTAGGTATATTGAATTCCTAACGTGGGATTAGCAGGAGTGAGAGTTTCTGAGTTACGAAGTGAGTTGGCCGGCGAGATAACTCAATTACGCAAGTTGTCTGCGCTCGCTGCTCGCTTATGGAGACACCCGACACCCGTCAAGTTGTCGTCGTGCGACACCCGTGTGATCACCTACACTATATGCGCATATCGAAAATTGCTTAAATTTACATATAGGTGGGTAGTTTATACGACTACCAGATAGCTTTCTTTTCTGTGTCGAGGAAGCGTATTTTCGTCTTAGGCGAAGCCTTTCCCGCCTATTATGCGCTTAATATAAGTAAAAGCAGGGCTTGGAACCGGTACCAAAAGTACAGGTTCTGTAATGGTATTTAGCGGTTCTTGCCATTTCGGTACCTGGGAACCAGTTCCAGACGGGTATCGGTTTCGAAAGGTACTGGTACCAGACGGGTACCGGTTTTCGACGGAAACCAGTTTTCCACCGAACAAGTACCGGTACCAAATTCAGACATCCACCGCTTACCACAAATCTCGTACCTATTTGTACGAGGAAACCTAACTTCAAATGCCTATTAACGACCCTTTTACCCTTTTTTTTCTTTTACTTACTGTATCTGTTTTCTCACTATAAATAAATAAAAAAATAAAAATTATTTATTTCGTACGTCCATAGATTGTTAGTAATTAGTTAGTAACAATTTGTGCTTATCTGCTATTTTAGTACCTAATGTTAGTAGATAACTCTGGGTTACTATAACTTACGGAAATATTTGTTTGGTACCGATACTGATTAGAAGTACCGGTACCGATGTAGTACAGGTACTACATCTGCTCCCGGTATCGATGGTACAGGTACTACGTCTGTTCCCGGTACCAATGGGACAGGTACCTACTACGTCTGGTACCGGTACCAATGGGACAGGTACCTATTACGTCTGGTACCGGTACCAATGGTACAGGTACTACGTCTGATACCGGTACCAATGGGACAAGTACTACGTCTGGTACCGGTACCACTGGTACATACAGGTACTACGTCTGGTACCGGCACCAATCGTACAGGTACTATTCTGGCACCGATACCACATTAAGGCCAATGGTACCTACCTATCCGTTACTAAAAACCCAAGTCAAGCCCTGGTAACAAGTGATGATTAAAGCTTCTTATCCTACTACACGTCCTTTTAATAACCTAAATAACCTTTCACTTAGTGTGTTTGAATATAATAAATGACATTTCCAATGATATAATACTGGATTGTGGGCGTAACATTCTTCTTATTCATAGCATTATTTTAGTCTCAAGCTTGGATTTCATAAACGAGTAGGATTGTTGTACTCGTGCAGATAGCGAGTGAGGTAAAATACTAGTACCTAATGTAATAAGAAAATATACACCGTGATATTTTAGTCGTCATACAAAGGCGGTCCACTTAATGTATCCGACATAAAATACCTCTAGGCGCGATTAAAAAAAGAAAGATTGAGATTTAGATTAAGTTTAAGTTGTAATAGTAAGAAACACATTTTTGCTTTAGGGGGAATGAAACTCTGATATATATGTCGCCGCTCCATTAAGCGCCACCCTTGAATCACAAGGTTCGAACTGCGCTCGTAACAGGGTGTTCCAAACTACGACATGCGTCATAATTAATAAAAGAAAAAAAGAAAAAAAAAAAAAACATTTTTTTTTTAATGTATTATTAGTAGTCATTGGATACATGAAGTGGGCTGTCGTTGAAAGACGATTAAAATGCCACGGTGTATAGAAAGAGTATAGGGTATTAGGAGCTAGCTTATTGCTATTCATCCTAACAAACAAACCAAACCACCAAATCTAAACATGCTGTAATTACTTAACTCTTTTTCTTTTATTTCTGTCGCAAAAAATTTCATAATATACCTACTGAAATACATGTAGGTTTATTTAGGTATTATCATTTGTAAAGAAACAAGTGTATTCATAATTAAGAAATAACGTTCAATCATAAAAACAAAAGAGCCTGAAAAATGATTTCGTGCAGTAACTAATGGCTATATAAACAGTTGACGACTACAAACGTCCCGAGCGAAGCCAACGGCGCATTTTGTAGCCGAGAGCCTCCGAAAGCTTCCGAAAGCCTTGGAAAGCCGATGAGACAGGAAATAAACAATTTTCTTCTCTGTTTGTATGCATGGGAAGAAATGGCGCTGGCGCAAAACCAGAGCTGCATAAATCTTTACAGATGAGGCGTGGAGACCGAACGAAGTGTATTGATTATATTTTGCGCTGAGATAGTAAAAGCATTGAATTTTTCAGATGGTTTGTGTGAGTCAGTTTTTTGGTTGTTTATGCTAGCTGCATTATTTATGCGTTCTAGCTTGGTTTATAAATATTCCCTGTAACCTGCAATGAGTATGAGTGTCGTGATGGCTCTCATGCATAAGGTTGTTGGTTCAAATCCGGGGAAGTACCAATGTGACTTTTTCAATTCATATGTACTTTCTGAGTTTATCTTGGACATTAATGACATCGGTGAAGGAAAACCATCGTGAGGAAACCTGGACTTATAGTTAATATAAGTCTGAAATCGCCAACCCGCAAGCGTGGTGATCAATGCTCGTGCCTTCTCTGTATGAGAAGAGGCCTTTGCCCAGCAATGGGAGAGTTTTAGGTTGGCTGGTAACCTGCAGTACCTTTGTTGTTAATATGTAAACATTTATTTTATGAATGATCTAGTCAAAATTCTTAATAGATAACAAAAACCAAAATAAATCAAAATTTATATCGTGACCCAAACATTGAGTGAGTCACGATACACAATCAATCTGCCTAGCCTTTTCCCAACTAACACGATACCCCTTGGTAAGACTGGCTGTCAGACTTGGGCTTCTGACGACCCGTAACGACTGTCAAAGATCTATGAATGACAGCCGGGACCAACGGCTTAGCGTGCTTTCCGAGGCACGGAGGAGTCTCGGTACGTAAAGATGGTCACTCATCCACGGACCAACCCCGGCAAGCGTAGCTTAACCTGACGGATCGACCCGTGCGGCCGTTATTACTTAGGCATGAGCTCCTCAAGTGAGTCAAGATACACAATTTGATTTATTTTCGTCGTCGATTTAAAACCTGTACGTCACGACGATACGAGGCTTAACCGTATTTTTCGAAGATACTCAGAAAATAATCTCAAAGCCTTTATAATATTAGTTGTCAGAACAGCAGCCAATCGATGCACGGTTTATAATCGCATCCTGCGAGAGACGCTTATCTCCTACTGTCGGCGACTTTCCCTTTGACATAAGAAAAATGTTTAAAGAGATAATAAAATGTTTTTCTAAGGTGTCACGCGGCGAGATCGACGCGCCCCGGAGATCAAACGCCTCACAGGATTTAATCAATTTGTTAGAAAAAGTCGGCGGAAACCGATCAAAAGATTTATAGACCAAAGGACTTTTCCTTGCGACCCCGCGACGGCGGTGCACTTTGTTCTGAGGAGCTTAGTAGTAAATTAGATTCGTTGCTTTAAAGTTTTAAACACAATTGAATGTGTTTGCCTAAAACAGCAATTTTAACTTAAATCCGGGAGACGTTTAGTATTGTTAGTGCAATAAAATTCTTGAAACAAATGTACCTACGGCTTCTCTGAAAGACAAAGCGATAGATGTTGAATATTTTCGAAGATAGAGTTTAGTCGAACTTGGGTACTTAAGTTCAACTTGAAATTTGACTTCAGTTTATTATTATATTATAATTGCAATAGATCAATATTAAGGATCTCCTGAATATTGATTTATTACAATTATAATATAATAATAAATTTGTGTCAGAAACAACACATTTAAACAATTTTCCAAGTTAAAATAAAACATTCCAGAAAGAATTGTAGGTATCATTGGTGTCAGTACTAATGAAAAAATCATTGTTCAAATTTTTGGCATTCGTGATACAGGGTAATTTTGTTTTTATGACCCATGCTTCTAGTTATAAAGATTTTATTATTTATTATTATTTATTGTGTTACAAACACCAGCGCCTTCCGAACTAGGTTAAATTAAATACTTTTTTTTAACGTGCTACATGGTGAACTTTTAAAAAATATTATAAAATAAACAGTAGAAGTAATTTAAAAGTAATAACATAAATTCAATAAACTACTAACTAATTATACAAATGCGAATATAAAGTGTGTGCGAAAGTAAGCATCGTGCTACAAAATCGTGAAAACTATCGTGTGAACTTTGACCTACTATTGTAAAAACCGGAAATCAATGAAGTTTCTAACTATTAATTATAGAAATACTAGCTTTTGCTCGCGGCTCCGCCCGCGTGGATGTCGGTTATCGCGTAAAAAAGTAGCCTATGTCCTTCTCCATATCCCAGGCTATATCTCTGCCAAATTTCATGACGATCGGTTCAGCGGTTTAGGCGTGAAAACGTAACATACAGACAGACAGACAGACATACAGAATTACTTTCACTTTTATAATATTATATAGTATATAGTATATATATGTAGTATGGATAAATTTGCTGTTTTACCTTTTACCTTATCTAAAGCTGCAAAGATACTCACATCAGTGACTTTTTCCCTAGACTTCGACACACTTTGACCCGATGTCAAAATGGGTCGAAGTATAGAGTAGTCTAACAAGAATAATAGTTTGTGTTAAGTAGCACGACATGCTACGTTCCAATCCATAATGTGTGTCCGCGCAATAAATAGAGCTTGGCAAACTGTCCACTACTTAATGGGCTGTCAAAGGGAAGGTAACCTGATAACGTAAAGGGACAATGGATTATACACTCGCTGGCTTACAGATACCTACAAAAAAAAGTGGGGAAAATACAGTGGCTTAAAGGGAATTTGAAAGCGTAGCCCTATTTTTAGGGGATGAACGATCAGTTAAGTTTTCTTATAATTGCTTATTTCAATGTGGCTTTTAACGTTTTCCCAAAAAAGATAAAGTTTTTATTTTGTTTAAAATTAAACATTAATTTGATTTTAAACACAACTATCTATCCAATAAGGGCGAATTTCACTAAACGCGATCAGTACATCTAAACCACAACACTGATGACATTGTCATCTCTTAGTATGTTTTGGGTGGATACCTACTTTATTTATTTCTGCACGCGCGGTGATGCCTGCGGATTAATTTTGATGTTATCTAATAATATTTATTCATACATATTGGTTGTATAGTTGGATTATATTCTAAGTACTGTTTGTTTCATTTTATTTAGTTGCCTATTTATGTTCAATTCTTTAAACCTGACTTGGTTTCCGTACGAATTTTGTACGCTGTGCTGTGGGTCCCTCATAGCACAGCATTATGCTGAGTGGAAGCCTTCTTGTCACAGTCATGACGTGCAGCTGCCGATTATTTTCAGCTTTGTGCTTGTGATTATAATGTAGATCTATTTTGTTCTACTTTTCTTGTTCCTACCTACTCGAGTTAATTATATTTTTGTATGCACGTGTTTCTGTGACAAATAAACCTATTTTTCTTTCTTTCTTTCTTAAACGCGGATGTGCTGATCATGTTCAGTTTCATTGGTATTCGCTCTTACAATCTTCACAATATATTATGTTCTGATAGTCTAATAGTCGTCCAGATTCGACCGTATTTCGGCCAAGGCGGTCAATCTCAACGGAGACTGGCCTTCGGCGCGGGAGATATTATAGTGCACAAAAAAGTGCGCAGAAACAGGTGCACTTTCTCTTCCCTCACGCTCATACGGACGACAGTCCGACATAACCGGAGAGAGATCAGGCGCAGGACCAACGGCTTAACGGCTCTCCGAGGTACAAGGGTTTTTTTTTTGATTTGGCAGAAGTTGTAAATCCCCATGGACGCCCAGACTGCCTCACTTATGAGCCAGTCTGGGCAGTGCCGGACTCTTAACGGCTAAAAATCACTCCTGCCACACATATTTTTTTCTTTTTAATAAATAAAATAAAATTCATTTAATTCAGACAAATTTTTGTCCATATTTTGTTAGTAACACAACAAACTACTTAAAACTATGTTAGTCATGACGCGATCAATTAAGGCATTCAATAGGTATATAATAAAAATAAAAAACTTGAAATGAAAATAAAATTAAAATAATTTACCAAAAATTAAAATTTAATTGAAATAAATAATTGAAACTAAATGAAAATGAAACATAAAATTGGAATAAATAACTACGATGACAATAAAATTGAAATAAATAATTGAAAATAAATTAAAATTAAAAATAAAATTGAAATAAATAATTTAAAATTAAACTGAAACCAGATTTTTTGGGTGGTTACTTAAATTTAAGTTTTTGTCTGTTTTTTTTTTTAATTTTGTAAAAAATCTGTGTAAATTGTATTCAGTCTAAGCCTTCTCATGCTGATCTATAAACTGGAGAATGCTCGACCCCTGTCATACAGGATGTCCTAGTTCAGGAGTCGAGACCTTATTGATGTATCGAGTATTGAAGTTTAGAAATAAATTACTATTACTATAATTACTATATGAATATTGCCAATATTGATTTGTCACTTAATTCTAGATCTTAACAATATATACTCTTAATTTTTTCTATACCTAAAACTAACTTTAATTGCTAACAGTTTTGTTTTTTTTTTTTTTTTTCTTATACTTATTCCTCTTTCTTCATATTTATATTTGGTTTAGTCAGATAAAATTTCCTTGATACAATATTTTTTTTTTTTTTTTTGTTAATCATATATTTACACAATAAATACAACTAAGTTTGAATACAAAAACCTAGTAAAAACTAACTATTAAGTAAAAACTAACAAATAAATAATATATAATAAAATAACTACGGAAGTATTGACCCATTGGCTTTCGCAGCGCTGTCCAAGACTCTGCAAAAGCCACGAAATGGGTCCGGCGATTGTCGTCACCAATCAAGTCCTCAATTATATCTAAAGGGTGCCCCAGCTTCTGCTCGCAGTCGTACCTTTCCCGTGTATACCTAGGGCAGCCAATGAGGATGTATTTTATTTTTTCCACGAAGGCATCGTCGCAAACACAGGCTAGAGTATTCGCGGACTCTCCCGTGTCCCTGTAAAGAGGTACATGGGTTTCACACCGCCAATTTCCAAACTCCGGGCTGTTAATGAAAAAATCGTATTGGTAAACCCAATAACACTTTTCCCGACCTGGGAATCGAACCCAGGACCCCACGCTCAGTACTCGCGCATATGACCACAAGACCAACGGGACATGTTGTATGACAACCATGCAGTTTGAGGGTTGAGGTTCGGATTTTAGACGTATAGAAGTATGAGGAACAGGGTATAAAATTCACTCATCCTCTATTGAAAAGAGAGGATCCTCCGACCAGACGGGTGTTGTGTCTGGTGGGCAACTGCACGACGGTTGATGTCGGGATGTTGTATATATGCTAGTAGTGCGGTTTCTAGAGAAAGCACATCTCGTGAGATACTACGCCCACATTGCTCGCAGAGGTACCAACAACATGGAGCGTCTAATGGTAACAGGGAAGATAGAGGGCAAAAGATCTAGAAGCCGAAGCCCAAAACGGTGGTCGGATCAGATATCTGAGTAACTGGAGGTACCTATCAGCGCCGCACTCCACCAGGGGCCCAAGTCTGCTATTTTTATAAATTCATAATGGTCGATCATTGGTCGGTAAATGGTCTCGTAATAGAATTGTATTACAATGGCATTTTGAACATTTATTTATATATATTTTTACATATTATCTATTAGTGTTATAAGCAATCTGAAGTAGTAGGAAGTTGGAAGTTTAGTAGGAAGTTTCATTTGTCATTTTGTTCGAGACTACCAATTCTTTCAATGGAGTGTCAGTGGCTGACCATTGGAAAGTCATAATGACGCCATTATATTAGTAGATTACCAAACTTGTCAAAATCAATAATTATGAAATCAATGATAGACCATTCTGACACTATTGTAATAGCAGACTTGAGGCCCTGGCCACCGATCGTAACAGATGGAGAAAGACCGTTGACAATTTGAAAAGGAGTCACGATTCTCAGCTGTGAGAGAGCGATTAAGAAGAGATGAGAGTCGCGCGGTAAACTCTGATTGCGCGATGCAGGATTTGTGTGACGTCAGGTTTTAAATGGGTAGTTCGCAGTGGCATTGTAGATGCCGCCACAGACGTATCACGGACAAATACGATACCTCCAATTTATTTGTAATCGTCGTCGGCTCTATCCGACCTCAAATGGCTTCGTGCAGCTCCATTGATGAATTAATCCCATCCAATTTGAGGACATCCCTTTCGTTACGATATCCTTTCATTACATAGTATTCGTATTTGATTTTCAAAGCGTGGTAAGCCACTAACGATGCCATAAAAACCGCCTGCTTGATACTAGCTGCTCCACTAACAACATTATTTAATTGGATATTTGAAACTGGTGTCACACCTTCTCAATGGTCTGAATCTAATATTATCTTGCTATACAAGTAAGGACACCCAAGAGACATCAGCAACTATCAGCCGATAAGCCTTGTACCAAGTAAAAAAATGTTACTATTGGTTTTACATTCGTTTATGTGCCATATAAAGTAACATAGGTACTGTATTTTGTCAGATTTTGATGTTATTATTTTATATATATTATTTTTTACTTTTATTATTATACTTATTTTTTTTCTTTTATACAATAATTATGTCTACCTATGGACAACGTTGTGGGTTATATTATTATTAAAACATTTTTTGTTAAATTAGTTATAAGTTCTTATAATGTAACTGTTTGCTGTTCCTTTCAATAAAAATAAAATAAAATACTTACCTAAATTTCATTTTATACAATAAAATAAAGTTAATTGGTTTTTAGGGTTACGTACCTCAAAAGGTAAAAACGGAACAATTATAGGATCACTCGTGTGTCTGTCTGTCTGTCCGTCCCTCTGTCACAGCCGATTTGCTCCGAATCTACTGGGCCGAGTAAGTTAAAATTTGGTACACATATAAACTTCTGTGACCCAAACTCGGACGTGTAACGTAAATAAATAAATTTTAAATATGGGGTCACTTTTGGGGGGCAAATTAAAAAAATTAGAAAACAAAAAATTTTGGCGAACTGCCCCGCGTAACATATCAAATGAAAGGGCTTACTATAAAAATTTTAGACATATTTTAATTTATAATTTTAAATACCTTTAAAGTTATGTAAGAAAATAGATACGACTGATCCGTGCTCTAGTTTTTTCCATCTTTTTATATAGTGCGGAAACGTGGTGCATTAAAAGCCGCGAGAGCAGTAAGATCGATGTTTTCGAGATGTGGTGTTGGCGGAGGCTACTTCATATACCATGGACCGCCATGAGAACGATTGAATCCATACTAGAGGAACTCAACATCACCAAGCGCTATCTGCTATATGCCAGGAGCGTGCCCTTAGCTTTTTCGGACATAGTATGCGTTCACCTAAGCATGATCTGGAAAGGCTCATGTTACTGGGCCGAGTAGAAGGAAAACGCGCTCAAGGCAGAGCATCGGCAAGATGGTCAGACGCGATCAAGAGGGTTGTTGGAGGCAGCATTTACCGAGCGGTCCACACTGTAGAAGACCGCATAACTTGGAGACGCGTCGTATGTGGTCGCGATCCTCAGCATTGAGGGAACGACGAAGAAAGATCTCCGAAAAAACGGATTCCAAAATTTAAAATAAAATACAGATAATAGTCCTTTACTTATAGATTACAGAAAAACCTATAAGAAGTCTATGGTCTTATATATATAACATGGTAAATCTCTCAATATTGTGCGTACTTAGCGTAGCTGCGTAACTGCGTAGCAAACTTACGTTTGCAATTGGAATATATGGGAGAACTTGTTTTTCAACTACAATGTTTTGTTCTTGGAATAAATTCATTCCAACTACGGAACCCTTTATTGTGTGTGGTCCGACACGCCCTAACTAACACGTGTCCCAATAAAGATACCACGCCAAAACAAAGATCGGATATGTTTCGAATTTTTTGTATGCTACAGCGTTACCGCGCTTTATTTTTACGAGATGTGTGTTTTTAATTTGTTTTTGTCACTGGGCAAGTGGGTACTTTAATAATTACACGTGGAAGCTTGATGGTACCATTATAATACTCTACTATTATTTATTTATATTAAAAGCAAAATGAATTGGCAAATTAACATAGAAGCAATGTACGCGTGTGATGTATGTTTGTGTGTGTGAACTAACTTAATATCGAAGTTAATAATACAATTATTTTAAGCGACGATAGTCATGTATAAGAGTACTGTAAGTGTTACTCAGCGGGAGCTAAGTTAAAGCTAAGTGCACACAGTTCTAAAGCAAGTGAACTTACTTAACCCACACTCGCAACATAAGAATCAGTTCACGATTTTACGAAACAAAATAGAGAAAATATTACTCACTAAGTTATTTACTGTAGGTATTTAGTTTATCTAGGTTTTAATTACACTCTGTAGTTCTACGTGAGCAGAATTTTACAAAAACATAACTAAAGATTTGTTCAATTGGTTCAACTAGTTCATGATTAGAAGAAAGCAACAAACATGACTAAATACTTATCCTATATCTATGCAAATAATAAAGCTGAAGAATTAGTTTTTTTTTTTGTTTGTTTGCTCGAACGCGCTTATCTCTGGAACCACTAGTCGGATTAAAAAAAAATATTTTTGCATTTCATAGCCTAATTCTTGAGAAAAGCTATTCGCTATTTAACATCACGCTAAGACCATATAAGGAGCCGAGCAAAAAGAAAAAGTCAGAAAGAACGCTAAACGAAAACGAAATAGTAACGCGGGCAGGCGATGCGATGCGATGCAACGCAACGGGTTGGGGAACAGAAATTTCACGCGGACGAAGTCGCGGCCTGAAGCTAGTTTCTACATAAAATTACCCCCGAGTGTTTCTATACGGAATGACAAGCGTTTTTCGCAAAACTCGCGTCACGATGCAATATTATGGCGCGGGCGGCCCGTACATCGTAAACATAGAATTACAATAGCTTTGCAGTTCAACGATTTTCGTTAAGACTGCGCCGAGTGCACAGTGGCGCCCTCATCGTTATTTCGGTGATTTCTTATATTTTAGAATGAAAATGCAGAAAATAAGCTCGTCAAGTTGTGCTTCACAAGACTATACGTTATTATTAAAACGGAGCTTTTCCGTTTTAATGATTACAATAAAACATAACAATTTAAAACTACTGTTTGTAGTAATAATAACGTATGGTTTGTGTTGGATAGTCCATTTATTGAGGAATATTATAGGCTATATAACATCACGCTACAACCAAAAGGAGCGGAGCATAAATGAAAAATGTTGCAAAAACGGGAAAAATTATTCCTTTTTGAGAGCTTCCGTTGCGTGCGCTGCGTAAACGGTTTAAGTTACGCAAATATCATGTATAATGGAATTGTTCCTCTTTAAATTTCCTAAAAAAAGTCCACGACAGCATATGTCTATCTTTTAAGATTGACGCATTATAACCTTTATTATGGTAATCAAATTTGTTCGAAATTAATGCATTATTTGCGAAGGAGTTTTCACAAACATGGTATTAATCCTTATCCAAATTAGTACGTTATTCATCACAAGTATTTAATTTTGAACAAAGTTGCCCTTACATCATTTAATTTCAATGAATATCTTAGGAGATATAACTGTTTCATAATAACTCCGTATCAAAATAATGATCAACTCTGCGAGGTAGTCTATTCTAAAGCTGAAGAGTTAGTTTTTAGGGTTCCGTACCCAAAGGGTAAAATGGGACTCTATTACTAAAACTCCGCTGTCCGTCTGTCTGTCTGTCTGTCTGTCCGTCTGTAACCAGGCTGTATCTCATGAACCGTGATAGTTAAACAGTTGAAATTTTCACATATCGCACCTTTAATTTGAAACCGTTTTTTTTTTTAACGAAATATCGTAAATTATTTCTACTGTAAAATTTACTTTTTTTTTTTAATGATAGTTTATGCGAAAACTAAGTAAAAGCACGGGCAGGCAATGTGTTGCGACGGGGAACAAGAAATTTAACGCGGACGAAGTCGCGGGCAGAAGCTAGTATAAGATAAAATTAAAACGATGAGTATTATTTTCAAAGTAAACAATAATGCTGAACTGACAAGTGTTTTTTTTTTCTTTATTTAGGCAAGCTACAGCTATTCATATAGTCTGTTACAGAGTAACCTCCTTACTAATAAACGTTGTATAGCGTCTGTATAGTTACACAACGCTTTGTCTTCTTCTTTCGAAAGTCAAATTACTGACGAGTGAAAGAGAGAAATCGGTGTGTAACTATACAGACGCTATACAACGTTTATTAGTAAGGAGGTTTGTGTATTACAGTATTTTATGGCTAATAAAAGGTTTCCCTTTATAAATAGGATTTTTCTAAAAGAAGCAGCCTTTTGTTTTTTGAGAATGGGTAATCATCAAATGACCCCTCCTGCTCTGGGTGGAGAAAAGAAGTAGCCTAAATTACTCCTCATAACATTAGTTATCTGGCAGTGAAAGTCTCATCAAAATCGGTCCAGCCGTTTTGGAGATACTAAATAGTAAAAAGATGTTATTTTGACATTACAAACAGACCCTTCAATTTTATGTATTTATATAAATAATAACTTGGATAAATATAAAATATGCGAACGGACTACTTATTAAGAAATATTTAAAATCAAAAGGTTTTGGGGCAGCAAGTAAGTCGTCACTGATGCTTTTTTTCTTATTCTGATCTCGATATAAAGTTCGTGTTAATGGATCCAGCCATCCATTTAAACTTTTTACGACGATCACATCCTCTCTCCTTAAACATCATCATTACTTAAAGTTCCTTACTATTGTATCAAGTTTATTATTGTATGTATATATTTATATGGTTATACTTTATGTATGTATGTATGTATTTATTGTATATGCAAATGGTACACCACTGACTACCTGCAGTATTGCCTCTCCTTCTACTTTTGATCCATCCAAAGGTTGTCTGTAAAAGATCGCTTTTAGCGATAAGACCGCCCCGTATCATCCCTTGTAAAACTACATATAAGTCTGTAATTTGTATGGTGTGCAATAAAGAGCCCTAGTAGTTGGCTTCCTTACGCCAACAGTTGGGAATGTATTGGCAGACGGTTAATTATTCCGCCAACCTAAACTTAAAATAGGCCCATTGTCATAAACATGCACTATTTGCCCAACGGATAGCCAACTACGGGCCTGCTGTTACTATTCCTGCTGTTGGGTGATTTTTGTAGGGATTTAAGTTATGATGACAACATTGGGCCAACTAACGCGGGCCTGCTGCTTCTATTCCTACTGTTGGGAGATTTTTGTAGGGCCAATTACTGCTACTCCAACGGGGTGGTAGCGGGGTGCGTGGGAAGCGGGCGGCGGCACGCGTCGCCTGGCCCGCCCGCCATTGTATTATTCATTTGTGCACCTGCAGCTGCGGAGTGTTTGTGAGTGTTTGTTTTGTTCGCATCAAAAAAGATATTAGCCTGATATCAGGCTGGCAGGCTGTGTTTTAGTTTAGTTAGTTAAACCTTAGTGTTTGTGAAAATGTTAAATGTATAAAGTTGTGGAGTTTTACGACGATGATGGTTACGGTGGGGAACTCGGTGTGGTGCGTGAAGAATGGATGACGCCACGGAAGACTCATTGCATGTGTGTTACAAAACGTGTAAAAATCGTCGCTGCACATGAACCTTATCGGCTTCAAAATAAGGTTGGTTTTTCAAAACAAATCGCTAAAACCAACCTTATTTTGAAGCCGATAAGGTTCATGTATAGCGACGCGCGTACGGCCGGCGCTAGCAAGACGCGTCGCTCTGGAACCAGCCATAGAACCAACCAACATACAACCGCTTGCCTAAATGTATTACGTGTCGTTGGGCCTACCCATAACACGTTTTCGTCGGGCCTTCGTAGGGCAATGTACGTTGGCCCCATCGCAAGTTGGGCCTTCGTAGACAAATCCACGTAGGCCACCAGTTGTTGGCCCAACCCGCAAACTGCCCGCCATTTGCCAACTAACCAGAGGGTAAGTGGCCCAACTAAATGCCAACAAAAAATGCTACTAGGGAGTATTCTATTCTATATTTTTCAATAATATATGGGGTCATTAATCAGCATCAGCACATCGGTCGGTCGGCCCTAAGTAACAGTTCTTATTTATATCTGTAATTTTTACGGTGTACATAATAAAGAGTATTCTATTATCTATGTATCTACGACTAGAGAGTTAAAACATAAATGAAAGAGAAAAACAAGCAGTAAAATCTATAGAATGTTGGTATCGCAGGCGGGGGGGGGGGGGGGGGACAAATCAATAACCTGAAATATGGTGTACCTTTTGTCTATCCCCGCTTGCGATACCGACATTCTATAGATAGACTATAATGCTTGTTTTTCTCTTTTCAGATAAGTGTTTTTGCAGTCGGGTTTTTTGTTTTTTTTTTTTTTCAAGCTTTTAAGTTTTATTTATTATTATATATCTATACTAATATTATAAATGTGAAAGTAACGCTGTCTGTCTGTCTGTCTGTATATTACGTTTTCACACCTAAACCGCTGAACCGATCGTCATGAAATTTGGTAGAAATATAGCCTGGGATATGGAGAAGGACATAGGATACTTTTTTACACGTTAACCAACATCCACGTGGGCGGAGCCATGGGCAAAAGCTAGTATAATTATATTTGGAATTGTCTCATTAATAGCTTTTATTTGATACCAGTATTAATGTATTTTTTCTTTAAACCTTCCCTTTTTTTGGTTATCGCAGATGCAATATAAATAATAGGCAGGATGTCACTCCCACAATTATGACAAAACTAACGACACCTAATATGTTCAAATCCATCGAGCCGTTTAGGCTACAGAGCGTGCCAAAGAAATAGACATACACACATACTCTCGAAAAACATTACCCTCCTTCTGGGGCAGTCGGGTAACTACACAAAATCCCTGGAATTTTTTAAATAACTTTTAATAATATTACGGCTCATCTTGTCTAAGCTCCGGAGGTCATTGACCGGACGCGGTAATTCTGGGATCAAGTTGCCTAAAGTTGCGGAGTCAAGACAGATTATGTAATTAAGATACCAATTAGAAACTTTCAACTGCGGTATTATTAATGCAAGCGAATAGTTGCCAAGTTGAGGCATAATTTAGTAATAGGATTAAATCGCTCAAGATTAACTGCGAGGTACGTTGTTTAGATGTAACTCATGTTACCGAATAGCTGCTATGTTTATTAGGGAACTACCTGCTGCCCGCGGCTTCACCCGAGTTGCTTTTTCTAAAATGAAAGTAGCCTAAGTGACTATCTGACAGTGAAAGTCCCGTCAAAATCGGTTCAGCCGTTTCGGAGATTCGCCGGAACAATCAGACAGACAGAAAATTGTATTTTTTTTTGCTTAAGTGCATATTTATTTATTTACTTTATTGTACACCAGATTACACATTCATCTTCATCATCATCATCAAACCACTGCTGGACATAGGCCTCTCCAATTACACTCAACTCTCATCCAGCTGCTACCAGCCACCCTGCGGAGATCGTCGCTCCACCTAGCCTGAGGACGTCCTACCTTACGTTTGCCGATTCGCGTCTACCCCAACGGTCATCGGTTCTACGGCTAATATGGCCGGCCCATTGCCACTTCAGCTTGCTTATTCTGTGAGCTATGTCGACAACTTTGGTTCTCTGCCGGATCACCTCGTTCCGGATTCGATCCCTCAGAGTAACTCCAAGCATAGCCCGTTCCATAGCTCGCTGAGCGACCTTGAATTTATGGACCAGCCGTACCGTGAGTGACCACGTTTCGGCTCCGTAAGTCATTACAGGCAGGACGCACTGATTGAAGACCTTGGTCTTTAGGCTCTGTGGAATACGCGACGAGAAGACTCGACGAAGCTTCCCAAATGCTGCCCAGCCCAGCTGAATTCTTCTGTTAGCCTGGGATCTCAAAGTTGTTCTTATCAAACTGCAGATTACACATTACAAAGAGAATAAACTTGTACCTATCTCTTTGAGGCGCGCGTGGAACACAACGCGCCGTCGACCCGATCCTGGTCCTTACCGGACGGCGAGCTACCCATAGCTCGCTGTCCGCAAGCCCGCGCCTACGGTGGCCGGGAATCAGCAATAGATTCCCGCCGCCCAGGGCAGCACACAGAGCCTACGGGTTAGATAAATGAGCTACGAGCTACGCGCTTCGAGGTACGCGTTACGGCCTACGATTTACTCCCCAAATTACCAAATTAACTCGCCAACTTAAGCGCACGAGTATCTCTATCCTTTGTGAACAATAGAGCCTTTTGCCCTCAGATAACGCGTATAAGCACTCAACATTTTCGCTTCAGTCGCTGCGAAAAAAACCTATAGAAAAAGTAATCCCGCCCTGATTTCCTTCAGACCTGTGGCAATTTGATCACGAGTTTATTGCTTAAGTTGAATATTTAAATTACTTTTCGTTTTTCATTACCGTGCTAGTGAGTTTTGATTTAGTATAAAGATAAAATAATACACGAGTTTATGATACTAAATCTTTATACTAATAATACATCTGAAGAGTTTGTGTTATTGTTTGTTTGAACGTGCTAATCTCTAGCACTACCAGACGTATTACAAAACATTTTTTTTTTGCATTTGATAGCCCAATTGTTGAGAAAGGCTACCTAGGAAAAAGCCGAGCAAAAAGAAAAAAAGTCAGAAAGAACGCAAGCGAAAATCACAAAAAAAAAAAACCTTATTCAACGCTATCTCTGATACATGATAAAAATAAGAATTCAATTTAACTAATAATTTAACAAAACATTTATTGATTCTGAGGCGGTACGAAGCTCGCCGTACGTAGTTCATAAAACAACGAGTTCCGTTTCAAACAAAACTGCAGATTAACGTATCGGCCGCTTATTTGTAAGCACTCGCTACATCACAACTGCAATTTTACAACTTCTAATGTTGAAATAACAAAAACAACCACCTAAACTCAAAGCTCCTTCTTATTACATTTAGAAACGAGCTAATTTAATCTACGACTCGTAATTGGTTTATTTGAAAATCAAGATTGCTTTAATAATTTGCAGAAGTCTTCGGCAATTGGAAATTGCCTAATTCAATGATATGAAAAGGCATCACAATATTCGAAGCTCAAACGGATCTTTGAAGAATAATATTGCTTTAGTATTAACGGTTACCTAGGTTCTCCTGCAGATCTCTTTATTTCTGATTCGAACACGTAGGGAAACTCCAGGCATAGCCCTTTTAGCTCGAAGAATTGTCAAACTTAAGTGGCAATGGGCAGGACACATTGCTCGCAGAACAGATGGCCATTGGGACCGAAAGATTCTGGAGTGGTGACCGCGTACCGGAAGATGTAGCGTTGGAAGGCGTCCCACAAGGTGGACCGATGACCTTGTGAAAGCCGTAGGAATCCGCTGGATGCGGGAAGCACAGAACCGGTCGAAGTGGCGGTGCTTGGGGGAGGCCTATGTCCAGCAGTGGAGTCTTTCGGCTGAAATCATGAAGAATGATGATGGTCATAACTTGTAAGGGATCAAGAAGCGCCTGCGAACTGACAAGATTGCCAAGGGTGCTATGTTCGCAGCCACCCCACGATTCAGCCCTTATAACATACGTTGGTAGGGCCATGGGAAGGTTGGAGGGAATGTTCCACGGAATGATGTATTGTATGTTTGACGAAGGTGCTAACACAAACTTGTGGGTACATACATTAGCGGTGTAGCCAATTTACACGCGGAGGCTAATGTCTACATACGTCAACTTTCACTGGTATATCACCAAATTTACACACACACCAGAGTCAACCATACATTGCTTACAATAAGGATCATTGTAGCTTGTTAAAGTCTTCGCTGAAAGAGATAACGCGCCGCGTCCGCCGACGTACTCAGCACGCAAGTATTCATCATTCTGTAACTGGCTGTCGCGCGTTACAGCTGAAAAGATTACTATGTGAAATTCACAAACGTCCCAACGAATATTTTACGTCAGCGTTTTTGTGAAATGACGAACGAAATACTAGACATTTACGAATGGCCGTCGGCGTGTGCCAATTAATAACGTTTATCTTAATGGAAATATTAATGCTGGCTCGTTCGTTGTTATGTTTATGACGGACAAAGACTTTGGAAGTACCTAGTATCTCCATATCTCACGCATATTACTTTTGACCCATGTCAGTATCTTTATTCGCCAACTGTACAACTTTCTTATAAAGATTGCGATAATTCTGAACGAAAATTGATTAAAAATCTTTTTTACAAAAAAAATATTAAAAAACAATTAATTTCCAAAAAAAAAAAAAACAGCTTTGTAGTGTTATTTTTCGAAGACAGTTGTTTTTTTTTGGTATCTACCCCACACAATTTCGGATACCACTACCTGCTGTGTAAATAACAGTGACAGGAAGTGACTCTTACATCATCCACATAGACTAAGACCTGTGTTCACCAACATTCAAACCACCGGTTAGGAAATTTGACATAAACCAACTGTTTAAATACCTAACCGGTGGTTTGAATGTTGGTGAACACAGGCCTAAGAAATTTTGAGTAAACAACTGATTAAATATCTAAACAGTTGATTTAAATGTTGGTGAACACAGGCCTAAGTGGGAAAAATAAATATTATTGAAGCTAACTCAGAAACTACTCAAGCAAAGTTAATAAAATTGATATGGGACCACCTAGGAACCCTAAAGTTCTTTTAAACAAAAAAAAATTCAAATCGGTCCAGCCATCTTCGAGTAGGTAGAACTCAAACTCAACTCTAGATATTATTACATACGTATATAATAGATTCCAACGAACTGAGAACCTTCCCTTTTTTTCGAAGTCACTTAAAAATACGACGCAGTCTAGTCATTAAGGACTCCCGCCAGAAGTGAAAATTCAAAACTTTGGAATAACTGTGTTCTTTTTTTAATTTATTTAGTTTGAATTTTTTAAATTTCATAATTTCGAAATTGAAATTGTTAACATTAGTTTGGTTTTCACCTCTATTGGCACAAATTTTTATATAGTTTATTAATTAATCAAACATGATAGGCTGCACAAGCTCAATACAAAATATCTATACACCTTAATTGAAATAAGAGTTATTAGTATACAGTTATATTATTTTCAACACACTTGCTCGTAAAGTGGCTCTTATTGAACCGCTTTTATGTCCATAATGCAGTGTATTAAAAACGCGTGCTTTTTACTTTACGTTACCATACGAGTGCTGTAACGCCACAGATAACTGTTTACTAGTCGAAAACATGCAGTTTTTTTTTTAATCTCTTCAAAGAAACTTCACGCCAAAAGGAATCCGCGCGTTCACTTTTTTTTTTAATAATCTGAATTGTCTATGATCCCAAAATTAACTAAAATTTATTGATCTAAATCAGGAGTGTGTTGTAACAGGTAAAATCTCATATCTTTTCCGCCTGTTTCTTTTCCACGTAATTAACAGTTTCAAAAACCTGTTACAAAATGCAGGCTGTTATTTCATACTATGTGGGAACAAACTATTGTGTGTTCTCTGTTACCACAGCTGCACAGTTATAATACACGGAGGTTCTTCTCTTTCTAACTATGGTGTTACACCTATGCGAGAAAAAGAAAGAGCTTGTGACGGACGATGTAACAGGGTGTCACAGTGTAACAGTAACATTTATTATCTATATTCTAACTAAGGTAAATGTCATAAGCATGAATAGACAAAAGCTTGTGACTGTATGGATTCTGCTATCTCGTCGTGGAACAGAAGCTTTTTTTTTCAGTTTATTTGTCACAGTTACAGTCTGGTATCTTGTGATACCTGTTGTATTTAGCTGTTACGATATATACACCTCACTCCTACCTTAAATTGTCCGTGGTCCCTCCCGGAACCAAACGGAAAAGATCCTGACTGACGTTCTATTATTGCGGATTCTCACTGAACTAATGTATATTTCACTATGCCAATAGTACTTTCTAATTCCGTAATATCTAAACTACGATCAGACAATTTTTTTTTAATAAAGGCTGTTTAGCAGTTTTCCAGTGCCTTTATTTACACCTGTGCGCGCATCGCAAGTGGGGCGCGCGGAAAAAAAAATACAAAACCAGCGCGCCATTTTCCATACATATTTTGTTTTGTTAACGTTTTCGTTGTGTTGTTATATGTTACTATCAAAAATACGAAATCTAAAGTATTGTCACCAACCGACGTTGAACAGTTGTTAAAAAAAACGTCCGGATAGTCAGTACCTGGCAACAAATGTCAGTTGAACTTTATAAATCTAAATGTATCATCTCTGTAATTACGTTAATGTAGCATAACTTTTTACAACAAGTCTGTTTTTTTCCTCGCAAGTGTGTTGAAAAACGTCGTATGGAACGCGTGTGCATTGATCATTACACACTCGGCTCCCTTTCGCGCTCGTCTGCGACTCGCTCGAATAATACCGCCTCGAGTGCAATGACCAACACAGCACACTTGTATCATAATGTACTATTACGTCACACCTGGCCATAATGTGAGTTTTACCGCACGCTACGCGTACATTAAAACTCGCATTATGCCCAGGTGAAGACGTAAAATTGTGTACTCACCACGCGCAGTAAAAAAGAAAGCCCTCTTTCGCATATTTACAACCCTCGACTGCGGCACGGGTCACAAATATGTACCTGCGATTTCGGGCTTTCTTTCTTTTACAGCCCTTGGTAAGTATTGTACTATTATACCTCGTATTAGTATTTACATTGATGTTAATAAACTTTGTTCTCATTGTTAGCACTATTATCATCGTTAGGTTCAACAGTAATATTTCGATCATTTATATTTTTAATTATTTCAATATATTCAAGAAAGATACATAAGCTTATGGTAACTGAAATAAGAAACAAATGTGTTTGACTGAAAATTATCTAAGTATCGTGTAAAAACTGCATCGATCGTCGTTTTGTATTTTGTAGTACTGAATTTTCGATCATTAGACATGGTCAAACTTAATGCTTCATTAATAGAAATTCAATTAGTGGTAAAAAGAAAAAAAGAAGAAAGAAAAAACGTTTATTTGCGGTAAACATGACGCAAAAAAGAACACAACACAAAAAAAAAATAAGTTTGGGGTAAATATGCGTCACATCGACGCAATTTTTATCATCTGCAAAGTTGATATTGAAGTCCCCACATAATATCATCGGTACCTACTTAAATCGTAAAATTTTTCACCAAATCTTTTTTCGAGTAAATCAATTCAAATAATAACTATCGAAAACACAATTTTTTTTTTTTTTACACACAACGGGGAAGCTCTTGGCCTTCATCTCACCTGATGGTAAGTGATGATAAGGCCGAAGATGGAAGCGAGCTTCACCCGGAATCCTCAACCACAGAGGAACTGGCTATCTTACCTCTAACTGCCGAAACACAACAAATGCTGTTAACATTGTTGTTTGGCGACAGACTTAGATAAGATGGTGGTAGCTAGCTAGCAATTTAAACAATACACAGTATACTCAAAATAAACTTTTCAAGTGGTCAACGTAAATTCACTTACTGCTATTACAGCATGTCGGTGACGCGAAGCCACAAGGTTTTACCCATCCAAAGAGTCTAACACGCACACAGTTTATGTCGAAACAAAGAAACTTTATTACATTTTTTATAAGCTATTTTCTAAGGCTATAAATACACAGAAATACATCCAACATTTATTGAAACAACATAATTACCTACTTCTCGCCATCCGTAGGCCGCAGATCTCTGCGCAAACAAGTTGGTTTGAAGACTCCACCGCCACTCCGCCTCCCTAATAAGTTAATCTTGGTGTCCCTCCGCTGTTTAATGAAATAATATTACTTGCGAATCTTATTCGAGACACCTAATCAAAACTACGCAATTTCTAAATGGAAATTAGCAGCTATTTTAGAATACTTCAATTATGACTCAATCCCTCTCCAGCGGTTCTGCAAGGTTCTTCGATGTGTACGAGTATTCATTGCCTATCATCATAATCATCATTTCAGCCGAAAGACGTCCACTACAGGACATAGGCCTCCCCCAATTGGGGGGGGGGGGGTATGCCATAATCGCCACGCTTGGCAGGCGGGTTGGCGATCGCAGTATGGTGTTGAAAATGCATAGAGAACGCTGCTGCCCATTCTCTAGTAAGTCCCTTAGTCGCCTTTTACGACACCCACGGGAGGAAATGGGAAATGGAAATGTTTCATTTCCTATAGACAAGTGTAATTTTGTAGTAATCAGTACATATGTTCAAAAATTTCTGCTCAACAACGTAAATAACGCAATGAATGTTGTTGAACTGTCAAAATAAAAGCTGTTATAAGCGTGTTACCGTTTCCTAATAACCACCGAATTTAATAGAGATTGTATGAAGGCTCGTACAGACTCGCGCGATATCGCGAGCGCGACAGGCACTGACAAAGAAATTGTGCTACTAGTGTCGTGTCGCGCCCGCAATATCGCACTAGTCTGTACGAGCCTTGAAGTGTAGTTGAATTTAATGTGAGATTTTATACACGAGTTACGAGATTTCGATTCCTTTTAATGAAATACTTATATGTATTTATATTTTTTTAACTTTATCACTATCACTACATATTATAAAACAAAGTCCTCCGCCGCGTCTGTCTGTCTGTCTGTTCGCGATAAACTCAAAAACTACTGCACCGATTCTCATGCTGTTTTCACCAATGGATAGCGTAGTTCTCGAGGAAGGTTTTAGTATATAATTTGTTAAGTTTTTGTATGAATTTTTGTATAAATTAAATATATTTGTTGGAGGTGTCGGAAAAAAAGAAGCCGTCTGAGAGCTTTCAACGAAAACGCTGTCTAAACCCTTTGAGATATAACAAAACAATGTATAGTGGAATTATGTATCTTATAAAGGTCTTCAATAAAGTCCGCGATGGCATATGTCTATCTCTTAAGGATAACATACTATATCCATTTTATTGTCTTTTTGTAGGTATTTGTTTGCCGAATTTTACTCTTGGAAATACGATTACGATAACAATACGCTATAATATCAGTAGCTATTAGCCAAATTATGTTTGTAGATGAATAAGCTAGCTACTTATATGTATTTCAAACAGTATACAAGAATATTTATCATAAAAACATTACTAAACACGGCGGCCATATAACTAAAATTTGTGCATTACAAAACTTTCGTTACTTTTTCACTGACATATGTATCATTTTTCGATAAACTAACACTCAATACGAAATCTACACTTATTTCTTAGTAATTCTGTATAAGATTCTTCTAAGATTAAACCGTTTTCTCATTGAATCCATTACTTTACGCAAGTATAACCTTGATGAATGTTTACATTAAGCATCGCGTCACACCGCCACACGACCATAGAGTATTGACGTATTTTATTTTCTTTTTTTTTTTCGTTCGTTTAGTGGTGGTTCCCGCTAAAATGTCAACTGGTCAAGTATTAGTCGATTAATCGAACTCTACATCCAGATCGTGTTGCCAGTACAAAATAAACGTCAAATATTTCGTCCGATTGCGAACGTGACCCTGAGAAAAGTTATGCACCAATGGTGTTCATTAGACATTTCGAGCGTTTTCTCAGCACAAACGGTGTATTATGCGACATTTCGGAGGATTTCGTTTTGTTTTCACATAGTTGGTACTTACGTGAATTATTTTAAAATTATTATTTGTGTCGCATTTTTATTTCGTGCTGTTATTTGGTACAATTGATTGCTTTAAGAATTTGAGTGAGATTACGTATTTTGATTTTGTGTTTGTTATCTTTAGGTAAAGACTCATTCACGTTCAGAACACAAGTACTTTTACTATATTAAATCATTTGTTTCGGTTTCTATTCACATAGTGAATCACATTAAAATTAATATTAAGTTAGAAAGAGATATATCCTGGGATATGGAGAAGGACATAGGGTACTTTTTATGCGATAACCGACATCCACGCAGGCGAAGCCGCGGGCAAAAGCTAGTTTAAGTATATTTAATGGTTTAGTTTAAGGATTCGCATATTCATATTATTCTCTTCATGTTTTCACACACTATTGTCTACATTTCTCCTTTCGCAGGTCTGCTGGAAGAAATTTCTTAAGAAATAAGCGGTACCTTTGTACTGAAATTATAATTATGTCTTATCTCTATGTATTTAACTGTGTGTACATAAATAATAAATTAAATAAATACTATAATCTGGGGCCACGGTAGTGCCCACGCCAAGACAAGCCAAGCGATGCGCACGGGCACTACTAACCTTTTCTCGAAGCCCTTCGTCG
Organism: Dryobota labecula; assembly: GCA_947523025.1. Lineage (NCBI taxonomy): Eukaryota > Metazoa > Arthropoda > Insecta > Lepidoptera > Noctuidae > Dryobota > Dryobota labecula. Next base: position 9,235,912 of record OX383292.1, read on the forward strand.
TTTTTTTGAACCCTCATAACTTGGGTTTGGATTATACTAGATTAAAAAAAAACTGGGGATAGGATGTCAATAGTGAACTTATTAAACATATAAATTTTCAATTGCATAGCCCTTATGATATTAGATTTTATTGATATCTAAAAAAACCCGATTGACACTGACCACCCCACCCCACTCACTCACTCACTGATGATCATCAAAATTCTTAGGGTACTTCCTGAAGTCCTAGAATGCTGAAATTTGGTATGTAAGCTAGTATTAGTACACAAAAAACAAAAAACTAAAACTTGGAACTTTTACGCCCCCCCCCCCTCCCCAACCCTATCGCCTAAGAGTCAAGTATTGCCCTGATATATCGCTTATTATAAACAGTAAACCAACAAAGAAAAAAGGCAAAGATAGAGAGTGGGCTATAAAAAAGGCACCTGTGATGTGCAAGAAATACACCCCAAAAAAGAGAAAAAATATATTGTCATAAGCAACTTACAAAAAAAAGTGAAATCCCACCAAAAATATTTTCATGTAAAATGTTGCCAAGACGAGACCATAATGGCTCGCACTATCAAAAAGTTATCAGATCACATGTAGAGCCAAGCTTATAACTCTACACGCCTTAACTCTACAAGCCCTAACTCTACAAGCCCTAATTTCACAAATCTACACCTTAGTCAAAATATGTGGTTTGGCTGTTTCGCTACTACAAGAACTATTGTATAACAGAAAAGTAATGAACAGTGAATAATTTTTTCACCTTACACCATGTGACGGTAACAAAACAACGAGTTTTTTTTTTTATTACTTAGTTTTTATGAGGCCTACCCAAATGTCCTATCTACGGTTTTTTTTTTATAAAACGTTTCCCCACACTAAGAATTTCTCCTGTATTGTGGGTGCGTTTACAAACATTTAATCTCACATACACAAACAGCCAGATCCGGAACAACTACTTGTAGGTCATACAAATATTTATTCCGTGCGGGAATCGAACCCGCGGCACGCAGTGCAGCAGTCAATCGCTTAACCATTGCGACAACCGTGCTGTCTATTGCCGTCGTATTGTTCGTCGAGTCATTGAGCTCCTTAAGTCCTGAGTTGAGCTCCATGTTTACTGACAAACGCTTACACTGACTGGACAGGTCCACTCAAATTTGTGTGGTTTTTTCCACAAAAGACCATTTCAGATACGGATCTACATGGTCTTCACGTGATCTGACCAAGATTATGTTTAGACTTTAGAAGGCAAAATAGAAGAAAAATGGATAAAAAGTGTTGTAAGAATGATCTTATTAAAATAATAATGTGAGAAGTATTCATTTTATCTAAAGACCGAACAGCATCGAAAAAGAATTATAATATGACAAGCAAAGAGTACAAACTATAACTTTTTGTATTTATGTAGGTACCTAATAAGTACCTATGAATATACAACAAAAAGCCTCGGGGGGGGGGGGGGTCCAAAACCCCTGAGGTTTTTTCGCCATTTCTTCTCAAGGGTAGTCAGATAGGAAATGTCGACTCCATCTAGCTTATTTTACTTATAAAAGTGATTCCGTTATCCTATTTACATAATAAACAATAATTTCATTTCATTTATCATTCTGAAGTCTCGTCATATTGGATTTTGAATTCATTAACGTAAAGTAATTTGGGAGTTTCTCAACATGTTTATCAGTCTGTGGCATCGTTGTTTAGGCACGTTTTGTTGTATTTGATGACTTCATTAACAGCCAGCCAATATGTACCTTCATTCTAGTAATGAACTTCGGTTAATAGCATCGTACCACTCGTAAACAAAAGAATTACGTCACTAAACTGGTCAAATTAATACGATATATGCGTAATTGAAATATAATCCTCGTTTGAGTAAATCTACAAGTACGGCATGCTCCTTTGCTCATCAAAGTACCGCAAATTAAAGTCCCGAGGGTCTTAAATATGTATAAGTATCATTAAACCGCTGAACGGTGATTTTCTGTGCGTAGTCAAACAGATTAAAGAGTCCGAACCTTTCGGAGCAATTCATAAATTCGCTTAGCGCACGATTTTATTGCGTAAATATTAAATAAACTGTGTCATCAGAGCACCCGGTTATGCTCACCTTTCTACAAAAACTCATATTTAAAAACCTATTTGGAACTTCCCCTATTTTCACTACGCAGCTGAATTGAGTTTAGAGCCTGTTTCACGCATTGTCATGCGAAGAGAGCTGTACAGTACATATCCAATTATGGGATCTATTACTGGTAAAAAAATACCAACTGGCTTCTATACTGCCCTGCTAAGCCGAAAGGCGCTATCTCTGAGATACGCCCTTTTAGTTTTTTTTATACCGTTCAATAGCTAGAATAATTTCGCATCTAATGGCACGGCACGGACGGCACGGTTGGCGCATTGGTCAAGCGATTGACTGCTGCGTTGCGTGTCGCGGGTTCGATTCCCGCACGGAACAAATATTTGTATGACCTACAAGTAGTTGTTCCGGGTCTGGCTGTTTGTGTATGTGAGTTTAAATGTTTGTAAACGCACCCACAATACAGGGAAAATTCCTAGAGTAGGGCAATGTAAAAAAAAAAATGGTATAAGCCAAATAGCGCTATCTAACTTAAAACATTTGAAAAAACCACTATGAAGTTTTTTTATATCTAAATTTTTCCCTAAATTACTAAGAGATTTGACGGAAAAACTAATTTACAAAAAGTCGTTTTTCTCAAAACTTACTCTGATTGAGTTAGCGCTTTTCGGCTTATCAGGGCAGTATATTATTACGAGTACATCCTAACATAGAACTATTAGAAATTATATTTCCCATTTTCAATCGTAAGCGGATCTATAACATAAAATAGGGAAGGGATTTGCAAAAAATGAGTAAGTAAATCTTTTTCGCCAGCATAAGTATAAGTAGATAGATGTATACTAGTGACCCAAATATTCAGATAGGGATTTTCCTCTTTGTTCCTTTATAGAGGGTGCTCTGTAATGAGTGCTGTAGCGACGAGTGTGGGGTGGGGCTTAATGAACTTGTCAGTCAGAAATCTGATGCGCTCTTTGCGTGCACCGACAAGCTCGTAATAAATTTGAGCGACACTGCCCCGTCTGCAACACAATTATTTAGCTCAGTGATATTTCAGCAACCAACTGAAAACTAACTTATCTTCTGAGTTTTCGCTTCGTTTCTTCTAAATTATTTATATTCATTATGTAATCTTATAAATTTTAACAAACAGCTTTCAGTTTCAAAGTTTACTTAAGTCTTTTAATTAAAAGTTTAGACAAAAAAAATAAAGTACAGTTTTTCGACTCGGTAAAAATACCGAAAACATGATTTCATACTTTTTAAGTATTTTTTTTTATAGTTCAAAAGTAAATTACCCTTTTAGAGTGGTTCTTTTATTCAGAATGGAAGCCTGTCCTAATTGGGTGCCGAATAACTGAATTACCTTAACATTTAACTGTTGTGGAAATTGGAATATAATTTGACGTGTTCCAGCCACGAGCTACGCCACCGTACCATTTCTCGTAGCAAGCGACAGTGACAAACGGTTTGTTAGGAGGGCCTCCCTTCGTTGAGTATTTACTAATGAGGTACTTGTAGCAGTTAGCTACGGACCCTTTGAAAGTAATAATTACTTAGTTGTCTACATTTCTCTTTTCACAATTCGTAGGTTAACGGAAATGTTGAACGTGTCCGGAGCTTATGTTCTAGACACTTGGAACGATGTGGCACGGATTATACCCACATGCCCGCCAGTTTTGAAACAATTTAATTTTTGAATTAAGAATAATTCTATTTTTGAATTTACATTATTTCTATAAATGGCCCCAGGTTTTCTATTAAGTCGAATTAGAGAGATTTATTTGAGCACTAACAAAACTAGTGCGAATTTCCTAAAAATAAATGCAATTATTATTCCTACCACCTCTCAAGGAGATGGTAGAAATAATAACTGCGTTTATTTCTAGGAAATTTACTCGAAACAGAAATACAAATGATGATGTACGGAGATTTCTATAAATTCACTTTATATTAGTGTCGCGGAACTTCGTAGTTTGTAAGTGGGTGTGTGTTATCTGCGTAGGTTAATTACGGCTTACGCATCTGAGAGTTTAATGAATATTCAGCGTCGCGCTAACACCTTGCCAGACTTCGCATAATTCGCATGATCGCTTCACGACTCTGTGCGTAGAACCCTAATTTATTTGGCCCTGGCCCCCTGGACATTTAAAACAATTTTTTTTTGCTTTTTTTAGTTTCACCACTTTCTTAACTTTAAAGTGTAATTTTCGTTAAAAATGGGTAAAACAGGCAATATTTTAGTTTTTTTTTAATATTTAATGTTGGCAGATTCTTATAAAATTATTGCTTTATTCAGATGTTAGCTAGAAAAAAAGTTATGACTCCTCAAACTTACAGAAAGATGTAAATAGTTATTTGTGCAACAAGAGAGCAAAGTCGTTTTTTGCTGCGAGTGCTGATTTTGAATCCTGAGCAAGCGAAGGATTCAACGATTGAATCACGAGCGTAGCGAGTGATTCTAAAGTTGAATCCTGAGTGTGGCGAGGGATTCAAAGGCACGAGATGCAAAAAACTTTGCTCTCGTGTAACACACATAACTTTTCACTTCAGCAGCGATATCCCATTAGTTCTAACGATGGAACAGGTAGAACAAGTGGGAAATAGAGACTCCCACTAGTTGTACTATTTTGTAATATAGTATATCGTAGAATATATATATATATAATATATCGTATATAGTGAGAACAAAACAAAAACTCCCATTAGTTCTACCGTGGAACTGTTCAGTAGAACAATTAGTGGGAATGGAGGGAATAGAGAATCCCAATCCCAAAGCACCTATTTTATTTACTCCCATAGGCTGTCTTGTACGACAAAAGACCTGTCAAGGTTCGTCTTCGTATTTTTCAATTTTACTAACAGTAATTTATCTGAATGCTTTTCGATTTTATTAACTGTTAGCTCGTTATTGCGACACGCTCCACTAATTCCTATGATCAGTACAACCTGTAATGAAAATATTACATAATTAATATGCAAAATTTAACATTTACAGCATCTTTTACATATCGTAATAAATATTTTAACAGTATTGCTAAGCCAGACTAGGATTCATTGTGCCTCCAAAAATTAGTAGAAGCCAGTAAGTACCTTTATACATAACAGTCTACACACAAATTTTAATAACTAACAACATAGATTAAAAGGTACCACTTACTTTAGCGGCAAGAAAATTGCAGTCCGGAGCTTCATTAATTTCTATGTTAAAGGCCGTGAACATTTTGGACTTTTTAGCCTTATGCCCAACTGACATTATTTTTAGAAAAGATACGAGTTTTGCGTATGTTTCAATATGCACGTTATGTTTTGTTTTTAAAGTAGCTTTCAACATTGAGTAAATACTCCACATTCTAGATGATCGCCTCGTCTGTGATAAATCTAAAAAATAAGATAGCAACACCGTCTCCGAAAAACTGCTTGCGCCCTTTGTAAGTCTCCATTCATTGAAGATCATAGTATGCTTTCAGATATTTCTCGCGAGACTTCTCAGGTAGGAAACTTAATTCTGCATTAATAACTTGTTGTTTGAACTCTTCCGGTATTAAAATATTGTTCTCGTCGCTAGTTTCACTCATATTTTACGATTATTTTTAATATTTTTAACTTATTCAACTCTTTACGCCAGCCACGAAATTTTATTCCCGCTCTTTTATTTAAATTAAGGCGTGTTCGGAAATAGCACCCATAATATTTTATTATTCAAAATATGTTACGTAACATTATTGAAACTAGAAATAAATATTTACAGGTTAAATATCAGTTTTATTTGCAAGAAATACTCATTTTCGTTTAAATACAACAATAAGTTAAAAATTCAATAAATGACATTAAAAGACATAATTATCTTTTTGCAAAATTTCTTTAGTTAGTACGAAATTCCGAACGTGTTTGTCTTTGAGGTCGAATTAAAAATCGGAACTTCGAAAGGGCTGTTCTTTGTCTCTCTTTCTTTCTAATGGCGGGAAAGAGATAGAGTGTGAATGTTTCGAATTGTATGATTAACCCAAGGCTGAATAAGATATTCGCGGCTTTCTTAAAAAAATAATTAAAAAGTTACTTTGTCTCACTCAGTGAGCAAAATCGCATTTTGCTCACTGATTTCAGGCAGCAAAACCTACATGTTTGAGCTACTGAAGTGAAAAAGTACTTAAATCTTAACTTCAACTTGCATTAAAAAAAAAAAACAATAAATGATTGAGGAGTTTCAATTCTAGAAAAACATCCCTAGTGTGTGACCTTTCTAATGGTATGTAATCTGCTTTAAAAAAAAAACCTTTAAGAGTTATTTCATAATTTTTTACATCTTTCTGTAAGTTTGAGGACTCATAACTTTTTTCTAGCTGAAATGTGAATAAAGCAATGATTTCATAAGAACCTGCCAAAATTAAAATAAAAAAAATAAAAAAAGTTTGCCTGTTTTACCCATTTTTTATAAAAATTACACTTTAAAGTTAAGAAAGTGGTGTAACAAGAAGAACAAAACATTTTTTTTTTTTGTGTCCAGGGGTCCAAATAAATTAGGGCTGAGTAAGTAGCAGATGACCCATCCAACATTTTCGTATGTTCAACGTTCTGCCAAACACCCTGTATACTACGGCTGTGAATTTTTACACATACATACAACCACTTGACTCTAACAAAAATAAGCAATTTAAAGCTTAATATTACGCAAACGAATCCCTGAATCGTTTTTTTTTTTTTTTAATGGTTTCAAGTTGTATTTTTACGTATATTTGCTTAACAATTAACTTCCTTGACCGTACCTACCGCGCTCTTGGTTAGTCTCTTATTGACATCTACCTAGTAGTAGATCTCTTTGTGAAAAAGCTCGTTCAACGTTCGGGGAAGTCCTACCACCATAATAAATGAGATTTCTGCCACCTCACAACGTAGGTGTGTTGCGGTTTGAAGGATGTGGGTGCCCGGTGTACATACAGGCACATAAGTTTGAAGGTTATGGGTGCCCGGTTTGCATACAAGCACTTAAGTTTGAAGAGTATGGGTGCCTGGTGTGCATACAGAAACATATGTTTAAAGAGTACCTATGCATGGGTGCCCGGTGTACATACAGGCACATAAGTTTGAAGGTTATGGGAGCCCGGTATACATACATGCACATAAATTTGAAGGATATGGGTGCCCGGTGTGCATTCAGGCACATAAGTTTGAAGGGTATGGGAGCCCGGTGTACATACAGGCACATAAGACATTTCAGCTTTATCTTTTAGATATCCACACATCTGCGTTGCTTTTGGTTTTACAAATGTCCATAGGTGTCGATGATCACTTACCATTAGGTAGGCCTTCTGCTAGTTTGTTATGAAATAATGATTTCATTCAATAAATTATATTCTCTGTCACAATTTATATTTATATAATATTAAACTCAGACCCAACAATTATTAATATACCTTTTTCAAATTAATCGTTCATTTTTCGTAATGCATTCCATTTTGTGGCGGGAAAATCACGTTCATTTCATTCAACGGGCCAGTGCAGAACGTAAAATAAATATTATTGCGAAATGGAATCCACAGAGTTATTTGAATTATAATTATAAAGTCTGCGTATGAAACGTTCATAAATAAAATCTCATTTAATCTTGAGAGTGGGATGATAATATTCTATACAAACACTAGGATTTGCTTCAATGTTAGTAAAAGGTTAATAAGGTTAGTGGCAATGCTAATTATCTCTTTTTTTTTGCATAAGTAGATGTATTTTGCGAAGGAACCAACGATACCTCTTGTTAAGGCGAGGTTCTTCAATTTAACCTCTAGAAAATGTAATTTTAATGTCATTTTATTTAGAAATTGTAATGATTAAACACGTTAAAAAATTATATGTTGCTTTTGAGACCTTTCTGTAGGTACGTCGGGTACTCGTTACATAATTGAATCAAGTTCGATAGAAAAAAATTCCAAACGTACCCTTATTTTGTAGATTAAAATCATTTTATTTCAATATTTATGTACTGAAAATCATATCAAAATAAACGTCTATGATGATGTAATATCCGTCGGCTTTAACATTGTTAATGTCGTAAAACATATAATTTTCAACCCAGAATTAACGAAATTCATGCCACAATTTACTCGCGCGTAGCTGCCACCTCAAGAACAAAAATGCACGCTCGAAGAACCTCGCCTTAAGACGATGAAGCGATTTTTTAACTTTATAGGCAGAGATATTCCTATGGAGAATTCAAAATTATTACAGTCCAATGAGCTGACCACATTTTGAAGTATGGACCACCACACCACCGACACCGGCGGCGGCGGCGGCCGTCGTGGCATGCACCGAGCACATATGCTACGCCGACTAAGTGACCACCAGATCGGCTCCCCTTAACCAACGTTAGTGTGTAGTGTGCTGTAACACAAGACCAATATGTCGAGTCACTGTCGTGATTCCGGGCCTCGCTGTCCCCATTACAAACCCAGCTACGTTCCCAACGGCGATCTCTCGCGTCCGGCCCTGGTCCAGGCCATGGTCCGGAGCGAGAGTGCATGGGAGGCAGTCACCTCCTTCTGCGAAGCAGTAATGCTCGCGAAGGAGGAGGCGGAACGCGTGAGGGAGCGGCAGTCTGTGCGCCCTCACGCCCCTACTCGCCGCAGGAGACGCCCTGGGCGGCGGGAATTGGTAGCCGATTCCCGGCCACCGTAGGCGCGGGCTTGTGGACGGCGAGCTATGGACAGCTCGCCGTCCGGTAAGGATCAGGCCCGGGTCGACGGCGCGTTGTGTTCCACGCGCGCCTCAAAGAGATGTCAGCACGCACTGACGGGGTCCGCCAAGACCGGTGCCTGCCAGGGTTGCAGGTTTGTCCGGAAGGGTTACCGTGGACCTGGCACACAGGCAACTGAAGGAACACGGGTGGGTCTTTTTTTTTCGTTCCCAACAATACCTAAACGGGGTTGTTAATAGTGCTAATTGATCTAAACTAACCTAAACTTAAGACATAATAACTGTGTATCATACAATTACATTATGTTATTAATTACCATCGGGGCTACAATTAACGTGGGCACGGCACACATTTCACCCTGATTGACTAACTAACTACGTTGGTTTACTAATAATAATGATTAACATCTAAATGACAGCTAACCGACCGTTATGACATAAAGTAATATTGGAAACAATTTCATGCAAATTGGACGACCTAAGATCTTTAACAACCGTTTTGAGAGTTGAATGTATAATCGAGAGTGGATTAGTATAAATTTTACTGTGACTACGGCTTCAAATGTCAATGTTCATCTTACCTTTTATTTAGGTCAAAGTGGTAGAACCTACAAAAAATGAAGTGCTTTTGGCATTTGAAGTCCAAAATCCAGGATTTAGAGTTAAATGTTGAATTACAAAATCCAATGAATTCATGAATAAATAAAAGTTCTACTTATACAAGAAATGTAAATCAAACAAAAAGAAAATCCAATTACGTCTTAATTTAATAGACGTGGGTGAAATGAATTGAATAACTTCCAACACCCACGTGAGTTTACATGCAAAAAAATCTCAACGTACAATTTCATCTACCTCATGATGAAATACCAATTATTTCAAAGAAAAACGCGGTTCTCGTTCCTCATAAATAGACACGACTCGCAACGTGTTATTTTTACAAAGCGGCTTTCAATGTATGCCTGTGCTAGGTCCTGAATTGATACGAAAAAAAAAAAAAAAAACATTGATATTCGTAGAACAGCCGCGGGAATCTGAGCGAGCGATCACGATCACGACGCGAAATCCCGTCGGAATATGTTCGGAATTCAAATAAGTAACGAAATATCCGTGGTCTTGATATTTGCGCATCAAACAACAGCGCCCACGCCTCGCGCCCTCTGATTCTTCAAATCACAACCGCTCTTCGTGTCTTAGCTTTTCTTTGTGACTCTTACGATCTTACTTTTATTGCGATGCTACATAGTAGTTTTGAAAAATGATTCTTTTTAAACAGACTTGATGGCAATCTTATCACTACATTTAATCGTGTTTTATTATTTCAAAATCCGTGGACATTTTCAGTGGAAAACGTCATGTAGTATCGATCGTTAGGCAGATTTAGTTCAGGACTGTAAATAAAACGATCAATGACGCACAAGGATTATTAAATTAACCTCAATCACTGGAATCAGTGTGAAATCCGGCAAAGTTCAAAGGTAACAAACCCAATTGACTTAAATTATTATGCTCTTGTTTACGATTGGAACAAATGTCCTTCGTAATGGTTGGCGCAGGAGGTAATAAAAATACGTGGAGTGGCCTCTTAACGGGAGAGCTATTACCTGCCATTATGCTTTACAAGATACAATGCGGTGGTTGTCTATTTACTGCGTGGGTTAACAGGTTCAAAGCGAGTCCCGTGGGGCCTGCCGTACAGCGGCTTTAATTGGCGCGCCCTAACGACCACGCCTCTCTGCGGTACACATTGTACTACTCCAGCAAATTGATTGTAATCTAACCGAGGGCAAAGCCAATGAAACTATTCGATTAAAGATTGCCTGGCACTATCCTAGTTACGGAGCCATGAATGCCTGTTAACTTGAATTAGTCACGTTTAAGGTCCTACGTGACTTTCATTGCATTTGGTCTGGAAACGTGTTTTGGTTAGGTCGAATCAAAACGTTAAAATCTGCAGTGAATTGTTTGTCCTTCTCCCGTTTATTTAAAACTTCATTCACATCACAAAATCGCGTGTACCTAGAAATGAATTCCAAATACCTGAGAGATGTAGCTGTTTTATTAAAAACGCCTCCGCTCTGCCTGTAATCCCGTATGCATTGCATTCGCTACTGGAATTAAATACAAACAAAACTCTTTTGTAACGATATTTATTTAAATATCGAGAATTTTGTCATAATCAAATAACAATGCCTGACCTATCTACCCACACATTGTAAGATTACAATGATATACGTAGGTACATTTTCCTTGAGGATCCATACAATATTTTTATCTTGCTTCATCCACGTTGATCACACACACACGCACGCACGTACTGGTGATCTTGATTATTAGCATGTCATGTTATTCTTTGAGTCGGACTCATCATTCATCATCATTTCAGCCGAAAGACGTCCACTGCTGGACATAGGCCTCCCCCAAAAGGGAGGGAATTTACCATAACCGCCACGCTTGGCAGGCGGTTTGGCGATCGGAGTATGGTGTTAAAAATGCATAGAGAACGCTGCTGCTCATTCTGAAGTAATTCGGACTGTTTCACATTAACCCAAACGGCTTACGATGCACTTCAATACCTGACAGCAATCCTGACAGTAAGTAGGTTGAGACTTTTAAAATTCGTCACGTTAAAAGACATTCATGTCGTAATTGAACGAACAATTTTCTCACCAAATCCAAATTTATAATGCCATCTCTAAAACAAGCATTGGGTAAGTAAATATTTTAGGGTGAAAGAAAACAATGAGTAAGAAGTAAAAAAAAAAACATGTAAAAACAGCGGGTATAAACATGAATAACTCTGTGTCATAGCTGGAAGGAAGGTGCAGGACAGATAAGAGCGTAGTTTCAAGTTGAAAAAGCTCACTGAAGAGCGAGAATCTCAGTGACAAATGAGTCGTATGCTTCTCCCTAATGCACACTTTTTCACTGTAAAATTACATTCCAGTTAGAAGTCAGGGAGAACAAGCAATCTTATAATGTTTTATGGAGCGAAGTAAAGGTTTGCATCAATCAGCGTTGGCGATCGCAGTATTGTGTTAAAAATGCATAGAGAACGCTGCTGCCGATCAATTGATCCGTTATCAACCCATCTTTTTATTACAATTTAATAATTTGTATATTATTTAGGTACTTCATAACAACACAGAGTAGGAATGTTTCTACTCAAGTAAATACAATTTAAGAAGTTAATGTTAGTCGTAGATTTTTACCTGTGCAACAAGACTATATAGACCATATTGCATAAACTTCGCTTCAATATCCCGCAGAGATCCTCTTCTAACTATAAGTAAAACTAAAACCATACATGGTGCGAGCGACTAAGAACCATTTGACCCATCTACCACCAAAACCTATTCTGTGCGCACTCAGCTGAACGCTGACTTCTTTAGAAGTGCTTAATGCTTATTGTACCTTAAATAATTATATTGATAATCTTATCTATCGTGCTTGTTAGTGATCCTCAGATCCTAAGATTTTTACTGCTTTTTTTTTACCCGTGAGAACCTGTAATTGGCTCTATGTTTCATATTCAATTGTTATCCATCTGTTATATAGCTGTTGGTTCTCCTCTAAATAAATACATAAATAAAACGGAGGTTTTGGTTATAAAGGATTTACAAATAGATCACGTTTTGAGCTATTTACAATAAAAACTATTTCTACCAATATCTTGGTTTCATACAGTCTCGAGCCTATGCAATTTAATTAATTAGCAGTCTTCCAAAAACCAGGTGATTGTAGAGAAATTAAGTATTTTTGTATTTTCTAGACGTAAACAAACGTCCCACTATTTCACAAATATTTACAGAGGTAGACGATATCTTGACCAACACAGTAGACAATGTTTTCTCTTAAAGTTTAAAGAAGAAAGTCGTTTGTTTACGTACCAACAGATTTAATACCGTATTAGGCAGTTTATTTGATTACTTAAAAGTATAAACAATCACAGTTCTTAACTACGAGATACACAAGAGAAACCTAAAATATAATTCAGCCAATCGAGTACGATCTTTTAAACGCAGCATGCCTTCTGCTCCTACAGAACTTCCGTTTATACTTTCTTCTAGTGTGAAAAACTTTCAGTTTATCATTATTAGACAACTCGATAATGTTCAGCCATTTCTGGTCTAAATCTTCTGGTGGTTTGTCGTTCACTAGTATTATAGGTAGACGGTTGTGTTCCACTTCCGTGCGAGCATTCTTGTCTCCTTTCATGAGGGCTGTAGATATTTCTGTCCAATTGGTAGCGTTGTCCTCGAGGCTCAAGATGGAAGGCTCCTTGCTAGACACAACAGCGATCTCGACGTTGTTTTGCGTCAGCTCTGTTATGGCAACATCGCCATCGGCGTCCTCCAGCTCACCTTGCCCCACCTCCACGTCGAACAGACGAAACTGGAATTACAAACAATTTAGATAATTATGGGGCCATTTTCTTATTATTACAGATAGATGTTGGTCTTATTACGGAGTTCTAAGAGTAATTATGCTGTAAAAGAACACCAGCGACACTGATCCTTTAATTACTAGAGTAAAACGCTGACGAGTATTTCCTTGTAATCTCTGCTATGATCACCCTGCTTGCCTATTAGAATTTTGATGTTATTCTAATGGAGACAGGTAGGTAAGCCTGAATCTGTATTGGAGCCGACGCGGCACCGTGCCTAAAATAAATATACCTTTTCATTTACGGTTATTTACAGAAGCAGAATAATATTTAAACACCAGTGCACAAAACCTCTTGAACATGTAAAATTAATAACCCATCGGTAAAGGTTAAAATAACTTTATGTAGATTGAGTACAAAGAAAATTTACTGTAAAATAATTATAAATGCCAACCAGAACGCTGTATAATTTGTAATGAAAATTCATTACAGCTTATATTTAGAGCACAACCAGTAACATTGTGGCGGTAATTGCTCACGAACAATCTATTGTCGATCTGAGAGCAAACAAATATCGTTCAAGTTCGTCTGAGACGTAAATATACAACATTCACATACACTCATATTATTACGTTAGAACATACATCGCGGGTCTCAAACCATAGAGGCGTATTCATTAAAACATTATTTTCAGGATTGAACCAGCATGTTGTGTTTTTGCATGTCGCATATATTTACACTTCTGTTAGTATGAGATGCTTGATTTCAAGATAATTCCTCTTTTTGAACTCCGCTCCGTCCAAATTACGTCCAAAATGCGTGGACGTAAAACCTTTTTTCCTTAAATTATTAATAATTGTATCAATATGGTTTTATGGTTCTTTTTGGAACCTAGTTGGTGATTTAAAATATTGCAATTTAGGAATGAGAAACCATCAACGTTAACGTTACATCCGTGATTTTAAGAATTAATACGCCTGTCTGGCTTGTCATTAATATTGAGAGGTGTTTGAATATTCAAAGTAGATGTATAAATCATTTTTGTTTTACAATCTAGAATACAATACAAATGGTAGTAATTACACAATGTAAAACAAACATATTTGTATGTAGTTTTGTGTGACGTCGCGTGTCGCGCGAAGAGCGGTGCCTTTGTGTCACGTCGCGTGTCGCGCCGGTTTCCTCACGATGTTTTCCTTCATCGTTTTGAGAGCAGTGTTGATAAAACTTTTTTTTTTTTTTTATGGGTTTGCTCTTGACTTTGGTCTAGGTCTGGGTGACAGAGACAAAGTCTACGATGGAGTGAGCTTACCCAGAAGAAGCCTGTTCACTCTAACTTTGAATATATTAGGGTTGTATGCGTTCGGAAACACAGACGCAGGCAGAGAGTTCCACTCCTTTCCTTTTCACAAAGTAAAGGGTCTTTCTGCGTTCGAACCTATGAACTACAACTCGTAAGTCCCGGCTGTTACCACTGGGCCACCACTGATCTCTCAAGAGAGGGGGAGGACTCGATAGTCTCGGGAATCTGCTCTATTTCCGGGAGCGATCAGTAATCCCAAGGTCGTGTCGGGTTTATCGTCCAGTCCAAGTTACGAGCACACGAGCACTTGTTGAGCACTTGTGAGCAACGTGGTGAAGATCAAAGAGTGTGTCGACCAGGGTGGCGTACCTTCTACACAGAATATCATCAAGATATTCGTTGAAGGTCGTACAGGTTTACGTCCCGACCTTGTCACACCCTCACCGTGAGGTGGAGACCATGTATGAGGATATTTTCAGAGCCATGCATGGCTCTAAAACTCATTCACCATTGTCATGGGGGATTTCGACGCGAAACTGGGCAAACGAGATGATGATGAGCTGCGAGTGGGGCAATTTGGAGTTGGACGTCGAAACCACCGAGGGGTCACCTACTGGCCAGTTTTATGGAGAAGGAAGGGCTCTTTATAATGAACTCCTTCTTCAGAAAGCGTGAGTAAAGAAGGTGAACCTGGCGGAGCCTTGATGGTGTAACTAAAAACGAGAGTGACTTCTTTATGTCGACGAAGCAAAAAAAGCAAGTGATCACCGCATGGTATTAGGCACATTGAATCTAAATATCAAGCTAGAAAGATTTCGACTGACGGGTTTTGGATTTGGATCGGTGCTGGACGAACTGTTCGTCCAGCACCGATCCAAATCCAAAATCCCGAGAGCTTTCAGCTCGAACTTCAGAATCGTTTCAAGTTCCTTAGGGAGCTTTGTGGATGATTATAACGATGGGTTCGTGAAAACTGTCCATACGGTCGGGTCTAAGATGTTCATGGTCATCGTAGAAACAAGAAGTTCTCTGATCCTACTTTAGACGTCATGAAGGAGGGGCGCGAGACGATCCTGCAGTCTTCAAACGATGTGCACAACTACCGGTAACTCAATAGCTAAGCTCTAAGTGCTTGAAAAGCGACAAACAAACCGGATTCCGTAAATGAATTAGCACCGTAGACCACATAATTATGTACAATGGGCCAAAGTTCCGCATGCTCACCTTTCTTTTGTTTATAACTCGAAAATAGTGTGTCCTGTCGCAAAAATATTGAAAATTTAGACCTCTCTATGATACGCATAAACCCCTAAAACTTAACATGTAGGTAATTATTTTTCATATTTTCCATACAAAATGTTAAAAATTCCATATAAAACACGTCGAGGCAGTGCCCCCTACGCACCTCCGGCTCTAAAAAAATTCACGGGGTAGAGCAAACAAGTACCACGTAGCGAAGCCTAAAGAAAAAAAAAAAATCACACGTAGAGTCGCGATTGTCAAATTCGATTTTAGTTATGTCAAAATTATTTTTAAATTTAGAGTTTTTTTTTTGTAGAATAGCTTTATTTTATTTTAATTTTTTGTTTTATTTATTTGGCTCACCAACAATTGAATACACCGATACAAAGATATGAGATACATCCAATAGACTTATAGACTAGTATACCAATTTCTTACAGGTAAGCACATCATGCATAACCTATTTGTTGATTGAAATTGTGCACCTACTTAAAATTAGATGAGTTTTTATACTCACTCACTCAGCTTTAAGATGCTCATAGCCAAAAGTAAGGAATTTTAGTGATAGTTTAGTTTGGTGTACCAGAGAATCGGCACCATTGTCAAAATGTATTTATCTACACTCATATCGTAAAGTTCTTATTATGAAATCAAAACAACAATAACAGACATATTTTTTTTGGTTATGAAATAAACAATGTTTAATAATAAAAATTATAAAAAATTTAGATAAGCATTGTGATTATGGAAATATTCCCGTTATTTTATAACGCCATAGACATCTACGGGTAACTGTGATGAGACTAATTCGAAATGTACACATCATTATGAAGATAACTTTGAATAGATGAGTATTAATAACATTGTATCAGTTTGTATAGAAAACACTGTAATTATGCCATATGCATACCATATGCATGCTATGGCCGTCCCGCGCTATGCGACGGAGCGCGGTGCAGTGAGATAATCGCCTGACAAATAAATTGAATCCCTCTGATTTGGCCCCTATATGAAAACATGATATCATTAAAAATCATTGCCTACCAAAATATTGACACATTACTTACCTGAAACGCGAGCAAATATGTGTAAAAAGATAACCCTCGTTAACATCAATGAGACAGAAAACGAATATTTACAACGAGCCCTCCCGCACACCACCATTCATGATACAAACGATTTTTATATAATTGGAGCTTCAGTAAACCGCTGTTACTGCGAACGACAGATGTCCTTTAATACTGCTTAAATCAATAAAATCGTTCGTCCTAGTTATAGCATTGCTTTGCATTAAATATAAGTAATCATGAAGGAAAAGAAAAAATCGGGTCGTATTGTCTGGCGTGCTGTTTCATCCCGAGCGAGTTTTGGTGTCTGCGGTAAAAATCTTGATGGTTAGAACTCTCTAGTTTAAAGTACTTGAAAACTTCGTCACTGATTTGCATTTAATCAGAACGTGAACCAACCACGACCAAGTTGGGAGTAAGCTAAGTTTATGATATGATAATGACAGAAATCCTACTAGGTTTTGCAATACGTGGTTTAAAAAAATAGTTTACACTCTGTGTTAGAGTTTTTCACCTATCTATTTATGAGCATAAAGCACAGCATGAACATTCAAAAAGATATTCAACAATCACACAACAACACACACACAAATGCGCTCGCATTTTTTTATATTACCTGTATTTAAATGTAAAAAAAAAACTTGTAAAAATTATATAAAATTGTAGTAATACAATTAGAGGGGATCGGCACTGATTTCATAGCCTAGCAAGGATAGCAGCACGTCACCCACTTGATGGCCAGAGATTAAATTCAACCCACTTTGTGATAACTGTTACATGTACAATCTGTTTTATATAAATATAAATAAAAATAGCGAGGGAGTAAATAGAAACCGAGTTATAATGGGTTTTTAGCGCCGTGTATTACACTGTACTTTTCACTACGATTGCGAGAAAATAAAATAATCCAATACAATATTAAAAATAAATTACGGCCACTAATTCAATTTGCAAATTATAGGAAAATTCTAAAGAATTAGCCCCAATAACTTTTTTTTATTTGTTCTGTAGCCGCAACGCATTGCATGCATTCAACCAAAGAGATCGCCGATTTTAGTTCCATTTTCAAAAATAAAATGTTGTTCTTTTTTATGAAACAGTCGAGTCTTTAATCATGATTATTCTACTTATGACTAAAGACTTTTTCGTTTTTGTAGGCTCATTGTCATTTCACAGACAAAAATTAAAAAAAAAAAATCCCTAGAGGAAGAAATGCTATGTTTGCTTCGCTCTGGTACGCCACAATGACGGTCTTTTTGAGCAAGAGGAGTGAAAATATTAATATTATTGTTAATCATTAACTAAACAGCACGGTCACCCACAGCGGTTACAAATGAGTGGAAACGATTAGTGGCGGTCAGTGTTCATGCTGACCCGAAGCCAACAAATCGTGACTTACTAGTTACGACCCGTAGCGTCGGGGAGTTATTTGACGTTCCTCTCACGTTTATATTAAAGTTCGTTTAGCCCAGTGATTTATTAGGGAATTTGTTATATTGGAACTAATTCTGGGCACTTTCTTTTAGTCATATGTAGCTCGTCTTTTTCAGAATAAATCTTGCAGCTAAAGTAATATTTTATTAGATGAAGGGTTACGTGTTCGGGCTTATTGATTCATACGGAGTGTTTTCTTACATTTATGTTTGAATGAAACTTGTACTGGCTAGTCTATAAAGTTAGCTTCGAATCTCCATCAAGTTACCGGTCACAAATATTTGAAAGCGAGCATTGGAATAACGAAGTGATATTTAGAGAATCATAATGTAATGCCATTGGATTACTGTCTATGTAGTTTGTTTGGATCTCCGTAGTTTTAAATTTATGAACATACAACTTTTGAAGGTGTTTAAATGGTTGCACCGCTTGCCGGCGAACATGTAATTATTAAGTCTATGAATGTATTTCCATGGGGAAAATATCGATTCCGTCTCTACCATACATACGTAAGTAAACACACAAACAAGTAAAAATTTTCTTTTGTTTTTCTTTTTTTTATTAAAAAAAGACGTGTGGCACTCGGGGACTGCCGCGGTAAAGCTATTGCATAGCATTTTGTATCAACTTATGCAATTATAATTATTTATTTATTTTATTTATGCAGTATTTCTTTTTCTTTGATATTAATTCAAGTTACACTTTTTGAGCGTGGTGACCGATAAGAAAGTAAAGTCAATCCATAATCGGCCCAGAACTTTGGAGAACCGTTTAAAAGTGGTTTTTATAAGCTATGAAGAACGTTAATGTTTAATGTTAATTCTAGCTAGGAGAATCATAAACACGAGTAAAATTATTGATTTATAAATAAATTGCTCACATACCTCAACAACCTTTCAAAAACTTTTGAATTACGATGCCTGCCATCTAGTGGATAAAACCGACAACAAAACACAACTGAGACCACCAACAGAGCAACGCTTGTCTCGATTACGAATCACAAGCCACGCCAATGTCACCTCTATTTAGTTAGACCTGCGATTAATAGATGGCGTTGCGTTGCGCGGTAAATCCACCACAGAGTTTCGTAGAGTCGTACAATACGTCTAATCGCACGCACACAACGCCGTGTCGAAGACTGCCGAACTGAAACGACGTTAGACGATGCACGGCCTTTAAGCCACACCTCCGTGCCCGTCGGAGTGGGGAGCGTGAGGTTTTTTCGTTACGGAATTTCTGGATTCGGTCCCCGCGCTCAAGGCCCGCGATAGAAGCTATGCAATAGCTTAAAAAAAAAAAAAAGGATGAAAATAAAAAAATAAAAATATTACTAATAAAAATAATATTAAAAAATAAATGATAAAAATTAAAAATATTGATACCAATCATACAGCTTTCATAAATACTCGTACGTAAGCCATTGCATGCATATAACCTCCAGAAACATTATTTATGGCAAAGATATATTTATTTTTAGTAGCAGCAGATTTGTGCAAATCAAAGCAGTTTTTATTTTTATACTTCTCCATTCTTCATTTTTGAACCGAAGTCAGTAAATGTTTGAATCAAAATTTATTAGCATTTAATTTTGAAAAGTAACCCTATTTAATGGCGCTCTTGACTTTGTTGACGTAACCTTGCTGAGTTATTATGATTAAAATTTAAGTTTCATAAACACCACATTGAGATGGTAAATATACTTTGCGCCTTTCAACTCATCAATGGAGTCTGCGAAACTTTACTATCGCTGTCAAAACGTTGGCGGAGCGAATATTGAGTGGTGAAATACGAAACAATAGGGATGTGTCCTGGGTAAAAAAAAAAAGAAAAACTGTTTAGTCCGATAGTCTGATAATAAAAAAATATTAGACACGTATTTTTTGCTTTACCATATTAATAAAAAATGACTTAGATAAAACACATTAAACTTGGGGAGTGGGGGCTCGTTACGTCACAGCTCAGTATAAAAACTACTGAGAAGTGACGTCATGCCACATTTGAATTCAATGTATCGCCGTAATGTTTTGATTACGTAAAAAAAGAAAATATACGTATCCAATATTTTTCAATAATCTTCATGACGGGCAAAAAATATTTTTTTAGTCATCATCCCTGTTATAATTGTGAGCCTTGAGTAATTTGACGAACACCATCCATCGATACTAGCAATATTTTGCAGTTCTTCAACACCGCATGTTTTTTGTATAAACAATCTTTCGTTGGTTTAGAAAGATGATTTCATACATTTTAGACAAGTTACATGAATCAAATACCTGAATTACGATGTTTATTATAAACAACACATTTCAATTTATATATTTTTTTAAACAGAAAGTTTTCAGCAGTTCTATTAAGAGCGTTGTCACTGGTCCACTAGGGCCACTCCTTTAAAAACATATTATCTCATGACTGAGAAGGAATTATGAAAAATGGCTCTATCAACTGTATCGGTAAGTGTGTCTAGAATTTTGTAATACCTTTTTTAAAGTTTCATAATGAGACACGAAGCAACAAAATTTGATCTAAATAAAATCAGCCACATTCCTCTAGATCTTTTTTGGTGACAACCCTCTTAAAAGGATGTTAATTACCTACTGTATTTAAAACAGTTTCCTAAATATTTTCTCTGATTCAAGTATGTATCAAGGATATGAATGCCTTGTAAACGTCGATATGTATTGAGCTGGCTACGAGTTACGATGCTCCCCGCATTGTTATTAATAGATGCAGACTAAACACAGGGCTTTCAGAGCCTTCAGACCATTGCAGAATGTTGTTGTTTCTCATAGACGTTTGAATTTGTCATATGACTGACGACCCGGTCTGAGCTGAATTTGGGTTCGATCATTGCACGCAATGGTGCCGTTTCTCTTGTTCACAAACTAAACTAAATTTAAGTTCAGGACATCTTTTTCTTTCTAATTTATTAATAAAAGGACAGAAGATAAATTTTAGTTTAGTCCTGTCAAATTAATCAGCGCCTGTCACTACTCCATACAAGTTTAGACGTGATTAAAAACTTGCCGACTAAAATTACGTCAATTTACATCAAGCGCTGATTAATGCACTGAACTTAAATTTAGTTTAGTTTGTGAACAAAGGAATTGGCACCAATATGATGTTATATGATGATCGTTAGGGAGCAAATATATTACCAAAAAAATTATACTTAAATGTCACAATGCATTAGAGCGAGTAACGGTATCTAACCGTGATACTACAATGGATAAAAGGGCACAGCGGATCACTACGTAACAACGCAGCTGACGAACTAGCAAGGAGAGCATCCAGCTCGTCAGCCTGTGGACCTGAACCTATCGTACCCATCCCCCTCAACCAGCTACGCAGGTGGCTACAGGATTTCACCCACAGACAAACGAAGAGCTGGTGGACTTCGACACTGGGCTGCAGGCAGTCCAGAGAGGCTATGCCATTTTTAGATGGTTGGCTAACTAGGCGTTTATTACACCAGGACAGGAATGGCCTGCGCCTGGTGACTGGGACCATCATGGGACACTGCTCGCTAAACTGCTAACTGCTCACTTCCACACAATAGGCATAACGGACAGACCTCTATGCAGGGCTTGCATGGAGGCTGAAGAACCCATAGCGCATGTACTTTTTGAATGCACAGGCGTCACCCAGATTAGAACAGAAACCCCCGGGGTACCCAGATCTTTCACAGATGTTCTAAACAGACCAGGAGACATGATCAACTTCTGGAGGGAACTGGGCTGGTTGGAATAACCACCGATGGCCGCCATGGCCCACGCACAATGGTCCAACTGAAGGACTACGTGCGGAAATCAAACCCTCTAACATAGAACATATAAACCTACAGGGGGCCTACCACCAGCTCCTAAAATAGTATTATTATAATCTTACTTTGACTTTTCGTATCATGACGTCCTTAATTTTAAGCTTATTATAATGTTGAAACAATGTTATTTTCTTAGCGGTTTTAGTTACGTCACGAATGATGTCATGTCATGTCACGAATGCTTGGGCTGATTTGTTTCTGGGATCTCCAAAAGGTAAAGCTCAATCAATGAACCTACCTACTATGTACTATAATTACACTAGTAACAGCCTAAGCCCTCCGTACGAGCTTATTCTATGGTAATTAGACAGTCAGCACGAGCAGCTTAATCTGCATAGCCCGTTCCTAGTCAGCAAGAGTAGTTGTCCATAGTTCAATGATTTGACATCTGATTGTAATAATAAACTCCTGCGTAATATTTATATTACTGGAGTCAACGAACAAAGATAAAAGTAAATTTTGCAGTTTGATGTTCAAAGAAACCAGGACCTATAAACTTATATTACTTATGTACTATCTCGTTCGTAAAACCTGATACAATACTGCTATAAGTATTTTCTGTTGCACCAAGGAAAAAGAGTTTATCGTTGCACGGTAGACAAAACATTGGGCTAATAAAACCTTCATAATATACACCCGATGGGTCGTTTATTATAGGAATACACTTTTATGTTTAACTGTTTATGATGAAGCAGACCTAACCATGTTTAACATTTTTTTTTATATAAAAAAATAAATAGATTTGTTTCATCCGTTTCGTTAAGTTATTGATTCCAGTAAGCTTATTAGATCGTGAATAGTCTTATAAAACATGAGTAAGAAAATACAAGACTTATATTTTTTTTTAAACCTTTTAAAACGAACCAAACATACAGAATGCAACACTGACGTAAAAGTTGTAAGAATCAATCACTTACGATTTACGACTTTTCCGAAAAAAAAAAAAGTATCAGTCTAAATTAAAACAGGAAAAGGAAACTTAGAAAAAACTGAAAGCCGGTAACGTTAATTAGGCAATGCGTCTAGTTTTGTGGTAATCACGTTATTTATTTGCCTATGAACCGCATTAACCACGTTCTTGACTTTGGCTGGTTCACATTTTAATCGTTCGCACCACATTTTGTAAACACGCTGTCAAAGCAGCATCAATCGGGGGCTAACGCTAACGCAGATGTTTGCGTATGCATAAACGTACGTTCGCGGTGATTCAGACAACGTTTACTGCCGACCATGCCGCGTTACCTCGCCCTCTAGTACTACTTTGATGTTGTTTTTATGCAGATCTGTGAATTACGTCATGTATTCAAATTTTCACTTGGGTGCCAATTTTCATTTGGTGTACTCAGTACAATGCTCGATGACCTTAGCAGAGCTTCTGAAAGAGTGGGTCTTAGAATGAACATGGACAAGACAAAGCTCATGTTAAATGCCCATGTAACACCCATTCTAATAAATATCGGAGACGTTACTCTCGCAGTTGTGAACGAGTATGTTTACCTAGGACAAACTGTCTAGTTAGGTAGGTCCAACTTCGAGAAAGAGGTCAATCGTCGAATCCGACTCGGCTGGGCAGCGTTCGGGAAGCTACCCAATATCTTCTCGTCCCACATACCGCAGTGTCTCAAGACGAAAGTCTTCTAGTCTTTGACCAGTGCGTGTTGCCAGTGATGACATATGGCACTGTAACGTGGTCGCTCACAATGGACCTTATTAGAAGGCTAAAAGTCACCCAAAGGGCAATGGAGAGGGCTATGCTTGGAGTTTCCCTGCGTGATCGAATCAGAAATTAAGAGATCCGCAGGAGAACCCAGGTAACGGACATAGCACGAAGAATTGCCAAACTTAAGTGGCAATGGGCAGGGCACATTGCGCGCAGAACAGATGGCCGTTGGGGCCGAAAGGTTCTGGAGTGGCGACCGCGTACCGGAAGATGTAGCGTTGGAAGGCCTCACACAAGGTGGACCGATGGATGACCTTATGAATGCCGCAGGAATCCGCTGGATGCAGGAAGCACAAAACCGGTCGAGGTGGCGGTGCTTGGGGGAAGCCTATGTCCAGCAGTGGACGTCTTTCGGCTGAAATGATGATGATGATGATGATGATCCTACTTATTCATTTCGTTACGATCTCAAATAGGCCTCACTAATCCGTAATTTAGAAATAAGTGCATGAAGCTGAGCACAAAGAAGGTATTTTTCTTAAATTCGAGGTTTCAGTCGATTAGAAGTTCCGGATAATGATGTATTCTAAATAATAATAATTTATTACTTCTCTGATGATTCGGTACCCTGCAAAATACGCAACAAAAACGCTTACTCCGAAGTTTATGACGAATTCCTTTACAAAAAAGACATCAAAACTTCGTCGGAACAGGCAACTGGAGGGACACGAGACATTATGAATCATAATATAAATAATTCGTCGTACAAAAGTTTTCGTTTGACAAAACGTTCGGGATCGCGGGGATATGTTATCTTGCGTCACGTCTGTTTGCCAACATGTTGAGTAATGTGCCGAGTGACCCGCCATTATGCTTCCAAGTTTTGTAAACAACTCGGGTTTATAGAACTGAAAAATCCTTCAATGCACTCAAGCTATTAGTTTGGATGATTTACGGTGAATTAAAACATCGTGAGGAAACCGACATGTCCTAGAACCAAAATTCGAAGACATGTGATATGTACCAACCCGCACTAGGCCCGCGTGGTTGATTTACAGACCACTCCCACTCGAAGAGAGGATGCCTGTGTCCCAGTAGGGGAACATCATAGGTTGATTATGCTAAATAACATTCGTTAAACTGTATTATGAGAACATTGCGAAGAAATCGGCGAAAGGCACAAAAAACCAGGAGCGAGATGCTAATTCACAAATAGCCACATCCTCTCTTCCTAAGATTTCAATAAATTAGGTAAGGATATAGCTAGTGTTTCTACAAAACTCAAGTCGTAAATTCACAACACGAGACAGTGTGGCCATTATTAATGCGTTGGCGGTAAACAAATTCCGGTAGTACCTATTCTGTAAGGGTTAATTGGGTAGAACCACGGAGAAACAGTTTAAAAAAGATATATTATATGTAAATATTCAAATTTATTTTATTTTATTAATATACAAGAAAAGATTTAACCAGGGCGCAAACGTTGTCACTTTTGTCACAAACTTAAACGAGTTTTATTAACCACCTATTTCTTATTTTGATACGTCTTAGTACAAAAAAATTAAGTTATCGTTAACGAAATATGTTTATTTTGAAATTGGTTTAATGGTGACTCGCCGCGCGTCGGCGCGTGCAGTGTAGCAGAACGCAGTAGTAGGTCCTATCAGCTATGCGTCCGCGCAATTCGCCGACATAGGTATTTAAGCGGTTTGATCAAGCAGCCTTTGAGTGGCTGCTAAAATGGTTCTTTCCACTTTTTTTACCATTTACTAAATATCATCGCACCATCTGGTAAAATTCGCGATTAGTACAGTCTGACATTGTTGTAGGTAAGTACAAAATGCGCATTGCAGTGCATGCGCAGGAAAGTGAACCGACGCGACGTCACTCGGACGCGTGCATAGTGGGACTGTCGGTAACCAATGCGGCGCCACCCTGCCGCCCGGTAGAGGGTTGCGCTCCGCCGACACCCGCCGCGTGCGCACGCGCTCATTGATATTATTACGAATAGATTGTGTCCATATTTTGCTGATTTAAATTCGGACAAAAAGAAAAGTATTGAAAAATTAATGGAAATTTCTTCTATTACTGATACTGAACCACCAAAAAAAATTTGTGCACAGGTTATTTATTTTTCCTGTATTATTATTATTATTTTATTATATTATTATTTTACTATTATAATAAAATAATAACTTAATAGGCCCATGTCCAGCAGTGGACGTCTTTCGGCTGAAATGATTACGTATTTGTTATATTGATTTATTTTTATGTAATATATATAGTTAAAAAAAATCGTCTGCTAGCTGGTTTTGTAGTTATGAAATATTAGTTGTCAAAGCTGGTTAGAAATCTCAAATTCTGACAACCGATCTAGGCTTAGAATATCGGATTTATTATCACTAATTGGGTTGCGGTACCATCGCTGTTGCTTTGAATAAAATATCAGTTGCAACCGCATCTGCGAGGTAATTGCGTAACACACTAACAGTAGCAATGGGTTTCATTTTGACAGTTCAGCAACATTCATTTCGTTATTTACGTTATTGTGCAGACAACATTTTCGAACATATGAAGCAATGGATTAGCAATAACCTTCAAAATCATTCAAAATGTGATTGATAGTGTGTTACGCAATTAACGTAATAAGGGTGCCGTTCAGACTGTAAACCCGACTCCAATATGATTATTTCAGTGGTAAATATAGTTGAAATCTTCATTAATTTGAATCTATTGTTTGCGTGATTGGCAAAACTGAGAGCAGATACAAAAGCTCATTGTTTACCTCGACTTGTGCAATTGTGCGATACAGAATAATGCCTACGTCATTTAAATGTTAGATTTAGCAACGAAACTCTCCCGATGTCTTCAGTTTCAATATCAATTCATAACTAAAGACAATATACAATCTCTTGATAATTCTGTCAAATTTTAGATTTTACTAGCTGAGCCCGACAGACTTCGTTCTGTCAAAAGTTATAGTATAAGCTCCAATACTCTACCCTACCTTACCCTACCTACCCTACTCTACCCTACCCTACCTACACTACCTACCCTACCTACCTACCTACCTACCCTACCCTACCTACCTACCTACCTAACCTAACCTATCCTACCCTACCCTACCTACCTACCCTACCCTACTTTACCCTACACTACCCTACCTACCTACCTACCCTATCCTACCATACCCTACCCTATCATACCCTACCCTACCCTACCTATCTAAATAGATAGTAGCCGATTCTCAGACCTACTGAATATGCATATAAAATTTCATAAAAATCGGTCAAACCGTTTCGGAGGAGTATGGTAACATTGTGACACGAGAATTTTATATATGTATAAGATATCAAAAATATGTTTTCGTTGTTGACCGTACACAGATTTCTTTAACATGATATACACATGCTATTTATAATTTATTATCTCAGAATGCTCATATTAAAACCTTCATTAAAAATAAAGTTGTAATTAAGAAAGCTTTTAGTATTTGTGTGTATTTCAGTGCCTGAATGTTGATTTCACGAGCATACAGTACACAATAATGTTTACTGAAGCGGTAAAAAGCAGTAAAGGTATTTACGCAACATTGTTTTTAACGTTTGCAGAGCCATTTTCAATTTCATGGTTTATTCTATTATTAACATGTTTATACACTGACAGTTTTGCAAACATATTTATTGCGAGTGTGATATAAATAGTGAGTTGTTAGGGTGCCGTACCTCAAAATGAAAAAAACGGAACCCTTATAGGATTACTCGTGCGTCTGTCTGTCTATTCCAGCCAATTTGCTCCGAATATAATGGACCGATTAAGCAGAAATGTGGTACACAATTACACATATCAATTTCTGTGGCCCAAACATGGACGTGTTACGTAAATAAATTAACTTAGAATTTAAGGGCCACCTTTGGGTGAGAAATAAAAAAATAAAAACAAAAGTTTTGCACCCTGTAACGTGTGACATATTAAATGAATGGCCTTACTGTGAGGCTCTCAAATAATTTTTTATAATTTGAAAGTAAACAAACAGTTTTAAAGTTATTTAAGGAAAAAGATGAAATGAAATTGACCATTGAACCAGACTCTGAAACCAGACTCTGAAACTACCTAAAATGTCGAAAAAAAAGACGTGTGGCACTCGGGGACTGCCGCGGTAAAGCTATTGCATAGCATTTTGTATCAACTTATGCAATTATAATTATTTATTTATTTTATTTATGCAGTATTTCTTTTTCTTTGATATTAATTCAAGTTACACTTTTTGAGCGTGGTGACCGATAAGAAAGTAAAGTCAATCCATAATCGGCCCAGAACTTTAGAGAACCGTTTAAAAGTGGTTTTTATAAGCTATGAAGAACGTTAATGTTTAATGTTAATTCTAGCTAGGAGAATCATAAACACGAGTAAAATTATTGATTTATAAATAAATTGCTCACATACCTCAACAAACTTTCAAAAACTTTTGAATTACAATGCCTGCCATCTAGTGGATAAAACCGACAACAAAACACAACTGAGACCACCAACAGAGCAACGCTTGTCTCTATTACGAATCACAAGCCACGCCAATGTCACCTCTATTTAGTTAGTTCTACCTGCGATTACTAGATGGCGTTGCGTTGCGCGGTAAATCCACCACAGAGTTTCGTAGAGTCGTACAATACGTCTAATCGCACGCACACAACGCCGTGTCGAAGACTGCCGAACTGAAACGACGTTAGACGATGCACGGCCTTCAAGCCACACCTCCGTGCCCGTCGGAGTGGGGAGCGTGAGGTTTTTTCGTTACGGAATTTCTGGATTCGGTCCCCGCGCTCAAGCCCGCGATAGAAGCTATGCAATAGCTTAAAAAAAAAATTGTTCTATACTCATTACTCATAGATTACAGGAAAACCTATAAGTTTATGGTCTTAAAATAACATGGTAAACGCTCGTACAGACTCGCGCGATATCGCGAGTGCGACCGGCAGCGACAAAGAAATTGTGCTACTAGTGTCGCGTCGCGCCCGCGATATCGCACTAGTCTGTGCGAGCCTTAAATCTCCTAATATTCTACGTACAAACTTACATTTACAGGTGGAATGTATGGGCTCTCCCATATTTATCCCCTGTATCTAAACTACAATGTTAAGTTTGTTCATGGAATAAATTCATCACAATCTACGGAATCCTTTCAGTCAAAAAACCGGCCAAGTGCGTGGTCCGACACGCACTTGGCCGGTTTTTTTTTTATACTATCAATTTTCTTTTCTCTTCTGCAGTACTTATTTACCCCACAAACCTAGCTAGCTTTGAAGCCCAACCAAATTGGCTGAACATTTCTTATGATTTTTGTACTTTTACATTCTATCAAGAACGCAACAAACTTATCCATGGTCACCATTGACTTAAACCCAACGGAACACCTTATCAGATGACCAGGCATACATAATTCGTCATCATTTCAGCCGAAAGACGTCCACTGCTGGACATAGGCCTCCCCCAAGCACCGCCACCTCGACCGGTTTTGTGCTTCCCGCATCCAGCGGATTCCTGCAGCTTTCATAAGGTCATCGGTCCACCTTGTGGGAGGCCTTCCAACGCTACGTCTTCCGGTACGCGGTCGCCACTCCAGAACCTTTCGGCCCCAACGGCCATCTGTTCTGCGCGCAATGTGCCCTGCCCATTGCCACTTAAGTACTCACTAACGTACGTACGTACTTCCATAACTCGTTAGTTAATCATAAATAATTACCCTGTTCTTCTCCCTGGAGGCGGTGTAGAGTATCCAGGCGACGTACACGAACATGATGAGGGCTGGTACGACGAGGCTGGCCACGATGGGGATGCGCCGGACCCAGGCGTGGTACAGCGCCAGGATGAAGAGGGAGATGCCCACAAGGATAGCCATGTACCGGCCAGTCCGTCGACGCTCTTCCTGCAATGTTTGGTAGTGGTTTTAAATATAACAGCTATTGCTAGACATTGGTTGAGGTTCACATCCATCGCTTGAAGTACAAGAAAAAATAACTAAAGAAAAGAAAAGAACGAAAGAAAAATAGATAGATAGATAGATAGAATACTCTTTATTATGTACAAAATAAATACAGATATAAATGAAGAACTGTTACGGTGTCACAATGGGCGGTCTTATCGCTAAAAGGTTTATTTGAGAACCTAGGGATAAGTGAGATGTCTGTAATCAAACGCAAAAGAATAAGTTAGAACAAGAAAATGGTTCTAATCATGTTTATAAAGTAGTTTTTTTTTTCTTATCTTATTTGGTATAAATGAACGAATATTGCATACTTATACTCCGTTTGAAATAAGATTAAAACTTTTTTACAGTCCGTTCAACCGATTTTGACTTACTATTGCGTTGGTGATATGACAAATGGCAGCTGCAGTAAACAGTTGGTATTGTAACCACTTTTTTTGCTTTTAATGCTATCCTTATGCCTACGGAATAGAAGTCAAAATCAGAAGAACGGACAGTAAAAAAGGTTTATTTAAATGTCTAATCTTATTTCAAATGGAGTATAGTGACATTTAGATTTTGGGTTCAAATTGTTAATTTGAAGCCGTTTTTGTCGGAAGTCTTCCGCATTATGACTGTGTTTTACAAAAATCAAAATGGTTCCTTCTTGATGCGAAAACTTGTATTGTGTTTATTTACCAAATAGAATATCTTTGTATCTATGTAAGGAAAAATGGACTGGAGGTAGCTACGTCTCCCCAATGCGACAAAATAATTTCTCGCCGGTGCAACGGTGTCGCTTGCAATATGGCGCGAACACTGCAAAACCTCGCTCGACGTGTCTGACAATTCGTAAACGAAATGTTTCGCGACACGGGTCCCTGCGATTTTGTGCGATGTAACAGGCGACCACGGACATTATTGTTGCCTAGTGAATACAAGGTGTAGTACTGTAATCCTGTTAACTTATATTCAGGGATATAGACCGTTATATGACCTCGAATCAGTAGTGATTCGAGGTCATATAACGGTCTAAGATGACAGACGGATTAGTGTTCCCTGCTTGAAATTTTGTCAGTGTTAGTACGGCTACAATATTGTCATTTTTTTTTTCTCCTTTCCCAGGTCTGCTTGAAGAAATTTCTTAAGAAATAAGTACTTAGTACTTTTGTGCTCAAAAGTATAATTATGTTGTATCTCTATGTATTTTACTGTGTGTTTATAAATAATAAAATAAATATATAAGGCGAAAGCGTCAGTGAAGCCTACAATTTTTTTTTTTTTTACGTTTATTTAGCAGGTCAGTATCAGGTTGTATGTTGATCTAAATATGATTCGCGGCCGTTTTAAATATTTATTGATAGTTATAAAACTCATCAATACAACTCTCTAAGTTCATATAATCCTAATGAATGACTATTGCATGAAATTTTGATATTTTAGGATTATACTTGTGGCGGCATCAGCAACGCCACATGCGAACTACGCATCAAATAAGACCTGACGTCACAAATCCTGCATCGCGCAATCAGAGTTTACCGCGCGACTAACATATATACAACATCCCGACATCAACCGTCGGGCAGTTGCCCACCAGACACAACACCCGTCTGGTCGGAGGATCCTTCCTTTTCCATAGAGTATGAGTGAACTTTACATCCTGTTCCTCATACTTCTATATACTTAAGGGGGAAGCATCAGGGTAGCCCGTGAAATTCCAATCAGATTATATGAACTTAGAGAGTTGTATTGCTGATTTTACTCGTACATTCTAGATGTTTCTACAGTAGAAGGTTCTGGAACGATCTAAGGACTATATAAGGCCGGTATGCACCGCGACTGACACAGTCGAAATCAAGCGATCTTCGAGTGCGACTTTAAGAGTGATCAGTAGTGCATTTGTGTTTTATATTTAGTGTGTTTGAGTTGTTATCAGTGTTGTTTAATTAAAGTGTCATTTTTGGTTTTTAAATCAGCAGTTTTTTATTGTCACGAACCGCAAGCTCGTAACACTATCAACTTCATCATCATTTTCCTCTTGCCCTTATACCAATTTATTTGTGGTCGGCGCAATACGCCTTTTTCTTCGATTCTTCTCTATTATTCGTCATCTCGGTAGTCACCCCTTTGTGTCTCAAAAATTTCTAACGCTTCAACTGGTAAATACATAAACTAGAAAGACAAGGACATAATAATGTATCTGAAACACAAACTTTATGTCTCCTTTCTGCAATTTTGAAATTTTTCGCTCGTTTATTCACGTGCACGACTGATTCCTTTACAACGCGAAGAAGGCAAATTGGAAAGAGTTTTAAGTAAGGACAGAATGAAAAATACTAAATAATGATACGTATTTATTGGAGCTGAGAGCCAACGGATGTTTTTATTCTTATGTCGTCACAAGTCAAAAAATGCTTTTAAATTTGTGGAAAATGTTTTTCGTTCTTGATCAAACAGAAATGGCCCGAGGCATCAACAAAAGTGATTCCATGATGGATTTATGATTAGTCAACGCCGTTATTAGATACTGGGATTGAGGAAATGTAAAGTACATACCTGTCTCAACCATGAGCGTTGTTAATCATTTTTAAAAGCTATAAAAACTGTCTTGTATTTGTGTAATGTATGGGGGTATAATATGTAAACTTCCATCTACCAAATAAATAGTATTTAATAGAAAAAAAAACAAATCTTCAACTATTTTTTCTGACAGCTATCTTGACCTGCAACTGGTAACGATAACTCACGTAGTAAGTCTGATACAAGTTATTTAACACACATAAATACAGATTCTTGTTAGAGATACGAATTAATATGAATGGATGGAGAGGGCGAGGAAAGCCAAAAAAAATGGATGGATTGTGTGAAGTATGATATGAAAGAGAAGGGAGTGAACCACTACTCCCACTTTCAGTACATTTGCGCCAACCACAATAGAAATCTTCGTTCATCTCACAATCGTCTTCTTCAATGTCCCACTCACCGCACAGACTTCATTCACTCTTCCTTCTTCATACAGTCTATCTCTCTGTGGAATGCGCTCCCCCAGGAAATCAGGATGGCAACCAACCGATTATCTTTTAAAGTAAAAGTTCGTGAGCATATTCGCAAGAAGCTGGCAGTATCATCATAACGGTAATATTTTCCCATTGTGTGTCTTATTTGTTTTAGTATACATATTTATGTGTATTTATTTGTGCTTATATTTATATATAATAAGATTTATATATTGAATTTATAGTTTGTAATAGGTTTATGTATATATTTATATTTAAATGAATATTTATTCCTCAATTTTCGCTATTGCACCTACTACTGTATGTCTCTGCATCACCCAAGGGTTGACTGGTAGAAAATGCCTATGGCATTAAGTCCGCCTGTGTACGTGTTTTGTGCTTAAAGTATTAAATAAATAAATAAATGATAGAGTGACGGTTGACGGGGGGGATAGAAAAAGTAAACGTGTTGCGCCGACCCCAAGTAACATGGGACAAGTGCAGGAAGATGATGAAGATGATGATACTGATTCTTGTTAGACGCTTACATAGCATAGATCCTAGTACTAGTTTACTATCTTCGTAATAATAAACTTACTATTGTTAAACAAGGAAAGGATTTCAAACCTTTTAGTTGGATCTTTAGTTTTCTATGGCTTTATAGAGGTATGAGTAACAGGGTATAAAGTTCACTCATCCTCTATAGAAAAGGGGGGATCCTCCAACCAGATGGGTGCCGTGTCTGGTGGGCAATTGCCCTACGGTTTATGTCGGGATGTTGTATACAGGGTTATTGATAAAACCCTAACAACCTCTCAGGAATATTTTATTATTTATTTTGTTTTATGTTACGATGGGTTTGCTCTTGATTCTAGTCTAGGTCAGAGGTGACAGAGACAAAGTCGACGATGGAGTGAGCTTACCCAGAAAAAGCCTATTAACTCACACTTTGAATAGACTATGGTTGTATGTGTTCGAAAACACAGACGCAGGCAGGGAGTTTCACTCCTTTGCTGTGCGCATTATAAAAGACGTATGAAAACGCTTAGTGCAAGTTGGTGGAATATCAACTAGGTAGGGGTGGTAACTTGCAGTGCGTTTAGATGTGCGATGGTAGAAGCGGGCCGGTGTAATGAGGTCGTGGAGTTGGCATGGGCACACTCGCCGACGTACAATCTGTAGAAGACTGACAAGCAGGCAACCTTGCGGCGATGAGCCAAACTGTTAAGCTTGGCATCCACCAGTTTTACGTCGCCAATGAGCCTCTTATATTACTAACATCATAAACAACAACTTTTGTTCTATGACTTTTAATAATTCATCAGATTGTAATTCATCAGACTTTCGTACAAAAATAGAAATATTTAAATTCAGCGCTCTAAATGTATAGAACAACGAAATTCTGAATGTTTTTTTTTTTGGTAAATGTATTATGTTTTGTAAAAAGTCATAGAACAAAAGTTGTTGTTTATGATGTTAGTAATACAGTCCTGCAAGGTTGTTAGTGTTTTGTAAATAACCCTGTATATGCTAGTCGCGTGGTAAACTCTGCTTGCGCGATGCAGAATTTGTGTGACGTCAGGTCTTTGATTCGTAGTTCGCATATGGCATTGTAGATACCGCACAGCTACTATCACAGACAAGTAAGAACCAACTCTAATATTAGAACTTATTATTTGCAAACAATTCAACACGACAAGAAGTGTCATCTATTTTTAGTCGACCCCTGTGCAATCTAAACATGAGGTCGATATAGCCCGTAACAATATTAGGGTTTTGATTAGATTGCGTCCGTCCCTGGGCACCCAAGGGCCCTGTGTGAGAACCGCATCAGCTATCAATCAAGAATCTGATTCAATCATACGCAGATTGAGACAGCGCACACGAGGCGTACACGAGACGGTTAATGCAACATCAAACACTGATGTTTGTCTTATTATCTGCTGATCGAAAGACAGAAACACTTTTAGAGGCTAATTGGCGTTTACTGCTAGACTAGCGACTCGCTTCTGCTTCGCACGGTTTTTACGACTTGATAAAACATCGAGCCGCAAAGTAAGCGCATAGTTTAGTATGAATGTAAGTACAGTATAATATTAATGTTCAATTAAATATCCAAAAGGCTGGTTGACACTTCCCCGGACCCAAGGGGTAGCTTTTACCTTGATCAGAGGCTAAGCATTGCCATAAAACGTGACAATGCCGCCAGTCTTTTGAATACATTACCAGTTGAAAGCGATGCGGAGGATTTATTCGACGCAATATTTTACTTTGTTAATAAAGAGACTAGAGAGAGAAAACGACAATATGACATGAGAGGAGGGGCGATTGATCGACCCGTGCGGCTGTTATTACTTAGCGACAAGCTAAGTAATAACAGCCGCACGGTTCGATCGATCAGGTTAAGCTACGCTTGCCGCGGTTGTATCCATCTTGGCATCTTTACATACTGTTACGGCCCTGCCGTGCGCCGCCGCCAGATGGCGCACGGCAGTACTTTCTACCGCCGTGCCTGCGGAGCCATACCGCGACCCCGGCCGCGCCCGCACTTCCACCTCGCGCCGCGTCGTCGTCATCGCCAGTCGTCGTCCTGCTATAGCATTGGGGACGTCGGTCATCTCTCAGACATTAGATAATCAGATCAGAAGTCTTGTATTTAAAACTGTTAATTGAATATGTATAAATATTATACACCAGCACCTAGAGTCCATTATTTATCTACATCGAAGCCTTACAGCGGCGACGGGCGAAACATATACCAAGACCCCTCCGTGCCTCGAAAAGCAAGTTAAACCGTTGGTCCCGGCTGTCATTTGTAGATCTTTGACAGTTGTTACGGGTCGTCAGAAACCCGAAAGTCTGACAACCAGTCTTACCAAGGGGAGGCACCGTGCCGCGGAACGACGCCGTGCCGTCTCCCGGTAGCGGCGTTGTCGTGCCATTACACGGTGGCCGAGGCCGTACCGTAGCCATGTGTCCACGCCCTTAGGTTAGGTTATTATGCTTTTAGTTTGTTAATTAATTTAAATGAACTGAAACAATAAACATTTATATGTAGATACATATTACCTATACAGATAAACCTTCCGGAATAAATTATTTAAATGATGGTGAAAACCGCATCAAAATCAGTTTCGTAGTTTAGAAGAACAACGCGGTCACACAGGAGGAAACAAAAAGAGACTTTAATTTATAAAATGTGCAGATATACATACATATGTATAAAGACGATATAGAAATAGAATGATATAGCAGATATTGCTAGCGGTTGTATTTTTTTATTTTTTTTTGCGCAAATCCCCCCTGAAAGGAAAAGTGAAAGGAAAAGTGAAAGTAAAGTGAAAGTAAAAGGAAAAGTGGAATCTATAAAAAACAGTCTAGAATTCACCCCTGATAATCCCGCTTAGGGGGGAAAACTAGAATTTAAAAAAAAAAACTTATTCCAGGACCCCCCTGAAAGTTTTTTTTTACATTAGGGTTCAGTTTTCCCCACTGAGGGGGATTCTCTGGGGGGATTAGTGAAATAAGCCGGATTATCAGAGGTGAATTCTAGACAGGTTTTTTATATATGCCACTTTTCCTCCTAAGGGGGATTTTTCAGGGGGGATTTGTGAAATAAGCCCAACTGTGTAAGGTCTCGTAGCCGAGCCGCGAATTATCATATAAAAGTGCTTATTTCCGTTTTTATATCACAATATTTGTGTGCCAAGCTTAAAAGCATGACAAAGTAACTGTCACTTCAATTGTGTAGGAGACATGTTAGTTAGTTTAGTTAGGATACAATATTATAAGCAAAGGTCAGAGCAGGATAGTACTTACTTACTTAGTGCTCACTTAGTTGTGTTATGTTGGGAATAATGTATTGCATGTACGTGAAATAAAATAAAAATAAACGTGTCGATTTTGCGGTTATTTATCCTTTCGAACACAACTCCACAAATTATCCCATTTTTATAACCGCTCGCGCTGTCTCGAGATATCGCATAATCAAAACAATATTTCTGTTTACATAATAATCGTTAAATAACTAAGAGTTTGTTATTGTTTTGCTTACTGGTTATGACAGACCGCCGTAGACAATACAACAATAATATAGTTTTAAGTATATTATGAACCTAGTAGACTCTGAAACTGTGACAGAAAAGACACATTCAAAACAACTGAAGATAACTAACTACGTTTCTAGGAAAGTGTAAGTAGTGGTTCACTGAGGCCTCGGCCTCATTTACGGAGACGCGGGGCGTCGCGCGTCGCGTTGGGCGGCCCGCACTTTTAAACATATGGCGTTGTATGAGAGTGTTTACGGAGAAGCGATTTTACACGCGTTTGCTTGAAGCGCAGGCGAAGCCCGTGGATGTCATCACCGCGTCCCACGTGACGTTAATCGCGGCGGTGCACGCAGCGTTGGCCAGCTATTCCTGCAATTCTCCGTTCACGGTAAAACGCAGTGGCACACGTGGCGGGGCCCACGGCGTCGCACGCGCCAATGCATACATACAGCGATACCCGCCGCTGCGGCCGAAGCGGCGCCCGCGGCGGAATCTTTTACCAGTCTTGTTTGGAAATCGCACAACGAAGCAATGCCCGCCGCGTGTGCCGCCGTGTGCTACGCTACACGCTAGAGGACCCGCTGCGGGCGCAGCGGCGGGCACCACTACTCTTCACGCCCCGCACCATGCGCTGCGTCACGCCCCGCATCTTCATAAACAGTATCGTACATTGCCATATGTTTGTGTTTGCACGTGTTTTGACGTGGGCCGCTGCACGCGCAGCCTGTCTGTAAACTGAAAAAAATGTTCGTTGCGCCGCGAAACGCAACGCCGGACGCGACTCGCGACGCCCCGCGTCTCCGTAAACGAGACCTTAGAAAAGTGATTTTGAAACTCGACCCCCAAAAGACTTAATGAGGGTCGAAGTTCTTATGCAAACGATGCGGCGAGCAACAGTTTCTACACAGAAACTAAAAGGTTATCCATTTCTTTCAACAC
This sequence comes from Dryobota labecula, assembly GCA_947523025.1. Taxonomy (NCBI): domain Eukaryota; kingdom Metazoa; phylum Arthropoda; class Insecta; order Lepidoptera; family Noctuidae; genus Dryobota; species Dryobota labecula. Next base: position 9,273,529 of record OX383292.1, read on the forward strand.
AGTTGGAGCCATGGTTGTTGGATTTTCGCCACACACTCGATGCAAATGTGATTTATAAACAAACCTCGACTCGAGTACAATAAGGCTATAGAATGTGTAACTGAATCAATGCACATTAAGTAAGACTAACTAGTTTGTTCTGAATCGTTTACTGAATAGATTTCTGTCATTTTTAATAGGGATATTATTAATTGCATCAATTTATTTCCATCATTTATACACTTTTTTACATCAAATAAATTACTTCCGTCGACTACTCATTATTATTTCTTGGAAACTTTAGACCCGCTTCGATATTTAGGTCGATGTCACTTTTGTAGATAATTAAAAAGCTTTACTTTAGGATAAATAGCGGTGCGCCACGAATGTAAATTGTTGCTTATTTAGTTATATTTTGAGTTGAGAATTTTGCTGTGCAATCAGTAATTTTGATTGGAATTCGGATTATTTTTGGATACAAAAAGTTTTTTAAATTTTTTTATTTGCGTTTAAATACTACCCTTTTTAATATAGGTAATTTTTTGTCCCAAAAGTAATTACAACTACATAATTAATTATAGTCACACTGCTGTTCTACCGTCAAAACAAACCAAAATAGACAAAGTACTCACTACGCTAGCTAGACCCTGATACGTGTGCGACTATGTGCGTGCGTAGATTTGTAATGTGACCACAATTTTCTCCCACAATCAGTAGGTATAACTAATTTAGAAGAGAGTGAAATTTCGCAAAACTAATTCGGTTTTATGCCTGGTCGGGGAACAACAGGCGATGTATTCTGTAAAAATCTCATCGTGATAACTTAGGTGATGTGAACTGTCACTCCACTATTATGCTAGGGATTGACTACACTACAGATGCCATCTTTACTATTATCCGCCAGCTGTGCGAGAAATACAGAGGTGCACATAAAAACTTGCACGTGGTATTTGTTGACCTCGAAAAAGCATACGACCGCGTGCCTCGTGAGGTTTTGTGGTGGGCCCTTAAGGAGAAATGTGTACCAGAGAAGTATGTGCAGTTGATTCGAGCAATGTACAGTCGATGCAGTACCCAAGTCCGGTCTACATTAGGCACTACTTGCAACTTCAACGTGGCTGTCGGCTTGCACCAGGGGTCGGCACTCAGCCCTTACCTCTTCGTGGTTATTATAGACGCTCTTACGTCGGACATCCAAGAAGAGGAACGGACTTAAGTTAAAAGGGAAAATCTACAAGTCTGTGATAAGGCCTGTCATATCGTATGGATCGGAATGCTGGGCCGTGAAGAGGACGGATGAAAAAAGATTGCATGTGGCGGAGATGAGAATGTTGAGATGGATGTGTGGAGTGACGAGAATGGATAAAGTCAGAAATGAGTATATAAGGGGAAGTTTGAAAGTGGCGCCGGGGACAGAAAAGTTGAAAGGACGTCGTTTGGCATGGTATGGGCATGTCATGAGGAAGGAGGAAATGCATGTGACGAGGAGAGTGATGAATATAAATGTGGATGGATGGAGAGGGAGAGGAAGGCCAAAAAAAAGATGGATGGATTGTATGAAGAATTATATGAAAGCGAAGGGAGTGAATGATAGAGTGAAAACGTGTTGCGCTCACCCCAAGTAACATGGGACAAGGGCAGGAAGATGATGAATCAATTTCAGTAATTTAATTAATAAACAATGTTTTATACACAATAGTAAAATTCAGTGTTACATGTATTATGATTATAACATAATATTTTAATTGGGGTGTGCGTTAATTCCGGGACATGTTGTAGGTATATACCTACAACATGTTGTTATTTAAATTTATTAACCAGTCTCTCTATACATGTTATTTAATTATTCCAAGAACCAACAATTTGAAGACATTTTGACATCCAACAACCTGCACTGGGCCCTCTTGCAGAGAGGAAGCCTGTGTCCCATGAGTGGGAACAAATTGTTGATCTTCTTTTTTTTTATCCACAACGGAGAAGCCTTTGACTTTCATCTCACCTGATGGTAAGTGATGATAAAGCCGAAGGTGGAAGCCAGCTTCACCCAAAATCCTCAACCACAGAGGAACTGGCTATCTTACCTCTAACTGCCGAAACACCAACGCTGTTAACAAGATATAGATAAGATGGTGGTAGCTAGCCAGACGGCCTTAGAACAAGCCCTAACACCAACAAAATCCTGATGATTATTTTATGTCAGCACGCACTGTACGAGCAAGTTCATGCCTGGATGTAAAGATTAGCCGGTCAGCAAGGTGCCCTACTAACATGATTTGTCTGGTAGATGCCATCATTATTCATGGAGGGTTCATTTTATCACGGCAGTATTCTCCGAAGAGTTTCGCAGAAGTGAACCCCATATTAACCAGTAAGGCCAAAAATAGAGTGGATAGATGAAATTGTAAAACATGTCCTTCTCGGATGTATATTCTAAGGTTTCTTAATAATGAGTTTTCGAGTTATGTTCAGTAAGTTGTCTCAAGCAATGTTATGAATTTTCAACCATAACCTTGTCAGGTTATTTTCATTAAATTGTTATTAGCATGAGGTACTACAATTCTGTTTTTAATATAGTTAGCACTGTGTATGTTAGCATGTAGTACTAACGTACCTCTCGTTGAGACCGCTTGGCGCTCTGCTCATCCTGCAAAAGAAGAGCAAGGCGATATATTCAGGTTTATGTTTCGTCTTCTATTATCCTCCTGTAGGGGCCTCCATAGGGCCAAAATTTCCATGTCTTATAGCAGCATAGTAGTCAATGAAATACATGATACCTACCTATTACTATCCTTAAAATACTACAATTTTAAATACTCTTTTTCATGGTTAGGTACTATTACTGATTCGTGATAACATATATGTAAGAATGAATAAATTAACACAAATTAACGGTCCACTATAGAACTAGTAATTATAGTAATTAAAAATTTTCTGATAACTCCGTAAAGTTACATTTTAATATGAATCATCCGTCATAAGTATTGTGGCCACAAAGGAGATTATTCACGCATGTCTGGTTTTGAAAGTACCCCCGCGGCCGACGGGGACTTGGACGGCTTAACGGAGTCCCCCGGGGTCCGAAAGGATAGTGTCGGTCTCGGGAAACTCACCCCGATATAACTAACTTTCTCCTTACTACTAACTCCCCGCAAACCCTCATTTTTCTCCCACCATATTTATGTTACCTCTGATTCGCTTTTGACTCACTCAAGCGGCTATATTGTGGCGAAAATAAAGACAGGGCATTATTTACAAAGGATATTTGTTACTTCGTCCATTTTTCTTGATCTGTCAGGGCTTATTGATTTACACTGAAATTATGGGAAGATGTGGGCGGGTAAATGCTTATATCATGTTCCGATTGAGCAGTTTATTTCAATATTTTTGCAACGCTAACGCAGGCTGTCTTTACAAAATAAACAATGAAATTGAAATTTTATCTATCAGCAACATGGTTTCTTCTTTCAAACTCATACACAATTTCGAACGACTTTTAACAAGAAAAGTTCATGATTGTGAACGAGTTTTTACAAAAGAGCGTTTCGAGATTTCCCGACAAATTTCGGCTTCCTACGAAGACAACGGTAAGATTACTGGAAAAAAACTTGAAACTATTCGGAATATTCGGAATATCTTGAACTGTGTAAACAATAAAAATGATGAATGTGACTCACGACATTTATAATTTGTTGTAATAAAAAATATAGCAAGGTTTATTGATGTATTAAACCATTGCCTACAAGGTCATTAAACGTAAACTCTTTTAGTTAGATGATGTTAAGCGATTATAAAAAAATGAAATTTGCAGAAAGAAAATTATTCATCAGTTACGTCTTTTCAAAATATCTTTGTAGATGTGCTTCGCAGAAACGTCGTCGAGGGAATAATACAATTTTAATAAAACTCGGTGGCATTGATGCGATAAACTAGGGAATACAAGTTATTAAATGTTTGATTTAGGTACCTACTGAATACAAAAGAGTTACTGACCTGATTTTGATGCCTAGATAATAATCGCAAGGTTTGACAATTCTCAAATAGAGTCAGGAGTTTGGATTGAGCCCGAAAATGGCAATAAGTCCGTAAATAGTTATTATTGTATTGTATATATGTACATAGCTATTATATGTGCATTTTACAACTAAGCACTTCCCATACCTACTTAGTTATTCATCGAATCGTATATCATCGAAGATTTTAGCAAAACATTAGGAACTCGGATAGCTGTAAGCCCCACTTCCAGGAACAAAAAATTCTAACCCTACCGTGCCTCTATATTTTTGAAATCTGCAAATTTGTACGTACTCGTAGATACCCGAAATTCTACACAAAAAGAGAAGAAATACAAACTGAAATTACTTTAAGACATAAAAATAGATTAAACATACCTAAATCCCGATTAAAAATGCACTCTTCAAGTACCTATGTCATGTCGATAAAAATATATAACAAGTTACCGGAAGAAATATAAATAAATACAACATCTATAATAATAAACTAAAATTATTTCTATTAAACAAAAGCTATTATAATGTAAACGAATACTTGAATTTAAGACTATAATTACAAAGAAAATATTCTTAGACATAATACACAATCAAGAAAATTAAAAAGTATTAAAATAAATAATTAAAATTATATAGTATTTTAAGAAAATAGCTACCTACTTACCATTATTAGAATTTTTTATGTTATTGTTATTGACTTTTATGCAAATGTAATTACTAAGTTTTATGTATTATTTTAATTGTATTTTTATTATGATCTTTATAATTAACAATAATTTTGCTGTGCCCTCACAGGGTCTACAACGGCTCTTAGCTCTAAGCCCTTTGTTAACATCTTTTTACCTTGTGGAATGCAAATAAATGAATATGAATATGAATATGAACTAAATAATCTGTTAATGTTATTGATAACAGAAGTGTGGATGGGTGACCATCTTTACATACCGATACTCCTCCGTGCCTCGGAAAGCACGTTAAGCCGTTGGTCCCGGCTGTCATTCGTGGATCTTTGACAGTCGTTACGGGTCGTCAGAAGCCCAAAAGTCTGACAGCCAGTCTTACCAAGGGGTATCGTGTTACCCAGTTACTGGGTTGTGGAGGTCAGATAGGCAGTCGCTCCATGTAAAATACTGGTATTCAGCTGCAGCCGGTTAGACTGGAAGCCGACCCCAACATAGTTGGGAAAAGGCTAGGCAGATTGATTTTGTGTTATTGATAACAGATTATTTTGCATCTAATATTTACTAAAAACCTTTATTTTAGGTAATTCCTACTTCTTATAGGTAACCATCACAAGGAAAGAGCAAGGGTAAATATCTCGTTCTTTGAAACAATGAACAATGGCGAAATCTTATTTGAAATAAATTTGAACGTCTATTGAAATGTTATTTCACTACTTTGTTCAATGTTATGTATTATATAACCTCATTGACTTTGTTTTAAAATATTAGGAAATTATTGGTTGGATTGGTTTAGTATTGCCATTTAATATTATTTTCCTAAATAGTATTATTTAGGAAAGTGATATTGATTATTAGATTTTTTTTTTTAATTAAATTAATTAATTCTCTAAGCTACTCTAAGTTACATTGTGCTCAAGAAGATGACTGATGAACTGATGATGGTTACAGTGGAATGAACTCCAAGCAATGTCAACAATTATGGTGGATACAACTGACTATATAGTAGGTATCAAGTAAGTATGTAAAACTTTGTTGCGGTCCCAAAACCAGTGCTTAGTTAAACTTTAACGAAAACAACTATTTCGAAGTTAAAACTTCTACTTTAAATACATTATCACAATATAGTTACACATACCTGTTAAAAGCTTTTAGTTAAAATACCAAGTTAGTTTTTCACTACAACTTTTCAAGTGCATTACCTTCACAAGTGATTCTGATGATTTCTCAGTTGTGATCGAACCTTTGATGTCATTGTTCAGCTTCAGATTCATTGTTTCGTCGGTTCTAAAACACAAAACAGCGACTTATTAGAAAAAAAAAAAAAAAAAACAACGAGGGTTTTACCGCGAACTATTAAAAATGCGCGCGAAATCCGATTGGTATTCACAAAATAAAAGGCGTTACTATAGCAACACACCTGTCACTCATAAACACAGACTATAAGATCGTAGAGATGTCGCAGCGAGCACTACGACAGTACAACAAGACGGGAATCACGGATTGCGTGTGCGCGTATTACCGATACGCGGGCACGACTACACTGCAGACGGGATTCACTCCACTGTATACTCATTCCACGCTTTGCTTGCTCCGCTCGTTAAAAAACAAGTAAATCCCTATTAGCAGTCTATCACCTCGACAGCTATACTAACTATAGTTCCTTATACACCAGACACCGTAACAATGATGCCATTAATCACTAACACGTAAATATCAGCAGCTGAAGCTTACCAGATCTCAATTTTATGGTTGCGCTAACCACATGCTGACTATAAAAGAATTTCGCTAAAAACGAAGAATTCGCGAGATTGTTTTCAATATGTGAGGTGTAAGATTAAATCACTCAGTAGGTCGAAATAACCGTAAAAATGTTCTCAGCACTGTTACCATCGATCCGCGGGAAGCTCTTAGTTGATTAATTATTGTGCCAAGGGAATACCTTTGATCCATCGAGTGCTATTAATATCTGTAATGTACCTTGTAACATATACTTGTAAACAGGTGTCAATGGCAGCTAAACATAATTAACTAGATATAATTTACTGTAACTGCTTCTGTTAACTATTAAATTTCTAAAATATGTACGAAAGGAAAGCAATTATGACAGTGGCGTAACTATACCATTCATCGGATGCCCCCCCCCCTTTTTAAACTTTGCCCCACACTAGGAATTCCCCTGTATCGTGGGTGCGTTTACAAACAACTGCGTTTAAACTCACATGTAAGTTTCTATTTCGTGTCTAAAAGAGGATCGAAAACGAGATACTATCTTTTTTAATGCATTCTCCACTGACCGGGGGCCCCTTCTGGCTGGTGGCCCGTAGCATTTTGCCGACTTGCCATCCTGTAGTTACGCCACTGAATTATGATATTATTTCAACAATGTTTACAAGAAAGGTTACGCACTACTTATACTGGAAAACCCTTAGAAACCGACCAGATGCGTATATATTTACTGAATAAAATTATGGTTGGGTGTCTTATAGAACTTATGCATAACACAGCTGACAAACTAAGCATCTTCAGCTACCGTCATACACAACAGACACATAAATACACATACACATATACATATCGTCACTGGAAAGGATAAAATGCTAAAGCACCATTTGGGCCAAAATGAGTTATATATATCGTCAGATTCGTTTTTTTTTTTTCTGCGTCGATCTGTCTAATTTTCAAGACAATCTGAGCCAATTTTTGGCGCTTTAGCATTTGTAAAAATGTAGGTATGTCCCAGAGTCTAAGATCTAAAGCGACGGTTTTCCGATGTTTTTTGAATTATCGGTGCTTTAGCAACACATTTTTTAGGACAGAGGCCCTTTAGAACGTTATTCCTTTCAACATTCTCTTCACAACAGCAACATAAGCATTTTATTTTATTTTTTAATTTGGATGACATTGTTACATTAGCAATTTTTTTTTTTTTTTTTTAATTTGATTGTTGAACAGTCTGTTAGCTATTATTCATTACTGTTGTTTTTAACTGTTTGACGCTTTAGCAAAACTGTTTGCATAAGATTTAATTTTAGTAACTTTTGCTTGCATTTATTCATGGCAGTTATGCCCGTGCACTTAAGCAATTTTGTTTTCATAGCCTGTGTAATATATCGCTTCTTTAGTACTTCTTCTTCACAGTGGTAACTCAAGCATATTTCCCATGGGAAGACAGAACATAGAGAACACCTAGGTACTAAACTTTTTGAGAGAAACGCCCATATGGTCAAAGTAGGTACTTACGTCCTTTTAGGATGTTGTACTACATCATATTTTAAACTGCAACGTTGTAACATCCTATCTTAATCTATCATTCAGGTTACTCCACCCTACTTCGCTTTTCAGAAATATTAATGAAACTTCGGGTACAATAGAGAAAGCTGTAAACTAAACGAGTGGGAGTATCTACTCGTATTATTATTTATTATTATATATGTTTATATAAAATGGTAAACTGACTGACTGGCTGGGTGATATATCCACACATAGCCCAAACCGCTGATCCTAGAAACATGAAACTTGGAGGGTGTGTTCTTTGTGAAGAGTAAGTATCCACTAAGAAAGGATTTTTGGGAATTCCACCTCTAAAGGGGTAAAATAGGGAATGGAAGTTTATATAAAAGTCCGTCAGTTTTGAAGTTAGGATCTTCAAATTTTGTGTTTAGGCTGACGATTGAAAATTAATAGTGTCTTAGCGTTTTTGTTAATTCCACCCCCGAAGGGTTAAAAAGGGGGATGACATTTTGTTTTTAATTAAAGTTATTGATTTTTTAAGTTCAAATCACTAATATTTCGGCTTATGGTTGAAAACTAACACAACGTAAATGCACAAAAATGGATGGATGATATTTGGTACACAGATAGTTTATAACCTGGATATTTTTCGACATACACGCGGGTGAAGCCGTGGGCAAATGCTAGTACATAATAAAATAAAAATACGAAGCTTTGTTTTTGATTAGGATTACAATTAAAATCTAACAGCAAAGTTGACATAACGTACGCGTAATGCTGTAATGAAATGTCGGGGCGCGTCGTTAAATTCAATGACGTGTACCAGGGACACGCCGTTAAACAAACGCTCAGAAGTTTTCCATTACTTACTGCTAGGCCAAGGGAACGACGTACTTTTAACTTTTAACTGTATCAGCTAGAAGTCAATAGGTTGTTTGAGACAAAGGCGATAAAAGTAGAAATTTTTATGAACTAGATAGGTGTGGCGTGTGGATATGAGCATTAATTAAAGAACACTACATTACAAAATTTGGCCTTACAAATAAACACGGAATAAATTTATGAAATATATAAACGTCAAAAAATGTATGGTTATACCGAAGTTATTCCTAGCATAACTTCATTTATTTTATAATTATTATTATTGTTTTATTTTTTTATTCTTTATTTTATATATATATAAAATAAAGAATAATTTTTTTTTTTTTTTTTTTTTTTTTTTTTTTTTTTTTTTTTTTTTTTTTTTTTTTTTTTTTTGTGTTTATTTGTAAGGCCCTAACCCTAATACAAATAAACACGGCATGCTATTTGTATATTTTAGAACTTTGTTTAACTTTGTGTATTCCTAGGATAACTTTATTCCGCATTTATTTGTAAGGCCCTTAAAGTTTAGCTGAGAATCGGCACTGTTATAAGGTCAAAAGTTACAAAAGCCAACCCCAAAATATAATCAGCCATTAACGGTCACACTGCTGGGACACATATAATAGTTATTTGGGCAACGGTTGTATAATAAGGGGTATTAAAACACGAATGTGGGTTTATGATAATAGTATCACATGAGTGTATTAAATACCTAATTATGTACAGTTGCATACAAGACTTTATCTTTGATATTTTCCAATTCATGAAATCTTGGTACGCCTTTTCATATTTTTTTCTCGACTTTTCTGGTAATAATTGGTTAGAAATGACGTTTGCTGCATTAGAAATATCTGGTGGTGTGTTATCAAAGCTTGTATCACTCATTTTTGTAAACAACAAACTTATACATTTTTGCAATACTAATATCGAACAAAAGTGGCGGAATGCTACGTGAACTCGAATTACCTATAAGTTTTTTTTTTTTTTAATACGGCGTGGTGGCTTTGGTAGTAAAACGCGCGTGCATGAAAATGTTCTTTTTTTGCAATTCATAAATGTGTCTGTTTGATGAGTAAGGAAGGGATCGAAAACGCAAAGGAGTTGCATAATGTTTAGTACAACATTATAACACTCGTTTGGATGATATTATGGTTACTATGACACCGGTTGTTTTAATGTTGGCAATAAGCTAACTGTTTCAGAAACTTTTATAGAGGATGTATAGCATGGGTGTAGATAAATAAAATAAAATAAAAGACTATGTAGTCTTTTATTAACAGACTACATAGGCCCACATTGTGTTAGTGCCTAAATTATCTTATAAACTATGTTAGTATATACTTAGAAAAGATAATGAAAAAAAAAAAAGGGTGATAATATATCGACCACAGATAGTTTCATCAAGCCCCATGTAATACATGAAGTTTGATAAACCTACCCATGGTAGGCCCGTCCAGCCTTTCAGAAAACACCCTCAAGATACTGTTGGTCCTTCCTCCCACTCTGCGTGTCATCGACGTCACCTTCTTACATTTTATTGCAAAATAGTCGTCAGTGTGCGCATCGGCGAACATACCTGACGCACTACAATAGGATGGAAGCCTCAACAGCAACCTAAAGGTATTATTAGATATATTGTATTCGCAGGGTATTTTCTTCTTTTTGGGTATGATTAGCCCAAAGGCTGGTGTAATATATTGGTTAAAAATTTAAATTAAAATGGTTTATTGTGTCTCAAACGGTTACATTTACACATCTGCATGATACAGCCCCAGTAAGTAATTAATCATACTTGTGTTGGGGTTGTCTCGCTCCTTCCCTTAATTGAGCGTTTACAATCTTGAGACATTTATATAAAAGAAAAAAGAGTGAAAATTACTTAAAAAGTAATTAGCAGCTCTGTGTAGTGTGTGTATGTGTGTGTGACTATTATAGTGTGTGAGGGTGAGGGTGTGTGTGTTTATGTGTGAGTTTATGTGTTTTCTGATAGTGCCATTATAAACGAAGTTGGTGTAATCACAAGGTATAGCGTTATGATAAAGAAGATAAGTATTCATGTAAGTCTAGAGTATGATTGGTTGTTTCCTTTATTAAGAGTTTATTAATATTATTATCACAAAACCCAGTGTTGAAAGTAGCTGCGTAGGTGTACCCATACAACAAAATTAGGTAGGTATTAACATAATCTGTACCCACTTAATCACCACCGAAAAACAAGGTTAAGTACCTAAAATATCCAGAGAAAGGTGTAATTGCGGTGACACCCGAAACCCCTAAGTGTTACTAATTTGCTTTAAGGAATCATTTGAGCGAGTAGGTACTTAGGTAGCTGGTCTGTTGTAACCAGCCGCCCTTCATTATTTCGGCTCATCTTTCATGAAATAAAACCCTTCTTTCGTTATATTCAAAGGAAAAGGTTAAAGATTTCTCTTATTTATTATAGTTATGACGACCATATGCCTGCTAGAGCTTCGGCAATCATGATTGAGCCTCTCATTGGCAAGCTGTATGAAAACGGCGCACATTTTGAGTTGATTTCTCTCAATGGAGACCTGCTAGTTGCGTAACATAGTCTGAATAACAATCCGAGAGTTTTGAAAGATATTGCTAATAAATCAAAAATTAAATAAAATAAATTTAATTCAGGCAAAACCCATACTTATTACAAAAAAAAAAATCACAATACTGCCACAATAGATAAAAATTTAATTTCATATAATAATCCAATGCTTCATATGATTATTAGATTTTTATATTAGATTTGTTTGTTGGATAATAGTTATAATACATATGTTATTTACCTGTATTTATTTATTGTAAACATATTTTAGTCTAACCAAATCATTTATCTTATTCGCTCATACGTCACTATAAGTATAATAAGATTATTCATATATTCATATAACTTTAAAAATAATCAAGTAATCTATATAAACACAATCAACACAAGAACGTTTTTTTTTTTTTTTAACTATGGCATCTCAGTGTTAACCTTGAGAGGTTGAGACTCTTTAACCGGACTTTCCTGTGGTTGCCTTAAGCTCCTAACGAAACTTAATGCCTCCAGCCAGGGCGTAAAAACCTATAAACTATACGACTGCTAAGGGCACCCCCTGTGGGGTACGAACCTCGGCTTAGGGCAGAGTCGGAGGTAGACAAGAACGTTTCCTACTGCAAAACTTACTGTATAATACATAATTTTAGTTGCGGGTTTACTTACATAATCCGCGCATCACACCATTACTTATCTCGTCAGCTCGACGTCCATGTGTCACTGCATGGATCCAGCAGAATACCAGCGTCAGATATATTTGCCTGACACATACTGAGCTGGACTCTCATTTGGTGCAACCTTAAGACGCACACCGCATCTTGCATATTTGTTATCTCATTGAATTATGCCATAGTATCACTTTATTAATAGAATAGCACCATCCCATTTCCTCCCGTGGGTGTCGTAAAAGGCGACTAAGGGACTTACTAGAGAATGGGCAGCAGCGTCTATGCATTTTTAACACCATACTGCGGTCGCCAACCCGCCTGCCAAGCGTGGCGATTATGGCAAAGCCCCCCAATTGGGGGAGGCCTATGTCCAGCAGTGGATATCTTTCGGCTGAAATGATGATGATCACTTTATTTATTTTTGTATATAGGCTGTTTTTATAATATTCGTGTAATTTTTTTATCATTTAATTGTGCTCTTGTGTGTTGTGCTATGTCTTTGTGGGCACTGAATAATTGTTTTATTTATCTATATCAATCTATCATATGTTCGAAAAATGCAACATATAATACCGCAAAGGACGAGGGTGAACTGTCAAAATGAAACCCCATTACGATCATTTGTCATTTTATGTGTGTTACACGAGTTGACTGCTTGATTTCGAATTTCATATGGTCGATGGCTAATTCCCCGAAGTCATCAGATAGAACGTCCGAATTCCCGAAATTCCATAGCATCGACGTACCACAATTTCGAATAGCCATTAGATCGAGCGTCCGTTTCGCCAAAAAGCCATTGTAAACAACTACCCCGCTGATCGCAGGAAACTTTCACCGGTACTTACCGTTTGTAGGTGAAGTTTAAGAAAATAAACTACAAAATTATATGTCATCATCATCATCATTCATCATTTCAGCCGAAAGACGTCCACTGTTGGATATAGGCCTCCCCCAATTGGGGGGGTTTGCCATAATCGCCACGCTTGGCAGGCGGGTTGGCGACCGCAGTATGGTGTTAAAAATGCATAAAGAACGCTGCTGCCCATTCGCTAGTAAGTCCCTTAGTCGCCTTTTACGACACGCACGGGAGGAAATGGGGTGGTGCTATTCTTTACGTCCGGCATCACACGGTAAATTATATGAAAGTCATCATAATCAGTCTATAATTTTCCCACTGCTGGGATACAGGCCTTCTCTCTTCGAGTGGAACTGGGCTGTAATCTATACCACGCGGGCCCAGGGCAGGTTGATAGATATCACAAGTGTTTTCGAATTTTTGGTTCTAAGACATGCTGCATGTTTCTTCACGATTATTTCTTCACCGTTTTGAGAGCAGTGATTAGACGTCACTGTTGGCGCAGGGGTTAAGCGATTGACTGCTGCGCTGCGTGTCGCGGGTTCGAACGCACGGAACAAATATTTGTATGACCTACAAGTAGTTGTTCCAGGTCTGGCTGTTTGTGTATGTGAGTTTAAATGTTTTTAAACGCATAATACAGGAGACATTCGTAGTGTGGCGCAACGTTAAAAAAAAAAGTTGTGATGAAATTATTTACACAACGTACAGCGACCGTCTGAGTTCTAACCCACGACCTCCAACTCGTAAGTTTGGACCGATACCACTGAGCCCTCACCGCTCTCTTATATGTAAGTAGTTACATAATTTATTATCATTCTGTATTTAGATGAAAGCTATGATGTAAAAGAACGGGAATAAAATACTTTCACAAAACTCAAGTACTATATCATCAAGTCTATTATGAAAAATAAAGGAAACCAGCCCAACAAGAGGGAATCCAGTCTGGAAGATAATAACATACTTTGACGTAGAAACGAGTCAAAGGGTATTTATTTCCTTTGTATTATACAATAATGTATAAAAACGATTTCTTCTACAAAACTGGGAGAATGTAGATTAGGTCAGTGGGATTTTATATACAGACACAAACCAGTTTAAGGGCGATGATAACCGACTTTTAATGATATTATACTGAAGATTACGTCTAAACGAGTAGTGTTAATGATTTTGAAAAAATATGTCTTTTTAGAGCATTTTCTACCTTAATATATCCTTCCTTGTCCCTTCTTTATCCTTAATGTGTCCTTCCTGTCCTTTTCTTAATATATGAATATTTTAGATTATGTTTATATAACATAGTGAAATTAATTTGTAAAGTTACGTCTAACGCAGATAAAAAACTGAGAATCACGCAAAATCTATCAAGCATATTTTTCTGTAACCTTCACCGTTTTAAAGATAATTTAATTATTGATCTTTTAGTATAGGAAGGTGTTCTATTAAAATATCTTTTGTTTTATGTATAATAAATTAATAATGCGTCTTATTTGGGACGGCGCTCCTGGATGAGCGAGTCCTTTTACTGGCTGGACGTACAACGCGTTGTGTTAGCTCAGTACAGAACACGCAAGCTAACTCAAGGTCACTGGCATATATCTGCGTCTTAAAATTAGATGCAGTGACAAATATTTAAAAGAGTAGACCGTATGCTTAGATGGTTTGGTCATGTTGACAAGGCAAATGTGAGCGGGAACGCCGGGAGGGGACACCCAAATAGGACATATAGTGACCGTACTGGTAATGTTCTTCAGAAAGGACAGGTGCGTAGTACTAGCAACCGGCGTGGGTGTATTTATTTATTTAACATGGTAAGTACCTAACTTATAAACTTAGCCCCACAAAACCATTGTATGACCGGATGTATGAACGTAAACTTTCTGGCTTTCTGTAGTTCTGCCTAACCCACAGAAAGATGGCGTGAGTTTCTATGTGTATGTGTACAAATGTTGTATAAGTTGCATTAACTGTACTTGCATTAACTATAATCCTTCCTCCTTGACCCTTGCTCGTAAGCGAAGCGCCAGCCCGCGCTATAGCTGAGCCAGTAGCTTTAAATCCCCCTGATAATAATCATAACCCTGATTTTATCCAGCCACTGTCGGTCCCTTGCCATCCTCCCTCCGACTCTGCCCTAAGCCGAGGTTCGTACCCCACAGGGGGTGCCCTTAGCGCGCAGTCGTTTAGTTTATAAGTTTTTACGCCCTGGCTGGCGGCATTAAGTTTCGTTAGGAGCTTAAGGCAACCACAGGAAAGGCCGGTTAAAGAGTCTCAACCTCTCAAGGTTAACTCTGAGATGCCCTAGCAAAAAAACAAATATATATATCGAAATCGGGGTGCGTGAGAGATTAGGTGATGTATGTAAGTAGAGACTCCGTGTAGGCATAGTCCCTAGTAGCCACTCTGTTACTTTAGTTTTTACCGCGTGGGTGTTTAATCTTAAGATTTTCTTAATCAGAATCTTTATTTATTTT
This sequence comes from Dryobota labecula, assembly GCA_947523025.1. Taxonomy (NCBI): domain Eukaryota; kingdom Metazoa; phylum Arthropoda; class Insecta; order Lepidoptera; family Noctuidae; genus Dryobota; species Dryobota labecula. Next base: position 9,288,845 of record OX383292.1, read on the forward strand.
ATTGTTAATATAATGACGTATACGCGTGCGTTAAGTTGACGTGAAACAACCCGCCCTAAGTGTATGAAATTGATGCGTTGCGAAGGAGGTTTTATGTTGAGATCCAGTGACGAGTTGTAATCGCTTATTTAGATTTGGCGGCGACAGCTTACCATGATTTAAAAATCGATCGAAGCATGAAAAGCTGACGTACCGTAAGGACTTTGCAGTTAGAGTTTAAATCAGTTGTTGGGAATCTTTAGGGTTTTCTAGTCATTCAAAATCAAAATCAAAATATTTTATTTCACATAAACCTACATGGGCACTTATGAAACGTCAGAAGCTAGGTGCACGGTTCCAATTAGTCGTTTCCTATGGAGAAGAGCCGGCAAGAAACTCCACGGTTACTCTTTTAAAAATAATTGGCTTTAAAATATTATCAAATAACAGTGATAATATATATGGGAGGACATTGTAGGCCTTTCAACATTACCAGGTACTTAACAAAATAGAAAAGTGCCAACAAATCTACACTCTACTAGGCCTACAACGTTCTCACATTCACAAAATAGAAAATAATTTAAGTATATAAAAGATCAATGACATGATTGCAATTACAACTACAGTAACATATCTGAATAAATATCATGTCCACAAAAGCCACAAATAAATTATTACATTATACGCATTTAAGCAATTACTTTAAGATGGCTCTTTGTGCTCTTTCTACTCTTAAAATTTTTTTTTTTTTGCTCCGCCCCATGCAGTGATACAATGGTGCCGGAATCGGCACAAAGAAATAAAATATGAAACTGGAATAAATTATCGGATATTGGTGCCGATTCCCTTGTTCACAAACTAAACTAAATTTAAGTTCAGTGCATCTTTTTCTTTCTATTTCATTAAGAAAAGGACAGAAGATAAATTTTAGTTTACTCCTGTCAAATTAATCAGCGCTTGACGTAAATTGATGTAATTTTAGTCGTCAAGTTTTTAATCATGTCTAAACTGGTATGGAGTAGTGACAGGCGCTGATTTATTTTACAGGACTTAACTAAAATTTATCTTCTGTCCTTTTCTTAATGAAATAGAAAGAAAAAGATGCACTGAACTTAAATTTAGTTTAGTTTGTGAACAAGGGAATCGGCACCAATATCCAATAATTTATTCCAGTTTCATATTTTATTTCTTTCGGTTTTACATTATATTTAAGCTTCTTTGAAATCAAATAACAAATGCAGATTTAGTTCAGAAGAAATTCATTTAGGATTGGTGTCATTGCTGAGAGGGCTAAAAGGATGAAAATGTAAAGAGCCATGGGATGGTTCTTCCAGTCTTGACTAACGCAGATACTTTACCTTGACTTTAATAAAGCTTCTATTTAGTATTATTTTAATTAATATGAATGTGAAGACTTTATGGGTCGTTGTTTATTTTTTTGTATTGTTTTTTTTTTCCTAGTTAGCTTACCATGGTCTGGCAGTTTGAGTTATTTATGCGGCCTACCCAAATGTCCTTTCTTTGGTATTGTTCGCGAATCGTTAAGTTTCTTATACTCTGAGTTGAACTGCACGATTACTGTCAAATGCGTGCACTGACTGGACAGGTCCACTTAATTTGGGTGTTTATTTCATCAAAAGACCATTTCAAACACTAATCTACATAGTCTTCACGTGATCTGACCAAGATTATGTCTGGACTCTAAGAGAGACTGTGACAGTGTGACCTCTGAGTTTGTTTCGGCCTTTCTTGTCAGAGTAGTCAGATAGGAAACGCCGACCTCATCTATGACGTGTAAAAGTGTTGGTATAAACCTACTTACAGAAATAAAATCATTTACTCAACTCAAACTCAATTTTTTTATTTCAATTACACCATTTACAGGCACTTTTGAATTGTCAAGGAGTCGGTCAGTAAGAAAAATTAAGCTACATTCCCATTCCAAAGCGTAGGTACCTACGAGTATGGAGAAGAACGGGCAAGAAACTCCATGGACACTCTTTTAAATTAAATTGTTACAAAAATATTAGTTACACATACGAGTATAATGTTGAATTTATAACTTAATGTGAGAACGATGTAAAAATAAAAAATAAAAACGTACACGTTAAAAGCGTCCAGAGTAGGTACACCAAATAGAAACAAAAAAAAAAAAAACAAACAGACAATGCAAAAATAAATAATCAAAATAAGCCATGGCAGCTAATAGATGACCAGTCCCAACTGACAGCGCCCGTTCACGAACATGACGCATGGATTAGCACCATTCAGCTCAACCATTTTGAAGGGAGCTAAATGATCCAACAAACGTGCCACCATCAGCGAGACATCTAAGTGAGCATGACATACTCTCAGCCGCCAGGGCACATTCAAGTCAATGAAAGACATATTACCCGGTCAATGGTAGCTCTATAGTACATAGCACTCACACCTGTGCTATGCAATTATATAATACAAAGGAGATTGAGTTTATACAATGCAAATATAGTCTTACAATCTTCAGCAGCTCCAACATTATTTTCAAATGTTAATCAATTACCTAGTTGAGGTTGTGGAGCAGGACCAGCATTCAGCCAAGCATTTTTATCGCTGTTAAAATCCCCAAACTTATAATATTCCTGCCTGCATAGTGTGCGTTTTTTTATACAAGATTTAAATTTAGTCTCATTCAGTTGAAGTATGTGGGGAGGAATTTTATTATAACATTTTAAACAGTACCCCATGAAAGATGAGTCTACTTTAGCCAGTCTGAAACCTGGTTGAACTAATAGGTCCCTATTTCTAATTATGTCTTTCACCTCTTTTCCTAAAAAGATGTAAATTTTTCCTTACGTACGTGATGTTTTCGTAGATATATTGACAAGGTACCGTCATGATGTTAATATCCTTAAACAGTTCCCTTAGAGAATCGCGCCTGCGGAGATTATATATGGCTCTGATAGCTCTTTTCTGCAGAATAAAAATAGACTTGATGTCTGCAGCTCGACCCCAGAGTAAAATACCGTAAGACATGATACTTTGAAAGTAACTAAAATAGACAAGCCTTGCGGTATCTACATCAGTAAATCGACGGATTTTTCTGACAGCATATGCTGCTGAACTTAGCTGTCCTGTAAGAGATGTTAAATGAGGACCCCATTGTAGCCTTGAATCGAGCGTGACCCCCAGCGTGATTACGAGTATAGTACTAACCCCACATTGTCCCATCAAAAACTCCTTTTTTGAAACTGCTCAGAAAATTCTCGCAATTAAACAGTCATTCCCAAAATGCAGTAAAATCGACTGTCAGATTTCATACTCTGAGCTCTAGAGGCTTCTCATCCAAGTATTGACTGCAGCAAATTCAACCTATTAGCTATTCAACAAATCACACCTGCTGTATCTGTAGTGGTTTGTTTACTATGTACCCTGGTGTATAAATTGTACCTGCAGGAGCCATAAAATGTTGAGTCACCGACAAATCACAGACACATGTAAGTAGTAGGTAACTTCTCGTCTCGAATACACCGCAGTGACTAACGTGCACTCAAAATACAGGCTGACTGAACGTATTGAAAGAATGTAAGTATTCAGCACTCGCTTCTCGTTCCAATTCCTTAACCACAAGACCTAAATTGACAAAATTATCTATTAAAATAAGTAACCACATATTTTGTTGTGGATACTCGCATTTTTACAAGTCCTAAGCCCAATTTGATGTGTGAAGGGATAAAAAGAACATACAATACACCATACCTTGTCAGATGCTCGGTGCAGTCGACCCGCGCGAGTATGGCTTATACCCACATCACTTTGCGAATCTCATTAGAATGATCTTAGAATTAAGGTTTTCTTTTATTTCTGACTAGCGGATACCCGGCGTGTGCTACGTTAAAATGTTCAGAATCCGTTTTTTTTCTGTTTTTTTTTTTTCCATATGCCCAGATCCTAACGGTCGTAGCGTGATATTAAATAACCTATACCTAACCTTCCTCAAAAATAGGGCTATCAAATGCAAAAAGAATTTTCAGAATCCGATGATTAGTTTCAAAGTCTATAAAGGACATAGATAGATACATACTTCGTGTTTTATTTAAATAGATTTGAAATATTACCTCCTTGGTTTTTAACCAGTAATTAAATACTGAATACAGTGCCTCTACTGAGAGCACATTAAGGCTCCTACAAACAGACGCGACGCGCGACGCTACACAAAGGCACTATCTATACACCGTGAAATTTAAATGGTTGTTTTTCCGCAGCGAAATGGTTTTGACTTGGTACAATCGTTTTATAAACAATACAATCGTTTTATAAACAAATTAAATGTTAGAAACAAAAAATGGCAGATTAACCATTGTAAAAAATCACCACGTGCGAGAGTTTATTTTGCTTTGAACATTTATGAATCGCTGTTCCCTTTGTTGGCGGCGCGTGCGATTCGAGTAGTATCTACAAGTTACCTCTAGTGTTACTATTGATTCTCTAGTTTTCGAGTTGATGCATATTTTTTAAATTATTTTTAAAACAAAAACGTCTTTATTTTTTTACTTTCACTCTATATTCCGAAAGTACTCCTTATGGCAAGTTGTTCTGCTGCGGGAAAACAACCACTAAAATTTCTTGGTGTATAGTTACTAGTACTACTAGTTACTTCATAAGTGCAATAAGTGAAAATTAAGTGTCCGCAATAATAAACATTATTAGTAATAACTTTTTGTTCCGTGAAAACGGTTTTGCGGGGTATAGTTCTTAATTTAAGATTTCTATAAGCTTTGTTTGTTAATAAATTAATAAATAATAATAATAACAACCGCTCGTAGCGCGACACGCGGTGCCTTTGTGCCGTGTCGCGTGTCGCGTCTGTTTGTAGGAGCCTTTACACAGGCAATGGTTCCCATACGAATACCTATACAGTCGTCACAGACTGGAGCCCAAAATGCTTATTTCAGATTTCAACTTATAATGATTTTATACTGAAGACCACGTCTAAACAAGTAGTAATAATAATAATAATAAGTAATAATATAAGTAGTAAAGTTAATGATTTGAAAAAAATATTAATTAGAGCATTTTCTTAATAACTTAATATGTGAATATTTTAGATTATGTCTATATATTAATAGTGAAATTAATTTGTAAATTTATGTCTAACACGGATAAAACACTAAGAATCACGCAAAATCTTTCAAGCGTATTTTTCTGAAACCTTCACCTTTTTAAAGATAATTTAATTATTGATCTTTTAGTATACATACGTGTTTTATTAAAATACCTTTTGTTTTATGTGTTATAAAGAAATGCGTTTTATTTGGGACGGCGCCCCGGGATGAGCGAGTCCTATTACTGGCTGGACGTACGATGCGTTGCGTGAGCTCAGTACAGAACACGCAAGCTAACCATTAAGGTCACTGGCATACATCTGAGCCTTAACGCCACGTTCTGTGTAAATAATTCATATGCAGCCGCACTCCTTTAGCATTTCAGCCGGATTGGATTAGTATTAAAGACGATTCCGTTGCAAACAGTCATAGTGGAGTAGGATAATTGCTGCTCGTCGCTAAGTTATAACAGCCGCACGGCTTCAGGTTAGCTACGCTTGCCGGGGTTGGTCCGTGCATGGGTGACCATCTTTACATACCGAGACTCCTCCGTCCCTCGGAAAGCACGTTCAGTTGTCTCGGCTGTCATTCGTGGAACTTTCACAGTTGTTACGGGTCGTCAGAAGCCTGAAAGTCTGACAACCAGTCTTACCAAGGGGTATCGTACTACCAAGTTACTGGGTTGTGGAGGTTAGATAGGCAGTCATCATCATTTCAACCGCAAGAACTGTTGGACATAGGCCTCCCCCAAATACCGCCACTTCTACCGGTTCTGTTCTTCCCGCATCCAGCGGATTCCTGCGGCCTTCACAAGGTCATCGGTCCACCTTGTGGGCGGCCTTTCAACGCTACATTTTCCGGTACGTGGTCGCCACTCCAGAACCTTTCGGCCCCCAACGTGCCTTGCCCATTACCACTTAATTTTGGCAATTCTTCGAGTTATGACGGTTACCTTGGTTATCCTGCAGATTTCTTCATTTCTGATTCGATCACGTAGGGAAACTCCAAGCTTAATAAAAAAGGAGGATATATGGGCAGTCGCTCCGTGTAAAATACTGGAATCCATTAGCATCCTGTTAGACTGAAAGCTGACCCCAACATAGTTGGGAAAAGACCAGGCAGATTGATTGACTCTTCTCAGTATGGACACTTTTTCGCGTAAACTTAGACGGTGAGAACAAATCTAGAGATCTCTAGAATCATCATCTATACCCAACGATTTAAATCTTTGGGTATAGATGATGATTCGAAATACGAATTATTGCGCAAAGTGTTTTATAACATATGAAATAGGTACCCAAATGCTTCTTAATCTAGACTCTCATACGTAGGTACCTCTTACTGAAATTTTCAAATATATTTAGTTCGCTGAAACTATTCAATAACCTTAAGAAGACTTATAACGGTCCACTAGCGCCACTCTTAAAAAAAAAATATTATCTCGTGACTGAGAAGGAATTATGAAAAACGGCTCAATAAGATACCTCGGCAAGTGTGTCTAGAATTTTCTAATACCTTTTATAACGTCTCATATTAAGACACAAAGCAACAAAATACGATCTAGAGGAATGTGGCCACTTTTTTTTAGATCGAATTTTGTTCCTTCGTATCTCAATATGAAACGTTATAAAAGGTAACCTCAATTTCATGGACATGATATGCAATAAATATAGGTAGTTTGGTATATAATAATAAATTACCTGAAATTATCTGTTGGCATTATGTATATTATTCCTTGTAAACGTAAAAGTTGTTTTAGGTAATATTGTCAATTTCGTCTCTGTCTTTTGTAAACGAAATCAGTAAGTGATAGCGATTACATTTAGGTCAGTGTCTTATATAATAAGTATATAAATTATGTGGGCATTGTTCTTCAATTGAATGTCTGTTTTTTCTCCGTATTAGAAAATAAATCTGTTTAAGCTCGCAATTCGTTTTGATTTATTGCCCACTTTCCAAAATTATCGAAACCATAATCGTACAAAATAATATCGTAGCCTGCCCATCGATCTAGCCTAAACCTACTTACGTATGTACTTGCAATCCAGAAGTTGCACATAAATCTTTTTAATGGCTGTATAGCTTATAGCTTAGCACATTAAATCACGTCCTACCGACGAAGATTATTATAATTATGCTGCATATGGTAACGAAATAGAATTAAATATTAATCAACATGACCAAAAGTTATAGATTAGTACTGCGGAAAGCAAAAAAAAAAAATTGCATGCATGTATGTATTCAGCCAGAAACTACTTAGGGTAGCTATTAAAATCCTCTAACTAACTATTTGGTAACTACCTACTGCTCCCCCCCCCCCCCAGTTTGATTCGCAATTTCTTCTCAGGAGTATTCAGATAGGAAATGTCAACTCCATCTACCTTTTTTTTTAATACTTATGACGTGTAAGTGATTCCGTTATTCTATTTACAGATTAAACAATAAACGATTTCATTTTATTTCATTTCCAATTTTAATAATGTAGGTAGTCTTCTTAATATTTTCCTTGCATACACCTGAAGATAAGTTCCACCACAGCAATTTAAAAACTAATTCTAAGCTATCATTACAAGCTTTCCTTTGTATATAACTAGCTTTTGCCCGCGGCTTCGCCCGCGTGGATGTCGGTTATCGCATAAAAAAGTACCCTATGTCCTCCATATCCCAGGCTATATCTCAAAATTCTAACTTAGTATTAATTTTAATGTGACTCACTATGTGAATAGAAACCGAAACAAATGATTTAATATACTAAAAGTACTTATGTTCTGAACGTGAATGAGTCTTTACCTAAAGACAAACACAAAATCCAAATACGAAATTTCACTCAAATTCTTAAAGCAATCAATTGTACCAAATTACAACACGAAATAAAAGTGCAACACAAATGATAATTTTAAAATAATTCACGTAAGTCCCAACAATGTGAAAACAAAATTAAATCCTCCGAAATGTCGCACTTTTATTTGTACCATTTGTGCTGATAAAACGCTCGAAATATATAATGAACACCATTGGTGCATAACTTTTCTCAGGGTCACGTTCGCAATTGGACGAAACATTTGACATTTATTTTGTACTTGCAACACGATCTGGCTGTAGAATTCGATTAATCGACTAATACTTGACCGGTTGACATTTTAGTGGGAACACCACTAAACAAACGAAAAAAAAAAGAAAAGAAAATACGTCTGTACTCTGTGGTCGTGTGGCGGTGTGGTGCAGTGCTTAATGTAAACATTCATCAAGGTTATACGTGCGTAAAGATTCAATGAGAAAACGGTTCTTCGAAGAATCTTATACAGAATTACTGAGAAATAAGTGTAGATTTCGTATTGAGTGTTAGTTTATCGAAAAGTGATAAATATGTCAGTGAAAAAGTAACGAAAGTTTTGGAATGCACAAATTTTAATCATAAGGCCGCCGTGTTTAGTAATGTTTTTATGATAAATATTCTTGTATACTGTTTGAAATACACGTAAGTAGCTAGCTTATTTATCTACGAACATAATTTGGCTAATAGCTACTGATATTATAGCGTATTGTTATCGTAATCGTATTTCCAAGAGTAAAATTCGGCAAACAAATACCTACAAAAAGTCAATAAAATGGATATAGTATGTTATCCTTAAGAGATAGACATATGCCATCGCGGACTTTTTTGAAGACCTTTTTATGATACACAATTCCACCATACATTATTTTGTTATATCACAAAGGGTTTAGACAGCGTTTTCGTTGAAAGCTCCCAGACGGCTTATTTTTTTCCGACACCTCCAACAAATATCGTTAATTCATACAAAAATGCATACAAAAACATAACAAATTATATACTAAAACCTTTCTCGAGAACCAAGCTATCCATTGGTGAAAACAGCATGAGAATCGGTGCAGTAGTATTTGAGTTTATCGCGAACAGACAGACAGACAGACAGACAGACAGACGCGGCGGAGGACTTTGTTTTATAATATGTAGTTTATTTATATACTAAAACCTTTCTCGAGAACCAAGCTATCCATTGGTGAAAACAGCATGAGAATCGGCGCAGTAGTATTTGAGTTTATCGCGAACAGACAGACAGACAGACAGACAGACAGACGCGGCGGAGGACTTTGTTTTATAATATGTAGTGATAGTGATAGTGATAGCCATCATTTAACTTGCTGAGCGGCATTTTCAATACGGGGCGGCCATTTAATAGGAGAGAAAACCTTTCTATAGAGACCATAAATAAATATTTATTTATTTATTAAAGAAATTTTTTGTTTAAAAGTTACAGAAATAATATGTACCTACAAACTTTAAAACTCAATCGGGAAATATTAATTGACGCTTTTACAAAAAAATATGCCGCTCGAGTTGGCGCTTTTCTTCAATAGTTAAAAGGCTTTATTAGACAAAGTTTATTTATTTAATAATAACCAGCTTACAATTACAGTTTGCACCGCACATACAAGTAATCGGTCAATACAAGTAATTACACATACAATCATAAAATTAGGATAAATTACATAAAATAAGACAACATTTTATGAAATTAAACCAAATTTATCAAAATTTGATAAAAACAGAGAAGTAATTGATCATTTGAAACTAATATTACTATAACATACAAGTAATCGGTCAATACAAGTAATTACACATACAGTCATAAAATTAGGATAAATTACATAAAATAAGACAACATTTTATGAAATTAAACCAAATTTATTAAAATTTGATAAAAACAGAGAAGTAATTGATCATTTGAAACTAATATTACTATAACATACAAGTAATCGGTCAATACAAGTAATTACACATACAATCATAAAATTAGGATAAATTACATAAAATAAGACAACATTTTATGAAATTAATTCAAATTTATCAAAATTTGATAAAAACAGAGAAGTAATTGATCATTTGAAACTAATATTACTATAACATACAAGTAATCGGTCAATACAAGTAATTACACATACAATCATAATATTAGGATAAATTACATAAAATAAGACAACATTTTATGAAATTAATTCAAATTTATCAAAATTTGATAAAAACGGAGAAGTAATTGATCATTTGAAACTAATATTACTATAACATACAAGTAATCGGTCAATACAAGTAATTACTCATACAATCATAAAATTAGGATAAATTACATAAAATAAGACAACATTTTATGAAATTAATTCAAATTTATCAAAATTTGATAAAAACAGAGAAGTAATTGATCATTTGAAACTAATATTACTATAACAGTCATTCAATTTTGACTCAAACTTTCAATATTCTTCTCATTCGAAACGTGCATCTTTACTCCGAATTTTAACAGAGAGGTAGACTGGGGTGTTCACGGGTGGTCTCCGCTAAAATATTTCATAGAACTCTTTTTACCCTGAACGTAGAACTCATATTTTCTCGAACCTTTCCTTTAGGTAGTCTCCGCTTACCTATCGTGAATTATTGAATACCTCGTCCTTGTCACTCGTCGCATGAAATAATCGCGTAACTCGGTGTTGGCACTCGACACTCGACAAATCTATGTTACTGCATAGGTTATACCACCTGCCATATTGGATTATGAATTCTCAATGAGGCATGTGCAAATTGTGCAATCCAATGCAATAAGGTGCAATCTATAGCGGGTTTTATAGCACTGCACACGTCTGGCATCTTGTCTGCGAATTTTAATACCCCTCCATAAAATTATCATTGTTATCTTGTGATATTCTCGTCGAAGTATCAGCATTCCTTTGTTCTCCGCTACTATAATTCCAGTTAGCCTATATTCTCGTAATTCAAAGTCTGGATCATTTTAGTTAGATATCAATTTGGTCCAGATCAAATCTTCTATGTACCTACCTACTTAGTCTGGCTCCATCCATAGATTCATTTCTATTTTTTTAATGTGAGAACGTTGCAGGTCAAGTAGACTGTAGATTTGTCGACAATTTTCTATTTTGTTAAGTACCTGGTACTTGTTGAAAGGCCTACACTGTCCTCCCATACCTTATTTGAAAATATTATAAAAGTCAATTATTTTTAAAAGAGTAACCGTGGAGTTTCTTGCCGGCTCTTCTCCATAGGAAACGACAAATTGGAACCGTGCACCTAACTTTTGACGTTTCATATTAAGTGCCCATGTAGGTTTATGTAAAAATATTTTGATTTAGAAGTATTTACTGCTCATTACATTTTCCTCATTTTAGGTCATTCTTTCATATTGTAGGTAGCTATCTAAAATGGAGCATTCAGCATACTTACCTATGACTAACACGTTCAATTTAAAATGCACATACAATAGCAAGAGATAAATAGGTAAGTATGCGTAATAAATCTTGTCTCGGAAGTTTAATCAATTGCTGATCGTTCCTGCAATGTAACTGGGCTAGTGCGGTGCCGTTGAACTGTGGGTCCGTGGCACAGTGCCCGTGCAGCCGGGGACGCTGCCAACACCGTGGCACCATAACTGTGCCGCGTGCGTGCCAACTGCACACGCTATTGTCTGAACCACGCCGAACGACCGCCATTCATACTACATAGTAATTTTAGGATCGTGGCATTCGCAGCGACGCAGCGAATGTCCGCCCAAATAGCCGGCGCATTCGTTGCGGTTATTTCAGCCGTATTTTACATAGAAATTTCGTTACAAGTACCTATATGAGAAGTTCAGGAAAATGTAAAACAGTATTTGCAATATCGCCAAATCTTCTCTGTTTCGTTGCAAACGGACCTTATTAAAATTATGACTGACGAGGCTAGTTAACCAATTAATACTTGAAATTGAAAAGCATAATTAACTTGGAAAAATCTTAATCAAACCTAGCCAACATAGGCACTTCATAAGAGTTCACACCACCTGCTTGATAATGTCGAATGGTAGGTAGGTAATTATATGTCATTCAAACCTTACCTAATTAAGACATTAATCTTATTCATAATAAAGTTATCCGCGAAGCGAAGTTTGACAGAAGGGGACAAAATCCCCTTCTGTCAAACTTCATTTTAATTTGACAGAAAGGGACAAAACAGTTCGACGACCGCGACGGTTAGGATCTGGCCTGGATAATAATCTACTGAATTTCTTTATAACCCGCTGTCAATAAAGTGATTTGAATTTGGAACCATAACAAAAAAAAATCGTATGATTTGTTTAACAAAACTAATACATTACCGCAGCGGTCTGCAAAAGGAGCATTGGACGAACGTGAAAATGTGGGCCGAGGCGAAGCTGAGGCACACAAACGTGAGTCAGGCTTATATAGTAATTTTCTCAAATGCGCGGAAATTCAAACTGAGTAAATTAACTGTAAATTCCAGAATCAATGACGAACAACAATAATTTTTCACACGCCAATATGTTCATTTGTTTCTTTTTTACTTTAAACAGCTCTATTTCCAAGCCAGTTATAAGTTACCTCCTTGCTTGCCGTGTTTCTAAGTAAAAAGTTCGTTCCATTTTTAAATTACATGATAGATATGAGTTTTCATAGTAATTTATTCGGCCGCTAAACATGACAGATATTGATTTTCATACTAACATTGCGGGCCGCTGCTCGCATGTATTTGACCAGAGTACATTTTAGATTTATCTCGAAGAAGGTTGTCAATATAATGCTCGAATTTCCAAGCATTTATGAGAAAAAATATATTCGAAAATCGAACTGCTTTGAATTATCTCGCAAAAGGTGTCAAAAGTAGAGTATTCCCCTCGGGGATAATGCTGTCTACGTCTTGGGCGCGCTTGAATCCAGCGCCCGTGACATAAGACTGCTTTATCAATAATCTACTATTCAAAGGTTATTCGATGCAGGATCCGTGGCCGATTAATTGCTAACGAACCTAATACCATAATCCATCGGCGTTGTCGTGCGGTGACTGGACACGCCTCTAAGCGCTCGATAGGATTAGAAGACGCGGTTGTTTCTATGCAGTGTTTCTGTATAAATCGTCAAACATTCTCATTATGTAGATAAGACAGTAATAATAAATTTCGAATGAGTATCTACCTGAATAACTTCAAATTAGAAAGAAAGAATAATGTTACTTTTAATATTAATTTCAAATTACCAATTTTGTTTATTTGTTTTGATATAAAATATTGTTTGTTTAACTAATCAGATTTTTATTTACTTTCCTCATATTCGAAATGAAAAGCAGAGTGTTTACCTCGGGTGAAAGAACCTATTAAGGCAGGAACCATCTCGTGCTTAAATAGGTCCATTTCATCCCTTGTATAACAATCTACTATTACAATGATGATAAATAGCCATAGAAAATGTATTTTAATGAAAATACGTTACTTTACTATAGTATTAGTATTGTAATACTATTACTATACTAATAACAATAATATAAATATGTGGGTTGCCCAGTAGTGTGAGGCAGTTAAGTCTTCAGAGGAATATAATATAAATATGAAATGTTGAATTACGAATTACTTATTTATTTTTCTATCCCCGAAAAGCGGGACTGAGCCTGTCCCGCGCGGGACTTTTAATTTTAGGCAAAAAATCGAGACGTCCCGCCAAAATCGGGACATCTGGCTACGCCATTTATAATCTACATCGCCGCGAATCTCTTAGAGAACTATTTAAAACGATTAATATAATGACGGTACCTTGCCAATTCATTTATGAAAATATTATTTACTAGCTTCTGCCCGCAACTTCGTCCGCGTGAAATTTCGGGCCACCCATCGCGTCGCATCCCGTCGCTCGCCTGCGCTATAACTTCGTTATCACTTAGCGTTCTTTCTGACTTTTGTTCTTTTCGCTTGGCTCCTAAGGATCTCATCATCATCATCATTTCAGCCGAAAGACGTCCACTGCTAGACATAGGCCTCCCCCAATTGGGGGGGTTCGCCATAATCGCCACGCTTGGCAGGCGGGTTGGCGATCGCAGTATCGTCACCTAAGAGAGAGAGTGGTTTAAGTAATGAATTTACTACTTATTTTGTTACGGAGTTATTTTAAAATTATGATATCTCCTAAGATGTTGATTGAAATCAAGTGATGTCAATGACAATTTTGTTTACATTTAAATACTTGTGATTAATAACATATTTATTTGGATAAGGATTAATATTATGTTGACAAAACTCCTTCGCAAATAATGCATTAATTTCGAAAAAAATTGATTGCCATAAAAAAAGGTTATACTGAGTCAATCTTAAAAGATAGACATATACTGCCGCGGACTTTTTTTTAGAACTTTTAAAGAGGAACAATTCCATCATACATGATATTTGCGTAACTTAAACCGTTTACGCAGCGCACGCAACGGAAACTCTCAAAAAGGATTATTTTTTCCCGTTTTTATAACATTTTTCATTTATGCTCCGCTCCTATTAGTCGTAGCGTGATGTTATATAGCCTATAATATTCCTCAATAAATGGACTATCCAACACAAAAAGAATTTCAACCAGTAGTTCCTGAGATTAGCGCGTTCAAACAAACAAACAAACAAACTCTTCAGCTTTATATATTAGTATAGATATTAGTATAGATTAGTATAGATGTAAGAAAAAATCTACATATTTTTAATAAAATCAGTGATAGGCATAATTTTAATACTAGAAATAAAGATAAAATAGATCAACCATTTTTCAGATTATCTAAGGTACATACATCTTTTATGGGGTACTGTGTTAAATGTTACAATAAAATACCTTCTGATATATTACAATTAAATGAAAGAAATTTTTAAACTCATATAAAAAGTACACTTTGTAAACAAGCATATTACAAATTAGAGGATTATATCCAAGATAAGAATGCTTGGAAACATGCTGGTCCTGCTCCATAGGACAATTTAGAGTCTAGACAAAATCAAACTGGTTGCTAATTTAACAGTATAATTTATAATTTTTATGATATTAATTTTATTTTCTGTGATTAATATTTTAACTCACACACTGACTTATTATATGTTGTTTTTATTTTTTATTTTTTTGGGAAATCATATACAATGTTTGTAAATATGTGAGCACCATGTACCTATCGCATTTATTAATTTTTCTGTTATTACTTCACTTTTCATTCTTTTTACCAATTGTGGTAAGTAATTTTGATGAAATTTTTATATTTTTAATTTTTTTATTCTAGGTACATAGTCTTCACCTATAAATATTAATTAATGTATACAAACTATTGTTAACATTTTAAAAGAGTAAGTATGGAGTTTCTTGCCCATTCTTCTTCATACATAACTACATTTTGGAAGGCGCAACTAGAATCAATTAACTATTCATGTAATTTTTGACGTTCAAAAGTGCATCTTCGTGCCTATTTGAAATAAATTATTTGACTTTTGACTTTTTTTTTTTGCTGATATGCAGGATGATATGCACAGAGTACCTTTATTTATACGGAAATTATATGGCATGTTCTACCTGACTACCTGCATACCTTGTAACTAACTAATTTAGTTTGACACACATCTAGATAGAGGCACTATGCAACTGAACGAGGTCGCCGCTTCACCCCAATTAACGTTTGCATAATAATATTCATGTAATTAGTGTCTGAATTGAACAATTTGCGCTCAGACATTTAATATTCCGTCGCCAATCGTGTTAGCATCGAATGATAGCATTCCAGAATATTATAATGTACATATTAAGGTAGTTCTACTTAATTAATTAGTGACGATAATTTAATTGTGGCATTCAAAATAAGTAGATTTGCTTGTGGCTAAGTAATAATAGCCCCACGGGTCGATCAATCAGGTTAAACTATGCTGTTTATTCTTATATTGCAGTTTTAGGTCAGCGCCATCTCTTGACCGATAGTGGAACTAATGTAATTTTATTATGATTTTTGATGGTACAGACACGCTCTTGAACGATTTTTTTTAATAATAATATTTGAATCTTTATCTTTGCACGTTGAAGTCTACATCAACAAAAATCCGCCCACCGCCGCATCGCGCGCCGCATACTTTATACTATAACAGTTAAAACATTCATTCATAAAAATAAACGCTATTGATTATTTATGAATTCCCGTAAATATCGCACCAGTCTTAAGTTTAAAATATTGGCTTATTGGTTGATTCGCATAAATTTACTCGCCCGAAACAGGCGAATCGACAATTTTAAATACTTATTTTTTTTATGTAAGTGATTCGCTCGAAGTTAATTTATTGTTTTGAAACGACTACTCCAGAAATACATAGGAATTAGGCAATTGGCACATTATGAATCCATACTAATATTATAAATTCGAAAGTAACTCTGTCTGTCTGTATGTTTTCGGCGTTTTCACGCCTAAACCGCTGAACCGATCGTCATGAAATTTGGCAGAGATATAGCCTGGGATATGGAGACGGACATAGACTACTTTTTTACGCGATTACCGACATCCACGCGGGCGGAGCCGCGGGCAAAAGCTAGTTTTAATATATACCTAATATATTAAACGGCTGTTAACGATCGATCGATACAAAACTTCAAAATAAAACCATTAACTTATTTTTATAAATGACTTACAATGGAATCCCGTTCATGAAAGAGTGTCCTTTAAATACATATTATTCAATATCATAACTCAATTTTGTACAGTATTCATTTTAACGACCCATAAAATAAAGCGCATTGTTCACGCACGGATTTACAAAACATTTAAATACCGATCATGACCCGAATAAAGTTTCAGTATTGTTGTTATTGTAACACACCATTGAAACGAGCTTCAGAGCTATACAAAGTAGATATTTTTGTCCTTTGTGGTATTCAAGAACATTAATCTACGGAGTCTGGCAGATAATAGGTATAAACATAATTATACCTAGCTACCGATTTATGTTGCACGGCCTTTTCAATGACAGATGAATGGAAGAAATACATAACAGTGAATTTATCATTTTGATAAAATTATATCAAAACCACAACTGAGAAAATCTGTTAAGAATTTTAAGAATAATGTGAGACTGAATCCTGAAATGATCCTGAGAATGTTCCGTGTGGTGCCGGACGTAAAGAATAGCATCACCCCATTTCCTCCCGTTGGTGTCGTAAAAGGCGAATAAGGGACTTACTAGAGAATGGGCAGCAGCGTTCTCTATGCATTTTTAACATCATACTGCGATCGCCAATCCGGCTGCCAAGCGTGGCGATTATGGCAAATCCCCCCCTTTGGGAGTGGCCTATGTCCAGCAGTGGACGTCTTTCGACTGAAATGATGATGATGATGATGAATCCTGAAACAAAATGCTTTGTAGTCGTTTTTCAGGTTTCAAGTTGGTGAGGTACGTACAACTAGGTACTAAGCGAAATGAAGCGATGTAGGTAGAGATATTACCTACCTGGTTTAGTCCCATCTCGGTACCTTCCCATCTCGTCATCCATGAATGTATTTGGGTGGGAAATCATCAAATAACTTCTCCCGCTCTGGGCGGAGTGGGGAGGGCGTGTCAGACTTTTACTGACTAAAACCCACCCGTGTTCCTTCAGTTGCCTGTGTGCCAGGGCCACGGTATCCCTTTCGGACAAACCCGCAACCCTGGCAGGTATTTATCATGCCTACGAAACATTCCCATCTCGGCATATATGGGGGCCGAGATAGGAAGGTGCCGAGATGGGACTAAACCACCTAATACACCATCCATTTTTAGGGTTCCGTAGTAAACAAGAAACCCTTATAGTTTCACCATGTCCGTCTGTCTGTCTGTCTATCCACGGCTTAGCTCAGAGACTCTTAGTACTAGAAAGCCGTAATTTGGTATGGGTATACTTATTAATCACGCCGACAAAGTGGTAAAATAAAATCTTGAATTTGTTTTTTATTAAGGGTACCTCCCTTATACGTAAAGTGAAGATGATATTTTTTTTATCGTCTATCTCATTGTGTGGGGTATCGTTGGATAGGCCGTTTAAAAATATTGTGGGTTTGTGAAAACCATTTTTCGATTCAGGGATTCGTTTGCGTAATATCAATCTTTAAAATGCTAATTTTTGTTAGAGTCAAGTCCCTCCCATGCCACCTATAAGTTGT
The DNA here is from genome assembly GCA_947523025.1 of Dryobota labecula. Classification (NCBI taxonomy): domain Eukaryota; kingdom Metazoa; phylum Arthropoda; class Insecta; order Lepidoptera; family Noctuidae; genus Dryobota; species Dryobota labecula. The sequence goes on from OX383292.1 coordinate 9,306,890, forward strand.
ATTTGAATACGTGAAAACAATCACAGCAGTAGTATATAAAACGAAGTTAAAAGGAAAACTATCACAGCTAAGTAGGCTTTACAAGTTACCGAGTTATAGTCGACCAACTTACATTTTTAGTTGAAAAGCATGCATGTTCAACATGTTTTTCAACTACATGTTAAGTTTATTCTTGGGATTAATTCATCCCAACTACGGAACCCTTCATTGTGCGTGGTCCGACTCGCACTTGGCCGGATTTTTGCTTAGTAAAATGCTGTACGTATGAAGATGCATCGCAAAGCTATCTCGCTTCATTAACTGTACTATACACAAATCACATACGTTTGTCTTCGCAATGATTACCAAGAATTTCGTCATTAACGCGATGAATCAGCGAGCTGCGTTACAAAGGAGAAAGAATTAATTACCAGTAAAATGTGCTGTAATAAATTGTATCGTTCGACAGTCGGTACGTTTGGGAACAAAACAAAATATTTTCGCCTGCTCAAAGCTCAAAGCGTGTCGAAAAAGGTTTCCGCTTTGTATCTGTATCGGACTGGGCTACGCTAACGTAAAAAACGGGCAATGTTTTGTTCGTTCCAATTCGAAATTCTCAAACGAAGCCACTGTCTGCTATGTAGCAGACAGTGCGTAGCTCGGGATTTGTGGTAGTATAAACAACGCCACATGCGAACTACGCATCAAAGACCTGACGTCACAAATCCTGCATCGCGCAATCATATTTTACCGCGCGACTAGCATATATGTATACAACATCCCGACATCAACCGTCGGGCAGTTGCCCACCAGACACGACACCGGTCTGGTCGGAGGATCCTCTCTTTTCTATGAAGGATGAGTGAACTTTACACCCTGTTCCTAATACTTCTATACTGATGACCCCGAACATAGATATTAGTGCAGCCTTCATGCACCTATTTCAGCGTGACGTCATCATCATCGCTTCTTCAAGCTTTCGAGCGGCGAGTCACATAGCCAGCAAGCACCCACGGCTTCAACGGGTATCATGAACACCAGCATGCAGCGAACGCGCATACCTGGTCATCACCCTCAGCCTCATCAGCAACCTTGGCACAGCACACTGCACTCTCGGCCGGTCAACAAGCAGAGCCCTTAATACCTCTCCTGGTCGACGCCAGCAGTCAGCCTCACTCATCCCGGCGCTGTATAACATCCGACTCACTGGGGAATCACCGCAGACAGTTCCGACTCACCGAGAACTATACGGCACCCGGTTCCGACTCACTGGAACCACAACTGGCCCTGGCAAGCATCATATGCACTGACTCAGCCCACTATCGACCTCCGGTCATGTGGCGGTATCAACAACGCCACATGCGAACTACGCATCAAAGACCTGACGTCACAAATCCTGCATCGCGCAATCAGAGTTTACCGTGTGACTAGCATATATATACGACATCCCGACATCAACCGTCGGGCAGTTGCCCACCAGACAGAACACCCGTCTGATCGGAGGATCCTCCCTTTTCCATAGAGTATGAGTAAACTTTACACTCTGCTCTTCACCTCGCTAGATTAACTAACCTACCACAATGTGCCTTATGAACAATAAAACCGCCAAAGATTGATAAGGTGTGCTATACCTAAGCACCTACCTTTATATTTAACTAGCTTCTGTTCGCGACTTCGTCTGCGTGAAATTTCTCGTTCTCCACGCCGTTCTCGAGACATCTTCAAAAAAGCCTTTCCATACAAAATACATGTAAAAATAAGTTTTCAAAAAAAAAAAAACCGTGAATTTTCGCATATTTTAATAGTTATTCTACTATTCGGGGCGGAGACAAATCCAACAAATCAAAGATCATATAAATCGGTCCAGCCGTTCTTGAGTTATAAATTGTGAAGTAACCCGACTTTGTTTTATATATTTAGGGCCTTACAAATACATACAGAATAAAGTTTATTGTTATACCGAAGTTATACCTAGGACAAATTTATTCCGTGTTTATTTGTAAGGCCCTTATAGATTACGAGTATAAGGTGAACAAATGCGATAGATTTAAAGAAGAGCAGGTTGAAAAACAATTTGAATAATTTTCAACTACGCTCTGATGTATGAAGTAGGTATATTGTTCCATAATTATATGCAGCAGACTCGCGGCGGCGTGCGCTTGCATTCAAAAGTAGGTATTTTGCTTTTCTCTAACTTCAGCAACATCACAGCAGATGTCCTGCGCTAAAAGTGGTAACATTTCCCGAGTGAACATATTATTTTGTAGAATGTTGTATTTCGCGTCATAATAGCTTGCATAAATTTAGTGTTGTTTTTAGCGCTTCAGCGATGACTCGCAAAGCTTTCAGTGAAGTTTCGACATTAACGTATATTTTATGCTGATAATTTGTCTGAAAACGATATATTTACAGGGAAGTGGGTACTAAAGCCTTTCAAGAGGTTTTATCACGTCTTTTAAGTACATTGTTGCTTGTCTTGTTGCAGCAACGATGTTCTTTATAGCGGTAAAGGCGTCGTTAACATACAGCCTGTTCGGACGATGTGATGCTGCTCTCGTCTCAAGAGTCACGTACTTAAATTCTACTTGAATGTCCTTTACCATTTTGTATTTAGGTACTTACCTACGTTTAAACTTTATACCGTCACTTGTGAAAATCTGGGTAATCTTTAGGTAGGTCTACTAATAGAACGGAGAACGGTAGGTTTCTCTCATTAGCATCAGCCATATTTTAACTACTGTGGGTAGTGTTGGTTATTGCGCAATAGAAAAACCAATTAAGCTCAAAAGTCATTTACTCAACCTGAGATAGCACTTTAAAGTTTACTTAAGACAGTCCCCCAAAACGCCCTACCCTTCACCACTTCCTAGTGGTTTAGCTGGGAAGACGAAGTAGTGGAACAAACTCCCCAGCAGCACACCTGTCGGTTCAGTTAGAAGAACAAATGGTGTGGCTGAGTTATTAAAAAATCAACCACAAATGGTGTTATTTGCTGACGATACTTCCTTAATTTTTAAGGTAGATAGACGTGCTACAAATTTTGACGACGTAAATAACGCTCTATTGCAGGTCCAAAATTGGTTTACTGCTAATAATTTAGTATTAAATGGGAAAAAAACGAAGTGCATAAAATTTTCTTTACCAAATGTCAAAAGTAGTGATTGTGAGATAGTATTGAATCAAGAGAAACTAGAATTCGTCGATAAAACTGTTTTCCTGGGGATCACGCTCGATTCAAGACTACAATGAGGTCCTCATTTAACATCTCTTGCAGGACGGCTAAGTTCAGCAGCATATGCTGTCAGAAAAATCCGTCAATTTACTGATGTAGATACCGCGAGGCTAGTCTATTTCAGTTACTTCCATAGTATAATGTCTTACGGTATTTTACTTTGGGGACGGGCTGCAGACATCGAGTCTATTTTTATTCTGCAGAAAAGAGCCATCAGAGCCATATATAATCTCCGCAGGCGCGATTCTCTAAGGGAATTGTTTAAGGATATTAACATCATGACGGTACCTTGTCAATATATCTACGAAAACATCATGTACGTAAGGAAAAATTTACATCTTTTTAGAAAAAGAGGTGAAAGACATAATTATAGTACTAGAAATAGGGACCTATTAGCTCAACCAGGTTTCAGACTGGCTAAAGTAGACTCATCTTTCATGGGGTACTGTTTAAAATGTTACAATAAAATTCCACCCCACATACTTCAACTGAATGAGACTAAATTTAAATCTTGTATAAAACGCACACTATGCAGTCAGGCATATTATAAGTTGGGGGATTACATCGCTGATAAAAATGCTTGGCTGAATGCTGGTCCTGCTCCACAACCTCGGCTAGTTAATTAACATTTGACAATCATGTTGGAGCTGCTGAAGAGTGTAAGACTATTTTTGCATTGTATAAACTCAATCTCCTTTGTATTATATAAATGCATAGCACAGGTGTGAGTCCTATGTACTATAGAGCTACCATTGACCGGGTAATATGTCTTTCATTGACTTGAATGTGCCCTGGCGGTTGAGAGTATGTCATGCTCACTTAAAGGTTTCGCTGATGGTGGCGTGTGTGTTGGATCATTTAGCTCCCTTCAAAATGGTTGAGCTGAATGGTGCTAATCCATGCGTCATGTTCGTGAACGGGCGCCGTCAGTTGGGACTGGTCATCTCTTAGCTGCCACGGGTTATTTTATTTTGTTTCTATTTGTTGTACCAACGCTTGACGCTTTTAGCGTGTAAGTTTTTATTATTTTTATTTTTACATCGTTCTCACTTTTAGTTATAAATGCAACATTATAGATGTAACCGAATACTTTTGTAACAATTTAATTTAAAAGAGTGTCCATGGAGTTTCTTGCCCGTTCTTCTCCATAGGTACCTACGCTTTGGAATGGGAATGTAGCTTAATTTTTCTTACTGACCGACTGCTTGACAATTCAAAAGTGCCTGTAAATGGTTTAATTGAAATAAATGATTTGAGTTGAACTTGATTCTATACAGTATGGGTATGCAAAGTAATTAATGTTGGTCACCGGTCGAACGTTATGTTGTAGACTCCGTCATGCGCCGCTAGGCAGCACTTGCGTCTCGATTAGTCAAGAACTCCAATAACTCCATCGAACGCCACTAGATGGCGCTAGCGTCCCGGATACAAACCGTCTCCGACACACACACATTTTAATATATAAAAGGAGAAACTGACTGACTGACTGACTGACTTGGTGACATATCAACGCACAGCCGAAACTACTGGGACTAGGAACATGAAAATTTTGCACGGCTTCCTTTTATAATGTAGGGGAGCTCTAAGGGGTTTTTGGAAATTCGATCTTTAAGGGGGCGAAAAGTGGGTTATTTTTTGTTTGAAATATTATTCCTTGAGTTCTTGAAACTTAGCACGAATAGATTCTTAAATTTATAACATAGTTTGTAATTTTTTGTTTTTCTAACTACCCCCAAAAGGGCGATTGGGTGGGTGCCAGTTTGTATGACAGAATTTTAACACACAGTCCGATTAACACGAAACTGTATTTATACATAAAATAATAAAGAAAACCGCGTTCATGGCTACTACGTGGCTGTAACGCGGTAGCTACGCGGTGCTACGTGGTGCAACGTGGTACTACGCGGCTGCTAAGCGGCAGGTGCGCAACTGCTCCGCTCTGGCTTCTACGCGGCAGTTACGCGGTAGCTAAGTGGCTACTACGTGGCAGCTACGTGGCAGCTACGCAGCAGCTACGTGGCAGCTACGTGGCAGCTACGTGGCAGCTTAGTGGCAGCTACGCGGCAGCCACGCGGCGGCTACGTGACATCTACGCGGCAGCTTCGCAGCATCTATGCGGCAGCTACGTAGCAGCTACGTGGCAGCTACGCGGCTGCTACGTGGCAGCTACGCGGCAGGTACGCGACAGCTACGCGGCAGTCAGGCGGCATCTACGCGGCAGCTTCGCAGGAGCTACGCGGCAGCTACGTGGCAGCCAGGCGGCATCTACGCGGCAGCTTCGCGGCATCTACGCGGCAGCTACGCAGCAGTTACGCGGCAGCTACGGGGCAGCTCGGCGGCAGCTACGTGGCTGCCGCGTGGATAATAAGTGGTAGCTACGTGGATACTACGTGGTAGCTACTTGGTACTAGGATACTACGTTATAGGTACGTGGATACTACGTGGTATCTACTAGGATACTACGTGCTACCTACGTGGATAATAAGTGGTAGCTACGTGGATACTACGTGGCAGCTACGTGGCAGCCACGCGGCAGCTATGTGGCAGCCACGTGGCAGCCACCCGGCATCCACGCGGCAGCTACGCAGCAGCTACGTGACAGCTACGTGGCAGCTACGTGGCAGCCACGCGGCATCCACGCGGCAGGTACGCAGCAGCTACGTGGCTGCTATGTGGCATCCACGCGGCAGGTACGCAGCAGCTACGTGGCTGCTATGTGGCAGCCACCCGGCAGCTACGTGACAGCTACATAACGTAGTATCCTAATACCACGTAGTATCCACGTAGCTACCACGTAGTATCCACGTAGCTACCACGCAGCAGCTACGTGGCAGCCACGCGACAGCTACGCGGCAGCCACGCGGCATCTACACGGCATCTACGAGGCTGCTCCTCGGCAGCTACGTGGCAGTTACGCGGCAGTTACGCGGCTGCTACTCGGCAGCTACGTGGCATTTACGCGGCAGTTACGCGGCTGCTACTCGGCAGCTACGTGGCAGTTACGCGGCAGTTACGCGGCAGCTACGGGGCAGCTTGGCAGCAGCTACGTGGCAGCTACGTGGGGCTGCCACGTAGATGCCGCGTGGCTGCCGCGTAGCTGTCGCGTGGCTGCCACGTAGCTGCTACGTGGATAATAAGTGGTAGCTACGTGGATACTACGTGGTAGCTACGTGGATATTACGTGGTAGCTACGTGGATACTACGTGGTATCTACTAGGATACTACGTGGTACGTACGTGGTATCTACTAGGATGCTACGTGGTACGTACGTGGATAATAAGTGGTAGCTACGTGGATACTACGTGGTAGCTACGTGGATACTACGTGGTACTAGGATACTACGTTATAGCTACGTGGATACTACGTAGTATCTACTAGGATACTACGTGGTACCTACGTGGATAATAAATGGTAGCTACGTGGATACTACGTGGTACCTACGTGGATATTAAGTTGTAACTACGTGGATACTACGTGGTACTAGAATACTACGTGTTGCCTTCGTGGATAATAAATGGTAGCTACGTGGATACTACGTGGTACCTACGTGGATATTAAGTTGTAGCTACGTGGATACTACGTGGTAGCTACGTGGATACTACGTGATAGGTACGTGGATACTACGTGGTACTAGGATACTACGTTGTAGCTACGTGGATACTACGTTGTAGCTACGTGGATACTACGTGGTATCTACTAGGATACTACGTGGTACCTACGTGGCTAATAAATGGTAGCTAGGTGGATACTACGTGGTACCTACGTGGATATTAAGTTGTAGCTACGTGGATACTACGTGGTAGCTACGTGGATAATAAGTGGTAGCAACGTGGATACTACGTGGTAGCTACGTGGCTACTACGTGGTAGCTACGTGGACACTACGTGGTAGCTACGTGGATACTAAATGGTAGCTACATGGGTAGTACGTGGTAGCTACGTGGATACTACGTGGTAACAACGTGGATACAAAGTGGTAGCTACAAGGGTACTACGTGGTAGCTACGTGGATACTACGTGGCAGCTACGCGGCAGCAACGCGGCTGCTAAACGGAGCTACGTGGCTGCTACGCGGTAACTACGTGTATACTAAGTGGTAGCTACGTGCATACTACGTGGTAGCCGATCCATCACTGCTCCCGTGCACTGTCATACTCTAGTGCAAAACGCAGGTATGACGGTGTCACACACACAGATAGTCTCGACAGTGTCGGTGTGTAGTGTGTGTGTGCTACAATATAGAGTTCGTAAATTTTAGAGCGTTGAAATTACTTATTATTATATATATACCAAAGTTGTTGTTTATGATGTTAATAATATAGTCCTGGGCCTCAAGTTTGCTATTACAATAGTGTCAGAATGGTCTCGCCATTGTGAGTATTTGACAGTCTTTGTATGGCAAATCTGTCAAAAACTCACAATGAAGAGACCATTCTGACACTATTGTAATAGCAGATTTGAGGCCCTGAGAGGTTGTTAGTGTTGTACCAATGACCCTGTATAAATTCAACTTAAATATGCATGTAATTTTTGTCATTTAATTGTGTTTTTGTGTGTTGTGCTATGTCTTTTTGTGCACTGAATAAATGTTTTATCTATCTTATTATGAAAATGATTGCCTTATAAAAGAATAAAGCGTTCAAAGCTACTACACCATCCTGAAATATAGTAATGAATAACACAGCATGAGTGCATATTCTCTTGAGCTTTAACCTACAGACACTGAGATTTTTCGGATCTGGGTGTTTGTATAAGTATGATAAGTCTCTGTAAACCCAACCACGATACCCACAGGGGTATGACATTACTAGTGTGGGTAAAATAAAAAATAACAAATATAAATAGCTCAATCACATAAATGTACAGTACATATCAAGCCACATGAAACTGTAAAGTTTCTCCAAACGATGTTAAACTTTAACCTAAGAAAAATAAAGTTCAAAATCGAAAAATTAAATTTGACTGTTTTTGGTAACTTGATGTGCTGGCCACCGTACATTAAGTACTTAAATTATTTAAAGAACGCATCGTAGCTGTAGTATCGGATAACAAACACCTACGAACACTCGCTACACTCAATCCATAGGTATAAAAACAATTTAATTAAACGAAATCCGGAAATTATCGTCACACATCTATAAATCAGACATCACACCCACGCGGTGAATACACCGTTTCATTTTATATACCAATTGTCACAAAACCAATGATCCGTTCTGCGATCACGATCAAGATGAAGTGAAGTTCCAAGTAATAACTTAGAGAATAAGGGAGTCCATCAAAGCTTTCAACTACAGTGCCATAAGTTTGATTGAAGTTCGGCGTCGAGTTACCGAGCCGTTATCACTTCATCTCTTGTAGGTAGGTATACTAGGTACCTATCATAGAATAAGAAAATCGTACAGAATTGAAACTTGTGTAGGTAGGTATTTTTCTTTGTCTGTTCGCCTAAGTCATCGAATTGATCACCCAGGGCCGGCTTTACCTATGGTGCAGGGTGTGCGGCGCACACGGGCACTGGGTCTCAAGGGGCGTCGAACGCCAGCGGCAATAAAATATGTTTGTATTACCGACAAAGTGGTACTTTTTTGTTCTAGTAAGCCCCCCTTTCTAAAAATTACTTTTTACCCTCGAGCCTACATGTCTACACCGCGGGTTCACGGGGGTGTATCGCAAATTAAGTAAATGGGCTAATGCTCCCCAACATCATTTATAATTGCACCTAAATTTCCGATCACTGGAGAAAATAAAACTGTAAATGCTACATTATGATCGCCAGGGTATTGATTGCACCCGGGCGCTTCATGGGCTAGAGCCGGCGCTGCACCTACCGCTCACTACACGAAATGCTAAAACCGCTCACTACACGAAATGCTAAAACCGCTCACTATACGAAATGCTAAAACCGCTCACTACCCGAAATGCTAAAAGCGCTCAACTACTGTGGGAAAACTGTTTTTTGTTCTGATGACAGCACGTAGCCGTAGCCGCCACGCGATCTGCAGCTCATGTCACGAGCTGCTACGGCGACCCTCGTAACGTCAGTTGAGACCGAAGATTGTTGAACGTTTCTTACGCCCTGCCAATTTAAAACTATAGCTACTGTAAACATATAAAAAGCATTCGGTGCGGTGCGTGGTTTCACTTCCATTTATTCTTATTCTATGCATTCTATGCTCGTACATAGATATCAACCCAGGCTATAATGAAATCGGCATCTAGTTGTTTGCCTACTAAATTCTAACAGGTGTTTTAAGAGCAAGTTTTATAGACACTTTTACAATGCAGGCATTTTCAGGAACATAACTAGGTTGTAGGGTGTCAGACAGAAAAAACAGTAACTGCGCAGACATACAATAACTACAATAGGCAGGTCGACCCGATTTCCATTAAGTTTCATAAAGGCTTTTTTCAGGTTATTTTTGTTCGTAGTTATACGTACTACGTAGTCTGGCCACTGTGTAAATAGAACATAAAAAATAAACCTTCACTTGTATGAACAACCAGTTTAATAAATGACATTCACTGTGCGTAGGCAACTTCCCGAAGCCCCCGATCTAGGAGGGGACAAGCCGGGGCCGATGCCCCGGGTGCCAACTTCAGAGGGCGGCAAATTCAAGCGCACCACAACTTGGCGATAAATGAGACGCGCAGCACTAAATTATCTTTACTGCAGACAGGTGGCGCACTGAGGAAATCACTACGTGATAGCGTTTGAAGATCTAAGCATGCCTAAGTAGGTCATCAAACGGTGTGAGCTGGAATTTTTTCGCGCTCGCTTCGCTCGCTCGCTCGTGCATTTTATATTGTTGCTTTTCTACATAATTCGAATCTCGCGATCTTAGCAATCGAAAATCGGACCGCACGTCAGATTAATTATAAAAGAACAATATTTTTGCAGAATATAAAGCTCTTAAGAGTAAAATCGTAATTTTATTATGTTGTAATCCCACGATTTATTTCAAACCCTATCCTGCCCTACCCTAATTAAAATAAATGTCTAACATGCCCGTATATTTAAAAAAAAAATATGGGATTGGCGGAGCGGGGGGCGGCAGAAGGCAGTTATTTCCCTGCTTCGAAAAAAATCTAGATCCGATCCCCGAACATTATGAACATTCCACCCAAGTAACCAAACTTTAATTAAAGTAGGATATGGACGAATCTATAGATTATTTGAAGCGCATATCTAGGCGATAGGAATTCAATGAGGACTAGGTACCGTTTTTGTGCTCACCAGTTCGCGCCACTGTCGAGTAAAGTCCTGTAGTGTAGCTGCTATAGTTTGTTACTACGGGCGTGAAGACAAAGTTTACATTTAAAGCATATCTATTTAATACCTTAAAACCGTACCTTAAAAATATCGAGCATGCCGCAGTGTTGCGCAGTCCCGTTTTGTTCAGTAAAAAGGACATACGTTTCCAAAGGATGAAACTTTCTCAAAGCACTGACATTCATTGACCCGTAACTCATAGTTGCCATAGTTAGTCTCAGGTATTGCAAAATATTCACAACATTAATCTAATTTGAAATAAACTCGCGTAGTCCACCCACAAACAGTGACATTTGACATTTCGGAGACCTCACACTACACTAGCGCCTCTAGCGGCGAATTCATACGCAATAGTCATTTATGCATAAAGTAGGTACGCCTTCTTTTAAACTTAAACAAGACCTTATATAATTTATAACGTAGATAGATACTACCTACTGTACTTTATTTTGGGCCTAAATTATCATAACATGGTCGCATGCATATTTAGCGAACAAGGAAGCCTTATAATTTCGCCATGTCCGTCTGTCTTTCTGTCTGTGTCTATCTGTCCGCGGTTTAGCTCAGAGACTCTTAGTACTAGAAAAATTGAATTTGGTATGGGTATACATATTTACCACGCCGACAAAGTGGCACAATAAAATCTTGAAAAAAATTTTTTTTTTAGGTTACCTCTCGTTCACGTAAAGTGGAGATGATACTTTTTTTTCTCGTCTATCCCATGGTGTGGGATATAGTTGGATAGGCCGTTCAAAAATATTGCGGGTTTGTAAAAGCCATTTTTCGATTCAGGGATCCGTTTGCGTAATATTAAAGTTTAAAGTTCAAATTTTTGTTAAGAGTCAAGTGTGTGTCGGGGTGCCAGCTAAATGGTTGTATTTGGATATGTGAAAAAATTCACAGCAGTAGTATATAAGGTATAACGAAGTCAAAAGGAAAACTATCACAGCTACATAAGTAGGCTTCACAAGTTACCGAGTAATAGTCGACCAACTTACATTTACAGTTGAAAAACAGGTCCCCCCTAGATGGGTCAGGTCAGTGGCCCCGCCGCCTACCACTTTTCGGCCGCAGAGGTTAGGGAGAGCGGCCAACGCAAAACCGACACTCCTCTTCCTCTGCGGCCCCACCGCGTCCGCCATCCAACGGTGGCGACCCCGTCAAGGCCGCGGAAGGTAGGGAGAACGGCTCACCGCAATACCGGCACTCCTCTCCCGCCGCGGCCTCCCACCCTCAGCCGCGATGCCGCCCATTCGATATCGCGGCCCGCCTCAGTTGCGATGTCGCCGAAGCGGCACCGCAACCTACGGCCGCTACGTCGTCGGCTTACCCGCAAAAGCCCTGACGAGCGGCCCCCTCCTTGGGTTCTGGGGTGGAAAATCCTCCTGGATGTCCTCCGCCCTGGGGCGAACGGAAGGCTCTGTCAGACTCTTACTGACTAAAAACCACCCCGGTGTTCCATCTCACACCTACGCCGGGGGTCGCGGGAACGAACATACTTCCGCAACCCCCGACTGGTGCCGGCCCGCCGCGGCGGGCCTCTCCTCAGGTCGAAGGGGGGAGTGAGGTGTTTGACTCCCCCCACAACGTCTCAGATGAGCGCGCGTGGAACACTACGCGGCGCCACCTCGGGTCCGATATATGGGGGGCGACGGACGTCCCCGAGTCCGTTGTCCCTGGACCCATTTAGGGGGGCTGGAAGAGAGCGTTGTCCGCCCTCCGCCGACGCCCGGTGCGCCTGCTGCGGGCCAGGTGAGTGGACGAGATCTCCCTCTCCCGTACCGCAGCCTCCTTCTGAGAAATGATTGTCTCGCAGGACACCACCGCGTCCCAGGACTCCTCGCTGCCGACCATCGAGCGAGCGACGGCCGGCAGCGACAGGTCACTGCCTACTCCAGAGATGAGGGCACGGTGCGGCTCCTCCCAAGCGGCACACTCTGCCAGCGTATGCCGCGCCGTGTCCTCCAGACAGTCGACGCAGTGGTGACACCGGGCGTACGGCTCCCTGTTTATGCGACACAGGTACTTCCCGAAGCAACCATGCCCCGAGAGCACCTGCGTCACCCGAAACGACAGGGAGCCGTGCCTCCTCCCGAGCCAAAGGTCGAGCACCGGCCGGACTGCCTCGATTGTGCCGAGGTAGGGCAGAGGCCCTAGTTCGAGTTTATTTTAACCATCTCGATAGTCGATATGCATAAAACAAGCAAAATGCCTAAAATACAATAATTTCTAAGTAGAAATTATTTTATTTATGGCATTTTGATTTTTTTTCTAGGCGATTTACAGCTTAGGCAATTTGCTGTGTAGACATTAATTATAGGCATTTTTCTTCGTAGACGAATTGAAAGTTAGACATTCTGATCATTAACCGACTAGGCTATCACACATGAACTTGATGACTTTAACATTTAAAGAGACAAGCTTGGCTAGATCAACAACAAAGCTACGCTAATAAAACACAATGTGACAAGCTTGGCTGGATCAACACCAAAGCTACGCTAATAAAACACAATGTATACTTAAAGCGTGTGTAGCGTTTATTATGATCAATTCAACAATGTCGTTTGTACATTTCGATATATTATAAATAACAGTGTAAACATTAAATTCATTGTAAAAGTATTGAATACAACAACTTTAAGTAATTCATTTGTGTATAACAATTTCATAAGCTTAGTGTAGGTAATGTTTAGTCGTTTCAAAGAACTTGCGACTTTTCTTCACAATGTTTTTAGTCTTTGCGATTTTTTTCACTAAGGGAGTGACCACACTTACACACGCGGGATCGGCTAGAGCCGGTCAGAAAGAACTTTATGTCCAAGCACTTTCCGACTGGTTCAAACCGTCCCCGCGTCGGTAAGCGTGGTAACTGCCCAATTGTTCCTTTTCTGTCATAATACTGAAGAATTAACGATAAATAAATCAAGTAAAAAAATAACACTGGTACTTATAGTTTTCACTGGACAGTGACGTCATAAATATATTTTTATGTACTAAATGTACTGGGAATAACATGACAAAGCAAATTATGATTTAAATTGTGCAATATGACACAATTTATGCAATAGCTTCAGCATCGCGTGTTTTGTTTTTAGCCATTTGCATAGCATTAAGCTTAAACAACCCAGAACTTCAGATTATTATAGATAGCCCATGCTTAAAAGCAAAATAGGTGGTACATGTACTACAGTCAAACGCACATTAGGAGTAACACTTGCACTACGAAAACCATTCTTACTACCAGAAAAAAAAAGGTGCCGTCAATGTTAAATTGTTGCGGCTGATGTGCGGTCGAATGTACTATCTTATAAAATGGTTTTTGGTTCCATCTTCTTTCTAACAATGTGAACAATTCATAGGCGTATTTTCCCTCCTTTGCTCGCAGTAACCTTGGAGTCAAGACTACACATATCGGTGTAGTTGCAGTTGTAAATACTTTCGTGGAAATGTTCCTTCAAATGCTCCAATGGACACAGTTCGTGTTCACACATTGGAAGCTTAATTATTTTTTCTTGGTGAAGAGTCAAAACGTGGTCACCGTCCTTGCATCTGGGGACAAGGAAATATGTGTTTTATCTAAATATCTTGATTTTTACATGAAACAGAATAACAGCATAAAAACAGAGCATATTTTTATGAACAAAACGCCAGTGAGCAAAACATTAAATATGTCAAAAATATTGTTTTCATAAATAAAGACCTTAGGTCATGGTTTCTAAGACAGTTTCCCCGTATATCGTGTGATCCGGGTTTCCCCATAATGTCCCAGTTAAAAAATCACTCTGTTTAGGTCGCTTTGGAAACAAAGGAAAAGTTTCGCTACCTTTTAGACATAACCATGTAGGTATTATTCCCCAAATCTCCATAGAAAGTTACACAGGCCATTGTTCTAAAACGATACGTGTTAAACCAGATAAAAGATATGCAGATATAGAACCAACTTGATACAGTCCCAATCAGGTCTGGTTTAAGTGTGGAGGCCGTGGGGCAACCAAGAAGAGGCCCCGAAAAAATTTCTATTTAAAAAGGTATCTTGTGAAAGTGAACTTTTTTGTCTTTGATGACACAAAGGACACAAAGGATGTATTTTTTTTCTTATCTAAAAAAAATGTTGGCGGCCCTTATTTTGTGGAGGCACGGGCTAGAGCCCTTGGTGCCCTGCCCTAAATACGGCCCTGGTCCCAATGCTGGACAAAAAGTAAGTTGTCTTAAAGCAAACACACAGTGGGCTGTGGATACCATTCTTTCTCAGTGGTAAAACACGAAAGCACACTCTTTTGTATTACATAAACGAATTACGTCAGTGTTCAGTTTTAACAAATTACTACGAAACACTAAAACAAAATATTAACCTATTTCTTCATTACAGATTTTTCGCAACAGGTTTAAACAAAATAAGACCGCAAACATTCTACAATAGTAGAAAGTTTGCTTATTTTGTTCGTCGGAGATTTATATGATGACTTGTTGCCTAGATTAGCGCGCTGAAGTGCCAATTAATCTGAATTTCAATGGCACGCTAAGAAATCTGGATTAAGTGGCACTATTACACCATAATGGTTTGATCTCATTTGTTACTTTTAATGTTACTAGCTGTCAGAGGCGTGGCGCGCTAACAGCTCCATTCCTACGGCTTCCCTTTGGACGATCGGAAGAGCAATTTCACCTACAACCATTGAAAAATTGCACATTCAGTAATGTCTACGATTGCCAAGTAATATAGATAAACTACAAGTATTGAATACACCAAATAAAAATGTAAACGCCGTCAATAGTCATATTAAACATAATTAATAAAATAAATAGACTTTGAAACGGGTTTATTTCTATAGTAGGAACAGTTGTCAACCATATAAAAAATCAGGCATTTGTTTTATAAAAAAGATTATGATGTGTCATCATAGCAGTGCTGGTCACTTTTTCACGGAGTTTTGTTATGTCTTAACATAATCCCCCCCCTTGGAATCCGTGGTTCCAAGGGTATCTGCGTCTTCAGTTGGTAGGACGCAAACTCTTGTAAGAGCTCTGCGTATGACACCCTTAGAAGTGGCGATGTCTACAACCCTGCAGACACCGTCAGCTCCGCAATATAATATTCAAACAACAAAAACGCCTATTCTTAACTTTGAATTCCAAAAACACCACAATTTTTTTTAAACAAGCCGGTGAGTAGCCGCTTCTTAAAAAAAAAAAATCTCGTAACTGAGAAGGAATTATGAAAAACGGTTCAATCAGCGACCTCGGTGTGTCTAGAATTTTCTAAATAAACACAAATCAACAAAATTCGATCTAAAGAAAAGCGGCCACATTCCTCTAGGTCGTATTTTTAGGCTCTATTTTCATCTATTTACTTATATAACTTTAAAACTTTCAGCAAGCCCTTTTATTTGTTATGTCACACGGTACCGTTTAAAAAACCCCAAAAGTGACCCTCATAATCAAAATTCATTTATTTGCGTTACACGTCCGTGTTTGGGTCATAGAAATTCATATGTGTACCAAGTTTCAACTTAATTGGTCCAATAGATTCGGAGCAAATTGGCTGTGACAGACAGACAGACACACGAGTGATCCTATAAGGGTTCCGTTTGTTCCTTTGTGGGACGGAACCCTAAAAGACCTTGACATTTTATGACGTGCAAGCGACAATCTACCACAGGGTGATAAAGCAATTACGAGGTCGACCTGTTCCGCGCTAACACTCCATGCCCTGCATTATTAAGAATTTTCCAATACCTTTTATAAAGTTTCATATTGAGACACGAAGCAACAAAATTCGATCAAAAGAAAAGCGGTCACATTCCTCTAGATCGTATTTTGTTGCTTTGTTTCTCAATATGAAACTTTATACTTTTATAAAGTTTTATATTGAGACACGAAGTGTGAAGAGTGTGTCTAGAATTTTCTAATACTTTTGTATTATAAAATTCTAGACACACTTACCGAGGTTCCTAATTGAGCCGTTTTTCATAATTCCTTCTCAGTCACACAGTAATACTTTTATAAAGGAGTGGAGCTAGTGGACCCTTGTACGACCTCTTAATTTATTTATTTATTTTATTTTAAAGAAGGCTTACAGACTAACTAACCAATGATATAAATAAAGTAATATAAAGAAAATTGCTAATAACAAGCCTCCACATATAGTAAAAAGTGTACGTGTAGTGTGTCCACGTGTAGTTAATCCATGGTACTAGTAATAAATAACTTACTTGAACAATACAAACGCCAAATTAGCCGCAAAGCAGTCTATTTCCGACAGTTTCCACTCTCTGTTCTCCATAATTTGGTCACCTTTGAGCGGCGACGACGGTCGAAAGAGCTTTAGATGCGTTAAAATCTTCAGAACAGCGCCCGAGTGACTGAATAGGAAAACTGACCGATAGCCGCGTTCTTTGCTGCATAGAATGCAATAGTGTGTTAGTGAACTAGGAGTGACATCACCAAAACTTAAATAGCAACTTTATACAAGTATAAAATAAGTTGATTCAGGATTAGTAGCACCTAATATTGAAAAAGTCATAAGATTTTGAATTTGTAGCGCAAACTGAACTTTATTTTATTTATCTTTATTTCAGACACACAGTCCATAAAAATTGTTACATACAAAGAAGCTGTTAATAGGGTTGTTAGTAGTACACACAATTTTTTACAAACAATCATTTGAAATAAAATAATATGGTGTTAGATTTTTTTGTAAACAAAACAAGTTACTCAATAATAAGTTACGTCTATTTTCTGTTCCTGTGTAACACTGTGTTTCTGTGTTGCTGTGTGAACACCTGCCCAGTAAACATTAAATGGACTAACAATTTTGCACGCTAACGCTTTAGGGAGTAGTATTTTTTTTTCAAATGCGTCTATTTTTTTGCATTTTTGGAAACTAAATTGCGAATGCAGTTTACAAGCAAATAAGTAACTGTTTACAGACTGCTGTCCTCATTTGAGTTGGGTCCAAACCTTGGATAAACGAAATACAGCACCCAGCAGTAAATATGGCGAAACGACTTTTTAGAGAAGCTCGACTTTTAGAGGTGTCTCTTTAACTGGTACCTTGTAACAGCCTCTTTTTTAAGCTCATTGTGTAATATTTACGGCAAAATGCAAACAAAATAGAATACAAATTAGGTGCTTGAAAAATAAATAAATAGTTATTTACCCAAAATATTCAAACATGTTTTTCATTAACAAGCATGCTTGGCGATATGTTAGTTCGTGTCCATAGCCATCCAGCCAATACGCTTTTAGATCGTGATAATACTCAAACACCTGAAAAACAAACGAAAACGTTCAAACTGTAAGCATGATATGACGAAATCCTTTACTTCTACTTTCATTATTTTAATTCAACTTTATTACTATTCGTCATCATGTTGAGCAGAAATTAAACTAAAACGATTTCTTTAATGGAAATTGTTTTCCCAATTTTTGAAAGGTTTATTTGTGTTAACTAGTTTTCTCAATCATATTATTCGCTTGTCTTAAGAGGTCGTTCACCGGTTCACTAGCGCCATTTAAAAAAATAAAATATTATCTCGTGATCAGTCACGAGATAATATATTATTTAAGCCATGATGGCCCGTTGGTTAAGGCCTCGCCTCTCATGCATGAGGTTGTGGTTCAAATCTGGGCAAGTACCAATGTGACTTTTTCAATTCATATATACTTTCTGAGTTTATCTTGGACATTACTGACATCGGTGAAGGAAAAACATCGTGAGGAAACCTGGACTTATAGTTAATATAAGTCTGAAATCACCAACCCGTCTTGAGCAAGCGTGGTGATCAATGCTCGTGCCTTCTCTGTATGTGAAGAGGCCTTTGCCCAGCAGTGGGACTGTTATAGCCTGGTATTATTATATTATTATAAAAAACGGCTCAATCAGCAACCTCGGTAAGCGTATCTAGAATTTTCTAACACCTTTCATAAAGTTTCATATTGAAACACGAAGCAACAAAATTCGATCTAAAGAAAAGCGGCCACATTACTCTAGATAATATTTTGTTGCTTCGTGTCTCAATATGATAAAGGAACGGCGCTAGTGGACCGGTGAGCGCCCTCATAAGCCAGATACAGATATTACTGTGCTGTGTCTGATGCAGTGACAGCCAATCAAAACTCGTGATTTGACGTAGTCCTGAACAGATTCGTTTGATTGGTGTATCCCACGTCACGACACAATACTGTGCCGGTGACTTTACAACGTTTCGCTACGAGTACAGTAGTTACCTGTATGCTCTTTTCATCAAAACCGTAACACCAGGGCGATATCTGATGTTTATCCCACGAAGTTTCATATCCACAGTACTTGTACATCAAATTCACTGTCTCTGCAAATGAAAATGTCGTTTTAATTAATAAGTTTTACATTAAAAGAAACTTGTGATTTAAGCGTGAAAAATACTGCGTACATAGTAAATGCCAGGATTAATTTTAAAGTACGTAAAAGGTTATGTCCTAGCTGGAGCAGAGCAATGCGTTTACAAAAACGAGGGCTACAAGGTTTCTTTGGAAGTTAATTTTAACTTAAAATTATCTTAAACAGAAAAACCAGGAAACTCGAAAAATTTAACAGTAACATCACAAGCACTATGCAACTTGACGTCATTATACTTTAGGGGCTTAGAAGGAATTATGAATAACGGCTCAATTAGGAACCTCGGTAAGTGTGTCTAGAATTTTCTAACACCTTTTATAAAGTTTTATATTGAGACACGAAGCAAAAAAAAGCGTTCGGCAGGGCGGCGCGTGTGGCGTTCATGGTAAACACATACAGTCCCTCGCGAGTGTCCTGAGTGGCGGCGAGCGGCGTGGCGCGGTGAGCGTGCTTGTTTGCGGTAAGCGGGGCGTCGAACGTGGCGTCGCGTGCAGTTCAAACCAGTTTGTGTTTACGTAAAAAACTCCCCACACAGCCTTCTTTGTTTAATTATCGAGTTATAAAAATATTTTAACCACACATTTTCTTCTAATTACATATCAATAATATTGTACGACCCCGACGCCATGATGAAAAATGAGACCGGCTCACACGAACGCTAAGCGTGCACTAAGGCCACTCGGCGAACTCTCTTTTGCCGCTTGCACGCAACGCAGAACGCCTCGCCGCACGCCTTTTCACTCAGGCCGTACACTAAGGCAGCGGCAGGCAGTCGTCGCAGCGTCAACGCTGCGTCGTTTTACATATATTTTTCAGTGACATACCACATTATGCGTTGCGTTGGAGCTCCGATGCGATGACGGACAGTATTCCACTGCTAGAGGGGCAATCTAGACGAGTGTATACGACATTTTTGCGTTACGATGTCGTTCGTTGCCCTCTTGCGT
Organism: Dryobota labecula; assembly: GCA_947523025.1. Taxonomy (NCBI): domain Eukaryota; kingdom Metazoa; phylum Arthropoda; class Insecta; order Lepidoptera; family Noctuidae; genus Dryobota; species Dryobota labecula. The sequence continues at coordinate 9,326,697 of OX383292.1, forward strand.
TGCGACGTCGAGCGTCGTCGCAACGCAGGTGTGAGATACAATGCGTCATACGTTATGACGACGCAACGCAGTAATGAGGCCTCATCCTAACGCAACACCTTGCGCTGCTCAACTAGTGAAGGGTAAAATAAAAGAAGTCAGAACAGAAATAAGAATGAAGAATGGAAAGGTGGTTGTGATGACAGTCAAGCAAACTAAAGCAAGCTTCAGCGATGCAGCGCAGCAGTTATAGTCCTACAAACCGAATTCCAGTACTCTATTGAGGCCCAGTTTATGAGAAATAGACTCCAGCGTCTGATTCATTTTATGACTATGACTAAATAACTTAGTCTCCTTGTAAGTTTCTGGATTTCTCTTAACTTGTGTTAGCCACTTGTCACAGTGTTTGTAAAACTGAAAAATTGCAACTGAGTGAAGAGAGAAGCTAAAAGTTAAGTCTCATTTTCAAACGAAAGTTAGAGTTTTGCGGCCGCGGCAGTATAGGTAAGATGATTGCGATGTGACGGCCATTTGAAGGCCCGACAATTGTATGATCATTGGCTCCAGTGCGGATTAACCACGTAGCAAGAGTAGCAATTCCTACAGGCCCCGCGCAAACGGGGGCCCCGCGTATCGAAACCCGCCCACGTCCCCAAACAATAATAATTTTCCCGAAGATGAAAGAAGTACTGACAACTGTATGTCCAACTTTAATTTCGAATAACTTTTGAAAAAGTTAATTTATCGAAAAATTATAAGAGAGCTTTTTTATAGAACGTTAAATTTCCTACAAAAACATGTATCGCGCTAGGTGGTAAAGTGCTTGTGAGACCAGATGTAAAATCCCAAAGACCACATAAAATTCCACATATAAAATTCTTGTTTTTTTTTACCACTTTATAATTGAGAACCCATAGCATCAAGAGCCCCTCGATAGTATTTGCTACGGGCCCCGCTCTGGTTTAATCCGGCACTGAATGGCTCTATGATCTGGCGCTCGAGCCAACTGAATTAGACTCACGAAGTCGCGAGTGGTTGCCTCGCGCATATGTTTAAGTTTTTCTTTTCTTTTGTAATATGTAATCTGATGTACAATAAAGTATATAAATAAATAAACCTAGTAATCATTTTATCAAGACAAACTCAGCGAATAGAAAAAAAAGAAGAGAAAAATATGAGATTCATTAAACATTACGAAAAACACGAAAAACTTTGTATTTTTTTGTATTTTTTTCTATTCAGCAAAGTTAATCTAATCGTGTTAAGAAAAGCGATTGCCAGAACCTTAAATAAGATATCTTATTTTTTTAAATTTTATAACACTGTTTTTTGTTTCTCGTGGATTCAAAAAACGGGCATGGTGCGCGGTCTCTGTCAGGTCTGTCGGGTCATACTTACCACCTTAAACATACTCCGAACGCAATTTTATTTTTAAAGTGAAAACTTCATAAGTGCACTTTGCGCTCTTTCTGAACAGTGAACGAAACTGAACCGTCACGCTCGAGTCGGTGACGCTGAGACGGGTATACTCGACTCAAGTCAGTCGTTGACGCTGAATCGCGTATACTCAGCACTGAATCGCAGATACTCGGCTCCAGTCGTAAGTTTTTACTTGTATCGCCTCATAAGCACACCCTCTTTTATTTTTCGTGCATAGCCATCTCATTGCAATCATCTTACCTGGGGGCCAAGTCTACTAATGTACAAACGTTGCAATGGTCTCTTCATTGCGAGTTTTTGACAGATTTGCCATACAAACACTGTCAAATACTCACAATGGCGAGACCATTCTGACACTATTGTAATGGCAGACTTGAGGCCCAGTACATTCGCGGTCATAGGCGTATATCCCTATAGCCGCGAATACCACGTACAATACGCCGCATATTGTAGCGACATAGAGATAATTTTATCAGATTTGATCACTATTAATATTTCATGAAAAATAAAAAATAAACTTTACTCGTAACACTGGGTCAACTCTTGTGGCTGGTGCAAATATAATGTTTTGCGATTCCTTTTTCTCGAACAAGCCATTGGTGAAGTATCTCGCGCTTTGCTGAGCCCTTTGTGTTGCTGTGTAGCGGAACTGGAATAATAATTACATTAAAAGTTTAATAGAGATAATATTATTTGCAGTGTGTCTGGCATAACCAGCCTATGTTCCCACTGCTGGGACGGGTTGAACGACATTGGCCAAGTCTGATATTTGTCAAATCGGCAATTCGTCAAACACACCTCTGTATGAGTAGACCGTAATCTACCATGCAGGCCCTGTGTGGGTTGGTGGACGTTGCATGGCTTCGAATTTTTATTTCTAGGACATGTGGTTTGCCTAAGTAATAAAATAATGTATTGTATCTGAGCTCGAAAAGTTGAGATGAATGTCGTTTTGGCCTGTTGGTAAAGGCCACGCCTCTCATGCATGAGAGTTTATGGGTTCAAATCCGGGTAAGTACCAATGTGACTTTTTATATTCACATGTACTTTCTGAGTTTATCTTGGACATTACTGACATCGGTGAAGGACACCTGGACTTATCTTCTATACTAATAATTATAAGCTGAAGAGTTTGTTTGTTTGTTTGAACACACTAATCTCAGGAACTACTGGTTGGAATAGAAAAAATATTTTTGTGTTGGATAGTCCATTTATCGAGGAAGGTTATAGGTTATATAACATCATGCTACGACCAATAGGAGCGGAGAGAGAAAATTGTTGCAAAAACGGTTTTCTTTTTCTTTTTGAGAGCTTTCGTTGCGTGCGCTGCGTAAACGGTTTAAGTTACGCAAATATCATGTATGATGGAATTGTTTCTCTTTAAAAGTTCTAAAGAAAAGTCCGCGACAGCATTATGTCTATCTTTTAAGATTGACTCACTCCTTTTTTATGGAAATCAAATTTGTTCAAAATAATACATTATTTTGCAAAGGAGTTTTATCAACATAATATTAATCCTTATCCAAATAAATATGTTATTAATCACAAGTATTTAAATGTAAACAAAATTGTCCTTGACATCACTTGATTTCAATCAACATCTTAGGAGATATCATATTTTTCAAATAACTCCGCAACAAAATAAGTATAGGCTATTTAACATCATGCTACGCCCCTAAGGAGCCGAGCAAAACGACAAAAAGTCGGAAAAACGCTAAGCGAAAACGAAGTAATTGCTCGGACGGGCGATGCGATGCGACAGGGTGGGTTGTGGGCCGAAATTTTACGCGAACGAAGTCGCGGGCAGAAGCTAGTAGTTAATACCTATAAGTCTGAAATCGCCAACCCGTCTTGAGCAAGCGTGGTGATCAATGCTCGTGCCTTTTCTGTATGGGAAGAGGCCTTTGCCCAGCAGTGGGACAGTTATAGACTAGTATTATTATTATTTATATCATCTGAGCTCACTCTCTCCATTGCCCTTTGGGTGACTTTTAGCCTTCTAATAAGGCCCATTGTGAGCGATCATGTTTCAGTGCCATATGTCATCATTATGCTAGGAGGGCTATGCTAGGAGTTTCCCTACGTGATCGAATCAGAAATGAAGAGATCCGTAAGAGAACCAAGGTAACCGACATAGCTCGAAGAATTGCCAAACTGAAGTGGCAATGGGCAGGGCACATTGCGCGCAGAACAGATGGCCGTTGGGGCCGAAAGGTTCTGGAGTGGCGACCGCGTACCGGAAGACGTAGCATTGTAAGGCCTCCCACAAGGTGGACCAATGACCTTTTGAAAGCCGCGGGAATCCGCTGGATGCGGCAAGCACAGAACTGGTCGAGGTGGCGGTGCTTGGGGGAGGCCTATGTCCAGCAGTGGACGTCTTTCGGCTGAAATGAAGATGATGATGAATGATGAGCTCACTCTTAATAACAGGCGTGTTGATGATGTTATCTATCATAGAATTGGTTTATACCAGCCATTTGTTTCTTTTGACTTACTTATAAATTGTATGTTAAAGCTTCTGTTGCACCCCTACTAATACTTTTGTTGTTATATTAGTGTTTATTGTGTGTGAATATATAAACTTGGATCAAATCATGTTATATATGCCATAAAGTGTATATCTTTTCGCCTACAAACTGGCGCCCATATACAAGTATTTTGTGTGAAACATTTATTTTAAATACAAATATTCAACTTACTAAAAATGTATTGTTGCTATATCTCTGTTTGATAGCATTAGGAAATCTTTTCTGCATCCTCTCAGCTAGCAGTATCATTTCATCTTGACCTTCCAATGTCAAGTAACTTTCTTCATCTGCATCAAAATCTGTTCTCCAGTCTTTTAGATTATTTAATTGCTCATTTGTTAATTGACCTGAAAGTGTAGAAAGTTAACAGGAAATTAAAAAATATGATTTGATAAAATGTGTTTAGTAGGGATTGACCGAATATTCATATGTTTTAACTGAACATTCGGCCGATTATTTGTATTCGGTAAAACCCGTATTCGGCCCATCACTAGTTTTTAGTTACTCTTTAATAGATGTTGTTTCATTAAGAGTGCAACAATATCAGTGTAGAATGAAACCATACAGTGACTAATAAAAGTGAGTAACACACACATCTAAGCACTATTTTCAGACATGAGTAATAATTTAGTAAAAACTGTTAAATAGTTTCTTTCTTAATTAAATAAGTCAAAATGATCAATGATGTTTATTCTGTTAATTGGTATCACACTTTTACACAGCAAATAAAAATTTATAAAATAAATAAATATTTTTTAAATAAATAAATATTTATAAAATAAATTTAATTAAATATTTATAATTCAAATTTGAATAAATTGTTATAAAAACTAGTTGAGGTTGGTGTTTCTTTTCAAACTAAAGAACAGAACAAGCCCAGAGGTCACAATCTCTTCTATTTAAACTCCAGACATTATATTGCTCAGGTCATGTCATCAAGCAAAAAGATTATAAATGGGTCAGTTCATATAAATGGATATGCCTTGCTGCATCTTACAATACAAACCTTTGCCCTGTTCGTGTTGCAGTAACACTTCATATTTTAACTCTACAAGTTGTGGAGCAGCATGTATATCTTTACGACCTGGCAGTCTAGTGCCATGGCGAGTCACCATCCATATTTTTGTATCTTTGCAATCTGAAATTCAAATTGTAACATTCTTAGCTAGATCTTAGAAAACTCAATTGACATAGAATGCACATTTTTGAACAGCCCGAAACAATGCAGTTCCATTAAAAAGTTTAAGTCCCATGTATGTTTTAAAAAATCGTTTGGAAACTGGGTTACTTTAACAGCTGTAAGTAGGTTAGTGGTCGAGAAATCGAAATATTTACACATAAATGCAGGATAGACTTTAACATAATACTGTTAAGTAATAAAGCTATTTAATTCGTTCAAACTTACTTGGATACTTTATTCTTGAATCGTTCTTATTAGCTCTGAACCTGTAAGGTGTGCGTGAACCTAAATGATGCCGAATATAATTTGTTTTTATAGACCCCACTGATGCTATGTCGTATATTAAAGCTAAAAGAAAAGCTGAGATTAATACATTCATAATTTACATACAAAAACGGAATTCTAATTGAAAACCATGGAAAAGGAACTTTTTTAGATTTAAAGTTTGGCTTTCACTAATTTCACTCTGTGAATTTCAAAATAAATAATAATTTTGACAGCTACATGACATTGACAAGTTTTCGACGACATTTTTGCTTTTTTTGCATAGTTTGGATGCTAGCACATTAGGTTATTTTTCACTCATTCGCTACATTTTATAATGCAAATCCAAATCTTGCTATGCCATGCACTCTGGCCATTAAAATTCTCGCCTCTCATTTTATGGATTAATAAAAATAACATAACATAACATCACGCTTGTATTCGCCGAAGGGTTAGGCAGAGGTGTAGCTACCTGTAGTACATCTACATTTCGCCAATTATGTTTAAGTCCAATGGTCCCATGTAATAGGGGGCGAGCCTATTTCCATCAACCGGACACAATTTCAGACTCCGGGCTGATATTGAGCAATTCCAGATAGAAAATCCCAATAACTTAGCTCGGAAAGAGCCTAACACAGATTACTATTTACTAGCAATCCTGGCTCAACTACCACCCACACTTACTACCTTTATTCTGAGGCGACAGAGCACCTAGATATATTTCTTAGATACATTTCTCATTTACTACAATCTGTGGCTACCATCTTTACTTCTGGAGTAAATAAAAGTAAACACAATAATTGATTGACAGAGCTTTATTTTTCGACATACAAAATATCTTATTCTACTTGTAACAAGACATTTGATTGCTGTAATGTGGCTTTTAATGTAAATGGTTTATTCAAACTTTCCACATTGAAAGTTTCAGTGGCAAACTCTTCACTTTCAGGGTCTTCATGCAAAGAAAAACTGACGTCTGTAACATCTCCTCCTGCATCAATAATTTGAACATTCTGAGCATATGGTGCAGTTCCTTCTTTAAAAAGTTGAACTGTTTGATCTAAATACTTTAAATAGATATCTTTTCCTAAAAATTCAACTTCTGTGTTCAAGTCACTTAGAGAAAACTCTGGAATATCCAACAGCAAGCCAGCTTCCCGGGCACATCCAACAGAAATCACTTCATCTGGACTTATCCCAGAAAGAACTTCCGCTTCAGGTAACAGATTTGCAATTGCAGACTGAAGTTTTGGTATCTTCATACTTCCACCACAAATAACTATTTTGTGAATTGGTGCACCAAAGCTTTCAATGACTTGTTGGGCAGGCTCCATGTATGCATTTATCTTTGATGAAATTGCATTTTCGAATCTTGCACGAGACACATTCTGGCTCCAATCGACACCATCTAATAGTGATTCAATAAACACATGAGCCGAGTTCAGGGTTGACAGTACGTGTTTACAATTGTCAGCATGAACTAGTAGTTTCCCCATAGCTCTTCTACTTTCTTGAGGATCTAGTTTCCATTTTTGCCTGAACTCTTGTGCAATATAATCTGCTAAATCTTTTGTGAGGCACTGGCCTCCTAAATCTGACCGGTAGATATTCTTCTCAATTGTCATAAATCCACCAGACACCTTTACTACAGATACATCACATGAGGATCCTCCTAGCCTATAGACCAAGACATTAACATCCTCAGCTGTTTCTTCAATGTTATAAGCGAGAAGTGCAGCTGCTGGTTCGCTGATAACTTGTAGAACATCAAAGCCGGCCAGTTCAGCACATTTCACAAGCCTTTCTGTACTTGTAGTTGACCAATGCAATGGTGCAGCCAGTACTAACTTCAAATCTCCTTCGTTATTCATAGCATGGCTGGCAATAGTAAACAATTTAGCATAGATTTTAGTAGCAATGGTATCAGGGCTAGAATAGACAGTAGTTTCACTTGTTTCGAACTCGTATACCACTTTGTCTTCATTCTGGATGCGACATGATGAGGATGATTCCACGTACGCGAGGTCATCAGCATTGAAGTCACTGTTCATGAGGCGTTTATTGTGCTTTATGATCGATTTGGACGACGCCTGTCCGGATTTCGCTGTTAGTCCTATCTCCCATTCTGTGCCGTTAAGTGCTACAATAGCAGGAGTCACGCGGTCTCCAGCATCATTGGCGATAATTAATGGTGCACCATTAGAATAAGAAGCTAACGATGCCGAATGGTTTCCCAAATGTATTCCGTATGCCGCAGCCATTTTCTAAATTGGTATTACAACTGCAATCTTAAGATAACTTCGGTTATTTTAATATGATTTATATCACAGTACCAGAATCTTCTATTTTTAGTGAAACACTGGAATACTATTTTATTTAAAAATTATAACCTACGCTGACACACCAGTCCCAAACACATTTTTCGACGTCTTTGACACTTGACAGTGACATGCTGACATGACATTGACAAACGGCAATGAACATAAACTATCCATAGCCAAGACGAAAACAAGGAAAAAAATTTAACGACGCCCATCTATATATATTTTTTTCTAAATATCTAGTTAGAACAAAATATATAAAGTGTTTTATTAAAACCCAAACTAAAAAAAGTATTAAGAAAATAATAATTGGATATTATTCATTTTGGAGGTCATAAAATAAATTTAAAAAACAAATGATTTTTTCTTCCATATGTCCAAATCGAACGGCAGTATTGTAGTTTTTTTGAGCCACTTCAGCCAGTTAAACATTTTAATAAAAATAAAATTTTATGTTATGGTTGGAAATAACCCGAAATTGCTAAAAAAACTTGTTTTATGGCTTTGTGTAAGGTATTTTGATTAACAAATTTTCTTTTTAGTGCATTGATTTGTTAGCACTCTGTGATCAATCTAAATAAAGACCACCACCGTATAGTGCCTTTGCCAACTTATTACATAACAATTAAAACTAAAAAAAAAAAAATCGAGCGGGCTTTTTCAAACAACAAAAATTAATATTCTAGGTGGCCTCTATTTATATTGAATAAAGTGAAATAATATTTCATGGAATGGATTGTAAGCAAGAAGAAGAAGAAAAAACTGTTCTTGATGATCGTCTCCAAAATATACTGAACAGTCTATCAAGGTGTAAAATTGTGAGCACGTGCATTGATTATTTTTTACACATATTAACAATCCTCTCTTGTTTAAAAATAGGTACCTAACAATGCTATGTATGACATAGGACTTTACGAACGAAAATGAAGAGTGCAAGAAATTACGTGAAGCTAATTCGAAGTTGGAAGTGGAATTGAAGGAAGTTCGTGAAATGGAGAAGTCTCATCGCTACCATTTGTTGACATCGCGGGAAATGATCAGAAACCTTCAGGAGACCGTGTCACAACTGGTATATCTGAAGCGAGACGTAAAGAAGTTGAAGGAACAGATATCTTTGAAAGACACCAACATTGCGGACATAGAAAAGGTAGGTACTCACGTAACATTTAACTACGCATCAAAAAGATCTGACGTCACAAATCCTGCATCGCGCATTCAGAGTTTACCGCGCGACTAGCATTTAAAATATACAACATCCCGACATCAACGGTCGGGCAGTAGCCCACCAGACACAACAGCCGTCTGGTCGGAGGATCCTCCCTTTACTATAGAGTATGAGTGAACTTTACACCCTGTTCCTCATACCCCTATAGGTAGTACTATAATCCCGAAACCCCACCGAAATGCCATTGATCAATTGCAATCAATTGTAATTGTAGTACCTAATATTGTCAATCGCTTCAATTTCTTTTCGTAGACGATAAAGCGATAGTCTCGAAATAATTGACAATAAATTGCTATTGATCCTTTCGGAGACCCTCAGAACATCATTTTACCTACCTACTTAGGTAGTGGATAGTTCTCTCCACCCACGGTCTTACTATGACGCATTACGAATTTCGACCTTACTACTTACTACCTATGGTGCTGTCAGTGTCAAGCTGATCGGTGTCGAGTTGTCTGTACACACGGTCACAAATCAAGCTATACATATCCAGTATAAGCAGACCTCTCATTGTACTGAAATCCTATAAAATGCGAGATCAACTTATACTGGAAAATTATAGCTTGATTTGTGGCCGTGTATACCTAGCAGAGAAGCGTCACGGCTGGTATAGGCAGGCAGTTAAAAGTACTTAACGTAATAACGTACGTCGGGCAAAATTATTCGAGGAATTTTCGTTTGGCATAAAAGTACTCTGTGGTTCGGCACGATTCGGCAACCCACTTCAAGCAATTTATATTACGCTGGTTTCGGCTGCACGCTCGGTTAGCACCATCCCTGTACAATAACAAACTAATTAAAACTTTAAATTCAGTAGACCCAACAGTCTTTGCTTTACAGGACAAAGAAAATACTCTACAGAAACAAAACGAAAATGTGATGAAATTGCGCAGTGCCTACGAGAAACAGATTGAGGAGCTGAAGGCTGATAGTAAAAGGGAAAGTTGGTATTATTCATCTTTAATAAAATATACCCACATACTTAGGTTTACACACTTTGTACCTATGTAGGTAGAAAATGGTTAGGGTTAGGTAATAGGGTTCGAGTATAGGGTGTAAGGGGTAGTTGTAGTTGGGTGTATAGGGGTCGAGGGGTCTCGATCTAGTTTTTGGCGTAAAAGATGAGTCACTCTACGAGTACTGTGGAGTGAAATCTCTTCAATCGTTACTATTATTAAATTTTAACTTTGTTTGTTATCATAGTTGTTAACTTTATTGTGCATGCTGTGGAAGTGTGGACCCCTATAAGTAATGGAGTACAGCAAATGAATACCTGATAATGCAATAAATAAAATAAAATAAAAATCGACCTTCTAGTTGCTATGAGGGGTGGTGGAATAATTACGTCTACAGATTTAAAAGATCGATAAAATAAGAATCATCACTTCCAGTAAGGGACAGCCCTCCGCAAACTAACAGGGTGCATTCAGCTCCTGATTTTGAATCATATTCCACAGGAAATTTGCTCAGGAAAATTCTCATTTTTTTTTATTTTTTTTTTCAGTTACTAGGTATTCCTTTATTTCAATGTAAAAAACATGTGCAGCACTCCATTTATGTAAATAAAACAGCTGAAATCAAAAAACCAGCAATGGATGTTGAAATACTCTAACGAACAACGCGCGAAATCAGCTGTTCACTTTCTGCCTAGCCACAGAGTTCATCGAACTCACTCGCTGCGCTGTCGTTCGCTACCTGCGTTTTGCCACGGTAACGATACATTGCGTGTGAGGTATCGATGGTGAGGTAATAAAACAAATCAGGTGTATTGGATTCCCATAACGTTCCTGAAATAATTTCATGTACCGGTCATCTTAATATTATATATGTTATACTGGATTCACCCCATCAGTCTGCGGAGTGCTGTCCCTTACACCCTGTATTGTTGGCCAATAACATTTTAATCACTTAGGTAGGCCCACATCCAAAATTCGCAACTTTAAGTCGGTAACCAATTGAACCAAATTGTAGTTGTACCAAATCCAGTGTTCAGTTCAACAGATGCAACACGAATGCGACGCTCAGGTGGCGCAGTTCACTTGTATCATCGAAGAGCTGAGGGCTAAGATGAGAGAAATGGAAGCTGAGCATAAAGAGAAGGTTCGTACTAACAAACTACATACAAAAAAAAAAAAAAAAACTTATACATCTACCTACTTATTTACCTAACCGTCTTTTTTTTACACATAGCGTAACGACCTAACATAAAGTTTAATATCGTTTGCAATATATAAATTACTACTTCGATTGAAAGTAAACGTAGGTATTTTTAAAATAAGAACTAAAATATTTATGGAAAAATACAACAATTTCTAAGGTTGAAAAAACTATGTTGCAAAATAAGACTGCAACGTTATTTGTGGTCTTATTTTTTCCGCCCGTTTTTGTTGCGCTCATCGGAAATCTAGTAACTTTGGAAGGCGTACGAGGGGCCGAAGCCAACTCGCAGAGGCCCGTTGGCTTTGGCCCCTCGTACACCTTAGACAATTTAAGTGTTGAGACACCAACCGATGATGTTCCCTGTATCCACTTTGCAAGTGCACCAATGGAAAACCCCCGGTTAGTGCAGCACTATTGCAGAACATGGAAACAAAAAATATTGGGCTATGGGTTTGAGTAGCTATAGTGGATTGGTTGTCTAGAACTATGGAAGGCCTATGTCCCCTGCCTGATCAATGTAATGTAATACAGAGATAAAATGGCAGGGGGTGACTTGCACAATAATGGGTCCCCGGAAATGGCCGCTAGCACATGGTGAATTTCTGACGTAGCGATGGCGAAGGGTTCTCACGAATATTCACGATGCAGTTTCTATGGATATGAGTGGTACCTACCTAGCAGTTGCACTGCTTCTTAGTTTTTGTATTAGCAGTGTACTTACCTAATATAACTGCTTGGACTGCCCCAAGTCAGTCCAGCTATGTCCAGTACTGAACACCTCCCGGCTGAATGATTATAATGGATCTATCGATGGTTTCTCTATAATAAATATTCCAGATCAACGTGGTAGTCCTAGATTATGAAGAGAAGGTACAACGCGAAGCCGCGCGTGCGACGCAGTTACAGGAAGAGTTGGCACGGGAGACGGCGCGCACTGACCTGAACATTGATGCTTATAGACGAGTTTGTATACTTAGTAATTTAGACTTAGTATTTATATGGGAGGAAATATATTCTTAAGAAGTATGTGATCATCAGAGCTGCGAGAAGTAGATATTCTCCGGCCGATGAGAGTACGCGTTCCTGACACACACCAGCTGAGTACAAAAAAAAAGTGTTTTACGAATTTATATTAGTTTCTAATCGTGTCTAACTGAAAAGTATCAAAAACGCATTCTCTCAGCGGTCGAAATATAGAATAGAATACTCTTTACTAGGTACACCACATGAATTACAGATTTAAATGTATAGAAATTTTACATAGAGTGAAGCATCGATTGTAGTTGCCGAGTGGTATTTCAATGTTGAGTATAAAACAGTTTAACCAAAGGTATTCAGAATTGTCGCTAAGCTAGACTTAAAGGGGTTTATTAATAAACGTTGCTTAAAGTTAAGTGACGTTCAAACGTCAAAAATGTATGGTTAAACAGTCGCTAATCAATGCTTAACTTTAAGCAACGTTTATAAATAAACCTCATAGTAGCTAACAGACTCTAATTAGACGGCTAAAATAAGTCCCCATCAATCAAATCAGATACCTATTGACGACTTCGCTAGACATGAGTTTGACAGATCTGTCAGCTCATTTTTGTGTACCTACCTACCTATATTCCGTCCACCGTGAGAATGCTTTTCTGACACTTTTCAGTTGTACAAGATTTGGAACTAATAAAGTTTAAATTCGTAAAACACCCTATTCATTTGTATGAAACTGACAGGTGTCAGAAAAGCATTGTCTCGTTGGACAGAATATAATCAACCTAATCAAATATGAACACATTTCTGAATTTCGTACAAAGCTCAATTATCTTCCCATACCTACGTCTTCGCCGGAATTCTCATATCTTATTTCAGCTCTACAGTAGGTATTCTGTTCAATCCTACCACCCCTATAGAAGGTTTCTAGTTCCTTCATGACACACATAATAGATACCTGAGGTCATCGGAAAACTTGAGACTAGAGATGCCAATGCATTCCGCTAGCTTTTATGACAAGTCTTTTACAGTTTAAGCAGTATGGTTATAGAATGCCTTGCCCGTGTCGATAGTGCTCTATTTTTGTCCACTTTTATAATTCTGGTAAAAAAAAACACTTCTTCTCTCGGACCTCGCTGATATGTATGTTACCAAGACCTACAAGCGGTGGTTAGATATAGCCGCGTAAATGTTTGTATGTCATTTTATTGTACTTTTTTCTATTGTGTAACTATTTTATTGTGTTTTTTTATGGACCATGTGGTCTGCAATAAAGATTTATTATTATTATTACTTAAATTTCCTTGCTCTTGTTTCATGTTTATTATTGTATATACGTATATGTAGGTATGTGTGTAGTTATTGTTATGTAAACGGTACACCACTGACTATCTGCAGTATTGTCTCCTTCTACTTTTAATCCATCCAAAGGTAAAAGATCGCTTTTAGCGATAAGAAAGCCCATTGTGTACCCTATATAACATTAATTTATTTATTTATATCTGTAATTTTTATGGTGTAGGTAAGTACCTACACAATAAGAGTATTCTATCTTCTATCTATATAATTATCTAATTTTAGTAGGTAGTAGGTTTTAGTATCAATATCACTAGTTTCCTCATTCACCATAGTACGGCATTCATATCGAATATACAAAACCCATGCTTATGCATTCCATCTTCCCTGCAGTCAGGCAAACACTATAAACCACCCCACCCATCTCTAAAGTAATGGAGCGTCTAAAGAGAGAGGAGACGGCAGTAGCTTCCGGCGTTCCCATAAACAGACATTTATTATAACTTAACGTAAAAAACCGTAGTTTAGCTCGTAGCGATATAATTACATACCTACCTGTATCCCCCGTCATTGGCCATTAAAACTGCGTTTAAACAGAACATCATCGTAGATAATGATAGCAATAACATAAGATTATAAAACGCTTTCACTTACATAAACACTCATTTTGTAGCGACTTGAGGAATTAGAGGAGAAACTAAAACAGAGTCAATTCAAGAAATACTTGCAGAGCAGTTACCCTTCACAATTTGAAAATCACGTTGAAAGACCTTATTCAGCCAATAGAGAACCATACACAGACTATCATACCATAGATTCGGACCCAGCTCAGGATGTAACAAGTAAATATCCCATGCCACCCTCCCAAAATAAGGCCCCGAAGAGCACAAACAGTCTGCAAGTAATTTATTACGATAAGAACGATAGAACTCCTAAACTGAAAAGTTCCGAGAAAAAAGGTCTGTTCCATATAACTAAGAAGAGGAAACTTTACAACGATAAAGACTTTCAAGATTTTTAATTTGTCTAGAGAAAGTTGAAGAGATTTTATTTTTAGTACTTAATTGTTTTAGTTATAATTTGTAATAAACTGCACGTTACATCCTCTAGTATTTTTTATTTTATAATACCTACTTTGCCGTACCGTGTGGTGCCGAACGTAAAGTATAGCACCACACTATTTTATCCCGTGGGTGTCGTAAAAGGCAACTAAGGGACTTATTAGAGAATGTGCAGCAGCGTTCTCTATGCATTTTTAACACCATACTGCGATCGCCAACCCGCCTGCCAAGTGAGGCGATTATGGCAAATTCCCCCCTTTTAGGGGTAGCTGATGTCCAGCGGTGGACGTCTTTGGGCTGAAATGATGATGATGATGAATACATCTTACCTATGCATTATCCTTTTCTCGATAGATTCATGAAGCAATATTTATACATTTTTATGGGCCTATTCCAGTAATCCCCCCTGAGAAAATCCCCCTCAGTGGAAAAAACTGAACCCTAATGTAAAAAAATCACTTTCAGGGGATTTTGGATAAGTTATTTTTTGTTTTTTCAATTCTAGTTTTCCCCCCTTAGCGGGATTATTAGGGGTGAATTCTAGACTGTTTTCAGATTTCACTTTTCCTCATAAGGGGGATTTTCAGGATCTTTGTGGAATAAACCATTTTTATGATGTACATTATGACCTAATTTTGGGACTATCTCATATTTTGGTATGGTAACGAAGGAACGAAAATCACTCACGTAGGGGTAACACCTCGCCTTCATCAACGCCTACGGCGCCTACTGTACAGTGCTTTTTTGATCATCAATATAATTCTTTAGGTTTAGGACGTAATAAAGAATTAATCTATATACCATGAGTTATATGACAATCAACGCAAGTATTTGTCTAATGCATTGCACATACGAATAATATCAACCTGTGACTATGAAATTTCAATACTTAATAATAATATTAACGATGTTGTTAATGATGATTAAAACATTTCAATCAAGTGGTATTTGTATTTCAATAGAAAACGACCGATATATTAATAATACTTTCACAATTAAACATTATAAACCATTATATAACAAAAAAATGACCAGTAAGTAATTATTTCATTACACATAGTCTCGCCACAATAACTACGAGTATTCGTAACGAAAAAGCAATTAGGTAGATATGTTAGCAACGGTGGCTCTTTCTAATTTAGCCGTTGCTTTATCTGATACTTACCTGTTACAACGAATAAAAATGCGATTATGAAAATAACTACATAGTACATATTCATAAGTTACATCACGAGATGACCTACTTATAGTCGTTTAAATCCTACCTACTTCCCCTGAAGCGTGAATCGCTTTATTAGCCACATTATTTGGTTAGGAATAATTTATGC
Organism: Dryobota labecula; assembly: GCA_947523025.1. NCBI lineage: Eukaryota > Metazoa > Arthropoda > Insecta > Lepidoptera > Noctuidae > Dryobota > Dryobota labecula. The sequence goes on from OX383292.1 coordinate 9,342,454, forward strand.
CCCGTAATTATAATTACCTACGCACGAAATATTAGTGTGCCATCTAAACTGTTTGGACATGCAATTTATCGTTCATTAAGTAACATTGAATTATAGATACAAATTACATACTTTAAATTAGGGAAAACGTACAGTGACCAGCACATCAAGCTACACGAAACTGTCAAATTTTTCCAAACGATTTTAAACTTTAAAATTTTGATGATTAAGTTAAGAATCGAAAGAAAGAATTTGACAGTTGTATGGTAACTTGATGTGCTGGACATCGTACATATGCCACATAGATACAGCTTCGGAATCGGAATCATCTGAGTAGGTACGTTACTCGTGTACATTATCTACGGAACTGAAACAGAACACCTGCAGTTTTACTCTCATGTCGAAGCACGTAGGTATGCAATACAAAGATACGTATAAAACAGTGGAGACTCGCAACAGAACTAGACAAAAACAACATAGGAAAGTTATACAAATACAGGCGTTCAGTTCAAATAAGCTCAATCTGTCCAACAGTGAAAGTGTAGAGAGATGGATGTACCTATTGCCAAGCATTATCTAGTCTAGGCTCTCGATCTAATGAAAATGTTGAAAGTTAACCACACCATAGGATAATAAACAGAAATTGCTGTCAATATAACATAAACGACAGCTCGTGCCGTAAGAAAGCGCCATGTTAGCTCTACTATAATGAGGGAGGTAAGCACGTAATAACAAGAATTTTCTTAAAAGACTTTCCTACTCGCTCAAGTAAATAGGAAAAAGTTGGGAATTTCTAACATAGTTAAAATGAAAACGTATTTGTAATTTTGGTATCATTTATAATTCCAGCTTTTTTTCTTTAAAATATTACAAAATTAGAACACACAGTTATATTTATAAAGTACCTATGTACATAATTGTACACCCAGAAAGGTGTTTTATTGGTTTCAGCCTCATAGTTAAACTAAAGCACAACAATAGTAGTTAACACTTAAATGAAATAAACATAAGCATATATTTTATTATCTTTGGCTAGCACTTAGTTTCTCAAGATTAGAAGAATGATAATAATTAACATTTAGCACCTACTTGTAACCATTCTGTCCAAAACTGCTTACGTAAGCAAGCAGCCTCTCACCACCTTTACATACCTTAAGTACACAGATTTAAATTGATCTTGATTATTAACAGACCGAAAATTGCGGAAGTTACATTCCTAAACCATAAAATGTATGTAAGATTGAGTAATTGTAATTTGCCAACTGGCTTAATTGGCAGTTAAAATAACTTTTAAGGGACCAAACACGAGCGTATGATTGGCAGAAGTACGGAAGATACACATTAAATTACGCTTAACGGGATTTCATACGAGTGCATCCGTAAATGTTCGTTCTAAAGTATCATGTGCTTGCGCAGGGATGCGTTCGGAGTTATTAGAGAATCCGGAACCAACTTTCGATCCGTTCCATCCGTCTGACAGTGAGCGCACGAGTTTCATCGTAACTATTCTACATTTTTAGTTGATACACAAAAATGCGCACGATTTTGCCGCGACCGAAACATACAAATTACTTTAAATACCAGTATTAACTATAATTGTGTTTGCACACACTGAGGAATGCATGCATGATGCACACAGTTTTCGATGCGTTTCAGTATCTGTATTCAGTCCCCAGGTCTCAGTCAGTTTTTTTTTTGTTCAGTTACCATTTACCCTCGGTGCTGGCTACGAATAAGCCTGTCGAGGGAGTTCCAACTACAGGAGTAGTCAATCTGGAGGTGTCCGTATCTGGATAAATGGAAGTTATCCGGAGCGGTCTTCGGAAAAGGTCGCGCCCAGTCTTCGTATTCCGGAGACAGGCTCTCGTACGCAAATTGCTCGTAGGCATCGGTCATCCTGTCGACAAAACAATTTTACGTCATTGGAAAGTTTTTGCATCCGCGATCTTCTGACGTCTTGGAAAAAGCGCTCAAGAAAGAGCGTCGGCCAAATGGCCACATGCTTCTGAGGCGAATAGCAGGCTGAAGCAGCAAGCATATTTATAGAGGAGCTGACACCTTGAAGGAACGCATAGCTTGGAGATCCTTATTGTGTGTTTGCGATCCTCAGCAGTGGAGGGAACGACAAAGAGGACGCATTTTGTGACCAACCTACCTCAATAATAAGGATTTAAGAATCTTGTTTTCTTATTGGATTAATGCGACAGCAATGTGACTTGTTTACGTTCTGTCCGTAACGGAAATCATAACATCTAGCCAATGGAAATCACGTATTAATGTTAAAATCAACATCAATGTAACGCACGCAATCTTCCATCCGTGTCAATACACGATCGGAGGCGGATTAGATAACAATTGGGCTATTTCCTAGCGTCGCCGCCGCCACCTCGCACTATTTCACGTTTTGATGATTATGAAGAATACGCCCATCATGAGTGGCATGACTGACTTTCTAGCTATCCGCTAAATTTACCTCACAAAGCTGCGTTCACGTAATCCGTGACTAGAAAGTGGTGCGTTACCCGAATAATTGCTCTAATGCCTGTTGTTTAAAAGGTAGACTATGTATGTTGTTTGACAGACTCTTTACCGGTTTTACTTACCCGTCAGTACAACATTATTCGGTAGTCGCTGCCTATCACCAGTTATATCGTAATTGCAATTATTGTTGAGGCGAATAAGGAAACGCACACCTAGCGCATACATACAACATCGTTGATATCAGCTAGTGGCTCAATGCATACAAAATATATGTTGGCAAACACAGGAATAGAAAGTGAAACTGCATTGACTGCCAAAATGCAGAATAAGCAAACGGATCTTTTAAAAACGAATAAAAAATATTATTTCCGACTAAACTGGTTTGTGTTTACAACTTTACCTATATTAGCATAACCTGAGTGGTAAAAAACCGCCATCGTTTGAAAAATTGATAGATAAGTGTAACTGCTGGCTGCAAAGGAAGGTTAGCGGTTCCTTATTGTTTTGTAAAATGTGGTGGGTGCAACATCATGAGTAATTACATAAATATAACGCCACTAAGGTCAATGTTAGCAGAACAAGTTTCCCGACAGACACATACGTGAGCAGAGCTACATTCTCACAAGTGCAAACTTTCATTTGTAGGAAACAAAAAACTGGTGCGCGTTCACACGACAGATGTACAATGCTTGTTATTATAATACAGAATCGCTCACCTCACCTCACACTGCCTTTACTAACGATAGCCGTTTTTGCCGTTGAACTTTCCGTGGAAGCTAAAGTCACGCCTAAGTGCTGGGAACGCGAACTTCCCATTCACAGATATGCAATTTGAAATGGCAAGTGGCAAACACGAGTCGCCATTATTTTTCAATAAACATCGCTCTTTAACAAAACTACAAAGTAATGATGTACCTAATTAGAGTTTATGTTAGAAGATAGTATTAATTAAATACTGTGCTCTCTAATTTGAGGCTGCTCGAGGCGTAGATAATGTAGCAATATCTACTCATATTTTACTATCTCGACACAGACTGGGTGCTATTAGCCAGTTTCACTATCAGGAGAGTGTGAGCTTATGCTATGATTACACACACCACCGTTGTCTGTGTGGTAATTACCTGCAGTATGTACTACAGGTGTAGAAATGCGCAGATGTTACCCGTGCATGTCTATTATTTATCTCATTAGTGTGAAAACGTCTTCGTGTTTTGTCGTGGTGCCTGGTGGCTGGAGTGACGCGATGTCGTGACCATAACGCGTAACTCTTTGCCTGTTTACAATATTTTTACACTTCGTTATCCCGCTGATCGACGAGTGTAACGCAAGCTTATTGAGCATGTTCAATTGCAGCTTTTTCTTACTGGTTAGGTCAGTAACTCAGAACTGTATCTATGCGTATCATCGTATTTATTCTTCTATCTATAGCATCTTTCAAAATGGACTTGATACAAGATTTGGATTGATTGATCCAATTGCCCATGAGCAGGATAAACAGTTGGACCGTCAAAACCAAATCTATATTCCAGATGCTTAGTTGCTTTGCTCTTATATGCTCTCGAATGAAGTAAATGCCAGGATCGTGAAACTTCGCTTTCGCTAAAGGTTATGTAAATAGACATTAAAGTTCTCATTGAATGTGTCTCCACGTTTTTTTAGCTTTTTTTGCACTTTCGAGAGCTCAGAGCATAATTACATTCGCATTTAATGAAGTTATTAGCTAGGTACCTTACCTTAGGCATGCAATGAAACTATATACTAAGCACCCCATTTGAATCTGCGGTAGGTATTCATCTGTTTTTTGTTATGTCCATGCATGCAATTTATCTTTGGAGTAAAATTTGTTGCTTAATGTTTGTGCACTAAACAAAATCAACAACTTTTATTGCAACTTTGTGCTATACTGCTAAGGGTGTTCCACACCCGATGATCTGCGATCGATGGTAGAATGGATAAGTCGACGTCGATCGACAGTTTCTACTACACCAATCGATCGATCGTCGAACGAGGCCATCGATCGATGGTAGAATGGATTAGTCGACGTGGATCAACAGTTTCTACTACACCAATCGATTGATCGTCGAACGAGGCCATCGATCGATGGTAGAATGGATTAGTTGACGTCGATCAACAGTTTCTACTACAACAATCGATCGAGCGTCGTCGGTCGCATCGAGTCTTCTGCGTTTGCGTCTCCGTAATAGTACGAGTAACAACATCGTACTGGCCAACAACAACACGTCCTCTTCTGAAAACATTTTGGAAGATACTGATGGAATATAGCCGGACAGTATCCGTCGATCAGCCAAAGCTACCACACCGATCGATCGGCGGTCAATCAATTCACTATCGTCGGGTATCCGTCGACGATTTCGATCAATGACGATCGATCAATTGGTGTGTTAAAATTACATTGTTTCCCTACTAACTTCAAAAACTCCTTGGTTGGCCAAAAGGCAGTGAGAGCTTACCTGGAGTGTCTTCTACTGTTGGGATATCCAAGACCTGCCATCATATATTCCGGAGGATGTGTGAGCGACATTCGAGGCCTGGGAGGTGGAGGCATATACCCTGGCGGCATCACGCCTCCGTAGAGTGGCTCATACAACATCGGATGTGGGACGTACGTCGGCTCTTCTACGAACATTGACCTTCTGCGATCCCCTGGAATGTAGAGAAAAGGGTTTTTTTAATTACAATTTCAATTAGTCTTTCGTAGTTCTGTCAATTTCATGACTAGATGCTCGTGGGTTTACCCGCGTGGTTTTTCTCAAATAACATCAGCTATCTGTCAGTAAAAGTCCCGTCAAAATCGGTCCAGCCGTTTCGGAGATTAGCCAGAACAAACAGGCAGACAATTTTGGCTTATTCCACTAATCCCCCTTGAGAGAATCTCCCTCAGTGGGGAAAACTGAACCCTAATGTAAAAAATCACTTTCAGGGGATCTTGGAATAAGGTTTTTTTTTTTTCAATTCTACTTTTCCTCCCTAAGCGGGATTATCAGGGGTGAATTCTAGACTGTTTTTATAGATTCCACTTTTCCTCCTAAGGGGGAATTTTAGAGGGGATTTGTGGAATAAGCCACAATTTTCATTAACAGTTTTTTTTTAATAAGTACCGTATATATTTTCATATGCATTTAGTTTAAAGCTGTTATTTTGACATGACAAACAGACATTTTAATTTTATTTATTTGTACAGAAGAATAGGCCAAGTGGCCGAGTCTTTTCTTATATATGTCGTAAGTCACTTGTAGTCTCCTAATCGTAAAGTCGTAGCAGATGGTTATGTCAAGGATATTTATTTTACTTTGATCATCATCATCATCATTTCAGCCGAAAGACGACCACTGCTGGACATAAGCCTCCCCCAAGCACCGCCACTTCGACCGGTTCTGTGCTTCCCGCATCCAGTGGATTCCTGCGGCTTTGACAAGCTAATCGGTCCACCTTGTGGGAGGCCTTCCAACGCTGCGTCTTCCGGTACGCGGTCGCCACTCCAGAACCTTTCGGCCCCAATCGCCATCTGTTGCCACTAAAGTTTGGCAATTCTTCGAGCTATGTCGGTTACCTTGGTTCTCCTGCGGATCTCTTCATTTCTGATTCGATTACGTAGGGAAACTCCAAGCATAGCCCTCTCCATTTCCCTTTGGGTGAAGGGAAGAAAAGGAGTGGTGCTATTCTTTATGTCCGGCACCACACGGTACAATTACAAGTTTTATTTTTACTTTAATGGTCCCAGTTTATCATTTGTATTACAGCTCTATGAACATAAACCAGCATTGCATATGTAAGTGGGCACGCCCTTTACGCCTGGAGACTTTTATTTAGGTACTAACTTTTGCTTGCGGCTCCACCGCCGCGTGGTAGTCAGTTATCGCCTAAAGAAGTAGCCTATGTCATTCTCCATATCCCAGGCTATATCTCTGCCAAATTTCATGACGATCGGTTCAACGGTTTAGGCGTGAAAACGTAACATACAGACAGACAGACAGAGTTACTTTCACATTTATAATATTAGTATGGAAGTATGGATTAGTATGGAATAAGTTTTGTTCACATTTTAAGTTTTTGCTTGAGTATAGTTTTCATTATATTTCGACACCTGCAAGGAATAACATTGTAACTGGTATGTTACTAAATATAAGTTACAATGTTATTCCTTGCAGGTGTCGATTTGTTGGTATATTAGCGTATGCTGACATAATTATTATGGAAAGCAATTTAATTTAATGTTCTGTGTCTCGTAATGTTAATTACTTTGCATACCTACTATTGTATAGAATCAAGTTTTTCTAACTGAATAGACAGCTGTGCTGCTGTGGATTGTTGCGCCACTTCTTCCCAGCTAAAGGCTCCTACAACCAAGCGCGGCACGCGACACGACACAAAGGTACCGCTCGTCGCGCGCCACGCGGTGTCTTTGTGTCAAGTCGCGTGTCGCGCATGTTTGTAGGAGCCTTAAAGAACTAGGAAGTGGTGAAGGGCGGGCGATTTCAGGGACTGTCTTATGTAATTTCGACGTTCGAAAAATGCTGATTCTCGACCTAATTTAAATAAACGACTTTTGATTTTGATATTTAAGAGGGTGCACCATTTTCTGGTGCCATTACAAGTATTTTCCGCTACCTAACAAGTAGGTAGGTAAGTAAACCAGTACCGAACAGTCTTCGGGCTAATTTAATGGTGTTTGTTTATTATGAATTTATGATCGAAAGCTTAGAGATTTTTGCAGAGAAACAGAAGATGGGTCGGGGAGGACAAGGTCTCGAACAGAGCTGGGCCCCAAGTCTGCTATTTTTATAAATTCGACACTCCAAAACGATCCCTTTGTCATTTTGCTAAAAGTTCGTAATCAAGGCCTCAAGTCTGCTATTACCATAATGTCAGAATGGTCTCTTCATTGTGAGTTTTTGACAGATTTGCCATACAAACACTGTCAAATACTCACAATGGCGAGACCATTCTGACTCTATTGTAATAGCAGACTTGAGGCCCTGCTAAATTCATAATGGTCGATCATTGGTCGGTCAATGGTCTTGTAATAGAATTGTATTACAATGGCATTTTGAACATTTATTTATGCCAGATTTCATTTATATATATTTTTACATATTATTTATTAGTGTTATAAGCAATTTGAAGTAGTAGGAAGTTGGAAGTTTAGTAGGAAGTTTAATTTGTCATTATGTACGAGATTACCAATTCTTTCAATGGAGTGTCAGTGGCTGACCATTGAAAAGTCATAATGACGGCATTATATTAGTAGATTACCAAACTTGTCAAAATCAACAATTATGAAATCAATGATAGACCATTCTGACACTATTGTAATAGCAGACTTGAGGCCCACGGGCCTAAGTCTACTAAGTTACAAACGTTGCAATGGTCTCGCTATTGTGAGTATTTGACAGTGTTTGTATGGCAAATCTGTCAAAAACTCACAATGAAGAAACCATTGCAACGTTTGCACATTAGTAGACTTGGCCCTCTGGTGGTCTGTTCGAAACCTTGTCCTCCCCGAAAAAAAAAAGCAATATAAAAAACACAAACTAGAAATATAAATTACCACATAAAGGTAATTTATATTTCTATGGTAAGAGGCTTTGGAATTTGCAATATGAGGCTTGTCACGCAGTACAAAATCGATCTATTTCAAAATAAGCGTGACGATTACCTAAGAAGTTAGAAAACGTTAAACGATAAGATTGACTGATTACAGAAACGTTAAGTATGTACAACGTAGTATAACCTAACATAATACTATGACAATTAAATTTAAATAGCATACCGCAGCCAAACCGCAGCTTTGTTTTTGTACGGTGGCCAGCACATCAAGTGACCACAAACTGTCAAATTTTCTCGTTCGATTTTGAACTTAATCATCAACATTTTTAAGTTTAAAATCGTTTGCAGAAATTTGACAGTTTCGTGTAGCTTGATGTGCTGGTCACTGTACACACGGCTACATAATCAAGTTATACATTTCCAGTATAAGCTGATCTCTCATTGTACCCACGGAAATTCTATACAATGCTATTTATTACAATCTAGCCTAATAGACTAATAAGCAATTTAACTCTAACTTATTATTTTACGTGAATGCATGATTGTCATGATGTCATCTATGACGATTCATGGACATCGTTATCGCGCTCACACCAATTCAGTACGCATATAAGCACGCTCAAATCGATTAATGCGCAATTCGGATTGCAGCCTACGTGTTTTACGAATTTAAACTTAAAAATCTTGTACAACTAACAGGTGTCAAGAAAGCATTCTCTCGGTGGACGGAATATAACGTGCTTTCCGAGACACGGAGGGGTCTTGGTATGTAAAGATGGTCAATTGGTCATCCATCCACGGACTAACCGCGGCAAGTGTAGCTTAACCTGATCGACCCGTGCGGCTGTTTTTACCTAACCACGATCCCCTTACAGGCGTGCTAATAACGAAGTGAAATAAAGAGGAGATGGAAAGTGAACAGCAAAAACTTATAATAATAAATTGGTAATCTAGGTCATCCTATACTTAAGTATCTTGGCTTCGATCAATAATAGCTATTATTGATCGAAGTATCTTGGTATCTGTTTTTAAAACACTGCTCAAAAAACAGTTACGTTCTAGTCACCACGTTAAGGCTCGTACAGACTCGCGCAATATCGCGGGCGCGACAGGCACCGACAAAGAAATTGTGCTACTAATAGTGTCGCGTCGCGCCCGCGATATCGCACTAGTCTGTACGAGCCGTTACCTATAGAGAAAGAGCGTAACGTTTTGGATCCTTTCGCATTGAATAGATAGGATGTTCATAAAAGGAATATTTATTATGCCACCCGTACCATAATATCGTCAAACATTTAACGGATTGATATTGATACGATATTATGGTAATGCCAAATTAAGGCACAGTAGTTATAGACAGCCAGCAACATATTGTAGGTTATAAATACCAAAAGTTTCAGAAGACTTCAAACTTCTTGAAACTTAATTTTTCATTTTCATTTTAATTTGATTAAGAAAAGGACAGAAGATAAATTATAGTTTAGTCCTGTCAAATTAATCAGGGCCTGTCACTACTCCATACAAATTTAGACGTGATTAAAAACTTGCCGACTAAAATTACGTCAATTTACGTCAAGCGCTGATTAATTTGACAGGACCAAACTGAAACTTATATTCTGTCCTTTTCTTAATGAAATAGAAAGAAAAAGATGCACTGAACCTAAATTTAATTTAGTTTGGGAATCTGCACCAATAACTACCTACCTATACTTACTCCATTTATTGACATTTGACAAATAACTGTTCTCACCCTTTCGTTATTTCGATTTAAACGTTTAATAAATTTCGTTATTTCACGATAAATACAAAGCACTGTAATCTATTTACCATTTACATTAAAAAAATTACTCTAAAATGCAGTAATTTCAACAATATTACACAATAACTGTCGTTATTTAGCCTTTATTTGTCTAATGCTATAGTAAATGGAGTATAATTATGTGGATCTGCGGAGTAATTGAGTTACACACATAAATTCCAATTGATTGCAGTGGGTTTCATTTTGACAGTTCACCCGCGATCATTGCGTTATATACGCTGTTGAGTAGAAGAATTTTTCAAATTTTTCAAGCAATGGACTAGCAATATCCTTCAAAACTCTTGGATTGTGTTTGAAAGTGTGTTACGCAATTAGGGTGTAATACCACTAATCCCCATTGAAAATCCGCATCTATCGGGATTTGTGAACATTTTCTTCACAAATTCCCATTGATGGGGATTTTCAGTGGGAAATTAGTGGCATATCCCGTTAAGTTCAGTCGAATCTTACGTTTTTACCGGGTTCTATTCCATGGAGCATTTCAAAGTCAATGCTAACGAACACATTTTTAAATAAGTAGGTAATTAATTCACAGAATGTGAAATTATTCAAAATTAAAAAATATTTTAATGAGCTTATGTAGGTAATCTTCTTTACCTTCGCACAAACGAAAGTTGGCCCAAACATATCTATTGAAATATCAACTAATTCCTCATCGATCGTTACAAGTACTTAATTAACGTCTACCCACATTAAGAGTGCTAGATATCGGTCGCTTGCTAATGTTAATTGAACAGGTTGATTGTAATCATAGTATAGTCATACTTTAGTAATAGTAATCATAGTATGGTTGTGTATAGTAATCATGTATGATTACTCACGTATTGGTCTCTCGCCGTATATCGCTGCATCAGGAGGAAAGTCTGGCATGATTGTTCGAGATGCTTTGCGACCATATATCGCGTACTCCGGAGCAATGACTTCTTCAGGCGGAGATCGCTTCCACCTTGGCGGCGGCAGCGGCGGCTCTTCTCCAGAATCATAGTTTTTCGTAGGCACATAGTAAAAACTAGCACTGACTGGCTCGCCGGCAAATGAATTAAAATTGTCTCCCTGACTAGATTCCGCGGTCTCTGCTTGCATCATCCCGTAAGCTTCGTTGTCCCAAGGATCCAGATACACCCGGTGATTACTCGGAGGCGTTTGGGCTTCTTCTCCTTCGCTGTCGAAGTCTACGGCAGCCCAGTAGGGGCTCCCCGCGTGTCCTGGCATTGCTTACAACGAGGTGAACACAAACACTGTCTGTTGTGAGCCGTCACAACGATTCTAGGATGTTTTGCGCACTGAAGTACCAGTCATTTGGACACATAACTATCACCACACGTTCGCGCGTACCGTCCAGATATGGTGCTGTGTGTAATTTATATGCTTTGCTTGGAAACACTGTTTGTTATGCTCAGCACGGATCGCGTGGACATTCGACAAACGAACGATGCAATCGGCGGGAGAGTTACCGAGGCACATATGCGCGGGCGCACGCCGCGGCACTTGTCTTCAAATGGCGAGGCGTGTGCGAGCCACCGCAACGAACACTAGAGAAGATGCAATAGATATTAGAAATGTAAACGAACTGAGGTTCACACGCAAACTTTGAAAGCAGTTTTTAACGAAGTGTACCTATTTCAAAATGATAAGCTAGTTAAATAGTTTGCTACCTAGACTATTAGACATACATTTTTGTTTATGCTACCAGCAAGTTCGATTATTGTTTGATGGTGCTGATGCTTATGAATACTGTTTGATTAACAATAATATCGTGATTAAAATATAAGTGGTTTGTTATAACTCTAGGAGCACTGAATAAATAAATACACCAGGGACGTGTGATGACGAGTCCGCATTGGTATTAGCAGTGGGTATGAGGCATTAAAATACCATCTTGTGGGCGGATAGTGAAGGAGAATTGCTAATTTAAACAATGGTTGAACTTGAGAGTTAATGATTTATTCATCTTAATAAGTATAGATGTTTACTTGTTAGATATCGACGGTGATTTTAATTGCCCTTTAAAGATTCGGTAAACGCATTGAATAAGCGCGATTAGTCCTCTAACGATATGACGAGTGCTGCTACTGGTGTAATTGATCCAATAGTTGGCAGCGCGATACTATTACTATAGCATTCATTCGATTCCATTCTAATATCTATTTGCAATAGGTTAGAACTTTTGTCTTTTGACTGTTGTGTTTAGAATGTCTACTCAACTTGCGAAATCAATTTTATTGATAGTGTTCGATGATAATAAACATATCTTCATGCCCCTTCAAAACTAAACATATTTGTTAATAACTTTATTCGATAATAATTAACAAATACTTAAGCCGCCATAGGATCTGGATCCCGTGTCATATTATTGCATTATCAAAACTGTTATAAAACAACTTAGTCAAAGTTAAGACTACTACAGGATATACCTACTTCGCCACCATATTTGAGTTTTAGGGTTCTTTAAGAGAATACAAAAGAAAGAACCCCCCGCATGCCAGTATATGTATGGTAATGTTTTAAACAGAACGAATATTTTCAGAATAGTGTCAGAATTAGGAATTTGAAAGGATTTTACATTTCTTAAAGTTGATTACAAAATAGATAACGAAACTCGTCTTCAATAACTACCACTAAGCTTAAATCATTTCTATTTGTTTAAATCCAATTCTATTTTTTCTTGTTTTCTCTAACAAATCACAAAATGAAAGCAACCTATAAAAATCGGAGGGCATGCTAGTTTGGTGCTAACAATCCATTATAAGTCACGACTAAGACAAATTGATCCTATAATATCCTTGACCTATAGCAGCTATATCTAAGACGTCTAAGAAGTGCATGTCTTATAGAAGAATGAAACAAGACGTTAACAAGAGCAAACAGTCATATTAAATGCGTTTATAGGACGAAAAGCGACACTTTCCTAATTAGTTTTATAACATGCGCTTATAAGACTGCAAGTTCTAGTTAGAATCTTATAAAGTAATCCTGTAAACGTTTATAAAATTAGTTATAGATTCGTATGCACATACTTGTAGCGCAAATCCTCTTTTAAATGCTGTTGTAAGATCACTGCCTTAGTCAAAACGTTTATAAGATTCCTATATGACGTTTATTCTTATAAGTCGATTACTATAGAAAAATTTTGCTACTTGGGCGGTCCTAGCGGACCCCGTCAGTGCGTGCTAATATCTCTTTGTGGCGCGCGTGGAACACAACGCACAGGAGACTAGGTAATCACATTAAACGTTAAGCCAATTATTAGGAATCGCCCCTCAGTTGCTGCCTACATTATACCTACAAGGTTATTGGTAAAGTACTAACAACCTTTCGGGACTATATTAGGTACATACTAACATCATAAATAACAACTTTTGTTCTATGACTTTTAATAATTCATCAGACTTTCATATATATTTTTTTTTTTTTAATTCAATGCTCTATCTAAATGTATAGAACAACGTATCTTGAAGGTTTGTTTTTGGTAAATCTACACTAATATTATAAAGAGGAAAGATTTGTACCTATTTTTGTATGTTTGTATGTTTGTAATGAATAGGCTCAAAAAGTACTGGGCCGATTTAAAAAATTATTTCACCAATAGAATGCTACATTCTTCCAATTTGACATAGGCTACATTTCATTTTGAAAAAAATTTGGGATCCTTGGTAAAATTTGAACAATGTAACCGAAGGTGTAGAAAAATGAGTCTTAAAATGTCTTTCGTATTGTCTACCCCGTGCGAAGCCGGGACGGGCTGCTAGTGTATTATGTTTTGTAAAAAGTCATAGAACAAAAGTTGTTGTTTAAGATGTTAGTAATACAATCTGTGGTAATAGGTACAGTCCTGCAAGGTTGTTACCAATAACCCAGTATACGGTCTCAGTACTTAAATTGATAGGCGCCAGGCGGAAACTACATCGCTATCCTGCGCCATTCAGTATTCGCCGTCAATGAATAGAAGGCCGATTTGGTTGTCAGATTCAGGCATTCAAGATTTAGGTAAAAAAAACCGGCCAAGTGCGAGTCGGACTCGCGCACGAAGGTTTCCGTACCATTATCTATAAAAATTAGGTATCCCAAGAACAAACCTAAGGCCAGCGGACAAAAATATATTATGTCCCATGCTAAGCATTTCAAATCTCAGGTGAAGTACCTATATAATACCTACCACGCCACCTTCACGCCCGAAACTTTTTGCTTTAACTGGATCCTCCTCTTCACGCCCGAAACTTTTTGCTTTATCTGGATCCTCTTGTCTGTCCAACTTTCTCAAAGTTGTGTCCATCGAGCTGGATGACTTGCCTCTTGGTACACATAGTCATTCACAACTTCGGAAAGCGACCCTTCTATGAGGATTGGACTCGGCAAGTTGTGTGAATTGTACATGACTTTCGTCCTGTCCAAATTCATGCTGAGGCCAACTCGCCGCCCTTTCATACTTTGCTGTATCTAGTCTAACTCTTCAGCATCTCTACCATTAATAACGATATCATTGGCAAAGCGAAGGTGTGAGATGTACTCGCCGTTCACGTTGATACCCTGTCCACTACACTCCAGCGTCTTAAAGACATCCGCCAACGAATTCGTGCAGTTTCGGGGATATCACATCCCCCTGTACTCTTATCCTTCTGAGCAGGGTCTGGTTTTATTATCCTGGATTTGGACAGTAATCGAGGCACTGTCATTCAAACATCTCAAGACTTCGATGAAGCGCCACGGTCAAGCGCCAGTCGTTGTTAAGGTGGTGTGTGTGACGCGTACGAAAGTACGCTGCCCTTTCTGGAGCTAGTCGATTCTTAGTGTAGTGCACTGTGCACGTGGCCGAGAACACAAAATGATAATTATTTGTTATGCTACGGAGGTACGGTGGCCAGCACATCTAGTTACTACAAACTGTCAAATTTTCTCGTTCGATTTTGAACTTAATCTACAACATTTTAAAGTTTAAAATTGTTTAGAGTTCACATCAAGCTACACGAAACTGTTAAGTTTCGTGTAGCTTGATGTGCTGGCCACCGTACCTCCGTAGCATAACAAATAATTAACATTCTTTCATTCTTTTTTTTTATTTTTTATCTAGAGTGTAACCACTAAGGTTCCGACTCTTTAACCGGACTTTCCTGTGGCTGCCTTAAGCTCCTAACGAAGTTTAATGCCTCCAGCCAGGGCGTAAAAACTTATAAACTAAACGACTGCTACTCGCTAAGGGCACCCCCTGTGGGGTACGAACCTCGGCTTAGGGCAGCTGCGTCGGAGGGAAGGTGGCAAGGGACCGTCGGTGGCTGGATAAAATCAGTGTTTTGATTATTATCATGGGGAGTTTGGATTACTTGCTGCTCAGCTAAAGCGCTTGCTGGCGGCGCTTCACTTACACTCAAGGGTCGGGGAGGACCCTAATGTCATCGCGGTCCTACATAATAAACCAAAAAGCTATTACAAATATGTATAAATATGTAACTTCGTTCTTATAAAAATCTGGGTATTTACCTGCGTAAATACCCCGTTTATACCCAAATTTGAATTTACCCGGGAATTTACCGGGTAGACTCCCATTTTTAAACAACAAGTTTTAACGAAGTTACGCCCGACGCATATTCCGTCAGTGTGCGACCCTATGACAATTCTAACATTTCTTATTTTATTTATTTTAGTCTATGACACGATATTTTACTTTTCACATGGCAATAGTTTACCCGTCGTACTTCGCGCCAGAAACGCGTTAAATGTCAAAATGTGTTAGTTTTATTTTATTGCGTTTAAGAAATATTCACTGGATATTGTGTATTTTTGGGACATTTTAACGTAAAGTATACGTAACCAAGTACGTACTTATTCTGTTTTTGATATTTCATTAATTTGTTTTAGTTCCGGGTACAGACTTCCACAATATAGCTTAACGTACATTGGCATGGTTTTGTTTCGTACCTACTTATCTACGGCGATATCTTTTTGTATATCTCTGTACTTATATTACAGCTTTGCTGACAGCGAGTTCATTTGTGTGACTAAATAAGTAAACTAAGTCTTTGTTTCCGACTAATTTGTGTTCCAAATAGTTTTTCCTTCGTGCAATCTTCATTGGAATCCTATTTCAGAAATGCCGGACGAAATTAACATTAGTTCGGACGTGAAAGTGGCATTGGACAGATTGGAACACTATTCGTTAAAGAATCACATAAGTAGAACCCAAAATTACACCAAAATACTTTCTGCTCTGGAGAAGGATGAACACTTAAGCTTAACAGAAACTGAGAGGTTACTGGCAATATGTGTACACGACTTAAGAGAGGACTTGAGGTACACTGCCACTATCATGAACATTATTCCTGTTATTATATCCAGAGTCCAGGTAATTGAGATCCATACTATCAATAGATCTATGTAAAGATGACACTTAAAGCACATAATGTTATTGTCATGTTTGTAAACAACTTTCCAGATGGGTGGATATGACCCTAATCCAGACTTGTTGCCATCGGCTCTGGCAGTGATATATATCATAAAAACGGCGGCTCTCCAGAGCAAGGTGGAGTCACTGAAGCAATTATGCTTTGACACACTGTTATCATACCCTAATGACACACTCATAGCAGCCTCAGAGCAGCATCAGGAAATCATGGAGATCTTCAACCTGTACTGCCATATGAGGATACCTGTTGGAATGAGATTGCAGGTATTATGCTTATTCACTTACTTCTTGTCAAACTTAATTCGCCCAAAAGGGCAGGCTATATCGATGGCCCTACCGAATAAACGTATAAGAGAAAAATTACAACTTTTCAGCAAAAAATAAAAATGTTTAAACTTCAATAATGCTCTTTTCATTGTAAATAGGTATAAATAATGTATAATCGAATTATTGGTAAAAAAATAAGCTATAGACTTGTATATTTACTTTCTTGGCAACTCAAAAAACATGTAATTATGTATAACATAAACTATTTTTCCTATAATTTTAAAATTAATTAATTCCCTAGAATAAATAAATTCAATATTATAATAGGCGTGTTTTGAGTCTAAAATTCATAAACAAAAATTAAGTGGGTGCAGGATAGGCAAAAGAAATGAAAAATGTTAAAAAAAATCATATAAGAAGCATTGCATGTTTATTTGGTGGGGCCATTGATATGTCAAACTTTGAACTTGTATGTACGGTGGACAGCACATCAAGTTACCACAAACTGTCAAATTTTCTCGTTCGATTTTGAACTTAATCACCAACATATTATAAAGTTTAAAATCGTTTGGAGAAATTTGACAGTTTTGTGTAGCTTGATGTGCTGGCCACTGTATAAGTTGGAAGTTATGAGTGGTGATGACACACTGATAAGTAAATTGCTGTACTTGAATAGGTAGTATTGTTTTGAACAGCTCTTTGTAGTTTTCTGTACATTGGCGTTTTTTTTTTTTTTAATCCTTAGGTCATAACTGCAAAGCTTATTTTCAGTTATATTTGGATCAAAATCAAATAGAAATTGTATCTAAAGCATAAACATTTGAGGTTATGGTGAACATCATTCAGTAGTTCTTTTGTATGTTAAAAACCAAAGCTTTGTCCTAACTACTTGCTTTGTCTCACAATATTTTGATACATACTTCAATGAGACTCAACATTTTTGGTTGTCTTTTTGAAGTATTATTTGTAGGGTTTAAAACTGAAGGAGCATTACTATTAATTTTTCTCTCATTCTAACTGTGAAACAATTGTTTTTCAGGCATGTTTTGTATTACACAGATTATTAAAGATACTACCACCTGAAAAAAAGAGACAGTTTGTTGAAAAAGGAGTATCAGTTTGGTTCTCAAAGATAATTCCTACTTGTATGAATTTGGACATCATAGAACATGTAATGACAGTAGAATTACTTGAACTTTTGACTGAAGAACTTATTGCAATTGACTACACTGACAATCAACATTGGCACTATATTCTGGAGTGTATTTGTAGTACACAAAAGTAAGTGTGCAATAATTCTGTAATGGATATCATGCTTTTCTAATATTATAATTATGACATTATCGATTACAATTTACAATTATATTAATATATTCTTAATCTGACATTTTATTGAACTTTGTCTCTTGAACTGTCAAAGGTATAAGCTTTGACATCAATTAATTAATGTGATCCATACAATCCTAATGCATGAGCTTTTATTTGTTGTTACTGTCTTAAAAAAAAAAAAAAACAAAAAAATATATATAATAATATTGTGCAGGATAAAATGAATGCACACCATGTAAAGGGGCCATTATAGTTTTAAGATCATACATTGTAAACCTATATTCTGGCAAATAAATGGATTTGATTTGATATGTAAACCATACAGATCTTTGTGTTTTGTGTTGAAATACTTAATAATTTATAATTTGATTTTGCATTTCAATCATAAAATACTTACTTAAAATACGTATTATTATTATTAAATAAACGATTATTATTACTTAGGCCCATATCGACAGTGAAGTGCCAATAACACCTAACTGACAAAGTCAAAAATGTACACAAACTGAATAAGGATGCATGTATGGCGGAATGCCATAAAATAGGCACGTTGGTTTAGTTGGAGGTATTTCTACATATAGTTTAGCAACAAAAAATACACTTAAGAGATTTCACTAAAACATGCGAATAACCCCTTTAAATTCAAAATTATAAACAAGTGAATTCTAGAAAAATTTAAGTTAGGAGGTATTGGCACTCCATCGTCGATATTACAGAACGTCACTCAATACTTGAGTATCTAGTTTTAAGTAATGCTTGAACATTACTTAAAACTAGATTCAAGCCATTTGATTGGTTGAAACTAGTTTTAAGTAATGCTTGAGTATTGAGTGACATTCTGTAATATGGGCCTTAGAAAGTTAATTGTTTGAACATTGATGTTTTGTTCACTCTATTCTAACAACTTTTTAATTTATAGGTACCCAGCTGTTATGAAGAGTCTTTTGCAAAAAGGGAGTGATTTTTGGCACAGAATATGGATGCTATTCATCAGACTTCTAAAGCACCAAGTGACACAGCCACATGGTAATGTAGGAACTCCTATAAATTCCATGCTGCCAGTAGTTGAGGCAGCATTCAAAGTAGATGTGGCAAACCGGTGTAAAGCATTTCAGTGTTGGAGTGTACTCATTGACAGTTTCTCCAATGAAACAAGTGAAAGTAATATTAACAAAAGAATCAAGCTGTTAATAATTCCACTGAAATCAAATAATGCTAAAGCTGAAACAACTGCACTAGCTAAGTTCGGATGTTGGTGGCGTTTACTACAAAAGTTCCAAAACAAAATAGATAAGTTCATCGACACTTTTTTGGTTTCCTTTTTGCATTTCTGTTTTGGAAAACATAATAGTACTGATAAATCACCATTAATACCTGGACAAATTTCCATGGCAGTGAAAAAACAATGTATACAGGCTTTGGTGGAAATGGTTGGCCATGTCAATTGTGATGGTTGCACTGATTTACCAAAATTGAGTGGCAAATTGATAAACACTAAGAATTTAGTAGATAACTGGAACCATTGGGTCTTCTCTATGACTTCAGCCATTATGATGTCAGCTAATCCTGACATTGGTTTGACAAAACAACAAATGACATGTTTGTGGAAATCATATCTTGTGACTATTGGTGAACTACCTGAAAACAACATAAGAAAAGATCTGTTCTCTGAAATGTTATCCATATTATTAAATTTGGTGAAGGTAATTATTTTCTTTTTAACTAATGTTGAAAGTTTCCATGGTGATTTAAAACAGGGTTCGATAAAATGGCTTATTCCACAAATCCCCCCTGAAAAATCCCCCTTAGGAGGAAACGTGGAATATATAAAAACCAGTCTAGAATTCACCCCTGCTGATTTCACTAATCCCCCAGAGAATCCCCCTCAGTGGGGAAAACTGAACCCTAATGTAAAAAAAATGACTTTCAGGGGGGTCTTGGAATAAGTTTTATTTTTTTCAATTCTAGTTTTCCTCCCTAAGCGGGATTATCAGGGGTGAATTCTAGACTGTTTTTTATAGATTCCACTTTTCCTCCTAAGGGGGATTTTCAGGGGGGATTTGTGGAATAAGCCGAAAAAATTCTATTTTTATTATAAATATCAAAACTCCGATTTTTTTATATACATATATCGTATATATATCCAGGCCACGAAAAAGAAGCGAATTTCATTCTGTAAGGGGATTAAACACTTAAAAACGTGAAAGGAATTTGTAAAATAATATAAGTGTCAACTTACCACATTTTTTATTAAAAAAAGTAACAAAATAATTAGTGTTTATTTGAGAAATAATTTTTAATGAACACTTAAAAAAACAAGTACCTATTATTATAATAATCTTCATTTGTTTGTGAGATAAATCAACTAATTTTAATAATAATTTGTAAAACATAAAAAAGTAAAAGTAAAATTATTCTGAATTGTAGTTTTTCGCTATGTAAACATTAATATCCAAAATTTTTAGTTCAGAAGGCAGGAAAAAATCAATTGATATATATCAAGATAAAAATCAATTGATATATATCGTGATATATGTCCGCTGATATATATCGGCGAACCCTGATTTAAAATATTTAATAATCATTTATATTGGTTTTTCAGGAATGTAAATCGAATGCCAAGTTCTCTGAGATAGTGCTCAATGCATTGATACTCTCATTATTTGATGGAGATATAAGAATCAAACAACTTCTTAAGACCAGAGTAAATGATGAAAATCTTCCTCTATGCAAAATTTTAAGGGTTATACTGGACCCCTCATTGCATCTTGCATATCAGAGGTAATTTTTAATCATTTTTATTCCTTTGAGTCTGTGATTGTAGCTTTGAATTATGTATTTCGGTTTCGGAAAAAAATATACCACTATTTGACCACTGTTGTTTCTTGAATCATCAAACTAAAAATCCATCTCATACATTCAAGTCTTTGTTTTCCTCATGTTTATATTTTTTATTGTATTTGCAGTTGCAGCTTTACAGAGATGGTAACAAAACTTAGAAGCGTAACAGACATGTTATTAGATCCAGTATACTCTGAACCCACTTTTGTGGTAGGATTTGCTTTACAGAACTTGACTGCAAATGACATGTCTTTGACTTTTTGGACTGCTCTTGCAGATTCAATAATATGTGAGTCACAAAGAGTCACTTGTGAAAAAGTTTTGTGTGAAACCATTCTGTGGCCATTGCAATCAATAAATGCATTTACTCATGTACGTATATTGTATCTTATATATTACTAGCGACCCCTGCTTCGCACAGGTTCAATTCACTAAGGTTCACATCAGGACATCGAGATTTCTGTGCTACATCTAAGTTACTAACAAATGCGTGCACTGACTGGACCACTCCACTCAAGCTGTGTGATTATTTTCTCAAATGACCATTTCAGACACCAATCTATATGGTCTTCACATGATCTGAATAAGATATGTCTGGACTTTAAAAGAGACTGTGATCTCTGAGTTTGTTTCGGTCTTCTCAGTTTAGTTAGATAGGAAACGCCGATCTAATCTAGTTTAAAAAATATGATTGTTGTGTAAAAGTATTTGTAAAAACCTGCTTACATAAATAAAATCATTTACCATTTAAATATGAATGTGTATGATCCTTCCTGAATAAATTGTCTGTATGATGGTGAAAACCGTATCAAAATTCAGTGTTTAGTTTGGAAAAACTACTAACTAACTAGCGCGGTGTCGGCAGGCGGGGCGTTGTTCCTGCCGTCTACTGCTCAGCAGCGGTAGCAGCAGTTACGAAATTACTTTGTAAATAATCCAAACTAAGTATAAAATACTCTGTTGACAACTTTTCTATTGGCCTATAATTAACATATATTAGTACCTGGTAGGTACTTTTATAAATTATCAGTTTAATTATCTCCAAATAACATTTTTAAATATATGCTGGGTATGATTTGACATCCTTATAGGCAGTCGATTTAAAATTTCTGTAATAAATGTTTCGGAGTTCATTGTCCGCTACAAAATCGTCTAAAATATTTTAATTTGTCAATCCGTCGCTCAGCCCGCCGCGCTGCGCACCGCTGTCGCTCGCCGCTCGGCAAAAACCGCTAGCGTCATACATTTTTTTAAAATTTTTACACAACTTTATTATTTTATGTGTTTGTATACCTACAATTTGTATTTGTATCAAGTTTTCACAAAGACATAGCTATGTACGGGAAAAATCTTAACTTCCTATATTATTTTCAGATAAAGATTTCTGCCATGACATGGTACACATTGTATGACTTACTACATCCAAAACTGAAATATAGTGAGATCTTTGAAAAGGCTATGTCGAAATTCCTCTTTACTGTGACAGAAGTATCTCATTCCACGATATATTTCAAACTGTGCGTCTCACTTTGCGTGCTAAAGCACAAAATGGCTGAACAGAGTTGTAAGTACAGAAAATATGCATTCTTTTTCGACACACTTTCCGAAATTACGTGGCAGAAGTTTGGTGTGCTTTCAATCCTTTTTAAATTACTTACCAGCAACTCATCAGGCCGAGATTATGATGCCTTTGACGTAAGCGTAAAAATCGGTTGGGCAGAACTTTGTGAGCAACGCATTCTTTGCATTTTTTTATGAGAATTGCGGGACGTAATGTTCGACATGGAGTGGCACAGTAAACGAATTCGTCGAAGCTTACGTTTTTGCTCCAAATTACGCGACGTAATTTTCGGCAGGTGTGTCTTTACATAAAGGATTTTCTATGTATGGGCAACAAATGATTAGAAAAGGCATCCATAAAGTCCTGTCAACAGCTAACTAAGCTCAGACTCGGCCCGAGACCCACTCACTGTAATCTTGGTGACCGTAGCTTCAATCTACTGATCATTGTAAAATCAGTGAGATAGAAATAACTTGAATGAAACAAAACTATTGGATTTATTTTTAAACTAATAAGTTACGCTAAATAAATAGTTTTTATAAATATTTTTCATTATTTTGATCGGAAATGCAATACTCTTGTTTCTGTTAGCAACACTTTGCCGTTTTCTAATGTTAAGTCTAATTAGAATCTACGATGTGTTGTACAGTATTTTACTCAATGAGGCAACTTGGGTTCAGCTAGTTACTTTGACGGGTGTTTGATGATTCTTTAGTAATATGATGTTGCTCAAAAAAGCATTCGAAATAATTAATTTTCTTTTTAAATATATTACATTGCAATATATCTTTATGCAGGTTCAGCATGTGAAAAAGAATTGGAACTGCTACATATCGTGACCAGTCGTATTGATAATTACCACAACTACGAACAACTATTTCCTTTACTGGTTGATAGAGTTGTTGCTACAATCAGTATTATAGTAACAAATATTAATGAAACTGCTGCACGGTACATATTATTCTGTTTGAAGAAAATGATTAAAGTTATGACATTAACATGCAAGCAGCAGACTGATGTAAGTATCGTCATCAGGGTTGATAAACACAAAACTTAAAAAAAAATAGTACTCTTTTATTTAAATTGGTCTTTTTATATTTAAATAGATTAAAAAAAAAAACAGACTTTTTTTATTTAAGTAACTCAGACTTTTTTGATTTTCATAATAATTTAAACGCTTTTAATTTGGTCGGCAGTTTTTTTATGTACTATCACGGACAGCCGAATCGACTCACTTTCAAAACAAAATCCTGGGCTCATAGTGCCCACATCTGTGTACCTCCCCTTTTTGCATCGACCAATAAAAAAGACGAGAAAACAATCCAGGACCGAGCACTGCAAGCAAAAATAGTTCTTACGGTGGTCCGATTCGGCTGACCGCAATAGTACCTACAGCTTAAGAAAAATCTAATTTTGGACAATTTTGATTACTATTTGTGAGAAAGGATAAAATAATTTTAAACGAATCCCATCAACATCTTTTTCTTCGAAACATCTTGTTGTGCTGAAATTTTTGGCTGGTTTCTGTTTTTGTTGCGCTAAACAAAATTGATTTAAATCAAATGATAAAAAATTAAAATAAACTTGATTTCTATAATGACTTCAATCACAGATTTAAATCATCTCAACCCTGATTGTCATGTAGTATCAGCTTTCTACATTTTAATTATAGATTAAAGTACATGTTAACCAACCACTTCAATTATTGTTACAGGCCTCCCACATATTGTCTTTCATTGATAGTTTATTGAAGTCATTAGATTCATTAATTCAAGTTGAAACATATCAAAGATTCATTCCAGTTATTATTGACGAAATAATAGACTGTTCTTCGTTTCTATCACAACAAGCTTTAACTAAAAGCACAGTCCTTTCCGTTATGAGAACATTGAAGTCAAAAATAGTTGATGAAACAGATATAACTTTCAAAAAAATAAAAGCAATATTAGATAATATTGAAAATGAAACAATGGCTAAAAAAAAGAATCAAACTTCCGATAAAAATAAATTCACAACACCGAAAACAAAAGAAGTTCCAAAAAGGACTAAGAAAAAAGAAGCAAGTATCGTGAATACTGTTGTAGAAAACGGAGAAGAGTATGTTGTTGTAAAATCAAACTGGAAATTCAATCCTAGAAAACTGACAGAGCACCAAAAAGAAAAACTACTAAGAAAGAGAGATATTCCTGCTTTGTATCAAGATTTATCACAATCTCAAGATGAATTTAAACTTGTTTCATGGAAGACGGACTCACAAGACACTTCTAATAGCAGCAAATCAGAAAGCAAATCTTGTAAGTCAGGCAGTAATGAAACTGCTACGGAAATGCTTTCAAACTTACCAAGCTCTAATGTTGTGCCTAAAATATTGGAAAGTTTCTTCGCCGAAAATATAAAGAAAGATTCTACTATTGCAAAAGACATATTACCTGCAGATAAAAAAAATAACAAAATTGAGGCTGTTACTCCTAAAAATATAAAATCACCTCGTATGGCTTTGAAAGATCGCGTATTTCGCAATGTAAGGAACTTAATAGAAAGTTCAGGAGTTCAAAAGGAAAACAAAAGTGCATCTGTAGATCTAAATAAGACTGAAAGCATTATAAAGACCCCTATACAGTCTAAAAGCGATGATACGGCTAATATCGTAAATTCTGCACCTCCACTGGTTTCAGCTGATAGGCCCTCACGAGTTAAAAGAAAGCCGAAAAAGTTTGATGAGCTGCAGTTACTTACAGGTGCTAAAAAGAGTCGCCAGTCTTCACAAGGCCTAAAATCTAAATGTGAATCAATGCAATCCAATCCTTACACTACACCTTCGGAAACTGCCTCAGCAGAAGATGCTAGTTCTACAATAGATTCTGTTCCTGATAAAGATGAGGTGAATAAACTGTATGATTTAAAAGGTCCTGATAATGTTAACATTTCTGGTGTCAATGAGGTTATACAGAGTAATGAAAATGTACCGAAACATGAAAGTGACATTAAAAATGAAACGGAAATAATTAAAGAAGTTCTAGACATTGACATCGAAATAGAAGAAGAAAAACCTCCAAAATTGGGTGTAAACGCCAGTATGGATGCTGACAAAAATAATGAAATACCAGATGAACAGAAAGTCGAAAGTTCAACTGAAAATAAAGTCGAAAAGTCAATGGAGAATGAAGTCGAAGGTTCTACTGAAAATAAAGTAGAAAGTTCTATCGAGAAGAAAGTCGAAAGTTCTGCTGAAGAGAAAGTCGAAAGATCTACTGAAAATAAAGTCGAAAGTTCTACTGAAAAGAAAGTCGAAAGTTCTACTGAAAAGAAAGTAGAAAGTTCTACTGAAAAGAAAGTCGAAAGTTCTACTGAAAAGAAAGTCGAAAGTTCTACTGAAAATGAAGTCGAAAGTTCTGCTGATAAGGAGGTCGAAAGTTTTAATAACAAAAATGGAGGTTCTAATAACAAGAAGGGTGAAACGTGTAATGCCATTAAGCCTAAAGAATCTCAAAAAGAGAGGGAAATGTCAAATGACATCCAAGATCAAAGTCCTAATGATGACAAGGATCAGAGTTCAGATAAAAAAGAAGAAACCCCTAATAGCAAAAATGTTGACAAATGTGAAAAACAAACAAGTCCTAGCAAAAACGATGCTAAAGAGCCGTCAACGCCACAACAAGAATCAAAGAATAAAGGGACCGAAGAACAAAAGTCAACCACTAAAAAGACTGTTAGAAAATCAAGGATCGAAAAAGAATTAGCAATAGACATGGTAGAGGGGCACCCATATTTAAAAATGCAGTCACAAAAACGATTGACCAGAAAAGCTTTAGAATCCGCCGGCACAGATCGAAGAAAAAGTTTAGTAGATAAGTTGGACAAATCAAAATTGGAAGCCAAGACTGATAAGAAAACAAAAGAGAAAAACAAAGACAGTGATAGCTCTTGTTCAAACTCGTCACTAACAGTTGATGATAGCCAAATACAAGATATCGAAATAAAAGATCAGACTTCATTTACAGAAGATCTGCCATACTCGGATGACGTTATTGAGAGCTCACAAGACTCCTCTATTACTACTATATCAGTTAAATCAACAAAGAAGGCTTCTAAGAGGGTTCCTGTCGTAGCTTTGGAAAAAATTAAGCTATTATCAGAAAAAGATGACAAAATTAATGAATCTCAAAGTATATTAGACTGCGTTATGGTCGGCGTTTCAGAATCTGTAAAAGCCAATCAAGAGGGCAAAGATGATAGTGAATTACCGCTGAACAAAACCGCTTCAGAAGGACAAAGTCAAGCAGATCTCACTGAGAATATGGATACCGAACCAATTGAAGATCTTTCAGAAGTCATGATAATAATAAATGACGATGTCCCGGCACCACTGACTATAAGCAGTGATGAAACTGAAGTAGGACCAGAAACACAAGAAATAGCTGAAGCTGACACTCAACCAACCGACCCTAACAACTTTATGGAGGCTAATGTGGTACATAAGAATATAGATACAAGTTTGACTGTTGTAGATATTACTGCTGATGAAATTTGTAGTAATAAAAAGAGAAAATCTCTGACTAAAAATAAATCTATCAGTGAAAAATCAGTAAATCCTCCAGAAGATATAACAATAACTTTATCAGATTCAGCAGTTGTGGAGTTAGAAAAGGAGAGCGGAGCTTCATCGCCATCATCGTTTGGAGACGACGTTCAACGAAAACAAGATTTCTTAAATAACACGCTCGAGATATCGCCTATTAAAAATATGAGCCCTGAAAGAACCAAAAAGTCACCATCTCCTGACACTAGCGGTGACTATGTGGTGATAACATTGTCGTCACCGGTGCACACTAATGGAGAACCATTTGAAAAATGTGGCTCTCCCGAAGTATTTACTGAAGACAAAGTATCTCCTGATAAAAGGGATCAGTCGCCGCCTAGAGTTGAAGTCACTGTGACTAACACTAGTCCTAGCTCTTCTTTGTCACTCAAAAAGAATAGACCCCAAGTGCGCGCAGGAGGTCGAGCAGCACAAATGTTAGGACTATGCTGCGTCCCTGATAAAGTTCAAGCTATTATTAATCATGAAAAGGCTGAAACAGAAGAGATCAAGAATAATAGCACGTCAAGCACTCCTGCTAGAAGGAACTTACGAATCTTATACAACTCTGTAAGTGAAAATACTGAGCCTCCCGATGAAAATGAAGAAAGTGACAAATTCCTCAAGTTCAGGCGATCGCTGCCTGCCGTTGATAGCAGTCCAGCAGGTCCCATACTGAAGAGGAAACTTGTAGAGATTGCTGACGAAGCGACGATATCGCCAGCCAGTAAAGTGAGTATTATTTTTGACGATTGAAAGAAGAAAATTCCTAAAAAACGAAAGAACTTTTTGATAACGTGATTATATTTTTCAGAGAAAGAGAGTGAGTTTCCATGACCCTCCAGTGTCAACGACGGTATCAGTTCAGAAGTACATTGAACCGGGAGGTGTTCGATCTCCACAAAATTCAGCGCTTAAACGCCTTGAAAGACAACTGCGCCAACAAACACCTCTAAAATCACCTAAAAGATTAGACCATGCATTTAAATTAGACACCGTGTTGAACAGAGCAGTAGAAAGTTTCACAGTCACTACAGTGATTAGTACTCCTGATGACACCCAACCATTGTCACTAGATGCAACGCCCGTTGTGGAAATTGTCAGAGCAAGTGAATTAAATGACAGTGATCCCATATGCCCAGACTTAGTGGATTGTAATGACCCTATAGACAACATTGCCGGTGAATTATCGTCATTTGCAATGAAGTCATTGCTCGTTAATGAATTAGTAGGGAAGGTGGAAACAGTTGGTGATTTGGCGAAGATGACAGAACTTGAAGTGAACAGGTTATGCATTAAAGCGCCTAAAGTGAAGGTGGCAAGGAAAGTTTTAACAGATTATGCTTCTAAGAGGATAGAAAAACCGCATTGTGATGTGATGGTGACGATAGATGAGGCTATCTTTGACGAGCCTATGCCTGACCCGGACTTGAAGTCTTATGTTGACAGTGCAACGCAAACATTTACAAATGTTGGCGTCGAGATAGAGGTACAAACAGTTGCTACGCCGACCACTGTTACGTTCGTACAGACCGAGACCACTCCAACTGCGCATATACTTGTGCAGACCGACGAATCAGGCAGTAAATCTACTGCAGATATTGTTAAATCATGTTTAGCAGAGGTAAGCATTTACATTATCATCTAAACTTATATGCCTTTAAATCAGATTGAGTGTGACGAAATGTCTTATTTATTTTAATGGTTAAAACCATAAACCATACATTGGTTTCAAGCATTAAAATAACTCATTTTACGAAAAATCCATACTTTCTTCATTTTTCCAGAGACAAGACTTCGTGGAGCATGTTAGCGAACATTTAGAAGATTCTTCTATCCAGCAGATTACTGACAAACTGCCATTCAGTGCAATAACTGATGTGTTAATGAAGAAGATCACTCCGTCTGACGCTAAGACTCTCCTGAACAGAGTGTTAGAAGACCAGTGGAATAACACCACAGAACAGAACCGTAGTAGTAAGGAATTATCATTTATTCGAGAATACATGTGTGACAGGTTTGATCCCAAAGATTTGATTCTGTTTTGTAGTGAATTGCTGAAATCTGTGTATGATAAGCCTGCATTTCCTTAGTTAATGGCTCTAACAGTGTTGAAGAGTTGTTTATATATTGGGTAGATATGGCCTACGGTAAGTGGCGAATTGCGAGTTTATTGGCTCGTTTGACTGATTGTATCAATGCGTATAATGATCGCAAATGTAGACTGCGTCCTACCACAGCCGGCCGTATCTAGTCGTGATGTTCCTGTATTCTGATCACGTATTATCATATCATATTTTTTTCATAAATTGAAACACGTGATTAATTGTACCCACAACAGGTAACATTTAATTTCTCATAGTGTTATAAATAACATTGATTTTAAGCTTTTACATCCAGAAGCAAATTGTATTGTGATGATGTACTGTTGTATGTATGTATGTTTTAGAAAGTCGCAGACCTACTTTTTGTTGAATGCGAGTTATGTTTTATTGTTAGCTTTTAGTTAAACCACATAGGTACCTAATTTGCGATAGGAATATCTGAATACAAAAAAATAAATAAAAAATAAACTGTTCTTAAAACTATTTTTTATTTAATGTAAAACAGGTAATATTTACATTATTCAGTCATGATGAGCGACCGCTAGCGATCACAAACATTAAATTCTTACACAACACACGGAACAAACACTAGAGTCACTTGTTATTATCACCACAAATGCTATGATGGAACATATCTTCACAGACAGAACATAATTATTTGTAAGATATAGAGTAAAATATTAGTTGTAGAATAGCATAAACATATTATAAACGTAAGACAGGGATGGAACATGGCATCGAGATATAATATCACAACTAATATTTACAGCAACCCATTTAGACAGGCTATGGTTAAAGCTCTATTTGTATAAACATGAAGACTTAAAATTTTCATAAATTGGCACAATATAAACTTATTTTGGGAAACTGTTTCGCGATTATGACCTTTCTAAAAAAATTTGGTGAAAATATTTTAAATACAATTAAATAAAAATATCAAGAACAGAAAAGATTTCGGAGTCGCGCAATTATTGTTTAATTTTTTCATGAATTCTGTGTTCGAACTCCAGTATATAACAAATTGAACAGTAGTCAGTAAATATCCTTTTTCAATCCAAAATAGCATCTGAATTTAGTTAATGTTAAAGTAATTAAACATTTCCAGTTTCCGAAAAAAAAAAAAATGTTCCTATTGCGCCACATATAATAAGCCACATATACCTTTAATATATCACCCATCCCAATTTTATATCACACTAAATAGAAGTCTTATATTATTTAGACCCTATGATTGCCAAATTAGGTATGATTGTCGAACGCAAGTATACTGACTGAATCGGTAGTTTTACTGTTAAGTTGTAGGAACTAGATAAGTTGTAATAAATTATTTTGTAAAAGTTTATGTTTCACTTGCTCCTTTAAATATTTGCATTTATTAAACTTTTGCGTAGATACTCAATTTCACGCTTCTGTAGATTTTAGGCCGCTCTCTCATTTGTTTGAAGCAGGGTACTGTTTTCCTGGGTTTACTACACAAGTACCGAAAACTTACCGAAAACTTACCGAGCGCCATTGCAATGGGTCTTGTCTCCTTACTTGTGTTTGAGATGGGCTCATTGAAATGTAGATGCGATAAGTTTGCAGTACTGTTATTAGGTATATCTGGGTCATTCTCAGGACACTCATTATTTGGTTGACTTCGGTGGCAATTTTTTTTTACATTTAGGCATATCTAACATGAAATATCAAATCTAGATTTAATTTAAAACATATTAGTAGTACTCTAGATTTGACACTTAATATTAGTTATACCTAAAAGTAAAAAAAAAATTGCCACTGAAGTCAACCAAATAATGAGTGCCCTGACAATGACCCACCTACCGAAACGATACCCATTACACTGATACATAAAATGAGAGAGTGGCCTTAGATTGAATAGAATATGGTTGTATGCTTTACTATTAAAATTAAACGTATAACAAAAAGTATCTAACTATACAAGTTTCTTTTCGGCGGCCTTTCACAATATAATACTAGGCAATTAGCGATTAACAATCATAACCTCTCCTTATTCAGCCTTGTACCAAAATCTCGAAATACTTATTAAACTACTAGTTACATTTACTAACATTATAATTACATATTTTTTGTCCCCGTAATCAATAACTTACTTACAGATAATATCGTTATTGAACCGATCGTACTTTGGTGTACTACTGAGCTTTTTATTTATTCACTTGAAAATAAATCTTACATAGAGAAGACAATGTTATAGCAGTCTAAATACATCTTACTCCATACAGTTGTCATCACAAGCTTCTGCAGAAAAAAATGGTTGACTTTATCTGTGAAAGTAGGGTTGCTATGGTATACATACACTTAATGTGAACACATGATTAAATAAAGGGTTTTGTAGATAGACTGTTATAATAGACTACTTATTTTGATTTTGGCATAAGGCTTTTAGACAAAGCTCCATTTAATGTTCTAACTACACGTTGAAGATAAACAGTTTTTATCACTCACGAAAGACACTTGACACCTTCAAGAAAAAGCGTTCATACATCAACTTATTGTTCTTCACTTTCTAGGAAATTAGACTACTGATTTCGTTTTTTACGAAGGTAGCGTTATACTTTGGTCCATAAATTGAGCACTCGATTTATTTTAAATATTATTTTAGAGAGGTTAGACGGTCACTGTCAGGGAAAGCGCATTTCTGCGACGTAGTCTAAATGTTCTAAGTTGTGATGTGAGTTGGAGCGTCGGGGAGCGCGCGCCCTGTGGATGTTGTGCTGCGAGTGGGCTCGCATCACCCTGTACGTGCCCTCACGACGTGGCCCTGCGTCGCTCGTTTTCCGCGTTGATGACACCCACTCTTCATCGCGCGTCCTCGACGCTGCCGGAGGTTTCCGGTAATTGTCGAAAACCCGGCGATTGTCTTCATAGCGCTGTCGTTGCCAATTACGATCCATATCGTGGCCATAAAGATCTAATTCGCCGGATGGCTGAAACTGGCTCGCTGAGTTCTGGCAACAACTAGATCGCTTCCACCCGATGTCGTATTTCTTCTGGCCGTTCTCATCGTCACCTAGTTGCCGGCGTTGCGACTGGTTAGAACTGCTTTCGCTTGTGTCCTCGCCAGATGTGCCTATTCCAAGATCTTTCTCATCGCCATAAATCTTATAAATACCATTTGGGTTTAAATTCTTGCCGTTATATATTTGGTCATTTAGAACTAGCTGTGGGTGTGGGATACAGTAGGGATTTGGAAAACTTTTTTCTAGTTTTGCCATTTTGATATCGTCTTTCCTTCTAGTACAAGAGCCAGGCCCGAATAGGGACAAAAGGACTGGAAGTAGGAAGAGGCCATGCATTGCTCCAAAGAATATGACCATGAACACCATTTTGAAGAAAACAGAGAATATGTAACTGTCAGCTAGGAGCAAAGCAATTACACCGAGAATAGTACTGAATGATCCTTGAACTATAGGCAACCCTAGGGAGTAGAGACACTCGCTGACTTTTTCGTCAGGGTGTTTGGCTTTTGACGCCATATAAGCATAACAGATATGTGCGGTAAAGTCCACCGAAAAACCGATGCACATAATCAAGTTTATCATGGATATGGAATCAAGGTTGATATCCCAGAGGGCCATGTAGCCAACAACACCGATTTCAATGGATATTATACTGAATGCCACCCACAAGGAGCAGAGAACATTCGGGATAAATACAAAAGACGTGATCATCATCATAAGAGCACCGTAGCAAAGATTCTGAAGAGATGTTGGCCTCACAAGTTCGAACTGAAATAAAAAAATTATTAATGTTAATTGACATCCCTCGAAATTATGTTGACATAAAAATGATTTCAAAATATAAATTGATCAAACATACCTGATCGAAAAATACGAAATAAGGATGAAATACAGAGGCGTTCAGAGAAGACTGAGCAACGACGTTTCTCAATGCTCTGACCATTTCTTTTTCATGGTTTGTTCCGCTGATATTAACTGCTTGAACTAAGAATCTCGAAGAAACAATTCTATTTCCTTCATCGTTAAATTTCACGTCTAGAGAGAACGGGTTTGCTGGGAACAGCCACAACTGTAAATAGAAGAAAAAATACAACTAAAAACACTGTTTAAAAAAAAATGGGTGTCATCATCATGGATGATTAAAATCTTCTAGAATATTCTAAATTAAAATCATGTCTATTGAAAGATCGGTTAGAACAGGCTAGTCCTTGTGCGAGACGGCAGATCGAGAGGAATAAAGCGTGGGACGCCACTAATCATATAATTCAAATTGTCGATTTCAATCCAAATTGTACTAACCTCTTTAAGATTCTCAATGAATTCATCCTCATTATCTATAGTCACGTTCAAGTAGTCGTTGTTTCTCGATACGTAGTCGACGAAAGTTCGGAGCCATGACTCTGTGTACAGCGAGTTGGATATGTACGATGTGTTCTCCAAGCTCTTGGTCAAAGCTTCCACTTCATCTTGCACTTTTGGATCAGAATAATTGTACTCGCCACTTATAACCACCTAGAAAAGAACGAACATGGTTTAGTTGTATTGATCGTAATATTTTCTTAACGGCTACCAGTTTATGGTACAATTCTCTATACGCAAAATTAAAAGAAAAGAGAGAGCGAGCGGCGGGGGATCGGAAAAAATTCAAGTGAAAAATATTCTATTCGTGAAATGGAACGGGTTGACGGGTTGAGTGTTGTCGAGGTTCGTATTTCTCAAGCGCGTGTGATGACGCGATGGTTTGATTCACTCAGTCCGACGACGCACCGGTGTTCTTGAGGGTAGTTCACGAGTCGCGTAATTCGCATTGTTTGAGTATTTATTTATTGTTGTTGTATTTTTTTTTGGATTCTTTAGAATGACCCTTTATCGGGCTTCGAAAATCCGCAGGTTTGTCAAAAAGCACGTGTTTTAAAAATAAATAAATAATAAGATGTGTGCTGGGTTATAACTTACTAGTATTCAGCTCCAGCCGGCTATACTGGAAGCCGAACCCAACACAGTTGAGAAAAAGGCTAGACAGATGATGGTGAATGTGAGCTACGAATTACAAAATTAAGAATCCAGTGCCAAAAGATGCAATTGAATTAAGTAGGTATTTAATCGGTAGGTAGTTTATGTATGTGAAGCGAAATTGAATTTAGTCATTTATGATGTTGGCATTTGAATCAAATAGGTAACACTAGCCTTTGCCCGCGGCTTCGCCTGCGTGAATGTCGGAAATTCTTCCACGGAAATATACTACCGGGATAAAAAGGATAAGTATGATCCGACTACCTAAAGACAACAAATACCTACAAAAAGACAATAAAATGGATATAGTATCCTTAAGAGATAGACATATGCCATCGCGGACTTTTATATAGACCTATATAAGATACACAATTCCACCATACATTATTTTGTTATAAGTCAAAGGATTTAGACAGCGTTTTCGTTGAAAGTTCCCAGACGGATTATTTTTTTCCGACACCTCCAATAAATATAGTTAATGTATACAAAAACTTAACAAATTATATACTAAAACCTTCCTCGAGAACCACGCTATCCATTGGTGAAAACAGCATGAAAATCGGTGCAGTAGTTTTTGAGTTTATTACGAACAGACAGGTAGACGCGAAGGAGGACTTAGTTTTATAATAATGTAGTGATATTATATTCTTACCTGAATTCTATATGGGAATTCTCTGTAATACAGATCTTCACGATCAAAGAACTCTACAGAGTATGAATCTACTTTGGACAGTTTTCTTCTTTCTAAGCCTTCTTTGAGATTGGTTACTCCGTACCCTGCTCCTGCTAGGTATGCTATGAAGACTACGATAACTAGGGCTTTCACATAGCCATTGTTTAGTAAATCTGCCATGGTGGTGCGGAAGAAGGCCATGATGACGTGTTCCTTGTTGTCTATTGGGTTATCAGGATCGGCTGCGTCTATGCCTCCGCTGCAGAACATTCTGTACATCCATGATTTTTCTTCTGAAAATAAAAATATATCATTAGGTTCATGTTATTAAGCTATTGCATAGCTTCTATCGCGGGCCTTGAGCGCGGGGACCGAATCCAGAAATTCCGTAACGAAAAAACCTCGCGCTCCCCACTCCGACGGTTATTTTACTACACCAGTACCCTCTAGTGATCTAATAATTTCTGGCAGTTTCTTTTTTTCTGTGTACTGCGTATTTTATTCTTATAAATATTTAAATATTAGTTTATAAAATTATGATCTTCACAAAAAGTGATTGTTGATAGTGGGGTTTGAACTCACGACCAGTCGATTACGAGTACATTCAGTTCCCCTGTTTCACCGCAAGGCTACAATGACTTAATTAAAGCTTGCCAAATAGTTGATACCATTCCAGTTGAACATTTTTAAACTTGACTAGACGGTTGGAAATGACTCATGTACATGGAATTTTTTCGCTGTCAAAACAGTTTGTCACTGTTTTTTTATTTAAAATTACTTTAGGTTCAACACTTTCGTCTATTTTAAAGTTGTTATTATGCTTATATTTGAATAGTATTTGACTTTGTTTACGTAGTTATACACTTTTACGACGTTCAGCACTTATTTATTTTGTTTTTAAGCTATTGCTTAGCTTCTATCGAGGGCCTTGAGCGCGGGGACCGAATCCAGA
Source organism: Dryobota labecula (assembly GCA_947523025.1). NCBI lineage: Eukaryota > Metazoa > Arthropoda > Insecta > Lepidoptera > Noctuidae > Dryobota > Dryobota labecula. Next base: position 9,377,999 of record OX383292.1, read on the forward strand.
AATTCCGTAACGAAAAAACCTCGCGCTCCCCACTCCGACGGGCACGGAGGTGTGGCTTGAAGGCCGTGCATCGTCTAACGTCGTTTCAGTTCGGCAGTCTTCGACACGGCGTTGTGTGCGTGCGATTAGATGTATTGTACGACTCTACGAAACTCTGTGGTGGATTTACCGCGCAACGCAACGCCATCTAGTAATCGCAGGTAGAACTAACTAAATAGAGGTGACATTGGCGTGGCTTGTGATTCGTAATCGAGACAAGCGTTGCTCTGTTGGTGGTCTCAGTTGTGTTTTGTTGTCGGTTTTATCCACTAGATGGCAGGCATCGTAATTCAAAAGTTTTTGAAAGGTTGTTGAGGTATGTGAGCAATTTATTTATAAATCTAGCTAGAATTAACATTAAACATTAAGTTCTTCATAGCTTATAAAAACCACTTTTAAACGGTTCTCCAAAGTTCTGGGCCGATTATGGATTGACTTTACTTTCTTATCGGTCACCACGCTCAAAAAGTGTAACTTGAATTAATATCAAAGAAAAAGAAATACTGCATAAATAAAATAAATAAATAATTATAATTGCATAAGTTGATACAAAATGCTATGCAATAGCTTTACCGCGGCAGTCCCCGAGTGCCACACGTCTTTTTTTTATTATAAACTAGCGACCCGCTCCTGCTTTGCACGGCTTATACGACTTTACAAAACATTGAGTTTTCTTTATTAATTGTAATTTTAATATTATCTTATTTTAGTTATGCACACGAACCTTCCAGATTTTTTTTTCTAAAATGGTGGTGAAAACCGCATTAAAATCCGTTGGGTAGTGTAGAAGAACAACACAGACAGATACGAAACGACTTTTTGACCGCCATGTCAACCAAGCAAAAACGTGCCCTCGGCGCCAAACTACGAATTCATCCTTTCGAGTCTTTGTCATCTTATGTTAATATAGATGAATCTATAGAAAGAAGTTCAACTAATATAAATAAGGAAGATTCAAGGAACATAATTAGCAAAGGAAATAAAAAAACAATGTTGTTTTATGAGCTTTATTTACAGATTTACGAGTCTGTCATGTAGTCGTGACCGTGGCGTAATGGGCACATTTTGGTTTGTCATCTATACATGACTGGCGGTCAAAAGGGTAATTGAAAGGAAAGCTGAAAAAACGTGTATTTGCGGTAAACATGACGCAAAAAAAATAACACGAAAAAAAAGGTTGGGGAAAATATGCGAATATAGAAAGAAAGAAAAAGTATTTATTGTGACTCGCACAGGAAGATCACAAACTAATAAACACACAATCACAAAAGTATAAAAAAACAGAGTCCTGTACGAGGCCAAAAGGCTACTATCTCAGCATGATGCTGCGACATTTAAAATAAGTGCCGCAGCGCTGGTATTCTGATATGAATATGTGTTAATTCTATATCATTGGATAGAATTGAAGATATAGATTATGACTACTCTACTTCGATTAGGTCAATTGGTTGCTGGCCTATAGCTACAGTCCTACAGAACATGAGGTTTTGGGTGGTTCTGATTTTTGGTACTGTAATGTCCCAGGGCAGTCAATGAAATTTCTCAGTAGCAGAGCGAAGTAAATAGTTTGTCCTACTAATTGACTGAACGACCTGCAACCAATCCACTTAGCGTGGCTATAATGCAAGTTTTATAAATATATTCGTACAATACTCGGTAATAAATCTGTCTTACCTTTCCTAGCCCTCGATTCCGGCAGAACTTTCATAAAAGTTATCGTATGTCGATTTTGTTTTTCGCGGTAGCCCGATATGGCTACACATCCAGCGAAGAACGTCAAATGCCACACGAAAGTGAAGCAAACGGCGAGACCTGGAATGTAAACAGAAATTATAGTAGTATATTGTTGGGTTATCCGGTGATGGAATCTTCTCATCATCAGCATCCAGGTGTGTATCCATTTATAACCTACATGTAACACCTAGATATTTGCTACCTACAGGATATTTATGGACTTCTTTTTTGTCCATTTTATTGCGGATAAAAAAGCCGCGCACGTGGGCCTTTTTCAAAAATAAAATTAGCCTAAGTTATTCCATATAACACGGTTATTTACCAGTGAAAGTCCCGTCAAATCGTCAATTTCGGAGATTTGCCGGAACAAACAGACATTATTAATACAGTGGCCAGCACATCAAGCTACACGAAACTGTCAAATTTATTCAAACGATTAATACTTTAAAATTTTGACGATTAAGTTCAAAATCGAATAGTAAAAAGCTGTTATTTTGACATTACAAACAGACACATCAATTTTATTTATTTGTATGGAATATATTGGTTTTCTGTTGGTTTGTATAAAACCAAAGTTCGTCAAACTTACCAGAGTACATGCAGAATATTTGCACCGACGGGAATGGAGAGAAGATACCGATGAAGAACGAGAGCATATCCGTGACGGAGGTGATCGTAATGGACACCGCTGCTTCTGACAGCATGATGCCCATCCGTTCTGGCACCGGCAGCTTCGGAGAGGCTCGTCTCCACGCCGCTAACATCACGAACGTATCGTCGATTCCAATACCTGGAACATTGCGAAACAAACTTATGAAGACTTGTCGCAAACATGTGGTTGTAATAATATTATGTGGTCGAAACAATAGGTTGTACAATGTGGTGTAAGTGGAAAACGTGACTCACATAAACCACATGTTTATAATAAAAAGGAATGATTATACCTACTACCTTCTGAGAAAGATGATAGATTTTATACTGAAATAAAACCACACCGCATTGGATGCGTGAGGTTAGAACTAAGAAGGTTAGCCTGGCTTCCCACTGAGCATGAAACTTACAGAAACTTTCTACAATGTTGATAGACCCCCCATATGAACGTTTAAAAAGAAAGATCATATTAACATTACGGCTATTTCCATTTAACATGTAGGATGTTTTAACTTACCAAAATGTTAAAACAGATGTCGCAACAACATTACGTATAAAAGTTGTTTTTTATACTTTGAAGAAACAAACTTTTAAAAACTTACTGTAAGTTATATTAATGATATTAAAAAATGTCATTATTACATGTCAACATTGCCGGTAAGTCCACGTAACGTTGCAAATGATAGTTGTTGAAAGTTTTATCTGATCTATATGAGCAAAATTGCGTCTTAATGTTTCTGGCGTTGCCGTTAGGTCTATTTAATCTACGTTCGTGTAATCTTGCTACAAGATTGCACCTGCAATGTTTATGCAACATATCCGTGCTTAGTGGGTTGTAGATATGACCCTAATTATTTGGGGTAAAATACATGCAGAAACTTACCAATCATTAAGAAGGGTGCAGCTAAATTTATACCAATGAAGGAAATGCCTAAATATACGGCGCATCCGAACGCTGCTGCCGTGGCCATCACAGCCGAGATATTGCCCAGCAAACCCAGCCATGGTTTCGAGCGAACCCAGTCGCCCATCATACAGGTTACTATAGAGAATATCCCCATGAGAATGAAAGTCGAACTGAAGAATGGTATAACGGTCCTCGTGTTCTTTTCTAGTTCGTGGTCGAGGGTACGTGAGGCGAATCGGGCGACGGAGATGTGTTTGAAGCGGCCGGTGTCTTCCGCTATACCGACTGTGTCCAGAAAGGCGTCTTCCCATGCTGCACCTCTGTAATTTACAAAGTAGAACTTATCTTAATCATTATTTTAAATATAAGTAAGAAAGAAAAATAGGTTTATTTGCCACAGAAACACGTGCATACCAAAAGATAATTAACTTGAGTAGAAAAATAAAAAAAACAAATTACATCTACATTCTAATCACGAGTACAAAACCAAAATAGTAGGCAGCTGCACGTCATGACTGTGACAAGAAGGCTTCCACTCAGCATGATGCTGTGTGAAGTACATAGAGATGAGGATAGAGATATCAAACTAGGTAGTCATTTATATAACACATTATTTCAGCCCGTTCACTCAATGTATTTCTTCAAAAACCTATCAGGAAACATAAACCTTTCGAAATATTGACCCACAATTTGTTAAACTCTCTGCCTTTCCATTCGTATTCTTGTCCAATATTACGCAGTGTTTAGTATTCGAAACGATTTCTTAAATGGTGTCAAGATCGAAGTCTATTATCTAAGTTATAGCGCAGTGTGTTTACACAAAGTTTAAAGCTATTGAAATTGAAAACAAGTCATAAAAAGCTAAATGAAGCAAAATGAGTGTAATAATGTACTAATAAGTGAACTTAGAAACGCTCATTGTTTCCTTTCAAAACATAATCACTGCTACAATCATCTCTTCCTTGTATTGCATGCAGATGCATGGCTATTCTGATTACTTTACAGTTATTTTAGAGGATATCCTCTATTACATGTTACTGATCTACGCACGATCTGCGTTCTGACTGGTCTACGATTTAGTTGTTCGTTGTTGTTTTCAGTGAATTTTAAGCATTAAAATATTTCTCACCTTCCATCCAGTTGCAATTTTGTGTCCGTTCTTACAAACCAGACTAGCTGGACAGCCGGCACGGACACTATGATGTCATCCACCACCTTCGAGCCGCCGAAGAATACCGGGAACGCATGAGCCTCCCATGTTACAGGATTAAACATTATAGGAAACGTCAGGTTTAGTTCGCCGCGCTCTACCTGTGGGAGGAAAAACAAATAAACGCTATCATTAGGCGCATGCTTTAAAATTGCGCAGTTTGGCTAAAAAGGTTTCTTTTACTTGTGCTTTAGTAAGTGTGTTTACACGCAAGAGATGCCAATGACTATTAACTGGCCAGTGACATTGAAAACTACCAGGCTGCGAAAATAGAAATCGTGCCACCGATATAATGGAGGATATCTTTAAACTCATAAGGCCTGTTTAATGTGTGCGGAAGTCAATCAGCGTTGAACAAAAGGGCTCATCAAAACCTGGACAAATGAATGTAGTATTCGTGCGCTTGCTATGATGATCATGAGTAGGTACTTAGTTCCTTTACCTTGCCGACCTTGTCGGTACGCCGGAAAAGCGCTAGGATGTAGAATGATTCTCTGCGAAGGTAATAGAGGCTAAAAGGTACTTCTCAGTGCAAAGGTAAAGGTTCTTCTAGTTCCTCAAAGGACAGTCATGTTTAGTGAAGGCAAAGAATTACAAAGAATTTCCATTAACTACACCGCGAGACATGACGAATCCTTGTGGGTACAAGATCTCTCGAGTAGGATGCTTAGAATATAAATGACTGATGACACATTGGTAATATTGTTATGCCTTCGAAACCGACTAATTGTGTGTTTTATAATGTGGTGGTTTTTATTGTAATTTTAATAACAATAGAAAGATTGCCTCAATAGTATGGGTGTAATCTTAAAGCATGTATTTGCCTAATATTGCAGTAACTGAAAGCTATACCGTAACAAAACTGCGTACGTTGCTATTTGTCATTGTTCTCTTTATGGCCAGGAGAGGACATTATGATGGTATGATGTAAGTGGGAGTGTGTTACACTGTACATAATTATGTACACATGGACCTACTTGACAAAATCTTTTTGGCCTATGGAAAAAACGTTGCATGGTGGATGTCTTTCAGAATTTTAGCATAGGTATAGCTTGGATCTTATGGTAGAATTGTGCCTGTTGGTAGATTTTGCCTGAAGTAGAATTTCTGTAAGTGCGCTTTTAGATATGCGCTAATATCAACAATGTAAATACAACATTTTGTTTTTCTTTTGGTATATTAACGAGTTTTCAGTCGTTCATGTTTTCCAAATCGCAAAAGCCTTCCGCTTTTGAGACTTGGGATACATAAGTACTTAGGGGATAATCAGAACCCAGGAAAATGTTTAGATTGCTACCTATTGATAAGTACAAGTACCTAAATTAACTGTGCAGAAGCATATACCCAATAGGTATACCCACATGAATAAAAGTAAAATTTCTTTGTTTTCCTTAATGTTCAACAATGCAAAATAGTTACAGCTTAGTGTGCGCCCTGCGGTTAAAAGCGCGTAAGTACCTACCTAATACCAATGATAGGAACCGTTATCTTATACCTATCTAACCGACTATTGTATTTGAAACTGTAATGCTTATTTGTGGTGAATCATTGAACGAACTCTGACTTGCCTTGACTTGACTCAATGTGAGAATTCAGTATGGACTGAATGTAAAGCAGCTGTCAAAAACCCATGGTATTGACGCGAATATCCTGATGGCGGCCATGTCATTGACATGGTTTGCCATTGATTGCTTTGTATTGTTCGGCAAATAAAAACAGTGGGAGTTGTCTTGTTTTATTGACTCCATACTTCCTACATTTATATTCGAAACACGAAATCAATTCGGTTGATTTGAAATTCAATAAAATCGTCGCGTTCATCGTAGTGTTCTTTTGCAACGAGATGGTCGCTGTGAAAATGCTGTAAACATATTATTTTATTTTCCACTAGCGTCTGCCCGCGACTTTGTCCGCGTGAAATCGTAGCCCGCCCGCGCTATCACTTCATTTTCGCTTAGCGTATTATTTCTGTTTTTTTTTGTCTTTTGCTAGGCTCCCTAAGGTCAAAGCGTGATGTTAAACTGCCTATTACCTTCCTAAAGAATTGGGCTATCAAATGCAAAAATATTTATATACGACTGGTAGGTAGTTCCAGACGTTAGCGCGTTCAAACAAACAAACTCTTCAGCTTTTTATCTTCTTTTATATTTATAATAATTCTTCTGTACGTCTGTATGTCCCTGAACTCCTCCTAAACGGCGGGACCGATTTCGATGTTTTTTTTTTGTTTTTTTTTTATATGCGGTACCTGTCGGACCCGGTAGGTGGCGCTGTTTGGCCAAGACGTCTGTCAGGGCCGCTAGTATTAGTATAGATTTGCAATCTTGAATGTTATGTGAGCCATGGCAGTTTTATACCTGAGGCTTTAGTGTGAGTTTATTTTAACCATCTCGAATATTAACGCATCGAGCGCGTTCAGCACTCCGATTGGTGAAGGGCCAATTAGAGGCCAATCGGAACGCCGAACGCGCTCGATGCGTAAAATCGAGATGGTTAAAAGAAACTCACACTAGGGCCTCGATAGAAGTTATTATTCTTTGCGATATGCATAAAATGTATAGGTATATTGGTTTACGAAATTTTCTTTTTTTTTTTTTTGTATGGCATCTCGGAGGTATAACCACTGGGGGTTCCTGCTCCTTAACCGGGCTTTCCTGTGGTGCCGCAAGCTCCTAACGAAGTTTACGCCTCCAGCCAGGGGGTTTTCACTATAAACTACTTATGCTAGACGACTGCTCGCTAAGGGCACCCCAGGTGGGGCTCGAACCTCGGCTTAGGGCAGTGTCGGAGGGAGCGTGGCAAGGGACCGTCGGTGGCTGGATAATATCAGGGTTCTGATTATTAATCGGGGGAGTTTGGATTACAGGCTCAGCTAAACCACATGCTGGCACATCGTTAAGCGTCGTCAAGGGACGGGGAGGGCTATTATTATTGACGATAATAATAGCGGGTCGGGGTGGGTTTCGCGCGGGACCTCTAAAGCGAGGTCGGAATTGTGATCGTGTTCGTGTTGTGTGTACTCTTCGAGCTGTACTAGTTTCCCTACGACCCTCCTGGATGAGAGTGGTGGGGTCGTCTGGGTCGGTCAGTGCGTGCCTTGGACGGCGGATCTTACTAATGCGGGAGGGGGTGTAATTGGCGGCCTGCACAACGAGAGTGTTGCGGTGGGTGGCGGCCGAGTCAAAGAAACGCTTGGAAGAGCGTTTCAGAAATTGGGCTATTGTAGGCATTCTAAGCTCTACATGGAGGTTTGTGTTCCGAACGAACCAGGGGGCTCCCGTGCATTTACGGAGGAAACGATTTTGAATGATTTGCATCTTATGGATGACATGTGATTTTGCTTGGGCAAAGACAGGACTCGCATAGGTCATGATGGGGCGGATGCACGCGGTGTACAATCGCAATTTGCACTTGAGTGACAATTTGCTATTTTCGTGGACAAGGGAGTGAAGCCTATAGAGAGCGAAGGCGGCGCGCGAACGCACCTTACTTACATGCTCAGAAAAGGAGAGGTGATGATCGAGAATGACACCTAGATATTTGGCTCGCTTCTCCCAGGGGATAGGCTTGCCGAACATGGTGACAGGTTTGGGCTTTGGGGGGATTTTTCTCTGTTTTACGAAGAGAACCGCTTGGCTTTTGTCAGGATTGACTTCGATCCGCCACTTTCTAAACCACTCACCGAGCTTGTCGGCTGCAGTCTGGAGAGTGTTGGCAATGACATTATGACACTTCCCTCTGTAGTAAACGGCCGTATCGTCTGCGAACAGAGCCAACTGAGCCTTTTTAAACTTCGGGATGTCGCTGGTGTAAAGCGTAAAAGCCAGGGGGGATATCACAGAGCCCTGAGGGACTCCTGCGCGTATGGGATGGGGGGAGGAGAGGGCTCCCTCTATGCGATAGCGAAAGGTGCGATTCGACAAAAAGTCTCGTAAGATGAGCACGAGACGCTCGGGCACACCAAGTTGGTACAGCTTGTAAATCAAGCCGTTGTGCCAGACTTTGTCGAACGCTTTCGCTATCTCAAAGAAGATAGCTCCTGTCATAAGGCCGCGTTGAAAGCCGGCGCTTATGTCCTCGACTATACGGTGGACCTGATGGGTCGACGAATGTTTGGTACGGAATCCAAACTGTTCGTGGGGGATAAGGCCCTTAGTCTCGGCGTAGTCTCTGAGACGCTTATAAATAAGCCTCTCGTAGAGTTTGCCCATGACTGTGAGCAGGCTAATGGGGCGGTAGCTCGCGGGCTCCTTCTTGGGTTTACCGGGTTTGGGAATACCGATTACTGTGGCCTCTTTCCACACTTGCGGGAAGACGTTATTGTTCATGGCTCCATTGAAGATGGTGGCCAGGAGCATTATCAGGTGGGCGGGGAACAATTGGACCACCCTATTGGTGATACCATCAGAGCCAGGGGCTTTACGAGGTTTCAGACCCTTTATGAGCTCGTGCACTTCCGCCGGTGTGACGGGAGCCAGAGGATACTCAGGGTCTTCAACGGGCGGGAGGGAGGCTCTACGTTCGACTTCAGCGTCGACCTCGTCGAGGTGAGCTTGGTCTACTGGTTGAGAGCTGGGCGAGCACTGGGCCTCTAGACTGTCGGCTAAGCATTCGGCTTTGTCGATGTCTTCGAAAGCGAGAGACGCGTCTGGGCGGATCAGTGGGGGCATTGAGGCTGAGCTACCTCCTCGGGGGTTGAGTTTCCTTTGGAGTTGCCAGAATGCTAGATGGTTCGGCTCTAGGCTGCTCAGTAGCTTATCCCAGTCGGCGTCACGAAATTCCTTCACGCGTTTACTTACAGCACGCTGCAAGTAGCGCATGTGGATTTTGTTAGCCGTGCAGGGAAAGCTACTGTACGCACGGACGGCTGCCTTCTTCTCCGTCATCAGTGCACGTACATCGTCCGGCAGTTTCCCGCGACGGTTATCCGTCGCCGGAACCTCCCTTGAACATGTGTTCAGGACAGATTGTACGTGCTCTGTGAGAGAGTCGATCGCGGTCGTCGTGTCTGCGATAGAGTCGAACTGGTCGGGGATCGAATCCAATTGGGGGGACGTGTTAGCTTTCAAGCTTTCGCCTACTCGCTTCCAGTCCGTTATCCTTTTGGTGCGCGGGGGGATATTGGGGTCGTGAAGACCTATGCGAGGGGCCATTTCTACGAGAACAGGTCGGTGGTCAGAGTGAAGCTCGTGGTGCACCTCTATAGAGACCAACCGTAGGTTGATGTTCTTTAGAAGTGCCACATCGAGCACGTCAGAGGCATGGTCAGGATTATGCGGATAGTGGGTGTGATTCATCGGGGCGATGATATCAAAATGTAGGAGGAGGCAGAGGTCAAAGAGGACTTTACCCCTATGGGAGGTGAGTCTACTATTCCAGGCTGGGTGCTTGGCATTGAGATCTCCCGCCATGATGACGGAATCACTCATGCTCAAGAGGGTGGTAAGGTCGTCGGTCAGTAGTCGATCTTGGATAGGATCAATTGTAATGGTAGGGGGCAGATAGGCTGATATTATCGTTATAGATGGGTGGCCCGTCATACCGATTCGGCAGATCGAGACTTCTAATAGGGACTTTAGGACAGGAGGGTCTATGGGCATGCAATAGAGCTCTGATTTATAATAGATTAGAGTACCTCCCAGGTGGCACCGCGACCTATCGTTGCGAATTATACGATAATTCGCAATTGACGGGTTACGGTGCCTGGGTTTTAAAAAGGTCTCTTGAATTAGGAAAACGTCTACCTTATGATCGCCGAGGAATTCGGTGATCTCTGAGTTTTGGCCGTCCAAGCCATTGGCGTTAAAATAACCTAACATTAGGGATCGGGGTTTGTTTCTAGCGGGGGACCTAGTATCCATTAAGTGGTCTAGGGGTGTTGTTCGCGAATCTAGACAATGCTTGCGTGATCTCGGGATACGCATTGTAGATTGCCTGAATTTGGTATAGGTCACCGGCGTTGGTCGCGGCGACTATCTCATCGGCCATCCTCCTCGCGCGGGGGGTGAGGAAGACCATGTAGGTGGAAGAGATCACCTGGAAGGGATCTACTTTGTTGACACCGGCCACGGGAGTGGGGGTGTGGTTAGGAGGGGGGCGCGCGTACGGAGCGGCGGCGACGGGCGCGGGCGCGGGCGCGGGCGCGGCGGCGAGGGGCGCGGGTGCGGTGGGGGGCGCGATGGTCGCGGGTCTCGATTGCGAGTTCTCGAATCGGGTTCGCGGGTCCATTAATCGGGGTATACTGGCCTGGGGGGCCTGGGGAGCGACTGCCTGAGGGGCGGGTCTAGCCTGGAGGCTTGGGAACGCCTGCTGATGGTGCAGGTAATTCCAGGGACTGGGTCTCTGGGGACTCAGTCTTACTGGTTCCAAGTAGGACGGGCATTCGCGGAATTGACGCGCGTCGGTACGCTTCGCTAAGCGAGGGGGCGCGGATTTTGGAGCTTTAGCGCAGCCACGGTAGTTCGCGGGGTGGCCTGCCTCGCCACATAGCACGCAGCTAGGTGGCTCGGTGCATAGTGCGCGGTCCTTGGGACGTTCGCATTCCGCAGTGCTATGCGAACCCAGGCACTTTACGCACCTGGGTGTCGCATAACAGTGCTTCTGCGTATGCCCGTAGAGTTGGCAACGATGGCACTGGGCAATCACGCTTGACTTGCGGGGTCTCTCGATTTCGAGACCCGAGAGACTACAGATCGATTTGATCTGGAAGATCGCGTTATGACCCTCGGAGGGTGGGCAGATCACGAGGATCATGTCAAAGGCCTCACCGCGTCGCGCGCGATGCATACGGTGGACCTCGTTTACAGGGACGTTTTGCGACCTAAGGTCGGCTATGATTTCGGAGCATGGGATCTCCCTTGGGATCCTGCGGATGACTACGCGTGTTTCCTTTTCCTCGGGGAGGCAATACGTGTGGAAAGACACGTTTTTAGAGCGAAGCATTTTGGTTAGGCTCCTGTAGTCCGTAGACGTGGGAACCGTAACCTTGATGCCGGTCTGGGTGGATTTGGCATGCGAGTAATTTATCCGGAGCTCGACACACCATTTTGATATGTCGGTCCATTTGGACTTGTCCTGGATAAATACAGGCGGTGGGGGGGGGGATTTTCTTAACGGGATTGCCGTTAATGAGAATGCGCGGAGTGGGGGCCTGCGACGTGGACGCGGACGCGGAGGGCGCAGGCGCGGCGGAGGGCGCGGGGGTGGGGACCTGCGACGCGAGGGGCGCGTACGCGGTGGACGGGGCGGGGGTGGGGATCTGCGACGCGGAGGGCGCGGACGCGGTAGACGGGGTGAGGGTGGGGACCTGCGACGCGAAGGGCGCGGACGCGGTAGACGGGGTGGGGGACGCAGGAGGGCTGAAGGCCTCTGCTTTCCCTTTCTTGGCGGCCTTTCTCTGGGCTTTCGTCTTCTTCCTCTTGCCCCCCCGTCCCGAGACTAGGCTGAAGCCTTCGTCCGAGGTGGAGGGGGAAGAGGCAGAGGACGCTGCCGACCGTGTCGTGACGGTACGGTCCGATTCTGAGTCGGAACCGGCGGGACGCGGGGTGTCGGCTCTTCCACCACTGACTGCCTCTTCTGTTTCCATGTCGGATACAGATGAGCCAGCCTGTGACAGAGGCGAGCGAGAACGCGAACGCGATCGAGAAGGAGAAGGAGAGGGAGAGCGGGGGCTATCCGTCGAGTGGGTGCGAACGGACGCCGAGAGGGTGGCAGCCGCGAGGGCTCCGTATTCCTGTCCATATTTGGACTGGAATACGGGGTCCTTTAGTACGACTCCGATCAAAAAGTCTATCAACACCGTCCCGATGACGGGGTTTTTCTTATATTCGGGAGGGGCCATGACGGTGGCGGGGAAGTTATCCCTACAACTAATATCCCTAACTCCCCGGGTGGGTTTGCCCGGGGATGAGTGAAGCCTCCCTGCCGGGTCAGGCAGGGAGATGTGTGCTAATGGTGAGCCCTAAGCTTGTAACCCGTCGCCAGTCTTATTGTGCGAACGGGGCCCTACAAATCCGGTGCGAAGGGTGTAGACACACCCTAAAGACACCGGGTGAGTAGCTGAGGAAGGAAAACTGTCACCAGAGCCGACTAGGAGACCCCCCAAGGCCGGTTAGCTCTGGGACCCGTCCAATTGACTGCCTTGCCCTGATGGGGTTCGGCGGGTGTGATTGGGTCAACACCCCCTTGGATTCGTTAGCACCGTTAGGTTTCAACCAAGGACCACGAAACTGTGGTTTTTCCCTGACGGGGTAAAAACGTGCGCAACGTTTTAGATGACAAGGTTTAAAGAAACCAATACCAACCTGTCTTGAAAAAGACAATAGTTGATATTATTGTTAGTAGTCGGACTACTATTGCAATCGTTACGACTGGGCGTAACGATTACCGGATGGCGGCGGCGGACACTTGACACGGCACGGGCGCAGCGAGCCGGAGCTGCAGCACACGACCGTTCCGAACGGTGTCGCGACGCGGAATGACCGAACAAGCGCACCGGGGCGGGCGCAGGGAGCGGGAGCAGCGTAACGACCGTCCAGGGCGGAGGTCGAACGGTGAGTGAAATTTTCATAAGTATTATTATTATTTATACGCTTTTCTGTGATCCAATTTTCTTCTTGTTTCTACATAAATAGTTCTCAAGGGCGTTCCGCGTTAAGGCTCGTACAGACTCGCGCGATATCGCGGGCGCGACAGGCACCGACAAAGAAATTGTGCTACTAGTGTCGCGTCGCGCCCGCGATATCGCACTAGTCTGTACGAGCCTTTATTGGTAGATTGGCAATTTGGAATCCCGCAATTCTACGTATTTTGATGGCTTACGGGGGTCCGGGATCATGCTTGGTCTCCGAATGTGCAGGGAATAGTTATTTTTAAACAAAACTTGAGTTTCATAGTTTAATAAACACCGTGGCATTTTAGTCGTCTTACAAAGACAGCCCACTTCATGTATCCAATGACTACTAATCATTCATGTAAAAAGAAAAGATTTTTTGAACATTAGATTATTTTTTTTTTTTTTAATTAATAATGACGCATGACATAGTTTAAAACATCCTGTTACGAGTGCAGTCCGAGCCTTGTGTTACAAGAGCGCCACGGAATGGAGCGGCGACATCTTTATCAGAGTTCATTCACTCCTAACGCAAAAATGTGTTTCTTACTATTGCAATTTTTACCTGAATTATTAATAGTCATTGGATACATGAATTGGGCTTTCTTTGTAAGACGACTAAAATGCCACGGTGTATACATAGGTACCGTAAAACGGGGTGAATAGGGATGCAGGGGTGAATCGAGACAAAACTTTAAAAGGGATTTTAACATGGAAATATTGGTTTGTTGCCAAAAAGGACTCTAATGGGTTAACTGTATTATAATTAATAATTAAGTGTCCTTGTTGGCAATAAACTACATTATTTCCATGTTAAAATCCCTTTTAGTTTTGTCTCGATTCACCCCTGCATCCCTATTTACCCCGTTTTACGGTACCCTTATTATTGAGCTAAATATTAAATTAAAATCGGAACAGAAGTAACATTAAAAGGATCTTAGCTTTTATATGAAATGCTTAAACACAATGTATCGAATAATATTGAGTCGATTTACATGATGTGTAAAAGTAATAATGTTAATCGACTTTCTTCGCTGCCCGTAGGTACGAGTACCTAAGCACTAGTATGTAGTTACTGGAGGTAACAAAGTGATTGAGAGATTCCGTTCCGCGTCAATGTAAATTGAGCCTAAAAGAATAATGTATTAGATTCGTACATTATTACAATACCTAACTGCTATGCAAGTTTACTTTGGTGCAAATTTTACCTACGACAAATTACTTAAATTGAAGGAGAACATTTTAATGTAAGTAGCCTAAGTAGGTAGGCGCCTGTTTTCAAAAAACGTCTTCAAAGAGAAAGTCGTACTCCAAAGAAATCGAAAGCATAATGTTGATGTTTACGTATGTAAATGGGACATTTCCGCCGGCGCTGGTTTCAGTTTTACTTGACACATTTGCACGTGTTTTGTTCAACCGGTAACTACTATGCACTGACCACTCTTTATTGTTTATGTAAATACTTTTATTTGTGTTTATATTGGTTGAGAAAACAATGCCACATCTAGAGAGCATACTAAGTTGTTTTTATTGACACACAATTTCATTCAGGGAATGGAATTTGTGGCTAAGTACCTAATAGAGGGGCTTATGGCTAAGTAATAATATCCGCACGGGTTATCGATCAGGTTAAGTTACGTTTACCGCGGCTGGTCCGTAGATGGGTGACCATTTCTACATACCAAGTCCCCTAGTCTAGTCCCGTGGGTGTTCGTATAAGGCGACTAAGGGGCTTACTAGAGAACGGGCAGCAGCGTTCTCTATGCATTTTTAACACCATACTGCGATCGCCAACCCGCCTGCCAAGCATGGCGATTATGGCATACCCCCCCAATTGGGGAAGGCCCATGTCCAGCAGTGGATGTCTTTCGGCTGAAATGATGATGAAGTCCCCTCCGTGCCTCGGAAAGCACGTTAAGCCGTCGGTCCCGGCTGTCATTTGTAGATCTTTTGATATTCGTTACGCGAAGTCAGAAGCCCTAAAGTCTGACAACCAGTATTACCAAGGGATACCGTATTAATTACCTAGTTATTGGGTTGTGGAGGTCAGATAGATAGTCGCTTCATGTAAATTACTTGTATTCAGCTGCATCTGGTTAGATTGGAAGCCGTCACCAATATAGTTGAGAAAAGGTTGGCAGATGATGAATTATGAAAATAGAAGTCGTGGACATAACAGCTGTTCTATTCTGTAAAAATCTCCCCGTGTAAAATTAGGTGAAGTGAGTTTGAAATGAGCTGTCATTCCACGTGATAATATTGACAGCTTACTGACTACCGATCTGAAAGTCGGCACTTTCAGATCGGTAGTCAGTAGATCTACGTCAGTCAGAGACGACTGACGTAGATCGGTGGCGCAAAAGAAGCAGCCAGAAGCAGACTATTTCATAATCTAATCTACCGTATACTGCGAAAATCAATCGGGGGCCTTACTCCCGACAGCATCGAGTTCTGAATCAATCGAATTGGATTCGAATTAAATGCCGATCCATACTCTTGAATCCGACACTATCACGGTCGTGCGGTGGTTTGAAGAGAAACTAACTTCGATCGAAAGATTCGTTAGAATATAAAAGTAAGTACTCCGCACGCACGATAGATATCGAGTTGTTGGATCAAAACTAAACGTCAAATTAGACGATATCAAAGAAGCTACTTTATTCAGATCTGTGAGATAATTACCTAAAAGGCAGAGCACTTGACGACGTATAACGACGCTGATACCTAATACTCGAACCTATGTCGATCTTGATTTACGATTCGAATTGGTTCGGGAGTAAGGTTTTAAATCGAGTTCGGGTCGAAACGAGTTCGAATCGGAAACAAAATCAAAGTCGAATCGTTTTCGTAAGGCACCTGTTTGCTGACGTGGTAATGACAGTATTCCCTCAAAAACACCAGTACAACTGATGAATTAACATTCAACAGAAGACAATCACGGGTCGACACGAGGACACAGACATGAGTAACATGTGACTAACAAATATAAATCAACTCCAGCTAAGTATTTTCTAGAATTCCGTTAGGGGGACGCGACTAACGAGCCAATGAAACACAAGATTGATATGATACGATACGTTGGTATTACGAGACTGCCATTTTGATATGGCGTTCTATGTCTCGAGAACTTGGACATTTTGCGGCTTGTTTAAAAATGACATTGTTTCCTCGTAACATACGCTGATTAACATTCCAGTTGACTTAAGTTTACCTACCTAAGTATCGCGAAGAATGTTATTGTTTGATCGAACTCTGTGATGTTTAGATATCATGAGGTTAAAATGGTTGGTTTTCCTTACCTCGCCAATAATCTTGTCCAAATTGAGAATGTCGTTGGTGAAGCATTGTCCCTCCCATCGCGCGCACTCTTCCTTATAAGTGAAGGTGTCTCCGTTCGGCATTGTCACCGTCATATTCTGTACCAGCTCGTCTAACTGTCGCAACTCCTTCCATACTTCAGTTCGCAGCATATTCGTGGTGTTGTCTTTCGCTACGATTATTACTCTGCCGAATCGCCCTGGGGATATAAAAATTGGTTTGAAACTCGTCAGCGTACAAAAAAATGTCTTCGAATATAATTTAAGAATGTTAACCCCAGTCTCTAAGCTGATTCTAGGTTATCACAATGCCAACGTTTTATGTAGGAATAAGAGTTCAACGTTTCGTTAAATAATTCCTTAGGCAAAAAATTACACCGAAATTAGTTAAAAATGCGTGTCAACTAAAATGACTAATGTAAACCGGTTTCTTGTAGACTCACGTTCCTGTGGTAAACCAATAAGCACTTGTAACTACATATGTGTCTTTTACCAACCTGCCCGCGTTATCCTTCCAACATTAAACCTATGTGAATAGTTGACTTTGAAATTTTCTTCTACTATCCTCCTCTCATATTTGCCTTGTCCACTGACGGGGGAGAACAGGTATTCTGGGTCCATTTCATAGTGTATTCTTTGGTAGCCTGTGATCATGAGTAGTGAGAGGAGAATCGGGATGATGATGAAGTAGCCTGGCTGTCTGCCGACGACCAGACCGAGTTTGTAGAAGGATCTGTTGAGGACATCGTCCACTATTGTTAGTCTGCAACCCATCTGTAACAAAGAGAAGGAGTTACATAAAGATGAACATGAACATGTCGCAGTAGGTACTTAACAAGTTCATAATTTGCACTTGTCGAGACACTACATCTACATCATTATTTTAGCTCAGTTACTAAGTGTAAGAAATCTATGACTAATAAATAATATTAAATCAAAATTGTGGTTTTGTAGTTACAACGATTTCCATTATATTTGAATGGGTTAGCTGTCCATAACTTATAAAAATAAAAACCTATTGTTTGAAATTGTGTAAACGGATTTGTCATTTGTGTTTATTTTAGCAAAGAAGTACCTACATTGATTACCTCGAAAGTGAACAATTAATTGATTTTTACCGGTTTTTAAACAAAAAACGCAGTTTAAACAAAAAACGCAGATTTAGGTTTAGCATTTGGTAAACTTAATGGAAAATTGGAAATATTTAAGCTCGCATATGATTATAAATTAAACGACATAGACGTCTTTAACACATTTTTGCGAGCGAAGCAGAAAATTGTAACCAGTAAGACCTTTCTTGTGGTAGAGAAAACCATTTACCTAAGTGTTTGATCACCGAAGTTAAACTAAGTAAGCCAAGAGTTATCAAACCCTAATATAGGTACCTACCCAATTACCTGCAAGATATTTAAATGTTGAACCGATTCGAAATCATAATAATTGCACTAATTATAGCTAGTTCTAACTGTTCAATATTACGTATAGACGCCAGCACATCAAGCTACTACAATCTGTCAAATTTCTTTAATAGATTTACAGCGTAAGGTTCAAGGTTGATTGCGTAAATTTGACAGTTTCGGGTAGCTTGACCTGCTGGCGTCTGTACATATGTGGTATAACTAGCTAAGGCAAGTTCTTCACTGGTTTGCATTAAGCGTTAAACCGCTCCCATTTTAAAATGATGGTACGAATTTGCATTCTTATAAAAACCTGTAGATTAATGACGCTTGGGTATTGAATTTACTGTCTATTAGTTAATTATAATGTATTGTGTCGAAATGTTATTAAATAACGAGCCATGTCTACGCATTTAAATTCCTTTAATAGATTTCATGTCCTATTGTCTAATGAAGGTTTTAAATGTGTTGGCAGGTAACTGTGTGTAGCATTAGAGTTGCCATTACGACTAATTATGCAATATAAATTACTAATTATTCTAAATAGTTGCATCGAGGACATGATTTATTTACTTCTTGATGTTGTAAAATGATGATCGATTGTTGGTGCGAAACGCAAAATGCACGTCCGTTCGGTTAAATTGTAGAATTAATTTTAGGAGATAGGTAATCTTACGCTGTTATATTTCCAAGGAGATTTGCTAGTTTATACGTAAAATTAGAAACCGCTTCGCCATAAAACACGAGGACAAATAACGCATTGGGCGTTCATGATGCTAGTTCTGAAACCATAGAAATAGAAATATATCTATAGCTGAAACAAATATTTCGTGCCTAGTACGGTCGTCAGCACAGGTTATAGGAAACTGTTAAATTTCTCTAAACGATTTTAAATCGTAAAATGTTGACAGTTAAGTTCAAAATCGAATGAGTAAATTTTACAGTTTGTGTTAAACTTGATATGCTGGCGACTGTACATGGATATAATAATAAGTAGGTATTCTTCTTGTTAATTGAAATGAAACGAACGGGTTGCCAGACCTTTGCGTAAGAGTGGAACTATACCTACAGGCGTATAAAAATAAATCCGATCCAGCCTGTCCCTCGCTGTTCTCCTCCAGCGATGCCCTTAGCCGAGGTCCGTACCCCATGCACTGTCGGTGCCCTTAGCGTATAATCGCTAAGTTTTTAAGTTGTATGCTTTGGCTGAAGGCCTTAACTTACCGCCGGTAAAGTAGCCTACAACCTCCTAGGAAAAACCTGCGAGAAACCATTACCTAAAAAAGAAGCGTGTACAAATGATAAATGATTTTATTTCTGTACGTAGGTTTTTACAAACAGTTTTACACGTCAATCATATTTTAAAACTAGATGAGGTCGGCGTTTCGTATCTGACTACTCTGAGAAGAAAGACCGAAACAAACTCAGAGGTCACAGTCTCTTTTAAAGTCCAGACATAATTTTGGTCAAGTCATGTGAAGACCATGTAGATTGGTGTCTGAAATGGTCTTTTGAAGAAAGAACCACACAGATTGAGTGGACCTGTCCATTCAGTGCACGCATTTGTCAGTAATCATGCAGCTCAACTCAGAACATATGGAGCTCAACGACGAACAAAAACTACCTACATAACATAAAAGAGTACCTATTACCGTCAGTACATTTAATGCTGTGGTAGTAACACTGAGACTAATGTAATGTCTCTCAATTCCGAATGATCTTTTATGTTACCGCATCATAACAGCAGGCTGCGGTTTCATAGGTATTTGCGCGGTAGGTAATTCAGCGTTTCGCTCAGAAAGCACCAAAACATCAAATCTTATCTGAAACTAGCTTTTGCCCGCAGCTTCCATCGCGTGGATGTCGATAATACCCCACGAGAACGTACTACCGGGGATTAAAAGTGCCATATGTTATATAAAGTATATGTATGCCAAACATCCAAATCGGTTAAGCTGTTTTTTCGCCAATCCAAAGATTCTAAACACTATAATTATTTTCGGCATCAAACACATTCCCAGTTTTCCAGTACACCTCGTAGCAATTACAATTTTTTTTTCTTTCTCAAAATTATGAATGTACATACTCTACCTACGGTTTTGACTTCGCTACTATTTTATTATATGTATATATAATAGATATAGATGTCGTAGTGGCAAGCTTTTCTGCTCTACATCAAGGAGTACAGTCAGTAGAGTTCAATGTCGGGAAATGAAGAACCTGCGCATAGTATATATAGCGTTTTCTGGTTTCCTGTTAATAATGGCATTTACTATTATTGTGTCGTCAGCCGATCAGATGGAAAGTTGACCTGCATCATCAAGTTGTTTGTCGAGGCATAGCCAGTATTAGGTCAAAAAAGAAAAGTTTCACCAGCATCAAAACCGTCAAAACAAAGTAAAGCAATGTTTTTTTTTTGCAGTATAATGAATTATGACAAAGTAAAGCAATATTGATTTGTTTATATTTATTTCACTTCTCATGCTCTAAAAGTACGCCAATATAGCCCTACGAAGCGGGAGTAAAGTGACCAATTTAGTCTCTAGGGAGTGAAAAGTAATTGGTTTTTTAATTTCCTTCATGTGACATAGACAAACTCAAACAGCCAGTAAATATACTATTATCTGTGGAGTGTGGACCATCTTTATTGCGAAAATGTTGAGAGTTTTAGTTCCATGTTTTTTTCCGTAAAGAAGGTGGCGCCATGTGTTTTAAATTGTTAATCTGTGACTGATTTAGAAGAAAAAACTGACCGCGAAAATTTCGGTTTTTTCGTGGAGTGTTTTGTACGGTTTTAAATAAATTTATTAAGAATGTCCAGTGACGGTGAAGAGTTTGACGACGAGCAAAGAGCAAAAGACATAATAGATAATCTTTTGCCGCCAAAATCGCGGAAGATTTGCCTAAAAACTTACGTAATATTTATTAAATGTTTTTGTACTAAATTGACTATTTTTCTCGCACTCAAAGTGAAAAGTACAGTTTGCACCTCAAGACTAAACGCCAACTTAATATGCCCTCGGTTTCATTGATTCCCTCGCACGCTCGGGAGTCAAACCACCTCTGGTATATTATGGCTTCGTTTAGTCCCTCGATATAAAATATACTCTATGTATATATTTTATTGTACACCAGATTACCTACACATTACAAAAGAAAAAAAAACTACAAAATATACAATGCGCGGGCTTATCGGGCTTACAGTATAATAAAATATAGTGGTAGCAAGTTCTTTCCTGACAAGGACGTATGAGACCTCGCAGATGCCACATGAAGCTTTCTATATAACACCTTTGAACATAATGATGGCCGTTACAAACGTTTCGTATCGAATCTCTTTCTACAATAATTTGTTGAAGCCTCGTCGTAAGCGACTATAGAAAACGATAAGTTGGTAGCCAAGTTCTACAACGTATTTAGAAAAAACCTATATTTTAGTCTGTGGTGAGCGTTCCTACAAACGTCAAAGTTACATTCATTCATTCAGTCATTTATTCCGATCATTTATATGGGATGTAGCGGTCAACGTTGTAGAAAGGATCAGATTTCATTCTAACATTTTGAACGACCAGCGGCCTAAGTCTACTAATTCACAAACGTTGCAATGGTCTCGCCATTGTATTTGACAGTGTTTGTATGGCAAATCTGTC
This sequence comes from Dryobota labecula, assembly GCA_947523025.1. Taxonomy (NCBI): domain Eukaryota; kingdom Metazoa; phylum Arthropoda; class Insecta; order Lepidoptera; family Noctuidae; genus Dryobota; species Dryobota labecula. The sequence continues at coordinate 9,399,515 of OX383292.1, forward strand.
AAAAACTCACAATGAAGAGACCATTGCAACGTTTGTACATTAGTAGACTTGGCCCCCTGATAAGTTGTAAACTTGTCTACGAATTTTCTATTCGTTTTGTTTTGACCACGTGACTTAACGTTGAGATGATGTCATTCCTATACATTTGATTAGTTTTCTATTAGCGTTATCGATTGTAGATTGTCAACTTGGCTAAGCCTACAGATGTGATGCGATACAAGCATACCCAGTCTTATAGACACCAATAACTTCATAATATTGCAAGTGGTTTTCTTGATTGGTCAATATAGATGATTTTGAAATCATTCATCGCCAGTAACTGACAGTTTGTTCTAAATGCGGTTGAGCTCGTCAATATTGCAATTAATGAAATGAGTTATATTTTTGCAACATGTCCAGTTATGAGTTACGACCTATAACCACAGCTTAACGACGTCACGGTTGGCGCAGTGGTTAAGCGATTGACTGCTGCGCTGCGTGTCGCGGGTTCGATTCCCGCACGGAACAAATATTTGTATGACCTACAAGTAGTTGTTCCGGGTCTGGCTGTTTATCAGTCAGGAGAAATTCCAAGTGTGGGGCAAAGTTAAAAAAAAGGGTTCTAACCCTAGTAGCATTTCTTGTTGGCACTCAGTTAGGCCACTTACAGAGGTAAGTGGCCCAACCAAACTCCAAAAAAAAATGCTACTAGGGAAAGCAGTATGTCTTAGAATTTTTTCTAAGTATCATGATTTACGGCGATTCTTAAAGGACCATGCAGCAATAACTGTGATTACCTATGCGGTTGAAGCACAAATGTTCATTACAGTGTGGTTTGCAACACAGAAGGTACTCAGGCACTTGCGAATCTTAAGACATGCTCGGTTATAAACCGTAATAAAACTGTTAACAGCCTTATTGGCCTGATGATAGTAAAAGTTTCTACTTAATGCGGTACTGTGTGGTATCAAACAAAAAACCCGCCAAGTGCGTGTCGGACCACGCACAATGAAGGGTTCCGTAGTTGGGATGAATTTATCCAAAGAACAAACTTATCATGTTGAAAGACATGTTTTCCTATACAGAATGTATGGGAGAACATTTTTTTCAACTGTAAATGTAAGTTCGTCGCCAATTACTCGGTAAATTGTAAAGCCTACTTAGCTTTGATAGTTTTCCTCTTAACTTCGTTATATATAGGTACTACTGCCGTGACATTTGAATTTCTAACTATAACCGTTTAGTTGGTAGAGGGGGGGGGACACTTTATCGAAAATTGGTACTTTAAAGCTTGATAAGTCACGAACGGTTTACTTAATCAAAAAACGGTCTTGCCAAACCCGTAGTATTTTTGAAAGACCTATCCAACAATATCCCACACTATGGGAAGGACGAAAAAAAAATTATCATCCCCACTTTACATGTACGGGAGGTACCCTAAATAATTGTTTTTTTCAACATTTTATTTTACCACTTTTTTGGCGTCATTAACGTGTATATTCATGCCAAATTACAACTTTCTAGTACTAATAGTTTTTGAGCTAAACCGCGGACAGACAGACAGACAGACGGACATGGCGAAACTATAAGGGTTCCTTGTTGACTACGGAACCCTAAAAAGCCCAGATGCCTTCTGCTTGAACTTCTACTGAAAAAGGTGATTTTGTCATCAGGATGGGTATCCACCTATCCTACCACCATACTCAACAATACTCCATTAGTACCTCCTTATGGAGTATGGGCGAGTTTGAAGGTACTCCTGGGGGCCTACCATGCACTCTTATAGCAGGTATATTTTCGGCGGAAAGTGAACTGTCGGGCTATTTTGTACCATGAACACATCAAACCAGCGACCGCGTGACTAAAATCGATCAGTGGTGACGTGACAAAATTTAACTGCTCCTGTTGTCCTTTTTATGGGGTACTGTGTTAAATGTTACAATAAAATACCTTCTGATATATTACAATTAAATGAAAGAAAATTTAAAACTCATATAAAAAGTACACTTTGTAAATAAGCATATTACAAATTAGAGACATGCTGGTCGTGCTCCATAGGACAATTTAGAGTCTAGACAAAATCAAACTGGTTGCTAATTTAACTGTATAATTTAGATTTTTTATGATATTAATTTTATTTTCTGTGATTAATATAAATTTAACTCACACACTGACTTATTATATGTTAATTTTTTTTTTTGGAAAATCATATACAATTTTTGTAAATATGTGAGCACCATGTACCTATCGCATTTATTAATTTTTCTGTCATTACTTCACTTTTCATTCTTTTTACCAATTGTGGTAAGTAATTTTTTATTTTTTATTTTTTTTATTCCATCGTCTTCGCCTATAAATATTAATTAATGTATACAAACTTTTGTTAACATTTAAAAAGAGTAAGTATGGAGTTTCTTGCCCCTTCTTCTCCATACATAACTACATTTTGGAAGGCGCAACTAGAATCAATTAACTATTCATGTAATTTTTGACGTTCAAAAGTGCATCTTTGTGCCTATTTGAAATAAATGATTTGACTTTGACTTTTATCTGTCCTTGTCCCTTTCTGCTATCACTAACTTGGACTGAGTTTTTTGTTTACACAAACATACGTAGTCCCCAGTCTGATAAGAAACGGTCAGTTGAAAACTGAAGTTTCTGAGCCTAAGCTCTTTCACTCAAAGCAATAAAAAAAAAAAAAAAAAACATTTAAGGGAAGGTTTTATTCACAGGAAGACATATCCTTTTGGCATTTTAGCGAAAATTTTGTCTATGAAAACTAGATTAGATTTAGTTCGAGAATATTCGTTAGATTGAGCGCTTTCGTGGAAGCAGACGAATATGTGATAAGGTGATAACCTTAAATTTTGTATTGTGATTAAAATAACAACCATGTTCACTGTTACTGTAACTGAAATATATAATATACAATCACAGTCACAAGTTTTAGTTATCTAAAGTAAAAACAAAAAAAAAACTAGTGTTTTAAGAAAAACCGTGAATAATCTGTCGTGCGGAGGTCGCCTCATGGCCGCTGACTTTCTTTGCCAGACTTGTTGCGACATTGAGTCGTAATCGTTGCAGCAACCGATAATTTACCTTTTAATATTACTAGTTCATACAATTATTAGGATTTGGGGTCATTTGGGTTCTATGATTTATTGAATGACCTGGCTTTATAGAATGTTCTGCAGATGAAATGCCAAACTAATCACAAATGATGATGGTGATTCAAAGCCGTGACAAACAATGACATTGGCCATATCAGAGGCAACGTAAAATTATGAATTTTCCAGTGTTGTAGTCGTGCTATTTGGTATGAATCATAGTTTTTTACTCATCAGGTCACAAGCATTTCGTATATGTATTTTAAATAATGTGAATTTTCAATTATTTTATAATAATGTCAGCGTAATTTCGCATGGATATACATGCATATTAATCACGCCGACAAAGTAGTAAAATAAAATCATGAAATAATAGTTATTTAGGGTACCTCCTCTATATGTAAGTTAGGTGTTTTTTTTTTTTTTTTCGCCTACCCTTTGTTGTGGGTTATTGTTGAATGGCTCTTTCAAAAATTTTGCGGGTTTGTGTTGAGCCGTTTTCCATAATTCCTTCTCAATCACGAGCTAATATTTTTTTAAAGGAGTGGCGCTAGTGGACCCTTGTATGCCCTCTTAAGCAAAGCGGTGTATGAGAAGGACGAGTCTGGAACCAAAATAGAGTACATTACACAGCATCGTACCTACATATTTGAGTGTTGTTATACAAGTTCAATATATGCATGATTGTGATTAATTGGCAGAACTTTGGAAGAATACCGTGTTCGTCAGCTTAAAGGCTCCTACAAACAGGCGCGACACAAAAGCACCGCGTGTCGCGCGACGAGCGGTGCCTTTGTGTCGCGCCTGTTTGTAGGAGCCTTAACGTATATCAATCGGCAACTATGTTAGGGTTGACTTCCAGTCTAACCAGAATGCCAGTATTTTACATGGAGCGACTGCCTATCTGACCTCCACAACCCTGTAACTAGGTAACACGATACTCCTTGGTAGGACTGGTTGTCAGACTGCCAGCATAATTTATTTCCAAGAACTAAGGAAGAACTGCAGTGCTATTCTGTAAAAATCTCACCGGGAAAACTCAGGTGAAGTGAGCAGCAATACACAGTGTCAATCCCTAGCATCAATGGAATGACAGCTCACTTTACCTAAGTTTTCACCGTGAGATTTTTAAAGAATAGCACTGCAGGAAGGTTTGGAGGTATACCCTCCATACCTTCCTGGAAGAGGAATAAATGCCCACCATGGGCAGATAGCATATCAGTTGTTAAATACCTAAGATAATAATAATATATTCATAGTATTTTTTTAAAGCACATGATATTTTTTATAGTCATCTTATATGGCTTTTTTACAATTATTATTATTATTTTGGTTTTTAAATATTATTTTTTTAGGTTAATACTTGGTGTTTTCAGAATCTCACGGGTGTGAACCAAGGTGAGATTCTAGTTATTATTTTGAGAAGGTAAATTGCTCGGTACTGCTGTGAAATTATTATCCAAGTCGAGTAGAAAATCTTACTATGCGGCAGCTTTTTGTAGTGTTACGTATGTATATTTGTTATTATTATTAAAAGCCTGTTCTGTGATCCTTTTTTACAATGTTGTATATTAACAAAGACGGAAGACGGTCGCACGATCAGATGACTGTAATATTAAAAATTCTTAGAGGGATTATAGATGTTTCTAATCTGCATAATGAAATCTGCAATCTATTTGTCTCAGACAATTACTGTCGTGGCAGAAAGCACCGCTTACTAGCTGTTCCAGCTTGCCGTACTGTTGCACACTCCAAGTCACCTATTCCTCGGACATTAGCCGCTATTAATGCTCTCCTGAACTCAAACACAGATTTTAATATGTTTGTGAATGAATGGAAGATGATACTTTCGGAATGTTTGAATTTTTGTGAGAAGAATGCATGACTGTGTTAAATAAATTATAATAATATATATTTAAATAGTGTAATTGGCTTCAGCCGTTCTATTTAAAATAAATAAATAAACAACAAACCTATTAGAAATAGATATTATGCAAGTTTTATCTTTTTCTAAATCTAGATCGTAGAATCTAAGGTAGTTAGGTAATTAGATACGGCCTTATCCGCTGGCCTTACCTTAGTTTCGAATAATATAATAGGCGTTAAGAACTAATAGCTGCAATTGAAGCTACTAACTAAAGCATTAAGTATCACGTTAAGGTAATTCAGAGAAGAATTTAGCATACAGATATCAACATACACATAGCCACACCATTGGGGTCCATAACACGGTGTTCCAGGCTGAATGCTTGGGTATTTCTCTAGCCGCCTCAGCCATCATGGCCAGGGAAGTTAAGGACCACTCGATCCGCGTACTCTCAGACAGCATGGCTGTCCTGCAAGAGCTAGATAATCACACTGTTGACTCTGGGCTAATATAGGAGTGCCACCAGCGCTTCAACCAGGTGGGTAGCCTTAACAAAATAACCATTCAATGGATCAAAGGACACAGCGGTTGTAGCGGATGCAGCCGATGAGCTTGCCAGAAGGGGGTCGAGCATGGCATCAGTGGGTCCTGAACCCATCATACCACTGCCCTTCGGGTACTTACGCACTCTGGTAAGGAAACGCACCAGGTACCAACATCACAAACTATGGTCGGACCAAGGTGAGCGCAGGCAGGCTAAGGAAGCACTCTACAATTAATGGCCGCCTCAAGAAACAGGTTCTCCGACTAACTAAATAACAGCTGCGTACAGTTACAGCAGCTATAACTGGCCACGGGTCATTTAATAAACACCTCTTTGTTATTGGAGTCACAGACAGTTCGCTGTGCGGGGCCTGCATGAAGGACGACGAGACAGCAGGGTAGTAATAAATACTTTGGTAACCCAGGTACCCTACGTGAGATTGTCAGTAACATCAAGGCGTTGCTGAGATAGTGGCCTCTTTGGCCTCGCACAGGTTTACAATGTAAATTTTGTTAGTTTTAAATGCTCATGTTTTATTTTTTATTGTTTGTATTTCTTGTGCGTGTCCCAAATAAAACATTTTTCTTTCTTCTTTCTTTGCTGGCCTTCTTTGAGGAGTTGGGGTGGACCGAATAATCGATATTCCCATTTGTACGCAAAATCCGCGCATTGACGTGGAGTTGCGGACATCATCCCGTATTACCTATTACTTAGCATATATATCTACAGATAGAAGCAAAAATGCAATATTGTAACGGGAATGCCCTTATTATGGCGAGCACTGGTAGGCTGGAAGGTCGTGAGTTCAAAACCTACGGTATTCATTATTGTCTTCTTCTTTTGGAATCAAAGTAATAAGAAGAAGACAAATACAATAAATTTGTTATACCCAGTAGGTAGCTACGTTAGCCGGACGTAAAGAATAGCACCACCCCATTTCCTCCCGTGGGTGTCGTAAAAGGCGACTAAGGGATTTTTACTAGAGAATGGGCAGCAGCGTTCTCTATGCATTTTTAACACTATACTGCGATCGCCAACCCGCCTGCCAAGCGTGGTGATTATGGCAAATTACCGGGGGGTAACTTGCCATTGCAAACGAGGTTTTAGGGGAGGCCTATGTCCAGCAGTGGACGTTTTTCGGCTGAAATGATGAATGATGAGCCACGTTAATAGCAGAGTCAGTGGCGTTTATTAGATCCTTAAAAGTTCAGGTCTATGGACGCTTAGGACATTCCAGCAAGTAAGTCATGTTTTGGACAGCACCTCACCCACATTGGGTATCGGACAGGTTTGTTATCCCCATTTTGCAAGTGGTATTTACAGCAACTATTGTGACAGTGAAATTATTTCCGAGTGACACCATAAAGATAACATTATAGAGGTATGAGGAACAGGGTGTAAAGTTCATCCTCTATAGAAAAGGGAGGATCCTTCGACCAGACGGGTTTCGTGTCTGGTGGGCAACTGCCCAACGGCTGATGTCGGGATGTTGTATATATGCTAGTCTTGCGATAAACTCTGATTGCGCGATGAAGGAATTAATGAGGATTTGTCAAGTCAGGTCTTTGATACGTAGTTCGCATGTGGCGTTGTAGACAACAACATCACGCCCAGAACAAGAAAAGTGCAACCTAAATCTTAAAAAAATAAAACGGGAATGATCTTGATTTTTCAAAAGTTTCTTTACTTTTAGAGAAGGAACTTGCTCCAGGTTTGTCAAGTGTAGGATTTTTCTTAATCAGTTATGTAGGCAAATCAATTTATGATGCAAGACGCAAGACGGTCGCGTGATCAGATGACTGTAATATTTAAAATTCTTAGAGGTATCTTATAGATCTTCCTGATCTGCATAATGAAATCTGCAATCTATTTGTCCCGGACAATTACTGTCGTGGCAGAAAGCACCTCTTACTGGCTGTTCCAACTTGCCGTACTGTTGCACACTCCAAGTTATACCTATTCCTCGGACATTAGCCGCTATTAACGCTCTCCTGAACTCAAACACAGATTTTGATATGTTTGTGAATGAATGGAAGATGATACTGTCGGAATGTTTGAATTTTTGTGAGAAGAATGCATGACTGTGTTAAATAAATTATAATAATATATGTTTAAAAAGTGTAATTGGCTTCAGCCGTTCTACTTAAAATAAATAAATAAACGATAACAAGGTAAACGGGAAAGCATTTCAATAACTCATTTGTATTGACGTATTCTTCTCGTGTGTTCTATTTATGATTACAACTTGTATTTATTACTACCTACAAGGATTATAGATGCAAAATTAATTCATAGTTAATAAGGAATTAACCTTCTACTGTAGTTTACGAGTGTTTTTATAAACAGGTAATTACCATACGATGCATTTCTTCTACAAATTTCTATGTATGGTAAACACAGTTTTACATATACTAAGGACTCAACTTTAACTGAATTTAAATATTAGTCTATCACTACCAACGAAGGCTATGCTTGAAGTTTCCCTACGTGATCGAATCAGAAATGAAGAGATCCGCAGGAGAACCAAGGTGACCGACATAGCTCGAAGAATTGCCAAACTTAAGTGGCAATGGGCAGGGCACATTGCTCGCAGAAATAGCCGTTGGGTCCGAAAGGTTCTGGAGTGGCTACCGCGTACTGGAAGACGTAGCGTAGGAAAGCCTCCCACAAGGTGGACTGATGATCTTGTGAAAGCCGCAGGAATCCGCTGGATCCGGGAAGCACGGAATCGGTCAAGATGGCGGTGCTTAGGGGAGGCCTATGTCCAGCTGTGGACGTCTTTCGGCTGAAATGATGATGACTGGTCGATCGCTCAGGTTAAGCTACGTTTGTCGCGGTTGGTCCGTGGATGGGTGACCATCTTTACATACCAAAACCCCTCCGTGTCTCGGAAAGCACGAGATTGAAATAAATTACCATAGGGATTTTCTCGGTGCTTGAAACCGAGAAAATCCCTATAGTAATTTATTTCAATTGCAATTTTACCATATTTTCCTTAAAAACAAACCTAAACGGTAATTATTTTGAACCTGATTAAAAAACATAAATCTGATAAGTATGTATGTAGACCATCGGTGTGGACCTCCTTGACCGACCGTACGCTACCTTTCACTTATAAACACTTCATTTATATATGAAGTGTAAAACTTTATGAAACACTGACTGGTCATAACTCGGTTATAGTATACAAAAAAGTTAATAGATGAGGCTGAATGTGTGTCACTGGTCTGTGCCTCAATTTTTTTATGAAGTTTTGAAACATTAATTTGAACCATCAATTTAACCATCAATTTATATAATCAGCCTATATTGTTCTCACTGCTGGGACACAGGCCTGTAGAGGGAGTAGTCTAGAGGGCACTCCCTCTAGACTACTCTCTCTAGACTACTCCCTCTGCAGGCCTGTGTTCAGGCTGTAATGTACCACGTAGGCCCACTACGGGTTGGTAGATGTCACATATCTTAGAACTTTTGATTCTAGGACATGCCGGTTTTTTCACAATGTTTTCCTTCACCGTTTTGAGAGCAGTGGTGATTAAATTATTTACACAAAGTAAAGTGCCTGCCTGGGTTCGAACCCACGACCTACAAACTCGTAAGTCGCGGCCGTTACCAATGGGCCACCAGCGCTCAATATATATGTGTTCATAAGTAATTATAAATATATAAAAACTAAGTTCGACTAACACTTTATCATAGACAGAACTGCGATATGTTTTCAGAAAGGAATTTCGGCCAAACGCGAATACAGCCTAATGGAAATACTTAAGTCATGTCGTATCGAAGTTTCGTGTTTTCGATGTTCGTTAGAATTTAGTCAGTTTCATAATCAATAACAATAGGCAGGTGTTGGTAAGAAAGTCTTTGTTTTCTCGAGCTCATGCCAAAAACCTTTGCTTCACGGATCTCCCCAAGACATAAGGAAAGGTTCAGATTTATTGAGGACAAACTCTACTGTTTGGAGTGTTTCGCTTAAGCAAGGTATTACCATCCAACTTTCGCAGAAAATGGTTTTGCACAAGCATTTTCCCGTTCGGACAAAAGATATCAACGCAAAATCATCCATTCAAACTAATTCAAATGAATGTCGCCGAACATACCTAAGCATTTGCACTTATGTATACAGGAAAAGTTTTTAATTAGTGCGCAAATTTTGACAAATTAGACTTAAACGTGTTTTATTATACACCTATTTCTTATTTTGATAATGTCTTAGTACAAAAAAATTAAGTTATCGTTAACGAAAGATGTTTATTTTGAAACTGGTATAATGGATAAGTACTCGTCGCGAAACGCACTGGCGAAGCGTGGTCTGTGAGGCGGAACGCAGTAGTAGGTACCTATCACCTGTGCCCTCGCCCATTGATATTATTACGAACAGATTGTATCCATATTTTGCTGATTTCAAGTGGAACAACAAAAAAGTATTGATATATAATGGAAATGTTTTATATTACTGACACTGAACCACAAAAAAAAAACTGCGCGGTTCAAAACTTATCCTGTATATTATCATGACAAATGTTTTTCACAACACGTTTTTAAAAACCAATCACTTGTAATAAATTTGAGCCAGTAGTCATCATACCCAATGTTATATAAACGTATGTTAATGAAAAAGTAATGTTATTAAACGGAATCAGTTCAAAAATGTGTAAACGATAACATGAGTAGGTAACATCGTTAATATGATTCTTTTGAAAAACATTAACAGTATTGGAGTACTAGCTATTGATCACTACGGTGGCTTACGTGTCATACAGATGTACCTACCTATTAGGAAAATAGGGATGTGTCTTGGGTAAAAAAAATGTTTTTAAACTGTTTAGTCCGTCAATCAGATAATAAAAAATATGAGATACGTATGTACGAGTAAGGTACATTTAAATGATAAACTGATTTGAATTCAACTTGTTTATTGATAATTACATAAATGATCGACCCGCGGCGAATAAGTCTTTTTCATGTTACCCAAAACAGTGCTATGCAACTACTGATCACTAACTAAAATATGTATATTTTATTCATTCGCTGCGCGTCGATGTCAGCATAAAATTGATACAATTGATTGTTTGCTCATACAACGTATTTTTTTGCTTTATCATACCAATAAAAAATGGCTAAGATAAAACACATTAAACTTGGGGAGTGAGGGCTCGCTACGTCACAGCTACGTATAAAATCTACTGAGAAGTGACGTCATGCCACATTTGAACTCAATGTATCGCCGTAATGTTTAGATTACGTAAAAAAATAAAAAATACGTGTCCAATATTTTTTAATAATCTACATGACGGACAAAAAAAATTTTTTTAGTCATCATCCCTATTATGATAATCTAGGACGTTTAGAGCCTGTCGATTCCGGGTAGATATGAAAGCTATGAAGGTGGTTAGCTAAACTTAATTTTGATTTAACAGATCCAATCGCAGAAGGTACATTGCAAAACTGGTTTTTGGTTTCACAACTCTGTTAAGGTGGTTCCGCTGCGCCATGTTAGCTAACCATGTTAACTCACTGTTAGCTAACCGTTTTGAGGGGGTGGCCTAACATTTTTGTAAGCAAAACCTTTTACTAACGTGTTTTGTTAGAAAAATTGGCGCAGCGGGGGCTTTAGTCTGATTGCTTTTGAAACATTTTAGGTAACAGTTCCCAAATTGCGTTAGAATCGAATCATCATCATCATCATTTTAGCCGAAAGACGTCGACTGCTGGACATAGGCCTCCTCCAATTGAGAGGGGTTTGCCATAATCGCCACGCTTGGCAGACGGGTTGGCGATCGCAGTATGGTGCTAAAATTGCATCGAGAACGCTGCTGCCCATTCGAATAAAATCGTATATGTAGAATCGAATAAATATAGGTAATAATTTTGCAGAGGAGATTTGGGGTTTCGAAGAAGTTCCTACGGACCTTTTCGTGTCTAAATAAGAAATAAGTAAATATTGAAATTATTATCATTAAAAATATTGAGTTGACCAGTGACCGCCACGGGCGTGAAAGACATTTGTACGTCACTGACGTAGGTAATGCATTCTCTACTAATGAGGTCATACTAAGCGGTAATTAAGAAAGGATAGTAAAAGACAGCAGGTACGTACAGATGAAAATAGTTTGCATAATAATCTTATAACGTAATTATGTAAGAGGTTGTTACTCTTTAGCACAATGGAATGAGTCAAACCGCGCTGCATAGAAGGTTATGTCGAATACGCGAGATGACCTGATGAGATTGCGTTTGTGAATCGTTTTGCTAGAATGCGTAATCTTTATTTACGGGAAATTGCCTGGTATCTCATGCAAATACGTTTGAGCTGGGAGTAGTTGGAGATTTGTGGGTTAGAATAATTGATAAAATAAGGTAGAAATTTTATTTTTGGTCAGAATTGGACTTAAACATTTTGGACTTTCGGGAAAAGACGACTATAACCCGGCGAAAATAAGTCCACTCAAAGTAAGTTGCCGAATGATTATGCATTTTGGAGTTAAAGAATATCGTGGTTTGGGACACACTTGACCCGAAGTATTAAGGTTAAAAAAAAAACCCCAGACATTTAATTCATGGATCCATTTAGAGCGACCAAAATTACCTAATATCCTCTGCATCAGAAACAACACAAATAGCGGAATAAACATACTTTTCACCTGCAACTTGTTTTCTATAAATTATGAGGTATTTAAGTAAGAAGTAAATAAATATTCGCAACTACTAATAGAAGTAGATTGCAGTCGGTGTTGTGAAAGTGCGGCCCGGTCAACGGCTCTTTACCTACGTAGTTTACGTCATGTGTCAAATGAATCGTGCGCAGCGGTGCGCGATTGTCCTGCGTTTGTTTTCCTTCAGTAGATAATAAAACAATGATTGACATACGTTTAATGCTGATGAAGAAGAAGAATGATAGATTATAATTGTACGGTCAGCTGCAGAGAAATCTCACCCCCTAGCAATGAATAAATACATTGCTAGGGGGTGAGATTTCTCTGCAGCTGACTGTACAAGGATCTTTTGGCATGTGGCCAAAATTGGAACTAACGCCTTCATCTTGCATTTTGTATTCAATTTCCATGGAATTATTATGTACTATTCAAAGAACTATAATTTGCCATGGAGCGTTCCATGCTTGGCGTAAGGCGTATAGACCGAGTCTCAAACGTCGAGATTCGCAAATGTACGAAGGTTTTCGATTTCGGAAAACGAGTTTGGGTACACATATGAAGTTGGGCAGGACACCTGGCAAGGCGCAGTGAGGATAGGTGGATAAGGCAGTGACCGAGTGGAGTCCAAGGACTGAAAGAGGAAGTGTCAGTCGCCCAACGGCGAGATAGGCGGACGACATTGTTGCCATCGCGAGTAGAACCTGGATGCCACTGGCACAGGAGCGTGAGTGACATGAAAAGAGAGGCCTTTGCTCAGAAGTGGGTGAAGTCGGGCTGTGGATGATGTGATGATATTTCAAAAATGTTCACCAACAGCGCCCCCTGTTAATGAGTTTCAAGCACCTAAAGATCCGTGTAGCACTGTACTATACAGGGTCATTGGTTAAACACTAACAACCTTGCAGGGCTGTCTTACATTGTCCGCAAGGGATACCGTGGCCCTGGTACACATCAGGCAACTGAAGGAACACGGGTGGGTTTTAGTCAGTAAAAGTCTGACATGCCCTCCCGCTCCTTCCAGAGCGGGAGAAGTTATTTGATAATTTCCCACCCAAAAAGAAAAAAAGGACTGTATTACTAAATCATAAACAACAACTTTTGTTCTATTGAACCCTGTCTTGCAAAAAAGTAGCGATGTAGACAGACTTGTAGATGATTCTTTATAATTTATTTATTTAATACTTCAAGCACAGAAATGTACAAAGGCGGACATAATACCATAGGCATTTTCTACCAGTCAACCTTTAGGTGATGCAGAGAAAAACAGTGGTAGGTGCAATTACGAAAAATCTTGGAATAATTACTAAAAAGATACTTACAAACTATAAATATAATATACATATACCAATTCCCAATTTCTATATAAATACAAGCACAAATAAACATACATAAATACACGAATATATACTAAAACAAATAAGACAAACAATGGGAAAACATTAACGTTGTGATGATACTGCCAGCTTCTTACGAATGTGCTCGCGAATTTTCACTTTAATAATCGGCTGGATAATCGGCTGGCTGCCATCCTGGTTTCCAGAGGGAGCGCATTCCACAGAGAGATAGACTGAACGAAGAAGGAAGAGTGAATAAAGTCTGTGCGGTGAGTGGGACATTGAAGAAGGCGATTATTTGATGATCGTAGATTTTTATTGTGGTTGACACAAATGTACTGAAAGTGGGGGTTAGATAACTAGGGGAAGTGGGAGAGTTAAGAAATGAAAACAAAGTAGTCAGCGCCCTTTGCTCTCTGCGCTGGCGTATGGGCAACCACTTTAGAAGCGGCCGATGCGCAAAGACAATTTAATGAGGGGCTTGTGGCTAAATAATAACAGCCGCTCGGGTCGATCGAAGGTTAAGCTACCCTTGCCGCGGTCGATTCGTGGATGGGTTACCGTCCATTACATAACGAGACCCGTTGGTCCCGGCTGCTATTCGAAAATCTTTGACAGTTGTTGCGGATAGTCAGAAGCCCTACTAGTCTACCCAACCCCTATCGTGTTACCCAGTAACTTGGTTCTGGAAGTCAGATACGCAGTCGCTACATGTAAAATATTGGTATTCAGTTGCATTCGGTTAGGTTGCATTCGACTGGAAGCCGACCACAACGTTGTTGAGAAAAAGCTAGAAAAATTGTTTTTTTTTTTTAAATCGTTTTCTGACGTTAAAGAAAAAGAGAAAAACAATACAATTGCAATTTAAAAATAGATTTTCCTAAAACAAGAAAATCATAGAAGGTAGGTACTTGATTTTAAATTGTTCTTGAATGCATCGAGACAATCTCTGTCTTGTCAATTTTACGGTCTGTGTAGTTACAAAACGAATTTTCAGTCTATCTTAATCGATTAAAACGGTTAGGTATTGATTTCATATTGGAAAAAATCTGATTAATGGTATTTGACTATCGATGTAACCTACCAAGAAAAAATTGGTATATTGTAAGTAACGTTGTTGTATATAATATTAAAACTATGTTATATGTAGGTAAATTTAGTATTTACTACTTTGTTACCAAGAACACATTTTATTTTTATTTATTAAACCATGACTCACTAAGGCCGCTTTCCGAATTGGCTATAATCGCTCACAACGCTCACATCGTCTCACATGCGTTCCGATTTAGATATTACGATTATGACAGCCGAGGGCTGTCAACAACTCGGAACGCTCGTGAACGCGCTCACGGTGCTCACGCAATGTCAAAACGATATTAGAGTATTTCTCTGTGTATACACCAAAAATTTGTTCTTCTTAGGTTAGGTAGCAACTGTAGCCAGAAGAACAATTTTGAAAATGCCACGATACGATAAGATGCGACTCAAAACAAAACAGCCCACTGTCATTTTTGACAGCGCTCACGGCGATATTAGTAAAAGGCATGGTCGGCGTTATCGCAAGATGGCGAATGTCATGACGTCATCTATGACGTTATCGCGCTCACGCTAATTCGGTACGGGTTTTAGCACGCGAATATCGATATTATCGCAACTCGGAACGCAGGGTAAGATTCAAGTCTATCAACTTTCTACAAATTACTTATACAGTATTTATTTATACGTAAAAATGAGATCACCCATATTCCGACCACCGAGAGAATGCTTTTTTAACACCTTTTAGTTGTATAAGATTTGGAACTATTAAAATTTAAATTCGTTAACGTAACATAGGTACGTCAAATATTAACGATTACATTATGATGTTTAAAGTACGTCAAATACAAAGCGTTGTTTCACTGAATAAAAAACCGATCGTCAAACTTCAAATGTCGAAGAATAAAATGACGTTAAACAGTGGGTCACTGTAATCGTTATTTTTTAACGAACGTCAAGGGCATAATTTTGTGAAACAACGGTTTGACGATAGTTAGCGCCGTTTATGACGGATACGCGTGCGTCAAGTGTACGTGAAACAACCCGCCCTTATTCGTTTGTATGTAACTGACAGGTGCCAAAAAAGCATTCTCTCAGTGGACGGAATATACTGTAGATAGGTACTTTGTAGGTACAAGGTAGTCTTACTTTACCTACTTAGGTCGTAGGTACCCAGGTGGAATATAATATATTATGTTTTGTTGACAATCTTGACATCATTCATAAACTGGCATCATTATTCTGCCCTACGTGCCATACCTTACCTATCTTTTCGACATTGAATATAATAGACATTTGTCGCATTTTGACCTTTAAATGACACCACTTTTCGGCATTTTCTCACCCTGACCCGACTCCAAATAGCTTTGTGATTTCAGTCACTGTTATTTTAACACCATTAATATTTTTTCAGCATAAAATGTTTGACTAATTACAAGTTAGAAGTCATTGTCAGACTATGAAGCCTTGACACAAGTTGAAAAAATCGACAGTAGTCGATCGTAGACTATAAAACTCGACAGCGACACTTTCGCAATTTACGTATTTCTTACGGAATTGCGAAACGGTTGTAAAATTATAAAAGCAGTTATTTTTGTACATAAATTGCGAAATTGTGTTAGACCATGCAAATATTCGACCAGCAGCTTGTGGAGACCTAAAACGCAAATAACCCTAGTAGCATTTTTGTTGGCGTTTGGTTGGGCCACATACCTCTGAAGTTGGCCCAACTAAATGCCAACGGAAAATGCTACTAGGGAATATATTATGTCAAAAGATGATGAGCAGTAGGTAATGGCCATGACTTCCGAGTTGTAGGTCGTACTTTTACTTTGTTATTTCATTACCATTGCTATTATAACGGTGAAGAAAAGTATCGAGAGGAAACCGGCTTATGTATAGAATCAAAAATTCGAAGAAATCCATGCGGGCGAAGCCGCGGGCAAAAACTAGCCAATGAAGGGTGAGTTTGGTGAGTGTGTCGTGTGGTGCCGCACGTAAACATTAGCACCACCCCATTTCCTCCCGTGGGTGTCGTAAAAGGCGACTAAGGGACTTACTAGAGAATGGGCAGCAGCGTTCTCTATGCATTTTTTTTTTAACAGCATACTGCGATCGCCAACCCGCCTGCCAAGCGTGGCGATTATGGCAAACCCCCCCAATTGGGGGAGGCCTATATCCAACAGTGGACGTCTTTCGGCTGAAATGATGGTGATGAAGGGTGAGTTTTACCGTAATGCAAAATTTTCATGAAAATCCGTGATGAGTAGGCACAGACTTTTTTGTACGTGACTGTAGGTACCTATTACCTTGTGGGCGTGGCTAAGCTATAACAGCCGCACGTGTCGATCGATCAGATTAAGCTACGCTTGCCGCGGTTGGTCCGTGGATGGGTGACCATCATTACATACGAAGACCCCTCCGTGCCTCGTGAGGCACGTCCCGGCTGTCATTTGTAGATCTTTGACAGTCGTTACGGGTTGTCAGAAGCCCGAAAGTCTGACAACCAGTCTTACCAAGGGGTGTCTGAGATCAGCTTATACTGGAAAGTTATAGCTTGAAATGTAGCCGTGTGTACCTATTACAAAAGATAAAATATGTAGGACTGTAAGTACATAGTTACACACGTACTTGAATGTACGATTAAATATAATAGCTTCTGTATGTGTTAATTTTTCGTACAAACAATTTGGAACTCCTTACCACTTAGTACACAGTTTAAATGCTATTGTTAATTACTAAACGCCTTATTGATTCAGAAGATAAGTATTGGGGTTAAACAAACCTAAACGTGAGTAAATAAACATAATATTGACTATTGACACATCATTACAAATGCACAGTTGCTACTTATACATTGTTATTGTATACATATCGTAGTAAGAAAGATATTACATCTAATAAGAACACAACAATAATATTGTTACGATATTAAAACACCTGAAGACTAGTGACATCCACACAGAGGCCTTTTTTTGTTGGTGGGTTCACAAATAACTTCTCCCGCTCTGGGCGGAGCGGGAGGGCGTGTCAGACTTTTACTGACTAAAACCCACCCGTGATCTATCAGTTGCCTGTGTGCCAGGGCCACGGTATCCCTTTTGGACAAACCCGCAACCCTGGCAGGCACCGGTCCTGGCGGACCCCGTCAGTGTGTGCTGACATCTCTTTGAGGCGCGCGTGGAACACAACGCGCCGTCGACCCGGGCCTGGTCCTTACCGGACGGTGAGCTGCCCATAGCTCGCCGTCCGCTCATGAGACACCTGAACTTTATCTTTGGCAACTGCGATGTCTCTGGTATTGCAAATGGCCACAGGTGAGGGTGATTTACCATTAGGTAGCACGCTTGCTTTGATTGCCTTGCCATAAAGTAGCTACATAATCTATCCAAGCAAGATGAAACTTTATAACCTAACAAGTTACAACGGTATATTCCCGCTGTCCCCACCGCCCGTGTCCCCATAAATGGTAATTCACATAAAATGGCGAAACTAAATTAATGTTCTATTTTCTTTTATCGACACCCATGCTATAAATCCTCTATAAAAGTTTCTGAAACAGTTAGCTTATTGGCAACATTAAAACAACCGGTGTCATAGTTACCATAATATCATCCAAACAAGTGTTATAATGTTGTACTAAATTTCATTATGCAACTCCTTCGCGTTTTCGATCCCTTCCTTACTCATCAAATAGCCACATTTAT
The DNA here is from genome assembly GCA_947523025.1 of Dryobota labecula. Taxonomy (NCBI): domain Eukaryota; kingdom Metazoa; phylum Arthropoda; class Insecta; order Lepidoptera; family Noctuidae; genus Dryobota; species Dryobota labecula. Next base: position 9,417,744 of record OX383292.1, read on the forward strand.
GAATTTAAAAAAGAAAATATTACTACAACAGCGCCGTAATAAAAAATAAAAAAAACTCGAATTAACATTCGAGTTCACCTCGCATCCCGCCATTTTTTTTCGATATTAGTATTGCAAAAATTTATGTTTATTGTTTACAAAAATGAGTGATACAAGCTTTGATAACACACCACCAGATATTTCTAATGCAGCAAAGGACATTTCTAACCAATTATTACCAGAAAAGTCTAGAAAACAGTATGAAAAGGCGTACTTAGATTTCATAAATTGGAAAATATCAAAGAGTAGGCAACATGGGTGTAGATGAAGTCTTGTATGCAACTGTACATAATTAGGTATTAAACACTCATGAGATACTATTATCACACTCGGCTTCGCCTCGTGTGATAAACCCACATTCGTGTTTTGATACACCTTATTATACAACAGTTGCATAAATAACTATTAAGTACTGATTTTAGAAATAATAATTAAAAATCAGTACTTAAAAGAAAATGGAACCTTTTTTTCGCCATTTTATGTGTAATATAATATGCATACCTACCATTATTGGGGTCACAACGCACTTAAGCAGTTTTCCAACAGCAACTTATCAAATATAATAACAGGTTTAATAACTAAATTATGTAAGATTAGGGTCATAGTGTCATCTGTGATGTTACCTCGTTCCTAAAGAATGGCTAGGGTTGTCAATGTTCTTAATACGCGTTTCTAATTATGCACACGCAATATTAACGAACGTGGTTTGCAATGACGAGGCTTATAATGTCCTGATCGTAACTACTGGCCGACTAGCGTGCTTAACTGTTTAGAATTTTAATGACCATAACACAGTTTTGGACTGAGTTGTATTGTGTGTTTCGTAAAGTAGTTATTATACTTTAAACCAACTTCTGTCCGCGACTTCGTCCGCGTGAGATTTCTTGTTCCCCCGTTTCCCAATCCGCTATCGAGATATCAGCAAAAAACCCGTTCCAAACAAAAGCCGTTTCATATAAGACGAAAAAAAAAGTATGAGAAAATGAATTTTCTTCATACTTTTTTATTTTGGTGAACTTTTCGCACGTTTTAGTGGTTATTCTTATTCGCGCATAGACAAATCCAACAAATCAAAGATCATAAAAATCGGTCCAGCCGTTTTTGAGTTATAAATTGTGGAAATAACCCGATTCATTTAGACAATGATAGTAGTTAATGTATAATTTAGTGCATGACAATTCAGTACCTTAAGAGCTAGTTTCAAAGAGTTATTCTTGTTTTGAAGTTCTTTATTATAAATTCACAAGTGAAGAAACATAAATCATGAGGATTACCTTCTATTTTGGACAATTCGGTGATATACAATCCATACTCCATACTAATATTATAAATGTGAACGTAACTCTGTCTGTCTATCTGTCTGTCTGTCTATCTGTATGTTACGTTTTCACGCCTAAACCACTGAACCGTTCGTCATGGAATTTGGCAGAGATATAGCCTGGGATATGGAGAAGGACATAGGCTATTTTTTTACGCGATAACCGACATCCACGCGGGCGGAGCCGCGGGCAAAACCTAGTAATTTATATATTATGTAAATACAACCTTAATTTGTGAAGGCTTCTGCAATAGTAATCATGTATTTACAATTTTACGTACATAAATTCATAAGTTGTAATAATATTACAACTATTTTGTATAGATCCAAAAGGGCACGGCAATGATATCAGTTCATTAAAAGTAGAATGGCAAAAAAAAAAAACTAACTATTATTAAAAAAAAATATCTTTAAAAATACAAACTGCTTAGGTGCCTACTTTATAAAAATATATATATACGGTACTTAATAAAGATTTTAAATAAATTATGATTTCAATACTGTCCAAAAAGTATCGATTTGTAAGCTAATGACATGACACTGAAAGTCAGGACTTACCGATAAAAAGATTCATAAGTCCATTTTAAATGTCAGATGCTAACATTTTCAACGCTTCGTAATCATTATTGGGAAAGATATCCGACTCGATGTTTGTAACCAATAACGATCGGTAAAAAATAGGACCAGTGTTGCTATTCCGTTGTAAACAAAACGAAAACACATGCTCTTCCCTCTGTAGTCATAAATCTTACTATAAAACGAAGACAAAAGAATAATTTAGTGATGTCATACAGTATGTCACGAACAAGCACGTAAGAAACAACACTGTACACCAAATATACATATTTTACATAATATTTGGCATGTTTATAAAGATCATCTGTTACGTGAGTGTATTAAAAATCTCGGTTACAAACTGTTACTGGCAAAAGTTCTCGCAACCATCGTATACTGTCTTGTTGGTGGTATAATGGGCAATAAAAAATAAATGAAAACTGCCATTTCTTGGAATGGAATGGAATAATTTAATAAAAGAGATAATGAAGAATTAAATAAAGATTAAAGACAATTGATTAAAGACGGATAAATACTGAACAAAAACACAGCTTTTGAATACTTGATTAATTTGAACAAATCAACTAAATAGCATTGGCTGCTCATTTTACCTGCCGAGCATGCAAAATACTCTTTTGCTAATAAAATGGCCTGGCAAGATAAAAAATGTCACTGATAATGTCGATAACATAATCAATTAATCAGTAAATCGTGTCAAAGTCAAATCATATATTTCAAACAGGCACATTGAAAGTGAAAAACTACAAATAAAAAACTAGTTGCCCCTTCCAAAAGATATGGAGAAGAATGGGCAAGAAACTCTATACTTAGTCTTTTAAAATGTTAACAATATTTTGTTTACGTTAATTCATATTTATATGTGAAGACAATGTACCTAGAATAAAATTACTATACCACAATGGGTATAAAGAATGAAAAGTGAAGGAATGACAAACAAATGAATTATCTGATAGGTACATAGGATTTTTTTTTACAAATAATATGTATAGTGGTTGGTTAAACCCGACTGTACAAAATTACTCGCTTAATTACTATACGATTTCGCAGTAGGAGGGTCTACCAAGCTGTCAGAAAATTTTAAACCGCAAAAATTAAGCGGTACTTTATGTTTAACAATAATACTTGAATTTTCTCGCAACTCACGCGCGTATTATTTCGAATATCATTTTTCACATCAAAAAACCTTGTTTTTGAACCTTGATCTCGTGAAGGATTTTGAAAGAAGTCACTAGTATTGCGTGCACAAGGGCATTAACAGGTAATCTACAAGCAGTTAAGTATTGCAGTATACATTATATATAGTGATAGTTGTGTCGAAGGTCGAAGCGTGTTAACGCTTTAAAATCTAATATTCTCTTTATTGCCAAATCTCACGCTTTTAGACAAAGTGCTCAGACGCTAGTCTAGGTATTTTTTTTCTATGATCCAATTTATGTGAATAACACGTAATATCTACTGCTTAATTATATCGCGCAAAAGCAGAACTAAAAATAGAAAGATAGATAAAATACACCTTATTATGTACACTATAAAAATTACAGATATAAATGTAGAAATGTTACAGGTGACACAATAAGCGGTCTTATTACAGCGATCTTTTACAGACAACCTTTGGAAGGATTAAAAGTAGAAGGAGAGACAATACTGCAGGTAGTCAGTGGTGTACCATTTACATATACAATAAATACATAAACCATATAGGTACTTATAATAATATAATATATATATATATATATAATTATTGATAATTTATTGTGGTAAAGTATGGTCATAAAAGCTTGAGCATAACCCTTTACAAACCTTTTCAATATTTGCATGCGATCACTAAATGACGGTATGTGTCTGCACTGAATTTTATGTGTATGAGTATGTCTCATCTCTTGTACACACCACATTTTATGCGAATAAATGATTTTATTTGAGTAAGTAAACAATGTGGTTCGTTCGACTACGAGTTTATTATGCCCTTTCGCGTATTTTCCAGCAATGTCTGCACCAAAATTTCTAACGTCGGTCGCTCAGACAGTCAGCCGAACGAGGTCGCCTCCAAGGCTGGGTCGTGGCTGACTCGAGGCAAATGGAGCACACGAGGCTGCCTCGAGGCTCCTCACTGATGGGCTTTCCTCATTCACCAACCACTTCCGTAACACTAATTGTAGGCGATTGTTATGCTTCGCTAGCCCTATTGTCCATGTGTCCTTTTCTAAATATGGACATCATTTTCTTTTCGGTTTTCCTCTTTTAGTAACTTCATTGCTCTTCCTCATCTTTAAAATATATGAATCATAGTAGGTTGTGTATTTAGTATGGTTACTATATAATGATCTTGAATGTTTACAGCGCACTTGAGAAGCTAACCGGATTATAAAATGGATGTTACTTTCTGTTAACTTTCATAAACACTGAGCTCTAATTAACTCGGGCTTTAATTGTACAGCATGAGACTTTCACCTTATAATTTATGTTGACAAATATTTTTGTTAGCTTTGTTTTTTTTTTTTACGTACAATGGGGAAGCTGTTGGCCTTCATCTCACCTGATGGTAAGTGATGATAAGGCCGAAGATAGAAGCGAGCTTCACCCGGAATCCTCAAGAGGAACTGGCTATCTTACCTATAACTGCCGAAACACAACAAATGCTGTTAACATTGTTGTTTGGGCGACCGACTTAGATAAGATGGTGGTAGCTAGCCAGGCGGACTTAGAACAAGCCCTACCACCAACCAAACCGAGCAGAAATGTTTGCCCCCGCTGGGAATCGAACCCGGGACCTCTGGATCTGAGACAGGTGGTTTTACCACTAGACCACAGAGGCGGTCGGTTTACTTTGTACAACAAATGAGAAGTTATTATTTGTATCAATAATGGGTTTGCTTTCGAAACTCTATTGTCCCGAGTAATATTCAGTAGTTTGCTGTTGATACACGGTGATTGTGCTTTGTTTGTTTCGCGGCAATTATTCTTAATCGTGACAGAGCAATGCGCTCGCGGCGCGTCGCGTGTCGGTGAGCGCGCGCGCGTCATCGCATGCGCGCTGCAATTGCTTTCTATCCACGATATATGAACAATATGCCGTGTAAAATAATATTTACTCAACACAAATTAATCACGGTATGAAAGTATCAACGATACTGGATTTTATCATCGTATTTTTTATGAAAGTTGCAAAGTTCTAGAAATGCACGTTAACCACGATCGAAATACCGGACAAAGGTGTCGGGTTTCGACTAAGTCATGCGTGCGAAGCATTCACCAATTATGTTCTTATTCAAACGTTCCTTGGTTCATAATTCAGCTCACCATTTACACAATTAACAATTGTTAACTTTTGTCCATGTAAAGTGTAATTTCTCCGCCCACGGCAATGAAAGCCATCCTGTTTGACCTACGACCGGCGCACGCGATTTCCAAGAAGCCGAAGTGACCCGAACTTAGAGAATTTGTGTCCATTATGAACCGTACTTTATGTAAGGTATCCTCACTCATGTATGCCATTCATACCTTTCATTGTTGGGTTGCGGTTGTTTTCTAGATGATGTTGCAATTTTTTACAAAGAATGTTTGCAAAAGAATATGTCAAGTACTGGACAACATATCATTTTGTCATTAACTTTTTGATAATTATATGTTTGTTTCGCAAGACGTATTCATTCTCTCTTTGCATTTCAATCTACTTACAAATATATGAGGTAGGTATATAAAAATCATTTATGTGTAATATCTGGCAGATGCCTTTCATTGCAGCTACAAGCTTACGGCCATCGGTTATGTGTGCCGTGGATTGCAGCAACCAGCGTTGCGATAACTCTGGTTACAGCACATTCGATCCACCAACCGTTTCCGCTTGTTATTTGCTAGTACGTTAAACTACGTTCAGTTTCCGTTCAATATTAAGTGACACAAGATTTGAGAATATGTCTTCAATTCTTCTTGATCGTCAATTGTTTGAGATGTTATTCAACATGTGACTAAATCGAGGTCGAGTTCCAGTCAGCTTGAGAAGACATTGACCTGTATGTGTCCCAAACTTTTTTTTCTCATAACTTTTTAGTTTTAAAAGCGCAACGTCATACGTCACTAGCACCATTAAGTTTGTCAAGGTACTTTGTACACATTCTTCACAAAAACAATACGACAGTGAGCCACATCTTTGTTATACTTTCCTGGTATTTTTGTATGACAAAAGATGTGGACAGTGCTACGTCTGTGTGACTAATTAACACTGCTATGTCATTTCACATGCAGTAACAAATAATAATTTCCTTCAGGTATTGGACGTAAAAATGGCACATCAAGTTTAAAATCAAGTCTTTATCACTCATACCTGTCTGACAGTCTCTTTCTGAGGCCCTAGTGTGAGTTTATTTTAACCATATCGATTTTAAGCATCGAGCGCGTTCGGCGTTCCGAATGCCTTCGATTGGTCATCCACCAATCGGAGTGCTGAACGCGATCGATGCGTAAATTCGAGATGATTAAAATAAACTCACACTAAGGCCTCTGTTGTATCATATTCACGGACAGGTACAACCTACAGGTACCTGCTACACTCTAGTCATGTCCAGGAAGATAGTGCCGGCGGGAGGCCTAATAAGCGGTGTTGCAATTCGCTGTGGTACGACGGTGTCGGTGCAATGTTGTGATGTAAGATGAACATTGTGACTTGGTCGCTAATCGCTCACTTTTGCAGCAGTAACCACAATGTATCTTTCTAATGGACGAAGTAAATCGCCACTGCTAAAACACGTCTCTACAGCGGTGGGTGCATGAACGGGTTGGGTTACTAATGGTTTTCAAGCCATCATGCGCAACAAAGCAACCTCCTTGCTGCACCGTCTACGAAGCAGCAGCAACAGCTTCCTTATTGCTATTGTTTCCCGTTTTGACTGTCCTTTCCAAAATCTGTGGATAAGGACAGCAGCAATAGGTATCGGCTAGGTTAAAGGTGCTAACTATACTAACATAATTTATAAGTACAAATTGTTACATCTTATTCGCGGGGTTTATATTCAGTTTGCGGAGTTTCAGCGCGAAGTTTAAGTCGTCAGTGCGTGTATATGTTATGGACCAGTTGATTAATGCGGGCATTATTAATAATGCACAAGCACATCATTAGCTCGCGGCAAATCACAGCGGCCGTACAACGCGATGAACCGCATACACAAAATATCGTTTTGTGATTTTTACATTGCGTTGTCCAGTCACTTAGCGTCATACTTACGTAGTGGTTAAGAAGCCATGTATTTATTGCAAAAATAATACAGTCGCTGTTATGTATGAAAACAAAAATAACCTAGTAAAAGCAAGAAATATTTTACTACTTGTTGTTTTTCATGATTTTAAAGACAAATATAGTTAAATACTTGTACTCATGGTAAGTGATTCCATGATGTACAAACATTTTGTTTTAGCTTCGGTTTTTGCAAGAAATCACTGAACAACACGGCATTCTTATAATTTGTTACGATCACGGTCAAAAGCGCACTAGTTCGCGGAGACCGCCATTTGCCTATTTTGCGAGCATATTGATCATTGCGAGCGGACACAAACACGCCTCCATGCCACTTCTCCTGTTTTTTATATTTCTATGCGCGTTTCATACGACGTTTTTCAACACACTTGCGAGGAAAAATCAGGCTTGTATTTTTATAGGTAAACTTTTAATTATTTGAAACAATTAGTGAAAGTACAACTCTCAAAATAATACCGAACGGTTTTTATAGGCATTTTTACAGTTTCTGTTATGTAATTAGTATTATTAATTATTTAATTATTTTCATTTTCTTGGGTAAACGTCGGCGATGATGAAATATTTTCATAGGAGTTGGTTGAATTTTGTAAAAAGGGCTCATTAGTGGAAGCAGGAGGCACTAAATAACCAATGTCACGAGAAGTAGATTGTCGCGGCTCAGGGCCAGACTTCTTTGTCTGTGGTTCCAAATTTATTGCACGTGCTATTTTAGCACTAATATTTGCCTTGGTATTATTAGAATCTTCGACATAAGATTCAGCGACTGCGTCAGATCGCCATCCGCCATGACGCTTTAAGGTTAATATATCGGCTCCCGAATCAGCTAGCAGTGTAGCCGAAGTTCTTCTAAAACAATGCCCAGTGTAAGAATCAGCCTCGGGCAAATCTAAATACTTGATATTTTTTTACTATTTCATAAAACGGGTCATGGATTGTAAAAGATCGTGGAATCTTGTTTTTAGTATTGCAAATTTTTACGAGAAGCATTTCACCGTGGGTTTCTAGATCCTCTGTTGTGATATCATTAAGCTCTTGACGCACCACGCACCAGTAACACTGAATATTAACGCAACCTGCAAATAAATCAAATAGTAGTAAGAACTTATGCTATAACGTAATTATAGAGATGATACATTTAGATTTATAAAGTTCAACTGACCTTTGCTGCCAGGTACTGACTATCCGGAGCTGCTTTTAAAAACTTTTCAACGTCGGTTGGTGACAATACTTTAGATTTTTGACCAATATATCCATCCGAGCGTCTCTTTAGAAATGCCGTAAGTGTTTTTTGTGTTTTTTTTTTTTATTAACGTTGCCCCACACTAGGAATTTCTCCTGTATCGTGGGTGCGTTTACAAACATTTAAACTCACATACACAAACAGCCAGACCCGGAACAACTACTTGTAGATCATACAAATATTTACAATAGGTTTTGATATCAATATCATTTTTGGTTTTAACAGTGCTTTTTAACATGGAATATATACAACAAAGCGAGCTGGGCTTGTTTTTATTTGCCAGTTCATTGAAGTAAGCCAAGAATACGTTCTCCGAAAATGACTGGGTATTTTTGTTGTTTTTCCACTGTAGGAAAGTTTCGTAGGCCGCTAGGTATTTCTCTCTAGATTTTGGTGGCAAGAGGCTATCACTCGCGATTCGTGCCTCGATTAGTATTTTCGGCGGGGTCAAATATACGTATTGCTCTTCTTCCCTACGTGAATTCGACATTTTTGATAATAATAAACCACAGAACGAAAATGTTAACAAATATTTATGGAAAATGGCGCGCTGGTTTTGTTTTTGTGTAAATAAAGGCACTGGCAAACCTGCTAAAGAGCCTACGAGTATAAAAAAAAATACACAAAAATGTTTAGACTGATCATAGTGTTGTCGTATGTCAAATTGTAGTTTAGTTGTATGGATATGGAATTAGAAAGTACTATTGGCATAGAGAAATATACATTAGTTCAGTGAAAATCCGCAATAATAGAACGCCAGTCAGGGTCATTTTCGTTTGGTTCCGGAAAGGGACCACAGACAATTTAAGGTAAATTTTTAGTTCATTTTGGGACCAAGGACAATTCAGACTATAAAAAAAAAGTGAAATATGGCATTGTGGCTCCAAAATTATGGAAGTCTCTTTGATGAGATTAAAAAAAGCGCAAATATCCGACGCACTAGCGCGGTAACATAAATTAAAAAGCACGCGTTTTTGATATCCTCGTAGAAATTACTTTTTTTTCAAACATAATATTCAATGTACAGTTTTGACTTCGTTATTATTTTATTATAGTTAAGTACAGATATTATGCTATATGAATATTCTAATAAATAGTTACCTGATCTACGTGACCGTTTGTCGCGTTTGCGAAATAGCTAAACCAGTTTTTTAATTTGAAGATTTAATCAAATGGTTTAACTAAACTTGGGGAAAACAAGTTAGCGGAGAGGACAGGTTAACTTAAAAGGACCTTAGGTAGGTATTTAGTCAATCTACCATAGCCTTTTCCCAACTATGTTGGCGTCGGCTTCCAGTCTAACCGGATGCAGCTGAATACCAGTATTTTACATGGAGCGACTGCCTATCGGACCTCCACAACCCAATAACTGGGTAACACGATACCCCTAGGTAAGACTGGCTGTCAAACTTTTGGGCTTCTGACAACCCGTAACGACTGTCAAAGATCCACGATTGACAGCCGGGACCAACGGCTTAACGTGCTTTCCGAGGCATGGAACCAACCCATCTCACCAATCCACGGACCAACCCAGGCAAGCGTAGCTTAACCTGACGGATCGACCCGTGCGGCTGTTATTACTTATCCACGAGCTCCTCCTAATACACAGCCCATAAGCCTATAATGCACTGCTGGGACTGTAATCTACCACGCGAGCCCAGTTCGGGTTGGTAGATGTCACATGTCTTCGAATTTTTGGTTCTAAGACATGACAAGATGTCTTCCTTCACCGTTTTGAGATCAGTGGTGATGGTACTGGGCCACCACTCTGCTCTCATATACTAGAAGGTTTAGAGATCGTAAATTCGTGCGAGCACCAGTAACAAATTACTATGGCAAAAGAACCAATAAGTATCTGACCCCTACACTCTTTAATTGTTTCGACTGGCTAAGAAGAGATAATGGTGTAATTAGCAGGCGAACACTGGAGAACAAATTGAACTGCTGAATGATATGGTCGCAACATGTGACAATAACTGATCGGTTGAGGAACACTCAACTGAAATATATTGCGCTGTAATATTCTTATCCTTCATTTAAATTATCTGTACCTATCTACCTATTTAGATGTTTAATATTCTTACACTTTTATTTTTTATTTATTTTTGAATATGGGAAATCATCAAATGACCCCTCTTGCTTTGGGTGGAGCGGAAGGGAGTGTCAGACTCTTACTGACTAAAATCCACCCGTGTTCCTTCCTTGGCCCTTTATGTTCCGGGGCAGCGGTACCCCTTTCAGACAATCCCGCTGACCCGGCAGGCTTGGGCCCCCTCGTACACGTACGCGCCGTCCGGCACGGGCCTGTTCCTGATCGGACGGTGAACGACCCATTACTCACCGCCCGCAGGCCCGCGCCTACGGTGGCCGAGAATCGTCAAGCGGCTCCCGACGCCCGGAGCGTCTACCGCGGTGGTTGGCACGGGAGTCTCTCTCCCTCTCCCATCCCGCCACCTCCTTCGCTAGCATGGCTAGAAGGAGGCGACTGCGTCCCATTCCCTTTCGCCCCGGACCATGGCTTGAACCAGGGCCGGGCGCGTGAGATATTCTTACACTTCATTTAAATTATATATCAAGCTACTTTGATGTTTAGTTAAATAGTATAACGAATGTTTTAAAACGAGCGCTAATCCTGCCGACAAACTGTCACACAGTTTGGCAGGTTTATAAAAAGTGTACAAGTGTTTGATTCAAAACAATTGATTTATTATTTAATAATAATAAATCATTTATTTTCAACCAAACATTATTATTTATTATATACCGATAACGTAAGCCAGAACCTATTTGACGCTATTTATTATTGAACACGATTCTATATTATTTCAACACAAATCGATTGTACGCTACAATAATATTCTAGCATACACTGGATCTTTAAAACACAGGATAATTAGACTCTGAATCATCAATACCTGAGCTATAACTTAGTAATTTACACGCCAAATTTAATCGCGTAATATTCGCTTATTCAGGAAACGAAACACATGCTATGCCGTTCACTCTACGGCCTTTGATATAAATAGGTTTGCACATTTAAGGCGGTATGATCCCTTCCGATCCTTGCTCGACGTAGCGCCACGCCAGCCCGCGCCGCAGCTGAGCCTGTAGCTTTAAATTCCCCAATTAATAATAATAACCCTGATTTAATCCAGCCTGTCCCTTGCTGTCCTCCTCCCGACGCTGCCCTAAGCCGAGGTTCGAGGACCCCACAGGGGGTGCCCTTAGCGTGCAGTCCTTTAGTTTATAAGTTTTATGGCCTGGCTTGGAGGCTTTAGGTTTCGCTTAAGGCAGCCACAGGAAAGTCCGGTCAAGGAGTAACGACCTCTCAAGGTCAACTCCAAGATGCCATAGCTAAAAAAAAAGGCGGTATAACCCACAGAGACCGCGCTTACTAGTTTTTTGAATCCATGGGAAACATAAAAAAACGGTGTTATAAAATTCAGAAAAAAAAAAAAGACGTGTGGCACTCGGGGACTGCCGCGGTAAAGCTATTGCATAGCATTTTGTATCAACTTATGCAATTATAATTATTTATTTATTTTGTTTATGCAGTATTTCTTTTTCTTTGATATTAATTTGTTTTTTTTTTTTTTCGTTACGGAATTTCTAGATTCGGTCCCCGCGCTCAAGGCCCGCGATAGAAGCTATGCAATAGCTTAAAAACAAAATAAATAAGTGCTGAACGTCGTAAAAGTGTATAACTACGTAAACAAAGTCAAATACTATTCAAATATAAGCATAATAACAACTTTAAAATAGACGAATGTGTTGAACCTAAAGTAATTTTAAATAAAAAAATAGTGACAAACTGTTTTGACAGCGAAAAAATTCCATGTACATGAGTCATTTCCAACCGTCTAGTCAAGTTTAAAAATTGTTCAACTGGAAGGTATCAACTATTTGGCAAGCTTTAATTAAGTCATTGTAGCCTTGCGGTGCAACAGGGGAACTGAATGTACTCGTAATCGACTGGTCGTGAGTTCAAACCCCACTATCAACAATCACTTTTTGTGAAGATCATAATTTTATAAACTAATATTTATAAGAATAAAATACGCAGTACACAGAAAAAAGAACTGCCAGAAATTATTAGATCACTAGAGGGTACTGATGTAGTAAAACCGTCGGAGTGGGGAGCGTGAGGTTTTTTCGTTACGGAATTTCTGGATTCGGTCCCCGCTCTCAAGGCCCGCGATAGAAGCTATGCAATAGCTTAAAAATTCATTTAAGGATCTGGCGGACATGTAATCGCTATTAATATCACGATTAGATTAACTTTTCTAGTTAGGAAAAAATCCCAAAGTTACCCCTTTTCGTAACGTTTATTTATTTATTTGCTAACATGTAAAACACTAGTTAGTAGGCATGCATTGAAATTTCATGACACACTATTAAGACATGCACCCTGTAAGGAGACTGCAAATGTTTCATATCAAATTATTGAATTACAAAATGTAATATTGATTCTAATTATTAAAATTCATTACATTATAATATCACACTAAACATTAATCAGTAAATCATTATTCAGTCATTAGGTATTCAAAAACAAAACATACGTTTTTTTTTTTTTATATAAGAGAAAAGGTAGTAAGATTGTTAACACAATTCGCTGAATTTATCTTGATAAAATGATTCAAATAATTACTATGTTTAAATACCTACCAAATGCGTGAGGCAACCACTCGCGACATCGCGAGCCTTCTTCAGTCGGTTTGAGTGCCGAATCATAGCGCCTTAACCAAATATTACCTACCTAGTGTAGGCCCGACAGCTTAATTATATTAAAGTAAGATTTGCATTTGAAACTGCTGGTGCCAATGATTTCATAATATACGAACGAAGCATCGTATGAATGCTAAATTGTTTTAAGTACATTTTTAGGAATAAATGTTTTTGAAATAGGTTGTAAACTAGAAGAATAGATCATTAATCTTCTTGTAGTTCGACAGTTTGACAGGTCATTGTTTACTGAGAATATTTCAAACGGAATCCCAAAGAAGATTTATACAGATAGAGAATCAGACAGTGGAGACCAAATTCAAAAAGTGTCACCTTCTTAATCTATGGTTACTACTCATAATCATTCATCATCATTTCAGCCGAAATACGTCCACTGCTGTACATAGGCCTACTCCAAAAGGCGAGAATTTGTCATAATCGCCATGCTTGGCAGGCGGGTTGGCGATCGCTGTATGGATGGTGTTAAAAATTCATAGAGAACGTTGCTGCTCATTCTCTAGTAAGTCCCGTATATCGCCTTTTACGACACCCACGGGAAGAAATGGGGTGGCGCTATTCTTTACGTCGGGCACCACACGGTACTACTACTCATAAGTCTGTTATTAGTAATAATAATCATTTATAATAACAATCGTTTATTTATACTAATCATTTATAATAATTAATCGTTTATTGTTAGACAGAACAGTTTTCTTTTGCTTCAAAACCGGTTTTTCAGTAGCTATATGATAACTTTGACTATGAGACTGTTCATAAGTCATAGTCACTTTGTCTATCAGCTGTAGCAGTAGGTAAATACAGATACGTGCCTTCAAACACTCAAATCGTATAATTTACATAAATTCGATTTCACGGGTCATTCCCATCACGTGCAAACGATTAATTATTAGCGGCTAAATTAATCATACTTTGTTAAACCGGTTTTAGTAGAGTTCCTTGTATATATTTTTTCGTAATAAAAAAGAAAAATTATCTGCCTTTTACTACTTCATAATAAGATGTAAAATCGAGACAGTTATACGAAAAAAAAAAAAACGATGTAAGGCTTGGCTTAGCGTAGTCTATGCTACTTACTAAGAGAGCGGTGAATTTTCTGGTGCTAATGTAACTGGAATAGGGACAAGCCTAACTTGGTGTTACATTAAGAGCGTTGTCACCGGTCCACTCCTTTAAAAACATATTATACCCTCATTCTCACAACATACACTGCACTCTCAGTCTAACATACATACACATATACACTTTAAAAGTCGTTTTCTGCATACCTTAATATTCCTACGTTGTTAATTTTATATACTTTGTAACCTGCAATGTCAATGACTATTTTTGTAATGTTGGAACACAATAAAAAGGTTTTTGGTACCACAGTAACAGCAGAACACTGACTTCTAAGTCACAGGATCACCTAGTTTAGGAGTTCAGGGTTTTCCTTATCCGTGTGTCCTTTAGGTAAGTGTTTCTAGAATTTTCTAATACCTTTTATAAAGTTTCATATAAAAGAAGGTATTAGTAAATTCTAGACACACTTACCGATATAGTTGATTGAGCTGTTTTTCATAATTCCTTCTCATTCACGAGATAATATGTTTTTAAAGGAGTAACGCTAGTGGACCGGTGACAACGCTCTTAAAAGTAACGAATATCATTTTGATCATTGAGGATTTCGCGACACGTCCTGACTTTTTTCTGTGGGGTAATCTAAAGGGACGTGTCTTGGTCAATCTTGAATACGAAAAGCAGAATATTTGTGACTTTGTTCAAAGTCAAAGTCAAATCATTTATTTCAAATAGGCAATAAATTTTTTTTTTTTTTTTTATTGATATAAAAACCTTTGACATTGCTTAAAAACTAGGATACATAACTTGGTTAACTAAAGGACACACGGATAAGGAAAACCCTGAACTCCTAAACTAGGTGATCCTGTGATTAGGCACTTTTGAACGTCAAAATTTACATAAATAATTAATTAATTGATTCTAGTTGCCCCTTCCAAAAGTTAGTTACGTATGGAGAAGAATGGGCAAGAAACTCCATACTTACTCTTTTAAAATGTTAACAATATTTGTATACAGTAATCATTATATGTGAAGACACCGCCTCTGTGGTCTAGTGGTAAAACCACCTGTCTCAGATCCAGAGGTCCCGGGTTAGATTCCCAGCAGGGGCAAAAATTTCTGCTCGGTTTGGTTGGTGGTAGGGCTTGTTCTAAGTCCGCCTGGCTAGCTACCACCATCTTATCTAAGTCTGTCGCCAAACAACAATGTTAACAACATTTGTTGTGTTTCGGCAGTTAGAGGTAAGATAGCCAGTTCCTCTGTGGTTGAGGATTCCGGGTGAAGCTCGCTTCCATCTTCGGCCTTATCATCACTTACCATCAGGTGAGATGAAGGCCAAGAGGTTCCCCGTTGTGTGTAAAAAAATAAATAAAAAAGACAATGCACTTACCTAGAATAAAATTACTATACCACAATAGGTAAAAAGAATGAAAAGTGAAGCAATGACAGAAAAATTAATTACGTTAGATACATGGTGCTCACATATTTACAAACATTGTAAAAGTAGATGATTTCCCTAAAATTTTAACATTTAATAACCTATGTCAGTGTGTGAGTATATTAATCACAGAAAATAAAAGGGATGTCATAAAAAATATAAATTATACAATTAAATTAGCAACCAGTTTGGTTTTGTCTGTTAGTGGGATAACTAATAAAGTATATGAAAATTTTATGAAAAACTTGATGAAAAGCCATCGCGTTTTTATGTATAAAAAGAGGAGGAGATTAGGCCGATATTACCTACCGTATAAAATTGCCAAGCTTAAATAAAATAATTATAGAAAAATAACCTGTAATTTTCGTTTGTAATAAAAATAATCTTAATTTAAAGTTGTATACGTCCAAATTGGCCACCCTGTACATAGGCTGATTATGTTGTTGTTGAACTTTTGGCAACCATAGACGGTTTAGTCCCATCTCGGCACCTTCACATTTCGGCACCCATGAATTTATTTATGCCGTCATGGGAATGTTTCGTGGAATGATAAATAAATCACGGGTGCCGAGATGGGACTAAGCCCCTTAGACTACGACCATTGGTGATTATGGCTTATGACAACCAAGACTTCTCAAATGATGACGATTATTCAACATTATTATTGTGTAAAGTCAAGTAAGTAGGCTTGTTAAATTATAATTATTATAAACCACCATTTATTCGTTTATTACACATAAGTAGGATAATTATGTACTTATTTAAGTAATAATCATCTTGGTAGCCATTTTGTATGAGTTTCTCGAATAATACATTATTAGTTGTGTAATAAATAACACTTGATATAGTGTTATTTATTACACAAGTAACAATGTGATTATTACAAGACGATTATTACTTAAATAAGTACATGACCAATAGTTACGAAAAAAAAAACTTTTTTTTTTTACTATGGGTTTGCTCTTGACTCTAGGTCTGGGTGACAGAGACAAAGTCTACGATGGAGTGAGCTTACCCAGAAGAAGTCTGTTCACTCTCACTTTGAATAGATTAGGGTTGTATGCGTTCGGAAACACAGGCGCAGGCAGAGAGTTCCACTCCTTTGCTGTGCGCATTATAAAAGACGTTTGAAAACGCTTAGTGCGAGTTGGTGGAATATCAACTAGGTAGGGGTGGTAACTTGCAGAGCGTCTAGATGTCCGATGGTAGAAGGCGGCCGGTGGAATGAGGTCGTGGAGTTCATGGGCACACTCGCCGAAGTACAATCTGTAGAAGACCGACAAGCAGGCAACCTTGCGGCGATGAGCCAAGCTGTGAAGCTTGGCATCCACCAGTTTTACGTCGCCAATGAGCCTCTTAGCTCTGCGTTCCACCGAGTCAAGCGCAGCAAGTTGGTACGTAGCTGAGCCATCCCAAAGGTGGCTGCAATACTCCATGCAGGATCGGACTTGTGCTTTGTAAAGGGTTTGACGTGAATACGTCTTTTTTGCTTCCATAGTGGGAGGCAATTCAGAAAACTGATGATAACAAAATCGGGGGATAAAGTTTGGTGTTGCAGCTACATATCTGTCATCTACATCCAAAATTTCATTACACCACTCGTTAGATAAAGTATCAAAGAATTCGCTCGAATAAAATATTACTTGTTACTTACACACGGCTACTTATCAAGCTATACATTTCCAGTACCTATAAGGTGATCAGCTTATACTGGAAAATTATAGTTTGATATGTACCCGAACGTAATACACGTATTCACGTAAACCACACGGCTGTGTCTACGACACACCGATATTTTTTTAAAGTATGTTTTAACTGGTTTAAACGCCCATCTGGTACAGCCCTAATTTCCGATTGGACCTTGGTATTATCATAAAAATTGTAAATTGGTAATAATCAAACACGTTATAGGTACCCATTTGAATTCATTAAAATGAATAATTATAACATATCTCTAGGAAAAACTTTTACTTACGGCGAATTAAAGCCATAAACTGGTCGTCACGTTTTGTGTATCTTGAGATTTTTTGCATAATTATTTATTCATCAAATATTAGAGATCCATGGTAACTAACAATATGCTTATCCAAGGTTAGTACTTAATTAGTAACGGGAACGTTGTACGATTAACGAGCGCCCCTAAAAAATGGGCTGTCATGTAGAATTTGCCAAAATAAGTAAGTATTCGAATATTAATTAATTTATTTATTTATTTGTGCACAATTTTATTTATTACCTTAAGTATACTGTTGACATTACAATATATTATTTTATCTACGCCCATGCTATAAATCCTCTATAAAAGTTTCTGAAACAGCTTATTGCCAACATTAAAACAACCGGTGTCATAGTAACCATAATATCATCTAAACGAGTGTTATAATGTTGTACTAAATTTCATTATGCAACTCCTTTGCGTTTTCGATCCCTTCCTTACTCATCAAACAGCCACATATAAGAATAAAAAAAAAAGAACATTGTTATGCACGCGTGTTTTACTAACACAGAGCCGTAATTTAAAAAAAAAAAAAAAACTTATAGGTTATTCGAGTTCACGTCGCATCCACATCCCGCCATTTTTGTTCGATGTTAGTATTGCAAAAAAAATATAAGTTTGTTGTCTACAAAAATGAGTGATACAAGCTTTGGTAGCACACCACCAGATATTTCTAATGCAGCAAAGGATATTTCTAACCAATTATTACCAGAAAAATGAGAAAACATTATGAAAAGGCGTACCAAGATTTCATGAATTGGAAAATATCAAAGAATAGATAACATGGATGTAGATAAAGTCTTCTATGCAACTGTACATAATTAGGTATTAAAACAGTCATATGATACTATTATGTGTTTTAATACCCTTATTATACAACAGTAGCATAAATAACTAATAAGGCCGCCAGTAAAATTCATAATACCCCCTGTACTAGTATAATTGTATTATTTCGAAACTTATCAAAAATGGAAGAAGGCTGCATGATCGATATCCCTGCCTATCGACATTGAATCCGCAGTAAAAAAAAAATTGAACTTCGAATCAAGGTAAACCAGAATGCCTACTGAGTGGCCAGTATAAATTGGTTAGTGACGAAGTACGAAACTAAAAATGTTCTGAATTTGAAACATGGTTGACGTTTATCAGTACCGCTATTACAGTATCAAGTTAAACTGGACAGGCAGACATAGTGTTTTTATTTTTTTTAATCAAGGTCTACATCTCTTGTAACCAGCCTATATTTCTGGTTATAGTTGTATTAGGTATAATGAACGTATGTACAAACTAAGAATTATTTTGTTTTATCTTTTTTACCTACTAAAGGGCTTTTGAAGTTATCGGAAAAGCCTTCAGTAAGGTTGTGATTGAGTTACTAGATAACTAAACATATTTGAATTTAAAGAAAAAAACCTAATGTATACGATTAAAATATTTTTATATTCAATCAAAAACGTAGATTATTATTAAAAACCGTAGAAATCCGCCATTTTTATAGCCGTTGCACTCAATAATATCTAAAATAACCTGAAATACATTCATAATTTTATTCCAATAGCGTGTTATTGTATGTAGCGTGGTATATGGAAAAAGTGATTGTACACATACATTTATGTACAGCATATCTAAATGAGATCTGTCATTGTTTTCAATCTCTGCATCGCATGCTTATCTGACGACGATCGGAAAGTAAGCAAGCGTGAAATTGGACCATATTATTTTTGCTACACATAGGTTTAATATCGTCGATTATTATTTCAGTAAAAGCCCCGAAACGGATGTAAAACTGAAAATGTATTTATTTTAAACTAGCGACCAGCAGTGCTATTCTGTAACCATTTCACCGTGAAAACTTAGATGAAGTGAGCGTGGAGTGAGCTGTCATCCTACCTGACGCTAGGGAGTCTAGAGGTTGACAGCTCACTTTGAACTCACTTCACCTACGAATTCATGGTGAGATTTTCCCAGAATAGCGCTACAGGTTCTTCTTTGCACGGTTTTTACGACTTGACATAAATAACATCGTGATTTTCATATGTATTATATGTATCCTTAATATTAAAGTATAATTTTCTAGCGACCCACCTCGGCTTAGTACGGGTGCAATTTAGATTGGTAGATGGTATTCTGTTCACAACACGCTGTGCATAAGTTCTGAGCAGTACCTAACCTAATAAAAAGTAGGTACTAGGCCTGCATGAATTCAAGATACTAATTTATTTATATTATTAAGTAGTTCTTTTTGTACATATTTACATAATATACGTATAGTCTATGTGCATCTTGAATAATGTACGGTCAGCTGCAGAGAAATCTCACCCCCTAGCAATGTATTTATTCATTGCTAGGGGGTGAGATTTCTCTGCAGCTGACTGTACCTACCTATCAAATGGTGAAAAAAAAAAAAAAAACGAATAGGCGCTGTGGTTCCGGAGATTACCTTCCACATATACACAAACTCACCAAATTTGCTCTCTCTCTTTATAATATTGGTATAGACATAAATCTTCCAAGATAAATTCCGTCTGCCAGGGTTGCGGGTTTGTCCGAAAGGGATACTGTGGCCCTGGCACACAGGCAACTGAAGGAACACGGGTGGGTTTTAGTAGTAAAAGTCTGACACGCCCTCCCGCTCCGCCCAGAGCGGGAGAAGTTATTTGATAATTTCCCACAAAAAAAAGGATAAATTTCCCAAATAATGGTGGAAACCGAATCAAAATCCGTTGCGTAGTTTAGAAGACCAACGCGCACGAAAAGCAACTTCAATTTATAATATGTATCGATTCACTGTTTTATATGTACATCATATAATGAATGACGTGACATGGAAATAAAGAGACGAGTAGAGGCTAAAATTACTGTCCTAGCTAGGGTAAAAATATTATATTGTATTTATGAATATGAGAAACGTCATGTGAATTAATGAGATCATAAAGTTCATAGGGTGATTCACTTCACCCTATGAACTTTATAATCTCTTCAATTGTGCAGGTGTGAAAGATGACATTTAAATAATAAATTATAGGGAAGTACCGGATGACATTTTTTACCGTCTCGTAAAAATTTGGGTATACTAGGTGAACGGAGTAGAAGCCTATGGCATAGTTTTTATTATTTTTTCTTTAACCTAGAAAGAAATTGATCTATGGATAAATACCACACATTTGAAGTAAACTTATCATACTATAACAATAAACACAGAAATTTAACAAAAAACATAATTCAATAAATAAATACGATAAATAATATTTAAATTTAAATCATACGCACCCAAATTTCAATATTTTTATCTTTTATTTTAGTTTTATTTCTGTAAAAAAAAAAAAAATTGCTATGCTATAGGCTTCTACTCCGTTCACCTAGTATACCCAATTTTTTTCGAGACGGTAAAAAAAGTCATCCGGTATAGTGTTTTCCACATTCTCTTAAAATGTGTTAAACCGTTAACCAAATGTCATGGAAACTAGGCACTTTTGTCTCCGATTAAAGTTTACGATAAAAAAAATTATGACGTCAAAAAAACGAGAGGCGTTATCCTTCAAAATAAATGCACAAACTTACGTTGTTGACAACTGGTTAAAATTTTATATGAAAACGTAAGGAGAATTATAGTAATTAATTACTTCCTATTGTATGAGCTTCCGTATACATTCAGAGATTCAGACTATTCCCTAGTAGCATTTTTGTTGGCATTTGGTTGGGCCACATACCTCTGAAGTTGGCCCAACTAAATGCCAACGAAAAATGCTACTAGGGTTTTTTTGTAAACAGGTTACAGATACATAGGTATGTGAGATGTTACATTTTTATAACAGAAATCGATACAAAAATTACATACATTACAAATACCTGCGATTTCGGGCTTTCTTTCTTTTACAACCCTTGGTAAGTAATGTACTATTGTTAGCCGCTTTTCATTCATTCTCTCAACATGACCAAACCTTCTAAGCATACACCACATCTTCCAAACCACACCTTGCCTTATCACATAAATTTTCAGCCTATCATTCATAGTCACGCAACACATGCTTCGCAAGGAACGCATTTTCACAGCATTTATTCTACTTTCATGCTTCTTTTGCCACACCCAACATTCACTTCCATACATAAGCGTAGGCACCAGCACACCGTTGTGAACGGCTAATGGAAAATGAAAACTTATAGAGAATTAAATAATTAATTACTTCCTATTAAAAGAGCTTCCGTATAAATGAAATATCAATACGTAGATTATACACCATACATTCATACTATGGCATAATGTGGTGTCCTGTTTACCTTCGACGTACGTCGATGAAACGTCATGACACGTTGGCCTTTTTCAACGAATAAATGCGAATAATTGATAATCGAATAAGGAAAGGCGAAAACGTCACGCACTAACGATTAAATCGAATTGCTGAAATATTTATTCAATACTACCTTTTATTAAGTTCTTTGGTCATGTCTTGTGGTATTTTGCTTTACAAAACCACATCATTTTGTCTTTTTATGTACGACATAGTTTTGAAGGAGCTGATGTTCTTTATAACTGTTATTCGGTTAGATCTTTTCATCTTAATCTATGTTTTCAGTTATGAAATCGTTTGACACTCACTCAACTTACAATTTTACACTTTCATGAATACTGTCAACTTTATTACGCATACATTAATCTGATTATTGGCTGTTTCTGCATCCAAAACTAGGTATATTATTTTTCCTTGTTGTTTTCCTATAAAAATATTTTTATAATTTGGCATATTCATCATAAATTATCATCTGTCAGTTTACTTTTTCTATGTAAAGTTTTTATGGTAGTTCTGTATTGTCTATGACCCTCTTGTAAGGTGAGTAATATATGGCTAAAGTCTCGACTATATTCTTTTGTATAAAACTAGAGTTATTATTTGACTGTAGTCTTATAAAACTTGTTAATTAAGGCAGGTCTAAATTGTGAGCCACTCTATTGCTCCTGGCCGTGTGATATTTTGCTTTACAAAACCACAGTTTCGAGGCAAAAAAATTACTCCATAAAGCGTCTAGTGGTGCAGGGAAGAGTAGAAGGTCAGAACAGTAGAAGGGCCACACGGGAAGTCACCGATGAGGTGGATCGATCAAATTAAATCCGCGGTTGGAGGCCCTGTTAATGAATGCGCCAGACTGTCATCTAACAGAACCAGATGGAGGAAGATCGCGAAGCGAGTCAGAGATGGGCTAAGTGATGATTTTTCTGAATCAATGACTGCATGACACTGACAAAAAAATATCAGTGACGGGAACGATGGCAAAACCATCAATGATTTTTATTTGAGTATGTCACGTCATTTCAATTGTGAGTGCTGAAATGATCGCGCAATAGACCGTTTAATTAAATTCCTATTTTTATCTACTTTTCTATTAAGAACTTCATGCGAAATAGCGAAAAAAAATTCTAACCGAAATTGTTTTCCGAATTTCTGAAGGGAAGCTGGAAGGAATCGAGTTATACGGTGATTTCGCCACTGCTTCCTACATCGGTACAGATTCAAATATGGCCTCGGATAATTATGTTGAATAATTTTTAGTAACGCGAGACTGGAAAATGTAAATTACTATTATTGTTATTATTTCTTTGTATGTAGCGAGACGAGAGACAATAACATTATACAAGTTGAATACTTCCGAATTGGTCACCCTAATAATACTTACATTTACGGCTGCGTGAAAACAAATCATAACATACCTTTGAAAAAATATGTTAAGAATGGACAGAGGAGTGTCCTATAACTATTTGTAGTTTTCATTGTATTTGCTGGAATATTGGGGTGTGCTAGCTGACATATCGTCACTAATCTAACTAAGTGACGTAACTGATTCGAAGCATAATTTATAATTTTTATGATATTAATTTTATTTTCTGTGATTAATATAAATTTAACTCACACACTGACTTATTCTATGTTTAATTTTTTTTTGGAAAATCATATACAATGTTTGTAAATATGTGAGCACCATGTACCTATCGCATTTATAAATTTTTCTGTCATTACTTCACTTTTCATTCTTTTTGCCAATTGTGGTAAGTAATTTTTTTATTTTTATTCTAGGTACATCGTCTTCACCTATAATTATTAATTAATGTATACAAACTATTGTTAACATTTAAAAAGAGTAAGTATGGAGTTTCTTGCCCATTCTTCTCCTTACATAACTACCTTTTGGAAGGCGCAACTAGAATCAATTAAATATTCATGTAATTTTTGACGTTCAGAAGTGCATCTTCGTGCCTATTTGAAATAAATGATTTGACTTTGACTTTGACATATTTTACAGGACAAGCTATTTGCAGTTGAGGGTTACCTATGATTGAGGGTAAACTGTAGATACATCGGTCTCGATTTTTGCATTATCATGGGAACGGCAAGGCATACAGATACGCCGATTAGACAGATCGATTTGACTTGGAAAATGTATCAAATTACTATATTTAGGTCGGTTTAGTCCAAAATGTCAGATACGTCAGTTAGATTAGCGATGATATGGTACATAATTTAATTTACTGTTCTGTGTCTCGTAATGTTAATTACTTTGCATACCTACTATTGTATAGAATCAAGTTTATCTAATTAAACAGACAGATGTGCTGCTGGGGAGTTTCTTGCAGCACTTCTTCTTCCCAGCTAAAGCAATAGGAAGTGGTGAAGGGCAGGCGTTTTGGGGGACAGTCTTATGTAATTTTGACGTTCAAAAACTGCTGATTCTCAGCCGAATTAAGACTCCTGCAAACAGGCGCGACACGCGACGCGACACAAAGAGACCGCTCGTCGCGCGGCACGCGCTGTCTTTGTGTTGCGTCGCGTGTCGCGCCTGTTTGTAGGAGCCTTAATTCGAATGAGTGACTTATTTTGATCTATACAAATAAATAAAACAGAAGTGAATGTTTGTAATTTATCTATACACAAATGAATAAAATTGAAGTGTCTGTTTGTGATGTCAAAATAACAGCTTTTTACTTAATGCATATGAAAGTTTATATGGCACTTAGAAAAAAAAACAATAAAAATAAATCTCTGTCTGATTGTTCCGGCTAATCTCCGAAACGGCTGGACAGATTTTGATGGTACTTTCACTGGCAGATAGCTGATGTTATAAGGAGTAACTTAAGCTACTTTTATTTTAGAAAAAGCCACGGAGGTGGAGCCGAAGCAGCTAGTTTTAAAATAAAAATTCGGACCCTACCTAACATGAACTGTAGCCAATTTATGTTTTTTTTTTCCTTTAGGTTGCAGAATTGTTTATGATTCATCCATACTAATATTATAAACTAGCAGCCCGTCCCGGCTTCGCTCGGGGTAGACAATTATTTATTTTTGGAAATTTGGATATAAAACACTTTTTTTCACAAATATTTTTATTTATTAAAAAATTATTATTAGACATTATGATGTTCTTCAATATTGTTGTACATTATTTTGTTCTATCGCTAATAGTTTCGGCAGCGCATTCGACGAAAGACATTTTAAGACTCATTTTTCTACACCTTCGGTTACATTGTTCAAATTTTACCAAGGATCCCTAATTTTTTTCATAATGAAATGTAGCCTATGTCAAATTGGAAGAATGTAGCATTCTATTGGTGAAAGAATTTTTTAAATCGGCCCAGTACTTTTTGAGCCTATTCATTACAAACATACAAACATACAAAAATAGGTACAAATCTCTCTTTGTAATATTAATATAAATATATAATATATATATAAAATATAAAAAAAAAAAAAAAAAAAAAAATATATATATATATATATAAAATATAAATATTATATATATATATATATATATATATATATATATATATATATAAGTGTAGATAGTGTAGATGTGAAAGTAACTCTGTCTGTCTGTCTGTCTGTCTGTATGTTACGTTTTCACACCTAAGCCGCTGAACCGATCATCATGAAATTTGGCAGAGATATAGCCTGGGAGAAAGACATAGGCTACCTATTTACGCGATAACCGATATCCACGCGGGCGGAGCCACGGGCAAAAGCTAGTCTTTTATATGCCTTCACCTGTGGCCAAAGATGGTCACTTCCTATACTTTTGTACCAACTTCATTAAATTATTGAATATAACAGTCATAAATAGGTGTGGTATGTTATCCGCATTCCATAACTTAATTGCAAAAAAAATACTATGGGTGCGAAAGAGGTGTTATGGCTTATTAAAAATGTCAGCATTTACGAATAATAAAAATAACTATGTAAGTTTGTATGTAATCTTCGGAATTCCTGATCAGATTCGGAAAATTCTTTCACTAATGGGAAGCTATAGTATTGTTGAGTGTCATAGGATATACAGGATCAACGCGAAACCGGTTACCATGAATTTTGTCCATGATTCTGGACCTAAGATTTCAACGCACGCATTGAAATTTTGAGTTGCTAATTTAAAAAAAAAAATTGTCGGCCCATACATTTTGATCGCATAGGTATTGCACTTTTGTAGGCAAAAGCTGCTTTGAATAACCGACGAAAATTTTCGACGCAGGGAGGTTCAGAATTTTGTACACACGGCTACATATCAAGCCATATTTTTCCAGTATAAACTGATCGCGCAATGTATAGGATTTTCGTACAGTGAGAAGTCAGCTTATACTGGAAATGTATAGCTCGATTTGTAGCCGTGCGTATTCTACTGAATCCATGGTAATAAGCTTCGCGTCTATGTCCTTGCCATGCCACCCTGTATTTTATGTAACAACATGAAATTTCACGCGGGCAGAAGTTAATTATTAATGAACAAATAAGAGAAATTATAATTTTATCTTATATTTATGCAAAGTTTTGGTCTCAGCATAACATCATGAAATGCGTTAAAATGATTGCGTTGTAGATTTATTTAACAACTTTTGTGTCGAGGACGTAATACTTAGAACAAGAGATCTCATATTAATTAAGCAAAAATGTTCATTCGCATTTTCCAAGATGATG
The DNA here is from genome assembly GCA_947523025.1 of Dryobota labecula. NCBI lineage: Eukaryota > Metazoa > Arthropoda > Insecta > Lepidoptera > Noctuidae > Dryobota > Dryobota labecula. The sequence goes on from OX383292.1 coordinate 9,444,355, forward strand.
TCGTAAATCATAGTTTATAACCCGAAGGGTTGGCCTTGAACTTATATTTTATAGATATTTTATAGTATCTGTCTTTAATATAAATTTTAAATCGAAATCTTTGATGACGTCACTATGCGCGTGTATGACCAGATGTACCTATGAACGTAAACGAAGTAAAATGAGTATGTAAAGATAGTAGCAGGCGGCATTCTGTAGTTTCTGCCGATCCCCATGGGAATAAAGCGTGAGTTTATGTATGTATGTCCCTATAAAACGACAGTTTATCAATTACCTACCAAAATAAATATTTCATAAAATGTACTAAATTCCGACTACACTATTGTCTACATTTCTTTTTCATTTCACCTTTCGCAAGTCCGCTGGAAGAAATTTCTTAAGAAATAAGCAATACTTTTGTACTCAAATTATAATACTGTCGTAGAGTGTGTATACCGGATGACTTTTTTTACCGTCTCGAAAAAAATTGGGTATACTAGGTGAACGGAGTAGAAGCCTATGGCATACAATTTTTTTTTTTTTCTGAAATAAAACTAAAATAAAAGATAAAAATATTGAAATTTGGGTGCGTATGATTTAAATTTAAATATTATTTATCGTATTTATTTATTGAATTATGATTTTTGTTAAATTTCTGTGTTTATTGTTATAGTATGATAAGTTTACTTCAAATGTGTGGTATTTATCCATAGATCAATTTCTTTCTAGGTTAAAGAAAAAATAATAAAAACTATGCCATAGGCTTCTACTCCGTTCACCTAGTATACCCAAATTTTTACGAGACGGTAAAAAATGTCATCCGGTATAAATAATAAAATATTTTTTATTATTTTTTTCTGATTCAATATCACAATGCACGTAACACTTATTATTTAAACATGGCAATAATTTCAAATTAATATTACAATAGGGATGACGACTAAACAAAAATTTTTTGTCCGTCATGTAGATTATTAAAAAATATTGGACACGATATTTTCTTATTTTACGTAATCAAAACATTAAGGCGATACATTGAGTTCAAATGTGGCATGACGTCACTTCTCAATAGATTTTATAATATACGTAGCTGTAACTTAACGAGCCCCTACTCCCCAAGTTTAATGTATTTTATCTAAGTAATTTTTTATTAACACGATAAAGCAAAAAATACGTGTCTAATATTTTTTTATTATCTGATTGACGGACTAAACAGTTTTTATTTTTTTTACACAGGAATCATCCCTATTTTACGTCAAAAAGAGACAACTTAAGTACATAATAAGATTTAAAAAATACACCTGTGAAACAATGCAGTCTGGGATGCGAATGCAAAATCCGACATTTTAAAATGTATTAAACAATAGTGTTACATAATGCAGCGATATTACGTAACGGTGTAACTTGCACGTTGTTAAATGTACCACTAGCTAGTACCGCACAGTTGTTACTGATGTAAGTCAACAAAACGGAAAAGAATCTCACTGTCATGTGCTTATGCACATATAATACTTTCTTGTATCGAAATAAAAATAAAAGGGAAGGTAATGATGTTGCGAAATTCTTCTGAAGTACTTACTGTTATGTGGGTGGCCTTTTTTAAACCCCGACGGAAACAGAGGGGTCTCCCCCGAAGCGACGACGTTTAAACCAAAATATTACCTACAACTTATATTATATTACATTTAAAGGGCCAACATATATGATCAGATTGATCACCACATCACACACACACATCACACCACATCATATGTGACCCCTTGTCAAATTTTCTAAATAAAAATCTGTAACTTTTATGGTGTGCAATAAAGAGTATTCTATTCTATTATTTACTTTTTAGAAGTTTTTGTTTGTGGCGGGGGTTTTTTGAATTGAAAATTTAACTTTAATTATAATTAATGGCATCTTGAATGTTTTCTTTGATAATCGACTAATAACTACGCTAGATAGAATCATGTCCTGAATTCATGGTTACAGTTTGCGCGTCGATGTCCGTGTCATTCTGTATGATTGTATAATGTTGGTAAAACTCACAGATCATAAAAACAAAGATAATCTGTGGTAAAACTATAAAGAAGTTGAAAATATTTGTTCGTATTGTCCTCCCCGACCCTTGCCCGTAAGCGAAGCGCCAGCACGCGCTATAGCTGAGCCTGTAGCTTTAAATCCCCCTGATAATAATCATAACCCTGATTTTATCCAGCCACCGACGGTCCCTTGCCATCCTCCCTCCGACGCTGCCCTAAGCCGAGGTTCGTACCCCACAGGGGGTGCCCTTAGCGTGCAGTCGTTTTTGCGCTCTGGCTGGAGGCATTAAGTTCTGTTAGGAGCTTAAGGCAACCACAGGATAGTCCGGTTAAAGAGGCTCAACCTCTCATGGTTAACTCTGAGAAACCATAGATTTAAAAAAAAATCGTGTTAGTACAAGCCTCCAACAAGGATGACCAAAATTCTACCAAAACTTTCCAATAAATGGGGTTTATTTTAAAATAGAGTGGACTTATCGTACGAACGTTAAATAAATAGTGACAGGTAGACGGACATTGTGATCTTATTTCGCTAGTTGTTGAGCAATTTTAACGCTCACTGTGTTGCAAATAAACAAGTCTTTTTAAATGTTACTCAGTTTTGTTTTATTTGTACAACTTGATATTTCTTGCGAAGTAGTTACTGAGAAATATGGATATACAGAGCACGATACCTAGGAGAATGTTACATATTACACATATGAGATGACCAATATCCTGACGTGGAAGGTTACAGACTGAGAGAATTGACAGAAAACTGACACACGAAAAATAAAATAGCAACTGAAGAGATTATTTGACCGTCAGCAAACGTTAAGCGTTAAGCGAGATGTTGCTCACAGCATGTTTTTTTACAAAGCTTATTAAATTACAAAACATGCAGCGTAATTTAGGTTTCACGGTTCGGAAACCAAATGCGTGACTAAGATGTACCTCTATGTTTTCTTGTAATCTCTCTTCATTTAAGTCAAATTATATCGGTTCAGCAACTCTTTTGATCATATTGACCCGATTTCCCCGAAAGAGAGGGTTATTTTTTATTTAAACTTTTTATATATTTGTCAGATAAAAAAATAACATTAAATTATTTTACGTGTTAAAGTGGTGAATTTTATTTTTTATGTCTCTACAGTATGTAGTTAAAGTGGAAAAAATACTCGCCGTGGGTTATAGTTGTGATGCATTAAGTAGTCTCATTTCAGCCGAAAGAAGTCCACTACTGGACACAGACCTCCCCCAAGCACCGCCACTTCGACCCCATTTCATCCCGAGGTCGTAAAAGACTACTAAGGGACTTTCTAGAGAACGGGCAGCAGCGTTTTCTAGGCATTTTTAACACCATACTGCGATCACCAATCCGCCTGCCAAGCGTGGCTATTATGGCAACCCCCCCCCCCCCCCCCAAAATGACATACACAAATAAAAAAATGTGATGCATGATCTCCTATAATTTGATCTCTTATATTGAGACTAGCTTTTGCCCACGGCTCCGCCCACGTGGATGTCGGTTATCGCGTAAAAAAGTAGCCTATGTCCTTCTTCATATCCCAGGCTATATCTATGCCAAATTTCATAACGATCAGTTCAGCGGTTTAGGCGTGAAAACGTAACATACAGACAGACAGACAGACAGACCGACAGACAGACAGAGTTACTTTCACATTTGTAATATTAGTATGGAAGTATGGATATGGATAATAACGCTTTTCTCAAAACGAGATTCAAGAGGTAGATCATGCAATTTTTGACAACTATATTATGCTTCTTTTACTAATTTTGCAATGCAAACGAGCTGGTTCAGACAATGCGACCGGACACCTACTCGTTTCTAAACTTCTACGCTAAAGTTGATTCACCTTAAGACATTGCATAAGATTTAAAATTTAAATAAGAATATCTAAGAAATCAATGTAGCAATTTTTATAACATAGAAATGATTATGTTTAATGTCGCTTTTAAAAGATGCCCGAATATGTAATTGATTGACTAAGGCGCCATCTCCACGGGCGAGAGAATCGCGGCGATATTCACGCTGGGCCTTCAAATCATCGCCGCGATGATAACGCCGTGTGGAGATTGATTCATAGAGCTTCTATTGAATTTGATGGCACGGCGAGACTAACGCCGCGATTTTCTCGCCCGTGGAGATGGCGCCTAAGTCGGTTATTCCATTTTGAAAACTCCTCTATCTTAAAAAAAAAATAGTTACGTAACTTGACAAAAAAAAAAAAAAAGAGACTTCCAGTTGCTACGCGTGTGGCCCGTCCAAAACTTAAGCCCCATTTAGACGTTCAGGAAACTTGCCTGTGGCATACAATAAAATTGATGGAACATTTATGACTTGGACTTCGTCTAATCATTGTTTACACGGTGCAACTTTTATTGTTGCTTCAACTTATGGTCTCATTGTCAACTAAATCGTACCGTGTAAATCAGCCCTTTGGGTGACTTTTAGCCTTCTAATAAGGGCTATTGTCAGCGACGTTTCAGTGCCATAGGTCATCACTGGCAACACGCACTGGTCAAAGACTTTCGTCTTGAGACACTGCGGTATGTGGGACGAGAAGATATTGCGTAGCTTCCCGACCGCTGCCCAGCCGAATCGGATTCGACGATTGACCTCTTGGGATTGTGGGGGCTCTTGGTAGAGGGCTATGCTTGGAGTTTCCTTACGTGATCGAATCAGAAATGAAGAGATTCCCAGGAGAACCAAGGTAACCGACATAGCTCGAAGAATTGCCAAACTTAAGTGGTAATGGGCAGGGCACATAGCTCGCAGAACAGATGGCCGTTGGGGCCGAAAGGTTTTTTAAAAATCATGCTTTATGCTTGGATTACGATTCAAACTGTGTTACGCATTAGGGTGCTGTTCCAAATTCAATTTAAGTGGCTCTTTACCACATTATGAAGGGATTGTTCTCAAAAAAAAAAAAGTATTGCTGACGACTCGGACACAGTTTCCGAATCCGAATTTTTTTCACTGATAGTTCGGACACTAATATAAATAGCTGTTTTCACAGTGAGATAAAAAACTTCCAACGATACCTTAATTGTAGAAACCCGTCCTCCACCCAGCTTGTAGTTGTAAAAAACAGTTTTTAACCGGATGTTAACGAAAGCAGCCGTTTTTAATCAATAATATTACAAATCCATTTTTTATCTGACTGTACTTACTAAACAGCTTCAATAATTTGATGGTGTCCGAATTGTCAGTGAAAAAAATAATTGAAATTAAAATGTGTCAGTTCGGACAGTGTTCGAATAAATTGTGTCCGAGTCGTCAGCAATTCAAAAAAAAAATACCCTGTATACTATACAGTACATACGAACAACTACGAGTACGCACCACCTCCTTTGCCTTAAAAGGATCTTTTAACCACGCAACAGATGCCAAAAGCATTTGGCGCAAAACGAAGGCGATCTCACAACATCAACCTTGATTCATGAAGTTAAAGTTTTCGAAACGGTCAGGTGTGCGTGTTAGTTCTTAACTAACCAATCACAATTTATGCAAGAGGACGTGACACGGGCACCGATCATGATGTATTGTTCCATTAATTGTATGGGACATTACAAACTATAATGGTCTAGGTATATTTGAGGTAGGTACGTGAAATGGTTTTGCTATAAAAATTTAGAACACGCGAGCCGAATACTCTTTTTCAAAGACCCCAACGTAAAAAGAGACGGAGAAAGATTTTCCGTCTGTCTTTTCCTCAGCATACCTCTTAAACGGATGAACTGATATTATTGAGGTTTTGTTTGTTTGAAAGCTGGTTTAATCGCGATGGTTTTAGTTTTGCTCGATAATGAATACAGCCATTTCATGGCCATGTTTCGTCTTATTTAATAAAGTCCTTATTCGAGGCGGACCTTTCACAAGGTGGGAGAAAGAAATTGAAGAATTGATGAATTCAATGTAATCCTGCAAATTTTGGGCAAGAAAAGCCAGACTACTAGATGAGTGGAAACATTTGGAGGAGGCTTTTACCGCTTCAGGCGGGCCTTACATAGAGGAAACATACTTTTTGAAGATAGGCACTAACACATAATACTAACAAAATATAAAGTTAAGGTTGTATTTTATTAATAATACACTAACATACATAAAAAAAAACTTATACTCTAATATTGACATTAATATTAATAAAAAATATCAATATTTATAATATTAATATTTTTTTCTCTTAAGTGTAAAAACCTCATAGTTGTAGTAGCAAGGAATTAATACATTTTTATTTTTTCATTCGTTACTTCGTTAGTAAGTTCGATTACACTATTAAATTTTTACGTCACACCTGGCCATAATGTAAGTTTTACCGCACGCTACGCGTTCAGTAAAACTCGCATTATGGCCAGGTGAAGACGTAAAATTGTGTACTCACCACGGGCAGTAAAAAAGAAAGCCCTCTATCGCATATTTACAACTCTCGACTGCGGCTCGGGTCACAAATACCTGCGATTTCGGGCTTTCTTTCTTTTACAGCCCTTGGTAAGTAATGTACTATTATCGTTCAGTAATAAGAGGCCTCGTTTTGACTGAGTACAGTCTGAGTTAAATTCGTTTCATCACGTCGTGAAAGATGTTATAGTTGCTGAATTTCATGCTTCATCAACTCAAGCTATGTAAGTATGAACGATCGGTCAGTTGTCACAACAAAACATAACAATAAAGTCTTCTATACTTAGCGACTTGGCTAATGAGGTCGTCGTGAACAGAACATCCAACTAAATACGATTTTTCTAGATGTCATTAATTCTAAGAAAAACTTAACGAAGCCGTGACTTATTATATCAACAAAAAATTGTAAAATATATGTCCAGCGAAAAAAAAAATTACCTTTATTTTGTAAAATGTTAACGCGTGCAATCGTTGCCTGTGTTTAAAAGACTCGTGAAGGAACATTACTTGTCGTTGTGATTTTGTTCTCGTTGTTAGCTGTGATAATCTCTACATTTCATTTATTTTCTTTACGTATATAGTTAGTATCTATGTATCTATTATATAGCATATATCTGTGTATTTTTTATAGGATATTGTACTGTTATACTTTTTATTTGCACCAATGACAACCCCATTTTATGTCCAGAAATTCACTATCCATGCCAAGGTTGCCTGGAAGAGATCGCAGTATGCGATAAGGCCGCCCATTGTATATTATATTTTATAGTGTAAGTGTTCCTTTTCTTTTGTAATGTGTAATCTGATGGGCCATAAAGCATATATATAAATAATTTTGTAGTTAATAGTAATTATTTTAACATCCATGAATATTATTTCTTAACTAACATCAGACGAAACTAACGTGATTGAGATTAAAACTTAGAAACATGTTGTTACTAGCGAGTAACAATAGTTACACGCACGTGTTAATTATATACTTATTACTACGATTTTGATTAAAACCATGAAAGAAAAACCGTCACCAAATATCGAATCTGGATCTAATTTAGCTGAGCAGCGTGGTAATTGTGTAACACACATCTAATGGCAATCGATCAGAATGCCTTTCATTTTGATAGTACCTACAGCCATGTTCATTGCTTCATTTACGGTGTTGAGGTGACGAATTTTTCAAACCTATGAAGGAAATGCGTAATCTATTATTAGGAATATTGTTCAAACAAGAGGTTTTGAAGGAAATTCCTAATAATAGATGAGGAATTTCGTTAATATATTTTTTATAGATTTATATATAGAGATTGTGATTGAAATTGTGTTACGTAATAAGGGGGAAGGATGCCAATTTAGAAAATTAATGTATAAGTACTTAGGTAGATTTTAGGCGTACTTAATAAATAGAATTTGACGACACGGTTGGCGCAGTGGTTAAGCGATTGACTGCTGAGCTGCGTGTCGCGGGTTCAATTCCCGCACGGAACAAATATTTGTATGACCTACAAGTAGTTGTTCCGGGTCTGGCTGTTTGTGTATGTGAATTTAAATGTTTGTAAACGCACCCACGATACAGGAGAAATTCCTAGTGTGGGGTAAGGTTTAAAAAAAAAAAGAATACGTGAAAAACAGCGAGTGCGTACGATTAGCGTTAAAAAAAAGCAGGAAAAATTCCAGTTTCTTTCCAGTTCCGTTGCTTTTTTCAAGTCGTAAATTTCAAGAAAATCCTATTCAAATAATATAATATTATACACTCCCGGACTCTTAAATCGAGCCATTTTTTTATACAACTTTTTAAATGATCATGAATTCAAATTCGGAACAATGATGACACCAAATTGATGGCCAGTATGTCAGTTTCAAAACTACATCAAGACTTTCTTTGAATCATCATTGTTTTCATGAAAATACACGGTCTCTCAATTTAGGAGTCCGGAGTGTGTATTTAATGTATACAAAATATTTTTAACATTTTAAAAGAGTAAGTGTGGAGTTTCTTGCCCATTCTTCTCCATACGTAACTACCTTTGGAAGAACTAGAACTAGATTCAATTCCAATTGTAAATTTTTACGTTCAATAGTGACTTTTATGTACCTATTTGAAATAAATGAATTGACTTTGATTATTGCACTATTCGGATTTGGACCTTCCCTTTATTCTTACGAAAAAAATATGGCATAGACAAAAAATAATCTAAAGTAAAAAGTTAAAATTGGACATCGCAGGTAACCACGTGCTACGGTGCCCTTAAATGTTGCACAAAAAACCCTTTGTTCAGCAGGTACGTACGAGTCAACTAAAAATAGAGAAAGGGATGTTTTTTTCTCTGCCTATAGATAAGGGTTCCCTGGTGTAAATTCTCAAATCGATTTACAACCTTTATTGTATTGAGAAAAAAAATATATAAGATCCTGGTGGTTTATATCTGCAGTGTTACTTTATTGTAAAACTAGCTGCTAAGCCCGCGACTTCGCCTGCGTGTCTTTTTCTAAAATTAAATTAGCCTAAGTGACTCCTTATAATATCAGATATCTGCCAGTGAAAGTCCCGTCAAAATGGGTCCAGCCGTTTCGGAGATTAGCCGGAACACACAGACAGACAAAAATGTCAAAAAATGATTTTTTGTTATAAGTACAGTATATATTTTAATATTCATTTAGTAAAAAGCTATTATTTTGTCATTACGAACAGACACTTGAATTTAATTTATTTGTAGGTTTAGATGAAGCTCTGGTTAATTAATCATTCAGAAAATTCTTGTTTGTTTTGTTTTGTTTATTTTCAATTACTACATCTTTCTATCTTTCAACTCTCATTCATAGATTCATATTGTATGTAGCATAATCTAGCCACATTTTGGATGAAAACGGTTGTAATCTGTTTTGAGTGGAAATCGATTTTGGGAGGCCTACGTCTAGCAGTGGACTTAAAAGGGCTGATTATGACGATCATAGGCCGTGTCTCCGACACACTACATAAAACATTGTTTGACAGCGGTATTTTGTTTGTATAGTTCTTATAATTAATTCACTTTAATTTCATAGATAATTATTTACAAAAAAAATATGATAAAATGTTTTGCACCACTGTCCTGTCATTTTGACAGTGACATTTCTTTGTTTACATAAATTATCTGAATTAGAGACTTTGGGTATAGAAGAAAAAAAAATATAGGTACTAGTAGGACCGACTACAGAAGTGAATACTCAAAACTTTGGAATAACTGACAGTCACGAGCATGTCGTGCATTTCGGTGACGCGAACCCATAAATTTTTCCCGTACAAAAAACTGCTCAACGCGGCTAAAGAAGTTTTCACTTCAAAAAAATTACCATTTTAAAAGTAGAACGCTATGGCATCAATTGTATTTTTTTTTTACTATTTGTTCCCACGGTCATAGCATCACCTACTTTCTCTATGATCTAACTGATGGGATAAAACTACACATCGTAATCTCAGATTTCATATCTAGTTTCCACCTATATTATATATATGTAGGTACTAGAATATCACCAGTCGTATCAAGAACATCTCTAGTTTTTTTATTCGAATTCCGAATAAATCCATAGATAACCAAAAAATTCTTGATGACTTGAACTTTAAAAAAATATAATTGCAAACTTTTTTCGCTGAAAGCATCAGAGCGTTCGAAAGATTTTCTAAAAATATAAATACTTTTTACTTTAGCTAGAGTTAAAAGAGTATTTGGTATGGTTTAATGCTTCTTTCTTCTTCGGATTCAGCTGAATACCAATATTTTACAAGGCTGATGACTGCCTATCTGACCGCCAAAACCCAGTTACTGGGACACGATACGCCTTGAAATATTTCCTCCAAACTTAAGCATCTACTACATAATATAAGGATGCGCTCGAAGTGATGTGCATTAGAAATTAACTGAAACTTTCCCTTGTCATCAATTATGGAAAACTGGAGAAAATCGACACTAACACGAAGACATTATGAGAAGATTTATTTAACGAATATAGCGTCTTTTTTCCCACATTATGTCTCTTTATATGATTAATTTTAGGAAGAGTAGGTATTGATTGTTTTGTTTGTTTTTTATGCATATTGTCATTTGTCAAAAATCTACATTTAGATGCACCTAAATGTGGATTGTGTCTTAAAGAAAGATATAAAATTAAAAACGTTTACTTTGAAGGATCGATTTTTATTCATAAATTTTGTATTTTTTTCGGTTTGGAAAATGTGTAACATTTATAATTCTTACCTGTATTTATAAAATAAAAAATACTCTTACCATAATACAGTCGGTAATGATAGTAAATACCGCAATTAAAGCAAAACAAATAATATGTTTAACCACTTATGACAAAATTGGAGATTTGCTCATCCTACTTGTGAAACTAAGCATAGAGTAGGTGACACTCTTTACAAAGGGACTTAATCTACTTATTCAACAATCAAAATCTTTTTTGTAATAAAAAGTTATATTATACAAGAAAGCGTGTCAGTACCCATGACAAATTGACAATTATTATAGTGAATCAAGCTATTAGGTAAGTATTCAATTAGGCGCACTTAGATATGTAACATTACGTAAATTAATGACTGTTTGATAGCATTTTCTTAGTATTGTTAAATTAGATTTTCTACATTTACGCTGGCTATAAATGCGCTACCACACTGGTTTGGTTATAAAAAAGGAGACATTTTCTTTTATTTGCGTATCAAACGAAATTACACGTAAGGCGGCCCATTTGTTACAAATGTTTGTTTTGATATAGTTTAACTGATCGCGAAACACCCGTGAGAAAGTCTGTCTACAACCGGACATTCCGACGACGTATGTTGTAAATAGGTAGCAAAACGAAACTGCACTTTGCAATAAGTCGCCTCGACACCGTTGCTGTTGCCGCAACACACGAACGGACAACTAAAATAACAAAACAACTAAAATTACCTTGGATTTGTAGAGGGTTGCTCCTTAACAAAAATAAATCCTTCACTAAAATTTGTTCCAAAACACTTTTTTTTTTTTCACTTTGTTATTCACTGAACAGTTTTGATCGATTCACCTCACTACATTCGAATACATTTTTAAAATTTGAATATCGAATATGGCTCGTTTGAAAGTAGCGGTCGGTTGCGCGGGCGCGGCTTGCGTCAGTCGCGATGAGGCGCGAAGTGGTGGCGCGGCAGTACCCCACTTCGCTGTCAAATGCGCTGTTGAAACAGTCTCAGATAAGGACCACCTCCACTTACCGCTTCCCGCTGCGAGGGCCCTAATCCTTTATGAGACGGGAGAGGAGTCTATGAACTCTGTCACACAATTTTTTGTTGTATCATTGCCGGTGGAATTCTACGTATTCTCTTCAATCTTTCGAAATGCATTACGAAGTTACCTGACCCATTATTGTGACGATTTACTAAAGTGGTCCTGATTGTGGGTCTCGAAAACACGAGTTTCGTCAAAAAGTTCTTTAGAGACTTTTGTAATCTATTAACATTTCTCATTCAAGGCGACGATAACCGACTTTTAATGATTTTATACTGAAGATCACGTCTAAATGAGTACCTACTGTTAATGATTTGAAAAAAAAAAAAAGTTAAATTAGAGCATTTTCTTAATAACTTAATATGTGAATATTTAAGATTATGTCTATATTACATAGTGAAATTAATTTGTAAAGTTGTCTAACGCGGATAAAAAACTGAGAATCACGCAAAATATATCAAGCGTATTTTTCTGAAATCTTCACCTTTTTAAAGATAATTTAATTATTGATCTTTTAGTATACGTGTTTTATTAAAATACCTTTTGTTTTATGTTTAATCAATTAATAATGCGTTTTATTTGGGCTAGCGCTCTTGGATGGGCGAGTCCTATTACTGGCTGGACGTACGACGCGTTTCGTGAGCTCAGTACAGAACACGCAAGCTAACCACTCAAGGTCGCTGGCATATATCTGGGCCTTAACGAGCAAAGTATATTACTGAATTAAGTTAGAAAACTTTTGTGTCTAATAAAGATATGCTTGAAATCGCGGAACGTGATCAAGAGCCTCCCTAATGGAAACTAGATACTTACCCTTTGTGAGTTGTTTCCTCTAGTGTTGCCATACGGGCTTTCAAGTAGAAGCCCCTAGTTTTATGGGATTATTATGCTATGGTAATGAGAGGCTTGATTAAATATTCTCTAATCTTAAATAAAAACTAAAAACTTTCACGTTAAATCCATTTGTGGAGTTTCTTGCCGGCTCTTCTCCATTGGAAACCACCAATTAGAACCGTGCATCTAAGACATAAGGGCTTATGTAGGTATATCCATACTAATATTATAAATGTGAAAGTAACTCTGTCTGTCGGTCTGTCTATCTGTCTGTCTGTCTGTCTGTCTGTCTGTATGTTACGTTTCCACATCTAAACGAAAGAATCGATCGTCATGAAATTTGGCAGAGATATAGCCTGTACTTTCTTTAATCTTGGACATTACTGACATTGGTGAAGGAAAAACATCGTGAGGAAACTTAGACTTATAGTTAATATAAGTCTGAAATCGCCAACCCGTCTTGAGCAACCGTGGTGATCAATGCTCGTGCCTTCTCTGTATGAGAAGAGGCCTTTGCCCAGCAGTGGGACAGTTATAGGCTGGTATTATTATATAGCCTGGGATATGGAGAAGGACATAGGCTACTTTTTTACGCGATAACCGACATCCACGCGGGCGGAGCCGCGGGCAAAAGCTAGTGTGAAATAATAATATTCTGATTTCGATGGACATTAAAATGGAAATGAGCCGAAGCACTCAAAAACGTAGAAAATCTACGTAAACGGAACTATTCTAATAGGCTGTGTCTTGTAGCAATTGTAGCTTAATTCAAAATCGAGTTGCGTAACATCGATTACGCGTCAAAAGTCTCGTTTACTAAACGATGTGACCCATATCGTTCTAAATGTCCACTGATCCACGGTACTAACAACGTAACGTAATTGTACAAACAAGGTAAACTAGTATAGGCTCGAATCACTCGCTTCATTTCATCATGACTTCTTAGAATGAACATTTTTTTCTATAGGACAAAAACAGGTAAAAAGCGCTGTTAACTGTGTCAGCAGCTTTACACGGCGCTCGAACGTTACCTACTATCGCAGACAGTCGTAGCTCAGTCCTCGGTCGGTTTCTCGTCCTTGGGTCTTTTATTCTGCCCTCCTTATAGAGTGCAGTAACTCATGTTTCTGCCAAAATACGAGTAGAGTTACACATACATATTCGGAATCAGCAAGACGAGCTCTACAATTTCATCTTTGACGTGCAATATAAAAATATGGCAGTAACTTGACTTTTGATTAACGATAACTGCAGTAACTTACATACTTACAGTTAAAAAAATATATTTTCAAACAGATTTTTGTCGAAAACTGGTTCGAACGAGTAACTGCACTCTTTATAAGGAGGGCAGTATTGTTATATTCCTATTGGACGAAAAAGAATGGTCAGACATCTGTGATCATTGTAACAGAGGCTGACCAATTTATTTAAACAAAATATTCTTATGTATTTTTGTTTTATTGGTCGACGCAAAAAGGGGCGGTAAACAGATATGGACACCATGAGCACGGGATTTTGTTTTGAAAGTGTGCTCATTCGGATAACCGTGATAGTACCTCTCCTAGTTTAACTTTTGACAAGCTGTTATGTCTAACGGATGGGTTAAATCTCTCACTCTTGTTTCGTTTCCAATTATAGCCAATTTATAAATTCTAGGTGTTATGTTATTAGACTGTTATATCCGTTTGAAAGATTAACAGGTCAAATTGGCAAGAACCATTCGGTTTTATGATCATTGCCAAAAATGCTGTCAGTAGAAAATATTGCTTTTTCTCAGATGTGTACTCGGTGGACATTAAAACGTCAATCAATATTGTTGTGGATGTACGGTAGCCAGCACATCAATCTACACGAAACTGACAAATTTCTCCAAACGATTTTAAACTTTAAAATGTAAGTGATTAAGTTCAAAATCAAACGAGAAAATTTGACAGTTTGTGGTAACTTGATGTGCTGGCAACCGTACAAGAAGATTAAGACGTAATGATACAAGACGATATGCAAAATAAATTGTCGAGTAAGGCCGCTTGTACACGCTACGAAAATTCACCGTGTCTGCTGCAGACAGGACCCATCATGTACACGACAAGAATTTTGTCGGACCTAGGTACGAAAACTTGTCGTGTTAGCTGCAGACAAGACAAAATATGGATGTGTACACGATGTTTTCGGGCAGTCTTGTACTGTAGGGCATGGTTGGCAGTTCTAGTCAAGTCTGTTATAATTTGCGATTATTTGTGAGTGAAGATTATGTCCACGCGTTAAACGGACATTAACAACCTGAACCACCTCACCTACCCCGTCCCTCCCTATACCGCAGCAACTCAGAGCGCGTCGTGTCTAGCGCAGACAAGATGTTTTCTTGTTCAGCACCGTGACAGTGTACACAGTTCATGTGTAGAAACGACACGAATTCTTGCACAGGCCCGGTGACTTTTCTTAGTGTACAAGCGGCCTTAGAGAGAGTGTAAGAGTCGTTTTTTTTTTTTTTTTTGGGAATGGCTTCTCATTTCAACCTAGGAGGTTGTCGTCTGCTTAACCGGACTTTCCTGTGGGTGCCAATAAATTAAGTCCTCCGGCCAGGGCATAAAACTTAAAACTAAGCAACTACACTAACGATTTGACCTCGACTTAGGGCGTCGCTGGGGGAGGACAGCAAGAGACAGGCTGGATCGGATTGTAGTCTTTTTACATCCCTTGTTTGGCAAATATACCATGGTGATAGGTGGGCCAGCCGTTCTTATGATAAGTGGTCAACGCAGCCTATGCAAATTTGCAAAACCAGAGGCTGCAGCTCCCGAGACAAAACTGACAATGTCTCCTGACTCTGTGATACTTTTGCTGTAATATTAATTTAAAAATTCAAGGCAGCCACAGAATCAACCTAATGCTTCCTGTCTGTCATCAAACGCCTGCCAAACGCACTAAGAAACAGCGAAGTAAATGAAGTTTGACCTTACCACTTGGTGGAATTGGCTGGAGACTAGGATCTTCAGCCTTGACTGAAGGAGCTATGTGCTAATGTTTATTGTAATCGTTGAATCATATTTAATATTTGGTCTA
This sequence comes from Dryobota labecula, assembly GCA_947523025.1. Taxonomy (NCBI): domain Eukaryota; kingdom Metazoa; phylum Arthropoda; class Insecta; order Lepidoptera; family Noctuidae; genus Dryobota; species Dryobota labecula. The sequence continues at coordinate 9,459,897 of OX383292.1, forward strand.
CAAGATCGCTACACCCACGTGGGAAGTTAGGATGGGTGTCCAAGATCCAAACCAGAAACATTTTTGCTACATGATGATGCTGTTCTAACATAATCGAACTATGGGAGGATCATTTATCGTTAGAGATTTAGGTAGCTGTTTTCGGAATGAAAGTTTAAAGAGCAGAAGGAATTAATTTATAAAATGTATGAATATATATATCAGCAATATATATGTATATAGAGTACTTACTGAAGATTTTCTTAAAGATGTAATTGACTGAGCTTAAGGGCGATGTAGTGTTGAAGCTTATATATTTTCTGCTTTTAAATAAACAACAGAACTTGTTATGTATTAAAAAAAAAAAATTGGTTGTCTGTAAAGTTGGTTTACGGACGATAATTTAACGTGAAAACGTTATAACAAAACATTGATGCGGCGCAACCATACAATGAGCGTAACGAAACAATGAGTCATCCTTTTTCGTGCATGCAGCCGGCGTTCATCCGTACAATGAGCGTAACGGGACAGTGAGCGTAACGGGACAATGAGCGTAACGGGACAATGAGCGTAACGGGACAATGAGCGTAACGGGACAATGAGCGAAAAGGGACAATGAGTCATACTTTTTCGTGCATGCAGCCGGCGTTCGTCGATTTATTAGACGTTGTCACGTCAAAATGATTTAATTTATGTAATGCATTAAATATTTATGTATTTAGTTTAAAAAACTGTTTATTTTTTTACGAATATAGGTATCTACATAATATTATGTTATTACGTAATCTTTTAAGTGTTTCATGTCACAAATGTTGCGTCTTACATAACAATAACACTCAAGTTTAAAAATAAGTAAACCAGGTTTAATAATAACAGTAACTACATAAGTGTTGTTCATTTATAAGTTATAACACATGAGTATTTTATTACACTAAATTGAAGCCCTTTGAAGTTTTGAAACATTGTACACATCCTTAAACTTAATTTTATTGATACCAATTAAAACCAAATCATCAACATTTGGTATTAGATACTACGGAACGTACGCAACAGCCTACTTCAGGGCAAAGGTACTTTTTCAATTTTCTTTGCGTTTTGTTTTATATTTATTTATTTATTTTACGTCACACCTGGCCATAATGTAAGTTTTACCGCACGCTACGCGTACAGTAAAACTCGCATTATGGCCAGGTGTAGACGTAAAATTGTGTACTCACCACGGGCAGTAAAAAAGAAAGCCCTCTATCGCATATTTACCTGCGGTTCCGGGCTTTCTTTCTTTTACAGCCCTTGGTAAGTAATGTACTATATAAACACAAGTTATTTCCTTATATTTAAACAAAGCACACTATTACACCTCTGGGGTCTGTCTTAGCATGCCATGGTCTGGAATTTACACAACGCGCTATTGACAAATTAAGGTAAAATGGAGTTGTAGTATTCTTTGAGCTTGTGTTTTACCTTTTTACTGTTCATTGTGGCGCGAATGTCTAAAGGTATTTAGTAAATATGGTATTGTGGTAGATGCGGTGCGTCTACCATAATAATTATTTTTACGTGGCACTTGAAGTGATTTTAATTTTGACTGACTCACATCATATTTCACTGGAATCTGGATTTCAATGTTGTCAAAATGTTCTATGAGAAACAAGTACTCAGCGCGGGCTAGAACTGGTAACACTTTGCAATGTTTAAACAAACCTGTGTAATTGTCACGGTATTTATTTTTAACATAGTTTGGTAATACCAGTTTTAGCAGACGTGTTTGCAAATTGTGGGTCTGATCAAGGATAGTTGGTGAGGCCATAAGAGGTTATAGACTCAGCGATAGCTGTGTACATTTGTAGGAGGGTTCTGTACGGTATATTCCGCCTTATAATGGAAAATTTAGTGAGTATTCCACGCAGCTTACCGCATAAAGATTCCACCTGATAACTCCAGTTGAAGCGATCATCAATTATAAGTCCCAAGTAGGTATGGTATTCTACTATATCGCTTTTTTCTTCAATATCTTTTAGTACACGAATGTACACATCTCTTAACACATCAGTTTGGAGTTCTATTATGCTCTATTATCTTAATTCCGAGTAGAGTCCGCGTGGTCGTAAACTTGCTCTCCTACAGAATAAAGTAAAGCTCACAGGTTCCACAGTAAAAGATAACAAAAGCTAGATCTTGAATTGAAACTCCTTTGTTGTCTTTTACGAGTAGTTATTGTTTGCTCTTGCGTATTGTCTGCCGTTCTCTGCTTAGTTGTGAAAAATGGTGTCATTGTGGTGTCAAGGATTATTTTAGAAGATTAATAGAAAGTCTGGATATGCTTGTGTGGTTGTGGGTACATTTAAACACATATAGATTACATTTTTAAATAAATGTATTCTAGTGACTGAACTCCTCCTAAAAGGCTGGATCAATTTTGATGATTTTTTATGTGTGTTCAAGGGGATTCGAGAATGGTTAAGATTCACAATTGGACCTGGTAGGTGGCGATGCAATCGAGTTCAAGGAAACAGGACAACGTCTGTCCGGTTAGCTAGTCTTCTATCTATATGTATAAAAATCAATGTTTGTATGTATGTCCTCTATGTGTTCCTAAACCATTGATCAGATTGTGATGAAACTAAAAAAATCTCTTTGGTAGGGTGTTCTGAGGACGCTCGCGAGGGTTTCTGGACCAAAAAAAAATTGTTCGACCCAACACTTTTTTACTTTCCGTGGCATTGCAAGGTATGCAGCTAGTTATAGTTATATACAAAAATCTGTTGCCGTGCGTTAGTTTCGCAAAAACTCGAAAATGGCTCGACCGATTGTGAGGTAAATTTGGTAAGATGTGTGCGCGCAGGAAAAGGTTCCTAAAAAAATTAGCATTAGCTAGTAGAATATAAAAATTATAAAAACATAAGAAATAGCCCACCGGTATCGGGAACAGGGTCCAAGCTACCGCTGATCAGGCCTCCAAAGAGAGGAACCTCCGTGTCCAGAAGCACGGCTTTCTTAATCCAGCGCCTCAATTTATTTACCATTCTTAAGACCCAGATATATGCCAGTAACCACAGTGACACGCAAGCTAACCACTATTGAGTGGTTAGCTTGCGTGTCACTGTGGTCAGTACAGGCAAGCTAACCATTGGGTTAGCTTGCGTGTTCTGTATTGAGCTCAGGCAACGCGTCGTACGTCCAGTCAGTAATAGGACTCGCCCATCCAGTAGCGCTGTCGCAAATAAGACTAATTATTAAGTTATTATACATAAAACAAAAGGTATTTTAATAAAACATGTGTACTAAAAGATCAATAATTAAATTATCTTTAAAAAAGTGAAGGTTTCAGAAAAATACGCTTGATAAATTTTGCGTGATTCTCAGTTTTTATCCGCGTTAGACCTAACTTTACAAATTAATTTCACTATGTAATATAAACATAATCTAAAATATTCATATATTAAGTTATTAAGAAAATGCTCTTATTTAACATATATTTTTTTCCAAATCATTAACACTACTCGTTTAGGCGTGGTCTTCAGTATAAAATCATTAAAAGTCGGTTATCGTCGCATTAAGGCATAGATTTGTTAGGGTTCCGTACCAAAATGGTAAAAAGGAGCCCTTATGGTTTGACTCAGTCTGTCTGTCTGTCTGTCACAGCTGAATATCTCAAGAATTACTGATGCTATCAACTTGAAATTTAGAATAGTTTTAGATGACGTTTGCCCAACTATTTTGCAAATAAGAAAGAAACAAAAATGTTTTTATTTTTTTTGCAACTGGGACTGATAGGTGGTCTTAAAAATTCTAAATGCCGCTACTAGGGCATGTGGGGTATCTTATTAAAGAGCGCTGTTTGCGCACTTTCAAACTTTTTTTCTTTTTTCATTAGGCCCCATAGTTTTCGACTTTTGATGAAAAATTAAAAAAAAAAAAAATCCGTTCCCCCTTATCTCCGAAGTTTGAATAGAGAAAAATCTGAAATTATTCTAAGAAGATTACAGGAAAATAAAACTATGTCTCTAAATAGCACACTTTTTCAGAAATCAACAAAAATTACATTAGTTCCTTTATCTGTCAATAGATGGCACTGACCTAAAACTGCAATATTCTACACCGCATTGTTTAAATTAACTGATGAATAAAGGCGCGAGGCCTTTATTCATCAGTTAATTTGAATTTATCCGCGAAATGTTGAAAATTTAAAAACATTTCGCGGTTCACAACCAAAATATCCTCCTTCCTACCTACTCGAAGGTTGCTTTGGTTGAAGCACTGTTGTAGTTTTTTCTGGGCACATAACTATTTAGGTCCTACTTATACGAATGAAGTTTATAAAGTTATATATGATGGTACGGAACCCTCGGTGCGCGAGTCCGACTCGCCCTTGACCGGTTTTAGTGAAATGTTATCATTATTAATACTTGTAAAATGACACATTCACACTTGCTATCACATTCTTGTCTTATACAATGAATGACAATGGCCTTGTTTGGTAACACTTTTTGTTTTAACTACAAAATGACCACTCATTCTTACTAATTAATGCGTTCAAGTAATAGGAATCACACAAAAACTGTAAAAGAATCTAGATTTATATTAAGTAGGTAGGTTTCCCCCGTTTGAAGATGGAATCCCTATGGAAGTCCCTATGGAAGGACTATGGTCCCTGCTTGATCAATGTTTTATTGTACACGGATAAAATGGCAGGGGGTGACTTGCACACTCAATAATGGGCCCCCGAAAAACGGTCGCTAGCACGTAGTGACGTAGCGACAAGAGGGGGCAACATGTCCTGAGGTGCTCCACGAGTGGAGAGGTATTCCACGGCTCTCAGAACAATGCCAGAGCCCGGAAGATGGTCAAGATCCCTACAAGCATTTACTGGAATACTTCCTTCCTCCGAGCACGTTTGCTCTTGTGAATCTCCACTTAAGCCGGCAAACAAAGGCAAGAATGAGGTGGGAGCGCAGTTCCTCGTCAGTCTTCACTCCAGCCGGCCAATAAAGGCAAGCCAGAGATGAGGAACATGACTTCTCCCGGGAGATAGGGTCCGTGGGGTCGCTACTGCTCAACAGCTCGCCACATGCTGCCCTGCGGGTTTCTGTATCTCTCTTGGTCTGGCTGCTAACCCTAGAAATGTTTCGGCAAAGTAAACTCTACCGGTACATACCTAGAGTTCGGAGCGCGTAAGCCCCACCACGACGTCAACATAAAGATACGGCGGTGGGGCTATTATTATTATTAGCTTTTCAAAGCTTACTGTCAGTCCTTCTACACGTGCAGCCTGCGGGTCAACTTCACTCAACGGGAATACAGCGACCTGCGTGTACAGTATAATAATGCACTGAGAGTACTGCTGCGGCTGCCGTGGCGTTGTAGTGCGTCAGGAATGTTTGCGGACAACAACATTGATGGTTTTGCCGCCATTATTAGAAAAAGATGTGCACCCCTGATGTCATGGGTACGCGGCAGCACTAACAGTATTCTCAGCGTGTTCGCAGATCGGTGGGATTCTCCAATGTGGCGGAGGTGGACGCAGCTCCACGCTGAATTTTTATTTTAATTGTTTGTTTATGTGTGTATGTACCAACACTAGTAAAATTGTAACGAGCCATCATCATCAGCCTATAGCAGTCCACTGCTGGACATAGGACTCTCCAGTTGCACGCCATTCAGCTCGACTCTCGGCAACTCTCATCCAGCTTCTACAAGCCACCCTGCGAAGATCGTCGCTCCACCTAGCCTGAGGGCGTCCTACCTTACGTTTGCCGATTTGCGGTCTCCACTCAAGAACACGTCTACCCCAACGGTCATCGGTTCTACGGCAAATATGGCCGGCCCCTTGCCACTTCAGCTTGCTTATTCTGTGAGTTATGTCGGCAACTTAGATTCTCTGCAGAATCACCTCGTTCCGGATTCGATCCCTCAGAGAAACTCCAAGTCCTGCCCGTTCAACAGCTCGCTGAGCGACCTTGAATTTATGGACCAGCTGTACAGTGAGTGTCCACGTTTCGGCTCCGAAAGTTATAACAGGTAGGACGCACTGATTGAAGACCTTGGTCTTTAGGTTTTGTGGAATACGCGACGAGAAGACTCGACGAAGCTACTACACCAAACTAACCATATGGACTTTAAATTGTCAGAAATAAGAATATTCTATTCTTTTCTATTAATAATGCACTTAAATTATATTAAGAGGTCTATGGCAAGTTAGAATCTTGGTAGCATCATCGAAGTCTCGATTATTTAGTTCGCTTATGACCAGCTTCCGGGCGCCGACCGCTCATTGTTACATTACGTCATCCTACGTGCTGTTACTATTACAATAATCTTAAGTAGTGTTAGGACCTCTTACGACTTGTCTTAAAATGATCGCGAGCTAGATGTACTGTTATCGTAATTCAAACTTAATCATTTAATCTTAAATAAATAAAACAACCCAACCAAATCCCCATGACCAACACAATCTCCAACTCCCCACGACCTTAGTTCTTTCTGCTGAAGTTTAAGCTGGCTGGCATTAATAAGTGACAGTTATAGTCACCTACCTACTTTATAGGTTAACTTAAATTGTAAGGGTTTGATGTAATAACTTATTATTGCGGTAGACTCTTAAAGGCTACCGTGTGATGTTGTATGGAAGAGATATATTTTTATAAATATAGGTTATTTCAGACAGTTCATTGTTTCCTTGTATTTCGATACCTAACCACCTTGCATCTGGGCTTTTGTTCCTTTTACAACTAGAGGGACAAAATCTCATATGTAACGTGAGAGTGGAGTGGAATGGGAGTTGTGTTGGAAGTTAACCCAACTTCGTTTCACTATTACATTTACACCATTTATAATTCAAGAACGGCTGGACGGAATTTAATTTAAATAGATTCAATAGTACCCTAAATAACAAGTTAAATGTTCTGAGCCATAATATGGACGACGCAAATAAATTGTATGAGTATTTATTTTCAGTAGTGCACACTGAATTCAATAAAACTTTTGAAAAGAAAACAAAAAATATTTGCCCTAATTTTATATTTAGTGACTGGGCAACTAGAGGTATTAGGATAAGTAGGGAAAGACTGTTCGAGCTGTATGGCCCTAAGCCATTTATTAACACTGAAACTTTCAACAAGTATGTTGCTACATATTCCAAAATTTTTAGAAATACCTGCAAGATAGCTAAAGCCTTATGCATTAGCCACAAGATCAAATCAGCTGAAAATAAAATAAAAACAGTTTGGAAAGTTATAAATAATGAATCCAATAGAAAGAAAATACGAAACACAGATTTCTCATTGGAGACTTCACGTGGCGCCATAAGCTCCAATTTAGAAGTAGCTCATGAATTTGTACATTTCTTTACTGATATACCATCTAGAACGACGGAATCTTTAAATTCCTCACCCGATGTCTCAATTGGTTTATTAATAGCGAACGTTCCAGGCTGCCAGGTTGAATTTCAATTGAAACATATAAACCCTATGATAGTTATAAAAGCTTTTCGGCAAATCAAAATCAAACTAACCGAAGATATATGGGGAATGTCTATCAAAGTTTGTACATCTATAATCGAGACTATAGCACCATACTTAGCTTTAATATTTAATTTGTGTGTGGATCAAGGAGTCTTCCCGGATTTAATGAAATACAGTAAGGTTATACCACTTTTTAAATCAGGGGACAGTAAAAACACTAACAATTATAGACCAGTATCCGTGTTGCCGGTATTCAGCAAGGTGTTCGAAAAGGTGATGCTCAAACAAATGCTTAATCATTTTAACACCAACCATATCTTACACGATCAGCAATATGGTTTCACCAAAGGACGTTGTACGACTGACGCCGGTGTCACCTTATTAAGACACATATTTACAGCATGGGAGGAGGCCCAAGATGCCATAGGAATCTTTTGTGACCTCTCCAAGGCATTTGACTGCGTAAATCACGAAACCTTACTCTTGAAACTGGAGCATTACGGACTGGGTAAACTTGCGCTCAGTTTAGTAAAATCTTATTTAAATGATAGACAACAGCAAGTTCAAATAAATGGAGTCAATTCACTCGGCTTAAGAGTAAAAATGGGTGTGCCACAAGGCTCGATATTGGGTCCTTTCCTCTTTTTAGTATATATTAATGATCTAGCCCATTTATTAAAAAACCAACCACAAATGGTGTTATTTGCTGACGATACTTCCTTAATTTTTAAGATAAATAGACGTGCATCAAATCTTGACGACGTAAATAACGCCCTATTGCAGGTCCAAAATTGGTTCACTGCTAATAATTTAGTATTAAATGGGAAAAAAACGAAATGCATAAGATTTGCTTTACCGAATGTTAAAAGTAGTGATTGTGACATAGTATTGAATAGGGAGAAACTAGAATTCGTCGATAAAACTGTTTTCCTAGGGATCACGCTCGACTCAAGGCTGCAATGGGGTCCTCATTTAACATCTCTTGCAGGGCGGCTAAGTTCAGCAGCATATGCTGTGAGAAAAATCCGTCAATTTACTGATGTAGATACCGCTAGGCTAGTCTATTTTAGTTATTTTCATAGTATCATGTCTTACGGTATTTTACTATGGGGACGGGCTGCAGATATCGAATCTATTTTTATTCTACAGAAAAGAGCCATCAGAGCAATATATGGCCTCCGCAGGCGCGATTCTCTAAGGGAACTGTTTAAAGATATTAACGTCATGACGGTACCTTGTCAATACATCTATGAAAACATCATGTACGTAAGGAAAAATGTAAATATTTTCAGTAAAAGAGGTGAAAGACACAATTATAGTACCAGAAATAGGGACCAATTAGTTCAACCAGGTTTCAGACTGGCTAAAGTAGACTCATCCTTCATGGGGTACTGTTTAAAATGTTACAATAAAATACCTCCCCACATACTCCAATTGAACGAAACAAAATTTAAAACTTGTATAAAACGCACACTATGCAGTCAAGCATATTATAAATTGGGGGATTACATCGCTGACAAAAATGCTTGGCTCAATGCTGGTCCTGCTCCATAAAGGCGCATAAACTAATTGATTAGCATTTGAAAATATTATTGGAGCTGCTGAAGATTGTAAACTATTTTTGCATTGTATAAACTCAATGTCCTTGAATTATATAATTGCATAGCACAGGTGTGAGTACTATGTACTATAGAGCTACCATTTACCGGGTAATATGTCTTTTATTGACTTGAATGTGCCCTGGCGGCTGAGAGTATGTCATGCTCACTCAAATGTCTCGCTGGTGGTGGCGTGTGTGTTGGATCATTAAGTTCCCTTCAAAATGGTTGAGCTAAATGGTGCTGATCCATGCGTCATGTTCGTGAACGGGCGCCGTCAGTTGGGACTGGTCATCTCTTAGCTGCCACGGCTTATTTTAATTTTTGTGAATTGTTTCTATTACGGACGCTTCTAACGTGCACGTCTTTCTACATTGTTCTCACATGTATAACTTCAACATGAATGATGTAACCCATATTTTGTAACAATATTTTGTTTTAAAAGAGTGTCCATGGAGTTTCTTGTCCGTTCTTCTCCATAGGAACCTACTACGCTTTGGAATGGGCAACTAGCTTCATCTTTCTGACTGACCGACCCCTTGACAATTCAAAAGTGCCTGTAATTGGTTTATTTGAAAAAAAAAAAAAAAAAAATTATCTTTGATTTGTTGGGTTTTCTCCACCCTTTTTTTAAATTACTGATTGGGCCTTCTCTTGACCTCGATCTCTGTTGATGGAAAGCGATGGATGGGGTCTGTGATGGAACGAGCGTGCCCAGAAGATGCCTGTTCACTCTTGCTTTATAATATAATAAAAATAATATTTTTTTATTTACTTCAATTGTACAAAAACACATAACAAAAAAAAATGCAGGGTTACAACTAAGACAAAGAGTGTTTTAGATGAACTCTGGCACCCAGAGTAAGATTTAACTTGTGTTTAGGGTGCCAGCGTCCTCGCTTATAATTTGAACATTTAACGGTAGCTAAAGCTTTAAAGGCAGACGGGTTATATGTGGAAGGGAACACAGACGCTTATGAAGAAAATTCATTTTCTCATACATTTTGTAGGATAAAGTCAGAAAGAACGCTAAGCGAAAACGAATTAACAGCGCGGGGGGGCGATGGGATGCGACGCGGTGGGTCGAGGGTCGAAATTTCACTCGGACAAAGTCACGAGTTATTAGTTAATATTATAAATGCGAAAGTAACTCAGTCTGCATGTTTGTTACCTTTTTACGCCTAACGGCTCATCGGATTTGAATGTTTGGCAGACGGATCTATGACCTGTGTTAGGATATAGAAAGAAAGAAAGAATAAGTTTTTAATGGGACTCGTACAGGAAGATCATATTTTGAACTAAACACACTCATAGCAAAATTAATCATAAAAAAATAAAAATATAACTACTTTGGATACTTTTTGTACCGGAAGTACGTCCCCGTAATATAATTTCGGACCTCACGCGGGCGAATTCGCGGGCAAAAGATTAGTAAAGATTATGGAGTTCAATCATTATAGGCAAATTCTCTTCTTTTTTCCTTTTTTAATCTTTATTTATTTAAGGGATTTTTGTACACATATGCGACGATGAAAATTCCATCGTGCTTTTACAAATAACAACTTACTCCTAAACTCAATTAACAAATCTAAGTCACGAAAAACTTGACTTAATCTAATTTCTTATTTAAAAAAGTTCAAGTGTGTTTAAGTTTAAGTGTCCTTTTCTTTTGTAATGTGTAATCTGATGTACTGTAAACCATATATCGCACACCTAGATCTAAACTGAGACAACTCAAAAATCGTTAGTTTTGAGTTAGGTTTGTATTCGAATGTTTGGTGATCATACGCAACTATCCAACATAACAGGTTCAATAAATGCTTATAAAATTAATCGCTAGATGGCTTTAACTTTCTTTTGTTGAATCAACGTCTGTAACCCACTCCCACCTAAACAAGTCTATTGTCAGTTAACCTTCACTAGCTATAAGGAGTGCACGTATTAACAAGAACGAAAACGCGGATATTTCGAATTGTTAGTTTTGACGAAACGTATACGTGTGGTTAATTCGAGTTGTTACGGTGTTGGTGAATTGTTCTGCCATATTACATAAGGATATTTTGACTTGTTCCAGTTTTGTTTGATAAGGTACGTAAATATTTAGTAACTATTTTGATTTGACTTTGTTTTGATGGATCAACATGTAAAATTCTAGTTATCCTACTATTGTTGAAACAAATTTATTTTAATGTTTTTTCAATACATAGTGTGATATTTTACATGCATTGCATAAAAATCGTTCACGGTATTATAAATTGACTGTTTCCAATACACTGTTTTTAATAACACTATTTACTGTTTTGTATTTAAAGATTTTTTTGAGTTAACTCACTATTGCTGGATAGTTATAATTTACAATAACTGCTTTTTCTATTTCAGAGAAAAATGAAGCGAGGCCGTTTTCTTGTCAATATTATCAATGAAAGATATAAAGAGAACCCATTAACAGCTAATAAATAAGACTTAACTACTACTGTAAATGTAGAAGTACAAAAAAGAAAAGAAAATATTCCAATAAACACAAGTGTGATAACTAAACCAGGCCATAGCAGACATATTGAAAGTGATTTTAGTATATCGCCAAGTGAAGAAAGTTTCGTAGAGGACTCTGATAATGATTCAAGTTATGTTCATCAAAAGAAGAAGACTTTATCCCGTAAAGAAATTCCTTCTTCATCTTCTTCAAGTGAAAATACGTCATCAAACTCTTCGAATTCTAGCGATAGTTCTAGTAGCAGTAGTTCTGATTCTGAAACTGAAACCAGGGCAATTACTCACACTGTAGCACAGCCTCAGAGTCAAGAAGTTTTTGAAATTGAAACCACGGCTGCTACTGATACTGCTGGACAGCCTCAAACTCAAAACGTTGTTGATACTGAATACAGGGATGTAACTGATACTATTGCACAGTCTCAGAGTCATGTTGTCAATGAAGTTAGTAATGATCAGCCAAATAAACATTTATTATTTAATTAATATTAGGCAAAAAAAAAAAAAATTACATTTTAAGATTTTGAGACTGATTTTGTGATTTATATTAGCATCGCATTACATGAAAGTTTTATTTTTATTTATCTGTTTAAGATTAAAGTCATTTTTGATAATGAGAGAAAAATATCTCAATATTTTGCTTCCTTTTAACTTTGGAGATTCCTTTTTTCATTGATAGTAACTGTACATTAATGTATAACTTTTAATGTATGGTTTTTATTAATGTTTCATTATTAATTTATGTTGTACCACTTGTTTAGTACACTTTTGTTTGAATAATTGTTTACATAATTTTTGTACTAATATAAGTACAACTCAAAATTATTCAATAAAACTGTTTCAAGTCTAAATGGTGTTTATTTTTTATACATAGTCACCACCCTAAAGTGTAACAACACGAAAAACAGTGATTATCGATAAAAAGGATTGAATTTTAGCCCCAGTTTGTATACAGTGACATTTTACAATCTATTTATTATCTAGAATCAAATTAAATTGTGTAACTTCCCTAACAAAAAACGCAGATATACGTTTTTATCGTCTCCTGAAAAATGACCTTTTTTGAGTTGTCTCAGTTTAGATCTAGGTGTGCGATATGAATAAATATAAATACATAAATAATATTTTTGCTGCTTCAGAAGTAGGCTTGGCTAAAATACCATGGAACATTCCAACATCTATTACAGACAATTTCATTGAGGTGATAAGTGCGTTTCTTTTGTTTGTATATCTGACACATTCCACCAACATATGCTGGGAATCCTCAATTTTACCACACAGCTCACAGTTAGGAGAGTCAGATTTTCTCAAAAATCTCTTCTTCTGGGGCGATAAGTAAATATCATCCATAAATGCATACTTACGGTAAAATATGCATTAATCATTATGTCGAAGGCATGAAATATTTACCGTTTCGACGAATGCATGCAAGTCATTCAAATTGAATACAAAAAACGTGAGAAAAACACATAAATTAAGCAATATGCTAAATTGGATAACGATGATGTTATTTAAAATTATCCGCATGTTGTAACATCCGTCGATAACTTACACAAGATGTATTGCGGTGCTGCGGTTGAATCTGTCTTGCGTTCTGGTAGGTCGTGCATTCGCGGGAGGTTTTTAAAAAAAGGTAAAGGTTTTATCCAAAGTATATTTGAAAAGATAAAAATAGAAATGACAAAATTAGGAATTCGAACGTGTTTGGCTCTTTCAAATGATGGAGCAAGACTAAAAAATTAGACCTCGCTTTTAGGCGAGTCGACGTCGATGGGACGGCTGGCCCTTATCAGCGATACTCGAGACTGAAGTGCAGAAATGCACTTCAGTCATTCATGGCGTGTGTTAGTGTTAGCAGATATAGGGCAAAAAAAATACTGTTCTGTCTCTCGTAATGTTAATTACTTTGAATACCAAATATTGTATAGAGTCAAGTTTTTCTATCTGAACAGACAGTTGTGCTAATGAGAAGTTTGTTGCGCCACTTCTTCTTCCCAACCAAAGCACTACCCTAGTAGCATTTTTGTTGGCATTTAGTTGGGCCACATACAGAGGTAAGTGGCCCAACTAAATGCCAACAAAAAATGCTACTAGAGTAGGAAGTGGTGAAGGGCGGGGGTTTTGGGGGACTGTCTTATGTAATTTTGACGTTAGAAAAGTGCTGATTCTCAGCTTAGTTCGAATAAATGACTTTTGAATTTTGAACTTTTGAATTTTGAGTTCAATCTGTGACTAAACCTGCTACTGAAATGGTGTTATGTGCCCCAAAACCGAGAAATTTCCAAAAAAAAAACCCCCATGTAGATTTAAAAAAAATATTGGACACGTATTTTTATTTTCCTACGTAATCAAAAAATTAAGGCGATACATTGAGGTCAAATGTGGCATGACGTCACTCTGTGCCAGATTTTATACGTAGTTTGTTAGAATTGTGACGTAACGAGCCCCCACTCCCCAACTTTAATGTGTTTTATCTAAGTCATTTTTTATTAATATGATAAAGCAAAAAATACGTGTCTAATATTTTTTTATTATTTGACTGACGCTCTGAACAGATTTTTTTTACACAGAAAACATCTCTATTATTTCTGCGAAACTAATAAGGTATCTACCCTATAATTTGAAACACTCAAATGCAAGCTTTCGGAATTTCGACCAAGTAGGCATGTAATAAGAATCAATAAAAAATCAGTCATACGTTATCTTTGCAATCGACGCTCGATTCACGATAACGGTATTTTGAGACCCGCTTTTAAAATTCTAAGAATTAATGTAACCTTTAGATGTTTGCAGGTCAACGTCTGATTAAATAAGTTTAAGTGTAGGTATTTTTGTTTGGTTCTTGGAATGGAGGCATTCAGTAGTTACTGGAGTGTTTTGAATCCCTTTTGAATCGACGTCTAACAGAGATGATCCTTTGGTACTTGCACTTCGGTAAATAAGCAGCCTACATTTTTTTGTACACTTCGTTATTCTTGACTTTAATAATAATAAACAATTTATTTCAGGCGTTATTCTTGAAGTTCTGCGGTCGTCTTTGGGTCATGCAGTATGTCCAACCCATCGCCAATATTTAGCTTAGGCCCATAGCCACCTTAACCTAAACATACATATTTATATTACTAAAGATATCACGATATCGCGGGCGCGACAGGCACCGACAAAGAAATTGTGCTACTAGTGTCGCGTCGCGCTCGCGATCTCGCGCGTGTGTCTGTACGAGCCTTAAAACAAACTATTGTACACAAAATGATGACTGTGCTGGCGCCGTATTAAGGCTCCGACGAGCGGCGCCTTTACGCTGCGTGGTGTCGCGTAACCTTTCGCGAAAAGGTCCGTACACCACCCCTTTCGGCCAAAACTCTTCCTTCATGAAGGTATCTAGGTACTTAGTTGGAACTCGCACCACAAACGACTTGAATTTTATGTTAAGGCGCGTAATAAGACATTGTTTTGATTTAATGACATTTTGAGATAATCCAGGATTATTCTGGCTTAGTTACCAATCATTATTATTCGTTACAGGTTATAAAGCATTGTGATGCTCGTATTTTTGTACACTACTCAAGCATTTGTACAATTATTCTGAAGCTAATATATCGTCGATGCGACTTTAAGACCATTGTAGATCTTGAAATGAGAGTGTGAGTTTTTGCATTCGATGGAGCTTCAAAATGTGAAAAAGGCTAACGTAAAAAAGTGATTTTGCCAAAAGTGACACATAAGAGGTCTTAAAGTCGCAACGACGATATATTGGACAGTGTTATGTCAGTATATTCGTCGACCGTAGGTTCAATTGAGGTAAGGGACAAAATACGATTTTTCAGGAGAGGCCGACAAAGTTTTTTTTCGGACTAAATCGCCCATAACTTTTTTTGTTATTAACCTTTTTCGGATCTGATTTCGCACATAATCTTTTATTTTAGTGCTCTATCTACCTGTGTAAAATTTATTTAAATAAGTTATCTATTTAAGAAAATAGATGTCCCTTACACCAACGTATTTTGTTAGTAATGTCCCTTACTGATCAAGTATCTTGTAGTCCCGTCCCTTACATTAAATTGACCTCTACGTTGGATCAAAAATTGTGGAAAAATTGTGAAAAGATAGTGTAAATCACTTGTTGAAAAAATTTATGAAAAGAAATACAGTGTAAAGAGATTGTTGACAGAAAATTAAGTACACACTTTTGGCGTACGGATATCTTAAATTTGGAAATCGTTACCTACCTTACCTTATCTTACCTTATTTGATTCGATTGGTGGCGGTAAATACAACATTTCAAGTTGCTATATTGCATAGTTTTTCAAATACATTGTTATTATGGGGCTGATTCGAAATTTGGATCCAAAAAATCAGTAGGGTAAGGGACATTTTTCTTAAGCTAGAATTTTTTCATATACACCATTCGAAAGAGCGAAAAATTCTGAACAAAACTGTATACTTAGCTCATTTTGGGTATTTTGTCCCTTACCTCAATTGAACCTACGGTCGACGATATTTTGTCAGCACACTACACACTTTATGTAATAGGATTACGAAAAATGCGCGAACGATAGGCCAGCCAGCCTGATTCATTAATGTACAATCGCCGGTCATTATGGAGAAATGGTCGTCCTATTTTGGGCGCCATTATTGCATGAAGAGTTGTGAAAGTGATTGGTCGAAGTAAGTGTAGCTGCCGTTCTGTCCTTGGTCCCTCAAGGTCAGTCGGTATCGAACGGTTGTCGGCAAATGCATAAGCCATTTTACACCTGGTGGTCTGCGATGTGAAATGAGACAAGCATGAGACAAGCTCTTTGTTAAGGCGTCAGGGTAGACCGCGAAATTCAAATTTTCTCACGTTTTTTTTCAAATTGCAGGTCAGTATCTCGTTGTATGTACTTGAAGAGTTGTATTACTGATTCTAATCATTATCTATAATATAAAAATGAATCGCAAAATGTGTTGGTAAGCGCATAACTCAACAACGCCTGGACCAATTTTATCAATTCTTTTTTTAAAATGTTCGTTGAAGTCCAAGGATGGTTTTTACGGCGAGAAAAATTAGGGTAGGGTAGAGTAGGGTAGGGTAGGTAGGTAGGTAGGTAGGGTAGTGTAGTGTAATGTAGGGTAGGGTAGGGAAGGAAGGTAGGTAGGGTAGTGTAGGGTAGGGTAGGGTAGGTGGGTAGGTAGGTAGGGTAGAGTAGGGTAGGGTAGGTAGGTCGGTAGGTAGGGTAGGGTAGGGTAGGGTAGGTAGGTAGGTAGGTAGGTAGGGTAGTGTAGGGTAGGGTAGGGTAGGTAGGTAGGGTAGGGTTTTTTTTTTTTTTTTTTTTTTTTATTACTTCTACCTCCAACATAATCGGAGCCTATGTTAGGCTTTACGTTCATACCAGTTCTCGCTTTTATTCCTCTCGTACTTGCATTCTACATACTTTATCTTTCTTCTATTCTTTCATCTTTCTATCTTTAAGGGTAGGACGCCCTTCTATTTTTCCCTATACTGTTATCTATTCCTCTTTTATTTTTATTTCGGGGATAACACATAGACAGTTGTTTTTTATTAATGTTTTACAGAAATTCTTATTCTACCTTATTTCTATTTCTAAATACTATTACATATTTGTTTGCAATCTTTACGGACATCTTATATTTATCTATTCTTATAACTAGAAACATAATTTTAGGACAAATTATATTAAATCTTAGGTCTATTTTCACATATTATTCTTATAACTACTAGACTATTTTCACATTTGTTTTTATTCTTTGCTAACCAACACATTTTGCGATTCATTTTTATATTATATATAAAAATGAATCGCAAAATGTGTTGGTAAGCGCATAACTCAACAACGCCTGGACCAATTTTATCAATTCTTTTTTTAAAATGTTCGTTGAAGTCCAAGGATGGTTTTTACGGCGAGAAAAATTAGGGTAGGGTAGAGTAGGGTAGGGTAGGTAGGTAGGTAGGTAGGGTAGTGTAGTGTAATGTAGGGTAGGGTAGGGAAGGAAGGTAGGTAGGGTAGTGTAGGGTAGGGTAGGGTAGGTGGGTAGGTAGGTAGGGTAGAGTAGGGTAGGGTAGGTAGGTCGGTAGGTAGGGTAGGGTAGGGTAGGGTAGGTAGGTAGGTAGGTAGGTAGGGTAGTATAGGGTAGGGTAGGGTAGGTAGGTAGGGTAGGGTTTTTTTTTTTTTTTTTTTTTTTTTATTACTTCTACCTCCAACATAATCGGAGCCTATGTTAGGCTTTACGTTCATACCAGTTCTCGCTTTTATTCCTCTCGTACTTGCATTCTACATACTTTATCTTTCTTCTATTCTTTCATCTTTCTATCTTTAAGGGTAGGACGCCCTTCTATTTTTCCCTATACTGTTATCTATTCCTCTTTTATTTTTATTTCGGGGATAACACATAGACAGTTGTTTTTTATTAATGTTTTACAGAAATTCTTATTCTACCTTATTTCTATTTCTAAATACTATTACATATTTGTTTGCAATCTTTACGGACATCTTATATTTATCTATTCTTATAACTAGAAACATAATTTTAGGACAAATTATATTAAATCTTAGGTCTATTTTCACATATTATTCTTATAACTACTAGACTATTTTCACATTTGTTTTTATTCTTTGCTACAGTTAAATTTTTTTTTTTTTTTTTTTAAACAACTCAAATTTTTTATCTCTTCTTTTAGAATTTTGCTTATATACCCATAAGTATTCTACGTTCTTATTATTCAATGCTTAACATTAATATTGTGCATAATATTATGTAAACATTTTTGCTTATGCACTTTTATTTCTTTTTACCACTCTTTCACATATCTTTACGCAATATTCTAGTAGAATCTCTCTATTTTTGCCCGCTATTATTTGGCACATATTTTCGGCATTAAGTTTGGTGTTGAGTACATGCTCGGCTTCTAGTCTTTCTCTGTCAAAAACGGGGCAGCCGAACAATATATGTGGCACCGTTTCGTCAATTTCAGGGTCGCAGATGCACGATGGGCTCCCCTTACACTTGAAACGGTGCAAGTATGCCGAGAACCCACCGTGCCCCGTCATAATTTGTGTGACAATATTGCAAATTTTGCACTTCCTGACTATCCTGTAAGCCGCCACCGCATCCGGGAAAAACAATTTGGTCACCGAAGCAGTTTCTCCGGTACTGTATCTACGGCTCCACACGTCCAGCGTTGCCGTGCGAATGCACCGTTTGACGTATGAAACCGGGCACAAGTCATAGTCGGGCTTTCGCTTGGAACTTTCAGCGGCACTTTTTGCTAATTCATCGGCCCTCTCGTTTCCTTCTAACCCCGCATGAGCTTTGATCCAAAACAAGGCAACAGCCTTGTTTTGGGTAGACAGGGACCTAATATTCGCCCTTGCCTCCACTGCTAGTGGGTGGTGTCGTTCGTGATTTTGAATAGTTTGGAGAGCCGCCATGGAGTCACTGAAAATTCCAAACGATTGTGCCCTGTGTTTTAATATCTCCCTAGTTGCAACGCATATCGCCAGAAGCTCAGCCTGGTAAACGGTGGAGTAATTTGGGAGAGCAAGTTTGATAGCTTTGGTTTCGGCATCACCGCTCCACATGGAGAGTGCTGCCCCAACCTTGCCCCCAATCTTGCTCCCATCCGTAAAGATACGAACCTCAAATTCGTTCTGGGCATCAAGTTGCTCTTTGTTTACCAGGCTTACGAGCTCCAGCTCAGCGCGCCCCGCGGGGTGTGGGGCCTCCATTACCGAGGCAGTCTGCTCGACTTCCCTGTCACCTAGTGCTGGATACGGCATACCCCTCCTGGCTTCGTATAACGATGCCGCCTCTCGGACACGGAGGTCGAGAGGTAGTATCCCAGCCAGCACTAGCGCAGAGTGCAAGGAGACTGTCCAGTATGCTTTGCACAACTTTTGTGCAATACCGCGCTGAACTGCTCCCAACTGCTTCATGACGCCCAGCTTTTCAACGGCTGGGGCCCAGACGCTGGCGGCGTACAGAATGATTGGTTCCACGGTGGCCACATATATAATTCTTATGACTTCAGGGTGAAGTCCCCAGCTGGTCTTTGCCGCCCTAGTTAACTGTTTGTGGATTCCTATTGCCCTTCTGCACACGTTTGCGACATGTGAGTTAAAAGTCAGCTTTTTGTCTATGGTGACACCCAGGATTTTGATCTCGTTGGACATGGCAATGTCGATCCCTCCCATGCTCAGGCGTGGGGTGTCGTATTTTAGTTTGCGAGTTATAACCATAGCGTTGGTTTTCTGCGGGGCAAATTTAAGTTTGTTTTGAACACCCCACGCCTGAACATGTTCGAGAGCGGCATTGGCACGTCCCTCGATCTCCAACGAAGTGTCACCATCGAAAACCAGCACGACGTCGTCTGCAAAAGCCTGGCAATAGTCATCCCTAGCTTCCAAGCTCTTTAGAAGCGGGTCCAGCAACAGGTTCCAGAATATTGGGCCCCCAATAGAACCCTGGACACAGCCCTTGCTGGTGACCTTGCAGCACTCTTCACCTGCGTACCTGACCCTGACCCTTCGGTTCTCGAGATAGCTGTCGATGACCCTCCTCAAGCCAACTGGACACTGTTCCTCGGCCAGACGAACCCGTATGGCTGGCCACCACGCGCTGTCGAAGGCTCCCTCTATGTCCAATGATACTAGGACTACTATTTTCTTTAGTTTCAGCTTGCCGCGTATGTGTTGCATTAGTGCATAGAGGGAGTCCTCGGTGCTCCTCTGGGGCATGAATCCATACTGACGAGTACTCATCCTGGGAATCAGATGAAACTTGAGGCGGGCCACCAACATCTTCTCGTAAATTTTACCGAAAATTGGTAAAAGCCCGATTGGTCTGTACGCCTTTGGGCTGCTGTAATCAGTTTTTCCAGGCTTCTTTAAAATAATTACAGTCGCTTCCTTCCAGATTTCGGGGAAGAAGTGGCTTCTCAGGCAGCCGTTGAGGAGAGCCAAGGCTACCTCAGGGGCAGCTCTAATAGCCTGGCAACAAATGTCGGCTGTGAAACCGTCTAATCCTGGCGCTTTTTTGGCATTGAAGGACTCGCATGCTGCCATCAGCTCGGCCATCGTTAATGGTGGATCGCATAACTCATCTTGCCTTCCAGCATTCACGACACTGGCCTTCTCTCTGATAAGGCGGTGGCAGGTGCTGTCAGTATCTGAGTGGTCTTCTGGGTAGAAAGTTTTCGCCAGTAGCTGAACCGAACCTTTTGCGTCCAGTACCTCCCCGTCCTTTACTAGTGGCTGGTCCTCTCCTCTTCCCTTGGTCCTTCCTATTACCCGGTAGATACCTTCCCAAACCCCTTCTCTGTCCTGTCTTGTGCAGAAGTTCTTCCAACTCTCGATTTGGTCTTTGGCTGCCTCCGTCTCATACTCAACTTTCTGTTTCAGGTACTCTTCAACGACCTTCGATCTTCGGACTGGTGCAGCACTCCTAACACTGCGTTTCCTGGTGGCAACCTCTTTCTTCATCCCCTCGAGTTTCTCGGACCACCACGGCAAAGTAAGCACTTCATTTGTTTTCTTCATCGGCATTGATGAATTGCATGCATCTTTTATTAAGTTAACATATAAATTGGTGATGGTATTTAGTTGATCAGCTGTATTTAATTTATCTATTTCTATTTTGTTTAATTGCATTAATTGGCCGAGTTTCTCACGAAACTCGGACCAATTTGCTTTTTTCGTGTTAAAAATTCTGGTGGTTCTACTGATTTGAATGCCTTTAGATCTCTTTAGTTTGATGTTAAAAACAATGCCGTTGTGATCCGAGCTCGTGAGGCCCTCGTCTACCCTCCAGTCGTCTACCAGGTCCAGAATATCCGTCGAGCATGCTGTGATATCGACGTGGCTGCAGTAACGTTTTCCTCCTCAGATCGTGTCGAAGGTCGGAATTTCCCCTCTGTTGAGTATGTTAAGACTCAGCTCATCGAGAACTCCAGACAGATCTTCACCCCTGGAGTCGATGGACAAACTTCCCCACCAGGTGCTTTTTGCGTTTGCATCTCCTCCAACAATCCACATTTTGGAACCTACTTCTTCCTCCACATGTTTGAAGTGCTCCAAATATGGTCCTATTGGCTGGTCTGGCTCGAAATAAAAGGAGACCAGCGTGATCCTCCAGGCACTGGTCTGGATCCCCACCACAGTGATGTTGTTCGTGGTTAGTTTCGGGTACTGTGTGACTATAAGGTCTTGATCGAAGACCGCTATTGCAGCCTTAACAGTCCCATCTCCAATGTCAGTGCTCTGAAAGATCCGAACGCCCCTGTGGTTCCTCATAAACTTAGCCCCTCCCACGTATGGTTCTTGGAGGAGAGCAACGGCGACTCCGCGTTTTACGGCTTCTAACAAGAGCTCGTTTGTTGCTAGTTTTTTCCGCTGGAGGTTTGCTTGTATTACTCTGTAGGGGTTTGGGTTGCCTTGGGTGCCCTTAGCAATACGCTACCGTTGATCTGGCGATTTCGTCCCACTTACGGCGTGTCGGACATTCTGAGCTAAAGGCGTTGTGGCCGTCGTCCCCGAACTTGGCTTTTTTGCAGTTCTGGCACTTGGGTGGTACACCCGTTAAAAAGTCGGCGCATTCCGATTTCAGGTGCGGGCCGCCGCAGTGACTGCACAAGTCAGCCGGTTCCTGACAAAATCGTTTGCCGTGCCCGTAGCCTAAGCAGCGCGTGCACTGTACCAATGGGGTTTGATCTTCCACCCTTACGCGCTGAAGGTCCACGTGCAGGCATCCGAGTTCCGTTGCCCGTCTCCATATGGTTGGTGAGACGCTGACCACAACGTGACAGGTGTGCGAGTTCCTCGTCCTCCTCCGGAACTTCACCACCACCCTGTCCTCCTCCTTGTCGAGGTTGTGAAAAATACCTCGGTTCTGATTTCTCAGCGCTTTGAGAACGTCCTCGTCTGAATTTACAGAGAGGACACTCTTGAGAATCAGCAGCGGGTCTTTGTTCTTCACCTCCTCGACGTGGAGGTCCTGACTTTCTCGTGCCAATTTTCCTTTTAGCTTGTCCCTCTCTTCGGTGGTTTGGAAACCCATAATGATTTTCCTGTCTTTTGCCTTCCTCACTTTTTCCACCTTTACCCAGCCTTCTTTTGCGTCTACTATCTTCCGTAATTTATCCAGTACTTCGTCCCCAGTCTCTGTCTCGTTATTAGAGGTAACTACGATTGAATGAAGCGTACTTCGCATAGGGTTCGTTTTTCCGCTTTGGGTCGCAGTTACCTTCGCATAAGTCATAGTAGCGCCGTTCTCTATGGACTCTTTGTGCTGTTCGATTACTGCCTTCAGCTCCACCATACCCTTAGTGTGGCTCTCCAGCAGCATCGAATGGCTCTTTATCTGAGCCTTGAGTTCATTGTAGTTTTGGCTTGGGTCTGCTAGGCTCGTGTAGGTGAGGTCAGCGGCAGCGCTTTCGAGCCGTGTAGTCTCAATCCCCACTCCTTTGCTTTTCGCGGACTTTTCAGCCTCCTTTACCAGCAGAAACAGCCGATCCAGTGCCTCGGTTATGCCGGTTTTTATTTCTGTCTTGGTATTTCTGGAGGTACCAAGCAGGACTTTAGCCCTGGTGAGACAGGCCTTCGCCTCTGCCGATCGGTCCGCGTATTTGGGTTTCGGCGGTGAGTGTACCTGTACAAGTCTCGAGTGGGGAGGGTTCTGTAAAGGTTTCGCAGGGCCAGCCTGCACTGTCTTGGTGAGTAGAGGGGGCGTTGTATTCGCGGTGGAAGGCCCCGCGGCCTCCCATTCTCCAACGCTGCGTCTCACGTTTAGAGGCGATGTAGTTGGCTTCGGTGACTTCTCACCCTCGACCACCTTCGCCTTGAGCGGGGTCCTGATTCCAATCATTTTTGGAGGTTTGCGTCAAGGTGTATAAAATTAGAATAAGAGTAAAAGTGTATAAAAGTGTATAATGAAGGAATAAAATAAAAAACGTAAATGTACTTAAGATTATAAAATCTTTATCGGGTCTAAATTTCTCTATGTAGAGTTTTCACAGTCAGCCCTTCGTTCAAAAGAACGGGTCAATCAATAAAAACAGACGAAAGCTCTTCCAGAAGTCAAATGCAGTTAATAAAGAGTTACTTTTGAAAATACTCTATGTAGAGTCGTTTCACTGCTTCCAGTGGATAGCTCTCACCGAGCCCCCCCAAATGATCCCAAACTCGGTGTGGTTACACCAAGGGGTTACGGAGATATCCCAACTTGATGAATTTGGTTTTTATTTCCAAAATGGCGGCCGAAAGGTGGTTGCAAGTTGATATCTCCGGAACCACCAGTCCAAAAACCCCAGTGTTTGGGCTTTCCGCACTTGGCTCTGTGAGACCAATCCACTTAGATGGTTTTTTTTATTTTTTTTTTATTTTTTTTTTTTTTTCAGTAATCGCCTGAAAAGTGCCCTAAATTATACTCTGTATTTTGCTGATATGCCCAGCGAAAACCCCGGCCCTCTACGACTCTTCCTTAGGAAGCTATAATAGTCGGAAAAAATTAAAAATGGCCGGAGTCCTGTCAAAGATGAACTTTGACAGCGGATAACTTCCTTTGGAAACGTCGCAGACCCCTCGAGTTTGGGCTCTCCCCACTCGGTAGGGTAGGGTAGGGTAGGGTAGGTAGGTAGGGTAGGGTAAGGTAGGGTAGGGTAGGTAGGTTTGTAGGTAGGGTAGGGTAGGGCAGGGTAGGGTAGGTAGGTAGGTAGGGTAGGGTAGGGTAGGGTAGGTAGGTAGGTAGGTAGGTAGGTAGGTAGGGTAGGGTAGGGTAGGGTAGGGTAGGTGGGTTGGTGGGTAGGTAGGTAGGTAGGTTGGTAGTTAGGGTAGGGTTGGGTAGAGTAGTGGCGTTTATACTATAGCTTTTGACAGAACGAAGTCTGTCGGGTCAGCTAGTTATTCTATAAATACATAGGTATCTGGCTACTGTCGCGAATCATACTTTTATCAACATACACCCAGACAATGAGCTCCAAATTACAAAAATCGTAAGAAAATTTAAATTTCGTGGGCTACCGTTAGGGAAGGGGAAGCGCTAACGCTTCCCCTTCCCTTGTAATAATGCGTTTTTCAGAGGCTATTTACTCATTATACTTTATTTTATTTTTTTATTTTACTATGGGTTTGCTCTTGACTCTAGTTTAGGTCTGGGTGACAGAGACAAAATCTACGATGGAGTGAGCTTACCCAGTAGAAGCCTGTTCACTCTCACTTTGAATAGATTAGGTTGTATGCGTTCGGAAACACAGATGCAGGCAGAGAGTTCCACTCCTTTGCTGTGCACAATATAAAAGAGGTTTGAAAACGCTTAGTGCTAGTTGGTGGAATATCAACTAGGTAGGGGTGGTAACTTGCAGTGCGTCTAGATGTCCGATGGTGGAAGGGGGCTGGTGGAATGAGGTCGTGGAGTTCATGGGCACACTCACCGAAGTACAATCTGTAGAAGACCGACAAGCAGGCAACCTTGCGGCGATGAGGCAAGCTGTGAAGCTTGGCATCAACCAGTTTTATGTCGCCAATGAGCCTCTTAGCTCTGCGTTCCACCGAGTCAAGCGCAGCAAGTTGGTACTTAGCTGAGCCATCCCAAAGGTGGCTGCAATACTCCATGCTGGATCGGACTTGTGCTTTGTAAAGGGTTAAAAGCTGTCCAGGCGTAAAGTATCGCTTCACCCTATTTAGGACGCCCAATTTCTTGGCCGCAGTTTGAGCTTTGCACTTGATGGTGGAGCCGAAGTTGTCACCAGATGTCAACTCCATGCCTAGGAGCTCGAGCCGATAAGTTA
The DNA here is from genome assembly GCA_947523025.1 of Dryobota labecula. Classification (NCBI taxonomy): domain Eukaryota; kingdom Metazoa; phylum Arthropoda; class Insecta; order Lepidoptera; family Noctuidae; genus Dryobota; species Dryobota labecula. The sequence continues at coordinate 9,485,204 of OX383292.1, forward strand.
CAGGAACAGATGTACCCCGAAAAGTAGGAGTTTGGTCAAAAAACTTCCTTGATGCTATCAAGTGGGAGCTACAATCATACTTTACGACCATTTAAGTTTTTTTTGGTTTTGTAGAAATATTAGTTCGGTTTGGTTCTACTTCTATGCTACATGATCGACCGCTCAAGGTCGTTCGCTAGGGGAAGCATCTTAAGGAGCTCGATACTCATCTATGGGTGAAACAAGGCAATGATGATGTAGTATGCAAATACAGATGATTACAATTATATCAATGGTTGAGATTTATAGAAGATTGAGAGAAGAACAACATGTGTCATATAACGTTATGTCTATCTACTATCTATAAATATAAATCAATTGCCGTATGTTAGTCTCGCAAAACCTCTAAAATGGCTCGACCAATTTAAATATTTTTATTTTGTTCGCCTTAATACTAGGGTGGTTTAGGAAAAAAGAAAATAAGGAAAAACCCATAGTAACAGCCAAAAAAAATATATTTTGTGATAAGAAGTTCACAAGGTCATCTAGTTAGTAATATAATGTCATTCATCATCATCATCATTTCAGCCGAAAGACGTATACTGCTGGACATAGGCTTCCCTCAATTGGGGGGGTTTGCCATAATCGCCACGTTTGGCGGGTGGGTTGGCGATCGCAGTATGGTGTTAAAAATGCATAGAGAACGCTGCTGCCCATTCTCTAGTAAATCCCTTAGCCGCCTTTTACGACACCCATGGGAGGAAATGGGATGGTGCTATTCTTTACGTTCGGCGCCACACGGAACAATGTCATTACAAGGGGATATATCAGAACTTAAAAAAAAAAAACAAATTTTACAGATTCATTTTTTTTCGAGGTGAATGAAACAACAAGAATTTAAATCTTCTTTCGAATAAAAGTACACAGTTAACTATGAGGAACAGTATCCAACGTTTATGAAACCCAGATGTGTGTTGTCACCTAAATCATTCACTCCTCACGAACGAACGCTCTAATGACAAACTGCATCAGACGAAGTTTCTAGACATTCGCGCTGCGTTCGCGCATGCTAAACATGTAGAATTTTCTAGATCGATGGACTTTAGGTAATCTTTATTAGAATCGGACGTCTAAATTGCTTAATCTTTTATGAAGTAACAATGTTAGAGCAATTTGTCATAGAATGATTGCCGCATTCAGTGAACTTATTCAATTTTAGTTCCTTTGCAAAATTAGTGAATCTATTTGGAGATGAGGAGCCTGAATGAGTAATAGTGCGTTGCAATCTCAACCTGTAACCCATAGGGCAAGTTTGGTTTGCGTTCGCTAGAACGCAAGAAATAAAAACGGTTTATTCCGTTCTAATACCAATTACTAATACCACTAGTATTTGTTCGAACAAAGTTGAAACAAATACCAGTGGTATTAGTTTTTGGTATTAGAACGGAATAAACCATACAAACTAGTGAGTAACAGGAGAGAGGTTGAATGTTGATTCTAATTGATTCCCCTGAATTTCAGTATTTTCTAGCTAAAAGGACGGGTGTAAACTCAAACTCAAATATTGCATCGTGAGAGCTACAAATACAATCCAAATAGTTTATTTCTTTAACAAGCTTTGTACACACGGCTACATATCAAGCTTTACGTTTCCAGTATAAGCTGATCTCGCATTCTATAGGACTTCAGTACAATGAGAGGCCAGCTTATACTGGTAATGTATAGCTTTATATGCAGCCGTGTGTACTACATAGCTAGTGATAGAACTTAGAACTAATCACTCCCAAAATATGTAGGGTAAAATTGGACCAGCGATATGACATTGGACCACACCCTGAACAAACACTTCGTCCGAAATGTCAACTTGTCATCACTTTGGTCATTGGTCATTGTTACCCAGAATGTATAAAAATGCGATAAAATGGGTTTTTAAGGTATAAAAATGTAGGTCTAATGTTACCCCAAAATCAGTATAACTTTGGGCCACGATAATTTCTGTCTCTCTCTCAGGATTCACGCATAATTTGTAAACTTTTTAATGTAATTGGTATGTAAAACATCAAAAGATCACATAAATTACATTTACTGAGTAGTAATTATATACATTTTATTGCCTAACTATCGGAAATTGTCTCCTAAGTGATTGTACTGATTTTTCTGAAGTTTTTATTTCTTTATTTATTTATTTAACACTTTCTCATACAAATGTACCGCATGTGCCGCCGTAATGTTCCGCCGTCCGTCCTATCCCGGTAAATTCTGAAACTGACTAAACTGAAATATCACAAATATAGCACAAAAACTGCGCATTGATTAAAGTTAGAAACTCCATCTTCCATTTTACACAAACATCTACTTAGTCATAGATACGAGTAATATAGTTTTTCCCCAATTCAAAACACACTAAGATTACATATAGACGGATATTACAAATCTCTACCCCCATCAGGTTGATGACCATCAAGCGACCGAGCAAGATAAAGCGGATTCTGTTGCAACTGGGCCTGCGCGCACGCACACAGTCCAACAGTGAAAGTGATCGAGGAAAATCCTGGTGCGTAGCGATGAAACTTGTTCATTTAGCTGTCAGTATAACATTACTTGACCACCTTTCTGCGTACACCATTGAATATTGCAATGAGTTAAAACATTATTATTATAGTGGGTAGTTGGAAAATATAAGTGAAGACACATGAGGAAGCGGTGTTTGAAAGTTAAGTCTGTCTGTGTGTTTCCACATGCTATATTTTATGTAAATGACATGTTTAGTAGCGAGGGAAGTATGGGAAATTTTGTGTTGAAATATAGGAAATTGTAGTTGAGCAAGTCTAATGATCATGAGCGTAGTACGCTGTGTTCGATCATTGAACACAAACCGTTAGAAAAGATGAAGAAATTAAGATGGAAAATACAAATTCCTACTTTTCATGGTCTATGGTCCTATTCAACTATTTACTTCCTGCTAGTGATGCATAATACTAAGAAACTGAGCGTCCTAAATAGGGTGAAGCGATAATTTACGCCTGGACAGCTTTTAACCCTTTACAAAGCACAAGTCCGATCCTGCATGGAGTATTGCAGCCACCTTAGGGATAGCTCAGCTAAGTACCAACTTGATGCGCTTGACTCGCTGGAACGCAGAGCTAAGAGGCTCATTGGCGACGTAAAACTGGTGGATGCCAAGCTTAACAGCTTGGCTCATCGCCGCAAGGTTGCCTGCTTGTCGGTCTTCTACAGATTGTACTTCGGCGAGTGTGCCCATGAACTCCACGGCCTTATTCCACCGGCCCCCTTCTACCACCGGACATCTAGACGCACTGCATGTTACCACCCCTACCTAGTTGATATTCTACGAACTCGCACTAAGCGTTTTAAAACGTCTTTTATAATGCGCACAGCAAAGGAGTGGAACTCTCTGCCTTCGTCTGTGTTTCCGAACGCATACAACCCTAATATATTCAAAGTTAGAGTGAACAGGCTACTTCTGGGTAAGCTCACTCCATCGTAGACTTTATCTCTGTCACCCAGACCTAGACTAGAGTGAAGAGCAAACCCACAGTTAAAAAAAAATATAATCGTAAACGTTAAATTTTACTTTGATGTTATTTGTAGATAAGTACACAAAACAATTTCTTTGTAAGGCTACTTGCACCGCTAACAAGAATGTTTTAATGCAAAAAGAAATGGAATGTTATTTATAAAGTAAACGAATAGGAATTAGAGTAGAGAAATTATCGTCGCACGCGCCGCTGCGCACACGTCTCGATTGCAAGTGCATTCACGCGGAGACGCGAACTGTCGATAAATTCAGTTTTTTCTTTCTTATAAGAAAACTTTACTTCTACTCTAGTTGTCTCAATGATCAGCTATGACAGTAGATAGGTCTTTATTGAGACCAATTTAAATGTCTTTGATTGAGACAGAGCTGTCTTCTATTTTGGAGCTATGATGCACGCGGTCCTGCATGCATAGTATGACCACCGTAGAAACGGAAGAAACGAAGTACAAAATGACAGATTGTAGAATGATTACTACGGCGCGATCAATTAATTAATTTGTTCCATAAAAATCCTAATGCATGAATGAGCTCTTATTTGTTGTTGCTGTTTCTTTTTTAGGGTTCCATAGTTGGGTATGTAATGCCGTACCTACTAACATTACACACACTGAAAAAAAATGCACTCCAATCAAGTGACTTTTTAGCTAGATTGACGATATCTTGTTTAGATTAATCAAAATCTTAGTTAAGTTGATCATCACGACATGATTGCAGCAATACTAGTTCAAATGATTGAACGTTTAAACAAGTTTCTCGATTACCCTTAACATGACATCATTGTAGAAGAGTTAAAAAAGAGACAAGTTAAAAAAAAATACTGTAATAAACTAAAGATCAATGAAACTTTAATCTAATAATCTTGGTTGGAGGAACTATGTTTTGTCTTGATTGCTGCAAATAGGTTTTGTGATAACTCCAATCAAGATCCCGTTCAAATCTCAATCAAGTAAAAGAAGTAGCTGTGATCATTGTGCTTGATAGGCTCAGATGCAAACAAGTTACTTAGTCAATCTAAACAAAATCTTGATTGTGGCAACTACTTTTTTTTTTCAGTGCATATATGAAGTAACAGTTGCCTTTGTAATTGAGAGATCATATATACACTTAACCCGTTAACTACGGGTTTAACCCGTAGCTAACGGGTTAAATATAAATATACTCGTTTTATATGTGTACATGAACTTTAAAATCGCAACATTGCCTGACCTCTTAAGATCGATCGAGGCTAAGCCAGCTCCACAATTTTACTTAAAACCAGTCGCGTGCTAGAACTCAAGTAGTTTACGACCATTTGCTTCGTTATCTACAAGTTTCTAATTAAAATAAGTCTTACCAAGTACCACTTACTACCAAAGTGGTTATGTGGAGTTACTCTTCGATCTTGACCCGAGTGTACCCAAATCAAAAGCAAACGCTCTGGTTTTTTATCCGGCGTTTATAAAATAGGATTTGCTTCCGACCCGAGGAATCCATGTTGGTTAATCCACAATGATCTTAATTTTGTAATTATTAAGCGGATTCGCGCGTCGACACTTTGATAATTTCAAACTATGATCAAGATTAAACACTACATTTACATAGTTGTCTTTAGCAACAACTGTTACATAGTTTCATTGGCAATGTACGGGGGAATCTACTCGCATCAAAACTTCGATGAAGAAATGAGGATAGTTTAGACTATACGATATTTACAAATATGTATTGAGGTTACTGGAGTAGCGTTACATAACTATTTTTTTAAATCTGTAAACAGATGCCTAGTTAATACCTATAAATGAATTAGTTTACATATACAGTTATTAGTTAATGCATAATCATTAGATATAAATTAATGATTGTAATCTGCTTCTTAAGTTAGTAGCATCGGCAGCGGAACGCGTGAGGGAGCGGCAGTCTGTGCGCCCTCACGCCCCTAGTCGCAGCAGGAGACGCCCTGGGTGGCGGGAATCGATAGCCGTTTCTCGGCCACAGTAGGCGCGGGCTTTCGGACGGCGAGCTATGGGCAGCTCGCCGTCCGGTAAGGACCACGCCCGGGTCGACGACGGCGCGTTATGTTCCACGCGCGCCTCAAAGAGATGTCAGCACGCACTGACGGGGTCCGCTAGGATCGGTGCCTGCCAGGGTTGTGGGATTGTCCGAAAGGGATACCGTGGCTCTGGCACACAGGCAACTGAAGGAACACGAGTGGGTTTTAGTCAGTAAAAGTCTGAAACGCCCTCCCGCTCCGTCCAGAGCGGGAGAAGTTATTTGATAATTACCCAACAAAAAAAAAAAGCTAGTAGCATCTAAAAAGGAGACAGAAAACATTCAAGAAACCAGCTAGTTTTTAGCCTCGATTTTCCCTATCAACAACATCATAGAATACATTACTTACAACTAAGTTGTATTGTAGCTTGAAGTATCGTCGCTGCATGCACTGCCCCGAATTTGCAATCGTGCGTAAAACGCGATGCGCTTGCGTCATGTCGGCCATCTGTTTCGTACCAACACTAATGTCAGCTGATTAGTCAATTATGTACTTATTATCTGTATTTATTTTCTTTTGTAACATTAATGAAAGGGGTGTGACCACTTTTGCTTCATCTAAATCCATCAGTAAGTGAAATCGGTTGACATTGATTTGCTGCCGTCACCGCCATACCAAATATGTCGCAGTAGAAACCAAGTATGGCACACAGAACAATTCTATTTATCGATTGCGTTCATAAAAGTTAAATGGATTTGTGAGAGTTGTTAAGAGAACACGTCTGTAAGCTAAATACGAAATCGACACTGAACAGATATCTACATCGATTAACAATGTAACCATAAATTTATTTTAATCCTTTGTCAAATCTCATGTCTTTACTTGACTTGTTTTATTGGATAATATTTACATAATTTAAAAGCTAATAATATATACAAGTATATAAAAAAGGGAGGGGAAAGAATCAAAGGGCATCAAAAAATTTGTCCGCATCGCTGTCAACAGGAATAGTTCCCATAAGGCTGGCAGCATTGCCACGTTGTATGGCAATTCTGATTCTTTGAGCAAGAAATAGGCCAGCCCTCTGGTCACGTGAAGAGTAAACCAACCGCTTGGCCATGTCTCCATGTCTTGAAATACTAAGTGGGCACTCGGACCCCACGGTCCTAGGGTTTCAACCCCAAACAGCTTAAACATATAGCTCCTAATAAGGTCATATTTGCGCCGTTTGAGGTTTTCCGCACCTGCAGCCACCCCAGCAGAGTACGCCGTACTAGGAAGATGGGATGGCACAAGGGTCTCAACACATGTTGCATCCCAAAAAAAAATGTCTTTACTTAGTTTTCATTATTTCCACCAATTTACTTGATTTTCATTACTTCCACCAACTGGGCCAATCCGCTGGATGCGAGGAGCCCAGAACAGGTCGAAGTGGCGACGCATGATGGGAGGCCTAAGTATGTCCAGCAATGTACGTCTTTTGGCTGAAATGATGATGATAATGATGAGGATTTCCAACTACTAAACAACAGGTATTATTAGATTTGACAGGGATTTGAGAGGGAGATCAGATACTTGATCTCCACCCGACCCGATCGACTCGATTGGCGTATGCTAGCTGACATTAAGGCAAGTAATTTAATTTATTGTTCTGTGTCTCGTAATGATAATTACTTTGCATAGCTAATTTTGTATAGAATCAAGTTTATCTAGCTGAACAGACAGCTGTGCTGCTGGGAAGTTTGTTGCGCCACTTCTTCTTCCCAGCTAAAGCACTAGGAAGTGGTGAAGGGCGGGGATTTTGGAGGTGGAGGATTGTCTTATGTAATTTTGAAGTTCTAAAAGTGCTGATTCTTTGAGATTTGATTGATGTGCTCAGCGTTTCAGAATCCTCCCACAAATAAACATAAAAAAACCATTCCATTGTTAAATCTGAATCGATAACTTTATGTATTTCAGTTATGTAACTTTGGAATGCAGTGTTGTTCGTTATGATGTACTTTTCACTTCCTATAGTTATATTTTCTGTGTTATTTAATGCCTTCGGTATAATTTACGCATGTTCACGTGCACTTATGAGAATGTTAGGCGTGTCTGTTGCTTTAATATCGGTATTTGTATCAGAATCGTGTTTTTTGTCATTGGTATGACTGTCGATTTGTTGTTTCACTGCATTTAATTGTCATGCATGCTGTATCATGTTTGCATATATATATATATTTTTGTACATTAATTGTAAGTATATAAAAATATATAGCACCACTCAATTTCCTCACGTGGATGTCGTAAAAGGTGACTAAGAAACTTACTAGAGAATGGTAGCGTTCTCTACGCATTTTTTACACTATACTGCGATCGCCATCCCGCCTGCCAAGCGCGGCGATTATGGCAAACCGCCCCAATTGGGGGAGGCCTATGTCCAGCAGTGGATGTCTTTCGGCTGAAATGATGATGGTTCTGTGCTTCCCGCATCCAGCTGATTTCTGCGGCTTTCACAAGGTCATCGGTCCACCTTGTGGGAGGCCTTCTTACGCTACGTCTTCCGGTACGCGGTCGCCACTCCAGAACCTTTCGGCCCCAAAGGCTATCTGTTCTGCGAGCAATGTGCCCTGCCCATTGCTACTTAAGTTTGGCAATTCTTCGAGCTATGTCGGTTACCTTGGTTCTCCTGCGGATCTCTTCATTTCTGATTCGATCACGTAGGGAAACTCCAAGAATAACCCTCTCCATTGCCCTATGGGTGACTTTTAGCCTTCTAATAGGGCCCATTGTGAGCGACCACGTTTTAGTCACAACACGCAACATGCACTGGTCAAAGACTTTCGTCTTAAGACACTGCGGTATGTGGGACTAGAAGATATTGCGTATCTTCCCGAACGCTGCCCAGCCGAAACGGATTCGACTATTGACCTCTTTCTTGAAGTTGGACCTACCTAACTGGACAGTTTGTCTTATACTCGTCCACAACTTCGAGTATAGTGGCGTAGCTAAAAGTACTTATTAACCAGTAATATGAAGGATATCCTAAAGCAATAAAATTTAATACTGCTCAAAAATTATCATATCAAATATTTCAAGCATATGAAACAAATCTATTAATTTAGATTTAATCACGCAAAGCTGTCGAAACACAACAATTTGTATCAGCATATCACTTTTATTTGCATACTGCTTGTTACTCGTACTTTCAACTGTGACCTTAAAGTACGTATAGCGTACTCGCGTAGTTTGCCCGTACATGTGCCCAATTTGATTAGAAAGAGCGGACATCACCAATTTGGCCGGGCCCCCCTCGACGGGCCGTGGCGTGGCGTGGGCATATGTTTTATACACCCATACACAAATAGGTTGGAAAATTAATATTACGTCGCAATAGAAGGAAGGACCGAAATAGAACTAGGGCGTTGATCAGCGTGAGCAGAAAATTGATTATGATGCTTATTTAGAAAGGGAATATAGGGCAGAAAATTAGATGAAAATAAACAGCACTCGTGTTGTGGCCCTTTTTCCAGTGTTTGTGAAAGGACACTTATCTCCGCAAGAAAATTGTGGGTTAGTATTATTAAGTAAGATCATTGAAAAGGCTATAATTATGATGATTGATATATTATGATTCAGTTAATATATAATTTCAACGGGTATTATATTAAGAGGATGCCGAGCGTGCAGTGACGCCCTCATGGTTTGTTTGGTTATTTATTTTATTTCAGAATGAAAATGAAGAAAATAAGCACGTCAAGTTGTAAATTTTATTGTTATCCTTGAAATGAATAAATTATCCTTAATCCATGCGTCATGTTCGTAAACGGGCGCCGTCAGTTGGGACTGGTCATATCTTAGCTGCCACGGCTTATTTTAATTTTTGAATTGTTTTTATTACGGACGCTTCTGATGTGCACGTCTTTCTACATTGTTCTCACATGTATAACTTCAACATGAATGATGTAACCCATTTTTTGTAACAATATTTTGTTTTAAAAGAGTGTCCGTGGAGTTTCTTGCCCGTTCTTCTCCATAGGAATCTACTACGCTTTGGAATGGGCAACTAGCTTCATCTATCTGACTAACCGACCCCTTGATAATTCAAAAGTGCCTGTAATTGGTTTCTTTGAAATAAATGCTTTGAGTTTGAGTTTGAATGGAAAATAGTGACCATTAATCTCCGTTTTAAGAATTACAATAAAACATAACAATGTAAAACTATTGTTTGTAATAATAATAACGTATAGTCTTGTGGAGCACAACGTAACGAGCTTATTTTCTGCATTTTCATTCTAAAATAAAAGAAATCACCCACCAAACGATGAGGGCGCCACTGCGCGCTCGGCACCCTCTTAATAGGTATTCGGAAACTTTTTTTAAAACCTTTTTATTAGTTTACTTACATGTGCTGCGAAATTAGATCCTAAGTTGTTACTTGAAATCTTGGCACAATCTTTACAATTTTGAATAATTTGTAACAATTTGCGATAGAAAATCCCGCAGACAGTGAACGTTTAGTTTCACATTTGACATTTCTAGAGACCTCACACTAGCGGCGAATTCAAGCAAGATAGTCCCCATTATCACAAAAACTAACTAGTCTTTTGCGAAGATTGGTCACGCATCATCAACTTGCGGATATTACTATGTCCAGTATTGATAGTTCTATTTGTCATCAAGGCGTTGACCAACAGGGCCTCAAGTCTGCTATTACAATAGTGTCAGAATGATCTCTTCATTGTGAGTTTTTGACAGATTTGCCATACAAACACTGTCAAATACACACAATGGCGAGACCATTCTGACACTATTGTAATAGCAGACTTGAGGCCCAGGCAACAGGCCCTGGTTGCGGTACTCATTTGAAATTGCGAATAAAATTGATTTACATGCACTTGCAGGTGAAGTAATTCAATTTATTCTGTACAAATAGAGCTAATTATTCTATACAACGCGGATCGATAGGCATGATTTAATCCTAAACAAGTATAAAGTTTTTCAGATCTTTTGCAATAACTTGGACTGTAAAACTCTAAGGAAAGACGAAAACTGTGCCAGTCATGCATTGCCCAAATATTCTTCGGAATAATTTTACGTGCCCGGCGATACAAACATGTCTACAAGTTTGATAACCGCATTATTATGTCTTTTTTTTTTTTTTTGGTTGGAAATTATCAAATAACTTCTCCCGCTGTGGGCGGAGCGGGAGGGCGTGTCAGACTTTTACTGACTAAAACGTACCCGTGTTCTTTCAGTTGCCTGTGTGCCAGGGCCGCGGTATCCCTTTCGGACAAATCCGCAACCCTGGCAGGCACCGGTCCTGGCGGAGCTCGTCAGTGCATACTGACAACACAACGCGCCGTCGACCCGGGCCTGGTCCTTACCGGACGGCGAGCTGCCCATAGTTCGCCGTCCGCAAGCCCGCGTCTATGGTGGCCGGGAATTGGCTACCGTATACCCGTCATAGGAGTCACAGACAGTCCACTGTGCAGGACCTGCATGTACGACGACGAGACAGCAGTGCTCATGTGCTTCTAAACTGCTCGGTGGTCGCCACATATAGGTTAAGGCCAGGACTCTCAGAATCGACCTATTTTTGATTCAAAATTAAACAATCAAATATTCTTTGTTTTGATCTGGTAAAAATATATGTTGTAGTTTAATAAATATTTTTGATTATTCTATGGTTCAAAACACGATATTTACAACTTCACTCGATCAAAAAAAATCGCGAAGACACCCTGTTTTCGCAATTTTTTTATCGTTTTTTAAGTCGTACTTGAAGTAGACCCAATTTTTATTCCCGAAAAACATGCCAAAAAATAGGCAATGACCTTACGAAGAATATTCTATGGTTAATTTTTCTCAAAACAGTTATTTATTGTTTTAACAAGATATTATATAACAAGGCGGCCCGCGCGCTTCGGTTCAGTAGCCCGCCAGGCGTCTTCGAGGCAGGATCTGTGTCGCTAGCTCGCTGCGTTCCCCGCGAAAATTATGGGGAATAAAAACAGAAGGAAGAAAAAAATATCCAGGATAGAACTACGGAAGCTTAAAAAAAAATAAGGAAAGTTTGATTATAATTTTTCTACGTATATTATAACTACCTACTCGTTTTTAATATTACAGTTTACCGAAATAACAGTAGCACAACTTCACCAAAGATCATTTTTACATATATTTTTTTTTATCTTTGCAGTGCATCGATACCAAGATACAAAGGCGTATTTACAAAAAAGTGCACAGGCGAACAGTAAGTGCCTAACCTACAACTCGATTTTTTTTAATGGGATTTAGAATGGCGACGACGCGACGGCAGTATTTGCTTTTCGCTCAGGCGCAATAGGTGGGTTCTACTATACGTGAGCGTCAGACGTACCTACTGCATCAATTCAACTCGCGCGCCTACTAAACCTATTGTACAAATTACAATAATAAATTATATAATGCAAGGTTGTTGATGTTGTTGTACTTTCACACAAAATAGTGTAGATGTCTGTCATAGTCAGTCGGTAAGTTAGGCTATCGCCTGACTTACCGACTGACTATGACAGACATGTACACTACTTATACATAGTCAGTCGGTAAGTCAGGCGATAGCCTGACTTACCGACCGACTTACCGACTGACTTGCCGGCTGACTTACCGACTACTTCCTGCGGGAAATTGAATTACGCGGGTAAAACCGCGGGGCAAAGCTAGTCTAAAATAGTTTGAGTCTAGATGTTTCACATCTGCCAGGCGTCCCGCGATGGCTAAATTTGTATACTTCGTTTTTTATTAGGTATAATATACTACATAGGTACCTATGAAACTTAGCAATATGCAAATGCAAAATTCGGCAAATGCGGCTAGTGTTTTTTTGACGTGACAACGTCTAATAAATTGATGAACGCCGGCTGCATGCACGAAAAAGGATGAATAATTGTCCCGTTACGCTCATTGTCCCGTTACAGTCATTGTCCCGTTACGCTCATTGTCCCGTTACGCTCATTGTCCCGTTACGCTCATTGTCCCGTTACGCTCATTGTCCCGTTACGCTTATTGTCCCGTTACGCTCATTGTCTCGTTGCGCTCATTATACGCTTGCGCCGCAACAATGTTTTGTTATGACGTTGTCACGTTAAACTATCGTCCGTAAACCAATTTTACAGACAACCAATATTTTTTTTTGCATTGATTTATCTTTCAGACAGTCTTTAGCACCGGAACGTACCAGTGGAGATGGAAATAGAGAACTCGATACCGCTTCTATTGCACTGGATTCTGTTGATTTGCCTAATGAGTAAGTTTAGTGTATTGTATTGTATTATTAGTATTAATAATCTTTTTTTTTTTTAATGAAGTTATGAAATGTTACTTACTTGTTTCACCTGGAGCTCCTGAACCTGTAATAACTTCTCAACTAGCCAAGTCGGTTTTCCAAATTCACAAGAAGAACTACAAATGGCGCAAGAAGAATTCATAAAAAACTTAGAATCGCTTACCGCAGACAAAAAATCAATAGAACGAGCAACTATATTGCAAAGAGAAAGTAGTGAGTGGTTGGAGATAAGACGAAAATTAAATACAGCATCAAACTTTGGCCCAATATGCAAACGAAAATCATCATCAAATACAGCAAATTTGGTAAAAAATATATTATATAAGAAAAATTTGTCCCATGTGACCTCCATTGCTCATGGAATAGAGAATGAAAAACAGGCGCTGCTGCAATTGCAGGGACAGGAGAATGTCGAGATCTCGCCCTGCGGATTATTTATCGACCCCATACACCCATTTATTGGGGACCACTCCTGACGAGTTGATAGATGATGACATGCTAGTTGAAATAAAGTGTCCTATCACAGCTTCCAAAACAGGAATGGCAAATGCAATAAAAAGAAAATAAAATTCAAATATTAAAATATAACAAAAATACGAATACCTGTTCCATAAATAAAAAGAGCAATTGGTACTACCAAATTCAGGGCCAACTACATGTCACAGGACGGCATGTATGTCTTCTTGGAATCTGGGCAGGTGAGAATGAGCCTTTGTACACAGAAAGCATAGAAAGAGATGACAATTTCTGGGTAGCAAGTATGGAGCCAAAGCTGGTACAGTTTTACTTCAAATGCGTACTGCCAGAAATCGTAGACAGTAGGAATGCACGTGGCATGCCAGTTAGAAACCATGCATTGCACGACAAAGAAAATGAGCAGCCTGATAAGTGCGCATCCAGTACACACTCTCTACTTCAACCAGATTTGCAGCAACCAGGTCCAAGCACGCGCGTGATTAATATTTGTGATTTTTGATTATGTTATGTTTATTTGCTTTTAATTGCCGTGAGTATATCTATTTTTATATATTTTAGTATTTCTTATTTCTAATAAAGAATTTACTGTCCTGTGTATTATATTGTAATGAGTTTTATCGGAATTTAAATAGTCCAAAGTCTAAAAGTAATACTAAATAACTAGCTTAAGCCCGCGACTGCGTACGCGTGGACTATAACTTAGTTATAAAACATACTCTATGTGATAGGATAAAACCAAAGCTACACCAAAATCCCTCCAGTAGTTTACTAATCGTCTCTTAGAATACAGACTATCCTAGTCTAAGAGACAGGGTTATATACATTTTGTACAGATTTTGCAACTTGTTATGAATTGTAATGTATGTACATTATAAATGTGTTTCTGTATTTTTTGTGAATAAACCTTTATTATTATTATTATTAATCAAACAAAAATTCCAAAAACCGCATCGTAGTAGTGCGGAAGCGCTGTAACAGTCATGAAAGAAAAGGAGACAGTGTTAGATAACAATTAAAAAAACAATTGTAGGTAGGCAATAAAATAAATTGTGTTGCTTATATTTACTTATATTTCCCTAAAAAGTAAACACACGAAATATTAACATGGATTTCGTAAAACAAAGTTAACTGTACCTACTATTACAATTTTATACTGTGACGCAAAATTTTTGCACAGCGGGGTCAGCGAGTTCATTTGAACTGCGCGTTCGCGCGACTTGCTCGCGGGGATTGAGGTAGCGCTAAATGCCTACTGCGCTCGAATATCCTGGCCTTAAAGTACTTCGGTAACCCAGGTACCCTCCGTGAGATTGTCAGTAACACCAAGGGGTTGCTGGCCATCCTTGAGAAGGGGGTGGATCGAATAATCGATTTTAACATCAGTTATGCCAAATACGCGCATTGACGTGGTGTTGCAACAAACATTCAGAATTAAGAATTGTGAATTTATTTTATTTTTTATTACTTTCGAGCTTTTGTCCGTGGCTCCGCCCGCGTGGATGTCAGTTATCGTGTAAAAAAGTAGCCTATGTCCTTCTCCATATCGCAGGCTATGTATAATTATCTTCGCCAAATTTCATGATGATCGGTTCAGCGGTTTAGGCATGTAAACGTAACAGAAAGACAGATAGAGTTACTTTCACATTATTAATATTAGTATGATATCTTATTGTATGCTGCACCGGTCGACGTCAGCACGTCAACGCCAGCTGTCGCTAAAAACCAGCGCTGGGTCTCAGTCTCGCATAGGGTCGCAGCATTATGGTGAGCGATGGCCGGTTTGCGTGGATGTGACGCATATTTTCCCCTAAACTTGTTTTTTTTTTGTCTGTGTTCTTTTTTTTGCGTTATGTAATTTTTTCCTTTTTTTCTGTTTTTCTAGTTGCCGAATCCACCCCGTATTCCTTATTACCTGCTTACCCCATACTTACCTACCTAACTACGTCTCTTTACGCTGGTCGCGTTGCTAACATACGATTAAATACAGGTTATAATGTATTTATACAGTTATACTTGTATTATAATTATACAACGTTCTTGAAATATTTACTTAGTAACGGTTTAAAGAGACTTCTATTCAACACTTCCTAACTAGCCGAGACTACGTACACATGTCGTTCATGGTTTAACAATTCACGAATATGAACAAATACCTACATTTAGGAGTAAGCAAAATTCCAATAAATAAATCTTCCCGACCGATTTCGGTCAGGTTGGCCAAATCTCAACGGAGGTTAGCTCAGGTACGCAGGAGAAAGAAGGAGGCTGCGGAAAGGGAGAGGGAGATTTCGAGTGCTCTCGCGGCCCGCAGCAGGCGCACCGGGCGTCTGCAGAGGGCAGATAATGCCCTCTTCCGGCCCCCCTAAATGGGTCCAGGGACTCGGGGACGTCCGCCAACCCTTATCATATAGGACCCGGATGTAATGTTCCACGCGCGCCCCTCTTAGACGTCGCGGGGGGAGTCAAATACCTCACTTCCCCCACTTGACCAGACGGAGCCCGCGGATGCGGCACCGGTTGGGGGCTGCGTTAAAGAATGCTTAAGTGTCCCCGTAGCCCCGGTGCAAGTGTGCGAGGGAAAAAGGGTTGATTTTATTCAGTAGGAGTCTGACAGACAACCTTGAGGATTTCCACACAGATACCAAAAAAAAAAGGTAGGCAGGAGATATTATAGTGCTTAAGTGTGGGCGCAAATACATGTTCCTTTACTCTCATAGTACCATGAGACGGTAATCCGCTACGACCAGAGAGAAAACAGGCGCAGGACCAACGACTTATCGAGCTTTCTAAGGCACCGGGAAATCACTCCTCCAACTTCCAAACTCTGAGCTGCTGCTGAGAAATTTGTAATAGAAAACCCAATTACATTTTGCTCGACCTGGGAATCGAACCCAGGGCCAGTAGTCGCGCTTGCGACCACGAGACCGCGTGTGTTGGCATCCCAGCGACAGCTAAAATGTCTTACGTCTCAAGTAAGTCAGCTACAGTGTAGTTACAACGGCTGCGGCGGCATGCCCCTTAAACCGGAACATGGTTACTTCCCCGAATAAGTTCTTTCGCAAAAAGCTCTACTACTAAAACAGTTATTTACAATCTGTCAAACTATACTGAAATTGGATTTAACCGTGACTTGTGGTTTAACTCCTTTTTTTACCGAATAGAACATAAAATACCGTTGTATTTATTGAATGAATTTAGTTCTCACTGATACTATAATTGTTTTTACAAATATTATTCGTAAGTTATATGTAGATAAGTAACTGTTTATCATGTCGGTCAATGTACGAACCAAATAATATATAAATGGGGACACGCAGTATTGTTTTCCTTCGACAATGCCTTAGTACAGAAAAGTAACCTAGTAAGTTCGAAGACGTGAAAGGCTATAGGTATTTGGGATACATAAAGCCTTCTTTTTCGTTTATATCCCGTTCTTCTCCATAGAGATCTACGTTTTGGAACGCGCAACTAGAATCCACTAATTGACAGACTCCTTGAAAATACAAAAACGTATGTAGTTAAATGCTTTGATTTGACCTGTTTTTTCCCGATACACTGAAAAAAAAAAGTAGTTGCCACAATCAAGATTTTGTTTAGATTGACTAAGTAACTTGTTTGCATATGAGCCTATCAAGCACAATGATCACAGCTACTACTTTTATTTGATTGAGATTTGAAACGGGATCTTCGTTGGAGTTATCACAAAACCTATTTGCAGCAATCAAAACATAGTTGCTCCAACCAAGATTATTAGATTAAAGTTTCAATGATCTTTATTGAAGTAATCAAAATGCTTGATTGTCACAACTAACTTACTTTGTTACAGTTAACTTTTTTTTTAACTTGTCTCTTTTTTAACTCTTCTACAACGATGTCATGTTAAGGGTAATCGAGAAACTTGTTTGAGCGTTCAATAATTTCAACTAATATTGCTGCAATCATGTCGTGATGATCAACTTAATTAACATTTTGATTAATCTAAACAAGATATCGTCAATCAAGCTAAAAAAATACTTGATTGGAGTGCATTTTTTTCAGTGTAGCTAAATTCTTGTTGATTCGGTTCAAAATCGTAATAGTTTTCCCCAGCATTGACTAAAACCACTATTATCTTTCTTACTAAACCCAAACAAGAACAGGCAAATATCACAGTTTGCAGCAACATTGCTTCGCGCAGCTGTACCATGAGTCCGTGACATAACATAAGCTCGCAACACGTTGGATTAGCAAACACCTTCCGCTGCTTATTGCATTATTTATCTCACGTTTATAAATGCTACCATTTAATAATGGATTTAGGATGTTGATGGGGCTTCTGCGCTACTGCAGCGCTTCGCAGATGTTCGCGGAAGCTCGGGTTAAAGATTTTCATGCCCTTATGAGGAAGAGAACAGCGTCAATAATAATGGTTGCGCGGAAGCTCCAACAGCATCCTAAAAATATTATTAGACAAGGTGGACAGTCCCTTCTCATGAAGGGACTGTCCACCTTGTCTACTGGCACTGGGTACGGAGGCACGTGCCAACGTGTGTTGGGCCACGTAATTTTTAGTTGTGAGTGTTACTAACATAGTTATTAAGTCATTGTTACTAATACATATGGATTGTATGTACTTGTATGTGTATTTAGTCTGAAATAAATAAATAAATAATAATAATTTATCCTCGTACAAGATGTTGGTTGAGATGCTTGAAAAGCTGGTGATTTGTTTTTCATTGATCATGCCACTACAACCTTTCAGTTTACCAAATGGTGGCAGAAAATACCTATTTCATCAAACCGCTTTTCTACATCGTTATGTTACTCTTTATTAGTTGCTTTTGTGCACATGATCATCATCATCATCAGCCTATAGCAGTCCACTGCTGGATATAGGCCTCTCCAATTGCACGCCATTCAGCTCGATTCTCGGCAACTCTTATCCAGCTGCTACCAGCCACCCTGCGGAGATCGTCGCTCCACCTAGCCTGAGGACTAACTACCTTACGTTTGCCGATTCGCGGTCTCCACTCAAAAACACGTCTACCCCAGCAGTCATCGGTTCTACGGCTAATATGGCCGGCCCATTGCCACTTCAGCTTGCTTATTCTGTGAGCTATGTCGACAACTTTGGTTCTCTGCCGGATCACCTCGTTCCGGATTCGATCCCTCAGAGAAACTCCAAGCATAGCCCGTTCCATAGCTCGCTGAGCGACCTTGAATTTATGGACCAAACGCACATGATATTTATTCAGATTTGTTATTGTAGTTGTAATGGCAACCATGCCATTGGGTTTAAATACTTCACTTTTCATTTGTCTGTCATTACTTCACTTTTACCTATTGTGGTATAGTAATTTTATTCTAGGTACATTGTCTTCACCTATAATTATTAATTAATGTATACAAACTATTGTTAACATTTTAAAAGAGTAAGTATGGACTTTCTTGCCCGTTCTTCTTCTTCTTCTTCTGGTTTTTTTTTGGAAGGGGTAACTAGAATCAATGAACAATTTTTGTAATTTTTGACGTTCTAAAGTGCCTTTGAAGTGCCTATTTGAAATAAATGATTTGACTTTGACTTTGAATATGTTTTTATTTTTAAATTTATATAGATTCCTTTCTATTTTTAAATTAATGTTGTAGGCCTAGTAGACAGTAGATTTGTTATCAATTTTCTATTTTGTTAAGTACCTGGTACTTTTTGAAATGCCTATGCTTTCCTCCCTTATTAAAAAAAATATATATATATATAGATTAAACACTATTGTTTGAAATTATTGTAATACCAATTATTTTTAAAAGAGTAACCGTGGAGTTTCTTGCCGGCTCTTCTCCATAGGAAACCACCAATTGGAACCGTGCAATTATATAGCTTCTGACGTTTCCTAAGTGCCCATGTAGGTTTATGTGAAATCAAATATTTTGATTTGATATGTGTATTTTTCTATCACAAATGGTCAATTGCTTGGAAAAGATCCGGCTCATAGTCTTCCAGAACTCTTTATATGTTGCCGGCCAATCTGTCACAAACGCTTCCAAAGGACATCGTCGGAAATGGCCCAGGACGAACAAACATCTGACCTACATAATAATTATAAATGTATTTTATTAGATTAATTGCGAATATCATCTGTATGAAACGGACATTCTGCGTTCCATAATGAACAATTAAAAGAGCGTCTATCACCATCACATAAAATATGCCGCCATCTTTGACAATTCGATTAGACATGACAATTAGTGACGTCAAATCTTTCAATAACATGAGTAACATACATGAGGTAATATAATATGACTTCCTACCTAAGTATAAATAAATAAAATAAAAAACATTAGGATAAAGTCGTCTGCATTGAAGTTAAATAAATAAATACTTATGTACCTACCTACCTATTTTAATACAAAAACTAGAAGAATTACCAAATGCCTAAGAGGTACTTAGGTAAGTACTTAAATGTTTTTCTGATTCTCTTAGCTTAACTAACCACATACTTACAGGCAATATAAATAACAGTGACGACATGCATTTATTAGCATGTATTTCGAAGTATTGAAAGGATTGTTTCTTACTAAATATAACCTCAAAATCTGTGTTTTCTTTTGAAATAAATCCTTTCTGCAAGTTGTCCTTCATTAAACTTTGTCTTCATGAGCATAAATATACTTGTAATTTAGAACACGCAAAGTAATTTTCCTTTGCTGTTGGTTCTGGGGCGAACGATGAGTGGATACAGAACAATCTTCTTTCCGACTATTCGGAGTCATCACTCCAGAATTTCTTAGTGAACATAATTATTATGTTATTGAACAAAACACCCGATACCGGTATATCTACCGTTTTGAAGAACTGTATGACGTAAAATTTGTCATAAGGTAATATCCTCCCTGGAAGTCTATCACACTAATGAGCTAAGAAATTAAGAGATATACTCGTACTTGAGTTCGTACTAAAAATACTAATGAGAAATTTTCTATTCATTACTCATAGGGCTGGTCAAATCTTTCTTTTGAAGATTGTTTTATGATTAAAAGGATTTAGGCCACAAGCCTGTATAAAAATGCCTTCTTTTGATTTCATCTACAGCCTACATTTTTACTGTGTCTTTGTTCTTTCCAAATCGTGGCAAAAAATAAGTCATCATTCTGCTTTTCTCCTCCAATAATTATCGGCCTTTCTTCTGTAATATTTGTGATGAAAGCATCTATACATCTTTGTCTTCGACGAGGGCTTTGAGATGATTGATTTTCAAGTTAGATATTCTTAACATAATGACGACTTTCCTATGAAGAACTTAAAAAAAAAAATACACTACAAAGTGAAAAATAATTCCAATTTCGGAAGTCGGTTGTAATTTTTTTTTTTTTCTATTCAGTAGGTATTCCGATTGATCATTTATTTCCTCAGATTTAGCTGTTACAGTTTTCTCACTATGTTTAATGCACACTAATCGTTGCAAAAACCACGTCTTTTAATGAATAATTACCAAACAATTACAACGATGTGCGGATATATAAATTACATGTACTTACCTGCATTATTATAAATAATAACTGTTATTACGCACTTACACAGTGCTACTTACTACCCATACGTAATTCTGAGTGTTTTAGGCTGAAATGTGAATTAAATAAGCAGCATTATGTTTATGTAATACTTATGTATACATACACTATACCGTCGCCTTAGAGTGAAAACCTCGAGAATGTAATTTTGGTCATTTATATTTTATTACATTTTTGGAAAGAAAACCTCGCAACGCACGTCCTAGTTTCACACAAAAAAGTTTTGTTAAAAACCATTTTTCGATTCAGGGATCCGTATGCTAAATATTAAGCTTTTAGCTAGCATGGGGCGGCCAGCTAAACAATTGTTTTATGATATGTGAAAAAAATCACGGCAGTAGTATATATAACGAAGTTAAAAGAAAAACTTTCACAGAAAAGTAGGCTTTAGAAGATAACGAGTCAACCAACTTACCAGTTAGAATGTATGGGAGAACAGTTTTTCAAGTTGTTCTTGGGATAAATTCGTCGAAGAAACAGAACCCTTCATTGTGCGTGGTCCAACACGCACTTGGCCGGTTAGCTTTTTTTTTTAGAAAACACAAAAAACCGATTTTTTTCTAATTTTTTTTTTTTTTTTTAAAGTTCGGTTTTTAGTGTCTTCTTTGGCACACATACTGTATGACGGTAATTTTTTAAAGCTCGATGTGTCATATCTACGTCCTCGTAATGTAATTAGTCACAAAGCTTGTGTATCTAGCAATCATAAGTACACAAAACTTAAGGTGGTATTATCCGACAGAGTCCGCGTTTACGTAGTTTTTAATCCATGGGAAACATAAAAAACAGTGTTATAAAATTTTGAAAAAACATCTTATTTAAGAATCTGGCGGACATAATCGCTTTTAATAAGACGATTAGATAAAATTTGATGAATTAAAAAAAGTACCCCTTTTCGTAATGTTTAATCAATGTCATAGCTACAAAACAAACTTTTTTTATTTTATTTTTATTTTTTGACTATGATTACTAAATGAAATGTTGTTTTCTGAAGGTTATCACTAATTTAATACTAGTTGTCGCGTTTTAGCGTGGCAATAGCGGTCATTGCCCTTTCCCTAATTTCTCACCGTAAGAATTTAAACAATGAACTATGCAGGGCTTTTCATTATTGGAACATGTTGAAGATCACGATAGATATTGATTCAGGAGGTTTCAGTTTTTAAATATAAAATGCTGGAAAATGTGTGAATTTTTTAATCCAGCCATACTATCTATACTAATATTATAAATGTGAAAGTAACTCTGTCTGTCTGTTTGTCTGTTACGTTTTCACGCCTAAACCGCTGAACCGATCGTCATGAAATTTGGCAGAGTTATAGCCTGGGATATGGAAAAGGACATAGGATACTTTGTTAGGCGATAACCGACATCCACACGGGCGGAGTCGCAAGCAAAAGCTAGTTTTAATATCAATGAAAAGGTAGTAAGATTGGTTAGCACAATTCGCTGAGTTTGTCTTGATAAAATGATTAGAATAATTACCATATTTAAATACCTACCAAATGCGCGAGGCAATTGCTCGCGACTTCGCGGGCCCACTTCAGTCGACTCGATCATAACGCCTTAAGAACTAAAGTGATAAATGTCGGTCGTTATCTACGGTTAAGTACGCATGCCCTTGCGCAGGGTTGCCCAACACCGCGCAACTACGCCCGAATTATTTACTAACATGAATTCTACTCGATGGAATTTAATTAAAAAGGTTACATTAATTCGTATTTAGGCTATGATTACGTCGACCAATCATGGCGTCGATTGAATATGTTGCCATTAAAATATTTTAAAAGTAGATTTAGTTTTTATTTATGTTCCGATGGGGTAAAGTTTCCTTGATCCAAATTTTAGGAGTTTTATGAGCGTTTTGAAAAATTGTATGTAATTTTAAAGTGAGTGCCCTTGTTGGAAGCGGATATTTTGCAAGTGAGCGTCGGTTTCATCACATCCTAAAGATAACAGTTTGTGATTTTATCTCACCGCGAAAAAAACTGTCACTAAAGAAGTTTGATGGATTTGCATGAGCCTAAAAGAGTAATATTCATGATTTTATTAAAATACTGGCTACTACCCTCGGCTTCGCACGCCTGGCTTTTTCTAAAATAAATGTAAGCATGAGTTACTCCTTATAACATCAGTTATCTGCCACTGAAAATTCCGTCAAAATTGTTCCAGCCGTTTCGGAGATCAACCGGAAGAAACAGGCAAAAAAAACCTTTTTTTTTGTTAAAGTACCTTATATAACTTCTTATGTGTTTAGTTAAAAGCTGTTATTATGAAAATACAAACAGACACTTCAATTTTATTTATTTGTATAGATTTGGTAAAGTTTGTCATGTTTATGAATCTTGGTTTTGCGACTGAGAAATAGAAAATCAATTCTTTGCAATGTTTTAAAGGCGCAGATATATGCCAGCGACCTTGAGTGGTTATCTTGCGTGTTCTGTACTGAGCTCACGCAACGCGTCGTACGTCCAGCCAGTATTAGGACTCGCCCATCCAATTAATGATGCGTCTTATTTCGAACAGCGCTGTCCGAAATAAGACGCATTATTAATTTACATAAACCAAAAAGTACCTATTTGAATAAAACACGAATAACAAAAAGATCAATAATTAAATTATCTTGAAAAAGGTGAAGAAGGTTTCAGAAAAATACGCTTGATAGATTTTGCGTGATTCTCAGTTTTTCATCCGCGTTAGACTTAACTTTACAAATTAACTTCTCTATGTAATATAAACAATCTAAAATATGAAAATATTAAGTTATTAAGAAAATGCTATTTTTTTTGACGTGACAGCGTCTAATAAGTCGATGGACGCCTGCTGCGTGCACGAAAATGTCCCGTTACGCTCATTGTCCCGTTACGCTCATTGTACGCTTGCGCCGCATTAATGTTTTGTTATGACGTTGTCACGCTAAACTATCGTCCGTAAACCAACTTTACAGACAACCAATTTTTTTTTTTTTTTCAAAACATTAATACTCGATTAGACATGATCTTCAGTATAAAATCATTAAAAGTCGGTTATCGTCGCCTTAAGAAGAGATTATAAGCAACAGCTGCAACAGCTTAGGAAATAAAGCTAGCTGCTAGCTTGACTAATTAATGCTTTATTACTTTATTGTAGCGTTAGCTGCACAACATGAAGACGTTACACAATGACTGTGTTATTAACACAGTATGTTTCATAACTAATAGGCATAATTCTACAAGTACACGCCGCTCTCCGCAAAACACAGTTATTTTGATAATCGTTGCAATTTATATCATCTTATTGAGAAATGAGAATTTAAGTTGGCGAAGCGTCTTCGCTACCATTATCGTGCCCCCCGGTCTACTCCTTGATATACAATGGCCCCTGTAGTCCCATGAAACATGAGGCTCCAGGGGCTAGTGTGAATCTTTGGGTTTATTCGAGTAATCGAGACTGGTTAAATCACGCTGGGGTCGGTGCATTTCATTCATTCATTCATTCTTATTAAGAAATGAGAATTTAAGTTGGCGAAGCGAATATAGTTAGGTTAGGTTGTGTATGTCACTAGAGTTGTACACTAGATTTGTCACTAGGGTTAGGTATGTCACTACCATGTCACTGACATTTTAATAATTATACAACGTTTTATATACATAATAATTATTGACATTATTAAATATTATATACAAAATGACATGAATATTTACTTTGAAAAGTATTACATATATAACTATAATTATTGTGAATGTGAGCTACGAGGGTCATTTGTTTTCCAAAAGATTATCTCTTTTTCTATTTCCTCTTTCTCACGTAGTTTTAATGATGGTCTGGTATTTTGAGTACTTTATGCGGCCTACCCAAATGTCCTTTTTTTGGTATTGTTCGTCGAGTTTTTGAGCTCCTTAAATCCTGAGTTGAACTACACGTTTACTGACAAATGCTTGCACTGACTGGACAGGTCCACTCAAAATTGTGTGGTTCTTTCTTCAAAAGACCAGTTCAGACACGGATCTACATGGTCCTCACATGATCTGACCAAGATTATGTCTGGACTGTAAAAGAGACTTTGACCCCTGAGTTTCTTTCGACATTAATCTTCTCAGGGTTAGTGCGATAGGAAATGTCGACTCCATCTAGCCAATTTTTATATATGACGTGTATAAGTGATTCCGATATCCTATTTACAGACTAATGGATTTCATTTCATTTCATATCACTAGAGTTTTACGTCCGGTTCCTGTCCCAAAAATTGACATTTTTATTTTATATTTATACTTTAAGATGTTTTATTTGTATTTATGCCAATGCATTTTCTTGCTTTCTTGATTGAATTTGAAAATTGCTCGGCTATTTGGTCTACTTAAACTATAATCTTTGAATGCGCTTTGATATTGAAGAAGATACGAGACACTCATGAAACTGTCTGTATGTAGGTAAACACTAATGTATACAACACATACAGCCAGTTTCAGGAATTAGGCATTCGACAAGGCAGTATTGACCTAGTAGCGTTGTATCTTATTTGCAAGGATATCGTGCTATCTTAGCCAATAACCACTCCTAGTGCTATATAAGTAGTAAGGTGCTCCAAGGAGACTAAACTATTATCTAAAATCTAGAAATAGTGCTTTCCTTACCCTGCTTCCTTTACCTGTGGTGTTCTTAAGGCACTCATTTGTTCGGGAAACCGGAAGGCCTAACGAAATGAAGGCAACGGTCGTGTTCACTTAGACCATTTGAGTTAAATGGTTTAAGCTTATTCGCACGACGATCGCTTTGGTTAAGACACGGGCTAAAACTTGGTCAAATATGATAAATTTCACAACAGTTTCATAAATTATACTTCCTTCCTATTTCCGTTACATTTGAAAGATTAAAAAAAAAATAGAATTGTCCTTTTATTTAACTTGTAAGTGGCATGGTCAAGGTACGGCATTGAAACCTCAAGGAGATCAGCTAAAATTGTGCTAATAATTGCCAACGTTCACTCACGTGAATTATGTTACTGTACTTATCTGCCATAGAGGCTAATGGATAGAAATATTGTTAAATAAAGAGGAAATTGATTAGATGGGATAGAAGACAAACTACAAAAAATATAAAACAGAAACATATTTTTGCTCTGATATACAAAAAAAAAGGTGCCAATATACAAAAAAGAAAACATACTTAAAGAAATAGAGTGACACTATGAAACTCAAACTCAAATAATTTATTTCAATTAAACAATTTACAGGCACTTTTGAATTGTCAAGGAGTCGGCCAGTAAGAAAAATAAAGCTACATGCCCATTCCAAAGCGTAGTAGGTACCTATGGAGAAGAACGGGCAAGAAACTCCATGGACACTCTTTTAAATTAAATTGTTACAAAAATCTTAGTTACCTACATCTATAATGTTGAATTTATAACTAAATGTGAGAACGATGTAACAATAAATAATAAAAACGTAATGACACTTGATGACATTCTTCAAATCAAATCTATACTAATATATAAAGCTGAAGAGTTTGTTTGTTTGTTTGTTTGTTTGTTTGAACGCGCTAATTTGTTTGAACGCGCTAATCTCAGGAACTACTGGTTGGAATTGAAAAATTCTTTTTGTGTTGGATAGTCAATTTATTGAGGAATGTTATAGGCTATATAACATCACGGTACGACCAATAGGAGCGGAGCATAAATGAAAAATGTTGCAAAAACGGGAAAAAATATTCCTTTTTGAGAGCTTCCGTTGCGTGCGCTGCGTAAACGGTTTAAGTTACGCAAATATCATGTATGATGGAATTGTTCCTCTTTAAATGTTATAAAAAAAAGTCCGCGACAGCATATGTCTATCTTTTAAGATTAACTCGCTATAACCTTTTTTATGGTAATCAAATTTGTTCGAAATTAATGCATTATTTGCGAAGGAGTTTTCATAAACATGGTATTAATCCTTATCCAAATAAATACGTTATTCATCACAAGTATTTAATTTTGAACAAAGTTGCCCTTACATCATTTAATTTCAATGAATATCTTAGGAGATATAACTGTTTTATAATAACTCCGCAGCAAAATAATGATCAACTCTGCGAGGTAGTCTATTCTAAAGTTGAAGAGTTAGTTTTTAGGGTTCCGTACCCAAAGGGTAAAATGGGACCCTATTACTAAAACTCCGCTGTCCGTCTGTCTGTCTGTCTGTCTGTCCGTCTGTCACCAGGCTGTATCTCATGAACCGTGATAGTTAGACAGTTGAAATTTTCACAGATGATGTATTTATGTTGCCGCTATAACAACAAATACTAAAAAACAGAAAAAAAAAATATTTAAGGGGGGCTCCCATACAACGGACATGATTTTTTTTGCCGTTTTTTTTGCCCCGCCCGCGTGGATGTCGGTTATCGCGTAAAAAAGTAGCCTATGTCCTTCTCTATATCCCAGGCGGTCTATCGGCGGTATCTCAGCGGTTTAGGCGTGAAAACGTTACATACAGACAGACAGACAGACAGACAGACAGACAGAGTTACTTTCACATTTATAATTAATTAATATACAAGGTATGGTGTGCGTCTCAAGGTTGCATCAAATGTGAAAACATCGAAATTGAAAACTTGTCTGTCAAATACTACATACTCTACAAACCGGCTGATTAATTATTTGTTCTTAATATAAGAAAGAGCCTCTTACTGAATAGTAAGAGAACTTATTTTCGAAATAAATATTCACTATTACTTCATATTGATTATTTCTATTAATTATTCAGTAGGGTTGTAACCACACCGTAATAATTTCACATCAAAATATCGGCACTAAGCCCATATTGGTATTTTGCATCACAGATCCTGGAGGCCCCGAAAATGGGCTCAGGAGAAACTTGACAAGAAGTGAAATGATATTGTGAAAGTCCTCAACCTCTGCCACTTGCTGACAATTTGTCACAGTAATGAATACGGCCCTTTGTGACACTTTGCAACAGAGATTCTGGAGGCCCTGAAATGTGCTCAGGAGAACCTTGACACAAAGTGAAATAATATTGTGAAAATCCTCTTCACACTCTGCCACTTGCTGATAATTTATCACAGTAATGAATACGGCCCTTTGTGTCGAAAAATACTATAATAAAGTTTCGGAGTGTGCATTATGTATGTGGATGTCAACATTAACGTTTTCCCTTTAGGACGATGCTTCAACTTTCACTTTGCATCACAACAAACAAGTTGGTGCGTCTTTATTCACCATTAAGACGCAGATATATGCCAGTGACCTTGAATTGTTACCGTATTCTGTACTGAGCTCACGCAACGCGTCGTACGTCCAGCCAGTAATAGGACTCGCCCATCCAGGAGCGCTGTCTCAAATTAGACGCATTATTAATTTATAATACATAAAAAAAGGTATTTTAATAAAACACGTATACTAAAATATCAATAATTAAGTTATCTATAAAAAAGTGAAGGTTTCAGAAAAATACGCTTGATAGATTTGTGTGATTCTCAGTTTTTTATCCTCGTTAGACATAATTTTACAAATTAATTTCACTATGTGGATGTAATATAAATATAATCTAAAATGAAGTTAGTTATTAAGAAAATGCTCTAATTTAACATATTTTTTTTCCAAATCCTTAACAATACTCGTTTAGACCTGATCTTCAGTATAAAATCATTAAAAGTTGGTTATCGGATCGTCACCTTAACGGGGATATGAAGAAATGAAGGATTTTTTGAGCAACAATGAATTTGGTTGCAGAATTTCGTTTGTAATAACATAACATAACATTGCAGCTGTTATCCTTGAAGGGATAGCCCCTGAAGGCCCATGTAATAATTATGTTATAATGTTTATAATGTAAGCCATAAACGTTAGAGTCCCTCTGAGATGTCCACTTGTGCTTTTATTTCTCTAAACTTGAACGCAGCTGACAAAAGAAGTTTAAACGGACAAATCCCCAGTACATGCCTATACAGGCCACACGCGTTTATTCTGTTTAATTAAATGTTGTTTTATTGATTCATCCGTTACAAAGGGCGCAGATAACGAGTTGATATTACGGCTTAGTAACATTGTACCTATGTACTACATACTGATTGTGCTATGCCATGGTGTATTGATATTCAAATATTATTGTTAGAATTGGTTTTAGTTTGATGGTTATACGAGATATGTTAAGAAGGAAGCTCTAAGGAAGTCCGCGAAATTCAAATTTTCCTACGATTTTTGCAATTTTTAGCTCATTTTTTAAGTGTTTTTTGATTATAGTACGATTCGCGACTGTAACAAAAATGTAGGTATTTACAGAATTATAACCATTGGAATCAGTAAGACAAATCAACTCGAAATTCTTCTATAAGATGTTGATGGCACGCCGTGTGAAAAAGGGTTGATTTAAATTACTTCTGTTATATGCCTATGCTAGGCAACACTACAAATAGATTCTCTAAATAAATCCTCGATTTTAAATTATTTTATCAGTGCAACAATATTTGCGTTATAATTAACATAACTTAACAGGTGTACCTGTAGTACAATCACATGTAATTTTTTTAAATTTAATTAGCCTAACCTTTGAATGGGTCATTGGGAGTTATTACTCTATTCACAATGTATCGAGTTAAGTGTGCTAAAATAACCACCTTAAAAAAAACGATTAAGGGCGAGTCGGACTCGTGCACCGAGGCTTCATAAGCTTCATTCGTATAAGTAGGACCTAAATAGTTATGTGCCCAGAAAAAACTACAACTGTGCTTCCCAAAGCAACCTGCGAGCAGGTAGGAAGGAGGATATTTTGGTTGTGAACCGCGAAATGTTTTTAAATTTTCATCGGCGAGGCCTTTATTCGTCAGTTAATTTTAACACTGCAGTGTAGAATATTGCAGTTTTAGGTCAGCGCCATCTATTGACAGATAAAGGAACCAATGTAATTTTTGTTGATTTCTGAAAAAGTGTGCTATTTAGAGACATAGTTTTATTTTTCCTGTAATCTTTACATAAGCTTCTATCTCATAGAATTATTTCAGATTTTCTCTATGCAAACTTCGGAGTTAAGGGGAGAACGGTATTTTTTTTTACATTTTTCATCAAAAGTCGAAGACGAAGCGGCCTGAAGAAAAAAGAAAAATGTTTGAGAATGTGCAAACAGCGCTCTTTCATATAATACCCCATATGCTCTAGTAGCGACATTTCAAATTTTTAAGACCACCTTTCAGTACCTGTTGCAAAAAAAATAAAAACTTTTTTGTTTTTTTCTTATTTGCAAAATAGTTGGGTAAACGTCATCTAAAACTATTCTAAATTTCAAGTTGATAGCGATTAAGAAAACACTTATTGTGTATTTGTGTCAGTAATAAAAATACCTAGCAGACAGACTTGGCCAGAGTAGCATTACAAAGAAGCCAAGAAAGGCATGTAAGGTCGGCGACGCGACTCGCAAATACGAGGAAAAACGGAGAAATATATCGCTTTTCGAGGAAAATATCAATCAAATGAGCCTATCGCAGTCCATTGCTGGACAAAGACCTCTCCCAGGCTGCGCCACAACACCCTGTCCTCCACCTTCCGCATCCAGTCTGACCCAGCCACCTCCTTAAGGTCGTCGGTCCATCTAGCTGGGGGGCTTCCGACACTATGCTTGCCGATACGCGGTCTTCACTCCAAGACCCGTTTGCTCCACGAGCCATCAGTCCTTCGACAGACATGGCCAGCCCACTACCACTTCAATTTGCTTACTCTGCAAGCTATGTCGGTAACTCTGGTTCTTTACCTGATAATTTAATTCATGATTTTACCTTTCAAAGAGTGGAAAATATAATGACAAATTATTATGTTTTGAGTGTGTTCTTTTTATTCAGACGTGTCGTCTATTAGCTAGAGTTTTCCAGTACCTTTGAACACGTTCTTATGATATGAATTTTAAGCCAAATTTTAAGATATTTACGCAGTGCTATTTAATTGCAAATCAAAATTGTTTAATGTCACTTTTTGCTTCAAGTTTCTTGTATGCTACAGGCAAGAAATTTGCATCGTTTAAATGGGGCTTTATATGGACCGTATCGTTGGTGAGTTTCCAGTTAGAAGTCTAATACACAGAAAAAAATTCTACTTATATTTAACCAAACTTAACACGTAACACAAAAAAGTGACCACATAACTTTATGCAACATGTAACCAAAACCAAAAGGCTGTTTTGTATTTTATAGACAAATCACTTTTATTAAATCATGTTAACTTTTATAAAGTCTTGTCAAACTTTGATTATTCCTGAAATAGCCGAAGTAGTTAGGCTTAATATTTCTTTCAGGGTATGTAAAAAGGTTTGACGACTTATGCCCGTTTTCACCGTCATCCCCTAAACTACCATCTACGTATGTGACCCTTAGCTTAAAAGCTCTCCCAAACTATCCCCTAAATTAAATTTCGTTTCACCATCATTTTTAGCACTTAGCTATGGGACACATAACTAAGTGACGTTTTGTTTTCGATAGTAGTGACTGATTCGTCTTTGAACTTATCGATACTTTTAAACAAGATAGTTTTTTATGAAATTCTCTAAAGTTTACACTTATATGGATACAGTTATTAATAAGTCATGTTTTGATAGCAATAATAAATATTATTTCATTCATATTTTTAATTGATTTCATATTTTCTGGCTTATTTACTCTGTTTAAACATTACGAAACCGCGTGTGTTATCTGTGGTTCTGACACTTCTTTCTTTTGTGACGTACTGATGTGAGATTTGATTGTTTGTTGCTGTAGTAGCTACACTGATCCCACCCATGTCTGCCACAGCCAACATATGGTTACCCGTAGCATAAAACCTCAATGCTATTAATAACTGATTTATTGGAGATATAGAGTTATTTCTGAAATAAATAAAAAATTGGTAATTTACTTATTTGTAATAATTATGTTAATACAATAAGAACAGAAGGTTCCTACCTCACAAGTGTAGATATGGTTTACATTGTTAGTTAGCGACGTAAATAAGTAGGCATCGTCAATGAATAAAGAAAAAATACCACGTTTTTTTTTTTTGGTTATATGTAGGTAAATGTTAGTATTTTATGGGCTATTTATAAAAACTTTAATACTTATGTTAAGTACTCACCTATTATCAGGAAATTCCAAGGTGTGTTTAATCTTTTCCAATAAATGCAACACTGAAGATTTACAGAGCCTCTCCGAAAAAAGTCAGTTTCATCAAAACTTTCAAAGTAGTTGGGTCGTTTCCGATAAATCTTTGGTCTCCGCCTGTTATTTACGTCGAATATAGTAGAAACAGTTTCTAAATTTTCAATAAATTCATCTAAATCATTATCCATCTTCGTTGATTGAGAGATCACATACGTATGAGCCGGTTTATGGGCCCACATTTTGACCACCTAACTTTAGGGGACCTTTTAACGTTTAACTGACCGTTTACTGTTGGTGAAACAAAAACCACCTTTTAACAGCCCCCTAACCATTCTTAAGGGATCCTTTAAACTTAGGGGATGTCGGTGAAAACGGGCATTATTCTTTTATTCTAATTCTTACCTTAGTTCTCTGGACTTTCTTGAACATTTAATAAAATAGACTCTTCATATTACACCGGTTACGACCACATCGACCCGAAACGCAAACGTTTGACCCGCGGACCCGGAGTGTCACAACTATGCGCGTGCGAAGTACTAATGATCAACGAAATAACCGCAGAACTAAACATTGCACTTAGAATTTAACGATATTTTTTAATGAATATTAATCTAGTGTAACATTGTAATTACTTTACATAATGAAAATCTTTATCGAATACCTACTATTTTAATGACGTCACATTTTTCTAATGTGTCGTTTGTGTGCTGCATGCTAATTAAAAAAAGGAAATAATGTTTAAGTTTGTGGTACCGTGATTCGTGTTCAGAAAGTAGATTCAGAGAAGCCTTCTACGGACTACGAGAAAAGCGTAGCTTGTAACTGTATCTAACCTCCCTTAGCCAGATGCACTGCTGTGCCCAAGAAAATAACTCAGGTAAGTTGCTGGATGTACAAACACCTCACTCCCCCTGCGGGCTTGAGGTGCAAACGCGGGCCGGCACCAGCCGGGGATCGTGGAAGACGCACAAGTTCCCATGATCCCCGGTCCAAGTGTGTAAAGGGAACACCGGAGTGGTTTTTAGTCAATAAGAATCAGAAAAACTCTTGCGCCCGCCTCAGCACAGGACATCCATGAGGATTTCCACCACGGGACATATTTTTTTTAGGTATGCTAGTCTACACGTCGGTGGTAACACTTTGACCTTGAGCTGGCCTAGCATACCTACTGGTTTTTTAACCAGTGACTTCAGGCCTACCTTATGTAGAAGGCGCTGGGTACTTGAGCACGGATAATGTCTTGCAGTAAACTTCAATAATATGTATTGACTTGAAAAGAGACTTTGACTCCTGAGTTTGTTTCGACATTTCTTCTCAGGGGTAATATAAAATAATTATAATAGGAAATGTCGACTCCATCTAGTTTTTTTTTTGTATATAACGTGTAAAAGTGATTCTGAATTATTATCCTATTTACAGAATAAACGAATTCATTTAATTTCATTTCACTTAGCCTGAGGGCGTCCTACCTACCTTAAGTTTACGATTCGCGATTTTCACTTGAGAATACGTCTACCCCAACCTTCAAAGGCCGCTTCAGCCCACTTATTCTGTGAGCTAAGTCGACAACTTTGGTTCTCTGCCGGATCACCTCGTTTCGGATTCTATCGCTCAGAGAAATTCCAAGCATAGCTCGTTCCATATCTCGCTGAGCGAATTTGAATTGATAGACCAGCCGTACCGTGAGTGACCACGTTTCGGCTTCGTAAGTCATAACATGCAGGACGCACTGATTAAAGACTAGTCTTTAGGCTCTATATTAACAAGAGTTTTTGTTTGAATTTTCGCAACTATCGTAATTAATCTCTGGTCAAGCTCGTAATATTAGAAACGTAGTTATGAACCCATTCAGGTTTTACTATAAGCTGGTTACTAACCTCAATAACCGTACCTTAAGGGAAATCAAGACTTTCGCAAGCAAATGTTATTAATTAGAACGTATCAGTTGCTTGGCCGTACGGCCTCGAGTACTTACGAATGAATTAATATAAGTACACACAACATAGGGAAATTTCTTGAAGGCGATGTAGAAAGGTGTCAGTAGGGCCAGGTCAGGTTAGAGGAGGGTTATTGGCTATACAACTTTGCAAGGGTAGTAGGCAGGGTTCCTACTCATACAGAGGCTTCCCAAATTGCTTAGGCTTTGGTCAGAAAGAGGAGAAAGAAGAGGACAGGAGCTCCTTCGAATGTGTTGAAGGAACAAATAAAGATGTTTTGTTTTTTATTTTATACATTCTTCCTTGACATAATCATATAATCATCTCATTATTTGACATTTTATACCTAAAATTCTAATTTCAACTCTTTATTTTGCTTTTGTGGACATATTTATTCAGTTTTGTTACTGTGTTTGTGGAAAACATGGCATTTGGTTCAAATCGTTTTTTATTTTAAACCTTTATATAGATTATTTCCTATTTTGTGAATGTGAGAACGTTGAAGGCCTAGTAGACTGTAGATTCGTTGACCATTTTCTATTCTCTTAAGTACCTGGTAATTGTTGAAAGGGCAGGCCTTTCAACAATTACCTTCCTCCCACACCTATTAACACTATTTAATATTTGAAAATATTGTAAAAAGCAATTATTTTTAAAAGAGTAACCGTGGAGTTTCTTGCCGGTTCTTCTCTAAAGGAAACGACCAATTGGAATCGTACACCTAGCTTCTGACGTTTCATGTGTCCATGTAGGTTTTATCATTTCAGCCGAAAAAGTCCACTACTGGACATAGGCCTCCCCGATTCCAGGTTGTGCCATAATCGCCACGCTTGGCAGGCGGGTTGGCGATCGCAGTATTGTATTAAAAATGCATAGAGAACGCTGCTGCCCATTCTCTAGTAAGTTCCTTAGTCGCCTTTTACGACACCCACGGGAGGAAATGGGGTGGTGCTATTCTTTACGTCCGGCACCACACGGCATGTAGGTTTATGTGAAATAAAATATTTTGATTTTGATTTTGAACGGAACCCTCCAGATAACTTCATCTCTAGATAAGGACTCTTTCAACCATGCAAACAAAAAAAAAAATAGTTCTCCTAATAAAATTGCTCTCCAAAGAAAAGCTGGTAATATTCGAATTTTCGGCAGTGGCGTTCTAATAGACGTAAAGTGTGGCGCGAAGTAGAACACTTTGTTTTGCGAATTCGGACCAGCTGGCCAATCTTCATGTTTGTATCGTACCGGAAAAATCTAGTCACGTCCATATACGTATTGCTGCTTTTGGTATTGTTGCCAAAACCGTCAAGACACTAATTTAGGTGCTGTTTAAATATTCCGTGCTCTTAACAAGAGTTAAGGCCCAGATATATGCCAGTGACCTTGAGTGGTTAGCTTGCGTGTTCTATACTGAGCTCACGCAACACGTCGTACGTTCAGCCAATAATAGGACTCGCCCATCCAGGAGCGCTGCCCCAAATAAGTCGCATTATTAATTTATTACACATAAAACAAAAGGTATTTTAATAAAACACGTATACTAAAAGATTATAGTTAAATTATCTTTAAAAAGGTGAAGGTTTCAGAAAAATATGCTTGCTAGATTTTGCGTGATTCTCAGTTTTTTATCAGGTTAGATATAATTTTACAAATTAATTTCACTGTGTTATATAAACATAATCTTAAATATTCACATATTAAGATATTAAAAAAATGCTCTAATTTAACATAATTTTTTACAAATCATTGACACTACTCGTTTAGACGTGATCTTTAGTATAAAATCGTTAAAAGTCGGTTATCGACGCCTTAATTACACCAATTACTGGCATCAGGTATCATCAATTTCTCTAAAATATTGTAATTTAAATGAATTGTGGCTGTGCATTTATTGTTAGCTCACCTCACAGCCCCTTAGGGCAAGGTTACAACAGCAACATTTAACCCTGGCTGTATAACGAACAAGGTTCTCCTCAATTGACCTGGGCCTCAAGTCTGCTATTACAATAGTGTCAGAATGGTCTCGCCATTGTGAGTATTTGACAGTGTTTGTATGGCAAATCTGTCAAAAACTCACAATGAAGAGATCATTCTGACACTATTGTAATAGCAGACTTGAGGCCCTGGCGACCGACGTAACATGTAAAGTTTATATGCATGAGTTATATTTATATATCTTAGTTGTATTCCGTTATTAATGAAACAACGTTAACACTATTATCGAAAAACATGAAATGATGGCCATTTTTCTGCAATAAACGACCGGACATAATTAGAAACATACAGTTTTGATTTACTATTTCCGATATTCAAATCAATGACCTTTCATTGGATTAGCTACCTAAGTTTGATTGTATACTTCATAGCGTGTTTTTCATTTAAAAAATGCGTACCTAATTTCAATAAAGGTTGAAACATATTCGAAACTTAATGGTTCAATTGACCTGTCAATTTAAATAAAATATGAGGGGCAATTCCCGTATTTTTTAAAACGTACGCATTCTAATCTCAGTCTCAATCTGTCAAGAATATTGATTGTCGCTGAGATGAAATTGCGACGAGATTTTTAATATTTTTAGTTACTTGAATTAACCTTCTGTTCATCATCATTATCATCATCCACAGCCCAACTTCAACCATTGCTGGGCATAGGCTTCTCTTATCTTGTGCCAATCCCCACGCTCCTATGCCAGGCTCATCCAGGTTTTGCCCGCGATGGCAACAATGTCGTCCGCCCATCTCGCCGTCGGTCGACCGACATTTTGTTTTCCAGACCTTGGGCGCCACTCTGTTACAGCCTTACTCTACCTGTCATCAATGCGCCTTGCCAGGTGCCCAGCCCAACTCTATTTGAGTTCCATTACACTTTCCGATATCGAAGATCTTTGAACGTCTCCGGATCTCGACGTTTGGAACTCGGTCTATTAGCCTGATGTCAAGCATGGAACGCTCCATGGCTTTCTGTGCAACTCTCAATACAGCCTTCTACGTGAACGTCCACGTCACAGCACCGTACGTCATGGTGGGCAGAACACACTGAATATAGAGGTGGGACTTTAGACATTGTGGAATTTTAGCCGATCTCAGAATGTCGTCCAGTTTTCTAAATGCGGCCTACCCAAGCTGTATTCTTCTCGATGTCTCTTATTGATGCTTCTATTCTTTATATTGGCAAAGACCAAAAGAAAGAATATGACCAAGATGGACATACCGGTTGTTGGCGACTGGCTGGGATGCCACCTTTTTTTTAAGATTTTTATTTTTATTTTTATAGTGACGTTTATTCTTTTAGAAAAAAGGTGGCATAATTGGATAAAACTATGTACAAGGCAAACTGACACGACAACATTTTGGTCCTTCGAGCCGGATAATCATATTTAAAGTATTTTTATCATCCTCCAATCAAACAAAATACCTACAGTCCATTTGCTCACCAACAATGGTCAACCATCTCCAACATTTGAGTTCCGATTTTATCAGAAGGTTTTGATTTACTGAAGATGTTTGCCATAATCTTCGCCTAGGCCATATTCATCCTAAGTCCTACCTTGAAAGAGGAATCATAACGGTATTGAAGCAGTGGTTTCTGGAGATCATCAACATTTTCAGCGAATAGCATAACAGCTCTAGTAGCATTTTTTGTTGCAACAAAAATGCTACTAGGGAGTATTTTCGTTGTAGCTTGGTGCGGGTGACATTAGACGAATCGTTCCTTTTCACTCTTGAACGTCACTACGATTTACAATCATGACTGAACATTTTAGCTGCACCCTAAATGTGATAGTCGTAAAATAAGGAATAAGTAATAGCTGTAGTAAATTAAATAAGTTTACCCTGCCAAATTGTTATTGACTAAAAATAAAATTGAAGGATAAATGAAGCAAAGAGCAATTTTAACACAAAATAAAATAAACAACGGTATGGCAAATGGTAATACGTGTCGCATACAAGGCACTAGCACTCGTACTGACGCAAAATGGCGGCCATTGCATGGCTCCACGTGGCAAAATGTTACCACGAATATACATATTTTTTTTATCTCGGTTATGCTTTGAATGTGTTTGTTTTAAAGTTTTGTATTAAATACATATTTTAAAATAAATTACATAATATAATATTAATAATAAAGAGATCGGGATTTTAGCTGTGAGAATCGTTATCGGTAAAATGCACCATGCTACAACGAAAATACTGTAGGTCATCTGCAAATCTAAAGTGAGACAGGTTCATACAGCGTTTAAAAAAGTTTAAAAGTTTTTTTTTTTTTTTCGTTTTTGAAAGCGGTTCCTACGTTTCTTACAGTACAAAACTAGGAAATATTCTCCTAATTATGTAGCGCGATGCAAGAGGTTTCATATATTACCACTGCATGAGCGCAGACGTATTGCTGACATGGCATATTTATTTAAAATCGCAAATGGTACTATAGATTGCCCTGAACTGTTAGGCAGCTTAGGATTAGTTACACACTGCAAAATGTTTCGCAATCCTAGCTTGTTGCATGTCCCTCATACCAAGTCCGCGTACAGGCAGAATTCGTATATTATTCGTGCGAGCAGAAGTTTTAATAAACCAACTGGTGAACATGATTTGGACATTTTCAATACCAGTGTTTCTCGGCTTAAGCAGTTGTTGGTGAAAAGCTTTTTTACGGGAAAGTAATTGTTTGCGTCTGAATGATTTTTAGTTTGTGTTAATCGATCGTGTTTTTTGTTTCCTACTTTATGTTATAGGTATTTTGTACCGACCTTATTTGTTGTCTTTTTGTTTCAAGTGTTTATCAGTGGAAGCTTGTAAATGGCCTTCAAATGCATATTGTTTAAGAACACTGTTTATGTTAGCTGTAAGTTTCCCGAATAGAATAAAATCAAATAAAATACCTCAATATATCAATCTAAAATTTTCACGATATCTTATAGGACTGCTGTGAAAAGTTCAGGTGAAATGGTGTCGCCCTGTCTCACTCTCCGCTTTCGGTACGGGTTTAGAAAGAGTATGCATGCGGATTGCGGACCTGCAGAGTGGCCGCGGTCGTGTATCTGTATAGTTCTCGCAGCACATCCACGCCACGTAAAGGGCATCGATGTGGCAGCGATGTAGTTCTGTTAGCTATATCCATATATCTTTCTAAATATTACCTTATACCCTACTAGCTGTATGAAATAATTTATTTGATATGACATTAATATGTTACGTACTCATATTTTTATTACTTATAAAATTGTCAAAATTGTGTTTTTGTGTTTAATATGGGTCAAGGACATGAAATAAATGTATTTTGTTTTTATTAATAAAAGGACTAGCTTTTTCCCGCCGCTCGGCCCGCGTGGATGTCCGTTATCCCGTAAAAAAGTAGCCTATGTCCTTCTCCATATCCCAGGCTATATCTCTGCCAAATTTCATGACGATCGGTTCAGCGGTTTAGGCGTGAAAACGTAACAGACAGACAGACAGAGTTACTTTCACATTTAGAATATTAGTATGGATTTATTTTCATTGATTCTATAATGAATAACATAAATGATTAAGGATACAGTGTTACTTAGTAACATGTGCATCACGTAGAACCATGATTAGTTTAAACTTGACGACGTATGCAAGGAGAATTACAATTTTAGAACTTTAACTTTTAATCCTACCTTGAACTGTTGTATAAAATTAATGGGCGAAAAGGTGAATGCATCGTGAATATTAATTTGGTTTAATTTTATAAGGTATATAAATAAATATTGATGTCATCAAATCAATAATATAAGGCCATCAGTCAATTAGGCTGCTACGAGTATTTAGCACTTGGACGTTACCTAAGCTGACGTTGCCGTAGACAAAGTGTCATTTTATGAGCGATAACGATTATAGAAAAGTCGATTGGCATTAAGCTACTGGGAGTGAGAATATTATGTCAATAAGGTTGAAAGTCACTATAGGAAAATGAAACGCTTTGAAAGCAATTGCTACATGTCTAGGCTCTGGATATCTACTACTACTGTTCTCAGGATGTCGCAGGAACGAAATAATAGACGATTCCGTTTGTTGCCCGTCGTACTACCAGTATTACTAAAAGTAGCAGCAGAAATGTTTTTACCATTGTATAATTATCAGTTTTTTCGCAATATCCCTAGGGTTTTCGTGGAGTAAACTATGAAATGCGAACTACCAGTAGTACCACGGGTAAAAAAAAAATCCCGTGGTACTACTGGTAGTCCGCATTTCATAGTTTACTCCACGAAAACCCT
This sequence comes from Dryobota labecula, assembly GCA_947523025.1. Taxonomy (NCBI): domain Eukaryota; kingdom Metazoa; phylum Arthropoda; class Insecta; order Lepidoptera; family Noctuidae; genus Dryobota; species Dryobota labecula. The sequence goes on from OX383292.1 coordinate 9,525,297, forward strand.
AGGGATATTGCGAAAAAACAGATAATTATACAATGGTAAAAACATTTCTGCTTGTGCTGAAGCTGCTGAGCTGAAGTGGCAATGGGCCGGCCATATTAGCCGTAGAACCGATGGGGTAGACGTGTTCTTGAGTGGAGACCGCGAATCGGCAAACGTAAGGTAGGACGTCCTCAGGCTAGGTGGAGCGACGATCTCCGCAGGGTGGCTGGTAGCAGCTAGATGAGAGTTGCCGAGAATCGAGCTGAATGGCGTGCAATTGGAGAGGCCTATGTCCAGCAGTGGATTGCTATAGGCTGATGATGAAAAACATTTCTGCGAGTAACTTGGAAGTAGCGCTCGCCGGCCGCTGCCGCGGCACCGGGTCGCTACGCTCGCTCGGCTCGCGCGCAGTTGGTCACAGTTTTAACCTAACCTAACCTATTTCACTCAGTTCAAAATGACGAATCATACAATCTGTTTTTAGCATTGTCTAATTATCCACCCGCAGGCAAATTGTATGATTCGTCATTTTGAATTTTTGTGTAAACTATGAAATGTGGAGTATCAGTAATACCACGGGTAAAAAAAAAACTTCCTGTGGTACTACTGGATCGTTTGGTAATACTACGGGTTTTTTTTTACCCGTGGTACTACTGGTCGGGCAACACACTAATATAATCGCACTTATAAAATTGAGTTCCATTATTCGGCGATTATTTCATTCATTGGACGCAATACGTCAATAATTCTGGGAAAACCTCTCTTACTTACACAAAAGTCGTGTAGCCTTGGACTTATAAGGAACTTTGGTTGTGACGTCAATTGTTTTAAGACACGTCATACATGAGAACTACGTTCAATGAAATTGCGAAGCCTGTTTCAAGATGTTTGAGGAAAATCCTTCAAAAACGGATACTGTCCCATCTAGGGCTGTAACTATTCTAAGAATCGTCACAAAAGATTTTTTTTTAAATTTTGGGGCTTAAAAGATTGGCCCCACAAGACTTGATATGAAGGCCGACAAACTATACATATATATACTAGCTTTTGCCCACGGCTCTGCCCGTGTGGATGTCGGTTATCGTGTAAAATAGTAGCCTATGTCCTTCTTCATAACCCAGGCTATATCTCTGCCAAATTTCTTGACTATCGGTTCAGCGGTTTAGGCGTGAAAACGTAACAGACAGAGAGAATTACTTTCACATTTATAATATTAGTATGGATAGCTTCATGTGCATGAATACAATTCAAAAAAACAAAAAAATTGTCTGTCTGTCTGTTCCAGCTAATCTCCGAAACGGCTGGACCAATTTTGATGAGACTTTCACTGGCAGATAGCTTATACGGATTAACTTACTTCTATTTTAGAAAAAGCAACGCGGGCGAAATTGCGGGCAACAGCTGGTAAATAATAAAAAAAGTCGGGAACAGGTTAGATCAATGTAATGTCAGGGAAATTAATTGTAAAGCAAATTGCTAACTACTAACTTAAATTCTCCGTATATTCAAACCACAACTGTCATTCTCTTTCGTTGGATGGCTATAATGCGGCTAATTGACGAAGGGTGTCAATATGTTTAAAAAATAACTTCCTTGACTGTATTTGGCATGCAGTTGTCAGCTTGAAGCAGTCCGTTCATTCCTGGCTGAAGTGAAAGTAATTGTCGACCGTCAGTCCAGTTATATGAAGGTGATAAGTGGTACTTTAGTGTCCAAGACTGATGATGATTATCATTGCTTTTTGAAAGTGACAGTTGCCAACAAAGAGATTTAAAAGTTGATAGTACCTTAGTCAATTACTAAAGCTGGTCATAATCATAAGTTACGCAAAGTCTACTTAATACAAACCTTTGATTTATTAATTCACTGACAGTCAACGTATAGCCTAAACCGTTGGGTCTAAAAGCTCGAAATTTTGCACAAGAGTTCCTTATATCCTACTTATCCTATCCTACTCCTACTAATATTATAAATGTGAAAGATTGTGAGGGACGGTGGATGGATGTTTGTTACTCAACCACGACAAAACGGCGGAACGGATTTGAATGAAATTTGGCACACAGATAGTTTCTAATCTGGATTAACACAGGATACTTTTGATTCCGATATTTCCACGGCATCGAGCGTACGCGGGTAAAACCGCGGCGCGCGGCTATTCCTACTTCCTACCAATATTATAAACGCGAAAGTTTGTGAGGAAGGATGGATGTTTGTTACTCAATCACGAAAAAAAGGGCAAAACGGATTTGGATGTTTGGCATACAGATGGTTTCGAATCTTTACTAACACATAATAAATGTCATCCCGGTAGTACCCGTGGAATAATTTCCGACATCCTCGCGGGCGAAGCCGCTGGCAAAAGCTAGTAATATTTATAATGTAATATGTTTCGATGTTTTTACTCAATAACGCAAAAATCGCTGCACGGATTTGGATGTTTGTTGTTGTTGGATTAAAACATAGAATACTTTTTATCAAGGTAATTCGTTCCTGAGGGACGATTTCCGACGGCAACGCGGGCGAAAGCTATACTCCATTTGAAATAACATTAGATATTTAAATAAACCTTTTTTGCAGTCCGTTCAATCGATTTTGACTTCTATTGTGGTGGCATGACAAATGGCAGCTGCAGTAAACAGTTGGTATTGTCCCCATATTTTTTTCTTTTAATGCCATCCTTATGCCTACGGAATAGAAGTCGAAATCGGTTGAACTGACTGTTAGAAAGGTTTTTTAAATATCTTTTCTTATTTCAAATGGAGTATAGTAATATACGAGTATATTCCGAAAGTAGTAGGAAACAGTAAGGAAATATTTTTGTTAAAAAAAATTAAATTCATAAAGTGGTTAAATAGAAGAGAAAGTTAGTTGTTCGTCGTTGTATTAGGATAATTTGAAAAGGGAAAACCTATTCCATTAGGTATTTGTTTGTGATCGGAATGAGGCTTTGGCGGAGACGAAGGTTGATTGATAGATAGATACGGATAGGTAAATGAGTAAACTGAACGTGATGTGACTAAATTTTAATGAAGGATTCCTAATGAAAGATAAATATGTGTATTGTGAGGATTCTAAAATAAAAATAAAAACCCTGTACGAGCCGAACATGATGCTGCGACATTTAAAAATAAGTGCGCCTTACATAATCTAAAGCAGAAGACCATTCCATTTTATCAATATCATTCTATAATGAATATGCTAAGTCTTCTTCTTCTTCCTGCCCTTGTCCCATGTTACTTGGGGTCGGCGCAACACGTTTTCTTTTTCCATTCTCCCCTGTCAACCGTCACTCTATCATTCACTCCCTTCTCTTTCATATCATTCTTCACACAATCCATCCATATTTTTTTGGGCCTTCCTCTCCCTCTCCATCCATCCACATTTATCTTCATCACTCTCCTCGTCACATGCATTTCCTCCCTCCTCATCACATGCCCATACCATGCCAAACGACGTCCTTTCAACTTTTCTGTCTTTTCTTTTTTCATAATGAATATGCTAAGTACCGATGCAAAAAAATCTATCGCAATATACATATTTTAATTGGGTCTCTACTTCTGCTTGAGCAAGAGTTCATTTGGGGAGTACACCAGCAAACCGGTTTGTCGCCACGTATAATTTTATTTTTGCACTAGCTTCTGCCTTCTTCTTCTGGACTTCGTCCGCGTAAAATTTCGGCCCACAACCACCCCGTTGCATCGCATCGCCCGCTCGCAGAATTATTTCGTTTTCAATTAGCATTCTTTCAGAATTTTGTAGTTTTGCACGACTCCTAAGAGTCGTAGCGTGATGTTAAATAGCCTATAACCTTCGTAATTGTATAATCTTTTATCTCTGGAGGGTTAGAGTCGCATATCCCCGCGGTAACAAGTCGTTCTGGGGATGATTGTAGATTGATATAATAATTGTTACAGAGATAAAAGAATATACAATTACCTAAGTTAATTCTATGCTGATATATCTATGCATATACAATGTTAAATGACTGAGCACAACTGAGAAATTACTAGAACTAAAAGTGGCATTCTCTGGAGGAGGCCTCTACCCGAAAAGGGGTCCAATTAGCAGATTCACTAAGAATTATTATTTACATAGATATGTTAACATAATTTTCCATAATACCTAATGTCATGATTTGTATAATTTATATTTTTGCATGTTTAATCAATTTTTAATTTTTTTTTTATTTTTTTTTTTTTTTTTTCAATTTTTATCAATTAATGTTATGAATGTTATCGCTAAAATTGAATTTTATATTAAAAAAATAAATGTATTTTTTGTAGATAACACATAAAATCAACTCGTTTCGCATGTTTATGATGAAATGTAATATTGTAATGTAATTTTTTAATAGCTAATGGAATTAAAAGGCTTTTTTATTTTTATTTATTCATTTAACCTTCGTAAAAAATTGGGCTATCCAACACTAAATGAATTTTACAATTCGAGCCAGTAGTATAATCATCTTTGTAAAGAAGGATGGAAAGAAAATCCCAGGATGCCCGATATCTCAGATGGGATAGCGTTTGGCCCAGTTCAAATCCTTCTTCGGAGGTGAATTGTCTTCCATCCCCCTTTATCGTTGAAATCATCTCTATTCAATACAGTACGTGCTCAACAAATAAATATTTGTTGATTGTATTGAATATAATTGTAATAAAAACTAAGTAATTTTAACTCTGGTGTTTTTACACCCTTAAAAATTTCACAAGTGCCTAAAATAATAATGTGGAAATTTATTTTTGTAATAAAAAAAATATTAAAACGTGTTTTCATATTTTTTTTATTACAAAAATAAATTCGATCTAGCATATACAAAAGCAGCAAATGCATTACTGTTTTAATTTAGAATTTACAACAATGCCGTAAATGGTCGGCGTACTAGTGTTAGTAAAAATTATTAGATAGATACACGTATCAAGGGGTATCGTGATATACAGTTACAGGGTTGTGGAGGTCAGATAGGCAGCCGCTCCATGTAAATGCTGGTTCAGCTGCATCTAGTTAGACGAAAGCCAACCCCAACATCGTTTGGAAAAGGCTAGCAGCTGATGATGATGATGATGTACGGTCTTAGCTTGTCCATGTTCTAGGTACTGCCCTCTTTGACCTTTATTTATGTTCTCAGATCACAACAAGGCCGGGTACGTTGCAAATCTCTTTCGTTGCCACTAGTACCTACCATTAACAGTTCCATGATGGAACTATTGTTTTTTGTTTTTTTTTTCCATTTAAAAGAGTAGAGGCCTCCTCCACGCTACGACTCTTAGGAGTCGAGCAAAACTACAAAATTCGGAAAGAATGCTAATTGAAAACGAAATAATTCTGCGAGCGGGCGATGCGATGCAACGGGGTGGTTGTGGTCCGCAATTTTACGCGGACGAAGTCCAGAAGAAGAAGGCAGAAGCTAGTGCAAGAATAAAATTATACGTGGCGACAAACCGATTTGCTGGTGTACTCCCCAAATGAACTCTTGCTCAAGCAGAAGTAGAGACCCAATTAAAATATGTATATTGCGATAGATTTTTTTGCATCGGTACTTAGCATATTCATTATGAAAAAAGAAAAGACAGAAAAGTTGAAAGGACGTCGTTTGGCATGGTATGGGCATGTGATGAGGAGGGAGGAAATGCATGTGACGAGGAGAGTGATGAAGATAAATGTGGATGGATGGAGAGGGAGAGGAAGGACCAAAAAAATATGGATGTATTGTGTGAAGAATGATATGAAAGAGAAGGGAGTGAATGATAGAGTGACGGTTGACAGGGGAGAATGGAAAAAGAAAACGTGTTGCGCCGACCCCAAGTAACATGGGACAAGGGCAGGAAGAAGAAGAAGACTTAGCATATTCATTATAGAATGATATTGATAAAATGGAATGGTCTTCTGCTTTAGATTATGTAAGGCGCACTTATTTTTAAATGTCGCAGCATCATGTTCGCCTCGTACAGGGTTTTTATTTTTATTTTAGAATCCTCACAATACACATATTTATCTTTCATTAGGAATCCTTCATTAAAATTTAGTCACATCACGTTCAGTTTACTCATTTACCTATCCGTATCTATCTATCAATCAACCTTCGTCTCCGCCAAAGCCTCATTCCGATCACAAACAAATACCTAATGGAATAGGTTTTCCCTTTTCAAATTATCCTAATACAACGACGAACTATATTATACTAACTTTCATCTTCTATTTAACCACTTTATGAATTGAAAAAAATTTAACAAAAATATTTCCTTACTGTTTCCTAATACTTTCGGAATATACTCGTATATTACTATATTCCATTTGAACTAAGAAAAGACATTTAAAAAACCTTTCTTACAGTCAGTTCAACCTATTTCGACTTCTACTCCGTAGGCATAAGGATGACATTAAAAGAAAAAAAAAATGGGGACAATACCAACTGTTTACTGCAGCTGCCATTTGTCATGCCACCAACGCAATAGAAGTCAAAATCGATTGAACGGACTGCAAAAAAGGTTTATTTAAATATCTAATGTTATTTCAAATTGAGTATAGCTTTCGCCCGCGTTGCCGTCGGAAATCGTCCCTCAGGAACGAATTACCTTGATAAAAAGTATTCTATGTTTTAATCCAACAACAACAAACATCCAAATCCGTGCAGCGATTTTTGCGTTATTGAGTAAAAACATCGAAACATATTACATTATACATATTACTAGCTTTTGCCAGCGGCTTCGCCCGCGAGGATGTCGGAAATTATTCCACGGGTACTACCGGCATGACAAGTATATTATGTGTTAGTAAAGATTCGAAACTATCTGTATGCCAAACATCCAAATCCGTTTTGCCGTTTTTTTCGTGGTTGAGTAACAAACATCCATCCACCTTCCCTCACAAACTTTTTTTTATGAAGCCATAATATAGAAATACCCATTTTCCACAAAAAGGAAAAACTCTTACACGTGGCGGCCGGCGCAGCGCGACCTGGGCATCAAGTCTGCTATTACAATAGTGTCAGAATGGTCTCTTCATTGTGAGTTTTTGACAGATTTGCCATACAAACACTGTCAAATACTCACAATGGCGAGACCATTCTGACACTATTGTAATAGCAGACTTGACGCCCTGGGGTCGTAAATGGCGTACGGAGGAAAACTGAGCGTCACGACCTAGGGTCGTGATCGGCTGTCAAAGTGCTAATCCTAATTTAAAAATAACCTCAAAAAATTCGCACAACCTTTATTTAAGAGTGTAGCGCAAGTGCCTTATATCACAAAGTTGTCAAACATTACAAAGGTCAGAATATTATCTAACGGCATTGTCGCGCCCGCGTCTCCCCCACCTGCGCACGCGCACCCAGTGACACAGATCCGCGTCGGCCAAGATTTCCGTCAACGTACATACGCGCTGGCCCACTGACCGCTCCGTCGATGTCGGCCGGCCCTTAGTTATGTAAAACGAAACACTATTACACTTTACTTTGACGAAAACGACGTGACCACATCACTTTTATTTTTGTTTTTTCTAAATAACTTTCGTTTTTGTCCGTTGATAGCTTTCAACTTTTACTTTTTATTGTATTTTTATTGATTCTGTTAAGAATGGATCGACTTAAGATACAAATTAAAATAACAGATATTTAGACGGCTTCGTTTAAATAATCTGCTATAACGACTTTGGTTCTCAACTTAATATTTATTTATGCATGCGTGTGCGCAATGAGTTACGTTGTTTCAAATAACTTACGAGTATGACATTATATTACAAGAAAAACATTCATAATTAATATTTAAAATATTCCTGTACACGCGTGTAGTTATTAATCATAGCTGGTGGTTGCTTATTGAAAATGTCATCAATTATACTAACTTGAATAGGTTTAGTACCTATTCTTAGTATAATTGATGACTAGAGGTGGGATAATCGGATGCATATTTACCTAAAGTTAATTTTTAGCTGTGAAAGTATGGAAGCAGCTTCTTAAAATATATTTTTTTGTAAGAAAATATCCCGTGATGCCAGCAATACCGACAATGCATAACAAGTCGGGTGTATAGTATGAATGCGACATCAAAAATAATAATTATAAAAAAAAAAAAAAAACCCGGGATTCTTGGCTTGCATAACTATTCACATGCATATTTATTTAAAATTATTTTAACCCCCTATGCAAATATTTGTATGTAGGTTGTAAGAGTAGGGGTGGTGTGTGTTAGTTAAAATAAAAAATAAAACACCGGAACCGCGGGATTTATTCGATACAAAAGCGCTTTCTATAATATCAAACATCTCAACTTTAGGTGAATATGCATCCGAATATCCGATCTGTATTGATGACATTTTCAATTTACCTATGGTGCTTTGCTTTTCAGCTAAGAACATGTTTCTAAATATTATTGCATTTGAGAACTAATAGAGATTGAGCAATAATACAGCATATTAATCAAATCTTCGACGCTTCGCTTTGTCATCTTACAGACCAGTGTCCATTTCGCAAACATCAAAATTAACAACAGAAAAACCCACTTAAATAAAGATTAAACATGTCAACTTACAGATCTTATTGATACTAATTACATTATAACTAGAGCTGCCAATCTATTCTATTCAAAAGTGATGCAAGCTGAGTGTTACATTATAAAAATAATGGAGTTTTAGCAAAATAAAGCAAATTGATCTGATGATCATTGTGAAGGTAATATTAAGATGGAAGTGTCATAATCCTCATATAAGTAAGCCAGTATTACATAACATGAAAGAAGGAAGCGTGGTTTTGCCGATTTTAAATAGAACCACAGATTAATCTGTGACAGAACAGAATATTATGTATCTCTTATGTTTTAGATTTTTATTTGCTGTAGTACATTTGTTTATTCAATCCATACTATACTACAATATTTATTTATTTATTAAAACTTTATGCACAAGTAAAAACTGTACAAAGGCGGACTTAATGCCTTGGGCATTTTCTACCAGTCTACCTTAGGGTGATGCAGAGATAATACATAGTAGGTGCAATAACAGAAAACAATTTAGAAGATATTTATAGCTAAGATATAAGAATAAATACATATATACATACATACAACTAAAAATAAAAGTTATGAGAGTCAAACAAGAAAACCTACAACAACTTAATTCTGAGACGAATATTATAAATGTGAAAGTAGCTCTTTCTGTCTGTTACGTTTTTACGCCTAAACCGCTGAACCGATCATCATGAAATTTGGCAGAGATATAGCCTGGGATATGGAGAAGGACATGGCTACTTTTTACGCGATAACCGACATCCACGCGGGCGAAGCCGTGTGCAAAAGCTGGTACCCAATACTTTATTGCATTCCACAATGTATTATGCTTAGGTGGTAAATATTAGCTTAAGAACAATCGTGGACCCTGTCAGGCATAGCAATAAAAAGATAGTAAGGTAGGGTATAGGTAGAGATAAGGACGTATCGTTTATCTTATAATCTAATTTATTCACAAAAAAAAAGTAAGTTTTAGGGTTTTATGATACACTGTATGTTGTGTGTAAAAGGATGATGATTCATAAGAAGGTTCAACTCTATTGCAAAGATGACACTAACACTTTCTTTCATTCAAATGCATCTAAAGCCGAGGTGGTGGCCAGAGACATAAAGCAAACTTGCCTGGGAATAAAACACGATATTTGCGCGTCACTGAATAGGAGGTTCACATAATATGATCACAATTCCTTTTGCATCCTTCGTTTTGTTGTGATCCACAATCACGACAAAACTATTAAATGTACTTTTTATTCATCAATAATAGCGAAAATCTGAAGCAATTTTTGAATTCGTACAAATCTTTTCGTCTTTTTGTATCGTCGAAATTTATATGTGACGTGACATAGCTAATAATAAATTATTAGATATCGACTTTATCTATAAAGAGTATTTAATACTGAAAAATAACAATTTTAGCGGATATTGGAGCGGACTTCGATCAATTGATCGAAGGGAGCGGATGACTACTTTAGCGAACAGATAAATTAGGATATTTAAAGGACGGAGAACCCTTCGGAGCAGAAATTTTGCAATTTTCTTAATTTTTTCAAAATTATTTTTAAATATATAGTGATTTATCAATAAAACTGCTAATTTGAAGTACACTTTTTATGGTAAAATAAAAAAAAAGAGATGGAAAATATCTAAATTCAAGTGATTCATTATATTCTATGCGCGTGAATTATTTATAAAATCGATAGCACCAGAACTTAAAATGCATACTACCGCATCACTAAACCATAGACAATTTTGAGAGGCCATTGTTGTTTACACTTCTGGCAAACTTGAAAAAAAAAATGGATAGGTATTATCGAGAACCAATAAAAAAATCGCTTATTAAAGCCATTGACGTAATATTATTTTGCCACAATTAACCACATTCAGCATTGTAATTAACTAGCTTTTGCCCGCGACCTCGTCCGCGTAAAATTTTGGCCCTCGACCCACCCTGTCGCATCACATCTGTGCATTCCATTACATCTTTTTCGCTTAGCGTTCTTTCTGACTTTCTGTTATTTTTCGCGGCTCCTAAGGGCCATAGCGGGATGTTAAATAACTTTCCTCAAGAATTGGGCTATCAAATGCAAAGAGAACTGAATTGAATGACTGGAAATTTCAGAGATAAGCCCGTTGAAACAAACAAAAAAAAATCTTCAACTTTATTATTCTTGAAAGGCAGAAAGATAACGTGAAGAATGATGAATAAAATTACAAATGTAGCAAACACAAAAGCAAAACCCAACAACCTTCCTTCTCATACATAATAAGGTAAGGAGAAAGGTGACAATGCAAAATGTGCCACACAAGTAGGCAGAGATAGAACAGTGATACCTAGAGCATTAGCCTTAGTAAGTAGCTCACTAAATAACGATGCTGAAGCCGATATCAGGAGGAAGTGAAAGTCTCATAGAATGTGTCACGAATGAGGAAAGGACTGGGAAGGACAGGAATGTGTTTTACTTTTTATGGAGATTATGTAATACAATAGAATAAATATGAAACAGGAAAACAGTAACAACGAACCCATAAACAGTTGTAAAAATATACGTTAGCTGGATGACTCTGATAAATGCGATACAAGTCTAGCAAAAGTATAGGTTAAGCTGATGGGCTGAGACAAGTATGTAATATTTGCAGAAGAATCAAATCAGCTAGGATCATGCATGGGCACTGATGTCGCATTTCTGAGACGTATTTTCAGGGCTGTACCTATGTTTTTGTCACAATGTTTGTGGTTTTATCTTTCATATTTTCTATTCCATTTATAATCAGGTACCCTACTGATATAATATAGTAACCTATGCCTGTTACAAATGTAACTACTCTACAGTCCGCCCTTCAAAAAGATCGAACTGGGAACTGGGTGGCCAGTTCCCAGTTCGATCTTTTCTTTTGTGTGCATGTGCTCTCAGGCAGGACATGCTTAAGCAGATCTGCGCTAGATATTTGCTTGATAGTGCTTCTTAGACGAACTCTTTATTATGGAGCATTATTAAAATTATATTTTAAATTTTTATGTTTTGTACAAACTGGCATTATTAATTATGGCATCACCGCACAGCCTGCTTGTCTGTGACGCCCATCTGTATAAAAAATAAACTGGTCATAATCAATTTCCTCGGAAATCTTGCGACATTTTATTTTGCAGTCGTCAAAAATGTCGACTTAAATTGTTTTTCACATAATTTCTCGGATGTGTAAAAGTTATTGCTCAGTAATCATCACATAGACAACAATTAAATATATTCTATTTAATTTTGTCAGTTACCTATTTTTATAGTTTATAACTTATCTTTTTTACTTGAATCCAGTTTATGAGTAATTCATCAACTCGTCTTACATGCCCCATTTAGGACGACTTGCAGAACATCAACATTAAAAAAAAAGCCGTATGCATGTAGGATGAGTTGATGTATTTACTCCAGTTTATATTCTTTCTCTTTTGATTATCGTATTTGCCCAGAACTCTTTTAATTCTTTCTACCTAATGATTTCATGTATGGGATCCCAGACTGTCCAAGACTGGGAGCAGGATAATATCCTGCTCCCAGTCTCCCAGTCAGTAAAATAATATTATTATTATATTGAACACATGAAAACAATTTCACATTATGAGAACATTTTTTTTTTTTTTTTTTGTATTGTTAACAATATACGGAACTGTGACAGCCGAGACTCGCTTTTGGTCAATGTTTTTTTTGACAAAGGTAGATGTCATGCCGAACGTAGGTACGTTACATCCATGGTGATCATACCGGTTGTCTTGAAAGTGGTTATATTGAGACACGTGTTCAAGCATCCGCAGATGTAGCGGATTTACATAAAGACAAGTTAATGGCCGAAATTCCTCATTTCAAGGCCTATTGGGCAATCGTTGGTAGGATTTATTATAAAATATAAATCTGATTATGGCAATTATGTAATTTTAACGACCTTGAAAAAGTGATGTCAAACGGTCGCTAAAACTATGACAATCATATTAAATATACTTATGGATATTTTTTTATATTTGACTTTAAATCTGCAATGTATGTTGAAGAAATTATTTTGTACTATTTTGAACTAGGTACTAGCTACCAATATTTAAGCAGATATAACTCGGTGTAGCAGACAATCAATTAGCTCTAAACTCTTAATTTCTATCAAACAAACGGAATAGAGTTCATCTGTTATCGATTACATAAATGCTACGTTTCTTCATAAGATTATGTACACTCGGCGGGTAGCTAACGATCGTGTTACGTCATCGCCTCTCTATTGCATTTCATATAGGTAGCTGATCCGTCACAATACGTGTGCAATGAGCTTTATGTGGTTGATAGAAGATTCATGGCATTTAGGTTCAGTTCCTTATGGATCGACATTTAGTGGTGATTTGTAATAAAGAGGTTGCATTGCAATATCGAGAGATTTTCGAAATGGGATATATTTTATAGTGCTACAATATATAGTTATATCGGATGTCCCAAAATTTACGCAAGATTTGAATTATATGGATAACATTGTTTTTTTTTTCCTTTAAAATAATTTCTTTATTGAATCAAAGTAGCTATACCCAAAGTCTCAAATTCAGATATCTTCGTAATGGTAATTCACATAAAATGGCGAACAAAGGATCCATTTTCTTTTAAGTACTGAATTTAAGAAATAATAATTTTTAAATAATCATACCGTAATTATTTTTATAAAGTTGCGGTTGTAAACAAAGTTATTAAAAAAAGAAGATTTTCTGGTATAAAATATTTTATGATACTGGTTACAATGCAGGAAATCCAAACATTTTCAAATTTTTTACATCTTCTACAATAGTAACATTACAACTCTCATTCATAGATTCATATTGTATGTAGCATATCTAGCCACATTTTGGATGAAAACGGCTGTAAACTGTTTCGAGTGGAAATCGATTTTGGGAGGCCTACGTCTAGCAGTGGACTTAAAAAGACTGATTATGACGATCATAGGCCGTGTCTCCGACACACTACATAAAACATTGTTTGGCAACGGTATTTTGTTTGCATAGTTCTTATAATTAATTCACTTTAATTTCATAGATGATTATTTACAAAAAAAATAATATGATAATATGTTTCACACCACTGTCCTGTCATTTTGACAGTGACATTTCTTGACATTAATTTGTTTACATAAATTATCTGAATTAGAGACTTTGGGTATAGGTTAGGATTATGCATTCCATGCATAATCCACACACATCGAGCGAATGGTTTCCCCGGATTAGCTGATAGACAATTCGATTACTGCATGAGACATATTTTCTGGTCCTGTAACTTGCTCGTTTTGGTGATTACAATTGGCCATCATGTGATTTAACACCACTGGATTTGCTTTTATGGCGTTACTGGATTTCCTTATAAGGGCAAGGGTGATTGTGGGCAACAAGCCCACAATCACCCTTGCATTGAGGAGGTGATTCAACGAAATACAGCCACATTTATGCAGAAAGTCATCGATTTCGACAAAAGAATGCGGTATGTGCCAGCTAAGCCGTGGAGACCATTTGCTCGATGTGCTATTCCATACATAACCCTACCCTACTTTATGATTCAATAAAGAAATTATAATAAAAGAAAGAAAAAAAAATCTTTGTTTTCTATTTAATTCAAATCTTGCGTAAATTTTGGGACAGCCTTTAGAACCTACATATTTGAAACCCTGTGATATCCTTGGCATTTGTAGTTATAGTTACTGTTTTGTTATTAAATACTGTCCTGAATCTTACACCATCTCCTTACAATCTCAGCCAGAAAAAAAATATATATACAAAAAATAATAAATAATTTAATATCATTTTCTTTATTAACTACATGCACTTTAGACACTTTTTTATAAGTTTAAAATCAGCCAAAGGATTTGTTCCTACCCGTGGCCTAATTGAAATAGACACTTCACGGGACGTATATAATATTTTTCTATTCTCCATTCTAAATTTTCCAGATAAAACATGGAAGCAGGACGTCTTTACAGTTATTATACTGATTGGACACTATCGTGAATCGTGATCTTCTTTGTGCTGCCCTAATTTCCGCCTTTAATCTTGATTCCTTAACAAGATAATCACTATCAGGAATTAAGTACCTAAATGACTCATGCTATGAAATTGGTGGAGAAGATTGACAACACGAGACCCGTAATGACTGACTTTAATGGAACCTGGATGTTGCACATGTCTGGACTGTAATCTGAGGTCTGAGACATACTTCATTTGCCTTAGTCATACTGCTAATACTGGCTTGTTAGGTTTTTAATGACAAGACCATAGATTAGATAGAAGTCAAAGTATCTACTGTTGATGATCTGTCTTACCTGATAGTCTAGTGTGGTCAATCCTTAGACGTTCGCAACAGCTGGACAAAGACAGTTTCTTAAGATATTTACATCTTCATAACACTTGGCAAGTAAATACTTCATCATTTATCATCATCATTTCAGGCGAAAGACGTCCACTGCTAGACATAGGGCTCCCTCTACTGGGGGGGTTTGCTATAATCGCCATGTTTGGCAGGCGGGTTGGCGATCGCAGTATGGTGTTAAAAATGCATAGAGAACGCTGCTGCCCATTCTCTAGGAAGTCATTTAGTCGCCTTTTACGACACCCACGGGAAGAAATGGGGTGGTGCTATTCTTTACGTCCGGCACCACACGGAACACAGGTTTAATAAATACTTATAGGATTTAAATCATCGAGCCGCAATTGACAAGGATTCTTCATAGAATATACTGAAAATTCGAAGGCAAAAGAAAAAAAGAAACGGAATTATACTTCACATATCGTGACAAACAACTTTATAAGGGTTAGCTTTATCAAATTGTTTTTCTAACTCACAGTCAGCTATTAAATGATGACCTAAATAAACAGAACATTACTAGCATGACGCAGGGGTAATCACTGTTCCAAAGAAAGTGTTGCATAAGGTGGAGTTGGCGCCCGCGCACCAACGCTCGTTTGCGAAACGCCACTCCGCTGTTACGTCACTATACTTTAATCTGCAGACCATGAGGTGCATACCATCGTTTTTATTTTGGCCGACTAAGCTACGATTATGACGTTTGTAACAATTTTTTCTATTCACCTATTAGGGTTATATCCGACTTGGCTGGGCAGCTCTGGTCTCATATACTGCAGTGTTTTAAGACGAAAATATTTGACCAGTGCGTGTTGCCAGTGATGACCTATGGCACTGAAATGTGGCCGCTCTCAATAGGTCTCATCAGAAGGCTAAAAGTCATCCAAAGGGCAATGGAGAGGGCAATGGAGAGGGCTATACTTGGAGTTTCTCTACGTGATCAAATCAGGAATGAAGAGATCCGTAGCAGAACCAAGGTAACCGACCTAGCCCGTAAGATTGCCAGACTTAAGTGGCAGTGGGCAGGGAATATTTCTGGAGTAGCGACCGCGTACCGGAAGACGTAGCATTGGAAAGCCTCCCACAAGGTGGACCATGAACTTATGAATACCGCACAAATCCACTGAACGTGAGAAGCATAGAACCGGTCGAAGTGGCATATGTCCAGCAATGGAAGTGTTTCGGCTGAAATGATGAAGATGATGATTAGGGCTAAAAGGGACATTTAACAAAATACCTTTCAAAGTACTAATAATATTATTTTAGTCTTGTGTGATTATTAGTAAAAGACACCTTCCAAAACATAAATAAAAGGATATTTAATTAACTTATTATTGAAATCCTTACAACGACGGTCTTGCTGTTTTTATAAGTAAGTTTCTACTATTATGGTAGAGGAAATATACGTCTGGCTCTTCCACAGTTCTGGGTTGGTAACTTAGAAAAACAGCTACAGTGTTTCATTTAATTGAGGTATTTGTTATATATAGCAACTGGATTGTGCTAGGAGTGGGTTAATCAAAGGTTAAAGCTAGTAAGATCGTGATCTAACCGCCTATTGCATAAATTATTTGAACCCACTTGTTGTTAAGCTTCGTTTGAGCGGTAAGTAGGTTTTTTTACCAAGACACAAATTTTGAAGTAGTATGGAAGAAAATAGGGATTCAATAAAACCATATGAACCGTATTATGGCGTAATCAATTATCTTAGTCTACGACCACAAATTAATTCGAAAAAGTCAAATCAAATCAAACTTAAAAGTCATTTATTCAAATTAGGCTGAAAATCAGCACTTTATGAACGTCAACTTACATAAGACAGTCCCCCGAAATGCCCGCCCTTCACCACTTCCTATTGCTTTAGCTGGGAAGAAGAAGTGGCGCAACAAACTCCCCAGCAGCACAGCAATCTGTAAATTTTGAAGAGCTTGATGATATACAATGGTGTACTAACATCCTGATCATTTGTCAATAAGGCTAAAAATAAATCATTATTGAAAATATTAGGGAGCCAAAAAAGTTCTATGATATGTTTTCTAATTGCGGAATGTACTGAACGACCTAAGTTGTTTACATTAAAGTTAATCGTCCGTGGCTCCATTGGTCAATTGATGTTTGCCTCTGGCAACCATGCATGTATAAAAGTGCCGCCATCAAAATAATTTAAAAATAGATATAATAAGTACTATTTAATAATGGCTGTGTATTTAAATGCTTTGCCAAAACTTGTATGCGTCACTGCATGGGTATTTTCCGAGCGTATGTAACATATCAGAATCTATCCTTGGAGTATATTATTAAGAACTGATTGTTTAGTGATTTAAGTTACTGACGACCTTACAACTTCTAGATTCGGAAAATCTGTTTTGTTGTGAAGAATATATCATCCACCTGATTTTTTCCTCTTGAATGTCTGTAATCAAAATCAATCAATCATTCCTACAGGATGGATATTATGTTTTGTGGGATGGATCGTCTAAGAAAGGCTCTTTATTAGTGTTTGGTAGCTGTTAAACTTATACACGTATACGTGTACGTAGTGTGTAACGTAGGTTGAATTTTGAAGAGCTTTAGATCATTCAGTGTGTTGTCTTTTGACATAGGTTGCAGCTAAGCTAAAGGTAATCTTTCGGTTCGTGACTTGGACGTTTTAGGCACAGTTTTTATCATTATATTGGGCTCTTTGTTTGGAATCGCAAATAAGGCGACGCGATAAACTGATGAATAAACTATATATCCTTAAAACGCATATCCATTTAAGCGATAACGGTCACTGCACTGCACCTTAAAATGGTTTTGTTAATATACAGGACCTACTGTGCCGTGTTGAAATGCTCTACAATACTTATAAAAGCTTCATTTAATTATTCATTTGTTGGGTTTAGTTTCCCGTTTAAGAAGATATGCCTACGTTAGATCCTTCCGGTTCAGACACAATCATAGACATTGGGGCTGAAATATTTATCTTGATCAGACTGGTCCAAGGATTCAATTATGTTGGACTTCTCCACCGTCTTCAACTTACTCTACTTTAATCTCTTCTCGGTCCACCGAGACAAAAAAAAAGGCAAAATAAGGTGAATCAAGGGCTATCTATCAATCCAATTGGTCGGTTTGATGCAATTGGCCCTGCTCCGAGCAGGGCCAATTGCTGCTTCGGCATAAGTAAAGCCCGACTGTTATACAGCTTCGTAGTTACACTACACTTTTTGGGGACTGCCGTAATAATGCATTATCCAATCCAATATGAATTGCTGTAACTCTACTTACTCTGCAGATCGGTATAAACCAGCGTGGTATACCCGAAAGACTTTTTTCTTTTATTTAAATGTAGCTATGCGGGCCATCTAGGAAGCGATACATAAACTATCGAATGCAACGATGACCGCGTATCTTGAAAAGTTCATGGTATTTCCAATAGATGGCGTTAGTGTTGAAGTAAATTTAGTTCCACATAGCTCCGGTAGCAGGCGCTTATACGAATAAGTTTTAACTATTTTGTTATTTTTTTTTATTTTAATCGAGTGAATGCATCTTATCCAAAGAGAGAGTTGCGCCAAGTAACTTTAACGATAACCAATGCCTCGTCAGACGTCAAATCTCCGGTTAAGCGAAATTCGGGTTGCACCATTTTAACAATAGTTAAAATGACGTCACAAATAATGATACCTTCGAGCGGTTACGGTTTGTGTCATTGTATGAGATAAAGATAACATGGCTCAACTTATATGGTAAGGTATTATTGCAATATTAAGGCCTGTGTTCACCAACATTTAAATCAACTGTTTAGATATTTAATCAGTTGTTTACTCAAAATTTCATAGGAAATTTGACATAAACCAACTGTTTAAATACCTAACCGGTGGTTTGAATGTTGGTGAACACAGGCCTAAGTCACCATTATTTAGATTGATGATTACACTTAGTTATTAATTTGGTACTATTATAATTAGAAAATAAAATGCTTATCTATTCTTATATCCCTTTTAGCCATTTAACGGGACTTTAGGGCGAAGAAGGAGTGAGAATGAGAGTCTTTACTTTTTTCGGTATTTGTCTTGGTATTTAAATTTAATTAATTTATTTATTTAATACTTTAAGCAATAATAATAATAATATAATAAATAAAAATAAATAATATAAATAATAATTAATATACATATAATATATAATTTAATGCTGCTCGTTGGAAACTGCATTACTTGAGAATGGCTTTTAATATGTATTTGGTAATTTTTAGAAAGAAAGACAAAAAATAGTTAATTTTGAATATGCGATCACTTTTGGTTTCAGGGGTAGTCAGATAGGAAATGTCATGACACTATCTAGATAAAATTTTAATATTAAAAATTAAATTATAATTATTATTTAGTTTAAATTTTAATTTTAATATTAGTGTAAAAGTGATTCCGATATCTTATTTATAGAATAAACGATTTCATTTCATTTTCGAATAAAGAAGAAAAAAAATAAAATTTTACAAACTGTACCGCATGACACATAAAATGAAAGGGCATAAAGTGAGGGTCTCATTTAAAAAAAATAAAAATAAAAATTGTTTTAAAATTATTTAAGAAAAAAGATGAAAATTCACTTTTGCCTTATCTAAAAATACAGCAAATAGTTCTATGCTTATAAATTACAGGAAAAACTTTAAAAAATCTATGGTCTTAAAATAACATGTTAAATCTCTCAATATTGTGCGTACAAAGTTACATTTGCAGTTGTAATGTATGGGAGAGCATGTTTTTCAACTAAGTTTGTTCTTTGGATGAATTTATCCTAACCCTTCCTCCTTCCTTGTTTTTTTTAATGTTCCTCGTCGACCGTATAAGGTTTAAAGGCAAAATTTGCCTGTAAAATTGGTAAACACAGGATATTATCTGTCGGGTCAGCTAGTATGTAATATAAATAGGCTATTTTAACTACCAAAATAACTTATGTTCAACCTTCAAGACATAAAAAGTCAAAGCGGGCATCGAGATAGTCACCTAAACTACGCTTAAAAGCCATAGCTGTCTGCCTACTCATAAAATAAGTCGAGTTTAAAATTATATCCTATTAAATATATAAAACAAAGTCGGGTTAGTCCATTTATAACTCAAGAACGGCTGGATCGATTTTTATGATCTTCGGTTTGTTCGATTTATCTCCGCCCTGAATAGAAGAATAACTATTAAAACATGCAAAAATTCACGAAAAAAAAAATATGAAGAAACTTAATTTTCTCATAGATACATTTTGTATGGAACAGCTTCTTTGATGAAATCTCGAGAACGGATTGGGGTACGAGAAATTTCACGCAGACGAAGTCGCGGGCAGGAGCTAGTTGTTTATAAAAGTCAATTTTCACGAAATGTAATTACTCTCGTACGTTCATAAATCAGTCCCCCGGTGGGGCTCATCAGCGTGAAAAGATTACTAACAGACAGACAGGCGGAATAGGGATATTTCATTTTCAAAAAAAAAACTGTTTAGTCCGTCAGTTAGATAATAAAATATTAGACACGTATTTTTTGCTTTATCATATTAATAAAAAATACTTAGATAAAACACATTAAAGTTGGGGAGTGTGGGCTCGTTACGTCACAATTTTAACAAAATGAAATAACTGTTATACCGTAGTTTGTTTGCTTGTTTGTGGTCAACACATATAAGTTTTTTACTTTTCGCTTCGGAAAATCAATTTAAGAAATTAACTGCAGCTATGCCTTCCACAATAGCATACATACATACATTCATTATTGCTGGGTATACTCGTAAGCCTTGTCATTAGCCGTCCCCCGACATGACGACGCTTGGACCAAAATATTACCTAAACTTATATTAAACTTAAAGGGCCAATTTTTTTTTTTAACTTTTTAAACCTTTTTGTTTGTGTCGGGAGTTTTTTAAATTTTAAATTAAACTTTTTATCCTGCTTTTTAAACTTTATATAGTAGACACGCTACGATTTCGACTTTGACAAAGTCTACACCTTATTCAAAATATGTGGCTTGGCTGTTTCTGTTTATGTCTTCGGTCTTCTGTGTATGAGAAGAGGCCTTCTTTGTATGTTAAGAGGTCTTCTCTGTAGAAGAGGCATATTTTATATGAGAAGAGGTCTTCTGTGTATGAGAAGAGTTCTTCTGTATATGAGAAGAGGCATATTTTGTATGAGAAGAGGTCTTCTGTGTTTGAGAAGAGTTCTTCTGTATATGAGAAGAGGCCTACTCTGTATGAGAAGAGGCCTTCTCTGTATGAGAAGAGGACTTCTGTGTATGAGAAGAGGCCTTTTGTGTATAAGAAGACGCCGTCTCTGTATGATAAGAGGCCTTCTCTGTAGAAGAGGCATACTCTGTATGAGAAGGGGTCTTCTGTGTATGAGAAGAGTTCTTCTGTATATGAGAAGAGGCCTTCTCTGTATAAGAAGATGCCTTCTGTGTATGAGAAGGGGCCTTATGTGTATAAGAAGACGCCGTCTCTGTATGATAAGAGGCCTTCTCTGTAGAAGAGGCATACTTTGTATGAGAAGAGGTCTTCTGTGTATGAGAAGAGTTCTTCTGTATATGAGAAGAGGCCTTCTCTGTATAAGAAGAGGCCTTCTGTGTATGAGAAGGGGCCTTATGTGTATAAGAAGACGCCGTCTCTGTATGATAAGCGGCCTTCTCGGTAGAAGAGGCATACTTTGTATGAGAAGAGGTCATCTCGCTACTACAAGAACTTATTGTTTATCAGAAAAGTAATGAACAGTGAATACATTTTTCACCTAACGCCCATGTGAAGGTAGCGAAATGGCAAAACCACATTATTTTGACTCAGGTATACGAGTAGAGTTTGTGAATTTAGGGCTTGTAGAGATAAGGTGTGTAAAGTTATAAGCTTGACTTTACATGAGATCTGATAACTTTTTGACTGTGAGAGCCATGGTCCGCAGGAGAAGAAATCCGCAGGAGAACCAAGTTAACCGACATATCTCGAAGAATTGGTAAACTTAAGTGGCAATGGGCAGGGCACATTGCTCGCAGAACAGGTGACTGTTGGGGCCGAAAGGTTCTGGAGTGGCGACCGCATACCGGAAGACGTAGCGTAGGAAAGCCTCGCACAAGGTGGACTGATGACCTTGTGAAAGCCGCAGGAATCTGATGGATGCGGGAAGCACGGAACCGGTCGAGGTGGCGGTGCTTGGGGGAGGCCTATGTCCAGCAGTGGACGTCTTTCGGCTGAAATGATGATGAATGATGAGCCATGGTCTCGTCTTGGCAAAAATTTACATGAAAATGTTTTTGGTGGGATTACATTATTTAGGTATCAATACTACCAAAATGTTCTAAAGTTCTGATGGCACTATTGAACAATTTTATTCATAAAGCAAAGGAATTTTTTTACGAATGAAAAATAAAACCTAAAATTTCTAACATTGTTAAGGTTGAGCGACCTCACCGTAATATGCATTCCCTTGTAAAAAACTCATATCATTTATCACATCATGGATGAATAATTTCATCGCGGGCGTTAAACCGGGTAAAATATTAGAAAAATAAAAAAATAATCGGCCAAATGCGTGTCGGAACACGCGCAATGAAGGGTCCCGTCGTTGGGACGAATTTATCTCAAGAACAAAAGTATTTTTTTTTTTTTTTATTAACATTGCCCCACTCTAGGAATTTCTCCTGTATTGTGGGTGCGTTTACAAACATTTAAAACTCACATACACAAACAGTCAGACCCGGAACAACTACTTGTAGGTCATACAAATACTTTTTCCCTGCGGGAATCGAACCCGCGACACGCAGCGCAGCAGTCAATCGCTTAACCACTGCGCCAACCGTGCCGTGCCGTGCCGTCGTCGTGCCGTGTAGTTGAAATACATGTTCTCCCATACATTCCAATTGCAAATATAAGTTGGTTGACTATTACTCGTTATCCTGGAAAGTGTATTAAGCTTTGATAGTTTTCCATTTAACTTCGTTAAAAGCCGTGTTTTTTTTTTACATATCTTATAACAACAATATTTTGGGGAGGGACACTTGACTCTATCAAAAATTTGCAATTAAAAGCTTTTCAGCTCACTTTTAAGCTCTCTTTTTTTTTTTTTTTGTTAAAAACTGTTCTGATCGATTTGGGGTGGCGGTTAAACCTTCCAAGTGTCAGGCTGTCATTATACGACTCCACAGTGTGAGGAAGCTGAATGGCTTAACTGTGCGACCTGTGATGTTCGACAATTTTGTCATCCCGTTTAGCTCAGATGTTAAGGATCTTGGTTTACATGTAGACACTTGTCTTGACTGACGAACGCAGGTCACGACTGTCAGTAAAAAAGTCACCGGAACGTTGCGGTCGCTCAGTTGGTTGAAAAACCTCCCATCACAAATAAAGGCAATACTTGTACAGTCCCTAATCTTTCCCATAATTGACTATGGTGATGTGTGTTACTATGACCTGAATGCAGATCTCAAAAAACTCGACCGCCTTCTAAATAACTGCATTCGATTCGTTTTCAATCTTCGTAAGTATGATCATGTGTCCGCGCACCGATTGGTTTTAAAATGCTTGCCCATTCGTCAGCGCAGAGAGTTGAAGGCTCAGTCTATGTTGTTTTCCGTACTCGACAAACCCACTTCTCCTTCTTACCTGTCTTCCTATGTTGAATAGTTGAGTTGAAACGAAGATTTTTACTATGGGCAGAGCATAAGTGCTCTGCCCATAGTAAAAATCTTCGTTCCACCAACAATCGTCTTCAACGATGTCCTTCTCACCGCTCTGGTTTCATTCAGTCTTCTTTCTTTGTCCAAGCGGTCTTTCTTTGGAATGCGCTCCCTCTGAATATCAAGATGGCAAGCATTCGGTTGTCATTTAAAGTGCAGGCACGTGAACATATTCATAAGAAGTTGGCTGAATCATTCCAGCGCTGATTCGTTTTCTCCCCTACCAATCGTTATTTCACCTGACACTGTTTATTTTGTTTATATATATGTAATTTTGTTTACTTTTTCGAGTCACCTATAGGGTTATGTTGCACCTGCCATGTTTTGTCTCTGCATCACCCTAAGGTAGAATGGTAGAAAATGCCTCAGGTATTAAGTTCGCTTTTATACAGTATTTTACTTGTGCATAAAGTTCTTAATATTACGCAAACGGGTTCCTGAATTGAAAAATGGTTTTCACAAACCCACAATATTTTTGAACGGTCTATACAACGATACCTTCACCATGGGATAGACGAGAGAAAAATATATCATCCCCACTTTACGTGTAAGGGATCAGTGGTACATTTTTTTTTTACCTCTTTGTCGGCGTGATTACCCATGCCAAATCACAGCTTTCCAATACCAAGAGTCTCTGAGCTAAGCCGCGGATAGACAGACAGACAGACGGACATGGCGAAACTATAAGGGTTCCTTGTTGACGACGGAACCCTAAAAAGATAGCAACGCGAGTAATCTAGGGACTAGGCAGGTACTATAGTAACATAGGTTTATCTTTGACGTAAAATACAGTGAAATGGGCCCTGATTCTCCCCCCTTACTGAACGCATACAATGCGTCTGCCAGCGGCGATTTTTCTGAAATTCACCCAGCCCCCTCCACCCCGTGGGAGTGGATCGTTAAGGGAGTGCAAGTTAGAGGCATATTTTAGGGGTGTGGGGCCTACCCTTGTCCCTGCCAATGTCATAGGCGTTCGTTGGCCGTCCTTAGAGGTCGACCAGACCTAACTCTAGTTATAGTCGACCAATATTTTGATGTAGAAGTCTTTAGCATTTAAATTGGAACTTTATTCAAATTGTGTTAGAGTTGATAACGGAGTAGAAGAATAGAAAATTGAAAGAGACAATGTTGTTACAATGATAAATGCATTGAAAAGCTGAAGTGACAAGACCGAAATGGTCTGATGTAGGTCCTGAAGTGTACCTAGGTAGTACCTATGTCCTAGGTTTTAGCGCTAATGGAGTTTGTAAAAGGCTCTGCATATTATTATGTGGCGTGACATCTATGAAAACATTACATCGTATCCTAAGAATAGTGCCCTAACGAACATAGGGGCTTTCTTTTTTTATTGCATAATTCAATTCTGCTCATCATACCATATATAACCAGTTCAACAAAACAATTAAAAACGGGATTTAAAGGACAAAATGCGTATAAAATATGAAGATAATTTATTGAAAATAATCCTAGCCGAACCTTAAAATACCAATACACATTATAAGAAATCACCAATACATATTTTTTCATATTTAATTTAATTAAACATAAAAAAGTGTCTCCTGAAAAGTAGCTGTTATGCAGTTACGCCCCTATTCGTAGGATACGACGATAACATTGAGGTCCTTATATATTTTTTTTATTCCTGTTTTTTTTTTTTCGTACTTTTGAATTTGATTTTCGACGTGTAAATTCTTGACGAAGGTTCCGTGGGTCTCGAAGAGAGAATAGAAATTCTATTTTATTTCACGCTCAGAAGTTAAATTACGAAAGTTTGTGAATATAAACGTTCTTCTATAAATTCTTTTACGTATAAATGTCTAGTAACAAGGAGCTGTTTGGCGCCTACCATTTTAAAGTTAAATCACAGTACAGGCTTAGATAAACTGATTACCATTATATTCCTATTGTAGGCCTAGTAGAGTGTAGATTTGTTGGCGGTTTTCTATTTTGTTAAGTACCTGGTAATTGTTGAAAGGCCTACACTGTCCTCCCATACCTATTACTTATCACTGTTATTTAATGATATTGTAAAGCCAATTATTTTTAAAAGAGTAACCGTGGAGTTTCTTGCCGGCTCTTCTCCATAGGAAACGACTTACTCGAACCGTGCACCTAGCTTCTGACGTTTCATAAGTGCCCATGTAGGTTTATGTGAAATAAAATATTTTGATTTTGATTTTGATTTTTTGATTCGCGTTAAGCTCTTTAATGGTCATAGGATCAAGCCTTGGAATCCAATATCGGGAGGACCACAACTAAATCAATTTAATCTAAATCCAATGTTGGGTCGTCTAAATTCGGTTATAGTTCTGAAGCCAGTACAGCAGCATGAGCCTGTTGGAGGTATTTTCAAGATAGTCTAGTGCAAGGCTTCCCAACCACTTTTGAAGGTGGGCCATAATTTTGTTTCCGTGTCAGCCGGCGGGACATCTAAAAAATAAAACTTGCCTATTCATGGTAGATACCTAGCTAATAAAATTAAACATAACATTAAGTTATTTATAGTTTGAATAATTATTCTAAAAAAAAAAACTTCACTGATACCTTTGAAGAGATTTTTATGTTAACGACGTACACACATCAAAAAAAGTTTGTGATCACTAGCATAAAGCTGATATAATTTTTTAAATTGAACATTATCAAGAAAAATTCTATGTTGTGTGTTTTCTTTAAATAGAAATACCCTGTTTGAAATTAAAAAATTAAAATATTTTTCAATTTTTATTTTAAAAAAAATTGAGTAATTAATCATAATGTAATTGTAACAGAAATTTGATAGAAAGTCTGACTGTTTAACTAAACTTAAACAACAATTTATTAATAAAAGGTTTATATTCAATATAATATAACTCCTCCCCTGGCTCGAACACATGCGGTGATCCTCCTGGGCATGCTGAGAATCAAGTTATCCAGCATTTCTTGGGGTAACCTGTCCCATTCTTGAATAGCGGCTTCCCTGAGCTCTGGCACTGTCTGGGGACGTGGCTGCCGGTTCCAAACAGCTCGCTTAAGAGCATCCCACGCGTGTTCTATTGGGTTTAAGTCAGGCGATCCGAATCATAATATAATCTACCGTACCTAACAAAAAAGATTTCGATTTTTCAAAGTGATCGCAAACTTTTTTTGATGTGTGTACTTATTAATATTTCTGAATTTATTTTTATTCTGAGGTTGAAAGTACAATCAAGTCTATAAATATGTTTTAAGGCTCCTACAAACAGGCGCGACACGCGACGCGACAAAAAGAGAGCAATCGTCGCGCGGCCCGCGGTTTCTTTGAGTCGCGTCACGTGTCACGTCTGTTTGTAGGAGCCTTTATTGTTGGCTAGTTATACTAGCCAACAATAAAGGCTGAATACTAGTACTTAGTACTTCTTCGTGAAGTTTTTTGTACACAAATATATTTTTAAGGCTTTGTAGTATTTTCAAATCAAAATCGTTTATTGCAAATTTTAAGGGTTCTGTTTTCCTTGTTTGCTAATCGAAAACCGTTTCCCTGTGATTTTCGTTTTTGTTTACGGAACTCGAGTATTCCATTACAGTGTACAGACGCCAGCAGGTCAAGCTACCCGAAACTGTGAAATTTTCGCAATCAACCTTGAACCTTATAGTGTAGTGATAAAGTTGAAAATCTATTAAAGAAATTTGACAGATTGTAGTAGCTTGATGTGCTGGCGTCTGTACAAAGAACGCATTTAGATGGATTCCCCGTGTATTGGACGTAGTGTTACTAATGTATATTGGCGGCGTATTGATTTATTTTGTTACAAAATTGAACTTGAAAATTTTGTTTTGGAGTAATTTACAGAGGTAAGTACCTACTGGTTTTGGTAAAATTATTGACCGAATATGATGTGGATACAAGTTTGCCACAGGTTAAGCCTACTTTTAATAAATGAGAATAGGAATAGGGCAACCTTTCTGCCTGCCACCTAATCTTTTCTGACAGCAGAGGTATTTCTGGCTATGGAAAGAATGAAAGATAGAAAGAAAGAAAAAACGTTTACTTGCGGTAAACATGACATAAAAAAAGAACACAAACACAAAAAAATTACAAGTTGGGGGAAAATACGCGTCATATCCACACAAAACGGCCCTCGCTCAGCATAATGCTGCAACCCTATGCGTGACAGAGCCCCAGCGATGGTTTTCTGCGACAGCCGGCGTTGACAGGATGATATCGACCGGAGCATACAATGAGATAAAATATAAAATAAATTCACAATACTTAATACTAAATGTTTTTATAAAAATAATATTTTAAATGGCCACATTCCATTCAAAATCTTAATTTAAGCTTTCTTACTACCCAAAATAAGGAAAATGTGTAACAGCATTCATCCCTCTTTATGACGTTGTTATCGGATGTTCGAATTACCGATTCGCATGCCAAGATGGCATTGCGGTTGTGGCAGACTGGCAATGTACCACCAGGATTGTTGGTGGACTCGATCTATGAAGGAGAACGAGATTGTGCCATACAGATAACTATAAGAAGGCTAGTATGTGGCAACATCAGTTTTATATTCTTATTGTTTACTAGCTGCAGCCTGCGACTACACCCACGTGGGTTTAAAAAAAAAAAGTTTTAGATATAGGTAGGTACCCATAATGTCTGTGAACTTTCGCCAGATATTGAATTTTACCCTGTGTAATATTTTACTACCGATTACCTTGTGAAAGCCACAGGAATTCGATGGATGCGTGAAGCAGCTATCTGCCAGTGAAAATCCCGTCAAAATCGGTCCAGCTGTTTTGGCAATTAGCCGGATCGAACAGACAGACAGAAAAAATAAATAAATAAAGTTTTATTTTATGTTACATAATCACCGTATATTCGTTTTGACATTACAAACAGACATTTCAATTTTATTTATTTGTTTTCGTCTAATACTTATTTTCAAAGAACTTCTAAATTCACACACAAATTATAAATACAAAATTCCAAACAAGCTCCAACCGCAAAAAAATTAAAATAAGGATTCAATCAACAAAATTAAAGCGTCGCATTGTTCTGTGATTAAAATTTGAATATCGACCCCTGCCCATCTCCTTTTAGTCTCCCTCCCCCCACTCCGAGCGCCACGCGCTGTAATTCAGTAGAATTTCAGACTTCAGACGACCCTCGCCAAGGTCGCAGACGGCGTACGCACACACGCGGCGTTACGCACACGCACGCCTCAATATACCTGCACCTCGTTGGTACATACGGTCGGCCATTAAACTTTAGGCAGAAACATTATTATACACCCTGTACATACGTAGGTAAATTGTACTCCACCTACCTGCTGGTGTGGTGGTGTGCGTAAAATGCGATGAAAGGGATTTTGTTGATATAAAGTCGTAAAGAACATGAAAACATCAGATGAATGATCGTACGTTCAAATATTAAATGATATAGGATGAATTAGTGAGTTTTTGATTTATGTTGTACAAAAATGAGCTTTGAATCATCTTTTTAAAGATTTTGGAGGTAGGTAGATTTCTGATATGAGATGTAGAGCCAAAATTAATGAAATGTGTGTATGAGTTTAAATTTAGTATTATTTACGCCAGATTTTTACACACATCTAAGTTTGCGATCACTTTGAAAAATCTCAATCTTTTTTGTTAGGTACGGTAGATTATATATTATGATTCGGCTCACCTGACTTAAACCCAATAGAGCACGCATGAGATGCTCTTAAGCGAGCTGTTTGGAGCCGTCAGCCACGTCCCCAGACAGGGCCAGAGATCAAGGAAGCCGCTATTCAAGAATGGGACAGGTCACCCCAAGAAATGCTGGATAACTTGATTCTCAGCATGGCCAGGAGGATCACCGCATGTGTTCAAGCCAGGGAAGGAGTTATATTATATTGAATATAAACTTTTTATTAATAAATTGTTGTTTAAGTTTGGTTAAACAGTATTTTTCTTTCTATCAAATTTGTGTTACAATTACATTATGATTAATTACTCAATTTTTTTTTTATAGAAAGTACCTAGTTTTATTTTTTAATTTCAAACAAGGTATTTCTATTTAAAGAAAACACACAACAAAGAATTTTTCTTGATAAAGTTCAATTAAAACAATTATATCAGCTTATGCTAGTGATCACAAACTTTTTTTGATGTGTGTATATTTTAGCTATAATTTCTTTGCTTTTTTTGGAAAAATGTTAAATGCTCACTCTTCTAATTCTGCTTATCAGTTCTAATTAAGAACCAAGTAAACGTTTATGTACTTCAGAACATCGAACTCGTACCTATAAAAAGATACGCTTTCACAGAAATATTTTTCATATAACAGAAAAATAAGTATTCATAAGAAATATTTTAGTAAACATCTTTACAGTAAACTAGAAATAATGTTTGTGTTTATTATTGAATATCATAATATTCATAATACAACGTTTTGCAGTACCATGAAATGTTTTCTTTGTCATTATTTTAACTATAAAAAATTGCACTTACGTATGTATAAAGTGGCCATAAAAAGACTTGCGCAAAAAATGTGTAAAAAATCATTTAAAAAAAGTTCTAATTGAATTAAGAGGGTTGTCACCGGTCCACTTAAAGGAGTGGCGCAAATGGACCGGTGACAACGCTCTTAATGCACATACTGAAAGTAATTTGTTCAGAATCGATTTCAGTCATTTAAAAGATAGGTAATTTTTTATCCCAAAAATAATTAAAACTACTTAAATTACTTCACACTTCCGCTGTACATGCAAAACAAACGAAAATGGACGAAGTTAGACGCTAGACACTTACCTCCTTAATAATAAACGTTGTATAGCATCTGTATAGTTACACACCGATTTCTCTCTTTCACTCGTCAATAATTTGACTTTCGAAAGAAGAAGACAAAGCGTTGTGTAACTATACAGACGCTATACAACGTTTATTAGTAAGGAGGTTTTACGTGTGCGACTTTGAGCGTGCGTAGATTTGTAATGTGACCACAATTTTCTCCCACAAACAGTGGAACTAATGTTATTAAAAAACAATGTTTTTTATTTTATTTTTATTTTACTATGGGTTTGCTCTTGACTCTTTTTTTATTTTTTTTTAAACTAATTTAGGTCTGGGTGACAGAGACAAAGACATACATAATAATGAAAAATCAGTGTATGTGTTATGATTTTAGCATAATATTCAAATGGGGGTGTTTGGAGTACCAAACACCAATAGTAATACAACATGTCCCAGAATTAACGCACATCGTTAATTCTGGGACATTTAATATGTCGGTACATATTAATAATGTTTATGTATTTTACCTACTAATACTGCGTATAAGTGGAGTAAAATCAAAACAAACAGTACTATCACAAGTCATTTATTTTTATTAGGTACCTAGCTACCTTATCGTACAAATTCTATGTAAAAATGTATCTTCGTTAAATTGAGAAATGCATAAAAAAAAACATGTACCCATGGTGGGACTCGAACCCACAATCCCCGGCATAGGAGACCGATACCTTATCCATTAAGCCACAGGAGTGAAAAATCTGTGTATGTATTATGATAACAGCAAAATATTCTCATTGGGGTGTTTGTATACAACATGTGACATTTTGTATAATACGAATATAAAGGTACATAATTAATAATGTTATTATGTATTTTACCTACTAATACCGCGTATAATTGGAGTAAAATCAAAGCAGTATATTGCAAGTCATTTATTTTTATTAGGTACCTACCTTATCGTACAAATTCTAAATGTATGTAACTATTTTTCTTCGTTAAATTGAGAAATGCATAAAAAGTATTTGTACCCCTGGTGGGACTCGAACCCACAATCCCCGGCTTAGGAGGCCGATGCCTTATCCATTAGGCCACAGGGGCGATACAAAGCTGCAGTAAATTTTCTCCCAGTTACAACCTCAACTTGTGAAGAAAAGTCACTAATATTAGCTTTATTTTTAAGCTTACTTTCAGGTTTTCTATTTTAAAAAATTGCTTGCTACTCCTCTCTGATAATGGTCTCGCTAGTGAAATAGTCTACAGAAGCTGTTTTAACGATAACGATCTACTGAATATTTGGTTGTTTTTATTTCAGATATTTTGTACATAGTAGGTACTTTATAGGATACTCAAATAGCCACAATTCATACTAAAACATTAAGTTCGTACTTATCGTAGGTTCATAGTTGGTACTACATTTTTCAGAAATAAAGCAATGAAATAAAAATCGATATCCCGTTCCCGACTTCACAAAAAGTGTCAAGTTGTCGAGGTTTATCGTTGCTGACGTCACCAGGGCTGGCACGACAGTTGCAAGCGATATTCGAGGGTTCTCAATGATGAAGAGTGCTTACCGGGTGCATCCCTGACTCAAAGAGACCGGATTCAGGTCAATCTATAGGCCGTTTTTAATGTTTTTTTTTTTTTTCACTGGAACGTAGTTTTCGTTTGTAGATTTCTTTTTTTGACGCGTAAACAAAAGACATGGTAACGTTTGCCGTAAATTTTAATAGGGATTTTTTAAAGCACAGATTGTTTAGTAAATAAATTCGACAGTACCTGTACTTGAGGCTTTGACGATAGCTAAGTAGGTAGAACACGTTATAAAGAGTGTTTGGGAGCATTATTAGTTTCATTTGAATTTCTCCTCAAATTGTGAGTTATACAGTGGAATTTTTGCGCCAAATTCCTTTGGACTTGGACATAACTGGCTTTAAACTCGCTTTATCGCGTGTGAAACAACAATCGTGCGTGAAAGAGCCCGCGCTAGATGTTGGAGGGGAAGGGAAAGACTAAGGGGATGGCGTTGCGCTCAGTCCACAGAGTATATTTATACATAGGGCTCAGTCTCGCGCGGCACGCGTATCACGTCACGTCAATGTAAACGTCAAATTCTTTCGCGCGCGCTTACTATACAAGATGGCGGACATACGCACGTGGAACAAAACGATAGTAGCGGAATTAATAACATTATACAAATCATTTCCTTGCTTATGGAAAATCAATCCTAAGAGTACAAAAAAAATACCTTAAAGAAAAAGCTTACAATGAACTAATTGATTTTTGCAAGGAAAAAGGGTTTCTCGATGCCAATCGAGATTTTGTAGTTAAGAAAATACAGAGTTTAAGAGGCTCGTTTCGGAAGGAACTGAGGAAAGTTACAGACAGGCAGCGCTCTGGAAAAGGAACAGATGACGTATACAAATCTTCCCTTTGGTATTTCGATAATTTGCTGTTCACTAAGGACCAGGAAATGCCTAAGTATAATATATCTTACATCGATGAAGATTTAGAGGATCACAGCCAATGATGATGAAACCATTGGCTTATCAGAGGATGAACAAAATATGGTAAGTTGAATTTCGTAGCATTTAGGTATTCATTTAATATTAGTAAGTAGTTTATATTGTAACATTCGCCATTTAAAAATACAAGTAAGTAAGTAAGTACCAATTTTTATTAAATCTAAGGACCCTCGCCCACGGCGACTTTTTGTAGCGATGCAGTAGCGATGCTGTCGCGCGTTCGCATCGATACAGCCGCGATGCGGTCGCTAGCTGTTTGCCCTCGCCCACACCACGATTCTCAGTCGCAATGCAAACACGATACTATCGCGCTTCTGTCGCGATGCAAACGCGATTCAGTAACGGCACAAAAATGCCACAGTTGCACTGATGCTCGGTTCTCCACTCACGCGCCACCCTCCCTCCGTTCTCTCTCCGATGTCGTCCGACACGGTCGCCCGTTTGCATCGATACAGTCTCGATACTGTAGCGCGTTAGTAGCGCGTTGGCGTCGCTTCTGTAGTGCGTTGCAAATGCGCCTAACGCACGTTAGTAGCGATACTGTCGCGCGTTTCGTGCCAAAGCTCTTCCACTTGGGACTTTATAAAAATAATTTTAATCATTGTTTCGGTTTGCTTAAGCTTCCAAAATCATTTGAGATTACCTAAAATATTAAACAGTAACAGAATTTTAGAATCACCTCTCCATTTTGCACTGAGCCTGTAGTAACAGCTTCTTCCTATAAATACACCTATTTTTTGATACGTTAGAAGAATAATACTAATTATTATTATTTTCAGTGTGATGTGGCTCCAACTGCGACGGCCACGTCATCACTTCGACGTAAAAAAAGAAAGGCTACATCAAATTACGGGGACGAATTTGAAGATACTTTGAAAGCGAACAGCATGGAACTTTCAGAGTTTGACATTACAGGAATGAATGTGGCCAAAAAACTAACCAAAATGAATCCACTCCAGGCAATTTATGCGGAATCCGTAATAAATAATGTTTTACGCAAAGGTTTGCTAAAAAAACTAACAGAAGATACTGATTTATGTGACAATCATTGTAACTGGAGATTTCCCTCTCGTTCAAGGAGTACATGCGAATAACGAAATACAAATATGTTACAGTTTGCTTGTGAACCTAGCACAGAGATGTTCCAGTCAGGAGAAAATCAAGATTTAAAACCAATTTTCTGTGAAGGTTCTCATGATATGTTGAGGGAGGACCCTCTGACTGAGGATTGATATTATTGTTGTTACAAATCATATAATGTAGGTAATAAAATAAGTTTCAAATTCAGTACATTCTGTGATCAGCCGCAGATCAAGAAGGCAATATAAAGAGAAAGAGCAAATTTTGTGGGTAGTCTCCGAATCCAGCTCCTATTTATAAAAATCTTTCACCATTTAAAAGGTACGTTATTCCAAGGCTCCATATCATCATTTGCCTAGCCTTTTCCCAACTATGTTGGGGTCAGTTTCCAGTCTAACTAAATACAGCTAAATACCAGTATTTTACATGGAGCGACTGTTTATCTGACCTCCACAACCCAGATACTGGATAACACTGTACCCCTTGGTAAGACTGGTTGTCAGACTTTCAGGCTTTTGGCTATACGTAACGACTGTCAGATTTCTACGAAGAATGACAGCCGGGACCAACGGCTTAACATAGATTTAGATAGGTATAGGCTCCATATAATGTATTAAAAAAAATTGTAACCGTGCGAAGTCGGGCGAGTGCTTGTACTGAATAAAAATTAATCAAGACATGGTGGTTTATTTTCCCAAATCTGTTTAGCCGTCGAAGTTAGAAGACATTGTGTAGATAGTAGGTAACATATACAGGAAAACAATGAGGTTTGTTATACAGGAAAAGTTTTTAATCAGTGCGTAAATTTTGACAAATTAAACTTAAACGTGTTTTATTATACACCTAATTCTTATTTCGATATGTCTTAGTACAAAAAAATTAAGTTATCGTTAACGAAAGATGTTTATTTTGAAACTGGTATATTGGATACTCGTCGCGCAATGCGATGGTGCGGTCAGTGAAGCGGAACGCAGTAGTAGGTACCTATCAGCTGTACGTTCGCCCATTGATATTATTACGAATAGGTTGTATCCATATTTTGCTGATTTCAAGTAAGACCAAAAAAAGTATTGAACAAATAATGGAATGTGTTCTATTACTGATACTGAACCAACAAAAAAAAACTGCGCTCTGATTAAAAACTGATCCTGTATAATCTGTCAAGGATGTTTAGGATACCTTCGACATTCAGCTCTGTAACCAACCTTTGCTCATTAGTTAATATTTTTGCCTCTATGAGTTATTCTTATAATTAAGTATCTTTAAATGTAAAATGCCAAAGCGCTCTTATTATAATATATCGGAGCCATACTTACCTATTACTAAAATCAATTCATAATCAATTTTGCTATTAATTATCTAATTTTGGAACACAAAGGGGCGCTGTCGTCGATAGACATTGACAGTTCCTTTGAGAAATTAAATTAATTTTGATTACCCCAGTTTCATGATAAGACTGTAAGCGCTTAAGCCTGATTGATTGCTTAAATGTCCTAGATCTAATTTTAGGCTAAAATTTCTTTTGAGGCCGCCAGATTATAATCGTAATAAAAAAAATATTCGTTGCTATGGCTTTTTTACCACCGATAGATGTTTCTCTTAAAATATTTCGTGTTTGAATAGATACCACCTTATGTACTGAGATTAAAAAAAACATTATGAAGTAGATTACTATAGATGCCTTGAACACCCCATGTTTTTTTTTTTTTTTTACTTCTACCTCCAACATAATCGGAGCCTACGTTAGGGTTTACGTTCATACCAGTTCTCGCTTTTATTGCTCTCGTACTTGCATTCTACATACTTTATCTTTCTTCTATTCTTTCATATTTCTATCTTTAAGGGTAGGACGCCCTTCTATTTTTCCCTATTCTGTTATCTATTCCTCTTTTATTTTTATTTCGGGGATAACACATAGACAGTTGTTTTTTATTAATGTTTCACAGAAATTCTTATTCTACCTTATTTCTATTTCTAAATACTATTACATATTTGTTTGCAATCTTTACGGACATCTTATATTTATCTATTCTTATAACTAGAAACATAATTTTAGGACAAATTATATTAAATCTTAGGTCTATTTTCACATATTATTCTTCTATCTACTAGACTATTTTCACATTTGTTTTTATTCTTTGCTACGAACACCCCATGTTAGGATCACTCTTTGGACTTAGGATAAAGCTTAGCTGATCGGCAATTACGGTATGGTATAAATAGGCTCTCAAATGGTGAAGGAAAACATCTTGAGGAAACCGGCGTGTCCTAGAACCAAAAATTCGAAGACATTCGTGTCATCTACTTACCTACACTCGACCAGCGATCACTTGCCCATTCCCTCTCCTCACCGAGAGGAGGCCCGTGAAATAGGTTCTGGATTAATGAAACGCTGTTCTATTCGTTTGGTTTTTAGGGTTCCGTACCTCAAAAGGAAAAAAGGAACCCTTATAGGATCACTCGTGTGTCTGTCTGTCCGGTCACAGGCTCACAGCAAATTTGCTCCGAATCTACAAGTCAATTTAAAAAAAAACATGGTCTTTCAAAATGTACCGTGTGACAAATCAAATGAAAGGGCTTATTGTAAGGATATCAAAGGCCCTAGTGTGAGTTTATTTTAACCACTTAAATGAATGCTTAAATAAAAGCGCACTGTAGTATTTACAAAATTTTATTTTCTCAAATAACTTTAAAAGTATTTATTTTAAAATCATAAAAAAAAGAATATCAGAGGAAAATTATTTAAAAAAAACTTCAAAGGCCCTAGTGTGAGTTCCTTTTAACCATCTCGATTTTACGCATCGAGTGCGTTCAGCACTCCGATTGGTGAAGGGCTATTCGGAGACCAATCGGAAAGCCGAACGCGCTCGATATTGAGCTATGCATCGATGCGTAAAATCGAGATGGTTAAAAGGAACTCACACTAGGGCCTCTGATTTTCTTTTTATAATTTTAAAATAAATATTTTAAAAGTTATTTGAGAAAATAAAATTTTGAAAATACTAAGTGCGTTTTTATTTAAGCATTCATAGTGTAACTTAAAGCAGGCACAATTGGTAACGTCTGTCCGTCCACCCACTTAATGAAAGAATAGGACAGGTAGTTGTTTTTGGAGACATTATTGTAGCTTTTTTTATGTTATATAATAAAATAGGTAGCTTGGAACTTTTGATGCTTAAGAATGACTCGGACGGTGGCCAGCACATCAAGTTACCACAAACTGTTAAATTTTCTCGTTCGATTTTGAACTTAATTATAAACACTATAAAGTTTAAAATCGTTTGGAGAAATTTGACAGTTTCGTGTAGCTTGATGTGCTGGCCACTGTACTAAGCCAATATTGAAAAAAGAAATAAAAGTGCAAAAATAAAAAAAAATTGGTTTCAGTACACGGTTTCAGACTGATGGAGTCATTAAATAAACCGTTACTACTTAGCATAAATATCTTTTAAGAAATTAACTGAGACTATAAACACGAGTTTTAATGTGTTTCAAGCTTAAGCAATTTCACGAAATGTTAACGTGTAGCTTGTAAACCAATGTTAGTATAATGTACAGACAACCAAACAGCTATGTATATAGGCAATAACATTCATAATTTCTAGTTATGTACACTACACTAGAGAAAAGGCAACAACTTCCGTTGAGAGAGCAAATAGGTGAATAGTACATACCAAGATTGCAGAAAATATTACATCATAGGCTCCAGGATTTGCAGAATAATAAAAAATAAAAAACGCTAGGATATATATAGCGACAGATATAGATAGTGTAAGACTGACAAAATTTCACGTTAGATATCACGTCTAAAATTTTTTCATGACTTGATTTATCTCTTACATTATTCGAAGTGACATTTTTTCTATAAAAAACTCATATTAAAAAAGTCATATTTAATTTATCATATTAAAAAAGTCACATTAAAATAAACAAATCAGAAAAATTAAGAATATTTTTTTTATGGCTAGCTAGAAAAACAAACAAATAGGTTTGAATCGCAGAGGTAACGCTGCAATAGTGCAGCGTTACCTCTGCGGTTTAATCGTTTCTTTTTGAAGTTATTACATAGGTAATAATTTAAAAAAATAGTTATTACAACATTTTTTAAAATAAGAACTGTTTGAGTTTTAATCGAACACTCAGCGTTAATGCATAATTGCATCGAACGCAAACATGCACTTTCGCTCGTTCACCAAAATGAAGGCCAGTTCGCGTTGAGATCTCATCTATAGAGACACCACGTACAAAACCATTACCATTACCATTTTACCAATAACTTAGTTATATATAGAGTTCACCATTTTTTACCATTTCTTGTAACTAAGTGTTAAATTGATTCAATTTAGTTATTTCCCTTACAAATCGAGACTTTACTTTTTACCATAAATATACCATATCATCAATACGAGAAATGTGTATTAGGTCACCATAGCGCCGAGCACTAATTTCTACAAGGACATTTAAAAGGATGATGTAAAAAACTAGAAACTTCTAGGTACCATCATACTCACAACATTGTTCAAAAGTGGATGTAAATTAGCCACCTGTACACCTATCTCTTTGTTTGACTGTACCCAAATATAATGTCTAGTTAGGACGTATTAGATTACCCCATTAGGCTTTTATTCTGCTATTAATTAGATTGATGTTTTCCTACTGTTGTAGTGTTTCGAATGGTTCCTAGATATCGTAAAAGCTGTTAGGAATATTAAAAGTCAATACGTTAGGCTGCAGTCTTCACCTGTCCATTTAGGTATTAATAAGAAACTATATTATCACTACAGCCATATTTCGCTGATATTATGAATTAACTAAAATAAAATTGAAGTAAAAACCTTTTAAAAAACAAGCTTTTCATGAACTAAAAAAGTACTAAATAAACCTTACGTAAACATAGAACTTCATTATATTCTAAAAAGCTTGAGGAGTGACCGTCCTTCTTACACTTTAAGATAAGCTTCAAGCCTTATATAAATGATAGGTCTCGCTGCGCTCGACTGCAGCGAGACCAATCATTTATCTATGCTTCAAGCTTTTAAGAAAATAGTCCTAGGTTTACTTAATTTTTATTTAGTACTTTTTAGTTCATGAAAAGCTTGTTTTTTAAAAGTGTTGATGAGCAAATGGACTGTATGTATTTTAATGATTGGAGGATGATGGAAACACTTAGAAAATGAGTAATTGCAATCTTATATATAAAAATGAATCGCAAAATGTGTTGGTAAGCGCATAACTCAACAACGCCTGTATCAATTTAACCAATTCTTTTTTTTAATGTTCGTTGAAGTCCAAGGATGGTTTTTACGTTTTTTTTTTTTTTTTTTTTACGAAAGGTAGGTAGGTAGGTAGATAGGGTAGGGTAGGGTAGGGTAGGTAGGTAGGTAGATTGGGCAGGGTAGGGTAGGGTAGGTAGGTAGGTAGGGTAGGGTAGGGTAGGGTAGGGTAGGTAGGTAGGGTAGGGTAGGGTAGGGTAGGTAGGTAGGGTAGGGTAGGGTAGGTAGGTAGGTAGGTAGGGTAGGGTAGCGTAAGGTAGGGTAGGTAGGTAGGTAGGTAGGTAGGTAGGTAGGTAGGTAGGTAGGTAGGTAGGTAGGTAGGGTAGGGTAGGGTAGGGTAGGATAGGTAGTTAGGTAGGTAGGTAGGTAGGTAGGTAGGTAGGTAGGTAGGTAGGTAGGTAGGGTAGGGTAGGGTAGGGTAGGGTAGAGTAGTGGAGTTTATACTATAGCTTTTGACAGAACGAAGATTGTCGGGTCAGCTAGTTTATTAATAATAATAACGCGATAAAACTATGCACAAGGCACACTGACACTTGACAACTGCTTTTTAAAACAAAAATATGTCTTCTATTCTAAATATATAAAAGTCATTATAAAAATATATATACTTCTTAAAAAAAGGTGGCATCCCAGCCAGTCGCCAACAAAAAGGTTTAATAAACTTAAATTTTATTTTGTACTTTTCAGCATTAGAATTTGTTTAAATATCTGTTCTATAACCTTCACTTGAAAGGTACTTGAAGACAAATCCAACGAACCCAAAAACGCCTTTACAGAAGTCACGGTGTGAAACCAACCGAGTTGCACTATCCAAGTCATGCCATACTTTAGAACGCTATCGTAATTGAATGCGTATACAAAATGCCGTGCCTGTGCTGTTGACCGCTGAGGAGTTCCCTCATCTGCAGCCATCCCTGGGTGCAGCACCTAGGTCATAGAGGACTTTAGAACGGACTATCATAATTGAATGCGTATATAAAATTTGTACCTCCTCTGTTGACCGCTGAGGACTTTCCTCGTCGGGAGCCAATCCTGGGTGCAGCAGCCAGGTCATGGTAGAATTGAAAACGGACTATCATAGTTAAATGCGTATATTCAATTTCGTGTCTATACCGTTGACCGTTGAGGAGTTTCTTCGTCTGGAGCCAATCCTGGGTTAAGAATCAGGTCATGCATCATATTTAAATGCATTGTCTTAGAAACTGAACAAACACGTAACAATTTAGCTTCGTAGGATAAGAGGAAGTGCTTTTAATTCACCTTGCAAGATTCCACCTGGACAAACATACATTATATTGCAAGTTAAATAAAAGCTTGTAAAAAGTCACTCGGGCGAAGCCGCGGGCAGCAGCTAGTAGGTAATAATAATCAATCAAAGTACCATCGACACCAACAAAAAAATACTTTTTCACTCTTCTTGCTCAAAAAGACCGTCATTTTGGCGTACCAGAGCGAAGCAAAAATAGCATTTCTTCCTCTAGGGGAAAAAGTTTTATTTTTTTATTTTTGTCTGTCAAATGACAATACATGTAAACATGGTAAATATCCCGTTTCAAGTGTTAATAGTAAATGACAATGAGCCTACAAAAACGAAAAAGTCTTTAGTCATAAGTAGAATAAGCATGAATAAAGACTCGACTGTTTCAAAAAGAACAACATTTTATTTTTTTAAATGGAACTAAAATCGGCGATCTCTTTGGTAGAAAACATGCAATGCGTTGCGGCTACAGAAGAAGAAAAAAAAAAAAGACTTTGGCGCGAATTCTTTAGAGTTTTCCTCTAATTTGCAAATTGAATTAGTGGCCGTAATTTATTTTTAATATTG
Organism: Dryobota labecula; assembly: GCA_947523025.1. Lineage (NCBI taxonomy): Eukaryota > Metazoa > Arthropoda > Insecta > Lepidoptera > Noctuidae > Dryobota > Dryobota labecula. The sequence continues at coordinate 9,566,267 of OX383292.1, forward strand.
TATTGGATTATTTTATTTTCTCACAATCGTAGTGAAAAGTAGAGTGTAACACACGGCGCTAAAAACCCATTATAACTCGGTTTCTAAACTACCTCGTATAAATGTGTCATTTTAAGCCCTTTTATAACAATCTAGTATTCTTCACCTGTCGATGGGACCTGAAACTTCATGCTCAGCAGTTGTGATAATCTAGTTGCAGACTAGATTAAATTGACCAGACTATAAATAAAACAGACATCAAAGGAATTTTACAGTTTTAGGCAACTTCCCTTTTTTTCCAACGTACAGCTCGGAATTCGGGCCAACTATGCCTTCATAGTTTGGTTCCATTCAATACAGAGTTTTGGGAAAATTTGGTGCACCATGAACCATTTTAGGCTTTAAAATGCTGCGGTAATAAATAATGGCTAGCTCAACCACCCGGTTGAATATTTTACGCTGCAGTTTTAGATGTTATTTTTGCGAGTGTATACCGTATAATATTTTACAATTGAAGCACTGAAAAAAATGTTTACTTATACATAACCAAACTTTCGTCAACATGTAACACAAAAAAGTGACCACATAACTTTATGCACATGTAACCAAAACCTGTGCTGGCTGTTGTGTATCACTTTTAATAAATCAAGTTAACTTTTATAAAGTCTTGTCAAACTTTAATTATTCCTGAAATAGCCGAAGTAGTTAGGCTAAATATTTTTTTCAGTGTGGGTATTAATTTTCCTGTTTTGTCCGCCAAGCGTGAGGATCAGTGGAATAAGGATGTTTTCTTCTTCTGGTATCGCTCCAATTACTGAGAGATGGTTTTCTACTCCAAAAATCCTGACTGACTCCTGAATGACTCCTTCTTTTTTTTTTAATTTGGTTTTACAATTATAGGAAAACATACAGCTAAACATTTTCGCACGATGAGGAGTGACAAAAATAAGGCCAATTAAAAGTTTTCATAGATAAAAGAGAGCATATAAACAAAAACATATGTTTGAGAAGGTAGACAGTTTTTTAAGTAAAAACAGTGTAAATTGTAATCAATTAGAAGAAGCATACTTTATGTAGAAGTGGACTTTGATAAGCTTTGTTTTTATTATGAAAACAGCTCCGACCCGATGGGATTTCCAATCGGCGAAAAAAAAAAAAAAAAAAAAACTACCGACTTCCAAAAAAAATTATACACTAAATAGTAAGAAATTATTTAGTCATTGGATACATGAAGTGGGCTGTCTTTGTAAGACGACTAAAATGCCACGGTGTATAAGGAACTCTTGTGCAAAATTTCGCTTCTAGACCCAGCATTTATTTAAAGGCGTTGTCTGACAGTGAATGAATAAATTTAAGATTTTTATTAAGTCTATTCTGTGACATATTTTCCACATAAGATTAACAGATTTTAAAGTTTTTCATTAGCAAAGCATAAAATACAGCTGATAGGTACTTCAAATTAATTTCCGATTAAATTTTCAGCTTGCAACAGAGACCTGTTATTAAAATAATTTGCATATCAACGCGCGTACAGCTGCGTAAATACCAAGATTTATTATTATTACGTTATTATGAAATAGACATCAATTAATAACTGCCTGCAGAGGTCTGAACTATTGCAATTAGTTGGCAACTGCTACTGCAAACTGCAATTAAAGACCCGGGCTGCGCGCGCGCTGATAAATGGCGAATTTGTGGGACGAATCATGAACGACGTAATCTATCGTAGTTTTATTGCGTGGAAAATATTTTAGATATAGATTCGCGTTGGTCCCGGCTGTCATTTGTTGATATTTCGATGGCCCCACCGAATAAACGTGCAATGCTTCTTACACGATTTTTTTTTTTTTACTTTTTCGTTTCTTTTGCCTATCCTGCACCCACTTAATTTTTTTTAATGAATTTTAGACTCAAAACACGCCTATTATAATAGTGAATTTATTTATTTTAGGGAAATAATTAATTTTAAAATTATAGGAATAATAGATTATGTTATAATTACATGCTTTTTGAGTCGTCAAGAAGGTAAATATACAAGTCTATAGCTTATTTTTTTACCAATAATTCGATTACACATTATTTATACCTATTTACAATGAAATGAGCGTATTTATTTATTTAAACTTCATGTACAATAGTGGTACATAGGCGGACTTAATACCACAAGGCATTCTCTACCAGTCAACCTTTGGGTTAAATATAAAAACATATTGATAGGGTACAAAAATACTGAAACTACTACTGTACTGAACTGTGTTCTACTGTTATTGGAGTTTAAACTTTTTTATTTTTTGCTGAAAAGTTGTCATTTTTCTCTTATACGTTTATTCGGTGGAGCCATCGATTTGTTGATGAGTTTAAAGGCGCAGATCCACCGCGGGTTAATATTCGTGTGTAGTATGTACCGCAGTGGAAACGGAGACCCACGTGGTCAAACAAATGAATCCACGCAGCCAAAATGCGCTGCGTGCTCGTGCACATCATGGGCAGCAATGAGATACACAAGCCGTGTAGATCATGCACAGCGTGCATGGCGTTGACAGCGTTGAGCTATGTAAGCGCCTATTTGAGCAAGCCACGCATGTATCAATGACGTCAATTGATGCTTAGCGTGTCCGTGGGTTGCAATGGACACAATTACATACATTTCCTTGCAAAGCGAAGCTTAACACACGTGCGAAGCCTCTTCGTGCGCCGCGGTGGATCATCGCCTTTAGACGGGAAGTCAGAAACCTGACAACCAGTTTTACCAATGGGTAACGTATCGTGTTACCCAGAAACTGGGTCGTGGCGGTCAGATAGGGAGTCACCCCATGTAAAATACTATTATTCAACTGCATCTGGATAGACTGGAAGCCCAACATAGTTGAGAAATCTAAAGTGGGCGCCACATAAATCTGGAATAAAGTTCATTGACCCGCATACGTTTATGCAAATACGTAATTCCGAAAACAGAAATAATGACATACACTTGTCCCGAAACGACCCTTATCGTGATCCTTGATTTTTTCTAGTAATAAAAAACGATTCATAATGTATTGTCGGGGTACTTACGCAGAGAAATTAAGTAAAGAGCAATGAACTTTATTCAAGATTTATGTGGCGGCCACTATAGGTAGATAACGATGACGGATAAATTCACTCCCAAACTTAGAATTTCGAATTTGGACCAGACCATCATCTGTTTGTCTTTAGTGCTCTTCAAAAAGCTAACTTTTTCACGTCTACGGTCTACGGTGGATCCCTGACGAAGCACTTTTGAAGTATTGGCTTTGGATCGAGATTTTATCGCTCGTAATTCTACAGGATAAATTAGGTGCCCATAGATTCGTAGTAAAATATCTTGGTTTGCTGCGTTATTATTTCAACAGGCTATTGTTTAGTAACTTGCGCAAAATATTTACATATATAGGGTGTATCTATTCAAATACGAAATATTTTAAGAGATTCACCTGTAGGTGGTAAAGAAGTCGTAGAAACGATTTTTTTTTTAAATCTAAGTGTATTATTTAAGAAATTAAATAATTTAAAATTACTTGATATGATGGTTAATTATCAAAATTCACCGTACTCGTGCCGCCACCGTCCCCGCTTCTGGGCGGGTCATTCATAGAATAAGCATTCATAGAATACGTAAGTAAAAGGTTTTTTTGCAAAATGTCTCAAGCAATTTTTTTTTTTTGACTCTTGAAATGTCAAGTGCACCTACGCGGTGCATAAGAGCAAACGCTCGAAATGTCTAATTGCATAACTTTCAATCAAGGTCACCTTCGCTATTGGTCGATGTATTTGACATTTATTTTGATTGAAAGTTATGCACCTGTGCGGTGCATTAGACATTTCGAGCGTTTGCTCTTATGCACCGCATAGGTGCACTTGACATTTCAAGAGTTTTGCGCCACACTAGGAATTTCTCCTGTATTGCGGGTGCGTTTATAAACATTTAAATTCACGTACACAAACAGCCAGACCCGGAACAACTACTTGTAGGTCATACAAATATTGGTTCCGTGCGGGAATTGAACCCGCGACACGCATCGCAGCAGTCAATCGCTTACCCTAGTAGCATTTTTTGTTGGTGTAAGTGGTCCAACTAAATGCCAACAAAAAATGCTACTAAGGTAACACTGCGCCAATCGAGCTGTCTAATTACATACATTTTAAAATTATAATAATTATGTAAAAATATAAAACAACTAGCTTTTGCCCGCGGCTCCGCCCGCGTACATGTCGGTTATCGCGTAAAAAAGTAGCCTATGTCCGTCTCCATAACCCAGGCTATATCTCTGCCAAATTTCATGACGATCGGTTTAGCGGTTTAGGCGTGAAAAGGTAACATACAGACAGACAGACAGACAGACAGAGTTACTTTTACATTTATAATATTAGTATGGATAGATTTAAAAAAAATCGCTGCTATGGCATTTTTACCACCTATAGATGTTTCTGTTAAAATATTTCGTGTATGAATTGATACACCTTTTAAAATCATAAAATGCAAATATAATACAAATACATAATTATTTCATAAAAAAATTATAATGTATTTTACTGACTTATACCGCGTGTAAATGAAATAAAAACAAAACAGTACTATTACAAGATTTTTATTTTTATTCGGTAACTAATGCAAATATAATACAAATACTTACATATTTAATAATGTTATAATGTATTTTACCGACTTATACCGCGTATAAATGAAGTAAAAACAAAACAGTACTAATAATAATAATAAAGTTTGTTCATCAAAAGTAAAATTACAAAGAGATATATTCGGTGAGCCACAAACTAAGCGTTGCTTGTATCTTGTGGCTCTAAGTAAGTAAGTACTATTAAGTACTACTAAGTAATTCGGTAACTAATGCAAATATAATACAGATACATATTTAATAATGTTATTATGTATTTTACCGACTTATACCGCGTATAAATGAAGTAAAAACAAAACAGTACTATTACAAGATTGTTATTTTTATTCGGTAACTAGCTTATCGTAAAAATTCTAAATGTATGTAATTTATTGATATATATAGATTTCTTGGTCAAAATAAGAAATGCATAAAAAACATGTACCCCTGGTGGGACTCGAACCCACAATCCCCGGCTTAGGAGGCCGATGCCTTATCCATTAGGCCACAGGGGCGGTACGTGTGTGATGTGAATTTCCTTTCAGTTTCTATCTTTAAGAATTTAGATTGTGTAAAGTTTGTAAAGATTGTTATCAAATAACAATAACAGTGCGGTGCACATTTACCCTATTATACTATCGGTTCACTCTATAAAAAAGGGAGAATAATGAAACGGATTATTCCCATTTGAGCACCTATTTTTGGCACCTATTTTTTGGCATCTATTTTTTTACACCAAAGGTATTCCCATTTGAGAATACCTTTGGTGCTCAATGCATAGGTGCTCAAACAGGAATACTTCGTAAAAAATTGTGCTAAAAAAATTCATCCGCATCGCTGTCAACAAGAAAAGTGCCCAAAAGTTGTTTGTTTTTGTTCTCTCTTATCTGAGATTATTTTGGGGTCATAGGATGATAGTTCATAGTGTTTCTTAGTAGCTGTCTTCCAGATTATAATAGTAGAGTATTTCCTGTAAAATACTCATTCAAAAACTCACGCATTTTTTCCTTGGAAACTACAGAACGCCACCATCTGCAAAATATATTTGCGAAATGTACTCACGGCTACATATCAAGCTATACAGTTCCAGTATAAACTGACCTCTCATTGTACGGAAATCCTAGACCATGCGAGTTCAGCTTATACTAAAAATCTATAGCATGATAATTATGTAGCCGTGTTTACCAACACCTTGAAAAGAGGCCTAATTGTGTAACACACTATCGTGACACTATCAGTAGGAATTGGTTTATTTTGTCAGTTGAACAAAATTCATTGTGTTATTTACGTTGTTGAGCATACAAGTTTTTCGAACATATGAAGTAATGGATTAGTAACAAACAACAATGGAACAGGGCCTCAAGTCTGCTATTACAATAGTGTCAGAATGGTCTATCAGTGATTTCATAATTGTTGATTTTGACAAGTTTGGTAATCTACTAATATAATGGCGTCATTATGACTTTCCAATGGTCAGCCACTGACACTCCATTGAAAGAATTGCTTTTTTTTTTGTTTTGTGAAACTTCCTACTAAATTCCCAACTTCCTACTACTTCAGATTGCTTATAACAATAATAAATAATATGTAAAAATATATATAAATGAAATTTGGCATGAATAAATGTTCAAAATGCCATAGTAATACAATTCTATTACGAGACCATTGACCGACCAATGATCGACCATTATGAATTTAGCAGATTACGAACTTTTAGCAAAATGACAATGGTATCGTGATGGAGTGACGAATTTATAAAAATAGCAGACTTGGGCCCCAGGATACAAGAATGATTGGCGATGATACTAAGTCTGTTCCAGATTTAAGAACTCTGTTGTTATTATATTTGCATTTTTATGATCTCACACGAAATTTCAAACTTATGAATCAGTCACCGACAATAAGCTTTGGAATAAGGAGAGCCTAGAAGAAAATTATAAATAAAAACAATAATTACCCATTTTCTCTTGCCGTAGCAGGATGCAGGATCATCACTACAATCAATAAAGGTTTGTACCTATACAATTATTCTCACTTACATTAAAATCAATCATTAAGTTAAAGTAATGAATGTAGTTAAGTCATTCCTGGCTGATTGAAGCATGAAGCTGGCTTTGTGTCATGCGAAACGTACTGATGTATCCGAACTCATGAATATCAATCAGCGGCCATTAGCGACGATGTACTCGATGCATATTCCTGCAAGCACCAACAAACCATTATAACATGACCCTTCAATATTCATACAACTTCATAAAATCCCCCTTCCAAAGTTCGCGTTGCAGGGGGTGTAACAGCTCCTTGAATATTTGACGAATCTCGCAAAACGGTTTGCCTTGGACTGCTTCCATCTTTTACTCCAAGTGTCCATCATTATAGCTATAAAATATTGTTTCCGATGGATTTCGACACCTTTAAATATCATTAAATGGCGAATAAATTGTGCTTAATTCATTTAATACCCGACGACATTCTTGGTAACATGGAATATTCAATTAGTGTACGATCGATAAAGTTACCAAGTTAGTGTAATTATTCTAGACGCTGCTTCATACTTTCAAAGTCTAAATAAAGGTTATACCTTTTTGTGTAGAGTCATAATAAATTGGATGCTTTATTCAAACTACACGACAAAATGGAACTTAATAGAAGCACCTGATTTTTAGGGTTCCGTAGCCAAATGGCAAAAAACGGAACCCTTATGGATTCGTCATGTCTGTCTGTCTGTCTGTCCGTATGTCACAGCCACTTTTTCCGAAACTATAAGAACTATACTGTTGAAACTTGGTAAGCAGATGTATTCTGTGAACCGCATTAAGATTTTCACACAAAAATAGAAAAAAAAAACAATACATTTTGGGGGTTCTCCATACTTAGAAATGAAACTCAAAATTTTTTTTTTCATCAAACCCATACGTGTGGGATGGATAGGTCTTCAAAAATAATATTGAGGTTTCTAATATAATTTTTTTCTAAACTGAATAGTTTGCGCGAGAGACACTTCCAAATTGGTAAAATGTGTCCCCCCCTGTAACTTCTAAAATAAGAGAATGATAAAACTAAAAAAAATATATGATGTTACATTACCATTTAAACTTCCACCGACAATTGGTTTGAACGAGATTAATAAGTATTTTTTTTTTAATACGTCTTAAATCGTAAACCGCGCTTGCTGCTACGGAACCCTTCATGGGCGAGTCCGACTCGCACTTGGCCGCTTTTCCTATTAATTTGCGAAAGAAAAATGCCAAAAACGTATTTCAGTTTGAACCTAAATTTATGATGTGTCATGTTTATCATGGGACGGTATTAACTTAAAAACTGCGGGTTTCGGCATTTTGCGTTTATTGGCGAGACTCGACGGACCATTAGTCGTCAAAAATGTATCCAAAAATAAAACATACAAGGCGAAAACGACGCCTAAAGTATTGGGCAGACTATCCGTCGGTCAGCCCGCCAGCCAGACTGACAAATTGTCTGGCATTCCGCTCGACGGCTACGGGAGGTACCGAGGAATAAGACCTCATATTTTCAATATAAAAGAATCTTAATTTTGAAAGCTCGTTTTAAGATTTAACGATAGTTGTGAAGGATAAATTATATTTAAATATTTTTTTCTCAAACGTGCATGGAAATATTGTCATTATTTTCGAAAAAAGAACACGCGAAGTATCGAATTTACGGACAAAGAAAATCAAATCCATTGCAGGAGCGTTTTTTGAATTTGGAACATTACAACGCTCGAGCAATGTTGTATGAAATGGCGTGCTGGGGTTAATAAAAGTAGTCTTCGTCGAAGACCAAGGCAATCGGTCCAACAGCCACACGAACAACTTCGACTTCATAGAATAACTTCTTTATTTTAATTCGTTTCGTTAGTATTCTAAGAACAAGGCAAGGATACCAACAGCCAAAGTACACAATAAAACTTCATGAAATAAACTTATATTTTTTATTTCGTCCATTTATTATTTTTTAAATTAGTTTTTTATATTAGCTAATCAATATATTTAAACTATAACAAAGTTATCATAGATATAAAAACATTTTTTTTTTTATTAAAGAGCAGAATGTAACGACCTACACGTTACTACTGAAAAAAAAAATCTAAAAAGTTAATTGGCGGGAACCATAATTATTTTTCAATTTTAATTAAATTTACAATATTTATATGTTTCTGTTTCATTTCCTCGCAATCGAAGTGAAAAGTAGAGTGTACAACTCGTCCATAAAACCCATTTTACATTCTATATCCATCCTCGCTCGCAAGCTCGCTCGGATGGATAAACATCTCGCGTAAAATGGTGCGTTTTATGCACTTGATGTACAATCTACTATTGATTCGATCTCTTATCATTCTTGGCATACCAAAGTACGTCTCTATGCTTAGCACAAATTGCGTTCACGTGGCTGTATAGCCATAAATGCGTTTGGCTTTCGGCACAGATGACAAATAGAAAATTGGCGGCGAAGCTGAAAATTCGTCTTGATTTGTTATTTACATATTTAATCAATATAAATTTAATTAAAATGAATTCCCACGGTTCAGAGAGTGAAATGGAGATTGATTGTACTCCACCAGATTTAAGATCAGAAGCCAAATTGGCAAAGGAAAACCTGCTTCCAGCGAAGTCAAAAGAAAAATACATGAAAGTATGTCTTATTTCCCTACATTTTTTTGAGAAAAGTACTATATATGTCTCGGCGGAAATGGAAATTGCCTGTCTCGTATTAGTGAAGTCCTCGCCTTCGGCTCGGTCTTCATACTAATACTCGACCTGCAATTGCCTATTTCCCGGCCTTTGCAATAATGTACTATTGCATTAGCCCGAGATTTTGTCATACAAGTTTTTATTGTTATTGGCTGCTGGGTTGGGTACTTCATATCCACTGATAAATGGTTTTAATGGTAATGTAGCATAGAAGTAGAACCCAAACGAACTAATATTTCTACAAAACTAAAAAAAAACTTAACTGATTGAAAAGTATGATTGTAGCTTCACCTTGATAGCATTAAAGTATACAAGTATTAAACAAACTTAGCATAATCCGCATTAAGGCGCTTCACCTAGCGAACGACCTTGAACGTTCGGCCCTTTTCTGTCCCGCCGCGCGCTCTGCGGTGGCGGCGCGCGGGGAACCGCTCTGTCCCAGTTCCTGCGCACGCCGAATTCACACAATTTTTTGAATTATTTTAATAAAAACAAAAGCTACTTTTGAAATGAAATAATACGTGAATTATTAATATTGTTAAATTATTTATCATTAGTGTAATCCTCAAATTAATAGAACGTCACCTTTAGCAAAAGATGCATGCAATCAATATTATTGGTAATTTTTGACGTGACAACGTCTAATAAATCGATGAACGCCGGCTACATGCACGAAAAAGGATGACTCATTGTCCCGTTACGCTCATTGTACGCTTGCGCCGCATCAATGTTTAGTTTTGTCACGTTAAACTATCAGCCGTTAACCAACTTTACAGATAAACAATTTTTTTACAAGGCGACTTTAACTGTATTTATAACACATAAAACAAATAAGAACGTGCAATCTGATGATAGGATATCGAACATTAATAATGTGATTATAGATGTGGTTTATTTCTCATAACAGTTACCAGCCTCTGAAAAACAAACTACTACAAGGTTTTGTTCGCGATAGCGCTTTAACAACTTAAAATTATTAAAATCAAAGAGCTAGTATCTTGTCTCACGCTGGAGCACATGTTATAATTTATTTAGATGTGTCATGACTGATGGCAACTTAAGTTTTCTAACAGTCAATACAAAAAATAAAAAAAATACGCTATGAACATAGAACCTCCTCCTTTTAGGGAGTCGGTTAAAAAGTATTTCAATCTTGCAAAGCTTGGAAGGCGATAAATTAGGGGTTCGCGGTAATCCTACAGAACAGGCCTTCATTTTCATAATAATTAATCATTATAAGCTAATGTTTTCAAAATGATTGTGCTGTACGCCTGGCCTGGTCAGCCCAGAATCGCCTCTGAGTTTGAACCCTCATCAATTTGATAAATTCGCGTAGGTAAGTGCAACGTTCCGCAGAGTGTCCACTCGATAATCTTGTTAAATCACGGTCGGGTTCGAAGATGAATAATATCCGTTCGATATCGAAGGCACTGTTCGGAGTTTCGGACTGTACCCAAATTATTGAACACGATTATTTGCTCCGACCTTAAGAAGATAATAATTATGGAATGAAATTACAATGATTCAGCGCTCTTAAAATCTTGATAAATTATTATACTTACTTATTTTTATAACGAACTCTGATTCGAAAATGACGTACCGCAATGACTTATTCATTTCGAATCCTTTCAATACTCATTAATTTTCTGATTGGGTATTAAAAACTTAAAATTCAAATTGCTCTGGAGGTACCTACTAAACAAAAATTTATTGGAAAATATAGTAACTAAATCTAAATAAAAATAACGAGCAACATCTTGAATTTAAAGAGCACCTAGCCAACAACGTAGAGATGTCCATTACAAAACTTGTAAATATAGCAGGCTAAGCGTAACTTACGACAATCGTAAGTCGTAGGAAAGCGCTTGAGCTTGGTGCTAAATGGGGAGAGGGGGAAAAGAGAGGCGGGGGGAGTTGGACGAGGAGGAAGGGGAAGAAGGGGGGAAAGAGGGTAGGGAGTATAGAAGTGCATCTCAAGGTCGGTGCGTCTCGGCCGGTACCACTCCGGCTCCGTTTGCCATGTGCCGCGAAGTAGATATGTATCGGCGGATATACGAGCAGTCAACACGTGTAACAAATGGTAATGGTCCTGCACTATCGCTTTTATAGATACGTTTCTTTATTTACACGGTTCGCATGGATTCTTGGACGATTTTCAAATGTCAAGTTCAAAGAAACAGAGATTAAGTAATGTGCGAAGGGATTAGTGCTTTCGTGTTGGAATTTTAATGAGTCAGTGTAAACAGGATTCAGAGTGTGTATTAACTCGTATAATGAACTGGTAGTCAATCGCTGTGATAATGCCTTCGTAAATCTTATGAGAAAGGGCTTTTAAATTTTACTCGTGTACAGCAATCTTGTTTGTTGCGAATTAACGTGATCCGTCCTTTATGATAATCCTTTAATTTGTTATACATACAATTACAATAAAGGTCAGGGATATATAGCTCAGGTCAGGTTTTTTTATGGCTGAACTTTTAGCCATATCAGCTCATAAAGTTAGTACCGATTTGATAATAGAAAGTGGGTTTATACAAGGGGCTGTGACACGTGGATGTCCTATTATTACTGTAAAATTAATTTGCTTGCCCTTTCTTTCTTTTTCGTGTGGTTAGCCTGTCAGAGTTTTTATACCACCCATGCCACTGACTTGGCTTCACATGTCGTCGAGAAATATCTCTCAGGTTTCCTGACGATGTTTTCCTTCACCGTTTAAAATAAATTTGCATGCCCTAAACAAACAAAATATGGACCGTACCTACACCACTAACAGTTACAACTGGTAACACCTGTATTTTCTGCAAATTAATCATTCTTGATTATCACATCGTCAGAAATGCATGACCAAGCGTAGCGATTATGCCAGCCATGCTGATTTTATATTGAAAATAGATATAAATGAAAAAAAAATCTCATACACTTACTATGTACAGGAAAAGTTTTAAATCAGTGCGCAAATTTTGACAAATCAAACTTAAACGTGTTTTATTATACACCTATTTCTTATTTTGATATGTCTTAGTACAAAAAAAATGAAGTTGCCGTTTAACGAAAGATTGAAACTGGTATAATGGATACTCGTCGCGCAACGCGCCGGCGGCGGCGCTCAGCTGTACTGTACTGATACCTATCAGCTGTGCGCTCGCCCATTGATATTATTATGAATAGATTGTATCCATATTTTGCTGAATTCAAGTGGAACAAAAACAAAGTATTTACGCACTGGTTAAAAACTTATCCTGTATATTTCAGGATCGCTTTATTTTTTTGATAGGTTTTTATTGAATGGAAATTTTGAAATTGACAATCTTCTCATTCTTAGTAATACCTGTTTGAACTAGCGACACGTTTCATATTAAATGTACGACAAGTGTTGAATGATAACTATCTGACACCCTCCTACTTTTTGTGCCAGACGAGTATGGAAATTGGTAAAGAGACCTTTGTATACCAAACAAGATATTAAGCTGTTTACATTTATTCATATTGTAGGGTATTGCAAGTATTGGAAGTTTGTTGATTTTACCAACGCTTGTAAAAATATTGTTTTATTTGATTAAATAGCAACAACAAACATCTACATTATGCAATGTTATAAACAGAAAAACATAAATAACTTAAGTAATAATGTAGCCCACAGCGCTGTTCACAGATTACCACTAATGAATAAAAACTTAAAGTCACTAGGAGGTGAACTGCTCATGCATGACAGTTACACTAATGTTATAAAAACTGAATAAAAAAAGTATTTTAATTAATTTAGCATTCAATATGACCAAACCATCTAAGCATACTCTTTTCAATTTTTGTCACTTAATCTTCTTTTAACCAGCATCGTTGCCTTATTTCTCCGCATACACTGAAAAAAATATTTAGCCTAACTACTTCGGCTATTTCAGGAATAATCAAAGTTTGACAAGACTTTATAAAAGTTAACTTGATTTAATAAAAGTGATACACAACAGCCAGCACAGGTTTTGGTCACATGTTGCATAAAGTTATGTGGTCACTTTTTTGTGTTACATGTTGACGAAAGTTTGGTTATGTATAAGTAAACACTTTTTTCAGTGTATCATTCATAGTCACGCCACACATGCAAAGACCGCATTTCCACAGCATTTTTTCTACTTTCATGCTTCTTTTGCCACACTCAACATTCACTTCCATACATAAGCGTAGGCACCAGCACATCATTGTGAACAGCCAGCCTTTTTAGGCTTGAATGGTTAGTAACAATTGCATGTAGAGCACCATTCACTTTATTTCCCGCATTTACCACATCTTCATCAATCTTTCCATCCCTTGTAAACTGACTCCCCAAATATACAAATTCACTTACTTTCTCCACATTCTTATAATTTTTTTTCATATCACACACCGATACATCCTCTTCTCTTTCAAACACCATGACCTTCATCTTATTCACATTTATATTCATCCCTTTCATCTTATATGCTTTATCCATCACAGTCACCATGTCTTGCAACTGTGTGTGTATGTATTTATGAATATATATTTATGAATGTATGTCTATTTCTTTAGCACGCTCTGTAGCCTAAACGGCTTGATGGATTTTAACATAATTATGAGGTGTCGTTAGATTATTCATAATTGTCGGAGTGACATAGGCTTTACAATTAGTAAGTAGTCTAGTCATAGTAATTATTATTAGGTGATATTTGTTAAAATATCTATTAGTTTATTTTATTTGTATATGTGTATTAGTATCAATAAAAGTATATAAATTCTCGTAATCATGAAGTTAGTATTTAAAACATTATTTTTGCACCCTATTACTATGTTTTTATATTTAACCCAAAGGTTGACTGGTAGAGAATGCCTTGTGGCATTAAGTCCGCCTAGCTTATTCCACTAATCCCCCCTGAGAGAATCCCCCTCAGTGGAAAAAACTGAACCCTAATGTAAAAAAATCACTTTCAGGGGATCTTGGAATAAGTTATTTTTTGTTTTTTCAATTCTAGTTTTCCCCCCTTAGCGGGATTATCAGGGGTGAATTCTAGACTGTTTTCAGATTCCACTTTTCCTCCTCAGGGGGATTTTCAGGGGGGATTTGTGGAATAAGCCAGTCCGCCTATATACCACTATCTGGACTGCTGGTCTGGCCGTTTTTGTTGTGAGTTTAAATGTTTGTAAACGCATCCACAATACAGGAGTAATTCCTAGTGTGGGGCAACATTAAAAAAAAAAAAAAACTATTGTACATGAAGTTAAAATAAATAAATATTGCAAAACAACTATTGATATATTTATATCTTATAAATATTACAGGACACACCAATAACCTGAAATATGGTGTTACTTTGATTTGTCCCCGCCTGCGATACCAAAATTCTTAGATAGATTATATATAAACGTTGCCCCACACTAGGAATTTCTCCTGTATTGTGGGTGCGTTTACAAACATTTAAACTCACATACATAAACAGCCAGACCCGGAACAACAATGCTTGTTTTTGTCTTTTATGTTATGTGTTTTTACAGTCGGGTTTTATGTTTTTTAAAAGAGTAACCGTGGAGTTTCATGTCGTCTTTTTCATAGGAAACAACCAATTGAAACCGTGCACCTAGCTTCTTACGTTTCATAAGTGCACATGTAGGTTTATGTGCAATCAAATATTTTGATTTGCTTTGATTTGTTATTATATCTATCTATATCTATACATAATATGAAATCATATATTTATTCATACTAACAAATTATTAAAATAAAAATATAATATCCTAAGCTAACTCAAACTATTAACAAACTAAAATATGGCGTCGAAAATCTCCTCCCCATCGCTGTCGACTGGTAATGTACCCAAGAGACAATGCCACGTTGTATGGCAATGCTCAGACTCTGGCCAAAGTTAAAGCCAGCCCTTGGGTCACGGGAAGAATGAGTCTTCTATATATTTTCTAAACTAAAGTCGCTTTTTGTGTGTCTGTGTGACGGCGTTGTTCTTCTAAACTACACAACGGATTTTGATGCAGATTTCACCATAATTTAGAATATTTATTCTGGAAAATTTATGTACTTAATATATTAATAAAAACTTGCAAATAATAAATAAATCTCGATGCTGTGTGAAATCATAAAACCTATGCGAAGCAGGTCGCCAGTATTGTATACTCTGTTGTATGGCAACCATGTATAAAATAGACCGAGAATGATAATTTCCAAGCTATTTCGGGTGTGGTGAAGTGGATGACGTGCAAGTAAAGTGGTATTGTGAGTCAAATGGTGTTTTTGGTAAGTATAATGCTTCCGCAAGTATTCTCGGAGTACTTTGATAATGCCAACGCTGTAAACCGCGCCAGAGTTAATGTGGCGTGGCACTTATGTATCGCTACTAAACGGAGCATAGGAACCTACTGGTTTGAAGTCAAAAACTTTAATCCACTTTTGCTAAAAAACGTCAGAAACCTGCCATATTTGAACGCGGTATCAATTTGATTGTATCATTTTATATTTTCCGGTCATGTTTTCTCTAAGTAAAACCCACAATAAAAAATAAGGCAATTGATTAGCATAAATTAAATTTTAAACCATAAATCGCCAGGAGCTCACAGGCAGATGCAGCCGTATTTTCTTTCAATCAAAAGGTAATAACTTTTAGCAGGCTTCAGCCTTCGCCACCGATAACTATGTTCGGGGCAAGTCTCCTTTTTGATACTCTTTGAAACTAAACTAATTGATTTGCATTCGCATGCTACAATATTTTTGAACGCTAATCTATATATACTCTATACTAATGCTGAAGAGTTTGTTTGTTTGTTTGTTTGTTTGAACGCGCTAATCTCAGGAACTACTGGTTGGAATTGAAAAAATCTTTTTGTGTTGGATAGTCCATTTATTGAGGAATATTATAGGCTATAGAACATCACGCTACAACTAAAAGGAGCGGAGCATAAATGAGAAATGTTGCAAAAACGGGAAAAATTATTCCTTTTTGAGAGCTTCCGTTGCGTGGGCTGCGTAAACGGTTTAAGTTACGCAAATATCATGTATGATATAATTGTTCCTCTTTAAATTTTCTAATAAAAAGTCCGCGACAGCATATGTCTATCTTTTAAGATTGACTCACTATAACCTTTTTTATGGTAATCAAATTTGTTCGAAATTAATGCATTATTTGCGAAGGAGTTTTCATAAACATGGTATTAATTATTATCCAAATAAATATGTTATTCGTCACAAGTATTTAATTTTGAACAAAGTTGCCCTTACATCATTTAATTTCAATGAATATCTTAGGAGATATAACTGTTTTATAATAACTCCGTAGCAAAATAATGATCAACTCTGCGAGGTAGTCTACGAGTATTCTAAAGCTGAAGAGTTAGTTTTTAGGGTTCCGTACCCAAAGGGTAAAATGAGACCCTATTACTAAAACTCCGCTGTCCGTCTGTCTGTCTGTCTGTCTGTCACCAGGCTCTATCTCATGAACCGTGATAGTTAAACAGTTGAAATTTTCACATATGATGTATTTCTGTTGCCGCTATAACAACAAATACTAAAAAACAGAAAAAAAAATTAAGGGGGGCTCCCATACAACGGACATGATTTTTTTGCCTTTTTTTGCTCCGCCCGCGTGGATGTCGGTTATCGCGTAAAAAGTAGCCTATGTCCTTCTCTATATCCCAGGTCGATCGGTTCAGCGGTTTAGTCGTGAAAACGTAACATACAGACAGACAGACAGGCAGACATACAGACAGAGCTACTTTCACATTTATAATATACAGACAAATAGACAGACAGACAGAGTTACTTTCACATTTATAATATTAGTAACGATAAGAATTTGTATGGATGGTACGGAACCCGTCGTGCGCGAGTCCGACTCGCACTTGGCCGGTTTTTTGTTTTTTGAACGCGCTAATCTCTGGAACTGCGACTTGGATTTGAAAAAATCTTTTTGCATTTTACGAGTGCAGCCCAATTCTTGAGGAAGAATTACATTCCTATTAACTAGAACACCATTTTTTTTTTAATGAAAGTTTATGCGAAAACGTAGTAAAAGCACGGGCAGGCAATGTGTTGCGACGGGGTGGGTCGGGGGAACAAGAAATTTAACGCGGACGAAGTCGCGGGCAGAAGCTAGTGAATTTATACAATGCAAAGATAGTTTTTACAATCTTCAGATTGTAACAATAATGTTCAGATAAATTCAATAAATCAATCAACTCAACCTATTGCAGTCCACTTCTGGACATAAGCATCTTCCAGGCTGCGCCACAACACCCTTTGCTCCAGTCTTCCGCATCCAGTCTGTCCCAGCCACCTTTTTTAAGTCGTCGGTCCATCTAGCTGGGGGGCGTTCCACACTGCACTTGCCGATATGCGGTCTCCACTCCAGGACTCGTCTGCTCCACCGGCCATCGGTCCTTCGACAAACATGGCCAGCCCTCTGCCACTGCAGCTTGCTTACTCTGCAAGCTATGTCGGTAACTCCAGT
Organism: Dryobota labecula; assembly: GCA_947523025.1. NCBI lineage: Eukaryota > Metazoa > Arthropoda > Insecta > Lepidoptera > Noctuidae > Dryobota > Dryobota labecula. Next base: position 9,584,048 of record OX383292.1, read on the forward strand.
TCTTTACCGGATAACTTCGTTTCTGATTTTATCCTTCAAAGAAACTCCGAGCATAGTCCGTTCCTTAATGCGCTGAGCGACCTAGAATTTGTGGACCAGCCCAACTGTTAGTGTCCACGTTTCGGCACCATATGTCATAACGGGCAGGACGCACTGGTTGAAGACCTTAGTCTTCAAAGTTTGCGGAATAGGCGACGAAAAGACTTGAAGAAGTTTTGCAAACGCTCACCAACCAAACTGGATCCTTCTGTCGACTTGTTTCTCAAAGTTGTGTATACCAAGCTGGATAACTTAACCTAGGTAGACATACTCCTTCACAACTTCGAGAAGCGACCGTTCGACGTGAATTGGGCTCGGCAAGACGTGTGAATTATAGGTGCATGATTTTCGTCTTGTCCAAATTCATGCCGAGGCCAACCCGCTGAGAGGCTCCATTTAGGCTGTGCAGCAGTGCTGTGTAGGCCCCATCATGCGGAATAAATTCAATCTCTTAGTATTGCATAAGTTTGAGTACTATATCCCTACTACAACGCTACCGTTTACTGGGTACATCTTTCATTTACTTGAATGTGCCCTGGCGACTGAAAGTATGTCATGCGCACTCAAATGTCCCGCTGGTGGTGGCTTATGTGTTGGATCATTAAGTTCCCTTCAAAATGGTTGCTGATCCAAGCATCATGTTCGTGAACGGGCGCCGTCAGTAGGAACTAGTCATCTCTTAGCTGCAAATTGCTGCCTTTTGCTTAATTTATTTTAAATTTTGAATTGTTTTTTGTTTTTGCCTTTTTATTACAAACACTTTTAATGCACACGTCTTTCCACATTGTTCTCATATGTAAAATTTCAACATGAATGATGGAACCAATATTTTTTTATAGTGTCCGTGGAGTTTCATGCTCTTTCTTCTCCATAGGAACCTACTACGCTTTGGAATGGGCAACTAGCTTCATCTTACTGACTGACCGACCCCTTGACTACTCAAAAGTGCCTGGAATTGGTTTATTTGAAATAAATGCTTTGTGTTTGAAACTCCTGATACGAGGAATGGCATTTTCACGAGAACCTCATTTTAGGAGTTTGTTTGAAGATACGAGAATATTAATCCGTCTTTTGAGTAACATTTCCAATCATATTACATTTCTTAGGTCTACGAATTTAAGCCGATACCTATTGATTTCCAATAGAATTTCTGAAAGTCTTTGTAAGTACTTGTTTTTGTACCTGCGTATACTCGTATTCTATCACAATTCAATGAGACTAACAAAACTTATTAGATAAAAACTACTAACAGTAAGTACGTCTTAGACAAGGGCGTTCCTTTCATTAAAGCTGAAAAGCCCGGCTTTCAATCAAAAGTGAGCCTATTAATAAAAAAACTACACCTGTAAACGAACTCAATGTCGCAAGTATTGATACGAATAATAACATTAAACTCTCCGCGTAGTACCGGCCACAAGAATAAAAACGTGGTACCGGCCGCGCGCTAGATACGTACTACGATGCAACGTTGCCAGAGTTACATACTCAAGGAATAATATTTAAATTCATCGCCTCTTTCATCACGCACCGTTGCCAAACTATCTCCGATGCCGCAGTTGCGATCTCGCTCTAACGTTATAGCTCTAAGCAGGAGGCGAGATCGTATCGATGAATGAAGTATAGCTTTCTCGCTCACACAAGGTGGCTTCATATCGGGCTTCTAATCTCTCATTTTTTCGCAAAGAAATGTGTTAACGTCCTTGATATGATAGTATGTACTCATTTTGCAAATGTTCGAATTTTTAAGCCCGGCATTTGACTTTTTATGAATGAAACGAATCGTAGTACGAGGTGGTAGGATTGTAGATCCTGAGTATGTGTGCGCGAATCGCTGCGCAAAGAGTGAATTTGCATGATATAATTTCAAATTAATTGTTTTGAGCGGTTACTGACGCCGTTTATGTTTTGATTTTTTTAAATTTTCTGTGAGTTTGTGTTGTGATTAGTTTTTGCTGTAATTATCTTCTTTTTGAAGTGATGAAAAAGTTTCTTATCATTAAAATGAATTCGGAAACGCATGCAATTGTTCCTTGTGAAGGATTAAAGTGTGTATTGGTGTGCAATCGTTACTTGGAAAAAGGTAAATACTTTGAGTTTTACAGACAAATATAATCTCGCTGAATACATTATGCGTGTCAATCACAATCGCCCTGTTTTTCAAAGATTAGGTTGATGTTGTGTGTCATTTAGCACTTTAAGAACTTCCTTTCCGAGGTCACAATGAGTTTAAAACCTCATTCAATAGAGGCAATTTCTTAGGGTTTGTATCTTTGCTTTCTTTATACGACCTAGTCTTAGAGAAACATATGCAGCAACAAGATGGCAACAAACCGGAGCCCAGTTACCTAGCAAACGAATTAAATGTAAGCAATGTGTAGTTAGAAATCACAAATCAATCAATTATTTGTGCGCCATCTAGTAGCCGTATTGTAATATTTTTCCCATAACAACTGTTGCGAATTTGCGAGCGTTTAAAATATGAATTAATACGACTCGAAGAGCTCTGTTGTGCCAATAATGATAATAGATGGCTCACGTATCATATTTTACACGATACTGATAACTTGTACTTATAATAGTTGTGATTTTCTAAAGGATTACCAGTAGGTACTCTTCGTATTTAAAATTTACCTATATTTAAGCATAACATCACGCCTGTATTCCCCGGAGGGTTAAGCAGAGGTATGCCTACCTAGCTACACCCACATTTTTCCAGTCATGTTTTGTTGTTAATTCATATTTAAATATTTAGGTCTATATCTATACCTTATCTAGCAACTAATACCACTGATATTTGTTTCATCAAATTTGTTGAAAAACATACTCGTACATAGTGGGTATTAGTTTTGGAACAAAAGAATAAATCGCAATTACTTACAATTATGAAAAACGAATATTAGTCAGTTCTTTAACGACTCAGTCGGTAGGCGCCACTTTGCCAGGTGCAGGGTAGGATGTGTTTTTTTATCCAAAATATATATTGGCTTGCCCTAATTTTGACCCCTAGGCACGCCACTGGTCTTAGATAGGATTATATCTATACAAATAAATAAAATTGTAATTGTAATAAAAATGTCTGTTTTTTTTTTTAATTCGACCGTATATTTTTTTTTATGTGTGGATTACTTCGTCTTTTATGAACCGATTTTGATGATTCTTTTTTTGTTGGAAAGGAGATATTCCAAGGGTTGTATCATAATAAGGAAACCAGGATCAGATGGTGGCATCCCAGAGAAATCGAGGGGAACCTTCGAAAATCGTAGTGGCGACTAGTGCATTTGTAAATTTTTTTCATTAAGTATTTTAAAGCACTATTTAATGAAGGTCTGGAGTCGATCTGATGAAGGAGCCGAAATATAGTCGGGGGAACTCCTCAACAATTTACAGCAATTACCTGGTGTTTGGCCTTGATTATTTTGTATTGATGAGAACTTTGCACCCATATGGGTTATAAGTGCTGTAAAGGCCCAGTGGGAATCAAAAGCAGTGGACTGTATTTTATAATGGTTTTAATAGGTGGTTCAGAAATATAGCAACCTAAGTACTAGTTATAAGGTACGTCCGAGCGCAGTCGTGTCGTACGATGCAATGCCGCGTCGCTGTTGCGTCTCCGATCACCGCGCTGTGCCGCGTCGCTCGTTGACGACGTCGTAGTCTCGTTGTATGTATGTGTGTTAACAAGTGCCATTACAGGTCCGATGATGGATACCATAGACAGTCGAGGGAATTCTTCAACGATTTACAGCAGTTATTGCTAATTAATTTAATTTAGCTGGTATTTAATCCTCTCGTTGTATGTTCATGATGTTATAATATTTCCTGTCACTGTTGTGGTATACGAATTGGTGTAATTTTGACGTTAGAAAACTGCATTTTTTTTTTATTACTTATTGGGCCTGCTTTTGACTTCGATCTTGACTGATGGAAAGAGATGGATGAGGTCTATGATGAAACGAGCGTGCCCAGAAGATGCCTGTTCACTCTTGTTTAAAAGGCAGATGGGTTTATATGGAAGGGAACACAGACGCTGGCAGAGAGTTCCACACTTTAGCTGTGCGCATAAATATGGAGGAGAAGCCTCAGCCTCAGTGGAGGTCACCAGCCTAGTTTTAAATAAACAACTTTTAATTTGCAATAGACAATTGTTATAAAACTTTATCTTTCGAATACTGGGCTTTTGCCTACTTTTAATTAGCATGTGTATTTTATATTTATTAAATAATGTGCATTATTTTTACAATAATTATAATAACATAATCATCATCATCATTTCAGCCGAAAGACGTCCACTGCTGGACAGAAGCCTCCCCCAAGCACCGCCACTTCGACCGGTTCTGTGAAAGGCTAAAAGTCATCCAAAGGGCAATGGAGAGGGCTATGCTTGGAGTTTCCCTACTTGATCGTATCAGAAATGAAGAGATCTGCAGGAGAATAAAGGTAACCGACATAGCTCGTAGAAATGCAAAACTTAAGTGGCAATGGGCAGGGCACATTGGGTAGGTCCAACTTCGAGAAAGAGGTCAATCGTCGAATCCGACTCGGTGGGCAGCGTTTGGCAAGCTACGCAATATCTTCTCTGAAAGTCTTTGACCAGTGCGTGTTACCAGTCATGACTTAAGGCACTGAAACGTGGTCGCTCACAATGGGCCTTATTAGAAGGCTAAAAGTCACCCAAAGGGCAGTGAGATGGTTATGCTTGGAGTTTCCCTACTTGATCGTATCAGAAATGAAGAGATCTGCAGGAGAATAAAGGTAACCGACATAGCTCGTAGAAATGCAAAACTTAAGTGGCAATGGGCAGGGCACATTGGGTAGGTCTAACTTCGAGAAAGAGGTCAATCGTCGAATCCAACTCGGCTGGGCAGCGTTTGGCAAGCTACGCAATATCTTCTCGTCCCAGACACTGTGGTATATACCACAGTGTCTCAAGACGAAAGTCTTTGACCAGTGCGTGTTACCAGTCATGACTTAAGGCACTGAAACGTGGTCGCTCACAATGGGCCTTATTAGAAGGCTAAAAGTCACGCAAAGGGCAGTGAGATGGTTATGCTTGGAGTTTCCCTACTTGATCGTATCAGAAATGAAGAGATCCGCAGGAGAACCAAGGTAACCGACATAGCTCGAAGAATTGCCAAAGTTAAGTGGCAATGGGCAGGGCACATTGTTTGCAGAACAGATGGCCGTTGGGGCCGAAAGGTTCTGGAGTGGCGACCGCTTATCGGAAGACGTAGCGTGGGAAGGCCTCCCACAAGATGGCCCGATGTCCTTGTGAAAGCCGCAGAAATTCGCTGGATGCGGTAAATAATATAATAAGTCATGTAAATTCTCGTCTTCACTCAAGCATATTCCATACTAGCTTATTTAAGCAGACCAACCAAGATCTTAAGTGCCACATATGCTTAATATTCCTACAACGTTAAAATGCAAGTTATAGACGGCAATTAAATACATTTTGACATAACGAGAAACGAATGATGTGCAGAAGTATTAGTGATTCTGGTCACGCAGCACAAGCGCGCGGATTGCCCATAACGACTGAGCAGTGCTGGCAACAAGTGTCCCGATTTATAAGTGATTTTGTTACAAGTTATAAATGTTATAAAGTGGAGATAATGGAGGAATTATAAGGGATCCATGGAGTCACATTTTCAGAGCACTTTGGGAAAGAAGAGCTAATAAATCTAGAATCTACTCTGTAGCTGCCAGATTTATTAGCAGATTTTATTTTGGAGATGTTTAGCCTTTAAAGCCAAAGAACAGAATTATTTTGAGTTTCAATAAAATATTTTATAAAAGTAGAGGTATTTATTTATTTATTTATTTAACAATTTATGTACACACATATAAACAGACAAGAAGAAAGGAACAGAAAAATACGTACAAAGGTGATGCTTATTTCTAATGAAATCTCTTCCAGCATACCTGCGATAGGAAAGTAGATATAGAGATGTAGACAACGTGTGTAAGTGTAGAAGAGAAAAAAATAAAATAAAAAAGGAGGAGGTATAAATAAAAGTCAATTCTTAAAATGGGCATTATCGAGGCTTTACCATAAAATTGAGTTCTAGGAAGGGACTCAGTTTTATATGATACCTATATAAAAACAAAAAAGTTATTTAAGAAAGTATAATTTTTTTATCGTTTTTTGTTCATTGTCAAAAGTATGGGATTTGGAGTTACGCCCATTGTAGCGGAAGCGGATATGTTAAGTTATATTATGATATTCAAATAAAAGTCACAAACATGCAATACCTAGCAACCTACGGATATTATACACAAACGTTTGTCTAAAACCGTATAAAAGGCAAATTACCTTATAATTACACAGCGAACAGAGATTAAAAATTTAACAAAATTCTCTAGTGATGTTTTATTCAGTCGGTATCAAAATTAATTCCTGTCACGTTCTCCTTGAAAGATTATATTGTACCTAAGCGTATGAATATTCAAACGGTAAGTCATTGACGTCTCACGATCTACTGATATAAATATAAACAAGCTAGTCCCACTAAATCCTTGCGAAAATGTACATTTAATTATCATTATAGTATGTTAAAGGATTGTACGCTATGTATGTATGTACTATCACGGGCATCCGAATCGGACCACCATAAGGACTATTCTTGCTTGCAGCGCTCGGCCGCTATAGTAACGCTTACCTCATCAACCAATCGCAGCATCAGATATTTGCTGAGCCCTTTGATTAAGTAAATGAAAAAAAAAAAGGCCCTAAAAAACCAGCTGAGGTGGTCAGACATCTGCCTGCGATCATTGCAGTAACAGAGCCTGAGAAATTTATTTAAACAAAAGTTTTTTTTTATTGGTCGTCGCAAAATGGGCGCGGTAAACAGTGTGGCCATCCGTGTGAGCACGGGATTTTGTTTTGAAAGTGTGCCGATTCGGATGTCCCCGATAGTACACACGGCTACATATCAAGCTATAAAGTCCCAGTATAAGATGATCTCGCATTGTATAGGATTTCTGCACAATGAGACGTCAGCTTATACTGGAAATTAAAGCTTGATATGTAGCCGTGTGTACCTATATGCAATCCAGTCTCACAACTTTAAAATTAAGTAAAGCGCGCTATCTACAGAGCTTATTCTGAAAACGGCCGCCAGTTAGATGCAAAATGCAGTCGTGTGTTTCATTTTGTGCTCCGTGAATAGCCAATAATATACAAATGCCAAGTTCATTAATCTCCATCGTCCACAGTGTTGTGGCCGAGAACAAACGCATTACATTATGAATAGTCCGATGCGAACGCACTGTAATGTAAACAGAGACGAAGCGACGAAGACATTCCGCTCAGTTCGCGTGTTGTTACAGCATAATTTTATCTAATCCCACATTATCTAACATTCGATGTGGCCGGGTTCAAGGTTGGTCGCGCTGAAACGCTGCCGCTACACCGTACACCTACAGTGTCGCGATCGCATCCTCTCGTCCCAGGCCGTCGCGCGCCCTTTGCGCTTTTATCAATACGCGACGAGCGCAGCGCCGCCTGTCGGCCGCCGCCAGTACCCGCCCGGACTCGAGTGCGCACGCTCCGTGCCCCGCGACAATACTGCATTTACACCATCTAAATACTTCTTTCTTCCTCAACACAAATCCCTCCAAAATTATCCAAATCCCAGTTCGATAACGCATGCCGTGACGCGTTCGCTCGCATCACAGGCCGCAGAACACCGCGCGCGATCATCTAAAACTTAACCTAAAACTGCGTTACGATTACGTCAATAACAGGCGATCTCCCTCGCCTCTGCTCCGCTGTTATTGTTTATTATTACATTATAAACACTTATTTCCTGATTCTGCTGTAAACCGGGCTGGCGTCGCGAAGCTCACAAACGGTAAGTGTGAACGAACGAAGTGGTGTTATTGTAAGCCTGTGCTTGTTTATGTGCTGGGACTTGAAGCTGGGTATCTGGTAAGTATTATCTAGGTAATGTGAGCACATGTGAGTGGTTACTTTCGCTGGGCAGCGCGCTCAGGAATGAGGACACTCTCTAAAATAAACTCTGATTTTTACCGCGCCGTTTCAGGAACATCGTACATGCATATCTTTAGACGTTTGTGTAACTGTGCTTGCTGAATGTTTGAGTGTATACGCTGAGCCAAATGCACCAGTATAAACAGTGTGCAGCATATGGTTGCTGTTTAAGACCTGCAAGCGGCTGATATAGTATTAAAACGTGTCGCAAGTTATTCAATATTGATAGGTCGTGTTACGAAAACTAGCCAATAACTGCATGCCTACAGCACTGTGCACTGATACTCGTACCATGTCTGGTTGCATTAAACGAATCGTTGATTCGATTCGCAAACGTCAGCGGGCAATTTTAATTTTTCGTATGTTTATCCAATTTGCGTAGGTACATCCAGTGTTGTGATAATTACTGCATGCACGGTAAAATGTTTCAATCCTCGCTATGTTTCATTCATTATCATCATTAAGCCGTGCTTATTTCTTGCTTAATTACAGTACTTGGTATGCCAGCTATGCACAATATTCGTGAGGTATTTTATCAGTTACTTACTAGAAGAGTTATGTAAAATCCAATTACTTTATCTACAGTGTTTCAAACTGCGTGGGTTGTATAGGTACTAATTAGGAAGACTTATTGGAATCTAATTCGTTCCAATATCGTTCGTGGAATCGTCTATATATCGATTTTTGGTGAGTTGTTTTACTAATACTTAGTCTTTTCAAAGTGTTGATTAGAATTTTATAGTTGATTATATATTAATATTCGCGGAAAAAATAAACGTATGCAACAAAACAAATCATAATAATAAAATGAAAAATTCGAGATGCATAATGACTTTCTCCACACTCTCCCCTCTGCGTACGATTACAATATAAAACCAAGAACATGGGACGTAGTGCACAGTGCACACGATCGCAAGCTTTTGTGTGCCAGTAAAACTGATGTCGTTTATGCACAAAACTCATTCTTTTGTGGCCTGCCCTTCGCATCGTGAGAATATGGGCCAAGTTCAGATGCAACCATTGTACTTGCCCAATGAGTGCATTCCCTTTATTTTCGATATGAATTTGAGGGTATTCTTATGAACCGGTTTCAGTGTGAAATTAACCACAAATTTCTTTCGATATTAAGAGTATTTACTGTCGACTGAATCGTTTCCGTTAGGAAAAGATTGCGATCTAGTTACGGCAATGAAAGGAACGAGTCTATTGAAAGATTTGGTCTGTGAAAGTAGTTTTTGTTGGAGCGTATCTATTCTGTGGGTATTATGTGTGTTTGGGTCTAATATTGTTATTAAACTTGTAAGTATTATTACTTTAGTTTGGTCTATTCGAATGAAAGAGAAATAGTACATTATGTAGAGCTAAATAGTTAGTATCGAATGTAAAACTGTCCTAATTTGAATTTTTAGTTCTGTCAGCCTCGATAGATGGTGTTGTAGATTTTTTTGCTGCATCGCGGTGTTAAGTTTCTCCGTGATTTTATGACGCCTCTTGTATAATGTAAATAACATTTACATCGTTCTGAGCTCGGTGTTTTCTTTGGCCAAGCCGTAAATACCTTGCAGGCTCCTCCGAACTTTTTGGGAATTATACAGGGGTACTACACACTTGTTTGGGTCAGCATAATTCGGCACAGTCAGGTGACAAAATTCACTATATATTTTGCCGTCTGCTTTACTTCAGCAAACGTTGGGGTTTTAAGGCATGCTATACATAGTCAGGCGCCCTAACTATTTAAAATCGTGCCGAATCACCCGACCAAGGGTGTCTTAAAAAGCCAACGTTTGCTGAAGTGAAACTGGTCACTGGGTTATGAATACATTTGGCGTCATCATCAATCATCATGTTATTATCAGCCGAAAGACGTCTACTGCAGCTGAACATAGACTTAGAATAGGGTTTGCAATCCCGCAAAACGGGATCACGCATTCCCGCGGGTTCCCGCTGCTTTTATTAATCTGCTGGATCCCGCACCTTCAAAGCGCGGATTCGCGGATCCCGCAAATTAAAAATTTGGCGCTAAAACTTTCGCGTAAATTGTGAGTAGCACGAGCGCAACGATGCCGTAATATAAATATCCTGACGGTTCAGCCTACTAGCGTAGAAGCCGAGAGAGCGTTTTCAGCATCAGGATATATTTGCAGTTCACTCAGAAGCAGGCTCGGAGATGATACAATAAATGCCATTTGCTTCTTAAGAGCGTATTTTCAAAAGTTATCAAAACTGTTGTTAAAACTGTTGTTAGGAGTAAGGGTAAAATTAAACAAGACTATTAAACTATGCTAAACATTTAAAGATGAATCTAAGAAAACAGATTACTAATTACTTATACTTAATTAATAGAAAAGAAATAATTTATGTTGCATAATGGAAGAAATGTATAATAAAAGTAGATTTTTACACAAAAATCTGTAGTTTCAATTTGATTTTATAACATAATTTCAAAGATGCGGGATTCCGCGTGATCTCGCGCGGGATTGAGTAATCCCGCATATCAATCCCGCGGGATTGAATGAGCTGCGGGATTGCAATCCCTAATCGTAAATTACCTTTGCGTAAAATCATTTCATTTATACTATCATTTCAATATTCTATTAATGAAACCTGCATCGGCTGCCATTCTGAAATCAATAAGCTTCTATTAAGTGAAGTATGAAAAGCTTTTTATTCATGTTGTCGTGGCGGCGCTACGGGAGGCCAATATTACCATGATTTATAAATAAACAGAAGGGTCAATTTTAGCAAAAGGCAATAAAATAATAATTATTAACAAAATATGGACAAACACGGCCTTATTGCAAAACAAGGCGAGTCTAAGTTATCAATTTTGTATTAAGAAATTAAGAACATAACCTAAGTCGGAATAAGGTTCGAAATACAAAACTGGCTCGAAGGTTTGAACTTGGGCCAACTAGACTTGGGCTCCCAGTAGAGATCCGTATGCATAATATGCAGACCGCATTCTGACTTCTGATATGTGTTGTAGCGATCCCAGGCTTCATTATGACTGATGCAGGGCTTTAAATACCGGTAAATTTTCATAACGTTACCTTGTATTGACAGAGTTAACGTTCTCATTAAAATAACAGTAATCGATTTAACGTTATTTATACGACTATTAATTTTATCGTTATTTTAAATGGGTGAGATGTAAGTAGTGGGGCCTGGGGCATGCGGCGCGGCGGTAGCCCGCCCTCGCGCCTCTCTGATGCCGTGCTGATCAAAACGTTGCCTGAATCTGCCTGATTCTTACCCACAGAACGGCAACGTAACTAAATTAACGTTAGCTATCGTGTTTTTGTTAATGTTAATTAACGTTATATTACTGGTAATGTTATCAAGTAACGTTAAATTTTTGTAACGTTAGTAGGTATAAAATTGAAATTTAACGTTACGTAACGGTTATTCTTTTGTTATTTGGTAACGTTAACAAGCCCTGGACTGATGTTGCCATTGACTATTGTGGTCAGCCACCCCCCTCCCCCACCCCTGTTAACATTGTTAGTATACTTCAAAAGACTATGGGTTCTAATCATGGAACGTTATTAGTCGCTCAGCGCGCTATGGAGCGGGCGATGCTCGGAGTTTCTTTGAAGGATACTCGTAAAATCAGGAATGAAATTATTCGGAAGAGAATCGGAGTTACCGACATAGCTTGCAGAGTAAGCAAGCTGAAGTGGCAGTGGGCTGGCCATGTTTGTCGAAGGACCGATGGCCGGTGGAGCAGACGAGTCCTGGAGTGGAGACCTCGTATCGGCGAGCGTAGTGTGGGACGCCCCCCAGCTAGATGGACCGACGACCTCAAAAAGGTGGCTGGGACAGACTGGATGCGGAAGGCGGAGGACAGGGTGTTGTGGCGCAGCATAGGAGAGGCCTATGTTCAGCAGTGGACTGCAATAGGCTGAGTTGATTGATGGAACTTTATTAAAAACGAGTGTTTATGGATGTTTAAATGCGTCATACTTAATTGAAACATAAAACAGATACAAAAAACGCATATTTTTTATTAAAAAAATATAGAAATTAAAAATGTCGGTATGTTACGGATGGTCACCCATCCACTGACCGACCTTAGCATGCGTTGCTTAACCTCCAAGAGCCACCCGTGCGACTGTTATTATAGTCACGAGCCACTCTACAGTTGGTCAGCCTGTGTCAAGTTATCACAATGAGCCTTCTGTGCCCATTTCATGATTTTGCGTAATAAAAGCTCTTGTGCAGTGACGTCATTGCTCGATGCAGCTCGTGAGCTATTTCGAGGAAGCACGTCATAGCTCGAGCCTCGAGCAATGCCCTTGTTAAACGGCACGTTATACAAATACCGTCAATTCGCTTGTTTAACTTTAAGTAATGAATTGCTGAAACGAATTATTTATGATCGCATTGTTCCATATTGGTCTTCGTAAGCTGGTTAATAGCTATCATTATTGAACATTACATTAAACAGAAAGAAATTTCGATTTCGCTTTAACAAAGATCTTTTTTATAACTACTCGTACTGGCCGGTGGTATTCTAGTTATATAAAAAGTATTACTAGTAAAAGAAATTAGGCTTCAACTGTACAGCGCAGCGTGACCAATTCTAGACTTTCTATTGCCTAGGTTCCATTCATTTTTAAGGGGTTACGTAATCTGAATGTAAAAACGGAACCCTTATAGGATCACTCGTGTGTCTGTCTGTTTGTCTATCTGTCCGTCTGTCACAGCCAATTTGCTCCGAATTTAATAGACCGATTAAGTTGAAATTTGGTATACTTATGTATGAATTTACATATATGACCCGGACACGAACGTGTACTTTTGGGGGACAAATTAGGAAATTATTTAAAAAACGTTTAGTTTTAGCAAACTGTACATAATTGTATGTTAATTATCTAGACATAGAGTAATATAAAAAAAAATTGTATGTAAATAATTTTAAAATAAACGTTTTTAAAGCAATTCAAGAAAATAGATGGAAACCGACCATTGGAAAAAATACTGCAAATAGTTCTATACTTATAGATTACAGGAAAACCTATAAGAAGTAAAATAACATGGTATGTAAATCACTCATTATTCTGCGTCTAAACTTACATTTGCAGTTGGAATGTATAGGGGGACATGATTTTCAACATGTTTAGTTTGTTCTTGGGATAAATTCATCCCAACTATGGAACCCTTCATTATGAAGGGTTCCGTAGTTGGGATGAATTCACTTGGCCGGTTTTTACGATCGAGTTGATGAGTAGGCATGATAATTATGCTTTTTCAATGAGCGTCTGAGTTAAATTTCTATGTAAATAGAATATACTAATATACTTTGAAGAGGTACTATATTTATTATTTTTTAAATTTCTATTTCCACATAAAAACGAGGAAGGTTTTGCAAAACATAAAATTTAAAAACACACTTTTATAGAAAATCCAACATAAAACGCTTTTTTTCAATAGAATATTTTTTTGTCTTATTTAAACTAATCTTAATTTACAAAAAAAAATTACACTACTCTTAATTAAAATTTATTAAAATTTATTTTCTATTTTTTTTAGTTGGATTTTCTATAAAAGCGTGTTTTTTTAGGTTTTTTAAACAATTTTTTGTTTTAATATTAAATTGTCATCGTTTATCCGACGTTTTGAAGGGGGTCAAAATCATGTTCAAAGTTTCTGTTACATATACGTATGTATGAAGCTAAAAGCGTGTTAAAAACACAGGCTATCATACCTATGCATCTAATTCAGGACCTCAAACTTCGTAGCCAGCCACAACCACAACTGAAAAAAAAAAAACATTACTCAAAGAGCTTTTCCAATTACGCTGGAGACAAATTAAATGAATACTTATAGCACAACTTTATCGGTAACTGCCTAAAAATGCACCACCAGTCGGTATGCATTTAAGCGGAAATTGCGGAGTTATTTTCATAACAAATAGAGTAAAGTCAACCCAATCATCTCTTCCCCTTGAATTTATATATAAGTAGGTATTTATACGTTATAGTAATATGTATGTATGTCTATTATAAGTTTACTACATATTTATGTACTTGTGTATCTATTTTATTTGTTATCTTCTTTTTTTTTTTTTTTTATCGTTTATATATCTTGGGACCCTGGGGTCCCGGACCTTTGGAAGGCGTATGAGGGGCCGAAACCAACTCGCAGAGGCCCCTTAGACAATTTTAAATGGAATGAGGCACCAACCGACGATTATCCCTGTACGCACTACGCAAGTGCACCCAAGGACAACCCCCGGCTGGTGTAGGACTATAGCAGGATATGGAAACAAAAATATTGGACTATGGGTTTGGGTGGTTAAAATGGACTGGTTACCTAAAACTATGGAAGGACTATGGCCCCTGCCTGATCAATGTTTTTTTACACACGGATAAAATGGCAGAGGGTGACTTGCACACTCAATAATGGGCCCCCGAAAACGCCCCCTCCCTATTAATTAGAGCACCTGCCATCTTATCTCTTCACTACCCTTGGTTGACTGGTAGAGAATGCCTATGGCATTAATTCCGCCTTCGTACCTTATTGTGTGTGAGAAGTTTAAATAAATAAATGCTAAAATATAAATCAGTTTATTCCATTGTTTCCAATTATATTTGAAGGTAACGTAAATCGAAAATATGTTATCGACATAATTCCCCACGTGTCATAAATCTGTTAAGCCCGATCCCGAATTTTGAGGAAATTCGGGGAAAATGGAATATCCTGATAAGTACAGAACATCTATGTGTATTTAAGTCTTTCATAATGAATAAATCCGACTTTGTGTTGATTAACTACGAATTCATTTTCAATTAAATTGAAATTGGTTTAAAGATGCTAACTGCTTAATTGATTAATTAAAAAAAGAAATGAGCAGCAACTATTATATTATTTTATTCCTATTACTACGGAAATAATTATTATTTATCGGTGAAGTAAGACTTTTTGTTATACAAAACTTGTTCTACTTAAAATATCCTAATAAGTGTACTTTAATAATTTGACAATCACAAATAAATTAACAAACGCATGAACTTTTTGATAATTTGTTCGAAATAATTTAATTTAAATAATTTCTGTGTAAAAAAATTTATTTAAATAATTTCTGTGCTATTTAGTAAAGTAATAATGCGATAAGCTAATGATTTATTTAATACTTTAAGCATACAAATCTACAGAGGCGGACTTAAGGCGAGGTTCTTCAAGTTAACCTCTAGGAAATGTAATTTTAATGTCACTTTATTTAGAACCGGTAATGATTAAACACGTGAAAAAATTATATGTTGCTTTTGACACCTTTTTGTAGGTACGTCGGGTACTCGTTACATTATTGGACAAAGTTCGCTAGATAGAAAAAAAAAATCCAAACATACCCTTATTTTGTAGATAAAAAAAAAACTACTTTATGTATTGTTGTATTGTACTTTATGTAATCACATCAATATAAACGTATAAGATGATGTTATGTCCGTCGGGTTTAACATTGTTAATATCGTAAAACATAAATATAATTTTCAATCCAAAATTAATATCATCACAACGTTAATGTTTTCCCATTGTTTGTCTTATTTGTTTTAGTATATTCGTGTATTTATGTATGTTTATTTGTGCTTGTATATATATAGAAATTGGAAATTTGGTATATATATATTATATTTATAGTTTGTAAGTATCTATAAAGATCAAATGATATTCTTGGAATAACTATAAAGTTATTCCAAGATTTTTCGTAATTGTACCTACCACTGTTTGTCTCTGCATCACCCAAAGGTTGACTGGTAGAAAATGCCTATGGCATTAAGTCCGCCTCTGTACATTTATGTGATTGAAGTATTAAATAAATAAATAATGAATTTCACTGCACAATTTACTCGCGCCACCTCAAGAACAAAAATGCACGCTTGAAGAACCTCGCCTTAATGCCATAGGCATTTTCTACCAGTCAACCTTTGGGTGATACAAACAGTGGTATTAATTCATTATCGAATTAGCCTAAAAACACGTAGCAATTAAATGATTTTCAAACTCAAACTCCAACTCAAATCATTTATTTCAATTAAACCATTTACAGGCACTTTTGAATCGTCAAGGAGTCGGTCAGTAAGAAAAATTAAGCTACATTCCCATTCCAAAGCGTAGGTACCTATGGAGAAGAACGGGCAAGAAAATCCATGGACACTCTTTTAAATTAAATCGTTACAAAAGTATTCGTTACATCTATAATGTTGAATTTATAACTAAAAGTGAGAACGATGTAAAAATAAAAATAATAAAAACTTACACGTTAAAAGCGTCAAGCGTAGGTACAACAAATAGAAACAAAATAAAATAAAATAAAATAACCCGTGGCAGCTAAGAGATGACCAGTCCCAACTGACGGCGCTCGTTCACGAACATGACGCAAGGATTAGCACCATTCAGCTCAACCATTTTGAAGGGAGCTAAAAATTCAGTAAAAGTTGTTCAAAATCATCATTCTCTTGCCCTTATTCTAATTTATTTGGTCGGCGCAACATGTATTTTTCTTCCATAGTTTCTCTAATACTCGTCATCTCAGTAGTTGTCTAAAATATTAGTGTTGAATGTTTGTAGCGAGTATTGGATGGAAATAAGACAAAAACACAATAGGTATAGGTACCTATCATTAAATCTAGTGGCCACTGACATAATACAACTAACTTTATGGTCCATCTTGCCTTGTACTAATGCATATCAGATTCATAGCTTTTAAAATATACGAAAAGGTGCATGTACAGACAATTAAACAGATAATAAAATGTTGTTTATAGCTTGATCTGAGTATCGGACTGTTTAAGCTTCGACGCTACAGCGCGACGTAAGAACCATTTCTATGGAAAATTCACGAAAATTGTTCTACCAGAATCGCGTCGCACACCGCCGCGTCGCGCCTATCTGTGGAAGCCTTTACATACAAATAATTTAAGGGGTTCAAATTTAACCTCAAATATTTTATTGCGCTCTTAAGGTAAGTAGATATTACAATCAAGGGGTCCAAACACCTGACATGAACCCTGTAACAAAACCACAATTTTTTTATATTTAAATAACATTGACAATACATGATGATAACTTTGTTGTTTTCAATATTTTAGCGTTCACCTTGAAAACTGACACAGTGTTTATAGTTATAGCAGCCATAGTCAAACCAACGGGAAGCACGTTAATTTACAATTCCATTGGTTTTTAAGGTCAAGAGAATTATTTTGTTACGCTCCGCCCAGAGCGGGAGAAGTGATTTGATAATTTACCAACAAAAAAAAAAAAAACAAAAAAAAAAACTCATTCATCTGTATTAAGACGGTTTCAACTTATGTATATCCCCATTTCCTCCCGTGGGTGTCGTACAAGGCGACTAAGGGACTACTAGAGAAGGGACAGCAGCGTTCTCTCTGCATTTTTAACACCATATTGCGATCGCCAACCCGCCTGCCAACTTATGATTTTACATGCTACATTACATTATAACTAAGAATAGTGTCAATTTGCACTTTTACACTATTAATCCGTAGCACTTTCTTAGAGTTTGATAATTAATGAAAACACTTTGTTCATGTGTTATATGTATAGCACAGCATTGTTACTATTATGCATTCACTATTTATATACTACACTAACTCAAATTCAAATGGTTTAGTTCTCTTTAGCCTACGCACTATGTCCGTGTTGTCTAGCAGCTGAATTGCCTCGACATTCACATGAAATGATGATGAACTTATATCTCACTACATTTTTCAACAATAATTATTATTGTTGGAATACATTTTTTTTTTGCGGCCTGCTCAAATGTCCTTTCTTTGGTATTGTTCGTCGAATCGTTGAGCTCCTTATGTTCTGAGTTGAGCTGCACGATTACTGACAAATTTATTTATTTAATACTTTAAGCACTAAAATACAGAGGCGGACTTAATGCCAAACAAATGCGTGCACTGAATGGACAGGTCCACTCAATCTGTGTGGTTCTTTCTTCAAAAGACCATTTCAGACACCAATCTACATGGTCTTCACATGGCTTGACCAAGATTATGTCTGGACTTTAAAAGAGACTGTGACCTCTGAGTTTGTTTCAGCCTTTCTTCTCAGAGTAGTCAGATACGAAACGCCGACCTCATCTAGTTTTAAAATATGATTGACGTGTAAAAGTGTTTGTAAAAACCTACTTACAGAAATAAAATCATTTATTTATCATTATATAATCAGCCCATAATCTTTCCAATGCACAGACAACAATGGACACAGGCCTCCTCTCTATGAGAGGGAGTGGCCCGTTATTCACGACGAGGGCCCAATGCGGGTTGGTGAATGTCACATGACTTCGAATTTTTGGTTCTAGGAAATGCCGGTTTCCTCATGATGTTTTCCTTCACCGTTTTGAGAGCAGTGGTGATGATATAATTTACACAAAGTAAAGCGCCTGCTTGGGTTCGAACCTACGACCTGCAATTCGCAAGTCGCGGCCGTCACCACTGGGCCACCAGTGCTAATAATTGGTAATTGAAGGATCATCGAAGAAAACTGAGGTCATAAAAGTAACCTTAATGGGGATGTTGACAAAAAATTTTGACGTGACAACGTTTATTATTTATAGAGATGGGCCGAATGTGGTTTGAACGGAATCCGAACTTCGGCCGAACATTCGGTTAAAATGAAAAGTCCGGCCGAAGTTCGGTTCGATTTCGCGCGCTTTCTCGAGAGCGACACGTCGTGACTTGCTAGATGTACCCCGCCCGCACACCGCGCTCCAGGCTCCTCAGCTCCTGGAAGCTCTGTGTATCCTGAGCGACTTTTTTTGGAGGCAGGAAACGTACGAAAAAAAACGTAACAAACTTCTGCCAGATAAGGCAGTCTGCTGTTTTTGCACCATAACCTTTCTCTAGTAAATTTTAAATATGAGTGAGTCGATAGATGAGAAAAGTTTGTTTAATTTGATTGATGAAAAAAATACCCTTTAATACTACTACTTGATGTTAATAAATGTTTAGTTTCTGAACCAAAAACGTGATTTTTTTATTCAATTTACGAATTGTAATCCAGATGTTTGTTAGAAGAATACTAAGTTTATTTCATGTTTGTAATAGTATGTCTAATTTTTATGTTTAATTAAGTAGGCAGAGATTTTCAAGACTAATAAGAACTGATTTAATTTAAGCTTTACATTTACAATGTTTCTAACTAAAATAAATGACCATGATTAAAAAAAGAAATAATTTTAAAAGACATTGGTGTCGATTCTAAACTAAACTAAACTAAATTTAAGTTCAGTGCATCTTTTTCTTTCTATTTAATTAAGAAAAGGACAGAAAATAAATTTTAGTTTAGTCCTGTCCAATTAATCAGCGCTTGACGTAAATTGACGTAATTTTAGTAAGCAAGTTTTTAATAACGTCTAAACTTGTATGGAGTAGTGACAGGAGCTGATTAATTTGACAGGATTAAACTAAAATTTATTTTCTGTCCTTTTCTTAATTAAATAGAAAGAAAAAGATGCACTGAACTAAATTTAGTTTAGTTTGTGAACAAGGGAATCGGCACCATTATTTTATTTTACAGTAATGCTATTTTAATTCTATTAAATTTCAGTCAAAATAGTGCAAGTAGGTAATATTTTTCTTGTGCCGAATGTTCGGCATCTGAACCGAATTTCGGCCGAATGCCGAAGTTCAGTTCAAGCTGCCGAAATTCGGTTGAACCGAATGTGAACCGAATTTCGGCCCATCCCTGATTATTTATTATTTATTTATTTAACATAAAACGGCCAAGGCCAATTACATTAGTTAACAAAGATATTATTTAAGGATAATAACAAAGTTTACAACTACTCGACAGTCATACGCTCTACGTCTAATAAATCGATGAACGCCGGCTGCATGCACGAAAATGTCCCGTTATGCTCACTGTCCCGTTACGCTCATTGTCCCGTTACGCTCATTGTACGTTTGCGCCGCATCAATGTTTTGTTATGACGTTGTCACGTTAAACTATCGTCCGTAAATCAACTTTACAAACAACTAATTTTTTATCCGTCATGTAAACTATAAAAATTGATTGTCTGTAAAGTTGGTTTACGGACGATAGTTGCGAACATGACAACTGCAACGTTATAACAAAACATTGATGCGGCGCAAGCGTACAATGAGCGTAACGGGACAGTGAGTCATCCTTTTTCGTGCATGCAGCCGGCCTTCATCGATTTATTAGACGTTGTCACGTCAAAAAAAATATTGGACACGTATTTTTTTTTTTTTTACGTATTTAAAAAATTAAGGCGCTACATTGAGTTCAAATGTGGCATGACGTCATTCTGTGCTAGATTTTATACGAGTACGTAGTTTGTTACAATTGTGACGTAAAGAGCCCCCACTCACCAACTTTAATGTGTTTTATCTAAGTATTTTTTTATTAATATGATAAAGCAAAAAACACGTGTTTAATATTTTTTTATTATCTGACTGGCAGACTAAATAGTTTTTTTTTTTTTCAGCCAGGTTACCTCCCTATTGTCAAACAAAAAAGATCTTTAAGGTGATTTAAAATTAAAATTTCGGGTTTAAGTAATCGAATCAAACCACTCAATTTATAAGTTGCACTACAAGTTGGCATCCACTGGCACGGTTTCTGATCCATTTGTTTACATTTTCATCACATACTTTTGGAGCAGACCATATCCACCTTGATTGTGTGGCCCGGTCACAAATCCAGACTCCGGGCCACACAGGCCCGGAGTCTGGATTTGAGACCGGTTCCTGGCAATAGGCTCGCCCCCTATCATACGACACTTTCTGCTTAACCCTTCGGGGATGACAGGCGTGATGTTATTGTACTATATCTACTACTGGGTAACTACATTATAGAATTACGAGAAAAGAAGAGCTACCAAACTACCTATAAGTTAAATAAATATTTATCAATCTTTTTTCCTGTTATATTTATTCGGTATGCTTCTGAAAATTTGCCCCTGGCATGTCCTCGAGTTTACAAGTTTCGACCCCTCAGTGGGCGTCACAAAAACTTCCACAAAATTATGTCCAAATACAGACCAAGTTTTTTTGTTGAATAAACTTTAACTACGTGGACGAATGACATAGGTTCTTATCATTATAAGAAATAACAATCACTTGTCATGTTATGTATTTACTTTTTCGAGCAAGCAACCTTTGAAATATGCCATATGTTTTGTATACTAATACATTTTGATATGATATCGTTATAGAAGTATGACCATAACGCATACAGGCATAACTTGACGAAGACAGCAATAAAATTTATGTTAAGGCAATATTAATGTTTAATGCATACAACATTTATTACTATTCAAATGAGGTACACAGCTGAGAGAGTTGTCATCTGTAAAGAAACAGAGAACCATGCAGAATACAACAACACAAAAAAAAAAAAAACAATTCGTGATAACAGAGAAAACTGAAAGAGTCTAGGAAATGTACAACATTTAACAATGAATACTGCACAGAACAATTTACATAAAAGCTACAATTAATTCCAACCAACGCATATGTAAATGCAGACAAAAAGATTCACGCGAATTTATCTCAGACAAAGACTTAGATCCATTCCCTTCCTAGCCCTTTCGAATGGCGATTACATTTGAATAGCTCATGCTAAACACTGGTTGGGCCAAGTCTAGCGAGAAATTCAAAAAGGGGAGGCTCGTAAGAGGACTTAGGCTAGGCGGTTCATGACGTTCAAGAGCAGGTAATGTGTTACAAACTCATATCACCAATGAGTAGAGTAGCCGAAATTTTCCTTTGTTTTTGGGGAATGGCATCTCGCAGGTCAACCTAGGAGGTTGTTGGCTGCTTAACCAGACTTTCCTGTGGGTGCCTCGTTATTAAGGCCTCCAGCCAGGGCATAAAACTTATAAATTAAGCGACTACAAGCTAAGGGTACTTCCTGTGGGGTACGAACCTCGGCTTATGGCGTCGCTGGGGGAGGAGCACGGGACAGACATGATCGGATAATTTATATTGTTTTGGACGAATTTAAAGCTACAGGTCTGGCTCGAGCGAGGGTCGGGGCGGAGATGGACGGGAACTCACGGCGGGCCTCGATGGCAAGGACCGAAAGACGGCGGTATGTTTCTGATTTTGTGAGCCTAACTAGCCTACTACTCGCCAGGAGGGGGTTATAGTGTCATCGGGAATGGTGTGAGTATCCCTGAGTCGGAGAATCTTGCTAATGCGGAAGGGAGTGTATCGGTCGTCGTAGTCAGGCGATTGCGGTGCTTTATAGCAAATCAAAAAACGCTTCGAGAGGCGTTTAATGAACTGCTGGACAGTGGGCTTTCTGATAGCTAGATGAAGATTCTCATTGAAAACATAGAAACAGTTCTGGAGCATCGGTATCCTATGGAGATAGCGTGATTTAGCGCATGCGAAGACGAAGCAAGCATAGGTCATGATGGGACGGATGGTGTAGATGCGAAATATGCACTTGTGTGATTTGTTGATGGCTAATCAAATTAGCTGATCGCTTCAAAAAATGCCTTTAAAGTGATTTATGGAATATTTGTTTCAACCTATTATAATTATTAATACTGCAGACGCAATCAGTGCAACAATCGTGTAACTAAGTGCTAACAAGTTTTTCCGTAAATAATATAGAAATTAACTACATGTTTAAGACCTTAATTATTAGTATTTAAGTATATATTAACATAATTAACTAACTATTGCACTATTCATAAAACTTATGTCAAATATTTGTTAAGAAATCAGTTGTCCTAATAGTAATTGTAAGAACTCATGTCGCCTGTGATACAGGTTTAACCTAGTACAGGCATCATACTTTGTAATACCTACATTATTTCTAAGAGTTATACTGTATATTTACAATTTTTATTTTTGAATAAATTTTATTATTATTATTTTATTTATAATTTGCAGCGTGCGGGCAATATGAATTGGAGCCTACTGAGAGCGAAGGTAGTGCGCGAACGAGCCGCACTTATGTGGAGAAAAGCTGGTGGTCAAAGATCAGGTCAAGGATTTTGCTCACTTCTCCCAAGGGATCGGCCTGCCATACGTAGTGATCGGATTAGAGAGTAGCCAGAATTTCACAGCACACATATTTTAATGATGGTCCGTAGGTACACGACGCGTTATTAACTAGTTTATGATTTGTTGCCTCGAGTACGAACCGTTATTGAAATGTCAGTGTCATGAATTTCTGGCTACTCATTTGGTAGCGTCGTGAAAGACTGGCCTACAAATTCGGGCGACAGGTTGCCACCAACAGTAGCCCCAAAAACGCGCAAGTGTTGCTCCAAAATTGTTCAATGGAAACCATGTAAAGGTAGCTATTTTCTTCAAATTATTATAATAGGAAACCCTCTATAGTTTACTAGTATAGATTGCTTTGTTAAGAATTATTGTGGACTTTCAAAGGAAAGAACACAAAGCCATGGTTCAAGGTTTAATGGTATAGAAACTAAGTTCAGTTCCTGTACGATTTCATCAGAAATTTTGTAGTCACGCTGAATGGAAATACACATAAAGGCGGTTTGTAAGTACATTTTACTGACTGATATGTTAAGTTGGTTATTTTGAAAAGAAAAACGAACTCACTTTGTAATAGTAATGTAGGTAGGTAAGGTACCTTAATTTTCCATAACAAATATAAATTTTCCATTTGACGTTCAAAAGTGCCATTTATGTGCCTATTTGAAATAAATCCTTTGTCTTTGACATATAACATCATTTGAATTGGTACAAAGCTAACCACGAGTGCTATCAATATTAATTCTAGAACTTCCAACAAGACAATTTGCTTTTCCGTAATAACTGCCCACAACAATTTCATCAAAACATCCTTTACCCAATAAATTCCAGGAAGCTAAGATTAATTACAGTGACAAATATCTTCCAATAAAGGCACCTAAGGTTGGTATCAATCTCTCGTGAATAACTTGATTGGATTCTGCGGTCAATGCACGTCAAGGTCACAGGAGAAAGTGTCAATACCGGAATTATTGTATTTTTCGCACAAATTATACAGAAACATAATGGTGCTATTTTCTAGAATGGAATCGATGAATGTTCGGTTAAAAAATAAAATTGTAATCTTGAAGCTCATACAAAAACTTTGATGATCCTATACTCCGTTTGAAATAAGAATCCATATACTTATACTAATATTATAAATGTGAAAGTAACTCTGTCTGTCTGTCCGTCTGTCCATCTGTCTGTCTGTCTGTCTGTATGTTATGTTTTCACGCCTAAACGGCTGAACCGATCTTCATTAAATTTGGCAGAGATATAGCCTGGGATATGGAGATCGAAGGACATAGGCTACTTTTTTACGCGATTACCGACATCCACGCGGGCGGAGCCGCGGGCAAAAGCTAGTAAACATATAAATAAACCTTTTTTACAGCCCGTTCATCTGATTTTGACTTCTATTGCGTTGGTGGCGTGACAAATGGCAGCTGCAGTAAACAGTCGGTATTGTAACCACTTTTTTTGCTTTTTATGCCATCCTTATACCTACGGAATAGAAGTCATAATCGGTTGAACGGACTGTAAAAAGGTTTATTTAAATGTCTAATCTTATGTAAAATTGAGTATAGTGGTGTATCAGAGCAAGCAAGTTATAGGTACCTACAAACTTGAATTAAGGCTTTGACTGCCAGACAACAGACACAATAGAAAAACTATTGTTAGCGGTCACCGGTGACCGCGGTGGCAGTCCATGTGTTAAAAAAATGAATTAAATTTAAAAAAACCCCAGGTTGTAGTGTCAGTTTTTCTCGATATAGAAAGTCCATAGTTTTTAAATATATTTATTATTTTGTAACAATAATTCTAAACTCACGAAGACATCGCCCTCATCTTTGTACTAAATTATCGCTAATTATCTTGTTCTCCATTGTTATTTGATTTAGGAGGCGAGATCTCTACATTAATCTGCACACAATTACGACGGACCGTTTGCAAATTAGATTCGACCAATGAGATGGAGCCTAAATGTAATTTACTGACCGCACTGATGTTCATATGAACAAGTTCCGATGTCCGTAAAGGTTTTGTCTTGTTCCACAGCCCCCTTATTATTGAGGCATTGCCGGTATCAGTATCCAATTTGTAGGTACCTAAACAGGAGAAGGCTCGCTACGGTTGGAGCCATCGACCGCTCAACTAATGTATTCCTTTCAAACTCAGTCCCATTGTGAGACAATATGTATCCGACAAAAAGTTTCAAAGCCAAAAAACCATTCACGACGTCCTCTAACTTAACGCCAAGGTTACTTTTCGGGTATATTGATACTTAAAACAATGTGGGTTTGCGTCAACTGAGCCTGCGAAGCAACAACCAAAACGTGATTCTGCTTTGTAATTGTAGATTTGACTTACATTCGTCCTGTCCAAAAAAAATGTTGCACTTGTACTACCTACTCGCCTAAAGAGCGCAGCGACCGAAAATGTAACTCACTGACCTAATCCACCGAGCCGTTTGCGAGCTATACCTAAACTTTGAGTCAGACTTGTTCCCTGCGCATGCGCATTGAATAGATCCATAGCGGTGTTTCTAATGAAATCGAAGGTAACTTTGAAGATTACAAGAATCGAGGTAAGAATATCAATTCATAAAACTTAACTTTCAGTGTTTTCAGAATTAAACGCAATTAAGTTATTTTTAGATACTCATCGTTTACTTTGTGAATTAAAGTCGGCATCAGAATCCAAGGCACATAATCTATCAAATCATTAAGCACATAGAAGCCAGTTTCTCCTAACCAATTATCCAAGTTACCGACAAAGGCAGTGGGTACGTGTAAACCTGCGTCTACGCGGACTAGACGGTTAAGTTTTTCAATCGGTCATTTTCCTACAAACTGACATAAGTCGCAAGTCACAACTGAGCACAAATTCTTTACATTCTATGTCTTTGTGGATAAATGCGCTTTTAACACTTTCTGCGAGAAATGCTTGGACTTCACATTGTCCCTGACATATTTCTGCGAAAACATGCGCGAGGTAGGTGAGCTAAAATTTTTTTCGTTCCGTATATAAATTCACACTAAACAAAAATAAAAGATCTCGCTGTCAACGTTCCCAAAATATTCGGAAAGCGGGGTTTTTGCCCGATCCGGTCAGAAATCAGTGTTACGTCTCTTTTCGATCCGCCATCGCGAATTCGGGAACCCGCTCTGGTAAAAAACGGATGAGCTTATTATAAAAAAATCGATTTTATTGATCATGAACAACCCGACGGGCATAATTCGGACGTTGCACGTTTTTGGTTTGATTGCACGAATCAAAGAAAGAAGAAATAAATGTGATAAGGTCTTTATAGGTCGCGATTTGAATACCTGACATTCATTCAATTGTATTTTATTACCGATTCGATACACATTACGTGTAACGCTGACATCATGACTTACTTATTCAAATTCTTTTCAGCTTTGAAACAAACAGAAATGCTTTAGGGTTGCTGCTAACTGTTGCCAAGTGGAAAAAAACCTTGTCATTGACCGAATGAAGTAAATGAACTTGAAAACAATTTGCATTCGAAATTATGATAATTTAAAAAGGTTACGTGCCCTAATCAGTGGATTCATAAAACTAATGAAAAGATACTATCAGTAACAAAAATAAATAAAATACTTGTAAAGGAATATAAACAATAATTTGTGCTATGAATATTCTAGTGCCTATCAGTCGTTAAGCAGGATAATAACTTTGAAGCCAGTAACAGCCCTAGCATTCGCATATTAACGTTCGTCAGTCATCGGCCCCCGTCTTCCGGTTATATTTCATAGTTCAATGCCTCGCTAGAACGACGTCCCAATGTACGACCTTCAGCACATTTAACGCACACAACAGCATAAACCAATCCGAATAAAAACACAAATACAAACACCATCGCAGTTTCTGAATGAAATGCCACTAAAACTTTACACGTAAATACAGCATTGTATGTGGAATTTTACGAAAAGATCTCTAATAATATAGGTTGAAGGTTTCATAATATCGCAGTGCGTGATTAGGAGGCGGTGCGTACGATTTTTTTATGTCAACTTTCGGGCTTTGCTAGTGTGTAATTAAGTGTATGCATTAAATTACAGTTTTGTATTGGATTTATTAATAATGGTGGGTCTATTAGAAATTATGCATAAGTAGAAATTTAAATACCTATAATGCAGGATCAGTGGATGCTGTAATTCATGGATCTTTAATAGTCGCTACAGGTTGTCAGAAGCGCGAAAGTCTGACAACCAGTCTTACCAAGGGGTATCGTATTACCTACCCAGTAACTGGGTTGTGTAGGTCAGGTAGACAGTCTCTCTATGTAAAATAGAACCGGTCAGACTGGAAACTGACCCCGACTTAGTTGGGAAAAGATGATGATGAGATGAATGATAATTTGATTGAATTTATTTTGAAATACATCATTTAAAATTAAACTCTCACGACTTAATGCTTTCAGTAAGTGTGGATAGGTAATTGATAATGGTGCCGATTCCCTTGTTCACAAACTAAACTAAATTTAAGTTCAGTGCATCTTTTTCTTTCTCATTCATTAAGAAAACGTCAGAAGATAAATTTTAGTTTAGTCCTGTCAAATTAATCAGCCCCTGTCACTACTCCATACAAGTTTAGACGTGATTTAAAACTTGCCTATTAAAATTACGTCAATTTACGTCAAGCGCTGATTAATTTGACAGGACTAAACTAAAATTTATCTTCTGTTCTTTTCTTAATGAAATAGAAAGAAAAAGATGCACTGAACTTAAATTTAGTTTAGTTTGTGAACAAGGGATTCGGCACTATTATCATTATACACTTTTAGTGGGTACATAGAACTTCCTGCGTATAAAAAGAAATGCTCTTTCTGAAACTTCCTCTCAGTAGATGGGTAAAATTCATCGATCATATTCGGATATGTCACAAAAGTTAAAGTTTTTTGTGATTGATGATAGCTAGCACTTAGTTCCTCCCGTTCTGTCCTTACAAGTAATGTCAACATCATGATGTTAGAACTTTTTGTACATTTATCCGGTGTTCGATATATTGATTGCTTACGATAAATCTATGCAAATGAGTTCAATAAAATATTTAGCATCATTAAAGTCTACGCTCCAATTTGAAATGGACACGATACGACCTATAATTTGT
Source organism: Dryobota labecula (assembly GCA_947523025.1). Classification (NCBI taxonomy): domain Eukaryota; kingdom Metazoa; phylum Arthropoda; class Insecta; order Lepidoptera; family Noctuidae; genus Dryobota; species Dryobota labecula. The sequence continues at coordinate 9,612,209 of OX383292.1, forward strand.
TTGTTGAGATGTTTGCTACGGTTGTATAAATTGTGTAATTTATTTACAGCATGAATGATGTAATTCACGTAATTTATAGCTCAACTTTTTATTAGATCTTACGTTTTGTTTGGCCCGCTTTAAATATTTTTGTTGAAACAATACATTTTCTTTTGTACCGTTCCAGCGTATTTGCGGTTTCGTTCTTTAGGAAGCAAACAATTGAATTGGAATTCAGCGCTTTTCTTTCCTGGCTATTTCCCAAGTTATCCGATTTGGAACAAAGCGTCTATTACGACGTGACTCCAGTTGTCGTGGCTATTCAGTTAAAAAAAAAAAAAAAAAAAATATTCGCGCCATTATGTTATTTACGCAGACGCAAATAAATTATTTTTTATTGCGTTGTTGCAGCAGACGCTGCCGATCATTGGTTTGACATTCAGACAGTCTAGCTAACTCGTTGCATCGGTGTAACCTTGACGGCTAAATGCAGGTCCACCACAGCTTCCTTGTTATCGAATTACGACCCAAATCTCGTTGGTTTTAAAGTTTATTTTCGTTAAGCTGAAAGTCTCCGGAGATCGCATTCGATACCCGAGCTCTCAGTTCATAATGACCGTGCATTTCGTACTCAAGGGCAAGGGTACAAATTATTCTTTCGGATCTGTTGACCGTTTCGTCTCTGAAAGACTTATTCGCTATTGTCGGCGAACAGATATGAATTCGCGGTCGAACCCATTGTTTCGTGGACGTCATCACTTTCAATATTTCGCGGGGCGGCATCGAAATAGACGCTGAATGTATTCGCCTTGATTAAAAGGAACTGCAGGATACCTCGCATGACATTGAATGTTTTCATTTTATTTTTATTGTTATGTGGTCCGTTTGAAATTGTATTATTATCATTTCTAAATTGAATCGTGACTAGACTGAAACTGTTTTATTGTTGTCCGTATGTCCCGTATGTCTTTTTCTAAAATAAAAACCTAAGTTACTCCATATACCATCAGCTATCTACGAGTGAAAGTCCCGTCAAAATCGGTTCTGCCATTTCGGAGATTAGCTGGAACAACCAGACAAAAAAAAAAGTTTTTTTGTTATAAGTAGCGTATAGACTTTCACATGCATTGCGTAAAAACTTGTTATTTTGACATTACAAACAGACACTTCAATTTTATTTATTTATATGTATATAACGCAATCTTCTTTTTGTTTCAGGTGTAAACATTCATCGGTTTCAAAGTCGTGTGTATCGAAAAACTTATTATAAGTATTGTGGTAGTAATAATATAGTTATCAGTCAATTCCCTAAGTGTAAGTTAAAATTTCGCCCGCGGTTCAGTGCAGAGTGAAAAGTGGAGAATATAACGGCAGCCAAGAGGAGTGCCGGGTTCACCCCGGTGACAGACAGGTGAGCAGTATGACTATGACACAATTTATATGAGACATTTCAGGAAACTTGCCCCAGATCAGTTTAAAAAAAAGGGTGTATCAGATCCGACGCACAACTGGAGTTTACTTCTTAATCATATACCGGATGACATTTTCTACCGTCTCGAAAAAAATTGGGTATACTAGGTAAACGGAGTAGAAGCCTATGATCTAGTATTTTTATTTCTTTAACCTAGAAAGAAATTGATCTATCGAGATATACCACACATTTGAAGTAAACTTATCATACTATAACAATACACACAGAAAAACTAAAAAAAACATACGATAAATAATATTGAAGTTTAGAATAGAATAGAATACTCTTTATTATGTAAGCACCCAAATTTTATTTTTTTGTTATATTTCTGAAAAAAAAAAAAAAAACTATGCCATAGGCTTCTACTCTGTTTACCTAGTACGAGTATACCCAATTTTTTTCGAGACGGTAAAAAATGTCATCCGGTATATGTATATTATACCATACTTACATGCGTCAGCTGTTGCGCAGCATACCCTGTACACGTCGGCTGCATTTGTATACAGCCGACGTGTACACGGTATGCTGCGCGATTATATACAATACATGATTTACTATACCATACATACTTACATGCGTCTGCTGTCGCGCAGCATACCCTATACACGTCGGCTGTATACAAGTATAAACATACATGATTTCAAAGTGAATGGTGCGCAAGGTACGTTGCGCAGAAAAACAACGCTTTTGAGTTAACGCTTGTATTAATTTCACTCCTCATAAAATTTCTATACCGCCTTATATGAAAATCGAATCTTAAGGAGTTTACTCCTTAAAAGTAAACTTCAAAATAAACTGCCTTATCTGCATCATTTTGAGAATCGTTGGCTAGAATGCTCGATTATGAGGATTATTTTATTTTTCGGATTGTAGGTTTGTACCTCATTATTACCGACTTGGGCAGATGGGCAGGGCACATTGCTCGCAGAACAGATGGCTGTTGGGGCCGAAAGGTTCTGGAGTGGGGACCGCGTACCGGAAGACGTAGCGTAGGAAGGCCTCCCACCTTGTGAAAGCCGCAGGAATCCGCTGGATGCGGGAAGCACGGAATCGGTTGAGGTGGCGGTGCTTGGGGGAGGCCTATGTCCAGCAGTGGACGTCTTTCGGCTGAAATGATGATGATGATGATGATGATGATGATTACCGACGTATTACCACAGTACGCTCCGCTCCGCTTTCAGTCTGACACGAGCTTAAATCGTGACCTGCAATATCACGAACTCATAATATACGGAGCATTCATGACATATGACCTCGCACTTTTTAAACTAATCACTCTTACATCACGCCTTAACTAAATGCTTTTAATTTTCTCCTTGCGCTGACATCTGCTTAAAACTACGTAACTTAACTACTATGATTAAATTGAACATGACGCATAATCATATATCCCCAAGTTTAATGTGTTTTATCTAAGTCATTTTTCATTAATATGATAAAGAAAAAAATACGTGTCTAATATTTTTTTATTATCTGATTGACGGACTAAACAGTTTCTTTTTTTTTTATCAGGACACATCCCTATTAGCGCGTTACCAAAAACATTGTAACTTGATTTTAAAGTCTCATAAAGAAATTAGCAAATTAGTACTTAGTGAACATCAACTAGTATTTTAATTAAGGAAATAGCTGAGGGCGGCTCGAACCTGGTGTGATTAATTAGCGAGTTGCTCACGTATACATTTTATCTGTATTCATTATCTAAGCGGTAGAGGCACGATTTTGTAGATTTACTGAACGGAAAAAAGATTATTTGCATATTGACTGCGCTAAGGGTCTGTCGGTACAGACAAACATTTGCTTTTTACAGCAAATTTCATTTGCTTTTGTATTCAATCGTAGTTTTTGTTGCAGTACTTTTCACCTCATTCAATGGGGATGTGTCCTGGGTAAAAAAAATTGGTTGTTTGTAAAGTTGGTTTACGGACGATAGTTTAACGTGACAAAGTCATAACAAAATATTGATGCGGCGCAAGCGTACAATGAGCGTAACGGGACAATGAGCGCAACGGGAGCATGAGCGTAACGGGACAATGAGTCATCCTTTTTCGTGCATGCAGCCGGCGTTCATCGATTTATTAGACGTTGTCACGTCAAAAAAAGAAAAACTATTTAGTCCGTCAATCAGATCATAAAAAAATGTTAGGAACGTATATTTTGCTTTATCATATTAATAAAAAATTACGTAGCACTGACTTAACACATTAAACTTGGGGAGTGGGGGTTCGTTACGTCACAGCTACGTATAAAATCTACTGAGAAGTGACGTCTTGTCACATTTGAATTAAATGTATCGCCATAATGTTTTGATTACGTAAAAAAATAAAAAATACGTGTCCAGTATTTTTTAATAATCTACATGACAGACAAAAAAAATTTTTTTTAGTTAATGTTATCCGGTAAAACACCTCTAGGCATCGAAAAATCCAATTCGTTCCTGTAATAGGTTCATATTTTACGTCCCCATTCTAAATTTATAGTCACGTCGACATATAATTTGATGGGAAACGAATAAAAACATGAATATTATGGGAACTTATTATGGGGATCTCATTTAAAGCCTGTGGTGACAGGATGGGCCCATAAACTTGGCACCGTTGGCCCATGATACTCGTATATTATACACATGCATTTTAAAATGTCATAGGTTATTCCACGAAGACCGTATATTCTACAACCTACATAGTTCTAAGATATAAAGTATCTGGCCGTAAATATGGAACATTTAGTTTAAAAAAAAAACAAAACCGGCCAATGAAGGATTCCGTAGTAGGGATGAATTTATCCCAAGAACAAACTTAACATTTTAGTTGAAAAACATATTCCCCGATACATTCCAACTGCAAATGTAAGTTTGTACGTACAATATTGAGTAGTTTTACTGTGTTATTTTAAGACCACCACAGACTTCTTATAGTATTTCCTATAACCTCTAAGTATAGAACATTATTTCTATATAGTATCTGTATTTTTTTTTTAATTTCACCTTAGCAGTTTCGGAAATAAGGGGGGAAGGGGAATGGTGCTAATTTTCATTTATTTTCTTTAATAACTTTAAAATAATATTTGAAATCCTCATAAAAAGTCCATGCATTGATATGTCACATGATCACGAATTCACGATACAGTTTGCAAAACCTTTTTTTTTGTATTCTAATTTTTACCCCAATATTGAACTCTACATTCAAAATTCATTTATTTACGTTACACCTCCTTGTTTGGGACACAGAAATTCATAATTAATAATTCGGTCCAGTAGATTTGGAGCAACCTTATACAGCTTTGTAGAGCGTTATCTCTGTCATTCATACCTGTGTGACAGTATCTTTCTAAAGCTCGATGGACTACTTTAAGGCCTAAAACTGCGTTAAGCGGGCGCCCGCGACGGGTACCCGTTGCGTGTCTACGCACTGGGTTCCGTGGGAACGCGATGGTCCCCGTCACGGATACCCATCGCAATTAATTACCCGTAGTTCAATTTTAACGGTATGCATGTACAATTGTGTCCATGGAGAAATTAATATATATTGTTAGTAGCAAAACGACGACTAACAAAAAAAAACAACAAGTAGTGCGGGGCCCGCCAGAGCCAGCTTGGCACAGGAGGGCCCCGCGCGTGCCCCCACGACGAGTTACGTCGCACGGAGCCGAGCCCCGATACGCGGGCGTGGGGCTCACCCCCCGCGACAGACGCCCGCGCTGGACCCCGCGACGCGATGGGGCACTTTTGTATGGAACCGCGCGGGCATCCGCTTAATGCAGTTTCAAGCCTAACATCGAAGAACTTAGTCACTTGTTACAGTATCTTTCAGTAGAGTGAACGGAGAAAAACCCGGTCTTTCCGATTACCAACCTAATTGCTATGGTAGTGTTAATTGAATTACAGGCATCTGTTAATTGTTACCTTAATTTTATGAGCTTTTGTAACTGATTACGAAGATAAAATTAGGTGTAGTGATTCACTCATGAAGGTATAGTTGGGTTTGAGATATGAATTTGAAGAAATAATTGATTAATAATTATCAGCCTTGGCTGTGATGCTGATCACAACAATTTAGTTTTTAGATCAAAGTTAAAGAAAAAAGCTAGCAATTTTATAACAGAAAAAAAAAACGAGGTAAATAATTGAATATAAAAATTATTATTCATAGTCGGTTATCATTTGAAGTGAAGGCACGTGAACATATTCGTAAGAAGTTGGCTGAATCATTTCAGCGCTGATTCGTTTTCTCCCCTAACAATCGTTATTTCACCTGACACTGTTTATTTTTCTTATATTTATGTATGTATGTACGAATATCTATGTGTTAGTATATATTTATTTTTCCGTTTTTGAGTTATCTATCCCTTATGTTGCACCTGCCATGTTTTGTCTCTGCATCACCCTAAGGTTGACTGGTAGAAAATGCCTCAGGCATTAAGTCCGCCTTTGTACAGTATTTTTTACTTGTGCATAAAATTTTTATAAATAAATAAATAAATTATTTAAAAAAATATATGTACATATAATTATCAAATTTAATTATTGACCACAGATCAAAATTTATAAGAATTAATCTCAGATAAATTTCGAAAAAGTATTTACTTTCGTTTTGATTTCAATGACAGTTTGTGCACTTGTGCCATAGTCACGATCGCGCAGTAAGCCCCCGCAGCAGGTCCCTAAGGACCTAAAGGCTCCTACAAACCGACGCGACACGCGAGGCGACACATAGGCACCGCATGTCACGCGACGAGCGGAGCCTTAATAGTAGACAGAGTTAAAAAGTTCACACAGAAGATTGAAAGTAATGGACTCGTGAGGTTTAACTAATTTATAATGTGATAAGGATTTTCTTTTGCAATTTTATTTTAAACTTCTGAAGCTTAAAATCTATCGTTTAATTCAAAAGAATAATCCTTTTTGTTCTTAGTGCTCAAAAGTCGGTCTTGGAATGTTACAAGACCGACACATGTGTGTTCCCATTCGTCCCACTGCCGTCGTCCCACTGGTGGGACGAACGGGAATTTACTAAATAATATTAAATTTATTCCCGTGCGTCCGTTTGATTTTGTTAGTAATCGATGCACCCCCTGTGAGATACGAACCTCGGCTTAGGGCAGAGTCGGAGGGAGGATGGCAAGGGACCGACGGTGGCTGGATAAAATCAGGGTTATGATTATTATCAGGGGAATTTAAGGCTACAGGCTCAGCTATGGCGCGGGCTGGCGCTTCGCTTACGAGCAAGGGTCGGGGAGGACTATTTAATTGGGGATTTCGCGATGGGCCTCGGTGGCGAGGTCGGAATGACGGTCTTGTATTATATTTGCGAGCTGTACTTGTTTCCCTACTGCTCTCCTGGAGGAGAGTTGTGGGGTCTGGATCGATCAGTGTATTTGTGCAGTAAAAAATAAAGCTGTTATAGTGAATGACTGCGCAGGTGTGTTGCGTAGATAGACTACCATATGAAGCAGGGACCGATATCGATACTCGAAGAATACCGATATTTTTAAGAAAATACCGATAACAGTATCGACATCTGGCATAAATACTGGTATTTTATATCAGTTATTTCAGTATCGGTATAAAATATCGATAATTATATCGATACTCAGTACTGATATCAGGCTACAATGTGACGCCACAGAATCTTTATTGATGATTCTTAAGTAAATGTATATTTTTTACAGTCGCGAATCATATTTTGATCAAGATACAACCTGACACTGACCTGCAAATTGCAAAAAACGCAAGAATAATTTATAATAACGGTATTATATCGATACCCAAACACCGGTATTTATAGCGATATTTTGGTATCATGTATCCAAATTATATCGGTATTCAGTCCCTGATATGAAGATAAGCTTTCTATGGGGAACCAGATTAACTACAACACCTATATATACATTTTAAAGCTATCTATATTATAGAACTCTTTGGAAATTCAATTAAAGTCATCGGCTACCGTGGGCTGAGTTCCCGGTGGATTAGTATAATGCAGGAGTCTTCTTATATTTTATATCATTGACGGAATTTTGTTCTCTCCCTAATGATGAAGCAAGTAGGTATAGAAATGATGCAGAAATATGTCCATTGTCTAGTTCAGTTTTCCAAACGTATCTAACAATAATTTAAAAGAATTATTCATCAAGTTAAAACTACCAATAATGAGATTGCTATTTATTTACAACACAAATGACATATTTACAAAATGATTAAGATGTAGCAAAAAACTGTTGACAAATGCAGCGTGACAATAATCCGTTAATAAAAATAAACATTGATTCAGGTATCAAAAGGGAAGGATTGCAAGCTAATTAAATATTCTTGTCTGCCTACACTGTTGGAGGCTGATCTTCATCAAACTGTCAAAGGAACAATAGTTGGCGAACAAGAGACGGTCTGACAGGGAAACAAAGGTTTGTTAGCTCTGGCGGATGACAGATCATACACATGTAATGTATACCCAAAGTCTCAAATTCAGATAATTTATGTAAACAAAGGGGATAACATAACAAAAAAATATCTTCGTAATGGTAATTCACATAAAATGGCGAAAAAAGAGGTTTTATTTTCTTTTAAGTACTGATTTTAAGAAATAATAAACAAATAATCATACCATAATTATTTTTATAAATTTTCGGTTTTACACAAAGTTATTAAAAAAAGGAGATTTTCTGGTATAAAATATTTTATGATACTGGTAACAATGCAGGAGATCTAAACATTTTCAAATTTTTTACATCTTCAAAAACACTACTAATACAACTCTCATTCATAGATTCATATTGTAAGTAGCATATCTAGCCACATTTTGGATGAAAACGGCTGTAAACTGTTTCGAGTGGAAATCGATTTTGGGAGGCCTACGTCTAACACTGGACTTAAAAGGGCTGATTATGACGATCATATGCCGTGTCTCCGACATACTACACAAATCATTGTTTGGCAACGGCATTTTGTTTGCATAGTTCTTATAATTAATTCACTTTAATTTTAGCGATAACTATTTACAAAAAAATAATATGATAAAATGTTTTGTACCACTGTCCTGTCATTTTGACAGTGACATTTCTTGACATTACTTTGTTTACATAAATGATCTGAATTACAGACTTTGGGTACAGGTATTCGTGATATATAATTTACGGTGCATCATCGAATTAAGAGCTGAAAGATGAAAATATTCAGATGTCACGATATCATGAGTAGAGATCGGATATTCGAATGCATATTAACTAATCGAGTGTTCAGTACGTTCAGTACGTAAACGACTTCTAAAAATATTTATAAAAAAAAATAAAAAAAACAAGATTCTTGGATTGCAAAACTATTGTGATACATAATATTTATTTAAAATTGGGATTTTTTACCAACATTTGAAAGTAAGTAAAATATACCAGAAACATATATCAGAAACCTAAAGTAGATCCTAGAACCGCGGGATTTTTTCGATACAAAAACGCATTCCATATTAGCCAACTTCTCAACTTTAAGAGAATATGCATCCGAATATCCGATCTCTAATCATCCGAGTCTAAAGTCCCGTATTACAGAGCGTCATTCAATACTCAAGCATTATTTAAAACTAGTTTCAACCAATCAAATGGCTTGAATCTAATTTTAAGTAAGGCTTGAGTACTGAGTGACGTTATGTTATACGGGCCTAAGACATGTGTAGAGAAAAGTCAGTAGCGATTTTCTGTCTGCTAGTAAGAAATAGGGGGATGTGATATCCCCGAAACTTTTCACCAATGCGTTGGAGGACGTCTTTAAGACGCTGGACTGGACTGGACAGGGAATCAACATAAACGGCGAGTACATCTCACACCTTCGCTTTGCCGATGACATCGTCATAATGGCAGAGACACTGGAACAGTTAGACCGGATGCTGCACAGCCTAAATAGAGCCTCTCGGCGGGTTGGCCTCGACATGAATTTGGACAAGACGAAAGCTATGTACAATTCCCGCGTCCTGCCGAGTACAATCCACATCGAAGGGTCGCTTAAGTTGTGAAGGAATATGTCTACCTAGGGCAAGTCACCCAGCTCGGTAGACACAACTTTGAGAAAGAAGTCGACAGGAGGATCCGGTTGGGCTGGGCAGCGTTTGGAAAACTCCGTCATGTCTTTTCGTCACCTATACGGCAATGTTTGAAGACTAAAGTCTTCAACCAGTGCGTCCTGCCCGTTATGACATACGGTGCCGAAACGTGGACACTGACAGTCGGGCTGGGCCACAAATTTAAAGTCGCTTAGCGCGCTATGGAGCGAGCTATGCTCGGAGTTTCTTTGAAGGATAAAATCAGGAATGAAATTATCCGGAAGAGAATCGGAGTTACCGACATAGGTTGCAGAGTAAGCAGGCTGAACTGGCAGTGGGCTGGCCGTGTTTGTCGAAGGACCGAAGGCCGGTGGAGCAGACGAGTCCTGGAGTGGAGACCGCGTATCGGCAAGCGTAATGTGGGCCGTCCCCAAGTTAGATGGCCCGATGACCTCAAAAAGGTGGCAGGGACAGACTGGATGCGGAAGGCGGAAGACAGGGTGTTGTGGCGCAGCATGGGAGAGGCCTATGTTCAGCAGTGGACTAAGTTATGCTGAGTAACAAATAGTGAGTAAGCAGTGGTGGCCCATTGGTAACCCTTTTCTTTGTCTGTCACTTTACTTTGTGTCATTTATTTAATCACCACTGCTCTCGAAACGGAAAACATCGTGAGGAAACCGATCCTAGAATCAAAAATTCGAAGACACATGGCATCTACCAACCCGCACTGTGTCCGTGTGGTGAACTATGGCCCACTATGACAATCTTACAGAAAGAGGAGGTCTGTGTCCCAGAAGTAAGAACATTATAGGCTGTATTATGTAGTAAGAAACTCCGATCACCAGAACATAAAAGCGTGGTAATTATAGTTTACGACCATGATGATATCCAAATCCCCTCGTAAAATCTTCTCTGATTTAAGATTGTGTTAAATCCCACGTTTAATTTTATTCAAAACGCATCATAACATTAATCATTAATTAAAAATTTTGGGATCAACCTTTTTTTTTATTTGGCAATTCTTTATTAGCTTCAACACGATATCTTGTTACAAAAACGGTCCATGACAAATTGTATTAGATTTTCATTGTTTTGACATTTACAAAAATATATTTGACAAAATAAAACAAAATTAATTTAATTGGTTACCAAAACATGACTTTGTTTTTTTTTTATTTTAATTATTTTGGGATAGAGACATCATTGGGTCAAGTGGCCAGATTTTTGACTCGATGATAAAAATGCAAGGTCTTAATGACCTTCCGATGCCGATTCGACTCAAAAGTAGGGAAGAGATTCATTTAGAGGTCACTGAAGATTGGCTTTTATTTTTATTACAGTCTGGGTCTAGGAGTTGGGCAAAGATACCTTCTCCTACCATAATAAACCAACGCACGATAAAAAACTGCTCTCAAAAGTTCTCATCTCTACTATACGCAACCAAGAAATATAGGAAAAAATAAAAACTTATAAACCAATATATATATACATATTCACACGTCTTCCACATTGAAATAATCCTACATATTGGCATTATTTTTCACAGCTCCAACTAATATCGATGCACCTGGTACTAGCTACCTCGAGACTTACCCTCGATCGACATAATATTATAGTACATGTAAGTACCAGACGGTGTTACCCACAACATTTTAAATGAGAACTTAATCTATGTGTTAAATTAGTATGAAGATTCTGTCTCGCGATACCAAGTTTGCACGACATGTTTATAACATTAGCAATATAGGGTTGCCTGGACTCCGTCGCCTTTTAACGAAGAAGTTATCAACTAGTATTAACATTATATATGTAAACAAATTGCTTCGTACAAGTTAGTGTCTTTTCATTTTATTTGAGTGAGAATTCCTCGTAAACCTTCTTGCTGTTGTGTCTAGTGTTTACTGAGAACAAAATTCTTCTTTCTGTTTGGAGAAAATAAAGCTCGTGCATAACTGGACAGTCCCTCTTGTTGGTCCCTTTAAGACAGAGCCATGATAGAAGGGAGGTTATATCGTATCAGCTATTTGAAGTATTTCAATTATCAATAACCTTAACTGCTAAACATGGTTCTTCCAATGACCTTGTGGCGGCATCTACAACGCCACATGCGAACTATGCATCATAGACCTGACGTCACACAAATCCTGCATCGCACAAGCAGAGTTTACCACGTGAGTGGTATATATGCTATGGACTAGGTGATTAATGCGAGAATTATTAATAATGTACGAGCATTAAGAATAATGTCTAGCTCTATCGGGCTAAGTGACTAATTACTATCTTAACTTCATTATTTATCACATTGCACGGTCATTATTATATTGCTACATGACAATTGGGCAATTTGATAATACACGTTCTAACCTAACCTAACCCAAATGATTCACTAACAATAGAGGGGATCTGACGCTCGACGGCCGCTGCCGCGGCACGCGCGCTACGCTCGCTCGCCATCGCGCGTTAATGGCCACTGTTCTACCTAACTTAGGTTAGGTAGAACAGTGGCCAGTGGACAAGATTTAAAACGTAGAATCAATATTTAAAATCAATACTTTTGTATCCTTTTTTGGGAATCAATCCTTTGGGTTAGCCCAAAGGATTGATTTTAAATATTGATTCTACGTTTGAAATCTTGTCAAACGACAATAACAATAAAAAAATAGTAATTAAATATGTTTGTATTACTCTGCCCAAAAGGTGATGGGATTATTATCAAATTGCACTCTCATATTTGGCATTTTTCATAATGACCGGGCATTATGTACAATGCCCAATTTATCACTTGGTCCATAACATATATACAACATCCCGATATCGGCCGTCGGGCGGCTGCCCACCAGAAACAATACCCGTCTGATCGGAGGATCCTACCTTTTCTATCGAGGATACCTTTTCTGTAGAGAGAACCTTTTCTATAGAGAGGATCTATAGAAAGAATACCTTTTCTATAGAGAGAACTTTCCACTCGATTTATCATCTGGGGAAACAATGATTTTAGGATGCATATCCGGTAGGCTCTAATAATCCTTCCATATCCTATGGGCACGTCTTCCCTACCATTATCGTGCCTCCCGGTCTACTCCTTGATATACAATGGCCACTGTAGTCCCATGAAACATGAGGCTCCACGGGCTAGTGTGAATCATTGGGTTCATTCGATTAATCGAGTCTCGTTAAACCACGCTGGGGTCGGTGCATTTCATTCATTCATTCATTCATGGGGAAACAATGATTATCTTAGTCTTTGCCAATCTGAAAGTTAGTCTTCCAAAAAGTGGTCTAAGTGTATCAAAGAATGGAAAGTTTTACTCTTAATTTGATACTCATGCATGATATCATTCTGAGTATTTGAACCAGTCTCAAATTGGATACTTACATCGTGTATCTCTATTTACTCACGTGTCATTGTAATCTTCTTCTTCCCAACGTTTATGTTCTTTGTCTTATCGTTTTCCCGGCTTATTGCTATCGTCCGCTTCATATAGGACGTGGCAGGACACAGTGAGTTGGTTTCCATCCTTGCATAGGTAAAATCATTCTGTGAAAATCTAATTTCTTCATTGAGTTGCCTGACCAATACAGTTTAGTGTGCCGTTCAAAATAAAACATAATTATGTTATTATATTCTCATCCAACTAATTCAGATATGTTTTATTTCAGCTTATATGGTGCCCGGTGACCGTATGGATTCTGCGATTAATACTGTTATATTGATCGCAGTATCCATTGCCATCATCACGTCATCATCACTAATGAAATTTTTGCGAAACGAATCAGTATTCAATTTCGAACATACTCCATTGTGATTGGAAATACATAAATCACTTTATTGCGGACAGTCGTAAAAGCGTTGTCGCTCGTAACTTATTAAATAAACGTCATTTTAATCAAAATGGAGGAACCATTGTATGATTCACAATTATTGAGGGCATCACTTTAAGGTAGGCTGTCACTTGGCAAAGTAATATCATTATATGAGAAAGTTGGGAGTGACCCAAATGTCGATTTTGTTTTGTTTTCCTTAGCGACGTTTGAAGAAGGATCTTGAAGCCGTCTCGCAAGTCAAGCTCTACTTTGTAAATTCTTATAAATATTAATTTTGCAGAGAGCAATGCCGAGAAGATTTAAGACACATTGAAGTAATCATAGTCTCAATATTTGTAATCATTAGGTATTGTTACTGTCATTATTAAGGGAACTCTTTATGTCATGATCAAAATTCAATACACAGCTAATAATTACATAACTATACAGGAAAAGTTTTTAACCAATGCGCAAATTTTGACAAATTAAACTTAAATGAGTTTTATTAACCACCTATTTTTTATTTTAATACGTCTTAGTACAAAAAAAAATAGTTATCGTTTACGAAAGATGTTTATTTTGAAACTAGCGTAATGGATACACGCCGCGCGACGGCGTGTGCAGTGAAGCGGAACGCAGTTGTAGGTACCTATCAGCTGTGTGCCCGCGCAATTCGCCGATGTAGGTACTTAAGCATTATTAATCGCAATTTTAATATAAAAAAAGTATTGAACAAATAATGAAAATGTATTCTATTGTTGATACCAAAAAAAAATTGCGCAATGGGTAAAAACTTATCCTGTATACATTCACCATTCACGATCAATCAAAATAGATTAGCTACTTGGATAAACAAAATAGACCTAAATTGACATCTAATGGAGCATTGAACAAATCCTTCTATCATTCAAACATATTCAGCACCACAATTCGGCCTAAAGTAATGCCAGCAGATCATTCAACTAGAGCAGGCGACTATAGACAATAGCTCGCGTGCTTACAGCTAGAATTGAATCATATTATTGCATAACTCACAAACATTCGCGTGCAGTGCAGCCTTGCCAGCCGTTATCAACGCTTCCCGGGCCGATGTCTGGGTGACCTTTGGATTCGCCGCTCGGAAACTAGGTCGTCGGCTTCTGACCTTTTTGTTTGTGTTACAGCGGATTGAAAAAGATAAACGATCTAGCCCGAGCGCTGACGGAGACGCACGAACTCTATTTCGGGTGCAGCCGAACTGCACGGGGGAAGCGTGTCAGTCTAGCGCTGATATGATAATGATTGAGGTCCGCGCAGATGACTGCGGGGATTTAATTATCGTAACACTGACTTTTAAGCAGACTGCGTTTATTTTCTAAAGCGTTACAAATTTAGTTCTAGATTGTCAATCAACATTCGTGTCTACGCATTTTTTTATTTTCTGCATCAATTTTCATGGGAAGACATAGATTTAATTCCAGTTGCAAGTTTACGCATTACAACGATTTCGGTTTCTTCACGCCACATTGAGTAAACGAGAATTGCTACTTGAAAATAAAAATGTTGACTACAATTTATTTAGCATTGATTTATGGTCCGACGACTTTTTTATAGTTTTACGGTTTTCCAAACAGGTTTGATGTGTATAAGTAAGTAAAGGCAATTAAGCGAAACCTTTTTTGTGTGAAATATTGGTGTGTGTGTTGTTTCCACTTGAGTTGGAAGGAAGCAGAGTTGGTGCTTATTTTTAGAGAGACCCATGGGGCTCGTAAAAGAAAACTGAAAGTTTTCTACAGAGGTAGAAGTTTTTTCCTTTGTGTTAACAACAAAAACCAACTACCGTTATCTATTTGCCATTCGTCGTTCATGATCAAGTTCGCCTATCCATTGTTTATTGTGGCAGTTCCAGTGGGAATTATGAAATACCTATTTAGAGTTAGCTATTTGACATTTAAATAAACCTTTTTTTGCAGTCCGTTCAACCGATTTTGACTTCTATTGAATTGGTTTTGTTACCAATTTTTTGCTTTTAATGCCATCCTTATGCCTACGGAATAGAAGTCAAAATCGGGTCATGCATACTCTTTTCTTTAAAACAGAAACAGGAAATGAATTCGATAGTTGTTTTAATTTTTTAATAATTTTCCGAAACCCGTGACATTAGTCCCGAAAAATATTTTGTCGTAAAGCGTCTCCACTTTGTCTCTATTCTTTTTGAACTTTAGGTATTTTAGCTCACCTATTACCGATCACTGCTCATAACTGTGACAATTATACATCTTTTATTTAAGTTGATGAAGAGGTCATGTTGTTAGAATAACATAACATCACGCCTATATTCCGCCTAGAGTTAGACAGAGGTGTCCTTATAGTACAGTCAGCTGCAGAGAAATCTCACCCCCCCAGTAATGAATAAATACATTGCTAAGGTTGAGATTTATCTGCAGCTGACTGTACACTCGCATTTCCCGAGTTATGTGTAAGTCCCATGTAATAAGTGGCGGGCCTATTGCCACCAACCGGGCACAAATCCAGACTCCAGTTAACGGATTCCGGTTGTTAGAATGTTTTTACTTAAAGGGTTAATCCCTGGAAATACTGATCTGAAAATTCTTTCACTGGTCACATACAAATCAAATCAAATAAAAATATTTTATTTCACATAAACCTACATGGGCACTTATGAAACGTCAGAAGCTGGGTGCACGGTTCCAATTGGTCGTTTCCTATAGAGAACAGCCGGCAAGAGATAAAACCGAAAGGCACTGTAGCTACTAATCTATAAAATACACCAAAACAATAATAGTGTTGCGCGCCACAATTAATGCCTGGTACATCGTGACTTTATGTATCACTAGCGCCATCTAGTATCGAGTAGAAGAACTAGTAGACCACTAGCGCCATCTAGTATCAAGTAGCAGAACTATTAGAGTCAAGATAATCGTGACATTAAGTACCACTAGCGCCATCTAGTATCGAGTAGCAGAACTAGTAGTCAAGATGCTTCTAGAAAGTTCGATGCTAGAACTTTCTAGAACTATCGACATCTGGTCAGTCGGGGCCGGTATGTACTCGAACATTCTAGATGTTTTTACAGTAGAAGATTCTGGAACTATCTGAGGACTATATATGTATAAGGCCAGTATGGACACCGACTCGAGTCTTGCCCTAAGCCGAGGTTCGTACCCCACAGGGGGTGCCCTTAGCGCGCAGCCACAGGAAAGTCCGGTAAAAGAGTCACGATCTCTAAAGGCCAACTCTGAGATGCCCTAGATATAAAAAAAAACCGACCCGGGTCAGTCGAAAAACAAGCGATCAAGCGACAAGTAAACTTCAAACGATACAAGCGATCTTCAAGTGCGACTTTAGAGTGATCAGTAGTGCCGTTGTGTTTTGTAATTAGTGTGTTTGAGTTGTTATCAGTGTTGTTTAATTAAAGTGTCATTTTTGGTTATTAAATCGGCAGTTTGAAGTTTTCATCATAATCATCAATTATAATCGGCTTATAATGTTTCCACTGCTGGGCCACAGGCCTACTCTTTGTGAGAGGGAGTGAGCCGTTATCCACCACGTGGGCGCACTTTTGGTTCTAGGACATGCCGGTTTCCTCACGATGTTTTCCTTCACCGTTTTGAGAGCAGTGGTGATGATATAATTTACACAAAGTAAAGCGCCTGTCAGGGTTCGAACCTACGACCTACAACTCGTAAATCGCGGTTGTAACCATTGGGCTACCAATGCTCTCCAACAAAAAGAGATACATAAGCAAAATAATCATCAATTAAGTCCATGTTCAGCAGCTTCGTAAATTTTGTAGGACGGCCGAGTCTTGCTGCCTGATTGACTGCGATCAACGACAACTTAAACGATCCTACAATTATTGAGACGACCTACAAACTGACTCTCACGGGACTAATGGACGATAAAACTTGTTAAACAACATTACTGTTGGCACTGTTCATTTCACTGAGAATCAGTTTTTGCACCGATTTAAAATGGATTTACAAAACATAAACCTTACCGAAAAGAACTGCCGAAAGCAAGAACAAAAACGAAGTGGCAACACTCGATTTCAGATGATTTTTAGCTAACAAAAAACTAACTGGCACAAATAGAAATACAGACTTATTGAAAAGGCATCTCTAACATCCAAGAAATAAGCAAAAACATGATCATGATAGCCAGAAAACAAATGATAATAACTCTAATGAAGCAAAAACTAGCATACATAAATGGGCAGAGATAAAATAGATAATTAGGCGAAGCAAAAAAACTGAAAATAAGATAAGTATACTTAGTTGAACTGAACAGAGACACAGTTAACTTTAGTAGGTCAATAAATGTAAAACTATTAGTAACAAGATACCTTAGAAAAACAAGTATTTTTTTCAAGATAGATATATAGATAGAATACTCGTACTCTCACGAATATAAGAATATGACATTACGAGTAATACTCGTAACTGACCATTATTGATTGATTGATTTGAGATTTGTGTACCTACTATTATAGTGCTTAATGTTGCATGCCTTACGGTAGAATGTACTGGATCCAATTGTTTTTCCTTTTATACGCCATCAAACCTATGTTTTGTTACCTACATTCTTTGCAAATAAATGATTTCTGATTCTGACTCTTTATTGCACACCATAAAAGTTACAGATTTTTATGTAGAAATTTTACAATGGGCGGTCTTATCGCTAAATGCGATCTTTTAAAGACAACCTTTGGAAGGATTAAGGGGGAAGGAGAGACAATACTGCAGGTATTCTGTGGTGTACCATTTATATATAAGCAGTCATAGTACTGCCGACAGAAGTGAAAACACAAATCTTTGAAATAACTGTTCTTTTATACATATCACTCATGGAAAGCGTTCGGTGACGATGACGCGAGTTCCATGATTTTTGCTCACCCAAAAAGTACACATATATACACAGTACGAGTATACATATAGCTCATGGGAAGCGTGCGGTGACGATGACGCGAGTTTCACGCTTTTTGCTCACCCAAAAGTACACATATATACACAGTACACATATAGCTCATGGAAAGCGTTCGATGACGATCGCGAACCCATAAGTTTTTCCCCTTCCAAAAATCGCTCAACGCGGCTAAAGAAGTTTTCAGTTAAAAAAAATGGTTAAGGAGAGATAGTGAAAGTCAAGCATCTCAATAACGGCCGCGTCACATGGTAGGCGGAGCGGGGGCGGTTTGGGGGCGGACCGCTAGTGAGACGAAAGCGGATGGGAGGCGTCAAACAAAAGTATCACACGGCATCCAGCCGGAATCCGCACGAGCGCCGGAAGGATGCGAATATGGTATTTGCTATCAAAATACCGTCCCTAGGATATTTCGCAGGACTATATTTTATTATAGAAAATGTTGGATAAATAACTAGAAAGCGTCAATGTTTTTGAACTTCGTTTTTGTTATCCCGAAAAAGTCAACTGCTAGTGTAAGCATCTTTGCCTTCGAAATTACCACTTTTATGTTTGGAAAATGGACATTATTAGACATTACCTATTGACATAATATTATCACGCTTGGCTGGATATTACTTAGAAAAAACCGGCCAAGTGCGTGTCGAACCACGCACAATGAAGGGTTCCGTAGATGGGGTGAATTAATCCCAAGAACAAACTTAACATTGTAGTTGAAAAACATGTTCTGCCATACAAAATGTATGGGAGAAAGAAAGAAAAAGTATTTATTGTGACTCGCACAGGAAGATGACAAACTAAACACACAATTAACAACATATTTTTCAACTGCAAATATAAGTTGGTCGATTATTAGTCGGAAACTTGTACAGCCTACTTAGCTGTGATATTTTTCCTTTTAACTTTGTTATACAGGGTGTTTGGCAGAACGTTGAACATACGAAAATGGTGGATAGGTGGGGTCATCTGCTACTTACTCAGCCCTAATTTATTTGGCCCTGGCCCCCTGAATATAAAAAAAAAATTTGTTTGCTTTCTTTTAGTTTCACCACTTTCTTAACTTTAAAGTG
Source organism: Dryobota labecula (assembly GCA_947523025.1). Lineage (NCBI taxonomy): Eukaryota > Metazoa > Arthropoda > Insecta > Lepidoptera > Noctuidae > Dryobota > Dryobota labecula. The sequence goes on from OX383292.1 coordinate 9,631,483, forward strand.
TATTTTTTTATTAAAAATGGGTAAAACAGGCAATATTTTAGTTTATTTTTTTATCTTTAATATTGGCAGATTCTTATAAAATTATTGCTTTATTCAGATGTTAGCTAGAAAAAAAGTTATGACTCCTCAAACTTACAGAAAGATGTAATAAATAAAAATATTGCCTGTTTTACCCATTTTTAATACAAATTACACTTTAAAGTTAAGAAAGTGGTGAAACTAGAAGAAAGCAAAAAATTTTTTTTTTTAATGTCCAGGGGGCCAGGGCCAAATAAATTAGGGCTGAGTAAGTAGCAGATGACCCCACCTATCCACCATTTTCGTATGTTCAACGTTCTGCCAAACACCCTGTATATAGGTATACTACTGTTGTGTTTTTTTTTTTTTTTTCATATATCCAATTACACACACGACTCTTACAAAAATTAGCACTTTAAAGATTAATATTACGCAAACGGATCCTTGAATCAAAAAATGGTTTTAACAAACACGGATTATTTTTGAACGGTCTATCCAAAGATACCCCTCATCATGGGATAGACGAGAAAAATAAATATCATGCCCACTTTACGTGAAGAGGACGTACCTTAAAAAAAAAACATTTCAGTCTTTATTTGACCACTTTGTCGGCGTAATTTATATGTATACTCATGCCGATTACAGTTTTCTAGTACTAAGAGTTTCTGAGCTATGCCGCGGACAAACAGACAGACGGACATGGCGAAACTATAAGGGTTCCTTGTTGACTTCGGAACCCTAAAAAGGCTGAGATAGGTGTCGATCAATTAATAATAATAATAATAAATTCGGAGAAGCAAACGTTGGTAAAAATAGTAGTAGTATCGTTTGGCAGGAGGAGGGGGGCGAGGGAGGTGCGGGGGATTCGGGGGTGCCCCCTCTCCCCTGGCAACACTCCCATGAAAAGGTAATTCAATTTTTATGATTTTTTCGTAAAATATGCATTAAGTACCTACCTTGTAATACGAGAGATGATATGATATGATATGAGTGATATAATAGCGTTATAATCGGGGACCCAAGCCCTACCAGCTTTAACCCCTTTTACCCTCCAACTCCTGCCAAACGATACTAGATCCAACCCTAAAAGTTTGACGTAAACAACATTCTATCCACTCTCGCTATTATATTGTCATCAGGTAGCTTAAGATTCAAGAAAACAAGTCCCCACTTTCCAAATAATTCCTTTGTTAGGTCAAAGGAATTATTTGGAAAGTGGGGACTTGTTTTCTTGAGTCTTAAGCTACCTTGATTAAAACCGAAACCAACTTGATTAAAACCGAAACGCCCATCACGGTAGCCTACTTACGTCATAAAAAATGAAATAAAAAACAACATTTCGTGTAGAAAACTTATCAAACTTTTCATATCCAAAATAAACACACTACATAGAATGAACACGATGTTTTGATGACATTTGGGTCACGTCAAGAACGGCCGTGACCCATGGTTTGAACTGTCCGATCCCAAACGCTGTTTGTGGAAGGTTATCCACACATTTTTGACTACTGTACACAGTGGCCAATGTTGGTCACACACATGTTGGTATGATTTGTCAAAAAGATGTTTACTTCAGTACGAAAATGGAATACCTCAATTGTAATTTACTCCCAGGCATCAGAAAAAGAACGTTAGATGCATAATGTAAATCGACAATGTCATCTAGGTTTCTCAGAACTATAACCATACTTCAAAATGCTGCCTTCGCATCGTAAAAGTTCGTTGAAATATGCAAACAGATCACTTACAAAGCATAGTGAATAAGTTACAAATATTGGTTACGTTAAAGCAAAGTTGGTAGTAATTTTCCAATGTATGCTGTAGCTACGTTGGCTTTTGAGTAAGGGCCTTTATGGGCGTCGATTGAAAGCTTGTTTACTCCAACAAGAACAACACACACATGTATATACCTAAACCTATAGAGAGAAGATATACCGTCCACAAACAGAGACAAATTGTTAGCCTCTCCCGCCTGTAAGTGTCATTAAGTAACCCTCCTTGATCCTCGCAAGTTGCGTGGGAACAGTTCTCTTTTCCCTTCATTTCGTCGAATAGACATTTATTTTTGTCAGAGAGAAAAAAGACATGGTATTCCGGTGGTAAATGACAAAGGGATTGCGTGTCTTTTGATGCAATTGCTAAAGTCATGTATCATGTTGACGACAAATGCTAGCTAGCTAGTATTCTTCGTCAGCAAGCTAGCCTAAAACAGCTTGTTTGATCTGGTGGTCTCGAGCGAATAAGCGTACCAAATTAAAGCGTAGCAACCTGTGTATTTTAAATCATGCCTGATTTTTTGCTAATGGTCTCCAAAGGTCACATGAGGAGCTCATGGCTAAGTAATAACAGCTGCACGGGTCGATCCGTCAGGTTAAGCTACGCTTGCCGGGGTTGGTCCGTAGATGGGTGACCATCTTTACATACCGAGACTCCTCCGTACCTCGGGAAGCACGTTAAGCCGTTGGTCCCGGCTGTCATTCGTGGATCTTTGACAGTCGTTACGGGACGTCAGAAGCCCAAAAAGTCTGACAACCAGTCTTACCAAGGGGTATCGTGTTACCCAGTTACAGGGTTGTGGAGGTCAGATAGGCAGTCGCTCCATGTAAAATACTGGTATTCAGCTGCATCCGGTTAGACTGGAAGCCGACCCCAACATACATAGTTGGGAAAAGGCTAGGCAGATTGATTTTGGTCTCCGAAGGTCACATGCAAGCATTATGCAAAAAGTCAAACACATTGATGTAACCCGTACTTTCTTATTTTTTTTTTTTTTCACTCTAACTACATTTGGAGTGACATACGTTATTATTTTATTATGCATTATGCATGTAAAAATGCACGTTAGCCCTCAGTGATGTTCGGGAGCGATGTCAAATCAGGCCACATAGAGGCTGTGGGGGGAGCTCCATCGAGGCTGGGAGGGTGGGGGGTGACCCAGTTCCCGTGACCAGGTCGCACGCAGGCGCTCCACACTCCACCTGCAATTAAACCGAACTAAATGTTTGTTTTATTCAATTAGCCGTTAATAACGTTCGATGCAGAAGTTGATACTCGTACAATCGAAATTAATGGAATGCGTTGATTGGTTCGTCGATGGAATGCTTTGGAAGTTTATAGGTTTGGTTGTTGGAACAAAGGATACATGGTTTACAGTCTATCGGTCAATGTGCTAGTCTAGCGGTTGTATGAATTTGATTGAAACTGCTGCTATGCGAGTTCTGAAAGGCTTGCTAGATTGTGTAAACTGCATGGGCAGCAGCGTTCTCCTTTGTGCTCATAACAAAAGCCTCATTGTTCTAAACTTACCTAGATGCCAGTGTAGCTTCATCTTTTTGAATAACCGACTCTTCCACAAGTCAAAGGTGCCTGTAAATGATTTAATTGAAATAAATACTTTGAGTTGGAGTGTTCAGCTGATAATTTTATTGATACTTCTTCTAACTGTAAGTTCTTTATCTTTTTAGTTATTGATGGAACAGATAAATTGATTAGGTACACCACTGGTCCACCACCAGTAATTGTAAAAACTGGCCAAGTGCGTATTGCACCACGAACAATGAGGTGTTCCGTAGTTGGAATGGATTTATCCCCATTCATTGCCTTGGCTCCATTGGCCTTATATCGAGATCTGTGTTGAGAACGTATGCAGGACTCTTCTAAGGCAGTGGACATATGGGAGCATCCATCCTTTGGGGATGTTTGCGGTGTATCGGTTCCTTTAAGGTTAAGCTGTCTAAGGTAATTTATCAAAATTATAAGCAGCACCATCTTCCTGTAAATATCAACAAATTTGGATAAGAGACCTCTTATCATACTAGATGATTTATCCCTCGCTAAAGGTCATGTCCTATTATTTTAACATTACCCATCTCTGTTTTTCATTATTTATTCTTGCTATGATAACCTCGGCAACAGGTTTGATAATGTAAATAGGTCCTTATAAATTGACATTTACAGCTCGGCTACAATTGTGTAGGCGGAAGGTAATTTTGGACTTGGCACTATTTTCGTTGATATAAAATTACGACCAGAAATCATAACAGATCAAGTTGTTTGCTATCTATACTTACCCATATTAATATCTCTTCTTATCTATCTTTAATCTTCTTAACATATAAAACAAAGTCGGGTTATTTATACCATTTATAACTCAAGAATGGCTGGACTGATTTTTATGATCTTGGATTTGTCTCAGCCCCGAATATCAGAATAACTATTTACCTATTGACCGCTCTAGTCGGATTGATACGACAAAAATGTATTTGTGCTCGGGCCGCCTCAGTCGTATTTATACGACCTATGTTGGTTTTTAGTTTTTTATTTCATTGCACGATTTTTATTTCATTCCCTTTTCGTCGTAGGTATTTATTTATTTGTCTCAATTGATATAAAACTAAGCGGTCAGTAGGTTAAAACATGAGATAAATTCACGAAAAATTGTGTAGAAAATTCAATTTCTCATACATTTTGTACAGAACGTCTTTTTTGATGAAATCTCGTTTGGGAACAAGAAATTTCACGCAGATGAAGTCGCAAGCAGAAGCTAGTTTAATAATAAAGCTGAAGAGTTTGTTTGTTTGTTTGAGCGTGCTAATCTCTGGAACTACCAGTTGGATTTAAAATAATCTTTCTGCATTTGACAGCCCAATTCAAAAGGTTATGGGCTATTTAACATAACGCTACGGCGCTAAGGAGACGAGCAAAAAGAAAATAAATGTCAGAAAGAATAAGCGGCTAAGCGGAAACGACGTAACAGCGCGAGCGGGCGATGCGATGCGACGGAGGCCGAGGGAGCTTTATAATAATGTGGCTGTTATTTTAGTATATTCTGTATCGTTCGACTTCTACGTGAACGAAGTTGCGGGCAGAAGCTAGTTGATATAAACCAAATAAAATCTTTTTTTATTTATTTTTTGACCTCGAAGTCTATTACTAAGTTTTTTTATTTATTTATTTTGTATACGCACATCAAAAAAAGTTTGTGATCACTAGCATAAGCTGATCTCATTTTTTAAATTGAATTTTATCAAGAAAAATTATTTGTTGTGTTTTATTTAAATAGAAAAACCCTCTTTGAAATAAAAAAAATATATATATATTTTATTTAAATATAAATACCCTGCTTGATTACTTAAAAAAAATAATACTAAAACACAAAAAAGAAAAGCGAACGTTTAATAATTTAAAAATAATAACTACCCTTAATAATAAGACAGAATAGTGCAAAAATGTGGCGCCAGATTGTAACGTTACATTTTTCCGGGAGGGGAAAAATGTAAGGTCAGAGATAAAACTAGGGTCAGAGAAAACTAAGGTCATTAAACTAAGGTCAGAGATACCACCTACCTATCATCAGAACTGGAGGAGTCCTAGCTTAAGAAGAAAAGGAACAAGTTAAAGAGTAAACAATTTTAATAAATAAAAACAATTAGATGGTTTAATAGGCCCTAACGAATGGGTATTGGAGGGTCCTAACTGAAGGATAATAATAGGCCAGGGAAACCGGGGAGAAATTGCGTTGGAGGTCCGTCCTTAAGAGTGAGAGATCCAGGGGTTTCTTGGAGGGAAACCTCGAGCCAGGCTTCCAAGTCGCCGACCTCTTGAATTTAAAAAAAGAAAAAATTGAAAGTTTTTGCATAAACCCACTCCGCTTGAAAGAAGTGTAGGTTATACGAAAAGGAATAAATAAAATCTTAAAATCCACCAAGTTAAAAGAAGGTAAGCAAAATCAAAAACCGCCGTGCCGTCTCCCGGTAGCGGCATCGTGCCGTTACACGGTGGCCAGTGCCGTACCGTAAACATGTGTCCACGCCCTATCGCCATCAGCCGGGCACAAATCCAGACTCCGGGTTGCTACTGAGAAATTTCAGATAGAAAAACCCAATAACACTTTGTTCGACCCGGAAATCGAAGCCAGGACCTTATGCTCAGCAATAGCGATTGCGAGACTTGCCTCATTGGTGTAGACCAATGAGGCAACACCATAGCAAGCGAGTCCCGCGTTCCTGGTCATTGTAGCATGAGGAATACCGTAAACTTTTAGTCTGTCGTTGTGCCATGAGTTCATGACTCCTTTCTCCCCAGATCAGAGAAATCCTCATTGATAGAACCTTTCCAAATCCTTTTCCTTCTTTCCTTTCTTTTTTCCAATACATTTTCTTTCTTTTCTTTAATTGTTCTATCAATGAGAATTTTCTCACAAAAAAGGCGGATTTTAGATGCCAATTTGTCTTTACGAGTTGGAAGAAGCTGCTTTAATAACACAGCAATGCTTCAATCTTCAATTCGAGAAAACCATTAAAATAAATGCTCGTAACTCTGAAGTTAATTGCGTAAAATGTTAATTTGGCAACGATATGAAGACATCAAAGTATTGGAAAACCGTTCGTGTATTAAATTACTGTCTGGCAGATGTTGTAGAAAATTACTTAATTTAAGTTAGTACTCGTATAAGTTAGCGTAAAACAGTCTTAAGGTAATGTTATTACTGCATATCATCATCCACTGCTGGACAAAAGCCTTTCCTATTGCACGCCATTAAACTTGATTTGACATGGGATTTAAACATAACTGGCGGAATTCGGATGTCTTCTCTAGTATTCTACTACTCCTTTGGAGAAGGCGTGTTGTTATGTAACAAAAAAGTCATTCATACTTAATCAAAAAATCTAAAAATCAACTCAGCCAAGCGCAGTCCAGTTCTGGACATAGGCCTCCCCCAGGCTCGCCACAACACCCTGTCTTCCGCCTTCCGCATCCAGTTTGTCCCAGCTACGGCCGGTCAATCTGGCTGAGGGGCGTCCCACACTAAAGCTTGCCGAAACACGGTCTCCACTCCAGGACGCTTCTGCTCCACCGGCCATCGGTCCTTGGACAAACATCACATGACCACTGCCTCACAATACTGATCGGTAAATAACTTTATATTAAAACACTGTTCGAAGCACTTTCCTCACTACCAACTTACAATTCGAACTTCTTTGTCCGTAGGTACGTGTTGAAGTATAATTTCTAAATATTCTCCCAGTAAACTCTAAACCTCCACCCATCCGTAGTTTACCCTTTCGTAATTTTCCGATCTGTAAACATAGTAATTTCGTTTAATTTCGCTTTTATTTAACACCGTTATCTTAATTATGGACATCTCGTATCAAACACTTTAATTACCTATGTAAGCGAGACGTAGTGTGATTCCAATTTATTTTGCTCACGTGTTATGTGTGGGATGATTTCGGTCATGAACTCTACTTCGAAATGAGGATACAGGTGTCATAATTGCCTTTTTAGTAGAAATTAGCATTGCATTTTGCAAGATACCCACCCAAAGGCTGTTGAAGTATTTATGTCACCGTAAGATTGTGAGCACGGTTAAGTTCATTAATCTATCTAGCGAGATTATATACTATCGAAAATTGCGAACTGTTACGTTGTTATAAATAACGCAGTTTCGGTAGTTTATAACTATCAATGTCAAATTGATAACGAACCTGCACTTGACTGCGTTTTTGTCCGACTTTATGACCTGTAAAATTGTGAATCGTATGCTTGGTAGGTCTTGGAGGTAGCCGCATTGGTCGCAGTAACTAAGCCAGGGCACTCCGACCAAATGGGTTAGGTTAGATTAGTAGTGTGACCAACCGCGCGCGAGTCAAGCGAACGAAGCAAGCGGTGCCGCGGCAGCTGCCGGCGAGTACTCATTCCAAGTTGGTCACAGTTACATGGCTATTTAGTATTAGCACAAGGTGCGTTCGCGTCGTATGCAAGTTTGATACCAGTTCACAGTTTGTCAGTTGACCATGGATAAATTATAAACTATTGAAAAATAATGCGTTCAATTATTAATGGGTTGTAGCAGTTCACAATTTTCCGATATTTTATAATCTTGCCACATAGATTATGAACTAACGATAGATGATATATATGCCTCGTGCCGACACGAAAGAAGAAGTGGAGCGATATACCACAAGTTTAATCTTAGCTTGGGTGTCAGAAGTATTTAATGAATGATTTATGCCATTTTATAAAACAATATTGTGATAATGTTAATTACCTATGCCTTTGTGTAAATCGGAAATTTGGAAATAAAGTTTAAGTATTCTTATTTTTTTATCTTTCTTTCTTTTAATTAATAAGTATGTTTATTTCAGATCAAATAATTCTAAATAACAATATATAATAAACTAAACTAAATAAAACTAATAACAAAATAAACTAAAATATGGCGTCGAAAAATTCCTCAGCATCGCTGACGACTGGTAATGTACCCAAGAGACTGGCAGCGTTGCCACGTTGTATGGCAACGCTTAGCCTCTGGCCAAGGTAAAAGCCAGCCCTTGGGTCACGGGAAGTGTCAAGCAGCCTTTTGGAGATTTCACTAAATAAGACATGAGCACTGGGATCCCACGGCCCAAGGGTTTCAACCCCAAACGGCTCGAAAATATAGTTACCGATAAGGGTACTATACTTTCGCCGCTTGAGGTTTTCAGCAGCCGCAACAGCAGCGCCAGCACAGTTCGTCGAGCCAGGAAGATGGCGCAAGAGTATCGACACAAGTTGCGTCCCACACTAAAGGCCTACCCACGTTCCATGGAAATAAAGACATACCGTCCGGTCTCTTGCCATCGTCGCGTGCCAAGCCATTGGGTTCTAATACAGCTGGAACGCCGACGGAGACAAGAGCTCGACGGATGATGTCATTAATGTTTGCGTGCCGCGCTAAGGGACCCGCACTCCGGCTGCAGGACAGGCCGTGGTGTCCTAGTATTATTAGTATTCTTATTCCAAAACGAAGGGCCAGAAAAGAAGATATGTAGTAATAGTAAGCTAAATGGTAATTTTGCTCATCAACCAATGACAAGCAGCCATGTTTGTTGCTGTCATGTTTTGGATTTTCTATACAAATTGAGAATTATCCATGCCTCGGAGTTATGACAGCCGCCACAAGCAATAAGAACCGCAACAGGTCAAAGTCCTTATGATTTCGGTGTCCCTTAGTAATTGGGTTTTGGTTTGCGGTGGTCAGCCACATTCGGCGGACTTTTCGACCACATAATTTGAACGAAAGTCTGACCAGTGCGTTTGCCTGCCAGTGACACTGAAACGTGGTCACTCATAGTAGGTCTTATTAAAAGGCTACAAATAACCAAAGGGGCAATGGAGAGGACTATGCTTGGAGTTTCCCTACGTGATACGAGAACCAAGGCAATCGACATAGCTCGAAGAATTGCCAAACCTAAGTGCCAATGGGCAGGACACATTGCTCGTAGAACAGATGGCTGATGGGGCCGAACAGTTCTGAAATGGCGACCACGTACCGGAAGACGTGGCGTTGGAAGGCCTCCGAGAAGGTGGTACAACTCGCAGTTGTAATCAACCAAAAATTGTTCGTCATGTTTGAAATATTGCTATTATTTGAAACCATGTCCTACTTCTGAGCAAGACCCGCCTGGTTATTTTTACTGGAACTATCCCAGTCATCTTGCTCTTTGGGATGCCCTAAGCGGGACCTACTGCCACCATTATGTGGTGGCTCTTGCCCAGCGGTGGTTGTGCATGCAGCTCAGGTGAGTTAAATGACCAAACGCAAGATAATCTTGGCAAAAAAAACCTACTAGTCGACTAAATAGCTCTTTATCCTGAAGTATTTCCTCACCCTACTATTCGGGAAAAATCTGCTGAAAATAATTAATCTACCGTTTGCTAATGAGGTCCTTCATCCATGATATAGCGAGTTTCTCAAACGGGAATCGAGACATGAAGCGACTACTGTCAAACATGACCATTAGAGATAGCAATGTTTTGTAATAGGAGGTACTTTTATTGGATTTTGTTACATATTTGTTGTTATAGCGGCAACAAAAATACACAATACGTAAAAATTTCAATTGTCTACGTATTACGGTTCATGAGATACAGCCCGCTGACAGACAGACGGACGGATAGACAGCGGAGGCTAGTAATAGGGTTCCGTTTGGCACCCTTTGACCTCGAAAAATAACATTATGACGTTCATGTCTCACGAGAATGTCTTCCACTAATATATGTACATCTAACTAACTTATGGCTGAACAGAAAAATCTGCACAGTACGCGTTGAGAAAGTTATGTCGATATCGGTAATACTCGTATGTGCCTCAAGCCACAAGTGTCACGTGTCTAGGTTAGAGATCACGGCGGTAAATCAACATGATTTATTATGTAACATTTACTATTATTTCATCAACTTCTAATAGGTCACATCACATGTATGTATGCTAACTTAACTAATGATAGGGTTAAAGTACTTTCGTTCTGCTTTGGCTTGCTGTCAAGTTAACAAGTCCGTAACGAAAATCCATCTGACCCTGCGTCCTAATTGAAAGCGGCTCGAGCGAATACGCGATTACACGAGCGGTTACCTGAATAATGACGTGTCGGTAAAGCGTGCACAATCTTTGTCCACTTTTAAAATTATAATAAAAAAGCTCTTTCTCTCTCGTAACAATCATGTGTTCGTAGTAAAGAGTATTCTATTTTAATAACGTACATGTGAGTATTAAGACGCAGATATATGCCAGTAACCTTGAGTGGTTAGCTTGCGTGTTCTGAACTGAACTCACGCAACGCGTCGTACGTCCAACCAGTAATAGGCATCGCCCACCCAGGAGCGCTGTCCCAAATAAGAAGCATTATTAATTTATTATACATAAAACAAAAGGTATTTTAGTAAAATACGTGTATACTAAAAGATCAATAGTTAAATTATTTTTTAAAAGGTTCCAGAAAAATACGCTTGACAGATTTTGCGAGATTCTCAGTTTTTTATCCGCGTTAGACATAACTTTACAAATTAATTTCATTATGTAATATAAACATAATCTAAAATATTAATATATTAAGTTATTTAAAAAATGCTCTAATTTAACATATATTTTTTCCAAATCGTTAACAGTACTCGATTAGACGTGATCTTCAGTATAAAATCAATAAAATTCGTATATCGTCACCTTAATTGAACGCGCGAGTATGTCATATTCATACTAACGAGCACGACAATCGCGTACTCGTGCGATGAATGCTTTTGGTTAGGACGCGGCCCGCAGTCGTAAAACTGCTTGTCATGCACTGTACTAGTAACAGAATGATGAAGTCGAAAAGTAGTGCGAATCTCACTAATCCCACAACGCTGACGCTGACGCCAGTAACAGCGTCACCCGCGGCGACTGGAATGGCTTAATATCCGATATGCGATAACCAACCCGCTTGGCGATTATAGTTATTTCCTTTTGCCCTATTTCCAAATGCGAACTTTTAATTGCGTAACTCCGAATATGAAGTTTTTTAGGGTTCTGTCCTTATAGTTTCGCCATGTCCGTCCGTCTGTCTGTCTGTCCGCGGCTTAGCTCAGAGACCCTTAGTACTAGATAGCTGTTATTTGGCATGGGTATACATATTAATCACGTCGACAAAATGGTAAAATAAAATATTGGTTTTTTTTTCCTGTATCTCTCGTACACGTAAAACTGGTTTATTTTTTCTCGTTTATCCCACGGCGTGGGGTATCGTTGGATAGGCCGTTCAAATTGCGGGTTTGTGAAAATCATTTTTCGATTCAGGGATCCGTTTGCCTAATATTAAGCTTTGAAGTACAAATTTATGTTTGAGTCCCCCCCCGCGCCAGCTCAATGGTTGTACTTGGATATGTGAAAAAATTCACAGCAGTAGAAAGCTAAGTGAGCTTTACAAGTTACCGAGTAATAGTAGACCAACTTACATTTACACTTGAAAAACATGTTCTTCCATACATTTCGTATGGAAGAACAAGTTTTTCAACTACACTGTTAAATTTGTTCTTGGGATCAATTCATCCCACCTACGGAACTCTACATTGTGCTTGGTCCGACACGCACTTGGCCGGTTTTTTCCTATTGTATTGATTTTATCTCTAGCATTCAAATTTCGCGTCCTAGAGATCACGTGTTTGTCCGGATGTCCCCAGGCGACTCTAACACGAATTTCGTCCTGACATTCACGATCAGCCGTGAATCATTGCCTCCGCTTCGGTGGACACGCCGATTTCGGATATCCGTTATAATTTGTTACGTAATATGCTCAGCCATGCTGGATTCGACACTTAAAATTGTGGCTTTGTGGTTATATTTTTGAATACATTTTATTCAAAAATATATCCACAAAGCCGCAATTTCTTATTTTTTTTATTTGTCTGTGGTTGTGACAGAGTTAGATTTATTGTCCGCTCTACTGTATTTTGTTTCCGTGCGAAAGGAATTTTAATCGTTTACGTTTGAGCGGAAAAATGCAATCGAATAAACGGAATGTTTAAAAGAATTTTATGAGTTTTGCATAATCGTTTTTTGTTTAGAAAGACGTTTCTATTTCGTCAGTGAATCTATTTCGCGTCGAAAATAATGTGTCATATCGTCTCGGGCATGTGTCGGAATTAACGTTCGCACAAGTCCTTGGCTAATGACGTCTGAGTCACAGTTCTATTTCTTATTTTCTAAGAATAAATTCAAAACTGCATTTGAATGACTCATGGCGACACTAAAATGATGCTTAGAGGGCGATGACCCGATGATCTTGTGCACATTTTATTTTGTTTGTATACATTCCGTTGTTAGGCTGTTGTTTATTCATATATTTTTTCAGGTAAATGTTAATTTGTTTTATAATGGAATAATGATGTATGTTTGTAATACCCAAGGAGATGAAAAAATACATACTCAAAATATCACATAGAAGCGAGAGCCTGTATGTGATATTTACTCGTCTCGGTTCCCTGAAAATTAATATTGACTAACTCTCACATGCACGATTATTTAGTGAAAGTGTGCGTCCTGACAGATTTTAACCGACTTCAAAAATCTCTCTCTCAATTCGACCGTATATATATACGACTTTTCATACAAAACCCGATCAGCTGTTCGAGTTTTGTATGAAAAGTCGTTTTTTTTTCCTGTTTTCGAAAAAGTCGTAGAACAAATGCTGTTGTTTATGATGTTAGTAATCTACTCCTGCGAGGTTGTTGGTGTTTTACAAATAACCCTGTATATATATTTTTGTTTTTAATGTTTGTTCGCGGATAACTTCGTCTTTCATGAACCGATTTTGATGATTCTTTTTTTATTGGAATGGAGATATGCTAAGAGTAGTACCATGATAAGAAAACTAGGATCTGATTATGGGATCTATGAGAAATTGAGGGAACTCCTAAAATATTATAGGCATACATATAGCGATTTTTGTATTTTCTTAAACAACTCAAGCACTTGCATTAAAAAAGTATCATTTGATGAAGTGGAACTGATGAAGAAGACCACAAATGGCCACCGGAACTCCTCAATGATAAGTATTTCATAGGTGGCGATAAGATATCTCGATTAAGATAGTTAAGCGACTATGAAGCAAATTTAAATAAATAATTCTGATGAAAATGGTACCATCGAACTGATCTAAAGATGAAGCCGGAAAGTATGCACCGGAACTCCGTAATAAAACAATGTATCCTAGCCGTGTTTGGGCTTATTAGAATTGTCATGAGATGCACTCGGGTTATAAATGGTTATTAACCGATTTTTATTAACTTTGCTTGGGTAGTTTTTTAGAGTTAGCTTCGATAATATAATACGTATTTAATCCACTTCTTGTATCTTGTGTCCCTGTTGTTTGTGCGGTGTAGCAAGTAGTGTTAATCGAATTGTTGTGGGGTAGGTACAGTAACTAAAAATTAAAAACTTTTTATCAAAAAAAAAAATGAAACCGACTTCAAAAATAAAAAAAACTACAAAGTGAAAAATAACTTTTATTTCGGAAGTCGTTGGTAAAAAACTAAAATACAGATTCAAAGACACCGACTTCCGAAATTAAAGTTATTTTTCACTTTGTAGTGTTTTTTTTGGAAGTCGGTTTTTTTTTTTTTTTTTTTTTTGTTATAAAGTTCTTTTTTTTTTTAATCTCCCCAGCACAACTTTTCTACCTTAGTCTCGCGTATTATTTTGTTTACCTTTTCCTGGAATGTCAAAGTATCAAAAAATAAATATGAAACACGTAAGTTATCACAGAAAATTCCCTACATCTAAGAGTCGGTAACATTAACATCCCAAGAGAATTGTAAGCGATCGTGAGGAAAACAGGTTATTATTGAGATGGGATACCGCGGGTCAACAACCCTCCTCTAATTATGGGCTTTAAAGGTTTAAAAGGTCTCTGGCTAAAAATAGAGTACCCCGCAAATTGCTGTGGGTGTGTATAGGGGATAGTAATCAGGTAGTCGTACTGGGTATATTAAGGCGGTATGACCCGCAGAGACCGCGTGTGGAGGATGGAAGCCACTAGATCCTAAATTACTAAATAAAATAAAGACTTTAATGATAATATTTTATCCTTACTATACGTTTTACAAGGTTTTCCTAACAAGTCATCGTTTTAAAAAAAAAATCTTTATATTGACAAAAAAAAAAAGTTAAAAATACATACTGCCAATACTAATATTAAAATGAGGTTGGTCGGTCCACAACACCGCGCTTACTAGTTTTTAGTGCCTATTTGGCACAGCCGTGAGGCACACAATACTGTTTTAATTTTTTTTGTTTTTGTAAGTATGAATATTTACTTTCTTTCTTTTATAAAATTCTGAAAAAATAAAATAAAAAAATATATCTTATTTAAGGATCTGGCGGACAAGCAATCGCTTTTAATAACACGCTTTTAATAATTTTGAAGGATATAAAAATAAAAAAATACAAAGTTACTCCCTTTCGTAATGTTTAATCAATCTCATAGCTACAAAACAGAAGTCTTTTCTTATTTTTTACATAAATGAAAAGGTAGTAAGATTGTTTAGCAAATATTTAATTTGCGGAGTTTTTTTGGATAAAAATTATATGTATATGTTTTTAAGTACTTCGTTAAAACGGCTTATTCCACTAATCCCCCCTGAGAGAATGCCCCTCAGTGGGGAAAACTGAACCCTAATGTAAAAAAAATCATTCACGGGGCGTCTTCAATTTTAGTTTTCCCCCCTATTCGGGATTATCAGGGGTGAATTCTAGACTGTTTTTTATAGATTCCACTTTTCCTCCTAAGGGGGATTTTCAGGGGGGATTTGTGGAATAAGTCGTTAAAACTACTACCACTAAAAAAGTAGTTATAACGAAGTAGGTACTTAATCATTATCTAGTACAGAAATGCTTCTAAAGGAGATTGAACCTTCAGTCATCTGGCGTATTAGTGCTCGTGAACTTAATCTAGACAAAAGGACCAGAAACATCTTGTTCAACAATTAACTTCAATAACTGCTGTTAATTCTGGTTCTAACTAAGTAGAATTCTCATGAATCTATTCCTTTATAGTGGAATATTAAATCACGACACCAAATGAAGTCACGTCGCTTTGGCAGTCAAAAGTTACTATCTTGAAACTATCACTGCACTGAATTTGCATTCCACCTAGCACTTCTTAATTACAATCGGTTAACTTGGCGTGTGGGCGGAGTTCCGATGTTTCCCGAAGTATTCCGAAGTGCAACTGTCAAACGATGGAGTTAGATTGCGGCTTATCGAATGTAGGACTGAACGGTTTTAAACGAAGGTTAAATTATCTAATCCTGTAAAGTTAAATGTGTTCTAGTTATGACTTTCAGAGTCGAGCTTAGTGAGCTTACATAGGTAAGCTCTGTTAAGATAAGTAAACGAGAATTTGTTGCAGGTTTTCATACTTCTGTGACTATAAATTCAAAGATGCGATTTTTTTTTTTTAAACAAAAAACGTAGATCTTGAAAAATAGGACATCATTTGATAATAAGTTCTCTGATGTAACAAGAATATGTTTATTTCTGAGATAAATTCTTTTTAGAAAACAAAGGAAATCAAGGACCTCTGATGACTATTTATAAATTAAATTTATACTGCTTTAATAACAGTAATTTCTGTTATGATATCAATTTCGTCTTAATTATAAGCAATAAAAGCTGTAATTCTGTGCTAGAATAAATAAGTTAGAGACAGCGACTCCATTTAACAAAAGGCCCATATAAAGTTGGGTTTTCAAAGTAAATAATATAAGTCTGTTGTTAGGATGATTTATAAGTTTTACTTAAAAGTATAGCCCATTGTTTAAGCACTTTATTTATTGGGAAATAGTCACGTATATTCTTTTAAGGTGACGATAACCGACTTTTAATGATTTTATACTGAAGATCACGTCTAAACGAGTAGTGTTAATGATTTGGAAAAAAATATATGTTATATTAGAGCATTTTCTTAATAACTTAATATGTGCATATTTTAGATTATGTTTGTATTACACAGTGAAATTAATTTGTAAAGTTATGTCTAACGCGGATTAAAAACTGAGAATCACGCAAAATCTATCAAGTGTATTTTTCTGAAACCTTCACCTTTTTAAAGATAATTTAATTATTGATCTTTTGGTATACATGTTTTATTAAAATACCTTTTGTTTTATGTGTAATAAATTAATAATGCGTCTTATTTGGGACAACGCTCCTGGATGGGCGAGTCCTATTACTGGCTGGACGTACGAGGCGTTGCGTGAGCTCAGTACAGAACACGCAAGCTAACCACTTAAGGTCACTGGCATACATCTGGGCCATAAGTGGCAGTAGGCAGGGCACATTGCTCGCAGAACAGATGACCGATAGGGCCGAAAGGTTCCGGAGTGACAGACATAGCGTTTGAAGGCCTCCCATAAGGTGGACCGATGGCCTTGTGAAGGCCGGAGAAATCCGCTGGATGCGGGAAGCATAAAACCGATTGAAGTGGCGGTCCTTGGGAGAGGCCTATGTCCAGCAGTGGACGTTTTTCGGCTGAAATGATGATGATGATGATTCTCCGCTTTGGGGCAAGCAAAGGTAAGCCGAACGATTTACGTGTAAAGGCTATACGAACAGGTGCGACACGCGACGCAATACAAAGGCACCGCATTTTGCGCGACGAGCGGTGCCTTTGTGTCGCGTCGCGTGTCGCACCTTTAGCCGGAAATTGCCGAGAAGTGATAATACAACAGTGACTGCCTAGCAACACGTTGGTTCCAGGATCTCCTATTATTTAATCCCTATTAACAATGTTTATGTCCTCACATGGAGACTTTGTATCTGGATATCATTGTACTAGGATCTGGCTGGAAGGGCAGGCTGTGGATGTGGAGCAGATTCGCAGATTATATTCTAACTCTTATCTTGCCCTCTGTGCTCCAAAAAATTCAGCCATAGTGACGTCTGTGCTGTCACCGACGACACCGTAGAAGTGGCGATGTATTTGGCCAATTTTTTTTTTAAATTAATTTTCTTGTCATCATCTCAAAGAAGAAGATTTGACAGGAACATCTGCTACCGTCTTTGCAAATAGGTCTCACTTGCAGACACAAACCACATTGGTCACTACTTCATTTAAGGAACTCCCATCTGATAATCCAAACTGAAAAGCCCATTTTCATCAATAACTGAGACTTTCTCAAACACCTACAATAGGTATTCAAAAACTACCTTCAGAATTTCTCATCCCAGAGCACACATTCAGTCGTCTCGTACCTGCAAGTTCTCGGCCACACAAATGTATCTAGTGTTACAACACTAGATACATTTGTGTATCTAGTGTTACAACACTAGATACATTTGTGTGATTATGCTTCTCCACATCCACGTCTCAGCGCTAGTGGGTAATTCTTCCATTTCGTGCAAACTTGGCGAAAATAAGAGATTTTTTTTTACTTCAAAACTAGAACTTTATTTCTAAAATATGCATAATTCTTTATAATTTTACCAATTAATAGCCAATTGCACACATAAACTTAGAAGTTATAAGGGTTTTAATTTTTTTTTCGAACTGGTAATGACTTTGATAGTGAAGGTAATGACAACAGGGAAGACTATATTACTATCTTCATCAAAGAACTCTTCTATTTCTCGTTTTATTTCATTCTCCTGATCTTCATGTACTTGTTTTTTATTTCTGAATGTAAATGGCATTATTGCTGTCGTTATTCTGTGTTTTTTGAAACTTTCTTTGTCTTTTACAATAACATCACTGAATTTACGTTTATCTGTTTTTCTTAGAGTTTTGAACCCTTCTTTCAGCTGTTTAAAAATAACTTCACCAAATATCAACTTCTTTTTCACTTTTTCTTTTTTGCCTTTATCTATTTTATCCAATAAATTTTCAATTTTCTGTTCAGTTGATGGATTTTCTTTTTTAGCTTTTATATTCTCTCTCCTAAGCCTATCATTTTTTTCAGCTCTCTCTTCTCATTTTGTTCCTTCTGAATTTCTTTTTTCAATATTCCAATTCTTTTAGTATAAATATAACGAATGCGCCGTATTGTTTTTATTCTTTTAACGCAGTTTTCACATTTTTTATTAAATTGATCTCCTTTATTCTTTTTGACTTCGATCTGAGAAGTTGTTGGTCCCTCCAGTGGGTCAACTTCACTAACTTGAGGCACTTGACGATCTATTATTTCATCATCACTGGTAGGTGGAGAATTATCAACAAGCTATGCTCTATTGCTTTTTCTTTTTTCTTCTTTTCTATGTATCGTTGACGATTTTCTCTCCATTGTTTTCTTTTCTGTCTTTGTTGCCGTGGCGTTAAGTCTTTAACTGACTTTATTTTAATCTGTTCTTTGCGTTTCAAATATCGTAACCTTTCTTTTCCTTTTGGAGCAGCATATTTTTCTGGATCTTTTTTTATTTCTTCATACTTTTGTCTTTTATGAAGTCTTTGTTGAGCTAACTTTTCCTCGGTAGTTTTCTTATTCTTCGCCTTCAGTTTCGCCATGATTCTTATTCCTGTAAATAAAACACTGTATTTAATTATCTATTTAACTAAAGAATACTAAGCTTACTTTAAGTTCCCTCTGCCGTGACCTTTATAAATATATATATATATTTATTTTTTTCTATAGAAGTCATAAAGTATGTGCTTATTAAAAAAAGTACACGATAATATCCATAAATATGATAACACCAGTGTTCTTAAGAAAAATCCAACCCACGACACCGCAAATTGTGTACGGTCAGCTGCAAAGAAATCTCACCCCCTAGCAATGACTAAATACATTGCTAGGGGGTGAGATTTCTCTGCAGCTGACTGTACATTTTATTCATTTATTTCCAAAAAAAAATTACTAATTATACACATTTTCTGTGCTGTGTCTTGGGTTAGATTTATCTTAGGAATGCTGGTATATATAATATTTTAAAGCTCCGATTAGCAATTAATGTGCCAAGTACTTGATAAAGAAAATCTGGATAAAGATAAATATTTAGATACATTAACGAACCGCGTAATTGAAACGATTTAAGTACCTACTCAGAGCTTTAAAATTAATATTTAAAAAGTATTTTTTTTTTTTAATAATTTCATCACTACCTTCCGTTTAGGATCATTACCTTCAGTTTCAAAGCTGAAGGTAAAAGAAGGTGATGATGCTGAGGTAATGACATTTTAGGACATTTTAGTCTGTAACCCTATATCCGTAAATACGACAATTATCAAACCAACAAGAACATTAATAATCCTAGTGAGCTTCCTTTTTAAAGATCAAACATAAATAAAATCTTATTACTTACCCCACAATTTAGGCGACGGTAAAGACAAATATTTCGTGACAAAGTAAAATTTCGAGTATTCAATGTTCTATAATTCTCCAACCCAAACGCACAGCCTTCCTCTCCCGTGCCTGTGGCTCAACTGGCTGGCGAGTGAAATGCGGGGCGAGGGGAATAAAACCACAGAGTAACATACACAGATATTTTGTACTTTCAAATTTTGCCGCTGGTAATGATCAATTTTGTGTGACAAAAACTTTTTTTTTCTTTTCAAATTAATTATCCAGTTTAAGTTTGTGAAAAACATGACTACAGATTCTTTGTAATGTATGTAATAATATTTATTCACTTAGTAATTGATTGTAGTAACGCAGCATTAAAATTGAAACACCTATTCGGCAATACTCACGAACGGACACTGAAGGTAGATGATTTTTAGCATATTTTTGTAAAATATTTATTAAACCCATTGGAAATAGCAATTTACGTTACCGTATGGCTATAGTTTAATACTATTATATTTCGTTCTGATAGAAAGCACACACTCAAAGTGATTTTTATTTTTTTTATGACTACAAATAACAAATTTGCACGAACTCGTAGAAGTACCCTAGTGTTGTGCATTATCTTCCAACTTATTTGCTTACTTGTTTGTTCTTTGCTTCAAGGTAAATACTCTGGGTCGGAGTACAGTCTTGTTCACAAGTAGTTTGCTGGGAAAGTCAGAAATTAAACTTAAAAACTTGTTCTCTTGTCGTTAGAAATGTAACTTAACCATAAAGCAAATATTTTAATTAATATTAGTTGTATTCGTATTTTTACAAGGACCGTAAAATATTAATAGATACATAATACTTAAAATTTGAATTACGATCAATTCGAGAACAAATTAACTTTCTCATTATGAGAAATTATTAGAAAAATATCTAAATAATAATCGTAATGTATGAGTGAGCAATGCATAAATAATAGCTTGGAATATATAATTATTGTTTTAGTATTTCCTGTTGTTTACTAGTGCGTAGTGTTTAGTTGTAAATCCACTTTTATTGGCGACGTTACCTATCGACTGTACCGAGTTTCCAAGGAGAGTGTAGCAGTTAGTTTAACTACGTGGGTAGACGCGAAAGATAAACTGTAGTTGTGTATGATCGTGTTTTTATTTAGTCTATCTCGTAATTTTGGATGTTGGAAATAGGTGCATCAGATGCACGACAGCACGATGCACTGTTTACTCGAAAATATAAATGAAAATCTACTTCAAACAAATGACATGGTTGCTACAACTATACGCAAAGTCTCTAATTCAGATAATTTATGTAAACAAAGTAATGTCAAGAAATGTCACTGTCAAAATGACGGGACAGTGGTGCAAAACATTTTATCATTATTTTTTTTTTTTGTAAATAATCGTCTATGAAATTAAAGTGAATTAATTATAACATCTATTCAAACAAAATACCGTTGCCAAACAATGTTTTATGTAGTGTGTCGGAGACACGGCCTATGATCGTCATAATCAGCCCTTTTAAGTCCACTGCTAGACGTAGGCCTCCCAAAATCGAATTCCACTCGAAACAGTTTACAGCCGTTTTCATCCAAAATGTGGCTAGATAAGCTACATACAATATGAATCTATGAATGAGAGTTGTAATATTAGTGTTGTTGAAGATGTAAAAAACGTGAAAATGTTTGGATCTCCTGCATTGTTACCAGTATCATAAAATATTTTATACCAGAAAATCTCGTTTTTTTAATAACTTTGTTTAAAACCGAAAATTTATAAAAATTATTACGGTATGATTATGTTTTCTTTATTATTTCTTAAATACAGTACTTAAAAGAAAATGTAACCTTTTTTTCGCCATTTTGTGTAAACTACCATTACGAAGATATATTTTTTGATATGTTATCCCTTTTGTTTACATAAATTATCTGAATTTGAGACTTTGGGTATAGAGTAACAAATCTTAATACATATCATGTCCACAAAAGCATCCAATAAAGAGTTGAAATTAGAATTGTAGATATACAGTGTGAGTCTTTATAATGTGCACATATCGAAATGAGGGAATCTATGGAATCTATCTATCCACTCAATCTGTGTGGTTCTTTCTTCAAAATACCGTTTCAGACACCAGTCTACATGGTCTTCACATGATTTGACCAAGATTATGTCTGGACTTTAAAAGAGACTGTGACCTCTGAGTTTGTTTCGGTCTTTCTTCTCAGAGTAGTCAGATACGAAATGCCGACCTCATCTGGTTTTAAAATATGATTGACGTGTAAAAGTGTTTCTAAAAACCTACTTACAGAAATAAAATCATTTATCATTTATCATTTATGCTTAATTTTATCTACGGAAAAAATACAAAAAAAAATCTAAATTTATTATTTTAATTTTTATGGAATTTTTATTTCAAAATTTCTCAATGAGACGCCCCCTTATTGAGAAATTTTACAATTATTGTAAAAAAAAAGAAAAGATTTTTGCTAAAAAAACATGTTTATTTTCAATTGAGGGTAGTTTTTTCCCCAATGTTTATTTTATGAGAACGCCTAATTACTTCCAATCATTATGGAGTTTGTTTCATCGTGATCGATCATTAAGTTTAAAAGTTACACCGTTTTGTTTACACTGGGAACAATTTTTTTTAAATTCCATAAAAAATTAAATAAAATATTTAGATTTTTTTTTATATTTTTGCCGTAGATAAAATTAAGCATAGATTCTCTCATTTCGATATGTGCGTATTATAAAGACTCACACTGTATAATGTCAAATAATGAGATGATTAATTGATTATATCAAGGAGGAATGTAAACAATAAAACATCATTATTTGGGAGCAGTTAATAGACAATTACATAATTATTTCGTTAATGAGTTACCAGGAAAGCCACATGTGCAAAGGAATTATTGCCAAACTTTCTTGTCTTCAACGTAGTCTAAAACTTATGATATGCTTTTTTGGTAAGGACACGTCTGATGTCGGTTTTGAATTTTCCATCGCTAAGTTCTGTAACTGACTTTGGCAACATATTATAAAAACGGATACTGTTTATAAGAAATGACTTGCTTGTTTTAGTTCATCTAAATTTGGGTATCACAATCTCATGTCTACTGCGTGCTGTATTTATGTTATGGAAATCGCTTCTTATTTTGAAATGTCCTAAGTATTTGCGAACACACAAAATACTTTCTAAGTTAAAAAGAGAAGGCAGAGTCAGTATATCCATTTCTTTGAATTTGATTCCAAGGGACTAACGGGGACCCATTTGATAGGACGCGCGGATTGCCTTCTTTTGTAAAATTAAAATTGAATCTACGTCAGCTGCCGAACCCCACAGCAGAACGCCATATGACATAATACTGTGGAAGAAGGAAAGTATACTAAGCTGTGGCTATATCAGTCAACTGCCTTATTTTTCGTACTGCATATGCAGCTGAACTTAATCTACCTGAAAGAGTTCTAATATGGGCCCCCATTGCAATTTAGAATCTAAAGTAATTCCTAAAAATACAGTTTGCGTAATTGCATCTAGTTTCTTGCAATCAAGTTTCACACACATTTGACATTTAGTTTGGTTCGCATTAGGTAAACAATTATTAGCTGACCATACTGCTATGCTAACCATTTCGAAAGAATAGTTAGACTATCATTGACATGTCGACGGCTCCTAAGTATACTGAGTCAACTAACAAATTTCGGCAATTGTACTTTTTAGGATATTACAAACAATTAAATCATTTACTATCTACCTGTGTTAAAAAAGTTCATATTATTAGAAGTACAGTTGACTCAGTTTACTTAGGAGCCGTCTATGTAAGACATCCATATCTTTTCTATCTATTAAAAAAATATGTGTAGTGCACTCATCAGCGAATAGAATGATATCCGATAAGTTAGCAATAATGTCAGGAATGTCATGAATTGAAACTAGAAATAGGAAAGGGCCGAGAATTAAACCTCGAGGCATGCCCATTTTAACTAGAAACCCCGAGGACGTTACCCCGTTAACGAGTTATTAGTATGACGAGTAGATCACCCCTTAAAGAATGCAGGCGACCAAATCTTCACCCCGTATTTATCTATCTATACTTCTATATATACTTAATATATAAAGCTGAAGAGTTTGTTTGTTTGTTTGTTTGAACGCGCTAATCTCAGGAACTACTGATTGGAATTAAAAAAATATTTTTTGTTGGATATTCCATTTATTGAGGAATATTATAGGCTATGTGGCGGTATCAACAACGCCACATGCGAACTACGCATCAAAGACCTGACGTCACAAATCCTGCATCGCGCTATCAGAGTTTACCGCGCGACTAGCATATATTTGCTAGTTGCGCGGTATGTCGGGATGTTGTATATACAACATCCCGACATCAACCGTGGGGCAGTTGCCCACCAGACACAATACCCGTCTGGTCGGAGGATCCTCCCTTTACTATAGAGTATGAGTGAACTTTACACCCTGTTCCTCATACCTCTAAATTGGTGACCCCGAACATGGACATTAGCGCAGCCTTCGTGCAACTACTTCAGCGTGACGTCATCCATCACTTCCTCAAGCTTTCGAGCGGCGAGTCACAGCCAGCCAGCACCCACGGCTTCAACGGGTATCCTGACCACCAGCATGCAGCGAACGCGCATACCTGGTCATCACCCTTAGCCTAATCAGCAACCTTGGCACAGCACACTGCACTTTCGGCCGGTCCACAAGCAGAGCCCTTCAACGCTCTCCTGGTCGATGCCAGCAGTCAGCCACAACCCGGCGCTGTACGATGTCCGACTCACTGGATCAACAAACGCAGCGCCACCCCGACTCACTGGGGAATCACCGCAGACAGTTCCGACTCACCATGAACTATGCGGCACCCGGTTCCGACTCACTGGAATCACAACTGGCCCTGGCAAGCATCATATGCACTGACTCAGCCCACTATCGACCTCCGGTTTCCGGAGGGGAGTAATGTGGCGGTATCAACAACGCCACATGCGAACTACGCATCAAAGACCTGACGTCACAAATCCTGCATCGCGCTATCAGAGTTTACCGCGCGACTAGCATATATACAACATCCCGACATCAACCGTGGGGCAGTTGCCCACCAGACACAATACCCGTCTGGTCGGAGGATCCTCCCTTTACTATAGAGTATGAGTGAACTTTACACCCTGTTCCTCATACCTCTAAAGGTTAAAGTAAAGTAACGTTCCCATACTAAAAATATACATTCTAAAATAACTATCAAGCCCCTAGGATATCTTACCCGTGGACAGGCAGCTTCCAGCGCACAAAGTCTTTATTATAAACTTACTTAGTGAAGCCAAGCGTGGATATCTCAATTTCAAAGATAGAGCATAAGCTTTAGAGGTCCCTCTGAAGGACGTTGGAACTGCTATAAAAGCATAAAGGAAGATCGGGGACTTGATGACATTCGGTGCAGCTCGTTAGACTGGTTTATGTATGAAAATGTAATTGGTTTGTTGAAAAGTGTGTTTTTACAGCTTAGAGAATTTTAGTAGCAATCACCTTCTAAATATCTCTGTGTTATTTAATTCGATGGCGAATAATCAGTTAGAAGTGTCTTAAATTGTAAATAAATATAATATTAGTAAATAAAGTGCGGAATTCTGAAACTTCCTAAAAATCCTCTGCAATTTTCCACAGTATGGAAAACATGGAAAAAAAAAAACTCTTCAGTAATTTTTTTTTTTTAGAATACTTTATTCTAAGTTAAATAAAAAATAGAAGCGTATTTCAACGAGAAATTTTGCTTTTCCTTTTCAGCTAAGTTATTAATAAATATTTCAGAATCATATATATATTTTTTATTTTATTTTTATTGTTAACTTGGGTTAATAAATAAGATTTAAAACTATGTTAGTAGCACTTCACTTTGCACTACCTTGAGTATGTGCTGTCAGTGGTACTTGTCCGCGGAAACGACGGAACACCACGTTCTGCGGCCAAAAGTCTTCTTCCATGACGAGGGGCAGATAACAATTCGGTACGTGCACCACGAACGCCTTAAAGCTTTCACCGTATAACTAAGATTGGCATCTACTAAAATGGAAGCAGTAACCATAGCCACCTAGCAACCAGCATTTTGCACACGAGTTAACATAACACATCAATATTCAAGGTACTGAAATCTTAATCAGAGAAGAAATTCAAAATTAACATGATACCACTCTCGTACCCAACACACGTTACATGAAGTAATTAAACTTCAAACGGATAGCACTCATAGCAGCCATTACTTAATGTATATTAAACAGTCTACCTAATTACTTAACACTTGCACAAATTATATTCGAACTCTGTGCAACTTGTACAGTAAGCAAAAGAGATTATTATGCAGTTACCTGCTTATTAATATACCCCCACCCACCCCACATGACACTTATGTAGCCTACTATACGAGATGAGTGTTGTCAACAAAAGCAGTTGTATTTTTAACGTTAGATTCAGCATGATGGCAAGCTCATGAAAGGTCCCTACATCCAGTAAAGGATGGCTGAAGATACAGAAACGTGTGATTGGACGATAAAGGCCTTATTATAAATTATAGAGAGAGAGAGAGAGAGAGAGAGAGAGAGAGAGGAACGAGAGAGAGAGAGAGAAAGAGGAACTAGAGAGAGAGAGGAAGAAGAGAGATAGAGAGGGGGAGTGAGAGAGAGAGGTAGAGTGAGAGAGAGAGAGGAAGAAGAGAGATAGAGATGGACAGTGAGAGAGAGAGAGAGAGAGAGAGGTAGAGTGAGATAGAGAGAGCGAGAATAGAGCTGAGAGAGAGAGAGAGGTAGAGCTCATCACCAACTTTTACCTAATTAATGAATACTACTAAATAACGTAAACGTTTCTCACGTACACAATTTCAATGTCAGTCATCTGCATAGATGTTCCTAATTTGCCTGTACGCTTAACTCTTTAGTCGTATGTACCTACAACAACGATACATATAAGCAATTTTATATAGCTCGGTGCATAACACCACCGCGTCTCCATTTAGTAATTCGCCAGCGCGCAGTGTATATCGTATTATTATAACCCCCGGTTACTGCGCAAGTTGCACCGGATTATTTTAATGAATAGCCCGCTTTGTTCCTCGCGCAGCCAAAGGGTTATTTGAATAAGAAAGTGGAACTTTCGCTGCACCATCACTGGTATTTTCTTTCGTAATTGAATTGGATAGATGAGTGTTTTGTTCCAACGAAATCCTTAAAAGGGAAAATTTTACGTATCCATTCAATTCAAATGTGCACTAAAGTGCATATTTCTATATAAGGAGATATAAAACGGCGGTCTTGGAAGAACTGCAAACAAAAACTTGCGGTTTAGTAAAAAATATACCAGATACTACCAAGCACTAAGTACGCTCATATCCGTTCAAATAAATAAACAATGCATGCAACCTATAATTTAGTTGTTTTATCCGAGTCTAATTATAAACCCATTAAGGATGTTTTTCGACGAGGCCATCTTAACACGTTGGCGGACAGTATTCCTTCACTGGTTGAACGTGTTAGGTCACCACAAAATTTCATACATTGCCTAGAGGCATTGTGTCATATCGCAATATAGGACACACTTTTGTATAATGATTTTTTTAACGTCACGATATGACAGTAAAAAGTTAAAATTCTATCTGTGGTGATACTACAGAATGCCCTTCCTTGTATTAGTATAGAAAAAGAAAATGCCACAAGTCGTACTGATTTTATACAAGTCAAAACTTTGACGTCGACAGGCGTACTGTCGTATAATTTTTTGCAGAGACAACGTCGAGAGACGTTCTGTTCGTCAACGTATTAATGAGCGTGCTCCATACAGGATATGACATCCCACCAATATCCTAATAAATCGATTTACCATCCAGTTCGGCTCATTCCCAAGGACCAAGGACTCCCCAAGGACTCCCCAAATCCCGTGCCCTTGTCCTCAGGCCAGCATCACGACTCCCGCCTAATGACGCGAGATAAGCGAATACACCCTGATTTCCCCTGCGAGCCACACTAAATAGTTGTCAATTTTGACCTTCAAGGACTACTATATCGAACATTAATACGCAACATTGATTGCGACCCCTTGTTCCTTATTCCTTTTTTGTTTTGAGAAATAAAGGTTAAGAGGAAATCTTCTGAAATAACGGTCGACTTTATAGATTTGCCAACACGCTTGTAAATAAATCCGAGGGGTTGCTCAAAAGTGTTCAGTTCTGATTACACTCTTTCGCGGTTATGTTATCTATAATGCTGTGAGGATTCTGATAATTACCAAGCAAAAGTTCAATTAGAGGCTGAGATTCTTCAGTCCTAGAATTCAATGGACGGCTTTCCACCACGGCACCCACACTAGCATCCAATAATTCATAGGGCAGTTAGCGCGTTCTAAATTCCCTATAAATATTGCTCTAACAACTTATAGCTGACTACACCAACAAACAACATCCAACTCGCCCAATTAAATTCCCGTTAATGTATTGACTTATAAAACTCGTCCAGTTATGTGCCCATACCCAATATCATTACTTAGGTACGCAGCTTTAAGATAAACACGTACTTTACAGTCGACTTCGGGACGATTTATGCGAGTTCCATACGTTTCCTCGCAGAAACACACGCATTTATTTTCCTGAAATAACCAAACTGGCACACTTTAATACGGTCATTTGTTGGACGAAAAGAATACGCTTAATGTTCGAAAAACGAAAACTAGAGCTACAAATTGCACGTAATTAAGGCCAGGCGTGCTCCGAGACTATTACAGGGTCAGGGCCGTGCACCTTTGTTCTTGCCTTGCAGTACCCTTCGGCTATCGTGGCTTAAGCACTCTCTATCTAGTTGCACCGCAGGGACGCTGGGGGGAGGGAGCATAGCACAGGATAAGGAGCCCCGCATCGCCCCGAGCTATTCATCCGTCTCGGACTGATAAAAGCCGTGTTTTACCCAAACTATCCTTTTTACTTTGGTTTCAGACAACGAGCTTCAATTTATTTTTATGATTGCTCCTTTGTGCTGCAAAAAGCTAGGAATGATTGATGTGTTTAATACGAGCTGAAAATTGTGCATCGTGCGAGTAATTTATTCATGTTGTAGTGTAGAGCAACGTCTCGTGACGTTACATCAAATGGAATTTAATATATGGGGTTTATGTAAAATGTTGTGGGATATGAGGGCGTGTGATGTGTTGGCACGTTGGCACGCTAGAATGGTTTGAGCGTCGATGATTGATGTGCGGTGGCGGTCGCGACACGCAACCTCTCCGCACCGGCCATAGGGAGCTGAATAAGTTAATAGACGTCGCATTCTCACTATCAGCGTCACCTGTCACTACTCCATACAAGTTTAGACGTGATTAAAAACTTGCCTACTAAATTATTTACGTCAAGCGCTGATTAATTTGACAGGACTAAACTAAAATTTATCTTCTAATAATTTACCTTTTCTTAATGAAATAGAAAGAAAAAGATGTACGGAACTTAAATTTAGTTTAGTTTGTGAACAAGGCAATCGGCACCATTGTTTGATGCTTGTAACTAAAAAGTTCGATTCTCCGCTAAAAGACATCCATCCACCTTTTGTTAAGTTTACGCGAAAACTTCGGTCATATAAAAAGAATAAAATAAAACAAATATTTTATATTTTTCATACCTACACCATATTGTTATTGTTATTATTATGATAAGTAGTTACTTAAGTCAAATTAATTGAATTTTTAATGGTATATATTTTAATGAAATATATCACTAAAATGTAATATTATTAAATTAAATTGATAAGTGTTATTTTTTTATTTTTAATGATAACTGAATAATAATTATATCTTATTTTTAAATTACGATTTACGTACAATATTAATTTCTAATTACTTAATGATTTTAAAGCATGCTACATTTTATTTTTATTTTTTAACTTTGCCCCCACACTAGGAATTTCTCCTGTATCGTGGATGCGTTTACACACATTTAAACTCACATACACAAACAGCCATTTCATACCTACTGTATTATTTTACTGTATTTGTTGTGCCCGACAGTGTCTAGGTGAACTTTGTAACTAATAGTTACAAAGTAACTAATATTATGATCTTGTACACACATGAGATATGCAATAAATATTTGAATTTGAATGTATGAAAAACATAAAATATTTGTTTTGTCACTTTGACTACACCTTTTTTCTTGAAAATCCTGATATCATTTCTATTACCTTCTATAGATACCTGTGGTTCCATTATTATGCCTCGAGGAACTCGACTCGGGCACAGAGATCATGGCCGTACGTACCGCGGTGCGTGTGTTCTTGTTTATATTTAGATTGTCAACATGATATAACAATGGTATTGCACATTAGTATCTATGTATCTAATGCATATTGTGAGACTCCTACAGGGAAAACTCAATATTTGTGTAGAACTAGCAGGTAGCAGGTAGCAGGGAATCATAATGACGGTTTTCTTCAAATCACACCGTGACATGACTTTTGACGTAAACAGGAAAAAAACCTACATTTTTTTTGGAGTTCATCAAAATAAAGTTTATTTTGTAATCCGAAATAACGATCCGATGTCAAACTCTTCAACCTTAATCAAACTTCGTATCGGACTCAATATCCTCACAACATAGGTACATAACCTTGCTGAAGTATAAGTAAACACATATTGGTATAGAAATCCCTCAATTCACAAGGGATCAATTTCTTCAAAACATGTTTACTTATAGTCGTCACAATACATTTACATAAAGGCAAACTTAACAATGCCAGTATTTGTTTGCTTATGTTAAAGTTAACAAAGTCATAGAAGCCCACGCGTTCGCGACTAACTTCGATATATTTTGTTTTCGATTTATATAAGTAACCCAAAACTTATTTGTTTACTACTGCCGGCTTCTAACATGGGGAAGTAGATCAAGTAGATCTATGTATGTATCTATGTATGTAAAATTTAATCTTCACTAAGGTTCAAAGTATCTAACTGTCAAATAGACAACTGGACCTTGACATTTTATGCTGTGCAGGTGACATTCAACTTTAGGGAGGTAGCAATTACGAGGTCGACTATAGGTACTTAGTTTCAATAGCTATTCTTCTTCGTCATTCTCTCTCCCATTGCTTTTTTTCGCCCACTGCACTGCTATGAATCGCGAATTCGCGACACATGACACATAGATATATTATCTCCTCCGGGTGTCGACTGGGCGGTAGGTATATGCTGCCTTCTTAATGACATATGTCTCATGATCTGATAAGAGCGCAGTATCCAAGTTTTTTTTTGTTACAAAGAACGCCAAATGCTGCCAATGACGGTCACGCACGACAATGGTCAAAGATGCCATTTATCACCAATTCTTGGCAGAATATATAATTATTATGGCAATTGCAATACATGGGTTCCTATCGCACTTATAGGTAGAATGCAGATGAAGCTCTGCCCATACTCTTGACGACTGTAACGTCGTACACTTTGACCTTGAGCTACCCTAGCGTAGTACGGAGTTTCAATGAACTGTTACCACTGACTGTCGTGCGGTCTACTGTACCAACGGTAGGTACCTACCAGTAAATAATAATAGAGTATTATTATAAGCTTCAGCTCAACCAAAAAACGAAACAGCCTTAATTTCCGAAACAAGCACCTAGATATTTTTTACCAAGAGATAATCTCTTTTTTGTACCGAAAGTTAAAACCAGTAGCGGAATCGGCGGTTTTACTTTAGGTAACTTGAACCTCACTTAACTCGCTTGAAGAATACTTAAAAATAAGATCCTGTTGACTATTATTATAGTGCCTAAGACGAAATATGGACTTACCATTAATTTATTATCTTAATTTATGTATTAAAACGGACACACTTATAGTAACCGGCATGAGTCGTGAGCACAAACTGACACCCAGTAGGTAAATTTTTAGGTCTCTTTGGCGGAATGAAGAAGCCGGGGGCTTCGAGCTGCATGCGATTGTTTCGTCAGCCGATACTCGTCGTCTATTGGACTCTCGCGTGTCATTTTTACTTAGCCGAAAGTGTACATGCGCGAGCTGAGTGACTTACCCCCACTACTGCCCATCTGTGCTCACGACTCGTGCCGGTTATTATACCTATGTGTTTATTATTCTAGCGTATAGCACTCGTGGGTTGCAGCTGAAAATCAGTGTCAGGTGGAACACCATGACGTGTTGTCATCTGATATTATGCTGACCTGAGGGCGTATTGGCATTATAATAAAAAAAAATCTGTATTTTTTTTTTGTAGTTTTAGGTTGTATTTTTTACTGTAATGCCAATAAACGTATTTTTCTTTATTTCTTTTACTTACAGAATAGCAAATGTTTTATACAATGTGTAGACAAAACTTCGATGGTAAATGAAAACACGTGCAGCAGTATTAATGCATGAGATTATTTTGGATGTATCAAATAAATCCTAGCATCCAAGTTAAACAGTAGTGATGGACCCACAATGGGTTTTGCCAATCTATTACTATCGATAGTTACTAAACTAGATTTAAATATTGAAAAAAAAAAAAAAAATAACACAATCTTGAAAGCAGGATTTTTTTTTTTCTTAAAAGTGATATGCAATAAGTTAAATGGAATAAAACACTAAATGTGATTGTTTTATTTTTAATAAAAGTCAAATTATGTTTAAATCAATTAAATTAGAAATTATACAGACCACAGTACCTATTATTATCAAATTAAAAAATGCTTCAATTTTCATCAGTGTTACAATCATCTGTATCAGTACCTAAGCTACGCTTGTTTTACCTCTCACAGTCTCAAGCTTTTTGCAGTCTGCACGCAATTCAACCAAAGCATAAATAAACCAAACAAGGATTTGGGAAATCCCCGTACGTAAATATAAACTTCAGTGGGTGTTTTTACAATTATTTTGAGACATTTGTGTATTATATAACAAAAAAACAAACGGCATTTCCTTATAAAAAAGAAAATTTCATATCAACTCATATTTAACGGTAACCTTATCATTACTTATATTTTCATACTCTTGAAAAAACACCTGGTCCAGAAAAAAAATGGTATATTTTTCCATGAGTTTTTAAGATTTCTTTATCAAAAAAAAAAAAAAAACAGTTTTTTTACAACAGTAACTCAAGCCTAAACTATTGGATATTTTTTATTGAATTTTCGTATGTAGACTGGAAACGACTTAAGGTATATACCTACGCTGTTTCATTTATTGTATAATTAGGATCAGATTGTAAAGATGGTTTCTATAAAATATTTTCTTTACTGAACTGTGTTCGTGTAGTTGACACTTCATGGTTTTTTTTTTTTTTTTTTCTTTCATAACTTAGCTTAACTTCATTATTCATTTTTTTGCTTTCGTTTTAGCTTTTTTTTTCTTTAGATGGCGTTGGCGTCTCTATTTTTTATAAGTTTATAAATAAATTATTTGTACAGTTTCATACAAAAATTGGATACCAAGTGAATTTTTGTTCAATTTTCCAATCAATTTTCCTGCTAATTAGACAGCATTGAAGTCACCAAAATATCGCTGCAATCTTCTTCTTAAACTTTTTAAATAAAAACCAAAAACATACATCATCATCTCAAGTTTCAGTCACAAATAAGGCGTGTTGCAGAACAACTGAACAACAGTTTATTTACGAGTCCTCAGCGAATGTCAGACTAAAATCAAATAACATCAAAGGGAGCTTCTGTATCGTGTTTCGGTGTGACTAAATGAAACGCGCCGCAGATCACATCGACTCTTGCGCACATCCGGCGCTCACCCTTACAGTGCCCTCGCCCGTCAGCTGGGACTAGGGTGACCATTTCGAAACTTGATAAGTCCTGGCAAATCTTAATATATAAAAAAAAACGGGTTATTTACACCATTTATAACTCAAGCACGGCTGGGCCGATTTTATGATCTTTGATTTGTTCGGTTTTTCTCCGCCCTGAATAGCAGAATAACTATTAAAACATGAGAAAATTTTCCGATATTTTTTTTTTATACCTACACTAAAAACTAAAATAAATTAATTTTCTCATACCTACACTTTTAATGGAACGGTTTTTTTTTTAATGCTATCTGGGGAACGGATTGGGAAACGGGGGAATAAGAAATTTCACGTGGACAAAAGGCTCCTGCAAACGGGCGCGACATAAAGGCACCTCTCGTCGCGCGACACGGTGACTTTGTGTCGCGCACGATTATATCGCGTGTCGCGCCTGTTTGAAGGACCCTAAAGTCGCGGGCAGAAGCTAGTTTAGTATAATACCAGCCTATTACCTAATATCCCACTGCTCGGCAAAGGCGATCATTGCACTGAAGCATTGATCATGCTTACTCAAAAGGGTTGGCGATTTCATGCTTATATTAACTAGTCTAGGTTTCCTCACGATAGAGGGGAGGCAAGTAATAACAGCGGCAGCGATTAGGTTAAGCTACACTTGCCGCGGTTAGTCCGTGGATGGGTGACCATCTTTTCATACCCAGACCCCTCCGTGCCGACGAAATGACAGCCGACGATTGATCCCGGCTGTTATTTGCATTGAAGAAGGAGATTCAATGCTGCATCAACGAAACTCAGCCACATGAATGCCAAAAAGTCTTAGAAAATTTCGACAAAAGAGTGCGTATGTGCATCCAAGCCGTGGAGGCCATTTGCCCAATATGCAAATTTCCCCATATATGACCCTAGTTTATGTACTTTATGATTCAACTAGATCCTGCCCGCGACTTCGTCCGCGTAAAATTTCGGCCCCAAACCTACCCCGTCGTATCGCATCGCCCGCCCGCTCAATTACTTCGTTTTCGCTTAGCGTTCTTTCTGACTTTTTTTCGTTTTGCTCGGCTCTTAAGGGTCGTAGTGATGTTAAATAACCTATATCCTTCCTAAAGAATTGGGCTATCACTAAAATATATTTTTTAATCGAACCAGCAGTTCCTGAGATTAGCGCGTCCAACCAAACAAACAAACAAACTCTACAGCTTTATAATATTAAATATATATTAATATAATATTAAATATTATAGTGTAGATATATCTACAGCCTGCTTCTTAAACAATTGGTTAAATAAAGTGAATGTCAAGTTCCCTATAAATAATGTTGTGTTTCAACAAGGGGCCCTTTCCGGACAAATCCGGATGGATGGTGACCCTATCTGGGACGTGCAGAAATAAGTGAATATCATGTAAAATACGAAGATATGAAATTATGACTATCGGTAGATCTACGGAGTGATATTATCGTATCTATTACACGCTTTTTGTTTTTTGATATGTTCCTTGGTTATTAAGTTTGCTCTGAGTTATCTTTGATTCTTTACCCAGTTATTTTTTTGTCTTTCCTGTTGTGTCAAATGTTTTTTTGGTGTATAACGATATCGGCGATAAGTATACCATGACACTCTACAAAGTGCCCTTAACATAATTGTTATGTCTTTATGCTTCAATGTATATAATGTAACTAACTGTAACTATTAGCTTTTTTTTTTTTTTTTTGAGTTTGGAAATCATCACTTGACCCCTCCCGCTCTGGTTGGAGCGGTAGGGAGTGTCAGACTCTTACTGACTAAAACCCACTCGTGTTCCTTCCTTGGCCCTTTATGTTCAGGGGCAGCGGTTCCCCTTTCGGACAATCCCGCTGACCCGGCAGGAACTGTTAGCCTGCATTATCCCGCTACTAGGCAAAGGCCTTTCCCCATGACTTCTAGCTCTTTCGATCCAGGGCTAATGTGAACCACTGATCGTTTTTTTCTGCAGTTCATCCCGCCATCTTCTACGGGGTCTGCCGCGACGCTTTCTGGCTGTGTCAGGGCTCCACATAGTGGTAATTTTGGCCCACAGCTCATTGGGCATACGGCAGATTTAGCCAGCCCAGTTCCACTTCAGCTCAGCGGCTTTTTGAGCAACGTCAGTAATCTGTGTTTTGGAGCGCAGTGTGGTGTTGCGAATATGGTCTGTCAATTTGACGCCTAGAATACTGCGCTCCATAGCACGTTGGCAAACCCTAAGTTTGGACTTTTGAATGTTTGTCAAAGACCAAGTCTGGGATCTCGGTCTCGCACTAAGCGTTTTCAAACGTCTTTTATAATGCGCACAGCAAATGAGTGGAACTCTCTGCCTGCGTCTGTGTTTCCGAACGCATACAACCCTAATCTATTCAAAGTGAGAGTGAACAGGCTTCTTCTGGGTAAGCTCACGCCATCGTAGACTTTATCTCTGTCACCCAGACCTAGACTAAAGTCAAGAGCAAACCCATAGTAAAATATTTAAGAAATCACTCTGATCCCATATTTAATGATGTTTGACATCAGCTTGGTCTACGACATGTTCATCACCAGTCCAACCTCTAGGCGTGAATCACTGAGTTGGTTTAACATTAGCTCCAGTTCTGCCGCCGTGGAAGAGAATACGACAATGTCGTCAGCGAAGCGGAGATTTTTTATCGCACTCCACAAACTTCAATGCCGCTTCGCTCCCAACGCTATCGCTATCTTTTAAACACTTCTTCGAGAGCGCTGTTTGGGTGAAAGCGGGTCTCCTTGTATGACACCTTTTTCAATACGGAATAATGGTCCGGCTGTTTGTAATCTAATTGAAGCAGTGCTGTGTAGATATACGTTACGAAGTAGGTTGATGTACAATAATGTACTTTTATCTACGCCCATGCTATAAATCCTCTATAAAAGTTTCTGAAACAGTTAGCTTATTACATTAAAACACCCAGTGTCATAGTAATCATAATAGCATCCAAACGGGATTTATAATGTTGTAATGAATTTCATTATGCAACTCCTTTGCTTTTACGAGGATGATGATCCCTTCCTTACTCATCTATTTGATGAGTAAGGAAGGGATCATCATCCTCCCTTCAAATTCTTACTACTCAATTCGTGGTATCTTTATGAATTTCAAAAAAAGAACATTGTCACCGCACGCGCGTTTCACTATACTATACCATAGCGTCGTATCCCGCCATTTTTGTTCGTTATTAGTATTGCAAAAACTGTTTCAGAACCTTTTATAGAGGATTCATGTCATGGGTGTAGATAAAGTCTTGTATGCAACTGTAATAATTAGGTATTAAAACACTCATGTGACTATTATCACACTCGGCTTCGCATCGTGTGATAAACCCGCATTCGTGTTTTAATACCCCTTATTATACAACAGTTGCATAAATAACTATAAAAAAATTCAAGATTGGAAGTTCAAGACTGGGTTTGCAAATACTATCACTTTTTACATTTGATTTATTTCCTTGTTCAAAATCGCTTAATCGTATAACTAAGGGCCTTATCACACTGGCGATTTGCGCACGTTTCCAGCGAGGCGATTGTTAATCGCGCTCGTGTGCGTCGCGAGCACGCCTCGTGTACGCAACGTGTTGGCCGCGTTTGCGGAACGAGAGCGATTGACGTGGTTGTACGAGATAGAGTGAGTACAAGCGAGTTT
The DNA here is from genome assembly GCA_947523025.1 of Dryobota labecula. NCBI lineage: Eukaryota > Metazoa > Arthropoda > Insecta > Lepidoptera > Noctuidae > Dryobota > Dryobota labecula. The sequence goes on from OX383292.1 coordinate 9,668,510, forward strand.
ACATTATTGTAAAATCACGTTTTGCACACGCTGCGCTTTCGCCTCGCTTTGAACTCGCTTACAAAACGCCAGTGTGATAGCGCCCTAAGCAAGAAGAAAGAAAAGTTTTTATTGTGTTTACCAAAACTAAAAAGCCACTAACTGCAGAGTCATGGGGTTAACCAAAGCATTAGCATTATTAGCCTGATGTAATTAATTAGAAATTATGTGAGCACACTCATTGAAATATTATTACAATAACAAAAAGCCTATGACAAAAACTAGCAAAGTCACCGCCACACATTCAATCAATAAAAACGGCATAGTAACAAACCGGATAATTGATGCAAAAAATCTTTTAAAGCCAGCCAAACAAATCTGATAAGAAACTGGTACGGAGGCATCTAACCGTAGCGAGTACTATGCAAGACAAAAAGGCAAGAATGCAAGAGCGAAATCTCAACACTGAAATAAATATAAAACAACCTAGGGAACAAAATAAAAAATACTGGACGCTTGCTCGCGCGACTGTAGAAAACCTTGTTTGAACTTTACATGGTTTTCTATTCACGTAGAAAAGTGAAAGCGAATTCTTTAAGATGTTTTCTTCGTTCGTTCGGTATTTTCAGCAACGACTTAACGCAAATAAAGCTTACGTAAGTATGTTTCTAAATAACTTTCTATGAAAACTTATTATTCTTATTAAGGAATACAACTGTTGAGGAAAATAAAAGTACCTACACAGCTATTTTTGTGACGTTCTATTAGGGTCGTAACTTTCGTCTAAAATATATTATGCTTCAAACAAAGTATCAAGTGAATGATTTTACTGATTTTCTTAAAATATTGTTCTGATACTTTTCTTATCACGTTATTTTATAATTCACTACCTTTTACCCGCCGTTCCGCCCGCGTGGGTGTCGGTTAGCGCGTAAAAAGTAACCTATGTCCTTCTCCATATCCCAGGGCCTCAAGTCTGCTATTACAATAGTGTCAGAATGGTCTCGCCATTGTGAGTATTTGACAGTGTTTGTATGGCAAATCTGTCAAAAACTCACAATGAAGAGACTATTCTGACACTATTGTAATAGCAGACTTGAGGCCCAGGTTATATCTCTGCTAAATTTCATGACGGTCTGTTCAGCGGTTTAGGCGTGAAATCGTTACAGACCGACAGAGTTACATTCACATTTATAATATTAGTATGGATTAGCTTCTGCCCGCGACTTCATCCGCGTGAAAGTTCTTGTTCCCCGTTCCCCAATCCGTTCTCGAGATACCATCATAAAAGCCGTTCCATACAAAATGTATGAGAAAATGAATTTCATCATAAATGTATTTTTTTTTTCGTGATCTTTGATTTGTTGGATTTGTCTCCGCTGCGAACAGAAACACAAAACATGCGACTTTGTATGTGTGTGACTTTTATATATTTAGATTTAACTATTCACAAATTCAAGTAATTATCTATCTGGCATATCCGCACAGTCGTCACGGTCGAACGCTTGTGATGATTAGCACTGAAATCACGAAATGATCCGGTAAGGTAGTTTGATTTCACTGAATATATTAGCGATAGGATCAGAAAACAGTTTTAATGTTAGATTCATAATAACAGCATATCACCACGCCTGTAATCCCCGAAGGGTTGAGCAGTGGGCACCCACATTTCGACAGAAATGTTTAAGGCCCAGATAATGACCAGTGACTTTGTGGTTAGCTTGCGTGTTCTGTACTGAGCTCACGCAACGCATCGTACGTCCAGCCAGTAATAGGACTCGCCCATCTAGGAGCGCTGTCCCAAATAAGACGCATTATTAATGTATTATAATAAAAAATAAAAAATAAATTTTAAAGTAACAAAATCAAATAATTTTCCTTTTTATTAGAAAGCAGTGGAATTTAAAAAAATGTATTTTGATAATAAATACAGGAATTGTTTCATCTCAACAATTTGGAAGTGATTTGGTGTTTTTTTTTTTTTTTTTTTTTTGCTTTAATATGCACCCGGAACACACTTCATTCGTCATCATTTCAGCCGAAAGACGTCCACTGCTGGACATAAGCCTCTCCCAATTGAGGGGGTTTACCATAATCGCCACGCTTGGTAGGCGGGTTGGTGATCGCAGTATGGTGTTAAAAATGCATAGAGAACGCTGCTGCCCATTCTCTAGTAAGTCCCTTAGTCGCCTTTTACGACACCCACGGGAGGAAATGGGGTGGTGCTATTCTTTACGTCAATACACTTGGTACCACATAATCACACAATTTTCAATATTGAAAAAAAGTTTTCGATAAAAAAATATGGCTTAAAAAAATTACGTAGGTATACAAAAAGTATAATTTGCCAGTATAAGCTGACCTGTCATTGTACGGAAATCCTTTACAATGCGAGATCAGCCTAAACTGGAAATGTATAGCTTGATTTGTAGTCGTGTGTACCATATCATATAGATTACTAACAATGTTTGCAGATGTAATTTCTCTGTAAATGCCGACGCAAAGTTGCTTCATCTACATACATTTTTCGAAATTTTTTCGAGAGAGCAGCCTTAAGTCACATGTAAGGGGACAAGCCTATTGCTATCAACCAGGCACAAATCTGGACTCCGGTTTATTACTGAGCACATTACACATTGCCCGACCCGGGATTCAAAACCAGAAAATTTATAATACGACGGGTCCTACGTAGACTGGTGCAACCCGCAAAATGACGAAAACTGTTTTTTTGCATAAAATGTCTTAAAATAACCTATATTTTGTGGTCTGTAAAATTTATATTCAAATATCAATTAGTTTCGAAGATACAAACATGTAAACAGTGACATTATTTTAAGCCAAACAACTGTCAACACTGGTGTAAGTTACTTGCACCAATGTAGGTATTAGTTTGTTATTGATTAGTTTGAGAATTTATATAGAAAACATTAATTTACTACACTTACATGTACATTTGCATTTTTTTAATAATAATGTCGGAAATACTGATTAAATAATTAGCAGGTACGTAGGTAACTAATTAATTAAGTTGAGAATATTTTTTTTTTTTTGTCTTTTTTATTATTATAGCAGTAAAGTGGTTGATAATAATGCCATTTTCTTGGAATAAACCTTAATTTTTTTTTCTATTTATCATAAAAATAATCATATTTATTAGCAGAGTAATACAAAGATAACTGGCACAAGTAGTTTTTGAATACTTAGTAAACTGGTGCAAGGGTTCAAATTCAATAAAAAAATGTTTTTATTTTTACAAGCTTTGATAATTTATTAATGTACCTAAAAATGTATCTTAAATAAATTGTTATCCTTCCTTGTTCCTTTATTTGCAAAACAGCCAGTATACTGTAAACTGGTACAAGTGTTCGCTTATACCAGTTTACTTGTTTTAACACATTAAGAAAAATAAGCTACATAAATGCATGTCACCCTATTTTCTAAAGTACAAAAATATTCTGAAATTTAATTATAAAATAACATGTCAAAATTTCAAATATTTCCGTTTAGTAATGTCAAGGTTACAAGCTTTAGAACCTTTGAATTGCTCTCCTGTAAACTTGGGTTTTTGCAGTTACACTAATTTACGTAGGACCCGTCGAATAGACGTTTGTATATACGCAACATGCAAGCGCGCGCGCAATTTGCGGGCGGCCATTGCGACTAGCTGCTACACTAACCTCTTTGTTCCCCCTTTCGCTATTTAAATTTAGAGCGAGCACTCCAATAAAACTTCACAATTCGCGAGTGAGCCAAATACTTAACATCTCACATACATACGTAATGCATACTTCACTTTCCTTTGAGCTTTCTTCGTGAGATGAAAATTACCTTAGCTATGCAACTTTTATATACTTACCTATGCATTTTCAGAAAAGTTCATCAGAGACGTAGCAAGAACGAATGTAACTCGTAAAATCTTAGACGTCCTACACACTTGTTCGAGGCGGAAAAATTCGGCACCAGTCGGCACAGCCGGGCGGCAAAATTTATATTTAAAATTGGATTTTGCTCTTCGGCTGTGCCTGTGCCGGTAACCCGATACACCCGATACCGATCGAGGTAGACTCTCCATACCCGATGACGCCACTATTCTCCTCAGGACTCTTCCTCCACTAGCACAGTTCGAAAATACACACACCGACTGCTGTCCTTCCGTTCTCGACGCCGAGGCTCGCTGCGACGTCCTCATCCATTCCCGGGCCAACCCTTGCTCGAGCCAGCCCGCCCCGCTAAGTCTATAGCTTTAAATTCGGCCCCTAATATCCATCCTGGCCCTTTCTGTTCTGCCCCAGCGACACCCTAAGCCGAGGTCCGTACCCCACACAGGGTGCCCTTAGCGTGTAGTCGCTTAGTTGATAAGTTTTTTGCCCTGGCTGGAGCCCTTAATTTATTAAGGCTCCCACAGGAAAGTCCGGTTAAACAGACGACAACCTCCTAGATTTTCCTGCGACATTATAAAAACAAAGAACATGAAAAAGTGTGTAGCACACCTTTAAGAAAATTCCGCGAACATCATCTACAGGTCTTTCCTATTATTTAATAACAGTTGTTGTTAACAGTTAGTAAAGTACATATTATTTATTAAGATGAAGTTCGTTGCGTAGGGGATTTTTCTTGCCAAGTTGTAATGAAAAGCCATAAAAAATATTTAATGGCAATTTTATGAACGTTGGCACATTACGGCGGTTTTAGAGCTAAGTAATTTTAATATTATTATTACTAATTTTCTTAAGATTATTACATTTTCACATTAGTGCTTAACGCGACTGATTTGCGTGAGAAAACGAAATGAAATAAATGTCAGACCACCCAGGGTTCTATTCTAGTGATCTTTATAACATGATCGTTAGCTTTAAGCGCACGATATTGCTCGCAACTTTTGCCCTGATATTTAATTTCCATATGTGAAACTAAACAGTTCATCTACATACATAAAATACTAACGATTCAGTCTCTATTCTAGTGCTGAACGTTTAATCCTAGTGTTTTTCCAGGCTGTCAATATTTTTCTACTGAAACTGTTGTTTTCCGCTATTAAGACGTAGATATATGCCAGTGACCTTGAGTGGTTAGCTTGCGTGTTCTGTACTGAGCGCAAGCAACACCTCGTACGTACAGCCAGTAATAGGACTCGCCCATCCAGGAGCGCTGTCCCAAACAAGACGCATTATTAATTTATTATAAATAAAACAAAAGGTATTTTAATAAAAAAAACGTATACTAAAAGATCAATAATTAAATTATCATTAAAAAGATGAAGGTTTGGCTTGATAGATTTTGCGTGATTCTCAGTTTTTTATCTGCGTTAGACATAACTTTAAAAATTAATTTCACTACGTAATATAAACATAATCTGAAATATTCATATATTAAGTTATTAAAAAAATTCTGTAATTTAACATAATATATTTTTCGAGATCATTAACACTACTCGTTTAGACGTGATCTTCGGTATAATATCATTAAAACTCGGTTATCGCCGCCTTAAGTGCGAACAATGCTGTTCATGTACCGCGAGTATCAGCTTTCAACAAACTATGACATTGCCAAATCCAAAACTATAGGTAATAGCGAAAAATACTTAAAGGAGTCTTTGGGCCGATTTTAATGAAAACTAAAACTGCCACATTCGATTTTTGAAAAACCTTTTTCTCTAGCTAGAAATCGAAACAGTTGATTAAAAAAAAAAAACAACATGTATTATATCGGACGGTGCAATACTCGTAGCACCGTCCGATGGTGTCGATAATAAATATTCGGAAACAGTGTCCGAATCCATTTTTCTTTTTTTGTGACATGTGTAGATTAACCTTTGATCAATCTGTGCAGCTGTTATCACATAGCCACGAAGCCCAGCCACAGTAGTTAGTACCCAATATATTCTTTGAACTTTTCCTATACTTAAAGACAATTTTTATTTAAATTTAAATATATTTTTCCCCTCTCAACAGAGAGAAGCAACTAGATTTGCTTCAAATGAAATCTATCTATAGGGTGTATCTATTCATACACAAAATATTTTAAGAGAAACATCTATAGGTGGTACAAAAAAGGCTTGCAGCGAAAAGAAAAATTGTGTTTTATATTTTTACACAATTATTATAATTTAAAATTACTTGAGACATTTAGCAAAAAAAAACCCTTTACTTACTTTTTTTTATTCCTTGAATGACCCGCCCGGACGCGGCGACGGTCGCGGTGGCGGCACGAGCGCGGTGCCTTTTGATAATTAATCATCAATTATCAAGTAATTTTAAATTATTATAATATTAATTTTTTAAATAATATTCTCAGATAAAAAATAAAAATCTTTTCCATGGCTTCATTACCACCTATAGAAAATATTTCGTGTTTGAATAGATACACCCTATATAATAAAAATGAATTGACGTTTGTTACTGTCACAAAAACTCGAGAACGGCTGAACCAAATTGAATAATTATTTTTTGTGTGTGCTCGTTATTGTTAGGACAAGGTTTGTATTTAAATATATTTTTTTTAAATATATTTTTATACGTTCAGTTTTCAGAAAGGAGTTGTTAAATTCAAACAGACCATACGTCATAATGTCAATGTTGTATGCGCCCGGGAAGGCTTTAGGTAGGGTAGGGTAGGTAGGGTAAGGTATCTACCTTACCCTACCTACTAACTAACCTTAACCCAACTTACCCTACCTGTCTAGGTAGGGTAAGTTGGGTTGAGGGTAGATAGTTAGTGCTACCCATGCGAAGCCGGGCCGGGTAAAGCTAGTTAATAATAACTAAACTCCAGCTAACTTACAAGTGAATCTTTAAACCCCTTAAACGGTTATTCGGCTCGAATTAATATTTTTATTTACTAGAAACTCACCGCTTTTACTAGCATCTCAAGGATTTCATTGGCATTAGGCGGTTAAGTTTAATGGGGAGTTAAAAAAAAATTAGTGATGTATCTCTTTAAAAATAAAATTGAGTTTAGTTTCAACATTTAATAAAAGAAGAAAGCTATCTGCAGCTTTTAAAAGCGTAGCAAAGCAGTTGTTGCAAAAGCTGCAATTAAATTACAAGATAGAATTTAATAATAATAATAATAATTTAAAATTATTATTATTATAGTCATTAATCATTATAATAATAATAATTTAACATTATTATTATTATAATGATTTATTTATAATATTTTTTAATTTTTTTATTTCTATGCCAGTAGACATAGTCAGCAGACTACCTGCAGTCTTGTCTCTCCTTCTCCCTTGATCCATCCAAATATTGTCATTAAATTAAAAGATCACGCGTGAACTGAGGGACCACACTGGGAATTTTCACAATGAAAATCCTAGGATTTAATAGTAGACTTAAAACAATTGTAGAAGGAATCTGGGAATTTGTAAGCAAAACCAAAAACAAACCTTCAATATTTCGTTGCTATATAGATTGTATCTATTCAAACACGAAATATTTCAAGAGATACATCTCTAAGTGGTAAAGAAGCCATGGAAATGTTTTTTTTTTAAATTATTTGATATGATGATTAATTATCAAAATTCAAAAATTTCGCTGCTATGGCTTTTTACTACCTATAAATGTTTCTCTTAAAATATTTCGTGTATGAATAGATACACCTTATATACATTTAGAGCATTAAATTTAGATATTTTTTTATTTTTGTATGAAAGTCTGATGAATTAAAATCTAATGAAATATTAAAAGGCCTGAGAGGTTGTTAGAGATTCATCAATAACCCTGTATAATATAGAGTATTCTATATACCTATCTATTCAACAAAAAGATAAATACCCGACGAAACTTTTAACAATTTTTTAAAAGATCCAATTTCCTTTAGGAATTTTATAATTAAAATTGTTTTGGTGCGCGCCAAAATATTGTCCAACAGATAATAAATCTTCGCAGAAAGTTGCAAGAGAAAGTGATGAAACAAACGAACTAATACTTTATCACTTGGAGTTTCAGTTTAAAACATGTCGTTGATATAAATCGTAATTCAGAAACTTTTCCAATCCGCTAATGTGTTTGCTCACAGTGGCTTTGCATTAACTTTGAGTCTTACTTAACTTATGTAAACTGGCTTGGGAGTATAATAACACATTATGAAAACTACATAGGTAAAAATAATTACGTAGTTCAGGTATAAATACCTATGTAGTTGTTGTTTTTATACATTTACTAGCTTTTGCCCGCGGCTCCGCCCGCGTGGATGTCGGTTATCGCGTAAAAAAGTAGCCTATGTCCTTCTCCATATCCCAGGCTATATCTCTGTCAAATTTTATGACGATCGGTTCAGCGGTTTAGGCGTGAAAACGTAACAGATATACAGGCAGCCAGACAGACAGAGTTACTTTCACATTTATAATATTAGTATGGAAGTATGGATGTATATCAATTCAGCCTATTGCAGTCCACTGCTGGACATAGGCTTCTCCCACGCTGCTGAACAACATCCTGTCCTCCACCTTCCGCATCCAGTTTGACCGAGCCACCTTTTTAAGGTCATCGGTCCATCTAGCTTGGGGGCGTCTCACACTACGCTTGCCGATACATATATGTATGTAACTATAAAGCCGCGTTTCCACTAGGCAACAATTGACGCGCAACATGTTAACGCGTCAACAATGTAGGTATTAGTTTGTTATTGATTAGTTTGAGAATTTATATAGAAAACATTAATTTACTACACTTACATGTACATTTGCATTTTTTTAATAATAATGTCGGAAATACTGATTAAATAATTAGCAGGTACGTAGGTAACTAATTAATTAAGTTGAGAATATTTTTTTTTTTTGTCTTTTTTATTATTATAGCAGTAAAGTGGTTGATAATAATGCCATTTTCTTGGAATAAACCTTAATTTTTTTTTCTATTTATCATAAAAATAATCATATTTATTAGCAGAGTAATACAAAGATAACTGGCACAAGTAGTTTTTGAATACTTAGTAAACTGGTGCAAGGGTTCAAATTCAATAAAAAAATGTTTTTATTTTTACAAGCTTTGATAATTTATTAATGTACCTAAAAATGTATCTTAAATAAATTGTTATCCTTCCTTGTTCCTTTATTTGCAAAACAGCCAGTATACTGTAAACTGGTACAAGTGTTCGCTTATACCAGTTTACTTGTTTTAACACATTAAGAAAAATAAGCTACATAAATGCATGTCACCCTATTTTCTAAAGTACAAAAATATTCTGAAATTTAATTATAAAATAACATGTCAAAATTTCAAATATTTCCGTTTAGTAATGTCAAGGTTACAAGCTTTAGAACCTTTGAATTGCTCTCCTGTAAACTTGGGTTTTTGCAGTTACACTAATTTACGTAGGACCCGTCGAATAGACGTTTGTATATACGCAACATGCAAGCGCGCGCGCAATTTGCGGGCGGCCATTGCGACTAGCTGCTACACTAACCTCTTTGTTCCCCCTTTCGCTATTTAAATTTAGAGCGAGCACTCCAATAAAACTTCACAATTCGCGAGTGAGCCAAATACTTAACATCTCACATACATACGTAATGCATACTTCACTTTCCTTTGAGCTTTCTTCGTGAGATGAAAATTACCTTAGCTATGCAACTTTTATATACTTACCTATGCATTTTCAGAAAAGTTCATCAGAGACGTAGCAAGAACGAATGTAACTCGTAAAATCTTAGACGTCCAACACACTTGTTCGAGTCGGAAAAATTCGGCACCAGTCGGCACAGCCGGGCGGCAAAATTTATATTTAAAATTGGATTTTGCTCTTCGGCTGTGCCTGTGCCGGTAACCCGATACACCCGATACCGATCGAGGTAGACTCTCCATACCCGATGACGCCACTATTCTCCTCAGGACTCTTCCTCCACTAGCACAGTTCGAAAATACACACACCGACTGCTGTCCTTCCGTTCTCGACGCCGAGGCTCGCTGCGACGTCCTCATCCATTCCCGGGCCAACCCTTGCTCGAGCCAGCCCGCCCCGCTAAGTCTATAGCTTTAAATTCGGCCCCTAATATCCATCCTGGCCCTTTCTGTTCTGCCCCAGCGACACCCTAAGCCGAGGTCCGTACCCCACACAGGGTGCCCTTAGCGTGTAGTCGCTTAGTTGATAAGTTTTTTGCCCTGGCTGGAGCCCTTAATTTATTAAGGCTCCCACAGGAAAGTCCGGTTAAACAGACGACAACCTCCTAGATTTTCCTGCGACATTATAAAAACAAAGAACATGAAAAAGTGTGTAGCACACCTTTAAGAAAATTCCGCGAACATCATCTACAGGTCTTTCCTATTATTTAATAACAGTTGTTGTTAACAGTTAGTAAAGTACATATTATTTATTAAGATGAAGTTCGTTGCGTAGGGGATTTTTCTTGCCAAGTTGTAATGAAAAGCCATAAAAAATATTTAATGGCAATTTTATGAACGTTGGCACATTACGGCGGTTTTAGAGCTAAGTAATTTTAATATTATTATTACTAATTTTCTTAAGATTATTACATTTTCACATTAGTGCTTAACGCGACTGATTTGCGTGAGAAAACGAAATGAAATAAATGTCAGACCACCCAGGGTTCTATTCTAGTGATCTTTATAACATGATCGTTAGCTTTAAGCGCACGATATTGCTCGCAACTTTTGCCCTGATATTTAATTTCCATATGTGAAACTAAACAGTTCATCTACATACATAAAATACTAACGATTCAGTCTCTATTCTAGTGCTGAACGTTTAATCCTAGTGTTTTTCCAGGCTGTCAATATTTTTCTACTGAAACTGTTGTTTTCCGCTATTAAGACGTAGATATATGCCAGTGACCTTGAGTGGTTAGCTTGCGTGTTCTGTACTGAGCGCAAGCAACACCTCGTACGTACAGCCAGTAATAGGACTCGCCCATCCAGGAGCGCTGTCCCAAACAAGACGCATTATTAATTTATTATAAATAAAACAAAAGGTATTTTAATAAAAAAAACGTATACTAAAAGATCAATAATTAAATTATCATTAAAAAGATGAAGGTTTGGCTTGATAGATTTTGCGTGATTCTCAGTTTTTTATCTGCGTTAGACATAACTTTAAAAATTAATTTCACTACGTAATATAAACATAATCTGAAATATTCATATATTAAGTTATTAAAAAAATTCTGTAATTTAACATAATATATTTTTCGAGATCATTAACACTACTCGTTTAGACGTGATCTTCGGTATAATATCATTAAAACTCGGTTATCGCCGCCTTAAGTGCGAACAATGCTGTTCATGTACCGCGAGTATCAGCTTTCAACAAACTATGACATTGCCAAATCCAAAACTATAGGTAATAGCGAAAAATACTTAAAGGAGTCTTTGGGCCGATTTTAATGAAAACTAAAACTGCCACATTCGATTTTTGAAAAACCTTTTTCTCTAGCTAGAAATCGAAACAGTTGATTAAAAAAAAAAAACAACATGTATTATATCGGACGGTGCAATACTCGTAGCACCGTCCGATGGTGTCGATAATAAATATTCGGAAACAGTGTCCGAATCCATTTTTCTTTTTTTGTGACATGTGTAGATTAACCTTTGATCAATCTGTGCAGCTGTTATCACATAGCCACGAAGCCCAGCCACAGTAGTTAGTACCCAATATATTCTTTGAACTTTTCCTATACTTAAAGACAATTTTTATTTAAATTTAAATATATTTTTCCCCTCTCAACAGAGAGAAGCAACTAGATTTGCTTCAAATGAAATCTATCTATAGGGTGTATCTATTCATACACAAAATATTTTAAGAGAAACATCTATAGGTGGTAAAAAAAAGGCTTGCAGCGAAAAGAAAAATTGTGTTTTATATTTTTACACAATTATTATAATTTAAAATTACTTGAGACATTTAGCAAAAAAAAACCCTTTACTTACTTTTTTTTATTCCTTGAATGACCCGCCCGGACGCGGCGACGGTCGCGGTGGCGGCACGAGCGCGGTGCCTTTTGATAATTAATCATCAATTATCAAGTAATTTTAAATTATTATAATATTAATTTTTTAAATAATATTCTCAGATAAAAAATAAAAATCTTTTCCATGGCTTCATTACCACCTATAGAAAATATTTCGTGTTTGAATAGATACACCCTATATAATAAAAATGAATTGACGTTTGTTACTGTCACAAAAACTCGAGAACGGCTGAACCAAATTGAATAATTATTTTTTGTGTGTGCTCGTTATTGTTAGGACAAGGTTTGTATTTAAATATATTTTTTTTAAATATATTTTTATACGTTCAGTTTTCAGAAAGGAGTTGTTAAATTCAAACAGACCATACGTCATAATGTCAATGTTGTATGCGCCCGGGAAGGCTTTAGGTAGGGTAGGGTAGGTAGGGTAAGGTATCTACCTTACCCTACCTACTAACTAACCTTAACCCAACTTACCCTACCTGTCTAGGTAGGGTAAGTTGGGTTGAGGGTAGATAGTTAGTGCTACCCATGCGAAGCCGGGCCGGGTAAAGCTAGTTAATAATAACTAAACTCCAGCTAACTTACAAGTGAATCTTTAAACCCCTTAAACGGTTATTCGGCTCGAATTAATATTTTTATTTACTAGAAACTCACCGCTTTTACTAGCATCTCAAGGATTTCATTGGCATTAGGCGGTTAAGTTTAATGGGGAGTTAAAAAAAAATTAGTGATGTATCTCTTTAAAAATAAAATTGAGTTTAGTTTCAACATTTAATAAAAGAAGAAAGCTATCTGCAGCTTTTAAAAGCGTAGCAAAGCAGTTGTTGCAAAAGCTGCAATTAAATTACAAGATAGAATTTAATAATAATAATAATAATTTAAAATTATTATTATTATAGTCATTAATCATTATAATAATAATAATTTAACATTATTATTATTATAATGATTTATTTATAATATTTTTTAATTTTTTTATTTCTATGCCAGTAGACATAGTCAGCAGACTACCTGCAGTCTTGTCTCTCCTTCTCCCTTGATCCATCCAAATATTGTCATTAAATTAAAAGATCACGCGTGAACTGAGGGACCACACTGGGAATTTTCACAATGAAAATCCTAGGATTTAATAGTAGACTTAAAACAATTGTAGAAGGAATCTGGGAATTTGTAAGCAAAACCAAAAACAAACCTTCAATATTTCGTTGCTATATAGATTGTATCTATTCAAACACGAAATATTTCAAGAGATACATCTCTAAGTGGTAAAGAAGCCATGGAAATGTTTTTTTTTTTAATTATTTGATATGATGATTAATTATCAAAATTCAAAAATTTCGCTGCTATGGCTTTTTACTACCTATAAATGTTTCTCTTAAAATATTTCGTGTATGAATAGATACACCTTATATACATTTAGAGCATTAAATTTAGATATTTTTTTATTTTTGTATGAAAGTCTGATGAATTAAAATCTAATGAAATATTAAAAGGCCTGAGAGGTTGTTAGAGATTCATCAATAACCCTGTATAATATAGAGTATTCTATATACCTATCTATTCAACAAAAAGATAAATACCCGACGAAACTTTTAACAATTTTTTAAAAGATCCAATTTCCTTTAGGAATTTTATAATTAAAATTGTTTTGGTGCGCGCCAAAATATTGTCCAACAGATAATAAATCTTCGCAGAAAGTTGCAAGAGAAAGTGATGAAACAAACGAACTAATACTTTATCACTTGGAGTTTCAGTTTAAAACATGTCGTTGATATAAATCGTAATTCAGAAACTTTTCCAATCCGCTAATGTGTTTGCTCACAGTGGCTTTGCATTAACTTTGAGTCTTACTTAACTTATGTAAACTGGCTTGGGAGTATAATAACACATTATGAAAACTACATAGGTAAAAATAATTACGTAGTTCAGGTATAAATACCTATGTAGTTGTTGTTTTTATACATTTACTAGCTTTTGCCCGCGGCTCCGCCCGCGTGGATGTCGGTTATCGCGTAAAAAAGTAGCCTATGTCCTTCTCCATATCCCAGGCTATATCTCTGTCAAATTTTATGACGATCGGTTCAGCGGTTTAGGCGTGAAAACGTAACAGATATACAGGCAGCCAGACAGACAGAGTTACTTTCACATTTATAATATTAGTATGGAAGTATGGATGTATATCAATTCAGCCTATTGCAGTCCACTGCTGGACATAGGCTTCTCCCACGCTGCTGAACAACATCCTGTCCTCCACCTTCCGCATCCAGTTTGACCGAGCCACCTTTTTAAGGTCATCGGTCCATCTAGCTTGGGGGCGTCTCACACTACGCTTGCCGATACATATATGTATGTAACTATAAAGCCGCGTTTCCACTAGGCAACAATTGACGCGCAACATGTTGCACAACAAGTTGCCCAACATGTTGCCCAACATGTTACCCAACATGTTGAAAGTCAGCGCGGAACTTTTGTTGAACAACGTTGTCTGTCCACGCATCTACTACTTTACGTCAGTCGTCGACAACATGTCGCCAGAGGAACTTGTGTTGATTTCAGCGGCAGTGGTTATAATTTTATCGAAAAATGTTGCGCGACAAATGTTGCGGCATTATTGCGCGTCACGTCTCCACTCGACAACAATTGATGCTCAACTAACGATGCTCTTTAAACAAACAACAAGCCGCGCGTCATGTTGCGCGCCAGCTGGCAACGTCGCGCGCTGTTGTGCAGCGTTGCCGTACATGTTGAGCGTCACGTGTCGCGCGCCAAATGTTGCCTAGTAGAAACGCGGCTTTAGCCTTATTAAGGATAAATATAAGTATTCTCCTTTTAAAGGAACTTTCTCGACGACTGGTCGACACTTCACGTGACCAGAGGGTTGGCTCGTTCTTTGGCCAAAGAATTAACATTGCCATTCTACGTGGCAATGCTGCTAGTCTTCTGGGCATGTTCCCAAATGACAGCGTAGAGGACGAGTACTTCGACGCCTAAGTGTCCTTTTTTTTGGTATATTTAATTTATTAGTCTTTTAATTTAGTATCTAGTGTAAATAGTTAGTTGCGTCATGTATTGTATATAATCATTTTAATGTATTTGAAATAAATTTCTTATTATAAGCAGAACCTATAAAATTAAAAGATACATTTAAAAGTATAAGCCGATACATAATTTATGTATAATAAGCCAGTTTTCATTCCTTGAAGTTCAAGAAAAGCTTTTTAGGTGTACTATGACGATATTATCTCAATAATCCATAATTCTACAAAGGTTCGAGTGGTTCAGCCCAGATCTGAGAGTTTTGGCGCATAAAATTCAAATTTGAAAGAAATACAACGGTTTATGTGCCTAGGTGGGTCTGTCAGATCCTACCAGGCATGCCGAGGGTTAAACTGAGGAAAATTATACAGGGGCATCGTTACAACCTGTGCAATACTATCCAATACTATCCTATCCATGCCAAGGTTGCCTGGAAGAGATCGCAGTATGCGATAAGGCCGCTCATTGTATATTTTATAGTGTTTATGTTTTCCGTTTTTTTTTGTAATGTGTTATCTGATGTACAATAAAGCATATATAAATAAATAAATAATACTGTGCATATTTTCCGAATTTTATTAGCCACAATAAAAAATCTACCTTGTTCTGTATCCACAATATAAAACAATCGCATCACTGCCAAATAATACTTGAAAGAGAAAACGATGAAATCATTGCTCCTGTCCTGTAAAATTCCATTCTTTCACTGAACTTATACATTATGAAGTAGACTGAGTTACCGACTTACCTCGTTAATTCTCTAACGAAATTGAAAGGCACGAACGAAATTAGCATAAGAAAGACACTTCGCTTAGGTACTTTTGTTTTCGACATGTCGCCTTGCTTCAGAATATGATACGAGTATTACGTTTACCAGCTAATTATTCTTCAGACATCGGACGTCTTGTTCAGTTAGTACAGGTGTAAATCATCTACTTATACAATGTTTGTAAATAAGTGAGTATCATGTATCTATCACATCATTAATTTATCTGTCATTCATTACTTCACATTTTTTTTTTACCTATTCTGGTCTTGTAATTTTATTCTAGGTACGTCGTCTTCTCAGTCACTAGATGATATGTTTTACTCAAACATACATGGGAATATTGTCATTATTTTCGTAAAAAGAACACGCGAAGTATCGAATTTACGGACAAAGAAAATCAAATCCATTGAAGGAGCGTTTTTTGAATTTGGAACATTACAACGCTCCAGCAATGTTGTATGAAATGGCGTGCTGGGGTTAATAAATACTCTTTGATTGGATCTCTTATCATTCTTGGCATACCAAAGTACGTCTCTTTGCTTAGCACAAATTGCGTTCACGTAGCTGTATAGCCATAAATGCGTTTGCCTTTCGGCACTGATGACAAACAGAAAATTGGCGGCAAAGCTGAAAATTCGTCTTGATTTGTTATTTACATACTTAATAAATATAAATTTAGTTAAAACAAAAGCAACCAGTCGGTTATCATTTAAAGTGAAGGCACGTGAACATATTCGTAAGAAGTTGGCTGAATCATCCCAGCGCTGATTCGTTTCTCTCCTACCAATCGTTATTTCACCTGACACTGTTTATTTTGCTTATATTTATGTATGTACGAGTATATATGTGTTAGTATATATTTATTTTTCCGTTTTCGAGTTATCTATCCCTTATGTTGCACCTGCCTTGTTTTGTCTCTGCATCACCCTAAGGTTGACTGGTAGAAAATGCCTCTGGCATTAAGTCCGCCTTTGTACAGTATTTTTTTTACTTGTGCATAAAGTTTTAGTAAATAAATAAAATAAATTCCCACAGTTTAGAGAGTGAAATGGAGAATGATTGTACTCTACCCGATTTAAGATCAGAAGCCAAATTGGCAATGGAAAACCTGCTTCCAGCGAAGTCAAAAGAAAAATACATGAAAGTATGTCTTATTTCCATGCATTTTTTTGAGAAAATCACTATATATGCCACGGCGGAAATGGCAATTGCCTGTCTCGTATTAGTGAAGTCCTCGACTCCGGCTCGGCCTTCATACTAATACTCGACCTACAATTGTCTACTTACCGGCCTATGCAATAATGTACCATTAAAGGGGTGGCGCTAGTGGACCCCAGACAGCCCTCTTAATTCGGGGATATGTTATAGAGAATAACAGGCCAGCTTACTGGTTTGATGACCACTGAAGTACGGATTACTGTACAGTACTGTACGGATTACCAGCTGAATACTCGACTAAATCAATTATTATTTGCTTTTATTTCCGACATGTCACGTTGCTTAAGAATAATGTTACATTACTTAACAGCTAATTATTCCACGGACAGCGAACGTGTTGTTATCTTATACTAATAAAGGTCGTAGCACACATATCTACTCGGAAAGGAATCGTCACCGTATCGCCTTTCAACTCGCCGTCAAACAGGCGTCAACCTAACGTAAGCACGTAACCAAAAGCTCCGATACGTCGACTCGGCTACAGCTTGGCGACGCCGAGCTTACGGCTTGCAAACCACTAGTTGACCTGGCTGGCACCAGATTAGTTTGAATCCGAACGCGGGAGTGTTGAGAGGTGAGGGGTGAGAGGAACAAGGATGGACGAAGAGACGCAAGCACGGTGATGCGGAGAGGCGTAACCGCGGGGACGACGAGCCGTAAGCGCGGAGACCCCTGGTTGACCACGCGCCACACCGCGGTTCGTGAACTGGTCCCGAGGCGAATCGTTTACGTTACGATTCCGATTAGTGTTCTTTTCAGTAGGGAGTTTCATGCAAAGAATACTAAACGGCTTGAGTTGATACGGTTACGATCCGTTTCCGAGTTGATATATGTGCTATGACCTTTAGGGGTAATTAATTGCTACAATCTGGTTGATTTAAATTATATTATTATTATATTATATTATTATTGATTTGATTTTATTTATTTAATTTTTTCTTATAAATTAAGTCGTTACACTCAATTTATATAAATTCAATGTTAAAGAGAGTATTTAACGAAAATGTTGGGCGTTCAGTAGTAGAGATAAGTTTGGCAGTTTATTTTGTTGAAATCTACAAAACCGATTTCGGACTGACATAGGTTTATAGCGACCCCGCCCCTGCTTCACATGGTTCACAATGGCGACATGTCTAAACATCGAGATTTCTATGCAAAATCTAAGTTAATTTTTAGGGTTCCGTACCTCAAAAGGAAAAAACGGAACCCTTATAGGATCACTCGTGTGTCTGTCTGTCTGTCTGTCCGTCTGTCACAGCCAATTTGCTCCGAATGTAATGGACCGATTAAGTTGAAAGGTATACATATCAATTTGAATGACCCAAACACGAACGTGAACCGCTAATACATGAATTTAGAATATTGGGGTCAGTTTAAGGGGCAAACAAGAAAATTTAAAAAATACGTTTTGCAAACTGTACCGTGTGACATATCAAATGAAAGGGCTTACTATGAGGGTCTCAAATATTTTTTTTATATAATTTTAAAATAAATCGTTTTAAATTTATAAGTGAAAATAGACGAAAATTTACCATTCCCTTATCTCCGAACCTACTGAACTTAAAATTGTGAAAAAAATACAGAAAATAGTTCTATACTTATAGATTACAGGAAAATCTATAAGAAGTCTATGGTCTTAAAATAACATAGTAAATCTCTCGATATTATGCGTACAAACTTACATTTGCAGTTGGAATGTATGGGAGATTGTGTTTACCAACTACAATGTTAAGTTTGTTCTTAGGATAAATTCTTTCCAAGTACGGAACCCTTCATTGTGCGTGGTCCGACAAGCACTTGGCCGGTTTTTTTATGTATAATACAGCCTGTGATATGGAGAAGGACATAGGCTACTTTTTTACGCGATAACCGACATCCACGCGGGTGGAGCCGCGGGCAAAAGCTAGTCTTCTAACAGACAGCTGTGCTGCTTGGGAGTTTGTTGCGCCATTTCTTCTTCCCAGCTAAAGCACTAGATGTGCTGAAGGGCGGGCGTTTTGGTGGACTGTCTTATGTAATTTTGACGTTCGAAAAGTGCTGCCAGCGTGCTTTTGATTTGAAGGTGCGTTTATTGTAAACTAGCCTTTGCCCGCGGCTTCACCCGCGTGAATGTCGGAAATTCTCCCACGGAAATATACTACCGGGATAAAAAGGATAAGTATGTTCCGACTACCTAAAGACAACAAATACCTACAAAAAGACAAAAAAGAGATAGACATATGCCATCGGGGACTTTTCTGTAGACCTATATAAGATACTCAATTCCACCATACATTATTTTGTTATATCTCAAAGGTTTAGACAGCGTTTTCGTTGAAAGCTCCCAGACGGCTTATTTTTTTCCGACACCTCCAACTAATATCATTAATTTATACAAAAATGTGTAAAAAACTTAACAAATTATATACTAAACCTTCCTCGAGAACCACGCTATCCATTGGTGAAAACAGCATGAAAATCGGTGCAGTAGTTTTTGAGTTTATCGCGAACAGACAGACAGACAGACAGACGCGGCGGAGGACTTTGTTTTATAATATGTAGTGATGTGACTAAGTGGATTGTGGACAGTTATTGTGTAATATTGTTGAAATTATTGCACTTTAGAATTATTTTGACTTGACAACTTCTAATAAATATCGATGAACGCCGGCTGCATGCACGAAAATGTCCCGTTACGCTCATTGTCCCGTTACACTCATTGTATGCTTGCGCCGCATCAATGTTTTGTTATGACGTTGTCACGTTAAACTATCGTCTGTAAACCAACTTTATAGACAACCAATTTTTGACGTGACAACGTCCAATAAATCGATGAACGCCGACTGCATGCACGAAAAAGGATGACTCATTGTCCCGTTACGCTCATTGTACGCTTGCGCCGCATCAATGTTTTGTTATGACGTTGTCACGTTAAACTATCGTCCGTAAACTAACTTTACAGACAACCAATTTTTTTAATGTAAATGGTAAATAGATTACAGTGCTTTGTATTTATCGTGAAATAACAGAGTTTATTTGTCTAATGTTATAGTAAATGGAGTATAAATTGACTCTTTTACATTATGTATGTTTGTCAGAATACTCCCACGCCTATATGTATATACACCGTTATGTAATTATTCGATAGTTAAATGTACTTAGTGCACGATATTCCAGATACACTACTAACATAATTGTTACTATTAACTGCGAATCGAAGCTAGTTCCACGTACAGGGTGTTGTCTGGTATGGCAGTTAAGATTAAATTATCCATATAAAGATTTGAATGACCATCATGAATCGTAATTTAATCCCTTTGATTCGTAATAAATGTGCCTTATCGCATAAATATGGCGGATTAGACTTAATTTAAAATATTATTCGTAACATTGATTTATATAATCCTTGGTAAGGATTATCCTTAGAAAAGTAGAGGTTAGTTGCTACGAATCTGGTATCAAAAATAATGATACTATGCTATTTATACTATAGGGATGTTTCATGGGTAAAAAAGAAAATATGTTTAGTCCGTTAGTCAGATAATAAAAAAATATTAGACACTTATTTTTTGCTTTATCTTATTAGTAAAAAAATACTTAGAAAAACACATTAAAGTTGTGGAGTACGGGCCCGTTACGTCACAATTCTAACAAACTACGTATACAATCTAGCACAGAGTCATGCCAAATTTGAACTCAATGTATGCCTTATTTTTTTTTATTACGTAAAAAAAGAATAAATATGTGTCTAATATTTTTTTATAACCTACATGACGGACAAAAAATTTTTTTTGTCAATATCCTATCCTGCATTGCATTCCCCGACACCTCCATCTTTGTAGCAACATACTGAGCTGATAAGAATACGTAGGTACAGTAGGCTGTACGTAAAAGGGTCTCGTGGCTAAAAAATAACAGCCACATGGGTCGATCTTCAAAGGTAAGCACGCTTGCCTCGGTCGGTCCGTGGATGGGTAACCATCCGTAACATACCGAGACCCTTCCATACCTCGGAAAGCACGTTATTTAAACAGTTGGTCCCAGCTATTGATATATATGTTACACTAGATTAGTAATTACCGCGCTAAGGCGTTGCCACTTGACATATGGCCACAGCCATATGCGTAGCTAACGTCAGTTCAGTGCTGTTGACACCAACCGAAGTGAATCTAAATATATTAAAAATAATTATTTATTTATTTAAATCACAATTATAACATCTTTACAGAGTCATCCAAGGCGATGTTATAAGTCACATGTCTACACAAATTTACAATAAATAAAATGACTTGTAAGTAAAATTACAAAGAAATATACATAAATACTAGATAATAAACAAAATTATAAACCTGACAAATGTTTATAACACAATACCTCTTTCAATTATTATTTGTGCCATTTGAATGAATTTCGGCAGGTTCTGCCCAAATATATCCTCCGATACCGTAATAATATTAACAATACTAATTAATAATAATAAGAACTTAATAATTTAATAATAACTTTTTAATAAATAAGAATAAGAATCAGTATCTTATTACTTTTAAATGTTTAGTGGTTTCAAAGCTACGTCCTTGCGTTTAAATAGTGGTTACACTTTTTTGACACATTTTAATGAGGTTTGCTTCTCTAGTTATTTAACTCTATGGTCCCAGCTGTCATTCGTAAATCTTTGACAGTCGTTACGGGTACGCAGAAGCCCGAAAGTCTGACAACCAGTCTTATCCAAGAGTATCGTGTTACCCTGTATCTGAGTTGTGGAGGTCAGATAGTCGCTCCACGTAAAATACTGATATCCCGTAAAGGAGGGAGGAGGAAGTGTGGAGTTTCTTGCCCATTCTGCTCCATACAAAACTACCTTTTGAGAATCCATAAAAAAAAATGTAATTTTTTACGTTCAAAAGTGCCTCTTATGCGTCTATTTGAAATAAATGATTGACTTTGACCAGGTTTTAATAATCATCATAAAAATACCAATTTTTGCTTTCCACACTCGTTTATCCATTTATTATATTTAGGTACACATGAATCTCCCAAGTCAATTAGGTTTTAATCAAAATTTATTTTATGAAACCCGCTTCGGTAAATATTCGTTTAAAGTTCGCGTGTCGCAAATAAAAATCTCGTAAACGTCTGATATGTCATACTTTGAAGTTGTTTATAACAGTTTTTTTTTTCGGGATTTGAAGTCGAAACTACTCGTATAAAATCAGTGATATTAAGGAGAAAGGATTTCTTTTGTCTTTAGTAAGTATGAGTATTGTGCTAAAAACGAACTGAAAAAAAAAATTGGCAGTCATAAGGACTGCCGACAGCAGTAAAAACTCAAAACTTTGGAATAACTGACAGTCTGGCGCTACACGTCACGAGTATGTCGCGCATTTCGGTGACGCGAATCCATAAGTTTACCCCTACCTAAAATCGCTCAATGCGGCTTAAGAAGTTTTCACTTTAAAAAAAACGGGGCAGTCTTTGGGACTGCCGATAGAAGTGAAAACTAAGTAACTAAAGCGTTCGGTGACGATGACGCGAGTTCCATGATTTTTATTCACCCAAAAAGTACACATATATACACAGTAGACATATAGCTCATGGAAAGCGTTCGGTGACGATGACGCGAGTTCCATGATTTTTATTCACCCAAAAAGTACACATACATACACAGTATACATATAGCTCATCGAAAGCGTTCGGTGACGATGACGCGAGTTCCATGATTTTTGTTCACCCAAAAAGTACACATATATGTATACACAGTATACATATAGCTCATGGAAAGCGTTCGGTGACGATGACGCGAGTTCCATGATTTTTTTTTCACATATATACACAGTATACATATAGCTCATGGAAAGCGTTCGGTGACGATGACGCGAGTTCCATGATTTTTTTTTTCACATATATACACAGTATACATATAGCTCATGGGAAGCGTTCGGTGACGATGACGCGAGTTCCATGATTTTTGTTCACCCAAAAAGTACACATATATACACAGTATACATATAGCTCATGGAAAGCGTCGAGGACGATGATGCGAGTTCCATGATTTTTGTTCACCCAAAAAGTTCTCAACGCGCCTAAAGAAGTTTTCACTTAAAAAAAAAAAAATACTAAGCTGCAAATTTCAGTCAGTGAAATTAATTGTTACGTCAATTTGTCGTGTTATAGACATTTCATACAACCGTCGAAGAAGGACAGTTATGATTTGAATATGCGGACAATTTAGGTTGGTAGTCAATTTGATGAATAAATTCTGTCAATTTTATAATTTGAATTGTTGAGCTCGTGGCTAAGTAATAACAGCCACACGGATAGATCCATCAGGTTAAGCTACGCTTGCCGGGGTTGGTCTGTGGTTGTGTGATCATCTTTACAAACCGAGACTCCTTCGTGCCTCGGAAAGCACGTTAAGCCGTTGGTCGCGGCTGTCATTCGTGAATCTTTGACAGTCGTTACGGGTCGTCAGAAGCCCGAAAGTCTGACAACCAGTCTTACCAAGGAGTATAGTATTACCCAGTTACAGGGTGTGGAGGTCAGATAGGCAGTCGCTCGATATAAAATACTGGTATTCAACTACATCCGATTAGACTGGAGATGGATTGAGTCAGTTTGATAAACATTTAATTGGCCTGACTTTATTATCGAAAGTCGAATTTCACCAATTAAACTAAACGCGATCAGCACATCTTAACCGCGTTCCAGAGCTGTCAGTGTCAATATTCCACAGAAAATAATGACACTGACAGCGATTAAACGTGTTTTATGTCGTAATTGCAAAGTCAAAGTCAAAGCATTTATTTCAAATAGGCACATATTTAAATGGCACTTTTGAACGTCAAAATTTACACAGAATTAAAATTGATTCTAGCTGCCCCTTCCAAAATGTAGTTTCGCATGGAGAAGAATAGGCAAGAAACTCCACCGTTACACTTTTAAACTGTTTTACAATACTTTGTATACATCAATTATATCATTACATGTGAAGACGATGTACCCAGAATAAAATGCGATCAGTATCATTGGTGAAATTCATCCAAAGCAACTTAAACAGCGGGGTCATTTCGTAGCAAAATGAAAAAGGAAAAAAAGAATAGAAAATAAAAATGAAATAAAGGAAAAATGGGATTCATTGACAGTTCAACAACATTCATTGCTTTATTTGCATTGTTGAGTGGACAAATTTTTCGAACATACGAAGCAATGGATTAGCAATATCCTTCAAAATCATTCAGATTGATGTGATTGATAGTGTGTTAAGCAATTAGGGTAATATATAGAGTGATAAGATCTTGAGAGTGGAACCGGCGAGAGATGTCTTGCGGCGTCCCACAGGGATCAGTCCTAGGGCTGCATCTGTGGGACATCGGGTACGACTGGGTGCTGCGCGCCGACCTACCTAGCGGCGTCAGCGTAGTTTACTACACTGAGGCGCGGGCTTACGGACGGCGAGCTATGGGCAGCTCACCGTCCGGTAAGGACCAGGGGGTCTACTCCCTAAGTCCGTCAACGAAGTAACGGGCCCGTCCGTTAGTAGTCCGACACGTCGGACTGAACCCTACTCCCTAGTAATATCGGATTCATCAGTTTCTAACGGAATCGTAGACAATATTCGTGAACGAAAGACGCATGGCGATTGATGACAATAGAGTTGTGCTATTTTACCGGTTGATTACCGGTTTAATTATTTTGTGGTTTTCAAGCTAAATAAACAAAAATCAATACTTTTTCCTTAGAAAATGACTACATTTTTAACAATATACTTTTTATTATAAAGATTACAATTATTTTTGACATTTTTGTCCGGAAACCGGCATTATCCTGTTGATACCTTTGCCTTTTTGACATTTTGACGGAAATTTTCAAATTAATTCAACGATACTAGCCGGGAAGTTTTAAAATTATTTTATTTTAGTTTCTTTCTTATTCATTTCGTAAAATGGCCCCAACCGCTGCAGACTCTCACGGACACGGACTCTGGCCGGAGGCGCGCAGGAGCTGGGCAGCCTCAACGTGCTTTATATAGAATTTTTCACTTTTGGTGTGGAAAAAATAAAAAAAATATTACTAACATGTTGAATTTTAGGGGTTTGGAGTTTCTAAAAGGGGGTCGAAATTTTCATTATTTTTGCGATAGGACGCACCATTTTCGAGATATAAGCAAAAGAAAAGAAAAAAAAAAATACAGTAACAGTACTGATTTTGTACCAGTAGTCGAGATGGTGGTGTGAAGTTTAGTTCATGACAACTAATTGATTTTATTCTACATCTTTTTAATCGCGATTAATCAGTCAGATTTAGTTAGAAAATCTAAATTTTAGTTTAAAAACGTCAAATTCAGAATAGCAAAATTGCCAAATAGCTAACGTCGGGAATACTCGCCAACCTAAATTCTTGGCGTAAATATTGTCGACGTTGCTTCCGCTCTTCCTATATAGCTTCGTCAAGCAATAAAAAAGCAGCCATACTTTGGAATTCCTTACTTTGTCTCTAAATAGTGTAAACAATTATAATCGTTCGTCGACAGAACGATAACTATTTTGATGTCGTATCAACTGACATAAGGTTCCGTCAAAACAAGAGTCAAGTTCAACTTTTCGGACGGGCAAAAACGCATCGGGAGTAGGGACAGTTGTCAAATCGTGTTGTCATTCATTCTTCGTCGGGCCCCAAACGAATCATCCGTCCGTTGGTGATAGGGAGTAGGAAACGCCCGAAACGAAGGCCGAAACGACGGACTTCGTGCTTAGGGAGCAGACCCCCTGGCCCGGGTCGACGGCGCGTTGTGTTCCACGCGCGCCTCAAAGAGATGTCAGTTATTTTGTTTACCTTTTCATGAGGCTCGAATTTATCTACCACAAACATCAATTCGATTAATAAAAATAGAGGTGCTATCATTTCATTTCAACATAATAACTATGAAATGTACCCATAAATGAAAAAATAACAACTGCCTGCTTTTTGGTTGCAAAGCATTTCCAAATATTTATTTTGTGTTTACTTGTCCACAGATACAGTGTTATTCTGACGATATCTACAAACGCTTCCGACGGATTTGCCTTGATAAACGGTAAGTTTTACTTTTCCCTTTACCTATCGTAACGTATGTTTGTATCAAATACTAGCTTTTGCCCACGGCTTCGCCTGCGTGGATGTTGAAAAATATCCCACGGGAACGTACTACCGGGATTAAAGTTCCATATGTGTTGATACAGCCTATAAACCACCTATATGTCTTCTAAATTTCATCCAAATCCATTTAGCCGTTTTTGCGCTAATCCGGAACATACATCCATACAAAAGGTCAAAGATATAATTGAAGGAAAGATAAAATTGTATGGAACAAACAAACAAACGTCAATATTTCGAAAAACTATATTTTCGGCATCAGACCTTTTTCCACACCCCTTAATAATTATTTTCTTTTTCCGGAGCATACACCCAGACATGCAGACAAACTGACAAAAATTCTAAAAACTATGTTTTCGGCATCAGTTTTTTTCCACAATCCTTTATTTTTTTTTTTTGGTTTAATCATGGGAATTGTAGGGTTTCTTTAGAATTGCTACTGACTGGAAATCGTTTGGCGATTGCTGCCTTCAGCTCACCAAACGTGCGATGTTTTTTCTCAGTCATAAGCCACATAGCCACGACGCCATTACGTGTGCGCCTGACCAAAATCAGTGTTTACGCCTGCGTCCACTACATAATATACCACATGGTTCTCCACGTCTTGAGCCCATTTTTTTTTTTGGGTATAGTGCCAATTACGACCATGCTGCCAGCGTCATGTTGAGACGGCAGCGGGTGATGGCGGGTCGTCCGACTTTGCTTTCTGGTAGATAAATGTTAGTAGGACGAAGACAAGAGTTAGTAAGTACATGTTTTCTAATTCAAAAACTTATACAGGGTGTAAGGGACAGCCCTCCGCAGACTGATGGGGTGAATTCAGTATATCATATTATAATGACCGGTACATTAAATTATTTCAGGAACATTATTGGAATCTAATAAACCTGCTTTGTTTTATTACCTCACTGGCAAAACGCAAGTAGCGAACGACAGCGCAGCGAGTGAGTTCGATGAACTCTGTAGCTAGGCAGAAAGTGAACAGCTGATTTCGCGCGCCGTTCGTTAGAGTATTTCAACATCCATTGCTGGTTTTTTGGTTTCAGCTGTTTTATTTACATAAATGGAGTGTTACACAGAGAATGTTATTTCACGCACCAGTTAAAATTTTAAATTATTTTCATTTAGAAATGTCGCTAAAGTGTGATTTTGCGAGAGAAGTGAGATATAAGGGAATGGAAGTTAATTGGGAGAGGAACGTTATATTTGGAAAATTTTCGATAGAGGTCGAAGGAATTGGTGTTCAAAGAGCAGGAGAAAAATATATGATTCCAAGTAGGTACCTGCCGCAAGACCACACTCGCATAGTGAATTATCCCGAACATGGATCTTGTTCAGGAACACTGTGCTACAACAATGTCCGAGTCTCGTCTACAAAGTGACGAAACAGTTGCCATGTACGTTTTGGCTGTCCCATCAAAGTTGAGCACGAAACCATCGTACCACGACATCTTTCAAATTTGTTTTTGAAGTGTAAACTTCTTTAGGCGCGTTGAGCAATTTTTGGTAGGGGAAAAACTTATGGTTCGCAATCGTTACCGAACGCTTTCCATGAGCTATATGTCTACTGTGTATATATGTGTACTTTTTGGGTGAACAAAAATCATGGAACTCGCGTCATCGTCACCGAACGCTTTCTATAAGCTATATGTATAAAAAAGAACACTTATTCCAAAGTTCTGTGTTTTCACTTCTGTCGGCAGTCCTTATGACTGCGAATTTTTTAATTATCACCTCAAATTACTCCTTCTGCACCTCAGCTCTTCACCATTTTCAACACCTCAAAACACCTCATGGAAATTTCTTGCTTACGCCATAAAGAACCGCCTCTTGCGTAAAACAAAACACCACTTGTATAGAGAATTGAAGTTATATTGCGAAATGTAATGTGTCCGTACCACACACGTCACAGCATAGACGTATTGTTTTGAAAATGATTTACACACTGTCACATGTTCCTGAAAGCCTAATAGTATTCGATTACACTGCGTTGAAAAATAGAACCTATGTTTTAAATAACGACCGGTTGCTATCTCAATAGTAAATTTCATTTGACTTAACCTCGTCTGTGAAAAGCCCAAGGTACTATGTGCCGGAAATGTCCGTTGTAATTAACAAAAACTGGTTATAATATTACATTTCGTGCCAAAATATGTTATAAAATGCGCGCGGATTCAATAACGTGCAGTTTTGACATTTATCAATATAGAAATAAAGAACAACACGGTTGACCGCTCAGTGCGACGCAGGCTATAACTAGGGTTGTGTCGAAATAACAACAAAAATATAATTTTTCCAAAAATAAAATTATCTGAACCCGAAATAAATCATAACTATTTAATTATTTGCATAATGCATAATCAGCCTATTATATTCCCACTGCTGGGACACAGGCCTCCTCTCTTCAAGATAGAGATGCGTCCGATATCATGTCACATGTGAAAATCATTGATATTTTAAAATCATTTCATCATGCAGTAACAACGACAAAATCATCAATGCCAAAAATCATTACTTGAATGAACGTGAACTTCGGTAATTCAGACAAGCGCGAGCCGTCTCGGGGCGACCGACGAGTCATAGAACCACAGTTTCGATAAAATGCTCGGTGCTGGGCACATCGTGATAATTTCACTAAGCCGTTCCTGTTCATTTCTGCACTCATAATTGAAGTGACGTGATCTGATACATACTCAAATAAAAATCATTGATGATTTTTTCATTGTTCACGTCATCGATATTTTTTGTCATCGTCATGCAGTCATTGATACAGAAAAATCATCACTCAGCCCATCTCTACTTCAAGAGGGAGTGGGCTGTAATCTATTACGCGGGCCCAGTTGATAGATATCACATTAAATGTCAATTTTAGGTTAGAACCTAAAATTCAAAGAGATGTGACATCTCTTTGAATTTTTTAACGAAACCACTTTAAAATGTCGTGATTCTAGGTCATGCCACTTCTTCAAGATGTTTTCCTTCACCGTTTGGAGAGCAATGATGATAAAATTATTTACACAAATTAAAGCGTCTGCCTGGATTCGAACCCACAATCTACAACTTCACCGACTATAATTCAAACTATCTATCTACCTAAGTTTTTAAACTGTCATGGTCACTAATATTATTATAAACACAAACAGGATATTTAGTAAACATATAACAATAACAAACATGGTAAATATCCCGTTCGTGTTAATAATAATCCATCTATCTATCTATCTAATTCCAAGTTTTCCGTAAATTAACTTGAAAACTTCAGTTTTACTAAGGACTTTGATGTTCACCAAGAAAAATGTAAGACTGAAACACTAAAATAATTAAGGGCTGATTTTTCAATCGTCAGATAGTTTTTATCGGAAGAATAAATATGGCAGTTTGACAACTTTTGCATAGAAAATATGTCAAAACGCCATTTTTATTGTTCATCATCATCATCATCATCATTTCAGCTGAAAGACGCCCACTACTGGACATAGGCCTCCCTCAAAAGGAGGGGTTTGCCATAATCGCCACGCTTGGCAGGCGGATTGGCGATCGCAGTGTGGTGTTAAAAATGCATAGAGAACGCTGCTGCCCATTCTTTAGTAAGTCCCTTAGTCGCCTTTTACGACACCCACGGGAGGAAATGGGGTGGTGCTATTCTTTACGTCCGGCACCACACGGTACCATTGTGGTTTATTGTTCAAATAAAAGTTATCAGACGATTGAAAAATCGGCCCTGAAAAAACGACAATGAAAACCACATCAAAACCGTATTTTCAATTTTGAACAGATGAAGTTCGACGCAGCCCTAAGTTTAACTTACAGGAGGACGGCGCAAGGGCGCGTAATGTCAGACAGTTGATTCACCCGGCCTTCACCACACTAATTGCTAATGAATCACAATTCCCGCGGGACTAGACGCCCGTGATATGATGGAAGGATTGAGTCGCAAAGTACTTATTTGACGAAAGATAATGACTTTTTCTGATCTCGTGTTGACACGAGCTGTTCGAGAATAGCACGTGTCATGTTATGCGACATTATTAACACACGTAAGTAAGACAAGTAGGAAGTGCGGTTGGTAGAAACTTTATTTTTGCGTGTGGTAATTCTCATAGATGTCCTCCACTCAGCGGGGTAGTTGTGTAACACATACTATCAGTAGGAATGAGTTTTATTTTGACAGTTCAACAACGTTCATTGCGTTATTTACATTGTTGACCAGATACATTTTTCGAACGTACGAAGCAATAGATTAGCAATATGCTTCTAAATCATTAATGTTACGCAATTGGGGTACTGAGTAGGGTTGCCACATAGGAAGACTAAAATACCGGGGCAAAGTTTCAAACAGTCGGGATTTTGGGATTATTGTCGAGAAAAATCAATGTCACAAATCAAAATGTTAACTTTTATTATCTATACTAATACTAATAATATAAAGAGGAAATATTTTTTTGTTTGTTTGCATCGAATATGCTCCGAAACTAGTGGACCGATTTTAACCATTTTATCACCAATAGAAAGCTAAATTATCAGGAAGTAACATAGGCTATAATTTTTAGCAAAATTTTGCCTGTAAACCACGGAATTGAAACTCACGCGGGTGAAACCGCGAAGTGCAGTCAGTTAAAATAAAAATAATGAAGTACACACTTATTTTTAGTCCTTATCTTTTGGAACGTGTTCAAATTTTTCTCTAAGGCAGCAATAATCGGTTTATAAAGCATCCTGTTCAATATCATTTGGAATATTAAGCACGTCGTGGAACAGGAAGAGTTTTTTAACGCGCGGCAATTTTTTATGTCTGTTTTGTTATTATTTTTTTTTACAAGAACCTCTTGTCGGGACGTTTTTTATTTTGTCGGGACTCGGGACACCATATTATTATTATTATTCTCATTTGTTGCGGATCATACATAAAAATACACGCAATTCTAAACCATTAATAACAACAACTTAAAAAACTATGTTAGTAAAACTTACAAACTAATAGCATCGTGGCTCAAGACATGTTGGCACGTGCCTCCGCACCCAGTGCCTAATAAAGGGATTATCCACCTTGTCGTATAATGTTCTTAGGATGCTGTTGGAGCTTCCGCGCAACCTACCCATAATTGACGCTGCCCTCTTTCTCATTATGGCATGAAAATCGTCGACATGGGCTTCCGCGAACATCTGCGAAGCGCTGCAGAAGCGCGGAAGCCTCATCAGCATCCTAAAAGCATTATTATACTGAACGCGCAGGACGTTGTTGGCCCTCTGCGTATACCTCACCCACAGGCTGTACGCATATGAAATGTCGGGACAATCCAGACGAATCACGACCATTCGGCAACCCTAGCCCTGAAGCGGGTGAAGGGGTCTGTCAGACTCTAGTGACTAAAACCATACGGTGTTCGACTACCTTTGCAAACTGGTTGCTAATTTAATTGTATAATTTATATTTTTTATGATATTAATGTTATTTTCTGTGATTACTTTAACTCACACACTAACTTATTATTAATTAAAATTTTAGGAAAATCATCTACTTTTACAATGTTTGTAAATATTATATTGTGAGAACCTATCATATAATTTGTCTGTCATTACTTAATTTTTCATTATTTTTACCTATTGTGTGGTATAGTAATTTAATTTAGGTACAGTGGCCAGCACGAGTTAGCACAAACTGTCAAATTTTCTTGTTCGATTTTGAAGTTAATCGTCAACATTTGTTTTGTTTTTTTTTTTTTAACTCACATACACTAACAGCCAGACCCATTATTAACTAATGTACACAAAATATTTTTAACATTTTAAAAGAGTAAGTGTGGAGTTTCTTGCCCATTCTTCTCCATACGTAACTACCTTTTGGAAGGGGCAAATAGAATCAACAAATTTTTTTTTTCTTGTAATTTTTGACATTCAAAATTGCCTTTTACGTGCCTATCTATCTTATGTAAAACAAAGTCGGGTTATTTACAGCATTTATAACTCAAGAACGGCTGGACCGATTGTTATGATCTTTGATTTGTTGGATTTGTCTCCACCCCGAATAGCAGAATAACTATTAAAACAGGCGAAATGATCACCAAAAAAATAATTAAAAAAAATATATGGAGAAAATTCATTTTCTTATACATTTTGTATGGAACGGCTTTATTTGACGATATCTCAAGGATTGGGAAACGGGGGAACAAGAAATTTACGCGGACGAAGTCACGGGTAGAAGCTAGTTTGAAATAAATGATTTGACTTGACTTTGACTTTTGACCGAGGTGCGCAGTTCGTCACGCTCCCCCGGCCAGGTATTCAACCTGCTCAGTGTGCACCAGACTGATTGAGGTACCTATATCGTTACGTATGAAGGCTCTATGACAATAATGTCACAGATATATTTTTCACATAAGTGGCGGCACCCACGATACAGGAGAAATCCCTAGTGTGGGGCAACGGTTAAAAAAAAAAATTGGTATTACCTAATTGCGGGTCCACTTCATGTAGTGCCCGAATTACATGTCTTGGTCCTTATAAGTCTTCTGCATGCAAATTAATGATTTTGATAAGTTTTATGACAATACATACGTCATATCCATACCAATTTCGGACCATTATGATTAAAGTACAAAAAACAGAACAATAAGTTATCTGCTTGTCATCCTGTTGGAGTAAATGTCAATTGAAGATCTAAGTAGGTAAGTGAATAATAATTTGATGTCCTCCATTCAGCGTTCAGGGAAACACGTGGGCATATAAAATTAGGTACTTATTTGCAGTTACTGATACTCTGTGTTACCATGTCTGGTATTAATATAATAATTGACATTTACACGAGACAAAGCTTCGATTAGATATGCGTCAAAAGTATACATAACGTCAGCGGCAGCGTATACACATCCAAACATTATACGTAGAGGCCACGTGTAATTGTTCGTTAAATATTATATGTTACATTAACCATCCAAAATAGAACCTAATAAATCTACCAACTCTCATTCTAACTCTCATTTATCACTAGGTGCATGATAGGCTGAACAAAGAGAAAAAAGTAAACAAAATACGAAAAAAATAACAAAATGGCCGCACACTAAAGCGGCGGCGGCGGCCGCGCGGCGGGCACACAGTTAACACTCGCGTTTTGACAGCGACATTTTTCATGCGTGCACTACGACGCGCGGCGAATGGGCGGGCCGCGAACGCGTCAAGGTCATCCGTGACGTCACCCCTTGCGCACAATGACCTCCCGAAAACGAGTCAGTGATGGCTGCCGCGCAATTCGATGCCTCGATGACACTTGTCGACTAATTTTGTTGACAGAACCAGAAACTCGCTGTTGGTATAGTAACAGGGTTGATTTGCCACAAAGTTGGTTTAGGCATAATGGACTTACCCTCGCAAAAAGCTTTTACAACTTTTTTAAGCAAAATTTAATGGCACTTTTAACAAAATTCATGTGGAAGCTGTCGTAATGTAATAATCTTGTTTGCTCAATCGTTGAACGTGTTGAATATTTTTCTAGTTATATATTTGTTTGTCTAGCGAAATATTTTTTGTTTTCAGTTTGTTTTACCGATTTATTTAATTTTTGCTGTGACACAGATATTGTTAACCGCTACGTTATCTTTAGTTAAGGCGGTATGATCCGACAGAGACCGCGCTTGCCAGTTTTTTTGAATCCATGGGAAACATAAAAAACAGTGTTATCAAATTCTGAAAAAAAAAAATCTTATTTAAGGATCCGGCGAACATTACAATCCTTTTTAATAACACAATTAGATTAACTTTTCTGGATAAAAAAAATCCAAAAGTTACCCCCTTTTTTAAGTTAATCTCATAGCTACTGTTACTGTGCGAATGCACTGTATATATTATATTATATTATTAAAAGAAAGGCGCTTTTTAATGGTAGCAATTTTACTTCCTTTCTTCTACGCTAGAACAAAAGAACTGGGAAAAAAGTCATAAAAATCAATAGACAAATATTATCAAAAACATAAAGAAAACTCAAGAAGGTGCGTTATGCACAGCTACAAAATAGACTTTTTTTAATATTTATAAAAATTAAAGGTGTTGATGTGTTGGTGTAGATTGTTTTGCATAATTCACTGAGTCTGTTTTGATAAAATTATTAAAATAATCGCTATGTTCCGTGTGGTGCCGGACGTAAAGAATAGCACTACCCCATTTCCTCCCTTGGGTGTCGTAAAAGGCGACTGAGGGACTTACTAGAGAATGGGCAGCAGCGTTCTCTATGCATTTTTACACCATACTGCGATCGCCATCCCGCCTGCCAAGCGTGGCGATTATGGCAAATCCCCTCGTTTTGGGGGAGGCCTATGTCCAGCAGTGGACGTCTTTTGGCTAAAATGATGATGATGAATCGCTATATTTAAATACCTACCAAATTGCGCGAGGCAACCAATCGCAACTTCGCGAGCCTGCTTCAGTCGGCTAGAGCGGATCATAGCACGTTAAAACTAGAAAACACATCACCACACTACACCTACCTGAGACTATAGTCATATCTACTGCTTAAACTGTAAACTATTACTACTTTTACCAGACTTAAAGATAATTTAAATATTGATCTTTCAGTATACGAGTTTGATTAAAATACCGTTTGTTTTATGTATTATAAATTAATAATGCGACCTATTTGGGACAGCGCTCCTGGATGGGCGAGTCCTATTACTGGGTGAACGTACGACGCGTTGTGTGAACTCAGTACAGAACACGGAAGCTAACCACTCAAGGTCACTGGCATATATTTGGGCCTTAAACAAGTTAATTTAATTGTAAGGATCCGAATATCCAACATTAAATCGATCGTGATATTACATATGTGATGTGCACTCACTGACCTCACTCACGCTCGCGCACAATGCTGAATTCGAACTGTTAAAAAACTTCATTATAATTGCTAAAATAAATTAATATGTAACGTACTTATTCTTCATTAAGTTTTGATTCAATGGTGCCGATTCCCTTGTTCACAAACTAAACTAAATTTAAGTTCAGTGCATCTTTTTCTTTCTATTTCATTAAGAAAAGAACAGAAGATAAATTTTAGTTTAGTCCTGTCAAATTAATCACACAAAAAATACACACTGTTAAAACGGAGGCTGACTGCAATTCAGTTTCCGCCTTAATAGTGTGTAATCGTATCGTTTGTTAGGGTTACGTACCAAAATGGTAAAAAGGAACCCTTATGGTGCGACTCAGTCTGTCACAACTAGATATCTCAAGAACTACTAATAATAATAATAATAATCTCACCGCCGTATCCCTACGTTGACTTGAGTTGAGTTTACTTTACCGGAACATATCTAGGGTGAGGAGCCAGACCAAGAGAGATACAGAAACCCGCAGGGCAGCATGTGGCGAGCCGTTGGGCAGTTGCGACCCCACGGATCCTATTTCCCGGGAGAAGTCATGTTCCTCATCTCTGGCTTGCCTTTATTGGCCGGCTGGAGTGAACACTGACGAGGAACTGAGCTCCAACCTCATTCTTGCCTTTATTGGCCGGCTTGAGTGGAGATTCGCAAGAGCAAACGTGCTCGGAGGAAGGAAGTATTCCAGTAAGTGCTTGTAGGGATCTTGACCATCTTTCGGGCTCTGGGATTGTTCTGAGAGCCGTGAAATACCTCTCCACTCCTCGAGCACCTCAGGACATGTTGCCCCCTTGTCGCTACGTCACTGTGTGCTAGCGACCGTTTTCGGGGGCCCATTATTGAGTGTGCCATTTTATACGTGTATAATAAAACATTGATCAGGCAGGGGCCATAGTCCTTCAATAGCTTTAGGTAACCAGTCCATTTTAACCACCCAAACCCATAGTCCAATATCTTTGTTTCCATATCCTGCAATAGTCCTACACCAACCGGGGGTTGTCCTTGGGTGCACTTGCATAGTGCGTACAGGGATAATCGTCGGTTGGTGCCTCATTTAATTAAAAAGCGTCTAACGGGCCTCTGCGATTTGGCTTCGGCCTTCCAAAGGTCCGGGACCCGAGGGTCCCGAGATATGTAAATATATAAAAATAATAATAATAATCGCTTCATTTCGGACACAAAAATATCTATACACTAATGCTATCAACTTGAAATTTGGAATTGTTTTAGATGACGTTTGCCCAACAATTTTTTCAAATAAGAATTTTTTTTCTTTTTGTGCAACATGGGATTGAATGGGTGTCTTAAAAATTCGAAATAGGGCTACTAGGGCATGTGGGGTATCATATGAAAGAGCGCCATTTGCTCATTCTCAATTTTTATTTTAGGCTGTTTTCGGTTTTCGAGTTTCGAGGAAAAATTTAAAAAAAAAAAGCAGTTCCCCTTTATCTCCGAAGTTTGCATAGAGAAAAATCTAAAATTATTCTGTGATAGAAGTTTAGACCGACAGTGGAACTAATGTAATGTTTTTGATGATTTTTGATGCTACAGAACCCTTGGTGCGCGAGTCCGACTCGCTTTTTGATGTGGTTTTGGTTTTGAGTGCATCAAGCCGAGCCGCTCGATACGAGCTTAAATGAAGCACACAATACCTCTCCGCCAATCTGAATAAAAATTAAGCACGCTTGAGTCAAGTGCGCCACGTTTAGTGTGTCGCCGTTTTGGAAAAAGTCACGGTGCGCGCTTGAGCTATGTGCTCGAAGCGAGCGTTCGCCATGTCTTGTGTATCGCCGTTTTGGAACAAGACATGGAGCGCGCTTGAGCCATGTCCTAGAAGCGAGCGTTCGCCGCGTCTTGTGTATCGCCGTTTTGTAACCAAACTCGCCTCGAATTGTTTTTTTTTTTTTTTTTTTAATTGCCTCATTACAGGTCAGTTTTCGCTTTTGGATTTTCAACTCTAGGCGCTAAGCAGCGCGTTGAAAATTCAGTGCGTGAAAAAAATGGCTTATTCAACAAATCCCCCCTGAAAATCCCCCTTAGGAGGAAAGGGGAATCTATAAATCAGTCTAGAATTCATCCCTGATAAACCCGCTTAGGGGAGAAAACTAGAATTGAAAAAAGTGTTTTTTTTTACATTAGGGTTCGGTTTTTGCCACTGAGGGGGATTCTCTCTGGGGGGATTAGTGGAATAAGCCAAAAAAAAACACCCGTGCGTACCTGTGCTTATGGTTGGTTTAGGTGATGTTTCGTTCCACCTTAGTGTACGGCCTTAGCGAAAAGACGTGCGGCGCTGGGCGCACTCAGGGCCTCAAGTCTGCTATTACAATAGTATCAGAATGGTCTCTTCATTGTGAGTTTTTGACAGATTTGCCATACAAACACTGTCAAATACTCACAATGGCGAGACCATTCTGACACTATTGTAATAGCAGACTTGAGGCTCAGGACACTCGCGAGGGATTAAACGCCGCACGCGCCGTCCGCCGCGCGCCGGACGCTCGAGTCAAGCGTGCACTCAGTTCGTAGCCTTAAAATCAAACCTCACTCTACGAGAAAATCGCTTTAGCCTTTCGTTATATCTTTTTCTTCTTGCACATGGCAGTACCTTACCTAAATCACAAAACACGGGAAAATAAAACTCCAGGACTTACATCGTAAAACTTTATCTGACGATAGTTTGGAAGACGGATGGGGCTCAGAGACCTGAATATTCCGAACAAGCTTCATTTGTCAAAACGCTATGACAGGATCGCAAGAAAATGATAAATATCTTAAATAAAAGATGCATTTTGAACATCAGCCAGAATTTTTGGTTCGAGCTTTTCGTATATTTTGTGTAAGTAGGTACCCGAAAAGTAATTCACTACCTACGTCAAGTAAAATAAAACATGTTTTGGTAAAAACAGAATAATTTAATCACATTTGGGACATTATTTCTTTATTTCTCCTTTCTGCTCATGTAGCTAAAAAAAACTCGACGTCTCTAACTCTTCATATTTTGTATCATTTAAGTAGGTATAACTCATGTTTTTGCAGTTGGAATTTTATGGGAGAACTTGTTTTTCAACTACAATACAAATATGTACAAATAAATAATTTATTTTCATTCACAAGTTATATACTACATCTAGGGGTTGAAGTGAACTTTTAGGCAAAAATTGCCTGTGTTAGAACACTTTGCTCTTCCGAAGCTTAAAGTTACGTGGTGTACCAACAATTTTAAATCTTATAATCAGAAAACAATTCAAAATAGCTTTACAAAAAGTAAAAGATATGCCAAATTTTGAATTTATTTAAATAAGAATAAAATTGACAAAAGGAAAATATGTACTTAAGCAGCTAATAAAAATCCTATATTATATACTTTTATAAAAATGTCTTTTATTTTTATTTTTTTATTCTACTATGAGTTTGCTCTTGACTTTAGTCTAGGTCTGGATGACAGAGAAAAAGTCTACGATGGAGTGAGCTTACCCAGAGAAAGCCTGTTCACTCTCACTTTCAATAGATTAGGGTTGTATGCGTTCGGAAACACAGACGCAGGCAGAGAGTTCCACTCATTTGCTGTGCGCATTATAAAAGACGTTTGAAAACGCTTAGTGCGAGTTGGTGTTGGTAAGAAATAAAGTATAAAGGGATAAAGAGCTGCTTATTTGCGTTATTTTATTTATTACTGCACTTACCGATTTCCTCCCATTACCCGTTGTTGGATGGTGATAAATTATTATTGCGTGTAACACGTTGTTCGGGCTCAAACAAATGAGTGTTGCGTTTTTTTTTTTTTTCATTAATTTTTTTACCTGCTGCTGCTAAGCTGTCAGTCTCTCACCTTTTTCTTGTAATTATGTATGTACAGACGCCAGCACATCAAGCTACTACAATCTGTCAAATTTCTTTAATAGATTTTCAACTTTATCACTACAGTATAAGGTTCAAGGTTGATTGCGTAAATTTGACAGTTTCGGGTAGCTTGACCTGCTGGCGTCTGTACATACGTAGTGACAATTAAAAAAAATGGAACAGCTGTTTCCCTACCTACCATGATGCTAATTGCCAGGGTTTATCTAGACCCCTATCAGAATACCTGCTGCGACACTTAAGGCAATTCACAAACAAACGCACATTTAAGGCACAAACAAGCGCGACACGCGACGCGACACAAAGACACCGCGTGCCGCGTGACGAGCGGTTTCTTTGTGTCGCGTCGCGTGTCGCGCCAGTATGTAGGAGCCTTTATTTTTAAATAATCGCAGCATAATGCTGAGATTGGAGCCTCTTGGCCCCGTAAAGGATTTTGTTTTCATTTTGCTTTTGTTTTTTATTTTATTTCGGTTATTTCATTAATCTATCTATAGCTATACTATATAAATATATTTATTTTTTATTTTAATTTTAATTTTAATTAATATATAAAGCTGAAGAGTTTGTTTGTTTGTTTGTTTGAACGCGTTAATCTCAGGAACTACGGGTTGGAATTGAAAAATCGTTTTTGTGTTGGATAGTCCATTTATTAAGGAATATTATAGGCTATATAACATCACGCTACGACCAAAAGGAGCGGAGCATAAGTGAAGAATGTTGCAAAAACGGGAAAAAATATTCCTTTTTGAGAGCTTCCGTTGCGTGCGCTGCGTAAACGGTTTAAGTTACGCAAATATCATGTATGATGGAATTGTTCCTCTTTAAATGTTCAAAAAAAAATAATCCGCGTCAGCATATGTCTATCTTTTAAGATTGACTCACCATAACCTTTTTTATGGTAATCGAATTTGTTCGAAATTAATGCATTATTTGCGAAGGAGTTTTGTCAACATACTATTAATCCTTATCCAAATAAATATGTTATTAATGACAAGTATTCAAATGTAAAAAAAAATTGTCCTTTACATCACTTGATTTCAATCAACATCTTAGGAGATAGCATAATTTTAAAATAACTTCGCAACAAAATAAGTTTAAAGGCTATTTAACATCACGCTTCGCCCCTAAGGAGCCGAGCAAAACGACAAAAAGTCGGAAAGAACGCTAAGCGAAAACGAACTAATTGCGCGGACGGGCGATGTGATGCGACGGGGTGGGTTGTGGGCCGAAATTTTACGCGGACGAAGTCGCGGGCTGAAGCTAGTATACATATAAATTACATTTTTAAATATTTGAATATAAAACATTTTAAAATATAAAAAATAGTGGCCCATCGGTATCAGGAACAGGGTCCAAGCTGGCCGATGGTCAGGGATCTAGAGAGAGGAACCTCCTCACTATGCGTGCAGTGTCTAGGAGTACTCCTCTCTGAATCGAGCCCTTGATCCAGCCGCGCAATGAGAGCCTCCTGAGGCTGGTCGAGGCTCTCCGCTATTAGGCCATTAACCATAACGACTATTTGTACAATGATTGCAGAGTCCACGTCCCACATATCGACAACCTCGTGTGGTAAGTCAAGATACTTGATTTTTTTATCTTTCTCAGTTTTATTTTATTTATTATGAATGTTACTATGAGAGTGTTTAGTTTAAAATGTGATCTTCTTGTACGAGTCCCAATAAATACTTTTTCTGTCTTTTAGACAACGGTGTGAACATAACTAATAAGCTTACCTATTATTTGTTCTGAAAGGCATTAAGGTGAAGTTATTTTTAAGTAGGTTATAAGTAAGGGCGTAAGATGAAGATCATATTATACACGTGACAGAAGCTCACCTACGCATTAAGTGATCGTCATCATGTTTCGTGGAAAACTACTGTTGCACTTACCTTATTAATGATTTTTATGATTACAATTCTACTAGCTGACCGGACAGACGTCATCCTGTTTGCTGAAACTCGATCGCAGCGTCACCTACCTCAGCAGGATTGTCCGAAAGGGGTACCGCTGCCCCGGAACATAAAGGGTCAAGGAACACGGGTGGGTTTTAGTCAGTAAGAGTCTGACACTCCCTTCCACTCCACCCAGAGTGGGAGGGGTCATTTGATGATTTCCCACCCTAGGAAAAAAAAAATCGTCACCTACCGGGTCCAATATTGTGAATTTAAACCATCCACCCACAACCCACTCAAATATACACACAAAATTTTATCAAAATTGGTCCAGCCATTTAGGAGGAGTTCAGTCACATACACACGCATAGAAGAATCTTTATATCATTCTTCTGTGCATGCGTATGTGACTGAATTCCTCCTAACCGGCTGGAACGATTTCGATGTTTTTTTTTTTTGTGTGTTCAAGGGGATTCGTGAATAGTTTAAGGTTTAACCTTTCAAGCATTACGATGAGCAGGTTTTGTAGTCAAGTCTTTAAACACGTACTTAAAAAAATCCCAGTGTACTTTAGTAGATCGTGCAAATTGAGTGCTTAAGTAAATGACTTTGTATCGTGGTCGCAGGCGATGATCTAAATGGCCTACCATTATTTGTGCATTGGCCCTAACTCATTACGGCTATTTGTAGCCTTAAGCAATGCCAATAATAATGGCAACATGGCCCCTTTTATTATGATCTACAACTCCTGGCGGTCTATTCTGTAAAAATCTCACCACGGAAACTTAGGTGAAGTAAGCTGTCAATAGTGTCAATCCTTAGCATCAGTAGTGCTATTCTGTAAAAATATCACCGTGAAAACTAAGGTGAAGTGAGCTGTCAATAGTGTCAATCCTTAGCATCAGTAGTGCTATTCTGTAAAAATATCACCGTGAAAACTAAGGTGAAGTAGGCTGTCAACCCAAAGCATCAGTAGTGCTATTCTGTAAAAATCTCACTGTGAAAAGTTAGGTGAAGTGAGCTCTCAATAGTGTCAATCCTTAGCATCAGTAGTGCTATTCTGTAAAAATCTCACTGTGAAAACTTAGGTGAAGTGAGCTGTCAATAGCATCAATCCTTAGCACCAGTAGTGCTTTCTGTAAAAATCTCACCACGGAAACTTAGGTGAAGTGAGCTGTCAATAGTGTCAATTCTTAGCATCAGTAGTGCTATTCTGTAAAAATCTCACTGTGAAAACTTAGGTAAAGTGAGCTGTCAATAGCATCAATCCTTAGCACCAGTAGTGCTATTCTGTAAAAATCTCACCGTGAAAACTTAGGTGAAGTAATCTGTCAATAGTGTCAATCCTTAGTTTTCACGCCGAGAATTTACAGAACAGATCGGCTGATCACCTCATTTATGATGCACACCAAATGTATAAAATATTATAACATTTTTCATCTAGAACAAAAACAATTACAGTTGCTTCTTATAAATAAGACATTAATTAAAAAGATACTCGTAATACTTTAATGAAAACTTCGCAAATAACTTTCCCAGCTTTACTTAGTTCTCTGATAAGATTTAATTACGGTTACTTGAAAGACGATTTAAAACTTCTAAGATATTAAAGTTGATAAAAAATATTGAATAAATCTTTAATGAAGGGAGTGGTTTTCGGTTTTAGAAACACTGAGGGCAGCAAGCATCCTATTTTGTTGGAACTGTAAAGGTTTTATGCTAAAGGCGAACTTATGTCGTACAAGTCTAACTGGGGTAGGAAAATAACTATGGTATCATTCGAACATTCAAGCAAATTTAGAATTTTATTTAAGACGCAGATATATGCCTTGACCTACCTACCTGCCCTATTACCTTGCGTATTCTGTACTGAGCTTACGCAACGCGTCGTACGTCCAGCCAGTAATAGGACTCGCCCATCCAGGAGCGATGTCCCAAATAAGACGCATTATTAATTTATTATACATAAAACAAAAGGTATTGTAATAAAACACGTATACTAAAATATCCATAATTCAATTATCTTTAAAAAAAGGTTAAAAAAAAAATAAGAAAAATAAGCTTGATAGATTTTGCGTGATTCTCAGTTTTTTTTTCCGCGTTAGACATAACTTTACAAATTAATTTCACTATGTAATATAAACATAATCTAAAATATTAATTGATTGTGGTAAGTAATTTTTATTTTTATTCTAGGTACATCGTCTTTCACCTATAATTATTAATTAATGTATACAAACTATTGTTAACATTTTAAAAGAGTAAGTATGGAGTTTCTTGCCCATTCTTCTCCATACATAACTACCTTTTGGAAGGCGCAACTAGAATCAATTAACTATTCATGTAATTTTTGACGTTCAAAAGTGCATCTTCGTGCCTATTTGAAATAAATGATTTGACTTTGACTTTATTCACATATCAGTTATTAAGAAAATGCTCTCATTTAACATATATATATATTTTTTTTTTCAAATCATTAACACTACTAGTCGTGATTTTCAGTAAAAGACGGTTGTCTTTGCCTTAATATAGAAAGTATTAGGTTTTTGTTTGAAAACATGCACGTTCCTCAGAGTTAAATTGATAAACATAAAATATAATTTATTATTCAAGTTTATCATCTATTATTTCTACGCCACTATACTCTACAGTACCTATACATCATTATTCTTCTGCCCTTATTTTAATTTATGTGGGCTTTCTCTGGTCTTTCCCTACTCTTATAGCCGGATCCACATTCATACTCAAAACTTTCCTCATTCCTCCGCATAACATGCCCATTCTTTTGATACCTATAACTTAAAAAAATAAAAAAATAAAATTTCATATTTACTGGGTCAGATAGGCAGTCGCTCCATGTAAAATGCTGGTATTCAGCTGCATCCGGTTAAGACTGGAAGCCGACCCCAACATAGTTGGAAAAAGGCTAGGCAGACTGATTTTTTGACCTTTTTTTTTCTGATGAAATCTT
Source organism: Dryobota labecula (assembly GCA_947523025.1). Lineage (NCBI taxonomy): Eukaryota > Metazoa > Arthropoda > Insecta > Lepidoptera > Noctuidae > Dryobota > Dryobota labecula. Next base: position 9,712,131 of record OX383292.1, read on the forward strand.
CCTACCCATTGACATACAGCATCTATTGTGTTGTTAATTTTAGTCTTCCTTGGTATGCGCCCACTGCCTCATCCTCATCTATACTCCATTTACTATAGCATTAGAGAAATAACGGCTAAATAACGATAGTTATTGTGTAATATTGTTGAAATTACTGCACTTTAGAGTTAATTTTTTTATGTAAATGGTAAATAGATTGCAGTGCTTTGTATTTATCGTGAAATAACGGAGTTTATTTAACGTTTACATCGAAATAACGAAAGGGTGAGAACAGTTATTTGTCTGATGTTATAATAAATGGAGTTTATATAATATTGTTTGTCGGCCTTCATATCAAGACTTGTGGGGCAATCTTTTAAGCCTCGTTACCTATATACCTAAGTTCTTAAATATGCTGCTATCATCAATCTGATTTGCGAAGCCTAGTGACCGAACTACCTACAGGTACACGACAAGTTGAGTTGGATAACGATTAGACGAAAATGTAAGAGAAGGTAATGATCGCAGCAACTCGAATCAGTCTCATAGTACAGCAGCTTTTAGAAGCAGCTTCCGTTATGAGGCTTCCAAAGTGTGGAATAACCTGCCACCATCTATTCGAGCAATTAAAACGATCAACACATTTAGAAGACGCCTACGGCAGTATCTCATGGATGCGCAACTGAAGCTAGACGTGATTAATTTGAATGTTTCATTGATATGAATAATGATAAAGTTATCCATTACTAGCTGACCCGATATTCTGTCAAAAGCTATATTAAAAACTCCACTACTCTACTCTACTCTACCCTACCCTACCCTACCCTACCTACCCTACCTACCTACCTACCTACCTACCTACCTACCTACCTACCTACCTACCTACCTACCTACTTACCTACCTACCTACCTACTTACCTACCTACCTACCTACCTACCTACCTACCTACCTACCTACCTACCAACCTACCCTACCCTACCCTACCCTACCCTACCCTACCTACCTACCTACCCTACCCTACTCTACCCTACCTACCTACCTACCTACCCTACCCTACACTACCCTACCTACCCTACCCTATCCTACACTACACTACACTACACTACCCTACCTACCTACCTACCTACCTACCTACCCTACCCTACCTACCTACCTACCTACCTACCCTACCCTACCCTACCTACCTACCTACCTACCCTACCCTACCCTACCCTACCCTACCCTACCTACCTACCTACCTACCTACCTACCTACCCTACCCTACACTACCCTACCTACCCTACCCTATCCTACACTACACTACACTACACTACCCTACACTACCCTACCTACCCTACCCTATCCTACACTACACTACACTACACTACCCTACCTACCTACCCTACCCTACTCTACCCTACCAATTTTTCTCTCCGTAAAAACCATCCTTGGACTTCAACGAAAATTTAAAAAAAAAGAATTGGTAAAATTGGTCCAGGCGTTGTTGAGTTATGCGCTTACCAACACATTTTGCGATTCATTTTTATATTATAGATTTATTGACGATAGTCCTTTGTTTCTTGTGCGACCATACCACTTTACTTCTTTTCTTAAACACCACTGTTCTTCAAACAAATCAATTCAATCTTTAATATTTTTAAACAAATATCTTAAGAAAGAAAATACTTTTATTTGCGGTAAACATGACGCACAAAAAAGAACACAAACACAAAAAAATATCAAGTTGAGGGACTATATGCGTCACATCCACGCAAAACGGCCATCAAACGGATGTCTTATCGATTTTATTATTATTATTTGCTACTAATATCTATAATTTTTTTATTTTAATATTAATTTCGATCTAGAGGAATGTGGCCGTTTTTATTTAGATGGAATTTTGTTGCTTCGTGTCTCAATATGAAACTTTATAAAAGGTATTAGAAAATTGTAGACACACTTACCGATATAGTTGATTGAGCCGTTTTTCATAATTCCTTCTCAGTCACGAGATAATAAGTTTTTAAGGAGTGTCGCTAGTGGACCGGTGACAACGCTCTTAACCTCTGTTAAATAAATTTATTTTCTTTCTTTCTTCTTTCTTGATGATGCCAATGTTTCTTCAGGATCATCCAAACAAGTATTCATGACTCTAGATGAATCTATGACTTTATATGAAACTTTGACGTCATATTATTATGACTGCTGAACATTCAATTGTTTTGCTTTGATGCTTTCAACGAAGTGCCGTCAAGTGGAAATGACCTCATTGTCATCATCTTTCGTTCTTCCCTGACAACCGTCGCGCTATCATTCACTCCCTTTTGAATTATTCTTTGGACTTCCTCTTCCTCTCCAAGAGGATAAGACTAAAACCGACCATTGTGTCACAGCTTGTAAAATTTCTACATATAAATCTACTAGCTTCTGCCCGCGACTACATCCGCGTGTTATTTCGGAGCCCGAGCCCAACATACCACTTGGCATCCCATCGCTTGGCCGTGCTATAACTTCGTTATCGCTTAGCGTTCTTTCTGACTTTTTATCTTTTTGCTCGGCTCCTAAGAGTTGTAGCGTGATGTTATATAGCCTATAGCTTTCCTCGATAAATAGACTATCTAACTCTAAATGAATTTTTCAATTCGAACCAGTACTTCCTGAGATTAACGCGTTCAACCAAATAAACAAACAAACTCTTCAGCTTAAATATTTTAAAATTATCCTAAGATGTTGATTGAAATCAAGTGATTCAGGGACAATTTCGTTAACATTTAAATACTTGTGATTAATAACATATTTATTTGAATAAGGATTAATATAATATTATGTTGATAAAACTCCTTCGCAAATAATGCATTAATTTCGAACAAATTTGATTACCATAAAAAAGGTTATAGTGAGCTGATGCTGCCGCGGACTTTTTTTTTTTAACTTTTAAAGAGGAACCATTCCATCATACATGATATTTGCATAACTTAAACCGTTTACGCAGCTCATGCAACGAAAGCTCTCAAAAAGGGAATATTTTTCCCGTTTATACGACATTTTTCATTTATGCTCCGCTCCTATTGGTCGTAGCGTGACGTTATATCTTCCTCGATAAATGGACTATCCAACACAAAAATATTTTTTCGATTCCAACTAGTAGTTCCTGAGATTAGCGCGTTCAAACAAACAAACAAACAAACAAACAAACTCTTCAGCTTGATACTATTAGTATAGATAATTCTCATCATGTGTAATAAAGAGTATTCTATCTATCTATATCCATATATATTGCTTCTTAAAATTCTGAGGGGCTTGTGGCTACGTAATAACGGCAACATGGGTCGATCGATCAGGTTAAGCTACGCTTACCGTAGTTGGTCCGTAGATGGGTGACCATATTTACATACCAAGACCCGTCCGTGCCTCGGAAAGTACGTTAAGCTGTTGGTCCCGGCTGTTATTTGAAGATCTTTGAGAGTTGTTACCGATAGTAAGATGCCCAAAAGTCTGGCAATCAGTCTTACCAAGGGTTATCGTATTACCTAGTTACTGGGTTGTGGAGGTCAGATAGGCAGTCGTTCCGTGGGAAATACAAAGGCTAGGCAGATGATGCTTCTTAAAATTCTGACATTTCGTGTTTTAATCTGACCCTATTAAAAGTTTTCTTAAGAGTTTTACTAACAAAAATATCCCCAAGATATTTTTCGAAAAGATATTAAAAGGCCACTTGGCTCGCTAAGTTGAGATTAAAATTTTATTGTGCTCGTTTATTACACCGGTCTTTGTATCGGAATTTCAGAGGAATCTGTACTTCGAAGCTAATCTGCTAATATTTAAAATGACGAGTTGTAAAACGAAACTGCAAAACTATCAGCTCGTAAATGGTACCGATCAATAAATTGGATATTAGAGATGGACCACCTCTAATAGAACTCTAACTGCCGAATACTCAAACGCAATTCAATTTTAAGTCGCCGTTAAGTCTAATGCTGTCTCTGTCACTTTAAACTGTTTTGTAGCGACAGAAACACTTATAAGAACGTCTTAAAGTTAAGTAACGTTTGAGTATTTGGGCATAAATCTATTTGTTGCTTATACATGTTGCTAATATACGTAATAGGTTTGACACCTAAAGTTTATTAATCAGTTTTTAACCGACTTCGAAAAAGGAGGAGGTTCTATGTTCGACTGTATGTATGTTTTTTTTTTTTATATCCACCGATTTCTCCGTCACTTGTAAACCGATTTGTTTTTTTTTTTTTTTTAATTTGTTTGAAAGTACCATGAAAGTATACCCCACTTTCGAGGTACATTGTCACCAAGTCAGAATCTGATGACGGGATCCTATGAAAATCGAGAGAAATCTTCAATTCTTATAAAAATAGAGATTTGGTAGAAGAAGCTTGCGCGGTTGTCCCATTTAAATTTTATTAACTTTGCTTGGCTAGTTTTTGAGTTAGCTTTGATAATACGTATTTAATTCACTTTGTTGTGTTGTGTATCTTGGAGATGTTAAAAAAGCATTGTTTATTTTTTTTTTCTCTTTTTACATAGCTAAAAAAGTGTTTTTTTTTTATGACTCAGAGGCAGACGTATTATTAATTATTATTTTTATTATTTTATTTAGTTTTATAATTTTGATTTTATTTATTTTATTTTATTAATTATTTGGATATATATTTAACTATGGTGACTAAAATTTTAATACATACCTACATAGGAGTTTAAATGTATTGAAAACAGTTATTTTTGACGTGACAACGTCTAATAAATCGATGAACGCCGGCTGCATGCACGAAAAAGGATGACTCATTGTCCCGTTACGCTCATTGTCACATTACGCTCACTGTCCCGTTACGCTCATCGTACGGATAAATGCCAGCTGCATGCACCAAAAAGGATGACTCATTGTCCCGTTACACTCATTGTACGCTTGCGTTGCATCAATGTTTTTAATTTGAATTTGAATTTAGTTTTCCTCAATAGATGAAAAGTTGAAATAGATGAACAGTTCCGATATCATCTGAGTTTCTATAAAATGCAGCAAATAAACTAAATTCGACTCGGTTTGCTTTTACAAGTTCTGCGGAATACGGAGCAGCTGCAGAGTGAAAGTTTCTTGCTTCAAAATTAGCATAGAAACTATGAAACTTCTGAGTATTGTAATGTTTATGTGAGCAATGAGGGTTTTCATGAAAATTCACGCTTTACTTTGACAAGAGGTCCTCCATTTCGACAATGAATAGGAAATAAATATATAATATAATGATGTTCATCATTCGTTTCATTCATTCGTTCATCATTTAGTCACGACTAAAAAAAATATAGGCGATAGGACACATTTGACAGGTGTATCAGTGCTGCCACCTCATCATCATCATCATCATTTCAGCCGAAAGACGTCCACTGCTGGACATAGACCTCCCCCAATTGGGGGGGTTTGCTATGATCTTCACGCTTGGCAGGTGGGTTGGCGATCGCAGTATGGTGTTAAAAATGCATAGAGAACGCTGCTGCCCATTCTCTAGTATTAAGTCCCTTAGTCGCCTTTTACGACGCCCACGGGAAGTAATAGGGTGATGCTATTCTTTACGTCCGGCACCACACGGCACCAAGTGAACAGCATTTCAGAAAACTTTCATTGAACAGACATTTCATTGTCTTTAGGATTAGTGGTGGTTAATAAAACGTATAGCGCTAAACAACAAACTATGTGTACAAAGCATTTAGCGTTTATTACATCGGCTCTGACTTCGCGCTTTAAATAAAACGCCTCAACAAACTAAACGTCTAAAAGTCTAAACGCGCACAGCGGTGCCAGACCGGGATAGCATTATAGTTTAATAGACTCTAGAGCCTTAGTCTAGCCTATAGAGAGTAACACAGCACAGCGCGTCGGTTGAACAGGGGCGGCATACCGCGGCAGTCGGCCCGCGTTATCTGTTTTATATCTTTTCTTTTGCTTATATCTCGAAAATGGTGTGTCCTATCGCAAAAATAATGATATTTTCGACCCCTTCACACAACGCTTAAACCTCTAAAACTGAACATGTAGGTAATAATTTTTCTTATTTTCCATACAAAAAGTGAAAAATTCCATAAAAAATAAAGTGTTTTTTATGTGCGCCGAGGCGCGCCTCCGGCTTTAAAAAAAACACGGGGTAGGGTAAACAAGTACCAAGTTGCGAAGCAAAAATATTAAAAAAAACCACTTGGATTCGATTTTTGTTGTGCCAAAATTATTATTATTTTTTTTTTTTTTGCAGTATAGTTTTAAGATTCTCATAACCAAAATAATTATGGAATTTTAGTGATAGTTTAGTTCGGTGTACAAGAGAATCGGCGTCATTATTATATTCTTTCGTGTATTGCGTTGTGAGATAACATTCAACACGCATCATTGGTTCCGTTTAGCGTGTTGCCAGATAAAACGATAACGTCTCCGCGTTTAGACTGCGGCCGAGTTTTGTAACAACGTGATAAAATGATAGCGTATAATAAAAGCGTATAGCGTTAGTATTAGCGTGCTGTAAAAATATATTTTATAGTCTACACGCGTCTTTACTTTATAGCGGATTTGAACTATTATTATTATTATTACTATTTAGGATGATATTCAGCTTGATGAACGGACTCTATATTCTTTACTAGCTGCAGCCCCAAATTCGTCTGCGTGTGTTTTGTATTTCATCATTTTCTCATACAAATATCCAGGATGAAAAGTAGCCAATTTCGTTCTCCAGGTCCCAGGCTGCCTGTCTGTCAAATTTCATAACGATTCGTTCTTAGATGTAAGCGTGAAAGATAACAGACAGACAGACAGTGTTATTTTCGCATTATTTTATAATATATGTATAGATGGATACAAGACACACCACAACCTGAATGTGAGTTCCTACCAGGTATGAGAATCTTGAATCTCGCGACAATTTCTTGCAGTGCCCTGATCTTGATGCTAATTTCCAATCCGGATCTTTATTACCTTTTGTTCCCGAATGTGCTACATGCTACAAAAACAAAGTAAATGACAACATTATCCATCAAAAAGTATCGAAATTGCAACCAACCAATACGTGTTTAAACTAAAACATGCGTTTACAGAAAAAAGTGACCAAGTGCGAGTCGGACTCATACACGAGGGAGCCATACCACCGTACAATATTGAACACATTTTTTTTTAATCATTATCATCATCATCATCATTGCAGCCGAGAGACGTCCACTGTTGGACATAGGCCTCCCCCTAGCACTGCCACCTCGACCGGTTCCGTGCTTCCCGCATCCAGTGGATTTCTGCGGCTTTCACAAGGTCAGGTTTTTTAAATACTTTATTAAAAATCGCCGGAAAAACACGTCTCTTGTATGGAGTATAGAGTATAGAGTCCTTTAATTTTTTTGTTCGATTTTTATAATTTGTTTTTATAGCACGCTTTTTCGAGTCTAATGTAGGTAGTGCTTTTTACACGTGCAGCCTGCGGGCTAGATATACGTAAGGATACTGGTGGGGCTGCCCCGTTTCAGTAGTGCTTCAGGGATGTTCGCAGATTAGCTTGTAGATTGCTTTTATGCAACAATGCGTAAAAGGTGCCCGCTTCCCTGGTGCGTAGGGTGTGGGGCGGCGCCAACCGTGTTTTAAGCATGGTTGCGAGTCGCCTGGACTGTGTGTACGTGGGTCACTGTTGTGCTGTCTCTCATGGGATGTCGCAACGGTGACCAACTGTTATCCCTTGTAATGTTTTCCTTGTTTTTGTTTAGCGTCTGTGCTTAATAACATAGTCGTAAGTTTTACTAACAATCTTGTTGAGTCTTGTTTATTCGATAAAGAAAAATTCTATTCTATTCTATTCTCTTTTATGATTTAGGAATTTAAAATTTTAATTGGATAGTTGTTCACCTGTTAATAAGAATGTTGTGCATGCCTATAAGTGATGTATTTACAGAGTACTGAAGACTTGGTGATTATCTAATGTTACTAACCTTGTAAATATGTCGTTGGTGTGCCTTGCTCAATAAATTGATAAATAAATTCTATAGCGGTCATAATAATACACACTCTGTGAAAATTTCAATTGTCTACCTATTGCGGTTCAAAGATACAGCCCTGTGACATACGGACGGATAGCGGACCCTTTGGGAACGGAACCCTAAAAAGTCACTTAATATTTTTAAGCCACAGTCTTGTTTTATATCATTTTAATTGTTTAAGTCTGTCTGTATCACGCTGTTTGTGACTAGTGTCACGTCGCATGAGTTCGTCGGTTAATCTGGCACGATCCGCTTCGAATATTGATGTGCCATTCATCATGGTTGCCATCGGTCATGACATGTGGTTTTTTTTTGCAGTCACGCCGTGGCACGGCACGCGACGGTTCGTAATTAATATTCTAGTGATAGAACTGGTTTAACTATACATATTTGAATAGTTAATTACATTGCCTACACATGTGGTCGATGTGACAATTTCTAATAATTGTAGGTTAATTAAAACAGCACGGTGTAGTAATAAAAATGGGAGACAAACGGTCTGCGGGTAATTGCGTAACACATTACCAATATCAATGGGTTTCATTTTGATAGTTAAACAACATTCATTGCGTTATTTACACTGTAGCAGATACATTTTTCGAACATATGAAGTAATGGATTAGCAATATGCTTCAAAATCATTCAGATTGTGATTGATAGTGTATTACGCAATTCCACTGTGTGGATCGCCTGGAGGACATGACGGTGGAGCATACGTTGGAGGTCTGCCCGGCTTGGGCAGAGCACCTCCATGTCCTCACGAAGGCAAGCGCAGCGGCGATCTCTCGCATTCACTACGTCTCTTCTATCCACGTCTACGTCTCGTCTACGTCTTCGTCCGGCCCTGGTCCAGGCCATGGTCGCATAGAGGCAGTCACCTCCTTCTGCGAAACAGTAATGCTCGCGAAGGAGGAGGCGGAACGCGTGAGGGAGCGGCTGTCTGTGCGCCCTCACGCCTCTAGTCGCCGCAGGAGACGCCCTGAGCGGCGGGAATCGGTAGCCGATTCCCGGCCACCGTAAGCGCAGGCTTGCGGACGGAGAGCTATGGGCAGCTCGCCGTCCGGTAAGGACCAGGCCCGGGTCGACGGCGCGTTGTGTTCCACGCGCGCCTCAAAGAGATGTCAGCACGCACTGACGGGGTCCGCTAGGACCGGTGTCTGCCAGGATTGCGAGTTTGTCCGAAACGGATACCGTGGCCCTGGCACACAAGCAACTGAAGGAACATGGGTGGGTTTTAGTAAGTAAAAATCTGACATCAAGACTCAAAGCCCTCCCGCTCCGCTCAGAACGAGACAAGTTATTTGATAATTTGCCAACCAAAAAAAGAAAGGGTGCGGTCTCTTGAGAAAATTTCGATAATTAACATAACTAGCTAAGACTAGAAGTACTTAAAAACAGTTCTCAGGCAGTGGTTTTGTTTCTGCGAAGACTTATTATTATATGACATGATAGTAGCGATATAAAAACGAAAATTTGTCACTTAAACACGTATAATAATTTAAAGATATCAAAATAAAAAATTAAAAAAAATAACGCAATTCTGGGGCAGTCGAGTAAATAATATTTACTCGACTGCTTTTATTTTTTTTCGGGTCAGCAACTGTTTTTGATCATATTATGATCAAAATTATCGGTTCAGCAACTGTTTTTGATCATATTATGATCAAAAACAGGCAGATCATATTATGCCCAAATGAAGAGAGATTACGGGAAAACAGATGGTTACTTAAAATGAAAAAAAAAAAACGGAGTTTTCGTTATTTGTAAGTACCAAATACTCTTCATAAAGTGGGTAGGTATGTATTCTAGAATTTGACTGTATATAGTGAATGCAAAGTTTCTAGTAGAATGCTCTTAGACAATTATAATTAGATGATTACAATAAAGAATATTCAAATGGCTCTTAAATGTTTTCACGGTAATAAACTTTTAATATAAAACCCCACTTTGATTGTTATCGCTATTTTAATACTTAACAGAGTTTAGTCTTTGAAAAATTATTCAAAAACAAAGAGATGGATACTACCTAAGTATCTCCCAATGTATAGCTTCATATGTCGCCGTGTGTACATAATAAAAATAGAGTTGTTTTGCAAGCTTGGAAAATCCAGTTACCTACTAAGGAAGAAAAACAAAAACCTTTTATTACTTACTCTTAAGCAAGATAAAAACACCACTTGCTAGTATATAGGCCAAGTAAAACATCCAGTTTTTACAAGAATATTTACGAAATGAATTTTCTCTGCAATATTAAGCCTTATTTCCCCAAAGTAGGTGGGCACCGTCACGCTATCTTTCACTCCCTTTTCAATTATTCTTTAGCCTTCCTTTCCTTCCCCAAGAGGATAAGACTAAACCCCCCATTGTATCACCTCTTGTAATATTTCTACATACAAATCTGTAATTCTTATTGTGTGCAATAATAGCATATTTTATATCGAGGGACTATACGAAGCCATAATATACCAGAGGTGGTTTGACTCCTGAGCTTGCGAGGGAGTCAAAAGTGAAAACTGTACTTTTCACTTTGAGTGCGAGAAAAATTGTCAATTTAGTACAAAAACATTTAATAAATATTATTCCTCCAGTCCATAAAACTTTCGTAAGTTTTTAGGTAAATCTTCCGCGATTTTGGCGGCAAAAGATTATCTATTATGTCTTTTGCTCTTTGCTCGACGTCAAACTCTTTACTGTCACTGGACGTTCTTAATAATTTAAATCGAACAAATTTACACTCGACAAAAATTCTGAAATTTTCGCGGTCAGTTTGTTCTTCTAAACCAGTCACAGATTAACAATTTAAAACACATGGCGCCACATTCTTTGCGGAAAAACCATGGAACTAAAACTCTCAACATTTTTGCAATGAAGATGGTCCACACTCCACAGATAATAGTATATTTACTGGCTGTTTGAGTTTGTCAATGTCACATGAAGGAAATTAAAAAGCTAATTACTTTTCACTCTCTAGAGACTAAAGTGGTCACTTTAGTCCCGCTTCGTAGGGCTATATTGGCGTACTTTTAGAGCATGAGAAGTGAAAAGAGTGTTCTATCTATCCATATATATTGCTTTTTTAAATTCTGATTGGGTTGTGGTTAAGTAATAGCCGCACGGATCGATCGATCAGGTTAAGTTACGCTTGCCGCGGTTGGTTCGTGGATGGGTGACCATCTTTACATACCAAGACCCCTCCGTGCCTCGGAAAGCACGTTAAGCCGTTGGTCCCGGCTGTCATTCGTGGATTTTTGACAGTCGTTACGGGTCGTCAGAAGCCCGAAAGTCTAATAACCAGTCTTACCAAGGGATATCGTATTACCCAGTAACTGGGTTGTGGAGGTCAGATAGGCGGTCGCTCCATGTAAAATACTAGTATTCAGCTACATCCGGTTAGACTGGAAGCCGAACCCAACATAGTTTTAAGTTTTCAGATTTATTGGTGACGAAATCATCATCATCATCATTTCAGCCGAAAGACCTCCACTGCTGGACATAGGCCTCCCCAAGCACCGCCACTTCGACCTTTGTGCTTGTCATTTTTGGGGGGGTTTACCATAATCGCCACGCTTGGCAGGCGGGTTGCCGATTGCAGTATGGTGTTAAAAATGCATAGAGAACGCTGCTGCCCATTCTCTAGTAAGTCCCTTAGTCGCCTTTTACGGCACCCACGGGAGGAAATGGGGTCGTGCTATTCTTTACGTGCGACACCACGTGGCATAACTAAAAGATCACCATTACAATAAATATGACCATTTTATTACACAAAGTGATTGCTAGCACATGTCAGATTACTCCAGAGAATTAATTATTCGACTTTAGTACTTAGTCTTAATCTATCAAAATGTACTATTACCAAAAACAGTCTTACCATAGACAAAGATGCCACGTCACTAGGCGAGATATACATAATTTGTTAGCACTTCCATGCAATAATCCATACTGTCCATATCCATACTAATATTATAAATGTGAAAGTAACTTTGTCTGTCTGTCTGTATGTTACCTTTTCACGCCTAAACCGTTGAACCGATCGTCATGAAATTTGGCAGAGATATAGCCTGGGATATGTAGAAGGACATAGGCTACTTTTTTACGCGATAACCGACATCTACACGGGCGGAGCCGCGGGCAAAAGCCAGTTAATATTATAAATGTGAAAGTAACTCTGCCTGTCTGTCTGTTACGTTTCCACGCCGAAACCGCTGATCCGATCGTCATGAAATTTGGCAGAGATATAGCCTGGAATATTTAGAAGGACATAGGCTACTTTTTTACGCGATAACCGACATCCACGCGGGCGGAGCCGCGGGCAAAAGCTAGTAGAACAACTTGGGATATAGGTATTAAATCCAGTATAGCCTTAATCTCATGACATAATGTCTCTTGTTAATTGTTGTCCTTTATTAAACAGGGTTCCAAACTTGAGCTAAGTGTAATCAGTAAATAGGCAAACTACTAACTACATACTAATTGGTTGTCTAGCTGATTTCAAAAACATTACTGAGATATTATTAGAACGCGGCACTTTACAGATCCAAATGATTAACAACACAATATTTTAATCAATTCAAGAAAATTCATCAATCAATTTTGAGTAGACGTATTGATTCAACCATACTCGAATGAAAACCCTGTTAAGCAGCAGAGGATGTTGCTTGGCAACCCCGCCAAGCAACATCCTCTGTTGCTTGGCGGGGTTTTAATTCGTGTCGAGAGACAACTGAGAAGGGCCAAAGGCAAATAAAACGTATTTTATTTCAGATCGAAAACGTATCCCGCCTCTCTTTAAATATCCGACGGCTTGAAACAAATACCTCACTCTGTGTACAGGCAAACAAAGAGTTAAGTATACAGGCAAAAATCATACATTTTTCCACTACACTGCCAATGTTAATTTTTACCGAGCGCTTAATAAGTTTTTAATTTTAAGACACTCTTTAAAAGTGTCATGTAAAAGTACCGAGTGATGTATTAGTCTATGGTCTTATAATAATTAGCCTGTATTGTCCGACTGCAGGGCAAAGTCCTCCCTTTTCTTTTTCCACTCAACTCAATCCTGAGCCACTATGGATCAATCCCTCCTATAAGCATCATGTTCGACCCGCCGTTTTCACGAACTCATGTTATAGTGGTCTTAGTCCACAATGCATCCGACATGGGGCCCAGTCCCACTTGAGCTTGGCTACTTTTTGAATGACGTTGGCGATTTGTGTCTTAGAGCGCAGTATCGTTTTCCGTATCCGATCGGTAAGTAGAACTCCAAGGATACTGTGCTTTATAGTTCGCTGGCAAACCTCGAGCTTGGTCCTCTGCTGAAATGTCAAAGATCAGGTTTGAGCGCCGTAAGAACAGGGATAAGACCAACTTCAAGGTTTGCCTTGTTCAATTCATCAAGCATTTCGCCTAATTCAGCTGGCGAAGATGAAAACAGAAGAATATCGTTGGTCAACCTTTCTTCGCCGAGGACTACTCCTTTATTGGCCCAAATGTCGGAGAGGTTTTTCGAAACCTCTTCAAGGGTGGCAATGAATAGCTTAGGAGACGGCGGGTCTCCATGCTTGATTGAAACAAAAAAAAATATATTTCTTCCTTTCTTTTCTGAATGTAAAGCATACTCAAAAAAATAAATAAAAATAAGTATTTACCAGCTAGCTGCCTGTACACCAATCTCTTTGTTCGACTGTACATAGATAAACAACGTTTTTGTTTATCTCTCTCGGAATCGAATCGATTTGAATTCAATTAGACGAGTAATCGTGTTTGATCCTCCATTGTATCCGGTGGACCGCAATTATATCAAGATCAAAAGGTAACATTTTAATTATTTCAGATTTTGATGGTTTGCCTTAACTCTTAATGAACAAATGCTCCTGTAATTGCTGTGAAGGATTTTTAAATTGTGGAACTGATTTTCATTAATTACTTACATATTTTGGTGGTTTTCTGTTTGATTGGATGTGATTATAATTATAACTAAAATCAGCTTGTATTTATAGAGGTTTGAGGAACAGGGTGTAAGTTCACTCATCCTCTGTAGAAAAGGGAGGATCCTACGATCAGACGGGTGTTGTGTTTGGTGGGCAACTGCCCGACGATTGTTGTCGGGACGTTGTATATGTCGGAGAACGGTAGGTTTCTCTCGTTATCATCAGCCATATTTTAACTACTGTGGGCATACTGTGGGTAGTGTTGGTTATTGCGCAATAGAAAAATTTAATTAAACTCAAAAGTCATTCACTCAATCTAAGATGAGAATCAAAATTACATAAGACAGTCCCCCAAAACGCCCGCCCGTCACCACTTCTTAGTACTTTAGCTGGGAAGAAGAGAAAGCGGAACAAAGTCCCCAGCAGCAAATCTGTCCGTTCAGTTATAAGAACTTGATTTTAAACAGTGGTTATGCAAAGTCATTAATGTTGGTACATGACACAACCATACCGAACGCGCAACAGCTTCTAGACGTCTTCACTGCTTGACCGCCACCGATGAACTTCACTTGTCGAATGTGTGGCGATCACGTGCTGCCGGCCGAGCGTTATGTTGTTGACTTTGTCTTGCGCCGCTAAACAGCACTGGCAATGGCATCCCGATTAGTCAAGACTCGATGGCGGAACTCCACCAACTCCATCGAACGCCACTAGATGGCGCTGGCATACCGGATGGAATCCGTCTCCGACATATATACACACATCAAAAAAAGTTTGTGATCACTAGCATAAGCTGATATAATATTTTAAATTGAACTTTATCAAAAAAAAACTAAAACCCGTGAGCTATAATTTATCACGCGGGCCCAGTTCGGATTGGTAGATGTCACATGTCTTCATGTACCGTGTGGTGCCGAACGTAAAGAATAGCCCCACCCAATTTCCTCCCGTGGGTGTCGTAAAAGGTGACTAAGGGACTTACCAGAGAATGGGCAGCAGCGTTTTCTATGTATTTTTAACACCATACTGCGATCGCCAACCCGCCTGCCAAGCATGGCGATTATGGCAACCCCTCCAATAGGGGGAGGCCTATGTCCAGCAGTGGACGTCTTTCGGCTGAAATGATGACATGTCTTCGAATTTTCGGTTCTATGACGTTCGTTTTCCTGACGATGTTTTCCTTCACCGTTTTAAGAGCGCAGTCTCGGGTCCACAGTTTCGGGAGTCACGAAGCAACAAAATACGATCTAGAGGAATGTGGCCGTTTTTCTTTAGATCGTATTTTGTTGCTTCGTGTCTCAATATAAAACTTTTTGGTATTAGAAAATTCTAGATACACTTACTAACGCAGCTGATTGAGCCGTTTTTCATAATTCCTTCCCAGTCACGAGATAATCTTTTTTTAAAGGAGTGACGCTAGTGTACCCGAGGCGGTGCTCTTAATAATGCATCCCATCATGCACCATGCTCCCTCAGAATATCAGGACGGTAACTAATCAGTTCACATTTAAAGTGAAAGCTCGAGAACACATACACAAGAAGTTGGCAGATTCGTCTCAGAATTAAGTTGTTGTAGGTTTTATTGTTTAACTCTCATAACATTTTTATTTTTTATTTTTTTATATGTATGTATATATGTATTTATTCTTGTATCTTAGTTATAAATTCTTCTAAATTGTTTTCTGTTATTGCACCTACTATGTATTATCTCTGCATCACCCTAAGGTAGACTGGTAGAAAATGCCCAAGGCATTAAGTCCGCCTTTGTACAGTTTTTACCAGTGCATAAAGTTTTAATAAATAAATAAATAAATGTTAGAAAAAATCAAGTAGGTAGGTTAAATACACAAGATATCGTTACTTTTCCGGGTATTTTCAGTCAGGATATACCTAATTACTTTGTATATTACCTAAAGATTCGGGTCCATAACCCGAACCAAGCGTGGTGGGCCAGAGCCCACCACGCTTGTTTATTAGATGCAATAAATAGTCTTAGTTAAATACAGTCAAACCTAATGTTCCAGAAATTTCCTCGTAAGACGTAAAATGTGTTTCACGGCATATAAAAGCACGAACGACACCGAAGGTTGTAAAGATCGCTAAACATAAACTTTTCAGTAATTTCAGTCGATTTTTAGGGTTCTGTACCTCAAAAGGAAAACACGGAACCCTTATAGAATCACTCATTTGTCTGTGTGTCTGCCTGTCCATCAGTCTGTCACAGCCAATTTGCTCCTAATCTAATGGACCGATTAAGTTGAAATTTGGTATACATATCAGTTTCTGTAACACATACATGGACGTGTTACGTAAATAAACTCATTTTTGTCACTTTAGGGAGATAAATAAGAAAATTTAAAAAAAATAATCACATACACATATTTCACACGGTCCAGCCGTGTGAAATATCAAATGAAACTCGCTTACTGTGAGGGTCTCAAGTATTTTTTTTTATTTTTTATTAATGGTTTTAAAGTTATTTTAGAAAATAGATGAAAATTTACCATTCATTTCAGTCTCAGTTTGTACAGTGAAAGCACAGCACAGTTTTCGTATCAATATATCAGCACTTTGCCTGCGCCGGGCCGGCCAATTTAGTACACGAATAGCATTCATACCGCGTGCAATAATCTATCATACAATCATACTTTTATCAAATAAATATCAATCAATCAGTAATCAGTGTATCAATCAGCATCAACTCAAGGTGTAAGGTCCCTAACCGTACATCTTAATGGTCCTTCGAGCCGGATCTGAACCAGCGACCTATGGATATTTTAGAGATAAGGGGGAGGGGGGTCTTATCTCCAAAACAGAGACTAAATTTGGAAAAAAATACAGAAAATAGTTCTATACCATAAGAAGACTTGACTTGAAGACTTAAATAACATGGTAAATCTCCCAATATTGTGCGTACAAACTTACATTTGCCGTTATAATGTATGGAAAGACATGTTTTTCAATTACAATGTTAAGTTTGTTCTTGGGATAAATTCATCCCAACTACGGAACCCTTCATTGTGTGTGGTCAGACACGCAACTCGCCGGTTTAATCAAAAGTCAAAAGTCAAAAATGCCCTCCCGGAAATCGAACTCAGGACCTCATGCTCAGCAGTAGCGCTTGCGACCACTCGTGTTCCTTCAGTTGCCTGTGTGCCAGGGCCACGGTATCCCTTTTGGACAAACCCGCAACCCTGGCAGGATAATGAGGGGCCTGGAGTTCTAAAATACAGGCCTAGCCTAAGTTTAGACTTCAGATCCACAAATTACAAAAATATGTCATAATACAAAAACTTAAAATGAATTAACTAGTATAAGAATGTAATTTGTGGAAATAAATAAACATAATTTTAATTATATTACTTTTTTTTTACGGAAGCAGAGTAATCTTGCATCATCATCATCATCATTTCAGCCGGAAGACGTCCACTGCTGGACATAGGCCTCCCCCAATGGGGGGGGGGGGGGGGGGGGTGCCATAATCGCCACGCTTGGCAGGCGGGTTGGCGATCGCAGTATGCTGTTAAAAATGCATAGAGAACGCTGCTGCCCACTCTCTAGTAAGTCCCTTAGTCGCTTTTTACGACACCCACGGGAGGAAATGGGAATTGGAATCTTGTATAGTTAGTTATAATTACGAGTATTTTCACTCAGGGCAACAAACTTAACATTTAGGCAACTAAGTGTCAAAGTTAGTCTGTTATTTACTTTGCAAAGCACGTTCGTAATAGGCTGTTAGTCACAGACGCTTTGAATTTAAATAATAAATGCATGTAACGTCCAAGATGACCGATAAAGAGGTCGTCCACACACGAATATGAGGTAACGCCTCAATGTCGCACGGTACGACCTCGTAATCACGATTATTGGTGTATTTTACATTTATATTTATCAGATTCGTTCATAATTCAGGCAGCTAATAGTGGGGTCCGCGGGTTTAACGACCGGCCTTGCTGGCGCTCAAAATGTTTTTCTTAATTGCCAGTGAAATTGATAGCGTTCGGTCACGCATTGTCGTACTACAATAATACATCAAGGAGTCCTTAATTGCTAGTAACGTTAGATCCATTTAGCGGTCACTCCTACGTGCAATTGACAATAGGATGAGGTCATAGTTGCAGTTTTCTCGGCGGCCGTTTTCTGGGTGCAGCAATTTGGTGGGTAGTCGCAATTGGCGCAGCAGACGGCGCGTCGGATGTCGCAATTGCCGGGCGTCCGTGCCGACACACCGCGCGCCGCGCCGCACCGCGCCGTCACCCCGGCAACCTTATATAAACAATGCCATCAATCAAGTCATCGATAATGTCTATAATGTCTTCAAATAAACCTGTGTTTGGTTCAAAATACAGAAAGTTTTTGCCCTCCGTGTCCTTTATGGATATTTCGAGAACAAACCAACAACGGCTTTTATTACTTCAGTACCTGCTTTCATGAAACAATTGCCCTGTAGTACATTGATATCTGACACCAAGTGCAATATGACAACAATGAACAAATGACTTATTTACAATTAATTTTCATCTATTCATATTCATTAATACTTATAATACGAAGGACTGAGAAAATTAATATTAATGCTGCTTGAAAGACAAATAACAAGTTGTACAATAATATAAAACTGGAGGATTTTCGAAACGTGATTGTTTAACGAAATAAAGGTTTGTTTCCAATCACGCGTGATGTCCATGCAGATCTGGCGACGTAAAGATAAGATCGGTGCTCAATCGGTTGTCATCAGGAGGCATTTTTTTATATCTAGTCAATTAAATGTGGTTTGTGGCCACTATAGTCACTTCAGCAAAATTAAAAAGAAAGTTGGGGTCATAAGGGTCAATAAGCATTAAATCAAACTCAAACTAACCTCAAAGCATTTATTCCAAATAAACCAATTACAGGCACTTTTGAACTGTCAAGGGGTCGGTCAGTCAGAAAGATGAAGCTAGTTGCCCATTCCAAAGCGTAGTAGGTTCCTATGGAGGAGAACGGGCAAGAAACTCCACGGACACTCTTTTAAAAACAAAATATTGTTACAAAATATGAGTTACATCATTCATGTTGACGTTATACATGTGAGAACAATGTAGAAAGACGTGCACGTTAGAAGCGTCCATAATAAAAACAATTCAAAAATTAAAATAAATTAAAATAAGCCGTGGCAGCTAAGAGATGACCAGTCCCAACTGACGGCATATCGGCAAATCCCAACGTAGTGTTTACATAACGTAGGTTACTGTACTGACTAGATACTTACCATTTGGATTTATTGGTGCTATTGCTTTAGAAGTTTAGACGATTTTAGCACTGAACCATTTTTGGTGCATATCACACAGTGACCGATATACATATACCTACATGATTCACAAGTGGCAATGAAACATTCTATCCCATATAACTGTTATGATTGACACGTGAAGACAAAAAATGTGAACTCAAACCAACATGACCTCATAAATATCTTGTCTAAAAACATCGTATCAAATTACAATTATGTTAATCTGGTATACCATTAAAGGATATTAAAATAGATCATGTTTATTCATGAACACAAAGACTCATGTGTACACACGGGTACATATCAAGCTATAGTTTTCCAGTATAAGCTGATCTCGCATTGTACAGAATTTCCGTACAATGAGAGGTCAGCTGATACTGGAACGTTAACTTGATTTGCAGTGTGTACAACGTAGCGTAAACCGTGAAGTGGAACTAATTTTTATAGAGCGGTGGGCTATTGGCTTGCGCGGGCGCAGCCGACCTCCGCGACTATAGTGCAGTGCGTTCGCACTGAATAATTACGCCAACACTAATGTATTGTAACCTTCGTATCCAATATTATAATGAAGGAAATTGAGCCAGCTGGAAATATAGGTAGATGTGGAGTAATTAATTATGTGGCTTTAATTTATTTTGGCATTTTTAGGGTTAGGGTTCCGTAGTCAACAAGGAACCCTTATAGTTTCGCAATGTCCGTCCGTCTGTCCGGCTGTCCGTCCCCAGCTTAGCTCAGAGACTCTTAGTAGGTACTAGAAAGCTATAATTTGGCATGGATATACATATTAATCACGCTGATAAAGTAGTAAAATAAAATCATGTTTTTTTTTTTATTTAGGTTAGGTACCTACCTCCTGTAGGTACATGTAAAGTGGGATGTTTTATATTTTTCGCCTACCCTATGGAGTAGAGTATTTTTGGATGGGTCTTTCAAAAATATTGCGGGTTTTGAAAACAATTTTTCGATTAAGGGATCCGTTTTTGAAATATTAGGCTTTAAAGTGCTAATTTTTGTTAGAGTTTAGTGTGTCCCCCCCCCTCCTGCCAGCTAAATGATTGTACTTGGATATGTAAAAAAAATCACAGCAGTAGTATATATATATAACGAAGTTAAAAGGAAAACTATCACAGCCAAGTAGGCGTCACAAGTTACCGAGTAATTGTCGGCTTATTCCACAAATCCCCCCTGAAAATCCCCCTTAGGAGGAAAAGTGGAATATGAAAACAGTCTAGAATTCACCCCTGATAATCCCGCTAAGGGGGGAAAACTAGAATTGAAAAAACAAAAAATAACTTATTCCAAGATCCCCTGAAAGTGATTTTTTTACATTAGGGTTCAGTTTTTTCCACTGAGGGGGATTCTCTCAGGGGGGATTAGTGGAATAAGCCGTAATAGTCAACCAACTTACTTGTAAAACATGTTCTCCCATACATTCCGTATCGAAGATAATATTTTTCAACTACGATATTGAGTTTGTTCTTGGGATAAATTCATACCAACTACGGAACCCTTCATTGTGCGTGGTCTGACACGCACTTGGCCGGTTTTTAAATGTTTTTTCGAAGATTTACTTTATGTGCAAAATAATTATAGATTTTATTTAAAGAAGTATTCACTACTAAAATTAATACATACTGTTACTGTTAGCCTGCATCATCCCACTGCTGGGCAAAGGCGTCACCCCATGACTTCCAGCTGATTCAATCCAGGGCTAATGTGGGCCACTGGTCGTTTATTTTCTCCAACTCGCCCCGCCATTTTCTACGGGGTCTGCCGCGACGCCTTGTGGCTGTATCATGGCTCCATATAGTGGTTATTCTGGCCCACAGCTCATTGAGCATACGGAAAATGTGGCCAGCCCAGTCTCACTTCTGCTTAGCGGCTTTTTGAGCAACATCAGTAATCTGTGTTTTGGAGCGCAGTGTGGTGTTGCGAATATGGTCTATCAATTTGACGCCTAGAATACTGCGCTCTATCGCACGTTGTCAAACGTTAAGTTTGGACTTTTGAATGTTTGTCAAAGACCAAGTCTGGGATCCATAGATCAAAATGCTTGATCAATTGCTGCGCTTGACTCGGTGGAACGCAGAGCTAAGAGGCTCATTGGCGGCGTAAAACTGGTGGATGCCAAGCTTCACAGCTTGGCTCATCGCCGCAAGGTTGCCTGCTGGTCGGTCTTCTACAGATTGTACTGCGGCGAGTGTGCCCATGAACTCCACGACCTCATTCCACCGGCCCCCTTCTACCATCGGACATCTAGACGCACTGCATGTTACCACCCCTAGTTGATATTCCACCAACTCGCACTAAGCGTTTTCAAACGTCTTTTATAATGCGCACAGCAAAGGAGTGGAACTCTCTGCCTGCGTCTGTGTTTCCGAACGCATACAACCCTTATCTGTTCGAAGCAGGCTTCTTCTGGGTAATCTCACTCCATCGCAGACTTCGTCTCTGTCACCCAGACCTAGACTAGAGTCAAGAGCAAACCCATAGTAAAAAAAAAATAAAAAAATTGAAGAATGCACATGTGCATAACTTTTCGCTCGAGTGACAAAGGAAGGTTTCCTTTCATAAGTTCTCATGGACCAATAGCTTTTCCAGGCATTTTCGGTTCGTCTTAAGACTTCCTTGTACATACTTGTGAACATAAAACATTTAATGAACATAAAATGGATGAAAGACTTCATTATACATAGTTTTCTTCTAAAAATTCAGAAAGGGAGAACGAAGGACCCATCCGAAAAAAAATCTACAGCTAACGAATTTTTAACGATCCATTCCAACATCGTTAAAAAAATCTTGCATGAATGGGTTTGCCGATTCATGCAAGTTTTTTAACATTATAATACTGATTGAAACAAAATCTGAGGAGATTGGCCCTATACTAACGGTACCTATCGGTCACTTACATTTGCGCTCACCTTGAGACGAAACCATTTATGTTAATTCAAGATGGATTCCATGAAACGTAACTAGGCGTATTGTCAAGTCAGTAATTATGAGTACTTGTATACCGGTCATTATAGAAGTAGGTTAGTTTGGAGATAAATTAGTGTTTACTTTATTGATATTGGTGCCGATTCCGTTGTTCACAAACTAAACTAAAATTAAGTTCAGTGACTAAAATAAATTTTAGTTTAGTCCTGTCAAATTAATCAGCGCTTGACGTGAATTGACATAATTTTAGTAGGCAAGTTTTTAATCACGTCTAAACTTGTATGGAGTAGTGACAGGCGCTGATTAATTTGACAGGACTAAACTAAAATTTACCTTCTGTCCTTTTCTTAATGAAATAGAAAGAAAAAGATGCACCGAACTTAAATTTAGTTTAGTTTGTGAACAAGGGAATCGGCACCAATGTTTGACTTTTGATTTTAACAAGCGACTAAGGAATTATGCTGTCGAGATATGGGCATGCGGCTGTCTTCAGTCTATCAATAAGGATCAGCAATGACCAGTATGTTTGACTAGCATGGGTATCTGATCTATCTATTATGTTACCGTTTGTTGCAACGGTTATTCAGTCTATTCAGAGGGCCATGGTCAGCAATTAATGACAGTAAGTATTATGTTGCCTTTTAACAGTTTTGTTTTTGTTGTGTTCTATGTCGACAAATATTACGACACCCTCAGAAAAAGCAAGAATACGAACTCAAACTCAAACTCACATCATTTATTTCAATTAAACCATTTACAGACACTTTTGAATTTTCAAGGAGTCGGTCAGTAAGAAAAATGAAGCTACATGCCCATTCCAAAGCGTAGTAGGTACCTATGGAGAAGAACGGGCAAGAAACTCCATCGACACTTTTAAATTAAATTGTTATTAAAAAAATATGTAGTTACTTACATCTATAATGGTGAATTTATAACTAAATGTGAGAACGATGTAAAAATAAAAACATAAACGTTAAAAGTGTCCAAAGTAGGTACGGTGGCCAGCACATCTAGTTACCACAAACTGTAATAAAAATCTCGTTCGATTTTGAACTTAATCATTTTAAAGTTTAAAATCGTTTGGAGAAAGTCAGTTACATGTAGCTTGATGTGCTGCACTGTACAACAAATTGAAAAAACAATTTAAAAAATATATAATTAAAATAAGCCGTGGCAGCTAAAAGATGACCAATACGTATTCCTGCTTTTGCTGAGTGTATCGTAGAATGAATCATTTCTGTATAGTCATTATGGATACTGTAATGATTTTGCGTTTAGACTCATATGTAAGGTATCATTGCCGGAACACTGAGCAAAACCACTCATCTGTGTCTTATTTACCGAACATACAGCGACTACCAGCATATTTATAAGGCTTTTATTCCATAGATTGTTGGACTACAAACATTTACTGCCGCAGACTACGATATGGGAACAGAGATAAACGTGAAAGGGAATTGGTAAAGCATTCTCCTTCAAAATCTATCTACTTTATCAATAAAGTACAAGCAGGTGTAGTTCAAACTTTAGGTCTAAAGGGAAAGCAGATTTCTTGGAAAGACTTTCCAGTTGTTATCAAAGTGAATGCTTGCACTAGATACGTTCACAATAATAACACAAAGCAGATAAGTACAACAACGTTTGATGTCAAAACATTCTAGATCTGTGTTACCTATTTATGTCATAGTTCTCACACTAATAATGAAGTCTCCAGTGAAACTTTAGTTTATCTTGACGTCAACCTGTCAAATTCAATTTCTGAATGAAGCCAAACGATTTGACGAAAAATCTTTAAGTAACACAAGGTACAATGCTAGTTTTGAACTTAGGTTAGATAGGTGGTGAGACTAGATGGCTTATTCCACAAATCCCCCCTGAAAATCCCCCTTAGGAGGAAAAGTGGATTCTATAAAAAACAGTCTAGAATTCACCCCTGATAATCCGGCTTATTCCACTAATCCCCCCTGAGAGAATCCCCCTCAGTGGGGAAAACTGTACCCTAATGTAAAAACAATCACTTTCAGGGGGTCTTGGAATAAGTTTTTTTTTTTTTGTTTTCAATTCCAGTTTTCCCCCCTAAGCGGGATTATCAGGGTGAATGACTGGACTGAATGAGGATCTGTGATGTGGATGAGGGGTGACTGTTTTTATAGATTCCACTTTTCCTCCTAAGGGGGATTTTCAGGGGGGATTTGTGGAATAAGCCGAATAGATCTGTTCAAAGTCAAAGTAAAACCATTTGAATAGGGAAATAAAAGGCACTTTTAAATGTCAAAATTGACAAAAACATGAATTCTAGTTGCTCCTTCCAATATGTATTTGTTTTAGGTATTCGTATGAAGAAGAATGGGCAAGAAATTCAACACTTATAAAAATGTTAACAATATTTTTTATTCATGCAGTATGTACATATAATTGAACACATATATATATATACAAATATATGTGAACTCGATTTACCTGGAATAAAATTACTACACCAATAATATTATGTAAAAATAATGAAAAGTGAAGTAATGACAAATAAATAAATTATTTGAAAGATACATGGTGCTCACATATTCACAAACATTGTAAAAATATATGATTTGTGTCTACGCATCATCAACATGAGCGAGCCCACCACTACTGGACGAGAGAGGAGAGGAGTGCGGGGTTTGATTCGGAATTCCTCCACGCGCGGCGCGGCCGTAGCATTAATCTATATCGCCCGGCATACACGCACATAATTATAAAAGCGCTAATTTGTGAAACCCAAAATTATTAATATACGCCTAATTAAAAACTATCGAAGAAGATTTTCATTTATCTCCAAACAATTTGTGCTACGCTATTAGGGACGGTCGTTTCATGGAAGAGCTCAGCTACCCCATCGTGACTATTAAAATAGCTGAATGATTGAGCTCAAAGAATTTATTACACGCAGATTATGAAATGTTTTTCTATTAACTTTATTTATTTATTTTATTTTTAGGAATACTTACACCTAAACAGATACAGTAAGGAATATTTAAACAATTAATAAGACAGTGTGCGATTTAAAGTAATCACAGAATGTAAAATTAACAAGCAAATGAAAGTTCTAGAGAATGTCGCTATCCTAGCCTATCTTTCGTTTACTTTTAATTCGTTTTATCTCACCCTTATAATAACCCCTTTCTGTGATAATCTCAGTTCATTCGAGGTTCGTGCTGTTTCATTTCCATCTCTATCATCATCTCAGTTTTCACTTCCTACCTTATTCAATGTATGGAAAATGTGGGCTGTCTCATTGATGCGAACCTGATCCGATATTTTATAGAGCGAGAGAGATATAACAGGGTCATTGGTCAGGGACTTTTGTTCTATGACTTTTAATAAATTCATCACATTTTAATTTATCATATTTTCATACAAACATAAAAATATTTAATTTCAACGCTCTAAATGTTACGAACTCTATGCGTAGCAAAACAAACTGCCGTGTGTAGTGCAAAAAGCAGGGGCGACAGTGTACGGGAGGCGTAGGATAAGTACAACAAAATACAGAATTGAAATGTGTTTTACCCAAAGTCTCTAATTCAGATAATTTATGTAAACAAAGTAATGTCAAGAAAAGTCATTGTCAAAATGACAGGACAGTGGTGCAAAACATAATATCATATTTTTTTTTTTATAAATAGTCATCGCTATAATTAAAGTGAATTAATTCTAAGAACTATGCAAACAAAATACCGTTGCCAAACAATGTTTTGTGTAGTATGTCGGAGTCACGGCCATATGATCGTCATAATGAGCCCTTTTAAGTCCAGTGCTAAACGTAGGCCTCCCAAAATCGATTTCCACTCGAAACAGTTTACAGCCGTTTTCATCCAAAATGTGGCTAGATATGCTAATTACAATATAAATCTATGAATGAGAGTTAATTACTTTGTTTAAAACCGAAAATGTATAAAAATAATTACGGTATGATTATTTTTTAATTATTATTACTTAAAATCAGTTCTTAAAAGAAAATGAAACCTCTCTTTTCGCCATTTTATGTAAATTACTATTACGAAGATATTTTTTTGATATGTTATCCCCGTTGTTTACATAAACTATCTGAATTTGAGACTTTGGGTATAGATAGAACAACGAAATCATACAGGTTTTTTTTTTTAAGTCATAGAACAAAATTTGTTGTTTAAAATAATGTCCTACAAGTTATCAATGTTTTACCAATAACCCCGTCTATTCATAGATCATAAAATGAAAACAATAGGAATCAGCTGGGTGGCCACTAGTCTTTGAACAACGCAATTCATCAACAAACATAACATAATGGAGCTCTATTGTACTATTTGATTACTATTAAAATTTCACGGCACACCTATATATTTCATAGAATTGATTATACAGGTACAGTATGACATATCATGATTTTATTTATAGGCAGTGCTACGCTATTAGGGACGGTGGTTTCATGGAAGAGCTCAGCTACCCCATCATGGCCATTAAAATGGCTGAATGATTGAGCTCAAAGAATTTATAACATGCAGATTATGAAATATTTTTCTATTAGCTTTATTTATTTATTTTATTTTTAGGAATACTTACACCTAAACAGATACAGTAAGAAATAAAATATGGCCAATTACAAGTTTCCACATGTAATTAAAAAAAATATGAAACAGAAGATTGAAAATAGACTGTATATAACACAAAAGAAAAATGACAATTTACGTAAGTACGTTTAAGTATGGCGAGCTTTTTAGAATTTCATAATCACCAATATGACTAATACTGATGCATATAAAAGTAATAATTGTATTGTTTCTGACCATTCATAGAGACTTGCTGACGACTCGGACACAATATATTCGGACACAGTGTCCAGTGTGTGTGTTGGTGTGTGAATTTTTTTCACTGATGATTCGGACACCAATAATATAACAGTCAGATAAAAAACTTCCAACGATACCTTAGTTGTAGAAATCCGTCCTCCGCCGAGCCTGTAGTTGTAAAAAACAGTTTTTAACCGGATTTTAACGAAAGCAGCCGTTTTTAGAGTTCCGTAGTCAACAAGGAACCCTTATAGTTTCGACATGTTCGTCTGTCTGTCTGTCCGCGGCTTAGCTCAGAGATTCTTAGTACTAGAAAGCTGTAATTTGGTATGGGTATACATATTAATCACGCCGACCAAGTGGTAAAATAAAATCTTAAAAAAAAAATTGTGTACCTCCCGTACACATAAAGTGGGGATGATTATTTTTCTCGTCTATCCCATGGTGTCGGGAATCGTTGGATAAGCCATTTAAAAATATTGCAGGTTTGTGAAAACCATTTTTCGATTCAGGAATCCGTTTGCGTAACATTAAAGTTTAAAGTGCAAATTTTTGTTAGAGTCAAGTGTCCGGGGTCGGGACTCTTGCCAGCTAAATGGTTGTATTAGGATGCGCGAAAAAAAATCACAACAGTAGTATATTATATATGTCGGTTCAGGACAGCGAGGAGGGGTCATGCTTCCGTCCTCTGACATTGTTGTGGGCACTTTGTGGATCTCAGGCAATTAAAGATGATAACAGCTTTTTACACTTAGTTTATGAACACTTAGTTTCTATGGTAACACAAATCACATTTAATAACGAATGTCCTAATTAATATTGTCCAATAATAATAATTCGAGAAATAAAATAATAAAAACTTTGGAAGATTAATGTGCGCACGCGTCTCATGAACGTGTGACAGTTCCTAGGGCTGAAGGGTGACTGGCGCTCCTGTTGTTTCCCGCGCCCTCGCCCGTAGGTCCTTAGACTCCGTCATAGCGCACCGACTGAAAGTACTTCAGTCAGCAACACTGTATTTCATGCGACACGGCCATCCTGTGCGACACACGACCTCGTGTGTTCATTCTGAAACAATATTGCACAGAGCACAGTACATCTCTTTCACGCTCGGCAATCCTGCCACAAATGAGATACTTATTCAGACTCAAACTCAAGTTCAACATTTCCACTTTAGGAATCACCATAGCGTCACAGAATTCGATAACATAATACAACGATTTCAAGTTGCATTATCAAACAATTTAAACAAACCGTTTAAACAAACTATTAAAACAATCCGCAGCGGGTCCAAACGTAACAATAACCAGTTCACTTCCTGACGGCTACACATAGCCCAGCAATAACCATTGCTTACGTGAACCTGCGCACAGGAACACCGAGTCGTCACATGACTCTACGGTCATAAACATGACCCGGCCCCCAGCCAGAGCCACCAGCGTACCGCGTATCCACGGTGTACCCACACAGTGGGACATGCCGACTTCTAACAGACTACGGTTACTGCGTGACCTCTGCCGTGGCCAATTCGGTCGTGAACTCTGGACGGACCCCGGAGGTCCCGGACTCTCGCTCGGTATCCGCGTTATCTTCATTCATCTCTTCAATGACACTTTGGTTATCCGGCATTTTTCTAACTCTGTCATGAGCATACTTGTATGTACGATTTGAATCTAATGCCATTAATTTATAACGGTCTCCTGGTAGAGTTTCAATTATTTTAAAAGGACCTTTAAACTTTGAGTCTAGCTTAGTCTGATTACGTTCCTCATTTTCAATCAAAACAAAATCACCCAAAGAAAATTTGTTAAGTTTTGCCTTAGTAGAATCAAATCTTTGCTTTTCATATTCAGCAGCGCGTTTTATTCTATTCACTGCCTCATTCCTAACCTCGGAAATATCAACCGCAGTCTCCTGATCATCTGCCATCAGGGACAATGGACGCGTTACTTTGCCGACCATAAGTTCTAAGGGACTAGATTTAGTAGTTCGATTGACTGTACAGTTAATTGCAAGCTGAATTTCTCCTAGAGCGTCTTGCCATGACCGATCTTTGTTAGTCTCTATTGCTGTCAGCATAGGTTTTAACACACCCATCACACGCTCTACTTGTCCGTTTGCACGCGATGATCCCGTAGCGATAAGATGAAGTTCGATGTTTTTACTTTCACAAAACTCTTTAAAATCTTTACTCGCGAAACAACGTCCTTGGTCCGCTATAATTCGCGTTGGAGAACCAAAAAGGGCTACGCTGTTTTTAACCGCTCTGATACTACTTTTACTGTCAATATTGGTAGTATGGAACAAAAGGACGAACTTTGTAAATGCGTCTATTAAAACAAAAACGTACTCTTTCTTGTCATTCTTTCCGCTTAGCTTTCCTGTTGCGTCTATGTGAATGGTATGCCAGGGAATAGGCACTTTTGGAATGGGATGAAGTTCCGCTTGAACTTTACCCGAATGAGGTTTTGCAACTTTGCATGTTATGCAATTTTCAATGAATTTTTTCACAAAACGAGCCATTCCATCGAACCAGTAATAATCGTACAATTTTTCTAAAGTTTTATCATATCCAAGGTGAATTAAAGATTCGTGAATATTATTTACTACTGACCATTTTAAAGACCTAGGTACAATTGGAAGACATTTTGTCCGGCCCTTTCTCTGAATTTTACGGTGTAAAATTTTAGATCGGACTTCGTATGAACTAGTTAAATTTTCATCCAACTGAGAATTATTTAAATCAGATATGATTTTTAAAATTTCTGAATCACGTTGCTGTTCTGCGTAAAGCCAGTTATTTGAAAGCTCTGCTAAGTCTACACGTTTTTGCTCTACTCTAATTTCTGATTGACGTGGGACTGAGTCAAGTGTATTTCTAAGTGGGTTTCGTGAAAAGAAATCGGCATGAGCCATACACTTACCACTGTTGTATTTTACGTCGAAGTCAAATGATTGAAGATAAGCCCACCATCTGTGCACCCTTGGCGTTAAATCAACCTTTTTAAGAGAGCACTTAAGAGAATTACAGTCGGTTACTACGGTAAACTTTTTACCGTGTAGGTATTGACGGAAATGCTTAACTGCGTTGACGACGGCAAGTGTTTCTAACTCGTATGAGTGGTATCGTGATTCAGCTGGCGATGTTCGCTTGCTATAGTATGCAATGACGCATGGTTTGCCATCTACAATATGAAAAAGAATCCCGCCATAACCTTCAGCACTCGCATCGGTATGTAACTCGACTGGGTACTGAGGATCGAATATCATGAGGACAGGCTCTTTAGTCAGTATAGAAATAATTTTTTGACGAATTTCTTCGTGATACGTTTTCCAGATAAGTGTGCATTTTTGCGATGTCATTTTATGCAGGGGTGCCATTAGTCGCGAAAATCCAGGTATAAACTGGCGAAAGTATGATGCCAGGCCTATAAACTGTCTCAGTTTCGTTGTTGTGTGTGGTGGAGGTAAAGTAGTTAAAGCTTCAATTTTACGTCGGTTGGGTTGAATTTGACCAGCTTTTACTTCATAGCCTAGGAACTCGATTTGTGTTTTAAGAAAGGAACACTTCTTCAGATTCAGTGAAAATCCTGCTTTTGTCAGTACGTCTAGAACAGTACGGAGCCTCTCTAGCCCTTGTTCTACGGTTTCCGATAGGATTAAAATGTCATCAACGTATACTACTGCATACGTATGTGCGAGGTTGCCTAGAGCATTAATAATCGCTCGTTGAAAAACAGAGATGGCATTACGTAAACCGAATGGCATAGTAAGATACTCGTACTGCCCATCTGGCGTTATAAATGCAGTACGCTCGATTGACTCTTTCTGAACTGGAATTAAATGAAAGCCACTTGCGCAATCTAACTTTGTGAAATAATTAGCTCCATGAAGCCTAGAAACCTGGTCAGATATTAATGGCAACGGGTAGCGATCCGCAATAGTATTATTATTTAACTCTCTATAGTCTATACACATGCGATCAGACCCGTCATGTTTCTTCACTAAAAGCGCAGGACTAGCAAACGGCGAATTACTGGACCTGATTATTCCTGCATGCAATAGTTCATCAACCCGCTCACGCATGATTTTTCGTTGGTCCTGAGATAACCTATACGGTCGTCGCTGCACTGTACGACTCGGATCGATCAATCTTATTTCTAATTCGCCTGTATTGACACGGGTGACGGGAAAACCATCGATGAAATAATCAGAATAACTATCTAAAATGTTCACAAGATCGGGTTTACTGCCCGGTAAAATGTCGGTGTTAATGCAATTAAAATCACGATTAGGTACCTTAACTTCATGTACACTACATGTATTTACAACAATATCTTTCGATAAAACAAACTCCGTAGCACTCATGGTCACACAGAAACCGTTACTTAAAATCTCACGACCTATCATGATATTACTTCGCATATTAACGTCAGGCAAAACATGTAACAAAATTTCCATTACGTGGTCATTTATTTCAATTTTACATAGAATTTGTAGGGTGCTGACTGCTCTCTCTGGCCCAATGCCTTTTAAATAAACAACTTCGTTTATTCGTTTACCACTGAACTTTCTAGCAATGCTTTCTTTAATCAACGAACATTCAGCACCTGAATCATAGTGAAACATAAAACCCTTACCATTATGCTTCAGTATTCCCGTAGGCGGTTCGACTACACACACGTTGACTCGCCGCTCGCTCTGATTCGCACCACTGCCGCCGCGGGCACCTGCGCCGCCACTGTTGCTGCTGCTGGCGCTGGGGCACCGGGTGGAAATGTGACCTGACTCGCCACATTTGTAGCAGACTATGGAGCTGGATGGTGGATGTTTCTGGTCCGACTTTGTTGATGCAGTGTTTGTTGATTTTAGGTTGCTTCTTTTGTTCATTTCTCTTTTTGCACGGCATTCTGATTGTTTATGTCCGGATTTTCCGCAGTGAAAACATTTCATTAAACTTGGCTGTGTCCTATGACGTTTTTCAGGTACATTGTTTGAATCTTGCTCTCTGTTCACTTTTCGTTTCAAATACGATAACGCTTGCAACTCTTGTTGTAATTTCTGTCGTGATGTGATTTCGGTTGTAAAAGCAAGCCTTTGTACTCGAGTATCAAATTGCGATACGTGTGTAAGTACAGTCGACAAAGCCAATTGTTCTAAAGTTGCATTCTTCCAACTATTCATTAATGACGTCACCAAACGGCTCGAGTATGCGGCTAAGCTTTCGTTATCGCTCGGTTTGTTGTTTTTTAGATTTATGAGTGTGGCCGCTATAGTCTCGGTACTCACATATCTCGCTTTAAATAGTTCTTTAAATTCGGTCCATGTTATTCCTGGGTAGGATATTTGTGATAGCCAGGTAGATGCGGATCCCTTCAAGGCCTTACTGATCACAACAATAAGTTGACTGCCTTCTACTGGGTTATCACCAAAACATAATTCCGTAGTTGAACACCAAGATAAAGCATCCGAATCTTGTTTTTCGGGGTTAAATTCAGGCAAGGCTAAATTATTACTCACATTTGGGCTCTTCAGTGTTTGAATCAGACTTTCCATTTGCTTGTTCTGCATTTCAAATAGTAATCTCCATTTCGTATCTTCATCAGTGACACCTCTCATATTTCTAGTTGCCCGAGGTGATCCCACTTCTGATGTCGGTTCAGGACAGCGAGGAGGGGTCATGCTTCCGTCCTCTGACATTGTTGTGGGCACTTTGTGGATCTCAGGCAATTAAAGATGATAACAGCTTTTTACACTTAGTTTATGAACACTTAGTTTCTATGGTAACACAAATCACATTTAATAACGAATGTCCTAATTAATATTGTCCAATAATAATAATTCGAGAAATAAAATAATAAAAACTTTGGAAGATTAATGTGCGCACGCGTCTCATGAACGTGTGACAGTTCCTAGGGCTGAAGGGTGACTGGCGCTCCTGTTGTTTCCCGCGCCCTCGCCCGTAGGTCCTTAGACTCCGTCATAGCGCACCGACTGAAAGTACTTCAGTCAGCAACACTGTATTTCATGCGACATATATAACGAAGTTAAAAGGAAAACTATCTCAGCTAAGTACGCTTTACAAGTTACCGAGTAAAGGCTCGTACAGACTCGTGCGATATCGCGGCCGCGACAGGCACCGACAAAGAAATTGTGCTACTAGTGTCGCGTCGCGCCCGCGACATCGCGCGATGCTGTACGAGCCTTCATAGTCGACCAACTTACATTTACAGTTGAAAAACATGTTCATGTTTTTTAACTACAATGTTAAGTTTGTTCTTGGGATAAATTCATCCCAACTACGGAACCCTTCATTGTGCGTAGTCCGACACGCACTTGGCCGGTTTTTTTTATAAATAATAATACTGACAATTCGGACACCATCAAATAGTGGGTCTATTTGATGGTGTCCGAATTGTCAGTGAAAAAAAAAATGAAAATAAAATGTGTCAATTCGGACACTGTGTCCGAATATATTGTGTCCGAGTTGTCAGCAAGTCTTCATAGAAGTAACCCTTTGGAAGGTCCACAGCCTGTACGTACAGGGCATTTGGGCTAAAATCGTCAACTAACAACTAAACCGTCCTCTCTTTCGCAAAAGCTTATAAGGGCGTCAATATTTCAATAGGATATCATTGTTCACTTAAGAAGGTAGTTAGGAAGAAATTGGAATAATAAATAGTCCTTTACTTTCATCTAGCAAGCGAAACCAACCGCGAGTTTAGGCTGGATACTTGTTGCAATAATCCAAGTTCGCTTCTCTCTTTATGCCCACTATCCTGCCGCACAGGTTTTGCTACTCGTCCTTCTATAAATAGTTACTTAAACACATAACATAAACGACTTGAACGCGCCCAATAAAAGAACAAAAATGAACTTTAGTTACAACTCAATACAGTCGCAATTGCAAGGACAAAGTTCGCTTTATGTGCCCTTTTCGCTACTAGGTTTATTACACGCACAGTGGCCCACTCGCAAGTGGAAGGAATGAATTCCTTACTGCTTGCACTTTCAATATAGCTTGGTTTATTAGTCGATTCAGATTTAGTTCTCCGAATTACTTTTACGACAACTACAGCTACCCAAAATATTATAACGAAATTGTTTTGATTTTAGCGTATCAAAGGATTCTTGGAAATAACAAATAATTATTTCTTAAGAACGTGTGAAGAATTGGTAAATAGGATTGCCGCAGTATGAAACTGGAAGGTTTTATTCGCTTCCTACGTGAATATCTATGTAGAGTAATGTGAGAACATATGGCTAAAGTTGGAGTAAAAGTTTCGAACTTTTGTTCCGTTTACGAATCCGGGTTTTCAGGCCGACAGCAGTCTGCATTGTTGAGTCGAAATTTATGTTGGGGCTAAAACACATGAGGTACGAAAGTATGTTAATAATTTCAGCACAGTTACGCATTGTAGATTATAATATTACTTTCACAATCTCTTCTAGTCTCAGATTAAAACTTTAAATTCAACATAAAAATATCCTTCGTCAATACCTGCTCATCAATTTTGAGACGAGGGCTGTTGTTAGTGAAGAGATTATCAGATGATATTTTCTCGTATTGTCTATCAAAATCATCATAAATCTATAGTAGAATAGGCTTCTCGACAACACTGATCTTTTTAGCATATTTTCCCCTTATTACTTCTTCATCAATGAATATCTCCCAGTTTCATTCCATCTATTATCTGAAAACCCACTAACTATAAACATTTAGTTCCAATTTACAAGTATCATCCCAATATTTCACACCCAACGAAGCTCTAAAATGTTACATGATGTAAGAGACAGAAATAATATTTCATTCCTCAGCCGTAAGAAACGGAACGAGCAATCCACTCGGAATAAAAAATAGCCAACGTCCTTTTTCAAGACGTCTGCTTCCTTCCCATAAAAT
This sequence comes from Dryobota labecula, assembly GCA_947523025.1. Lineage (NCBI taxonomy): Eukaryota > Metazoa > Arthropoda > Insecta > Lepidoptera > Noctuidae > Dryobota > Dryobota labecula. The sequence goes on from OX383292.1 coordinate 9,746,947, forward strand.
AGCGCCGTCATCATTTGGTGCCGCGAAGCATAAGTGAATAAGGGCCGTCGTTTTTAAAGATTAGCTCAATAAGCTATTGAAAATGTTTTCTTTGAGCAAGCTTCAATGACCATATTTTTTTAAATATCATCATCATCATCAGCCTATAGCAGTCCACTGCTGGACATAGGCCTCTCCAATTGCACGCCATTCAGCTCGATTCTCGGCAACTCTCATCCAGCTGCTACCAGCCACCCTGCGAAGATCGTCGCTCCACCTAGCCTGAGGATCTTAAGTTTGCCGATTCGCGGTCTCCACTCAAGAACACGTCTACATATAATAAACTATAAGAAATAGGTGTATAATAAAATACGTTTAAGTTTTATTTGTTCGATACTATTTTTTTTTGATCCTCCTTGAAATCAGCAAAATATGGATACAATCTATTCGTAATATTATCAATGGGCGTGCGCACAGCTGATAGGTACCTACTACTGCGTTCCACTTCACGGACCGCGCCGCCATCGCCAGCGCGTTGCACAACGAGTATCCATTATACCAGTTTCAAAATAAACATCTTTCGTTAACGATAACTTAATTTAAAAAATAAAATCAAAATAAGAAATAGGTGTATAATAAAATACGTTAAAGTTTAATTTGTGTAAATTTGCGCACTGATTAAAAACTTTTCCTTTATAACAAACCTCATTGTACCAAATTACTTGGTATAATGAATATTTTCTAATTCTCCTCAGCTTTGTTATATCGAGGTTGCACTGTATTATGTTAAACGGCCGTTTCCCCAAATTACTTACATCAATCTTTTTCCGTAGAAAATTGAGCAGGTGCTATGCTACCTCGTCAAACAATGAAACCAGCTCGAATCATACAAAGAGCTTTTTAGTTGTAAAATTAAGTAACACCCACAATATTTTCCTAGAATTTTCGTCTTATAATGAAAAACCGTATAACGTTCTCACTTCTGTAGTCTAACAGGGCATTATCCTGAGAAAAACGGATCAAAGCTTCTAACAATATCCATAAAGAAAGTAAGTAGCTCAATCAAAGAATTACGGACGACAAAACAAAATTGCTTTTTATTCGAGTTTCATAAGATTTCTTCTTTTCATTTCGTTTATTTTTTTCTTTTGTGATGCGCGGTGTTGTTATAATTACGTTTATGGAGCTTTGTTAGGAAAATAAAATTTGTCTGAAGTAATGGTAATTGGTAATTGGCTCTTGATTTTTATAGGTAACTGATTATAAGCAATTCGTATAAAAGATTTTTCTTGATATGCCTCGATTTTTACAAGAAATCATGTTAAATATCGTATTACTAATTTTCAGAAAACTTTTATGTAGTTCAATTTTCTAGGTATAGACGGCTTATATAACAGTTTTAAAGATCTTACTAACTCAGAAACAAACAGTCGACTTAAATAAACTTCTAGCCCTAAACAACCAACAAAATAATCGGTATTTTGTTATATAATGGTAAACATTCAGTAGATGATCGCGGGGAGACCGGTCTTAAACTGTTCTATGAACTACCCCATGTTAGAACATTTTAATATCGTGTTTGATGAATATATTATTGAATAAACTAAACTAAATAAAACTAATAACAAAATAAACTAAAACATGGCGTCGAAAAATTCCTCAGCATCGCTGTCGACTGGTAATGTACGAGTACCCAAGAGAGTGGCAGCGTTGCCACGTTGTATGGCATATATAGTTAATATTTATTGTTACGTAGGTATGTTATTATTACAGATATTTTTTTTATTTTATGTTAGTTTTATAGTCATGTTTAAGATATGCTATCCCATTTTATTTTACCTACTAAAATTTATCAAATTACATTATTGAATGACAATAGGGCACCTAACAACATAATGTAGAATATTGCTAATTCTAAGAATTTTTTGAAGCAATCTTATTTATTTTCATGTATGCACCTTACATTTCTGTTGCTCGGAAATCTTGTTTCATAATATTTGCTTCTGCAGCCTGAAGAGGAATGAGGTTTTAATAAGAAGCCTAATGATACCATAAGTAGCAGATTTTCGTCAAAGAACTATTTGCTTAAGTCCGGGAAAGAGCAGCAACGGTGTTTGGAAAACCGCCTTTCGCAATGCTCTTAAAACTCCTAATTAACAGATGTAGTAGTGAAGAAACAGCACTTAATAAATTCTTGAATAAACAGCAAGCAGAACTAATTTCGTTAAATAAGACATTTTCTCCAGTTTCCGGATTTTTTCGAGTTTTTATGAAGTATGATAAAACAGTGAAAGTTTTCGAGAGCAAAGAATTTCGATCTGCGAGTGCGAAACTCATTATAACTCTCTTTTGTTTTGGTAACGTCACTAAAGTTTTAATGGGCGGATTTTGGAAGTTATCCTAGAACTAAATAATTTGAAAATAATACTTTAAGTACCTACCTTTTTAGGGACGTCACAAAAAACCTTTTTATGCTCAAACTTATAAAGTTGTTTATTTCATTTTAAACCCTGAAATAACTTAAGTAAGTATTAAAAGAGTACTTAATTTAAGTAACTCGTCTACAAAAGCATTACGTTCGACCTTAAAAGTGAAAATACTTACGAAAGTGAGTGATGAAGTGAGTGGGTGTGAGTGTGACTGTTAACTGAATTGTTGGATAGACTTATTGTGTTGAATTTAAAGACAAGTCATAGATTTTTCCGTTCTACTTTCTTTTGTCATTTTTGCGCTAGGTTTTTCCACCCATTTCATGGCCTTTGAGACCCTTGTCAGTAACATGTTGGTACGAGTATTTTCTTAATAACGTCACAAGAATGAAGAAATCATTTTAGTTACCAATTCTTTTGTCCATTATATCAAGCTACCTACTAGTATTTGAAGGGACCGTTTACGAGTATGTAGTTTAAATCCGGGACCGTTTCCAATTCCATAAGGATCTGATACTGGAGCCTGACACCCATAAATTGTATATAAAGCAGGTCACGAAAAGGAGAAAAAATACTCTATGCACTAACAACACGCTTGGCATACTTTGGTACCTACGCCAGCCTCAAAAAGATGTATTTACCCGAACAAAATTAATTTACCTGTCTAACATCTTTGTTTTAAAATATTGAATTAATGTTTATTATAAATGGACCCATACCGTTAGTATCAATTTACTTAAAAGCAATGTTCTACTTCCCCATTTCCTCCCATGGTTGTCGTAAAAGGCGACTAAGGGACTTACTAGAGAATGGGCAGCAGCGTTCTCTATGCATTTTTAAGACCATACTGCGATCGCTAACCCGCCTGCCAAGCGTGGCGATTATGGCAAACACCCCGCAATTGGGGGAGGCTTAAGTCCAGCAGTGGACGTCTTTTGGCTGAAATGATGATGATGAATGTTCTACTTAATGTTTACAAAACATTTTTACATAAAAATTATGACTAGCAGACACATCTAGCTGGCTTACATACTGCAAGATAGGACCATCCAGTTTCCGTTTCAGCATAACCCCAAAACACATTGAGTATCTAACAAATTTTAGCTACACATTGATACAGTATTATCACGTTGACTGTCCGTGCATTATATGTAATGCATTTCCGACTCAGCCATGACATTCATTACATGTAATTACATTATTATTTAAGCCTTTTATTACCCAAAAAAAAACTTTTAAAATTAATTACAATTTATAATAAAATATACATATCTCATTCCTAAATATAATCTGAACAGACTTCATTCACTCTTCCTTCTCCATACAGTCTATCTCTCTGTGGAATGCACTTCCCCAGGAAATCAGGATGGCAACCAACCGATTATCTTTTAAAAGTTCGTGAGCATATTCGCAAGAAGCTGGCAGTATCATCATAACGGTAATGTTTTCCCATTGTTTGTCTTATTTGTTTTAGTATACATATTTATGTGTATTTATTTGTGCTTATCTATATATATAAAAATGAATCCCTATTTCCCTTGGTCACGGCATCACGCGTGAACGGCTGGACCGATTTCGCTAATTATTTTTTTGTTGTGTTTGTTATTGCCAGGAGAAGGTTCTTATGTAAGAAAAATTTAAGAAAGTTAAAAAAAAAAAATTGTAAGAAAACGACCATATTTACATTTTTATTGTAATAATAAGTAGGTAACTCTATCTTCTAATGTAACTTTATGGCGTTTGACATAACGTGTCAGTCATCATTTGGTAGGTCTGAGAATAGATTTTATCAAAAAAAAAAAAAAAATAAGGTTTTAGTTGGGTAGGGTAGGGTAGGTAGGGTTGGTAGGGTAGGGTAGGGTAGGGTAGGTAGGTGGGTAGGGTAGGGTAGGGTAGGGTAGGGTAGAATAGGGTAGGGTAGGTAGGTAGGGTAGGGTAGGGTAGATAGGGTAAGGTAGGGTAGGGTAGGTAGGTAGTTTCCTTTGCGCGTAGACAAACTGCCACAGTCAAATAGCTTTTGACAGAACGAAGTCTGTCGGGTCAGCTAGTATTTATATATAATAAGATTTATATATTGAACTTATAGTTTGTAATAGGTTTATGTATATCTTTATATTTAAATGAATATTTATTCCTCAATTTTCGCTATTGCACCGACTACTGTTTGTCTCTGCATCACCCAAGGGTTGACTGGTAGAAAATGCCTATGGCATTAAGTCCGCCTCTGTAATTTTTTTTTGTGATTAAATAATAAATAATCTGAATAATAATAATTGAATCATGCATTTTAACGAATAAGTAGATTGATTTTATAAATTGAATAATATAATTAAATATTTTAATTAATTATTATTGGGAGCCCATTTAAGGGCGAAGGTCTCCTCCATCTTTCGCCATTCCTCTCTGTCTTGGGCCATTCTAGTCAAGGTAGGGCCGGTCACGGCCATAATATCATCGCACCACCGGTAATTACATTAGGTAATACAAATTACATTGGCTTTTGTGAGTTGGACGTTTGAACTACAAAAAATGTTTTTGGCAGACGTATAGACAAGGATAGGTACAAGGAAATTAAAACACCAAAAAAAAAAATCCGGACGTCTCGTGGTACGTAGTCAATTTTGTTTAGACAGTCAACGTGTTATGGAAAACAAATTGTAGTAAATGTAATGAATTCTTGTACAAATTTTTGAGGCTGACTGTAACTACCTAAGTACGTACATATTATATGACTAAGGTCGACGATGCCCTGCATTCATTCTTGTGTTTTCATGACGTCAGAAGAAAGCCGCCTACGTCGTTGTTCCGCTGACTTCCGTGTAGCAATGGGTATGAATGGAATCACTGTGAGTACCTTGTTTGTGTCTCTATATCGTGTATCTACGTCATAGTTCTAAATGAGATCGAAGGAAAGACGAGGGGTTCGGGGCACAGTTTCAGAATACGCGTATCTTGTAAATGCTTGCATATGCGATCATATTCCTCAGCACATATCCAGACTCCGAGGTAGTACTGAGAAATTCTAGATCGAAAATCCAATAACACTGTGCCCGACCCGGGAATCGAACCCAGGACCCCATGCTACGCAGTAGCGCTTACGACCACTAGACCTATGAGACATCAACATGTATTTAGATACATGTTGATGTCTCATAGGTAGTAGTCATAGGATTAGTCCTATGACTACTGTAGTCTCTGTATAGATCAATGCTTGATGTATTGTATTGATGAATGTAAGTAACATTGCTACGTTTTGACATTGACGAATAAATGAAGATCATCAATTTTCTTTGTCATAGAATAGAATAGAATACTCTTTATTGCACACCATATTTTTTTTACAAGGAGGTATTTACAATAAGGGGACTTTTACTTTTAAATTGTTCTGTGGTATACTATTTACATACATATATACAATAAATACATACATACAGAAAAAATATACTTGTCTATATAAATATATACAATAATAATAACAAAAAAATATGGTTAAGGAGAGACACAAAGATTTCCTTATCTGTATATATAAAATGGTAAACTGACTGATTGACTGACTGACTGGGTGATATATCAACACACAGCCCAAACCGCTGGTCCTAGAGACATGAAACTTGGAGGGTGTGTTCTTTGTGAAGATTAAGTATCCACTAAGAAAGGATTTTTGGGAATTCCACCCCTAAAGGGGTAAAATAGGGCTTAGTTCCTGAATGTGGCTAGGAAGTTTATTATAAAAACGTATACATGGCATCTAAACGAGCCACCTATATTCATGAGCCTGGTTGTAGGATCAACCAGTTTGTGTTTGTTTCTAGTATATATATTATGGATAGCACAGAATATTTTAAACAGATTAATATTTGTATGTATATACAAAATATTTTCCTAAATATACTGAGAAGGCACAGTCAATATATTATCTCTTTAAATTTGTCTTTGAGGGAGTTTCTGGGACTTAATTTATAAATTGAACGAATTGGCCTTTTTTATAAAACAAAAATTGTTTGAATATCGGTGCCATTTCCCCACAACAGAATACTGTAGGATATCACACCATGAATATAACAAAAGTATACTAATCGGACTATTTCTAAATCAGTTTAATCACAATTTTTTCTAACAACGTATGCTGCAGAGTTAAGCTTTTTTGACAATTTATTTATATGGAGCCCCATTGAAGCTTGACATCCAAAGTTATGCCTAAAAATACTGTGGTATTTTCGAGTTAAAACTCTTCACCTTTTATGAACATACTAGTTTCTACTTGTCTCACATGAGGTATCGTAAAATTAATACATTTACATTTTTTCTCGTTTAGAAGTAGGTTATTAACATTAAACCAGTTAACTACTTTTGTGAGAGCGCTATTTACATTGTCAGTAACCAGCTGCTGATGTTTGAGTTTAAATAAAAGTGAATTGTCTGCAAATAACACTATATCATGTTTATCTTTTAAGAAGTAAGGCAAGTCATTTATATAAATAATAACAAAAATGGACCAAGAATTGAGCCCCGGGAGTCCCCATACTTACTACAGATCCGAGTGATCTTTTTCCGTTAACATCAACTCTCTGAATCCTATCACTTAAGTATGAAGTAAGAAGATCCCGAGAGGCATTACGGATTCCGTAGTGGTGCAGTTTCCTGATTATAGTTTCATTACGAACACAATCGAATGCCTTGACAAATCGCAAAAGATTCCCAAAGTATAACATATGTCCTCCTATGCATTATAAACATGTCTTAAAAGTTCAACTCCCGTTTCAGTAGTCGAACGACCCCTTGTAAAACCGAACTGTTTGTTTTGCGGTAATTTATGTTTATTAAAAAATCTTTGCATTTGACAAAATCGATTTAAAATAAGTCTTTCAAAATGTTTACTAAATGTCTGATGTAGGTACTAACCAATTTAAACAACGGTATTATTTTACTATTTTTCATAAGATCAGGAAACTCACTACGGTCAATACAATTATTAAAAATAACAGCTAAAGTAGGTGCTACAATGTTTATAATCGACTTAGCAACGTCCACAAAATTACGCCACAGATCTGCGGTCTTTTTAACATTTAACGTGTGAAAGCTTTTAATTATATCTTTACAGGTGATATATTGAAAATGAAATTCAGAACCACAAACTGGATCGTTTTCTTTAAGTAAAGACTCTGCAGCAGTGGTTGATGAGTTTAGAGATTTAGTAATCGATACGGAAATCTCTGCAAATAAATTTTTAAAGGCCGCGGTGACTAAGAGTAAGATTATGTAAGAGCCTCATCCTTACGTCTTAGCACATTACTGCAACCCATGTTTTCAAAGACATACGAGTACATTAGTTCATACATAATATTACAAGTTTAGACTTTGAATAAATGCGTCACTTTTGACCTTTTAAATCTAAAAAGCAATCTTCGTAAAAACCAAAGAGAAGTATAAAATCCCCGGTATTTAATGATTTTACAATACTTTGATTATACACCACATCAGTCCTTCTAAAGAGTATGTAAGGATCGTAGCAGGTGACGATATGTAGTTTCTGCCTACCCCCATGGAAAGAATGAAAGAAAGAAAGAAAAGAAAGAAAGAAAAGAAAGAAAGAAAAGAAAGTAAAGAAAGAAAGAAAGAAAAGAAAGAAAGAAAGAATAACGTTTATTTGGTCACAGTTCGTGTGGAATGAAGGCGTGAGATATTTATAATTCCTTCTATCGATATAGTTACAGACAATGAAATTTTTGGGTTGACTTGATGATATAAATTAGGGCTTCATAAAACATATCGTAAATTCCGGAATCAGATCTCCAGTATTGGAACTCAGTTCCGGAATTGAAATCCTTCCGATATTGCATGCCCTCCATTTACGCGATAACCGACATCCACGCGGGCGGAGCCGCGGGCAAAAGCTAGTTACTAAGACACGAGTCAAATCTTCCTTTTGTCCCGCAAAAAAGGCTCTCATTTAAAATATTTTAAACTAAAACTAAACTAAGCTAAACATTAATTGTGAAAATCAGCACTGTTGACGATAGGTTCGTCCGAAGTCACAGCATTTTGCTGAGCCTGTTCTTGCACAGATTGAACGTACGGCTTAATTGTTTTCTAGTCTGCAATCGACTTTATGTTTTTGTTTTGATTGTTTGTTTGTTGTCATTTGCCAGTGACGCAACACAGTGTAATTACGCAAAATAAATTATCTTTGGTCCCTGGTCCTCTTTTTTTTTGGTTGGGAAATTATCAAATAACTTCTCCCGCTCTGGGAGCAGCAGGAGCGGAAGGGCGTGTCAGACTTTACTGACTAAAAACCACCCGTGTTCCTTCAGTTGCCTGTGTGCCAGGGCCACGGTATCCCTTTCGGACAAACCCGCAACCCTGGCAGGATAGAGTACTTCCTTGACATAATCTTTTCATTATTTGACATTATATACCTACAAAAGTAAACCTAACTCTTTATTATTGGCTTTTGTGCGCATGATATTTATTCAGATTATTACTGTAGTTGTAATGGCAATCATGGCATTTGGTTTAAATTGTTTTTTTTTTTGTAATATAATTTTTTATATTGATTCTTTTCTATTTTGTGAATGTGAGAACGTTGTAAGCCTAGACTGTAGACTGTAGACTTGTTATAATTTTTTTATTTTGTTAAGTACTCAAATCAAAATCAAAGTCAAATCTTATTGCTTGAATACGAGGCTTTTGGCTACTTTGCATGTGTGTATTAAATTTTTTGTAACGTGCGTTTTGTTTGCGCAGAATAAACAATTTTTATTTCTGTATTTCTTTCTTTTCTATTTATATATTAATGAAAAGATATAGAATATGTTGCCCCCTTTTCGCTACGTAACTATGTGCTAGCGACCGTTTTCGGGGGCCCATTATTGAGTGTGCAAGTCACCCCCTGCCATTTTATCCGTGTATTTTATGTATAAAACATTGGTCAAGCAGGGCTATAGTCCTCCGGGTATCTACCAGTGAAAGTTCTGTCAAAATCGGTCTATTCGTTTCGGAGATTAGCCGGAAAAAACAGAGAGACGTAAAAAAAAGTATTGTTTTTTTTTATAAGTACCGCTTATACTTTTATATGCATTCAGTAAAAAAAAAATATTTACACATACCAAACAGACACTTCAATTTTATGTATTTGTATAGATACGCAACATTTGTGGCCTTTTTCTGAGACTTATTAAATAAAGATCTTTGGTCCTTTTGTTAACTAAACAATCGTTGAAGTCCGGTTTGTTTTATGGGCCACAGAGCTCTGTAAAGTTTGTTCTGACTTATTGTTCATCTGCCTATTGTAATTATTTTTAGTTATTTTTTATTGAAATCGACACCTTGTTCTAAATAGGCTTCAAGCAATTCTTGGGCTCGTATTTATAATACATAGGATATTTCAGTCGTGGCAAACGCCAGTTGTCACCTTTATTTCGGTTTTTTGGCATTACGCCACGCCATTTAGGCATATGTCAATTTCGATAACAATTTAGGTACCTATATATGTAACGTAACCCAGTTAATTGATACGATATAAACAAACGATTGGAAGACCACGTTATCTGTTGCCAACGAACTACTAAACACGTATTTATAATAGGCGAGAACTGGAACACAATTTGGTGGGGTCATGGTTGTTTCTCGAATGTCTTTGCCCCGGCTGGGTTTATTCCCGTTACCTCGAGAGGAAAGCTCGAAAACTGACTGCATTCCATGTCTCGTTTTATTTGTCTATTTCAAGTTACATCAGGCGGTCGTTAGCCCGCCTCGCCGCGTTTTTACATCGAATCGGGTCAAAAATTTGGGTTGAACTCAAATATATCGGACGTTTGTTCACCTTTCTAGGTCGCGCTCGATGGACGGCTCACTCACACTATATAACGACTGTAAACAAGTAAATGTGTACTACGATTATGTTTTATAGTAGAACTACGTTACGAGTTATACTATAAAAGTAAGTTATTACTTAAAAATGAATAGGTTTTTACTTGATTTTTAACTTTATATTAGGTATTTTGTTCCTTCTAAATTTTTATCTTCTAAGCATTGCCATACAATGTGGCAATGCTGCCAGCCTTTTGGGCACTTTTCCTGTTGACAGCGATGCGGACGAATTTTTTGATGCCCTATGATTATTTCCCCTCCTTTTATATATACATTTTACGAGTATATACACTTCAACTGAATGAAACGAAATTTAAATCTTTCCAAGCATATTATAAGTTGGGGGATTACATCGCTGATTAAAATGCTTGTCTCAACGCTGGTCCTGCTCCACAAGAGCGCATAAACTAATTGATTAGCATTTGGAAATATTGTTGGAGCTGCTAAGATTTAAAAAATGATTGCATTGCATAAATTCAATGTCTTAGTATTGTATATTTGCATAGCACATGTGTGAGTACTATATACCTACGAGTACTATAAAGCTACCATTTACTGGGTACATCTTTCATTGACTTGAATGTGCCCTGGCTGCTGAGAGTATGACATGCTCACTCAAATGTCTCGCTGATGGTGGCGCGTGTATTGGATCATTTAGCTCCCTTCAAAACGGTTGAGTTGAATGGTGCTAATCCATACGTCATGTTCGTGAACGGGTGCCGTCAGTACGGACAGGTCATCTGCCACGGCTTATTTTAATTTAATATTTGAATTTTTTTATTATTTATTACGGACGCTTTTAACGTTTTGCACAGTTCTCACATGCATGTTCTCACTTTGTAAACATACATTGATTTAAAAGAGTGTCCGTGGAGTTTCTTGCCCGTTCTTCTCCATAGGCACCTACTACGCTTTGGAATGGGCAACTAGCTTCATTTTTCTGACTGACCGACCCCTTGACAATTCAAAAGTGCCTGTAGTTGGTTTATTTGGAATAAATGTTTTGAGTTTGAGTTTACATACTTGTAAATATTATTATTTTATTTTTATATGTTTAGTACATATCGAGACTCTGGGGTCCCGGACCTTTGGAAGGCATACGAGGGGCCGAAGCCAACTCGCAGAGGCCCGTTAGACGCTTTTTAATTAAATGAGGCATCAACCGACGATTATCCCTGTACGCACTATGCAAGTGCACCCAAGGACAACCCCCGGTTGGTGTAGGACTGTTGCAGGATATGGAAACAACAATATTAGTCTATGGATTTGGGTGGTTAAAATGGACTGGTTACTTAAAACTATGGAAGGACTATGGCCCCTGCCTGATCAATGTTTTATTATAGGTACACGGATAAAATGGCAGAGCGTGACTTGCACACTCAATAATGGGCCCCCGAAAACGGTCGCTAGCACATAGTGACGTAGCGACAAGGGGGCAACATATCCTGAGGTGCTCGAGGAGTGGAGAGGTATTCCACGGCTCTCAGAACAATCCCAGAGCCCGAAAGATGGTCAAGATCCCTACAAGCACTTACTGGAATACTACCTTCCTCCGAGCACGTTTGCTCTTGGGAATCTCCACTCAAGCCGGCCAATAAAGGCAAGAATGAGGTGGGAGCTCAGTTCCTCGTCAGTGTTCACTGCAGCCGGCCAATAAAGGCAGCCAGAGATGAGGAACATGACTTCTCCCGGGAGATAGGGTCCGTGGGGTCGAAACTGCCCAACAGCTCGCCACATGCTGCCCTGCGGGTTTCTGTATCTCTCTTGGTCTGGTCCTCACCCTAGACATGTTCCGGTAAAGTAAACTCTACCGGCACAGACCTAGAGTTCGGAGCGCGCAAGTCCCACCACGACGTCAACGTAGAGATACGGCGGTTGGGATATTATTATTATTATTCTAAGACCATTTAGAATTCAATAAAAACAAAAAAAAAACTTTAATCTACCTCTAAATATTATGACCTATTTAACATATAAACAAGACATCGAATTGTTGCTAACATTTGTTATTTAGTGTTGACATTGTAACATTAAATACACGCGTATCTCGACGTTGATAGAGATGAGGACATTAATAGTGACATTATATAATCGAATAAGCTAAACTTGTTTCTGCATCAAATATACATTTGGCAAAGGTATGGGTGTAAATACAGCCAAGTGCATTAGTTTTGCATTAAGCCAATGACTCTGCAACAATGAAAAGTGACAATAAAAGGTTATTTGATTCGACATGTTGTTTTCGATTTTAAATTATTTGGCAGTAACTTGTCAATAGGTATCGTAATTTAATTTATAATCGAAGCTTTGTCTTTAAATAGTACTAGCTGCGCCCCGCGGTTTCATCGGATAAAAAATATCCTATATGTTAATATAGGTTATAAACTAATTGTGTGCCAAAGGGTCTAAGTAGGCTCTGGACCCTGAGAGGAATATTTATATAAATTACAGTAACACGACAATTTTCAGCCCCGGACCTTGATCCGTCACTGAGCTAATGTCAAAAATGTTATTTTTTACCACCATTTATTATTTTCAAATGAGGAGCTCGTGGCTATTAATAACAGCCGCACGGGTGGATCCGTCAGGTTAAGCTACGCTTGCCGGGGTTGGTCCGTGGATGGGTGACCATCTTTACATACCGAGTCTCCTCCGTGCCTCGGAAAGCACGTTAAGCCGTTGGTACCGGCTGTCATTCGTGGACCTTTGACAATCGTTACGGGTCGTCAGAAGCCCAAAAGTCTGACAGTCTTACCAAGGGATATCGTGTTAACCCAGTTACCTACTGGGTTGTGGAGGTCAGATAGGCAGTCGCTCCATGTAAAATTCAGCTGCAGCCGGTTAGACTTGAAACCGACCCCAACATAGTTGGGAAAAGGCTAGCCAGATTTTTATTATTTTCAAATATTCTTCTCAGGGGCTAAAGCTCCTTCCTTAGCCTGCTAGACCGTTTCATCTAAATCCATTCTGCCATTTTTTCGTGATTGAGTACCTAACACATCCATCCATCTTCAAAAACTTTCGCATTAATAATGTAAGTAGGAAGGAAGGATAGGATAGTATTCACAGTCTTGTTATTCCGTAGGAACCTACTTAAAAATTGATTCAATTCAAACTAAACCTACATTTTCATGATTCGATTTTATCTGAAAATATTGAGGCTGTAAAAAAATCAAGAGCCCCCCTTCATATTGGATTATTCCACTTTTTTCTCCTAATTTAAATTTAAATTTCTTAGCTATTAATATAAATAAAATATTTATGATTACATACAAATTCTTTGAAATGTGGCCAACCACGCGCGAGCCGAATTGGTCGCAGTAACTAACCCAGGACACCTCGACTAAATGGGTTAGGTTAGGTTAGATATGTGACCAAACGCGCGCGAGCCGAACGAGCGCAGTGAGCGGTGTCGCGAGAGCGGCCGGTGAGCTCTACTTCGAAGTTAGATTTCTAACCGACTAATTACGATTTGTTAACTGCCTACACGTAAGTATCCGTTCAGTCATTTTACTGCCCAATCATTTATTTTATTTTTATTATAACATTTTATTACCCATTTAAATATTTGTTATGACTCATTTTTAGTTAGTTCAATGCTCAGTTTTTACTGCCGAACTTGTTAATAAACATGTTTCTTGTAATTTTTTATTTACCAAAACTACAAAAAAAATACTGCCGCTTTAAATCAATGCCATAATTAAACAACAACAACATGGCCGTCCACTTAAACTCAAATAACTTAATGGGGATTTTTGGACCTTAAGTTTTTTCAATTCTAATGTCCTCCCCTAAGGGCTCCTCCTATCAGGTAGGAATTCTAGACTTTTTTTCATAGATGCCACTTTTCTCCCCTAAGGGGAACTTTCAGGGGGGATTTGTGGAATAAGCCATTTTAAGACAATATAAACGCATTTATCACAACCCTACAAGATGCAGACAAATCGTTGGACAATGTTGGTTACAAACCCAAGACCAAACTTTTACGTCATACATACATTTACACAATTTGGTATTGATACATCCTTAACTTCCTCTACAACTGTGTAAAGTGTGTAAACTATTAACTACACACGATTGTAGGAAAGTATGGCAGCTCTTCAATCGCTGTGTATTCGCACACTGACCCAATGATGGACGAGTGAGGTCTAAAAAGGAAATCCTACTTGTGCCCGCAACCGATATGCGAGACACCGACGCATTTATAACTATACTATTGTAACTATTACAATTATTATGGTACTGTTTTTAGATGACGAATTATGACATGTCTACTTTTCTATTTTCCATGGAGCGACTGCCTATCTGACTACCACAACCCAGTAACTGGGTAAAACTATACCCCTTAGTAAGACTGGTTGTCAGACTTTCAGGTGTCTGTCGAAGATCCACGAATGACAGCCGGCCGAATGGGTTAACGTGCTTTCCGAAGCACGGGACCAACCGCAGCAAGCATAGCTTAACCTCTTCGATCGAGACCGATGTGGCTGTTATGACATAGCCACAAGCCTTTCTACTTAATAAAATTCATAAATTTATTCATTTACTGACAGACAACACACAACCTAAGCCACTGGGACGAAGAAAGGATTATTGAAAAATTATCCCCTAAAGAGGAAAGATAGCCCCTCTACTTAATAAAATTCTTAAATTCATTCAGTCACTGACAGGCAACTCATAACCTAAACCACTAGGACGAAGAAAGGATTTTTGAAATTTTTCCCCTAATGGGGAAAGGGATGAAAGTTTGTATGGAAGTTCGCAATTTTCGCCAATGGGACATCTCATTGGGCACACGATATGTAACAAATAAATCCGAAAAAAATATTTACTGTTGAACAATAGCTGAATAGAAAGATTATATTATCGTGGGAGTAGTAATAATATAATAGCAGTAGACCGAAAAAGATGGAGTGACAAGTCTATAGACTTATAGCTTTTAGCCAGGATTTAATGGAGAGAATAAATAGAAAGAAAATAAAGAAAGAAAAAGTATTTGACGTGACTCGTACAGGATGATCACAAACTAAACTAAACACACAATGATAAAAATATTAAAAAATGATTATATAAAAAAAAAAACAGATGTATGAGGCCAAAAGGCTCCCTATAACAGCATGATGCAGCGACATTTAAAAATAAGTATGCCGCGCTGGTATAGATGGTTAAAGATTCCATTCTGAAACAACAGGGAAACAGGGCCTCAAGTCTGCTATTACAATAGTGTCAGAATGGTCTCGCCATTGTGAGTATTTGACAGTGTTTGTATGGCAAATCTGTCAAAAACTCACAATGAAGAGACCATTGCAACGTTTGTACATTAGTAGACTTGGCCCCCAGAACCCATGTTCCCAATCCACAGTCTGTTGGGTTGTTAACAGAGAGCTAATTTTCGTAATTTCCTCTTTGATAGTTCAAATGCTTCGAAATCGTTGTTGTGGAAACACTTCAGAACGTTCACTTACCACCATAGTACATACTCGTACAAACGAACTTCGATTAATACCTTTGTTAGACATGTAAACCTCATACACTGATTTTAAAGTTGGTTATTACTAAAAGAAAGAAAGAAAAAGTAATTATTGGGAATCGGAAGATCACTTTTTAAACTATACACACTCATAGTAATATTAATAAAAATAAAAAAAATACAGAAGTAAAATGAAAATAGAAAGTCCCGGGGCCAAAAGATAACTCACGCAAGTCTGGTATTCTATATAGGGCGCGATGCTTAACTTTTAACATTCCTTTTTCATTTACACTTAATAACATGAGATTAATTATTTATTCCTAATCAATTACTTCATAATTGTTATTGAATTTATCTTCAACAAACTTTTGTAACAATACATCATCATCATCATTTCAGCCGAAAGAAGTCCACTGCTGAACATAGGCTGGGACCAATTGGGGGGGTTTGCCATAATCGCCACGCTTGGCAGGCGGGTTGGCGATCGCAGTATGGTGTTAAAATGCATAGAGAACGCTGCTGCCCATTCTCTAATAAGACCCTTAGTCGCCTTTTACGACACCCACGGGAGGAAATGGGGTGGTGCTATTGTGTGCAGTATAGTGGTGCCTTTACGTCCGGCATCAAACGGACAACAATACATCATTTATTCGTAAAACAAAGTCATCGACCTTACCTTGAAAGCCGAGCCAAACAAAACTTACAAAAATACTGAATTATTAAGGTTTTGAACAACAGCTGCTAAAAAAACAACACGTAAATCATACTCCTTCGTAATTATACAATGGAAGTGAGCTTTCTGATGGTTCGCATTGATTTACATGGACCATTGACATTGGTGTGCATGTGTGGGAAGTACGTGGGTGCTCAGGCGCCGGGGATGTGCCACTCATTAGAGAGTCGACCTCTGCAGGTGATAATTGCGAAGTTTGAAAAAAGAACTATTCAACTCCAGCCTGACATTCACGGCCAGCTGCAATTTGTATAAGCTATGCATCGTACTGTCATTCATCCTATAAACTAAATTATTAGTCTACATCCACGGTGACTGCATTGACAAATTGCTGCTGACTATTTAATTGATAACGACTTCGCGTAAAGGTGGTGGCGTGCGTCTTGAAATTGTAGCCACTGTGTTTATGTATATTTTCTAACAATATTCCAACGTTAATTAAAATAAAACACCTCCGTAGAAATCTAACGTTACTATAACTATCTGTAGAAATAAATAAAAATGAAGTGTCTGTTGGTAATATCAAAATAACAGCTTATTACAAAAAAAAAAAAAATCGTCTGGCTGTTTGTTCCGGCTAACCTCCGAAACGGCTGGACCGATTTTGACGGGACTTTCCTTTGCAGATAGCTGATGCTATAAAGAGTAACTTTGTCTACTTTTATTTTAGAAAAAGTGAAGCGAGCGAAGCCGCGGGCAGCAGGTAATTTCTCAATAAAATGAATAAAATATAACAAAAACTTTAATTTACACGATCACAAATTAATCTAATAAAATAAGGTTAGAAATGTTCCACCAGATTCCTACACAAATTTTTATTTTTACGGCTGGACAAGCGAACCCACCATAACAAGGCTGTTTGATATCAAACATTATGCGTAATTCCCAGAAAGGTGGCTAATGAGCACTTTTATGAAAATGTCCAAATTATCTGACATCCTGCGGCCGGTCGTTGACACAAAATCTCTAAATCGAGTGGAACTTGTGCTTTTGCGAAACAGAGGTCAATCGTCGAAGGTATCTTTGTAAAGGGTACCGCAGACTTCCTTCATCGAGGGTCGTTCGCGAACAATCGCGTGAAAACACCTTATTATAGTTAAGAGTTTTCAAGTTGCACGTGTAAATAGCTTGTTTGTACACAGTTACGACTGTTTGTTAGGTCGTTTACGTTCGTACGAAATGCGAAAATGTTTCTTTGACGTCCGACAGAAATATACAAACGTTTATGTCGCATTGTCCGGTCCATGATGTGTTCAAGCCAATCAGAAGGCTTTTGTTAGCGTCGGCTTGGATCTTTCAAAGCACAAAGTTCTATAAACCATCAAGCAAGTACACATTTGTGATCAAAAGTTGTTTGTTGTTTAAGACCACACAGACCGGGTTCCTTTTTAGCCTCTGTTCCTGATATCGCCAAGCCGGGGCAACAGACTTGAAGTTAAACTACTGTGTGCTTTGTATTCAATCTAATATATCAAACGTTTTCAAACCATTCGTTCGGCAACAATCATATTAGTTGTTTGTTGTCTTTTACAAGAATAGTCGTTGGATTTTACATGCACCTGAATTATTTCAATTGCATTATTATCGTCCATGCGTTCTTAGGATTTGACGAGACATTTTTTTGCTACATGTATAGAAGTATGAACTTCGGCCAGCTTTAATTTTCTCGATTGACTATATGTAACTGACAGTCTCAACAATTTTAATTTAATTTCACTATAGAATAAAATTACATCTATACGCCAACTAATCCACTTGAGTGTGTCATAACAATTCTTATAATAATAATATATTTCCATCTGCAATGTCACGCTTATTAAAGTAAGAAAAAGTATACACTACGGAGAATTAATCAGCTGACTTGGAATTTCACGCATTGCGCCCGCGCATCCCGTCACTGAAAGTTTTACGCGCGTTACTTTTTATTTCTAACGTTACTCCGTATTGTATCGTATTTTTATCTCGAAGGAAAAAATATCCGTTTTCAAAAAAAATTACACTTTACCAAAGTTTTCTGGCCCGAAGTATATTGAAAGTATCTTGTTTTTAAATTATGAAAAATGAAGATGCTATGTATATAGATCAAAACAACCAGTAAAGATACAACAAAAATTAAAAATATGAGATTTTTCGTGGTATATAAATCGGACCGTTTTATGCTCGAGTTTCCCCCTAAGTGTTTCTGGCAATGATCGGGCGCCGGCGGAAGTCAGGATTGGCATCCCGGGCGACCACCTCTCGCAAACAAACCCATCTTTGTCTGGCCTTTAAACGTGGCTCTTTGACTGCAGATCACTTGGTGAATTTCACGACATGAAAATATTTTAATATTGTCTTTTTGTCCGAATGAATAAATTCATCTGTTATTGAAAAATAGTGTAGGACGATACAATACAATATCATTTTTATTGTTTTACGATTTTATTGTATCACAAACTTTTATGATACTTGACTTTTTACAGCATTGTAGTTTCCGAAATGGCTTTTATTTTACATAATCATCGTTCTCGTGTTTATCTTCGCAACATAGCTTCTTCTTGCTGTTATTTGTATCCATCGGGTCCCCATATAACTCTTCGCTTCCAAACATATTTATTAATAATAATCAATATATCAGTATTTTCTTAATCTTCTCCAGTTTTATAAATAACTTTTATTATTCTCTATCTACCACTATCTCAATGTTCAAATCGTTATTGTGAGCTTTGGTTATTATCCACTTGTATTTATTATGTCATATAGTATCTTCTAAACTTTTGATTGTCTGTGCTACTTTCAAAGTCTTTTAAATATAAAATTAACTCCAATTACTTATTTTCATTTGAATATGTCATGTTAAATTTTAAAGTTCTCATTTTGTACGAAAAAAAATCATGAACCAACTCCAATTTGAGAACAAATTTGTTTTCGCTGAAAGTTGACGTACTATGACGGCTCCCGGTTGATGAGGCCGCTCCTCTTTTTGTCGTATCATTAATTTCTGCAATGTCGTTTTTAATTGCATCAAATTCATTGCGTTCTTATTATAAATACACAGCTACACGTGATTCCAATAAAGGAGTAGATTGATTATAACAATATTTTATCTAAAATGTGAAGAGGTCAAAGATAAATAGCTCATCATTGAATATTCTTATGACATGTTTCCGTGAGTAGTGTTCCATGACAACGGCACTGCCGTACGTGTAGTACAACCTTGAGACAGTCACATAGAGTCGAGTAGCGACTAATCGACTAGTATTTCTCTTCAGTGACGCCCTCACTACGCCCGCTATTATTAAACGAGTTCATTGGAACATCTATTTGCGCAATTTGTAGCAGCGCATCTACAGCATTTCGATGACCTTACTGTGACTGCACGGGCTGCATAATGCAGTGATATGTGTTGTATAAGTGCACAGCGCACACTGAACCGGAGCTGATTTCACTAATTGACCATTGATCTCTATTTCAAACGCTTTATCAATAAAGTCAGTTGAACTCAGTCTTCCTAGAACTTATCGTATCTATGATATAAATAGCATAAACAGCACCGTATTTAAGTCTATACGTTTCCAAGTTCCACAGGCTTGTTTTTCAATTTCCCAGCCTCGTTTCGGACACGCTAAACTACAGTCACACTTGTTCGAATTTTTAGTAAGTACAGGGGCGCCCCGAGGGAGTGTGCGTGGCGCATGCGCTCTCCGTGTTTCTACACGCGCTGTCCATTCACTGCGCAACCGATGCGTCCAGTGAGACACCGCAATGCTTTTGTTCAGGTTAATATTCAGGCTGACAGACTGGCTCGCGTCTTGGACGGACCCGATGAGATTTTAAAGTCAAATTGGGTATGAAACTTTAAAATATGTTTGGATCTGGTGTGGTGGGTTGGCGGCGCGGCGTGTCGGTGTAGCGCGACTCTGTGTCGGCGTGTGGTGTCGGCTGTCCGCGCGGCGCGAGTGTGCGCGGGTGCGCGTGTGGTGGTGAGCGAGGCTCGTCGCGGCGCGCCCGTCAGTCGGCGGCGGCGAGTCACGCGCGTCGTCTCGTACAGCTCTCTCCGCATTACGCTGCACTTCGCGCAGCTCACCTGCCACCGTTCAGCCTTTGCCGGCTCTCACGCTCTCGAGCGTGGAGGTCGCGCCGACCTCGCGCGTCGCAGTTTCGGTCCTCGGCGGTTTCACCTCGCGTGCCGATTGATGCCCGTGTCGTCCACTCCACTGCAGCGGTAGCCGCGGTACTATTAAAACGTTTGTGCTGGTGCGTGCCGTGACTCCGGCTGGCCACAGGCCGCCGCGTGCTGTGACAGTGAAATCGTGAGTCTCGCAGTATCGTGCGGATGTGCAGTGATGGATGAGTAGACAGAAGCCAGTGTGCGCGCGGACCACCGACACGACTGTATTTCTAGCTGAGTGCGAAAGCGGGTCGTCAAAATTGAGCCCAAACTGTATCTTGGTGGGTATCACGACTTATGACGGATAGATTAAGTAGTGTAGTCAGTAAGAGCTGCTGGCAGAGCGACGTTGAATATTTATAGCATGCAAGTTGGAATGTTGTTAGTGGGCAAGGGGCTGTAGCCGGGCCCGACTAACAGGGCCATTCAGCTAATTTGTTTTCTCACGCAGCAACACCTCATATCAATTGAGCTCATTGTAGCCAATTCTGGTGGCATTTAATTCTTCGTGATTCAGTTGTTACTGTTTATTGCATTCCGCGTTATTTGAGCATAGTGCGTGAAACTGAGAGAGTTGACAGCGGTCATCACGACACAGGATACACGTGTTAATGTTGAGCTACTGTGTTCAGCATTGCAATGACAGAAATATTTAATTCACCACAGGATGCTTTCTCTCTTCGTTAACTGGTTGTTATTCTAGTTTAGTTCATTATTTATAAATGTTAGATCCTTACTTTGCGATTCAAAAGCATGTATTGCGTTTGGGATATAAATGTAGAATTATTGTTCTTATCAGTTCATGGAGTTCATTCGCCATTTCATTAAAAAAATCACAGATTTAACCTATCTGGATTCGGAATATTTACAAATCATGCTCATGAAATTATTCTAAAAATAGACACGCCGAACACAAGCACCTTTTAAATATTTCATTGAACTTCGCAATAAATACCTACTGAACATAATCAAATGTGGGTAAATTGTTTAGATAAGGCACATACATAAAGCTGAGCTGTTAGATATAGCCATAATGAATTAAATTCCACAGTTCAGTTAAAATAGATGATTTAGTACCTAATGTTGAACTTAGGTCAACAACTTGCAACGTAAATAGCTTAGTCTTAGCTTTGCAAATTGAATTAGTAAAGCCAAGTCCATTGCAACAGAATTATACTAATGCCTTCATTGGATAAACGGATCGCTTGCACAAATAACAATGCTGTTTCGGCTCCAAAGACCAGGAACGATACTGTTGATGATAACAATTATCTAGAAACTAATAATGATAGCGAAACAAAATTATGGAAAAACTATATTCTTATTGGATTCCAATAATTCAAAGAGATTGGTCAACTAGTGAATGATAAAGGCAACGCAGTATTAGATTTTAAAACCATGTAGAGAATGCGGCTCCAAAATAAATCAATTTTCGGAATTCGCAGCCGTTTCATCCACAATCACAATTTAGAATTTCAACAATCCAACTTGGATTTCCAATTGGAAATGAAACAATCCAGCAATAACGTTACTTAGCTCGGTATTGTGTATTGTATTGTTTATTTCTGATTTAAATAACTTCGGAATATTTGTATTGCTGTTATTCTGATGACTGTTCTCATTTCATCAGTTTCTTTTCAAGTTCGAGAACTCAACATCTGTTTCTGTATTTCTTATTAGGTCAACAACTTCTTCTTTTAAGTTAGAATGTTTTGTGTTTTTGTTTTAGGTCAACTTAAAACTATCGTACCTATTTGGTTAAAGCAATCATAAAGTTTGAAAAAAGGTGAAATTTATAGTAGATTTGAAACAAAGATTACGTTACACACATAATTAATGACAATTGATCGCAATGGGTTTCATTTGAACAGTTCACGCAAGTGCATTGCGTTATTGACGTTGTTTGAGCAGACGGATTTTCTTAAACCTATGAAGCAATGGATTAGCAATATCCTTCAAAACTCTCGGATTCTTATTGAAAGTGTGTTACGGAATTAGGATGCTGGTCTAAATAGTTTAGACTTTCGATTTGATTGATAGAGTGTAATGCAACAGAAAAAATTATATAATAAGTATCAATACTCCATTTGGAATAAGATTAGATATTAAAAACCTTTTTTACAGTCCGTTCTACCGATTTTGAGTTCTATTGGGTTGGTGGCATGACAAATGGCAGCTGCAGTAAACAGTTGGTATTGTAACCACTTTTTTTGCTTTTAATGCCATCCTTATGCCTACGGAATAGAAGTCAAAATCAGTTGAACGGACTGTAAAAAAAGGTTTATTTAAATGTCTAATATTATTTCAAATGGAGTATAGAGACTTATATAAATTTTTCTGTCGCACTATGTACACTACACTCTATCAATCAAATCGAAAGTCTGCCTGGCGTTGGCTATAGTTCAAAGAGTAGATAAAAATGTGCCAATCTGAGAAGCGGGACAAGGCCGCGCCCTCATTCCCCGCGCGGGAAAACTGTGGATCGCGTAATAAACTCTCAATTGTGAATTCATACACGTCTGTCGAGTAACATGATATTTCTACTCTTTGATCGAAAATCGTGGCTAAGTAATAACAGCCGCTCGTGTCTATCTATCAGGTTAAGCTACGCTTGCCGGGGTTGGACCGTCGATGGGTGACCATCTTTACAGATCGAGAGACCTCCATGCCTCAAAAAGCACGTTAAGCCGTTGGTACCGGCTGTCATTCGTGGATCTTTGACAGTCGTTACGAGTCGTTAGAAGCCCGGAAGTCTGACAACCAGTCTTACTAAGGGATATCGTATTACCCAGTTACTGGGTTGTGGAGGTCAGACAGGCAGTCCTCCATGTAAAGTACTGGTATTCAGCTGTATCCGGTTAGACTGGAAGCCGACCCCAACATAGTTGGGATTAGGCATCATTAGTCATTATTAGATGATGATCGAATAATTATGTTTAATTTATTGGATGTTATATTCCTTATCTCCGGCTTGCCTTTATTGGTCGGCTGGAGTGAACACTGACGAGGAACTGAGCTCCCGCCTCATTCTTGCCTTTATTGGCCGGCTTGAGTGGAGATTCGCAAGAGCAAACGTGCTCGGAGGAAGGAAGTATTCCAGTAAGTGCTGGTAGGAATCTTGACCATCTTCCGGGCTCTGGGATTGTTCTGATAGTCGTGGAATACCTCTCCAGTCCTCAAGCACCTCAGGATATGTTGCCTTCTTGTTACTACGACACTAAGTGCTACCGACCGTTTCCGGGGGCCCATTAATGAGTGTGCAAGTCACCCCCAGCCATTTTATCCGTGTACAATAAAACATTGATCAGGCAAGGGCCATAGTCCTTTCATAGTTTTAGGTAACCAGTCCATTTTAACCACCCAAAACCTATAGTCCAATATCTTTGTTTCCATATCCTGCAATAGTTCTACACCAACCGGGGGTTTTCCTTGGGTGCACTTGCATAGTGCGTACAGGGATAAATAATTGACGGTCGGTGCCTCATTTAATTAAAAAGCGTTTTAACGGGCCTCTGCGAGTTGGCTTCGGCCCCTCGTAGCGTTTCCAAAGGTCCAAAATAAATACGTGCTCCACTTAGTAATTAAAAATGGCATAGCTAAACGGTTGCTATGAAACAATGATGAAGCAATAGCGAATTAACCTTGTGGAAGAGTTCATTGCAACGCTATATTAGTTGTGACTTTGTGACCTTTATATTTTGTCACCCGAGCAAACGTCCTCTAATGTTCGACGTCCCCGACTTTGCATAATAATATACAATTCGTTAATTAACGACTAGTCACACGCAGACACCCTTTTGATGAAGGTAAAGATAGGTACATATAAAAAATTAAAAAATAGTTAATGTTGCGTCATAATGACGAAATCATCTTTTATCCGACTGTGTACAGAGTTACAAAATACCAGACTAAACACAGAACAGCAGCAAGCAAGACTTCCATCAAGACCAAATATTTGAGGTGCAGGAGCCAATAATCGTTGAGTTTATCCTAGACACACTGAAATCTCAAGTACATTGCACTGACACTCATTATCACTTGGAAGCGTCACGGCCGCCAGTTGCTTGTGTCAACAGCGGCCGATTGCAGGTGCCTGAGAGGTCGTTCACCCTGCACGCCACCAATATTCGGATACTATACCACCCATACTTATAGCGAGCTGTACGATAACGGGCCTCAGACGGACGCGCGACGGCCGACACGTGTCGCGCGGGAAACAAAAGGGAATGCGAGGCATGTCGCCGAATACAAGCACGACTTGATCACTAATCGATTTTAAGATTTATAGTTTCGGATTTTTTTTGGTCCTTTGAGTCGAACTTTGTCGATTTCCCAAAAAAATATATTTGACTCCAGATTACATTCCTGACAAAATTCAGATTTTACTTAAGTTTTCTGACCTCAATACTTAAATCTATAAACATGAAAACCTACCTTACTTACAGCTATCTCCCCTTTATCATATCTATCGATTTGATCGATTGCTCAAGCGGAATGGAAAGTTTGATTCCGATTGTAAAAGCAATGCGCTGGGGGACATTTGACCAGCAAAGTCGGGGCAACAATCGGGCAGTTCGTATCGCACGTCCGTCGTAGGGAGCAGGGGACAAATCTGGGACAGAGCCCGGTTATTTCGGTACTTGAATTGGGGCGGCACGTTAAAACATCGGGGTTTCCGAGTCGTGGGTACGATGAAAACAAATAGTTACACGCCACACCTGAGTGGGCGTTTTCGTGCCAGTCGATCCTCGACTCTATGCCGTGAGCGTAGGAGTGACTGGAGTGAGTGACAAAGTCGACGCCACCACGTCGACGTTCGACTTATATTAATGGTCGAAATCATAAGACACTGTCGAGCCCTAGCCGTAAGGATGGATTAGACAAAGTAACTTTTTTACAGTTCGAGGCTTGATTGGATATTTTTTTTCGTTTGAGTAATAATTTGGTCCCTTAACTATGCCGTAAGCAATGAGGTAATTTGTTAAGTCCTATGGTGGTGTTATTTGTATGGTAATTTTCTATGAATGATTGTGCCAATTAACAACCTTACCTCTTGTTGTTAAGCCTACAAAACCAAAAAAGGCAACGGTGGAAAGCCCTTTACGTGAGAAAGTCAAACACGGACGTGGTGCATGGGAAACTGGTTCACAAATTTCACTTTAAATCGTTCAATTGGGGATAATTCACGACTTTTACTTTTAGTTAGCATCATTAGCCTGTATGACTTAGTTACAAAGTAACTGTATCAAGTGAACCCGTAACACTGCCGAGGCACGTTTAGTGTCATCATTTATTCAGTGTTCATCGCACTGACGATGATGCCGCCGAACAGAATTGGGGCAAGCCTACATTTACTAAAACAGTGTCCAGATTCATTAGACCTCCTACACCTCCCCTGAAACACTAGCTAAAGGATGATTAAGGAGCGAATGATTGGAATACCAGAGCTCTATGTTTACTGGTCGGGAAACATGTCTGAAGTTTGAAGCGAATTTTTCATTTATTTATTGAATTTAGATTCATGGTTGTTTACATGTGGATCGGATGCTAATAATTGCTGTTCGTTCCGATATCGGCTGGTGTTCAGTGACGCTTGTTGCAATTCATCATTCACAGTTAACTGGATTATCCTCCATTACATTGCTTCCTATATTATGGCGTTGATAAGTGACTTTTAATGATTTTATAAAAAAGATTATATCTAAACGAGTAATGTCAATGATTTGGAAAAAATATATGTTAAATTAGAGCATTTTTTTAATAACTTAATATATGAATATTTTAGATTATGTTTATATTACATAGAGAAATTATTTTTTAAATGTATGTCTAACGCGAATAAAAAACTGAGAATCACGCAAAATCCATCAAGCGTATTTTAAGATAATTTCATTATTGATCTTTTAGTATACGTGTTTTATTAAAATCGTTTTTTTTTATGTATAAGAAATTAATAATACGTCTATTTGGGACAACGCTCTTGGATGGGCGAGTCCTATTACTGCCTGGACGTACAACAAGCGTATTTTAGTAAAATTGCAAAGCTATTTGACACTGACAGTCTACCTACTTTGCATCTTAAACAAACATGATTACAAACTAGATAGCTGCACCTGTATTTAGTCGGTTAATCCATACTAGTCCATACTACATACTAATATTATAAATGTGAAAGTAACTCTGTCTGTCTGTCTGTCTATCTGTCTGTCTGTCTGTCTGTATGTTACGTTTTCACGCCTTAACCGCTGAACCGATCGTCATGAAATTTGGCAGAGTTACCTATAGCCTGGGATATGGAGACGGACATAGGCTACTTTTTTACGCGATAACCGACGTCCACGCGGGCGGAACCGCGGGCAAAAGCTAGTATTTATATATTTCAGTATCGTTAATTTTATTATTTAACATGTCACCAAGTACCTTTATTATGTCACTTGCGTCACACAACATTTACGTAAAAAGTTCAACGTGCTGCGTTAGAATTATAATAGGATGACTAGTACGTAGTGTAACTAGGTAAGTAGTTCTTAGCAAACAATCCGACGCGCGTAGGAACTATCTAGCAGGTAAACAAAGTTGGATAACGACAAGGAAGCTTGATTATCTGTCCGATTCGATGCGCTCCGACGTGGAAATTGTGATTGATTAGACATGAAAATTGTTAACCTTTCATTTATATTATTATAACGCTTTGTTGATGTTATTTGGGACAGCCCAGATTAAAATTATTTGAATGTTTGGCAGATTTGTTCCAGTGTCTTTGCACTAGGCTACATTAATATCGTCGCCTTCGTAGTGAAGGGAGCTATTGCACACTAAACTGGTTCAAAGATAAAGACAAATCAAAAATTCAAACTCTTGATTTTTTGTTCCTAGTTTCATTTAACACCTTTCACGTCTGAATTAAAAACCAAACCTCTAGTTGAACTATCACTTAGATCTCTTCACCACTAAAATCTCCATTTAACGACGAGTATGGTGGTGTTCATAACTCAATTCGGTCAAAAGTGTGGCTTTGCTCTCTTCACCACTAATGCGACAATATGGTGAAATAATTGATTTAGCATACATGACACATTTTCGTTAAAAAAAACCGCAGTATTTACCAAAAGCTAGAAGAGATGTTGACAGAAAATTATCATACCTAATAATTTTTCTAACACAAACGAAATCCAATTTTTTGCTTGACTCGCTGACTACGCGTGCGACTTACAGTGTGTTTATGTATAAAATATGATAATTTGATTACCAACCAAAAGTAATAATATCAAATGAAGATCACAGCGTGTGATTACAGGCAATTTTGAATTACCAAACAATTGGTTGGTCCAACATTAAGCGCAGTGGAAAAAATAGAGGCTCACGCTCTGGAAGTTTTAATAAAACGTTTCACTATTTGAATAGGCCGTAGTGAATTGAAAATTGGGGGATTTTTCTGTTGAAACAGTATTGAATCGTTATCGGAATTATTAGTGTGTCGATAGAAGTCGCGGGCGGCGCGGTGGAGCACACTTTCAAATCTCGGCGTCTCGGTCCGTCCGTGCATTCCACAACTCGCTCACCCACAGCAAGCGGACCGGTCTCGAGCATTGTACCAAACGTGGTACGCGGCCAGTTTACGTCGTCTGCAGACTGCTACACGTGTACAACCGGCCAGTGGTATTTCGCCGTGGTGGGGTTATAAGAAGCGAGGTGCGGTCTCAAGGTGAATCGCCTGGTCAACACACGCTCGATACCAACGAACGCCTAGACCAAACACTGCCCCGTGACCTAACTATAAATATATGAATGGTTAGTCTGAATTTCGATGACCTACCATTGTTGGCGATCATCGAATTTTGCACTTACAATTTCTTGTGCTCATTCAGATCACGTCGTTTATGTCTAAAACACATATTTTGATTACACTCGTAGTTATGCGTCAGTAGACTAAATGGTTCGCTAACACCGTTCAGTGGAAGCCAACAAAGCAATTTTTCGTTATTACGTACGTGTATGTATCCACGAGTCCACGAGTAGGCTATAATGACACCATAGTATAACCTTGAGAACGAAAGATGACTATACTGTCGACTCCGCCGTTTTATTCATTAAATTCTTCAGCATTTTTAATGGGTAGGTATCATATCTTTTTACAATAAAATTGATTGACGGAAAGTTTTAAAACAAAATGTTTCAAATAGATTTTTTTGTTTCGTCACGTATTTGAATAACATCCTCAAAGTTGTTATTATTATGTGTTTAAATAAATATAAATTATATTTTAACGTTAACTGGATCTGCTGCAGTGTGAGGTTAAAGTTCTCATTAAATATCTGTACAGTTTTTTCTGATCGGCTGCCAGGAATATCTGATTGTACGCCGCGGTTCGATTCATAATAAAAAAAAGCCTTGAAAAACAAGTAGTCTGAGCGTGGGTTTTGAAATCTGCACGCTTGTAAGAATAATTTAGTCGTTTGTGTTAAAACAGTAATAGTTTTTAAAGCGTAACATTTAATGGAATTTACGGTTCTACGCTTCTGTTCACGATTAGCGAGTCGATAGCCAATACCGGAGTTTTTTGAGGGACCGGTTAAAAACTTTGTTTATAGCGAATAGGGATGATGCCTGGGCAAAAAAAAAAGAAAAACTGTTTAGTCCGTCAATCGGATAATAAAAAAATATTAGACACGTATTTTTTGCTTTATCATATTAATAAAAAATGACTTAGATAAAACACATTAAACTTGGGGAGTGGGGCTCGTCACGTCACAGCTCAGTATAAAATCTAGTGAGAAGTGACGTCATGCCACATTTAAACTCCATGTATCGCCGTAATGTTTTGATTACGTGAAAAAAGAAAAAATACGTGTCCAATATTTTTTAATACACTACATGACGGACAAAAAAAATTTTTTTTGGGCATCATCACTATTGTACGGCTCACCTATTATGTTATTTTTTTTTTTTTTTTTTTAATTAATGTACTACAAGCACTAAGTTCGATCTTTTTAAATCGAACCCTAGAAATCGATGTTAATGGAGCGGACACAAGGGGACTGCCTGCGCCCGTTGACCGAAATAAAAAATAAACATAAATGGAGCTTAGGAATTGGGAACTGGATCGGAATTCAGAGCTCTTTATATAATACCATCTCAATTGTTTAATATACTTCTAATGTGACCGTTATGTCCCTAGCTATAGAAGTATAGACGTTTCACTATACGGCCTTCGGTGTGGAGAATAATAATTATGAGTCAATGATCTGTACACACAGTGCGATAATCTGTACCATATTTGGCTACTGGGACCTTTAGTATACAGTATTGTGACAATAATGTCCCATTAACATTTAACTGACGGTTTATTATGTAGCGTTCAAACTAATATAGAAGTAGAGTACCTAACATAGATTTGTGTTCGCTGTGCTATTCTTTCTTACTTAATTCATTCTGAAATTATTTTATGTTTCGTCAAATTTTGATAGGGTTGCCAACTTTTTTATATTAAATATAGTATTCTCGAAGCCATTTCCTGAAAAATATAGAATAATATAGTAGACAACGAAAATATAGTAGATATGTATTAAAAAAAATGCATATTTTTTGCTACTTCCAGCCTTTATTACGGGTGGTACAATTTTTTTATAAATGTGTCATAATTATAAGTATAACCTATGATTATTACACTCTAAATTAGGGTTACAAAATACCACTCAGCTTTTAGGAGATTAAAACTGGCCCTATTGCGGTCATCTCGCCGTTTAGTATTGAAATAAAAATATAGGATCTCTTTTAAACTCAATTAGGACTAAATACAACGACTTGCTGACGACTCGGACTCAATATGTATTCGGACACAGTGTCCGAATTGACATATTTTAATTTCAATATATTTTTCACTGACAATTCGGACACTATCAAATTATTGAATTTGTTTAGTACAGTCAGATAAAAAAGTGAGTTTGTAATATTATTTATTAAAAATAGCTTCTTTCGTTAAAAACTCTTTTTTTACAAAAACAGGATGGGCGGAGGACGGATATCTACAATGAAGGTATCGTTGGAAAAAAATTATCTGACTGTACAAAACCGCTTTTTTTATTGGTGTCTGAATCATCAGTGAAAAAAAAAACGGATTCGGACACTCTGTCCGAATCAATTGTGTCTGAGCGACGACTCAGACATAATATATTCGGACACAGTGTCCGAATCCGTTTTTTCAAGTCAACACAACTTATTCATTTCTGACTACCTATACATATAGGTAAGTAAGCATTTAATGTGCAATTAAAATTATTTCATAAAATAGTTTATGTACCTATCATCGTCTAAAAGACATTTAATACATCATCTTTAGTACGATCCTACAGATAACTATGAGTAAGCAACGATTAAAATCGCTTTTTATTCTTCACATTTTAAATTGTATTGCAAAACGAGCTTATTTTGATACTTATAATCGGATTACGAGGCTGGTCCTTGGCGTCGGAAACAGCATTCAAGCACATGATCGGCAAACAATGAAATTTTAAGTTCCCAACGATTCCATTTTGTGAAACAATGGCCAAGAAGATTGCGCAGGCGCAACGTGATTGACAATGGTCAAGCTTGGCCGGCCTATTTGTCCAGCGGAGCGACAAGTGGCAGATGTGAAAACTGGCCAAGGTGAGACCAGTTTATGACTTAACCTGATTCTAACATCTTGTTCGTTCTAATTTATAGTTATGCGTCAGGCTACGGTTGCTTAATAAACTTATTTTTTTATTACAAAGGAAGCGTTTAATAAGTATCAAAGACAAATATTTAAATTGTTATTAAGTGTCCATAAATATAATTAATGGGACAAGCTTGAGTTTAGTAATTTTTTTTTTCGTTGACTACATAATTAACACTCGATTATTGGCCTATTTAATTCTGGTTCAAGAAATATGTTATTAAATAAAAAATACTATTTTTTTTTTTTACACACTACGGGGAAGCTCTTGGCCTTCATCTCACCTGATGGTAAGTGATGATAAGGCCGAAGATGGAAGCGAGCTTCACCCGGAATCCTCAACCACTGAGGAACTGGCTATCTTACCTCTAACTGCCGAAACACAACAAATGCTGTTAACATTTTTGTTTGGCGACAGACTTAGATAAGATGGTGGTAGCTAGCCACTATAATATGAATCGTGTTAAACACGTGGAAGACCGAGTGATATTTGTTGCTCTGTTTGAAAATTATCAGATCCTTTTAAAGATCAGGTTCGCAGTTTGTGGACGATATAAATAAACGATTCCTTAATTAATATATAGTTGATTGCAATATAATACATATTTTATGCTCTCACATCATGACACTTACTCATATGTCTAGAATGAATATATCGAAGCCATATAAACCAGATATATTACTTATTATCTTCCCAAGTCGTAAATATTATCGTGGTGACAACTATAAATTGTTCCCAGTATAGTATAATATAATATTGAGAATGATTCATTTTAATAGTTAGCATCGTAATCACGTTATTCATTGTTGATCGCAATCCTATTTATTTGACAGTTCCTCTTTAATCCTAAATGTCATGATAGGGATTATGATAATTATTATTTACTAGCTGTCCACATTTCAATAGTTCATACAAAAATCTTATGGCAAAAGGACGTTCAGTTTTCCCGAATTTGAACTCAAACTCAAACTCAAACTCAAAGCATTTATTTCAAATAAACCAATTACAGGCACTTTTGAATTGTCAAGGGGTCGGTCAGTCAGAAAGATGAAGCTAGTTGCCCATTCCAAAGCGTAGTAGGTTCCTATGGAGAAGAACGGACAAGAAACTCCATGGACACTCTTTTAAAACAAAATATTGTTACAAAATATGGGTTACATCATTCATGTTGAAGTTATACATGTGAGAACAATGTAGAAAGACGTGCACGTTAGAAGCGTCCGTAATAGAAACAATTCACAAAAATTAAAATAAGCCGTGGCAGCTAAGAGATGACCAGTCCCAACTGACGGCGCCCGTTCACGAACATGACGCATGGATCAGCACCATTTAGCTCAACCATTTTGAAGGGAACTTAATGATCCAACACACACGCCACCACCAGCGAGACATTTGAGTGAGCATGACATACTCTCAGCCGCCAGGGCACATTCAAGTCAATAAAAGACATATTACCCGGTAAATGGTAGCTCTATAGTACATAGTACTCACACCTGAACATTTTCCGATTCTTTTTTTTTTATTTACTTTCCATCATATCCTAATTTGGACTATTAATAACATTAAAAAAAAACAAATCGGTCCAGCCGTTCTAAAGTGATGCGCTTACCAACGAACAGCATTTCATTTTTATTTATATAGATGACATCTTGTAAACAGTATCCGATTTGTA
Organism: Dryobota labecula; assembly: GCA_947523025.1. NCBI lineage: Eukaryota > Metazoa > Arthropoda > Insecta > Lepidoptera > Noctuidae > Dryobota > Dryobota labecula. The sequence continues at coordinate 9,779,946 of OX383292.1, forward strand.
ATCCAACGCAGATTTATGGTTGCAACATTTAAAAAGTTACAGTTCATTTGAAAATTAACTTAAATAGTCAGATTTGGGCATACTTTCTACATAAGGGGGAAGCGCTAAAATAGACCGGGATATTAAAATTTTCTTACGAATTTTACAATTTGCAGCTCATTGTCTTGGTGTATGTTGATTAAAGTATGATTACAGAATTTGAATCATTAGAATTGGTAATACTAGTAAGAAAATGTGAATTTAGAAAAGAAGAAAGAAGATACGTTTATTTACGGTAAACATGACACAAAAAAAGAACTCAAACACAAAATGAACAAGTTGGGGAAAATATGCGTCACAAAACGGCGATCGCTCAACATAATGCTGCGACCCTATGCAAGATAGAGCCCCAGCGCTGGTTTTCAGCGACAGTCAGCATTGACGTCAACCGGTTTACTCTGCCACTTTCGCAGGGAGCAAAGGGGGAGAATGGTCAATTTTCGTCAATTTTCTTAAATAACTTTAAAAGTATTTATTTTAAAATTATAAAAAATATATATATCTGAAATCCTTACAATAAGCCCTTTCAGATGTCACACAGTAAAGTTAGCAAAACATAAAAAAAAACAAATGAACCCCATATTCAAAATTCATTTATTTTCGTTACACGTCCGTGTTTGGGTCACAAAAGTTCACACGTGTACCGAATTTCCAGTCGATTCGGAGCAAATCAGATCTGACAGAGGGACGGACAGACAGACAGACACACGAGTGATCCTATAAGAGTTCCGTCTTTTCCTTTTGAGGTACGGAACCCTAAAAAGTCCTTGAAGCAAACCTCCGACGATAAAAGTAAGTACAATAGCACTAACAAGCACTAAAAAGCTATAACATAACATTCACGCCTGTAATCCCCGCAAGAGTTAGGCACCCGTACACCAACATTTCGGCCGTCATGCCCGGTTTACATTATTCCAATTCAGCGATCGAATCCAGCGCTGGATTGCTTACTGGAAAAATGTAACCTGGCACTGGAATGCACTGAATCCAGTTAGCATTCCAGTCCAGTAACTGGATGGGCGTCTACTTTTGAATCCAGTGCGACTAATCCAGTGCAACTGGAATAATGTAGACGGCCAATCCAGTGCCATTCCAAACAATTCGTAACTGATCCCTTCTTGAAATCATTGTCACTGTAGTCACACTACAACGTAGTTGTACACTTCAACGGCTTCTAAATAACTGGAATAATGTACACGTTACTGATCCAGTCCAGCACTGGACTGGATTCGCGCTGGATCACTCGACTGGAATAATGTAAACCGGGCATTAGGTATGTTTGTTAGTTGTGTGTACTAAAAAGTTATATTCATTACAAAATAACATCCACATATTCACAGACATAACTTCGTTAACACAATTCAAACCGTTTCCCTATCTCGATATAGCTGCAATGGTCTGAATAGACTAGACGGTAAACTATTGATCGCGCGAATACTCAACATAATATCAACTTTATGTAATACTGTAACTTTACACTACTCAAGTACTGGTCTATGCTAAAAGGAAGTGGTCTTTTATGTTTAGAAATTCATAACAAGTTAAAGGAATACGTTGAAGAACGGATAGATAGAATACTCTTTATTAGGTACAGGTACACACATTGATGTATAAAAACCAGCCAAGTGCGTGTCGGACCACGCACAATGAAGGGTTCCGCAGTTGGGATGAATTTATCCCAAGAACAAACTTAACATTGTAGTTGAGAAACATGCTCTGCTATACAGATTGTATGGGGGAACATGTTTTTCAACTGCAAAAAGTTTGTCGACTATTAACCTACGCAAAACTAACCGTTTAGCTGGCGGGATACTTGACTCTAACAAAAATTTGCATTTAAAGCCTAATATTTCAGAAACAGATCCCTTAATCGAAAAATTATTGTCACAAACCCGCAATATTTTTAAAAGTCTCATCCAACAATACCCCACACCATAGGGTAGGCGAAAAAAAAAATACATCCCCACTTTACATGTACCCTAATTATATTATTTTTTTCATGATTTTATCTTACCACTTTGTCGTCGTGATTAATATGTATACCCATGCCAAATTATAGCTTTCTAGTACTAAGAGTCTCTGAGCTAAGCTGGGGACGGACAGACGGACGGACGGACGGACATGGCGAAACTATAAGGGTTCCTTGTTCACTACGGAACCCTAAAAAGGAAGATTAAGTACACGCTTCTCGACGTGGACCGCATTAACTATGCCGACCGGCACAACTGACCTTAGTCATAAACGAACTGGCGTTTGTGTAGGACATATATGTAGCCCGTTAAGTCAAATAACCGTAATCGTCTAAATAAGCAGCAATAATGCCTTCCTGTGTTTTCAAAATGTGCACAAATAATTCACAAACCAAAAACAAGTTCCACGGGAATACTTTCCACTCGTAAGTACATCAAAACTTATTTTCTTTAAAATTCTCCTGAATATTATTGCTTTCTAGGTCGCCATTTGTTTCCGAGTTGTTATGGGTACGTAAAATTACACAATTATTGCTATCTCGTTCCCGCTACAGCCCGCGTCATATCTCTCTTGTCGTCATATCTCGTTTGACGAACGACATCGGGAAATATAGTTGTGTGGGTGTGTTTACATGTAATAGTTTCTAGTCCAATAATGTTTACGTGATATTAGAGCGGGGCCTTATCTTCCTTTTTTAAGGCTCGTACAGACTAGCGCGATATCGCGGGCGCGACGCGACACTAGTAGCACAATTTCTTTGTCGCTGCCTGTCGTGCCCGCGATATCGCGCGAGTCTGTACGAGCCTTTATGCATCAATGTGTACACCATATAAGTTACAGGCATAATTTCGACGGGTCCGTAGAACAAACACTTATGTAAATTTATGACGTTTTTAGTATCATAGTAGATACTATGATACTTAAGGCCCAGATATATGCCAGCGACCTTGAGTGGTTAGCTTGCGTCTTCTGTACTGAGCTCACGCAACGCGTCGTACGTCCAACTAGTAATAGGACTCGCCTATCCAGGAGCGCTGTCGCAAAGACGCATTATTAATTTATTATACATAAAACAAAAGGTATTTTAATAAAACACGTATACTAAAAGATCAATAATTAAATTATCTTTAAAAAGGTGAAGGTTTCAGAAAAATACGCTCGATAGATTTTGCGTGATTCTCAGTTTTTTATGCGCGTTAGACATATATTGACAAATTAATTTCACTTTGTAATATAAACATAATCTAAAATATTCATATATTAAATTGGTAAGAAAAGGCTCTAATTTATCTTCTTTTTTTTTTCAAATCATTAACGCTAACACGCAGTCCTTTGTAGAAAGATGATCAAATGTCAGTCTCGCGTCATTTTTCGGAAAACTTGTTGCGAATATTAATGATTTACCGTGAGTACTTAATTTATTTGAAAAATCCCTTTCAGCCACATGCAAATCAAAGAACACAACTTTTCAAGTCACAAAAAAATTGTTTAAATTATTTTTCCCTTTCTCACAAACAATGAACAAAATTGATAAAAATCAGTAAAATTAATTTCGTACACAGATAACTTTAACGAATTTTCAACCATCCGCAAAGGAAATAATTACCGTGTTCACAATATTCATAACAGAAAATAATAAAAATACTGCAGATATAAATGTAGAAAAATTACAAAAGAAAACATACAACAGACATACAGTGGTGGTCCTTTTGACCGTATTGGTCTTACGGTCCTATTATAAAGAGCATAAAGTAGCTGATATCTATTGTAGTAGTCCAAGGTCTGTTAGAAGTTCTACTGCAGGATATAATAAACACTTTTCCACACAATCCTTTCAAGAATCTTTGTACGTATTGGTTGTTGCGTTGTAAAACGCTGAACGGCTGAAATCAACCGCACAGTAAAGACTTGTATTCATATTCTTAATACAAAGTAGTCTGTATGCCTCGCCCAGACCACACAACATCAATTCTGAGCAACGTTGTATTAGAAGAATGCCATATAACTCATAGTACTTTAAGTACCACTTCAGTATCAACTTTTAAACGCTACACAGTAAGGTGAGGCCCTAACTTGACCATATAATTATACCTCACCTTATCGTGTTCGCGTGACCAAGTATGTTTGCACCAAGCTAACTATACTAAAACGGAAATAGTTTATATTTTTTCTGCCAGTAATAAATGCAAAAGTAATCATTCTCGTGGGAAGCCACAAGTTTACGGCGAATTCAATGAAGAACACACAATTCGGACGGTAACACATAATTGTCTGATAAAATTCATGAAATAATACTGTAATTGTTTAGTTATTATGCCATAAAAGTTTCCTGCCTATTCGATGGAACTTCGATAAAGACAGAAAGCTTTGTTAATTATAAGTATTGGAGAAAGTTAACGTTTAGCAATTTATCGAAGTCTCTAATTTAATCCTCTCCTATAAATAAGTTACTTTCGAATTAAATTATTCCTTTAGTCGGACAAATTGGTTTGATAGGAAGCGATGTAAATAGGAAGTAGGCTATTGATCAGTTTGGGTGGCGGGGTATGCGGTGCGGGGCGGTGCGGTGCGGGGGGGTATGGGCAGAGGCGCGGCCAGTCGCCGTTTGGGCGGGCGGTGCGTGCCGCGGGCGGCAGCGTGCGTTCCCCCCGGGTTCAAGGGCAAGGTCTTCGCCCATTCAGTTCTGAACACGTGCTCGAAAGTAAATATAGTACTCGTTCCGTTACGCCATCGTGCCGTAACGTACCACCAAATGGTGTCCTTCCCGAATTTCGTCGAAGTCAGTTCAGATCTCATTTGTGCCGACCTCCCCAGATTTTGTTATACAGAAGCTTTCTTGCGGTGGAATTGACGCATGACGCTTGGACGCGTCGGCTTTGTACCGGATGCTCGTCTAGTGTGTAACAGACTTGCAATTGTTATGCATGACACGATGCATCTGGTTATGTAGAAAAGACTTGCACAAAAAAGTGACTACAACTTCATTTTGTTAGACACTATCATCATACTGAAATACAAAGTAAAATAAGATCTATAGCGATGAAAATGTTGAGCTTCCAAGAAGGTCTTAGGGAGAGTAAACAAGCTCTCGATAAGACTACTAATGAATAACAAAAACAACAACAGTCAATATCGAATCACCACTTAAAACGCAGATATATGCCGGTGACCTTGAGTGGTTAGTTTGCGTGTTCTGTACTGAGCTCACGTAACATCTCGTAATTCCAGCCAGTAATAGGACTCGCCCATCCAGGAGCGCTGTGTGAATAAGACGCATTATTAATTTATTATACATAAAACAAAAGGTATTTTAATAAATCACGTACATTAAAAGATTAATAATTAAATTATCTTTAAAAAGGTGAAGGTTTCAGAAAAATACGCTTAATGGATATTGTGTGATTCTCAGTTTTTTATCCGCGTTAGACATAACTTTACAAATTAATTTTACTATATAATATAAACATAATCTAAAATATTCATACACTAAGTTATTAAGGAAGTGCTCTAATTTAACATATATTTTTTTCTAAATCATTAACACTACTCGTTTAGACGTGATCTTAAGAATAAAATCATTAAAAGTCGGTTATCATTGCCTTAATTACAGAATATTACATAACTCCATAGAGATCAACAATTTCTGCTCTACTTCTAGTGTACGATTTCTGATTTAGCCCTGTTTCTTGGCAACCGGCCATTTTATGCAACTATGTGGGTACCTACAACTTACTGGAAATTGTAATTATGATGAATAGTAGGAACGTTAATCAATTTAGGTTCATATTTGACATTAATTATTTATTGGAATTTCTTCTTGGTCCTAAGCATCTACTGCAGTGCTGTATAATAAATGTATCTTTGCCTTTTATTATCGAGCGTTTTAACTTTAATTGTCACATGCTTTTCTATTTCCATCTTCTATTGTTCCCGAAATAAAAAAATAAAAATATTTCCAACATTTACAATTCCACTGTGTCCAAAATATATCATAATCCAATTTTCCACTTCGATTTTTCCAACTCGTTCATTGGAATTTTGTACTTATTCCTTACTACATTTCTACCTAATACGCCTACAAGAGCCAACAACATTATTTCACATCAACAACCTCATAAAAATAGATGTGTGTAATTACGACCGGTGTTTTTCTCCACTACAAAACCTAAGGGACAGCTCTGAGCAAAATATATGGGCCTTGAATGACATCCCTTTCCGTTAAAGTGCGGGAGATTTAAATAGCAAGTGAGGAATTTGAGTAACGACCTGTCTTTGGAAACTATAAAATTGTAGACATAGAACATATGGGAGATACTATAGCAATTCATGTTTGAAGTCGGTAAAAAAATACAGTCTAGATTTCTTTATATGACTGATTGAAAATGCATCTCCCTAAGCCAAAATAAAATCCTATTTACTGCAGTAGGAGATGAAATGTAAGTCAAAACGTTAAATATCAATTCAGCTATAGGAATGAATACGCAGAAGTCTTATTGACATACATTTTGACTCCCCCACTGCAGTAATTATAATTGATTAGCTACTTTAGGGCATATTTTAGATATAAGCTCTCATTCCATTAACAAATTAATTAAGATATAAGAGTTGATGATTGTTGTTTTTATTTACATTTTGTCTTATGCTTTAGTGAACATGGTATCTATTATATACATACATACAGGGAGGAAAAATTTAAGTGCCCTGGAGGGGAACTACCTTAAATCCTTTAGTTAGCTCATTTTACTGAAAGGAAACATTCCTTTATTAAAAAAAAAACAAAACTGCAATCAAAGACCTTCTAAAATTCGCTTGTCTCACCCGGGAATCGCGCCAACAAAAAAAAAATAAAAAAATAATAAACCCTTGCTATTTTATTACACGAATCGGTAGGATTATTGTTCAGGATAAAATTTGTCTAATAAACATTTGCTCTTTGAAATAAAAATAAGTGAAAACTAATACTAATTTTATTTTATCATCAATAAGATGAACACATAAATATGAAACATTTTTCAACGATTCCCGGGCGAGACAAGCGAATTTTAGAAGATCTTTGAATGCAGTTTTGTTTCTTTAAAAAAAAAATAAAGGAATGTTTCTTTTCAGTAACATGAGCTAACTAAAGGATTTAAGGTAGTTCCCCTCCAGGGCCCTTAAATTTTTTCCACCCTGTATATAGCGCTGGCGTTTTATTAGTCCTCTCACTTAACATACTTTCCTAATATTTAGTAAACAAACAGATAGGAGTGTAATCAATGAGTAATATAAACCTTTTGATTGGGTTACTACAATATTATTGTTATAAAATCGTCAAAACATGACTAAAACACGTCACGTTGACCAAAACGTATCTATTTTCGTATGATAATCCCTGGTCATCGAATTTGAATGAAGCTAAATTAGCTTACCCCCTATTCAGTTGTACGGTTTTGCGATTTAGTTCTATGTCAGTTTTTTTATGATAGTGTGGTGTAATGATGAAAATATTGGTAGCATCAAAATTGTTTATGGGGACCACTTCATTGTATTTCGCGCATCCTGCTTAGAGTATAGCAAAAAGTATTACTAGCCATGACTTTATGGTACATGCTAATAGACACGGCATTCCATTTACTGCATTTCTTCCCACAATCAATACACCTACACCAATACCGACGCTAATAATAAAATCTTATGGTCTAACAAGATTATTGCACGAAAACTACGCCGTCATAGCACCGTTCGGTACAAACACACGCTTTGAAATAAAAACAAGACCGTCGCAGAATTTATAACCACGCAACAGCAAGCAACTGGCGCTCAAAGCACCCCTTGTACGTGCTCTCCTATAAACATAAACATGGAAAACGCACAAAAGCCTCTCGGGCGTCGCGTCGCGTCGCTGTCAGATAAAGTTGTAGCGTTTCTTTTGCGAGACACGCTCGCCGAGGCGCGGGTGCGACCGAGACGGAGCACGCACGCCGATCGTTAGCCCTGATCTTCAGCGCGCCACAAACACACAGCCCGACCGAGAGCGAAATTGCAGCGAGAATGCACCTAGCTGTGTTATTACCGCGGCGGCTGACTTGCGAAACGGCCTTCTTCCGCGCCCACTGCACACCAAACAGCACCGAACGCCGACGCGACAGGGTCGCGAATCGCTCGCCGCGCTGGTGAAACCGGTTATTTTCTCTGAACAAGCAATTGTGGACGTTGTCGTTGCGACATAAGTTCCGTTCGGCGCGCTGCAACGCAGGAACGCAGCGGGTCCCTGTATATTTAGCCCGCATTGCATGCGGTCGCCGTGGTGGGTGTATTAGGTCGGTCGCACGCACTGCTGAACTAGTCGGAGGGCTTCCTATTATCGATTTATGTTATTGTGTAGGACGTGGTGTCACGCCGCTTGCCTTAGCGCGTTTTTCATGAAGTTTTTCTTCATTTTCCGCTGCGCCGCGCTCGGTTTCTCTTTCACAGAAAGCTCGACCCGAGTGAAACTTGTTGGAAAATATGATTTCACTCGTGATATTGTTCGGATCACGTATAGTCGGTGCTGTGGTCTTCACATCGATGTTATTAAGCAATTACTGTTATTGTTATCGGAACAGTAAAGACAGACAGGCGTGTTGATGCATCATCTTTTTCATATCGATTATTAAGTATGAGGAGTGATTAAATTGTTGTACCTAATATAACATGTAATTTACTATCGCTGGTGGTATAGGTTTGCCCGATAAAATATGGCAGTCTTAATTAATATGCATTTAATATAACTTAATAACTTTGAACCTTGTTGACGTAGTTTATTAAGTTAATTGGAAACTTTATTAAATTAATTCTCATAATAAATAGCTAGCTGCAAATAGAGTACCTTGATCATAGCTAATAAATTATGTAGATTGCAATTTATGAAAGGGCTCCACAAAATTTGTCTTCTAACTGACACTGGTCCTCTGACAGTTACAAATTGGAATCTCGTACAATATTATCTATTTAAATAAATCACGTTGAAAGCATCTCATAGGTAGTATGTTGCAGAGGCTTGAGGGCAGAGGGCGAAGCGAAGGTCTGGGGGGAAGGGAGGGCTGCGGTTACACCCACACACGCGATGACACCTCGAGAGGTGACGAGCGGCCATTACAGATAGCCGCATAACCGGCGAACATGAGCCTATTGTACCCGGCAACATTATGTCCGACCATGTGGGATGCTATGGAGGAAACGTTAGATTGTTCATGGGCATCTTAACATCAAAGAACATGATGTTAGACCATTTTATTGAAATTCAATAAAGCAAATCATTGTTTTGTTGTTCAGGATTCTCCAATGCTTTTAATCTTAATTGTAAAGTTGAAAGACGTTAAAAACTTGTTTAGTCTGACATTCATTAAAGTCTAAGTTATAATTAAGAAAAATGAAATTGCCAAGTTTCCTAGCTACACATTCTTTGTCTTAATTTAACTTGGTCTGTTTAAAATGAAAAGTCTGAAGATTAAATTAATCATCCTTGAATAATTTTCAAATTACGTACGTTGTTAATCTGATCTGACTTGTCTTTCGATATTTACTCGTGCTTTATTAAGGCCTCTGATTCTTTCAATATTTATTACTATCCGGTGTTCAATTCCTTTATCAATGTTTTTATTTCGCCCTTTGTCTTTACACCAAACCTCTTCATTTTGGTCTCCATTTGTTAAGTACATTTACCTCATAAAGTTCTTTTATGCAATTTTTATACTGTGTAGAAGGGATATGGGCGTTGGTTTCTCACAGTTCAATGTCGTAGCGACAGTAACATGGTTGTTACGGCTTTCGCTACAATACTTAATAACATGTTACAAGGGAAACACTAACCCTTGCAGCTTGTGTTTTGTGTCACATAACGTCAGGTCTTTTCAAATAAAGGCGTACGCGTAGGTAGGATGGCTTGAGTGAAGTCATATATGGACGATGTGGTCATGTTATTTTAATAATCGGTGACTTTTAGTGGCGCGTGTGCTGCACCATGTATAATAGCATTGGGTAAAGTCGTACCTTAGTTTACGTGAAGTATAATAGAGGCGACAATTTATATTATTCTAGCTGCGCCCCGCGGTGTTACCCGCGAACACTTCATTCTTTCGGGATAAAAAGTAGCCTATATGTAAATCCAGGGTGTCAGCTACGTCCATACTGAGCGTGAAGAAGAGACAAACATACACACACACTCACAAACTTTCGCCTTTATAATATTATTAAGTGTAACTATCATACTGATATTAGTATATGTATAGAGGGGCTCATGACTAAATATTAACAGCCTCTTGATCGTGGGTTAAGCTATGATTGTCGCGCGCTCTTCGTGGATAGGTGACCATCCATTATATACCCCCCGTACCCCCTTGTACCGCGAAAACCACGTGAAGCCGTTGGTTCCGGCTGTCATTCCTAGATCTTTGATAGTTGTTACCGATAGTCAGATGCCCAAAATACTGATAACCAGCCTTACCAAGGGGTATCGTGTTACCCAATAACTGGGTTGTGGAGGTCAGATAGGCAGTAGTTCCATATAAAATACCGGCATTCAGGTGTAGCCAGTTAGATTGGAAACCGACCCCAACATAGTTGAGAATTTACTAGGCAGATTGACTGATATTAGTATTTTATGGGACTATAAGAATATAATTATGACTTCGAGAATAATGTGTTTGAACACTACTAAATCATAATTATTTAGGCCAAATCATGTCTACAAAGACATAAAAATAACATAACAGACTAGCCCAGATAAACAACTAGCCAAGAATTGGACAGAGAATTTAGTTGCAGAAGTGCGTAGCCAAGATTTTGACAAAGTATTTGATATTAAAATAGTCTCACTACAAAAGAATCTGTAGGTAATGAAAAATGATTTAAGTCTTCGTTAAAGATTTGAATCTTATTCCAATTTTAGAGATTATGAAATAAAATTTATATTTGAAGATTGAATTGCAAAACTATCATGCTTTAAACTTAAAGGACCAGAAGGATCATAAGAAGTCAATTAAGCAAGCCCAAAAGCAATAAGTAAAACGTTCTCTACAGTACCTTCTCACTGACCGACCCAGACGACCCCACGACTCTCCCCCTCCAGGAGAACAGTAGGGAAACAAGTACAACTCGCAAACATAGTACATGACCGTCATTCCGACCTCGCCGCCAAGGCCCCGCGCGAAATCCCCGACTAAAGAGTCCTCCCCGACCCTTGCCCGTAAGCGAAGCGCCAGCACGCGCTATAGCTGAGCCTGTAGCTTTAAATTCCCCCGATAATAATCATAACCCTGATTTTATCCAGCCACCGTCGGTCCCTTGCCATCCTCCCTCCGACTCTGCCCTAAGCCGAGGTTCGTACCCCACAGGGGGTGCACTTAGCGCGCAGTCGTTTAGTTTATAAGTTTTTACGCCCTGGCTGGAGGCATTAAGTTTCGTTAGGAGCTTAAGGCAACCACAGGAAAGTCCGGTTAAAGAGTCTCAACCTCTCATGGTTAACTCAAAGATACCCTAGTTAATAAAAAAGTACCTTCTGGCGATACTCAAAGGGAAATGGGCGTACATCCGCTTAGTTCAATGTCTCCCTTAGTAGCACTGTCGTTATAAAATTGAACCTAGCAATCAGAAAATCACTAACCGTTTAAATTCTTCACATTACGGAGAACCTGTAATCATACGAGCCGACGAGACCGACAGAAAGTGACAACATGGCGAACGACATTATTTATCGTAGGAACACATATTATTATCTACATTATTATGTATTACACGTAGAGTCAGGTTTTAGTTTTTCATTTTCTAAACCGATTTAGGTTAGATTAAGATTTACCGTTTAATTAAGCTTTATTTTAATTAGGACGTCTATAGGCGGGATTGGCCCACATTTGCGGGCCATTATCCTGCAGCGGGACAGAACAGGCTGATGAAATAAATCATTTGAGTTTGAGTTTGATTTATTTATTTTATTATATTTTATTCGGACCTACTTATCCAAATTCGTCAAAATTAAAAGTGAAAATATTGTGAAAGCCAATTATTTTTAAAAGAATATAACCGTGGTGTTTCTTGCCGGCTCTTCTTCATAGGAAACGACCAGTTGAAACCGTGCATCTAGCTTCTGATGTTTCATAAGTGCCCATGTAGGTTTATGTGAAATAAAATATTTTGATTTTGAGGCTGATATGTATACACGGCTACAAATCGAGCTATACATTTCCAGTATAATCTGACCTCTCATTTTACGGAAATCCTATACAATGCGAGATCAGCTTACACTGGAATTATATAGCTTGACATGTAGCCGTGTGTACAGACAGTCATAAAATGGTGCTATTACTAAATCATACCTAGTGACTTATCTTTTCAAGAAGAGTTAATCACAATACCTATTTTTCATGAGATATATTTTGACTCGACCACATAATTTTATTATGACCAGGTCTTTGTGGGCACATCTATCTAAAATAGATGTGCCCACAAAGGCCTGGTCCAACATAATATTAAGCTATAAGAAACACATTTATCGGTAATAGAGCATGTCTCCGGGCCGACGTTAATATTCATGCGTTTAATTGATAACATGCTTGCAACAGCCATTTATCTTATAATTGCAGGCGACTACGAGGGACAAGAAAGTAGGAACTTGTGTTCGTATGCGTCACTTTAATAAAAGTTTTTAATACTTTGACATATTATGTTACAGATGTCAAAGTATTAAAAACTTTTATATACAGAAAACAGGTGGTAGACAAGTTGGTGACATTTAACAGAAAAATATTAAAAAAATGTTAGTCTATGTACTTATAAAAAAGGCATTCAGAGATTAAAACCAGAACATTGACACCCTGTGATGATCTTATACGAGTAAGTACTGTGACTACAAAATGTGCCAAAATAGCGGACAATTTTTTTTTTTTTTGGTTCTGTCGTTTAATTTAGGGTGACGTAATAATTTTGAGTACGTGGTTGGGCAAAAAAGCGATATTTTTCTCAAAACTGAGGCAGTTGTGTTTAAATTTGAGACTAAAATTTACAGAAGAGTTATTGAGGGTTACATCACAAAGAAAAAATAAGAAAAGTAAAGATTTTTAGTTACAGTACTTAGAGTATCAATTTACTCTTTTTTATTTTCGGATACCTATTATTTTATAAGTAGGTACATAAGATTAAGCATATTAAATATTTTTCTATTAAATGTCACCAGCTGGTTTATCACCCATTTTCGGCTTGACGTTAATTTTTGGGACATCCTGTATTATATGTATTTGTAGCACATTTGAACGATTTAGTTATTACTATGCTACGACCTTCTGTCATGGAGCTAATTTTATTGTAGCTTTTTCATCACAATATTTTGTCTTTATAAGTTTCAGCTTTGCCAGTAAAGCGTAATGTCAATTAAATATATTCGCACTATCGCAAATTATCGTAGGTATTATGCAAATAGTGTTCATGAATAAAGTTCCCATATATGTATACTTAAATTAAATGTCTCGAGGGAAATTTTGTAAAATTAGGAAACGTTCATTCTATTATAGTTACTTGTAAATTACCTTATCTAAATGTCGAGGATATATAAATTATTAGCTATAACCCTACATCAAAGTTTGTAAAACATAAATCAACCATAAACGATGTGAACATTTTAGATGTGCTATTACTGTATCTTTATCCTTCCTGGGGGCTTACTATGAGCTTTTAAAAAAACGTTCAATTTCCAGTCAGTTCAAAAGCAGGCCTGCTTCTGAACTGTTATTAATCGTACTACGACGGTAATAAAGGTGAACGAATATTGAACGAAGTTGAATGGTAATCCTTGTCTATGGCCTGCTGTAATGTCATTTTCTTTTTAGTAGGCAACGTTCAGAAACTTAAATCCTATTTTATGTTCACTTTACCGGTTTTTGGAAATAATAGAAACGTGTTTTTATTGGGACTAAATATGTTTTAAATATGATTATGTATAACAAGTTACCTTGATATATTATCTAAAAGCACTAAAAAGCTCAATTTCCTGTGCTAATCAACTTTATAACTTTGAAAGAATCAATGTAATTTTGAACGTGTTGGATATGTCATGCAACAATGCTGTGCTGATGGCGCCAAATAAATATTTGTATTTTTTTACCCTTTAAGGGCGCTACACACGGCTAAGATACTATAATATTTTATCTTAAGATTTTAAATTAATATATATTAGGCCATCACAGACGACGAAGATACGATAATATATTGTAAGCTTTCGTCGCGACCGCACGTGTCCTGTGTTGAACCGATATACAGAGTGATTTAATAACTTAAGATGTTATGTTACGATAAATTCTCTTAACGCTCTCTATCTTACGATACGAAAATATGAAACATATATTATCTTCGTCGTGTGTAATGGTCCATTGAATTGTATGGCGAGCGATATTGTATCTTAAGATAAAATATTACAGTATTTTTGCCGTGTGTAGCGCCCTTTATTTAAGTGTCGGCGGGTCGGCGCGAGACGATGGTGTCAACTCACACCCCGTCCATTTCTTATCAGCGTGAGACGAAGGTGTCAGTCACACCTCGTTTAATTAAGGGTGCCTTTCCAACAGGCAGCTATGTGCGAGGATGTGGAAGCTAAGCTACGAAACTATGTGTCCGTTTAGGGAAGGCACGGGTAGCGGCTGCGGCTGCTCTGCACGTAGCTACACCACTCGCGCATCCATAGGTCCTATCCATAAAACCCATCCTTCCATACAAAAAAACTTATAGTTGAACCCATTTCCACAATTGCTATGGCTATGTGGATCAATTTGGTGGATAACAAACGCAACGGTACGGTTTCTAGCAACTTAGCATAGCACATCTCTGGCGGAAACGCACCCTAACTCTCAAGATCACGATGGTCTTCGTTAGCGCGCAGAGCTTATTGATATTAATTAAATAATGAATAATTGTTTCCGATAGGTGACGACATGAACCTTATCGCGTCGAAAGTGGCTGGGAGCGGCTTGCTAATTGGTTTTCAAATTCTACGGATTTGCCATTCCCTGATTTCTCTGTTAGTTCAGTCAGTCACCTTAGGGAAGTTGTTCTATATTTAAAATAGCATTTCTTTACGATTTTTTATTGTAAATCCTTTTCACAATGTCGTAAGTTTCAAAATATCATAGTGGTGTACTTACTTTACGATTTTCTTATTGGAATGTGGCTTATTAGATTCATTTTAATTAATGTAGTGACTTTATTTTTAGTGAAACACGAACAAGTCGTCGTGTTAGTATGTCGCAACTGCTTCACCTATGGGAGTACTTGAATAAACATAGAGAAATTGCAGTTGGATATAACAAATCCACCCAAGCACGGGAGCATAGCAAGCGAATGTGGGAAAGGGTTGCAGAAATGTTGAATTCAGCTGGCGACGGAACTGTTAAGTCTGCATCCGAATGGTCAAAGGTATGTTTACCATATCACTGCAATGTTCTCATATTATATTGTGTTTCTCCCTAAATTATGAATCACTACCTCAGAGCAAAGCATGATTTAAAAAAAAAGCTAGTGAAGCAATGATTAGGAGTTTGATTTCATAAATATTTTCCATTGAATCCTTGTTTGAACATTAGATAGCACTAGGCATTAGGTACTTATTACTATGTGTGATCAATAAACATTATTTAATTTTTAGTACTGGGTAGACATGAAGGCTAAATTAAAAAAAAAAAACCGGCTCATCAATGATAGCAGAAGTAGAACAGGAGGTGGACCTGGGATAAATTTGGAACTGTCTGAAATTGACAGAAAGTTCCTCAGTATCCTTGGAGAAGATCTGGGATCTGGGCTGCCTGGTGTCAGAGTCGAACCACAGGCGCTACTAGTGTTACAAGTAAGTGTACTTAACTACTATGTGCATGATCGAAAAACCTTATAGGTACTACACCTACATTTTTTTCTCTATTTTTTTTTTTTAGGAATTTGAAGACAACAATGCGGGTCCAAGTAACATGGACACCTCCCAATCCACTACAACTGAGGAGCCAATTTACTTATCAGTTCCATCCAGTGAAGTAAGTAATTTATAATTATATATATTTTATTGTGTAAGTATACATAATGCAATTTAATTAATTGGAGTTAAAAACGTGATACAGTAACAAAAACTATTTATTTTTAAGAATAAAAATTAGCATTACATACTTCTTTTAAAATTGATTCTAACGCATTGAATTGATTAAATTTTTTTATTGACTCAATCAACCATGAGTTTGGTGAACTTGATTTATCTAAAAAAAAAAACTTACGTAGGGATATGTATTATGTTACTGAAATCGATTCAATGGTTTTGCGTTTGTAATTAACACGTACATATATATCATGAAAATAAATAATAATACCCATATTGTTTTTTCATTTACAGGAATACCAACTACTTGAGCCAAATGAAGCTATGGCTGAAGTTACGGCATCTCAACACTCAGCTCAGTCGCCTATTTGTGATAATGTACCTGTTCCTGCAAACCCACAACCTTCACCATCTAGGCAGGGCATAACAGGACAGGGCTCAAGGAATGTACCTGTTCCTGCAAACACACCACTTTCACCATCAAGGCGGGGCATAACAGGGCAGGGCGCAAGGAGGCGCCTTGTATTACCTGCAGAAGCAGAGCCATCACCCTTATCTAGACAGGGCCTGACGAGGCGCCGAAGACGGCAACGACAGCAGCTGAGTGCTGCAGATGCAAGAGAGGAACTGGTTATTGCTACTCAAAGAAGGACTCAAGCAGAGTTGGCCAACAGCCGTTCTATAGAACGGATCGCTGATTTTTTTGGTGAAATTGTTTCTATATTAAGAAACATACAAGCCAGGTAAGATTATATTTTTTACTGATTACATTAAATTAATTCAGTAAAGGATAGCTTTTCCAAATGAGTGAAGGTTATTATAATTAATGTTTTAGTCACTTATGTACCTAGTGCCAAACATGGTCATGGTTATGGCTGCAGACTGTATGGCTATGTACCATTTGGTCATCACACACACAAAAGAAAAAGTATTACAACATTATTTCAACTGGTGAAATAATGTGGTACCGTTTTTTGTCTTTTGTGTGTATGAAGAGCTTAGTTTTGTTGTTGAGCCTGAAAGTTTATAAATTTACAAAATGTTCAAAGTTTCTTTAGTTGTTCAACACACGTGCATTTTTCTGCGATGGTAGACTGTTTTGATATAATTCGCGTCACCATCACGTCTGCTATGATTAAGAACTGCGGTCTCCTGCTCCCACAGACAAACCGTGAAACCGGTTTTGCGGGGCATAGTTTTTATTTTAAGATTTCTGTAAGTTTGTTAATAAATACTTATAAAAAAAATACTAAACTAGTCGAGCATCCCCGAAAATGCACGTAGTCGAACCGTCTACGTCTGAACAATGAATGTCTCAAGATAGTTACTATACAAAAATTATCTTTGTTGAGAAAACCAATCAGAAAATTACATCTCTTTCAGACTCTCTGATGCAGTTGCCAGAGGCGCGCAACGAGATCCTGCCTTGTAGCAATGCCAATCTGCAATTCTCTGTTTTGTCGACCAGCTGGATCTTCATGCAAATTCACATATTGCATGAAGGCTTCTTGTTGTACCTCATCTTCTGTCAGATCTGGTACAGGTAAATTTGCTGCATTACAAATGTTGTGTAGAATCACACATGCATTTGCAATACAACCAGCTACATGTGGTTGGTAATGTAGCACTCTATGGACTAATAAACATCTAAATCGAGCCTTTAGTACACCTATGGTCCTCTCAATTATGTTCCTGGTCTTGACATGTTTCTCCGTGTAATATGCTTCTGGTGATTCTGGTTCTGCATTCAAAATTGGTGTCATCATTGTTTTTCTGAGAGGATATCCAGCATCTCCTGAAATGAACAGATAAAAAGACTTACTATTGTTATTCAGCATTACTATTTTTAATATTTTTAATAAACAGTATTACGTTAAATTGTAAGGAAAATATAAATATAATTTTATGTAGGTAGTTTTTCTTAGTATTATTGTAAAGTAGTTAAAATTCAATTTACGCCATATGAGGCTTTATTGTTCTATTTTATTGTGATATTATCTACAAAGGTCTTTCTTTGTACTAGTGATGCAACAAATACGAATATTCGTACTCGCCGAATACTTTCACGACAGTCGTAATTAGTAACTTCCTAGAAATCCCATAAAGATATTGTGTTTTAGATAAGTTAGAATTTTAGCATAAATTGGTGATCAGGTACTAATAATTAACAGTGTTTGTAAAGCATCCACTGTTGTTTTCTTTTGCCCACACATACAACTGATATTTAGAAATGATAACCCAGCTTGCAGTATAATATTGTATATTTTAAGTGTGCATTTGTTTTTTAAATTAATTATTTTACCTAAAAGCCATAAAGCCTCTGTGGTGCTTAGGTTCTCCAAGTGAGGTCGCAGAGGATGATTGGACCAAATGAAAGAATCATGGTTGGCTCCTGGATGACTAGCATCTACACTAATGATATCCATATCAGCATTACAAATCTGGAAATAATTAAGTTTGGTTTAAATTATGTTAAACACTATAAAATACCTAATTATGTTTATGATACAACACTGACCGACCCAGACGACCCCACTACTCTCCTCCAGGAGAGTCGTAGGGAAACGAGTACAGTTCGCAAGATAAGAGCACACAATACACGATCGTCATTCCGACCTCGCCGCCGAGGCCCCGCGCGAAATCCCCGACTAACGAATAGTCCTCCCCGACCCTTGACTGTAAGTGAAGCGCCAGCACGCGTTTTAGCTGAGCAGCATGTAATCCAAACTCCCCAGGATAATAATCAAAACACTGATTTTATCCAGCCACCGTCGGTCCCTTGCCACCCTCCCTCCGACTCAGCTGCCCTAAGCCGAGGTTCGTACCCCACAGGGGGTGCCCTTAGCGAGCAGCAGTCATTTAGTTTGTAGTTTTTACGCCCTGGCTGGAGGCATTAAGTTTCGATAGGAGCTTAAGGCAACCACAGGATAGCCCGGTTAAAGAGTCGGAACCTTAGTGGTTACACTCTGAGATGCCCTAGATAAAAAAAAAAAAAAAAAAAAATATATAATACAATGGTTGTGTTGTGATCAATACTAAAATAACTCATTTATAAAAACATACAAAAATATTTTTTTGCTATGGAGAAACCTGTTATAATAAATGATTTGTTTAAAGTAATTTAAGAACTTATGAGAAAAAAAATCCACTTACTAATTGAACATTCAAAGAGTGATAATTTTTCCTGCAAAAATACCTTTCTTCATGTTCATTAGGTCTTATTATAGCTATGTGAGTCCCATCAATGCAACCTATAACTCCTGGGATGCCAAACTTTTCATAGAATCTGCAAATAAAACATTTGTACCATGTAATGGCTTCATAGTATAAATAATATCTTATCATCATTTTCATATTTCAATTTATGCTGTTATTACAACTATAAGTACCTTAACTTATTTGCATTCCGTTCAGCTGCGGTTTGAGGAAATTTTATATATTTGTTTCGCATTTCTATGTGGTTTAAGGCAGCAGTAACTTCTGCCAATACTGCAGAAACTGTTTGCTGGGCAACTTGTTGAGCACTACCAGTGGGTTTCTGATAGGACCCATGTGCATATACATAGATTGCAGTTAAAACCTGCAAACATTTAATATAACCTATTTTTAGGAAAGTAATGGCATATTGAGTGTTCATGGTAAAGCATAATTATTATTTCATAACTGGTGAAATGTGGGTTTACTGTAGGTACACCTCTGCCTAAACCTTTGGGGAAACAAGGTGTGATGTTATGATATATGTTATTATTTTATAAGTAGGTACCCACCTAGTGTGGGTACTTAACACATTTGTGTGAATGCATAAAAAAACCACTCACCTTTGTCTCTATGCTCAAATCACTAGACCTCTGAGGATTTGTTTTCATTATAGGTTCCAAATCCTCACACAAACCTCGGACTAAATCTTTTGATAACCTGTAATATATTAAAAAAAATCGTATTGTGTACTTAGTTTACATTGTACTGATTTTTAAATAAAATTGGTTATTTTACATGCTCTTACCTATACTGATTTATAAATTCCCTTTCATTCATTTCAAAAGGGTTATTTATTTCCCTGGTGCGACGCCGTCGGTTTCTTTTTTCCATTCGATGTTCGCTCTCCAAATATTCAAATAATTCGTACTCGTCACACATCTTTAAAATTAGAGAAATATTTTAAAACCTTTGTTTGCTGTAACTGTAGGCACTCTCGTAAGAGAGTAGTAATATTCCTCGATAGGCACTTTACACTTAAGTTATCTTTTTTTATACCAACTACTTCACAACGTTATCGAATCGACAAAATTTTAAGTGGGTCCTTCTTCACAACAGCTTACCTACCTCGCGAGGAAAAATTAAAAATGTTGTTTAGAGTTAAAAATGTAACAATTATATATTTTTCAACAAAACAATGTTGAAAAAGCTTGTATATTATTAACTTTTTCAAGATGGTTTATTTTGACGTTACAGACGTTCAACAATCGTTTTGCTGCTGTCAATTAGCGCGTCATGGTATGAAAAGTCTATACAAAAAAAAAGGTGAACGGTTTTCGTAAACGTCAACGCAACAAGTCTGCTGCAGGCCTGCTAGTATGATGTCATAGTACAAAAAAGCAGTGCAGTTCAACTTCTGTCCTGCTTTAAGAGCTCGTGGTTAGCCCCCTGATCTGTAACTGTAACATTTACACAAAAATCGGTTAACCACACAAAACACCATTCATCACAACGCCTATATCAAACAACTGAAATGGAGCTTCAAAATCGAAGGAACCACGCATACGCTTTTGAACTACTAAATCTTAAAACGTAGTTGCGCCGTTGAGTAAACATACACATACATGCACAGAGAAATGCAACTCTAAATATAGGCCGGCGAACACAACGGCTGGCGGTTGTGCGTGGTCAGGACTTGGCCCCCCCTTCCCCCTTCATCCAGGGTTGTCTAGATCCCAAGGGCGCCTGTTTCAAATTGAGTTAGCATCGCTCGACGGAGCGCTATTAAGTTGTTGAGGCAGGCTTCAAGGGGATTTGTATGTTCTAGACAAATATATATTGTTGCTTACTAGTTTTTCTTGTAGTATGGTTTGTGTTTTATGGTTTTTGGCTTTAATTGAGTTTTAGGTTTTATTTTGTTGTACGAGTAAATAACCATCTTTTCAAACATTAAAGTCAAATCTTTCATTTTTAACCGACGCTCATAACTAAAGCTCAAAATGAAAATTGCAACATTCAAACACGTCTTCCATAAAAACGTGAAGCCTAACCCACTATTACCCCACAATCACTTAAAACCTAGGTTTGTCCGCGCAAGCCCTAACCTGTTACATAAAGTGGGGACGGGGAGTCGTAATGAATACATAGGGGCGCGTTTTGTGCGTGTGCGTCGTGTATACATGAACTTATACATCGTATATTTGTGCACTTATAGATCGTGCATCGTATATTTGTGCACGACGCGAGTACGGTCAGTCGGGCATACACTGATCGTTCCTAAGTGACATAGGTCGGGAGTACTCGGGAATGACCGATGATATTCGGAATTTCAATTCAATTATAGCCTTTGTAGCCGTGATAAATTAGAAGCTATATTTGGTCGCTATACAGTTAAAACCACATTTATTTGAGTTATTGCATAAAATTGCATAAATGTACGCTTTGAAGATACACCTTTGTTTCTAGATGCTATAAAATTTTATTTGCGCGCATATTTCTTGGTTTAGCGCCGTTTTGGTTTGGTTTAGTGTCGGTCGAGTCGGTCTGGGTAGGTACCTGACTGGGTGCAGAGTGAGATTTATTGAATTGCCAAGTTCGTGTTGCGTCTAAGGGAAAGTCACCTTGCGAAAATATCTTTATTCGACCTACTCGACTTTGGATATATTTTTCTTGGAGTATAAAAGTAGAGATGAAAGAATTACATTGCTGTATTATTGAGCTTCGTAGAGTTAGCATAAAACTGTCAAAAGTTTATATTTAAAGACTGTCTTTTTTATGAAGTGTTCTCTCTGGATTATATTTTGTTACCTACCATTTCCATTGAAAATAATAGGTTTATTATTATCTCGCCCACCATACCATTAAAACAAATTGGTAAGAAAATTCCAAATAGCTTTCCGCTTTGAAACTGATAGACCCAAATCAAAGACTCGTATATATTCTCCAAATAATGACCAACTAATGACTAAAACAGATAACAATATCGCTATTACACTACATTTTGAGGATACAATAACTTATAGTTAGTTATACGCAGAGGCCGCGGTCCTGCACACATGAACACAATCATGTGTGTGTGCAAAACCTGTATTAGAATAATGTTCGGTAAACATGGTGTGAACGTGTGGAGTGTGTCAGTGTGTAGGTGTGTCAGTGTGTAGGTGTGTGGGTGTGTGAGCCATACATAATACATTTGCATGCGGCTGATGTAGACAGCAGCATATATATAAAGTAGCCAGCTATACATCTGAGTACTCGATCAGTATGTCACTTCGATACCGAGTCTCCTTTCAATATCAATGCTTATTATACTTTCTTATAATAGCTTGGGTGTGACTTTGAAGTTTTTATATAAAGTCAGGTTAGTTTTAGCTTTATTAACAAAGTGTAGGGTTAGACGCTTTTATTATTGACGGCACGGTTGGCGCAGTGGTTAAGCGATTGACTGCTGCGCAAGCTGCGCTGCGTGTCGCGGGTTGGATTCCCGCACGAAACAAATATTTGTACGACCTACAAGTAGTTATTCCGGGTCTGGCTGTTTGTGTATGTGAGTTTAAATGTTTATAAACGCACCCACAATACAGGAGAAATTCCTAGTGTGGGGAACGTTTCAAAAAAGATATCCAGTGTTATTCAATGGCGATTAACAGTGCTTTAGCAACTGTCAAGACGACCTTTTATTGCGTAACTAGCTGCTGTCTGCGGCTTCGCCCGCGTGGCTTTTTGTAATATAAAAGTAGCCTAAGTTACTCCTTATAATATCAGCTAACTGGCAGTAAAAATCCCGTCAAAATCGGTCCAGCCATTTTGGAGACACGCCGAAACAGACAGACAGATGGATAGAGACGAAAAAAAATAATTGTGAAGTGAAAACTTCTTTAAGGCTCCCACACACTGGCGCGATATCGCGGGCGCGACAAGGGTTACGCTGCCTGTCGCGCCCTCGATATCGCACTAGCCTGCGCAAGCCTTTAAGCGCGTTTTAAGAGCACTCTTTGGTAGAGGAAAAACTTATGGATTCGCGATCGTCACCGAACGCTTTCCAGGAGCTATATGTACAAAAGAACAGTAAATACCAAAGATTTGTGTTTTCACTTCTGTCGGCAGTCCTTATGACTGCCAATTTTTGTTTTTTTTTGTGTTAAATTCCGTAGGTATATACTTTCATATTTGTTAGTAGTTATGGATCGTCAGAAGCCCGAAAGTCTGACAACCAGTCTTATCAAGGGGGTGTGGAGGTCCGATTTCCATTCGCTCCATGTAAAATACTGATATTCAGCTGTATTCGGTTAGACAGGGAGCTGACCCCACCATAGTTGGGAAAATCCTAGGCAGATTGATATATCATACTTTCATATTCATTTAGTATAAACCAGGGACCTAAGTCTACTAATTTACAAACGTTGCAATGGTCTCGCCGTTGTGAGTATTTGACAGTGTTTGTATGGCAAATCTGTCAAAAACTCACAATGAAGAGACCATTGCAACGTTTGTACATTAGTAGACTTGGCCCCCTGTTATTTTGATCATTACAAACAGTCACTTCAATTTTATTTATTTGTATAGATAGTAGTGAGATAATTAAATCAAATCAAATCATTTATTTTCTCGAACATGGGGCGATACATACAAGAAAAGTTCGTCATACCATATCCTAACTAAACAGGTGTGCAAATATCTATTAGACTCTATTAAAACACTTATTACATTATTCACTAATTTAACTATTACGACTAGAATTATTAGATTATTTATAAATTATTAATTAAATTGATTAATTATATAATTTTATTATCATTACTTAACTTCAAAATTTAATTACATATTATCATCCAAATAATCATTGTACTTATAATAAGCTTTATTGATTAGAAAAGTCTTTAATTTATTTTTAAATGATATAAAATTCCTAGCTACCTTTATATTATTAGGTAATTTATTATATAATATATTCTGTGGCCCATACAAAATGCACTCTTGTCAAACATAGCTGTTCTCTGTTCTATGGCGTATTGCACGAAGTGTACTGGCAAGCTTGGTACATTTTAATGTTTCATATTTACTTAAATATAATTTCTTATGTCTAATGCTAGTTCATATATATACAGTGATGACAATGTCAATATTTTTAAATTAATAAAATGTGGTTTACAAGTATCCGTAGGCTTCAATACAAATATTGCCCGGATACATTTCTTCTAAGCTTTTGAAGACAGTTTCTCTCTCAGTGGCATTGCCCCAAAACATTCTCCAATCACCATTAAACAATCGAAGGAGACACTCCGTCATTCATTTGCCTCTTTCTAACAGCCGCCATCATTACTTTAGTGTTGTGACGTATTTGAATTATTTAAATATTCTCTTTTGACACGGAAACCTCACCTTTTAACGTTGACACACTGCCACTTGCCAAAATAACGTTCCAAAGGTTGGCAATTTGACATTTTATGTGCTACTATTTGAATTCTGTTATGTATGTCACCTTGCTAACCAGGGTGGAAAAGTACTTTTAAATAATGTATAATTGCACAGCACGTGTGAGCACTATGCCCTTTCTATAAAGCTACCATTTACTGGTTACGTCTTTCATAGACTTCAATGTGCCCTGGCGACTGAGAGTATGTCAGGCTCACTCAAATGTCTCGCTGGTGGTGGCGTGTGTATTCAATCATTAAGTTCCCTTAAAAATATTTATACTTACCAACGAAATTTTCGAGTGAACCTATTACACACAAAATTACTTCAATTAGGTCTGTATACAGTTCTGTAACTTTACACAAGAGAGTATCTAATTATTTTTAAATAAGACATTAAAAAGTAAAGGAAAAATAAACTCTTGGGAGTCTTGGCACTTTTGACCCTGCCTGAAACAAACAATTTTACCACTGAAAAATTACTCACGTCATGAATTTTACAATTCATGAAACGCCATTTTGCCTGTCTGCCTGTCTGTCACTAAATCAATTTACAAATCGTTAATGTTGCTACCTTGGCACGTATTCAAATTATGTGGTCAATGACCTCGGGGCGGGTGAACATAATGTAGGGCCATACCACCTCACCTAACTAATGATCAAATGTCAAATTGTCTTTTGGAAGGGGCTTTTCTTTTTATAGGGTTCCGTACGTATGTCCGAATGAAAAAAATGGAACCTTTACAGGATCACTCGTGTGTCTGTCTGTCTGCCAGTCTGTCCGTCTGTCACAGCCAATTTGCTATGATTCTAATGGACCGATTAAGACTAATCACAGAAATTGATATGAGTACCATATTTCGTACTCATATCAATTTCTGTGATTAGGTTACAGATTGATATTAAAATTTGTACCATATTTCAACTTAATCGGACGTGTTAAGCGAATAAATGAAATTTGAATACCTATGGGGTGACATTTCGGGAGATAAATAATAAAATAAAAATAAAAATTGTTTTGCACACTGTACCGTGTGACTTATCAAAAGAAAGGGTAATGTAACGGTCACAATAATATTATTTTTTTATTAAAAAAATCCGATACTACTGAGCCTAATATTATGGAAAAAAAATAGATTACAGGAAATACTATAAGAAGTCTATAGTCTTAAAATAACATGGTAAATCTCCCAATATTGTGCGTACAACCATATACTTGCCATACCATTACCATATAGTTGGAATTCCCCATAGACCCTATACATTCCAACTGCAAATGTGTGATTATGCAGAACATGTTTTTCAACTACAATATTAAGTTTTTTCTTAGGATAAATTCATCCCGACTAAGGAACCCATCATTGTGCTTGGTCCGAAACGCACTTGGCCAGTTTTTTTTAAGTGAAAACTGTTTAGGCTCGTTGAGCACTTTTTGGTAGGGGAAAAACTTATAGGTTTGCGACCGTCCGAACGCTTTCCATGAGCTATATGTATACTGTGTATATATGTGTACTTTTTGGGTGAACAAAAATCATGGAACTCGCTTCATCGTCACCGAACGCTTTCCATGAGCTATATGTATAAAAGAACGGTTATTCCAGGGTTTTGTGTTTTCATTACTGTCGGCAGTCCTTATGACTGCCAAATTTTTCATTTTTTTTTAGTCTCTCTTTATAAATGAGTAATGAAGTATTGCTGTCAGTTCTAAGGGCGGGTTGTTTCACGTCCACTTGACGCATGCGTTTACGTCATAAATGGCGCTAACTATCGTCAAACCGTTGTTTCACAAAATTATAATAATAAAAATAATAAATATTTTTTTATTGACACAAATACAGCTTTTACAAACTTTGTTTGAAGCCCTGGCTCCTGAGCTAGGTAACAACCTGTGTTACAGGAGCCAGTGTCTTCGCCCATTTATGGTTAAATTCATAACAATGTGCAATAAGCAAAAGAAAAAGAGAAAAACAATAAAAGACAAAAATACAACAATTATGCCCTTGACGTTCGTTTAAAATAACGATTACAGTAACAGGTGTCATACCCACTGGTTAACGTCATTTTATTCTTTTATATTTTGAACTTTGACGATCGGTTTTTTATGCGATGAAACAACGCTTTGTATTTAACGAACGTTAAACATCATATGTAATCGTTATTATTTGACGTACGTACGAGTATTTTACGTTAACTGTTTGAAACAACCGGCCCTAAGTCTTGGAATTGTTCCTTTCTATGAAAATTCAAATATAGAATAGGTTTTTATTGATCTGCTTTCTTCGAATCCAATTTATAGTAATCGGGCAGCTGCAATAAATTAAGCGATTACACTTTGATTGGATATGGGTCTCGATCGATATAATTTATAACTTTCACGTTGTTAGAATACAGTCATAAAATCAGTGGTTCAATCATCCTGTCTGAGTCTGCTTTCTGATTCATACATAGGTACCAACACTAAATTAAGTTTCTTAATTAGAACTTAAATTTTGAACAAAAATTTATCTACTTAGCCCAACTGTTATGATTTGCCCAGCTGAATGCCAGTATATTTTAACATGGAGCCTATCTGACCTCTACAATCCAGTAAATGGGTAACACGACACCTTTTGGTAAGACTGGTTTGCAGACTACTAGGCTTCTGACTAGCCGTAAAGACTGTCAAAGATCTACTTATTACAGCCGGGTAAAAACCTACTTCAAATGATTATTTTACAAAATCAATGTAAAACTGACTTTTCCCTTCAAAACAAAAACTAAAACCTAAAATCCTGTTATTAGTACCAAACACAATCTCATTCTGTCTTATCACTTTGAATTCCCGTAATAATACATAATGACCTTCGCAACACAATACAAAAACTACATACCGACAATCCCTAATTGAATGGTGTCCAACAGTGGCGAGGCTACATTTCGTACGAAGCCGAAGAAAAAATTGTTCAGTTATATAAACAGTCATATGATTACGTCAAAATTAATTTATTTACGGAGAAATAAAAATCATTGCTTCACTTTACTGAATTTAGCAGCATCTGTCGTCAAGTAGTAGAACCAACGATACGCCTTCAATACACAAAAAAAACTGAATCACCATTCACTTTGTGTAAATAATATCATTCAATCTCAAGGTTTACCGTGTGGTGCCGGACGTAACGAATAGCACCACTCTATTTCTTCCCGTGGGTGTCGTAAAAGGCGACTCAGGGACTTACTAGAGAATGGGCAGTAGCGTTCTCTATGCGATTATGGCAACTCTAAACCTTTGGCGGAGACCTATGTCCAGCAGTGAACGTCTATCGGCTGAAATGATGATGTTAAAATAATCTCATCACCACTGCTCTCAAAAAAATGAAAGAAAACATCGTGAGAAAATCGGCATGTCCTAGAACCAAAAATTCGATGACATGTGACAACTAACAACCCGCACTGGGCTCGCGTGACAGATTACAGCCCACTGCCTGTCGAAGAGGCCCGATTCCCAGCACTGGGAATATTAAAGACTGATTATGCTGTTGTTGTTGGAATTCAAAGCTAAGAATTAGGCGTTTTTGTTGTTTGAATATTATAGTGTATTAAAAACCTATATATGTATGTACCTGTATATTAGGGCTTTCAGCCTCGCTGCATTTCTGAGTCCCGGGGAAAAAAAATCGAGACTCGATGCGGTCACGAATTTCCCGGGAAAATCGAGACTTTCGAGACTATTTCAAAAGTAGGTTTTATACTTACAGGCTAGGCTTTTAGACAGTCAAAACAAGAGATTTCAATCAAGCACTTTATTACACATACATTGGCAAACTCAAAATATAAAATTAAAAACGATTTATGTGAGTTTTTCATTTTTATAGTGGGTACGTAAGAAACAAAGGGCATTTAATGTAATTATAGACAGAGAGGACCTGAATTTATTACAAAAGTAACCTGCGTTAGAAAAAGCTCTCTCTGCTGCTACGCTAGTGGGGGGATAGATATAGAGTAATTGTAACAATGGTTTAGGTATTTCCCTAAACCATTCCCGAGACCGAAAATAACAGTCTCGAGTCTCGAAAATACCAAAAAATCGTCGAGACTCTCGATGAAATCTTCCCAGGATAAAAGCCCTACTGTACTACTGAATGTGCTATTTTACAGCGTTGGTAACTGGTAGGTGAAGTTGCTCTTTCGACCGTCCGAAGGAAAGCCGGTAGGAATGGAGTTGTTAGCGCGCTACGCCTCTGGTGTCCAACAAGTCCATTAAATAAAAACCCCCGCGGCCATACTGTTTTGTTTACGTTCTGTTAGGGGGACAGAGGTCAAAGTTAAATGGACGGTGGTTGTGTAATCGTTCGAACGAGTGTCGTTTACCCCGTGGCCTTCGGTCGAAACTTCCTTCTTCGTTCAATTATATTTGGGGTTTCCTATCGATCGGAGTGGTTAGTAAAGTAATTGGATTGAAATTAAAGCTTTCGTTGAATAATTAATTGGTGTTTAGGAAATTATGGTGTTAGTTGAGACACTCGAAGAATTAAAATAGTCGGTCAGCCAACTCAGGTATTAACATAGTTAGGTACTATTTCCTAGAAATTAGAATTTCTGCCTCGTGGGTCTAGTGGTTGCAAGCGGTACTGCTAAGCATAAGGTCCTGGGTTCGATTCCCAGATCTGGAAAAGTGCTGTTGGGTTTTTCCATCAAGAATTTCTCGGTAGCAGCCCTGAGCCTGGATATTTGTGCCCGGTTAATCGCAATAGCCTCGCCCCTTTTACATGGACACTTAAACATTTCTGAGGAAATGTAGGTGTACGTACTATGGGTACACCGTTGCCTAACCCTTCGGGGAATACAGACGTGATGTTATGTGTAGAATTTATAAAAAAATAAACCAAAAAAACAAATGTTAATTTTGAATTCTAGTAATTTTGACGACACGGTTCCCGCACGGAACAAATATTTATATGACCTATAAGTAATTGTTCCGGATCTGGCTGTTTGCGTATGTGAGTTTAAATATTTCTAAACGCATCCACAATACAGGAGAAATTTCAAGTGCGGGAAAAATTATTACAAAAAAAAAATAAACAAATGACCGATATTGTTTACAAATTCCTAGTAAACATTAACTTTTACACGGTTGACATGAAAACTTCATATGAATGTTCATCTTTCTCGCCTAAATTTGAGCTTATCCGGTCGTAAAGGCGTCCGCTAACGCCCACAGACGGGTTCCTCCTCACATGACATCAATGACATTGTCTTATGTCTTATCTCATTGTTTCACGATATCTGTGTTGTGTGTTCCTTGTCCATAACCTCTACTATTTTAGTAGCACTTCTTGCTATAGATGCATGCATGGTAAAGAAATGGTTTCAATCGAAAAAGAGGGTGTCAAAACGACGAGTAAAGACCAAATGACACCTTTTATGGCATGTCTTTTATGATGAGTTCGGGAATTCGTGTGACGTTTTCGCGCGCACTTGACGTCTATATAGACGTGTATGGGACGCCGTCACCTCCTTTTCCGAAGCAGTAATACTCGTGAAGATGGAGGCGGAACGCGTGAGGGAGAGACAGTCTGTGCACCCTCACGCCCCTAATCGCCGCAGGAGACGCCCTGGGCGGCAGGAGTCGATAGGCGATTCCCGGCCACTGTAGGCGCGGGCTTGTGGACGGCGAGCAATGGGCAGCTCGCTGTCCGGTAAGTAACAGGCCCGGGTCAACGGCACGTTGTGTTCCACACGCGCCTCAAAGAGATGTCAGCACGAACTGACGGGGTCCACTAGGACCTATGCCTGCCAGGGTTGCGAGTTTGTACGAAAGGGATACCGTGGCCCTGGTACACAGGCAACTGAAGAAACACGGGTGGGTTTTAGTCATTAAAAGTCTGACACGCCCTCCCGCTCCGCTCAGAGCGGGAGCAGTTATTTGATAATTTCCAACTCAAAAAAAGGGGCAGTATAGACGTCAAGCATAACAATAACAATAAAACTTCTATTGTGTCTCGTTTACCGTCCGTAATCCGATTAAAGCGTGGCAAAAAATGCTTATCATGTCATTATTTTAGCCCATCCTGCCATTACTGCCTTTGCTGGGCAAAGAAAAAGGCCTGGTAGGTCTCCAGGGAAAAAGGCTTACGGAAAAATTAAGGATTAGGTATAGAAATTCCCTTTGGAACAAGAAAACTGTTGGCTGATTAGAAAATCCACTTACTCTATTACTAACTCCACAGCTAGTATAAATACCTTAATGTACTTTTACAGAGAGGAAAGTCAAAAGCTTAGTCTAATAAACGCCTTCTAATGAAATCATGATTATTTCTCTTAACAGAAAACTAGATTTCAGTATTTCTCGTCCTCATTATCATCACCATTTCAGCCGAAAGACGTCCACTGCTGGACATAGGCCTACCCCAAGCACCGCCACTTCGACCGGTTCTGTGCTTCCCACATCCAGCGGATTCCTGCGGCCTTCACAAGGTCATCGGTCCACCTTGTGGGAGGCATTCCAACGCTACTTTTTTTTGCTCGTCCTAAAAATATAAAATTACTTCTTATGAAAAATGTAAGTAGACTAAACGAAATTTTACGTAGATAGTGGACAAAGAAATTTGAGTAATTATACTAAATAGCAGGAAAAATTACATTAGTACAGATCTAAATTTCGCGTGTTTTCACAACATTAGTATAAGAATTAATTTTACAGAATAGCCTTAGGAAAAACCGTTTATCTAAACATCAACATATTATGTGAATCATAGTGTGAAGAATGCTATATTGTTGTTGTGAATATAAAATACTCTACACCTTTTATGTTTCTCAAAGACAGGTACCTGAATCGGGAAAACCATGGGTTACATAAGACTTTATAAGGTGTCAGTACTTCAGGTACCTCACAAAGATCCTAAGAGATGTCAGCACGCACTGACGGGGTCCGCTAGGACCGGTGCCTGCCTGGGTTGCGGGTTTGTCCAAAAGGGATACCGTGGCCCTGGCACACAGGCAACTGAAGGAACATGGGTGGGTTTTAGTCAGTAAAAGTCTGACATGCCCTCCTGCTCCGCCCAGAGTGGGAAAAGTTATTTAATATTATCCCACCCAAAAAAAAATGGTACCTCACAGATAACTAAGTAAAATACAATAGTCAAACAATCCGCCTAGCCTTTTCTAACTATGTTAGGATCTGCTTCCAGTCTAACCAGACGCAGCTGATACGCGTAGTTAACATAGAGCGACCGACTATCTGACCTCCACAACCCAGTTACTGGGTAAAACTGGTGGCCAGACTTTCGAGCTTCTGACTTCTGACCCGTAAACCAGTGCTGGGGCTCTGTCTTGCATAGGGTCGCAGCATAATGCTGAGCGATAGCCGTTTTGCGTGGATGTGACGCATTTTTCTCCCATAGTTCTCATATTATATTTTTGTGTTTATTTTCTTTATTGCGTCATGTATACCGCAAATAAACGTTTTTTCTTTCTTTCTAACGACTGTCAAATATCTACGAATGACAGCTGGAACCAACGACTTAACATGCTTTCCGAGGTACGGAGGGATCGCGATATGTTATGGATGGTCACCTATCCTCTGATCGACCTCGGCAAGTGTTGATTTACCTTGAAGATCGATCCATGCGGCTGTTATTATTTAGCCACGAGATAGATAGATAGATAGATAGAATACTCTTTATTATGTACACCATAAAAATTACAGATATAAATGTAGAACTTACGAGCCCCTTACTTAAGGTGAAAGCGTCAGGGTAGCCCACGGAATTCAAATTTTCTTACATTTTTTTTCAATTTGCAGCTCATTGTCTGGGTGTATGTTGATGAAAGTATAATTCGCAAACGTAACAAATATGTATTTACAAAATTAGATCGATGAGACAAACTTAAAAACAATTACTCACTTTTATTAATTCATTCCTCAATCTACACGATAAAATTAGTAGTATTTCTTACTTTTTGCCCCAATTCTTTGCATAAAAATAAGACTCGAAATAGTTCTTATTTTATTTCTTTTATATTATTTATTAATGTAATTTTGACCCTGACCTTGAAATGTTATTTATTACAGATTACAACGCCGCCCCGCTGTTCGCCTCGGAAAACGCCTCCAGTGGTAAGCTATGCATATATACTTAAATAATGTATTCAAATACAGACCTATATAAAAAAGCTTTTAGAAAAAAAAAAAACACCATTCGTAAAATCTACAGAAGAAGCACTATTTCTATTGTCTCTTTGTTAGTCTCTATTTCTGGACAACAAATGTCGAACCTATTTTAATCTACCTCGAAAATAACGAAAACAAAATAGAGCCGAACGATGGTACCGATTCTATTGAAGCTATTTCCATCTTTTTCTCTCAAATAAACCATGAAAAGGACGGGCATTTGTATTAAAGCTGACAGTCAATTTTAGTTGACCTAATAAAATTCCATACATGTGTAGTTGACAAATCAAAACGCTTAGACTAAAAACACGACGAAGTTCAAGGGATTATCAAATTTGACAATCGTCGTTTTCTCGAGCTACCTGTCAGTAAGAGATGTCAATTCTGTGACATTTAGTTTAGTTTGTGAACATGGGAATCGCCGCCAATACCAGCAAATTTTGTGGCATTAAGGCGCTATGATCGTCAGAATCGACAGTAGTAGGCTCGCGAACTCGCAAGTGGTTGCCTCGAGCATTTGGTAGGGTATGTAAACATAGTAATTATTTTAATCATTTTATCAAGACAAACCCAGCAAATTGTGCTAAACAATCTTACTACTTTTTCATTTATTAGAAAATAAGAAAAACCCTTCTATTTTGTAGCTATGACATTACGAAAAGGGGTAACTTTGGGTTTTTTTTCTTCTATCCAGCAAAGTTAGTCTAATCGTGTTATTAAAAGCGATTGCATATACGCCAGATCCTTAAATAATATATATATTTTATTCATAATTTTATAACACTGTTTTTACGTTTCCCATGGATACAAAAAACTAGTAAGCGCGGTCTCTGTCGGGTCATACCGCCTTAAAAGCAATTTTTTGTCGTTTTTAGTATCGGAAGTTATGAAAGAATCTACTTAATATTATGAGGCTATAAAGCTGTGAATAGAGTCATAAAACACTATGTTATTACTAGGTTAGTAACAGTTCTAGCACAGACAGTAACACAGATTAGTGCATAAACAAATAAACCACAGCGCTATACCTCTATTTATTTGCTGCAATACGAGTATCTCTTTGTCATAACAAAAACCACTACACAAAATATTAAAAACTTTCCTTCCTCAAAATATTAACAATATTTACCAATATCAGTGAACAACGATCGAATTGAATTTTTAATTTCAGCGACTGAAATAACTCGACGACTACAACCTACATTCTAGGTGGATAATTACAGAAATTAATTGAAATAATATTTATGTATAAGCACCCTGAGTCACCCCTTGCATCGATTCAAACACAAACACAAGTAATGTGTACGTATGTAAGTATAC
Source organism: Dryobota labecula (assembly GCA_947523025.1). NCBI lineage: Eukaryota > Metazoa > Arthropoda > Insecta > Lepidoptera > Noctuidae > Dryobota > Dryobota labecula. Next base: position 9,814,114 of record OX383292.1, read on the forward strand.
TTTGTATGGGAAGGGGTTGCCATAAAATAGACGAGGTTTTTAGTTTTTTGCTCAAGCAAAAAAAACAGCTTTCCTTTATTATGGCCAATATACCAGCAAATACAAAGAATAGTATAGTCAAGTATAGTTTTCGTTGTATTTGCTAGTATATTGGCGTGTGCTAGCTGACATATGGCGCATATTTAATTTACTGTTCTGTTTCGTAATATTAATTACTTTGTATACCTACTATTCTATAAAATCAAGGTTTTCCAACTGAACAGACAGCTGTGCTGCTGGGGAGTTTGTTGCGCCACTTTTTCTTCCTAGCTAAAGCACTAGGAAAAGGTGAAGGGCGGGCTTTTTGGGAGACTTTAGAATCTTATATAATTTTGACGTTGGAAATGTGCTGATTCTCGGCCTAGTTTGAATAAAAGACTTTTGATAAGTACAGAAGGTCGACTCCATACAATAAGCGAAAACGCACGCACACATAAACACACTTCAGGCACAGCAAGTGCAAGCGCACTCGCGACTGGCATTCGTTTGAGATAGTTTGAGATCTCCGTACACTCAACCGCAAAACTGTGGTAACAATTGAACATTGACAGCGCCTTTATGTCGTAGAAATAAGGACGACTTTCGTAGTGCAAGTGTTACCACTGATGTGAGGTTGAATGTGCGCGTTTATACAGGGTGGCGATTTAGTCACCTGCATCAGTCAAGGGGGTGATTCTACTCGTCATACAAAACAACTTTCGCAATGAAACTCATATCCGAATCGGGAAAAAATTACCAATTCCTGTACAATAGACAGACTATTTCGATGCATCTATGTTTTATGCGACTGCCCCATAAGGAGGGCAATTTTTTTCTAGAGTTGTATTTAGTGTCTATTTCTTTGGCATGCTCTGTAGCCTAAACGGCTTGATGGATTTTAACATATGAGTCGTTGTTAGATTCGTCTTAATTGTGACATAGACTATATAATATTTATATATTGCATCTGCAAATACAAAAAAGGTAGGGGAATGTATAAAAAAAAAAAATTACAACAATATTGGTATCAAAGCTAGTAATGAGACATTTCCAAACAAAAGTTACACCGTAATACTCAGGTTATTTGTTTGTCAAACCTGCAATACCAAAATTCTATGGATTATAAATATTATAATGCTTGTTTTTCTCTTTTCAGTTATGTTTTTACAGACGGGTTATTTATGTAAATTTTTTTTTTTTTGGGTGACAAATTATCAAATAACTTCTCCCGCTCTGAGCGGAGCGGAAGGGCGTGTCAGACTTTTACTGACTAAAACCTACCCGTGTTCCTTCAGTTGCGTGTGTGCCAGGGCCACGGTATCCCTTTCGGACAAACCCGCAACCCTGGTAGGCATCGGTCCTGGCGGACCCCGTCAGTGCGTGCTGACATCTCTTTGAGGCGCGCGTGGAACACAACGCGCCGTCGTCGCGCGTCGACCCAAGCCTGGTCCTTATCGGACGGCCCTGTATGTGCCCCTGTTTTCGCTCGTTTTCTCTTGTTTCTACCTGTTTTGTTACCGAAGTGTGGCGTAACATTATAACCCATTTCTCTTATATTTACACCCTCGCAAGCCTTAATTATAGAATAATGATGTCAGTTATTGCGGAATAGTAATTATGATTCGCGTATCACTGAATATGCGTATGTATCGTACTGATCTAGGGTATTTTGCGGAAAAAAATGGTATTTATAATTTAAATAAACATTCTTATCGATTAACTGGTTGCCTGATATGGATACTAGTGCTTCCAAAATTACGGATTTGCTAATTACGTAACTAGTTACGCATTTTGATGCTTCAATTACGTAACTACGTAATTACGTACTTAACTGTTTTGATTTTTTAAAGCACGATAAATTCTGGGCTTATTACGTATTTTAGAAGTAAAAAATCAAACAACTTCAAATGAAAAAAATTATAATATTAAGGAATTAAAAGTAAATTACAGATTAAAATGATAATTTTAAAATTAAACTCAAAATCAAAATCGTCAATCAAATCAAAATGTAATATTTTGATTTGATTGACGATTTTGATTTTGTCTAAACTCAATCAACAATTCAAACAAAACATGTACCACGCACAAATGGTTTAAAAGTAAGAAACAATATAAAATATGGTTATTTTTCCAATCTTTGTTCTTGATAATATGATCTCATAAATGATAACGAATGCAATGTTCTGTCACCAAGGGAACTTCTTAGTTTAGAACAAAGATAGCCGGCAGAAGAAAATGCCCGTTCTGCTTCAACACTAGTAGGCATTATACATAGTAAATAATTATAAGCTGCTGTTAGGAAAACTTCACGACCGCCGCCAGTGCTATCGTAGATACACATTTCAACTCTGATGATGGATTCAAGATCTGTGTTTACTCCAGATTTGTTTACTGTAGACATAGTTTTCTGTATTTCTTTTTCTAGTTGCTGTGCAACAGTCAACTCGTCGCCACAACCATCATTAGCATCATTGTCATCTGCTTCGGAATCTAAACTCATTTGTGTACTTGTAGGCGGTGTAAATTTGAGCCTTTCTAATAAGTTTGCAACATATGTTCTAATAATATTAGAACATATGTTGCAAACTATAATCCGACGTCGGTTTTGTAAAAGTTTCTGTTTCTTCGGTTTTATAATATTCTTCATTATTATGCAAATACTACAAGACACCAGACACATTTGTTCGCCTTTCTTTTATTCTTTTTCTAAGGGATACAGCAAGCTTGTCACTGAGCCCATTGGACTGAGCATCAAGCTTATTTAACATAAACTGAAGCGCAGCATCTGCTGCTAACAAATTCGAGTCACGGCGACACAATGCCATCACTGTAGTTTTTATTATATCTAAACTATGATGAATGTTATGTAGATCTTGTATTTCTGGGTCTGTGAAACTTATATTTGATTTTAAGTCTAATAAAGCCTTAAATAAACTTGATTTCAATTTCAGAAATCGTCCAACCATATCTGATAAGCTGTTCCATCGCGTTTTGCAGTCTAGTATAAGATCGAGGCTTTTACCATGCTCTTGTAAAGAATATTTTTGCAACAAATCGGTCTTCAGTGGTGATTTTTTGAATGATTTAACAAGTTTTCTTACTTTTACTATAATATCTTTGTACAGAAACTCTGGTTCTAGAACTCTAGGTACTTCTATGAAAAGTCCGCCATCGTTTTCTTCAATTTCTTCAGTGTCAGTATCTGAAGCTTCATCTTCTAGTTCTGGTTCAGTAGTTGTACTTTTCCGTGTCTTATATAATACGTCCAGCACTGCAAGTTGTATTCCGTGAGCAAAACACAACTGATGGTGACCATCAAAATTTTTGCCCATTTTAACCATAACACTGGCTCCGTCCGTTGTGAATGCAATTATATCTTCAAGTTTCAAATAAAAGTCATTTAGATGATTTTCTAACAGTACAGTTCCAACGTGAGCTGGCATTGAACCCTTTATTACCCTTTATTATCCTTACTAGTCCTAAATTTTTATATTTAGCTGGTTCTAGGTCTTTATTATGAATATTTATATTCATATACCTCCGGTTCCGGGTAGAGGTCCATTCATCAAACGTTATAGTAAACCGTTTTTTTTGGGACTTCATATCTTTAAACTAATTTATTAATTGTTTTTTTATGGCACAACTCTGTTCCAGGACAATTTTGGTAATAGTTGAAGGAGATTTCGGTAGATCATAGCCAGATTTTTTGAAAACATACCTTAGATCTTCAGAAGTACAAAATTTGCTTAATGGGATGCCATCCAATGCTGCCATTCTAGTCACTATAACGTCCAAGGAATACTCAGTGGAAAAGTAATCCGTTAGTTTAGTTTTCTTCGATGGAGGTTCTAAACTTTTTCTTGCTTGAAAGCACGATGAAGTACTTGCCCTTTGCGCATCTTGCTCTTGTGACATCTCGCCAATATGTTTAGCACGCATATGTGTATGTAGTGCTCCAGTAGCACCACCAGGAGTCTTCAAAATTTTTTGACAATGTTTACATTGGACACTTTGCCCATTTTCAGCCCTCAAAAAGTGTTCCCATATAGCTGATTGTGTGCGTTTGTTCAAAAACTCCTTATAAATAGTCTTCTTTACTGCAGACCTAAAACAATATATAAATATTTCATAATTTAATAGTTAGGTAATACATATAAATAGCATCTATAGTTAGGCACTACACTTAAAACGGGATACATTTACATACGTACCGTGAACTCATAATCAATGTCTATTTGCACAGACATCTAACAAGCAACAATAAAATAAAATCGCACATATTTTTTTTTTTTTTTTAAACGTCGCACCACACTAGGAATTACTGCTGTATCGTGGGTGCACTCACAATCATGTAAACTAACATACACAAGACACCCAGACCCGGAACACCTATCTGTAGGTCATACAAATATTTGTTCCGTACGGGAATCGAACCCGTGACCCGCAGCGCAGCAGCCAATCACTCAACTACTGCGCCAACCGTGCCGTCAACAATATAAAATCAACTACTAAATTATATGTATAAACTCTCACACAATACCCTAGAAACAAAGTAAGTAGACAAGTAAAGTAATGTTAAAATAGGTACTTACATACATTTTCGTTGAAGTATCTCTACTCGTGTATGGTGATATCTACTTAGAAACTTGTAATGAAAAGCTTCTGAAAACCAAGCGTCAAACTTTGCGGCACATACACAAAATCACAAAAGTCAATAAAATAAGCTTAGACCAGGCAGGACAGTATCTCGCAGGTGTACGTAAGACGACTGAGTACCGAGTATTGAGATTGTTTCTAAATTCACGAAAGTAAAGAAAAATGTAGGGAGTTCCCTTAGCTTGCTCAATCCACAATATTAAACTTTATTATCTACGAGGTAGATCAAATACTTGCGAAACACTTATAAACTTTGATTGTGTTACGTACCGAACTATCCACAACCAACGGGGATTCCCTTCGTTTCCCGATTGGTCAACAATGAACTCTATTCTGTACGACTAAGAAATTAAATCTTGCGGACTCAAATTGGAAGTTATAAAATAAACCCCGGGAATTCGGGGGATACCCACAGAAAGGGTTTTGGTGTTGTCATAATGTAAGTCGTAGGTTAACTAAATTAAGGTAAATTGTAAATACACAGATAAACCCATGCCTTTTTCCCATGGAGTAGGCAGAAACTATAGAACTAAATAAATGGGTACCTAAATTAATTAATATTATCCTATAGTTACGTTATTACGGACTGCAGCTCTTCAGTTACGTATTTGTGAGATTTCTAAAATCTGTCCGTAATTACGTAATTGCGTAATTACGTAATTACGTAATGGAAGCCCTAATGGATACGGCTTATTATAATAATTAAATATGATATTTAATAATGGAAGGATCGAATGGTTATGTTAGTGATATCATGATTATTATCGCATTAAACTTATGTTGCATTATGCAATTAATTTTTCATCATCATCATCATTTCAACCGAAAGACGTACACTGCTGGACATAATAAGCCTCCCCCAATTGGGGCGGTTTTCCATAATCGCCACGCTTGGCAGGCGGGTTGGCGATCGCAGTATGGTGTTAAACATGCATAGAGAACGCTGCTGCCCATTCTCTGGTAAATCCCTTAGTCCCCTTTTACGACACCCAAGGGAGGAAATGAAAAGTTTTCCACCCACGGGAGGAAATCGGGTGGTGCTATTCTTTACGTCCGGCACCACATGGTACTTTAAAACTTTACCGGTAAATTAATTTTTACTATAAATAAATCTAAATAAAATGATAAACATTCATATGGATATCATTATCGCTGTCTAGTTGTTAAGGACGCCAGTCATCTTAAAGACATGTCAGTCCCATATTAACATTAAGGCTTCTAATGTAACGGACAAAAGAAAGGCCTTTGTGTCCCTTACGTCAGTCAGGCACGATCTGAAATGACAAGCCGTTGTAATAAAGCTTTACTGAGATATTCATTCTGATTTTCCGACCAAGCCGATATTTTCCATTGTCTCTGATCTAAAAATAAAGGGGAAATATAAAATGCATTGTCAGATGATTAATATCTGAGCAAGTTGGAAGATGTGCTTTTTATACAAAATGCGACTTTGAAAAAGATACTCTTTATACAACTATTATTTATTGGGTGGTAACTAAAAAAAATCAATCTGCCTAGCCTTTTCCCAACTATGTTGGGGTCGGCTTCCAGTCTAACCGGATGCAGCTGAATACCAGTATTTTACATGGAGCGACTGCCTATCTGACCTCCACAACCCAGTAACTGGGTAACACGATACCCCTTGGTAAGACTGGCTGTCAGACTTTTGGGTCTCTGACGACCCGTAACGACTGTCAAAGATCCACGGCAAGCGCAGCTTAACCTGACGGATCGACCCGTGCGGCTGTTATTACTTAGCCCCGAGCAGTTGGGTGGTAACTAAATCAAGTTATTAAAAATAAATTAACCTAAATGAAATAAAACTTTATCGTCTTGTGTTAGCATAACACCAATGCCAAAGTTAGAAGCATCGCAGTGTACAGAGAAACGAAGTTTGTAGTTAGGACAAGCTAATATAGGAGTAGTAACAAGAGCTTATTTAAGTTTATTAAATGCAAGAGTAGCGTCTTTATCCCAAATGAATTTAGGAGCGTATTTACCGGATGAAGTTAATTTATTAAGAGGTGTTACAGATATCTATTTATACTGTGTACGAGTATATGTTACCGGCCAAACCCGATTTCAGGCCAAACCCTCCCTACACTCGATAGGACAAACCAGTATAGCCTATGCCAAACTCCACATGCGCTAAGATAGGTGGACGGAGCCCCGCTTGGCGGGGCTCCTCTTTCTGGGTGGTTTAAAAAAAATAACCACGAAGGCTAAGGCGGGAGCTCCGCTCCGCTTCGCTCCCGCCTTTGCCTTCTAACCTAACCTATCCGAGTCGGGGTATTAACCAAAATAGTTAGGATAAACCGGTTCGGCCTAGGACAAACTAGTTTGGCCTGAAGTCGGGTTTGGGCTGAAATCGGGTTTGGCCGGTAACATATACATAGATATCTGCTTACAGCCATAATGTGGTCTTTATTTTGGGCCTTTAATTGTCAGTATAGCAGAAAAAGAAAGTATTTTTTTTTAATAATCTTATTTTCATTCAGCTTGCTTGTTTGGCTTGATAGCTTAATTTCCAACAGCTGAATTTAAAGCCTATTTTCATTAATGCTTTGTTAAAGGAGCTTCCAAAAATAACTCGTAACTTAGGTATTTACATCCCATTTCAGGAGTGTTCTTAATTGTTCTAACACTAATATCTAACAATCTTTCATCAACAAATGGACATACCCAAGCACCCAAGTCGTTTAAAACACCCGTGCAATTCAAATTTTCTATTAAAACCTTTCGAATATTAATGAGTTTTAACGTTTTGAAAAATCGCACGGTCATAAATAACGCAAATCTCGGAATTAATTAGCTAATTTATAAATCAGTCGCCGCGTGGGCGGACATGTTTTAAGTTTAATCTAGCGTGTCTGGATTTTATTTAAATTATACAAATATGCCTATTTATTTAACTTTTCCGAACACATTTTTGGTTGCGTGGAAGCCTCAAGTTTTTAATTATTAAATATAAATGTCTATTATTATCATTCCCCGTCAACCTACGTAAAAGTTCCCTGAAATCCACTCTTCCGTTATTTACACGCCCCATTATTAGCTTTTTGCAGAATGAAAGTTAAAAATATCTGAGTGAATTGATTTTGTGTAGGCGTTCTTTATAAATACTCTTCCGCGAGAATATCCTGTCTCTATCGAAATCTATATTACACGTAGATTTGTAAATAAACATTATTTAATCATTACTCCACTTGTTTTAGAAGATGTCTGATTTCAGTCTCTAATTGTCTGATAAACTACGTTTTCCATGCCTTAGAGCAGGTATGGCAAACTACGGCCCGGGGGCCATCTCCGGCCCGCAACCATCACCCCCAAAAGTGGATAATAACTTAACACAAATCGCGCGAAACTAAAATTCACCAAGACAGAAGTGACTGTGTCGCATTGATGCCGTACAGCGCAGTGATGCGTACTTGCTTACTTTAGTAAATCTTTGTTCCAATTTTGTAGATTACATACCTACAATTAATATCATGTCCCTATTTTATAGTGTAATTGATTTGAATATCTATAGTTCACATCACTTAATTTTGTATAAACGAGTCTATAAATAATTTTATTTCGGAAAATACAAATGCATTTGTATTTCAATAACGAAATATATATTATAGCCAAAAAGTCTGAAACATGGCCCCCCATAGATTAATTTTTTAGGGTTCCGTTGCCAAATGGCAAAAAACGGATTCGTCATGTCTGTCTTTCTGTCTGTCCGTCCGTATGTCACAGCCACTTTTTCCGAAACTATAAGAAATATACTGTTGAATCAAGATTCAAAAAAAAAATTCAAAGTAGATGTATTCTGTGAACCGCATTAAGATTTTCACACAAAAATTGAAAAAAAAAACATTAATTTTGGGGGTTCCCCATACTTAGAACTGAAACTATTTTTTTTATCAAACCCAATACGTATGGGGTATCTATGGATAGGTCTTCAAAAATGATATTGAGGTTTCTAATATAATTTTTTTTTCTAAACTGAAAAGTTTGCGCGAGTTGGGGGGGGGGGCGCTGTAACTTCTAAAATAAGAGAATGATAAAACTAAAAAAAATATATGATGTACATTACCATCAAAACTTCCACCGAAAATTGGTTTGAACAAGATCTAGTAAGTAGTTTTTTTTTTTTTTTAATACGTCATAAACCGTACCGCGCTTGCTACTACGGAACTACGGAACCCTTCATGGGCGAGTCCGACTCGCACTTGGCCGCTTTTTTTAATATGGCCCGCATAGGAAAAAGTTTGCCCATCCCCGTCTTAGAATATTTTAGGGAAACTTCGACGCCGGGATAACACCGTACAAACTAAATTCCCGGCTAATTTGGCAATGTTTTTTGATCGTAATAAATAACATTGTGTTCTGCGCAATTTTATTCTGCTCAAATCATCGCGTCAGGGCAAAATATAATGTGTACGGTTTTATCTAAAAGCCGAACTTAACCCAACGTAGCCCTATGTAAGTAGCATTAGTTCTGGTCAAGGCACCAAAAAGCAAAATTCCAGCACTTTACTTGCAAGAATCAAATCCTGACATGCATATTACCCAGACATTTTACTACCACACTATTAAAGTCAATAAAAACAATTTAGCCTTAAATCTGACCACACCTTGAACATAATAACACGGCACGTTTGATATTTCTCAGCTTTAAATCAAAATGGCGGCTGTCAAAACACTTTCACGACCGAATTTATGTAGGAACGATGAATCTAACAAATCGTGAGCACCCCGAGCTACGTGCTCTTATTATATTCCCAACGAAGATTGCACATCTGAACACCTGTCTGAGGTTTATTTCAATTTTGTTGAAACATAGATATTGGGAACCAAGCTATGCTAACCCAGAAACTTTGTAACATAAACCAGCACCAATTGCGTAACACTATCAATCACAATCTGAATGATTTTGAAGGATATTGCTAATCCATTGCTTCATAAGTTTGAAAAATTGTATGCTCAATAACGTAAATAACGCAATGAATTTTGTTGAACTGTCAAAATGAAACCCATTTCTACTGTGTTATGCAGGCTTATACCCAGGCGCTCCATAATTTTATTCCCTGCGGCTCCAAATAAAAAAACCGGGCAAGTGCGAGTCTGACTCGTGCTCCGAGGGTTCTGTACACGAAGATAACATAATTTACTTATAAATAATAAGTACATAGAGCAGTGGAAACATTGAGATAAAATTTTATAGCTACTTTCACCAATACCTACTGAAGTTCTTAAACTATGAAAGCACCAAACATTACTCTGGCGAAAAGATAAAGTATGATTGAAGGACAAACTTAATTTTGTAGTTAAAAAAATGTTCTCCCGTACATCGATATACGTGACGGTCAATTCTCCAACTGCAAATTTAAGTTTGTAAACGCAAAAACGATTCTTTTTATGTGATAAAACTACAAATTAACAATTTTCGGACTTTTTCCTTTACTTGTGCTGTGAGACCTTGCTTCTTGCTAAGTTTCATGATTCTAGGTCAACGGAAAGTACCCTATAGGTTTTGATTTACTTGCGAATGTCGCATAAATGTCGCATAAATGGCTGTATCTTTTTATTGCGTTGACTTAGAAGCTTGATTTTTTCGGAGCTCCAAGAGAGCATAAACTTTCGTATTTGATATTAATTTCAACTTGATATCTCCACACGTTCCTAAGAAAAAGGGTCTTGATAGACTGACAGATAGACAGACGGACAACGAAGTGAACCTATAAGGGTTCCGTTTTTTCTTTTGAGGAAACCTTAAAAAGCAATATAGACAATTTTACTATTATATTATTTAACTAATAAAAATTATGGAGCTCTTGGGAATCTATGTATGTAGAGAAAAAGTTTGGAGAACAATGTATTTGGAGCTCCTGGGAATAGGCCGTTACGCAATTACCCCGCTGAGGGCTTAGACAAGTTACAATCGCTTTCAAAGCGTTTCGTATCAACAACAACTAGCCGGTCTACCTAAGTGAAGTAAGCTATCAATAGTGTCAATCACTAGCATCAGATGAAATGATAGCTCACTTCATCTAAGTTTACTACACTGTGAGATTTTTACAGAATATTCCAGCAAGCTTGACATAAACTTTTCGGTAGCATAAGTCAGTCCCATACATTTATACTTGTCCATCATCGTTATCGCTGATAAAAGGTCACTTTGTCTAGGCCGTCATAACGATACTGGTAGAAAGTTATTGGTGCCGATTCCCTTGTTCACAAACTAAACTAAATTTAAGTTTAGTGCATCTTTTTCTTTCTATTTCATTAAGAAAAGGACAGAAGATAAATTGACGTAATTTTAGTAAGCAAGTTTTTAATCACGTCTACACTTGTATGGAGTATTGACAGGCGCTGATTAATTTGACAGGACTAAACGAAAATTTATCTTCTGTCCTTTTCTTAATGAAATAGAAAGAAAAAGATGCACTGAACTTAAATTTAGTTTAGTTTGTGAACAAGGGAATCGGCACCAATGTCTTTCATAGGTATGACACTTTTTTCTGTAACTATGAAATCTATTTACTAATAATAAAGCTGAAGGGTTTGTTTTTTAATTTTTGAACGCCCAATCTCTGGAACGTACTCTTCGGAGTTGCATCTGGAGCGGATGATCCGCCTCCACCGGTTTCTGTCCAGCGCATCCCTTACCACCGCGTAGAATTTAGAGGACGATGATTCTTTCACCTGATCGGTCCACCGTGTTGGTAACGACCGGGCGATCGTTTGCCTTCGGTGTTCCCAACCACAATCAGTTTTACCAAACTTTCATCGCCTCTGCGTACTATGTGGCCGAAATAGGAGAGAATGCGTTGTTGAACGTACAGTCGAATTAGAAAAAATCTTGTTGCATTTGATAGCCCAATTCTTGAGGAAGGCTATCTTAGGCTATTTAACATCACGCTCGAACCCTACGGAGCCGCGCAATAAGAACGCTAAGTGAAAACGAAGTAATAGCGCGGGCTGGAATGCGATGCGGTGAGTCGAGGCAGAAATTTTACGCGTACGAAGTCGCGGGCTGAAGTTATGTAGTAGCAAATATTAAAAAGATATAAACGGCCAGTGTTTATAATTTCTTGGAAAAACTATGATCTTACATGTTAATAATAGTAAATCTATGATCTCAAAATAGATCAAGGAAAACATAAACATGTCGAAAACCCAATAGATCTATTAAAACAAAAAGCCAAGGCATAAAAAAACACGTCAGAAATAAATGTTCATAATGTCAAATGAAGGACGTTTTTACTCACAAACCATTTGGTTATTGTTAAACATAACAAGTTTACAAAGTTATATTTTCTTCACTTTTACCTCCGTCGAGCAAACTGCTGGGTATCACGCAATGCTTTGTATTTATCTGGTATATAATTAAATAGAGCATTTTTCTCTAATGTAATACACATAGTTAGACAATATACGAGTAACATAATACAAGAGTTATTTGATGTTTTCAGATAGACTATGTTTCTCTTCACCAGCACAAATGGTATCAGAATCACAAAGTGTTATTGATATCTTTGTGTAACATTTCTAGTAACTATTTACCTAGAAATATATGTAGACTATCGCTATGTAAGATAGTGAATAGCAGAGGCGTAGCGCGCTAGCAACTCCATTCGTACCGGCTTCCCATCGGACGATTGGAAGAGAAACTTCACTTACCAGTTACCAACATTTGAAGATAGCACATTCAGTAGTGTCAACGATTGCCAAATAACATAGATATACTCCATAATATAATAGCTTTGGTTTCCAGTAACAACAGTATAATGTGCCTATAATGTTCCCAGTGCTGGGAACCAGGCCTCTTCGAAAGGCAGTGGGCTGTAATCTATCACGACGGCCCAGTGCGAGATGGTAGATGTCACATGCCTTCGAATTTTTGGTTCTAGGACAAGCCGGTTTCCTCACAATGTTTTCCTTCACCGTTTTGAGAGCAGTGGTGATGAAATTATTTACACAAAGTAAATGGTGATCAAGTCTTTTGTGTATTGATAGCGTTGGTTCTGCTACTTGACGACAGATGGTGTTAAATTCAGTAAATTAAAGAAATGTTTTATTTTTCTGCGTAAAATTAATAAATTTTGAGGTAATTATATGACGGCTACGAAATGTCTAGCATCGCCACTGTGAATAGCTATCTATTTGCACGCTTAAATTGTCTTTACAAAGTAAGCTGAACTTAATGCGATTAATTACACAGAGACACGCAAAATGCTACTTTGTTTACACCCTTATCTCCTCGACATAGGGGTTTTTGACCAGATTAACCGGTTATAGCAGCACTTGGTAAGGCTCAGAGCACCAACAACAACAAAAAATCCTAAACAGGAGCATGTAGGGTAATTTCGCCCGTAAGTACATTCCCTAAAATGAGCTCAAGAATAGAGTTCCTAAATTGGAGTGTAAGAAGCCGGTTACAGATTACATCTTAGGCTCCCCAAAATCACCTATTTCTATCACTCCTAGCAATTTCATAGCACGCATATTTCTCTCACACCTAGCAATTCCATAGCCCGCCTATTTCTCTCACTCCTAGCAATTCCATAGCCCGCCTATTTCTCTCACTCCTAGCAATTTCATAGCCCGCATATTTCTCCCACACCTAGAAATTCCATAGCCTGCCTATTTCTCTCACTCCTAGCAATTCCATAGCCCGCCTATTTCTCTCACTCCTAGCAATTTCATAGCCCGCATATTTCTCTCACACCTAGCAATTCCATAGCCCGCCTATTTCTCTCACTGCTAGCAATTCCATAGTCCGCCTATTTCTCTCACTCCTAGCAATTTCATAGCCCGCATATTTCTCTCACTCCTAGCAATTTCATAGCTCGCATATTTCTCTCACACCTAGCAATTCCATAGCCCGCCTATTTCTCTCACTGCTAGCAATTCCATATCCCGCCTATTTCTCTCACTCCTAGCAATTTCATAGCCCGCATATTTCTCTCACACCTAGCAATTCCATAGCCTGCCTATTTCTTTCACTCCTAGCAATTCCATAGCCCGCCTATTTCACTCACCTCTAGCAATTCCATAGCCCGCAATAGGCAAAACTGGTATCCGTAATATCAGTAGGTAATATTCACACAATTTACTTGTAACCAACTAAAATTCCCGGTTTCATAACCGAAGGGTTTCCTTAGAAGACAAGATGATAAGTGGTCGTGATTGTACGATATTCCAATGCTGGGCAATAGGTTGTTAACCCACTAAGATAGCGTTATCGCTCGCCAACGCGCCAGCCTACATACTTCCGACACTTACATGTGTATGCATGTTTGCAATGTGTATGTCCTTAATCATTGAGGTTTTTAAAGAAATGTTGTTGTATATAACGTAGGCTTACTGCAACAACTCATTAATGGCAAAAATCATCAAGTAAAGTTTATAACGCCTTGAACAGGTCGTAACGATTATTATACACCGTGGCATTTTAGTCGTCTTAAAAAGACAGCCCACTTCATGTATCCAATGACTATTAATCATTCACGTAAAAAAAAATATTATTTGAACATTCGTTTTTTTTTTAAATTAATTATGACGCATGACATAGTTTAAAACACCCTGTTATGACTGCAGTCCGAGCCTTGTGCTACAAGGGCGCCGCGGAATGGAGCGGCGACATTTTTATCAGAGTTCATTCACCCTAACGCAAAAATGTGTTTCTTACTATTGCAACTTAAACTTAATCTAAATCCATTTTGCGGCGCCCTTGTATCACAAGGCTAGGACTGCACTCATAACAGTGAATTTTAAACTATGTCATGCGTCATAATTAATTTTTAAAAAAAATGTAACGTTCAAAAACAATTTTTTTTTTTTTACATGAATGATTAATAGTCATTGGATGCATGAAGTGGTCTGTCTTCGTAAGACGACTAAAATGCCACGGTGTATAATGCAAAAACTCATTGTGTTTAATTTTGATTTAACATAATCATAATGAAGATGATATAGGGCAATCAATACAAATAAAACTAATTAATTGCTTATTTCATAGTTTTTTAAACCGACGATAAGGTATAGATATCTATTCAAACACGAAATATTTTAAGAGATACACCATCATAGGTGGTAAAGAAGCCATGGAAACGATTTGCGAACGAATGTTGTGTTCGCGGGTAACACCGAGGCGCAGCTAGTCATAAATAAAACGCACATAATTTAAAAATTCAATCAAACATAAAATTTATTCGTTAAAAAAGTAGTCGAACTATTTTGTTACTGCCACTTTTTTTACAAATGGCTCATCCTTGACTCCAATACATAAGATCAAAGAGTTTAAGAATCGGTAAATCTTCAAATGTCAAAAGACACATAACTTTTTATACAGCATAATATCAATTTTTATTAGAATACATGGCGCCACGTTACCTAAGCATGAATTAATCATTCGTTTAACTTTGGTTCACAATCTCTCACAATTCCTGGCCACACGAATCTATAAACAGAATATTTCAGAGAATTTAATATTTACCGATGCATCTCTAAATTTGTGATAACCCTGCACCGAATAAAAGTGCCTCTAGATATAAAGTGCTACTTATTCTTATTGTACAACAGCTAGGGATGAGCAAAAGCAATTTTGAATCCGTGTACTATGTAGATTCCGACAACGAAACGCCGAGATAAGGACATTCTTTATTTTTGCGTATAAGAGTCACGTTTGAGCGCGCTCCCTACATCGGTGCGTTATCTGCTTAATATATTGCAGAAACTTGCTGCAGTGCAATGCATTCCAGGAGTGACTCGTAGCTGCGCTTGGGCATAGATCAGAAAGAAAATGCGCATCGGCAGCCTCGCCGTACCGCTGCCGGACCGCGTCACCGCGTCCCGTCTACGTCCGGAATGTATGCGCGATCTTGGCGCTTGCCGGGATACAAAATAGGGCTGTCAAGTTTCTTTAACTTAGGCTATCAATGATCATTAAATTTAAATATTTGATCTGTGTAAAGCAACCTTAACGGTTAGGCACATTTAAATAAGTTTTAACAAGGGCTGTATTTCGATAAGTATGCGCTAGTCAGTACCATTGTATAATGTGCGACGTTCCTAAGCTATAATTTGTATATTATCTAATAGCCGTATGACGTAGTAGTCCTGACCTCTCTCAACTTGTGTGAATATTAATCACTTTCTAAGATTATTGGAACTAGGAGTAGGTCGAACTGAACCTACTTAAGGCGGTATGATCAGACAGAGTACGCGCTCACTAGTTTTTGAATCCATGGGAAATATAAAAAAAGTGTTATAAAATTTAGATTAAAAATATATATTATTTAAAGATCTAGCGAACATGCAGTCGCTTTTAATAACACGATTAGATTAACTTTGGTTGATAGATTTTTTTCCCCCAAATTTACCCCTTTTCGTAATGTTTAATCAATCACATAGCTACAAAACAGATTTTTTTTATCATTTTTTTTTTAATTTATATGAAAAGGTATTAAGATTGTTTAGCACAATTTTCTGAGATTGTCTTGATAAAATGATTAAAATAATTACTATTTTAAATACCTAACAAGTGCGCGAGCCTACTTCAGTCGACTTGAGCACCGGACCATACCGCTTTAACTAATTACCATAACATACTGAATACTAAAATAAAACTAAAGCTTTATTCCGGAGTTTATTTATAATGGAGTAAACTCCATAAAAATTGACAAGAAACGTGATACCTACAGACTTCTAAATAATCAGGTGCAAATTTTTAACACCTATGTTTTTCTAGGCCTTATAACCAGCCCTATATTTACGTCGGCAGAGAAATCAGCAACTGGTTTGCGCAGGCGCAACGAGTCTCATTAACAACATGTTTAACGTTTACAAACACGATGTGGCTGTGTTATTAAATGAAAGTGGACGATATGACTGATATCTACTAGAAAATCACAGCTTGTCACTTGACAAGTCTAGTCTGTCTGTAGACATGTATGTCATTAACTGCTAAACCGAATTGCACGCGATGTGTTTTCGAATATGTAGAAATACTTTAAATTGCACAATTACTTTACAAAGCACAAGTTCGATCCTGCATGGAGTATTGCATCCACTTTGGGATGACTCAGCTAAATACCAACTTGCTGCGCTTGACTCGGCGGAACGCAGACTAAGAGGCTCATTGGCGACGTAAAACTGATGGATGCCAAGCTTCACAGCTTGTCTCATCGCCGCAAGGTTGCCTTGTCGGTCTTCTACAGATTGTACTTCGGCGAGTGTGCCCATGAACTCAACGACCTCATTCCACCGGCCCTCTTCTACCATCGGACATCTATAGACGCACTGCAAGTTACCACCCCTACCTAGTTGATATTCCACCAACTCGCACTAAGCGTCTTTTATAATGCGCACAGCAAAGGAGTGGAACTCTCTGCCTGCGTCTGTTTCCGAACGCATACAATCCTAATCTATTCAAAGTGAGAGTGAACAGGCACCCAGACCTAGACTAGAGTCAAGAGCAAACCCATAGTAAAAAAAAATGTATAATATATATATATATAAATACAAATAAATACATACCAGCAACTAAAACACACGCAACGTTTGACATACATTTATTTATATGACACTTACGTATAGTAATGTCATGAAATTTTAAACCAAATTGCATGCGATGTGTTTTCCAATATCAAGAAATAGTTTAAATTAAACCAAAAATACATAATACAAATACATACCAGCAATCAAAACACCCGCAACGTTTGACATACATTTATTTAGATGACACTTACGTATGCGCACAATTTATCAAACTACCGGATGTCAGTAACAAAATAAACATGAAATACCCACAAAATAAATTATATAATGCATTTTACCCGTTCCTTAACTAATACAAATACATAATCATTGATTTTCTTATGCGTTTGACTTTGAGACCGCATCCAGGTGTGCTCAATCAAATCATTCAGAGCAAGCTACCTACGCTGCACCTACGCCCAACATGGCACTTCTAGAGATAAATATGCTGATGTATCTTGGGTGGCCACCGGATTTGAACGATCGAGTCGAGAATCGAGATGTAGAAATATCGACATTTATATATTTTAATCGATGCTTTAAGACAGCATAGTGCGTCAAACGCTCGTTTTAACTTTGATTTCCAGTTTCACTCTGTAAAATACTGTTCTACCTAAGTGAATTTTGATTGCGATGAAATATTCAAAGTTTATTGAATAACGGTTTGTACGATCGTCTTTTTGATTGACTTAGAAATTTAGGTCTTATGTTTCTTTTATCAGGATCTTTTTGACCGTGTTGTTATTGAAGATAAGGTCTAGCAGAGAAAAATATCAAATACAATAACAAAAGACTGTGACGCAACGTGGTTATAGAAACTCTAGCCAAGGAATGTTTTGTAAGTGTCTCAGTGTGTGAAGTGTGTTGTGTGCAGCTAAAATTAGGGATGGGCCGAATATTCGTTTTATATTCGGTATTCGGCATATTCGGCAGGTTTACTGAATATTCGTATTAGGCCGAATATTCGGCTATACCGCCGAATGTTCGACAAAGTGGTACTCAAAGTTTTTATTGTATTGAGCAGTGTATGATTTATCATGAGTTGAGTGTTAAATGTGTTATTTTTATTAGATATGTAATTTACAGTGCAGCTTTATGTTTTTGTCGACACTAACTTTATTTCCAATAACAGTAGATAAAAAAATGTTTATTAAAAACAAAATATAAGTATGCAACTGCTTCGGGCGAAGTTTTACTCCTTACTAGATGATGCTATAACATCTGGTACAGCGGGGGTAACAATCCGCGCGCTTGGCGTGATCAAGTTCAGACCTGTATACTGTTAACGTAAGGGAATCAATTATGCCGAATATTCGGCCGAATATCCGGTTCGGTAAACGTTTTACCGAACATTCGGCCGAATGTTAGTATTCGGTGAAACCCATGTTCGGCCCATCCCTAGCTAAAACGACTTAAAATATCTGCTTATATTTCACAAATATTTTAAGCATATCATCTGCCCAGACTTTTTTTTAACTAGATTGGGGTCGGCTTCCAGTCTAACCGAATGCTTATAAACACCAGTACTTTAAATGGAGCGACTGCATATCTGTCAACAAAAAATACTTCTGCCTGTGAAAGATATCATTGCCAAAAATTCTGCGTAGCCATCGTTGTTCGCAGCGTAGCAAATTCGAAGACCCTTGTAGACCCGTGCTACGAGGGCGCAGGAAAAATAAAGTTGATTTACGATTATTTTTTGACAAAATGTTTCGCATTTCCACAGTGGTTATTTGAACAAAGGGATTCGTTCTGAGATAACAAACTCATTATATAACACTTCATGAACATTACATAAAACAAACGCGACGTAGTACAGTAGCCTCGAAATTAATGTATGCGTGCGAAATCGCCTGGAACCTAACACAAAGAAAATACTAAATGACCGTTTTGTTCCAGCCAACCCATTTCCGGAATGAGCCCAAATATATTTGCCTACTTCCTCTATTGTTTCGTGTACTACTGCTTAGTATGTAACAATTTTGATTTATTAAGCTTTATCTGATTTTACATTGTTGCTTAAATGAGTTGTGGACTGCTGCGGAATATTTTGTGTGGACACATTTTTGATGTATAACATCTAGGTTTATGTGGGAGCGATTTTGTGAAATGGGACGGAAGTGCGTAACAGGAAGCCAGGGAAGCGCGCGCTATTTGATTTGACCTATGTGCGCGCGCGGTGGTAGAAATGGCCGTCAGATGTCAAAGTCACAAGTCAATTCATTGATTTCAAATAGGCACTTTTGAACGTCAAAAATTACAAAAATAGTTAATTGATTCTAGTTGCCCCTTCCAAAAAAAGGTAGTTACTCGTATGTATGGAGAAGAATAGGTAAGAAACTCCATACTTATCTTTAAAAATGTTAACAATAGTTTGTGTGCATTAATTAATAATTATAGGTGAAGACGATGTACCTAGAATAAAATTACTATACCACAATAGGTAAAAAGAATGAAAAGTGAAGTAATGACAGACAAATTAATAAATGCGATAGATACAATGTGCTCACATATTTGTTTGAAACATTGTATATGATTTTCCTAAATTTTTTGTATATAATAAGTCAGTGTGTGAGTTAAAGTATATTAATGGATGAGATGGTGAACCTTATTTTTATTTCTAAAAGCGCGTCAAACAAAAATTTGGTATTACCACCTATAAATTAAAATCCACGATGGCGGCATTATGGGTTTCGTTTACATGGTTTTCGAGGGTGCTAGAGCCGATAGTGAGGTCAAAATTAAAATCCAAGATGGCGGCTGCGAACATTTTCAAATTTTTCATCATGGGTGTCATTTTCATGGTTTTCGAATGTACTAGAGCCGATAGTGAGGTCAAAATGAATATCCAAGATGGCGGCTGCGAACATTTTCAATTTTTTTCATCATGGGTATCGTTTTCATGGTTTATCAGATCAATGGTTACGACAAATAATTTCAATTAATACCTGAATCATTTTTATCAGGATATAATGTTAATGTTGCTTATTAACAACGTAAGATGTCACATATGACACATCATTATGCGACTACTGTAAGACTCGATCGTTTTTTTTTTTTTTTTTTTTTTTTCTTATCGTCAGCTAGGTTTCATCGCTAAACGCTTCTGTTATCCTGGTAAAGTTGTGGAAAAGTACCGCTATATTCATGTCCACATTTATTTGTATAAGAAAGTTATTTTTCTTCTTTCTCTTTACATGTTTGGTTGTATATTTTACAAGGTCCTACATGAATAAATTGTACACTTAGTTATAAGCTATTGTATTATTTTACATTCTTCGTTTTCTCAAGATGATCTGGATAAGATTCCTACAACAAAATAGTTTTACACACCAAAAAACACACAATCACACACGATCTCAAGCCTGTTTGTTACTCCGAGATCAAATCTATCTCTCTGTAATAAAAACGTGTACAACAAGTAAAGTATGCTTATCACAGTGTTGACTAATAAAGGCGCTTCCATTAATTCCAAGCAATCTCTGTGATTTATCCAAGTGGCTGTATATGGCGATGTTATCACCGTGACATATTAGCAAGTTCGCTGCGAAAACGGAATCGTTTCTCACTACGACATGTGCTAATCCCCTTATGAATGTAGTGTCAAGTCTCGAGTTACACGAGATGGGATATGTTTTGCTAAAACTATTAAACATACCGATTTATAGTTATATAAAAAGCGGCCTGGTGCGTGTCGGACCACGCACAATGAAGGCTTCCGTAGTTGGGATGAATTTATCCCAATAACAAACTTAACATTGTATGTAGTTGAAAAACATGTTTTTCAGGGGGGGACTTGACTCTAACAAAAATTAGCACTTTAAAGCTTATTATTACGCAAACTGATCCCTAAATCGAAAAATGGTTTTCGGAAACCCGCAATATTTTTAAACGGTCTATCCAACGATACCCCACACCGTGGGATAGACGAGAAAAAAAAAACAACCCCACTTTTTTTCTTTTTTTTTCTTTATTTATTTAGAGAGAGTTTTGATCTAAACAGATTATGCCACCCTCATCGTTACGAATCAACTTAATCTACTACTACTACTTAAAATTATCTACCTCTACGAATAATCCCAATATTTACGAGCCTGTACAGCATCCTGGCTGCTTCCGAAGCAGGAGCAGCAAGGACGCTGTTACATACCCCACGTTTACGTGTACCAAAGTACCGGGAGGTAATCAATTTTTTTTTAAAGATTTTATTTTACCACTTTATCGGCGTGATTAATATGTGTACCTACACCACATTACAGCTTTCTAGTACTAAGAATCTCTGAGCTAAGGCGCGGACAGACAGACACGGCGAAACTAAGAAGCGTTCCTTGTTTACTATGGAACCTTAAACGACGCGACACTAGTAGCACAATTTCTTTGTCGGTGCCTGTCGCGCCCGCGATATCGCACGAGTCTGTACGAGTCTTAAAAAGCGGCCTAGTGCGAGTCTGACTCGCACACGAAGGGTTCCGTACTTTAGGATATTTTTTTAAATTTTTTATATGTTTCTACCAAACTACCATTTTTTTTAAATTGCTGATTTGGCATGCTCGTGACCTCGATCTCGCCTGATGTAAAGCGATTGATGCATCTATGATGGAACGATAACAATATTAGTACACACTCTGAAAATTTCTAGTGTCTACCTATTAAACAGTTTAAAAGAGTAATGGTGGAGTTTCTTGCCCATTCTTCTCCATACGAAACTTCCTTTTGGAAGGGGCAACTAGAATCAATTTTATTTTCGTATAAATTTTGACGTTCAAAAGTGCTATTTGTGCCCATTTGAAATAAATGCTTTGACTTTGGTTCAAAAGATACAGACCCTGTGATAGACAAACAGCGGAGCCTTACCCTGCATTCCGAATAAGGCCATAATCGCTCATAGCGCTCATATCAATCATTTACGTTCCGATTTAGAATATCACGATTATGACAACTGAGAGCTGTTTGACACTGACAGCGCCCATGGTGATATTAATATAGAATATATGGTCGGCGTTATCAGAAGATGGCGCATGTCATGACGTCATCTATGACGATTCACGGGACATCGTTATCGCGCTCACGCCAATTCGGTACGCGTTTATGAACGCTCAAATCGATTACAGTGCAATTCGGAACGCGACCTTAGTAGTAGGGCCTCGTTGGTACGCTTTGGTGATTACAGAACCTTAAAAGGGGATTTGATTAGGTATTCATAAATACGTTCAAATAGGTTAGCTAGAGGAAATGGGTTGGACATTGGTCATTGCGATTGGTGCTCTGATGCAATCTCTTAGGACTACGCAAGGAGCGACACTTTGTAAATATGCTGAAATATCCGTATCTGAAATTTCTCCTGACACTGTTTATTTTAATAACCGACTTTCCAAAAAGGAGGAGGTTCTGAATTCAGTTGTATTTTCTTTTAATAATGTTTGTTACCTCAGAACTCCGTCGTAAAAACCGAATTGAAAATTTTGCTGTTGTTTGTGCGGTGTAGTAAGTAGTGGTAATCGAATTTTTGTAGGGTAGGTACCATAACTAAAAAGTGAAAAATAAAAAACTTTTTAACAAACAAAACAACCGACTTCCATAAAAAAAACACTAAAAAGTGAAAAAAAAAAAACTTGTTAACAAACAAAACAACCGACTTCCATAAAAGAAACACTAAAAAGTGAAAAATAACTTTCATTTTGGAAGTCGGTGGCAAAAAAACGAAAATACAGAACCAAGGCCACCGATTTCCGAATTTAAAGTTATTTTTCACTTATTAGTGTTTTATTTTTGATAGAATTGATTGATTCAGGACGTTTCAGTTTTGATATAAAAAATGTGTGAATGTATGAAATAATGTAGGTATATAATCTACATGGGTCATGAGGAGCTCGTGGCTAAGTAATAACAGCCGCACGGGTCGATCCGCCAGGTTAAGCTACGCTTGCCGGGGTTGGTCCGTGGATGGGTGACCATCTTTACATACCGAGACTCCTCCGTGCCTCGGAAAGCACGTTAAGCCGTTGGTCCCGGCTGTCATTCGTGGATCTTTGACAGTCGTTACGGGTCGTCAGAAGCCTAAAAGTCTGACAGCCAGTCTTACCAAGGGGTATCGTGTTACCCAGTTACTGGGTTGTGGAGGTCAGATAGGCAGTCGCTCCATGTAAAATACTGGTATTCAGCTGCATCCGGTTAGACTGGAAGCCGACCCCAACATAGTTGGGAAAAGGCTAGGCAGATTGATTGATAATCTACATGGGTCAATGACCGCTATTGCTAAAGCGCGACAACCATAAATAGTTGACACAGATGTAGAGCAACTGAATGATTTATACGCGAAAAAGCAATTTAAAAATATGTTAAAAACAATCTAGGTCCTCTTTTGTTTGTCATTCGAATCCAGCTCACTGATTTAATTTCCGACTAATGAATTAACTTAAAAGATTTTTAATTAAGAAACCGGTTTGGGAAACAAAATAATGAAAGTTGGTACATCTAAATTAAATACCGTTACTAAAAAGTTCTTAGTAGCTAGGCAGTCACTATTCCTAATTATATTTTTCGTGAGTAATTAAAAATTTCATTTTGACGATTATTTAGAAAAACAATATTTCACATTTTTTTTAAATAAAAATTATGTAAGTATTAAATTAAT
Organism: Dryobota labecula; assembly: GCA_947523025.1. Taxonomy (NCBI): domain Eukaryota; kingdom Metazoa; phylum Arthropoda; class Insecta; order Lepidoptera; family Noctuidae; genus Dryobota; species Dryobota labecula. Next base: position 9,837,953 of record OX383292.1, read on the forward strand.
TCAATCTCTATGTTAAAGTTAGGATAAATAAGTGTTTTTTTTTTTACTATTAAACAAATTATTTAGTGGTACCAATGGGATTTAAAAATAAATATATAAATTATTCCCGTTCGTCCTACTAACAAAGTCTGTGGGGCGAACGGGGATAATTTTAATATTATTTATTAATAAATATAATAAAACACTAAATGAAAATAAGGCTCGAAAAATTCGTGTATTCCCGTTCGTCCCATTGAAATCGTCCCACTGATGGAACAAACGGGAATACACTCAGTTTCAAGTCTAATTTTAATTTGCATGCAGTCTTTTAGTGTTTTATTTCAGTGATTACAGAAAATAGTATACTCGTATGTAGCTATGAATTTATATAAATCGCAGCTGTACAAACAATGTCACATTGTGATAGATTAGAACTGCTGTTTAGAACTGCATACGGCTATAATCAGATATTCGATCTTGAACTCTGGACCTGGAGTAAAAGTAAGAGAACTTATTTTTTTTTGTACTAAGATATATCAAAATAAGAAATAGGTGTATAATAAAACAAGTTTAATTAGTCAAAATTTACGCACGGATTAAAAACTTTTCCTGTATATTATACACCTACATTTCGCCAGTTATTTTTAAGTCCCAGTACAAAGATTGAGAGTTACTCTGAAAGTAATAAAAACATTCATACATCATGATTAGAAATAACTACTAATAATTACTTCTTATATGTATAAGCAGACAATAAAAGGTAAATAATTGGAGACGGAATTTCTATGTATTATTTGAGAAAATTATTGATATAATGTACACAAAACAAATGTAGCTAAAATCAAGCTATACATTTCCAGTATAAGCTGACTCAAACTCAAACTCAAATCATTTATTTCAATTAAACCATTTACAGGCACTTTTGAATTGTCAAGGAGTCGGTCAGTAAGAAAATTAAGCTACATTCCCATTCCAAAGCGTAGGTACCTATGGAGAAGAACGGGCAAGAAACTCCATGGACACTCTTTTAAATTAAATTGTTACAAAAGTATTCGTTACATATATAATGTTGAATTTATGACTAAAAGTGAGAACGATGTAAAAATAAAAATAATAAAAACTTACACGTTAAAAGCGTCAAGCGTAGGTACAACAAATAGAAACAAAATAAAATAACCCGTGGCAGCTAAGAGATGACCAGTCCCAACTGACGGCGCCCGTTCACGAACATGACGCATGGATTAGCACCATTCAGCTAAACCATTTTGAAGGGAGCTAAATGATCCAACACACACGCCACCATCAGCGAGACATTTAAGTGAGCATGACATACTCTCAACCGCCAGGGCCTGACCTCTCACTGTACGGAAATCTTAGATGAATCGTAGATGAAAAAACCCAATAACACTTTGCCCGACCCAGGAATCGAACCTCAGCAGTAGCGCTTGCGACCACTAAACCAACTAGGTAGTCACTAATCTATACTAATATTATAAAGAGGAAATATTTTTTTGTTTGTGCCAAATAAGCTCCAAAACTACTGGACCGACTTTAACCATTCTCACACCAATAGAAAGCTAAATTATCAGGAAGTAACATAGGCTATAATTTATTTAAAAAAATATAGAGATCCTTAAGAAAATTGCAATAATGTAACAAGCGCGGGCGGGCGATGTGATGCGACGGGGTGGGACGAGGGAACAAGAAATTTCACGCGGACGAAGTCGCAGGCAGAAGGTAGTAATATAAAAATAAAAACATGCTAACCAAATACCATGACAGAAACCTCGGCATAAAAGGGTCAGCTAATCTAAATCAAAATCACGACTTCGTGTCACTACAAACACACTGACTGAATACAAATACGTACTTATTCACTCTATGTACCACCAAACCAAGACTAATCATATGCCCAGCCTTTTCCCAACTATGTTGGGGCCAGCTTCCAGTCTAACCAAATGCAGCTGAATTTCAGTATTTTATATGGAGCGACTGCCTATATCTGACCTAGTAACTGGGTAACACGATACCCTTGGTAAGACTGGTTGCCAGACTTTCGGGCTTCTGACAACCCGTAATAACTATGAAAGGTCGAAATTAAATGAAATGAAATCGTTTATTCTGTAAATAGGATATCGGAATCACTTATAGGTACTCGTAATAGGTAATACGGGCTGGTGTCCGCAACTCCACGATAATACGCGTATTTTGCGTACGGATGTTTTTTCGATTATTCGATCCATCCCAGCTCCTCAAAGAAGGCCAGCAACGCCTTAGTGTTACTGACAATCTTTCGTAGGGTACCTGGGTTACCGAAGTACTTGGCCCTGTATGTGGTGACCACCAGGCAGTTTAGTAGCACATGAACTGCTGTCTCGTCGTCCTCCATGCATGCCCTGCACAGCGGACTGTCTGTGACTCCTATGGCAAAGAGGTGTTTATTAAATGACCCATGGCCAGTTATAGCTGCTGTAACTGTACGCAGCTGTTGTTTCGTTAGTCGGAGAATCTGTTTCGTGAGGCAGCAATCAATTGTGGGGAGAGCTACCTTAGCCTGCCTGCACTCACCTCGGAATCACATTTACACGTCATATAAAAAAAAAATAAGCAAGATGCAGTCGACATTTCCTATCTGACTACCCCTGAGAAGAAATGGCGAAACAAACTCATGGGTCAGTCTCTTTTAAAGTCCAGACATAACCTTGGTCAGATCATGTGAGGACCAAGTAGATCCGTGTCTGAAATTATCTTTTAAGGAAAGAATCACACAAATTTGAGTGGACCTGTCCAGTCAGTGCAAGCATTTGTCAGTAATCGTCTAGCTTAACTCAGGATTTAATGAGCTCAACAACTCGACGAACAATACCAAAGAAAGGACATTTGGGTAGGCCACATAAAGTACTCAAAATGCCAGAGCATCATTAAAACTAACTAGATCTACAAATGACATCCGGGACCAACGGCTTAACGTGCTTTCCAAGGCACGGAGGCGTCTTGGTATGTAAGATGGTCACCCATCCACGGACCAACCGTGGCAGGCGTAGCTTAACCTTATCTATTGACCCGTGCCGCTGTTATTACTTAGCGACAAGCCCCTCTAAACCAAGATTGATAATATAAAGAAATGGTTACATTATCCCCGTCTCGATTATTCTCAGTGGCCATGATCTGTCAGATCAGACTATGAATTGTGCTAGGGGTATAGATTTCATTACCAAATGAAATCTATACCTCTAGCACAATTCATAGTGTGGCGCCAATATTGTTCTCATTAGATACCTAAACAATTAATCTCGGTTTGAAAGGGAAACCAAGATTAATAATATAAAGAAATGGTGACATTATCCCCGTCTCAATCATTCTCAGTGGCCATGATCTTTCAGATACATGAGTTTGGTAACGAAATCTTATAACCCTAGCACAATTTATAGTGTGGCGCCAATATTGTTCTCATTAGATACCCAGACTGACATGTTTTGCGTACCCGAACAAAAATATTAAGGAAAAAGGCTAGGCAGATGATGATATGTACAGTGGCCAGTAACATCAAGCTACACGAGACCGTCAAATTTCTCCAAACAATTTTAAACTTTAAAATATTGATGATTAAGTTCAAAATCGAACAAGAAAAGACAGTTTGTGGTAACTTGATGTGTTGGCCACCGTATATAATACAATGGACGTAAGATTGAAAACACTGAAAGGTATCCAGCGACCGATATCGATATTCGATTAATACCGATATTTTAAAGTAATTACCAATATCAGTACGACATCTGGCATAAATACTCGTATTTTAAATCAGTAATTTGAGTATCGGTATAAAATATCGATAATTATATCGATACTTAGTACTGAGATCAGGCTACAATGTGACGTCATAGAATCTTTATTGATGATTCTTCAGTCGCGAATCATATTTTGATCAAGATACAACCTGACGCTGACCTGCAAATTGCAAAAACGCATAATATAATAACGGTATTACCCAAATACCGGTATTTATAGCGATATTTTGGTATCATGTATCCAAATTATATCGGTATTCAATCCCTGAAGCTATCACTGAAAAATTACGGGTCAAACTTAAAACTATGTTTTGAGAGCAAAACGGTACAGTATCAAGTCTTATTAAAACGTGTTCATGGAAAAAATGGCTCTAGAAATCGAGTTTGAAATGTTAACACCTAAAAAGCTCTCCGTTTTTGACTCAGTCATAGTCAACAGAAAGACAAACAACATGTTTTTACCGTACTAAAAAAGTCCTCGCAAACCGCGCCAGGGGTAAAAACTAGTTATAAATAAATCTGTAGGGTGCACGTGTCCTGTCATACATTGACAAATTTGTAGTTGGTTCGACCTTTTATATATCGTGACGAAGCTATAATAATATGATCAGTTGTGGTCTTAGTCCACACGGCTACAGATCAAGCTATACATTTCTAGTATAAACTGATCTCGCATTGTATAGGATTTCCGTTTAATGAGAGGTCAGCTTATTCTGGAAATGTTTAGCTTGATGTGTAGCCATGTGTACAAGGGTCCACTAGCGCCACTCCTTTAAAAAGTATTATCTCGTGACAGAGAAGGAATTATGAAAAACGGCTCAATTAGGAACCTCGGTAAGTGTGTTTAAAATTTTCTAATACCTTTTATAACGTTTCATATTGAGACAGGAAGCAACAAAATTCGATCTAATGAAAAGCGGCCACATTTTTGTAGATTGTATTTTGTTGCTTTGTCACTTTGTACAATGCGTAACTGAATTAATGCAACTTTATGATGGTAGTTTGTTCATAATCGTTTACCGAATCGATTTCTGTCATTTATAGGTCATTTATTATCCCAAAAATAATGAAAACCACGTAAATTACAGTCACACTTCCACTGTACAGTCAAAACTACTAGACCAATTAACGTGTACGACGGTGTGCGTGCGTAGATTTGTAATGTGACCACAATTTTCTGCCACAATCAGGATAACTAATTGAATAAATAAACAATGTTTTGTACATAATAGTACAAATTCAGTGCCTGTATTATGATTATAACATAATATTCTAATTGGGGTGTTTGGTAGTGTGCGTTAATACCGGGACATGTTGTATACGGTTGTTATAACTCCTGTAAACGCAAGGACAAGAAATGGTCACTCTGACGCTTATTCAAAAATGGAATGATGAATTACAACGACAATGACGTGAGAGCAGGAAAAGAGTGTTCCATTTTCAAAACAAAAACGTCTCTTTCATATTGATGGTTGGATGACGTTGTTTTGTAATTTCAATTGCAAATGAAAAATGTCGACGATTTTTTGTCCCAAGGTTTTTAACTTAATATTTAGACAAGTGTGAAATATCGGTTTGTTATTTAATTTAAGTTTATCACTTAACATAGAAAACATGTCATGTTTTATTAAAAGCAAAAACGGCGTAAAAAAACCTTTTTTTTTTTGTTTGTTTTTCTCTTAAAACCCTTTATCATGTAGCCACTTACAACCCTTCATGGGCGTGTTAGAGACAGTCCTCAGTTACTCGAATAAAGATACATGATGTGCTATATGGTTGACGTCTTTGTAAGCTAATACCTTCTTTGTTTTCTTTTCTGTGACATAATAAAGGGCGGGTTATATTTGGGACAACGGGAAACATGACATGAGTCAACGCTGTTTGCCTTGAATCAACAACAAGATGTTTTTTTTTTTTTTTTGGGTTACCAAAGTATACCGTTCTACTTTTTGTTTCCCTTCTAAAGAAAATTTCTAAAAAAGAAGGATGGTGGATGAAGGATTGTGAAATGGATACGAATTAAACGTTACAAAAAACTATATTCACGTCAGAATAAACGTTAATACGTAAACGTGAACGTATTCTAGCTAAAATATGTGAGTTTCTAAACGACTCGAAAACTTTTATAAAAATAATTTTCCGGTGTTAAACAAATTTATTCCATGTTGTAAGAGGGGCACATCTCGGTTCGTTTATAAATAGCGTGTATTGTATTCGAGAATTCTTCTTCATAAACATATTTTCTTGGTACACCGTTTGTCACTCTTGCTTGAGTAATGTAAGAACATTTTCTTTGTACATAATATGTCATCGTTCTACAAAAAGCTTCTATTATCCAAACACTTAACCCAAAGTTTAGGCTTAGACAAAACAAAAATGTTTTTGTTGTATTTGGGAGCAAAAGTGGCACATTCGTTAATTTCTGCCTTGGAATTCCATGTTTTAGATTTCGCCAAAATATAGTGCACTCTATTTGTATCTTTTAAATGAGTAGCTTGAGAATATTACTTGACTTCTTTCTCTAAAATATTAATGTCAAATACAAGACCTCTAACAAACCGAATATGCGAATTTTGTTGACCACATCATCAATAATGTCACATTTCAGGCCATTATGACATCCTGAATGTCTTCACGCCCCACGGGGCCAAGGCCTAGCCAGTCCAACAATAGAGGCATGTGATAATGTCAGGAAATAGCACATTGTACCGTGGACCTTCCTCATTAGTGGCTTTTTTGACGCCTCACATCAAAGGCCCCTATTGATTGCTTATCTATTGTATTGTACATAATATTTTCTCTATTTTGGCTTACCTACTCGTTTTCTATCTCTCAGATTGTGTATGTACGATTGTGTCCCGTGTCACGCTAAAGGAAATTGTGTTCAAAATTACTTATGTTGTTTCTAAAGCCTCAAAAATCCATTTTCAATCGACATCACAATACATATTTGGAAATCTTTTAACTCTGCGTAAGGTAGGAAAATCAATACCCCCGTAATCTCTACTTTATATATTTAATTTATTTATTTCATGCATAAAACGTGGTTCATAACTTAATGCCAAATGTCATTTATCTATTCAAAACTCGGATTCTGCACTGATGCACAAAACGATATTCTCGAATTGTTATCTCACGCAATAAGCCCCCTACATTCTGGTGAGACCCATCCCTACGCGGCTGGCGACTTACCGTACGTCTTCGGGTAGGTCAGGCTCCCGAGTCCCGGGCGAGAGAAACTGAAAGTACGCCAACCAGTTCAAGTGCAGACGCGGGCCGGGAGAGAAGTGGGGCGGGGGGCGTGACCCGGTCACAGCCCCGGGCCCAGCCAGGAGACTGCGATGTGTGTCACCAAATATTACGGATGACATTGCTAGAAAACCAGAAAAATCTAATTTGGAACACAGTTCCTACAATCACCGACGGCGACGCATAATTTGCAATAAATGAAAAAAAAAAGAAGAAAATAAGGCGCCATCTTGTAAAGTTCCTTTTTCAAAATAAAAATTTATGCTCAGAGCAAGCCGTAAAAAGTTTCCTATAATTGCCTGTCATGCCGCGTATTTATTTTGCATTGTCTGTGGTCGTCTTTTTAATGGAAATAAGTAATTAAGGACTTTGCTAATGTTTGCTTATGAACTCATCCAATTATTGTAAATTATATTTACGACGACAACTTTTAAGTTGGGATTATGCAAGATATTTGCTGGTCGGCTTGGATCTTGGATAGTAAATTCAGTACATTATGAAAGTTCGGTTTGGTCATTAAATAAATAGAAACAGCGATCGAAGAATGTCTTGTTTTAGATTAAATTTTATATTATTTGTAAAAGCATAATTTACATTATTATAAGATCCTTTGTAAGAAAAATATCAGTTTGTACACTATGTATGTACATTAGTAATTTTAAAAGCCAATTCTGTGTTATCAAATCTACCAAACAATTCAAATCCTTTATAGCAGTCTTTTTATAGAAGATCAATCAATTAATTAAGTCCATTACATGCTTGAATCGATTCACGATTGATCTTTAGTGTTTTGTTATTGTTTACAACTGATAATAATTGTTTACATGACCTCACAAATGACCCTTAATAACAACTTTTTTATTGTAAAACATAGGTTAATTGTTCAACTGTTAGATTAAGTACAATGGTACTGTTTTTACCATAATTTTTGTACTTCTAGCTTATCTCTCAGAATCATATTTTTTCCTATGCCTAGTTAAAAGTCGTCCACGCACCAAATTCAAACAAAAAAATAGAACAAAGTACCAGATAATGTTACGGATAATATTTTAATTACAGCACTCAACACCGTTCTAAATTACACTGTTAAGTTTTCGCTTATTACGCTTTTTTTGAGCGAACCTAAGTGAGCGAGAAACACGGATGGTGCGATCGTTACAAGAAAGATGTATTAAGGAAAATGGGAACCGTTAACTGGCCAAACGACTTCTCAGTATCGCTGAGTCAGACAGAAAGTCCCACCATTTTGGAACAAGAATGTGATATTTTGAAAAAAGAACTATAGGAAGAAGCGAAATATGCAATGAGGAAAGTACGGAGTTGAGTTTCTTGGAAATAAACTTCGTAATAAAATCGGATTAGTTTTTGTTCATATGAGACATCATCTGGCTAATCCTTCTCCGAAATATCCAAGGGCTAGTTTCCAATTTAACCGGATACAGCTAAATAACAATATTTTCACACGGAACGACTGCGTTTCGGATATCCACAACCCAGTTATTGGGTATAGTAACCGGCTTAAGTCGTGAGCACAAACTGACACCTGCGCAGTTGTACATTTTTAAGTCTCTTTAGCGGAATAAAGAAGCCGGGGGGCGCCGAGCTGCATGCGATTGGTTCTTCAATCGATACTCGTCGTCTATTGGACTCTCGCGTGTCATTTTTATTTAGCCGAAATTATACATGCGCGAGCTTGCCCCCACTACTCTCTGTGCTCATGACTCGTGCCGGTTATTATAACCCCTTGGTAAAACTGATTGTCAAACTTTCGGGCTTCAGAGTTCGCGTAACGACTGTCAAACGATCCACGATAAGATCATTATATCATTCTCATTGATAAATGCTAAAATATCATCTTATTTCAAAACACTTATGCACGTCAAAAAAAAAAAATTAAGATTTAAAAAATATTCCTAACCGATTACTTTGAGAAGAAACATTGAAACAAACCCAGAGATCACAGTCTCTTTTGAAGTCCAGACATGATCGTGGTCAGGCCATGTGAGGATGCTTGCAAGGATGATCATTTGAGGTCGATCGTAATATTAATTGTATACTAGCTTATGCCCGCGGCTCCTCCCGCACGGATGTCGGTTATCGCGTAAAAAGTAGCCTATATGTCCTTTTCCATATCCCAGGCTATATCTCTGCCAAATTTCATGACGATCGGTTCAACGGTTTAGGCGTGAAAACGTAACAGACAGATAGACAGAGTTACTTCCACATTTATAATATTAGTATGGAAGTGTGGCGGTATCAACAACGCCACATGCGAACTACGCATCAAAGACACAAATCCTGCATCGCACTATTAGAGTTTACCGCGCGGCTAGCGTTATATACAACATCCCGACATCAACCGTTGGGCAGTTGCCCACCAGATACAATACCCGTCTGGTCGGAGGATCCTCCCTTTACTATAGAGTATGAGTGAACTTTACACCCTGTTCCTCATACCTCTAAAGAAGTATGGATAATTGTGGTTTTTATTTGTTTTGGTTTGTTGATTTTCCTATTTATATTTTAGTGTTTAATTTTTTCTAATCCCCTGGTGGGACATATAAGTGTCCGTAGGTGTGTCTGTGGCATTACTTCGAGGCCCTATCAGAATGCCAGCGCTGCGGTTTTTTTTTAATTGTTTTTTTTATTTTTATTGTTTTTAATGTAAATTTGATTAGTTTTAAATGCTCCTTTTTTACTGTTTGTATTTCCTTTGCGTGTTCCAAATCAAATATTTTTCTTTCGTTTCTTTCCATGCAGGTCTGAGATGGTCTTTTGAGAAATGATCACATTGAAAATCTAAAATATTCTCCGTAACACTAAAGTCATTTAAACAGGGCCTCAAGTCTGCTATTACAATAGTGTCAGAATGGTCTCGCCATTGTGAGTATTTGACAGTGTTTGTATGGCAAATCTGTCAAAAACTCACAATGAAGAGACCATTCTGACACTATTGTAATAGCAGACTTGAGGCCCAGCTATAATTGCGGCGTACCGAATGACGAAGGATAAATCGAACAACTTGCCCTGAATTAACCTTTAATGGCTAGAAGAGACAGCGTAATTACAGTCGCGATCGGGATCCGAAGGAAATTAAGGGAACATTATTGTAAGTGCAAATTAGTTGTAATGACTTGATTACGTTCCCATTATGATGATGACAGGATTGGTAATGTTGCACTATTACTTGATAATAGAGGAAACGGTATTTAGTTGTATCATGGTTGGTTTGATTTTGCTTGCTCTGAAAATGTAAATACAGAATATTTTTGAGGCTGTGTGATTGATAAACAATTACATCCTAATTGGAATTCGATGACGTTTATATTATTATTCGGTGAAACGGCCGCAGAACATTTATTACGTTAGTAATAATACATAACAAAGACCAGCAAATAATTTATGTGGCTTGGTGCTAAAAGGGCCAAAGTACGTTTTTGTGAGAAATGGGATTTTACTGCCAAATTATTGATAAAGTGATATATTTATGTGTGCAAGGGCGTAAGTGTAACGACAATCTATCAAAATATAGTATGTTAAAAAGGCAATTGTGGTGTGTGTTTCCATACTGTTACATAAAAATTATTAAGTGTTAAAAGGGTAGTACTTAAGCCACCAGAAAATTATAAGAAACACTACGCTATTATTAGTCGGAACTAAAACGATCAAAGTTAACTTATGCCCTTTTTAATTTTATACATAATTTGGAACGTACATAGGATTCTTGTTAGTGCTAAAAAGGCTTAAGTAGCAAATATTTTCAAAACTACCAATTTTTTCTTGAATTTTAATTTAACATACAAATATGTATCAAATAACAGGAAGAGGTTTTTGTCATTCCACAATATACCATGTAAATAATTATTATCAATGCTGGTTTAATGTTCTAATGCTTGTTACTGAAAATAAGGATTATTGATATTGGCCTTTTTAGCACCAGGCCACATTTTATTTATACACTGTCTCTGGTCACCGGTGTCCAACCGTTATGGCGAAGCAATATGATCAATTTTATCGACAAATCCACCATAATAAGGCATTTTACCCTTACTGTTTAGAAATGGCGGCCATTTGTTTTTTTTTTTTTTTTAAACGTGTACGATTGGCTTAATTTATTTTGCAATATCTACCGATGTAGAGGTCGTACAGGCATGAAAAAGGTTTCGTTCGACAGTTAAAAAAGTAGGTAATAAGTTGACACCAAAAGGTTTAGCAAAAACTCCCATAAAAACCTTAAGAAAATAATTGAAACGTAAAAATGTTGAACAAAGGAGATGTTTCATTTTCGGCCATAAAGTGTACGGTAATGAAAAAAGAGGAAAAAAATCCACGAATGGAGGAAAAATATTATTTCCTGAATATTTTCCTGATTACTTCGGCACAAAAAATAAATAGTTTTTCAAATTATTGCCATATTATATATTAAAAAAGTAGACTGTTACCTTTTTTTTTACTTTTTAGATGCACCAAAATATTACCTAAAAAAGAATGCAAAATGCCTCATAATGGTGGATTTGTCGGTAAAATTGATCATATTGCCATAACGGGTCCGACACCGGTGACCAGACACTGTATAAATGCTGATGACGAGTAAAAAGCAGAATTTTGTGTTTGTCATTTTCCTACCATGAGCTCATTCAGGTTATTATGTTCAATTACATTCAATACATACTATGCAATATGCATTGAATTTAACTGAACATAATTTTTTATTACCATAAAACAGCAAAAGAATAAATTAAAGGAGGACATAAATTGCCCGATAATTAGATAGCTATTAATTAATTAGTAGGCCATTTTTTATTCAGCATTTAATTACTTCATTTGTATGAAATTATGAAAGCGTTTTTCTTTAAAACATAACATCACGCCTTGTTTCCCCAGAGGGGTAGGCAGAGGTGAAACTATTTATATTACATCCACCACATTTCGCCAGTTATATTTAAGAAAAACCCTTTTATAGGAAAACCCCATAATACTTTGCCCGACCTGGGAATCGAACCCAGGACCTTATTCTCAGTAGCGCTTGCGACCACTAGACCAACGAGGTTTTTCTTTAATATTCTTTGTACATGCATTAAGACGCAGATATATGCCAGTAACCTTGAGTGGTTAGCTTGCGTGTTTTTTACTGAGCTCACGCAACGCGTCGTACGTCCAGCCGGTTATAGGATTCGCCCATCCAGGAGCGCTGTCCAAAATAAGACGCATTATTAATTTAATATACATTAAAAAAAAAAATATCTTTAAAAAGGTGAAGGTTTCATAAAAATACGCTTGATAGATTTTGCGTGATTCTCAGTTTTTTTATCCGCGTTAGACATAATTTTACAAATTAATTTCACTAAGCAATTTATACATAATCTAAAATATTCATATATTAAATTATTAAGTTACCTATTAAGAAAATGCTCTACTTCTTAATAAAAAACAATATCCAAATCATTAACACTAGGTACTCGTTTAGACGTGATCTTCAGTATGAAATCATTAAAAGTCGGTTACTCGTATCGTCGCCTTAAATTGTGTAATCGCGATACATATCTGCAGTAATTTAACCCGACATGGCTTCATACAGCGTGTTTAATAAAAAGCGCACTGTATGAAAATGTTCTGAAGCTCACCTTTCGTTTAATGTGTAAATAAATTTTCCTCTTTATGGTGTTTTTGCAAATAGATTTAGGCGCGAAACACACGGCGGGGCGGGGCAGTCTTTTTGACCGCGAAGCAATAAAGACCGCGTCTGACCGTGGATTCCCGCGGCTGTCCTCACCGCGAACACAAAGGGATATGCCGCGCCGCCAATGCCCGCCGGGCACCGGCAGTGCAGTCTTTTTGCCCTCCATGTGCGTTGGTAGTATAGGATTCCCTTTGCGCTATCGTTCGCGGTCACATTGACCGCCCCGGCCCGCCCCGCCGTGTGTTTCGCGCCTTACAGTGCATAAATGGGAAAAAATGTGGCTCCGATTTTTAAATGCAAGTCGCAAGCCTAAAGTTAAATGTAAATTGTACGTAGTTAGATGAGTTAAATAGTGGATGGGTGACCATCTTTACATACCAAGACCCCTCTGAGCCTCGAAAAAGCATGTTAAGCCGTTGATCCCGGCTGTCATTCGTGGATATTTGACAGTCGTTACGGGTAATTAGAAGCCCGAAAGTCTGACAACCAGTCTTACCAAGGCGTATCGTGTTACCCAGTAACTGCAGGGTTGTGGAGGTCAGATAGGCCGCCGTTCCGTGTCAAATACTGATATTCAGGTCTATCCGATTAGACTGGAAGCCGACCCCAATATATATGATGAGATGAGTTTAATAATTAAACTTCTATTAGGCTAAATCGAGAACAACAGTAAACCAAAAACACAAACCTATTGTTTTGCTCATTTCTTGAATACTAAATGTTATCAATGAATCTTGTTAAGCAAAATATTATCAGTTTTTAAACTGTCATGGTCACTAACATTACTATTAACACAAAACGGGATATGGGTTTTTTCTGCTCATAAACACCCACCCGCAATGACTTCAGTTTATCCGTGATCATGGTGCTTGCAACAGCGCCGAAATATCGGGAACTCGTACCAAAATGTAAACATGGTAAATATCCCGTTTTGTGTTAATGGTAAAATATTATCAATCGCAGTGGAATGCTCATTCATAAAATGTTGAGTGTTCGTTTCATTGAAAGCTGTTATGTATATTTTATATTGTTCTTTTTTAACCCCTACTTTATCTGGAACGCTGTCGTCTCCCTCTTGGAGGTGGGCGTTAATAGCTGCGACACAGTTTTGTAACTGATGTAGTTATTTACGTACGCAATCAATTTGTAAAATATTTTTTGTTCCAATAAAGATTATTATTAAGCTATTGCATAGCTTTTATCGCGGGCCTTGAGCGCGGGGACCGAATCCAGAAATTCCGTAACGAAGAAAACCTCACGCTCCCCACTCCGACGGGCACGGAGGTGTGGCTTGAAGGCCGTGCATCGTCTAACGTCGTTTCAGTTCGGCAGTCTTCGACACGGCGTTGTGTGCGTGCGATTAGACGTATTGTACGACTCTCCGAAACTCGGTGGTGGATTTACCGCGCAACGCAACGCCATCTAGTAATCGCAGGTAGAATTAACTAAATAGAGGTGACATTGGCGTGGCTTGTGATTCGTAATCGAGACAAGCGTTGCTCTATTGGTGGTCTCAGTTGTGTTTTGTTGTCGGTTTTATCCACTAGATGGCAGGCATCGTAATTCAAAAGTTTTTGAAAGGTTGTTGAGGTATGTGAGCAATTTATTTATAAATCAATAATTTTACTCGTGTTTATGATTCTCCTAGCTAGAATTAACATTAAACATTAACGTTCTTCATAGCTTATAAAAACCACTTTTAAACGGTTCTCCAAAGTTCTGGGCCGATTATGGATTGACTTTACTTTCTTATCGGTCACCACGCTCAAAAAGTGTAACTTGAATTAATATCAAAGAAAAAGAAATACTGCATAAATAAAATAAATAAATAATTTTAATTGCATAAGTTGATACAAAATGCTATGCAATAGCTTTACCGCGGCAGTCCCCGAGTGCCACACGTCTTTTTATTTGTTGGTATACATTTTTGTATCTCGGCACTGATTTGCCGGTTTTATAGGGTAACACGGGCCAAAGCCAAGTGCTACCCCTGAGAGTATTAAACTAAGTGATAATTGATGATGATGATTGGCGTGATAATATTATGTTTTGCCTTTGTATTGCAGTGATGTATGATGTTTGCGTGTATGATATTTCTGCGTCATTGTCGTTTTGTAGAAATTTTCGGACAATTCTGCAAGTGTTCAGGATAGCAGCTTTCTGTAGGGTTTGGTTAAAAATATTGGTTAGGTACCCTGTGAAAAATTAAACTGGACTGACATTAACGGAAACATCCTATGTCCTTCTCCATATCCCAGGCTATATCTCTATGTAGCCTGGGATATGGAGAAGTACATAGGCAACTTTTTTACGCGATAACCGACATCTACGCGGGCGGAGCCGCGGGCAAAAGCTAGTACGTATATACAGTGGACCCCCGGTAATCCGACAAACGTTTTGCAGGGCAGTGTCGAACTATCGAATTTGTCGGATTGTAGAGTACTGCCTAAGACCCCTTATAGTCCGGAATTTTTTACAAAAGAGTACCTTGTAATCCGACAAATTACAGAATCAATAATAAGATTCTATATGTTATCTTTGAAGTACAAATCATACATATGTACTTCATTATGTATGTCGAATTTAGTAAATTAAACAACACAATAGAGAGCTTACGTTTAGTTACAAAATTAACGACATTAATGCTATCTATAGAATTAATGACGTCAATTTTGTTAACTTACAAAAAATAATAACGCGAAGAGCGAAGACTGTCAAAAAAATATTCAATAATAATATGTACAGACATGTCGGATTACAGGGGGCGCCGGATTAGACAGGGGCCGGATTACCGGGGGTCCACTGTATTTTATCTTCTCTCTTTTCCAGCTTTTGTTTCACTCAATTTGGAATTTTGGAAGAAGCCAAATTTCATGACGATCGGTTCAGCGGTTTAGGCGTGAAAACGTAACATACAGACAGACAGACAGACAGAGTTACTTTCAAATTTATAATATTAGTATGGATATCTAGCAGGATCTTAATAACAGGGTAAAAAGATGGGAAATCAAAAGGATTTCTTACGTAACAAAAAATGCAAAGCCCTTTATAAACGAACAAAGAATATAACTAACAAATACATATAACTTTAACAAAACATGCTGCAGTAGTTATCAAAGTGTTTCTCATACAAATCGTGATATATTGTGCAAGAGTGTAGCATTTCGTTGGCGAAGCACTGGAGCGCCCCACTTATGAGTTATTGTTAAAAATATTTAGTTTAGAATGTTGGTGGTCCATTTTACCTTCGGGAGTTTGTTGCAGGAAACAAGAGTTGCACGTTGTACTGGAATGTTTGCTTAAGGTGAAAGCGACAGGGTAACCCACGATGTATTTTTTTTTTTTTTTTGATCAAATTATTATTTGTGACCGTACCAAGTATGTACAGAATTAGGTATCTTATATGTATATAAAATTCTCGTTTCACAATGTTAGTAACCATACTCCTCCGAAATGGCTTGACCGATTTTTATGAAATTTTATATGTATATTCAGTAGGTCTGAGAATCGGCTACTATGTATTTTTTTTAAGTTTTAGGTAGGTAGGTAGGGTAGGGTAGGTAGGTAAGGCAGTTTAGGGTAGGGTAGGGTAGAGTAGGTAGGTAGGTAGGTAGGAGTAGGGTAGAGTAGTGGAGTTTATATTATAGCTTTTGACTGAACGAAGTCTGTCGAGTCAGCTAGTAATCAATACAACTATCTAAGACCAAGTTTGAATGACTATTTCATGAAATCATTACATTTGAGGGCAATTCTAACTTATGGAGTTGTATTGCTGATTCTAATGATTATAATTCTGTAAATCATACTTGTTACGGTTGCGAATCATATTTTGATCAACATACAACCTGCCATTAACCTGTAATTTGCAAAAAACTTAAGAATATTTGAATTTCGAGCGCTTTTTCCCTAAAGGTTTAATTTGACGGAATATAAATTGAAATTGTTAACAATAATATAACAACAATAAACATACTCAATTTGAATTAAGATTCGACATTTAAATAAACCTTTTTTACAGTCCGTTCAACCGATTTTGACTTCTATTGCGTTGGTGGCATGACAAATGGCAGCTGCGGTAAACAGTTGGTATTGTAACCACTTTTTTTGCTTTTAATGCCGTCCTTATGATTACGGAATAGAAGTCAAAATCGGTTGAACGGACTGTAAAAGAGGTTTTTTAAATGACTAATCTTATTTCAAATGGAGTATAGCGTAGCTTTTGCGGATCCATCAACCTTGTAAGTTTTGAAATATACATTGATATACTAACTACACTTATACATTTGTGAAGTTCGTATCCATATTCATAAACTTTGAGTCACATTGTGTGATTCACCGCCATCTTGACTTTAATGGTGGTATCGCGAAAAAACCTAATTTGGGAAAGGTGTCAAAAGGTTCACAGATGCAAACAAAAACAGCAAAATGATCATAAAACTGCAGAATTCCTTTGCTGCTCTAAAAAATACGAATGACGTCAGCTGCGTATCTTTTCATTCAAGTCGCAGATAGTACTGAACGAAACGTGAATTGTAATGATACTCGTAGGCAATGAGCCAGCTACGTGTCACTACTTACACACTTCTACAATCTCTCAAAGTCTAAATCTAATACGTCATCAGACAAAAAGTCGCATGAACGAACGCTAAGAAAATCGCATACTCCTCCCTGCTCCCGACCTCATTCGACATTCACTACTAGTCTTGCTACATCGAAAATAGAAAGGTCGAAAAAGTAAAAACGAAATCCATTACCGTTTTATCACAAAGCTGGCAGACGACGGCCAATCAAAAGTTTTAATGAAGCGCGTCCTTATCGAAGGCAACAGATACAGCGGGGTGCGTATCGATTGGGCTCCCGATGTAGGTCACAGGCTGCGGGTCAAAGGTCACGGGTAGGTCACCTCGTCCAGCCTCGTCAACGTAAATAGTCTGAAGCAGGGCTGCCACGCAATCGAATACCTTGCCGTGAGTGCATCCTTGGGAAAAGTTATGACCGTGTGATTTGATCTGTGAGGTGCATAATTGCATATTGTTGTGCAATAATGTATGCAAATTCATACACCTTAGTGTAACATTATGGAATATTTTCTGAACACTTAAATTAAAGAATTTGATTTGGATGCATTCCAATAACAACGGTAGCTAAAACATACAATTGTTTATATTCTTCTTCGCATCTTTTTCTTTTATATTATTTACTTATTGGAAAAAAGAAATAACGTAGGCACATAAGTTTTCTCTGTTTCCAGTAAATAGGACTAAGCGTTCCCACTTCGACTTTCAAATTAAATAATAATAATACTTACTTTAAAATTCTTAAATGCATTCATTCGCTCACTGCCATACAGCGAACCGCCGAAAGCGCTAGGTCAAAAACCTGAAATTTAGCACAACGGTTCACTATAATTATGTATACATATAACGAAAGTTAGCAGTAAGGAAGGATTTATGAATATTCATCTCCTAAATAAGGGATGAAAGTTTGTATGGAATTTCAGCATTTTCCCAATGGGAAATCCTATCAGGCGCAAGGCTTGTCAAAACATAAAATAAATAACCAATAATTAATACTCAATATCTTCTATATAAAATTAAAATAAAACTATATAATTTAGATCACTACGGACCCTGTAGGGCTCAGCAAAAGGGTAGGAGAGAGGAAGCCCTGTTTTAGGAGATCATTAAGTTGTCATAGTCGGAACAAGTTTAACTTAAATATAATAAAAGTCAGGAGATCGTGAATATGATACTAAACATTTCGCTTTTCTATTATTTATGTGTTATGATTAGAGATCGGATAATCGGATGCATATTTACCTAAAGTTGTTTTTAGCTATCAAAGTATGGAAGCGGCTTCATAAAATATTTTTATCGTAAAAAAAACCGTGATTCCAGGAACAACGGGAATGCGTAACTAGGCAAGTGTGTAATATGTAAACAGCTTAAAAAAATAAAATAAAAAAACCGTGTTTCTTGGATTGCATAACTATTATGATGCATATTTATCTAACATTGGGATTTTACCAACATTTGAAAGTAAGTAAATGTACCAGAAACATAATATATCAGAAACCTAAATTTGTAGATCCCCAGAACCGCGGGATTTTTTCGATACAAAAGCGCGTTCCATATTAGCCAACATCTCAACTGTAGGTGAATATGCATCTGAATATCCGATCTCTAGTTATGTTACACACCCACATTTTTATATGACTGATTATGCAACCAAAAATCTAGCCTATTTTCGACAACCCTGCTAAGTTCTCCCCACGACCCGCGTCTCGCCAAGGAGACTGGCATCTATACCTACGCCCTTTGTTTACCCCTGGCCGTAGCGATCGTAAAACGTTGGCACTATAAAAATACATTGTGTAATGTATGTCGCTGCAAATCTACAAACGGTGGTCAGTTTGAGGTCGTACGTGTTCATATGAAGACTATCTATGAGGAGTTGAAATAATGACAGTTAAACCAGGATTTTATTCATACCTTCAACACTGCAAGGTAAAACCACTAACCACACGGAAAGAAGAACAATCACAGAAGAACAATCACTAACCACACGAAAAGAAGAAAAAGTGGCATCTACCACTTCTTCTACTTTCCGTGTGGTGTCAGAGTTTTTATGCCGCCCATGGGCATTTGACTTGGCTACACATGCCGTCGAGGAATATCTCTCAGGCGGTAGTATCCTCGCGATGATTTCCTTCACCGTTTTTTAAGCAAGTGATAATATTATACAATACGCACATGAATCCGAAAAGTCAGAGGTGCTCAAACTCGAGACGTATGACTTGGCAGTCCGACGGTTACACCACTAGGCTATCACTGCTGTTTAGATGCTACTGACTTCTGTCTGGTCAATAAGTAATTGACCCGAAAGACAGTAGCATCTAGGTTTTTCTGTAATAATTAAAAATCTACCAATAAAAGTACGTACTTCAAATTCTTATTTATTTATAATCATATACAAGAACACATTGGACAGTGGCCCTCAAACTAGGCATTTGCCTGTATTTTGGGGGCCGGAATTGCGACATGATGATTACTGCATAATAGACATAAACTAAACTAAAATCAATCAAAATAAAACATTTAAAATATACATTGGCTTCAGCGTTAGATTAAACAAAGAAACTTGCACAGCAACATAAATTGAAACCAAGTCGTAAGCGCCTACGTTCAGCTAGAATGTAATATTAATTTATCAGCCACTTTATATAAACAGAAATGTGGAATTCCACCACAGAAATAAATAATAGACAAAGACATTACTGGGAATCAAAGGAAAACAGTATCAGATACTTGAATGCCCACGCGGTTTTATAGGTCATTCGGGAGAAATGGCCAAAAGTTATTACGAAATTGAGATTACTTTTGGCACACTTAGGTATTGGCCTGGATTGTGAACTACTAAACTTAACTTGTCAGCTCTGTCATGATGCGATCGATATAATAAAGTTTATCATCAGTATCAGCCCATAGCAGACTAGCAGTCCATTGCTGGACAAAGGCCTCTCCAATTGCACACCATTCAGCTCGATTCTCGGCAACTCTCATCCAGCTGCTACCAGCCACCCTGAAAAGATCGTCGCTCTACCTAGCCTGAGGGCGACCTACCTTACGTTATACAGGGTTATAAAGAAAGAAAGAAAAATATTTTAATTTTAAACCCGGACAGTAATACTCACATCATAAACAACTTTTGTTCTATGACTTTTTACAAAACATAATACATTTACAAAAACAAACCTTCAAGATTTCGTTATTCTATCTAACACATTTCAATTCTGTATTTTGTTGTGCCTACCTACGCCTCCCGTGCACTGTCGCCCCTGCCTTTTGCACTAGACACGGCAGTTTGTTTTGCTACGCGTAGAGTTCCTAACATTTAGGGCTGATTTTTCAATCGTCAGTTATGTTTTAATGGAGGAATAAATATGGCAGTTTGACAGCTTTTGCATAGAAAATATGTCAAAACGCCATTTTTATTCTTCAGATATAAGTTATCAGGTGATTGAAAAATCGGCCCTTAGAGCGTTGAATTTAAATATTTTTATTTATGTATGAAAATTTGATAAATTTAAATCTGATGAACTATTAAAAGTCATGTAAATACCAAAAATTGTTGTTTATGATGTTAGTAATATATATTCCTGAGAGGTTGTTAGTGTTTTACCAATAACCCTATATAATAAAACTTGTCACGATTTAATTCTATCGCAGTCTTTCGTTTCTTGCTATATATTGTAATTTTCCATTTATTTACCAGTTTACATGCTATCACTGACAAAAACAATGGCTTGAAACGAGGTTGGCATGGTAGTGCACACCTCTCTAAATTCATCACTTGATTAGAGCAGCATTTCCCAAAGTTATGGGTCGCGAACCACTGATGGGTCTGAAAATAAATATTTCGAGACCCACCCAACGGTGGATTTTGAACTATTTATTTTCAGCAACGATTAATATTAAAAATAAATACCGTAATAAATTGGACGTATCAAACTAATTGCGATTAAAAACGACTCAAATTAAAGTTGATGCTAAAGCTAAAAGGTGCTTCCACACCAAAGTTACTTTTTGTAGAGCAACATTTAGCAACATGATAACATTAAGTAACTTTCTTTAACTTTTAGTAAGTTTACTAAATAACTTTTTTTATCTGTTGCTAAAGGCCCACTTGCACCACGCTGGGTTATCATCATTAACTCAGAGTTAGATTTTAACTCCTGTCAGATTCATACCAGAACTGTCAGATTAACACTAGGTTAAGTCTTAATTCTAGGTTAAAATTTTGGTGCAAGCCCGCCTAACACTTTCAAACGTTGCTCCACAAAAAACAACTTTGATGTGGATGCTTATAATGATAAAAAATGGGAAAAAAAAACATCCTTCTCTTTAAAATAGCTCTCATTCTATTTAAGTTAGTCTTGAAATTTTAAATTGTAGCAGATTTTTTTCTTTCGTATTTTAACAGTCCTTCATTCATACAGTTATGCCCCTTTTTTTCTCCATGACAGAGGAGAGTTCCGAATTTGGATATTTTTTGTTACGTGGGTCGCGGTCCAGTGAACTTTAAGAACCATTGGATATTTCGGGCCAGCAATCTCGCCATTTGTTAGACAAGAGACTCGTATAAATAATCATACATACGGCAATCTTGATAAAAATAAACAAAGCTTTGCATCTGAAACCGTTTAGAAGTCTTCACCATCGCTTCTCTTTGAATTTTTCCCTCAAACATAAACTCAAATTATCCCACATCGCAGTCCTTATTTGTTAGATACCAAAGATACCAAATTATACACTGTCTAGTAAACAGACAATCACGTAATGTTTCACTCACTATTCATCTCAGAGCATGAACCAGTCATGGCAGACATCCCAGTACATCCTCGAAATAAGAAAACTCCGTGTAAATTTGTGTTGGTTATGTTAACAAGTTATGCACTTTCTCACGCTCGCCCGCTTTGAATGCACAAAGCCAATTTTCCACAAGAGCTAAAACAACACAAATTCAATTAGGGAAATGGTTTCTGTTTTGCGAAACAGGAGGTTGGAATTTATAGGGGTAATGTATATAGTGGTACTGAGTTCCAATCAACAGATTGAACCCGTTACACTGTTGGTAAACATAATGCATCAACTTCTGCAGACGGAAGAAAGCCTCGAGATTTATGTGTGGTAGTATTGCTTCCGGTGCTTTCAAATGATTGAATTACATTGAAACATGGTTGCCTGAATATAACTTTATAATTTATCGCGTTTTTCAAAAGGTTTATTGATGTTCTAACTGACAGTTTGAAGGACACTTCATCACTTCTTCCCATGACGCAATTGCCATCAACAATCCAACAAAATCTAAAGAATTTGCTTTATTAGCGAATGTGCTACCGTGAAACACGTTAATTATTCAAAATGGAGTATTTGCGTCACAAAGAAATACCAATGTTATGCAATATAGAGAATACGGGTGATAGTGAACAAAATATTAATAATGTTCGAAACTAGCTAGCCAGACACAACAATCCATTGACAAAACACGATCAAAGCTAGACGAAGTTGCTAAATTGAATGATCAATAATAGCTACCAGTCTAAAATACTAAGCTTAAAGCAATAAAACCGGACTTCACCTACACTAGGGCATGAACACACGTGCTGCGTCCAATATCGATCGGCTTCGTACTTTCATCGGCTTAACAATGTAGACCACGAAGGCAAAATGGCGGCTTCATCAAAAATGCGGGACACTTGACTGCATTGACGCCGCATCCAATGAATCTTGAACGTGTTTAATACATCGAAATTGCACAATTAAGGTGACGATATCCGACTTTTAATCATTTTATACTGAAAATCAAGTCTAAACGAGTAGTGTTAATGATTTGGAAAAATATATGTTAAATAAGAGCATTTTATTAATAACTTAATATGTGAATATTTTAGATTATGTTTACATTACATAGTGAAATTAATTTGTAAAGCTATATCTAACGCGGATAAATATCTGAGAATCAAGCAAAATCTATCAGGCGTATTTTTCTGAATCCTTCACCTTTTTAAAATTAATTTAATTATTGAACTTTTAGTATACGTGTTTTATTAAAATATATTTTGTTTTATGTATAATACACTAATAATGCGTCTTATTTGGAACAGCGCTCCTGGATGGGCGAGTCGTATTACTGGCTGGACGTACGACGCATTGCGTAAGCTTAGTACCTACAGAACACGCAAGCTAACCACTCAAGGTCACTGGCATATATCTGGGCCTTAAAACAAGGAAGTTAAATTGTGCATTGACGTAAGCAAAGAAAAGGAGACGGCTGAATCATGATACCATGTAACATGAGATTTTTTATTACAATTGCTTTGTTGCATCATCAGTAATTAGTATGCAGGGATATACACAGCAATAAAAATTATATGACGCGAACCTGAATAAATCGGTGTTAGCTTTTTTTATTTGGGTTCTGACACCATGACTATTTTTGAAATAAAGAACAGTTCTTTGGAGTCCCGTGTGCAAGAGCCCTAAACCTCGCAATTTTGTCACCGGAATTGCAAAATTGCTTATGACAAGACTATCGCAATCTCGAGTCGTTATTAGTAATGCTCATAATATTATGCATGGTTCCGTCACGTAACTACTCGACTAATCGTGAATTAGATATGATATAGACGAAGTACCATCTAGTTAGTTTTTACATTCACTTTGTCCTAAGTTGTGCAATGTGGTGTCGAAACCGGACACTTCTCGAGATAAATATGTCCCTTTGCTTGCACAAATAGTGTGGAATATTTGATGTGTGTTCTAGAGAGCATTTCGTAAAATTCCTTCAAAGGTATTAAAACAGTAAAGGCTCGTACAGACTAGTGCGATATCGCGGGCGCGACGCAACACTAGTAGCTCACTTTCTTTGTCGGTGCCTGTCGCGCCCGCGATATCGCGCGAGTCTGTACGAACCTTAACAACTAGAAAAGGAATAAAAGCAAGGAACTGCTAAAGTCAGTTTCATTGTCTATTATCTAGTTTATGTCTATGTAAGTAATTAGCTTCTAAAGCAAAATGTTGAAAAATAAAGAAGAATGAACAGCCAATGAAATAGATACGTTGCTTTACAAGTATTGTACCTACATATACAAGGATCATACTTTGAAAATTGCGAAAGTATAAATACGGTTTCGCAGGAAATTGGATACCATTCCGAGGTACCGAGAACAGTTGTCGAGGAAATCGAAAACCTGAAAGACTTGAGTGCCCTCGGACATAGTGCAATATTTATATCTTGACAAATACGTTTCTATACGAGAACCGGATTGGTAGCTTCATGCTAACGTACCTAAAGTAAGATGGTCTAAAATACATAGTCGACGTAAAGTAAGATTTAAAAGAAAGCTTTGAAAGAAAATACAAGAAAGATATAAATGTAACCGAAGACCAACATAAGCACGTAAGCCATTCGTATAAGCAATATTCACAGCGACACGCCGACGCCCCACAGCTACCCACCAGTTACGAGCAAGTGCAAAATACCCAGTTTCACTAGAACAAAATTATATATGCACTATTCAGACTGAGGTTCTAAGCACGTTGCAATTTGTTAGTAGGAACATGCAAGCAATTTGTTCCGAAATTGAACCACGTTCTACAAAGTTTTTGTTCTCTCAAACACAAAAATGTGCATTGTTACAATCGCCTGCACACATACATAGCTCCTGAAGCGGCTGCTACATTTGCGTTATTGTGGGCGCAGCCGGCAAGGCCTGAAATGAGGGCGCCGGATCGATACAGGCAGACTGGCAGACACAACAGAACGTTCGGCGGTCGCACTCAGTCTTATATTGCGTCTAGGACCTGCTCCCCCTTCTACCCCTCTCTACACATTAAGAGCCTTCAAAACAACCGATGCGATGTGATAACGACTATTTGGAGAACTAGAAATAACAGCTGCAACTGCACTGAAATGTATCCCGAAGGTGTAATGTTCTGTCCGTGTTGGAAATAGTTTTCAAGGTTTTGAAAGCAAAGATTCCAAATGTGTTCTGGTGGTCGTTCCGCTTTGTTTATGTATCGTAAGAAGACACGTTCTCTTATTTCTTTTTAGTGCTATCCCGACCTCGTAGCAGTCAGTTTAACCACGTCGGTAGCGAGTACCAATTTGATCCGGAACATGTATTCGGTTTCAAGGTTCAACTAGACTATAATACTGACATGTTTCTTTGTTTTTTTTTTTTTTTTTGTTTAACAGAGAATCGGACTTAGTAACACAAAAGGCAGTATGGCCAGCAATCTATTTAATGACATAACAACAATGAGTTTCTGGTAGTAAATTATTGTAGAAAACAACTTTACAAATACGTTATTATTTGTGGAGTATGAAGGCCTTAAGGTTAATGACCCCTTGCAGCCTCAAGGATGGAAGCGATTGCACACGCTGTGTTATTTACCTGTACTCTACGTATTGAATACAAATACGTGATGGCTCATTTTGAATATTCAATAAAATCTTCGATTCCGCTTACAAACACTTGCACTTAAAATATAAATAGAGTTTAGCATGAATCAGATCCTGCCAGGGTTGCGGGTTGTCCGAAAGGGATACCGTGGCTCTGACACACAGGCAACTGAAGGAACACGGATAGGTTTTAGTCATTAAAAGTCTGACACCTCCACCCGCTTCGCCCAGAGCAGGAGAAGTTATTGATAATTTGCCACCCAAAAAAAAGCTTGAAGCGGATATTGTAATTACAATGTAAGATGATTATCTAACGACACTGAAATATGTCTTTAAGTGCTCGGATTAATAATATCCGTGATAAAACAACTTTGATTAACAAACATTTTCCTGTGGGATTTCCGTAGTCAAAACTATAAATACAGAAATAGTTGTAGATTTGAACCTACCACAAGAGCTCGAAGCGAATCGTCTCTCAATAACAGACAACCACAATGCAGTGATCCATTCACCATCTTCATTCATTCATTTGTCAATTACATTATCAAGTGCAATAAAATTACTAATCAAGAAACAAATAACCGCATCTATGGGCTAGTGGTAAGACCACCTATCTCAGACCCAGAAATCCTGGGATTGGTTGATGGTAGGGCTTGCTCTAAGTCCGCCTGGTTAGCTACCACCATCTAATCTAAGTCTACCGCCATAACAACAAATTTTAACAGCTTTTAATTCGGCAGGTAGAGGTAAGATAGCCAGTTCCTCCGTGGTTGAGGATTCCGGGTGAAGCTCGCTTCCACCTTCGGCCTTATCATCACTTACTATCAGATGAGATGAAAGCTAAGAGCTTCCCTGTTATGGAATAAAACAAATAGAATCCAAAATCTTTTTTATGATAATAACTCATTCAATAAACTCTTGATGGTTAGTACTTACGAAAGTTCGGAAGTTACGCAAGTGAACGAAGCCAAATATTCAAATAGAAACAAGTTACTTTTATTTCCAGTTATAAGGAAACATTTGAATAAGAATTTCCTACAAACTATTGATATCGGTTCGATAGAATTGTTATTTCTGTAAATATTCCTTTATTACAAACATTAATAGCAGTTTTATTTGGCGAGATTGACAATAAAATATCTGCTTTATATCATAACTCGTTCCTAATGGTAATGTTACAATTCCGTACAATAAATTTTAACGTTAGTAACATTTCTGTTTTGTGTCTCCTGATTAATGGACGAATGTTTCTGTATTCTCTTTTATTAAATTCACTGGTAGCTGGGTATTTGCAAAAAGGTTCGTGAAAATCGCTGATGTTTTTGTGAAGTTACAGTGAGTTGTTTTCTGTTACCGGTTATATTTCTTTGTGTCTGAAACTTCGTGCTATATTTACTTCGGAATCAAGAACTATTTTATCTATATAGCCTGCCTTCAAAATGGCTCCTCGTAAAGCGAGTTGGCATGCATACAAAATCAAACTGCACAGTTTTGACAGTGTGATATCATATAGGCAATGCTTAAGGCCCAGATATATGCCAGTGACCTTGAGTGGTTAGCTTGCGTATTCTGTAGAGCTCACGCAACGCGTCGTACGTCCAGCCAGTAATAAACCTAGTAGCATTTTTGTTGGCGTTTGGTTGAGCCACATACCTCTGAAGGTGGCCCAACTAAATGCCAACGGAAAATGCTACTAGGGAACACTCGCCCATCCAGGAGTGCTTTCCCAAATAAGACGCATTATTAATTTATTATACATAAAACAAAAGGTACTTTAATAAAACACGTATACTAAAAGATCAATAATTAAATTATTTTTAAACAGGTGAAGGTTTCAAAAAAATACGCTTGATGGATTTTGCGTGATTCTGTTTTTTTATCTGAGTTAGACATAACTTTACAAATTAATTTCACTATGTTATATAAACATAATCTAAAATATTCATATATTAAGTTATACAGAAAACGCTCTAATTTAACATATATTTTTTTCAAATCATTAACACTACTCGTTTAGACATGATGTTCAGTATAAAATCATTAAAAGTCGGTTACCGTCGCCTTAAGAGTAAAACCATGCTGGTATCAAAACTAACAACTGCACATACGAATTGGCATTGCCTGCGAGCACCATTAACCTGATTCTCTTTGTTGACTTAAACAACGCGGGACGACTTGCAGCTGATACATTCTACGGCCTACTTTCAGACATACGGAAATTAAATCCCTGGTAGTAAGCACAAACAAATAACTTATCATGATCCATGTGTCTTATGTCTATGTAATAAACGAATAGTTTTGTTTGCACATAGCTTATTTAGAAGGGCCCGGAGGTCATGTGATTCCGTATTGTTCAAAAAATCGGTCTGATAAACCTGCTGATGAACTGGTCTGTTACAAAACTACGCTTGCTTATCTGCAATTAGTAAAATATAAAGGTATCAAGTATCCCCATTTCTTCTCGTGGGTGTCGTACGAGTATAAGGCGACTAAGGGACTTACTAGAGAATGGGCAGCAGCGTTCTCTATGCATTTTTAACACCATGCTGCGATCGCCAACCCGCCTGCCAAGCGTAGCGATTATGGCAAACCCACTCAATTGGGGGAGGCTTATGTCCAACAGTGGACGTCTTTCGGTTAATACGATACGATACGACAACCTGATACAGACCTGCAATTTACAAAAAAAAGTTAAAAAAATTGAATATCGCGGGCTACCCTGTATCATTCTGTCTCTGTGATATCCAAACGATTAAAAGAAATAGAACGATCTTTTAAATTTGACAGTGGACATCTTTCGGCTGAAATGATGATGATGATGAAAGGTATCAGTAAGATATAGGAAACTGGAACAAATGAAACAATCAGTATTTAATTTTCTTACTAAGATTTTGCTGTCTGACAATACAAAGCAGAAACAATGAATGGAGACACTGGATATAATGCTATCTATCTAGTGCAGTAGGTATCTAGATAAATTGCACATTTGGATGTGATCAGCTTACAGACGGGTATTATCGCGGCGCTCTGCATTTCTGTGCAATATCGCTGTAGCACGCTAAATAAGTTTACGTGTCTCTATCTATTTAAATTTAAAACGATATATTTCTGTCTTTAACTTAGAAAACAGAAACTATAATAAATAGCTAAAGTTGACATTTATGAATACGGTAAAAAGAAAACAGTTATTTAGTTGAAAAATGTCACAAAATATGACCTACTGAAGAGGCTTTATTGAACAGAGAGCACTAAGCTTGATGGATAGGCAGAAAAATATAAATACAGAAGCTGGAACATTTTTCAGGCTTGAAGATTTCTAAGCTCTTTAAAACATTAATTCTTCGGTTCAAATATATTTTATGCAATGTACAGTTTCGCAAATAACAATTTAACTCGCGCATGTCCTAATTGTTGATATACGGGTGTGGGTCGCAACAGCAGCCGTCATATCCCGTAACAATTCTTAATTAAATTTCTACGCAATAAATCAGCGTGCGGTGAAGTGGGCGTTTATTAATGGCGACCATGAAACGATGCACAAAGGACATCATCCGGATAATACGACATAATTACGATCAGCCGCGAATCTCAACCAAATAAGTCATAGCATAATCAGTCTATAATATTCTGCTGGGTCACAGGCCACCTCTCTGTGAGTGCGTCGTATATTCTCTAAGGCCGTAATCCACCAAGCAGGCCCAGTGTGAGTTGGTGCTGGAACATCCCAGTTATAATAACCGGCACAAGTCGTGAGCACAGATGGGCAGTATGTGCACTTTCGGCTAAATAAAAATGACACGCGAGAGTCCAATAGATGACGAGTATCGACTGACGAACCAATCGCATGCAGCTCGGCGCCAAAGAGACCTACAAATTTACTACTGCGCAGGTGTCAGTTGGTGCTCACGACTCATGCCGGTTACTATACCTCACGATGTTTTCCTTCATCGTTTTGAGAGCAGCAAACAAAAGAGAAACGCGAGATTTTTACGACACTTTTTACCGTCATTATTTTAAAGCGATTTAAGTGTCGTTGACTTATCGTACAGTCATGATCGTCATAACCAAAGAAGGGATTGCAAATATATATTTTTATAATTAAAATCAAATTGTTTAAGTGCTTTCTGCCCACCGCCTTATCCTTTATTCAAATTAAGGCCTTGCTGAATAGTATTATTACTTGAAAAACAATCCTCCTGTATAATAATTTTGCAAACTAATTGTATAAAGATGTCTGTAGGTAGATAAGTTATTGGAAAATACAAGGCCTTTTCAACGAGACGTTATTGTCATAAATATACAATATACCTATACATACTTTTTTGTAGATACTGAATATGGCATGCGTTAACTGCAAAAAAAATGACGCAATTTGTCATATTCACAAGGTCAAAATAACTCGCCTGGCAAGTTAGTTTTTAGTGCCTTCTTAGTGTTATACTTAAATAATCGTTTAGCACAATACTCTTTACCTATCATTACGCACAATAAACTGCCAAGGTAGAGAACCAATAAATAATGAAATAAAACACTCGAATAGAAACGAATATATCGTTCGCAAACAACTCGTATAAAGCTGAAAGCAATTTAGCATCGTAAAAATATTCTATTGAGCGAAATTTAAAGAGTTTCCAATAATATTCGTAGGGAATGCAGCTGAACATGAAATAGGAGTAAAACTATTATGCAAACAGTCTAACTTGAACGTACGAACAATTGGAACTTTATGTTAGAACTTGTAACTTTGTCGCTTGAGGGAGCGAATTTTGATGTTTCAGTGTCTAAACCCCCATCTTCCATCGTATGATATTATCTAGATTAAATTTTATTAGATTATCAAATAATATCTTTGTTTTTACCTAAAGAAAATCGAGTCGATTTTTTTGTTAAATGTGGAATAAATTGTTAATTAGGTACCGCTAACCACTTTTCAGGAAATCTTATATAGCCCTTAAAGAAGACTTCTACTTTCTGATCCTTATTTAAATCCCGGTTCATGCCAGCTTTATGGGTTACACTTCTTCATTACTCAAATCAAGGAATATTTAGTTTAAATTTTTTCATATCAGTCCCGTGTAAACCAGTTCTACTATATTCCTTTCTCTTCTAGATTGCAGTCTCAACATTGCACGATATTAAAAGGAAAACTACACTATATGTTATTCGAGTAAATTCTAGTTTAATCAACAAAAACTAGTAAATTGTACAGTTTGCGTGTGAAAACAACAAAATGAAATCTCAGTACGGTATCGTAGGACGCAAGGTCCCTCTGCCCTTGCATCAGGCTTGCACTTTGATTAGCCTTGGTTTTATCAAAGCATTACACCATAATGGGACTGTAGAATGTACTAGAAATTCTCTAGAGCTCCTTTGGAATAGAATAACTATTTGAGGAGGACGTGACAATGTTTTCGTTGGCAATTTTGCCATTGCGAGATTAGCGAAGATATTTTTGAGAATATTAATTTCGTTTTCGTTCAGACTATTGCATTTCATTTTTTTTTTCATTTTCTTAATATGGAGATCACAAAGTCATCAAAATTCTCTGTTTTTATGTCTTAATAAACGGTTTGTTTCTTATCTAAAATGAATCGTATGTATGTAATAATTAAATTATTTTAATGCCAAGAGTACAACGAAACAAATACAAAAAAAAATTGCACCTAAATCACCTTATTCTAACAATAATAACAATCTCAAAATACCAAAAAGATGCTCGGCGCGTGGACTCACCGCACGCGATTCTTATATTGAGCACTAGAAGATTTTTAGGTCTTTTGAGATTATTATTATTGGCAGAGTAAGGTGATTTTGGTGTTTTTTTTTTTTATATTTGCTTTATTGAACCTTTGGAATCAAAATAATCTAATTATTACATACATACGATGCATTGTTATTATGAAACAAACCATTTATTAAGAGATAAAAACAGAGAATTTTGATGACTTTGTGACCTCCAAAATAAGAAAATGAAAGATAATTAGAAAAAACTAATCAGCGCATTTTGAAGACGAGAATGTTCAACTAATTATGCGCTGAACAGATTTTGAAAATAATTCTAAATTACCCTAAAGTAGGAGCACAAACATACCTCGAAATGTTGTTGGGCATGGCAGAAAGAGCTGTATTCAACGCTTGATTTACCTAACATAATCCAAATCGATGTACTAAAAAAAAATTACTAGCTATTACTTATAATATGTTTATTTCTGTGCAATAATAATATTTCATGTTATTTCTTTAATTTGTGTAAAAAAAAAAATACAAAGTTGCGCAAATAACTCACCGCGAGTGAATTTTGCAAGACTGCAGCCTTAAACACAAAGCATCACCAGTCTCCACACATCAACAATTTCAGACACTAAAATAAAAATATTACGTACTTGTTTACCCTTTCCCGGGTATGCATAACGACCTCCGCACAGCCTTTATTTACAAAGAAATACAACCCATCACCAAGAATAGTTAACGTACACCTTTTAAGCTCAAAATAGCATCCCTTTATTAGCAGAACTGTCCACAAGTTTATCTTGTACAGCATCAGTACCAATAATCTTAAAGTATACAAACATCGAAGGTATGCAGATTTTAATCTTCGCGCTGTAACTAGAGAACAAAGAAAATAAAAGTACGTTGTATGACGACACACAAGCAGCCATTAACATGGGTATGGTAAAATTATAGTGTATTGAAGCTAACGATAAATATAAAATGTTCAGTAAGAAAATGTATGTAAAGGATTCCAATTCAAAACATGTAGAGGATAACTTTATGGACGCTCACTTCCTCGCACTCGATGATTTTAACGTTTCGTCAGAAGAAAACAAAGCAACTCGTACTTGAATAAGTAATATCGAAGGTAATACTTGATATCGAATTCCCCCTTTTTGTTCTACATTCGTTCTTATTATGTAATTTCCGGTTGTCGTGGGAACTGCGAATTTCATGAAGGCACGTGTCTTCTCTAAGTAAAAATGAAATGGGTTGGAGGCTTTTATCTCGGAAATAATGGCGAGGTTTGTAGCTTTTTAGTCGCCTGAGATGTTTCTCAAATTAAGACGGACGATACAACGGTTAGATGGGTCTTTCATAAATCTAATTTGATACTGGAGATACAAGCGAACTTTTGTTGTTTACTTTCTGGATCACTTGATTAATCATACTATGATTTTAATGTGTTCAAGGTAGCATTTTATGTAGTGGACCGCTTTTTTTCGGGAATTACTAACTTTTTCCTACTTACCATCAATTAGGATTTCATTTGTTTAATCTTCATTTCATTATTCCATACTAATCCCTACTAATATTATATATAAATGTGAAAGTAACTCTGTCTGTCTGTCTGTCTGTATGTTACCTTTTCACGCCTAAACCGCTGAACCGATCGTCATGAAATTTGGCAGAGATATAGCCTGGGTTATGGAGACGGACATAGGCTACTTTTTTACGCGATAACCGACATCTACGCGGGCGTAGCCGCGGGCAAAAGCTAGTAATTATATAAATGTGAAAGTAACTCTGTCTGTTTGACTGTATGTTACGTTTTCACGCCTAAACCGCTGAACCGATCGTCATGAAATTTGGCAGAGATATAGCCTGGGATATGGAGAAGGGACATAGGCTTTTTTACGCGATAACCGACATCTACGCGGGCGGAGCCGCGGGCAAAAGGTAATAATATTATAAATGCGAAAATAACTCTGTCTGTCTGTCACCTTTTCACGTGAAAATTCACTGAAACGACTGTAAAAAAAAAAACGTTTTTTACAGTTTTATCCATATTGGACATAGCTACTTTTCATCCTGGATCGCAGACGAAGTCCCGGGAAAAAGCTAGTCTCAAATACGTTTATGTACAAGGCCAATAGTATGTTAGTATGTACTAATATTAATCCTACCATCTATGTCCCCTTCTTATAATACGCCTCTGCAAACATTGTCGATAATCGAACAAAGGTAACTCATTGTATAAACTTTCATACAGGCTCCATATTAGCTTATCCATTTGCCACTTTCGAAATGTTTAACGAAGCTCTGTCAAACATAATCAAACTGGTCCCCCTCATAATAAATTGTGCCCATATTCGTTGGTACGGTCTAATAAAAGAATTGTGCCCATTGAGTCATGTTGGGCAATGTTTGACGCAACTAAATCGAGCAATACATCCACTAAGACATAATCTGATACCTTTGGCACATTGACATGATGCATTAGATTTCAAAAGCGCTTGTGACAACTGAACATCTGTAAATCTTTGTCAGTACCAAACATGTCTTTTGTCCTAAAATGGTTAGATAATTAATCTTGATCAATTGCGTAAAACCAGAACGAGTACAGTAACTACTTGTACGTAGATAGGGAGTCCAATTTATTTCCAAACTATGTTAATTAATAAGAAAACCGGAAACGATAGTACTTAGTTGAATTTATGTTCGCTAATGCTGGTCAAGCAGATAATTATTAACTCTGAAATGTTCTATTTAAAATCTCAGCATGTAGTGGAATCCTTTTCGTAAAAGAAGTGGTAGTGTGGCGGGCCATCGAGACGGTACGATGCGCCGATAAAATAGCTGCGTGATTTCCCCGCTCGGGATGCTGCAATCTTTTCATCTCTCCCCATCCGCCTGGATCGTCTCGTGTTCCAGCAAAAGACAGTAAACACACGGACTGTCATCTGGCGCGAATATCCGACGACTTTACATTCAGACTAAGTTTAGAAATCGCATTATTGAAGCACTCCCTCGCGGATATCAGTGCCAGTATTGCCAGTTTCAAATATCTTGAATAAGGCGAACAGATTTATATATTTATTGTTACTTGATACCTTATTTTCGAGCATTTTTATTGCTAGAAATTCGTTTCTTGTTCTCTATAGCCATTGCTGAAAAGCAATTCTCATTTCAAGCAGACAATAAAGTGAAAATGCAGTTTTGTTAGAGAGACGTCCCGATCCTTGATTCGTTCAATTGCACAAGAGTTCTGCATTCGTAATATAAAGTGGGTTGGTTGGGAATGTCGTTTAACTTCTTTATGTGATGAAAGTTCTCCTTGCCGAGTTGCTGTGGGTAAATGGCTGTCCGCTTCATTAAAATATATGTCGCAGAAAGAGCAATTTTTCCAATTCACCTGAATTCTCACAAATTCTTCTTAAAAACTGCGTAAAAATTTCGTATACATTTTTAGCGTTCCTAAGCAGTAAATAATGCGCGGTACTCGCTTTAAATTTCATTAATATTACGTAAAATGGCCCACAAACACGGCTATAAGTCCCGTGGGAACCATAACAATTTGCTCGCAATCACCTGAGCCCGGTGTCTGCCTACCATGCGCTCAACTCAATAATGCATGAAGCCCGTCAGTCGTCCGCTGCGCCGAACAGACTCTCTAATTACGGCGAACAACACAAACGGTTTATTCCCACCTCAGGGTACGGTTATCGAACCCTCCACCTAGAAATATTCTATGCCTACATAAATGTATATTATAACAAGGCCATTAGTCTACAGTGACGCAACAGCCACAGCACGCCGCTGGCGAGCCAGTGACCTCGCTCAATATATCACACGGCGCTGCTGGGGTCGCAACACTCGTAAATTCTATTTCCGCGTCATCGACAATTCTTTAATGCCTCAGCAGCGAACGAGGGCCACAAAGCTTTGCATATATATTGCGACAACCTGCATGAGTCAAATAGTCGGTGCGCGCCACGCCGGCTGCGACACTACATCAGTGCCATCGAGAACGGGCTGCATGCGTTCCGGAATGTTCTCAGGACGCCGTCGCGGCACGTCCTCGTTCGCTCCATAATACTTTTATGCTATAGTATATGCGCTGACCGCACCGAAGATACTTTATACGCGCGTTCTCCGCGTGAACCACCGAACCGCACCGGATTTATTTCACAGAATATTTTCTGAGCTTCAGCTCTCTTGCATAGTACCGTGCATAAATCAGACGATCGCAATCGCGATGACTAGCGACTCCTCGCGATGAATATTTTCTGAAAGGAAAATACAGAACCGAACGATTTCAGTTAGGAACGAGCTAGCACTTACATTCTTTCGATTGCTCTTCGCGTATTTTATTCTAAGGTTATCGTAATGACTCATAAAAGTTTATTACTCACGTCGTAAAAGTGAATCCTTCGTTGGATCTGAACTCTGAAGGTAGGATGCGATGAGGCGAGAACGTTGATGTTATGAGTGTGACACAAAGCTCACACCGCTGTGCCGATAGTTGGTGCCAACTGTCCAATAACGAAAAGATGCGATTTGTGAAAAATTAGGGAGTCCAACGCCACAGGATGCAATTTAGTTTAATGATTATAGTGGCGCCGCTGGTGCTTGCTTTTATTACTCTCGAAATGCATTTAATATGAATCATTCTACGTCTCAAATCTTATAGTTTACAAACTTTTATCTTTGAAGCAAACGATAAAGAATGAGAGCGAAAAATAAATGAGCTTGTGCTAAATACCAATTCTTGAGCAAAACGATAATTTTGCTCGTGCCTTAGCGGCTGCACTTCGTTAATGAAGCTGCCTTCTAAACCGACACACTTGCATTCGCTCTGATGAAGCGAAAGTGGTATATCAGGTCAGCCTCTAGATACCCGCTGATATTTATAGTATAAAAATTTAAAAATATCAACTTTCACTGGCTGCGTTGTTGCTGGAAAAACGAGCGCAAAAAGATGCAGCTGCGCACCGAAACGGTGTCAGTATTAACACTTTTATTTTTCCCGTGTTTAGAATACATTTGAGTATCATCTTCTATGGTGAGGTATTACGTATTGGATAGTAACATGGCGATTACGTTGTGTTTATGTCTGCGTGAAGAGGTACACAGTGAGAGAAAGCCCGGCGACATTGGGCCGGTATCGGCAGAAGTGGGTTGGTGCAGGCGGCGGCGGCGCGCGCGCAAGTAGGTGAGCGTGTCGAGGTCGTGACGTCACCCGCTTTCTCTGCGCGCGCGTTGTGCAACCGCGCCCGCGCCGCTGCTGTGGTGCTCACTGCAACCAAAGCCAGTGCACCCTCATATGTTTTATTTTGGAGATGAGACTGATACTCGGCAATCAATGATCATTGAAGAATTTTAAAACCAAAAGCCGCTCTCCTTAAGCAACTTCGATGAAATACACAATATCACCATGACAGTCCTACATAATCATGTCCGCAATGGGTCATTTCAATTATAATTTCCCAGGGTAAATCAAGACTTTACCTAACATAACTTATCACTTAATTGCTACACACATTCCTTAATTACCAAGATGTGGGTTAACTACTTGCTACGTCATTAAAGAAAGGAAAACCGAATCATTCAGCGATATCTCCACCACGGAGGCATTATTTTCATTTCTAATGAATTTTCCTTTTCTCAAACGTGTTTTCTTAGTTGTAGGTTGCTTTAACGTAATTGAATAGATACACTCGTTTGTATTACAGGTGTACCTGTAATACAAACGAGTGGTATCTATTCAATTACGTTAAAGGATTGCTTCGGAGATAATTTATTGATTAAGAAGAAACTAACTGTGATGGAACAAGTATCGTTAGTCTTATTATTAATCTTGTCAATTCAATATTATTCTTTACCTTCATTATGTTGAATTACATCATATTTTGGGGTAATTTACTGATCAATACTTGTTATGTTCGATTGATCAGAGTGGTCTCATATTAAATTGGGTTGGGTTTCTGATTTTGCAGTATTGGCAAAGTAGGTATTCAGTGTTATCCAAGGGTAAACTGTTACCGACCTGTACACACGACCACAAATCAAGCTATACATTTCCAGTTTAGGCTGATCTCGCATTGTATAGGATTTCCGTACAATGAGAGGTCAGCTTATACTGGATGTGGCCGTGTATACCAGTGTACCTATATTATCGAAAGTAGTAACAAAAGCCAATCAATCTGACTAGCCTTTTCCCAACTATGTTGAGGTTGGCTTCTAGTGTAACCGGATGCAGCTGAATACCGGTGTTTTACATGGAGCGACTGCCTATCTGACCTTCACAACCCAGTTACTGGGTAATACGATACCCCTTGATAGGACTGGTTGTCAGACTTTCGGGCTTCTGACGACCCGTAACGACTGTCAAAGATCCACGAATGACAGCCGAGACCAACGGCTTAACGTGCTTTTCGAGGCACAGATAGGTCTTGGTATGTAAAGATGGTCACCCATCCACGGACCAACCGCGGCAAGCGAAGCTTAACCTAATTGACCTATCCGTGCGGCTTTTATTACTTAGCCACAAGCCCTTCCTAAGGGTAGGGAAGGGTGTAACTAAAGCCATAGTTTGAAATTCCGACCGTATTATGAGATGTAGTTTGACCGATACCGCTGTACCGTGCGTTAGGTATATGAGCGGTGAGACGAGGGGCAGTGCAGGTCGCTCATTCGTCAATGCTCACAGCGTCCTGCCGCTCATTCGTCAACGCCGCCCCCCGCATCACCGCGTATTCCTAAGGCCTGGTATCGGTCAAACTATACTTATTCATATTTTAATGTTCAATAAGTTAACAGATCTTTGGTATTCCAACATTAGTGCCGTTAAAACCTGTGGTTCTTTAAGGCGGGGGAAAATTTGGTCCTCGTATGATATACCAAAACAAAATATTCTACGTTTGTTGACAATCAACGCAAAAAATACTCTATTCAGCAATCATGCTAAGTGAACTATGGGATCATCGTAAAACATTTATCTATTATTTTATTGCAATATGCAGATTTACTAAATTACATTTCACTCATCGCAGCGTCCGCTGTTCCACAGAAATGGTATGTTTTGCATATTCGCATTTTATGTTTAGCCGTAAAATGTTTAAAGTTACAAAGTTTATTGTGGAGACCATAAAATATGGACAATCATGCTTACATGTATAGATCACAAACACACTCCCTCACACACACATATAAACATGATTTATGGCTGAGTAAACAAGGCCCAACATCCGGATTAATTCATACTTAATCCAGGATTCGGTTGGACCGATTAGTCTTGAGAGAGGTCACACTTACATAAGCTTGTGGAGAACCGATAGGATAAAAAATAATCATGAACCAAAGTACAATACATTAC
This sequence comes from Dryobota labecula, assembly GCA_947523025.1. Lineage (NCBI taxonomy): Eukaryota > Metazoa > Arthropoda > Insecta > Lepidoptera > Noctuidae > Dryobota > Dryobota labecula. The sequence continues at coordinate 9,876,705 of OX383292.1, forward strand.
TCTATGACCCACAACTATAGGTAAGGAGGGGTACATAATTTAGATCCTTTCTGGGATTTCATTTAGAAAGAAGAAAGAAAAGAAAGAAAAAACGTTTATTTGCGGTAAACATGACGCAATAAAGAACATAAACACAAAAAATAATAATTTGAGAACTATTGCGGATAGTTAATGCTATCCGCAAAGGTGTTTTCTCGCCGTCCCCATCACCCGTGGTTTATGTTATATATTATTAATGGTAATTCACATAAATTGGCGAAACGACAGGTTCCATTTTCTTTTAAGTACTGATTCTTTCATTATTATTTCTAAAATCAGTACTTAAAAGAAAATGGCACCTTTAGTTTCGCCATTTTATGTGAATTACCATTAATGGGGACATGGCGGTGGAAACAGCGGGAATGCACCCCCGCAAACGGACCTCCCGCAACACTGACATTTTTTCTTTTTTTGAGATTTAACGAGTGAGCACTGTCGCTGACTACTATTAGTCCATTTACGGATACACTAAGTCTGACTATCTGACCAGATGTATGATCAAGAGAGAGAGAAAAAGACAATGTAAGAATGCAAATGCGATGCAATAACATTGAACGAAAATGAGTGTGCGGAAAATTCATAAAACTTGTTCCAGGAAATACGTGTTGTTGAAAAAGCCTTAAAAGTTTGTGAAATAAATGTGTGTCATTTAGAATCTCCATTACATGTGCGATGTTTATATGGAGATTTTTTTCTTTATTTTTACAATTTATGAGTACATTATGAACGGCCAAAGTTCAGGTAAAATGTGTGCAAAAAGCAAATTTTTGGAGGCTTATACTGAATTTATTTCTCCATTTTTTTTTTTTTTTTGCTTTCATAGAAACCTAGATAAAGTGCACATGATAACAAATAGTACAAAATTTTCATTGAAAGATGTATTCCAACGCCATAATCACGTACGAGCGTTTGTATGAAAAGTATGACGGGTTGGCCGCTCTTAATATAAAAGTAATATTCTAATGACGTCATGACTTTTATTTGTATTCGATCCAAATAAAAGCTGTTTATCAGATTGATACGAAACGGCTATCGGATTATTTATGATGCTATCCATAGAAATTAAATTACCACGGGAAATAAGTAGGGTCAATGACCTGAAAAAGTATTCGTGTCATGAATAGAAACAGTAAATTTGGAAGAGCGTCTAACAAATTATATAATAGTCTAAACATCTTAGAATATGTAAGACGTGTTATTTAAATGATCTAGATGATATTTTAATGTTTTTGCAAATTTCAAAATACATGTATTAGACATAATTAGGTACATAAATCGTATCACAAATTATACCACCGCAAAGTAGTTCTTTATTGTTAATTTTAAAAGATCTGAAGTTTCAGGTGGTGATACAAAATAATAGAGAATACAAAAGCACTTCTACATAAAACATTTAAAAAAATCATCAAAGAAAAATCTAGTCAATAATCGTAAAAAAATGGGAAAACTAAGTAGAAAAACATAATGTCTTTTTCAGGAATAAAACACATAGATAATAAAACACATAGATAATAAAACTGTCTAAAAAGAACCTCACCCACATCACAAAGATGTTCGACAGACACCTCATTTATCAAAATCGATCAAGCAGTTTCGACACTTTCAGTGAACATACATATGAACAACATATACATAGACTGTGAAGATATAATAAGGGTTATGAACCCATTCTTTGCCTTTGTCATGTAAAACAAGCTAAGGAAATTCGAGAAAACAAATCGGAAAAACGACAGTACCAAAATACAACTACACATAAACCCATGTATCCATTTTACGATCTACACAATGCACAAGCAATTGTTAACATCCCGGGATTGGCGTCATCCCGGAGCGATCCCGGCTAATCCCGGGACGCTGCGGTTTATTACCGCGATCGTCTGATACACCAACTAGATTTACTATCTAGTTTGCTGAAATTTAATCTCGCTGTCCAAGGAGAATGGTGCAGTGTTGGCCAGAGCTAATAATTAGAATTAACCGTAATTGTGACAATGAATGAGTTTACATACCTATGTTAATCAGAAAGGGTTATTAGTTCAAAACTAAGTTCAGAAGTGTAGAAATCCAGATGATGATATTGAGGCATTAGGTACTTTGAACAGCAATAAGAGACAAACATCCTTTTCTAAAAAAAAAAACTGCAGGTCAGACGATGATAATAATCGCTTTAGGAAAAACCAATTTCAAAATGAAAAATGCAAAGACAAAAACTTAGGATTTCAGCGTTCAATGTATGAAAAACTTTTATAGTAGGTTCACAAAAATAAAACGTCAATTGACTATAATTCAAAATTCAAATTCTTTATTTCAAACACGAGTCCATATTGTGAGTATCACAAAATAACTTAATAACTAGTGTTAGTAATAATTAGTATTAGTATAGATAATAGTTCAAATATCATCTATAATGAAGCGTTGTCTTATTCACAAACACCGTCGATCCCTTGCTATCCTTCCTCCGACTCTGCCCTAAGCCGAGGTTTGTACCCCACAGGGGGTGCCCTTAGCGCGCAGTCGTTTAAGATTTTATGCCCTGGCTGGAGCTGGCTTTAAGTTTTTAGGAGCTTAAGGTAATCACAGGAAAGTCCGGTTAAAAAGTCTCAACTTCTCATGGTTAACTCTGAGATACACTAGCAAAAAAAAAATATATTATCAGTACAAAACTTGAAATATTCAGTTTTTAGAACATTGAAACGTAGTATCATTCATTTGGCGCCCCTAATTATGAAGCTGGTAGATTATTTAATAAGACAAGTCCTTAATAGATGATGTTTTATTTGTGTCTGTAGATTTTCTATAAATATACTCGAATAGGACAGAATTTCATACAATTTTATTCTCTCTACGATTTTGTTCGTGCTTGTATAAAGCTCTAGGTGTTGTTTTTGTGAAATGGCATCTCGTAAGTCAGCCTAGGAGATTGTCGGCTGCTTAATTGAACCTTCCTGTGGGTGCCTCAAAAATTAAGGCCTCCAGGCAAGGCATAAAACTTAAAAACTAAAGGTCTAGGTCACACGTCATTTCTCTAAAGCTTTGGCTGCCTCACGAAAGCGATACCGCCATATTATAACGGCCGTCATAAAAATCTGTCATTTTCACCAGTATTTGCCATTATTTATTTATTTATTTATTTAAACTTCTCACACACAATATGGTACAAAGGCGGACTTAATGCCATAGGCATTCTCTACCAGTCAACCAAGGGTAGTGAAGAGATAAGATGGCAGGTGCTCTATTTAATAGGGAGGAGAGGAGATAATAATAATAATAAAACATCTCTCGAGGCTTTCGTTAGGCGGTTGGATCAAGGGCCTGATTCAGAAGGCAGTACTCCTTGATACGGCTCGCATTGTGAGGAGGTTCCTGTCTCTGCAGCCCTAACCACCGGTAGCCTAGACACCGGCGGACCACTATATTTTATATTTTTAAATGTTTTTTTATATATTTTTAAGAAATATTTAAAAATGTATTTGATATGGATAAAAAATAAATAAACGTCATAATAATAATAATAAAAATATTAAAAAGATAACAAATAAAATAGATACACAAGTACATAAATATGTTGGAAACTAAGCCATTAAGAGCGTTCATCCCACGCGGGCTGGCAACCTCGCATTTCTAGAGGATTTTCGTGATTATTTTATTAGATTTAAATCAAAGTACAATTTTTTTCAGCCCAGCACTAGGTCTTTGGTATTTATAAGTATGCGTTTTATTTTTTTACATATATTTTGGTATTTCACTCATCAAAGTTTACAAATTATCAATTATTTCCTATTTGCAGTATTACGACTAAATATTAGTATTTAGAATATTTGAATATTAGTTTTATTTTTTATGTTAAAAATAATTACAAAAAAAAAACAACGATCTAGTGTTTGGCTCAAAAAAAATTATACTTTGATTTAGAAGTAATAAAATAATCACGAAAAACCTCTAAACATGAGACATGAGAGAGTGTCCATGGAGTTTCTTGTCCGTTCTTCTCCATAGGAACCTACTACGCTTTGGAATGGGCAACTAGCTTCATCTTTCTGACTGACCGACCCCTTGACAATTCAAAAGTGCCTGTAATTGGTTTATTTGAAATAAATGCTTTGAGTTTGAGTTTGACATTGCCAGCCCGCGCGGATGGACGCTCTTAAGGTAAAAACGTCTTTCACAGCGAGGGTACCCTTCGGCCTACGTAGCTCTTTAAAATACTTATATCTCATTGAGAATTATTACCATTTTGTACCTAATATTTTTTTTTTCTTTGTCATAGAATATTATTTCTTGGTAAAACTTATTTCAGGCTCCCAATTAGAATGTTATACTGCAGTATTCGCCTACAGAGTTCAATAAAACGACTTCTCAAGATGTCTGTGATAGATTTTCTGAATATTTTATTCATATCTTTATTTCTATTGAAATGAGTTTTCAGAAATGTAATTTTATTTATATTAAGGTTATTGAGGGCAGGTAAGCACGTTGACACTATATTCGATTTGCCGAAAAATTATGATTCTCAATATAATAGAAAACTAGCTTTTGCCCGCGGCTCCGCCCGCGTGGATATCGGTTATCGCGTAAAAAAGTAGCCTATGTCCTTCTCCATATCCCAGGCTATATCTCTGCCAAATTTCATGACGATCGGTTCAGTTTAGGCGAGAAAACGTAACATACAGACAGACAGAGTTACTTTCACATTTATGATATTAGTATGGATTCACGGTATGAAGTAACACTAGGAATGTTTCAGTAGTTGTAGTTAAGTCCATTATTATTATGGGGGCAATATCTGTATTTAGTATTTGCAATTGCTATTAGTTCTAGATTAGAAGTTATTTTATGATTATTACTCTTCCGTGTCCCATTTAGTTATTACTATTAGTATCTGTAATGCCACTTCGTTCGTTCTGAGTTGAAATGAATACCATTTGACCAACAACTTTATAGACCACTAATAATATATGGACATTTAAAACTGAAAGCATAATATTTCACTCTACGTTTTCAATGGTTAGATACACAATTCGTTTATGTGAAAAGTTCTATCTGGCAATGGTGCCGATTCCCTTGTTCACAAAGTAAACTAAATTTAAGTTCAGTGCATCTTTTTCTTTCTATTTCATTAAAAAAAAGGACAGAAGATAAATTTTAGTTTAGTCCTGTCAAATTAATCAGCGCCTGTCACTACTTCATACAAGTTTAGACGTGATTAAAAATTTGCCGACTAAAATTACGTCAATTTACGTCAAGCGCTGATTAATTTGACAGGACTAAACTAAAATTTATCTTCTGTCCTTTTCTTAATGAAATAGAAAGAAAAAGATGCACTGAACTTAAATTTAGTTTAGTTTGTGAACAAGGGAATCGGCACCAATAACATTTTTTCTTACCGAGAATAAATCTGAATGACATTTACGTAATATTCAGTCATAGCTAGAGATCGGATATTCGGATGCATATTCGCCTAAAGTTGAGATGTTTGCTATTATGGAAAGCGCTTTTGTATCGAATAAATCCCGCGGTTCCAGTGTTTTATTTTTATTTTAACTAACCCACACCACCCCTATTCTTACACCCTACATACACATATTTGCATAAGGGGTTAAAATAATTTTAAATAAATATGCATCTGAATAGTTATGCAATCCAAGAATCTCGGGTATTTTTTTAAAAATTCGGTATTCCTGGCATCACGGGACATTTTCTTAAAAAATATATTTTAAGAAGCTGCTTCCATACTTTCATAGCTAAAAATTAACTTTAGGTAAATATGCATCCGAATATCCGATCTCTAGTCATAACTGAAACATGCCTGAAACCTACTGAAACTTGGTGGGGCGGTGTCTAGTTATTTGAATATTATATAATGTGTAAATAAACTGTTGGTGGGTTTTGTTATTTTAGGCAGAGGATGAAACTAAAGTTTCCACATGTTTACGGTTTAGTCTCATCTCTTCCCCTTCCCGTCTCTTCCCTTATGCGTTTACCCACAAAAATTTCCCACCTCTTCTATAAACGCATAGGGAAAGAGATGGGAAGGGAAAGAGATAGGACTAAACCATGTTTAGAACTCAACTTTGGTTGTCATTTCCCGATATGTCTATACTTCTAATTCATTGAAGTATAGACATATCGGGAAATGCCGCACTAATGTGACAGTTCCATGTTATTCCGTCTCCTTCTACTTGTATCTCGAAATAAAGGACAGCAATAATATCTTCCGACAAATCTCGCATGTAACTGCGTACTCTCTTAAACAATCAGAGGTCTACTGTTCGTCGGAACTTTCTATTCACCTTCAAATCCCTTTGTTGCCAAACCGCGGCTTGTTTATCTGTGATGAGATCAAAGATTACAGCGGCCATGGGAACTATACTCGTTCGGTCATTCAATTGTATACTCTTAAAATACAACCGCTACATAAGATAAGATGCAAAGTTATGTTTGTTCTTTCGTTTTGTAGGAATATCGCTAATTGATCTGATATTGATATTTAGTATTTTGATTTTGAGTATAATTACTGGTAGATACTCGTATAAAGATTGTGAATTTAAATCAAATGCTAATGTAAGCTTGGAGTGTCATCGTTAACAAAAGGCATTGAAAGTTCTGCCAACATAAATACTCATTTTTGGCAACAAATTGTTGCTCAATGTAAACAAAAAAAAAAAAAAGTCATAGCTATAATAATATCAATCAGAACCCTAAAACAATTAGCAGACCAAACTTTCTTGTTAGAAGTCAAGTCTCCTAACCTACTGCAGAAAAGTATATTCCGTTGCATTTTGGGTTCTGTATCAAGTTTCAAGTCATCTCTTTAAAGCCATCCTTATCCTACAACGTCTAACGAAAATTAACCTTCCTATACCTGCGCCAAATTCTGTGACACCTATCCAAACCCCCTAATACCAAACCGTAAGTTTGGAAGTCAATTTCAGAAAATTAAAAAAAAAATTGAGAGATTATGTTTAAAAAAACTCCGGAATATCATGAACAAGATAAACCCAATTTATTTATAACTAACCATTTATTTACTGAGGAACAGTCTCTTTCATTTCAGTCTCTGAAAAATAGTAAGATTTTCTTAAGAGATAACAAAATATTAGCAAAAATATAATTTTCTTCTAACAATCAAAAGCAAACTTACAAATCTAAAAGAGAACCTCATGAGGAACATTAAACACAATACATTTAAGGCAGAAGTGTCATCATTTCAGCTCCGTACATTTTGTACTGAGCTGAAATAAAAATAAACCCTAGATCCTATACCCGCATCGGTCCCACAGAAAATTTTTCGCTAAATACGGCCACACGTGCGACTTGCACTAACGCACTTTGCTCTAGAATAAACGGTGTAACGAATGTAGGCAGCTAACCGAAAATACAAAATGCCAGCATTAATGAAAAAAGAAAGATCACGAAAGAGTATTTTTTTCGGTCTTACAGACCAATGCGCGAGTATAGGAAGGTTAAATAACTCCACCTTTCTTTTGTTCCAGAAGTGTGGAGTGCGGGCGGCGGGGCCGGCGGCGGAGGAACAGCATGCGGTAGCAGCGGCATGGACCTGAAGCACGAGGTGGCGTACCGCGGTGTGTTGCCGGGCGCGGTCAAGGCCGAGCCGGGGGTCAGCCACAACGGCCACCAGGCAAACGGCCACGTGCGCGACTGGATGGCCGGCGGCGCGGGCGCCGGCTCGCCCTCGCCCGGTCCGCCGGTGCAGCCGCAGCCTAACGGGTATTCCTCGCCATTGTCATCAGGCAGCTACGGGCCGTACAGTCCTAATGGAAAGATAGGTGAGTGTCTTATTTTATTTTTTTGACTTGCCTTTGCCTACTACCTATCTCACCTTATGATTAGCGGCAGGGTTGGGAAAAAAACAGTTATTTTCCAAAAATAACAAAACTTCAAGTTTTATTCAAAAAACAAAACTAACGTGTTTTGAATCAATTGCTACGGAAATGTTTTAATTGACTCGTATTAACACGTTTTAAACATTGTATAAACACTTTTAATATTAAATTGTTTCATTATTATGGTGGGAGGTACAAAACTAGGACTACGCAGGACTGGCAGTTCTGTGGAGTACTGTCAAAGCAGATCCTTTATTCGTCCGGAGGCCCTGGTGTGAGTTTATTTTAACCATCTCGACTTTACGTATCAACCGCGTTCAGCACTCCGATTGGTGAAGCGCTAATCAGAGGCCAATCGTTGCGCTGAACGCGGTCGATGCGTTAAGTCGAGATGGTTAAAATAAACTCACACTAGGGCCTCTGTAAACATTATTTCTTTCGGAGCGAATATCAAACTAAACTAATAACAAAATCTGTCGGATTAGATAACACTAGCTAGATCAAAGATAAGTAAACAAACTCAATCAGTCCCCACACCACTACGAGTACACTGGCATAAACACGACACTACAATAAACAATAGCAAAAAGCGAGAGAATACCGTAGACCGCAGTCTGGAATATCCCCGAGCTCAAACTTCAATTCACATCCCAAGTAAACACTTGGGATGTGAACCACAACTCACCTCAAAATTATAATGTTGTCCTCAAAAAGTTGTGAAAATACCAACAATTATTAACTGTATGAAATAAAACATTAATATGTTTTTTTAAATATGTTTTAAACACGTTTAAAACATAATGTTTTAAAACACCTTTTAAACGGGTTTGTATTTTTCCCAGTGTTTTAAATAGTATTTAAAACTAAAGTTTTAAACATGGCCAACCCTGGTTAGCCGTGCACGATGGTGCGCGTGATTGAAAATATTTTTAGCTTTTAATGAATCAGTCAACTAGTCAGTCATTCTTCAGGAAAGCGATGGAAGAGGATCTTCCTTCTATACGAATAATATCCATAACCATATATAGAAAACCGACTCAAATCGTTCTTGATCATGTCTATCACGCTAGAGTATCAAAAGACTTATTAATTCAGATAATATAACAAAGACAGTTCAAGCTAATTCTATTTCTAGGCACTTTTTAATTAAATTGGTTCTAGATAACGTAGGTACTTAATGTCTGAACGAGATTATATTTTAATGTTAATAGTAGACGTATAATGATAAAGACAGGGAAAACAATTTGATTCACTACTTTACACACTTCACTCGTGTTAATTTAGTAAGATACGCAATTTGACATTCTCTCGTAAACAACTGATTAAAGTTATCTTTAACCTTGAAGAAGTTTAGAGACTCCAAAATGTAGGTAGGAACACTAAACGTTTCTTTAAGGAGGAAATATACACTCGAAAATGTACTCGAATAAAAACCATCAGAGAATCACGCCAAAGATCATTACTGTCAAGAGGATAAAACTGCAGCTTCCTTCTTACATCAATTTTAATATCGTTCCTCTTATAAGAAGTTGAGTAACCTCGTCGAACAACAAACGCCTACTCTTTTATATAGTGTTAATGATGATTAGTAACTTATACCAACCCTTATAACCACTACTTACAAGCATCACATCACACATGTGACATCACAGCGTTCCCTATCAGAATACCAGCGTTGCGCTAAATATTTTTTAAATATCGCAGCTTTATACTGAGATATGAGCCTTTTTGGGGTCGCACAGGTCTTTATTTCTTTGTTTATTCGAACAAATATCGTCAATTTTGTTGGTTTTAGTGCACCTTTTTACCACTTATATTTGCTATGCGTGCCCCAAATATTTTCTTAAAGACTCTTCTCCCATATTCACCATACTAACAAAGGATTATCACATGGAACTATTTTCCGATCTTCTCCTAACAAAAACTGCAGCATGCTAAATACTACCAAGCGCTTATAACCAAGACTGACACTAATTGTCGCTCCCCATTACCCATGAATCCTCACAAGCATAAATTAACGCTTGTATACATAATAAAACACATGTCATTTCTTAACAAACAATGTCAACTCTCGACCCAGTTTTCATAATGTGACCGAACGTAATTGTGTAACAGCAGGGAACTAAGTGAAGAACCGTAATCCTGCATTGAATGAGTGGCCTACATGCGTAACAAAGAACTATAGTGGACTTGTGTAGTCCGTTTCCCAACAACCTTCGGCTATTAATGATACGCTAGGGCAGTAGGAAATGTGGTGCACTTTTACTGTTATTAAATTAACTGTAAGTGGTTTATTATTTTATTTATGGCATCTCGCATGTCAACCTAGGAGGATGTCGTCTGCTTAACCGGACTTTCCTGTGGGTGCCTCCATATATAAATTGAGGCTTCCAGCCAGTGCAAAAAACGTATAAACACGCTAAGGGCACCCCCTGTGGGGTACGAACCTCGGCTTAAGGCGTCGCTGGGGCAGATTAGCAAGGGACGTGCTGGATCGAATTTTGATTATTAGGGTACAAATTTAAAGCTACAGGCTCAGCGGCGCGGGCTGGCTCGAGCAAGGGTTGGGGCGGGGATGGACGGACGCGTCGCGGCGGGCCTCGTCGTCGAGGACGGCAGGACGGTGTGTGCGTTTTCTAAGTAAGCTAGTTAAGGGAATACTACTCTCCTGGAGGAGAGTGGTAGCGTCATCGGGAATGGAGTAGGAAGAGGAGTATGCCTCGGTCGGCGAATCCTACTAATGCGGGAGGGAGGAGTATATCGGACGGCCGTCGCAACCAGGGGATTGGGGTACTTTATTGCACAGCCGAAGAAACGCTTTGAGAGGCGTTTCATGAACTGCTGGATGGTGGGCATTTTGACATCTATGTGTCAATTTGCAGGCGTAGAAGGCACCTGTAATTTTTCAAAAGCAACGGCTCTGCAGGATCCGCATCCTATGGAGATATCGTGGCTTAGCCTGTGCGAAGACGTCGCAAGTGTAGGTCATGATTGTACTGATGACCGCGGTGTATATACGCAATTTGCACTTAAGTGACAACTTGCTGCGTGCGGTCAGTATGGAGCCTGCCGAGAGCAAAAGAGGCTCGCTAACGACGCTGAAGGTGAGGTTGTGATCAAGGATCACGCCTAGGTATTTAGCTCGCTGCTCTCAAGGGATCGGCTTGCCGTACACAGTGATCGGACTGGGGAACTGTAACAGAAATCTTTTTCTTTATATTTGTATCGGGTAATGTAGTGCAAATGGGAACGAAACTCAGCGCCGGCTCTAGCCCATGTAGCGACCGGGACCCCGCGCCCAGGCCCGCGCCCTCACCCGGCCCCCTAGTAGGCGCGCGATCAAAATGGTATACCTAGTCATCACTCGGACCAAAGTTTGAACAAGAGGCGTCTAAGGACAAGGGTCCTAATTCCCTAAATTAACTTATAAACATACTTATACTAGTTCAGCTTAATATGTAGTAATGACCTAAATTGTAGAATGTTGTCCCAATTCTCAGGATCGCGGGATCCAGTCTATGAATGTCTTCATAAAGTTAAATTTCAATTCTGAGTAGAGGATTATCCACAAAGGGTACAATTTCTAATAAAACCCATTCCAATAAGGAAACTTACTAGGAACAATAAATTTAAAAATACATTTAGTACCCTTAATCTGAAAACTTTAATTGTAAAAGCATAAGCTGAATCAATTCAACTGAATGAAAAATCAGAAAAATTTATAACTTATCAAATTGCCTACCAACTTAATTATCCGTAAATTTGAATCACAACTAAAATTCTTTGTCACTTGTATGAAATGGCCATAACACGGCCAATTGACGTATTGTGTTTGTGACAAAAGAAAAAATGTTTTTGTGATTTACATATCTCCATAGTTAATCTAGGAACGAAAGGGAAAGGGTTTCGTATCTTGTCCATTTTCATTCTTCAAATGACAGAGTAACGAAGGTATCTTGCATGTCACTGATCGGATGACACGACTAAAGAGAAAAACTACGATTTATGTCGAAAGCCATTTTTCTTGATACTTTACGATAACCGAATAAGATGTCAAGATGAGACGATATCAATGAAAAATGTATTTTTCGGAATAGTTATGATAATTTCCGTAGAAAAAATGGAACGTTCGAGCAGCTTATTGTAATGTGATCATTTATCTTGATTCCAGTTTAGGCAGAGCCCACACAAGCGGCTTTACTCCGGTTTCCTGTGTTAAAATCCTAAAATGTGGTTTTGAAATCCTTAGGAAATAAGTAACAAATGTACTCATAAAGTTCAGATTAACATACCGAATCTTATACGCCATATCTTTTCATGCACCTATACATGCGCACTATTTTAATTTATGGGTTTTACATAAAACCATACACATTCCTATCCATTGAAATCACAAATTAATTAGCTTATTAACAAATGGATATTCACAAGATTAATTAATTAAAATAATTACTTCATATGAGGGATTACCAATGCTGGTAATTAGAAACAGTGCGCACTTACTATTCTTGAAGTGACCTGGGAAATTCTGAACACAATCGGGGGAGAACCCATGTTTCTAAATCAACACGTACTTATTGCCAACTAGCACCTATATCACGTATTTGATTATAATAGTAATATGGTGACTTACCTTAATACTTGTGTAATAATGTTCTATTCCCGCTGTCCCCAACGCCCGTGTTCCCGTTAATGGGAATTCACATAAAAAAGCGACAAAAAAGGTTCCATTTTCTTTGAAGTACTCATTTTAGAAATAATAATAAAAAAATCAGTACAAAAGTAAAATGTAAGTAAAATGAAACCTTTTGTTTTCGCTATTTTATGTGAATTACCATTAATAGGGACGCGAGCGATGGGAACAGCGGGAATACACCGAAATAATGCTCTGACTTCTTAACCATTCCCTTTATTTTAGATAGACAGGTATTTTTGGGTTAACCATCGTTGTGAAAGGATTGGTCAATTACACTCTCTTAGCTGTCCAGGGTACTCCGAGCGATGTGCTGGGCCAACTCATCTAACATAATAATATTTTTACCTTTGCCATCGACTCGAGAAAAAGAAGAAGTCGTCCTTTTTCCCATTATGTTTGCCGGCAACAGTTTTGATTCATCATCGTCATCATCATTTCAGCCGAGAGACGTCCACTGCAGGACATAGGCCTCCCCCAATTGGGGGGTTTGCCATAATCGCCACGCTTGGCAGGCGGATTGGCGATCGCAGTATGGTGTTAAAAATGCATTAAGAACGCTGCTGCCCATTCTCTGGTAAATCCCTTAGTCGCCTTTTACTACACCCAAGGGAGGAAATGGAAAGTTTTGATTATTACTATTTAATCATTAAATTGTTCCACTATCGTGTACAAAGGGTGCCGGTGAAGTAAGGAGCATGAGTCATTTCAACTTTGTCTTTAAGTCAGATAATGGCAAGTGCAACACCAGAAGAGGCTTGCCGAAGCGATGCCAACTTTATGAGACAAACTTTAAAAGTCACACATGCTTGTATTTTTTTTTTTCGTAAATTGCATCTCGCAGGTGGACCTAGGAGGTTGTTGTCTGCTTAACCGGGCTTTCCGCTCAATAAATTAAGGCCTCCAGCCAGGGCAAAAAAACTTATAAACTAAGCGATTACACGCTAAGGGCACCCCCTGTGGGGTACAGACCTAAGATTAGGGCGTCGCTAGGAAAGGACAGCAAGGGACGGGCTAGATCGGATAACGCTTGTAATTACACCGCAACTTTGTTATTATATTCATGGGTATGTACTAATATTATTCAAATAAGCCAAGAAGCTCTCCTTTTTCACATGGGCTTGCGCTGCCGCTTGTGAAGTTTCCCAAAAAAAAAAACTAAATACAGTAATTATGGGTAGGTATTTCAGGCGATAATCAGAACAGGTCGAATTTACTTCAGTTAGTATGCCACGTTCCCAATGAGTAAGATAAACTAGAAAGAAAGTGAAACGATAAACAATTTACGAGTAGTATGACGACAACGACGAAGAATTTCAAAATGCTCTAGTGAAATACAAATACGCTTACCTACATATTATATAGGCTTAGAGATTGGCCTTATCACACGGTAAAAAATTGCGTGTAGATTATTATCGATCAAGTTGAATGGGAAAATAACAGGAAAATTTCAGTTTTCATTTTAATTTATCATCAAATTATCAATTCATGGCGGAAACTTTAATCTAAACTAGCTTTTGCCTGCGGCTCCTCCCACGTGGATGTCGGTTATCGCGTAAAAAAGTAGCCCATGTCCTTCTTCATATACCAGACTATACCTTTGTCAAATTTCATGACGATCGGTTCAGCGGCTTAGGCGTGAAGACATAACAGACAGACAAAGTTACTTCCACAAGTGTATTGAAATAAATTGATTATGGTATTATTCGCCACAGATATTCAAGTTGAGGACATTTTGCACAGTAGTGCTACTGTAGCATACTGTTAAAAATAACGAATAATAAAAGATTACAGGTTGTCAGTTCAAATATTTACATTAGGTAGTGTTTGCGACCCCTCGCGACCTCACCGCCCGCGCCCGCTCCGCCCAGCCGCGACCAAGGCCATGCTTCTGTTTACTTAAGTTATTCGTATTATTAACACATTCATTACCCATTTTAAGTAGCACTCTAAAGTAACACACCATTTCCCCTCAGCGACCTCATTCTCAAAGAGTGACGGGAATCGCGATAGATCACGTAACACTGGTCGACATCTTTATCAGTCTGAGGATGGATTTTTTCCGTGTTCCACGTTATCGTGCAAAGTGATAATGCGGGCAACGACCTAACTATTGCGTGATCTAGATAGCAATGCCGTCATGTAGATATTTTCGTTTTCGTATCAGCGTAAAAGTGTTATACACAAATAAAATCGCCACGAACCGAGAGAAAGCCACAAAATGTTAATTCCCCTGACACTAACCCCATTAACATACCGGCAACAATTCAAATAAAATGACTCTTATGGGCGTTGGTAAATCGTTAACGTCAAGTCGGAGATTTTCCATTACCCGTATACGAAGTCAAATTAGCCTCGAGGTCAGGCCGAGTTCGCGCTCCTCCGCTAACAAACCTAGGAAAACACGTTATTTGAATGTCTGAACACAACAGACATAGATTGATGTATGTAATGAGGACTAGGCTTGAGCATATTAGCAGCAAGCCGGGAGCGCTCTCACTCACACTTCACACTCACACCGAAGCCTATATGCTAAAACCCAGCGGATATTTTTAAATATTTTAACCTTCCGCGACCTCCGCCTCGACTTTAGGTGTGATTGTAAAAACAAAATAAAATGATGAAAACAAAAAAGATTTTCACAGCAGTCGTAACTTCGAGATTGAGTCGGAATGTGCGTGGGACATTCTAACTCGATCTAAGTGATTCCACAAATCCGTGAGTCGTTAACACGGTACTGAATTACTGATCCTCCATAAACATTTTGACGTCAGTCTCCGACAAAAATGGTCCGATACCGATTCGGCTACCTTAATTTAATTTGCCATTACGATCTACTGCAGACGAATATAGCTTTAAGGCGAGGTTCTTCAAGTTAACCGCTAGGAAATGTAATTTTAATGTAATTTTATTTAGAAACGGTAGTGATTAAACACGTGAAAAATTTATACGTTGCTTTTGAGACCTTTCTGTAGGTACGTTGGGTACTCGTTACATAATTGGACAAAGTTCGCTCGATAGAAAAAAAAAACCAAAGATACCCTTATTTTGTGGATTAAAACTCATTTTATTTCAATATTATACTACTTCACGTATTGAAAATCACATCAAAATAAGTCTATGATGATGTAATGTCTGTCGGATTTAACATTGTTAATATCGTAAAACAATTTCCAACCCAAAATTAACGAAGTTCACGACACAATTTACTCGCGCCCCGCTGCCACCTCAAGAACAAAAATGCACGCTTGAAGAACCTCGCCTTAAGGCTCCTACAAGCAGGCGCGACACGCAACGCGACACAAAAGCACCGCGTGTTGCGCGACGAGCGGTGCCTTTGTGTCGCGCCTGTTTTTAGGAGCCTTAATGATTCACACGGATAAATTTCCGAGAAATAATTAAGAATTACTTGTATATGAAAAGAGAAATATGTCTGTCGCTGTTCTGCTAAAAGCATCATGTTTCAAGTGTTGCAACGTATGTCCCTCATTATTTTCTCGTTAGGATTTATTCGAAGATATTTTTGATCCACGAGAGCTTTTTGCACAAATAAAATAATAAAAAGAGAGTAACTCATGATTAAAGTGCAAGCAAAAAATATTATAGGTACTAAACTACGATTTACAAAATTTCACGAAATAATTCATAAATAAGTCCTGATGGTCTAGGAAACTGAATATGCATTGGGGAAGATACAATGAATTAATATTCCTAATCAAGAGAAAATCAAGGCTCAATCGTTGTATCAAAACGATTTAATATGCAAATAAAAACAGCAACTTACATAAATCAAGAAGATCAGTTAAGAATGAATTAAACAAAATGTCAGTTACGATAATCACTGGTAGAAAAGTGTTTAGCTCTTTTTGTGAACGATGCCGGTCGCACGGCAGCCAAGGAGCAAAAGAAATAAAACAAAAAATAAAGCCCAATATCTCACAAGACGTTTGAGAGCGCAATCGAGTTATTCAAAGAATTCTAATTTGATTTTTGGAACGGACACACCGAAATGCATTGCGTAGGATGCAAACATTTATGTTTTTCTTCAGCTTTAAGGTTTTGAACTACATTTATAAGTTTTATAGCTTTAATAACTTCACACTTTTCACTCAAAACTTTACAGCTATAATATCTCATGATTATATACAAACAAAAAAGTATGTTTCCTCTAATACGAGTAACCAGCAATAAAACATAAAGAAATAAAATCTGTCCGATGCCCAACGAGACAAGCCAATAGCCATAACTTTCTCAGAGCTTTACGCGCCGTCGATAAAATATTTCAGTTGCGTTATTTTACAGCATCTAAACGAAGCGTTCTCGGCGATGCACAAGTATCTAAACACTGGGTTTTATGCTACGTGTATACAAACTATATCTACAGTAGTTATGTTTGTCTGTTCACTGAACTCTAAGATAAGTAAAGTAATTAAGTAACAACAAGTATTTATATTATATTATTATAGAGGTACGAGGAACAGGGTGTAAAGTTCACTCATACTCTATAGTAAAGGGAGGATCCTCCGACCAGAAGGGTATTGTGTCTGGTGGACAACTGCCCAACGGTTGATGTCGGGATGTTGTATATATGCTAGTCGCGCGGTAAACTCTGATAGCGCGATTCAGGATTTGTGACGTCAGGTCTTTGATGCGTAGTTCGCATGTGGCGTTGTTGATACCACCACATTACATATAAAGAGAGCTGTGGTGGCCCAGTGCAGCAGTGGTATCGCCCCCGACTTACTTTATAGGTCTTGGAATCACCACTGCTCTCAAAGTGGTGAAGGAAAAGATCATGAGGAAACCGGCATATCCCAGAAACTAAATTTCGACGACATGGTGACATCCACCGCACTGGACCAGGGGCCCAAGTCTGCTATTTTTATAAATTCGTCACTCCAACACGATCCCATTGTCATTTTGCTAAAAGTTCGTAATCTGCTAAATTCATGATGGTCGATCATTGGTCGGTCAATGGTCTCGTAATAGAATTGTATTACAATGGCATTCTGAACATTTATTCATGCCAGATTTCATTAATATATATTTTTACATATTATTT
Source organism: Dryobota labecula (assembly GCA_947523025.1). NCBI lineage: Eukaryota > Metazoa > Arthropoda > Insecta > Lepidoptera > Noctuidae > Dryobota > Dryobota labecula. The sequence continues at coordinate 9,894,343 of OX383292.1, forward strand.
ATTAGTGTTATAAGCAATCTGAAGTAGTAGGAAGTTGGAAGTTTATTAGGAAGTTTCATTTGTCATTAGGTACGAGATTACCAATTCTTTCAATGGAGGGTCAGTGGCTGACCATTGGAAAGTCATAATGACGCCATTATATTAGTAGATTATCAAACTTGTCAAAATCAACAATTATGAAATCAATGATAGACCATTCTGACACTATTGTAATAGCAGACTTAAGGCCCAGGGATGTTGACAATTTTTTTTTTAACATCATGTATGTAGGTTATTAAAAAAATTGGACACGTATTTTTTTCTTTTTTACGTTATAAAAAAATTAAGGCGATAAATTCAGTTCAAATGTGGCATGACGTCACTCTGTGCTAGATTTTATACGAAGTTTGTTAGTTTTTTTTTTTTTTACTTTGCCCCGCAATCAAGCAATCAATCAATCAAATCAATTGTGACGTAACAAGCCCCCACTTTAATTTTTTTTATGTATGTAATTTTTTATTGTTGTTTTGTTTCGGGAAGCATATAACCAGTCGAGGTGGCGGTGCTTGGGGGAGGCCTATGTCCAGCAGTGGATGTCTTTCGGCTGAAATGATGTTGATGATGATTTTTTTATAATATATTAAAGCACAAAATACGTGTCTAATATTTTTTTATTATCTGATTGACGGACTACACTGATTTTTTTTTTTTTTACCCAGTAAACATTCCTATTACAAGAGTTTACTAGACTGTCTCATACATTTTTTTTCTGCACTCACGTAAACTCATTCAAGTTAACGTTGGCGTCGAAACAATAAACCTATTACCCATACTTGAAATCGCACTTCACCTTTTTGTTTTCATTCAGTATACCTACGTGAGAAGTGAGCAGTATTTTTCTGCAGACATTCAATGTAAATTCAATGATTTCTGTCTATTATTGCTGTATCTATTATTCTCTGAGGGCGAGCCGTTTCTATACTTGTAAAACGATGGAAGAGCACTCGGAAAACATCTAAATGAGACACTATAATAGATGGGAGGGTCATAAAATGGTTCTCAACGTGGAAAACATTGGTTTATATCTTCAATTCTTTGCGCATCCTGTGTGTCGTTCAACTGAAATTACATTCGTGCTTAAGAAATACTCTCGGTTTATTATTTTGTTTTGTTGTCGCAGATTTTGTGTTGAATTGAATTGGCTTGTAAAATCTAAATAGACTATTCTATACGTTTATGTGTCCCTTATTACAAAACTTTGTATGGAATTTTTTTCATTTGAATTTAAATAACTTTTTCAATACAGTTGTGAAACATGGCGTACTTTCGGAGGCTATAATTATGATTCGAAAATTGAATCTTTTGCATAGGCATCTTTCTATTACGCGGTCGTGACTTTTGTTTACGAGCTCGATCATTTTGTTTTGCAGTTTTTGCAATTTAAAAAGTTTAGTAGCAAGGAGTTTTCATACATAGAATAAAATGGGATAGATTTTATACGAGGAAAAATTAATGAGTCCGTACGTCTTAGCATTGAATTCTCAAAAGGTAATTTAAATAGTTGTTTAATATATTTAATTATCAGTTTTAATGTAATTATTTTCACATCAATATTTGTCAAAAATCGAATAGGCTGTATAGGCTGTTGTCGTTGTAAAAAAAAATGTCCAGTTGCAAAAACGCGCCATTTTCTGAAAATTATAATTTTTCATATTTCTTTGATTTGTTTTTTACTATTTCCCACAACTGTATTGAAAAACGTCGTGTGATACACGGGTGTGTAGGTTATTGCAAACTCGTGTCTTTAAAAAACCCCCCCTATGGCTCGGGCTTGTTAATGACAGCTCGTTTGCAATAACCTACTTTCCACCCTTGTATCACAATGTACTATTCTTCATAATTGTCTATACAAATAAATAAAATTGATGTGCCTGTTTGTAATGTCAAAATAACAGCTTTTTACTAAATGCATATTATAGAAGTATATACGGTACTTATAATATTAAAATCATTTTTTTTTGTCTGGCTGTCTCTCGGTCTGTCTGTCTAGCAGATACCTGATGTTATAACAACTTAGGCTACTTTATTTTAGACAAAGCGACTCGGGTGAAGATGCGGACTGCAGCTTTATAATTATTTTTTTGTCGATTTATACCTCGTGTCTATGCATCGCCGTCGTGTAGTCAGGATTTTCTTGTGAGCCATACCTCAAAGAAATTCGATAGTGTATAAACATTGAAATATGAGCCACCCTCCTTGGAAACCCCATCCAAAGTAACCTCTGCTTAACCTTGATATTATAAAGCTTCCTTACAAGGCTGTCTTACTAATTATTTGAACGCATTTATCACAAAATCGCCAGTCAAGTCAAATGTTCTTAAGGCGACGATAGCCGGCTTTGAATGATTTTATACTGAAGATCACGTCTAAACGAGTATTGAGCATTTTTTTAATAACTTAATATGTGAATATTTTAGATTATAATAATAATAATAATAATCATTTATTTCAGGAAGTATTCCCATATTCCATTACAAATTATAGAATTAAACATAAGGATTCATAAAATATACATTAAAACATTACACATTAACACACACACACACACATTATGTTTATATTAAATAGTGAAATTAATTTATAAAGTTATGTCTAACGCCGATATCAAACTGAGAATCACGCAAAATCTACCAAGCGAATTTTTTTTAAACCTTCTAAAGATAATTTAATTATTGATCTTTTAGTATAAGTGTTTTATTAAAATACCTTTTGTTTTATGTACAATAAATTAATAATGCGTCTTATTTGGGACAGCGCTACTGGTTGGGCGAGTCCTATTACTTACGTGAGCTCAGTACAGAACACGAAAGCTAACCACTCAAGGTCACTGGCATATATCTGGGCCTTAATATAGATTTATGTGTAACTTTTAAAATATACTTTATCTATTCGTATGGACAGACCATTAGTCTTAATGAATTATTCATATTTGTGACCTAAGTTAGTGGTCTAGCATAATTTAAATTACTACGAAGTTACATTTGACGCGAATTTATGACGAAATGTAATGGTGTAAACTATACCCTAGTAGCATTTTCTGTTGGCATTTAGTTGGGCCAACTTCAGACGTATGTGGCCCAACCAAACGCCAACAAAAATGCTACTAGGGTAGGTACTACGTAAATTGTGGTATTTTCAGTTCAGGACGCTAACAGAAACCAACGTGTCACTGATTATACTTTATCACTAGCGCTAACTAATTCAATCCTTATAACATCAGCTATCTGCCAATGAAAGTCCAATGAAAATCGATCCAGCCGTTTCAGAGATTAGCCGGAAAAAACAGACAGATAGACTGACAATTCTTATTTTTTTAGGGTTCTGTACCTCATAGGGAAAAAATGGAACCATTATAGGATCACTCGTGTGTCTGTCTGTCTGTCTGTCCGTCCCTCTGTTACAACCGATTTACTAATTTAATCTACTGGGCCAATTAAGTTGAAATTTGGTACACATAATTATGAACTTCTGTGACCCAAACACGGACGTGTAATGTAAATAGATGAATTTTTTAAATAGGGTCACTTTTGGGGGGGCATATTAGAAAATTTAAAATAAAATTTTGCGAACTGCACCGTATGACATAATTATAAAATGAAAAAACTTAATGTAAGAGGAATTTCAGATACTTTTTTTTTATAATTTATAATAAACTAGCTTTTGCCCGCGGCTCCGCCCGCGTAGATGTCGGTTATCGCGTAAAAAAGTAGCCTATGTCCGTCTCCATAACCCAGGCTATATCTCTGCCAAATTTCATGACGATCGGTTCAGCGGTTTAGGCGTGAAAAGGTAACATACAGACAGACAGACAGACACGAGTTACTTTCACATTTATGATATTAGTATGGATAGTTTTAAAGTTATTTAAGTTGATAAATGAAAATTGACCATTCCCCCCTTATCTCCGAAACTACTGAGCCAAGAAAAAAGAAAAAAATACAGAAAATAGTTCTATACTTATGGATTACAGAAAAACCTATAAGAAGTCTATGGTCTTAATATAACATGGCAAATCTCTCAATATTGTGCGTACAAACGTATATTTTCAGTTGGAATAATAATAATAATAATTTTATTTCCAAAAAGCAAAGTACAGTACAATTGCGCAGCATTATAACGTGGAACTTACAAGTGCACAGAGATTTGATCAATGACCCCCATGCTAGGTGGGACATGTGTTACAGGGGCCATCCATCCGTCCATTATACAAACATAACAATTAAGTAAGTAGTTTTTTTTTTTTAGGTAATAAAATAAGTTTAGGTTTTTGGGAATGTATGGGAGAACTTGTTTTTCAACTACAATGTTAAGTTTGTTCTTGGAATAAACTCATCCCAAGCCCAGTACGGGTCGGTAGAGGTCACATGTCTTCGAATTTTTTGTTTCTAGGACATGCCGGTTTCTTCACGATGAAAATTTCCTTTAAACTTAAAATTACCTTTAAAATTTGAAATTTCCTTTAAAATTTAAAATTTCCTTTAAAATTTAAAATTTCCTTTAAAATTTGAAATTACCTTTAAAATTTAAAATTTAAAATTTCCTTCACCGTTTGGAGAGCAGTGGTGATTAAATGGTTTACACGAAAGTAAATCACCTGTCTGGGTTTGTACGACCTACAACTCGTAAGTAACATTTCTGGGTTATATATATTTTTTTTTTCTTCAGAAATCATAGCTAAATAGAATAGATTAAATTCCAAAGAATGTTTACACTACTAAAATAGATCATCATCATCATCATCATACTCATTTCAGCCGAAAGACGTCCACTGCTGGACATAGGCCTCCCCCAAAAGGGGGGGAATTTGCCATAATCGCCACGCTTGGCAGGCGGGTTGGCGATCGCAGTATAGTGTTAAAAATGCATAGAGAACGCTGCCCCTTAGTCGCCTTTTACGACACCCACGGGAGGAAATAGGGTGGTCCTATTCTTTACGTCCGGCACCACACGGTACCACGATACTAAAATAGATATAGCTGCGAAACTAGCTCAACTAATGGACGAAAATCAAACGTGAAACGAGCCATGATCACATCACCTTTACTCGGAACTCGACACAGTTTGAACAGATAAATATAAAATGACTGTCCCTGAAGCTCTAATATCAAATGTATTATTAATATGACACATTTATTATGTAAATACGTACGAAGGAATAGGTCAAAATACTGAAAACATTCACGTTATAGTAGTGTTTGCCAAGTTGGCATCGAGTTTGGTTCATTGAGTTGTTTTATTGCATAACGTAAGGATGCCATTATTTCACTTCTGTTTCTTGAATTATATCTGATACATATCTAATATTTAGTATGAATTTAATACAATAGGAACAATACAATTAATGGGACGTGTTTGTCTCTCCGATATACTAAATAATATACATAGAATCGAATATTCCATTTTATCTCGACATCGAAATCTGTGGATGTACATTTATTTATATTTTCAATGGATGTTAGAGATTTCGATATAGTTTTTCATTATTGAACTATTATTTATACTGTAACCTTTTGAGATTTTTCTACGAGGTGTAGGTATGTACGCAATAACATTGCGCAAATGAGCCTCAAACTTTGTCACAATTTTTCTGAACTAACCGATGAGGTTGTTTCCTCCTGCATGATTTCTTCTAGCTACTTTGTAATAATTTTCCAAAAAATCATGTGCTGTCAATGCTGATGTTTTTCTGCCAAATTAGCCAATTTAGCAGAAAAACATCAGCATTGACAACACATGATTTTTTGGAGGAGTATGAATGGTAACTGAGCCCAGTTACCATTCATACTCCTCAAGCGATAAATCCTCATTAAAGTTTATAAAAGTATGTTTGCTTTGAAACTTTATTGCCCCAATTTATTTTTACTTAAACCTTCGGGCACTTGTCAGTTGTAACATTAATTACACTGCCATGCTGTAATGAGCTATTCAACAGTTACGCAACATTTTTGACTGTGATTAATATGATTAGTTTAACAAGCAAATGGTCTTGCTTAGTATTTCTCAATTTTCTAATCGCGTCGATTTCTCTATAATCCAACCTCCAAATCCAATATGCGGTCCTATTTTTGCCCTCGCTCCACTTACCTTTAAATACGAGTACGTCCCCCTATATTTACCCATGCAATTCCAGTACATAATACATGATCAACCTCGACAACCGTACATGAACCGTATCAGTTGTCTGTCAGATCAATAGCGCGCTTTCGCCAGCGATGTCATAATTACCATTGTTTATCGCGCGGGGGCCAAGGCCGCAGATATCACGCGTCTGAACCCGTGTGAACCTAGTGTGGCGCAATCTTTACTTCGTAACGCTACATATCGACTGAATCTAATGCTCGTTAGCAGAGATTACACCCCTATAGTTCGCTTTACTGCTGCTTTTATAGAGCGTTTTATTGTTCAGGGTGAAACGGGTTTACGAAACAACGGACTGTTTTTCTATTGTTTTTTTACATACTTTTAGCCTTTTGAAAACATACTGTAGGTACTGAAGATAGGTGCTATTTTCGATTGTGACATTGTCATCAATATCAGCCTATCACAATCCACTGCTGGACATAGGCCTATCTCAGGCTGCGCCACAACACTGTCTTCCGCCTTCTGCATCCAGTCTGTCCCAGCCACCTTTTAAGGTCGTCGGTCCATCTAGCTGGGGGCGTCCCGCCCTACGTTTGCCGATACGCGGTCTCCACTCCAGTACTCGTCTGCTCCACCGGCAATCGGTCCTTCGACAAACATGGCCAGCCTTCAGCCACTTCAGCTTGCTTACTCTGCAAACTATGTCGGTACCTCCGGTTGTTTTCCGGATAATTTAATTCCTGATTTTATCCTTCAAAGAAACTCCGAGAATATCCCGCTCTATAGGCCGCTAAGCGGCCTTAAATTTGTGGACCAACCCGTCTGTCAATGACCACGTTATAGCACCGGCTTATGGCAATGTCATATCCTAGATATTTCTTCTCAGTAACAAACGTATGATCACTAACCTAATCCTGAGTAACATTGCTAAATACTTGATCCCGAACCAACGTTCGTGCGAAAACTCTGAGCAGCTCCTCTGTTTAATTTACCATAGAGAAAATCACGACAGCAGAGCATTATGATTCCGCTGCGCAGTGACTTTGTGAAAAAAGTGATGAATGGATGGTACTCGACGATTGTGTGGCGCGAATGCGTGATAGTGTGCGGTGACCTTGTGGAGAGGATGACACGCGACGTGTACCGTGTACGTTGGTACTTTTATTGTGTTGATGTCATCGATGGTGTTGTTGGTTGTAGGGTCTGCAGAGAGATTTTATCTAGGTCTTTGTAAATAAATTGTGTTCGCACTGCGAAGGTCTTATAGAGGTACGAGGAACAGGGTTTAAAATTCACTCATCCTCAATTGAAAAGGGAGGATCCTCCGACCATACGGGTGTTGTGTCTGGTTGGCAACTGCACGACGGTTGATGTCGGGATGTTGTATATATGCTAGTCGCGCGGTAAACTCTGATTGCGCGATGCAGGATTTGTGACGTCCGGTCTTTGATGCGTAGTTCGCATGTGGCGTTGTAGATGTCGCCACAGTCTCATTTTATTATTCAAGTTTTTATGAGAGGTGTGAAGTCTCACAAGTCTGGTTAAGATATTTTCTTGCCCACTTTTTACCTAGCCATGGCTCAAAGGTCTGAACTAAAAGAAAGGCACGCTACAGGGGGTTGTAGATAAGAAATTATTTCATTCGCATGTTTTAGTATTGAGAAAACTACCAGCTAAGCTCCTGGCCAGTAATTTTCTTGCCTCCGGAAAATGTCAAACTGAATGTTCCATCCATATTATATACCAACCTAACAAAAATTGCGAACGGAAAATTGTTTATAGTATTATTATTTATTATACAGGATCGTTGGTAAAGACCCTAACAACGCCTCAAGACTATATACTAACATTACAAATAACAACTTTCGTTCTATGACTTTTAATAATCCATCAGATTTTAATTTATCTGATTTTCATACAAAAATTAAAATATTTAAATGCAACGCTATCACACCACGTTCAGCGAGGTCTATCTCGAAGGCGCAATGTCCCGCAGGCGTACATCTGAACTTTGTCCATCTGTCCGGGTACATTCATGAGACATGGCCAGCCCACTTCCACTTCAGCCTGGCTGTTTTTGTTTTCTCCTGTTAGTAGTATTATTTCGCATTATTAATTATTTGTGGCTTATTCTAAAATAAAAGTAGCCTAAGTTTCTCCTTATATATAGATAGAGAGAATACTCTTTATTATGTACACCATAAAGATTACAGATAATTATAACTTATAGGGTGTCACAATGGGCGGTCTTATCACTGAAAGCGATCTTTTACAGACAACCTTTGGATGGATCAAAAGTAGAAGGAGAGACAATACTGCAGGTAGTCAGTGATGTACCATTTACATATACAATAATAAATACATATATACATAAAGCCTTTTCTTTTTTGAGTATGGGATATCATCAAATGACCCGTACCGCTCTGGGTGGAGCGGAAGGGAGTGTCAAACTCTTACTGACTAAAACCCACCCGTGTTCCTTCCTTGGCCCTTTATGTTCCGGGGCAGCGGTACCCCTTTCGGACAATCCCGCTGACCCGGCAGGCTTGGGCCCTAATGGGTCCCCTTGTCGTTGCTGACATCTCTTTGAGGCGCGCGTGGAACACGTACGCGCCGTCCGGCACGGGCCTGGTCCTGATCGGACGGTGAACTACCCATTACTCACCGCCCGCAAGCCCGCGCCTACGGTGGCCGGGAGTGACCACGCGGCTCCCGACCGACGCCCGGAGCGTCTACCGCGGCGGCTGGGACGGGAGGCTCTCTCCGCTCTCTCCCTCTCCCATCCCGCCACCTCCTTCGCAAGCATGACTTCTTCGCAGAAGGAGGTGATACATAAAGCCTAAGCATACTTATAAGCCAGAACAAACAGACAGAAAGACAAAAAAAAAGTTTTTTTGCCATAATTACCGTATATACTTTCATATACATTTAGTAAAAAACTTTTATTTTGACATTACAAACAAACTTTTTTTTAAATTTTTATTACTGATTGGGCCTGCTCTTGACCTCGATCTCGCTTGATGGAAAGCAATGGATGAGGTTTATGATGGAACAAGCGTGCTCAGCAAATGCCTGTTCACTTTTGCTTTAAAGGCAGACGGGTTAAGGCTCTCACACACTGGCGCGACATCGCGGGCGCGACAAGGGCCGCGCTGCCTGTCGCGCGCGCGATATTGCGCCAGTCTGCACGAGCCTTTATATGTAGATAGTACGTAGGTATAGATACCTGTTAATGTCGCCATGTGTTCGCTATTTTTTATCGTATTCAAATGAACAGCTGTTTCAAGTCCCTTGAAGTCTAGCGTGACTATACGAACGTGTAGACCTAATAATAGATATTAGTAGTAGGTGGTTCATAAGAGCCTGTTTCATGAATTATCAAGGCCGATTACGTAGAACTTTATAGTACTAGGAATTCAATAGCGGAGTTTTATTCATAGGCATCATCTGCCTAGCTATTTCCCAACTATGTTGGGGTTGGCTTCCAGTCTGACCGGATTAAGCTGAATACCAGTATTTATATGGAGCGACTGCCTATCTGACCTTCACAACCCGCCATCATCGTCGTCATCATCTGAACATAGGCCTCCCCCAAGCACCGCCTCCTCGACCGGTTCCGTGCTTCCCGCATCCAGCTCTTTTCTGCGGCTTTCACAAGATCATCAGTCCACCTTGTGGGAGGCCTTCCAACGCTACGTCTTCTGGTACGCGGTCGCCACTCCAGAACCTTTCGGCCCCAACGGCCATCTGTTCTGCGAGCAATGTGCCCTGCCTATTGCCACTTAAGTTTGGCAATTCTTCGAGCTATGTCGGTTACCTTGGTTCTCCTGCGGATCTCTTTATTTCTTATTCGATCACGTAGGGAAACTCCAAGCATAGCCCTCTCCATTGCCCTTTGGGTGACACAACCCAGTTACTGGATAATACAATAAATACCCCTTGGTAAGAATGGTTGTCAGACTTTCGGGCTTCTGACGACCCGTAACGATTGTCAAATATCCACGAATGACAGCCAGGATCAACGGCTGAACGTGTTTTCCAAGGCACGGAGGGGTCTTGGTATCTAAAGATGGTCACCTATCCACGGACCAACCGCGACAAGCGTAGCTTTACCTAATCGATCGACCAGTGCGGCTGTTATTATTTAGCCACAAGCCTCTCTTATTATTATTGAGTTTTATTCATAGGCATTAACTAAAATAAACTGATGAATGACTGCTAAAGATTTATAGTTTCAGTTCTAATAGGTGTAACTTACTAGTACAGGAATATTTGTCAAAACTCAATTAGGGTCAGCTCACACCGAGACGCGACGCGACGCGACACGACGCGTTGCTAACGATTTTACTATGCGCCTCGCGACGTTGCGATGCGTCTCGCGGCGGCGCGCGGCGCAGCGCGAAATCACTGGCCTCTTCCAATATCGTCACGTCGCGTCGTGTCGCGTCTCGGTGTGAGCCGACCCTTACGCAGACACGGAAAAACTACTAGAAATGTAAAAATAATAATCTCTAGCTACCTACTCTAATATAAGTCTCTTCCTTTGCCTAATTAATAATAGTGTCTACACTTTATCTACTTTAATATTATTTGTTAATTTATATAAACACAATATATCTTACATAATCTAGTTTTAAAGTAATAAACCTATTGTTTTCTTCTTTTTAAATGTTTGATGTAAATTGATGGCCTGAAACACAGGTTTTTAATAAACCTAGATCAGGCAGGTCTAGATTACAGTTAGAATAAAATTTTCCTCAATTGTAATGAATCTAAATCATAATTTTTACTTGAATAAATTTATTTTATTTAAAAAAAATATACTGAGGAAAATTATAAACTAGACAACGAATCGAAGGAAAATAACTTGCAAAAAAAGAAGTTGACAAAAATATATTTTGTCAATAAAATTAATGAGACTATTTATTTGGTGTTACTTAAATTATTACTTTCGGCTTTTTAAGGTTTCTTAAATAGTACCTAAAAGTATACCTAAACCAGGCTTTTAAATATAAAACTTAAGACGCAGATATATGCCAGTGACCTAGAGTAGTTAGCTTGCGTGTTCTGTACTGAGCTCACGCAACGCATCGTACGTCCAGCCAGTAATAGGACTCGCCCATCCAGGAGCGCTGTCCCAAATAAGACACATTATTAATTTATTATACATAAAACAAAAGGTATTTTAACAAAACACGTGCACTAAAAGACCAATAATTAAATTATCTTTAAAAAGTTTCAGAAAAATACGCTTGATAGATTTTGCGTGATTCTCAGTTTTTTATCCGCGTTGGACATAACTTTACAAATTAATTTTACTATGTAATATATATACGCATATTGCAAAATATTCATATATTTAGTTATTAAGAAAGTGCTCTAATTTGACAATATATTTTTCCCAAATCATTAACACTTCTCGTTTAGACGTGAGCTTCAGTATAAAATCATTAGAAGTCGGCTATCATCGACTTAATAGTGTTTCACTGACACAAAAACCTAGCGAAAAACTAAAAGCAGTTTGGTTATTTCAAAGGAAATGGGTCACACATTGTTAAAGAATAAATCTGGCGCTCACCTACTTTTATTTTAAAACATTCTGCTTATCTTATATGCTATATCAGCTTCCAAATTGTGTACCTCATAGTTTAATTTTACTGTCAAACCTGGAAAGATAACTAAGACTGATATTATGGAAATTGAGAAGCACAAATCATAAAAATACTACTTTTATCTACAGGTTTTTCCGTGTTTCCCGGAGAAGATGATGATTTTAATTGTTATAATTTTGTAAATACATGTTTTGTACGGTCGCGAATCATATTTTGATCAACATACAACCTGATAATCCTAACCTGTTCCGTGTGCCGGACGTAAAGAATAGCACCACCTCATTTCCTCCCGTAGGTGTCGTAAAAGGCGACTAAGGGACTTACTAGAGAATGGGCAGCAGCGTTCTCTATGCATTTTTAACACCATACTGCGATCGCCAACCAGCCTGCCAAGCGTGGCGATTATGGCAACCCCCACAATTGAGGGAGGCTTATGTCCAACAGTGGACGTCTTTCGGTTAATACGATACGATACGACAACCTGATACAGACCTGCAATTTGCAAAAAAAAGTTAAAAAAATTGAATATCGCGGGCTACCCTGTATCTGTCTCTGTGATCTCCAAACGATTAAAAGAAACAGAACGATCTTTTAAATTTGTTTAGCGCTGTATTTAGTGATTTGTAGTTCAAGCAGGCCTTCAAACTTGGAACCAACAGATAGAAATGTGACCACTTAATAACAAGCCAGTTCCCAAAACATGACCACAAAATTCAATTTATCCTTCAATAATTTAATTTAACAATAAAATGGAGGAAATAGTTTTAAAGTGGAGATCGGATGCGTAGGCGCAGGTCTGAGCGCGAATAATGACTCGCACGCGTGTTACAAACGACGCCGCCGACAAATTCCATTGTAGGGGATCGTGCGCAGAATTGATGCGCGAACAATTGCACTATATCATAGGGTTGACAAACATTTTATTTTTGTGTTGCTATATTATAAAATATTTCCTAAACTAATAAGTCTTTACAGACAAGCATCCATTATGACCAGAACGTCAAAAGTCATTCAAAAGTTTTTTTTGTTCGTGCCTTGTCCCTAACAAGTAGATAAAAAAAAAACTAACCTATACACAATTTACAAATATTCTTCGGGTAACCTTGGAAGCTTCGCAGGTTATTCCACATTTACCTTTGTTTTTATATTTCTCCATTAAAATCAAAATATTTTATCTACACTTCTACACTAATATTATAAAGAGGAAAGATTTGTACCTATTTTTGCATGTTTGTATGTTTGTAATGAATAGGCTCAAAAAGTACTGGGCCGATTTAAAAAATTCTTTCACCAATAGAATGCTACATTCTTCCAATTTGACATAGGCTACATTTCATTTAGAAAAAAATTTGGGATCCTTGGTAAAATTTTTACAATGTAACCGAAGGTGTAGAAAAATGAGTCTTAAAATGATAATTGTCTACCCCGTGCGAAGCCGGGACGGGCTGCTAGTTTCACATAAACCTACATGGGTACTTATGAAACTTCAGAAGCTAGGTGCACGGTTCCAATTGGTCGTTTCCTGGAAAAGAACCGGCAAGAAACTCCACGGTTACTCTTTCAAAATAACTGGTTCTTACAATATTTTCAAATAGCAGTGTTAATAGGTATGAGACGAAGGTGTTGCCTTTCAACAATTACCAGGTACTTAACAAATTAGAAAATGGTCAAGAAACCTACAGTCTACTAGGCGTTCAACGTTATCACATTCTTAAAATAGGAAATAATCTATAAAAAGATGAAAAAAAAAAAATACCAAATGACATGGTTGCCACAACTACAGTCACAAATCTGAATAAATACCATGTCCACAAAAGCAACTAATAAAGAGTTGAAATTAGAATTGTAGGTACATAATGTCAAATAATGAGATGGTTATTCCCACTGACCGACTCAGACGATCCCACAACCCTCCTCCAGGAGAGCAGTAGGGCCACCAGTACAGCTAGAAAACACAAAACACGACCGTCATTCCGACCTCGCCGCCGAGGCCCATCGCGAAATCCCCGACTTAACAGTCCCCCCCTACCCTTACTCGACGAAGTGCCAGACCGCGCCGTAACTGAGCATGTAGCTTTAAATTCCCCTATTAATAATCAAAACCCTGATCTGATCCAGCCACCACCTGTCCCCCCTCCGACTCTGCCCTAAGCCGAGGTTCGTACCCCACAGGGGGTGCTCTTAGCGCGCAGTCGTTTAGTTTATAAGTTTTATGCCCTGGCTGGAGGCTTTAAGTTTTTAGGAGCTAAAGGCAACCACAGGAAAGTCCGGTTAAGGAGTCACGATCTCTAAAGGTCAAATCCGAGATGCCCTAGTTAAAAAAATAATGGTTATTTAATTATGTCAAGGAAGAATGTAAAATCACAAAACTATCGCGGTGACGACTAGTTTCCATAAACCTGGCTTTATATAAAAGTATTTGTGACAACCTTAGCAAGCAACCTTTTGTAGTACATAAAATAATGTTCCACATATTGTATACGTATATAGAGCGACAATCGTAACTCACACAGAGGCGTTGCATTGTTTATTTACAGGCACCGATGCATGAAATTACTCTCAGCTTAGTTTGTTTATACGATAACATCTATCATGCAGGAGCTGGAATGATGGATGTAATCAGCAAAGCAGAGGTTTTCGTTTTCAATATGTATAATATGTGTTATAGAATAGACAAAAAAAGGAGGAAGGGTAGACCATTTAAAGATGGCGTGACGACATCGTACAAATAGACGGAAACTTAGGCAAAGGATAGAGCCACCAAACGATTTAGCTTTTTTTTTACTTTTTTGTTTTTTGTTTGGCTATTACCGCAAAAGTCGGCCCTCACACCTAACAATTCTCATTAGTATTGTTAGGTGTGAGGGCCGCCTTTTCCTTATTTATTTATTTGTTAGTAATGTTAATTTTGTACTTAAATAAGGTTTTATTTAAGTACAAAATTAACATTACTAACAAATAAATAAATAGGTACCTATACAACATAAAATATACAATATGGAAACTATATTTAAGCAATAAATTATATACAGCGTATTACGGAAAGGGTATGTCCATACAAACGGGGTGAAGAGTGTATCTGGTTCAGAATCTCTGTACAAAATTTCAGCTCAAAAGCACTAACTAGAAAATGCTTAATGTTTTTGTATTTCGATAGTTTATTAAATTTAAATCATAACAAACGTGTTACCGCCGTTTCTTTGTGTGTAGTTTATTGACACCGATCAGCTGACTTGGTCTAGTGATGTGTAGAATTCAATTGGAAACATTTGATTTTTAGTTAAATGTTTCTTAACTTTTTATTTATGTAGGTATAGGTATTAAAAAATATTGCCCTGTAGTTTGTTATCACCAAAAGAATCCGTGCCTTTGATATGTATATACCCTTTCCGTAACACGCTGTATAGGTACCACATACTTGTTATCACCTATTCTGACGATATACAAAAAAGTCAAAATCAGTTGAACGGACTATTAAAAAGGTTTATTTTAATTTCTAATCTTATTTCAAATGGAGTATAGAGTTATTTTGACAGATTGTGAGACAAATTAGCATGCGCCGTTCTTAAAATTACTGGAATTGCCCCTCTGATTTAGACTTAGGAGCTTCAGTACGCAATATACGCGCTCAGACGTGGAGTTGCGGACACCAGCCCGACTGTTATACAGGGTTATCGGTAAAACAATAGGACTATATTACTAACATCATAAACGACAACTTTTGTTCTATGAATTTTAATAATTTATCTGATTTAATTCTTTATATTCTACTTTCATACAAAAACAAAAATATTTATATTCAACCCTCTAAATGTATAGAAAGACGAAATGTTTTAAGGCTCCGTGCACGAAAAAAACTCATTTTTTGTCAATTTCTTATCTAATTGTGAAAAAACTTGAAATAATCGAAACATTAAGTCTGTGTAACTATAAAAGTAGTTTTCATGGTGCTAAACCATTCGTGTCAGTCACAGCAGCTGTTAATAGTTTCATCATTTTTGTGCTCTCCAAAATATAGTTTATTTCGCCATTGATTTACTTAATGAAGATATTCTATCATAATTAAATACAATGTTGATTATATTTTAAGGATAGCTGAAGACTAATTCGTCATTTTTAAATTTCTTGATATGATTTGCTAAATAATACGAAAAAATATATTACTAACAAGGTTTAAAACAAAAAAAAAAAGATTTTTTCAATATCATTTTTCTGATATATTTTGTATGGAAGTTGAATAAAGTGGTTCAGCCACATGCAAGTAGACAATGATGTTGTAGAAATAATGATGTTGATGATATTTTTTAATGTTCAAAATCGAAAGTAGTATCTTGTAGAATGATGATCAAATATCAGTCTCGCGTCACATTTCGGAAAACTTATTGCGAATATTAGTGATTTACCGTGAATACTTAATTTATTTGAAAAATCCCTTTCAGCCACATGCAAAACAAAGAACACGACTTTTCAAATCACAAATAAATTTGTTTAAATTATTTTTCCCTTTCTCACAAACAATGAACAAAATTGATCAAAATCAGTCGATTTCGTGCACGGCCCGTCTTAAGTACCGTAAATAATTCCATATGCATTAAGTAAAAAGCTGTTATTTTGACATTACAAACAGGCACTTCAATTTTATTTTTTTGTATAGATTCATTAATATTTAACTTAGATATAGCAAACTTAGAAATCTCTATGTTTTGATATATCACCACATTAGCACGGGACGAGTCGGTAGTAATAGTAAAACAACAATTCACTGTATTCTAAAGAGATACATAAGAAAGTAGCTTGGAATAACAATTCCTAACCGAACACTAGATTCTGCGTTGCTTTCAGAAACTGGTTATGCACAGGCAAGTGCAAGACCAGTTCTCGGTGCTTTAAATAATCTATTGCCACTTGCACTTACATCAAACTGTTATCTCGCAACTCGCATTATATACAAGATTACGAACTAGCTAGCTAAATGTTACTGCCAATTTGTCTAAAGCACTTCAAATTACTGCAGAGAAGTACGTAAATTGTGAAGAACATAAAAAGGTTTCAGGGTACCAATTTATGTTGAACCCAAAGCACAAAAGAAGGCACTTATTCAATAAGAATCTATAGATTATTTGACTTAAGGCTCCCGCAGGCCGGCACGATGCGACTCCGGTGGAACAAATTTCTATGAAAACTTCATGTAAATTGTTCTAACGGAGTTGCGCAATATCTCTTGTTAAAGGAGTTGGTTTCAAATTGGTCGGTTAATAAATGAAGATTTTGGGAAACGTTTCTAATTGCTTCACGGTTGGGTTTAGTCTTATAAATGGGGAATTCGATTCAGTTTAAATACTGTAAGCTATTCGGCTATTATGCCCATTATCCTGAAGAAAACAAGAGTTGACCAATATTCAAGATGGCCGATAGTAGGCTAACAATATAAAATCCTTTACAGTGACAGACAACATAAATAATACGATCCAGCCCGACCCTTGCTGTCCTACGCTAGCAACGCCCTAAGCCGAGGTCCGTACCCTACAGGGGGTGCCCTTAGCGTGTAGTCGCTTTTGCCCTGGCTGGAGGCCTTAATTTATGAGGCACCCATAGGAAAGCCCGGCTAAGCAGACGACAAACTCCTAGGTTGACCTACGAGATGCCGTTTCAAAAAAAATACAACAGACAACATCATTTCAGCAAAAAAAAACGTCCACTGCTGAACATAGGCCTCCCCGAATTGGGTGGGTTTGCCATAATCGCTACGCTTGGCAGGCGGGTTGGCGATCGCAGTATGGTGTTAAAATGTATAGAGAACGCTGCTGCCCATTCTCTAGTGCAATGGGGTGGTGTTATTCTTTACGTCCGACATCACACGGCACATTAATATGTATTGTAGTTGTAGTACATAGGTTTAATGTGAGAATTTTTGTGTGATAATACTTTTTGTACAAGTGCAAAGAAATGTTAATAAATATTAAATCTGCTAAATTATATTTTTCGCTGCGCTTAGAATTACAACTGTACGAAACTTCATAATTTGTTTTACCTAAAAACAGTTCTTTAAAAACAAAAGTAGACAAAATGTATATAGGCATGTATGCATCTGTTATTTTTTTTCTGTACAACTTCTTAAAGGCTCCTAGGCTAACAGGCGCGACACGCGACGCGACACAAAGACACCCCGTGTTGCGCGACGAGCGGTGCTTTTGTGTCGCGTCGCATGTCGCGCCTGTTGTAGGAGCTATTATGCTTGTGGAGTTTGCCTGTAAGTGATTGTTGCTTTTTTGCATGTTCAGTTTAGAATAAAACCTGTGTAAACAATTGTTGGTGAACGAAAAGAAATAAATTATTAAATCTAATCAAAATAAAAACGTAAACTGGCCAAACCCAAGACGTCATATTTATTAGGAACACACACATATATTAATTAATATGAGCAAATAAAAATTACATCATTGGCAGTGCTAAAATTACGTCAAGCTTAATAAACTTTAAAAAAAATTATTACCTGCTATAAGAAGTCATTGGCTCTTTACCTACCAGACACAAACCCAAAAAAGACATTTAAAAAAGCGTATAATTTAATATAGCAGGGATATTTTGTTAGCAAAACAGACGAAGGTACCTATTGAAAAAGGTCATGGGTCAACGCATCATTAAATTCCTTTGGCATATCAGATTTCTTTGCTATGGTATATTACAGACGTGGGAAGATCCATAGATCATTCCACCTTTGTGCTTTCGCAAAGGTTAAAAGACAGTAGTTCCATCATTATCTAAATATGTCATACATATCATCTTTCTTCTATAATATGTAGGCACCTATCTTAATACAGTTGTCGCTGCAATTTGTTGTCTCTAAAAATACGATAATTAATTATTTAGATATCTCATGCTACATTGCAATACCTATTATATTATGTTATATTACTTCATGGTAACTTAGAAATTAATAAAAATATAGAAATCCTAAAGATGGCAAATAGCTTCATCATTCTGACTGACCGACCCCTTGACAATTCAAAAATGCCTGGAATTGGTTTATTTGAAATAAATGCTTTGAGTTTGATGAGTGTTCAATTCTTAATACATTATTTTGAAAGATCAAATATACCGCAGAGAAAAAAAAATGGGCAAAATTATCATATTATTATACAGGAAAAGTTTTTAATCAGTGCGAAAATTTTGACAAAATAAATTAAAACGTGTTTTATTATACACCTATTTCTTATTTTGATATGTCTTAGTACAAAAAAAATGAAGTTATCGTTAACGAAAGATGTTTATTTTGAAACTGGTATAATGGATACTAGTCACACAACGCGCCGGCGCGGGCGCGGCGGCGCGGTCAGTGAAGCGGAACTCAGTAGTAGGTACCATCAGCTGTGCGCTCGCCCATTGATATTATTACGAATAGATTGGATCCATATTTTGCTGATTTCAAGTCGACAAAAAAAAGTATTGAACAAATAATGGAAATGTATATAATTCTACTACTGATACTGAACCACCAAAAAAATTTGCGCACTGATTAAAAATTTATCCTGTATATTTTATTTTTATCTAGTTTGCAAATGCATAGCAAGACACTAGACTCATCATTACCACAAAACATTGGTCTCTCAACCTGCCAATAGTCTCAAGTAAATGCCTGTACTCCTAGGTAGGGAAGTTGCGAACACACACGGTACAAGGCACACATTACGTTAATAGTCACGAATGCTACCTGCGGCCTAATGGCGCTAACTCCGGCCAAATTGCATGCTAAGTCCGACAACACCGAACGGGACGGGGACGACACGAGACAAAGAGATTTTATTGCAAATTGGCAAAAAAAAAATTGTAGGAAAAGTTTGCACTTTGGGCATTTCTTCTCAAAGTTAATCAGCTAGGAATACTCCAGCTTGAAAATGCACTGTAGATTGTAAAAAAAATGAATTACGTGCAAAAGTGATTCAAAATTGTATGATTTTTTGTTAATTTTTTCTATAATTGCGAAAAGTAATTTCCAGAATTCGATCGTTTACTTGTACTACACTATTGTCAATTAAATTTGGCATACTCCCAAAATTATCGAATTTCTTCGTTATCAGTCTTTCTGGCACGATTCTAACGAGCTGTGTTAGAAGATTAGCTAGTAAGTGGATCTGACTGCATGTGGTGGTCGGTCATGCTTAAGTAGTTCCGTGATAAGTAAAGCCCCAATATATATTTATCTCTCTCTTAATGTACTGCTATGCTTCAGGATAAACCTTCAAACACAAAGGATTCATGCGTCCGGGTATACCAGTAACAAAGTGCCAAAACGCGCATTAAAAATTTCCTTTTTATATATTATAACATTTATGATATAATGTTTAACATCTCTAAACACAATATAACATTAAGCTTCCTCCACACACATTTAAATCGCGTCTCGTATGCACCGACCTTAGTACAGCCATTAGTGTAGCTACACGCGACGATCGTGACTATCTCGTAACGTTGCGTGCTAAGCGTGCTAACAGAAACATTTCTCTTTTTAAACTCCACTATCTAACCAGTATCGTTAGGGACAATATGGTAAACGAAAGGTTTAAAAATGGTAAGATAAAGATGTATTTTTGAAATGTTAAAGGAGTAGTGGGTGGCCTGTGCTTTTCTGGTAAAGAAAGGGCCTCCTAACAATCATTCATTGTAGGGAATATTAAAAAAACCGGCCAACTGCGGGTCGGACCACGCACAATGAAGGGTTCCGTAGTTGCGACGAATTTATCCCAAGAACAAACTTAAGGCGAGGTTCTTCGAGCATGCATTTTTCTTCTTGAGGTGGCAGCTGGGCGCGAGTAAATTGTGCCGTGAATTTCGTTAATTTTGGGTTGAAAATTATATGTTTTACGATATTAACAATGTTAAACCCGACGGACATTACATCATCATAGACGTTTATTTTGATGTAATTTTCAATACATAATGTGGTATAATATTGAAATAAAATGATTTTATTCTACAAAATAAGGGTATGTTTGGTTTTTTTTTTTCTATCGAGCGAACTTTATCCAATTATGTAACGAGTACCCGACGTACCTACAGAAAGGTCTCAAAAGCAACATATAATTTTTTCACGTGTTTAATCATTACCGTTTCTAAATAAAATGATACTAAAATTACATTTCCTAGAGGTTAACTTGAAGAACCTCGCCTTAACATTGTAGTTGAAAAACATGTTTTTCAACAGCAAATTTAAGTTGGCTAACTATTACTCATTACCTAGTAAAGCCTACTTTTTGTGATAGTTTTCCTTTTAACTTCGTTACACAGGGTGTAAGGGACAGTCCTCCGTAGACTGATGGGGTGAATTCAGTATATCATACTAAGATGACCGGTACATTAAATTATTTCAGGAACGTTATGGGAATCCAATAAAGCTGATTTGTTTTAATACCTCATAAGTAATGTATCGTTACCGTGGCGAAACGCACGTAGCGAACGGCAGCACAGCGAGCCTTCGGCCACCCTCTGTAGCTAGGCAGAAAGTGAACAGCTCAATTCGAGTGTCGTTTGTTAAAGTATGTCAACATTCTTTACTGATTAAGAGAAAATAAAGAAAAAGAAACTCCTCTCTCCTCCTCTCTTTGATAAAGAGTATTCTGTTGTATTCCGATTTTTTTTTTTTCAAATAATTGGAGAGCTGCGTACAGAGAATGTAATTTTACATTGAAATTAAGGAATAGTAACAGAAAAAACCTATTAAAAAAATGAATGCACCCTGTTAGTTTGCGGAGGACTGTCTCTTACACCCTGTATATACTACTGCTGTGAATTAAACATATCCAAAAACAACCATTTAGCTGACAGAGGGTCTCGGGGACACTTGACTCTAACAATATTTTTTTTATATTACGTAAACGGATCCCTGAATCGAAAAATAGTTTTCACAAACCCCAATTTTTTTTTATAGCCCTATCCAACGATACCCCACACCATAAGATAGATGAGAAAATAAAATATCGTCCCCACTTTACGCATAGTGGAGGTATCCTAAAAATTGGATTTCAAGAATATATTTTACCACTCCCATGCCAAATGACAGCTTTCTAGTACTAAGAGTATCTAAGCTAAGCCCCGGACATACAGACAGACGGACATGACGAACTATAGGGGCTCCTTGTTGTCTACGGAACCCTAAATAAAAGTACCAATGCCATGGCTTTGAATTTAGTCGTGATCATGGTTTTAAACATACGCGTATTCTTTTAACATACCCAGAGACAAGCAGGTTGGCATTAAAAGTTTGGATTATTTTTATTACCACAGTTTCATATAATAAGACAGGCCGTTATTTATATGCAAAATTTTTAGTATTGTTTATGTAGATATATACTTTATTTTTCGCTGTGCCATAAAATTCTCATACTTTCTACATAATAAAAACTGTTGCACTAAATCACGGAAAACGCATTTCCAAAATCCAAAAAAAAAAACAAGTATGCCTTTGTGACTGACGTCAACGTATCCTTAACGCATTGAATAAAGCCAGCAACAAACAGGTCGTGAGGTAGGTCGCGATATGACCTTGCGAAGTGGGGCGCCCAGCCTCCCTCCGTGCCCCAATTCCACAGGGATGATACACGTGTCGTGTGCTCGCAGCTTTGTGATATCGAACAGTTCTTGGAATCAAGTGCACCGAGTAGTAAGTATGGTCTTGGCTTTATATTTGATAGAGATGTAATTAGGAATTAATGAGGTATACAAAAAAAAAAATACGGTGACTTTTATTCAACTTTAAATAGAAATGAAATATTTGATCTTTGAGTTTTTCGTAGCGTATTTTATATTTAAACTTTAGGTACGTAAACAAGGGCAGGCAACATAGCGACTTTGCACGATCCTCTGTATTTTCTCAAAGGACTTTTTAAATTATCCCATTAGTGTCTTGGAACTGGAAAATTGCTTGAAATACAAAGGTTCTTATATATTTTTTCCAATTATTTTATCTCTGCCCTGACGAGCTTAAAATAAATATCGTTGATTATTTTTTTCCTGAAAACTTTTCAGCCAAATATCATTTATCTTTGTTTACAAGAGATGTTTTTTTTATAATAGATGTTTGTTTTTTGTAATTTTACACAGAAATAATATTTTTTGATATATTTATATCCTGTTATTCGTCTATACGGGTCAGTGTGTCGATCCGGGACAACCCGGCTGTGACCCGGGTCGTAACCCAGTTTATTCGCCGTACGCCCAATATGCTAACATAGATCCTTCTGTTGGGCCAAATCCTCATAATCCTTACTATAATATTATAAATGCGAAAGTATCTCTGTCTGTCTGTGTGTTACGCAATCACGCCTAAACTATTGAACCAATTTAAATGAAATTTGGTACAGAGATAGTCTAAAACTTGAGAAAGGACGTAGGCTACTTTTTAATGCGAAAAAAGGGCGGTAAGCAGTTGAAATAGGGGATGAAAGTTTGTATGGAAATTACGTCATTTTTAAAGCTAGAAACTTAAAACTTATTTTTTAGGCTTTCGATTAAATATACATAAATACAACAAGGTTTGTAAAAAAAAAATACCCTAAAGGGGATAAAAATAGGGGAATAAAAAAAATTGTGTAATGACGTCGGCAAAAAAGCTTACGGCCCAGAAAATAAAAATATAGAAGAAATACAAAGAGTTACGGAGTAAAATACTGTAAATAGCTTATTTAAATGTATGTATGTGTTTTATTTGCAAAATAATTAGCCTAAAAGTAAAAAAATGCTGCCGAAAGTCACTATTCCACGCGGACGAAGTCGTGGGCACAGGTACCTAGTTGTATATAAAGCCTACTATTAGTATTGTGTGGAAGGTATCTTAATCAACTTAAGTACCTACCTATATTTAGAAGAAAAATGGTTCTACAGGACCTGAAGTTTTTAGAACAGAAACGCTTTCTCATTTATTTATTTATTTTATTATTTATGTACACACAGTTAAATACATAGAGATACGACATAATTATAATTTCAGTACAAAGGTACTGCTTATTTTTTAAGAAATTTCTCCCAGCAGACCTGCGAAAGGAGAAATGAAAAAGAAATGTAGACAATAGTGTGTGAGAACATGGAGAGAATAATATGAATATGCGAAGTCTTAAACTAAAATATTAAACATAACATATACTTAAATAAAGCTACAAAATATAAATACATATATCTATATATATATACGAGTATATACATAAAATACTCACAGTTGAGAAGAAAGGTAATTGTGTGTTAACTGATTATTAAATCCCTGTACTTCTATTTGACAGAAAATCATGTTGAGGAAAACTATTTCTCGATTATTTTATAGAAGGTTTTCGTCATTTGCCTAGCATTTTTAACCGACGAAAAAAGGAGGAGGTTCTCAAGTCAATGTGTAAAGAAGTTTTTTTTTTACTATGTTGGGGTTGTCGACTTCCAGTCTCACCAGATGTGGCTAAATAATTTTTATATTTATTTTACATGCAACGAATGCTTATCTGACTAAAAGGTACTCATGTGTCATCTACAATTTTAATCACATCATACCAACTTGACAAAAGGAAGCTTGCAGTATATAATAATACATTGACGTCACAAAACAAAAGCAAAGCCCCAACCAACAGCAATATGCATTAGGTAATTCCACATTTATTTCCACATTTCTGTTCATCTGGAATCAATACTTGGAATACCAGCGGCAGCGCTTATGAAATACTCCACGTTTATTCTCCATATTACTACTTGTGAAGTATAATGTTAATATTTTATTTATTGTAAATGTGAAAATGACTATGGGGGTCTTTGTTTATTTTTATTTTTTCTTCACACGTTTTTTTTTTTCTAGTCATGGTATGGCAGTTTGAGTAATTTATGCGCTGCCCAAATGTCCTTTCTTTGGTATTGTTCGTCGAATCGTTGAGCTCCTTATGTTCTGGGTTGAGCTGCACGATTACTGAGAAATGCGTGCACCGAATGGACAGGTCCACTCAATCTGTGTGGTTCTTTCTTCAAAAGACCATTTCAGACACCAATCTACATGGTCTTCACATGATTTGACCAAGATTATGTCTGGACTTTAAAAGAGACTGGGACCTCCGAGTTTGTTTCGGCCTTTCTTCTCAGAGTAGTCAGATATGAACATGTAAGCGACTTAATGAAATATCGCCAGAAGATGTTATAATAAACATCACGCCTGAATTCCCCGAAGAGATAGGCCGGCGTGCCGGTACATCCTTACTTAAGTCTGGTAGGGGCAAGTCTATTGCCATCTTCCTGACGCATATCTAGAGTCACAATCAATGCTGAGAATTTTGATATTAAAAATACTGTCTGACACAAGCATCAAACGCAGACCCCTCGCAACAGTAGGCAGTAATCAATGCTTAGTGAAAAACATTTTCATCTTAAAGCGAATAAAACAATTTATGTATCGAAAAAATTTTCAAATAACATAAGACATTTAAGTAAACCTTTTTACAGTCTGTTCAACCGATTTTGACTTCTGTTGCGTTGGTGGTATGACAAATGGCAGCTGCAGTAAACAGTTGGTATTGTAACCACTTTTTTGCTTTTAATGCCATCCTTATGACTACGGGATAGAAGCCAAAATCGGTTGAACGAACTGTCTTATTTCAAATGGAGTATAAGTACCAGCATAAACACAAAAAAAATGGTATCCACATAGATACCTATTTGCCCCGGAATTCGTTCCAGACGATTTTCACGCATCTGTAGTCGCAGTAGTGTGTATAATCGCTTGTTTGTTTCGAACTGTAGTATTGTAGTAAATAGAATGAGTTGGAAGGCTTCACTGGCTACTCGAATTACTTCCGCCTTAGGCCATGGCCGGTATAACAGCACTGCACTAAAATGGCCTCGGGGATATTAGGAATAGTTCAGCTTGGAAAAGGTCGGAATAACAGCTAAGGTACCGTATAGAATTAATGTACTCATTATTCATCATTTCAGCCGAAAGACGTCCACTGCTGGACATAGGCCTCCCCCAATTGGGGGGGGGGGGGGATTGCCATAATCGCTACGCTTGGCAGGCGGGTTGGCGATCGCAGTATGGTGTTAGATAATAGGTAATACGGGCTGGTGTCCGCAACTCCACGACAATGCGCGTATTTTGCGTGCGGATGGGAATTCGATTATTCGATCCATCCCAGCTCCTCAAAGAAGGCCAGCAACGCCTTGGTGTTACTGACAATCTCACGTAGGGTACCTGGGTTACCGAAGTACTTGGCCCTGTATGTGGTGACCACCAGGCAGTTTAGTAGCATATGAGCTGCTGTCTCGTCGTCCTCCATGCAGGCCCTGCACAGCGGACTGTCTGTGACTCCTATGACAAAGAGGTGTTTATTAAATGACCCATGACCAGTTATAGCTGCTGTATGGTTTTAAAAATGCCTAGAGAACGCTGCTGCCCATTCTCTAGTCAGTCCCTTAGTCGCCTTTTACGACACCCACAGGAGGAAATGGGGTGGTGCTATTCTTTACGTCCGGCACCACACGGCAAAGCTCTATTGCTATTGCTCACCTAACAACTATTTGAACGTCTAGACATGATAATTGTGTAGGTTTGTAGGTGGGATAACGAATTCGTTCATATTCTTTGTTAGTAACCACGGTTGGGTACCTATGTATTTGATCTTAGTCTGACTAGTCTGAATACAAAAGGCTTTTTCCAGCAAAAGTTCAAAGATAATAATATTATAGGTAAATTATTAATAGGATAATAAAGAAAACGAATAGAATATTATTTTCGATTAGCTTCTGCCCACGCATCGTATCGCCCGGCCGCTGAATTACTTCGTTTTCACTCTTTCCGACGAAAGAGTGCGTTCTTTCTGATTTTTTTGTCGTTTTGCTCGGCTCCTAAAGGTCGTAGCATAATGTTAAATAGCCCACAACCTTCCTAAAGAATTGTGCTATCCAACAGTAAAATAATTTTTCTATTCGAACCAGTCGTTTCTGAGATTAGCGCGTTCAACCAAAGAAACAAACAAAAAAACTTTTTATAATGTTATATATACTAGCTTCCGCCAGCGGCTTCGCCCGCGTGATATCTTTATAAATATAGCCTATGTTACTCAGTGATAATATAGCATTCTACTGGTGAAAGAATTTTTTAAATCGGTGCAGTAGTTTTTGAGTTTATTCATAACATACAAAAATACAAATGCATTAGTTTCGAACAAATTAAATTACCATAAAAAAAAGATTATAGTGAGTCAATCTTAAAAGTTAGACATATGCTGTCGCGGACTTCTTTTAGAACTTTTAAAGAGGAACGATTCCATCATACATGGTATTTACGTCTTAAACCGAGTACGCAGCGCACGCAACGGAAGCTCTCAAAATGGAATATTTTTTCCCGTTTTTGCAACATTTTTCATTTATGCACCGCTCCTATTGGTCGTAGCGTAAAGTTATACACCTTTCTCGATAAATGGACTATCCAACACAAAAATAATTTTTCAATTCCAACCAGAAGTTCCTGAGATTAGCGCGTCCAAACAAACTCTTCAGCTTTATAATATTAGTATAGATATAGATTATTAATTATTATTATTATTATAGTATTATACATTTATTATAAGACTACATAGGATAACATCTAACAACAATATATAATAACCTAGACTAAATAAAAGTAATAACAAAATAAACTAAAATATGGCGTCATAAAATTCGTCCACATCACTGTCGACTGGTAATGAACCCAAGAGACTGGCGGAGTTGAAAAAAAATAAAAATTATTAAAATTATACAACAACAACTTCAACATTTATCTATATTAGATATGTATAGTATAGATAAATGTTGCTACCTAGGGGAAAACCAAAGAAACGATGGATGGAACGAGTGAAAGATGATATGACTAGAATGAGAGTGAGTACCGACATGACGACTAATGGATAAGTATTGGAAGAAAAAGACATAAAGAAAGAAAGAAAGAGAAATGCGTTTATTGGCATTACAGCAAAAAATACACCTTAAAACCATAAAATACAGAAAACAATGATTATAATACCAAAAGGGACTCAGCTTAGCATAATTTCAGATGACACCCATGTTACATCGACCCCAAATAAATTGGAATAAGGGCAGGAGAATGAAGATGAGGAAATATTGCAACACGACGTAACTAATCTAAATATCTCTCATATAGATAGTATTTATAACTTTAAGTAAAATACACGATTCCATTTCCGATAAACAACATCATTTTATGGAACACAAAACGGTTCTTTTCAAACGTTACACAACGCGCGAATATGCATTGGTATTCAAAAAGAGGAGATTTTGAATATTTCACCATTGATGACTCTCTAAAACCGACCGAATGACGCGAATGGCGGCCATTGAAAAACAATATTCGTCACAGAATGGCCAAAAAGCTGTGCACAACAGTATTTCGTCGTGGAATCCATGAATTTAAATTAGTTTAACTCTGCCATCAAAATTGCACAAGCTGCAATAAGAATACAAGAAGTAGAATCGTGTCAATAGGTTTTTATATTTGTCTTAAATAAAAACGAAACCCTTAGTAACTCAATAAAGATTGTAATCGTTAGTTTTTATTGCTTCAAATGGAAACCTAACTCAATTTACAAATAAACGATCGTTCTTTAATATTTTATTTACGTAAGAAATTCGAGCGTTTTACAATAAAATAGAAATAAATAAAACAACTGAAAAGAGTGTAGCTGTAGACTACATCGAGCTCACTTTCAGCGATGCACCGTCAAGCCTCGTACCCACTAGGAACATTTGTCGAGCGACATGTGTCCCCGGTGACATCGGGCGATGTCGGGCGACGTCGGACGACATCGCCGCGACATTTTTGAAACTGTTCCTTGTCGCACAGTCGATGAAGAGTAGTGATATCATGAAATGAGCCGTCTAGAACACTGAGATCATTAAATACACTTGTTTTGTTTCGCAAGTACTGTTTAACCCACCATCTTCTCTTCTTTTTTGTTCTTGGTGCATTCATCATTATATAAGCCGCACTGTACAACACTACCTCTTCCGGAGACATGATAGGTTCGACTGAACTGATGTGGACGGAGACAAGACATCGGGCGACGTGGGGCGATGTAGGGCGACATCGCCCGATGTCTCCGGGGACACATGTCGCTCGACAAATGTTCCTAGTGGGGACGAGGCTTTAAATACAGCCATGACATACCATGACGTCAAAAGCCATTTCCCCCCAAAGTAATTACCTCAAACATCGATGACGCTTGAAAGGCAATATTGACCAAACGACATATTGGCAACTTTACACTAGAGAATTTTAAAGAAAATCCTTTAAAATGCTTTCTATTTTTTTTTTTAATATAAAATACTCCATTTTAAAGTTGTCTTCTTTTCGTATCGATGGTACTTTGTTATTATATTGTTTGAGCCCAATAGGTGGCCAAGTTAATTGCGGCATCAGTGGCGTTCATTAGGTTGTCTTTAGTGCAAGTGAACTTAGGACACTCCAGCAAGTGGGACATGGTCTGATCAGGAACACTAGACTCGCACTGGGTATTGGATCATAGGATGGGCCAGTAATCCCCCACTTCGACAGATTGTGTTTTTCCTTTTAAAGTCTATCTTTAACACAAGACACGGGATGTTATATTATGATTACGTTCCATTACTAGAGTATACACAAAAAAAAAAATATATAAAATACTCCATTTTAAAGTTATTTTTTTTTTTTTTGTTGAAAAGAATACTTTAAGTTGCTCTAGTGTAAAGTTGCCAACATGTCGTTTGGTCAATATTGCCTTTCAATCGTCGACATAAATATTAATCCTCCATAAACATCAATTTCTAGAATCAATTAAATTCAAATGTCGAATTAAAAGAAAAAAGTTAAGACGTAGATACACGGGCATACGGTACCTACAACTGCAATTAAATTACAAAACGAGTAAATCAAGATCGACAAAGACAAGATAGGTCGAAGCGAGGGCGATTGCAGCGTGCATACATAGCATATGAGCATAACAGTTGAATGCTCATCCGTATTCAAGGGCGAGCAGACCGCTTGCAGGCTTGCAGGATACAGAACGATCACGATGCAGGTGACGTAATCGGACTGAATGAAAAGCGTTTGAAGCTGAAAGATTGGCTTTGATAACATGTTTGGCCATTTAGTTGG
Organism: Dryobota labecula; assembly: GCA_947523025.1. Lineage (NCBI taxonomy): Eukaryota > Metazoa > Arthropoda > Insecta > Lepidoptera > Noctuidae > Dryobota > Dryobota labecula. The sequence continues at coordinate 9,924,220 of OX383292.1, forward strand.
TGTGGCCGTGATCGGAGTTTGGTTCCTTGAGCTGCTGTAAATACTGTTGTTACATTCTTCTTTCTTGGTGTTACTTTGTTCACTGCACCCCGTTTTACGGTATCGACTGTGGCGGGTATTGCACCCTAAGAACATATTACAAACGACGATTTTTATGGAGAAGAAGCGCGTTTCATGAACGCATTATGAAACTGACTTTAGGCTGGAATAGTAGCTACTATTCCAGCCTAAAGTTAGTATTGTTATCTCTAAGTCGACTTTTATAATCACGTACTTTCAGGCCGATTAAGTTGAAATTTGCTACACATATGAACTTCTGTAACCCAAAAACGGACGTGTCATGTAAAGTAATGAATTTTGAATATGGGGATATTCAAAATTCATTACTTTACGTGACACGTCCATTTTTGGGTTACAGAAGTTCATATGTGTACCAAATTTCAACTTAATCGGCCCAGTAGATTCGGAGCAAATGGCTGCGACAGACGGACAGACAAACAGACAGACAGATACACGAGTGATCCTATAAGAGTTCCGTTTTTTGCTATAGAGGTAGGTAAGAAAGAAAGAAAGAAAAAGTATTTATTGGGACTCATACAGGAAGATCACATTTTAAACTAAACACTCATAATAACACTAATAAAAATAAAATAAACAACAAAAGTAAAATGAAAACAAAATCCTGTACAAAAAGGCTCCTATCTCAGCATGATGCTGCGACATTTAAAAATAAGTGTCGCAACGCTGGTATTCTGATAGGTCCTGATAGGTACGGAACTCTAAAAAGGACCTGCAGCTATCTGAACAGCATCGTTTACTAATGATGCTGTTCAGATAGCTGCAGGTCCTTTTTCGTAAAGGTTCCTTATATTTTAGAACATCTCAATTGTAAGTACGAGTACGCAATTAAGTCGTTAAATAACTAATGATGTACAGACTGCATTATTCTATAATGGCAATTTAAGTGTCCATAAAAGAGGAGAGCTAACGACCACGGGTAATAGAGGTTGGCCCAATTTAAAGGGCTTTGGTACCCTGGCAGTAGCTGTAAATTGACTAGGTACTGTAAAAATCATACCCATGGCTGCGTAGCTTCCGCCTTGAATGATTTGAAATTGTAGAAGAACATCTTTTGTTGGACCAGTGTTTACCCGACTACCCCAGAATGTTTTTCGGCAGTATGTATGTACATATGTATGTATGAATGTCTATTTCTTTGGCACGCTCTGATGCTCTGAACGGCTTGATGGATTTTAACATATGAGGTGTCGTTAGATGCGTCTTAATTGTGGAAGAGACATAGGCTATATCATATTTATACATTGCATCTGCAAATACTAAAAAAGGGAGGGAAGGTGTAAAAAAAAAAACAATATTGGTATCAAATAAAAGCTAGTAATGAGACAATCCTAAATATATAATATACTAGCCTTTGCCCGCGGCTCAGCCCGCGTGAATGTCGGTTATCGCGTAAAAAAGTAGCCTATGACTTTCTCCATATCCCAGGCTATATCTCTGGAAAATTTCATCACGATTGCTTGGCTTAGGCGTGAAAACTTTACACTATCGAGCATGATCTGCAATTAAGAATCTTAGTTTGTCGAAATCCATTGCTGCCCATACATATTTTTTTTTTTTTCAAAATTACGTTTTTTACTTTCTACTTTATTAGCCATCATTAAAAAAAACACCTATGCCTGCATTAGAATACTTACCTATTTCTATTTATGTTTATCCATCATCCGAATAGAACTCTAAAACTAAGAAACATTTAAAATGGTCGCCGTTAAAGTGACTTCCTACTGGCTGAGAACATTATCATATTCAGTTTTGACCTCCAAATCTAGTGATTTTCAACACACTTGTCACACAACTACGTACTTCTGTGATTTATAATACCAAAAACGATTATTTACATGTTTTACTCCCGTTGAAATGCATAGCCCCTGGTTCTTGGTTATTAAGGGAAAAAAAAAACTTTTTTGGAAACAGTTTTCAAGCTCCCCCAGAAGGTGGTTTTAATTTAGCATGTTTCTTCAGTGGAGCATAGCATCGCATCATAAGGTTTTCGGTCCATTTTGATCCGATGACAGAGACTTGAAGCAAGTTGGCTGCACACCAATCGTGTAACCCATATTCATAATCCGAGGTACCTTGAAAGAAATTGTCAATCCAATGCTTCATAATGTTTGACAAATTCGCCTTCAATTGTCAAAATGAAAAAATTGCCCATTGAAAGTGTATTACGTATTTACCTCGTGGTTTCCAAAAGTGGACAACTAGGTTAGGTTATCTTAAAGAAAATGAGATCCAGTTCTCCCGAGACCAACAAATACCTACACATGGAATTCATCTGAAACAAAAACAATTTATGAAATATGTTTTCCTCCAACATACATGTCGAGCCAATATTGATAAATGCACCAGTTTTATTTAGTATGTGTCGAGCTACCATCCGTCATTTGCGATCGCCGATAGTGGTGTGCCAATCAATCATCGCTTTACATTGCTGATTGATTGCCAATGTCTACTAGTGCGGATTGAAAACCGAACAAATTGTATTTTTTTTTTATGTTTAAAATCTTTTTGGCAACAAGATAACTTAAATTTAAACAAATGAGTAATCGGTTTTTCCACACAATCATTTTTAATAGCATTCTTATCAAATTTGCCTATTTTAAAACGGGCGATGGTTTCTTTAAGTTTATAAATAATATGTTTATAGTATGTAATCTAAATAACCCTAAAATGACATTACTCATTGGACTGAAACAGCTTTTTCATTTCAAATCGTTTTTATCTCGCACCGAAAAGCGCTCGAATATCATGAACGCAAAACATAAAGAACTCAAATATAATGCGACATAATCCGTATAAATAGTTTCATTTCAATGGATAACATTTGTGTAAAATATTCAGCCCTGCCAATATCACAAAGGACTTAAAGTATAGCAAGCCCCATCGCATGAAAATGCATCCACACAAAGTTGCAAGTACAGTTCAAACTAAAATTTCCACCTTTATATTCTCAAAAATATCTGTCATAACCATAAATAATGGTTGCAAACACTACAGAAAGGAGCAAAAGTCCTTCGGAGCTCACAAACCATTGTTATCATGGAACACAATAGAGCTCTCCAAGGAACTGTTTACTTCTATTCTATTCTAGAGAATCAATTCCAGAGTGCTATAATCCTCCTTTGGGAATCATTGAGCTATGTGCAGCCACTCTGCAGTTATTCGCTGAGGGACACTATTGTTGCGATGTAGAATTCTACAGTATTTGAAGCTGACTGTACTTGGGTTGTAGCTAAGTACTGCTTTGGTTGTACAATAATGAGAACTTTGCTGCGGGCTCGAGGCAATAGCATAATATTTTGAATTAATAACTTTGCATTTTATATGAATTGTTGTGATACCCCTGAGAATGACACAAAGTAATAAAATGTTATTTATTTTGTTACAGGTAAGGATTTTCCACAAGATTTTCCAGCTAAGTAAGAAGCAACTACAGGTAAGTTAGATACAAGTCAAGATTTTCGGGTATAAGAAAATGTGTCTAGCAATGCAATATTTGATAATAAGGATGCTCATAATTAAACCACAATAATAAATGTGGATAACGATGTCTCCACCTCATTACGAAAATATAGTCAATAACAAAGAAGAATAATTTACGTTACATAGAGCTAAAGATTGCTATACTTGCGTCTATTGCTATGCCACAAAATGCAGTGAAATCGTAGAAAGTGTCGCGGTTAGCCACTAGGTACGCCTTCTTATTTAAACTAGGCATCTGCAAACTCAGTTGATATTACTTTCCAATTGCACTTACTGCGATTGCTGCATGCGTAATTTTGTAATTTACTCAAACAAATTGACAGACAATTATATTTTACGCAATTTTATAAAGTGAAGCTTTAACGTCTTCATTTTATATTTATTTTAGTCTTTTAGTCTCGCTTTGGCATTTATTTCGTCGTTGATCGTACGATCAGGGCCTCAAGTCTGCTATTACTCGTACAATAGTGTCAGAATGGTCTATCATTGATTTCATAATTGTTTATTTTGACAAGTTTGGTAATCTACTAATTTAATGGCGTCATTATGACTTTCCAATGGTCAGCCACTGACACTCCATTGAAAGAATTGGTAATCTCGCACATAATGACAAATGAAACTTCCTACTACACTTCCAACTACCTATTACTTCAGATTGCTTATAACACTAATAAATAACATGTAAAAATATATATAAATGAAATCTGGCATGAATAAATGTTCAAAATGCCATTATAATACAATTCTATTACGAGACCATTGTATTGACCGACCAATGATCGACCATTATGAATTTAGCAGATTACGAACTTTTAGCAAAATGACAATGGGATCGTGTTGGAGTGACGAATTTATAAAAATAGCAGACATGGGCCCCAGTTATAGCATGACCTATACCAAGGTTTCTATTTTTAAACCTATAGCTATCAGACCATTTTGGCACTAAATGTAATCGCACATAATTACGGGAGGTGACTAATTGGTTCGGGGCTCATTGTTTGGCGGTCACGCGCCGTCGCGCCGCCAGAGGGCGCGGTATTCTGCGACACAATAGTTGCAGCAGACGTGCCCTCTATTGTGAACTGACCTTATCTTCAAACCACATCACAATGTCACGCTATACTACATATAATTACATGCTGTTCTAAAAAAGACGTACCGACTTGCCTTCATTTAAGGTATACACTTGACCGATTTGACTGTTGTTTGGACGCTCGGCCAAATGCCGTGACTGAAGTCATTGAACGAATGATTAGTAATGATCGAGTAGCGTTAGGCCTGCCAAGCCAACATTAAGTTGAATCGAGTCATTAAACATATCCGAAAAGAGAAAATGACCACAGAAAGATCATTTAAATTAATTAGAAATTAATTGTCTCTACGTGATAATTTTGAGACTACAGGTTATGCGACATATTTTAAGGCTGTTTTACATCCACACAAAAAAAAAATACTTTAAGACTTCCAAAAAGAGCATTATTGTAACCAAGTAGCTAATCAAGCGACCGCGCATGCTTAACACCATTACCTTTGTAAAGGGGTTCATGGTACTTACGGGTAATACCGGTTGTGTGACGTCACCGCAAAATGCCCTCATTTAAATTTTGTCACAGCTATTGTATTTGTCACAGGCATTTCGCGGGCATGTTGGGCCTTCTCGGCTTATGTCGGCTAATGACTTTAATGCCACCGTCATTATCTAAAGCTCGTGTTGCAACTGTGTTGGAATCTATTGTGTATTCAATTTTGGCATTATATACTCTATTTATAATTCCGTAACATTTCTGGTTAGGTTTCTTTTGAAAATTGATGTTAGGAAAGTTTTATTGCACAATGTCGCTATTGTATGGTGTAAATTGGTGGAAGGACGAAAATGTAAAGAGTTAAGATGGACAGCAAAGTAAATCTGATAAATATAACAAAAAGAAAGCAGAAAGAAATAAATCCAGCACAAACTTTATACAACATTATTTTTAGTATATGCAAAACCTGAATATAGTTTGTTCAGAACAAGGAACTGAATCGATTCCAATAGTTTTTACACCATGTTATATTTTTTCCCAAAAATATTTAAAAAAAGTTACAAGTTGGACACCGAGCGATACTAAGTACTTGACCATTACGAAATAGTCCAAAGCCTGCAAGTGTGATGGAAAATGTTATCACCAGTTAATTACAATACAATCGTCGTACGGTTAGATACCTACTGCCAAATTAATATTATTATTAATGAACGCAAGGCGCGGGCAGCGCGGGTGCGCCGCGTGGTGAGCATGTTTTTGTACGGACAACCAGATAACATAACAAGCTTATAACTTTGTTATTTTTCATGATACAGTTTTGAAATTTTGTACATAAATTCTTTACATAAAAATACTAGACACGTGTTTCGGGTTTCGCATAAACTAAAACTAATGTTGTATAACACTGTAGACCTAAACATAACCAAACACTCAATGAAGATGAATGCAATAACGATATCAAAATAGAGTCGTTGTTTGTTAGCGTATCTAAACATCTAATTTTGTTAGACGTGTGAGCAACACCCAGTCTGATTGCTAGCTACCAATGAGTAATGGTCGGTGGACTGATGAGATCACTTTCAGCAGTGCTAATTCCAAGCTGCCGCCAAGAGTCGTTACACTTTGTTATCGCAGTGGCCGTTTGCCAAACTCATTGCGTCTGTAATTGCACTCGCTTATTTGGACTTGGTACTTAGGCGAAAGTACTATTAGACAAGTCACGATAGCGAATCTGCATCGTCTTGGTGACAGGTGTGTCGAATCGTGAATGAGGCTAAAAGTTTCGTATTTTCAAACGCAAGTGCATTCAGTAAAAATCTTACTCAACTTTTTATTTTTTATTTAAATTGTCAAGGTACATCTGATATGGTTGGTAACTTAATTTTGTAGAATTTAAGGCAGCTGCTAGTTGAATACTTAAAGGTCAATCGAATAGTTAAATGTTCAGAACATGCAAGTCATTTTACAAGCACTTGGTTAGGTTAATTGCGTGGATATTTCGAAAATGGGGCTTTTGTGCGTACCCTCCCACTAATTACTCTATTATACCAACCATTCCACTGATTGTAGCAACTTAATTATCAGTGTAATGTTCCACAAGATAGGCTCAAACTGTTTTTTCTCTTCCGTGGACAGAAATATAACATCTGACTGGAGTCAACTCGAAGCAAGAAGAAAACTCTAGGTAGGTGCAACTACAAACATCGTGAAAATGATCTTTCAGAACAGACTAAAATGAATTATGGGTAAAGGCTTTCGTTTTGTTTTATAATAAAAATATCATACGAAACACTTTATATTACAACACTTTAGTAAAAAATAATATTAGAAAGTAAAAATACACACCACGCGGTTTTTGTCGCAACATCATACTACTAGCGCCACCTTTTACAAAACGCTGGAACTCGGTCGTTTCACTACGTCATGCCGACATTGACCGCTAGATGGGGGCACTGGTACATGGAACGGGTGACGCGCGCGGTTAACGAACGTTCTTGACTGAGCTCTCGAGTTCGTTCGACGCCGCGGCTTGCCGTGACACAACACAACAGTAGATTGGAGCGTGGAATGGACTCGCGTATGGCGTAACAAACTACAACATGCCTAGTAACAATAACATTCATTCGGAAGTTTTCCCATCTTTTGTTTAAATATTTTATTACGAATTTAATTTATGCATGGTTATTAGTCATAAATTACCAGCTAATTACTTAATTACTAACAGACCAAACACTACTTAAAAACACCGTTCCAAACAATAATTTATTTAACTTTTAATAATAAAAAAATTAATTGTATACCAATTTTTATTACCTACTTTTTGTTCTTATACTCTACGTTTTTAGTATCAGCGTCAGCCAATAGATGGCGCTACAATGCCTGCTTTCAAAGTATTCTTTCTTTAGTAGACAACGCTATCGGGTGTATTTCTAATGGAGGTTTGTGATTAAATTGGTAATCAAAATCAAAATGACTTTTAATCAAAATATATAAAGAGCTTTTTAAAAAAACCATTATGATTGTACCTATTTACCTATGAATTTTGTGTTTTTAAAGTTTCAATAATTTTACGCTAATTTAGTTGAATCTGGCGTTCATCTGTTATTTTGTTTCAATCTGTTAAATTAAACAAATGCCTACAGCGAACACGCACTGTATTGAAATAAAATTAACACTTATAAACACATGTAAAGGTTCATGCAAATGGCGCAACAATGTTCCTTTCGTCCTAAACGACATTGACTCGTAAAAATAATAAAAAACCAGCACAGTGCGTGTCGGATCACGCACAATGAAGGGTTCCGTAGTTGGGATGAATTTATCGCAAGAACAAACTTAACATTGTAGTTAAAAGCATGACCTCCTATACATTCCAGCTGCAAATGTTAGTTTGCACGCACAATATTGGGAGATTAATCATGTTATTTAAGGGCCATAACTTTTAGATTTTTCTGCAATCTTTAAGTATGGAACAATTTTCTGTATTTTTTTTTTTTTATTGGGCATTCGTTTTAAAGATATGAATGATCACTTTTCATCCTGTTTTCATATAACTTTAAAAGTATTTATTTTAAAATTATATTTTTTAAAATATTTGGGACCCATTCATTTGATATGTCACACGGTGCAGTGAGAGTGAGCAAAAACTTTATATTTTTATTTAATAGGTATATTTTCTTATGTGTGTCCTATATTCAATAGTCATTTATTTACGTAGTTACACGTCCGTGTTTGGGTCATAGAAATTGATATGTGCTAATTTCAACTTAAAGCGACGATAACCGACTTTTAATGATTTTATACTGAAGATCACGTCTAAACGAGTAGTGTTAATGATTTGGAAAAAATGTATGTTAAATTAGAGCATTTTCTTAATAACTTAATACATGAATATTTTAGATTATGTTTATATTACATAGTGAAACTAATTTATAAAGTTATGTCTAACGCGGATAAAAAACTGAGAATCACGCAAAATCTATCCAGCGTATTTTTTGAAACCTTCACCATTTTAAAGATAATTTAATGATTGATCTTTTAGTATACATGTTTTATTAAAATACCTTTTGTTTTATGTATAATAAATTAATAATGCGTTTTATTTGGGACAGCGCTCCTGGATGGGCGATTCCTATTACTGGCTGGATGTACGATGCGTTGCGTGAGCTCAGTACAGAACACGCAAGCTAACCGCTCAAGGTCACTGGCATATATCTGGGCCTTAATCGGTCCATAAGATTCGGAGCAAATTGGCTGTGCCAGACGGACATACACGCAGACACACTAGTGATCCTATAAGGGCTCCGTTTTTCATACGGACGTATGGAACCCTAAAAAAACAAATGTATGAGACGTAAAGTACTTAGGAATTTTTATGTGCTGACCACGCACGGCATGGAGGGGCTAAGGTATTGAGGACTTTTGATCCTCTTAAAGTCTTTTATAATCTTGTTTTGAATCAATTTGGCTCCGACCCAAACGTTTGTTTTCTTTTTTTTTCCTCTCTTTGGCAGAATACAAAAGCGATTATCCTTATGGCTTACTTATCTTTTTTTTTTTAATACTGGCATGAAAGAAAAACGTCGTTGGAAACTGTATGGAAAATTAATAGTATTTTATTGCAAAGGCCGGGAAATAGGCAATTGCAGGTCGAGTAGCCGAGCCGAAGGCGAGGACTTCACTAATACGAGACAGGCAATTGCCATTTCCGCCGAGGCATATATAGTGCTTCTCTCAAAAAAATGCAGGGAAATAAGACATACTTTCATGAATGCAGGTTCAAAAATGCATGTTTTCCATTACCAATTTGGCTTCTGATCTTAAATCTGGTGGAGTACAATCAATCTACATTTCACTCTCTGAACCGAGGGAATTCATTTTAACTAAATTTATATTTATGAATTAAGTAAATAACAAATCAAGACAAATTTTCAGCTTTGCCGCCAATTTTCTATTTGTCATCTGTGCCGAAAGGCACAAGCATACGCATTTATGGCTATATAGCCACGTGATCAAAATTTGTGCTAAGCAAAGAGACGTACTTCGGTATGCCAAGATGGCCAAGAATGATAAGAGATCCAATCAAAGAGTATTTATTAACTCCAGCACGCCATTTCATACAACATTGCTGGAGCGTTGTAATGTTCCAAATTCAAAAAACGCTCCTGCAATGGATTTGATTTTCTTTGTCCGTAAACTCGATACCTACTTCGCATGTTCTTTTTTCGAAAATAATGACATGCATGATGCATGTTTGAGAAAAATATATTGTAGTATTGCTAATACATTTCCAATTTTATTACGTTTGTTATGTTTGGTCTGACATTATTAATTTATTAAGCGATCGATTACCGCTTTTGAATGTTTGATTCATACTTCATGATTAAATGATTTTAAATGTCAATTGAAAATATTTCCTGTCATTTATTAAGTGTTCATAAGATTTGTTTGGCGAGTGGAAATGAACAACCGTATGCTAACTGTACTTAGTTCAAAAACTATCTCAATTTTTTCTATATATATCACGATTAACAAAAACGTAAAAAAAAAATTGCAGGGATAGTAGAGTTTGACAAGTTCTCAACTTCAAAATCTCAATTCAGAATTCTTTTAGCGCAACTTCTAAACAAAAACAAAACTGGTTAAAAAACTAATTACAATATAACTTTATTATAATTGCTTTTCGCATCCGTGTCTAAATTACACACTTTTAACTGTTCCACATAAGTTTCTCTAATTCACTATTAAATGTGAGCAAAAAGGTTAATTACTTATTTAATTTATTTAAGTTCTGCTACAAAGTAACACAGTCAGGTACAGTGTGCCCAACTTATCTTAAAAATTTAGGTAAGTATATTGATATATCGCCGGGTTAAAGGCAAAACCGACTATCTGCCGAAACCGATTAACCCGGTTTGACCGATTTGATTAAACCGATTATATTATAATCGGTTTTCACATTCTGTAACTCAGGAACAGTAAGTCCTGCGGTTTAGTTGGTTTTACCATTAGATAAAGAATCAAATGCCGATTCGAATGGTACTTACATATATTAAAGTGAAAAACTAAAAACGCAGATAGTCGATTTTGCCTTTAACCCGGCGATATACGTATACCTAACTTTTTAAGATCAATACATACGATAGGTACTGATTTAGGTACTGAATCCTATGTACTGAGCGCACTATCTACGTAGGGAATTACTAAATTCGATCATCAGTGACACTGCAAGTGACTTTAATTAGCAGCTCTTGAGATCCAGCACAAAAAATCTAGGTGGATAGACGTGAAGCCTAAACAAACAATGTTTAATATAATGGTCGTACATAACCTATTATACAGGGTGACCAAATTGGGAGTATACAACTTTAAATTTTGATTATTTTTATTACAAACGAAAATTACAGGATATTTTTCTATAATTATTTTACTCAGGCTTGGCCATTTTATACGAAAATTAAGATCAGCGTAATCTCCTATTTTTATACTCAAAAATGCGGTCGCTTTTCATTGTGTTTTTCATTAAATTTTCGCATACTTTGTTAGTTATCTCACTAACGAAGTCACAAATATTCTGCTTTCTGTAATCAAGATTGACCACGACACGTCCTTTTGGATAACCCCATACAAAAAAGTCAGGACATGTCGCGAAATCCTCAATGATCAAAATGGTATTCGTTACTCTTAATGATTTGTTAGAAAAATTGGTTCGTTTTTAAATTCGTTTAAGACCTTCAGGATAAAATTACTGAAAGTATTGCGGTGGTCATGGTCTTATAGACCACACTTGTACATAACGAATATGTACAAGTGTCATTTTAACTAAATAATAAACATCAAACAACTGCGAAATTTGACTTTAAATCAGAATAGGGACTAAAAAAAGTTGTATACATCTTAATTGACCACCCTGTATAAGAATGAAACTGGCAGTATGTGACTGCCTCAAATTGCCTCAGTAACGGTTACGTGTACGTACCCATTTTATGGTGTAAGAACATTTATTTACTTGAATAAGATGGCGGTCGTTTTCGACAGTGGTCGTTAAACTTCACGCTCGGTGATTAGCCATACAACTGTATGAAAATAAATGTACTGTGTGTGTTTGACAATATTTTATGCCATAATTATCTTTTTGAGATTTTAATAAAAAAAAACCGGGCAAGTGCGAGTCTGACTCGCGCACCGAGGGTTCCGTACAAACCTTAATTTTTGTAGTTGAAAAAATGTTCTCCCACACAAATTTAAGTTTGTAAACGCAAAAACGATTTTTTTATGTGATAATACCACAAATTAACAATTTTCGGACTTTTTCTTTTACTTGTGCTGTGAGACATTGCTTCTTGCTAAATTTCATGATTCTAGGTCAACGGGAAGTACCCTATAGGTTTTGATTTACTTGCGAATATCGCATCAATGTCGCATAAATGGCTGTATCTTTTTATTGCTTTGACTTAGAAGCTTGATTTTTTCAGAGCTCCAAGAGAGCATAAACCTTCGTATTTGATATTAATTACAACTTGATATCTCCACGCGTTCCTGAGAAAAAGGGTCTTGACAGACTGACAGACAGACAGACGGACAACGAAGTGATCCTAAAAGAGTTCCGTTTTTTCCTTTTGAGGTACGGAACCCTAAAAAGAACAGAATTTTCAAGTTATTAATTCCTATGAGTTTATCAACTATCGGTACCGAAACAAGAATCATAACATGACGACTAACACTGACAGCTTTCTACCTAATAACGAATCCCCATAAATAATTTAATGAATTTTGATCCCAACGGAACTGCACCCAGCATACCCACCCTAATATTGATTAGTAGCAGCACCATCGACCATAGCATGTCGCATTTTAATCAATAAATCGCTCTGGGAACGCCACGTGTATTGCGTCGAAAAACTAGTCGTTCATTCAATTGAAGATAATTAAATAGTAGATAGTTATTTGGGACTCGTTATTCTAGCAGGGATTTATTTTAGAACGATGCTCTATCTTGAAACTTAATTTAATTTAAAACAAGATATGAGTAGACATTAATTTAAAATCAGCCAGTTTTTAAATGAGATTCATACCCCAGCATCGTTCTAGAATAGGTATGTTTTTTTTTCTGTGGCAATCCGTGATCAGTTTTGTACTTTTAGCGAATGAGTTGGAGGTAAACATTGGCGGGAAGAGCATGACTCTAGCGAGCCATTTACTCTGTATTAATGCTTAGGTCCACACAGGTTCGGGTGGACTACACAATGTCTTTTCCAGTAACTCCTTGTATTCAGTGCGGCAACCAGATCGTTGTGCCTTTCCAGTCTTTCTTGTATTGTTTTGATCTCGTCCATGACTGTATTCATTAATAACTCCTTGTAAAAGAGAATGGGTATAATATGCTTCACATCCACGCAAAACGGCCATCCCTCAGCATAATGCTATGACCCTATGCGAGACAGCTTGAGCTTGTTTGAGCTTGTGTATTTCAATGTTTGTGACAAGCCAAGGAACGCCACAAATTGACCTCAAAATAGGCATTCTGCATTCTCTGTATGATGCTAAAGCGCCAAACTTTATGGCCACTCTGAAGAGCGCTACTCGCTGCGTAGTACTGCACCCCTAACCCCTGCTGACACGCGAATCTGTTACTGCGCAGCGATTCCCCTCATGTTCCGCCATAAAGTTTGCATCGGGCTGTACCGACGAAATGTTTTATCTAATTCTATATTTAAAAATTCTTTCCCTGAACTTGATTCCTTATTCAAAAGAGAGAGATAAAATTGTTGCAATTCAGAAAAATAATCGTTATTTTTAAGTAGCAAGAAGTTCTTGCTAGTTAAAAATAACGATTATTTTTCTCTTTCATTTTAGTCCTTGCCAAGGACGAGTAATAGAGGTGAACAATTCTTACAAAAACTGTAACATTTTATGCTAAAAACCCGATGGCCACAAGAAATATAATGAAACTATTCTATTGTTGCTATAATAACGACCGCCGAAACTACACAATGAGAATGCAAATGGCGTGTGAATTTTAACTTTTAGTTACCATTTGGAAATGTCATCGCAAGTCAATGTACAGTTGTATACTTACCTAATCTGTGCCGAAAACGTATTAGTGAATGATTTACCTACTTGTCTGTTGCATATTTTATTTATAAAAATCTTCATATTTTTCACTCACTATTTAATTTAATTTTTGTCTTTGGTACCTACTAGATTTTGGTTTGTTAAATGGCAAAGGTGGAAGTGTGCATCTTGTAATGCCAAATGGCTAAAAACCTGCAGAATACCACCGCAGATGGATTATTTAAAAAACAAAGTGTGATCCGGTGATATTTTATACTTATACATAATAAGTTGTTCGTTGGCTCTTGGCTCCACCCGAGTTAAAAGTCAAGGCAGTTTACCTGACTTTTAACATACGAGTCTACGGTCGTTCTGTTTTATTAATATTAATTATAGCTTTTCTTTTTCTTCGTGGAATATAGTAACTATTTTCTGAAATAATAACATGGGGCTTACAATCGATGTAGCTTTTAAATGACGTTCAAAAGTGCCTTTTATGTGCGGTCTATTTGAAATAAATGATTTGACTTTGACTTTGAAAAGGTATGTATGGAACAGCTGGTTATTTTTTCCAACCGATTAAAATTTCTGCCCTAGTGTGTGTAGTCTAGAATAATGTACTGAATTTATGATAAAAGTTTGAACTTCGATGTATAGCACACTTTATTCTGTCCATTGAAGGGTGTAGATGTGAAAAAAAAACAGGTTTTGGGAAAGTCAAGCACTAAACGGGCCTAAAGGGATTCGAAGTGTGGAAGCATTTCTGTACCTCAAAGGTATACAATAGTACCTCCATTTTTTTAGAAAATTTGTTTCTTGCACCATTAAAATCGCAAGAACCAGTTCTACATACTGCTATGACATCTATGAAAAGAAATATCCAATCGTATATGACATCCACTTACGTCTAATGGGTATAAGACCTCAAATGACGATAAGATTCATCTAATAATAATAAAAAATAAAAAACAATAGCATTCGAAGTTTCACTCCGCGCATTTTTGCCTCTCCTGTAAAATTTTCGTTTCATCACATAATGTTGTATACCTCTGAGGTACAGACCTTTACAAGGATGTAGCCATTTCATACAATGTTAAATTAATGACAATAGTGACTTGAGTATACCTATCGACAATTTAATGTGGTGACTTTACAAAATCCATAAATACTTACACACATACATAAACTCACGCCTTCTTCCCATAGAGATAGGCAGAAACTATAGAACGCCACGTGCTACGCTCCTCAATACTCCTTTTGCTTCGTTTACATTCATACATCTGAGGCCCTAGTGTGAGTTTATTTTAACCATCTCGATTATACGCATCGAGCGCGTTCGGCGTTCCGATTGGCCTCCGATTGGCCCTTCACCAATCGGAGTGCTGAACGCGCTCGATGAGTAAATTCGAGATGGTTAAAATAAACTCACACTAAGGCCTCTGGTCATACATGCACGCCGGTTGCGAGTGCTACGCACCTGACCTTCTTGAAGAACATCACTAATTAGGTCACTATATGTCCTCCTAGGGCGTCCCTTTCCGGCATTTCCACTCACATCTGCCTTGTTACCTTTTGTTAATCGCCATTAAATCCATAAATGACACAAATAAATCCACATTAATTTATATTCTGGTCACATTCTACCTTAAAGTCTGCTCAAGATCAAAATGTTCACATTAACCTACAAAACGAACCACGAGCGAAACATTACAGACGATCATGATAACATTAATAACATGATGAGTTAATTAATCATTGTTAAATTTAATCATCCACGAACGAGCTCGCTTCTACGTTATAACTAATAATTAGAAGGCTGATCTTGGTACAGGAAAGTACGTATTGGTAGTACATTATTATTAATGTCGATAAGCTAATGAGCCGTCCTGTCTGCCTCCCCCTGCCTCCGATCAACCGTGAAGTAATGAATGGATGATTTCTTTGTGTTTTAATTGCAGTTATTTTCAAGCTTGGGGGGCAGAAATTGTATGTGAGTATGTTTTTGAGTTAGATTCTTAATTTGCCTATGAGAACTGTCAAGAACGGAAAACGGACGAGTCGGAACGAGACTCCGTTCCGACTCGTCCGTTTTCCGACTGAAAGGAATCAAAATTTCATCACACTTCATCTTGTTTGTATAGCATCTTGTTTTTATAATATTCATAAAAAAAAGTATCGTTTAATTGTGCTCTTGTGTGTTTTGCTAAGTCTTTTGTGTGCACTGAATAAATGTTTTATCTATCTATCTATTTATCTATAGATCTATCTCTGCAAATAAACACAATTTTAGTGTGTTTGTAATATCAAAATAACAGCCTTTTACTAAATGCATATGAAAGTATATATATATGATACTTATCACAACAAAAAAAAATTGGAAGTCATAAGTACTGCCGACAGAAGTGAAAATCCAATACTTTGGAATAACTGTTATTTTATACATATATAGCTCATGGAAAGCGTGCGATGACGATGACGCGGGTTCCATGATTTTTGTTCACCCAAAAAGTACACATATATACACAGTATACATATAGCTCATGGAAAGCGTTCGGTGACAATCGCGAAACCATAAGTTTATCCCCTACCAAAAAGTGCTCAACGCGCATAAAGAAGTTTTCACTTCCAAAAACAGTTAAAAAAATTGACTGTCTGTCTATTTCCGAAACGGCTGGGCCGATTTCGACGGAACTTTCACTGGCAGATAGCTGATATTTTAAGGAGTAACGTAGGCTAAACTTTGATTTTAGAAAACGCTGGCGAAGCCACCGCAGCAGCTTGTTTGTAGATAAATATCTTGCATTGACTCACCCACCTCACAATGTATATCAGTCTAATAAAACGTTTCTGTCTCACTCCTTAGTCCTTTAAATGGTCAGTCTTGAGTCTTGACCCTACATCTTCGGTTCCTGCCAATTTTATCGCTCGGCGAAATGATCTCATCACTCCATTGCAACGACCTTATTGTGATTAATGTTCTGTCGCTGTTTCTATATAAATTGTACGCGGACGCTATCCGTCGATCTCTAATTGAAGGAGTTGTGGCAATTTATGAGACACCGAGCCTTTTGTGCGAGCAATGAATTGAGTAATTAGCGATGTAAGAATTTTCTTGATTAAAAAATAAAGGCTCGTTGTAAAACTCAATTAAAGCCGATTGGGTGGCGGGCGGCGGAGCGGCTTTATGAGTAAAGTCTTGCTTATGGGGCTTCTAAATTCAAATTTATAATGAAGGTGTGCATAATTTTGTTTTATAAGCAGACAGCGTAAGTCTTCTTTGGTGTCTATTATAAAAATAACGTCTGGCAGACTACTCAACAATGCCGAGTTATTGATTTAATTTCCATTGGCGGGACGTGGTTCACATGCCTACTCTATTAATGTAATATACATTGTATGTATATTATCATATATATAAAATTCTAGTGTCACTATGTTAGTTACCATACTCCTCCGAAACGGCTTGATCGGTTTTTATGAAATTTTATATGCAGATTCGGTAGGTCTGAGAATCGGCTGCTACCTATTTTTTTTTATGTTTTAGGTAGGTAGGTAGGGTAGGGTAGGGTAGGTAGGTAGGGTAGTGTAGGGTAGGTAGATAGGTAGGTAGGGTAGGGTAGGGTAGAGTAGTGAAGTTTATACTACAGCTTTTGACAGAACGAAGTCTGTCGGGTCAGCTAGTAACTATTTAAATAAATATCGCCTCTTTACAAGAACAACGTGATATTTAAAAAAAGACGTATTTTTGAGATGACACGTTGCACTTGTAAAGAGGCGAAATGACCTGCTGCTACTGGCAGGAAAAACAACACGGATTGATAGTTTACAAATATAATGACAATACATTATGATAAGTCGCCTCTTTACAAGAGCAACGTGTCATCTCATAAAAAAGTTTTTTTTTAAATATCACGTTGTTCTTGTAAAGAGGCGATATGCTTATATTTTTATGCAACGCATCATTGCCAGGTTAGCTGTTTTAATATAATGTCAAAGCTAAACTGCATACTGAAATAAAATAACTACAAAACTACATAAATGTTAATTTTAATTGCATAATATTACTTAAACCAACGCTATCAAAATACTTTAGCAATTTATTAGTCACAACATAGAGGTTGTTACACTTTAAGCATTTGTAAATGAATAATTAAATATGTATAAATGTCAAATGTTAAAATCGTCTGGGTATTTACGAAAATTTATTAATATTCATTGGAGTAAAGTCAGCAATAATAAAGGAGTGTAGGTACAATGAGGTTGGTGTAAGCTATATTAAATATATTATTTGATTAAATGAGAGTTTTTCTTACAAAGCGGCTTTTGTTTCTGTAATGAAGGTAAACCAACTAGCGAACAGTCTCAGACGATCTCTTTCTTTTCATATCGCCCTGGTATGCACTCGACAAACAAATTTTTATTTTTATACAAACTAATTAATTTTCTTCTCGTGTTTGTAGATGTTAATGACTTTTTATAACCTTGAATTCGAAGTCTGAAAGGATATTAATTTATACTTTGATAAGTACCTAAACACATGAATTAATATATGTTTAAAATATTCTCATAGCTCTCAGTATCGTGATAACGTATAAGTTTTAAATCTATACTAATAAAGCTGAAGAGTTTTTTTGTTTGTTTGAACGCGCTAATCTCAGGAACTAGGTACTGGTTGGAATTGAAAAATTATTTTTGTGTTGGATAGTCCATTTATCGAGAAATCTATACTATAATATTATAAAGCTGAAGAGTTTGTTTGTTTGAACGCGCTAATCTCAGGAACTACTGGTTGGAATTGAAAAATTATTTTTTGTGTTGGATAGTCCATTTATCGAGGAATATTATAGGCTATTATAACATCACGTTGCGACCAACAGGAGCGGAGCATAAATGATTTTTTTTGCAAAAACGGCAAAAAATATTCTTTTTGAGAGCTTCCTTTGCGTGCGCTGCGTAAACGGTTTAAGTTACGCAAATATCATGTATGGTGGAATTGTTCCTCTTTAAAAGTTCAAAAAAAAAGTCCGCGACAACATATGTCTATCTTTTAAGATTGACTCACTATAACCTTTTTTTATGGTAATCAAATTTGTTCGAAATTAATGCATTATTTATTTAATATTAATCCTTATCCTAGTAGTATTTATATTAAGCACAAGTATTTAAATGTAAACAAAATTGTCCTTGACATCACTTGATTTCAGTCAACATCTTAGGAGATATCATAATTTTAAAATAACTTCGTAACAAAAAAGTGTATAGGCTATTTAACATTATGCTACGCCCCTAAGGAGCCGAGCGAAACGACAAAAAATCGGAAAAAACGCTAAGCGAAAACGGAAGTAATTGCACGGACGGGCGATGCGATGCGACGCGGTGGGTTGTGGGCCGAAATTTTACGCGGAAGAAGTCGCGGGCAGAAGCTAGTATTGTAATATAAGTAACGAAACTTTTATTGTTCAGTTTTTTTTTTTTAATATGGTCTTCCCTGAATACTTTTAAAATAAGAAGGTGCACACGAAAGCTTACATGACACTGACACTGCGCAGTATCATCATCATCATCATCAGCCTATAGCAGTCCACTGCTGGACATAGGCCTCTCCAATTGCACGCCATTCAGCTCGATTCTCGGCAACTCTCATCCAGCTGCTACCAGCCACCCTGCGAATATCGTCGCTCCACCTAACCTGAGGGCGTCCTACCTAACGTTTGCCAATTTGCGCAGTATATTCATTCTCTATTAAAATAATTTTATCTATGATAAATGTACGGTGTAATAAATCTAATATTTTACTCATGCGATGTATAAGATGACGTCATTCGGTCGAACTCCTTGGTTTCCGGTACCTAGGTTTTCGATCCACCGGCCATGGTCACTAGTCTATAATAGATTTTTTTAAAGACAATAGACTAACGTCAGAATTTATGAAAAATGTTAGGTATTACTGAATTGTAGGAAAACAAACAGTGTGTCGTTTAAAACCTCCGTATACTTACTTAATTTATTTTATAAAATTTATAATAGGCTTCCTTTATTATTATGAAAAGGTCTATGACGTAAGTCAATTGGTTTATCATAGTTTTAAATTCAAAAACATTAAATAAAGGAATAGTTTAAAACGCTGTTTCCAGCCGGGTAATTGCGTAACACAGTTTACAGTAGCCAATGGCTTTCATTTTGACAGTTGAACAACATTCATTGCGTTATTTAAGGGTCCGTGCACGAAAAAAACTCTCTTTTGGCAATTTCTTATCTAATTGTGAGAAAACTTGAAATAATCGAAACATTAAGTCTGTGTAACTATAAAAGTACAGTTTTCATGGTGCTAAACCATTCGTGTCAGTCACAGCAGCTTTTAATAGTTTCATCATTTTTGTGCTCTCCAAAATATAGTTTATTTCGCCATGGATTTACTTAATGAAGATATTGTATAATCATTAAATAAAATTTTGATTATATTTCAAGGATAGCTGAAGAGTAATTTGTGATTTTTAAATTTCTTGATATGATTTGCTAAATAATAAGAAAAATATATATTACTGACGAGGTTTAAAACAAAAAAAAGGTTTTATCAATATTATTTTTCTGCTATATTTTGTATTGAAGTTGAAAAAAGTGGTTCCACCACATGCAAGAAGAGCATATAATGATGTTAATGATATTTTTTAATGTTCAAAATCAAAAGTAGTTTCTTGCAGAATGATGATCAAATGTCAGTCTTGCGTCATTTTTCGGAAAACTTGTTGCAAATATTAGTGATTTACCGTGAATACTTAATTTATTTGAAAAATCCCTTTCAGCCACATGCAAAACAAAGAACACGACTTTTCAAATCTCAAATAATTTTGTTTAAATTATTTTTCCCTTTCTCACAAGCAATGAACAAAATTGATCAAAATCAGTCGATTTCGTGCACGGCCTCTTAAGTGGTTGAGCAGATTTTTTTTCGAACTTATGAAGCAATGGATTAGAAATATCCTTCAAAATCATTCAAATTGTGATTGAGTTACGCAAAGGTGTTGTACGGCCAGCACATCAAGCTACACGAATCTGTCAAATTTCTCCAAACAATTTTAAACTTTAAAATGTTGATAACAACATGTTTCCTGAGGGATGTTTCCTGAGTAAAAAAAGAAGAAAAACTGTTTAGTCCGTCAATCAGATAATAAAAAAAAAAAAATTGACACGTATTTTTTGCTTTACCATATTAATAAAAAATTACTTAGATAAAACACATTAAGCTTGGGGAGTGGGAGCTCGTTACGTCACAGCTACGTATAAAATCCAGCGAGCAGTGACGTCATGCCACATTTGAACTCAATGTATTGCCGTAATGTTTTGATAACTTAAAAAAAAGTAAAAATACGTGTCCAATATTTTTTAATAATCTACATGATGGACAAATAATATTTTTTTAGTCATCATCCCTGTTATGTTCAAAATCGAACGTGGCAGTTTGTGGTAACTATACCCAAAGTCACAAATTCAGATAATTTTTGTAAACAAACGAGATAACACAACAAAAAAATATCCTCGTAATGGTAATTCACAGAAAATGGCGAAAAAAAGAGGTTCCATTTTCTTTTAAGTACTAATTTTAAGAAATAATAATTACAACATAATCATTCCGTAATTATTTTAATAAATTTTCGGTTTTAAACAAAGTTATTAATAAAAGGAGATTTTCTGGTATAAAATATTTTATGATACTGGTAACAATGCAGGAGATCCAAACATTTTCAAATTCTTACATTTTCAACAACACTAATAATTACAACTCTCATTCATAGATTCATATTGTAAGTAGCATATCATTCTATATTTCTGCCAAATTTCATGACGGTCAGTTCAGTAGTTTGGGCGTGAAAATGTAACAGACAGACAGAGTTACTTTCACATTTATAATATTAGTATGGATTTAACATAAAACCGATCTAGAATTAACATGAAGAGAAAGCGTCGACCAAAGGACGCCGAAAGACAATCTCGCTCTATCTTGATCAAAGGCTAGGACTGGTCTTCCAATCTGACACAAGAGTATAAACGTTATACCCAAAGTCTCAAATTCAGATAATTTATGTAAACAAATAGGGATAACATATCAAAAAAAAATATCTTCGCAATGGTAATTCACATAAAATGAAAAAAGAGGTTTCATTTTCTTTTAAGTACTGATTTTAAGAAATAATAATTTAAAAAAATAATCATACCGTAATTATTTTTATAAATTTTCGGTTTTAAACAAAGTTATTAAAAAAAGGAGATTTTCTGGTATAAAATATTTTATGATACTGGTAACAATGCGAGATCCAAACATTTTCATATTTTTACATCTTCAACAACACTAATATTACAACTCTCATTCATAGATTCATATTGTAAGTAGCATATCTAGCCACATTTTGGATGAAAACGGCTGTAAACTGTTTCGAGTGGAAATCGATTTTGGGAGGCCTACGTCTTGCACTGGACTTAAAAGGGTTGATTATGACGACCATATGCCGTGTCTCCGACATACTACACCAAACGTTGTTCGGCATCGGTATTTTGTTTGCATAGTTCTTATAATTAATTCACTTTAATTTTAGCGATGACTATTTACAAAAAAAATATACGTGAAAATGTTTTGCACCACTGTCCTGTCATTTTGACACTGACATTTCTTGACATTACTTTGTTTACATAAATTATCTGAATTTGAGACTTTGGGTATAGTTATATCTCAGATAAATATAATATGTGCCCATACCATTGAAACTTTGTCTGAGATCTTGCAGACAAGTCATTCTTTTATATTAGTTATAATTGGCGTATCGTCTCGAATGCTTTAAAACTCAAACAAAAGCAAAATACATAGCAACTGATAGACATGAAAAATGGCGGCATTAACATAACTAGCAAACATAGTTATGAATAAGCAAGTCTTAAAAGAACATACCAATATTCTTCATGTCCGAAGTGTTTATTTATTACATAATACAACATCACCTGTATGCCCTGAGGCGGTAGGCAGAGTATCAGCGTTGCCAGATTTTTTTGGGCAAAGCACGATTTAGAAACCTTTGAGTAAGTAAAAAAGCGGGATCTTTCGTCGAAAACGATAAATATATATTTCCTAGTGTGGGGCAACGTTTTAAAAAAAAGGAAAGGAAAAAAGAATATATAAAAAAACTTACATATCAGTGGTTTCTTTTACTACTTTCCCTTTTACTTGTATTTCAAATTAAGTTTACAATAATAATGAATAACCATAGAAAATGTATTATAATGGAAATACGTTATACTATAATAAAAACAATAATGTAAATATCTGGGGTAAGGCTGTTAAGTCTTTGGAGGAATCTATACTAATATTATGAAGAGTTTGTTTGTTTGGTTAAACGCGCTTATCTCAGGAACTACTCGTTCGAGTTGAAAATTATTTTAGTGTTAGATAACCCAAGTCTATAGGAAGGTTATATGCTATTTAAAATTACGCTACGACCCGTAGGAGCCGAGTCAAACGACAAAGTGTCGGAAAGAACGCTAAGCGAAAACGACGCCAGATGTCGATACTGTTATCGGTATTTTCTTAAAAATATGGAAATTCTTCGAGTATCGATATCGGTTCCTGCAAGGTCTACAATGACAGCCGGGACCAAAGATTGAATATATGTTTTAAATTTTTAATGATAGCACTCGAATCAAATTACAAATTCCAATATTCCCAAAGAAATAATTGATACAGAAATATAATTTGAATTAGAATTTAACTCAATGGGTGTATCACCTCCTATGGAACAGGTTTTTAAAAGCCTTGACATTTCGAAATCACATTCGATGGTATTCGATTTGTTAGTTTTATTTTCATATGTCAAAACATCGCCGTGGTAATATCATAGTAATCTCTATTGGGATCTACTACGAATAATTTATGGTAATGTAGAACCAAAGTACAAGTCACATGATTTACAATTTTGAGTTTTCCAGTTAAAAAAGCTTCAAATGAAGTAATTTAATAAAAATAAAAAATAAAATATATATATTCTGGATTTCATGAATAATTCAAATCGGAAACTAACTGTTTTAAACACTGAACAGCCTCAGCCTCAATTTGCTATTGTATTCTTCTTTGAGTAAACCCAAACTAATCCACTTCAAAATAATGTATAAGTAAACACTTATTCGTGTGATCATTTCTCGGGAACACTTTTAATAATCTCAATCTCGTATATAAATAATTTGGGCGTATGAATCCGTTTCCAAGGCCGAGCCACTTCGCAAAGTAAACTCTGATAAATGGATTGAGTTTGTTTGTTGTCTGTACCTAACATGGCAGGCGTTGCCAACATTTTGGGCTTTTAGCAACGGATTAAGGAATCACCATAACGTTGTTTGCTCATATGTACGTAATGTTACGCTCAATTTATGAGGGAAAGCGTACTATGCGGCCCTTCTGATATCTCAGTTACATGAGGTTGTTTATGTTTCAAATTAATATTGGATTAGATCGTTGAAAGGTTTTCAAGTGTTTGCAAATAGTGCTATTTAATTTTGTCTTATATAAAATTAATCACGTCTCTTTTGAAATGTTTTACTTCTAAAACCAAGAAATGAATCGTGATTTATTAGTTGGATACCATTGAAAACTTATAAAACGACAGGTTGTCGATACTAAACTCATTGAATAGTAAAAATGTCTTAATAAGAATCCAATTAGCAGCCAACAGAACATAATTATAAGAGATTTAAGTATTAATCCCTCACAATTTAAGCTACAAAACTTGTGATATTGACAATTTATGACCGGATAGAGACTAATTTGTACAATTATGTATTTATGACCAGTGGCAAGGTTGATATTGTTGGATCAGACTAGTCCAAGGTTGACAATCCCATCATACACGCAATAATGAGTCCGTAGTTACAAAAAAACACTCTTTTGTTTTTTTTTATTGTTTTTTTTTGCGTTCATTAAATACAGTATCGTGCCGAAGAAACGACCGAAAAATAATTTAGTAGATTTTCATCTACAAATCAGGCGCTTATCGTATATCTAATGAACTTTGTTATTAGCAAGGTGGAGGTGTTTCCCGACTGATTTATTACATAGCAACTGCTGTTTCGACTTTTTATTATGTACCAATAAATTGTGGTCTGACGAGATCTGAATTACTTAATTAGAAGTCTAGCCAGCGATTGATTGCTTCCAGGCAGACGCAATCATGGTATAGCCAAAGTTGGAAAAGTACTCAATAACTTAGTTTCTAGCTATTTAATTGGTACACATAATTTCCAAATAGGCGAAAACTATTTCGATTTTGTTTATTTTTTCAAGCAACTTCCCATACATATATCGTTAGAAAGCGGTAATAAAACAAGACAAAAACATCAACTAGATTCAGGTTCAAATGCAAATTACCGACTAATTGTATTACCTGAGAAAGTAAAGATATTTTAAGGGTTTCTGCGAGTATTTACGTATACCAAAATCAAAATCAAAATCATCAAAATCAAAATCAAAATATTTTATTTCACATAAACCTACATGGGCACTTATGAAACGTCAGAAGCTAGGTGCACGGTTCGAGTTAGTCGTTTCCTATGGAGAAGAGCCGGCAAGAAACTCCACGGTTACTCTTTTAAAAATAATTGGCTTTACAATATTATTAAATAAACAGTGATCATAGGTATGGGAGGACAGTGAAGGCCTTTCAACAATTACCAGGTACTTAACAAAATAGAAAACCGCCAACAAATCTACACTCTACTAGGCCTACAACGTTCTCACATTCACAAAATATAAAATAATCTAAGTATATAAAATATTAATGACATGATTGCAATTACAACTACAGTAACATATCTGAATAAATATCATGTCCACAAAAGCCACTAATAAAGAAGCGTACCAATACGTAAGTTCTATTTAATTTCGGTATTCTATTTTGAGTCATAATCGGAATCTTGAATCGATTATCCTGATTCCGAAATAGAGGCAGGAAATAAGCGAAAACTATCTCGATCGTGTTTATTTTTTCAAGGAAAATTCTATACGTTTACGATGTAATTTAGCTTTATTGCTGTACGTCAGAAAGCGGTAACAAAACAAGCCCAAAATATCAACTAGAGTCAGGTTCAAATGCTCATTGCCAGCTATTTGTACCCACGAAAGAAACGCGATCTCGAGTTCTCGACTGCTTACCTTTGAGATATCGATATTCACGCAAGTATTCGATTGTGATCCAATCACAAAATCGCAATCGTTGGTGGCTGTATCAATATTCCGAATGCGTCAATCGATCCCAATCACGGATGTAATGGTGAGGGAAGTGTGTGACTAGTATGTTGTTCGCTTTTCCTGTGTTTTTTACAATCTCTAACAATGTTTTATAGACTCTTAGTAGAAGGACACGCGTTTATTAGGGTTATAAAACATTTGAGAACGTGTCTTCGGAACGTGAAATATGTAATAAAATTATGTTTTAATGTAGTATTATAGTCCCTAATAGTAGTCGTTTTTAATAGTAGTAGTTTTAGTAGTAGTTTTATTTAAAGACAGACAGGGGACCGCATTATCGCATTAGGTGATGAGCCTGCAGATAGCTATAAGGGAGAGATAAATAAATAAATTAATTTAATAAATAACAGGCACAATGAAATAAAGTATCAACATCTGAGATACACTAAATGAAAAAACGGAATAATTATCTTTTCCGTTTTTTCATTTACTGATTTAGTTAAAAAATTTAAGAAGATAAAACAGGGAAAAATAAATTTAATTTCGGAAGTCGGTGTCTTTGATTCTGTATCTTGGTTTTTTGCCACCATGGAAGTCAGTTGTATTTTTTGTAAAAAAAGTTTTGTATTACGGTCTAACTCTCATTCATTAAGGCCGGTATTACAGAACGTCACTCAATACTCAAGCATTACTTAAAACTAGATTCAAGCCATTTGATTGGTTGAAACAAGTTCAAGGCCTTAGTGTGCATAATGTAACGTGCAATAAGTGTATTAGAATTGCAAGAAGACTGATATACACATTAAAATAAGTAGGTATCTATAATTATTATGTTAATCACACTGCAATTGATTTATGAAAATGATATAAATTACCATTACAATCATGATGTAATTTATCAACACAGTAATTTACAAACCAGTAATCAATCTTACTAACAAGAAAATGTAAGTAACTTTGATATAATTTTCCTATAAAACTTGCTATAAATAATACAGGAGTGCGCTGATTCCATAGCATTATTATACCTTATGATATAATTATATTTATGTAAATAGTTGGTTGTCGACCTCAGCCTAATTTCATAACTATAAAATCTAGACCATTTGATATGTTAATCTGACTCTTATAGCCTACGGTTAGGAATATAGACGTATATTATTGTGTTTAGATGACATTGCTTGATATTATTATGCAAGTTGCGTTTCAAATGAGAACACAATGCAACAAATTGTGTTGGTTTCGCCACTGTATAATTGCTCTAGTTCAAGCATTAGGTAGAAAATTTAAATATGTCCGCTTTTTGTATGGACGTTGGTTTTTTATTCCGAGTAAAATCTAACCATCATCAATCTACATCTAAATAAAAGCGACAAAAATATGGAACTTGGAACCACTGAAATAATATTTTAAGATCCCTGCATTTAAGAAAAAAAAAATACTATTTAATGTTAGTACATATATTTTATCCGTTGATGACAACCTAAACAAAACCTCCCAAACACTTTGACAATGTCTTAATTGACAGATGATTCTATTCATTTATACAAAAGTACTCTGAGATCCATAGACAAATAATCTGATCTTAATCTGGTCTTTAAAAATGTTTGATATACCTAATTAGAACCACTACTTTTTGGGATGTCTATCGAAATATATTTAACTTATCCTGGTTAGAATGATTGAATAATAAAACAAATTTTCGGACATGTCCTTTCCCAACTATGTTAGGGTCAGCTTCGAGTCTAACCGGATACAGCTGAATACCAGTATTTTACAAGGAGATACTGCCTATCTGACCTTCACAACTCAGTTACTGGGTAACACGATATCCCTTGATAAGACTGGTTGTCAGACTTTCGGGCTTCTGACGACCCGTAACGACTGCCAAAGATCCAAGAATGACAGCCGGGACCAATGATTTAACGTGCTTTCCGATGCACGGAGGAGTCTCGGTATGTTAAAATGGTCACCCATCCACGGACTGACCGTGGCAAACGTAGCTTAACCTGATCGATTGACCCGTGCGGCTGTTATACTTAGCAACGAGACCCTCGCGTTTTACACACATATTTTATCTCACATAAGTAAAGCCGAAAGTCGAGCTTTCTCGTAACTTTATTCAAGAATGAAGATTTTGAATAATAATAGCTCCTTTATTGTTAAAAATGCATTCGAGAAACACCTTAGTCAGTTTCCTTCATGCATCAAATCAAATCATTTTTTGGGTCCGTACCCAAAGGGCAAAAACCCTATTACTAAGGCTCCGTTGTCCGTCCGTCTGTCACCAGGCTGTATCACATGAACCGTGATAGTTAGACAGTTGAAATTTTCACAGATGATGTATTTCTGTCGCCGCTATAACAACAAATATTAAAAAATAAAATAAAATAAATAAACGTGATTTTTCGCTCATTTTTGTTCGATTTTGATAACGGTAACAGTTAGACGCTTAAAATATTCACAGAATATTTAGTTATATATTCACTTTAAATATAAATTAAAATTTAAATAAAATAAATATGTAAGTGGGACTCCCATACAACAGACATGATTTTTTTATCGTTTTTATAGATAATGGTACGGAACCCTTCGTTCGCGAGTCGGACTCGCACTTGGCCGGTTTTTTTTTTTTTTGCTCATGGCATCGATGTCATACATACATATTTTGATAATGTACTCCATGCTCTGCCGTCACTTGGGCATGCAAAATTTACACATAAATTACTAGGTACTACAACTACTACAATTAACAACAATAAATATTACAAAATTATTAAATTGGAAAATCATTTTAACCATTTTAATCCCTCGGGGAACCCAGATCCTTTGCCGATGTTATAAACAGACTAGGAGACGTGATTGGCTTCTGGAAGGAGGTGGGCTGGTTGGAATAACCACCGACGGCCGCCATGGCCCACGCACAATGGTCCATCTTAAGGACTAAGTGCGGAAACCAAACCCTCTAACATAGAACATAGATGTTCAACGTCAAGAAGTATCTAGTAGTCAGTAATTACTCAAGACCAACTCGATAAACTTGAGCGGCTTCAAAATTTCTGTATTAGGTTCATATACGGTTTACGCAAATATGACCATGTTTCCGAATTTCGTATGAAGCTCAAGTGGTTACCAATTCGCCTTCGCCGGAATGCTCATATTCTTTCCCTTTTGTATAATGTGCTCATTTCCCCTTCCACCCCTCTCTATCTTAAAAACGTTTCCAGTTTCTTTGCGACTCCCACACGAAATTTTTAAGGTCATCAGATAACTTGAAGCTTAAATTGCCCATGCATTCCACAACTTTCCTTGACAAATCCTTTACGGTCCAGGCCGCTCGTTTGTGGAATGCATTGCCAGATCCAATAAAACGCGCGCAATCGTTGCCTGTGTTCAAAAGACTCGTGAAGGAACATTACTTGTCGTTGTGATTACGTTCTCGTTGATAGCTGTGATAATGTATACTTACACTTCATTTATTTTCTTTACTTATATAGTTAGTATCTATGTATCTATTATATAGCATATATCTGTGTATCTATTATAGGATATTGTGCTGTTATACTTTTTATTTGCACCAATGACAACCCCATTTTATGTCCACAAATTCACTATCCATGCCAAGGTTGCCTGGAAGAGATCGCAGTATGCGATAAGGCCGCCCATTGTATATTTTATAGTGTTTATGTTTTCCTTTTCTTTTGTAATGTGTTATCTGATGTACAATAAAGCATATATAAATAAAAAATAAAAATAAATAAATAATTAAATAAATGTCATAGTCTGGTTAAACCACGCTGGGGTCGGTGCATTTCATTCATTCATAGTAAATTTTGAATGAATAAATAGAAGTCAATAAATGATAATTATTGTGAATTACACATGTCATTTCTATTATTGAATATTTTATTAATATCTGATTAATATTATTGGCCACAGGGATTCCATTTTAGACACTCCTACACACTGTAAATACTTTATCGGTTAGAAACTCCTCTAGCTTCTGCTTATTTATATGTGCAAGTTGTCAATGTCTGTAATATAACATGGCAATTTATAATAAATCTTGGGTGTCATGCAATAAACACTGGAATCCATTAAATAAGTTCTGCAGGGTACATTCTGAACTTTATTTCTATATCAAGCACTTCGGAATTTTTCATACATATGCATATTACTTTTGACAAAGACTGACATCTCATAAATGCATGTAGGTAACACCCAATAAAAAACCGTCCACTAACAACTCAAGCCACACATCGTATGCTTTCCTTTCATTCCAAGACTGAGATAGTTTACTACGTCACACAATTATTATCTCGTAAGTTACTCAACACAATAGCACCAAGTTCAGCTAGACGGCTCTGATTGCATCGCGCATGCGCCACTCAGGAGAAAGCGACCTGCAGTGCGATGACCCCGGCTAAATTCGGCCAAGGTCTACCGGCGAGACGGCAGGTATCCCAAGCCGGCTTACAAATAGACCAACGACATTTAAAACAGGAAAAAACAACTGTTAACACTATTGTGGAGGACAGTCTTAATGTTATTAGAAACAAAATTAATGACTCCCTATAAAGGAACGTGATTTGCTTCTAATTGAAAACAACCATTAGCGCTGTCTTAATACTCATAAACTACAGTTCGTTTTACTCTTGACTGAATCATGAGCTATAATCACTGGATTTTCAATTTCCAGAGCTCAGTTCACTGTTTAAATATTTCCATAAACATTTTATGACCGTCTTCACGTACCATCTGGCAGATGCGAGTCTATTTATAAACCGTACGGATCATCAGGAAACAAAGTTCAAACATGAACTTTATCGCTAGCCGGGGAAAGTTATAAAACGCACACGCCGCCGACGACGCAAGCGCGCCCGTTCAGACGTCGAACGTCGAACCTGCGTTTAAAATCGGCCAAGGTCCTACAGCGGACACTGACCTTGTTGACTTGTGGTTACGAAAAAACTGAACCGAGAATTCGAAATGCCCCGAGTATTCCGAACATTATTTTTTCTAAATAGAAAAAAAAAAAATCGAAACCCATTCGAGATTGCGTGTTGCATTCCTCTGCCAATCGCTAGAAAAGGTCCAAATCGACATGAAAACTAAATCGAGTGTCGTCGGGGAGTCCGTCGAACCCAGGTCGAACCGCATCTAAATCCAGCCAAGGTCTCAGTCAGCTGAAGGGCGGCTCGCCCGACTGCCTCTGTACTGGTCGTTTACACTGCGCGACCATAACAAAGGGTTGCTTAAATACCTACGAGCTGACTCACGTCTAGCTCGAACGCGACACGCTAAAAGGACGTCGTAAAGTAAACTTGCCAGAGAATATGAGTTCGGTTGTAAAAATTGACACACGCTTGCAAATTTTAGTCAAGACCACCCGACAAGATACACGGTTTGCATAGCCGCCTAAAACAAATTAAAACTGCATACGCATTCGCAATAAATATCAGACGACCGATATAAATTGATCCTCCACACCCCACCGGTGCTAATTCAACCTTGTTAAATAAAGGAAAGTAAATGAATATTGTAGGTCTGGCTATAATGGCAGTGTTTGTATACAGAGAGGCGTCTAGACGTGGTTTTGCCTGGCTGCGTCGAGATGCGCTCGTGTACGACTTGCGGTAGACTCCTGCTGTGTTCCCACTGCGGTGTATGCGATTTGAAAAAAAAAAATCTTTAATCAAGAGACCGCGAATCGCAATAAGAATAAAAATGTGACATAAATTTTATTCCACCGGTAAATATGGATGTCGAATCGTTATGGGTAATTTGAGCTCACTGTTTAAAAGGTTTATTTTAGTGATTCCAACAATTTGAATGCACTCCTAAAACCTAAATGCGTCAATAAGGTAGTTCCATTGTGCTCCAGGAATGCATTCCACTGCGCTCCAAGTTTTTATTACCTATATTATTTCAAAAATTGTAAGTAACAAAATGGGTCCACAGCGCTAAATATTTTTTATAATAAATTTAATATAATGTTTCATGCAAATTTTTTTTTTTTTTTGCTAACTCTACTCAAAATATCTTGGAGCGCGGTGGAACTAAAATATTGAAATATTTTAAAGCTAAAAATTCTTGGAGCGCAGTTGAATCAATGTATTAATTAACATTAAAATTATGAGAACAATGGGTTTTGGAGCGCAGTGGAACTATCCCGTCAATACAATAATCTAATTAGACGATATGCACACCCACAAATAACCTTCATCAAAACAGCGAGCATTTAGCTAATTGAATTACGTCAGTGAACCTTATCAAAGTGAATGACCTCCAGACCTGCCGCAACATTGCCGCATGACTGATAAACTGCCCAATTTGCAGCAAACCCGTACAACGCGTCACGGTTCGTCTCATGTTGCTGTATGACCTATATATTCCCCCAGTACTTAGGGCTTGCTTGTGTTCCTATACCTGACCTACGACAAGTGCACAGCGGTTGCGCGTCGTGGCTAAAATAACCGGGACGGGAGTCCCCGACCACTTCCGCACTCACCATCGATTCATTTCGTTAATTATCGTGGTTGCACCACACCGCTGCCCGGCCATTTGGGACTTCCCTCGAAACTTTAAATTGATTGTTTGGAGTTTTCGGTTTTATTTGGTTGGACTTCGGAGAACTTTTATTTTAAAAATATGTCGAATGTTTAGCAAGGGATTGAATTTATGGACGGTCAGGTCTTAATGAGAAATAATAAATCCAATAGGATTAAAGAATTTAAACATTTATAATTAAATGAGCTAATTCATTTGGAACGCTCTCAAAATAGTATTAAGGATACTACGTAGTAAAATTATATTTAATAAATTACGTAAACATTGAAAATTATCAACTACGGTAACTAGATTGCTAGATAAAACTTGATTGGCAACCAAATCAGTATTGTTTATAATATTAACAATGAAAAGCAAATAAAATATGAAACTGACGAACTATATTTATTGGAAGCTGAATTAAAAGCGACATGAAATGAGTTTAAAAAGGAAGCAAAACAAAATTTCGAGTAACAAATCACGGGATACAATAATCAATAATCCAAAATAATAAGCGTCATGTACACGGAACTGTTGCACGCTAGTAGCATCTATTATTGATTGGCATGAAGCGATGCATCGTCGCATTGTTCGTAGGATCGATTCCTGCGCGTCTCTGTCGCCCCCGCTTCTATTTTTACCGCTTCATTGCTTACTCCCCTCGCTGCCTGTTTCCTGCCTTTTATTAAACTATCTGTATGTTAATTAACAACGGCCTCGCTCGGACCGGCTCTGTTTATTTTTCTATTAGCTGGTTCCTACGAAACATTCGCTGTTTAAGGCATTGCTATTCGGTTCTTATGCGCACAGTCATCAGTCGTTACAACTGCGTCCGACTGTTTTTTACATCTCACATATTTGAGTGCTTGACATAATGTATCATACATCCTTTTATTTTTTCGACCTTCAACTACATTTAATTAGACGTCTCTGCATGTTGTCAAACCAAGCCTCACTCCCTCAACGTTGCGTTCTCTTCTAACATGATATTTATTAGTATGTCCGTCTCGCTCGGTGTAGGGACATCTGGTGTACATAAACCTGCATGTGTTTACGTTACGTATACGTGTTCAGCGTGCATTGGTGTGCGTGTTGCAGGGGTGCGAGCATGTGTTGGTGAGTGTGGCGTTTTGTCTACAGCTGTTGTGGGTTTGTGGAGCCACGCCGCCGCTATCGACTTCTCTAAATTTATGCTTCCTCATGACCCATGCTATAGAGCAGCAGCGACACATTAAACCCATGACTCGGTCCTGTTTAATATTCCATTCAAAACGACTTCTAAATAAGAAGTATACATTCAAATGGTATTCGTTAACACACCTCTACGGTGACTTTTACTCGTACGTCTTTCTTTACTCATGTTTGATTTTTTCAACGTTGTAAAGCCGTAAAAGAACGTTCTTGAACAACCGAAACTGCGAAGTGTTTAGCTACATGGTTGCCATTGTTTGTACCTACTCATTATAAGAAAATAATGATGTCATTATTCACGGCTCTTTTGTTACGGTTCGAATAAAAGCGTATACCGGTACTGCATACGATTCCTCAGTAACCCGTCTTACCTTGCTTTGTAAACCACGATAGTCAAACAGCTGGCGAGAGGTCATCGGCACCGGGGCTCTAGTGCAAATTGTATAGTTACACATTGGAAAAGCAAAAAATAACATCCATTTTGCTGTCGGATCCGCATGCGTACTCAGTCGAATTCTCAGAATATTTGGGAACCGTCAAGAACGCGAATGTGTTGTTTATTTTTGTATGCGCTTATCCTTGTTTCGACATTTGGACAGAATGGGCAGTGATGCCACTAGATAATTATAGTCATTCATTGCGTTTTTTATTTCGAAACAAAAGTACCTACGACTCACAGTCGTGATCTCGCGATATGGAATATGGAACCACAAAGCCACAAAGTTCTTGGGTTGTTAAAAACTGAAGAGCCACGTGACGTAACGTTGGTAGACATTCGTGTTATTGAGCGGGCTGCAGAAGGCGGTGACGTCAGCTCCCAAAAACCCCGGGGTCGTTGCTCGGGGCCCTACCTGCATTTTTTCGTGCATCCCCTCGTGACATTAGCGGAATATTCTCAAAGGGATATACAATATAGATTCCTTTCGTTTACAACTCGACCGTTCCTAACTCTTCCGTATCTAGTTTTTGTTCGTGCGGTTCGACCGGAATATTCACAGCTAACATTGTACTCTTACAATGGGCGTGTAAACAAATTGGCTCAACATTTTATGTAATACCTTACAAGTGTCTTATTATGACATTATTTTATTGGTACCTACTCGTGGATAAAGTTGTCGATCTGAAACATTAATGAGCTGTTTCTTATGTTTTAAGATTAGCCAACAAAGGTTCTGAAAACACACGGTGCAGGACCTACTTACGTATTGAGAATCATGAAACAAACGTTTTCAAATCAGTTTCTTGACATTGTCGTAACTTAGCTTATTTATGTAAGTAAACAACTTATTTACGTCATCACAGGTAGTCAGCGATGGAATTATTGGGTGATTGACATAAGCTACATAATAATATGTAATCAACGAAAAATTACGCACCGCACCATTTTGACAACATAAAAGATTATTTTGGTTAGAATTCAACATGAACCATACTTGCCAAATAAATGAATTGATTTAAAAGAACACTGTAAATGTTGTTGCCAAAAAATATGTTATTGTATGTATATACAAGCCTCGTTAATTTTTTATAGACTTTCATGCACGTAAAGTTTTGTCTTTATTACTTTTTGCACTCAGTGGTAACGTTGGTGACGACGTTTGATTAAAATTAACCAATGCTCTTTCTTTGCCCCTCTACACATTATCTCGAAGAAGACACTGATAGTGCCTATTCAGACACGTAGTACACTCTCCAAACATACCTACCATTTGACCTCAAAAACTCTCAGCTTCCAAAAGAATTTGCATAACAGGGCTAAAAGCGTGTGACATTAAGACCCCAAGCCAGTTCATCCCGAACGCGTCACAGGAAACATGTTCCATTTCGGTTCCGATTCCCGAAGTCGATTGGCACAACACAACCGGCTTCCCGTTGCGCAAGGCGGCGGCGCAGGTCGCTGCTCCCGTACAATTGGGGCCGACCAAAAATGTGTCAAGTTGAACCCAAGTCGATGACCCCACTGTTTACGTTTACCTCTTTCGCGACCACAATCCGTGACTCGTGAAAAACCTTTTTTTTTTGCGTCTCTTTCAAAGGACCACACTGATTGCCTTTCACTTTGATCTTTTGATGCACAAAGTGCTCGCAAAATATGTAATTTGTCAACTTTTAAAGTTGCAATTAACGGATCTGTCATGCTAAATATGGACGGCTATATTTGGGTCACTTGTCTTTGTGTTTTCGTCAAGCGTGCGCGAATAAGTGCATGTATAAAATAATGAAATGAATAAACTTGAGATTTTACTGCTTCTTTCAAAAGGACATTACGTGAATGGCTGAATTCATTATCACTTACAACGAATTTTCCAAATTAAAAATAAAAACACTCCTTGTTCTTATGTTTATTTACTAAAGGAAAAGTATAGGTATGAGACCAAGAAGGTCTAATACCTAGAGCACCCAAAATATGTAAAAGACACTGGCACAAATAAACAAATAAAAAAAAAATGGGCTGCCGACAGAAGTGAAAACTCAGAACTTTGGAATAACTGACAGTTTGGCGCAACAAGTCACGAGCATGGCCCACATTTCGGTGACGCGAATCCATAAGTTTTTCCCCTACCAAAAATCGCTCAACGCGGCTAAAGAAATTTTCACTTCAATTAAATTGAATTGTCTGTTTGTAATGTCAAATTAACAACATTTTACTGAATGCTTATGGAAGTATTACTTATAACAAAAAAACTTTTTTTATCTGACTGTGTTTGTTCCGACTAATCTCTGAAAAGGCTGGACCGATTTTGACAGTTCTTTCACTTGCAGATAGCCGATATTATAAAGAGTAACTTAGGCTAAATTCATTTTAGTAAAAAAACCACGCGGGCGAAGCCGGGGCCCACCGCTATCGCTAGTACAATATAAATACAATGTAAAGACACATACAATATTTCGCCGTGACCACCTTATCTTACATTTTACAATTTCAAATGATTCAATACTTATTATTCACAAGTCGTTTCCTTCAAGTAGAAAAGAAATAATTGTAATGGTGTCTACACTGGAAATAAATAATTCATGGAGATCTTTTGAAAAATATTATGGTCGACGGGCGCGGGCGCATTATAATTGTAGATGTTCGACATTAAACTCACTCTATGCCTTGTCCGTGGTATCGTTGCCAGTAAAAACTTACAATACTGGCTTCATATCATGGAAATGATAATGTAGTGGTTGATTCTTTAAGGCGCAGATATATGCCAGTGACTTTGAGTGGTTAGCTTGCGTGTTCTGTACTGAGCTCACGCAACGCGTCGTACGTCCAGCCAGTAATAGGATTCACCCATCCAGGAGCGCTGTTCCAAATAAGACGCATTATTAATGTTTTATACATACAATAAAATAAAAGGTATTTTAATAAAACACGTATACTAAAATATCAATAATTAAATTATCTTCGAAAAGGTGAAGGTTTCAGAAAAATACGCTAGATAGATTTTGCGTGATTCTCAGTTTTTTATCCGTGTTAGACATAAATTTACAAATTAATTTCACTATGTAATATAAACATAATCTAAAATATTCATATATTATGTTATTAAGAAAATGCTCTTATTTAACATATATTTTTTCCAAATCATTAACAGTACTCGTTTAGACGTGATCTTCAATATAAAATCATTAAATGTCGGTTATCGTCGCCTTAAGGTGAAAGCGCAAGGGTAGCCCACAAAATTCTAATTTTCTTACCTTTTTTGCAATTTGCAGGTCAGTATTAGGTTGTATGTTGATCAAAATATGATTAGCGACCGTAATAAGTATGTATTTATAGAAATATAACTATTAAAATCATCAATACTTACAACTGTCTAAGACCAAGTTACCCTATTGAATGACTATTTCATGACATCATTACATTTGAGGGCAATGCCAACTTCAGAAGTTGTATTGCTGATTATAATGATTATAATTCTGTAATTCACACTTGTTACAGTCGCGAATCATATTTTGATCTTCATACAACCGGCCACTGACATGCAAATTGCGGAAAAACGTAAGAATACGAGTATTTGAATTTCGCGTGCTACCTTAGCGCTTCCCCCTTAAAGTGTCTTTTTCTCGGTAATTAGGTGAAGTTGAATTACTTGTTCCTATTTCAGGAGTCAAAATAAGCTTCACATAATTTAAGTATGTGTGCTTATTTTTAAACGTCGCAGCATCGTGCCTGTTGGCATCGTACAGGACCAATTTTATTTTTATTTTTTCTATATAATGTTTTTTTAAATACTTTTAGCATTGTGTGTTTAGTTTAGCCTGTGATCTTCTTGTGCGAGTCCCAAAAAATACTTTTTTTTTTTCTTTCTTTCCAAGTGTCTTTGGTTTTTCCATCTGAAATTTCTCAGTCTGGAGGAGTCTCCCGGACTCTCTAGAGTAGTCTAGAGTCTCTAGTTTTGTGTTGCTATTGGCTTGCCCCCTGTTAGATGCAACTTAAAGATAACTGGCTAAAGTGGGTGTACTATTAATACTTGTCTGCCTATCCCTTCGGGGAGTCCAAGCGTAATGTTACGTTTATAATTGATTAATGATAATACCTATATCCCAAAAATGTTACTTTCTAAATCTATACATATACGAACTTATACAAATAAATAAAATTAAAGTGTCTGTATCTAATGTCAAAATAACAGCCTTTTACTTAATGCATATGAAAGTATATACGGTACTTATAACAAAAAAAAAAATAATATATATATGTCTGTTTGTTCCGGCTTATCTCCGAAACGGCTGGACCGATTTTGACGAGACTTTCACTGGCAGATAGCCAATGTTATAAGGAGTAACTTACACTACTTTGTTTTTAAAAAGCCGTGCGGGCAAAGCCGCAAACGGCAGCATTAAATAAATAAAAGGTCTTAAAAACTCTTAGTATCAGGGACGTTTGTTACTGACCAATTTGCTAACTAAAAACATGCTACTAAAGCTGTTGTCATTAGTCAGCCGTAATAACGCAACTTGTAAGTAGGCATCTAAAGACAACCTTCCCAGGATCTCATACCCGTCCATTAGAATAAATTGAGTTTTAGAACGATCAGTTTTAATGTCCATAAGAGTTTGTTCATAAAAGTTATAGCACACTTCAAATGCTCCCTTGTCCCTAAGCTTCATTACGCTCAATATTACAACTTCCTCAGAAGCATAAATATCTGATTCATGCTTTCCTACAATATCTACATCGTTGGAACTTTCCCAGGTATCATTCTTTTTAGAAAGCTTTAGTAACCTTTGCTTCAGAATTATCATGTTTACTACTTTTCCATTTCTTCCTTGAAGTACTTGAAGACAACTTTAATTAAGGCTCTGTTGGTTTGTAACACTTGAACAGAATGTACAGTCGGATAACGTGATATTTCAGGACTCTAGTTGATGTTTTAAGCTTGTTTTGTTACCGCTTTCTGACATACAGCAATAAAGCAAATTACATCGTAAACGTATGGAACGTTCCTTAAAAAAATAAGCACAATCGAGATAGTTTTCGCCTATTTCCTGTCTATATTTCGGAATCAGAACAGTCGATTCAAGATTCCGATTATATCTCAAAACAGAATACCAAAATTAAATAGAACTTACGTATTAGTATACGTAAGTTCTATTTAAATATTGATACAGCCACCAACTATTGTGATTCGATCGTAATTGAATATTCGCCTCGCCGAAATCCTTAAAAGATCGTTTCTTTCTCAAGTACAATTAGATTGTAATTTGCATTTGAACCTGACTCTAGTTGATGTTTTAGGCTTGTTTTGTTACCACTTTCTGACGTACAGCAATAAAGCAAATTACATCGTAAACGTATGGAACGTTCCTTGAAAAAATAAGCACAATCGAGATAGTTTTCCCCTATTTCCTGCCTCTATTTCAGAATCATGACAATCGATTCAAGATTCCGATTATATCTCAAAATAGAATACCAGAATTAAATAGAACTTATGTGTTAGTATATGTAAGTTCTATTTAAATATTGATACAGCCACCAACGATTGTGATTCGATCGTAATTGAATACTCGCCTCGCCGAAATCCTTAAAAGATCGTTTCTTTCTCAAGTACAATTAGATTGTAATTTGCATTTGAACCTGACTCTAGTTGATGTTTTAGGCTTGTTTTGTTACCACTTTCTGACGTACAGCAATAAAGCAAATTATGTACATCGTAAACGTATGGAACGTTCCTTGAAAAAATAAGCACAATCGAGATAGTTTTCGCCTATTTCCTGTCTCTATTTCGGAATCAGGACAGTCGATTCAATATTCCGATTATATCTCAAAATATATAATATTATATACTAGATACATAATACAGGTTCCATTTTGACAGTTCGACAACATCCATTGCGTTATTTACGTTGTTGAGCGGACAAATTTTTCGAACATATGAAGCAATGTATTAGCAATATCCTTCAAAATCATTCATTGATTGATAGTGTGCTTAATAATAAGTAAATAAGTAATTTTCCGTATTACATTTCATTCGACTGACAGTTGGAATTTCAATTTGCGGACAATTTACGCTCATAATCCAGTAAAATTATGTCTCATGTTGGTCCGGTAAAATTATGTCTCCATCTGCATGTGCATATTCATGTATCATGTTACTCATGTTTGATTTTATCTGTAGTCAATTTGCTTATAGGTAGGTATCAATCAAGTTCCCTGACTACACAAAAACTTTCATATAACATTCAAATGTGTAATTGCATCACAGAATCTTAGTTATTTATTAGTGTCCTGTCATCATAGCTAAGCAGTTATTATAAATAAATAGAAGGTATATAATAATTATAATATAAGTATATATAATTAGAAGGTGGCTAAATTATTATAAAAACCGGCCAAGTTTTGTCGGACCACGCACAATGAAGGGTTCCGGAATTGGTATGAATTTATCCCAAGAACAAACTTAACATAGTAGATGAAAAACATATTTTTCCATACGGAATGTATGGGAGAACATGTTTTTCAACTGTTGAATGTTTTTCAATATGTTCTTCATGTTTTTGTTTGTCGACTATTACTCGGTAACTTGTAAAGCCTACTTAGCTGTGATAGTTTTCCTTTTAACTTCGTTATATATACCACTGCTGTGAATTTTTTCACGTATCCAAATACAACCATTTAACTTGCAGGACAAACAAAAATTAGCACTTCAAAGCTTAATATTACGCAATTGGATCGAAAAATGGTTTTCACAAACCCGCAATATTTTTGAACGGCCTATCTAATGATAAACTCACTTCACCTTAGTTGTCACCGTGAGATTTTGACAGAACAGCACTACTGTTCCCAACTATGTTAGGGTCTGCTTTCAGTCTAACCAGAGGCAGATGGATACCAGTATTTTACATGGAGCGACTGCCTATCTGACCTCCACAAGCCAGTTACCTACTTGGTAATACGATACCCCTTGGTAAGACTGGTTGTCAGACTTTCGGGCTTCTGACGACCCGTAACGACTGTCAAAGATCCACGAATGACGGCCGGGCCCAACGGCTTAACATGTTTTCCGAGGCATGGAGGGGTCTTGGTATGTGAAGATGGTCACCCATCCACGGAACAACCCGTACGGCTGTTATTACATAGCCAGCAGCCCCACAAAAAAAAATCTAGTACACACGGTTACATATCAAGCTATAGCATTTCCATTATAAGCTGATCTCTCATTGTACGGAAATCTTATACAATGCGAGACCAGCGTAAACTGGATTTGTATATCTTGATATGTAGCCGTGTGTACATACTCTACATACGTAGGAATATTAATTAATACTGAAAAGGTTATTTTACAAAACGTTGCGTTTTGCACCTGTGTCTGGACACGTCTGTAAAATATCTTTTGTTTGTGCCGCGATATAATATACGAATACCTACATGCCTTTGTAACAGATGTTTTCAAAAGTAAAACGATTGGAATTGTTTTAATTAAGTCCTGCAGGCGGTCGCCTTCTCATTGTAGTAGGTGCCTACAATTTAAGCAACGTTGAGCAGCTATGCATTAGGCATAGGGGCTCAAAAAATAGGCATACCTCATATGCATATCTTTGGTATGCATATCTTTGGTGCTCAATGCATAGGTGCTCCCTCATTGATGTATTGAAAGCGGTAGATACGGGACTTAGTAACAGCGCCTGGTCCTATCAAACTAAGTGATGGCCCGTAGTTGGCACTCAGTCACGGGATATCGTTTATCAAACAGCTCCATAATTACAGTTTTTTTTTTTTTGTGATAAATACTCAACAAAATGATTTCTTGTGCAGCTAAACAGTGTTTTAATAATACAAGGAAGAAAAATAAGACACACGGGATTACTAACCACTCTTAAGTACAGCCAAAAATGCTAATTTGTTGAAAGTTATAATAATATTTAATGTTTGCTTCGCCATGTTTGTGCTACCACATGCAATGTCATTCATAATCGTAAACATTCGGCCAACATTCGGCAGCTAACGCGATTTCGCTCGCAGGACAGCGCCATCTCCTATGTCTGTTCTTGTCTATCGGTAACTGTAGGTTTGCGACTGTGATCACATTGATTACAGGTGTGTGAGTTTTGGTGCATGTAGTCGTTCGCCGAGCCCAGGTTTACTGATTGCGATGTTAGCGCGTAACATATCTTCCTCCTTTTAATATATCAATCAATGTGCTCCCATAATAAATGTATCTGTAAATATAACTCAAAATGGTCTAAAAATCATCTGATTTGGATCAGATTATTAGACTATCTTCTTTGAAAGCCATTAAAGACTTATTTTCATTACTTGACATTAAAAGGTACTTCATGTTAGAATACCTTTGATTTCTGCTTTATAATGATCTGTGAAGGAAGCCTTGAGCAATGAATATGGCAATAATGGCAAACGGTTTATTGTTGCCATTGTATAGAAGATAATACAACGCCACTTTATAAGCAACAGCTGACACATGGATGATATTGAATACAGAGTTAATACTAAACATTTGCCACAGCTCTCAAAACGGTGAAGGAAAAAATCGTGAGGAAACCTGCTTGTCCTAGAATAAAAATTCCAAGACATGTGACATTTACCAACCCGCACCTCGCGTGTTGGATTACGGCCCACTGCCTCTCGAAGAGAGAAGGCCAGTCTCTCAGCAGTGGGAACATTATAATTGATTGACTAAAGTATGACTAGTAAGACTATTATAAGTAATAGTACGAGTACTCTCTTCTACTGTCTATAAAAAAAACTTCACCGTCCCATACATATATATTCAGAACTCATATCATCATCATCATCATCACCAGCCTATAGCAGTCCACTGCTGGACATAGGCCTCTCCAATTGCACGCCATTCAGCTCGATTCTCGGCAACTCTCATCCAGCTGCTACCAGCCACCCTGCGAAGATCGTCGCTCCACCTAGCCTAAGGTTGTCCTACCTTACCTTTGCCGATTCGCGGTCTCCACTCAAGAACACGTCTACCCCAACGATCATCGGTTCTACGGCTAATATGGCCGGCCCATTGCCACTTCAGCTTGCTTATTCTGTGAGCTATGTCGACAACTTTGGTTCTCTGCCGAATCACCTCGTTCCGGAGAACTCATATCCATATTCAAAATTATACCTTTCATGTTTAACGATGCCTTAAATAACCTTAGACATAAAATTCTAATGTGTCATTAAACTAAACACTTGAATAAATAAAAAGACAGTGCACGGCCACATCTCATATCCTGTATGGTTTGTTTCTTACAAAATAATAATTTAAGACGCTCACGCAGCTGACAGTAAATCTCACTCGAGCCCCAAATCATTCAAATAATGTCAACAGCAACACAATTATACATTGTCTATTCAAGTCCATTTTTCTATTATGAAATTGCGTTCTATGAGCTCACCGTGTTCATTGATACAAAGATAGTGCACGTTGCCCGGGGCAACGGCGCCCCATGCATAAGGGGATGGTGCCCTTTTCGGCTCACCCACAAAATACCTCACCATGGAATTCCCCCGGTGAGCTTTTTTCATTCGATGCCGCTGCGATACCATTCCATGCGGATGCGTTTGTCAAAACTCATTTTACATGTTTGCGTCAATATTTACTAGATTTTTTGAATATCTTCAACGACGCATCGCAAATCTGGAGACTAAATTTTTATTTGTTCAGAATTCCATTTGTGTAACACAGTCCGCCACTAAGGTGAAGTTTGAGAGCATTTCTAACTAAAACATTTCTAATCCCAGGGGTCGTTTTCACACACGTCCAAAACTTTACATTACCAAGCACTCAATTTCTATCCAGGTCATTTAGTCTAAAAGTTTTCTTCCCTTGGCGCCGAGTCACCCGCATCTCTGAAAAGAGCAAAATAAGACTCTCCTAGAATCGGGAAAGTTACATGAAAAACGATGCACTTTCACACTTTTTAAGATATTAAGCGCATCTCACAGATATGTAGCGACGACGCGCGACGTGGGAATGAGAATAGTTAGATGGTCTCAGCAAACTTTGAGCATCGCGACTAACTCCGAAGTGAATATTTTAGTCCCTCCACTGCTCGAGATGTGGCTGGCTTTAAAAACAGTTCTACAGCTTTATTTATTAACGCTCAATTTCGTGTGTCTCGTGTAATAAGAAGAATACGCCCGCGTCTGCACAAAAAACTCATCTAAAATGCGATGCGGACTTTACACGAAGAATAACAAAACAAAAAGTTTATGCAACATCCTGCTGTATACGATCGCAAGGGAGGGTTAGATACATATTAGGACTTAGCTCGCATTCTGTCTGGCGTGGCCTTGGTTTTTTCTGAATCAGCGAGTCTGGCCGCGAGCCCGGCAGGTGATTAGGTTACATAAACTTAGTCCGACCCCACTTCCTGCTGGCGCGCTTCGCAGTTGTCGAAGGCTTCTAAGAAAACGCCAAATTCGCAGGCCGCCTATTGTTTTGTTCCTATTGCTTTACCAATTTTACCGGCAACGGGATAAAGCTCTACGCTCACCTACCAATTTGGAGTGTTTTGTTCAGAATTTAATGGAAAGTTATACAACAATATGAAGAACTGGTTTATTTTATTTGTTTGATATACGATCTATGTGTTACTATGCAGAAAGGTAGGTCTCATATGTGCATGTATGGTTCGTTTGAATTCCGAAGAATAATTAAAATGTCGTTAAAATACTTATGGAATAGT
Organism: Dryobota labecula; assembly: GCA_947523025.1. Taxonomy (NCBI): domain Eukaryota; kingdom Metazoa; phylum Arthropoda; class Insecta; order Lepidoptera; family Noctuidae; genus Dryobota; species Dryobota labecula. The sequence goes on from OX383292.1 coordinate 9,968,962, forward strand.
AAAACGTAGTTTAATTACATAGATTTCATTAAAACAGAGACATAAAAACTGGGAGTGTAATAGGCGCTCAGCCTTACCAGTGGAATGGAGCAGCATCAAACTGGTTTGGGGCACGCTAGCCGGTCTCGGCGAAGGGACATGCAACGAATAAAAATAATACCAATATGCAGCTCTAGGAAACGCTGACCTTGGACACAAGAGGCATGGCACCTGGCGTTTTTATTTGCCCTTCGAATAAATTGCGAACTTATTTTATAACTCTTCCAGGTCCCTTCATTGTGAAATGGTTCCACGTTTTTTTGGGGCTTTTGTTAGGCGCTGTGATGTAATGAACTGTTTGTTTGGAAGTTAAGGATCGAGTGATGAGAGCAGGTGCTCGTTAATGATGGTGTCGAGCGTCGAGTGGAGTGTCTTTTAGTGTATGTGCTGAGAATGTTGGGAGCCGTCGCAGGTCGGGTGGTGACGGCGCGCCCGCTGCGTCGATATGTCGGTCGTGGTGTCGGTTGCGTAACCGGTGTCGAGTCGTGAGGAAAGTGAATGCAGCATTTCGAGGTCGCGTAGAAAGTTGCCGACGCGACCGCTCTGCACGCTGCTTCTACTACGACATTATCTATCGTTGGCTTGATTCATTCACTCCGTCTCCGGACCTGTCACTGACTGATCCTCTAACTGATTCATTAGCTTACACCACCAACATAGCAACACGCGATCCGAAGATGATTGATGACGGCCATAATTCTGAACATGTTACGTTTACAACTAAAAAACTTAAAATAATCCGAAACCTATTATGAAATAATAAGATTTTCGACCCAGAACATTTTCTGAAGTTTTACTAAAAGAATTCCAAGGAGTTTTGCACGAAAAGTTACACGTGCCGCCGGTCAGCTCAATCGCCCTGGGCTATTGAAATTTTGGCCATGGCCAAATTGCCTGGCTTGCATATAATGGGACATCAATTCCGCCTGGGTCGCATTGAATTAAAGGGAAAAGGCATTTATGTCCTTCCACTCCCATTAGATTACTTACGTGTTAAATACAGTGGTCAGTCGTTCGGCTCATGTAACATAATATTCACGTTCACATGTTAAAGCATGAAATAGTAAATTAATCCCGCTTTATTATCCATTCGATCTTCTTCATTTTATAGCCGCATTTTAAAGGCATTTGATGGACCGATCACGAGCGTGTATTCACTTGCAGTTGAAATTTACGAGCATTTTTGGTATATAGACGTAGGTATGCGTTGTTGCGACTAGCCGGCGTTCATTTATCTCAGTCGGTGTCTATCTATTTACCTGTCTACATTGTATCAGTTTTGCGCTCGGAGACTCGCCGCATACTAAACAGCCTCACAATAACTTACAATAGCCGCTACAAAAAGTAGTCTGTTCTGACGCAAACACATGCGCCCCAAGTTCAGCAAACTTATGGAACCGAGGTGTCATAAAATGTCTTGGATGCTTAAAATATATCATAAAAACCCTTGCCTATACGTTATAGCCCTTTAAGCCGTAAATTATTTTATGCTTACATATCTGTCCAGCAAGTTTTATTTCTTCAAGCTCGACATATCTTTATCCTTTGTAGTTATAGTTTTCCTCCTACATGTCTCTGTCTGTGCGGCAAATATAGTGTCTGTAAAATGTAAGTTATTGTGTTTCGCTGCAGCGGTTTGCTGTCAGCTATGTGCAGCGTCTGTGTGTCTCGTGTTCACATATCAATAGCGATTTGCATATGAAACGATACTCTTTCAATGTTTTGATTTTTACTTAACCACTTGTGCTGTAAAGTCGTAAGTCTTGCAGTTTGCTTTATAACCCAAGGTCTCCAGACGTATTTAAGGCGCTGCACTTGTCGGGAATACTATTTGTTGCCTTCACGCCAGGTTTTATGTTTATTTTTGTATTGTTTCTTGAATTTAAGAAAAAGTTATGTACATGTTTTTTACGGCATGTTATTGCAACATGTGGTTTCAATTCGAGCAATGCACTTACGCTGAGGAATGCTGTGGCTATTAAAGTCCTTCCTTCTATGGAAATATAGCTTGATCGCAAAAATGTCAATACTGCAAAACATACCGTCTGTGGCCAGTAACTATGTACAAATATAACCGATATTTACCCACACATGCGCCATGTGTACCTACATATAACACGATAGACTAATGTTACATTTCATTCTGTTCACAATCAAATGTCTGAAGTGTGTTATATTCAAGTGTGTTCAGATCCAGGAAGGCGTCGTTATCAGTGGAGGCCCATCAAGTGTCCCCTTATCGGCCCATGTGTTTGATCAGGTGTACTTGTAAGGAGGACGGTAACGTTAACCACATACTGTAGCCTCAAGGTCCCTCCGTCTCACAGTGTGACCGTGAAACCGAGAATCCTGTCCTGTTTAACTTATTGCCGTCAGTGGAGTTTATTAAAAATGTATGAAGACTTCTTGGTGTTCTTTTTGAACGGGGCCTGTTGTTTGTTGAGTGTTTTAAGGGTTTAAGGCAGCAAATACGGGTTGTTTGGTTTTTGTTTCTGTGGTGCTTCTTCTTGTGTTTGTATTGTCAGTTTTTGTACGGACAAAACAACGTTCTAAACGACGTATTCCGAGATAACTATACACCTGCACCTAGCTCCGAAACAGCAGGTTTTTAGTACAACAAAAAACCCGGTATTCGTTCTTTGATATGCATCATAAATACTCATTTTGGATTGCATATACATACACGTGTATAGTTTTAATCTCCGGTAGACAAGGTGTGACCGAAAGCCCGAAATGTTAATCGGCTTAGAACTTGCGATGTATGTCAAATTGATATGTCAGATTTGCTGCAGGGATTTTGGGATGTTGAAATTAGACAAGGAATATTTTTTTTTTTTTCAAGACCCAAAACAAAAAAAAAAACGACACGATTATATTGTCAGAGACATTTCCTTCCCGAATATGTTACGTAGTCCGAAATCGAAAAGAAATCGTTAAGGTGCGTAATCGTTGCATTCCCTAACTGTATAGCTATTTTATATCCACTTAAAACCTGATAATGTCAGGTTCAGGAACGGTTACATGCGGCAAGCAAGTTTTTTGTATAAGTATAACCGTTTGCTTAATATCTCTTGCTTGTTCTTCTAATTTCATTTATATAGTCATTATTTCGCACGTCACATGTCTGAGTGGGGCAAGTCGTTTGACTTTCTATAAGCCGTGTCAGTCAAGAAAGCACCAGAGGCCCATATAAACTACAAAGACCTAGTAACGCCCCCGGCAGGCCTGACCGCCTGACTAGTACCTAATGCCTTCTGTCCGACGCTTTAGTTAGTCGATTAAAAGAAACGTATTAAGGCTCGTACAGACTCGTGCGATATCGCAGGCGCGACGCGACACTAGTAGCACAATTTCTTTGTCGATGCCTATCGCCTTTACTATTTTGCTCGAAGTCGAGACAGACGATCAACTTGTGTCATTTCTTTTACCCTGGGGGCCAAGTCTACTAATGTACAAACGTTGCAATGGTCTCTTCATTGTGACAGATTTGCCATACAAACACTGTCAAATACTCACAACATAATGGCGAGACCATTCTGACACTATTGTAATAGCAGACTTGAGGCCAAGGGCCTGATTGACAGACAATTGATTTGACAGTGTTTGTATGGCAAATCTGTCAAAAACTCACAATGAAGAGACCATTCTGACACTATTGTAATAGCAGACTTGAGGCCCTGGTACAACGTCTCAATATTATTACGTTTATATGTACGTAAGTTCAAGTACACTTTGTGATGCAATCATGATAGGTACAGGAAAAACTTATGAAATATTCTCATACTTAATTATGTCGTGTGGGTTATAGGATTGCAATTTTTTACAGTTAAAGGAAAATTACGTCATTCTTCCTAAGAGTCATAGAGGGCATAGTGCTGACTAATTTCCTCTCCGTTCTAAATTTAAAAAAGCCTTAAAGAATTAAAAGTACTCATAGTTTATAGTCAATAATTGTGTTACCATGCCCTATTTTTATATGGTTACGCCAATTACCCCTCAGTCTATCGATAACTTCGTGAACTATTTTAATTGGTGTTGCTATATAAAAAACGATGTTACCGTATAATTTAATTCCCATCGCATGGTAGGTCAGTTTACTCAAGTAGAGGCAATAGAATATTTTTTTTATAGAATTGTGTGTTTGCTCACATGCCTGAACGATATTAACCCGAGGTGGGAAGTAACGGTTTGGTAACTTAATGCGAAGATAACAGTCGAACGGTACTTAAAGAGGTGGAGTAGGGCCTTTGCCGCGAGTGGAAAAAATAAATAAAAAACCTTAGCAAATAATTGTACCATTACAATACATAAATTACCAAGAACCACGGTTACGCCCCAAAAACTGGTGTTTTTGGAACATTTGCCGCAAAAGGTTTTTCGTTTAGCTACCAAAATGAATTTTGTTAGTACCTTAAATCACGTGAATCAGCTGTTGGTTACAAAGAAAATAATGAATGTTACAAAATAAAACAAGTTTGTAAAACTTCGTGCGTCGTTTACGAGACCTTTTTGTTTTCAAGGCTGATTTAACTAAAACATGGGACATGTATAAAATACAGAATATCTATTAAATCCTGGATTGCCAACAATGTGTCATAACAAAGTCTTACATTATTAATCTAAAACTCAGTTGATTTATACACAAAGTTGTGTGTTAATATTTTATATTCACTCGACCATTGCACAGACATTATTAAATGTTAAAGCTTTTACAGCAACATCTATTTAATGAAAGCTTTAAAAATGTAATCAGATTTTTCATACGTTTTAAATTAATAATTAGATTTATTTTGAAGCCCGGGATTTTCTTCTTTCTGTTGTAAGTAAATAAATATTAAATAAATTATTATTTACAGGTGAAAAAACATAACATTAATGAAACCTTAATACTACTAGTTACTACACAATACATCGAAATGATAATAGATGGGAAAATTGATGCATAAAAAAAGGAAGATAAGGCACCACTCTAATGTCACATTATTTGTCATTATTATATACCGGATGACTTTTTTTACCGTCTCGAAAAAAATTGGGTATACTAGGTGAACGGAGTAGAAGCCTATGGCATAGCAATTTTTTTTTTTTCAGATATAAAACTTAAATAAAAGATAAAAATATTGAAATTTGGGTGCGTATGATTTAAATTTAAATATTATTTATCGTATTTATTTATTGAATTATGTTTTTTGTTAAATTTCTGTGTTTATTGTTATAGTATGATAAGTTTACTTCAAATGTGTGATATTTATCCATAGATCAATTTCTTTCTAGGTTAAAGAAAAAATAATAAAAACTATGCCATAGGCATTCTACTCCGTTCACCTAGTATACCCAATTTTTTTCGAGACGGTAAAAAAAGTCATCCGGTATAGGACTAGAAACAATTACATGTAAGCACACTCACACAACTACATTTTCCGATGTCGTGTATCATGCATCAACAACCGAAAAAGCGAGAAATATGACGCGGGCTGTAGCGGGAACGAGATAGCAATAATTGTCACTGTTACGTACCCATAATAACTCAGAAATAAATGGCGACCTAGAAAGCAATATTATTCAGGAGAATTTTAAAGAAAATAAGTTTTGATGTACTTACGAGTGGAAAGTAATCCCGTGGAACTTGTTGTTGGTTTGTGAATTATTTTTGCATATTTTGAAAACACAAGAAGGCATCTTTGCTGCTTATTTAGGCCGGCTAGTTTGATTGTAACTTAGGTCAGTTTTGCCGTCAGTGCCGTGTATTCGTCTCATACCTACATTCATAAATTCATGTACGATTTCTTTTTCGCTTTTTTTGGTCCTCGTGTAACGTAAATGCAAAAATAATGATGGCTCATTCCGTTCGTATTTATTGGCGTTTCAATTTTATCGCACATCAGTGCTTTCGGCACCAGGACTTGGTACAGAGAAAGGGAAAAAATAAGGCATGACTCGACCGTGGCATAACGTGTGGGTGTTGCTGAGATAAGCAAGAAATATATTTGTAAAGAAATTTCCTTAATCATGCATTGTATACAATGTACTGGCGCATTATTTATTAAAGACTGGTTTAAGACCGCATTTGGGGACTAGTACGTGCGAGATTAATACAAAAATTACGCACAGAGAGATCATGGATGGTAGAGGTAGCTTTACAAAAAAATCTATAAAATATAAAGTAAGGTATAAATGAACACATAATGACCTTGATCTTAAAAACCTAAAGCCAAATTTGAAAACGCATATCACCGGGTATTTCCCATTTTAGTTCCAATGAGGAAATAAAGACAAAAAGCTGTATTATCGCGGCCCCATCGCCCGCTACCTGATAATAATTACGTTTCTGACGCTACAAAAACTCAGACTCACTTCCCATGACTGTAATACTATGCTGGATTATTTTAATCACATGTTTTATTCAATTAACAAGCTTCTGTAAATCTATCGTATAGAAAAATCTGTGATGTTATGTTAGAAAACCACAGAAAAGTGGTTGAATGAACTTAATTAATTTGGGATCTATAATCATGCCGTGATTTGTAGATTTATTATTTAAATATGGTAAGTCAATCAGACTCAATCAAATATCATAATAAAAGATAGCAATTTGCTGTCGTAATCGAAAAAACTTGACGATCCTATTCAAGTTTTTGAAGATACTCGTATTCTATAGGATTTCTTCAGTCAGAAAGTCATTGTTCTTCCCCGTTCCCACATCAAAGCTTATTCAAAGTGCTCTTTTCAAACGCGAAATAAATAAAATACTAGTTACGAGATACTTTTAAAATGTAACAGCCATTGTGTTCAAAATAAGGTTCGTCGGAAATCACTTCCTTCAATTACACGCAAATCATCAATCGATATTATTCTCATTTCGCATGAAAAGACTCGCTCCAACATAAAGTGTGTAAACAACATTCCATGCAGTTTTTTGGCATCGCTCTGTTCTCTGTTGGCATTTGATTAAAATTTTATCCGACTCAGTCCTTTGAGTCTCAAATGACGCAATTCAACGTGAGACGAGACTCGAAAACACCGAGCCGCTTAAATTATTGCCAAATAACCTGCTATTGGACAAGCAGAAAATTTTATCAATATAACAAATGAAGAAAGAAAAAGCTATGTTCCAAGAAATAGCTTGTGAAGTATGAATACGAATTTTATAATAGGCAACAAGGTAAGTATGAACTTAATAGCGAATACAGCGAAACAATCACAGGCTGAGCCACGATGCGAGCCTTCCTACCACTGATGGCCTTGATCAAGCGCGCGCGCAGACCTTGAGAGCACACCGACTTAGATCGAGGCAACGTGCGCGCAGCCACAGTACTGCCGCGAGCGTTCACTAAACTTTACAGATTACGTCACTTTGTATTTTGGTGTGTTTAGATGAATAGCCTCTGAGCAGAGTTCTATGATCGCAACTCTAAATATTACCGACTTTTTTTGTTATGTCGTACGTTAGCCAAGTCAAGCCGGCCTCTATTATAATTATCGTCATTCGTCACTGATCTAACTAAGTGACGTAACTGATTCGAAGCATATTTTACAGGACAAGCTATTCGCAGTTGAGGGTTACCTATGATTGAGGGAAAACTATAGATACATCGGTCTCGATTTTTGCATTATCATGGGTACGGTAAGGCATACAGATACGCCGATTAGACAGATCGATTTGACTTGGAAAATGTATCAAATTACTATAGTTAGGTCGGTTTAGTCCAAAATGTCAGATACGTCAGTTAGATTAGCGACGATATGTACCGTCTGTGTCGTCATAATAACCGAATTTAAACACGTTAGCAAGCTAAGCTTTTGCCTTGTTGCGATATGCTGTGAGATCATTGCACCACCATGACACGTTACTCATTATTTAATCATCTCGTCTTTCAAGTTCGCACCCACTCGTTTTTTGTTGGTGAAAAACAAACAGTTTGATCTCGCACCTTGACAACATTTATATGGCGCGTTCATATACACGTACCGTAACTTATGTGTACATAAAGATTGTGATTACCTTTAATAAGGCTCGTACAGACTAGTGCGATATCGCGGGCGCGACGTGACACTAGTAGCACAATTTCTTTGTCGATGCCTGTTGCGCCCGCGATATCGCGCGAGTCTGTACGAGCCTATAATCGAAAAGCCACGGCCTCGTCTAGAGGCGACAAGTTTTTATCGCATGACAACCGACAACCTATCTGTTTTCTCGCTTGAATGTATATTACTCCTAAAATGTATAGCAGATCACAGACTAGACGTTGAACTAAATGCGAATCTTTCACACCAAACTCAAATAAAATTATTATTAGACAAAGCCTGAAATAAAATTCCGAATAATTCACAATTGAAGATAGCCACGTTAACGATTCCTCCCAACCGTGGAGACACGAATATATGAATTGTGAGATTTATCCAATCGAGAATATTCGATTCGATTGGTACGCGAACATAAAAACTGGTTTGGGTCGATTCATACATCAGTGAGCGAATTTCCTTCGCATTATGATTTAAAAAAAAATATCAAGCTACAGTGCCTGCTAGAATAAGAAAATAAGACTGTAAGAATGTTCGGAATCACGTCCAATTAAATACAAATCAGAATCATTCAATTCGTTCATGGGAAAATTAGATAGACCAACAGAATGAATAATGATGACATATGTTGTTTATAGACAGAGATGCGAGATATCTATCTACATTATTATTTATGTGCGGTTATCACTTTATTTGTGCTCCGCCAATGTCACCGAGTTGTTAGGGGGCAACGGACGCGATATCTAGACACACACACACAACTCGAATGTCACATTACTATCTACACATATGCATTATTGATATGTATTTTCTATCTGCCTACATTGCTGCGAAATGGATTATGTACTTGATAAAAAATGGGTATTAAAAATTCATTGCCCTTGCGGGATATCTCTTGAATCACGTCTGGGACACCAAGTGTAGTAGAAAACATTATTATATCTGTACATAATTAGGTAACTGCAAATTCATCATCGTCATCATCATAATTTCAGCCGAAAGACGTCCACTGCTAGACATAGGCCTCCCCCAAGCGCCGCCACTTTGGTTCTGTGCTTCCCGCACCCAGCGGATTCCTGCGGCCTTCACAAGGTCATCGGTCCACCTTGTGGGAGGCCTTCCAACGCTACGTCTTCCGGTACGCGGTCGCCACTCCAGAACCTTTCGGCCCCAACGGCCATCTGTTCTGCGAGCAATGTGCCCTGCCCATTACCACTTAAGTTTGGCAATTCTTCGAGCTATGTCTGTTACCTTGGTTCTCCTGCGGATTTCTTCATTTCTGATTCAATCACGTAGGGAAACTCCAAGCATAGCCCTCTCCATTGCCCTCTGTGTGACTTATAGTCTTCTAATAAGGCCCCATTGTGAGCGACCACGTTTCAGTGCCATAGGTAATCACTGGAAACACGCACTGGTCAAAGACTTTCGTCTTGAGACACTGCGACAAATTCAACTGCAGGGAATTGCTAAATAATAATTATGTGCACAGCGTACACGGTAAATCATAGTAGTCAACGTTATACAAAATATCATAATTAAAAGAGGATCTCTTTTTTGCGCGGCTGTAAACATGGTAGCTAATTAATATGGCAGCGCTCAGTGTACAATATATATAAACAGTGCTACCAGCTCACGTCCTGTACAAAAACATAAATCTGTCTGCAACGCCACTTAGTCCAAATCATAGCTTGCTTCATTAATTTGACATACATTGCGGACATCGTTTAATAGCTGTCAATTACAATCAAAGCAAAGCATTCGATGTATTGGCGTCATGTGATGTATTTACTTTCGATATCACACTGTCACAGGGAAAGTTATCAAGAATTCCTTTTAATACGGACTGCCTGGAATGTATAGTATATGAATTTAAGTACTATCAAGCAATGTAAAAATGTTACTGATAAAAAGCAAGAAACAAAGATTATCGTGTTATTCATTGGCTTCACGTATACTAAATACCGAATTTCTTTATGTATGTAGGAGGTAGCTGCAGGAATCAATTTTCTTATTTACTTGTGGATGATTTTTTCAATATCACCCGTCATTCTAAGAAAAACCTTTGTATATAAATGAATATTCACCATGACAGTACAATTATTTGCATACTTTTAGGATAGAATCATACTATAATATTACACGTGTACCCACAGCATTTTGAGCGAAATCCTTGGAACGCTAGCTTCCCTGCGATGCATTCATGCCCAGATAAAATATTCTTAAAGAATTCAAACTATCTAGGTAATTACCTGCACGGTTCCCAATTCTGACCAGTCCAAAAATTTGAAAATATGTTCTTTTCATACAATATGCTTATGACAGGTGACACCACTCGTAACCTTGCGTTAAGATATACCATCACCATCAGTTACGTAACGAGTTAAACCTTCGCCATAAATACTAACCCTCGCTTAAGTATCCTGCAGTTTTACTTCCTTAAATACTTCGATTTGTTGGATCATTTTCCTAACTTTTTCTGAACTGAATTGAAATTGAACGGTTTTAAGATACTCAATTGGCAGTGTAACCAAAGCTCAATTGAGTTTTTGTTTGAAGACCTGTTCTAAAGCAGCCATTGACACAGACATCAATGAATTAATAAGTCCTCTAATAAGTCAAACAAGTGATGATAATATTTGACAGTCTTTTAAATTTGTTTGCCATAGATTGGCGGTTTTTTTTTCCATATCAAACATTGATATATCTTCATTCAGCAGTGTAGAAGTGTTGCAATAGTTAAAATCACGACTGTCCAATTCGTCCGAGTCGGCTCCGCCACGTGTAGCGTTCGACCGAGACGACGAGGGCTGCGCGCCGTTTGGGTCAGTAAGCATGATCTTGCGCAACTTACTGCCGTACACTGTTAAGATCAGCCATTTTGTTACAATTTTTTTCTTTGTGTACCACAAATAACTTGAGAAGTATGACACAGTCTAGTTTTACTTCCACAAATTGGACTAGATTAAGACCACCAATTTGAACATAAGATTTTGTCGTTATTTGGAATTGTTTTTGTACCTGCCTAAAAAATCTGTATCAAATAGTTTATAAATCAAAAGAAACAAGAGTGTAGTCGAGTGCCAAACCATATTCGCAAACAGAATTTTCTCTCTTGCTACAAATCAAAATAAATTTGGGTAAAAGTAAACAGGTAGCAGATAGGTATAACAAATGCGAACAACAAACAGAATTATCTGGAACTTTCTGCATAAGTATGACAACGTAATTTTTGGTCGTGACTCAAAACGTCACTGACGTATATGCTATTGCTATGCTAATGAACAAACTTAGTAATACTTCAAATTTTTAGCAAACTTCTCAGTATTTTTTTATAACAGCACATTGCTTCCTAATATTTCTACGGAGTTTCCTTGAATTCTTATTATGTTGCACTTTGTAACGGAACTTATTGCGGCACTAGTTTTTCTTGTAAATTATGAACAGGTGAGACAGTGTCTTGGCATCTCAGTCAAATAAGTTTTCTTAGTGTACAACCAACCACCATAGCAACTACCGCTTCTCAGATGAACCTACCAATGTCTATGTCTCTATTCTAGAGTGCTGTTTTACTTTATTGGTGATCTTCTCAAGAGTATTTAAAGTGAATTTGGATAAAAGTTCAATTTTATTACTAATGATTTCTTTATTTTCTATAGTAATCAGTTTATATATATATCTTTATCTTCCTATACTGCAACAAGCTCGTTCTCATTCACAAAATTACATTCCAATACGCAAACAACGAAATTCTTTCCGCCATCAAACATGGGAACAGTTACAACCAACAAAAGCAATGCCGTATCAAACATTAGCCTACCAATTACCGCTTCTCAGATGAACCTACCAATGTCTATGTTGTAACATGGCTACGCAATACAATGTGAGTGGTTACTTCTTACTAGATTTGGATGCTCTGCCCCCGTTATTTCATAGATATTTACCGTTACATCGATAACTTGTGAAACTTGGTCAGTTCTGTAGGTACATTTGTAAGATATTTTGCTTACATAGTTGAACAAGACCGTAAAACGGTTATAAGTTTGGTGTTTCATCATTATGTAATTTGATTTTTCTAGAGTTGGTTGTAGGTTTGGTAATCTTTACAAGAAAAGTTATTCTAGAAGTTGCTACAGCTAAAAATAACAAGCAACTAGGCACATAAAATCTTTGTCATCATCATTGTCAGTATTTGTCAGTCATCTTACTAACAAATTTTGGCAACTTTCTTTGGCAGTCGGTTTCCATGTTACGCCATTAGTAGGCCTAAAAAAAGTTATATATTCTCAAATTTTCTCATTTCGTTTCAATATTTTTAGCGGTCTCATTATTATTTGCAGTTATTTTGTTCAGTGGTGAACTGGTGACTTAAATTTTCCTCCTCGTTTTCGTTCGAAAGGTACGAGTATTTAGGTCACGAGCCCAGACTAATAATTAATGATAAATAACTCAGTAAAATGTACTATATTGCAGCAATATGGGACTTCAAAAAGGAGTCAAGCCGCTGTTTCATTTTGATTGCATAGTTTTCTTATTTTATCACTGGCACAGTCGTAAAACTGTTATTGAGTTTAATATCGGTTCACCTTTTGACCCCAGAAATAGTCCTGTGAACGTTTTTAGTTAGTTTGAAACCTTTTTTATTTTATCTATCAGAGCTACGTATCTATCACATTATTTTAAGAATAACATATCTATTCCATCTCTTTAAAAAGAAGCAGAATCAGAGCCATTACTATGATATTATTCGATCACTCTGTCCCATCCTCAGCTGAATATATTTCAGCTTTCTTTTACGTCAGTAATAATTGAATTTTGATTCCATTTTTACTCTTCAATGCAGCGATCATATTGTCTATCTTTTGCAGCTTAGTTTTATTACCTACCATCTATTTTAGCCTATCTGTATTCATTTCGAACCATCTCTACTTCTGCACGAAGGAAATATATAAAAACGTCTACGATTTCGAGTCATGTCTGGATTTATAATCTGGTTTTATGTCTATAATTGTATTTCTTGTTAGCAAGATATTCTTGAACGTGCCTCCCTCTTAATTGATGTTTCTTTAGATTCCTTCTCACCCTTGCTGGACTCGTTCAATAATGTTCGGCCATAAACATATGTTTTGCGCTTGTTTCATTCGATGTATTCGTTATCGAGCTGTGGTTATTGCATCAATTCTAGTAATTACGGCCCGTTATACTCTCAGACGCAGAATTATAATTTTGGATTACGTCTGTGCGAGGGTTTGCGTAATGATGGCTGAGAATCCAACTATATTATCTAGCTTTCAGTGAGATATTTGCTGATATAAAATAAGTTCCATCTTTCTGATAAACTAATGTAACTTTAAAAAATACTGTCGAGAATTCATTAATTGAAATAAATTACATTAATTTTGACTCTTCAATGAACGAATTCCAAGAAACAGGCACAGTCGAGATTATCAAAGGTTAATAGGTTTTATTTTGGTATACCTAACAATCTTATTGCTAAAATAAACGTTACAGAACGTGTATAAAATCTAAAACTGTGTTTGAAACAATATGTGACACAAATGGAACTTGTAAACAATCGTAACCTCGGATAGATAACACAGTGAATTGTGGAAAAGTCTTAACCGATAGGCGAATGTCGGCAACCCCTGACTGACCGTCCATCATACTGCCACACACTGCCTGTTAACTAGACGTCAATCACACCGACGAGTTATAGATATTATTGACTGATGCACTTAGGTATTTTATACTGGCAGTATCAGGGTCATCACGGTGTAATACAACTCTACCAAGTACAACAAAATAAGTGTTGGAGCAGACTACCAAGTACAACAAAATAAGTATTGGAGCAGATAAATATGAATTATGAGTAATATTAACACTGGCTGTCAGATCGAAACTGGTTATTTAATGATAATATTATATTGATCAGCACATGTTGATAATCTTGAACTTTTTTGTCATAAAACATGCCCTATTAGAATGCAACTGTCGTCACATCACAAATGTCTATTAAAAAGACACATGTCAACTTATACCTGTCGTTGCCTGTAAACCTGTATCTAACCATGTAAATAAACCTGTTTGCGATTTATAAATATTTAATAGATAGGTAATTGCTGTTAAGTCAGATAATGAAATCAAAAGGATTAAAAAAAAAAAAACAGATTCTGAAATAGAAACAAATTATCTAAAGTAAAAGTTGATCATATTGTGTACTTAAACCAAGTTTGACGACCAATTGAAGCAACTCGAGATTTTCTGCTTTCACCTAACTTTTATTTTATAAACATTCCTGTTGTGTAAAAAACATGAATAAATGTTAACAATAAGAAAACATGAACTTTGAAAAAGGGTTGGTAAAAATAGAAGAAACTGTTATGGTAAAAAAAAAAAATATTTGTAGGACAATTTGATGATGGTCTAATGATTTCATCTAGTGCGGTTGATTTGAACACGGTCAATCCTATTTGTGATTCTGTCAAGGCATTTATTCCTATGATTCTGTCCTGTTCATTTGGAGAACAAAGGACAAAGTAACCGATAGCGAAAACATAACTAAAACCGCGTCCATGTCACGGGCGCTCTAACTGAAACTATTTATAAATTCCATCCAGGTGCGGCGGCGGCGCAGGTGTCACATTGTCCACTGCAACGTATGAACTTTGCATAAAAACACAGTTTCTGCTAGCTTCTGCAGGCTCTGTGTATTTTTATCACTTGTTTATGACACAACTCGCCTATTAATCATACAAGTTTGATGGAGTTTCCACACAATATCTGGCCAGTTGCTGTTGGACAAGTCTATGAATTTTAATCTTGTGGATGGATTTAGAAAATGTGGATAGATTAATTTGGTACTGAATATTTGTAAAAACATATTTTACACGAATCAGGAATTAATATTGTTTATGCTGAATTCAATTTATAGAGTATCTTTCTACAAGACATGCTTTAAAACCAACTGTTACTTTTGACTAAACAGTTTAGATTTTGTGCTTCATTAGTTCAATCAATCAACATGCATTCAATTAGTAGGTGGGTACCTAATATATCGTGTACTCACGCCATATCTTTATCGCTTACGTAATTAAAATTCGCACAAGGAAACGCAAATATTTCCTTATGCGAATTATCAATCTTACAAATACAATGTTTGTTAGGATCATTTAGATGCAGCCGTAGTAGGAGCTCAGTAACGAATTTGTCATAACACGCTCAAGGCTCTATCGGTTTGATACGTTGGCCGACAGATTGAAATGATCAAACGGTACTCCGCTTCCTCCGTCGCCTACACTTGAGAAACCTTCATGTTAATTGTTACTTCTCATTGTCAGATAATCTTTTGATGTTCTAGCTTCATTGTTCTAACGTTGAATCATCGTCTCGTAATTGTTTTTGGGGAATTAGACTTTATGTCCTAAGGAAATGCGCACAATAAGCGCTGGCTACTATTCTATGTTACCGCTACGCGCCGCCCCGTCATTATGCTAAAAAACCCTAATAGTACATAATTTGATCTGCGGCTAGATAGTCATTGTATGTTTTTTGTAAGTCGCAAATTTCGGCAGTCATATCTGTTGTCGAATCGACAGACTCGACCAAAAAACCGCATTACGAATCTAAATCGAATCACGTAGAGTTGATTGGTTTTTGTGTTTAAACAAAATATTTGTGCCTGCCTATTGAATTATATTATGTTCGCCTATTTCCGTATACCGTCATTATTATACTCTGCATTTTAGGAATTCTATTTCATAACGACTTGACTTGTAGGTACATGACATTCTTTTGTTGCATTATGTGCTCCGGATTTTGTATTACAACAGTCAACACATTGGAACATTTGCATCCATGGGCATATCTATTTTGAATTCCGAACGAGATACATGAATACATTTAATATTATCACAACATGACTGCAAATATGAATTACGATCAGCACAGCAAGCGAACAAACAAGCATGTTTATCAGATGGCGACGATGTGCCCGAGATAGCGCGGTAAGTGGACCAAGGGCACTGGACTCAGATAACGCAAGGTTGTCGCAGTGTGCACTTCACTGTACCTAGTCACTAGTGTGCCTACTGCCATAGCTACTGCCCAACTATGTCGATTTAGACTTGTTATGTTAAACAGTGCAACGGAATTACGCAAGAACGGTAAAGTTACCCTGCAGTTCGTTGACAATGATAATAAATATTCCATCGTTTGCGACAAAGAATAATCATCACGCTTAACTTGACAATAAATTCTCATTAAACTAGACAATTCTAAAAAATATAACGAATTTACATGTTGTTAACATTAAACTTTTACATTGAAGTCGACATTTCACGAATGTTAAATATAAATTCCGTGTGAGCTGTCGATAGCGCGAACCCCTGACCCCACTACGTATCTACTGAATTATACATACATGATATGGCTAATCTATATCTTTATTTAATAATATCAAAGCGGAATGTTTGCGTGTAAGGTAACTACCTAACGGTCTGTTTCTCAGGATATTTGTTTTCCCAGCGGTAGGATACTGCAGGATTGTATTGATACGGGGATTATCATTTATCGATAAAAGCCGCCCCGCCTCCTTCGTTCCAATGTCGAATGTTTTTCAGTAAAAAATAAGGTTTTAATTATCTGAATCACTGAGAACAAAACAGGTCAGTAAGTCTAGTCATTAACTCATTATTTAGAACCATACATTTATATTTTAATTCATTTAAATCCGGTTTTACATAAACAGTTATTACACAAATAAAATATTAATGATTTCAAACATGCATGATTGATCACGTTATTAGAATACATAAAATAAACAGTAATCTCAGTAAGGTTATATTTGACAGGTAAGGACATATCAAACTGTTTGTCCAAAGTTTTATTTTTGTTCGATGTAATTAAATAGATTTTTATCATATTGTGAAATCTCCAACTCTATAAATATTAAACCAACCATCGCATCAAATGTCAGTTCACCCAATACATAAAAATAGGTTAGAGGTGCTCGAACTATTAGTTTATATATATACTTACCTATACTCCATTTACTATAGCATTAGACAAATAACGGCTAAATAACGACAGTTATTGTGTAATATTGTTGAAATCGCTGGACTTTAGGGTTATTTTTTTAATGTAAATGGTAAATAGATTACAGTGCTTTGTATTCATTGTGAAATAACGGAGTTTATTAAACGTTTACATCGAAATAACGAAAGGGTGAGAACAGTTATTTGTCTAATGTTATAATAAATGGAATATAGTATTTTAATAAAGTTTAGTTTCTGACAATCAAAACAGTGGACAGGCTTAATATAAATCAGATTAAAAAGACAAAAACACAATCTATACCGCCTAAATTATGAAGGTCTCACCAATAACATGAAATGCATTTGTTTTTATTCCTTGATATTGAGGTCGCGTTTGATAAGAATTATCTCGGTCTTAAGTGGACGCGGAAGAAATCGATCCATTATAGCTCTGCCAAATTATAGAGACGTTTATCAGTGGAACATCAATACAACGTGTAGGGTCACATTTTTTGTCAGTTTATTCGGTAAACAAGTCGCCTAAAGAACTCCAAGGTTGACCTCGTAGATAAGGCACGATAATTTGGGACATTACAGTAGAGTGTGTGCATTTAAGGATATTTTTAACGTTACGCAGTCAGACGTTAAACATTTTAAAGTATTTATTTCTAAAAGGTTTTTGTAAGTGGCGATAAATGTTGGAAGAGATATATATTTATTTCCTATGGAGCAATACGTGTGGTTGGGTGGAGGTTCATAAATAAGAGTGGAGGCCGCTGCAGGCCCAGAAATAGCGGCGAGCTGGAGTGCGCTTGATAGAATAATGTGTCCTGGTCAGCCTTGGCCCCGATCCGCGGCCTAGTTATTGCTGCTGGCCCGAGCAGGATGCACTTTTTAGCGGCTTGTTGACCTGATTGAAGCTTCAGTAGCATTAAATTTACACCTCATGAAATTACTTTGTGATTTCAACAGTCGGTTACATCATTGGTTGTTTGAAATCGGCATGCGTATTAGGCCAGTCAGGCCATAGATTAGGCAGTTATGACCTTATGACGGATGCTGACGATTTATTTTAAAAGATCTAATTTAATTATGATTAGGATTACATAATTAATATTAAGGCGTATCGTCATAACCGACTTTTAATGATTTTATACTGTAAATCCAGTCTAAAAGAGTAGTGTTAATGATTTGATAAAAATATATGTTAAATTATAGCATTTTCTTAATAACTTAATATGTGAATATTTTAGATTATTTTTATATTACATAGTGAAATTAATTTGTAAAGTTATGTCTAACGCGGATAAGAAACTGAATATCACGCAAAATCTATCAAGCGTATTTTTCTGAAACCTTCACCGTTTTAAAGATAATTTAATTATTAATATTTTAGTATACGTGTTTTATTGAAATACCTTTTGTTTTATGTATAAAAAATTAATAATGCGTCTTTTTTGGGACAGCGCTCTTGGTTGGGCGAGTCCCTATTACTGGCGCAAGCTCCACTCAAGGTCACTGACATATATCTGGGCCTTAACAAGATGGTGTGTCAGTCAGTCACCTAATAAGTGTCGTCGGAATATTACACCTACTAAATAGGTGATTAGTTATAGGAAAACGAGCTTATTCAAGGAATAGTGTAGAGTAATAGTACACAACAGGTCATTTGTCCGGTTGATTACGAGTTCTATTGGTGACGTCACTGCGTGGGCGCTTATCAGGAGGACAGTGGAAGTCGGCCACTGTCCCCCGGTGACGGCACTGCACGAGAAGTGCATGGCCCAGGCGCGACACCGCTGACTCACAGCGCATGCGCGGGGTCAAGGCTGCGCAAGAGTCGCGCGTCGCCCCGACAATTCTGGCCCGGTTTCACTGAAGTTCAATATCGTCGTGGTCGCCTAAATAAGCCGTTTTACGCTTAAATTATTCACGCTGAGCTCTGTTTCATGAGACTTTGAACCTGTGTAGGTTGTTATGACGTATTGACTTGCCTATACCTACTCATAGACCTGCCGCACGCAGGTTCTATAATAAGGTAATAAATCGTTTGAATTGGTTTTGTTGTTTGGTAAATCATGTAAAAACAACTTTTTCATCAGACAGCGTTAAAGGAATGAGAATCTGAGATGTCTTATCTAAGTATACAAATAAATAAAATCGAAGTGTCTGTAATAAATAATATAGGACCCTATAACAAAAAAAAAAAAAAAAATGTCTGTCGGTCTGTCTGTCTGTTTGTTCCGGCTAATCTCCGAAACGGCTGGACCGATTTCGAGAGTTCCGATGGGAGTTCCACTGACAGATAGCAGATGTTATAAGTAGTAAATTAAGTTCACACGGCTACAAATCAAGCTATACATTTCCAGTATAAGCTGATCTCGCATTGTATTGTATTTCCGTACAATGGGAGGTCAGCTTATACTGAAAATGTATAGCTTGATTTGTAGCCGTGCGTACGTACTTTTACTGTAGAAAAAGCAACGCAAACGAAGCTGCGAGCAGCAACTAGAACAGAACTAAAACTTCTGTGTTCCGTTATTAGAGACGAACAATATACCTATTTGTTTTTTACCCTCAAAATGACTTCCGCGGTAATATTATAAGTTATGACCATATTTAATACAAACGCCTTTGAAACAAAAGACCATAAAATGGTCGCCTAGTTTGAATACATCTAAATGTGCTGCTTATTTTCATTGTGTAATATATCATATAGAAACATACAGAAACTTATGCTAGCGTCATTTACTATGTTTTGAGTCTGACCTGGCTTGTCATTGGCAGGCAATTTATGATACCCGTGACCCAGTTTCATCCCCTCGCGGTAACAAGTGCCTCCTCACAACTGGGGCAATTGTCTAGATTTGTTTAGGTATCTGATTTGCTGCGAATGTCCTATTTTGTGGTAACTGTTCGTCATGACATCCGACATTAGGAAAATCATTTAGTCCTTGGTGTTCTGCGTAAAAACCTTTTGTGACTTTACATAATCTGTTTTTTTTTAACTTTTTCATTGGGCATTTTTTATTTTTTGTGCGTGTGTCCCTCAGTGTCTCTACTCGGTGTAACGATGCTTCTATCGTTATCTTCTTTACATAGTATTCGCTTCCGCTGTCTGTCTCTGTTCATCATGATCATCATCAGCCTATAGCAGTCCACTGCTGGACATAGGCCTCTCCAATTGCACGCCATTCAGCTCGATTCTCGGCAACTCTCATCCAGCTGCTACCAGCCACCCTGCGGAGATTGTCGCTCCACCTAGCCTGAGGACTACCTACCTTACGTTTGCCGATTCGCGGTCTCCACACAAGAACACGTATACCCCAACGGTCATCGGTTCTACGGCTAATATGGCCGGCCCATTGCCACTTCAGCTTGCTTATTCTGTGAGCTATGTCGACAACTTTGGTTCTCTGTCTCTGTTCGCTTAGATTTTTTAAACCTACTCAACGGATTTTAATGCAGTTTTCAGCAATAGATAGAGTGATTCAAGAGGAAGATTGATATGTATAATACATACATATTATAGTACAGAAAAGCCGAAAAATATTTTTTTGTGCGCTTAAATCACAATCACTGGCTAAACCTTACGAGATAGATCAAATTAATAAACTACGGAATTGTATATCTTAAAAAGATCGTTTTAAAAGTCCGCGATGGTATATAATTATCTCCTAAGGATAACCCACAGTAACCATTTTTAACTTTTACATATTACAAAAAAATGTGTTATTTACCAAGCTATTTTATACAATACAGTATTATTCCTTATCCAATTATAGTACATTACTTACCTAGGGCTGTAAAAGAAAGAAAACCCAAAATCGCAGGTATTTGTGACCCGAGCTGCAGGCGAGGGTTGTAAGTATGCGATAGAGGGCTTTCTTTTTAACTGCCCGTGGTGAGTACACAATTTTACGTCTTCACCTGGCCACAATGCGAGTTTTACTGTACGCGTAGCGTACGGTAAAACTCACATTATGGCCAGGTGAGACGCAAAATACATTACATACGTTGTACATTTCATGTAGATCAAAACTGCCCTTAACAGCATTTCACTAAAATGGATATCTTAGAAGGTATCAGAGATTTAAAAAGGATAGGCATAACGGCTGACGGGCCGTACTTACGTTTCGTCGCGGTTGACAGGTACCGTCTCACGAAAAATCAGCTGTAAATATTGTATACAAAGATATCCTGTAGTATAGACTAATCATAATATTATTAATCACTCCACACTGCCCCATATTAGCATCTATGTACATTGCGCCCGTGCGAAGCCGGGGCGGGTCGCTAGTCTTCTATAAAAGCTGTCTCAAGAATATAATAAATTCAAATATATTGCCACAATGTGCAATAGTCTTCCATTCGTTTCTTCTAAAAATACACAATTATTCACATTTCTTATTGAAGATATCCAAGCGATGCGCAGTGGCCTAGACAAATGTCTGACTTGCGATACTAATATTGTAACTTAAAATTATCATTTTATATTTTAGAAATACTGCTTTTGGTATTTTTATTTTATTTTCATAGGTACATTTTATATGGCATCTGGAAGTATTCAGTAAATTGTATAAAGATAACTTGCATCTGTTTATCCATTCCAGTCCTTCAATGTATTTCTGTAACACTCTATCTCACTATAAAGATTATTTTATTTTATTTATTCCCGTCCTGTTTATCCTAGAAATAGATGTTATAACGGCACGCAAGATTATCAGAATAGTTGCATTGTATTGTTGCCATATCGACTGCAGTAATCCAAAGAGTTCATGCGATTCCGTAGCAAGAGCAACGTGTTCGAGAAGCAATTTGTTAAAACAAAAAGTTGTTGCTATATCCGTGAAGTTTCAATATGTAGAAAAACCAATTATAGTCCAACAAATAAAAGAGCGCTCTTAAATTTTAAAACACTTTATGTGCCGCTCAATGCCGAAAAAAAAAACTCTGGAAAAATAGTAGTAAATTGACATGAGGACCTTCACACCAAACATTGGATTTATCATCTCTAATGAGACACCCGCATGTTACAAAATCACATAAATTACATTTAAATCACAAATTATATTCATACAGATATGCAAGTATCTCTACTTCCCATTGGTGCTTGCATTTTTTATTAATTTATGTTCATAACTGAGTCACTTAGCCATCAATCAGTCGCAGTACCTACCCTCATTTCAACGTGATGCAATTAAAATACTTGAATGTATTTTATATTGCAAGTTGGAACATTACATAACAGAGTCTCGTCTATCGATAAACACTTGGTTATCGTACTCAAGGCCAGGCCTGCGCCGGCGCAGGCAGGACAGCAACTTGTTAATGACATGAACATGAGTGTGTCGTCATCACGAGCATCTGTAGTCTATGCTGCATTCCAAAGATAGTGTTAATGTTGACTTTGTTCACGATTAGGCTGTCTTTCGAAACTTCTTGCGTCTGGCATCGAGGATACTCGAGTTTGGGTTCAAAAACTCCTTTCTGATGAAGTTTAACCATTTCGGACACTAAAACCATCGAGAGGCACTAAATCTAAAATAAATAAACAGAGACATTAATTCACAAATTAACTCCCAAACTGAAAAGAAATGCAGCTTGTTTGCATCTCAATAACAGATTTGTGCATACACTTGAGTGCAAAAATACAGTCAGTGCCTTATAATAAGCATACCTACTTGTAGTGATTTATTATACTTGTGTCGCGTTCCGCCCACGATTCGTTAACCTATACGTCATTTGTAAATAATCAAAAACGAGGTTTTAATGGTTCTTTTTGCGGATAATAAGATGCTAGAGACAATATAATAAGCTTAACTCCTGTTACAGAATTAATGACACGTTTAGTAACAACAAGGACATTAAGATAATGATTTATAAACTTTGAAACGTAGTTCGTAATTTACGGATGATTTTAAGTTGTTATTCTTAAGTAGTCGTGCTATAGTTGGAGATAGATGACCGCGCGCTTCCGACAAACTGATGGAATCTGATGTATTTCTGCGCCTTGCCAACGTTTCTCAATCTATTCTTGGATAAATAATTTCACGATTTACTCTCGCCAAAACGAGCGAATATATGTTCTTCCAATTGATGATCAATTGGGTATTGTAAGATAATTTAGCACACTTGTCCCTATCTCTTAGAAAGTCTGTGTTTATTTATAACCGCAATGTGTTTTTCATCAGTTCAAACTTGAGACGATTTGGGGATTATCGTATCTGGCTGTTATGCCTGTTAAAAAAGATGACTTGATATTGATACAAATAATACGAAAATACACCGTCGAGGGGTGTCCCACCCTCGCTTCCATTTTACAATATTGGGTTAAAAATAGCTTCTTCTGATGACATGAAATATGGGGTGTATCTATTCAAACACGAAATATTTTAAGAGAAATATCTATAGGTGGTAAAAAAGCCAAAAGAGAGAAAAAAAAAAATATCTACGTGTTTTATATTTTTATATAATTATTATAATTTTAAAATTGCTTGGGACATTTTGCAAAAAAACCTTTATTTACATTTTTTTTTTAAATTCTATGAATGACCCGCCCGGACGCGGCGAAGGTGGCGGCACGAGCGGGGTGCCTCTTTGAAAATTAATCATGATAACAAGTTTTTTATTTTATTTTGAGTATATTAAAAAAAAATCGTTTCTATGTCTTCTTTACCACCTATAGGTGTATTTCTTAAAATAAATCGTGTTTGAACAGATACACCCTATATGTTTCTGATACGCCTTGCATATATAACCACAGCAGCTTAAAAACGACGTCTAAATAAAAGACTATAACTCACACATGTCTTGGAAAACCAAGAAACATTTTCAGTTTCACTGCAAAAACCACATTGTAACTAATTTGCCGGACAGCCTAACATTTAAAATTTATAACACATAATTTATACTAACAAGAATGAAATGACGCTTCCTGCATTACGGATGCATTAGGCCCAGGTGCCTACTATAACGATTAAAGTTAAAATGCAATAGGTACCTGAGTAACCTGAGTTAGTATTTAACAGCACCGACTAATCATTTAGACTCTAGACGTTAGACAAGGACAGAAGACTTTAGACTAAGGACAAGACAAAGACAGGAGATATTATGGCAAGTAATTATGACGATAGGCGGCCGTTTAAAATGTCAGAGTTAATGGTATAAAAGCTTCTATAAAAAGTCCACAACGGCTTGAACGTGATCTGCGAGTGTGACTACAACTTGCTACGAGGGAAACAATTTATTATTTTGTTGTATGATACTAAAGCTACAACATAAACTATGCTGATTGGCCACTGCAAACATGTGCATGCAGTAAATGCCATTTCATTCACAACAATAACCAACAACGGTTGTTGATAAATCTACTACTTATTATACCTCAAGTGCCGTCTCCTGACAATATTAAATATCGTTAATATTAAAGTAGAATAAATGTTACAAACGAAATTTATTTACGACAATGACTTCAGAGGCAAGATACAAAGATACACGAGCGTAAATAAATGCAACAATCCTCTGCGTCAGCTGAATGTATAAACCGGCAACAATTTTATCTTGATTTCGTATTGGGTGAATGAAGCGCCTGGCGAAATGATTTACAAGACTTTATTAAAGGGCAGCACCCCGAGCAGCCAGCCAGGCAGCTCTCGAGCTGAGCTATTGTCGGTTCTGTTCAATAATTAAAAGTCAAAAGGTTTCGCCATCGTGCCTTGTTTATGGTTGTCCGTAATTACAAGTCTCTCTTATACGTTCACAACCAATAAATTGCAGTTCGACGACACCTCGCAATTTCT
Source organism: Dryobota labecula (assembly GCA_947523025.1). Taxonomy (NCBI): domain Eukaryota; kingdom Metazoa; phylum Arthropoda; class Insecta; order Lepidoptera; family Noctuidae; genus Dryobota; species Dryobota labecula. The sequence continues at coordinate 9,993,854 of OX383292.1, forward strand.
GAACTAATAAATCTTACAATTAAAACGTTACCCAAGATTTTCGCGCACAGTCGAGTCGCGAACAAACGGCCTTATGACATAAAACAAACATCTGCGCTATAGGAAATATCAAGAACATAGTTTTATGTAACGCAATGCGGTAGTAAAGCTCACGTATTATTGCTTTACCAATACGAATGAGAAGAGAAGTTAAAACCAGTGCACTTCTTGGCGACGCGAGCCTTTTGCGACTATTCCACTTTTATTCCTAGCACGAACAATAGACTGCCGGTAATATAGCCGGTTTTGTTGCCGTCCAGCGATCATTGGTGCAAGTTACGATGCTATAAATACAGCAGGACGTGCCCGTGACCCGGGCACCGAGCGCACTCACGCCACAACACACCACGCTAACTAAATGCACTATTTTGATATTTTTCACTTTGTTCGCAACGTTGTGATTGAGTTATTGAGAACTATAAACGTTACTTTGGCTTCATACGTGACTGAAAATAATGTTATTGTAATTTTCTTTTTACGTCTACAACTTTCTCGTTCCAAGTTTGTGTAAACAAGAACGAGCCCGACTGGTTCTGCTATTCAAATTGTACTGGCGCTGGCGCAGGCCATATTTAAATTACATCATTTATGAAGCTCACTTAAAGGCGCCTCTCTGCAGTTTGTATTTATGGAATTAAGATATGTTATAGCTCGTACGAATTGAGATATTTGCGAATAGCCAAAGCCATGACTAGACAAGGCCTTGGCGTTGTTCCAGCACAACTGGGGCAAGCTCTCATAGGTGACTATCGGTAGACCGTTTGTTGGCAATCGCCTTAATAGGTTATATGGAATTCTCAACGCTGACTACATAAATTACTCAAGAGTTACTTGCACGGGTGAATGAAATGCTGTTCCTCCTTGAAAACAAATGTGCAGCTATTCCGTGAATGCATACTGCTACTTATGAATCTGTTTGAAGTATACATCAAAGATGTAGACCTTATTTCATACTTGTTTGCATATTGTCGTCATCGCTTTTCGTGGACTTATGAGGAAGGCGACCCATCCGAGTGGAGAACAAAGTAGAACAATGCGTGCTCGCTACGAGATGTACACACGATGATATAAGTAATAACTTGGTTCAGGTAACGACAGACCATCGCTCTAACTTCCCATGTTATTGCTTATTGGTGCTTATTGGCCATGACCGTGACTCGCAATTAGATATAATTACCTTCAATTTGTGCTGCTACCAATGTTATTCGCGGTGGTCTGGACTGATGTCTGACTAGCTCTCTGCAATTATTTTGCCTTCGCAAATTAAACCTCGTTAGATTACCGCGGAAGTTTATTTGCTCGGAATTACATTTTTATTGCGTAATTCGCCCTTTCCGATAATAGAACATGTAACTGGCTGTAACAAAGTTATATAAAAAATCCTCGGGCTTTGGAGGCCGAGCTAATGTTGAACAGTTGCATGACATCTGGCGGAATGTTCTAAATACAAACTATGATCTCAAAGTAATTACTAAAGTAATTATTAAAGCAAACGTGCAAATTATCAAACTCCCCACATGTCATATAATATTTTAATGTGGTGAGTTTTTTTTTTTTTCTAATTACAAAGTTGGCAAGGAAGTGGTAGACGACACAGGCTGTCAATCCGGTACTATTATAACCCGCAAGTTTGTGCTTTTTGGCATAAGCCCCTCCTCTACACGGAGTCAACGTTTTCTCTGACAGTCGACACGGCTCATGTCAGCGAAATAAATAGGCAGTTTTTCTAGAATTAGAAATAAAGAGAAAGAGTCTTGCAATCTTATTGTTCCGCTGTGATCGTGAATAATTGCTGTCCACGATAATTCTGATGGGAGTATTTTCAGAGCTATTTAATTTGAACTCTTGCGTCCCAGCAGGAATTTCTGTTTAATTTTTTTTTATTGCTAAAGCCCCCTTAGCAACAAAAGCGACCCAAATGCATGTTATCTTTGTGTCATCGCACCTAATATTACCAGTAGCGAAGACAATGCATTACGCAACGAGTGCGCCTGCATCGGCAGTCGACGCACGCGCACCGAGCAACGGTCAGCCGCGCCGGTGCATCGTAGCTTCTGTGACCCAATTGCTGTTTGATTCCAGTAAACACTATTGTACTTTATTTGGTGTTCTTTTATCAGAAATGGAAAGAATGAGTCATAGTATTATGACGGTCCCATGATTCGACGTAGTAACTAGGTCTACAGTATTGTTTTACAAAGTGTCAGGAACTTTTTGCTAGTAGCGAAAGCGCTCAAAATCGTGTTTTGCAAGCAACATAAATCATCATCATCATCATCATTTCAGCCGAAAGACGTCCACTGCTGGACATAGGCCTCCCCAAAAAGGAAAAGGAGGGGTTTGACATAATCGCCACGCTCGGCAGGCGGGTTGGCGATCGCAGTATGGTGTTAAAAATGCATAGAGAACGCCGCTGCCCATTCTCTAGTAAGTCTAGTTCTTAGTCGCCTTTTACGACACCCACGGAAGGAAATGGGGTAGTGCTATTCTTTACGCCCGGCAATACAGGGTACAACATAAATAAGGTGGTTATATTGAAATTCAAGGTTTCCTCCATCTCTTCAGACTGCTCTATAATTTACAGCCTCAATTTCGGAAGCCCTTCTAATACCGTTAATATCCTGACGGCGGGTGTTTACGTAAACTCTTAATAAAGGCTACACAAACACCTAAAACAAACATCGATATTTTACATTAACTTTGTTTTCACGAAAAAAAAACATTCTCGCGCAGAACTCGTAAATAAGCTCATAAAGCTCTGCCGGAGCGGACCCAATTATTACTTTTTGCTGACTTTAATCATGATTAATATCCGTTAAGGCATGCTGCGGTGTCAAAACAGGATATCGTACGGATTTCCAAATTAGAAATATCCTTTTCACGCTAACTGGCTGCCATAACAAACCAACCGTTGGCGTTGGCAGAAGTCGAGCTCGAGAGCAATCTGATATATCTTCGAATATTTGTGCAATCGTGATCGTAAATAGTTAAAGGTACTAGGTAATCAGAAATAACAGTTAGCTATTTCTGTGTATAAGCACCCCACCAGTAATTGGCACAATGCACGCATCGATACCTCGTAGGCCATTCCCAGGGACTACAATGCGTCGAAAACCGGCAGGTCTCGATCCAACTCGCAATTTCATATCACTAGTCGGACTCAATAGTTACATCACGTAAATGATAGTATGAACGCAGTATACCAAGAAGGACTTAGACTAAATCTCTTGACGCTGAAAGGAAGAGCTTCTGCTAACAAGTTTAAGGTTCTATTTTCCTGTCCCACACATTTCTAAGCTCATTCGAATGCGAATACTTGAGCAGCGCTCTGCGAAATGCATGCAAGCGAAAGTAAAGCCAAGGCTTTTCACAAACAGTCCAAGTTTACTTAACGCCGGCTAACATTGTCTAGGTTGCATTATGTAAGTGTTCGTGTGACTGCGAGGAACGGTAACATGGTTCCTTAGCAGGTCACATTGGTGCGAATGACATGAGTCAAGTGCATAGGAGTCAACGAACAGGATTTAGCATTGCGTATGCAATCGACGCAACGTAGCCTTGACTTCCTCCAGTAGCTAGCATGGCTCGCGGCCAGAACCATTCACTGACCCACTACGCGTCTTCGGAAACTCCTGTATTATTTTGGTTTACAAACAGCCATAAATTGAAGCTTGTACCAGAATGGCCACGCATTAGCATTGCCGGCGCCCGCATACCCGATTCCGGCCACATTAAAGGTAATAACGTGGCCGAAGAGGAATAAGATGTCTAGGCACGGTGTCGTCTTATTATGTCGCGGTAATGCTGAACGACTGGCCAGTGCGGTGCGAGTGTACGACGCGCGACGTGGGCAGTTAAAGCTATGCAGCCGGCGTGTTAACCCTGCTATTATCTTTTAATACCATCGACTTCATTATTCGCTACATTTTTTTTGCGACCGCGGCGAGGTGCGGCTGGCATCGCGAGTCGCCGACACGGGTTTGATAACCCGGAGACCTTGGTCTTAATTGCGCTTGCTCGGACCATTCCACCGCGGCCACTTTTTATGCGCCTGCACATCGCTAGTAAAAACACGACAACGGCGCCTACCCAGCCGGCTTTAAATGGTGCAATAACTCGAACAAAACTCAACCAGTCGACAGCTCCTCAAACTCGTTGGTTTACCTCAAGTGCGCTCTACCGAGAAAGCCACACTTAGACATTCTGAATCCTTTGCAGATCTTACTCGATAAATCAGCTTTCTTGTTATTATGATCACGAAATGGCATAAGTTTCAAGTAGACACGGACAGGGTAACGCGAATAAACCATAAAAGACTGACTTTTTATTTTAAACAAAAACAAAATGTTGTCATTTGTACTTATTTATTTTATTTTTGTTTCAGGTAAGACCAAACTAAGAACACTGGTGTTAGATGTTAGTAACAAAGGTATTGTGTATACTTTACACAAGGTTCCGCAAGGGAAGGCTGTAAGTAAAAATATTTTATTTAAATTTGATGTTTTCCATCTTTCTCGCGAAAGCCACAACAAAGGCTTGTGGCATACAGCCAACTTTCAGCTTATTAATCATTCCTCGGTACGTAAAACTCGCCATTTATAAATCCGTACATACCAACTAATGATAGCCGAACATAAAAGAAAACAAAAGTATTATTATTTATTTCGATGAATATCATTAAAAACTTGAATGGGCCAACAAGATTACCACAAAAGTATTAGCCATTAGCGATCAATTTATGAGATAACTTATAAAAGCTTTTGATACAGATTTAAAAAAATCCAATAAGTTGTAAAAGGCGAAGAAAAGAAACTAAACGACTGAGCAGGTAATTTTAACGAAAAAACCTGCGAAAATGACGTCACCGCACAGTGACAAGTAGTTATCTCTGGTAACCTTGACGCCAGCACTGAGATCGATCAATTTCATCTCTAATTTACATTTAATGGAAAAGCTAAGAGCAAAAAATGGCAACACCAACAGTGCAGAGCAAGCTACGTACCGGAATACAGACAAGGCTGTATCGAATCGCGGCTAGAATACGTTTCAAACCATACAAGTTTTTCTGTCGATGAAACTAAAGAGGTATCGTAATCTATACTTCTTTGGTTATGCAATTCTTGACAATCGACGCTATTGATGAGAAAATCATAAAAAATATCGGTACCTTTTGGTGCCGGTATAAGTAATTAATTAGCGAAGTATAAAATTTACTCCTTTATCTTAAATCTCGATTGGATTCGTATTGAAGTGGTAATAACAAGCTTTCTGATTCGGAGTTTAAGCGATGGAACACGATGATTAATGGGGAATATCCAGAAATATACCTATGCTTGAATTGAAATGATTGGATTATGTAAATGTATTGATGATATTTCTGCTATCTCTACAAACTGGACAAATACCTAGCAAGTCTTATAGCAAGTGTGTGTAGCAAGGCTGCTTGTGTATGTGAGTTTAAATGTTTGTAAACGCACCCACAATACAGGAGAAATTCCTAGTGTGGGGAAAAGTAAAAAAAAAAGCAGAAAGTATGTTTTTTTTTAAACCTTGCCCCACACTAGGAATTTATCCTTTATTGTGGGTGCGTTTACAAACATTTAATCTCACATACACAAACAGCCAGACCCGGAACACCTACTTGTACCTAGGTCATACAAATATTTGTTCCGGGCGGGAATCGAACCCACGACATGCAGCGCAGCAGTCAACGCTTAACCACTGCGCTAACCGTGTCGTTAAATAATTATTAGTATATTAGATAATAATATTAATAATAAATGCGGCGTATAACATTCCCACTTTTGGGCCACAGGCCTCTCTATGAGAGGGAGTGGGCGATAATGCACCACGCGGGCCCAGTGAGGATTGGTGAGAGTCAATTGTCTTCGAACTTTTGGTTCTGTTTTTGGTTCTGTTTTGAGAGCAGTGTTGACGAAATAAATAAAGGCTCCTACAAACAGGCGCGACATGCGACGCGACACAAAGGACTGCCAAAGATTTGTTTCAATTAGTTTATCATTCTGGATCTGAAAGGTTTTTATTGTTTCAGCGTTTAAACGTCATGTTGGGTTTGAGGTAAAATTTTAATACATGATTGTTGCGGTGGACACCTAAAGGCTACCGTGTGTTGTTGTAAGGAAGGAGGACATATATTTTTATAAATCTATGTTATTTCAAACAGTTTATTGTTTCCTTGTATTTCGATACATAACCACCTTGCATCTGGGATTTTGTTCCATTACAACAAGGGGAACAAAATCTTATATGTAACAATGGCAAGTTCGTGGCGCGATTATAACGCGTGTCGCACCTGTTTGTTGAAGCCTTAAGTTGGGGCCGTTTCCACTGGGCCAGAGCACTGCCCACTACAACAATTCCATGAACAAAACTTTAAGACTCGTACAGAGACTAGTGCGACATCGCAGGTAGCACAATTTCTTTGTCGCTGCCTGTCGCGCCCGCGATATCGCGCGAGTCTGTACGCGCCTTTAAGGCTCCTACAAACAGGCGCAGCACGCGACGCGACACAAAAACACCGCGTGACGCGTGCCTTTGTGTCGCGTCGCGTGCCGCGCCTGTTTGTAGGAGCCTTTAACCTGATTTCCCGGAACATACAACTTTGCAGAGACTATGCCTACAATAATTAAGATAGGTGCAAGGAATGAGGCAAGTAATCCCTGCTAGATCAGGAATGTCACAATCAGTGCCAAAGCACTGCTTGGAAAACGTTTGGCATACATTTTGCAGCTTAAAAGTTTATAAAGGTTTACAATGTATGTAGGTTGTTGAGGCAGTTTCACAGTTACTGAGTACCAAGTATTAAGTCTGTGTTTACTATTCTGTGTCACTACACCAGGGTTTGCCGATATATATCAGCGGACATATATCATGATATATATCACGATATATGTCAATTGATTTTTATCTTGATATATATATCAATTGATATTTTCCTGGCAACACGTAACGAAAAACTACAATTTAGAATAATTTACTTTTTACTTTTTATGATTACAAATTATTATTAAAATTAGTTGATTTATCTCACAAACAAATGAAGATTATTATAATAAAAGGTACTTGTTTTTTTTTAAGTGTTCATTAAAAAAATATTTCTCAAATAAACACTAATTCTTTTGTTACTTTTTTTAAATAAAAAATGTGGTAATTTGACACTTATATTATTTTACATATTCCTTTCACATTTTTAAGTGTTTAATCCTTACAGAATGAAATTCGCTTCTTTTTCTTGGCCTGGACATATAAAACCGATAAATATAAAAAAGTCGAATTTTTGATAGTTATTAAAAAAATCGGATTTTTTCGAACCCTGCACTACACTATTCTGTTCCATCGACTTCGTGTTTTTTTCTTTTACTCCTTGGTGTTATTACGCGATTTTTACACGGAGAGCAGTGCTATGTAAATTATTTTTAAATAGGTCGATGTTCTGTCTGTACCAATTGGTCAGCAAGGTTGCTATAATTCGGCAAAGAGGACGACCTGGTGGGGGGAGGGGGGTACAGGAACCAATCGAGTATTCGAGCATTTTACTGCACGCACGACTGGAGCTCACGACTCGACTCCACTGTACAAACACTTTGCACGGTACAGCCGAGGAAAAAAGACTTCGGCCGTTCGTGATTTTTGTTTGTTTTCCAAATGAAGCTGTCGCACCGGCTACCTCGAGTAAGTCAGTGCGTTCGTTTTCGCAGTAAAGCGATGCCTCGAAGATGAAACGCAAGTTTCCGATAAGCTTTTCTTTCGATCGCTATATCTTATTTAATTACTATGATACCGATAATATCGAGAGCCGGGTATCTTGCTATAAAAGACACATTTATACAATCTTCAATCAATTCTTATCTTTGCCACCTTATAACTAATAACTAGCACATTTAAATTAATTTCAGGTAATTTTAGCAGTTTTCTTGCTCAATAAAAATTAAAGAACTTTTTATAGGACCCAATTGTACAAAATCATGACGAAATGTTTCAAATCGAATAGCTACAAACAAATTCGCTTATCATTAAAGCAAACTACAGACTACAGTAGACGCTTAGTAATCGGATGTAAAAAGATAAAATAGTAGATGGGAGAACCTTTGTTGTTACTTGTCGTATTTAGAGAAGATGATCTTGATAAAAGTTTAGATAATTTGTTAGGGAGAGGAAATAAAATGTTAGCAATAGAATGACACCTATAATTATGTCATTCTATTGCTAACATTTTATTTCCTCTAGTGCTTACTTATTTGAATGACCCCTAGGTCATTCAAGTATGACGTAAGCACTAAAGGGGGGTGGGGGTCTTTGCTTTGATTATTTTTGATGACATTGGAGACCGGGGGGTTTGGATGGTTACGTCAGCAATATTTATTTCTTTATTTTTTCAGATTTATCTGTAAAATTTAGTTGATTTTGATTTGAACAAAGATGGCAACCCCATTTTCAGGGATTCCCCAAAATAATTGATATTGCTTATTCGCTCTCACGCAGTGTTTTATGGTTAGAAAGAACCGAAGTAGGGAAAATTACTTAAATGGGTATTCAATTACTTTATAGCAGTGTTTTTCAACGTGTGGGTCGCGACCCCCTGGGGGGTCGCGAAGCCTCTTTTGGGGGGTCGCGACGCGAAGCTTCTATAGCGGAGTTGCAAATTTTGGGAAAGCTACTACAGTAAAATAAAAAATACAAGGAAGAAAAATAAGACACGGGATAATATTTAATGTTTGCTTCGCCATATTTGTGCTACACGTCATGCAATGAATGTCATTCATAATCGTAAACATTTGGCCAACATTCGGCAGCTAACGCAATTTCGCTCACACGACAGCGCCGTCTCCTATCTCTGTTCTTGTCTATCGGTAACTGTAGGTTTGCGACTGAACTAAACTGTATGTGTGAGTTTTGGTGCATCTAGTCGTGCGCCGAGCCCAGCTTTACTGATTGCAATGTTAGCGCGTAACATATCTTCCTCCTTTAATATATCAATGGTTGGATTGAATTAAATAAAATATAATAAAATACATGAAAAAAACCAACGGGGGGTCTCGAAATATTTTTTCATACTAAAGGGGCTGTGTCATGAAAAAGGTTGAAAAACACTGCTCTATAGTATATACATTCCTTATTTCTATACTCATGAATAACGAAACCAAATAAAGGAACCTAAAAAAATTAAAAAAAATACCAAGTGGTTTAATTCTCTTTGCTAATGGGGCCATTCAAGTATAACGTAAGCAGAATTCGTAAAACTGAATTTAGATTTTTTTAAATTTAATTTTGATTTCATTCATTTATTTTGTTTAGGTGTTACGGAATAGATCGATCACACCGATTGGATGTTATAAATCGAATAAATAAAAACCGGCCAAGTGCATGTCGGACCCCGCACAACGAAGGATTCATTGGTTGTGATGAATTTATCCCAAGAACAAACTTAATATATTAACTTAAATGTAAGTTGGTCGACTATTACTCGGTACCTAACTTATAAAGCTTACTTAACTGTGATAGTTTTCCTTTTAACTTCGTTAAATATAAACTCTGCTGTCTACTGTGAGTTTTTTCTCGTATCAAAATACAACCATTTAGCTGGCAGGGTGGGGGACACATGCCTAACAAAAATTTGCACTTTAAAGCTTAATATTACGCAAACGGATCCCTGAATCGAAAAATGGTTTTCACAAACCCGCAATATTTTTAAACGGCCTATCCAACGAAACCCCACACCATGGGACAGATGAGAAAAAAAAAATCATCTCCACTTTATGTATAGGAGAGGTACCTACCCTAAAATATTTGACTAGGTATGATGGTTCATTTGTTTACTACGGAATCTTAAAAATGCGATTTGGTGGAAGCGCCTCGGGCAGCGAGAATGGTAAAATAATCTTTGCATAGATAGATCCATTATGAAGCAGATTGTTGAATCATAGCAAAAACGTGGTAGCTATTTCAGATATTTTAGACAGCTTAGTCCTCTATCTTTTTAAAAATAAATCAGCGAGGGAAATAGACAAATCGTCTCACACCTACGTATTCGCGTACAAAATGGGTGCTAAACAAAAATAATAAATTAATAATTTCAACATAGCGTAAGCAGATAAATAGTTTTTTTTTATTGCATGACGGATACGTTGGGCACGGCAATGGCGGTGTATTTCCAAAACATGGCGGGTCAACGCTCCGCGCCACGTGATGCTGTGACGCTAAACAGCGTTCGTTACAATCATGGCTCACTCGTCATTCTTACTTCTAATCTAATCTAGCCGGTGACGATACCCAAACAAATCGTTATACATCGTTGCTCGCACGAAAACGCGCCACAGTTCACGCCAAGCACGCAACGAAATGTAATCTAAACAAACCAATGCTATCGCTACGGTTGTGCAGATAAAAATGATCGCCACACCTTCGTACAGCCCAAGAGTCTGATAACCTGAATGCTGCAATTTAGGTCGTTGTTCCATTTTTCGGTGGAGGACATCAGAGTGATTCGTGTCAATGTGTCACTATACGTCTAGCAAAACAAAGGTGTAGGTACCTACGCTGTTTATCTCTCTATTAAGGGCATCTGCTAAAATGGGTCTAGGTTTATAAGTATGATTAAAACATACCTACCTGCCGGCTGTCTATATGTATGTAAACGTACAAAAACCTACCTACCGAACAGTAGATACAGTGTAGTCATAATCACACAACTAAATGGATAATGAACGAAGCGTCTACGTGCTAGCATTTAAAATGCACTAGTGGCTTTGAGGTTACATATCTACATTAGCATTAGCATGACATTGTAATATTGAGTAAGATCTGCTTTAATTACTTCAGTACTTATTTATGTTTTAAATAACTATGCCGCATATAATATATCGTGCAGTAGAACTGATTATAAATGCAGGGTAATAGCCGCAGCATAGAAGGTAGAGTCGGTAATTAGGTACACGTCCAAATGAACAAACCACCTAGCGACACTAACGGATAAACAGGAAATCAGGAATGTTTACCATTAGATAATTTCGCAAATAACTTTCTCAAGTTCAAAAGTTGCGTAACAAACAGCGAAGTTGTTTTGATAGAACGAGTCTTCATAAATTGAGGGTGTTTTATCGGCGCGCTACATTCTGTCGCCGGTGGCTTGACTTTCTGTGCCACGGTTGCGCGCGGGGGCCGGCGGCGTGCGGCGCGGGACGCGGGGGACGTGACGTCACGCCGACCGTGGCAGTGAGTAGTGAGAGCGGCCGCGACGCTCGTTCGCTCGCTCTACGTACTCCGTTGACGACGGTCGCGCGTGCGCAACGTACTCGTTTTTACTGCTCGAACAGCGCGTGAACCCCGTCTCCACATCACCGCACGAACTCGTGGGACTCGCGTGCTCTTCTCACCTGTTGCTCGGATTGTGTTGTGACTAGAAAAAGTTGACGCCGCTCGAACGAGACTTCCGAGTCCTATTGGATTGCACGAAAGTCGAGACAGTGGATAGCGATTCGATTCGGTTTGAACGTTGCGTAGACGAGTGGTGTATGTCCATAGAGTCGCGTTTAGATAGTTTAGTGCGAGGAAAAAGTGAAGTGAAAGCCTTCGTCGGAGGATGTCCCTCGGCGCTCGTGGATACCGGAGCGTGTGACACGCTCGCAGAAATGAGACGCCGCTGGTATAACAACGGAGGATTCCAGACGCTGCGAATGCTCGAGGAGAGCTCGTCTGAGGTGACGTCGTCTTCAGCACTGGGCCTGCCGCCGGCTATGGTGATGTCCCCGGAGTCGCTCGCGTCGCCCGAGTACGGCGGCCTGGAGCTTTGGGGTTACGACGATGGCATCACATACAGCATGGCGCAGTCGCTGGGCACCTGCACTATGGAGCAGCAGCAACCGCCACAGCAGCAACAGCCACAGCAAACACAACCACTACCGTCCATGCCCTTACCAATGCCCCCGACAACACCGAAATCAGAAAATGAGTCGATGTCATCAGGTTAGTTTATAAAAACACTGTAACTAAAATTTTCAAGGGAGATTATTATTGTTTTGAATATTGTATTATAATGTAACATGCAAAAAAGTTAGTGTTTTTTGGCGGCAAGCGTAGCGCTCGGCCGGTCGCGAGCGAGCCGCGACTGTCATCGACCTTTGGCCCGGATACCTTGACCGACCGCTACGAGCCGATGTCTCCTTGCCCTTACAACAATCACATCGTTTTGTTTACCTACACTCGTGGAATGGAAGGGTTATCATGTTTTTGCAGTATTGTGCATTCAGATTACACGTCTGAGCGTTTTATACGTTTTACCGAGTCGAAGTGCTATAGAAAGAAACTAATTAGAATCGCTTTATTTTAAAATACGCGTTGGAGCGTATTATTAAAGAAGTAGGTATTTCAATGAATAATCTAGTAAATAGATACGTAACTGATGTTGATTGCATTTTATTACACCACCATAACAATACATTTGAATGTGCGAGTGTTCGTCTGACTAATCTAGGAATGATCGACTGTGGGCGCGCGGCTAAAAATACTTGAGTATCTATTTACGCCAGTACTTACTAGGTACGCGTAGGTATTGAATTAGTGACATCCAGGTGCACTGCATTATGTGCTAATATTATGAGGAAGTCATTATAACCTAACGAATCCGAAAATACGATTTGCAAGAGTTGTAAGTTTTAAACTTCATTTATAAACTTGTCTGTTGTTTCCCACATAAGGTTTCTAATATGCGTTAATTAGTATAGTTTCTTAGTAAACAATAGTTTATGTCTTGCCATTTGATTAGCGTCTATGCTTAGTGTAGGAAGATCAGCACAAGTATGAGTAATTCTTATCGCGACTCGAGTACATACAAATTCAAGGTTGCCATGGAAAATTTACTATGTCGCATGTGAAATTGGATTTTTTGTGACATTCCTAGTGGAATCCAATTGATTGGCGTTTAAATAAAATACTAGATAAGGTACCTACGCCCTAACATTAGATGTAGTATCATTACTATCTACTGCAGTTTTAATCACACCTAAATTAAATGCAATGCTTAATGTTTGACATTGAGAAAATCCATGATCACTAAATTAATACTTAACATCCTATATTTCGAACATCGGCAAGGAGAGAACCTATCACAATACAATACCTAAATGTAGTTTTTGGAAAAAAAAAACACTTTTCTATTATTACAACCTAAATTACCATTTAATATTTTCTGAGAAAGCATATCAGAGAACTTAAGATAATCTATCTATTTAAGAACACTACTTAAGGCTCTATTTTATTGTATCGAAATTAAAATCTAAAGATATTTTTGACCTTTAAACTTAGTATTTTGATGTGTTGTAACTCTCTTGTCGCCGACGTAGATTTATGTACGGCTTGCAATACTGCCGCGCTGACGAAGAATGCAATAACTCGATTTTGGACGATTTTAAGTTATATATTCGTTGAGTTATATATTTGGAGTCAGCGAATCGAAATCTATTAACTCTCTCTAAGCAACTTTTTATTGATCCTTCAGGAACTCAGTTTTTCAGTACGCAGGAATGCAATAACTAAACTTCATAACAAATTCAATAATCATAAATACAATTCTCGGAAGCGGCAAAATCTAATTATTGCATTTCGACGGCTCCTAAGTATACTGAGTCGACTGTACTTCTAACAATATGAACGTTTTTAACACAGGTGGATAGTAAATGATTTAATTGTTTGTAATATCCTAAAAAGTACAATTGCCGAAATTTGTTAGTTGACTCAGTATACTTAGGAGCCGTCGATTTTTCGTTAGTGCGGCCAGAATATTAGAAGTGATGAGCCCACCAAAATAATGATTCAAAAATCTGTGCTGATTTCGCATTGAGCTGATTTGATGGCTATAATTTACAAAAATTTACCTCGTAACTCAAATTGTATTAGTCACGTGTTTCTAAATCATAACATTGTACGGATCTTACGTCATAGTGCTCAGATGCATCTAATGATGACTAATCAAGCGACAATTGTATGACTTTACAAAACACTAAATCTTCTTCAAGGATTCACGAACATACAGAATATTGCTAGAACTGTATAAGTATGTTTAATCTATCATCAATCGTAGAGGGAGGCAAATAGTAGGGACGAAAAGAGGGCCGCACCCTCTCAAGCAACAAATAAAATCATCTATTCTTGTTACAAAGCTATTTATAAAAATAACAAGACAAAAGAATGTACCAAAACACACGTTCATAAAAATTTACTAAATAAACATCTACTTAATATTCTGCGACTGCAACCATTGAAAACACGAGTTTAGCTGTCCGTATTAAAAACATTGAGATACTTACTTCTAATTTTAGTTACAAAAATACTTTTAAATCTTGCGACCGTAGAGCAACTTAGTTTGTTAATCTTTCTGTCAGGGTACACGGAAAATAAATAAAGAGTGTTGAAATTATTTCAATTTGCTAAGAAATACTGTATTAAACAATTTAAGAGAGCTGGTTGCAGTGGAGTTTCGTCGAAGCGACCATGGTCGCGCCGGTCCAACCGGTTTCAAGACTACTTCTGATGGTAAATCGCATCGCCTGACAAGGCACGTATGCACATGATATACTTTAACTAACTATATGTGAAGATGATACAAATAAAAGGTAAGGAAATCCAAATTGTGATCTCTGAATGTGAAGTCATCGATTGCACTTCGCAGTCGCATTTATACGCTGTAAACGCTTCATTTGAAAAGCCTTCAAATGGATGTCAAAAGATATCAAGAAAGTGTAAATCATAAACCACCATCATATTAAGAGATCCGTTCTTCTATGTAATTATATGATCAGTAACTCGACTTTTCTTCTGGATGTTAAAAGGAAAGCTGTAATTTCTCTGATTCTCATAATGTCATTGTTATCTGTAGAAATTAAAATTGATTTAATCTTCACTGAAAAAATAACTTTATTACTCAGATTTACCTGGTGAAACACTAGCGATAGTGTTAAATCGTCACCCCTTGCAGATTTCCACTTTCTTCAATGCGCGGCCATGCGATAAATTCAAGTTTCACGTACGTGGTACATATCTCGATAATTGCTTATGTTTCGTAATTAACTATTCAGAATCAGCTCTCTAGAAAATTAAGTAATGTATTTGCTGAAGTGACAATAATTTTGAGGTAATTTAGGCTGTGCGCAGACTTGAGACAGAAATACTACACATAGTACATACTCATTCCATGCTTTAGACAGACTATCGCTGTATGAGAACAGGGGCCTAAGTCTACTAATTTACAAACGTTGCAATGGTCTCGCCATTGTGAGTATTTGACAGTGTTTGTATGGCAAATCTGTCAAAACTCGCAATGAAGAGACCATTGCAACGTTTGTACATTAGTAGATTTGGCCCCCTGATGGCGTACACTCTTGCGACAAAACAGTCGTATTCAAAGACAAAAATGTATTACAGACAAAACTGTTTTGACTCCGGTGTGCGCTCTGTCTAAAGGCTCCTACAAAACAGGCGTGACACGCGACGCGACACAAAGAGACCGCTCGTCGCGCGGCAGGCGGTGTCTTTGTGTCGCGTCGCGTGTCGTTCCTGTTTGTACGAGCCTTTAAAGGTTCTGTCATTCAACTATAAAAAAACCGTAAAGAAGGTTTCCTTGAAATGTTTTAAAACTCTGAATGATGTTTGTGGCACATTAGTCATTTCTCAGAGGTTATTGTAAGGTACTTGTGGTTAGATTAGAATGTGTGCTTTGCTATTTCGAGCTCGCCAGGGTCTCTTCCGAGTTTGGCAAAGTTGCTCAATGTCCTTCCTCGAAAATATTGCTTATTTGTACATGTCCGTGTTAATTGGTACACATTGATGTCATCATGCATTTTCAAAGCTTAGGTATTTTTTTTGAAAATTGTACGCTGTCGCGTAGGTTATTCTGATGGCATGTTTTTTTGTTGAAACATTTTCGAGTAGCAATACTTCTGTTCCCTGTAGTCAGATGGTCACCCTCGTGTGTCGGGTATCCATACCCTTTTAATTAATTATGGAACATTTCGGTTTACTAACTCAGTCCCAGATATCTTCTTTCTCATATTAAAGCGTAGTGAGATATTTTATAAGGTAACAGCCCGCATATTACAGCTATCTGTGATGTTACTATTATCCGAGGCTCCACAGTCAGTTTTATTGACGCATTTACTTCAAATGACGCGTATGCGGGTCATTTTATTGGGGATGACTGTTTTTACATCTTTCCTCGTCCTATTAGCTCCATTATGTGCTTATTTTGATCTCACTTAGTCAAATTCTACTTGAAAAATATTACAGTTTACAACATTCAAAATGGTTGTGTAATATTTTTCATGAGAAAAGATTTATTCCTTAAGCTCATGATACTGTTGTTTGTAAATTAGATTTCAGTGAATAATAACGCTATACTTCGTCATTATAGCGTTTAGCCGGCCAATCCATCAAGTTTTACATGCTTAGAAAAATTAAGCTTGGTTATACCAAGAGTAACTACCTACCTCATTTTTCGTTCAGAATAATCTAATATAAGGTCAATGCCATATTGTAAAAAAATAAAAATAATAAGAATAACTAATTTCTAAGCACTTACCTAAGTGTTTACTTGAATATATAATTATTAATAGAATTTACGGTCGCCTAAACTTCATAAAAGCACAGTAATTATTATTGTAATGTTTCAAAATTATTAAATTAAGTACGAAAAATAAAATCACTTAATTTCTCATTTCAGATCTGTGAAAGTTAGGCGTGTTACCTATCTCTATTCTTCTGTAAGATTCCAACTTCTAGATTGAAAAGATCCCGGAGAAATTGGTTGAATCCATTGAAAAGACTTCATTATCAATTTTATTAGCTTTTAGCGTACCTACTTCAGTAACTTTTTTATTGTAATAAATCCATTAAGTAACAATACAATCATTTTTATCTCAGTAAGTAATAATTTATTGTTTACATCCATAGTAACCACTCACTGAAGAATTCCTTTGTTGAACTATTTGCAAAGATTTGGCTTTTATTAACGACTTTTTTGTTTAAAACTTCCCGCTAAAAAGTCGAAAAACAAGATGGCGAAAATGTTCCATTAACACCTTGATGCCTATTCATCTGTAAGAAATTAACTGGGTCAATCAACGCTCTTGTAATTCTATAGTAAGTGATCCGAATCATTTAGTGTTTTGTCTGTTTTGAAAAGCCGAATCCCATTCAGTTCACCTTGGAGGTCGAGGAATATTTTATAGTTTATCTCATTTATACTACAAACTGGAATCACACGTTGGTGATTAAACATCGCCATGATTGTGTTTTATGAAAACTTTAGCGTTGTTCAAATGTGGTATAGAAATGGTCGAGGAATGTCTTATTGCGGGTCTCAGATTAGTTAACGAATGATTTATATCATCAATAGTTACGAAATAAATTGCAAAATAAATGTTGGGTACATTAGAACCCCACGGGCCTCACCTGAGGTGAATGTATCGCTGCGTCCGCGTGGGGGCGCCAAGGTCACAGCCGTTTTTTGACACGTCGCATATAAATAGTCGAGAAGTCAGCCAGTGTAGTGTACACGGCACTAATTATTTCATGCCACTAAATATACCCAGTTCACTTAGCCGGCAATCATTTGTTTCTCAATTTGAATAATCGTTTGTTTTATCGCAGAGAAAGGGTTACGGACCTCGGCGGGACCTTGCCGCTTTGACAGCTGTAGCAAAAAAAAAAAAACTTTTTAAGAACGTGCGACAGATCTTTAACTGATTAATTTTGTACAACCTTCGTTGACACTGGTATGAAGTGGTATGTGATTAATACTTTTTGTTGTACAGAAATTATTATTCAGTCAAGTACCACACGGCTACATTATCATGCTGTAAATTTCCAGTATAAGCTGATCTCGCGTTGTATAAGGATTTCTGTATGATGAGAGGTCAGCTTATACTGGCAATTACCTATAGCCACATAATAATACAGATGGGACACTCCGCAGATAGATAGATAGAATACTCTTTATTATGTACACCAAAAAAATTACAGATATAAATGTAGAACTGTTACATAGGGTGTCACAATGGGCGGTCTTATCGCTAAAAGCGATCTTTTACAGACAACCTTTGGAACCTTTGGTATGAAGCTAAAATTACGCGATGGGCCCTTCTCACTGGGCCAATTCAGTAGGACTGCCGCGCGCCGCCAGCTTAAGTTACGCAATAGAAAGAGAGGCAACTTGTATGTGAATGTAACTGTAGGTAATAAGCGTTGTGCGACCTGAATTGCACTTAATTGTGTCGTAGCAAGAGTCGCTTTTTATTTAAATGATTTTGCGAAGTGTCCCATCTGTATTAAGGTCATAGTACACATATCAACTCGGAAACGGATCGTAACCGTATCAACTCAAGCCGTTTAGTATTCTTTGCATGAAACTCCCTACTGAAAAGCACACTAATCGGAATCGTATCGTAAACGATTCGCCTCGGGACAAGCTCACGAACCGCGGTGTGGCGTGTGGTCAACCAGCGGCCCCGTGCTTACGACTCGTCGTCCCCGCGCTTAAGCCTTTCTGTCGCCGCGCTTGCGTCTCTTCGTCCACCCTTGTCCCTCTCACCCCTCCCGCGTTCGGATTCAAACTGATGTGGTGCCAGCCAGGTCAACCAGCAGCGGTCAGCGAGCCGTAAGCGCGGAGTCGCCTAGCTGTAGCCGAGTCGACGTATCGCAGCTGCTGGTCCGCTTTGGCTACGTGCTTACGTTAGGTTGACACTTGACGCCTGTTTGACGGCGAGACGAAAGGCGATACGGTGACGATCCCTTTCCGAGTTGATATGTGTGCTACGACCTTTAATCTGTGCTATATAGCTTGATATGTAGCCGTGTGGACCTATGTTAGTTAGATGGTAGAGCATCACTTGTAGGCACTTCACTATAATATATGACGTGTAATGGTTTCAATAAGACCACTACAATATTGTAGCTATTGCAGAACATGACACCGAAATCCCATTTATAACGATTACTTATATGCGAGCAAACGTTTTCAATGTGTGAAACGCGATACCCTCTCAGTCGTTGAGCTATGCATGATTGATGATTCCTTAATCAAGCGGGTCAACGACTCGCTGGAGGAGCATAGTGATAGCTTATGAAGTTATGACTTCATCTGATTTAAATAAAACGTGTTATGTAACGATTAGAAATCACGTAACTCGATGTTGTTATTCTTAATTATACGCTTTTATTTTATGTCTAGCTGCTGCCTGCGGCTTCGCCCGCGTGTCTTATTCTATAACCATAGGCTCCTTCAAACAGGCGCGACACGCGACGCTATACAAACGCACCGCGTGTCGCGTGACGAGCGATGTCTTTGAGTCGCGTGTCGTGCCTGTTTGTAGGAGCCTTAACTTCAACATGAATGGTGTAGTAACCTATATTTTGCAACAATATTTTGTTTAAAAAGAGTGTCCGTCGAGTTTCTTGCCCGTTCTTCTCCATAAGAATCTACTACGCTTTGGAATGGGCAACTAGCTTCATCTTTCTGACTGACCGACCCCTTGACAATTCAAAAGTGCCTGTAACTGGTTTATTTGAAATAAATGCTTTGAGTTTGAGTTTGATGCAAATAAATAAAATTGAAGTATCTGTTTGTAGTGTCAAAATAACGTCACAAAAGAAAAAGCCACGCGAATGAAGCCGCTGGCAGCAGCTATTCTAAAATAAAAGAAGCCTTAGTACTACTTGTAATATAAGCTAAAATCGGTCCAGCCGTTTCGGAGATTAAACGGGACAAACAGACAGACACTTCAATTTTTTTAAATTTGTATAGTTAAAGATGGTCTATACTGCCGTGCTTACGAAGAATGCAATAACTCGATTTTTGAGTTACATATGTTACCGGCCAAACCTGATTTCAGGCCAAACTAGTTTGTCCTAGGCCAAACCCTTCCTACACGCGATAGGACAAACCAGTATAGCCTAGGCCAAACTCCACCTGCGCTAAGATAGGTCGACGGAGCACCGCTTGGCGGGGCTCCTATTTCTGGGTGGTTTAAAAAAAATCGTCGGGGTGTTAACCAAAATAGTTAGGATAAACCGGTTTGGCCTAGGACAAACTAGTTTGACCTGAAATCGGGTTTGGCCGGTAACATATATTTGGAGTCAGCGAATCGAAATCTATTAACTCTCTCTAAGCAACTTTTTACTGATCCTTCAGGAACTCGATTTTACAGTAAGCAAGATGCAATAGCTAAAACTTCATAACAATTTCAATAATCAAAAATACAATTCTCGGAAGCGGCAAAATCGAGTTATTGCATTTTTCGTTAGTGCGGCAGTATACCATAATGTAGGTTTCCGTCCATTTATAACTGGCCTTTAAATTAGCATATTTATACAAATCCGATCAACTTGGTAACTACTAAAGCCGGGCTTAGTGTTAGAATAATATTAATCTTTAGCGAAACTCTGCAGCTGCTTCTAAAATTGGCGAGGGTTATATATTTTTCAATAAAGCGTTTTTGGCAACCCTTTGACTGTATAATCTAATGGTCTGTTTGACCCCCTATTTTCTAAGCACGCGGCTTTTATATGAGTCGTGACTATTTTATTGTTATCGACCCCTCGAATTAGGAGTGGGTTAAATGTAATTATGTGACTTAATGTAGTTTTTCATCGATAGCCCAAATTCTGAGAACTGGGGCCTTACTCCCGAAAACGATTCGAGTTTGATTTTGATTCCGAATCGAACTCGCTTCTGGGGCCTTACTCCCGACAGCATCGAGTTCTGAATCAATCGAATTGGGTTCAAATTAAATGCCGATCCATACTCTTGAATCCAACACTAGCACACGATCGTGCGGTGGTTCGAAGCGAAACTAACTTCGGTCAGTTTTAAGTTTTAAATCGAGTTCTGATCTGGAAACGAAATCGAATCGGAATCAAACTCGAATCGTTTTCGGGAGTAAGGCCCCAGGTCGCTGTTAATAATAGAAGTGGATTTTTTTAATGTCAGTTTTAAATACCTAGTAAGGCTTTCAATCTGTTGGAAGTTCATTGACACCCAGTTAAAATGTATGGTTAAAAAAACGGACTGCGTCACTTCAAGTCACATGAGTTTTCTCAATTTGATAGTATAATGCCTTAGAGTTCGTGATTTAGGTATGAATAATAATGTTAAGTTACGTATTAATAGTTTACTTAGATGAAGAATTGAAGGCTCTATAAATGATTAAAGATAAATGATTTTATTTCTGTAACTAGGTTTTTACAAACACTTTTACACGTCAATCATATTTTAAAACTAGATTGAGGTCGGCGTTTCGTATCTGACTACTCTGAGAAGAAAGACCGAAACAAACTCAGAGATCACAGTCTCTTTTAAAGTCCAGACATAATCTTGGTCAAATCATGTGAAGACCATGTAGATTGGTGTCTGAAATGGTCTTTTGAAGAAAGAACCACACAGATTGAGTGGACCTATCCATTCAGTGCACGCATTTGTCAGCAATCGTGCAGCTCAACTCAGCTCACTATCTATTATCACGACTAGCTGTTGCTTCGGTCGCGTTAATTTAGATTTTGACAATCAATTCGGGTTAAAAACAGTACTAAAGTTTCTATAATAATATAATTCAATCAGACACGTGGCGCCATCTATTATCATAAGAACGTTATTGTTGTTTTTCTCGGAAACAATAATTTTTTTCGGGATGAAAGGTATCCTTTTTTTTGGGGTGGGAAATTATCAAATATACTTCTTCCGCTCTGGGCCAAGCAGAAACTCCAAGCATAGCCCGTTCCATAGCTCGCTGACCTTAAATTTATGGACCAGCCGTACCGTGAGTGTCCACGTTTCGGCTCCGTAAGTCATAACAGGCAGGACGCACTGGAAGACCTTGGTCTTTAGGCTCTGTCTGGTTATATGGCCCTGACAACGTATATATGCAAAATTTCAGGATGATCGGTTCAGTGGTTTAGGCGTGAAAAGGTAACAACAAACAAATAAACTTTTTCATCCTTTCGTGTGCTTATTGTCTAACCTGGTGTCAGAGTTTTTATGTCGCCCATGGTCCTCTGATTTGGTTACACATCGAGAAATATCTTTCAGGCATGGCCGGTTTCCTCGCGATGTCTACCTTCACCAAAATCAAAAATCAAAATCAAAATATTTTATTTCACATAAACCTACATGGGCACTTATGAAACGTCAGAAGCTAGGTGCACGGTTCCAATTACTCGTTTCCTATGGAGAAGAGCCGGCAAGAAACTCCACGGTAACTCTTTTAAAAATAATTGGCTTTACAATATTATCAAATAACAGTATTAATAGGTATGGGAGGACAGTGTAGGCCTTTCAACAATTACCAGGTACTTAACAAAATAGAAAAGTGCCAACAAATCTACACTCTACTAGGCCTACAACGTTCTCATATTCACAAAATAGAAAATTATCTATATTAAAGATTAATTACATTATTGCAATTACAACTACAGTAACAAATCTGAATAAATATCATGTCCACAAAAGCCACTAATAAAGAATTGGAATTCGATTTGTAGTTAAATAATGTCAAATAATGAAAAGATTATGTCAAGGAAGTATGTAAAAAAATAAAAAATCTAAATAAACATCGTTATTTGGGAGCAGTTAGACATTTACATAGTTATGTCGTTTATGAGGTACCAGGGAAGCCACATGTGCAGAAGGAATTATTGCCAAACTTCCTTGTCTTCAACGTAGTCTTTTATATGTCACCGCTTTTTAAGAAGTGATAATTATACGATACGTTCATGAATCTGAAAAGTCTGGGGGTTTGTGCCTTGGGTTCGAACTCGAGACATGACGTGCAAGTCCAACGGTCACACCACTATCACTGTTAAACAAATAAACTTACTTTCGCATTTATAATATTATTTAGGGTAGTTAGGATTACTCAACACTCTGATGTCATGAGTTGATAAGTGCTCCATAATTACGTAAATACTAAAGAGTACTAATGACCATGCTGATACTCGTTTCCTCAACTCAAGCACGTAATTTAGCGTTCAAGCTCTAAGGACGTATTTCCTATTAGCGACGCACCATGTTGCTTTGGTTAGATAGGACCTATTAGTCTGATTGGTCGAAATTCATTTGCGAAACTAGCTGTGCTGTGCCCCGCAGTTTCACCCACCTCGCTCGGGTCCTAAGGATCGTAACGAATTTCTAGATATTATTTTACCACTTTGTCGGCGTGATTAATGCCCATGCCAAATTACAGCTTTCTGGTACTAAGTGGGGTAAATGATATTTTTTTATCTCGTCTATCCCACGGTGTTGGGGTATCGTTGGATAGTCTGTTCAAAAATATTGCGACTTTGTGAAAACCATTTTTCGATTCAGGGATCCGTTTGCGTAATAAGTGCAATTTTTTGTTAAAGTCAAGTGTGTCCCCCCCCTGCCAGCTTAATGGTTTTACAAGTTACCGAGTGAAGGCTCCTACAAACTGGCGCGACAGGCGACGCGATACAAAGACACCGCGTGCCGCGCGACGAGCGGTCTCTTTATGTCGCGATGTGTTTGTAGGAGCCATAATTATAGTCGACCAACTTATTCTCCTATAAACATTCCTTATGGGAGAACATGTTTTTCAAGTACAATGTTAAGTTTGTTCTTAGGATAAATTCATACATAGTTTGCATGAGTCGAGAAACACGAGACTACTGATTTATATGTTTTTAAGATAATTATGTGTGAGGCAGCTTGCCGGAATTCAAATTATGAGTTCCGACTCTGAATTCATAGAAGAATTCCGGATAAGGAGGAGGAGGAGTTCAGCCTTATAATTTGAATTTGAACTGGTATTTAAAAAGCTAATTAGGTTTCTAAGGAACTATAAGTTGAAAAGTGAATTACAAAGGCAGAGAGAGGGTTTTTTTCTAATGACGATGAAGTGAATCTAGGAAGAGGTATAGTGGCGGATATGCGGTCGAGCGCCCGTCTCGCTCGGCTGCGCAAGCGCTGCCATCGCGTCGCTTGTTGCTTCTATTATCTCAACTCGAAGCGGCCGCTGTAACCATCTTTGAGATCGAGTATCTTGAGACAAATCACTGGAGTTTGAATTTCTTGGTAGACGAACGTTTTATTATAGTGTTATACCTATGTATTCTGATATGTTTAAGGCCGCGATTCAAAAGATAGTCACTTGTATTTCAGTTCGTGTTTTATGTTGAACTTTTATGACCATAGATTAGTTGTGTATGGTTGAGCTCGCATTCTTTAATGTCATCGTTATGAATGTGTACAAAAACTGCGGTTCATCCTACTATAAACGTTTTATACTTATATATTTTCTTTTTCTATTTTACGATACTTCAGGGAATTAAATACTACTTTATTAGTTCCAGGAAATATTTTCCAGAATATCCAAGATCCAAATAGGATCATTTTTCATTATTAATTTTATTTTATTGCGTTAGAAATCGAAGATCGATAGATCATTGCATGAAAAAAATTGAACGATGAGCATTCCAAAGTAATCAATTTAATCGATAACATCTGGTATTTTTATCCATTGATTTACTCTAACAAAGTTGGCATTGTTGTAGTGAAGTGACTGTTTAACTGTGAACACATCCCGGATCTCACGAATATCGATCTAAATCGAGTGATCATAACGGTCGCGGTAAATCTCTGCATGTCATTGTGTGGATAATGTATAGCAAGCAGTATAGCTATATCATTGTGTAGTTAAAATGCGTATCTTTAAGCATTGTCAATCAAAGACGCACTCACGTAGGGCGATGATCTATATACTTTGTATTGTTGCAGCTTCAAACACGTTAAACCTGTTATTTGAATTTATTAGCACATACCAGCCGTGTAATTTACCTTACTAAATTTAACTGGATTTATGCCACCACACAAATTTTATAGCACTGTGATTTCTAGCCTCGATAACGCGAATGTTTCGGTCTTGTTCTTGTTATAGCGAACTATAAAAAGCTGTCGAATAAAATGCTCGTTTACGCACGGTCATTCTCGCCCACCAAGTAAAATAGGGCCCATTATACTTGTGTTATTGGGGTTAGTTAAAGAAAATTAATTTAATAAGAGGTTGTGTTTATGATCATAGTTACGATAGTAGTGAAAACTTACGATTGGAGCCGAGTATAACCGATTCAGCGTCACAGACCCGACCGTTACGGTTTCGTCCACTGTTCAAAAAGAGCGCAAGGAAAGCCGAGAAGCGCCGAAGGATGTAGGAATTTTGAGCAGTAGAACAGTTTGCGGCGCCTCAAATCAAGACTACTCTATCAACTATGACATTTTACGTCATTCAATTTAATAGACATTGAGTGCTAGATACGCTATCGGTCCTCATAATCAAACATTTCTTTGATTAGATAAGGCGAAACGTCTTTTATTAGTCGATATCGATAATATTCGTGTCATCATTCGGATATACCTACTTAAACATAAGGTAAAACTAAATTGTAACAATATACTTTACGTCACACCTGGCCATAATGTGAGTTTTATCGCACGCTACGCGTACAGAAAAACTTGCATTTTGGCCAGGTGAAAACGTAAAATTGTGTACTCACCACGGGCAGTAAAAAAGAAAGCCCTCTATCGCATATTTATAACCCTCGGCTGCGGCTCGGGTCACACATACCTACGATTGCGGGCTTTCTTTCTTTTACAGCCCTTGGTAATGTACTATTATCATCACATACCAATAAATAAATGTATTCTTTGCATAAAAGAACTAAAACTGTCATCTAGTTACTAGTTCGCTCTGCTTTTAAATTGCCGAAGTCTGCACAGCACACTACTTGCCGGTTTACACCAGACGCTGTCTTCAGTGTACAGTCACAATTTGCTTCAAATCCATACTAATATTATAGATGTGAAAGTAATCTGTCTGTCTGTTACGTTTTCACGCCTAAACCGCTGGACCGATCGTCATGAAATTTGGCAGAGATATAGCCTGGGATATGGAGAAGGACATAGGCTTTTTTACGCGATAACCTACATCTACGCGGGCGGAGCCGCGGGCAAAAGGTAATAATATTATAAATGCGAAAATAACTCTGTCTGTCTGTCACCTTTTCACGTGAAAATTCACTGAAACGCCTGTAAAAAAAAACGTTTTTTACAGTTTTATCCATATTGGACATAGCTACTTTTCATCCTGGATCGCAGACGAAGTCCCGGGAAAAAGCTAGTCTCAAATACGTTTATGTACAAGGCCAATAGTATGTTAGTTAGTTAGTAGTTTTTAAGCGATAATCGACATCCGAGCGGGCGGAGCCGCCGGAAAAACTAGTAAAGCATATTATAAAGTGTGCTTACGTGACACTATTTATGTGTTCTATCGTAGAGGTTAAATCTCAGGACTCGTGGACGACATTCACGGCATACGTCAATGCTTCACAATTAAATTATATTATTTTAGACTAACCAACACTTAAATCAATTAAAGGATAGAGAGAAGGGTTGAGAGGTCCATGCGAGTAGGTACAGTAAGTTTGTGTTATGTTTGCGATGCGTACGATTTCGAATTTCAAACTTAAATGAAGAAAAATTGACAATCGTGTAGTGACAGAAAAACAAATGACGTATCTAGTGAGGTGATACCCAAATCTCACATGATACATAAGTTAGGTACCTATACAATATGTTTATCAGTTTTATCCAACCACATTTTATTATTTAATTTTCTTTTTTACGTATGTTCAAAAAAGTGTTACGTTATGTGGAGGGCGACGGCCTGTTATGATGCTGAACGAACTTTGTTCTCACACTAAAACTTGGGTAATTGTTTCAAACACGTAGGTAATGTCTATTAAAAGTCAAAACCTGTTTATGACCAGGACGTTGACATATGAGTTGGTATAACAATACGGAAATAAACGGAATTAAACAAAATATTGTTGACGTTGAATAATGTGATATGGTAATTTGATCACGTCTAATTACCATAATAAAATGACACATGTCTGTTTGCTGCCTGAATCGAGTATTAAAATTTGAATGTTACATTGTGTGTGATTAATATGTTCTCATGAAAGCACAGGGCGTTATATTATTATCATTGTTGCTGTCGACACAAACTAAGAAAAAAGTTATATTTATAGATCGAACTTTTTTCTACCAATAATACGAGTAATTCATCTTACTAATGGACAAGGATAACAACCTCGCCGCGCTAACTATATTTCAAACGAAGCGTCGTCATTATTATTGTAAATATAGTTTATTATTGACATCGCATTGCTTTAAGTAATTAATTGACATCTGTCTTACGATGATATCGCGTTGGATGAAAACATCCTCGTGTACATCCCGCGCGCTCTTATGAGGCAAATCAAAAACAAAACATTATGTAAATAAGAAATTGATGTAGTTGCTTATTTTATATTTATTTTTAACTCAAATTCTATAAAAAATAGTATTAAAATTTTCGAATAAAAAAGACTAGTCTTATATCGATAATTATGTAACCACCTTAGCGTAGAACGCATCACTAGAGCATTTATACTAAGAACGGAACAACATCCATTTTATTTTTATGCAGCATGTTCGATCACGACAGAATTTTCATTAATCAAAAGCCAATGGTGTATGTATATAACAAATAAAAGTGTAAAAGTGTACGTGCAAGTATTTATTGTGATTTCATTATGTATTTATAAGTATTCGTTTATATCGCACTTATGATAATTCAGCTCGCCTGGCCTTGGTCGCTGAGCGCCTTATCGTGTGTTGAACTGTTCTGTATCTATTCGACCAGTCGTGGACCTATATTGCAGTCTATAGACGCCCAATTTGTTTTTAAACATTGCACCAGATGCATCTTATGAACCTTTTTATCACCTTCACGTATTCTGAAGTATTGCATAAATGCGCGACGAGGCAAAGGTGCTAAATAAATTTTATCCACCAAGTTCATAAGACCTAGATGTGTCTGAACATCACTAGTTTCCTTCAGGTTGAGAGTTTGTAGTCGTGTGTAAACGCTCTTATGTTTTATTCAGACTAATAACATTTGTGGGGCACTCATTCCTTGCACCGCTGTGTCTGTGTGAGTGTGTGATATACGAGGCAGTAGTCAAGGTCGACAATGTCATTGTACGAACGAACCCGATGCAAATTCACACACACTCACACTCCGCACATGTGTGCTTATGTAGCGAGTATTGAAATAATCTTATCATTTAGGTCACCTTACTTTGTAGATAGTCGCTACACTAGCTGTGCATAAGCGCTGCATGAGTAGAAATATATCGTGGAATATAATTTAGCGATTTATTTTTTATTTTACACTATATGTATAAGGGCTTGATGGTGAGGTCTTATGGGGGGCTCGTGGTTAAGTAATAACAGCCGCGCGGATCGATCGATCAGGTGAGTTACGCTTGCCGCGGTTGGTCCGTGGATGGGTGACCATCTTTACATACCAAGACCCCTCCGTGTCTCGGAATGCCGTTGACGTCTCGACTGTCATGTGGATCTTTGACAGTCGTTACGGGTCGTCAGAAGCCTGAAAGTCTGACAACCAGTCTTACCAAGCCAAGAGGGGTATCGTACTACCCAGTACCTGAGTTGTGGAGGTCAGGTAGGCAGTCATCATCATCATCATCATCACCATTTCAGCCGAAAGACGTCCACTGCTGGACATAGGCCTCCCCCAATTGGGGGGGTTTGCCATAATCGCCACGCTTGGCAGGTGGGTTGGCGATCGCAGTATGGTGTTAAAAATGCAAGAGAACGCTGCTGCCCATTCTCTAGTAAGTCCCTTAGTCGCCTTTTACGACACCCACGGGAGTAAATGGGATGGTGCTATTCTTTACGTCCGGCGCCACACGGCAGGCAGACAGTCGCTATATGTAAAAAAAAACCTTTTTTTTTAAATTTCAATGTTCTCTTTTCAAAATACTGATAGGCAGCTGCATTCGGTCAGACTGAAAGCTGACCCTAACATAGTTGGAAAAAGCAAGGCAGATGATTTAATATGAAGAAAAATAGATAGCGCCTCGACGCTCGTCGTCTACAAGATTCCAACTTTGTGCTATTCAATTTACGAGTTTAGTACATGCGTTCAATACTCACGGTCGCAGAACAAATGCGAGTAAGTAATTGTACCTTGAACGCGACTCAACAATAACGACCGGGATGTCACTTTATAATGTTGAAGATAACTAAGAATATTTGCTTTGTTTTTACAATAAAATATCCTTCATGGCTGCTATCATTGAATCTGAAACAAATGAGAGAGAATTTCAGTCTTTCAAACACGGAAGATAGGTAAATATCAAAGTAGATTCACAGTCAACTCGCTTATTAGAGTGGCAGCTTATCTTTAGAAATCGCGAGTTTGTTCTAGAATAGGCCATTTTTGCCAGAATTTCGCTTTAAAATAGGAGGATAACAGCTTGCTAGCTACGTCAATTGTAGAACGTCATACATTACTCATTAAAATTTTACAAGACTAGATGACGCTTCGGATTCACGACACAACCAAAAATAATTCGTTGCGTCATAGATTCGTATTTTAAGTTTTCCATTCCCTAGATGGTTTTTGTTCTGTTAGTGCAGTCAGTCAAACGCGTATATCAATGGGAATGAGAGCCGAGGCGGCCGTCGCTACACCGTGCAAGCAATTGACGCAAGCAGCGCCAGTTGTTTACAGTACAACCGCCTCGAGTTATTTACATCGGGGTCACAGACACGCCGAAGGAGACTGAAGTTCAATCGATATAATTATCTAACCTGCAACTAGCGCTCAACCTGCGCCTGCGAGGCGAGCGAACGTTCGTGTAATGCGACAATGACCTCCTTTGACATTAGTGGGTCGTTTATGCAACAAATTGGCAAACGGCGGCTAAAGTGGGTAACTCCAGCGCGGACGGAATGTAGAGATGGTTGAGTAAGAACATCTCACATCTACGGCCCGAAAATTATTAAATGAACGAATACTTTCGACTTTTGGTTTGATTGCTCAAGTGTTTTCGTTGGCTTTGTTCTTTGTTGTCGAACGACGTTATCGTGCGCCCAAATATCGCGCTTATCTCCACTACAGGTTGGTCTGTGTGATAGTGCTTGTCTATCAACCACGTTTTCCGGGGTCAATGCTCCCCACTCCACGTGGTTCGTTATGCAACCAACGGTTGTGTCCTCTCAGAGTCGACAAGCTCATGAGCCTGTTATTGGGTCACCTGCTGCGCAAGGAATGTAACGCATTCGCGAAACGTTTGTGGAAGAGGGTAGATTGGTATTCGTAGTGAAAGTGAATACCGCGAGTACGCTCGTGAGAGCAACTCTGCCCGTCCGTTTAACTACTTAGCAGATTTTATCGACAATGTTTCTAAGCTGTGTCGGCAATGAACTACTCGCATGCCAGTAATAATGTCTGCAGATTCAGATCTGTAACTAACCGCCGCGGCTTTCTTGCATTTGTCCAGCCAGAGGCAATCCGTCACTCTATATCTGACTACTTGCTGCATTGATTAGATTGTTTTATGGCTCTGTCAACGTGTCAACTCTTAACAAGGCCTATTGTCCTGATAATATGTAGTTGTCTATGGACGAATAAATTGCTCTAACAACACAATATGTCAGAGAGAACAAGACCCGTTCAAATGATTAATCACGAACGTATCCTGTGTTCAAACTATCGACCAATTTAAATCTGCGAGGTTTTGTACTTGATCCCTCGTCGCGTCGCTTACTGCTTAGAGTCGGAGAGATTGAAGCCAAAGATTATGACTTTGTATTGGTAACTGAACTATGGCGTAGAATATTATTTGTGTAAAATATTTAAAAATGGTAGCATTAAGATGGATGGTTTGCAGAGCATCTATTTATATCTGGTCCAATCATAAACAGGCGGTGTGGAACCGGTCGGGCCGGCCCACAGGAATGCTCTTGCTCTCGCTAACTACACTGGGTATCACTACCCGACAGCGATTGCAAATGCGCTAACAATGTATTTTGTTTCAGTAGCTGCTATAATAAAACTTCTCCCCGTATGGAGATCCAATTGGGAGCTCGTTACCTCGCCAGTTGCATTGTAGTGTATCTAATAGGATTAATAACCAAGTGTTTTTGAATGATGTTCGAACGTGGGAACGTGCTTGTAGAAATGATAATTTATTCTTTTTCTATTAATTAAAAGACTTGGACGCAACTTGGATGTTATCAGTCGAAGAATCGTTATGCTAAACGATATAATTAAAGCTTCTAGAACAAATTATTCGTTGTGTAACTTGCATTGAGCAAATATAAATACTTGGGCTAGCCTTCAGCAGTGTTTGTGGACACCTACTTATAGGTTGCGAATATTACTTGATGTTTGTAATGTCGTCGACCTTCCTACCTGGCTGTATGCCGAATTTTAACAATGCCGCCTAGACAAGTGCTATTTTAGTTCGACATGATGAATTCCACTGAGCTCTTATGGCGATACATAATAAAATGAGATGTCCTCGGTAATACTTTATGAGTATGACGTTAGATAAATAATTTCCGTGTCTCTCACATGGTCTGAGAGGTGTAGGTGTGCATTGATGGGAGGTTCCGTTAGTGTTGTCAGGAAGGCGTGTTGTTAAAACTTTAATGATTTTATCATTGCTAATCGGAAATGTCTCCTTCGAACTGCACTTCAAATCGGATAAACAGAAGTCGTTGAAGTTCGTATTGATAAGATTAGAACTCGTACCTACGAGCTGAACAAGAGCTCAAATAAATCCAATTTGTCTACCTACAATCTTATTTCCTGAGTGAAAATGGTTTTCTAGAGAAAATCAAGTTGCTCGGACGTGTGGAAACTGTTAGAACATTACAAATTTTTGAACCAAGACAATGGGAGTTACCGTTAAGGCCCAGATATATGCCAGTGACCTTGAGTGGTTACTTTGCGTGTTCTGTACTGAGCTCGTGCAACGCGTCGTACGTCCAGCCAGTAATAGGGCTCGCCCATCCAGGAGCGCGGTCCCAAAAAAGACACATTATTAATTTATTATACATAAAACAAAAGGTATTTTAATAAAACACGTATACTAAAAGATCAATGATCAAATTATCTTTAAAAAGGTGAAGGTTTCAGTAAAATACACTTGATAGATTTTGCGTGATTCTCAGTTTTTTATCCGTGTAAGACGTAACTTTACGAATAAATTTCACTATGTAATATAAACATAATCTAAAATATTCATATATTAAGTTATTAAGAAAATGCTCTTATTTAACATATATTTTTTCCAAATCATTAGCACTACTTGTTTAGACGTGATCTTCACTATAAAATCATTAAAAGTCGGTTATCGTTGCCTTAACGTGAAACCTCTTTACGGGGAATAAGCTTAGTTTAGTAAAGGAATCTTGTAAGAGAGGTGATTAGCAGTTCCGTCCATGTTCTTGCCGTCAGCGGTAACGGCATTGAATGGACGAAGGGGGCGAGGGAGGTGGGAAGGAAGGGGTGGTTCGGTATCCACCACGCCTCGTCATCGCGGCTCCATCCATCATACTGACAGCACCGATTATTATTACTCCGCTACCAACGCGTACTTGCGCGTACCTTTCACAAAAATTCGTATGGGGGGTTAGAAAAGGGTTTTGTTGAAGCTCATAATTCATTTTCATATTTACTTTGATGCTTGGTGTAATTTTTAGGGATGCCTCGATGCGCCTTTTTGCCGATACGATACCGATACCGATGCTCTTATAAAAATATCGGCGATACCGATACCGATACGCTTATTGAATTAAAAAATGAAGGTAAAATAAATAAAACACAAGTCAGTTTATTTTTTTTATTAATATAAAAAGAACAAATAACAGGACAAACTAAATAACACCGTTTAAAACTATAGACAGGTTGAGATTAGTTAATAGTTTTAGTAATTAAAATTAACATTGATGAGAAAAGTATCGTTGAATCGGCCATAAAAATATATCGGTATCGGTATCGGATGCATCCCTAGTAATTTTATTCTCGTAGTTACCGTGCAAAAAATCACACGTAAACTTAACGACTAAAGGCTCGCGCAGACTGGCGCAATATCGCTGGCGCGACAGACAGCGATATCCTTGTCGCGACCGCGATTTCGCGCCATTGTGTGAGAGCCTTTAGTAAATTTTGTAAAGGAAAAAATGTTGGATCAAAAACTGCTCGCGTCCGGTGATGATGGTGACTCATGGAAGTTTCTGTGTTGACTTTCGGTCGTAAACGGCAGACCATTGAGTAATGAGTCCGTCTTGGAGGGCGGGTGACCTTCCGTCGAGCGTGGGCCGAGCCCATGACACAGTTCACGAGATGTGCCACCACAAACGACTATTTCTGTCTCATCACTTTTACGTACGAATACCTCGCGACATTGTAGCGAGCCGCTTTCATTTGTCTTAATTTACGAAAATTGCTAATTTTGTCCTACATTTATGTTCAGTGTAAATCTGCTGAAATATATATATTGCACACTTGCTGTTGTATATTGATGTCCCACAATCGCTTTACATAACGTACCGCATGTTTCATTACAACTGCATTTTTTCCCACAATGTATGTATATTTAGAAGTGTCATATTTTCGTCATTCCGTGTAATACCTATTTAGCGTACCAAATGATGACGCTCAAAGTTGAAATAACTAATGTACTAGGTATACAGGCTATACAGTTTTGATGCCCCTTCCAGTACTCTTGTCAGAAGTTTTTTTCCATGTCCGCCATAGTGATGTTGTATTACAGTTTTTGCTCGTTACCGAGATCTGGTCACGCGGCTGAGGCCCTGCTGGTATGACCACTTTACTTTGAAATTATATCGATGCTTGAAAGGCAATATTGATCAAACGACATGTTGGTAACTTTACACTAGAGCATCTTCAAAAAAAAAAAAGAATACTTTAAAAGTGAATATTTTATATTTTTTTGTGTATACTCTAGTAGAGTATACACTAAAGAAAGCATTTAAAAGGTTTTTTTTATTGGAAAAAAAAAAAAACTTTAAAATGCTCTATATAGTGTAAAGTCTCCAACATGTCTTTTGGTCAATATTGCCTTTCAAGCGTCGATATCGACCAACACTAACATTTGGATGTGTTGTGATCTATACATATATTAAAATAGTAAAGAGGAATGTTTGTCCGTTTGTCTGTTTGTCATGTATGTTCCGGATTGGCGCAACTCAGCTACTGGATTTCAGAAGGCAATTCACTCACGTGTTCAACCAGGCCTTAACGATAATTTGATTTGTTTACCTGCAATCTTATCTCGAAAAATAATCGATTTTGTTACAATTCCTATTGTTTTACCTGAACCTACCCTAATTGTGTAACTATCAATCGCAATCTGAATGATTTTGAAGCAGATTGGTAATCCATCGCTTCGTATGTTCGAAAAATTTGTTGCTGAACAACGTGAATAACGCAAATGAAACCGGTTCCTACTGATAGTCTGTTACGCAACTAAGCGTTATAAGTATTAATGCTACCATGATTCCTGTCCGAAAAAGGCATGGTGCTATCGGTCATGTGCATAGCTCCGTCTCTCTCTCGCGCTGGAATCATGATAGCTTAAAACGTCATAATACGGCACCTGGGCCTCAAGTCTGCCGTTACAATAGTGTCAGAATGGTCTATCATTGATTTCATAATTGTTGATTTTGACAAGTTTGGAAATCTACTAATATAATGGCGTCATTATGACTTTCCAATGGTCAGCCACTGACACTCCATTGAAAGAATTTGTAATCTCGTACATAATGACAAATGAAACTTCCTACTAAACTTCCAACTTCTGACTGACCAATGATCGACCATTATGAATTTAGCAGATTACGAACTTTTAGCAAAATGACAATGGGATCGTGTTGGAGTGACGAATTTATAAAAATAGCAGACTTGGGCCCCTGGTCAAAACTCACTGTAAATAGTTATCACTGCACCAAAAGCACAGATTAATACAGATGGGTCACTTCGCAAAATCATTCAAATAAAAAGCGACTCTAGCTACGACACAATAAAGGGCAATTTAGGCCGCACAACGCTTATTACCTACAGTTATATTCACATACAAGTTGCCTCTCTGTCTATCGCGTAACTCTTATACCGGCGGCGCGCGTCACTCCTAATGAATTGGCCCAGTGAGATGGGCCCGCCGCGTACTTGTAGCTTTATACCTAAACTGTGGAGTGTCCCATCTGTAATGTTTTAATCTGTGCCAAAAGACTGGTTTTTGTGCGTAATGGGCGCACTTACTAATGACATTTAGGTAGATAAAATGCTGTTGGAAATGAGAATTGGTATGTAACGTGATTGATCTAATCAGTGCGGTCGTGTGGCGTCAAATACGACGAAAACAAAGACGTCCTTTGTCGGTGATAAGCGCCACGGCGTTGGCTTATCTCCACTGATACCCGGTCAGTGACCTCGACAAAACCCGGACGAATATTATGACACTCTTTAAATACAATCTCGTGAGAAATGGTACCCATTTTTGCAGCGTGAATGCAGTGTGAAAGAGCTTAAAGCCGCAGACAGCCGCGACGCGACACTAGTAGAACAATTTCTATGAAAACTTCATGGAGATTGTTCTACCAGAATCGCGTCGCACCGTCGGTATCCCAAACTTCATGGCTGCTTTCCAAAGAGTATTTTAACCAGTTCTGACCTCATCTACAGCACTCACTAAACTTTCTTCCGTCTTTGATCCTCGCTCAGACTTACGTACGTACATGTTCACCTAAAATAATAATAAGAAGCTTAAATAGCCTTACGTCTAAGACTGGCGGTCTGGGTAAAATGCCACATGGCAGCATGGCCCATTGTATCAACTGGCATATCACCCCTTCACATGGAACTCGCGTTGCGTCTGTCTGCGGAAGTCTTTATCAATAGCCACTGTCTGTGACACCCAGCGCCACCATTATTATATTTTTAGCAGCCAAAACATTGCCCAAAATAAACGTAGCAATGAAACAGTGAATGTGCTACTAGCATTGGTTACTTAACTGGGACAAACATTTTGTTATTTCAGCCTCGATATTCCTCGATGCTCTACTCGACCTACATTGCGATTCCGTCACTTTATTTTCCTCGTTTACGTTCGCCATTTTCTCAGAAATTCAGTGTTAATGACCTACATAGAGAATGTTATTGAGGTGATTTAGTAATAAACAAACATGGAATCTGTGGAAGATTTTATACTGACACGTAACCGATATTTATAGATAAATTGTTATATTGATTCAAATCCGTGTTTTTTTTTCATACAAATATGGAGCGGGTTATGTCATTATGTCAGATAAGTTATCAGCATTAAGA
The DNA here is from genome assembly GCA_947523025.1 of Dryobota labecula. Lineage (NCBI taxonomy): Eukaryota > Metazoa > Arthropoda > Insecta > Lepidoptera > Noctuidae > Dryobota > Dryobota labecula. Next base: position 10,030,180 of record OX383292.1, read on the forward strand.
ACAAAGAGTCGTTGACCCAATTGGTACACTGTTTCCTGTTAATTTAGCCCTTATGCGACTACTATGCGGTCGATAATTTTACGTCACCGAGTATATCATGCCTTGGCCTACTTTCGAGCAAACATGTTAAGTAAATAAGGTGAATAATTTAATTAATTGTTAACGTTTGAGGTAAATTATGAATATTTTTGTAAATAAATGGAGTAAATCGTTTATTTGTGTTAGTAAATGCCAGATGGTTAACGCGAGTCAACGGCTGCGCGCTGTGACCACGAGGTCGTCTGCGCGGGAGCAGGGCAAGGGCAGCGATACCAACGACTCACGGTCCGTTGCGAGATGGCCGATGGCCCTAATGCGTCACAAAACATAGTTCACAAGTATTCACGACTCGGTAAAAACAGAGGTTGATTTTTTGTTAGCACTAAGCATCGAGCTTGACCCATTCCACTTGAATGACGACTTCAGCAAATGCAGTTTAAATTACATTCTTAAATTCTCATTAGAAATTATGAATTGGATTTTTATATGCGCTACTTCCACGCTTAGCTATCATGTCAATTGTTTCGTTGGTATAATGCTACCAAGCAGAGGATGCTAAATGTTTTAAAAGTTCATTACAGTTCTGAAAGCATGCAGCGTTTATTCTAATTATATCTCTCTCCCTTTTCTATTTACCGATTCCCATGTTTACTCGCAAAGGCGCGCCGGAGCGTGGGTGCGCGCTCAACTAAATTGGGGAGTAGACAGAGACAAAAAACCTAGTTTTATCTATTAGGTATGGCATGGGGAAGTAAGAGGGCCCGACATAGACCAGCACTCTCTCAATAAATGGAACAATCTGTTGGGGAGTTGTGGCATATCCATTACGTACTCCTCGTGCCGTGCACCGTGTGTACGTGATAACCGGCCACCACTTTCTAATTGACGGTTTGGGCGATGACGAAACTTTTAAGAATCTCTAGGTGCTTTAGCAACTAACTTCCGTCTATCTGTACTTACCATTCCTACATTGCCACCGAAATACAATCGTTGTAATTTGTTAATAGAGGACAACAAGAATTACTGAAAAATCTACTTGAAAACAATTTTGAAAAAGCTGAAATAACAATTTGCGTCTGTGATTTCACCATTCAAGGTTGACTAAAAAGAAACTGTCTGTGTAAAAATAATAAGGAAGTGCCAGCGCTGATTATAAGAGTTAGTTTTACTTGCTAAAATCATATTTTGTGGATGTCAGAAATGAGGTTCACAAAAAATATCAGTAGCATTTTCGAGCATGCAGCTAAACTACACCGGATGGCGTGCACTCGGTAGTGGCTCTGCTCGATCTCGACGGATGTAAACACTTCCACGTGCGTCCGCCCGACACGTCCGCCCTCCTCGCTGAAGATCACTCCCAGCACACTAGCAGCTCGTTTCCTGATTCCCCTCAAATATAGATCACGTCATCCAAACCGAGGAAACATGACTCCTACATTTTGTGTTACACACCACTTCCTAACAATATGAGGTGTATCAATTCTTACACGAAATATTTTAAGATATACACCAGCCCAGGTGGTAAAGAAGCCATGGAAACGAGTTTGTTTTAAAATCTAAGTATATTAATTATAAATTAAATAATTTAAAATTACTTAATATGATGATTAATTATCAAAAGGCACCGCGCTCGCGTCACCATCGTCGCCGCGTCTGGGCGGGTCATTCATAGAATAAGTAAAAGTTTTTTGCAAAATGCCTCAAACAATTTTAAAATTATGATCACCACTTAAAAATAAAATAGCTTAGATAAAAAAAAAAAATCGTTGCTATGGCTTTTTACCACTTAAAGATTTTACTCTTAAAATATTTCGTGTATGAATAGATACACCTTTTATATGTGACGAAATGGATATTGTGGGTTCCTACTCAAGTCATATTTAAGAGCCATATTTCTAAACTAATTGAAATGTATTTCTTCTACAAAGTTTCCACGCTGGCGTGCAGAGTGACGTGAAAATGGCAAAATTTTCTCCGCGATGCGATTTCTATTTCAATCCGATTTTCCCGGCGCGCGGAGAAACCGATCGCTCTAGTTGCGCCGGCTCCGGCCCACATCTCTTGCTAGAAAGTATCGTAGAAAGTAACATCGCGACTCTGTCTCCGCCCAGCCGATGCATCGATCACGTGTACACCACTTTTTCTGCTTCAGTTTTTTCTGTTGACTCTGACTGCCCGCTTATATCAGACCACGCGTGCCAACGACGATTATTGGAATGCTTCTCGATTCTTATCGTGTATCACGTTTCTCTTAAAAACCTTATAAATCCTAATAAGTGGCATACATTGTACAATCAACTAGCATGTACACATGCAATTTATTACAAAAGACGTTGCCTATTGCCTAGTTGAGTGCCACTCGACTCGTTTGAAGAACACAACTTACTCTGCGCACCGCGTGCATTTGATGAATGCCAAATAGGCCCTAAATATGATGTCACAACACATAGAACAGCTTACTTTCGCCGCACCCAAATTTCAATTACGTGTGCCATGTAGGCTTGTGCAATACCTACTTTTGGGTAACTTTCACTAGTCGCTTACGCGGCGCGCCTGCGAAATGATTGCGTTGTCTGTTTTCTGAGGTCAGTGAAAGTTGCGTATTGTTTAATCAATGCCTGTCGCCGTCTCTCAACATGCGTCACCTTACAATAGCTTAAAATTGTAGTTTTGTACTTTCTACCAAAAGTTTTAACGTTTGATGTTCACATTTCATAAAACCGCAAAGCCTCACTTTGCAACATGGCCTGCTAAAGTCATCGGTGATTTGAAAAAACGAAATGGCGTGAGAGGAAAAACGAGTTATTATTAGTTGAAGAGAATCGCGAGCTTGCTTCGAGCTCTGATGCTATCATAAATAATGTGGCTGCGCGGCGAGCGTGGCGAGGAAGTGGGGAACGGGGGACGCAAGAGTCAAGGCCGCACGCTGCCCCCGGTCGACGCTCGCGCCCCACTTGTCGCTCCTCAAGAGCCTCTCGCTCGCACGCCCGACCGCGCCCGAGCGTCGCCGAACTGCCACGAACTAGACCTTCCAATGCGCGAGCGCAACACACTGAACAGCTGAGACGTAATAACATAACACACTGACTCGGTCATCCGTGCATTCAACTTTTGATTAGCTTTCTTTTTCACGGACAGTGATTTGATAGTGCTACTAATTATGGAAGTTTAGTTGTGTCTACAATAATATGACGACGCCTTTATTGTATAAGATTGAAAGAATCGACACTTCTATTATTATTACGTTGACGATAAAGAAAAAACTTTAAAAAACGTTTATTAATTTAACGATAGTTTTACTTTCACCAGTTTAATTTTCAAACAGGCATTACAGCATGAGCGGCAGGCATTTCCTCCCGTGGGTGTCGTAAAAGGCGACTAAGGGACTTACTAGGGAATGGGCAGCAGCGTTCTCTATGCATTTTAACACCATTCTGCGATCGCCAACTCGCCTGCCAAGCGTGGCGATTATAGCAAACCCCTCCAATTGGGGGAGGCCTATGCCTGCAGTGGACGTCTTTCAGCTGAAATGATGATGATGATGACATTGCGTCAGCTCACAAAAGTTTTTTAATTCGGGTAACCTAATGAACGCGATCGTCAGTCTTAATCGGAAACACACCTACCTGTGAAGTAGTGCCAAGATCTTGTGCAACTACGGCCAACGGTCATTCGGTCAAGTATTTTAAGTCATCATTATCTGCTTAGCCTTTTCCCAACTATGTTGGGGTCGGCTTCCAGTCTAACTGGATGCAGCTGAATACCAGTATTTTACATGGAGCGACTGCCTGTCTGACCTCTACAACCCACTGGACTGGCGGCTGTCAAAGTGCATTTGTGCCTGTTTGATAATCGCCATTTTGGCGCTGTCGGACGTAGCGAGCGTCTGTGGTACTAAAACTAGTGATGTCGATATCAGCGAGTAAATAATAAATGTAAAACAGCAAGCCTTTACAAGCACTTGTAAAGGCATAGTACACACGGCTACACATCAAACTATAACGTTCCAGTATAAGCTGGTCTCGCATTGTATAGGATTTCCGTTTAATGAGAGGTCAGCTTATTCTGGAAATTATAGCTTGATGTGTAGCCGTGTGTACAACAATTATTTTCTTCTATCTCGCCGGCTTGTCTATGTATTTAAAAATAAAATAATTAACTGAGCGATGATGAAAAACCTACAAAGGATTGAGAAAAATCAAAAACCAATACAAATGTTTGTTGGTACGTAGTGCGTAAGGTCAGTGCAATGTGAATGTGAAGATACTGGTGTTGTTAAATTGAACAGTAGCTGGTGTTCACGTCGATGTAAATAACTTCACGATAAAACGACGCACTTGACCTCTTTATTGAGACATTTTTATCAAGTGAATTATTACGGGCCGCCTTGCACGATACATAATTTCAGCAATCAACGTAAAGAATGTAATAGAAAAATATTGGCACGCATCGGACGAAACGCGAGTGAAGGCTCCTACAAACAGGCGCAACACGCGACGCGACACAAAGACACCGCGTGCCGCGCGACGAGCGGTCTCTTTATGTCGCGTCGTGTGTCGCGCCTGTTTGTATGAGCTTTGAATCGAACCTATCATTGATGGTTACAGCACTTACAGCCGGGTTTTACATTGGTAAAGTTTTTCTTTATAAATTACAATGAATCATTGAAGCTTTTGATAGTTTTAATGATGTCCGTGATAGGTTTACGGTAGAGATGCCGCGAATACTCGCTTTTTTTCGGTATTCGGCATTACGCGATTTTTTTTTGTTATTCGTCGAATAGTTGACTTAATAAAAATAAACTATTAATGAACAGAAAAACTAGACTTAAAAATAATTAGCTATTATTAATCTTAAAAAAAAAAACACTTAGTATTATTTTATCATTAATATAAAAAGTTAGCTGTAACATCAGTCATGGAAGTTAATTATTTAGGCTTTTTAATTTATAGTTTAATATTTAAAGTCCAAAAGGGGCAGATACTATTTAAGGTGCAGAAAAACTGTTCAATAATCAATAAGTTCAAGTGTAATATTACTATTTGAGAATATTTTTTTTATTTTTTTATGGCGAGTATTCGATCGGTATTAATCGGTATTCGACTATCGCTATAACAACTATTCGCGGCATCTCTAGTTTTCGGGTTATTTGCGATTGTTTTTCGAACATTGAGAGCGGCAATGGTTCCGCGTAGCATGCCGCTGGCTCCGATCCCACATAGAACTAGTTTTTTAGCGGCGGCTATTTTAGCCGGTTGCGTAACTCAGGTACACGCGGCTTCGGCCAGCGACCCACGGTCGCGATAAAGCTTGAATAAAATTAATGAGGAGAGGCTTAAACGGACCCCCGGTTAATACGCTACAGCGGTATCTACTCGTCCGACTTAATTATTGTCGTTTGTTTATCCGCCCATGGCAAATACCGTAGTGTTTACGCTGTTAAGAAATGAAAAATACACAATGTGATTCACGTTTATTTTAGCTACCTTTTTATTGTAAACGAAAGCTCGTTGATCATGAAAACACAGCCTACTTTCAAAACTAACTGGATTCTGTAGCGAATAGGTTTATCGCCTGGTTATTATCACTGACTACAGCCATACCTACTGCAAGAACTTGAGGAGGTATTATTAACAATTCTATCGTTCCTTTTTATGGAGTTCCGACTGCGTGATTGACAATTGCCGATTACATTTCCAACGCGCATCGCACCCCGCTCCCGCGCCGCTCGAATACCAAAACTGAATACTGGACTTCATCTGTATGCGGCCCCCGCTCTAGCGACCTTTGTTTGGGCAGGAAATGTCCACGCTACTGCCGAAAATTACTTGCGAGTATTTCGTTACGAAAACTTCTTCGACGAAGGTATAAACGAAAAATAAATCGAGCTTCATTCGCTCGCCGACTCGACAAATGGTTCATGAAATGTATGCAAATTTAATATCGTCCGATTTTAGATGTTCTCGACACGGCGCCGCGCGGCCACCGGACTCGAGTCTCTTTATTACTACGCAGTTGCATTATACTCCAGAAGCTAAATTTCGATTTGTATTGTTCTCAGGTCGTGAGGAGTTGTCACCAGCTTCGAGTGTAAACGGTTGCAGTACAGATGGCGAAGCGAGGCGGCAGAAGAAAGGCCCAGCACCGCGGCAGCAGGAGGAGCTATGTCTCGTCTGCGGCGACAGAGCCTCCGGGTACCATTACAACGCGCTCACATGTGAAGGGTGTAAAGGTATGAATGCCCGTGTTCAATGAGTCGAGAATGTCACGTGACTCTGAACAAACATCATTATTTTAGCTTATGCATTACAAAAGACAAGAGACTCAATAGAATTGAATTGAAATCATTGGCGGATTTACCACCAGGCTGAGTAGGCTGGAGCCTAGGGCGGCAGATTTTAGGGGGCGGCAAATTTGGCTCAAAACATATTTTTTTTGTCTTCCAGAAATTAAATTAAAAACATTATTAAAGACAATTTACTGCAGGTCCAGATTCATGAAGAAATTATTTATTGGGGAAATGTTATATAGAGAGTTGACGCAGTGAAGCGACTGTGTTCAAGAGGCCTCGTTTTCAGAGGAAAAAATGAAAAGTTCGGTGATCCGCATATCGGAAATTATTGTATGATTTTGGAACTGTTAGCGGAATTCGATCCTTTTTTAGCCCGCCATATTGAGTAGTACGGTCAGCTGCAGAGAAATCTCACCCTCTAGCAATTAATAAATACATTGCTAGGGGGTGAGATTTCTCTGCAGCTGACTGTACATGATTGAGCTTTTCTTAGCTCAGAAATATACCCTAAAACTATTTCTTGTGTTTCACTAAATCGTGGCTTGTAAAAATAATCTAGGATCTGATACATCCATCGCCTATTTCACAACACAATCATACTAATAACGGGAAAAAGCTGGTGTAATGAGGATGATAGTGCAGAAATCATAAAGTTGCAAATTCATTGACAATTTTTTTTAATAAATATGATTGTGAACTAGGGTATCGAATTGTAGAGGTAAGTAGGGGCGGCAAATTTTGAATAGCCTACTGGCGGCAAATGTGTAAATCCGCCACTGATTGAAATGCACTTACATTCGCGTAAAAGTTAGATGATTGCAAAACATACAGCTAATGCAACAACAAAATCGTTCTCGGAACGCTTTTAGCATAACTAGGTCATGTGCATTGCTAACCTAGATATTTCACACATACGTAGCCCTTGTGGAAGTTGTGGCTCGCCCACGAATGTGCCAATTCAGCTTTAAATTGGCGCATTGTGCCGAGGTTGTTATGAGCTGCGCGTGCATGTAACAGACAGTCGTCACAATAGCTGTCTGCAGGGCGTCTACTTCACGACTCACCGACGCCTATCGGACATCTCCGTGTGTCTCCGCCAACCTTCACAGTCGACCCGTGAATAAATATGCCTATTTAACTCAGACCGCTGAATAAACCGCGAGCGTGCCCGTAATCTGACTATATTATTGAGGCTCATACCTTGTCCTTACCAATTACGTTCAATTCAAGTCATTTGCGAGCGATCTATCTTGTTTGTTTTGTAATAAAAATCGGCATACGTGCTGCTGTCAATGACCCTCGCCTTTCAGGCGACCTTAACGTTCATGACTCCATTATGTTATCGCTAAAAACTGGTCTTTGCAAATGCTGCATCATCGTTCATTGTTTGAGTCTACCTACTCTTAGATAATTTTGGGAGATATTGTGAAATATGCTAAACATGTCGGTTTAAAAATTTCCAGGTTTCTTCAGGCGGAGTGTAACCAAAAATGCAGTGTACATATGCAAATTCGGACATGCATGCGAGATGGATATGTATATGCGAAGAAAATGTCAGGAGTGCCGGTTAAAGAAATGTCTAGCGGTGGGCATGAGGCCCGAGTGTGTGGTGCCAGAGAACCAGTGTGCGATGAAACGGAAAGAGAAAAAGGCACAAAGGGAAAAAGACAAATTACCCGTCAGTACGACGACGGTAGACGATCACATGCCTCCCATCATGCAATGTGATCCTCCGCCCCCAGAGGCCGCAAGAATTGTAAGTTCATTGTGACTATTGCTCTTCATTAATCGACTACAGCGTAATTGAGAGTATGGCTCAATTGATTTGTAAAGGCTCCTACAAACAGGCGCGACACGCGACGCGACACAAAAACACCGCTCGTTGCGCGGCACACGGTGTCTTTGTGTCGCGTCGCGTGTCGCGCCTGGAACAGTTGCGCGCAGTTGGAACATAAATCACAATAGTTTTCAAAATACACTTTATTTTACCGACATGCCACAATGCTACTTGAAAGGTGAAATTAAGAATATTGTCATACTTTTTTCTGTAAAGTCCCCCTGAATATTAAAGCAAAATTAATGGAATTCTGCTTTATTATTCACGTTTGTGTGAGACCGTCAGTCGAGTTTTATGAATTTCTAATAGTTAGTCGTATTTGAAATGTAAATGAAAAATGTTACTGTGTTCGCGGGATGAACTCATCCCGGTCTTTTGCTTCTTGTATTAATCATGACCTCTTCATGCATGCAGTGTAGGAATTTATCAGGATACACTATACATTTAAATTTAGAAGAAAAAAAAAAAAGATACCTACACATCCTACATAAAGATATTTTGCAAATTACAAAGTATCTCATCATCAATGAATCCATTCCTTAAACCATACTCCAGGGTTCGAAAAAATCTGATTTTTATAATAAATATAAAAAATCCGATTTTTTTATATATATCGGATATTTTATATCCAGGCCAAGAAAAAGAAGCGAATTTAATTCTGTAAGGGGATTAAACATAAAAAAATGTGAAATTAATTTGTAAAATAATATAAGTGTCAAATTACCACATTTTTTATTTAAGAAGAAGTAACAAAAGAATTAGTGTTTATTTGAGAAATAATTTTTAATGAACACTTAAAAAAACAAGTACCTATTATTATTAGATAATCTTCATTTGTTTGTGAGATAAATAAACTATTTTTAATAACAATTTGTAATCATATTAAAGTAAAAATTAAATTATTCTGAATTGTAGTTTTTCGCTACGTGTTGCCAGGGTAACCATTAATCTCCAAAATTTTTAGTTCAGAAGACAGGAAAAAATCAATTGATATATATCGTGATATATATCGGCGAACCCTTCCATACTCACATTCCTTATTACTTACTAGTTTAAAAAAATCATTAGTTTAAAAAATCATCACAGTCTTGAACAATATCTAAATTCAGAGCTAGTCCCCCTCACTTAATATTCGAAGCAAATAATGACCCGACGGTTTCCTATGTGAAGCTGGAATGTTTGCAGCACGAGGTCGTGCCGCGGTTCCTCAACGAGAAGCTGATGGAACAGAACCGGCTGAAGAACGTACCCCCCCTGACTGCGAACCAGAAGTCGCTGATCGCGAGGCTCGTGTGGTACCAAGAAGGCTACGAGCAACCTTCAGAAGAGGACCTCAAGAGGGTGACGCAGGTAATTGTCTCTTGTTGATAATTCTTACTTTACGCCCTGAAGCAGCGCATACACGATCAAATTTGAATAACGGTAAACCATTAATAAGTCATTGTAATGTTACTCTTATCTTTTATTGTTCTAAAGTATAAATTAGAATGACTGTCGTAAGTTTTATGAAACTCTCGGAAATCATTCAATTGAATATACTTTATGACTTACTAATGATTAAACGTCGATTGTGAATGTACTACTTTATACCCTGAACCTCAAAACGGTGAAGGAATACATCGTGAAGGTACCGGCATGTCCTAAAACCAAAAATTCGTGGTGAATTAAAGCCCACTCCTTCTCATAGAGAGGAGTTTTGCGACCTCAAGAGGGTGACGCAGGTAATTGTCTCTTGTTGATAATTCTGCAGAAGAAGCGCATACACGATCAAATTTGAATAACGGTAAACCATTAGTAAGTCATTGCAATGTAACTCTTATCTTATATTTTTATAATGATTGAACGTTGATTCTGAATGTCCTACTTTACACCCTGAACCTCAAAACGGTGAAGGAAAATATCGTGAGGAAACCGGCATGTCCTAGATCCAAAAATTCGTGGTGAATTAAAGCCCACTCCCTCACATAGAGGCGTAGAAGTGGGGACTTTTAAACTGATTATGCTTACACCTAGAAGCTGACTCGACTCAAAAAATAAAGTCGGTTTAGTAGTTTTGGAAAATTAAAAGCTATGAAACCGAACCTTTTTACTATGGCTTATTTTAATAGTACATTACTTACCAAGGGCTGTAAAAGAAAGAAAGCCCGAAATCGTAGGTATTTGTGACCCGAGCCGCAGGCGAGGGTTGTAAATATGCGATGGAGGGCTTTCTTTTTTACTGCCCGTGGTGAGTACACAATTTTACGTCTTCACCTGGCCACAATGCTAGTTTTACTATATGCGTAGCGTGCGGTAAAACTCACATTATGGCCAGGTGTGGCGTAAAAGTACTTTTTTCACTTTCGTAAAATACGAAGATAAGCGAGAGCAGCTTTTAGCTGTAGGTACAATAGATTTTATTTATAATATCACTGTTTCAAAATTATAATAAAATGAGAATATTACTGTTCAAATTGGCAATTAAACAACCATAGCTATGTATGAGCTATGAGTAACAACAACGTCATTTTAAAGCTAGTACTAACTAATATAGTACTAAGTTATTTTTATAAGTTTCAAAGACGTTGATGACTTAAGTATTGTTGACACAGCCTCAGTAACATTCTTATTTTAATCTGTATTATATCGTTAATGATATCTATCACTTTCAGACCTGGCAGTCGGACGAAGATGAAGAGGAGTCGGATATGCCGTTCCGTCAGATCACCGAGATGACGATCCTGACAGTTCAACTCATCGTAGAATTCGCAAAAGGCCTACCAGGCTTCGCCAAGATCTCACAGTCGGATCAGATCACGTTATTAAAGGTAACAAACTTGCCATCTATGTACTATCTTGTAAGAATCTAGAATCAACTAACCACACTATTAAAACTATGGTATGACTATACACAATAGGGATGTGTCCTGGGTAAAAAAAAAAAAAGAAAAACTGTTTAGTCCGTCAATCAGATAATAAAAAAATATTAGACACGTATTTTTTGCTTTATCATATTAATACAAAATTACGATGATCTGATAAAATAAAAAACATAAAACTTATTACACTTGGGGAGTGGGGGGCTCGTTACTAGCTACGTATAAAATCTAGTAAGAAGGGACGTCATGCCACATTTGAACTCAATGTATCGCCGTAATGTTTTGATTACGTAAAAAAAGAAAAAATATGTGTCCAATATTTTTTAATAATCTACATGACGGACAAACAATATTTTATAATTCATCTCTATTACCAGAGATTGGAATAGGTAGAGTTAATTTTTGATGACATTTAAATTCCGGGATTTAAACGTCATTATAATTATTCCGGGATTTTAGAGGAGGTAAATTAACTTTACCTATTCCGATCTCTGACAATTACACATACTTCAAATTAGCTTCTAATATAGCCTTTCATATGATAGATTTACTCATTCTTAGATCGCACTAACACGAACGTTGTATAACTTGCAGGCGTGCTCAAGTGAGGTGATGATGCTTCGAGTGGCTCGGCGGTACGACGCGGCGACCGACAGCGTGCTATTCGCCAACAACCAGGCGTACACTCGCGACAATTACCGCAAGGCGGGTATGGCCTACGTCATCGAGGACCTCTTGCACTTCTGTCGGTGCATGTACTCCATGATGATGGACAATGTGCACTACGCGCTGCTTACGGCCATCGTCATTTTCTCAGGTGAGCTGCTTCATATTGGTCCCAGTCTAATTATTATCTGTAGTAAAGTTTTGGTAGAATTATGTCAAATGGTCATGTGATAAAATCAATGTTCCCTTCCATTTTCAACCGTTCTTCCGGTTCATAGAGATCCATTTGGGACGTACCTTTGTGTAGTAACTTACAGAAACGCTTACGGCCATCGTAATTTTCTCAGGTGAAGTGCTTCGCATTGTTCCCTGTCTAATTATTATTTGTAGTAAAGTTTTAGTAGAATTATGTCAAATGGTCACCTGACAAAATCAATGTTCCCTTCCATTTCCAACCGTTCTTCCGGTTCATAGAGATCCATTTGGGACGTACCTTTGTGTAGTAACTTACAGAAACGCTTACGGCCATCGTAATTTTTTCAGGTGAGGTGCTTCGCATTGCTCCCAGTCTAATTATTATTTGTAGTAAAGTTTTAGTAGAACTATGTCAAATGGTCACCTGACAAAATCAATGTTCTCTTCCATTTTCAACCATTCTTCCGGTACATAGAGATCCATTTGGGACTTACCTTTGTGTAGTAACTTACAGAAGCGCTTACGGTCATTGTAATTTTCTCAGATGAGGTGCTTCACATTGTTCCTAGTCTAATTATTATTTGTAGTAAAGTTTTGGTAGAATTATGTCAAATGGTGACCTGGTAAAAGCAATGTTCCGTTCCATTTTCAACCGTTCTTCCGGTACATCGTAACTTTGTGTAATAAACTCACAGAAAATAACGTGAACTCGTTTGATTCCAGACCGGCCCGGGCTCGAGCAACCCTTATTGGTGGAGGAGATCCAGCGATATTACCTGAACACGCTGCGGGTGTACATCCTGAACCAGAACAGCGCGTCGCCGCGCTGCGCCGTGATCTTCGGCAAGATCCTGGGGATACTGACGGAGCTGCGGACGCTCGGCATGCAGAACTCCAACATGTGCATCTCGCTGAAGCTGAAGAACAGGAAGCTGCCGCCGTTCCTCGAGGAGATCTGGGACGTGGCGGACGTGTCCACCGCGGCCGCGCCGCCGCCCGCCGACGCGGCGCTCTAGCGCGCGCGCCGCCCGCCGGCCGCGCGCGTGTAGTGCGGCGGCCCCGCCCGGCCCCCCGCACCGCCCGGCCCTCAGGAGAGAACGCTCATAGACTGGCTAGTTTTAGTGAAGTGCACGGACACTGACGTCGGACGTGATCAACCTATTTATAAGGACGAATTTTAACACTTAAGAGGGTACACCCCTACCCGATTTCGTACGTATTCGGTGACCGACGACGATGTGTGCGAGAGATTAGTGAATATATGTGTTGTTGAACGTTTGGAGAATATATATTAGTGTTGATCGTTACGGGCCCGCGCCGTCGCCGGTCGAGCTCGACCGGCGGCCGCCGCGGCTCCGAATTTATTTCGTTTACGACTGGATACTGAGTTGGTCACTCGGATACGACTGTATGATAAGACTTCGTTCGATAAGTACACCTCCTAAATTACACATACGTACGTTAGTACGTTACGAGAGTTATTAGCGACAAAGTAATATATGAAGAGATGTTTCTATTGGGTGAAAAGTTAATCGTTATGTTTATTTACCAAAATTAACAATAATTTGTTGATTAACCATTTGACTATATGGTATTGTGAGGAGTCGTCCGCTGTGTCCACGTCCTCGTGGTGATCTACGACATGTTTGTTTATATATAGTTTATGTGAGGCGTGTTATCGTGTCCTGTCGTTTTAGTTCCGATTCATGTTCCATCGTCCTGTGCCCGCGTCCCTCGACTAAATGAGTAATTATAATTTATTGCTGTGATTACATTTATAACATGTTGATTATCTACCGTAGGCTGATATAAGTGCGTCTTAATACAACACAAACTGTATGTCGTCGATAGCTTTCACACACAGCCTCTCTGTTTAGTGTTTTAACTTTCTTGGACACTCGGCCCGCAATAATAAAAGATGTACTCACAGCTACATATCAACCTATAAATTTCCAGTATAAGTTGTTCTTGCATTGTAAAGGATTTCCAAGGAGAGGTCAGCTTATACTGTAAAATTACAGCTTGATATGTAGCCGTGTGAACATTCGCCATACGGATAATATCACACGACTTTAGTATCTAAACGAATACACCGTATTGTTAACACTTAAAGCTTAGATACTGAAGCCAGTAATAATGGAAATGTCAGTGCAATTTAAAGTTACGTTCATAATCATACAATAAAATAACTAGAAGTACGTGAAATAGACTACTTGTGTCACATTACGCTTAGGTAAACGGAGACAGGTTTGGCTCAATCCCAGTTATTTGTTCTGGTCCTAACATTATGTATATAGTATCGTTCTACTTATTTGTGTTGACATGACATTGCGTGCATGTTCTAAGGCAGCTGTTACGTAGGTATGGAATACGGTAGAGCCTAAAAATTAAAACATTACTCTTTGTAAGTATTTATTTTATTGTTTAGATACAACATTCCTTTAATTCTATGTATATTATAAAAAAGTACAAAATGGCAGCTGAATTACCTCTATTCTATGGCTTCAATATAAAAGTAATTGCGAAGTAGTATCGATTTGGCCGAGCTTACTCTATGGGAACAATAATTATTGGTGTAGACACTAAAGTGTAAACATGTTGATAGATGGCATGCACGCAACGTGAACCGAACCTGTCTGCCGTCAGTAAGTCAGTACATACAGTAAGAACCTCGTTATAGCAATATGAACACATTATTTAATACAATAAATACTACTTATTCGACACATAAAAGATACTGCCCGCAAAGCGTTATGACTAGAGATCGGATATTCGGATACATAATTTACCTAAAGTTAATTTTTTCTATGAATATATGGAAGAGGCTTCTTAAAATATATTTTTTGTAAGAAACAATCCCGGGATGCCAGGAACACCGGTAATGCATAACTAGTCGGGTGTATAGTATGGAAACGTCTTCTAAAAGAATATTTATTTTAAAAAAAACCCTGGGATTTTTGGATTGCATAATTATTTAGAATGCATATTTAATATAATAATGTTGAACCCCCGATGCAAATATGTGTATGTAGGGTGTAAGAGGAGGGGTGGTGTGTGTTATTTAAAACAAAACAAAAAACATTGGTCGTAAATATTTCCTCGGCTACTGGGGTAGGAAGATATGCATCCGATTCTATAGTCCGAAAAGAACACAAATTTTGTCGATTCAGGAATCGTGGGATTTTTACGATCGATACAAAAGTGCATTCTGTATAAGCCAACATTCGAAATAAAGTAAATATATATCAGATTCTATAATCAGAAACCTAACTTTGTCGATCCCAGAACCGCGGGATTTTTTCGATACAAAAGCGCATTCCATATTAGCCAACATGTAAACTTTAGGTGAATATGGATGCAAATATCTGATCTCTAGTAATATGACTCACATACGAAATGCCTTATTTCGCGTTACCTGTATCGTGTACCTACATGTTGATGAGAGGAAAATCATAGTATATAGAACATAAAATTAATCGATCTCAATTACCGGTAAGCGTTGTTAAAGAATACGTTAAGCGCGTTCGTTCATTCGCTCACTTCGACGGCGCGTTCCCTTCATAGTTGATACTGTACTGTGTTCGTCTCGAAGCCTTCTGTCTGTCGCAATGTTTGTTCATAGGTAGAACACCGGTATCGTGTGTCACTGTCTCGTTCATCTCCACGTCACAGCTCGCGACACTTCATCCATTACATATAATCGATAAATAAGTAACGTAAGTGTCTGTTTGGTGCGTGTTGAATGTGTCTTCTTTACATGCCATTAAGTGTGTTGTATATTTACATAATACATGTGTTTGGAGTTTTGGAAATGCATTTCTTAATATACGTATAAAATCAGCGTGAGACGATCGGGCTTGCACCGCGGACCGCGCGCTAGGCCGCTTATAAATGATCTTTTCGATTAACATTGTTTAATTTTATTATAGCATTAGGCGATTCTAAAATAGCAAACGAAGCACAAACGTCACTGGAGTGTCTTAAGTGTTTCTGCCGAAATAGGGGCGTATTGATAACAAACACACTGCCATTAAAAAAGTATAATTACTGCATGGTGCGATCTTGTATGCGTGATATAGCGGGTCTTTCTATTGATAAATGTTTCAGTTGTGAGCCGTAGGCGGTAGGGAGTGATTATTCATTAAAACCTAACGCTACGATACGTTGCCTTATAACTGAGATGTGTGCGCGTGCGTGGGCGCAGCGGGTCGCGGCGCGATCTCGTCGCTGCGGCCATGCGCGCTTACGGCCTGCGGCCAGCATCTCAAGTTGTGACAAATATAACTGCCATTCGTTAAGTAATTGTTATACATCATTCGACGCGTAGTCTCATAAATAGCTTCATAGATTTCGGCTTCTGTCGGTGCACAGCCGGTCGTATTTGATACATATTATTCAATTTCGAAATTGTAATAGATTTATTAAGTATGTAATAATCTCACATGAGAAAGTAATAAGTAATGAGATACCCTAATATAATTTGTGTCTTTAGCTGATAATGGAACATTAGTAAGATAATAAGTTTATATCGCTTGACGAGATGTAATAGTGAAGAGATACGATACGACATGCATAGGCAGCACCAGGTTGAGTCGATAGACGGGTGGGCGGGGAGACTGGACCGGCGACGGTTCGCGACACATGGCGGAGGTCCTAGTTCGGCTGTAGCCCTTCTTCAACGCCTTTTGATCTATCCTTTAGTTCATATTGTTCGGAAGCACTGAGTATTGTAGTGACCAAACGTGGCACGTCCAGTCTTATAAATAAAATATGGTGGATTTGATAAAGTCTGCTATGTGTCCATTAAACTTTGTACATAGGTACCTTTAGATTCTATTGTCATATGTTTGACATATGTACGTTTAATTTTATTCATCTAAGAAAGTACAGATGGCTGTTGTTATTTTTATATTATTTGGGTAGAAGTATATTTTTTGTAAATGACCTCTGTATTTATCTTTTGTAAGCTTTGTAAGCCATAGGGACTTAGATTAGTGTACGAGCTACGAACATTGTGATTGCTATTTACTTTGAATTTGTATTTACTGAGATATTTTTGTTCTGCGTATATATTCTTCGTTTCGACAGATGTTTCTTAATAATTTTGTTACTTCAGAGTGCAATATGTACAAATATTTACATATTAAATATAAAATGTACAGTCAATTTTTTAGTTTTAATGTGTCAACGCAATATGTTTCGCTATTCATTCGTTGAATGTACACTAGAAGGCATAATAAACGATATCACAAGTGAGTTGCAGCTTGCAGCGCAACATACACTCTCACTACTGTGTTTTTCTAATACTTAAGTGATTAATTTTAAAATAGACGGACTAGGTGATCTTTGTATTTAAATTTGCTAATTTTTTGTAGCAGATTAGATTTGTTTACATGGATAAGATGAATAATGTACATTTTGAATTGATTTTAAAGTGATTTAGTTGTTATTTAGTAACGAATTTTCTTATTAGGTGTAACTGGCAGCCTTGTGGACTGGCTTCGAGTCCACTGATACCAGTGCGATGTGTGCAATGTCTAGTAATACGTACCCGGTCTGTCCGGCTGCAGCGCGCGTGGTACCGCCGACCCGCTGCGGCACTAATTAACTCCATATTACACTTTAGTGCCACGTCGAACGATGGGAAGGCTGATATTACGAGATAAGGGCCCATTCCGTGTTCATCGAAACACAATAATTTTGTATAATTATTATTTCTTAAATCTATTAGTCCGCAGTAACTACATATTTTACTTTCCTCCTAATACTTTGCCTTAGTAAATCCTCTGTTTTTGTTACATGGTTTAACAACAGTGGTAAAGCGAATTAGTTATAGGGAACAGACATGACGACATGTTAAAATTTAGAGAAACAACTTTTATAAAAGATAACTACAAAAACAAAACCAAGAAAGGTGTGTACAAAATGAGGAAATTTGTATGAAACATTGTTAAATGCGAATAAACTTACACCTCAAGATAAAATTATAAAAAATAACTTTTGTCTTTTATTTCATATCCAAGATTATCCAACATTTTAAATCTCACACACGCTATTGGTGCCGATTCCCTTATTCACAAACTAAACTTAGTGCATCTTTTTGTCATGTCTTTGTGTCGCGTCGCATGTCGCGCCTGTTTGTAGGAGCCTTTAGTTAGATTGTGAGCTATATAGGTAAGTAAGAAGTGCTATATACAATAAGGAGCCAACAATACGACAATAAATGAAAACTATTTGCTATGCATAAGAGTATTTTGGAACTATCAAATAAATCCTAGCTTAGAAACACTGTTTCGGCCGTCGCCGCTGTAAGGCTTCTATGTAGATAAATAATGGATTGTAGGTGCTAGTGTATGATATATCTATTCAATTAACAGTGTTAAATACACTGATCTGTTTGTCTAATGTCTGAGAGATGACCGACGGCCGCAATATTATAGCAGGACGACGACTGGCGATGACGACGATCCGGCTCGAAGGATTTAAAAAGTGAATTATTCTAACAAAATAAATAGTAGTGATGGTGCGACTACGAGTATGGGATGGATGGACTTCAATCTTTGACTAGATATAGTGACTAAACTATTGGACATATTTGATTGAATTTTCTTATGTAGACTGGGAACGGCATTAGATATACGAAGTTTAATTTATTGTGGCATTGTCGTCTCCACCTGTGTATATTGACGGCTGTCCGTCACGTAGGTCTACTGCCACTTAGCCGGGTTTTAGTGTTCCTAATAATTAGAAATTAGATCAAATTAAATTCAATTATTGACATTCGCTCCAGTATGAATTGTGCTTGTTCTTAAGATAGTCAAACAGAGCTTCCTGCTATCTCAAAAGATATCCAGTAGAATCCTAACCGACACAAGTAGAGAGATAGATATCGGTGCCGATTCCCTTGTTCACAAACTAAACTAAATTTAAGTTCAGTGCATCTTTTTCTTTCTATTTCATTAAGAAAGGACAGAAGATAAATTTTAGTTTAGTCCTATCAAATTAATCGATATACGTATATTGAACATGCCATCTAGCGGCGAGGAGCGCAAACATCATGCGCCTTTTTCCGTTCTGCCCATGGGTGGCAGCACCGTCGCAGCCGACTTCACGAAATATCGAATACTGCTTTGTGTGTTCTCTCAAATTTTTTATTGTAATTTTATAAAATATACGTTTATATTCCAAGAAAACAACAAAACGACTTCATTGAAGACATCCTTGCCCTCATCACAAAAAATAACTGGAGAAGTGCCCAAAAGGCTGGCAGCATTGCCACGTGGTATGGCAATGCTGATTCTTTGGCTAAAAAATATCACCCTCTGGTCACATGAAGAGTCGACCAACCGGTTGGCGATGTCTCGAAAAACTAAGTGGGCACTCGGACCGCATGGCCCTAGTGTTTCAACCAAAAACATATGTGTACCCAATAAAATTGGAGTATTTGCGCCGTTTAAGGTTTTCCGCACCTGTAGCAGCCGCCCCAGCACAGCCCGCCATACTAGGAAGATGAAATGGCGCAAGGGTTGTTGGCACACGTTGCATCCCACACCAAAGGCCTACCTTCCAAGGCATTATGGTCATTCCATCTGGTCTCTTCCTATCTTCGCGAGCCAATCCATTGGGTTCTAAAACATCTGGCACCCCAACGGATGATGTCATTGCGTGCCGTGCTATCCGGCCTGCGCTCTTAGTGCAGGATAGGCCATGGTGTCCGAGGCAATCGACACCTTCACCGCATTGGCAGTGATGCGGAGCTACGCAAGGAGCACTCAGACGCAGACAGGAAGCGAGCCAGAAGGTGGCGTCACCCAGCATAGTGCCTATGTTGGGTGACGGTAGCGCCTGAAGCCAGAGGCGCTGGCGCTGACTCCAACTCACCCACAGTCAGTAAGCGGGCACGCTCAGCAGTATTGGTGGACGTATTAATAATAACACAAACCATTTATTTCAATTAAACTGACAATTGAAATCAACTGACAATCTTTGACAATTCAAAAGTGCCACTAAACCAATGGCACTTTTGAATTGTCAGAGTCATTTAATCAAAAAGATGGAACTAGTTACATATTCCAAAGCGTAAAAGGTTCCTATAGAGAAGAATGGGTAAGAAACTCCATGGACACTCTCCATAACACAGGAGTGCCCAGGACATAGAACGAAACAGAGCCACGGCAGACCGCGACGGAGATGGCGAGACGACCATAAGAACTGGAAAGAATTAACTCAGAATCGTATTTGTTTGATGCAATGTCATCGAACAACAATTTGCTGCTCCAGCTATCAGTAAATCCACACAAAAAGCGTAGCAACTTCAGTGTACTACCTACGATCGGGCAGTAAATCGGGTATATTCATTTTCCACTTTCATGAGCAGCATAAAGCATTTTACATCACTATCACTATCACTATCACTATCACTATCACTATCACTACATATTATAAAACAAAGTCCTCCGCCGCGTCTGTCTGTCTGTCTGTCTGTTCGCGATAAACTCAAAAACTACTGCACCGATTCTCATGCTGTTTTCACCAATGGATAGCGTGGTTCTCGAGGAAGGTTTTAGTATATAATTTGTTAAGTTTTTGTATGAATTTCTGTATAAATTAACGATATTTGTTGGAGGTGTCGGAAAAAAATAAGCCGTCTGGGAGCTTTCAATGAAAACGCTGTCTAAACCCTTTGAGATATAACAAAACAATGTATAGTGGAATTATGTATTTTATAAAGGTCTTCAAAAAAGTCCGCGATGGCATATGTCTATCTCTTAAGGATAACATACTATATCCATTTTATTGTCTTTTTGTAGGTATTTGTTTGCCGAACTTTACTCTTGGAAATACGATTACGATAACAATACGCTATAATATCAGTAGCTATTAGCCAAATTATGTTCGTAGATAAATAATCTAGCTACTTATGTGTATTTCAAACAGTATACAAGAATATTTATCATAAAAACATTACTAAACACGGCGGCCATATGACTAAAATTTGTGCATTACAAAACTTTCGTTACTTTTTCACTGACATATTTATCACTTTTCAATAAACTAACACTCAATACGAAATCTACACTTATTTCTCAGTTATTCTGTATAAGTTTCTTCTAAGATTAAACCGTTTTCTCATTGAATCCATTACTTTACGCACGTTTAACTTTGATGAATGTTTTCATTAAGCATCGCATCACACCGCCACACGACCACAGAGTATAGACGTATTTTGTTTTCTTTTTTTTTTTTCTTAGTTCGTTTAGTGGTGTTCCCGCTAAATGTCAACCGGTCAAGTACCTATTAGTCGATTAATCGAATTCTACAGCCAGATCGTGTTGCAAGTACAAAATAAATGTCAAATATTTCGTCCAATTGCGAACGTTACCCTGAGAAAAGTTAAGCACCAATGGTGTTCATTAGATATTTCGAGCGTTTTATCAGGACAAACGGTGTATCATGCAACATTTCGGAGGGTTTCGTTTTGTTTTCACATTGTTGGTACTTACGTGAATTATTTTAAAATTATTATTTGTGTCGCACTTTTATTTCGTGTTGTAATTTGGTACAATTGATTGCTTTAAGAATTTGAGTGAAATTTTGTATTTTGATTTTGTGTTTGTTATCTTTAGGTAAAGACTCATTCACGTTCAGAACATAAGTACTTTTATTATATTAAATCATTTGTTTCGGTTTCTATTCACATAGTGAATCACATTAAAATTAATATTAAGTTAGAATTTTGAGATATAGCCTGGGATATGGAGAAGGACATAGAGTACTTTTTTATGCGATAATCGACATCCACGCGGGCGAAGCCGCGGGCAAAAGCTAGTAATTTATATAGGTAAGTATTACGTATTACGTAACATAACATCACGCTTGTTTTCCCCAGCAGAGGTGTACCATAATATAGTATACCCACATTTCGCCAGTTATGATTAAGTCACAAACAATATAGTTTTTAGGGTTCCGTAGTCAACAAGGAACCCTTATAGTTTCGCCATGTCAATCTGTCAGTCCGTCTGTCCGCGGCTTAGCTTATAGATAGAAAGCTGTAATTAGGTATAAGTATTCATATCAATCACGCCGACAACGTGGTAAAACAGAATTTTGAATAATAAAAAAAAAAAATTGGGTACCTCCACTACAGGTAAAGTGATGATTTTTATTGTCGTCTATACCATGGTGTGGGGGGGGGGGTATCGTTGGATAGGTCGTTCAAAAATATTGCGGGTTTGTAAAAACCATTTTTCGAAACAGGGATCCGTTTGCGTAATATTAAGATTTAAAGTGCTAATTTTTGTTCAAGTTAAGTGTCCCCCCCCACGCCTGCTTTATATTATGGTTGTATTTGGATATGTGAAAGCGTTCACAGCAGTAGTAGTATACAACGAAGTTAATTTCTATTGATTTTCCAAGATAGTTTTATTAGCAAATCATCTGGGCACGCCACGATTGCGGCGATAAGTCCCCTCTTTGAGGAGTGGCTAGAGAGGCGCCACGGCGTCCTCACCTTCCGCTTGACACAGGTCCTCACCGGACACGATTGTTTCGGGAGGTACCTGTTTCGGATAAGGCGGGAGGAAACGCCCGGGTTTTACTCCTGTGTCGGATTTTTTACGTGAGTATTGTGTCATTATTGAGTTTGGTCAATTTTTAATTATTGTAATGTCAGTTTCGGTTGGTGACGTGTTTCGGTGACGGTGGACGGGTATTTTCACATCTGTTATTATCATTAAGTTATGCTACGACTGAATTCCAAATTATGTTACCTGTAATTAGCAAGTGACTTTTATATAGCACAGCATTGACCTATACAGATACGCAAGCTTCCCTGGGTGATTTCCCGAGTATGGTTGATTATAGAATTCTGACAGACGGACAACAAAGTGATACTATATAACAAGAGTTCTGTTTTTATAAAGAAAAACTTAAAACACTAAGCACTTCAGGGGTATCGTATTACCCAGTTACTACATACATACAATATATCTGCGACATTATAAAACACAATGTATGTATCTATGTCCGTTACAGACTTTGATACTACTGAACGGATTCTGAAAATATTTTTTGCATTTGATAGCCCAATTCTTGAGGAAGGTTATAGTCTATTTAATATCACGCTACGACTGTTAGGAGCCGGGCAAAAAGAAAAGAAATCAGAAAGAACACGGATTCTGAAAATTTTTGCATAGTAACACGCCGTGTATACGCTAGTAATTAAGAAGTCAGTATTAGTATTATATTTGTATTGTCCAATGTTATTGCTCCTTTTTTTAACGGCTGGTTTGAAAAGGGCAGAAGATTCGTATAGCAATAGAATTAAAGAAGTCCTTTGTGCTACCCCGTTCGTAGGCGAAAGTAGGCAGCAGGGAACGCCCCTGTACTTAGTAATAACACAGGTATTTGTTTGTACTTTATTAAGTCATCTATTGTAAATCTAACAGCTTATTGTACTAAACTATGTTCTCGTAATTGATCTTTGTCTTACTGTTTGTTTTCTTCATTTGTCAACATGACGTTAACGTCATGTTCACAAATGAAGAGGCTTTTCGTATCACAATCAATGTTGTTCAGACGTCCGGTGTAGAACATTGAGCCGCAGTTTTTTTCGTCGTCTGCATTTGGTTGGTAGTTACCCCACCAGGCGTCAGCTTCATTTAAACGCTTAGCTAGAAAATTAAATGACATTATAGATTATGTTTTGATAGACGACGCAGATATGGAGAGAGAACGCAGAGCATTGTCAGTTCGGGCTAATATTCTGGCACGCCGGTTCTTCCGATGTACAGCCGCAGTCAAAGTAACGCTGTTTTAATCATATTGTATGTCACTGTACTCGGGGAGCCTGTGGTTCAGCTACACCCAAAAGGCTTACAATGCTCTGCGGATCCAGTATAACAACGCATTTAGGGTGCTGATGCGTCTGCCTCGGTTCTGTAGCGCATCATCTATGTTCGCTGAGGCACGTATCGACCGTTTTAATGCTATACTGCGTAAGAAAGCGGCCTCGCTGCTAAACAGACTCCGTGGTAGCCCCAACAGTATTCTGAGCGCTATAGTCGGGAGGCATGACAGCTCGTTTGTCACTAGTCACCTGTACACTGTCTGTGTTTTTAGTTAAATACTAACATGGTTAAGAATATTGTTACTAACACAATGGATCTTGCTTATCTGAAATAAATTATTTGTTATTATTATAGAGATAATCTAAATCAAGATATCATTTCCAGAGGAATAAGTTAAGTAGTTCTTCAGTTTAATTCAGAATTATGTTATAATAGCTATAAGACGTTAAGCTCGGGGTGGGGCTGCTGACATAGATTGTTTTTGTTTTGCAAAAGTCAGGCAGTTAAAAGGACATAGATAGATAGATAGATAGATAGAATACTCTTTATTATGTACACCATAAAAATTACGGAAATAAATGTAGAACTGTTACATAGGGTGTCACAAGGGGCGGTCTTATCGCTAGAAGCGATTTTTTACAGACAACCTTTGGATGGATGAATGTAGAAGGAGAGGCAATACTTCAGGTAGTGGTGTACCATTTACATAATATACAATAAATAAATACATACATAAAGCATATAGATACATATCCATATATATATATAATAATAAACATGATATAAGAGCAAGGGACTTTAAGTAATGATGATGTTTAAGGAGAGAGGATGTGATTTTTAACCAGAATTTTAAAAGTGGACAAAGATTGAGCACGTCTTATCGCCACGGGCAAGGCATCACGGGTAACTGTAAAAGACTTGTTATAAAAACTAGTGGAATGCATTGGCATCTCTATAGTCTCAAGTTTTCCGATGACACAGAACATGAACAGAGACATATCTACACTGATAGATATCTGTTAGATATTTTCACAGTCGCTGATGTGAAAGGTGACCATAGTATATATCCATATCGTGAGGGGTTGGAAAAACAAGCCTATCCCCTAGACGTGTCAAAGGCATACCGCAGAAGGGGCAACGATCGGTTTTATGGAGACAACGGTGTTTCATGCACGGAGTACGGTCTGTGTCGTTTTAGTCGATATAAGTCCGACATATCCTTTCATTTTACTCAGAAGGAAGGCATTCATGGTGATTGGCCACACTTAAAAAATTTAATAGGCGATCACGAACCTGTAACTGTCCACCAGCCCTCTTTGAATCTATTATGAAATCCCAAATGAAATATTCCTCTTTGGTATTTCTGTCGGAATCCAATATTTGATGCGAATTCTGTTAATTTCACAAAGTACTCGGCTTCCATCGGAGTGTCGATTACTGCAAGGTAGGATTGTTCGGCGCGACACGCGAAATATGCATCTCTCCAGTTCAATGGTGTTGTGTGTAGCTTGTAACATTTGCCAAGATTCTCATTGAAAGTGTAATCTGGGAAGAAAATAACTTGTAATTCAATAACAGAATAGGTGTTGCATTTCACGAGCGCATGCTTATCTGTTTGGGATATACTAGATATAGGATACCTGTTATCGACATTCGGCAAGAGATAAGAGCCTGCTTATACAGGGTTATTGTTAAAAAACTAACAACCTTGCAAGATTGTATTACTAATATATCATAAACAAGATTTTTTTTATATGCGGCACAAAAACTTTGAAACCAAAGTCGCTAACCACAAAGAAGAATACCCTCAACAGTTTAGCTGATAATTTGTCTTATAAACGGGCAACGGGTGAGGGCAACAATGGCTGGTGGAACCAAATCACCAGTAGAACAGTTATTTACCAATAAACATATACATGTACATATCGCCCAATCCGACTCAGCTGGGCAGCGTTCGGGAAGCTACGCAATATCTTCTCGGCTCACATACTGCAGTGTCTCAAGACGAAAGTCTTTCACCAGTGCATGACGCACTGAAACGTGGTCGCTCACAATGGGCCTTATTAGAAGGCTAAAAGTCACCCAAAGGGCAATGGAGAGGGCTATGCTTGGAGTTTTCCTACGTGATCGAATCAGAAATGAAGAGATCCGCAGGAGAACCAAGGTAACCGACATAGCTCGAAGAATTGCCAAACTTAAGTGGCAATGGGCATGGTACATTGCTTGCAGAACAGATGGCCGTTGGGGCCGAAAGGTTCTGGAGTGGCGACCGCGTACCGGAAGACGTAGCGTAGGAAGGCCTCGCATAAGGTGGACTGATGACCTTGTGAAAGCCGCAGGAATCCGCTAGATGCGGGAAGCAAGGAACCGGTCGAGATGGCGGTGCTTGGGGGAGGCCTATGTCCAACAGTGGACGTCTTTCGGCTGAAATGATGATGATGATGATATACATACGTAACACGAATGCGAATCAAAAAAATCGGGGCGATGGAGGCCTGCAATAGTCATCAGATTGACACTAATATTATGTACATATGTTCCGCGATTTTTATGAGTTCAACGCTACATTTTGGAAAACTGTAGGATATTAAATTTATATCTACCTAAATTGGACATATTGCAGTTATTGTTCCACTCAACTGACTGGAGGCTCTTCTTGCAAATGAAGGGATACGAATTGTAACATTTGGTATCATCCAAGTAGCCTTGTTTGATCAGGATCACACACTCATCACTGGAGCTTCCGTCTGGCTTACCCGGGCCCCAGTTATTGTACATCTCAGAGATTGACCTACCTAAAAATCAGAAATGAATACTTTAGGTAAATTAAGTTAAAGCGTTATCCGTTTACAGAGTTCCTAGCAGAACAAATTGGCTTTTTAGTTTCTACGAGTAATATGCATACTTATGTGCCTATTTTATTTATAATTATGATAATTTTTAGGGTTCCGTACCTCAAAGGAAAAACGGAACCCTTATAGGATCACTCGTGTGTCTGTCTGTCTGTCCCTCTATCACAGCCAATTTTCTCCGAATTTAATGGACCGATTAAGTTGAAATTTTGTATACATATCAATTTGAGTGACCCAAACACGAATATGAACCGTAAATAAATGAATTTAGAATATTAGGGTCAGTTTTGGGGGGCAAACAAGAAAATTAAAAAAAATAGTTTAGCAAACTGTACCATGTGACAAAAGGGTTTACTGTGAGGGCCTCAAATATATTTTTTATATAATTTTAAAATATATATTTTTTTTAAGTTATAAGTGAAAATAGACGAAAATGTACCATTCCCCCCCCCTTATCTATGTAATGGACCGAATAAGTTGAAATTTGGTATACATATCAATTTGAGTGACCCAAATACGGACTTGAATCGTAAATAAATGAATTAAGAATATTGAGGTAAGTTTTGGGAAAAAAAAAAAAGAATAAAAAAAAATTGTTTTGCAAACTGTATCGTGTGACATATCAAATGAAAGGGCTTACTATGAGGGTACCATTACCCCCCTTATCTCCGAAACTACTGAACATAAAATTTTGAAAATAATTTATTACATTACAGGTGAATCTATAAGGTCTTAAAATTACATGGTAAATCTCTCGATATTGTGCGTACAAACTTACATTTGCAGTTGGAATGTTTGGGAGATTATGTTTACCAACTACAATGTTAAGTTTGTTCTTAGGATAAATTATTTCCAAGTACGGAACCCTTTCTAATCAAATTTGTTCGAAATAAATGCATTATTTGCGAAGGAGTTTTCATAAACATGGTATTAATCCTTATCCAAATAAATACGTTATTCATCACAAGTATTTAATTTTGAACAAAGTTGCCCTTACATCATTTAATTTCAATGAATATCTTAGGAGATATAACTGTTTTATAATCTATTCTATATACTAATATATAATATTATTATATTATTATTTATATGTATGTATATATGTATTTTTCTTGTATCTTAGTTATAAATTATTCTAAATTTGTTTTCTGTTATTGCACCTACTATGTATTATCTCTGCATCACCCTAAGGTAGACTGGTAGAAAATGCCCAAGGCATTAAGTCCGCCTTTGTACAGTTTTTACTTGTGCATAAAGTTTTAATAAATAAATATTAATCCTTATCCAAATAAATACGTTATTCATCACAAGTATTTAATTTTGAACAAAGTTGCCCTTACATCATTTAATTTCAATGAATATCTTAGGAGATATAACTGTTTTATAATAACTCCGCAGCAAAATAATGATCAACTCTGCGAGGTAGTCTATTCTAAAGCTGAAGAGTTAGTTTTTAGGGTTCCGTACCCAAAGGGTAAAATGGGACCCTATTACTAAAACTCCGCTGTCCGTCTGTCCGTCTGTCTGTCTGTCCGTCTGTCACCAGGCTGTATCTCATGAACTGTGATAGTTAAACAGTTGAAATTTTCACATATGATGAATTTCTGTTGCCGTTATAACAACAAATAGAAAAAAACAGAAAAACATAATATTTTAAGGGGGCTCCCATACAACGGACATGATTTTTTTGCCGTTTTTTTGCTCCGCCCGCGTGGATGTCGGTTATCGCGTAAAAAAGTAGCCTATGTCTTTCTCTATATCCCAGGTCGATCGGTTCAGCGGTTTAGGCGTGAAAACGTAACATACAGACAGACGGACAGACAGGCAGAGCTACTTTCACATTTATAATATTGGTATGGATAACTTTTGCCCGCGGCTCCACCCGCGTGGATGTCGGTTATCGCGTAAAAAAGTAGCCTAAGTCCTTCTCCATATCCCAGGCTATATCTTTGCCAAATTTCATGACGATCGGTTCAGCGGTTTAAGAGTGAAAACGTAACATACAGACAGACAGACAGACAGACAAATAGACAGACAGACAGAGTTACTTTCACATTTATAATATTAGTAAGGAAAAGGATTTGTATGGATGGTACGGAACCCTTCGTGCGCGAGTCCGACTCGCACTTGGCCGGTTTTTTGTTTTTTGAACGCGCTAATCTCTGGAACTATGAGTTGGATTTGAAAAAATCTTTTTGCATTTTACAGCCTAATTCTTGAGGAAGAATTACATTCCTATTAACTAGAACATCATTTTTTTTAATGAAAGTTTATGCGAAAACGAAGTAAAAGCACGGGCAGGCAATGTGTTGCGACGGGGTGGGTCGGGGGAACAAGAAATTTAACGCGGACGAAGTCGCGGGCAGAAGCTAGTAATATATATAATCACACTAGATTCTACCCGCGACTTCGTCCGCGTGAAATTTCGGCTCACCCATCGCGTCGCATCCCGTCGCTCGCCTGCGCTATAACTTCGTTATCGCTTAGCGTTCTTTCTGACTTTTGTTCTTTTCGCTCGACTCCTAAGGATCGTAGCGTGATGGTATTTAGCCTATAGCCTTCCTAGATAAATGGACTATCCAACACTAAAATAATTTTTCAATTCAAAAAATGTTGATTGGAATCAAGTGATGTCAAGGACAATTTTGTTTACATTTAAATACTTGTGATTAATAACATATTTATTTGGATATAAGGATTAATATTATGTTGATAAAACTCTTTCGCAAATAATGCATTATTTTGAACAATTTTGATTACCATAAAAAAAGGTTATAGTTAGTCAATCTTAAAAGATAGACATACGCTGTCCTGGACTTTTTTTTAGAACTTTTAAAGAGAAACAATTCCATCATACATGATATTTGTGTAACTTAAACCGTTTACGCAGCGCACGCAACGGAAGCTCTCAAAAAGGAATAATTTTTCCCGTTTTTGCAACATTTTTCATTTATGCTCCGCTCTTATTAGTCGTAACGTGATGTTATATAACCTATAACTTTCCTCGATAAATGGACTATCCAACACAAAAATAACTTTTCAATTCCAACCGAGTAGTAAGTAGTTCCTGAGATTATCGCGTTCAAACAAACTCTTCAGCTTTATAATATTAGTATAGATTAATTAAAATAGCGAAATATTAGACTATATCAGCTATTTGCGACGTTCTTATATTTACACCGTTCGTTCCGTTCGTTTTTTGGTTACACCCTCTTAAACAAATTAAAACAAAACAGACTTACCTTCAGGGGTCTCAAATAGTCCTGTAATTACAACATTTGACAACCCCACGTACACCGAACTAGTACGAGGTTGGGTTTTGTTCCAAAACGATATTACGGTTTGTGCTTCTTCGTCGTTTTCTGGGTAGAACAAACTGGCTTTTTCCAGAGCACACTCTCGCTTGGCCTCATTCCAAGTCCGTGTTTTCAAGTGGAACTTATAGAAACCTTCTAGTGTTTCCAAATAAGTGTAGTCCTTCCGGAAAAAAAAATCATCTCTTTGTCCACCTAAGAAAACAAAAATAGTCGTAAAGCAAATTCAAATAGGGATACAGATTCCAGAATGAGTGACAATCAGCTGATGCAAAGACGGTCAGTATAATCTGATATAATTACTGTTAACATAGTTTGGAATGGGACATGGCATAAGTTATAATAACGCGTGTAGAAGGACGCATCACCGAACAAAACTGACATTTTAATTATTTAAACCAGAGGTCCTAGTGTGAATTTCTTTTAAACATCTCGATTTTACGCATCGAGCGCGTTCGGCGTTCCGATTGGCTTCCGATTCACCCTTCACCAACCAATCGGAGAGCAGAACGCGCTCGATGAAAAAATTCGAGATGGTTAAAATAAACTCCCACTAGGGCCTCTGATCGATGGCTAAACTTTAATGATTCAATAAAAACGTTCAAGGTACTCACTTGAGAAATCCCATAAAAAGAACAATACAAGAAAGATTAACAAAGTTTTAGAATACATTATTGTAACTACACGACATGCGTCTACTCTTGCAGCAGATATTACAATGTGCAAACGTGAATATTGAAACTTTTAAGAACAGAAATAGGTGTTTATTCTCTCATGTGAAGATATTTTTTATCACATTAATTATAATAATATAATATTGATAAAATCCAGTGCCGCATTAAGCCAGCGCGGGCCTGTAGCAAATTCTACATATTATGGGATAACTTGGTTTGTTTTAGGTTTTAAAGTTTACCAGATAAAACAGTAGGTATTTTATAACAAAATTGTTTTAAACACACACACACTACTCAATTCAATGTTTGTAAACAAATACGTTATTTTTCTGTTCCTGTACTTCACTCAAATAATGCTAACATTTTTTTTTTTCCTTTTATAAAGTGTCACAGTTGGTGATACTTCATTCACATTACAGTCTAGCCTATTAGCTAATAAGTAATTTAAATATAACTGAAACTGCAACTGCCTTGTAACTATAAAAAAAAAAAAAAAACAATATTTAACCCTTAACAGCCTTTCTTATTCACTTTATATTAAGGGGAAGACACTTAATTCACGTGTTATTTATAATAGTCGGTAGATAATTGCACTGCTAACTATAATAGGTACTATTGTCAAAAGCAACATGACTTATTTCGCATAGCTGGTGGCCTTGATTTTTAAGTAATTATTCTAAGAGAACCCTGCGATGAAAGACCAAGTGAAGCTAGCTCGTTGGTGTTAGGTGGATGCGCTGCCATTTTGAGGTCGTTTCACTGTGTCACATAACTTAAGTTTGGTATACATTTTATCTCGGAGAAGCTACGACGTTTGTTTGAATTTCAATCGTCAGCTCTCGTCAAGATCTATTGATTGCGTATATAAAACATTAGTGTGACATAGTTATAGTCAATATATATAGAGTTCAAGTAAAAAATTCAAATAAATAATGCAGTGTATATAGGACGGTATAGGGCATAGGCCGACAATATACCGACCGACTGAGTAGAGACTCATCAAAAACCCAAATCAAAATATAGAGATCAAATACGGTTGGAGAGAGCTTCTCAAGAGCAATCCAGTGGTACCCATAAAACACGATATGATAGAGTGAAGCGGTGCCGAGAATAAAATGATAAAATTAGAAAACGTAATAATTTTTTGCATGCTGAGCCCCCCAAAGCACGGGGATGAATTGAGGTCATGAGCGCCAGAGTGGCGTAACTGTCATTTGTTCAGTACTGATTTTATTTTGAAAAACTGCTTCCGAGGAAAGTTTAGAGAAGTTTTTCAGGCCACTCTGGCTCTCATGGCCTCTGAGAGTCAGAGTGGCCTAACAGTAATTTTTTCAATACTGATTTTATTTTGAAAAACTGCTTCCGAGGTAGATTTAGAGCAGTTTTTTAGGCCACTCTGGCTCTCATGGCCTCAATTGTCATTTTTATAGTTATTTAAGAAAATAGATGAAAATTGACCTTATCTCCGAAACTTCATCCTATAAAATTGTGAAAATAGTTCTTAACTTATAGATTACAGAAAAACCTATAAGAAATCTATGGTCTTAATATAACATGGTAAATCTCTCAAAATTGCGCGTGCAAACTTACATTTGCAGTTAGAATGTATGGGAGAACTTGTTTTTCAACTACAATGTTAAGTTTGTTCTTGGGGTAAATTCATCCCAACTATAGAACTCTTCATTGTGTGTGGCCATAACTGGTGAACTGACAGACTCCCTAAGTCCGTCGCCTATAGGCCACACCTTATGGCAGCCCAAGATCGCCCTACGGCTGTCGCTGTATTTGCTGCGAAGCGCCTGCTGTAATTCTGTAGGCTGCTACGAATTTGTTCCTTTTTTTTGTACCTTTTGCTGTCCGTCTGCTGGGCAAAGGGCCAAACATATTTTTTTAATGTATTAATTATGTGAATCTATGACAACTCCTTTAATGAAATGTGTAACGGCAGACTAGGTTTGAAATGTTTCTTTATTTGACATTAGAGAGAGATCGTATTCCCGTACCTTTACTGGCTGCCAGCCTTCTTTAAGCTGCTTTCAGACTACGCTATAAAATAATAGCATATAGTATATAGCTCATAGACGACAATATCGCGCAACATTCATTGTTATGGACACGTTCACACTGTACTGTACTATATATTATTGGAATATTATAGCGTAGTCTGAAAGCAGCTTTAAATCTGTTATGAAAGGCCACGTGACATGTTCTTGTTCGTGCTGGGGAGTTTTTGCGCCACTTCTTCTTCGCATCTAAAACATAGGAAGTGGTGAAGGGCAGGCGTTTTGAGGGACTGTTTTATGTAATTTTGACGTCCGAAAAGTGCTGGTTCTCAGCATAATTAAAAAAAAAAAACCAAGTGTATTAAGTTTACGCTGCCTCACGTGAGGCAGGTGAAAAATAATGTGTTGATAAAGGGCGAAGAATTGAATCCTGAAGATAGCACTGTATTCTTGGGCTTAACTTTGGATGCTAAGCTTCAGTGGGGCCCACATATAGATAAATTGTCTAAGAAGCTGAGCTCCGCAGCATACGCTGTTAGAAAAAATCGTAATTTAACTGACCTAGAGACAGCCCGTTTAGTGTACTTTAGTTATTTTCATAGTGTAATGTCGTACGGTATTCTGTTGTGGGGAAATGCCGCCGACATTCAGTCTATCTTTGTTTTGCAGAAAAGAGCTGTTCGATCAATTTATAAATTAAGTTCGAGACACTCTCTCAGAGAGAAATTTAAGGAAATTAATGTTATGACTGTGCCTTCTCAGTATATTTTTGAAAATCTTTTATATGCCCATAAAAACATAAAATTGTTTAAAAAATACATTTTTTTTTTTTTTTTTTTTTGTAATGGCATCTCGGAGGTATAACCACTGGGGGTTCCTGCTCCTTAACCGGGCTTTCCTGTGGTGCCGCAAGCTCCTAACGAAGTTTACGCCTCCAGCCAGGGGAGTTTTTACTAAAATCTACTTAAGCTAGACGACTGCTCGCTAAGGGCACCCCAGGTGGGGCTCGAACCTCGGCTTAGGGCAGTGTCGGAGGGAGGGTGGCAAGGGACCGTCGGTGGGTGGATAACATCAGGGTTCTGATTATTAATCGGGGGAGTTTGGATTACAGGCTCAGCTAAACCACATGCTGGCACATCGTTAAGCGTCGTCAAGGGTCGGGGAGGGCTATTATTATTGACGATAATAATAGCGGGTCGGGGTGGATTTCGCGCGGGACCTCTAAAGCGAGGTCGGAATTTGGATCGTGTGCGTGTTGTGTGTACTCTGCGAGCTGTACTAGTTTCCCTACGACTCTCCTGGATGAGAGTGGTGGGGTCGTCTGGGTCGGTCAGTGCGTGCCTTGGACGGCGGATCATACTAATGCGAGAGGGGGTGTAATTGGCGGCCTGCACAACGAGAGTGTTGCGGTGGGTGGCGGCAGAGTCAAAGAAGCGCTTGGAAGAGCGTTTCAGAAATTGGGCTATTGTAGGCATTCTAAGCTCTACATGGAGGTTTGTGTTCCGAACGAACCAGGGGGCTCCCGTGCATTTACGGAGGAAACGATTCTGGATGACTTGCATCTTATGGATGATATACGGTTTTGCTTGAGCAAAGACTGGGCTCGCATAGGTCATGATGGGGCGGATGCACGCGGTATAAATTCGCAATTTGCACTTGAGTGACAATTTGCTATTTTCATGGACAAGGGAGTGAAGCCTATAGAGAGCGAAGGCGGCGCGCGAACGCACCTTACTTACATGCTCAGAAAAGGAGAGGTGATGATCGAGGATGACACCTAGATATTTGGCTCGCTTCTCCCAGGGGATAGGCTTGCCGAACATGGTGACAGGTTTGGGCTTTGGGGGGATTTTTCTCGGTTTTACGAAGAGAACCGCTTGGCTTTTGTCAGGATTGACTTCGATCCGCCACTTTCTAAACCACGCACCGAGCTTGTCGGCTGCAGTCTGGAGAGTGTTGGCAATGACATTATGACACTTCCCTCTGTAGTAAACGGCCGTATCGTCTGCGAACAGAGCCAACTGAGCCTTTTTAAACTTCGGGATGTCGCTGGTGTAAAGCGTAAAAGCCAGGGGGGATATCACAGAGCCCTGAGGGACTCCTGCGCGTATGGGATGGGGGGAGGAGAGGGCACCCTCTATGCGATAGCGAAAGGTGCGATTCGACAAAAAGTCTCGTAAGATGAGCACGAGACGCTCGGGCACACCGAGTTGGTACAGCTTGTAAATCAAGCCGTTGTGCCAGACTTTGTCGAACGCTTTCGCTATATCAAAGAAGATAGCTCCTGTCATAAGGCCGCGTTGAAAGCCGGCGCTTATGTCCTCGACTATACGGTGGACCTGATGGGTCGACGAATGTTTGGTACGGAATCCAAACTGTTCGTGGGGGATAAGGCCCTTAGTCTCGGCGTAGTCTCTGAGACGCTTATGAATAAGCCTCTCGTAGATTTTGCCCATGACTGTGAGCAGGCTAATGGGGCGGTAGCTCGCGGGCTCCTTCTTGGGTTTACCGGGTTTGGCAATACCGATTACTGTGGCCTCTTTCCACACTTGCGGGAAGACGTTATTGTTCATGGCTCCATTGAAGATGGTGGCCAAGAGCATTATCAGGTGGGCGGGGAACAATTGGACCACCCTATTGGTGATACCATCAGAGCCAGGGGCTTTACGTGGTTTCAGACCCTTTATGAGCTCGTGCACTTCCGCCGGAGTGACGGGAGCCAGAGGATACTCAGGGCGACGGGCTTCGACGGGCGGACGAGAGGCTCTACGTTTGACTTCAGCGTTCACCTCATCGAGGTGCGCCTGGTCTACTGGTTGAGAGCTGGGCGAGCACTGGGCCTCTAGACTGTCGGCTAAGCATTCGGCTTTGTCGATGTCTTCGAAAGCGAGAGACGCGTCTGGGCGGATCAGTGGGGGCATTGAGGCTGAGCTACCTCCTCGGGGATTGAGTTTCCTTTGGAGTTGCCAGAATGCTAGATGGTTCGGCTCTAGGCTGCTCAGTAGCGTATCCCAGTCGGCGTCACGCAATTCCTTCACGCGGTTACTTACAGCACGCTGTAAGTAGCGCATGTGGATTTTGTTAGCCGTGCAGGGAAAGCTACTGTACGCACGGACGGCTGCGTTCTTCTCCGTCATCAGTGCACGTACATCGTCCGGCAGTTTCCCGCGACGGTTATCCGTCGCCGGAACCTCCCTTGAACATGTGTTCAGGACAGATTGTACGTGCTCTGTGAGAGAGTCGATCGCGGCCGTCGTGTCTGCGATAGAGTCGAACTGGTCGGGGATCGAATCCAATTGGGGGGACGTGTTAGCTTTCAAGCTTTCGCCTACTCGCTTCCAGTCCGTTATCCTTTTGGTGCGCGGGGGGATATTGGGGTCGTGAAGACCTATGCGAGGGGCCATTTCTACGAGGACAGGTCGGTGGTCAGAGTCAAGCTCGTGATGCACTTCTATAGAGACCAACCGTAGGTTGATGTTCTTTAGAAGTGCCACATCGAGCACGTCAGGGGCATGGTCAGGATTATGCGGATAGTGGGTGTGACTCATCGGGGCGATGATATCAAAATTGAGGAGGGGGCAGAGGTCAAAGAGGATTTTGCCCCTATGGGATGTGAGTCTACTATTCCAGGCTGGGTGCTTGGCATTGAGATCACCCGCCATGATGACGGAATCACTCATGCTCAAGAGGGTATTAAGGTCGTCGGTCAGTAGTCGATCTTGGATAGGATCAATTGTAACGAGTGGGGGCAGATAGGCTGATATTATCGTTATAGATGGGTGGCCCGTCATACCGATTCGGCAGATCGAGACTTCTAATAGGGACTTTAGGACAGGAGGGCCTATGGGCGTGCAATAGAGCTCTGATTTATAATAGATTAGAGTACCTCCTAGGTGGCACCGCGACCTATCGTTGCGAATTATACGATAATTCGCAATTGACGGGTTTCGGTGCCTGGGTTTTAAAAAGGTCTCTTGGATGAGGAAAACGTCTACCTTATGATCGCCGAGGAATTCGGTGATCTCTGAGTTTTGGCCGTCCAAGCCATTGGCGTTAAAATAGCCTAACATTAGGGATCGGGGTTTGTTTCTAGCGGGGGACCTAGTATCCATTAAGTGGTCTAGGGGTGTTGTTCGCGAATCTAGACAATGCTTGCGTGATCTATCATTCATTAAACGTAAGTTGTGCCAGAAAGCCTTTTATACCATTAAAGATTATATTGAGGACAAAAAGGCCAAGCCTTTTTGTCCTCAATATAATCTTGTGATTTAGCTGCTCCAAATTTTACATATTGAAACTTTTTTTTTTTTATTGTGATTGCTTTATACACATTGACATGAATATTTACTTGTGAGTATAATATTATTATTTTAATTATTGTGAATGTGAAGACTATGTGGGTCTTTATTTTTATTTTTTTCTTCTCAGTATTTTTTTTTCTGATCATGGTATGGCAGTTTGAGTAATTTATGCGGCCTGCCCAAATGTCCTTTCTTTGGTATTGTTCGTCGAATCGTTGAGCTCCTTATGTTCTGAGTTGAGCTGCACGATTACTGACAAATGCGTGCACTGAATGGATAGGTCCACTCAATCTGTGTGGTTCTTTCTTCAAAAGACCATTTCAGACACCAATCTACTTGGTCTTCACATGATTTGACCAAGATTATGTCTGGACTTTAAAAGAGACTGTGATCTCTGAGTTTGTTTCGGTCTTTCTTCTCAGAGTAGTCAGATACGAAACGCCGACCTCATCTAGTTTTAAAATATGATTGACGTGTAAAAGTGTTTGTAAAAACCTACTTACAGAAATAAAATCATTTATCATTTATCATTTATCATTTAATTGATAAATGAATTTTGATTTTGATTTTGTTCCTCTTTGATAGTTCCATTTCACCCTTGGTTTCGATGTGAATTCCGTGAAATTCGCAAGGTAATTTGCTTCTAACTGATTGTTGATTACTGCAGAGGTTTCTGCTACTCTGCACATGTTATACCTATGTTTCGGTCCAGTTCAATGGCGATATATGTACTTGCCAATATCCTCATTGAAAGTGTAATTTAAAAAAGAAGGGCATTCATTATTTAATTCTCTTTCCATGTAAAAAAACATAGTATCTAACAATGTGAATATACATGATAGTATTTCTAGATAACAGATGCCAACTCGGGTCAAGTCGTAAATATTATTATTAGGTATAACTTTGCAGCTTTATATCTCGCTAGCCAATCATCAGTTGACCTTACGGGTTAGGAAAATCCAATTTGAAAGAGATAGTTGAATTATAATACTAAATAGCCAAGTAACTGCGACCAAATTAGATGTAGCGTTCGCCAGCCGCTGCTGTGGCAGTTGTAACCTTATTCGTTTTTTTTTTCGCCCTGGGGCGAACTTGAACCATTTAACTAACTCATCACTGAATCGCTCATACTCGTCATACTGAAACATGCTCATGTCCGACATTATGTTCCGTTGAATATTTGACAATTTTTTTAACTTTAACACCTTCGGCGCCAGTGTATCATTTTTGCACACACTTGTTAATACAATGTGTATCAAAAATGATACACATGGCCCTGGAGATATGAGAACACACAAAACTATTTGGTAGGCCAGTGTATCATTTATGATATACACTCTAAAAAAACCTGAAAAAAGATGGGAAAAGGAAGATGAAAGCTTAAAACACATTAATACAATAAATAAAACCCTATAAACAAAAAAAAATATTCAAAAAAAAATTGTGATTTCATGCTTGGCGCCGAAGGGATCATATACATACTTCATCTTTCAAACAGAGTTAGAAAACTCATCTATGTAATAAAAAAAATCAGTCTATCGGCCAATTCTAACTTAATGAAAATGATCTACTATTCTTTGTTCCAATCAGTTATTACTTATTGCATCACTATCTGGGGCGGCGCTGCCAAAACGCATAACTTAATTGTTGAACGCTCTCAAAGAGTTACTTAAAAGCCCTTGCATTTTTCTACCGTATTTTTCTACTGTACAGGGTTAGTGAAGTGCTTACGGTTCGCAAATTTTTGTACTATTATTGATTATGAGACAACATTCCAGTGTGGAGAAGGTGATTAGAAGTATGTAAATTGTAGAACATCTTTTGCTCAAAGATTTAACTGTTTCCTGGGCCCAAGACTATAGAAAAAGAGAATGTAAACAGAAAGTGATCAGCTGGCTTCTATCACTTACATATAACGAAACTGAAAAACTGTTTCATGTCCCTGCATAAATACTCCGTAAGCATCAAGTATTTATTTATTATTAACGCAAAACACACACATAGACGCAACCCTTGCATTGATAGATTTTTGGTTATCTTGTCGTCAAGAATTCACAAAATTAGCTAATCAAGCAATAACTTTTTTTTTTGGCATAACCTATAAATGTGAAGCTGCGTTTTCAACACTGAGTTATAGTAAAAATGTTTTTTATTGTAATACATTTCCAGTGCGTACATGAAACCAGCGGGGGGAGGGGGGTTTAAAAACTATAAAGTGGGTTACGAAGGGGCTGTATGAAAATTAACGGGCCTTGACAGAATAATGTCTGGGAAACACTGCATTAGACAATTAAGGTTAATTTTATAACTTCAATTAATATCGATGATTTTTCAATTACAATTTAATATCGTATTCAACGAATAATTGTTGGAATAAGTGATGGGATTTAAAGTTGAAACCTTCCTAAATACAAATGAATGTGCTACTAATTCTAACAAAAAAATATTAATTTCACACACACTTAACACTCACACACTTTGACTCATATTAAACACTAGCGGATACCCGGCGTGTAACACAAACTACGCAAAAGTTTTCAGAATCCGTGTTCTTTCTGACTTTTTTTTTTACTCACAATGGGGTAGCTTTTTCTTTTTACCCTGTTCCTAAGGGTCGTGGCGTGATATTAACCTTTTGATCGCCACAGTCATGTTTAAACCAAAATGTGCCCAGCACGCCGGTAACGACTACCTACATGACGGACTTTCGTACGTACGATAAAGCCTTTGACGGCACTTTTGACGTGACAACGTTTTATAAATCGACGAACGCCGGCTGCAAGCACGAAAAAGCATGACTCATTGTCACGTTCCGCCTGAGCCGAGTGTACAAGCGAGAGCGCGGAACAAGCGATAGAGAGGCACGATCGGCCTAAGCGTTCGGCTTGTTACGCAATGTTTTCATATGACGTTATCACGTAAAATTATCGTTCGTAAACCGACTTTACAGACAACCAATTTTTCTTTTAATTTTGATGTTAGGATTTATTTGATAGTCCCAAAATACTCCTATGCATTAGGATTCCCAGTATCTTCATATATTGTCATATTATATAGCTGTCTCCACATTGTGTATAGATTAAGAATTACCAATATTATATAATTAATGTGATAAATCGTATCTCTATATGAGAGAACAAACAACATTTTCTGTTCTGTATAAGTTTCAATATTCACGTTTGCACATGCATTGTAGTGTCTGCTGCAAGAGTAGACGCATGTCGTGTAGTTACAATAATGTATTCTAAAACTTTGTTAGTCTTTCTAGTAGTGTACTTTTTATCTGACTTCTCACGTGAGTATTGTGACGTGAACGTTTTTATTTAATCATTAAAGTTCAGCCATCGGTCAAGTTTAAAATTATTATAATGTCAGTTTCTGTTGGTGTTTCGGCTTTGTTATTGTATTTATGGTATTATTACTTAAGAGCGGCCAACCCGTCATACTTTTCATACAAACGCTCGTACGTGGTTATGGCGTTGGAACACATCTTTCAATTAAATGTTTTAACTATTTGGTATCATGTTCACTATTTATAGGTTTCTATGAAAGCAAATAATTAAAATTTGGAGAAACAAATTCAGTATAAGTCTCCAAAAATCTGGTTTTTGCACACATTTTACCTGAACTTTGGCCGTTCATAATGCACTCATAAATTGTAAAAATAAAGAAAACATCTCCATAGAAACATTGCACATGTAATGGAGATTCTTTCACAAACTTGTAAGGCTTTCTCAAAAACACGTATTTCCTGGAACAAGTTTTATGAAATTTCCGCACACTATTTTGCGTTCAATGTTATTGCGTTCTCACTAACAAGCTTTTCAATTATGCTCGCTTTGACGGTAGACGGACCGGGAAGGGCCCTCTTAAGTTGTGGAAGCGGCGAGGTTTTGGGCTAACAAAATATTAACAAGTATCGTGCCAGACACGAAGAAAAAGAAGACTTAATTTATGCTACGAACGAATTCCAAATTATGTTAAATGTGATTAACAAGGGACTTCGTAGATAGCATATCATTGACCTCACATTGACCTACGCGTGTACAGATACGCACGCTTCCCTGGGGGAATTCCCGAGTACGGTTGGTTATAGATAATAAAAAACCGGCCAAGTGCGAGTCGGACCACGCACAATGAACAACATCGTAAGCTGGGGACGGACAGAAGGACGGACAAGGCGAAACTATAAGGGTTCATTGTTGACTACGGAACCTAAACAAGAAACGATGGTCATTGTTTACTACATTATTACTTTTACCCATTGTTAAGAAGGTCAAACTCCTGAGTATGACCTTCTTAACAATGGGTGAAAGTATCGATTCCAAAATGAGGAACAGTAAACTGTTTTTTTTTTTTTAGTCACAAACACTGCCATCATTACAGGAAAATTCCTAATGCGGTTGCTTGGTCCTTAATTAAATTATCTTAAATTATCATAACACATACAACGTAATTTTTGTGAATTCATTCAGAGAGCAGGAAAATAAATCGATCTTGTCATAATTCCGGAGAGAATGATTAGAGGTGTTTATTCTCTATTCATTAGATGATTTGTAACAGTCTTAGGTATTGCCCTTAAAACTGACATGTAATTATTTAATAGCATTATTTTGTGTTCATATTATAACTTTTATTTTTTTGATTATAATTTATGTTTGCATGATATTCTACAATTTTATTTTAATTTTGTATGAAAATATTTTTTTCTAATTTAAATTGAATTGCATGTATTATTTAATTTTTTTAGAATTATATTTTTTTTTTACCTGTACTTCTAATACTTTTCCATGCTGGATTATGTTCGAGCACAATGTGAATTGTTACTGAAAAAAAAAAAAAAAAAAATTATAATAATAAAAAATAAAAAAAACAATTCATAAGTGCCTGCACATAATAATATGCAATATTCAGCTCACTGTTCCTCATTTTGGAATCGGGCTATTTGACTTTTCCTTACTACTTTTATTTTCTTAGATGGACAAAGAGATGAAAAGTTTTTCCGGAATGACTACACTTATTTGGAAGCAGTAGAAGGTTTCTATAAGTTCCACACCAAATTACGGAATTGGGCTGATGCCAAGCAAGTGTGTGCTCTAGAAGGAGCCAGTTTGTTCTATCCAGAAAACGATGACGAGGCACATGCCGTGATATCGTTTTGGAACGAAACCGAGTCTAATACCGGTTGGGTGTATGTGGGGTTGTCTAATTTAATTATTAACGAACTATTTGAGACCATCGATGGTAAGTCTGATAACTTATAGAGGGTGTAACGGACAGCCCTCCGCAAACTATACAGGGTGCATTCAGCTCCTTATTTTGAATCATATTCCACTGGAAATGAGCTCAGGAAAATTTTCATTTTCTTTATCGTTTTTTCAGTTACGATTCCCTTATTTTAATGTAAAATTACATTTTCTGTACGAAGCACTCCTATTATGTAAATAAAACAGCTAAAATAAAAATAAAATAACTCGGCAATGGATGTTGAAATAACAAACAACGCGCGCAATCAGCTGTTCACTTTCTGCCTATAGCTACAGAGTTCATCGAACTCACTCACTGCACTGCCGTTCGCTACCTGCGTTTGGCCACGGTAACGTGCGTGTGAGGTAATAAAACAAGTCAGGTTTATTGGATTCCCATAATGTTCTTGAAATAATTTCATGTACCGGTCTTCTTAATATGATATACTGAATTCACCCTATCAGTCTGCGGAGGACTGTCCCTTACACCCTGTATAAATAAATACAATTTTAATGTCTGTTTGTAATGTCAAAATAACAGCTTTTTACTAAATGCGAAGGTACATAAGATACATTTTTGTCTGTCTGTCGGTGTGGCTGTCTGTCGGTCTGTCTGTTTGTTT
The DNA here is from genome assembly GCA_947523025.1 of Dryobota labecula. Classification (NCBI taxonomy): domain Eukaryota; kingdom Metazoa; phylum Arthropoda; class Insecta; order Lepidoptera; family Noctuidae; genus Dryobota; species Dryobota labecula. Next base: position 10,072,929 of record OX383292.1, read on the forward strand.
GTTCCGGCTAATATCTGAAACGCTTAGACCAATTTTGATGGAACTTTCACTGGCAGAGAGATTATGTAATAAGGAGTAACTTAGGCTATTATTTTAGAAAAATCCACGCAGGTGAAGCCGCGGGCGGCAGCTTGTGTTGTATAAGAGGGTGCATTTAGAAAGTTGGCAATGCTGCAAACAGCTGTCAAATATTTCGCTGTTTTGATTAATTTGGCAATTTGACTAAATAAAATTACACTCTTTATCGTATTTGTGGAGGATGGAAGCCACTAGATCCTAAAAAATTAATAAATAAAATAAAGACTTTAAAATGATAATATTTTATCTTTAATATGTTTTACACAGTTCCTAACAAGTGATAGTTTTTTTTTTTAATTCTTTATATTGACAAAATAAGTAAAAAAAAATAAAAAATACATACTGCCAATAAAAAATAAGGTTGGTCGGTCCACAAAAGTATTAAAATATTGATTAATAGAATTGTTTTTTTTTTTTTGGTTCCTTAAACTGTTAAAACACCTTATTCAGTGAAATTATTGTTATTGATAAACAATTTTTTATTTTATTTTATGATCTTTATTCGTCCGAATTTTGTGATGGTTTTATTCAAAGTCAAAGTCAAATCATTTATTTCAAATAGGCACGTCAAAGGTACTTTTGAACGTCAAAATTTACAACAATAATTAATTGATTCTAGTTGCCCCTTTCAAACGTATGGAGGAGAATGGGCAAGAAACTCCATACGGTTTACTCTTTTAAAATGTTAACAATATTTTGTATACAGTAATTATTAATTATATGTGAAGTCGATGCACTTACCTAGAATAAAATTACTATACCACAATAGGTAAAAGGAATGAAAAGTGAAGCAATGACAGACAAATTAATTATGCGTTAGATACATGGTGCTCACATATTTACAAACATTGTAAAAGTAGATGATTACCCTAAAATTTTAACACTGAATAACCTATGTCAGTGTGTGAGTTAAAGTATATTAATCACAGAAAATAAAATGAATGTCTTAAAAATTAATTCACGTCATTTAATGGATTCACATCCACCATAACTTTATTTATTTAAATTGCTCATTTCATATATTTTCTAGGTAAGACAGTCTCTGAGGTGTACCATAACTGGGGCCCAGGTGAACCAGACGAAGACACCTTCACTGATGCGTGTGTGGCCTTGAGCCAACAAGGCTACTTTGATGATATCCGATGTTTCAATAAGTATCCCTTCATTTGCAAGAAGAGCCTCCAGTCAGTTGAGTGGAACTATAACTGCAAAATGTCCAATTTAGGTAGGTATACATTTCATATCCCACAGTTTTCCAAAATTGATAGTGACAAACATAACTAGTTTTTTTTGTTAAAAAAAAAAATTGTAGCTTTTTTATTTGCAACTGTTTTACTGGTAATTTGGTTCCACCAGACATTGTTATCCTCACCCTTTGCCCGTTTATTAGACAATATTATCAGACAAAAACACTGTTGGGGGTATAAATTTTCCGGCTTAACTCTGCCGCTCACAGTTTGTTTGCAGACATTACAGTAAAAATATGTCCCGTTTAAAAGCTTTACCTAACAGACAAATTTTGGATCGCACAAATCACGAGCACGAGTTATACATGGTGGCCCATTTTTAGAAGCCTCTCTCTAGGGCTTTCCGAATTACCCGCATGTATGTTCTAACGCATTTTGTTGAACAAAATGTGTCCATTTGAGTTAATTTTCTCCTAAACTATAAATAATCCCTGAATGGAGGTGGTCTGGTTCTTACCAGACCACCTCCACACTTGGCAATTAGCTTAAAAATAATGTTTTAGACCACTGTAAACAGGACAACTTGTATCTGATCTTAATTGTGTTCTTTGATATACTGTTTAATTTGCAATGATCGGCACGCGCTCGTGAAATGCACCAGTTATTCTTTTATTTGACGTTCAAAAGTGCATCTTCGTGCCTATTTGAAATAAATTATTTGACTTTGACTTTGACTTTGACTTTATTTCATTATAGTAACAATTTTCTTTTCTAGATTACACTTTTGATGAGAATCTTGGCAAATGTTACAAGCTACACACAGCACCATTGAACTGGAAAGATGCATATTTCGCGTGTCGCGCCGAACAATCCTACCTTGCAGTGATCGACACTCCGATGGAAGCTGAGTACTTTGTGAAATTAACTGAATCCGCAACAAATCTTGGGGTACAAGATAAATACCAAAGAGGGATATATCATTTGGGGTTTCATAACAAATTTAAATTGGGCTGGTGGACAATTACAGGTACGTGAGTGGGTGTATCACTGTTATAATGTTTAAATTGTGGCTATGGTCAAGGATTTCCTTGACCATAGCCACATACACACCAGGCCACACGTGTCTTACTCAGATAGGGACATCCCCGTCTGAGTAAGATAGGAGGTTAATCATATCGAACTTATATCGACTAATACCTCACAGACCGTACTCATTACATGAAGAGGAACCCCGTGGACTCCATAGAGCCCACCGTTGCCTCTCCTGCGCCATGCCTTTGACACTTCTAGAGGATAGACTTGTTTCTCCAATGGCTCACGGTGTGGGGCACGTGATCAATACATGCTACCGGCATGGTTTTCCCTAAAGTTACTCTCAGTGTGTGCGTGTTAACCCCCCTTCCCCCTTTAACAACTCCCAACACCCTCGAAAATTACAAGAGGAGTATCTTTACAGAATCGCTGGCAACTTACGGACGAGCGACCCACATTGACTGTCTGACTCTCTTTTGCAAAATAAAAACAGATTTTACATCTATTTAGGTATAGCTAAACGTCATTTACGATAGGCTGAATTTTTTTGTAATAAGTAGAGATCGGATAATCGGATGCATATTTACCTAAAGTTAATTATTAGCTATGAAAGTATGGAAGCAGCTTCTTAAAAAATATTTGTGTAAGAAAATATCCCGTGATGCTAGGAATACCGGTAATGCAAAACTAGTCGGGTGTATAGTATGGAAGTGAATTCTAAAATAGTAATTATTAAAAAAAAAATACCCGGGATTCTTGGATTGCATAACTATTCAGATGCATATTTATTTAAAATTATTTTAACCCCCTATGCAAATATGTGTATGTAGGGTGTAAGAGTAGGGGTGGTGTGTGTTAGTTAAAATTAAAATAAAACACCGGAACCGCGGGATTTATTCGATACAAAAGCGCTTTCCATAATAGCAAACATCTCAACTTTAGGTGAATATGCATCCGAATATCCGATCTCTAGTGATAAGGCAACGGTGTGGTTTAAAAGAAGATGTAGTGACAAAAATTGAGAGGAGCATGCTTAGATGGTTTGGTCACGTTGAGAGGACGAATGAAAGGCGACTAACAAAAGGTATTTACAAGGCAGATGTGAGTAGAAACGCTGGGAGGGGACGCACTAGGAGAAAACATAGTGACTTAATTGCTGGTGCGTGCGGCGTGCGTGTATGACCAGATGTATGAATGTAAACGAAGCAAAAGGAGTAAGAAAGGAGCGTAGCAGGTGGCGTTCTATAGTTTCTGCCTACCTCCATGGGAATAAGGCGTGAGTTTATGTATCTATGTCATATAGGAATTACGGCTTATTCCACAAATCCCCCCTGAAAATTCCCCTTAGGAGTAAAAGTGGAATCTATAAAAAACAGTCTAGAATTCACCCCTGATAATCCCGCTTAGGGGGGAAAACTAGAATTGAAAAAAAAAAAAACTTAATCCAAGACCCCCTGAAAGTGATTTTTTTTTACATTAGGGTTCAGTTTTCCCCACTGAGGGGGATTCTCAGGGGGATTATTGAAATAAGCAGGGGTGAATTCTAGACTGGTTTTTATATATTCCACTTTTCCTCCTAAGGGGGATTTTTCAGGGGGGATTTGTGGAATAAGCCGGAATTCTGAAGTCACCTGAAGAGCTTCTCTTCTTTTTCCTCTGGAAACAGTATCTTGATTTAGATTATCTATTCATTGTTCATTTAATTTTCTAGGTAAACGTTTGAATGACGCTCGCGCCTGGTGGGGCAACTATCAACCAGATACAGGCGACGAAAAAGAGTGCGGCTCAATGTTCTACACCGGACGTCTGAATAACATTGATTGTGATACGAAAAGCTTCTTCATTTGTGAACATGACGTAAACAGCTTGAACCAAGAGTAGACAAAGGTCAATTACACGGAGACCGATTAGATTAGTATAGTGAAGTATAGAATACATAACTATAGTAGTACAATGTTTTATCAAATACCTATGTGATTACAAAAATAAGTAACGCTACGTACTTTGTCGTCTATGAACGAAATAGCACTGATGACATATTATATTTAATGCTATTGTTATACGAATCTACTGTCGTTTTCAAAACCATTCGATTAAATAAAGCAGCCATATTATTGGATAATAGTATGCTACTTAATAATTATAATTGTTATTTGTTAATGTAACAATGTGGTTTATTATAGGTAGGTAGTCCTGTAGTAGTTTTTGTATATATGTAACTAGTCTGCCCAACTTGTTTTAGGTGTAACAAATAAATAAAAACGGTAAAAGGCAAAAAAGATAAGAAAAATTGTATAAGATAATTATAATTGTATATTTTATTATTGTACAAGTAAAATATAATTAATAAGTATGATTCTACAACTATCCATTTAAAATGTTCATGAACAATCTTCTCTTCTGCTGAAAAAAACACAAAACGACAAAATAAAGATAAATTATCATTTTTATATATTTTTATTAACCTATACTGTCCCCTACTTTGTGAATACAAGAAAGAAGAAAAGGCCAAGCAGTCAAGAAAGAGTCGAGGTCGTCGTGCCAGCGTTTCTTTGGCCTGCCTCGGTGTCGACACCCGTCTTCAGGCATCCACTGCGTGACAACCCTGGCCCATCTGTCCTGATGCATCCTGTAGGTGTAGCCCGGGCAGTCCCATTTCATCCTCGCGGTCTTATTACCAACATCGGCGATGTCTGTCTTCGAGCGTATTACTGTGATGCAAATTCGATCCGTTAGTTTTATTTTCAAAATGCTACTACGCACCATCGCTCTTTGGGTAACCTTAAGTTTGGACTTCTGAGCTTCGGTCAAACACCAAGTCTGAGCGCCATAGGTTAGGAGAGGCCGGGAGGGTTGTGGAAGTAAAGGCTGAGCCGGTTTCCCATGGCCCTCCCAACACGGCGATGTGGGAACACCGCTGAGTTTTAGTGGGTATAATGTCGGTGTAATTCCGACAGGAGTCCCACATACCCCGTCTCGTCCCCCGCGAGCGTCCCCATGCGTAATGCATTTCTTAGCGATAAAAAAAAGGTAGGATACACATATCGACGAGCTAACGCTAAAGATGTATTGGAACTATTGGAAGGTCACCCGCCTTCATGGAACAGTAGCTTAACCAGCCATTTTCGACACAACGGTCGATTCCTTTGTCATATTGCATAAAGGTCGTAGCACATTTATCAAATCGGAAAGAGATCGTAGCCGTATCGCCTTTCGCGTCGCCGTCAAACAGTCGTCAACCTTACGTAAGCACGTAACCAAAGCGGATCAGAAGCTCCGATACGTCGACTCGGCTACGGCTAGGCGACGCCGCGCTTACGGCTCGCCGACCGCTGGTTGACGGCTAGTCATTGATTCTATGTCACACCTCTTGAATGGGGACGATCCACTGTGCGCGGGAGGGGCGTGGACGAAGAGACGTAAGCTAGGGTACGGAGAGCCGTAAGCTAGGCTACGGAGAACTGTAAGCGCGGGAACTGCAAGTCGACCACGCACCGCAACGCGGTTGTGAGCTTGTCCCGAGGCGAGGCGATTACGTTACGATTCCGATTAGTGTGCGTTGCAGTATAAAAGGGAGTTTCATACAAATAATACTGAACGGCTCGAGTTGATACGGTGACGATCCCTTTCCGATTTGATACGTGTGCTACGACCTTTATTCATAAACAAAGTAAATAAAAACACGATCAAATCTTTAAAAAAGTACTCGTTTTGTTGCCATTTGACACTTCTTAATGCTACCGTCCAACCTACTCGCAATAAAATCGAGCAAGACAAAAAAGTAAAGACTGAATAAAAACTCTTTCATGAATTATTCATTTTTGAAATAAATTATTTTATTGATCGACATACTCAAACGCAGAGCGTGGTTGTGTAAGTTTTCTTTTGACTTCGCCGCTCTTCAATCTGTATGTCAATGGGCTGATTGAGGCGCTCAGCAGAGAGCGTTCTGGCTGTTACATTGACGGGTTATGTGTTAACAACATTAGTTATGCCGATGATATGGCGCTGCTGAGCGCTTCGGTTTGTGGTCTGAGGAGGTTGGTGACCATCTGTGAAGAATATGCTTTATTTCATGGATTGGTCTACAACATTAAAAGTGAAGTCATGGTCTTTGGGGTCAGCGATCGTTGTTTAGATCTGATGCCTCCGGTCAAGTTGAATAGAATATCACTAGTGAGAGTATTATAAGTCAAAATACTTGGTACGTCTTTTGACCGCTGACCTCAGAGATGATGAAGACATTGAAAGAGAAAGGAGGGTTCTGTCGGTGAGAGCTAATATGATCGCTCGCAGGTTTTCACGTTGCTCTAGAGTAGTGAAAATAACTTTATTTCGTGCATATGGCACATCATTTTACACGTGCAGCCAGGTAGATTACATTCAAAAATCGTACAGCGCCCTTCGAATTCAATACAACAATGCGTTCCGGGTATATCAATACCCCCCCAGGCCCCATCAGGGGCTATTCCGGTTCTGTGGCGCATCAGAGATGTTTGCTGATACTCGTGTCGATTGTTTCTACTCTACGATGCGAAAAAGATGCGCCTCCCTTGTGCGCCGGGTGCGGGACGGCCCCAACATTATACTGCAGTGTATCGCGACCAGACTGGACTGCTTGTGTGTGAATCGCTGTTGCAAGCTTTCCACATCGGTGTTGAGCTTGTACTCGTAACAAGGATTCTCTAAACTTTAAGGCAGTGTTACGTTTAAGGCTCGTACAGACTCGTGCGATATCGCGGCCGCGACAGGCACTGACAAAGAAATTGTGCTACTAGTGTCGCGTCGTGCCCGCGATATCGCGTAAGTCTGTACGAGCCTTTTGTGTGCAGGTTAAATTTACTAACATAATTGTTAAGAATTATTGTTACTAACGTATTGATTGAGTCCGTTGTTACTTGTTTATCTACACTTCTACATCTACACTTCTACACTAATATTATAAAGAGGAAAGATTTGTACCTATTTTTGTATGTTTGTAATGAATAGGCTCAAAAAGTACTGGGCCGATTTAAAAAATTCTTTCACCAATAGAATGCTACATTCTTCCAATTTGACATAGGCTACATTTCATTTTGAAAAAATTAGGGATCCTTGGTAAAATTTGAACAATGTAACCGAAGGTGTAGAAAAATGAGTCTTAAAATGATAATTGTCTACCCCGTGCGAAGCCGGGACGGGCTGCTAGTTAAATATAAATAAGTAAAATTACTTCCGACTTCAAAACGGAGGAGATTCGTAATTCATCTGTTCCGTGTAGCTCTATCTAATACGAGTTTAGGCTTCCCTAGTTGTACGAAGAGTCTTAACAATTTCGTGATGACCGTCTGTCATATTTGTCTGTCTGTCTGTCTCTTTGTCCATCTGTCCCAACCTCGTAAAATCTAGATTTTAACCAATTTGCACGGCTCAGCGTTCCTTACAGTGAGTCAACGCGAGCGTTTTTGCAGAGCCTTCATGTAAAGTTGGTGGAGCTTATCACTGAAACAAATGCACTTCAATCAAGTGACTTTTTAGCTTGATTGACGATATCTTGTTTAGATTAATTAAAATCTTAGTTAAGTTGATCATCACGACATGATTGCAGCAATACTAGTTCAAATGATTGAACGCTCAAACAAGTTTCTCGATTACCCTTAACATGACTAAAAACTAAAAATTACTGTAACAAAGTAAGTTAGTTGTGTCAGTCAAGCATTTTGATTACTTCATTAAAGATTATTGAAACTTTAATCTAATAATCTTGGTTGGAGTAACTATGTTTTGACTTGATTGCTGCAAATAGGTTAAGTGATAACTCCAATCAAGATCCCGTTTCAAATCTCAATCAAATAAAAGTAGTAGCTGTGATTATTGTGCTTGATAGGCTCAGATGCAAACAGGTTACTTAGTCAATCGAAACAAAATCTTGATTGTGGCAACTACTTTTTTAGAGTTCCGTACCTCAAAAGGAAAAAACGGAACCCTTATAGGATCACTCGTGTGTCTGTCTGTCTGTCTGTCCGTCTGTCACAGCCAATTTGCTCCGAATTTAATGGACCGATTATGTTGAAATTTGGTACACATATCAATTTGAGTGACCCAAACACGAACGTGAACCGTAAATAAATGAATTTAGAATATTGGGGTCAGTTTCGGGGGGCAAACAAGAAAATTAAAAAATAAAGTTTTACAAACTGTACCGTGTGACATATCAAAGGTCTTACTGTGTGGGTCTCAAATATATTTTTTTAATAATTTTAAAAGAAATTGTTTTAAAGTTATAAGTGAAAATATACGAAAATTTACCATTCCCCCCCTTATCTCCGAAACTACTGACCCTAAAATTTTGAAAAAAATACAGAAAATAGTTCTATACTTATAGATTACAGGAAAATCCATAAGAAGTCTATGGTCTTAAAATAACATGGTAAATCTCTCGATATTATGCGTACAAACTTACATTTGCAGTTGGAATGTGTGGGAGAACATGTTTTTCAATTACTATGTTTAGTTTGTTCTTGGGATACCTAATTTTTTGCTACTATTCGTTCGACTTAAGAGTCCATGATAGGTACCTCAACTTATATTCAATCTTTATCTCTCTTACACTACTGCTCGCGGACTGAGTGGCGTCTTTGATGGCAGGGACCGTCGAAAGTTTAGGTAATTTCAGTTTACGGTGAAAAAACATGTAATAAAAAAAACACACACATTGTATCTGCTTTATATTTAATTCAGTTATTATGCATGTTTCATGATCTAATGTGAAGTCTTTGTATTTTAATACTAGTGGTTTATTGTTCGGTTTGTAGGTAACTTTGTTTTTTTTTTTTCTATAGTCGAAATTTTATGGAATATAATTAATGCTATAACGGAGGATAATAATAAGCAACTTTAAGTAGGTGAGGGATCCGTCACTTGTCGTACCTTCTGCGCTTAGTACCTAAATACAGGTTTTTTTTTTTTTTTTTGTAGATGGTATCTTAGAGTGTAACCACGAGGGGTTCGGACTCTTTAACCAGGCTATCCTGTGGTGCCTTAAGCTCCTAAAAGAAATTTAAGGCCTCCAGCCAGGGCATACTTGTAAACTACTATCCGACTGCACGCTAAGGGCACCCCCTGTGGGGTACGAACCTCGGTTTAGGGCAGAGTCAGCGGGGGGAGGGTGGCAAGGGACCGTCGGTGGCTGGATAAAATCAGTGTTTTGATTATTATCAGGGGGATTTTGGATTACATGCTGCTCAGCTAAAGCGCGTGCTGGCGCTTCGTTTGAAAGCAAGGGTCGGGGACATACAGCTCGACGCACAGAGTACTTTATACAATCTCAGTGGACACCTCTAGAAACTTCAACATACACTGTGAAGAAATGGAAGTCGTCAAACTTAAAAGTACATCGGTCTCAATTTCCAGTAGTACCAGCTGAAGGAATGACGATTCATAAATCTCAAGGCTCCACTATGGAAAAAGTAGTTGTTCATATAAGTAGAAACGTAAAGACGTACGTAAATACGTAGCCTGCTCTCGAGCTACATCAGCTAGTGGCCTTTATTTGGTTACATCAGATGGTGATTTGAACCCCCCCGCAAAGGTATCAGAAACAAGTCCAGTTTATTTGGAAATGATAAGACTGATGGAAAATAAATTGATACCCCAGTTTGAATTTTTGCAGTCACCAGGAGACGAAATTCAAATTATCTTTCACAATGTACAATCATTACGAAAACATTTACTAGATGTAAGAGCTGATTGTATTATCATTTCATCTCATATAACCTTATTTCTGGAAACTTGGGGTTCCCGAAGCGCCAATTTTGTGCTGGAAGGTTTTGAGCAGGTGTGCAGAATAGACGGCCCTAATGTATCGAATGCAAACCCGGGATGGGGCGCTATAGCATATATAAATTATAAATACGTCAATGACTTAGATAATTGCTCCAAGAAAGGTTTATTTGTAGATAGTCCAGGGGGTGGGCATTGTGAATGCCTCCAGTTCAAAGCATTTGGTGTTCAATTCTTAACTGTATATAAATCACCAAAATGCCTTCCGAAAATTGCTGTCGAATGCATTAAGAGTTTTATCAGTGCACACGAAAATATTATCGTAGCAGGAGACTTCAATATTAATTTTAAGGACAAATAAAAAAATGAAATATTAGAATACCTTCTATCACTCGGTCTTAGTCCACGTATTCAAGAATATACGACAAAACAAAATACAATGATAGACAACATTTTCAGCAATTTCCCTCTACAGTCCGGTACCATACATACTTTTTTTAGTTACCACAAACAAATTTGGGTCAGATTTAAAAAAACATGGTAGATAAAATATTCATCGTACGGAACCCTCTCCACGCGAGTTCAACTCGCCCTTGACCGGTTTTTTCTTCAGTGTATTTCCAAAGCTCCGGCTTTATATAAATAGGACTATCATTTTCTGATTTCGAATGTTATTGATCTGAAAATAGTTTCTTTTAAACGACATAGGTTGGCGTATACATTGAAGATAGCGGGTATTTAAAGTAAAATCCAAAATCATAGGATTTCTTTTTATGTTTTTTGGGGTGCTGATACCAAAACTAAAAATATAAGAAGGCGGCTTTTACAAATTATGTATTCTTTGTCATGGGTGTAAACATGGTTTTAGAGAGTGCTGAAATCAAATTGACCAATGCTTTTATTTTTACGCAATTATTTCTCAAAAATATAAACAAATCAAAAATAATTTTCGAAATTAATTTTATTTTTGACTAGCTTCTGCCCGCGACTTCGTTCGCGTGGAAGTCGTAAAACACCATAATATAATACTAAAATACCAGCCACATTTTAATAAAACTTCCCTGAACACTAGGTTTATAGTTTTGGTCACAGCAGTCAAAATATACAGAGAGTCAGGACTGGTGACGCGGGAGCAAGCGACGTACAGTTCTGTGTTCTATGGTAAAGGGTTTGGTTTCCGCACTTAGTCCTTCAGGTGGACCATTGTACCATGGCCATGGCGGCCATCAGTGGTTATTCCAACTAACCCACCTCCCTCCAGAAGTTAATTACGTCTCCCGGTATGTTTAGAACATCTGTGAAAGATCAGGGTGCCCCGAGGGTCTCTGTTCTAATCTGGGTGACGCCTGTGCATTCAAAGAGCACATGCGCGACGGTTTCCTCAGCCTCCATGCAAGCTCTGCACAAAGGATTGTTCGATATGTCTATTGTGTGGAATTGTTTGTTTAGCGTGCAGTGTCCCGTTATGGTCCATGGTACGGAGCGAGAGTGCATGGGAGGCCGTCACCTCCTTCTGCGAAGCAGTAATGCTAGCGAAGGAGGAGGCGGAACGCGTGAGGGAGAGGTAGTCTGTGCGCCCTCACGCCCCTAGTCGCCGCAGAAGACGCCCTGGGCGGCGGGAATCAATTGGCGATTCCCGGCCACCGTAGGCGCGGGCTTGCGGACGGCGAGCAATGGGCAGCTCGCCGTCTGGTAAGGACCAGGCCTAGGTTGACGGCGCATTGTTTTCTACGCGTGCCACAAATAGATGTCAGCACGAACTGTGTCGGAGTCCGCTAGGACCAATGCCTGCCAGGGTTGCGGGTTTTTCCGAAAGGGATACCGTGGCCTTGGCACAAAGGTAACTGAAGTAACACAGGTGGGTTTTAGTCAGTAATAGTCTGACACGCCCTCCCGCTCCCCCCAGAGCGGGAGAAGTTATTTGAGAATTTCCCACACAAAAAAAAAACTCCTATAAAGTTCTTCGAACTATCACAATTACAGTAACAAAATGTAAAAGAACCGGTCAAGGGCGAGTCGGACTCACGCACCGAGGGTTCCGTACCATCATAATTGTATAGCTTTATTCGTATTAGTACCTAAATAGTTATATGCTCAGAAAAAAACTACAGCTTACTGTGCTTAACCCAAAGCAATCTGCGAGTCGGTAGGAAGGAGGACATTTTGGTTGTGAACCGTGAAATGTTTTTAAATTTTCATCGGCGAGGTCAATATTCATCAGAGAATTTTAACAATGCGGTGTACAATATTGCAGTTTTAGGTCAGCGCCATCTCTTGACCGATAAACTAGAAGCATAAATACATAAACTTATTATTATAAAGTTTTTTCATAACCTCTTGGGGTTATCCCCGACAGGGTCGGTGTTTATTTCGTACAAAATTACAATGCTGAGAAGTTAATCAGTTAGGTAATCCATACTAATCCATACTATCCATACTAATATTATAAATGTGAAAGTAACTCTGTCTGTCTGTCTGTCTGTATGTTACGTTTTCACGCCTAAACCGCTGAACCGATTGTCATGAAATTTGGCAGAGATATAGCCTGGGATATGGAGAAGGACATAGGCTACTTTTTTACGCGATAACCGACATCCACGCGAGCGGAACCACGGGCAAAATCTAGTACTTTATAAACATTACTTAGGTATTATTTAAATAAATTACTGAACTAAGTTTAAATTTTACCATCATCTTTTACACCTAATTAAGTTTATTTTCAAATAACCGTTTCTAAAACCTGGTTTTGGAAAAGAAAATTTCGGGCGTTTAAAGTACAATAACTTTAAAAAACTCAAGATTTATTATTCAGCTGTTTGGGCTGTGCGAATGGAAATGAAATGAAATGAAATTCTGTAAATAGGATATCGGAATCACTTTTACACGTCATATTAAAAAATAAAAATATTACACATAAATTCAAATGTTTATTGCTCAACACAGTACATAATCATACATTGTCAAGCGAATGTGCAGTCCACTGTGTTGCACCAATTCAGGCATGCAAAATTATAATTAAAATTATAAGCACCATTAAAATTATACCATTTCATAAATTCACACTAATAAGTTATACAATAATTTCAAAATAGTACTATACACAATGTCATAAATTCAAATCAATAAGCATGTAATTTCAGAATATAATTATAATGTCATGATAACTAAGTAATGTCTAATACTGTCCACACTATTAATTTACAATACAAATAAGAATAATTTTAATAAAAATAAATCGGACTCCAGTCTTCACCATAATTATATGTAGGTATTAAATAAACATACACACGCCACATAAACTCACGCCTTGAAATAGTATTGGAAATATGTTGTACCAAAACGGATGTTGGTACATTGGAGGGCAAGCTCAGTTTTCGATACGTGTTTTGTGGAATATGATTAACTGTGCTTGCTCGCGGGGAGATCGTTAGACCATCCAAGCATAAAGTGCGTCACTCACCTGGTAGCCTCCTGTGGCTCTTCGAGGGAATCTTGTCCTGATATGGCACGTGGCTGGCGTTGCACGACGACCGGCCGTGGTCCGACTATCCACTCACAAATTGGTGCACCAAAGTCTGTACTGCACTATATGAGCCTTCAGGAATTAAACCAGTCCAGAAAGAAGCTGTTTAGCGACAATTAACCCTCATCCAAGGATTTTAACCGGGAGCGCGCACTTAGGCAACTGCAATTGTTGCCATCTTGGATTCGACTCGTTTCTCATTCGTTCGAAAGCACAGTGCGCGCATAGATAAAAAATGTATGGTTACGGAACATTCCGCCCACCAAAATGCGTAGTATTTTCACTACGCTGAAAGAGCGGAGTTACCCGAGAACAACGGATAAAAACGAATGAAAAGCTGATGTGATCGATTGACATCAACACTAATTGAAGTTAACACTAACCTAAACTAAACTAGAATCTAATGAATTGAAGTTACGGTAAACGGTTTGTCTAGTCAGTCTGAGTTGGCAGAGGGCACAACTTCACAAGAGGTCTCGTAAGAAGTGATCCATATGCCATACGCACGGTGGCCACACGTACCACGCCGTCAGGACCCGGATGTAATTCCGTGACCCGAGCAAGAGGCCAATGCAGCGGCATAGTGTTTTCGTTTTTTATGACCACGATTGAATCTACTGCTAACGGTTTGCAATGCTTAGTCCAATTTGCTCGCTGAGTCAACGATTGCAGATATTCGACCTTCCAGCGTTTCCAAAAGTCTTGTTGGAATCGCTGGATGAGTTGCCATCTTCCTAACCGAGTAAGATTAATGCACGATAAATCTTCATCAGGGACTGAAGTAAGCGGCTCTAAAGTTAGGAAATGACCCGGAGTCAATACGTTTAAGTCATTGGGATCTGAGCTCAGCGAGTAAAGAGGGCGCGAGTTCAGCACAGATTCGATTTGTACAAACAAAGTTGTCATCTCTTCGAACGTTAATGTCTGATCACCGATAATACGATAAAGATGGGATTTAACTGCCTTTATTTGTATTTCCCAGAGACCGCCAAAATGACTACTAGCCGGAGCATTGAATTTAAATGTTATGTTTTCGATATTAGATGCATCCTTCATGTACTCATTTAGTTGGTTGCAAGCGCCTACAAAGTTGGTTCCACAATCTGAATGGATAACGCTTACACGACCCCGTCTGCCAACAAACCGGCGGAGCGCTGCTATGAAAGCATCCGAAGTTAAGTCAGAGGCGACTTCCAAATGGACTGCTTTCGTTGTGAAGCACACAAACAAGCAAAGGTAAGCTTTACTTATTTTAGCTCCTCGATGTCGTCCTAACTTAATGCGAAAAGGTCCGCCATAGTCGACACCGACGATTGAAAATGGCTTGCCTTGGTTGATGCGAGTCGCTGGTAGATCGCTCATAAAGGGTTCCAGCGGTGTAGGGCGCGTACGGAAACATCGTAAGCACTTAGACAAACAATGACGGATTGCGCGTTTTGGTGATAATATCCAAAATTGCTGTGTCAAAAGATACTGCATTGAATTTATACCGGGATGACAGTTTTCACGATGAAGTGCTTCGATGATCATGAACGTTAGTTTAGAATCCTTAGGTAGCAGCGCAGGATGTTTATGCTCATACTCGAGCCCAGAACGAGATAGGCGACCGCCCACCCTAAGAATTCCCGATTTATCTAAGAAAGGGTTAAGTTTTTGCATAGGTTTTGAAAGAGGTTTTGAGTCTTTCAAACGAGTTATTTCCTCATCAAAATGCAATGATTGTACTCTGCGTACGAAATTCAATAAAGCGTTATGAAGCTCTGTTCGATTTAAATGATGGTCAGAACTTCGCGAAGATTTTTTACGAGCGCATTCTACAAAACGAATGCAATACGCGAGTACTCGTTGTGCTTTACGAATTGATGAGAAACTTTCGAGTAAAGAATCAATGACATTGGTATCGTTATGAACAAACAGAGAAACCGCGCGCTCTTCAGATAATACATCAGCTTCATTAACATTGTGACTGTTGTTTGGCCAAGTGTTAGAAGGTTGAGCGAGCCAACAGGGCCCCGCCCACCATAACGAATTGTTGACTAACTCAGCAGGATAAAGACCTCGAGAGGCAATGTCAGCTGGATTATCCGAACTGGAGACATGGTTCCAGCGAGCTTCAGGAATAGTATCCTGGATATGACTCACTCGGTTGGCGACAAAAGTCTTCCTACGTGACGAGTAAGCTCGAATCCACGATAATGCCACCATTGAATCTGACCACGCACAAGTGTCAGCTATGGGGAAAATTGGTGAATAGGTTTCTCTAACGAACTTCAGAAGATCTGCCAGGAGGACTGCCGCGCACAATTCGAGACGAGGTAACGATATCCTTTTTACAAGTGCTACGCGAGATTTTGAAGACAGAAAGAAGACAGATACACTACCATCGCCGCAAGTGACACGTAAGTAGATTACAGCTCCATAACCTGACTCGGAACTATCAGCAAAGCCATGTAGTTCACATGATTTCATATCTTTTACAGAAATGCAGCGAGGGATCTCCAAGGACTTGATGACAGGTAACTGTTCAGTATAACAACGCCATTGTTCGACGATTTCACACGGCGGAGAATCGTCCCAATTAATACCTAACATCCACAACTTCTGAACTAAGCACTTAGCTAAGAGAGTTATAGGAGTTAGGAAACCCAAGGGGTCATAAATACGTGCGAGTTCACTTAGAATCGCACGCTTTGTGCATTGGCGATCGATAGGTTTGACCTCAAACAAGAATTTGTCTCTCCTGGGACACCACTTCAGGCCCAAGATCTTCAGGGTGCTCGACTTTTCGATATCCATAGACACAAAGTCAGTGAGACAGTGTTCCGGAGGTATATCAGCAAGCACCTCTGGTCTATTGCTAGCCCACTTACGCAGCTCAAACTGACCTCTCTTTATGAGTTGGATGACCTGGGTTTTGACTTGGATGGCTGTCTGGATATCAGAACCGCCACTCGCGATATCGTCAACGAATGTATCAGAAGTCATCACTTCGCGAGCGAGAGGTAAGTCAGTTTCATCTTCTACAAGTTGTTTGAGAGTGCGGCAAGCAAGAAAAGGAGACGATGATACCCCATAAGTTATGGTATTTAATCGATACTTTTGAATCGGGTCCGTTGATTTAAATCGCCAAAATATTCTTTGGAAATCTCGATCGTTAATTGACATAGTAATATTTCTAAACATTTGACGAATATCGGCTGTAAATACAACAAAATGTGTTCGGAAGCGAAGAAGGATCTCGGCAATGTTAGCCTGCAGTTTAGGACCTACGAGTAAAGCTTCATTCAACGACACACCACGAGCGTCTTTCGCAGAAGCGTCGAAGACCACTCTTAGCTTTGTCGTTGCGCTGTCAGGTCGCAAAACGCAGTGATGAGGTATGTAATAACAACCCTGGTTGATTTCCTTTGAAGGAACTAGACTCATGTGACCACTTTCTAAATAGTCATACATGAAGTCGCAGTATTGTTCGTATAAAGCCTCATTTGCCGCTAACTTGCGTTCTAATGATTTAAAACGACGTAACGCAGATTCTCGCGATCCAGGAAAAGTTAGATTCATGTCTTTATCTTTGAAAGGCAAGGTAACGGTATACCTCCCTGACGCATCGCGGGAATGTTCGGTAACGAATTTCTGTTCACAGAGTTCTTCGTCCGGTGTTAACTTTGAAGACTGAGGAATGTTGTCCATTTCCCAGAACTTCTTAACCTGCTCATTGAGAAGATTATCGTTTGAGACGAAGAACGACTTTGGCAGTTCGTGATTATCACTGCAACTGACGTTTCCTAGTAGGATCCAGCCGAACACAGTGTTGATTGCAGATGGTTGCTGCAATCCTCCACTAACACTACCTGGTAACAGGAGTGAAGGGAAGACCTCAGCACCGAGAAGAACATCGATTTGACCAGGTAAGTGACAATCAGGATCCGCTAGGTTAAGATTTCGAATATGATGCCACGCAGATTTGTTCAGCTTAACGACTGGCATATTGCCGCAGATCTTAGGTAATGTTAACGCTTCAATACTAAACAAATCGTTGTCGTGGACACCTACGCTTAAGCGGGTTGTACCACTCGCGGATGTTGAAGCATGACCTAGGCCATGAATCCTACGAGTTGACTGCGTTCGTTGGAGACCTAAACGCTCAGTAGCACGTTCAGTTATGAAGTGGGCCTGACTCCCGGAATCAATCAGCGCACGAAAAGTCTGATAACGACCTGATGAATCACGAATTTCGATATTAGCTGTGGACAGCAGAACCATGGAACGATCACCGATATTGGTAAGTACACTGACCTGCGCGGTAGTGGCCTTTTCGGTATTATCGGTTTTCGAAACATCTAGATCTTGATGTAGCAAGGTGTGATGTCGTTGACGACACACTAGACACGTAAACATTGATTTACAGTTTTTGAGGCCATGTGATGGCTTCAAACAGTTGAAGCACCAATGATTGGCCTTCACATAGTCAAGTCGTTCCTGAACAGATTTGTCAGTAAACGATTTGCACTTATTAATGGAATGGTCTTCCCCACAGAACGGACACTTGTACTTTCGAGGTTCAGTTGGTGGCACAAGAGCAGTTCGTGAAGAACGCGACGATATTGACGACGATGGTGCAGTTGCGTTCGATGTGGTTAAATTCGATGATGAGGGCGCAACTACAAGAGGTTTGTCAACTACTGTATTCGATAGAAATGTCGAAGTATGTTTTTTACTTACGACCGCGGCGTTAGAATTCCGTAAACCACTCGGCTTATGTGGTTTTTCGTTGGCACGGTTATCACGACCACTTTCAGAGAAGTGTGCGTCGCGAACCGAAGCCTCGCATCTGGTGTACAGAAAATCATTGAGATCATTGTACTTTGGAAACTCATGAGAAGCAGTAACTCGTTCAAAAGCACAACGCAATTTTGAATCCATTTTCGATAGTAAAAGGTAACAGATTACAAAATCCCACTGATCCGTCGGTAGCCCTTGCCGTTTGAGAATCGATAGATTTTCGTTGAAAGAATCAAGGACACGTCGTAAATCAATGGGTGAGTTGGCCTTCAGGTTAACGTTCAAGATTTCCTTCCAGCAAGTAAAGGCAAGTTCCCGCTTGTCTTTATACCGCGCAACCAATGCAGAGTATGCTTCGTGGTAGTATAAGCTCGTCACAGGAAAGGTTCTTATAAGTGCTAATGCATCACCAGTGAGAGTCGAGACGAGGTAGTGCATGCGCTCCGTATCCGAAAGTGAACCATTCTCGTGAATCAGCGAGGTGAAGATATCGAAGAATTCGGGCCACAACTTTATGTTACCACTGAATTGCGGTAAGTTAATTTTAGGTAATTTTACTTTGAGTACACTCGACGACTCATTATGAGATTTATTTGGCTCATCGTTATATTCTTTAGGCTCATCGACTTTCGTTAAGCGTCGGTGTATCGCTAAAATCTCATAATATCGTTCGTCGAAGTCTGATCTGATACTGTCTTGTTCCGTTTGTTGTTCATCTGTAAGTTCGCATATGCTAAGTATGTCATCATGGGCTTCTTCAAAGTTATTTACTATTTTAGTTAAGTCTGAGTAATGTGCCAAAAATTTACTTAAATCACATTCATTATTTTCCGCTAAACAAGCGACTTCAAGCGTCTTAGATAACCTATTGGACGCTAAAGTACGTTTTCTACGCAATACCGGTAAGTCACGTTCAGTTGGGTATTCGGCTTCAACCGATTTACCTTTAACACTCAATCTGCGTAATGACTTTTTAGAATAATAAGGCATTTTGTTTATTATAATAAGCCTTAATAACGTTAAAATAATATATATTTAACAATAAGATTCTATAATGAACAAGTAATGGCACCGTTAAGTTCAACTAAATAACAATAAAAAAATGTAAACAACCGTTTCAAATTGAATAGAACGGAACACGGTACGTCAACTGTTTTATTGCAGTTCATTCATTCGATCACTACAACGCAACGCTAATGGTGATTTAATATTGTCGTTGAGTAGAAAGAAAAGAAACGATAAACAAAATTCAATTTGTCTATGGTTCAATTCAATTTCAAATCGTAGAACAAAGAACTATTTGAACTAATATGGCGGCGATTGAAAATATCAAATCATTCAAAAATGGAAGGTTGGTAAAAATAACTAGGCGAACCAGAAGTTTAAATGTTCTAAGTATGGTTAGTTGCGGTTGTCTACGTTTCGATTCGATGCCATATCAACTTGTATGACAATTTCGATAGAATATAACAACGAAATACGTGTAGCCACACGAGTTTATAGCAAATGAACAAGAATGCATCGGACATACAAAGAATTTATCGATGATAAAATTTTGAAAAGATCGATGTACGTTTGAAAATGCACTTTTTTGTTTTTCAACGATTAACGAATTAAACTAGTGTAATGTATAGCAATCGACCCAAAACGAATACGTATTGCCTAAAAGTGGGAAATAGTTGAGGGTAAGTGGGAAAAAAAATGATTTTAATTTCTTTGCGCTGAATGTTGAAAATTACCTAAGATTTTACGAGAACTTTACTGTTAACGGGTAAACGAATGTATATTATCGAATTATATCCGTTGTTCCCTGGTTTCGGCACCAAAAAATGTACCAAAACGGATGTTGGTACATTGGAGGGCAAGCTCAGTTTTCGATACGTGTTTTGTGGAATATGATTAACTGTGCTTGCTCGCGGGGAGATCGTTAGACCATCCAAGCATAAAGTGCGTCACTCACCTGGTAGCCTCCTGTGGCTCTTCGAGGGAATCTTGTCCTGATATGGCACGTGGCTGGCGTTGCACGACGACCGGCCGTGGTCCGACTATCCACTCACAAATTGGTGCACCAAAGTCTGTACTGCACTATATGAGCCTTCAGGAATTAAACCAGTCCAGAAAGAAGCCGTTTAGCGACAATTAACCCTCATCCAAGGATTTTAACCGGGAGCGCGCACTTAGGCAACTGCAATTGTTGCCATCTTGGATTCGACTCGTTTCTCATTCGTTCGAAAGCACAGTGCGCGCATAGATAAAAAATGTATGGTTACGGAACAATGTCGTTATGCATGAAAAGTGACTATGGCTAATTCATTTTGCAGATGGACAAAGAGAGCAAACATTTTTCCGGGAGGACTACAGTTATATAGAACCACTAGAGAGTTTCTATAAGATACACTCGACGCGACAGAATTGGGCTGATGTCAAGCGAATCTGTGCTCTGGAAGGGGCTAGCTTGTACTACCCAGATAACGATAACGAGGCCCACGTTGTGCTCTCGTTTTGGAATACTACCCAGCCACACATTCAGTCGGTGTATGTGGGGATATCAGATATAATGGTTGAAGGATTATTTGAGACTATTGACGGTACGTACGTAACTCTAGTTTTAGGAATTGAATTAAAATGAAAGAATAGTCAGGAGGTTAATGGTTGAATAAAAGAAATCTTTTTAATCAAATTAATAATTAAGTTACAAAAATACAAAATTGAGGAGTTATTAATTAAGTGAACAAAATAAAGGGGAATTAATAGTAAAGCGCGCGCCGCCGGGTTCGGGGGAATGAGCCCGTGATCACACAGGGCGTCGTCTTATATGGACTAGAACTCGATGACGTCATATTCCGGGCTGGCCGGAGGGGTATAGGTTGCGGATGCAGCTAACACGGCCTCTCCTGACGTGCCAGCGTCCTCGCAGGCCTCGCCAACCCTCGGAGACTCTTCAGCGGGAGCTACCTCCAACTCGCCATTTCTGGGTGTTTCCGACGAGGTGCTCGGCTGTAGACTTACTTCATCCACCTCTTCATCAGAACCTGCACGTTTAAAATCAAGAGTGAGCATCTAAATGTTAAATATGACAGCAGATAACTGATGATTGTTTTAATGTGCTATTTCCTGGATAAATGAGTTTATTCGATCAAATGCTAATCAGACGTAAATTGTTTTAGGTAAGGTCTAGATACACCTTGATAACGATCACCTACTCGCTGTACGTAACACATTTGCCATTCGAACTCAAAACCTCATTAAGGTCATCAATGAGCACACTTGCCATAATACCAACCAAAACCTTATGCTGCAGCAATGGGCTTACATGGTATACATAAATGACAAAGCTTGTCCTCGGGATTTACACAGTACTTTGCCAGTCACGCCCCGAATGTCATACTGACACGGGTACTTTCTGGGTCACGAATGTTACCCATTGGTAGGAACAAAGCTAAAGCCGTAGGCTAAAGTTACAGCTACAGTAATTAGGTACTCGTTATTGTGGTGACTTTTCATGTCTGAAAAACCTAAAGATCAAACATTCAATTAAGTTCTTAGAAACATAATCTTGGATCAAACATACTAAACAAACAAATGAATAGCTCTAAAATTGTGAAATTATGAACAGCATGCTGCACAATAATTAACCGACCCGGAGTTCACTTTGACGCTTGCCGCATAGCATAAGTGCCGCGGGCCCGTGCGTCGTCGTATTACGAGTAAGTTGCGTTTCTTATACTCGTAACAATACAAGTCTGTTTAGCATTTAACTACAATCGTCTATCAGTAAACGATATTTGTTATTGTCAACAAAGGGACAAAAACGTACTTGTGACAAAAGTGGATGGGAAAATCAACACATGAACAGTACTTTTTTGTTTTACACTCGAGCTTACATTCGAAGAATGTAGTACAGCACTCGGGCGTCCATTCACCATGCCATGGCAACATGTATTCGGCGGCAGCATGTGTGGTTTTGCCATATGAGCCCGCCACCAACTGGAGCTCGTACCGACCATTCGGTAGGACTTTAGTGATACGATACGATCCACGTATATCACTGTCCAGCTTGCCAATCGATTGTGATCTTTTTATCACATAAGCCAAGTCCTTCACAGCGAATGTTTTTGGTGCTGAAGGATTTTTATTTACACGCGCATCTTGAGCAGACTGATTTCCCACTAGAAGGGTCTTAGTCCGCTTTAGGGCTGCGATAGGCGCTTTCAAGGTGGCATACTGCGGGATATACCGTCTAAAATACCCGGCAAGGCCGAGTAATTGACGCACTTGTTTAATTGCGTTTGGCGTCGGTGATTTAGTTAAGGCTTCTATTTTATGAGTGCTCGGTCTAACCTGACCATTGCTAATGGTTCTCCCTAGGTACTCAAACTCTGTTGTTAAGAAAAAGCATTTCCGCAGATTCATTGAAAAACCGGACTTTGTTAACGTTTCTAATACCGAATCGAGCAAGGTTAGTCCCTCTTCAACAGTATCGCTTAACAATAAAACGTCATCTATGTAAACAAGTACTTTTCCTGATTCGATGAAGGACTTGAGGGTTTCGGAAATAATGCGTTGATACACTATGGGTGCATTTGCAAGTCCAAAGGGGCATCTTGAGATACTCAAAGTGACCCTCCGGAGTCACGAAGGCAGTTTTATCAATAGAATCGTCACTAATTTTGATTTGATGGAACCGGGTTAACATATCAAGTGCTGTAAAATATTTACATTTATCCAACCTATCTATTTGGTCCTCTATAAGAGGCAATGGGTACCTTTCTTTTATTGTAACATTGTTTAAGCCACGATAATCAACGACCATCCTATTGGTGCCGTCCTTTTTCTTTACCAGAAGAATTGGGCTTGCGTATGAAGATTCCGAATTCCGTATTATGCCTTTGTTTTTTAGATCGTTGACAATTGCGCGCACACACAACTTTTCGTCGTGAGACAACTTGTAAGGGCGATAATTGACAGGGGTCTCGTTTGTTACGCGAATTTTCATATCACCGGTATTTACAGTACTTGCGGCGGTACCGCTAAGAAAATATTCCGAATATTTATTTAAAACACTTTCGAGACGCTGTTTATCATGACCTTGTAAGGGCGTATTAATAGATTCTAAAGTCTGTGAAGTTGAAACCATAATACTGTTTACATATGCACGGTCAGCGCAGATACGCTGGCAATCGCCGGTACGAATGTACGAAATACCGCTGCGATTCAAAACATCGGTACCTATTATCACGGGGGTGCTCAAACAACCACCGGGTACTACATGGAAGTCTACTTCCAAGGTTAAATTGTCGAACTCGATAGGCAAAGTGACGTAGCTATCTGATCTAAACTCATGACCACCTATTCCGCGCAACATCTGAGCATTAGGGTTTCGGCGGCAAGAAAAATGTTTAAGAAGTTCGTTAGATATGAGGGATACAGACGAGCCGCTGTCAATTAAGACGTCCGTAGGTACACCACACAGCACTGCGGGTGTCACGTCACGGCTTGCCGTATCTCCTTCAATTTCACGACAGAAATTGACATTGGATTTATTGCGCGACTCCGATCGCTGTTTAGCAAAACACTTTTCTTCCATATGCCCCGTTTTTTTACAAAAGTTGCACTTAGAGTTTTTCATGTTCGGGAGATTTGAATTGGCATTGGCACTCTGACTATCGCTTGCGACTTTAGAACTCGAAGTACTATTACTCATTTTAAAACGTTTGTGGCACGCGTTGCTCTTACTAGTATGACCAAAAGCGCCGCACGTAAAACACTTCACAGATTTTTTATCAATGTTTTTTGTACCACTACGGCTCATAATACCCCTATTAGAATGAGCATTGACATTGTTTTTGTTCTGAATATTTTCACTGGTTTTACTTGGCATGACATAAATAGATAAAAATTCAACAATTGTTTCGGTAGTTAATTTTGCATTCATAGCTGCAGCACGAATCTGAGGATCCTTAATACCGCGCACAATGATTGCGCACAAAAGTTCACTACTTAGTCCTTTAACGATACGCAATCGCAACATGGATTTGCGCGCGTATTCCGCGTATGTTGAATATTTATCGGACTCAGTGCACATGACGTCATACAGGATATTAGCGACATCGACACGTCGTGGACAGAGTGATTTTAATTGCAATTTAAAAGTAGACCAAGTACGATCCGTTTCGGTCCAATCGCGTAACCAAGAGTGAGATTCACCCTTCAGACACAAACCAATACGGGCCAGACATTCTTTATTGTCCCATCTATTTTGTGATTTAGCGCGGTCAACTTCTTCACACCATGCAATGACGTCATGAACATTAGGGTCGAAATCAGAGACGTAATAATGGTTTGATCTCACCGGGTTTAAGCTCCTTAGCGCATCGATAAGACGCTCCGTGACGTCCCCTGCAGCCGTCGTTGTAGGCGAAGGCGGCAGCGATAGCGCCGGCGCCGGCGCCAGTGGCGTCGGGGCAGGTCGCGAAACAGCAGGAGGGCTGGCCGTGCGCAAAGCCTTTTCATGTGGCTCGGGCACGGACGGGGTAGTCGTGCCGGTGATGGCAGGAATCGGCTGCTGCTCCACGCTCGATCGTGGTTCTGAAATTGTACTTCGCTCCAAGGCAGAGACCCTATTAAGTATTGCGTCCAAGGTAATACTAAGATGAGTTAGGTCGGGCGGCGGTGGCGTGCACTCACGTTTACGTCTTTTTCTGGGACCGGTATTATTCCACATTTTTTTTTTTAATAGTTTAGAGAGTCGAATTCCGCTTCTGATTTTAGGAATTGAATTAAAATGAAAGAATAGTCAGGAGGTTAATGGTTGAATAAAAGAAGTCTTTTTAATCAAATTAATAATTAAGTTACAAAAATACAAAATTGAGGAGTTATTAATTAAGTGAACAAAATAAAGGGGAATTAATAGTAAAGCGCGCGCCGCCGGGTTCGGGGGAATGAGCCCGTGATCACACAGGGCGTCGTCTTATATGGACTAGAACTCGATGACGTCATATTCCGGGCTGGCCGGAGGGGTATAGGTTGGGGATGCAGCTAACACTAGTATTTTGTTCATGTCGTACAATAAAATCTACAGTAAGTAGTTAATTCTTTGTAAATAAATAGTGTAGGTAATTCTTTGTTCTTGTTTGTTTTGTAACCATCTGTTGCGCGGACTTTTGTTACTCAATGAATATTCGTTCGTGAAACGAACAGTTTTGAGTACGTGAATCTTTACACGAAAGACAAATTCTCTCGAAGCTGCTCGCGAACGAATATTGCTTTCGTTGCCCAAAACTAGCGAACTGAAAGCTTGAAAAAAAAAAAAGCTGCCAAGTGCGAGTCGGACTCGCCCATGAAGGGTTCCGTAGCAGCAAGCTCGGTTTACGATTTATGATGTACTAGCTTCTGCCCGCGGCTCCACCCACGTGGATGTCGGTTATCGCGTAAAAAAGTAGCCTATGTCCTTCTCCATATCCCAGGCTATATCTCTGCCAAATTTCATGACGATCGGTTCAGCGGTTTAGACGTGAAAACGTAACATACAGACAGACAGACAGACAGACAGACAGACACACAGACAAACAGACAGATAGACAGACAGACAGAGTTACTTTCACATTTATAATATTAGTATGGATTTAAAAAAAAACTACTTACTAGATCTCGTTCAAACCAATTTTCGGTGGAAGTTTACATGGTAATGTACAACATATATTTTTTTTTAGTTTTATCATTCTCTTATTTTAGAAGTTACGGGGGGGGACACATTTTACCACTTTGGAAGTGTCTCTCGCCCAAACTATTCAGTTTAGAAAAAAATTATATTAGAAACCTCAATATCATTTTTGAAGACCTATCCATAGATACCCCACACGTATGGGTTTAATGAAAAATTATTTTCTTAGTTTCAGTTCTAAGTATGGGGAACCCCCAAAATGTATTGTTTTTGGTCTATTTTTGTGTGAAAGTCTTAATGCGGTTCACAGAATACATCCATTTACCAAGTTTCAACAGTATAGTTCTTATATTTTCGGAAAAAAGTGGCTGTGACGTACGGACGGACAAACAGACAGACATGACGAATCCATAAGGGTTCCGTTTTTTGCCATTTGGCTACGGAACCCTTAAAATCAGGAAGTGCATGCTCGCGGTAGCCACTATACATACTATAATAACTGACACCCCCTTACTACAATGTACACAATGACAAGCTCATTTATACATAGAAAAGAAGTACGTATGGTCTGTTATAAAAGTATCTGATGAAATTGTAAACAAACTATATAATAAACGCTGTATTGTAATACAGCGTTTATTATTTCTTACTAGAATATTCACTCAATCATCAATACAAAAACATATTTTTATTAATATTTCATATTTCTTAGAAAGTCAATCTCTGAAGTGTACTCCAACTGGATGCCTGGTCAGCCGAACGACAATGGCGGCAATGAAGACTGTGTGCGTCTGTTTCAAAAAGGCTATATGAATGATAACATATGTGAAACAAAACGTCACTTTATATGCAAAAAGAGCCTTCTGTCACTAAAGTGGAACCATAGATGCAATATGCCCAATTTAGGTAGGTTTCAATACCCCTGATATATGCTCCACTACATAAATGGGCTATATACACTGGCCTGCAAAAATAAGTATCACACTTTTAAATTGCAGCAATACCAGTTATTATAAAATAAATAACATGTAAAACATACTTGTAAATGTTAATTGAGACTTATGACACTAAGCTGAAAATGGCTATATTTATTGTTTTTTTTTTTTGACTTAAAAATGTTACTATTGTTTCAAAGAAAGCTGATAAAAATTCTATAGTTTAGAAAAAAATTGAAATTTTAAAAGTGTGGTACTTATTTTTGCAGGCCAGTGTAGATGACTTTCTTTCTCCATCGTATCATCTAAAATTAAAGACAAAGACCTATTATGGCCTAAAAGGCCAAGATACGAGTAGGGTAGGTAGGGTTATCGTTGATGAAAATAAGGTACCTATAGGTACTAATATAATAGTATGTATGTATGTACCGTGTGGCACCGGACGTAAAGAATAGCACCACCCCATTTCCTTCCGTGGGTGTCGTAAAAGGCGACTAGGGGACTTACTAGGGAATGGGCAGCAGCGTTCTCTAAACATTTTTAACACCATACTGCGATCGCCACACCGCCTGCTAAGCGTGGCGGTTATGGCAAATTCCTCCCATGGGAGAGGCCTATGTCCAGAAGTGGACATCTTTCGGCTAAAATGATGATGATGGTGATAAGTACTAATCATTTTATCTGGCTACATGCAGTAATTTATCGTGGCTTGACACCGGGGGCGGCAGCTAGCCCACAATAAACATAAATTGGCATTTTCCGTCTATAAACATTGCAAATCGATTTCTAGATCGTTGTCTTTATATGTCACACGGTAACACGTGCCGTGTGACAGAGAAATAATAATAATAATAACTATAATAATAATATTCCTAAGAACTAGGATACAAATAATGTAAGTGAGTAGACGGCTAATACTATGTGAACTCCTGATTTCCAAACTAGTTAACACACCTGTTTCTTGGAAATCAGTGCTCTTCAAAGAAAACGATATCAGTTTTTAACTTAATACTATTACCATACGAAAACTAAAATCCCTCGCCCTAGGCCGACAGACAGCAAGGGCCAACATACATTGCGGAATCATGTTGTTTTTGATGTATGATGATTGTTTTTATTGATACTCTCCTTTTCCAGGAACACCGATGAATATAGACGGTGAAGCTTGGTTCGACAACTATCAGCCTGAAGGAGGTAACCGTAATCAGTGCGGTTCCATGTTCTACACCGGTCGTCTGATCAACATCGATTGCGATACGAGGAGCTTCTTTATTTGTGAACACGAACTTCATCCCCAAATGAGCTTAGATGGTTACTATGATTACTATTGATTACTATTATTATTAGCCTTGGATTATCTTTTGGGGATAAAACAAAATCGTTACTGGTGCCTATTCCCTTGTTCACAAACTAAACTAAATTTAAGTTCAGTGCATCTTTTTCTTTCTATTTCATTAAGAAAAGGACAGAAGATAAATTTTAGTTTAGTCCAGTCAAATTAATCTCATTGTGTGGCAGTTTCAGTCTAAAGCTCCATCCTGTTTTCTTTTTATGATTATAATGTCAAAAACACAAGTTTGGTTAGAATCAGTATACATATTTTCTATTGTTTAGACGTGGTTTATTTTAGATTAAATCTTCTAAAGGGCGGGTTGTTTCACGTCCACTTGACGCACGCGTATACGTCTTAAATGGCGCTAACTATCGTCAAACCAAAAAAAGCGTTGTTTCACAAAATTATGCCCTTAACGTTCGTTAAAAAATAACGATTACAGTAACCCACTGGTTAACGTCATTTTATTCTTTTACATTTAAACTTTGACGATCGGTTTTTTATGCGGTGAAACAACGCTTTGTATTTAACGAACGTTAAACGTCATGTGTAATCGTTATTATTTGACGTACGTATGTTACGTTAACCAACCGTTTTAAACAACCAACCAACCAACCAACAAACAACCAACCAACCAACCAACCGTTGTTTCAAACGTACACCCGTGAAACAACCTTCCCTAAGAGTGTTTCGGCTTTTTTTTTTAAACCGTTGCCGCATGCTAGGATGAATTTCCAGGAATGTGCGCACATAAATTAATTTAATTACTAATACGGGAAAGAGCCACGTATAACTTGACAGTGCGAAAAGCAACTCACACTCAAATATACGCCCGCTAAAAGAGTTTGTTGTATTTGTGACCCGAGCCGCAGACGAGGGTTGTAAATATGCGATAGAGGGCTTTCTTTTTTATTGCCCGTGGTGAGTACACAATTTTACGTCTTCATCTGGCCATAATGTGAGTTTTACTGTACGCGTAGCGTGCGGTAAAACTCACATTATGGCCAGGTGTAACGTAAATTAATATAAGGAATGAGTGTGTTTCGAGGTATGAAAACGCTATGTCCTGTGCCGCAACCCGTCAAAATATCTGCTGCCATAACGTTTGGTTGTAAACTCTTGCCCATGTACTTAACTTTCAAAGCTAACTTTAAAAGTATGATGGGTACTCCTTATTTTAATTTGATATTGTGTGATGGCAAACTGGGAGCACCTAGAGACTAAACATTCTATAGGGTAGTTGGTAGCGTCTTCTTGTTCCATTACTCTGTTAATAGAGCTATATTAAGTGTTTTCCGGCGGGACAATCGTCAATAGAATAGAATAGAATTTTGCTTTATTGGAGTAACCAAGACTCAACAAGAATGTTAGTAAAACTTACGACTATGTTAGTAAGCACAGATAATAAACAAAACAAGGAAAACAATACAGTTAACACGAAATACGTTTGGTCACTGCTGTGACATCCCGTGAGAGACGGCACAACAGTGACCCACGTATTCACAGTCCAAACGACTCGCAACCATGCTTAAGACACTGTTGGAGCGGCCCCACACCCTGCTCACCAGGGAAGCGCACCTTTTACTCATTGTTGCGTAAAGGCAATCTACATGCACATCTGCGAACATCCCTGACGCACTAAAGAAACGTGGCAGCCCCACCAGTATCCTAAACGCATTATTAAATTGCACGCTTCAATCCTAACTAATATTATAAATGCGAACGTAAGTTTGTCAGTTTGTTTGTTACCTTTTCACGCCTAAACCACTGAACCGATCATCCAAAAAAAAATCTAATACGTTGTCAGGTGTACAGAAACGGACATAGGGTACCTTTCATCCCGAAAAAATGTACTGTTCCTGAGGAAAACAACCTTATTATAATAGATGGCGCCACGTGTCTTTCGAATCACGATTGAATTATACTATTTGAAACTGAACTGAACTTGAAACTTTAGAGTTTTTTTTTTAAGTGCGAACGTAGCCGCGGGCAAAAGCTGGTATTCTATAATTAATTGCTGTAGCCTGATCGTTGCGTAGTGTCAGAATTGCTCTTTCGCATAGTGTACCGGTACATTTTGCCGGGAGGGGAAAAATTTAAGGACAGTGAAAAAGAAACTACCACCTACCTATCCTCAGAACTGGAGGAGTCCCGACTTAAAAGAAATAGCACAAGTAAATGAAAAAATCCGAAAACCGTAAATTAGTAGATATATTATTAAAAAAACCCGTGATAAACTATTTACATACCTACAATTTTGTACGAGTCCGACTCGCACTTGACCGGTTTTTTTATAAATCCAACCCACTTTGGTCCATAAACCTACCTCTTCCCTTACAAACTACTTGCATGGGACTAAGTGCGAATGGTACCAAGTGCGAATGGGATCAAGTGCGAATGGGACCAAGTGCGAATGGGACCAACTGCAAATGGGACCAAGTGCGAATGGGACCAACTGCGAATGGGACCAAGTGCGAACGGGACCAACTGCGAATGGGACCAAGTGCGAATGGGACCAACTGCGAATGGGACCAAGTGCGAATGGGACCAACTGCGAATGGGACCAAGTGCGAATGGGACCAACTGCGAACGTGGTACGAAGTGCGAATGGGACCAACTGCGAACGCGGTACGAAGTGCGAATGGGACGAAGTGCGAATAACCCAAATAAACGTGTTAACAATAAACAGTTTTAATAAATAAAAAGCAATTAGAAATCTAACCTATCATACTATCAGGCCCTACCAAATGGGTGCAGGAGGATCCTAACTGAAAGATATACAAGGCCAGGAAATCGGGGAGATGAAACGTTGTAGGTCCTTGGGAGAGGAGTGTCCAGGCTCGCTGCAGTCGCCGACCTCGGAGGGGCAGGTCGTAGCAAGAGGTACAAAATCGACAAACTGACAAGAATTTCAAAACATGATTTTTTACTTTCTATTACATATTTCTCGCACCTTTCAGTGCCTAATTTTTATTTGTAAAAATCTTTTCTCAAAAATGCATGGAAATATTGTCATTATTTTCGAAAAAAGAACACGCGAAGTATCGAATTTACGGACAAAGAAAATCAAATCCATTGCAGGAGTGTTTTTTTAATTTGGATTTCTATGTCCGTAAATTCGATACATCGCGTGTTCTTTTTTCGAAAACGATGACAATATTTCCATGCATGTTTGAGAAAATCTTATTTTTAAAACATGAATGTACCTATTTTTTTATAATTTCTTCGAGCCCTAGGGATGAATGAGCAAGTTCGTGTTCACAAATAAAGAAGCTCTTCATATCGCAATCTGTGTCGATCAGACGTCCGTTGAAGAACATTGAGCCGCACTGATCACTGTCACCTGGCTGGTAGTCGTCCCACCAGGCGTCGGCATTAACATTCATCGGTGATCCTGGAGAAGAAAATTATCAATCAAAACAGTAATCTCATAACTTTTTTTTTTGTTGACAGCATGGCTACTGCATCGCTACAAAAAGTCGCCGTGGGCGAGGGGCCTAATAGATAAAATGCTGCTGCTAAATTAGATTAGGGCAACGCATTGCAAAAATCCTCCTTAGTCACTTTGTGCATTTTCTATGACCCACACACTACAGGCGAGCCGCACCGCACTTTTTTATATGAATTTGCGTTGCGCTGTGGCCCAATGCGGCTCTAATGAGCGCGCTTGGCTTTAGATTAGTTTTATTTATTTATTAAAACTTTATGCACAAGTAAAAACTGTTTGGGCATTATCTACCAGTCTAAGGTAGACTGGTAGATAATGCCCAAACAGTTTTTGAGTGATGCAGAGACAATACACAGTAGGTGCAATAACAGAAAACAACTTAGAAAATATTTATAACTAAGATATAAGAATAATTATAAACATTTTATACCTTTATGTCGGTCTCCCTAGCACGTTCGATGCAATTTGTATGTCGGCATCGTATAGTACATTGTGAAAATCGGGGAGGAGTGAGAAATGTTAATATAATAATTAACTAAAATAGACCCGACAGAGTCCTCTCTTCGACATAAGTATATTATGGCTATACGGATATATTATGGCTACCTATAATATATTATGGCTATATGTCGGAGAGATGAAAATATTAAAGTGGATAGAAATAGATATAAATTATTGTTTGACATTTCTTATTCTAAATTATTATATGAATTACTTCTTGTCAACAATAATAGTTCACAAAGAACTCACGCTGGCTGTTGCCCATTAAAAATTATCATCTCACAAACAAGTCAGCATAGGACGCGCCTAGTGTGTGTCACACGTCAATACATCAACAAAATTGCGCTTCGTGCATCCTATTGGTTAAAGCGCATGCATCGGGCGATCGAATCGTGAGGCGATTATCGCCTTATAGGCGAGCATGCGGAAGTTTGGCCGATACTACCTACTTTTTGGATTTCTTTGTGATTACTGTCTGGTTTCCTATTACTGTAATTTTGACGCATCAGGTTAACCATGAAGTCAACCATAAAAATAATTACAAAAAGTATAGCATACGAATGTTTATGAAACTTAAAAATATTTATGTTATAGGGAATTGACATGGATATGTGCTGGTGTTTAGCGATCGGACTAGGCTAAATAGAATATAAGATCAAATAATGTAACATGTGAAACCACCGATTGTAATTACTCTATTTAAATGTGAATAAATGAATATGAATATGACTATGACTATGAAACTCTTCTTTCAACATCCGTGTGAGTTCAGAGTAGGTAACTCTGAAGAGATACACTCTCGCGTACCTTTAACTGTCTGCCAGCCCTCGTTGAATCTGTTATGAAAGCCCACGTGATATATTCCTCTTTGGTAGTTCCCTTTGACCCTTGGTTTTGGTATGGATTCCGTTAAATTCACAAGGTAATCTGCTTCCTGCCTATTGCTGATCACCGCCAGGTACGATTGTTCTAGTTGACACACGGCATATGAATCGTTCCAGCTCAATGGAGTCGTGTGGAGCTTGTAGCACTTGCCATGATCCTTACTGAAAGTGTAATCTGAAATAATAAATGTTATGTGTCTATTCTGATGATAGGAGATTGATCTGATTCCAAGAGCTTTGTCACGCACAAAACCAAATGAGTTTTGCAAAAGAAATATTATCTGTAATTGTTGAGCAAGTTACCGTTTGTCCTGGTATGAGTATGTGATAAGTAGGGGTGTAACTCATTTGGCTAAGAGTAATGTTGATAAATCGATCAGGAGACGACAGATGGACCATTCGAACAACCGCTTGGAAAGGCCCACTCGGTAAGCGAAGAAGAGGTAGACCAGCAGAACGTTGGCACGACGAGATAGTGGAATTGACTGGCAAATCATGGCTTGTGATAGCAAAATATAAAAAAAAAATGGAAATTATTGGAGGAGGCCTATACCCATCAAGGGGTCCTTAATTAGTTAAATTATGAACTTTAAAACTTGTATTTTTTTTTTTGTAATTAAGGAATATTAAAGGCCTTTTTTTATTTTTTATTTTAATGTTGCTAAATGGAGAGACAGAGAGAGACATCGAAAAGATGAATAGATTGTTACGAGGGATGATATTTCAAGTGAATAGAAAGTGAATGACGTGATGGCTGACAGAAAACATAGAAGAGGTACACATTTTATGTCGACCCCAAGAAACGTCAGACACGTGAGGACGATGAAGAATTGTCTGGTAAATTATAATAAATTGAATATCAACAATAGAGGTCCTACACAGAACCAAATTCATCGAAATAGCCTATAGATGACCAGGGTAAAATAAGCTATCGAACCGATAGCCATTGGGAAAACGTTTCTTTGGGTGAAGACCGCAAATCAGCAAAGGCTGGCTACAACATTTACAGTCAAATTTGAATGACGTAAAACCATTAGTAAGTCATTGCAATGTACCTCTTATCTAATTGCAATAAAGTATGAATTAGAATGACTGCCGTGGCCTTCATAAAATTCTGGATAATTATTCTCATTAATACCTTACCGTACGGAGATAAGAGTTACATTGCATTGACTAATGATTTTACGTCGATCGTAAATGTGGTACCTTAGTGAAGCGACGAACTTCGTGGGAGGCCGGATATTTACGGACGGTAGTGGCCGAGGATCAGGCTTGGACTATTGTAGGCTAATGATGGTATGTAATTCGTTAATTTAACTACAAAAAGCTTTCCATTTCGAAAATGTTTCAATAATTATAACTTATCTAGAAATCAGAGGTCAGATCTTGTTGCACGTTCCCAGCAAAGATTATAGCCTACCTGAATAAGGACTATTGCATTGATAGTTCCACTCTAATGAATGAAGGCTCTTCTTGCAAATGAAAGAATATTTATAGTCACATCCCCAATCATCCAGAAGGCCTTCTTTGTAAATATACACACAGTCCTGGTTACCGCCATAATTGTCCGGCTGACCCGGCTGCCAGTTATTGTACACTTCAGAAACTGACTTCCCTAGAAAAATGAAATGAAGATATTATTTTTTTATGTATTTGTAGTACATACATCGATTCTTATACATAATATAACGAACAAAGAATAAAAGGAAAGATTACAGAATCCATTAAAAAAGTAGGCACATGTGGTAATAAACAAATAAATTATTTACCAAAATAATTTACGTACCGTCAACGGTCTCAAACAGGCTTTTAGCCATTATGTCAGACACCCCCACATAGACCCACCCCAGATGGGACTGGGTAGTGTTCCAAAACGATATCACTGCGTGTGCCTCATCGTCGTTGTCTGGGTGCCAGAAAGTGGCTCCTTCCAGAGCACACACTCGCTTGGCATCAACCCAAGTCCGTGGTATCACGTGGATCTTATAGAAACTCTCTAAAGCTTCTATATAACTGTAGTCCTTCCGGAAAAACTTTTTATCTCTTTGTCCATCTACGAAATTAAAATATACATAATAGATGTTACCGAAGTTTGAACTACGGTAAATAATTATAAGAAGGCTAAAAGTCACCCAAAGGACAATGGAGAGGGCTATGCTTGGAGTTTTCCTACGTGATAGAATCAGAAATGAAGAGATCCGCAGAAGAACCAAGGCAACCGACATAGCTCGAAGAATTGCCAAACTTAAGTGGCAATGGGCAGGGCACATTGCGCGCAGAACAGATGGCCGTTGGGGCCGAAAGGTTCTGGAGTGGCGACCGCGTACCGGAAGACGTAGCGTAGGAAGGCCTCCCACAAGGTGGACTGATGACCTTGTGAAAGCCGCAGGAATCCGCTAGATGCGGGAAGCACGGAACCGGTCGAGGTGGCGGTGCTTGGGGGAAGCCTATGTCCAACAGTGGACGTCTTTCGGCAGAAATGATGATGATGATGAAGGTAAATCCTTAGGTTCTACCAATAAAACTTATCGATATAATCATAAATGAGTAAGAAAGGAAAGCTGAAAGTTGCGCTGGTGACAAGTGACTGAGATGTCGTGTGAAAATTGACTGACATGGTATGGATGGGTATGAGATGCGGAGGAATGAGGAACATGTCGTGAAGAAAGTTTTGAGAATTTGGAGTTTTGTGTTTTTGGGTTTTGAGTTTTGTGTTTTGAAAATTAGGGGAAGACCGATGATTGGTGTGAAAGATGGTAGCTTAGAGAGATGTGTGGAAGAAAAATACATTCTGCGCCGCCCTAATAATAATTAGGGATCCTTATCCCTACTAGTATACTAGTAGTTGTAGTACTAATAATAGTTGTTTTTTATAGTCATCCACATTCATGCTCGAAACTAACATGGTGAACTAGGATCATATACAGAAATAACCTATTTAAATTATTCGCAAAACAAAAAAAGACTAGCTTCAAGCCAACACACACTTTTTGTTCCCAATACCTAATCGTCATTAGTAAAACCTAGGCTAGTGTGTTTCAAACATAAAGTAGTTTTGTAAGTTAGAATAATTGACATCGCTGAATGTGAATACATTTGCACGCCATGTTATGGCAGGATATGCTGAAACAAATTTACTGTAACACCTTATGTACCATATTTTGCATATAGCAAATAAATATTTTTGATTTGATTTGATAAAATCCGGAAGAAAAATCTTATTTTAAAGCATACAAATTATTCGGTGTCGTATTCGCTCTGTAAATCGAGTTTCGATCGTTGTGCTCGTAACTTTTTTGACAAAATAATGTCAAGATTATTGTAAGTAGAAACATTTAATTTTGGCAGTAAAAAAATATAATTTTAATTCATACGTTATTTTTGTACTAAGCAATCTCTACACAATACATCGCTCCAGTTTTTTGACACATAAAAATATGGGGATTAAAAAAGCGAATGGTGAAAACATTTTTTTTGTTGTATTTTTGACCTTACGCTACTCTAGTTCTTAACCCACGAATTACACTAACCAAATCGTTTTTGTAAATCCTGAGATTTACAAGTAACTTCTATTTACAAATATTTTGCCCGAGGACCTTATTAGGTTTAACAAAAATTATCTTTTGTGTAAATGATGTCTATATTAAAAGCACGTTCGTTCACACGTTCTTGTTAGACTCTCGCAAAGCCGAAACTGCTAATGAAATTATTGATTTTGGAGTGTTGTGGTTTTTTTAAACGAATACAAATGCGGATTTTTCAGAAATTACCTTATTAGGTGTGAAATAGGAGGATAATTTATACATGTTCTCACCGACCCAAATGACCCCATAACCCTCCTCCAGGAGAGCAGTAGGGCCACCTTTACAGTGAAAAAACAAGAAACACGACCGTCATTCCGACCACGCCGCCGAGGTCCCTTGCGACAACCCCGACTTAACAGTCCCCCCGACCCTTGCTCCACAAAGTGCTAGCCCGCGCCGCAGCTGAGCCTGTAGCTTTAAATTCCCCGTATAATAATAATAACCCTGATTTGATCCAGCCTGTCCTTGCTGTCCTCCCGCCGACGCTGCCCTAAGCCGAGGTTCGTCCCCACAGGGGGTGCCCTTAGCGTGCAGTGGTTTAGAGTATAAGTTTTATGCTCTGGCTGGAAGCTTTAAGTTTTCGCTTAAGGCTGCCACAGAAAAGTCCGGTTGAGTCACGACTTCTCAAGGTCAACTACGAGATGCCAAAGTTAAAAAAAAGAATAAATTATCTTGAAACATCGTTCGAATGTTTGGGGTATTGAAGGAGTTAAATCTTATTGCGTGGCCCGACCAACTGGTTACGCAGCATATATATTTAGCACAAAAAATGTAAAGTATTAAGAGTTTAAGGGATTTCTCAAATATCCAGCCACTGTTGGGGCTAAAAGTACAATAAAGTGTTTTAAGGTGCGAATTTGATCAACTGGAAAAGTAGGTATAAATAATAAATCACGCAAATAAAGAAATACTTGGTTTTAGAATTTTCCAAAAATCCAGGTTGGAGGTCAATTAATTTCTTGTGTAGGTTGGTCAGCAATGCAAATGCAGCAGCAGTCTTTTTTTTTATCCACAACAATATTACATAACCTAACATCACGCCTGTAATCCCAGAGGAGTTAGGCAGAAATGTACTTAATAGTAGATCCAAAATTCGCCAGTTTTGTTTAAGGCGCTTCCCCTAGCGTGAGCATTCGGTCCTTCTCTATCCCGCCACAGCGGGGACGCTCTGTCCCGCTCCCTGCGTTTTATCTTTTTTTATTTTACTATGAGTGTGCTCTTGACTCTAGTCTAGGTCTGGGTGACAGAGAAAAAGTCTACGATGGAGTGAGCTTACCCAGAAAAAGCCTGTTCACTCTCACTTTGAATAGATTAGGGTTGTATGCGTTCGGAAACACAGACGCAGGCAGAGAGTTCCACCCCTTAGTTACACACACTTGCGTACGCCGAATTCACACAATTTTTGGAATTATTTTAATAAAAAGAGAAAAGTGATCTTTTGATATTAAATAAAACGTGAATTATTAAGATTTTTAAATTATCTATCCATTAGTGTAACCCTCAAATTAATGGAATGTCAACTTTAGCAAAAGATGCTTGCAATCAATAATTTTAGTACTTTTTTTACACGGATACTTCAAATGTACTTAAGTATAACACATAAAAATAAATAAGAACGTGCAATGTGATGATAGGATATCGTACATTAATAATGTGTTTTTAAATATAGTTTATTTCTCTTAACTAATGAGTTAATAGCCTCTGAAAAACGCGTTTTGCTTGGGGTAGCGCCTTAAGTCCCAGATATATGCCAGTAACCTTGAGTGGTTAGCTTGCGTGTTCTGTACCGAGCTCACGCAACGCGTCGTACGTCCAGCCAGTAATAGGACTCACCCATCCAGGCGCGCTGTCCCAAATAAGACGCATTATTAATTTATTATACATAAAACAAAAGGTATTTTAATAAAACACGAATACTAAAAGATCAATAATTAAATTATCTTTAAAAAGGTGAAGGTTTCTGAAAAATACGCTTGATAGATTTTGAGTGATTCTCAGTTTTTTACCCGCGTTAGACATAAATTTACAAATTAATTTCACTATGTATTATAAACATAATCTAAAATATTCACATATTAAGTTATTAATAAAATGCTCTTATATAACATATTTTTTCCAAATCATTAACACCACAAAGAAGGGTTCCGTAGTTGGGATGAATTTATCCCAAGAACAAACTTAACATTGTAGTTGAAAAACATGCTCTCGTATACAGATTGTATCGGGGAACATGTTTTTCAACTGCAAATCTAAGTTGGTCGACTATTACTCGTAAACTTGAAAAGCTGTAGCAGCTATCTGTGATAGTTTTCCTTTTAACTTCTTTATATATAGGTACTACTGCCTCCTAAAAGCAACCGTTTAGTTGGTAGAGGGGGGGACACTTGACTCTAACGAAAATTGGTACTTTAAAGCTTAATAAGTCACGAACGGTTTACTTAATCAAAAAACGGTCTTCCAAACCCCTAATATTTTTGAAAGACCTATCCAACTGTATCCCACACTATGGGAAGGACGAAAAATTATCATCCCCACTTTACATGTAGGGGAGGAACCCAAAATAAATGTTTAAAAAAATAAAATAAACACTTTTTCGGCGTCATCAACGTGTATACTCATGCCAAATTACAACTTTCTAGTACCAATAGTTTTTGAGCTAAACCGCGGACAGACAGACAGACGGACATGGCAAAACTATAAGGGACTACGGAACCCTAAAAATGAACATTCGGAGACGAATTTAAGTGGTCTGATTTAAACCGTTTGCTGGGCGCAGTTTTAGGTGATTGTTATCACAGTTCATAGGACTAAACACAAAATAATGAAACACCTATTTGATGGATAACCGCCTCTGTGCTCTAGTGGTAAGACCACCCGTCTCAAACTCAAAGGTCGGTTGGATTCCCACCGGAGGCAAAATTTTCTGCTCGGTTTGGTTGGTAGTAGGGCTTGTTCTAAGTCTCCCTGGATAGCTATCACCATCTTATCTAAGGGCCTGTGCACACCACGTTTTTTAAACGCGCCATTGACGCGCGTTTTAGAAACGTGCGTCGACGGCGCGCTTTTATCCTACAGATTTTTATCTGACTCGCGTGCGTATCGCGTCTGTATCTCTTTAAACGCGCGTCAACGGCGCGTTTAAAAAACGTGGTGTGCACAGGCCCTAAGTCTGTCACCATAACAACGATGTAAGAGGACACACTACACAAATTTAAGAGAATTCTCAAGGAAGCTCTCCAGGGTATGTCTTACGAAGATACAGAGAATGTATTAACTGTGTTAAAGTAAATATGTATGTATATTCACCTACGATAAGTATTTATCAAATTTAGAAACTAAGAGTTAAGCTACTGAACATAATTATAATTTATTTGTCTATAGACAAATTTTCGATTATTCATTAATTTTTATATGACTGTCTTAGTACTTTTCGCCTGAAATACAGGATTACCTACTCGTAGTTCAGGCACGTAAGTCTTAGGAATTAAATTTATATTTAAGCAAAGCTGTACTCATTTTTATACCTTGTAATTTTTTGAATTAAATTTTATTTATTATTATTATTATTAATGTTAACAGCATTGTTGTGTTTCGGCAGTTACAGGTAAGATAGTCAGTTCCTCTGTGGTTGAGGATTCCGGGTGAAGCTCGCTTCCACCTTCAGCCTTATCATCACTTACGATCAGGTGATATGAAGGCAGCCCCGGATCTAGATTTTTTTCGAGGCGGGACAAAAACTGCCGTTTGCCGCCCCCCGCCAATCCTTTATCCTAATGTTTCTCTAGGAACCCTTATTTTTTTTAATATTAAATATGTCGGACATTAATTTTAACTAGGCTAGGACAGGATAAGGTTCGAGCCTTTTGTTCTGCAAACATATCTATGGCCTTGTCATAATTTATCTGATATGCGGTTCGATTTTCGATTGCTAAGATCGCAATCGCGAGACTCGACTTATGCTGATAAGCTTAACACCAATTAAGACAATCTTGAATGGAAGAGCGAGCGCAGCGAGCGCGAAAATTTAGTTCCCTGTCTGAGATAAGTTCGATTTTCTTTTGACCCTTCATAACAAAATAGGAGTTAAGTACTTACTTAGTTGATTTATAGAAACGTTTAAAAAATCAGGAATGACTGGCTGCAAGAGTGAGAGAAGCGAGCTCGAAAATTTTGGCAGTAACATTATGTAGTCAAATTATATCGATCGCTAATGCGCCAGTCAGGAGCGCCAAAACTGTGGTAAACAATTAAAGACAATCGTGTCGACATTGCCCTTTCAGGCGTCGATAAAGCCGAGACTACCGGAAAGTAAAATTTCAAAAATCAAGGATGATTTTCCTTTAATTTTTGACCACAGAGGCACTCATCAGCTTGTGGTTCGCCGTGACATAGATCTTTTGCAAAACAAAGAAAGCTATACTTTTTACATCGCCAAATAAAGTGGAGCATGGTTTAAAAAAAATAAAAGAATTCAACTGCGCCCACCCGCAACCTGCTAACAACGTTTGAAGACTTATGCCTACGCTAATCGCGTAGTGATTTCCTTAGTGCGCCACCCGCAGAGAAAGAGAATAAGTGCAGCGCGTGTCAGTTATTGCAAAGTTGCGGTGCGCTGAGTGGTGCACTTGTCTACCACGCTTGAATTTGCCGCCCCCTGAAGTTGGCGCCCGGGGCACGGGCCCCGGTTTGCCCCCCCCCTAGATCCGGGGCTGTATGAAGGCCTAGAGCTTACCCGTAGAAGATTAAAAATAAAAAACAAAAAAATGGTGCCTGGAGGTTATCACTTGGTTGACTCCTATTCATTAACCTCCTTACTAATAAACGTTGTATAGTGTCTGTATAGTTACACAACGCTTTGTCTTCTTCTATCGAAAGTCAAAATACTGACGAGTGAAAGAGAGAAATCGGTGTGTAACTATACAGACGCTATACAACGTTTATTAGTAAGGAGGTAAGTTGTTAAATAGGATAACATTTTGAGCTTTTTACGACCCAATACTCACGTGAGAAACCCGATAAAAAGTACACTACAAGAATGACTAACAAAGTTTTAGAATACATTGTTATACTGTGCGACACGCGTGTTGTCTCTTGCAGTATGTATGACACGGGTTGCTTATAAAGTACGTCTTATCACAATTATTGTTATTGCATTTACATCTGTACAATAATAAGGATAAAATATTGCTATGACTTGTCCGCAATTAGTTGGTTAAAACACAGGGAATACCTACC
The DNA here is from genome assembly GCA_947523025.1 of Dryobota labecula. NCBI lineage: Eukaryota > Metazoa > Arthropoda > Insecta > Lepidoptera > Noctuidae > Dryobota > Dryobota labecula. The sequence goes on from OX383292.1 coordinate 10,114,875, forward strand.
TATTATTTCAAAAACGATATCTAACATTGCAGCAGCGATAATGTCGGTATACCCCGAAGGTTATTGATATCATTAACGGTGTTTTCGAGTTAGAACAAAGTAAATAAGTTATATTTAACTTATTTATGATACCTGTATTATTATCCTGCCTGTAGATGGGAAACTCTTGCGCAACGCCGTTCATTTAAGTTTGACCACTCAGAAAACTAATTTTAAAACTTAAATTGAACGCTACTTTTCCACAACTTATCAAGAGATTTACCCAAAACACATGTTTATCTAGAGCGCTTATAAAGCTAAGTTTAACTTAAAACTTGTTTGTTTTTAGGGTTCCGTTTTCAAAAAGAAACCCTTATAGTTTCGCTATGTCCGTCTGTCTGTCTGTCCGCGGCTTAGCTCAAGGAACCTTAGTACTATAAAGCTGTAATTTGGCATGAGTATACATATTAATCACGTCGACAAAGTGGTAAAATAAAATATAATTTTTGAAATATAATTTTTTTGAAGGTACCTCACCTCCCTTACACGTAAAGTAGGGATGATATTTTTTTTTCTCGTCTATCCCATGGTGTGGGGTATCGTTGGATAGGCCGTTCAAAATTATTGTGGGTTTGTCTAAACCATTTCACGATTCAGGGATCCATTTGCGAAATATTAAGCTTTGAAGTGCTAATTTTTGTCAGAGTCAAGTGTCCTCCCCCTGCCAGCTCAATGGTTGTACTTGAATATGTAAAAAAAATCACAGCAGTAGTATATATTATAACGAAGTTAAAAGGGAAACTATCACAGCTAAGTAGGCTTTACAAGTTTCCGAGTAATAGTCAACCAACTTACATTTACAGTAGAAAAACATGTTGTCCCATACATTCCGTATCGAAAAACATGTTTTTCAACTACAATGTTAAGTTTGTTCTTGGGATAAATTCATACCAACTACGGAACCCTTCATTGTGCATATTCCGACACGCACTTGACCGGTTTTTTCCGTTACGGTACCATAAATACATCAACGAATACATCGTAGTGAAAGAAAATTTCTCCCAAGTCCCTGCAAATCTACATCTTCTATATCTATACAACAAAGTCGCATTTCGTGTCTGTCTGTGACTGCTTAGGTCTTCTAAACTACACAGAAGATTTTGATGGAAATTTTCACCATCATTTCACATACACGATTTTTTTACATTTTTTCGTTTTCTGCCTATCCTGCACCAACAATTTTTTTTTTTAATTTTAGGCTCAAAACACGCCTATTATAATAGTGAATTTCTTTATTCTAGGGAAATAATTAATTTGAAAATTATAGGAATAAAAGTTTATGTTATAATTACATGCTTTTTGAGTCACCAAGAAAGTAAATATACAAGTCTATAGCTTATTTTTTTACCAATAATTCGATTATACATTATTTATACCTATAATATTTACAATAAAATGAGCGTTATTGAAGTTTAAACGTTTTTATTTTTTGCTGAAAAGTTGTAATTTTTCTCTTATATGTTTATTCGGTGGGGCCATCGATTTAACCTTCGATATAGCACAGAAATCTCGATTTTTTGTCATGACGCTATTGCACCTGTGCGATGCAGAGGCGGGTCGTTACTTACAAAACAAATACATATTATAAAGAACTACTTCGTACACGCGGTGCTGCGAGGTTCTACGATTCAGCCTACGAAAGCGTAGAGGCCCCATAGCTGACACCAAGAGTACCAGACAGTTAGTTTTTTTAAATATTAATTGTAAGTAGACCCATAATTTTTATATAGTGGCGAGGGGTAAAAGTAAGGGCTTATTCCACAAATCCCCCCTAAAAAAATTCCCCTTAGAAGGAAAAGTGGAATCTATAAATCAGTCTAGAATTCACCCCTGATAATCCCGCTTAGGGGGGAAAACTAGAATTGAAAAAAAAAAAAAAACTTATTCCAAGATCCCCTGAAAGTGATTTTTTTACATTAGGGTTCAGTTTTTCCCACTGAGGGAGATTCTCTCAGGGGGGATTAGTGGAATAAGCCAAAGTAAGTGATATATGTAAGTTATACCCCCAACAAAAAAAACATGTTAAAAACCGGCCAATAGGGATGATGACAAAAAAAAAAATTTTTAGTCCTTCATGTAGATTATTAAAAAATATTGGACACGTATTTTTTCTTTTTTTACGTAATCAAAACATTACGGCGATACATTGAGTTAAAATGTGGCATGACGTCACATCTCATTAGATTTTAGACTGAGCTGTGACGTAACAAGCCCCCACTCCCAAGTTTAATCTAAGGCATTTTTTATTAATATGATAAAGCAAAAAAATACGTGTCTAATATTTTTTTATTATCTGATTGACGGACTAAACAGTTTTTCTTTTTTTTTTACCCAGGTATCATCCCTATAGCCTATGTACCGTGTGGTGCCGGACGTAAAGAATAGCCCCACCACATTTCCTCCCGTGGGTGTTGTAAAAGGCGACTAAGGGACTGACTAGAGAATGGGCAGCAGCGTTTTCTATGTATTTTTAACACGATACTGCCAAGCGTGGCGATTATGGCAAACCCCCCCAATTGGGGGAGGCCTATGTCCAGCAGTGGACGTCTTTCGGCTGAAATGATGAATGATGATGATCATCCCTCTTGCGTGTCGGCGGCTGGCGGACCACACACAATAAAGGTTTCCGTAGTTGGAACGATTTTATCAGATTTACAGGGCGTTCAACGATCTCCAGCTGCCATAAGGTGTGACCTATGGGCGGCGGACTTAAGGAGTCTGTCAGTTCACCATTTATGACCACACACAATGAAGAGTTCTGTAATTGGGATTAATTTACCCCAAGAACAAACTTAACATTGTAGTTAAAAAACTTGTTCTCCCATACATTCCAACTGCAAATGTAAGTTTGTACGCACAATTTGTGAGATTTTCTATGTAAGACAATAGACTTCTCATTGGTTTTTCTGTAATCTCATTGGTTGCGCTGTCTCAAGTCCACTAGCGGCACTCCTTTAAAAAAATATTATCAACAAAATACGATCTCTCGAGTCTCGTGACCATGACTTGAGAGCCATGACTTGAGAGCCAAGTCTTGAGAACCATGTCTTGAGAGCCATGACTTGAGAGCCATGACTTGAGAACCATGACTTGAGAGCCATGACTTGAAAACCATGACTTGAGAGCCAAGTCTTGAGAACCAAGTCTTGAGAACCATGACTTGAGAGCCATGACTTGAGAGCCATGACTTGAGAGCCGAGTCTCGAGAACCATGACTTGAGAGCCATGACTTGAGAACCATGACTTGAGAGCCATGACTTGTGAGCCAAGTCTTGAGAATCGATTGAATTTTGTTGCTTCGTATCTCAATATCGACGCGGAAAAGCGGAAACGTAGTAACCCACAAAATGAAAAATGTTCACCAGAGCCGAAAAACATTTGAGATTTCAGAAAAAAAAATCTGAAAATTAAAAGCTCAAAATTTCAACAGCGCTGTAACTACAAGAATCAAAAATTTTCAAAATGATTAATTGGTGTAAATGCTAAATGAAAAATAATGCAATTTTTTACGCTATTTATAGCAAAATCTAGGTGGTCCCTTAAAAAAATTGGGTTATTTTAAAACGCTGTACAAAATTTTCTATTAGTCTAGAGTTACGGGTGTCGAACCATTCGACGCAGAATTTTTTTATGATACAGATCTGCAATAAAAAAAAATTTGTTGGGTGCTTTTTTGCGTCGTATGAAACTTTGCTTATTTATTTATTTATGTACACACAAAATACTTGACAGGACAATATATTAACATAGAAAAGCACAAAGGTACTGCTTATTTCAAAAGAAATTTCTTCCAGCAAACCTGCGAGAAGAAAGTTGGATAAGAAATGTAGTTGGATAGGAAATTGTCATAAAGTTATAAGTGAAAATAGACGAAAATTGTCCATCCCCCCATTATCTCCGAAACTACCGAGTCTAAAATTTTGAAAAAAATACAGAAAATAGCTATAACTTATAAATTACAGGAAAATCTATAAGAAGTCTTAATTGTCTTAAAATAACATGGTAAATCTCTCGATATTGTGCGTACAAACTTACATTTGCAGTTGGAATTTATGGGAGACTATGTTGACCAACTACAATGTTAAGTTTGTTCTTATGTTAAATTATTCCTAACTACGGAACCCTTCATTGTGCGTGGTCCGACATGCACTTGGCCGGTTTTTTTTTTTGTCTTATTTGTCTCCCGAAAGTCTCCCATATTCAAAATTCGTATATTTACGTAACACGTCGGTGTTTGGGTCACAGAAATTGATATGTATATCAAAGGACAATGTCTAGAATCGCCCTGTGCAATAAAAGCATCGGACATACACGATAATTAATTGTCTAATTTTATTAAATTAGTTGCAAATACTTTATAGCACGGACTAGCTGAATACCAAAAGAACATTAAAAAAGTATTTTATGCGACTATTATCTTTAATCGCCGCCATCTTCGCCAAACGTTATGTCGTGTCGAAGAAGATTAGGGATGCCCAATCGATTGTAATCGATGTTTAGTTTTTTTTATTTTTGTACTGTTGCATATTTTTTAATCAGAATCGCATTTTGAATTTATTTCGATTATAGTGTAAATATAAGCTACAGTAAAATCATTCAATCACCATTCTATTATTACTATTCACTAAAAGTATAATTGATTACCCTATTTTAAATAAGTAGTAAGAATAATGCTGAAGTGAACAAAACCTACATATTTCATCATTATCATTATTCAGGGTTTTCTAAGATAGTTTAGAAAAGTGTGTGGTTTACTTCTAACTAAACGATCACTAACGAGATTACGACAAATCATATTAAAAAAAAATACTTGTCTTTACTGGATGAATTATAACTGTTTAAAAAAAAAAAAGCAATATTGCGGACTAGATACAGATGTTAATAATAATATTGTTACAAGTATATAAGAAGTAGAGAAGTATGGTGTTTTCTCTAGCTAATTGGATAAAAATATTGTTCTATTATACTCATCCCTTCTTATGATTTCACACTGATTTAATTACCGTTTCAGTCAACGTACCCAAGGCCTGTGGTCAATCTACCCCGATCCTGGATTGAGGATTTCTTGTTCTGCTAAAACCAGTAAATAAAAATTATTAATTATGATATAAATGTTTTTTATTTTGTTAGGCTAATAGTGTCAATATCAAGTAAAATAGTTTGAATACTTATAAATATTAAAACACAAAAATATAAACCAATAAGTCAAAAGAGCAGTGGTGACCTAGTAGAGAGCAGTGGTGGTCTAGTAGAGAGCAGTGGTGGCCTAGTAGAGAGCAGTGGTGGTCTAGTAGAGAGCAGGGGTGGCCTAGTAGAGAGCAGTGGTGGTCTAGTAGAGAGCAGTGGTGGCCTAGTAGAGAGCAGTGGTGGTTTAGTAGAGAGCAGTGATGGCCTAGTGGTAATAGCCCCGACTTTTTGGTCCGGTTCGAACCCAAGCAGGCGCTTTACTTTTTGTAAATAATTTCATCACCACTGCTCTCAAAACTCTCAAAAAATTCGAAGACGTGACATATACCAAACCGCACTGGACCCGCGTGGTAGATTACGGCCTGTGTCCCAGCAGTGGGAACATTGTAGGCTGATTAATTATGTAAGTCAAATGTAAGTCAACCCGCCCCCCTACCCGGGTGGATAGGGGGGCGGGTTGACTTACTTTTTAGTATGGTTACTACAGATGTAAGTTCTGATTATAACAAAAACAGTGCTACAGCATATCTACGCGAGTTCATGACACACTATAAAAGCTTCACTTCATTGTAAGCATTCACATATTGTCGTGACTGTTGCGTGCGTTAGGGCGCATGTCGTATAGTTATAAAAATGTATTCTAAAACTTTATTCGTCTTTCTTGTAGTGTACTTTTTACCGGATTTCTCACGTGAGTGTTTAAAAGCTTTCATAATCCATGTTTATAAAACATGAGAGAAAACTCTCAAAAATATATCTTACTATTTGCTATATATAAAGTGACCATACGTTCCGTTTTGAACGGGACCGGCCCTTTTTTCCGTTCTTCAACCCGGTGTCCCCAAAAAAAAAACCTGGGGACGCAAAATTGTCCCATTTTCAGAAACCGCGCGATAATTGGCGGGCCGGTTATAAAATAAAATATAATAAAAAAACGTGTCAAAATTTATTCTTACTTAAAATGATCACTAGATGTATTAAAACAAATTTGTTCTGCTGAAATCTAAGTATAAAAATGACTGAAAATGTATCGTGTTTTTTGTAATATATTTTTTGATGAATATAAAAATAAATGTTTCTTTTTTTTTTCATGAACCTGGGCTGGTATTCTGAAAATTGAGTTTCCCTTATGAATCGGCCCTACTAATTGAGATAGAAAAACCAAGCCATCCCCTTTTGAGTAAAAAAAATAAATGGTCACTTTATATATCGTATCTACTTGTGTACTTTGTGTTCACGACTTCGTCCGTTTTAAAGTAGTAAAACATCGATAGGTTAATAATGATTATTGCCATTTATTTCATTGTTTGAATTAAAGATTTATCAAGCAACGTAAAGCTTCCCTTGCAAACTTAATGTCGTTTTTCATTTCCGTCCCATAAGACAAAAACCATCTAAACATCATGTATTTTTTTGCATTTTGTAAAAAGTTAAAGTTTGTTTTTAAGTATGCTGCCGCCCAAAGATTACCCTACAAACTTTTAAACACTTGTTACGTGGCTAAGTTGAGTTTTCAATCGTGATTACATGGCGGTTTGGCAATCTTATATATAAAATTCTCGTGTCACAATGTTAGTTACCATACTAATATACCAAAATTTCATAAAAATCGGTCAAGCCGTTTCGGCTCCTCCGAAACGGCTTGACCGATTTTTATGAAATTTTATATGCATATTCAGTAGGTCTGAGAATCGGCTACTATCTATTTTTTAAGTTTTAGGTAGGTAGGTAGGGTAGGGTAGGGTAGGTAGGTAGGTAGGTAGGTAGGTAGGTAGGTAGGTAGGTAGGGTAGTGTAGGGTAGGGTAGGTAGATAGGTAGGTAGGTAGGTAGGTAGGTAGGGTAGGGTAGGTAGGTAGGTAGGGTATGGTAGGGTAGGGTAGGGTAGGTAGGGTAGGTAGGGTAGGTAGGGTAGGTAGGGTAGGTAGGGTAGGTAGGGTAGAGTAGAGTTTATACTATAGCTTTTGACAGAACGAAGTCTGTCGGGTCAGCTAGTATTTTTGTAAAATTCTAGTATCTGACATTAGTGTCAGTTCGGGTTGTTTGACAGCATGAGGCAGGTAGATATTAGGTATTTATGAAAAAAACAGGAAATTAAATGTAGCCGCATGTTGGTGGTTACACTTTTACCTTGAGCTAGCCTAGTTCAGAGTTTCAATACAGTCAGAGGCCAGCTTATGCTGGTTATGTTACCACTGACATACCGACGACTTCACACAAAATATTTTTTTTACAATATAGGTACATAATTATACCTAATGGCTCATTTTCATTCCACCGACGGTCCCTTGCCATCCTCCCCCCGAATCAGCCCTAAGCCGAGGTTCGTACCCCACAGGGGGTGTCCTTAGCACGCAGTCGGATAGCTTATAAGTATGCCCTGGCTGGAGACCTTAAATTTCTATTAGGAGCTTAATGCACCACAGGATAGCCCGGTTAAAAGTCGCAACCCCTCGTGGTTAAACTCTGAGATGCCATTTATAAAAATAAAAACATTTTCATTATTCGATGACTCGTTCAATACTCGTATACAGCATGCGGAGACTCCTCGCTGGTGGGGTCACTAATGAATGTCAAAGGTCAATAACGCGGTCTTACACCGGGAGTAGCGAATAGCAACCAATGAACTCCTATCGACTAATGAAAACGGTATCCCGCACGCGGGCTCTGTGGCATGCGATATAGAAATCTCCTATACCCCGCGTACGAGGCCTACCGACCACTCAAAAAACCTGAATATTTTTCACTTTTTAGATGTGTTATCTACCCCAAAAAAATTCGTATACCACTACTTACTATCTAACAAACAGTGGCAGGAAGTCATTATGAAGTCATCAACATATACTTAGTGGAAAAAACTACGTATTATTGAAGCTAACTCAAAAACTACCCAGGCAAAGTTAATGAAATTTATATGGGACCGAAGCGCAAGCTTTCTCTGACAAATGAAAAAGAATTTCCAAAACCTGTCCACAATTGACGAGAATATATGAACATATAATATGTATGTATAGTATAGTATAGTATAGTTATATATTATATATATGTATAGTTGTTGAGACAGAAGATCTTGTAGTCACAAAAATGTTATCATTTCTCACATCTCCAAGCAGTTGGTCGACTCTTCACGTGACCAGAGGTCTGGCCTATTTCTTGCCCAAAGAATCAGCATTGCCATACAACGTGGCAATGCTGCCAGCCTTTTGGGCACTTTTCCTGTTGACAGCGATGCGGAAGAATTTTTTGATGCCTTTTGGTTCTTTTCCCTCCCTTTTTTATATACTTGTACATATTATTATCTATTTTCTCAAATATATTTATTTTCCATATTGTAGATGGACAAAGGGATAAAAAGTTTTTCCGGAAGGACTACACTTTTATAGAATCAGAAGAAAGTTTCTACAAGGTCCACACGACAGCACGGAGTTTTGCTGATGCCAAGCAAACGTGTGCTCTGGAAGGAGCCACCTTGTTCTACGCAGAAAACGAAGATGAAGCGAACGCTGTTATATCGTTTTGGAATAGAACCCAGCCTAACATACCGTGGGTGTTCGTGGGGCTGTCGGACATAATGGCTGAAGGATTTTTTGAGACCGTTGACCGTACGTATACTTAAGGGTGTAACAAAGCCATTATTCATCTTACCAAGTATATAATATATTTGGTCAGATATATTTGGTAGGGAACGACATTTAGTGAACCTCGAAGTCAAATTGTTCTCGTACTTAAAAAAACTTTAAAATTCAAGTCGCAATCTCATCTCAACGACAATTAATGTCACAAACTGTACTGTATTTGAGGGATTTTTTAACAGATTGAGACTGAGATTAGAATGCGAGCATTGTTCTAAAAAATCTTCCCTCTTATATGTTGTTTTCGTAAAAAAAAGGAAAAAAGTGTAGCAACTTGATTTTCAAAAATTAATTAAAGTGTTTCTAAAACGATCAATTGCAATCGTCAAGTTTATGTGATTTATACACATTGATGCGCAAAATTATCCTCTACAAAAATGCAATTGAAGCGATTGACAATACTACTACGATTGCAATTGATCGTTTCGGGGGGACCGAAGAGGGACCGGGAGGACCCTTAACAAGTCGGTTCCCAGGTGCTGTCAGTATTTACAAGAAAATAATGTTTGGAATGATTAATGTGCACAATGTGTGGCTTCATTAAGGGTATTTTTAAACCTGTTATCCATTCTATTCTTCATCTTTTTAGTTTTCATCGAAATCGGCCCCGAGACTTTATTAGGAGTATTTATCGCTATTTAATTTCTTATAGTTTCGGATTTGAGCATCTAGCGTGGATGCTCAAATCCTTGAAAAATTCAGCCTCAATTGAAATGTGTCAGTTAATTTAATTACAACATTATTTTATACTCATAAATTATTTATTTTTTAGGAAGGCCAATAACTGAGGTGTACAGCAGATGGTACAGAAATCAGCCAGAGAATTTAGGCGGTAATGAGGACTGTGTGCATATGGATCTTCTAAGTTTTATGAATGATTACCAATGTGACGCAAAGTCTTACTTCATTTGTAAGAAGAGTCTCGAGTCACTCGAGTGGAATTATAACTGCAATATGCCCAATTTAGGTAGGTGTTTTTTTTTTAAGACATTACTCTCCCGCCATACATTGTCATCCTAAGACAGCGCGAGCCACGTGATAAAAAAAAAACAAACGACTTAGAAAAAAAAAAAAATAAAAAAAATGTCAGCTTCCTACAAAAACTTTTTTACAAAAAGAAAACAACCGACTTCCAAAAAAAAAAAGGAAAAATGTGAAAAATAACTTTTTCAACACATTTGCTTAAAAAATGCATTTACGAAGCCTGTATACATTGTTCGAAAGTTAAAAATTACGCACCATACAACGGAACGTGTGGTAAAATAGGTACTCTCACCGAAGTACCTATTTTACCGCATACCCGATGTATAGCATCGTGCGTATTCTTTACGGTTTTTTTTAATTTCCATAAAAATATTTCTAGAATTCCACCAAGGAGTTTCACATTACGAGAATAAATAAGCTGACTGATAGAACCTCCTTGGAAACGCTTTTACTCAATACGTTTGTCTCACTTTAATACTAAAGAGTAAGTGAGACGAAAGACGTAGTTCTAATTTTCACCACGTGCATGTGGCGCCATTTGAAAATTCGCGCCATTTTCAAACGTTGAGAAAAAAGATTGTTGAGACTTTCCGACTGATATCTAAAAACAAAATAATAATATGGAATCTACTCCACCTGATATTTTGAATGAGTCGCTTGACTAAAAAAAAACATAAATGTCTATCATAATGTTATAATTTATTAACATATTTTTTTTATATTATCATTTTGTTTCATTACATATTGTACTGTTTTCTCGCAAATGTGTTGAAAAACATTGTATGACACACGTGCAGAAATTGGTGACTATGGTAAGCCCTCGACTTCGTCTCGGGCATACATTCGTCTACTCGTTTGTAAAAACCAACTTACCGCACTAGTATCATAAATAACTATTATTTCTGAAGTAGGCGGCAAAAAACTTCCGAAATTAAAGTTTTTTTTCACTTTCGACGATTTTTTTAAAATAATAAATAAAAAATCCGTACGGGTTACATACATAGGTATCGATTAATAGCTCGTTTTCGGCAATGTTCATATCTAAAGAAACTACATAATTATACACCAAATATGATGGCCATGCCGAGATAATATTATTGTGAATATTCAAAACACATTCTTTAGTAAACGTTATTGTGTAGCTATTTATTAAATCTACCATTATGAAATAGACATATTAAATATTTTATCATTTCAGATTATACTTTCAATGAGGACATTGGCAAGTGCTACAAACTCCACACAACTCCATTGAATTGGGCTGAAGCATATGCAATGTGCCGAATAGAATATTCCTCTCTGGCAGTGATCAGCAATTGGATGGAAGCAGATTACCTGGCGAATTTAACACAATCCACGCTGAAACCACGCATCAATAAGCAATACCAAAGAGGAATATATCACCTGGGCTTTCATAACAGATTCGATGAAGGGTGGCAGACAATTAGAGGTACGTGAGTATCTGGCTAAGGCTACAGCGATCTCCCACGGATGTTCAAAGACGAGATTCACAGTCGAAGGACTAAATAACGCTGCACGCGTTTTAAAACTATTTTATACCATTCCCCCTCTAAAAAGCTTATCTTATTCACTGAAAACTGTGAATAAAAAGCACTTTTAATCACTATTTTGGTGTTTGAATTTAGAACACACCAATATATTCGACCTCCATCTCAAAGCTATATTACAACCTCCTTGCGAAAAAATACTCGATACAAACTCCTTGAAAGAATATTCGACATACAAACTCCTTGTGCAAAAATTATCGACATTTTGGACAAGGAGTTAAAAATTCATTCGAATAAAAACTGTTTTGTGTTCTTTGCTGTCATTAGTAAATTGGCCCTATTTTGAATACTGTAAGATAAACAAACATATGAGTGTGTTACTTAATAATAAACCGATTGAAAATGCATTCAAGTGATGAAGAAGATGTGATAACACTTGAGTTTATGAAAGAGATGGCGGCTGATATATTTTCCTAATTATTCTTAATTTACTAATTGTTCCAATTTTGGTTTGCACTTTAATTTATTTAAAATCTTCCTTTTTTAAATGTCTATTTTCGCTTAAATCTTTATTTTTCTCGTAGTCATGGTATAAAGTATAGTATGCAACTCTTGAATAAAACGGATTTATATCGAGGGCCATGAATCACTACTGTCACTCAGGATTCTAACACTTGAATCACTCGCTGCGCTCGTGATTCAATCATCATGAATCACTCCCTACGGTCGTGATTCAGTCGTTAGAATCCTTCACTTGCTCGCGATTCATCTGTGGCCCTCGCTTTAAATCCGTTCTTTATTCACTAATTGCATAATATACTATTGTGGTCGACTTCATGTTTAACCAGATGTGTAAAAATTACAGCGATTGCGTTTTGACATCTACAAATAGACGATATAATTAATTAACCAGTTGCAGTAACTCAAGCTTAACTGGGCCTGTGGCTTTAATTGGAACTAACAAAATCACTATAAGAATTTACAAGATTTATTATTTTATTTCCACCGACAGCGTCGCCCGTCACCGAGCCAAATGAGCTTTGCTACTCTGTAGTATACTACTCGCGCGGATCTTTATGTCTGTGAAGTTATCTGCGGGTAGTCTTTTTGTGTTAGTTTCCTTGACAGAAGAAAGAAATCCCAGAAATCTCGGTTGCTGTAGATTATTGATTTATAAATAACTTTTCCAGGAACACCAATGAATGTAGATGCCGACGCCTGGTTTGACAACTACCAGCCTGATAGTAACGAATATGAGGAGTGCGGCTCAATGTTCTTCAACGGACGTCTGATCAACACTGATTGTAATACCAAGAGCATGTTCATTTGTGAAAACGAAGTGAATAGCTCTAATTAATACGTCATATAATTCGAACAAAATGTATAAAATTGTTTATATTGTAAACAAGTAATTAAGTAAATAAAAAAGTTAGTTTCCTCCTTCTTTTTTTAAGTCGGTTTAGAACAAGTTTACTTTTATTTTTAGGGACAGACTTTATTATTATTTACAAAAGTAATAATTAGTATAGGTATTGGTAGTGCAAACTTGAAAGTAGTGTTGTTTTGATATGGTAACAAAATCAATATTTGTGACTGAGATGCCATCGACCAGGAGATATTTGTACCATCTTGTTGTAATAAAATGACTTAAGTCAGTTCGTATGTCAACCGTGGTTTCATTAATCCCAAACCCCGAAATTAATTAAGTAAAAAGCAAAAGTTACTGTTTTTTGTGCAATAATACATGTCAATGTTTCAAAGTAATTGTATAAAGTATTACAAAGATTGGTATTTTGCGGTAAAAAACGTTTAGGGGTTTTGAGAGCAAGGCAGCTTACATTAAAAATCAACTAGCGGCAACGGGTTCCGCGGCAGATAAAGGGAACGAAAGCAAGACTGATATTGAACACCATTTCATTAACACGTTTACGATGTGTGATGTATGTATTATATATACATTTGTGCCTTTCGATCGGTACAGTTATTTATTTTTTATTTTAAATACAGGTTATTTTTTAAATCATATTTAGCGGATACGATTCCCCGTTCAGACAGGCGAATATTTAAAATTCTTTGAATGCAGTTCGTATTAATTCAGTAAATTTTTATAACTACAGTATTTAAGGTACCTACTTTCCCTTCATATGGCAAAGTCGTGGGACGACCTGTATATGCTATTCGCGCGGTAAACTTTGATTGAGCGATGCAGGATTTGTGTGACGTCAGGTCTTTTGATGCTCGGTTCGCATGTGGCGTTGTAAGTAGATGCCGCATTAATACTGTTTGTCTAAATGTTTGTTCCAATCTGTTTAAGTTTTGCATATGTCGGAGAAGAGTTGTATCCGGTACGCCAGCGCCATCTAGTTGCGTTCGATGGAGTTATTAGAGTTCGCGCCAACGAGTCTTGACTAATCGGGACGCCAGTGCTGCCTAGCGGCGCATGACGGAGTCTACAACATAACGCTCGAATGGCGGCAAGTGATCGCTGCACATTCCACAAGTGAAGTTCATCGGTGGCGGTCAAGCAGTGAAGACGTCGAGAAACTGTTGCGCGTTCGGTATACTCGTAGTTGTGTTGTGTTCCAACATTAATTACTTTGCATACCCATTACTGTATAGAATCAAGTTCTTCTAACTGAACAGACAGATGTGCTGCTGGGGAGTTTGTTCCGCTACTTCTTCTTCACAGCTAAAGCACTAGGAAGTGGTGAAGGGGTGGTCGTTTTGGGGGACTGTCTTATGTAATTTTGATTCTCAGCTTATATTGAGTAAATGACTTTTGAGTTTTATTCGGTTTTTCTATTCCGCAATAACCAACAATACCCACAGTACGCCCACAGTAGTTAAAATATGGCTGATGATAACGAGGGAAACCTTCCATTCTCCGACACATATATGTTTACTATACAGCGTGTAACGGACAGCCCTCCGCAGACTGATAGGGTGAATTCAGTAGATATATCATACTAAGAAGACCGGTACATGAAATTATTTCAGGAACCAATAAACCTGATCTGTTTTATTACCTCACATGCAATGTATCGTTACCGTGGCAAAACGCAGGTAGCGAACGGCAGCGCACCGCGTGAGTTCGATGAACTCTATAGCTAGGCAGAAAGTGAACAGTTGATTTCGCGCGTCGTTTGTTAGAGTATTTCAACATCCATTGCTGGTTTTTTTTATATTAGCTGTTTTATTTACATAAATGGAGTGCTTCGTACAGAAAATGTAATTTTACATTCGTAACTGAAAAAACGATAAAGAAAATGAAAAATTTCCTGTGGAAATTGTCAGTGGAATATGATTCAAAATAAGGAGCTGAATGCACCCTGTTAGTTTGCGGAGGGCTGTCCCTTAGGGCCGAAACATTTAACCGCGTTGCGACGCCGCAACGCTAAAATCGGCAGTTTCGTTGCTGCGTTGCGGCGTCGCGAAAAAAAGCGTTTTACTGTCGTATGGTAGGGTAAACATCGTAAGAAATTTATTGCTTATTTGTTATTAAGAAGACATTACTCTGTTTTAAATATACGACAAAGATACTGGATACATCCATTTAATAAGGCTATGAATCCCAAAGGCGAGTACTTTTCTCGAAAATACAAAGCATTAAAATGCTTCCTGGTTGACGCGTGTTGTTTGCAAGAGTGATAAAAACAAGCTGAATCTTTGTCAACAAGTATGTCGTCATAACGCTGGAATTTGCGCCGCGGTGCGGCGCCGTGCCGCTAATATCGGCACTGACGCCACTGCCAATTTTAGCGGCGCGGCGCCGCAACGCGGTTATGTGTTTCGGCCCTTACACCCTGTATGTCTGGTCAGTCTGTAGGTAGGCTATAAATTATCACGCCATTTGTTATGGAGGATGAGCAATATTGAATTATTTTCGAATTATTCTATAGTTTACCGCAAATTGTAAAAAAACGCCAAAATCTGTTACCTAGATTTAACCTTTTAAATGATTTATGACATAAATTATATTATGACTTTGAAAAAAGTAATTAGCTTAGCTATTCGATGTCTGTTTCGCAAATCTGTGGTTTTAAGTTCGATCCTCAACTACAGTATTTTTATTTTTTACTTTTTGTTATACTAGGTACTTGTTAAGGTAGTTCATAGAACGTACACATACAAAGTTAAGACCTCTTGTGTTAGCTTTGGTAATAATAAAAATAAATAGGTATCTATGGTTAGGTGACTGTAAGTGAGAAATACCGTGTGTTTACAATATACTGTTTGTTTTTTTGATAGCCATCGTCAGGAATAATCTGTTAGAATGCAGTCAGTGGCAATCAGTCAGTGGCGATGGGAATTTGCTACTGAAGGCTGCGGGTGTCGACCTCTCTTCTCAAACAGACGTACGTCGCTTGATCCCGTATCACCAGTCCTGACTCTCTGTATATTTTGGCTGCTGAGACCAAAATTACAAACGTACTTAGATACAGGGATGTTTAAAAAAAATTGGCTGCTATTATAGTACATTGTGGTGTCTTACGACTTCCACGCGACTTGCATATAAGATTTTGTAACATAACCACCTTGCATCTGGGCTTTTGTTCCAACACAGCTAGAGGGAGCTGTATTGGAACAAAAACCCAGATGCAAGGTGGTTATGTATCTAAATACAAGGAAACAATAAACTGTTTGAAATAACATATATTTATAAAAATACTCCTCCTTTTAACAACAAACAAGCCTTTAAGGGTCTACCGCATTAATAATTTATTATATCAAACACTTATATTAAGTTAACCTTTATAATAGGTAGGTGACTATAACTGTCACTTGTTAACGCCAGCCAGCTCAAAATTCAGCAGAAAGAACTAAGGTCGTGGGGAGTTGGAGATAAAGTCAGTACTGTTCCGATTTTAAGTTTGGATTAAATGTAAAAAAAATCAATATTAAGGTGTAACCTTCCAATTATTATGTATGTAATCAATTAGTAAATGGGCGCCAGGGATTTAGAAAATCCCGGATCCCAGAGCCGACGAAGATGTCCAATATTCTTCCAGCAAAAGCTAATTTATAATAATAAGTAAAGAAGTTGTAAAGAAGAGTTGTGTTGAAAATGTAGCCAAGTAAAGAAAAAACACACAATAAGAATTTTGTTTGTAAATAAATGTAGTAATCATTATTGTATCAAGTATATTATGTACATACCAAATACAACTACACGGTCTCCTCCATTTGACTTAGAGCGAATTATAAGTGCAAGATGTGATGGCTGGTGCATATGACAACCCAACACAAAGTTTTTATGGTGATCGATTCTTCCGAAAATGTAGCCGCAGCATCAGGACACAACCTGTTTACTATCTTATTTTATTTTTTATTAACTTGTATGCTAATTACGAGGTAAATATTCGTTGATGAACATCTTTGAATAGACTAAACACGTCAGGTAGCGAGGTTTATAAATAATTAAATCCAGTTTGTTGTGTATGTAAGGTTGGTGGCGGTAAGGCTTCCTAGTGCGTTTTTTTTTTTTCATGATGGGAAATCATCAAATGACCCCTCCCGCTCTGGGTGCAGCGGAAGGGAGTGTCAGACTCTTACTGACTAAAACCCACCCGTGTGCCTTCCTTGGCCCTTTATGTTCCGGGGCAGCGGTACCCCTTTCGGACAATCCCGCTGACCCGGCAGGCTTGGGCCCTAATGGGCCCCCTTGTCGTTGCTGACATCTCTTTGAGGCGCGCGTGGAACACGTACGCGTCGTCCGGTACGGGCCTGGTCCTGATCGGACGGTGAGTTACCCATTACTCACCGCCCGCAGGAGTGCCTGGGGGCAAACTACACACAGTAAGTGAACTCTCGACTAGAAGAGTTTAGGACGAGCCCCGACTTATTATTCACTTATTATTTCAAGCCTTAAGCTGTGCCCTTAGTCTCTTTCTACGACATCCAAGGGATGGGAGTGGTCCATTATTTTATCCGGCACCACACAGGGAACATTTTCTGATAGGTAGGTTCCTAATGTTTAAAATGTTTATAAAAACAACCGGCTACCCTTTAGGCCTGAAACTGCGTTAAGCGGGCTCCCGCGACGGGCACCCGCTGCGTGTGTACACGCGTGGATACGCGGGGGGGCTCTGTCGGCAATTAAATACGGCGTAGTTTAATTTTAACGGTGTGCATGTACAGTTGTGTCGATGGAGAACTTAGCAAAACGATGACTAGCATAAATAAAATGACAGCCAGTAAGCTGGCGCTACCAGGCCCAGCGCGTGCCTTCGCGACTTACGCCCGCGCTTGTCTCTGCGACGGAGCACTTTTGTATGGAACCGCGCGGGTGTCCGCATAACGCAGTTTCAGGCCTTAGGCATGAAACTGCGTGAAGCGGACGCCCGCGCGGATCCATACAAAAGTGCTCCGTCGCGGGGATGCCCGTGTGGGGGCATCCGTCGCGGGGGCACGCGCGGGGCCCAGTAGCGTCAGCTTACTGGCTGGCGTTTTTTTTGCTAGTCGTCATTTTGCTAAGTTCTCCATCGACACGACTGCACATGCATACCGTTAAAATTAAACTACGGGTAATTAATTGCCCATGGAGCCAACCCGCGTGTCCACGCGCGTACACTCGCAACGGGTGCCCACTTAACGCAGTTTCAGGCCTTAAGGTTAAAAACATACAGCCCTGTGACAGACAGATAGTCAATCAGTCAGACGGCGTAGGCTTAGTAATGGGGTCCCGTTGGCACCTTTTGGGTACTGAATCCTAAAACAGGTACACAACAGTCATGACTCGACTCATCACATACATCGAAAAAACGCACAGTCGCCGTCGCGTCACGCCGATCTTCGGTAGTTTTAATGCTACGACATATTTATGGCTGCTGTCAATGTCAAATTGTTACCAGTGATGTGCGGTTCATCATCATCATCATTTCAGCCCAAAGACGTCCACTGCTGGACATAGGCCTCTCCCGATTGGGGGGGTTTGCCATAATCGCCACGCTTGGCAGTGCGGTTGACATTACCTAATAGTATTCCCTACATGGAGCTCCATTATCTTACTGATGATGAATCTCGACAAAAAGCAGTCAAGGCATAAAAAAGTCTAGAGTTCTTAATCATTTTTAATTGCTTTAAGTATTTATTTAAGTATGTATTTTTTTTGGTGTTTAAGATACATGCTTGCCTAGTTTGGGGCCTTTGTAATGTTTTCAGCAATAATTTGTTTATTATTTACTTACACTTTATTGCTCATATTCACAGACATTTAATCAACCGATTACATTATTTAAACTGCACTGTATGTCAAATGTCAATAAATAAATTACCTGAAAAAATTTGATATAATATGTATACAACTCTGGTATACTGCCCTGATAAGCCGAAAAGCGCTAACTCAATCAGAGTAAGTTTTGCGAAAAACTACTTTTTGTATATTAGTTTATCCGTCAAATCTCTTAGTAAATTAGGGAAAAATTGAGATATAAAAAAACTTCATAGTGGTTTTTTTAAATGTTTTAAGTTAGATAGCGCTATTTGGCTTATACCTGCGATGCGAAATTATTTTAGCTATTGAATGGTATAAAAAACTATAAGGGCGTATCTCAGAGATAGCGCCTTTCGGCTTAGCAGGGCAGTATAGGTACTGTTACACATGTGTACTAAGGATTTTCCTCTCGGTTGAGTAAACATCGGTTAAAATGGGCCTTACGAGACTTATTAATAACAGTCATTTTCGTAAAAACTAATTAATTACATTGTTTTAGGGTCACCGAGTCGATCATCAAACAACGAGCCGAGAGTGTCTACTTCGTGTTCACAGATAAAGAAGCATCTTGTGTCACAGCTGATATCGTTGAGCAGCCCGTTGTAGAACATTGATCCGCACTGCTCTCGGTCCTCGCCGTCTGGCTGGTTGTGGCCCCAGGAGACGTAACCGGTGTCATCCAGCGTTGTGCCTGTAATCAAATAAGTTATCTACTTAATAATAATCTTAAATTCACTGACAGCGTAAGGGACAGGATGTGCTTATAATATAACGAAGGTACTACGGAAAGATTTCTGAGAATTATATATATAATAGGGGATGAAAGTTTGTATGGATTTTTGCAATATTTTTCGAAAAAATCGAAGACTGTGACATCCACCAATCAATCCTTTTTTTTTGGGATGGGAAATGGTCAAATAACATATCCCGCACTGGGCGGAGCGGGAGGGCGTGTCAGACTTTTATTGATTAAACCCCAGCCATGTTCCTTCAGTTTCCTGTGTGCCAGGGCCACGGTATCACTTTCGGATAAACCCGCAACCCAGGCAGGCATCGGTCCCAGCGGACCCCGTCAGTGCGTGCTGACATTTCTTTGAGGCGCCCGTGGAACACAACGCGCCGTCGGCCCGGGCCTGGTCCTTACCGCACGGCTGCCAATAGCTCGCCGTCTGCAGGCCCGTGCCTACGGTGGCCGGGAATCAGTAATTGATTCCCGCCGTCCAGGGTGTCTCCTGCGGTGACTAGGGGCTTGAGGACGCACAGACTGCCCCTCCCTCACGCGTTCTGCCTTCTCCTTTGCAAGCATTACTGCTTCGTAGAAGGAGGTGACAGCCTCTCATGCACTCTCGTTCCGTACCATGGGCTGGACCAGGGCTGCACGCGAGAGATCGCCGCCGCCAATTGCTTCCATGAGAACACGGCGGTGCTCAACCCAAGCCGGGCAGACCTCCACTGTATGCTCTACCATGACCTCCGGGCGATCCACACAGTGGTAATACCAATACCAACCCTTCTAGGCCCACGTTGTGGATTAAGATCCGTTTTCTCTATCCAAGGAGGCCTAGTTAAAAATAGTCGGTACTAGCTGCTGCTCGCGGCTTCACCCGCTAGGCTTTTCCTAAAATAAAAGTTGCCTTAGTAACTCCTTATAACATTAGCTATCTGCCAGTAGAAGTCCTGTCAAAATCGGTCTAGCTGTTTCGTAGATTAGCCGGAAAAACAGACAGAAATAGACAGAAAAATCAAAAATTGCTTTTTATTATAAGTACCGCATATCATCATCATCATTTCAGCCGAAAGACGTCCACTGCTGGACATAGGCCTCCTCCGATTGTGAGGGGTTTGCAATAATCGCCACGCTTGGCAGGCGGGTTGGCGATCGCAGTATGGTGTTAAAAATGGATAGAGAACGCTGCTGCCCATTCTCTAGTAAGTCCCTTAGTCGCCTTTTACGACACCCACGGGAGGAAATGGGGTGGTACTATTCTTTACGTCCGGCACCACACGGCACAAGTACCGCATATACATTTATATGAATGTAGTAAAAAGCTGTTATTTTGACATTACAAACAGACACTTCAATTTTATTTATTTGTATGTATGTATATGTATAAATGACCACACTTATCAAGGAGATTTACATTGCAGGAAAAACATCTTTCATTACCTCTTACTGCTTGCCAGCCCTCATTGAGTCTGTTATGAAAGCCCAAGTGAACCGCTCCACTTAAGAAGTTTCCTGGGGCTTTGTTTTTCGTTTTATTATTCGTTAGCCTCACGAGAAAGTCGGCTTCCAACTGGGTGTTGATCACTGCAAGGTACGATTGTTCTGCGCTGCACACAGCGTAGGCATCGGTCCAGTTCAAGGGATTCTCGTGGAACTTATAGCATCTGCCGGTCTCCTCGTTGTAAACGTAATCTGTAATACATGTTATATGTATAATGATGGTGATGTTCTGCAGAAATGTCCAACTTAAGATATATGAACGAACACAAAGCAAAAGAAGTATGTAAGGATCGTAGCAAGTAGCGTTCTGATGTTTTTGCCTACCCCCCTTATGGCAAAATGCTGTCATTAGCATTGCTGCGGAAACGGTTAGTTCTTTGGTCGGATACCGAATATCTGGCCGGATAAGCTGGATAGTCGGCCAAAATGTACCGGAAAGTTGTTAGATATCCGTTTCATTTCTAATTATAATACCTACTGTTTAAAATATGAAACCAGTAGCACAAGGCAAATCATACATAAAAATGTGCATATTTTGCAAGACAATGATAAGAACATGCGGGCTTATATTTAGAATATTTTGTCATCATAAACCCGAAGTTAATATTTTCCCTGTTATTGAGACGAGGCATCTACCTACGTAATTATTGAAAGAGTCTTAGGTCAACAGGCCAATAATGTCTTTGTTGACATTGAAGCATTATCGCCCGTAACATCATGTTTAAACACAAGGTAGGAAAATAGGTAAGTACTTGAAATGTTTTAATACCAAAGAATTTTTTTCAATCATCTTTGACCTACTGGCTGAAGAGAAACTATTTTAAAGTAGGTAATCTAGGGGTTTATTTATAAACGCTGCTTAAAGTTAAGTAATGATTAGCGACTGTTTAACCATACATTTTTGACGTTTGAACGTCACTTAACTTTAAGCAACGTTTATGAATAAACCCCTTAATGTCAATATAATCTGTTAACACGTGAATACCCACTTCTGATAGATCCTGGTGTATGTCTCTAATTACGGAACACACTTTTCTTTCACTAACTGAAGGATTTTGAAGAAAATTCCTAACGCATTGCTCCATATGTTTGAAAAATTCGTAGTAGTAGAAATACAGTTTCGTCCCTTTGAAAACTATAGGTTCAAACTTTATGTATAAAGAGTCGAACTATGGTAGAATATTAGTAAATCGACTGAAATTTGTGAGATTGTTGAAAGTATGATATCTCCTATTTGTCAGCACAACTGCTCTGTGCAACCACGAGTAAACACCGGGGTAATTGCGTAGCACATTTGCAATGCCTTTCAATTTGACAATTCAACATTCATTGCTCTTAGAATGAATTATACACTAAACAGTTAAAAATGTCATCTTATTCATCATTTCAGCCGAAAGACGTCCATTGCTGGACACAGGCCTCCCCAAAGCACCACCACTTCACCCCGGTTTTCTGCTTCCCGCATCCAGTGGATTTCTGCGACCTTATAAGGTTATCGGTCCATCTTGTGGGAGGCCTTCCAACGCACCGTCTTCCGGTACGCGGTCGCCACTCCAGAACTTTTCGGTCCTATCGGCCATCTGTTGTTCTGAGCAATGTGCCCTGCCCAGCCCATTGCCTTTAACATTACTTAAGTTTGGCAATTATTTGTTACCTTAGTTCTCTTGCGGATGTCTAAAACTTGCGGAAACTCCATTGCCCTTTGGGTGACTTTTAGCCTTATAATAAGGCCCATTGTGAGCGACCACGTTTCAGTGCCATAAGGTCATCTCTGGCAATATGCACTGTTCAAAGACTTTCGTCTTGAGACACTGCGGTATGTGAGACGAGAAGATATTGCGTAGCTTCCTGAACGCTGGCCAGCCGTGTCGGATTCGACGATTGACCTCTTTCTCGAAATTGGATCTACCTAACTGGACAGTTTGTCCTAGGTAAACATACTCTTTCACAACTTCGAGTGTAGCATCCACGATGTTCATGAGAGTGGGTGTAAGATGGGCATTTGACATGACATTTGTCTTGTCCATGTTCATTTTAAGACCCACTCTTTCGGAAGGTAAACTGAGTTCATCGAGCATTGTACTGAGGTTTTCCATAGTCTCAGCCATGACAACTATATCGTCGGCAAACCGAAGGTGAGTGATGCACTTGCCATTGATGTTGATGCCAAACTCTTCATCATCTTATTTCTATCTTAGAAATACTCCACTAGGGGCGCTTAAATAGATGTATACTCTCTGCCATGGTCGTCTTATAGATACGCTAGTAATGACCTGGTTTATTCTGTTCTAAACCCTTCAATTACGTTATTTACGTAGTCGATAAGACGAACTTTTCAAACATATGCAGCAATGGATTAGCAACTTTCTTTAAAATCCGTAAGATTGTGATTGAAGTGGAGTGCAATTGGGGTGAAAGTCGCAGAAATTTATATTTGAAAACATTATAATTTATCAATGATAACCACCTAAATTGGGTATGTTGCACTGTTGGTTCCATTCTAAGGAGAGGAGGCTCTTCTTGCATATAAAAGGGTTCTTCTTAAGGCATCCGTCATCGTTGAGGGTGCCGTCTCTCCTCAGGGTGACGCAGTCCTCAACACCACCGGCATCGTTGGGCTCGCCAGCAGCCCAGTTGTGGTACACGTCTAATACGGGGTGACCTGAAAACGATAATAATTATCATTTGTTTTGGACAACAATTTTATTTATTTCTTTATTTATTTTATTATTTATGTACACACAGTTAAATACATAGAGATACGATATCATTATAATTTCAGTACAAAGGTACTGCTTATTTCTTAAGAAATTTCTTCCAGCAGACCTGCGAAAGGAGAAATGAAAAAGAAATGTAGACAATAGTGTGTGAGAACTAGAAGAGGAAAATATGAATATGCGAAGTCTTAAACTAAAATATTAAATACTAAAATAAAATATTACTTATTTTGAACCGATTTAAAAATAAAACCGGCCATGTGCGTGTCGGATCACGCACAATAATGGGTTCTGTAGTTGAGATGAATTTATCCGAAGAATAAACTAAACATTGCATATTGCATTGCGTATTTAAGTTGGTCTACTTTTTACTCGGTAACTTGTTGAGCCTACTGAGCTATAATAGTTTTCCTTTTAACTTCGTTATATATGCAACTGCTGTGAATTTTTTCACATATCTAAATACAACCATTTAGCTGGCAAGGTTTTACCACATTGTCGGCGTGATTAATATTTGTAATTGTATACCCATACCAAATTACAGCTTTCTAGTACTAAGAGTCTCTGAGCTAAGCCGCGGACAGATGAACAGACGGACAGACAGACAGACGGACATGGTGAAACTATAACTATAACTAAATGTTTACTACGGAACCCTAAAACAGAGGAGCTCGCGGCCACCCCGCAAGCTTCCTACATAAATTTTATACACTTTGCTTAGGTAGTTTTTGAGTTAGCTTCAATAATAGGTACATATTAATCTACTCAGCGTATGTTGATGATGTTTTCGTAAGTTCCTGCCACTGCTGTTTAAATAATTTAAGAAGTGGCAGTGCGGACGGCGAGCGATGGGCAGCTCACCGTCCGGTAAGGACCAGGCCCAAGTCGCCGGCGCGTTGTGTTCCACGCGCGCCTCAAAGAGAAATCAGCACGCAATGATGGGGTCCGCTAGGACTGGTGCCTGCCAGAGTTGCGGGTTTGTCCGAAAGGGATACCGTGGCCCTGGCACACAGGCAACTGAAGGAACACGGGTGGGTTTTAGTCAGTAAAAGTCTGACACGCCCTCCCGCTACCGCCCAGAGCGGGAGAAGTTATTTAATATTTTCCCAGCCAAAAAAAGCAGTTCCATGTTAACTCAAACTCAAACTCAAACTCAAAGCATTTATTTCAATTAAACCATTTACAGGCACTTTTGAATTGTCAAAGAGACGGTCAGTTAGTCAGAGTCGGCAAGTTGAAGCTAGATGCCCACTCCAATACGTAGATCACTATGGAGAAGAACGGACAAGAAACTCCAAGGACACTCTTTTAAATCAAGATATTACATAATCCTGGGTACATTATTCTTGTTGCTTCTATATGTGAGACAATGTAAAAACTAATAAAACAATTCAAAATATAAAATTACAAATTAAAAATAAGCCCTGGCAGTCAAGAGATGACCAGTCCCAACTGACGGCGCCCGTTCACGAACATGACGCATGGATCAGCACCATCCAGCTCAACCATTTTGTAGGGAACCGAATGATCCAACACACGCGCCACCATCAGTGAAACATTTAAGTGAGCATGACATACTCTCAACTGCCATGCTCTCAACCTTACGAGTACTTCCGTGTGGGAAAGAAATAGTACTGTCCGATGGTGTACGTCCTGTATAGTTTCATCTCTTTTCCATACTGAAGTTAAAGGAGGTTGCGGTGCCGCTTCGGCGACATCGCAACTGAGGCGGGCCGCGACGTGGAATGGGCGACATTGTGGCTGACGGTGAAAGTACGCGGCGGAAGAGGAGTGTCGGTATTGCGTTGGCCGCTCTCCCTATCCTCTGCGGCCGAAAAGTGGTAGGCGGCGGGGCCACTGACCTGACCCGTCGCGTGGGGACCTGGACGCAGGGTCGTTTTGGTGCGGGGTCCCAGGTGGAGGCCAGCAGGCAACGGGTGCGGGGGCACCCTTACCTGTATTGCACAAGCCTCCACCAGTGTCGGACGGGAATGGCCGGGAACACCTGGCCATTCCCGTCCAGCCGGGGGGGCATGCGGGGCCCGCCAGCTAGGCGGGCATGCGCCGGGAGGGTTGTGGATGTAAAGGCTGAGCCGGTTTCCCATGACCCTCCCATCAAGGCGATGAGGGAACTCCGCTGAGTTTTAGTGGGTACACTGCCATTTTGGCAGGGAGTCCCACATACCTCGTCTTGTCCCCTTACGAGCGGGCATGCGTAATGCATTCTCAGCGTCAAAAAAAAGGCCCCCTGATCGCTCTAACAGGGGATTGGAGTTTGTATGCGAATGAAGTCGCGAGCGACTCTTAATAATAATAATAATATATTATAATAAGTATTCTTACCGTGTATGCTCTCAAAGACTCCTTTAACCACTAAATCTGATATTCCTACATGCACCCCCCAGAATGGCTGGGTAGCATTCCAAAACGATATCACAGCATAGGCCTCATTGTCGTTGTCTGGGTAGAACAAACTGGCTCCTTCCAGAGCACACATTCGCTTGGCATCAGCCCAAGACTTATGTAACGTGTGGATCTTATAGAAACCCTCTGAAGCTTCTATGTATGTGTAGTCCTTCCGGAAAAACTTTTTATCTCTTTGTCCATCTATTAATAGAAAAATGTACATAATTAGGCTGTTTATTTTACGCAATATAAAGATCACTCAGTTCATTCACTCTTTGGACGTTCATCGCTATATTAGTCAGTTTTTATTTATTTATATTGGCAACTTAATTGGGAATCTGTTGCAATGACAATCCATTAAAAACCATTAGTATCATAATAACTACTCACATGAATAATCCGACAAAACGCTCACTAAAAGAAATATGAGCAAAATTTTCGAAAACATTTTATTTTAAGATAAGACACGCGTGTTGAACCGCGCCGCGCAAACGTATGAGGGAACTCAGCAGATAGCAGATCCTCCGACAGACTTCATTTGCATAAAGTGTACATGCGTTAGCAATATATCTGTAGACGTAGGTATATTTAGATAAGTTTTATCAAAGTCGTTAATATTAAATTTATACTTATGACAGATGAATGACTTATATATATAAGTGAATAACTTCGAGCTGAGCTGATTCATGTCAACTCATCTGTCGAGGTTACAGAGTTAATTAAATTCAAGTTTTAGTGGCCTCTCGTACAAACGGTTACTCCGATTTCTTTTTTATGGACCTACAAGCTCAGCCTACAATATAAAACTAAACATCCCAAACTGATTTTTTTTTTTTTATTATTTTCTTAAGGGAATACCCAATTATTTGTAGAGTTAGATCACAATGTTGCGATCAAAATGAATGGTATCCTTTCTATTTAAACAGTTGTAATTATGAGTATCTTTTTTGGCAAAATCACCACATAAAACCCTTCCACACAACGCCAGACATTGACTTTTAAAACAGAGCACTTAAATGGGTTGTTTTTCTTATCCTAATAACAGCGTAGAAAACTACTAAGAAATCGTCTAGACGGGGTAACCAAGCCGCAAAATTACTTGTTGCGATCCTTACACTAAGCCCTTTCGTTTGACATGTCACATGGTACAGTGCGGAAAACATTTTTTAAATTTTCTTATTTTCTCTCAAAAGAGACCTCCATATTCAAAATTAATTTATTTGCGTTCCATGTCCCAGTTTGGGTCACAGACATTGATATGTGTGCGAAATTTCAACTTAATTGGTTCATTAGATTCAGAGCAAATCGGCTGTGACAGACGGACAAACAGACAGACAGTCACACGAGTGATTTTATAACGGTTCTATTTTTTCATTTGGGCATACGGAACTCTAATAAAAAGAAACAAAACATTTCTATTGCTCCATCTTTGAATATCTGATGATGATGATAATGAAATTATAGCTCTGACCACACTGAGGCGAATGCTCCGAGGGATGCGTAGTGCAATTTAGTCACGCCAATAGTGTCAACTAATTATATGGAGGTCCACCTGCACCTGGCGCGAATACTTACGTCACTTCCTAATCATTCAAACAATCGACGCCCTTTTCCCTAAAAACTGATGATACGAAAGCATCAAACTAGATCGAAACATTCGGAAGATCAAAGTGTTCATTTCGCAACCTTTACTTCTACTTGACTGACTGTTGGCCACTCACCACGGATTATTATCTCATCGTGGCTTTTGCACGCGAGGGGAGTCGTTTATACAGCTAGTATTGATGATACAATAAAAAGGCCGATAAGTTGTTTTACATGTGGGAAATACCAGTTTTTTCTAGCCGAATAAACTGGAATTCCCCACATGTAAAACAACAATTCATGAGATAAAGCTTTATGAGATAACATTTCGTGATAACCTTAAGATTAGGTACTGAAGTCATTTCAAGAGTCACGGTCGTGGTTTTTCTTCAACAACTCCTACGAAACGTTCGAACCCTGCTAGGTTCAAACTCGCCACTAAGCGCAGGTTTCTACCATCATCAGCCTAAAGCAGTCCACTCCTGGACTGTGTCTATCCAGTTGTGGCTATCCAATTGCACGCCATTTAGCTCGATTCTCGGCAACTCTTATCCAGTTGCTACCAGCCACCCTGCGAAGATCGTCGTTTCACCTAGCTTGAGGGCGTCCTACCTTATGTTTGCCAATTCGCGATCTCCACTCGAGAACACATCTACCCCAACGGCCACTGCCGGATCAACTCGATCCGGATTCTATCCCTCAGAGAGCTTCCAATATTCCAAATAGATATATAGATATAATACTCTTTATTATACACCATAAAAAATAGGTTGTCTGTAAAGTTGGGTTACGGATGATAGTTTAACGTGACAACGTCATAACAAAACATTGATGCGGCGCAAGCGTACAATGAGCGTAACGGGACAATGAGTCATCCTTTTTCGTGCATGCAGCCGGCGTTCATCGATTTATTAGACGTTGTCACGTCAAAATTACAGATATAATTAATGTAGAAATGTTACATAGGGTGACAAAATGGGCGGTTTTATCGCTAAAAGCGTCCTACCTTACGTTTGCCAATTCACGGTCTCCACTCGAGAACACAACTACCCCAACGGCCATCGGAACTATTGCCATTCCAGCATGCTTATTCTGTGAGCTATGTCGACACCTTTAGTTCTCTGCCGGATCAACTCGTTCCGAATTTTTTCCCTGAGAAAGATTCCAATATTCCAAATAGATAGATTGATAAAATGCTCTTTATTATGTACACCATAAAAAATAAAGATATAAATGTAGAAATGTTACATAGGGTGTCACAATGGGCGGTCTTATCGCTAAAAGCGATCTTTTACAGACAACCTTTGGATGGGTAGACTACCGACTAATAGAAAACTATGGAAGTTATAAATGTTGCGCCGACCCCAACTAAATTTCAATTAGAGCGGCAATAAAGTACAATAAAGTATATATAAATAAATGAAGATAACAAGCCAGGAAAAGGAACAAATTAGGTAAGTAACGTAAATTTTGTAATTACTTAAAAATAAAAGCCGAAACACTTAAAAGATTAAATTTCGTATCTAAACAATACCAAATATATAATTATGAAAGACACAGTTAAATGAGTCTATTACTGATCCTAAACTAAATTTCAAGTTTGCAATCTACGTTAGTAGGTACTCCCGGGTGTTACCACTGTGTGGACCGCCCGGAGGACACGGTGGAGCGTACGGTAGAGGTGTGCCCGGCTTGGGCAGAGCACCGTGTGTCCTCACGGAGGCGATCGGCGGCGGCGATCTCTCGCGTCCGGCCCTGGTCCAGGCCATGGTCCGGAGTGAGAGTGCATGGGAGGCAGTCACCCCCTTTTTGCGAAGCAGTAATACTCGCGAAGAAGGAGGCAGAACGCGTGAGGGAGTAGCAGTCTGTGCGCTCTCATGCCCCTAACCGCCGCAGGAGACGCCCTGGGCCACCGTAGGCGCAGGCTTGCGGACGGTGAGCTATGGGCAGCTCGCCGTCCGGTAAGGACAGGCTTGGGTCGATGGCGCGTTGTGTTCCACGCGCGCCTCAAAGAGATGTCAGCACGCACTGACGGGGTCCGCTAGGACCGGTGCCTGCCACCTGGGTTGCGGGTTTGTCCGAAAGGGATACCGTGGCCCTGGCACACAGGCAACTGAGGGAACACGGGTGGGTTTTAGTCAGTAAAAGACTGACACGCCCTCCCGCTCCGCCCAGAGCGGGAGACGTTATTTGATAATTTCCCACCCAAAAAAAAAGGTAAGTAGTACTCTTCTTGTACATTATAATCATAAAAGAACAGGATAGAGCTTTAGACAGAAACTGTCACACATGAGTGACAGAGAGAACGCTTTACAAAACCGAACTTTTCTTCTTCATAATGACCGATTTCTTGTACATTTTCTTGTTTTGCCTACATCAGAATGTTAAAGATATTCACAATTTTGTTTTAGGCCTCCAACGCATCATCTAATGAATTATCTATGATCACTTGGATACCTAGTTCGTGTTCACAAATGAAGAAGCTCTTCGTGTCACAATCGATGTTGATCAGACGACCGGTGTAGAACATTGAACCGCACTGGTCACGGTCACCTCCTTCGGGCTGGTAGTTGTCGAACCAAGCTTCGGCGTCTACATTCATCGGTGTTCCTGGAAAAGAAAAGTATCAAACAATCATTTTACATCAACAACAACATGATTTCGCAATGTGCAACACCCTTGCTGTCTGTCGGCCTAGGGCGAGGGATTTTAAATTTCGTGTGATAATATTTTTTTGTTAAAAACTGTTAGGTATCGTTGTTTTTCTCTGTCACACGGTACGTATTACCGTGTGACAGGTAACAACAACGACATATACAGCGATGGGAAATATTTACAGACGGAAACTGCCAATTCATGTTTATTGTGGGCTAGCTGCCTCCCGCGGTGTCAAGCCAAGGGAAATTACTGCATGTACCCAGATAAAATGATAATTACCTATACCTTATTTTAATTAAGGATAACCCGTTCAACCATTAAAGCGTGACAAACATATGACGCAATTACTGTAATTTTGTTGCATTATCTCCTCAAAAATTATTGTATAGAGCAGGTATTACTTAGGCTGTCGGTGAAATAGTTTCACGCTTTCAGGAGTTGTCATAACAAATTTATGACAACTCCTGAAAGCGTGAAACTGCTGGCATAAAAGTGTTTATTAATCCATCTGCGTAATTCTTCTTTCAACATTTGAGATCGGAGCCGGCAATGGAGATAATACACTCACGTACCTCTTAATATAGAGATACTTAATAAAGAACATAATAAAGAGTATTCTATCTTCTATCTATCTATCTATCTGGAAAGATTCCAAACTAAAACACTGAGGACCATCTTTAACATCCCTCAATACATCAGTAATAAGAACCTATATCATGACCTAAATGTACCAACTCTCAAACAGGAGATAGCGAAGTATAGCGCCAACTACCAGAAAAGACTGTTAAATCACAAAAATGAGCTTGCCCACAGACTCAGTGGAGATCAAGGCCTTCAACACACAAGATTAAAGAGGCATAGGGTCCCTACCCTGCAAAATAGATTCATCAGGATGGAATGAGTTACCTACCTGAGAGGTGTCTCACCTAGCTAAAAAGCCGAGGTGCAGAAAGAGAAAAAAAAAAAAAAAAAAACGTACCTCTTACTGTCTGCCATCCTTCATTACGTTTGTTTTGAAAGCCCATGTGATATATTCCTCTTTGATAGTTCCCTTTGACCCTTGGTTTCGGTGTGGATTCTGTGAAATCCACAAGTTTATCTGCTTCCAGACGATTTTTGATCACTGCCAGGGATGATTGTTCTAGTCGGCACACTGCATATGCTTCGTTCCAGCTCAATGCAGTTGTGTGGAGCTTGTAGCACTTGTCCATATTCGTATTCGAATTGTAAGTATACTCTGTAATATTAAATGTAATGTGGCTATTTGAAGATGATCTAGGTATAATTTGCAGATTGAATATACGTAAATATACGTACTTTGTCAGGTACGCAGAAAAATACAAATAGACTATAACAATAGAAGATTCTGAGTTCGATTCTTCAAAGGAGTGTTCAACATAATGCGCTGCATGGCACCTACCAATAGTGTCGAACATCTTGGCCTTGTAGTCCATAACACGTCTTTGTCTTTAATTAGACGATCCGATGGAGAAACATAATCATCTAAATAGCCCATAGGACAGTAACAATGGGTTATATTAGCCATGGTCCATCAAGCCGATATTAAGTCAAAAGCAACATATTGGAATAGACCACGACACATTAAAAAGCTATCATGAGTCTACGCCTCGCTGGTCTTTGCAGTAGTGCGGCACGTTACAGGGGTTTTAAAACCTACCTAAATTGGATATATTGCATCTACGGTTCCACTCTAGTGACAGAAGGCTCTTTTTGCATATAAAACGATGTTTTGATTCACATATGATATCATTCATATAGCCTTGTCGGAACAGGCGCACACAGTCTTGTTTGCCGCCATTGTCGTTCGGCTGACCAGGCATCCAGTTGGAGTACACTTCAGAGATTGACTTTCCTAGAAATATGAAATAATTCGTTATTTAAAAATGTTATTTTTATGTATTTATTATTTATTTATTTTATTATTTATGTACACACAGTTAAATACATAGAGATACGACATATGTATTGACAGTTGGGTGAATATTTTAGTAAGAAATGAGAGCGTAATAAACGCTGTATTGTTATGACTAACGCCAATGTAACCATGTAACATTTTCATCAGATACTTTTGTAACAGACCATAGGTACTTTTTTTCTATGTATAAATTTGCTTGTCATTGTTTATATTGTTAGTAAGGGGGTGGCAATTATTACATGTATAGTGGACTGTACTCCCGGGAGCAATCGCGTCCCGAATTTGTTTTTAAAGCATACGTTTCGCGAGTGCAGGGCAACAAAAGGAACATCGCAACAGATGTTTACAAAACACACAAGAACAAAGTATTACACACAATCAAAAGTGGGGATCAGGCACCTTCTTGCACTAAAAACACGGTATTTTTAATTATATTTTAAATTTCGTAATTTGAAAAGGGTAAATAGTTTTTAAACTTCGTTCAATCGATGAAAATCTGTCAAATCGCATTCCTATAAAATCCTGCAACGGGTTTGAGGCCAAATCAGTACAATATATGCCATACCTTTGAGTGGGATCAATACAAAAGAACGATCACGAACAATCAGAAGAGAACGGAGAGAAGAAGAAATGATCAGTATATTGGAAGCTGGTTCTTGGCAACGTGCTGTGGCAATTGCTCTGGGCACTACGCAGAGTGTTATTAGTCGACTTTGGATACGTTACCGCATCACTGGAAGCATAGCAGTGCGACATGGAGGACGAGCTTGGATCACCATACGCAGACAAGATCGTTACATATAAATTATTGCTCGATGAAATCGTACAATGACCGCGATGATGTTGGTTATGAGGCTTCATAGCTCGTCAGGGATGTTAATAAGCGTTCAAGCCAAGAGAAATCGCTTGCATGAAGTGAATCTCAATTCAAGAAGGCCGCTACGTGTACCACTTATCGAGCTCCGCAATCGCAGAACCTGTTTACAAAGTGCTCCTGAACACAGAAATTGGGCAAAAGAAAAGTGGCGTTTTGTGTGTTTTTCTGACGAATTTCGCTTTGGTATGAGGCCAGATATTAGACGTAAGCGGTATTGAAAACCAGTGCTTCAAAGACGAGCTCTTCCAGATATGGATGCCGTACACATACCAGAAAATCTTTTTCTCCTGTTACAATGGACGAGGGCAGCCATTCTGCAACGTTATTTGGATGAACTCATATTGAGTATGCTGAATCGCTGCGATTGTGTTATTCGCGTTAACGGCGGAAATACAGACTACTAATTGTTTATTTTACGCAATAAAAACCTTTAAAAACTTTTATTTTTATCTTTTTATCACATTTTAATTCCAGGATTAACTAAGGTGAAAAATCTTATTTTAACAAAGCAATTAAAAAATTAAAAAAATACCTTGACACTTTTGATGTGTGTATTTACGAATAGCTACTTACTGTTGATTTTGTGGTACGACATGAACCAAAATACTAGTTACGTACGTACCGTCAACAGTCTCAAATAATCCTTCAACCATTGTATCTGAGATCCCCAAATACACCGACTGGATGTGTAGCTGGGTAGTGTTCCAAAACGAGAGCACAACATGGGCCTCGCTTTCGTTATCTGGGTAGTACAAGCTAGCCCCTTCCAGAGCACAGATTCGCTTGGCATCAGCCCATTTCTGTCGCGACGAGTGGATCTTATAGAAACTCTCTAGTGATTCTATATAACTGTAGTCCTCCCGGAAAAATTTTTGCTCTCTTTGTCCATCTGCAAAATGAAATAGCCATAGTCATCTGCATAAAGACATAATATATATTTCCATTTGCACAGTCCAAACGGCTAAATAATTAATCTTGAGTTTCTGAGAGTTACTGTATTTATTGATAAACAGTAAAACGTTTCACACTTTATTTCATTACCCAAACATTTGATTATGATAGTGATTGTTTAATGGAGTAATTTATTAAAATTTTGAATAATTGTTTAAACGGTTTGATATTTTTATTTAGTGGATTAATACATTATGGATTCCATCCATACCTTAAGGTAAATGTCTTTTTTACTGAATAGCTAAAACGTTTACATTACTTACGATTGTGAATACACATCGTTTTAAACGTTAAGTTATCCTAGGAATAACTTCGATAGCCTGGTGGTTATTCCGTGTTTATTTGTAAGGCCTTGTCACTTTATTTTTATTTTCATAGTAAACATTTTTATATTCAACCGCACTCAACCCATTTTTTACACATTTTTAAAACGTACATTTCAGTAGCATTTTTATCTGATACTGAATTAGATTTCATTTTGTTCCATTTTGTTCAGGAGACGCAAGTAGAGTATAATTCATATAAACAAAGTATTATACGAATTATAAAAATATTCATAATCACTTTTGAGGCAGTTCCCAGCATAGCAGACCAGGGCCTCAAGTCTGGTATTACAATAGTGTCAGAATGGTCTATCATTGATTTCATAATTGTTGATTTTGACAAGTTTGGTAATCTACTAATATAATGGCGTCATAATGGTCAGCCACTGACACTCCATTGAAAGAATTGGTAATCTCGTACATAATGACAAATGAAACTTCCTACTAAACTTCTAACTTCCTCCTGCTTCAGATTGCTTATAACACTAATAAAAAATATGTAAAAATATATATAAATGAAATCTGGCATGAATAAATGTTCAAAATGCCATTGTAATACAATTCTATAACGAGACCATTGACCGACCAATGATCGACCATTATGAATTTAGCAGATTACGAACTTTTAGCAAAATGACAATGGGATCGTGTTGGAGTGACGAATTTATAAAAATAGCAGACTTGGGCCTCTGGTCAAAACTCACTGTAAATAGTTGTCACTGCACCAAAAGCACTGATTAATACAGATGGGACACTTTGCAAAATCATTCAAATAAAAAGCGACTCTTGCTACGACACAATAAAGTGCAATTCAGGTTAGTCGAAGAGAACTAGTGAGTTTTTACTTAATGGGTCAATCTAAAAACCATGAGGGTCGATTTCAATATTTTGTTACAAAACTTCGAAAAATTACCAGATTATATCAAATAAGAAATTGAAATTGTGTACGTGGCAAGCGAGAAAAACAGAAGATAAATCTAAAGCAGAATTAGAGAAAAAAAAGAGTGCAACATGAATTTAAATCTCAACTGGGAATGTTGGTAGATCAGCCTAAACATGGCTACGGGAGAACCAATGATGGGAATACGGCGCGGCGCTTTTTTAGCAATTACGAAATATCTGCAGAAAAAAATTGGCATAAGCAAAATCTGTTATACCTTATAGACTATGAATAAATTTGATAACAATGTCTAATGGGTTACCAAAAATTCAAAATATACGCTTTGAAAATATCTGTCGTCTATTTAAAATGCTATCCATGGTATAATATGCCGACTACTATTCACAATGAATTAATTCATGGTCATATTATAATACAGAATGCAGTAGTTCCCATAGGCTTTTTTATCAGCGGTGGCCCAAGAAAGTAGGCACAAAGATATTAAGTTGTGTATGTTTTACTCGGAAATTTTCCAGAAAACAAACTATGGAAGTATTTCAACAACTTTGTTGTTGTTTTTTTTAAGATAAGATTATCTTCAGATCCTTACATTACAAGTCTTAGAAAACTACCACAAATACGCGTAAATTCCTATCCTCACGATATTATAATAGGTATGATTCCTGGGTAAAAAAAAAAGGAAAAACTGTTTAGTCCGTCAATCATAATAATAAAAAAATATTAGACAAATTTTTTGAAAGAAAGAAAGAAAGAAAGAAAAATAGGTTTATTTGTCACAGAAACACGTGCATAAAAAAAGATAATTAACTTGATTAGATGGTATAAGAAAAATAAAAAATAAAACAAAATAGATCTACATTCCAATCACGAGCACAAAACAAAATAGTCGGCAGCTGCACGTCATGACTGTGACAAGAAGGCTTCCACTCAGCATGATGCTGTGCTATGAGGGACCCACAGCACAGCGCTGATTTTCAGTGGTTACCCGGTTGCTTTATCATATTAATAAAAAATGACTTAGATAAAACACATTAAACTTCGGGAGTGGAGGCTCTCTTTACGTCACAGCTATGTACGTATAAAATCTACTGAGAAGTCATGTCATGCCAAATTTGAACTCAATGTATCGCCGTAATGTTTTGATTGCGTAAAAAAGAAAAAAAATACGTGTCCAATATTTTTTAATAATCTAGATGACGGAAAAAAAAAATTATTTCAGTCATCATCCCTATTCTCCTAAAAGAACCATAAATCATGATTTAAATTGTATTTTCTTATTTATTTTATTTTCGTATAAATATGGTATCAATAAAACTTTATTTTTCCTATATAGTACACATTCAAACTATTATTTTAGACCAACTAAAGCAATTTACAGGCGTAAACACAGTTCAAGTAATATTTGCCAACTTTTGGGTAAACTTCACCTGTATGCAACGCCCTGAATTTTCGTTCCGCGAACGGGGTTTTAAAAACAGTTTTTAGAAAACCAACTTATTAGGTGTAAAAGATGAGGGTAAAATCAAAACTTAGTTCAAATTATGTTTTATTTTATTTTTTTATTATTTTCAATTTATTTCAATAATATCTCAGTAAGTTTTGTAAGTGTTTGGGTATAACCTAACTGATTACCACTTAGCATTGTAATTTTGCTGACCCCGACAGGGCTGGTGTTTATTTCGTTTGAAAAAAAAACTTTTTTTACTAAAAATATAGGGTTTATAATGTTTATGGGGCGGATTTATTATGTGGTTTGAACAGAAACACACTGTCATGCAGTATCAACTAGTACACCAGTATCAGACTGTTACAGGCCGCTTTACCTGACCATGTAGTCTACTTACGATAAAAATTATGTATAAATAAGAAAACAAATAAACATCTTCAGGATTTTCCAAAAATCAACATCCGAACTGAAAGATGGAGTGGCAGCTGTTTAAAAGGATAACATTTTGGAGCGTTCGGCAAGTTTGATAAATAAATAAAAAAAGGTCTACTCACGTGAGAAATCCGATAAAAAGTACACTACTAGAAAGACTAACGAAGTTTTAGAAAACATCGTTGTAACTAAGTATGCGACATGCGTCTCCCGCAGCCGGCACGACAATAATATGTCAACGGTTATAATGAAGTGAAGCTTATAAAGATTGTCTGCCGACTCATGTAGATAAGTCTCATCACAGTTATTGTTATTTAACTTATGTTTCGTCTGCACAATAAATAATGATAATATAATTAGAATTGTCCAACAGTTTAGTCACAGAGTATGAACAGAGGCAAAGCTTCATACGACCGCACTATGATAAGTACACTACTGTAAGCATGGCACGTGTGCGTACCACTGGCTGCTTCGTCGCGTACGAAGAGAAACCGGTTTATACCAGCTGGCTCAGTTAAGGCTCCTACAAACTGGCACGATACGCGACGCGACTCAAAGGCACCGCTCGTCGCGCACTACGCGAGGCCTTTGTTTCCCGTCGCGTGTCGCAACTGTTTGTAGGAGCCTTTAATCGCTCGGGGTTGCGCGTCGCGCTGGCTTATTCCACTGATCCCCCCTGAGAGAATCCCCTCAGTGAGGAAAACTGAACCCTAATGTAAAAAAATCACTTTAATATGTTTTTATTTTTTTTATTCTTGTTTTCCCCGTTATCAGGTGTGAATTCTAGACTGTTTTTATAGATTCCACTTTTCCTCCTAAGGGGGAATTTCAGGGGGGATTTGTGGAATAAGCATGTGAATGTGAGAACGTTGTAGGCCTAGTAGAGTGTAGATTTGTTGGCACTTTTCATCGAGATATAAGTACTATAGTACTTATATCTCGGTGTTTATGATTTGAAATACGTAACTAATACATACATAGTATACATAGTATACATACATAGTATACATAGTATACATACATAGTATACATAGTAATTGAATAAATAATTATGTTTATAAATTGAAACACGTAAGTTGTTTAACATTCTGTTTATTTAGTATAGCCTCCTGCCGGTCTATTCTATAAAAAGCTCATCGGAGCTGTCATTCCACCATAAGCTAGGGATTTACACTATTTGCAGTTCACTTCACTTACGATTTCACGGTGAGATATTTATAGAATAGCACTACTGTGCCAACCCTACCAAAATCCTAACTAATAGGTATTATAAATGCGAAAGTAACTTTGTTTGTTTTTTACCTTTTCACGCCTAAACCACTGAACCGATCATCCTGAAATTTTGCATATACGTTGTCAGGTGTACAGAAACGAACATAGGGTACCTTTCATCCCGAAAAAAAGTACTGTTCCTGAGAAAAACAACAATAACGTTCTTATGATAATATAATAGATGGTGCCACGTGTAGAAGGACATAAGCTACATTTCATTGTGGATCGCAGACGAAGTCACGAGCAACAGCTAGTATGTTGTACATATAAATTTTGCACGCTCTGAGGCTTTGCCTCTGTTCCGTTTCTTTACTCGTGTAGTTTAGTTGGGTTTTTTTTTAAATGGAGGATAACGATATGCCAGCGATAATGTCGTAGCTACTTGTGATTGTACACAGGTTCACGAAAATGTCACTAAGATGTAATGATTTCGTTTTCCTTAAAGCTTTTTTGTCTTATTAATTTATAGGCGAATATTGACAGTAAGAAAAATACCATACGAATGTTTGTATTGTGGACTGATTGTGAGCTAAAAATATCAAAAATCTAATTAATTTCGTGAAACATTTTAGATTTGTTAATATTTTTGAGAAATAACTGCGTAAAAATCAAGCCTCTGGTAAAGGACATTGACCGGGTTTTGGACCAAGGCTGCCCAGATATGGGGGTACTTCCAAATGTTTCCTCGCATCAATATACACTTTAAATGCGATAAGATGGTGTTCAAATCGCAAAAAAGATGCATTAGAGCTATTACCGGTATAAAAATAACTGATAGCTGCAAACCTTATTTTGTATTGTTAAAAATAATGACTTTACCCTGCATGTACATATTTGAGACTGCTTTAACCGCGCGACGAGCGGTATCTTTGTGTCGCGTCGCGTGTCGCGCCTGTTTGTAGGAGCCTTTATTTGTTAAAACGACCAATGCATCTATTCAGAAAAGCATCTGAACATCGCTATAAAATGATTAGACAAGTATACAGACATGAATTATGCGTTCGACCATCAAAGACCGCCTTGATGCACAAAAGCATACTTCATTGCATGGCCCCAAAAATATTTAATAAATTACCAAATGGAATTAAACACTTAAATGTTATTCAATTTAAAAACAAATTAAGACATCTATTATGGGAAAAATGTTATTATACTGTTGACGAATTCCTTAATGATAAATTGTAAGTTATTTGACATTGATATTTATTTAATTTTGACAATGTATTATTATCTATATTTCTTACTATTAACACAAACGGGATATTTACCATGTTTACTTTTCCTGTTTATCCCGTTTGTGTTAATAGTAATGATAGTGACCATGACAGTTTAAAAACTTATATATCTATATTTCTATTCATATGAATAGAAAATCTAATTGTTAATGTTTTGCTTGCTTTTTTTCTGTCTTAAGTTATGTTTTGTTTCGTTAATTACTAATTATGTGGAAGAGATAAATTATTATAGTCTTATCACCTTTAAGGTAGATTTTTGAGGAACTATTTATTTATTATTAATAAACAAAATTAATAAAAAAATATTAATAAAAAAATAAAAAGTTATAAATCACACAAATAATTTTTTTTTTTTCTTGAAGAACCTCGCCTTAACCTGACTTTCCTGTGGCTCCCTCAGCGAAACTTAAAGTCTCTCCAACCAGGGCATAAAACTTATAAATTAAAACTGCACGCTAAGGGCACCCCCAGTGGGGTACGAACCAAACTCAAACTCAAATCATTTATTTCAATTAAACCATTTACAGGTACTTTTAAATTGTCAAGGAGTCGGTCAGTAAGAAAAATGAAACTACATGCCCATTCCAAAGCGTAGTAGGTACCTATAGAGAAGAACGGGCAAGAAACTCCATGGACACTCTTTTAAATTAAATTGTTACAAAAGTATTAGTTACATCTATAATGTTGAATTTATAACTAAATGTGAGAATGATGTAAAAATAAAAATAAAAATTAAAAAACTTACACGTTAAAAGCGTCCAGAATAGGTACAACATATAGAAACAAAATAAAATAATTCAAATAACCCGTGGCAGCTAAGAGATGAGCAGTCCCTACTAACGGCGCCCGTTCACGAACATGACGCATGGTTTAGCTCCATTCAGCTCAACCATTTTGAAGGGAGCTAAATGACCTAACACACACGCCACCATTATGCAGCGAGACATCTAACCTCGGCTTAGGGCAGTGACGGGGGAGGACAGCTGGGGACAGGCTGGGTCAAATCAGGGTTATTATTATTAATAGAGGAATTTAAAGCTACAGGTTTAACTGCGGCGTGGGCTGGTGCTTCGTCGAGCCAGGGTCGGGGGTGTAATAGTTTTCCTTCTAACTTCGTTGTATATACTACAGCTGTGAATTTTTTCACATATCCTAGTACAACATTTTAGCTGGCAGGGAGGAGCGAGGAGAATGGCTTATCGAGAAATACGAAATGAATAATTATTATCTGTTCTTAATATTATAAAGAAAGAAAAAAAATTACAACCGACTGCCCCAGAAGGAGGGTAATTTGTTTCGAGAGTATGTAATGTATGTAGGGTAAAACTTGGTAATACGCCCTAAGTGACAAAACGCCCCAACAATCCAGCATTCACACTAACAAAGCTACGCCGCTTGTAACTAACTAGACATGCGAGGAGCCACTAGTAGCCTACTACAACTACTAACTAGTGGCTCCTCGCACATCTAGTTAGTTACGAGCGGCGTGGGTTTGTTGTGTGAGTGCTAGATTGGTGGGGCGCATTTTGTCACTTAGGGCGTATTACCAAGTTCTACCCTAACTCTATTTCTTTGGCACGCTCTGTAGCCAAAACGGCTTGATGAATTTTAACTTAAGAGGTGTCGTTGGATTCGTCTTAATTGTGGAAGTGACATAGACTATATAATATATATATTGCATCTGCAAATACAATAAAAGGGAAGGGAAGGTTTTTTTAAAAATAAATTACAAATATATTGGTATCAAAGAAAGTTAGTAATGAGACAATTCCAATGCAGTCACCAGGCCAGATAAGTTTTTGGGCCTATAAATCGCAACGTTTTTATTTTACTGCACTGTGTCTTAAAAATTTTAGGATACTTTATAGTAGGGATGCCCCGATACGCCTTTTTGCCGATACGATACCGATACCGGTGCTCTTATAAAAATATCGGCGATACCGATACCGATACGCTTATTGAATTCAAAAATGAAGATAAAATAAATAAAACACAAGTCAGGTTATTTTTTTTATTAATATAAAAAGAACATGAAAAACTAAATAAACCGTTTAAAACTATAGACAGGTTGAGATTAGTTAATACTTTTAGCAATTAAAATTAACATTGATGAGAAAAGTATCGTTGAATCGGCAATAAAAATATCGCCGATGCCGATATTTCGGCAAACTTCGAGTATCGCCGATATATCGGCATCGGTATCGGTATCGGATGCATCCGTAGTTTATAGCATTTAGTTCATTTACTACTATTTAACTGCTTTTCTATGCAGATTACCCTTAAAATGAGGTTATTGGCAAATGTCTTCAAGCCATATACAACTCCAATAAACTGGACCCCTCCATTCTAGATACAATGTTGAATATATATTAAAAAGTAATTATAATTGAGTTGGCAAACAGTTTACGTTCACTGCGTTATCAGGTCTGTACGACCTGATGCGTAACTGTCCCATGGCGACCTTACGAAAATCGTTGACCTCCCCTGGAACGGGATGCATATCGTGTATTCTAGAGTTAGAAGGGGATGTGATTATACTATAGACCCACTTAAGAAAACCAAAAGCTGAATAACGGCTCGTATAGACTCGCGCGATATCGCGGCCGCGACAGGAACCGACAAAGAAATTCTGCTACTAGTGTCGCGTCGCGCCTGCGATATCGCACTAGTCTGTACGAGCCTTAAGTTACTCCGGAAATTATTGCAACGCAACAACAAAAAAGTGAGTCCAACTATAATTATAAGGCTTTTAATTATGGATTTATGGCCATACACTGCAAGTTCTTTAAAATAAATCACCGTCTCGTAACTCAAAACCAGATCAATTATTTGAATACCGATGTCGATATTTTTTTATATCCAGTCCTAGATATTTATCAAATTAATGATATTTCAGTGCGTCTTCAAGGTTTTTCGACCTTATAAATGGGATCTATGATTTTTGGACTGTATACTAATAAAATTGGATTTAGTTACCACTTCATTATTGGGTTAATCAATTCATTAAAAACAAGTTACATTAAAGAAATAACTATAAAAATTAAAAAATTAATGAGTATATACTGCTAAAACGCACGGCTGCCCTATCAACCAGTCCTATTAGACCTCATAATGCATATCTATATAGTCTACCGACAGGTCTTTTAGGGCCTTTATAACACTAAAGCAAAGTTGGCAGATCAACACCGTGAAAACTTAGGGTGAAGTGAGCATGAACAGCCGGTCTATTCCGTTGACAGCTGTCAAAAGTGTCAATCCCAAGCATCAGGTGGAATGACAGCTCACTTTAAGCTCACTTCACGTAAGTTTTCACGGTGTGATTTTTACAGAATAGATCGGCTGATCTACGCAGTGAACGTGTTAAGGCGAGCCCCTAGCGTGAGCGTTCGGTCCTTCTCTATCCCGTCACAGCGGGGACGCTCTGTCCCGCTCCCTGCGTACGCCGAATTCACACAATTTTTGGGAATTATTTTTATAAAAAAAGAAGAGCGATCTTGTGAAATTAAATAAAACGTGAATTATTAAGATTTTTAAATTATCTATCCATTAGTGTAACTCTCAAATTAATGGAACGTCAACTTTAGCAAAAGATGCATGCAATCAATAATTAATAGTACTTTTTTAACACGGAGATTTCAAATGTAATTTCAACACACAAAAATAAATAAGAACGTGCAATGTGATGATAGGATATCTTAAATTAATAATGTGATTTTAGATGTAGTTTATTTCTCTTAATTAATGAGTTAATAGCCTCTGAAAAACGCGTTTTGCTCGAGGTAGCGCCTTATTGCGTGAATGCTTGTCACAAACTAAAGTGTAGCTTGACTCGCTTGAGTAACATAATAACATAACAAAACAGCAATAGACCAACGAAGCTTCATTATATGTATGTTATGTGGTTTTTAAATTATTTAAATACAGTAGGTTTTTTTTAATTAGTTTAATTATTGAATTTTCTCTAGAGCTAAGATCGAGTTGTCAGCTTCATGTTCACAAATGAAGAAGCTCTTGGTACCACAGTTGACAATGTTCAGACGTCCTGTGTAGAACATGGAGCCGCAGTGCTCACGGTCATCTGCGTTCGGCTGGTGATTGTCCCACCAGGTGCTGGCATCTACAGACATCGGTGTTCCTGGAAAACGAAATTATTAGTCAAAACCGCATATAAATCAACGATAAAACTTTGTGACATAATTATGTACATAGGTACAAAAATATTAAGATGACTATCATAAATAGAGATCGGATATTCGGATGCATATTCACCTAAAGTTGAGATGTTTGCTATAATGGAAAGCGCTTTTGTATCGAATAAATCCCGCGGTTCCGGTGTTTTATTTTTTATTTTAACTAACACACACCACCCCTACTCTTCTGCCGTGCTAACGAAGAATGCAATAACTCGATTTTGGAAGATTTTGAGTTAAATATTCGTTGAGTCATATATTTGGAGTCAGCGAATCGAAATTTATTAACTCTAAGCAACTTTTTATTGATCCTTCAGGAACTCGGTTTTCCAGTAAGCAAGAATGCAATAACTAAAACTTCACAACAAATTCAATAATCAAAAATACAACTCTCGGAAGCGGCAAAATCGAGTTATTGCATTTTTCGTTAGTGCGGCAGTCTTACACCCTACATACACATATTTGCATAGGGGGTTAAAATAATTTTAAATAAATATGCATCTGAATAGTTATGCAATCCAAGAATCCCGGTTTTTTTTTTTAATAAATAATATTTTAGAAGTCGCTTCCATACGATACACCCGACTAGTTATGCATTGCCGGTATTCCTGGCATCACGGGAAATTTTCTTACAAAAAATATATTTTAAAGAAGCTGCTTCCATACTTTCATAGCTAATAATTAACTTTATCCGATTTCTAATCAAAAATACACAATGTGCATGAAAATTAATTGTGGTGTCTCAAGTTTTGAATTATTTGAATTACACCATGTGTATTTATAGATAAAAATGTAGAGGTATGAGGAACCAAAAAATATGGGTGTAAAGTTCACCCATATCCTGTAGAAAAGGGAGGATCTTCCGACCAGATGGGTGTTGTGTCTGGAAGGCAACTGC
Source organism: Dryobota labecula (assembly GCA_947523025.1). Taxonomy (NCBI): domain Eukaryota; kingdom Metazoa; phylum Arthropoda; class Insecta; order Lepidoptera; family Noctuidae; genus Dryobota; species Dryobota labecula. The sequence continues at coordinate 10,159,490 of OX383292.1, forward strand.
CCAACGGTTGATGTCGGGATGTTATAATACGCTAGTCGTGCGGTAAACTCTGATAGCGCGATGCAGGATTTGTGACGTCAGGTCTTTGATGCGTAGTTCGCATGTGGCGTTACAGATGCCGCCACAAAAACAAATGCTTTTTTAAATTATTATTTGGCTGAATTTTAAACACACACTCACGTACCTTTAACTGTCTGCCAGCCTTCGTGTAATCTGTTATGGAAGCCCATATGATATATTCCTTTAAAGTAGTCCCCTCCGACTCTTTGATTTGATGCAGACTTCGTGAAATTTGCAAGATAATCCGCTTCCAACTGATTGTTGATCATAGCCAGATATGACTGTTCCTCGCGACACACAGCGTGTGCCTCCGTCCAGGTCAATGGAGTTGAGTGCAGTTTGTAACATTTGCCAATTTCCTGATCAAAAGTATAATCTAAAAAAAAGAATTAAATTGTAGTAAACGAATTAAATGTTCCAAGAAACCTAGGAAAAATTACAGCTCTGTCTAAACTGAAGCGAATCCCGCGGGGGATACGGGACGAATTTCGCTCGCGCCGATTGTTTCCGATTGTTTTGCCAACTAAATCGTACGGAGGTGTTTAAACTAGGTTGTTTAGTCACGTGACTTTCGAATCATTAATTTAACCGAAGATCGCGTCCCGCGCGGCATCTTTTTCATTTAATAAATGAAAAACTTATTTTAAAACATTGTCTGAGTAATTGTCAATTTCATATTAGTCAGAATAAAGTCCGAAATACAAAAAAGTTATTCGAACGATAGCTGTTACGTGCGTGTGACCATTGTACTATATCCACTGTAATTCTCCTCAGCCCGAAAACACAATTTAGCAATGAAAACCTCTATATTGCACTATTTGCAAAACTCTCAAGTACCTAAAGAGATTAAAAACATACCTAAATTTGACATATTGCAGTTGTAATTCCACTCTAGTGAGAGGAGGCTCTTCTTGCAAATGAAGTAAGACTTTCCGTCACATGGGAAGTCATTAATGTCTCCTTGCAGGTTCAGGTGCACACAGTCCTCGTTACCGCCCAAATCATTCGGCTCACCTCGCTGCCATTGGTTATACACTTCAGAGGCAGATTTTCCTAGAAATAGAGAAAATAAAAAATTACCTGGTATGTTTACATTAACAGTTCAAATTCAAATTATTTAATTAACAGTCAAGATAAAACAAGGCCAGTTTTCTAGGTAATTATGTATTTTAAGGCCCCTCGCCCACGGCGACTTTTTGTAGCGATGCAGTAGTGATGCTGTCGCGCGTTCGCATCGATACAACCGCGATGCAGCCGCTAGCTGTTTGCCCTCGCCCACACCACGATTCTCAGTCGCGATGCAAACGCGATATTGTCGCGCTTCTGTCGCGATGCAAACGCGATTCAGTAACAGCACAAAAATGCCACTGTTGCACTGATGCTCGGTTCTCCACTCACGCGCCACCCTCCCTCCGTTCTCTCCCCGATGTCGTCCGACACGGTCGCGCGTTTGCATCGATACAGTTGCGATACTGTAACGCGTTGCAAATGCGACTAACGCGCGTTAGTAGCGATGATGTCGCAAGTCACCGTGGGCGAGGGGCCTAAAACACTCCTCAGCGTTCATGACAAATGGAACGAATACAGAATGAATAAAAAAAAAAAATACTTTTGTTATTTAAAAAACATATTTGAATTAGAAACGTACCGTCAACGGTCTCGAATACTCCTTCAGATATGATGTCTGACAACCCAACAAACGCCCATGCGACATTAGGCTGGATACTCTTCCATAATGATATCACAGCGTTGGCTTCATCTCTGTTGTCTGGATAGAAAAAACTGGCTCCCTCCAGAGCACATACTCGCTTGGCCTCAGCCCAAGTCTGTCGTGAAGTGTGAATTTTATAGAAACCCTTCGTTGTGTCTAAATAACTGTAGTCGTCACGAAAAAACTTTTTATCTCTTTGTCCATCTACAAATAGGAAAATACTCGTACGAGTAGTCATACCATTTATTTAAATTTATGTCCTGACCTCATGATTTTAACTAAAATAATATACTGATATTCCAGCGATTGTTTCATTATCTTCATTTCAGCCGAAAGACGTCCACTGCTGGACATAGGCCTCCCCCAAGCACCGGTTCTGTGCTTCCCGCATCCAGCGGATTCCTGCAGCTTTCATAAGGTCATCGGTCCACCTTGTGGGTGGCCTTCCAACGCTACGTCTTCCGGTACGCGATCGCCACTCCAGAACCTTTCGGCCCCAATGGCCATCTGCTCTGCACGCAATGTGCCCTGCCCATTGATTGCCACTTAAGTTTGGCAATTCTTCGAGCTATGTCGGTTACCTTGGTTCTCCTGCGGATCTCTTCATTTCTGATTCGATCACGTAGGGAAACTCGAAGCATAGCCCTCTCCATTGCCCTTTGGGTGACTTTTAGCCTTCTAATAAGGCCCATTGTGAGCGACCGCGTGTTTCAGTGTCATATGTCATCACTGGCAATACGCACTGGTCAAATTGTTGTGATTGTTTAGTTACCATAAATAAAATAAACGACACAATACTCACGTGCGAAATTTGATGAGAAGTACATTACAAAAAATACTAATACTCGTAATGTTTTAGAAAACATTGTTGTTAGTATACGATATGTCAGTGTGTGTGACAGACACGATAATTTTACACGACCGCTTACAATTAAGTGAATTAAGTGAATTTCTTCATATCGTTTAATAGGTTCAGAAGTTCAGAATGTAATGTTTTTGTAAACAACCTCTTACGAATCGGTTTGTCCCAAGTGAAAGGTCATTTGCAAAACGATAAAAATGCACCTTGCGACTTGACGCCAGTTGATTTCAACTCTCAATGTATCTTGACTTCAACGTCTATAATTGTTTTCTTGTTATAACAATCTCGTGACGGCACAATGGTTAAGGCCTCGCCTCTCATGCACGAGCACGTGAGATAAAATCCGGGCAAGAACCAATATGACTTTTTCAATTCATAATTATGTAGTGCGGGAAAAGTGTTCCTGGAAGGATTTCGGGGAGTAAAACAGAATAGGTTAACAAAAAAAAAAAAATATCTTCTGAGTTTATCTTGGACATTACCGACATCGGTGAAGAAAAACATCGTGAGGAAACCTGGACTTATATGTATAGTTAGCAGGGGTGCAGCCTCCATACAACCCGATTCCCTTAGGCTTCCCTTCGGACAATCACTCTTCTTACACCTGTGTGTGTATCGCATCACATTACAGATATTTAATACCAGTTTAAAACATCATAAGATAAAAACATTACAAAAATGGCAATTTTTTTTTAATAAAAATAATAAGCACAGTCTCCTAAGCCCGTTTTTAGGATTCCGTAGTCAACAAGGAAACCTTACAGTTTCGCCATGTCCGTCTGTCTGTCTGTCCACGGCTTAGCTCAGATACTCTTAGTACTAGAAGCCTGTAATTTGGCACGCATTATAGTAACGACGTCGACGAAGTGGCAACATATATTAAAAAGTTGAAAAAAAAAAATATTGCTAGCTAAATGATTGTTTTTGGATATGTGAAAAAAATCACGGCAGTAGTATATTTTATAACGTAGTTAAAAGGAAAACTATCTCAGCTAAGTAGGCATTACAAGTTAACGGTCGTCCAACTTATGCAGTTGAAATGTATGGGAGAACATATGTTTTTCAACTACAATATTAAGTTTGTTCTTGGGATAAATTCATCCCAACTACTGTGGTTTTGTAAAGCAAAATACCACGTAACGTTACAGTAACGTTACACAACGGAACCCTTCATTGTGCGTGGTCCAACACGCACTTGGCCGGTTTTCTTTTACTACAATACCTTTACTGCCACATCCCAAAAATTCACTCTGACCTTGCATAATAATGAACAGAAATCTTAAAACCCTTATGTGACCATAGTGAAATGTTAGACTTGTTTCTACACCATAAGATGACTCTTATGGTGTAGAAACAAGTCTAACATTTCACTTCGTTGTTGTTAACATTGACAAAATATATGATATGTACTGCTAAAGTTAATAATAAACAATAGTTTCAATCTGAACACAGTTCAAAATTTAAAATTTGAAAGTCATTTATTCAAATTAGGCTGAGAATCAGTACTTTCTGAACGTCAAAATTACATACCTTTTATTTATACAGCCTTTATGATTACTTACAAAATCTATATTTATAAAAATAATGGTAAACTGACTGACTGACTGACTGGGTGATGTATCAACACACAGCCCAAACCGCTGGTCCTAGAGACATGAAACTTGAAGGGTGTGTTCTTTGTGAAGAGTAATTATCCACTAAGAAAGGATTTATGGGAAATCCACCCCTAAAGGCGTAAAATAGGGGATGGAAGTTTACATGAATGTCCCTCAGTTTTGAAGTTAGGATCTTAAAATGTTGTGTTTAGGGTGATGATTAAAATTAATTTATACGTGTCTCAGCGCTTTTGATAATTCCTCCCCAGAAGGGTTAAAAGGGGGATGAAATTTAAAAGTCCTTAATTTTCGAAGAAAAATCACTAAATTTATTATCTAGGCTTATGGTTGGAAGCTAACGCAACGATGTTGTTAGAATTTCAACCCTTAAAAGAGGTGAAAAGGGGATGAAATTTTGTTTGAAATGTTGTTTTTAGAACTTTGGTCTGTTTGTTTGTATGTATGTTCCGGTTTTCACAAAAACGGATGAAACGGATTTGGATGATATTTGGCACACATAGTTTATAACCTGGATTAACCTATAGGTTATTTTTTAATACCGTTAGTACGTTCCCGACGGATATTTTTCGACATCCACGCGGGTGAAGCCGCGGGCAAAAGATAGTAATATATATATTTGAATTTGCAACCACAAAAAATAACTTTTTAACAAAAAAAAAAAAAAAAAAAACCTGAAAAATAACTTTAATTTCGGAAGTCGGTGTCCTTGGTTCTGTATTTTCGTCACCGACTTCCGAAATTAAAGTAATTTTTCACGTTTTAGTGTTTTTTTTTTTAAGTCGGTTAAGTCGGTAAAAAATTTGAGGAGTTCCCTCAATTCCTCATGGATCCCATCATCAGAACTGGATTTTGAAAAAATGGGACCAATCTTGAAGTATATCCTTTCAAATAAAAAAAGAATTATTCAAATCGGTTCATAAACGACGGAGAACTGAGGTAAAAAATATCATCCGCACTTGACGAGTAGGGGGGATACCCAAAAAAAAACAATATATCAAGAATTATTTTTTTCACTTTGTCGGCGTGATTAAAATGTATACCCATGCCAAATTACAGCTTTCTAGTACTAATGGTCTCTGAGCTAAGCCGTGGACAGGCAAACAGACAGACGGACATGGCGAAACTATAAGGGTTTCTTGTTGGCTACGGAACCCTAAAAGTGTAACGAACGCGCGCGCTATACTGTTATGTAAGATAAGGTATGTCCCCCAGCCGCCGTGGTTCTCCGCTATTGGCTAATAAACATCGCCTGAACAGCCTTCAACTTTTGTCATCCAATAGCAAGGTAACAAAATAATAACGACTAACTCCGCCTCTGCATTCTAAGAATATTCTAATTACTTCCAGGTAATTCTTTATGTATTTCATTGAAAACTCACATAGGCTTAAATACCTAGTTTTCACGTGTTTCTTTAGGTAAGTACGTAATGATGTTTTTAGGTATGTATCTTCTCGATGTCTGTAACAAGGTACATAAAAAATTTAAAAATGGAAATCGTTTACTTACGACTGTCAAAATAAACACTACCATCAATAATTATTTGTCTGCTTTGATTTTACTTTTTAATATACACTTCCGCACTCCTAAATCAAGCCACCGTGCATTTTTATTTAAGTCTAAAAAATCAAAATAAAGATGAAGTTTTTATGCAGTTTGGAAGCTGACGTACTGGCCATCATTTCTGGTCACTCTAAAAGAAGCAACAAGCTTTGATTAGAGCCTCTCTAAGTCAATGGTTTAGGCATCGTGTGAAGATAGGTGCTTATCCAGCTGCCGATCAATCAAACTGTCCAACACCTTCGCAATAATAGTCGCCAAGGATATAGGCCTGTAATTGCTCTTGTCACTCGCATCTCCAGTCTTATTTTAAACAATGGTAACTACAGTAGTTTTCACTAGGTCAGCTCGAAGATAAGAGATCGGAGTCGACCTGTTCCTGCCGGCCGTCACTCGTTCGATGGTCGGGAGCGTCGAGTCGTGGAATGCGGTGATCTCCTTCTGTAAAACCGTTATTTCACAGAAGGAGGATGCGGAAAGGGGGAGGGAGATCGAAACCACTCGCCCAATCCACAGCAAGCAGGCCAGGCGTCGGCGGAGGGCGGACAACACCCTCTTCCAGCAGTCGTAAACAGGTCTGGCGGAACGGTGGACTCAGGGCCGTTCGCCGATCCCAAACCAGCATGATCTGAGGCGGCAGCGCGTAATGTTCCACGCGCCCCTATTGGACGTCGCGGGGGGAGTCTGACACTTCACTTCCCCTGCGGGCCTGCGGTGGCCCGCAAAGGCAGGCGGCACTAGCCGGGGATCGTTGAAGGCGCACAAGTTTCCATGATCTTCGGTCTAAGTATGAGAAGGGAATACCTGGGGATTTTTAGTCAGAAAGTCTCACAGACCCCTCCAGGAGGATGTAAAAATTAAAAGGTAGGCAGACACATACACATATCGACGAGCTTACGCTTTAGAGATATTGGAAGGTCATCCTTCATTAGCGCCTTCATAGACCAGTAGCTGCTCCAGGTATTTTCGACGCGACAGCCAATTTCTTTGTTCTATTGAATTATATTCATAATAAAAAAAACCGGCCAAGTGCGTGTCGGACCACGCACAATGAAGGGTTCCGTACTTGGAAAAAAATTATCTTAAGAACAAACTTAACATTGTAGTTGGTAAACATAATCTCCCATACATTCAAAGTCAAAGTCAAAGTCAAATAATATAAGTAAGCCCTTTCATTTGTTTTTTTTCATTTGTCACACGGTACAGTTTGCAAAACTTTTTTTTTTAAATATTCTTATTTGCCCCCAAAACTAACCCCAATATTCTAAATTCATTTATTTACGGTTCACGTCCGTGTTTGGGTCAATCAAATTGATATGTATACCAAATTTCAACTTAATCGGTCCATTACATTCGGAGCAAATTGGCTGTACAGACGGACAGACAGACAGACACACGAGTGATCCTATAAGGGTTCCGTTTTTTCCTTATGAGGTACGGAACCCTAAAAAACACAAATCTTGACAAAAATTAATATAAATTGTGTTGTCATGTTACACTTCTTAGTAGATACTGACCGTCCAACCAAAATTTTTATTTCGATTCCAAAGTGGCATTAAGCCTAATCGATACTGGATACTCGCAATAAAACCGGGCTTGGTACAAAAAGAAACCGAATGAATTAAAACACGATATTTCTAGATAATGACTTCTTTATTTATAATTATTATGTAAGGTGAAACATTATTATGTAGTTACCCTAAATGTATATGTATACATAATTATAATAAATTGGGTATATAGGAACGATATCCGCTCCGTACAGGCACAAATTCTTCCTTTTACAAGACAATTTTTTTTTTCGAACGTTGCCCCACACTAGGAATTTCTCCTGTATTGTGGGTGCGTTTACAAACATTTAAACTCACATACACAAACAGCCAGACCCGGAACAACTACTTGTAGGTCATACAAATATTTGTTTCGAGCGGGAATCGAACTCGCGACACACGTTAATTATTTACTTAGTACTTAATATTTATTCTACTATTAACGCTTATAAAATATTTATACGATAAAGAAATCTCTGATTTTAATTACTTTTAAAACGTATCTAATAGCTCGGATGCGCACCCGAATACACGAACCTACGCTGGATAGGTAACGGGTTCCAGTGGATCCGAGAATGATTACCAGTGATAGGAATAGGTAGTGCCTATTTGCCTAAACTTCGAAGAACAGAGACGAGACTTCCTTCGGACTAAATTTTTTCCGGGACATGTGTCCCGAAATTCAGGACAACACTTTTAAATAAATTAAAAAAAAAATGTTATTTGGAATAATTAATTCGTCTATATTTACCTAAAGTTTGCGACTAGACATAACATTTATAATTTATAACTCCATAATAATAACTTATCCTCTATGGGCTCTAAAGGGTAAACAAACATTGTGATTCATAGTATATTCGCTTGGCAGGCGGGTTGGCGATCGCAGTATGGTGCGTTAAAAATGCATAGAGAACGCTGCTGCCCAATTTCTAGTAAGTCCCGTGAATAATATATAATGAAATTATTTGACGAATATTTATCCATTGATCGAGTTAATTATGTAGTGGTAATAAAGTTTTTTGTTACGCAAAGTCGAAGTTTTACGCCAATCGTGTGTGTTTAAATTTTTACTTTTACAAAAATAATATGTAGGTTGTTGGATGAATTGAAAATATAATACAAATTTTCTCTTAACTCTAGAACTCGCTGTCTTCATCGTGTTCACAAATAAAGAAGCTCTTTGTATCACAGTTGGTGTGGGTCAGAAGTCCGTTGAAGAACATTGAGCCGCACTGCTCACGGTCGTCTGCTTCAGGCAAGTAATTGCCCCACCAGACTTCAGTATTGTTCAATGGTGTACCTAGAAAACAAAATTACAATTGAAACGATAATCTAACTAAACGAACATAATTCCCTAACTAACCAGAGAGATCGGAGTTGCCTCAGATGGTACACAATCCTACGTACCTTTAACTGTCTGCCAGCCCTTGTTGAACCTGTTATGAAAGCCCACGTGATATATTCCTCTTAGGTAGTTTCCTTTGACCCTTTGTTCCGGTGCGGACACCGTTAACTTCGCAAGATAATCCGCCACCGACCGGTTGCTGATCACTGCGAGGTAGGACTGCTCAGCTCTGCACACGGCATACGCCTCGGTCCAGTTTAATGGAGTTGTGTGGAACTTGTAGCATTTGTCAGTATCCTTATTGAAAGTGTAATCTGAAAACAAAAAAGTATTTATTTATTGTACTTATTCTACTATGTTTGATCTCGAAAGTCATGTCATGTCCGTTATGCACTTTTCGTAAGTAGCGCTTTGGCAATTAGGTACTTGCACTTAATAGTTTAGGTACCTACTCGCAAAAGCGCTAATACACTGACCCCTGACTGAATTCTATTCAGTGTTAATACACGCTCTTTGCGGGGCTCCACATCGCTGTCAGTGCGGTGAAGCAGTCGACCGCCTCGGACACCATGGCCTATCCTGCTGCAAGAGCGCTGGTTAGTTATCATGGCACGCCAGCATGAATGACATCATCCGTCGGGCTCTTGTCATTGCTGGGTCGTCAGCTGTATTAGAACCTAATAGCTGGGCACGCGAAGGTGGGAAGAGGCCAGATGGAATTACCATAACGCCTTGGAAGATGGGTAGGCCTTTGGTGTGTGATACAACCTGTGTTGACACCCTCGCGCCAACCCATCTTTCTAGCACGGTGGGTTGTGCTGGGGCGGCTGCTGCAGGTGCAGAAAACGCTAAACTGCGCAAATATAACAACCTTATTGGGAGCTTTAAGTTTGAGCCGTTTGGAGTTAAAATACTAGGACCGTGGGGTCAGAGAGCTCATCGAGTATTTCCGGACATCGCCAAGCTCTTCACATGATCAGACGATTGACCTATTTCAGGCCAAATAATCAGCATTGCCATCCAACGTGGCAACGCTGCCAGCCTTTTGGGCACTATTCCCACAGACAGCGATGCGGAAGAATTTGTGATGCCCAATGATCTCTTCCCCTTTTTTGTGTACAAATTATACCTATTTTTATGTTAGATTGTATATTTTATTTTATTTTTATTAATGATTAAATGACAAGTCATTGTATATTTAAACAGAAAATCTTTTGTGTATGATTTTTCAAATACACGTGAAGCATGACCAATTTACCACTTCTATCCAAAGCTTCTATCACTATTCCACGACGAATAGACTTATCTCTTTCCATCCAACGTAACAATTTTTTTTTCTTCATAATTGACAGCGTGTCGCAGAAGCCTTTCTACAACCACTTACGTCATTTCGTCTTGCGTTTCTTCGCTGGTCATGCTACGCGTACTGTAACAACATCATCAATGGAACCTACTTCCCACGAGTTGCTAACTGCAGTATAGTTTCAGCTGAACGTTGATGATTGAGTCAGGACTTGTCTATTTAATAATAATTACGGATGTAGTACGTAAACATATAACCAGATATTTAGGGTAAACTGGTTGAAACCGTTCAGTGAACAGTTTACATTTAGCAGACACCGTATCTCACGCAATGAAACTACGTGAGATACGATACCTCATAATTTAGGAGAAAACGAAATGAAAGAGACTGCTGACGAAAAGAAAATAACGCTCTCAATCTGAAGTAATTACTTAGACATCGTCAAAAACTATATCCACTACGTATAAACCTCCCAGCTACGAGTACCAGGACACTAACCATAATTATTTGCAGGGCAGTTGAAATGCATGCGGTTACCACGCAATCAATTGACGAAAAGCAGGTCCATATTCGATAAAAAGCGAGTCTTGTAAGTGTCAAGCGATTTTGAACAATGGGCCGAACTCGTTCTGCTATACCGTATTATGACGCTGTTTGGAGTCTGCGATTATCTCTACCATGGAGACCGACCTTCTTCAGTGGTTTTAACTATACTAAGATTTTGTCAAACTCACAAGAGTTAGTTTACTAATCAAGATTAAAACCTACCTAAATCGGGCATATTGCAGCAATAGTTCCACTCTAGTGACTGGAGGGTCTTCTTGCAAATGTATTGATACTTATTGTCACATCGACAATCGACGAAGGTGCCTTCTTTGGTCAGGAACACGCAGTCTTCTTTACCGAGCACATCGTTCGGCTCTCCCTCTATCCAGTTTTTGTACACCGCGGAGAATGGCTTATCTAGGAATACGAAATGAATCATTATTATATATTCTTAATATAATAAAGAGGTAACGTTTGTACGTTTGTATGTGAGAGGTAATTCTTCGAAACTGATTGATTTTTTTAAATCTGGATTATTGGATTATGGATTATTATCCGATTTCAAAAAATCTTGCACTGATTGAAAGCTACGCTATTTCCGAGTGCCATAGTATAATATTTAAGGTTTTATGTTAAATCACGCGAACAATGATGCGAGCAAAAGCTAGTTTTTCTAGATAGACCCAATACCTAAGAATCAATTTTTTTTCACAGATGTTTCGCACACAATCATTATTTTTGGCAGAAAATAAACAAATTCTCAATACTTACTGTCAATGGTATCAAATACTCCTTTAGTTATTGAGGCTGATATCCCAGAAAACACCCATGGGATTGTCGGCTGGGTTCTTTTCCAAAACGCAATCACGGCTTGTGCTTCATCTCTGTTCTCGGGGTAGAACAAACTGGCTCCTTCCAGAGCACACATTCGCTGGGCATCAGCAAAAGTCTTTGGTATCGTGTGCATCTTATAGAAACCCTGCGACGTTTCTATAAAGCTGTAGTCCTTCCGGAAAAACTTTTTAGCCCTGTGTATAGCTACAAAGTGATAAAAAATTATAATTTAAAGGATGAATGAAACTAAAAGTATTATTGTCACAACCAAACCTTTTTTTGAAGGAGAATTTAAAGCCATATTACTTACAATTTTTTCTGCCCGCCATTTTTTATATTTCCGGGTCGATTGCTTTCAAAACCTATGCAGACCTATACATACGCATGTGACCAAGTTTGATTACTAACGTCCACAAAAGAACACCGCCTCGTACACACGCACGCTCGCTCGATACTCATAAATCGACTTTGAAAACAATCGGCCCAGCAATTAAAATAAAAACAAAATGGCAGCCACCTTTTTTAAATTGTGAAAACAGTCGATGTATTCTGTAAAAATCTCACAGTAAAAATTTACGTGAAGTTTAGTGAGCTGTCAATAGTGTATTGTCCCTTGCATCGGGTGGAATGATAGCTCACTTCAAGCTCACTTTACATAAGTTTTCACAGAATAGATCGACAGATTCGAATTTGATAAACACACTGTGCATCATAAATAATAAATTACAAAAAACGAAGGCAAAATAAAAAAATTGGTTGTCTGTAAAGTTGGTTTACGGACGATAGTTTAACGTGACAACGTCATAACAAAACATTGATGCGGCGCAAGCGTACAATGAGCGTAACGGGACAATGAGCGTAAAGGGAAAAGAGTCATCATTTTTCGTGCATGCAGCCGGCGTTCATCGATTTATTAGACGTTATCACGTCAAAAATTATTTTGAGATATTATTTTTATTTATTATTATTTATTTATTTATTTAAATCACAATTATAGCATCTTTACAGAATCATCCAAGGCGATGTTATAAGTCACATGTCTACACAAATTTACAATAAATAAAATGACTTGTAAGTAAAATTACAAAGAAATATACATAAATACTATATAATAAACAAAATTATAAACCTGACAAATGTTTATAACACAATACCTCTTTCAATTATTATTTGTGCCATTTGGCTCGTACAGACTAGTGCGTTATCGCGGGCGCGGCGGCGCGACACTAGTAGCACAATTTCTTTGTCGCTGCCGCCCGCGGTATCGCGCGAGTCTGTACGAGCCTTTATTCGTGAACGAGTCATAATTAAAATTGCGAATTATATAAGACATACCTACTTTTAACATATACTATACACATAAAACTTAACTTGTGCTTTTACCTGAAATGTGCTTAGAATTAGTGTAAAAGGTGTTCCTAGTTGAAATACTGTATGTTTATAATACTAACATGTCAACTAATATACCTACTATGCTAAATACACTGTACTAATTGTACTCCACCTACCGGGAGAATTTAGCAATGAAAAGATCTTTAATAGACTTTTACGAAAACGTACACAAATTAAAACGTACCTGAATTGATCAGGTTGCAGTTATAATTCCGCTCTAATGTCCGGCGGCTTTTCTTGCAAATGAACTTAGTCTTTGCGTCACACGACACGTCATTCAAATCTCCATTTCGGTACAGTTGCAGACAGTCCTCGTTACCTTGCAAATCGTTTGGCTCACCTCGTTGCCATTGGTGATACACCTCAGAGATTGACTTTCCTAGAAATATGAAACATATATAAATAATTATTAAAAGATAGGTATGCTGTATTGACCGGTTTATATAGTTTTATATGTATTTTAAAACACTACTCAGTGTTTATGACAAATGGAACGAATACAGAGTGAATTTAAAAAACCAGATACATTTGTAAATTAATATTATATTACAATTGAAAACGTACCGTCAATAGTCACAAATTGTCCTTCAGACGCGATGTCTGACAACCCAACAAACACTTCGACGATATTAGGCTGGGTACTCTTCCAAAATGATATCACAGCGTTAGCTTCATGATTGTTATCCGGATAGAACAAACTGGCTCCTTCCAGAGCACACACTCGCTTGGCCTCAGCCCAAGTATGTGGTATTGTGTGAATCTTGTAGAAACTCTCCGTTGGTTCTAAATAAGTATAGTCCTCACGGAAAAACTTTATATCTCTTTGTCCATCTACGAATAGGAAAAATATCATAGCAATTTTATTTATTCAGTTTAAAAAAAAAAATACTAAAACAACATAACATAAAATTCACACCCCATCATTCCCCGAAGGGTAAAGTAGAGGTAGAGATGGGTAATTCAGGAGAGATAGATACAAAAGATATGAATTATTCCGTTTCCATCAATCCAAATGTATCTGTATCAGTGTATCTTTACAACTCATTCACTCACGGCGTCTTTTTTAGGGTTCCGTAGTGAACAAGGAACCCATATACGAGTATATACATATTATTATTAATCACGCCGACAAATAGGTAAAATAAAATCTTTTTTTTTTTTTTTTTTTTGTGTATGGCATCTCGGAGGTATAACCACTGGGGGTTCCTGCTCCTTAACCGGGCTTTCCTGTGGTGCCGCAAGCTCCTAACGAAGTTTACGCCTCCAGCCAGGGGAGTTTTTACTAAAATCTACTTAAGCTAGACGACTGCTCGCTAAGGGCACCCCAGGTGGGGCTCGAACCTCGGCTTAGGGCAGTGTCGGAGGGAGGGTGGCAAGGGACCGTCGGTGGCTGGATAACATCAGGGTTCTGATTATTAATCGGGGGAGTTTGGATTACAGGCTCAGCTAAACCACATGCTGGCACATCGTTAAGCGTCGTCAAGGGTCGGGGAGGGCTATTATTATTGACGATAATAATAGTGGGTCGGGGTGGATTTCGCGCGGGACCTCTAAAGCGAGGTCGGAATTTGGATCGTGTGCGTGTTGTGTGTACTCTGCGAGCTGTACTAGTTTCCCTACGACTCTCCTGGATGAGAGTGGTGGGGTCGTCTGGGTCGGTCAGTGGGTGCCTTGGACGGCGGATCATACTAATGCGAGAGGGGGTGTAATTGGCGGCCTGCACAACGAGAGTGTTGCGGTGGGTGGCGGCAGAGTCAAAGAAGCGCTTGGAAGAGCGTTTCAGAAATTGGGCTATTGTAGGCATTCTAAGCTCTACATGGAGGTTTGTGTTCCGAACGAACCAGGGGGCTCCCGTGCATTTACGGAGGAAACGATTCTGGATGACTTGCATCTTATGGATGATATACGGTTTTGCTTGAGCAAAGACTGGGCTCGCATAGGTCATGATGGGGCGGATGCACGCGGTATAAATTCGCAATTTGCACTTGAGTGACAATTTGCTATTTTCATGGACAAGGGAGTGAAGCCTATAGAGAGCGAAGGCGGCACGCGAACGCACCTTACTTACATGCTCAGAAAAGGAGAGGTGATGATCGAGGATGACACCTAGATATTTGGCTCGCTTCTCCCAGGGGATAGGCTTGCCGAAAATGGTGACAGGTTTGGGCTTTGGGGGGATTTTTCTCGGTTTTACGAAGAGAACCGCTTGGCTTTTGTCAGGATTGACTTCGATCCGCCACTTTCTAAACCACGCACCGAGCTTGTCGGCTGCAGTCTGGAGAGTGTTGGCAATGACATTATGACACTTCCCTCTGTAGTAAACGGCCGTATCGTCTGCGAACAGAGCCAACTGAGCCTTTTTAAACTTCGGGATGTCGCTGGTGTAAAGCGTAAAAGCCAGGGGGGATATCACAGAGCCCTGAGGGACTCCTGCGCGTATGTGATGGGGGGAGGAGAGCGCACCCTCTATGCGATAGCGAAAGGTGCGATTCGACAAAAAGTCTCGTAAGATGAGCACGAGACGCTCGGGCACACCGAGTTGGTACAGCTTGTAAATCAAGCCGTTGTGCCAGACTTTGTCGAACGCTTTCGCTATATCAAAGAAGATAGCTCCTGTCATAAGGCCGCGTTGAAAGCCGGCGCTTATGTCCTCGACTATACGGTGGACCTGATGGGTCGACGAATGTTTGGTACGGAATCCAAACTGTTCGTGGGGGATAAGGCCCTTAGTCTCGGCGTAGTCTCTGAGACGCTTATGAATAAGCCTCTCGTAGATTTTGCCCATGACTGTGAGCAGGCTAATGGGGCGGTAGCTCGCGGGCTAAAATAAAATCATTAAACAAATTGTTATCTAGGGTGCCTCCTGTAGGTACATGTATGGTGGGGATGGTTTTTTTTTTCCGCCTTCCCTTTGGTGTGGGGTATTGTTGGATGGGTCTTTCAAAAATATTGCGGGTTTGTGAAAACAATTTTTCAATTAAGGGATCCGTTTCTGAAATATTAGGCTTTAAAGTTCTAATTTTTGTTAGAGTTAAGTGTCCCCCCCCCTGCCAGCTAAATGGTTGTACTTGGATATGTAAAAAAAATCACAGAAGTAGTAAATATATAACGAAGTTAAAAGAAAACTATCAGAGCCAAGTAGGCGTCACATGTTACCGAGTAATAGTCAACCAACTTACATTTACAGTTGAAAAACATGTTTTCCCATACATTCCGTATGGAACAACATGTTTTTCAACTACGATGTTAAGTTTGTTCTTGGGATAAATTCATACCAACTACGGTACCCTTCATTGTGTGTAGTCCGACATGTACTTGGCCGGTTTTTTATCTGTGTCGCAAACGCGCAGCGTTTTTGTGTGTAAAAAAAAAATATTTTCACTTCAGTAGCTCAAACATGTAGGTTTTGCTGCCTGAAATCAGTGAGCAAAATGCGATTTTGCTCCTGAGTGAGACAAAGTAACTTTTAAATGTTTTTTTTTTTTTTTTTTTTTTCATAAAGCCGCGCATATCTTATTCAGCCTTGGGTTAATCATACAATTCGAAACATTCACACTCTATCTCTTTTCCGCCATTAGAAAGAAAGAGAGACAAAGACCAGCCCTTTCGAAGTACCGATTTTGAATTCGACCTCAAAGACAAACACATTCGGAATTTCGTACTAACTAAAGAAATTTTGCAAAAAGATAATTATGTCTTTCAATGTACGGAACCCTACTAACAATGTTAAGATTATTTGGGTTGGGTAATTCCGAAACAAATGACGCAACTTATCAGAACACTTCCTTTTAATTTAGCACTTATTATTGTAAATTTTTAGGTAAGGGTAATACCAGTACCTAACTGATAGTACATGTACATTATAAAAGTTGAGAGCTACACTTTGAAACTTCACTTCACGTTCACAAATTGTCGTGCTTGCAAGACGCATGTTGTATAGTCACAACAATGTTTTCTAAAACTTGGCCAGTTTTGCTTGTAGTGTACCTATTCTCGGATTTTTCACGTGAGTATAAATCGTTATTCAACACTAGCGTTTTTTTTTTTTTTTATGTTGAAACTCATCCTTCTGAAACATTGGTGCCGATTCTCTTGTACACCGAACTAAACTAACTAAACTATCACTAAAATTCCTTACTTTTGGCTATGAGAACCTTTGCAAACAAAATTCTCAAAGACCATTGCACCAGAAGTCGAGGTCTTGGTGTGAATTTTAGTTCTGACAACTAATTTTACCACATCTTTTTAATCACAATTAAAAATAGTCTGATTTAGTCAGAAAATCTATTTTTTTTTTTTTTTTTGCGAAAATCGTAAAGTTCAGAAGCGCAAAATTGGCATTTTCACTAAATTAAAAACTCAGTACAATCTTAGTGCTGTCAAACTAAAATATAGTTAAGTTTTGTCACTTTAGTCAATTTCGGAATAGGAAATAGTCGTTTGACAGGAATAAACAAGATTTTGGTGATTTTTAGTCTAGTTTAGAGAATTTTGTGACAAGAGAATCGGCACCATTATTAACCAACATTTTAGCTATCGCCCCCATGGGACTTAAACATAATTGGCGAAATATGGGAGTACCTACTAAGATACACTGCATAGACATGGACAAAATGTATCACTAAAAAGAAAAGATTTAAATGTATCTTTCGATCACTGGGATATGTATCACTATTTTATATCTTTCATCCATATGTATCAGTAGCTTATGCTCGCGTTCACGACACCCAAGGCATTACACTGCGCTGCTCACTCACTCAGCGTGGCTCGCTTCAGCAACTTATCTGTGAAACCGACGTTTTTGGAACTAACATTTTGAATGGGACATAAGATTGGTTTTTGTTTATCTTTTGTATATTTGGTGACGAACAGCGCCACAAATAATTGCACAGTTAAGTTGGTCGAACAGTATAATCAAATAGTTATTTGTGCAACAAGAGAGCAAAGTCGTTTTTTGCTGCGAGTGCTGATTTTGAATCCTGAGTGTGGCGAGGGATTCAAAGGTACGAGATGCAAAAAACTTTGCTCTCGTGTAACACACATAACTTTTCATTTCAGCAGCGATATCCTATTAGTTCTAACGATGGAACAGGTATAACAACTGGGAAATAGAGACTCCCACTAGTTGTACTATTTTGTTATATAGTATATCGTAGTACTAGTGAGAACAAAACAAAAACTCCCATTAGTTCTACCGTGGAACTGTTCAGTAGAACAAGTGGGAATAGAAGGAATAGAGAATCCCAATAGTTCTACTATTTTGTTATACCTAATATCGTAGTACTAGTGAGAAAAAAATTCCCATTATTTCTACCGTAGAACTGTTCAGTAGAACGAGTGGGAACAAACCGCGAGAACACTTTAGGAGATAATAAATATATAGGTTAAATATCAGTTTTATTTGCAGTAAATACTTATTTTCGTTTAAATACAAAAATAAGTTAAAAATTCAATAAATTACATTGAAAGACATAATTATCTTTTTGCAAAATTTCTTTAGTTAGTACGAAATTCCGAATGTGTTTGTCTTTGAGGTCGAATTCAAAATCGGTACTTCGAAAGGGCTGGTCTTTGTCTCTCTTTCTTTCTAATGGCGGAAAAGAGATAGAGTGTGAATGTTTCGAATTGTATGATTAACCCAAGGCTGAATAAGATATGCGCGGCTTTATGAAAAAAAAAAAAAAAAAAAAAAAACATTTAAAAGTTACTTTGTCTCACATGTTACCGAGTAATAGTCAACCAACTTACATTTACAGTTGAAAAACATGTTTTCCCATACATTCCGTATGGAACAACATGTTTTTCAACTACGATGTTAAGTTTGTTCTTGGGATAAATTCATACCAACTACGGTACCCTTCATTGTGTGTAGTCCGACATGTACTTGGCCGGTTTTTTATCTGTGTCGCAAACGCGCAGCGTTTTTGTGTGTAAAAAAAAAATATTTTCACTTCAGTAGCTCAAACATGTAGGTTTTGCTGCCTGAAATCAGTGAGCAAAATGCGATTTTGCTCCTGAGTGAGACAAAGTAACTTTTAAATGTTTATTTTTTTTTTTTTTTTTTTCATAAAGCCGCGCATATCTTATTCAGCCTTGGGTTAATCATACAATTCGAAACATTCACACTCTATCTCTTTTCCGCCATTAGAAAGAAAGAGAGACAAAGACCAGCCCTTTCGAAGTACCGATTTTGAATTCGACCTCAAAGACAAACACATTCGGAATTTCGTACTAACTAAAGAAATTTTGCAAAAAGATAATTATGTCTTTCAATGTAATTTATTGAATTTTTAACTTATTTTTGTATTTAAACGAAAATAAGTATTTACTGCAAATAAAACTGATATTTAACCTATATATTTATTATCTCCTAAAGTGTTCTCGCGGTTTGTTCCCACTCGTTCTACTGAACAGTTCTACGGTAGAAATAATGGGAATTTTTTTCTCACTAGTACTACGATATTAGGTATAACAAAATAGTAGAACTATTGGGATTCTCTATTCCTTCTATTCCCACTTGTTCTACTGAACAGTTCCACGGTAGAACTAATGGGAGTTTTTGTTTTGTTCTCACTAGTACTACGATATACTATATAACAAAATAGTACAACTAGTGGGAGTCTCTATTTCCCAGTTGTTATACCTGTTCCATCGTTAGAACTAATAGGATATCGCTGCTGAAATGAAAAGTTATGTGTGTTACACGAGAGCAAAGTTTTTTGCATCTCGTACCTTTGAATCCCTCGCCACACTCAGGATTCAAAATCAGCACTCGCAGCAAAAAACGACTTTGCTCTCTTGTTGCACAAATAACTATTTGATTATACTGTTCGACCAACTTAACTGTGCAATTATTTGTGGCGCTGTTCGTCACCAAATATACAAAAGATAAACAAAAACCAATCTTATGTCCCATTCAAAATGTTAGTTCCAAAAACGTCGGTTTCACAGATAAGTTGCTGAAGCGAGCCACGCTGAGTGAGTGAGCAGCGCAGTGTAATGCCTTGGGTGTCGTGAACGCGAGCATAAGCTACTGATACATATGGATGAAAGATATAAAATAGTGATACATATCCCAGTGATCGAAAGATACATTTAAATCTTTTCTTTTTAGTGATACATTTTGTCCATGTCTATGCAGTGTATCTTAGTAGGTACTCCCATATTTCGCCAATTATGTTTAAGTCCCATGGGGGCGATAGCTAAAATGTTGGTTAATAATGGTGCCGATTCTCTTGTCACAAAATTCTCTAAACTAGACTAAAAATCACCAAAATCTTGTTTATTCCTGTCAAACGACTATTTCCTATTCCGAAATTGACTAAAGTGACAAAACTTAACTATATTTTAGTTTGACAGCACTAAGATTGTACTGAGTTTTTAATTTAGTGAAAATGCCAATTTTGCGCTTCTGAACTTTACGATTTTCGCAAAAAAAAAAAAAAAATAGATTTTCTGACTAAATCAGACTATTTTTAATTGTGATTAAAAAGATGTGGTAAAATTAGTTGTCAGAACTAAAATTCACACCAAGACCTCGACTTCTGGTGCAATGGTCTTTGAGAATTTTGTTTGCAAAGGTTCTCATAGCCAAAAGTAAGGAATTTTAGTGATAGTTTAGTTAGTTTAGTTCGGTGTACAAGAGAATCGGCACCAATGTTTCAGAAGGATGAGTTTCAACATAAAAAAAAAAAAAAACGCTAGTGTTGAATAACGATTTATACTCACGTGAAAAATCCGAGAATAGGTACACTACAAGCAAAACTGGCCAAGTTTTAGAAAACATTGTTGTGACTATACAACATGCGTCTTGCAAGCACGACAATTTGTGAACGTGAAGTGAAGTTTCAAAGTGTAGCTCTCAACTTTTATAATGTACATGTACTATCAGTTAGGTACTGGTATTACCCTTACCTAAAAATTTACAATAATAAGTGCTAAATTAAAAGGAAGTGTTCTGATAAGTTGCGTCATTTGTTTCGGAATTACCCAACCCAAATAATCTTAACATTGTTAGTAGGGTTCCGTACCGAAAAAAGAAAAAAAGACGTGTGGCACTCGGGGACTGCCACGGTAAAGCTATTGCATAGCATTTTGTATCAACTTATGCAATTATAATTATTTATTTATTTTATTTATGCAGTATTTCTTTTTCTTTGATATTAATTTTTTTTTTTTTTTGTTACGGAATTTCTGGATTCGGTCCCCGCGCTCAAGGCCCGCGATAGAAGCTATGCAATAGCTTAAAAACAAAATAAATAAGTGCTGAACGTCGTAAAAGTGTATAACTACGTAAACAAAGTCAAATACTATTCAAATATAAGCATAATAACAACTTTAAAATAGACGAAAGTGTTGAACCTAAAGTAATTTTAAATAAAAAAAGAGTGACAAACTGTTTTGACAGCGAAAAAATTCCATGTACATGAGTCATTTCCAACCGTCTAGTCCAGTTTAAAAATTGTTCAACTGGAATGGTATCAACTATTTGGCAAGTTTTAATTAAGTCATTGTAGCCTTGCAGTGCAACAGGGGAACTGAATGTACTCGTAATCGACTGCTCGTGAGTTCAAACCCCACTATCAACAATCACTTTTTGTGAAGATCATAATTTAATAAACTAATATTTATAAGAATAAAATACGCAGTACACAGAAAAAAGGAACTGCCAGAAATTATTAGATCACTAGAGGGTACTGGTGTAGGAAAACCGTCGGAGTGGGGAGCGTGAGGTTTTTTCGTTACGGAATTTCTGGATTCGGTCCCCGCGCTCAAGGCCCGCGATAGAAGCTATGCAATAGCTTAAAAACTGAACCTTTATAGGATCACTCGTGTTTGTCCGTCTGTGGCTCAAACACAAAAGTGTTACGTAACGGGTTCACTTTTGAGGAAAAATTATGAAAACAAAAATTTTAGTGTTGCGAGCTGTACCGTGTGACTTATCAAATAAAAGGAAGTATTATAATTTTAAAATAATAGGCTTTGAAGTTATTAAAGAAAATAGATGAAAATTGCCCTACCAAAAATTTTTGACTTGGCATTTTCGGAGATGAGGGGGCCCTCATCTCCGAAGATGCCGAGTCAAAAATTTTGAAAAAATCCAGAGAATAGTTCTTTGCTTATAGATTACAGGAAAACCTTTAAGAAGTCTATGGTCTTAAAATAACCCATACTATGCGTACAAACTTACATTTGTAGGTGGAATGTATGGGGAATTGAAGTTTGAGTACCTATTGGTCGTGGTGAAAGAAATGTTAACCCTCAAATTACCTAATCCCATATTATTTTACGATTATTTTATCAAACTTCCATGTTATAATAACACATCAAGGTTATAATTATTAGTATTGTACAAATTATTATTATTACTTCGTTATCATAAAAGGAAAACAGGCACTGGCAGTAAAAACCATCTACGTTTGAAGTTTGTTATTTTGTGGTTTTCCACAAAATTAACTTTTTGATAAGAGTGTACTTTTAACTATTTAGGTACGAATTACAATTTACAAATTATTATTTAGCCGTACTGTAAATTCTTTTATTTTTGTTCCCTAGCGGTTTTTCTTCCCCCGCAGAATAAACGCGCAAGTGTAAAAATTCAATTTTACAGGAAAAATACAATACCTAAATTGATCCATAACTTTATGACTACACCGAATAGAAGTTGGTTTTTTATGTCGTTTAAAAGATTATTTTTTGTTTAGATAGTCTGATAAACAGGTACCGTTTTTTAGTTATTGATTAAAAAAAAATATTTTTTTGAAATATTTTAGTTTTTTTTTTATCGTTAATGTTACTTTGATTTTTTTTTCTTGTCATCCCTTGTTTTTTTTTTTTAGTTTTCAATATAATATAACTTGAATTTTCTTTGCGTTTTTCGCAGTACAGCGATACCGTTAATGGGCTATTACGCGTTTATTCTGGTGCAGTCGAAAAGTTTATTTATTTAACAATTTATGTACACACATATAAACAGACAAGAAGAAAAGAACAGAAAAATATGTACAAAGGTGATGCTTATTTCTAATGAAATATCTTCCAGCATACCTGCGATAGGAAAGTAGATATAGAGATGTAGACAACGTGTGTAAGGGTAGAAGAGAAAAAAATAAAAATATACATAAAATCTAAATAGCTATACACTAATATAAATACTTATAAACATACAATAAGAGAATATGCTTACATACATACTTCTAAAATAAATATCACTCAATTAAATACTGAGAACTACAATGTACTGGAAAATAATAAATACATAATAATATGCAACTATGACGAAGTGGAAAGATAGTGATCCTTTACTCTTCTTTTAAAGGCTGCTACAGTTTGGCAGTCCCTAATGTCAGGTGGCAGTGAATCCCACAACCGAGCCGCGTGCACAGCGAATGAGTAGGAGTAGAAGTCGGATGAGTGGGGAGGGAGTCTAAGGAGATTTCTAAGATGCGACTTGCAAGGTGCATCCGAAGGACGATCGTAGGCAAAGCGTTGTCGCAGATAGGATGGCGTTTTAGGGTTGTGAAGGATGTTAAATAGCAGACACAATATTCGGGTGTTCCTGCGAAGTCGAATAGGGAGCCACTTGAGTATCTTGCGAAAGATAGAAATGTAAGTTTTTGTTCTGGATAATATATCATCAAGGTCGGAATTATAACATTATGTTACGGTATACTGTTAGGAATATAACTTCTGTAGTGCCTCAGCCTCAGGGATGTTCGTGGAGGCCCAGACTGATGCAATCAGGCGCAAGCGAGCAGCGTCCTCGTTGCGCAGGGTGCAGCGTGCCAGTACCAACAGTCACCTGAGTTTCATTGCCAACAAATTGCATTGCCCTTTCATCTGGTACTTAAGTCTGAGTAGCGTCCTCGTTGTGAACATTTCAAAGCGCTTCTTCGATTCCGCAGCTACTCATCGCAACACTCTAGTTGTGCAGGCCACCAACTACACCCCCTCTCGCATCAGTAAGACCCGCCGTCCAAGGCATGCACTGACCGACCCAGACGACCCCACGACGACTCTTCTCCAGGAGAGGAGTAGGGAAAAAAGTACAGTAGCTCGCAAACATAATACACGATCGTCATTCCGACCTCGCCGCCGAAGCCCATCGCAAAATCGCCGACTAAATAGTCCTCCCCGAACCATTGCTCGTAAGTGAAGCGCCAGCCCGCGCTATAGCTGAGTCTGTAGTTTTAAATTCCCCTGATAATAATCATAACCCTGATTTTTCTGTATAAATGATAGAAAAGAGATGGCTTGATAAGACATTAAGAAAAAAAGAGACAGCTAGTATTTACTTCAACTAAGCGTATTACCTATTCGTCGCCATGCGTGTCGCAGACTAAAGTCAATACGTCCCAATTAGGACGTTTTCGAGTCTTCACGATTGCGCGCTCACACATCATCAACATCTGTTTAATATAATATCATTGGTTTATAGCATATTATACTACTTGTTTTAATGTCATGGGGTCAGTCAACACGGAGCCTCCACTGCTCTTTATACAACTTTTTTCTTCCGAAATCCAATACTAAAAAAACGCTATGATTACCTTTCATCTTAATTGGAAGGAGATCTATCTTTTGAGAGTACTTCTACGAATTTACGCAAAGTCTAAGAGCCCCCGCAGACTACAGACTTTCTATCGGCCGACAGTTTGGTCAACTTAACAGTCGGGTTGATGGTGGTGGTGACCGACTGCTCTCGACTATTAAGTTTTTTTTAAAAGCGCGGGCCTTTTTGCAACTTCTATCAAATTGACGATCGACGTTTCGACAAGCATCGACGGAGTATAACTGAATAGCGCCATCATGAAAAATACGCATGACCATCTGGAGCCAAAACTCGTATCAAACTGAATTATCGGCCGCTAAAGAATCGTTCTAATGTGCGCACTGGCATGCATCTTCATACTGTTTAAGAAACCGACTAAACTATCGGCCGATAGAAAGTCTGTAGTCTGCGAGGGCTCTTAATTTGGCGCCCAGATTACATGGAATCCTGCCATTCTTCTTTGGCACGTTAGCTCCTTAGTTTGTTTACATCCATACTATCCATACTAATATTATAAATGTGAAAGTAACTCTGTCTGTCTGTCTATCTGTCTGTCTGTCTGTCTGTATGTTACGTTTTCACGCCTAAACCGCTGAACCGATTGTCATGACATTTGGCAGAGATGAGATGAGAGATGACATTTGCCTGGGATATGGAGAAGGACATAGGCTACTTTTTTACGCGATAACCGACATCTACGCGGGCGGAGCCGCGGGCAAAAGCTAGTCTTATATATAAAATTCTTGTGTCACAATGTTAGTTACCATACTCCTCCGAAACGGCTTGACCGATTTTTATGAAATTTTATATGCGTATTCAGTAGGTCTGGGAATCGGCTAACATCTATTTTATTTTTAAGTTTTAGTTAGGTAGGGTAGGGTAGGGTAGGTAGGTAGGTAGGGTAGGGTAGGGTAGGGTAGGGTAGGGTAGGTAGGTAGATAGGTAGGTAGGTAGATAGGTAGGTAGGTAGGTAGATAGGTAGGTAGGTAGGGTAGGGTAAGGTAAGATAGGTAGGTAGGTAGGTAGGGTAGGTAGGGTAAAGTAGGGTAGGGTAGAGTAGTGGAGTTTATACTATAGCTTTTGACAGAACGAAGTCTGTCGGGTCAGCTAGTTATTTCAATAAAAAGTTGTTGATGAAAAAAATATTTTAGATAGTTACTTAAATTGTCTGTTACAATAAAGGCTCCTACAAACAAGCGCAGCACAAAGGCACCGCTCGTCGCGCGACACGCGGTGCCTTTGTGTCGCGCTTGTTTTATAGGAGCCTTCATTGTATACACACTATAAACTGAACTTTCTGGAATTTATTACCTATGCCGCAATATAAAAATAAAAAGTAAAACAATCAGTTTGAGAAGTTGAATTTTATGTTTGTAGGTTTTTAGTCCTTATAAAAGAAATCGGAGTAACAGTTCGGACGAGAGGCCACTAAAACCCGAATTTAATTAACTCTGTAACCTCAACAGATGAGTGGACTTGAATCAGCTGAGCTCGTTAGTAATTTATATATATTTTCCTGTTTATCAGTATAAATAAAAATTAACCACATTTGATAAAAACTATCTAAATATACCATCTATCTATATCTACGTCTACTGATATAATGCTTACGCAGGCCGGAAACTCAGCAGCTAGCAGATTCTCCGACAGTCTACATCATTTGCATAATTATTTATGCAAATGATATAGACTGTCGGAGAATCTACTAGCTGCTGAGTTTCCTCATACGTTTGCGAACCGCGGTTCAACACGCGTGTCTTATCATTCAATAAAATGTTTTCGAAAACTTTTCTCATATTTCTTTTAGTGAACTTTTTGTCGGATTATTCACGTAAGTTATTATTTTGACACTAATATAAATAATAAAAATAAAACTGACTAATCATCAACATTTTTCTATTAAAGATGGACAAAAGGATAAAAAGTTTTTCCGGAAGGACTACACGTACATAGAAGCTTTAGAGAGTTTCTATAAGATCCACACGTTACCAAACACTTGGGCTGATGCCAAGCGGGTGTGCGCTCTGGAAGGAGCCAGTTTGTTCTACCCAGACAACGACAGTGAGGCCCAAGCTGTGATATCGTTTTGGAACGCTACCCAGCCATTCTCGTGAGTGTATGTGGGAATATCCGATTCAGTGGTTGAAAGAGTTTTTGAAACCATACACGGTAGGAACACATATATTATTTTATTATTATCAGTCGGTCGCGGCTTTGTTCACATATAATCTCCAATCGCCCGTTAGAGCGTTCAGAGGTCCTACCACAACCAATTTTATCAGTACTATTTTAATCATACTTCAGTGTTGGAAAGAGTTGGAGCTATAAACAGGACATAATACCATCAGACAGTACTATCTCTTTCCCACACGGAAGAAAGATTAGAATAAAGCTGCTATAAAAATTAAAAAAAACTTAGATACAGGCGCTAGCTAGGTTTCGATTTTATTGCTCAGTGCACTTACACTATCTCTCAGTTTTTACGTTAATCCAACAAGTTAATCATTCAGCCAATAATTCAGTTTTATTTGTATTTAATAGTAATCATGGTATGTCAGTAAAATTTTCGTAAATACCTTATTATTAACCAGTTAGACACCTCTAACGGGCGATTGGAGATTATATGTGAACAAAGCCGCGACCGACTGATAATAATAAAATAATATATGTGTTCCTACCGTGTATGGTTTCAAAAACTCTTTCAACCACTAAATCGGATATTCCCACATACACCCACGAGAATGGCTGGGTAGCGTTCCAAAACGATATCACAGCTTGGGCCTCACTGTCGTTGTCTGGGTAGAACAAACTGGCTCCTTCCAGAGCGCACACCCGCTTGGTATCAGCCCAAGTGTTTGGTAACGTGTGGATCTTATAGAAACTCTCTAAGCTTCTATGTATGTGTAGTCCTTCCGGAAAAACTTTTTATCCTTTTGTCCATCTTTAATAGAAAAATGTTGATGATTATTCAGTTTTATTTTTATTATTTATATTAGTGTCAAAATAATAACTTACGTGAATAATCCGACAAAAAGTTCACTAAAAGAAATATGAGAAAAGTTTTCGAAAACATTTTATTGAATGATAAGACACGCGTGTTGAACCGCGGTTCGCAAACGTATGAGGAAACTCAGCAGCTAGTAGATTCTCCGACAGTCTATATCATTTGCATAAATAATTATGAAAATGATGTAGACTGTCGGAGAATCTGCTAGCTGCTGAGTTTCCGGCCTGCGTAAGCATTATATCAGTAGCCTTTATTGTAACAGACAATTTAAGTAACTATCTAAAATATTTTTTTCATCAACAACTTTTTATTGAAATAACTAGCTGACCCGACAGACTTCATTTTGTCAAAAGCTATAGTATCAACTCCACTACTCTACCCTACCCTACTTTACCCTACCTACCCTACCTACCTACCTACCTTACCTTACCCTACCCTACCTACCTACCTATCTACCTACGCTACCCTACACTACCCTACCTACCTACCCTACCCTACCCTACCTAACTAAAACTTAAAAATAAAATAGATGTTAGCCGATTCCCAGACCTACTGAATACGCATATAAAATTTCATAAAAATCGGTCAAGCCGTTTCGGAGGAGTATGGTAACTAACATTGTGACACAAGAATTTTATATATAAGACTAGCTTTTGCCCGCGGCTCCGCCCGCGTAGATGTCGGTTATCGCGTAAAAGAGTAGCCTATGTCCTTCTCCATATCCCAGGCTTATATCTCTGCCAAATTTCATGACAATCGGTTCAGCGGTTTAGGCGTGAAAACGTAACATACAGACAGACAGACAGACAGATAGACAGACAGACAGATAGACAGACAGACAGAGTTACTTTCACATTTTTAATATTGGTATGGATAGTATGGATGTAAACAAACTAAGGAGCTAACGTGCCAAAGAAGAATGGCAGGATTCCATGTAATCTGGGTGCCAAATTAAGAGCGCTCGCAAGTAAGTTATAAGCTTTTCAGCCATGTTCCTGAAAAATCCGGATCCGGGTTGTTTTTTATTTGTGAAAGTATCGTGTCTTTGTGATTAGTGATCGATGATTAATGAAGATTATCTCCAGGCGGCTAGGAAATGCCGGCGTCATCTAGTTATATAATATTGAACAAAAAATTTACGTGTAAACATGTCTTATAAGTTATATAAGATACTATATACATAGGGCGCACTATAAGTTTCCGGAATTGGCCACTTATATTAACAATATTAAAAAAGTAATTACGACATTTGAAAATGGAACTCTGACTGTAGAATACAGTTTGTTTCATCTAACTGTCAATTTTTTTTACATTGCGGCGTAATTTTAATAATTGCTTGTCTTCATCACCATGAATTTAACGTGTGAAAATCGTAGTATGATTTTCTACGATTTTAAATGTAATTTGTCAGCTCAGCAGAGCCTCGCTCGGCTTCGAATTACTCTAGGCGATGAAGCACCATGCATGACGACTAATTATAGCTTGTTTGCAGAATTCAAGCGCGGTCGTGTCAATCACAGTGACGAATTTCGTGATGGTCGTCCGTCCACCGCTGTGAACAACAAAAAAATTGATGCGCCGTATAGTCGAAACACACAGGCATGTGACCATGAGATTCAGGCATCTTCAGGCATAGGCATGAGTCAAATACACTCAATCCTACACAAACATTTGTGTAGGCGTGCTCGCGGTGTAGCTGTGCGTGTAGCTGTGCTCGCGGTGGATCCCACACAATTTGACTGAGCGTCAAAAAACGGACCGCGTCACTTGGTGCAATGCCATGCTTACTAGATTCAAGGAAAGGGTGTCAAATTTGGTACGGGACATAGTAACAGGTGACAAAACATGGATTTATTGCTATGACCCTAAAATAAAGCAGCACTCGTACCGTAACCGTATGGGTCTTCCGAGATGAGCCGAAACCAATGATGGAGGATGTGCAAAGTGGCGCGCGAGCGAAGTCCATTTTTAATCAAAGAAAGAAGAAAGAAAGAAAGAAAGAAATCATTTATTTGCTGATAATGTAGGTATACATATAAGTTGGAATGTTTAATTAAGTGTCCCGGTACATTTTACCTTACGGCATGCAAAATATTATGTTTGAATTAAATGGTAATATAGATACAGCTATTACAATTATTATTAGCCATAGTCTAATTTAATATTTAGTTACAGATCAGACTAAAAACAAATCAAAATAATTAATGAATTAAATCTCTCACAAATCATAAAATGAAGAATATAATATGTCGTAATGTGTAATGTCAAAAAGCTTAATGTCAGAATATTCCAAAAACATTAGCAACAATCACAATTATTATTATTTAAAGAATTTAGATAATCTGATAATGTCAAAATCTGTTATGTCAAATTATAATTTAAGAACAACCATTAAAAACCAAACTGGACATATGGCTAGTGTTGCTTTGGAGAATCATCGTACCGTGAAAAATTGGTTCCGGCTGCCATAGGTCTTTGACTGTCATTACACCCGTAACGATTGCAAAAGATCTTTGACCAGAAGAATCAGTTTTAACAAGGGGTATCGTGGTATGTACTATGTAACTGAGTTTGTGTAGGATTGACTGTATTTGACTCATGCCTATGCCTGAAGATGCCTGAATCTCATGGTCACATGCCTGTGTGTTTCGACTATACGGCGCATCAATTTTTTTGTTGTTCACAGCGGTGGTACGGACGACCATCACGAAATTCGTCACTGTGATTGACACGACCGCGCTTGAATTCTGCAAACAAGCTATAATTAGTCGTCATGCATGGTGCTTCATCGCCTAGAGTAATTCGAAGCCGAGCGAGGCTCTGCTGAGCTGACAAATTACATTTAAAATCGTAGAAAATCATACTACGATTTTCACGCGTTAAATTCATGGTGATGAAGACAAGCAATTATTAAAATTACGCCGCAATGTAAAAAACATTGACAGTTAGATGAAACAAACTGTATTCTACAGTCAGAGTTCCATTTTCAAATGTCGTAATTACTTTTTTTATATTGTTTATATAAGTGGCCAATTCCGGAAACTTATAGTGCGCCCTATGTATATAGTATCTTATATAACTTATAAGACATATTGTTTACACGTAAATTTTTTGTTCAATATTATATAACTAGATGACGCTGGCATTTCCTAGCCGCCTGGAGATAATCTTCATTAATCATCGATCACTAATCACAAAGACACGATACTTTCACAAATACGAGAACAACCCGGACCCGGATTTTTCAGGAACATGGCTGAGAAGCTATTTATGCATTTAAATACTTCAATCTGAATCGTTTTTGAAACTTTTTTCACCAAAACTAGGTTTTTCAGTAACTCCTACAATCAATATTAATGGTGAATGTACTTATCGCTAAGCGAAAAGTATTAAAAATCAGTTTAGAAAAAAAGATCTTTGTTTATAGGTTTCTAGTCCTTATAAAAAAAAAGAAATACAGATTTTCGGACAGATAAACAGTTAAATGACACGACGCAGTTTAGTAACTCAAAGTATGCAATAACGTTTGCCTTAAATATATATATGTAACTGAATTAATGCACATTATGAAAGCAGTTTGTTCAGAATCGTTTACTGAATCAATTTCTATGTTTCTTTATATAGGTAATTTTTTTTCCAAATAATAATTAAAACTAAGTAAATTATAGTCACACTTCCGCTGTACAGTCAAAACAAACCTAAATGGACGAAGTATCAGACGTGTGCGTGACTTTGTGCGTGCGCATACAAACAAACAATGTTTTATACATAATAGTAAAAAAATTGTGTATATATTATATTATATTATGATTATAACATAATATTCTAATTGGAGTGTTTGTTGAGGTGCATTAATTCCTTGGCATGTTGTATAAATGAACTACAGTACAACACACAACACACACCAGAAACACAACACACAACAGAACCACAATAGACAACACAACACAACAGTACCTATGTACAAAATAGGTACTATACTACATCAATACTGAATTCTAAAGGACGGTTTATGCTGCATGCGGTCACATTTTCGGTCGAACATTACTGTCAGATTATTGTGATGAAAAATGTGAAACTTTTTAAAGTCTCTGCGTTGCCACTTAAGGCCCAGATATATGCCAGTGACCTTGAGCGGTTAGCTTACGTGTTCTGAACTGAGCTCACGCAACGTGTCGTACGTCCATCCAGTAATATGACTCGCCCATCCAGGAGCGCTGCCCCAAATAAGACGCATTATTAATTTATTATACATAAAACAAAAGGTATTTTAATAAAACACGTATACTATAAAATCAATAATTAAATTATCTTTAAAAAGGTGAAGGTTAAAAAAAAATACGCTTGTTAGATTTTGCGTGATTGTCCGTTTTTTATCCGCGATTAATTTCACTATTTATTATAAACATAATCTAAAATATTCACATATTAAGTTATTAAGAAAATGGTATAATTTAACATTATTTTTTTTCAAATCATTAACACTACTCATTTAGACATGATCTTCGGTATTTTTGATTCAGTGACCGAAACTGCACCACGACGGATATTTGTGTTCACCGGAAGATGCTCGGCAAGACGCATTGCTGGAATGAGCATTCGCTCTTGGTTTAAACGCACCTTAATATGGCCGTATAGTAGAACTGGTTAAACAAGATTGGCTGCCGGAAAATCTGCTAAACATCCTCTTATGTATTTACCTGGTGCGGTCCAAGACGCCAGTCGTGTCATTCCACAAAATGTTTTTTAAAACTTACTTTATCTTCCTTATTGTGACGTTGGTGGCAGATTCATGTAAGTATAGATAAATAGTATACTCTTTATTACTACTAAACTAAATATCAATTTTTGAGGTATACTTACCTACTTAGGTATAACTAGCGTTTATGTCTCGTTTTTAAAAGCATACCTACTTGCGACACCTATGCTGTGACGATTCACGTCCTCGAACGTTACATATATATACATTATAATACCATTAAATGTTTAAAAAGCTGTTATCATTTAATGGCAAAATACGAGTCGTTTTAGTATTGCATACTCGTTTGTTGTACGAGTATGCTTGTTTTAGTAATTTAAATGACTAATATATACTGATAATAAAATAACCTTTGAAATTTAAAAATAATATAAACATTTACTATTTATTTTCGGTACCTAAGCTAACTTTATATTATAGTACCGTGTGGTGCCGGACGTAAAGAATACCACCACCCCATTTCCTCCCGTGGGTGTCATAAAAGGCGACTAAGGGACTTCCTATAGAATGGGCAGCAGCGTTCTCCCCGCCAATTGGGGGAGGCTTATGTCCAATAGTGGACGTCTTTCGACTGAAATGATGATGATGATGAACTTTATATTATATTTATATTTATAGATGGACAAAAACTTCAAAAAAAATTCCGAAAGGATTATACTTATTTAGACGCTGCCGAGAGTTTCTACAAGATCCAAGTTATACCTACTACTTGGGCTGATGCCAAACAAGTGTGTGCTCTGGAAGGGGCCACTTTCTGGCACCCAGAGACCGACAAAGAATTACGCGCAGTGATATCATTTTGGGAAAAAACTAGGCCTACTGTCAAGTGGTTGTGGTCGGGGCTGTCAGACATGTTGGTTGAAGGACGATTTGAGACCGTCGACGGTACGTACATAATATTCTGATATTCTGTATTCGTTCTATTCAAGGAGGAAAGTTCGAACGGCTTATTCCACAAATCCCCCCTGAAAATCCCCTTTAGGAGGAAAAGTGGAATCTATAAAAAACTGTCTAGAGTTCACCCCTGATAATCCCGCTTAGGGGGGAAAACTAGAATTGAAAAAAAAAAAACTTATTCCAAGACCCCCCTGAAAGTGTTTTTTTTTACATTAGGGTTCAGTTTTCCCCACTGAGGGGGATTCTCTGGGGGGATTAGTGGAATTAGCCGGATTATCAGGGGTGAATTCTAGACCGTTTTTTATATATTCCACTTTTCTTCCTAAGGGGGATTTTCAGGGGGGATTTGTGGAATAAGCCATTTCGAACGGGCCATGGAGGAAAGTTTCTTTATAAATTTTACTCGAACAATACATTTATTTATTTGTCAACTACTACTTAGAAATCCAAATCATCATCATTATCTGCTGCTGGACATTTACCGAATCGTAAAGAATGTAGGTGACAAATACATAAAATAAAGGTTTATTTCTATTTTTTTATCCAGTACATGCTATCTTAAGCTGCTTTCA
The DNA here is from genome assembly GCA_947523025.1 of Dryobota labecula. NCBI lineage: Eukaryota > Metazoa > Arthropoda > Insecta > Lepidoptera > Noctuidae > Dryobota > Dryobota labecula. The sequence continues at coordinate 10,193,053 of OX383292.1, forward strand.
GACTACGCTATAATATATAGCATATAGTGGGTAGCTCATAGCACAACAATATCGCGCACCATACATTCCAATAATATATAGTACAGTACAGTGTAAACGTGTCCATAACAATGTATGGTACGCGATATTGTTGTGCTATGAGCTATATACTATATGCTATTATATTATAGCGTAGTCTGAAAGCAGCTTCATGGTATGCTTTATAAGATGTATGTAGGCGAAGCCCCTGACAAAAGCTAGTTAATAATATTACATTATGTAACCATAATAGTAATTAAGCCAACCCTTAGGGGCGGGCCTGCAATACACAGCATTAAAATAATCATTAATTTCATATTTCTAGGAACGCCGAGTTCTGAGGTATACATCAATTGGCAGATGGATCAACCGGACAATGCTAGCGGTAATGAGGACTGCACGTACATACGTGTAATAGGAGACATGAATGATTTCCCATGTAACAGCAAGGGTCTCTTTATTTGCAAGAAGACCCTCCGATCGCTAGAGTGGAACGATCACTGCGATATGCCCAATTTAGGTAAGTAGGTTTTATCTCTGTAACTAACGGCACTATTTATTATGTACATCAATTGGCAGATGGGTCGAACGGGCAATACTGACGGTAATGAGGACTGCACGCACATAAGTATATCTATGTTCTATGTTCTATTTTTTGCTTTAATGCCAATAAACGCATTTTTCTTTCTTTCTTTCTTTTCTTTATGTTAGAGGGTTTGGTTTCCGCACTTAGTCCTTAAGATGGACCATTGTGCGTGGGCCCGGGCGGCCGTCGGTGGTTATTCCAACCAGCCCACCTCCTTCCAGAAGCTAATCACGTCTCCTGGTCTGTTCAGAACATCGGCAAAGGATCTGGGTGCCCCGAGGGTTTCCGTTCTGATCTGGGTGACGCCTGTGCATTCGAAGAGCACATGCGCAACGGTTTCATCCGCCTCCATGCAGGCCCAGCACAGAGGGCTGTCCGTTATCCCTATTGTGTGAAAGTGTTTGTTTAGCACATATGTAAGTATATTAGGAGACATGAATGATTTCACATGTGACAGAAAGGCCCTTATAGTTTGCAAGAAGTCCCTCCGATCGCTAGAGTGGAACCATCACGGCGATATTTATTATGTATACAACATCGGATGTTTTTTTTAGCGTCTGGAAAAAAGTTGAAGAGTTGCAAGTGTTTGGCATAGAAATACAAACTGGCATTTTAGTTACATTGCCGAGACGTCGACAACCACGGAAGGGCTGTTTTATAAATTAAAAACATTGCTATAGAAAGAGCCATTTCTATGAAAAATCGACTCTCAAAATAACTTATGTCGTTAAATTACATTTTGCAAAAGGATTACGGACAGATAGTAGTTTAATTTATTCTAAATGTTTCAAACTAGATTTTTGGCACTATCAACAAAAAAAAAAAAATACTTTACCCTCCTTCTGGGGTCATCATCATCATCATTTTAGACGAGACGTCCACTGCTGGACATAGGTCTCCCCCAACGGGGGCGGTTGCCATAATCGCCACGCTTGGCAGGCGGGTTGGCGATCGCAGTATGATGTTAAAAATGCATAGAGAACGCTGCTGCCCATTCTCTAGTAAGTCCTTTTTTTAGTCGCCTTTTACGACACCCACGGGAGATAATGTGGGCCATCTGGGGTAGTCGAGTAAAAACACACATTACATTTATATGACATGTGAACTTAAATATAGCATTATGTCAACCCGTGAAGATAGATGTCAGGTGTTACAATAAAATCAATAAATAAAATCATTTCAGATTACACCTTCAGTAAGAATACTGGCAAGTGTTACAAGCTCCACACTACTCCACTAAAGTGGACCGATGCAAATGAAAGGTGCCAACTAGAACAATCCACCCTGGCAGTGATCAGCAATCAGTTAGAAGCAGATTACCTTGTGAAGTTAACGGAATCTACGCCAAAACCAAGGGTCAAGGGGAAATACCAAAGAGGAATATATCACCTGGGCTTTCATAACAGATTTAGCGACGGCTGGCAGACAGTTAAAGGTACGTTAGTGTGTGTTTCTCCTATGGAGACCATGACAAAGTCAAAGTCAAAGTCAAATCATTTATTTCAAATAGGCACGTAAAATGCACTTTTGAACGTCAAAAATTACAGAAGAATGGGCAAGAAACTCCATACTTACTCTTTTAAAATGTTAACAATAGCTTGTATACATTAATTAATAATTATAGGTGAAGACGATGTACCTAGAATATAAATATGATATATATATATATATCATATTTATATTACATCTCGTACCTGTAGGTATTATAGACTGTATTAGACCTTCCTTCCGCAAGATACCTACCTCGGTATAAGGTACTTTAGACGAAAACATTAAAATCATACCACCATCAAAAATGCCTAAGAAAGATGGGTAATTTTACATGATACAAATACTTATACAATATGTCCCGGGATTAACGCACACTACCAAACACCCCATATATAATTCAAGTTACGCTCATTGTACGCTTGCGCCGCATCAGTGCTTTGTTATGACGTTGTCACGTTAAACTATCGTCCGTAAACCAACTTTACAGACAACCAATTTTTTATTATAAAGAAATTTTTTCAGGAACACCTTTGAAAGTGCATGATGTTGAAACTTGGTTTGACAATTACGAGCCAGACGGAGAAGAGGAGTGTGGCGCAATGTTCTTCAACGGTCGTCTGGTAAATACTGATTGCGATATGAAGAGCTTCTTCATTTGTGAACATGAAGTAGATAACGTAATTACGCCTACTAGCGTCAGTTTAACCAACTTACAACCTTATGTTGGTGGTGGCGTCGAGTGATAAAACTGTACTTTAATATCAAAGCACCAATTACCGCTGTCTAACATTAAATACATATTCTAATTTCTAGTCCTGATTTTTTTTTAATATCTATCTATATATATAAAATTCAAAGTCCTGACTGACGGACTGACTGACTGACTGGGTGATATATCAACGCACAGCCCAAACTGCTGATCCCAGAGACATGAAACTTGGAGAGTGTGTTCTTTTTGAAGAGTAAGTATCCACAAAGAAAGGTTTTTGGGAATTCCACCCCTAAAGGGGTAAAATAGGGGATGGAAGTTTTTATGAAAGTCTGTCAGTTTTGAAGTAAGGATCTTAAAATTTTGTATTTAGGCTGAATATATAAAATGGTAAACTGACTGACTGACTGACTGAATGGGTGATATATCCACGCACAGCCCAAACCGCTGATCCCAGAGACATGAAAGTTGGAGGGTGTGTTCTTTGTGAAGAGTAAGTATCCACTAATAAAGGGTTTTTGGGAATTCCACCCCTAAAGGGGTAAAATAGGGGATGGAAGTTTATATGAAAGTCCTTCAGTTTTGAAGTTAGGATCTTAAAATTTTGTATTTAGGCTGAATATATAAAACGGTAAACTGACTGACTGGGTGATATATCAACGCACAGCCCAAACCGCTGATCCTAGAGACATGAAACTTGGAGGGTGTGTTCTTTGTGAAGAGTAAGTATCCACTAATAAAGGGTTTTTGGGAATTCCACCCCTAAAGGGGTAAAATAGGGGATGGAAGTTTATATGAAAGTCCTTCAGTTTTGAAGTTAGGATCTTAAAATTTTGTATTTAGGCTGAATATATAAAATGGTAAACTGACTGACTGGGTGATATATCAACGCACAGCCCAATCCGCTGATCCTAGAGACATGAAACTTGGAGGGTGTGTTCTTTGTGAAGAGTAAGTATCCACTAAGAAAGGTTTTTTGGGAATTCCACCCCTAAAGGGGTAAAATAGGGTATGGAAGTTTATATGAAACTCCGTCAGTTTTGAAGTAAGGATCTTCAAATTTTGTGTTTAGGCTGATGATTGAAAATTAATTTATATGTATCTCATCGTTTTTGATAATTTATTTATTTAAACTTCTCACACACAATAGGTACAAAGGCGGAATTAATGCCATAGGCATTCTCTTCCAGTCAACCAAGGGTAGTGAAGAGATAAAATGGCAGGTACCCCCGAAGAGTTAAAAAGGGGGAAGAAGTTGAAAAGTCCTTAATTTTCGAAGAAAAATCACTTAATTTACTATCTAGGCTTACGGTTGGAAGCTAACGAAACGGTGTTGTTAGAATTTAAACCCTTAAGGGGGTGAAAAGGGGGATGAAATTTTGTTTTTAATGAAAGTTCTTTATTTTTTAAGTTAAAATCACTAATATTTCGGCTTATGGTTGGAAACTAACACAACGTAAATCTTTTTTTTTTTTTTTTAATTTCTACCCACAAGTTTCTGAAAAGGGGGATGAAGTTTGGTATTGAAGTTGTAACTAACATTGTGACACGAGATTTTATATATAAGATTAAAACTTTATGCACAAGTAAAAAATACTGTACAAAGGCGGAATTAATGCCTGAGGCATTTTCTACCAGTCAAGCTCAAGTCAAGTCAGTGGTGCCGATTCCCTTGTTCACAAACTAAACTAAATTTAAGTTCAGTGCATCTTTTTCTATTTCATTAAAAAAAGGACAAGAAAAATTTTGGTTTAGTCGTTCGTTTAGTATAAAGGCTCGTACAGACTCGCGCGATATCGCGGCCGCGACAGGCACCGACAAAGAAATTGTGCTACTAATGTCGCGTCCACAGAGTACATTCTACTATACTGGTCGCGTCGCGCCCGCGATATCGCACTAGTCTGTACGAGAATTACACGTAAAAAAAAATACTACGAACTCCGTTCAATCAAACATACAAATATATAAATAAAACAATAACAAACAACACAAGAAGTAAAAACAAGTTTCAAATAAACTGCTCGGGCACGTCCTAATTACGGCAAAAAAACAATATTAGTTGAACGGTTAAATAAATTTACCGGAGGATTTGAAGAAGTGTGATAGTATAAACACAATGAAAGCAAAATTTAAAAAAACATGTATGTACACCTATAACTTCACCAAACCCCACAGAGGCAAATATAATAATTATTATTACTTAGATGTAAGTAGTACTTTGTATCTCATTTTAAGTGAACATCAAATACGTAAGTTCTTATGAAAAATAAATTCCTTAAACCATTAACTGAGATTTCAACGCGAAGCGAGCAAAAACCGGTTTTATTGATTTAAAAACCACGATGGATGAAATCACGTGCTTTAACAACTCAAAGCTATGATTAATTTATATTTTCCTCTTAGCATCATAAAATGAATGAAACAAATATATAAATAAACATGAATGCGAGGTGCCGACGGAATAGGCTGCGGCCTCATTATCGGACAGACATTCGTGTTGGATGGTTATGATAAAACTTCGTAGGTAAGTAACTGGTATTCAGAAATCGGCAACTGTTCTTGACCACGATATTCGACAGGTGTTGCTGCTCAAAAATTACGCACACAGCTGACCGACGCACAAAGAGTGTTTTGCATCTGATGAATTATAACGAAGTTTTGCCAGGTTAGCGAAGTTTGTCGCGACAAAACATTTTGATGCGCTCTATATGCTGCGGCCACATTGTCGCGACAAGGCGAAGATTTGCGTCGTTGCGATACGTCTGGCCAAGCAATTCGTCACATCGCGAATCATTCAGGCGAACTCGAATATACTTCGCACATCTGTTGGTAAATAGCTGCACATCAAATCGCGACAAAATTTGTGAGGTTGGCTACACTTCGCGCGTTCTCCACTTACAGTGAGACGTCAAGCAGTGTGCACGTATTTGTGTCTTGCAAAAATCTGATTTTGTCGTACGTAAAATATGGACTGGAGTACCTTAAAAGATTTTTTTTTTAAATTTATAGAAAATTATGAATCAGAGCCAGATTTTTATTTATTTTAATCAAATAATAAATATGCATTAAATGATTATTTGCTCACATATACGTATTATAATATAGCGCAATCGAGTCTTCCTTTTTTTTACCCGCGTCTAATTCACCTCAATTATAGCGACGGTTTTAAACTGCGAAGTTTTAAACATTGTGGCCAGTATAGTTCGTCGTAGATCGAACACGAAGTTTTATTACGACAATGCGACACGAATTTTTGCGCGACAGTGTGGCCATAGCATTACCGACATAACGTCGTGATCGCGACAACGCGAGCATTCGCTGATGCCGCTAATGTGACCACAGGATAAAACAGGATAAACAAGATTGACTGCCGGAGATTCTGCAAAGCATCCTCATCTTATTGTAAGTTTGCCTACGGCGCCCGGCGGTTCAAGTCGAATGTCGTTATCTGCCATAAAATGTTTTCGAAAGCTTTGTTAATCCTTCTTATTGTGAACTTTGTGTCAGATTCATGTAAGTATAAATATTTAACTAAATTTATGTTTTGTTTTCAAGTATATTCTCATGAGAAGATCCAACACGGCTATCCTGTCAGAATATAATAAGAATATAATGTTCATGATGATATAATTATTTACCACAGTAAACAAGTTGTAAAAACTTTTAAGAATTTAATTTCAATGTCAATTTAATATCGAGGGTCGCAAGTTTGAATTAAATATATAAAAAACTGACCTAATACAGCCGTAGCCAAATAAAGCAAACTTTTCTTTATCCAAAAACATTTATCTTTTTATAGATGGACAAAAAGCCAAAAAGTTTTTCCGAAAGGATTACCATTATATTGAAGCAGTCGATAGTTTCTATAAGATCCACACGATACCACAGACTTGGGCTGATGCTAAGCGAATATGTGCTCTGGAAGCAGCCACTTTTTTCTACGCAGAAAATAATAACGAAGCAAGTGCAGTGTTATCGTTTTGGAAGCAATCTAAGCCTACTATTAAGTGGTTGTGGGTGGGAATATCAGACATACTGGCTGAAGGAGTATTTGAGACCGTTGACGGTAGGTATTTTGTTCATTTAATGCCACAGATGTGTAGGTAGCTACCTATATCTTTAAAATAATTCTGTATTCGTTAAATTTACATAAAATAGAGACCTGCAAGTTCAAGAAAAGCAAAAAGGAAATTAAACGTTCACATGGAATATGATTTACTGGGCTCACGGTCACACGCTCAAGCAAAATTATATCACTTTTCAGACTTGATTTCTGTCAATCAAAGTCAATGTCAAAAAAATTATTTCTAGTAGTCCACTAAAAGGCACTTTTGAACGTTAAAATTTACAAGAAATTGAATTAATTTTAGATACCGAAGGGTAGTTTCATGTAGAGAAGAATGGGCAAGAAACTCTATCCATAGTTAGGTACTCCTTTAAAAAATATTTTGTATACATTAATATTATAATTATTAGAGATGCCGCGAATACTAGCGAGTATTCGCGGCATCTCTAATAATTATTCGGTGTTTGGCATTACTCAATTTTTTTTTTGTTATTCGTCGAATACCGAATAATAGTGTCTATTATTTAATCATTTAATATTTAAAGTCCAAAAGGGTCAGATTAATAAATGGCTCGATAATTAATAAGTTCAAGTGTAATTTGAGAATACAAAAACTATTTTTTTATATAATTCCTATTTATGTCGAGTAATAATGGCGAGTATTCGACTATTCGCCGTAGGGAATGGCTCTTTCGGTAGATACTATATTATTTCAAAGGAATTGATTCTTATGAATGACTCTTTCGGTTGGTATCATAAAATACAGGATGTTTTTTTTTTACATTTCACCGGTTCTATTCCTGGCTCAAGCTGGTGATTTTTCAAAATTCTTTAAATGCAGTTTTAATTATTTTTGAAAATAAAGGAATGTTTCCTTTCAGCAAAATTTGCCATCATCAATATTAATGGTATTTTTCCTCCAACCACGGTCTTTTTTCTCCACCTGTATATGAATACGATGTACCTAGAATAAAATTATTGTATCAATGACAAATAAAATTAACTATGTTGATAGATAACGTGGTGCTTACATATTTACAAATATTGCAACGATGTTCCCTTTCTAGGGTTCCGTATCCAAATGGCAAAAAACGGAACCTTTATGGATTCGTCATGTCTGTCTGTCCGTCCGTATGTCACAGCGACTTTTTTCCGAAACTATAAGAACTATACTGTTGAAACTTGGTAAGTAGCTGTATTCTGTGAACCGCATTAAGATTTTCACACAAAAATAGAAAAAAAAAACAATAAATTTTGGGGGTTCCCCATACTTAGAACTGAAAAAAAAAAAAAACAATTATGACTAAGTAACTTGTTTGCATCTGAGCCTATCAAGCACAATGATCACAGCTACTACTTTTATTTGATTGAGATTTGAAACGGGATCTTGATTGGAGTTATCACAAAACCTATTTGCAGCAGTCAAGTCAAAACATAGTTGCTTCAACCAAGAATATTAGATTAAAGTTTCAATGATCTTTATTGAAGTAATCAAAATGCTTGATTGACATAACTTACTTTGTTACAGTTAACATTTTTTTTAACTTGTCTCTTTTTGAACTATTCTAAAATGATGTCATGTTAAGGGTAATCGAGAAACTTGTTTGAGCGTTCAATCATTTGAACTAGTATTGCTGCAATCATGTCGTGATGATCAACTTAACTAAGATTTTGATTAATCTAAACAAGATATCGTCAGTCAAGCTAAAAAGTCACTTGATTGGAGTGCATTTTTTTTCAGTGTAGGGGCGTGAGGGCGCACAGACTGCCTCTGCCTCACACATTCCACCTCCTCCTTCGCGAGCATTACTGCTTCGCAGAAGAAGGTGACAGCCCCCCATGTACTCTCGCTCTGTACCAGGGCCGGACGCGAGCGATCGCCGCCGCCGATCGCCCTCGTAAGGACATGGCGGTGCTCTACTCAAGCCTGGCAGACCTCCACCGTATGCTCCACCATGTCCTCCGGGCGATCCACGCAGTGGTAACACCCGAGCGTTTCCTCCCACCTTATCCTGAACAGAAACCTCCCGGAACAATCGTGTCCGGTGAGGACCTGCGTCAGGCGGAAGGTGAGGATGCCGTGGCGCCTCTCTAGCCAGTTCTCAAAGAGGGGTCTTATCGCCGTAATGGTGGCGTGCCCAGCGCTGGGTTGCGACAATCGCACTTTCCATGTCGCGATGAGATCCCGCCGGAGCTCTGTTCGCTATGCCTTGATTTCTCGCGGCACCGGAATTACGCCCGCAACGATTTTCCCTAACATTTCATCCCAGAACCCCATACCATTATCGTTTGCAAAAGCGTAGACCAGGTTAACTTCAAAGTTAGGAACAGGCAACGTCTAGCTTGAAAAATAGGTGAATAAATGTTTTTTTTTTTGTTGTAAATACCTTACCAATTAGAATCAATGTTCTTAGAGCAGCATTTTAATTTTATCCTCACTGTTTCCATTTTCCCAAACACAGTATGCTTAGAAATAAATGAATAATTACGGAATTGTAAAAAAAAAAACTGTTGTTGTTGTCTTCAATAATAAATCAATGAAAAATTAAGTCAGTTACAAAGTCAAAGTCAAATAATTTATTTCAAATAGGCACGAAGATGCACTTTTGAACGTCAAAAATTACATGAATAGTTAATTGATTCTAGTTGCGCCTTCCAAAATGTAGTTATGTATGGAGAAGAATGGGCAAGAAACTCCATACTTACTCTTTTAAAATGTTAACAATAGTTTGTATACATTAATTAATATTTATAGGTGAAGACTATGTACCTAGAATCAAAAAATAAAAAATATAAAAATTTCATCAAAATTACTTACCACAATTGGTAATAAGAATGAAAAGTGAAGTAATAACAGAAAAATTAATAAATGCGATAGGTACATGGTGCTCACATATTTACAAACATTGTATATGATTTCCCAAAAAAATAAAAAATAAAAACAACATATAATAAGTCAGTGTGTGAGTTAAAATATTAATCACAGAAAATAAAATTAATATCATAAAAATTATAAATAATACAGTTAAATTAGCAACCAGTTTGATTTTGTCTAGACTCTAAATTGTCCTATGGAGCAGGACCAGCATGTTTCCAAGCATTCTTATCTTGGATATAATCCTCTAATTTGTAATATGCTTGTTTACAATGAAGAGTATATTCCGGTTGATGATACTGTTTACCAATCTCAGCGGTATTTTTAAGCGACAGCGAAAGGGACGGCGCGGCGGGCGATAAAATAGAGTCTAATTATTATGTTGCCACTATAAAAATACCGCTGAGTTATAAATGTTAAAATATACAATTAATCATACATTTTTCAAATTCCTAGGGAAGTCAATCTCTGAGGTGTACACCAACTGGTTTATCCAGGGTCAGCCGGACAATGCCGGAGGAAACGAGGACTGTTTGAACATTGACCTACAAAGCAAAATGAACGATTACATATGTGACATAAAATCTTACTTCATTTGCAAGAAGAGTCTCCAGTCACTAGAGTGGAACTATCCGTGCAATATACCTAATTTAGGTAGGTTTTAATAGCTGTGTAATGCTCCTGAGAGTGCAACTTTATTGCGTAAGAACTCACTGGGAATGACACGATAATACTTTTCATTTTGGCGATACAACAAAATCAAATGAAAGTTCGTTTGCTCGACAATAGAAAGGCCCTTTGCTCGAATTTCTTTGAAGAAACTGGAATTACTTTATGTTGTTGTTCTATTACATTTTGCCAAGCAATTGCAGCCAGATACATACACAGATAGATACATAGACACATTTTAGTGTACTTACGATAAAGCGTACCTATTATATCTATCTATTTTACATACATAACATTAAATTTATTATTGCAGATTACATTTTCAGTAAGGATACTGGCAAGTGCTATAAGCTCCACACAACTCCATTGAACTGGACCGAAGCATATGCAATGTGCCAGCATGAACAATCCACACTGGCAGTGATCAATAACAGGCGGGAAGCAGATTATCTTGCGAAGTTAGTGGAATCCACGCCGAAACCAAGGGTCAAAGGAAAATACCATAGAGGAATTTATCACCTGGGCTTTCATAACAGATTAGACGAGGGCTGGCTGACAGTAAAAGGTACGTCATACGTGATCTCTTTTGATATTGAGAAGGTTCCAGAATGCTCCTGCGAAGGTGAATCAGGAGCCACTTGAATTCCTTTCGAAATACAGAAACATAAGGCAAGACCATGCGTCACCTGAGAGCGAAAAGAAAACGTATATTAATATACAGGGTTTTTTGTAAAACACTAACAATCTCCCAGGACTTATATTACTTGGGCACGCCACAACTGTGGCGATAAGTCCCCTCTTTGAGGAGTGGCTAGAGAGGCGCCACGGCGTCCTCACCTTCCGACTGACACAGGACCTCACCGGACACGGTTGTTTCGGGAGGTTCCTGTTTCGGATGAGGCGGGAAGACACGCCCGGGTGTTACCACTATGTGGATCGCCCGGAGGACACGGTGGAGCATACGGTGGAGGTCTGCCCGGCTCAGGCAGAGCACCGCCGTGTCCTCACAGAGGCGATCGGCGGCGGCGATCTCTCGCGTCCGGCCCTGGTCCAGGCCATGGTCTGGGGCGAGAGTGCATGGGAGGCAATCACCTCCTTCTGCGAAGTAGTAATGCTTACGAAGGAGGAGGCGGATCGCGTGAGGGTGAGGCAGTCTGTGTGCTCTCACGCCCCTAGTTGCCACAAGAGACGCCCTGGGTGGCGGGAATCCATTGCCGATTCCCGGCCACCGCACAGCTCGCCGTCCGGTAAGAACCAGGCCCGGGTCGACGGCGCGTTGCGTTCCACGCGCGCCTTAAAAAAATGTCAGCATGCACTGAAGGGGTTCGCTAGTACCAATGCCTGCCAGGGTTGCGGGTTTGTCCGAAAGGGATACTATGGCCCAGGCACACAGGCAACTGAAGGAAAACGGGTGGGTTTTAGTCAGTAAAAGTCTGCCACTCCCGCTCCGTCCCGAGCGGGAGAAGATATTTAATAATTTCCCACCCAAAAAGTATCCAAAAAGTATCCAAAGTTCCCAATCCTGTATATCAGCGACAGCTACTATGTGATTGTTTTGATTTATATTTTTATTTTTCAGGAACACCGTTGAATGTGGATGCCGACGTCTGGTTGGACAATTACCAGCCAGAAGCACCCGACCGTGAGGAGTGCGGCGCAATGTTCTTCAACGGACGTTTGATCAACACCGATTGCGATATGAGGAGCTTCTTCATTTGTGAACACACACTAAATAACATAAATTTACCAGTTAGTGTTAGTTTATCCGATTCAGTGCTGCAGCCTTATGTTGGTGGTGGCATAGATTAATAAAAAATCTCCAAAAAGGCTTGTTTAAAAAATAAAACTAATCTAACACAAAAAGTCTTTAAATTATAATACTATTAGATGGCGCTGGCGTACCAGATACAACTCGTTTCCAACATATATTAAACTAGCTTCTGTCCGCGACTTCGTCCGCATGAAATTTCGGGCCACCCATCGCGTCGCATCCCGTCGCTCGCCCGCGCTATAATTTCGTTATCGCTTAGCATTCTTTCTGACTTTTGTTCTTTTCGCTTGGCTCCTAAGGATCGTAGCGTGATGTTATATAGCCTTTCTCGATTAGTAACAATATACTTACAAACTATATTAGTAAACATTAACAGACACAATTTGTGACATCACTGCTGCAAGGTAACAGGCCCAGCTGATACCCTGCAGCAGTGGTTCACAAACGCACAATCCAGCCTACTTGCTACCATAGATAGGATGCTATTGGTACCGCCCCGCACCCTACTAACCAGGGATGCGCACCGCTTCCGCATCACAGTGTAGAAGCAGTCAACGCGAGCTTCCACAAATATCCCAGATGCGCTGCAATATCGGGGCAACCCCAACAGCACCCTGAATGCGTTATTGTACTGAACGCGAAGGGCGCTGTATGATTTCTGAGTATAATGAGCCCACAGACTGCAAGAGTAAAAAGACGTGCAGTAAGCACTAAACTATATACATATGTATGTTATACTTTATTTAAAAAAAAATATATAAATAAAAATTCTCTAAATAAAGCATAAAATACTATTTATTGTTTTTCAAAAATAATTGATTGATGAGTGTCATTATTTTACACGTATCTGTTATCCCTCTTCTCTGTTATACTATTTTAACATCTGAGGCCCTAGTGTGAGTTTATTTTAACCATCTTGAATTTACGCATCGAGCGCGTTCAGCACTCCGATTGGTGAAGAGCCAATCGGAGACCAATCGGAGTGCCGAACGCGGTCTATGAGTAAAGTGGAGATGGTTAAAAGAAACTCACACTAGAGCCTCTGTACTAAGACGGTATGCATAAAAAAGTGTGTTCAGGTTTAACATAGGTTTTATTTTTTTTCAGTTGTTACGCATTTTTTTTTTATTCATCGCATGGACTCTAACGCGATCTCTAAGTTGCGCATACGCAGCCTCTAAGTATCTACGTAGCACCTACGCGCCTCTCCCCTACGCGGCGTAGGCGTAAAATACAAACGTGCGCAAAGATACTCTGAGTAACACCAGTAATTGAAATATAAAATCTTTTAGATAAAATTCTCGTGTCACAATTTTAGTTACCATACTCCTCCGAATCGGCTTGACCGATTTTTATGAAATTTTACATGCATATTCGGTAGGTTTGAGAATCGGCTACTATCTATTTTTAGTACCCCTAAGTGATAAGGGATGTCCACCCCTAAATTTTAATTTTAATTTTTTGGACAATTTGTTTTATAATTTGTCATTAAAAATACATACAACCCTAAATTTTCACCCTTCTAGCACCAACCCCTATTTTTTAATAGCAATATTAGTACTTTCAAAAAAAAAAAGGAAAGGAAGGTTCAGGTTCAGGGAAGGTTTTGGGTAGGTAGATAGGGTAGTGTAGGGTAGGGTAGGGTAGGCTAGGGTAGGGTAGAGTAGGGTAGGGTAGGTAGGTAGGGTAAGATAGGTAGGTAGATAGGAAGGGTTGGTAGGTAGGTAGGTAGCGCAGGTTTTTTTTTATTTACTTACACTCCATGCAAAATACTGGTATCCAGCTTTATCCGGTAAGTCTGAAAACCAATCCCAACATAGTTTGAGAAAGCTTAGACAGATTTATATACCTACTGAGTAATGATTTGTGATATCGGTTGTTAGTGAGAAACATCTATCAACTATTCCACAAAAAAAAAATACTTACAATATTTCTACCTTAGATCGAGTCTAAATAAAGTTGTTGGTTACAAAGGGACGTAATTAGGGTACTAGTAACGTTTACTTGTTCCAGAGTTTTTTTTACATCAGGATATATTTGAAGTGGTATTCATGGGGCAACAGATTACATCATCATTTCAGCCGAACGACGTTCTCTGCTGGACATAAGCCTCCCCCAATTGGGGGGGGGTTGGTGATCGCAGTATGGTGTTAAAAGTGCATAGAGAACGCTGCTGTCAATGAGCAAATAATAATGGTAAAGTAATTATATCTTAATGTAATCTGTTGTCCCATTTCCTCCCGTTGGTGTCATAAAAGGCGACTAAGGAACTTACTAGAGAATGCTCTAGTAAGTCCTTTAGTCGACTGTCGACTTAGGAAATGGGACAACAGATTACATTAAGATAAAATTATTTTGAAATAAGTAGTAGCAAAGAACAACTGAAAAAAAAAAAAAAAAAACTCTTTAAATCCCATTATTATTTATATTACCTATTTTAATAACAAATCGGCTGTATTTTGTTTTACTAAACACGATGTTAACGGAAGATATCATTTGACTTCGACTTTGATAGTGCTACGATGTCAATGTAGTCTGTTCGAAGTTGTTCATCAACTAATATTTTCCTCGTAATAAGCATACAAAATAATAAAAATAAAAAAATATAAAGCAGGTTATGTATCCTGATGCTGTGGCTACACTTTCGGATGAATATTCGGTATCGCAATATCACTATAAAAACTTTTTGTTCGGTTATCGACGATCCTCCCCGACCCTTGACTGTAAGTGAAGCGCCAGCACGCGTTTTAGCTGAGCAGCATGCAATCCAAACTCCCCACGATAATAATCAAAGCACTGATTTTATCCAGCCACCGTCGGTCGCTCCCTCCGACTCAGCTGCCCTAAGCCGAGGTTCGTACCCCACAGGGGGTGCCCTTAGCGAGCAGCAGTCGTTTAGTTTATTGTTTTTTACGCCCTGGCTGGAGGCATTAAGTTTCGTTAGGAGCTTAAGGCAACCACAGGAAAGTCCGGTTAAAGAGTCGGAACCTTAGTGGTTACACTTTGAGATGCCCTAGATAAAAAAGAAAATAAAAAAATATCGACGATATTCATAATTATGCACCAACCAAATTACATTCTGCACGTATAATACGCGCTAAGTCAAAGGGAGGAAACCGTGATTTATAAGAGTAACCGTGGAGTTTCTTGCCGGTTCTTCTCCATAGGAAACAACCAATTGGAACCGTGCACCTAACTTCTGACGTTTCATAAGTGCCCATGTAAGTTTTTGTGTAATAAAATATATTGAATTAATATTCCGAAATGACGTTATTACAATGCATATGTATGTGTCTTTGGATCATGTCATTCTTTGTCATGTCCTGAAAAAGAATGTCATGTCTTTGGGTTCGTTGCGGTAGTGTGGTGACCGTCTTAAGCCGTTTTTTCGACCAAATAAAATCGATTTTCCGAAATATCTATTATTTTACCAACATTACAATATATTTTTTTTATAAATTTAAGTAATTTATTTATTTTCCGACCCAACCACACTTATTTATTGTTAATTTTATTCTTGACTATCGACCCGCCCCGGCTTTGCGTGCCTGGCTAGTGTTGGCTAATGGCGTGCCTAGGGCTTGCCTCTAGGTTCGCCACTGGTGCATAATATACAATGTATTATTATGCATAAATCTTCCAGGAGAAATCAGTATGTCGGGTTTTAGTTCATGTCTTGGTTTGGCTTTGAAACTCGCCCAAATATAAACGTGGTTGAGATTTATGTAATAACTGTTAAATATTATAAATTCATACGTGTAATAAAACGATATGCCTCGAGAACCAGTTATAAGCAATGTAGATAAATTGCGATTACATACTCTCAGTATGACAAATCGATATGACTCGGGTTTTTAAAGTATCCGATTTTTTTTCCATCACTACACAAAGTATGTTTATAGCTGTCAAATCCAACTTCATAGATTGTCACGATCTTTTTGTTGTGAAGCCTACAGATTTATGGTGAACTATTTTCTAGTAATCGCCAACCCGCCTGCCAAGGATCGCCAACCCGCCTGCCAAGCGTGGAGATTATGACAAATTCCCCCCTTTTGGGGGAGGCCTATGTCCAGCAGTGGACGTCTTTCGGCTGAAATGATGATGATTTTCTAGTAATACAGAAGATTGTGTAAATTTCAGGATCGCTCCGACTTCATTGTCGGGGTCAATTGACCAATACAGTAATAAGTGTACAATTATCTTATGTGAGCACGAGCAACAGTAGATTATTTATTAAGCCTTATTTTCAGGCAACTAAACGACATACCGGCCGGCCGGTGGAGTAGTCCTGCCGTTCTATTCTGTAAAAAAAATCACCGTGAAAACGTCGGTGAAGTGAGCTGTCATTTCATCTGATACTAAGTATCCCTATAATCAAATATCCCCAGTTTCCTCTACTCTTTGTGTCAAACAAAAAACAAATTGTAACATTCTGTAAAAAGGAATAGCTGTTGATTATTGTTTTAATTTCTGTCGAATTCCGACGAGATTTCACTGACTTAAGGTTTAGAGAGGTACCAATAACGTACTAAATATCCATTTATGTTTTACATCTAACTTCTCAGTAATCTCGGCTATACAAAAATACAACCGCCAAGCTGACATGAGAATTGTGGGTGTGTGAAACTAATGCAACAATTTACGATCCCACGAGTCACTAATTATTTAACAAGTGGTACAATTTGGTACTAATCAGGTACAAATTTTTGAGATATGTTTCGGCCATTTCTGAGTAATACGAGTACTCCCGCGATCCTGACATTCACAGGTTGTTTAAGACTCGTGGAACATAATAATCAGTGGCAGATTAACCCATTTTCCAAGTATATGCTGTACAATTTTTGCCGCCCTAACCTCTACAATTGTCAGTTTCTAGATTTTTTTTACAATCCAACAATTTGGTTGAAACCTCAAAATAATCTGCTGTTCCATACATTTTGATGATGCAGATATTGCCATTTTGAAAAAATGCAGCGGCAACTTATTTTTTTTATAAATTTTGAAAATTTTCTATACTGGTGGTCTAGAATCATGGTAACAGTTTGCGCGTTGGTATCACTTCTACCCTGTATATTTTCCGCAATTTCGCTCTCTTGTCACTCATACAGAGTGTGAGCAGAGGCCGATTACTAGTTGGGGGCCAGGAATTGGATGTTTTACCATAGAATATGTATAGAAATTTGCAGTACAATTCAATGTACAATGAAATTGAAGAGGGAAAATTCTTCGGAAAGATGTCATGTAGACTTATTTCTGCAAGACATCAGAAAACCATCTTAGGGCTAAAAATCGGTTGCCATATTTGGCGCCCCAAAATCGCCGCTCTAGGCTTAAGCCTATTCAGCTTACTGGTATAAAATATATGAAAAAATAGTAAATAATATACCTACAATTAATAATAATTTCTAATTAACAAAAATATTTACAGGTCTTCCAAGAGAAAAATGGCGTTTAGGGCTGTTAGACTATCTTTTTGCGGGGCGGGGATGACTAACAAGAAATGTTATAGAAACAGTTTGTCATTTAGTTATTTTTGGCAAAAAAAGAACATTCGCGCCC
Organism: Dryobota labecula; assembly: GCA_947523025.1. Classification (NCBI taxonomy): domain Eukaryota; kingdom Metazoa; phylum Arthropoda; class Insecta; order Lepidoptera; family Noctuidae; genus Dryobota; species Dryobota labecula. The sequence continues at coordinate 10,210,797 of OX383292.1, forward strand.
GAAGACACCGCGAACATTCGCCAATCCCGATCGATAGTGTGGCCGCAGTGTTAAATTAGGTTTAGACGCTGGCGGAGAATCATAACATCCTATTTCGTATATTTGTCTGGCGTGATCCAAGCAAGACGTATGTCATATAAAATGTTTGCGAAAACTTTGTTAATCTTTCTTCTTGTGAACTTATTGTCGGAGTCATGTAAGTATAATATATTTATAACCAACGTTTTAGCTCGTTTTTAGTCATGACAGGCATGATTTAGTATGAAAAAATGTACAAAGGTGAACTTGTTGCCACAGGCATTTTCCCCAGTCAAACTTTGGGTGATGCGAAATTAAGGAATAAATAAATATTTATTGAAATAAGTATAAAGATATACCTACATAATATATCCTGTGAAGACATAGTGCTTTAAATTGCGCTTCGTTCCTTTACAATGATACCTATAAATTATATCTATGAACTAACTTGGTATGTATATTATTGTGATTGCCAAAGATATTGTAAGAAGTAAGATGGTTCTAAACGATGAAATTGGTTTTTTATTTCATAAAGCAAACTTTCTTGTATCTACATTTATAGATGGACAAAGGGATAAAAAGTTTTTCCGAAGCGACTACACCTATATAGAATCCCAAGAGAGTTTCTATAAGATCCACACGTTGCCAGTGACATGGGCTGAGGCCAAGCGAGTGTGTTCTCTAGAAGGCGCCATCTTCTGGTACCCAGGCAACGATGATGAAGCACACGCTGTGATATCGCTTTTTAAACAAACTAATCCTAAACTCAATTCTATGTTCGTGGGGCTATCAGACAAATTGGTTGAAGGATCATTTCAAACAGTTGACGGTACGTATTATAATCATATTATTTCGTATATGTTTAGTATTTCATACCAATGACAATAAAATACCCAATATATGCAAACAATACCGAATATCTGTCTGTTTGTTACCTCAACATGAGTTGAACTCTTGAGACAAGAGTTGTAAAGCACTGAATCAATCGTAATGATTTAGCAAAGACTGCGCCTAGTACCTGAAGAGGGAGAGGCTTCTTTCAATCTTGAAAGTTTGTTAGGTAATTTTTGTTTTAGTATGGAAATATAGGCTTGGAAGAAGTCTTCCGAGCGGATTCGTACTTTCCTCTAAACATGTTATCACCCCCTTTAAAAGATAGCTTTCGATAATAATGATTACAATCTTTATCATTTACTAAGTTAAATAAGTATTCGGGCCAATTTTAAAGACCTAAGTTGTCATGTAAATTGTGTTGTCCATTTTTAAAAACTATTTAAAAAAAAAATTGTTACGTCTTCATTATTCAGGGTGAAATTAAATTCATGGGCATCCTCTTAAGGGGACATTATACTCATCATTATGAACAACTTTCACTATAGGACCAAACCTGAAAACGTGTTTTTGTTTTTTGTTTTATGTTATACTAGCTGCGCCCGGCGGTGTTACCCGCGAACGCTACATTCTTTCGAAATAAAAAGTAGCCTATGTGTAAATTTTCAGAATTCAGAAATTCAGCTATGTCCATACCAAATTTTATCAAAATTGGACATTGTGACACGAGAATTTTATATAAAAGATAGTGTGACTACCGAATTTTTATTTATTTTCAGACCCTCTATACCGCGAAAGATTATATTGAAAAACGAATAGCGACAAACTATATTTTTACGGAATAAGATATTTTATAGTAGCTTTATCCTCCTTTTCACTCTGCACACAGCTGCAGCGGTGGAATTTTGGAAAATCGTTCGAGACGTTTGTATGACTATACTTAAAGATCATTAATACCAATTTTTGAGCTAATCAAGCCACGCAGTTACATACTGCCCTTCAAAAATTGACTACTCTTGTTTGCCCCGTGAGAAGTCGATTTTTGAATAACACAAAAACTTATTATTGGTTTTTTGATGTCTAAAGTATTGATACCTACGGAGTTTTGAGTTAATCGGAAGGCAAATATTCATGCCAAGTTTAAGAATTAAGGTTACTCATAAAAACTAAATCACTTTTTACCCCCCTAAAGGTTTTTGGAGATTCAACATCTCCAAAAACCCCTTCTTAGTGCTCGCCTACATTATTAAACGAACCCTTGTGTTCACGTTCCTAGGCCCAGTAGTTCCGGCTGTGTGTTGATATGTCAGTCAGTCAGCCAGTCTGTTTCTCCTTTTATATATATAGACTCCTTTTACATATACAGATAGAAAAAGAAAGATAGCAATTTTTATAAAATTAAGACCGTGTTTCTTATTTTTAGGAAAGCCAATCACTGAGGTGTATAGCATGTGGGAGAACAATGAGCCGAATAATGCTGGTAATAGTGAGAACTGTGTCCAATTTAACAAAGCAGGTTACATGAATGATCTAAACTGTGCCGGAAGGTTAATCTACACTTGTAAGAAGAGTCTCAAGTCACTTGAGTGGAACCACCAATGCAACACGTCATATTTAGGTAAGTTGTAATCTCTACTATGCGGACGCACTATGTATCTACAGTTTTCTTTTGTTCGATATAATGCCAAAATCGTATACTGTTGTCGCAGTGAACACAACTATAAGTGTCAAATTGGCGTATACATTGCTATGCCAGTAAGTACGGTAAAAAAAAACTAATTTCATCAAAATAGACACTAAACGTTCAATATTTCAGATTACACTTTGAGTAAAGACATTGGGAAGTGCTACAAGCTCCACACAACTCCAATGAAGTGGAGCGAAGCAAATGCTATGTGCCAACTAGAACAAACCACCCTGGCAGTGATCAATAATAGGTCGGAAGCGGATTACCTTGTAAAGTTAATGGAAACCACACCGAAACCAAGGGTCAAAGGGAAATACCAAAGAGGAATATATCACCTGGGCTTTCATAACAAATTAAACGATGGCTGGCAGACAGTTAAAGGTACGTCAGTGTGATTTCGATTCGTAAAAGGTAGTAGGGGAAAAGTTCCATGAAATTGTTGGGAAATTTATTTATTTATTTATGTACACACAAAATACCTGACAGGACAATATATTAACATAGAAGAGCACGAAGGTACAGCTTATTTCAAAAGAAATTTCTTCCAGCAGACCTGCGAGGGGAAAGTTGGATAAGAAAAGAAATGTAGACAAGTTAAACAAGAAAATTTTAATTAAAACACTTAAAACAAAACTATAACTATATAAAATAAATATACATACAAATACATACACATATAAATATTACCTATAATATACATACTTATATATTAAATGTAGAATATTACTGTACAGAAAAGAGGTAATGCTCTTTGACTTGCTTTTTAAAGAGAAATAAAGTTTTACAATCTCGAATATTAGGCGGAAGTGAGTTCCACAAACGTACTGCGTGAACAGAGAAGGAGTAGGAATACAGTTCAGTTTTATGGGATGGGAAATTAAGATGATGCCTGAGGTGCTACAGAGAGCATCAGAAGGACGGTTATTTAGTGTCTGGGCGAATGTTTTCGTCGTCCATTTTGCTGCCACCAGTGAGTTGTTAAGCAAAAGGAGAGGTAAACCGAGCCAGTATGTGATGAGTGTAGAGACCTGAATATAATACTTAGGATCCGCTAGAGGCGCTACTGTAGAGTGAGGTCTCTAGAAATATCAAATGTGAAACTAAACGTTCACTATTTGCGGGACGTTCACTATCGCGAATGAATAAATTGATAATTGAATACTAAGTATGTTTTTATTTCTATAAACTGTCTATTAACAAAAAAATCACGTAATGTAATGATCTTACAGTTTAATAACCCACCTAGCGCCACAGAACTAAGCGGATAAAACTCAAACTAATTAGAGTGCGTTCCATTTCTATCACACATAATATTCATAATTTTAAAGATTGTGCCATTCCTAATTAATTATGGCTTAAGATTTTAAGCAACAACTTAGGATTTAATTTCGTTGCAATTGGAGGAAGAATAATATTTGTCTGCTCAATTTTAGGAACTAATTTAAGTATCCATTTGATATTTTCTCCTCAATAAGCTTGACCGACTTCTTAATAACTGCATTCGATTTGTTTTCAATCTCCGCAAGTATGATCATGTATCCGCACATCGATCGCTTTTAAAGTGGTTGCCTATCCGGCAGCGCAGAGTGTTGAGGGCTTTGACAACCCTGTTTTCTCTCCTTCACAAACCCACTTCTCCTTCTTATCTGACTTCTCTTTGTCAATATTTATGCGCTGCACACAGCAAGAATCTTCGGTCCGAGAATAATCGTCTTCTTCGTTGTCCTTCTCATCGCTCTGGTTTTATTAAATCTTCTTTCTTTGTCCAGGCGGTTTTCCTTTGGAATGCGCTCCCTCAGAATATCAGGACGGTAACCAATAAGTTCACTTTTAAAGTGAAAGCCCGAGAACACATACACAAGAAGTTAGCAGATTCGTCTCAGAATTAAGTTGTTGTAGGTTTTCTTGTTTAACTCTCATAACTTTTTATTTTTAGTTGTATATATGTATTTATTCTTTTACCTTAGCTATAAATATCTTCTAAATTGTTTTCTGTTATTGCACCTACTGTTTATTATCTCTGCATCACCCTAAGGTAGACTGGTAGAAAATGCCCAAGGCATTAAGTCCGCCTTTGTACAGTTTTTACTTGTGCATAAAGTTTTAATAAATAAATAAATACATTTTAAAATGTAGGGAATACTTATTTTCTGAAGTAATGAGTACTTAAACATATTCAATACATATAAAATAAAAGTACTGACAGGACCTTACTCAACAGTGGCGCCAACTGGTGAGCACAAAAACGGTAACCCCGTTTGGTACCCTATGATTGTTTTGATAGATGATTTTCTTTTTCAGGAACACCGTTGAATATAGATGCTGACGCCTGGTTCGAGAATTATCAGCCGGACGGAGATGAGGAGTGCGGCGCAATGTTCTACACCGGACGTCTGATCAACACCAATTGTGAATTGAAGAGCTTATTCATTTGTGAACACGAAGTAGATAACATGATTCCGCCAGCTGGTATTGGTTTAACTAATTCAGAGCAGCCTATTTTACAACCTTATTTCGGTGGTGGCATAGAATAACAAAACCGTAAAAGCGAAACTCAAATATTGCCGGGTTAAAGGCAAAACCGACTATTTGCCGAAACCGATTAACCCGGTTTGACCGGTTTGATTAAATCGATTATATTATAATCGGTTTTTACATTCGGTGAGTTGGTTTTACCATCAGATAAAGAATCAAATGCCGATTCGAATGGTACTTATTTAAAGTGAAAAACTAAAAACGCAGATAGTCGGTTTTGCCTTTAACCCGGCGATATTTTCCTTTATGTAGGTACCGAGTACTATCGGTTCTTTCGTCGAAATAATCACGTATACATCTCTATACCTATACCTAAGCTATGTGAGTGTTTGATGGTATTCTTGCAAAATAAACATAATTATGTATTATTATTTTAATAACTGTTTCATTTTATGTTAAATATCCTTTTCAAAATACATGCTAAGCTACATAATGCTCGTATAGTCAGCCCCAAAAAGATGTATTATGTTACCGGCCAAACCCAATTTCAGGCCAAACTAGTTTGTTTTAGACCAAAGCGGTTTATTGTACGCGTGTCAGGATATGCTAGTTTAGCTCTTGACAATCTAGTTTGGCCTAAATACTTTAGGCTTACCTAGTTTAACCTAGGCTAAACTAATTGAAGGGTTGCAAGTAACGAAACAAACACAGGCTAAACTGAGTAAATTAATGGCTAAAATTTAAAGGCAATATAATGAATTGCCTTTATGCATATATTGTATATAAAGGCAATTAATTAGATAAACAATATTTATTCAAACATAATTATGCACAATTCTGATGAAATTGAATCTGCTGAATACAATGACCACCTGTTAAAGGCTATCCTGCGCCGTAATATAAATATATCAAGACGAATTTATCTTTATCTTACTTAAACACAACATCGCGCCTGTATTTCTTGAAGGAGTTTTCCTTATTCATTAGGAAATTCAATAAACAAATCACTTAAAAATATGTAGATACCTACGTTTACATATATATTTGTATTTTTCGCTGCGGCTAAGTTTTCGGACTAACATTGAAAGTTCAAACATCATTGATCCATTATATGGATAAGAATAAGATATTTATTGTGAATTTTCTTAAAATAGGCCCTCATGTCCGACTGACAACCCCAAGTCTGCGTTGCAAATGAATAATAGAAAAATGTTACCTAGCGAGCAAAGCTCAATCAAACAAAACTTCGTCAAATATCAAAACCCTTTGATGGCCGACAGTGCTGCGAAGGGCATTCTTGATCGCCCGAAGACATCACGATTTGACGAACATATAAAAGGATATTTATACGCTCTGTGGTCAAAAAAATAAAAACAACATGGAAAATAATAAATAAGGAAATAGGTATAAAGAAGCAACTTATTTATAAAAACAAACAATCCAAAGATTAATGCTTGTTTTTCTCTTTTCAGTTATGTTTTTGCAGTTGGGTTTTTTGTATTTTTAAATAATTTGATTTTATTTTCAAGCTTTTTCTTCCAGCAACTGCCTTCAGACAGGTGTTTTCCCTGAGTCTCTAAAAAAATGCTGACATTTGCCCCATTATTAAGAGTGGTGACAGAAATAAATAAGGTCAATATGCAGCTTTGAAGCTTTCTAATTTCAAATACTGGTTTAAAGTCTCACCATTGAGTATGACGTTGGGCTCGAAACCGCCTTTTTATCGCAAGCTAGAAACATGCTGCCAGCACTGTCACGGATTTTTGCCTATGTTATTTTCTAAGGTATAATCTGTAGGCGTTCTGGGTTCTTGCATTTAGGTCCGATCTGTTAGAATGGAAAAGTCCCGAATCTTTGAAAAAAGGTTTATTTATATCCTTCGTTCCTAAATATTTGACAATATAATTGGGGAAAGTTCGGTATACGTCCTCGTTGAATACCAAACCCAAAGTGGCTGGAAGGTGGTGAGCAATCGTCTTCTGGCCGGTACTGAGTTAGCATTAGTGTCAGCATTTACTAGTGCAAAATAGGGATGTAACAACGCCCAAAAAGATGAAACTTATATTTTGTACTAAGTTTCAAGGAGATATGCGAAGTCTTGGGACTGGAATTTCTTCTAGTTCCTGAACTTCGTCTGTTAAACTGTTAGATTCTATTTTAGTTTTGACAGTTGGACATTTACTGAATTTTTTACAAATCTTATAAATCACTAAAATTTAAAGTTAAATAATTATACCTAATAATGAGATTCATATTTTATGAATGGGCTAGTTTCATTAATGAATTTTATGAATATATCTGATATTAATTGGTGATTAGAAGCAGTTAAAAGTAAAAAAAAAATAAAAGTTAAAGTTTTTATAAATAAAATATATAAGTAAGGAAATTAACATATGCATGCATTAAATGTGTATAAACTATTAATCAGATTATATATATGTATTAATCTTGACATATACTCAGTTCAAGATATGCCGTGCCTTTTTTGCGTGGCGTGTCAGACTTTTACACTGACTAAAACCCACCCGTGTACCTTCAGTTGCCTGTGTGCCAGGGCAAGGTATCCCTTTCGGACAAACCCGCAACCCTGGCAGGCACCGGTCCTAGCGGACCCCGTCAGTGCATGCTGACATCTCTTTGAGGCGCGCGTGGAACACAACGCGCCGTCGACCCAGGCCTGGTCCTTACCGGACGGCGATCTGCCCATAGCTCGCCGTCCGCAAGCCCGAGCCTACGTTGGCCATCGGCTATTGACTCCCGCCGCTCAGGGCGTCTCCGGCGGCGACTAGGGGCATGAGGGCGCACAGATTGCCGCTCCCTCACGCTTGTCGCCGCCTCCTTCGCGAGCATTACTGATTCGCAGAAGGAGGTGACTGCCTCCCATGCACTCTTGCTCCGGAACATGGCCTGGACCAGGGCAGGACGCGAGAGATCACCGCCACCGATCGCCTCCGGTGGTGCTCTGCCCAAGCTGGGCAGACCTCCACTGTATGCTACACCGTGTCCTCCGGGCGACCCACACAGTGGTAATACCCGGGCGTTTCCTCCCGCCTAATCCGAAACAGGAACCTTCCGAAACACCCGTGTCCGGTGAGGACCTGTGTCAGGCGGAAAGTGAGGACGCCTCGGCGCCTCTCTAGCCACTCCTCAAAGAGGGGACTTATCGCCGCAATTGTTGCGTGCCCAGCGCTGGGTTGCGACAATCGTACCCTCCATGTCGCCATGAGATTCCGCCGGAGCTCTGTCTGCTGTGCCGTGATTTCTCGCGGCAGCGGAGTGACACCCGGCGTTTCACCTCCTCGCGCCACTCCCATAAGTGCGCGAGGATTTTTGATTCCGGATCCCATGGCGGCAATCCGGCAAGGAGGCTCGCCGCTTCACCGGACACCATGCGGTATCCCCGGACCAGCCTGATGGCCATGACCCTTTGGGGCGTGTCCAACCGGCGAGCTGGTCGCCGCTTCAAGGAACCCACCCACACCGGTGCCGTAAAAGATCATGGACCGCACGTCTTTGATAGTGCTACGATGTCTATGTAGTCAGTTCGAAGTTGTTAATCAACTAATATTTGCATACAAATTAATAAAATAAAAAAATAAAAAGCAGGTTATGTATCCTGATGCTGTGGCTACATTTTCGGATGAACATTCGGTATCGCAATACCACTATAAAAACTTTTTGTTCGGTGATCGACGATATTCATAATAAGCATCAACACAAAAATATTTGACAAATCTAATTCGTCTCGTAATGTTTTTTTTAAATAATCTGAAGAATATTTAGCATACTTTCTTGTGAAATGTAACACCACTTGCTTTATTAATCTTTTCATACCGTGACATACAAATTTTAACCGCACATTTCATCATTTTGATATTTTTTATCGCTAAGCAATCGCTCACTTAACGTCAGATTGACAACTGAAGTCGTATATGCCTGCGGACATAGGCGTCGGCGCCGTACACTGCTGATCTAGTCCTATATAACATCATTGTTGCATAAGGTTAACAAAACTCTAAGTAGTAATGTTGCAGTATTATTAAGTTAATTGTTTTAAGATAAGATAAGATAAGATCATTTATTTGTTCAAAACTAAAGTATACACACACATGGCATGCAGGATGTTACATTAAGTTATTTTACAGTCATGTTTTGCCTTAACGGCGTACAAATATAAATAGGTAGGTTATTTTTATTAGTAGGATCTAAACATCAAATAATTATAAATTTGTCCATTATTCATAGCAATTAACATATCAAATTAAAACTTAACCAATCAAATTATTATGTTACAAATGTACTACAGAATAGTGTCATCAACTCGTCATAGAAATGTATGTATAATAAAATTTGGTATCCAGTTATAAGTCAAAGTAATTATAAATAAAATCTACATATTTCACACAAGTCAGATTAATTTATTAGTTAGAAATTCGTCACTGCTGTAGTAGGCTTTCTCTAACAGAAAGTTTTTTAAACTACTTCTTAGTTTTTCTGTTGTGTATTCCCTCCAATATTTTGGCAACGTATTATAAAGGATAGGTGCCATACAGATTATACTTTTCCGCAATAGAGCTGTCCTGGATCTAGGAATGCAAAGTTTGCTATTGTCGCGTCTATTCCGAATGACTTTATCTGACAATAGGGGGAATAGATGTGGGTTCGATTTGACAAACATAATGGTCTCTAAAATGTACATGGATGGAAGGGTTAGTACCTTATATTTTTTTGAAAAGGTCTGCAGCTCTCAGTAACATGAAGTCCAAACATAGTTCTAAGGCACCTCTTTTGGGTTTTAAAAATGACATCCTTGTTTGTTGAATTACCCCAAAAAAATATTCCGTATCTTAAGTTACAGGGCACTAAGCCGTGATAGGCAGTTAGCAGCGCATTAACATTTAACATCGGGGCTAATTTGTACAGTGCATATGTTGACTTACAATTTTTTATTTATTTATTATTAGTATTCATTAAGCCTGTGACGGTATCTACAACGTCACATACGAACTACGCGTCAAAAACCTAACGTCACAAATCCTGCATCGCGCAATCAGAGTTTACCGCGCACCTAGCAAATATACAACATCCCGACATCAACTATCGGGCAGTTGCCCACCAGAGACAACACTCGTCTGGTCGGATGATCCTCCCTTTTCAATAGAGTATAAGTGAACTTTTCACCCTCTTCCTCATACCTCTATACTGGTGACCCCAAACATGGACATGAGCGCAGCCTTCGAGCAGCTAGTTCAGCATGACGTCATCATAACTTCCTCAAGCTTTCGAGCGACAAGTCCCACAGCCAGCCAGCACCCACGGCTTCAACGGGTATCCTGATCACCTGCATGCAGCGAACGCGCATACCTGTTCATCACCCTCAGCCTCATCAGTAACCTTGGCAGAGTACACTGCACTTTCGGCCGGTCCACAAGCAGAGTACTTCAATCCTCTCCTGGTCAACTGGTCACCCTGTCCCTCATATCTCTATAAGCTTTATTTTCAGGGAACTAAACGATATGCCGGCCGGCCTGTGGAGTAGTCCTGCCGTTCTATTCTGTAAAAAAATCACTGTGAAAACTTCGGTGAAGTGAGCTGTCATCATTTCACCTGATGCTAAGTATCCCTATGGTCATATATCCCTCGTTTCCTCTACTCTTTGTGTCAAACAAAAAACATATTATAACACTCTTTTTTTGGGTGGGAAATTATCATATAACTTCTCCCGCTCTGGGCGGAGTGGCAGGGCGTGTCAGACTTTTACCGACTAAAACCCAACCGTGTTCCTTCAGTTGCCTGTGTGCCAGGGCAATGGTATCCCTTTCGGACAAACCCGCAACCCTGGCAGGTACAATGAAATTTAAGCAGGTTCAACGTAAAATGAAATTGAAGAGGGAAAATTCATCGGAAAGATGTCATGGAGACTTCTTTCTGCAAGATATCGGAAAACCATCTTAGGGCAAAAAATCGGTCGTCAAAGCCGCCCCAAAATCTGCCGCCCTAGGCTCAAGACTTTTCAGCCTACTGGTATAAAATATATGAAAAAATAATAAATAATAATTACAATTAATAATAATTTCTAATTAATTATCATTAATTATAATTTCTGTGTAGAAATATTTACAAATTGAAGTAAGTGTTTAGCTTTCAGTAGGCCTAGCCAAGTTACAAACGAGTTAGAATCTCTTTCTACAATCGTTGACGCTTCGTCGTAAGCGACTATAGAAAACGATAAGTTGGTAGGTAGCCAAATTGACACGACTGAGTCGATCGCTCGTAGAACGAGCAATCGAACGTATTTAGAAAAAACCTATAATTTAGTCTATGGTGAACGTTCCTACAAACGTCAAACTTACGTCAAAGTTACAGTTGTGTATTTATCTATTTATTGCGCGGTCATTTATTCCGATCATTTGTACGGGTTGTAGCGATCAACGTTGTAGAAAGGAACAGATTTCATTCTAACATTTTGAACGATCTGATAAGTTGTAAACTTGTTTACGAATTTTCTATTCGTCTGTTCTGAGCACGTGACTTAACGTTGAGATGATGTCATATACATTTGATCTGTTTTCTATTAGCGTTATCGATTGTAGATTGTCAACTTGGCTAAGCCTACAGGTCAACAAAAATAAAAATGGCGTTTAGGGTTGGTAGACTATCTTTTTGCGGGGCGGGGTTGACTTACCAGAAATGTTACAGAAACAGTTTGCCATTTAGTTATTTTTGGTAAAATAAGGACATTCGCGCCCGAAGACACTGCGAACATTCGCCGATCCCGATCGATAGTGTGGCCGCAGTGTTAAATTGAGTTTAGAAGCTGGCGGAGAGTCATAACATTCTATTTCGTATGTTTGGCTGGCGCGATCCAAGCAAGACGCATGTCGCATACGAGTAAAATGTTTTCAAAAATTTCATTAATCTTTCTTATTGTGAACTTAGTGTCGGAGACACGTAAGTATGATATATTTATAACCATCGTTTTAGCTCGTTTTTAAGTCATGAAAGGCATGATTTAGTATGGCTATTTATTTAGTTAATACTTCAAGCACACAAATGTACAGAGGCGGACTTATTGCCACAGGTATTTCCTCCTGTCAACCTTTGGGTGATGCGAAATTAAGGAATAAATAAGTATTTATTTCAATATAAAGCCATGTATTTATATCCTGTGAAGAAAGAGCTTTAACATAGCGCTTCGGTTCTTTACATAGATTTATTTTTTGTTATTTATTTTAATAATTTTTATTTTTCTAAGAAACTTAGCCTATTTCACAATGGTTTTAGCCACACAACGAATACCTCTCAGGGTTTATCTGTGTGCTGGCGAGCCGTTCAATAAGATCTTACAAAAATGTTAATTAATACAATGATATTGTATTAATTTTTTTTTTATTTTTTTTATTTAAATACTGTTATAATGATGATAATAGTCTAAAGCTACATCAATACATACACACATTAGGAGGAATTTTGTGTAAGGAAACGTTTAGATTGGTACTTATAACTTTTCATCATCAAAAAACTAACTAGGCATGTGTGTTAATGTGATTGCAAAAGATATTCGTAAGATGGTTCTAAACGATGAAATTGGTTTTTTATTTCATAAAGCAAACTTTCTTGTATCTACATTTATAGATGGACAAAGGGATAAAAAGTTTTTCCGAAACGACTACACCTATATAGAAGCCCAAGAGAGTTTCTATAAGATCCACACGTTGCCAGTGACATGGGCTGAGGCCAAGCGAGTGTGTTCTCTAGAAGGCGCCATCTTCTGGTACCCAGGCAACGATGATGAAGCACACGCTGTGATATCGCTTTGGAAAAAATCTAAGCCTAAAATCAATTCGATGTTCGTGGGGCTGTCAGACACTTTGGTGGAAGGAGCATTTCAAACAGTTGACGGTACGTATTATAATTATAGTATTTTGTATATTTTAAGCATTTCATACCAATGACATTACTGAAAAATGATTACCTACTTAATTTATAATCATAAAATATTCGTGCCAAGTTTCAAGTTAATTAACCAAAGGAGAAAGGTTTTCAAAAAACAAATCCCTCCTTTTTACCCCCTTAAAGGTTTTTGGAGATTCAACTTCTCCAAAAACCCTTTCTTAGTGCTCGCCTGCGTTATTAAACGTACCCTAGTATGATGTTACGTTGCTAGGCCCAGTAGTTCCGGCTGTGTGTTAATATGTCACTCAGTCAGTCTGTTTCTCCTGTTATATATATTATAGACTCCTTTTACATATACAGATAAAAAAAGAAAAATGAAGACCGTGTTTCTTACTTTTAGGAAAGCCAATCACTGAGGTGTATAGCATGTGGGAGAACAATGAGCCGAATAATGCTGGTAATAGTGAGAACTGTGTGCATTTTAACAAAGAAGGTTACATGAATGATGTACGCTGTACCGCAAGGTTAATCTACACTTGTAAGAAGAGTCTCAAGTCACTTGAGTGGAACCACCAATGCAACATGCCATATTTAGGTAGGTTGTAATCTTTAGTAGGTATGCGGACGCACTATGTATCTACAATTTTCTTTTGTTTGCTATAATGCCAAAATCGTATACTGTTGTCGCAGTGAACACAACTATAAGTGTGAAATTGGCGTATACATTGCTCATTATAGTAAAAACTCCCCTGGCTGGAGGCGTAAACTTCGTTAGGAGCTTGCGGCACCACAGGAAAGCCCGGTTAAGGAGCAGGAACCCCCAGTGGTTATACCTCCGAGATGCCATAAACATAAAAAAAAAAAAAAATACATTGCTATGCCAGTAAGTACTGTTAAAAAACTAATTTCATCAAAATAGACACTAAACGTTCAATATTTCAGATTACACTTTGAGTAAAGACATTGGGAAGTGCTACAAGCTCCACACAACTCCAGTGAAGTGGAGCGAAGCAAATGCTATGTGCCAACTAGAACAAACCACCCTGGCAGTGATCAATAAAAGGCCGGAAGCGGATTACCTTGTGAAGTTAACGGAAACCACACCGAAACCAAGGAGCAAAGGGAAATACCAAAGAGGAATATATCACCTGGGCTTTCATAACAAATTAAACAATGGCTGGCAGACAGTTAAAGGTACGTCCAAAGAGAATTAAACCACTTGAGAGCTGATAGACCGATTTCATCTAGGTACACGACTAACCTCTGCGGGTCGGGGGACGGAGAAAATACAGAGGTTGTGATTTCTCGATGCAACAATGTCAAGACGAATGTTCGAAACATAGTGATGCGCAAGTCAGTTTTACAACTATAATATCGATATCGATAAAATCGACGTCTATTAATTCAATTTTTTTTTTACTATCCTTTTAGGGTGTTAACTGGGTGCAAATGAAACAATGACGTAACACTTCAAATTTTTATTTTATTTTTCCCTGTGAACTGCATTAATCCACTTTTCTTTCAGTTCCGGAATATTTGTAAATCTAAAAAAAAAAAAATATAAACATCCGAATTGATAACCTCCTCCTTTTTAAAAACGTAAACATTAAGTAAAGTACATTTTTTACCAGTAGGAAACATCGTAATTTTAATCGTCAAATTATATAAAATATAGACTGTTTTGAAGTTGTCACAACACTACAGCATTAGTACAGATAGAAAGGGACAGACGTATTGACATACCCTGGTGACAGAAAGGGACTTTTCATAAAGACATCAACGCGGAATACACTTTTGTGCATTTTTACGGAAACAACCAGTTCAGCTCGAGCCCTGCAATTATTCATAATATTATTAAATCATAAATATATTTTGCTTACCGATGAAGTTATGCCATATTTTTTATAGCTGGATGTTCTAGACGATTTCCCACACCATTTAATAGAACAGGAATCATAATATTGTTTATAATTATGCAGAAATGTTTTAAAATGTATCAATATAACCGCGTGTGCAGAGATCCAATAACTGGTCAAAACTAAAATGGCAAATCATATTGTCATCTAGCATAAGTGCAATTTCATTTATGTATGGTGAGCCTGAGTCTGTATGAGTATGAGCAGTCAAGAGGCTATATAGTCATTGGGTACGTCAGTGTGATTTAGATACGTAGAAGGTATTAGGGGAAAAGTACAATAAAATTGTTGGAAAATGTAGTATCTGGGCGAATGTTTTCGTCGTCGATTTTGCTGCCACCAGTGAGTTGTCAAGCAAAAGGAGACATAAACCGAGCCAGTATGTGATGAGTGTAGCTCAGAGACCTGATGATGATGATGAATGTAGCTCAGAGACCTGATGATGATGATGAGTGTAGCTCAGAGAGACTTGATACTTAGGATATACCACAGGTATAGATATACCTGTATGAAAATCAAGCGTGCCATTTTTGACTACCTACTATGACGTCACAAGCTCGCGCTCTCGCTCACGTTTACCCAGCCAGCAGTACACAGGACAGAGCGCGAAAGTGACGGCTTATGATGTTTGATCGTAAGCTGGTGCGATTTTTGGCACGCGAAGCAGTTGCTCTTGCGTTATCTAGGTATATCTATATCTGTGGGATATACGCACCACTATACCCACCCACAGCAAGTTGCGAGGTACCTACCCTATTTTTAAAGCCCATAATAGCCCTTAATTAGAGGCTGGTTTTTGACTCGTGGTATCCCATCTCAATAATAACTTGTTTTCCTCACGAGCGACCGTTTACAGTTCACTTGAGAAATTGTTCTTTGTGAAAGTAATAAACATGATCATACTTCCTGAGATCGAAATGAAAACGAATACCAATATCCTGCAAGCGTTAAACCTTTTTATCAGTGAAGACTATTGCGCTTGATTTCTCCGCTAGAGGCGCTCGTGTAGAGTGAGGTCTCTAGAAATGTCAAATGTGAAACTGAGCGTTCACTGTTTGCGGGATTTCCTCTCGCAAATTGTTACTTATTATATTATCATAATTGTAAAGATTATTATCGCTTAAGATTTTAAGATTTTATTATTATCGCTTAAGATTTTAAGTAACAACTTAGGATTTAATTTCGTAGCACATGGACGAAGAATGATATGTGTCTGCTTAATGCTTGCCAATTTTAGGAACATATTATGGTACGATACATATTATACATATCGCTGCTTTGCATGAATACCCGCACAAACCAAAATTGAGAAAATACTGGTTTATAAGGTTATAACACAAATGCAAAATAGTTCTTATTTAATTAAACATTGATTAATGCCCTTTCGATTTATACATTCTATTTATTCTTCTATTTATGACAGTTTTATGACAGTAAATATTTTGTTTAATTTTCAAATAGCTACCCTGTAAAATGTGTGTTTTTGGATTGTGCGGTTATTCGTGCAAAGCTGCGATATACCGATGGTCATACGTTAACAAATCGTAACCCACATTTTGTGTGCATAACGAGTTATCAATGGGAAGATTAGGCGCTTAATAAAATAAAAAAATGATGTACTTATCTCATTTTGCGAAAAAATATGGGTCTATCTAATGAAATAAACATTTTAAGAAGTAATGAGTACTTAAAATATTCAAAACATAAAATAAAAGTACTCACAGGACCTAACTCAACGGTGGCGCCAACCGGTGAGCACAAAAACAAAAACAATAGCCCTCGTTTCATTTCATTTCATTTATTTATTCATTAACAATTAACATTGTGTTGAACATTACATATTAAATAAAATTATCACATGCAGAAACAAAACATTCAAAAGCCTAATTAAAATTGAAGTGAAAAGTTAAGTCAAGAGTCAAATTAATTTAAAAAATATCAACAAATAAATACAATGTCACATTTATATCAGTAGGTAATTATGTAAAATTCAATGTCAAGAAAATTTAAAGAATTGAAAGTATAAATTCATAAAGGTCCTAGTGTTCAAGTTAAAAGATAATTTATCATATATTTTATATTTTTCATTGCTATTATTATAGGTGACTATTATAATCATAAATATACATTTTATTATTTATCATTTGACATGTATTCTGATACCGAGTATAAACATTTTTCCAGTAAAAAGGCTTTTAATTTAGTTTTAAATGAGTGAGAGCTATTAATTAATAATTTTAAATCAGTCGGTAACCTATTACATAACTCGACTGCTTGATATCTGCGACAATGCTTAGCTATGTTAAAATTTGGTGCCTTTTTGCGTTTGAAATCCTTCCTTCTTGTGCTTTCCCTTAAGGGTCCGTGCACGAAAAAAACTCGTTTTTGTCAATTTCTTATCTAATTGTCAGAAAACTTGAAATAATCGAAACATTAAGTCTGTGTATACTATAAAAGTACAGTTTTCATGGTGCTAAACCATTCGTGTCAGTCACAGCAGCTTTTAATAGTTTCATCATTTTTGTGCTCTCCAAAGTATAGTTTATTTCGCCATTGATTTACTTAATGAAGATATTATATAATCATTAAATAAAATTTTGATTATATTTCAAGGACAGCTGAAGACTAATTTGTGATTTTTAAATTTCTTGATATGATTTGCTAAATAATAGGAAAAAAATATATTACTGACGAGGTTTAAAACAAAAAAAGGTTTTTTCAATATAATTTTTCTGCTATATTTTGTATGGAAGTTGAAAAAAGTGGTCCCGCCACATGCAAGTAGACCATATAATGATGTTGATGATAATTTTTAATGTTCAAAATCAAAAGTAGTTTCTTGTAGAATAATGATCAAATGTCAGTCTCGCGTCATTTTTCGGAAAACTTGTTGCAAATATTAGTGATTTACCGTGAGTACTTAATTTATTTGAAAAATCCCTTTCAGCCACATGCAAAACAAAGAACACGACTTTTCAAATCTCAAATAATTTTGTTTAAATTATGTTTCCCTTTCTCACAAACAATGAACAAAATTGATCAAAATCAGTCGATTTCGTGCACGGCCTCTTAACTTACGTTCCTCTTGTGTTTCATACTCATGAATATACTTAGCAAAGAGATTTAAGATACAAATATATATAAACTAAGTACTGTTAAAATGTCTAATTCTTTAAAGTGCTCTCTACATGAGTCTCTTTGTGAGATCCTTACCACAGATCGTTAGGTACGCTATGATTGTTCTGAGAGATGATTTTCTTTTTCAGGAACACCGTTGAATATAGATGCTGACGCCTGGTTCGACAATTATCAGCCGGACGGAGATGAGGAGTGCGGCGCAATGTTCTACAGCGGATTTCTGATCAACACCGATTGCGAATTGAAGAGCTTATTCATTTGTGAACACGAAGTAGACAACATGACTTCACCAGCTAGTTTAACTAATTCAAAGCAGCCTATTTTACAACCTTATGTCGGTCTTGGCATAGAATAACAAAACTGGAGAAGCAAAACTCAAATAATTTTCTTTATGTGCAAATACTAAATAATATTAATTATTATTTATATTAATTTATTATTTGGTGTTATCTCAAATGTTTTATTTTATGGTTCTGTCGCCAAAATAATCACGATTTATTCCGTTCTAATACCAAAAACTAATACCACTGATATTTGTTTCATCCAAACATACATAGTGGTATTAGAACGAAATAAGATGTATACTTTGATTATATATATAATCAAAGCACGTATACCTCTCTATAACTATACCTAGCTATGTGCGTGTTTGATGTCATTCTTGCAAAATAAACATAAATATGTTTTATTATTTCAATACCTGTGTTTATTTTATACTAAACTAGCTGTCCAAAGCTATTTGACTGTGGCAATTTGTCTACGCGCAAAGGAAATATAGTATAAACTGCACTACTCTACCCTACCCTACTCTACCCTACCTACCTTCCCTACCCTACTCTACCCTACCTACCTACCCTACCCTACCCTACCCTACCTACCCTAGCCTACCCAACCCTACCTACCTACATACCCTACCCCACCCTACCCTACCTACCCTACCCTATCCTACCTACCATAACTACCCTACCTACCCTACCTACCCTGCCTAACTACCCTACCCTACCTACCTACCATAAAACAAAAAAAAAAGAAGATAAAAACCTATTCTCAGACCTACCAAATGATGACTGATACGTTATGTCAAACGCCATAAAGTTACATTAGAAGACAGTTACTTATTATTACATTAGAAAAGTTAATAACTACCTATAATATGGTCGTTTTCTTAATTGTGTTTTTTTAATTTTATTTTTTTCTTACCTAATAACCTTCTCCTGACACTAACAAACACAACAAAAAAATAATCAGCGAAATCGATCCAGCCGTTCACGCGTGATGCCGTGACCAAGGGAAATAGGGATACATTTTTAGGGTTCCGTAGTCAACAAGGAACCTTTATACTTTCGCCATGTCCGTCTGTATGTCTGTCTGTCTCTCTGTCCACGGTTTAGCTCAAAAACTATTGGTACTAGAAAGTTGTAATTGGCATGAGTATACACGTTAATGTCGCCAAAAAAGTGGTAAAATAAAATTTTGAAAAAACAATTATTTAGGGTACCTCTCCTACATGTAAAGTGGGGATGATAATTTTTTTTTCGTCCTTCCCATAGTGTGGGATATCGTTGAATAGGTCTTTCAAAAATATTAGGGGTTTGCCGAGACGGTTTTTTGATTAAGTAAACCGTTTGTGACTTATCAAGCTTTAAAATACCAATTTTCGTTAGAGTCAAGTGTCCCCCCCTCTACCAACTAAACGGTTGTTGTTAGAAATTCAAATGTCACGGCAGTAGAACCTGTATATAACGAAGTTAAAAGGAAAACTATCACAGCTAAGAAGGCTTTACAATTTACCGAGTAATTGACGACCAACTTACATTTACAGTTGATAAAAAATGTTCTCCCATACATTCTGTATAGGAAAACATGTTTTTCAACTACATGATAAGTTTGTTCTTGGGATAAATTCATCCCAACTATGGAACCCTTCATTGTGCGTGGTCCGACACGCACTTGGCTGGTTTTATTTATATGGATATCCTTTAAAAAATACATGCTAAGCTTAAGCTTTTAGCGATAAGACCGCCCATTGTGACACCCTATGTAACAGTTCTACATTTATATCTGTAATTTTTATGGTGTACATAATAAAGAGTATTCTATCTATCTATCTACATACCTAATGCGCGTATAGTCAGCTCCAAAAATATGAATATGTTGCCGGCCAAAACCGATTTCAGACCAAACTAGTTTGTTCTAGGCTAAAACGGTTTATCCTACGCGTGTCAAGATACACTTAGCCCAGGACAATCTAGTTTGGCCTAAATACTTTAGGCTTAACTAGTTTGACCTTTTTTTTATTTTGTTTTCTGGGGGAAACCTTCAAAAGGCGCCCGGGCTTTGGGGATAAGACCGGGGAGTATGGGATTTTTACCTCACTAAAACTAACCCGGTGGTCATCTTCTACACATGGAAGGGGCACCGTTACTTCTCAAAAGACCGATCCGATGCCCTCTGTGCAACGCCTGGTGTACCGAAACCCAAGTGTGCAAGGCAGCACGTGACCACTGTGCGCCATCTTACCTAAGGCCACTCAGTGGGTGGAAAGAGTCCCCACTCTGAGCACCCGTTACCCTAAATTCCCGCCTGCCTTACAGGATGCAGGCGGGGTTTCGGCGTATTAGGCATCGAGGCGGTTGCCTTCCCGACGTCTTCTTCTACGAGCGGGATTAGCGCTCTCACGATTCCGCTCAGCAGCCTCCTTCTGAACAATCACTGTCTCACAGAGGGAGGCCATTTCTCTCCAGTTGTCCGACTCCACCAGCATAGAGTCGTTATCTCTGCCAAATACTGCTGGCAGAGACAAATCTCGCCCGATCCTGGCGACCAGTACCCGTCTTTCAGAAGCCCCACGCAGGGCACTCCTTGAGCGTGTGCTGTCCAGAATCTAAAGCTGCTTTCAGACTACGCTATAATATAATAGCATATAGTATATAGCTCATAGCACAACAATATCGCGCAACATACATTCCAATAATATATAGTACAGTACAATGTGAACGTGTCCTTAACAATGTATGGTGCGCGATATTGTTGTGCTATGAGCTATATCAATCGTTCGGCTCCGCTGCTCCTGAACGACAACGCGCGACCTCATACTGCACAGCAGACGGTCTCCAAGTTACAAGGGCCGGGGTTGGAAGTTCTACGTCATCCACCGTACTCACCAGACCTTGCCCCTACAGACTTCTACTTTTTCCAGAATTTGGATAACTTCTTGGCGGAGAAAAAATTCAATAACCGAGAGGCAGTTCAAAATGCCTTTGAAGAATTTGTTGCCTCCCATCCAGCAGACTTTTTCAAAAAGGGCATCAATAAGCTACTACTACGTTGGCAAAAATGCATTGATTGCATGGGTAATTACTTTGATTAATAAAAATATACAGAAACAAGGGCGTTAATTTATTTCATGAAAAACGGCAATTTCACAGGTAAATAATTAATATATTGCCGTAAATGAAAGATTACGGCAATTTAAAACTCATATTAAAAGTACACTTTGTAAACAAGCTTATTACAAATTAGAGGATAATATCAAAATAGGAATGCTTGGAAACATACCGGTCCTGCTCTATAGGACAATGCAGAATCAAGACAAAATCAAACTGGTTGCTAATTTAATTGTACAATTTATTATTTTTATGACATTAATTTTACATTCTGTGATAAGTTTAACTCGCACACTGACTTATTATTTTATGTTAAAATTTTAGTAAAATTTTCAAATTTAACATTATTTGTAAATATATCACCATATTGTATCTAACATGTAATTAATTTATCTCTCATTGTTACATTTTTAATTGTTTTTAACTGTTGTGGTACAGTAATTTTTATCTATACCCAAAGTCTCAAATTCAGATAATTTATGTAAACAAAGGGGATAACATATCAAAAAAACATCTTCGTAATGGTAATTCACATAAAATGGCGAAAAAAGGTTCCATTTTCTTTTAAGTACTGATTTTAAGAAATAGTAATTACTAAATAATCATACCGTAATAATTTTTAAAAAAAATCGGTTTTAAACAAAGTTATTAAAAAAAGGAGATTTTCTGGTATAAAATATTTTATGATACTGGTAACAATGCAGGAGATCCAAACATTTTAAATTTTTTGATATCTTCTACAACACTAATATTACAACTCTCATTCATATATTCATATTGTAGCCACATTTTGGATGTAAACGGCTGTAAACTGTTTCGAGTGGAAATCTATTTTGGGAGGCTTACGTCTAGCAGTGGACTTAAAAGGGCTGATTATGACGATTATAGGCCGTGCCTCCGATATACTACATAAAACATTGTTTGGCAACGGTATTTTGTTTGCATAGTTCTTATAATTAATTCACTTTTATTTTATAGATGATTATTTACACAAAAATTAATGATAAAATGTTTCGCACCACTGTCCTGTCATTTTGACAGTAACATTTCTTGACGTTACTTTGTTTACATAAAGTATCTGAATTTGAGACTTTGGGTATAGGTACATGGTCTTCACATATCTATATATATAAAAATCAATTGCTGTTCGTTAGTCTCGCTAAAACTCGAGAACGGCTGTGCCGATTTAGCTGATTTTGGTTTTGAAATGTTTGTCGTAGTCCAGGGAAGGCTTAAACGGTGAGAAAATATGGAAAAAAAAATAACTATTAGTGAACGGCTGGACAGATTTCGCTAATTATTTTTTTGTTGTGTTTGTTATTATCAGGAGAAGGTTGGACGGTAGGTAGGGTAGGGTAGCGTAGGTAAGTAGGGTAGGTAGGGTAGGTAGGTAGGTAGTTAGGTAGGTAGGGTAGGGTAGGGTTGGGTAGGTAAGTAGGGTAGGTAGGGTAGGGTAGGGTAGGGTCGGTAGGTAGGGTAGGGTCGATAGGTAGGGTAGGGTAGGGTAGGTTATGTAGGTAGGTAGGTAGGGTAGGGTAGGTAGGGTAGGGTAGGGTAGGTAGGTAGGGTAGGGTAGAGTAGTGAAGTTTATACTATATTTCCTTTGCGCGTAGACAAACTGCCACAAATAGCAGTCAAATAGCTTTTGACAGCACGAAGTCTGTCGGGTAACCCGACAGACTTCGTTCTTATTACTAGCTAACCCGACTCGGGTTAGCTAGTGATGATATATAATTGATGTACACAGATGTAAAACAGTTTAAAGGAGTACCGGCGAAGTTTCTCGCCCATTCTTCTCCATGCGAAACTACCTTTTGGAAGGAGCATCTAGAATCAATTTTATTTCCTTGTAAATATTGACGTTCAAAAGTGCCATTTATATGCCTATTTGAAAAATGCTTTGACTTTGAGTTTGACTTTGCCACTAGTTGCGAAAACTCGAATATAATGATGCCAATCTCACTAATGTGGCCGCGCAGGGTAGAACTGGTTGGACAACACTGTCGATGAATCCGCATAACGTCCTCCTTCGTGTGTTTACCTGACGCGGTTTAAGACGTCCGTCGTAGGTATCATACCAAAAAATGTTTTCGAAAATCTTGTTGTACTTTCTAATTGTGAACTTTGTGTCAGATTCTTGTAAGTACATTTACAACTAAAGTATATGTCTCGTTTTTAAGTGCTTATCTACGATATTCTTAGTCCTAACTAAATGGTCTATGACCATATTTTTTAATAGTTATTGTGATATGTGTCATTGTCAGTGTAAGTTTATACTACCTCAGCGCCACCTCAATCTTTATCTCGCTCGCACACTATTGCTCCCTGTCACGTAGCCAAGTGAGACAGGGCGGCAGGGAAAAGGCTCCAAGGCGCCGATAGTTTAGGTAATTTCTTTTTACGGTGAAAATAAGGGTCATAAAAAAAAATGCATAAGTCCTGCTTTATAGTTAGTTCAGATAATATGCGGCTTCATTATCTAATTTGAAGTATTTTTTTAATACAAGCGGTTTATTGTTCGGTTTGGAACTTTTTTTTTTTTTTTTTCTATAGAGAAAATTTTATGGAGTGTTTTCGTCAAACATTGTACTTAAGATTAATCCTCAACTTTACCATATATTTATTTCAAAATTAATGCTGCATTTCGACATAACGGAGGATCATGCTAAGCTATTTGAGGTATAGGCTCTTATTAAAATAAAGTGCTATTACTATAATATGAACACTTATAATGGGAATACCTATAATCATTGTTTGTGTTTCATTGTCTGTATCTATATCATTCTAAACATTCTTAGACGGACAGAGAGCTAAAAAGTTTTTCCGAAAGGACTACAATTACATGGAAGAATTCAAGAGTTTCTATAAGATCCACACGATACCACACACGTGGGCTGAGGCTAAGCGAATGTGTGCTCTGGAAGGAGCAATTTTCTGGCATCCAGACAACGATGATGAAGCGCATGCAGTGATATCGTTTTGGAACACAACGAAACCCAAAATCGAATGGATTTATGTGGGGCTGTCAGACTTATTGGTTGAAGGCGTGTTTGAGACCGTTGATGGTACGTATTACTTTTCAAGTATTAAATTAACTAAGAGCCACTTAAGAGCCTACTTTTAGGGTTCCGTAGTCAACAAGGAATCCTTATAGTTTCGCCATGTCCGTCTGTCTATCTGTCTGTCCGCGGCTTAGCTCAGAGATCATTAGTACTAGAAAGCTGTAATTTGGCATGGGTATACATTTTAATCACGTCGACAAAGTCGTGAAATAAAATCTTAAAATATTGTTTATTTTGGGCACCTCCCCTACACGTCCCATGGTGTGGGGGGGTATCGTTGGATAGGCCGTTCAAAAATATTGTGGGTTTGTGAAAGCCATTTCTCGATTCAATTCAGGGATCCGTTTGCGTAATATTAAGCTTTGAAGTGCTAATTTTTGTTAGAGTCAAGTGTCCCCCCCCCTCCCTCTGCCAGCTAAACCGTTGTACTTGGATATGTGAAAAAAATCGTAGCAGTAGTAAAAAGAAAAGTATCACAGCTAAGTAGGCTTAACAAGTTACCGAGTAATAGTCGACCAACTTACATTTACAGTTGAAAAACATGTTCTCCCATACATTCCTATGGAAGAACATGTTTTTCAACTATAATGTTAAGTTTGTTCTTGGGATAAATTTATACCAACTACGGAACCCTTCATTGTGCGTGGTCCGACACGCACTTGGCCGGTTATTGTTTTTTTTAATTAATAGAAAGAAGTACACACCCTAAAATGTATGTGTTTATTACTGATTAAAATACTACACATACAATATAAATTTTTGGTTAAGTTTAGACATTGATGATTTTATGCCCTATAATTTAAATTATGATACCTACATTTTTATACTTCTAGGTAAGTCGATCTCTGAGGTGTATAACAACTGGCAGCCAGATCAGCCGGACAATTTTGGTGATGGACAGGACTGCGTGTACATGTATTTAAATGTAGGACCTGGATATCTGGATGACTACGCATGTGACAAAAAGTATTCCTTCATTTGCAAGAAGAGTCTTCAGTCACTAGAGTGGAACTATCAATGCAATATGCCTAACTTAGGTAGGTACGTTTTAATTTTTGTGAGTTAAGAGACACAATACATATCTTTCCATTTCCAATGGAGCTGGCTAGCCATTGCGAAATTCGAACATACCTACCCTAAATACCGGATTCGCATACCGTGGACATAACAAAAACGAATGTGACAATTTGGCGTAAAAATTGCAATGCCGTGATGGACTGGAAAAGTTAGTAGCTATACAGTATTTATTACACACGAGGGCAATTGGTCAGCCTTGTGTGCTCCGGAACGAGGCCACGTTGCAAGTCAGTTGTCTCCTATGTCCGGAGCCCATTGTTTCCCTAATTGCACCCTGTTGCTGACCGAAGAGTTTCTGTGGACGGATATTCATATACCTAGATTTGTAGACAACCATGTCACTTACCAATCCATACCTTTCTGCTGCTGATTACAGCATCAGTGCCCGAAGGCTGACTTTTCACCCCTCATTCATCTTAGTGAGCATGATGACTTCGTTTTATTTTCAGATTACAGTTACAATAAAGGTAATGGCAAGTGCTATAAACTCCACACAACTCCATTGAACTGGACCGAATCATATGCCATGTGCAAACTAGAAGAATCCAACCTGGCAGTGATCAATAATCGGCTGGATGCGGATTACCTTGTGAAGTTAACGGAATCTACACCAAAACCAAGGGTCAAAGAGAACTATCAAAGAGGAATTTATCACCTGGGCTTTCACAACAGATTCAACGAGGGCTGGCAGACAGTTCAAGGTACGTGAGTGTGTTCCTTTAAGTAAGTATTTTAAAAGGATATTTAGAAAGAATACACTGAAAAAAAAGTTGAACTGCCACTATCAAGATTTTGTTTAAATTGACTAAGTAACTTGTTTGCATCTGAGTCTATCAAACACAATGATCACAGCTACTACTTTTATTTGATTGAGATTTGAAACGGGATCTTGATTGGAAATATCACAAAACCTATTTGCAGCAATCAAGTCAAAACATAGTTGCTCCAACCAAGATTATTAGATTAAAGTTTCAATGATCTTTATTGAAGTAATCAAAATGCTTGATTGACATAACTTACTTTGTCACAGTTAACATTTTTTTAACTTGTCTCTTTTTTAACTCTTCTACAATGATGTCATGTTAAGGGTAATCGAGAAACTTGTTTGAGCGTTCAATCATTCGAACTAGTATTGCTGCAATCATGTCGTGATGATCAACTTAACTAAGATTTTGATTAATCTAAACAAAATATCGTCAATCGAGCTAAAAAGTCACTTGATTGGAGTGCATTTTGTTTTTTTTTTTTTCAGTGTAGAAATCTATACCTGCCGTAAGATGCATTTTGCAGGTGCTCACATAAATCTTTTTTTAACCTTATCCTTAAGCTACCGTACATTTTCGCAGGGTAACCTTGGGGAGAATCGGGAGAGGGAAATCCTTAGGCTTATGTATGTCCCAAGCTGATATTAAGTATCTTAGAAGCTTTCTGATTTCAAATGCAAAATTGTTAAAGTTAATTTGTATTCAAGATATGGACAGAAGAATGCTAAGTGGGACATGCGTGGAATATGGGATTTTGGGGAGTGTTGTGTCGAAAATGAGTCATATCGAAATTCAAAAAGGCGGCTATAAAATTTACGAGTTTTTTGACGTGACAACGTCTAATAAATCGATGAACGCCGCCGGCTGCATGCACGAAAAAGGATGTCTCATTGTCCCGTTACGCTCATTGTCCCGTTGCGCTCATTGTCCCGATACGCTCATTGTACGCTTGCTCCGCATCAATGTTTTGTTATGACGTTGTTACGTTAAACTATCGTCCGTAAACAAATTTTACAGACAACCAATTACTATCATGAAATTATTTGACAGGGCACGATGACAATTTTGACGTGACAACGTCTAATAAATCGATGAACGCCGGCTGCATGCACGAAAAAGGATGACTCATTGTCCCGTTACGCTCATTGTCCCGGTTCGCTCATTGTCCCGTTGCGCTATTGTCTCGTTACGCACATTGTCCCGTAACGCTCATTGTCCCGTTACGCTCATTGTACGCTTGCGCCGCATCAATGTTTTGTTATGACGTTGTCACGTTAAACTATCGTCCGTAAATCAACTTTGCAGATAACCAATTTTTTTTACACAATAGGTGTAATGTTGTTGATTTAGATCGTTATTTTTCTTCCAGGCACACGGATGAATGTAGATCGGGTCGCCTGGTTCGACAATTTCCAGCCGGACGAAGACAGTCATGAGTGTGGTTCAATGTTCTTCAACGGCCGTCTGGTCAACACCGCTTGCGATATGAAGAGCTTCTTCATTTGTGAACACGAAGTCGATACCGTAACTGCTCCTGTTATCATCAATTTATCCGTTTCAGAGGAGCCTTTATTACAACCATATGTAGGTGGTGGCATAGAATAATAAAACCGTACAGAAGCGAAACCAGGGCTTTAAATACCGCTAAATTTTCATAACGTTACCTTGTATTGACAGAGTTAACGTTATTATTAGAATAACGGTAATCGGATTTAACGTTATTTATGCGACTATTAATTTTATCGTTATTTTAAACGGGTGAGATGTAAGTAGTGGGGCCTGAGGCGTGCGGCGCGGCGGGAGCCCGCCCTCGCGCCTCTCTGATGCCGTGCCGATCAAAACGTTGCCTAAATCTGCCTGATTCTTACCCACAGAACGGCAACGTAGCTAAATTAACGTTAGATATCATATTTTGGTTAATGTTAATTAATGTTATATTACTGGTAATGTTATCAAGTAACGTTAAATTTTTGTAACGTTAGTAGGTATAACATTGAAATTTAACGTTACGTAACGGTTATTATTTTGTTATTTGGTAACGTTAACAAGCCCTGAGCGAAACTCATGTTGGTATTTTCTTTTGTACGTACGGACAACGGACAAACAAACATCGATTGATACTTGACTTGGGTTGACTGCAAGCAGCCCATTGATAAATAATCGTTAGGGTACTTTTTGACGGCAATATTTTATTTGGAAACCACACATTTAATAAATAAAGTCTTTATGTAGGTACCTCAAGTGCCCTCCAGCGAAGGCCGTTTATTTCAATAAAATTTATAATAAAATGCAATTATTTTATTGACGTTTAATTCGTATATTTGGTACAAGTATTAGTACAATAATATGTTATTATGAATTATATACAATATACAACAAAATAAGTATCTAATTACCTAAATAAGGTACAAAATACTAAATACTGTTGAACTTACATTCTAATTGTCGAAATGTAATAATTATAAATACGTAGTACATCAATGTGATATGGACGAATTAAGTTTAACCTGTTATATAGACTAAAGGTGTTATAAAATAAAGCACCAAGCACCTACTTACAAAAGTGACAATGTATATACAAAATATACAAATTGACAAAATATACATCAAATAATGTCACAAAAATAAGTCTCGATAACATTATAAATCACCAGTTTAACGATCAACCTTCTCCAAACCTAAAATATTTATTTTTTATTCTTGTTATTATTATGCGTTGAAATTTTATGCGTCTTTAAAAACCGCCCTACCAACTAGAGGTAGGTACCGTACAGCAGGGCCACCGTACGAAAGTAGTTCCCTCGCCGGTTCGAAGTAAGACACGATCCAATACAGAAGCACCAGGTAGAAGAATAGTGATACCAGGCGATCCAATATGTACAGACTGGGAACAAAACATTAATTATTATTAGTTAGTTACATGCTTCACATTAACACGTAAGATGCCAGCATATGGGTCGAAAAATAATTCGTTCATGTGGCCACAACCCGCATCGGAGTTGTTGCTATAGGTAAAACAAGTTTGTATTATAGTAGGACGAAATTGGTCAAAATACCAACAAATTTTATTATTATTTCAATCTTAACGTCAATATTGTAATTAAATTAGAGAACAATAAAGGGCTAAGTACGCTTCCTTATGGCACTCTACAATTATTATTTTAGTTAAGAATCGGTTAGTAATTATTAGTATAATTTATGAAATGATATATTATGAAATGATTTGTCAACGTATTATTGCCTACTCCTCAAGCCTGTGTGTTAAACATTTTGGTTTTTCTATAAATAAATTCCAATGTACACTATGTACACTGTCGAATGAACCAGTAAAAACGCAAAATGAGCTGAGAATATGAAGTTGAATGTCAGTAAGGGTATTGTTGCCAGTAATTTATTACCTATGTCTTGTGTACAAGTGAATTCATGAATAAACATTATTATTAGTTACGAATTAAACATTGTTTGACAATAGAGTTTTAAGGCTGGCTATACGACTGACTTTTGTATTCAGTACTCTAGAGATTGGCAGAATAAGTAGAAAAAGGTGATTGAAATGTTGTTACTACTTACCGTGAACGATTATTCAAAAGTGTGCTAAACAAATTTAAGCACAACATGTTTCATTGTTTAAGTTGTGATTACCTAAATCATAATATTGTATGGTTGGCAGAAATCGGTAAAAATCAGCACATCTAAACCGAGTTTAAGAACTATCAGTGTCAATATTCCAAAGAAAATAATGACACTGATAGCTGAGCTCTTAAACGTGATTTATGTGCGGATCGCATACAATTTCATTGGTGAAATTCACACTTAGTCGCAAAAAATATGATCACCGTAATTTTTAGAATTCGGTTACTAACTCGCCTATAATAGCATTTTAAGAACCTGAAGGATTAAAATTGGCATAATATTTTGGATAATAGCGTTTTTTTTTACATTTACATTGACTCAATTATAAAAATTAACGAACTGACAGTGAAATTGAAAAATGATTATGTTTGCCTGTATACCTAGGTTACTCTTTTGTTAATTTGTTTGTTTTGTTAATTTGGAAAAACCGAACTTACATGTGATTCTGCAGTCTAGCTTTGGGTAAATTCTCCAACTTTTCCTTCAAACAGTACAGTTTTCCTCCAATCATGCAGCTTTCTATGTAAGGCTCATCCTCAATTATTGTCAAGTCCATTGGAAAGGTCTCTTTGTCGACAGGGTTCAGTAGTAGAACAAGGGACTTGAAGTTGTTCGTATCGAACCACCATTCCCGAGTAGTGAAGTATTGGAGGACTTCCAATCCAATTGTTATTCTGTTCTGGATGCGTACCATACTGAAATTAAAAGCATTTTGTTTTAAATAAAAAGTAGTTAACAAATATTAATTTTCTTGATTTGAATTTGAAGAAACATTATAATCTTATAGTATTGTCTCCTG
This sequence comes from Dryobota labecula, assembly GCA_947523025.1. Lineage (NCBI taxonomy): Eukaryota > Metazoa > Arthropoda > Insecta > Lepidoptera > Noctuidae > Dryobota > Dryobota labecula. The sequence goes on from OX383292.1 coordinate 10,241,479, forward strand.
CCAATCAAATAAGAGATCGTCAACCGCTTCTTAAACTATATGTTTCTAACTACATTCATGGAAAGGAATTTCAAGTACAATTTGTATTCTCTTTGGTACTCATATGGGTGTCTCAGCAAGAACTTGAATTTGGCATCGTGCGCCATTTTTGACTGGTAATGGTTGCCATATTTGGTATTCGTTTAATTAAAACATAGACAGTTACGAAAATTACATTTACGAAAATTACAGTTACAGCTTGGAAGAACGATGGTTAATAGTGAAAACCCATTACAAAAATGGGAAAAATTTTACTATGACCATTCGCAAAATATCTAATCGGCATCGGTCGACGGCAATCGATATCGGGCCATGTCAGACTTTTTTTGGCAAGAATTGAACGGAATTGACATAAATGAGATGTGGTTTCAACAAGATGGCATCACCTGTCACACTGCACGTGGAACAATGACGTTGTTGCAAACCAAGTTTCCAGGTCGTGTCATCTATCGTTTTGGAGACCAAAGCTTGCAAAGTTGCGATTTAACTTCTTTGGTTTTGTTTTTCTAAGGTCTTTTGAAAAGTAATGTCTATACACACTACCTAGAGACAACTGAGGAACTACAAGAAGAAATTGCACGCCAAATTCGTGAGAGCCAGCAGCCTTTATTGCAAAAAACACCTATACTGCATAATTTCGTCAAAAGAGTGCATTCCTGCCAACAAAGCAACGGTGGGTATGTAACCCATATTTTGTTTCATGTAAATGTCATTACTACCTCTGTACATATTAAGAAAAGAAAAAAAACGTTCAAATAATATATATTTTTAAGTTTTTTAAATTCATTTTCTTACTGAGACCCTTTACAAATAAAACTTGTTAAGATAAGCCATAGGTTTTTTTATCCGCAAACTACATTTTTTTTTACTTTTCGCATAGTATGAGAGCCTAAGAGATCAATACCGCTGACCCTTACTACCAGTTTAATAACAGTATGACATGGTAGGTACGTAGGTAGTAAGTAAATTACACATACATAAAAACAGGTACAAAGTGTTGTATAATCAATGCGCAGTAGTCATAAATGAAGTCAAGAACTATTACGTAATCCATCGACGTTTGTAGAAAAAAAACTTATGTATAACTTGTCGAAATCAATAGTGGTACTTAAGTAAACTATCAATAACCGTGCAGTATTGTTAGGGAAGACCAAATAAATGCTCTGCCTAGCCGCGGAAGTTACAGTAGTATTGTGGGGAATCTGTTGGTATACAGGAAAAACAGAGTTTTTGTGGGAAGTTAAGGGATTTTATAAAGGATCCTTAACTTCACACAAAAACTTGTTAAAATGCCCTGCACGCATGACGTTACATCACGGGGCGGATAACTATACGTATAAAAAGGTATCAATACTTAAGTACTCACAAGCGCTTCTGTCTAAACAAGAACAGCAAAAAATCGATCAAGTAAGCCGGTATGATATGGTAGAAGAACACACATAAGTCATGTATGAACTTGTTATGCCTTATATTCCCGTCGGGGTACCACAGCGGTCCCTCGAAGGGGAACTTCCGCACGGTGGCCTTGCCGATGTCCAGGACTTGCTTCCACGTCGTGTTGCGGTCGTCACCGGTCGTTAGGTTATATACAGGGATCTCGGATTGTCTGAAATTAAAGTAAAAGTATTTTATGTGTATCTTGTCTTACCTAAACACCAAACGTGACTCTGATGGTTTTAGCGCGAGAGTGAAAGACAGTTTTTTGTCGGAAGGTACGTTGGAAAGTGACTGTTCCAACTTTTTTTTTTTTTTCATTTTAATTGTAGTTTTGACGTTGCATTGGAAATGAGTTAGTTAACTTTAGTGCCTTGTAAAGCAAAAGATAAAGAATTCTGAAATTAATCGAGGATGGACTAAGTTTTAAGGATCTTAGTCGAGCACGTCACTGGCCCAGTCTGCGTCGCACCAACCCATGATGCTCGCATTACCATCTTTGGAATATATGTTTGAGATCCTTAGTTCCCTGCAGATATCTAAGGACTCTTTTAACTGCAGCTACATGTTCCGTCTCTGGTTTGTTATTATATCTACTTAAGGTGTTCACAGCAAATGAAATGTCTGGGCTTGTTCCTTGAGCTATGTTAGAGTAAACAACCAATCCTTATTACAGCTTTCTCCTCATGGCTAAGTTTCAATGCAACAATCTTCGCGTCGTACTACGATAAAGCCTTTATATATATAATGCGATTGAATTTGGATTGCCTGTAGCCTGTAACATACTATTAGTTGAAGCAACATTTAATGTTGCACCATCTAAACAGTGTTTAGACTATGCAAGTCATTCGTTGCTTCAATTGTATTGTATATGCCACAGGCAAGAAACTTGCATCGAGTAAATAGGGCTTAAGGCTAATACTCCAGTAAGGCGAAGCGGAGGTAAATTAACCAATTACGAAAGTAATAGTTATTACCTCTGAGTATCCTTGCCAGTCTTGTAGGCAATGATGATGATGCTGTTGATAGCGATGTCAACGGGAATGACCTCGGCGTGGTAGTGTCCGTAGCAGTGCATGGAGCGGATGACGCCCTTGCCGGCGCCCACCATCAAACCGATGGGACCGTTCAGGTTGTCCACCCAGCCTGGAGTGGGCTCCTTATACGATGGAGTTACTAGAATCATAATAATATTTATGTATTAAAATAACTAGCCTTATGAGTATGATAGCAGCCAGTATCTCTTATAACATAGTTTTAAGTAAAATATAAAGACTCCAAGCGAAAGGAATCAGGTCTGACGAGGACATTGCATCAGCGTGCTTCTGTTTTATATCTTCGATACTGACATAAATGAGTATTGCATTATGTGTGCATTACAACAAAAAATATTAATTTATTTGTTCTCTCCTTTTTTGGTGATTTTATTTTTTGTACTCTCCGTCTCTGTATAGCCTTTGTTCACGAAATAAATGTATTTAATAGAAACTTTGCTCTGCCTCACCTATGCTAGGTCGGACAACAACGGCAGGTAGTTGGGGGTAGCTCTCCCTGACCAGCGCTTCTGCCAGCCGTTTGGAGTACGTGTAGGAGTTGGGATGCTTCTGGTAGATGGAAGGTGCAAGAAGATTGAGCTGCTGTTCCGTCAGCCAGCCTGCTGCACTAAGAACTTCGTGAGGATCCGCTGGAGGATCGAACACCTGGAAAGATTAAAAGAATCGCTAGAAATGAGATCTTCTATCATGTGGAAGAATCCCATTCAAATTCTCCGATTGGTGTTTCATGTATTCCTGGAATGGATGCACCATGAAAGGTTTTGAGGACATCACAATTTAGTTATTTTTATATCTGAATTTATGACGTTACACGCTGTGCCGATGGAATTTCTGATCGGCAAAAATGACGAACTTCAAAACAAACTTCATGCCATATTAAACACTATTAGGGAATGAATTTTCTACAATCTTACCTGTGCGGTTTACTTTCGTTATAATATGTATAAAGAACTCTTGTGAAAAAAAAAAATGCTTCTAGACCCAGTGATTTAGGCTGTGCATTATCTGTCAGTTTATTTTTTTTTTAACTAGGGCATCTTCGCATTTCAGAGTTAACCACGAGGGGTTGAGACTCTTTAACCGGACTTTCCTGTGGTTGCCTTAAGCTCCTAAAAACTTAAGCGTAAAGACTTATAAACTAAACGACTGCACGCTAAGGGCACCCCCTGTGGGGTACGAACCTCGGCTTAGGGCAGCGTCGGAGGGAGGGTGGTAAGGGACCGTCGGTGGCTGGATAAAATCAGAGTTATGATTATTATCAGGGGGATTTAAAGCTACAGGCTCAGCTATAGCGTGTGCTGGCGCTTCACTTACAAGCAAAAAAGGTCGGAAAGGACTGTTTAGTCGAGGATTTCGCGCGGGGCCTCGGCGGCGAGGTCGAAATGACGATCGTGTATTGTGTATTCTCTTGCAAACTGTACTAGTTTCCCTACGACTCTCCTGGAGGAGAGTAGTGGGGTCGTCTGGGTCGGTCAGTGCAATGTCTGTCAGTGAATTAATTTAAGGTTTTATATAATAAGTAGATATTTTTTCTAATACTTCACAGTGATGATTGTCAGTCTCCGAGTAATAAAAATATATATTATAGACAGATTTCAGGCATAGATTTTACCTTTTCAGCCATTCTTTCGTAGTCAGGGTAACAGAAAGCTGTAGACAGATGTATGAAGGCAACGAGCTTCTTCATGTTCTTCGCCATGTCCAGTACTCTTAGGGTGCCTTTGGTGTTCATTTCCAGACCTTCCTTTAGAGGGGCTTCCAGTCGCAAGCTTGCCGCAAAGTGGAATACTATTGACACCTAGAATTAAAAACAAAAAACTTGTAACAATCATGGTTTCTACATTAAGAGGCAGCCGAGCGTGCAGTGACTCATCGTTGATTTGGTGATTCCTTTTATTTTAGAGTTAAAATGCAAAAAATAAGCACGTTAAGTTGTGATCCACAAGACTAAACGTTATTATTATGACAAACAGTAAATTTAAATTGTTAAGTTTTATTGGTATCCTTAAAAGGAAAATAGTGGCCACTAAGCTCCGTTTAAGGATTAAAACAAAATATTACATTAAGGGCACCACTGCGCGCTCGGCTCGATTAAACGAAACTTTCTTGGGGTCTTCAATCGAAGGTGTAAGAGACAGAAATAAAAAATAAACGAAATAATCATCATTTCAGTCGAAATACGTCCACTGCTGGACATAAACCTCCCCCAAAAAGGAGGCAGTTCGCCATAATCGTCACGCTTGGCAGGCGGGTTGGCGATCGCAGTATGGTGTTGAAAATGCATAGAAAACGCTGCTGCCCATTCTCTAGTAAGTCACTTAGTCGCCTTTTACGACACCCACAGGAGGAAATGGGGTAGTGCTATTCTTTACGTCCGAACCAAAACAAAATAATAGACTAATAAAAAATAAAAAATGGTGTAAATTTTTGGCTACTTTGGATGTGTGTATTTTATTTTAATTTTTTTGGAATGTGCGTTTGGATTGTGCAAAATAAAATTTTTTTTTTCTTTCTTTCTTTTGCTTTTATACTAACGAACAGACAAAGTCATGTTGCATTTTATAATAACAGGCTGAGACATGATCTAAGTCCACGCGGACGAAGTCGCGAGCACAGCCAGTAAAAAAATACTTTTACTTATTCGAAATATGGTGACCACACCGAAAAGCATAGAATATAAGACCGAATGTTCCAAGTAACGATTATTGTGGAATGGGGTTAGCAGCGCATAAAACCTTATGATATAATTCAATGCCGTAAGAAAGTGTGGCAGATTTGAATCGAGTTATAAACACTTAACCACTTAAGGCTGCAGTCTTCAAAATTCACTCGCGGTGAGTTATTTGCGCAACTTTGTATTTTTTTAAACAAGTTAAAGAAATAACATGAAATATTATTATTGCAGAGAAATAAACATAATATAAGTAATAGATAATATTTTTTTTTTTTACATCGAGGTGAGTTATGTTAGGTAAATCAAGCGTTGAATACAGCTCTTTCTGCCCAACAACATTTCGAGGTATGTTTGTGCTCCTACTTTAGGGTAATTAAGAATTATTTTCAAAATCTAATCAGCTCATAATTAGCTGAATATTCTCGTCTTCAAAATGCGCTAATTATAAAAAAAACAGAGAATTTTGATGACTTTGCGACCTCCAAAATAAGAAAATGAAAGATAATTAGAATAAACTAATCAGCGCATTTTGAAGACGAGAATATTAAGCTAATTATGCGCTGAACAGATTTTGAAAATAATTCTTAATTACCCTAAAGTAGGAGCACAAACATACCTCGAAATGTTGTTGGGCAGAAAGAGCTATATTCAACGCTTGATTTACCTAACATAATCCACCTCCATGTATTAAAAAAAAAATTACTAGCTATTATTTATATTATATTTATTTCTGTGCAATAATAATATTTCATGGTATTTCTTTAATTTGTTAAAAAAAAAAAAACAAAAATACAAAGTTGCGCAAATAACTCACCGCGAGTGAATTTTGCAATACTGCAGCCTTAACCAATAACACATCATAAAAGTAAAACCGGGCTGGTTATGCAATCTTCTGTATCTATCATAGCATAGATGTAGCTATTGCCCGTGACTTTGTCCATGTGTACCAAAACATAGTGACATCGATTTTTCCGTTCATACTTCAAAACTTTCGAAAGAAATTACTATAGGAAAAAGAAACCATGAAATGTCAAAGTAAATCTTTGACATTTCATGGTTTCTTTTTCATATAATATAATTTATTTCGAAAGTTTCGTTGCGGCAGTCCTATATTTATCTAAATAACGTTAGGTAATCGCTCATAAAAAGTGTTGTCAAATCGTGTTGTTTGTTCAAGCGATCCTTTAAGGCTATGATAGTCGCTACTCCATACGCAGATTTCTCGCGCAAGAATCAAGAGTGATTTAAACACATGGTTGCACTTTCCTTTACATTCCACACCGCTTTCTCTGTTTACATGTATCTGGTTTTATGTGCATCTGTGTTCTTAGGATATGATTTGTTAATATATTTTTAGGTTTATTACACCTCTTTGTCTGTCCAAGGGCCTTACTCCCGACAGCATCGAGTTCTGAATCAATCCGATTGGATTCGAATTAAATGCCGATTCATACTCTTGAATCCGACACTAGCGCACGATCGTGCGGTGGTTCGAAGCGAAACTAACATCGATCGAAAGATTCGATGGGAAAAGTTCGTACTCCGCACTCCATCTGACAGATAGATATCGAGTTGTTGGATCAAAACTAATCGTCAAATTACACGATATCAAAGAAGCTACTTTATTCAGATCGAGTGAGATAGTTCTACCTAAAAGACATAGAGCACTTGACGATGACGTAATCCGCCATTTACGCATAACGACGCTGATACTACTCGAACCTATGTCGATCTTGGTTTACGATTCGAATTGGTTCGGGAGTAAGATTTTAAATCGAGTTCGGATCAGAGACGAGTTCATCTCGGAAACAAAATCAAACTCGAATCGTTTTCGGGAGTAAGGCCCCTGAAAAGCGATGCCCCATTAATGTACTTGTGAAAAAAATACTTTTAAAAAGATGGAATTAGTTCTACGGATAATAATAATATATAATAATACCAGCCTATAACTGTCCCACTGCTGGGCAAAGGCCTCTTCTCATACAGAGAAGGCACGAGCATTGATCACCACGCTTACTCAAGACGGGTTGACGATTTCAGACTTATATTAACTATAAGTCCAGGTTTCCTCACGATGTTTTTCCTTCACCGATGTCAGTAATGTCCAAGTTAAACTCAGAAAGTTCTACGGATGCTAAACATAAAATAAGTTTGGTAGTTTATCAAGTATTTTTGGTCGACAAATGTCGAAAAAAAGACCTGGCTTTTTCATTGATTTCGGCAGTCAGAAGTCATTGGCAAGCCTTTTCTCAACTAAGTTGGGATCGGCTTCCAGTCTAACCAGATGCAGCTGAATACCAGTATTTTACATGGAGCGACTGCCTATCCGACCTCCATAACCCAGTTACTGGGTAATACGATACCCCTTGGTAAGACTGGTTGTCATACTTTCAGGCTTCTGACGACTCGTAACGAATGTCAAAGATCCACGAATGACAGCCGGGACCAACGGCTAACGTGCTTTCCGAGGCACGGACGGGTCTTGATATGTAAACACGGTCACCCATCCACGGACTAACCGCGGCAAGTGTAGCTTTACCTGATCGATCGTCCATAATGTCTGACCATAATAATCGTAAACCACAAACCACCACCCTTTATAAAGCACAAGTCCGATCCTGAGTATTGCAGCCACCTTTGGGATTGCTCAGCTAAGTACCAACTTGCTGCGCTTGACTCGGTGGAACGCAGAGCTAAGAGGGTCATTGGCGACGTAAAACTGGTGGATGCCAAGCTTCACAGCTTGGCTCATCGCCGCAAGGTTGCCTGCTTATCGGTCTTCTACAGATTGTACTTCGGCGAGTGTGCCCATGAACTCCACGACCTCATTCCACTCACCTTCATTCCGACATCTAGACGCACTGCAAGTTACCCCCACCTAGTTGATATTCCACCAACTCGCACTAAGCGTTTTCAAACGTCTGTTATAATGCGCACAGCAAAGGAGTGGAACTCTCTGCCTGCGTCGGTATTTCCGAACACATACAACCCTAATCTATTCAAAGTGAGAGTGAACAGGCTTCTTCTGGGTAAGCTCACTCCATCGTCGACTTTGTCTCTGTCACCTCTGACCTAGACTAAAGAGCAAATCCATAGTAATTTTTTTTTTTACATAATCCAACAAATCGGACAGCTACTACAAACAAACATGATCCGCGCAGAGTTAATACTAATAACGTCTGCCAGAGCTTCGCGCTTAGCAACTTCGATATATAACCGCGTCGTCATTTGTTTGTTTCTTGTAAACGAAGCGAGGAACCTTGACCTACCCTCTACCAAGATCAAGAGGCTGAGGCCCTTGACAGCACTGTTTCCGGATCGAGACGAAATTGTATTGTATTCACAAAAGCCAGCAACGTTTTAATAAAGGACATACTTTGGTTTAATCTAATAATGGGAACACAGGTATTCAAGTATATGTAAACTATCGTGTTAGTGTGTTCTATTTAATTGAATTAAATTAACAATATACCTACAGTCAAGGAGCGATAATGGAAAGTAATTTTCAAACATATTTCTTTCCCACATGTGGGCTCATATAGTTCTCATAGTTCAAAAAGGTGACATACACCTTTTTGAACTGTCATTTTTATTCAAAATGTTTGCAATGACGTAGTCGGTAAAAATACTAAGGTGCAAGTAAAAATTTACCCTAAGGTGCTTAACACATTATTCCTTGAGTGTTCCTATACCTATGTTAGAAATATCTAAACCGTAGGTTCATCGCTGCGACTTGCTGACGACTCGGACGCAATAATATTCGAACACAGTGTCCGAATCCGAATGTTTTTCACTGATGTTTTGGACACCAATAAAAAAAGCTGTTTTGTAACACTTCCAATTACCACCTTAATTGTAGAATTCCATTCTCCGCCCAGTCTGTAGTTGTAAAAAAACAGTTATAACCGGATTTTAACGAAAAAAGCCGTTTTTATAAATAATATTACAAACCCACTTTTTTATCAGTAAACAGCTACAATAATTTGATGGTGTCCGAATTGTAAGTGATAAAAAATATTGAAATTAAAATGTGTCAATTCGGACACTGTATCCGAATATATTGTGTCCGAGTCGATAGCAAGTCATCGCTGCCTCGTTGTTCTCATGGTCGCAAGCGCGACTGCTGAGCGTGGGTCCTGGGAGCGAAGTGATATTGGGTTTTTCCATTAGGCATTTTTCAATAAAGGAGTGAGAGGGTTTAGAAGTTGGCGGTGTGATACCCCTGTGCCACGGAAAGCACGTTAAGCTGTTCGTCCTGCCCCTGATCTCTCTCCGGTCTTGTCGTATTGCCATCCCATCAGACTATGAGAGTGAGGGCAGAGTGATTGCACCTGTGTCTGCGTAAACACTTGTGCACTATAATATCTCCCGCGTAGATTGCTAGTCTCCGTTGAGATTGGCCGCCATGGCCGTAATTCCGTCTGGAGGACCATACATCACTACTCATAAAATCGATTTTAAAATGTTTTCTTTTATACTGGAACTAAAAACGGTTATCAATCGGTAAGATAGTTACCTCATTGTAGATGTCATTCAATTGAGAACCATTAATGCCTAGCTCCTCGTACATGATGTCGCCTGTCACTGGGATCAGCTTCTTCATAACATGCGGTTTCTCCTCTCTTATTCTTTTGAACAGCTGAAATGTTAAAAGTAGGTAGGCGTTATATATTTTATACAAAAAATCGTTCCTAGTAGCAAATACCTGTAGGTACAGTCGCCAGCACAAAGTTACCACAAACTGTCAAATCAGTCGATTTTGAACTTAATCCTTAACATTTTAAGGTTTAAAATCAATTGAAGAAATTTGTCATTTTCGTATAACCTGATGTGCCTGTTAATGTCATTCAGGCACTCTGGATACGAGCCATGCCACGTTCGAGCCACGGATTTAAAACTTCACGGTGATTTTATATGAAGGTTCGGCTTCACCGTGCGGCGTCCACGTTCAGTCCGAGTCGTGTTCCCGTTAAATCGAGCCGACACGGACACGGCTCCTGCCCGGCGCAGTCTAGCATAAATCATCCCTTATTTGTTATTAAGACGGATTTTTTTACAATGGATCGATCTAATCTTCCTAAAATAATATCAAATATTCAGTCATGATAACTTTATGAGTTCTATTTAGAAAAAGAGTCGTTGTTCTAAAAATAAATAGTAAACACCAGTTTTTCGTTAAAGCCGCGGCGATTACGTGAAACATTGGCTACCTATAATTTTTATTTAATTATTCCCACTGGCCCACCTCGCGTAGGTAAGTACTTATACCATAATTAGAGATCGGATATTCGGATGCATATTTACTTAAAGTTAATTTTTGCTATGAAAGTATGGAAGCGGCTTCTTAAAACATTTTTATAGTAAAAAAAAAACCCGTGTTGCCAGGAATAACGGGAATGCATAACTAGTCGAGTGTGTAATATTTAAGTGACTTCTAATATTTATATTAAAAAAACCCGGGGTTCTTGGATTGCATAACTATTCTGATGCATATTTATTTAGAATTTGGATTTTTACCATCATTTGAAAGTAAGTAAATATGCCAGAAACATATCAGAAACCTAAACTTATTGTAGATCCCAGAACCGCGGGATTTTTTAGATACAAAAGCGCATTCCATATTAGCCAGAATCTCAACTTTAGGTTAATATGTATCCGAATATCCGATCTCTAAGCATAATCTATCAACAAACATGATGAATATTGCAACACTCACAGGCAGTTTCCACATTTCTTCGATGCGTGTCTCCGGTGACTTGCCGCGCTTGGACCGCACCAGTGCATACACACATCCTAAGTCCGGCACGCTGTATAACAGCTTCTCAATTAGGACCTTGCCCATCAAACCGAGGGCACCCGTCACCAGGACACTCCTTCCTTTGTACCATTCGTTCACCTCTGAAGTCATTTTGGCAACTGGAAGTTAAGAAAATTATCTTATAATAAACAGTCGTTACAGTCAGAAGCCCAAAAGGTATCGTGGTACTACCCCGCGATAACCCTTGGTATAACTGGTTGGTTAAACCACATCCACAGTAACTGGGTTGTTCTCAAGTAAGTGAAATCCTTGTAATTTCTTATTGAGAAATATTTTTTTAACCATAACTGGGTTGTAGTCTGGAGGTTGGATAAACCTGCATGTAAAAGCTGAATTCGGTTAGACTAGAAGCTAACCCCAACATAGTTGGGAAAAGGCTAGGCAGATTGATTGACAACAACAATTTTATTTTATTTATATCTAAATTATTTTCTAATTTAATTTGAATTGCATATTTGTACATCTAATAGTTATGTTTCATTGGACTATTCGGACGCTATGTGAATTGCTACTGAACAAATAGAAATTTGTAGTTCGGAAAACTCAATAGTTATATTTGAGGATAATTATGTTACATAATCAGCTTATAAGTCGCCAGAGCTTCTTACGATCTACGCAGGCCATCCAGGACAAATCATCCAATAAGAGAAGCAAGTTTTGGGAAGACAAGCATCCACAACCTCCCGACTTCATCGAACCCCATTCACATTTGCCGCCCGGGCGTGATCTGCAGTGGCCTATATGGAAAGCTCTCAATCGATTGTGTACTCAGGTAGGCCGCTGCAAACACAATCTGTCGAAGTGGGGGATTACTGTCCTATCCAACACACAGTGCGAGTGCGGTGTTTCTGATCAAACCATGTCCTACTTGCTGGAGTGTCCACGTTCACTTGCACTAAAGAAGACCTAAAGAACGCCACTGGTGCCGCAATTAACTTAGCCACCTATTGAGCTCAAACAATATAATAACTAAGTACCATCGACACGAAAAGAAGAAGCTTATAATGTCCCCACATCTGGGACACAGGCCTCCTCTCTGTAAGAGGGAGTGGGCCATAATCCCCACGCGGGTCAAGTGCGGGTTACTAGATGTCACAAGTCTTCGAATTTTTTGGTACTAGGACATGCCGGTTTTATCACCATGTTTTCGTTCACCGAAGATACACACATCAAAAAAAGTTTGCGATCACTAGCATAAGCTGACATAATTGTTTAAATTGAACTTTATCAAGAAAAATTCTTTGTTGTGTGTTTTCTTTAAATAGAAATACCCTGTTTGAAATTAAAAATAAAACTATTTTGTATTAAAAAAGTTGAGTAATTACTAAATTTTTTTAATACAAAATAAAAAATAGTTTTATTTTTAATTCATAATGTAATTGTAACAGAAATTTGATAGAAATAAAAAGACTGTTTAACCAAACTTAAACAACAATTTATTAATAAATGGTTTACATTCAATATAATATAACTCCTCCCCTGGCTCGAACAAATGCGGTGATCCTTCTGGGCATGCTGAGAATAAGGTTGTCCAGCATTTCTTGGGGTAACCTGTCCCATTCTTGAATAGCGGCTTCCCTGAGCTCTGGCAGTGTCTGGGGACGTGGCTGACGGTTCCAAACAGCTCGCTTAAGAGCACCCGACGCGTGCTTTATTGGGTTTAAGTCAGGCGAGCCGAATCATAATGTAATCTACCGTATCTAACAAAAAAGATTTCGATTTTTCAAAGTGATCGCAAACTTTTTTTGATGTGTGTATGTAACGCTCATCAATAATTCCCGCCAAAAACTGTATCACTACCTATATATGTCATGTTTTTTTTTTTTTAATAAGGCACGAGACCGGCTACATGAATACTGCCAATGATCTGCACTTTCCGCCTTTTATGCAATTAGTGAAATGCGTCTTTCACCTTTTCGAGTCAGTGACTAAGAACTTCTACACCATTATATAACATGACTGCATGAGACTGACAGTTTCACATACTTAAATACTACATAGCCAAGTCAACAAAATTGGCCTCACCAATTTTGTTGACTTAGCGTTGTTGTGTAAGACAAATCAGCGATTACACATTTTTTGACGTGACAACGTCTAATAAATCGATGAACGCCTGCTGTATGCACGAAAAAGGATGGCTCATTGTCCCGTTACGCTGATTGTACCGTTACGCCCATTGTCCCGTTACGCGCATTGTACGCTTGCGCCGCATCATGTTTTGTTATGACGTTGTCACGTTAAACTATCGTCCGTAAATCAACTTTACAGACAACCAATTTTTTTTGCTATAAAAGTTAAATTTAATTTTTTTTTAAATTGCATCGCATTGTTGCATCCCAACTACGGATCCCTTCATTGTGCGTGGTCCGACACGCACTTGGCTGGTTTTACCGAGTTGAGATCATCATAATCTCAAGAATAAAAAAATACAGTTCAGAGAAAGCTATTCATTATTTCAATACCTACCTTAATGATGATGATGTTGCATGTTAAGAACTCTGGCCGAAGAAGATCTTGCCGAGTACCATATTAAGGGTAAGTAGTCCTATCATTTGCAATAGAAACTACTTATGACGAATTGCATCAACAACGGTCACCTAAAGTACTAGGTGGTACACACGGCTACATATCAAGCTATACTATATGCTCACTTAAATGTCTCACTGGTGGTGGCGCGCATAGATTTCTATGGTGGCGCGTGTGTTGGATCATTTGATTCGCTATAACATGGTTGAGCTGGATGGTGCTGATCCACGCGTCATGTTCGTGAATGGGCGCCGTCAGTTGAGACTGGTCTTCTTATAACTGCCAGGGCTTATTTTTAATTTTATATTCTGAATTGTTTTATTTGTTTTTAACGTTGTGTCACGAATAATGTAAGGATTTTGTAAAATCTTGATTTAAAAGAGTGTCCTTGGAATTTCTTGCCCGTTCTTCTCCATAGAGATCTACATATTAGAATGGGCAACTAGCTTCAACTTTCTGATTAACTGACCGTCTCTTTGACAGTTCAAAAGTGCCTGTAAATGGTTTAATTGAAATAAATGCTTTATGTTTGAGATACATTAAAATTTCCAGTATAAGCTGATCTCGCATTTTATAGGATTTCCTTACAAAGAGAGGTCAGCATATACTGGAGATATACAGGATAAGTTTTTAACAAATGCGATATTTTTTTTTTTTGTATTGCTGTATCAGTAATAGAACACATTTCTACTTTACTATACTTTTTTGGTTCACTTGAAATTAGCAAAATATGGATACAATCTATTCGTAATAATATCAATGGGCGAGCGCACAGCTGATAGGTACGTACTACTGCGTTCCGCTTCACTGACCGCGCCGCCGCCGGCCACGTTGCGCGACGAGTATCCATTATACCAGTTTCAAAATAAACATCTTTTGTTAACGATAACTTCATTTTTTTGTACTAAGACATATCAAAATAAGAAATAGGTGTATAAGTTTAATTTGTCAAAATTTGCGCATTGATTAAAAACTTTTCATGTATAGCTTGATATGTAGCCGTGTGTACTAACGTTAAGACTTCTGTAAGTTAAGTTATGGAAAGTATACCTATGGTAACCTGACGCAAACTATAGGTTGGTTATCTCGTTAACCTGCATCTACATGGTTATTAACCGCTTAGCTTTCTAGCCATGCGCCGCATGTAGATTTTAACCGTCTCTGTGGTCTAGTGGTAAGACCACCTGTCTCAGACCCAGAGGTCCCGGGTTCGATTTCCAGCGGGGGCAAAATTTTCTACTCGGTTTGGTTGTTGGTAGGGCTTGTTCTAAGTCCGCCTGGCTAGCTACCACCATCTTATCTACGTCTGTCGCCACAACAACATGTTAACAGCATTTGTTGTGTTTCGGCAGTTAGAGCTAAGATAAGCAGTTCCTCTGTGGTTTAGGATTCCGGCTGAAGCTCGCTTCCACCTTCGACCTTATCATCACTTACCATCAGGAGAGATTAACGCTAAGAACTCCCCCGTAGTGGATAAAAAAGTACTTATGTATAATTATTAGCTTTCACTTTTATATTACTAGCTTTTGCCCGCGGCTTCGCCCGCATGGATGTCGGAAAATACCCCACGGGAACGTACTACCGGGATTAAAAGTACCCTATGTGTTAATGTGTGTCCAGGTAATAAACTTCATCCAAATCCATTCACCACAGGAGTCACAGGATCACCTAGCTTAGGAGTTCAGGGTTTTCCTTATCCGTGTGTCCTTTAATTAACCAAGTTATGTATCCTAGTTTTTAAGCAATGTCAAAGGTTTTTGTGTCAATAGAGATTTTTATTATTATTTTATTATTCATCCGTTTTTGCTTCAATCGCGAACATACAACCAGACAAACAGATAAACGGACAAAAATTCATCACTCTTTTTAGTACCAAAAATATTCTTTGTACAGTTTTGACTTCGTTACTGTTTTATTATAGGTAGGTATACGAGTAGATATAGGTAGTGAAGGGAAAAAGCGTCTGTTTATGTTTGTGGTTATGAATGTAAGGTATAATTGTGCCAGTAAAACCGTGTGACTTTTGTTAGTTATTGAGCAACCAGTTCTAACACAACTCGAAACACGAGGTCGAACCTCTCTCATTTTCCTCGGATGGAATGGTCCCTCGGTACGAAAACACAAACTTACAACAAACTTTATCTTCGCTTTTACTTGCTGGGTGGATCTCTATTGTTCCTCCTTTAACACATTGGCTGCCACCGCGGTCACCGGTGACCGCTAACAATAGTTTTTCTATTGTGTCTGTTGTCTGGCAGTCAAAGCCAAAAAAGAAACTTCAAAACAAGAGACTTCAAAAAAGGAAGAGGTGTCTCATCAATTCGACCGTATATGTATATATATTTTTTATGTGGTGTTTTTTCGGGGATAACTTCGTCGTTTATCAACCGATTTTGATAATTCTTCTTCTGTTGTAAAGGAGATATCCCAAGGGTGGTACCATGATAAAGAAAACAGAATCTGATTATGGGATCCATGAGGAATTGAGGGAACTCTTCAAATATTATAGGCATACATATAGCGATTTTTGTATTTTCATCAACAACTCAAGCATTTGCATTCAAAAAGTATCATTTGATAAATTGGAACTGATGAAGAAGAACATAAATGGCCACCGGAACTCCTCAATGATAAGTATTTCACGGGTGGCGATAAGATATCTCGATTAAGATAGTTAAGCGACTATGAAGCATATTTAAATAAATAATTCTGATAAAAATGGTACCATCGAACTGATCTGAAGATGAAGCCGGAAAGTATGCACCGGAACTCCGTAATAGAACAATGTGTCCTAGCCGTGTTTGGGCTTATTGGAATTTTCATGAGATGCACTCGGGCTTAAATTATGGTTATAAACCGATTTTTATTTACTTTGCTTGGGTAGTTTTTCAGTTAGCTTCGATAATACGTATTTAATCCACTTCGTATATCTTGTCTCACTGTTGTTTGTACGGTGTAGCAAGTAGTGGTAATCGAATTGTTGTGGCAAACCATATAACTAAAAAGTGAAAAATGAAAAACGTTTAAAAAAAAATATATATATATACAGATCCAAAGACACCGGCTTCCGAAATTAAAGTTATTTTTCACTTTGTAGTGTTTTTTTTGGAAGTCGGTTTTTGTTTTGTTAAAAAGTTTTTTTAATCATCATCATTTCAGCCGAAAGACGTCCACTGCTGGGACATAAGCCCCCCTGAAGGGGGGGGGGGGTTACCATAATCGCCATGCTTACCAGGCGGGGTGGCAATCGCAGTATGGTATTAAAAATGCATAGAGAAAGTCTAAGGGTAAGTAGTGTAGGTACCTATTGAACTCGGCTCAAAAGTTGTCCTGCTTTCTTATGAAAGCCACGAAAATAGGTACCTAGTAAAGTAGGTACTTAATTAATATTGATAAAAAAGTTAGTTTAGGTTAGGTTTTTATTGATCAACAGTGGCCTTGGCCGAACGTTAAACTACGAAGTATAGCCTTGTTGATGCATAGGCAGTATAGGGTCACATAAATCATAAAAAGCAATCCATCTTACCCGATTCCCACAACTTTACATAACTGATTAACTTTTAAGCCCGAGTACGCAAGGCCGATTTTAACCTATTGTGGTCTAGTAATTTTATTCTAGGTACATCGTCTTCACATATAATTAATGTATACAAAATATTGTTAACATTTTAAAAGAGTATGTATGAAGTTTCTTGCCCATTCTTCTCCGTAAGATTCTTCTTCATTTCTTTTGGAAGGGGCAACTAGAATCAACTCAATATTTTTGTAAATTTTGACGTTCAAAAGTGCCTTTTGATTGACTTTGAGATCCAACAGAGCTTATCTCAGCGCGTCAAAAAAAACAAAATGTTGGATTTTCAACTCTCGGTCAGCAAGAGCGCGTTGAAAATCTAGTGCGCGAAAAATATACTGTATGTGATTTTGTCGCAATATTTTTACGTCCCGCGTCCGTGCGAACGTGAGATACCACAGCATTTCGGAAGACGAGACGATTTCTCAACAGCACAGCAGATCATTCACTGCTGGCTGATATTATTATATAATAAAAGTTAAATACCTTTTATTGTGCGCCAGAAGTTTCTTGACACCGTAATGCATGTCAACCCACTTCTACTAAGGTACCTACGTCATTCGATTGCGTAAAAGTTGTGTCACGCAGTCATCGGTGATGGTTAGGTGCGTAAACTACGCGTGAATTATTAGTTCGAGTTGACTAATGAGAGCATTTTGAAATCGTCGCACCAAGATCTTTAGTAACTGGATAGCTCTGCCGTATGATTATCTTGCAATGGTTCGATGAAAACATCCTAAGCGTCAAAGGAGGTCGAGTTGGTAGGTTGGTACATTGACTTGAATTATTTTTATTTTCGTTTGTTATTTCGTCAGGAGCCCGAAAGTCTGCCAGCCAGTCTTACCAAGGGATATCGTATTCCCAGTATCTGGGTTGTGGAGGTCAGATAGGCTACTCGCTCCATGTAAAATACTGGTATTCAACTGCATCCAGTCAGACTGGAAGCGGACTGCAATATAGTTGGGAAAGAGTACCATATCTTCTCAACCAGTTGCCTACAGAAATAAGAAGTCAGGAAATAAAAGGTAAATTTGCCAAATTACTTAAGCAGTTATTTTTCAAGAGTTTGTATATGATGGTTTTCCCACATATATTGGTTATAATAAAAAGTATAAGTATAAGTTCCTTCATAAAAATAAAAATTTGTGTGATGGGCACTTTTGGGCCGGGAACGGCCAGGGACTTTTAGTAAGAAAAAAATTTTTCATGTGTATGTATTTTTTTAATGATTTTTTTTTTGTGATATGTATGATTTTTATATCAATTTTGTGTTTTAAATTTAATTTAAGATAATTTTTATTTGTTTACTATATTTGTATTGCATTGTAATCTGAATAAAATGTTATATTTTAATAAACAATAGATAT
Organism: Dryobota labecula; assembly: GCA_947523025.1. Lineage (NCBI taxonomy): Eukaryota > Metazoa > Arthropoda > Insecta > Lepidoptera > Noctuidae > Dryobota > Dryobota labecula. Next base: position 10,259,963 of record OX383292.1, read on the forward strand.
TAGTAACTCGATAATATAATATAATGACGATGATATTAATTAAAATAAATTAATAAAAAAACATATAATAAATAATAATTAATATTTTCTTTATAATAAATAATATTTTTTGTTAATAAATAAATAAATGATAAAAAATGCTAGGCAGATGAATGCTAATTACCTAATAATTTTAAAGTAAGTAGGGATGCATTTTAATCATGAATCAATTAAGATGTGCATTATTTTACAAGCCAGTTCACAAGCAAGTATCTTTAATTCAGTTTGTTAATCAACTAAGGTAGCACAGTTAGCACAGTACTTTATTAAATTGTGGTATCAGACAGTATAGTTATTTTTCTATATTTTTTATAAATTTTAGTTATCTACTTCAATTGTACAGACGCATAACAATGTGTGCCCACCATGTTAATTATTAGGCAGTTGAATGGTTATTTTTATGACCTAAGCCATAATAACAGCTCGACCACACTGTCGTAAGTCGTAACGTTTATGGCCCATTCATGTGTGTACTATAAATTATTTTTTGAGTTACTGTGTTCAGGTTGAATAGGCGTTTAAAATTTTTGCAACTGTTTCGCATCTTATTTAAACTACGCGTTCGCGCGTCTCTTGCGCATTACGTAGACGGTAACGAGCTATCTGCCAGGGTTGCGGGTTTATTAGGTGGAAGGGATTCCGTGGCCCTGGCACACTGGCAACTGAAGGAACACGGGTGGGTTTTAGTCAGTAAAGGCTCCTACAAACAGGCGCGGCACGCGACGCGACACAAAGCGACCTCTCGTCACGGTGTTTTTGTGTCGCGTCGCGTGTCGCGCCTTTTTGTAGGAGCCTTTACTGTGGGATCGGGCTGCTGATATTGAATTTTTATTTGAATTTTGCAACAGCGAGGTAACAGTACCATTTATTATCTACGTCACCGCGAATCTGTTAGGGAACCATTTAAAAAGATTAATATTATGTAGGTATATAAGAAAAAATTTACATCTTTTTAATAAGTGACTGACATAATTTTAATACTAGAAATAATGATAAACACAGTCATTGATAATTACTCACACAAAAAAAAAACGCGCTACGCAATCTCTACGTAATATCTACGCGGTGTAGGCACTTATTCTGGACAAATGTCTAGTGTGAAGATACTCTGAATAACACAGTAATAAAATTACTATAAAATAATATTATGGTAGGTACTCAGTAATTATTTGTTATATCGGCTGTAAGTATAAAACAAGTTTTATGCTGGTATGAATTAGCTTATAATTACTGTCGAGTGGATCAATGTCAAATCACGTTAATGTTACTGCAATCGATATCACATTATCAGTGTCAGAAAAGTGGGTAAAACCTATACGTGTAAATTTAGATATTACCCAAATGGTAAGCTTTGAATGTCAGATTGGTTACTGGTTATTTACTGTGTATGAAAGTTCTTATGAATATGGTTTGTAGGGGAAGAAAGTAAAGCACAGAATGACAAGGCTAGATATTTATTTAATTAAAGTTGTCAGTATTAAATCAAAAAGCTAGTTGTCCGTTCGCAAAACGCAAACACAAACGCAAACTCTTAATTCATGGAGAAGAAGGACAAGAAACTCCATGGAAACAGTATTAAAATATTCTATCAACATATTTCTAACATTTCCATAAATTACAGTTATCTCAAAAACAGTTATTTCCATCTCTTGGACAATTACTCAGATTAATAGCAATATTATAAGAGTAGCAAGGAAAAGAACATGAATATTCCATTATACAATTTAACACATAAAATGAAATGGATGGATGAAATGGCGACAGGTCACAGGAACAACTTGCGACCGACGGATGCCCCTTAAGTTAAAAGGGAAAATCTACAAGTCTGTGATAAGGCCTGTCGTATTGTACGGATCGGAATGCTGGGCCGTGAAGAGGACGGATGAAAAAAGATTGCATGTAGCGGAGATGAGAATCTTGAGATGGATGTGTGGAGTGACGAGAAAGGATAAAGTCAGAAATGGGTATATAAGGGGAAGTTTGAAAGTGGCGCCGGTGACAGAAAAGTTGAAAGGACGTCGTTTGGCATGGTATGGGCATGTGATGAGGAGGGAGGAAACGCATGTGAAGAGGAGAGTGATGAAGATAAACGTGGATGGATGGAGAAGGAGAAGAAGGCCAAAAAAAAGATGGATGGATTGTGTGAAGAATGATATGAAAGAGAAGGTAGTGAATGTAATGATAGAGTGACGGTTGACAGGGGAGAATGGAAAAGAAAACGTGTTGCGCCGACCCCAAGTAACATGGGACAAGGGCAGGAAGATGATGATGACAATTTAACACGTTAGCAGTTTTGGCAATAAAAACAACATAATCATAATAAGCAATAATTAAGGGTATAATATAAAATTACTTAACTTACGTCACATCAGGTCGATCTATTCCACACAATATTGGCACTAGAACCAACTAACTGAACATCTATAGTACTAACTATCGATTCTTAAGTGTATCGTTTTTTAAGTGTTTGAGATAGACTTTTAACTTTGACTTTGAACAATCTGTTCTCCCTCAAGAGCAGTGGTGGCCCAGTGGTAAGTGCAGTGGCTGACGAGTGTAGGTCAAAGGTTCGAACCCAGACAGGCGGTTTACTTTGTGTAAATTATGTCATTACCACTGCACACTGCTCTCAAAACAGTGAAGGAAAACTTCGTGAGAAAACCGGTATGTCCCAGGACTAAAAATTCGAAGACGTGGTGATATCTACCAACCCACACTGGGGCCCCGTGGTGGATTATGGCCCACTCCCTCTCACCGAGAGGCCTGTGTCCCATCAGTGGGAACATTATATGCTGATTAAGCTACTGTAGACAGGAAGATTTCCTGTTTCTTACGGCTAAAGAGTATCCTGGATTTGTAGATAAAAATCGGTCTACAATAAATCGTGACACACCAATAGGTATAATAAGGTCGGTAGCTGTACTTATTACGTCACCCATACTGTTGCATTGTATAATAGAAATAAAAAACCCGGTCACTTAGGTAACACAAAAATGAATTTTAATAGACTGCAATAGCTTAGTAGGTATCCGCGAGTCACTTGCACGTAATTGTGGTATTTGTTCTTGTAGTACTAGTAGTACCATGGGAAATATAGTTACTAATACTAGTACTACAAAGAACAATTAACCGAATGACTGCAGCCATTCAGTTTTAATCACACAGAACTATATTGTGTGCATGTCTACTCAAAGTTCTTTGTAAAGAAAACCAAAGCATGAAAAAAAAAACGAAAAGAATTTGATAGCTGGTAAATGATATTGATAACACATGGTAATAAATTTAATTTAATTATTTATAAAAATTAATCTCTTCGTTTTGTTATGTGTATTACTTCGCATACTTTTGTACAAAAACTTGTTGAATAACTATAGACCCATCTCACTTCTGAGCCACGTATACAAGCTGTCCAACCGTCTCGCCAAGAGACTTGACGAGTTCCAGCCACCAGAACCAGCCGGTTTTCGAAAAGGCTTCAGTACCGCAGACCATTTCCATACTGTTCGGCAAATTGTACATAAAACCGTGGAGTACAACCAGCCGCTGTGTATGGCATTTGTGGACTGCGAGAAAGCCTTCGACTCCATCAAAATATGGACACTTCTGGCCTCTCTGCAACGATGTCGAATAGACTGGCGCTATATCGAAGTGTTAAGATGTTTATATGACGCTGCCTCGATGACTATCCAGATCCAGGACAAAGAAACCAGCCCCATCCAGTTGCTCAGAGGATTGTGACAGGAGGATGTGATATGCCCGAAACTTTTCACCAATACGTTGAAGGACGTCTTTAAGACGCTGGACTGGACACGGAATCAACATAAACGGCGAGTACATCTCACACCTACGCTTTGCCGATTACATCGTCATAATGGCAGAGACACTGGAACAGTTAGACCAAATACTGCACAGCCTAAATGGAGCCTCTCGGTGGTTTGGCCTCGGCATGAATTTGGACAAGACGAAAGTCATATAAGTACTCACGTCCTGTCGAGTCCAATCCACATCAAAGGGTCACTTCTCGAAGTTGTGAAGGAGTATGTCTACTTTTTTTTTTTTTTTTTTTTTTTTTTTTTTTTTTTTTTTTTTTTTTTTTTTTTTTTTTTGACGCTGAGAAATGCATTACGCACGCCCGCTCGTCGGGGGACGAGACGGGGTATGTGGGACTCCCTGCCAAAATGGCAGTATACCCACTAAAACTCAGCGGAGTTCCCACATCGCCTTGATGGGAGGGTCATGGGAAACCGGCACAGCCTTTACGTCCACAACCCTCCCGGCGCATGCCCGCCTAGCTGGCGGGCCCCGCATGCCCCTCCGCCTGGGGGCGATATGGGAATGACCGGGAACACCTGGCCATTCCCGTCCGACACTGGTGGAGGCCTGTGCAATACAGGCAAGGGTGCCCCCGCAACTGTTGCCTGCTGGCCTCCACCTGGGACCCAGCGCCAAACGACCCCGCGTCCAGGCGCCCCTGGTCCCCCGCGACGGGTCAGGTCAGTGGCCCCGCCGCCTACCACTTTTCGGCCGCAGAGGATAGGGAGAACGGCCAACGCAATACCGACACTCCTCTTCCTCTGCGGCCCCACCGCGTCCGCCATTCAACGGTGGCGACCCCGTCAAGGCCGCGGAAGGTAGGGAGAACGGCTCACCGCAATACCGGCACTCCTCTCCCACCGCGGCCTCCTACACTCAGCCGCGATGCCGCCCATTCGACATCGCGGCCCGCCTCAGTTGCGATGTCGCCAAAGCGGCACCGCAACCTACGGCCGCTACGTCGTCGGCTTAGCCGCAAAAGCCCTGACGAGCGGCCCCCTCCTCGGGTTCCTCTTAGCTTCACCGTGGCCCTCCAAGCCACGGCTACTGAGCCCCCCCGCCTCGACAATGCGGGAACCCACCGGGGGGGAGGAGTATGTCTACCTAGGGCAAGTCATCTAGCTTGTTAAACACAACTTTGAGAATAAATCGACAGGAGGATCCGGTTGGGCTGGGCAGCGTTTGGAAAACTCCGTCAAGTCTTTTCGTCACATATACCGCAATGTTTGATGACTAAGGTCTTCAACCAGTACGTTATGACATACGGTGCTGAAACGTGGACACTGACAGTCGGGCTGGTCCACAAATTTAAAGTCGTTCAGCGCGCTATGGAGCGGGCTATGCTTGGAGTTTCTTTGATGGATAAAATTAGGAATGAAATTATCTGGAAGAGAACCGGAGTTACCGACATAGCTTGCAGAGTAAGCAAGCTGAAGTGGCAGTGGGCTGGCCATATTTGTCGAAGGACCGATGGCCGGTCGAGCAGACGAGTCCTGGAGTGGAGACCGCGTATCGGCAAGCGTAGTGCGGGACGCCCCCCAGCTAGATGGACCGACGACCTCAAAAAGGTGGCTGGGACAGACTGGATGTGGAAGGCGGAGGACAGGGTGTTGTGGCGCAGCATAGGAGAGGCCTATGTTCAGCAGTGAACTGCGATAGGCTAAGTTGATTGATTGATTGATACTTTTGTATAGAATAATGTTTTTCTAACTTAACAGACAGATTTTTCATTTCTTTCTAACTTTAGTTACACTACTCGTAGAAAGAAAATAAATGAAATCGTTTATTCAGTAGATGGATATCGGAATCACTTTTACACGTCATAATAAAAAATAAAAAAGCTAGCGATATTTCCTATCTGACTACCCCTGAGAAGAAATGGCGAAACAAACTCAGGGGTCAAAGTCTCTTTTAAAGTCCAGTCATTATCTTGGTCAGGGCCTCAAGTCTGCTATTACAATAGTGTCAGAATGGTCTCGCCATTGTGAGTATTTGACAGTGTTTGTATGGCAAATCTGTCAAAAACTGACAATTAAGAGATCATTCTGACACTATTGTAATAGCAGACTTGAGGCCCTGATCATGTGAGGACCATGTATATCCGTGTCTGAAATGGTCTTTTGAGGAAAGAACCACAAAAATTTGAGTGGACCTGTCCAATCAGTAGCAAGCATGCTTGCTCAAGCATTTGAGCAAGAATCAATCCAAGAATCCCGAGGTTTTTTTTTTAATTAATATTGTTTTAGCAGTCGCTTCCATAATTTCACAGCTAAAAATTAACTTTAGGTACATAAACATCCGAACATCCGATCTCTAATCATCATAGTCCGGATTATAATAATTTGCGATAAAGTTATCATGGGGTTCTGCTGGGTACATTATCTTACTAACCTATTTATATCCAATATTTTTAAATATTTCTGTAAGTAGGTACCTATATGTACATTGATAGTAACGATCTGCTTCTGCTAATTTTAACATAAACCTGCGATTAGGCTTTAAACAAGAAGTCAATGACCCTAATAGTTGGGTCACTCCATTTATCGAAGTCATTAGCACTACTTACGTGGTAAAGAATTCTATAGGTACTGTTAGCTCTCCCGAGCGAACGGTACCATAATAAAAAAACCGGCCAAGTGCGTGTCGGACTACGCACAATAAAGGGTTCCGTATTTGGTATGAACTTTTCCCAAGAACAAACTTAACATTGTAGTAGAAAAACATGTTCTTCCATACGGAATGTATGGGAGAACATGTTTTTAACTGTAAATGTAAGTTGGTCGACTATTACTCGGTAACTTATGAAGCCTACGTAGCTGTGATAGTTTCCCTTCTAACTTCGTTATATATACTACCGCTGTGAATTTTTTCACATATCCAAGTCCAACCATTTAGCTGGCAGGAGGGGGGGACACTTGACTCTAACAAAAATTAGTACTTAAGTGCTTAGCACGAATTTTTTAAGTTGTTGAAGTGAACACTTCTTTAGCCGCGTGGAGCGATTTTTGGTTGGGGGAAAACTTATGAGTTCGCGTCACCGAAATGCGTGACGTATTTCGGCAGACTGTCAGTTATTCCAAAGTTTTGAGTTTGCACTTTTGTCGGCATCTGTCCTTATGACTGCTTATTTTATTTATCTCTCATCTTTTTTTCTATTCTAAACACCATGTCAGGTTAAAGCCTCTACTGTATTTACCTACCTACTTGTCATGTTCACAAGAGTGTATCAAGTTCAGTATAATAACGTCTGCTCAATTATCTGTGGAAAACCCAAGTCTTACAGAAATGCTCATCTATTAGGTACTTACGTTGATAGATCATTAAGCAGGTAGTTACAAAAGTTTTTTTTTTGTTATGAATACCGGAATGATGATCCTTTGAATAATTTTATACATAATTAAATAAAGTAGATAATACCGGTATTATTGTTCCATAGCAGAGCAAAGGCCTCTTCTCATACATAGAATTTATTGAAATATAATTGGTTGTTTTTGTATGTACCTCGTTGTACATAATTATATTCTGTTTATTTGAATGTATAGATGTGCCTACCAACACAGAAAAAAATTAAACAGAATCTATGTTTTTAGGCGAAAAAGATACATTGAGTCGAAGCCGTTGTCTGTTTCCATGCTGCATACTCAGACCAAATAAAAAACCAAGACAGAGCGCTGCCAACAGTGACGTGAGGCCGGTTTCGTTAACATGTGTGCACGTAGTGAGGCGTAGTTTGATTGTAAATGGTTGTAAATGTGTGCGTGTGAGCGTGTACGCACAGCGCGGAGGTGTAGTTTTGGCATGCTTCACTGTATTCTGCGCAGCGCTCTGTCTTGGTTTTTTATTTGGTCTGAGGCTGCATATCGATACTAATATTATAAATGTGAAAGTAACTCTGTCTGTCTGTCTGTCTGTATGTTACGTTTTCACGCCTAAACCGCTGAATCGATCGTCATGTTTGGCAGAGATATAGCCTGGGATATGGAGAAGGACATAGGCTACTTTTTTACGCGATAACCGACATCCACGCGGGCGGAGCCGCGGGCTAAAGCTAGTAAAAAATAAAATAAAAACAAAAATTAAATGAAAACAAAATCCAGGTAGTGTCAACCGCACATCAGCGGTAACAATTTGACATTGACAGCACCTACATAATATATGTCGTAGCATTAAGGACACTAGTCGGACATTCTTCCATACAAACGTAGTATGATGATTACTCGTCTGTTTGAGGGTGTACATTCAAAACTATAAATACTCGTAATATCAATTATAGATAGATAGATAGATATAAGTAAGTAAGGACCCAAATATGTAGTAGGTAGGTACCTTCTTACATTATGTTGACATTAATTATGGTGGGAACCAATCGTTCTACGAGTAAGTAGCAGAGCAGAGCATCCGCAATTGCGGAGCTCCCACGTATTTATTTAGACCTCCGCATCGGTATCCGCATTAAGGCTCCTACAAACTGGCGTGACACGCGTCGCGACACAACGGCACCGATCGTCGCGCGATACTCGGTGACTTTGTGTAGCGTCGCGTGTCGCGCCTGTTTGTAGAAACCTTAAATCAATGCGGAGCTCATGCGGATGCAGATGTGGGGTGTAAAAGGGCGAAGATAAAATATTAATCAACAAGATGAAAGTTATAATCATTTAAATCATCAATAAAGCTCTAAATCGTCACATTTTCACGAAATAGTCTTATATCAAACACATATAACATCGAGAGCTATATTGATTTTTAAATGATTATAATGAAGTCATTATTTTATTATAATTGCCGCGAAATGAATTATGATCAACATACAACGACCCAACGGTCCGATTTGTAAAAAAATAATTTTGTTTTGCGTCCTTGACGGGTCCCTTAAAAAACGAGATCCGCCTCCGCATCTTCATCCGCGGATGTGAGTCACCAAAAAACCGCATCCACGGACGTAATCTGCATCCACCACATCCCTAGTAGGTACCTACTTAGGTACCACCCATTAATTATTGTAAATGCCGTTTTTACACGGTGACCGTGCCCAGGGCCCCCGACCTCACGGGGGGGCCCTAAAGGCCGATCCAACGCTTCCTTTCAAAGCGTTTTTTTTTGTTGTAATTTTAGATAAATACCAGCAAAGAATTAAGGCTCGTACAGACTCATGCGATATCGCGGGCGCGACGCGACACTAGTAGCACAATTTCTTTGTCGGTGCCTGTCGCGGCCGCGATATCGCGCGAGTCTGTACGAGCCTTTACCGTCGAAATTGATTAGCATCTCTGATCGATTGTGTTAGAACGCACGCAATAATTTCGATCGATACGAATCGGCTGCTAAAGAAAAAAAACCAAACGCTGACTATAAAGATAAGTTTGAAAAAAGAAAACAATCGCAACACTCGAATCACTTTTTTGAAGGATCATCAGAGAACAGTTGAATGGTAAAGAAAAATTTCGTGTAGATACGTTTGTTCCTAGAGTTGACACAATAGGATACATTCAAAAAATCGTTCAGCAACACACCAAGAAATTGACAAACGTTTCTCAGTTTATTAATAACAATCAATTTTGACCAGTTGACAAAAATATGCCAAGAATTTGCAGAATTTTATCATGTTGAACTCAAATCAAAACGGTTTAATTGATGGCAGTACTTAAAAATATAGCATAGCAATCAACTGATTTGAGTATCTCAAGTCTAATAAAGTCTGATAAATTAGAATAAACTTTTCCAAATGTAGAAGTTGCTAGCGTCGTAGCTAGGAGTTGGCCATTGGGGCGGCTGCCAGGGGGGCGCACTATGCAGACTCACAGTGAATCGGACAAACTAAGTTCTCCCATTTCTGTATGAATGGTAAAAAAAAACCGAACCTATCCGAGATAGTGCAATAATATAATTTTCGAGCTTACACTTGCATTATGCGTTCTCACAACTCTTGAGTTTTTCTGCAAACTCGGCAACAGAACTAAGTACTATGACATATTTCTGTTTGCATGATCAAAAGACAATCTAACCCATTTGAGAGTGCAACAATTTTCAAGCTCACTGCGCTCGCTGTTTACTCTGCATTTTCACTATTCCTGAGCTTTTCTCCTGACTCAGCAAAGTAGGTTAGATTTTTTTTATTTATGATAATAAAAAACTCTAACCTATCTATCCGAAAGAGAGGTCAAAAAATTTCGCGCTCGCTACGCTCGCTCTTGCATCTTGTGAACGTTCTGATTTTCTGCTTAAGTGGACAAAGTAATTTGTCAATTAAGTGCAGAATAAGTGATATCCTTTAAAAAAAAATTACTGAGGATATTATAGAAGATTTTTCAGAACAGTAATTCCGAAAGAAACCATTATCGTAAACAATTCAAACCTGCAGTATTTTATTTAATAACGTAGGTACCTACGTAATTTATATTTCTTAAAACAGTTGATAACTTATATTTGATTTGTACCAATTACCCATAGTAAATATAAAATCATAACAGATATTTTTTTTCCATTCCCTTTTTATACTTTCCAAAGGGGCCCCAAATTCTTGTGTGCCCAAGGGCGAAGGCTCGGTCTGCCCTAAGGCGGCTTTGATTATATTTAGAATTAGACATTCCCAAAATGGAATGGTAGATATTCAAAAAGTATATAAGCCTGTAGATTTTCAATGAGTACTTACTCGTACTTCACAAGGTTTTATTAGCATAAGTAGACAACTCTTCAAACATCCTTCCTGCAGGGATGTTTGAAGTTAAATACGTTAACGATATCCTTTCCAAGCTTTGTACTTTTTCGGACTAATTGCTCAACGAATTAACCATTAATTTGCCCTGATACCATATATGATAAAGGTGCTCTTCCGAGCGGTTAATCACGGTCTACCGTTAATTAAAAAGAGGTTATCCGTTACCTAATTAGACAGATGTTTCTTTAGGTATTCGGAAAGACTCTCTGCATCCCTAGTTTCTATTACTAAGTGTTAGTACCATATTTTACAGAACCAAAGGAATTTGGAACTCCACTAATAGTTCCATTGATTTTTCTGAAGTAACATCCTTTAGTATGAAGATAAAGGCGGTACCCAGTACTCAGCTTATTTAATTGAAACTGTATCTACGCATAAAATAAAGTTAGTAACAAAAAATATATAAAGTTGATATTATAAATAAACTTATTTACTTCCATTAAATACTCACAAAAATCTTATACGACGAGAGAGATCCAACAGAATTTTATATCACACACAAATTTTTGAACCGCTCCACTACAGATTGTTTAAGTAAATAGTTCTATAAACGCAACGAAAAGTGAAAATTGTTCAGAACGCGTGAACACCGGTTATGTCTTGTGATCCAACAGTGCGAGACGCGGCGTAGCGTGCGCGGGCGCATGCTAACTGAAGTTGTATAACAGCAACAACTCACGAGCTAAGGAATGCCGCAAGGGAGGAGGCTTGTTTGTCGATGGACATATAAAAATATTTTGCAACCGCTTACTTGTGTAAATAATGTAGCTTGAATCGGTGTCAGCACTTGACGCTGCAGATTCTGTAACTTCGTGAAATTTTGCATAAATAAGAAGTTATTTTGAATCATGACAGATTGTGAGACACACCCAGTGGCGTAACTACAGGGTGGCAAGTCGGCAAAATGCCACGGGCCCACAGCCGGCCCCCGGTCAGTGGAGAATCCATTAAAAAAGATAGTATCTCGTTTTTGCTCCTCTTTTAGACATGAAATAGAAACGTCATCTTCTATAAGAGAACTTGCTGACTTATTAATAATAAAGAATAGTTTTATATCTTCAAGCTTTCCTGAAGCGTGTACTGCATTTCTGTTATTTCTCACCATTCCTGTGACTACGGCTAGTGCCGAGCGATCTTGATAAAAATTTATTTAAGAAATTCTATGGGACAAGAAAAGCTTCTTTATTGGGGGGAGGGGGGGAGGACATCCGATAAATTTGCCACGGGCCTCGAACGGTATAGTTACGCCACTGGACACACCTGTAAAACCGGATCAAAGGATTGTTTTTATTAGATGTATGGGTGCTTCCGTAGATCTGAAGAACCTCCTTCTGGGAGCCTCTGAGTGAAAATCAGACCAAATTAGGATTGGCCTCAGAGGCATCTTTTAAACCAGCAGGTTTATCAACCAAAACGAGTTGTATAACCAAAACGTTATACAACTCTATATAACCTGAGGCATTCAATTGAAAATTTCTGATTATAGTAAAAAAATAAGGCCAAATTAATAATTCGATCTAGAGAAAGTGTAAGCTAGCATTGATATCGCTAGAAGATATTGAACATTACATTTAATTAATTATATTATTATTAAATTTATTCTTTACATTGATTTTAGAAGTATGTATGTAAGTATCTCTTATTGTATGTTTATAAGTATTTATATTAGTGTATAGCTATTTTGATTTTATGTATATTTTCTTTCTCTTCTACTCTTACACACGTTGTCTACATCTCTATATCTACTTTCCTATCGCAGGTATGCTGGAAGAGATTTCATTAGAAATAAGCATCACCTTGGTACGTATTTATCTTTTCCTTTCTTCTTGTCTGTTTATATGTGTATACATAAATTGTTAAGGAAACATTTGAATTTTAATTTACACATTTTAGCATACTTATTCTGTAGTCGGTGATCCGCAAAGTTCTTGTTTTAACTAGTTTAGAAATCCTACGTTCTTAGTATAAGTTATAACTGAAAATCTACATGCGATCCAATAAATCACAATGTATTTGTTTTTTTATCGACATACACAAGTGAAGTAACTAACCATCTCTCGTACTACTAAAACTAGTTGGGACTCCTTTCTCTTCTCTGCGCAGTATCTAATGTAATTGAATGGAGTGCCTATTATTTACTTTTGTTGAATTTAAAAACTTGAATATTGTATTCGTTTCGTTTCTATGTAAAAGTAAACTTTTCCCAAAGTTTCGAGGACCATGTGCTTTGAACTTATAAGGCATTTCCCTAGTAGCATTTTCCGTTGGCATTTAGTTGGGCCACCTTCAGAGGTATGTGGCCCAACCAAACGCCAACAAAAATGCTACTAGGGTTTTAACTCTTACGTATTTTCAAAATGACCACTTGGAGTTTAAAAAAAACTAGGTACCAACCTATTTAAAGCATCCACCCGTAATATCTGAGAAATATAAATTATTTAAAAAATACCTAAGTACTTTGTAGGGAACTAGTGTTATTCAAACAACTGTAGCCGATCAATTACCATTTAATACTGAATATCTTAGACTAATATAATATATTTTATATTATAGATCTTACCTACTAAGTACATACATACTGCACCTCAAGAGAGAGAAGAGAATTCTTAAACTCTACCGACCTATCCATCTACGACCGATCCATGTACAAGGTGTGTGGAGGATGAAAGCCACTAGATCCTAAATTACCAAATAAAATAAAGACTTTAATGATAATATTATATCTTTACTATACGTTTTTTCCTAACAAAACATAGTTTAAAAAAAAATCTTTATATTGACAAAAAAAGTGAAAAGTAAAAAATACATACATACTTATAGTAAAAAATAAAAAATATAAAAACACATGCCAATATTAATATTATAATGAGGTTGGCCGGTCCACAACAAGGTGTATAACAAATTCATCAAGAGCAGACCATAAAAGAACGAACAATTTTAATAACAAAATCCTACCAACAATATACGTGCAGAATGGACAGACAACACGACTGAATAATATCATGTTTGATTTAATAAAACACAGTATACAATACAAAGTTACGTCTCAAAGCGTCGTGCGACGGTGGCGGTATCTAACCTGAATTTGATCAAGTTTCATGACTCATCAAGCTACTTTATGCCATACTTCCATCTAGCGAATAACGCTTGCACAACTCAATAAGGAAGTTTGTTAGCGGTTGTTGTCGTTTCTATCAATTTGTATAGATGGCGCGATAAATAAAGTTGTGGTTACCAGCATGAGGATAAAAATAATTGAGGTGAAGCTATATCCATTCATCAATATATTATAAACAATATATTATAAATTAACTATGTTGGGGTCAGCTTCCAATATAACCGGATACAGCTGAACTCCAGTTTTTTTTTATTTATTTTTTTCTACGTAGGTTGACTGCCTATCTGACTTCCACAACCCAGTTACTGGGTAATATGATACCCCTTGGTAAGACTGTTTGACTGGGCGAAGCTCTATAATAATTATTATTTATTTATTTAATTAGATGACCATAGATCCGTTGTGTAATAGTTATTTATACAACTGTTGTATAATAAGGGGTATTAAAATACGAATGTGGGTTTATCACACGAGGCAAAGCCGAGTGTGATAATAGTATCACATGAGTGTTTTAATACCTAATTATGTACAGTTGCATACAAGACTTTATTTACACCCATGTTATCTACTCTTTGATATTTTCCAATTCATGAAATCTTGGTACGCCTTTTCATATTGTTTTCTCGACTTTTCTGGTAATAACTGGTTAGAAATGTCCTTTGCTGCATTAGAAATATCTGGTGGAGTGTTATCAAAGATGTATCACTCATTTTTGTAAACAACAAACTTATAAAGTTTTGCAATACTAATATCGAACAAAAATGGCGGGATGCGACGTAAACTCGAATAACCTATACTCAAAGTCTCAAATTCAGATAATTTATGTAAACAACGGGGATAACACAACAAAAAAATATCTTCGTAATGGTAATTCACATAAAATTGCAAAAAAAGAGGTTCTATTTTCTTTTAAGTACTGATTTTAAGAAATAATAATTAATAAATAATCATACCGTAATTATTTTTATAAAGGTTTTTATCGGTTTTAATCAAAGTTATTAATATAAGGAGATTTTCTGGTATAACATATTTTATGATACTGGTAACAATGCAGGAGATCCAAACATTTACACATTTTTTAATCTTCAACAACACTAATATTACAACTCTCATAAATAGATTCATATTGTAAGTAGCATATCTAGCCACATTTTGGACGAAAACGGCTGTAAACTGTTTCGATTGGAAATCGATTTTGGGACGCCTACGTCTAGCACTGGGCTTAAAAGGGCTGATTATGACTATCATATACCGTGTCTCCGACACATAACAAAAAACATTGTTTGGCAACGGTATTTTGTTTGCATAGTTCTTATAATTAATTCACTTTAATTTTATCGATGATTATTTACAAAAACATTTAATGATAAAATGTTTTGCACCACTGTCCTGTCATTTTGACAGTGACATTTCTTGACATTACTTTGTTTACATAAATTATCTAAATTAGAGACTTCAGGTATATAAGTTTTTTTTTCGGCGCTGTGTTTGTAAAATGCTGGTGCATGACAATGTTCTTTTTTGAAATTCATAAATGTGGCTTTTTGATGAGTAAGGAAGGGATCGAAAACGCAAAGGAGTTGCATAATTAAATTTAGTACAACATTATAACACTCGTTTGGATGATATTATGGTTACTATGACACCGGTTGTTTTAATGTTGGCAATAAGCTAACCGTTTCAGAAACTTTTATAGAGGATTTATAGCATGGGTGTAGATAAAAATGTTATTTAGATCTTAAAGACTACGTTAGTATTTAATAACTAAGTAAGAGTGACTTACTACTCTGGTCTGGCACCAGTTGGTTGTACTGTACAGCTTACAGGCTATAACGGCGCAGGAAAGCCTTTACCAGAATTGGTCATCGTATTAGTGGTTCAGCAGCTTCAATATCACCAGGATTGTGCCGGAATATATAGCAGTTCGTCGTGCACCTGGTACGACAGTGGCTCTCCTTACACCATCTCTGCCTTATCATAATTCAGGATGCTGTGACATTTCTACGAGTACTCCCACGCAATCTTTTTAGCAGTGATGCTAAAATCAAACCTTTTCTCAAACTCGATGTGTGGCAATATATTTAAGTTATTTGAATTAAGTACAGTTGGTACTGTACTTATATTTACAGACTGTAGACAGTCAAAGTTAGCTTTACCAATGGTACACCCGTGATTAACCAAAGAAATTCTCAGCCTAAGTAGAAATAACCTTAGAATATTAATAGGTACAATTACGGGTCATATCTCCTTAACAAACATTTTTTTAACATAGGCGCCACAGACAGCCCCCTTTGCAGGGGCTGCCTTGACGCCGAGGAATCAGCCGCCCACGTCATCCGAGAATGTGAAGCCGTGGCTCCACAACGTGAAGAAATCCTCGGAACAGTGAGGTCGCTCCGTGAAGCCTGTGAAGCTCCTAGGAAGCTTCTGTGCTTTTGGGCGGAGCTAGGCTGGCTCTGTTAGCCAGAATCCCCACGCACAACGGACCAAATAGGAGTCTAAGTGCGGAAAAGGGAGTCCCATCATCATCATCATCTGTACTTATATTTTTTTAAATAATATAATACTAAAGCCTTGTCTTTATTGCTGGCAGTATATTTTTGCACCATGTTTCCGGAAACACAAAATCACGTTGCTGCACTAACTTGCGTAGTTTATGACATTTTTTTTTATGTCGACTTACTCTATCTCGAGTATTACAAAATCAAATTAACAAAAATATATTCCTGGGGGTAATTTTTTTTTTTTTTTGGTGATTCCTAAAGCTATATTTTTTATTTTTATAAACTTATCAATGGGGAAAGGGATTTTAAATCAAAGTAAGAGACTCGATGTCACCTCTAGGTTTTTGTCACGTCCTGCATTTTGGAATTATTGTACGTATAACATCACGGGTGTTTTCCTTGAAGGGTTAGGCAGAGGTGTAGGGTATTATAGCACATTCTCATTACGTGAAGGTAATCGAGGGCGAACTTATTGCCATCACTCGGGCACATACTCCGTACTGCTACTGTGCTGGCTGGTTGGAATTATTGTGAAAATGGTGAATGTGTCAATAAAGATAAAGGAAAAAGAAACACACAGTTAAACTCTTGGTTATTATTTTGCTCACTATATTTTTATTACTTATCATCCATACACGGTAACTAACTCCGTACCATGTAGATCACGAATTACAGAATAGCAATCAACTTCTTGATTCATGTTATAGTCACTGTTGGTACTCGTATTGGATGAGGAACCTAGAATTTTACAAAATCTGCAGACTTGAGATAAGTCGTAAGTATTAGTATGGTAGGAGATGATTTAGCTTGAGTAAGGGCTTATAGGTAGGTACCTACTAGCAATGAGTATGTGGTCGATATGTTTTAATATCAATGGAGCTTGGCCTAAAAAGTGAAAGTTGTCCGCCCACGATGCGCGTACGCAAGGCTCTTCGTATACTTTTAATACATCAAGCTTAGTAGTATTCTGTTTATCCCACGTCATGCACTTGAATATATTTTATTGCAAATAAAATTAACTGTTTATCAAGCAAGCAGGAATGTCTGTGAAGTTGGTAACAAGTGCGTGTGAAATAAAACAATCAGTGCTTTCAAAAGGAAACTATTATATTGCGTTAAGTGCCGAAGATAAGTGACTGATATTTAAATGACTGTGATACATGTAAGTGTGGCACCAGACACGTGGAATACCTTACTTTGCAATTGAATTAACCTTAGCAATAACAGGTCGTGAAACGTGAACCAGAGATTAAATTATGAATCTTATCGAAGATCAGAGCGTAGGAAGCAGTGTCTTGTTAACACATTAAATTATCATCTGTGTACAGAAGTATCAATAAGTCGGTCGTGTTCACCGTTCCTTACCATATGATATATCATCTGGTTGCACCCGGCCTTGTTACACGATACCGTAATTCGATCAGCTGGTGTTCAATATCCATAGATCACAAAGTGAACTTACAAGCTGGAGCCGTGTATTCCGTGTGTCAGTTGGTCCCGAGAGCCATACAGTTCCACACGTTGCAGGAGCTGATAAAACGTGACTAGTTAAACTTTGCCATGCGACGTAAAGAGCCACCGCAGGCTCAAAGTGCGGGCCGCGGAAAAAGCCTGATTTCAAATAGAATGATGCAACAGCAGCAACGCAAGACGCAGAGCACAAGAAGCCTTTTACCGAGAAGCTATTCATCACCAGCGCCTCAAAACGATCCAGATGTCGCAATGCCTCAGACAGTGCAAAGAGGGTATGTGATACGAAGCTATTCTTCGCCAGATCCGAAGCAGATGGATTACAGAAGAAATTCAGACTCGTTTTATAGACCGAAAATTCACGGTTCTAGAAGCGAACTAGATTCGGATCTTGAGAACTTTGAGCAGTTCGAGGAATGCTTTATAGATATAGATGCAGATCAAGATGAGAGTTTAATAACTCAATACAGGAGCCCTGAAAGAGAAGTGCCCAGAAAAGTTATGACATCGATTTTGCCCGGAAGTGGGCTGCAGCGTGTGTCCATAAGACCCATTCACTCTACAGCAACACAGACGCTGCACAGCGCACGCGAAGTCATGAAGAAATTGCAAAAAGATGACTCCAAAGGTAAGTGCTTTGAATCCCTAAGTGTAAAGTAATTAATTATTATCAAGCTGGTTTTCTGGTGTAAAATTGCAGCTAGTAATTCAAATAATTTATTGACAAGAAAACGGTTTTAGTTATAACCTCTTAAAAGTCAATACTCAATACTTTTATTGCATTTCACATGTAGTTATTCTTAGGTGGTAAACTTATAATTAGATCATTATGGACCCTGTCGGGCACAACAAAATAAGTGAGTTAGGAGAGAGAAAGCGTTTGTTAATTTAATTTATATAACATTACTTAGCAGTATTACTTTAATATAATAACGATATAGGTATTTTCTGAGATAAGCTTTTCTAAAAAATATAACAACGTATATATTGAGAGATGTAATAATAATTCATCAATCAATTAAAACTTTAAGTCTCGAGTACTTAAGTTATGACTTTATAAGTCAATCACTTAGATATTCGTTTACCGAGTAGTAGCTTCTAATTAGCAAAAATTGTCGAAGTTTTTTAGAAAATAAGTTCAGTTTCTCTTCTTTTTTTATTGGTGCGGGTAGTTTATTATATAATTTTATGGACATTACATAGGGACTTGTAGAGTGCATCAGAATCTGCACTACAAAAAGATGTTTTGTTAGGAATCAATTTTAAAGTAATGCACTCTTTAATTAATGTGTTTAAGAGTGCATTCAGATGTGAGTTACTGGAAACTGGAATGCAGTTGGCATTAAAACTCAAACGAAATTACAGTTACTGTATATTTGCCACTCAAAAGTCCCAAAAACGTTGCATTATAACTGTGGCATAAATCAGTGTTGGCTTGAAGCTTAACATAACATAGGTACATAAGAATATTTTAACCTCCTTTGTTAATTCGTACCAAGGCCATGTATTGGTTGCATAACTTGTTTACTATGTCAATAGAGAGATAAGAACTTCCATGTGTAAGTAGTTCATAAGTCAGGGCTTTAAATACCGGTAAATTTTCATAACGTTACCTTGTATTGACAGAGTTAACGTTATTATTAAAATAACGGTAATCGATTTAACGTTATTTATGCGACTATTAATTTTATCTTTATTTTAAACGGGTGGGATGTAAGTAGTGGGGCCTGGGGCGTGCGGCGCGGTGGGAGCCCCGCCCTCGCGCCTCTCTGATGCCATGCCGATCAAAACGTTGCCTGAATCTGCCTGATTCTTACCCACAAAACGGCAACGTAACTAAATTAACGTTAGTTAACATATTTTTGTTAATGTTAATTAATGTTATATTACTGGTAATGTTATCAAGTAACGTTAAATTTTTGTAACGTTAGTAGGTATAACATTGAAATTTAACGTTACGTAACGGTTATTAATTTGTTATTTGGTAACGTTAACAAGCCCTGTCATAAGTACATATTTGCTCTTTTTAAATAATATAAATCAGCCGTAACGATCTCTTACGCTAAAAACAGGCCAAGAGCGTGTCGGACCACGCACAATGAAGGGTTCCTTAGTTGGGATAAATTTATCCCAAGAACAAACTTATCATTGTAGTTGAAAAACAAATTCCCTATACATTCCAATAGGGATACTAAAAAGTCAGTTTCCGTCATGTAGATTATTAAAAAATATTGGACACGTATTTTTTCATTTTTTACGTAATCCAAACATTACAGCGATACATTGAGTTCAAATGTGGCATGACGTCACTGCTCGCTAGATTTTATACGTAGCTGTGACTCCCCAAGTTTAATGTGTTTTATTAAAGTAATTTTTTATTAATATGATAAAGAAAAAAATACTTGTTGTGATATACAATTAAATGTAACACCATAACTCAAAGGTAGCGCCTCAAGAGCGCCCCGCAGAGTCCCGCTCTATCCCTGGTGCCGACTAGACGTTCCCTTTGAGTTGTTGTGTACTTACTGATAATTTGTTGGTTTTACTCTCTAAACCCAAGTGATTCAACTGAACACCACACGTGTCTAATATTTTTTTTATTATCTGATCGACGGACTAAACAGTTTTTCATTTTTTTTTACCTAGGACACATTCCTACCAAATGTAAGTTTGTACGCACAATATTTAGAGATTTACCATTCTATTTTAAGATAGAATAGACTTCTTATAGGTTTTCCTGTAATCTATTAGTAAAGAACCATTTTCTGTAATTTAAAAAAAATATATTTAAATGTTCTAAAAATTAGAAAATAAACTTTAAATTTAATCAAACCCATCAATTTATTATATTACACAATTTGTATGATGTCAAAGCTTGTCGCGAGATTTACTTGTGTATTTACCTATTTTATAAAATATGTACATACTTTTTTTTTCTTAGTTACTTATGTAAAGATCAAGTTACATAATTATTGTATTTTTGTTTATCTACACAAGTAAATCTCGCGAAAAGCTTTTATATCATAATTATAAATTGTGTAATATAATAAATTTATGGGTTTGGTTTAATTTAAAGTATGTTTCTTCTTTTTGGAGCATTTAAATAAAAGCTTGTTTATAAAAATGTATTTTTACTATTAATTTATTTTTATTTTTTTAGTTATCGCTGTGTATGTATTGTATCTAAATGTTTCTTAACCTTTGAATGCAAACGTCAGTTTATTGGTATTCTTCTCAGCAAACTCTTTAATTTAATAACCATATTATAGGAGTGCGTAAAAAATAACTAGTCCGCCATCTTAGGTGGTCCGCCATATTGGATTTAGAGTGAAGTACTTCATTAAATTTTCGTATTCTTCTCAGCAAACCCTTTCATTTGATACCCATGTCATGGAAATGCACCAAAAATAACTAGTCCGCCATATTGAGCCGTCCGCCATATTGGATTTAGAACAACGTCACTTAGCTAACCATGCATTGTCATTCAAATGAAACGTGTATGCAAAATTTTATCTCAATCGGTTGAGGATAACTTCTTCAAAATTCAGTTGTAAGATTTGACCCGAACATACATACAAATATTGCAAGTTAAATAAAAGCTTTTAACAAAATTATATAGGCTCAGTAGTTTCGGATATAAGGTCACTTTTTAAAATTTTCTTAAATAAGTATAAAAGTATTTAATTTATGATTATAAAAAAAAACATATGTGTACCAAATTTCAACAAGTACAGTCAGAGAAAATTGGCTGTGACAGACAGACACACGATGATCCTGTAAGGGTTCCGTTTATTCCTTTTTAGGTACGGAGCCTTAAAAATATATTATTTTATCTAATTCTCGAAAGCTAAAGCCGGAAAACTGTTTACGATCGTAAAGATTACCTAAGTTTAAGTAACGATAATGTTGGTAGTTATTAAATGTCACAATATGTTGAATATAAATGTTTCTAACCTACCAATCGGGGCGCTGAATGCGATCGATGCGTAAAGTCGAGATGGTTAAAATAAACTCACACTAGGGTCTCAGATGTATGAATGTAAACGAAGCAAATGGAGTATGTACGGAGCGTAGCAGGTGGCGTTCTGTAGTTTCTGCCTACCCCCATGGGAAGAAGGCGTGAGTTTATGTATGTATTTATATGTAAAACCAATTAAATTACGAACATACGTCTCTCCCATCTAATTGTATCTTTAAACAATATTAGTAATATGAAACATAATGAAAACAATGTGGTCCATAAATGTCCATGATTAAAAATAAAAATTTCTCTCCTTCATTGCAGGATCTTCCCGTTTAAACTTCAGACCTCTAGTGGTGAAAATGCCTGCTCGCCACATTCTGCACACTGATCGTGATCCTCCGTCACCAGGAGTTGAAGAACTGCAGTCATCTCCTCAACTGGAACTGGAATCCGCTGAACTGGATAGGGAGCTGGATAATGCTGAACGTCACTTGGACAAAGGAGTGGCTATGGCCACTGAGGAAAGCGATGCAGATACGGTGAGTTTAGAATTGTAATAACAATATCTTAGGCTTTCACAATCGTGGGCGCGTTCCTTGAGGCGGTGACTAGCCCGCCGGTTGAACGCGTCCCAAAGGGTCATGGCCATCAGGCTGGTCCGGGGATACTGCACGGTCTCAGGTGACGTGGCAAGCCTTCTTGCCGGATTGCCGCCATGGGATCTGGAGGCAAAAATACTCGCGCACTTATAGGAGTGGCGCGAGGAAGTGAAACGCCGGAGCGTAACTCCGTTGCCGCGAGAATTCACGGCACAGCGGACAGAGCTCCGGCGGGATCTCAAGGCGACATGGTGGGTGCGATTGTTGCAACCCAGCGCTGGGCACGCCACAATTGCGGCGATAAGTCCCCTCTTTGAGGAGTGGCGCCACGGCACCCTCACCTTCCGGCTGACACAGGTCCTCACCGGACACGGTTGTTTCGGGAGGTTCCTGTTTCATATAAGGAGGGAGAAAACGCCCCGGTGTTACCACTGTGTGGATCGCCCGGAGGTCACGGTGGAGCATACGATGGAGGTCTGCCCGACTTTGGTAGAGCACCGCCATATCGTCACACGGACGCGATCGGCGGCGACAATCTGTCGGGTCCAGCCCTGGTCCAGGCCATGGTACGGAGCGAGCGTGCATGGGAGGCAGTTACCTCCTTCTGCAAAGCAGTAATGCTCGCAAAGGAGGAGGCGGAACGCGTGAGGGAGAGGCAGTCTGCGTATCACGCCCCTAGTAGCCGCAGAAGACGCCCTGGGCGGCGGAAATCTATTGCCGATTCCCGGCCACACCATAGGCGCGGGTTTACGGACGGCGAGCTATGGGCAGCTCGCCATCCGGATAGGACCATGCCCGGGTCGACGGCGCGTTGTGTTCCACGCGCACCTCAAAGAGATGTCAGCAATTACTCAACAAGGACCGATGGATGCCTGCAATGGTTGCGGGTTTGTCCGAAAGGGATACTGTGGCCCTGGCACACAGGTGATTGAAGGAACACGGGTGGGTTTTAGTCAGTAAAAGTCTGACACTCTCCCGCTCCGCCCGGAGCGGGAGAAGTTATGATAATTTACCACCCAAAAAAAAAAAGGATTTCATAATCAGCCTATAATATTCTCATTGTAGGAATCAAACCGATATTTTTGTATTCACTCTGAATTGAATGCGTCTTGTAATGATTTTTAAACCATTCTAAGGCATTTTGTTATGGCGAAGCTCAAACTTAGCCTATTACTCTAAAATTAAAATACGAGTAAACAAGTTAAGATAGTCACAAAATAGAATGATTCTGTTACCTAAATATGTATAAATATCTTCAAAGCTCGGTCGGATTCACCTCGGCTACTAATATTAAACTAAAAACTTACAGTTTCTACGAATTCCTTGTTTATTGCCTGTATAAGTGTATGTTTCTATGAAATTCTGGTAAACGGGTGTGAGTGTTCTTTATTTATTCTACGCTTTTGAGCAAACCATGACGTTCCAGTCCATTACTACTGTTAAGAAAATAACGACCATTACCGGCAAGGTTCAAACGCCAGACAGAAAATTATTGAACGCTAATATGTAGACTACCTTAGTTTTATTGTTTTGTACCATCGTAATTACTTAAGAGTGCGCCGAGTACACAGTGGCGCCCTCATCGTTATTTCGGTGATTTCTTTTACTTTAGAATGAAAACGCAGAAAATAAGTTCGTCAAGTTGTGCTTCATAAGACTATACGTTATTATTACTACAAACAGTAGTTTTAAATTGTTATGTTTTATTGTAATCATTAAAACGGAGTTTATTTTCCGTTTTAATGATTACTGTCTTGTGAAGCACAACTTGATGAGCTTATTTTCTGCATTTTCATTCTAAAATAAAAGAAATCACCGAAATAACGATGAGGGCGCCACTGTGCGCTCGGTAGCCTCTTAAAGTAAATTTATTTTTATAACAGCCAATATCTTTGTATTTAATCTCGCACATTATAATCCGTGGTCTGAAATAAAATTCTCACCGAAACATCTGTGCCGAAACACAGAATCAACTTTTTTTTTTCTAAATATTGGTCTTGTCATAAAATTTTCTGAAGTGAAACAAGTTTTGGCATACGCTGAAATATAATTCGTATTCCCGTAGACGAGATCCATTAGTTTCTGCGTCGCTGCACGTCTAAAAGATTTGCCATTCTTTCATCTCAAGCTCATAAAACCACTTCCAAGGTGTCTGGCATATTTTTAATATTCACAATAAATAAACATTATCGCTCTCGGTCAAATCGCGTCCCATATCTGAATCATAAATAGCATGTGTTTCGGTGTGCGCGTGCGGCGCCGCCGCCGCAGCGTGTTTTATTATGGCAAGAGCTGAGAAACTGGAACTCAGTGCATTGTCACACCAAACTGTAACATTGCTTTGCAGCAACGTCGTAGGTAAAAAGTGAAAGATTCAAAACAATCTTCCGACAAAAAGATGATGCACTTAATTATTAAGACATAAATAGTTCTGAGCCAGTGGATTTATAGTTATTTATGCAACTGTTGTATAATAAGGGGTATTGAAACACGAATGTGGAAATAGTATCACATGAGTGTTTTAATACCTAATTATGTACAGTTGCATACAAGACTTTATCTACACCCATGTTGTCTACTCTTTGATATTTTCCAATTCATGAAATCTTGGTACGCCTTTTCATATTGTTTTCTCGACTTTTCTGGTAATAATTGGTTAGAAATGTCCTTTGCTGCATTAGAAATATCTGGTGGTGTGTTATCAAAGCTTGTATCATTCATTTTTGTAAACAACAAACTTATAAATTTTTGTAATACTAATATCGAACAAAAATAGCGGGATGCGACATGAACTCGAATAACCTATAACTTTTTTTTTTATCACGGCGCTTTGGTAGTAAAACGCGCGTGCATGACAATGTTCTTTTCTTGAATTTCATAAATGTGGCTGTTTGATGAGTAAGGAATGGATCGAAAACGCAAAGGAGTTGCATAATGAAATTTTGTACAACATTATAACACTAGTTTGGATGATATTATGGTTACTATGACACCGGTTGTTTTAATGTTGGAAATAAGCTAACTGTTTCAGAAAAATTTATAGAGGATTTATAGCATGGGTGCAATAGTACATTATGGTACAAGTGTGTAATGTTGGTGATTACCGCTGAGGAGCCATTGAGACCCGTGCCGTTAGGTGAGGGTCTTAAGAGAGCCGAAGACGGTAATCATCAATACACACGTGTATCATACGACGTTTTTCAACACACTTGTGAAGAAAATAATAATAAAAAATCTTATTATTTAGTGGATGAAAAGTTTATTTAGAGAAACAATTAGTAAATGTGCACTTAGTAAAATTATAATCAACTGTTTTTGATGGCATAGCGGTCTTATCAGATATATTATTTATTGAAATATTTTAAGAACAAAGCAACTCAACCAATAAAATAAAATCTCTATAACTCAATTATGAATAATAGCAATGAAAAAGTCACAGTTTGATTACAGGTGTCATTATGTGCCTGATTGCGGTAAAATTAGAGCCACTTTATGAGCAAGTTTGTTGAAAAAAAAATTAAGCCGCATCCATATAATTATGTATATTATACATTGCACAAACAGCCTATAATGTTCCCACTGCTGGTACACAGGCCTCCTCGCTGTGAGAGGGAGTTGGCCGTAATCGACCACGCGGGCCCAGTGAGATGTCACCATTTTGAGAGCAGTGGTCATAGTCATCAAAGTAAAGCGCTTGCCTGAAACGGATCCCTTAATCGAAAAATTGTTGACCGCAATATTTTTGAAAGACCCATCCAACAATACCCCACACCATAGGGTACGCGAAAAAAAAAAAACATCCTTTCCCCCCCATCTCTACTTTACATGTACAGGAGGTACCGTAAATAACTATTTTGTTCATGATGACAACTCGTAAGTGCCCCGACTTATGTTACCCCACTAATCCATCACTGCTCTGTTTCATATACATAGATAAATAAATATAAATAAACGTCGCCTTTTGTATCTATCTGTGTGACGGCGTTATTTTTCTTAATTACTCAACGGCGAGTCGCTCGTAGGTACCTAAGTAATAAAAAGTATAATAGGTACACACGGTTACATATCAAGCTATAATTTCCAGTTTAAGCTGACCTCTCATTATACGGAAATCCTATACAATGCGAGATCAGCTTAAACTGGAAATTTATAGCTTAATATGTAGCCATGTGCACATATTATATTCGTACATATTATACCTTTTACAAAATCATTTATTTTGGCTCCTCCTTTATGTCGAAATGAATGATGTCGAGTAAATTGTAAGAAAATTTAAAAAAACCTAGAAGAGTACGTACCAGCCAAGCGAAACAACATAACTCGACGCCGCGACGGTGTAACACGATTCATGTTAAAAACTCGCTAAAAGCTTGCCTGCTGTGCTCCACATCCGCATCTCCTCAGTGAAATTGAGACATCGCGTCAACACCGCATCCCAAACTGTTCTGTTTACATCTTTTTTTTTTTTTTTTTTTTTTTTTTGTGAATGGCATCTCGGAGGTATAACCACTGGGGGTTCCTGCTCCTTAACCGGGCTTTCCTGTGGTGCCGCAAGCTCCTAACGAAGTTTACGCCTCCAGCCAGGGGGTTTTTACTATAATCTACTTAAGCTAGACGACTGCTCGCTAAGGGCACCCCAGGTGGGGCTCGAACCTCGGCTTAGGGCAGTGTCGGAGGGAGGGTGGCAAGGGACCGTCGGTGGCTGGATAATATCAGGGTTCTGATTATTAATCGGGGGTACATCATTATGTTACAGAGGCATTTATATTTCTATTTGACTGTCTTTGTTCGTTACTAAGGGCGAATTTCACCAATGAAACTGAACGCGAACTTACATCTAATCAAGAGCGATGTCAATGTTCAATGTCATCATTGTTGGGGAATATTGAAACCGTTAGCTCTTGAACTCGCATTGCTGAAATTCACCCTTAGCTAAGTGAATGAAATGAAAAAGTTGTTAGAAAAGCGAAGAAAATTAATTAATTACATTCTACGACTTTTTTCTCGGATTATAATCCAGGTAGCATTTTTACGTCATTATGTCGTCCGTTTACGGTACTGCTCGACGTAAGACACGTCATGTCTTGAAGTCGAGGGGTCCCATCAGATGACGTCAATTTGTCACAGCATCGAGACATGACGCTAAATCGACGTCACCAGGACGTTCCGTTGAGTACCAGACGTTAAAATGACGTTAGTGAGACGTACATAATCGACGAATAAACTACGGACCCTAAAATGACCTTGAGATGACGTAATTTTTTTGCCGCAGACGTCATTTTGCTACAAATATTGAAATGTCATTCCTAATCAATTAATTTTTAGTTTTATGATTTACAATAAGTCCATTAAGAATTAATATTATTACGCAATCGTTACTTGAAAATCAAAGTCAAAATTAAATTAATTACATGTCATCTTGGATTTTTATAATATTCTATGTATTCGCCAATGTCATAAAAGCAATTATCCAATAACCAACTTGTCAGTTTTTTCTTGAACATGGGGATGGGAAGTTCCTTAAATGAGTTAGGTAACTTGTTATACACCTTGTTGCGGTTTCACCCGAATAATAATGCTACTTCAAAAACAATTATTCTGTTGCGTTTTCACCCTATTATTGGATCTGTGCGTAAATTCAGTACAAAAAAGGAAGGTACAGATGGCGAGAAAAAGTGTTTCAAAATTTGTAACAGTCATATCCTAATCCATAATTTGATTGTCCTTTTACCGTGTAAGGTAAATCAAAATATTTCTTAAAGTAGATAAAATAATGTAGTGTGTATCTATAAATAAGTAGTATCTATGTGTATTTAGGTACTTATATCTAACAATCACAATAACAATCATAGCACTTAAACATAGAATCATAGTTTTCCTATAACCTAAGACTTACTAAATGTTTCTCCCAATTATGGAGCTTAAAAATCACGTGTAATTAGTACATATTTATTACTAGTCAACAATTGGCTACAAAAAAAATATTTTTGGTCTTTTTAAATCACTAAGAGCAATCATATTAATTTATTAAGAGCGTTCATCCCGCATGCGCTAGCACCGTTGCATTTCTAGAGGGTTTTCGTGATTATTTTATTCAATTTAAATCCACGTAATATATATTTTTTGCTAAATCGTTGTATTATAATTATTTTTAAATATTTAATCGTAATATCGTATAAAGCGTTAAACGAGTAACAGAAAATAATTGATAATAATTATTTATTTTTTTATGACTAAATACAAAAATAACTGAAAAAAAAATGCATACATACATATAAAATACCAACGATCTAGAACTTGTTTGAAAAAAATAATACTTTCATTTAAATTAATTTAATAAAATACTAATATTGTTGTTTCTTACCCCAATTATAATATTATAAAATTAGTAACGTTCAACATTTATTGATAATAATAATATTGTATTAAATTGGAACTTATAGGTACGTGTAGCTTCCTAAATTATGTTTGTACTCGAAAACTTTCTAGATTGGACTTTAATAACGGTTAAGAGTAACTTAGGTCAAGAAGCTAATAATAGATTTAATTAGTTTTGATTTAAATAAAAACTAGATTTAATATAAAAAAATTCGTGTGAAAACGCAACTGGGGACTAAAGGCTCCTACAAACAGGAGCGACACGCGACGTGACACAAAGAGACCGCTCGTCGCGCGGCACGCGGTCGCGTCGCGTGTCGCGCCTGTTTGTAGGAGCCTTAATGCTACTAACCCGCTTCAGGACATCCTGTTAGCTAAACAAATAATATAATTTTAACATAAATTTAATTTAATTACGCAAACATAGTAGCTATCATTGTTGCGGCTAAGCGTCGGTTTTCCTCGACACATGCCGTTTACGAGCAGCGCTTTATTTACTACGGCTACTAGGCGACGGCCACGACACGTGCGCCTCTCGCGGTATCAGCCTCCGCGCGCACGATAACAAAACATTGCACGCCACAACAACACTAGTAACTAAACGTTCGTGCTGACACTACACGTACCAAGTGTAAAAATCAACACAATTTTCATCGCAACCGTTTGGTGTTAACGATATGCAAGCCAGGGGTGTGCAAATGGCGTGACGCTATCGACGAGGTACAGTGCCGTTCCCGTGGTAGCCAAACATAAACATCGCGTGATCGATAGCAGTTGTGAGAGGGTCGCGTGTAATGGTGGTGGTGGTGGTGGTACGGCGCCAGGCATAGTTGTCGGGCATCTGAGCGGAGCGGCGCGCGTCTAGCCAGTAACACCAGCGGGAACAATGAGCGCGCCTTGACCTTGCGGCGCGCGGGAGGCAGGGGCGCACGATGACGCCAGCGCGGTCGGCTCGCGGTTCGGCTTTCGGGTGCGATCCTTCGCGGACGGCATCCGCGTAATCAGCGGTCAGTGCGATTCTGAAGTACGTCGAAAATTCCGGGGCGGGTGGGCGGCGCCGCGACGCCGGGGACTCTCACGCCGCACTCATTCTGCGAGTCGGCGCCGACGCCGACGCGCTTCGAACGACCGACCGACCGAGCCGACTCCCGCCGACCGAGTAAACCGCGACATGCGCGCGCACCGTCATGGGTAACGTGCAGTGCTGCGCCAGCGGACGCTTCCCTGCGGGCAAGCCGCCTAAGAAGCCGAAGAACAAGAAGAAATCGAAAGGATTTAAGGGTATTAGCAAGAAGAGTAACGGTGTGGGTGGTAGCAAAGGCAACGGAGCCGTGCAGAAAGTGGTGACGATGGCGGAAGACGGCTCCGAGAAAACAGCACCAGCTGAGACGCTGGTGCAGGCAGCAACACCGGCCGGGGACGCCCTCGACGGGCTGCCTCCACGGCAGGAGGAGTACGAGACGCAGCAAGCTAACGACACTAGATCGGGATCCAATTCTCCGCGCTCGGAGAGTATGGCGGCTGCGAGGGAACGATTCTTTGGTCAGGTACTTATCGACATGTTCTAAGCGTTAAACGTTTTTCTCATATCTAAAGCACTTAGGTATAGCAACAGGAATATTACAAATGCCGTGCGGCGTGACGAACTAATCCCTTTATCGTAGCGGAACGAATCTGCCCGACTCGTAGGTCGCTCTGCTTTACATCAGCTAATGTTATACTCATGATAACTCTCGAACGGTATCTGTTTACGTGCATTATCTTAAGAGTATTGACTGTCGGCAATAAAACAGATGTAGGATGTTTTTATCTGAATTTAATAGCACACGGTATTATGTTAATATTTCAAATTTATAGCCGTTTGTACAATTTGGTGAATGCATCCTAACATATTTATTCGTATAAAAATAAGTTAATTGCTTTATGGGATGCACAAGGTCTTCCTAATGGTTTGTTTTTGAAGCGACCCAGAACGTGTTTACGATAGGCTGCTCGAGTCGTATTTCAACATTCAAAATTTCATTGTAAGCGGAATCAAAGTGTATATTACTTGTGCAAAGATGCAAATGTAACAGTTTTACGTAACTATGTATACTTTATAGCTTTAAAATTTGATCTACAGATGCAATAACAAGTAAAATTTCCAAAAAAGTGTTTAAAAAAAAGATTTGTTACTGTGAAAAGAAAATCTCAATGAATTTTCAAGTGTGTTTTGTTTTCTTGAACATTTGGATTTACCAATCAACAAGTGATACTTGAGACGGAAAACTACGCAATCTTTTTTTTAATGCTGAACGTAAGTAGGTATTTTATCTAAAGCAATTTATTTTAATATAAATAAAAAATATTAAAATAAAATAAAAACCTAACCTAATTCAAGAGTTGAAAAATAACTCGTTTTCACCTAACATTAATTAAAATACATAAAATTTATTGCACGGCATTAAATAGCGAAATATAAGTAGAAGTTAAGTTATTCAATGTTATTTGATAAATGTTTGAAATAAAATGGATTCTCAGAACATCCATTTAATCCGTTTTACCTGAATCTGAAACAAACAACAGACTCTAACATAACTAGTGGCAATTGAAGATTTTCTCAAATTATCCATTTTTAAAAACGTCTTTTTACTTCATTAACGCTCGTGTTCTGTACTTAAAGGTTACTGAACAGGTTCTGCGATGATCTAATGTGCATATATTATAGCTAAACGATCAAGGACTATCATACTAATATAATCGCAGTAGAAATAAATATTAATGTAAACGATCACACGGTGCCAGTGTTCTCCGATTTTAATTATAAAAACCATTTATCAAAACGTAAGAAATGATGCGTCAATCCTTCATCTTTGTTCGCAAGGACTAATTTACATGAGACTGGCAAAAATACTCTGTCAAGAATTAAAATTAGGTTTATTTCATCGCTTCTGTCCTCAAATGAACCAAAAGTACTGTTCGTTCTGTCCTCAAATGAACCAAAAGTACTGTGTACTGTTCGTTTTTATTTTATTTTATAATTCGTATTTTTCGTAGCAACCCTTGTACAGTTTTTATCTTTATTATGTGGATTACTTGTGCACAGCTTATATTATATTAGCATGGCATTTACGTGAGACTTTGTTACATTGCATTTCGTCTTCATATCTCAAATTCCAAGTCCTATAAAGACTCCATGACTATGTTGATACCTACATAAAATTAAAATATGGCGTATTGCAATTTTAGGACATACGACTCAGGGCGTGCCACGACTGCCACATGGAGGGAAAGTACCTCAAATACTGTAGACAGAAAAATTTACTGAACGAAGATTTCATTTTTATTTAAAAAACAATACGAATTGCATTCAAAGAATTTTAAATAATCGCCTGTCTAAACGGGGAATCGAACCCGCTTGATGTGAAAAAAACCCTGTACTTAATTTTACTATACCGATTGGAAGGGTCAATCATATACATTTGTTTCTTCTAAATAATATAGCACCTAAAATAAAAGGAATATCATGAAGTTTAACATTTAATTTAAAATTTCGTTCAGAATAATGAATAGCCTTTTCTTTATGTTGTGCTTATAACAACTGACTTTATTTAGGTACTACTCTCTAATTTACTATCATTTCAAAGTATTACTAATGACTACATACTTGAGAAATTATATTATTAATTTCTCTATTAAAAGTGTATGATAAAAATTTCATGGTATTGCTTTTATTTTAGATGCTATGTTATTTAGAAGAAATAAATGTATATGATTGAGTCTTTCGATCGGTACAGTAAATTTACAAGTTTTATTTTCACATTTAGCGGGTTCGATTCCCGGTTCAGACAGGCGATTATTTAAAATTCTTTGAATGCAGTTCGTATTGTTTTTAAAATAAAAATCTTCATTTTTATTTTAAAAACAATACGAACTGCATTCAAAGAATTTTAAACTTCTTCTTTTTTTCTTTTTCGTCTTCATTCAGTAAATTTTCCTATCTACAGTATTTAAAGTAGGGAAAGTACTTTTAATACTGTAGATAGAAAAATTTGGCAAAGTCGTGGGACGCCCTGTATAATTGTATATGTGATGCGTATCCCTAACAAAAATCTGACTCATATGTTCTATTTACATTCACAAAACGTTCTCTGCCTGCTTTCTATCCACTCCGTCTGGGTTATATATCTGAATTGATTCACCAATTTCGCCTATATGATTTTTCCCGAAGCCCACGCCTTATCCCGCGTCAAATTAAACATGCGTACGTCATGGAGTAGAAGAAATTATAAATATAGGTAGTTCTGTGAAGCGCTCCCGTTAGTCTTACAGATTCGGGGTTTCTGGACCTGATTCTTACTCACTCATGTCATTGACTCAACGAGGAAAGTGACCGAGTGATTTTGATTATACTCCCTCCACTTTTTGGAGAGAGTCCAGACGATTTCCCGAAATAACTTCGACTGTTCCGAGTTAATGCAAGATTTCATTGGTGCTTGCAATAGTTCGTTCAGCTTACTACGATACACCATTGTGTGTGTTCGTCCCAGTTTTACGTCGTCACGTATAAAACATAGTTTCCTAATCACAGAAAACAATAGGAAATATCGTGTAGTAATGAATTGTATGAGAGCATTGTAAATATACGTAGAGCCATAAGACCATGAACATGTAGTTTTATGCATTCATCATCATCATCATCATCATTCAGCCAAAAGACGTCCACTGCAGGACATAAGCCATAGCAATTGGGGGGGCGTTTGCTATAATCGCCACGCTTGGCAGGCGGGTTGGCGATCGTAGTATGGTGTTAGAAATGCATAGAGAACGCTGCTGCCCATTCTCTAGTAAGTCCCTTAGTCGCCTTTTACGACACCCACGGGGAGGAAATGGAGTAGTGCTATTCTTTACGTTCGGCACCACACGGCACGGGTTTTATGCATTACGGTCTAAGAGTTATTCATTTGAACAGTCAATGCGTACAAATCTTTCAAACTAGAGTCTCTGGTATTTTATTTTACTTGAAGCTGTTCAATATTTAACTTGTACATGAAATCATCTCCATAAAAAGATAGTTAGCAGTCGATCATTGATGTTTAGCATGCCTACTTTACTTACTAGTGATAATATACCTACACAATCTATATGTATAAAATGGTAAACTGACTGACTGACTGGGTGATATATGAACACACAGCCCAAACCGCTGGTCCTAGAGACATGAAACTTGGAGGGTGTGTTCTTTGTGAAGAGTAAATATCCACTAAGAAAGGATTTTTGGGTAAAATAGGGGATGGAAGTTTATATGAAACTCCGTCAGGATCTTCAAATTTTGTGTCTAGGCTGACAATGAAAAATTTATTTATACGTGTTTCAGCGTTTTTGATAATTCCACCTCCGAAGGGTTAAAAAGGGGGATGAAGTTGAAAAGTCCTTAATTTTCGAAGAAAAATCACAAAATTTACTATCTAGGCTTATGGTTGGAAGCTAACGCAACGGTGTTGTTAGAATTTCAACCCTTAAGGTGGCGAAAAGGGAGATGAAATTTTGTTTTTAATTAAAGCTCTTTATTTTTTAAGTTAAAATCACATAATTTCGGCTTATGGTTGGAAACTAACACAACGTAAGCCGTTGTTTTTTTTTTTAATTTGAACCCACAAAAGGTCAGAAAATGGGGATGAAGTTTTGTATTGAAGTAAAAATATTATATATAGTTTTCGACATCCATGCCAAGCATCGAAGCCGCGGGCAAAAGCTATTATTAATATAAATACCAACCTACCTACTACTGGCACTCAGGTTTTCAGTAAGAGATACGGTTGTTTAAAAAAAAAACATTTTATTGTTATCAGTCACTTTCATGGTTTCTAGGTGCGTTTAAGTAGGTTTCATTACTTTAAGTGCACGGAGTGCATACGCCATTCCAACGCGACTGACCTGTCGTAAAATGTTTATTTTATATGCTGTGTCGGTAACATGAATTGTCTAAATATCTAAAGCCGAGTTATCGATTTTCCGATTTACTTTTAAACCAGAGAACTTGTTTATATACACATGTAAATATCGATTAACTACGTAGAAATGGGTACGATCGAAATATATTTTTACATACGCTTAAATAAAAGTAAATAATTGATGAGTGAATAAAATTACATATATTTGAATTTGTTTTATATAGCAATTATAATAGAGTTCAAACTAAAATAACTTAAATCGAATAGTGTGATGGTACTAGTCCGATACAAAAACACCACTTCGCGGCACTCAAGGGTATTTGCTTTATCATTTAGCACAATAAAGACAGCCTTGGGCGATAACTTGGATTGAACTACTACTACTTTAATCAACACGGCCATTAATTCACTATGAGTGTACGTAGGTAACACATACATTTATAAAGTACAAAATAAGGATATGGTGAAAGGGGAAGGACAAAGGAAAATAGGTACTAATTAACTTATTCCTCACATAGCTACTGGCAATCGGTAATTTTCGAAACAAGTCTAAAATCATAGGGTGTTATTTATTGATAAAGAGATATTTTATTTTACGATAAAACGATGAAGTTTTCGTCACACGGGGCATTTTAGATTAATATAAGAATTGGAACATATTTCACTGTCCCGTTCATATTATGAGCATATATCCTTCCGACTAGCATACTTATCGTATTGTAATTATGACCTACACTATTCAAGTGAACAGTTAATTACGCCCGGCGTAAACCACATTGTGTAATGACTGACACGCAATATCTAAATACAAGAAAAGATGGCTTTAGTGTTTTAAATAGCGATTATAAATTTAAAATTGAGAGCGTGCCAAGCAGTATCTTGGAAACTCGTGAATAGCTATTCTTTTGAAATGTATTTTGTCGAAGGAAATCCTTAAACTGTTATTCAGACAAAATTATGAGCACTTTGGATTTCCCTTCCATCTTTTTCCTGTCTCCTTTAGTAACATTACTGTCATCCAAGCCTGGAAGACGATGACTTCCTGAATTATAAAACATTCAATAGACTTTTTTCTTTTCTAAGTAGTTGTTCTTCAACCAACTACTTTCTAAGCATTTACACATTAGACTCGCTCCAGAAAACCATTGTTAATCAGTTGAAAACTGAGATCAACCATAAAATCAAATTAGGCTTATTCGCATTATTCGCAGATTTTAATGAAAGATTCTAATCTAGACTTTCACTCTAATTCATCGTGTCTGTAGGTATTTATTAGCACAAAAATAGGAATGTATAGTATAGCATTTAATTGGACAAAATAAAATAAAAGAATAACCCATACGAAATCTAATACGATGGCAGTGAAAGTTTAGAACACATTGGGACCATGAAAGTAAATGCTAAAATCGTTACGTTTATAATTATTATAAGGCTGACATCATGGTCTATCAATTTAGAACGTTTAACCAATTTCCATACTAGATAGAAAGAAAGGTAATTTATTGTACACCAGAGTTAAAACAAATCTATATCTATACATACATACCGGTTTGTTCTCCTAAATTACGAAGCGGATTTTGATACGGTTTTCAATATAATTTTGAGAATTTATTCCAGACTATTTATGTGTATACAGGTAAAGTTTTTAATCAGTGCGCAACTTTTGACAAATTAAACTTAAACGTATTTTATTATACACCTATTTGTTATTTTGATATTACTTAGTACAAAAAAAAAAAGTAATCGTTAACGAAAGATGTTTATTTTGAAACTGGTATAATGGATACTCGTCACGCAACGCGCCGGCGCGGTCAGTGAAGCGGAACGCAGTAGTAGGTACCTAGTCAGCTGTGCACTCGCCCATTGATATTATTACGAATAGATTGTATCCATATGTTGCTGATTTCAAGTGGACCAAAAAGAAAAGTATTGGACAAATAATGGCAAAATGTTCTATTACTGATATTGAACAACCAAAAAAAACTTTGTGCACTGTTAAAAACTTATCCTATATTTATTATTTAAATGTTTTATAAATAAATAATAAATAAATAAATCTTCATGTTAATTATAAAGTCGTATAAACCATGTGAAGCAAGGGCAAGTCGCTAGTAAATAGTAATAGTAGGTAGGTAGTAGGTATTCAAAAATAAAGACTAAAATTCAGTACAGCCAAGCTCAGCTAAGATAAATGATGATAAATTATATTTATTTCTGTAAATTGGTTAAAAAATACTATTACACGTCAAAATTTAATTATGTTTTTAAAACTAGATGAATTCAGTATTTCCTAACAGACTACTCTGAGAAGAAAGACCGAAACCAACTGAGAGGTCACCACAGTATCTTTTAAAGTCGAGACGTAATATTGGTCACGCTATATGACAAACATGCAAGTTGATGTCTGAGATCGTCTTTTGAGGAAAAAACCATACAGATTTGAGTAGACCTGTCCAGTCAGTGCACGCATTATTCAGTTATCGTGTAGCTCAACTCACAACTTAAAAAGCTCAACGATTCGATGAACACCAAAGAAAGGACATTAGAGTAGGTCGCATTAACTTGTACTCAAATTGCCAGACTATCATAAAAATAACTTATAAAAAAAAAACCCACGCAGTCCTCGCATTTCACAAAGCCTTTTGGTCCTCAGTATCATCTTTAATATAATAGTATAAAAGGTTTTCCGCACAACTTACGTTTAATGAATTGTTCTTGAACGTGTCATGGAAGTTTATTATAAAAGCGTATACACCGCACCAATTATTGTACACAAAAATTAAAATGTAAGCATTACACAAGGGGCGGAGACCTGGTGTTCTGAAATACAGACCATACGTCTAGTTTAGGCACCAGTCTCCCACAGTATAATTATTGTTGTTATGTACTTTGTATTGATACCTCTCTAATGTACCTATATTGTGGTGAGAAATAAACGATTATCTTATCTTATCTTACCTTATTGGCATTTAGATGTCAATAAGATAAGATCCATCCATGACCATCCATGATTGATGAGCCATCTATTTTCTTGAGCCTTGTGGGTACAACAATTTTGTGTTTGTTCATTTTGAATATCACTGTATTTTTATTTTTTTATGGGCATATAAAAGATTTTCATAAATATACTGAGAAGGCACGGCACAGTCACTACATAGGCACAGACACTCTCTCGGAAAGAAATTTATGGAGATTACCATAAATTTCTTTCCGAGAGAGTGTCTCGCACTTAATTTATGAATTGATCGAACAGCCCTTTTCTGCAAAAGTTTTGAGTTTTGACTTCTGTCGGCAGTCCTTACGACGGCCTATTTTTTTTAAATTATGAACTAAATTATTAACATTGTACCAGTCAGATTTTTCTTTTGAAATTATACTATTTACATCATCAGAAACCAGATGCTGGCATTTTAAGTATAAACAAAATTAAAGAGTCATCCGCAAACAACACTATATCACGATTATCCTTTATGTGGTAAGCCATGTCATTAATATAATAAAAAACAAGGAAAAACCAAGAATTTAGCCATGTGGGACTCCCATTGTTACTATAGATCCGGGAGATATTTTTCCATTAATATCAACGCTCTGAATCTTATTACTCAAGTATGAAGTAAGATGATCCAGAGCGGTGTTCCGGATCCCGTAGTGGTGGAGTTTGTCCTGATTAACGATTCATGAACGCAATCGAATGCCTTGGAACAATCACAAAAGATGCACAAGACAATATGCGGTGCGGCCCCCAAAAAATATACATTTTTCTTTACGAAACCAACCTGAACCTTTTTAAATGCGGGCAATTTCTAAAATTAAATGTAAGTAATTGCTACCTCAATGTTTATTATGTACCTACACTAATTGTTTGCATTATTTGATTTTATTGATATGCACATGCAATACCAATACTTATTATGATTTAGCATATTTTTTCCTTAAAAGCATCGAGGTATCATATATGAATATATGTATATTATAAATAAATAATATGAAAATGATAGGTAGGTAATTTAATTATCATGTTTTAACTACATACTAGATGCTTTCAGTACTCAGTACTTAAGTTTCACCAATTGGTACCTATAACTAGTGAAATCATGTGTGTGATCCTCTGCCTATAAGAAAATAAAGCCTGATATTATGTACCTATGTACTTTTTTAACAACAGTTGAGCCTTTCTCCACTGATTAGGCTTACCTACCTATTATTTTGATGTACCTAGCTTTTTTCTAACCTTAATCTACGTACTTATCTCAAATCTATCCGTTGTATGTAGCGTTAGTATCAAGAGTATCGTTTGTCCGTCTATCTCAGTAGACGTAGGCACGGCAACGCGGCGGGTCAATGGTGCGTGACGTCATAATTTCGGTAAATACATCAGTATTCATACATGATACGCTGATGAGACTGGCATGCAGTTTCAAAGATGGCCGCACCCAAAACGTGATCTTATAAAAACTTTGTAACGAGATTATATTTAAAATCGTGACGATTAACTTCGGTTATTCTGCTGTTACCTAATCACTCAACTATGACAATGAAGCTGCGGATCGGGGATGGTGTCTCAATTAGAAAGGAAATTATCTTAAAATTATAATTTTACTGTTTATTCCCCTAGTGGGATTCATATAATTATGTCCATAGCATAGGTGTCTCCATGGCATCACAGAGGGGGCTATTAGAATACCAACGTTGCGGTATTTATTATTTAAGTATCGCAGTATTATGCTGAGTTATGAGTACTTATGATGAGCCTTTTAAATCTTATTTTGTCAATTCGAAAAAAATATGTTTTATTTGTTAGTTTTAAATGCTCCTTGCATTTAAAACTAACAAATAAAACATATTTTTTTCTTTACTGTTTGCATTTTCTGTGATACAATATTTATCTTCTTTCTTTTTTTTTTTTTCTTTAAATGGAATCAATAAGTTCTTCCTCCACAGTTGACATTGCAATAAACAGCCGTAAGAGATTATTATTGACGAGACGCATTGTTGACTAATATGTTTGGATATAATTCCTGCTGCCATCCTCTTGGCACAATCCCTTAGTTGCCTTTAACGACCCTCAGATTTCGAAAGGGCTCATAAGTTCTACAGGTTCCTGAAACAAAAAGCAGGAACATTAAAATTAAGCAGCACAAAAGTGACAAAGTAACGTTTACTATGTATAAATATAAATATTATTTTAACGAAAATAAGAATGTTTTAGTTCAAAATGAATCATACTGTTCTGAGTGACGTTATTATAACAAGACGCAGAAAGATTAGTAACGAAACTTTTTTAGAACACACGTAAATTCTAGAGTTATATAGTTGTGGGATAAGCTCAATTTTTTCTACAGTAAAACTGCTGATTACTTCAACATAAATGTATTTTATTTGCCGTCTTTGAACACAAGGTCTTACGCCTTTTTCTTCCTAATACCGTCTCCTATCTACTTATTCTACCTTTTTAAACATTCATTCACTATCTCTTTCACTCCTTGACTATTTTGTTCATTCATCTCTGTCAATATTTTATGCTTCACATCTGTCATCCATCTTCACGTCTCGTTTCACTGTCCTGTCATAACGTTCCATTCCTACAGCTCGGCCATTCTGATATCTGACTGTCCCCGGTCAGATCTAAACTGAAAATAAATATAATCTCATCATCATCATCGTCATCATCATAATGAAATGTTATTATTATTTTGTAAATATTCAGTAATGTTGTGGTATCACCGGTTACACGAGTTCTTCTAAATAAATAATAATAAATCGATGACTAAATTACAATTTTAGATTATTTACCATGTCTAAAATATTTAGTTGAAACGTAACACAAATAATAGGAAGTTCTGTGTGATGATATCATAGATAATTCCGTCATCTACAATCATGCTCATTACAATTTGTGTTCTAGTTGGTGTATGACCACGAGTATGACGTTTTATGAAAATTGTTACCATAATAAGTACTCGTCATCAACATAGTTGGTTTTGGAATTCTAGCAGCGCCGTGGAAGTGGACGTATTAGGAACTAAATACTTAGAAGTACCTTTATTGAGACTCCTGATTCTATGGAACGAATTTAAAGGCTATACGTAGTCTTTATCAGAAGAGGACTTATTATAACTAATGCGTCGGTACACGGGCGAGGAGATGTAAGTAAACGAAAGATCATATTAGGGAATGAACACGACATTCCACCGAGCACGGGCATGAGAGCAGGTCATCAACTTACTACACTGCAAGAGGGTAGTCACAATAATCGCCAATCTCACCGTTGCAATCATTCAATCTCGATTTTTATCCAAAGCTATGATCTCTCTACCTTGGCGGGAGGCCGCCTGTCCTCAGTGTTCGGTGTTACGTTAATTTGACAGCTGTTAAATTCGATCTAAACCAACTCTAAGCTCGGACGCGCCGTCATATTAGTTTCGAATTTCGTGTATATATTTTCTCATGTGCGCCCGCACATTTCCGTTCAGTTAGTAGTCAATTAAACACGGAACTGTTTTATATGTAGGTAAAGATAGAAAATGCGCACGCATTTCCTGTGAAATGCTAGATATGTCTGCTCGAGTGGTGTTACAATCGAATACTACTAGTAAGTAAATATTCATATTAGATAAAGAGAATGTAACAATTGAATCATAACAATGTAAGCACTGGTCTAACAACTTTCTAGTTTGACTACCATTTTATTTCATTGTTCACCACTTGTTTACCATAGCTTGTCCGTGTCAATGTCTGCTGAACAGACAATTATAATAAACCAGAACAACTATAATCGGATAAGGTTGAGCATTTTAGTACTGATACATGTTTTTCTATTGCTCAAACCACAAAAATAACACTTTCAATCAACTCAAACACTTCTCCATGCGCAAACACAATACATTGGTACCGCGGTGGTTCTAAATAACCTTTCCTTGGCTCAATTTTTTTTTAAATGATCACTATGATCAGCAACGTATGCATTATGCGCGAATGTATGGAATACAATAGTCTAAATCTAAAAACATGTAGA
This sequence comes from Dryobota labecula, assembly GCA_947523025.1. Lineage (NCBI taxonomy): Eukaryota > Metazoa > Arthropoda > Insecta > Lepidoptera > Noctuidae > Dryobota > Dryobota labecula. The sequence continues at coordinate 10,301,511 of OX383292.1, forward strand.
TACAATAATCGCGTTCGTCATAAACAGACGACATGACATGTATTATTAACAGCTATTAATGCACTTCACAATGTGTTTTACACTCATTATGTACGTCGTACGAATATAATGTGGTCGCATGCTTTTATACTAGTGTCTCGCAGTCAGAGGACAGGACTCCGTGCGCCTGAGACTGGACTGCCACGAACCGGTTATTGATGTGTGACAATGAAGACTTTGCCTAAATGTGGTTATAAAAAACAACTGATATAAGACATTCAAATATTTATATGCAACATTGTATGCGATTATCAAACTTAGTTTTCCTTGTTAAAGAAAAATAACGTCGGGATAAGGAACTTAAAGAATGTCTACAAACTATAGACATTTAAGTATATAATCATCTTGACAACGATGAGACTACTAAGTGACCGTCATCTGAAAACAGATAAGCTAGGTAATCGTAACTCGAATTTGTAACGACAAAACCAATGATCGGCTTGAATTGGTAATTAGTGCCAGACACATACTTAACAACCTGGGGATCACCAAGAGTGACGTGTCACGATTCCATTGGCCAGAACCACGCGGATAGAGACGTGATGATCATCGCAATAATTGTCGCATTACGTAATTGTGATAATTTTGAACGGAGCGAAGGGACACAAGGTGACACATTGTCGTCGCTGAGATTAACATACACGTAAATCACTAAAGACGAATATTTAGCAACGTGTACAGAATTTTAATGTACGAAGCTGCTATGTTGATTTGAAGTTGAACGCGAAGTAAATATTACAGTTTAAAATAGATTAGTGATGCAGCGAATACGAATACGAATATTCGAATTCGCCGAATACTTACCATCATATTACCGAATATTCGTATTCGCCGAATACCATCAAATTACCAAACATTCGTATTCGGCGAATACTTTCATGTCATTCGTACTTAGTGACTTCCTAGAAATGTAGAAATCCAATAGTATAGAAATTGCGTAGCGACCGAGTTGACAGACATAAAGAATCGTTTATAAAATCATACTTAAAACATTCTTATCTTTTGTTTACATCCACAGATGGACAGCAATTGTGGCGACCTTTTAGATTTTGTTTGTAAATAAGTTGGTAGGCACGTATTTAGCTAAAAAGCAATTTTCTGTATGTAAACTATGTTTTATCGACTTGGTACTAAAAGTTGTGCGTAGTAGTTTTAAATTGTTAAATAATATCGTCCCGAAAACGTGAGAAAAATGATATTTGGAGACATTTTGATAAACAGGTTTTTCACAAACTCATAATATTTTTGTACGACCTATTCAACGATAACCATGGGATAGACGAGAGATTAAAAATATCATCCCCACTTTAAGGGTAGGGGAGGTACCCTAAAAAAATTTTATTTCACCTCTTTGTCGGCGTGATTAATATGGTATACCCATGCCAAATTACAGGTTTCTAGTACGAAGAGCCTCTGAGCTATACCGCGGACAGACAGATAGACAGACGGACATGGCGAAACTATAAGGGTTCCTTGTTGACTACGGAACCCAAAAAAATGTACCTAGGGGTCATTCAATTATTACGTAAGCACCAAAGGGGGATGGGGGGTCTTTGCTTTGATTATTTTTGATGACATTGGGGATAGGGGTCTGGATGGTAGGATTACGTCAGCAATATTTATTAATTTACATTTCAGATTCAATTGCAAAATTTAATTGAATTTGATTTGAATAAAGATGGCAACCCAATGTACAGAGATTCCCCAAAATAATTGATATTGCTTTCTCGATCTCACGCGATTTTTTATGGTTAGAAAAAACCGAAGTAGGGAATTCACTTAAATGGGCATTCAATTACTTTTAGTCTATTAAATTCCTTATTTCTAGACTCATGAATAACAGTAAAGAAATCTGAACAGATTAAAAAAATACGAATGTTTACGTAAGCAAGGGGGGGGGGGGGGTATGAGCTTTGTTTACTTTTGCTGACAAGGGGGAGGCGGGGGTTCAAAATTACTAAAATTCTGCTTACGTAATACTTGAATGGCTACCTAATTCGTTAGATAAACCGGATCCAAACAATTTTTTTTTTTTTAACTTTGATAATAAATGTATAAACATTCCGTCATCAGTTCGTGTGGTAAACTTATTGCAAGATAGTACATAATATGTATGATTCATACTTTATCATTCATTAAACAAACGCAGATTGAAGATACAATAAGAAACCCCAGCTGTCTCGTTGGTGTAATGGTCTAGCGCTACTGCTTAGGATGAGGTCCTGGGTTCGATTCCCGATTCGGAGTGTTATTGGGTTTTTCTCAGTAGTAGCCCGGAATCTGGATTTGTGCCCGGACGATGGCAATAGGCTCGCCTATTGGCCCCTATTGACACAATCCTTTTTTTTTTTTTCCTTCATGAGGAACTGCAAACAGCTAGGTACAATATAAAACATAGAACCAAAAAATACACAAATATGGATTACAATACAATTAAAGTAATCGCTAGGGATACAGTTTTTTTAAATTTAATAACTTGTTAAATTAACTTTCGTTTTCAAGATGTATATATGTACGAGTAATACCCAACAAATGGCACAAACGAGAAAAATATAGAATAACATTCATTCAAGACTTTGAACCTTTTTATCTACAATACCTCTATAAACCTATCATCATCATCATCATCATCATTTCAGCCGAAAGACGTCCACTGCTGGACATAGGCCTCCCCCAAAAGAGGGAGGGAGTTTGCAATAATCGCCACGCTTGGCAGGCGGGTTGCCGATCGCAGTATGGTGTTAAAAATGCATACAGAACGCTGTTGTCCATTCTCTAGTAAGTCCCTTTATTAGTCGCCTTTTACGACATCCACGGGAGGAAATAAGCAACCTATACGCACATGCAAAAATGACTTTATGTAACATAACTGGCGAAATGTGGGTGTCCAAGGTGGGTGTGTTGGTACACCTCTGCTTAACCCTTCGGGGAATACAAGCGTGATGTTATATGATGCTTTTTTTTGGGTGTGAAATTCACAAATAACTTCTCCCGCTCTGAGCGGAGCGGTAGGGCGTGTCAGACTTTTACTGACTAAAATCCACCTGTGTTCCTTAAGTTGCCTGTGTGCCAGGGCCACGGTATTCCTTTCGGTAAAACCCGCAACCCTGACAGGATGTTATGTGATGCTAAGAAACCTCAACTTACTTGCTGTGTAACGATGACTTCCATTTTTAACCTCGTTGGCTGAACCAAATAACGTAGTACGAAAATAGATCTAATAGTATCTGTAATATTAATTCACAATACGAACTGGCCTGAGCTATATCTATCGCATGCTTCAGGTGATCGTTACATTTCTCCGTCAGTAGTTCCGCTGAATAGCGATTCGCATTTAGTTATCGTTCTCATTTCGTGATTTTATAAATAACAGTTAACGTTTCAAACTGATAATGTAGGGCAAAGTTTTTCATGATTTTGCGATTATGAATCATTTTGATATGAATGAATGAACGAATGAAATGCACCGACCCCAGCGTGGTTTGACCAGACTTGATTACTCGTATGAACCCAAAGATTCACACTAGCCCCTGGAGCCTCATGTTTCATGGGGCTACAGTGACCATTTCATATCAAGGAGTAGACCGGGGGGCGCGATAATGGTAGAGAAGATGTGCCCATAGGATATGGAAGGATTATTAGAGCCGTACCGGATATGCATCCTTAGTAAGCAATGGAATAGTTGAGAGACGGGTGATATTTATCTTTTAAAGACGTCGCGGCCAAGTTGGCTTAGGTCCAGCTGCTTTCTCGAATCTTTTACACGTTTACATGTTTCTGTTTCTAAAGTGATGAAAAAGTTTTTCATGCTTTTGCAATCATGAATCATCTTGATAGTAACTATATTTAAAGACCTAGCAATTGAAATGGTTTAGAGATAATTACCGCCCACGACGAACCCAACCCAATATAATGAACATTTAAATGAATAATGAAAATTTACGATTGACCTTGTGTAGTCTGGAACTTTGTAGTATGCTTATCACAATTAAAATCAATTATGAGTATAGTTCTTGCGTTTTAGCGTGGCAATAGCAGTCATTGACCCATCTACGATTCGGACGAAATCAAACGTTTTTTACAATGTCCTGGGAAGTGTCAGGTTGTATGTTGATTAAAATATGATTCGCGACCGTAAAAAATATGGCTTTACGGAATTATAATCATAGGAATCAGCAATTAAGTGAGAATTGTCCTCAAATGTCTTGATTTCATGAATTAGTCATTCAATTAGATTATATGAACTTAGAGACGATTTTTATGATTATGATTTTTTAAATAAACTAGCTGACCCGACAGACTTCGTTCTGTCAAAAGATATAGTAGGTATAAACTCCACTACTCTACCCTACCCTACCTACCCTACCTACCTACCTGCCTACATACCCTACCCTACACTACCCTACCTACCTACCTACCTACCTACCCTACCCTACCCTATCCTACCCTACCTACCTACCTAAAACTTAAAAAAAAACAGATAGTAGCCGATTCTCAGACCTACTGAATATGCACATAAAATTTCATAAAAATCGGTCAATCCGTTTCGGAGGAGTATGGTAACTAACATTATGACACGAGAATTTTATACATATACATATAAGATATTTGATACGGCCGTCAACCATATTTAGATCAACATACATTACCTGATACTGACCGTCTGACCTACAAATTTCAAAAATAAAAGGTAACAAATTTCTTTGTTGTATTCCATTGCTTTGTAAAAATTGGCAGGACTTGATAAAACTTTGCGAAAGTATGATTCATACAACCTAATTTTTACAGTAGATAGGTAAACAAAGTGTTGTTAATTTCGTACCAATGATTAATTTACTCGATAAGATTTCCATAACGCAACATTGTCACCATTAAAAAAAAAAAAAAAAGATTTTGTTCTTTTTTTTTTTTGGTGGGAAATTACCACATAACTTCTCCCGCTGTGGGCGAAACGGGAGGGCGTGTCAAACTTTTACTGACTAAACCCCACCCGTGTTCCTTCAGTTGCCTGTGTGCCAGGTATCCCTTTCGGACAAACCCGCAACCCTGGCAGGCATCGGTCCTGGCGGACCCCGTCATTACTTGCTGACATCTATTTGAGGCACGCGTGGAACACAACGCGCCGTCGACCCGGGCCTAGTCCTTACCGGACGGCGAGCTGCCCATAACTCGCCGTCCGCCAGCACGCGCCTCTACGATGACCGGGAATCAGCTACCGATTCCCGCCGCCCAGGGCCTCTTCTGCGGCGACAACATTGTCACCATGATGTCATAATTCTGTAAATATTACTTACTTTTAATTATGGTTCATAGTCAATTCAAGCGACTGCCTAGCTGACTCCACAACCCAGTTATTGGGTAATACGATACCCCTTGGTAAGTCAGACTTTCGGGCTCCTAACGTCCCGTAACGTCTGTTAAAGATCCACGAATGACAGCCGGGACCAACGGTTTAACGTGCTTTCCTAGACACATCAGGGGTCTCAGTATGTAAAGATGGTCACCCATCCATGGCGAGCGTAACTTAACCTGATCGATCGACCCGCGCGGCTGTTATTAGGTACTTAACCACAAGCCCCTCCTTTTTCACTTTTCAGTAAGTAAAACCAAATACGGAAAATAACACCAAGATATTGTGTAGGTAGGTACATACAATAGGTATAAAGTTCACAGTCACGAGTTTCCTCAGTAGGTAGGTATGTCGGAATACTAATCATGTTTGTATTTTGAAGACATTACACTGCAGCACTGACAGCTAAGGTTGAATCCATCGTAGTTCATTACCATTACTATATAATAGCGAGGTGTTTATTGGGTCATTGATGGATTGTTTGTGTTTGTATTATTTTAGTTTGCGCAATAAACTTCGCTTAGTTATTATACTGCACGTAAAATATATGTACAATTTACAAAAAAAAAAAATAATGATGTTTTTCATACAATTGTTCTACAGCAGAAAATTGAGGCAGCCCCGGTATGGCATAAGGATACTTGAGATGCGGTTACCTCGCAACTTCTTATGTGTTCAGGGACCGATATCGATACTCGATGACTACCGATATTTTAAAGAAAATACCGATAACAGTATCGACATCTGGCATAAATACTGGTATTTTATATCAGTAAATTGAGTATCGGTATAAAATATCGATAATTATATCGATACTCAGTACAGATATCAGGCTACTATGTGACGTAACAGAATCTTTATTGATGATTCTTAAGTAAATACATATTTTTTACAGTCGCGAATCATATTTTGATCAAGATACAACCTAACACTGACTTGCAAATTGCAAAAAACGCAAGAAAATTAAATAATAACGGTGTTAAATCGATACCCAAATACCGGTATTTATAGCGATATTTTGATATCATGTATACAAATTATATCGGTATTCAGTTCCTGCATGGGTTACAATCTACAATGTTGTGACTTAATTAAAAAAGAAAAGAAAAAGTTTAGGTTCTAGGATATTACAAAATTGTTGTAGCATGTTCAGGTATGTGTAGTGTTAGTGTGTGTCTGTGGGGGGGGGGGGGGTGGATGTGAGGTGCGTGTTAATGATTGATTAACTGATGTATGTTATGTTTGGGTACAGGTTCTTCATTAGCATATTCTGGTTAATATAAGTTCAATTTCATCGTATTTATACATGTAGGCACGGCGTTAATCAAATTTTCTCCCTCACATATACCATCATTAAACGTTACATTTCACCCTTCTCTTCTTAACCAAAAACCAAACAGACGGACATAACTAAGCTATAAGGCCGCGTCCTATTTAAAAGTGATTGCCGCGCGAATACGTGGTCATCGCGATCGTATGTCACTTTCTGTTTGGAAAACCAGAAAGCGCCCGCTGTCGGCGCGACCACGAGTTCAGTTTAACGAAACAAAAAGTGACATATCAGACGGAACGCGACGATCGCGTATACGCGCGACGATCGCTTTTTTAAATAGGACGCAGGGTCAGGGTTCCGTTTTTGCCATTTGGCTACGGAACCCCTAAAAAAGTACAAACAGTAAGTTCTTACCTAAGTAAAACGTAATTTAAATACAAAGAATAAGCAGAACGAAAGGAAAAATAAACAGCAGATAAAGTAGGTACCACGACTGATACGTATACCGAGTACAACGATCTCAAACATCTTAATTCCTGACTAAGAGCTGCGCAGAGAATTAGGTTTATGAGACAATAATAGAATAAAACTGAATACATAAGATGCTTAAATGACTGCATAAAACTCTGCTTGATATTTAACACGCGTTTGGCGGCAAAATGAAGTGTCATATTGCTATCATCACCTTGTCGTTGCATTTGGCATTTGATCTTAGAAAATCGATGCGATGAAAACCGGCGATTGCAAACTTGCACTATGCATTGTAGCCAATGTTACATTAATTGTGCTATTTACAATTAGCTACAACGTTGAATAATTATATATAGCTTATTTATTTTTAACATGAATGTGTTAGAAAGTGGATGAAAACTACATTTATAGGCATGATATCCACTTTATTAGCAAGCTTTGTGTGTCAGAATGGTAAGCTACGAGTAGTAATTTACTATGTATGAAAGTCCCTATGAATATGGTGTGCAGGGAAAGGGTTTTATAAAGAAAAGCACAGAAAGACAAGACTAGGCATTTATTTCGATTAGGCTTGTCAAAGTAACGTTACTGAGAAAACTAGTTGTCCATTCCAAAACTAGGTCTTCGTGGAGAAGAATGGACAAGATACTCCACGGAAGCTTGGTTTAAAGTATTTTATCAACACATTTTACATTAGCATAATATACTTTGTTACAACATAAATCTCTAGGATCATTTCTCAAAGATAGAAACTTTACACTGGTCGTATGGATCATAGGTAATACGGGCTGGTGTCCGCAACTCCACGAACATCATTCAACAGTCTACACATTTTTAATTCGCATCTAATGTCCCTTCTACAATTACTTCATTTAAAGTTTTGTCTCGAAAAAATCGATATGTTCTTACTTGTCAATTCACCTGTTTACAAGCTAAAGCTGTAATGCAGAGCCAGAGCCATTTCTACTATAATAACTGAAAATAATTTAGACAGCGATGGGTATAAATGAATAAATTTAGTAAAAGACTAGCGTACTATTCATAGTTACTTATATAATACTTGAGTACATATAAAAAGGTATTAATAATTAAGTTATGAAAAAACACATAAATAAACACATACTTACACGTGATTTTCTATTTTATAAATTCTCCATTCACAACCATATCAAATTTTTGAAGGATTGGTCGATAACGTGTATTTTTTTTCCTTTGTTCTCTCTTATGATTTCATATTTACGGTTGATACGTTTATCGTCCTGCAGATGGATGGGACAAATATATGGTTTATGATCAGAGTGTCTATCTTTCAATTCGTCTACGAAGCAAAATGCCTAAAATTAATGTCTACACAGCAAATTGCCTAAGCTGTAAATCGCCTAGAGATCAAAATGTTTAACAAGCAAAATGCCTAAAATGCAATAATTTCTAAGTAATCGAGATGATTAAAATAAACTGACACTAGGGCCAGTGAACTGTAGGTTAGGTTAGGTTAGAACTGTGACCAGAAACGGTACTCCCTTTCTTCTCCTAAAATAATAGACATATTGCAAGGTAGGCATTTTGGTTCATAGTCAGAATAAGGTTTAGTTCAAATACTGTATAGACATTATTGCGAGGTAGGCATTGTGCTTCCTAGTCAATATAAGGTTTAGGCAATACTTGGCATAGACGTTTTGATTTCTAGTCAGCATGATCAAAAATATATTTATTGAAATTACTAATAAAGCAAGGATTCTATGGCAAATCATCATCAATCTATTTAGTTTCTTCCTACTCCGGGCGTTTGACCAACGTAGTCAGACGAATTCACAGCGTAGCAGCGGCGTAACCGCGTAGTACTCGTTTTCGTAGAGGGCGTGTAGAAACTGCGCTGAATCGGAGCCGCGTAGTAACCGCTTTTGTAGATGGCGCGTAGCATTTGTGTCGTAGCCGCTTAGTAGAATTCACAGGACGCGCGTAGAGGCTGCATCATAACCGCGTAGTAGTCGCTTCTGCAGAGGGCGCATAGCTCAGTCGTAACCGCGTAGTCAAATGAAGGGTACAGGGGCAAAACAAGAAATGTCACTAAAACAGGTTTTTGTGTTTTATGTTATGTTCCTTTTCACTAGGAACATTCCCACTTTTGCATCTGTACAGGGTTTTGAAATATTGAAGATAGAAAAGACTATGATTGTTTTATGCTTTTTACACAATGCTATATAAAAATACGCGCGAAAACCCAAGTGTTGTTTAATTTATATTTGAATTTTTTTGTGACATTTCTTGTTTTTGCCCCTGTACCCTTCAAATGCGTAGAGCCCGCGTAGGCGTAAAGGCTCGTACAGACTAGTGCGATAACGCGGGCGCGACGCGACACTAGTAGCACAATTTCTTTGTCAGTACCTGTCGCGCCCGCGATATCGCGCGAGTCTGTACGAGCCTTAACGCGTACTTCGCAAAAACGTTCATAGCCTGCGCTAGCATCTTGCAGACTCGCGAAAGGAACACGACAATAAAGTTCAAGTTGGATTATGTGAAATAACTAATAATAACGTGACGATAATATCGTGACGTTAGAAATTATAAAAGCGCACATTGGAAACAAACACAGACTGACAGTCAATTATCGCGTTGACTTTTCACCGTCTTACCGCGTGTGGTCTCAACGGTCGAGTGTCTAAAATTAATAGGGTTGCCTCCGACACATAACAATGAGTCGAGGTCGTTTCATTGATGATCTTAATAAAACCGTGTCAATCTTATTTAAAGCTATGCGTCGGAATTAGCTCGTCCGCCGGTCATTCATGAGTCCTGCTTAATTGTTACGTCACAGTTTTGTTTACAAGACTAATGAATGGCGATGTGATTGTGATAATTGACATAATATGCGGTGTCAATCATTGACGTGACATTGCTAATAGACTAATTAATTTTCATAGCTTATTAATTGTAGTTATGACGTGATTTTTAGACGGAATGTTTTTTGAAGTTGTTCTACCTAATAAATAGGAAGTGCATGCAATCTATAGTACCACATAAATCACACAACTTCATAGTTTTCAGGAATCTACATCTCGACAGCCCTACACTTATGAAAATAAGTATATGTCATATACTTATTATTATTATGCACATATACAATTCACACGTCAGACTCTCAATTCTTACGTAAAACGAAGTACTCATGATCGGAACAAACGATTTATTTATTTGCTTCAAGGCTCCTACAAACAGGCGCGACACGCGACGCGATACAAAAAGGCACCACGTGTCGCGCGAGTAGCGGTGCCTTTGTATCGCGTCGCGTGTCTGAGAATCAGTATTCATCATTTCAGCCGAAAGACGTCCACTGTTGGACATAAGCCTCCTCCAATTGGGGGGGGGGGCGATTTTACCATAATCGCCACACTTGGCGAGCGGGTTGGCGAATCAGTATTATTTACGTATAATTTGATGCTATATCCGTTTGCCATAAATAAATAAATAAATAAATCTAGATTGCCAACTTTAAGATAAGAAGGTAAAGAAGCGGAAGTCGGATTCTGCGTCGGGATAACTCATAAAACATTTTTATCATAGGTAAAACCGATCTATCGACGATAATATATCTATGTGTAGCTTTCCCGAATCTATTTAAAAATATATACAGGGTCATTGGTAAAACACTAACAACCTCTCAGGACGATATTACTAACATCATAAACAATGACTTTTAATAATTCATCATCATCATCATCATCATCATCATTTCAGCCGAAACACGTCCACTACTGGACATACTCGTAGGCCTCCCCCAAGCACCGCCACTTCGACCGATTCTGTACTTTTCGCATCCAGCGGATTCCTACGGCTTTCATAAGGTCATCGGTCCACCTTGTGGGAGGCCTTCCAACGCTACGTCTTCCATTACGCGGTCGCCACTCCAGAACCTTTCGGCCCCAACGGCCATCTGTTCTGCGCGCAATGTGCTCTGCCCATTGCCACTTAAGTTTAGCAATTCTTCGAGCTATGTCGGTTACCATGGTTCTCGTGCGGATCTCTTCATTCGATTACATAGGGAAACTCCAAGCATAGCCCTCTCCATTGCCCTTTGGGTGACTTTTAGCTTTCTTTATTAGAAAGAATTGGCCCCATTGTGAGCAACCACGTTTCAGTGCCATATGTCATTACTGGCAACACGCACTGGTCAAAGACTTTCGTCTTGAGACACTGCGGTATGTGGGGCGAGAAGATATTGCGTAGCTTCGAACGCTGCCCAACCGAGTCGGATTCGACGATTGACCTCTTTCTCGAAGTTGGACCTATCTAACTGAACAGTTTGTCCTAGGTAAACATACTCGTCCACAACTTCGTGTGTAGCGTCTCCGATATTCATGAGAGTGGGTATTACATGGGCATTTGACATGACCTTTGTCTTGTCCATGTTCATCAGACCCACTCTTTCGGAAGCTCTACTGAGGTCATCGAGCATTGTATTGAGGTCTTCCATAGAATAATTCATCAGACATTAATTTATCAGATTTTCATACAATGATAAAAATATTTTAATTCAACACTCTAAATGTTACGTACTCTACGCGTAGCAAAACAAACTGAAGTGAACAATTCACGAGTGACAGTGCACGGGAGGCGTAAGTAGGTATAACAAAATACAGAATTGAAATGTGTTAAATAGAACAACGAAATCTTGAATGGAATGTGGAAATGGGAATGGCATTTAATGATCCAACACACACGCCACTACCAGCGAGACATTTGAGTGAGCATGACATACTCTCAGTCGCCAGGGTACATTCATTCAAGTCAATGAAAGACATATTACCAGGGCCTCAAGTCTGCTATTACAATAGTGTCAGATTGGTCTATCATTGATTTCATAATTGTTGATTTTGATAAGTTTGGTAATCTACTAATATAATGGCGTCATTATAACATTCCAATCTCTATAGTACACATTGGTACTTTCCCGGATTTGAACCCATAAACTCGTGCATGAGAAGCGAGGGCTTAACCAAAGGGCTATAACAAAATTTTAAAATATATAATCAGAAATAAAAACTTTCATGAGTTTTCTTTAAAAATATTCGGTAAAAAATGCGGCTAACAATTCACGACGGCTGGCGTCTGTAAGAAAAGTTTGGTTGCTGTGACCACATTTTTGTGTACCGAAACGGTACTTTGACCGTTCTGTAATTTGTCAATTATCGTTGTGAAACGGAAGGCGAGAGTAGAGCGACATTTCCACTTGAGCAGTGCCGGATTAACAGATAAGCACGTGCTTTAGGCCTTCTGCTTCAAGGAGGCCTTCTGGGGTTACCATACTTATGACGACTTTTAGTAAGGATGTGAGGCAAAAGTACCTCATTGTTTATAATTTTTTTGGCAACTGGCTTCGAGCACAAAACATCATGTCATTGAAAGAGAAAATAGTTTTAGAAACGACCTTAATGTTTTATTTTAGACTAGCTGCTGATCGCAGTTTCGCCCGCGTTACTTTTTCTAAAATATAAGTACCTAGCCTGAGTTACTTCTTATAACATCAGCTATCTGCCAGTGAAATCTCGTCAAAATCGCTCCAGCCGTTTCTGGGATTAGCTGGGACATACAGACAGATCGACAGAAAGACAATTTTTTTGTTTTTTTTTTATAAGTATCCATACTAATATTATAAATGTGAAAGTAACTCTGTCTGTCTGTCTGTCTGTACGTTACGTTTTCACTCCTAAACCGCTGAACCGATCATCATGAAATTTGGCAGAGATATAGCCTGGGATATGGAGAAGGACATAGGCTACTTTTTTACGCGATAACCGACATCCACGCGGGCAGAGCCGCGGGCATAAGCTAGTCATATATACTTTCATATGCATTCAGTAAAATGCTGTTATTTTGACATTACTAACCGACACTTCAATTTAAGGCTCCTCCAAACAGGCGCGACACGCGACGCGCACAAAGACACCGCGTGCCGCGTGACGAGCGGTCTCTTTGTGTCGCGTCGCGTGTCGCGCCTGTTTGTGGGAGACTTTAATTGTATGTATAGATTTGCAAAATTAGGAGTGTATGATGAATTAAGAAGAATAAAGAACTGTGGTCCATAGCATTTAAATTTACCGAATTTCATTTTCCACTGGCTTTTATAAAGGTCAATTAAAAGAGTGGAGGCCGTGTGGTGCCGGACGTAAAGAATAGCACTACCTCATTTCCTCCCGTGGGTGTCGTAAAAGGTGACTAAGGGACTTACTAGAGAATGGGCAGCAGCGTTCTCTTTGCATTTATTAACACCATATTGCGATCGCCAACCCGCCTGTCAAGCGTGGCGATTATGGCAAACCCCCCCAATTGGGGGAGGCCTATGTCCAGCAGTGGACGTTTTTCGGTTAAAATGATGATGACTAATGAATTAAAAGAGTAACGAATAAGTCAAACGGTGTGAAATGGTCAGTTAGCTCTTTATTTAAATCCCTCCTAGTTCATTAGCAGAAGAATTCTGACATACCTTATTGATGGAGAACATAATTACAAAGACAGGCACAAAGCAATCATTTGTCTAAATCAAACTAAGCATTGTATTGTTCATCATTGCCTCATTGTGCTGTGAGAAATCATCTCAAAGTGCGTTGCCCCTGGCGACCGGCGGCGTCGTCGCCGGCGCAGCACACTATAAACCTAGGTACTCGAATTCTGTCGCAAGTAGCCGGTGTCATATTTCCTCTTTATTCAATTTCCCTACGTCCGCTTAAGACTGACATGTCCGGTTTGCGGGACAGCGTGGGCATTAACCGACTTACGAATTCGTTTGGCGGTTTGGACTGAGCACGCGCCGACCTAAGTGTGTCGGAATGTTTTAATGCATTGTTTAAGAAAATAAAAAATTCAAGAGGGTGATAGAGCAGTGCTTTGATTGTTTCGTTAAAAAAAAAATAAGATATCAGTATTTTGTTGCGTTTTGCAATGAGTCTTGTTTTATCGAACAGGAACACTTTCAGCAAAGTTTTTCTAGTCGAAAACATAGTGCTAAAGTGATATAAAATTCATAGGTCCTTCATCTAAATTGAACTGAATAGGAGGTATACGGACAATCACCTCATACGTACTACTATAACATATTCACACACCCATTCGCAACTCCTCATGCACAATCCTACACACTCACACACACTGTACACTTAGAAATGCTTAGTTGGTGCTAGCATTTCACATGATTCTATGTTTGTTTCTGCTGCCTATTATTGTATTGCTATTAAATTGTAAATCCGTAATTGGCTGTAAGACTAGCTTATATAATTTCAAAGAGCTGTGGATTTTGTGAATAATAAATAAATAAATAATAATGTGTCAATATTTTAATATGAATTTTATGAACCCATTGAACAGACAATATCAGGAGCACGGTCAAACCATAACCGTGTATCGATTGCACCTTTCTATAAATTACTCATTGGAATTTATATCAATTACGTGTCGATGGGTATCTACACCTACACGGACTTATTACTGCATTTATTTGTCGACTGCCTTCTGCCTGCGACTTCGTCCGCTTGAAATTTCTTGTTCCTCTGACCCATAGTCCGCCCGCGATTTTATTTGGTTTTCACTTAGCGTTTTTTCTGACTTTTTCTGGCTCCGTGCACGAAAAAATCTCTCTTTTGTCAATTTTTTATCTAATTGTGGGAAAACTTGAAATAATCGAAACGTTAAGTCTGTGTAACTATAAAAGTACAGTTTTCATGGTGCTAAATCATTTGTATCAGTCACAGCAGCTGTTAATAGTTTCATCATTTTTGTGCTCTCCAAAATATAGTTTATTTCGCCGTTGATTTACTTAATGAAGATATTGTATAATCATTAAATAAAATTTTGATTATATATTAAGGATAGCTGAAGACTAATTTGTGATTAAAATTAAATTTCTTGATATGATTTGCTAAATAATAGGAAAAAATATATTACTGACGGGATTTAAAACAAAAAAAAAGGTTTTTCAATATGATTTTTCTGCTATATTCTGTATGGAAGTTGAAAAAAGTGGTTCCGCCACATGCAAGTAGACCATATAATGATGTTGACGATATTTTTTAATGTTCAAAATCAAAAGTAGTTTCTTGTAGAATGATGATCAAATGTCAGTCTCGCGTCATTTTTCGGAAAACTTGTTACGAATATTAGTGATTTACCGTGAATACTTAATTTATTTGAAAAATCCCTTTCATCCACATGCAAAACAAAGAACACGACTTTTCAGATCACAAATAATTTTGTTTAAACTATTTTTCCCTTTCTTACAAACAATGAACAAAATTGATCAAAATCAGTCGATTTCGTGCACGGCCCCTTAAGGGGCAGTCCTGGATTTGTCAATAGGCCGTACAGGCCGCGGCCTAGGGGCGGCAGATTTCATAGGACGCCCACTCGATTTCAGAGGACCCTCACTCGATTTTAGAGGATAAAAGTCAAACAAGTTCATTTTAACTTTAGTACCTTCCTTAATACAAATGGAAAATTATTATTTTAGAAATAAAGGGGCGGCGGAAATAAAGTGGCCTACTTTCATAAAAAATACAAATCCGGCACTGCTTAAGGGTCATAGCGTGATTTTAAACAGCCTATTATAACCTTCCTTAAGAATTGAGCTATAAAATGCATATAAAAAATATCGAATTAAGCTGGTGGTAGTTCCAGAGATTACGCCCTACATATAAACTTACACACAAATTTCGTCATTATATACGAATATTCGATCACGTAGGAAAACTCCAAGCATAGCCCTCTCCATTGCCCTTTGGGTGACTTTTAGCCTTCTAATAAGGCCCATTGTGAGCGACCACGTTTAAGTGCCATATGTCATCGCTGGCAACACGCACTGGTCAAAGACTTTCGTCTTGTGACACTGCGGTATGTGGGACGAGAAGATATTGCGTAGCTTCCCGAACGATGCCCAGCCGAGTCGGATTCGACAATTGACCTCTTTCTCGAAGTTGGACCTACCTAACTGCACAGTTTGTCCTAGGTAAACATACTCGTCCACAACTTCGAGTGTAGCGTCTTCGAGTATAGTGTAGCAGGAGAACCAAGGTAACCGACATAGCTCGAAGAATTGCCAAACTTAAGTGGCAATGGGCAGGGCACATTGCGCGCAGAACATATGGCCGTTGGGGCCGAAAGGTTCGGGAATGGCGACCGCGTACAGGAAAACGTAGCGTTGGAGGGCCTCCCACAAGGTGGACCGATGACCTTATGAAAGCCGCAGGAATCCGCTGGATGCGGGAAGCACAAAACCGGTCGAGGTGGCGGTACTTGCGGGAGGCCTATGTCCAGCAGTGGACGTCTTTCGGCTGAAATGATAATGATGATGATACGAATATTATATTAAAGACTAGCTTTTGCCCGCGGCTCCGCCCGCGTGGATGTCGGTTATCGTGTAAAAAAAGTAGCCTATGTCGTTCTCCATATCCCAGGCTATATCTCTGCCAAATTTAATGATGATCGGGTCAGCGGTTTAGGCGTGAAAACGTAACATACAGACAGACAGACAGACAGAGTTACTTTCACATTTATAATATTAGTATGGATTGGTTTACTTGAGCGCCGCAACACTAACGTCAACAAAACACACGCGAACCACATTTTGCATTACATTATTTGTCAGGCGTTTCAAGATAGCACTAAGTAGGTATATTATTCATTGACTAATGAAAATTGAATTCCAGATCATAGACATTCAATTTCCAAGTATTTGAAAAGGTCGTGATAACGTGATTTTGCATACTTAATTATATTAATTTACTTTACACTGATAACAATCCTAAACACGGCCACAAATCAAGCTATACATTTCCAGTTTAGGCTGATCTCGCATTGTATAGGATTTCCGTACAATGACAGGTCAGCTTATACTGGAAATGTATAGCTTGATTTGTGGCCGTGTGTACACGAGTAGGTAACTAAAATTGACACATATGGTTCCTAGGAGCTTGTCACACACGGCAAGTCTATCGATCAGGGGCCTAAGTCTACTAACTTACAAACGTTGCAATGGTGCGATCCATTGTGATTATTTGACAGTGTGTGTGGCAAATCTGTCAAAAACTCACAATGAAGAGACCATTGCAACATTTGTACATTAGTAGACTTGGCCCACAGGTCAATTTACGCCTGCCGCGGTTCTTACGTGGACGGGTGACCATCTTTACATACCGAGACCTCTCCATGCCTCGGAAAGCACGTTAAGCCGTTGGTCCCGGCTGCCTTTTGTGGATCTTTGACAGTCGTTACGGTTCGTCGGGAGCCCGCAAGTCTGACAACCAGTCTTACCAAGAGGTATCGTATTGCCCAGTAATTGGGTTGTGGAGGTCAGATAGGCAGCCGCTCTATGTAAAATACTGGTATTTAACTGCATTCGGTCAGACTGGAAGCCGACCCCAACATTGCTGGGGAAAGGCTAGGCAGAGGTTCCAAGTTTTTTTTTTACATTTTTCAGTTTCAGTAGATTATGTCAGAAGACGGAAAATTCAACGAATTGAAAAGGAAATTGTGTTGTAGATTTATATAGGTAGGTGATTTTTTGTCACTGTCAATGTGTCATACCACTACGGCATAAGTCAACGGAACTTCAAAATAAAAACTATATAGCTTTATTTCCTTCATTCGAGTTGGTTGTGGTTGTGGTCCACAAAAAAATCCCATTGCATGTTAGGGTTCCGTAGCCAAATGGCAAAAACGGAACCCTTCTGTTGAAACTTGGTAAGAAGATGTATTTATTCTGTGAACCGCATTATGATTTTCACACAAATATAGAAAAAAAACAATAAATTTTGGGGGTTCCCCATACTTAGAACTGAAACTCAAATATATTTTTTTATCAAACCCATACGTGTGGGGTATCTATGGATAGGTCTTCAAAAATGATATTGAGGTTTCTAATATCAATTTTTTCTAAACTGAATAGTTTGCGCGAGAGTTTCCAAAGTGGTAAAATGTGTGTGTGTAATGTGTTTTACCCCTGTAACTTCTAAAATAAGAGAATGATAAAACTAAAAAAAATTATTATGATGTACATTACCAGGTAAACTTCCATCGAAAATTGGTTTGAACGAGATCTAGTAAGTATTTTTTTTTTAATACGTCACAAATCGTAAACCGCGCTTGCTGCTATGGAACCCTTCATGGGCGAGTCCGACTCGCATTTGGCCGCTTTTTTAAGTACATACTCATGTGGTTTTGGTTTTACTAAATTAATCAGCGCTTGACGTAATTTTAGTAGGCAAGTTTTTAATCACGTCTAAACGTGTATGGCGTAGTGACAGGCGCTGATTAATTTGACAGGACTTAACAAATAAAATCTTATGTCTTTTTCTTAATGAAATAGAAAGAAAAAGATGCACTGAACTTAAAAATTTAGTTTAGTTTGTGAACAAGGGAATCGGCACCACTGTGTGCCTAACTATTTTTCATCCATTCAGGACTGGGCCCCGGCAATATTGCTCAAAAAGGACACAATAAGTATAGTACTGTTCTACCTAGGCTAGCTGATATCCCGAGTGCCCTATCAGCTAGCCTATTTACTCCATTTGAAATAATATTAGACATTTAAATAAACCTTTTTACAGTTCGTTCAACCGATTTTTACTTCTATTGCGTTGGTGGCATGACAAACGGCAGCTGCAGTAAACAGATGGTATTTTAACAATTTTTTTGCTTTTAATGGCTTCCTTATGCTTACGGAATAAAAGTCAAAATCGGTTGAACGGACTGTAAAAAAGGTTTTTTAGATGTCTAGTCTTGTTTCAAATGGAGTATAGGTAGAAAAGTCTAAGGCCCGTATTACAGAACGTCACTCAAGACTCGAGCATTACTTAAAACTATAGATCCGAGCCATTTGATTGGTTGAAACTAGTTTTAAGTAATCCTTGAGTATTGAGTGACGTTCTGTAATACGGGCCTAAGGCCTGTATTACAGATATAAAATCAAATATTACTAGCGATTTTTGATTTCTTTATGCGATTGGAACAACATGACTGTAATCACGGCATCGTCTACATCAATATATCAGCGAAATTGAAGCGAATTTATTCGAAAATTCCTCACTTGCATGACTAGTTCAATAGTGCTACTAAATATGAGTGTGGCTACATTATGCGTAGCGATTCATGCGGCTGCACTATACTTTTTATAGAGTAGCCGCATGAATCGCTCTTGCTAATTCGTTGTGTAGCATGTGTACTGTAGCCATGTCATCGCCGAATATACGCCGGATTGTCGCTTATAATGTAGCCATACAATGTTTATCTCGTTTCGCTCTTCCAGTCGCATCGCAAATCGCTGCCTACTGTAGCCTCAACCTTAGACGCGTTAGAATGAATGTCTCGATGCGTAGAGATGCTTCGAGACATCCACTCTAACGCGTCTATGGAAAACATAGCAATAATGGTGTTTATTACTAATAAATGCACATACAAGTTTAATAGACAATGTAGTTAAAGACAATTCTTAACAAAGTAACATAAAGAACAAAGATTTAATATCAATTCTTGGTTTACAGACCAATAACTCAGCAACAATGTTCTTTGAAAACTTAAGACTTAAGATAGAAAACAGGGTTCCCTTTGTGCGCCGGCGCCGTATTGTCGAATGACCTAGCTACTACCGCATAAGGAACCGAACAGACAATCTCTGCGGAATACAATTCTTTCCTTTTGGTTTGATATTATTAAAATAGCTAATAATATGGTAGTTAAAAATTCAAAATGGCTTCGTAATTCATAAAATAATTATGTTTAGATACGTAGGATTTGTATAAATTAACAACCAATTTTTATTTTGCATGAATTGGGTTTGATTGAATCTATATTTTATTTATGTCTTTCTTTAAGTGTCTTAATGACAATATAACATCTTTTTACTATTTTTGTCTGTCTGTTGGTTCCGGCTAATCTCCGAAACGGCTGGACCGATTTTGACGGGTCTTTCACTGGAAGATAGCTGATGTTATAAGAAGTAACTTGGGCTTTTACTTTTATTTTAGAAAAAGCCACATGGGCAAAGCCACGGGAAGCAACTAGTTATGAATAAAATAACCTGTGATCCATACCTAAACCACGTGCATATTGTTTTATTATCATCCTTCGGGAATTTTATTCAATTTAGATCTTTGACAGTCGTTACAGGTCGTCAGAAGCCCAAAAGTCTGACAGCAAGTCTTACCAAGAGGTATCGTGTTACCCAGTTACTGGGTTGTTGAGGTCAGATATGCAGTCGCTCCAAGTAAAACACTGGTATTCAGCTGCATCCGGTTAGACTGGAAGCCGACCCCAACATAGTTGGGAAAAGGCTAGGCAGATTGATTTTGGGAGTTTCATTCAAAAATAGGTAAATAATAAACATACGCAAAGCAACAAACAAGCAAACAACCAACTGAACATGGTTAACCTACATTTCACAATACCTAAAGCTTTGATCTACAAATCTATCTGGATGTTAATTTGAAGAACCGTCTCAAGCAAAAAAATTCCCGAACGAATTTCCTTGGGATGAAAACAATCCGCTTGTTTATCCGCCCTAAATACCAATGTCGAAATAGATTTTATAACAGTTTATTTTTAAAACTAGCCGTTGCTTCTAACAAAATTATATGAATGTAGGTTTATATTGCCTAATGCCCTACGTTACCCTTTTGTGTTCCGGGTTAAGTTAAGGCGAGGTTCTTCAAGTTAACCTCTAGGAAATGTAATTTTAATGTCATTTTATTTAGAAACGGTAATGATTAAACACGTGAAAAAATTATATGTTGCTTTTGAGACCTTTCTGTAGGTACTTCGGGTACTCGTTACATAATTGGATAAAGTTCGCTCTATAGAAAAAAAATCCAAACATACCCTTATTTTGTAGATTAAAATCATTTTATTTCAATATTATACCACATTATGTATTGAAAATCACATCAAAATAAACGTCTATGATGATCTAATGTCCTTCAGGTTTAACATTGTTAATATCGTGAAACATATAATTTTCAACCCAAAATTAACGAAATTGAGTATACATGCCTGTTAGATAGGTACTGAACACAAACCGGAATAAGAATCAAGAATCATGATAATCACATCACCCCGATTAGTAATAAGCCTTCGGATTGATTGAAGATTAGCATATTTAATACTTAGTTAGTTATACAAAAATAAAAAATAAAATACTTAAGAATAGACTGATCTATTCAATGTCATTCAATAAGGATTAAGATATTACCTAGAAGGTATTTGACTAAACTGTCGTAATTCAGTTTAATCTCGTGAACAATGTCGTATTTTCTTGTATATTACTAACTATACAAACATCATTCGTTTTAACCTCAAACTTGAGTAACACCATGAATCATGCGATAGTCATACCGCAACGATGTGTTCACAGGATAACAATTTATTGTATAATTCCATTTTGTATTTCGGGTAAGCCTAAAAGTTCAGTATAACATGGTGAGTTCACATTTCGATATACTTGCTAGTACTGTGACTCAAATACTTAGAAGCATGCAAAATCAAACAGGTAAAAGATGCAATTTGTGAGTAAACAAGTCACCAGTTATTTCCATATTAGATCATGATTTACAAAGCGCGAAGGTGACAGAAAGCATATAACTACATCCAAGCATAGTTTGCTACATATAAATGAAGCTTTTCCCACGACAATGGGTGCCAATTTAAAAGCGGGGCGCGTATTCCAGAAATAAACCGAGAAGTGGGCAGTTCATGGTTTTAAAACAAACCAATCATAAACGAACGCGAAAATAATAGTTCAAGTACCTACAGGAAGAGTGGTTCAGATCAAAACAATATTATTATATTGGTTTAACTTTGGTTCTGAACAAAACAAGACACAAAATTGTTGGACTCTCAATCTATACTCTATACTAATATTATAAAGCTGAAGAGTTTGTTTGTTTGGTTGAACCGCTAATCTCAGGAACTTCTGGTTCGAATTAAAAAAATATTTTAGTGTTGGATAGCCCATTTATCACGCTATGATCCTTAGGAGCCAAGCGAAAAGAACAAAAGTCAGAAAGAACGCTAAGCGATAACGAGGTTATAGCGCGGGCGAGCGACGGGATGCGACATGCGACGAGATGGGTGGGCCGAAATTTCACGCGGACGAAGTCGCGGGCAGAAGCTAGTATTTAATAAAATACGAATAGAACAAATGTAAGCCCTACATAAATAAGATTATAATGATTTAATTAGTTCATTTCGCACCTGATGAATAGAGTAGTTATTAAAATTGTATTGACTACATTGGAGCAGACAAAGCATGAGGTATAAGTCTACACTCATCGATACATGCCTACGTTCAAACCTTGACATCATAATGACATGTAGGTACCTACCTAATGGTAATAAGTTTTAATAAACAACTCACAGTCTTTTACGATCATTTAGTAGAAAGAGAACAGTCACACGCCATATTTTACGCAACGAAATAATTTCATTACGCTCATGAATGAGCTCGATTACTTGACATCAACTTACGTAGTGAGGACTCAATGAAATCATCGTTTCAGTGATTCATTTAAAGAGCACCAAAGGAATTTAGTAATTATATTATGTGATATACATTTTGAACGACATTCTAAAATTTGCATTCTGAATATTAATATGATGATATCATATTTGTGTTAAAGACAAAAGGATATATATTTAAACTATGGTATCACAAGAATTTTATCTTGACGGCTTATAAATGCCTAGGTATTATGTATATAAATATACAAAATAGATAGATAATATATTTTGTCATGTCATTTAACGATATTTGTTATGTCTGATGAAACCAAGACATGTGCGTATGTATTCATTCATTTGTACGTAATATCGATATTGATAATACTGCTTTTCGTTGGTAACGCTTGCGACCAAGCGCTACTGCAGGGGCCCAAGTCTGCTATTTTTATAAATTCTTCACTCCAACACGATCCCATTGTCATTATGCAAAAAGTTCGTAATCTGCTAAATTCATAATGGTCGATCATTGGTCGATCAATGGTCTCGTAATATTATAGAATTGTATTACAACGGCATTTTGAACATTTATTCATGCCAGATTTCATTTATATATATTTTTACATATTATTTATTAGTGTTATAAGCAATCTGAAGTAGTGGGAAGTTGGAAGTTTAGTAGGAAGTTTCATTTGTCATTATGTACGAGATTACCAATTCTTTCAATGGAGTGTCAGTGGCTGACCATTGGAAAGTCATAATGACGCCATTATATTAGTAGATTACCAAACTTGTCAAAATCAACAATTATGAAATCAATGATAGACCACAAGTAAAGTGCTACTGGGTTTTTCCCTCTGGAATTTCTCAGTAGCAGCCCCGGAGTTTGGGTTTCTGCCCGGTTAATGGCAATAGGCTCGCCCCCTAACACATGAGACTACCTACAGTATTGTCTCTCCTTCTACTTTTGATCCATCCAAAGGTTGTCTGTAAAATATCGCTTTTAGCGATAAGACCGCCCATTGTGACACCCTATGTAACAGTTCTACATTTATATCTGTAATTTTTATGGTGTACATAATAAAGAGTATTCTATCTATCTATTTATCTAAAACATATACTGTCGCGGACTTTTTTTTAGAACTTGTAAAGAGGAACAATTCCATCATACATGATATTTGCGTAACTTAAACCTTTTATGCAGCGCACGCAACGGAAGCTCTCAAAAAGGAATATGTTTTCCCGTTTTTGCAACATTTTTTCATTTATACTCAGCTCCTATTGGTCGTAGCGTAATGTTATATAGCCTATAACCTTCCTCAATAAATGCACTATCCAACACAAAAATAATTCTTCAATTCCAGCCAGCAGTTCCTGAGATTAGCGCGTTCAAACAAACAAACAAACAAACAAACTCTTCAGCTTTATAATATTATAATATAATATTAGTATATACATAGATTATGAATAACTAGCTTTTGCCCGCGGCTCCGCCCGCGTGGATGTCGGTTATCGCGTAAAAAAGTAGCCTATATCCTTCTCCATATCCAAGGCTATATCTCTGCCAAATTTCATGACGATCGGTTCAACGGTTTAGGCGTGAAAACGTAACATACAGACAGACAGACAGAGCTACTTTCACATTTATAATATTAGTATAGACTAGCTGCGCCCCGCGGTGTTACCCGCGAACACTACATTCTTTCGGGATAAAAAGTAGCCTATGTGTAAATCCAGGGTGTCAGCTACGGCCATACCAATTTTTGAAAACCTAACCTATGTTTGAAAAATGTGCATACCATTAATGGGGACACGGGCGGTGGGGACAGCAGGAATACACAATTTTTGCATGCCATAAAGGTAGAATGTACAAGGAATCCTAATATTTGTAACATCTTATGTATACCTACATTCTTTCATACATTATATTCTATTTTATTCTATTCTACCTACCTGTACTCATTGCCACTTCCTTCAATTTTCCAGGAAGTGCTGTGTTTCCAGTGGTTATCTACAGAAACTAAAATATTTTATCAAAGAATGTTGTAGATCTCTATTAAGATACTACCGATACGCGGAAAAGTTAATAAAGTTATACTAGGAATAACTTCGATATATCCATACATTTTTGACGTTTATACCTAGTATAACTTTATGCCGCGTTCATAAGTAAGGATTTTGTATGCCCTACCCTGTACATAGTAGGAGAAATTCGCCCTGACTATTGAAACAGTAACAAGGATACACTTAAATGTACTATTAATGATTCACTAAATTGTGATAATGCCCATTCACAATCACTATCACTACATATTATAAAACAAAGTCCTCCGCCGCGTCTGTCTGTCTGTTCGCGAAAAACTCAAAAACTACTGCACCGATTTTCGGCTTATTCCACAAACCCCCCTTAGGAGGAAAAGTGGAATGTGAAAACAGTCTAGAATTCAACCCTGATAATCTCGCTAAGGGGGGAAAACTAGAATTGAAAAAACAAAAAATAACTTATTCCAAGATACCCTGAAAGCGATCTTTTTACATTAGGGTTCAGTTTTTTCCACTGAGGGGGATTCTCTCAGGGGGGATTAGTGGAATAAGCCCCGATTTTCATACTGTTTTCACCAATGGATAGCGTGGGTGTCGAGGAAGGTTTTAGTATATATTTTTTTAAGTTTTTGTATGCATTAACGATATTTGTTGGAGGTGTCGGAAAAAATAAGCCGTCTGGGAGCTTTCAACGAAAACGCTGTCTAAACCCTTTGAGATATAACAAAATAATGTATGGTGGAATTGTGTATCTTATATAGGTTTACAGAAAAGTCCGCAATGGCATATGTCTATCTCTTAAGGATAACATACTATATCCATTTTATTGTCTTTTTGTAGGTATTTGTTGTCTTTAGGTAGTCGGAATATACTATCCTTTTTGTCCCGGTAGCATATTTCCGTGGGAGAATTTCCGACATTCACGCGGGAGAAGCCGCGGGCAAAGGCTAGTTAGTGACGATAATTTAAAGTTACACATTCTTTCATTGAATAGCCCCGTCCTTATTTTTTTGTGATAAGGAAAAAATAAAGCAGGAAAAGATAAGCTTAAAGGCACGTAACCTAATAATAACTGAACAGGTATTTCATATTTATTGTTTTTTTTTTTATATATACGAAGCTCTTACAGCTAATTTAAGCTAACATAACGTATGAATTAGCTGCAGCCTGCAGCTTACTTAGCTAAAATATTGATCAAGCTAAGGGCATTGAACTTGAAATTGTCGTTCCAAACAGTAGCTCTTGAAAAGTTTCCGGTATTGTTATTTTTCATTTTGGTACGTACCTAAACGAGATATGCATGATCAGCTAGTGTTTCTCTTATTTTAGACGAGTTTACTTTTCATAATTTTGCTTGAATTCATTATTTTTTAAATTATTGTTATCAAAGTCAAAGCAGAGTTAAAAAACTTAAAGCGGACAATGAACGAGGTAGGTAGAATAAAACCATAATACTTATTCTAATTTAACCCAGAGTTGAACGTGGGACGAACACTAAACTTAAACAAATAACTTTAGGTCGACTCTATTGGGATGTCCTGTCTAACGATACGGTCGACAAGTTTATTTGCACTAGTGCTTATTGTCCAACGTAGTTTAAAGACGCTGTGCACATGTGTGTCGGATTACAATCCTGATATCACGGTGTAATAGCAACACAGAATTACTCGTGTTTCCAATTGGAAAACGACTGCTTTTCCGTACAATTTATGTTACGTACAATTTAGGCTTCTAAGTCGACGCCTACAATTCGCTAAGGACGCTATAGCAATGTCAAACAAAATGATTCAATTTAGAATTGTATTATCGTACCTTGGATATTCTTTATGGGGCACAGCTCAGAGCGACTTAAATTAATTTTATATATTCAAATACATTATACGAAAAATTAAAATAAATACCGGCCAAGTGAGTGTCTGACCACACACAATGAAGATTTCCGTAGTTGGGATGAATTTATCCCAAGAACAAACTTAAAATTTACTTTACTTAGCTGTGTAGTTTTCCCTACAACTTCGTTGTAATATATACTACTGCCGTGATTTTATTCTCATAGCCAAAACCAACCATTAAACTACTATACCTACCACAAAACTTATTCATCGCTACAGTTCCATGCAAGCAGGTACGCAGTCGCCTTGCCTACTATTCATTACTATCAATATTCAATTAGCCGTACTCAAACACAGGTGTGTTAGTCAATGAGATATAGCGGCGTGGAACCGTTCGGGTTGTTGTGGTTTAATCTGCCTATATTTACTAATAATGCTTGTCTAAAGTTATTGTATAGACCATATTTTGATTTAGTACACCTTTCATACTATAAAAATATTTTGACAACTGTTAGGCGAAGTAAACTTTGTTACAACATATAGCCCTGGGGATATTCCGTATGAGATATAGTCATCAAATTGCCACTTTCGATCCGGTTCCGTTCTGCATTCGTGTGAACGCATTCACCTATGCTATGTCGAACTTTGCCAATCCAAATGGTGGGGGAATGATGTTATTTTGAAACTCTTAGGTTTTGGGTACCTACCTGTTCCTTATCTTATTGGTTACCAGTTACTGCCCTCGGCATCGCTCGTAAAACTAGCCTACGTGAATCATTATAACATCAGCTATCTGCTAGTGAAAGTCCCGTCAAAATCGATCCAGCCATTTTGGAGATTAGCCGGAACAAACAGAAAGACACAAAACATTTAAAATTGTTTTTGTTATTAGTTTAAGTAAAAATGCTGTTATTTTGACATTACACAAACACTACAATTTTATTTATTATATGCATGTAGGATTAGGGTCTGAAATGAAATACTGTTTCTTGAAATATTTCTTCTTTTTAATTGAATAACTTTCACCTTAATTTTTCACAAATCTGTAATGGATTCTCTTACTCATTCGTTCACTCTCTCTCTGCTCCCCTTTCACTCAATGCTTCGTTCATAAACTCATCACAATCATTCTGTTCGGAAACACTATTATAAAGCTTTCATTTTAACACTTATTTTAATGATAAAATCCTACATGTACAGATGAATGTATTTTTCATCAGTGGTTAAGTACCAGCCGCTCAGGTCGATTCATCAGGTTAAGCTACGCTTGCCGGGGTTAGTCCGTGGATGGGTGACCATCTTTACATTGGAAAGCAATAATCATGTGAGATCCACTTTTATTAATGTAAAGTAGGTGCCTGAAATTGTGCTGAGTATCAAATTAAGTTCCAAGTCTTACGTGTCAAGTTTTGAACGTGTCTAAATTAATGAATACGTTCTGCATCAAACAAGTTGCATGATTGTCAGCATCTATTGATTTTGTTGTAAAGCTGAATCGTGCAAGTAATTCAATATTCCATTCTTACCTACACCTGCGAAGATGTCGACTAAGTAAGGGCGAAGTTTTGTTATTGTTTCCTACATAAACTGCTTGGCTCTTTTGTATTATAAAAAATATTAATCACGCTATTCTTAAAAAAAAAAAAAAAAAAACGCGAGTTACGCGTAACGGTAAACTTTGGAGTTATTGGAACTGGTACCTAATCCTTTTTAGCTAGAACACAATGATTAGTCCTTTATCGAATCATTCTAATATTTTACTTTTTCCTTTGTGATATATTGATAATGTAAGTAGATAGTCTAGATAGTACTTACCTAATATATATACGAGGCAAAATCCATCCCTATGGTGATAAGTCCAACCACTGCTTTTTAAAGATAAATCAAGGTACCCTAAACTAGCCACGCATGATAGTTAATTAGCTATTAGGTGATAATTCGGCACATCGGCAACGAGTGTCACAACACAATAAATGTAGTTTTTGGGAAATCTTTTTTATTTCCTAAATGTCCATTAAAATTTTTAAGATAATAATATATTTAAGAAGATCATTTAATGCTCTATTATATTTTTTATGGAAATTAAAATCTAAAGATATTTTTGACCCGTAAAACTTCGTATTTTTGTGTTATTGTGACTCTTGTTGCCAATGTGCGAATATGTTAGGTACTTACCTACAGTGTAGGAATACGACACGTGCGTATTTAAATTAACGGCAACTTGCTTGCCTTGTTCTAAAAAAAATTTATTCGAAGAAGTTTCTGGCCGGTTTCAATGTTTAAGGTAATTTGTCCCTTTTCATTGATTCTGTAAACATTTTCATACGTGCTTGTAGTTACTCTCCTTGTGAAGATAGCTCGTAAGATGTGGTGATTAGTTGGCACTTCCCGTGACGATACCGAACACCATCTATGTTGACATTAGAGGCACGTGCTTTAGAGATAACACTTTAACAGTCAGCAGTAAGTGCGTTCACAATCTAAACTCACGTGTTTTTTTACCATTCGGATTAACACTTGAAAATAATTTCTGAAACGAAATTAGTAACCTTTCTCGCAGCTTTTTGTAATAGAATTTTCATACCTGTTTCTCCTATTTATTATTAAATTATTTATTTGTTCAGACTACAAATGAGGTCTATTGTGTTTGTAACAATCTTACTTAGCCTATGTTAGTACTTAATAACTAAAACAGATCTTGATCAAATCATCAATCAATCAATTATTTTTAAGAAAATTATTATCTGAAATGTTTGTAATTATTCTGAAGGTAGAGCAGCATCTTAGAATACCAAAATAACAAATGTAGTGTATAATGTAGTATATTTGTTAGGCTTTTAACTATAAAAAAGTAAAACATACAACAATTTTATCGATGTGAAGGTAATATAATAATTATTTCTTTCTTTCTTTTTTAATTTGTATACGTTATATTTTTGTGCCCATTGCCGTTGAGACCATGGGTTGTTGGTGCACTGAGGCCAAGAAGCTCATTAGTGAGATAGGGCACAAGATAAGTGACAAAACGGGTGACTCCCGCTCCGGCTCGTTCTTGGAGCAGAGGTTAGCCATTGCCATCCAGCGTGGCAATGCAGCAAGCGTTTTGGGCACTTTTGCGCCGGGAACAATTAGGGGCGGGTTTTTTGAGTGTGCTTTTATTATGATGTAAATAATGTATGACCTAATTTAATTTATTTACTGTTAAGGGTCGGAAGTCAATTCCTTGGCTATATGGTTGTGTCAATGCTTGACTTAAGAGTTGGTAGATCATCTAATAATATGTGCTGCTGTACAACCATCAAACACTTTAATAAAAAGTTTTTTTGTACTTTGAGAGCAAAATAAATTTATTTTTATTTATTTATTTACCTTTACCGATCACATGGTGAATTTTATCATAATTCAAGTTCAGTACAAGACGTTTACGTTCTCACTTACATTATGACTTAAATTTTCAAATAATTCATTCTATTAACCTATGGCTACCTGGCGGTTCCCACGGAGGCGATCGGCGGCGGCGACTCTCGCGTTCGGCCCTGGTCCAGGCCATGCTATGGAGCGAGAGTGCATAGGAAGCTGTCACCTCTTTCTGCGAAGCAATAATGCTCGCGAACGAGGAGTCGGAACGCGTGAGGGAGAGGCAGTCTGTGCGCCTTCACGCCCCTAGTCGCCGCAGCAGACGTTCTGGGCGTCGAGAATCAATTGCCGATTCCCGGCTACCGTAGGCACGGGCTTGCGGACGGCAAGCATTGGGCAGATCGCCGTCCGGTAACAGGCCCGAGTCGACGGCGCGTTGTGTTCCACGCGCGCCTCAAAGAGATGTCACTTCGAACTGACGGAGTCCGCTAGGATCGATGCCTGCCAGGGTTGCGGGTTTGTCCGAAAGGGATACCGTGGCCCTGACACACAGGCAACTGAAGGAACACGGGTGAGTGTTGGTCGGTAAAAGTCTGTCATGCCCTCCTGCTCTATCCAGAGCGGGAGAAGTTATTTGATAACCACACCAAAAAAAAGGTAGTTCAGCAACTATGATTGCAACGTTACCTAGTTTACCTAAAGATTATAATTTTCTGTTGTTTCCCACGCGCCTCCAAGACTAAATGTCCTCTGTACGGTATCTGATTTCCCATATGTAAGCGATACCATGTATGCTTATGTTGCTATCATTTTTGCGTGAGATTGCGTATCGCCCAGAGCAAATTACGCAGTCTACATAATACACTACGGTATACATACCTACAATGAAAGCATATATAGACGTTTGTATTATTCATGTAATTAGTATATTAATACCTACTATTTAAATACAAATACAATAACCTAATTTTTCGGAAATGTAAAACGTGATAGCTTGCATGAACTCTGTACCTATGTATGTACGTCAATTGTTCGTCACAAAACTATGGAAAATACAAATAACTCGCAGGAAAGTAGTTGGTTACGGTACTGAGTGTAGCTTATGTAGTTGAATCAAACAAGCATTCGAAACAAGAGCTACAAACATTGGTTGATACTGATTATTGTAGGTAATCTATTATTAGCAAAGTCAATCTGAGTAAGCAGCTCTAGTTGTTCCGGATGGACAATTTTACTAGCCTTCGTGCACTTTGTGCTGCATCTCAAGAGCAACGTGACTCCAAACGTAAACAACGTCGTAAGGCAAATGGCGTCGCGCGTGTAAAGTGTGACTACCCGCTTGCCGTGTAATATTACCAACACACCGTTACTACCTTAGAAATATCATCTATAAACAAGTCATCATTTCCAACATATCCAATAAGGTAATTCTGAAGTCTGATGTGATATTCTGATTCCTACTCGTATTATCAAGAGTCAATTTCATTTAAAAAATAATGGAGTAATTAATTTTTTGTTCAGTTTGATAAGGCACTTGAAACTTTTAGGTAGGTTCATCATCATCATTTCAGCCGAAAGACGTCCACTGCTGGACGTAGGCCTCCCCAAGCACCGCCACCTCGACCGGTTCTGTGCTTTCCGCATCCAGCGGATTCCTGCGGCTTTCATAAGGTCATCGGTCCACCTTGTGGGAGGCCTTCCAACGCTACGTCTTCCGGTACGCGGTCGCCACTCCAGAACCTTTCGGCCCCAACGGCCATCTGTTCTGCGCGCAATGTGCCCTGCCCATTGCCACTTAAGTTTGGCAATTCTTCGAGCTATGTCGGTTACCTTGGTTCTCCTGCGGATCTCTTCATTTCTGATTCGATCACGTAGGGAAACTCCAAGCATAGCCCTCTCCATTGCCCTTTGGGTGACTTTTAGCCTTCTAATAAGTCCCATTGTGAGCGACCACGTTTCAGTGCCATATGTCATCACTGGCAACACGCACTGGTCAAAGACCGTCTTCGTTCGTCTCGAGACACTGCGGTATGTGGGACGAGAAGATATTTCGTAGCTTCCCGAACGCTGCCCAGCCGAGGGAGGTAGGTTAAAAGTTTAAAATGCCTTCTCTTTTAAACAGGGACGAGATGCAATGACGAAAGGGTTTTTTCAAAAGGAAAAATATCGAGTTATTCATACACCAACCTATCTAAAGAAAATATTTGAATCTCCCAGTGTTTATGCTGATATCTATTTCTATTGCAACTCTACTTTTCTGTCAAAATTGTTAATCAGTCAACTCGCCCTAGAGATAAGATTATTTAAAATTCGAGTTTTTCCGAAGCGTGACGATTTACTTAGAATTTTGGCAAAAGTCATCTTGCGAAAATCAGTTGCTCCATCCAAAACCAAAAATCAAAGCTGCATTCAATTGTTTCAGTGCCAAGCCAATGCCTGCAATAAGTGCAGACTTTATTTTCATTGTTCTACTACGTCAGTCAATGAACTACGTGCACTTTTGATTTGTGTATTATGATTAAGTTGCACATTGATGGGTGTCAAAAAGCATGCATAAATGGTAATAGATATTATGACTGGTAGTGCGTTGACCCGACTCGGAACTGTAGGTACCTGACGTGACTAACGTTTGAATTAATTTAAAACATGCGTGATTAAAATCCAAACAAATTTGGAAGTACATTATTAATGTAAACATTCATCTCCACAAAGTTCACTGTCCTGAATCGTACCAAGATATTTTTATGAAACGTGTATTTACGAAATAAATTGATGACAGTTTTTGTCTAGAGATCTTCAAAACAATTTGCTTGACCGTCATTCGTGCTATTGAGCAACAGCAACAATATCAAGATGGTACTTTTTTTCTTAAAAGACAAACATGTTTCATGTCATGTACTACTTTTTATTGCATAAGACATAGGAACAAAATTGCAAAACGGCAGAATTAAGTCGGTCGAGTAATGATTCGCGCTGATTTTTATGAAATACTCCGTCAGGATTATTTCTTTGTTTCACTTAGCGACAGAATTAACCGTAGCATTATTTGATGCAGTCGTTCTCAAATGTGCTGTGTTTATTACTACGTGATTTGGGAGGCTTGTGTTAAAGAAGTATTCGTTTCGTGTAACATGAAGTTAAAGAAAACAGTGACATGTTGTATGAGAGGGAATTCCTTTTGTATTAAGTACAGCACCAAAGTTATGCCTCAGGTAATCTTATCTGTTTATCACCTAATATTAATCTTAAGCCTGTATTCTAAAACGATGGTCATTCAATTCTAAAAGATGTCTCACCAATCTCTAGTAGAGTTTATCTAGTTTTAAATGTGGGAGTCATGCTTGTGTATCGTTCTAGAATAAGGTGCCAATCTAAAATATTGCTATTTCTGCTACTAACACTTTACAGACAGAAACAAAAGACAAATTACTAACTATTCAGCTGTCTTACTAGTCTAACTTAATTAAGCAGCACATAAAAACATGTTTTGCATATTTCATCCAAAGATATGAGCAATTTTATGTTACCGATAGCCCAACAGAACGAAGTAGTTTATTTTTAGGTCATATTCGTGCAGGTAAGTACCTACTTCAAACTAAAAATAAATGCAATGTTCCACAGTAAACAATTTTTAAGTTTTCTGGTTTCATTTGGCAACAACAAACGCAGATGTGCGGCGTTGTAATAACAACAGCTAATTAAACACAAAATTTATTCTATTTCAAGTTTAATTTGCGTCACTCATTGTGATATGAGATTCATGAATGGATCGTCATTATACATGAGTTTTCAGGCTCATATAATATGACCAAAATTTTGTACTATGTTCAAATAAGTATAGCTTAAGGCTTCAATGTTCTTTCGATTAGCTCTTTTCTTTATTCTTTAAAATGTTCGGCTTATTCCACAAATCCCCCCTGAAAAATCCCCCTTAGGAGGAAAAGTGGAATATATAAAAAACAGTCTAGAATTCACCCCTGCTTATTTCACTAATCCTCTAGGGAATCCCCCTCAGTGGGGAAAACTGAACCCTAATGTAAAAAAAATCACTTTCAGGGGGTCTTGGAATAAGTTTTTTTTTTCAATTCTAGGTTTCCCCCCTAAGCGGGATTATCAGGGGTGAATTCTAGATTGTTTTTATAGATTCCACTTTTCCTCCTAAGGGGGATTTTCAGGGGGGATTTGTGGAATAAGCCAAATGTTCGTAGTTAAACGCAAACTGTGTTCTGATAATGAATGAAGTCTCTACATTGTTTTCATTGAGAATGAAGATTCCCGCTTTGTTAACTGGCTAATCTTCTGAGATCTCAAAGCATCTTTCACAATACAATGTCCCATCATCACTTGCCAATCCTATGTGATCTGGCGGTTTGCTGCATGAGACTCTATTACTTTAACTTTCAGTCAATATGATGGTTCCCTCAATACTGATATTTCAGTAGGTATATTGTTCTTCTCATCTGTAAAAAAGTCATTTTCAGTTACCTAATGCATTTATTTCCTGAAAACGTGAATAAGTTCAGAAAGCTGACTAGTGTTCTCATGTGTTATATTTTCGTCAATAATGGATACAGCAGTCACAGTTTCAGTGAAATACATCGTATCTGCAAAAT
The DNA here is from genome assembly GCA_947523025.1 of Dryobota labecula. NCBI lineage: Eukaryota > Metazoa > Arthropoda > Insecta > Lepidoptera > Noctuidae > Dryobota > Dryobota labecula. Next base: position 10,335,960 of record OX383292.1, read on the forward strand.
AAATCCAAATGTATCATGTCCCCTTCCACGGACGGCGCCAAGCGGCGACAGTTGTCTCGCCAGCCGTCGCCCCTGTGATGTGTCACTGCTTTCTATTTCCACACAGGCGCCAATGAGTACCACCTATGATGCCCACCTCATCCTTCACGACAAGGAGGACAGCTGAAAATAATAGTCCCCTTATTTTTCTGAACTTTGAGCTGTTTCACGATGCGTTATTAATGCCTTTATATTTATTTTTAACTAGTTTTTGCCCGCGGATCCGTCCGCGTGGATGTCGGTTATCGTGTAAAAAAGTAGCCTATGTCCTTCTCCATATTCTAGGCTATATCTCTGCCTTTTCTGACGATCGGTTCAGCGGACAGACAGGCAGATAGAGTAACTTTCACATTTATAATATTTATAGTACGGGTTACAAATCGCCCTGAATGATTCTTAAGTACCCTACTTCTCCTTTGTCCGTTTGTTCCTTATGCCTCGCACAACGCCGAAGATAAACCGACTTATAAAGCCGCTCAGCAACTAAAGGTAGTCAAAGATCTTATGTGGCAGTGACTTCTTCGTTATTTTATCATTATTAAGACTGGCATTCTGTGTAACTGCTATTTTCATATAACGACTAGAACATTACATTAAAAATATTATTATGTAGAGTCAGAATTTCAGGAAACAGTATGGAAACCTTTGTTATTAACGGTACTTCTTTCCAGAGTTTGGACCCTCAATAGTGTTACTTTGGGCTGAAAGTTACTATTGAAGGTCCAAACTCTGTAGGGCCAGAATGTAGCTTATCCAACCTGATGGACAGAAATAAAAGAAGTCGGGTATGTTACCAATTACATACTCCTCTCTAATCCGGTATGACAACACTGACTGACTACTATAGGACATTCATAATAATATCTTGTTTCTCTTTTATTATAAAACTAAATCCAAATACTAGTGGTATTACCATACAAAGCGTCACTACAGTATTATACGTACTATAACTACATATATGTAACGTATGCCATGCATTATGTTCTATACATACTTACAATTGCCGTGGTTATGTAATATGTAGTGTGAGGCGTGTTATGCCATCGCTCTCTACGCATCCGTTAAACATTAAGGTGCGAGTGAGACAAAGACCAGAGCGGGGGGAGAACCTACGCATGAATTGATAAAAGCAACTGGTGAACGCGACGAAAATTCAGTTTGAAAAGAAACAGCGCGCGGCCTCCCGTACAACGTGGCTCGTAAACAATTGCGGCGAGGTTAAGATGTGACAGCGACATTGTATGAGTGATTCGAATAATATTTTAATGTTGTTTTATAGTGTTTACGATCGAATTTTGAACAAAGTAGCAGTGTAAGAGACAGACCGTCGCGACGTCGGCGGTGACGTGGACGCGTCGCGTCCAAGGGTTAAAAGTTTATTACGACGAAAACCAACTCGAACAAAAACTTTCGTGCCGATCTTAATGCGTACCGTACAATATTGTAATCATAAAGTGTTACTATAGACTCACTTTTACGGTAAAACACGTGATCATCGAAAATTCTGGAAAACAAAAGAAATTTTTTTTCTTACGTATTACTCTTTTTGGGTAGTGTTTGCTCGTCCCGGATTTAGTGTTTTTGGCCAAATTATGGTTGTGACGAAAATCGATAACATGGCCTCTTATTCCACATACACGGGAAAACCGAAAATATTCTTTCCGAAGAAGGTAAGCCACTCACTCCACTATACTTATAAAGCGACTCTAAGTTAACATTCAACGACATGGTAACAGATAACACAATACGATATAAACAAACACCTTATTGACTTAACAGTAATTTTATGCTTAAGTAACTAAAGTCAATGAAGATCAAAGAGATAATGTTGTACCTGTATTTCCAATTAGATGAATATCGTACCATTATCTATAAAGTGTTAAACAATCAGTAGTGGTTTCAAGAATAGTTCAAATTCATTTCAAAAAACTAGATAGTAAAAAACCTAACCTTACCATTTTAATATCTATATAGTCTTTAATTCTTTAGGTTAAAACACCACTAAAACAGACTGTGTATTAATGCGACAAAATTAAATAGGAAACAATTGTAAAGACAAGCAGGTGAATGCTGGAAGCAAATTAAAACACTTGGTGATTATAATTACAAGATGAGAATTATATAAATAACTGTAGTTTCAAGTTAGAATTTACATAAACATTGCACAAAATGTTTGTATAATAAGCTAGTTGTTATCTGGACATAAATTTGCACCGGATGTAGATAAATTAAGTAAAAAATAAGAAGTTGTTTTCTTCTTAGCATTCGTACGCTATGAAACTGTATTTTTTTCTGTAGAAGATAGATTAATTAAGCTAGACCCAGAAAAGGCTCTGCTGCTTTATCTTCATGAATTAATCCACATGGTTGAAAACAGCATTATCTTAACCACGTAGGAACAATTTCCATGGCAATACAAAGAAATTAACTGTGCACACAGATATTTATCATCATGTGAATGATAATGTTTCACGTAACCTATGATTCAGTTAAAGTGTAAGCCGTTCCACTTAGGCGACCTACTTCAGAAATATTCACATTTTGGCCTTGGCTGGATTCTCAGTAATGGCAGCAGGCCATTGTTGGTTTTGTTGAGTTTACCAGAAATACCACTATTCATCACATGAACAATAATCATGCTAATACTTTACATGAACTCACAGAATTCAAGTCTCTACATGTGTGAAAAAAATTAAAGTAAACATTTGCGAATTTCCTGTTCTAAATTAAGGTTTCTTAATTTTCTCTTCGCTCTTGTTCACACGCAGCATCCGCGTACGTTCGAGATACTGGTTATTACACAAGGTCCCCTGTGCAATATCGGTGACCTACAAATGCACTGAGTCGTCAGATTGAACTCAGAGTCAGCGCTGTTAAGGACTAAAATTCTTCCATCGCGCAAGCAGGTCAAAGGGTAAAACTGTTCCCACATCTGGACAAATTTGTGGGGCAAATGAATGTAAGCCTTGTTGTTGTAATGACAAGAAATTAAATCGTTATTAAATGTTGTTTCCTTTTATATGACCGCCCGTCTCTGATAAGAGTCAACTGCGCATTCACAACAGACCTCAGACTTTATGGTTATACATTAACTGCAGTCTCGCCGTGTATGGCACAAAATTATAATTGATTGCCTTCTATATAGGCCACGGTTGTCATTGTCAACTGGAGATAGGAATCAAAGGACGCTATAATTAAAATATTAAAGTTAATTTAACCTATCTCAGGTGTTTCGAGTACGTGTCTATACTAGTTTCACGTTCATCAATACCAATCTCGGGGATAACAAAGACGATTGTTTCCAAACGGAGGTTATTAATAACAGTAATTACAAAAGATTCTCGACTTTGTAAAATCATGTCATGAATTTATTTACTAGGAATAAAGTGTCTGTAAAAGCTTATTATTAGTTATTCTTCCAAAAGTAAAGACAAGTAGGTGTAACAGCAATTACCCATCAATAATTAAATGAAATTTTGGCCATGTAATTAATCCTTTCCAAAATTGGATTTTGAAATAAAAACGGCGGTCGGGTTTAAGGTTTTATGATGATTCAATAAAACCTGTTTTGTGTATTTTACCAAACATACATAAGAACCTACTCACTTGGATTTTTGAATACTTTACTGATGATTGATGCATCAAGAATATAATTTAACCCCTCTTCGAAGACAAATGTCCCTTCCCCGTATTTTGTTGCAAAAACTTAACTTTTTGTTGCACCATAACTGGGTGTTCCGGTGAATGAAGAGTCCCAGTGCATTCCCCGCGCACCATAATGGGCGTGAACACAATGAAGGGAATGCAGTCCGGGATCTGTAAGGGTACAAATATGTAGTAAGGAATGTGCGGACTATCTTCCTGGCTTTTCTTGTAGTTTATTTGTTTTAGGAAGTTTTTGTCTCGCAAGAAAAAGTCAGTTTTTCATACTGTAACGGGGTGCACACGACATTATTACGGATTTCGTTTTATCACATCGATTTGTCATCGCTGTGTGGGCAGAATAATTGCTTTATAAATGATAATAACAGACAAAGTCTATTTCCAGCTAAGCAGTATTAATGTATTACTTCCTGCGTAAGAAAATGTAATCGGTGTCATTTGTGCGGCAATCGTAATTTTCCGGCAGGCTGTAATTCCTGTCTTTGTATGGGCATAAAGTGCTACAATATTAAAATTTACAGAATACAGGCTAAGTACCTATTTAACAAAAGAAGGATGATGGTTTCGATTTGATCAAAAGTGATTGCATTCAACAAGTGAACTTTCCTCGGAGGAAGCGACGGTGGGCGCCAAAAATAGCGTTTCCGCCGAACACAGAGCTCTCTTAAGTAGGAAGTCGACTACACTCGACGGTCCACTTTTCCGGCCGCCTACAGCTGTCTCGACGCTTATTGAGTTTACAACGCACTTATGAGCTGCAATGTGCCTACGCATTGTCTCTTAAGCTGAATTAAATTGCTCATACTTTGAAATCATTGCCCATTAAGGGATTCATTCAGACAGTTCCAAAGAAATGCGAACCTGATACGAAGTTGACGAGTTGTTCAGTTGCAACAGGTTACAATATTTTAACAAATTAGCTCAGTTCATTTCTGCAATAACTGGATGCTTCTGATAGTTCAAAAAGCGCTACTTCATTCAGCCTCTTGAGTACCGATCATGGGTTTTACAAAATATAAACAAAAAAATACATGTAATACGCTAAGAGCATGTAGATTCATTCAGACAGTTCCAAAGAAATGCGAACCTGATACGAAGATGATGAGTTGTTGAGTTGCAACAGGTTACAATATTTTAACAAATTAGCTCAGCTCATTTCTGCAATAACTGGATACTTCTGATAGTTCAAAAAGCGCTACTTCATTCAGCCTCTTGAGTACCGAACATGGGTTTTACAGAATATAAACAAAAAAATATATGTAATACGCTAAGAGCATGTAGGTAGAATATTTATCGCAAAATTAAACGGAACACTGCGCTTGCGTGGGTCGAAGATATGTATAAAACCATATAAAGAACTACGCAACGGTGATGCATAATTTTCCGTAGAATTTAAATGATTATGGTTTGAATTTTTTATCCTGTTTTTTGGCATATACACTGCACACTTTAAAGTATTTGTTCCCTACATAGCGATTATTTGAAGTCAAACCTTATAACATGAAAAGTTTCAAGAATCAAGGGATCGTTCAGTAAACTTTTCAGACGTCAGAATAAAGAACAAAAATTATCATTTCTAAAACACATACATTAAATTGTATGTTACTATACTATATGTAAGAGACGTAACAAATTACGGCTATGTGCGGGTTGTTTGTCTCTAAAATGATACAATTTTTTTTATTTAATCAACGCGTAAAGGTGACACCTACAATTAGTGCAAATTATGACATTACAAAAACAAACTCGACAGTTGCTGTAAATAGAACGGTAACTAAGACTCCTTTTTGATCCCACGACACAGGAAATCCTAGTGTGGGGTCCCTGGGGCCCAGGGAATTTGTAAAAATCTGGCACTTAAGGCTTATATATACACGAAATATTTTAAGAGAAACATCTATAGGTGGTAAAAAAGCCATAGCAGCAAAACATTTTTTTTTTATCTAAGTGTTTTATATTTTTACATAATTATTATAACTTTAAAATTGCTTGAGGCACATTGCAAAAAACCATTACATACTTTTTTTGAATTCTATGAATGACCCACCCGGACGCGGCGACAGTGGCGGCACGAGCGCGGTGCCTTTTGATAATTAATTAATCATCATATCAAGTAATTTTAAATTATTTAATTTTTTAAATTTAACACTCAGATTAAAAAAAAAACCGTTTCTATGGCTTCTTTACCACCTAGGTGTATCTCTTAAAATATTTCGTGTTTGAATAGATAGATACATCCTATAAATAACCTGTTACTAGTTTTTTTTAAATATTGTACCGTGTTTTTTTCTGAACTGAATAAAGTTTTTATTATTATTATTTTATTTAATATTGTACAAGATAATTATTATGAACATACTTTACTAGCAGGTATAAATCGAACTCTCAACCATACCTAAGTAGGTACTTTCTTTTCTGGTTACCTGTCTCGGATTTATTAAACGGGAGTTAATTAATTAACTAGTGTTTCAATTAGTAGCATTTCGTAGAAAAGTTTTCTTTCCCATCCTTAATTCATCTATAGTTTATTCCTGAATTATGGATGAACTTTCCAACATTAATACGTCATGCTGTTGGACTACCTTCTTGAAATATCAATAACGGTACTGGACAATAACTCCAGTGTGTATTATATAAATCGAAAATCTGATATAATATATGCATAGTTATATACGACATCTCAAGTATATAAACATTAGCAGGTAAACGAACTATGAATCACCGATTCAGAAATATTTTGATGAGTCACAAGACACGACAGATGAGCGAATGCACTTACTCCTGATATCGGTAGCTAATCCATTAGACAATAGAATTTATATGTTTATGTTATATTTATGGAATGCAACGTCAGACAAGGATAGTGCAACAATACTTGCTAGTATCCAGTTAAATCGCTAGGGCATAAGTATAACAATACCTTGACATCCTAGTACTTGTTCGCCATCGGCAGCAGGATATCTATGCACAAAAAATATAACAAGTTTCCTTTCCAACAAAAAAATTGGTGCTGAAAACTGCTTCATTACGTATCATACAATTATAAAGAAAAGACTCATCATGTCATGGCAAAGAGAATAGATTTTTCAAAAATCTAATGATGCCGTTTTAGTTTTCATCATATTATGATAGTGATGATGGTGGCCCCGAGACTACAAATACAAAAAAAAAAAAATCTCAATTTCCAAGTTTTGATTTATAAATTACTCTCCATTTCCAAGTTTTAATTTCGCCATCCACGTACACTTAGAAAATTGGCTCTGAAAATCTATCGATAGATATAGCCACCAAACGTTATATTCCGTAGGTTGAAGCTATACCATACCCATTCAAAACTTTGCCAAAATAACGGGAAGGGAGATAGTAATCCCTAGGGGGCTATACAAAAAAGTTATAACGCGCAACTTTCCCTCGCAAGGGATAACCCTCGAGAAGGGTGGTAGCAAGCTGGGCATAAATTTGATTTACATGCTTTAGTGTTATGTTATAAAAGTTATTTAGGAAGGAAACTGTAACGTGTTATTATTTGACGCAATTCTAATATAATGTACCGTAGTGTTTAATTTTATAATTTTTCATCCAAGGCAGCAACAGATTAAGTATCTTCAAAGACGTTTCCTTTTTTCACGTCATCGTCATCAAAGGTGTTGTTGAATATTAGATAAGTATTTGTATTGTTGTTTACTATTTTTATTTTCATTTTCATATTTGTTTCAGGTACGTTCGGAAGAGTCCCTTCTTTCCCCGGAAAAGTCAAAGAGTTCACGATGGGTATGTTTTGCTTTGTAATTATTAGGTGGCGGGTAATATAGAAGCTAATGTTGTATTTTTATTAAATATTACTTCAAACATGTTGAATTCGGTATGTAAAATAGAATTTACATATTAATTGCCTGGCTCAACAAACCAACAACTGTTCGTATAAAAATAACAATATTACAATACGAAATACTGTTGTTGATAGCAAGTCTCTTTGATGCATGCCCGCATTTATTATTGCCCAGTACGAAATCACTATGAAACCTACCGAAAGTGATGAAACCTTGAGAATACGTAGCAACAAGGGTAATCTTGTACTTCTAAGTTATTTATAATCGTTTGAAAACGTGTTACGTCTTTAGCGAGTCGTTCTAATCTGCTAAGTATATCAACTAAACAAGTTTTTGTTCGGTGGGATCGGTGAGTAACATATTATTCGCGAAACATACCTCCGTAACATATTGTGGCCGCTGCGTCACTAAGCAAACACATGTGGAGCTCGCGCCCGCCACGCCACAAAGGCCGTATATTTTACATATTATAAGTAAACATGGATTTAAAAAAAACTTGAAGCGTACACTGGTGTTAAATGGTTCAAGAAGCCCTTGCGACACCGACCGTTTAAAACTTATTTTTTTAAAGCCCTCGCCGTGTTCTTCTTTATTGCCTGGTAAATTGGTTACTGCCTTCACCTTATGGCTGCAACTTATGGTTATTTTTACGAAAAGAATGCGTCCTTCATCAATGCAATCCTTCTTTTCATTTTAATAGTTTCCCTCATTATAGAAAGTTAATTAAGAAACGAAGTTCAGTAAGTACCTCAATTAGTTATGGTGATTTGATAAAAAAAAAATTGGTTTAAGTAAAAGTTTGCTTATATTATATATAGTAACATAATTGCATGGCCATACTAACACAAAAGCCTATAAGTAGGTAATAAAAGTAAAGTTATTATGCTTTTATAAAGTTGACGGTCTATTGAACTCATATTTCGCAAAAACTAACAAAATATGATTATTTATTTAGCTAACGATATGTTAACCTCGTTATATGGAAACTCAATGAATAACTAAAAGATAATAATTTCATAAGTTTCCTAAGAATGAGTGCATGTCGTAACGCGATATAATCAACATCCGTTTGTTTCCACTAATACGATTCTTCCTTATTCTAGATAATTATCTGGTCTTATAATACCTCAGACCGTAAATCAAGTGCTGTTACTTCGTTATGTCAACAAGTTGTCTTATAAGCGAAGCTGATATAGGATTAACTTTGCGCGTAGAGTGACATTCTAGGCTCTTTTCCTATCGTTTCTTTACTACCTGTAGTTGTAAGTCAGGCTGATACTCCTTGTGTGTATATTGTAACCAAAACAAGTACAAAGAAGTGAAATCGTACTTATAAAGATATAATGGATTTTTAAGTAGGGGAGTAACAACGAAACGATGAATGGATTGTATGAGATGATATGGCTAGAATCGGGGTGAATTCGGAGATGACGGTTGTTAGAGTTGTGGAAGAAGAAGACATGCTGCACCGACGCCCAATAAATTGGGATAAGTGCAGAAGAAAGATGAATTGATGATGCTCTATAAAATATTTAAGAGGTAGTACATAAAATTCGTAAACTCACGCCTTCTTTCCATGGGGGGTAGGCAGAAACTATAGAAGAAGAAGAAAGAGAAGAGAAAGAACAAAGATAAGAATTAAGAGAAATTAATTATGTAAATAAGTTTTAATCTCTTAATATATGGCACGATAAGGACATGGAAACAGACGTACTGACTGTACCTACTTGATTTAGGCGGAACGAACTTCCAAAATACTTAGGTATTAACACAATAATAATCTAAACCAATATTTGGAGTTTCCTAAATTCTTGCTTATCATATTAGGTATCATTACGATGATGCCATAGAGCGTTACATTATTATCAATGATTGTATGACTTCATCTAGCATTTTTTTGTGAAATACTTAGTAGAAATATTTATACTTTATCATCATCGACCAACCAAACTACATTATGACTCATGTGTGCTTTTAAATGGAGATAGGTATTTTATCACCAATGGAATTTGTAGTAGGTATACCTAATCATTGGAATGCTAAATTAAGTAGATATACCTAGGCAAATAAATAAACAAACATATGGTTCCGTGTTATACAATTATACTAAGATAAGATAAGGAGTCAATAAAGCTGAGTGCGTTACTTAATTTTAAATAAGTTAAATTATCTAACTTAGATAAAAGAAAAAGCTATTATGATTTGATGTAATTGCGTGAATCCGATTTGAATTCATACACGAAAAGCTTTCCAATAGCGCTAATATTCGTGAAAGTCCCACAAAGGCGAACAGGATGTACTGTGAGTCATAGTGGTTGTAATCGGCGCGCGCGCAGGTAACATCTACAATACATAAGTGCCGTAATAACAATATGTATGTAGAGTGATAAGCGGCCACGTGAAACACTGATGACTCAGCGACTGACTTCGAACTTCATTATATGTCAATCGTATAATTAATGCGGAAGGAATTAAATATCGCTCCCATCGAAACAACCCTATTTGATTTTGAAGTTTCTGACCTAGAAGACTAGTAGGCTGGCAATGAACTTTACTGTCATATGAAGAGTTTTGCTATAGAGCTATGTAGCTGCCAAAATTGTATTAACAATTTATCTTGAAAGATTATCTTATCAAGGTTCACAGGTTTTTCTTAAACGTAGATATGTTATATTTGGATACGACCAAATGAAAATTTGTTTGTTTTTTTACAGCGGTATAACGAATCCTTTTCATGATAACGATAAAAATATTGGTATCATTTCATACAATCTTCAAAGCACAATTTCTAAATTATGAATTTTATAATACATTTTCATGTTTCTGTTATTCAATGCACGTAATGTACATGGACTTTAACTGATAACTGTCACTGGTAGGTATTTATTTTATTAATAAATATTTTCATACTGTAATAATAAATATATATTAAATACCCATGAATTCTATTTTTTCTCAAACAAATGACTGCTAAGGCTGATGATGTTTTTTTTTTTACGTAAATTCCTTGTTTAGTGAATGAATATTCGTCACCGCTGCAAATTAAACATGTGTAACATTAGCGTTCGTCATATTATTATCATATTGTAAGAGATCGTAATATATTTTTCACGCCTTCATTGACAATAAAGAAGTTCTCGTAAATAGTGCCTAAGCCGTGAGCGTGACCACTAAACAAAAATCATTTATGAATGAAACTACTCATACTGTTTAGTCATATATCTGTGAAACAGTTACTTATGTTCTACGTAGAACTTCATAATACTTGATATGAGTCAAGCAGTATCCAATAATGTAGGTGTTGTTTTCTCATATTTATTCCATTAAATCGTCAAGTACTAATAGTCATTATATGTGGACAACCCAAGATGTGGAACATTTAAAAAGCGAAATAAAACGATTTCACTGCGAGTCAAATTTTTTAAAGAGATAAATGTTATAACGCACTATTGTCTACAATTCTTTTTCATTTCTCCTTTCGTCTGCTGGAAGAAATTTCTTAAGAAATAAGCAGTACCTTTGTACTGAAATTATAATGATGTTGTATCTCTATGTATTTAACTGTGTGTACATAAATAATAAAATAAATAAATAAATATAATCTTACTACAAGTATGGAAGAAAAATACATGTTGCGTCAACCCCAAATAAATTGGGATAAGGGCAGGACAATGATGATATATGAAAATCTTATTACAAGTTCTCTTTGTTCTCAAATATGATCTTTTCTTGGTAAGAGACTTTTTGCTTACAAAATTAGGTAAGCAAGTATTTTCTCCGAATCGAGAAAACTAATAATAGTTTACTCAAGTCATACTACTTGATAAAAATGGAAGGCGCTTTATTTTCCACTGTCACAGTCTCTAAGCCAACTTTAGCCAACGTACTGCTGAAACATTTTAGCTTTTACAGTTCATTGTCATTTAAGATTTTGCTCTACATTTAGCGTTTATACGTACCTAAAGCTGCTCTTATATACCTATTTGTACTTATTTTATTAGGAACCATAAATTTTGCTAATTAACAATCAAACGCTATCCTAAGTAAATATTAAGTCAGTATTTATGGTAGTCGGACTAAACCGCAATTTTAAAATACCTAATCCTAATAAATGAATAAGGCATGGTTACTCACGAATTTAGTAAACATTTAATTTGCTACAGTGGGCTGAGACGAATCAGGTATATGTATAGGCTTAACGATTTGGTTGGATTATGTATGATTCATACGTTTATTACCTTTAAGAAATTGTGTTGACGGAATCGGAAATTATTTTGAAGAAATACTTTGGCTAAGGTTGAAGAAAAAAAATAATCATCTATAGTTGTCAATAATTTTAATAAGTTGATGTTATTATTTGGACCAGAATCACACAAATAGAGCTCTTTGAACCCTAATAGCTGGTAGCATACGAGTAATACAACTAGCTACAAATTTTAAGGTTAAAGCAATAAGGTGAGTTTATCTCAAGTAAGTACGGCGTGGGAGCAAAATGAAGGCAAAGAGCACCTAAATTGATGTTATTTCGATAGACTGAAATTATCGCTTAATGAAAGACATTAAACCCCATTTAAGGTAATAGCGATTCAGTTTATTGATTCCATTTAAATGGACATTGCCATAATAAATTATTGTCTGTCATCATCAAATAGATGAAATCGATATTTGAAAGGAAATCAGATAAATAATATTCGCTTAATTGTCTGTGCCGATGATTCGCTGTGCGAGTATCTCGCTGACATTGAAAGGTCGTTGACTTATTACGGCGGACGACAGAAGTGGCTGGGTCTCCCTTCCCTTGCCGAGCTTTTTTATAACATAATCCATTGTACGTATGTTATAATTCAGAAGCGTGTTAAATTACATTCCAGTTGATTCCAGCACGCAACAATAACCTAAAAATTTGATTGCTGCCAAAAATGTTTCAAATTTCCAGATATGGTTTCCTCATGTTAGCGGTTAGTTACCTACCTATGCAATTTATCATTGTATTTTCCTTTACATATTTTGTCTCAATTTCATTTTACTGTCAAACAACTCTGACGTTTGGTAGCACTGAACTGATGTCGAAGTGTTTTCAGTTTTTTGCTTAAGAGACTGTTGTTTGATCTCTTCAATAAGGGCAGGAGACATTGATAAGATCCAAGTTTCTCATCAAAGTTATCCGTGAAGCGGATGCAAAGGTCCGTGGGTGGAGCCCCTCTACCCCGCGCCTCGCTCGACTCGCCCATTCTAATTAGCCCATTGTGGTCGCCAGTTAAAGTTTGCGGCCGGCCGGCCGGCAGTCACGCCGGAGCCGCCGCCACAGTGACACGTACGGTCGTATTCAGTTCGTATACACGACACGCGACTGTGATGACGATAAGTGATCGACAGTGCTCTCCGTTGATAAAGACTAACTTTATCTCGTTTCGGTTCTACCATTATGTGAATCTAACTGTCAAACATTTAAGACAACTTTATTAAAGTGTTAGTTGTTGGCGCAGTACAAGGTAAAGCCATTATGATCTACTCGTATTCTGTTAAAACTGGGACCATTGTACGACTATCAGCGGATACAACAAATCCATGACCGAAGTAGGTATGCACTTAGTTTGTACTGATTGTTTCGCTAAATTACTTGTGCAGTTACAAGTATTTCTTTATGCTTAAAGAAAAAATGCATATAAATTACTTCTAATTAGCCAGAATACATTAAAATCTTGATTGGTTGTTAAGAGAGGTAAATTGATTATGCATAAACATATCTATGGTATATATACTTGGCTATTAAAATATATGGTACGTAGGCATTTAATAAAACCTGTCTTATTTGAGTAAATCTTTGGACTCGTTAGCTAACAACGTGGACTTCATTGCAATTGCACTGGATTTAAATATTTGTAAATAATATATCTTGAGGTTCAGAGTACATCACTGTTAGTATTTTATCTAAAATTCTTAGTAGAACTGTTATACCTATAATTCTATCGAAATACAATACACAATGCACTTCGTTAATTCTATAACCGTTAAGTTTTAAAGGCACTATCGGAATTAGATGACTGATTATATTCTGCTTACATTTAGCTCAGGTATGCATACAAATTGCATGCAAAGTCATAATGTTTATTATGTAATAAAGCTCTCTTGTTTTCCCTATCATGCCACATATAAAATGATTGTGCATGCCAACCTGACCTTCGGTAATAATGCTCCTTGATCGGCATGCAACGGTCACTGCAATGTGCTGCATCTGGCATTAGCCAGAACATTAAGGTGCATTATAAATGGACGGTCAACCGTGCATAGGAACTTGACGTCAATATAACAAGCCACAAGATGCAATTTCGAAGTACTACGCAGCGGGAGTGGCGAGAAAATAAAATCAATTTCAAAATGCAGAATAGTTAACCGTGAAAGCTGTTCTCAGAAGTAAGCACTGTACACTGACGTGATGGGCATAGACATTGCAGTATTATTTTCCTGCTCATTAATTTCAATTTATGTCGTGTACCTATTGACTTTTGTTTGTTTCACGACTGCCCTGCGTTTTGCTTATCTTTAATGTTTACGAGGATAGCGCAATACGTTTCTTTAAGACAGCTGCGAATCTGTTTATATTGTTTATGAACGTAATGAGTAGTACTATATTATCCGAAACGTCAAGATGGTCGGTAGTTCAAATTAAAATATTTAAAAAAGTCTATAGTAGAAGTATTTTAGATGTGTGTCCAAACTAAATGAATTACCTAAACATTCAATATGAATAACTACCTAGCAGTAAAATAAACTCCACTAACGTAGCTTAACTAAGCTTAAAGTATGCGACAATATCATAGCTATTGTAAGTTTGCAATCAATCTTGTACAATTAAGCTATCGCATACTTCTTGTTTAGTTTGTTTAACCTTCTGACATTTTCGAAATATAATAATTAGAATAACATGTAAGTTGACAATGAATAGGTTATTTTCAAAGTGCAGTCAAATCTGCCGGTCGATTCTGTAAAAATCTCACCGTGAAAACTTAGGTGAAGTGATCGAAGCGAAGCGAAGTGAACTGTCATTCCATCTGAGACTAGGGATCGACACTATTGACAGCTCATTAATTCAAGCTTACTTCGCGTTTAGGATGCTGGTGGGGCTGCCCCGCTTCTGTAGTGCGTCGGGGATGCTCGCAGATGCGCATGTGGATTGTTTTTACGCAACAATGCGTAAAAGGTGCGCTTCCTGGGGCATTACCAACAGTATCTTAGGCATGATTACCAGTCGCCTGGACTGTGTTTATGTGGGTCGCTGCTGTGCAATTACTCATGGTTTGTCTCAGCAGTGCTCCGCCGTTATTTTTTGTGTTTTTTTGTTTTACTAACATAGTCATAAGTTTTACTAACAGCTTTTGAGTCATGGATACTCGAATAAAGAGAAATTCTATTCTATTCTATTTCACCTAGGTTTTCACGGTGAGATTTCTACAGAATAGTACTACTGTATTCAGTTACCATTCTGTCTCTATGGATTTTAATGATAGATAAGTACCTACTTTAGAATGACAAGGAAAAATATTTACTTTAATAATATACAAAAAATAAAACCTGTTTGAGCATAGGTAATCAGCCTATAATGTTCCCACTGCTGGGACACAGGCCTTCTCTCAGTGAGAGGGAGTGGGCTGTTATTCACCACGCGGGCCCGGTGCGGATTCGTAAATGTCACATGTCTTCGATTTTTTGGTTCTTGGACATGCCGGTTTCCTCAAGATGTTTTTTTTTCCTTCACTGTTTTGAGAGCAGTGGTGATAAAAAAAATTACAATATGGCTTAAAAACACAGTCTTAATTAAAACGATAATCGACTTAAAAATAACATTACTAAGCTGTACGACATGACAGTTTTTACAGTAGGTACTTAATTCTATAACATAAATCAGCATAATAAGAGATGGATATTACGGGAGTATACCCTATCCTACCCTTTATTATTTACGTTATAACCATAACAAAAGCAACAACAATGCTTTTTATCTCACGAAAGCTATGAGAAAGTCATCTACGTAGACTACGAGACTATGATAGCGGCAATGCACGCTTCGCGTATGGAAAGGAATGCTTGTTTTCTGTATGAATACTCAATCAATCAATCAATAAATACCTACATGAATGAAGTCCAAAATATTCATCGGGTTAGATTCGAAGTTGGAAGCTGACCCTAACCGAGTGAGTAGTTAAAAAGTTCAGTCTGGTGAAATCCAAATCATAAATCTAATTTATAAACTATGTGAATAATCGTAGAATTTCGACCACCTTAACACGTGCAATTGCTTCTACTCTTCATCATTTTAGCCGAAAGACGTCCACTGCTGGACATAGGCCTTCGCCAAGCACCACCACTTCGACCGGTTCTGTGCTTCCCGCATCCAGCGGATTCCTGCACCCTTCACAAGCTCCACCTTATGGAAGGCCTTCTAATGCCTCACGTCGCCACGCGTCGTCTCGCGTCTTCCGGTACGCGGTCACCACTCCAGAATTTTTCGGTCCGAACGGACATCTGTACTGCGAGCAGTGTACCCTGCCCATTGCCACTTAAGTTTGGCAATTCTTCAAGCTATGTCGGTTACATTGGTTCTCCTGCGGATCTCTTCATTTCTGATTCGATCACAATCAAAGCACAGCCCTCTCCACTGACTTTTAGCCTTCTAAAAAGGCCCATTGTGAGCGACCACGTTTCAGTGCCATAGGTAACACGCACTGGTCAAAGACTTTCGTCTTGAGACTGCCGTATGTAGACGAGAAGATATTGCGTAGCTTCCCGAACGCTACCCAGCCGAGTCGGATTCGACGATTAACCTCTTTCTTGAAGTTGGACAGTTTGTCCTAGGTAAACATACTCGTCCACAACTTCGAGTGTAGCGTCTCCGATCTTGATGAGAGTGGGTGTTACATGGGCATTTGCCATGATCTTTGTCTTGTCCATGTTCATTCTAAGACCCACTCTTTCGGAAGCTCTGCTGAGGTCATCGAACATTGTACCGAGGTCTTCCATAGTCTCAGCCATGACAACTATATCGTCGGCAAACTGAAGGTGAGTGATGTACTCGCCATTGATGTTGATGTAAACCCCTTTCCAGTCCAGAACCTTGAAGACATCCTCCAGTGCAGCGATGAACAGTTTCGGAGAGATAACATCTCCCTGCCTCACACCTCGCTGCTGAAGGTTAGGTTTCGAGGTCTGTTCCTGGAGTCGAACTGACATAGTGGCGTTTTTGTACAGACACTTCAGCACCTCGATCTACCGATAGTCGATCTGGCACCATTGAAGAGAACTGTCAATAATAATGAACAGTATTTTTATGTAGGAGTACCTACTATACGAGATATTTTATTGGGCTCCAAAGCTTGCTTCTTGTTGACCAGCCCAGTGTAGGGGTGGGTAATTATGGCCTACCTGCAAAATTTCCTCAGTCACAATTAGGGCTTAAAAAAATATGAATTACCTAATAACGTATTTGTGCATGTATTTTGTCACAATTAGCAAACAATTTGGTACAAGTTTTAACAAGTTGCTTACTTTGTAGATAAGTACAATATACATATAAATATAAACAACAACAACATATATAAATACATTATATTGATATTTATCTTTATTTACCAATCGTAAAAGCTCTGCATTACATACGAGTTTTAGTAATCACCTAAACGTTATCCTTGTCAACACGCATGAAAACTAATTTATAAATGGTTTGTAGTAGTTTAATAACAATGTGTTGCTTGTATCATATCCTGTGACGCTAAATTGACACTTCAAATCAGTGATCTAATTGCGTAACAGATACCTACATAGAGAAACGTTAAATGATGTATCTCTGGAACTGTGACGACATTTCTGCGAAATATGAGTCATTCGCGGACCACGATTGACCTGTTGTATATACTTTAGTTGAATAGTCCCTTTTTTGCATTAACATTACTCATCGAGACGCGCGGAGCTGGCGACACTTACGCTCATAATCAATGCAAATACGTAATAACTATGACATAACATAGATGAAAAAAGCCGCAAATATTTTTTTATATCTTTTCTTATTGTCAAGAGCAGGCCCAAACAGTAATAAAAAAAACTTAAAAATCTTGGCTATGATCTTATTTTTAGATAACAATTTACACAAATTATAATATCTTTATCAGCTATCTAAGAAGAACATAGCGGTCCTAAAGCTAATGATTTTTTTCTTCAAAGATTCACCTTACTTACTAATTATCCAAATTTTGATAGAGTATTTGGTTGGTTGGTATTGTAAATAACAAGTAGCTGTAAGATGTTATGATGACGCCGCGCCGGCCGGCGTGGCCATGACATCAGCACTGTCCGCGTCAGCGCGCGTCATCCGATGCGAATCTCGAACAGTTTCTCTGCATGATAGGTTAATCATCGCGGTGTCACACAGCCAATCAACAACGTTATCATTATTTAAATCTTGTGTTTATGCGAATGATAAATTAGAATAGCGTTTATAAACGGCAGATGACGTTACAATTCTAATAGGTAATTCTTATGTTACGCAATCTGAGGATACCTGAGTTAATAAGACAACCACAAACAGATCTACAGTACTTAATGATGATGTTTGGAAACTTTTGATTTATTAATCCATATAAGGGTATTGAAAATCTCTTGATCAAATATCCATTGTTGAGTACGAATTGTTGACTAATATATTTTGACACCGTAGGCATAACCAAACAATCTACGGCACGGATGTATCGTAGGCGGCCCAATCAATATGCGTCGAGCATGTCTTTGCGTTCGACAATCAGACTCGTGAGCTGAGTTTCTGATTAATAGCGTTGCCCTCTTACCGGACTATCCGATGACTCACGCATTGATAATACATTACACCGTCAATGAGTCCTTTGACCTTATTCAACGGGTTCAATAAGTGCAGTAGATGTGTCCTTGTGCTGAATTCGCTGTAGTTACTATGTTCCAAGAACAACAATACAGTTGGCCTACGATGGTAATAAAACAATCTGTAATCATTAGGCACACTAAACCTACACCTTTTAGTATCGGTTTTAAAAGAATCGACATTAACTGTCTGCTCCTGATATAATAATGAGAGGATAATGAGTTGCTGACCACAGAGACATATTTTCTCGCTTTAAAAAATATTGATACGATACTCCTTGACCGTTAACTTACACTCTATAAAATTAACGGAACCTTATCAAATTATTAACCAAAGCTTTCTTTGTTACAGATACCAGAGTTTACACTCGATGGGAGCAATAGTATAAAACAGAACGGCAGCGCCAAGGACTTGGTTTCCGTCATGGAAAACATGAAGAAAGGCAATCTCATGTCTCGACAAAATCAGAGTCTTAACACCCAGGTTACTAGCTCTTCGTCACAACAGGTTAGTTTTTTTTTAACTTTTCGTAAAGGTACTTTTTTTGTCCTCATATGGGCTTTAATAAGTATTTAAATGGCAGAATAGTCCACAACCAAAACCATCGTTGTAGAGATTTGTTAGTAGCGATTGCAGACAGCCCAACAGATGAACATTCGAAATTTTCAAGGTCCCATAAAGTCACTAATGGCAAGCGATTAGAAACGTTCAATAGGAACTCCTAGCCAGGCTCTATATCGGGAGCTGATGTTAGCCGATTAATACAGGTGTTTTTTAGGATATATAATTACTTTAAACTATAAGAAAACAGTATAATAATTAAATATTACAGTGACTTCTCGTAATCTACTTTATCGCCGGGATTACTGTTAAATCAAACGCTAGAATCCCAGTATAAACAATAATAACTAGGTACTTATTGTTCTATTCATACGAGATAATGATTTCGCATTATCACTTGTGGTTGGAGTTGCCTACTCTATTTCTGTAGAGATAACATGACCCTATGACCTACATTACGGTAAAGCTATTCAGTTAAGGATTTTCACATTACAAGCCAAATTTTTTTAATGCACGAATAACACATATCCATGACAGATAGTACAAAAATGAATGATGCATATCCCTGTGAACTGTGAAGAAGATTTAAATAAATATAACGATGAGGACATATTGACCTTTGCTGATCAGCATAATTATTGAGAGAATTAAACAGCACCCTAATTGCGTAACACATTGTCAATCACAATCTGAATGATTTTGAAAGATATTGCTAACCCATTGCTTAAAATTTTCGAAAAATTGTCTGCTAAGAAACAAGTAACGCAATGAATGTTGTTGAACTGTCAAAATCAAAGTCATTGCTACTGTGTGTTACGCAATTACCCCTCAGATCAAGTAAAAGGACTGTGAAACAAAAATGTGCGATTTACAAGATTAGATAGAAAACATATTTGGGAGTTTAGGAAAAGAAGCAATGATTTGGTTATGGTGAATAAGTACATTATTTTGATCTTTTTTTAATTTTTTTATTCTACTATGAGTTTGCTCTTGACTTTAGTGTAGGTCTGGATGACAGAGACAAAGTCTACGATGGAGTGAGCTTACCCAGAAGAAGCCTGCTCACTCTCACTTTGAATAGATTAGGGTTGTATGCGTTCGGAAACACAGACGCAGGCAGAGAGTTCCACTCCTTTGCTGTGCGCATTATAAAAAACGTTTGAAAACGCTTAGTGCGAGTTGGTGGAATATCAACTAGGTAGGGGTGGTAACTTGCAGTGCGTCTAGATGTCCGATGGTAGAAGGGGGCCGGTGGAATGAGGTATCTAATAAATAAGTTGCTTTTTAGCCATCTGAATGACAAAATATATAGGGTGTATCTATTCAAACACGAACTATTTTAAGAGATACACCTACAGGTGGTAAAGAAGCCATGGAAACGTTTTTTTTTTTTTTAACCTGTGTATATTATTTAAATAATTAAAAATTACTTGATAATTATGATGATTAATTATCAAAATTTACCGCGCTCGTGCCGCCACCGTCGCCGCGTCCGGGCGGGTCATTCATAGAATAAATAAAATTTTGGAAAATGCAATTCCTTTGAAAAATGTCTCAAGCAATTTAAAAATTATACCTAATCATTATGTAAAAATATAAAACACTCAAATATTTTTTTTTTTCGCTGCTGTCTTTTTTACCACCTATAGATGGTCCTCTTAAAATATTTCGCGTATGAACAGATACACCTTATATATATATATACTCGTATATCTTCTATATATATATAAAAATCAATTGCCATGCGTTAGTCTCGCAAAAACTCTAGAGTGACTCGACCGATTGTGATGAAACTTTGATAAGTTGTTGTATGCGCACCGGAGAAGGAACCTAACAAAAATAAATAAATCAAAAAGACACTGCAACGCATTCCAGGCATAAGCTAGTCTATACATAAATCAATTGCGGTGCGTTAGGGCGGGGGCACACGATGCGTTGCGGCGCCGCACCGCAAAGATTTCACCGTATCAGTGGGCACACAAGCGGTGCGGCGCCACAACGTTGTTATGTCGCAGCGGCGCCGTAGCAGCGTTGGACAGTCTGTTAATAAAAATGGATCGTAAAAGACGTCTGTTGTTGGCCCTACTATTACGCCACCGCCGAAATCGGCGTAGAAGCGTACGACGATACTGGATCAGTCCCTTTATTGCACTAAGGAACAGTGATAGACAGTTTTTCCTCCAGTAATATAAAGAGTTGCTGTTTTACAATTTCTTTCGAATGAGTGTGTTAAGTTTCGAATGTTTATTGAAATCTTTAGAACCACATATCGATACCTTAATTCGCAAGGTGGCTAACTCCTTAACAGTAAATTTTACAAGGACATTAAAAAAAAAATATTTCAAAATTATCCCGATTTTTTTTTTTTTGAAAATGCTATTGGTAAATAATAAGTTAATACGAAGTTTTTTTTTTTTTTGTTGTAAATATGCAGTTTTACACTTTAATGTTTTTATTATACAACCTGATTTAGGAGTTATCCGTTCTACCGCTTGGCCGTTTTGCAAATTAAGGTATCGATATACAACTGAGCGGTGCCGCTCCGACGTCGCAACGCATTCACCCCTCCCCGTCTCGTCTCGGTGGTTGCAAGTCCGGTGCGGCGCCGGAGCGCATCGTGTGACATGCCACAGATATTTCTATGTAAGACGACGCAGCGACACCGCTCCGGCGCCGCAACGCATCGTGTGCCCCCGCTCTTAGACCTTGTCCAGAAAGGGCGAATACGCCGCGAATCGTTTCATACGCGCGTTGGCGAGTGAATTGTGTGGACGCAATGTACCTATTGATGACCAATGACCGACCAGTACGTCATCAATACATTGCGTCCACAAGTATCGCGCGAATTTAAAATACGCGCGTAAATCGCGTGCGCTTTGCCAGACTCTCGATTCGCGCGTGATAAGCGCGGGTTGCGCGCGAGTAAGATACTACAGACTCCTTTTTGCGTCCAGGTTACACGCGAACTTCAGAGCGAGTGCACGTATCAAGAGAAATAGAGCGGCAAAATTTTGATACGGAATACGCACGTTGGTACGCTCCTTCTGGATGCAACATATATATGCTTCTGGATCCAGTGAACTTCTGTTCACTGGATCCAGAAGGGGGGTGGATTTGCCACATCGCCACGCTTGGTTGGCGGGTTGGCGATCGCAGTATGGTATTAAAAATGCATAGAGAACGCTGCTGCCCATTCTCTAGTAAGTCCCTCAGTCGCCTTTTACGACACCCACACGGGAGGAAATGGGGTGGTGATATTCTTTACGTCCGGCACCACTGGATAATCTAGCATCTTTATAATTCCTAACAAGAAAAAAAAATAGAAATATTTTATGGTAGGAATAAATTTCAGGAACACAAATTCAGGTTTAAATATAGATTGTGAGTTATATTAGCCCCGGCCTCGGTTTATAAAACAGTGTATGTTTATTTTGAATTCGCCCAACGCGAGATACGGTGAAAATAAAATTTTAACGCAAATGCGACTCCGCTTTGCCCGCGAGATGTATCTATTGTCGGCACTAATGACGACGAGGTCGTCAGAATGCATAATTATTTCGAAACTATACAAAATTAGTATGCCTTTGTTTCGGAATAAGCAGAAATAAAATAAATGGCCTGATTATGATACTTTACGCTAGAACATGTTAAAGATAATTTAGTCCAAATACAGATGTAGACAACGATGGGAATGACTGACATTTCAGAGCGTGTGGAACGAATAAAAAAAAAACCGACAAAATTACAGTCTGATCGGATATCAGCTGCGAGTGAACATGAACTGACATGGACTGTAGACTGGCTCAGTGCCAAAGAGACATCGTGTAACGTAGGACGACAAGCTACGATGTTTTACAACCCGCCCTAAGGGCCTCCTGTCATATTATATCAGAGCTATGTCGCAAATGTCACTAAATAGACACGTCAAGTTCGTAAATCAGTGACATATCAAGAATTCGACACTAGTTCGTAACGCATTGACACTGCAATGCCCTAGCTTATCTTGTACATTCTAGTAAGCAACCATTCACTGAATTATTAAATAATATGTGGCCTTTCTATTAACTTATAGCACACTTGAGGCTATCCTGTATAAGCTATAATATAGGATATAGACACATTAACATAAATACCCGACAAAGTTAAACCGGTGATATTCAACTTAGTGATACAACTAAGTGTTCTGCTAAGCAGATTTTTATCACGGATCACTAAAAATGTACTCGCCACTGAATTAACACGACCTCCCACGCAATTAAAGGCAAACTTCGCTAACTGGTCTATAACATTCGGAGTATCAAGTAGGTACGCTCGAGGTTCAAGGGCATGATTTGTTGCATCCCGCCCGCCCACACGCGCTGAATCATTTTTTAGCTTCGCAATCACAGTATTCAATGCCAAAATATGGTACTATAATAAGTCCACTAATATAGGACAACGATTTGTAAGCTATTTCTAGTACTTTTTATGGATCGCTACCACAAATTTTATGTATTAGGTCAAATAATAGATACGTATTAAAATATTGCCCATTACGGGTATTATATACCCTATAGAGTTTAGGACAGCTAACAATAAACTATCAATGTATGATGGGCCGAGTTTTCATACGTGTGCTAATTTTAAAATGCCCCTGTTATTTCTGTATTTCTATTTTGTATAGCCCTGGCTTTATTTACTTCGTTCGTGTAGGTGCGCCAAGACGTGTGACGCCCAAACTAACAATCTCCTCTAGCATTGGCACTGAACTCCTCTGCAGTCCTAGTCTAGATAACGAGTCGTAAGGAACAATACGCAAGATTGTGCCTCCTTACTATTTCTCAATTGCAAATCTGAATCACAGTGTTGAAATTCTCTAGTAAAAGGTTGATATTTAGTACTTTTAGAATATACATAATTAACCGGTGCCCGAAGACCATTTTCTCAATCATAAATGTATTATTTTTACAGATGGTGTCAAGTACGACTTCAAGCAGCGCCTCATCGAGCCAAAGGTTGCAAAGTTCATCGCAGCGACTCGCGCACATGGCCAACACTGAAAGGAAAGCGAGCTCTATGAAGTCCGACCTTACTGAACTCAAAAGCTCTATTTCTGAGATGAAGACGCTAAGTAACACCGCAGCGAAAAATTTTGGCCAAAGGTTAGTCAGCTTGCATCAAAATAATATTTAGAAAGAATTATTTTTACACTTTTACTTATATAAGAAAATCCATAACGTGCCAATATTTGTTTCATGTTCGGTCAATAAGTGTTAACACAGACAGTTTCCTGAGAACATTAAAGATACTTTTGCCATTACCCACGAACCTGTACGAGCGAGCTCACCTGAGCGACCTTGGCTTTCGTCCAATTCCCACCCGCTGTTTCTGTACTCTATGTTTTCAGTACCACGCCGACAAACAATAGCAACACTACAGTTTCCGCGCAACCCTTTTTGTGCTCTCGCACCGCGGACACTGGCTATATAAAGTGAAGAAAATATTGTTTTGATTGCATTGCCACATTTTTTTTAAATTATCATCCTATTTCCAGATTAAGAAGCTCAATGGAGAACATAGTGGATCAGGATGACTTAGGCGATCGAAACTTGCCCGTCATTCGAGATCTCAGTGAAATGGATGACATGGGCGATATGAGTGACATAGGTGAGCTCTCCGGTGAAGGCCCGCTAGTAACTTTTCCGGAATCTGACACGCCACCTCCTATAACAGAGAAACCATCTCTACTCTCTGGCAATAGTGCTGTTGTTGGATCAAGTGCAGCGAATGAACTAAAATACAGTGCAGCGCGTATGACTTCTGCTAGTTCTACTCGAGTCGTCTCTGATGGATATAGTGCATCTAGGTCCGCATCCAACAGTACAAAAACACGTCGACTACAACATGGTGATATGCAATACGCGGAACGCAGCGCAGCTAGTGCATCACACCGATTGCTGCAGGCCGAGGGTCTAACTGCAGAACAAAACGCAGCATCCCTTCAAGTAAGTAAACTATTTTCAAAAAACCTGTGAATACCACCGGTTATATTACAATACATCGTATATTTTTTTATAATGCAAATATAGTTAAACATTTAAAGTATGACAACCAAACCAACCAATCAAAGGTGAATAAATACATAGTTTTCAAAACATAGTCATGTCAGGCGACTACCACATTCGGCCGTCTAGGAATATCGTCTGCGGAGCCGAAAAGGCGCGTCGAAGGACGTGACCTCGCGTGAATGCGACCGATCGATATCACAGAGAACCGCCTCCACCACGACGAAGCGCGCAGTATAGTGGGATTCCTTGCTTCGATAACATCCAACATGTGAATGTTTTTAAAATCACGCGATATTTTTGTTGCGTACCATGGTTGCACGAGTTATCGCATGGACTGGCAGGATACTGCGACGCGGAGGATCGCCTGGAGCGGTGAGCTCATTTATCTGCAGGCGCTTATCGCCGCAGTAACTGAACCATGCTTCTCTCAGTCAGTGCCTGAACGTCGTGCGCGCGAGCACACGCGGAAGTCAATTATTGCGCGTGCGCGCAGGAGTACTCGAATAGACGGTTTTAAATATAGAATCAGAATGTCTGCGGGAGGGGGGTCCGCCCCGTGGCCGGTACACCGCGGCGTCCTAGCGCGCTTTCATCCGCAGCCACAAAATCCTCTGGTGAGAGTACATTTCCTCGGAAATTTTCTCAAACGACCTTCAAAACACGTGACGTGTGTACACAAACTTCAAAACTCATAGAAAACGCACGAATTTCATACGTTTGGCCTCTATCCAAGAGGAATTATTAGTACGTACAATCCGAGCAGTGACGTGGACCGCTGTCCAATATAAAAGTAGTTTTCATATTCCGGGGCGAACGTGTCGCAATTTTATTCAAAAAACAATTATGTCTTCAAAACGACGCTCAAGACCCAAATTGCGTATCGCTATTGCCGTAACTATCAAATATTTACTTTGTGAATCATGTGTTGTTTATACAAGTTTGTTGGTGATTTTAGTGATAACACCAGTGTCTTCTCAAACGTGCAATCAAAACTAAAGATTTTTATTTTTCGTCTTAATTAAACCCTATCAAAAACCAGTGCTAGAGAAAGTTAAAGATTTTCACATAAAATAACATTAAAATGTGTATTCCAGGAGCAAAGATCGTTGAAAGCAGGTGAAGTTACAGCACAGGAAGCAAATAACATGACAACTTCGAGTTCAAGACTACAGACAGAGGCCTTCAGTGCAGAGAAAATGGCGATGGCTTCAGCACAAGCACGTCAAACAGTTACCTCGAGCGGGATGTTTAGTCACAAGGAGCACTCCAGCGTTGCTCACTCTAATATGACGATTTCTAGCAAAAACTTTCACATTTCCTCTCAGGTATGTTATTATTTTATTGATAATGGTGCCGATTCCCTTGTTCACACTAAATTTAAGTTCAGTGCATCTTTTTCTTTCTATTTCATTAAGAAAAAGACAGTAGATAAATTTTGGTTTAGTCCTGTCAAATTAATCAGCGCCTGTCACTCCATACAAGTTTAGACGTGATTAAAAACTTGCAGACTAAAATTACGTCAATTTACGTCAAGCGCTGATTAATTTGACAGGACTAAACTAAAATTTATCTACTGTCCTTTTCTTAATGAAATAGAAAGAAAAAGATGCACTGAACTTAAATTTAGTTTAGTTTGTGAACAAGGGAATCTGCACCATTGTGCTTATTTAAATTCTTAATACATCTTCCATTACATGCTATCTTCAACTGGGTACACTTTTTATCTGTTATTATTAGTACCTAAATATTTTAAATGAAAACATGTTGTGATACTGCTTGAACAAAAAATAAGGCGCATAATATCGTAAGTTTTTTCCCGTGCGTCAATTTATTAACAAGGGTTCTATTATTCACTGTCAAACCAGTAAGGGTTACCCTTACTGGTTTGATTATTAAAATTATTGATGAGCGTGAACGATTAGCCCTATTCAATAAATAATCATGATTTCAGGTACCGAATGTAAATAAATGTTATAATGTCATTAATTTGGTGTTTCAGATGAGTCAATTACTAAATGGAACAATTAAACCGGGAGATGAAGATCTTACAAATCTAACTTTTGAAGATTTGGATAAGCTTAATGCAAATTCTAACCAAAAAGATGTCGAAATGGCGATCCAAAAATATTCATCTAGAATGAACGCGTTTATTGCATCCATAAAGAATAACCAAATGGATATGAAAAATGCATCAATGCATTTCAACAAACTGAATGAAATGTTACGAAGAGCGTGGGCAGTGCCAACTTACGGTCATGAACTGGGATATTCCCTGTGTAACACACTAAGAGAATCCGGAGGACTTGACATACTTATGGGCAATTGTTTGGAGTATAATAATCCCGAATTACAATTCTCTTCTGCAAAACTGCTTGAGCAATGTCTTACGACTGAAAATAGAGCCCATGTGGTAGAAAATGGTCTTGAAAAAGTTGTCAACGTCGCTTGCTCTTGTACAAAACACGCAAATTCAGTTGATCATTCAAGAATAGGTACAGGGATATTGGAACACCTATTTAAACACAGTGAAAGCACGTGTGGCGATGTTATTAAATTAGGAGGATTAGACGCAGTCTTGTTTGAGTGTAGGAAAAATGATGTGGAAACACTCAGGCATTGCGCAACAGCACTCGCTAATCTGTCTTTGTACGGTGGAGCCGAAAATCAGGAAGCAATGATTAAGAGAAAAGTACCGATGTGGCTATTCCCTTTAGCTTTCCATAATGATGATAACATTAAGTACTATGCTTGCTTAGCTATCGCCGTTTTAGTTGCGAATAAAGAAATAGAAGCCGCCGTCCTTAAATCTGGCACCTTAGATTTAGTAGAACCATTTGTAACTTCCCACAACCCATCTGAATTCGCCCGATCAAATCTCGCACACGCTCACGGCCAAAGCAAGAACTGGCTAAAAAGATTAGTGCCGGTGTTGAGTTCGAAAAGAGAAGAAGCCAGAAATCTAGCAGCCTTCCATTTTTGCATGGAGGCTGGAATAAAAAAACAACAGGGAAACACAGAAATATTTAGAGAGATTGGGGCAATAGAATCGTTGAAAAAGGTGGCTAGTTGTCCGAATGCTGTTGCATCTAAATATGCTGCACAAGCTTTGCGACTGATAGGTGAAGAAGTGCCACATAAATTATCGCAGCAAGTTCCACTTTGGTCTATAGAAGATGTTCGGGAATGGGTAAAGCAGATAGGTTTCACAGAATATGCGACAAACTTTTACGACAGTAGAGTTGATGGAGATTTGTTACTACAAATAAGTGAAGAAAACCTCAAAGAAGATATTGGTTTGCAAAATGGAATCAAACGTAAAAGGTATTTATTTTACTACGGTACCAGCTAAAGGCTCAAACCTATCCAGAAATTGTTGAGTCCAAATTTTAACTGTGATTTACTTATTACAGATTCACTAGAGAACTCCAGCAACTAAAGAAAATGGCAGATTACACTTCTCGAGACACAAGTAGTCTAAACGACTTTCTACAATGTATAGGACCCGAATACACTATTTATACGTATTCAATGTTAAATGCTGGCGTTGACAAGGAATCTATTCGAGGACTAAGTGATGAGCAATTAGAGAATGAGTGTCGAATTGTGAATAGTATACATAGGTTAAGAATTTTAAATGCTATTAGAGGTATGTACATTTTATCAATATTATAGTTTTATAAATATTCAACAAGTTATGTCGTACGATGTCAAATGATCAAATCAGATATCCACTACCCTAGTAGCATTTTTTGTTGGCATTTAGTTGTTCCACTTACCTCAAATTAATTAGTAAAAATTAATTAGTGGCCCAACTAAATGCCAACAAAAAATGCTACTAGGGTATTCTACCTGAGTAACCCAATTATTGGTTTGGGTAGCAACTGCCATTTGATTTCACTCGAATTTCAACACTGTGACTGCAAAAAACTCGTTTTTATCATTTAGCTTATATCTTTGTAAAGCAAGTTGACATAAAGTAACAATTAACAAACAACCACACCACTAATAAATACGTTATTTACAATGGGTTAGTACAATAAATGATAATTACGTTTTCAGCATACGAGTGCAGTTTGCTAAGTAAGGGTGAAGAAAATATGGAGAAGAACTTGGATGTATTTGTTAGTTACCGGAGGTCTAATGGATCGCAACTGGCTAGTTTGCTCAAAGTCCATCTTCAGCTACGAGGATTTACAGTGTTTATAGATGTGGAACGGCTAGAGGCTGGGAAGTTTGATAACAATCTTCTGCAGAGCATACGGCAGGCAAAACACTTTTTGCTGGTTCTTACGCCAAACGCACTCGACAGGTGTAAAAAAGACACTGATAGAAAAGACTGGGTTCATAGAGTAAGTACTAACCTCTGCCTCGTTTTTTATTTTTAAAGTTGTACATATCAGTAGCTTGAATCAATCATATATTTAGTATTCATAATTTTAACCTACCTACTTACCCAAATTGATTGATTCACACACATATTTTGAAGTGTACAGAAATGTATCAAGATTTTAATCAATATGTGTTTTACAGGAGATAGTGGCAGCGTTGCAATCACAGTGCAATATTGTACCAATTATCGACAACTTTGAATGGCCGAAAGCTGAAGAGCTTCCCGAGGATATGCGTGCAGTTTGCCACTTCAATGGTGTAAGATGGATACACGATTATCAGGACGCATGTGTTGATAAGCTGGAAAGGTACCTATAGTTTTTTTATGCACTGTATAATACTTGATAAGAATTATTTTTTTATTTAAATATTATTGTTGCTCCATCTAAAATGATGCAATATCAAATCAAATCCGTACTTTCCCAATTCTTACGAATCAACTAAAACTTTCCAGCTTCCTCCGAGGAAAATCAAATCTCGCTAATCGGCTTGACGGACAACTGAGAGGTCGTGGGGACACGCAAACGCCCGGAACTGCCACCATTGGCCGAGGACCGCCGAACTACCAACGTATGGCCTCCTGCGAAAGCAGAGGAAGTGATAAAGCAGATTGACTAGAGCCGCCCATACACACACTGCCGCCTGTTAGGTATGTTATTCTGTATTATTTGAAATTTTAAACCCGTACTGACCAGACAAAAACAAAACGTCTAACGTCTTTTATAATGCGCACGGCAAAGGAGTGGAACTCTCTGCCTGCGTCTGTTTCCGAACGCATACAACCCTAATCTATTCAAAGTGAGAGTGAACAGGCTTCTTCTGGGTAAGCTCACTCCATCGTAGACTTTGTCTGTCTCCCAGACCTAGACTAGATTCAAGAGCAAACCAATAGTAAAAAAAAAGTTACGAACTATAGTTTTTATCTTTAAGAAATGCTGCGAACAAAGCTGTGGAAAAAGTTTATCCAATATTATTGGGTATATTTACACGGCATGCAAGTGTCAGTATAATTACGAACTGAAAGGAAGCTTCGCTATTTACAACTATCGAATTCACCGCAACACAGAATTGAAATGTTTGCTTATTTTTTCCAGACCACGAAGAAATCGCCAATCCTCCTTGGGAAAAACTTTATTAGCCTCCTCACAAAGCTGCGAGCAATTACCTACTAGTTGTAATACTTCTAAGAACACATCTCCTGAAAAATCACTTTATAGTCTACCTGAAATGTTATCTGAGAGTAGTGATAACATAGACTGTCACGAAATAGAAAAAACTTCACGTAGATGCCGTAGCTGCGAAGGCATTTTAGAAGCCGAGGAACAAATGCACACACAACTATCTTTGCCCACGCCTTTAGAAGCTGCCACACAAACGAAGAGGAAAAGAAATTTCATGGACAGATGCGTGAACAAAGTGAGACTGTGCTGATTGTTATTGGTGTAACGGTTGTTTATGAATACATAGGCAAGCGAACATGCTGCAGAGTGTGTATGATCGGTGAATGCAATATTGGACTTTAATTACATATTTATGTGAATCTAATTTTAAAGTACAAACATGTGCAGAATGTGTATATATTTTGTGTATGGCTATAATTTAAAGATTCAATGTGTGTGTCAACACATTGCTATTGGTAATCTAATAAGATCGTAATCTCAATGAGTGCTTGTGAATTATTTTATACTGCTGTTATACGAGAAGTTATCACCACCCTGCAATGTTTCAAGAGCATTGCACGAGGTGGCGATATGATTGGTTAAATAGGACTGTTTGCTATCGGAGTAGTATGGCAAATTGCTTATCTGACCCTGGTAATATTTTATTATCTCTCTATCCCTTCACTCTCTCTATATAGATGTTACAATGAATTTATGTCCTATTTTATTTAAAAATTAGTATCTTGCCAATGAAGTATTTGTAAAAAGCAAAATATTACGAAATTATAATTCACATTATGTGATAGCTTAGATCTTCTGTAATATATAAAATATTTAAATGAATTCTCTCGAAAATATCGATATGTTGCTAGTATGTACCTAATTCATTTCCGCATGAAATATTTTCCTAAGTAATGTTATTACTTGAACCTGTACAAAATTTTACTTTAGATGTAGATTTTATTTTAGTCATTTTTATGAGTTAACCTTAATATAAATCATTGTACTCCGTCAAACCTTGTATTTATATACTAGCCTAGTTCTAACCACGAAATAAATGGCATTATTAAAATACTGGATTCCATCATTTCATTCCAAGAGACTGAATGGGCACAAATAGACCGCTTATAAATAGAATTAATACTGTACGAGTACCGACCTGTGACTCATTTTGTCACACCCACCATCACAAACTCTATCGCTGATTACATAGTAGGCATATCGACTTGTTGGTCTGCCCGAAAAACTATAGGGAGTATTATAGGAGGTATGGGTGGACATTGTCGCGAAGCGAAGACAAGACATATCCTAACAAGGCCACCTAAATATTTCCTTCAGCTTCCAGATAAAATCGACACCGATCAGCGCATACTACAATGTATTTATCTATACTAATAAAGAGTTGAAATTTGTTTGTATGTAAGGGGTAATCTCTGAAACTCCTAAACGGATTCTGAAAATTATTTCACTAATATGTAGGTGCTTTATCCTAGATTGCTATAGGCTATAATTTATCTTTATATCATGTTATTAGCAGAGCTATCACAATTTTTGCAACCTAAAACAGAATTATTTGTATACGATGCCTAAACAGTTGCATATACCTAACTGAAAACAATGTATGGCAATCTGGTCCGCCATAAATTTATCCTACAAAAAAGTCAGCGTTTCTAATTTTATATTTTAGCAGATACAGGAAAACCGAGAATGTATGTTTAAAAAAGACCATTATCAACATAATTACGTTTGGATGATTATTTAAACAAGAAAATATTAATCCTAATCAAAATAAATTATTTTATGACCACAAGGACATCATGGAGATAAGACAATATGTCAATTGGTTGTATAGTTTTGGAGATAACATAATTACTTAAACGCAAAATGTTACGCTTAAACATGATTGTGTGGACGTTTTTTTTTTATTCGTTTACCCATCGATGACATTGCGCAAATGACGTCAATAATTCTGAAGAGTTCGTTTTGTTGGTTTGTTTGTTTTTTTGTACGCGCTAATCTCACTCAGATTTAAAAAAATATTTTTACATTTGATAGCCCAATTTTTGAGGAAGGTTTATAGTCTATTTAACATCACGCTACGACCCTAAGGAGCCAAGCAAAAAGAAAAAAGTCAACAAGCGCGGGCGGGCGATGCGACGCGACGCGGTAGGTCGGGGGTCAAAGGCGGCCGCCCAACAAGAATCGAGCATTCCCGAGAAAAACCGAACTGTGCATGGCTATGTCAACGGGGTACCATCCCGCGCGGCTCAGACGCTTGTTTATATTGGTATTAAATGTCTTAAGACTTCCACGCGAACGAGGTCGCGGGCGCTAGTACTTAATAATAGGTCTTTACCTATGAAATTGCCGTTCTGCCGTACTGGCTATTTCAAGTCCAATTTTTTTTTTCTTTTTGCTAAGAATTCTAAATTCAAATTATTTTTATTTTTTAAATATGGTATTATTTTTTGAAAATTAGTCATTTGTTTAATGGTTAGCGTTCTGTTTTCATCTCATTTGTACGGTTTTCGTTATCATGGATACCTACGTTAAAAATTCGAGTGATTATGGAGTATGAGTACCTACCGTCGTGGCAGCAAAGCGGCAGAAGCGGCACATAAACGACATAGATACGGAGCGAACAATACTAACGATCGCACCACCCGTTATTGGTTTTCCCGCTTCCATTCTGGAAATTTCCACCTAAGAAATGAAACCCGTGGTCGACCGAAAACTTTAGTCGACAATGACGAATTAAAGGCGATTGAGGAAGCTGATGATTCTCAATCTACAGCTGAATTAGCAGCAGCTTTCGATGTTAGCATGAAAACAATATTGGCCCATTTGCGTCGAATTGGCAAGGTAAAAAAGCTTGACAAATGGGTGCCCCACGATTTGAATGATCGCCAGCGCGAAGCACGCGTCGAGTTGAGTCTTACACTGCTCAACAGGCACACAAACGAAGGCATATTGGATATTGAATCGCATTGTTACTAGCGACGATAAATGGATTCTGTTCGACAATCGCAAGCGCTCAGCAAGTTGGTCAGATCCTGGTTCAGCACCTAAACAATGCCCCCCCCCCCCCCCCCCCCCCCAAACGAAAACTGACCCCTAAAAAAGTGATGGTCACTGTTTGGTGGTCTAGCGCCGGTGTCATTCATCACAGCTTCTTACCAAACGGGATAAGCATTACTGCAGATGTGTACTGTGAAGAACTGAACATAATGATGGAGAAGCTCGCACATCTCCAACCGGCTTTGGTCAATCGTTCGGCTCCGCTGCTCCTGCACGACAACGCGCAACCTCATACTGCACAGCAGACGGTCTCCAAGTTACAAGAGCTGGGGTTGGAAGTTCTCCGTCATCCACCGTACTCACCAGACCTTGCCCCTACAGACTTCTACTTTTTCCAGAATTTGGATAACTTATTGGCGGGGAAAAAAATTCAATACCTTCTTCAAAAAGGGCATCAATAAGCTACCACTACGTTCGCAAAATTGCATTGATTACATGGGTAATTACTTTGATTAATAAAAATAATAAATATAGAGAAACAAGGGCGTTAACTTATTTCATGGAAAACCGCAAATCCATAGGTTTAAGACCTAATATTATAAATGTAAAAGTAACTCTGTCTGTCTGTCTGTATATTACGTTTTCACGCCTAAACCGCTGAACCGATCGTCATGAAATTTGGCAGAGATATAGTCTGGGATATGGAGAAGGACATAGGCTACTTTTTACGCGATAACCGACATCCACGCGGGCGAAGCCGCGGGCAAAAGCTAGTAGTAGGTTATAAGTTTGTGGGACGACAAACTACACAAAACCGAGAAACCTCTTCCGGATAAAAGATACTAATATTTATATTGCATAACAACACGCCTTGTTCCCCCGAAGGGTTAGGCAGAGGTGTACCCATAGTAGGAACACCCACATTTCGGCTATGCTCAAGTCCCATGTAATAGGGGGCGAGCCTATTGCCATCAACCGGGCACAAATCCAGACATCCAGGCTGCTACTAAGAAATTCCTAATGGAAAAACCCAATAACACTGGCCGACCTGGGAATCGAACGCAGGACCTCATGCTCAGCAGTAGCGCCTGCGACCACTAAACCAACGAGGCAGTCAAATGTATAATATTTATGTGTAGAATGTTTATATTGCATCCCTATAGGAAGCTGAGGAAAGGGGGCTTTGGGTGCTTCACCTCGCTTCTAGGCACTATTTCTATCGCGTAACTCTTATACCTGCGGCGCGCGGCAGTCCTACTGGATTGGCCTAGTGAAATGGGCCCGCCGCGTACTTGTAGCTTCTTACCTAAACTGCAGACTGTTCCATCTGTATTAATCTGTATCTCCGTTGAGATTGGCTGCCGCTCCATGACCAAAATTCGGTCGGGAAAGGTTATGATTGAATTATTATATGGTAAAAACAATGCCTTTCGAGTTATCCTACAAGCACTGTAAAATCATAGCTTTCAGTTTTACATTCCTGAGTCTTGAAACCTCTAACCATAATGCAATTCAGCTAACAATCAAGGGTACAATAAGTTTATTCAATAAAATATAGTTAAAAAAACATTACTGCTATAATCATAATGTAATATATTAAACAAAACTTATCTATGAAATACAATTTATGTGTTTGAAGGTTGTACTGGTTGCACAGCAGCACATAATAGATGATCTACCAACTCCCAAACTAAGGCCCGTATTACAGAACGTCACTCAATACTCAAGCATTACTTAAAACTAGTTTCAACCAATCAAATGGCTAGAATCTAGTCTTAAGTAATGTTTGAGTATTGAGTGACATTCTGTAATACGGGCCTAAGTCTAGCTTGTATTTTGGGAGTTAGTGGTTATATGGGAAGTGTCAGGGTAGCCCGCGAAATTCAAATTTTCTCACGATTTTTGCAATTTGCAGCTCATTGTCTGGGTTTATGTTATGTTGAAGTATGATACACGACTGTAACAAATCGCTGCTTTGCATGAATAACCGCACAATCCAAAAACACACGTTTTACAAGGTAGCTATTTGAAAATTAAACAATAATTTACCATAACTTTTCATGTATTTGATCAATAGAAGAATAAATAGAATGTATAAATCGAAAGGGCATTAATCAATGTTTAATTAAATAAGAGATATTTTGCATTTGGCTGTGTTATAAACCAGTATTTTCAACATTTTGGTTTGTGCGGGTATTCATACAAAGCAGCAAAATATGTATTTACAGAAATATAATCATTAGAATCAGTAATACAACTCCTTCAGTTCGTATAATCTGATTGAATGACTATTTCATGAAATTATGACTTTTAGGATTATACTAACCTAATTAATTATTCTAATGATCATAATTCTGTAAATACATCTTTGTTACGGTTGCATATCATACTTAAATCAACACACACCCCGACAATGAGCTGCAAATTCCAAAAATCATAAGAAAATTTGAATTTCGTGAGCTACCTTAGCATTTGCCACTTAAGATGAAGGACTTACAGAGACACAACCATGTACACTACACAGTAAATAAAAATGAAAATTTCGAAGAAATATTGATTGAGAAATATATTACAGTATCTACATTATCAAAAACAACAAATTAAAAAATAAATAAATAAATAAAAATATACTTTCATATTGACAATATCGATGGTCATACGTTGACAACTCGTAACCCACATTTTTTATGCATTATGAGTTATAAATTTGGCACTTAATTTAAAAAAACAAAATTATGTACTTATCTCCTTTTGTGAAAAAATGTGGGTTACGAGTTGTCAACGTATGACCATCGATATTATACTTAGTTAAATTAAAAGCTTCTCAATTTGAGCATTATCTAAAGTTTGAAACTAATTACTTAGTTTATGTTTTTATATACTAACATTACATATATAATTTTATATCTACAAGTTATACCTACAGACTTCTAAAAAGGATGTCAAGTTAATTGGAAATGCAAAAAAAAAATACAACTTAAGTAAAATGATTTGAAGCGACAAGTGCTTCAATTCGCTTCGCTTCTAATAATAGTACAATCTAATATTGTGGTATTGTTGCTTATAAACTAAACTATCATGGTTTATGAATCGGTTGAAGAACACTGAATGAGGCAAAACAAAAGTTTTATTGTTATCACGTCTCGGGTTTAGGGTCCCGCAAAGTGTTAACTTGGATGGAGAATGAACACTCATTACAACCAAGAAGAACATTTGAGAAAACCTCGTCACTAATTTCACACACATAAGTACCACCACACCTGCATGGATAGGTATAATATCCTTCACTGTTCATTTCCATGTCCGTTAAAGAAATGGTATCATACAGGAAACACTCACTATGTTCATAACAAGAAAGCATCGCGTCATACTGCTTCCTTGTCAGAGGATCCTTCAGAATAGACCAAGCCTTTCGTATACGAAGAAAAGCTTCGTCATTTTGATTTCGAAGAATAGCTTCGTCATTTTGATTTTCCTTGTCAGGGTGTGAAGAGAGTACGAGACGTCTGTAACTATTCTTTAGTTCATCACTTGTCGCAGTTCTATCACACTCTAAAGCCTTGTAGTAATCAACAAAAGTCAGTTCCTCCTCCTCCATGACAACGTCTTCTTAGAATTACGAAAAAGTTCAGAAAAGAATTGGTACCTCCAGATTAATAGGTTATTCTGCTCCCAGTCGCCAGAACTCTTCATGAAGTTATTGCTCTGCAATTAACTCTCAATTAACTTAACATTTCATAACTTTATAATAATTTTAGATAGATATTTAGCTATAGCCATTTACAAAAACAATTGAATGCTAAGCAATCAAATAACAAAAAACCACAGACCATATAGTATTCAAAAAACCAAACCAACCACTGAATCACAGAGTACTTTTACTATATGGACCACTGAATCCACGAACCAGTGTTGTTATCGTAAAAATCTGAGCTGCCGTATGTCACAGTCTGGTTTGCCGTATTCAAGGGTAAAAAAAATACTTCATTGCCGTATTACATTATTTATTTAAAAAATGTTTATTCCTCATTTGTTTCTTCTACATAAAGGTTTCTTATCGTTTCTATTATTTCAAGTTCATATTTATCTAGTGAGTAGGTACTTGTCCTTGCTTCTCATTTTATCGCAAATGTCGCGCGACACCATAAAGTTCACTTGCTATTAAATAATTATTTACAGTCGATGTTACTAATTCATTCCGCATCTTGGTCTTCATGTTGTTAACTTGCAGCATTACTGTGTGGAAGACATAAAACGTCTATAATTTTCAGTCGGTTGTATTATGGATGTTTTTCCAACCGTATTGGACATGGTGCGAAGAATTTTGGGAAGTCCCCGTGGCGAGCATTGATTTTGTGTTACAAGTTTCTTTTGGTGTTGCCATAATTATATAGTGAAAAAACGTTTCGTTTCACCCATAGCCAATTGCCGTATTTTGTGGTACGGCAATGAGAGGCCTGCCGTATACCACATATTCTGAAGAAAAAAAAAATCGGGTGAATGAATATTTGGTAGATATTCGGCAAAATTAATATTCGTGGCATCTGTAGTGCAAAGTATGATATTTTATTATCTGTTTCTTGTTTATAACTACGTTTTATGATTATGATTTATGCAGCTTTTTATGTGGATGGGTGAAAATGTAGTACACTGATGGTTGGCTGGCCGAACTCATGGACCTATAACAGTGTCACGAAAGAAGTCCTGCGGCAATGAGTGGAACTAATAATTATTATATAGTTAGCAACATTCCTACCTCAGACACCTTTCTCTATTAAGATTGTGCATTTTATTAACCAGTGCCTGTTAGATGACGCCACGACCCTTTTCGAGCCAGCCCGTGCCGCTGAGCCTGTAGCTTTAAATTTGTCCCTAAATAATCAAAATCCGATCCAGCCCGTTCCTTGCTGTCCTCCCCCAGCGACGCCCTAAGCCGAGGTCCGTACCCACGCAGGAGAGTGTCCTTAGCGTAGTCGCTTAGTTTTAAGTTATAAGCCCTGGCTGGAGGTCTTAATTTATTTTGCGGCACACACAGGAAAGTCCGGTTTGTGGTCCGGTTAAGCAGTAGACAACCTCCTAGGTTGCACTGCGAGAAACGAATCAAAAAAAAAAAAAAACGTGCCGATGGATTGTTTGTTTGACAACGATTCCGACTCCGTCACTCACTGTGACTGTCAAGTCAGTGTGACGTTAAATTTATAGGTTATTTAGATTTAGAACTGAGAACCGCCAATCTTAGTTTATTTACCTTTACATACAAGTATATCCTTCTAACTGAGCTATTTCTAAAACTTTAAAAAATCTGTGTATTGTTAGAAACGAATGTGAAAATTTTCTTAACATAATATATTATCAGTAGTAATCTCATATAAAATGCCAACTTGGAATCAAATTCAGTCTCAACTTCGGAATCCAAACAATCCTGTTGTATTTTTCGATATAACTGTTGGGACAACAGTAAGTTTATCAATTGTCTTTGTGTTATATCTACGAATATTATGTACTAAGGTAAATAATATAAAGTTTACTCGAATTTTCTTTGCTTCAGGAAATAGGGCGAATGATTTTTGAATTGTTTGCCGATGTCGTACCAAAAACAAGCGAAAACTTTAGAGAATTCTGTACCGGAGAATATAGAAGAGATGGTGTACCTCTTGGATACAAAGGTGCTACATTCCACAGAGTTATAAAGGATTTCATGATCCAAGGTGGAGACTTTGTCAATGTAAGTAATTTATATTATTTCATATCAGCCCATGGTGTACTGCTGAGCAAGTCTCCCTCAATTCTTCCAACTCCTCATGGCTGTTGTACTCCAGTTTAGTTTATTTCAGCATCTTCACTTAAAAAATAACTAGCTAGGGTAACTAAAAAATTATCCATTGTTGAGCAAACAATACAAAATTAACCTACTGCAATTACATGTTTTATTTTTATTTATTGGAATTAATTATTCATTGGTCTCGGAGAAAGTTGTACTCCTATTTCAGAGAGCTTACATTTAATGATGTTTTAAAATTACTTTGTTCTTATAAAATTCAGGTAAAATTATTTTCAGGGTGATGGTACTGGTGTTATGAGCATCTATGGTGGCAGCACATTTGCTGATGAAAATTTTGCATTAAAACATGACTCACCAGGATTACTATCAATGGCCAACAGTGGTAAAGACACTAATGGCTGCCAGTTTTTTATAACATGTGCTAAGTGCAACTTTTTAGATAATAAGCATGTTGTGTTTGGACGAGTGATTGATGGACTTCTTGTAATGAGGAAGATAGAAAATGTTCCCACTGGACCCAACAATAAACCAAAAATACCAGTGACTATATCACAATGCGGGCAAATGTAAATAAAATACTGTTGAACAATGCTTATGTTTATATTTTTTTCTGTCGGTAACAATATTGGAAGCTTAGCTTCTCTGTAAAAACATTCATAAATGTTATCATTTAATCACAATCACAATAATTACAAACAAATAATCACAATAAATACATTTACACAAATTTTACTAGGGACTAGTCAAGTTCTGTCAACTATTATCAGCATTATCAACCAACAAATTTCTAGGTTGCATAGAAGCCGGTCCATATCGTCTGCCAACTTCTTTGATGAAAGCTCCTTCCATTTGTCGAGCAACTTGGTCAAAGAATAAATTCGATAAATGTGAGTGAAACGCGGAGCGGAATTCAAAAGTAATTTGAAAATCTATTACACAGGACTGCTGTTCCCTTTTTAGCCCTGGACTAAATCTCCAAAGGGTTAACATGTGATGGAAGAGCTTGCCATCCACACATTCTGCCTTCACTAAATGTGGTTTAAATAGGGTCACATTAGAGGTGTAAGATTCATTTATTGGTGGAAAACCAATGATTAAATCTGCTTTAAGGTTCTTAGGAGTTTTTTGTAATACTACAGATTTCTTACACCATGGGAGGAAATTGTAGTAGTTATCAACATCTGATACAACTTCAAACATTTGTTCCATGGTGTGCCTGAAAATATATTAAATAGAAGATGAATGACATGAATGATCCAGGTTTTCTTTTGTTAGCTTCTGTACCCCACTCCTGGGCAAAGGCCTCCCTCCACTTTTTCAAATTTTGATGAGCCCCCTCATCCTCCTTCCAGTTTGGATGGAACTTATCCAGTTTGTCCTGCCATTTCCAACGTGGCCTGCCCTGTCTTATGTCTCAGGGCACCAGTTCTGTTGTTCCCACAGTTTGTCTGGCATGCGGCTGACATGCCCAGTCCCATTTAAGTAGGGTAGCCTTTTGAGCCACATCAGCTATATTAGTTTAGGGAGTGCAGTATTGTGTTTCAAACACAATCCGTTAATTAAACACCTAATAAACTGTGCTCCAATTCATCCATCCAGAATTTAAAATTCCAAAATAATTGTAGGAGATAAAAAAAAGTATAGCTTTGCTTCAAGTGGGCTGGGAAAGCTTCAGTCTGGAATTAGCCATCAAAATGAATTCTAAAAATAAATACTGTTTCTGCCATTTAACTTATAATAATTATGCAAATAATGTTCAGCCATTGAACTGTGAATAATTATAAAGGAGGGTGATTATGCAAATGCTTGTCAAATTGCTGTTCATCGTGCATTAAGAATGTATCGTAACTTTTTTAATGCTTTATTTATTATTTTACGCACAAACAAGTTGATAATTATTTAATCACCTGTTGCAATTTATGGCTAGTAAATATATTCATGATGGTGGGATAAAGAGAACGCGCGGGTTCGCGAATGGTGGAAGGAGTGGAGGAAGCCTTTGCCCAGGAGTGGGATAGCACAGGCTAACAAAACAAAAAAAAAAAAACAAAAATATCTGAGGAACTAGTAACTAGGTACTCACCCGACAAGTTGTCGCCCTCGATATTCACGGGTTCGAGCATTTTTAGGAAAACTAAAGAAGTTTCGTTTCTGGTGGTCAGTGCCATGACATTGACATTCAATTTCGCCTTTACGTCTATTTACGTAATGACCCTGAAAACTACAGGAAGTGTAATGAAATATTTAAAATTAAGATGTAGATAATTAAACAAATAGCAGTAGTGCTTATTATAACCACAAATGAATAAGATTCATTACATACTTACTTGAAAAATCCTTGGTTCGAAAAGAGAACTTTAGGACCGCATTCAAAAATGATTTTTGATAAAATCATTTTAAGAACTAAATTAATTTTTAATTACAATATTATATAACTTTCATGAATTATAAATTTAATGCATTTTACAATAATTATTATGTCTTTCGGCAAAATATTTTGCTCCGTGTTCGACTTTTTGCGAATTTAATATCTGTCATTGCATTGACAGTCACACACACTTCTTTGACAGCACAGACTTTGACAGCCAGCAGCTCCGCAGCAGTGTTGCTAGTTGCTACCACAGATCATGTAAGAGTGTTGCTACATTACACCAGCAAAAACCACAGATTACCATTTTATTAAAGCTAGGCGTCCATTAGAGGCGGGCCAACATAGCTATTCACAACCGTTCGGTACAGTGGCAAACATCAAGCTACACGAAACTGTCAAATTTCTCCAAACGATTTTAAACTTTAAAGTGCTGATTAAGTTCAAAATCGAACGAGGAAACTTGACAGTTTGCGGTAACTTGATGTGCTGACCACCGTACATTAGGTGCCGTTACGAACATTAAGTTCAAAATCGAACGAGAAAACTTGAGTTTGTGGTAACTTGATGTGCTGGCCCTCGTACACCTTTATTCGCATAATAACAGATTCTCCAAATAGCAGATTCTCA
Source organism: Dryobota labecula (assembly GCA_947523025.1). NCBI lineage: Eukaryota > Metazoa > Arthropoda > Insecta > Lepidoptera > Noctuidae > Dryobota > Dryobota labecula. The sequence continues at coordinate 10,378,332 of OX383292.1, forward strand.
AAATATTAGATTCGCTAAATATTTAAATAACAAAATAGCCGAAGCACTCAAAACAAATAAAGCCTAGACTTACGTACTACTTACTTATGGACTGTACAGATGGGTCCTCAATCCTCTATAAGAGAACTGAGGGCCCAACTTTCAGGCCATAACTCGCTTAGGGTGAAGTCAGACGAGCGTAATTTTGTGAGTCGTGAGTCGCAGAATTTCGGTCGCAGAAATTCTGCTGCATTCGGTTTCATACAAAAGTCATATTTGATTCACACGGCGACGCAAAATGAATTGTCTGCCGACTCACACGCATTATTCGGACTGAATTGAGTTCGCGGCGAGAGCTGGGGGGCGACTCGAGGGAATAAAACACTTTAAAAACTTACTTGAGTATTATTATTAGTCTTCCCTCTGCACTGATGGCTAGTCTCATATTTGTGTCTGATTTAGTAATAAAAGGTTTTACGAGATGTTATAATTCTTGAAAAACATAATGGCATATGGAGTAATTTTGAAATTTATCTGGATTTGCACATAAACGTTCATACAAGACATGAAACTGTCCGCGCATCAGTCTTTCACTGTTGAGTGGATTCACCCAGTATTTTTTTCTATCATCTTCTGTGTCTTCGCTATACACGACGTTTTTATTATAACCATTGAACTACACAAACACCCAATACAAGCGTTGATAAGCAACAGAATAAATTACGCTCGTCTGGCAGCCCAACAGAATTTCTGCCGAGCAGAAATTACGCGACCGAAATTAAGCGACTCACAACTCAAAAAATTACGCTCGTCTGTTTTCACCCTTATTTGACTTTCACAAAATCTGATTCCAACTTTCACAATTCTTTGGGAATGTTCACTATACCTGAAGTCTCTAATTCGGATAATTTATGTAAACAAAGTAATGTCAAAAAATGTCACTGTCAAAATGACATGACAGTGGTGCAAAACATTTTATCATTAAATGTTTTTGTAAATAATCATCGATAAAATTAAAGTGAACTAATTATAAGAACTATGCAAAGAAAATACCGTTGCCAAACAATGTTTTTTGTAGTGTGTCGGAGACAAGGTATATGATAGTTATAATCAGCCCTTTTAAGCCCAGTGCTAGACGTAGGCGTCCCAAAATCGATTCCCAATTGAAACAGTTTACAGCCGTTTTCATCCAAAATGTGGCTAGATATGCTACTTACAATATGAATCTATTTATGAGAGTTGTAATATTAGTGTTGTTGAAGATTAAAAAATGTGAAAATGTTTGGATCTCCTGCATTGTTACCAGTATCATAAAATATTTTATACCAGAAAATCTCCTTTTGTTAATAACTTTGTTTAAAACCGAAAATTTATAAAAATAATTACGGCATGATTATTTTTTAATTATTATTTCTTAAAATCAGTACTTAAAAGAAAATAGAACCTCTTCTTTTGCAATTTTATGTGAATTACCATTACGAAGATATTTTTGTGTTGTGTTATCCCCGTTGTTTACATAAATTATCTGAATTTGAGACTTTGAGTTATAAATCCTAAGCACATTTTCAAAGACTTTTAACTATGAATATTTAAATCGAACGAATTACAAAAAGTTCATTATAAATAAAACCCACTTCTCGAGTTAAATGCCAGCAGGTCAAGCTACCCTAAACTGTCAAATTTACGCAATCAACCTTGAACCTTATACGATAAAGTTGAAAATCTATTAAAGAAATTTGACAGATTGTATTAGCTTGATGTGCTGGCGTCTGTACATACATACATACAATTTCGACGATTTTGAGAATATAATAGCAAATCTAATATTTTTAGAATCTGCTATTTTGAGAATCTGATATTATGCAAATAAAGGATCGTATCGTTCACTTAGTAATATATAGGCACATTCACTTTTTTCACATTTTACAGAAACGAGAGTCAAAGATTTTATAAATGTATGAAATTAATAAACTAATTTCATGCATAAAGCTCAAGAGATTTTATAAATATATGAAAAAAATAATAATATTACATTTATAAAATCTTTGACCCTCGTTTCTGTAAAATGTGAAAAAAGTGAATGTGCCTGTATAATACTAAGTGAGCGGTATGTACATACTAATTCTATAGTACGTTTTTTAAATGGTGGACCCGATAAAGACAAGTCAGTACCGATCGGTGCGGTTAAAATAGTCCCATGTTAACTAACATATGAGCACTTGCCTTTAATCAATCGATCGGACATTCTTTTTTTCTTCTGGCGATCGAACGTAGGCGTATGTTATGGACTGTCATTACTGTCTGTCAGTGTCAAGTGTAACCTTAGTTTCGTTCATGAACACGTGTGGTTACTTTTAAATCGTGCATGGTGATCTAGAGTTAGAAATCAATCGTTTTTGGAGAAATAAAAGGATTTGTGGCGGAAAACTGATATTAAAACCAAGCATTAATCACAAGTATTTACATAGCCTAATAATTTAGCATGGGTCGTAAGGCAAAATTCGATGAAACTAAAAAAGTGAAAAAAGGACCCGGCAGAAAAGCTCGCAAGCAGCCTGATCCCGTTTTTAAAAAAGAACTGCGTAAGTAAAAACGGAATGACCCGAACGAAATATTAATAAATATCTGTTTCCTCTAGCCCTATTAATAAGAGCCTACCAAGACGATTCTCTGATTACGAACGGAATGCTTTTAGTTTATAATTTATACTATTTATCTAACCCTTTTCAAGAATGATATTCTGTGTAGATGGAATATCTAATAAGGAATGATAGGTAACAGTAAATCATCATCTTTCTCTTGCCCCTATCTCATTTTATTTTGGGGTTGGCGCAGCATGTAACCAATATTTTGTTCTAAAAGAGTGTCCATGGAGTTTCTTGCCAGTTCTACTCCATAGGAACCTACTACGGTTTGGAATGGGTAACTAGCCTCTTACTGACTGACCCCTTGACAATTCTAAAGTACCTGTTTGTGTTTTATTTGAAATAAATGCTTTGAGTTTGAGTTGTGGTGATCTTTTTCTTTCATAGATGGATTTATTACATTAAGTATACTTATGAAATTAATTTAAATTGTTTATTCATTCATTGGTGCCGATTCCTTTGTTCACAAACTAAACTAAATTTAAGTTCAGTGCATCTTTTTCTTTCTATTTCATTAAGAAAAGGACAGAAGATAAATTTTAGTTTAATCCTGTCAAATTAATCAGCGCCTGTTACTACTCCATACAAGTTTAGACGTGATTAAAAACTTGCTGACTAAAATTACGGCAATTTACGTCAAGCGCTGATTAATTTGACAGGACTAAACTAAAATTTATATTCTGTCCTTTTCTTAATGAAATAGAAAGAAAAAGATGCACTGAACTTAAATTTAGTTTAGTTTGTGAACAAGGGAATCGGCACCATTGTTTATAATTTTTAGTTTATTCGCTTATGTTGTTACGGTCACTTATAATGGCTTGTGAAAACTACACCTGGACATTTCATTTGCCTTCTAATATAAGTTATGGGTGTAAAATTGTGAACCACAATGCAACATGTAAAATGATTTTGTAAGACACAATCTATTTTTGGTAACCTAACCTAATTGGTGATTATATCGATGCCTAACAGCCAAAAAGGGATAAGCGACATTATTTTGCGAAATCGACAAACAATAGACGCAGAAAAAAAAGCTGTTTTTAACCATAAAACAAAAGTCGATTTCGCAAAAAAAAAATGTCGCTTATCCCTTTTTGGCTGTTAGGCATCGATATGTATCACTATTGACTGGTATTGTTAGAATTCTCATTTTTACACTGTATGCTTTTATTGCAGTAGAAGATGACACAACAGACAAGAAGCTTACTCACAGGCAGAAGCAAAGAGCAGCTAAAAGAGCAAAGAAGAAGGCAGAACTACTGGAAAAGAAAAAAGCATTGAAACAAGCAAAGAAGAATGTAGCTAAACAAACAGAGGTGGCAGTAGATGAGGATGCTGAGAACAGTTCTGATGAAGAAACTGCTCCAGGTAAACATTTACTTTTTGTAAACAGCAGTAATTCTATTTTTAATTAAATTTTTAGGAATGCTTTAGAATCTAAACTACTTCTTTGCCCGTCTCAGAACATGGTTTGCATGTTGGAATAACTATACAAATTCTTTTTCTTTGTAAACAGTGTCATGCCATGATGTCATGGCACAAGAGTTTTTAAATTATTGTTGGCAGAAACTTGTTCTGATTAAATACAAAAAAAAAAAAATGCATTAAATTACTGCTCATAATTAATTTTCTGTTACAACTTCAACAATCTTTTTATTTATATCAAGGTTACACTGATGACAATAAGGAATGGTTGAAACCTAAACAGAAAAACAAAAAAGAACAGAAAAGCAAAGCTAAAAAGGATGATTCGGAATCTGAAGAAGATGATGACAGTGGCAATGAAGATGAGGTGGACGATGATGGGTCAGAAATGGAAGAAGATTCTGATGATGAAAGCGCAGGAAAGAAGAAAGCTGGAGGAGAAAAGTATAAGGTAAGCATCTGATTATATTTTGTCTTTTCTGAAAACCATGTTCTTGTTGTAATTTTTGACCTTATTGTCCTATTACTGTAAATATGTAACTACTATAATAAAATAACTACTGTATATACTGGATTTCATATAAAATTTGCTTTCAGGTTGGAACTCTGGATGATTTATTTAAAGATTCTGACAATGAAAATGGTGATGTGACATCAGAAGATGAAGGTTCAGCTAGTGGTGGCAAATTAGAATATGATTCTGACTCCAGTGGAGGAGGTAAAGACAGCGACGATGATAATGATGATGACGATGATGACATGTTGCCCATAGAGAAGGCCAATATAAAATTAAAGAAAAGACAGAAAGTAGACAAAAAGCTAGCCGATGAAGAGATGCAATTGAATATTGCCAAACAAGATGTATTTGCATTCCCATCTGAAGAGGAACTAAACAATCCAGCAAGTCTCCAAGATGTTCTTCAAAGAATCAAAGATGTTGTAATAGTGTTAGGAGATTTCAGTCGCTTGAAGGAAGATGGTAGATCCCGCTGTGAATATACTGATCTGCTTCTTAAAGATCTTTGCACTTATTACAGTTACAATGAATTTCTTATGGAGGTACTTCTGCAAATATTTCCTGTGCAAGAGTTGGTCGAATTTCTGGAAGCAAGTGAAGTTGCGCGTCCTGTTACTATTAGAACGAATAGCCTTAAAACCAGACGGCGAGATTTAGCCCAAGCTCTTATTAACAGAGGAGTAAATTTAGACCCTGTGGGTAAATGGAGTAAAGTAGGTCTTGTTGTGTATAGCTCTACTGTACCGATTGGTGCAACTCCTGAATACTTAGCAGGGCACTATATCTTACAAGGTGCCTCAAGTTTCCTGCCAGTAATGGCTTTAGCACCACAAGAGAATGAGAGGATATTGGACATGTGTGCAGCGCCAGGTGGGAAGGCATCGCATATCGCAGCCATTATGAAGAACACGGGTACATTATTTGCTAATGACGCGAATAAAGAAAGGACCAAAGCTGTAGTTGGTAACTTTCACAGGTTGGGTGTAGTGAATGCTGTTATTTGTAACCATGATGGTAGAGAGTTCCCTGATGTAATGAAAGGTTTTGATAGGGTGTTATTGGATGCTCCTTGTACTGGTACAGGAGTCATTGCTAAAGATCCCAGTGTTAAGACTACTAAAGATCAGAAAGATATTCAGAGGTGTTTCAACATCCAGAGACAACTTCTACTTGCTGCCATTGACTGTTGCAGTGCAAAGTCTAGCTCTGGTGGCTATGTTGTGTATTCGACTTGTTCAATTCTGCCTGAAGAAAACGAATGGGTAGTGAACTATGCATTGAAGCGCAGAAATGTGAAGTTGGTGCCCACGGGTCTTGACTTTGGCACTGAAGGTTTTGTGAAGTACAGGCACCATCGGTTCCATCCATCACTAAAACTGACCAGAAGGTTTTACCCTCACACACATAATATGGATGGTTTTTATGTGGCAAAGTTCAAGAAGTTTTCTAATGTTATTGTAAGTATACATGTGGTTTCATAAATTTTATTATGGAAAAGCTGTACATAAAAAGTTATATTTATTTAATGTTTTAGCCGGAGCCATTTAAAGACGAAGATGACGAAGAAGTTGACCCTAATCACGAAGAACCTAAAGAAAATGGAGATAGTCAGTCGGAAGAAGAAAAGGCGAAGACACAAAATAAGAAACAGTCACCTGTAAAACGATCAGCTCCATCGGACAGTGCTCAGCCACAGAAAAAGAAAGCCAAGCCTAATGCGCAGACAAAGTAAGTTTACAGAGGTTTAAAGTAAATATTATAAGATATTAGATCATTTAGATACTTTGTATTCAAGCTATTTTCGTTCTAAAAATAATAATCATCAACTGGAACCTACTCCAGGGTATTATTTTAGATTAAATCCTGACTTGGGTTCGTCGAAATATTGCCCTATTATTGAAACATATTTGGTTGTATTTACTGCTGTTTAATCAGCATATAATGTTCCCAAAGCTGGGACACAGGCCTCAGTGAGAAGTAGTGGGCTGTAAACCACCACACGGACCCAGTGCGGGTTGTTAGATGTTCTGCTGTATTATAAGCAAATTGTTTATTTCCTTTTCAGATCTGCAAGTCATCCACAAGTTGCCAACAAGGCCCAAGCCACCGAAAATAACAATCAAAAGAAAAAGAAAAATCGCAAAAACAAAAACAAAAACAATAAGCAGAATGTAGAAAACTCTAACAATGTAAAGGCACCAAACAGCAGCACTTCTGAAAAAACAGTAACTCCTACTACTCCACAAAGCCCGGGTAGTACTAAAAAAAATAAAAATAACAAAAATGCCAAGGTTATAGTAAATAGCAGCAATACTGAAAAGTCAGGTAATCCTACTACACCAAGTCCGGGTACTAAGAAAAACAAAAATAAAAACAATAGTAATGCTATGGTTACTGCAACAAACAGCAGCACTACTGAACAATTGGGTAATCCTACTACTTCACAAAGCCCGGGTAGTAAGAAAAACAAAAATAAAAATAATAAAAATGCAGGGATTGTCCCTGAAAAGGTAAAGAACGACAACGGCAGTCCTAAATCAGTTCAAAGTAAACCTGACGCGGTACAAACGGATCAAAGTCCGAATAAAAAGAAAAAGAAGAATAAAAAGAACAAAGGCCACCAACAAGGTGCAAATCCACAGATCCAAGCCGTAAGTAAAAATGAAGACAAAATTACAGAACAAGTTGCAGTTGCAGCTTCAAAGAAATTAAAAAATAAACTTAATAAAAAGAAGAAACAAATAGGTCAAATAAATCCTAACAAAGATAAAATGTCTGCGAAAGGTCAAGCAGCTGGTAAAAATATTAAGAATAAGTGAAATTTTATGGATATAAAATAATTTTATTTTGATATTAAAACGAATGTTTTATCTAAACTTATGTTTTGTTTTTGATAAACTTTCTTTATGAGAAAGAAATGTAACTTTAACTTTTAATTTTTTTCTTTTTTCTACGTTTCATATAGAGACACGAAACAACAAAATTCGATAAAGAGGCCACATTCCTTTAGATCGTATTATGTTGCTTCGTGTCACAATATGAAACTTTATAAAAGTTATTAGAAAATTCTAGACACACCGAGGTCGCTGATGAGCCGATTTTCATAATTCCTTCTCAGTCACGAAATAATATTTTTTTAACATTTTTATATGATTATTTTTTATAATCCAACAATTTGGTTGAAATTGCACAAGAAATCGTTTTTCGGAATATTTCTGAGCTTTTGAATGTACAATGAAAGGGAAGAGGGAATAGTCATCGAAAAGATTTCTTGTAGAGTTCCTTCCGCAAGACACCCGTTGCAAAGAAAATATACCTATGTTCTTGGTGCAAAGTACTAACCAGAAGGAGAACCAGTACCTACCTATCGCTACTGAGAGCGTCAGCGATATTGCTTATATCCAGGGCAGGATTTAAAGGTGGAGGCCACGATTTTTTTTTTTTGAGGCATACGAAAAAAAAATCGATTTAAAAACTTACCTTGTGAATGAGAACATTCTTAAAAAAAAAAAAATATGGAGGCCCGTGAGAGCCCTTGTTGCCGTGCCCTAAATCCGGCCCTGCTTATATCTGAATAGGTCTTAAGCCTTAAGCCTACTCAGACTGCTGATAAATCCGCCACTGCAGAAAAAGCTCCGTATTTCGACAGCCGTTATTGTGGGACCGTTCACCGCTTCCTAAGGAAACTAAAGCTTTAACCCCGACAGCAAACAGTTGTCGGAAAAATAGCTGTCATCTATTCTATTTGTCGAATAGAATAGACGTCATATCGAATGGCTGTGAACATGAGGTCTACCTCCTAAACACAAAGTCCGTAGTTTCGGCAGAAGTTACGGGCGTTTCCTTCTCTGTATCATAAGTTTGGGGACCGAACTAAGAATGAATGACAACACGATTTGCCAGTTGTCCTTAGGTACTTCCGATGTGTTTTTGCCCGTCCGAAAAAGTTATTTAATCGGGAGTAGAGTTCACTCCATTTTGGACGGGCCCGTATCTTCGTTGACGGACCTAGAGAGTAGGCCTCCAGTTACGCAGGTCTACGCTATCATCTCACAAGATCACTGGCAGCTGCGATGTGGTTCTGCGAGTAGTGATAAGTGTGGGTGATATAATTCAGCCAAAATTCGGATATATACCTATTAGATTTTTCATTTTGGGTTCCTTAATCAAAATTTGGCAACGGGCCTCTTTTCCTAAGCCATCTACTTTTCCGTTTCTCTGTGACAAGGATGTATACGTCGGTAATCGGTTAATGGATAGAACATGTGTTCCTATGACCTCATAACATCACGCTGGTATTCTTCGAAGGGTTGGACAGAGATCTTAGCACGCCCACCTTTCGTCAGTTATGTTTAAGTTTCAAGTATATTGCCATTATAGGTCACAAATCCAGGACCCGGGCTGCTACTGAGAAATTCCTAATGGAAAAACCAGATATCACTTCTTCTACTTGAATATCGAACCCAGAGGACCCTATGCTCAGGACCAACGAAGTATCGTATCTTTATCATTTTATTTTTTAAATAAGAAATAAAGAACACAAGAAACAAAAAACGGATTATTCCACTTTGCCCACCAATATGTCTCATCAGTGTAAAGTGGAATATTCATAATTTTGTTGTCTACTGTGTCCCACTAATTGATTTGGTGGGGCAAATCACACTCGCATGAACTCTGATTCACTTATTTCGACTAGGGCTGGTACTGTTGGACCAATAAAATCCATACTAATATTATAAATGTGAAAGTAACTCTGTCTGTCTGTCTGTATGTTACTTTTTCAAGCCTAAACCGCTGAACCGATCGTCATGAAATTTGGCAGAGATATAGCCTGGAATATGGAGAAGGAAATAGGCTACTTTTTTACGCGATAACCGACATCCACGCGGGCGGAGCCGCGGGCAAAAGCTAGTATTATATCATTTGCCCTACCAAAATTAATTAGTGGGACATAGTGAACGCCAAAATTGGAAAACAAACAACAACAAAAATGTGCACTATAAAGCTTATTATTACGCAAACGGATCCCTGAATCGCAAAATGGTTTTCACAAACCCGCAATATTTTTGAACGGCCTATCCAATGATAGGCTCCCCAGACCATGGGAAAGACGAGAAAAAAAAAATCTTCCACGCTCGTAGGTACCCTAAAAATATATATTTCAAGATTTTATCTTACCACTTTGTCGGCGTGATTAATATTGTATACCCATGGCAAATTACCGGTTTCAGACAGACATACGGACATGGCGAAACTATAAGGGTTCTGTGTTGAATAGGGAACCCTAAAAACGCGACTTGACATAGTAGCAATAAAATTATTCATCAAAAACACCGTTCCGGTTCGGTGAAGTTCAGCCAAATAGATTATAAAAATCATTAGCGGCACTTTATATTTTTGTTTAGGAATCCTTAAAAACTTGCTAAACTTAAGTCTGTTTCAAATTGGTAGTTGATGAAGTTTATGTCTTCAGTGACTTCATCTCCATCTTCATATGAGAAGTTTACGGAATTATCTTTGGTCGTGTGGATTAGTTGGCTCAGTTCAAATCTGTCTTGCTCATCCTTAAGATGTTTCTGATGTGCTTTAATATTATCACTATATTTTGTCAAGAGATCTGCCAAGTATGCTATAGGATCAGTAGGTTGGTGAACAACTACTTCAGCTATGCACTTTTTTAGAGCGTCGCCAACCTCTTTTCTAAGATACTTGTTTTCTTCCATAGTAATCGGTTCGCTTGAACATGGTGCATAATAGAAAGGCTCCTCATGAATTTTTACTAAATTATTGAAGCCGTCGCATTCGTATTCGTCATTTGAATCTTCATCGCGATATATATGAAGTCCTTCTGCGTTAACATAATATTGACCGAGACGATCATAGAAATATTCAACGCCGTCTTTTTCTTCCCGAACTTTTACAAGAACACCTTTATCTAGCATATATTCACTAGCTCCATCATGATTTTTATACACCCGCTGTCTGGTATCGTCTAAATAATATCTTCCGCAAGAGTCATAACAATAAATATGTTTTTCGTCGTCACTCAGAGGGACTAGATTATTACGGTCATTTAATTGATATAATATGCCATCACCTGTTGTGTAAATTTTTCTCCCAAGTTTATCTACAGTAAAATTTCCCATCTCGTCAGAGTATTGTTCTCTTATGTTTACAACGCTTAATATATTTATAATCGATTCATTATCATGTTCTTTTTCCGTCAATGCTTTATTCCATAGCAGTATTAACTTTTCCACGAGACGACAACGATCTTGATGAGGCAGTAAATGATTGAAGATAGTCGATGAGATAGATTTATGTTCATCTAAGTTTTCATCCGAGTCTTGTTTCCAAGAGTCTTTTCTAAGCTTAAACATTGACATTTTAATATTTTCGAGCGATTGCAATCGATCTTCTAAAAATATCCTTTTATGATTCAGAGCCATCAATGCAGGAGACTCTTCAGCACGTAATCGACTTATACGAGCTTCTAAAGCTCTAATTTTTTCAATAATGTTTGCTATTTCTAGTTCATTAACCTCACCCAGTCGGGCTGAAGAAGTCAACAAATTACTCCTTACATGGCTTACTTCAGCTACTCTTTGAGCTTCTGGAGCAGTATCCTGGGCGACTTCGTCAATAATCTGTTTTAACGTCTTTGCAAGATGACTTGGTTTAAGAGGGACTTTAAAATTCAGTACATTACAGAATTTTATTGCTAAACTATCCTCTAGTCTGTCCAGCCAGTGTAAAAGTTCTTCTATTTCATCATGAATCCTAGCAAGGTATTCTGTTTGATCCGCTTGTGAACTGATATATTGTAGTTTCTCAAGCAGAGCACTCATAACCGTATGCTGCATTTCTTTAATGATTGTAAGGTCTCTTTGCATTAACTGATTTTCTTCTTCCGTTATAGTAGAATGCATTTTATCAATATACTCTAGAATGTGGTTATATCTCAGTTGGGTACAAGTCATTGTGTAATCAAGTGCTCTAAGGATAACCTCACGCGGAGTGTCCTTGATCCTTTTGGAAAACATTTCTACTTCTAGAACTGCTTCCAACCATTCAATATGGAACGATTGAAAACGATTTCTGCAAACTTCTCGGGTGGTTCTTGTTTCAGTAAAGCATCATGGATATTTATCATTGTCGTGAAAATGTTTTCGGCATAATCTTTTTGCGTAAAAAATATTACGGGACTTGTAAACGAAATTTGAATTTCTTTAGCAATGGTAAATAAAAAAGCCACCCCTTCCCGTTTATACATTTTATTTATAGAAATTTATAATCGTTTATTTGGATGATTATAAAAAAATACAATTTAACGAAACTGTATGAAAGATAAATAAGGAAATATGTCATTAAGTTTGTCAAACTCGCTAACAGGTATGTCAGTGGTCAAACCAAGGAGTTTTATAAGTAGTACTAACTTATTTCATGGGTCAAACACCCACCCACAAACACTAAACCACCGGTAAAACCCGTCAAATCTTACAGTCCTTTTGCCCCACCAGTTATGTTACCTCTGATTCGGCATCACTGTTAAAATCACGGCGATCTTTATTCTCGTTATGTTATGTATAAAACACTTAAATCAGTCAGAGTAAAACGGGTTATAGTCTAATTTAGGGTTTATGTATGTAAAAGCTGTCGTGTTGTATTTTATGTGACATCATTTACTTAATCTATAATCCGCAGAACAACATAACCCTTCCAACGATATCTCGCTTATCAAAATACGACAAAACGTTTAGGAGTTAAGGCTCGTACAGACTAGTGCGATATCGCGGGCGCGACGCGACACTAGTAGCAGAATTTCTTTGTCGGTGCCTGTCGCGCCCGCGATATCACGCGAGTCTGTACGAGCCTTTATGTGGAAACAGATGAACATATTTACATAGCCTATTAAAATTATAACTCTCCTTTGGCATTGCTGTAGTCGGATGAAAACGCATGACGCTTCACTTTTCGCCTAAGATTTACCTGCATGGAATTAGTATGTACACTCACCTGCAAAATTGCATGGATACCTTATTGTCTATTTTCCAGTGAACGTTTGAGTTCAAATTTTCGAAAATAGAACTAGCTTTCGCTTTTCGCTTCATACGATTTTGTTTGTGTACTGTCCATGGATTTTTGCAGTCGATCTGTGAAGATATACAAACTTCATATTGTGTCGATGGTTTATTGCTTAGCAACGTTTGTTATATCTGTCTTGTCACTTTACCTAAAAAATATATTCCTTCTACATAATAAAACAAAGTTTTATTATAACGTTTAATTCTGCATCTACGGCAACTTAATAATTATAAGCTTTACGAACATTATAAAGCTTCACATGGTAGCAGAGCAAAAAATAAATAATGTAAGTTAATCGAATAAAAACGAAAAAAAAAATATATCGAAATGTCAATTGTAAAAATTCAACCTTTAGGAAAGGAAAACTATGATACGTGGTGTATACATGCAAAAGCATATTTAGTAAAAAATAAACTATGGGCATGTGTAAAAGAATATCCAAAGGTAGATGCGTCACAAAATAATCTTGACGATGACGAAATGGCGAAATCGGAGCTGATGTTGTTAATAGCGCCTTCAGAACTGAAACAGGTAAAAAACTGTAAATTTGCCAGAGATGTGTGGATGACTCTTGAATCTATATATGCTAGTAAAGGTCCGGCCAGAAAGGCTACCCTACTAAAGCAACTTATATTAGCAAAACTAGAAGAAAGTTCAGATATACGCGAGCATTTAAAGAAATTCATGGATACAGTTGATAAATTAAAAGATATGGATATTGATATCAACAGTGATCTATTATCAATCATGATGCTTTATAGCCTTTCTTCGGAATACGAAAATTTCAGGACTGCAATTGAATCTCAAGACTCCCTTCCAGACCCTGAAAAGCTAAAAATTAAAATTATAGAAGAGAGTGATGCACGTCGTCGTGACATCCCTAGTACTAGCGTAAAGAATGATGCTGAAGAAAGTTTCTACACCTTTTGCAAGATTTGTAAAAAGAAAGGCCATGACACGTCCAAATGCTGGTCTAAAAATAAGAATACAGGCAAGAAAATTAATAAGAAGTCTAAGAATAGCTTTACCAAAAAGGACGATAAAGAAACAAACCTCTTCAGTAGCTACTTTATAAATGACAAAGCCCAAAAATGCTGGATACTTGACAGTGGATGTACATCACATATGACATTTTCGGATAAGCCTTTTATTGAGATGAAGAAAATTTCAAAAACCCTTAAACTCGCTTCAAAGGATAAAACTGCAGAGATAAAAGGGTCAGGGCCTGCAGAAATAGAAATGAAGAAGGAAAAATTGGAATAACTGATGCACTTTATGTACCAAGCCTGTGTGCTAATCTTCTATCTGTTGGGAAAATGACAGATGTAGGACTAACTATTCTATTCACTAAGAAGAAGGCAATAATTAAAGATCACAAGCGAGGAGTACATATGCAAGCAGTAAGAGAAGATGATGGTCTATATTATCTCCAAACCAAAAATAATAATGTTGACAGACATAGAGCCAATGCTACAGAATGTAGTAATGACGTAGCAAAAGAAGTGGAGTCAGATGCTATTAAACAATGGCACTGTAAAATGGGACACATGAGCGAAAGGGACTTGAAGCTTGCCTTAAAGAACGAAAGCCTGATTGGATTAGACTTCAATCGTAATAGTTCTTTAGGTGAATGCGAAATATGCATAGAAGGGAAATTGAGCAGAGTGCCTAGCAAGAAGAGGGACAAAAATAATTCACGTACGAGTCAGCGTCTTGAGATCGTACACAGTGACGTCTGTGGACCACTTAAACAACCTTCACTGAATGGCAACAGGTATTTTGTAAGTTTCATTGATGACTACAGTAGATACTGCCGAGTATACTTTATTAAAAATAAAAACGAAGTATTACAAAAATTCATAGACTACAAGGTAGAAGCAGAGAACTTCACAGGAAACAAAATTAAATGCCTACAAACTGATAACGGTACGGAATACCGAAATTTGAAGTTTGACTCATTTCTAAAGCAAAATGGTATAGCAAGAAGATTGACAGCACCATACACTCCACATCAAAATGGAATCGCTGAAAGGAAAAATAGAACCCTTATAGAAAAAGCAAGATGCATGATGTTGGAATCAAAAGCGCCTATGTGTTTATGGGCAGAATCGGTTTATACTGCAAATTACTTGTCAAACCGAAGCGTTAACCAGAGTATTGAAAACCAAACACCATTCGAAAGATGGGTAGGTAGAAAACCCTGTGTTAATCATTTATATGTATTTGGTGCTAAAACGTTCATCCTAAAGAAAGGAAAACATGAACACAAATTTGCTTCCAAGGCAATTCCTGGTATGTTCGCTGGTTACTCGGAAGTTTCAAAAGCTTTCAGAATATACGTCCCATCGAAGAAACGCATTCTTGTTTCCAAGGATGTTCGAATTTTAAAGAAAATGTTCTACGAAGATGGTAAAAATGTAATTTCTGTTCCTTTTCAAGAATTAAGTGATCACAAGCGATCAAACGAGACTGACAGTGAACTGGATGAAACAGAAATATATTTAAAAGATACTACAAAAGAAAATGCTAGTAGACAGCAAGCAGCAGTACAAGATAATGTTATTGCAAGCTCTAACGAGGTACCTATAGAAAATGAAAATAACGAGTTGTATTATGACACTCTTGGGATTGATGACGGCAGTGAAACTGCTGATCAACCAAATGAAAACGACATAGATGTCGATGCATCCGTTCTTTTCCCAGAAGAACGAAGGTCATACAATCTTCGTGATAGATCACAGATTGACAGACCTAAAATATTTGAGGATTATATTATGGCAGCCATGGATATGGATAATGAAACAGAACCTCAAACGTTTAAAGATGCTATGAATAGCAAGGATAAGGTCAAATGGTTAGAGGCTATGCAAAATGAAATGGAATCATTGAAAGAAATGAAGACTTGGGAATTAGTCGACCCTCCGAAAAATCGTAAACCATTGCCATGTAAATGGGTTTACAAAATAAAGAACAATCCAGACGGTACAATTGAGCGACATAAGGCCAGATTGGTAGTAAAAGGTTTTTCACAAAAACCTGGCGTTGATTATCAGAAGACTTTCAGTCCGGTAGCTCGCCTCAGTACTATAAGAGCTGTCTTAGGAATAGCTGCTCGAGAAAACTTGGTACTTAAACAGTTCGATGTATCGACTGCGTTTCTAAATGGAGCTGTAAAAGAGGAAATTTTTATGAAGCAGCCAGAGGGATTCAATGATGGCACTAAGAAAGTGTGCAAACTTAAACGCAGCCTCTACGGGCTGAAACAAGCTCCTCTATGCTGGAATGTCTGTATATCAGAGTATCTTATAAATTCAGGATTCAAGCAAAGCACAAAAGATCCTTGCCTTTACTTACGTGAACAAGTGTTAATTGCGCTTTACGTAGATGACGGTTTGGTGGCTTCAACTAGTGAAAATGCTGGAAGAAAATTTATTGAAGAGCTGAAAAATAGGTTTAAAATAACTATAAAACCGGCGTCTTATTTTCTTGGACTTGAAATTAATAAAACCAAAGATGGTTATATTACCTTAAACCAAAGGTCTTATTCTAAGAAGATACTTCAAAAGTTTGGAATGACTAACTGCAAAGTCGCTGCAACGCCGGCAGTAAAAATTGGCGTAGATGAAGAAGAAGATGATGAATCAAATTCGTCATTTCCCTATCGTCAAGCTGTGGGAGCCCTAGCATACCTTATGGTCGCTACAAGGCCAGATATAAGCTACGCTGTGAGTGTTGCGTCAAGGCATCTAGAAAGTCCTACTAAGTTTGATGTGATGAGAGTCAAGCGAATTTTTAGATACCTTAAGGGTACTATAGACAAAGGACTTGTCTTCGCGAAAAGCCGGGAGAAGAAGCTGATATGTTTCAGTGACGCTGATTTTGGTGGTGACACAACTACTGGTCATTCGACGTCAGGGATGATTTTCCTATTCTCCGGTCCCATCATGTGGAAAAGTCAAAAACAACCAAGAGTAGCAATCTCCTCAACGGAGGCCGAACTCGTAGCCATGACAGAAACTGCGAGAGAAGCCTTATGGCTAAAAGAACTCCTGGAGGAATTAACAGACTTAACAGACCTGAATGAAAAACCAACAATTTACGTTGATAATGAGTCTGCTATAAGGTTGTCTGAGAACCCACCTTATGAGTTCCATAGGAGAACAAAACATATCAAGATTAAACATTTCTTCATTCGAGAATGTATTCAGAATGGAGACTTCGCTGTCAAACAAGTCGCTACAGAATTGCAATTGGCGGACATGTTTACGAAACCATTGTTTGGACCAAGACTGAACATGCTAAGCTGTAGAATTGGACTTCAAGATTTGTCCAAGCTCTAAAAAGTATCGTGGATGTGAAGATATACAAACTTCATATTGTGTCGATGGTTTATTGCTTAGCAACGTTTGTTATATCTGTCTTGTCACTTTACCTAAAAAATATATTCCTTCTACATAATAAAACAAAGTTTTATTATAACGTTTAATTCTGCATCTACGGCAACTTAATAATTGTAAGCTTTACGAACATTATAAAGCTTCACACGATCGTATCTACATTACCTAATGAATAGATAGTGCTATAAATAAGTAAAGTAACCCCTTTGGACGGACTTATCGTTCATCTCATAATCCTGAAGGGTTCATGACAGGTAGGAGAGAAGGCACAACATTTATCCTGTGACGAAATGTGTGTCCTGTGGAGTTGCGGGCTTCCAGTCTCGATGCAGTCTCAACCATGGAAATAGATAAAGAATGATTAATCATCATCATTTCAGCCGAAAAACGTCCACTGCTGGACATAGGCATCCCCCATTTTTGTTGTGCCATAATCGCCACGCTTGGCAGGCGGGTTGGCGATCGCAGTATGGTGTTCAAAAAATGCATAGAGAACGCTGCTGCCCATTCTCTAGTAAGTCCCTACCTAAGTCGCCTTTTACGACACCCACGGGAGGAAATGGGGTGGTGCTATTCTTTACGTCATATAATGATGATGAAGAATGCAAACCGGTGTTATTTGTCTGTCGTGTTTGTCCCTTTATAGTTGGCGTTTTTGCCGTAATTGGGTTTAATTTTACCTTGATGCAGTTTCGAGCCCCGGGACAAGATTTTCGAGACTTGGCACGGTCTCAAAATTCCCGTGAATATCAAGACCTTCGAGTTTATGACTTGCGAGAAAGTATCATATTCAATTCAAATAATTTATTTTCTCTTCACAAATAATAACATCATACCGACAAGCTTAAAAACTAAGTGACACTAGTTTTTGAGAGACTGGTGTCTGCACTAGGAATACCTTTGTAGCAGATCACCAGGGTCCCACCACACGGTATGTAAACATAATCAGTTCTTTAGTAGTTATTTTATGTGAAGGGATAGGGCATGACATAAAAATCAGTGATAGACTCACAAATTAGAAACAATAAGATAAAATTAAGATGAAGAGAAGTGGAAAAATTCGTGATCCGTGATGTTTAGGGAAATAAGTGTGTTGGCTATTTCGGATAAGATAGTAATTCCTCAGTAATTGCTTTATCATATATGTA
This sequence comes from Dryobota labecula, assembly GCA_947523025.1. Taxonomy (NCBI): domain Eukaryota; kingdom Metazoa; phylum Arthropoda; class Insecta; order Lepidoptera; family Noctuidae; genus Dryobota; species Dryobota labecula. The sequence continues at coordinate 10,396,528 of OX383292.1, forward strand.
GGCAGGTGCATGCAGTGCAAATACGCAGACGGAAAAAATCAAAATATTTTATTTCACATAAACCTACATGGGCACTTATGAAACGTCAGAAGCTAGGTGCACGGTTCCAATTAGTCGTTTCCTATGGAGAAGAGCCGGCAAGAAACTCCACGGTAACTCTTTTAAAAATAATTGGCTTTACAATATTATCAAATAACAGTGATAATAGATATGGGAGGACAGTGTAGGCCTTTCAACAATTACCAGGTACTTAACAAAATAGAAAAGTGCCAACAAATCTACACTCTACTAGGCCTACAACGTTCTCACATTCACTAAATAGAAAATAATCTAAGTATATAAAAGATTAATCACATGATTGCAATTACAACTACAGTAACTTATATTGGAAGAAAACTATTGTACCTTCCTACCTGCCTATAAGTACCTATAGGTACTTATCTTATGTCTGGAACTCATGATTATAGAAATTCATATGTTTTATGTACCTATTGGTAAAGCCTATGGTAAGGCCTGTAGGTATTGGTTAGCCGATAAACGTATGATTTGTAGTTGGAATGTGCGGTGTGGCGGGAGAGAGATATGTGAACTTGAGGACCTGGGTTTGTTTCTAAATTATAGGTACCTACTTAGAATTATTTATCTGTTCTCTATCTAGGATGTCTCATATAGGTAGGTTTGTTTGAATTCAAAAGGAATTCATCATAAATTGTATCCTTAAATGCATGAAAGTGCAGTCCAAATGTTCGTAGCAGAACGCGGACGGGAGGTTTTGAGATAAATCACAAGGGCTGGGAGCTTTCCCGTGGCCAGGGCGGCTACGGCGGCGTAGCTCGGCTCCTTAATGAAAAGCGTGGCCCGCGCAGCCCCGCGCCCCCACGCCCCCTCGCCCCCGCGCCCCCGCTCGGAGGCTGCCGCCAGTAGCCCGCGGACCGCGCTCTCGACGACACACGCGCACATACGCTCCTGAATCTCATCCACAGCTATCTATCACTGTACGTCGATACCAGTACTATTCTTTAATCATAAAGTGAATGTTCCTAACGTAAATATCAAATTGAGTGCTTGTTTCATACATGAAAATGTGCTACGGACGAGTTGACCGGAAGAGGCTGAATCTGAGGCAGGAAGCGAGTAGGGTGGGACGCTTTGTTCGCGCCGTACTACGCCCGCGGCGGAGGCTGTACGCGCAGCATCCGCCCGCTCGCCATGTTGCTATCTCGCCGTCCCTACCCGCCGCGATGCAACCGAAACCTACCGATCTCATTTACGATTTGCCCTTGTACTGACAAGCGGAAAATTCGATTAGTAATGTGCTTTATTAGATGAAAACCGCTTGTTCTTATTATATTACAGTTTTACATTACTTAGGTACTGAAGTTGCTTTCCTACAATCCATAGTAGGTAGTACTTACGGTCCAAGTTAGTGTTACTTACTCGTTATTTTTCATAGCGGAAATTACACTCGGTTACTTGATTATTTATGCTCATTGAAAATGTGCCTAGGTATTGTAACATTATTATGTATTGATTTCGTCTTGATAATTCTGTTATTAGGTGAGCACTTCTGACAAAGTGACATAGGTAACGTTAAATAATGATGTACAATAACTGGTTTACTATAACTTGCGTGCAGGGTTAATGGAATAAGCAAACTGATTAAATGGCACTCCATCAGGGGCCTAAGTCTACTAATTTACAAACGTTGCAATGGTCTCGCCATTGTGAATATTTGACAGTTTTTGTATGGCAAATCTGTCAAAAACTCACAATGAAGAGACCATTGCAACGTTTGTACATTAGTAGACTTGACCCCCAGACCGTGTCTGACTGACTTACCTATGGAAGATCGGCACCGTTTTAGCTCCAACGTATACTTTGAAACTTTTTTTTTTTGAGGAGCTCGTGGCTAAGTAATAACAGCCGCACGGGTCGATCCGTCAGGTTAAGCTACGCTTGCCGGGATTGGTCCGTGGATGGGTGACCATCTTTACATACTGAGACTCCTCCGTGCCTCGGAAAGCACGTTAAGCCGTTGGTCCCGGCTGTCATTCGTGGATCTTCGACAGTCGTTACGGGTCGTCAGAAGCCCAAAAGTCTGACAGCCAGTCTTACCAAGGGGTATCGTGTTAACCAGTTACTGGGTTGTGGAGGTCAGATAGGCAGTCGCTCCATGTAAAATACTGGTATTCAGCTGCATCCGGTTATGTTGGGAAAAGGCTAGGCAGATTGTATACTTTGAAATTTTGTCATAGGTAAATGTATATAGGAGGGCAATGTTTCATATAAATGATAGACGTTATTATCTATGTATTTTATTTTAAGACCTCTGAGAAGTGCTGATTGATTCTTAGTCTAATTTGAATTTCGTCTAATAATTCGGTACTTGTAAATAAAATAAAGATAACTATTTCTGATTTTCCGAGAATGTTTAAATCGCATATTTGTTATGCTAGCTTCTGCCCGCGACTTCGTCCGCGTGAAATTTGATATTCCCCCGACCCATAGTTCCCCCGCGATAGTATTTTGTTTTCACTTTTTTACTCGGCTCGTAAGGGTCGTAGCGTGATGTTCCTTCCTCAAGAGTTGGGCTATCAAATAGTTCCAGAGATTGCCCCCTACATAAAACTTACAAACTAATTTTACCTCTTTAGAAAATTTGTATTAGTATGAGTACCGTCGACACAAAAAGAAGAGGAAAGTATTAGTATATAATAGATACGCATAAAGGTTCTTATATACCCTGTTATATAGTAAACTTGTTTGATCGCACCTAGGGAACAATAGGTACAATATATATAATTATACCCTGTGACAAGTGTTGGGTTAAGGCGAGGTTCTTCGAGCGTGCAGTTTTGTTCTAGAGATGGCAGCTGGGCGCTAATAAATTGTGTCGTGAATTTCGTTAATTTTGGGTTGAAAATTATATGTTTTACGATGTTAACAATGTTAAACCCGACGCACATTATATCATCATAGACGTTTATTTTGATTTGATTTTCAATACATAATGTGGTATAATATTGAAATAAAATTATTTTAATCTACAAAACAAGGGTATGTTTGGATTGGCAAACTTTATCCAATTATGTAACGAGTACCCGACGTACCTACAGAAAGGTCTCAAAGCAACATATAATTTTTTCACGTGTTTAATCATTACCGTTTCTAAATAAAAAGACATTAAAATTACATTTCCTAGAGGTTAACTTGAAGAACCTCGCCTGAAATCAAATCTTGTAACAAAATTCAAGACAGTTGTCGCGGTAGAACGGTCCTTTATTACTTTTCCTTATTTCTGATTACATAACGTGTGAGTACGTTACTTTCCTGAGGTATGTACATAAAGAGCGGGTGAAATTAGCCATAACACAACTCGTTGATTTATTAATGCGCGTTGTACATACTGATACCGACACGGTGTCCAGTTTAGCAGGTATATTTATATATATACCCAAAGTCTCTAATTCAGATAATTTATGTAAACAAGGTAATGTCAAGAAATGTCACTGTCAAAATGACAGGACAGTGGCGCAAAATAGATTTATATTTTTTTTTTGTAAATAATCATCTATGAAATTTAAGTGAATTAAATAAAAGAACTATGCAAACAAAATACCGTTGCCAAACAATGATTTGTGTAGTATGTCGGAGACACGGCATATGATCGTCATAATCAGCCCTTTTAAGTCCAGTGCTAGACGTAGGCCTCCCAAAATCGATTTCCACTCGAAACAGTTTACAGCCGTTTTCATTCAAAATGTAGCTAGATATACTACTTACAATATGAATCTATGAATGAGAGTTGTAATATAATATTAGTGTGGTTGAAGCTGTAAAAAAATTGAAAATTTTTGGACCTCCTGCAATGTTACCAGTATCATAAAATATTTTATACCAGAAAATCTCCTATTTTTAATATCTTTGTTTAAAACCGAAAATTTGTAAAAATTATTACGGTATGATTATTTTTTAGTTATTATTTCTTAAAATCAGTACTTAAAAGAAAATGAAACCTCTTTTTTCGCCATTTTACGTGAATTACCATTACGAAGATATTATTTTGTTATGTCATCCCCTTTGTTTACATAAATTATCTGAATTTGAGACTTTGGGTATAGTTGGTAACATTAAAACATTATTTTAAGAGTTTGGTAGCATCCTAATGCAAAGCATAGATTTTCACCTATAGACCTAAACTGATAAAGTTATTTATAATTTAACTAAAATTCGCCTTTTTGAATGACTAACTAGCCAGCCAGCTCCTGATGGCACACAAAGCAACAGCTATTGGGCATCAGTAGAACCTCTAAAGTTAGAATTTCTCTGAACAATGTACCTGATGCTGTGAAAAGGGCGGACGGTATCTTTAACGCGTTCTATTACCCATCGAGGATCTATAAATAAGTCACTTTTACAAGTTTAAATTTACTTAGACGGCTCATAAACATGATAAAGTTACTACCATTTGTAACTCGGAGAATCTAAATATACGGTTCCTAGTGAAAATAGCACAATCAAGGATTGAATGTCCTGAACTTCTTTCTAAGCTTTGAATGTTCCACCTCGACATTGTCGTTTGAGAAATCTTCTTCATGCTCCTTACGCTCGCACAGTTTACGAGTACCGTTGCAATTCTTATATGATTCGCTCAGTTATATGTTTAACCAAATTGTTAAGAATAAACCCCTCAATCGATTTGTTTGCAAGCAGTTTAGCGTCCATTACTACTGTTTAATAGTTAATTTAATGTTAAACTTAGTTAATGTAATAGTTTACGAATTGTTAATCAATTTGATGTACAACAATTAGTCCATTGCTAACTGTGGATGCTTGTAAATGGCTTGTCGTCAATTACCTCATTGTTACTTTTGTATTGATAGCTGTAAGCCACCCAAACACATTAAAATAAAATAAATAAATAAAATAAAATAAATAATGTAAATAAAATAAATAATTTAGTCTACAGAAAATGTGGTAATAAAACCTATAGACCATATGATAGGTAACAAGCCAAATGCGGTCACAGACTTGCTGTTTTACTTTGTAGTGTACAGTCAGTATACACAATTAGCTGACCCCCCCTTGCATAAATGGTTGAGATTTTTTTGAATACGGATCGATAGAATTTTATAATTCTTAATTTAATTTAAATACCTATACGAAATCTACCCAAAACTAGAAAAAAAAAAAAACGTACGATTTGTTAGTAAAAAAATCTCAACCATTACCATTACCAGCTAATTATGTATACTGACTGTACCATTATGGGTTTATTTATAACATGGAGATACGAAAGAAAATGGAGGGCTAACTTCTTTTATACCAAAATTCTGTTGGGTACTTATATTATATAAGTTGTAGGGACGACACACGTATTTTTCATTAAGAGGATGTTCTACGCGCCACAAAGTAAGCCGGAAAATCTCGCTTCAGAATAGAGTAACACACAATCAAACATACGTTGGTTATTATAATAAAAAAAAACTATTGTAATATTGCTTAAATAACTTTTTTCTAATCAAAAACTACTTATTAAGGATAACATAATAACATATAACCATAATCAGACTATAATGATTGCATTGCTGGGACACAGGCCTCCCCTCTGCGAGAAGGAGTGAGCCGTAATTAGTGATGTGCCGGATCGCCAAAAATGTATATCCGCGGACACGGATCCGGATACGGATATTTAGTGTCAAGATCCGCGGATACGGACACGGATACGGATCTTTATTTTCTCTCTCAATCGGTGTCAAAGGTGCCAAATATTTGATTTTAAGAAATAAAAAATACTTTGAATGGATTTTTTTAAATTATACTGCTTAATCACATAATCTAAGTTATTATGCAGCATTTTAACCTGTCAATTGAATTTGAAAATTAATAAAAGATCCGTAAAAGACCCGCGAGAAAAGTGACGGATACGGATACGGACAAGGACCTCATTTCTCCCGCGGATACAGATATCCGGAACATCACTAGCCTTAATCCATCACGCAGACCATGTGTGGGTTGGTGGATGTCAGATTTCTTTGAATTTTCGGTTCCAGTATATGCCGGTTCCTTTTCGATGTTTTTCTTATTGAGGATATAAAAATACATTCTAATAGCACCTCAAGACGCAGATATATGCCAGTGACCTTGAGTGGTTAGCTTGCGTGTTCTGTACTAGCTCACGCAACGCATCGTACGTCCAGCCAGTAATAGGACTCGCCCATCCAGGAGCGCTGTCCCAAATAAGACGCATTATTAATTTATTATACATAAAACAAAAGGTATTTTAATAAAACACATATACTAAAAGATCAATGATTAAATTATCTTTAAAAACGTGAAGATTTCAGAAAAATATGCTTGATAGATTTTGCGTGATTCTCTGTTATTTATCCGCATTAGACTTAACTTTACAAATTAATTTCACTATGTAATATAAACATAATCTAAAATATTAATATATTATGTTAATAAAAAAATGCTCTAATTTAACATAATTGCTTCATTTCTTTTGAAATAAGCAGTAAGTTTGTGCTCTTCTATGTTAATATATTGTCCTGTCAAGTATTTTGTGTGTACATAAATAAATAAATAAATAATATACTTTCTAAAACATTAACACGGCTCGTTTAGATGTGATCTTCAGTATAAAATCATATCGTATCGTAATCGTATCGTAGCCTTAATGTCAACTGTTTATGTTGAAATTGCCGACACCGTTCATTCGCACATAAGCGCTCCATTTCTTTCTACTCCATGGCTACTGCGTGGATGCTTTTTTTTCATATAGGGCATCTTAGAGTTAACCATGAGAGGTTGAGACTCTTTAACCGGACTTTCTCGTGGATGCTATCACGTTTATTAGTTTTATAGTTGCCTCAAGATAATCCGCTTATGAATATGTAATCGATATCTAATACTTAATTGCATATTGACAATTTTATTTCTACTTAGCGAAACTATGTTTGATTTATTCCGTTTTAATACCAAAAACTAATACCACTGATATTTGTTTCATCAAATTTGTTGAAAAACATACATAGTGGTATTAGTTTTTGGTATTAGAACGGAATAAATCCTATGTTTGTGTCTTTTTTATAATCCCCCTAAAGTACATAGGTCATAGTTTCAGGAGGGATTTTCAATTTTAAGTGTAGATCATTATCTAAATATAAAAAATAGGCCTCGAAAATAGGTGAAGGATAATAAATTTTTCATTTATTTTAATTATTCTATGTTGCCTTCAATATCATTGTTTACGTAGTTAACTGGCACAGTAGTTTTATCGCGAACGTCAGAAGCGAGCGCGTTCAGACGTTATCTATTACTGAGACATATCTTGGGAAATATCTACTACATGATTGTCTCGGTTTCTACTGTATAGTAAAACAATGCTGGTCGCGTATCACTTTCTCGGCCCACGATCGACCGCACTTCGGTAATCACAAGTAGCACCTAAATGTTTATCGACAAAATTTTGTTATTCACATCAGATTTGTATTCCGTCTTGAAGCGAGATGCAATTTCTGTTGAAATGCATGAGTGTGGGGTGTAGTTTACATTCAATACTACACTTGATAAGTTTTGGAGAGAATCCAGCGGCGCTTTGAACTTACTTCATAACTGTTTCATAGATATTTAAAAGTAATTTGCATGCGATGCGCTTGCTAAATGTGTTTTGAGCGAGAAATGAAAGTGAAACTTTATTTATGTGCAAATGCTAATCTAAAGCAAGACAGTAGGTACTAAAATGTTTATTTATACCACTCCCCCTCTAAAAAGCTTATTTTATTCACTGAAAACAGTGAATGTGGGGCAAAGTTAAAAAAAAAAAAAACTCCTTGTGCACTCCACGCCCTTCAACGTCCAAAGATGCCCCAGAGTTTCCTCCAGCAGAAAGTTCTGACCATCTTAAAATGCACATTAAAATTGGAACAATTTTGGAGTAATTAAAAACCTTACTTTTTTTTTTTATTTATTTAATGAAATTATAATACAGAGGTGTTACTTAATTCTATACTCGCCAAACTTTTACGTTTGATGGCGAGAGGCGCTCTCTCTTTTTCATAACATTAATTAAATGTCTATTTTCGCTTAAATCTTTCTTTTTCTCGTAGTCATGGTATAAAGTATAGTATGCAACACTTGAATAAAAAGGATTTATATCGAGGGCCATGAAGCACTCGCGTCGCTCGGGATTCTAACAATTGAAACACTCGCTACGCTCGTGATTCAATCATCATGAATCACTCCCTACGGTCGTGATTCATCTATGGCCCTCGCTTTAAATCCGTCCTTTATTCTTTAATTGCATATATACTATTATAACCAGTGCCGGATTTACACATTTTCCGCCAGTAGGCAATTCAAAATTTGCCGCCCCTGCTTACCACTAAAATTCGATACCCTAGTTCACAATCATATTTATTAAAAAAAAATTGTCAATTAAATTGCAACTTTATGATTTCTGCACTATCGTCCTCATTACATCAGCTTTTACCCGTTATTAGTATGATTGTGTTGTGAAATAGGCGATGGATGTGTCAGTTCCTAGATTATTTTTACAATCCACGATTTATTGAAGATATATTTCTGAGCTAAGAAAAGCTCAACCATGTACTAATCAATATGGCAGGCTCAAAAAAGGATCGAATTCCACTAACAGTTCCAAAATCATACAATAATTTCCGTTATGCGGATCACCGAACTTTTTATTTTTTCCTCTGAAAGCGAGGCCTCTTGAACACAGTCGATTCACTACGTCAACAACTCTCTTCAGAACATTACCCCAATAAATAATTTCTTCATCAATCTAGACCTGCAGTAAATTGTCTTTAATAATGTTTTTTATAAACACAAACATTTTAAACCAAATTTGCCGCCCTAGGCTCCAGCCTACTCAGCTTGGTGGTATATCTGCCACTGTTCATAACAAAAATTACTTAGGTATTGTAGTCATGAAACAAGATAATAAAATCCACTGATTATGGACAGAAGATTTCTTAGCAAATGACAGAAGACTAAGCAAAATCATCGCGACATGTTTCTAAAATGGTATTTCCTCTATTAGTCATACCCAGATGTTTATTAAAATTTAAAATGGGTAGAATGGTAAGAGATAAAGAATGTCTGCTCCGCGAGATTCACCGAGCATTTCCTGTTGTTTTCAAACGTTCTGTCATGTTTATGCAGAAGTAATTCTTTTGTGCTCTTAATGAGCGATATTTATGAATGGTGTATAGTATTTTTATTGAGTTACTAGCTGTACCGTTGCAATGCCACGTAAAGTCAGAAATTGTTTGGTCGAACTTTATTTTTTGGGCCAGAAACCTTCGCGGGCTTCCTCAAAACAACCAAAGTTTCAACATAATCTAATCAATGGTTTAGGAACGCATAGAGGACAAACATACAAACATTGATTTTTATTTATATAGATAGAAGATAGATAAAAACATCGAAACACATCAATTCTTGAAAATATTGATATTTTTAAGTTATTCGGCGACATCAGACTTGAGTAAAATATGGGTATGGATATTTTAAGCATATTTTTGAGTACCCCTTGAGGTGCCAAAATTAACATGATAATCTTATATATAAAATTCTCGTGTCACAAAGTTAGTTACCATACTCCTCCGAAACTCTATTTTTTTTTTAAGTTTTAGGTAGGTAGGTAGGGTAGGGTAGGGTAGAGTAGGGTAGGCTAGGCTAGGGTAGGTAGGTAGGTAGGTAGGTAGGTAGGTAGGTAGGTAGGTAGGTAGGTATTGTAGTGTAGGGTAGGGTAGGGTAAGGTAGGGTAAAGTAGGGTAGGGTAGGGTAAAGTAGGGTAGGGTAGGGTAGGGTAGGGTAGGGTAGGTAGGCAGGTAGGTAGGTAGGTAGGTAGGTAGGTAGGTAGGTAGGTAGGTAGGTAGGTACGGTAGGTAGGGTAGAGTAGAGTAGTGGAGTTTATACTATAGCTTTTGACAGAACGAAGTCTGTCGGGTCAGCTAGCAGTATTATAACCCTTTACAAAATAAAAATACATTAAACAGACAATAAGATGAAGAAGAAAATGACCTCAAGTCGATCAAAATTATGGTTACAAGTAAAAAATCATTTTTAGGGTCTTCGTAGCACATTGCTACGAATTTCGTAGCAAGGGAAGCCTTCGCTACGCCCGCGCCGCTGCTACAAGGTCGTCTTGCTTGAATAGCTCTAGGTTATTATAGGTTTTATTCAACCCTCACACGGTCTTTTGTTGATTTCGCACGCTTTGTGCGAAAGTGGGTTAGTTTAAATTAACTTTTCCCAGTCAAGGGACGTGTAAAATGTTTTGTTCATTTTCTCCTTGAGAGGTAAAACATGGGAATTTTGATGTGGTGAGACTGAAAATTCTGATATGGAAATAGTTTCACTTGGCTTTCGTTTGTGTCTCTATATCTTTATCTATAAATCTACATTTCAATCAAACTCAAACTCAAAGCATTTATTTCAAATAAACCAATTACAGGCACTTTTGAATTGTCAAGGGGTCGGTCAGTCAGAAAGATGAAGCTAGTTGCCCATTCCAAAGTGTAGTAGGTTCCTATGGAGAAGAACGGACAAGAAACTCCATGGACACTCTTTTAAAACAAAATATTGCTACAAAATATGGGTTACATCATTCATGTTGAAGTTATACATGTGAGAACAATGTAGAAAGACGTGCACGTTAGAAGCGTCCGTAATAGAAACAATCCAAAAATTAAAATAAGCCGTGGCAGCTAAGAGATGACCAGTCCCAACTGACGGCGCCCGTTCACGAACATGACGCATGGATCAGTATTTAAAAACAAAAAAATAATATATATAAATTCAGTATGATCGTGTGTTTAGAATTTTGGTTTATTCCCGCTGTCCCCACCGCCCGTGTCCCCATTAATGGTATGGATTACTATTAATGGGGACACGGGCGATGGGGACAGTGGGAATACACCAGAATTTTGGCATCACACGTTCCCACACAATCATTAATTTATCGATCCTTGAGTGAAATTCTTAACCAATATTTTACACTAGCTTCTGCCCGCGAGCAAATTTGATTACCATAAAAAAGGTAGACATATGCTGTCGCGGACTTTTTTTTTGAACTTTTAAAGAGGTACAAGTCCATTATACATGATACTTGCGTAGCTTAAACCGTTTACGCAGCGCACGCAACGGAAGATCTCAAAAAGGAATAATTTTTCCCGTTTTTGCAACACTTTTAATTCATGCTCTGCTTCTATTGATTATAGCGTAATGTTATATAGCCTATAACCTTCCTCGATAAATGGACTATCCAACACAAAAATATTTTTTCCATTCCAACCTGTAGTTCCTGAGATTAGCGCGTTCAAACAAACAAACTCTTCAGCTTTATAATATTAGTCATCATCATCATTTCAGCCGAAATACGTCCACAGCTGGACATAGGCCTCCCCCAATTGGGAGGGGGTTTGCCATAATCACCACGCTTGGCAGACGGGTTGGCGATCGCAGTATGATGTAAAAAATGCATAGAGAACGCTGCTGCCCATTCTCTAGTAAGTCCCTTAGTCGCATTTTACGACACCCACGGGAGGAAATGGGGTGGTTCTTTACGTCCGGCACCACACGGAACATATATATATAATATAAGAATATACATAATATTAGTATAGATTCAAAATAAAAATGAGTACAGTTTAACTCATTTCCATGTCTAAAGATCAGCTCAAGAACAAACGAGTTTCTTTAACGTAGTTGACGGTAAAGAAACTCGTTTGTCCTAGGAAAACTTTTGTTTTAAACATGCAATTCGTGGCACATCTTATACAAATGCTGCTGCTTCGTAAAATACCACGTTCACTGCAAGGATGAATACCAAATATTCTTTGGTGGATTCCTTACTTATCTTTCTTTATTTCTTCGTAGCTTTACATTGTAGGTATTGTTATCTCAAATCTTGTGTCTACATTAAGAACATAGAAGTTTTCATAATATTCTGTGCCTATTTATAGTATTCTGAACAGTGGCGGATTTACCACCAGGCTGAGTAGGCTGGAGCCTAGGGCGGCAAATTTGGCTCAAAAAATTTTTTTTTTGTCTTCCAGAAATAAAATAAAAAAACATTATTAAAGACAATTTACTGCAGGTCCAGATTGATGAAGAAATTATTTATTGGCGAAATGTTCTGTAGAGAGTTGTTGACGTAGTGAAGCGACTGTGTTCAAGAGGCTTCGCTTTCAGAGGAAAAAATGAATAGTTCGGTGATCCGCATATCGGAAATTATCGGATGATTTTGGAACTGTTAGCAGAATTCGATGCTTTTTAGCCTGACATTTGAGTAGTACATGATTGAGCTTTATTTTTAGATTTTTTAGATCTTCACAAAATCGTGCAAATTTTGAACTACGGGCAACTAATTAGCTACTGGCGGCAAATTTGTAAATCCGCCACTGATTCTGAACCAAACTAACAACTGAGCTTAAAAAAGGAAATAACTAATTATTAATTCTGTAATTTCCTACAAAGAACTCTGGATGATGTTCTGTTTCCTCAAAGTATCCTAAGTGTAGGAATGTATAAGTTTTTTCTCATACTTATAAACAGTTTCCAAACTAAAATAGTAAGAAGGATAAACAAACAATTAGTCATAAAAGGACCACACAGCTGTTCCAAAGACTCTCTCCCCTTCCTCCCCCCTCTCGTAAATATTTACGTTAAAATTACTTGATGTTAACGTCTGTGGTAACGGGTTCACAGTTTCTATAAGTAAAGGAATTAAGCTAATCAATTTTCAATTCTATAACACCGTAATAAGAGCCAAGTTAGTAATCTAGAATGTTTCGTTAAGGAAGCGTCGTCCAGGATCAGTCTTCAGCTTTGAATGATGGAAACTAAAATAGATGGAATGACCGCTGACGGTCTAAGGGGCCTTACTCCCGAAAACGATTCGTGTTTGATTTTTTTGCCGATTCGATCTCTTTTGTGATCCGAACTCGATTTAAAACCTTACTCCCGAACCAATTCGAATCGTAAACCAAGATCGACATAGGTTCGAGTATTATCAGCGTTGTTATGCGTATCCGGCGGATTACGTCATCGTCAAGTGCTCTATGTCTTTGGTTAGTAACTTTTAGGTAGTTGCTTGTTTTTCACTTTCCCACGTAATAAACGATACCTTAGTGCTTTTTTTTTCTTTCTTTCTTTCTAAAATCTCACTCGATATGAATAAAGTAGCTTCTTTGATATCGTGTAATTTTGACCCAGCAAATCAATATCTATCTGCCAGATGGCGTGTGGAGTACGAACTTTTCGAGCCTAACGAATCTTTCGATAGAAGTTAGTTTCGCTTCGAGCCACCGCACGATCGTGCGCTAGTGTCGGATTCAAGAGTATGGATCAGCATTTATTTCGAATCCAATTCGATTGATTCAGAACTCGATGCTGTCGGGCGTAAGGCCCCAGAGCTTAAGTATTAGTTTATGTATCCATAAACCTGTATTTCTGTGGTTGTTACGTTTTGATAGTGTTTATGAACAAATTCTTTCGGAAGTGTAGATTCTTGTTTTAATCTACACAAATAAATAAAATTGAAGTGTCTGTTATAATGTCAAAATAACAACTTTGTACTAAATGCATAGGAAAGTAAATAGATACGGAACTTATATTTAAAAAAAATATATTTCTGCTTGTCTGTTTGTCTCTCTGTCTGTCTGTTTGTTATGGCTAATCTCCGAAACGGCTGGACCGATTTTGACGGAACTTTCACTGGCAGATAGCTGATGTTAAAAGGAGTAACTTAGGCTACTTTTATTTTAGAAAATGACACACGGGCGAAACCGCGGGTAGCAGCTAGTAAAAAATAAACACAATAAATTTTCATAGAGTAAAAATACTTTTTATAAAATTTCATCTTAAATCTATGTTTTTTACGATATATCGAAATGGTTTTTTTTTTTTTTTAAATCGAGACTCTATTTTATTTTAGAAAAAAAGCCACGCGGGTGGAGCCGCGGGCAGAAACGCGCGCGCGCGGGTTTAAACTATAGTTAATCTATTGATGATACCTTGGCTCTTCTATGCCTACATTTATCTCATTTGAGCTGTTCACATTTAGGGGCTTTAATATCTCCGTGTTATAAACCAAGCCGTTTTGGAGACGCGTGCAATAGAATAACGTGAATTCCAACAAACGGCAAGAACATTTTGCCTTATTTCATTCAATGATAACTGCAATATTTTCTTCCAATACGGCAATGTTTAGTATAAATAGCATCCTTATTTCTCAATTTACAAATCTAATTCCGTATGAAATAACCTGGCAATTTCGTAAGAGTTCGGGCAACACAAGTAACGTAATAAGATTTGTCAAAGGGAAGTGTATTTTGCGACATTGTTATTATGCTTTATATTCGTTTGGCTTCTAATGTGGTTGTGGGGGCCCCAGGATCAAGTACTTACGGTGAAATATAATCAAGTGGGAGCACAGGTGAGCCCTTTTACTCTGATGGCCATTTTCCGTCACACTTTATGAGTTGGAACTCGTTGAATTATTATGGGGTTTTTGCTGCTGAATATTCATGTCTTAATATTATTCTCGTGCGAATAAAAAATTTAAGAATCGTTTTTTAGATTATTCCACGTTTGAGGTTTTTTAGGGTTCCGCAGCCAAATGGCAAAAATGGAAGCCTTATAGATTCATCATGTCTGTCTGCCTATCCGTCCGTATATCACAGCCACTTTTTCCCGAAATTATAAGAACTATACTGTTGGTAAGTACATTAAGACTTTCACATAAAAATTGAAAAAAATAATAATTTGGGGCTTACCCATAATTAGAACGGAAACACAAAAAAAAAATCATCAAACCCATACGTGTGGGATATCTATGGATAGGTCTTCAAAAATAATATTGAGGTTTCTAATTTATATTTTTTTTCTAAACTGAACAGTTTGTGCTAGAGACACTTCTAAAGTGGTAAAATGGGTGTCCTCCCTCCTGTAACTTCTAAAATAAGAGAATGATAAAACAAAAAAAAAAAAATATGATGTACATTACCATGTAAACTTCCACCGGAAATTGGTTTGAACGAGATCTAGTAAGTAGTTTTTTTTTAATACGTCATAAATCGTAAACCGCGCTTGCTGCTACGGAACCCTTCATGGGCGAGTCCGACTCACACTTGGCCGCTTTTTTTGGATTATATCACGTTTGAGGTTTTTTTGGCATTGTTTAACGACTTTACCATAATTATTCAGGATGCTTCCACATCTACGTTACTTATTTTCAGTTTATATCTAAACCTACAACTTATTGAAAACGAATAACCCAAGCAATACATAGGTAGATATATAATATAATATAATAAGCTTCTATTGATTTCTTACAATTATTACAATACATGCATTATTACTTATAAAAAATACATTTCAATTTAATTAAAATAAAATTTATAATGTTTTTTTTTTTATACCGGATGACATTTTTTACCGTCTCGTAAAAATTTGGGTGAACGGAGTAGAAGCCTATGGCATAGTTTTTATTATTTTTTCTTTAACCTAGAAAGAAATTGATCTATGGATAAATACCACACATTTGAAGTAAACTTATCATACTATAACAATAAACACAGAAATTTAATAAAAAACATAATTCAATAAATAAATACGATAAATAATATTTAAATTTAAATCATACGCACCCAAATTTCAATATTTTTATCTTTTATTTTAGTTTTATTTATGAAAAAAAAAAAAAAATATTGCTATGCCATAGGCTTCTACTCCGTTCACCTAGTATACCCAATTTTTTTCGAGACGGTACAAAAAGTCATCCGGTATATATATAAAAAAAACATTTAACTTTTTTTTTTAGATAATAGTATTAATTAATTATTTTTTTATTTCATTATTAGGCCTAGTGCGGTAATAACTTCCTCCGTCTGTCTCCATCTTGTTCTGTCTCTAGCTAGTCTGCTCCATGTTTTTCCTATTAAGCCTGATATGTCGTCACTCAATCTCTTGTTGGGTCTCCCACGCTTTCTCTGTTTGTTGATAGGATACCAGTTTGTTATGGTTTTAGTACATCTGTCATCGCTAACTCTTTGTAAATGTCAAGCAATTTTATTAAGACTACGCCGAGCGCACAGTGGCGCCCTCATCGTTATTTCGGTGATTTCTTTTATTTTAGAATGAAAATGCAGAAAATAAGCTCGTCAAGTTGTGCTTCACAAGACTATACGTTATTATTACTACAAACAGTAGTTTTAAATTGTTATGTTTTATAGTAATCATTAAAACGGAGTTGCCCCCATGGCAGCGGCAGTGGAGTGGCCACTATTTTCCGTTTTAATGATTACAATAAAACAT
Source organism: Dryobota labecula (assembly GCA_947523025.1). Classification (NCBI taxonomy): domain Eukaryota; kingdom Metazoa; phylum Arthropoda; class Insecta; order Lepidoptera; family Noctuidae; genus Dryobota; species Dryobota labecula. The sequence goes on from OX383292.1 coordinate 10,412,878, forward strand.
AACAAGCGCCACTGTGCGCTCGGTAGCCTCTTAATGTTGAACGTATTTAAATTATTTCTTACCCCATTGATGAAGTCTTCTTCACAAGTAACGCTCATAAAAATTATATTACAGTTTTTTTTTAAACGTTGCGCCACACTAGGAATTTCTCCTGTATTGTGGGGTGTGTTTACAAACATTTAAATTCACAAACACAAATAGCCACAAGCAGCATAATTAAAGTAAAAGTCAAAAGTCAAATAATTTATTTCAAATAAGCACATAAAATACACTTTTGAACGTCAAAAATTACAAAAATTGTTAATTGATTCTAGTTGCCCCTTCCAAAAGGTTAGAATAGAAAAAAGAAGGTTAGTTATGTATGGAGAAGAATGGGCAAGAAACTCCATACTTACTCTTTTAAAATGCTAACAATAGTTTGTATACATTAATTAATAATTTATAGGTGAAGACAATGTACCTAGAATAAAATTACTATACCACAATAGGTAAAAAGAATGAAAAGTGAAGTAATGACAGACAAATTAATAAATGCGATAGATAAATAGTGCTCACATATTTACAAACATTGTATAAGATTTTACAAAAAATTAAGTCAGTGTGTGAGTTAAAGTTTAATCACAGAAAATTAAATAAATATCATAAAAATGTTAAATTATACAATTAAATTAGCAACTAGTTTGATTTTGTCTATACTCTAAATGGTCCTATGGAGCAGGACCAGCATGTTTCCAAGCATTCTTATCTTGGATACAATCCTCTAATTTGTAAAATGCTTGTTTACTAAGTGTGCTTTTAATTATGAGTTTTAAATTTTCTTTCATTAAAGCCTAAATGATGCATAAATTAAACGAATCCCCCCGATTAATTAGCAAAATGACCTGTCACGTTGTTACTGTCATCGGTCCCCGGTACACCCTTGTGTCACGGTATGTCACGCTCACGGGAGTGTCACAATTTTACGTCACTCGCTTTAATGGCGACCCCCGTCACTTCCGTGGGCACATTTTTATGACAGCTAGGGGGGAATTACTTTACAAATCGTTGCTTACATTTGTTAGTTGCTTCCTTTGTCCCCTCCTTTATGTAACGGAACGACGTTAATTGATTTGCGTCATATTTTGTATACACGCTGATTTATATGCATAATCATGTATGCTGTGTGCATAGACAAAATGTAATGAACCCCTCATTAGGTCCCTCGATGTCCCATAAAATGCAAAACTTCTGAGATCATCGAGCTTAATTAAAATACGTGATGCTCGTATCAGATACAGCGCATGTTATAGCACAATAAAAGGAGATGTGTTGCACAAATAAATTGCGAAGTTACACGAGGTGGGACGGATCTAGTCGTGTAGGAGAGCCTTCCCCAGCGTACTGATTTGAGGCCACTACAAATTGTCCTCTTCCTCGCTTCACTGCCACCCAATTATTATCCTTATACCCCAGCACATAACTTACAGTTTTATTTAGCACATGAGCCCGGGAACGGGAGTAGCTGCAGCCATCAGGATGACGAATTGCACCGCTGTGTTGGTAACATACATTTGTTCTTAATCGATGAATTATGGGATGTGATGAATAGTTTTGGGAAAAACTGGTATCGATTTTCTGAGTGCTTTTGCCGAGTAAGCCTGTTAATAGCGAAGTCGGTTTTCGTGGAAAATCTCATTTATTAGTATTTCATAGTTCTTATAGTTCCGTTTGTAAAGAGGTACTGGGCCCCACAGGTGTTGAGGTTAGTAGTTCATTGTTCTGGTGGTATTTGAAGCGAATTATTTTATTAACTTTGCAGACCTTGCTCCAATAGCCAATATGTTTGTGGCACTTCCAGTTTATATTCACACTTGGCATTTAAAACGTTTTGTTAATTAGATTTGATTATTTATTGATAACGTTTTGCCGATATTGGATTTCGTGGTATTTAATTAACATTTAGGTACCCATCGTCGATAGTGTACTCGTAATTGATGATTCAGGTAACTTTATAATTAAATTCAGGCATCGTGTTCCAAATATATTAATTTATTTCGTCCACTTTATTGCCATGACGAGTGATAAAAAACCAGGCGGCATTTGAGAACACGAGGAAGCTCTTTATCTCGTGAATTATCTTCAGTGACAGATGAAATGGCCTATCCAGTAGGTGTATTAATCAACTGCAATGGAGCACCCATTTTGGTTTGGTCAGGGGTGTCGTCATCCAATTTGATTATTTCTCTGACCTACGATTGGATAACTGCCCGTAGTAGTTTCCTTAAATGATTGAGTATCCGAGACGTAGTTTATTTCATTGAGGTTTATTTCGAAATGAATGAATGTTAGCTGACCGAGCGTGTCCAATATAAAACGACAACGGACTTGCAGTCCAGTTTGCACAATACTCACGGTACAGATGCAAACAAATTCAGATTATTTGGAGGGTTCAATAGTAGCAGTAGTGTATATACGATACACTAAGTACGTCGTAAATTGGTACCTTGTGTCATGTGTATTTATATAGTCGTGTCTACATAGAAGCATTATGTGCATACGAGATAGTATATAATTCCGTATCATTGTGCTTAACCTTAGTCTTTTACAGTAGATAATATCTTTTTATGTTTTCTTCTCCAGTAATGGTGGAGAGCTAATAAGTTGTTCAATGTATGTACGTAGTTTTGAAATCAGCCAACCCCGAAATACATACAAACAATGATAATACAAAACTACTCATAGTATACAACTAAACTTAATACTTGCATAAATGTTCATTTACCCAACATATTACTCTAAACAAAAAAGCAGGCACACCTCTAAATTATAACTAGACAATTTCCAGCATTTTCCGTAATAAAACGGTGGTAAGAAGTCGGTAGCTGCCATCGACGTGCTCGAGAGCCGTAGCCTCATTTGAGGCTCGCCACTCGGGAGCACTCCTCCGCGCGCCTCCGCACTAGTCCGCAATACTTCGCACAACTTCGCACTACTCCGCACTCCTTCGTCCGGCACACTTGGCGCACTCATCATTATCTAGCTACAAGGCGTAGTCATTTCTTTAGACCCTTTTTTACGCGATTGTTATATTTCTTTACTCTATTTTTATATCCTGTGGGCCTAGCACTAGCTGGCGGATTTAAGGGGGAAACGTCAGGGTAGCCCGCGAAATTCGAATGTTCTTACTTTTTTTGAAACTTACAGCTTAGGTCAGTATCAGGGGCTAAATTTCATTTAATCATCCCACAATTTGGGAGTCCATATTTTTTTACAGAAAGATCATTATTATTAGAAGCCTTCACGTAAAATTTTAAGCTGCGGAGATAAATAGTTTACGAGAAAAAAAAAAAAAACAAATTCGTAGAAATTTTGCAATATTTTCTCACTTTTGACATTTTGTCTCGCCATTGATCGTTTTGTTTTACGTAAATATTTAAGTCCGTTGAACTAAAATGTTTTACTTCATATTAATAATGAAATAAATACTTAATTTAGTGATTTAGATACTTTTTATGCATATTTCATTATAATACATATTATATTTTGCTAATTTAAATTAGTGCTATTAAATTAAAAGTTATAATCATTTACCGACTATTGCCATTAGTTGAAACCAAACGTCAAACTACGCCATTTTGTTGTCACTTCACGTAGTCTGTCAGTGAGGCAAATAAAAACTTAGGATGCAAGAGCGAGCGAAGCGAGCTCTGGACTTGGGGCACCCCGACTCGGACAGGTTAGGTTAGAAGGGGATGGCGGGGTCGAGTGAGCGAGCGAAAAGACCCCGCTATTCCCTTCGTGGTTATTTTTTCTTAAACCACCCAGAAGTAGGAACCCCACTACGCGGGGCTCCGTCGACCACGCCTTACTTCGAGACGTCTGTTATCGAAAATACTTTTGACCTCAGAGCTTGTCACAAAGTAATATTCCAAGATTTGAGTATATTTTGGTTTGACCTTGACTTTTAGGGTGTTGACCTTGACCTTGATAATTTAATTTACTTTATTATTGTTTGGAAAACAATTTAGACCCGCTCCGTGTAGTTTTTTTTCCTCCCACCCATTAAATCGTGGGATGATAAAGCGAAGTCGTATCCTTTAATTATACTAAAATGCTATAGGATAGTTGTATTTTCGAGTCAAAAATCGTTCTAAATTACATTACTTTTCGTCGAGCGTTCGTGATAGGATAGGGCCTCTGAAAGTTTTGTGTAGGTTTAGTGAACTTGTTGGAGTATCATGCCCTTTCAATGTCATTAAATATAATAGCCGTGATTCTCAAACATCTTTGAGATTAGAGTAATTTGTATGAATAATAAACTAGACAAAATTATTGAAAAGTTAGCGTAAACCTGTTTTTTTTTTTAAACTACATGAATATTCACAAAAACCTAGGTACTAATGGATATAATAAACCAAGCACTTTACAAAGATAGATGCAGCGTTAAGAAAGCAACATTTCATTGTAGCAGAAACAGTTCCGAGCCGTTTATGGTTGGTTTCATCTCAATTTGATAAGTCGCTACAGAACAATAACATCAAATTGTAGTGCTTAGCTGAAAACGTTCGCGAGAGAAATTGCGGTTGGTTTGGAACTTACAACGTCAAGGACTTTGAGAGCACTTACAAGCGTACGTGCCGGTCTATGTACTGGTATATTTACCTGAAGTGCTAGGAAAAGGCGAGGAATTCTTGTTCCGAATCGTGTCGTGTCTGAGAACAGAATGGCTCCGGTATTTCGTGGGTCATAACAAGATTATGTAAATGATACGTTACTGTCACGTATTTAATTATGTAGTTAGGTGAATAACTTGTAGGTATGTACCCTTTTTTCCTTTTTCTTTCTTTCTTTTTCTTTTTTTTGTAGCCTTTTCTATTATTTAAATTAACATTGCAACTGGTTTTAACAGTAAACATACATATGATAAAAAGTACAATTATTAAACACTATGTAAACAAACTTAGCATCTAAATAACGCATACAACCCTAATCTATTCAAAGTGAGAGTGAACAGGCTTCTTCTGGGTAAGCTCACTCCATCGTAGACTTTGTCTATGTCATCCAGACCTAGACTAAAGTCAAGAGCAAACTCAAAGTAGAATAAAAAAAAATAAAAAATATATTTTGCATATACTATGTCAACTTTCACATCTACCTACAAGTTACAAAAATCAAGTTCATTATGTTATGTCTTTTTTATGTTTACCTTCCTGAAATTAACTTCTGCTGTGTTTTGCTTTGTTGCTCTGTTATTAATAACAAAAATTCTTTATGCTACTACAATTATGATTTTGTCACAAGTCTGCTACTCTAAGTAAATTTACAGAGAACGAGGAAAACTGTTCCACCGTAGTACAGTTTATACTAGTACGGGGAACAGAGTGAATCAGTTCCGTTTTAGCAACCATTATAAGTACCGATACATACTAAATGAAAAAAAAAAAAAAAAAAAAACCTACATTTACTGCTTATTTAATACTTACATGAATTGTGCAAGGTTGTTAAATTTATTTTTGCAAATAAAGATATATTTTTTTCTATAAAGCTTAGTAGAACATCTACATAAAGTAGATTACCAGGTCATTTATATTCAAAAACTTTTACCAAATCGAATTCTGATTAAAATAAAATTAGCTTGCATAATGTTCTAGTATTGTCCATTGTGTAACAATTACAAACATTTTAAAACATGTCAAATGTCACGAACGCGGGTTGCAAAATTATTAATATTCATAATTTAAGACTGTTTTACATCTTTCTTTACCAATAAAATAAATGGGAAAGTAAGTATGTGACAAGATACTTACTTTCCCATTTATTTTATTGGTAGTATTGGTATTTTGGTGGTATTATAATTCAACCGTTAAAAAGCCACTTAAAGTGTGAGCTTTAAGAATTATAAATAAAATTATAATAATGGTAACTACTAAGGTTTAATTAATCTATAAGCAAAAATAAATAAAATTGAAGTATCTATTTGTAATGTCAAAGTAACAGCTTTTTTACTAAATGTATATAAAAGTATATTTTTTTGTTTGTCTGTCTGTTTGTTCTGGCTAATCTCCGAAACGCCTGGACCGATTTTGACGGGACGTTCACTGGCAGATATATGTTATGTGTGTATGTAATATGGAGGCTTAGGCAGTTCAGAATCCAGGCTAATTTATTTCCACTCCTATGTTGTATAAGCTGGGTTCTTATTACTCTCAAAGCAATCCTCTATTCCCTAAGGGACACACAAGGGGTAAATAATGTGCGACCTCTGGTACTATATTTTCGTAGTGAACATAATTTGGAGTAACGTGCGAAGAAATTCTGTATCGATTCACGAATTTATACAAGATGCTTTCTCGCCTGAAAAAGGCTTTCTGGAACTATGGAAAAGAGAAGGGTGTTACGTTATGCCTACACTCCTTTGGGAAATAGGCATGATGTTGTGCATTAGAAAGGAGCAAAATGTTGCTTTACGCTCGGTCGCTCTTTTTCTGAGAAAAGGAAACGGAAAAAGTTCATAAGCACTTTTGTAAATGTATTAAAAAAGTGCTAAGTGAATTGTAATATTCACTTAGCACTTTTGTAAAATATTAAAATAAATAAAATAATCAGCAATGCATTTTCTTCACGTTATTTATTCACTACCTGCTGCCCCCGTTTTCACCCGCGTGGCTCTTTCTAAAATAAAAGTAGCCTAAGTTACTACGTATCACATCAGCTATCTTCCAGTGAAAGTCCCGTCAAAATCGGTCTAGCCGTTTCGGGTATTAGCCGGAACAAACAGACAGACAGACAGACAGACAAAAATAAATATAGTTTTTTTTGTGGTACCGCCTAAACTTTCATTATGCATTTAGTAAAAGTTGTTATTTTGACATTACAAACAGACACTTCAATTTTATTTATTTGTATAGTTATAAAGATATTGTATATATAAGGTGTATCTATTCATACACGAAATATTTTAAGAGGACCATTTATAGGTGGTAAAAAAGCTATAGCCCCGATTTTTTTTTATCGAAGTTTTTTATATTTTTACATAACTATTATAATTTTAAAATTGCTTGAAACATTTTGCAAAGGAGTTGCATTTTCGCAAAAATTTACTTATTCTATGAATGACCCTCCCGGACGCGGCGACGGTGGCGGCACGAGAGCGGTGAATTTTGATAACTAATCATCATATCAAGTTTTTTTTTTTAACACTTTGACTGCCACCGCGGTCACCGGTGACCGCTAACAATAGTTTTTCTATTGTGTCTGATGTCTGGCAGTCAAAGCTTTAAAAAATATACTCAGATTAGAAAAAAAAAGTCGTTTCCATGGCTTCTTTACCACCAATAAGTGTACTCTTAAAATATTTCGTGTTTGAATAGATACACCCTATATATAGAAGATAGACAATACTCATCATTAGACTACTTTACTTTTGAAGTGTTTAGGGTGGGTGGTTTTCCAAATGCTTAGTGGCTCTGCTATAAAAATGTAATGTGTCAACAACCAAACACCTCCTGTTTGGATGTTGTTCCGGTCGTAGAATCTAAGCATCGTAAATAAATAAACATCTACCTCCATCAAGGGCGTAGCGAGGTACGGGCAGGGGGGCATCTGCCCCCCCCCCTCCTCGAAGATGCAGGAATACTCACATTACTCACAAACCGTAAAGTAATATTACGTAGGTAGCCTATTAATAAACAAAAACGCAATTGTAACTACAAATAACATAGAGAGGTCCTTTTAAAACATGGCTGAGATCAACGATGACTGAAAACCGTTTGAACGGCCTATGCATGCTCAGTGTACACCGAACCAAGGTACAAAAAACTAAGGATACAATTGAATCTCATGCAGCATTTACCTTAGATATATTCTTGGTTTGTCTACGCCTGCCCCCCCCCCCCCCCCCCCTTAACAAAATCCTAGCTATGCCCTTGCCTCCAATTATGGGTGTTTATGACATGACAGAACTCTCTCGAATAAAAGTAGGTAAGTTTTTTTATTTTGTGGACGTGTCTCTGTATATATGTAAGTAGGTGTTCGGGACAATATTTGCAACCGAACTGCGCAGCACTTTTGCCTGTGTGCATTTCCATAAATACACGTATCACATATATTACCAGTAAGTACGTATTCGACTACCAATCGCGTAATTCAAACCGAACCAAATCAAACCATCTTAGTGCTAATTTAGTTTAGATTTACCATTTTATAATAATTATAACCCGTACATTCAATATAGCGTTAAACTATATATATTTCGTGTCATTAAACCAGTTGCATTAAACCAATAACCAAACCATAACCAGTCTTGTATAATACCAAATCAACCAGATCAACTAAACATATTAACCAACCCAGAAGTTAGTGCTAACCACGCAGGCATTATATTCTACAGCAGGTATTATATGGAATCAAAATTTAAAAAATACTTAGTAGGCCTACAGACAGTTTTCATTGTAAAACATGTGTGTCTTAATCAATGAAACTCTGGCAATTTAATCTATATTATAATAATAATAATAATATAACAAAAAGGGAAAATTTGCGAGTTTGTATGTAGGAGAAATATTTGACTATATATGTACTGATCCAATTCCAAAAATTATTTCACTAATAGAAAAGCTACAGTATTGTATTGGTGTGCAATAAACAATTTTTTTTTTTTTTTAATCGGCATCTCAGTGTTAACCATGAGAGGTTGAGACTTACCGGATTTTCCTGTGGTTGCCTTAAGCTCCTAACGAAACTTAATGCCTCCAGCCAAAGAGTCTATTCTATTGCCGAGTGTCATATTTTATGTTATACTCGTAACAAAGAAAATTCACGCGGACGAATTCTCGGGCAGAAACTATTTAATCATTAAGTTACTGCAGCATTGTGAAAATTACCTTCCTTTTTTTCGCAAACTTAAAGGCTTTCAGCCCGAGGCTATTGCCACATACATAATTTCACAGTAATGAAGCTTAGCTATAAATAAAAAACTGGCCAAATGCGCGTCGCACCACGAACAATGATGGATTCCGTAGTTGGAACGAATTTATCCCAAGAACGAACTTAACATTGTAGTTGAAATACATGTTCTCCTATATATCGATATACGTGACGGTCAATTCTCCAACTGCACATGTAAGTTCATTATCATCATCATTTCAGCCGAAAGACGTCCACTGGTGGACATAAGCCTCCCCCAATTGGGGGGAGTTTGCCATAATCGCCACGCTAGGCAGGCGGGTTATCGCAGTATGATGTTAAAAAATGCATAGAGAACGCTGCTGTCCATTCTCTAGTAAGTCCCTTAGTCGCCTTTTACGACACCCACGGGAGGAAATAGGATGGTGCTATTCTTTACGTCCGGCACCACACGGTACCGTCCGGCACCACACGGTAAATGTAAGTTAGTTGACTAATACCTACTCTTTATCTTGTAAAGCCTACTTTTCTGTGAAAGTTTTCCTTAGCCGGCAGAGGGGGCAGGGACACTTGACTCTAACAAAAATAATCACTCAAATTAGCACTTCATTATCATTTTATATACCTACGAGTATTAAGCAAACGGATTTCTGAATTGAAAAATAGCTTTCACAGATCCGCAATATATTTAAACGGACTATCCAACGATACCCCTTAACATGGGATAGACGAGAAAAAAAAAATATCCTCCCCAATTTACGTGTAGGCAACCCTAAAAAAAAAATTTTTTTACCACTTTGTCGGCGTGATTAATACCTTTATACCCATGCCAAATTACAGCTAAGTCTCTGAGCTAAGCCGCGGACAGAGAGACAGACGGACATGGCGAAACTTTATAGTTTCGCCATGTCCGTCTGTCTCTCTGTTCCTTCTGGTTCCTTGTTGAATACGGAACCCTAAAAAGCTTGTACCTAACAAGCAAAGGCGATACATTAATCATTCCCAGACTTTAATATCACTATACCTACAACAATAAAAAAACAGGTTAGCATTTAACAAAACTCCTTTCATTTTCGCGCTTATACCGGTGAACATGTCAACAACTTGGGTGATTCTCAAGTTGAAAGCGAAAGTCTGGTCTAAGTCTAGATCTACAGTAATAAAAGCCGGTGTTTCCTTTGGAAGAACAATTATACAATGATGATGCTGATTGGGCGGTGTAAGCGCAGAATCTTGTACGTAATTGTCTGTCGCACGGCATACATGTGAAACCAAATAGAAATGAGGATAACTTTGTTGTACAGCGGCTTCATTAGGTTGGAAAACGTTTATGCCCGTTTTCAATAACACTTCGTGACACCTAAATGTATTTATTTATTTATTGATATGGCACTTCATCGACTTACCTACTCACTAGAACATACACAAACAATAATCACGTCATAAAGTTTTGGGTATAGTGAATTCGTCACTTACAGACGTGTACAGCATTCACTAATATACATATATGTCGGAGAACGGTAGGTTTCTCTCATTATTTTTTTTTTTTTTTTTTTTAATCTAAATTTGTTTTGGGGTTTTATCATCAGCATCTCATTATCATCAGCCATATTTTAATACTGTGGGTAGTGTTGGTTATTGCGCAATAGAAAAACCGAATTAAACTCAAAAGACATTTACTCAATCTAAGCTAAGAATCAAAATTACATAAGACAGTCCCCCAAAATGCCCGGCCCTTCACCACTTCCTAGTGCTTTAGCTGGGAAGAAGAAGTAGTGGAACAAACTCCCCAGCAGCACATCTGTCTATTCAGTTAGAAGAACTTGATTCTATACAGTAATGGGTATGCAAAGTAATTAATGTTGGTACACGACACAACTATACCGAACGCGCGACAGTTTCTAGACGTCTTCATTGCTTGACCGCCACCGAGGTTTCGCACCGCACCACCGCACCGCACCGTTGCTATATTATTTATATTATTTATTAAATATTTTTCATTAAAAGACGTGCTCAGCACTGGCAGAGAACTTAATGATTAATGGACGTGTATGATACCCAGAGATCGGAACAGGTAGAGTTAATTTACCTAAACTTGGAGGAAGGACGTAACATAGAGTGGTCAAAGTCAAAGTCAAATCATTTATTTCAAATAGGCACGTAAAATGCACTTTTGAAGGTCAAAGTGGATAAATAGCTCCTCTAAAATCTCGAAATAATTATAATGACGTTTAAATCCCGGGATTTTTAACCACGCATTATTTATTGGACTTGTTTGTGTATTGGATTAATTTGACAGGACTAAACTAAAATTTATCTTCTGTCCTTTTCTTAATGAAATAGAAAGAAAAAGATGCACTGAACTTAAATTTAGTTTAGTTTGTGAACAAGGGAATCGGCACCATTACCTAATAAAAGCGCACAGTTGGATTTCTAACAATCGGCGCTGAGTCTACCAGCAATTTTTTTCTTTAGGAAAATGAGTTTTCAAACACCATAATTTATGGATTTGTTAAAGGGTTAATGTTACCGATTTTTCTAATAAAAGTAGACACACCGTTAGGTACAAATTTAATGTGATTAACTGATGATCCTACTAATATTAGGCAAAGGCTGCTTGCAATTGCCTTTTTTTTGTGTTGCTACGAGTATTTCTGGAAATATGAACGTTAACTAAAATGAGTACAAATTAACTCAGCATTTTATTACTAAATCATTGTGCATCACATTGCAGTGTTAGGTAATGTTAATAGAGACTTGTTATACAATCAAATGATAATCAATTGATATTATGCAACCAATTAGTTCAAGATTGAGTGCATAGTACGTTGGTGTCCAGTCATCACCTACATAACATATACTTCAGCACAACATGTTATAAAACTGTCTGTCTAAACGCGATCAACTCAAAAACTTCCGATTTTAATACGGTTTACAGTCACCAATGGACGGAGTGATTCATGAGGAAAGTTTAGGTGTGTATAATTCATTAGAGTTTTGAGTAAATTGGCTGACATATGACGATGATTGTTGAAAATGTCGGAAAAAATCATGCCGAGATCTTTACTGGCGTGTGCCGCGTGAAGGCGCGACGCAACTCAAAGGCACCACGTGTAGCGCGATGAGTGGTGCCTTTGTGTCGCGTCGCGAGTCACGCCTGTTTGCAGGAGCCTTAAATCAATAGAGTTATATCATCATCATCATCATTTCAGCTAAAAGACGTCCACTGCAGGACATAAGCCTCCCCCAATTGGGGGGGTTTGCCATAATCGCCACGCTTGGCATTGTTGGCGATCGCAGTATAGTGTTAAAAGTGCATAGAGAACGCTGCTGCCCATTCTCTAGTAAGTCCCTTAGTCGCCTTTTACGACACCCACGGGAGGAAATGGGGTGGTGCTAGTCTTTACGTCCGGCACCACACGGTACCACGGTATAGCGTTATATGAAAACAATGTATTACAGAATTAATACATTAGGTATTTACCTGGATTTAACACATAGGGTACCCAGGTAGTGCGTTGTCGTGAGATATTTTCTGACATCCACGCTAGTGAAGTCGCGTGCAAAAGCTAGTATAATTGTACAATACAGTGATAAGACAGTCCATACCTGGGGGGCCTACCATGCACTCTTATAGCTGTCTGCCCGTTTGGTAAATGTTGTTAAGTACCTAAACCGAATTTTAACTAGGTAAGCTGAGGTGTCGGGTATAGTTATGGTACAGAATAGGTTACCTTTTATCCCGAAAAACATTGAACACCGCGAGAAAATGCGCGACGTTTATTCCACTATCTTCTCTATTTTAAGTTAAACAAACTTTTGAAGACTTGAAACAATATTATGGTTCGTCTCGCGAGAAGTAGTAACATAAAGCACGATAATATTTGTGTGAATCTATTTCGGTTCCCTTTCGTGTAGTGGTCAACGAGCCGGTAGTAGTATAAACAACAGGAACGTCATACGTGTGGGGATCGTGTCAGTCCCTTCCGTGGCGTCACATCAGGCGAAAGTTGAATAATAGCTAGTAGGGCACAGGACATTGGCCTCCCGCGCTTCCTACCGTACTCTACTACCGGTCTAACATCCAAATTAAATTATGCCCTTTTTACCCCTAGGTAAACAGCATTCCCTTGCACCAACGAACACTTTGTTATTATATTTCTACGTTCAGCCAACGTTCCGGTCAACGACGTCCGTACAATAAATATATCGTCACTTAGTTCAATTCTGAGTGGAACGAGCACGAATACGAAAGTACAATAATAAATAACTCTTTAATCGCTTCCAGGTCTCGAAGTTCGTCCGGAGCTAATCCCGAAAGTTGCTGGCATTCTATCGGGAAAGTTGTGCGCTGAATCGTGTGTGGAGTAACACATACTAGTGCTGTGGCTCTTAATTAAATACAGAACTGTGAACTTTAACGTGAAATCCGTTTCGAGTGGTCCTAGTTCGCTTGTGCGGGCGTTTCCGAACATCCGTGTGAACTTCTCCTCCGGTGTCCCGGGGGTGTGAACAGGTCATCAAAATAGCCAAAGTGTCTCCCATAAAGTTGTCAGCTATGGACAGTAACTCGGTGTCTCCCATGCCGGAGCTGGCGCCGATAGCGGAGTTCGACAAGTCTCCGCCGTCGCCCCCCAACGAGGAGGTCCCCATGGACGACCTGCCGCCGCCGCCCGCCACCATATCCCAGGCGGAGGGGAAGAAAATCAAAGTGTGAGTATTCAATGCATGAAATTATTTAATGACTAAATTCCCATACCCAATAATGTTAAGGCGTCAGTAATATTATCTATTCTATGGTCAAGGATGCTTCAAAGGCAACACAGTCAACTGAAGGTTTCAAAAGTTATTTTTTGCCACAGTTCGGATGTAGAGTTTCAACAAGCTTTGCGATATTAGCGACTGCATCGGTCGTAGGTAATTTTGTAAGCTTAAAATTTTAGGGCATAGCTTAGCTTATACTTGGCTGAAGTATGTTCCTATATTTCCATGTGTGAATAAAATAACTATATCATCTTAATCGTTAGTGCAGAAGTGTCTGTAAAAGACATCAAAAGAATATATAACAAGACGTTTTATCTTTTATCGCACTTATATTATAACGAGTCTCTAAAGGCTCCTTGTAGACTTTTATTTTCCCTCAGGCTAGGTTAAACTTTTATTACTGAAATTGTGAACTACGTTTCATTGAGCAATCCTTTCATCAGCCTAGCTAGAAACTTTTACTTTTGGGAATGGCCGGCTTATAGGTTTTCCTTTTTTGGGTCCTTTACTTATTGCCATAACCACCAAACATAAGAATCAGATTGATGATCTCAATATGATATTATCAGCGCAATCTGCAACTAGCCATATCCTCATACACTAATGGGTTATGTTAACAGGCGACGCTTGATTTTAAAAGTAGGATCTCAGTCATCTACGGAAATGTGGTCCAGAGGGGTCAGTTGTACTTCTGAAAAATGTAGGGCATCGTAATCATTTCATTAAAATACATTTTGACGTACTTTACAATTACGACTAGCGGTTGGCACTGTAAGTAGTAGTGTTAGTTTAACTAAACTAACACTACTACTTACAGCTCACTATTATTACACTATTATTCACTATTATTGTTCACTATTATTGGAAAGCTAGTGCCTATAACCAATTTAACGGGCACTACTGGGCTTTGTTGATTCCCTAAGTGGAAACTCTGGAAATCCGAACCCATATCACAAATGGCGTAATAATACTAAAGGCTGTCAGGCTGTTCATTCATTCTTGAAAAGCCAAACCATGCTAAAGAAGTGAATAAATTACATCTGTATGGTAACATAATATTTCAAGTCAAGTAAATATTCTGATTGTTCCCTTTTATCTGCAAGCATCTATAAAATATTGATATAGAGACGTCTGATACAAATATGAAGTACTAGCTTTTGCCCGCGTCTCCGCCCGCGTGGATGTCGGTTATCGCGTGAAAAAGTAGCCTATGTTCTTCTCCATATCCCAGGCTATATCTCTGCCAAATTTCATGACGATCGGTTCAGACAGATAGACAGAGTTACTTTCACATTTATAGTATTAATATGGATTGCCAAGTATTTACTTTTCGATACAAAATTTCAAAGGGTGTTCGGGGAATCGGAATAAATCTTAATTTCTAGGTTTATTACATGTTGTTTTAGCAACATTTTACTTGCCCGAATTCCGGAGAATGGTAAATAAGTAAAGAGTTCCAATATAACCGGATATTGATTTTCCTCGAACTCCAATCCCTTCAGTTAAGTACTTAGTTCTGGGAAAAGGGACTTCATCTAAAGGTGTATTATAAGATTATTGGCTTTCTAGGATTAGGGGTGTGGCGAACCAAACTTATTGTCTATGGTTCCCACTGTTATAGGCAACATTACGGTGATATAGAAGTGATGTCTATGACACACGGGATTGGTACTTAGCATCACTCATTTTTGAACAGAGAGGTAAATTCCTGTATTATTGTTCTGTGTGTAAACCTCCAGTATTTAATATCGACAGTGCTCTGTATGATTACACGACATTTTTATCGTATATGTGCAAACGTATTCCTCCCGCTGTCGCTTGAATGAATGTGCCGTAACATAAATACACACCTATAACCAACTGGATCGAGTTTCATTCCTATAAACAGGGCGCCTTAAAGCGCCTAAATTGGTGACCCCGACGATAGAAGAACATAACAGTGTAAAATGAAGAATTGGAATCCAGTATCGTGAAGCGCAACGAGCTCACACCCATCCCGGGCAGCGGGTTTCTTCGTAAACAAGTTCAAGTCGGTACCGACTCGCCGCCATTACGCGAGTTTACCTACGAAAATCGAGGAGTATTTGAACTTTCGTGTTATTAGTGCGTTAACTAACGAGATAGTGTTCGGCTGTGCATACCTTTTGTGCCAAATTACACCGTGTTTGAACTTTATCGACCTGAAACAAGAAAAATCATCTAATTCCGCGATAGCAGCGCCATTTTTTCTTGTGCGGATTTCTAACGAAACTCCAAAGTTATCGCGCGAACCTTGACACCTGACATTGACACACGTCTACTGTCATCAATATCTGCAAACGTCAAGCGTAAACCGGCTGCGTTCAAGAGCAACAAGAAACGTAAAGGTGTGTTCCATATTGTGTGACAACAGAAGCCTGTAAGTTAATTTTTTTTTTTCTTCTGAACTCTGCGTGGATGGACATTCCTACAACCTGACTCAAATACAAAACGGTGTGTGCAACAATAAGTACTTAGTTTTAAACTAAATGCCTAAATATAATCACATTTAATTGTATTCCGTTACTTTGTTTTGTGCATATTTTGATTAAGTAATTATTTCGGTTCAATTGTTAATATTCCATTGGGGGCATGGACGCAATGCTAATGGTAATTTAAGGATTTTGGAGAACATTTTAATTTTTTACTGGTTATACCCTTATTTTACACTTTACTTTTTAGTTGTGTGCTGCATGTATATTATATTTTTTTCTTTTTTTTCCCTTTGATTTTTGTGTGTGTGTCCTATTCATTACGAATGTCCTTTCTCATGGTGATTATTTAACTACTATTACTTTTAGGTACTATTGTGTATAAGTTATACTGTATTTCTCTTCTTAGGGTTGTGTTTTGTTTGTTAGAAATATAATTTGTATACTAACGCAATGACTACTGCGGCAAAAGAAATTTTCCTAGATCCTGAACCTGGAACTGGTGGTGAACAGTCCGCTGATCTGTCCCCATCTAGATCTCAACCTATATTAGTCAATCGAGTATCTATCCGCGTTCCTCCCTTTTGGCCTGACCGACCAGGTCTCTGGTTTGCAAGTTTAGAGGCACAGTTCCATATTAATTGTGTCACACAAGAATTGACTAAATACTACTATGCTGTAAGTCAGCTCGACACCAAATCAGCAACTGAAGTTGAAGACATAATTATTGAGCCACCTAAAAGTCAACCATACACTTGTCTTAAAAAGGCCCTTATCTCCCGTTTTTCTGAATCTTATGAAGAGAAAATTAAGAGGCTTCTCGAAAAAGAGGACATAGGGGACAGGAAGCCCTCATCATTCTTCCGTCACCTCAAGACTCTTGCTGGTTCTTCTTTCCCAGAACAACTCCTCCAAAGTATTTGGATGAACAGGTTGCCTCATTACATGCAAGGTATTTTAATTGCCCAAAAGCATTCATCCCTTGAGGACTTGGGTGAGCTGGCTGATAAGCTGCAAGAAATCAGTCCACAACCAATGAATGTCCATGCAGCAGGTAGGGCATCATTATCACCTAGTGATGATGACACCAAGGAACAACTTAAGATGCTCCAACAACAAGTGGCGGATTTGACACGGCTTGTGACCGGCCTCACCACAAGTAATGACAGGAATAGCCGCAGTCGCTCAAGCTCTCGCTCCCGCACTCCTAACGGCCAATGCTGGTATCACAGGCGATTCGCGGCGAAAGCTTCCAGGTGTTTACAACCGTGCACCTTTTATCGTATATGTGCAAACGTATTCCTCCCGCTGTCGCTTGAATGAATGTGCCGTAACATAAATACACACCTATAACCAACTGGATCGAGTTTCATTCCTATAAACAGGGCGCCTTAAAGCGCCTAAAGGGGCAAGGATCAAGTTCTGCAAGTACGTTATTGTTTTAAGCCTTTGGCCTAGTGGGACCGACTGGATTGGGGCTCTAAATTAGATTACTACGGATAATGTGTCGAGTTGATGTTCTTATCTTCTTTCCTTCTTTTGATTTCGAGAATTGCATTAGTAATAGCGCCAATAAACTCGACTTTTTTGCTCAGTTCAATTCTAAGGTTAGGTGAATTGTTAGTAAAAAAATTCTCTCCAAAACGTGTCAACTCAATGTTCATAAATCGCTCCCGAACAAAGGACTGTTATCCTACTTATAAAACAATATTTTTCAGATTGTTGTTTACATTAAAAACATCCGATGCGTAAGTTGACAAGCAAAATATTGAAAAGAAAGCGAGACTGCAATTGAGAAGAAATCTGCAAAAAAATTGTAGTCCTTGTTATTGTGGTCTCGGCTACATCTAGGTTTTGTTCCTATTGTTTGAGAGCTTGAGTTAATAGAGCAATTCCCTATAGACCAATTTGCTTAGTAAAAAGTAGCATTGGATCAACGCGTTTTATTTTTTCCTGGTGAAAACTAGCAAAACAGGAAGAAATTCAAGCGACCTTTAAGTTACAATTAAGGTAGTTAAGGACAGAGGACAGAATCGCATATCCGAAGTCGGTAAGCAATTTTTCGCAGTCAAGTTACTATTAACCCCATATGCATATTTCTATGCGCAGGATTGCATTATCTCTTATGTAAGTAATACTGCCATCTATTGTGCTTACTGTCGTTGCATCGGCCATCTGTGATCCGTGATCTACACCTTTCTAGAGAGTGTCAGTATGAATGGTAGCCAGCTGATTGTTAGTCTAGTACAGCTTGGTTCCGCTAGATGGCGCTGTGAGTATAGATCACTATGTTGAGTATAGGTATATATCATTGGCACATGTTGGAATTATACACACAAGAATGATTTTATAATGCAATAACAATAACTGTCATTTACGTAAGTAATAAAAGAAAATAAGCAATTAATAAAAATCGAGTATTTTTGTCTCTTTCTAACATGTTTATTTCTGTAATTGACGATCTCTGTCTCACGCGAAAGACTGGTTATACGCCGAAGTAGGGCGCTTGCCGCGTCCGAACCGAGTCGAGATCTCAGAGAGTGGACGTACGCATCTCGCGGGAAACATGCTCATGTGACAGATTGCCGCCAAAATTTATATTTAATTTTCGAACTTTTTATTTTTTATATTCGAAACGTGCTTGGTGTTTTGTGATTTTTGAAGAATTTTATTTGTTTCGTCTGTGGTTTCTTAATTTGTGAGTTCAAATAAGAAGAAATGGCGCGAGGAAAGAGTCAAAAGTATGTTTTGTTTTTTTTTTTATTATGATTTATGCTCTACAGCGATTACTTGATTAGTCCCAACAAGAGAATTATTTTAAACTGATGGAGGTGTGAAATAATTTAACCAATATCGATTTAATATTCTTTTTCTTTTTGAACGAATTAATATTATTTTAATATTTTTTACACACTGTCGCAATATCGCGGGCACGACAAGGGTCGCGCCCGCGATATCGCGCCAGACTGCGCGAGCCTTTACGATGGCTATTTTGACCATAAATCTTTATTTACTGCAATTGCCTAGGTAGGTACATATATGAGTTTGTACATGCGCGTGAGTGATAAGCGAGTCCTGTTTCTAGACATTCCTATTAATAGATCATTTAATTGTTGGGCTAGTTGCTTCTACGAATCTGACTAATTACTTAATTACACATTCATGTTTGAAGTGCTTAGGGCGAAATCAAAGAGATGGAATTACCTAACGTTGAATACTTTCTTCGACACCCATTCGCGGGGTAGATTTCTTACATTTTTGAGGTATAAAATTGAATAACATCTAAGTTGAATCTTGTAGTAAGAGTGACAAAAAAAGAAAAAAAAAATCTGTCACGGTTAAAAGTTAAGCCGTTAGGTACTAAAAATATTGGTTGCTTACAAAGCTAGAATATTAGAATTTTATTTATTTGAGAGAATAAGTATTTTGTTTTACATCGTATGGTGTTAATATTTTTTAAAGTTTACTTTGTATATCATGTTGCGGTACATATTATTGTTAAAATAAAAATAAATATCGAATGTCATTCTTACTTGACTAAGTATAATTACAAGTTACAATAAATCCAATATGAAATATTATTGTAATTCTAAACGGAATATTTCACAAATTGTTAAACCATGTGGAGCAGCCTCTAGTTAATTTATCTCTCGAATAAAGTAATAACATAACGAAGTGAAAGTTTGTATACAACTATAACCCGTACCACGACCATGATATAACAGGATAATTGATAGGGTGACCATACGTTTTGTGAGAACGGTAATAACACGGGAAGTCCGCAATTACACCACTACATTTACTAGCAGCAGCTCGTCCAAGTAAGGCTACCGTTAATGTGACCATGTTTTTTATCGATAAGAGGATGACACAAAGTATTCATGGCTTCTAGTGGGTAACGGTTTCTAAGTCAGATCGAGTCTTCCGTTGATTTTATCGCCCGTTTAATGTTCTTACGGGACTCTGCGATATTTATTGCGTCAATCTTTTTTAACATAACATAACATAACATCACGTATGTATTCCCCGAAGGGTTAGGCAGAGGTATACCCATAGGAGGTATACTCACATTTCGCCAGTTATATTGAAGTCCCATGTAATAGGGGGCGAGCCTATTGTTATCAACCGGGCACAATTCCGGACTCCGGGCTGTTACTGAGAAATACCAGATAGAAAAACCCAATAACACTTTGGCCGACCCAGGAATCTAACCCAGGACCTAATGCTCGCGCGCGTCGGATCGCTTGTCATAGACTATAGACAATAGATAGCATAGACAAGTGATGTTGGAACGTCTCGGGCGTGGGTTGAGCACAACAAGCTACACGAAACTGTCAAATTTCTCCAAACGATTTTAAACTTTAAAGTGTTGAGAGTTAAGTTCAAAATCGAACGAAAAAGTTTGACGGTTTGTGGTAACTTGATGTGCTTAGCCACCGTACCTAATTACGGTTTATATTTGTTTTTGTTTCTCTTTATTGTATTTTATCAAACTCAAACTCAAACTCAAAGCATTTATTTCAAATAAACCAATTACAGGCACTTTTGAATTGTCAAGGGGTCGGTCAGTCAGAAAGATGAAGCTAGTTGCCCATTCCAAAGCGTAGTAGGTTCCTATGGAGAAGAACGGACAAGAAACTCCATGGACACTCTTTTAAAACAAAATATTGTTACAAAATATGGGTTACATCATTCATGTTGAAGTTATACATGTGAGAACAATGTAGAAAGACGTGCACGTTAGAAGCGTCCGTAATAGAAACAATTCACAAAAATTAAAATAAGCCGTGGCAGCTAAGAGATGACCAGTCCCAACTGACGGCGCCCGTTCACGAACATGACGCATGGATCAGCACCATTTAGCTCAACCATTTTGAAGGGAACTTAATGATCCAACACACACGCCACCACCAGCGAGACATTTGAGTGAGCATGACATACTCTCAGCCGCCAGGGCACATTCAAGTCAATAAAAGACATTACCCGGTAAATGGTAGCTCTATAGTACATAGTACTCACACCTGTGCTATGCAATTATATAATTCAAGGACATTGAGTTTATACAATGCAAAAATAGTTTACAATCTTCAGCAGCTCCAATAATATTTTCAAATGCTAATCAATTAGTTTATGCGCCCTTATGGAGCAGGACCAGCATTGAGCCAAGCATTTTTGTCAGCGATGTAATCCCCCAGTTTATAATATGCTTGGCTGCATAGTGTGCGTTTTATACAAGTTTTAAATTTTGTTTCGTTCAATTGGAGTATGTGGGGAGGTATTTTATTGTAACATTTTAAACAGTACCCCATGAAGGATGAGTCTACTTTAGCCAGTCTGAAACCTGGTTGAACTAATTGGTCCCTATTTCTGGTACTATAATTGTGTCTTTCACCTCTTTTACTGAAAATATTTACATTTTTCCTTACGTACATGATGTTTTCATAGATGTATTGACAAGGTACCGTCATGACGTTAATATCTTTAAACAGTTCCCTTAGAGAATCGCGCCTGCGGAGGCCATATATTGCTCTGATGGCTCTTTTCTGTAGAATAAAAATAGATTCGATATCTGCAGCCCGTCCCCATAGTAAAATACCGTAAGACATGATACTATGAAAGTAACTAAAATAGACTAGCCTAGCGGTATCTACATCAGTAAATTGACGGATTTTTCTCACAGCATATGCTGCTGAACTTAGCCGCCCTGCAAGAGATGTTAAATGAGGACCCCATTGCAGCCTTGAGTCGAGCGTGATCCCTAGGAAAACAGTTTTATCGACGAATTCTAGTTTCTCCCTATTCAATACTATGTCACAATCACTACTTTTAACATTCGGTAAAGCAAATCTTATGCATTTAGTTTTTTTCCCATTTAATACTAAATTATTAGCAGTGAACCAATTTTGGACCTGCAATAGGGCGTTATTTACGTCGTCAAGATTTGATGCACGTCTATTTATCTTAAAAATTAAGGAAGTATCGTCAGCAAATAACACCATTTGTGGTTGGTTTTTTAATAAATGGGCTAGATCATTAATATATACTAAAAAGAGGAAAGGACCCAATATCGAGCCTTGTGGCACACCCATTTTTACTCTTAAGCCGAGTGAATTGACTCCATTTATTTGAACTTGCTGTTGTCTATCATTTAAATAAGATTTTACTAAACTGAGCGCAAGTTTACCTAGTCCGTAATGCTCCAGTTTCAAGAGTAAGGTTTCGTGATTTACGCAGTCAAATGCCTTGGAGAGGTCACAAAAGATTCCTATGGCATCTTGGGCCTCCTCCCATGCTGTAAATATGTGTCTTAATAAGGTGACACCGGCGTCAGTCGTACAACGTCCTTTGGTGAAACCATATTGCTGATCGTGTAAGATATGGTTGGTGTTAAAATGATTAAGCATTTGATTGAGCATCACCTTTTCGAACACCTTGCTGAATACCGGCAACACGGATACTGGTCTATAATTGTTAGTGTTTTTACTGTCCCCTGATTTAAAAAGTGGTATAACCTTACTGTATTTCATTAAATCCGGGAATACTCCTTGATCCACACACAAATTAAATATTAAAGCTAAGTATGGTGCTATAGTCTCGATTATAGATGTACAAACTTTGATAGACATTCCCCATAGATCTTCGGTTAATTTGATTTTGATTTGCCGAAAAGCTTTTATAACTATCATAGGGTTTATATGTTTAAATTGAAATTCAACCGGGCAGCCTGGAACGTTCGCTCTTAATAAACCAATTGAGACATCGGGTGAGGAATTTAAAGATTCCGTCGTTCTAGATGGTATATCAGTAAAGAAATGTACAAATTCATGAGCTACTTCTAAATTGGAGCTTATGGCACCACGTGAAGTCTCCAATGTGAAATCTGTTTTTCGTATTTTCTTTCTATTGGATTCATTATTTATAACTTTCCAAACTGTTTTTATTTTATTTTCAGCTGATTTGATCTTGTGGCTAATGCATAAGGCTTTAGCTATCTTGCAGGTATTCCTAAAAATTTTGGAATATGTAGCAACATACTTGTTGAAAGTTTCAGTGTTAATAAATGGCTTAAGGCCATACAGCTCGAACAGTCTTTCCCTACTTATCCTAATACCTCTAGTTGCCCAGTCACTAAATTTAAAATTAGGGCAAATATTTTTTGTTTTCTTTTCAAAAGTTTTATTGAATTCAGTGTGCACTACTGAAAAGAAATCCTCATACAATTTATTTGCGTCGTCCATATTATGGCTCAGAACATTTAACTTGTTATTTAGGGTACTATTGAATCTATTTAATTTGCCAGTTGTTATTGGTCTAAATTGGATTTGCACTTTTTGCAAAGGTGTTTTAAACTTAAAAGTTACCGTTTGTCCACTATGATCAGATGGTAAATAATTTACGATGGCTTTATCTAAATAATCACAATCGCAGAAGACATTATCGATACAAGTAGCAGAAGTTGGAGTTACTCTAGTTGGTTCTATAAAAACATTAGATAAATTGAACGATTTAAAAAGGCTTAATAATCTACTGCTATTTGAATTATTTTCCAGAATATTAATATTAAAATCACCACAAATAATTGCGGCTTTGTTATTGGATGCAAGTTTCGCTAGGACATCTTCCATTACTGACTCAAATAAAGAAAAGTTCTGATTATTAGGGGGTCTGTACACGCACACTACAACATGCTTATCTAGCTCAACACAGGACAACTCGATGCAATGTTCAACTGATAAACCAACTATGTCATTACGTTGCTTAGACTTTAAACAATTTTTTATCAAGATTAGAGACCCTCCACGCAGCATAGATTTACGGTTAAAACAACTGCCCAAACTATAGTTCTCATAATTAATTAGCATTTGGTAATCCTTTAACCAATGTTCAGTAAAACAAACAATGTCAAACTTTGTTTTTTCCAAAAACATTTCAATTTCTAATAATTTGGAAGAAATACCTTGAATATTTTGATGAAATAATTTCAAGGCATTCTGCTGATCTCCTTTTTGATAATTACTTATTTTTGAGCAAGAAGACACCTTGTTGTTGTTAAGTATAAGAATATTCGTACTGGTGCCTTCTGTTGTCTTACAACCTAGTTTAAATGACTATCCGGATTCGGAGTTAACCCCAATACTTTAATGTCATCACCAGGCAGTGAGCTCATAGTGAGTGAGGGACATGGAACCTCCTTCGTAAAATTTGTATACATATTTATAGCATTTGAGCTACATTTATTCAGGCTCACCACCTTATTATTAGTATTACTACTAACTGTTGTGGTATTAATTACACAAGACTTCGACATACTACTTATGTCTGAGTTTATATAAAAAGCTAATAGTCTTGCTATTATGTGTCTAAAACTAACAGGCAGATACACAGTATCCCTAGTCGACCTTAAAGTTTCCACAAAACTGTTGGTGTCAAAAAACACAAGCTTGTCACTATAATGACTAACTAAGAAATGCATATGCTTATTAAGCATATGAATATAATTGTTTTGTCTATTTGTCAATTTTTCAAAATATGGGAAAGCACACAATGTTATTTTACTACAATTTAACTTTAACAACTCAGTTACATAGTCAGTGATTTCTTCTTTTTTGACCTTAGAACTATTACCTACAAATACAGTAATGTTGGTTTTAGGATTATATATTTTTGATATTACTGATGCCATTATTTGTTTGTAAGTTGACCCTATATTGTTTTATAATCCCCTAGTGGTAGCGATATATAGATTTCCGTAGGTGTGTCCGTGGCATTACTGCGGGCCCTATCAGAATACCAGCGCTGCGGTATTTATTTTTTAAATATCGAAGCATTATGTTGAGATAGGAGCCTTTTTGGCCTCACACACGTCTTTTTCTATTATGTTTTTTGTTGTTGTTTATAGTTTTAAATGCTCTTTTTTTACTGTTTTTTTTTTCTGTGCGTGTCCTGATCAAAATATTTTTCTTTCTTTCGTTCTTTCATGCTCAATAGTAGCGCTTGCGATCACTAGACCAACGAGGCTTTTTAAAAGTATGAAATAACTAGGTCTAGTCATTTCCTTATACAAAACACTCTTCAACCATTCACCTACTATTATTAAAACGACTGGTATTGTGGCATAATAACACCCCAATTGGTCGATCTTTTTGACCGCAATGCCCACATAACAACCGTCGGGCAACGTTACCATCGCCACAGATACGGGTGTATTCGTTCTCCAAGTGTTATCTTATTAAATCCAATAATTCGTCGAGTGGGTCGCACAGGACAGGGAGCCGGGAGCGCGCTCAGGAAATGGAATGAAATTGACGCTGTTTATTACAGGCGGGAGACAGCCGCACGAGACCGTGAGATGGAACACCACTGTACACATGGTATATATGGTGTATAATGTATAACGCTTAGTATAATGCAATATGTTAGATTTATACACTTTAGTGGACTTTATCGAAGTTTTATCGTGTGTGTGGCTCGATATGCTCTGACAATAGAAAAGATTGTGGCGTGTACATTATGTACAATTGTTGCTATACTTAGATGGTTTCTCAATTAATGTTATTATTTTAATTATTGTGAATGTGAAGACTATGTGGGTCTTTGTTTTTTTTTGTTTTTTCTTATCGTTTTTTTTTTCTAATCATGGTATGGCAGTTTGAGTAATTTATGCGGCCTGCCCAAAAGTCCTTTCTTTGGTATTGTTCGTCGAATCGTTGAGCTCCTTATGTTCTGAGTTGAGTTGCACGATTACTGACAAATGCGTGCACTGAATGGACAGGTCCACTCAATCTGTGTGGTTTTTCTTCAAAAGACCATTTCAGACACAAATCTACATGGTCTTCACATGACTTGACCAAGATTATGTCTGGACTTTAAAACTCAAAAACTCAAACTCAAAGCATTTATTTCAATTAAACCATTTACAGGCACTTTTGAATTGTCAAAGAGACGGTCAGTTAGTCAGAGTCGGCAAGTTGAAGCTAGATGCCCATTCCAATACGTAGATCACTATGGAGAAGAACGGACAAGAAACTCCAAGGACACTCTTTTAAATCAAGATATTACATAATCCTGGGTACATTATTCTTGTTGCTTCAATATGTGAGACAATGTAAAAACTAATAAAACAATTCAAAATATAAAATTACAAATTAAAAATAAGCCCTGGCAGTCAAGAGATGACCAGACTAAAAGAGACTGTGACCTCTGAGTTTGTTTCGGCCTTTCTTCTCCGTGTCTCCGTAGTCAGATACGAAACGCCGACCTCATCTAGTTTTAAAATATGATTGATGGGTAAAAGTGTTTGTAAAAACCTACTTACAGAAATAAAATCATTTATCATTAAAAATATTTTTACTTGTTAGATTCTTTCATAATCTACATAAATATTTTAATTATTAACATTTTAAAGTTCAAGCTTTACCGAGACATAATTCTTGAATAGGTAGAAGTACACGGCTAGGTCGTAGGTAAGGTCATTAAACACTGTTCTGAGCACTATAACACTAGAGGAGTAAGTGGGTAGGGTACCGTCCTTGGCAACACGTGTCAGACGTGGTGCCTCATCATCATCATCATTTCGGCCGAAAGACGTCCACTGCTGGACATAGGCCTCCCCCAATTTGGGGGGTTTGCCATAATCACGCTTGGCAGGCGGGTTGGCGATCGCAGTATGGTGTTAAAAGTGCATAGAAAACGCTACTGCCCATTCTCTAGTGCCTATTGCTTCTTAAATAAGCGGTAAATTTATACTTGAAATCTTTTATGACACGTATTTCCAATTTGCTTCATTATTGTGTCATAACCTTCACGAAAATACTCCTAAAGAAGTGCTTAAAACAATACGGTTGTGAAGTATTTTTCTTCATACTGGGTATAATATTAATGTAAATATTGTCTCTGCCGTCAAATATTTGGTTACGTTGTCTATAATTAGTCTCGGTGAATAGATGATAATGTTACTTTACCGTATCTTTGAGTCGTCTAAACTATAGCACAGTTTTTTTTTATATTTTCATTTATTAAATGGCGAGAAGAAACCGTTGAATAACGTTCAAACAGGATAAGTAAAATAAGTAACTTGTTAATAACTAATAACTTTTTTCGCAGAATGATATTATAAAAAATATTAATATCTTTTATCCTGTTCTATAAAGCTAGCTTAGATAACCATTCTTACGAACGTTTCTAGAAAAAACTGCTCTTAACTGTATCTGAAGGTCAACTGACCCTGAAAGTAATTGAAAAAAGGCTAAAATGCATTACGAAGTAGGGTCTAAGTTAAAAAGGGTAATTATGATTTACATGACTAAAATTTACAATCGTATCAAGTCTATACCCAAAGTCTCTAATTCAGATAATTTATGTAAACAAAGTAATGTCAAGAAATGTCACTGTCAAAATGACAGGACAGTGGTGCAAAAATTTTTTTTTTGTAAATAATCGTCTATGAAATTTAAGTGAATTAAATAAAAGAACTATGCAAACAAAATACCGTTGCCAAACACTGTTTTATGTAGTGTGTCGGAGACACGGCCTATGATCGTCATAATCAGCCCTTTTAAGTCTACTGCTAGACGTAGGCCTCCCAAAATCGATTTCGAAACAGTTTACAGCCGTTTCATCCAAAATCTAGCTAGATATACTATATGAATCTATGAATGAGAGTTGTAATATTAGTGTTGTTGAAGATGGCAAAAATTTTAAAATGTTTGTATCTCCTGCATTGTTACCAGTATCATAAAATATTGTATACCAGAAAATCTCCTTTTTTTAATAATTTTGTTTAAAACCGAAAATTTATAAAAATAATTACGGTATGATTATTTTTTAATTATTATTTCATCAATTCAGTACTTAAAACCAAATGGAACCTTTTTTTTTCGCCATTTTATGTGAATTACCATTACGAAGATATTTTTTTTGTTATGTTATCCCCTTTGTTTACATAAATTATCTGAATTTGAGACTTTGGGTATAGCAACTACGGATTTTGACGCCATGTCAACGACTCCTGCATTCCCGTTACGAAGTGAAGAACCCATAACTAGGACGACTGCTTGCCTCCAAAAGACCACAACAATGCAGGCATAAAGCTGAGTTAGTTAGCAGTTAGATGTGGTTGTATAACACCAGTAAGTCCGGAGAGGCGGCGGTATCTGCAACAGCCGCTAGATCCAGTCTGACAACACATTTGCTCTGATTTATTGCGGAAGCCGACAGCGGTGCTACCAGACGTGAACCTATCTCTTTATCTCTTCATGAGCACTTATGATTTATGGCAAAACTGCTTTGCAACTATTGCGGCGCATACTTGAGCGTTCATCGTAAAAACTACGTTAATTAGAGTTTGGATGTCCATTTTGTCGCTATACTATAGAGAACAGTCGTAAACCTTTACTGTTGGTAGTAATTGACTACTGACGGGTTTGTTCATCAATTTTATTACAGCAACGTTTTGTAATTTAAGTCTTATTTTCTGACAGTTAATTAACAAGTTGGTAATTTACTTTGTTTAATGAAGTTCTTGCTTGATTATGTTACAAATGATCTAACAGTAGGAAGATGTCAGTTTAATTTTAAAATTGTTTTTATGTATTATTAGCAATAACTAACCGTGTTTTTTTGTTTCCCATAATCGCTGCTGGCAACATCCGACTACTCACATGCCTGTAGTAAGAGGGAAAATTGTTATTTTGTTTATAAATTCTAGAACTCTGTGTACATCATTGTCTTTGATTATGTTGGTCAACAAATCAAGATTTATCCTACAAGGTAACGAAGTGATGGTCACCCTAACATAGGATGGCATGCAAATGAATAACTAAGTAATGAAGCAAATTAGGAATCAATTCGATTGCTTAACAGATTCACCACCTGTTTGCTTAGCCGCGTGTCCGGAGGTTCAATTTCAATGGAATGGGAATTAACCAACGTTTCACTTCATGAGGTATAATTTGCGGAAGTATTGACAGCTGATTTATTTTAGTACATAATATATAAAATGATTAAATAAAGGATTTTGGTGGATCAATTCAAGCAAGTCTTGTCTCTTAATCGGCACTTTAGAAAAACGTACTTAAGGCGACAATAGCCGATTTTTAATGATTTAATACTGAAGATCACGCCTAAACGAGTAGTGTTTATGATTTGGAGAAAATATATGTTAAATTAGAGCATTTTCTTAATAACGTAATATATGAATATTTTAGATTTTGTTTATATTACATAGTGAAATTAATTTGTAAAGTTATGTCTAACGCGGATAAAAAACTGAGAATCACGCAAAATCTATCAAGCGTATTTTCTGAAACCTTCACCTTTTTAAATATAATTTAATTATTGATCTTTTAGTATACGTGTTTCATTAAAATACCTTTTGTTTTATGTATGATAAATTAATAATGCGTCTTAAGAGCGGCCAACCCGCCATACTTTTCATACAAATGCTCGTACGTGATTATGGCGTTGGTACACATCTTTCAATGAAAATTTTTAACTAATTGGTATCATGTGCACTATGTCTAGGTTTCTATGAAAGCAAAAAATTAAAATTTGAAGAAACAAATTCAGTATAAGGCTCCAAAAATCTGTTTTTTGCACACATTTTACATGAACTTTGGCCGTTCATTATGTGCTCATAAATTGTAAAAATAAAGAAAACATCGCGATAGAAACATCGCACATGCATGGAGATTCTAAATAACATACATTTATTTCACAAACTTGTAAGACTTTCTCAAAAACACATATTTCCTGGAATAAGTTCTATGAAATTTCCGCACACTATTTTTCGTTCAATATTATTGCGTTCTCTCTTGCCTGTTGGCATTAACATTGTGCTGGATGAAACAACAAGCTTTTCAATCATGCTCGCGTTGACGATAGACGGACCGGGAAGGGCTCTCTTAAGACTCGTACAGACACGCACGATATCGCGGGCGCGACAGGCACCGACAAAGAAATTGTGCTACTAGTGTCGCGTCGCGCCCGTGATATCGCACAAGTCTGTTTATATTTGGGACAGCGCTCCTGAATGGGCGAGTCCTATTACTGGCTGGACGTACGACGCGTTGCGTGAGCTCAGTACAGAACACGCGAGCTAACCACTCAAGGTCACTGGTATATATCTGGGCCTTAAGAGTTAGAGCTTGCAGAGAAAGTACCGACTTATATATGTGTAGGGCCTTGACATTCTATTTTCAGCTAGTCCTATCGTTACGAATGCATGAAGACTCGTCAAATTACTCATGATGATACATGTAACATGATTACTTACACGGTGTATTAATGATATCGAACCGAGCGCATCAGACCATTGCGTTCTTTTTAATGTCAAGCATCAATTTAAGCATCATCCACTGAGCACTTCATTATTCAAATTTCAATCTTCGCAGCAGAGCATAATGCTCAAAATTCCTAATAGGCTCTTTAACAAGCGTCAAATAGCACGCATTGTTATTTTTAAATCACACGTTCGATATTAGGCTTTATTTTTGAAATCGTAATATCCAGAATGGTATAGACAGATTGTTATTGTTGATTTGTCGCATGTACACATCCTACGACGTGAATGAGTACTTGTCACGTTTTCAGTGACACCAATGATAGGGGGACGGTAATGACCGTGGTCGTCACGTGAGGGGAGGGTAGTTGCACAATAATAATGTTCCCGCTGCGAGTGTCAAGCTATCGCACAGATAATATCGCGTACGCGCCATTACTTACAGGATACTGAAAGGTTTTCCTTGTATATTTTTAAAATAAATACCGTGTAATAACGCAGTGATAAATCACGGTAATCACTAGACGGAAAAAGAAATATAGGTGTAGTCGACCTAGTAGGTACCACTTTTAACAACAATTCCCAGATTGTAACTACACTAAAGTTGAAACTATCTAACTGACACAGACAAAAAGACCAGGGCCTCAAGTCTGCTATTACAATAGTGTCAGAATGGTCTCTTCATTGTGAGTTTTTGACAGATTTGCCATACAAACACTGTCAAATACTCACAATGGCGAGACCATTCTGACACTATTGTAATAGCAGACTTGAGGCCCAGGGCCTCAAGTCTTCTATTACAATAGTGTCAGAATGGTTTATCATTGATTTCATAATTGTTGATTTTGACAAGTTTGGTAATCTAATAATATAATGGCGTCATTATGACTTTCCAATGGTCAGCCCCTGAGACTCCATTGAGAGAATTGGTAATCTCGTACATAATGACAAATGAAACTTCCTACTAAACTTCCAACTTCCTACTACTTCAGATTGCTTATAACACTAATAAATAATATGTCAAAATATATATACATGAAATCTGGCATGAATAAATGTTCAAAATGCCATTGTAATACAATTCTATTACGAGACCATTGACCGACCAATGATCGACCATTATGAATTTAGCAGATTACGAACTTTTAGCAAAATGACAATGGGATTGTGTTGGAGTGACGGATTTATAAAAATAGCAGATTTAGGCCCCAGCGCGAGCGGGATAATTGTGTAACACACATAAAATGACAATGAATCGCGCTTGAATTCGCCGCTAGAGGCGCAAGCGTAGAGTGAGGTCTTTAGAAATGTCTAATGTGAAACTGAACGTTCCCTGTTTGCAGGCTTTTCTATCGCAAATTTTTACGAATTATTCTTAATTATAAAGATTGTGCCATTCCGGGCCTTACTCTCGAAAACAATTCGAGTTTGATTTTGATTCCGATTCGATTTCGTTTCTGAACCGAACTCGATTTAAAACTTTAAAACTGACTGAAGTTAGTGTCGCTTCGAACCACCGCACGATCGTGCGGATTCAAGAGTATGGATCGGAATTTAATTCGAACCCAATTCGATTGATTCAGAACTCGATGCTGTCGGGAGTAAGGCCCCAGAAACGAGTTCGAATCGGAATCAAAATCAAACTCGAATCGTTTCGGGAGTAAGGCCCCAGATTAATTATGGCTTAAGATTCTAAGTAAAAACTTAGGATCTACATAATTTGGTAGCACTTGAAGGAAGTGGTATTTGTCTGCTTAATGCTTGCCAAATTTGATGTTTTAAAATGTATTAAAATAAGCATTATCGACGGTGAAGTGCCAATTGATACCTCCTAACTTATTTTTTTCTAGAATTCACTTTTTTATCATTTTCAATTTAAAGACGTTATTCGCATGTTTTAGTGAAATCTCCTACGTGTATTATATGTTTAGTTGTTAAACTAATATGTGGAAATACCTCCAACTAAAACAACGTGCCTATTTTATGGCATTACCTCCATGCATGCATCCTCATTCAGTTTTTGTACATTTATGACTTTGTCAGTTAGGTGTTATTGGCACTTCACCGTCATTATATGAAGTAATAGGTACTAACAGGACCTTACACGCCAGTGGCGCCAACTGGTAAGTACAAAAACCATAGCCCCCATTAGGGTGGCTGTTGTTTTATGACGTGCAAGTTACAACATTCAACCTTAAGGTGATAAAGCAATTAGGAGGTTAACTATACGCACCAAAATTAGAGATATGTATGCCTTATGGATCCGTAGACGATCAAAATTGCTTGACAAGCATTTACGTGCTTGACAAATAAGCATTTTTTTTTTTTGAGGATTGGAAATCATCATATCGACGGTGAAGTGCCAATAACTCCTAACTGAAAAAGTCAAAAATGTACACAAACTGAATGAGGTTACATGCATGGCGGTAATGCCACAAAATAGGCACGTTGGTTTAGTTGGAGGTATTTCCACATATCGCACACCTAGATAAAGAGTAGCACAACTCAAAATACCTCTTTTTTCAGGAACAGCAAAAAACGTTCTACTCATTTTCTATTTGACCGATTTAAATTATTGTTGTGTGATGTTGTATATTATTTGACTAAGATATTAATTTGCTATTAATATATATATTTTTTATATTAATTTAGTAAAACAACAATTACTTTCATTTGTCAACAATACTGGGATAAGTGGAAAAATTTGAAGAACACACAAGAAACAAGACCGATTTAATCACGAATACGGTATCAACTCAAAATAATTCACGCTTGATTACTGCTATTAGCCACGAATACAAAACTAAGTCGAAATAATTTACTCTTTGAGCGTATTGACAGCATCTTTCCCTGCAGCTGACATGTCGTAACTGGTGATGCGTTACTGTTGTTGATGGGGGGTGACCGTGAAGCTACTCAAAAAGACTGACTTACAGCGCAATCTAGTCTTTTATGAATGGAGTTTGTACACCGGTGTCTTTGGAGTTAATGTAGTTTTCAACACTGATTCCGATAATCGCAATAACTCGATTTTGGATTATTTTGAGTTGTGCCACCCTTCATCTAGGTGTGCGATATAGTTTAGCAACAAAAAATACACTTAAGAGATTTCACTAAAACCTGCAAATGCTGCCTTTAAATTCAAAATGATAAACAAGTGAATTCTAGAAAAATGTTAGTTAGGAGGTATTGGCACTTCACCGTCGATATGACCCCTCCCGCTCTGGGTGGAGCGGAAGGGAGTATCAGACACTTACTGAATAAAACCCACCCGTGTTCCTTCCTTGATTGACCCTTTATGTTCCGGGGCAGCGGTGCTGGACAATCCCGCTGACCCGGCAGGCTTGGGCACTAGATGTCAGTAACTCAGCAACGACAAGGGGGCCCCCCTTGTCGTTGCTGTGTTACTGACATCTCTTTGAGGCGCGCATGGAACACGTACGCGCCGTCCGGCACGGGCCTGGTCCTGATCCGACGGTGAGCTACCCATTACTCACCGCCCAAAGGCCCGCGCCTACGGTGGCCAGGAGTCGTCACGCGGCTCCCGACACTCTGAGCGTCTACCGCGGCGGCTGGGACGGGAGTTTCTCTCCCTCTCCCATCGCGCCACCTTCTTCTCTAGAATAACTGCTTCACAGAATGAGGTGACTGCCTCCCATTCCCTCTCTCTCTCTCTTGACAAACACGCTTAACGAGGCTTGACGCAACGTCAAGCATGCTTGTCAAGCATCCGCACTCATTTTCATTTTAGTCGCCATGGGGTTCCGTAGCACACGAATGTGTTGCTTAACAAGCATGCATCTAAACGGCCAAGCAAATTTGACAAGCATTGAAAAAATAAAAAAAATCATCAAGCATTATCAAGCACGTATTTTGCACAGCTACGTTCTAAACAGTCAAAATTGCTTGACAAGCACTAAAAATTCACCGTCAAGCAATTGACCGTCTAGGGACCCTATTAGGAATGTGTTGTCTTGTTATACCCCCATAACGCCTCACCAAATAATTTCCCGGTTCCATGCT
Organism: Dryobota labecula; assembly: GCA_947523025.1. Taxonomy (NCBI): domain Eukaryota; kingdom Metazoa; phylum Arthropoda; class Insecta; order Lepidoptera; family Noctuidae; genus Dryobota; species Dryobota labecula. Next base: position 10,447,276 of record OX383292.1, read on the forward strand.
GCAAAAATTAGTCTATGGTAGGTCGAATGACAGTTGGCCATAGTTAGCTGTGGTAATTCTGCCTCAAGGCCTATATCATGAATTTATGAAGATAGCCATTGAGTCGTGGCAATATTGTACACTCTACATTACAATTTGTAATGATTTACCAAACGATTAGCTTTAAACGTATTTATTTGATTGCTGACTTTCTCCCAGGATATTTATGTTAACTTTCAACTTTCTTCAACAATTATTGTAAAATATACAGATATAAATATTAAAATGTTAAGCTAAGATCTCTCTGAGCGCTATGGGTATAAAATAACTTTGAAGCATTCGATTAAACTAAGTATTTGTTCAACAGAACAGAAGTCAGTATTAAGACTTTCTTAGATTTCTCGTTATTCATCTTGAGTTCTACGATCTGTTCTCATAAATCTTTTCTTTTCCAAGAATTGTAAATTTTGCTTACCCATTTTTACGAAACATTTTCAATGACATTATATCCTTACCGAGAACAGATGCACTTTTCCCCTTCAGACGAAACGTAGCTATAATACCTATAGTATCTACAAAACCCGAGTAGCGACCGACCGACAATGCTCTCAACTCTCAACCACTCGGGCATATTGAGACGGACATCTGTCATTGCAGCAGACCTTGGCGCAATCTATTGTATCCTCTCATAAATCAGAACACCCACTCGACGTGGTTACTTCTAGTCGTAACTATGCAGTGAAATTATCCTTAATTTAGTACTGGTATATTTCCTGGGAACTTGTGTTTTAGAAAGCATTTGATATGTGTTGGTTAGAACTTTTCAATGGGATGAAATCATGAAAACTGTTGATATTACAATTTCATTAAATTACGCGTATTTATTTATTTATTAAAACTTAGCACAAGTAAAAACTGCACAAAGGCTGACTTAATGCCTTGGGCATTTTCTACCAGTCTACCTTAGGGTGATGCAGAGACAATACACAGTAGGTGCAATAACAGAAAACAATTTAGAAGAATTTATAAATAAGATACAAGAATAAATACATATTTACATACATACAACAAAAAATAAAAATAAAAAAGTTATGAGAGTTAAACAAGAAAACCTACAACTTAATTCTGAGACGAATCTGCCAACTTCTACTTCTTCTTATTTACATCATCATAATGTAATAGTTTTACTAAAAGACGAGACTTTCTTGCATGCAATTAATCAGGGCCTCAAGTCTGCTATTACAATAGTGTCAGAATGGTCTCGCCATTGTGAGTATTTGACAGTATTTGTATGGCAAATCTGTCAAAAACTCACAATGAAGAGACCATTCTGACACTATTGTAATAGCAGACTTGAGGCCCTGGGCATCAAGTCTGCTATCACAATAGTGTCAGAATGGTCTATCATTGATTTCATAATTGTTGATTTTGACAAGTTTGGTAATCTACTAATATAATGGCGTCATTATGACTTTCCAATGGTCGGTCACTGACACTCCATTGAAAGAATTGGTAATCTCGTACATAATGACAAATGAAACTTCCTACTAAACTTCCAACTTCCTACTACTTCAGATTGCTTATAACACTAATAAATAATATGTCAAAATATATATACATGAAATCTGGCATGAATAAATGTTCAAAATGCCATTGTAATACAATTATATTACGAGACCATTGACCGACCAATGATCGACCATTATGAATTTAGCAGATTACGAACTTTTAGAAAAATGACAATGGGATCGTGTTGGAGTGACGAATTTATAAAAATAGCAGACTTGGGCCACAGGCAGTACTGCGCACTTTAAAAAAAAAAAAAAAAAAATCGTTTCACCGTTCGACGACTTTTAAGAGACTCTCAAATGCTTTAAAATTAACCTGTAAAAGATAAATCCGCCAAGCTGATCCTTTGTTCCAGTTCTGTAGTGCTGTAGTCGTGCAATTAAGGCGTGCCACGAATGTCTGTCAAGTAGAAATAAAACTCAGAGTCTGCGAAGGAATATTACGATATTTCGTATTCAAATATCTTTCTCCTCGCTGACAATGGCGTCTGCGATGGTTTCAGCCTCAGTTTTCTTTTTTGTTAGCTGAGACGTCGCTCTTATGATGAAAGAACGGGGTTTGAATATATTAGAAAAGTGGAAGCTGACAGTTTGCGCATTTTATTATCATGGGAGGAAATGGAATTTTGTTTAATCTGTAACTGTCGTTAACGTCATTTTTACTTCTATTGTTTGGTATTTTCCTATAAATCCCTGTAATCGCTGAATATTTAATAAACTTTAAAATACAACCCACCTCATGCAGCAGTCATTTCACGTTCGAAAAGAATAAGATAATCCTGAGAAAGAGCATCTGGCAGGTTTAACTTTTCGTTCCCATTTTCCACTACATGTCTGTAGGATGAGGTAGACAGACAGCGGATGCGAGTTTACCGGAAAGCTGTGCCCGACAGACGCTATGACGTTGCCGGCAGCCGGAAAAACTCGGAAAATATTCTACACAGATAACTTGTACGAGAATGTAATTTGTGTCTCATTGTGAACGAAACGTAAATTACTTATCTTTTGTGTACGGATTAAATTTTTTTCCTGAATTTATTTTGTGATAAGATATTGATACCGATTGCTTTTTAATGTTTGCAATATTTTGTCGTAAATGGTAAATTAGGTGACACTGTACGAGTCAAATTGAATAAAATAAAAACTTTAAAACTAATTTTTTTCACTCATATGCCACGAGCCCATCAGGAGCCTAAATAAAAAAAAAAAAACACGCCTGCCATACCAAAAAGTGAAACATGATTTTAGTGTTGAATGGCCACAAGGTAGGTACTAAAAAGATTATAATATTTACTGTGCAATTAATACGCCATTGTGCCCAAAAGTGGGAAACTGAAAACCAATCTTTTCGTTGCAGTCGGGGAACGAACTGCTGCTTGCTGTAAAGAACTATTCCAAGGAACCGTCCCGCGACTGCAATGAAAAGATTGGTTTTCAATCTAAAATTGAGTTGATTGAGTTTATAATAATAAATTCAATCTCGATCTTGATTATTTGAAATCATAATACCAGTGATTAGTACCTACTCAAGTTTGAATTTTACAATACTAAGCATATAGGAAATAACCGATAACGATCTTATTGCTTTAAGCTGGCTAATAGCAAAACCGGAGTCTGGATTTATTTGTTTATTAAAAATATTATGCACAATAAAAAAAAAAATATACCGTACAAAAGCGGAAATAATGCCTGAGGCATTTTCTACTAGTCAACTTACGGGTGATTCAATGCAGAGAGGAAACATGGCAGGAGCAATTTAAGTGATAGACAAAACGAAAATAGTTATAAAATACATGAATAAATACATTGGTACATGTATTATATACACTTACATCTATCTATCTATCTCTATAAACAAAAATCAATGTTTGTATGTTTGTCCTCTATGCGTTCCTAAAGCATTGATCAAATTGTGATAAAACTTTGTAAGGGTTCATGAGCTATCTGCCAGTGAAAGTCTAGTCAAAATTGGTCCGTTCGTTTCGGAGATTAGCCGGAACAAACAGACAGACAGACACAAAGACAATTTAAAACTGTTTTTTTTTTATAATTTCTTTTTGTTATAAGTACCGTATAAACGTTTACTTTCATATTCATTTAGTAAAAAGCTGTAATTTTGACATTATAAACAGACACTTAAATTTTATTTATTTGTATAGATAACTGGCGACATGGGTGCACTTTTTTTCTGCTTTAGTACGAGTACCTACTCCTTCGGGAAAAAATGACGTCATGTTATCATATGAAAAATATATTAATTGACTGTCTCACCGCATGGAAGATTGTCTTAGTACTTATTATACCTTCGCATGTTTTAACAGCTGCCAAATTCAATGTGAAAACAAAGTATTGTGCATTTTGTACTAATTATTTTAACATCAATACAAAGTTTCGATTGAATCGATGGTGTTGATAAGAGGAAGTGGTAACACACTCATTTAAAATCTCATATTAGATTTGACTAACAATGAACGAGGGGTTTTTATTATGGGTTTCAGTGTTTTTCTTTGATACACTCTCTTCTTGTTTCATCTTAATCTTTGTACGACATTTTAGTAAACAAGTTTTGTTCACTGGGGTACTGAAGATGGTTCGGTAGATCTTTGAAATATAATCAAACTTTGTGGGGTAAGCTATTGTGGGTTGACCTCGGTCCTTCGAGCCGGATCATTCAACATAAGACCCCCAGTTTGTAACTCTCACAGACAAATCACTGGTAATAGGCATTAGGTAATATTACAAATTAACAGACATTCATAATAAAAACAAACCCATTGTGATGCAAAGCAGTGCAAGTAAACTAAAACGACAGTTGCAGCACATGATCGCACATTCTTGATCAAGCAATAAATATTACGTTACACAAGTTAGCTGGAAAGACAAATGGCGTAACCGCCAACAGCGATTGTACCGTATAAATACAGATAATTCATTTCGTAATAATGTCTTGTAAAATTAGTACCCAAGTATATAATTTAGCTTTAAACTTTGTGTGTTTCTAATTAATAATGCATGAAAATAATTACCTAATTTACATTTCTTCCGCTGGAAGCTCTTTGAAAGCTAACAGTTGTTTGCTTATATGTTAATTTCTGTTTGGCTGAAAACAAATTAATGATAATTTATTTTATTAAAATAATTCTAGTTAGAAATACAATATTATGTCTTACTGATGCTTACTGTGGTGCCGGACGTAAAGAATAGCACCATCCCATTTCCTCCCGTGGGTGTCGTAAAAGGCGACTAAGGGACTTACTAGAGAATGGGCACCATACTGCGATCGCCAACCCGCCTGCCAAGCGTGGCGATTATGGCATTTCCCCCCAATTGGGGGAGGCTTATATCCAGCAGTGGATGTCTTTGGGCTGAAATGATGATTATGATGATGCTTACTTTAAAGGACACCTTTAAAGTAAGCATCATAATCATCATCATCATCGTATGTTCGAAAACAGTTGTGGAATCTGGTTATTTAAAATAAAAATAAATCTTTATTTCTCAATAAATGCATTTACATAATTTTGATGTAAAACTGGCATAATATAGTGCTCAAGAGTGAAAAACTCTGACTTCTAAACTAGGTTTATATACCTGTATCTTAGAAGCCAGTGTCCCTTCAAAGTGATGTAGGATATTAAAAAAAATAGGACACACATTATACATTAGGGCAAGTCCAAGAGAAACAAAAAAACAGAATTCAAGAAAAATCTAAATAAAAAAAAAAAAAAATAATAAAAAAAAACATTAAATGAAAGTATTGTGTATGTCTCGAGTGTGTTTGTCTGGAGTTATGTGTGTGTATGGATGTTTGAAGGTGTGTGAATTATTGTGAAAGAGTGAGTGTGACTGTGAGTGATTTATGAGTGAGTGTGCCTAAATTATTTAAAATTATTTCCAAAATTTCCCAACAGAAGATCCTCCGTATTGCGATAAGTTATTTGGGTAGAAAAACACAAAAAGATTAAAAACAGATGATTTAAAAGGAAGAGTGCATCTAAATGCTCATGGCGTTTAAAACATTTTGTGTTTGAGCGATACTGAGCTCATGTTGCATGACCGAGCCTGGCTAATTGGCGGGTGCTGCACTTCATTAGTGCACCACTCCACTTTACTTGCCGTCTGTCTGTGCGTCTATCTGCCAGTTGCCATCCGCACATGCGGGAAATATTTTTGTGTCAATGACCTTTTGACGTAACTTTGTAAAGTTCAGAAGCTTATACATTATGCAATACTTTGGATTACTTTTCGGAGTGTGTTATAAATACTGTCATAATAGGTTTCTGGTCAGTCATTGTTCTGTATTTAAAATTTTCTTCTAAATCCACAATTATTCTCAGTAGGTTTCTATGGGTAATGATGAAGTCTTTCTACATTCAAAACCCGTCAAGTGCGTTTCGGACCACGCACAACGATGGGTTCCGTAGTTGGGATGAATTTATCCTAAGAAAAAACTTAATTGTAGTTGAAAAACATGTTCTCCCATTCATTTCAACTGCAAATATGAGTTTGTCGACTATTACTCGTTAACTTGTAATGCTTACTTAGCTGTGATAGTTTTCCTTTTAACTTCATTATGTATACTACTGCTGTGATTTTTTCCACATGTCCAAATACAACCATTTAGCTGGCAAGGGGACACTTGACTCTAACAAAAATTTGCACTTTAAAGCTTATCCAAACTTTTAAGGCGTATCCAACGATACCCCATACCATGGGTTAGACGAGAAAGAAATATCATCCCCATTTTACGTGCATAGGTTCCTCCCTTAAAATTTTGGCGGCGTGATTAATATGTACACCCAACTGCCTATGCCAAATTACAGCATTCTATTACTAAGAGTCTCTGAGTTAAGCCGCGGACAGAGACGCAGACATAGCGAAACTATAAGGGACCTTGTTGACTACAGAATCCTAAAAATGGCTGGGTAGCAGCAGAGTCTATCCAAAAAATGTGATCGTCGATCCGTCAGTTAAGCGCGACGATTTTTATTTTCTCGGCAATCGGCGCGTTTTCGAAGAAAGGCCTATAATTATTAAAAGCTGACTAACATAGATCACATCCTACTAGTTTATGAGATAAAAAAGCATTTAATCATGTCACGGACAGATTTTCTATTTACGATAACATCGGAGATGTCTGGCAAACACTTTCATTGTCACCTTTCTCTTATTTCTAAACGAGTCGTCGGTTTTCGCCACTTTTCTTATTACAATGTCGGTTTACTTGCAGTTTTGTGGTCTTACTTGTATGTGCTAACCATAAGTACCTACTAAATAGCTTACATTTATACACCGTGTTCTTCATGTTATCCATAAACTTAGGCAAATACTTCTATAGCTTTTACAAATCAAATCTAACACAGGAAATACTTAAAAAGTAGTAAAACTTAAAAAGTAGTAAAAAGTAAGTAAAAAAAGTAAGTAAAGTAAAAGTAAAAGTAAGTAAAAAAGTAAGTAAAAAGTAAGTAAAGTAAAAAGTAAAGTAAAGTAGTAAAACTTAAAAGTAGTACTTAAAGGAAGTACTTAAAAAGGCTTCGTTACAAAGATATTTGTAATTTCATTTAATGACATTTAATTAAGCTATGCAGTAAAAAAGGGTCTTAATTTGACCTATGTTACCGCTTAGTGCAAATAAAATGATAAATCTATCAAATGCTATTTGCATTTCATTTGCACGTACGAGCAGAACCCGAGAATTAGCGAAGAAGTACGATCATTCATTCATCTCTTTAGATTAAATTGGTTTCTATGGATACCTAAGTGGTTTTTTGTCATCCTGATATACGAACATTTATTAACATACACAGGAGATCAGAGATATTGAAAATTAAGTTCAAAATCGAATGAGAAAATGTGCTTGATGCGCTGGCGACCGTACAATTACACGCAGACAACGCTCTGTGCGTCCAATATAATAATGCTTTCAGGGTATTGGGTTATGTTATAAAATAAATAAATAAAAAATATTCACTATTCCCCCTGAGGAAGATTCTCTCAGTGGTATAACTCAAAATGAAAAGGGGACTTTCTGGTTATTTTTTTTACATTAGAGTCCAGTTTTCCCCCTTAGGGGGATTCTCTCAGGGGGAATATTGGAATAAGCCTTGATGGGGTTGCCGCGCTACTGCAGTGCTTCCGACATGTTCGTAGAAGCGAGAATAGATGGCTATCACGCTATAATGCGCAAGCGTTGCGCTACCATAATGCGCAGGGTACGTCCAGCCCCAACAGCATCCTGAAAACCTTAGCTTATAAGTGGGACAGCCCAATACTGGGACATTGGATACGCCTACATGCCACTGTGGCGTAGTAATTAGTAGTTTGTGTTGTTTTTCTGGTAGATGTAAGTACTAATACTAGTTTCTAAGTCGTGTGTATATGTATACTAATCAAGTGGACTATACCTATGGGAACGAAATAAAAGATTTATTTTTTATTTTATACGCTTAATTAATTAATTTGAATTTGAACCTCTGCCTATCCCTTCGGGCAATTCAGGCGTGATGTTATGTTTTTAGAAGTGATTTCTATTTGAAAATTCGTTCACATTTTCTCCACATTCTAAAGACTAGTAGTGAACTATAGGTAGTCTTTGTTATTCTAGTACGTACATTATTTGAGATATCAATTGATATGTTTGTGGCCTACTTTAACAATTGTACTGTTCTCATAAACGACGTTTATTTGGACTCTATCTATTGTGTTTATGAACAAAGTCTTTGACTAATTTATGTGCAAAGTGCACGTAAAAGTAATGATTACACGAACACATTATGTGGTCAGCACGACTTAACTTAGCACGAGTACGGATTTGTTATTTTAAGTACTTTTCACGGTCCAAGATGATACTGTGTACAGACACTGTGTTAAAATATTAGGTTTTGTTATTAGGGATCGTCCATTGTTATACCTAGGTATCTAAGTATATTATGATCTATCTTATAAAAATAAATAAAATTGAAGCGTCTGTTTGTAATCTCAAAATAACAGCTTTTAACTAAATGCCTATGAATGTAGTACTTAAAACAAGTTTTTTTTTTTTAATTTCTGTATCTCCCTGTCTGTTTGTTCCGGCTAATCTCCGAAACGGCTGGAATATTTTTGACGGGACTGTCACTGGCAGATAGCTTTTGTTGTAAGGAGTAACTTAGGCTACTTTTATATTAGAAAAAGCCACGCGGGCGAAGCCGCGGACAGCAGCTACCTACTTTTTTATATTGATAAATGGGGAGACTTCATTACCACCAAAATCCAAGGGTGAAAATAGTAATAAATGCTTAAAAATATAATTTATCATTTCATTGTCTGATTATAACAATGTGAGTTTGAGTATACATGCTGGGAATTGACCATAATATAGGGGAGTGAAAAGCTTGACAATATTTTTGGCCCCTCTACTCTTGATTAATTTTACGATTCATAATGTCGGTCATCAATCATCTTATGATGAAAAGTAGAGAGAGCGAGCTTTACTTAGCAAAACAAGACAAGGCCGATTTTTCTTGAAGGAATTCTTTTTAAAGATAGACTGGAGTGTTTAGATAAATGTATGGCCAATTTTGAATTTAATGTTATTACATCAAATTCAACGTTAAGGCGTGAAGCTGGTTTCAGACTACGCTATAATATTAGCATATAGTATATAGCTCATAGCACAACAATATCTCGCACCATACATTCCCATAATATATAGTACAGTACAGTGTGAACGTGTCCATAACAATGTATGGTGCGCGATATTGTTGTGCTATAGCTATATACTATATGCTATTATATTATAGCGTAGTCTGAAAGCAGCTTTATTCCATCAAAATAAGGATGTTGACAATTTTTTTTTAATCCTTTATGTAGATTATTAAAAAATATTGGACCCATATTTTTTCTTTTTTTACGTAATCAAAACATTACGGCGATACAATGAGTTCAAATGTGGCATGACGTCACTCTCAGTAGATTTTTTACGTAGCTGTGACGTAACGAGCTCCCACTCCCCAAGTGTAATGTGTTTTATCTAAGCGATTTTTTAATAATATGATAAAGCAAAAATATAGTACCGTACACTGTGCGGTAAATGATAAATGATAAATGATTTTATTTCTGTAAGTAGGTTTTTACAAACACTTTTACACGTCAATCATATTTTAAAACTAGATGAGGTCGGCATTTCATATCTGACTACTCTGAGAAGAAACACAGGTACAGTCCGCACACTTGTGGAATTGTGTGTGGAATAGCGACTTTAGGTATACCATCATCATCATCCCAGTCGAAAGACGTCCACTGCTGGACATAGGCCTCCCACAGTTGGGGGGTTTGCCATAATCGCCACGCTTGGCAGACGGGTTGGCGATCGCAGTATGGTGTTAAAAATGCATAGAGAACGCTGCTGCCCATTCTTTAGTAAGTCCCTAAGTCGCCTTTTATGACACCCACTGAAGGAAATGGGATGGTGATATTCTTTACGCCCGGCACCACAAGGCACAGGTATACCATGCAATTACAATAATAATATTTAGTAGTTATCGTTTAATATTCGTGATGTAAGATAAAATTTAGATACTCAATTCAATACTGCATAAAGCATTATTCAAATTCGTTCGGAAATAGCAATTGGTCATTCATTTAAATGCAATATTTCATGTTTATTTATTTTGATTAAAAGCTTCACCGTCTTTTGTGATGCAATTTCAATTCGTCGAAGTCTCGTTATACCTACCTACTATAGAAAATTGTTATCAACTAAAGAATGTTGCAGCTTTTTTTATTAACTTAACAAATATTTATTCAGTACTTAGTACCTAGATATAGGCTGTAAACAAGAATATTAAATGATAAGCCTTAGTCTTTTAGAGGTATGAGGAACAGGGTGTAAAGTTCACTCATACTCATACACATAGTAAAGGGTGGATCCTCCGACCAGACGGGTATTGTGTCTGGTGGGCAACTGCCCAACGATTGATGTCGGGATGTTGTATATATGCTAGTCGCGCGGTAAACTCTAATAGCGCGATGCAGGATTTGTAACGTCAGGTCTTAGATGCGTAGTTCGCATGTGGCGTTGTTGATACCGCCACAGTCTAAAGCATTAAATCTAAAGGCGAATAAATTAAAAATAGGTTTTCATGACGTGAGTTAGTTTCACAGAACTACGGAACTGTTATTAGTTTCTAGACAGATAGATAGAATACTCTTTATTATGCACACCATAAAAATTACAGATATGTATTAATATAGAAATGTTACATAGGGTGTCACAATGGGCGTTCATATCGCTAAAAGCGATCTTTTACAAACAACCTTTGGATGGATTAAAAGTAGAACGAGAGACAATACTGCAGATAGTCAGTGGTGTACCGTTTACATATACAATAAATACATACATAAAGCATACAGGTACTTATCTATATAAACATAGAAAAAAAAATGAAAATATGTGTTGCTAATTCCTCACCTTAATGCCAGTTCTATCTGGGGTCGGGTCTTCTTGTACAGCGGTGCCAGGATGCTCTGTCCTGAGCGGTCATTGGAGTTAGGTTCTGCGCTATCATCTCCCTCACGATACTGGACCACCATTTAACAATGTTGTATTTGTTGCTAATTAGTTATTATTTATTTATTATTAATTTTTGCCCTGTGTTGTCCCACTGCAGAGAAAAGGCTTCCCTTTCTCCTTTCCACTCCTCTCTGTCTTGAGGTAGTGTGGACCAATCCTGTCTGTAGGCGTCAAGCCCGTCCCGTAATTAAATAAGTATAGGTCAGTGGCGAGGCTTGAAATTTCGTAGGAGGGAAGCCGAAGAAGAAATTCTACAGTTCTATAAATACATAAACTCAAATCTTCTTTCCATGGCAGAAACTATAGAACGCCATGTGCTAGGCTCCTTACTACTCCTTTTGCTTCGTTTACATTCATACATCTGGTCATACACGCCCGCCGGTTGCCAGTGCTACGCACCTGACCTTTTGAAGAACATCACTAATTAGGTCATTATTTATGTTCTCCTCGAGCGTCCCCTCCCGGCGTTTCCACTCACATCTGCCTTGTAAATACCTTTTCTTAGTCGCCTTTCATTCATCCTCTCAACATGACCAAACAGTTCTATAAATAGTCATACAATTACGTCAAAATTAATTTGTCTACGCAGATATAAAAATCGTTCCTTTACTTTACTGAATTTAACACCATTTGTCGTCAAGTAGCAGAACCAAAGAGACGCTATCAATCAACACACAAAAATAACTTTCGATGTTTTACAGAAATAAACTCGACTTCTAATTTTACACATTATTTTAAAATTATTATTATTAATAAAAATAATAATTAAATTACAAAGTTTGTTTATTTTTTTTTTTTTTTGCAAGTCACCCCCTGCCATTTTATCCGTATATAATAAAACATTGATCAGGCAGGGGCCATAGTCCTTCCATAGTTTTAGGTAATCAGTCCATTTTAACCACCCAAACCCATCCGGGTCCAATATCTTTATTTCCATATCCTGCAATAGTCCTACACCCACCGGGGGTTGTCCTTGGGTGCACTTGCATAGTGCGCACAGGTATAATCGTCGGTTGGTGCCTCATTTAATTAAAAAGCGTCTAACGGGCCTCTGCGAGTTGGCTTTGGCCCCTCCTACGCCTTCCAAAGGTCCGGGACTCCAGGGTCCCGAGATATGTAAACATATGAAAATATAATAATTAAATAAAATAAATAAATAAATAAATAATAATAATAATAAATAATAATACAATTAATCATCATTAAGAATAATCGAATAAAATGAATAGGTGAAAATTAAATAACATACATTATAACATCACGCCTTGTTTCCTCAAAGGGTTAGGCAGAGGTGTACCTATAGGTACACCTTCATTTCCCCAGATAAGTTTAAGTCCCATGTAATAGGGGTCAGCCTATTGCCATCAACCGGACACAAATCCAGACTCCGGGTTGCTACTGAGAAATTCTAGAAGGAAAAACCCAATGACACTTTGCCCGCCCTGAGAATCTGTCCCAGGACCCCATATGGAGACCAACGAGGCAATCGAGTCAGTAAAATAAAATAAAATGCGTAATATTCCTCGATCGAACAATCGAAGTTTGCTCCGATAGTCCGAAGGGAAGCTGGTAGGAATGGAGTTGTTAGCGCGCTACGCCTCTGGTATAGGTAGGCTTGCCATAACGTTCAGGGACCAATACGGGACGATTCAAACAAATCAAATAAAAAATTTGAAATCAAAGTTTTTATTCGAATACTTATTACAATCTTTAACTTAAATTAACACGTTTATTTTTTGGCCCAGTCATATTTTGAACTTGATTTTTCTTTTGTAATTAATGATCTCGTTTTCTTTTTTATTAAAATCATAGAGCTGGGTGCCTGTCATTTTAAAATATTATAGTGACAAATCAATATGGATTCAATGGTCTCTACCGACAATCTGTTTTGTTCGTCCATTGAGCCGTCATCAACGACAATATCCTATTTTTTTTTTCGAATTTATTGAAATAAGGGACAATTACGGGACGCGATGATCAAATACGGTGACGGTCCCGTATATACGGGACGATGGCAACCCTAGGTATAGGTGAATCTGTGTAATACCTATACTAGTATTTATAAACATCCAGTGAAGCGGAACCGTTGCCGAATTGCAAACACTGTTGTGATAGCAGTCTGGCTGTTACCACAACTAAATATATTTCGCCTAGTTAGCACACTCCGAGTTCAGCGCACTTAATAACTGAATTTCTAAACGTGTTAAATTATTTATCTCCATAACAGGCATCAATGTCGTTTGCATCTCGCAGCGTTCCCGGTATAGCTAATAGTCAATTGGACGTGCGAGTAGACCGTCCCGTCGGTAATTTGCATAAATTGATTGCACGCCACGGGCTGGCGCGGCGGACACGGGCGAGGTGTGCGCCCGCGCAGGCCCGCCGCAGTCGCGCGCCCAACCCACCGACTGATACACGTTCACCCGTAATGCTTAATTACATCCTCGCCTGTCGTAATTGTCGGACAATTTAGCACTTTTTCAATCCAATAGCGAATTTTCTAAAACGAGTTGTCCAGTGTCGGCTCGGTCGCGGTCCTGTGCTCGTGCCGATTAATGGCACCGCTTGTTAATCCCCGGCGTCCTGTGCGGTTATCTAGTGAATAACCCATGTTATAGTGATCTCGCCTTCTACACTGTGTTACAAGCATTACCTTCTAGTCAAACGTCGTCACAATGCGTCAGAGATACCAACTGAAGCAGAGACCGTACGTATAGTTTACCTACGTGCTTATAAAACAAAAGCTCCTGCATCCACTTGACCCGGTGACCGCTTGTTTGACGTGACTAAACTAGTTGTTATTTGTTACATTCAGATCTTATACGTGCAAGTGATCACAAATGCTTCCCTACTCAATACAATAGCTAGAAAGTAACACGAATAATGCTGAACAATAGCATTCCTTACGTGTATCGATGCCAGCTTTGATAATACTTACAACAAACAAGTGTAAGGCTGCATGTAACCTATATCAAGATTTGCATAGTTATATGCATTGTCCTTTAATAAATTATCAAGCAGCATCTTGTCAAAAAAACTGTCTCTGTTTCTCTTGCACAAAATAGCGAGATGTTGGTTCATTTAGCAAAGTCAACGTTTCAGTAAAGTTACAGTTTGTTGAATGTTTTGTAATATGAAACATTGTTTGACGGAAAACTTCGTCGGGTATGCAAACAATAATTGTCTTGTTTCAAAGCAAAAGTGTCTCGTACTGCGTTCAGACATTAAACTATGAACAGGCGCGGTATTAACATGAAAACTTGTATCATAACATAAGCAAACATTTGTATCATCCTTAGACTCATTACTTGTTTGTTGATTTTATGTATCTTTCTGTTTCAGGTAAGTCCTTCAGCCTGAATACTGAGTAAGATTGATGATAAGTTAACTGTTTGTTTACATTGACAACACGGCTTTTCCACCGTGATTTTTCTGAGATAAGGCAGCCTTGATGACGCATCCAATAAATAAAAAAGTGGAGCAATTTCTGTGTTTTGAAGATTTAAGATGAACATCAAGAAGCTTTATTTCCCTTCAACCCTTGGAGAGACAAAGGAGTTTTCTCAGAGGATATTAATATTAATGCTGCAAACTTAGAACCCGAAAATCCCTTACTCAATATTTACAGCGCCCATGGGAAGATGGTACGTATGAATGTAAAAGTATATAGGCCTTTCATAGTTTTAGATACTATGCGAGTAGGAAGTATGTAATAGCTTTCCGAAAGCGTCCTGCGGTTATGGAACCCTTAAGAGCCTAGTCTAGTAGTGGGAATGGGTAGGGCGCATTGCTCGCAGAACAGATGGCCGATGGGGCCGAAAGGTTCTGGAGTGGCGACCGCGTACCGGAAGACGTAGCGTTGGAAGGCCGCGAAAATGGACCGATGACCTTGTGAAGGCCGCAGGAATCCGCTGGATGCGGGAATCACAGAACCAGTGGCGGAGCTTGGGGGAGGCCTGTGTCTAGCAATGGACGTCATTCGGCTGAAATGATGAAGAGCCTAGTCTAGGACATGGGCAGTTATAGAATTTGAAAATGCATTGCACAGACTTCAGTTCTTGAAATCTTGGTAGTTTTCTACGGGAGATATTCTCTTTACAAACGGTGAATAAAGTACCTAGTTTTGTGTTAGCTATACCCGTATAATATTATGCAATAGCAGTACCTATATACTTAAAAACACATGCATACAATAGTTCTGCATTCTATTGTGTTAATGTCAGCATCTGATGTGAATGAAAATAGTTTGTTATTCGCACCAAGTGACCTTAATTGTTATGTGCTCGAATTTTGTCATACGGACACAACTGAATGTTACCTACACATAAATTAGAATAAATATATCGTCCTTGTGACCACAGTTTGAAATGTTGATGAATATAAGGTCCTGTTTCACTACACTGCTTACGTAGGGGTGGGATGCGACGCGTGTCGAAACTAGAGTTTGCTTCCTATTTTATGTGATAAAATGTTGATACTACACTAAACCACCATAGCTCATCGCACCTTCTAAAGCTCATCATAAAAAAAAATGAGCAAAAACACGAAATTTGTGGTTTTACTCGACTACGGCAAAGCCAAAGGAGGGTGTAATTTCCACTGGCTATGTATGTATGTTCATCTGTTCGCCCATAACTCCCAACATCTAGACGTATTTCGACAAACGAGGTATCATTGGAAGTGGCTTGTTGTTTCGTGAGTTATAGGTTATATGACGTCACATGTTAAATGTGACCGATAAAAAAAAAAAAAACATATTAATTAATGTATCGTGTTTGGTGTCTAATGAAAGGTCTTAAGGAGTACTTTCTGAAAATGTATGAGTTATCTGTAATTATTCATCCCAAATTAGATTAAAACAATATGGTTCACTTTTTTAATAACACCAATTACATTCAGAACGGTTATAAAAGATAGGTATATCTGTTGAATTTTCCCAAACCAAAGAAATGGGTAGCTTACCTACCCTCAATGATCCCTAACCCCAAAATAATTGAAATATAAAAAAGTTTAAATCTAAAACCCGTCTACAACAAAAACGTCAACTTAAAAAGTATAAACATGACATCGATGTCGATTTTTTTCACGTAATCATAACAAATCATGACTTTATAGTGACGAGTGATAGCTCGCGCAGACTGGCACGATATCGCGGGTGCGACAAGGGTCGCGCTGCGAGTCGCACCCGCGATATCGAGCCAGTCTGCGCGAACCTTGACTCCGATTATATCGAAAACCGAAAAAACCGACATCGATGTCTTGTTTATACCTTTTTAGTTGGCGTTTTTGCCTATTTTCAATTATTTGCGATACTACTAAACTTTCAGCAATAGAGACCCGTCCTCATCTAAGTATTACGAGAAATAGCAGTTTTTACGAGTTTGATAGTTATTGTTTAGAACGAACAAAGGGTCGAACCTAACAACTGAACATCCTCCTTTATTATACTTATCCTGTGAGTCCGAAGGAATTATGTAATTGAGTATCCTATTCGCAAGTCTCAAGTTGAGTTGTTGAGTTGTTTCCTTGATTGCAGGATGTTTAGTAATCCAAACACGACACCGCCTTTTGTATACGAGGGCGGTAAGACTGGACGGATTTTGGAATTAGAATTGTAAAGTTAGCGGTCATGATACAATTCCGTTCTATTCCGTCGAGAATCTGGAGGAAGGAGCTCGTGGTACAGCCGCACGGGACGATCTATTGGTTAAGCTACGCTTGCCGGGGTTGGTCCGTGGATAGGTGACCATCTTTATAGAGACTCCTCCGTGTCTCGGAAAGCACGCTAAGCTCTTGATCCCGGCTGTCATTCATGGATCTTTGACAGTCGTTACGGGTCGTTAGAAGCCCGAAAATCTGACAACCAGTCTTACCAAGGGTCCGGTTAGACTGGAAGCTGACCCCAACAAAGTTGGGAATGGGCTAAGTAGATTGATTTCCGTTGATAATCATCAGACTGGTACAAATTACTTGTGAAATTGAGACCTACGGACAGTTTTTGTCTTGATTAAGTATTCAGCTTAAGTATCACAGTCTGACAACCTTTACCAAGTTACACCAAAGCACAGTTTTTCACCTTTTTTTAGGGTTCCGTAATCAACAAGGAAACCTTATAGTTTTACCATGTCCGTCTGTCTATCTGTCCGCGATTTATCTCAGATACTCTTAGTACTAGAAAGCTTTAATTCGGTATGGGTATACATATTAATCACGCCGACAAAGTGGTGAAGTGAGGATGATATTTTATTTTCTCGTCTATCCCATGATGTGGGATATTGTTGGATAGGCCGTTTAAAAATATTGTTGGTTTGTGAAAACCATTTTTCGATTCAGAGATCCGTTTGCGTAATATTAAGCTGCTAATTTTTGTTAGAGTCAAGTGTCCCCCCCCTGCCAGCTAAATGGTTATATTTGGATATGTGATAAAGTTCACAGCAGTAGTATATTATAACGATGTTAAAATGAAAACAATCACAGCTAAGTAGGCTTTACAATTTACCGAGTAATAGTCGACCAACTTACATTTGCAGTTGTAAAACATTTTTTCACATGTTTTTTAACTACATGTGAAGTTTGTTATTGGGATCAATTCATCCTATCTACGATACCCTTCATTGTGCGTGGTCCGACACACACTTGGCTGGTTTTTTTCATTTTATTTTTCCCAAGAGACCAATTTCCGATAATTCGTTTGAACAACAAAACTCTCTAAGTCCCTAAATTAAGCGTAAAGTTTCGATGCGGGCGTAGCCAATAAAGAATCGGAAAAGACCGGAGAAAAAAGTAAACAGTTTGTGTGAAATCGTTATGTTGGCCCCTAGAATATACTCGATTTGAACCCATGACCTTCCGATTGGGAGCCGACACTCGTAACAAGGTTATTGTCACTTCCGTTGCTGATAGTCATGACTCAAATACATATTTTGAAGGTTATATATGTAATTTTTTCTTTTTTTATAATTACCTTAATGTTGCTGTTTAATTGTACCTATGATCCAAAGTTGATTGAAGTAAATAAAAAAAAATAATAATAGCTATGGTAGAGACAGCAGTAGCAGTGGTTAAGCGATTGACTGCTGCGCTGCGTGTCGCGTGTTCGATTCCCGCACGGAACAAATATTTGTATGAGTTACAAGTAGTTGTTCCGGGTCTGGCTTTTAAATGTTTGTAAACGCACCCACGATACAGGAGAAATGACTAAAGTGGAGCAAGTTAAAAAAAACGAAAAGAAATGAAAAAAAAAATGACTAGTTTGTAAAAATCAATTACAGCATTCGGTGTTTCGAATAATAGGTGAGATGTAACAGATGTTTGTGATGGATAGTCTTACATAAATTGCATAACCATCTCATCAAATTATAATAAAATCAGCTGAAATCGAAATCAAGATAGCCTTGATGCTCATAGAGCAAATCGCGACTTTGCGAGTACAAACAATACAAAAATAAGTGCAGAAACAAGAGATAAATTAGAGTATTACATGTCAGTATAACTTTAGTTAATTCTCAACGCAACAATTACATAAATTGATAATGATCGTTTCAAATAAAACACGCAATGGACCGCGTAACGAAACTTATGAAATTGAATACGCAGCTTATAATCTGTGACATCATTCTGCAACGATTTCCCACAGTTAAAAAAAACTGAGCTGCATTTTCTTTTTTTTTTAATATAAAGCCCAAAGGGCAAAGGTTTCGAAACATTTAAACGTGGAACGGTTAGTAAAGGGAAGCGTGGGCTTGCGCTTGCGCCGGTCGGAGATACAAGAATGCGGAATGGTTCGCCAATCATCGGGTAAAAGGCTCGTTGTTAGGCTGCTAGGGCCAGTTCTGCAACCGAGGTGTTATTTTAATTGATATGCAAATCGAGCTCAGGTAACTTGTTTTGACATTGTGATTAAACTTTGCCTGGAAAAGATTTTCTTGGGATTTTAAGTGAAGGACTAACGCTTAGCTTAGAATTTTTAGAATAAAAAAAAATTCGCAGTTAAGTATAAGGACTGCCGACAGAAGTGAAAACACTTTTTTTTTTTGAATACTAAAGATCATGGAAAGCGTTCGGTGACGATGTCGCGAGTTCCATGATTTTTGTTCACCCAAAAAGTACACATATATACACAGTATACATATAGCTCATGAAAAGCGTTCGGTGATGATCGCGAACCCATAACTTTTTCCCCTACCAAAAATCGCTCAACGCGCATAAAGAAGTTTTCATTAAAAAAAAAAAAGATGAAAGTTATATATTTTTTATTATTCAACTGTGCTCGAGCTTTTCCAAGATGGAACCTGTAATTTTCAGAAGAAAACTTACTATACCCAAAGTCTCAAATTCAGATAATTTATGTAAACAAAGGGGATAACATAACAAAAAATATCTACGTAATGGTAATTCACATAAAATTGCGAAAAAAGAGATTCCATTTTCTTTTAAGTACTGATTTTAAGAAATAATAATTAAAAAATAATTATACCGTAATTATTATTATAAATTTTCGGTTTTAAACAAAGTTATTAATAAAAGGAGATTTTCTGGTATAAAATATTTTATGATACGAGTACTGGTAACAATGCAGGAAATACAAACATTTTCAAATTTTTTACATCTTCAATAACACTAATATTACAACTCTCATATATAGATTAATATTGTAAGTAGCATATCTAGCCACATTTTGGATGAAAGCGGCTGTAAACTGTTTCGATTGGAAATCGATTTTGAGAGGCTTACGTCTAGCACTGGGCTTAAAAGGGCTGATTATGAAGATCATATACCGTGTCTCTGACACACTAAACAAAATATTGTTTGGCAACGGTATTTTGTTTGCATAGTTCTTATAATTAATCCAATTTAATTTTTTCGATGATTATTTACAAAAACATTTAATGATAAAATGTTTTGCACCACTGTCCTGTCATTTTGTCATTGACATTTCTTGACATCACTTTGTTTACATAAATTATCTGAATTAGAGACTTTGGGTATAGGTATGTTTGTTGTCCAGACATGATTGTCAATGTAATACCAAGTCTAAAGTCAGAGCTATTTGATTCAATGTAATTAATCGTCTAGACAATTTTAGCTAGTAGTAGGCACTTAGCTAGACAAATAACTCGCGTCACGTAATTAGTCGCCAATTTACTTCTAGTAAATAGACGCAAAACGACTTGCATTGAAACTTTTTTTCACAAACAACGTCACACTATACAGCAATGCAGGCCAACATTACGATACTGGATCAGAATCAGTTCAAATATTCATTGTTTTATAAAAACTCCCAACAATACAGGTCCCACGTGGCTAATTAAAGCTAACGACTGGTTTCATACTAAAATTCTGACACGTGAAACTGAGCGTGAAATACGATGCTTTACGGTTGTTTCTGCAAGTATTAGCATAACAGACCTCTCAGTGAGAGGAAATGGGCCACACGGGCTCAGTGCGGGTTGGTAGATGTCTCATGTATTCGAATTTTTGGTTCTAGGACATGTCGGTTTCCTCGCGATATTTTCCTTCACCGTTTTGAGAGCAGTGGTGATGAAATAATTTAGACAAAGTAAAGCGCCTGTCTGGGTTCGAACCTACGACCTACAACTCGTAAGTCGCGGTCGTTAATACTGGGCCAGCACTGCCCCCACTGGGCCACCACTGACCCCACTGGGCCACCAGTGCCTCCACTGGGCTACCACTGCTCCCACTAGGCCACCACTGCCCCCACTGGGCCACCACTGCCCCCACTGGGCCACCACTGCCACCACTGGGCCACCACTGGCCCCACTGGGCCACCACTGCCCCCACTGGGCCACCACGGCCCCCACTGGGCCACCACTGCCCCCACTAGGCCACCACTGCCTCCAATGGGCCACCACTGCTCCCACTAGGCCACCACTGATCCCACTGGGCCACCACTGCCCCCACTGGGCTACCACTGCCCCTGGCCGAGTGTTTCAGTAAGTCTTTCATTAATTAGATCATTCTTACTAAATATTGCCCAGAAATGGACGTGATTTAGCAGAAAGGACTCAACCCACATTACGGTCAAAAATGAGTTGTACCAAAGAGGTCCTAACGGTTGGTTTTTTTACTCAGCAAAAAAGATCCGTGACACTACAAAGATAAGGTTGATTTTTTAATGATGGGAACCAACCCACATGAAGGTAGTACCTTCCGTTAACCGTTAGGACCTTTTTGGTATATATACAACTCATCCCTGCGAATAAGGGTTGAGTCCTTTCTGCTAAACTACGTCAATCTTAATTAATATGTCCTGGCCATCCTGGGCAAACAACCTCCACCTATGATCTAACTGTCCGGAATTTTTATACTACTACAAGAGCAATTTTCTGTATATAGATGTGTCAGCCTATAAGTGAAGAACTAGATATTGACCTAGATTTATCAATTCGTTTTGTGGGTAGGCATGATTGGGGGTCATGCAAGTGAGAGATTCGTTGTTATATATTGAAATCAAGTGGTAGAGCTAGAGTATCAGTTGAATTATTTTTGATAGCTTCCGTCAGCGGTTTCGCCCGCGTGATGTCTTTATATATTATAGACTATGTTACTCAGTGATAAAATAGCATTCTACTGGTGAAAGGATTTTTAAAATCGTTTAATTTTTTAAGGATTCAACTGTTTCTTTCTCTCGTGGTCACGTTTGACAACGATTGCATCAGCATCCTTGAGGAATATTAAAAGCGTAGTTAACTTTCTCTACCTATAAAAAAACCATAGTCAGATCTGACTGACGCCATGAGAGTAAATTATGAGAACGCCAAAAAATAGTCAAGAAATAGTCATAAATCATCAAGGTCAAAAAAGTAGTCGCATTATGATTCCGTACGTACGAGTAAACCAGGTCGAAGTTATCATGGTCCGAGACGACTATTTCTTGACTACTTCTTAACACCAAATTCAAATTCAAAAACGCAACCGCAGAGAAAGGCTCAACATGCAATCCTCACCAAGACACCTTTATATCTCTAGAACACCTTAATGACTATTTTCGAGATTTGGTGCAGCGTTACGACTACTTCTTGAATTTTTTTTGGAATTGGAACCAAGTCGATACTCCCAGCCGTATGCTTGCACTAGAGGTGAAGATTGTGTGGAGACATTCACCCCACAATCCTCACCAACGTATAGCTATAACATCGGAATCATAATGCGACTATTTTCTTGACCTTGGTGACTATTTATGAATATTTTTTGGCGTTCTCAAAATTGATTTTCATGAAGATTTCAAAGGTGAGGATTGTGTGGTGAATGACACAAACTACACGTTCGTGTATTACGGATTAGTGCAGATAAAACAAACTTACAGTTTTAAAGCAAATTCTGAATAACAAACAGCGTTACCTGCGCCTTAATAGGGATGTTTCCTGGGTAATAAAAAAAGAAAATCTGTTTAGTCCGTCAATCAGATAATAAAAAAATATTAGACACGTATTTTTTTGCTTAAGATAGATAGATAGATAGAATACTCTTTATTATGTACACCATAAAAATTACAGATATAAATGTAGAACTGTTACATGGGGTGTCACAATGGGCGGTCTTATCGCTAAAAGCGATCTTTTACAGACAACCTTTGGATGGATCAAAAAGTAGAAGGACAATACTGCAGGTAGTCAGTGGTGTACCATTTACATATACAATAAATACATACATACATAAAGCATATAGATATTTATCTATACAAATATATATATATATATATATATATATATATATATATATATATATATATTTTTTTTGTAATGGCATCTCGGAGGTATAACCACTGGGGGTTCCTGCTCCTTAACCGGGCTTTCCTGTGGTGCCGCAAGCTCCTAACGAAGTTTACGCCTGCAGCCAGGGGAGTTTTTACTAAAATCTACTTAAGCTAGACGACTGCTCGCTAAGGGCACCCCAGGTGGGGCTCGAACCTCGGCTTAGGGCAGTGTCGGAGGGAGGGTGGCAAGGGACCGTCGGTGGCTGGATAACATCAGGGTTCTGATTATTAATCGGGGGAGTTGCAAATATATATATGAAATACAATATATATATACATACAATAATAAACATGATACAAGAGCAAGGAACTTTAAGTAATGATGATGTTTAAGGAGAGAGGAAGTGATTTTTAACCAGAATTAATAAAAAAATCATATCAATATATATATATATCTTTATCATATTAATAAAAAAATGCTTAGATAAAACACATTAAACTTGGGGAGTAGGGGCTCGTTACGTCACAGCTACGTATAAAATCTAGCGAGCAGTGACGTCATGCCACATTTGAACTCAATGTATCGCCGTAATGTTTGATTACGTAAAAAAGAAAAAAATACGTGTCCAATATTTTTTTATAATTTACATGACGGACAAAAAAATTTTTTAGTCATCATCCCTATTGCGTAACACACTATCGATCGCAATCTGAATGATTTTGAAGGAGATTGCTAAAAAATTTGTCTGCTCAAGAATGTAAATAACGCAATGAATGATATTGAACTGTCAAAATTAAACCCATGTCTACTGGGGGCCAAGTCTACTAATGTACAAACGTTGCAATGGTCTCTTCATTGTGAGTTTTTGACAGATTTGCCATACAAACACTGTCAAATACT
Organism: Dryobota labecula; assembly: GCA_947523025.1. Taxonomy (NCBI): domain Eukaryota; kingdom Metazoa; phylum Arthropoda; class Insecta; order Lepidoptera; family Noctuidae; genus Dryobota; species Dryobota labecula. Next base: position 10,470,993 of record OX383292.1, read on the forward strand.
CACAATCGCGAGACCATTGCAACGTTTGTAAATTAGTAGACTTAGGCCCCTGATAGTGTGTTAAGCAATTACTCCTCTCACTTAGATCCAGGTATTGTAAAAAATTGGTCACGTCCCGTATTTATTTTTTGTCACGTATGTTCACGGAGGTACCTACTTACCAACGGAATAATTTTCAAATTATACACTTTTTGCTTCTCTAAACGTATAAGTTTGAAACAATGCTAACCCATACAAGCGTTGAGACAGAAAAGGTTTCTCTTGCGAATAACCAATTTTCTCGTACAGTGAGTGTAAAAATGCTCAGATTCGAATAGCATGTAAACTAACAATGAGCACAGGTGTTTGTCACAATATGTCTGTTATCCAATAACGTTGCACAATGACAAATTTTGCATTTTCGCTGTGTGTTGTTATGTGATATTGCTGCGTGTTGTTGCATACCTAGTTTTATATCAAAGTGATCTTTTCAGTGAAATAAAAACAGGAGTCACTTTAAGCCCCAATTACACGACTTTTGTTACGTACATAGGTACTGAATCTACCTTTACCCACTCACGTGTCCGACCCCCGCGCGGCGCGCTGAGTCAAGTGTTCCTGACCATTTTTTATCGCCGCGCGGCGGGTTATCGGGTTACGTAAACACGGCTTTTAACTAAAAAGTTTTTCTGAACTGATAGTAAACTAATGACTTTTCCGCAAATACATAGACCAGGCTACATTATACAACTTCTATTCTATTCTATTTTTTATTATGGCAAGCAAAGCCGATGTCGACTATTCTGCCAATGTCTAAAGTGAATTGGAAATCAAGTGTGCATAAAAAAAATTAAAACAATATCTACGACGATACGGTCGATCGATTATACAACTTGTTTTGTAGCTTTAAATGACTTTTTTTTTGTCACACACGCCAATTTATTTAAAAAAATAATATTATTTCAAAATGTAAAGCGATAACCTTATGTTTTTTTGACCTAAAAAGGGCTGATTCAGTCACCATTTTTCATAAGAAGTTTTGAAATAGAAAAAAAATACTCGGTACAAACCACCCGCGGCGAGCCTTAACGCGCCGCGCTGCCACTTCTACTACTTATACAATATTTTGTTATGCCCATATCAACCATCGCCACCTAACGAAAATACCAGGAATTTCAATGGCTTTCTGTCAGTATAAGAACGAAAGCTGTAGCTGCATTAAAAAAAATCACAAAAAATAAAACAGGGTGCGCTGTCTGCCAAAACATCAAGCAAAAATTTCAAGTCCACTCTTGTGGCATTGGAAATTTCAGCGTTTTCGCTCAGTGCTAGTAGATTGGATTGGACACGTGAGTTGTTACAGAACAAACGTTAAATTACAGAAGAGGACAAACGATTAACTGATACATTGGTGTAGGAACACTTCATGTTTTAAAGAGATATAGTTGAATATCTAACAAGTAATCTTTGTTATTGTAATTTTATTAAGAAACTTATATAGCCTATTTGGTGATATTCTTCAGAAAGGTCAGGTGCGTAGTACTACGTGTATGTCCAGATGTATGAACGTAAACGAAGAAAAGGAGTAGGTACTTATGTAAGGAGCGTGGCAGGTGGTAGTTTCTGCTTACCCCCATGGCAAGAAGTCGTGATTTTATGTATGTATTAAGAAACTTCCTAAACCATGTCTTCGGCTATTATCCGATTACGAATGTTGCGATGTGTAAGATAGTGTTTTTCAGCATAAGGCTGGGCAGGCTCACGAGTTTAGAACGGACCTTACAATTACAATATTTATAAGGACTCTTTTTATTAGTCCTTACTTATCACATAAAAGGTTGTTGATGTAGGTATAGAACATTCCTGCACATAATGATCCACCATAAAAAATCGTGATGAGTATTATTAATGATAATCATGCGGCTGATTCGAGTCATGATTTCTATGCAACGCGAATTAACTGCGCACTAGCATTCAATATCATTGTGGTAAGGAAACCTTTGTGGATATCCGAATCGTTAACAGCAACTTATCAATTGTTTAGGGATTTCTGATCATTTCAATACTGAATATACACTGATATTTGGAAACAGTTACCTCCTTTGTAACCTCATGCAACGTACGTAGAAATGGACCACTAATTCATAGTAGGTACTGCGTCTACTGGACACCTTAACTGCTTAATTCAAGACCATGATCATTAACACCATTATGTTCCTAGAATATACAAGATTGACAAATTGAAAATGCTCTTGGTTATTGTTCCCATTGAGTATATGTATATAGTTCTCCTTATCGATTACGATAACGGCGACCCTTTGAAATTATTATTTGCTAGCGTGTGCCCTAATAGGTATTTCTCGCCAGACCGAATTTTGTTTTGATACCCGGTTACAACTAATGCAATAGAGTTGACCGGCAGAGTTAAAGGGTTAGTTAGGTCTCTCTTTACATATTTGGTGTTTTTCGGTTAGTGTATCAATCGAGTCGCTTATTTTCGAATGGTTTTACATAAGTCGTCTTGGCGCTCTATTGTCTACAAACAGTAGAGCGCCAAGACGACCTATGTATGTGAAGCGAGCCTTTCCCAAACTTTTGGATCAATAGTGCAAGCGATTACATGCCTCTTCTACACATTCTTATAGCGGAGATGTTGACCGCCATGCTTCCCATTGAGTAAGTACTAGAAGAAACGATGGATGCACTATGTGAAAGATGATAAAGCTAGAAAGGGGGTGACTACCAAGATGACGGCTAATAGAACTATGAAAGAAAAGACATGTTGTGTTGACACTCCAAATAAATTGGCATAAGAACAGGAGAATATTGATGATGAGGTAGCGCATAAGCAATCACCTGATTTCTTAAGGCTAAAACTTTTTTTGTAAATAAGAAAAATCTTTCTGGTTATTATATTGTTTATTCAGACTTATATTTAAAAAAAAATCTTATATTTTTTCGCGGAACATCTTCAAATCTATTAAGAGTATTGAGTATGCTTAGATGGCAAAGGCGACTAACACAAGGCAGATGTGAGTGGAAACGCAGAGAGGGGACGCCCTTTTTATTTTTGCCGCTTTGGGCGGAGCGGTAGGGCGTGTCAGACTTTTACTGACTAAAACCCACCTGTATTCCTTCAGTTGCCTTTGTGCCAGTGCCACGGTATCCCTTTCGGACAAACCTGCAACCCTGGCAGGCATCGGTCCTAGCGGACCCCTTCAGTGCGGGCTGACACCTCTTTGAGGCGCGCGTAGAACACAACGCGCCGTCAACCCTAGTCCTTACCGGACGGCGAGCTTGAGGTGTCGCCCTTGGTAAACATATAATGACCTAATTGGTGATGTTCTTTGACATGTGCGTAGCACTCGCAACCGGCGTGCGTGTATGACCAGATGTATGAATGTAAACGAAGCAAAAGGAGTATGTAAGGAGCGTAGCAGGTAGCGTTCTATAGTTTCTGCTTACCTCCATAGGAAGAAGGCGTTTATGTATGTATCTTCAAATCTTTCACCAATATACGCTGTAAAGATCAAAAGACCGTCTATAATAATACCAGCCTATAACTGTCCAACTGCTGGGCAAAGGCCTCTTCTCATACAGAGAAGGCACGAGCATTGATCACCACGCTTGCTCAAGACGGGTTGGCGATTTCAGGCTTATATTAACTATAAGTCCAGGTTTCCTCACGATGTTTTTCCTTCACCGATGTCAGTTATGTCCAAGATAAACTCATAAAGTACATATGAATTGAAAAAGTCACATTGGTACTTGCCCAGATTTGAACCCACAACCTCATGCATGAGAGGCGAGACCATCATGACACTAAAAGACCGTCTACTGATGCCCAATTGCGTAGCACGTCGCGTCGTCTGGTTGATTTTATGGGTCGACTTGTACGCTTGTATTCGCAGCAGCGATATTCTCGGCAGAACGATTCCTCCGGGGGCGGCCATGTCTAAGACTATTCCGTGTAGCGTGTCTTCATAAGACGAGTGGCCAACAATGTTTGCGCAGTTGGTGTTGCACGACCACGATGGGAATTGACGACGAAATTCACGTTAGGTTAATACCACTGACCGAATATTGGTTAAAAACAATGAGAAATTTATTCCGCGTTCTTGTAGAGTATAGCGTACCATGATTTTACGAAGTGTATTTTTATTACAGTTGTGTGCTTCACAAATTAATGTCAAAGTCGCAATAAATAAACATTCTATTCCAGAGAGGTGATAACTTATACACCACCTAGTACTTGAGCAACGTACTTTGGTATCATTACTCGTGTGGGCTATTCTAATGCTCATTGCTTTCCATTAAAAACCAACGGTGCCTTTATTTACAGCACAGTATGTACCCGTAAATTGTAGCAATTCATTTCCCCGGGAGGTTAAATACACAACATTGTTTTTCTGAGTAGCAAGTTGGGTGCCGGTGTAAATCTAATTTGTGCCTGTTTCCCGAAGCTAGTTGGATAGTTAGATTGGAACTCTTCCGCAGGGCCTCTGTTTATTGAAACTTCTCTTAGTTTAATTACTTCGAGTTGATATTATTATGTAATATTGTTCTATTTCTAGTTATTCGCTTGTAGAATAACGTATAATTTTATGATGTTACGACAAATTTCGTAGTTTCATGAATATCTTGATGGCTTTATCTTACTCCTGTTTAATTTGTGAGTATAATGCTAATCTCAATTAGTGTTATAAAATAATTCGAAAAGACAAACAGTTCATTGGTTGATTTGTGTCTTTTGTTACTACTGCCCTTTTGAAGCACTGTGTAGCATTGTTTATAAACAAAATAGTACACTACTAGGCAAGTACTGCATTCTAATTTTAAACATTATCAATGCTTAGTCTGCAATTAAAATGGTTGATAAACAAAATTCCTCATTATTTGCATGAGCCTCTTCGAGGAATCGCATTTGTTTTGAAACCAGATGCAAATAATTACAAATAGGCAGATAATATCCGAATATTTTTATTGTATTAGTATTGCTAATCGAGTCAGGTATGCAACTCGATTACTTGTTAAACAATCGAGTACATTCAAGGTGGTCCGGTGAAGGCAGGAAGAATGCAGTCGGCACTCATTGAATTATTGTTGTTTTGCCTTGTGAACAACGATTTCGATTTTTTTTTTCTTTAGCGATAGGTCGTCTGTCTGTTAGGTAATTAATACCGAATCTTAATGGGTACTTACTCAATTTTTGCACTGTCCCATATTTTATTATTTTCTTTCTTCTTGCTAAGTGATAACAGCCGCACGGGTCGATCCGTCAGGTTAAGCTACGCTTGCCGGGGTTGGTCCGTGGATGGGTGACCATCTATACATACCGGGACTCCTCCGTGCCTCGGAAAGCACGTTAAGCCTTTTCTGGTATAATGCCAGAGTCTACTTTACCATGTCATGTAATAGTAATAGCCCATTTATTTGTCAGAATATGGTTGCAGAGTTTTTACATAATTTATAATATTGTGCCGTTTTCATTTACGTACACACGGCTACATAATCAAGCTATACATTTCCAGTATAAGCTGATCTCTTATTATACGGAAATCCTATACAATGCGAGACCAGCGTAAACTAGTTTTGTATAGCTTGATATGTAGCCGTGTGTACATGACATAGTACAAATACATTTTCAGAGTATTGTTTAGTTTGTTAGAAATAAATTAGGATAACATTCAAGTATTTGACTAATTTTCAACTTGAATATGGTATGGAAATTTCAAAAAGATTAAATTAACTGAAAGAGATCATATGAAGATAAGTACGAGTAATATAATTATTTCCTGATATAAAAGATTTTTATTTATTTTTTATTCCTAAATCATTAGTCGAGTAGTAACAAAAAAACATACCTTTACATTTTTCTTGGTAATTGTTGTCGAAACAGGAGAAGACAATAACATGCGCGTAGGTATGATTATTTTAGCTTGTTATTTTACTTTGGAATTCCATAGTCATGATGAACAAATTCCGGTGTTATTACCTGAAAGGTAGAATCTAATCATTGTTTGCAGAAATGAAGCAAAATCAAGTCATCAAGCACCAGGAGCGTATAATTTGAACAATGATTCATTACCTTAGGACTGTAGTCACACATAGTTTGAAATTCACTACTAATATTTTTACTGTCATAAAACCTGCGCAAGATTTTATGAAGCGCCATATAACAGGCACCTTTAATTTAACTGCAAAATGACTTAGCACCTACTAAGAAGCATAAACCCACGCTTTTCTTATGAACTAATCAAAATTCATTATTGCGCGATAAAATCGACAATGATCGACTCGTCTTTCTAGGGAATCATATAAAGTCGTGATAGAAATTCATCACGAATGTGTCTATACTAGGTACTTACTGTTGGATGACGAGTTCATTTCCCTGATTGGCAGATTCATTATAAGCTTATTGTTTCCTCATGTGAGATGATTACATTAGTGCAGCAGTGTAGCCGCGGTGTATTGGCCGTAACACATGGCGTTGCAGCGGCACTGCCACTGTATTAGACCGCTTTCACATTTAGGCGACTTTAGCAGCGCGACAGTCGCGCGATAGATGCGCAATCCTTAGGCTCCTCGCTCACGGCGACTTTTTGTAGCGATGCTGTCGCACGTTTACGAAACGCGCGACAGCATCCCTACTAACGCGCGTTAGGCGCATTTGCAACGCACTACAGAAGCGATGCTAACGCGCTACTACCACGCTACAGTATCGCGACTGTATCGATGCAAACACGCGACCGTGTCGGACGACATCCGGGAGAGAACGGAGGGAGGGTGGCGCGTCAGTGGAGAACCGAGCACCAGTGCAACTGTGGCATTTATGTGCCGTTACTGAATCGCGTTTGCATCGCGACAGAAGCGCGACAGTATCGCGTTTACATCGCGACTGGGCGAGGGCAAACAGCTACCGGCCGCATCGCGGCTGTATCGATGCAAACGCGCGACAGCATCGCTACTGCATCGCTAAAAAAAGTCGCCATGGGCGAGGGGCCTTACCCACTCAGTCGGCGATGAGCCACTATTGCAAGCGCACGTGATTATAGACTGCACAACCAGCGAGTTTGACACCGAACAATTCATTATTGAAATTCAAATGCGTCCTGTTTTGTGGGACTCAAGAAGCGACAATAACAACAACGGGTCCTTAAAATTGAAAAACTGGCAAGAGAGATGTGCATTGTTTATGACGAATTCGAAACAAAGGATTAGTACAGTCTTCTTCGTTTTTTTTTTCGCTACATCGATCGATGGAACCGAAGAAGTACTATCAAAAGCATTAGCAGCAATGCTTCCATTTTTTAAATTAAGTGCGCCACACTGATTTAAACTGTGGCGCGGCAGTCGCGCTGCTATCGCCCGACTGTTCTTATAATGTGAAAGCATCTGCTTCTGCCGCGCTACTATTGCGCTGCTAACATCCTAATGTGAAAGCAGCCTTATTCACCATTGGATTTGTATGGAGCCTTACACCGCGGCGAGTTTGGTACAGCGGTGGATGAACAACGCTGCAGTTGCGCTGCCATATGTAAACGCTCTACCTCGGCCGTGTTGCACGCGGGTTGGCTAATTCCTGGACAGCGATAAAGGTCACCATCTCAGCGTAGGCACAATCGTGTACGATAATTTGCGGCCGAGTGTGTGCGGACTGTTGCACAATCATCCCGTGCTTCGGATTTACTAAGACGTGTCCACTTTAATTGGCCATAAAGTGAGGAATGTTGGAATATACTGGTAGTCTTTAAGTGGCAAAATCTCCGACGTTTACAGGGTTTACATAGAATTCAGATAATATCTGCGGTATGCAAACGGTACTACACATTGTAAGCGTTCGTTTCGTGCGTACCTAATCTAAGCATGTCTAATGTAATAGCTATTGGCAGGCGGTGCTGTTCTGCCGCGTGTGGCTGTGGTTGAAGGTATCTTCGTGATGTGCACGTAATGGCGGCTGGCGAAGGGTTCAAGTGGAGTTGTTACACAATTATTATTTACAACACCTCAATTAGGAGCACTGTTGTAGAGTAATCCTCAATGTATTGTTCCAAGTCCCGCACGAACAGTTTCGGGCGGTCGTACGGGTAGTTCGCCGAACTTTGATGTGCAAACATGTGCAACTAGTTGTTACCTAACTTAGTACCGAGTGTCCCTCCCACTGAGCGCTGGAACACACACATTGAGAGAATGTTTGAAATCCAATATAGTACCTACAAATGTACGTATAAATTGACTTGTGAGGGAGGATCCCCATTCGACAAACTCAATTATGATTGACCCTTGATCTCAGCGTAGGCGAGTCAACCGAACATGTCCTTTAAGCAATAATATTAAACGTATGTATAGCATAGGAACTTACGTGCATCTACGTACCTACCGTAGGTAGGTCTTTGTAATAAGTAACGTTTTGATTTTCTGCTTGACATGAAGTAGGTCGGTAAGGAAAATGCGCTATGAAAAATAAGTTATATAATAAAGTTTCCCCCTCTTTGGTTTCATTCAGAATCCATTTGCCTTTAACAAGGCTGCAGAGTCGCCCACTTTCATAAAAGGTAGAATTTTGAATAGTGGTTTCCCAAGGAGAAAATAGCTCGTGGCTTTGTTAGTGGCGGAGCTTAAAAGTGCAAATTAAATTTCTCCAGGGCATCAAAGGCCGAGCCGGCTTATCTAAATTGTATGACATCAGGTTTTCATGAATAATAGAGTACAGGACACGGGAAAACATCGAGATTTCAGCGATTTACATACTTTATGGTTACGAGATATCGCCGTGTTCCCTCGTATTATGGGTCACGATGTATCTAAACGTATAGTGATAGGACTAACTCATAAACCTCGAGAGATTTCCACAACAAAGGATTCAGGTAGGTTTTTCAAAGGCTCGGGATTGTAGTTTTTTATGGGTAATATGGACCGAACATAAGCTCGAAAAATATTTTATGAGAATATATTTTAGACTTGCGAGCACCTAAAGTGTTAGAAACACTTGGGAATACACAGGTACTCCTACTACCTAATACATTAAAAATAACATAATAATACGCCCACAGAATTTACAGTGGGTATATAAATTTTTACGATCTTTCACTCCTACATAATGTTGCACCATATGTCCCATTATTTTAGAAAGCCGCGTTAATTTTGCTTTTCAACTTTCGATTTCATAATAGAAAATTATGAAAAGGGGGGGGGAAGGAGAGCGCTAAGGTAACCCGCAAAATTATTATTTTTTTACGATATTTTTCAATTTTGCATCTCATTGCCTGGGTGTATGTATTTACAGAATTATAATCATTAGAATCAGTAATACGACTTTATATGTTAGTATACAGAGTGTTCCGTAAATAATGGATCAAACGTAACGGGTAGATAGCTTACCTCATTTCCAACAACTAATTTGAACAGATTTAAAAAAAAAACCGCTAAAGTAACCAAGATTTTTTTTTAGATTTTTACCATTTTCTCTACCAGCATTCAGTGTTTTTAATGCTGTTGCTGCAAATGATAACATTTTTAGATGTGATTTTTGTCAAATATTTCTGAATAGCTTACTAATGTTATAAGATACCATTTTTAAATTAAATTTTATATGACTTAGAAAAAAAAAAACTTGAATTGAAAAGTTTTTTTTACGATGAAAAGACCAGAATTGGAAATATTCTTCTGTAATTTATTTTTATGAAACTGAAGTATACCATTATTTAAAAAACTTGTACAGTTACTAAGGTTTACAAATTGGTATAAAACTTACGTCCAGTCCTTGTGGTTACAAAGATATTGCTAATATCATATTTGTTATTATTTGCAGCGACAGCATTAAAAATACTGAATGCTAGTAGAGAAAAGGGTAAAATTCGAAAAATATAAATAATTTGGTTACCTTACCGGTATTTTTTTACTGTTCAAATCAGTTGTTCGAAATGAGGTAAGCTACCTATCCATTACGTTTGATCCATTATTTACGGGACATCCTGTATAATCCTAAAAGTAAAATCCTATTGAATGACTATTTCATGAAATAGTCATTCAATAGGATTTTATGAACTAAGTTTTATTGATGATTTTTATGATTATAATTATATGTATAAATAAATATTTGATACGGCCGCAAATCTTATTTAGAGCAACATAAATAACCTGCCAGTGATCTGCAAATTGCACAAAAAGTAAGAATATTTTAATTTCGTAAGCTACCTTGACACTTTCGCCTTTTTTTACATACAACGGGGAAGCTCTTGGCTCATCTCACCTGATGGTAAGTGATGATAAGGCCGAAGGTGGAAGCGAGCTTCACCCGGAATCCTCAACCACAGAGGAACTGGCTATCTTACCTCTAACTGCCGAAACTCAACAAATGCTGTTAACATTGTTGTTTTGTCCACAGACTTAGATAGATGGTGGTAGCTAGCCAGGCGGACTTAGAACAAGCCCTACCACCAACAAATAAAGCTTAAAATAAAGCTGTACCTATATTTTTGTGCTGTAATACTGTAACTATGGCCTTCTTTCTAGCCACTTTGATTTTAAATCATGATAATTTGAATATACGCAATTGAAGATAGTTGTTTTCAAGCGTTAAATATTGATTAGCGTGTCAATTGTAACAGAAATTTGGACAGGAAAATGTTAGTTGCAAATTTTATCTGATACTTTATCAAGATGCCTGTTTACGTAAATACTTATGCGTCTTATGTTTTTTCTTCAGTTTATTTTGACGGAAGTCGGTAATTTTACTTTGATAAATGTTGCAGTTAAGATTATTTTTAAGAATTTGCGATATAATGCAAAAAGATAAACGTTGTTTAGACAAGACAGTGTAATAAACTACTGATAGATTGACACTAACGTCATTGTAGATCTTCACTTGATTTTAAGATAAATAGGAACCTATGCAATGCGATGCTATTAATGCTATTGGAAAATGAAGAAAGAGCTAAATAGTTAAAAGCCTTCAAAAATACAAACTCAAAACTCAAACTCAAACCATTTATTTCAATTAAACCATTTACAGGCACTTTTGAATTGTCAAGGAGTCGGTCAGTAAGAAAAATTAAGCTACATTCCCATTCCAAAGCGTAGGTACCTATGGAGAAGAACGGGCAAGACACTCCATGTAAGTTATGCAAAAAATGTATCTTAAACTAGAACGCGTACACATCAATTCTATATGTGAATATTTAAGTATTGTAGTAAAAAACTTTATGAAATAAATTCAGTAAGTAATGTCTACCCAAAACATAAAAACGTTCTTACTTTCAAACTACTTAAGATATTTTAATGTTTTTTTTTTTTTTTTTTGATCAGACTATTTTATCATCTATAATCATATCAGAGATTTTATTCAAATATTCATATTTTCCTTACTAAAAATAAATATTGATGGCAATTATACGTGGCCGTGCGGGGTTAGGGATGCGCACCGCCCAGTCGCACAAGGTCACCAGCACTTACCGTCCCCTTAAGGCCGTAAATTGGTGTTAAATCTCTCGTTAATGGGGTCTGACCCCTTATGGTGTAGGTCGTCGTCCTAAGTTTCACTTTCCTGAGGTATCAGAGCGTTGCCATGGTGACGTCGCCTCACCACGGCCTGTGCGTTCCGTAATTACGTAAATGCCATGGAGTGCGCTCCCAGTTTCACTTTCCAAGAAATAATCACTGTTTATATCATAGGTACTAGCTAAGCTATGTCCAGGAACTTTATTTGCGTAGATTCAATAGGAAATATTGATTGATTTTGATTGATTGATTGATTGGTCTCATTATTTTATGTTAAGTTTTTTTTGGTGGAACGAAACGCAAACTCAAATCGCGTCGTTTTCGACAATGCCGGAAGGGACGAAATGAAATTCTAGGCTCAGAAGTTTCGGAGATAAGGGGGGAGGAGGGGAATGGTCAATTTTCATACATTTTCTTAAAATTCTTTAAATCGTATTTTTTTTTATTAATTTCATCATAAAAGTTTTTTTTTTTTAGTTTTCATATTTGCCAGCAAAAAGTGTCGTCGCGTTAGAGTGTAAACCTCATTTATGTGAAAAAGGCAACTTTACAAGAGGAAGAAAATACTGTGCCCTGTATAATTTTATTACCACAGCTTCTTCAAATGTGTCTTTTAGTGTGTAATGTTCAAACTCGTCATAGATGGCGTTACATGTTTCAAAACTTTTTTGTGTGAAACTAGTACCTACGTGCATTGCAAGGTTTTCTAAAAAAAAAAATTAATAACATAAAAATGACTCAAATTGCATTCCCGAGGTTTTCACTCTAACGCGACAAAATTCAAAAGTATTTTGTTTACGTTACACGTCCGTGTAACGGACTTGGTTTGGGAGCAGTGTTGGCCCAGTGGTAATTGCTTCAACTTACGAGTCCAGGGGGCCAAGTCTACTAATGTACAAACGTTGCAATGGTCTCTTCATTGTGAGTTTTTGACAGATTTGCCATACAAACACTGTCAAATACTCACAATCGCGAGACCATTGCAACGTTTGTAAATTAGTAGACTTAGGCCCCAGGTCCTGGTGCTTGGGGACCGACGGACAGACAGACAGACACACGAGTGTTCCTACAAGGGTTACGTTTTTTCATTCGGTCGTACGAAACCCTAAAAAAGGAATCGAATATTCATTGAATTCTTCAGTAATTCAGTGTCCTATAATTAAAGTCTCGAAACGGTAGTTTTATAAGCAAAACTGTATAAATATAAGCGGTTCAAAGAACGACTGTAGAATAGAAAACACTCAGTTCCTTTGATTAGAATATTTAATAAGAAAATTACACAGAGAGGCACACTGCTTAGACGGTAGCAAATCACACGCGCCCGCGCACCGCTAGGGACTGCCTAACCAAAAACAAAACAGCATAGAGCGGGGATACAAGTTTCGATTCCCGCTCAGAGTAGTGCTGCACCATACACGACGTTTTCTTCCTACTGTTTTATTTGTTTAATGTTTACTGTCAAACATATTATATCGTCGCCTTAGAGTGAAAACCTCGTATATGCGAAAAAGGCAACTTTACCGGAGGAAGAAAAACTGCGCCCTTTTAGAGGGCGCAGTTTTTTCTACCTCCTGTTATTACCGCAGCTTCTTCAAATAACTGTCTTTTAATGTGCAATATACAAACTCGTCAAGATGGCGTTACAGGTTGCAAAACTTTTTTTGTGTGAAACTAGGACGTGCATTGCAAGGTTTTATTTCCGAAATGTAATAAAATCAAAATGACCAAAATTGAATTTCCGAGGTTTTTACTCTAAGGCGACGATATGTATATGCCTCCGACTCAGTATCGTCCCGTAAATTAGCTAAAAAAAACGTTTAGATAAAATTAACTGCAAACAAAACATCTAAATTGTATCCTATCCCGTAACCAGAATGAATGTTCGAGCACGTCCCTCCCTAACGACATAATACTCGTATAAATACATAGAACACAGTCAGCAGAAACAGGAGACATAACTAAGAACATAGACGTAGAGGATGCGAGCGTGTTTGGCAATCGCATCTGGGGTTTAAACATGTTTGTAGAACTGTGGTTACGTTGCATAGGCGATAGCGCTTTGTATCTATGTCTGATAGAACATAAACCCCTTATCTTTATACAAGGTGGCCAATTAAGATGTATACAACTTTTTTAGCCCCCATTCTGATTTAATGCCAAATTTTGCAGTTGTTTGCTGTTTATTATTTAGTTAAAATGCGGTATATTCGTTATGCACAGTCTACAAGACCATGACCACGGCAATACTTTCAGTAATTTTATCCTGAAATTCTTAAACGAATTTAAAAACGAACCAATTTTTCTAAGAAATCATAAAGATTAACGAATACCATTTTGATCATTGAGGATTTCGCAACATGTCCTGACTTTTTTTGTATGGGGTTATCCAAAGGGACGTGTCGTGGTCAATCATGATTACAAAAAGCAGAATATTGGTGACTTTGTTAGTGGGATAACTAACAAAGTATGCGAAAATTTAATGAAAAACGATCGCATTTTTGAGTATATAAAAGGAGGTTACGCTGATCTTAATTGGACGTAGTTAAAGGAAAAGGATCCAATCCACAACCTGGTCAAAAATGAGTTGGGTGAACCAAATTGAGTCTAAATATCGATACTATCGGCGAGTAAAATAGATCCGAGCAAAAAACCAAAGTTTATCATTTTGGTCAACCTCTGGACCAGCCCACATGCACGGAAATATAAAATATGTTATATCTTTTAAACATCTCTAAAAGGACTTTGTGTGGATTGGATCCTTTTCGTTTAACTACGTCCAATTTTCGTATAAAATGGCCAAGCCTGAGTAAAATAATTATAGAAAAATATTCTGTAATTTTCGTTTGTAATAAAAATAATCTAAATTTAAAGTTGTATACTTCCAAATTGGCCAGCTTATGTATAAATTATATGTATATAAAACTGCTAAAAGTTAAGTAATGATATGCGACTGTTTATCCATACATTTTTGGCATTTAAACGTCTCTTAACTTAAAGCAACGCTTATAAATAAACCCCAAAAAGTTTTACTTAGTTATCGGGATGTAATTTTATTTGTACTTGTGCAGATTTGTACATGCCAAGGAACTATCTCTTTTCTAATAATATCTAAGTATTATCTGTATGGATGCATGGATGATTAAAGAAAATACCAATGTTTACGTATAAGCATAGGAGGGTATGAGCTATGCTTACTTTTGCTGACAAGGCCCGGTGACGGTTCAAAATTACTAAAATTCTGCTTACGTAATACTTGAATGGCATGGAACCCCATACCTCACGTATAGGGGGCGAGCCTATTGCCATCAACCGGGCACTAATCCAGACTCCGGCCTGCTACTAAGAAATGTCTGATGGAAAAACCCAATAACACGTTATAAGTTAATAACATAATAATAATATCTATTAATTGAGCCCTCATCATCATCATCATTTCAGCCGAAAGACGTCCACTGTTGGACATAAGCCTCCCCCCAATTGGGGGGCTTGCCATAATCGCCACGCTTGCCAGGCGGGTTGACGATCGGAGTATGGTGTTAAAAATGCATAGAGAACGCTGCTGCCCATTCTATAATAAGTCCCTTAGTCGCCTGTTACGACACCCACGGGAGAAAATGGGGTGGTGCTATTCTTTACGTCCGGCACCACACGGTACATTACAATACACACAATTAAGCCCTACGTTAGATTATACGCATACAAATGAAAATAACAATAAATCCGAATAAGTATACTGAACTCTGAGGCTCATAATAATTCCAGAGATCAGTGTTGACAAATTGGAGAGGTCTGCGTTACATCACTGTTATCATAAAACATTTTATTGTTTGGTAACACTGATACCGTCCAATCGTTGCCGGAAATTGCGAGAGAAAGGTAATCATGCTGCTTGTTTGAGTGTCTCAATACTATTTTATTAAAAGGTCATAAATATTTCTTCTGGTTTGTGAAGCTGTCATCGAATTTTAATTTAATAGCTACGTTAGAGGTTTATCTACGTATATGAGATAAGTTATTCATAAAGTAAATTCCAGAGTTTAGATTAAGTTTGAATTGGTGTAGTTTCATGTTTATTTTAATCGGTTTAAAGTTCTGATATTATAATTCAATCATTTTATGTCTCGTATATTGAAAAAGGGAAAACAAAACAATTACCTACCTAATAACATTATTGGCAATGTTGCATTGTCTGGTCTTTTCTATCTTCAATTATGTGCAATGCCAGCATTTATCCTTATTAGATTAGATTGGGGCCACAAGGCACAAATTAGATAATATATATTCAAGTAGATGTTGGATGATGCTTGTAAAATACAGTCTCAGGCAGCAGATGCCTGCAGCCTACCTCCTAAACCGATACACATTAATATGTATCGTAGAAAGTAATGCGCTTTTTAAGTTCGAGGACATCTAGCCCACATTGACAGGTTGCAAACAATAGCAGGATTCTCTCCCACGTCGCACAGTTTCGTAATTCGGACATCTGTCACGAATCGCTGATGTATGCGCTCGCACAATCATGTTTACACAGTGGCCGGCGATGGCGCTTTATCGCCACGCATCTGGGCCAACGATGCCAGCCTCTTTGGCAACGTAAGCGTTTTATTGCAGAATGTCTCCTCCATTCATAAGGAGGATGCAATTGTCGTAGGTTCTACTTATATTTTCATATTTCTATTGTACCTACTTGTTTTGTATTGTAATTTGGATAAAAAATTGATATTGTTTTGCTGGAACAGTGACAGCTTATGCACTACTGAAGTATTAAAACGCTAGCTTCAGCTTTGAAAGTTGTTCCAATGATAATGTCGTACCTAGTTTGTTTATATTCTACTGTTATACCTGGTACCTACTTAGAGTTTATAACACGGTAGCAATGCTAAGAAAAACACAGCAGCCATTGACAAATTAGAGATAATTGTAGCTACGTCAAACATTTTTAACTGAAACCCTTTACAAACACATCGGTTATCTCGAAGGCCGTTCATTATCAGTGTCACGCTGTGTTCTTACTTCTTTATCAGTAAGAATCTGTGTGCGAAACATGACTTTGTGTTATCACGTCTCGGAAGTTTTTCTTGTTTGCGAGATGTGCTATTTTGAAATATTTTTTGATTGATCACTCATATAATGTAGGTGAGACATACATGGTTTTGTTTTAAGAATGTTTTGCAGAGATATTGTATTAATGCGATACATTACATTTTTTTATTCATATAAAAAGGTTTTTCGTGTTTTCCACTCCGTGCCTTAAATTTATTTCTTTATTTTTTAAGATAAGGCCGGATAAGGATATAAATGTACTCTGATAGATAGTACCTAATCCGTTGGCTTAGGTATCTGAATATGACGGTAACTGCAATTTTGCAGTCGAGTTGTTTGTGAATTTTGTGTCTCAGGTCTCAGTAAGCCTTCAAAGGGATTACGACGTTGCTTAAATTACATGACATTTTAATTTATGCTTCTATTTGAATAACGTTCTATCTCATTTCAATCCTATAAATCTTCGTGATACCTTGTAGTAATAAATCAACAACCTGCTACGACTGCTACTTGGAATAGTTAGAGTTTACTATCATTTTATTAAATATAAATCGTTGGTCGTATTTTGCTATCAGTGCATATTATTTATTCGGAGTAGGCAATAGCTCTTATTCATCTTGATTGCGTCCAGGTGGTATAAAGCTTACGGTGTCTTTATTACTTCCAATTTAATTATTTCGTCAGCTTTTTGCTTTTACACAATACTGTAAAGTTAACAGTATTGTTTAAAAGTAAACTGCTGCAAATTGCTGCCCAAGGGTTACAATGTAAACCTTAGGTATTTTATTTAATTTATTTCTTATAAGGTAGCTTCACAGCTGACAGTAGTACAACATAATTATGATTTTGAACATTACGCCAATTACAAGGTACACAGAAAAAAAAAGAAATACAGAGTGTGACATAATTATTAATATTTTGTGTGTGCGTGCGTGTAATAGTGACAATTATAGTCACCTACCTACTTTACATGTTAAATTAAATTGTAACGGTTGATGACATAACTTATTATTGCGGTAAATCCCTAAAGGCTACCGTGTGATGTCATATAGAGGAGATACATTTTTATAAATATATGTTATTTCAAACAGTTTATTGTTTCCTTGTATTTCGATACATAACCACCTTGCATCTGGGCTTTTGTTCCTTTACATCTAGAAGGACAAAATCTTTTATGTAACATTGGCGGCTGAAATGAGTGTGTGCGTGCGGGTATAATGTGCGGTGTAGGGGCTGTAAATGTGTGTATATCTATCTACGTATGACTAAACTGGCATTAATTAGTAAGCTGAGTATCCGGCATTTGATGGAGGATTTGAATGATCTCCTTCTTTTATAGGATCCAAATAGACCAACTACCAGTTTTTAACTCTTCCACAGATAGGGCTTTCTTTGTTTATGGTGACAACCAATGGTACACAAAAGAGCTACAGCGGTCATTCACTTAAAACAATATGCGCACTTATAACACTCGTCGGATTCTTTATAAAACCTACTTAATTAAGTTCAAACATTAGCAATGAGTAGGCAATACGCAGACACACTTTAAGCATGTTCCTACGTACGTTTGAACTTAGGTACCAATAAAGAAATTGAGACCACCAACCGTACCGATACTCATACAGCTTACAAAAACGCCATGAGTACCGTATTCCCTTCAACATCGAAGAAGGTATGTACCGGTGAAAGATTCCCGTGTTTGTGTCGCCCGGTGCTCGGAATACTAAGCAGATGTCCTACTGCGCGTGTAGTATTGAACTTATACGTTGGAATGTGGCTGACCAATGGAACACGATGATTTCGATATTAAAGTATGATATTTGAATATTATAAGTACTACCATCATCTTCCTGCCCTTGTCCCATGTTACTTGGGGTCGGCGCAACACGTTTTCTTTTTCCATTCCCCCCTGTCAACCGTCACTCTATCATTCACTCCCTTCTCTTTCATATCATTCTTCACACAATCCATCCATATTTTTTTTGGCCTTCCTCTCCTTCTCCATCCATCCACATTTATCTTCATCACTCTCCTCGTCACATGCGTTTCCTCCCTCCTCATCACATGCCCATACCATGCCAAACGACGTCCTTTCAACTTTTCTGTGACCTGCGCCACTTTCAAACATCCCCTTATATACTCATTTCTGACTTTATCCATTCTCGTTACTCCACACATCCTTCTCAACATTCTCATCTCCACTACATGCATTATTTTTTCATCCGTCCTCTTCACGGCCCAGCATTCCGGTCCATAAAATACTTATAATAATCCATTATAAGTACTACCAAATACGAAATACCAAATACCAAATATAGGAACTTCAACCGGGATGATGGGTTTCAACTGTCGATAGCCTGGAATCCAGTGGTTCAGCTGTGTAAAAATTGAAGAAGTGCCGAAAAAAGTTCGCGAGCGGACACAGTGAGTTTCGTGTGTCGGGAACAGAATCGATTTGCGAGTGACAGTGGTAGCGGTACTGAGCGCAAAAAACGAACAAGAAAGAGGGTAGACCGTTTTGTCTGCTCATAAACACCACCCGCAATGACTTCAGTTTATCCGTGATCATGGTGCTTGCAACAGCGCCGAAATATCGGGAACTCATATCAAATAGTAAATATGGTAAATATCCCGTTTGTGTGAATAATAATGTTATATCCATAACTATCCAACCAAAACTAAGTGATGGGGTCAGTTTAGCAATTTCCATCACAGATTTTTCAACTTCGTAATGAGTATTCTTAAATGCCTCAACATTAAAGCTTTTGGTCCAAGTATTTTCTTCTTGATGGCTCTTTTTCTCTTTACCTCTATTTTCGTTTTTATTGTGATGGTAATAATGAACTCATCGCAGAACTCCCAAAATAAGTATCTACATAATAGCGGCTAACTATCTGATCATTTGTCACTGGTCATGTCTGGTTTGAATAGGCCACTTATGTCGGTAGCTTGTCAGGCACCCATTTCTTCAATGGCTTATTATTAATTTACAAACGGATATGCTTTATTAATAATTATTTACGTCTCGTTGACACGACCTCATGTTTGAGGACTGACTGCCAAAATACAAGCCCTGGCTTAGTTTTGGTATCAGTTTCAGTACCTAAACTAAAAATAAATAAATACGTTGTCTGTATACCAAATTCTTGTGAATGCTCGCATTTGTGACAATAAACTTTTTACTTTTACTTATATCAACTAGCTTTTGCCCGCGGCTCTGCCCGCGTGGATGTCGGTTATCGCGTAAAAAAGTAGCCTATGTCCTCCATATCCTGGGATATGGAAGACATAGGTTTCAATAAAATTTAATTTAAGTTCAGTGCATCTTTTCCTTTCTATTTCATTAAGAAAAGGAAAGAAGATAAATTTTAGTTTAGTCCTGTCAAATTAATCAGCACTTGACGTGAATTGACGTAATTTTAGTCGGCAAGTTTTTCTCTATCTATATATATATATCACGTCTAAACTTGTATGGATTAGTGACAGGCGCTAATTAATTTGACAGGACTAAACTAAATTTATCTTCTGTCCTTTTCTTAATGAAATAGAAAGAAAAAGATGCACTGAACTTAAATTTAGTTTAGTTTGTGAACAAGGGAATCGGTTGATCAAAGTTGTTTTGTTCAATAGTCAAAAAGCAAGCCAATAAACAGAGCGCAGAACGCAGATGCTTATTTGGACGACAAGATAACTTGCGGCTACTAAATGAACTGTTATTAAAGCTCCTCTTTCAGCAGTTAACAAGGTATTCTCTGGATAATTAATTTGTGTATTTGACTCATGCCCACCGTTTTGTACTTTTACGACCTATGATATTGAGACCAGTAAGGAAATGATCTAATTCACCTAGAACACGCAGTTGTTCATTTACATTCGAAATTATTGCTTACGTGCTAATAGACACCGTTAGCATGTTCTTCAAATCGTCCAAACATGTATGTCAATTCAATTCGTTGTTCTGTGTGTTCTCAAAAATGTAGCATAGATACATTATATTAAATACTATCTATAGTTGGACCTGTACTACATTTTTGATGATACTAAAGAATATTATAGAATCATAAAAATATATCTTAAGGATCAGGTTTGTTCGTCTAAATGAAGCGACTTGTGTAGTTTTAACAGTGTATTTTTATAGAGTTCTTTTCGTTAACAGATATTTGCTTGACGGATGGCAGTTCAAAAAAAAAAAACTATAAAACATACACTGTTAAAACTACACAAATCGCTTCATTTAGACGAACAAACCTGATCCTGCACATAATTTGGTCCTTCGAGCCGTATGTTTTTTATCGTAAGTAAAGCTAGACGAATTTAATAGTCTTCCACCAACCCGAATTACTTTATGTTCATCCACCTTATTATATGGCAACCCCATGTTCAGGGATTCCCCAAAATAACTGATATTGCTTACTCGCTCTCAAGTGGTGTTGTATGATTAGATAGAACCGAAGTAGGGAAATTACTTAAATGGACATTCAATTACTTTTAGTCTATGAATTCCTTATTTCTAGACCCATGAATAACAATAAAGCAACCTGAACAGATTAAAAAAAAAAAAACAATGTTTACGTAAGCATAGGAGATTTGCTTACTTTTGCTGAAGTTACTAAAATTCTGCCTAAAAATATTTGAATGGCCCCTTATTTCATCTTCTTCTTTCAATGCGTCTTATGATCCTGGTATTATTACGAAAGATTAATTAGGAAAGGAATAAGAAAACACACTTACCGAGGTCGCTGTTGAACCGTATTTCATAATTCCTTCTCAGTCACGAAATAATATTTTTTTAAAGGAGTTGCTGCTAGTGGACCATCGTACGCCCTCGTAATCTTAATATCACGTATCAATCAATATAAATTCATTAAAGATGATCTTGCTTTTGTTAAGCTTTGTCTTCTGTCTTGATTTTACCGTTTGCAATTCACAAATCGGAATTTAATTTTGATATGGCAGGAAAGAGCCATTAGTTTACAACCTACCTACATAATAACTGTTTATCGCGTCACGAGTACTTACTAGCCTTCTAGAGCAGTAGGTTAGGCGTTGATTAGCGACCTATTACAGGTCCTTTGCCTAGTAATTTGCACTTAATACACTGTGCTATAAGCTGAAGCTACGTATATTTTTCCGTTTTGTTTGATACGTATACTTTTCTTCTATTCGCAACGGAGAAGCTCTTGGCCGTCATCTCACCTGGGCCTCAAGTCTGCTATTACAATAGTGTCAGAATGGTCTCTTCATTGTGAGTTTTTGACAGATTTGCCATACAAACACTGTCAAATACTCACAATGGCGAGACCATTCTGACACTATTGTAATAGCAGACTTGAGGCCCAGATGGTAAGTGATGATAATGCCGAAGGTGGAAGCGAGCTTCAAATCCATTAAATCCTCAACCACGGAAGAACTGGCTATCTTACCTCTAACGAAGAATCTCTAAAAGAATTGGGATGAAAAAAAAAACCTAACAAAAATACTACAACTAATACTATGGTAGAAAATGCCTATGGCATTAAGTCTGCCTCTGTACTTTTGTGTGTTGTATTAAATAAATAAGTATCTACAGAAAGCGTATATATATTTACTTTTCGACGGCGCGTTAACTGGCTTTGTATTAAGTTAGCAGTTTCATAAAATTAAGTGATATCATCATCACTATGGTGATGCTTCATGGTTATTTTCAGTGTCCAAATGTGTTTGTCATCTGATACTTTTTATTGTTTGTTAACACGTCCTACCTTGTCATCGGTCACGCAATTGTACAAATAAATCGAAATAATTGCCTACCTTTTATGAATTATATCATTAACAACTTTAATTTAGGTATATAAATTGACCTACAGCTAGAAAGGCACAATTAACACATTTTTACGACAGACATAAAAAGCCACTTGAAAACAAAAAATAGGTAGGTTATAATTACTTACTTAAGTAGTCCAAGAAATTAATGTCATAATGAAATTAAATAATTGTTATAGCTTTACTTAACTCCACTAGCGCCACTCCTTTAAAAAAATATTATCTCGTGACTATAGTCACGAAATAATAGAAGGAATTATGAAAAACGGCTCCATCAGCAATCTCGGTGTGTCTAAAATTTTCTAATACCTTTTATAAAATTTCATATTGAGACACGGCAATGATATTAGCAATTAGTTTTAGCAATGATATTAGCCTGTGATACAGGTTTATCTAGTACAGGCATCTAAAATATATATATATATATATTATATAACTATTTTTTGTTGTAATATTATATTATTTTATTTATTTTTTTAAACCAAAAATTTTAGTAACAAAAAAACAGAATAAATATTTATTATTTATTAGAAGTAAAAGACGTAGATAGGCCACCTACGCAACATTCGATCTTCAAAATCTGAACCCTAATTTCGTAACATAATCACAATCACAATCTGAATGATTTTGAAGGATATTGTTAATCCATTGCTTCATATGTTCGACAAATTTCTCTGCTCACCAAAGTAAATAACGCAATTAACGTTGCTGAACTGTCAAAACGAACGGCATTGCTACTGATGGCTTTCATTTTTCATATAAAAACCTTTTACTGGAGAAGCTGAAGTTCAACAATAGTAATGGCTGAGCTTAGAAAAGCTTTAGCCGTTTGAACTGCTTCAAAAAAAAGAACAAACTAAATCAAGGGTGTAAATTGCTCATTCAATAAGTCAAGTTTCTCATAGTATAATGTTATTGCCTGTCAATTCTAAGTAACATGGAAGTGGCAGGCTTATTGTATGGCACTTTCACACACTCACAAAAAGTGTCAATTTGCACAGAATGCACATTGATCGCAATATGTGCGCACTGTTGAGCTAATAATGATTTTATTTCTGTAAGTCGTTTTGTTCAAACATTTTTACACGTCAATCATATTTTAAAACTAGATGAGGTCGGCGTTTCGTATCTGACTACTCTGAGAAGAAAAGCCGAAACAAACTCAAGGTATCTTTGATGGCTCATTTTCAGCTATCTCTTCTTCTATCTAGCTATCGATTAATTTGACAGAACTAAACTAAAATTTATCTTCTGTCCTTTTATTAATGAAATAGACAGAAAAAAATGCACTGAACCTAAATTTAGTTTAGTTTGGGAACAAGGGAATCGGCACCAATATGCACCCTTTACGTACTAGTCGGATTCGTACCTGATCAAAAGCGATAGAGCTGTACCCATCTATCTATACATATCCCACTTAAAAATTGACGTCTTTTCTATATCGACGACATTGCATGTAGATGAGAGTGTGGCGGTATCTACAACGTCACATGCGAACTACGCATCAAAGACCTGACGTCACACAAATCCTGCATCGCGCAATCAGAGTTTACCGTGCGACTGGCATAATATACAACATCCCGATATCAACCGTCGGGCAGTTGCTCACCAGACACAACACCCATCTGGTCGGAGGATCCTCCCTTTACTATAGAGTATGAGTGAACTTTACACCCTGTTCCTCATACCTCTATAAGAGGTACCTATAATACCTACTCTAAACGACGAACGACAATTCCCAAACACAAACCCTAAAGGGAATAGCAAGTCATACTAATTGCGTAAACCACTTACAGTAGCAATGGGTTTCATTTTGACAGTTGAACAACATCCATTGCGTTATTTCCGTTGTTGAGCAGACAAACTCTTCGAACATATGAAGCAATGGATTAGCAATATCCTTCAATCATTCAAATTGCGATTGATAGAGCTGCATCGCAATTTGAATGCTGGTCAATCAATAAATTCCAAACCGATACATCAAATGATCGTAAAGCCTACGTACCTACAACCTAAACTTTATTACATTAACTCTGTATCCCACACAAAGTTAGTTCACGAACTATATACCTACTATCTATGTACTGAGAATGAAAGTACACGTGCAGTATTCAGGCTTTTGATCCGCACACGTGTCCCTGAATAGTAAATTAGGCGACTGACTGGCTTTTCAACCAGCCCGGGATTATGTTGACTAATCAAAAGCTCCAATGAGCACTGTTTAATTTTGCTGTAATAATTAGTGACAGTATTCATAGAGAATTTCAGGTTTAGGCGTTTGTGTAAATTGAAACGTAAATAAATAATGTCGTCTTTACATGAGCTTTGTAGAATAATCTTCTCCTTAAGGTTTCTCTAAAATGTAAAAGAATTCCATGTAAGCTGAGTAAGATAAAAGTAATATAAATGTATATAAACTCGAGTTTAGACACGGTCATATTTTAGTCCTTGTACGTTGTAAAAGGCGAGCTACTTTAGAATATGCAGACGATGTTTCGTAGAAAATTGGGGAAATGTAGTCCATAAATATACCTTACCGTTTCCTTTATCTGCCTTGGATGTAGGTTGATGCAGAGCGACGGGAGTTCAGAAATAATTCACGAATGATACGAGTAGTTGGTCGGTTCACTCAAGTGGCTATAACCTGGCATTCGACACCTGCATTCTAGACGCTAGCAAATGAACAGGTTCTCGCATTGGTAAGCAAGATTGACCACAAAACCGATAGTGAAAACAGGCGTAGTTTCTTTTACCGTTAGCATACGGTCAGTGGGCCACTTTTTTACCATTTATTGGGCGCATCGCTAAACTGTCTGTTATACTTCACTTGGGTTACAATAATTAATGTAATGTTGGCCAAGAAAACGTGTTTATTTGAAGACTTGTTTTACGCAAAAAAGCAGACCTACAATAATAAATTTTAACCAACGAAAAAAAAACACGGAGGAGGTTCTCAAGTCATCGCGTATTTTTTTTTTTTTATGTATGACCGCGTATAACTTTTTACAGAGTAGTCCGATTTTGATAATTCTTTTTTTATTGGAAATGGTATACCCCGAAGTTGGTCCCATATAAATTTGGAAAAAAAAATCCAACCCTAAGGGTAGGAAAACAGGGGATCATTGATTGTTCAAATGTTCACGCACTGATTGTAATGTATGACTACTCATAACTTTTTACTAGTGTAACGTGTGGGGTAGGTACCACGACTAAAAATTAAAAAAAAAAAAAAAGTTTTTACAAAAAAAAAAAAAAAAAAACCGTTTTTGATGTCTTTTTTTTTGTATGTGAAAAGTTTTTTTTTGTAGATTTTAATTCATGAATGCCTAATCGATAAATTCTTGCAGAGTCAAAATATTCAGCCTTTTCTGCGCCTGAATTCCGTTTTCTTGCACATTTTATTTATGGAGGTTACGCTGCATTTCCGTTTTAATTTGCACATAAAATGGTTAGTAAGAACAGTTTTATATTTACATGTAACATACATAGTAAAAAGTGTTTCGCGTGTCGGCTCGATGAATCTCAAACTTTCTACTGCATATATTTTATATTTAATGTCAAGGTTGACGTTTTGCGACATTATGTTAATTTGCACATGCAGTCAAACAAAAAAGGAAAACTAAGAGGCTCATTTCACTGATTACGTTTACAGCACCTTGACCTCGGACGGTTTAAAAGGCTTGCTGCGATTCCCCGCTTGCGTTTCGTTCACACGCTCATCAAGCCGCGTAGCTGTAGTGTAGTGCGTTTAATTTCCGTTCTTCCCACAGATAGTTAATCCCTCGATACTCACCGATGTGTAACTTTATGGAACTTGTGAGAAAAACGAAGATAGAAAAAGTTTGGGCCGACTGTAATCCGGTCTACTATCTTGTTTAGGGTCTTAACTAAGCAAAGGTGAATCTTTTGTACAATTCTGGCAGAATTGTACAAAAGATTCACCTTTGCTTTGTGCAAAAAGGAATGGCAGTCTTAGTGACACCAGAGCAAGAAGGTAGAGAAATAATCTCTTTTTACCCGCCTACCTATGGCAAAGCCGAAGGAGGGTTATGTTTATGCGCAAAAAAATCACTCTAAATGGTTTTTTAGCTTTAAAACGAATACAAAGCTAATGTTGCTGATTTAAAAAGCTATTGGTGCCGATTCCTTTGTTCACAAACTAAACTAAAATTAAGTTCAGTGTATCTTTTTCTTTCTATTTCATTAAGAAAAGGACAGAAGATAAATTTTAATTTAGTCCTGTCAAATTAATCAGCGCTTGACGTAATTTGACGTCATTTTAGTCGGCAGGTTTTTAATCACGTCTAAACTTGTATGGAGTAGTGACAGGCGCTGATTAATTTGACAGGATTAAACCAAAATTTATCTTCTGTCCTTTTCTTAATGAAATAGAAAGAAAAAGATGCACTTTAAATTTAGTTCAGTTTTGTAGTTTAATTTAGTTTAGTTTGTGAACAAAGGAATCGGCACCAATGTTCATAATCAAAGTCCTAAAATATCTAGAGATTTCAGTAAGGGAAGACTGAAAAACTGAAAGAGATATTGATTTTAAATTATAAAAACCTACTTACTTACCTATTATAGTTTCCACAAATAAGCCTAAAGACCGGAAATAGGAGCAATAAACTGAAATTATTACTACAGCAAGTTCAATTTCAAATAATTGCACTAATAATAAATGCATTAGTCAAATACTACCTCTTACGACCGAAATAATGGTTGTATGGCGTAGCTGTAAGAAATTTAGCCAATTATTAAATTCCTTACCTCAAAAAGTACCATTAGGTACATACAGACTCCGTTGAAAAGTTCAATGCCACCAATCTAAACATGAATTGATGAATTAATTGAAATAAATTGATAGAATCTGTCATTCAATTTTGTGAGATAAATTGTTTCTTACAACCTAATAAAATGTTTGCTTGTTTCCCTCAACGAAAATAAGGGCATTGTTTTCCCCAATGAAAAAGATACGAGAAAATAATTTTCGTTTATCATCTTTTAAATTATTTAGGTATTTTATTTTTGACGAAAAGTATAGTTTATTTTACAAATGTTTGTTAATTTTGTTATTTTCTCGTATTTACATATTGTTTTTTTTTTTATATTGTGTTTTACCTAATCTACGTATGTAGTTACAGATGTGTCACTTGTTAGGTAAATTGCTCTGTACGTCTTGGGATTCTATTCCTCCTCTTATTTCCTATTTATAGTTCTTCTGTGGTTGAGGATTCCGGGTGAAGCTAGCTACCACATTCGGCCTTATCATCACTTACGATCAGGGCCTCAAGTCTGCTATTACAATAGTGTCAGAATGGTCTCTTCATTGTGAGTTTTTGACAGATTTGCCATACAAAAACTGTCAAATACTCACAATGGCGAGACCATTCTGACACTATTGTAATAGCAGACTTGAGGCCCAGTTGAGATGCAAGCCAAGAGCTTCCCTGTTGTGAATAAAAAATAATAATTATGTAATGTTGTGAATGAAAACTTAAATAAATATTTATTTTATTAAAACATCCAAAAATTACCTTCAATATCGTTTCAGGTTATCTAAAATCTGATTAGAAAAAGAAAACCATTCAGTATAATTTATTCTCGAAAATGTAAGATCAAATATTTTTAGGTATAAAACCTTCACCTACCTCAAGGTTAAATTTATTTTCTAGGTGCACGTTTTTGTAATAAATATTAACCAATAAGAGGAAAACATTATTCCTAGGTAGTTCCACGTTAGAAATAATTACATACCTACCTAGTGCAAAAAGTGGCAGGTGCACGCTAGCCCGTTTGCTGCATTCGCTATTTCAATGTCATTTGCAAGCTCACACGTCTAATGCAGTAATACACTGTACTGTTCTAAGTTATACGCACAGCTACAAATCAAGCTACACATTTCCTGAATAAGTTGTCCTCCCATAGTACGGAAATCCTACACAATCCGAGATCAGCTTATACTGGAAATGTATAGGTAGCTTGATTTGTAGCCGTTTGTACTGCAGATAAAATACAGAATTTTAGAAAAATACGAACGTTTTTGCTAGTTCAATGGTCGTATCGCATTAGAAAAAGCTTGTTGCACTGGACCATATAACATGACATTTTTGAGCCAAGAAGTGACCAAAACAACACGAAGTTAAAAGTTTGCAGATCTTGCTTAATAAAACTAACTTGGTCCGATTTTCTCTGTTAAAAGATAAGTGAATAAAACAATGTGTCCGATAATGGATTCATTCAATCAAAGATAATACAGATTTAGACAACAGATTCTTCGTATCACTACACTCTCTCTTGTGTTCGCAAAAATGAAGCACGAATTTATCATACGGCCCGGAATTCTTCGGTACGTAAATATTTTAAGACATTATTTTTGAGTGAAAACATTATGAATTTCTGTGTCTGTCTGCTAAGTTGATTGTTGGAAGTGCACGGTAACTTTGGATACTGAAACTTGTAGGTACGTTCTTTGAAGTTTGACTAGGAACTTCGTCTTGCTAACTTAGCGGACTCAGTTGCTTCCACGGTAGATTAAAATCTCGTTATTCTAAAGTGATTTTTTTAGATAAAGGTATATTAGGAAACATTTGGTAACCATAGTGTATTATTGCATGCGTACACGCATGAAAATGCTGTATGATTTAAAGTAGGACTTCGAACATTATTGTTTAAGGTGTTAGATCACCCGGGCCTCAAGTCTGCTATTACAATAGTGTCAGAATGGTCTCGCCATTGTGAGTATTTGACAGTGTTTGTATGGCAAATCTGTAAAAACTCACAATGAAGAGACCATTCTGACACTATTGTAATAGCAGACTTGAGGCCCAGGGGCCCAAGTCTGCTATTTTTATAAATTCGTCACTCCTACACGATGCCATTGTCATTTTGCTAAAAGTTCGTAATCTGCTAAATTCATATTGGTCTCGTAATAGTATTGTATTACAATGGCATTTTGAAAATTTATTCATGCCAGATTTGATTTATATATATTTTTACTTATTATTTATTAGTGTTATAAGCAATCTGAAGTAGTCGGAAGTTGGAAGTTTAGTAGGAAGCTTAATTTGTCATTATGTGCGAGATTACAAATTTTTTCAATTGTGCGTCAGTGGCTGACCATTGGAAAGTCATAATGACGCCATTATATTAGTAGATTACCAAACTTGTCAAAATCAACAATTATGAAATCAATGATAGACCATTTTGACACTATTGTAATAGCAGACTTGAAGCCCAGAGCGTAGGATATCGATGCTGAAGTGAGCTCAATTTACCAGTTGGCCGCGCACAAATCGCACATGCAATCAAAGCGACGATAACCGACTTTTAATGATTTTATACTGAAGATCACGTCAAAAAGAGTAGTGTTAATGATTTGTAAAAAAAAATATGTTAAATTAGAGCATTTTCTTAATAACTTAATATGTGGATATTTTAGATTTTGTTTATATTACATAGTGAAATTAATTAGTAAAGTTATGTCTAACGCGGATAAAAAACTGAGAATCACGCAAAATCTATCACGCGAATTTTTATGAAACCTTCACCTTTTTAAAGATAATTTAATTATTGATCTTTTAGTATACGTGTTTTATTAAAATACCTTTGGTTTTATGTATAATAAATTAATAATACGTCTTATTTGGGACAGCGCTCCTGGATGGGCGAGTCCTATTACTGGCTGGACGTACGACGCGTTGCGTGAGCTCAGTACAGAACACGCAAGCTAGCCACTCAAGGTCACTGGCATAATTATGTCTATTGTTTATCGATTTCCGTGCATGCTTGGATTGAAGCAGTCGCCGCCGTCGGTCGCTTGCGCATACGCAAACACTACAACATAATACGATTTAATTTTGTAATTAAGATATTTGTAATGAAGTGTGCGCATCTTGACGTGACGCAATTTACACATGTCTGTAAGTGAATGGATGATAGGTGGCCTCTGCAAATAAAACAATTTCATAAGATTGGTAATATATAATTATGTAATTAAACTGTGTAACGTTATGTAGCTAGAGATTAAAAACAAAATAAGGCTTGTTTTGCTCTGTGTCCTAATTATTTTTAGACTAGCTTATGCCCGCGGCTCCGCCCGCGTGGATGTCGGTTATCGCGTAAAAAAGTAGCCTATGTCCTTCTCCATATCCCAGGCTATATCTCTGCCAAATTTCATGACGATCGGTTCAGCGGTTTAGGCGTAAAAACGTAACATACAGACAGACAGACAGAGTTACTTTCACATTTATAATATGAGTATGGATTTGAGGTTTGTTTCATCTAGGTAAAGATGATACAAACTTACGGTATTATGAAAGTATTGAAACCAATATTACATTTGGAGTTTACGAGAAAGAAGGGAGTAACGACTAACATTTATCCATCATCAACTAACAGTTAAATATTTAAATTTCATTAATAGCTCCATACAATTTTCGGCCATTATCACAGGCTATTATAGCAATTAATTAGAAATGCGCCAGATGTACGTGATGTGTCTAGATGAGAAGTGGGTCAGTGTATTGCATATAATGGGACTGAAATGGCTTTACACATGCAACGGCAGCCATGACAGACCGGTGCGACCATGATCATGGAATAGTATACATATAATGGAGTATTAGTACTCTGCGTGGTTAGCCACGCCGCGCCCTTGAATAAGCCTAACAACCCAACAGCATATCCTGTTGATACATAACCTAACCTACTTAACCTAATACCTACCTAGGCTACCTATTCGTATCTTTACCTAAACTGGGGTCACACTGGATCATATTTAGTTTCATGTTATCAGCCTTATTTTTGGGTGGAAAATTATGAAATAACTTCTCCCGCTCTGGGCGGAGCGGGAGGGCGTGTCAGACTTTGACTGACTAAAACCAACCCGTATTCCTACAGTTGCCTGTGTGCAAGGGCCACGGTATCCCTTTCGGACAAACCCGCAACGTCTGTAAACCTTTGCTGACGTAATATAAATATCAGTGACAGCATTTCTTTGAGTTTAGTATCGTATTCGCCTTATGCTATCGAGATAGCCGGAAAAATAAGGAAAATTCATAAAGAATCGGGATAATATGCAAATTTACTATGTAGGCTAGGGGGAGAAATATCTCGTTTATAATAGTAGATGATTCAGCTGTTTGTGAACACGCCAAATGACAGTTCGGCCGCACATATTCACTCCATTTTCATTACTCCGTGGTCACCGTACAGTGAGGCTGCACGACATGTCGTAAATATGCGACGTCCTCGACATCCATGTTTGCACGTCCCCATTCCCTTATTCATGGGAAGGGAATAAGGAAGAAAAGCAAAGCTCTGAGAGATGCTTGTATGGCGTGTGTTTGAATCGCTTCACTTGCATACAACATGGTATTATTCTGTAACACAACATTTCGGAATAGAGATAACTGTTTTTCAACGTATTTTTTCGGCGTTTTAAACAATTTACAGCGGTCATGGTCGATGGTGACCTCGAATTGTTCAGCATCATTTCTACGTCATAGTTTTCAACCATAACATTGAACATAAAAGCTTAGCTAATGTGAAGCAAACCAACCAAGCATTAAGTATGAAACTTCAACAATCAAATCACTGTCATTTTTGTAACGCGTACCTATCATAGTATCATAATGGCTTCGATCGTAACTCAAATCTCACATGGGCGATTGCTTACACGACTATGTAAGCGGTACAAATTACATACGGTGGAACGGTGGCATTTCGTAACAATAATTGTACCGTAGTTTTTCTAGAGCACTTCCTCATTAAATGGAACGAACCGCAGAACGAACAAATGAACGAACGCTTTTGTGTTGAACGTTCCGTAGCTCTGCATAGAAACAAAAGCTGCTGGAGAGACGGACACTCCCGCCAACAAAGGTTATTAAATAAGTTGAGTTGAGTCGAGTATTGTTTTCACAAATAATTACGGTTCTTCATGCTCGTGTTTACGAAATAGCAGGAAAGTATTTTTATGTTATCTTTGCATATAAGAATGCTTTGATAAATATTTTTTTGTAGCTTTTGCTCGCGGCTCCGCCCGCGTAGATGTCGGTTATCGCGTAATAAAGTAGCCTATGTCCTTCTCCATATCCAAGGCTATATCTCAACCAAATTTCATGACGATCGGTTCAACGGTTTAGGCGTGAAAACGTAACAGACAGCAGACAGACAGAGTTACTTTCACATTTATAATATTACTAGCTTTTTCCCGCGGCTCCGCCCGCGTGGATGTCGGTTATCGCGTAAAAAAGTAGCCTATGTCCTTCTCCATATTCCAGGCTATATCTCTGCCAAATTTCATGACGATCGGTTCAGCGGTTTAGGCGTGAAAACGTAACATACAGACAGACAGACAGAGTTACTTTCACATTTATAATATTATTAGTATGGATATTAAGTATGGATTGTGAGTTAATGTTTACTTTGTAAAGGTCAAGCTATGTTTTTTTTTTCCTTTGTTAACGAGCGAGATTATTGAAAAACAATTTTGAGTCTTCTTTATTTTGGATTCATAATTCTGACATCTGTCATACGTGCAGAATATTGTTTATTAAAAAAAAAACGGCCAATTGCGTGTCGGACTACGCACAATGAAGGGTTCCGTAGTTGGGATGATTTTATCCCAAGAACAAACTTAACATTGTAATTGAAACACATGCTCCCACACATTCGAACTGTAAATGTAAGTTTGTACACACGGCCACAAATCAAGCTTTACATTTCCAGTATAAGCGGATATCGCATTGTATAGGATTTCCGTACAATGCGAGATCAGCCTAAACTGGAAATGTATAGCTTGATTTGTGTCCATATGCACAATATTGAGAGATTTGTTATGTTATTTTAAGACCACAGATTTCTCTTATAGGTTTTCCTGTAATTTATAAGAGTAGACCTACTACCTTAATTTTTTTTTTTAAGTTTTAGTCTCAGTTGTAGCGGAGTTAAGGGGATAGTTAATTTGCATCTATTTTCTTAAATAACTTTATAACTATTTATTTTAAAATTATCAATAAAAAATTGAGACCCTCACCGTAAGCACTTTTTTAATTTTATTATTTACCTCCCAAAACTGACCCCCATATTCAAAATTCATTTATTTACATTTCACGTCCGTGTTAGGGTCACAGAAATTCATGTGTGTACAAAACTTCAACTTAAGGCTCGTACAGACTAGCGCGATATCGCGGGCGCGACGCGACACTAGTAGCACAATTTCTTTGTCGCTGCCTATCGCGCCCGCGATATCGCGCGAGTCTGTACAATCCTTTAATCGGTCCATTAGATTCGGAGCAAATTGGCTGTGACAGACGGACAGACAGACAGACACGAGTGATCCTACAAGGGTTCCGATGTTTCATTCGGACGAACGGGACCTTAAAAACACATTATTTTCATACCTCTAGTGCAAAAACCTAAGTCTTCATACTAAAATCTAAGTATATAACATACCTGTAGCACTTTCTAACGCTACTGAGTTGCGCCAAAGGAAATCTTGTTTCGTCTGTTTCCCGCGACAGCTTTCATGTACCGCTACGGGGAGATAGTGCATTCCCATTTTGTATTTTTCTCAACATTAATATTCATGCATGTAAAACTGGCTTTATTTGATTAGAAATCGATTGAATAAAATCGTATTTGAGTTGGTACTGTTACTGTTAACCTGTATCAAACACACACACACCCACAGCTGGGCAAAGGCCTCTCCCCATGAATTCCAATGTTTGCGACCCAGTGCCAATGTGGACCACTGGTCGTTTGTTTTGTCCAACTTTAACTCACACACTGACTTATTTAAAGTTATTTTTTTAGGAAAATCATAGGTATACGATGTTTGTAAATAAGTGAGCACCATGTATCTATCATATTTATTAATTTGTCTTTCATTACTTCACTTTTCATTCTTCTTACCTATTGTAGTATAGTAATTTTTATTCTAGGTACATCGTCTTCACCTATAATTATTAATTAATGTATACAAACTATTGTTCACATTTTAAAAGAGTAAGTATGGAGTTTCATGCCCAGTCTTCTCCATACATAATTACCTTTTGGAAGGGGCAACTAGAATCAGTAAACTATTTTTGTAATTTTTGACGTTCAAAAGTGCGTGCCTATTTGAAATAAATGATTTGGCTTTGACTTTGACCAGCTCAACCCGCCAGCTTCTACGGAGTCTGCCGCGGTACCTTCTAGTTGTCTGAGGGTTCCATGTAGTGACTATTTTGACCCACGGTACAGCTCATTGGGCATGCGGTAAACGTGGCCAGCCCAGTCAAACTTTAACTTTGCGGCTTTTGACAACGTCAGTAATCTGTGTTTTGGAGCGCAGTGTAGTATTGTGGCGGCATCTACAACGCCAAATGGAACTACGCATCAAAGACCTGACGTCACAAATCCTGCATCGCGCAATCAGAGTTAACCGCGCGACTAGCATATGTATATACGACATCCCGACATCAACCGTTGGGTTTCCTCCGATAATAATCATAACCCTGATTTCATCCAGCCACCGTCGGTCCCTTGCCATCCTCCTCCGACTCTGCCCTAAGCCGAGGTTCGTACCCCACAGGGGGTGCCTTTAGTGCACAGACGTTTCGTTTATAACTTTTTACGCCCTGGCTG
The DNA here is from genome assembly GCA_947523025.1 of Dryobota labecula. Lineage (NCBI taxonomy): Eukaryota > Metazoa > Arthropoda > Insecta > Lepidoptera > Noctuidae > Dryobota > Dryobota labecula. The sequence goes on from OX383292.1 coordinate 10,505,946, forward strand.
GAGGCATTAAGTTTCATTAGGAGCTTAAGAAAACCACAGGAAAGTCCGGTTAAAGAATCTTAACCTCTTATGGTTAACTCTGAGAAGCCCTAGTTAAAAAAAAAAAAAAAAACATCTCTTTTCTATGGAGAATGAGTGAACTTTACACCCTGTTCCTCATACCTCTCTATAGAGGTATGAGGAACACCATACGCATATGCACCATACGCATATGCTGTGCTATATACGCAATACTATTATTGCGAATATAGCACAGCAATCATTATTGTAAATGTAAACTTGGTTCTGGGAAAATAGACTTTCTGATACTAACGTGTACGTTTGAAGCGCAAGCGCATCATAATGTGCTAAGTTTACAGATAGCATTAGTGTTAGTAGGTTATATCGAGCTAGCCTTTGACCACTGCTTGTGGGAAATCTTCTTTTCACATAATGTCATTGGAAGCTTTCTTATAATAAAGCATAAAGAATATAAGGCCGCATTTTATTGAGCTGGATGGTGCTGATCCATGCGTCATGTTCGTGAACGGGCGCCGTCAGTTGGGACTGGTCATCTCTTTTTTAGTTTTTACATTGTCTCACATATAGAAGCAACAAGAATAATGTACCCAGGATTTTGTAATATCTTGATTTAAAAGAGTGTCCTTGGCGTTTCTTGCCCGTTCTTCTCCATAGTGATCTACGTATTGGAATGGGCATCTAGCTTCAATTTTCTGACTAACTGACCGTTTGTTTGATAATTCAAAATTGCCTGTAAATGGTTTAATTGAAATAAATGCTTTGAGTTTGAGAAAGAAAGAAAGTTTTTTTTTTATTTGGGACACGTACAGGAAATACAAATAAAAAAAGGAGGATTTAATACTAACAAAATTTACATTAAAAACAAAGAATAAAAACAAAGGTAGTAAAAAATAAAAAAAGAACTGTGCGAGGCCAAAAAGGCTCCTATCTCAACATAATGCTGCGATATTTAAAAAATAAATACCGCAGCGCTGGTATTAAATAGTGGTAGGAGATAGGGCACCTATCTACCTATCCTATCTATAAATCAAACACGTCAACATTATTCAGGTAAATATTTTATTCACGAGGTTTTCCTCCACTTCCCATTTCGGAAAAGTTAAGTAAGTCGCGGAAATATAATTATTATTAAAATCATTAAAAATAATTGACACGACAGTATCTAATTCTAATACAAATCTTTATCGTAATTTAAGGTGACAAGTCACGTACTTAACCAAAATTATCAGATAAAAGCAACTTATTAAGGCGCACGAGCACACATAACTTAAACACAGCTTGTTCTAGTTAACCGCGACAGTAATGCGTGTGTCAAGATTTGTATCTGCGACTGCGGCTTCAATGCCAAGAGAAAACAAGTTACAATTAAGTACGGCAATGAGATTCGACCGGTAATACACGGACATAAACGGATAAAAACGCAATTATACATTCTTGTGAGAAACTGTATAACATTTTTATCGTCTCTTTTCACCTTAGACAAAACTGATCTTCAGAGGTAATTCCGAAGTTGTTTCTACATGCGCTGAAATATAAATTGGGTCTATTGTAATCGGTCTTTTAATAAATGAATAATCTATTTGTGAAACCTGAAGAACAGAATTAATAATAGATAGCCGTATAATCACTATATTACATTAGGTAATCAAATAGTTATTACAATTTAATTCTAATTATACACTTACATCATCGAAAAATTACGCAAAATGCAATCATTAAACTAATCTAGTCGTGTCAAAGACTTCGACTAAACAAAGAAAGATTGGTTAGAAATACGCAAATAGCTCGTGTCCAAAAGAGACCAATTGTATGGTACTTAAAATATGTCGCAATTTTACGTGCAAGATAAAGCACTCTACACACTGACGGAATTTGTCGGCGGCTTCACGGTTACTTCGTTTACTAAAGCAATGCGCTGAAAGACAACTCCGCGTGACGCGGGTCAAACCGAGCGGCTAGGGCCTCCGGTTTTAGATGACGGAACCACCAGGTACTTATAGTGTGTGGATTCCATTATACGAAACAAAAGATTTGTATGGAATGGTTTTGAAATAGGTAGGTCACAAATTAGTTACAAAAAGGAACGAACTCACCGAGAGCATTCGCTGCTCTAATTTGTTTTGCAAACATTCGTCGCGCGAGCTTTTGTTACGCGACGGACATTAATTCGTCCGCAAGTCTTTTGCTCGTACCAGTTTGATACTCACGGTTTTTTTTTTTTTTTAAATAGATAATGATAAAACTTGTATGGAGTAGTGACAGGCGCTGATTAATTTGACAGGACTAAACTAAAATTTATCTTCTGTCCTTTTCTTAATGAAATAGAAAGAAAAAGATGCACTGAACTTAAATTTAGTTTAGTTTGTGAACAAGGGAATCGGCACCATTGCCTAAGTAACATAATTTTATACGAGTAGGTATATAAAATTCTCGTGTCACAATGTTATTTACCACACTCCTCCGAAACGGCTTGACCGATTTTTATGAAATTTTATATGCATATTCAGTAGGTCTGAGAATCGGCTACTATCAATTTTTTTTTTTAAGTTTTAGGTGGGTGGTAGGGTAGGGTAGGGTAGGGTAGGTAGGTAGGGTAAAGTAGTGGAGTTTATACTATAGCTTTTGACAGAACAAAGTCGGTCGGGTCAGCTAGTTAGTATGTAGAATTCCAGTAAGCTTTAATTACATCAAGTAGGTGCTGGAGTTTACCTTACAAGGGGAAAATCGTCGCTTCTAGCTGGGTCCATATTGGCTCACCTAAAGTTCTTTACCCGAAATTGGTCTTCCTAATGATTTGTAATCCGAATGATCACTCTTCCTAAAAATTTTCATCCTAAAGTTTTCATTCATACTATTTGTAGTACTACCAGCGATGTTCATAACACTCATGTTTCCGAAAATTGTAATTAATAATATCATTAATGTAAATATATTTAAACTCCTACTGTTTTTTATCATAACGCTTTTATCCCTAAACATAATTACCTTAATATTCATTCAGGTCAGAGTGTCGTTTTGGGAGCACTATGAAAAAAATACTTAGAAAAATTTCCCGACCAATTTCGAGGTAGCGCTCGCCGGCCGCTGCCGCGGCACCGCTCGCTTCGCTCGCTCGGCTCGCGCGTAGTTGGTCACAGTTCTAACCTAACCTAACCTATGGATATCTTTGCAGGTACACACCGCTATAAATAAAATTAAAGAAGACGCTTTAATGAATAAAAACAAAAAACCTATTCATATATTTAGTGAGTGCGAAGCAAGCACTTGATTATTATGAATAAAAAGAAATCTAAACAAAAAATATATAATTTTGACTAATAGTGTAAAAGATGGTTATGTTGAGAAAATATGGGAAAACAAATAAAAGTATAATAGATGTGTATTGCTACTGACATTATGAAGTTGAATGCTTCGGAATTATGAACATTAGAGACAGAGTAGTTAGGAATTGTGATTGTTAGGATGAAAAATTTTAGGAAGAACATTTTCGGATTTCCAATTATCGGAGTTGAAAATTTAGGTGAACTTTGGTGCACCCCTTCTAGCTAGCTGTATGACCACACGTCAAATCCTTCACAGCTGTAAATAAGTAGGCCACTGGTCTCTATATTCAAAAGAGTCCATCTCCATTGAAATGGCTTTAGCGAGCCACCAAGTTTGTATAGCATTCGTTTATTTTGTAATTTTGAAAGGGGCACGACTATTCAACTGTTTGTGTTTGAAAGATTCTTTTCATTGTAAATGTAATAGATAGGTACACTTATGTAATTCAGATAGCGGTCAATTGATAAAAATGCCAATCTATACTAATATTATAAAGAGGGAAGATTTTTTTGTTTGTTTGTTTGATTATAACGAATAAGCTCCGAAACTACTGGACCGATTTTAATAAATTTTCAACAATACAAAGCTAAATTATCAGGAAGTAAACATAGGTTATAATTTATTTAAAAAAAAAAAAAAATTGAGGGCCTGAAGGAAATTGCAATAATGTAACCCAAAGCAGCAAAATTTTGCCTATAAAAAAAAAAATCTGTTTGTTCCAGCCAATCTCCGAAATGACTGGACCGAATTTGACGGGACTTTCACTAGCAGATAGCTGATGTTATAAGGAGGTTTAGGCTTTATTTTATAAAAAGCCACACGGGCGAAGCCGCAGGTAGCAGCTAGTAAATTAATACTATTTTTATCATATTATTATGATTTCTATAATAATAAATAATAATAATTTTATTTATTTTCTCTCACAATGGTTTTGTAGCACATAACAGTTTTCAACTATATAAATTCACATTGTGAGAGCTGGTGCCTGATGTAGGTTTAGGAAAAACCTGTGTTACAGGTCACCAGGCTCCACTTAGTGGCCTCATACAAATTAACAGAGGCCTAAGTCTACTAATTTACAAACGTTGTCTTGTCATTGTCAGTATTTGACAGTGTTTGTATGGCAAATCTGTCAAAAACTCACAATGAAAAGACCATTGCAATGTTTGTACATTAGTAGACTTGGCCCCCAGGTAACATGTATTTCTAACAAACAATTAAAACAAAAAATAAATAAATGAAATAAAAACAAAAGCAGTCAAAGGGTGTGTGAAGAATTCGTAGGTGAATTGTAGTGATGGGTCTATGTTTGTTTAGTCCCTCAAAAGGAAACAAAGGGAAGTCTTGAACCCTTTGCTAGTCGGTTTCGGTAGGTAGGTATGAGGTCCTAATGTAATAACTAAGTGGATCAAGTTATCTTACGTATTCAGAATCACTCATTTATCTGTTACTGGAGCTACGATAAAGAAAAATCTCATTTTTAGATGGCTCAAGATTTGGGTCCGCTTGTTACCGCTACACCAATGAGGCTTTATTGTTATTCCATCAAATGCTGTGTCAAGCATGACTTGTGCAATGGGGGCGATCGTTTTTGTGCTCACTTGTTGGCGCTACTGGCGAGTAGGGTCCTGTCGGTACTTATATTTGATTATGTTTTGGATATGTTTAAGTAGTTACCCATTACTTCATAGCGTCGTTGCGACTTTAAGATCTCTTATGTGTAAAATTCAACTTTATGAGAAAATCGATATTTTAAGCACCAACATTGTATTAGAAAGCATACATTGTAGATCTTGAAATTGGTAAAGAAATGATGATCAAATCGTTATAGTCGTATACACATGAGAGTTTTTGCATTCGATAGAGCTTCAAAATGTGAAAAAGACTGGCGTAAAAAAGTGATTTTGCCAAAAGTGACACATAAGAGGTCTTGAAGTCGCAACGACGATATATTCTTCGTTCACTGTTTTAATTTATTTTTATTATTTTTACAGACTTGGAATTATTGCTATTTTTATAAAATCTAGTGTTTAAGATGACGAGCATGTGTAATATGTATATTAAGCCATAATATTGAATTGTAAGAAAATTTATCGTATGAGCGTTTTGGATGTCAAATCGAAATTGAATAAATAAATAAATAAATATAATGTTTATTTTATTACATTTTAGAACATCTAATGAATATTTACATTATAGATACATAATGTTCCTAAAATTGGCAAGCATGAAGCAGACAAGCATTATTACTCTTCCTCAAAGTGCTACCAAATTAGATCCTATACCCAAAGTATCTAATTCAGATAATTTATGTAAACAAAGTAATGTCAAGAAATGTCACTGTCAAAATGACACGACAGTAGTGTAAAACATTTTATCATATTTTATTTTTGTAAATAGTCATCGCTAAAATTAAAGTGAATTAATTATAAGAACTATGCAAACAAAATACCGTTGCCAAACAATGTTTTGTGTAGTATGTCGGCAACACGGCATATGATCGTCATAATCAGCCCTTTTAAGTCCAGTGCTAGACATAGGCTTCCCAAAATCGATTTCCACTCGAAACAGTTTACAGCCGTTTTTATCCAAAATGTGGCTAGATATGCTATTTACAATATGAATCTATGAATGAGTGTTATAAATATTAGTGTTGTTGAAGATGTAAAAAAATTGAAAATGTTTGTATCTCCTGCATTGTTACCAGTATCATCAAATATTTTATACCAGAAAATCTCCTTTTTTTAATAACTTTGTTTAAAACCGAAAATTTATAAAAATAATTACGGTATGATTATTTCTTAATTATTATTTCTTAAAATCAGTACTTAAAAGAAAATGAAACCTCTTTTTTCGCAGTTTTATGTGAATTACCATTATGAAGATATTTTTTTGATATGTTATCCCCTTTGTTTACATAAATTATCTGAATTTGAGACTTTGAGTATAAGTTGTTAAAATCTTAGGCCATAATTAATCAGGAATGGCACAATCTTTACAATTAGGTATGCATATTTAGTAAAAATTCGCGATACAAAATCCCTTGTGTGTGTGTTCAGTTTCACATTTGACATTTCTAGAGACCTCACTCTACACTTGCGCCTCTAGCGGCGAATTCAGGCGCGATAGTCCTCATTAATACCTACCTTCGTATAAACGAGACACTGGTTACATTAAACTTAAAACAATTCGTATTAGCCGTGCACTTTAATTTCGACTAAAGTTCAGCTGAAAAGTTAGTATCTTTGTTCGACTAATAAACGTACAGGTTCTGCAATTTTCCCGTTCGCTTATTAATGTAAATTTGACTTATGACTTATGGAGCGTGGCATCGAGAGTGGCTCTTAAGAACACCTCGATAGAGTTCACAAATGGAGCTAAGGGCTACATTCGTCTGGCAAATTAATTACTGGATAAGGACACTAGAGACTGCGAGGCGAACTTCCAAGAACTTTCCGAATGAATGTGGTTAATTTAACGGTTCTTCTTAACAGTTATGCAATCTTGCAAACATTTGTCTGAAGAAGGATTATGAAAACAAAGTTGTGAAACGTTCCTCGGAGAACTTGATCCCTGCGCGAGCAAATTATAACGAGCTTCTTTTGTTCTCTCCCTTAATATGTAAGTTGAATGTTCATCTTTGATGTCAATCTTAATACCAGTTACGGTAAGAGCGATCGTGCTCTTCGTTTCCCATGTAGGCCAGGAGTACCACGGGCGGTGGGGTCGACGACCTTCCCCCCCTCCCCACCCCGTCAACTCTAGACCCTGCACTACTACATTTCTCCACTCGGGCGCACTGCACGAGTTATCCGCTCAAGTAGCTCCACCAGATCAAATGTAACTAGTTTTGTCCGACAAATCTTAACTTTATCGCCAAACACAGTTATCGGATCTCATCTCAAATTGTTTAATTGTTCTAGTAATGTGTGAACCCTGTCTGAATAGTCAGAGAAAGCAATGCTGCACAGTAAATACATACGTGTCCATTATTTCTGAGACCGTGTTCTGTTAGGTTTTAAAACCTGCCGGTACCGTCACGTTATGCTGTTTTAAAAAATTTGACTTTGGTCAGTTATGACCATTGTCGGTTAATTGCACCGTTTTCAACGTTTAGTGAGTTTTCGTTCGGGTACTCTGTGTAATTATGGCAACTTGCGGTAATTGTGCGGTTTTACGAGATGTTCGGTTATGGCCGACTGGAGCCGAAGTTATAAGTTACGCGGTCACAGATCGTGATCGAGGTTAATCGAGTTATCTCAAAGATTGCTCGGCACGGGCTGCACCGACGATGTGACCAAACGATTGGTCATTTCCGCCTTAATTGGTTGCAATTTTAATAAAAGGGTTCTAATTGGCGCTATCTCGGTTTGTTTAAGGCTATTTCACGAAAAAGCTTCGCACATCGGGTACCATAACGTTTCACCGAAAGATGGCTTCAAATTTTTTTTTTTTTACATTTTCGTGGTATGATAAAGCTACCTATATATATTGATACTCCAAACGACGAACCTCATTTACGGACACAAACGAGGGCCTAAACGATACTACGCAGTAATACACATAAGATACCAACATTCAAGTCACGTCTTATATATGTTCTACTACGAAGTAGATACGAAATAAAGACGTAGCTGTATAAAGCTTGGCTTGTAAAAAGCCTGCGGCAGCAAGGTAGCATGACTACCTGCATTTCCTCCACTTTCTCGACTGACCTATCACGAGTCTGGTCACTATGTTTTACGTCCGTAGCAAATCACTTGCCGATAATTTTGCACAGACATTCCATTTTGCACTGAACTGTGGAACGAGATAAACGTGATTTTGCTGTTTGTAAACATCGCTTGTTAGAATTCCTTAAAGAAAGTTCTGTTTTATAATTAATTCGTAATTTTGTATTAAAGAACAACCATGTTTAAATTACCATTAGGTATACAGCTAACAAAACGTGCATGTCATTGCCTTTTGGATTAAATTATATAAGTACGTTTGCTTCTACAATAACGTTTCTATTCTGAATGCAGTCGTTTAGAGAGAAAGCTCATATTGTGTTACAAAGCACATGGAGTTGCATACGTAGGTACCTACACGTAACTATCGCCGACAGATGTATCGACAATGTTCTCTGTTATTTTGCAAATGGAAGTTCTTTGTTGTTTCATGTTTCAACGATCCGGATAATAAATAACTCAGTTTGTATTTCGACGCCTTAGTAGTGAAGGGAGCTATTCCACACTAAACTGCTTTCAAGATAAAGATAAATCAAAAATTCATCACTTGATTTTTTGTTCCTAGTTTCATTTAACTCCTTTCACGTCTGAATGAAAAACCAAACCTCAGTTGAGCTGTCACTTAGATCTCTTCACCACTAGAATCTCCGGCTAACGACGAGTATGGTGGTGTTCATATCTCAATTCTCTCTTCACCACTAAGGTGACGATTTGACAAAGGTGAATCTAAACTTAAGGTATTACTCCTTCAGTGAAGCTAATTTGAGCGTTCTGCCAAGTCAAGACTCCACATTTGTCCTGTCCTAGACACAATAATATGGAGGCTGGGCAGTAAGCCAATGTGTGTTCGGACAAAGCCTCCAGTACCGTATGCCAACATAAATAAGTAGTTACATAGCAAGTACCTTCGTCGAGGTAGGGCAGTGGTCGCTTCTGCATTTTACGTGACTTTCACCTGGCAACGAGTAAAACTGGCACACATCATCTTATTGTTGATATTCTGCGTACCTACTATCCACTGTCCACCACTATTCAAGCGAGCTTTGACTCCTTAAACAAAATAAATTATTGTTTCGTTTTTTGTTTGAAACTCGCAATTCGATCCACCCAAATTGAACAAATATTGGAGCTCTCCAAGCTCAATTTCATGCAAAATGGAATTTAACCATCCTATTGCTCGGAAAGAATATGGGGGAAAGGGATTGTAAGTAATTTGCTACCTCCGAGGGTTCCATCAAACATTTTTAATCAACCTAATTTTGGCATGCAAGGGCAAGCTAAATAAAAGTTGGAACAGAAGCCGATCCTGTCACTTTTGTTGAAGGGCTAATCCTTTATCGCCAACAGGTTCGCTTATATCCCTATTTACCTATTTTTGTTACCTAAATCCAGTTGACCTTTTCGTAATACCGTTGTATGGTCATAAAAAAAAAATAAGCTGAGATCATGATACATCAAACACACCATTGGGTTTCAATTTCTATGGCGAGATCTTGATATTTGTTGAGCTTTTCGGATATGGTGGTTTGAATATTGTGTGGGGGCAAAAAAAGGGCGTGTTCTCAGTCCGCCTGGCTAGCTACCACGAACGCATAATATGTATATCCGAAAAGCTGAGGGTACACTCCTGGCATATTGCAGAAAGCCGCTCGGTGATGTTGAGTTTCTCTAGTCTCTAGTCTTATCCTATTTGCACGTCGAAATATGCTTTGATACTGCCGAATACTCAAACGCAATTCAATTGTAAGTCGCCGTTAAGTCTAATGCTGTCTCTGTCACTTTAAACTGTTTTGTAGCGACAGAAACACTTATAAGAACGTCTTAAAGTTAAGTAACGTTTGAGTATTTGGGCATTAATCTTATATATAAAATTCTCGTGTCACAATGTTAGTTACCATACTCCTCCGAAACGGCTTCACCGATTTTTATGAAATTTTATATGCATATTCAGTAGGTCTGAGAATCGGCTACTATCTTTTTTTTTTAAGTTTTAGGTAGGTAGGGTAGGGTAGGGTAGGTAGGTAGGTAGGTAGGTAGGTAAGGCGGGGTAGGGTAGGGTACACATACACGGTCAACATGCTCACGCTCCGGTAATTGATGATTTATTTTATTCTATGGTTGCACCAAAGACGATGTTCAATAAATTAATGTTTAAACAATAGAGCAGCTGACCTCAGCGAGCTTTTGTGCAAAGATCTGAAAATAAGTTTTGTATACCTAAAATTTTTCATCCCATAAGTATAGAATGGAACATTGTTTCATCTTTAATTTTAAAATAGGTCACTAAAGGCTTTCCTACTCAAAGGCTTAGTGACCTGTACCTAACTAAAAGGTGTAAGTATTTATACTACGAACACCTGCGTCACTACGACCTTTCTCTTAATACGACAACACGTAGATAACTAAGTTATTTCTACGTCTGTTACCATTTGAGACGCAATTTTCTTCACTAGAAAGAAAAATTGCGGAGCGTGCATACAATTTCAAATAGCCCTGTGTCGCTCGGTTTACGCGAGGACATGAAAAATCGTAACATTCTCCCAACACGTTTGCTGCGGACAGTTATTACTTGTTTTCTGCAACTTACGAAGACTGATGCAAGAAAATATATCACACTTTCTTGTTTACTTTTTCATGTATTGAAAAGGGCGGAATTTATACGACGTAGGCTAAGATTATAGTTTTATGCAGCAAGTTTTATGTAGAAAAAGCTCGATACTTCATCGTTGCATGACGCGCTGCGCATCCGGAGTTGTCGCGCGAATGATCTCACGCTATCCGACACCCTTGTGTGGTCCACAGGAGTACACTGTAAACTTTGCATATGCATATAGCTATATAGCTAGGTAGCTGAGTAGCTCAGTATCAATGGAGCTGCGGTTTCCTGTCTAGTAACCTGCTTTAACTTAGCGGACTATTCAATGAGACGGCTTTCATTACTCGTGTGTAGCTAACTTTGATAACGCTGGAGCTAGCACCGACAGAAACGTATAGCGAGTCCATTTATTCGATCCGTTTTATCTTATGCGGTTTTATTCTCCTAAAATAGACTAGAGAACTCAGATCAAAAGTTTATCGATCCCTATGTCATTTTCGAGTATATTTTGATGATGTTGCTAGAATTAATTGAAACATTAAACAGTTTAAGCTGATAAGCAAACGGCAGTTGTTTGCGATGGCAAAGTTTGAAACTTTGTTTGATTTGGGGCTTTTGCCAAGGATGTTCAACATGAAAATTTGATTATTAATAACATTTACCACTTCAGTGGTATGGAAATTCGGAAAACTGCGGGGTGGTGCTTCAGGATAAAAATTATATTCTGTAACAATTCTATTAAAGCTTTGACAGGTTTAATAGAATAATTACAGAATTAGGTACCTACCTATAAACTATAACAAACCCACTGGCTGTTTTTAGTTAAGAAAAAGGGTTTGTCATGCCAAGGGCCTATTCTAGGTTGAGATATAAAAACTGCTTTTCGTTTATTTTGCCTTTTGATATCGGTTACAGACGAATTCCCATGAGCGTTTGAAAGAAATACAGGATAGGAAATGTCATCTGGATTCGTGAAAACATTTTTCAAATAACATGAAAGAAAATTACCAATTTGTAGCAATATCCGCCAGGACGGATCGTAGCAGAGTCTACGACATTAGGAACGTAGCTGTTTCGCAGCGGGTAAACCCGTATTCCGTCTATTATTTGACAGGGACGGTTTTCTGTTCGATATCAAGAATGGAATACTGAAAAATCGGCTGTTTTTTAAAACACAAGTTTTAATAGAAGTCGCTTTCTTCCTTTTAAGGTTAAGAACCATCGAAAAGCAAGTCTTCACTGTTCTTTTATTTGTCCGACATTATGCTATAATCTCATTTTCTTTTCCAGTCAACGCAGTCGTTCGTACGAATCGGACGATCATGAGAGGGGGGCGTGCGAATGGTGCGAGTATGCGCTCGTCATCACCCTTGCCACCATCCTGCTGATCGGCGTGTCGGCCCTCACCGTGTTCTGGGTGTTCTACTATCGCGAAGGATATGCCTGGGCCGATGATCTGCCCGACAAGCAGTTCAACCTCCATCCTACGCTTATGGTGGCCGGATTTATCACGTTCAGTGGATTCTGTAAGTACCTATTAGCTTAGCTCTTACTTTATTTCGTACATTACGGATATTAACAAGGCAAAACGTTGTTAATTTTGTTTTTATGGAGTCTTTATCCTCATTTGTTGCCCTCCGAAATCATAAATCGCAATAAAGATTGCCAAAATGATAGGCAAAATTTTAGTATTTGGAAACGATATACTGCTGGAAGGTTTCACAGACACATTTTTCTGAGACGAGACGGAAGAAAAGATATGGCTCCGGGCGCATTTTACCGATAAAACGATACAAAAGTATAGAGCCGATGATATTACAGTATGCTCGGTATTGAAAATATCAGTTCCTCGGCGTCGCCGTATTGTTGGCTGCTCGACTTCAATATGCAGATAGACCAACAATATCTCCTTTTATAAAAGATCTCGTTATTAACAGAAAACCAAAGGATCGTAGCAAGTGACATGTTGCTATGATAGGTTTTCTTTGGGAGTATTATGTTTGTTTAAAAGAAAATCATTACAGCAAGTCTGCTAAATTGAACAGACATAACACATTGCCATAATAAAAAGCAAAGCGTAGAACATTGCCTCTAATCATCCTGATTACTGGCACTGATTCTGATATTCATCTCGTAATGACCATTAACTACATCCACAGGATGAATTGGCCGAATTGTCGAGAATCAGTCATGAATTCAACACCTCAGGCCAAGTTCTTGTTGTTTGAAAAATATATCCAAGTTCACCTCGTTCTATATTCACTGTCACGCTACGCGTATGTTCTACGCGTCCATTGTACCATTATCATCCCACAATCGTTAAGTCAAACGGGCAGATGTATTAGGGATCGAAATATCTTGCATTGCTAAGAGCAGTAAGGACGACCCACAGCTACCGAAAAGTCCTTGAGTCGTATTTAACAGTATACATGTTGAGATACGAGTAATCTAGCTTAATCTTTAATGGCAACTATAAGCTACTATGTACAGTTCCTTCTTTCAACGACCTAAACCATGTTCTCCACAGCTGTGCTACTGTACCGCATCTGCCGCTGCTTCAGGCGCATCTATGTCAAGCTGCTGCACGCCATCTTCCACGCCCTGGCGTTCCCCTGCATCGTCATCGGATTCCTGGCCGTACTGGACTACCACAACAAGAAGGGCATCAACAATTTCTACTCGCTACACAGCTGGATCGGCTTCGTTGCTATGGGACTGTTTGGAATACAGGTAATTACTGTCTTCTATTCTTAATCCTCAAATCTTATCTCGGTTGAGAAATGGTATTTGTTGATCATACAATTTCTCGGCGTGTTAAATAATTTTCTGTGACTTTAAAATTAATTTGGAGCTGATATCGACAAGTATTACTCGCAAAACGAGCATGAAGATAGTGCTTAAGTGAGGCACAAGGACAGATAAGCAACCGGCTCGTTAGGGACGTTAACAGCAGGATGCGATAAGCTAATTGCGGATCAAATGCTTGTCTAAATTAATTAGTTCAGCTGCATCAAAAGCTTTTTGAGAGCTCTCCAATTACGCAGAATGGTTTTTGTAGACCATGACGTGAGGCTTGTGGTCACGTTTTGAGATAATTTAACGTTAAAGACACTCTAGTCGGTCATTCTTCCATACAAACGCAGTATGGTGATTAGGTACTCGTCTGTTTGACAGTGTACATTCAAACATTCAAAACTAAAAATAATATCGTTTTATCTCACCATTATCTAGTCCTGTATAATAACTTTATTTCCAAAAAGCAAAGTACAGTACAATTAGTATGCGCAGCATTTACAACGTCGAACTTACAAGTGCACAGAGATTTGATCAATGACCCCCATGCTACGTGGGACCTGTGTTACAGAGGCCAAAAATGTTGTGTTGTGTTAAATGAAAGCAGAATTTGGAAATAAATAATGGTTAGGAAGTTATGAGCGTCAAAACATCCATATTTCTTTTCTACTTGCTACTAATTTGAACTCATTTTTGGGCGTATATAAATAGATAGATTATGTAGTGTGAAAATGGCAAAATTGAAATCGTACAGGCATAGATAATTTATTCAAAAGTTCAAATAATTTTATTTCGAGTTGATATATTCAGTAGTTTTGTCATTATATCAATACGCCCAAAGGTCTGTTCATAAAATGAAATTGCGCATGTGTGCGTCATTAGCGTTGGTATACTATATGGGAGTGTGTATCCGAGCGCGCACTAGCTTCTTACTGCTCATCACAATGTCTGTCCCTTTCGCACACGATGTTGGATGAAATAGCATGCATTTTCACCACGCCCACGAACGAGTTCGAGCGGTCGACTAGCTTCACCTTAAGGGACAAATTATGGTAGCGATTTCAATATTTATTTTGAGATAGAATACTTTACGTACCTATCTTAAATATCAAATTCAGCGATAGGTAGGTTTGCATAGACACATGCGACATTAGACAAATGGGTATCATATTCAGACCCTTTTAGAAGATGCCTATATTTCAATATCATATTAAAAAGGGACCTGGCCCGCTATTGAACTTGAGAATCAATAAAATACATAATTTAAAGGGACGCAGACGATGTTGTCAATAAATAACGATGCCCGTAGCCGTATCGTGTAGCTCCTATCATTATCTAGAGACAGCTTATTGACGGACATAATACATCAGGACAATCCTATCTTAATAGTCATAGATATTATAGTTTAATTGTTAAATAGACATCTCCTGTGTGTCCTGGTAACTGAACATTAAAGGAACTAATAGATGCTACGCTCTACAATATACGCAGCTAGCATATGAGCTGAAACAATTTGTTGTGAGGATAGAAAACATCACATCTAACGAATTTTCTTAATACTTTCCACAGTACGCTGTCGGCTTCTTCAGCTTCTTGCTGTTGTTGATCTGCAATAAGGGAACTGCTGGCTTCCGTGCCTCCTTGGTGCCTGTCCACGCAGCCTTCGGAATCCTAACCTTCGTACTTGGGGTCTGCGCCTGCCTCACTGGACTTACTGAGAAGGCAATCTTCAGCCTCGGGTATGTAGAAAGTCTCTTAATGGACAGAAATCTCGGCATGTTTCTTTGCTTCGTTCATATTAATTTTGGCACTCGTAGTCGATTATACAGCGTGTTACGGAAAGGGTATATCCATACAAACGGGGTGAAGAGCGTATCTGGTTCAGAATCTCTGTACAAAGTTTCAGCTCAAAAGCACTAACTAGAAAATGCTTAATATTTTATTTTATTTCGATAGTTTATTAAATTTAAATTATAACAAACGTGTTCTTGTGTGATTGTGAATGATTCTTAACTTTTTATTTATGTTGATATAGGTATTAAAAAATATTGCCCTGTAGTTTGTTATCACCAAAAGAATCCGTGCCTTTGATATGTATATACCCTTTCCGTAACACGCTGTAGAGCAAACTTTTGGATTTTACTTGAAACCAGTTTAAAATTGGCTTTTGTGGCATCAAAGCTCACCAAAGCGGAGGCAAAGATGAAGGGTATCATCACAGCCCATACACTAAAGTAGTTACACTGTGGTAGCAAAATCCACGTTCTACACCGTGGCATTTTAGTCGTCTTACAAAGACAGCCCACTTCATGTATCCAATGACTACTAATCATTCACGTAAAAAAAAAATTTTTTTTTTGGACATTTGAATTTTTTATTTTTATTAATTATGACGCATGACATAGTTTAAAACACCCTGTTACGAGTGCAGTCCGAGCCTTGTGTTACAAGCGCGCCGCGGAATGGAGCGGCGACATCTTTATCAGAGTTCATTCACCCTAACGCAAAAATGTGTTTCTTACTATTGCAACTTAAACTTAATCTAAATCCATTTTGCGGCGCCTTTGTATCACAAGGCTCGGACTGCACTCGTAACAGGGTGTTTTAAACTATGTCATGCGTAATATTTTTTTTTAAAAATATTATTAAAAATTAAATGTTCAAAAAAAACATTTTTTTTTACATGAATGATTAGTAGTCATTGGAGACATGAAGTGGGCTGTCTTTGTAAGACGACTAAAATGCCACGGTGTATAAATCCCATCACTCCAAGCACTGCACTATCAACTTGTGTATGTACGCTGCACGTGTGCTCGTTGTCATTACAGCATGTTATAGTCCTAGAACTGTCTTTTGTATCAGTATTATGTTCTGTTTTGTTTGTCTTGTGTTGTGTCAGTTGCTTGTAAGTGTCCGTATTCACAGCGCGGAGAGGTACAGCGGCATGGTCGACGAGGGAATTATCATCAACGCCATTGGAGTCGCCTGCATCGCCATATTGGCAGTGGTCATGTATATCTTGTCGAGAAACAAGTTCCGCACGCCGGAGTCCCGCGGACAACATATAAGGGCCTCTGTAGATCTCTAGATTTAGACCACTATTTATTACAAATTTAGATATCAGAGCCAATGATTATTTAGAATAGTAGTTATAAAATGCGATTTAAAATTAGTTTAGCCATGTAAAAACTTATTTAATGTTATGTTAGTTTGATTATTGGTTCTGATATCTAAAAATCTAAAATTTTACATACAAATACACAGTACATAGAAACATAAATAATTGTTGTTTTTAATGAATTTGCAACTTACATTTTTATAGTTTTTCATATAAATATGTAAATAAGTGCAATTGGCTGCTAAGATAAGTGAGACAAATATATTTTTGATAGCATCATAAGTTGAAGAGACCTCCTATTTCGAGCTTAAATACCTTGCTACATTATTAGAGGTACACATACAAAGTATTTTAAAGAAGAGATTTTTTATCAATTTACACAGATTACAGAAACGAGGCTTTATTGTATCAGCTTTGATCTGTATCAGATCAAAATAACTTAGGCATTAGGTAATTTTAGCAAATGTAGAATTACTATAAAAAATAGGAATTAAATGACTCCATAATTTAAGAATCAACACTGTATTTTTATTGCATTAAAATAAATATAAGTTACTCATGGACTTTTTTTTTATTGAATACACTTAGGTAGTTTTATAATTTATATTATTTTTGTGAGATACATTTATGTTTATTCATATTTACGGTTATTTCGGGTTTGACCAATTAGTTACTAACTCGAACGGAGCTATAACTCCTCCATTCCAGTTCGAAACTTGTCTGAAAAATTCGGAAGAAAAACATGACTAAGACGGTAAATATGAATAAACAGGTGGTTTTATGTTATGTAAGCATTTCGCTTGGTATGCTTGTTGGAGTGCCTGCATCTATGTTTATGCTTGTGGTTTTGCACCATTATTCCGCTTTACTTGCACTTAAATTTTATGCAACAAATATGTGGTAAATGTTACATAAAAGTTGTTATTCAATATCTGTTTAAATTGAATTACAATAGCCGTTATCCACTATCTACCTATGCTTTATTCTAATAACGGGAAGTAGATACTTATTGGTTCTAGTTAAAGCCCTCTCTCTTTAAAAAAAAAGCACAGTTTTTATATTTCTGATTATTTACTGTCCTAGTTTCCGGTACTTAATGTTATAAATACGGATCTTAATTTATTAGACATGGTCAAATTAATACACTAACCGAACAAAAATATATTTAACCCTCGGCTACTAGTCACCGTAGCACCAACTCCAAATTCGTTTATGTATTTAATCCCCTTTAACTCCATCATATCAACGATAAGGTAAGTTGATCTTTGGGGTTCAGGGAGTAAACTACCATCAACTCCCACGGCATGATCTTTAATTTGGCGATATTGTATAATAGGCCTAATTCGAGTCAATTATTTAGCGTTGGCACTCATATTAATTTTAGAGCGCCATCGTCGAATAAAATCTATCTTCTTATTGTCTGATTCCTAAAGTATAATAACCGATGGTAATCTCAACGTTTTTTAAATATCTAGGTAACCCATTTCTTTTTCTGGAGTTCATTTCATTTCGCTCTTCAACCATGAAAAATACTCTTAAGTTTCGATAAGGGCGTAGACACAGCCGGTAAAGACTTCAGGAATCAGGCAAGTCCTAACAATTCTGTATCCGTGTACATTTCCAACCAACTAACCCGGGGCATGCGGTGTACAGGAGCGAGGTATACGCGACGCTGAACAACGAGGCCATCGTGATCAACGCTATCGGGATGTCAGTGGTGGCGGTGGCCATCTTGGTGCTGTACACCGTGCGCGGCACCGGCGGGTACCGCCTGCGCAAAGTGGCCGCGCAGCACCCCAGCTAAGCACCAGGAAGAGATGTAGACGTAATCCACAGCAGTTTGGTGACAAATTCTTAAATTGATGAGTGTGTGTGTCAGCGATATCAACAACTAGACCGCTTTTTTGACATGAACTGTCAAATACTTGAGATAAATTTGGCTTGACATACGAGGTGCTGACATCACACCTAAGTGAAGTAAGTATTTTGTGCGGAATGACGTGTCTAGTTGTTGATATCGTAATGAGGACTGTCCGACAACAGCAATGAAATAAGCAATAATAACAATATTATTATTGCCACAATTTTATATCGACAAAGCAATAACATTCACATTATAATTTAGCATTTTGGCTGCAAATTAAATTATTATTTCCACGCTTGACCGTCGGACAGGCCTCCAGTCGTAAGACATGCAGTACCTATGATGTAAGAACAAAACGATTGGAATTCATCACACTCTTCAATTTTTCACGGACAGCAAATATTTTCAGGGTCCTTTCTGGAAAGATTCGACACATCAATTAAGTTCGACGAGTATATCGACATTTGTGCGTAACTCAATGAAAACGAAAATCTAGTTTGAAAAAAAAAAAAAAGATCTGTTGTGAAGGGAAAATTAAAATATTAGAAGCTATAGTATCTTTGTGGATTGAGATTGATACATCGGTTTGTCACCAAACAATTTTCTACCATTTTTAAACAGTTTGTAAGTTCGTTTTTATGCTCGACGCGAAAGAACACCATGACTATGGACTAGTAGTATAACATAAGCATAAAATCGAATAATAAAATAATTCTTCCAATTTCCTTAAGTATAGACAATTTTGCGCAATAAAAGACAAATATCTATTTATTCTGAAACACGGTCTTATTGTGTTATGTGAAGTTTATATTCGACTAATTCAATTAAAGAGTATAATTATTTAGCTCAATTTGTTAACTTTAGGTTTACAAATTCTATCGTGGTGACATTATTTATGATTGTTCTTGGGGTTGTGCGTTGTTCCATTTTTTAAATCTTTAGATGAAAAATATGGGTGAGTTGATTCCGTCTTAGTCAAAATTAATTCGACTGATATTGGAACTGAAGTGTTTATTTCATTTCTTTGCTAATGTAAACAACATTGTATAAGTACCTAGCTATTATATGCTAATAATGGAAGCAGTAAACGAACTTTAGTAATGTAACATTAATGCAATGTATGTGGAGGATTTTGTATTCTCCTATGATGATGAAATGTATCGAATAAGCCGGAAATTGATTCGTATTCTTTCCAACTTTGTACTCGCTGTTCTGTGGTGAAATTATATTATTAGCGACTAGCGTTAGGACAGTACTTGCAGTGTAAGCTAACTATGGAATGAAACCAAGTATGTAACGGATTGTCTAAACATAATCAGTACCAAAAATAAAATACCCATATAAATCTATTGTTTTTAAATGAAAAAGTCAGATGCCATACACATGATACATTTTGTTGGTATCAAACTAACCTACGTAGGGTTGATTAGTTAAGATATATTAGATGTAACTTGTATATAAATTTTAATCTAATTTAATGTAATGTGCGAGTGTTCGATAGTTGTAGAATGTGATGGAGTAGTTGCAAAAATACCATTAAAGTATTTATAACGTATCAGTAAAACATACGTACATATATCAAAATTTTAAACAGAAAACAATACAAAATGTTAAATATATGTAACTTGATTGGAGTTCACCGTATTTTTGGAGTTCTTATTAGAATTTCGAAAACATCTTTCTCGTTTATACATATTTATAAATAAAAGATACAATTTCTAATAAAAACTACAAATTTTCAAATTCAAAAGCTGGACACCGTTAACATTGACATGTATAATGATAGATATTTGTATAAGACAAGTGTTCATCCAAGTTGCCAAATTCGGTGTAAAGTCAAGTGGTCATATGTTTGTTATAATCAATTATTATTGCGTATTACAAGTAGCATGTTTATCAATAATTGTAGGGTAATGCTCAACGTGTTAATTTTATACGAGGGGTACCGACGCGTTCATTTCTTTTTAAATTATATAATAAAAATATAATATAAGGATTCAATTTTATAAAATTGCATTCCATGTAAGCATTCGATGTCTTTAACATTCTTTGATGGATATACAACAGTACTAAGACTGCATTCATAAGTAGGTCCTTTTGTATTCAATTACAGGATTTGCTATAATTTTTGCAAATGATATTTACAAATTAAAATAATTCTAGTTTTTGTGGATCCCTTTCAAATGCTGGGGCCAAGTTTTTATATTATTATATGATCCCCAATTGTACAGTTGAGGCAGATTTTGTTACAGTTCTATTAGCGACAAAGTTTATTACCTATTTTACATTGAACACTATGAAGTCCGACGCTTCCTTTTATTTGACCTTTTATTTGAAAATGCACTAAGAGATTTAAATATGGTACCTGCTTATTAATGTTATAGTTAAGGATATTGTAACAATAAACAGTTTCCAGTTGTATGCATATGTTGCGAATGGTAGATAAGTTTCATACGTACTATTTCAATTGTAATTATTTTGAATATTGAAATATAATTTCGCATACTTAGTTACGTTGATTACAGTTATATTGGTTGAAATATGAATTTTATCACTGTTTTACATTTTGAAATATTTATACGGCATTCATAAGGTACATTAAATACTTGTAATAATTATGAGTTGTTTCATTTGTTCTTCCCTGTTCTTTCCACGGCTTCCCTTCACCGGCTTTCTGAATTGAGAATTTCAAGTTGAGAACTTATCAAACTCTTCTTTATTATTTATTTATTTATTTAATACTTTAAGCACAAAAGCATGTACAGAGGCGGACTTAATGCCATAGGCATTTTCTACCAGTCAACCCTTGGGTGATGCAGAGACATACAGTAGTAGGTGCAATAGCGAAAATTGAGGAATAAATATTCATTTAAATATAAAGATATACATAAACCTATTACAAACTATAAATTCAATATATAAATCTTATTATATATAAATATAAGCACAAATAAATACACATAAATATGTATACTAAAACAAATAAGACACACAATGGGAAAACATTACCGTTATGATGATACTGCCAGCTTCTTGCGAATATGCTCACGAACTTTTACTTTAAAAGATAATCGGTTGGTTGCCATCCTGATTTTCTGGGGGAGCGCATTCCACAGGGAAGATGGAGAGTCAAGAAATGAAAACAAGGTGGTCTTTGACATTACTTAAAGGAAATCCCGTTTTTTTTTTTTTTTTTGCTACATTTTGTATTTTGCAGGCTACGTTAAAGGAATCACATTCAAATTCTCAATTCAAGGACCCGCTGGGTAACACGCTATCAGTAGCAATGGGTTTCATTTTGACAGTCCAACAACATTCAATGCGTTATTTACGTTGTTGAGTAGACAATTTTCTTCAAACATATGAAGCAATGGATTAGCAATATCCTTCAAAATCATTTAGAATGCGATTGATAGTGTTACCCAATTAAGAGCCTATACTACCTCAAATGGCTTAGTATGATCCTCTGTTATGTCGAAAATACTGCAGCATTAATTTTGAAATAAATATGTATACGGTAAAGTTGAGTATTAATGTTAAGTGCTACGTTTGACGAAAACACGATTCCATAAAATTTTCTCTTTAGAAAAAAATTCCAAAGTTACCTCCAAACCGAACAATACACCGCTGGTATTAAAAAAATACTTCAAATTAGATTATGAAACTTTGCATATTAACTGAACTAACTATAAAGCAGGTCTATGTATATATATATTTTTTTAATGACCATTATTTTCACCGTAATAAGAAATTACCTAAACTATTGGCGCCTTGGAGTCTTTTCCCTGCCGCCCTGTCTCGCTTGCTCGCGTGACCGGGAGAATTAGTGTGCGAGCGAGATAAAGATTGAGGTGGCGCTGAGGTAGTATAGACTCTTAAGGTGCTAGTCTTTGAGTTTGAGTTAAATTTTTATTAATAGGTAACTAGGAAAGAGGCAACAGAAGAGGTCATGAGGTGGGAAGAGGCTGCCTAGCCTTTTTTAAAATTGCATTTTTTTTTTTGCTGGGTTCGGCGTTCAGTCTATCCGGATGCTTGCTGGTATTTTACATGGACAACTGCCTATCTGACCTCCACAACCTTGTTAGGTACTGGGTTATACGATACCTCTTGATAAGACCGACGCGACGCAGCAACTGTCAAAGATTTACAAATGACAGCCGGGACAGACAGCTTAACGTGCTTTCCGGGGCACGGAGGGGTCTCGATTTGTAATGGATGGCTTGGATGGTCACCCATCCACGGTTCGACCTCGGTAAGCGTAGCTTAACCTTCGACCGATCCGTGCGACTGTTATTATTTAGCCACGGTACTAGGGATGAGGCAAGTATTATAAGTTAATAATCAAGAAGATCTGCTTGGACAACCTGAACCTTGTGTTCACGTTGGAAGGTGACCTGCATAATTCCCATACCAAAAGGGGGAGACGAATATTTTAGACTGGTGGCGATTCTGTTGACTCCAGCGAAGGTGTTTGAGTCGGCCATTCAGCGAGATGGCCAGGAGCGTCTCCGTCAGGATGAACGGTCACTAGACGTATTTAACGTTGAATTGATGCCCAAGAATTGCTTCCCTATTGCTTCTATTTGCTTCCTATTCTCAAACAATTGCTTCCGTCCTATACAAGAAAAAAAATAAAAATAATAATAATAAGTGTGACCGTTCATTCTGATGTCAGGACGGCCGGTCACCGAGTCGTAGTGTCCCTAATAAATAGAATTATTGAAATTCACGATGGCCATTAATTACTTCCCGTTTGCTTCTCTCAATGTTTTTACAACGATAATTCTGTAACAATCACGGCAATAAATATATCGACAAAAGTGTTAACAATATTTTTAGTGCCTGACAAAAAAGTACAGCAAAACTCTTATTTAACATTGCAGTTATGCTTGAGTAGGCGTTAAATCTATCGTATTGTACCGGTGGCCGGTGGCCTACAGTCTCAAGTGTAGGCCACCGGCCTATCATATCGTATTAAGTGACAAAAATTCATACAAATGTATCACATTTAAAGATCATATTTAAATTCTAAAGGGAGTATCTAATGCAGGTTTATAACAATAAAGAGTAGAAAAAAAAAAACGTATGTGACGTTAAATACGCCTAGTGACCGTTCATCCTGACGGAGACCCAGGAGCAAGTAGCATCGCAACTGTCAAACGTCCAACATGGCTTCCGACAAGCGCGGAGTACGACCAGCAATCTATTGAATGCCATGACGTACTTAGTGCCTCATATTGATGCAGGGATGCAGGTGGACGCCGCCTACTTTGATTTTAAGAAGGCGTTTGACCTGGTGGATAACGATGTCTTGTTATCAAAGTTAGCAAAAGAAGGCTGCACACCTAAATTGCTCCAATTCTTTGCGAGCTATATGAGGGACAGGAAACAGTATGTACAATTGATTTTATTTATTTTCAAGCTACATCGGATGAAAACTCAAGCGATACTTACTGTTGGGTATTTAATCAGTGTTATAGATAAATGCGGGTGGTGAAATTACCTTTTACTCTTGCGGGATGCTTACGTGATTCGCGTTTGAAGATAACTAGCGTTCGTCGTAAAGGAAGGGAAAGATTATAGGACTGACCTGGTAACCACACGCTGCACCTGGGCTCAGAATCCTCTTCGTCCTAAACACTGCACTTCACTCACAGCTTACGCTCGCACAAAAGTCAATAGTTCGAGTATATTATTCTTAATTCTTTCTGTCGGTTATACGAGTATAAACCTCTAGAATAGCATAGGGAGCGCTCACGTAAAATATATAGGAAATGATCAAGGAAAATAATGATCACTCATCATATCCATATCATTATTTTCCTTGATCATTTCCTATATAAAAAAAAAAAAGTTTCTTTTTATGAAAAAAAAAAAATAATGCTTAAGATCGCTTAAGCATTTTTTTTTAAATAAAATAATGAATTCGCGTAGGAGGCTTTTGACTAGAACAGTCATATTAATTACTAGCTTTTGCTCGCAGCTCCGCCCGCGTAGATGTCGGTTATCGCGTAAAAAAGTAGCCTATGTCCTTCTGCATATCCCAGGCTATATCTCTGCCAAATTTCATGATGATCGGTTCAGCGGTTTAGGCGTGAAAACGTAACATACAGACGGACACACAGACAGACAGAGTTACTTTCACATTTATAATATTAGTATGGATGTTATATTTTTGGCGTCAACACTTACATTTTTTTTTTTTTTATACTTAAACATAAATAGAGAGGATTCGTATTTTTTAATCTGACATTGCTGTCTAAAGAATGAACATCAAAGACGATTGAACATCATTTATTTATGTATATTGACAACCTTCCTTCTAAATATTAATAATAAAGAGCGTTCAATAAGAATAAATACTTATTAGACATAATTAATTCGCGCAAAAAAGCTAATGAGACAACATCATGACATTTAATTTTTTTTACTGACTAGACAATGTTACACAATCAAATAAAAAAAGCGATTTAGCTGCCATGAGTTTTTTGATCATGTAACACACACCACCAATGTTGCCAAGAATTATTTTAATATTTTTGATGACATTTAAAAAGTTAATTATAATAATCAGTAGAACATTCAATGAAAAGACTTGCACATATTATTCTTATGAGATGTCACGTTTTCGTTACTAACAATGGTGTTTCATGATACATTTTTACCGTAATGCATTTGGTTTAGACATAGTGTAAGTTTTTATATAATTAGAAAATACTCAGCTATGAGATAAATATTGTGGAATGTACGAAATCTACTTTGTACCTTAAACCATAAAAATAATATGCACAGATGTTATGACATCGCTGATTTACATAAGATCAGCACGAATAATAATCAGAATCTAATAAAATTTGGCTTCGATTTGAGCAGTTTTCAACCGAAACGATAATAAGCTCATATTATATCAGATACTAAATTTAATTTAGGCCAACATCATAATATAGTTCAAAGTTTATTTAATAACTTCCCAATAGAAATAGATAATACGGTAAATCTTATATAATTAACATTTTTAACATTTCCAATTATTTTTTTATGACAAAAGAAATCTATTTTCGAAAAATTACAATAGATTATGAAAATTAATATATTTTATAATGCACTTATAATACGTTCTACATAATATTATTTGTAATAGTTTTTAGTACGGACACCCTGAAATGTTGGTCGACGTTGAAACTCATTTAACAAGATAGAATACTTAAAAATTTATAATAATAGGCATATAGATGGCAGAAAATAGTATGAATTATTTTGTACTCCGAATAATAAGTACTGTTCCTAATTCGTTGGCGAAGATAAAGAAATGGTATTTATTTTTTTATTTTTTTCTTGATCTGGTCACATCTTAATTCTATTCGTGCAAGAGGTGTGACATACAGTTTGAAGACATATAAAACTATATTCTAGTTAGAAATTAGTTCTGGCTGCCTTATAATGTACGGAATTTGTTATTTTCATATTATAAGAATGTTAGCCCAAAATATATATTGGACCGGGAGAGTGAATATTCTGAATTTAACATCTACAATATAATCAACATCTTATTTACCAGTATATTTAATTTAACATCATTTTTATATCATTCACGATTGTTGACTAGAAAAATATTGCTCTTTTTTATAAGTACGAACGCATGTAATGCAAGTAGGTTTCTAATGTTAGATTTAGGCCTGATCTGAACTATACTCCATTTACTATAGCATTAGACAAATAACGGCTAAATAACGACAGTTATTGTGTAATATTGTTGAAATAACAGCACTTTAGAGTAATTTTTTTAATGTAAATGGTAAATAGATTTCAGTGCTTTGTATTTATCGTGAAATAACGGAGTTTATTAAAAGTTTACATCAAAATAACGAAAGGTTGGGAACAGTTATTTGTCTAACGTTATAATAAATGGAGTATAGTCGGTGACAAACTACAATGATTATTTAATCAAACCCTATTTGAATTTTATTGAAAATATATGTTGTTGTTCAAAGATAAATTGTGCCAGTTAAATTTTGTTATGGTAAAAATATATTTTATACTTTTAAATATTAATATTAAAAAAATACATATTATATGAAAAAAAAAAATACTTAAATTAAAATAAGGAGGTTCATCGCATAAACTTAATATTTACTTTAAATACATGGAAATGCACTCATTCCTAGAGAGTAATAGAATAAAAGAGCATACATCACAAAAGCCTTGGCACAATCCATAATTGTTGGTAATCAATTAATTACATTTTAATAATATCATCTGGCATCTAGCGACAAACACAACACAATAATAATATTAGAAATAGGAATTAATAAATCAAGTATACATTGAAATTTTCACACACATTAGGCCGGTACATTGCTCACGAATGCTTCAAGTAGCGGAATGTAAAAATAAATATACACATACTTTTGGATCGGACATACTTTAAAGCATTTTTAATTGACTGTTAAATGAGCGTTATGAACTAGGAATTCAACTATCTTTGGTGATAAATGGCAATACTACGTCATACTTGAAATAACCTTGCATTTCATTTAAACAATAGCTGTTAGTTTTTTATTTCATAACTTCTTACAAGAAATTTTAATATTATTATTTCTTTAATTTATAAGATTGAATTGAGTAAATAGTGAATTATGATATCATGCTTTCATATTTTTTCTTTTTCTTTCTATATGGCCAGAGCTTTATATAGCAAGTTCAAAATCTCACCAAGAATATTTTGTGTATTAAAATAAATTGCTTATACTCCAAGTTAAATACTGTGTAACGTTATGACACGTCAAATAGTACACAAAATAACGCATAAATGCAGTGTAAATACTGTGTATGTTGAAATATTTCATTAAAATATTATACTTTACCTCAAAGTATAATATTTTAATTAAAGATTTTTCCTAATCTAAGACAATTATAAAATTTAAATTACTTTGACAATTAATATCCAACAAGTATAAGAATTCAAAGATTTTTTTAAATATTTTCTATTATCTATTGCATTGTTTCGTTATGTGCAAATATAATTGCCATGCAAAACATATTCTAATTGTGCAACATTTTAAAACTACAAGATACTAATAAGGAGGAATAAAACATTTGCAAAGCAAGTTAAAATTCACTTAGTGATTTCTAAGTGACATTCACATGAATATTTTTACGTATATATATTTTGATTTGAATCTCTTAAATACCACTCGACACCGTTAAAATGATATATTTTTTTTCGTAATTGTTTCTCCACATGTAAATATCAATATACAAAGAATACTTTAAAACTTGTTGGTTGAAAAGGGTTTAATACACCTAGAACATATGAGGCTGTCAGCGCAAAAGCGGCCTAACCCTCAATTTTTCATAATCTGACTTATCTACGAATAATTATTTAAAACATACTAAAATTTAATGCAAAACCGGCCTATCACTTGTTTAACCAATCGTCAACAGATGGCGTTGCCAAAGTTCTTCTTGCAATTTATTATTTTTCTTTGATAATAATGCAAAAGTAGCCTAAACCGCTTAGGCCACTTTAATTGAGGGTTAGGCCGCTTTTGCGCTGACAGCCTCATATATAGATCGTTATTCATGAGCCTTACGTGTCATGAAGATATTAAAAGCCAGCCATTTTTCGCTATCATGTTCCGCTCAAGTGCATAGAACCCATAACTTTATAATGTCAACAATAATGGTATTCTAAACGACAAGCACTGCAATGATCAATAATTTCTATACGCAACAGTAATACCACGAATCTTTTATACCAAGTAACAGCCAATCCAAGCGTCTCCCAAAAGGTAGTTCACATCTGAACAAACTTTAATTTGTAAACCGAGACTCTATTTTACATAAGGTTGCCAGACCTTTAATTCAACCTCTTTTGTTCCAAAATTGATCATAAACAAATAAAATAACAAGTTCACTTGAAAAAGAGGTTGCAAAATAACTAAAGCACGAATTTCTATAACCATCGACTTGTCGAATATATCTCTTAGGATCTGACAACCTGTAACCATCAAAGCCAGATGTTACCTTCAGGTCTTAAGGTTTGAAGTATTGGGGGAACTCGTTGGAGACGGCTCGCACGAGGGTCTGGTCTTCGCGGCTGCACTCTCCCTCCTCACAGAAGATGCGCGCGAAGCATCGGAGCAGGTCGTCGCGGCGATGAACGTGGGAGCCGTAGTCTGTGTTGCGGATTATGCCTTGGAGGATCCGCAGGTATTGTAGACGCCGCTGTGGAAGCAGATGTAGGTTTTATTGTGCGTGGGAGAAATATGAAGCATCTCTAAGAACGCTATCGGTATGAATGTACGGCGAATAATTTAGTGTTCAAACTGAGTGCGGCGTTCGGGATAAACACAGGGGGTTTATTTAAAAACGTTGCTTAAAGTTAAGTGACGTTCAAACGTCAAAAATGTATGGTTAGCAACGTTTACAAATAAACCCCATGCAATCCCTCGCGAGTGTCCTGAGTGGCGCGGCGCGGGGAGGGTGCTCGTTTGCGGTGAGCAGAGCGTCGAGGGTGGCGTGCATGCAGGGAGTTTTCTACGCAAACACAAACTGGTTTGAACCAGTTTGTGTTTGCGTAGAAAACTCCCCACACAGCCTTCTTTGTTTAACACATTGACTGCCACCGCGGTCACCGGTGACGGCTAACAATAGTTTTTCTATTGTGTCTGTTGTCTGGCAGTCAAAGCCTTAATTATCTAGTTATAAAAATATTTCAATCACACATTTTCTTCTAAATACAATATATATCAATAATACTCGTATTGTTCGACCCCGACGCCATGATGAAAAATGTGACTGGCTCACACAAATGCTAAGCGTGCACTAAGGCCACTCGGCGAACGCTAAACGCTAAACGTCCCGCCGCACGTTTTTTCACTCAGGCTGTATACTTTTGGGGGACTGTCTTATTTAATTTTGACGTTCGAAAATTGCCGATTCTCAGCCTAATTTGAATAAGTGACTTTTGATTTTTTCAGCACGTCATCTTCCGCATAAGTTGTCCTGACATCGGAGAAAGAGTGAGTAAATGTATAATTTCGAGTTAAATTCAAAATCAATGAATTCAATTTTATAATTCATCAAGATTTGGGAAAATGAACTCAATGTCATACTAACAAAGTTCAAATTCCAATTCATCAAAAAAAAATTGAACCTTTTTTTTCCAATAACAGTCACTCAAAAATTAAGTTAGAATATACAGAGTGGATTTTTTTGACGGGGCGGTAAGGGTAGGTAGGTACCTTATCCGTTGCAGTTACAGAAAAACGGTTTCAGACCTTAATATTTTTTTTTTTTTGAGAATTTTGAACCCCGTTCACACATTTTGAAAAAAAAAAAAATGCACAGTCAGCAAGTAAATGGGCCATTTTCACAAAAACTTTTTTTGATTCCAATCGATCCTGTTTCTTATAAGGAACAAAAAAAAATATATCGGACCAACTGAGGTTTG
Organism: Dryobota labecula; assembly: GCA_947523025.1. Taxonomy (NCBI): domain Eukaryota; kingdom Metazoa; phylum Arthropoda; class Insecta; order Lepidoptera; family Noctuidae; genus Dryobota; species Dryobota labecula. Next base: position 10,535,847 of record OX383292.1, read on the forward strand.
AGTACTAGAAAAGTCAGAAATCGCATAAAACTTTACCCATACATTTCGTAGGAAATGAGACTCCAACATACCTACTGCCCTTAATGCCCCATCTAAAAAATCCAACCTGTATAACGCTAAAGTGTCTTAGTTGAGTGAGTGGCAATGGAATATTAGTGAAGAGTTATGGGTTAGTGGCCGCGTCCCCAGGTGACAGATCAGCTAGCTGCCTCACGATGATGTCAATGTCAAACGTGACAAAGTTTAAATTCTATCGTAACCAAAATGCACTCAAAAATAAGCTTAAGACTACATAACGCTTAAGTAGATAGTTGAGTAAGTGGCAATGGAATGTTAGTTCAAGTATATAACTGTACAAGGATCCTTTGGCGCATGGCAAAAATCTGAACTAACTCCATCTTGCTTTTCAATACATTTGCACAAATGTTTACCAACGACGCCTTTATGTCAACGTCACTCGGGCGACAAAAAATCCTTGCCGCAGTGTATCTTAATTACCGCGTCTCCAGGTGAAAGATCAGCCAGCTGCCTCACAATGATATCAATGGCGACCTTGACGTCGTTGGTGTAGAAGTGCTCGGCCGTCTTCTTGCGACTGAACACATCAATCACTAGCTTTAGAACCGCGTGCGCCGGCGCAGGCTCGTGGTCGAAGATATGGACCGGGTCCTCTGTAAAGTATGAATTTTAACGTATTTAAATTGTCTATGGGAATTTTAAAACAATGCCTATTTGCTCAAAAACGCAACGTTTTATTTATAACAGTTTCTATTTAAGGGAAAACGCGAAAACAAATCATATAGAGAATTAAGATAGTAATGCCGCTATACTACTGAACAAAAACTTTTTCCACACAACGTAAAAAATATGTGACGTTGATGAAACAATCGATAAGAAGGAAAAAGTCATGGCATGCCGAATTCTTATACGAGAACAAATCACATATACAATGTCAATATTACCTTCACGATTGAGAAGCAAAAGAGCTTTCTCACAAAACGTCTTAGCATTATCTCTGGTCTCCAATGCGTTCAGCAGTAGGTTATCAAAAGAGTCTTCGAACTGCAGGTTGTATGCGAGTACTAGAGTCAAGAACAGGTCAGGTATCTGTTCATCCACGTCTGTTTCCGGAGGGTTTTCTATCAGCTCTAGTAGGAATACTGCGAAGTCGACGCCAAGTTGTTCTGCAAAATGGAATTTATTTATTTGCTAACATGTAACATTGGTTAGTAGGCATGCATTATTATTATTATTTTAGGTTCTTTACGTTTCTTCTTATTTAAGAGAGGTTAAGCAACCTTACACACGGGTCGGACCAAGTATGTAAGGCGAAATTTAAATAGAAAAGGTGGATGATAATGTTGAAGAAGTCAGGAATTTTCGGGTGATGCGACAGGTGTTAAGGATGGTGGCTTTTAGGAGAATGTAAATTATGTGAGTAGGCATTTGTACCCTACAAATGCCTACTCACATAATTTACATTCTAGTAGATGAAAGAATAATGGGGACAATATGAACGGTTTGTGCTTTCCATTGGGTTTTAATTTCTATGGCGAGATCTTGATACTTACTGAACTTTTCGGATATGGTGGTTTGAATATTTTGTGAGTTAGGTATTGCTTATTATTATTTTAAATGTATTTATTCAAAATCTGCATTAACAATTTAAATTCTGCCAAACTGTATTACAGTTTGTCGGCAGTGGTTCTCGTCTAGTATTACAAATTTTGAAAATTAATTTGCTAAAACTAAATTATGCTAAAACCATAAAATAACATACCTACAGTCAAGATCAAAAATCTCACATTATACAAACAGGCATTTTCGCAGACGTGAGGTTTGTTACAGACATAGCTTTGGACAAAATGAGAAATAATATTTTTGCAGCATAAAAGTGCAAAGACTGGCCTGCGATATCAGCTTTGGGGGTAGCTCATTCACTAACGTTGGTCATGGTCATTCAAATATTTCATATCAAATGATTAAATATGGAATTGAATACCAACCAAAATGCGTGATGGGCAGTTTGTCCCCCATGGAGAGTACCATAGACAACAGTAGCGCAGAGTGCGACAGTCGACTGACGGCGCGCGGGTTGTCGCGCATGTCTCGCGCTATCTCCGCGGGGAGGGCAGACAGAGCAAGGGTCGCTAGTGCCGTGCGCTCCAAGCCACACATTACGCCGAACGCCTGAAATAAAGTTACATTAAATTCTCTTCTTCCTCGTGTCGATGGCGCGATAGTGTATTAGATATTGATTTTTTAGGGTCCGTAGTCAGCAAGGAACTTTTATAATTTCGCCATTTTCGTCTGTCTGTTTCTTTGTCTGTCGGTCCGCGGCTTGCATGGATATACATATATTAATTACGCCAACAATATGGTAAAATAAGGTCTGGTCTCTTTTAATGCCACCAAAACATAGGCGTGTCTCTTTACCGCTAAAAGGAGTCGTTTTAATCAAACTCCTACTTTTCGGGGTACATCTGTTCCTGTAACTGATCGGCTCGAGCTCCTAGGCATGGAGTTGACATCTGGTCTCAAATTCGGCTCCACCATCGAGTGCAAAGCTCAAACTGCGGCCAAGAAACTGGGCGTCCTAAATAGGGTGAAGCGATACTTTACGCCTGGACAGCTTTTAACCCTTTACAAAGCACAAGTCCGTTCCTGCATGGAGTATTGCAGCCATCTTTGGGATGGCTCAGCAAAGTACCAACTTGCTGCGCTTGACTCGGTGGAACGCAGAGCTAAGAGGCTCATTGGCGACGTAAAACTGGTGGATGCCAAGCTTCACAGCTTGGCTCATCGCCGCAAGGTTGCCTGCTTGTCGGTCTTCTACAGATTGTACTACGGAGAGTGTGCCCATGAACTCCACGACCTCATTCCACCGGCCCCCTTCTACCATCGGACATCTAGACGCACTGCAAGTTACCACCCCTACCTAGTTGATATTCCACCAACTCGCACTAAGCGTTTTCAAACGTCTTTTATAATGCGCGCAGCAAAGGAGTGGAACTCTCTGCCTGCGTCTGTGTTTCCGAACGCATACAACCCTAATCTATTCAAGGTGAGAGTGAACAGGCTTCTTCTGGGTAAGCTCACTCCATCGTAGACTTTGTCTCAGTCATCCAGACCTAGACTAAAGTCAAGAGCAAACTTATAGTAGAATAAAAATAAAATAAAAATTATGAAAAAAAAAAAAAATACATTTGTAGGATATCTTTTTGGGTGTGTCTCTTGCACGTAAAGCGGGGATGATATTTTGATTTCTCGTCTATCCCATGGTGTGTGAGGGGTGTCGTAGGATAGGCCGTTAAGAAAACATTTTTCGATTCAGGGATCTGTTGTTTTTAGATATGTGAAAAAATTCACGGCAATAGTATACTTGAAGTTAAAAGGAAAACTATCACAGAAAAGTAGGCTTTACAAGATAAAGAGTAATAGTCAACCAACTTACATTTACAGTTGGAATGTATGGGAGAATGTGTATTTCAACTACAATATTAAGTTTGTTCTTGGGATAAATTCGTCACAACTGCGGAATCCTTCATTGTGTGTGGTGCGCACGTAGCCGGTTTTTTTTTACATAACTGAATCATTTTGAGGCGAAAGACAACTAGGCTGTACGGTAGCCAGCACATCAAGTTAACACAAACTGACAAATTTTCTGGCTAAGTGTTCGAACTGAGTGCACGCTCGACTCGGGCGTCCGGTGGCGGGGCGGCGCGTGCGGCGTTCATGTTAAACACATACAATCCTTTCGCGAGTGTCCTGAGTGGCCGGCGAGCGGCGCGGCGAACAATCTTTTGTCGCTTGCACGCGACGAAAAACGCCCCGCCCCGTTTTTTCACTCAGGCCGCACACTAAATATTACTCAAACAGATCCCTGAATAGAAAAACGGATTTCACAAACCCGCAATCGTTTTGAACGGTCTATCCAACGATACCCCACACCATGGGATAGACGAGGAAAAAAAACTTATCCCCACTTTACGTGTAGGGGAGGTACCAAAAAATAATAACTTTTAGTACTGTCGGCGTGATTAATATGTATAACCATGCCAAATACAGCTTTCTAGTACTAAGAGTCTCTGAGCTAAGCCGCGGACAGACAGGCCGACATACAGAAGGACATGGCGAAACTATAAGGGATCCTGGTTGACTATAGAAGCCTAAAATAGAGCATTAAAAAAATACCTGCAGCAGTAGTTGTCGCAAGGGCCATCTGGTTTCCATCTGGTAGTACTGCACAAGTGTAGTCACGTACGCGTACTTGTGGCTGCTCAGCACATGCTGCGAGATGTTCACGTCAGCATTCGACTGTAAGATAAGAACATTTTATAATTATTGTTTACAACCTGAGAATTTGAATAGGTATAGAAATGGTTAGGATATTTAAGCGTTTGCCGTTGATTGGATGACTCTGTTGTGGATATTATGACAAAACTCTTTAACACTTATCCAAATCTTAAACTATACTTTAAGACATTCTTTAAAGTCGTAACTGTTTGAAAGTTCGATTATTATTTAAATCAAGAACATTAAGTTTTACTTTTAAAACATTTACTTTACTAACTACGTATATTTTGTGGATTATTAGAATTACTGTCAACTATCAAGAGAAAGTGCCCGTGTGGTGCTGGCCTTAAGGAATAGCACCACACCATTTCCTCCCGTGGGTGTCGTAAAAGGCGTCTATTAGGGACTTACTTGAGAATGGGCAGCAGCGTTTTCTATGCATTTTTACCACCATACTGCGATCGCCAACCCGCTTGCCAAGCGTGGCGATTATGGCACCCCCCCCCCCCCCATTGGGGGAGGCCTATGTCCAGATCATCCCGTCTATCGGCTGAAATGATGATGATGATGATCAAGAGAAAAAAAAATGTCGTGAGGAAAGTTTTGAGTATGAATGTAGATTGTAGATGGCTCTATGAGTAGGGGAAGACCATGACGACTAATAGAGAAGCATGGTAGAAAAATACATGGTGCACCGACCTCAAATAAATTGGGATAAAGGGCAAGAGAATGCTGAAAATCTTTAATTACGTGTCACGTTGTTTGTCCGCGATGGACTCCCTAAACTACTGAACCGATTATAAATTTGATTTGCACACCGTGTGCAGTTTGATCCAACTTGAAAGATAGGATAGCTTACATCTCCATTTATAGTCGCAATATTATTTTAATGCAAATTATTTGTCTATTATTTGACAGTCACAATTATCTGTTAGCTCCAAACGATTCTAACAGATGGCGATATCTGTTGACTGGATTGAGTAAGTATTCAATAGATGGCGCCATGTTAAAAATACAAATGTTTCATATAAGGTATAACTTAATAGCATAACCACCACGTGTTGCAGAGGCTAAGGTACTCGTATAACCTAAAAAATTATTTCACTGTTGGGAGTACGCAAAATACGCGCATTGTCGTGGAGTTGCGGACACCAGCCCGTATTACCTATTACCTATTCACTGTTGGGAAGCTACACTATCTCCGGGTGACATAGGCTATATTATATTATGCTTTGCTACTCGGGCGAAGCCGGGCGGGTCGCTAGTAATAATATATTGAGTACCATAACAGAGATCAGTTCAAGCAGTTGCGTCTGTATATCGTGCGCATCATCATGTAACGCCCAGCCTCTCTGCTGTGCGTCGTTGGCCGCCTTCGACAATGCGTTCAGTGCCGTCATCATACGCAACGCGTCTGGGGCTGCGTCGATAGCGTTCTTAGGGCATGTTATGTTACTATTTGCCTCGCGGAGAAGTGCGTCGATTATCGAACGTGCTGCCCCCCCTGGTAGGAACTCCTGAAATTTAAGAAAATAAAATAAAATTGCTGCTGGCCTATTCAATTCAATTCAATTCTTTATTGCATATCACGTGTTTTACAAGATCTTAAAATTAAAATTAAGTTCACATAGACCCTGTCGACACAACAATTTATAATATTTGGCAGATTATAAAAATCATCATTAATTAAAATTATTTTTTTTAAATTTATTTAAATAAGTAAATAAAGTTAAAGGATAAAATAAAAAAATAAAATAGAGAATAAAAAAAAAAACTGAATAAAATTATAGTCAAATACATCATGTCATTAGAATAATAATCAAAACAAAATGTCAATATAAAATTTAATCAAATTATAGTCAAATCATCATGTCATTAAAATAATAATTAAAATAATATACAATAAGAAAAACGTATACTGAGAATAAATAAGGAAGCATTTTGTAGTTTCTGCCTAAAAAGGCATGAGTTTATGTAATTTATGTAAGTTGAACAATTTTTTTTTATGATGTTTAAAACAGCATCTGTTTTCAGTGTTTTTAGGGTTCCATACCTCAAAAGGAAAAAACGAAACCCTTATAGGCTCACTTCTTTGTCTGTCTGTCAGTCATTCTGTCAAGACCGTTTTTCTCAGGAACGTGTGGAGTTATCAAGTTGAAATAAATATCAAATACGTAGGTCTAAGGTCCCTTGGAGTTCTAAAAAAAACAAGCTTCTAAGTCAACACAATAAAAAAATACAGCCCTTAATGCAACATATTTTGATACACGCACCTAAAAACCTATATGGTACTTCCTGTTGACTTACAATAATGAAATTAGGCAAGAAACAAGGTTTCATAAGTAAAGGAAAACTCCGAAAATCGTTAATTTATAGTTATATCACATAAAAAACAATTATTGCAAATGTAAACTGCAAATTTACATTTGCAGTTTACATGGAGAATTGAACATGACGTACATCAATGTTTGGGAGAACTGTTTTTCAACTAGGTTATTCGGTTTGTTTTTGGTACAAATTCATCCCAACTATGGAACCCTTCAAAAATATTTTTTAAACTTACTCTCAACGAAATAAGAACAGTTTCTACAGCAACTTTCGACATGTCATGGCTGAGCTGTGTTTCTTTCCGCACTGCCTGCACTATTTCATAAATGGCATTTGGTTTGATGCTCTCACTGCTATCCTGGCTGTCATCCTGGTTATCCGTGTCTGAAGACACTTGGTTGGACGATGTCTTGCCAACTGTTGGTTTCTTCTTGACTTCTTCATCCTCTGTTGTAACTGGAAACAAAACAATTGCTATTTACCTACCTATACTCCATTTACTATAGCATTAGACAAATAACGGATAAATAACGACAATTATTGTGTAATATTGTTGAAATTACTGCACTTCATTGTTATTTTTTAAATGCAAATGGTAAATAGATTATAGTACTTTGTATTTATCGTGAAATAACGGAGTCTATTAAACGTTTACATCGAAATAATGAAAGGGTGAGAACAGTTATTTGTCTAATGTTATAATAAATGGAATATAGATGAATATAATGTATTCCAACAGAAACTTGCAACAGCAGTAAATTGACATAGAATCTAAGCCTCTAAATCAGCCATAGACAGCAAAACATACCATAAAATATTGCTTAGAATGCTTTCAAAATAAACATGATTTATGCATACAATTTGTTTCATGCACATAATTTGTTTACAGATGTTTACCTTGAGGCACATTATTATTAGGTTTAGTAGGTGATGGAGAAGATTCTCTCTCTTCACAGATGTGCTGCTGTGAAATTACAGGTCGCAAATCAAAACATGGTGACACACCATTAGGTGGAGTGCAGTCGTCCAACCGCGGTGGGGGTTTCGGAGCTGGTGCCTTCTTCCCATGAGGCTTTAAACTTATCTGAATTTGTTTCTTCTTCTCACTTAACTTGGCCAGTAAATCTTGCTTCTGCGACATTGCACCACTCTCACTTATACTCTTCATGCAATCATTCAGGAAGGCAAGATAAAACTCTGGCTCAACCTGTTACAAATATGAACAATACACTGACTTTAGTAACTGAAATATGAAGTGTGATAATTATGGTAATTAATTTAGACTGTTACCTTGACTCCGGCGACGTAATTCGAGGGCACGAATCCAACTTGACCTTTTCTATTAACGACATGCCACCAGTTCCGCTGTTTGACGTTACTTTGTTGGAGAAAGAAAAACTCGCCTTCCGTGAAGCTGAGGGTTTTGGCCAACGTTGCCTCAAAGTCGTACAGCGCTTTAAGCATTTCATGGTCTTCTGTAAACATTCGAAATTTGCAGTTGTTCGCATCCACACCCAGGTATTAGACGATTAGGACATTGTTAAAATAAAACTTACCCAAAGAGTTTGGTCCGTCCCCCATGATTGTAGAGGAATATAAAGTATAATCCTAAGAAGTTATTCGTTTCATTTATGTTTAGTTTTTGCACATTTCAAATTGTATTTAGTTTAGCGTTTTTTCCTGAAAATCAACACAACAAATCAATTTTTTTGACAGTTGACAGATGACACTTTCATTTAATAATTCGTCTCTGAGTTTGGATAACGGCAATTTCAGAATTGTCGGCGGGTGAAAGAAAAACAGTATGTTACTTTTATCCTTTGTCAATATTTTATTAATTTACATATTAAAACAAACAAAAAAAAAACCACTTCTAGCGCGAGTAGGTACCAATGGGGAACTCACATTGATAATTATGTTAACCATTGCCATAAAAATATTACCTTGTACGGTTAGTAAACCACGAATATGGCATTATTATTGCCTCATACGAGCAGATTTCTTTCACCTGCGGAACTTCCGTTGCCTTCAGTAAGCGTGGGTAGCCGTTATAAATACAGCATCGATTTTCCATCGTGATATTTCTATCAGCATGCTTGCAAAACGAGTAACTACCTAGGTACCTTATTTATGTAGCAAGCTAATCAAAACCGCATTAATTATACTTTAAGGAAAACTAGCTTCTGCCCGCGACTTCGTTCGCATGATACCACAATATACTAAAGTAACAGCCACATTTTTATAAAACTTCCGTGTATAGTATATTACCTACTGATGGCTGATACTGGATACACCTTTGGGATACACTGACTGATGCATTCTTAAAGATTATTCCTGTCGAACTGATAACACATAAATAATCTAGCATAAAAACAGTAGATGGAACATGGACACATGGAATTTCTCATACAGTCACATATCCATAAATAAATATTTATTTTTATTATAATAGATGACAGAGATTTTTTTTCTACGTTCTACCGAGTTCTACAAACTATCATAGTTTATCAAAATGTAAAAAGAAAGAATCACAGAAATTATCAATAGTTGGGAATCGAACTTACAACCACAGATTTTTAAAGCAGTCGTGAAACCGCTAAGTTATTAGCTTTGTTGAAAGTTGACTACAAAAACTGTTCTTAAATAATAATTATATTATGTCATTATTGACTGCTTACCTCCAAAAAGGTATAGCGCGATGATAATAAGCATTTAAAAGATTAAATTGATAAATATCTGCAATATTATAACCTTTTGGCTCATTTTTTTTACAATTTACGGTAAGCTATAGCTATGGCTTACCGTAGCAAATAGCGTGATCCCCATAGAAAAAACCTAAGAGAATTTTGCGGGCTACCCTGACGCTTTCACCTTAAGAGGGCCCTTCCCGGTCCATCTATCGTCAACGCGAGCATGACTGAAAAGCTTGTTGTTTCGTAAGTGAGAACGCAATAACATTGAACGAAAAATAGTGTGCGGAAATTTCATAAAACTTGTTCCAGGAAATACGTGTTTTTGAGAAAGCCTTAAAAGTTTGTGAAATAAATGTGTGTCATTTAGAATCTCCATTACATGTGCGATGTTTCTATGGAGATGTTTTCTTTATTTTTACAATTTATGAGTCTTAGATAAAATAATGATTGGTCTCGCTGTGCAGCGAGACCAATCATTTATCTAAGTTATGAGTACATTATGAACGGCCGAAGTTCAGGTAAAATGTGTGCAAAAAGCAGATTTTAGGAGGCTTATACTGAATTTGTTTGTCCAAATTTTATTTTTTGGCTTTCATAGAAACCTAGTTATAGTGCACATGATACCAATTAGTTCGAAATTTTCATTGAAAGATGTGTTCCAAAGCCATAATCACGTACGAGCGTTTGTATGAAAAGTATGACGGGTTGGCCGCTCTTAAGTGGTCTTAGTGAATTAGAAGCCCTGAGGGGCTCGACGGTGTCCCCACATAGTGACGCTGTCTGTACCATTTTAAATGTAACGCCGTCGCACAAATGCAGATTATTTAAGCAGTAAATAAAGTAGGTATAGATATCGCTTCAATTCGCGTACCTACATTTCTGTTTCCGATAAAATGTTGTAGCTGCCGTTTGTGTTCACGTTTGCACATTCGAATTTACTCCCAACGAGGAACTAAAAGTGATTGAAAAACAAATTCGTAAAACACTGACAAAAAACTAGCTTTCGTTGCACGACTGGAAATGTAGGTAGTGTTCCTGCTAAATATTGTATCTACATCTACACTAATATTATAAACAGAAAAGATTTGTGTTTTTGTATGTTATGAATAAACTCAAAAACTACTGGACCGATTTTAAAAATTCATTCATCAGTAGAATGCTATTTTATCACTGAGTAACATAGGCTATAATTTATAAAGATATCACGCGGGCGAAGCCGCTGGCGGAAGCTAGTATTGTTTTAAACAAAATCTCAGACCAAATAAAAAACCAAGACAGAGCGCTGCGAAAAATAAGTGAAGCATGCTAAAACTACACCTCCGCGCTGTGCGTACACGCTCATACGCACACATTTACAATCATTTACAATCAAACTATACCTCACTACACTATTAAGTGCACACATTTTTACGAAACCGACCTCAAGTCACTGTTGACAGCGCTCTGTTTTGGTTTTTTATTTGGTCTGAGAAATAAATATTAAAATAAAGTTTCGGGGTTATTGTTTCTTATAACAATATTAATTTACTTAATTGCTTACCTAAAGGTGAAAACGTATTATCCTTTGTAAAAATTTGACTTTTTTTAAATAATTTTCTTACATTTTATGAAAGCCGAATTTCAGCTTGAGTCATAATATGCCAGAAAAATATTCCGATATATACCTAAATCAAACTGATACCTACACGTAGTAAACCGCGACAAACGAAAGTCTTGGTACTGTTCGTTCGTGGAGAGGTTACTCTCAAGGACGGACTGTCCTTGAGAGTTATCTTCAGTCACACCAACTCAAGTAGCATCGAGTTGGAGAGTTGGATTCCCAAGCTTTGTATTTTATACTCAATGTTTCTTAGCATTCGCAGTAGGTTTGTATTTGTAAATAATAGATACCTTGACTTGAGTATTAGTGAAAACACAATATAATGGTGCCGATTCCCTTGTTCACAAACTAAACTAAATTTAAGTTCAGTGCATCTTTTTCTTTCTATTTCATTATGAAAAGGACAGAAGATAAATTTTAGTTTAGTCCTGTCAAATTAATCAGCGCCTGTCACTACTCCATACAAGTTTAGACGTGATTAAAAACTTGCCGACTAAAGTTACGTCAATTTACATCAAGCGCTGATTAATTTGACAGGACTAAACTAAAATATATCTTCTGTCCTTTTCTTAATGAAATAAACAAGGGAATCGGCACCAATAATAACATAATATAATTAGGTACTAGGTTTTGCCCGCGACTTCGCCTGTGTGGAGCTCCTATGGCACTCGGCAATATTTTTGTTTTGCTTTTTATCAGTTAAATAATTATTGTAATCGGATCTGTTGGTACTGCCAGAGATACCTACCTGTTGAAGTGAAAACTTCTTTAGGCGCGTTGAGCACTTTTTGGGAGAACAATAATCATGGAACTCGATTCATCGTCACCAAACGCTTTCCATGAGCTATAGATATGTATTAAATCTTAACTTGTAAAGCCTACTTTTCTGTGATGGATTTCGTTTTAATCAAGGAAATACTTTAAGTAAAATTTATAATTCTGTTATCTTTTATTTTAGTTAAAAGTAACATAAGTTTTTGTATTTATTGAGACGAGTCACAGATAGGGTTGCCAGGTGAGTCGCGAAAAAATACCGGACAACCCCAAACGGTGGGGGGGTATGCCAGGTCGCAAAAAATATGGTTTTCATACATGTTTATGTTAACATGTTTTTTATTTTAATTAATCAACATCACATAAATCAACTTAATTAGTATTAGTAACAAAATATAATGCAGTCATAAAATTGTGGTCGCCAAGACTATGCTAACTTTGAGAAAGTCTAAACAATGGTATGAATATTATAATCTACTACTTACATAACAAAATAAAGCTAGGAAATTCTGAAAAAAATAAAATCACCTAAAACTAGATAGGTATGTTTAACAAAAATAATAGGAACTTCCAATGAACAAATAATAAAGTTGAATCATTCTTCTAAAAATAATTTATTATTTTGTACTGTACTTATACCGAAAGAAAGAAAGCTAGTTTACAATAAATTAATAATGCGTCTTATTTGGGACAGCGCTGCTGGATGGGCGAGTCCTATTACTGGCTGGACGTATAACGCGTTGCGTGAGCTCAGTACAGAAAACGCAAGGTAACCACTCAAGGTCACTGGCATATATCTGGGCCTTAAATTAATACCATAACTATTTATGGGATTATCATTGCATAGGATTTTTTTCATAGTTTTCAGATGTAAATATATTTTTAAGAATTTCGTCATCTATTAACATTGAATAAGTAGGTAAAAACAACACAGATACCAAAATTTTCATTATAAAAACAAAAAGTAGTAAAATATTTTTTCAAAAAATTAAATAACTCACAGACGACATTATTTGAAAAGATAAATTCACTGTATTTATAGTCTATATCAAGTTATCACTTGGCAAATGCTACACGACCTAAGGGGTCGCGGCAACGGCAACGGGTCAAAAGATAGCCCTCCAGATTCTTCCCCTTTTCCAAAGAACTAATTCTCGTGTCTCATTTTCCTCGATGCACCGGTATAAATACTCAATGCCGCAAAATCGAGTGATCATTTTAATACAACATTCGCAAAACATTACTCGTTATGTCAAAACTAACAATTATATTAGCGGTTGTGTGCGCGTTGAGTATTTCGGGGATACCATGTCATCCGACGTTCGAAAATTCTCCGAGTGGAACTGCACGTAGTTTAAATAATCGGAGAGCGTCAAAAGGAGGTAAAACTAGCCAGGGCACCAGCAGAGACACAGTATTATACCAACCCATCCCGTATATAACCTTCGCAATACCCAAGATGTCAGCTTTATAACCGCGGGCCAAGAACAGTTAACCAGCCAACAGCAGTTGGCCAGCCAAGAGACTTTGTCGCGTGTGGCCAGGAGTGCTGCGAGCCAGGAACAGTTTGCCAGCCAAAAGCAGTTAACCAGCCAACAGCAGTTGACCAGCCAAGAGATTCTGTCGCGTGTGAACAGGAGTGCTATGAGCAAAGAACAGTTAGCTAGTCAAGAACAGTTAGCCAGCCAAGAGACTGCCGCGTGTGGCCAGGAGTGCTGCGAGCCAGGAATAGTTTGCCAGCCAAAAGCAGTTAACCAGCCAACAGCAGTTGGCCAGCCAAGAGACTCTGCTGCGTGTGGACAGGAGTGCTGTGACCCAGGAACAGATAGCTAGTCAAAAACAGTTGGCCAGCCAAGAGACTGTCGCTTGTAGCCAGGAGTGCTGCGAGTCAAGAACAGGTAAACAGCTGTCAGCAGTTGTCCAGCCAAGAGACACTTTTGTCGTAGAACTACAATATTGATAATAGATGATAGTTATTGTCAAAATTTTATTTTGATGTGCCAAGTAAAGTACTTACTTCGTTTTAATCCAGCAATACGTGTACCTCATACATTTTCGAATTATAGGCAGAACAGTTATATTGGTGCCGATTCCCTTGTTCACAAACTAAACTAAATTTAAGTTCAGTGCATCTTTTTCTTTCTATTTCATTAAGATAAGGACAGAAGATAAATTTTAGTTTAGTCCTGTCAAATTAATCAGCGCTTGACGTAAATTGACGTAATTTTAGTCGGCAAGTTTTTAATCACGTCTAAACTTCTAAGGAGTAGTGACAGGCGCTGATTAATTTGACAGGACTAAACTAAAATTTATCTCCTGTCCTTTTCTTAATGAAATAGAAAGAAAAAGATGCACTGGACTTAAATTTAGTTTAGTTTGTGAACAAGGGAATCGGCACCATTGTGTGCGCAAGCAGGAATTTCAATGATTTACCTATGCAAGGAATATGATTTTGATCCGTTCACAATTAGTGTGAATTCGTCCAGAAGGTGTTTAAGCCTCAAAATTTTCAAGTAGCGGTAGGTTATATTATTTGTTTTTGTTTTTATAATTTTTTCTGTTAATTCAGTCACATAAATTGCAAACCAAATATTTATATTTATTCTTATTTTAATTTAAGCGAAGTGTTTTTTGTTTTTGTGCTCACACCATAAATTATTATTCTATGTCTATACGAGTACGTGGATTTGTAATTGGCTCTCTGGTGACTATGGTTTCCTCATTTGTTTGTTTTTATTAGCTGTAAGTCCTCCATGTATTTACTAAATAAATAAATAAACTATGTACCTGTAAGTGACAGATTGAAGCTTACAAGGTTGTGGTTTTAAATTTATTGTTACGATTATTTTGTTACTTTCTCATGGAAATAATTTTTGGTCTTAGTAGGTAAATAAAGTGTCGAAGTATCTATCAGCCTATGTTTTTCTTAGATTCTGAAACAACTATTAAGTAAATACTTACTTTATAGTAGTTGTTATAACATTTAAAGCTCCTTCAAACATGCGCGAAACGCGATGCGACACGACACGAAGGCACGTCGTGCCGCGCGACGAGCGGTGCTTTTGTGTCGCGCGCGATTCGCGTTGCGAGTAGCTCCTGTTTGTATGAGCCTTTACACATTGTAGTAAGGTAAGATAGGTAGGTTAGAGTACCTACTTATTCTAAAATACTTGGAAGGTACAGTCTAACTGCAGGGGGCCCCAGAAAATTAAAACATTTGTAGCTGTAGGTATGTAGGTAGGAGTTTGAATGACGGCTTGAAATATTGAGAGGTAGGTCCAAACCCGACATTCTTATCACAAGATAAGTAGGTAAGTATATCCTATTACTTTGTGTTCTTATTACTGTTACTTTTACGCAGGAAGACGATTCAATAGTTCACTTCGATTTTTGTTTATTTGACCAATAAAACTCATGTTTGCTTTGTATTAATTTAATGGGCATAATATTATTTGATACGTTTGCGATTTTTACGAGAACGGTCATGTTCCACGAAGGATATCGAGTCGAGATCTTGGTCTGCGCCATCTTGAATTATTCATGAGGGTTAAACGGACAAGACCCTCTTCGCGGGGATAGCATAAACTTGCAGATATAGGTACTTGATAACAATGACTTTGAGATAACATTTCAAATATGAGATTTTAATTTTGTAGCAATAATTTTGAGGATTGCCTACTGAGAATTATTATTATTGCCTATTGAGTTCTAGGAGACTTTATAATAACCCGTATCTCTGTTGTGATAGCAAAAGTGAATGGAGAATTAATATGAACAAGTAGACTCGTCTTTAATGTTTTATGCCCCCGGGGCTCAACAGTTTTCTTTGACTCATAGATTAATGAATTTTGTATTATTTTCTTACAACTTCAGTGAAATTAACGAACAAAAGCAACTAGCTACTTGATTGTGTTGCGTTGCTAAATACCGATAGGTATCTTAATTACTGAGCACCTACCTCAATTCTTGCACACCTGAATGAAATAAATAATTGCTATCACGTAGAGTTCACACAATAGTCTGCAAGAAATTAAAGTAATTACACGCCTAACATACCTACAAAGGCTTGTGTCGTACCAAGCTCGAGAAAGAGTAATTACCCACATAATGAACAGTTAAAAATCTCTGTGTTGCGCTCGGATCATTACATTGGCAGTTAAAACGAAAAATACCTTCACAACTTTTTCTTTCTTCTTTTTCCTCTGTGGTTTAGTGAAAAGACCACTTGTCTCAGACCCAGAGGTTCCGGGTTCGATTCCCAGTGGGGCAAAATTTTCTGCTCGGTTTGGTTGATGGTAGGGCTTGTTCTAAGTCCGCCTGGCTAGCTACCACCATCTTATCTAAGTCTGTCACCATAACAACAATGTTAACAGCATTGTTGTGTTTCGGCAATTAGAGGTAAGATAACCAGTTCGTTTGTGGTTGAGGATTCCGGGCGAAGCTCGCATCCATCTTCGGCCCTATCATCACTTACCATCAGGTGAGATTAAGGATAAGAGCACCAGTTGCGGATAAAAAAAAAAGTATTTTACATACACCATCTACTTATTTTTTTTATCTACCTACATATTTCCCGAAATATGTAAGAATTATGAAAAGCTCCGGTACACAACATTTCCTTTTGAATAATTGACGGAAACGTGACGAAGTCTCAGTAGAAATCTTAATGTACATTCGTGCATAAGTACATGATTCTGCTGCCATTATTATTCGTTACAAAAAATCTCCATAATTACACGTCATTTGGAATATGGTTAGAAAATTGTATGAACTAAAAGTAACTTCCGTTGGTGGTTGTAGTATAAATGGAGTTCGGTAGTAAAGGAGCGAGAATTTCCACGTAGTTAGTGGTTTTCGCTACGACAAAATACTTAGCTGCATCGTTCAGGATGGAAATTTCTAGCCCTCCCTCTATTTAGAATTGGTACCGGCGGCAGCGGCGTACCGTTTAATATTATGCAATAAAGACTTAATGTTAATCGAGTTGTATTTATTTTGAGGCGCTGTTCTTAATTGTGTTGTATTGTCTCAAAATAGGTGGAGATTATGGTATTATTTTGTCCGTATTTACCTCATACAAACATCAAAAAAAGTTTGCGATCACTTTGAAAAATTGATATCTTTTTTGTTACGGTAGATTATATTATGATTTCTTCTTCTTAGACTAGAAGACTAGACTGGCCTGCCGGCTCGCCTGACTTAAACTCAATAGAGCACGCGTGGGATGCTCTTAAGCGAGCTGTTTGGAACCGTCAGCCACGTCCCCAGACAGTGCCAGAGCTCAGGGAAGCCGCTATTCAAGAATGGGACAGGTTACCCCAAGAAATGCTGGATAACTTGATTCTGAGCATGCCCAGGAGGATCACCGCATGTGTTCGAGCCAGGGGAGTAGTTTTAGTATATTGAATATAAACCTTTTATTTATAAATTGTTGTTTAAGTTTGGTTAAACAGTCTTTTTCTTTACATTAAATTTCTGTTACAATTACATTATGATTAATTACTCTTTTCTTTTAAATGAAAATAAAAAATTGTTTTATTTTTTCATTTAAAACTGTGTATTTCTATTTAAAGAAAACACACAACAAAGAATTTTTCATGATAAAGTTCAATTTATAAATTATATCAGCTTAATATGCTAGTGATCACAAACTTTTTTTGATGTGCGTATATCATCCTAAATCAAAAGCAGTTTACACAATCATTCAAATGTCTTCTGTTCAATTAGTGTGAGAGTAAAGTACCTGTAGGTACATCTTGGAATCCGAGGGAACAAAAGCAAGTTTGCATTTTGAAACACCAATACCTAATGGTAAGTAAGCCTACTGTGTATCTGCGTCAATAATATCATAATATCGTATATCATACCATATATATATCGTAATATCTATATCGTAGTTAGTAATATCTATACCTCAACTATTGCAATATTAACTATAGAGCAGGCCCAGATTTAGGGCAGGGCAACAGGAGCTCTAGCCCCGTTCCTCAACAAAGAGCCACATTTGTCTTTTTATAAAGAAGAAAAAAATACATCTTTCAGAAGGTACCTTTGAAATTGAAACATTTTTCTTTCTTCGTTCCAAATAAAATCGGGGCCTCCACTTCGTGGTTGTCCCAAGGCCTCCACACGTTTAAATCCGGCCCTGATAAAGAGATGTGCTGTTTAGATACTTGTCACTGCAATTACAGTAATGGAACTCACGTGTTCTCCAACCACAAGCGCTTAATGTAATTACAACTTCAGCGGTAATAACGTTCTGGTGAATTTACTATTGATTAACGGTAGGTTCTTTTAGTTTTTCTATTACGAAGTTATAATAATAGATTCCTATGACTAATTCCAATATTTGCCCTAAAATAAATATGACCTATTATTATTATTTTTTTTCTATGTATTTTCTTGTGTACTATAAAGTATAAACATGTCCCGGAATTAACGCACCCCACCAAATGCTCCAATTAGAATATTATGTTATAATCATACATACACTGAATTTTTACTATTAAGGTACTATTTGGATCCGAGCTGCTGACTGCAACTGCCGACGTGCAGCGACTGCATGCAATCGGCCTTTTTATTTTTAAATGGCATCTCAGAGTTAACCACGAGGGTTGAGACTCTTTAACCGGGCTATCCTCTGGTTGCCTTAAGCTCCTAACAGAACTTAATGCCTCCAGCCAGGGCGTAAAAAACTCATAAGCTAAACGACTGCACGCTAAGGGCACCCCCTGTGGGGTACGAACCTCGGCTTAGGGCAGCGTCGGAGGGAGGATGGCAAGATAAAATCAGGGTTTTGATTATTATCAGGGGGATTTAAAGCTACATGCTGCTCAGCTAAAGCGCGTGCTGGCGCTTCATTTGAAAGCAAGGGTCGGGGAGGACTATTATTTAGTCGGGGATTTCGCGCAGGGCCTCGGCGGCGAGGTCGGAATGAGCAATCGGCCACTGGTATGTATGTATTTATATGAAATGGCTTCCAAGCGCTGCACGTGTCGGCAGTCGCTCTCGGAAGCCATTTCATATAAATACATACAAACCAGTACTGCAGCTGCGGCAGTCGCTGCACGTGCTGTCGGCAGTTGCAGTCGGCAGCTCGGTTCCAAATAGTACCTTTATGTACAAATAATTGTATTTTTTTTTGGCCACAATGGGGGACTCTTGGCCTTAATCTCAAATGATGGTAAGTGATGATAAGGCCGAAGATGGAAGCGAGCTTCGTCCGGAATCCTCCACCACAGAGGAACTGGCTATCTTACATCTAACTGCCTAAACACAACAATGCTGTTAACAGCAAGAAATTCCACGGTTACTCTTTTAAAAATAATTGGCTTTAACAATATTTTCAAATAACAGTGTTAATAGGTATGGGAGGACGGTGTAGGCCTTTCAACAATTACCAGGTACTTAGTCACGAAGCAACAAAATTCGATCTAAATAAAAACGACCACATTCCACTAGATCGTATTGTGTTGTTTCGTGTCTCAATATGAAACTTTATAAAAGGTATTAGAAAATTCTAGTCACACTTACCGAGATAGTTGATTGAGCAGTTTTTCATAATTCCTTCTCTGTCACGTGATAATTATGTTTTAAAGGAGTGGCGCTAGTGGACCGGTGACAACGCTCTTAAGATTGCAAAACTTTTTTATTTTTATTTTATAACTAGCTGACCCGACAGACTTCGTTCTGTCAAAAGCTATAGTATAAACTCCACTACTCTACCCTACCCTACCTACCCTACCTAACTATCTACCTACCTACCTATCTACCTATCTACCCCACCCTACCCTACCCTACCCTACCTACCTACCTACTTAACCTACCCTACCCTACCTACCTACCTACCCTACCCTACCCTACCCTACCTGCCTACCTACCTAGCTAACTACCTACCTAACGACCTACCCTACCCTATCCTACCCTACCTACCTACCTACCTACCCACCCTACCCTACCCTACCCTACCCTACCCTACCTACCTACCTACCCTACGCTACTAAAAAAACCGTCCTTGGACTTCAACGAACATTAAAAAAAAAGAATTGATAAAATTGGTCCAGGCGTTCTTGAGTTATGCGCTTACCAACACATTTTGCGATTCAATAGTGAACATCAATTCAACACTCATTTATTTGCGTTACACGTCCGTTTTTAGGTCACAGATATTCATATGTATGTATATGTGTATCAAATTTAAACTTAATCGGTCTAGCAGATTCAAAGAAAATTGGCTGAGACAGACAGACAGACTGCCAGACAGACACACGACTGATCCTATAAGGGTTCCGTTTTTTCCTTTTGAGGTACGGTACCCTAAAAAGTGAACTACTAGCTTTTAATATACTTAATTTTCTTGCTACTAGCCGTATGAATGTGAATAAACGAAGCGACATACTATAATCTAAGTTAGCACAACTTAGTTGGGATTAACAAGAAAACTTGCACCCACTAACGAGAAAAAACTTACATACACTTTGTTGCAAGTCACGAACATGAGCCACCTTATTAAGTTCCAGGTGTTTATGCAACACTAAAACCTTGTGTTTATTTTGTGTCTGTTTGAGATATAAATTTTTTATAAAAGATTCCGATGCAGGTATATTTTTGAAGTGAAAACTTCTTTAAGAACGTTGAGCACTTTTTGGGTGATCAAAAATCATGGAACTCGCGTCATTGTCACCGAACGCTTTCCATGAGCTATATGTATACTGTTTATATATATATATGTGTGTACTTTTTGGGTGAACAAAGATCATGGAACTGGCGTCATCGTCACCGAACGCTTTCCATGAGCTATAATATATGTATACTGTGTACTTAGTTTTCACTTCTATCGGCAGTTTCCAAAGACTACCCCGTTTTTTAGGGTTCCGTAGTCAACAAGGAACCCTGATACTTTCGCCATGTCCGTCTGTATGTCTGTCTGTCTCTCTGTCCACGGTTTAGCTCAAAAACTATTGGTACTAGAAAGTTGTAATTTGGCATGAGTATACACGTTAATGTCGCAAAAAAAGTGGTAAAATAAATTTTTGACAAAAACTATTATTTAAGTGTCAAGTTATTAGTCAAGTGTCCCCCCCCTCTACCAACTAAACGGTTGTAGTTAGAAATTCAAATATCACGGCAGTAGTACTTATATATAACGAAGTTAAAAGGAAAACTATCACAGCTAAGTAGGCATTATAATTTACCGAGTAATTGGGACCAACTTACATTTACAGTTAAAAAAAATGTTCTCCCATACATTCTGTATAGGAAAACATGTTTTTCAACTACACGATAAGTTTGTTCTTGGGATGATGATGATGATGGGGCTCCCTTCTCCGCACTAAGACTCTCATTTGGTCCGTTGTGCGTGGTTGTTCTTGGGATAAATTCATCCCAACTACGGAACTGTGCGTGGTCTGACACGCACTTGGTCGGTTTTTTACAAAAACTTTGTAAAAAAAATATACCTTGGTCTTCAGTTAGTCTTGTGATATTCCGCTTATTCCTTATAACATTTATATAACACAACAACACACCTATAATCCATGAAGAGTTAGGCAAAGGTACCTTTAGTACATCCACTTTTCGCCAGTTATGTTTAAGTCCCATGTATATGTAATAGGTGGCGAGCCTATTGCCATCAACCGGGCACAAATCCTAATGGAAAAACCCAATATCTCTTTGCCTGACCTGGGAATTGAACGCAGGACCTCATGCTCAGGAGTAACGCTTGCGACCACTAGACCAATGAGGTACTCAGTGTAAAATGCTTTATTTACAATATTTTGATGTACAGGATGTGGCGTAAATAGTGGTCCAGCGTTTAGGGGTCGAGACACCATTATATTCAGCTATCACATACCACAATTTAAACAATTTTTTATAGGTCTCCGAATATTATATTAATTCAATAAAAAGTTTGAAAAATGTACACCTTGCTTTACTAATTTGGCTTTAATTTTATTTAATTATATAATTTATTTGAATACTATGACCACTCGACCCCACGCCCGAGGCTTTCAAACCCAAACGGCTCGAAAATATTGCTATAAAAGTACGCATGATAGATTTTGCGTGATCCTTAGTTATGATCCGCGTTAGACATAACTTTACAAATTAATTTCACTATCTAATATAAACATAATAACAATATTCACATATTAAATTATTAATAAAATGCTCTAATTTAACATATATTTTTTCCAAATCATTAACACTACTCGTTGAGATGTGATCTTCAGTATATTATCATTAAAAGTCGGTTATCGTTGCCTTAATAAAAATGTTCGATACAATCGGGCTACATCGGCGTAGGCCGCGTAGCCTGCGATCTTCGTAGGCCGTAGCGATCTGCGTAGTATTCGTAGCAGGCGTACAAGCAATAATAAAGATGCAAGTAGGAAGCTACACTGTACCTCAGAGGTATACAATAGTAACTCCACTTTTTTCGAAAATTGGTTTTTTGCACCATTAAAATCGCAAGAACCAGTTCTACATACTGATATACGACATTAAGTCCTATGACAACTATGAAAAGAAACATCCAATCGTATATGACATTAAATCCACTTACGTCTAATGGGTATAAGACCTCAAATGACGATAAGATTAATTAAAAAAAAAAAAAAAAACAATAGCATTCGAAGTTTCACTCTGCGCATGTTTGCCTCTCCTGTAAAATTTTCTTTTCATTACATAATTTTTACGTCACTGTGGTATATGTAAATGTCAGAATATCAAGACAATAAAACCGTGTGTTCTTATGTCTAACCAAAAATCAAAAAGTTAATATTTCTATTTCTAGTACGAGTAAAATTTGTCTTTTATTTATCACAAGCCGGCGCCATCATTGTAAATTGAAATTTACATCAATAATCACAAACGTCACATACGGATACTCATTATTCGCAACAAGTATAGTAGAACAAATAATACAATAGTACATGGTAGGTACATACAGTCGATACAACGTAAACAGCGTAGTTAAATTCATCTGCAGTTGACATCCATTAATTAGTTCAATGATTAGCTTGAAATCCAATTAAATAACTAAACATTTTGCATTATCCAGAGTACAAATAGAGTGGAATGTGTGTTTTTGGTACAGGTATTTGGATAATATACGCGTCAGTGTGGTTTCCAATCCATTTGTTGATTAGGGACTATTTAGTATTTTTTTTTATTTTTTTTATTATTTCGGAGTGGAACTCTTTGCCTGCGTCTGTGTTTCCGAACGCATATAACCCTAATCTATTCAAAGTGAGAGTGAACAGGCTTCTTCTGGGTAAGCTCACTCCATCGTAGACTTTGTCTCTGTCACCCAGACCTAAAGTCAAGAGCAAACCCATAGTAAAATAAAAATAAAATAAAAAATACCTTTAATTTTATACTAAAGATCTATAATATATATCTATAATATTATACTTAACTAGCTGATCCGACTGACTTATGTCCTATCCAATATCTATCCTCCTCCACAGTTTCTTGATGACGTATTGGTTGTTTTTAATGACGAATAAAACATTTAAATGCTTTTTGTTTTTTACTGGCTTCTACCTTCTGCCTTCTACCTAGTTTTTAGATAATTATTGAAATTGTAATGGGTAACCTACGATTTGTAGTACAATTTGGCGTTTATTTCATTGTTGTTCATTTTAGGCATTTCTTTGTATGGACGATAGGCATTCCCCTTTCAATAATTCGTATAAAATTCCCATAGAAAATGCTCTTTCAGTTTTTCCTAATTTTCCAATTTTCCCGACAACTTTTAAATTTTTTCTTTCTGTTAGAACCTGATTCGAAAATTTTAAAACAATAAATAGCCAAATCAGTCCAGCCATTCTCAAGTTATGCGCTTGCCAACGAACAGTATTTCATATATAAGGTGTATCTATTCATACACGAAATATTTTAAGAGAAACATCTTAAAGTGGTACAAAAGCCATAGCAGAGAAAAATATTTTTTTTAATCAAAGTGTTTTTACTTTTACATAATTATTATAATTTTAAAATTGCTTGAGACATTTTGCAATAAACCTTTACTTACTTATTCTCTGAATAACCCGTCCGGACGCGGCGACGATGGCGGCTCGAGTGCGGTTCCTTTTGATAATTAATCGTCAAAATCAAGTAATTTTAATTTTTTTAAATTTATAATATATTCAGATTAAAACCGTTTCCGTGGCTTCTTTATCATGGTGTATCACTTAAAATATTTCGTGTTTGAATAGATACATCTTATACAATGTGGAGCGGGACGATTGACATTCCATAAAACCACGTATAGAGTGTCATGTTCTTTACCCGTATACAATAAATCAATCAAATCCAATGAATACTTTAGCCACAATAAATTATTTTTCATTTGCTTATTTTTCAACATGATGTAGATCTGAGTCCGTAATAATAGGTAAAATATGCAAAGCAAAGCATGCATAGCGTATAGCATGCATAGCGTAGCATGCAAAGTGTAGCATGCATAGTGTAGCATGCATAGTGTAGCATGCATAGTGTAACATGCATAGCAAAGCATGCATAGCGTAGCATGCATAGCGTAGCATGCATAACGTATAGCATGCATAGTGTAGCATGCATAGCGTAGTATGCATAGCGTAGTATGCATAGTTTGTCATGCATAGTTTGTCATGCATAGTGTGTCATGCATAGTGTGTAGCATGCATAGCAAAGCATGCATAGTGTAACATGCATAGCAAAGCATGCATAGCGTAGCATGCATAGCGTAGTATGCATAGTTTGTCATGCATAGCAAAGCATGCATAGCTTAGCATGCATAGCCTAGCATTCATAGCGTAGCATGCATAACGTAGCATGCATAGTGTAGCATGCATAGCGTAGCATGCATAGCGTATAGCATGCAAAGCGTAGTATGCATAGTGTAGCATGCATAGTATAGCATGCATAGCCTAGCATGCAAAGTGTAGCATGCATTGTGTAGCATGCATAGTGTAGCATGCATAGTGTAGCATGCATAGCTTGGCATGCATAGCCTAGCATGCATAGTGTAGCATGCATAGTGTAGCATGCATAATGTAGCATGCATAGTGTAGCATGCACAGCGTAGCATGCATAATTTAGCATGCATAGTGTAGCATGCATAGTGTAGTATGCATAGTGTAGCATGCATAGCGTATAGCATGCATAGCGTAGTATGCATAGCGTAGTATGCATAGCGTAGCATGCATAGTGTAGCATGCATAGTGTAGCATGCATAGCCTAGCATGCATATCGTAGCATGCATAGCGTATAGCATGCATAGCCTAGCATGCATAGCGTAGCATGCATAGCGTATAGCATGCATAGTGTAGCATGCATAGTGTAGCATGCATAGTGTAGCATGCATAGTGTAGCATGCATAGTGTAGCATGCATAGTGTAGCATGCATAGCAAATAGCATGCATAGCGTAGTATGCATAGTTTGTCATGCATAGTGTTTAGCATGCATAGCTTGGCATGCATAGCCTAGCATGCATAGTGTAGCATGCATAGTGTAGCATGCATAGCTTGGCATGCATAGCCTAGCATGCATAGTGTAGCATGCATAGTGTAGCATGCATAGTGTAGCATGCATAGTGTAGCATGCACAGCGTAGCATGCATAATTTAGCATGCATAGTGTAGCATGCATAGTGTAGTATGCATAGTGTAGCATGCATAGCGTATAGCATGCATAGCGTAGTATGCATAGCGTAGTATGCATAGCGTAGCATGCATAGTGTAGCATGCATAGTGTAGCATGCATAGCCTAGCATGCATATCGTAGCATGCATAGCGTATAGCATGCATAGCCTAGCATGCATAGTGTAGCATGCATAGTGTATAGCATGCATAGCGTAGTATGCATAGCGTAGCATGCATAGCGTAGCATGCATAGTGTAGCATGCATAGTGTAGCATGCATAGCAAATAGCATGCATAGCGTAGTATGCATAGTTTGTCATGCATAGTGTGTAGCATGCATAGCAAAGCATGCATAGCTTGGCATGCATAGCCTAGCATGCAATGTGTAGCATGCATTGTGTAGCATGCATAGTGTAGCATGCATAGTGTAGCACGCATAGTGTAGCATGCATAGTGTAGCACGCATAGTGTAGCATGCATAGCAAATAGCATGCATAGCGTAGCATGCATAGCGTAGCATGCATAGCGTAGCATGCATAGTGTAGCATGCATAGTGTAGCATGCATAGTGTAGCATGCATAGTGTAGCATGCATAGCAAATAGCATGCATAGCGTAGTATGCATAGCGTAGTATGCATAGTGTAGCATGAATAGTGTAGCATGCATAGCCTAGCATGCATAGTGTAGCATGCATAGCGTAGCATGCATAGTGTAGAATGCATAGCGTATAGCATGCATAGCCTAGCATGCATAGCGTAGCATGCATAGCGTAAAGCATGCATAGCCTAGCATGCATAGCGTAGCATGCATAGCGTAGCATGCATAGTGTAGCATGCATAGTGTAGCATGCATAGTGTAGCATGCATAGTGTAGCATGCATAGTGTAGCATGCATAGCCTAGCATGCATAGCGTAGCATGCATAGTGTAGCATGCATAGCCTAGCATGCATAGCGTAGCATGCATAGTGTAGCATGCATATTGTAGTATGCATAGTGTAGCATGCATAGTGTAGCATGCATAGTGTAGCATGCATAGTGTAGCATGCATAGCGTAGCATGCATAGCGTATAGCATGCATAGCGTAGCATGCATAGTGTAGCATGCATAGTGTAGCATGCATAGTGTAGCATGCATAGCGTAGTATGCAAAGTGTAGCATGCAAAGCGTAGTATGCATACTACGCTATGCATACTACGCTATGCATAGTGTAGCATGCATAGCAAATAGCATGCATAGCGTAGTATGCATAGCGTAGTATGCATAGTGTAGCATGCATAGTGTAGCATGAATAGTGTAGCATGCATAGTGTAGCATGCATAGTGTAGTATGCATAGCGTAGCATGCATAGCGTATAACATGCATAGCCTAGCATGCATAGCGTAGCATGCATAGCGTAGCATGCATAGCGTAGCATGCATAGCGTATAGCATGCATAGCGTAGCATGCATAGCGTAGCATGCATAGCCTAGCATGCATAGCGTAGCATGCATAGTGTAGCAGGCATAGTGTAGTATGCAAAGTGTAGCATGCAAAGCGTAGTATGCATAGCGTAGTATGCATAGCGTAGCATGCATAGCGTAGCATGCATAGCGTAGCATGCATAGCGTATAGCATGCATAGCGTAGAGCATGCATAGCCTAGCATGCATAGTGTAGCATGCATAGTGTAGCATGCATAGCGTAGCATGCATAGCGTATAACATGCATAGCCTAGCATGCATAGCCTAGCATGCATAGCGTAGCATGCATAGCGTAGCATGCATAGCGTAGCATGCATAGTGTAGCATGCATAGCGTAGCATGCATAGCGTATAGCATGCATAGCCTAGCATGCATAGCCTAGCATGCATAGCGTAGCATGCATAGCGTAGCATGCATAGCGTAGCATGCATAGTGTAGCATGCATAGCGTAGCATGCATAGCGTATAGCATGCATAGCCTAGCATGCATAGCGTAGCATGCATAGTGTAGCATGCATAGCGTAGCATGCATAGTGTAGCATGCATAGTGTAGCATGCATAGTGTAGCATGCATAGTGTAGCATGCATAGTGTAGCATGCATAGTGTAGCATGCATAGCAAATAGCATGCATAGCGTAGTATGCATAGCGTAGTATGCATAGTGTAGCATGAATAGTGTAGCATGCATAGCCTAGCATGCATAGTGTAGCATGCATAGCGTAGCATGCATAGTGTAGAATGCATAGCGTATAGCATGCATAGCCTAGCATGCATAGCGTAGCATGCATAGCGTAAAGCATGCATAGCCTAGCATGCATAGCGTAGCATGCATAGCGTAGCATGCATAGTGTAGCATGCATAGTGTAGCATGCATAGTGTAGCATGCATAGTGTAGCATGCATAGTGTAGCATGCATAGCCTAGCATGCATAGCGTAGCATGCATAGTGTAGCATGCATAGCCTAGCATGCATAGCGTAGCATGCATAGTGTAGCATGCATATTGTAGTATGCATAGTGTAGCATGCATAGTGTAGCATGCATAGTGTAGCATGCATAGTGTAGCATGCATAGCGTAGCATGCATAGCGTATAGCATGCATAGCCTAGCATGCATAGCGTAGCATGCATAGCGTAAAGCATGCATAGCCTAGCATGCATAGCGTAGCATGCATAGTGTAGCATGCATAGTGTAGCATGCATAGTGTAGCATGCATAGCGTAGTATGCAAAGTGTAGCATGCAAAGCGTAGTATGCATACTACGCTATGCATACTACGCTATGCATAGTGTAGCATGCATAGCAAATAGCATGCATAGCGTAGTATGCATAGCGTAGTATGCATAGTGTAGCATGCATAGTGTAGCATGAATAGTGTAGCATGCATAGTGTAGCATGCATAGTGTAGTATGCATAGCGTAGCATGCATAGCGTATAACATGCATAGCCTAGCATGCATAGCGTAGCATGCATAGCGTAGCATGCATAGCGTAGCATGCATAGCGTATAGCATGCATAGCGTAGCATGCATAGCGTAGCATGCATAGCCTAGCATGCATAGCGTAGCATGCATAGTGTAGCAGGCATAGTGTAGTATGCAAAGTGTAGCATGCAAAGCGTAGTATGCATAGCGTAGTATGCATAGCGTAGCATGCATAGCGTAGCATGCATAGCGTAGCATGCATAGCGTATAGCATGCATAGCGTAGAGCATGCATAGCCTAGCATGCATAGTGTAGCATGCATAGTGTAGCATGCATAGCGTAGCATGCATAGCGTATAACATGCATAGCCTAGCATGCATAGCCTAGCATGCATAGCGTAGCATGCATAGCGTAGCATGCATAGCGTAGCATGCATAGTGTAGCATGCATAGCGTAGCATGCATAGCGTATAGCATGCATAGCCTAGCATGCATAGCCTAGCATGCATAGCGTAGCATGCATAGCGTAGCATGCATAGCGTAGCATGCATAGTGTAGCATGCATAGCGTAGCATGCATAGCGTATAGCATGCATAGCCTAGCATGCATAGCGTAGCATGCATAGTGTAGCATGCATAGCGTAGCATGCATAGTGTAGCATGCATAGTGTAGCATGCATAGTGTAGCATGCATAGTGTAGCATGCATAGCAAATAGCATGCATAGCGTAGTATGCATAGCGTAGTATGCATAGTGTAGCATGAATAGTGTAGCATGCATAGCCTAGCATGCATAGTGTAGCATGCATAGCGTAGCATGCATAGTGTAGAATGCATAGCGTATAGCATGCATAGCCTAGCATGCATAGCGTAGCATGCATAGCGTAAAGCATGCATAGCCTAGCATGCATAGCGTAGCATGCATAACGTAGCATGCATAGTGTAGCATGCATAGTGTAGCATGCATAGTGTAGCATGCATAGTGTAGCATGCATAGTGTAGCATGCATAGCCTAGCATGCATAGCGTAGCATGCATAGTGTAGCATGCATAGCCTAGCATGCATAGCGTAGCATGCATAGTGTAGCATGCATATTGTAGTATGCATAGTGTAGCATGCATAGTGTAGCATGCATAGTGTAGCATGCATAGTGTAGCATGCATAGCGTAGCATGCATAGCGTATAGCATGCATAGCCTAGCATGCATAGCGTAGCATGCATAGCGTAAAGCATGCATAGCCTAGCATGCATAGCGTAGCATGCATAGTGTAGCATGCATAGTGTAGCATGCATAGTGTAGCATGCATAGCGTAGTATGCAAAGTGTAGCATGCAAAGCGTAGTATGCATACTACGCTATGCATACTACGCTATGCATAGTGTAGCATGCATAGCAAATAGCATGCATAGCGTAGTATGCATAGCGTAGTATGCATAGTGTAGCATGCATAGTGTAGCATGAATAGTGTAGCATGCATAGTGTAGCATGCATAGTGTAGTATGCATAGCGTAGCATGCATAGCGTATAACATGCATAGCCTAGCATGCATAGCGTAGCATGCATAGCGTAGCATGCATAGCGTAGCATGCATAGCGTATAGCATGCATAGCGTAGCATGCATAGCGTAGCATGCATAGCCTAGCATGCATAGCGTAGCATGCATAGTGTAGCAGGCATAGTGTAGTATGCAAAGTGTAGCATGCAAAGCGTAGTATGCATAGCGTAGTATGCATAGCGTAGCATGCATAGCGTAGCATGCATAGCGTAGCATGCATAGCGTATAGCATGCATAGCGTAGAGCATGCATAGCCTAGCATGCATAGTGTAGCATGCATAGTGTAGCATGCATAGCGTAGCATGCATAGCGTATAACATGCATAGCCTAGCATGCATAGCCTAGCATGCATAGCGTAGCATGCATAGCGTAGCATGCATAGCGTAGCATGCATAGTGTAGCATGCATAGCGTAGCATGCATAGCGTATAGCATGCATAGCCTAGCATGCATAGCGTAGCATGCATAGTGTAGCATGCATAGCGTAGCATGCATAGTGTAGCATGCATAGTGTAGCATGCATAGTGTAGCATGCATAGTGTAGCATGCATAGCAAATAGCATGCATAGCGTAGTATGCATAGCGTAGTATGCATAGTGTAGCATGAATAGTGTAGCATGCATAGCCTAGCATGCATAGTGTAGCATGCATAGCGTAGCATGCATAGTGTAGAATGCATAGCGTATAGCATGCATAGCCTAGCATGCATAGCGTAGCATGCATAGCGTAAAGCATGCATAGCCTAGCATGCATAGCGTAGCATGCATAGCGTAGCATGCATAGTGTAGCATGCATAGTGTAGCATGCATAGTGTAGCATGCATAGCGTAGTATGCAAAGTGTAGCATGCAAAGCGTAGTATGCATACTACGCTATGCATACTACGCTATGCATAGTGTAGCATGCATAGCAAATAGCATGCATAGCGTAGTATGCATAGCGTAGTATGCATAGTGTAGCATGCATAGTGTAGCATGAATAGTGTAGCATGCATAGTGTAGCATGCATAGTGTAGCATGCATAGCCTAGCATGCATATCGTAGCATGCATAGCGTATAGCATGCATAGCCTAGCATGCATAGTGTAGCATGCATAGTGTAGCATGCATAGCCTAGCATGCATAGTGTAGCATAGCGTAGCATGCATAGCGTAGCATGCATAGCGTATAGCATGCATAGCCTAGCATGCATATCGTAGCATGCATAGCGTATAGCATGCATAGCCTAGCATGCATAGTGTAGCATACATAGTGTAGCATGCATAGCCTAGCATGCATAGTGTAGCATGCATAGCAAATAGCATGCATAGCGTAGTATGCATAGTTTGTCATGCATAGTGTGTAGCATGCATAGCAAAGCATGCATAACTTGGCATGCATAGCCTAGCATGTATAGTGTAGCATGCATAATTTAGCAAATAGCATGCATAGTTTGTCATGCATAGTGTGTAGCATGCATAGCAAAGCATGCATAGCGTAGCATGCATAGCTTAGCATGCATAGCCTAGCATGCATAGCGTAGCATGCATAGTATGCATAGTGTAGCATGCATAGCAAATAGCATGCATAACGTAGTATGCATAGTTTGTCATGCATAGTGTGTAGCATGCATAGCAAAGCATGCATAGGGTAGCATGCATAGCGTAGTATGCATAGTGTAGCATGCACAGCGTAGCATGCATAATTTAGCATGCATAGCGTAGCATTCATAGCGTAGCATGCATAACGTATAGCATGCATAGTGTAGCATGCATAGTGTAGCATTCATAGCGTAGCATGCATAACGTATAGCATGCATAGTGTAGCATGCATAGTGTAGCATGCATAGCAAAGCATGCATAGTGTAGCATGCATAGTGTAGCATGCATAGCGTAGCATGCATAGCGTATAGCATGCATAGCCTAGCATGCATAGCGTAGCATGCATAGTGTAGCATGCATAGTGTAGCATGCATAGTGTAGCATGCATAGCGTAGCATGCATAGCGTATAGCATGCATAGCCTAGCATGCATAGCGTAGCATGCATAGTGTAGCATGCATAGTGTAGCATGCATAGTGTAGCATGCATAGCGTAGCATGCAGAGTGTAGCATGCATAGTGTAGTGTGCATAGTGTAGCATGCATAGCGTATAGCATGCATAGCGTAGCATGCATAGCGTAGCATGCATAGCGTAGCATGCATAGCGTATAGCATGCATAGTGTAGCATGCATAGTGTAGCATGCATAGCGTAGCATGCATAGCGTATAGAATGCATAGCCTAGTATGCATAGCGTAGCATGCATAGTGTAGCATGCATAGTGTAGCATGCATAGCGTAGCATGCATAGCGTATAGAATGCATAGCCTAGCATGCATAGCGTAGCATGCATAGTGTAGCATGCATAGTGTAGCATGCATAGCGTAGCATGCATAGTGTATAGCATGCATAGCCTAGCATGCATAGCGTAGCATGCATAGCGTAGCATGCATAGTGTGTAGCATGCATAGCAAAGCATGCATAGCGTATCATGCATAGTGTAGCATGCATAGCGTAGCATGCATGCTACACTATGCATGCAACCTGCGGTCGCTACGTCGTTGGCTTACCCGCAAAAGCCCTGACGAGCGGCCCCCTCCTCGGGTTCCTCTTAGCTTCACCGTGGCCCTCCACGCCACGGCTACTGAGCCCCCCCGCCACGACAATGCGGGAACCCACCGGGGGGACCTACCTACCTACCTACCCTACCTTACCCTACCTAACTACCTATAACTTTAAAAAAAAAGTAGTAGCCGATTCTCAGACCTACGGAATATGCATATAAAACATAAAAATTAGTCAAGCCGTTTCGGAGAATTATGGTAACTAACATTGTGACATGAGAATAATATATAAAATATAAATAAGAATACAGTGGAGTTGTAGCATAAAGTTGTGGATTCCTTTGAGAAAACCAAAAAATAATCGATCAACTTTATACGAGTAGCCGCTTGTAGTAAAAGTGAATCTAAGTAGATAATATTTTGTAGGCATTTCGACTCCAACTTACCCGAATTTACAGGTCAACTTTTACGAGCTTCCCGGCTTTCACGTCGCTGATTTTTTTATTTGTATTTTAAACTTTTCTTAGAAGAATTTAAAAATATATGTGTAACGTAATAATATCTGACATCGTCGAGGTTTTCCACATTTACGGAGTATATTCCGGTGGCGTCCGTCCAAGCTGTTGTCGGCATCGATGCAATATTAAAGCGCTTTGCAGCGCAACGCGACGTGACTACGACTGCACCACTCCTGCCATATTATTATCACTGCAAATATATCTGGATTATCTTGAAAGTAACGATTATTGATGGTGAAATGCTGCGACACTTTAGAGAATAGAGATATGTGGGGATATTGTATCGTAAATGATGGAACAAGCTATCTAATGGGTCTAGACAAAGGACTCAGACAAAGTTAGCAGAATATATTTGTGCAATTTCACTTTGTCTGCATTGAAGATTTAAAAAAAAGAAAGATTTTTTTTTTTGGGCTCGCACACGGAATACGACAATAAAAAAGAACATTAAAACTATAAAGACAGAAAAAATCAGGATAACAATTTTTTTTAAATGGCGGTTGGGTTCGCCCGGCAGATGTGAAACATGGCGGAGAGGGGGAATGACAGCATAAGAGAACGTCACGCCAAATGAGTCGAAATTACCCCCAAGGCGCGCCTATAGATATTTTACATCAATAAAACATGCACGTTTAAGCTAGCTACTTAAGAAAATTCGCATGGACATTGTTTGTTATCATGAGCCTATTCATAACTGATTAAATAAACTCAATCCCAAGACCCAATCGCAATGAGTTTTGAAGAAGCGATAGACGATCGACTCGAGTAAAAACTGTGCGACGTTGTTTAGCGTTGTTATTTGTTGAGGTGTGAATTATAAATACTTAGTTACTTGCCTAATATTTATTGTAGATTAATACCAGATTTTCAGTCATTGTCGACCTTGTCCTCAAATCTAACCAAATCCAAGACGGCGGCTGCGAAAATTTTTAAAGTTTTGAACATGGGTATCGTTATAATATATCATTCCGTGTGGTGCCGGACGTAAAGAATAGCACCACCCCATTTCCTCCCGTGGGTGTCGTAAAAGGCGACTAAGGAACTTACTAGAGAATGGGCAGCAGTGTTTTCTATGCATTTTTAACACCATACTGCGATCGCCTACCCGCCTGCCAAGCATGGCGATTATGGCAAACCCCGCCAATTGGGGGAGGCTTGTGTCCAGTAGTGGACGTCTTTCAGCTGAAATGATGATGATGATGATGATCGTTTTAATGGTTTTCGAGGGTGCTAAAGCCGATCCGATAAGTCTTACGAGGGGGTATCGTAATGCCCCTTGGTAAGACTGGTTGTCAGACTTTCGGGCTTCAGACGACCCCTAACGACTGTCAAAGATCCACGAATGACAGCCGGGACCAACGGCTTAACGTGCTTTCCGAGGCACGGAGGAGTCTCGGTATGTAAAGATGGTCACCCATCCACGGACCAACCCCGGCAAGCGTAGGTTAACTTGATCGATCAACCCGTGTGTCTGCTATTACTAGGCCAAAAGCCCTTCCCTCGGAGCCCCCATGTACCTATAGGATTAACAAATAAATATTTGGTAAATTTAAATAATTATAGATCGACCAGCTGCGCCCCGCGGTGTTACCCGTGAACACTACATTCTTTCGGGATAAAAAGCCTATATGTAAATCTAGGGTGTCAGCTACGTCCATGTCAAATTTTATCAAAATTGGTTCAGCCGTTTGAGCGTGAAGAAGAGACAAACATACACACACACTCACAAACTTTCGCCTTTATAATATTAGTGTGATTTCGTCTTGTTTAAGAAAAATAAAGGATAAGTAAGGGTTGGTACCTACATAAAAAGTACTTTGATCAATTTATCACTTACGCTCGACGACAGCACTACTACAAAAACAAAATAACAGCTCTTTTACATTTCGAAAGAAACTCCATCAATTATTTACAATTCAAGTATTCGTATTTCAATGGTTCACCCATTTCTTTGTGTCATTGAATCTACACAAATAAATAAAATTGAAGTGTCTGTTTGTAATGAAAAAAAAAAAAAAACAACAGTTTTTTACTAAATGCTAATCTATTATATATACCGGATGACATTTTTTACCGTCTCGTAAAAATTTGGGTATACTAGGTGAACGGAGTAGAAGCCTATGGCATAGTTTTTATTATTTTTTCTTTAACCTAGAAAAAAATTGATCTATGGATAAATACCACACATTTGAAGTAAACTTATCATACTATAACAATAAACACAGAAATTTAACAAAAAACATAATTCAATAAATAAATACGATAAAAAATATTTAAATTTAAATCATACGCACCCAAATTTCAATATTTTTATCTTTTATTTTAGTTTTATTTCTGAAAAAAAAAAAAATATATATATTGCTATGCCATAGGCTTCTACTCCGTTCACCTAGTATACCCATTTTTTTTCGAGACAGTAAAAAAAGTCATCCGGTATATATAAAAGGAGAAACTGACTTACTGACTGACTGACTTGGTGACATATCAACGCACAGCCGAAACTACTGGGACTAGGAATATGAAATTTTGAACACCGCTTCCTTTTATAATGTACTAGCTTTTGCCCGCGGCTTCGCCCGCGTGGATGTCGATTATCGCATAAAAAAGTACCCTATGTCCTTCTCCATATCCCAAGCTATATCTCAAATTTCTAACTTAATATTAATTTTAATGTGATTCACTATGTGAATAGAAACCGAAACAAATGATTTAATATAATAAAAGTACTTATGATCTGAACGTCTAATGAGTCTTTACCTAAAGATAACAAACACAAAATCAAAATACGAAATTTCACTCAAATTCTTAAAGCAATCAATTGTACCAAATTACAACACGAAAAAAAAATACGACACAAATAATAATTTTAAAATAATTCACGTAAGTACTATCATTGTGAAAACAAAACGAAATCCTCCGAAATGTCGCACGATACACCGTTTGTGCTGAGAAAACACTCGAAATCTAATGAACACCATTGGAACATAACTTTTCTCAGGGTCACGTTCGCAATTGGACGAAATATTTGACATTTATTTTGTGCTTGCAACACGATCTGGCTGTAGAATTCGATTAATTGACTAATACTGGACTGGTATTAATACATTTTAGCAGGAACACCACTAAACGAACGAAAAAATAAAGAAAACAAAATACGTTTGTACTCTGTGGTCGTGTGGCGGTGTGGCGCGATGTAAACATTCATCAAGGTTATACGTGCGTAAAGTAATGGATTCAATGAGAAAACGGTTTAATCATAGAAGAACCTTATACAGAATTACTGAGAAATAAATGTAGATTTCGTATTGAGTGTTAGTTTATCGAAAAGTGATAAATATGTTAGTGAAAAAGTAACGAAAGTTTTGGAATGCACAAATTTTGATCATAAGGCCGCCGTGTTTAGTAATGTTTTTATGATAAATATTCTTGTATACTGTTTAAAATACACGTAAGTAGCTAGCTTATTTATCTACGAACATAATTTGGCTAATAGCTACTGATATTATAGCGTATTGTTATCGTAATCGTATTTCAAAGAGTAAAATTCGGCAAACAAATACCTACAAAAAGACAATAAAATAAATATAGTATGTTATCCTTAAGAGATAGACCTAAGCCATCGCAGACTTTTTTGAAGACCTATATAAGATACACAATTCCACTATACATTATTTTGTTATATCTCAAAGGGTGTAGACAGCGTTTTCGTTGAAAGCTCCCAGACGGCTTATTTTTTCCGACACCTCCAACAAATATCGTTTATTTATACAAAAATGTATACAAAAACTTAACAAATTATATACTTAAACCTTTCTCGAGAACCAAGCTATCCACTGGTGAAAACAGCATGAGAATCGGTGCAGGAGTTTTTGAGTTTATCGCGAACAGACAGACAGACAGACAGACGCGGCGGAGGACTTTGTTTTATAATATGTAGTGATAGTGATAGTGATAGTGATTTGGAATTATTAATGGGTTTTTGGAAATACAACCTTTAAGGGGGTAAAAAGGGGGGTTTTTTTGTATAAAAAATCTTATTCCTTGAGTTAATAAACTTGAAACTTGGCACGAATACTTATCTAAGTAAATTTTGCAATTTTTCGTTTTTTTAAACTACCCCCCAACAGGGGGATTCGGGGGTGCCAAAGTTTGTATGGAAGAATTTTAACGCGCGGTCCGATTTACTCGAAACTCAGTATCTACACTAAAAACCAAAAATAAATCCTAAATAACCGGTTAAAAGGAGTGAAGGGGTTGTTACATTTTGTAGGAGAAAATACGAAACTACGCGGACGAAGTCGCGGACAAAGTGCTAGTGAAAGTATATACGGTATAACAAAAAAAAAACTATATCTGTCTGTCTGTCTGTTTGTTCTGACTGATCTCCGAAACGGCTGGACCGATTTTGATGGCACTTTCACTGGCAGATAGCTGATGTTATAAGGAGTAGGTTAAGCTACTTTTATTTTAGAAAAAGTTACGCGGGCAGCAGCTAGTTTGTTAAATTAAAAGTCAACGTGTCTCATTAAAATTTACTTGTCCTATTGCAGATCCGCCGTGAGCGACAAAACATACAAAATAGAAAAGAAAATTGCATTACATCACTTTTATTTTAAAAAAGTCACGCGGGCGAACCCGCGGCCAGCAGCTAGTTTATAATATGTTTGTCTAGTCTGGCCCTGACAGATAAAAATGTGTGAAAAATGTATATCTACGATAAGCAAATTGCTTTTTCAATGAAATGTAGATTTTTAAAGCATTTCAAAGACAGCAATGTTCACAGAATAAAAGGGCAATGTTTACATTTTTAGGGTTCCGTACCCAAAAGGTGCCAACGGGACCCTATTACTAGGGGCCGCTGTCCGTCCGTCTGTTACAGGGCTGTATCTTTTGAACCGTAATAGTAGACACTTGACATTTTTACAAAGTGTGTATGGCCGCTATAACAAAAAAATATAAAAATAAAATTTATATAAAAATTAAAGGGTCCCCACAAGAAACGTGTTTATTTCGGCGTTTTTTTATATTTAATATATATATATATACATACATACATACATACATATATATACATATATATATATACGTAAATACTAAACTAATACGTAAAATATATATATATATATATACGTTACACCCTGTATGTATATATATATATATATATAAATATATATACAGGGTGTAACGGACAGCACTCCGCAGATTGATGGGGTGACTGAATATATTATACTAAGATGACCGGTACATGAAATTATTTCAGAAAAGTTATGGGAATCTAATAAACTTGGCTCGTTTTATTACTTCACACGCAATGTATCGTTACCGTGGCAAAATGCACGTAGCGAACGGCAGCCCAGCGAGCCTGCGGTGGCAGAGAGGGCACCCTGCCACCGGGCGTGGTGAGTTCGTTAGAGTATTTCAATATCCTGCCAGGGTTGCGGGTTTGTCCAAAAGGGATACCGTGGCCCTGGCACACAGGCAACTGAAGGAACACGGGTGGGTTTTAGTTAGTAAAAGTCTGGCACGCCCAACCGCTCCGCCCAGAGCGGGAGAAGTTATTTGATAATTTCCCACCCAAAAAAAAAGAAGAGTATTTCAACATACGCTGCAGATATTCTTATTTTAGCAGTTTTATTTACATAAATAGAGTACTATGTACTGAGAATGTAATTTCACATTGAAAACAATAGTAACTGAAAAAACTATTTAAAAAAATGGAAGCTTTTCTGAGCAAATTTTTGGTGGAATATGATTCAAAATAAGGAGCTGAATGCACCCTGTTAGTTTGAGGAGGGTTGTCCCTTACATCCTGTATTGTTCTATATTTAGCCGCTTTTTATGTTCTCGTAAATGAATTGCTTGATTAGAGTTTCTGTGATTTATTGATTGAACATACTCTTAAAATGACAGAATAAATGTGCATTTAGTTAATTTCGACATGACAAGAATTTCAAAATTTTCAAGAACATGATTACTAGAGCACAACACATTGTGATGTGTTACCGAAAGAAAGAAAGAAAGAAATAACTTAAAGTAAGAAAATTTTTGAACAACTATTTATCAATATATTATATCTCTATTTTAAAAGGAGAAAGAGTAATGATCTTGAAATACCTAGCCCGTCGCGATATAATAAATCAAGATTATGTTTAAATTTCAACTCAATTCTTTAATGAAAAGTTAAAGGAGAGCGTGATTCTCAATAGAGCAGTCAACTAAATTCAAAGACTAGAAAAATATGTCATATGGGGTACCAAACGAATTAATCTCAAAATCCATTTGAATTTACAATTCTGCACGTAAACCTAATCTCAGCTTCTGCGAAAAATAAAATGTTTCTCGCGAACTTTTTTCAATTTCTCATACCTACCAGATTTTCTTGACAGAGCGCAATACACGTGAAGTTTTGGTCACAAGAGACGAAATTAAAGTCATATTTCACAGCTTCAAGATGGAAGGCGCTCGCAATGAGCGAGCCTTGTAATGCACCATTTACGTAAAAACGCCTGACATCGACCGAGTGCCAGCGACTCACTTAATGAACCTCGTAAACCTTAGTTCATACTGTTAATTGCTTGATTAATTAACTTTTTATTTCTGATGTAGGTTATTTAGCAATCTGGAGTAAACTAAGCTGCCTATTTCACAGACGAAAGAAACATTTTGAAGTGTTGACAATCTTTTATTAATTAAAAAAAGAAATGGAGTAACTCATCAGACACATTTATGACCCACAGCGGTAATGAATGTCGAAAAAAAGCTAGGCAAAAGTGAATCTATGCCGCTTTTATGCGCAGTGTGCAAATTGACACTTTCTGAACACATGACGGAGGATTTAATCGTAGTGACGGACGATTTCCTAGGCGTTCAAAGCCTAGAATTGGTCGAGTTTCCAGGAATAGCCAGTACCTAAATACAAAAAAGAAACGTACCTATCTGTATCACAAGGAAGGTCATCAGAACTAGAACTGCAATAAATACTTACGATGCAATAAAAGTTGCATTGCTGATTGGGAAAGAAACGTAGGCCTTCATACAATTTACGGCGTACATCCAAAATGTATGGAGGTTACGGCCTAAAATATTTCCAAAGCGGCGTGTTAGTTTTACATCTGACCTAAATCAAGGTAGAATCGCTTAGGTAATGTACGCGGATACTAGGTCGATCTAAAGTTCACGAATAACGCGCTCAAGAGTTTTGAAGAGATGACAATAACTTGTTTGAGATAGCTTCAAAATATAACATGGAGATCGAATGTTCTGGATTATGTCTTAATGGTCAAAAGACGATAGAATGTACATTTAGATTGAATGAAGGAGTCATTGTGTTCTGTTTAAAAAAATCTTTTCATTTCAAGGGTTTTGTCAAGTTTATAAGGTATTTAAGTAACATGAATGTTTACTAATAATATTTTTACCCCTTACCCATGCAAAATACCCGAGATACATCAAATACCAGTCATTGTGACAAACGCATTCCTTAAATTTTCATATCTCTGCTGTAATATTTGCTGCTGTCACATACTCATTTCTAGGATGTTCCGCAAAATCTTATAAAAGCTCGTATTGAAATATTTTATACTATCGATTGGCATGAAACCCATGGAATTTTTTTTTTTTTTTTTTTACGATAGTCGAAAGTAAACACTATTTCAATCCGTTGTAGACGAGGTTTTAATAAAAAAGGTAAACGTTTGCATAGAGGCCGCGTGCCACGTGCATTGTACGCCGCAGTTATTTATGCGGTTGTTAACTATTAAAGAAAATTACTTCTTGGCCAGAAGTAAATAACATCCAATATTTTAAAGTTTAATCCCTGTTTACGTTATTACAGAAAGTTTTTGTGTAGGTATGTATTGCTATCTTGCTATTTTTGTAACAAAAGTTGGTTTTAAAAGAGTGTCCGTGGAATTTCTCGCCCGTTCTTCTCCATAGGAACCTACTACGCTTTGGAATGTGCAAATAGCTTCATCAATCTGACTGACCGACCCCTTGACAAAATCACCTGTAATTTGTTTATTTTAAATAAATGCTTTGTGTTTCAGTTTGATCAATCTGATCACCACATATTTCATTATGTATTCACTGAGATCCTTTAGTTTTCATTAGAAGTACCTTGGTACTCAAAAGTTTCTTTAAAAAAAAATCTAATTTCAAAATGGTCTCGAAACAGAGATACTCGTAGCTTCTTACACTAAAAATTTAAAAGTGGAATGTAGGCAATCCAACGATATTTCGGTGTATATCGGTAGTCGAATGGGATTTCATTTATTTAAAATTCGCGGCGCCTCTTGTACGCTATCGTTTCCCGTCTCTATGGCCATTTGCGACCAAGTACGTGGTACACGTGCCTACTTAAATTCCCGATGTATCGTACTGTTGTGTTTTTAATGGGAATTACATGCGCTCGCCAGTGTGCACGAAGGCGCAATGCGAACTTATTAAAGTTAAATTCACCGCTTTCCCAGTACGTACATCGACCTTTATAGCTCGTGCAAATTGGCCGTAGGAACCTTTTTAGATGCCACTCGAGAAAATACATGCGCTGCGTGTCGCGGGTTCGATTCCCGCACGGAACAAATTTATGACCTACAAGGTAGACCACAAATGAGATGGAGCGAGGAAATTATAAAAATAGTTGGTAAAATTTGGAGCAGAGTAGCTACAGACAGAATAGCATGGAAACTAATGGAGGAGGCTTTTACCGCTATTGAATAGCGGTCCTTGTACATAATATTAAATAACGATACATGAGTCGCTTAACTTCAAACTCGGGTAAATCCACTTTACCTTCTTGGGAGATATTTAAAAAAAAGTGATAACGATCTTAAAAAGCAAATTTAGTATTATAATCATACATTCTTTCAAAAATGTAAAATTAAGATTGGATTTACCTTCATTTGATCTAATGGAATGCAATTTATCTATCTTTGAAAAAACTCAGTGTGGATTTTTATATTAGGCCGCTTGCGGGCATTGCTCGGTGTAACTATTTTAATGGCATCATCCATGGTCATCTATGATTAAAAAGAAACAATAAAAAACCGGAGCGTACGAGGTTAATGTCGCAGAGTTGACGTCGACTGACCGCCATGTTGAACAAACGCGGTTAGCTGATTGGCTCTCATGGACTTCATTTGAATAAAACTGTCTCATGGATCTATCGGAATTAGATAAAATTTTATGATTTTTATGGTTTTTTTCTCAAGAACTCTGCGGATTTATATACAACTGATAAAATTGTTTTAAAAGTCTGTTTTTGGCCTTTAATTTGGTACCAAAATCTTAAAAATTCTCAAAATTGGATTTACCCGAGTTTGAAGTTAAGCGACACTAGAAATCATTAGTTAAGTGAAACAAAAATTGTAGAAGGAAAAATACGGCTAATTTAATTTAATTTTAAAAGTAGTTGTTCCGGGTCTGGCTATTTGTATATGTGAGTTTAAATGTTTGTAAATGCACTCACAATACAGGGGAAATTCCTAGTGTGGGGCAAAGTTAAAAAAAAAACATTGTCATACATAAACTCACGCTTTATTCCCATGAGTGAAGGCAGAAATTATATTACGCCACCTGCTACGCTCCTTACATACTTCTTTTGCTTCGTTTACATTCATACTTCCAGTTGCGAGTGATACGCAATTGACCTATCTTTTATTTTATTTTTTGAAGTGGAAATTTCTTTAGACGCGTTGAGCACTTTTTGGTAGGAGAAAAACTTATGGTTTCGCGATCGTCACCGTACGCTTTCCATGAGCTATATGTATACTGTGTATGTATGTGTACTTTTTGGGTGAACATAAATCATGGAACTCGCGTCATCGTCACCGAACGCTTTCCATGAGCTATATGTATACTGTGTGTTTTTTTTTTAAATCTCTATACAGATTATATCCTTTTTGTGAATTTGAGTTTTTTTTTAATGACTGAATGGGCCTGCGCTTGACCTCGATCTCGCCTGACCACGACGTTTTTTTGTAACTGAAAACATCACTCTAAGCTTATCCATCACGGATCCATCCCACACACATAAAAATGCGCATTGGTTTTTTTTTTATCCATCGGTTACATGCATGGGAAGTAAAAAACTCTTCTTCTTTCTCTTTCTTTATTTTCTTTTATTCTTTCATTGGAATAACTAGGCACAGCCTTTATCTTGGACACCATTAAATAAACAAAAACATTGCGGTATTTTTCGAAGTACAGTCTATACATTACTGACAGGCAAGCAACATTACGCCGATGAGCCAGGCTTTGAAGCCTAGACACCAACGTTTCGTCGCCGATAAGCCTTTTTGCTCTGCGTTCCACCGATTCAAGTGCAGCAAGTTGGTATTTTCCTGAGCCATCCCATAAGTGTCTGCAATACTCCATATAGGATCGGATCTGTGCTTTGTTTCTGAATAACATCACCAATTAGGTCACTATATAAACACCGGGAGAGGACGCCCTAGGAGAACTCCTACCACCAGCTGAGCCAGGAGAGTACTGCGCTACTCCCAAGGAAATTGAGGGAATCCATCTTTTGGCAAGGACACTACCAGCCGCACTATCAGTATTGTCGTTTACAATTAACGACACTACCAAAGCCTATTTTGTATTAAATTGTAAATTGTGCTTCAAAGCCTGGCTCATCGACGTAATGTTGCTTGCCTGTCGGTCTTGTATAGATTGTACTTCGGAGAGTATGCGCAGGAGCTCCACGACCTGATCTCTGTCGTTAATTGTTAACGACACTACTGGTAGTGAGGCTGGTAGTGTCCTTGCCAAAACATGAGGGAATCTTGTGTGACCATAAACTTATCCACCCCATTTGTAATTATTTTTATACTATACATTTTATGTTGACAAGGTAGATGGGTCTTATTTACCTCATCCACGTAACCCCTTTCCGTCACACCTTGAGAGGACGCCCTAGGAGAACTCCTAGGGCGTGCACTCCCGGTGTTTCCACTCAAATCTGCCTTGTAAATACCTTTTGTTAGACGCCTTTAATTTTTTTTTTTTTTTCTCGAGAAACTAAAGCGAGATAAAATATAAAACAAGAGCAATTTTAAGTAAATCATCATTAAAAAAATATGATAGCAATTTTGTCGCGCTAACTTCGCTGATGCGAACTCTACTTACTGTTGGCATTTTATTTAAATTATTCAAAGGAATAAGAAACATGTTTTCTCGGCGCGTTCGTTATTCCTTTCGAGGTAATCAGAGAGGGTGGGGCATTGTTTTACCCTCTTTCTAAAGTTGCTTTGTAGTCAGAGGCGTTCTAAAAAATGGTCAACTTCAAAGCATTGTTGTGTAGGAACGTAATTAAATTCAGTGTAATGAAATGCCCTTTCTGCATAAAATGGAGTGTTTGGTTAGATAGACGAAAGGACGCGCCGTGCACTGAGCGGTTTTAATAAATTCAACACTCCTAAAGCCGAATAATTTTCGTGTAGATTCTAAAAAGGTTGACGACATGAAATAAAAAATCTAACTCCGTCCACCAAAGTCAGACCACTTTTTATCAAAGAGCTAACCTGAGCTAACTATCTACTCTGACCACTTCACATAAAATGCAATTTTGTGGAGAGTTTTTTCTGTTCACGGGGAAGTCGTAACACGCCACAATATACTAAAATAACAGCCACATTTTTATAAAGTTTCCCTGTATACTAGACTACCTAATAGCACCAATGGCTAATGCATTCTTACAGATTATTCCTGACGAACGGCTATCACTAAAATAATATAACAGTACATTGTAAACACACGGGTCTCTCATTAACAGTCACCGAACCGATTGTTATTATAACGATAGATGATAGCAAAGGCGAGAAATGTATGTTATTCTGTATACCTTCTATCAAGGGGCCGTGCACGAAATCAACAAATTTTGATCAATTTTGT
This sequence comes from Dryobota labecula, assembly GCA_947523025.1. NCBI lineage: Eukaryota > Metazoa > Arthropoda > Insecta > Lepidoptera > Noctuidae > Dryobota > Dryobota labecula. Next base: position 10,580,582 of record OX383292.1, read on the forward strand.
TCATTGTTTGTGAGAAAGGGAAAAAGAATTTAAATAAAATTATTTGTGATTTGATAAGTCGTTTTCTTTGTTTTGAAAAGGGATTTTTCAAATAAATTAAGTATTCACGGAAAATCACTAATATTCCCAACAAGTTTTCCGAAAAATGATGCGAGACTGACGTCTGCTCATCTTTCTACAAGAAACTACTTCTGATTTTGAACATTAAAAAATATAATCTAAATACTTATAGTTTTATTTAAAAAAAAAAAAATTACGTGTAACATCAACTGTTTTGACTGTACTCTTGTTAATCATGTTTATTTCTGAATGTTAAAATAATACTACTTATTTATTGTGTAATGTAATGTAATGTAATACTGATTGCTTTGTAATTCCTACTAATATTATAAATGTGATAGTAACTCTGTCTGTCTGTCTGTTACGTTAACATGCCTAAACCGCTGAACCGATCGTCATGAAATTTGGCAGAGATATAACCTAAGATATAGAGAAGGACATAGGCTACTTTTTTACGCGATAACCGACATCCACGCGGGCGGAGCCGCGGGCCAAAAGCTAGTAATTAATAAATAATGCATAATTTGTGATGTGGTGTAAATTTTATATGGGTGTATTCCCGAAATCAAAATGACTTGATTTGATATATATGAATAGTTACCTTAATATTTATACATTGGTACAATGATACTAAGTTTTAAAAGTACCTTAAATTATGAAAGGACCTACTTATTGTCGTAATATTTGGTTGGTTAGTTATTAATTTCAAGATCAGACACAAATGAGGGAAAAAAATTATGACACATTAAACTAATTAAATGCAATGCATCGCAAATGTGATACAGCTATTTCAATAACTCATTTATGTTTATCACTTCTACGAGTACATGTAACTACCTAATTATATAAGGTGTATCTATTCAAACACGAAATATTTTGAGAGAAACATCTATATGTTTTAAAAAAGCCATAACAGCAATACGACCGATCACCATGTTCGGCAAGCCTATCCCTTGGGAGAAGCGAGCTAAATATCTGGGTGTGATTCTCGACCACCATCTCTCCTTTTCTGAGCACCTAAAGAAGGTACGCGCTCGCGCAGCCTTCGCTCTCTATAGGCTCCACTCCATCCTAAATGCAAAAAGCAAATTGTCACTCAAGTGCAAATTGCGCATTTACACCGCGTGCATCCGCCCCATCATGACCTATGCGAGTCCAGTCTTTGCACACGCCAAACCCCATCTCATCCATAAGATGCAAACCCTACAGAACCGGGTCTTACGTAAAATCACGGGAGCCCCCTGGTTCGTTCGTAACACTAACCTCCCATGAAGCGCGCTTCAAAGCGCTTCTTTGATTCAGCAGCCACTCATCGCAACGCTCTAGTTGTGAAGGCCGCTAGTTATGTCCCCTCTAGAATTAGTTCGACCCGCCGTCCAAGGCATGCACTGACCGACCCAGACGACCCCACTACTCTCCTCCAGGAGAGTCGTAGGGAAACTAGTACAGTTCGCAAGATAAGAGCACACAATACACGATCGTCATTCCGACCTCGCCGCCGAGGCCCCGCGCGAATTCCCCGACTAGCGAATAGTCCTCCCCGACCCTTGACTGTAAGTGAAGCGCCAGCACGCGTTTTAGCTGAGCAGCATGTAATCCAAACTCCCCAGGATAATAATCAAAACACTGATTTTATCCAGCCACCGTCGGTCCCTTGCCACCCTCCCTCCGACTCAGCTGCCCTAAGCCGAGGTTCGTACCCCACAGGGGGTGCCCTTAGCGAGCAGCAGTCGTTTAGTTTGTAGTTTTTTACGCCCTGGCTGGAGGCATTAAGTTTCGATAGGAGCTTAAGGCAACCACAGGAAAGTCCGGTTAAAGAGTCGGAACCTTAGTGGTTACACTCTGAGATGCCCTAGATAAAAAAAAAAAAAAAAAAACAGCAAAAAAAAATTGGTTGTCTGTAAAGTTGGTTTACGGACGATAGTTTAACGTGACAACGTCATAAAACATGCGGCGCAAGCGAACAATGAGCGTAACGGGACAATTAGCGTAACGGGAAGATGAGCGTAACGGGACAATGAGTCATCCTTTTTCGTGCATGCAGCCGGCGTTCATCGATTTATTAGACGTTGTCACGTCAAAATATTTTTATCTGGGTTTTTTTTATTTTTACATATTTATTATAATTTTAAAATTGCTTGAGACATTTTGCAAAAAAAATCTTTACTTACTTATTCTATGAATGACCCGGACGGAAGCGGCGACGCGTGACGGTGGCGGTACGAGCGAGATGCCTTTTGATAATTAGGTAATCATCATATCAAGTAATTTTAAATTATTAATTTTTTTAAATAATAAACTCAGATTTAAAGAAATATCGTTTCCATGGCTTCATTACCACCTATATAGGTGGTAAAGAAGTGGTGTAACTCTTAAAATATTTCGTGTTTGAATACCCTATATCGTCGTATCCTACGAATAGTGCCCTAACGAACATAGGGGCTTTCTTTTTTTATTGCATAATTCAATTCTGCTTATCATACCACATATAACCAGTTCAACAAAACAATTAAAAACAGGATTTAAAGGACAAAATGCGTATAAAATATGAAGATAATTTATTGAAAATAATCCTAGCCGAACGTTAAAATACCAATACACATTATAAGAAATCACCAATACATATTTTTTCATATTTAATTTAATGTAACACAAAAAAGTGTCTCCTGAAAAGTAGCTATTATGCAGTTACGCCCCTATTACGTAGGATACGACGATATATGTACAAATAAATAAAATTGAAGTGTCTGTTTGTAATATCAAAATAACAGCTTTTTGCTAATATGCAAGTATATACGCTACTTATAACAAAAAAAAAAATAAACAATGAAAGTCCAAAGTGACGTCACGAGGAGTTTATTTTGTATATTAAATAAAAAAAATTTGCTCCGACTTTCCGCTCTCATAAAATCACCCTTCACCACTGAGGTACAGAGTCACTGACCGACCCAGACGACCCCACCACTCTCCTCCAGGAGAGTCGTAGGGAAAGTAGTACAGTTCGAAAGAGAGTACACACTACACGATTGTCATTTCGACCTCGCCGCCGAGGCCTCGCGCGAAATCCCCGACTAAATAGTCCTCCCCGACCCTTGCCCGTAAGCGAAGCGCCAGCACGCGCTATAGCTGAGCCTGTAGCTTTAAATTCCCCCGATAATAATCATAACCCTGATTTTATCCAGCCTCCGACGGTCCCTTGCCATCCTCCTTCCGACTCTGCCCTAAGCCGAGGTTCGTACCCCACAGGGGGTACCCTTAGCGTGCAGTCTTTTAGTTTATAAGTTTTTACGCCCTAGCTGGAGGCATTAAGTTTCGTTAGGAGCTTAAGGCAACCACAGGATATTCCGGTTAAAGAGTCTCAACCTCTCATGGTTAACTCAGAGATGCCATAGTTAAAAAAAAAATGAGCTACAGAAGTAAGTATAAAAAAACCTATACCAAGTTTTTGCACAAAGCCTCCACATGAACAGATCGATACAAAGCAGTGTTTAAAAAAAAACCTATGTTATAAATATAGGTACCGCAAAAGAAACAAACGATTTCACAGCAAAATGAACTTAATCATAGGTGCAATTTTGCACTTTGCAGAGTTAGTACCTACAATTTGTAGAATGCTTCAAAGGAAAGGTGCATTAAAATAATAACGCCGTGGTTAGACGAATGCAATATCACAAAGAGGAATAGTTCTGAATCGAAAAGGAGAGTTAGCATAATAAATTCAGCGGTAAAGTAGTGATGGGAGTTTAATTTAGGATGCGGATACGAACAATTTGCATCATAATTGGCGGATAGAAAAGCGGATATAACTTAATATGAAAGGGATTAGATTTTATCCCTCTAGAGGTATTGGAACAAAGCCTTCATGCAAGGTGGTTACGTATCGAAATACAAGGAAACAATAAACTGTTTGAAATAACATATATTTAAAAAGAATACTCCTTCTTAAAACAATACACGGTAGCCTTTAAGGAACTACCGCATAAATAATTAATTACTTATATCAAACACTTATACTTAAGTTAACCTTTATAATATGTATGTGACTATAACTGTCACTTATTAATGCCAGCCAGCTCAAACTTCAGCTTAAAGAACTAAGATCGTGGGAAGTTGGAGATAAAGCCTGTACTGTTCCGATTTTAAGTTTAGATTAAATATGGTAAAAGATTCAATTGTTATTCGGTTTTACGACCGTAATTAATATATGTAATCTCAAGAGTTACTGTTATTGAAAATACTAAGAAAGTTTCTATTTTCTATCATTATTTTTAAAAGTATACTCCATTTACTATAGCATTAGACAAATAACGGCTAAATAACAACAGTTATTGTGTAATATTGTTGAAATTACTGCACTTTAGAGTTATTTTTTTAATGTAAATGGTAAATAAATTTCAGTGCTTTCTATTTATCGTGAAATAACGGAGTTTATTAAACGTTTACATCGAAATAACGAAAGGGATGCGAACAGTTATTTGTCTAATGTTATAATAAATGGAGTATAGGTACCTTCTCGAATGACGAACATAATTTCTTTTAAATGTGTATATACTATGTATTAGTACTGTAACTGTATTGTACTAATCAAATTAACATTTCAGCAATACAATTTCAGGAGGGCTACAAAAGTTATTTCAATAGTCGAAATAGTGCCTAACTAAAATAGTGGCTTTAGTTTAATCGTATATCCGAGGCCGAAGCGCATCACTAGCATTGCATTCGTCGAAATCACCACGACCTGAGTGTAAGTTTAAATTGTAAAGGTTTAGTTAGAGGGAACTTACGTCGGTTCTATGTAACAGCAAAGTTAACGGTATGAGGATACACTGGAATGTAAGAGCTTTCTTACAAATTCGCATAAAATAAAAAAGAAAGCGAGAAAAATACTGTATTTGGGACACGCACAGGATATACAAACATTAAAAAAGGAGCATTTAAAACTAACAAAAAATAAAAACATAATAAAAAAAGACCTGTGCGAGGACAAAAAGGCTCCAATCAATTCATCAATTGTTTATTATTCTCTTTGGAATGTTAGTTTGACTTGAAAGCATGATTGTGTGTTTGCTGCAGGGTTTTGGATTTCATACGGATTAATACTAATATTGCTGACAGTTCATATATAGCTTGAAAGGAACAGCAATTTCAGGAATCTACTAGCACAGCTTAACTAATTTACATTTCGGCTTGTGGTCACAATTTTCGTCAGAGGATTTTCATAGCAAGGTGACCGACCTAGCCTCAAGTCTGCTATTATAATAGTGTCAGAATGGTCTATCATTGATTTCATAATTGTTGATTTTGACAAGTTTGGTAATCTGCTAATATAATGGCGTCATTATGACTTTCCAATGGTCAGCCACTGACACTCCATTGAAAGAATTGGTAATTTCGTACATAATAACAAATGAAACTTCCTACTAAACTTCCAACTTCCTACTACTTCAGATTGCTTATAACACTAATAAATAATAAGTAAAAATATAGTTATATAAATGAAATCTGGCATGAATAAATGTTCAAAATGCCATTGTAATACAATTCTATTACGAGACCATTGACCGACCAATTATCGACCATTATGAATTTAGCAGATTACGAACTTTTAGCAAAATGACAATGGCATCGTGTTAGAGTGACGAATTTATAAAAATAGCAGACTTGTGCCCCAGAACCATGTAACAAGCCACGTAAATTATGCTCCCGTCAAATCGTGTCGGGTAGTAAAACAAGGAACGGTAAAAAATACCCTATTGTATATATCCACGTCACATGCCCTCCGTATAAGAACAAGAATAACAAAGAAACAATGTCAGGCAATAATATTTTATTAGATATCAATCAGGCGATACACCGAGTGATTGGGGGAGTTGCCAACTTCGGCAAACTTCGACGAACTTCGACATGTTTCGCCGACTTCGGGTCGACGTGAATGTGACACCTGGGAACTTTTCTTTCACACAATACATGCAACTTCGGTAAATACTTGCTTCAAGCTATGCATGAAGAGCACTGAAGTGGTAAGTATCCAATTAACAAATAGAATCTAATAAACTCCTCTCGAGTTAAGTGCACAGGAAAATCTGCGGATAGAACTTTTCTGAGAACTAAGTTTGTTGAGTTATTCTTCAGAGTTTGAGAGTTTATCAGTTCTAGAGCAAAACTTATTATTTCGCCCAAGTTTAAGTCAACTGAAACAAATGACACACTTACGCATATTAATTTATGAAACTTTCGTCAAGTCTCAAAAGTTATGATGCTGTAGGTACTGCAGTCTTTAATTTTTAATCCTAGGTGTTGTTAGCAACGAACATACAAAATCTATACCAATTCCTTACTTCTCAGAATCCTATACCTACGAGTAACTGCATCAAGTTCCGACGTATCATACCTGTTTCTGCTACAATGCACATAACATCGTGGAACTAATTACGACAGCTAGTAGGGTCACTTTTAATATAACAGTGTCGTAATATGTCGCTTGAACTATTTTACTGCCATTTGTCATGCTGCTAACGTAGTTGGAACACTGCTTTACCTGCAAAAGAAACGAGAAAAAAAACTTTGCTTAATAAACCAAGGAATAAAATTATTTAAATTCAACAAACGAGTCTCCGTTGGTATTCTTGGAAGATATTTTTTACTATTTTATACTCGCAGAGTTGAGTTTTATATTTTAAACTTTTTGTAAAGGTGCTGGTAGATATCGCGCCTGAGATGGTTGCAAACTTTTTTACTGCGTCCGCAACGGAAGAAAAATTAAAATGTTTTGTTGTAGACAAAGAGTTTGGGTATTGTTCAATTGCCATAGATGTAGTCAAAGAGAACATTATTCATGCGTAAAATAATACTTACAAAGTTATAAATTTAATTTTGAACAAAGTTTTATGTTTGTTATTTTCTTTAATAAAGGTTTTACCTACACCAGTCTCTATTAAGTGTAAGCTTGCCTTTGTACTGTGTTTTTGATTTTGAGAGAACAATAAAGAATATTATCGTTATATGTTACGACTGGGTGCTTAAGGATAATATTTTTGCTCGTTTTGTTGAATCAAACTGTGAATGTTCAAGAGTCTAATATCTGAGAATAATCCTACGTGAAGCAGAAACATAAACATAACGTATCTTCATAATGTATTACAAATACAAAGTTGAAAACAATGTATCAACAGGTCGCCGTCGGTATCGCCAAATACATTTTTTTTTTAAAGTTTAAAAAAAGTTAACAGTGGTGCCGATTCCCTTGTTCACAAACTAAACTAAATTTAAGTTCAGTGCATCCTTTTCTTTCTATTTCATTAAGAAAAAAACAGAAGATAAATTTTAGTTTAGGCCTGTCAAATTAATCAGCGCCTGTCACTACTCCATACAAGTTTAGACGTGATTAAAAACTTGCCGACTTAAATTAGGTACGTCAATTTACGTCAAGCGCTGATTAATTTGACAGGACTAAACTAAAATGTATCTTCTATCCTTTTCTTAATTAAATAGAAAGAAAAAGATGCACTGAACTTAAATTTAGATTAGTTTGTGAACAAGGGAATTTGGTGCCGATTCCCTTGTTCACAAACTAATCTATATGACTAAAATTATGACAATTTACGTCAAGCGCTGATTATTTTGACAGGACTAAACTAAAATTTATCTTCTGTCCTTTTCTTAATGAAATAGAAAGAAAAAGATGCACAGAACTTAAATTTAGTTTAGTTTGTGAACAAGGGAATCGGCACCAATGTCTTGTTATTTTTTATCGAGGTTTTAAACTGAGGTACTTAAATTGTAGCCGTCATACATACATTATTCTTACAAAAGATTGCCATAATTGTCGAGGCAAAGTGCACACATGTTGTGCCTGAGTGTGCCGCAGTAATTAATTGAGTAGAAGTCTATTAAAACTAAATAAGATGAAGCTTTTGCAAATAAGTGTCTATGAAATTATACAATGTAATTATAGCCAAGCTCTTTGTGAAGTCTTCTTTGGTAGTATATTTATGAAAGAGAATAAACGCTTCAAGGGTAAATTGAACATGGGTATAACGTTGTAAGATTGTGTGGTAGATGAGAGAGATTATAGCATAAATGTAAGTTTGTTGTTTTGTTTTCAGAAACGACTGATAAGACTGGAATCTAAAATGTAAACATCATGCAAGCTATTATGTTTAATGAGTTAGAAATTGTTGTAACTGTTGAATGCAGTTTTCCGCAAACTACAAAACAAATAGGTACAACTATTTTCTAATATCAACCAATAAATCAAAAGGAAAAGGTGGGTAGTGTAGCGAAATAAATATGAAAAATTCACCACTTTAATACGAGTACGTGTAATTATTTAATATCCTTTATGATCATGCTGACTAGAAATCTAAACGTCTATGCCAAGTATTGCCTAAATCTTATATTGACTAGGAAGCACAATGCCTACCTTACAATATGTCTGTCTATATAGTATTAACTAAACCTTATTCTGACTATGAACCAAAATGCCTACCTTGCAATATGTCTATTATTTTACGAGAAGGGAGTACCGTTTCTGGCGTTGTGTGGTCACAGTTCTAACCTAACCTATAGTTCAGAGGCCCTAGTGTGAGTTTATTTTAACCATCTCGGCTACTTAGAAATTATTGCATTTTAGGCATTTTGCTTGTTAAACATTTTGATCTCTAGGCGATTTACAGCTTAGGCAATTTGCTGTGTAGACATTAATTTTAGGCATTTTGCTTCGTAGACGAATTTAAAGTTAGATACTCTGATCATAAAGTTTTAATATCTTTAAAAAAAAGTCGAACAACAAATAATGTTGAAGTAAAAAAATAACCCTCCCTTCTGGAGCAGTCGGGTAAATATGATAAAAAAAAGTTGCTGAACCGATAATTTGACCTAAATGAAGCGAGATTACGAGATAATTAAGGTAACCTACATCAGATGATAAATCTTAGTCACGCATTTGGTTTTCGAACCAAGGAATTGTTTGCAATCGGTTTTAAGTTCGTGAATCCTAAATTACGTAACCTTTCAAATCATTTTCAAATTAATAATCCATACTTATATTTTAATATTATAAATGTGAAAGTAACTCTGTCTGTCTGTCTGTTAGGTTTTCACGCCTAAACCACTAAACCGATCCTTATGAAATTTAGCAGAGATATAAGCCTGGGATATGGAGAACGACATAGGCTTATACGTTTTTACACGATAAGCGACGGCCACATGGGTGGAGCCGCAGCCAAGAGCTAGATGAACTTAAGTTTTTCCGATATTCAAATTAAAAAATCATAAAAGTTAATAATAAAAAATGTAGGGGCAGCTAGGAAAACAAACCAATAGGTTTAAACCGCAGAGGTAACGTTGCGGTAGGTACATTTCTAAACCATACACTGTTGATAAATAAATGGTTTATTTACGACACGTACCACGAATGAAATCGGTCCGAAATCCCCATTAGGGTCCTATGAGACATATTTGTTCATTCGAACGTTTTCGGACGTCAATAAAATTTCACTTTCTTTGATCCTGGCCGACCGGCGTCCATTTAAGTAAATCTGGGCTATCGTTTTCTCATCTCTGTAAGAAGCCTCTCTCTGTCGGTCAAGTTACGTTGGTAATAAAAAAGATTAATGATTACTTATAGATTTTTAATAACGTAAGTAAACGAACGAAACGAGCCGGAAAGATGAGATTTGTTAATGGTATTTAATCATATGTGCGAGACTGGAGTATGTAACAGCGTCCTTGCTGCTCCTGCTTTGGAAGCAGCCAGGATGCTGTACACTGAAAAAAAAAGTAGTTCCCACAATCCAGATTTTGTTTAGATTGACTAAGTAACTTGTTTGCATCTGAGCCTATCAAGCACAATGATCACAGCTACTACTTTTATTTGATCGAGATTTGAAATGGGATCTTGATTGGAGTTATCACAAAACCTATTTGCAACAATTAAGTCCAAATATAGTTGCTCCAATCAAGATTATTTGATTAAAGTTTCAATGATCTTTATTGAAGTAATCAAAATGCTTGATTGACACAACTAACTTACTTTGTTACAGTTAACATTTTTTTAACTTGTCTCTTTTTTAACTCTTCTACAATGATGTCATGTTAAGGGTAATCGAGAAACTTGTTTGAGCGTTCAATCATTTGAACTAGCACTAGCATGCACTAGCTGCAATCATGTCGTAATGATCAACTTTACTAAGATTTTGATTAATCTAAACAAGATACGAGTATCGTCAATCAAGCTAAAAAGTCACTTGATTGGAGTGCATTTTTTTCAGTAAAAAAAGAAAGAAAAAAAAGTAAACAAACAAAAATATTATATCAACGTTACATGGATTATCATTCGAATGAATGTCCCTGCTATATTAATTTAAAAAAGTATTTTCATGTATCAGGTATATTATAAGGTGTATCTATTCAAAGACTAAATATTTTAAAAGATACACCTATAAAAGGTGGTAATAAGCCACGCAAACGATATTTTTTGAATCTGAGTATATCATTAAGAAAAAAAAAATACTTGATATGCTGATTAGTTATTATCAAAAGAAACCGTGCTCGTGCCGCCACCGTCATAAAGGTTTTTTTGCAAAATGTCTCAAGCAATTTTAATATTGTAATAATTATGTAAAAATAAAATGCTACGACTTTTTTACCACCTATAGATTTCACTCTTAAAATATTTCGTAAATGAATAGATACACGTTTTATATATATATATATATATATATATGTACAGTCACGAGCAATATGTATACACTTAGCAAAATTCAAAAGCAATTTTGTCGTGAATAACGATTGCAACTTTGAAATAAGACCTATTATACAATAGTATATACTTATACTGTTATTATAATAGGTCTTATCTCAAAGTTGCAATCGTTATTCACCATAAAAATTGCTTTTGAATTTTGCTAATTGTATACATATCTGTACGTGACTGTACCTACCTTCTTTAGTAGAAGTAGCAATAGAATTAAAAAAGCTTTTATTTCAGTTTACATATTATGTAAGTAAATTCTAAAAGTGAGATGAGACTATGCCAACTAAGCAAGCGCCAATTCATAGAAAACCATAAAATCCTGTTCTATCCACTTGCCTAGCGTAACCACACAAGATTTTTAGTAAAAATTAACAAACAGTGCGTATTAATTGTGTAGACGGTGTGAAATCGGGCTCCACGCGAGTGTTGAGCTTAACGAGACACTCGGGAAGCTCGCGACGAACGGCCGCGCATCACACCGACGCGTAGCGAGACTGACGACACTGCTGGGACACGTGTCATGATTAGTACATGTACTGAACTACTTAATTGAAATTGTAACGTTCTAGAACTGAGAACGATTGGTTTCCTTACAAACCTGCATGGATCTTAATAACGTTGTTCCGTTGGGATGCAGGAAACAGGTTCTACGACTAACTAAACAACAGCTGCGTACATTTACAGCAGCTATAACTGGCCACGGGTCATTTAATAAACACCTCTTTGTCACAGGAGTTACAAACAGTCCGCAGTGCAGGGCCTGCATGGAGGACGACGAGACAGCAGCTCATGTGCTACTAAACTGCCCGGTGGTCGCTACATACAGGGCAAAGTACTTTGGTAACCCAGGTACCCTACATGAGATTGTCAGTAACACCAAGGCGTTGCTGGCCTTCTTTGAGGAGCTGGGGTGAATCGAATAAATCAATATTCCCATCCGTACGCAAAATACGAGCATTAAGACGTGGAGTTGCGAACACCAGCCCGTATTACCTATTACGTTGCACTGAAAAGAAAAAGTAGTTGCCACAATCAAGATTTTGTTTAGATTGACTAAGTAACTTGTTTGCATCTGAGCCTATCAAGCACAATGATCACAGCTACTACTTTTATTTGATCGAGATTTGAAACGGGATCTTGATTGGAGTTATCACAAAACCTATTTGCAACAATTAAGTCCAAACATAGTTGCTCCAATCAAGATTATTTGATTAAAGTTTCAATGATCTTTATTGAAGTAATCAAAATGCTTGATTGACACAACTAACTTACTTTATTACAGTTAACATTTTTTTAACTTGTCTCTTTTTTAACTCTTCTACAATGATGTCATGTTAAGGGTAATCGAGAAACTTGTTTGAGCGTTCAATCATTTGAACTAGTATTGCTGCAATCATGTCGTGATGATCAACTTAACTAAGATTTTGATTAATCTAAACAAGATATCGTCAATCAAGCTAAAAGTCACTTAATTGGAGTGCATTTTTTTTCAGTGTGGGGATGGAAACGTTTAAGCCTCTACCACACAGGTGCGTTATTATCGGTCGATAATATCACATGCGTTTTTGCGTAACGACGCATTAGAAGTAGGACACTGCGTTTCTCCGTCCTGCGATATTCCGATATCAATTCTTAGAGCATTTTGTATTAGGACGCATACGATCATACACACCTGCGTTAATACCTACTTGTAGTACAGGCTCTACCCCGGAAAGAAATATCGGACGATAAAAACGCAGCTATGTGCAAGGTATCGGGACGCATTTGTGGCGGTATCAACAACGCCACATGCGAACTACGCATCAAAGACCTGACGTCACAAATCTTGCATCGCGCTATCAGAGTTTACCGCGCGACTAGCATATATACAACATCCCGACATCAACCGTTGGGTAGTTGCCCACCAGACACAACACCCGTCTGGTCGGAGGATCCTCCCTTTACTATAGAGTATGAGTGAACTTTATACCCTGTTTCTCATACCTCTAAATTGGTGACCCCGACGTGATGACATGACATTATCGCAAAAACGCATGCGATATAATCGGCCAATAAAAACACACCTGTGTGGTAGAGGCTTTATTTCAGGAAACTATTCCCTTATACTCTTTACATTTATGTAGGTACACACGGCTACATATCAAGCTATACAAAACAAGTTTACACTGGTCTCGCATTGTATAGGATTTCCATATAATGAGAGATCAGCTCATACTGGAAATGTATAGCTTGATATGTAGCCGTGTGTACCAAGATCCTGTTACTTTATTTTAATCGAGTTCAAAATAGTTGTCTAATATCCCATGACGCTCAAAGATCCTATTTTCTAACAGCTATTGTAGTAGATAGTTAAAAAATATACGTGCACACCAAACGAAAAACAAAGACAAGCTTGCCAATAGCTTCCATCTCAGGACGAAATACCATGAATTCTAAGAGAAAATTATTTACTAAGAACTTGTAACGTATGAGCGGTAACTTAATATGGTAATTAAGTCCCGTCCATCTAGGATAGGTATGGTATAATCTTGGCAATATTCCTAGCACCAGTGGGCAATTAATGAACAAAGTTAGCAGTGCTCCAATGCGGTATAGTGATTTATGCAAAGAGTTTAGCCGCGCCACCACACACCGTTTGCATTCGCTTTCTCACTACATTTACAACTGAACTAGTTTTGCTATCTTGTGGAGTTAGTTCGTTAATACTGTATGAATGAAATACCGGATACATACATACATATCGGATTACATATCGGATAAACATCGGATCACATCGGATATTACATATCGGATACACATCGGATATTACATATCGGATACAATATCGGATTACATACATACATACATAAACTCACGCCTTATTCTCATGGGGGTAGGCAGAGACTATAGAACGCTACCTGCTAAGCTCTTTATAAGCAATAGCTCACAGAATAAGCAAGCTGAAGTGGCAATGGGCCGGCCAAATTAGCCGTAGAACCGATGACCGCTGGAGTAGACGTGTTCTTGAGTGGAGACCGCGAATCGGCAAACGTAAGGTAGGACGTCCTCAGGCTAGGTGGAGCGACGATCTCCGCAGGGTGGCTGGTAGCAGCTGGATGAGAGTTGCCGAGAATCGAGCTGAATGGCGTGCAATTGGAGAGGCCTATGTCCAGCAGTGGACTGCTATAGGCTGATGATGATGATGATGAAGCTCCTTATATATTATTTTTGCTTCGTTTACATTCCTAAATCTGGTCATTCTCAAGAACATTATCAATTTCCACGCGTTTTCACTCACATCGGATAAATACTAAGTTAATACCGCGAATATAGTCATTTCCACGAATAATGAATAATATATTATAGTAATATCTTCAGCTTAATCGCCATCAGTCCACTGTGTATGTTAGGAAGACGAAGACTTCTATTTTTTTTTAACACTCCATTTTGTTTTAATATTTCATCAAAACACAGATACAATCTACTTTGTTTTCTGTATTATTAAAAATTATTCTACCAATTTCGCGAGTACCCCTGCGCAGTTGGTCTACCTTAGAAATTCTACGTTTCGTTTGTGTAACAAAGTTTGTATTATCATAATAACATTATGTATATCTCTATCCTAGAGAATCTTTGTTTATTCATGTTGTTAGGTTTAAAAATTTCCATTTTGTTTATGAAAATACATCATTAGCATTAGACCAATACTATTACTTACTTGGCAAAGGTATTTCTATATAATAACCTACTTATATTTTACGTGATAATTAACAAACAGCTACAGGTTTTTTCATCTCACTATTCTATTTCACAACGGCGTTTTAATTATAAAAGTGCTTTTAAGACGAAGAGGCTGTCGGCATAACGTCTGCAAAAATATTAAAATTGAGTCTAGAATTCTTGAAAAGTAGGTCGAGCTATAAGTTTAGGTTAGATATGAAATTCACAGGCTTTTGAAGTTTTTGAATCTTTTATGAAGCCTCCACCACATAAAGGCCACACTTCACTGCCCATTGATCCGTACTTTTTCAAGTAGCCAATCAAAGTATGTGGATGACAAATATTTCGAAACGGAAATGTTTTTGGTCAAACTTTTCTTTCAGTGGAGAGATTTATGTCTATTGTGAAAGAATAGAACCAGTGGCAGAAAAAAGAAAAGAAGCAGCATTAATTTAAACTGGATTCCTGACTTCAATTTAAATTCTCGAAAATAAAAATAAATCCTGTCAACTGCGACTGCATCTATTGAATTAAGTGTGCAACAACCATAAATTATGTGATGTGTGTCCATTCAACAAAGAAGAAAATTGCGCGTTTTGACTACGCTTTTTTCCTTTCTCAACTCTCCCACCCCTCTCTCTTATCTTATGTCTCACTTCCAATATCCATGTTCTTCACACGCTAAGAATCTGCGTTCTTCCAACAATCTCCTCCTACTCTGTCCTTCTCATACTTCTGACTTTGTTCATTCTTCCTTGACGGCCACCAGTCGGTATGCATTTAAGCGGAAAACACAGTTATTTTCCAAACAAATAGCGTAAAATTAATATTTTATGTGTATATAACCTATTTATGTGTATCTATTTTATGCCCCCTCCTAAATTTTGATATCATCGCCCCGATGAATCACACCCACTATCCGCATAATCCTGACCATGCCTCTGACGTGCTCGATGTGGCACTTCTAAAGAACATCAACCTACGGTTGGTCTCTATAGAGGTGCATCACGAGCTTCACTCTGACCACCGACCTGTTCTCGTAGAAATGGCCCCTCGCATAGGTCTTCACGACCCCAATATCCCCCCGCGCACCAAAAGGATAACGGACTGGAAGCGAGTAGGCGAAAGCTTGAAAGCTAACACGTCCCCCCAATTGGATTCGATCCCCGACCAGTTCGACTCTATCGCAGACACGACGACCGCGATCGACTCTCTCACAGAACACGTACAATCTGTCCTGAACACATGTTCAAGGGAGGTTCCGGCGACGGATAACCGTCGCGGGAAACTGCCGGACGATGTACGTGCACTGATGACGGAGAAGAACGCAGCCGTCCGTGCGTACAGTAGCTTTCCCTGCACGGCTAACAAAATCCACATGCGCTACTTGCAGCGTGCTGTAAGTAAACGCGTGAAGGAATTTCGTGACGCCGACTGGGATAAGCTACTGAACAGCCTAGAGCCGAACCATCTAGCATTCTGGCAACTCCAAAGGAAACTCAATCCCCGAGGAGGTAGCTCAGCCTCAATGCCCCCACTGATCCGCCCAGACGCGTCTCTCGCTTTCGAAGACATCGACAAAGCCGAATGCTTAGCCGACAGTCTAGAGGCCCAGTGCTCGCCCAGCTCTCAACCAGTAGACCAGGCGCACCTCTATGAGGTGAACGCTGAAGTCGAACGTAGAGCCGCTCGCCCGCCCGTCGAAGACCCTGAGTATTCTCTGGCTCCCGTCACACCGGCGGAAGTGCACGAGCTCATAAAGGGTCTGAAACCTCGTAAAGCCCCTGGCTCTGATGGTATCACCAATAGGGTGGTCCAATTGTTCCCCGCCCACCTGATAATGCTCTTGGCCACCATCTTCAATGGAGCCATGAACAATAATGTCTTCCCGCAAGTGTGGAAAGAGGCCACAGTAATCGGTATTGCCAAACCCGGTAAACCCAAGAAGGAGCCCGCGAGCTACCGCCCCATTAGCCTGCTCACAGTCATGGGCAAACTCTACGAGAGGCTTATTTATAAGCGTCTCAGAGACTACGCCGAGACTAAGGGCCTTATCCCCCACGAACAGTTTGGATTCCGTACCAAACATTCGTCGACCCATCAGGTCCACCGTATAGTCGAGGACATAAGCGCCGGCTTTCAACGCGGCCTTATGACAGGAGCTATCTTCTTTGATATAGCGAAAGCGTTCGACAAAGTCTGGCACAACGGCTTGATTTACAAGCTGTACCAACTCGGTGTGCCCGAGCGTCTCGTGCTCATCTTACGAGACTTTTTGTCGAATCGCACCTTTCGCTATCGCATAGAGGGAGCCCTCTCCTCCTCCCATCCCATACGCGCAGGAGTCCCTCAGGGCTCTGTGATATCCCCCCTGGCTTTTACGCTTTACACCAGCGACATCCCGAAGTTTAAAAAGGCTCAGTTGGCTCTGTTCGCAGACGATACGGCCGTTTACTACAGAGGGAAGTGTCATAATGTCATTACCAACACTCTCCAGACTGCAGCCGACAAGCTCGGTGCGTGGTTTAGAAAGTGGCGGATCGAAGTCAATCCTGTCAAAAGCCAAGCGGTTCTCTTCGTAAAACCGAGAAAAATCCCCCCAAAGCCCAAACCTGTCACCATGTTCGGCAAGCCTATCCCTTGGGAGAAGCGAGCCAAATATCTAGGTGTCATCCTCGATCAACGCCTCTCCTTTTCTGAGCATGTAAGTAAGGCGCGTTCGCGCGCCGCCTTCGCTCTCTATAGGCTTCACTCCCTTGTCCACGAAAATAGCAAATTGTCACTCAAGTGCAAATTGCGATTGTACACCGCGTGCATCCGCCCCATCATGACCTATGCGAGTCCAGTCTTTGCCCAAGCAAAATCACATGTCATCCATAAGATGCAAATCATTCAAAATCGTTTCCTTCGTAAATGCACGGGAGCCCCCTGGTTCGTTCGGAACACAAACCTCCATGTAGAGCTTAGAATGCCTACAATAGCCCAATTTCTGAAACGCTCTTCCAAGCGATTCTTTGACTCTGCCGCCACCCACCGCAACACTCTCGTTGTGCAGGCCGCCAATTATACCCCCTCCCGCATTAGTACGATCCGCCGTCCAAGGCACGCACTGACCGACCCAGACGACCCCACCACTCTCATCCAGGAGAGTCGTAGGGAAACTAGTACAGCTCGAAGAGTACACACAACACGAACACGATCACAATTCCGACCTCGCTTTAGAGGTCCCGCGCGAAACCCACCCCGATCCACTATTATTATCGTCAATAATAATAGCCCTCCCCGTCCCTTGACGACGACGCTTAACGATGTGCCAGCATGTGGTTTAGCTGAGCCTGTAATCCAAACTCCCCCGATTAATAATCAGAACCCTGATATTATCCAGCCACCGACGGTCCCTTGCCACCCTCCCTCCGACACTGCCCTAAGCCGAGGTTCGAGCCCCACCTGGGGTGCCCTTAGCGAGCAGTCGTCTAGCTTAAGTAGATTATAGTAAAAACCCCCTGGCTGGAGGCGTAAACTTCGTTAGGAGCTTGCGGCACCACAGGAAAGCCCGGTTAAGGAGCAGGAACCCCCAGTGGTTATACCTCCGAGATGCCATACATAAAAAAAAAAAAAACTATTTTAATTGTTATGTTTTGTTTGTACTATAATTCATTATGTTATGTTTTTTTTTTTAATTATTATTATTATCTCCTCTCAATCAGAGCACCTGCCATCTTATCTCTTCACCATCCTTGTTTGACTGGTAGAGAATGCCCAAGGCATTAAGTCCGACTTTTAATCTTATTTTATGCGTGAATTTTAAATAAATACATAATAAACAACTAAAATGTCACAATATGGGAAGAGGTCAATCTTATTTTGATCGTAAACTACGCTGCGTCGATCCCAAATAAATTGGAATAAGGGCAAAAGGTTGCTGTTGGATACTTCGTGCATTCTCGTTTTAATCAAACACAGAGAAACTTGGATCTACAACTTCAGAGCATGTCTCCCTTCGAAGACACTCTTACACATCTGTAATAATTGAGATAGTGCCGATTCCCTCGTTCACAAGCTACACTTAATTGAGGCTATTTCCATCTTAGTCCTTAAGTATCTGTCACCGTATTTTGCTTGAGCTGTCTATCATTAGTAGAAAATTTAAACCTCTACAGTCTCCTATACTCGACAGACAGCTCAAGCAAAACTCAGAAATACAAACTAAGTACCTACACAGGTAGTTTGTGAACAAGGGTATCAGAGCCATTGGTGCCGATTCCCTTGTTCACAAACTAAACTAAATTTAAGTTCAGTGCATCTCTTTCTTTCTATTTCATTAAGAAAAGGACAGAAGATAAATTTTAGTTTAGTCCTGTCAAATTAATCAGCGCCTGTCACTACTCCATACAAGTTTAGACGTGATTGAAAAATTGCCGACTAAAATTACGTCAATTTACGTCAAGCGCTGATTAATTTGACAGGACTAAACTAAAATTTATCTTCTGTCCTTTTCTTAATGAAATAGAAAGAAAAGGATGCACTGAACTTAAATTTAGCGTAGTTTGTGAACAAGGGAATCGGCACCAATTGTCTTTAGAATACAAATCCTTATAAGTCAAAACATATACCTATTAATAACTACTCGTACCTACGTTATATGCCTAATTAATTTCCCAAGCTTAAGTGCTTAAATTAAGCAAGTACACGCGCTTCAACTTGGCCACTATAACAAATAAAACAACCTTTTTCACTTAATTAACCTCTTTCTCGACATTTGCACGGCATGTTTCATTACATTGCGTTATGAAATTAATTATAAAACTCGTTTGACATTGTTGATTAAACAATGCTTAAAACTGCAAGTCAGGATTACTTAAAATAATTAATTTTCGGTTGCGCACCGAGAATGAAATATTAACTACAGATAAAACTTTGTAGTAAATTATTGCGTCAAACACAGAATGTTGTTTGAAGCTGGTAAAGGTCATATTCAGACTGTATAGTAAACAAGATACGGCATAAACCTATTGGGAATATACAAGATACGTTAATACGAAACTTCATGCAGCACACTTAGAGATACATTAGGTACAACCAGAGAAACCTTAATAAATTCAGATAAGTAGTCCTAAGTAAGAAAAAAATACTCCTGCAAATATGAAATATGCAGTAAAAAATTTGCAATAAAAGTTTTTGATTTCGAGAGACTTGTTCTGTTCAGCTTAGTCGGTGAAGGGCGAGAGGTACTCGCTGTGGGCGCCGCCGCCGGTCGCCGATTCCCTCGCGGACCGATTTTCATAATAAAACCATCTCGCTAAATGGACCCGCAGCAAATGTCGTCATTTCTCGGTCTCCCATAGCCCCAGCCAATTTGTTTTATACATTTTTTTCTTATTCCCCGCGGACAAATCATTGATTTTGGTCTGTGTATAGATATAACTAAGATTACGCTGGATTGGCTCTAGTATTGTTCGTGTTTGTAATTGGTTTTCTTAAACACGCCTTGCTTTTATTATATCTTCGTAGCCTTATATTATTTCTCTCCTTATAGTAGATAAAATCTTAACATTTATTAAAAATCCCTTCAAGGCAAATTCAAAGCATCAAAGAAAATAACAAAATATCTCCACTTAAGTCAAAATAAGGCCGCAAGAAAAATATTCCCCGAAAATCTGTGATCGTTATTCGGTTTCAAACATATTGACTTAAAAGTAGATACAGGATATCCTTGTTTGAGCCAAGTTACCTGTCAGATGGAGGATAAAAGAAAGTGTTGGGTATCGGGGTCGCCGTGAAGCGTCCTCGAGCGAGGCGGCCGCGTGCACAAAGAACTAAGGTTTCTTTAAGTTATAACAGCTTTATGTAATGCCGTAATATTGTCTGTGTGTTGTTATTAAAAACAGGTTTTGGCTAAGTTTATGTTTAAAAAAATGTTTATTAAAAGGTTTTCAAATAAATTAGCTTCTCATTAATTAGCCCTCTGTCCATGTAAGATCAAAAGAACTAATTAATGTGTTTGATCATGCAAATATTAACATCTAGGTTTGCAAATATTATATTTGTATTATTGTTGCACCGAATGTGGGTCCTGTCAAATGTCGAATTCGGCCGAATGTTCGGTTTAAATATGTACCGAAGCCGAAGTTATATTTCGTCAATTAATTATTAAGCGTAACTGCAAATTTAATTATAAATGTTTCAATAATAATAATAATAAACATTTATTTCAGAAAGTAAATTTCCATATTACACACACATTATCTTAACTAATATAACTAATAATAAAAAATAAAAAAAAAATTATAGCTAGACCTGTTTTGAAACTAAATGTTTAAAAATAATAATAAATCAAAAATATTGTTTTGTTGCATAAATAAAAATTAAAAGACTGAAAGTCAAAGTAAAAATGTTATATCTAAAATAAGTTACAGAGAAGAATGAATCTTGCTGATAGATAATATTACAATTGATAATTTTAATAAAGCATATATCTGATACGTGATGTTGTTTCTTTTCTACGGAAATAAAAACAAACACGAACATTCACGTTACCTATTTACTTACAAATCATCATTTGATCCAGATTTCATTTTAAAATAAATTTCCTTTCACTTTTCCATTTCTTATTTAAATTAATTTAAGCTACCGAATTTCGGCCGACATTCGGCAGATCTAACCGAAATTCGGCCGGAGACGAAGTTCGGTAAAAGCTGCCGAACTTCGGTAATACCGAATGTGAAACGAATTTCGGTGCATCTTTAATTTGTATAACTTTTACTAAAATAAAAGTTAATTAATCTATAAACATCGATCGTCATAACTAGAGATCGGATATTCGGATGCATATTCACCTAAAGTTGAGATGTTAGCTAATATGGAATGCGCTTTTGTATCTAAAAAATCCCGCGGTTCTGGGATTTACAAGTTAAGTTTTCTGATATATAATATGTTTCTGGTATATTTACTTACTTTAAAATGTTGGTAAAAATCCCAATTCTAAATAAATATGCATCAGAATAGCAGAATAGTTATGCAATCTAAGAATAACGAGTTTTTTTTTTTAATAAATAGATTTTTAGAAGTCGCATACATACCTACTATACACTCGACTAGCAGCTTGCTTATGCATTTCAGTTGTTCCTGGCAACACGGGTTTTTTGTTTTTTTTTTAATATAAAATTTTTTTTAAGAAGCCGCTTCCATACTTTCACAGCTAAAAATTAACTTTTGATATATATGCATCTGAATATCCGATCTCAAGTCATAAGTGTGAGTGGACTCCAAAACCGAAAAACGCATTTACTCCAAACAAGAACAAATGGGAATGTTTTCTATAAGAGCTTTCCAAGGTTTCTTTTTGCCCCATTCAAATTTAAGAAATCATATAACGCGTTATTCGATCCTTTTTCCATTAAACGAGATACAAATACGAGAAAATCGTATAAAATCCATTTATAGCAATCATATTTTTTACATTTATTTCTGCTCGTAAATAATAAAAAAATCCTCGTTTATACCCCGAATAATCGTATTTGCCCGAAGCTGAAAATATTGCAATAGACAAGAAATGAAAATGTTATATCAAAAACTTCAAAGTATAATTAATACTTTAATTAAAACCCATCTGGGCAAAGTTAATTAAATCACAGATGAATTATGGTCGCAGGGTGGAATATTTACAAATTTTAATGATGGCCGTTTGTGTTTTGTGCTAAGGTTTGAAATGGTAGTTGAACGATTTGCATGAATATTTTAGCGTTTGCCGAGTCCATTATTAAAAAAATACTTGTTTATATTTTAGAAATCAAAACAGTTAATTATATATTTAATGTTACCCTGTCCTTCGCAAGCCCTGCCTGGGTTTGATTCTTGGTTGATATTTTAGTGAACAAATTCTGCAAACGTGCTGAAAAGAATTGTCCCCCATAAAATGATGTGAGGGGTCTCTACTATAACAGACGTATTTTGATTGCAACTGACAGCACACTCGTCACTCTTCTATAAATACAAGGGAGATAGTGCACTATCAAATCAGCCACTCATCGCAACTCTCTAGTTGTGGAGGCCGCCAATTATACCCTCTCTCGCATCAGTAAGACCCACCGTCCAAGGCATGCACTGACCGACCCAGACGACCCCACGACTCTCCTCCAGGAGAGCAGTAGGGAAACGAGTACAGTTCGAAAGAGAATACACAATACACGACCGTCATTCCGACCTCGCCGCCGAGGCTTCGCGCGAAATCCCCGACTAAATAGTCTTCCCCGACCCTTGCTCGTAAGCGAAGCGCCAGCCCGCGCTATAGCTGAGCCAGTAGCTTTAAATCCCCCAGATAATAATCATAACCCTGATTTTATCCAGCCACCGTCGGTCCCTTGCCATCCTCCCTCCGACTCTGCCCTAAGCCGAGGTTCGTACCCCACAGGTTTAGTTTATAAGTTTTTACGCCCTGGCTGGAGGCATTAAGTTTCGTTAGGAGCTTAAGGCAACCACAGGAAAGTCTGGTTAAATAATCTCAACCTCTCAAGGTTAACTGTGAGATGCCCAAGCAAAAAAAAAAAGCAGTATCAAATATTATTACTATATTTACTCAACCTTCACAGGTATGTAACCCAAATCAAAAGTAATGCAAAAGTGGTTTTAGTTTTGAATGAAATATTCAAAATTCGAGAACCTATTTATGCAAATTAAAGCAACGAGTGCTACCGTCCTTGGCATGCATAAAACCGTGGTAGCAACTATCTCGTAAATAGATATGATCTTCCCTTATCAGCATCTTTGTAAAGTGCAGATACATACGTTGAAGAGACAGTGAGAGAGAGAGAGAGGGAGAGCTTCTTCTTCTTCTTCTTCTTCTAGAGCTTACCTGTACAGGATTTGCGATTTGTGATTTGGTTTTTTTTTTTGGATTTGTTTTTTTTTTTTTTTTGTTTGAGGATTTTTTTTTGTAGAGGCCTATGCCAGAAAAGGCGCTGAAAAGGGCTGATAATGATGATGGTTTCGTGACGGTGCAAAGGAGGAAGCGCCGTTCGCGAACGAACAAGAACCGCTGCGGCAAAGCTCCTCCGGAGCCCGAAGTAAGTCTGCGTGCCGCAAAGCCGAATACACCGGTGTACATCTCCCGCCTACACTACACCACTAAGGCGAAGGACATCGTGGAGTACGTGCGCCAAAGGACAACGTATATGCCGAGGGTGCAGTTACTGGAATCGCACCGGAACGTCAACTTCAAGGCGTTCATCGTGCGTGTTCCGAATCTGTGAAGAAGACTTTTGGCCGCAGGACGTGGTGTTTGTCGCTTCCGCGGACAAGTTCCACAGGACAGTGCAAAGTGTAGCTAGTGCTAAGTGAAGTACTAAGTTTTATATTAAAATATGTATGTTTAGGTTAAGGTATATTTCTATGGGCCTATGTTGCCTGAAATAAATGGTATTATTATTATTATAAAAAAAAACAAACATCTCAATCTTGTTTCGGTTTTTGTAGTGCATTACTTTTAAACTGTCTTTTTTGCAGTCGGGTTTTAGACTTTTTTAATTATGTATTTTATTCTAGACTTTTAGTGACCTGAAATTCTTATGAACAAAAACTGTGTTACTTATATAAGTCAGGCTAAATGTAGAGATGATTGATTGCATGCCAAACAAAACAGACAAAAAATGAAAATGAAAATTTTAAGTGTAACTGACATATATTTTTGTAATCCCCTTTTAATTTCCTATATTTTGATATACTACTCGCTAGGTTTGGTATTTTTTTTTAAATAAACGTATTACTATTTCGCGCCAAAAATCCGTCATTTTGTTTTTTTTTTTTTTTTGACGTTACAACGTCTAATAAATCGATGAACGCCGGCTGCATGCACGGAAAAGGATGACTCGTTGTCCCGTTACGCTCATTTTCCCGTTACGCTCATTGTCCCGTTACGCTCATTGTCCCGTTACGCTCATTGTCCCGTTACGTTCATTGTACGCTTGTGCCGCATCAATGTTTTGTTATGACGTTGTCACGTTAAACTATCGTTCGTAAACCAACTTTACAGACAACCAATTTTTTTTCAAACACCTACTCGTATCTAATGACACTTAGGGTTTTAAGACGAATATAACGATACCTTAACTGTCGAAATCCATTTAGCCGTTTGGAAGATACGAGGTAATAAATAAATTTACAAATTACAAACAAACATACATACAAGATACGCGCGAAAAACATAACCCTTCCTATAGTCGGGTAAAAAATGTGAGTCCTGAACCCCTTTTACTCTCGAGTGTCGTAACTGTAAATGCAACCATGCTGCTTTTCGCCGAAAGTGTAAGCAGTATTATGTACAGACGCCAGCAGGTCAAGCTACCCGAAACTCAAATTTTCGCAATCAACTTTGAACCTTATATTGTAGTGATTAAGTTGAAAATCTATTAAAGAATTTTGACAGATTGTAGTAGCTTGATGTGCAGGCGTCTGTACCTAATCAATCTGATTATTTTTTTTACAAAACTTTGTTCTCTTGATGGCATAGTTTGATTGGGGACAGCTTTAAACACACATCAAAAAAAGTTTGTGATCACTAGCATAAGCAGATATATTTTTTTTTTATTGAACTTTATTAAGAAAAATTCTTTGTTGTGTGTTTTCTTGAAATAGAAATATATACCTTGTTTGAAATAAAAAAAAATATTTTAAAAAATTGAGTATTTAATCATAATGTAATTGTACGAGTAACAGGAAGATAGAAAGAAAAATACTGTTTAACTAAACTTAAACAACAATTAATTAACAAAAGGTTTATATTCAATATAACTCCTCCCCTGGGTCGAACACATGCGGTGATCCTCCTGGGCATGCTGAGAATCAAGTTATCCAGCATTTCTTGGGGTAACCTGTCCCAGTCTTGAATAGCGGCTTCCCTGCGCTCTGGCATTGTCTGGGGACGTGGCTGACGGTTCCAAACAGCTCGCTTAAGAGCATCCCACGCGTCCTTTATTGGGTTTAAGTCAGGCGAGCCGAATCATAATATAATCTAACAATACCTAACAAAAAAGATTTAGATTTTTCAAAGTGATCACAAACTTTTTTTGATGTGTGTTTGTTCTATTTCTACCTTTATAGACATCTACGTACATGTCAGTACACTAAAGCTAATCTATTTGTGTAATGGACAGCCCTCCGGCAGCAGTATGAAAGGGGACGAGCAAATAAACGGTCAAAACTCGCTGTCAATACATGGCCGGCCGACCGTTAACAGTTGCGACGTATCTGTGTTTATTTTATACATAGTTTCCGACGTTTTTGTATCGCACACAAAACCACAACCATTTTATGAGGTTCGGCGACAGATTGCCGCTTTAAGTGCGGAACTCAACTATGAATTATTCACGAGTGCGTGAAGGGTTGGGACATGGAAATAAAATTTTGCTGAAAGCATCTGGTAATTCTGTACGTGCTTCTAGATATCATAGTAAAAAAATGAATAGCTACTTTAGCGGTGGCTGTAACAACTTTATGTTTGGAATGGTACGTTTTATAAATCTTTGGGAAAATGATTTTATCTGAGCGGATCGATGTAGCTTTTACATTTATTACTGTTATTCGCAACGAAGTTATAAGTTGACTCGGAAAAGTAACTACCTAATTAGATTAGTAGAAGGTGGGTTATGTTTTTCCAGAGTATGTATGTCTAGTAGGTATATTTCTTTGGCAAGCTCTGAAGCAAAAACGGCTTGATGGATTCGTTATAATTGTGGAAGTGTATAGGCTATATAATATTTATGAGCATCTGCAAATATAAAAATAGTGTTTTTTTTTTTTTTAAATAAATTACACAATACTGGTATCAAATAAAAGTTTAGGGGTCACCCGAAAGTTCGGTTTGTCAACAGATAAAAATTTAATTAAGAACTGTCACGGTATAAAAACATTGCGCTTCGTCAAAATTAGCTAGACACACGTATTTGTGAATAATTAAAAAACCGGCCAAGTGCGTGTCGGACCACGCACAATGAAGGGTTCCGTAGCTGGGATGAATTTATCCCAAGAACAAACTTAACATTAAAGGAGTAGTTTTACAACTGCAAATTTAAGTTAGTCAACTATAAATCGGTAACTTGTACAGCCTACTTAGCTGTGATAGTTTTCCTTTTAACTTCGTTATATTTATATATTACTGCTGTGATTTTTTTCACATATTCAAATACAACCATTTAGCTGGCAGAGGGGGACACTTGACTCTAACAAAAATGTGCACTTTAAAGCTTAATATTGCGCAAACGGATCCCTAAATCGAAAAATGGGTTTCACAAACACGTAATATTTTTGAATGGACTATCCAACGATACCTCACACCAGGGGAAAGACGAGGAAAAAAATACAAAAAAAATATGTTTCAAGATTTTATTTTACGACTTTGTCGGCGTAATTAATATGTATATCCAAATTACAGCTTTCTAGTACTAAGAGTCTCTGAACTAAGCCGCGGACAGGCAGATAGACAGACAGGCGGACATGGCGAAACTATAAGGGTTCATTGAAAATAATCAATTATTAGGGTTCCGTAGTCAACTACGGAACCCTAAAAATTGATTATTTTCTAGAATAAACTGCCTCGTCGGTCTAGTAGTCGTTAGCGCTATTACTAATCATCAGGTTCTGGGTTCGATTGTCTGGTCAGGCATAGTATTATAGGGTTTTTCCATCAGATATTTCTCAGTAGCAGCCCAGTCTTTTTTTTTTTGGGTGGGTAATTATCAAATAATTTCTCCCGCTCTGGGCGAAGCGGGAGGGCGTGTCAGACTTTTACTGACTAAAACCCACCCGTGTTCCTTCAGTTGCCTGTATGCCAGGGCCACGGTATCCCTTTCGGACAAACCCGCAACCCTGGCAGGCACCGGTCCTAGCGGACCCCGTCAGTCCGTGCTGACATCTCTTTGAGGCGCGCGTAGAACACAACGCGCCGTCGACCCGGGCCTAGTCCTTACCGGACGGCGAACTGCCCAAAGCTCGCCGTCCGCAAGCCCGCGCCTACGGTGGCCGGGAATCGGCTACCGATTCCCGCCGCCCAGGGCGTCTCCTGCGGCGACTAGGGGTGTGAAGGCGCACAGAATGCCGCTCCCTTACGCGTTCCGCCTCCTCCTTCGCGAGCATTACTACTTCGCAGAAGGAGGAGCAGCCCAGAGTCTGGATTGGTACCCGGTTGATGGCAATATGCTCACTCTCTATTCATCAATCATAATTATGATCAGCCCGTACCCCCGCTGCTGGGACACAAGCATCCTCTTTAGGAGAGGAAGTGGGCCGTCCTCCACCACGCGGGCCCAGTGCCATTGCGTTGGTAGATGTCACATATCTTCGAATTATTGGTTCTAGAACATGCAGGTTTCCTCACGAAGTTTTCCTTCACCGTTTTGAGAGCAGTGGTGATAAAATTATTATACAACGTCATTGTATAACGTTTTATATAAGGTGTATCTATTCATACACGAAATATTTTAAGAGGACCATCTATAGATGGTAAAAATGCCATAGCAGCGATTTTTTTTTTATCGAAGTTTTTTAAATTTTTACATAATTATTATAATTTTAAAATTGCTTGAGGAATTTGGCAAAGGAGTTGCATTTTCCAAAATTGTACTTATTCTATGAATGACCCCCCGGACGCGGCGACGGTGGCGGCACGAGAGCGGTGAATTTTGTTAATTAATCATCATATAAAGTAATTTTTTTTTATTTTTATTAATACACTCAGATTAAAAAAAAAATGGTTTCCATGGCTTCTTTACCACCAGTAGGTGTATCTCTACGTTCTACCGGTAGATACACCCTATATACCGGTAGAACGGGGCGATTCGGATTTTCGGGGGTTATTTGGAATAAAGTTATTGTAAGATTTGAGTTGACATAAATTCTACCAAAACACCATAGACAGCTTTTATTTTATTTCTGGTCTTGTTTACTTTTACAATTTTTCGTACGAAGATCGCAATTCGAATTTATGTCAACTCAAATCTTACAATTGCTTTGTTCCAAATAATCCCCGAAAATCCGAATGGCCCCGTTCTACGGTACATAATTATTGACATTACTAATCAGTATTAATAAGATATCATACATTAATACATTCATATATTAATAGTCATTTTGTATATAATATATATACAAAATGACATGAATATTTACTTTGAAAAGTATTACATATTAAGATTATCTCTTTTTTTTTCCTTTTTCTCACGTATTTTTAATGATGGTCTGGTATTTTGAGTACTTTATGCGGCCTACCCAAATGTCCTTTCTTTGGTATTGTTCGTCGAGTTGTTGAGCTCCTTAAATCCTGAGTTGAGCTACACGTTTACTGACAAATGCTTGCACTGACTGGACAGGTCCACTCAAAATTGTGTGGTTCTTTCCTCAAAAGACTATTTCAGACACGGATCTACATGGTCCTCACATGATCTGACCAATTATTATTATTTTTTTTTTTTTTTTTTTTTTTTTTTTTTTGAAATGGCAACTCAGAGTGTAACCACGAGGGGCTCGGACTCTTTAACCGGTCTATCCTGTGGTGCCTTAAGCTCCTAACGGATTATTAAGGCCTCCAGCCAGGGGCATACTTAAAGCTAAATTAGAATTTTCCGTCTGCTCGCTAAGGGCACCCCCTGCGGGGTACGGACCTCGGCTTAGGCCAGAGTCGGAGGAGGGGGGAGGGTAACAAGGGACCGTCGGTGGCTGGATAAAATCAAGGTTTTGATTATTATCAGGGGGATTTAAAGCTACATGCTGCTCAGCTAAAGCGCGTGCTGGCGCTTCGTTTGAAAGCAAGGGTCGGGGAGGACTGATTAGTCGAGGATTTCGCGTTGGGCCTCGGCGGCGAGGTCGGAATGATGATCTTGTTGTGTGTACTCTTTTGCGAACTGTACTAGTAGACCTATGACTCTCCTGGAGGAGAGTGATGGGGTCGTCTGGGTCGGTCAGTGCATGCCGTGGGCGGCGGGTCCTGCTAATGGTAGAGGGGGTATAATTGGCGGCCTGAACAACCAACGGGTTGCGGTGAGTGGCGGCAGAGTCTAGGAAGCGCTTTGAAGCGCGTTTCATAAATTGGGCTATGGTGGGGATTTTTAGCTCCACGTGGAGGCTAGTGTTCCGCACGAACCAGGGGGCTCCCGTGATTTTACGGAGGAATCGGTTCTGGAGGGTCTGCATCTTATGGATGATATAGGGTTTGGCGTGGGCAAATACTGGACTCGCATAGGTCATGATGGGGCGGATACACGCGGTATAGATACGCAACTTGCATCTAAGTGACAATTTGCTTTTACTATTTAATATAGAGTGAAGCCTATATAGAGCGAAAGCGGCGCGCGAGCGCACCTTCTTTACATGCTCTGAAAATGAGAGATGATGGTCTAGGATCACACCAAGATACTTGGCTCGCTTCTCCCATGGGATAGGCTTGCCTAGCATGGTGATCGGTCGGTAGGATGGGGTACGGTGACGCGGTCTGGAGAAGAGAACCGCTTGGCTTTTATCGGGATTTACCTCGATACGCCATTTTCGGAACCACGCGCCAAGGTTATTGGCAGCGATCTCCCTCGGTAATAGATGGCCGTATCGTCTGCGAACAGAGCCAACTTTGCCAATCTATTCTTTGGGATGTCGCTAGTGTACAGCGTGAAGGCAAGTGGGGATATCACAGAGCCCTGAGGGACTGCTGCGCGTATGGGATGGGGGGACGATAGAGTACCATCAATGCGATAGCGAAAAGTGCGATTCGACAAAAAGTCTCGTAAGATGTGCACGAGACGATCGGGCACACCGAGTTGATATAGCTTGTATATAAATCCGTTGTGCCAGACCTTGTCGAATGCCTTTGCTATATCAAAGAAGATCGCTCCTGTCACGAAGTTTGAATTGAAACCGAGAGTGATGTCCTCTACTATGCGGTAGACCTGATGGGTCGAGGCATGTTCGGTACGAAAACCAAATTGTTCATCGGGGATAAGGCCCTTTGTCTCGGCGTAGTCTTTGAGTCGCTTATAAATAAGTCTCTCGTAGAGTTTGCCTATGACTGTGAGCAGACTGATGGGTCGGTAGCTCGCGGGCTCCGTTTTGGGTTTACCTAGTTTTGGAATGCCGATAACGATGGCCTCTTTCCAGGCTTGGGGAAAGATGTTATTGCTCAAGGCTCCATTGAAGATGGTAGCCAGGAGCATTATGAGGTGGGCGGGGAACAGTTGGAGCACCTTATTGGTGAGTCCATCCTGGCCGGGGGACTTGCGGGGTTTCAGGCCCTTGATGAGTTCGTGCACTTCGTCCGGTGTGACGGGAGGCAGAGGATACTCAGGGTCTTCGACGGGTGGGAGGGAGGCTCTACGTTCGACTTCAGCGTCTACCTCGTCGAGGTGAGCTTGGTCTACTGGTTGAGAGCTGGGCGAGCACTGGGCCTCTAGACTGTCGGCTAAGCATTCAGCTTTGTCGATGTCATCGAAAGCGATAGACGCGTCAGGGCGGATCAGTGGGGGCAATCTGACCAAGATTATGTCTGGACTTTAAAAGAGTCTTTGACCCCTAAGTTTGTTTCTTTATTTCTTCTCACGGGTAGTCAGATAGGAAATGTCGACTTCACCTAGCTTATTTTTATATTTTTTATATGACATGTAAAAGTGATTCCGATATCCTATTTACAGAATAAACGATTTCATTTTATTTCATTGAAATAATTCACACAAAGTAAAACGCCTGTCAGGCTTCGACGCTACGATCTACAACTTGTAAGTCGCGGTCGTTACCACTGACTCCCTATTAAGGCTCCTACAAACAGGTGCGACACGCGACGCGACACAAAGGCACCGCATGTAGCGCGACTGGCGGTGTCTTTGTGTCGCGCCTGTCAGTAGGAGCCTTTACGTAGGACTTAAACATAACTGTCAGCAGCGTTCTCTATGCATTTTTAATACCATACTGCGATCGCCAATCCGCCTGCCAAGCATGGCGATTATGGCAAATCCTCCCCCCCCTTTTGGCGGAGGCCTATGTCCAGCAGTGGACGTCTTTCGGCTGAAATGATGATGATGAAACATAACTGGCGAAATGTGAGTGTTACTTAAAGCACATCTCTGTGTAACCCTTTTGGGATTACAAGCGTGTTGATTGTTATTTTCTAGAAATTACATTTAGAAGGTATTTGCTCTAGTTATTTATTAGATAATTACTTAAACACATTAGTGCGTTGAATAAATTATAGTTTGTTTGAAGTTCAGAATGTAAATCTAAATCCCCAGACTGTAGCGGCATTCTACCACGCTACATGCGAACTACGCAGCGTAGACCTGACGTCACAGAAATCCTACATGGCGCAATCAAACTTTACACCCTACTCCTCATACCTCCATACTCTATACAAAATTATAGGGATTTTCTACGTTCGTATTCACACGTTATTTTGGTTGTGTACCTGCCTACTAACGAGCATGTGTGTTTAAGAAAGTTTTATTTCTAACCAATCAATCATTAATAATATTCGGAAGCTATTATGTAAATACCTATTATACTAGGCAAAGGCTTGATTTACCTCGTTACTATCGACTCTAACCTATACAAAAGTCAAAATTAATAGATTTCGTGTGTCTAAAACAATCAAGAGTTCGAGCTCTGTGACTTTGAAGAATGTGCCTCGGTTGTCTCATAATTTATTTGTTCAGTGTGATTGATAAAGCTCAACCATCAAACAATAGGTTCTAGTAATATATACCCTTGCTTTGGAACAATAAATTATGTAGCAAAGAAAATGTACGCGTCGACCGTCTCAAGGGTGTTCGACTGAAATAGAACAACCGATAGGTCGCGAGAACTCATTGCATTCATAGAACTTATGCATCGATGATGAGCTCCGTCCGGCAACAAGGTTACAATACAAACTACACCGTGTATTCCTTACACCTTCCTACCTACCTATCGTTAGCCTCGAAAACACGTTAAATTTATTATTAGTTAGCGGCAACCGGTCGCCTCCACGCGATATCAAGCGCAGTGACATGTTACATTCGTATTTGAAGGGCACAGGAAAAGAAGGGCACACCAACAAAAAAAAAACTGATATATTGGCTAAATAAATGTTCAACATGTAATTATTCTGTCAAAAAAACAACGCTTATACGAGTATTTACTAACTGTAAATTATATATATTACATATCTAGTGCGTCTGTAATTATCGGTATATTATCTATATTATTATTATTATTTGAGTTGTAATGAGATTCTATTAGTCGTTTGTGATTTTTTTTGTTTGTGGATTATCTTTACGATGTACTCTTTTTATACTGTTCTTAATAAACGAATGAAAGGCTCGATTATAACGAATCGAATAGCATAGTTAGATTTTACGAAATATGTCGATGAGCCCATTCTTTTCCAGTACGAGTAGGTACCCTACATTTGTTTTCCAGATTTTGTCTGCAATAGACGTGAAAACTGTTATTTCTGCCGAAAACTCACGCAGTTTGAAAAGTAATTAATATAAAATTACTTGCTAAACATACGAAATATTATATTATTTCTTCAACAGTCGCCAATTAGTAATAAATCAAGAATGACGCTTAGTACGAATTAATTCGCTTAGCATTTCTGTTCCAAAAATATACGGGACGTGGTTTGTGAAGGCGGCTTAATATTAGCATATCAATCAAAATTTCGTAAAGTAACGTAAATTAAATGCGTGTCCCTTGCTAATAGCTGTAGGAATGTTTTGCTGGCCTTGGGGGTGGCTCGGTCGCCCTGCAGGCTATAGGTATTCGTCACGTTATCTTCACGGCTAGGCTTTCATAGCAGCTGAGTTATGTAAGGCTAACGGGAGATGTCACGCAGGCACGCACAGTTGCCAAACAACTATTTTAAGCGTGGCTAATGTGGCCAGATGGCTGGCTTTCTGTGGAATTGTTTCCAACTAAGTTATGCTACTATATACCACATTGCTGTTTGTTTTGTTGCTTGAATTATATTTATGCTGATGAATTGTAGGGTTATTTAGATCTAAGTATAAAAACTAATTTTATTTATTCCTCGTAATGTTTATAATTGTTACTAACAAATTTATGGACGTAAGTCTGAAATAAATTATTATTATTATTATTATTTTTTAATGTTTACATATCTCGGGATCCTGGGGTCCCGGACCTTTGGAAGGCGTACGAGGGGCCGAAGCCAACTCGCAGAGGCCCGTTAGACGCTTTTTAATTAAATGAGGCACCAACCGACGATTATCCCTGTACGCACTATGCAAGTGCACCCAAGGACAACCCCCGGTTGGTGTAGGACTATTGCAAGATATGGAAACAAAAATATTGGACTATGGGTTTTATTATTATAATACTGTTACAGTTTGTCGGCACGGTTGGCGCAGTGGTTAAGCGATTGACTGCTGCGGTGCGTGTCGCGGGTTCGATTCCCACACGGAACAAATATTTGTACGACCTACAAGTAGTTGTTCCGGGTCTGGCTGTTTGTGTATGTGAGTTGAAATGTTTGTAAACGTACCCACAATACAGGAGAAATTCCTAGTGTGGGGCAACGTTTAACAAAAAAAAATTTTTGTTTATAAGTAAGATATTTTGCTGCTAAAAAATCGTAGATAAGTAGATAGATCACAACCAAGGCGCCTCCATTTGATTGCTCGCACTAAGTTCAGATGTTTTTTTTATTTTTTATTAAAGACCAATATACACGTTAAGGTTCTTAAGCGTCAGTTATCCTGACTATTTTATTAGAGACACCTGGTTCCGTAGTTATGTTTCTATTTTATAATATTTCTTTTAAAATTAAAATTTTCAAGGAGCCACGATTTGAGGTAATATACTTTGTTTGTTTGTTACTCGCACACAGGAAATCATCAGCTTTTTGCAGGAGATGCCAGGAAGGATAGCTGCTGTTTTGTCTATATTTGCCTACGCGTAGGTATACATACAAAGGTTTCCAGAGAATGCATGAATTTTCATGAATTCCTGGTATAAAATGTTACGTTGTTGCAGATTTATATACAAACTAGCTTTTGCCCGCGGCTCCGCCCGCGTGGATGTCGGTTATCGTGTAAAAAAGTAGCCTATGTCCTTCTCCATATCCCAGGCTATATCTCTGTCAAATTTCATGACGATCGGTTCAGCGGTTTAGGCGTGAAAACGTAACATACAGACAAACAGACAGACAGATAGATAGACAGACAGAGTTATTTTCACATTTATAATATTAGTATTAGTATTAGTATGGATTTGTTGCAGATTTATATGTATAGATTGCAGATACAATAAAAATATTTATTTTGATTGAAAATTGGAAACTATTTCGATGTCCACAAATCATTCATCATCATCATCATTTCAGCCGAAAGACGTCCACTGCTGGACATAGGCCTATGTCCAGCAGTGGACAAATCTATAAAGTCGCTTTTTGTGTTTATGTGACCGCGTTGTTCTTCTAAACTACGCAATGGATTTTAATACAGTTTTCACGATTATTTCGAGAACTTATTCCAGAAGGTTTATGTGAATAATACATTAATATTAAACTTATATTTAACAATGAAATCTCGATGTATTTTCAAGTCGATAAAAGTCGCTAGTTTGAACTAAATAACAATGAAGCGGCTTATTTTAAATACCAATGAAAGGCACGATCCTGTAAGAATATTTCTATAATATCTAGCTAATGATAGTGATTGGATTACATACAAAGAAAGAGTACCTATTTAAAAGATTTCAACATAAAAGTTTAAACTCATATTAGTTTTGTTTGCAACAAATCAATTACAAATTAAAAGCCATTGATAATAATATTATAATAATTTATTAAACTACATAAAGGTTTCATAGTACATAAGGGACTTACAAAGTAGGCAGCATTGTTACTTACATGGTGTAGGTACAATTAATGCTGGGTGAATCGCTGCTCTCCTAGCTAGATCACTGAGTAATCTGTATTTAGGAGAGACAGTGGGTATTGATCTACTCCAATGATTTTATATAGGACTAGATCAGCAGTGTACGGCACCGACGCGTGACTACGTCCTATATGTCCACAAGCATATCCGTCTTCAGTTGTCAACTTGCCGTCAAGTGAGCTTAACTATAAAAAATATCAAAATGGTGAAATGTGCGGTTAAAATTTGTTTGTCACGGTCTGAAAAGATCAATAAAGCAAGTGGTGTTACATTTCACAAGTAAGTTTGCTAATTGTTTTTCAGATTAACTAATAAAACACCACGAGACGAATAAGATTTATCAAACATTGTTTTTGCCAGACTGTTGAGAGTTTAATGAATGACGAATGTATGTTCCTGTAAGTCTAAATTACTATTATAGTCTGTTTGGTAAACATAGAAATAATATCATTCCATTTGAAACAATAGTTATTTGACACAATCTTAATAGTTTTGAAATATAATAATTACTAATCTATTATAATATGTCATAAATCCTTCAATTTCTTTAAATCTTTAATCTATTGAAAGTTACATAATGCAATCTTTCATAGTACGTAATTGATTCGATAAATACCTTCATTCATTTATTCTGGGGAATTACGTTGATCATTGGCAACTCTGGCCGTTTTTCCAATAATAATGTCTTGTCTCATTCCAACGTAATTAGTTTGACGGTAGAATAAATGAGACAAACAGATGATTTTGACAGATTGACATAGTTTATGTATCCGTTTCAAAGCTACGACTTTAATCTCGTTAGTGGTTACGTTTTTCTGAAATTTTTAGTACCACGTTGCTCCTCTAGTATTATATAACCTCATTAATCTACCCACACAGCATTAATTAATAAAAGTGCGAAAGAGGTGAAGTTTTAATTAAAATTCAAAACATGGGGATATAGATACCTTTGATCTCGGCGGGAAACATTTTACCGTCGATCGGCAACCGTTTCTTATTACATCCTGCTAACAACAACTTCATCATTCTTGCGGTTACAGTCTGAAAGTATAAAGTTTGTAATTTAATTTTCCTATGTTTTCTCGAATATTCATTATTGTTTTTGTGATTTGTAGGAAAGAAATTGAGGTTCATTCGCATGTCGATTATGGTTGTGTTCGGAACAAATACCACTATCGAAATAAGTACCTATTGGGATAAAATAGGTGAGTAGGTTATATGTTCCGAGACTCGATGTGGTGGAAAAAGTGTTTTAAAAGAGAGAATACCGTGTCTTGCTTTCCCGCTATTGGTATTATTACCTATTGCAGTGTGATCTCTGCTGTTTGAACCTATTGGTTTGCCTATCCTATACTCCTTTTATATATATAGCATTAGACAAATAACGGCTAAATAACGACACTTATTGAGTAATATTATTGAAATTACTGCTCTTTAGAGTAATTATTTTAATGTAAATAGTAAATAGATTACAGTGCTTTCTATTTATCGTGAAATAAAGGGTGAGAACAGTTATTTGTCTAATGTTATAATAAATGGAGTATAGCTGGCCATTAATTTTTATTCTTAATTTTTCAGATTTTTTCTTTTGATTATTAATTGATCAAGGTTGTCAGTTTTTTTTTTTTATAAAAAAAAAGTGAGTTCGAACAATGAGAATCTAAATCAAGTCATGGAATAAATTTTCAAACCAATAGGTTTAAACCGCATCTCCACACGCATTTATATTCTACTAGCGGACCTGACAGACGTTTTCCTGCCCGAACAGCGCCACCTACCGGGTCCAATTGTATTTTCAAACCATTCAGGGACCCACTCAAATTTCATCCAAATCGGTCCAGCCGTTTAGGAGGCGTTAGGTGACAAACACACGTACAGATGAATTATATATACATATAAAGACTAGCTGTTGCCCGCGGCTTCGCCCCCGTGGATGTCAATACTTCCCTAGTTGAATCAGATTTTGTCCAAAATTTCATGGGTTTTAAAATTCCTACATTCAAACTTTGATACCCCGCAATTCTCCTTTGAGGGGTAGTTTTGAAAAACTAAGGTAATTAAAAATGTTATTACTTACTTAGGCAAGTATGTGTGCCAAGTTTTAAGTTAATCAACCAAATGAATAAGATTTTTCATACATACTTTCATCCCCTATTTTATCCTCTTTGGGGTGGAATTTCCTAAAATCCTTTCTTAGTGCACCCCTAGACCTCATAAGAAACCTACGTGCCAAATTTGGAATCTCTAGACCCAGCGGTTTGGGCTGTGCGTTGATATGTCAGTCAGTCAGTCAGTTTCTTCTTTTATATATTTACATAGATTGAATACCTACTTTAAAGATAGGTAAGCAGGTTACAGAGTAAACCTCGAAACACTTCCTACTGAAACCAGTAACATTTTAGAATGGTTCTTGGAAGTATACGCCCTGTTTGTTTATCTTACAAAAAGCCGCGCGGTGTAAACATCGCCGGCTATTATCCGACTAACACCTCGTACCCACTGTCAATTAGTTGGGCCAACACCCGCCAGCATCTACCATCCCCTGCCAGCGTGGCCGTTAAGTGTGAACACTTGTCCTACTAAATTATGCAAGTAAGTAGATGAAGATGGATTATAGTGTAAATGAGAGTCTTGTTCTAATTACGCCTGTCTTGGAATGTTCCGTTTGCAATATTGCTACCTTTTTAGTCTAAGTTCTCGTAGTTGATCGAATTATTCTCGCGCCTCCGTAGGGTTTGACAAATGCATACCTAGGTACGCATTAGGTGCTACTACTCCCAGGTAGCATTTTTACGTCATTATATTGTCCGTTTACGGTACTGCTCGACGTAAGAGACGTCATGTCATGACATGACGGCTCTTACGTTGACGTCGGGGGATCCGATCAGATGACGTCAATTTGTCACAGCCTCAAGACATGACGCTAAATCGACGTCACAAGGACGTTCCGTTGAGTACCAGACGTTAAAATGACGTTAGTGTGACGTACATAATCGACGAATGAACTACGGACCCTAAAATGACCTTGGTACGACGTCATTGTTGCCGCAAACGTCATTTTGCTACCTGGGCTATAGTACGAGTAAATTATAGGTATTTTGTCAGACAGCCGAAAAGTATGGAATGCTGGCAAAACTGACTGTATCCGTAAAACATTTTTTAAACTTACCAACTTAAAGTAGGCACACTACACATTCAGACGAGCGAATATGTCAAAGACTTGATCGCTTAATAAAATAATACCAACCTAAACATGGTTTAACCCTTCTTATGAACATGGATGCACGCGAGATACAATGATTTTTTAATTGTTTCTGTAATTATACCAGAGGTTTAACTAACTGTACTTTCGCATTCAACACTTCAAAACTCCTATTTCAATTAGAATAATAACGAATTTAAATCCATAATT
Source organism: Dryobota labecula (assembly GCA_947523025.1). Classification (NCBI taxonomy): domain Eukaryota; kingdom Metazoa; phylum Arthropoda; class Insecta; order Lepidoptera; family Noctuidae; genus Dryobota; species Dryobota labecula. The sequence continues at coordinate 10,619,412 of OX383292.1, forward strand.
AACTATTATCGTTTCATTAATCGTCCTACTCATGCAAAAATCCACAATCGAATTATTGTAATTACACCCACTACGTTAACTATTGGGTTTAATGTAAGCCGATATCGGATAACGCCCCTTTATTATAAACACGACGACGAAATAATGTCACAAACTGTCTGTTAGTAATTTTATCAATTTCCCGAAAAGTTTTATAAGCTTCAGGGCTACGCTACCCACATTAGAGGTATTTTAGTATTTATGTGGATATAGAGAAACATGTGAGATTGGCAAACTAAATTAAACTACCATTAGTGTGTAGGCTTTTAGATTTATGTGCTGAATTTTCGTGGGTACCGGCTGATTGATCCGCCGGCTGACTGTCCGTGCATTATATGTAATGCATTTCCGACTCATCCATGACGTTCGCGCATTACATGTAATGCATTAGGTAATACAAATTACAATGGCTTTTGTGAGTTGGACGTTTGAACTAGAAAAAATATTTTTGGCAGACGTATAGACAAGGATACAAGGAAATTAAAATACCAAAAAAATTAAATCGAACAAAATAATCCGGACGTCTCGTGGTACGTAGTAAATTTTGCTTGGACAGTCAACGTGTAACCGGAGTGACCGACATAGCTTGCAGAGTAAGCAAGCTGAAGTGGGAGTGGGCTGGCCATGTTTGTCGAAGGACCGATGGCCGGTGGAGCAGACGAGTCCTGGAGTGGAGACCGCGTATCGGCAAGCGTAGTGTGGGACACCCCTCAGCTAGATGGACCGACGACCTCAAAAAGGTGGCTGGGACAGACTGGATGCGGAAGGCGGAGGACAGGGTGTTGTGGCGCAGCATGGGAGAGGCCTATGTTCAGCAGTGGACTGCGATAGGCTGAGTTGATTGAGTCAACGTATTAAATGAGCTTCGTTGAAGATGATAAATATCATATCATGATGTCAAGCAGTACTGCTGAGCATGAGGTCCTGGGTTTTTACAACAGGAAAATCTTAATAGCAGCCCGGAGTCTGGATTTGGGCCCGGTTGATGGCATGGGCTCGGTCCCTATTACATGGGACTTAAAACATAACTGGCGAAATGTGGGTGGGGTTCTGTGAAACAAGGCTGTTATGTTATAAGCTATTGTCGTATAAGTAGTCTCTTATTGGCAAGAGTGATGAAACAACAATAAGATATCTTTCGCAAGATACTTAAGTGGCTCCCTATTCGACTTCGCAGGAACACTCGAATATTGTGTCTGCTATTTAACATCCTTCACAACCCTAAAACGCCATCCCATCTACGACAATGCTTTTCCTACGATCGCCCTTCGGATGCACCTTACAGGTCGTATCTTAGAAATCTCCTTAGACTTCCACCCCACTCATCTGACTTCTACTCTTACTCCTTCACTGTGCACGCGGCTCGGTTGTGGAATTCACTGCCACCTGACATTAGGGACTGCCAAACTGTTGCAGCCTTTAAAAGAAGAGTAAAAGATCACTATTTTTCACTTCGTCATAGTTGCATATTACTATGTTATATTTGTTATTTTCCACTGCATTGTAGTTTTAGAAGTATATATTTGAGTGATATTTATTTTAGAAGTATGTATGTAAGTTTAGTCACTTTTTTTTTCTCTTCTACTCTTTCTTACACACGTTGTCTACATCTCTATATCTATTTTCCTATCGCAGGTATGCTGGAAGAGATTTCATTAGAAATAAGCATCACTTGTACGTATTTTTCTGTTCCGTTCTTCTTGGCTGTTTATATGTGTGTACATAAATTGATAAATAAATAAATAGGAGTGGTGATCCAGGAGCGACCAGAGTAGGTTTTTAGTTTGGAGTAGTTTTTATTTTATTTTTTGTTTCTATTTGTACCTATTCTGGACGCTTTTATCGTGTACGTTTTTTTTTTTTTATGTCGTTCTCACATATAAAAAAAACGTACACCTTAAAAATGTCCAGAGCAGGTACAAATAAAAACAATAAAAAAAAAACTCAAAAATATTTTTTATGTCGTTCTCACATATAGTTATAATATAAATTCAACATTAAAGATATAAGTTTTTAAACTGTCATGGTTACAAAATGACTAAAATGACTTAACCCATAGAATATCTCAGATTCAAATAGTATTTCCATAAAGAAATTAAAATATAACGTAGGTACCTACAATATGTTTACTATCATTGAATAAATAAAATTGAAGTGCCAAATTCATATACTTTCATATGAATTTAGTAAAAAGCTGTTACATATAACAACAACAAAAATCTTGTCTATTTCTCTGTTTGTTCTTTTCATTCGTTATGTTTTAATTTCTTTATGGAAATACTATTTGAATCTGAGATATTCTATGGTTTATGTCATGTCATGTTATTAACACAAACGGGATATTTACCATGTTTACTATTTGTTTTGAGTTCCCGATATTTCGGCGCTGTTGCAAGCACCATGATCACGGATAAACTGAAGATATCGGGAACTCAAAATAAATAGTAAACATGGTAAATATCCCGTTTGTGTTAATAATAATATTAAAGATGTAACTAATATTTTTGTAACAATTTAATTTAAAATAGTGTCCATGGAGTTTCTTGCCCGTTCTTCTCCATAGGTAGGTACCTACTACGCTTTGAATGGGCATCTAGATTAATTTTTCTTACTGACCGACTCCTTGACAATTCAAAAGTGCCTGTAAATGGTTTAAATGAAATAAATGATTTGAGTTTGAGTTTGAAGAAACAAAAATAAACTACTTAATTTTATTTAATAACAGCATTCCAATGTGTCCCACAAATAAATCGTGCTGGAAAAAGAAAACTGTCTAAATGTATCCCTTAATCTGCAGGCTGATGAATTGTTAATGTAACAGTCAGGTTCAACTTTTCAATATTAAAGCCACCGTCTGAACTTCGAGACGTCCCGATTTCAGAAATTGGGCCATCTGCTGTCACTCTTGTTTGAGAAAAATTTACGTTTAACTGAATAGGTCAATAAATCAATGATAGTAAACATACGAGTATTGTAGGTACCTACGTTATATTTTAATATCTTTATGGAAATACTATTTGAATCTGAGATATTCTATGGCATACGTCATTAATTATTACTATTCTTTACTGAAACATCTTATATTTTAAAACTAGCTGTTATCCGCGGTTTCGCCCACGTGGTCAAGTTACTCCTTTATAACATCAGCTATCTGCCAGTGGAAATCAATCCAGCCGTTTCGGAGATTAGCCGGAACAAACAGAGAAATAGACAAGATTTTTGTTGTTGTTATATGTAACAGCTTTTTACTAAATTCATATGAAAGTATATGAATTTGGCACTTCAATTTTATTTATTTATTAAAAAATAAATAAAAAACTGGTTAAGAACGAGTCGGACTCGCGCACTGAGGGTATCGTACCATCAAAAATCATCTAAAATTTTTACATTAGTTCCACTATAGGTCAAGAGATGGCGCTGATCTAAAACTGAAATATTAGAAAAAGTATGCTATTTAGAGACATCGTTTTATTTTTCCCGAAATATTTACATAACCTTCTATCACATAGAATAATTTCAGATTTTTCTCTATGCAAACGTCGGAGATAAGTGGGAACGGTTTTCTTTAAATTTTTCGTCAAAAGTCGAAAACTATGCGGCCAAAAAAAAAAAAGAAAATGTTTGAGAATGTGCAAATAGCCCTCTTTCATATGATACCTCACATGCCCTAGTAGCCCAACTTCGATTTTTTAAGACTCCCGTTCGGTCCCTGTTGCAATAAAAAAAAAACTTTATTTTAAAATAGTTGGGCAAATGTCATCTAAAACTATTCCAAATTTTAAGTTGATAACATTACTAGTTCTTGAGATATCCAGCTGTGACAGACGATCAGACAGACTGAGTCGCAACATAAGGGTTCCTTTTTGCCATTTTGGTACGGAACCCTTACAAGCTCTAAAATTACTATGCAATGAAAAATAAAAATGAAGAGACTTGAAAAAAAAAAATCAGAGACACCCATCAATTCGACTACAGAACCTCACTTTGAAAGTTGGTTGAAACTCCTGTACAAAGTTCTTATTTACGCCTGAAAGCGAATATAAAGAATTTTCCCTATCCACTTGTCTGTCAAGATCGGCTTCATTTCTTTTTCCTTGCAGATGAAATAATATCTCAAGTGGCGAGTGAATCTCTCAAACGGAGCGTCCGACTGAACAAAGGAACCATCACGGTTCTATAAAACGAACTACTAAGTATTACACAAAATATTTTTACATTCAGTTTGAATATCATAACAGTTTAAATATTAAAATAACTTTGAGCGAGTTAAAATTCCCTTTTATGTGTATGAAAATTAAAAATACATGCGGTAATTTTCACAATATTCTGAATAAATTTTGACCACGTTCGTGGGTACCGATGCAAATATACTGTGATGTGGTTTTAACTCTATTTAAATACACTCCAAAAAATACAAATAAAAGGTCGTTCATGTTTATAAAACTACTTTGCAGTAACTTTTGCGGAATTCAATTACTCTGTTCTTTTATACTGGAATGTTGCCTATATTATTGCCAATATTTTGCATTCCAGTAAATTAAGTCACTTTATCATTCATCATCATTTCAGCCGAAAGACGTCCACTGTTGGATAAATTTTACAAAAAAGGGTACTATAAAATTTCTGATTATTTAGAAGACAAAAAAGCTTGGGGTTGAGCTGCTCGCTCTGCTTAAAGCCTTGTGATTAAACCGTAAAACTTGACATTTTAATAATTATACAACGTTTTATATACATAATTATTGACATTATTCAATATTATATACAAAATGACATGAATATTTACTTTGAAAAGTATTACATATATAACTATAATTATTGTGAATGTGAGCTACGTAGGTCATTTGTTTTCCATAATATTATCTCTTTTTCTTTTTCCTCTTTCTCACATAGTTTTAATGATGGTCTGGTATTTTGAGTACTTTATGCGGCCTACCCAAATGTCCTTTCTTTGGTATTGTTCGTCGAGTTGTTGAGCTCCTTAAATCCTGAGTTGAGCTACACGTTTACTGACAAATGCTTGCACTGACTGGACAGGTCCACTCAAAATTGTGTGGTTCTTTCCTCAAAAGACCATTTCAGACACGGATCTACATGATCCTCACATGATCTGACCAAGATTATGTCTGGACTTTAAAAGAGACTTTGACCCTTGAGTTTGTTCCGCCATTTCTTCTCAGGGGTAGTCAGATAGGAAATGTCGACTTCACCAAGCTTGTTTTTATATTTTTTATATGACGTGTTAAAGTGATTCCGATATCCTATTTACAGAATAAACGATTTCATTTCATTTAGGCCTATCCCAATTGGGGGGGTTTGCCATAATCGCCACGCTTGGCAGGCGGGTTGGCGATCACAGTATGGTGTTAAAAATGCATAGAGAACGCTACTGTCCATTCTCTAGTAAGTCCCTTAGTCGCCTTTTACGACACCCACGTGAGGAAATTGGGTGGTGCTATTGTTTGCGTGCGGCACCACACGGCACATTCATTAAATAACTTGTAACTATTAAAAGGTTACTGAAATACCACAGCCTGAAGGAATTTTCTGATTTCATAAGTTTGTTCTGTTAGAAGTTGAAGAATGTAGGCGTATATTCGTTTTGGAGTATTTTAAATCTAAGGGATTTTTTACATCAGAAACACAATGAATGTGCCTCCAGTTGCCTTAGTTTTTATTTCTATTAGAAGTTGAAGAATGTAGGCGAATTTTGGAGTATTTTAAATCTAATGGATTTTTTCATCAGAAACACAATTAATTTGCCTCCAGGTTTTTATTTCATTTCTCTTTTTCATACCCAGATTTCCACGAAAGGATCATTTTAACATTCACCGTGCCCGAACTTTACACTCGAAACATTTTTAGGATTCCGTAGTAATCAAGAAACCCTTAAGCGCAGGCCACACCGCCAGCTAGCGGGCGGGCGGGCTAGGCGGGTGGGCGAAGCGAACGAAGGAAACTATACAAACTACGCGAAATATTGGCGAGCTAAACTATGGGGTTCACACCGAAAACTACGGACAGACGAGCGACGGGCGGAGCGCGCGGAGCGGGCTAAGCGGGCGAAGCGGGGGGCGCGGATGGGAGAGCGAGAGGTTAGCGTTCTATCTGTCCATTGTCATTTGCGCGCAGTCGCATTGTGCACGTCATTGTTGCAAGCGTCATGGAAGAATTTATCGAGAGTGTCCGACAGTTTCCTTGTTTATATGATGGGCTGGTGGGCGAGCTAAGCTAGCGAAGCGCGGGCGCGCCAACGAGGTGAACGAGTAGCTTCGCTGGAATCGTCGGATATTTCGTTAGCTTAGCTCGTTAGGTTCGTCGGTAGCTCGCGGTGTGAACCGAAGTATGTAAAGAGGTGAAACGATGTTCGCCCGCCTAGCCCGCCCGCCCGCTAGCTGGCGGTGTGGCCTTCCCTTTATAGTTTCGCCATGTCCGTCTATCTGTGTGTCTGTCTGTCCGCGGCTTAGCTCAGACTCTTAGTACTAGAAAACTGTAATTTGGTATGGGTATACATATTAATCACGCGCACAAAGGAGTAAAATAAAATCTTTTTTTTTTTTTTTGGTTCCTACACCCTAAATAAAAATGTTTTTCTCTTCTCGGTAGTGGCACTGAGTTACCGGCAGGTCTTTTGGATCTTTGTTGTAAGGAAAATAATCATATTCATATATTTATTTGCATTCCAGAATATTTAAAGGTGTTATAAAGGCTTAAAGCTAAGGCACAATTAAAGTCAATCATAATCCCTTCAAAATCGGTCAAGCCGTTTCGGAGATTAGTCGGAACAGACATACAAACATTTTTAAAACAGATTTTTTGTTGTGCACTACACGTAAAGTGGAGATGATATTTTTTTTATTGCGGGTTTGTGAAAACCATTCTTCGATCAGGAATTCGTTTGCGTAATATTTGTTAGAGTCAAGTCCCCCCCCCCCTACCAGCTAAATGGTTGTAATTGGATATGTGAAAAAAATCACAGCAGTAGGCTATACGAGTATAACAAAGTTAAAAGGAAAACTATCACAGCTAAGTAAGTAAGTATCTTTAGAAGTTACCGAGTAATAGTCGAACAGCTTACATTTGCAGTTGAAAAACATGTTACAATAAAAAAAAAGATCTTTATTGGCAAAAATAAATTTAACAACCTTGCACAATTCATGTAAGTAATAAATAAGCAGTAAATGTAGGTATTTTTTTTTTTCGTTTAGTATGTACTGTACTTATAATGGCTGCTAAAACGGAACTGATTCACTCTGTTCCCCATACTAGTATAAACTTTACTACGGTGGAACAGTTTTCCTCGTTCTCTGTAAATTTACTTAGAGTAGCAGACTTGTGACAAAATCATTATTGTAGTAGCATAAAGAATTTTTGTTATTAATAACAGAGCAACAAAGCAAAACACAGCAGAAATTAATTTAAGGAAGGTAAACATAAAAAAAACATAACATAATGAACTTGATTTTTGTATCTTGTAGGTAGATGTGAAAGTTGACATAGTATATGCAAAACAATGTTAAGTCTGTTCGTGGGTTGAATTCATCCCATCTACGGAACCCGTGCGTGGTCCAATATGCACTTGGCCGGTTTTATTATTATTAACATAAACACATAAGTAGGCTCCGAATGACCACGATGAATGGCGGCATAAAGAAATGGTCTGTATAAAGAGTGCTTACGGGAAATTTGAAAGGGACTTTAACTACTGCTGGGGCACGAACACGACGGGAAAGCAAATGTTTTGACCCTGTTCCCGCCAAATAGGTCAATTATAAACATTGCTTCCTAGATCCGAAGCTTTATCCGATTTGAGTTAGGACAAATACTTAAATATCTTTAGAACGTTTTGCACGTCTCTGTATTTAAGGGCTTTATCACACTAGCGAGTTGCGAGTGAGTGGAAAGCGGGGCGAGTACGCAGTGAGCTCGCCGCGAGTTCGCAACGTGTGCGCGGTGATCACACCGCGAAGACGCCGCGGATGCGCAGCGAGCTCGCGGCGAACGGCGCTGTCGACGCCATTAAATTTTATACATTCGCGTTCATTTTGTTTTCATCCATTCTGGCGCTGAATTACAAAACGCGGATCGTACACCGCGAACTCGCTGCCCACCCGCGCCGTGTTCGCTGCGCACTCGCCCCGCTTTCCACTCGCTCGCAACTCGCTAGTGTGATAAAGCCATTAGAATTATGTTAATAAACAAATATTCAAATACACACTACAATCATACTATCTTCTATAAAAATAAAGTGCCTATTTGTGATGTAAAAATAGCAGATTTTTACTAAACGCATACGAAAGTATATGCGGTAAAAAAATATAGTTTTATGTCATACAAAAATCAATTTTTGATTGTCTGTCTATCATCACACATATCACAAAAATAAAATCAGAATCATATTTCATCATCATCATCTCCATTTCAGCCGAAAGACGTCCACTGCTGGACATAGGCCTCCCCCAAGCACCGCCACTTCGACCGGTTCTGTGCTTCTCGCATCCAGCGGATTTCTGCGGCTTTCATAAGGTCATCTGTCCACCTTGTGGGAAGCCTTCCATCACTACGTCTTCCGGTACGCGGCCGCTATTCCAGAACCTTTCGGCCCCAAAGGCCATCTGTTCTGCGCGCAATGTGCTCTGTCCATTGCCACTTAAGTTTAGCAATTCTTCGAACTATATCGGTTACCTAGGTTCTCCTGCGGATCTCTTCAATTCTGATTCGATTTCGTAGAGAAACTCCAAGCATAGCCCTCTCCATTGCCCTTTGGGTGACTTTTAACCTTCTAAAAAGGCCCATTGTGAGCGACCACGTTTCAGTGCCATATGTCATCACTGGCAACACGCACTAGTCAAAAACTTTCGTCTTGAGACTGCAGTATTATTCATCATCATTTCAGCCGAAAGACGTCCATTGCTGGACATAAGCCTCCCAATTAGGGGGGTTTGCCATAATCGCCACGCTTGGCAGGCGGGTTGGCGATCGCAGTATGGTGTTAAAAATGCATAGAGAATGCTGCTGCCCATTCTCTAGTAAGTCCCTTAGTCGCTTTTTATGACACCTACTGGAGGAAATGGGGTGGTGATATTCTTTACGTCCGGCACCACACGGACACTGCAGTATGTGGGATGAGAAGATATTGAATAGCTGAGCAAAATGGTTGTAATGTTCAAAATGGTTGAGCTGAATGGTGCTAATCCATGCGTCATGTTCGTGAACGGGCGCCGTCAGTTGGGACTGATCATCTCTTAGCTGCCACGAGTTATTTTATTTTATGTTATTTTGTTTCTATTTGTTGTACCTACTCTTGACGCTTTTAACGTGTAAGTTTTTATTATTTTTATTTTTACATCGTTCTCACATTTAGTTATAAATTCAACATTATAGATGTAACGAATACTTTTGTAACAATTTAATTTAAAAGAGTGTCCATGGAGTTTCTTGCCCGTTCTTCTCCATAGGTACCTACGCTTTGGAATGGGAATGTAGCTTCATTTTTCTTACTGACCGACTCCTTGACAATTCAAAAGTGCCTGTAAATGATGGTTTAATTGAAATAAATGATTTGAGTTTGAGTTTGAGTTTGCTGCCTAATCATATTTAAATTAATTAAAATGTTTAAAATCATCAATATTATTTAAAATAAAATTAAAATATTTATATACATACATACATACATAACTCACGCCTTCTTCCCATGGGAGTAGACAGAAACTATAGAACGCCACCTGCTACGCTCCTTACATACACTCCTTTTGCTTCGTTTATATTTATACATCTGGTCATACACGCACCCCGGTTGCGAGTATTACGCACATGACCTTTCTGAAGAACATCACCAATTAGGTCAAATTCATCATCATCATCTTCCTGCCCTTGTCCCATGTTACTTGGGGTCGGCGCAACACGTTTTCTTTTTCCATTCTCCCCTGTCAACCGTCACTCTATCATTCACTCCCTTCTCTTTCATATCATTCTTCACACAATCCATCCATCTTTATTTTGGCCTTCCTCTCCTTCTCCATCCATCCACATTTATATTCATCACTCTCCTTGTCACATGCGTTTCCTCCCTCCTCATCACATGCCCATACCATGCCAAACGACGTCCTTTCAACTTTTCTGTCACCGGCGCCACTTTCAAACTTCCCCTTATATACCCATTTCTGACTTAATCCATTCTCGTCACATCCATCTCAACATTCTAATCTCCGCTACATGCAATCTTTATTCATTTTTAATAGGTCAAATTATTATATCGAATTAATATAATCAATTACTATATCGTCATCATTATTCTCCTGCCCTGTGTTTAATAAATAAATACTTAAGTACACACTGTTAAAGGAATAAAAGTCGTATTCAGGACAGTTGAAATAAATTGCATTATTTCAAAGATAAGTGGTGCCAGTGGCAACGTAGAGAAATAATGCAATTTTCTTTTCTATTTTGAATGTTTGTCGCTCAGGGCGAATCTGCAATGGGACAAGTAAATCTTAACAGGTTTAGCGAGACTTTTAATATAACAAACTAGCATCTGCCCGCGGCTTTGCCCGTGTGGCTTTTTCTAAAATAAAAGTAGCCAGTGAAAGTCCCGTCAAAATCGGTCCAGCCGTTTCGGAGATTACCCGGAACAAACAGACAGACAGACGACATTATTAAAAATAGTTTTTGTTATAAGTACCGTATATATTTTCATATGTGTTTAGTATAAAACTGTTATTTTGACATTACAAACAGACACTTTTATATACTTGTAGTATATTTATGTAAAGATAGAAAAAAATTGTTTATAATGTTTATCTCCTTAAACACGTAGATATCTGTTTAAATCAAAATAGTATCATCATCATTTTAGACGAAAGATGTCCACTGCTGGACATAGGCCTCCTCCAATTGGGGGGGGGGTTTGCCATAATCGCCACGCTTGACAGGCGGGTTGGCGATCGCAGTATGGTGTTAAAAATGCATAGAGAACGCTGCTGCCCATTCTCTAGTAGGTCCCTTAGTCTCCTTTTACGACACCCACGGGAAGAAATAGAGTGATGCTATTCTTTACGTCCGGCACAACACGGCAAAATACCTACATTAAAAAAAACTATAGTTTTAAAAATAAGATGAAAATATTTGATCAAAATTATATAATATAAAGGAACATCACATTATTAGGCAAACATTTTTCAATACAAGAAATACAATGAGAAAATGTAAATTAGCTAATTATTTTCTGGTGAATCAGATTAGCACGGAACTGCAGCCACTAAGTCAACGAGGTTGCATATTAGAAAATCAAAACTTTCTCGAGCAAATTTCAAAAGAAAAATAAACGGAATAACAAAATTTAAATGACCAAATGTTTTATTTAGAATTTTTTTTGAATCCCAATGTATGTGACATCAAATGAACGACTGATCAAAAGTTGCTAGATGAAATTTTAGAATATCAAATCTATAAAAACCCACATGTCTTTTTGTTCATTTGCTCGAAAGCTTAAAATCCCGAAGATCCATAAAATTCTGCGGGTAACTTGGAAGTAGCGTTCGCCGGCCGCTGCCGCGACACCGCTCGCTACGCTCGCTCGGCTCACGCGCGGTTGGTCACAGTTCTAACCTAACCTAACCTATTTCACCCAGTTCAAAATGATGAATCATACAATCTGCCTGCACCTAGATAATAAGACAATAGTGAAAAAAAATCTGCGGCAGATTGTAGGTACCTATGCTTCGTTATTTTAACTGGGTGAAATAGGTTAGGTTAGGTTAGAACTGTGACCAACCACGCGTGAGCCGAGCGAGCGTAGCGAGCGGTGCCGCGGTAGCGGCCGGCGAACGCTACTTCCAAGTTCGTCCATTCGGGGTTTCATCCTTTCGGGCATTTGGACATCGGTATTTTATGTTTCGATATAACGGCTATCGGCATTTAAAACTTTCGGTATTTTGAATTTCGTTGTTTTGGACGTCGGTATTTCAGTCATAGTTATTATGAAATTTCGGGATTTTAATACGTACCCTTTTCAGTTAATCCATTTGATAATTAATAATTTATCCAGTAATCCATTTTGACCTTTAAACGATTTGGTCAATAGTGTAATAAATAATATAAACATTGATATTCCAGACTTTGTTCAGCTGAACTTTTGATCAAATGACCATCGTTATTTTAAACTTTGTTAATTTGTACGTTGTTCTTTTGAAATTTGCTCAGGAAAGTTTTGATTTTCTAATATGCAACCGTCAACTAGTAGTACAGAACTTTTCGAACTTTTCCAAGAAAATAGATTGCAATTGCGAACATTCTTGTAAATATTTAATTAATGTAGGATATCATTTACAACAAGTAGGTATATTTCACACGTTAAATATGTAGGCTACGTTTGGCAGTTAGTCAGTCTCCCTCGCAGCGCTGTTTACTTAGCAAACCGAATCTGAATTCATGAATATGAACAACCTCTACCGATATACCAGATGCTATAGATAATATTATCATGTTGGATATTTATTAGCATTCCTATATAGGACTATCAGGTTAAAAAAAGCAAATGAATCAAATATTTAACATTTAGAACTGAAATGAAATATTTGATTAAAACATTCATCGAACACAAACTTTGTGTATACGCATAAATATTCATTTATTATCCCATATATACTCTATTCGGTTTACAATATATCTCATAAAGATAACAAGTACTGAGATAGTTCTATGACAAAACTGCAGGGCGATCCTGCCTGACTACAGATGGTTCTATTATGGAAATGGTCCTGTCTCAACGTAGAGATAAGTGAAGGTTACATGTAAATTATACAGCGACCGCCGCTGAATAACTATTGCATATCGACGGGTTTCGGCGATCCGATAAGCCGAATGTGAAATTGTAAAACAAGGAGAAAGACGTTACCGACGTAAGGGACGCTATATTCGAATGGAACACATCGCGTCATCGTCATATTTCATTAGGACGCGCGTTCACGAGACTGGTATAAGAATCCGCGGAAGCGAGATACAAACGGCGGCAAACGTCGGAGGCGGCACCCTTCGGCCGAGGCTGGCAACACCGGCGGTACTCGCGTCCTAGTACGGCGTGTTTATTCTGCCGCGTATATCGACCGGCGGGCGGCCCCGCGGGCGCGCGCCGCCCGGCTCAGTCGCCTCCGCCGCGCGCTGCGACCCGTTCGTCTCCTACACCAGCACATGACAGCTGCCGATAACCCACACAACAATTCGCTGTGTTACAAACACTAATAAACTGTCACAACTGATATCAATATTTGATTAAAACCAACCGCGCTACGGACGTTTACGCGAATGTGATTGAACTAAACAGAACGTTGTGTTATGTGAGAGTGCTGCTAAAGCTCGCAAATCTTCAGGCGGCTGTCTCAACGGTAAGATGTTACTTTTATTTGAATAATGATAGATAAGTTTTGTCGAAGGTCAACGTTCGTGGTCGTTAGTATATTTGTGTACATATAAGCATGTCAGGTCGTGCAGGTATATAGTAAACATGTTAAGTTTTGATCTTTGATATGAGGTTACGATAAATGCTTAATGCTTTATATTTATGGTTATGTTTTCCATCAAGCACTTAAACTAACAATGGCAAAATTAAATGGGATTAATTTTATATTATTATGCTTTGTTACAAATTATAAAATGTTTAATTTTGTTAAGCAAAACTGTTCCTTGTGTAGTACAACGCGCGTCTACGAAGGTGTCTACGGCGAAGCAACTTCGTTGTAGCGTAGCGTGTAGCAATTAGTGTCATATTGCCCGTTTTATTTATGCTCGCGGGAAGATTGTAAGGTTCCGTCCAATAAGTAGCAAAGTCTTAGTTTATCCTCCACTTAAGGCCTGTCAAGCACTTAAGGCCTGTCAAAGTTACTTTGAAAGTCTTCACCTTACTGTTTTAAAAATGTATCTGTTTACAAGACTGCTTTTGAAATAAGCCCACTAAGATGTAGCACAGGGACAACTTAATTTCAAGAAAGTTAAAGTTAGTTAAATATTAACCGTATTAATACAAGTTTTATTTATTTTGTGGAAAGTGTGGCGCAGCTCTCTTCATTACTTAATGAACTTAGCATTGAGTCTTACCTTCTTGTTTGTTTGTTGAATGACATTCATGAAGGTTTGTTTTGATTTTTAATTACTTAGTATTATATAGTAACTACGTATTCGACTGGTCAAAAAAAGTACGTACATTCACTTCCAGTTGGCCTCACAAATATTAGCACTTAAAATATTAATTCATTTAATTTAACAGACAGCCTTTTATTAAAATAACCTACTTAGTATTAGGTTAGTCTAGTAGATATTATAACTTTTATTTACGAGTCTTTTTGTTATCTAAATCCACATTTTTGAAAACGCATTTAAAACTTTTAGACGACAATTGTTATTTTCGGTTCTAAAGTGTTTGAGGTGTAGGTACCTACATGTTCTTTAATCATCAACCTTCAGTAGTTAGCTAAGCTTGTGGCTAAGTAATAACAGCCACACGTGCTGATTGATCAGGTTAAGCTACGCTTGCCTCGACTGGTCCGTGGATGGGTGACCATCTTTACAGACCAAGACTCCTCCGTGCCTCGGAAATCACGATAAGCCGTTGGTCCCGGCTGTCATTCGTGGATCTTTGACAGTCGCTGCGGGTCATCAGAAGCCTGAAAGTCTGACAACCAGTCTTACCAAGGGGTATCGTATTACCCAGGAACTGCGGGTTGTGGAGGTCGAATAGGCAGTCACTCCATGTTGCTGTTTAGACTGGAAGCCAACCCCAACATATTTGGGAAAAGGCTAGGCATATGATGAAGTACAATATTCATATCAATGTGTAATAATCAACAAAAAAAATCTCTATGTAAAAATTGGAGCAGTTCAATCCCAAGCCTTTTTGCCCTCAATATAATCTTTACTCGTAATGGTATAAAAGGCTTTCTGGCACAACTTATGTTTAATGAATGATTTGAATTTATTACGGAACGTGGACGTTAGATTCTTGAACGTGGCTTGGAAGTTTATTATAAAAGCGTATGACATATGATTATAATTTTATAAATAACTAGCAGCCCGTCCCGGCTTCGCACGGGGTAGACAATTATCATTTTAAGACTCATTTTTCTACACCTTCGGTTACATTGTTCAAATTTTACCAAGGATCCCTAATTTTTTTCAAAATGAAATATAGCCTATGTCAAATTGGAAGAATGTAGCATTCTATTGGTGAAAGAATTTTTTAAATCGGCCCAGTACTTTTTGAGCCTATTCATTACAAACATACAAACATACAAAAATAGGTACAAATCTTTCCTCTTTATAATATTAGTGTAGATGTAGATAATATCTACAAATATATTAAAAAATAGGAGGGGAACGAATAAAAAAATCGTCCGCATCGCTGTCAAGAGGAAAAGTGCTCAAAAAATAATAAATAAAAATGAAATAAATTTAATAATAAATTTTATTTATTAAATTCTATAAATAAATATTTAATACGGCCGCCAATCATATTTAAATCAACATACAACCTGATACTGACTTGCAATGCAGAAAAGGTAAGATATTTTTTTTATTTAGATTTTTTTTATTTAGTATTTTTGATTTGCACTTTAACGATGTCCAGTTGCAGTAACGTCTAAGGGCGGATTGTTTCACGTCCACTTGACGCACGCGTATACGTCATAAATGGCGCTAACTATCGTCAAACCAAAAAAAGTCAATATTAATATTAACGTCATTTTATTCTTCTACATTTGAAGTTCGACGGTTGGTTTTTTATGCAGTGAAACAACGCTATGTATTTAACGAACGTTAAACATCATAAATGTAATCCCTACGTATGTTACGTTAACCAACCGTTTGAAAAAACCGGCCCTAAGGCCTGTGTTCATCAACATTCAAACCACCGGTTAGGTATTTAAACAGTTGGTTTATGTCAAATTTCCTATGAAATTTTGAGTAAACAACTGATTAAATATCTAAACAGTTGATTTAAATGTTGGTGAACACAGGCCTAAGTCTGCATAGTTTCTTGAACATAACATAACAGCCTGTAATTCTCGAAGGGTTAGGCATAGGTGTGCCTAAAAAGGTTAAATAGGTAAATCATAAACATTGCTTCCTAGATCCGAAGCTTTATCCGATTTGAGTTAGGACAAATGAATATCTTTAGAACGTTTTGCACGTCTCTGTGTTTAATAAATCGTCGTCACCATTCTCCTGCGCTGTGTATAATTATTAATAACATATCATAACAACATGCCTGTAGTATTATTCCCTGAAGGATTCGGCAGAGATGTTCCTAAAATACACCTACATTTCGCCAGTTATGTTTAAGACGCAGATATATGCTAGTGACCTTGAGTGGTTAGCTTGCGTGTTCTGTACTGAACTCACGTAACGCGTTATACGTCCAGCCAGTAATAGGACTCGCCCATCCAGGAGCGCTGTCCCGAATAAGACGCATTATTAATTTATTATACATAAAACAAAAGGTATTTTAACCTATTGACAGCTTGGTTTTATATCAATCGCCGTGCCTCCAGCGCCCGGTTCATAAATCTACAAATAAATAGGTATCTACAACAAATATGGTCGTTCAATGATATAATATGCACGAAATGAACATAGGTTCTCAGTCGTATAAATACGACTGAGGCGGCACGGGCACGAAAACATTTGTCGTATTAATCCGACCGGGGCGGTTAAAAGGTTAATAAAGCACGTATACTAAAAGATCAATAATTAAATTATTTTTAAAAAGGTGAAGGTTTAAGAAAAATACGCTTGATAGATTTTGCGTGATTCTCAGTTTTTTATCCGCGTTAGACATAACTTTGTAAATTAATTTCACTATGTAATATAAACATAATCTAAAATATTCATATATTAAGTTATCAAGAAAATGCTCTAATTTAACATATGTTTTTTCCAAATCATTAACACTACGCGTTTAGACGTGATCTTCAGTATAAAATCAACAAAAGTCGGTTATCGTCGCCTTAAGTCCCATGTAATACGGGTCGATTGCCATCAAACGGACACAAATCCAAACTTCGGGCTGCTACTAATTCCTTATAGAAAACCCCAAAAACACGTTGCCAGACCTGGGTATAGAACCGAGGACTTCAGGCGAGCAGTTTCTTGAAATTAGATTAAAGATGTCACAAGCAGATAGTCGCTGATTGCCAGTTGATAAAGCTAGACATTTTGCTAGAGGATCAAAATTGCTCCGTCTGTGCAGCGCCTATCTCACCGCGGCGACACTTTATTGAAAAGATGGGGTTGCCATTGCCATAAACATGAGTTTACTCTGTAACGAACATAAAACTTTTATGGCATGAAGATGGAGTTCCCATCTTCTGATAACTTCCAGTAAACTTATTTGGCAGATAATTTTATACAAATTCTGTTTGGTATTTTAATACAGCTAGAAATTCCAATCCGAAGACCGTGGATCAGGCCCTTACCAATTCTCATAAATACTTATACTACGAACAATCTTTTGCAGTTAGCTATAACACCTATTTAGTTACTGCGTTCCCCAAAGTATTTTCTATGAGCAACAATTGCGTTAAAAGATTATCTATCTGCCTTTTCCCAACTATGTTGGGGTTGGCTTCCAGTCTAACCGGATGCAGCTGAATACCAGTATTTTACATGGAGCGACTGCCTATCTGACCTCCACAACCCAGTAACTAGGTAATACGATACCCCTTGGTAAGACTGGCTGTCTGACTTTTGGGCTTCTGACGACCCGTAACGACTGTCAAAGATCCACGAATGACAGCCGGGACCAACGGCTTAACGTGCTTTCCGAGGCACGGAGGAGTCTCGGTATGTAAAGATGTTCACCCATCAACGAACCAACCCCGGCAAGCGTAGCTTAACCTGACGGATCGACCCGTGCGGCTGTTATTACTTAGCCACGAGCTCCTCCTTCTCCTTACTCCTGCGTTAAAAGATTAATTATACACTAAATAATAAACCCCTGTAATTCCACATCTTATCTAAAATAATCTAACAATAGAAATCGCAACTGCAACAAGCAAACATTGAATGATCCGAACCGAAACTAAATTCTCTAAATTATACATCGAAGATTTAATGCTATCACGAGTCTAGAATTATCAAATACCGTACTGTGGACATTCATAGAATATTGTATTGTCCACAGAAATTGCTCGAGCTTAGTTCAAATATTTGATAATATTGCGCCTGCAAATATCACATTACAATAATCTTAACCCATTCGCTGCCCAGCACCCAGCATATTTATGTCAAAAAATAATTCGTTCGTGTGCCTACAACCCGTATTCGAGCAGTATAGATGACTTCTGTTCATGCCCAGGACCCGACTAGCGACACCAAATCTAAGTATGTAAATTTGCCAAACAACTTATGGCTTACAAGAAAAAAATATTTCTGAACTGGGCAGCAAATGCGTCTGTGTATCTTGGCTTTATTTTTTCTGCTCGTTTTAATATCCAAGGATATTACAATTTTAAATTATATTGAAACTTGAACATGCAACAAAGGGTGACTTTCTTTTTTTTTCAATACGAAAATATAATATTATTCTTTCAATTTTAAATGACAAAAGTTGGGCCATCCCCGATCAGGGTAATTTTTTCAATTAAGTATTTTATTTCTTTTGAACGTTTACGAAATGCCGAAATTAAAATCCATTCAGATATACAGGATGAGTGCTCATTACCAAGACTTAGGCTCATATTTCAGAACGTCACTCAATACTAGAGCATTACTTAATACTAGATTCAAGCCATTTGATTGGTTGAAACTAGTTTTAAGTAATGCTTGAGTATTGATTGAGTGACGTTCTGTAATACGGAACTTAGTTTCTTCATCAATACATTGGCGGGATTCTGAACAAAACAAACACAGCGCGTGTTTTCCTGTCACAATTCAGGGATTTTTAGGATTTTCCTTGTTAGTTTTTGTAAAGAAAAACCTTGGTTAAATCTCCTCCCAAAACCTCAACAAAAGCTTTATTTTGACCTTCGTTGAGTGAATTTCACTGTCACGTAGTTTATAGACAAACAAAACTAAATTAAAACTAGTTTAAATTTTAAATAACTTTGTAAGTTGGGGAAACGCCCTCAGAATGTGTCAATTAGACCCTTGTTCGTATCAGTTTAAGGCATGGTTAATTTAAGCAAATGTTCTGTGACGAAAGGGTTTATATTTCGTAAAATAAGAACCGTTGAAAACTGTGTTAAATTGCAACAGAACCTTCTTCTGCCTATTGTCTGACCAATAAACTATATCTAAGTTAGAACACATTCGTAAGAAGCTGGCAGTATCATCACAACGTTAATGTTTTCCCTATTTTTTTCTTATTTGTTTTAGTATATTCGTGTATGTATGTATGTTTTTTTGTGGTTGTATTTATTATTATTATCTTTTATTTCATTAATACTTACATATAAATTACATTTTTAAATATTAGAATATAAAAAATATAAAAACATTTAAAAATATAAAAAATAGTGGCCCATCGGCATCAGGTACAGGGTCCAAGCTGCCGATGGTCAGGGCTCTAGAGAGAGGAACCTCCTCACTATGCGTGCCGTGTCTAGGAGTACTGCTCTCTGAATCAAGCCCTTGATCCAGCCGCGCAATGAGAGCCTCCTGAGGTGGTGGTCGAGGCTCTCCGCTATTAGGCCATTAACCGTAACAATTATCGGTACAATGATTGCAGAGTCGACATCCCACATGTCGACAACCTCGTGTGCTAAGTCAAGATACTTGATTTTTTTATCTTTCTCAGCTGTCACGAGATTCTCGTCATGAGGGACAGCGATATCAACAATCATTGCACGGCGCTCTCGTCGATCTATCACCACAATATCAGGCTTATTGGCTACAATAGTCCTGTCTGTGATGATAGATCGATCCCAGTACAATGTGGCATGACCATTCTCGAGAACTGGGTCGGGCACATACCTGTAGTATGGTACTTCGGAGTCCACAAGGTTGTACTGCAAGGCTAGTTGCTGGTGAATAATCCTAGCCACTAGATTGTGTCTGTGCAAATATTCGCCGTTAGCAAGACGAGAACAACCGGAAACAATATGTCGAATTGATTCACCGGGACGGTGGCATGCCCGACAGATGTCAACCGTACCATCCTTCACAATGTATTTCCGATAATTATTCGTCATGATAACTTCATCCATAATCGCACAGACAAAACCTTCGGTTTCCCCAAAGAGGTCGCCGAAACGCAGCCAGGATATAGATGCTAAAAAGTCTACATCAGGCCCATGGAGGGCCCGGAAAAACCGTCCGTGAAGCTCTTTGCCTTGCCATACTTCCCTACGATCGTTGGTATCTAGTACTGCAGGTTTGCGCCAGTTCTCTTTCGCCAAGGAGAGCGGGGTGAGGCCCTTGTCCACTGCGACCACATCTCGGTGCATCCCCACGTCAGTTTGAAGGAAATATTCCCTGAGACTGCAAATCCCGCGGTTGTGGAGGGTTTTAGCATTTAAAAAACCTCGACCCCCACACTTCCGCGGGATGTACAGTCTCATAACCGATGATCGTGGGTGATGCATCCGACATGCCGTCAGCAATGTACGGACCTTCCTATCCAGAGCGTCAAGTTCCGTCTGAGTCCATTTGAGTATGCCGAAAGAATACATCAAAACCGGCATAACCCAACCGTTGAAGGCACGCACCTTATTTCCGCCTGATAAAAGACTATTTAACACTTTATTCAGGCGGCCAAAGAAGCGTTCCCTCAACGATTGTTTCATGTCGGTAGCATTGATGCCTAATGCTTCCGACATACCCAAATACTTGTAGGTTTCGGTTGAGGAGAGGGATCTAAGGTGTATGGAATCCGAGAGTTGGGTTCCCACGGATTCCATAATCCTCCCTCGCTTTACATGCATGACTGCACATTTGTCCACACCAAATTCCATCCTGATGGCGCTACTAAACGTTTCTGTTACCTTCAGTAGCTCCATCAGTCGCAAATTGTTGGGGGCAAAGAGTTTCAAGTCATCCATGTAAAGGAGGTGTGATATCACCTGACCATCTCTTCTCAACCGATAGCCTAGCCCTGAATCCTCCAGCAGCGTGCTTAGAGGATTCAAGGCTAAGCAAAACCAAAGCGGACTCAAACTATCGCCCTGGAATATTCCCCGCTCAATCCTGATCGGTTCATCGATCCCCCGGATCTGTCGACATCCTGGATAGACAAGGCCCGTTCTCCACTGCCCCATACATGACATCAAGAAGGTGCGTAGAGTTGCATCTATTTTGTACAACTCCAGCACCCTAATGAGCCATGTATGTGGCACCGAGTCATAGGCCTTCTTGTAATCTATCCAACATGTCGACAAATCTTTCCGGGATCTACGAACCTGTTGGCTTATGGCCATGTCTATAAGGAGTAGCTCCTTAGTACCGCGGGACCCATTCTTACATCCATTCTGAGACACAGACATAATTGAGTTAACATCAACATGATGGGCAATTTTTGCTCTAAGAATGGATGTAAGAACTTTATAGACCGTCGGTAAACATGTAATTGGTCTATAGTTTTTAGGTTCCGCAGTACTACCTGATTTATGGAGCAGGTGGGTAACTCCTGTCGTAAAGAACAGTGGTAGCGACCCAGTCTCTAAAGATGACTGGAATTGTGAGGCTAAGCAGGCGTGTGACTTTTGTAGCCATTTAATCCAGAAAGTGTGCAGTCCGTCCGGTCCTGGAGATTTCCAGTTAGGCAACGGGCGGACTGCACTGGCCACATCCAAAGGACTAATAGTAATAGTCTCCATGTCTGGTATTGAATCACACGTCTGCTCAACAACTCGCATCCAATCACCTTCAGTGTGATTGACGGGCACCGACCAAATGCTTCGCCAAAAAGCACTCATGGTTTCAGTATCCGGTGAACGCGCGTCAGTCACACCTTGAGCGGGAATGGGCCGCTCCCATGCTCTGTATACCCACCTTTCATCGTTCTGGAACATGCGGTTCTGAGTGTATCGATCCACTCTTCTCCTATACCGACGGATACGATTTGCCCATGCATAAACTTTCTGCTTCAGGAACTCGATGCGCTCTGTGACACGGGATACATATTCTCGAGGGTTAATATTAGTTCCCGAGAACGCCCGCCTCACAAAGCGCATCACCCTTGGGCGTGTATTGCCCTCCCTGAAGCAGATGAGCTTCCCGATGAGCACCCTGGCCTCATTAATACGACGCTCAATCCTGCACTGCCAAGCTGGTGCGGCGGGTTTCGGTCGTATAGTTCGGTCAGTGTTTGGAAATTTGACACGAGCTATACGACATGCCGCAACAGCTGTGCAATACAAGATTGAGTGTGTATCGCAAAGGTCTGCGCTGCTATCAATAAAGTTTGGTAACAGCGCATCCAGGGCACACACCAGTGCTCTGTTTTTTTTATTCATGGGCAAACGTGGTAGCCGTGGTCTAAGGTCAGGTGATGTGAACCGATACTCACGGATCGCATCCTCCAGAACGCTCCTTAATTCCACATTGCATAGGTTATATGCAGATATAGCCCTGGCATCCTCCTCCTCATCACGCTGGTTTGCCCGCAGTGGAAAGTCAGTAGGTGCATGCAAGACATTCTGAGATGGAGGAGGGTTATTAACAGAGCTACTCTGCACTTCCGAGCGTAGCCGATCAAGTGTAGCGTTATCCAATCTATTATTGTGTTGAATGACGCGCACCTGATCCGACAATCGTTGGGCCGAGACGTTGACGGCAGGTTCAAGCACCTGAAACAGAGAGAGCATCCGACCTCGGTACGCCGTAAGGTTAATTCCTCCCTCTGTAGCCCCATAATATGCGCGCATGACATTTTCATTAATGGAATGGGTCCATCGCATGCGCGACACATTTCCACCGGCAGCGGGGACCCCGTTCGGGGCCTGTTGGCCTCGAAGTCCCAAGCCCGCTGGTGGCCGTCCTCTTCCTCGCCGCCGTGGTGGTGTTGGTGACGGCGCAGGTGAGAAAAACTCGTCGCTCGAGCTCGACGCAACTGCAGCGACCGGTGACACGGCGCTCACGGTTGAGGCGCGTACCGGCAGCTGTGAGGCGGAGCTGAGCGACGAGTCCGGAGATGGTAGGTGTGCCTGTTGTCGTGCTCTGGCTCTGGTCTGCATTGTTTACTCACATTTTCTATACATATAGTCTATTTTTTTTTACAGTTTTATCTTCCGTTTTTCTGTGTTTTTTCTTCATTTTTACTTTCGTCTGGTATTTGCTGGGGTTTTTAACTGCTTAAGTTGAATATAGACTGTGAAAATTTATCGTTTTTATGTAAAAATGTTGAGTGTAATTTTTTTCATAGTGACATTGACAGATGGCCATAGAGTTATTATTATTATTATTATTTTTATGTTTTTAACATATCTCGGGATCCTGGGGTCCCGGGCCTTTAAAAGGCATACGAGGGGCCGAAGCCAACTCGCAGAGGCCCGTTACACGCTTGTAATGAAATGAGGCACCAACCGACGATTATCCCTGTACGCACTATGCAAATGCACCCAAGGACAACCCCCGGTTGGTATAGGACTATTGCAGGATATGGAAACAAAAATACTGAACTATAGGTTTTGGGTGGTTAAAATGGACTGGTAACTTAAACTATGGAAGGACTATGGCCCCTGCCTGATCAATGTTTTATTATACACGGATAAAATGGCAGGGGGTGACTTGCACACTCAATAATGGGCCCCCGAAAACGGTCGCTAGTACATAGTGACGTAGCGACAAGGGGGCAACATGTCCTGAGGTGCTCGAGGAGTGGAGAGGTATTCCACGGCTCTCAGAACAATCCCAGAGCCCGGAAGATGGTCAAGATCCCTACAAGCACTTACTGGAATACTTCCTTCCTCCGAGCACGTTTGCTCTTGCGAATCTCCACTCAAGCCGGCCAATAAAGGCAAGAATGAGGTGGGAGCTCAGTTCCTCGTCAGTGTTCACTCCAGCCGGCCAATAAAGGCAAGCTAGAGATGAGGAACATGACTTCTCCCGGGAGATAGGGTCCGTGGGGTCGCAACTGCCCAACAGCTCGCCACATGCTGCCCTGCGGGTTTCTGTATCTCTCTTGGTCTGGCTCCTCACCCTAGAAATGTTCCGGTAAAGTAAACTCTACCGGCACAGACCCAGAGTTCGGAGCGCTCAAGCCCCACCACGACGTCAACGTAGAGATACGGCGGTGGGGTTATTATTATTATTATTAGAGTTATTATTATTATTATTATTTATTGAATTCAAGGCCAACACGGACCAATTATAAAAACAAACTAATAAAAATACAATTAAATACAATTTCAATACAAAAATACAATATACAATACAATTACAAGTCAACACAATTAAAACAATATTTCCACAATAGCCCGTACATGTACCATGTCACAGTGATTACATGTATCACTGTGACATGCTACATGTGCTGGCAGTCGAAACGCTGGCCGAAGGCACTCAGGATACTGTTCGGGCTGACCCGCATCCTGCGCACCAGGGATGTGCACCGCTTGCGCATGGTTGTATAAAAACAATCCACGCGCGCTTCGGCGAACATCCCCGAAGCGCTACAGAAGCGAGGCAGCTCCAACAGCACCCTGAATGCATT
The DNA here is from genome assembly GCA_947523025.1 of Dryobota labecula. Classification (NCBI taxonomy): domain Eukaryota; kingdom Metazoa; phylum Arthropoda; class Insecta; order Lepidoptera; family Noctuidae; genus Dryobota; species Dryobota labecula. Next base: position 10,644,088 of record OX383292.1, read on the forward strand.
ATTGTATTGGACTCGTAGAGCGCTGTACTGCTTTTGCGTATAATTCACCCAGAGACTGCTCGTGTAGAAGGACGTGCAAAATGCCCTGAACAGGGTGATCTTGACGTCTCTTGAACAGCGAGCAAATAGGAATTGGAAATTTGGTATATATATTATATTTATAGTTTTGTAAGTATCTTTATAGTTATTTTTTTCACAAGACGCAATAATCTATGATAAACAATTGTTTGCTAAGTTTGCTTGTACCTTGCTACTTTCATTTTGGATTAATTTGTGGATAACGATGCTGGTTGCGTGATTACTTTTAAGTACGACTAAGTTTTTTATAAAATAAATAAATACATAAATAAAATAAAAAGCCTTTTAATTCCATTAGCTGTTAAAATTACATAAAAATATTACATTTGATCATAAACATGCGAAACTAGAGTTGCTTTTATGTGTTATATACATTTTTTTTTTTTTTTATAAAATTCAATTTTAGAGATAACATTCATAAATTCATCTATACTAATATATTATCTATTAAGCTGAAGAGTTTGTTTGTTTGTTTGTTTGAACTTGATAATCTCAGGAACTTACTGGTTCGAATAGAAAAAATATTTTTGTGTTGGATAGTCCATTCATCGAGGAATATTACAGGCTATATAACATCACGCTACAACTAAAAGGAGTGGAGCGTAAATGAAAAATGTTGCAAAAACGGGAAAAAATATTCCTTTTTAAGTGTTTCCGTTGCGTGCGCTGCGTTAACGGTTTAAGTTACGCAAATATCATGTATGATGGAATTGTTCCTCATTAAAAGTTCAAAAAAAAGTCCGCGACAGCATATGTCTATCTTTTAAGATTGACTCACTTTAACCTTTTTTTATGGCAATCAAATTTGTTCGAAATTAATGCATTATTTGCGAAGGAATTTTATCAACATATTATTAATCCTTATCCAAATAAATATGTTATTAATCACAAGTATTTAAATGTAAACAAAATTGTCCTTGACATCACTTGATTTCAATCAATATCTTAGGAGATATCATAATTTTAAAATAACTCTGTAACAAAATAAGTAGGAAATTTATTACTTAAACCACTATCTCTCTTAAGTAACGCAGACGAAGTCGCGCGGGTCAGCTATATTATAAAGCTGAAGAGTTTGTTTGTTTGGTTGAACGCGCTAATCTCAAGAACTAGATACTGGTTCGAAGAGAAAAAATATTTTAGTGTTGGATAGCCCATTTATCGAGGAAGGCTCTAAGCTATATAACATTACGCTATGATCCTTAGGAGCTAAGCGAAAAGAGCAAAAGTCAGAACGAACGCTAAGCGATAACGAAGTTATAGCACGGGCGAGCGACGGGATGCGACGCGATGGGAGGGCCGAAATTTCACGCGGACCATTATGCTAATTGGACCCCTTTTCGGGTAAAGGTCTCCTCCACCTGTACCTAAATATTTAGTGTGGCGGTATCAACAACGCCACATGCGAACTACGCATCAAAGACCTGACGTCACAAATCCTGCATCGCGCTATCAGAGTTTACCGCGCGACTAGCATATATACAACATCCCAACATCAACCGTTGGGCAGTTTCCCACCAGACACAACACCCGTCTGGTCGGAGGATCCTCCCTTTACTATAGAGTATGAGTGAACTTTACACCCTGTTCCTTATACCTCTAAATTGGTGACCCCGACGCAATTGTTTGCAATTACTGGCAATTGTTTGTTATCCTGAAGAAATAAAATATAACCCAAAGTGTAACTGCCTGATTCGTAACCTAAATTTGTAAGATTAAAAGCCTTGTGAACGATCAGTTGCTGTTTACTGTATATATTTTAGTACTGTTTGCATCGTAAAGTAGAACACAAAAGTTTTCATAACTTAAAAACAAGATACAATCATTTGGTTCTGTTTTGATGAAAGGGCTTTATCACACTAGCGATTTGCGAGCGATTTCAAAGCGAGGCGAAAACGCAGCGGGCTCGCCGCGGGTGGGAAACGAGGTAACCGCGACTTGGCGACGTGATCTCCGCGTTTTTACAAAATTGTACACTCGCTTGTCTCACTCTCTCTTGTACAGTCACGTCAATCGCTCTCGTTCCGCAAACGCGGCGAACACGATGCGTTCACGTGGCGTGCTCGCGACGCACACGCCGCGCCGGAATCACGCTCGCAAATCGCCAGTGTCATAAGACCCTTAAAGTTTAGCCACAAAACAAACTGGCTTCACATCAACCGAAGTCCGATACTTAATAGGTGAACCCAAAACATTTAACATCGGAAACCTTAATCAATTCTGCCTCGATCGGCAGTCTGGAGGTACGAACCTACCTGCGGTGTTGGGCGGAAAGTAGTTATTTATTCACTAGTACGTCACATCCGTCCAGGCTTGTTGCCTCTTTCCTCACCTTAACCTGAAACATGTGTTCTAGACTTCGGTCAAGGTCGAAAGCTTCGATTAATATGTCCTATTCACTTGTTTTCTGATCAAATCGATTTTATTAATAAACTATCTCACCCGACAGAAGTTGTCCTGTCCAAATTTAAATAATTAATTTAAAAATCCCATAGAAAAACGAACGTTCGTTTTCCCCAATTTAAATTTTCCCGGATTTTTTTCAAATTTTTCCTATAATTTTGTTTTCGTGAATTTTTCGAATGTTTTTATATTAACTGCTTTTCGAAGCAAACAAATCCAACAAATCGAAGATCATAAAATTCGGTCCAGCCGTTCTTGAGTTATGTATGTGTAACTAAACCGACTTTTTTTATATATTTAGATGTATTCCGTCTGACTTATTGAGTGGTCTGTAGCGTCGGTTTTTTTTTTTTTTTTTAATTAAGGGTCCCCGTTATTGGATTGTTGTATCGATTTATGTCTAGATACGTTCAAAAGCACTAAGTTATGAACTAGATTGGGTATGTATTGCGTAAAATAACCTACGTTCAAAATCCCTAAAATCTAAATACCAATTCATTCATTCATTTCTTTATTTTTGTTAGTTTTTCTACCCACTAGATTAGATAACACGAAAGTAATTTTTAATACGCTAATAGGTTTATTGGGCATCCAAGGTTGTCAAAACAAACGTAAACATGAATGAATCCTAGGAATAACTTAGGTACAACTATAATTACCGCACTGGTGAAAGAGTTTGATTATAATTTTTACAATGTATGATGCTATGCTGAAACGTGGTCGCTCACAATGGGCCTTATTAGAAGGCTAAAAGTCACCCAAAGGGCAATTGAGGGGGCTATATGCTTGGAGTTTCCCTACGTGATCGAATCACAAATGAAGAGATCCACTGGAGAACCAAGGTAACCGACATACATAGCTCGAAGAATAGCCAAACTTAAGTGGCAGTTGACATTGCTCGCAGAACAGATGGCCGTTGGGTCCGAAAGGTTCTGGAGTGGCGACCGCGTACCGGAAGACGTAGCGTGGGAAGGCCTCCCACAAGGTGGACCGATGACCTTGTGAAAGCCGCAGGAATCGGCTGGATGCGGAAAGCACAGAACCGGTCGAAGTGGTGGTACTTGGAGGATGTCCTGCAGTGGACGTCTTTCGGCTGAAATGATGATGATGATGATGATGCAATTTCAGATTTCAGTCACGTTTTATTTAACGGAAAAGAATAGCCATTAAGCCATTTTAAGGAACTACGCGGCACCGTATATTTATTATGTACACCTCCATTACACTACAAACTAGAGCACTACAATATTTATACAACCGCTGTTTCCTACATTTAGATCGTTTTTCAAACAGTTTAACAATGAATACGGCTGCTGGTTTATTTACAAACAGTGGCCAAGTAATAAATATGTACGGTGCAGCCGCGACCTTTACCTTCGGCGGTTATAAACCATGAGCAGAGAAACATTTCGCCCATTTATTTAATTAAAAGCCTAACGGACCGACGCTTTCATATTTCTACGCTAAAATGCAGCGTGCTTCTGATGTTTTGGGCACAGTGATAATAATTAGTGCAAAAGAATTAAAGACAATGGTGCCGATTCCCTTGTTCACAAACTAAATTAAATTTAAGTTCAGTACATCTTTTTCTTTCTATTTCATTAAGAAAAGGACAGAAGATAAATTTTAGTTTAGTCCTGTCAAATTAATCAGCGCTTGACGTAAATTGACGTAATTTTAGTCGGCAAGTTTTTAATCACGTCTAAACATATATGGAGTAGTGACAGGCGCTGATTAATTTGACAGGACTAAACTAAAATATATCTTATGTCCTTTTCTTAATTAAATAGAAAGAAAAAGATGCACTGAACTTAAATTTAGTTTAGTTTGTGAACAAGAGAATCGGCACCAATATCTTTTAGTGGGTACTCTGTCGTGTTCTTCCGGCTAAGAATAATATATTTACTGCTCTCTTCCCTTGCCCGGGGGTGAAAGGTAAACAGACGTTATTGTATGAGAAATGACTAGCAACTTTTTCTTTATTTTGCTTTGTACATAATATACGAGAAATCCTATAAATGATCTCCCTCCGACTCAGCTGCCCTAAGCCGAGGTTCGTACCCCACAGGGGGTGCCCTTAGCGAGCAGCAGTCGTTTAGTTTGTAGTTTTTGTACGCCCTGGCTGGAGGCATTAAGTTTCGATAGGAGCTTAAGGCAACCACAGGAAAGTCCGGTTAAAGAGTCGGAACCTTAGTGGTTACACTCTGAGATGCCCTAGATAAAAAAAAAAAAAAATATATATGTATAAATGATTTTATAAAAATCTCATGTTCTGCAGTCATGTTTTAGAAATGGTGGAGTATTTTGTTTAAATAGGTAGGTACAAGAGAAAATTGACGATTTCCCTTAGGTAATGCAAGAATAAAAACCTTAGTTTAAGAGCTAATGTATTTTTTTTTTCTATTACAATAAAATTAATAAATAGGTATTCCGTTTCAGCGCAACCGTAGAATATTTAATTCCATTTAATCTACTTCCATTCCATTTCTAAGCTAGGAACACAACAAAGCTCTTTTTTACATTCAGAAACAAAAGCACATTAATTAAATCGACAATACGAGTAACAATAGGTACGGAGAATACCGAAGAAATATTACTTATACCGGTTATTCATCGCACCTATTGTTCAAGAAGAAATGTACAATGCAAAGTGCTTGAATACGGCGTTTTATCCGAGAAATGAAAAGAAACAGGTAGAAATAAAACATCCTGTATGGGATTTAACATTATAAATTAGCTATGTGAGGATTTATGTTTTAACAGATGATTAAATAATGTATCATTTTGGAAGAAAAGTTGCTTTTATAGAAAAGTTTAGTATGTAGTTAAGTGTGAATAACACCAATAATTTCCTTGGATTTTTTTTTTAAATTCAGTTATCATGTCCGGAAATGTGAAATGTACACGTGTGTGTGTTTAACGACAACGCGACACGGTTGGACGACACGGTTGGCGCAGTGGAAAAGCGATTGACTGCTGCGCTGCGTGTCGCGGGTTTGATTCCCGCACGGAACAAATATTTGTATGACCTACAAGTAGTTGTTCCAGGTCTGGCTATTTATTTATGTAAGTCTAAATGTTTGTAAACGCACCCACAATACAGGAGAAATTCCTAGTGTGGGGCAACGTTTTATAAAAGAATTTAAATTAAATGAAAATTATGTTTTAATTTTTAAGATTAGTGGTATTTAAGTATGAACTAAATTCACTACTCTGAAAATATTCGCACCTCACAATCCTGATTCAAACATCCAAAAATGAAACACAATTCGGTAGAAAATAGGAAATACAAAATTTTGAGAATTTTTAGTGACTAAGAAATTTTTAAGTTTCGTTTGCGTGTCAGTTATAGTAAAAACAATCGAGGATAAAGCGAAAGTATCACAAACATTTTTGTATATATGTAACGATATTTTTGTGTAACTAATTTTGTTTTCGGTGATTTGAAAAACTTTCTTGTTTTACGTACGTATTGTTTGCCCTTGACACAATGAATGTCTTGCTTGAAAATAAAAAATAAAAAGAAAGAAAATAAACAAAATAATTAGTAGTCTTGTCATAGTAATTATTATTAGGTGGTATTTGTTAAAATATCTATAAGTTTATTGTATTTGTATATGTGTATTAGTATCAATAAATTCTCGTAATCAAGAAGTTAGTATTTTAAACATTATTTTTGTACCCTATCACTGTTTTTATATTGAATCCAAAGGTTGACTGGTAGAGAATGCCTTGTAGCATTAAGTCCGCCTATGTGCCACTATTGTACATGAAGTTTAAATAAATAAATAAAATACGTTTATTTTCGGTAAACATGACACAAACACAAAGAAACCGGCCAAGTGCGTGTCGGACCACGCACAATGAAGGGCTCGGTATATGGAAAGAATTTGCCCTAAGAACAAACTTAACATTGAAGTTGGTAAACATAATCTCCCGTACATTCCAACAGCAAATATAAGTTTGTATGCACAATATCGAGAGATTTACCATGTTATTTTAAGACCATAGACTTCTTATAGATTTTCCTGTAATCTATAAGTATAGATCTATTTTCTGTAAATTTTTCAAAATTTTAGGTTCAGTAGTTTCGGAGATAAGGGGGGGAATGGTCAGTTTTCGTCTATTTTCACTTATAACTTTAAAACAATTTATTTTAAAATTATAAAAAAAATAATATTTAAGACCCTCACAGTAAGCCCTTTCATTTGATATGTCACACGGTACAGTGTGCTAAACTTTTTTTTTTTAATTTTCTTGTTTGCCTCCCAAAACTAACCCCAATATTCTAAATTCATTTATTTACGGGTCACGTTCGTGTTTAGGTCACTCAAACTGATATGTATACCAAATTTCAACTTAATCAGTCCATTACATTCGGAACAAATTGGCTGTGACAGACAGACAGACAGACAGACACACGAGTGATCCTATAAGGATTACGTTTTTTTATTCCTTTTGAGGTACGGAACCCTAAAAAGAACCAGTTGGGGGTAAATATGCATCACATCCACGCAAAACGGTCATCGCTCAGCATAATGCTGCGACCCAATGCGAGACTGAGCCACAGCGCTGGTTTTCGACGACAGCCGGCCGGAAGATCAATTTATTCTAAGGTTACGTCATAGGTATATCAGAAAAGAGTTATTTGCGATTCTATGTACTTATGTATACACACAAAACTCTCATATAAATGAATAAACAACGTAACTATGTCTGTATTTTAAATCAAAGTCAAAGTCAAATCGTTTATTTCAAATAGGCACGTAAAAGGCACTTTTGAACGTCAAAAATTACAAAAATAGTTAATTGATTCTAGTTGCCCCTTCCAAAGAATGAGAAGAATGGGCAAGAAACTCCATACTTACTCTTTTAAAATGTTAACAATAGTTTGTATACATTAATTAATAATTATAGGTGAAGACGATGTACCTAGAATAAAAATTACTAGGTATACCACTATAGGGACGAAGACTAAAAAAATTGTTTGTCCGTCATATAGATTATTAAAAAATATTGGACACGTATTTTTTTCTTTTTTACGTAATCAAAACATTACGGCGATACATTGAGTTCAAATGTGGCATGACGTCACTTCTCAGTATATTTTATACGTAGCTGTGACGTAACGAGCCCCCACTCCCCAAGTTTAATGTGTTTTATCTAAGTAATTTTTTATTAAAATGATAAAGCAAAAAATACGAGGCTAATATTTTTTTATTATCTGATTGACGGACTAAACAGTTTTTCTTTTTTTTACCCAGGACACATCCCTATTGGTAAAAAGAATGAAAAGTGAAGTAATGACAGAAATGCAGGGGTTCTCAATGTATTTATCTGAACTTATCCGTATCTAATATCTTTTGTACAAAAAGGTATTCACATGAAAGTAGGTCTTCAGTTAAACCAGTGCCAATATGCAGGACTTGGAATTCTCTCAAGCCTTTCTCCTTTGAAAATGGTGAGTGAATTCCGTCCCGCAGCTAGATTGAAATAAATTGAGAAACGTCTGCTCCGATTCTTCCTTTCGTATATTGAATTATTTAAAATGTTAAGGAGATGTCTGTGACGTCATGTGTTAATAAGATAATAGAGTTTATTTGTAAACAATTTGCTGTACAAATTCGTAGTAGAACGAAGATATAACATAATAATTCGCCTATAATGTTCGCACTGCTGGAACTCACTGACTCACTGCCTCCTCTGTGAGAAGGAGTGGGCCATCATCCACCACTCGAGGCCATAGTACGAGTTGGTGAAACAAAGATAATAATATGATTCCTACGAATGCTAGTTAAAGTACGGAAATCAGGAGAAATACAAATAAAGAGTAATTATGTTATTATGAATTCCGAACAAATGCTAATAAAATATAATAGAAAAAAAGAAAAAAAAAAGAATAAATAGAGTAGAGTCAACCCAATCATCTCTTCCCCTTCTTTCTCTTTAATAAGTAGGTATTTATACGTTATAGTAATATGTATGTATGTCTATTATAAGTTTACTACATATTTATGTACTTGTGTATCTATTGTATTTGTTATCTTTTTAATATTTTTATTATTATTATCTCCTCTCCTCCCTATTAATTAGAGCACCTGCCATCTTATCTCTTCACTACCCTTGGTTGACTGGTAGAGAATGCCTATGGCATTAAGTCCGCCTTTGTACCTTATTGTGTGTGAGAAGTTTAAATAAATAAATAAATTGCATTTTAAAGTTGATTCGAGGCGTTAAAAGCCTTTTTATTAGAAACTAATATGACAGTCTATATTTCATTAGATTAGCTTGTTTTTCTCGCTGTTTACCAACATCATTATTCAATATTTAATAAGACCGGCTCAATTAGGAACCACTAGTTCGTTTCATTAGTTCGTTCGTTCCTTTGTGAATGTTCAACTGTTACGGAGCGAATGGGTCAGTATTTCAGCTTGTATTTTTAGCGTTTCGTCCTAAAATGTCGGCTGGTGACGATAAATTATAAAACACGGCCCCGTTCATTTTTGTTGACATAAAGGCTCCTGGCTCGGTCGTGTTATCGCGGCTTTTTTCTCCTGACGTATAACATTTTGGACGTTATTAAGATACCTTTACGTCTAAAAATAAACCTGTTTAATTTTGTAGTCCCCGTGTACCCATTTATTTCTCAAAATAATAATATTATAATTACCTGCCAGACTAGTCTGGTAGCTGCTTATAATATTAGAAGGGTAATTTGGAAGTCAAAGTCAAATCATTTATTTCAAATAGGCACATAAAAGGCACTTTTGAACGATCATTGATTCTAGTTGCCCCTTCCAAAGGGTAGTTACGTACGGAGAAGAATGGGCAAGAAACTCCATACTTACTCTTTTAAAATGTTAACAATATTTTGTATACTTTAATTAATAATGTTATATGTGAAGATGTATGATACCTTTTTAACTAACAAATAAAATATATACATGCCATCAACTCTTCCCATGTATTAATCTGACCAAACTCTCAACCGATTTATGAAAACTATAACGGCGTAGGAACAGTCGCAATAAAGAGTCTCATAGTCAAAAAACTACAGTTTGTAAAAAAAAAAACAAGACAAGACAAAACCATTCGATCTTCGACACAAACTGTTTTAACCCTATTGTGAACTTTGTCTAACCAAACGAACCCCACAGAAAATAGCTCGACATTCTCCAATTTAATTCAACGTTCCAATCAATTTAAAATGTCGTGATGAAAAGTATCGCGACCAGTCTAGACATTTGAATCAGACAGCAAAAACCAAATGTGCCTAGAAGTCACGTGAACAAACTATGTTACTAAAGTGGTTACTACCCTTCTGAGTCAATAAGGAATTATCGTAGTTTTATGCACTACTAGCTTTTGCTCGCGGCTTCCCCCGCGTGGATGTCGAAAAATATCCAATTTAATCTAATAATTAAAAACCTTTAATTAAAAACAAAATTGTATCCCCTTTTAACCCCCTTAAGGGTTGAAATTCTAACAAAATTTAAAACTAAGCTTCCAACCATAAGCATAGATAGTAAATTTAGTGATTTTTCTTCGAATCCGACTTCATCCCCCTTTTTAACCCTTCGTGGGTGGAATTATCAAAAACGCTGAGACATGTGCGAATTAATTTTCAATCGTCAGCCTAAACACTAAATTTGAAGATCCTAACTTCAAAACTGACGGACTTTTATATAAACTTCCATCCCCTATTTTACCCCTTTAGGGGTGGAATTCCCAAAAATCCTTTCTTAGTGGATACTTACTCCTCACAAAGAACACACCCTCCAAGTTTCATGTCTCTAGGACCAGCGGTTTGGGCTGTGCTTTGATATATCAGTCAGTCAGTCAGTTTACCATTTTATATATATAGATTGCACGCTATAGGTATTTTTCAAGATAACTGAATAAAAACGGATTGCCGCGAAACGACGCAGTGCGGCCAAGACCGGAATAGCTAGTAATCTTGCATTATTTATAAATTAAACTGCAGGTGGCAATGCTGCCAGATCAGCTTTAAATTTTAAAATTAGGTAGCAAATATTTTTTGTCAGACCTGCTGCCGTTTGTCGAAGGTTAGGTATTCGTTGTCCTGCGAGCTGTGGACAGCTCTTCGTCCAGTAAGGACCAGGGCCGGGTCGACGGCTCGTTGAGTTCCACGCGCGCCTCAAAGAGATGTCAGCACGCACTGACGGGGCCCGCTAAGACCGGTGCCTGCCAGGGTTGCGGGTTTGTCCGAAAGGGATACCGTGGCCCTGGCACACAGGCAACTGAAGGAACATGGGTGGGTTTTAGTAAAAGTCTGACACGCCCTCCCGCTCCGCCCAGAGCAGAAGAAGTTATTTGATAATTTCCCACCCAAAAAAAAAAGGCATTCGTTACTACCCTAACCTAATGGGAGCTATCGTTATTGTGGTCACCAGGTGGCGCCACTATTGAGTAAGGTCCTGTCAGTACTTTTATTTTAAATGTTTTGGATATTTTTAAGTACTTAATACTTCATAAAATGTTTATTTTATTACATTTTAAAATATCAAATGAATATTTATATTATAATGTTCCTGAAATTGGCAAGCATTAAGCAGACAAATATTATTCTTCCTGCAAGTGCTACGAAATTACCTTGACCTAAGTTGTTGCTTAAAATCTTAAGCCATTATTCATCAGGAATGGCACCATCTTTACAAATAAAAATAATTCGTAATAATTTGCGATAGAAAATCCCGCAAACAGTGAACGTTCAGTTTCACATTTGACATTTCTAGGGACCTCACTGTACACTAGCGCCTCTAGGGGCGAATTCAAGCGCGATAGTGTGCATTGATGCGGCATGTCCTGTCTTCTTTAGCTCTCATCTCAATATTATTCACTCCCATTCTTTCTAGCCATGTATCATCTCTCACACAATCATTCCATTCCATTTTACATAAATAACATACACATAACATCCCGCCTGTATTCCCCGAAGGGTTAGGCAGAGGTGTATACAACGTGTTTATTTTTTATATCCTATATAACTGTAAGAGTTATATTCTTTATATATCCAAAAATGCATAGTTTCCAAGATATAATTATCATCAATATTAATTATTAATTTAGCTCAAAAATTGTCACCCGTATGACGAATTGCTACTTTTGCGACGATGTCAAACTGATGAAACTGAGTCCATCCTGTGTGTAGGTATCTAAGTTTCATTGATAAATTACGAGTAAGGGCGGGTTGTTTCACGTACACTTGACGCACGCGTATCCGTCATAAATGGCGCTAACTATCGTCAACCCGTTGTTTCACAAAATTATGCCCTTGACGTTCGTTAAAAAATAACGATTACAGTAACCCACTGGTTAACGTCATTTTATTCTTCGACATTTGAAGTTTGACGATCGGTTTTTTTTTCAGTGAAACAACGCTTTGTATTTGACGTACGTTAAACATCATAATGTAATCGTTAATATTTGACGTACGTATGTTACGTTAACGAACTGTTTGAAACAACCGGCCCTAATTAATTTTCATTCAAATCAATCATTCATATTTCAAGCTAAGAAAATGTGACGTTGTCATATTTTATGTAAGGCTGTTATACATTAATAATCGTGACTTTGTCGAATTATTTTGTATGAAAAATGAAAACAAAAAAAATTACTATTGAAAAATAATTCATATAAATTATTTTTCAATTATCATTTTTTATATCCCATAACTCTAGGGTATAAATGAGACCATAATTATTATGGTCTCATTTATACCCTAGAGTTATGGGATATATAAAAAAAAAACATCTTGTAGTAATCCCACATTTCGCCATTTATGTTTAAGTCCCATGTGATAGAGCCTATTGCCATCAACCGGGCACAAAACCAGACTCCGGGCTGCCACTGAGAAATTCCTGATGGAAAACCCAATAACACTGCGCGACCCGGGAATTAAACCCAGGACCTCAATTTTAGCAGTAGCGCTTGCGGCCGCTAGACCAACGAAGCAGTTCCATTTTATATTCATCCATATTCATTTTCAAAACTTAGAATCGCTAAGGCAAATAAATTATTTGTCATTTAGTTACTATACAGGAAAGCTTTCAGTTCATAATCACAGTTTGTTCTGGTAAATATTGACCGCTATAATCCGATCAGTTAACGGTTTCATGTAAAGCCGTTTTGTCATGCTAAAGTACTTTGCTTTTATTTTCCCAGAACTTGAGTACCAATTCGATCGGTAAAAGGCATAACGGGTGTCCGTAGTTTCTTTTTTTTTTTAACGTGACAACGTCTAATAAATCGATGAACGCCGGCTGCATGCACGAAAATGTCCCGTTACGCTCATTGTCCCGTTACGCTCATTGTCCCGTTACGCTCATTGTACGCTTGCGCCGCATCAATGTTTTGTTATGACGTTGTCACGTTAAACTATCGTCCGTAAACCAACTATACAGAAACCAATTTTTTTTTTTCATCATCATAATCATCATTATTTCAGCCGAAAGACGTCCACTGCTGGACATAGACCTCCCTCAAAAGGGGGGGAATTTGCCATAATCGCCACGCTTGGCAGGCGGGTTGTCGATCGCAGTATGGTGTTAAAAATACATAGAGAACGCTGCTGCCCATTCTCCAGTAAGTCGCCTTTTACGACACCCATGGGAGGAAATGGGGTGGGGTTGGTTTCAGTAAACATTCAAATTATTTATTCGTTTTGTACGATAGTCAACTTTTCACATTTTGTAGTGGGTTACCTTCCTACATCTGCTAGATATTATGGTTATAAATAAAAAGATATCCGCCAAGCGGACCACACAATGAAGTGTTGGGGTGAGTTTACCCCAAGAACAAACTTGTAGTAAAAAAAACATTTCAATTGCAAATGTATGTTTGTGCGCACGATATTGAGAGATTTGCCATGTTATTTTAAGACCAAAGACTTATTATAGGTTTTCCTGTAATCTATAATTAATTAACTATTTTCTGTATTTTTTTTTATTTTGTTTTTTTTTTCCAAAATTTTAGTTACAGTAGTTTCGGGGGGAATGGTCTGAAATAACTTAAGTAGACTTTATTTTAAATTTATAAAAAAAATCTTCTGAAATCCTTACAGTAAACCCTTTCTTTTGATATGTCATACGGTACAGTTTGCAAAACTTAAAAAAAAACTTATTTGGTCCCCAGAAGTGACGACCCCCCCCTCCCCCCGAATTCAAAATTCATTTATTTAAGTTAAATGTACGTAATTGAGCCACAGAAATTCATACGTATACCAAATTTCAACATAATCGGTCCAGTAGATTCGGAGCAAATTGGCTGTGACAGACGGACAGACAGACAGACACACGAGTGATCCTATAAGGGTTCCGTTTAATCCTTTTTTAGGTACGGAACCCTAAAATCAAACTAAAAATATCTCAGATCACTCAACTCCAATAAATCATTATAATAGGTAATAATAATAAAAACTTACCCCATATCAACTTAAAAGAAAACTTTAAACTATCATAAAAACTGCTCCAGCGAAATAATTTCTCAATTCCACTAAAGGATCAAGTTTTCAAAGAGAATGTGTTATCTCAGTCGTTCTGACTAATGCTTTTTGAATCGTCGCTCCACGGGATATCCAACTTTATAATCTTGATCCCAACTTTTCGATGCGAAGCGAAAACTGCAATTTCTCAAGTACGAAGTTTCTATGATAAATTATTGAACTAGAAAAAGTAGAAAAAACACGGTGCTTAATGAGACAAAATTTGACGGAAAATTACTGTGGGAAGAGTTAGCTCAAAGTGCCTACTTCTTTAATAAGAGAAAAAAGCAAAAACGGGGGTTTGTGTTCTTTTCACTTCATTGAAATTCACTTGTTCCGAGTTGAGCGTAGGAAAGCACTTGAGGGATGTAAAAGATTTAACTATTTTATTATTGACAACTCTGCGCGCGGCTCTGTTTGCGGAAATTCTGTTATTCTTATGTTCAAGTAGATTAAATTTTGAATTTTCTCCGTTGCTAGAGACCGAGACCACGGTGTGTAGGTGCGCTTTTAATTTAGTTTTTATCTTGTTTCCTATGTTCTCGCAAATTAACTCGTTTTCTGTTTTTCACCTGAGAGCCATTTTTCGAAAAAAAGTCCTAACGTATCTGATCTACGTTACGACTTTTTATTCGAAAAATGGCTGGTATGTTATATCTTTGGAGGATATAATGGTGCCAAATAAAAATCCCAAGAATTTAGTTAATATTTTATCAATGCTATCATCACCACTAGTACATTTGGAAACTATGCTGTGATTACAGTGTATATTTTTATGTGGCTTCACAGATTCCATGGGAACAGATACAATCCAACCTAATTGTGAGCTTCTTATCTTAGGATTTTTAACACCTAATGAAAGTTGCTCATTACCTAGAATATCCCAGAATAAGTCCGCGCCTATCAAGACATCTATTTCGGCTGGTTTATGGAACATGGGATCAGCCAGTTGAATATTTTCAGGTAGCTTCAGAGAACCCATATCTATGGGGAACTTTGGCAGTCTACCTGTCAATTCCTTCAACACAAGACATGAACAACTTATGTTGAATTTACTATTTATTGATTGTAATTTAATATTACAACTTTCAATAACATTATTTGTTAATGTGTTGCCAAGCTCAAAAGGTACAAGTTACCTTTCTTTATTTTTCGCCTTAAGCTTTACTTTCATGGTATTTCATCTTCAAAAAGTTCAAAACATTTTTCCGATAATTTATCGGTTGATGTAACAGGGTACCAAAATTCCGGGTTAACCAAAGTAAACTTTGTTCTTCCGCAGAATCGTTTTAAATTTAATATAAGCAGCGTATTACGCTTCATTTAATTACGTGCCTATGAACGGTAAATTAAGATTCTCTTTCAACTGATACAAATACCATATGAAGAGCTGAAATTCCGAATGAAAGGGCAAAATACACGCGTCATATTTGCTAATTGTTATTAGTAATTCCTTTGTTATTATATTCTTCGGGCTTGTATTGCTACGTATTCCTGTTTTTCATTATAAATGAGTTTAAAATGAGCCGGCTTTTTAATGAAAAAGAGCGGTTATATAATATACTCTAGACAAAGCGTGTAAATTTTACAGGTCAGGTACTGATGAAAATTATAATGTTGGCCGCAATTTAGTCTGCGATCCAAGATGAAAAGTCTATGTCCTTAGTGTCCTTACCCAGTCTACCCATGTACCAAATATCATCCAAATCCGTTTAGCTGTTTTAACGTGACAGCGTAACAAACAAACTCACTTTCACATGTATAATATTATGTATACCCAAAGTCATTTGAGACTTTAATACAGATGTCGCTAGTTATCTGCATACTTTTTATTTTTGTCATGAGTACAAGGTTTGGGTCAAGGCTCTCGGTGTGTGCTGGGATCTCAAATATTTCCCCAGTTGAGTTATAGCACCAGATGTGAACTGTCTCCGAGAGCGAGTGAACCGATGCTTGTTATATCTGAACTGCGCTGGTCGACACAAATATTGCAGTTCTTCTAACAAATGTCTTTCTTACGAAACATATTTTACTCTGGTGTTTCTTTTTTTTTTATATTAGAACAATTTTTATTTGAAATCGTTCATCGTTCTTTACGAAAAAAATATATTATTGAATGAGTACCTACATAGCCTTTAGTAAATTGAAAGTTATTGTATTGTTATATCCAATCATGTAAATAAAAATCGCTTTTATATTAAAATTATAGTTATTGGAGTTCATGAATTATGAACTAAAGTCTATTGAGACTAACCTCAAGTCCCTGACAACAATAAAACGTCGTTACAAAGCAATGGCTAAGAAATTTTACTTTTACGTACCTTCGTGTAATGCCAACTTATAGATCTTCTAGTTGGGCATGTATAGTCATACAATTTATCTCCATTCTTCACCAGCAGAAATCCTTTTAAATATAAAACACGTGCATATTCATCTGCATGCAATTATCTCAGCAAAAGCGCTCTGCATAGAAGATTCTCAGCAAGATTGCCTATTTCAAAAAGGAAACAGAACTGAAAATCTAACATCCATTATATATGAACACGCAGATTGCCTTTACACAGGATATACTTTATATTAGTAGATATAAAGGTAGGTATGTATGCAGGTACATGAAGTTCGGATAAAAGGCAATCACTTTTACGAAGTATAAGTGTAGGAAGATATAGTATACATTATATTCAAACAAAACACAAAATTCAATTTGTCCAATTTCCCTGAGTCTTAGCATAAAAACATCCCCAGGGCGTTAAAATTCCGCCACAAACTGTACGATGGAAAAAACATTTCTTTTTTCTCAGGCACAAAAGGAAAGCCGATTATCTGTACCTGTGTCTTGTGCGTTCTCGCCGATGTCATCGAAAACCACTTAAATATTTACATGTTATACACCGATATACATATTATTACATTGTTTTGTTAGAAAACGGGTAACAAAGTGGAAACTGCCTACGTTTCCACTTGGTTATCACACGTGTGACATTCACGCTCCTACATAGGTAGTATACTCCTACACAGATACGTGTTCACGAATTTAAATCTTTGTACTTAAGTATAACGTTGTTTTTCTGCTAGATATTTCTAGGAACCAATCTCAAATATTATGTGACATACTAACAATTTTCTTGAAGCATTCTGACAAGGATTCAGAATTTTCCTCCTAAGCAGCTACATATAAATACAGACACACAACAGTCGTGATAAAATAATGAAATACTAACTCAACTTCCTTGAGTTACATCCAATCAATCTGCCTAGCCTTTTCCCAACTATGTTGGGGTCGGCTTCCAGTCTAACCGGATGCAGCTGAATACCAGTATTTTACATGGAGCGACTGCCTATCTGACCTCCACAACCCAGTAAGTGGGTAACACGATACCCCTTGGTATGGCTGACTGTCAGACTTTTGGGCTTCTGACGACCCGTAACGACTGTCAAAGATCTATGAATGACAGCCGGGACCAACGGCTTAACGTACTTTCCGAGGCACGGAGGAGTCTCGGTATGTAAAGATGGTCACCCATCCACGGACCAACCCCGGCAAGCGTAGCTTAACCTGACGGATCGACCCGTGCGGCTGTTATTACTTAGCCACGAGCTCCTCTTTGAGTTCCATCCAATGGAATAATACTACTGTCGTATCGTAAGACATCTGAAGTAAATATAATGTGTTAATTAAATCACTTATATAGCGTATTTTATTTGAAAAATGCTGTCATAAACTTACCTTAATGATTTGGGGCTTATTTATTTTACATCAGTTACAAAATTATCGAAATTTCCATTTCGATATTAAACAAACCGTATAATAATAATGTTGCAAACATTTCGTTATTAAAGCATGTTGCTAACCAGAAGCTAATTAGGTAACGTAATATTTTTAATTCCCTTCGGCTTATCGGATTGTTTAAACTTTCAAAATTTCCCAGTAAACGAAAATTTTGTAAAAATATTATAGGCGCTCCAAAAATTTTCTACGGGATTTTTATTTTGTTGAATTAATTATTCGTTATACTTTTTTAAACGAGAAAAAGAATGGTTACGATCCGCAGATATTAATTTAGAAATGAACGTTTTTACTCTGGTTAAATATTAAAAATGCCTAAAGGTATCAGATGTCTACCTACTCATAAAAAGTCTGCCTGGCGCCTACTAACGGTTTACTTATTATTACTCTTAAGCGTAAAGTATTTTATCGCAACCATTCCAATTTTAACCTGGTTACCTAAAAAGTAATGGATTCCCTTTTAAACACTTTTTAATTAGATTGTATACGCCGGCTTAAAATACCATCCGATGAAGCAGGTACACAAATTTTTAAGTGACGTAAATCCCCAAGCAGGATTGCTTATTAAATTAATCAGGTTAATAACGAACCATAACTTTTTCTTGCTTACTTCAGTAATTAAGCGCATATTTAAGAAAAAAATATGAAAACATCTATTAGGCTATAATTTATTAATGTATTCAAACATACGGTGTTTTATTCATTTTCATATTTTCTTGTGTTACGGTATCGACGTGAAGTCGTGAACTAAATTCAGTAGACGCTTCGTTTTATAGCTTCCGTACTTTATGGTAATAGGCTAAAACCTCCGGTTGTTCCGCAGTAGGTACTCTGCTCACATTACGAATAACTTACGATTTATCGACGTATTATGAGACCCGACGCAATTACAAATCTTTCGATTGTTATAACAACGGATACCAAAGTATTTCAGATCGATCCAATCTTTGTCGTATAATTTTTTGTTGCCTACGGATCCTAAAATGGGATTGGATTCCTATCCAATGTTATAGCTATTACTTCAAATGGGTGTAATAAGAGGCTTGTATGAATAATTTATAGTACGTACGTGATCTTTGAACTGATAACCTACGTTATTTAAAAATTCAGTAAATTTGCCTTTAATTTGCCTTTTCTACTGGCAACACAAAGCAGAGGAAATATTTAAGATACACTTAAAAATGTTTTGGGTCTATTAGAATTTTCGGGATAACAAATGCAATGTTTTACGTTAAAAAATTACATTCATTATCCCAAAAATTCCAATCGACCCAAAACATTTTTAGGTGTATCTTAAAGATTTCCTGGGCTTTGTGTTGCCAGTAGAAAAGGCAGAAGGCGGCTATTTATTGCACAAAGGTGTTCTCAATAGAGATACAAAATAGAGAGCGACCTTTCGGGCTCATTCGCCGAACTCCGTGGCCTTTGCTGCACAATAGCTTGGATCTGAAGCCGTTGCTGGCGACACAGAAAAGTTGCTTGTTAGTCATCACAATAGTCTGCTATATAACACTTGTTTATATATTGGAAAGTTGGGTAGTGCGACGTTTTTGTTCAATTAAAGGGTAGTGTTTGTATGAGTGACGTACGAGTAGTTAGATCGATTCACGTGGGAACGGTGTCTGTCATTATATTAGTCTCCAAAATTATTGGTTACGTAGAAATAGTATATTTTATATCGAGGGACTAAACAAAGCCATAAACCATTTTACATAATATACCAGAGGTGGTTTGACTCCCGAGCGTGCGAGAGTCAATGAGGGTATATTAAGTTGGCGTTTAGTCCCAAGGTGAAAACTGTACTTTTCACTTTGAGTCCGAGAAAAATGGTCAATTTAGTACAAAAACATTTAATAAATCCTCCAGTCCATAAAACTTTCGTAAGTTTTTAGGTAAATCTTCCGCGATTTTGGCGGCAAAAGATTATCTACTATATCTTTTGCTCTTTGCTCGACGTACAACTCTTCACTGTCACTGGACATTCTTAATAAATCTATTTAAAAACTAACAAATTTACACTCGACAATAATTCTGAAATTTTCGCGGTCAGTATTTTCTTCTAAACTAGTCACAGATCAACAATTTCAAACACAACATGGCGCCACCTTCATGGCGGAAAAATCATGGAACTAAAACTCTCAAAATTTTCGCAATGAAGATGGTCCACACTCCACAGATAATAGTATATTTACTGGCTGTTTGAGTTTTTCTATGTCACATGAAGGAAATTAACAAACTAATAACTTTACACTCCCTAGAGACTAAATTGGTCACTTTAGTCCCGCTTCGTAGGGCTATATTGGCGTTCTTTTAGAGCATGAGAAGTAAAAACGTATTAAGTTGGGTCAGGTTGCTAATTTGTCATACAACAGGTGCATAAGGACAACTTACTATCGTCACTACATGTGGACTATTAACCTAGACCATTAATGTTTCACCAGAATATAAGTAAAAAAAAAAAAAACATTTCATGGAAATTGCACAGTTTATTTTAAAGGTTTCACCTTGGATTCAGCGAATAACAGGTTAAGTGACATGCAAACGTTCGACGCACGTCAGCCACAGCGTTTGTAGATACGTTTATTTCCCACGTCATTACACCTTAAGGCCCAGATATATGCCAGTGACCTTGAGTGGTTAGCTTGCGTGTTCTGTACTGAGCTCACGCAACGCGTCGTACGTCCAGCCAGTAATAGGACTCGCTCATCCAGAAGCGCTGTCCCAAATAAGACGCATTAATAATTTATTATACATAGAACAAAAGATAATTTAATAAAACACGTATACTAAAAGATAAATAATTACATTTGTAGTTTCAGAAAAATACGTTTGATAGATTTTGCGTGATTCTCAGTTTTTTATCCGCGTTAGACATAAATTTACAAATTAATTTTACTATGTAACATAAAGATAATCTAAAATATTAATATATTAAGTTAATAAGAAAA
Organism: Dryobota labecula; assembly: GCA_947523025.1. NCBI lineage: Eukaryota > Metazoa > Arthropoda > Insecta > Lepidoptera > Noctuidae > Dryobota > Dryobota labecula. The sequence goes on from OX383292.1 coordinate 10,664,807, forward strand.
TGCTTTAATTTAACATATATTATATTTATTCCAAATTATTAACACTAATCGTTTAGACATGATCTTCAGTATAAAATCATTAAAAGTACAGTAATCGTTGCTACTTCATAAATATGGAAATATAATTACCCATTCTCCTAAACACCCTTAAAAATTAACTTCACAAGTCCTTGCCAAGGCCTTGTTATTCTAAAGCACCGTTTTGCAACACTTGGCCTTAAGGTAAAATTGCGAGGAACGAAGCACGATATTGCATTTTATGGAAATAATGCATACCGGTAATACCAACTTTAATGAAATGGCAGTTTAAAATTTACCGTGGAATATTAAGTATTTTGAACACAAGGTCTAAAATGTGGCCTTAATGGCGTCCTAGGCACAATTTATCACTTACTAGAGCTATCTATCAGTTGACCATTATCGGCCTAGGTGCTCAACTAATAGGTCGGTGCTTGTTTGTGGTTCACGGCTGTCTGTTATTATTTACTAATTGTAATAGATTTTGTCGACGAACAAGCAAGGAAATACCTACCTACGGCTGTCTGCCTTAATTATCACGTAAACCTAATAAGAATTACCTACCTTGTCTTAAAAATCGTCTGCCTTAATAAATTTGGCGTACCTAAGGCTAAAATTACTACGATAAAATTAAAATGGTGTTGTTCTAACATTAAAAAGGGAATTAAAAATAGTGCCTAAATAAAAATGGAGCCTAAAATCCTAATTTAATTTCGGCTGACCTTTAACAAATTTGCGTATCTCGTGAAAGAGAAATTTAAATTGTTCAATAAAATGTAAAATTCATTTTACGATATCCCCGAATATTTCCATTTGTAATTGTGAAATCTATTCTAACCACATCATTTTTCATGAAAAAGATTGTTTCCATGGCAATTAGTTCCTGATAATTTGATTTTAATGAGTGTCACAACATTTCCCTATAGCTTTACTAATTACTCAATCAAAAAAAAAAAACAATCTGCCTAGCCTTTTCCCAACTATGTTTGGGTCGGCTTCGAGTCTAACCGGATGCAGCTGAATACCAGTAGTACTATTTACTATGGAATAGTAATTAAAAAATCTATTGCTATGTAATATACAGGAAAAGTTTTTAATCAGTGCGCAAATTTTGACAAATTAAACTTAAACGTGTTTTATTATACACGTATTCCTTATTTTGATATGTCTTAGTACAAAAAAAATGAAGTTATCGTTAATTAAAAATGTTTATTTTGAATGCGCGGCGGCGACGTGGTTAGTGAAGCGGAACGCAGTAGTAGGTACCTATCATCTGTGCGCTCGCCCATTGATATTATTACGAATAGATTGTATCCATATTTTGCTGTGTTCTCATTTCAAGTGGACCAAAAAAAAAGTATTGAACAAATAATGGAAATGTATTCTATTATAGATAATGAACCACCAAAAAAAAATTTCGCACTGGTTAAAACACCAGTATACATATACAGGATGTTTTAACCAGTGATTTTTTTTTTTTGCGCATCGATAGTATGAATACACCTCCTAATACAATAAAATGATTCACTAAAAAGTTTCCTTTCTATGAAATAATTCAAACGATACACAAATATGCAACCTCCGACCAACAATCTTACGTCTTATTCAAAGTTCCATAAAGTCCTTCCTCACAAAGATTCACGAACCTTCCCAAAATAACTCCCTTCAACAGTAAATTATTTTAACATACTAGATGAAGCGCCGTTTACGGACTTTCTTACCTCATCCGAAACTTGAGCAAGTACGTGAATAATGAAACGGGTTTCCTCAATTGCCAAATAATTTGTCATTTGCCATGATGTAAAATCCGGAAGCTGTGAATTTAATTTCGCAAATAAAACGTCTGACTCCCGTAAAAATTCAGAGTAGGTTACTTTATGTTGTACTCTAAAAGCCTGTTTTATGATTGGTCGTAAAAAAGCGAGCCTCCGCGAGCCAATTTCGTTCTTTAATTAGGGTAGCATTCTTGTTTTACACGGGAAATCGTGGTATGTATCATGTAGTGGATGGCATTGAGCCGTAGTGGGTACCTATCCATTAGCCTTAGGCAGCATTAGGGTAGGAGAGCGTACATCACTAATGTGTAATCACCATTACAGAACATGGACGAACTCTCATTCATCTCAGTGTCGTACCTATGCAACATTACTCTACGAAAACGTACAGAAGCGTGGTTATAATTTATGTCGACCAGACTACAATTCAATTGTTTCCTTTTCCCTCCAGAATTCTTATTTAATAAAAACGTAAACCTCTTTCAAAGTGTCTCAAAACTAAGAAGCCAGGAATATTACTGCCTATCCGCGGAAGTAATTCTCTTTGCCATATTTTTTTTTTTTTTTTTTTTTTCATATGATCTAAGACGGTTGGTTTTCGGTTATTATTTTCCTTAAATATTGGTAACAAACGTATAAATTTGACGCCTTTGATAGAGAAAAGGGTTTGGAAATGTAAGTTATATTTAAGGGTTAGTTTTACTTGCATAATCCTGACCTCTTTTCTGTGTGTGCGTTGATTAAGAAACCGATAGTGATGACTTTGCTCATTAGTAAGCGCACATCTTTACAGCAGGGTGACATCCAAGCTCAGCTCAGTTTGATGTTATCTCGCTACACCGTCGGCTTATTCATAGCTGGACCTGCTGAGGTTTAAATTTAATGGTCTGACCCAATAATGGCCTTCACGTGGAAATAGTAAGGTGACGCGATCGTGGGCTCGTACGTTATTAATATATACGGCGGTGCATTGAAGCCTTGACCCGGCCTTCAGCCCCTGGAGCCCGCACCCCGCACCCCAGACACCGCCCACACATATAAATAAGTTTCACTAAAAATGCATTACATGCCGTTTGAACCCCACACAGCCGGATAATTTCATTAAAACATCTCCCCCGTTGTGACCTTTCTGAAATGTGACTTATGTTGCTACAGAACCGACGGTATGACGCAACCCTTTGTTTATACCTATTTAAGTGTCATGTCGTGGGAATGACAGACAAGATAAATATTTTAGTAACACCTTACATGAATTTCTAGGTTCTGCAAAACTTAATTTTCATTAGAAAGACATTTTAATTTAATCCAAAAACTTAATTTATTAAAAACTTTCTAAAAACAATTTCTTTGTTCATTCGTATACAATTAAAATATTTTCAAATTGCTCAAATACTGCTTTTAGTAACAAAAAAGTGTTTTAATGGCCGCTGTGAATTTTAATGTAGGTCGTAACTCTCTCCTTGAATTCTACTTTCAATCTTTTACTTTATATTTTTATTCTTCATCTATTATTTAGGAACGAATTGCTCAGGAAACTTCGCATAATAAATTGAACTTATCTACTGTTCGTTTACATTCGCTGAAACTGAAAACTACAGTGAAACTTCAATTACTATTTGAATACCCGATGAATTAACAAGGAAACTAGCACAATTATTGAGTTGAGCGAATGTTCCTAAGTTTATCTATCCGTCATCAAATGTGTATTTTACTGCATATGAATCTAAAGTACTACGAGTATAAACTAGAGAATATGGAACTTGGATTTTATGGTTTCACTTAACTTCTGCGCGAGTTGATGTGAGCTTTTGATAATTATGCCATTTTGATTTCTAATACAGCGTGTCTAATAATAAGGTGTTTTTCTGTAACCAACATATGTACATATCGTCACTGGAAAGGATAAAATGCTCAAGCGCCATTTGGGCCAAAATGAGTTATATATATCGTTGGATTCGTTTTTTTTTCTGCGTCGATCTGTCTAAGTTTCAAGACAATCCGAGCCAATTTTTGGCGCTTTAGCATTTGCAAAAATGTAGGTAGGTATGTCCCAGATTCTAAGATCTAAAGCGACGGTTTTCCGATGTTTTTTGAACAAACGTTGCTTTAGCAACACATTTTTTAGGACAGAGGCCCTTTAAAACGTTTTTCCTTTCAACATTCTCTTCATAACAGCAACATAAGCATTTTATCTTGTTTTGTAATTTGGATGGCATTGTTACATTAGCAATTTAAAATTTTGAATTTTATTGTTGAACAGTCTGTTAGCTATTATTCATTACTGTTGTTTTTAACTGTTTGGCGCTTTAGCAAAACTGTTTGCATAAGATTTACCTTTAGTAACTTTTGCTTGCATTTATTCAGTTATGCCCGTGCACTTAAGCAATTTTGTTTTCATAACCTGTGTAGTATATCGCTTCTTTAGTACTTCTTTTTCACGGCATGAAAACATCATAAGCAATGGTTAGAAATTTTTCTTTACAAGATTTACACGGTCCTAGTTACTTATGCATTTTTTGTTTCCAAGAGAAGTGGTTTTTACCATTTACAAGCATTTTTCGAAGAATCTGATTCATGCATTTGAGGTAGATTAGCAATTTTTTCCTGACTAACTTTTTTTATTACTCAAAATACTTTTGCTAAAGCGACTACTATTTCGCGAAATAGAGATAAATATCATAAATACTTTTTACATGTAGGTACAACATATTTTTTTAATAATTTTATATTTTTAGATTAATAAAATCGGAATAAAAATGAATTAAAAACAAAAATAAAAACTTTAAACCTCATTTCCCAAAGGTACCATTTTGGCGTATAGCATTTTCACCTTTCCACTAACGACATAGTAATTGTGTCTGTACAATGACCATGTCTGTAGTGACAAGATGAACAGTGAGGGCATTTAAAAATGAATGTAAATAATAATTATGTTAAAGTGTTTTAGCACCTAACTTCATAAGCACCGCTCTTGATAGGATGGTAACTATAGTACCTATAACCTTATGTGGTATTAAACATAGGTGAACCATGCCCATCCCATCGCCTGCTGCGATTAAGAAAGTGATGGAGTGGTTAGCACGATGACGCCACTCCAGCACATTTGAGCCGATAACCGGCCTGATTTATGAACCACACTGCTTACACGCCACTAAACCTATTAGTAAAAAGGTAAATACAGTGGTATTTCCCTCCATTTAAGCACATGAACCGCGTATTAAGTGCGTATTAAATAGGCAATAGGGATGATGATTTAAAAAAAAAATTTTGTCCGTCATGTAGATTATTAAAAAATATAGGTCACGTATTTTTTATTTTTTTACGTAATCAAAACATTACGGCGATACATTGAGTTCAAATGTGGCATGACGTCACTTCTCAGTAGATTTTATACGTAGCTGTGACGTAACGAGCCCCCACTTCCCAAGTTTAATGTGTTTTATCTAAGTATTTTTTTATTAATATGATAAAGCAAAAAATTCGTGTCTAATATTTTTTTATTATCTGATTGACAGACTAAACAGTTTTTCTTTTTTTTTTTTTACCCAGGCATCATCCCTATTGTATCTGTAATTATAGCAGTGAAAATTTTAGGTTATGCTCGAAATAGTTTCTGCTCTCCGTTTACAAATAGGGCTCGAACCATTCAGCTTTGTCACACGAATTGGATCACGGCAGTTAGCTTCGGTATTTTAAGCTCTCGTAGGATAAAAAAGTTGTTTTTGTGAAGTTAAAAATATACAACATCAAATATTTTTGATCGAAGAGTCGATTAGTGACGAGTTGCAGTTATATTTAGATTAGATACGAAATTTTTAAGTGGTAAGTACACACACACTGTTGACCCGAGCTGTGACTTCAAATAATGACTGTGAATGAAAGTGAGGTAATCTAATACCTACTTTTTTCCTAATGTGATTGCCACGCCTCATGATATACCCAAACAAGGCATGTTACGCAACACAATAATGGATACCTAATACTCCACGAGTTCATTTCTATTTTAACTTGATCTGAAATTCAAAACCAAACATTGACCATGCTAGACAACATAGAACTAATAAAATATTCCAATCTTATCTATTATTCCTGTACGGCTTCGGCCATCCGTATACCAAGTTGAAGAGGTGATTCCAACCAAAATATACGCCCATTCTTAAGATTTAGGCGACCTGCAATCCGTGCTATACGCCGTAGTGTGGCACTACAAAGGTGAAAACGGGTAAAATGAACTTATTTTACCGCCCCGTCGTAAAGCGCCACAATGTACGTTGCCCGTTTCGAGCCCGCTGTGAATTTGGGAGCAACTGTGATTTCCTGACCACCCCCACATTCGAGTTCTTTGTACGACTGAATGCTAATTTATACATGGTTAGAGCACTTGTGATATAATTTTCAGGCAGTCCGTTTGTTGTTACAGGTGTAGGAGGCGCTTCAAAGGTCATGTAATATGGTATGTCATTACTTACTTAAGCTTTATTACACGGTAATTTATTGTAGCGTTTCGAGTATTATGAACCATTTGCGGAGTATTATTGTGTGTTTATTTTAGACACGTAATGTTTGAATTGTTGGACGATTTGTGTAATGTTATAGGCAATAAAAATGAGCTTACATTTAGCCGAGCAATTGGCTTATGCGATTCTGTCCGGGCGGGTTCGATTCTCGCACGAAACTAACATTTGTAGGATATTAAAGAAACATTGCAGTGTGGCCCACCATTTCAAAGTACAAAGAACGTGAAATTAACAATTTCACTATCTCCGTCTTCATTCCAAATATTTTGTTACAGATTCTAAAAAACTATTTACGAAGAGAAAATGAGTAACAGCCTCCGGGCTGCGTTCACTACATTGAAAAGCTAACTGTGATTTGAGAAATGGCTTGTATTTTAGAAATGACGTAGAATATTAAGATGGGGATGTGTTAGTTTATTATGGGAGCCGCATGGAGTCGCGCGCGCAGATGAGTCACGCTCTGCCGACCAAGCACCGCCCTGAGGCAACCTACAGGAGTTGCTCGCAGTCTCTGCCGCTCGATATTCTGTAAGTATTTTACGTTAGTCCTAATTAGCTACGGTCAAAGAACGATAATTTTAAGCGAATTTTCAAACAATTTCATTTTCAACATGCGGACGCATTTGTTACCTTTTTAAAAAGCTGATTCAGTGGCTTAAAGAAAAATGTTTTTGGGCGCCTGTTACACGTAAAGTATTTACTGTGTTCCGCCAATAAATACTAATGTATCGTGGTATTTATTGAACGTGTAACTAGCGTACTGATGAATGTCAATATTTAATAATGGATTTCTAGATTTCTTGATTCCTTATTGACGATTCTTCGGAATGTGATAAATATTAAACGTCTAATCTCGCGTCAGTATTTATCACGTCGTTATTAACGTCCCTTCCTGTTGATAAGTAATGCATAGTTAATGCTAATTTTTCTCTTTTATATAGCTTTTCTAATTACTGTATCTTGCTTTGTTAAAAATGGTGTTACCATTGTTAGAAGTTCTTCAAAGCAAATATCGGGCATTCGAAAATAATTCTCGTAATCATCCATTACGCCATGTAGTTTATCTTTGTACGTACCAGTTTTTTGACCACCGTGTTCTTTTAACTTTTTTTTTTTAAATCAATTGCAAAAATAATAGCCACACCAGCTTTAATTTTTAGCTGTATCTCCATTTTAACGTGTATAAAGCAAGAAACCGGACTAAATACTGACGTAATAAATATTGAACGTGTGTCTGGTGTATTTATCCATCAATAAATACAGACGTCTATCAATAAATACTGAACTGACGAATCGCAGTAAATACTTTACGTGTAACAGGCGCCTTACACTTTTAATGAATTTGTGTCACATGTCGAAGAAAGAATGTCAATAAATTTGATTTATTAAAATTTTATTTATCTTTTAATTTAACATTTACTTACTACTATAATTTTTATTTTGACATTTTAACAATATTTATTTATTTATTTAATACTTTAAGCACAAAAACATGTACAGAGGCGGACTTAATGCCATAGGCATTTTCTACCAGTCAACCCTTGGGTGATGCAGAGACATACAGTAGTAGGTGCAATAGCGAAAATTGAGGAATAAATATTCATTTAAATATAAAGATATACATAAACCTATTACAAACTATAAATTCAATATATAAATCTTAATATTCATGGACATTTCAATTAATACACAAAATCTGACACTTTATAACGACCATATTGGTAACTGATGTAATGTTATGCCATTTTTTTAATTATATAATGTACCTATTGTGAAATTAAATACTTGCAATTAATTTATTTAATCTGACTGTTTTTAACGTTTATAGTGATAACTGAAGGAATATTATGACATTTTTAATCATTTATTTATTGTATTATTTATGTACACACAGTTAAATACATAGAGATACGACATAATTATAATTTCAGTACAAAGGTACTGCTTATTTCTTAAGAAATTTCTTCCAGCAGACCTGCGAAAGGAGAAATGAAAAAGAAATGTAGACAATAGTGTGTGAGAACATGAAGAGAATGATATGAATATGCGAAGTCTTAAACTAAAATATTAAATATAACATATACTTAAATAAAACTACAAAAATATAAATACATATATCTATAAATATATACATAAAATACTCACAGTCATTTAATGTATTCTGAAATTAAATATTTGCACATCACATGTAATGGTAGAATGTTAACGGGCCACATTTATAATAATATCATACTACTTTGTACACCTACATTTTGGCAAATAAAGTATTATTATTATGATTATAAACTGTCACTGTCAAAATCATGACAATGATACGTAATTGCCGCCGGAAAAGCAATAAGGTGCAAGTCAAATTTAGCCTTAAGGTGCTTAACATATTTATTCCCTGACTGTACAGTGTACATAAAACTATTGCCCAGATTCTGCCGGAATCTATAACTCTCCTTTTTGTGTGACAATGGTGCCGATTCCCTTGTTCACAAACTAAACTAAATTTAAGTTCAGTGCATCTTTTTCTTTCTATTTCATTAAGAAAAGGACAGAACATAAATTTTAGTTTAGTCCTGTCAAATTAATCAGCGCTTGACGTAAATTGACGTAATTTTAGTCGGCAAGTTTTTAATCACGTCTAAACTTGTATGGAGTAGTGACAGGTGCTGATTAATTTGACAGGACTAAACTAAAATTTATCTTCTGTCCTTTTCATAATGAAATAGAAAGAAAAAGATGCCTGAACTTAAATTTAGTTTAATTTGTGAACAAGGGAATCGGCACCAATGAAACACTTAGACTAGACCTACTTAAGTTGACATTAACAGAATGATGTTCTTTTTTATTTTGTTTGACTATTTTACGAGACCGATTTTCCGAGACCCATTTTTTAAAACGCTAAAGTGAATGACGTAATTAAAAGTGACTTTCAGTCGACGTCCATTAGTAAAATAAAGGAAAGACACTTGTTTCTCCAAAAATAAATTCTAAGTAAGGATAAAAACATGAAATAGAAAGATTTAATTCATAACGAAAATATCTATCAGAAATCATTTGTTTGCAAAGAATGTAGGTAACAAAACATAAGTTTGATGGCGTATAAAAGGAAAAACAATTGTATCCAGTACATTCTACCGTAAGGCATGCAACATTAAGCAATATAATAGTAAACAAATCTATCATAATCAATAACTGTCAGTGAACAGGCTTCGGGATGCTTTCCCAGTCCTTCCTTTTTACACCTTGTTTTAAATCTGCCGCCATTTGCACGCGCCATAGCTGTGAGTGCGACGAGGACTACGCATCGGTCCCGCCATCTGACGGCGGGAAGAAGAAAAGTTAGTTCGAACTCAACGTCAGAATAATCCCGCGCGCGCGGAGAAAAAATACCAAAATTTAGTGAAATATGACTGCTAGTGATACTGTGTGGTGATCTCCTGGCTCCCAGCATCCCGTGAGTACCTGACCTCTTTCAATTTACCATCCTTTAGCCTGTTTCTGATTAGGAAACTTCAAAAGCGTCATTGGCTATACGCGATACTCAATCAGTCAGGTAATCAGTTTTTAATGTCATATTCTTATAAGTCAAGTTCACAACAGAAAAATAATAGTCATGCATGAATACAAAATAAGACTAGAGCAAATTTAATAAATTGAAATATTTTTGAGCAATGTCATACAACTAGCAGTTTCGTTAATTTCTTTTTGAAAAAATGAGTTGTATCATTTTTAATGTCGTTAGGTATTTTATTGTATATTGTACTTGGTCACATATGCAAAATATTCTTTCTTACTAATTATCAAAACGAAAAATATTGCTTTCGATAAGTTTTAACGATTTTGTCACACCTACGCTTTTGCGTGGGTAGGATGAGACAAATTGTCCTCGCTCACAAGTGATAAATGAAAAAAAAAAATTACCACGTTTAAAAATGATGGTATTTAAAAGTACTTCAATTTTATTTAAAAGTACTCCCATTTCATTTACCTAATTTTGCCTGTGTTCCACCAAATATACTGAATGTGCACCAAAATATAACCTAACCTAACCTAACCTTTAATATTTGGTGCACGATCAGTATTTTTCGGGGAAGAATAAAATTTTAGAAATGCATACATAGATGTACCTTAAGATTTTTGGTGAACACAAAAATATTATCCGTTTAAAAATATACGTATATACACAAAAGAGGATTATTTTGAATGTTTGTGTAAAACATTCGTATCGATGAAACTATTTATTTTACCCAAGTTTTTGCTACCTGATGCAAACTAGAAATACAATGGTAACGCTTTTAATTCTTTATTAGTTTAATCAAAGTCGTAAAAAAACAGAGCTTTCTCGATGATAAAAACGTATATTTTACAACATTACTTTTTAACACCAGAAAGTAAAACTTTTAATGATGGTAGCATAACATGTAGATTTAATAATTCTACACTTATTCATTATTAGGTATGTAGGCAACTGAAGTTATAATAATCATAATAATGCCATCCATCCTATGTCCTATGTCCTTCTCCATATCTCAAGCTATATCTCTGCTAAATTTCATGTCGATCGGTTCAGCGGTTTAGACGTGAAAACGTCACATACAGACAGACAGACAGAGTTACTTTCACATTTATAATATTAGTATGGATATAGTATACAGTATACATAGTATATAGTGTATATAGTATATATAGTATAGTATAGTATGGACGTATATTTCTTTGGCACGCTCTGTAGCCTAAACAGCTTGATGGATTTTAACATATGAGGTGTCGTTAGATTCGTCTTAATTGTGAGAGTGACGTAGGTTATATAAAACTTGAAAAGAAAAAAATATATTATAATGCTTGTTTCTCTTTTCAGTTATATTTTTACAGTCGGGTTTTTTTCTCAACATCATATTACAGGCACTGGTAAATAAAATGCACAATCTATACAAATAAATAAAATTTAAGTGTCTGTTTGTAATGTCAAAATTACAGCTTATTACTAAATGCATAAGAAAGTATATACGGTACTAACAAGATTTTTTTAAAGTTTTGTTTGTCTGTCTGTTTGTTTGTTCGGACTAATCTCCGAAATGGCTGGACCGATTTTGACGGGACTTTCACTGGCAGTATCTGATGTTATAAAGAGTAACTTAAGCTACTTTTATCTAAGAAAATATAGATAAAAGTAGGAAGTTCCTGAGTTAAGGCACCTACAAACAGGCGCGACACGCGACGCGACACAAAGACACCGCGTGCCGCGCGACGAGCGGTCTCTTTATTTATTTACTATTTATTTAATACTTTAAGCACAAAAAAATGTACAGAAGCAGACTTAATGCCATAGGCATTTTCTACCAGTCAACCCTTGGGTGATGCAGAGACAAACAGTAGTACGACTAGGTGCAATAGCGAAAATTGAGGAATAAATATTCATTTAAATATAAAGATATACATAAACCTATTACAAACTATAAATTCAATGTATAAATATTATTATATATAAATATAAGCACAAATAAATACACATAAATATGTATAATAAAACAAACAATGAGAAAACATTTCCGTTCCGTTCCGACTCTATGTGTCGCGTCGCGTGTTGCGCCTGTTTGTAGGAGGAGCCTTTACATTTCACCCGAAGTATCAAAATCATGTACAATTGTATATCTATATGCCTCATTATTTTTGACTCAGGGCAATTTTAACACATTGACTGCCACCGCGGTCACCGGTGACCGCTAACAATCGTTTTTCTATTGTGTCTGGCAGTCAAAGCCTTAAGGAGTGCATTTTTTTCAATTCAAAAAATGTCATAACTTGTTTTGTGAGCACGGCTGAGAACGACCTAAGTTCAATTAGGCAAGCTGTTAATGCGTTTCTCTGTTTGAAAATTCTTAGCTTCAGTCTAAAATTGAGTCCATTGTCCATAAGCTCCTTATCACGAGTGTCCCTGTGAACCTCACAACGATCTCGTTTACTTCCGATCCCCTCGACTGTTTCAATTTCAAGTAGCACTTAATTTTTAAATGGGATTCTTATATAATTATTTATATATACACAGTTAGATACATAGAGATACGACATAATTATAATTTGAGTACAAAGGTACTGCTTATGTCTTAAGAAATTTCTTCCAGCAGACCTGCGAAAGGAGAAATGAAAAAGAAATGTCAAGAAGATTACTTTTCTTGATTACTTCTCGTAATCAAGAACTTAGTATTTTAGACATTATTTTTGTACCCTATAACTATGTTTTTATATTTAACCCAAAGGGTGACTGGTAGAGAATGCCTTGTGGCATTAAGTCCGCTTTTGTACCTACCACTATTGTACATGAAGTTTAAATAAGTACCAACTTGCTGCGCTTGACTCGGTGGAACGCAGAGCTAAGAGGCTCATTGGCGACGTAAAACTGGTGGATGCCAAGCTTCACAGCTTGGCTCATCGCCGCAAGGTTGCCTGCTTGTCGGTCTTCTACAGATTGTACTTCGGAGAGTGTGCCCATGAACTCCACGACCTCATTCCACCGGCCCCCTTCTACCATCGGACATCTAGACGCACTGCAAGTTACCACCCCTACCTAGTTGATATTCCACCAACTCGCACTAAGCGTTTTCAAACGTCTTTTATAATGCGCGCAGCAAAGGAGTGGAACTCTCTGCCTGCGTCTGTGTTTCCGAACGCATACAACCCTAATCTATTCAAAGTGAGAGTGAACAGGCTGCTTCTGGGTAAGCTCACTCCATCGTAGACTTTGTCTCTGTCATCCAGACCTAGACTAAAGTCAAGAGCAAACCCATAGTGAAATAAAAAAAAAAAAAAAAAAAATATTTTGTGAGAATAAGAAGAGAAAAATATGAACGAAGTCTTAAACTAAAATATTAAATATACTTAAATAAAGCAAAAAATATAAATACATACATAGATATATATATACAAACATAAAATACTCACAGTTGAGAGGAAAGGTAATATCTTGTACTCGATATTTGAATAGAGATACAGTTTTTAAATTTCGAATGCTAGACGGAAGCGAGTACCATAATTTTACAGCAAATAGTCATTTTTCTTCTTCTAAAAGTTTACCATGAGCTGTCTTCTTTTGTTAGCTTTTCGGACCTTAAAAACTCGAACAACATTTTTTTTTTTTTTCCATTAATCAAATTCTAAACATCTGCTTGATAAACAATATTTTAGCTCTTAACGGCTGCGACATGTGTACCTGGTGTATCCATAATTTGCTTGATTAACTAACTCTGAACTAGCCTGTACCTATTTAACTGTAGTATTGTGTCACAGATGGTTGCCGCGGTCGTCGTTCCGGCCGGCCGAGGGCGAGCTGGCAGACTGCGTGCTGGTGGTGGGCGTGTCGCGGCCCAAGCTCGCCGCGGCGCTGCTCTCCGTCACGCTGCTGTCACTGTTCCTCACCTTCCACGTGTTGTATGACAGCGCGCTCTACAGCATACAGGTACGAACACATCGTGCTGTGCGCTGACGTCACAAACTCGCCGCGCTGCTGCTCTCCGTCACGCTGCTGTCTCTGTTCCTCAGCTTCCACGTGTTGTATGACAGCGCAGTCCACAGCGTATAGGTATGAACACACCGCGCTGTGCTAACGTCACAAGCTAGCCGTGGCGCTGGTCTCCGTCACGCTGCTGTCACTGTGCCTTACCTTCCACGTGCTGAATGACAGCGCGCTCTACAGCATACAGGTACGAATACATCGCGCTATGCGCTGACGTCACAAACTCGCCGCGGCGCTGTTCTCCGTCACGCTGCTGTCTCTGTTCTTTACCTTCCACGTATTGTATGACAGCGCAGTCCACAGCGTATAGGTATGAACACACCGCGCTGTGCTAACGTCACAAGCTAGCCGTGGCGCTGGTCTCCGTCACGCTGCTGTCACTGTGCCTTACCTTCCACGTGCTGTATGACAGCGCGCTCTACAGCATACAGGTACGAACACATCGCGCTGTGCGCTGATGTCACAAACTTGACGCAGCGCTGCTCTCCGTCACGCTGCTGTCTCTGTTCCTCACCTTCCACGTGTTGTATGACAGCACGCTCTACAGTATACAGATACGAACACATCGTGCTGTGCGCTGACGTCACAAACTCGCCGTGGTGCTGCTCTCTCTCACGCTGCTGTCTCTGTTCCTCACCTTCCACGTGTTGTGTGACAGCGCGCTCTACATTATACAGTTATGAACACACCGCGCTGTGCGCTGACGTCACTAAATCGCCGCGGTGCTGCTCTCCGTCACGCTCACCTCACGTTCCACGTGCTGTATGACAGCGCGCTCTACAGCATACAGGTACGAATACATCGCGCTGTGCGCTGACGTCACAGTCTCGCCGCGGCGCTGCTCTCCGTCACGCTGCTGTCACTGTTCCTCACCTCCCACGTGTTGTATGACAGCGCGCTGTAGAGCACACAGGTACGGATATAACACGCTGTGCTGACGTGAACGTCAAGAGATTTAAATTTTAATGTATAACTATAAAATATTAAGTACGAAATATATTATCCAAATGTGAAAACGTCTCACTGGCTACGTTGGCCTTGACACCAGCTATACTGCAGTGACCATAAACATATAAATTGCTCTTTCGCACGATATACATATTTTTCTAACTTATTGTTGTGTTGGTAAAAGTTTTGCATTCGTGTATATTTTATATATGCACCCGTATGCACTGCGCTTTAATTCCAACAGAGACAGTTTAGGTAATTAAAATTTGCTTTTGAATATTTCATAATAACTAGCGCAAAAAATATTGACTATAATATTATTGGGTGAGTTTCACAACTATCCACAGTTAAGTACTATAGCAAACATTTATGTTTCAGTAAAAGCTTAGCATAAAAAACCCATAACATATTCGCATCCGCCATGTACAAGATCCATCCGATACGACGGCACACAGTAATACGCCCCTTCGTACTTTAAGCTTGTAACTTCGTACAATAAATCGTAGGAGCGCACGCTTAGCGTATCGAACGTAGTAAGCTTGCAACCCTTTCGGTTAAGCGGCTTACTTTCCTCAAGCCGGCCTGACTTCCGCCGTGCGTGGCTCGCCGAGCCTCGAGGCGTGGTTGCCAAGCCCATGGGCACCTGCCTGACCCCATAAAGAGGTTATACAGAAGGTACATGCATAGGAAAAAACATGGGGCTAAGAAAAAAATTTGGTTGTCTGTGAAGTTGGTTTACGGACGATAGTTTAACGTGACAACGTCATAACAAAACATTGATGCGGCGCAAGCGTACAATGAGCGTAACGGAACAATGAGCGTAACGGGACAATGAGCGTAACGGGACGTTTTCGTGCATGCAGACGACGTTCATCGATTTATTAGACGTTGTGTCACGTCAAAATAATATGCTGTTACCGCAATCTTGAATTTGTTTGGCAATGCTTCTACCTCTAACATATATCCTAAAATATAATGAGCTTTACTCCATGTTTTCGAAAGTATAGTCAGCAACAAGAGACTATTACAATGATCAACTATCTGATCAGATCGACCTGGTGACAAAATTACTTTGTTGTCTATTATGACTAAAACTCATTAAAACTTACAGTGTTCAGTTGAACAAGGTTGAGTTACTACGTCATTGTGAGATTAGCAACTTTTAATAAAGAGTTTCATGTTTGTTGATCTTCTGGATCCCACCCATTTTGTTTCGACTCGTAATCATAATTAATGTTCTGAGCCGTTCTCCGCAGATAACATACCACCGCCCTTTTTATGACACCCTTGTTTTACAATGTAACCAAGTTTTACGACATCAACAAGTAGGTGGAAGTAACGAGTAGGTAGAGAGTACATTCTGTAGATATAAACCTATAGTATAATACATAATAGTACGTGTATAGCCTTGGGCCTCAATGCCGGAAGGGGAGAATGTAAAAATTTTGTCATGCGAAGTTTTTAGGAAAAAATAACAGAGTATGAGTATGTTTTTATAACATAAAATACGCTACAAGGTTAAAATGAAGGTTTGCATGAATAATTCACAGAAAATTTATTTCAGGAAATTCACACAATTTTGGAAACATTTTCATCTCCGTATTCCCAAAAATAAATAATGTTCAAAGGAACAGTATCGTATTACACTACCACAAAGGTACGCTTCCTCAGGGATGATTAACTCGCTTATTTAATCATCAAAAGGATTAAACAATCTACGTTTTCAATTAAACAGACAAAGTGAATCCATTAACGATAATTAGATGAGTACCACACATTGACGTACAACTGTTGAAATCGCGTCCGTATTCAGTAGGTATAACTGTGCTGTTAGTGAAATCGTGTCGTATTAACGGCAAAACGGCCTATCTATCAATACCAATGACATGAGTAAATTAACTTCTCGATCAAAATTGAGCGGCAGAGAATCAAGCTAAATTGGAAGTTGAATTCCAACTCTCGCATAATATATTTTTGATATTTTGTCATTTTATTTCCGTTTCAGAAATAGTATTTGAACTAACACATTATTATATTAAATCAGCAGCAGCAGTAGTAGGAAACATTAAACTAAATTAACATTAAATTAAATCTTAAAGGATCAAAAACTCCAGGAATCTTTAAGAAATTATACGCCAGCGCATTTTCAGTTTTCAGACTATATCACATCTATTGCAGTGTAGTATCAGCCGTATCAATGATACGGGGCCCCCAAGCTACAGGGGACCCCGTATTCTTTTATTAAAATCATAATGACAGCTTTACGTAGTATCCCAGTTTCAATGCTCCAACTTTCGAGCTCGCTTAGCTCGTTCTTGCATTTTCTTTGTAGAATCACGACAGCTCAACCAAGTATCCGTATTAAAGATATACAAGTAAGACTGATAAAGTTTCTGGCCAGTAAAAATGTTAAAGATAAGTGTAACAAAGAGTATGATAAGTTATTTCCCACCTGTAAAATTATGCCGATAGATAAAAAAGTGGATTATTTGGTAGGTCTGGAATATTATTATAATGAAGAATATAAAGTTAATGTTAAAAACAAGTACAACACACGTAGGGTTAGAGAGAACAGACTGGAACAACCACAGATAACAAATTATTATGGTAAGAGAACATCGAAGTATTTGGTACCTAAATTGTTTAACAAAATAGATTTATTAAGAGAAAAAGAAAAAATTTGTATCGGATCGCTTAAAACAAAACTTAAAAACTTTTTACAGGATAGCAAACAGAACTAAATACATTTTTTAAGATTAAACCATAACAGTATACGAGTAATATATTAGTAGTGGCTATGCACGTAAAGTGGTTCATTGTTATGAAAAAGAGCGCCTCTCGCCATCAAACGTAAAAGTTTGGCGAGTTTAGAATTAAATAACACCTCTGTATTATAATTACTTTAAATAAATTAAAAAAAAAAACCGAGTCAGAGTGCTAAAATTTTCTAGCTCACCTCGCTCGTTCTTGCATTTTTTTTTTTTTGTAAAATTACAATGGAAACATGTCAGTTCGCTATTTTGTAAACAAAAATCCCTTCCTTTGGACTTTTTGAAAGGCTTGTGCAATATTTTTAAGATTTATAGAAAAATATTCGAACTACTGAACTTTATTTCCAACGATCACGCAGTCTGTTCAGTTAAAAATAAGCTTCGTTCGAACATTTTTCTCTAAATTAAAAAAAATGCAAATAGGGCCCACAACACACTTTTTACTAGGGCCCCTTTATGACTAGCTACGCCACTGATCTAACGTTTATTTATAATTATACAGAAGGTAACTATTTGTATTTCTTCGAGATAATTGGCTAAATGAGCGTATACACTACAACTAACTGTGTCCACTCCTTCAAGGAAATCATATGTACATCTATACCGACTATACCCACATTATGCAGCAATAGGCACCAAGCAGATGCAACCCGAGAAACAGTGGTATCTCATAATTGACTTAACCTATTCAGGTGTCCAATATACGTAGGCTTGTTAGTCGTTAGGCCAGCATTTAGCACTACGGTTGTAATTATACTAGAACCTGACTGACAGTTTGAATACGTCAAGCTGGCTCAATGACCTACTGATGGTAGCATTGTGTATGGGGTTGTTAGATCCATTAATCATAACATTTGTACGGAGTAAGTTTTTGAGGTTTGATTTCAAGAGGAAAATATAAAAGAGATATGGAAATGTGGTCAAATGGAGTGTGACTCTCGGAGAAAACAAAATGTATTTTTAGTTTCTGTCTATACAGCGTGTTACGGAAAGGGTATATACATATCAAAGGCACGGATTCTTTTGGTGATAACAAACTACAGGGCAATATCTTTTAATACCTATACCTACATAAATAAAAAGTTAAGAAACATTTAACTAAAAATCAAATGTTTCCAATCGAATTCTACACATCACTAGACCAAGTCAGCTGATCGGTGTCAATAAACTACACACAAAGAAACGGCGGTAACACGTTTGTTATGATTTAAATTTAATAAACTATCGAAATAAAAAAAATATTAAGCATTTTCTAGTTAGTGCTTTTGAGCTGAAATTTTTTACAGAGATTCTGAACCAGATACACTCTTGACCCCGTTTGTATGGATATTTTTCCCTTTCCGTAACACGCTGTATACTCTAAAATCCTGCCTCATATACATATAATGTATAAGTAGGTACCTGCCACGATATTGGCAGTCTTGAAAATATTATTTTCCTCGATAGTTTAATACTTTTCCTTTACCACACGTTAAAATGTATGCAAATACATACGAAATTATATGGAAGGGGTAACGCAGAGTTCCTTGCCCTTTCTTTTTTGCGGTAATGATATTCTGGTACGTCGCATCTAGAATCTAGATAATTTCCAAAGTCATATAATTTCGTAATTTTCTGCGATACTACCTTATTATTACGAAGAAAGGTTGCGTTATCAATTTCTAACCAAACAATTATGGCATCATGGTACATTAATCTTCACCAGGAGGGTCATAGGCCTCTTTTTAACCGGATTAGAAAAAGGAGGATATTCTATGTTCGACTGTATGTATTTTTTTAAATGTATGTTCACCGATTTCTTCGTCAATTGTGAACTGATATTGTTTTTTTTTTTTTTTTTGTTTGAAATGGTATATTTTCAAGGTATAAATTATATTATCATTGCTTGGATAGTTTTTGAGTTAGCTTCGATAGTACGTATTTAATCCACTTTGTGTATCTTGGTCATGTTATTATAATACTTCCTGTCACTGATTTTTACATAGCAAGTAATGGTATACGAATTTGTATGGGGTAGATACCATAACTAAAAAGGGAAACATAACCCAATTTTCAAAAAAAAAAAAGACTAATATGAAAAATTACTTTAATTTTGGAAGTCAGTGTCTTTGGATGTGTATTATTTTTTTGTGACCGACTTTTATCATAAACATCACCTCTGTATTTTCCAAAGACTTTGCCAATGGGTTATAAGTACAACCATATTCCCCTAATTATATTTCAAGATCCCACGTAGATGAGGAGTAGGACACCTCTACTACATGGAATCTTAAACGCCATTAAACAAGAAAAAATACAATAACACTTGAGCCAATCCCGGGATTATGCCATGGAGTTTCTTGCCCGTTCTTCTCCATAGGTACCTACGCTTTGGAATGGGAATGTAGCTTAATTTTTCTTACTGACCGACTCCTTGACAATTCAAAAGTGCCTGTAAATGGTTTAATTGAAATAAATGATTTGAGTTTGAGTTTGAATGTCGGCTCATCAGACGCACGTGTGACTACTAGAACAACTAGGTGCCTTTTGTCGCCACGTCAAAAAAGCAAACACGTGCCTTCGGCGCCAAGATACGAATTTATCCTTTCGAGTTTTTGTCATCTTATGCTAATATAGATGAAATATAAAGAATTAAGTTCAACTAATATAAGTTAGGATGAGTCAAGGAACACAATTAGCCCCTCGACTGTTACGGCCATTTTGCGAAATTTGAGAAAACTGTCCAAAAGGGAACCGCGGAATTTTCCGCAGCACCGCAATCTTTTAAATATCTCTGTATTTTTGTACGGGAGCTACATATGAAGCGTATGTCGTTGGAATCGTTATGAAATTGTTTATATTTAAATAGTTGTTTTTGTAATAAATTCTCAATTTTTCGGCACATTTTGGTTTGTCATCTATACATGACTGTGGCGGTCAAAAAAAAAAAGGTTAAATTATATCATAGGCATTCATGACCTTGATTTTCTGGCAGGCGGCGAGCATGGCATCGGCCGCGAGCGAAGGCCGTAAGATCTTGCAGAGCCAAGAGAGTAACACCAGGACGATCAACCATCCGATGGCGCTGCGGAAGCGGTTGCGACCTCCACGGCAACCACGACCTGCTCGCAGACTCCCACAGGTAACGTAGAGAAGTTATACTTAATCATAATCAGCCGACTGGCCTTTTCTCAACTAGGGTCGTTTTGCAGCCTAACCAAATGTGGTTGACTATTACTGTTTTTAGAGTTCCGTAGTCAACAAGGAACCCTTCCATGTCCATGTTTCGCCATGTCCGTTTTTTGTATACCGGGAGGTACACAAAAAAAAAAAAAACAAGATCCACACTAAGTGGGTATGATTTTTTTCTCTCGTCTATCCCATGGTGGGGGGTATCGTTGGATAGGCCGTTCAAAAATATAGCGGGATTTTCAAAACTATTTTTCGATTCAAGGATCCGTTTACGTAATATTAAACTTTAAAGTGCTAATTTGCCAATTTGCCCCTGCTAGCTAATGCTAATGGTTGTTTTTGGATGTGAAAAAATTTAAGGCCGTAAGATCTTGCAGAGCCAAGAAAGTAACACCAGGACGATAACCATCCGATGGCGCTGCGGAAGCGGTTGCGACCTCCACAGCGACCACGACATTTGGTCAAAACTATCACAGCCACGTAGGCTTTACAAGATAACGAGTAATAGTCAACCAACTTCCATTTGCAGTTAAAATGTATGGGAGAACATTATTTCATTTTACGGAACCCTTCATTGTGCGTGGTCCGAAACAAATCTTAAAAACCGGCTAAGTGGACGGTTTTTCAAGATGTGTCTGACATCTAATCTGATAATTTTACTAGATAAAAAGTACCTAGATGGAATTTGTTTACTTATGTCATTTGGCTGGTTTGTAAGCGAACACTACACCTACATAAATGTAACAAAGTACAAACAGTTTACCTGACCGAATTCCTGAGTCAGGCGAAGTGTTCTGAGGTATTCTCGTAACAAATGTATTTTCAGTGCGTTTATGTCAGCGTAATTTTATTGGAGTTGATATTTATATAGGGTGTATCTATTCAAACACAAAATATTTTAAGAGATACACCTATAGGTGGTAAAGAAGCCGTGGAAACGATTTATTTTATTTTAATATGAGTATATTATTTACAAAAAAAAAAAAGTTACTTGATAATTATGATGATTAATTATCAAAATTCACCGCGCTCGTGCCGCCAGCGTGGCCGCATCCGGGCGTGTCATTCATAGAATAAGTAAAGGTTTTTTTGCAAAATGTCTCGAGCAATTTAAAAAAAAAAAAAAAACGTTTATTTCAGATCATTAAAATCCATAAAATACATTAAATTAAAATCAATTAGCAATTATACAACAGACACATTACATAAAATTAAATTAAAATCAATTAGCACAATAATTGTGCTAATTGATTTGATTGATTGCTAATGATTGATTGTATTTTATGGATTTTAATGATCTGAAATAAATGTTTTTTTTTTTTTTTTTTAATTGCTTGACACATTAAATAAAATAAAATTAAAATCAATTTCAATTTGTACATTAAATCATTGGATAAAATTAAATAATTTACAATTAAATCAAAATTACATCAAAATAATGTTAGTATTGGACCTAGACAAAGTGTTAGTGAGCGCCCAAAACAATACGCATCCATTTATTTTGGATAGGGCAATCTGTGCGAATCATCTGTAGGATGCCGTTGCTACTTACACGCACACGTTGTGACAAGGAAGCTACCCTTTTGCGCACAATCGCATGGGAGCCATCCGTTCGCGCCTCCGCAAACATACCAGACGCACTATAATAGCGAGTCAGCCGCATCAGCATCCAATAATAATTATGTTAACACTTAGATAAAAACATGTTTTTCGCTGCTATGGCTTTTTTACCACCTATAGATGTTTGTCTTAAAATATTTCGTGTTTGAATAGATACATCTTATATAACCAGAGCCCTCCCACAAACCCACTTATACACCAGGGATCGGATCCCACCTAGAGTTACCCGCTATAGACATGTATATGCCAGCTAATAAACATCTTCAATTATGGATCTTCCCCATAGACCGACAACGAGCGACCCCAAGTGGGTAGTGTCTTGATCACCATTCTTAGCAGGCGGGTTGGAATAATTGCTGGGTGATGTCGTTAATTTAATATACCTATATTATGAATACAGATCGGATATTTGAATGCATATTTCCCTAAAGATAATTTTTGGCTATGAAAGTATGGAAGCAGCTTCTTAAAAAATATTTTTTTGTAAAAAAATATCCCGCGATACCAGTAATACCGGCAATGCATAACTAGTCAGGTGTTTAGTATGGAAGCGACTTCTAAAACATTATTTATAAAAATAAAAAATACCCGGGATTCTTGGATTGCATAACTATTTAGATGCATATTTATTTTAAATTATTTTAACCCCCTATGCAAATATGTGTATGTAGGGTGTAAGAGTAGGGGTGGTGTGTGTTAATTAAAATGAAAATAAAACACCGGAACCGCGGGATTTATTCTATACAAAAGCGCTTTCCATAATAACAAACATCTCAACTTTAGGTGAAATATGCATCCGAATATCCGATCTCAAATTATGAAACATTGACTAGAAACTGTATAAATAAAGATATGTACATAGGTAAACGTGGTATAAAGTATCTATAGAAATTTTGAAATATTTCGTAATAAAAATATGAATGTTCAGAACTTTAAGTTCCATGTATAATGTATATATATGTCATTATATATTCCATGTATATATAATGACGTAAGAGTTTATTCTTAGAACTCAGTTTCAAGAAAATGAATTGGGTGTGACACAGCATCTACCATACATTTTTTGAGGTAAAAAGTCTCTTAACTTTAGGCAAAGTTTAGAAATAAAACCCTGTGACTATACTTATTACTTACTTTTAAATAGTTTGGTTACATTTGAGGAGGTTAGGAACAAAAAGTGATAAATTACCTACTTGTTTACCTTTTTCCAGAAAAATGATAATTATTTTTGAATTGATATTGTTACGAGCTTCGGGTTCGTGACAATTAAAAACTGCCGATTTAAAAAACCAAAATGACACTTTAATTTAAAAACACTGATAACAACTCAAACGCACTAATTATAAAACACAACTGCACTATTGATCACTCTAAAGTCGCACTCGAAGTTCGCTTGTGTCGGGTCGCGGTGCATACCGGCCTTATATAGTCCTTAGATAGTTCCAGAACCTTCTACTGTAGAAACATATAGAATGTTCGAGTACATACCGGCCCCGACTGACCAGATGTAGATAGTTCTGGAAAGTTCTGGCATCAAACCTTCTGGAAGCATCTAGTCCTACTACTTGATACTAGATGACGCTAGAGGTCACTAGTTCTGCTACTCTATACTAGATGGCGCTAGTGGTACTTAAACTTGTCACGATGTACCAGGCATTAATTGTGGCGCGTAACAATATTGAAAATATCAACAAATTATCACTTGTTGTACCAAACTTGACATTTCATCTATCTTTAAACACGTTTTAATATGAAAACATGCCGGGGTCGATAGAAACCAAGATGTAGGTTAAAATAAATTATTTAAAAAAATATGGGAAAATAACTTTTTGTTCCTAACCCTCATTTGTACTCTTCTTCTTCTTCTGCGTATCCAGAAACTAAAATTAGGATGGCCTTTACTTTTACTCTGTAACAATGAATGAGTTTTCTTTTAGGCACTTATAATCGGAGTCAGAAAATGCGGTACCCGGGCATTGCTAGAGATGTTGTACCTCCACCCCATGGTACAGAAGGCTTCAGGAGAGGTCCACTTCTTCGACCGAGACGAGAACTACGCGCTGGGCCTTGAGTGGTATCGGAGTAAAATGCCACTATCCTTCAAGGGCCAGATCACGATAGAAAAGAGCCCGAGTTATTTTGTTACTCCTGAGGTAAGGAAAATGTAGCTTATTATTGTTTAAATTTAATTTTGAACATGACTATTGAAGTAAAATGTCAGTTCATCATCATCATTAATCATTTTAACCGAAAGACATCCACTGCTGGATAGAGGCCTTCCCTAAAATTATAATTAGGTTCAGGGGGAAGCATCAGGGTAGCCCGCCGAAATTCAAATTTTCAATTTTTTTTTTTTTTTTAAGTAATTCGATATTCGCAATTGTTCAGTTTCTACATAATCTGACCGCTTTCTTTGCAAATGTTTTTGTGTGATAAGAATATCAAAGTAACCACAACTGAAGATTCTCAAATTCAACCCAATTATTTTCCGTTAAGGTACCAGAACGTGTCCGAGCAATGAACTCCTCAGTTCGGTTACTACTCATAGTCCGGGAGCCAGTAACACGTGCGATCTCCGACTACACACAACTACGCAGTCGGGCAACGCCCTCGGCGCCCGCACATCCTCAGATAGCTGCCCACCCGGTACCCGACGCCGCCAAGCCCTTCGAACATCTCGCCATCTCACCTGATGGATCGATTAATATTGCTTACAGGTATGGAAAAATAACTTTTGAAATTACAAATTCCTTTATTCAATGTTTGAAATAAAATCTAATATCTAAAATAAGATACGACTTTGAATCCTGTTAATTACAGCAGCCCTCTATTTTTATAATTCTTAATGATTCGAGACTTTGTCACATTCTTACCATATTAAAGCAAGTCTCAAGTAATTAAATTATCATAATATTAATATTCAACATGACAATTATTCCTGACAGGCCAATAGCCATATCCCTGTACCACGCGTACCTCCATCGGTGGCTGGAAGTGTTCCCTCGGGAGCAGATTCTCGTGGTGAACGGTGACCTGCTAATTGAAGATCCGGTGCCGCAGCTCCGACGCATCGAGAAGTTCCTCGGACTGGAACATAAGATTGGTAAGTGATCGTTTAATATTGTAGAGTGTCAATGGACGCTTAAATTAGTTGATTGATCTAGAGTTTACGTCAATTTCTTACGTAAATCTATCTGATTATGATGTTGATTTTACAACATGCATAGGTTTGGTAGAAAAGAAAAAAAAAATTACATTTATTTCAAAAAGGCCCATAAATGACACTTTTGAACGTCAAAATTTACATGGTATTAAAATTGATTCTAGTTGCCCCTTCCAAAAGGTTTTGCATATCCATGCGAAACTACCTTTTGAAAAATGAAAACTTTTGAAGAATACTCGTAGGCAAGAAACTCCACCGTTAATTTTTTTAACTGTTTTACAATCAAGGTTGTATGGAAGAGATTGCAGTATGCGATAAGGCCACCCATTGTATATTTTATAGTGTATAAGTTTTTCTTTTCTTTTGTAATGTGTAATCTGATGTACAATACAGTATATATAAATAAATACAATACTTTGTATACATCAGTTATATCATTACATGTGAAGACGATGTACAGACGCCAGCAGGTCAAGCTACCCGAAACTGTCAAATTTTCTCAATCGACCTTGAACCTTATAATGTAGTGATAAAGTTGAAAATCGATTAAAGAAATTTGACAGGTTGTAGTAGCTTGATGTGCTGGCGTCTGTACCTAGAATAAAATTATTATACCGCAATAGGTACAAAAAAAAAAAGCAATTACGGATAAATTAATCATGTGTTAGATAAATGGTGCTCACATATTTTCAAATATTGTTAGAGTAGATAATTTTACTTAATTTTTTACAAATAAAAAGTCAGTGTGCGAGTTAAACTTATCACAGAGTGAAAATTAATGTAATAAAAATAATACATTATACAATTGAATTAGTAACCTCTTTGATTTTGTCTAAGATATGTGCATCAAATAAAGCCCAAACTCATTAGAAAATAGCACTGCCAAAGATTTCCATGCGTCATGTTCGTGAACGAGCGCCGTCAGTTGAGACTGGTCATCTCTTAGCTGCCACGGCTTATTTTAATTTTTGAATTGTTTCTATTACGGACGCTTCTAACGTGCACGTCTTTCTACATTGTTCTCACATGTATAACTTCAACATGAATGATGTAACCCATATTTTGTAACAATATTTTGTTTTAAAAGAGTGTCCATGGTATTTCTTGTCCGTTCTTCTCCATAGGAACCTACTACGCTTTGGAATGGGCAACTAGCTTCATCTTTCTGACTGACCGACCCCTTGACAATTCAAAAGTGCCTGTCATTGGTTTATTTGAAATAAATGCTTTGAGTTTGAGTTTGAGTTTTCTTATGATATAATCCCACATTTTTGTTTCTTTGTAGTACCTATATTAGATATATGTTTTCGAAATCACTAGCCATGTATATCTGTGGTTTTTAGTATAATATTTTAAACTCTGCGATCTACATTTTTGAATATTAATAAAAAATAAAAATAATTGAAGATCCTCATGTTTTGTCCAACAGGAAGAAAAAATTTCTACTTCAACGAAACTAAAGGCTTTTATTGCTTACGAAACGACACAACAGACAAATGTCTGCGAGAAACGAAGGGTCGTAAACACCCGCGGGTCGACCCCGCAGTCGTCACCAAGCTAAGGAAGTTCTTCATCCAGCACAACCAGAGGTTTTACGACCTTATCGGTGAAGATCTCGGCTGGCCAGAAGATTAGATAACTTAGGATAAGGGCTATCAGCGTACAGCGATGGCCGAACTACTTTGTTGTGATCAACATATCAAATACATATCATGATACATATCACTAGTCAGTAAATTTTTTAAAGTCGTTTATGTATACATCTAGCGTAATTTAGTATAAGAAACCCGAAGAGATATTTTATTTATACCTAGCAACATTTTATTATATTTAGACATTTAAAATTATAAAACGATACTATACTCCATTTATTATAACATTAAATATTTTTTTTTTTTTTTTAATTGCCCCACACTAGGAATTTCTCCTGTATTGTGGGTGCGTTTACAAACATTTAATCTCACATAAACAAACAGCCAGACCCGGAACAACTACTTACGTAGGTCATACAAATATTTGTTCCGTGCGGGAATCGAACCCGTGACACGCAGCGCAGCAGTCAATCGCTTAACCACTGCGCCAACCGTGCCGACATAACTGTTCTCACCCTTTCGTTATTTCGATGTAAACGTTTAATAAACTCCGTTATTTCACGATTTCGATGTAAACGTTTAATAAACTCCGTTATTTCACGATTTCGATGTAAACGTTTAATAAACTCCGTTATCTCACGATTTCGATGTAAACGTTTAATAAACTCCGTTATTTCACGATTTCGATGTAAACGTTTAATAAACTCCGTTATTTAACGACAAATATATTATAAAGCACTATAATCTATTTACCATTTACATAAAAAAAAATACTCTAAAGTGCAGTAATTTCAACAATATTACACAATAACAGTCGTTATTTGTCTAATGCTATAAGTAAATGGAGTATAGCCAATGTGTTCGTTTCTGTTTCTATCTAAAGTAAGTTTGAATGAAAGGAACGTCTAAAGAATGGGGAACAACGTGAAGTTATGGTTATGTGGCATTCAATTAGTTTAACAATTTTATCATTTTAGAAACAAATTAATAATAGATTTTCCACAGGCAATTTTAAAGCACTGATTTGATAGACCGACCCACTGAAACCCTGAGCAATATATTTTTATATATAATTAAGTATTGTATTAATTATACAGCGTTTATTATACAGAATGTGAATTTTTTAAATGTTTGTGATAATTTCATTTGTTAGAGTTAAATGAATTTTATATAGGTGTAAGTAATATGAACTAAATGTAACTGAACTATGTAATATTACGTTCCAGTGAATGAGTGTTGTACATTTTCGCTTAATAATTTAGGTGTCGTCATTTTTGGTCGTGCGTTGTCCTAAATGTGTTTTATTTATTAGTGAATGTGATTTTTCCAAATCTTAGAAACTTAATCTATATCAAATAAATAACCTTCAACAAAGAAATTAAATCTTAGTCGAGATATTAAATCGTCAGTATACGTCAGTATACAAATTCGATCAGTGAAATAATCCTCAGTATTGTGTGTCTAGCTTGTAGTTATCATAACTTGTCTTTGGTGTGTGTTGAGTTACGCCATGGAATAGTTTAAACACGCAGACTCTGCTTAATTTACAAGTTTTGGAGAGAATAAATTCGACGCGGGTTTTAGAAGTATTCTATTTAAGTGTAACGTCCAAGACTGAAGAGTTAGTTGAATAAGTCTAAGTAATACCTATTTAGCATAAAATGTCCATAGGTAATACGCGAGACGGCCAGCCCTGAACACAGCTTTTTAAAGCTTTAAGTATCTTGTAATATGTGAAACACCGGGTTTACACGTCTTAATGGTACCCGATATAACTAAACACACCGATAACGCCTTTAGAAATAATATTGTTCTTTTCACTAACCTTTCCTAATATTAAGGGGAATTTGTATGTAAACTACCCGTAATTATGAGAAAACGAAATAATATAATGTTCCGTTTGCATGAAAATTTTTTGGATAGCCAGATATTTGTATATCTATTTAAATTTTATATACGTATAAATTTTCGTATGCATTTTATATTGGAAAATATGAAGCAAATAACTATTCTTATTCTTCATGCAGGAATTAGAGTAAATTGATTAAAATCGCTTATACCCTTTGAATGTATTTTTAAAATCCGGAAAAAATATGTTATGAAAATACAGCGTGTATCTATTCAAACATGATTTTTTGTTTTGTAAAGAAGCCATGGAAACGATTTTTTTTTAAATCTGAGTATATTATAAAAAAAAAAAAAAAAATTACTTGATATGATGATTAATTATCAAAATTCACCGCGCTCGTGCCGCCACCGTCGCCACGTCTGGGCGGGTCATTCATAGAATACGTAAAATTTTGGAAAATATCTCAAGCAATTTTAAAATTATATTAATTATGTAAAAATATAAAAGACTTACATAAAAAAATGTTTTTCGCTGCTATGGCTTTTTTACCACCTATAGATGTTCCTTTTAAAATATTTCGTGTATGAATGGATACACCCTATATATTTTGGACACTATAATCAGCCATTGTGAAGCTTACCGTCTCAAAACATGCCGAAGGCGTTGAGATTGCGCTTTCGTAGCACTTAGGCTACGCCGTAGCAACCGGGCTACGGCGTAGCGTAGTGAAATCCTAAGGGCGCCCACACAAAACCGCGATGCGATGCGATACGATAATTCTTGCTGTGCATTCGTGCTAGCTCGCACGCAGATATTTGCGATACGTTGCGAATTCGCAGTTATGTGTGGGAGCCCTTACTCCTGTTAGCTACACCGTTCTGGTGTTGAGTTTTAAACTGAAAAACAAATTAATTATCTGCATGAACAATACTTTTGAATAGGTATATCCATAAGTATACATGATCCATCAGTTGGACACAAACGATAAAAAAAAGAATAATTCGAAAGTATAAAAACACAGGTTTCAACAACTAAACCACATTGTCAACACAAACAGTTTAACTAAAAAACTATCGATGAACCGGTTCGATACAACTTTTTTTTTTTTTTTTTTTTTTTTTTTCATAACCTTGCCTCACGTTAGGTATTTCTTCTGTATTGTGGGTGCGTTTAAAAACATTTAAACTGACATACACAAAAAGCCAGACCCGAAACAACTATTTGTAGGTCATACAAATATTTTTTCCGTGCGGGAATCGAACCCGCGACAGACAGCGCAGTAGGATACATTACTTAAAATGAGAATAATGCTGATTAAGATCGTTTAAACATACGATTTCTACGTTTTCGATTTGAAACTTGGGCTTGAAAATAACATGGAAAAGAGATTTAAATCTACTTGATCGATCCATATGAAGTGCAAGTAATATTTTTTCTGGAAAATTCTTGAAAAGAAGAAAATCATGAAATAAATCCTATTTTCAAACGACACATCTGAGTGTTTCATATCTTATAATGTAGGGTACTTGATCTTTGCAAGGCGGAACACCTACCCGCAATGTTGAGTCGGAACGAGGCGCACTCGGTGTAAGGGTGAAATTATTTTTAAGTAGAATATTTGCTTCCAAAATCCAGAATCAACGAATATTTATATGTTTTTATTGACCCTTTTATTGGCGCATTTACGAAAATATTCGTGATGATATTTCAGTAACCTATTGAAAATTATATTAATGTATTTACAATGGAATTTATTAAAGCACTTGCTGCGTATTTTATAGCTGCTTGTTGAAATTGCTTCAAGTACAGTGATGCAAACACAGAAAAAATAAAAAAAATTATATGAGAAAATATATATTAAGAGAAAATAGCTAACGAAAATAATGCCAATATTGTTCGCAACCCGCCTGGGAATGATCTTATTTATAATTAAATATAATTATGTAGACGATGGCATCAAATACAGTAATTTAATTAATTTCTATGACGTTCACAAAAACTTTTGAAAATAGTGTTCATATTTACACAACTAGGTACGTTTTTTTGAAAACAGTGCTTTTATTTACACACCTAGGTACGTAATATAATATATTGTAGATAAAGTTTTTTTTGACAATCGATTTGCCTAGCCTTTTCCCAACTATGTTGGGGTCGGCTTCCAGTCTAACCGGAAGCAGCTGAATACCAGTATTTTACATGTAAAATACTGGTATTCAGCTGCCATGGAGCGACTGCCTATCTAACCTCCAAAACCCAGTAACTGGGTAACACGATACCCCGTGGTAAGACTGGCTATCAGACTTTTGGGCTTCTGACAATCTGTAACGACTGTCAAAGATCCACGAATGACAGCCGGGACCAACGGCTTTACGTGCTTTCCGAGGCACGGAGGAGTCTCGGTATGTAAAGATGGTCACCCATCCACGGACCAACCCCGGCAAGCGTAGCTTAACCTGACGGATCGACCCGTGCGGCTGTTATTACTTAGCCACGAGCTCCTCGAAAGTTTTTTTTTGAAAATAGTGTTCATATTTACAGACCTAGGTACGTAATATAATACGTTGTAGATAAAGATTTTTTTGAAAACAGTTTTCACATTTACACACCTTGGTACGTAATATGCTACGTTCTAGATAAAGTTTCATTTGAATATACATAAATATATTTCACTTTCGCACACGACTGTACTTGAAGAATTTCAACGAGTTGCGTAAAACAAGAATATCAAACATATCAAAATTTTCAATAATATACCTAGTTAAGTTTAATATAAGATCTATATTAAGTTAATCTCTTAAATAAATAAGAACCTTTATTTGTTTAGGTAATTCACTAGTTGTTAGATAACTTTAATCACTGTTAAATGTTGTGCACGTTCATAAGATGTAGTTAAAGTTTTGATTAGGGCAATAATTTTTATAGGTATTAATAAATTATTTAGGAACATTGAAAATTTCTAAAAATATTATTTATTTGACTACAAATTGTTAACTATTATTACATGTCTATGTGAGTCATATAGAATCAAAACAGCAATCTGACATTTGACATATTAACGGTAATTAGGAAAAGTATTTTCATTCTTCCAAAAAGTCGTATGCAGATTGCTGTATTTGATACCAATATGGGTTTTATATTCAGATTTTTGGTGGAATATTGCTGTTTTTGATACGTTGTGACTAAAAAATATTTTAAAAAGACAGTGTTACCATATTCATAACTCAAATTGCGTAAAACTGACAGATTGCTGTTTTTGATTCTATACGACTCATGTTTCGCTTTTTAATTCTTTCAGCTTGACTTTACTTTAAATGTTACTTTCTTAGATTATTTTACGGTTAGTCACGGACATTTTAAAAGTATTAACTAAATTTTAAATGTTACCTTAACACCTTGTAAATATCTTCTAAATCTCCCTTCTGTAAGTTACATTGTACCTACATCTTCAATAAATAAAATACGAAGCAATATAGTTTTTATTTTTTTTATATACTTCCTTTACACTGCACACTGGTACCTACTGGCTAGCTAGTACACAGGAAAACATGGCTTCAGGGCCTCAAGTCTGCTATTACAATAGTGTCAGAATGGTCTATCATTGATTTCAAATCAAATCAAATCATTTTATTGTGGGCATAGGTTATACAGACAGATGTCAGATAAATTACAGAGCCATTGTGTCCTGCCTAATAGGCATACAATAATAAATTATGTCAACATGCAACATATCAAAAATTTCATCGTTCATCACATTAAAGCTAATCTTACAAAATAAGAATAAGGTGTATGGTGACAGATTATAGTAGGTACTAATTATTAAGAAAATCTTGGATCGTGTAGTAAGCTTTGTCAATTAAAAAATTACGAATCGGATTTTCATAATTGTTGATTTTGACAAGTTTGGTAATCTACTAATATAATGGCGTCATTATGACTTTCTTATGGTCAGCGACTGACACTCCATTAAAAGAATTGGTAATCTCGTACATAATGACAAATGAAACTTCCTACTAAACTTCCAACTTCCTATTACTTCAGATTGCTTATAACACTAATAAATAATAAGTAAAAATATATATAAATGAAATCTGGCATGAATAAATGTTCAAAATATCATTGTAATACAATTCTATTACGAGACCATTGACCGACCAATGATCGACCATTATGAATTTAGCAGATTACGAACTTTTAGCAAAATGACAAGGGGATCGTGTTGGAGTGACGAATTTATAAAAATAGCAGACATGGGCCCCTGTTGTGTTCATAAGGCAGTCTCGCAATAGCTGATATGCTGAGCGCACGTGTTTTATTTAGCCGTGGCTACGAGGACGGGATTTAGTGGTTGACATAAACAACAACTCAAACGCAATATCCGTCGCTAGGGACCACACAAAACACATAATATCTCATAAACTTCCCCACACATACAACACATTAAGCCTTTCCGAGGTGATCAATATCAATCAGACTGATTAAGTATTTACAGAATGATGTTACCAGCATGCTCCTATGGGATTTGTTTACTAATTTACTTCAATCTATAACTATAAATAAACTGATTCCTACGGCAACCATAAGAATTCGTCAGATTATTCTGGGAAATACACAATTAGATACTTCGAGGATCTACAAACTAATATATATCAAAACTGCTAAGGTATTGCTGATTTCATCGACGTCACTTCATGGAACCAATAAAGTAAGTATTTGTAATCTATACACCACATACATTAATATACGAGATCTTTTACCTAGCCGCATAAATCAACAAGAAACCCTAGTCTAAAATAACATAATGTCTAGCTAAACACATAAATTTTTCTTGACCCTAAAATTGCTAGTCTGTCCATCGAGTAGCATCAATCACGCTCGTTGTTCAACCCTCCATAGCTAAGGCAAATAGTGGCCCTTACCGATTGATATTTGACCACATAAAAAATATCTGTACTACCTGAGTAGGGTCCGTAAATAAATAGCTCTTGGCAACCGACATTAGTCTTTTTCATTTCGTCTTCCCCTGGGCAATATATACCCAATATCAACAAATTTTAGGTCAGTTCTCGTAAGTCAATCAAAAGTAATTTGGGTCTTGCCTATTTGTTTATTTTCCAAATATTGGTAATACATTTTAGAGGTATGAGGAACAGGGTGTAAAGTTCACTCATACTCTATAGTAAAGGGAGGATCCTCCGACCAGACGGGTATTGTGTCTGGTGGGCAACTGCCCAACGGTTGATGTCAGGATGTTGTATATATGCTAGTCGCTAAAACTCTGATAGAGCGATGCAGGATTTGTGACGTCAGGTCTTTGATGCGTAGTTCGCATGTGGCGTTGTTGATACCGCCACAACATTTTCAACGATAATGATTATCTTAGCAAAAGTGTGGGTCAAACTAGCATGGTTATCGAAAAAATGGAGTGAAAACACGAGCTGATGAATTGATATTTCAATTAACAGTCAAAAATGCGGACGTATACTCAATGTTTTACGTCTGTTTGTTTGACCGATTCATGAGCTAAATGAGGTGATCATAAAATCATATTTCGAATACTTGAATGTCGAACCTGAGTAAATGAAATGGAGCCGGAACCATTATTAGACCCTGAGCACCACCTAGTGTAATAGCAATTGTCAATACATATCCAATGAGTCTAAACACGATTGTGTTTTCTTCTTTGATTGAGGAATTCATTTGGCCACCTTTTGGCTCCATCATCAGATCCTAGACACCATCTTGGGGTTCAATACTTGTCAGGATAAAACCAACAAGCTCAAACACAACGACGCTATCGCATTAAGTTGAGGAGTTCCTATGACCTTTGGCTTCCATCATCAGAACAGTTCCATGGTATCATATTTTTTAAATATCTCCGAAATTGTATTAGTATGTCAAGTTTCAGCTCAATTGGATGCCAGGATGTGCTTGGATGGCAAAAGGAGTAATGGGAAACACAAACGAACGAAGCAAGCTAACATAAAGCTTGTAAAAATAGCTATACAATACAATACCTTACTATAAGTTATTATCCTACTATACTACTTCCTACTATATAATATATCTAAATATATAAAACAAAGTCGGGTTAGTTTCACCATTTATAACTCAAGAACGGCTGGACCGATTTGATCTTTGATTTCTTGGATTTGTCTCCGCCCCGAATAGCAGATTATCTATTAAAACATGCGATAAATTTACGAAGAAAATTCATTTTCTCATACATTTTGTATGAAAAGGCTTTAATGATGATATTGCGGGAACGACCGGTTCGGATTTTGGGGAACTAGGAAACAAGAAATTTCACGCGGAAGAAGTTGCGGGCAGAAGATAGTATTATTTAAATGTGCTTGTATTGTTACTCAATCACCCATAAACGGCTGAACGGATGAAATTGGCACACAGATAGTTTTTGTAACGTGCAAA
This sequence comes from Dryobota labecula, assembly GCA_947523025.1. Classification (NCBI taxonomy): domain Eukaryota; kingdom Metazoa; phylum Arthropoda; class Insecta; order Lepidoptera; family Noctuidae; genus Dryobota; species Dryobota labecula. The sequence continues at coordinate 10,700,158 of OX383292.1, forward strand.
AGCCACTTTTAATCCCGGCCTCTGGACCCAATTATGAAGTCTACGCAAACGAAATGAATGAATTAATGATTTTATTCACTTAAATTTCTTAACACTAGGTACATTACCCCACAAAACTGCTTACACAGTTTAACTGTGCGATCGTTGAGTCTCTCTTACAATAAACATATTGTCAGGTACATCTATAACCTATTTATACTTAAGATTACGTGCGAATTTTACTTTATTATCTTCTTGTCTGATGTCAGCAGGCAAAGTGTTCAATAAATATCAACGCGCGAACGCGAAATCGCGGACCAAAGCTAGTATTAGGTATATTTTATTGCATGCCATAAAAATAGCCAAACGTTACCGTATCCCACACCATATTTTAAAATTAACTATGCATTCTGTCAGTGAATCCAGTATTTACGATTAATAAACTGCATTTAACGTGCAGTCTCTTATATTTCTTCTGGTTGTGCACGTAAACGTCCAAATAGCAAGAGTTACGAACTGTAAATGATGCCGCTATTTAATCTACTTGTGATTATATATTTATACTGACTATAAAGTCAACGTTCTTAAACCATTATACCTTTGTATTAGTGGACTGTTTCTGACACTGGAACCAAGACGTTTACCCACGTTTTATTGAGGGACAGAGTTTGCTTTCTGCTTTTTTAGGGTTCCGTAGCCAAATGGCAAAAAACGGAACCGGTCTGTCTGTCTGTCCGTCCGTATCACAGCCACTTTTTTCCGAAACTATAAGAACTATACTGTTGAAGCTTGGTAAGTAGATGTATTCTGTGAACCGCATAAAGATTTTCACACAAAAATAAAAAACAATACATTTTGGGGGTGTATTTTTCATCAATTCCATACGTGTGGGGTATCTATGAATAGGTCTTCAAAAATGATATTGAGGTTTCTAATATCATTTGTTTCTAAACTAAATAGTTTGCGCGAGAGACACTTAAAATGGTAAAATGTCCCCGTCCCCCCCCCTGTAACTTGTAAAATAAGAGAATGATAAAACTGAAAAAAAAAATATGATGTACATTACCATGTAAACTTCCACCGCAAATTGGTTTGAACGAGATCTAGTAAATAGTTTTTTTTAATACGTCATAAATCGTATACCGCAATTTACCTTTCATTCAATCAAAGAATGTCTTTTAATGTTTTAGTTAATGGTACGGAACCCTTCGTGTGCGAGTCTGACTCGCACTTGGCCGGTTTTTTTATTTACATAATATTTGCTACAGCATCTACATCCTACATATGACACATGAACAAAGTGTTTTTATTCATTATCAGATTCTAAGAAAGTCCCACGGAATTATGTAAAAGTGCAAATTGACACTATTCTTATACTCCATTTATAATAGCATTAGACAGAAGTTAAAAAAGGTTATTTTTGATGCACACTTTATAACAAAAGTACAATAAACTTGTTATAGTTACGATTGACGCCAAATCGATTAAAATGAATTTATATATCAGCTATTACACTTAATTGTAATCATTTAAAAAAACAACCATATGAAATTAAGTAGCTTTCATTTAGATATATTATTTCATTCCAATTTAAAATTACAGTGCCTATGCTAAAAGCCTAAAAGAAGCAGGAGTCAACAATACTGCAACGCTTTTTGTTTCACTATAATCCTACCAAATCTAAAATATTACTTAATCCCTTCATAAGCTGTGACAGCCGGGGATTTCTAATTTTACTGGTTTATGTCGTCTGTGAAATTGACTTGACAATGTTCTAAGATTGTCATGTATGTCATTTACTTGTGAATACTTTGTTTGTTATTGTTTAATTTTCGTGATTTTGTTGTTATTAATTAAAATAATAAATAATATTTAGTTACTTCTTTGTTATTGTATTGTTATCAGTGTTGTCATTGGGTTGTTTTTACAGAACGTTACCTTTTTTTTGAGCTATGAGTGATCCCGGTGCGGGACCGAGTGGCTTACAACATATAAGTGCTGAGTCTGACCAAAGCCAACGGCGAAAAAAACGTGGTCCAAAAGTTGACTCCGACGAAATAATAATGTCTCCCAAAAAAAAGAGAACGCTGCGTGCTGTAGAAAAACAACCTGTGATAAATATTTTTAAGCAATTGGAGCCCTGGCCTGCAGATACTCCTCATTATAGGACTGAGATGATAAACAAAATCGCAGAAGTTGCCGGTAAGGATGATTCATAAAATTATTACTATAAAAATATTTGAAACTAACATGCATTGTGATAAAATGTATTATATTTTAGAAACTCCGCACATGATTTTATTATTTACAGGCGTATCTCGGGCTACTCTGTCCAATATTCTCAAAGAGCACAACATAAAAAGTCGCCTGCAATCTCCCCCTCCCCAACAGAAGCACATGAAACGTGATGATTTTGATGACCTCACATTTAGTGGAATATGCAGGAAAATTCATTCCTTCTTCTTTAATAATGAGTTGCCCACCTTGGAAAAGATGCTGGAAGCAGTTAACAGTGACGAGTCTCTGCCAGATTTAAAAAAAAAACAGTCTGTATAAAATAATTAAATAAACATTAAAGTTCACATAAATCAAACGGAGCAGAAAAAGTGCACTCATAGAAGTCATAGACAAGCAGGAGATCGTCCTTTGGAGACTAAAATATCTTCATGAAATAAAAAGGCTAAGGAATAAAGGAAGGAAAATATATTATTATTTAGATGACATTTGGCTAAATGAAGGTACAGTGCTTCTAAATTTCTTAACAGCTATTTATGCAATAAGCAGTGTATGACCTCTTGCATTCAATAACATTATAATTAATTATACAGTTAAACATAATTTCATAAAATTGGTTCGTGAAATGAATGGTATTTATATTAATAGCCGTTTATCATACAAACAGGTCACACGAAAAGCCTAATATGGCATGACACTAATAATAAGTCTTCAAAAGAAGCACATTGGGAAGGTCTATCTGCTGGTTTAAAAAATCCAACTTATAATCGGTCATACTGGTATGTATTTTATGGACTGTCCTCGCCATAAAAAAATGAACACCCCATTGTTATTGACTATTAATTAAGTAATACATATTATTTATTGTATTATGAATTAACGCATGCAAAGCGAACTTTTAAAGTTATAAATTTTGTTATAGTATTTATCTATGAACTATTTCCAGCAGTGAAATTATATAGGGGGTACGGAATAATTGACTTGTATTAATTTTATTTCACAGGGTTTGTGAAGGGTTTTTAATGGATGCTGCATTAATATTTGATGCAAAGAAAGGTGATGAAGATGACCACTCCGAAATGGACGCCTTCAACTTTAATAATAATAATAATTTATTTATTTACACTTCAAGACACAATCATCTGTGTAGCCCTGACTCTTGTACTAGGATTTCCTGTTTCATAAGAGCCAGACTTCTCAATTTACAGGGAATATGTTATAGAAGCGCAATAGACAAAAGTGAAAATGGTTCAAGTTAATTTTGACAAAAATTGAGAGTGGCGCTGTAATTGTTATGGACAATGCGCTATACCACTCAAGGACATTGGAGAAGCTGCCAACCACAGCTACACGAAAGGCAGATATACAGGAATGGTTTAAAAGCAAAAATATTCCTTTTGAGGAAAAAGATCTTAGGGCAACTTTATTAGAAAAAGCAAAAATACAAAAGACATTTATACCAAAAGTTTGTTGTAGATGCCATGTTGATGATAGCCATCTGGCTAGAGAGAAGGGTATTTCAGTATTGCGCCTCCCACCCTACCACTGCGAGTTCAACCCTATAGAATTAATATGGGCTCAAATGATGGGGTATGTGGCTCAACATAACAAAACGTTCAAATTAGACAAGGAGAAACAATTACTCCCACAAGATCTGGATAGTATTACGCTAGAACGATGGCAGTCTTGCGTTGCTCATGCAATTAAAGAAGAGGAAAAGTTAAAGCATAATGGATGATGTGGTAGAAAGATTTATTATTAGGTAACGTCGGTGAAACTTCTTCATCTTTATTCTCTGATGATACTCATAGTGACTAAATTATATGATGAAGACGAAGAAGTTACACCAACTATTGTGTGTTGAAAGTTGTTGTTTTAAATAAAATATTGTAAAAAATAAAGACTTTTAGTTCCTTTAATCTTAATTAAATTTAAATCAACACGACGTAATCGTTTGTTTCATTCATTCGTTTTGTTGTAAGTAATGTGTGATGAAGATGTTATTACGACCTATTTATCAAAGTTATGTTAAAACATTTTTAGTTTAATTGTTTAAACTTTTAACTTTGAATAAAATGTTTCGCACTCCTGCTTCTACGAGCCTCTTTTTTCTAATGTTATAGTAAATGAAGTATAGTTAGAACATAATCTATGAATTAAAATAATAAGTTAGAGTTTAAGTATATTAGGCTAAATTGCTACAATTATTAAGAACTTTCAAAGATGTCCACTGCTGGATATAGGCCTCCCCCAATTGGAGGTTTTGCCATAATCGCTACTCTTGGCAGGCGGGTTGGCGATTGCAGTATGGTGTTAAAAATGCATAGAGAACGCTGCTGCCCATTCTGTAGTAAGTCCCTTAGTCGCCTTTTACGAGATCCACGGGAGGAAATGGGGTGGTACTATTCTTTAAATCCAGCACCACACGGTTCTTAATAATACAGGAAGAAAAATAACCATCATCCTACGTGCTCGTGTATATAAACACAATCTAGTTCTAGAAAACCATCATAGTATCTGCCATTATATCTGTGTGAATCTCTAGGACTCGATGGATATTGTACATTATACAGAGTGGCCCGTAAAACGACGTCCAATGAAAAAATCAGAAGCTAAGGCTAGGGCGAGGGCTTCTCGAAACACCCCATATATGTTCAGCGATTAATTATTTATAGTTTAGGTGCTGGACAGACTTTTAATATTTTTTCAGGTTATTAATATTGATAATTATTACTATTGCGTTGATTGTTTTTACGCAACAATATACAAGCGAAGCATTTCGCTGGTAAGGCGAGTGCGGGGGAGTGCCAACTGCATGCTGGCCACGCTCGCGGGAAGGTTTGATTGTGCAATCATAACTCATTGTTGTAAGCGACTCGTGGCGCGCTTGGAAGTATCAAATTAATATTTCCAAACGTGTTACGTGTCGCTTCATTTGACGAACAATTTTATCGAATTTTATTTGGTAATTTTAATTTTAATTCATTTGAGTTTTGATTTTAATTAAAATTTTATTTTTATCTTAATTTTATTTTATTTGAATTTTATGTGTTTTATATGCTATTCTAATATGAGTCTATTGTTACTTGTATTAAATGATTTGAATTGGAATATTTTTTGAGAAATTCTCAATTAACTTCAGACGTTTTTATTTCTCTTAAAACAATTAAAAAACCTAATTAAAATAAATAATTATAATTAGTTATTATTAACATAAGCGGGATATTTACCATGTTTATTCATTGTTATGAGTTCCCGATATTTTTTTTTTATTTTTTTTTTTTTTTTTTTTTATTTGTATATCCGTGATCATGGTGCTTTCAACAGCGCCGAAATATCGGGAACTCATAACAATGAATAAACATGGTAAATATCCCGCTTATGTTAATAATAATATTAGTGACCATGACAGTTTACAAACTAATAATTAGTTAATTAATAGAAATATTCTTTTTATAATAATTAAAATAAATAATAATAATAATAAATAAATATAATTAATAAAAAAAATAATAATTTATGCCTTGGAAGTTAGGTCGGCCTTTGGTGTGGGATGCAACATGTGTCGACACCCTTGCGCCATCCCATCTTCCTAGCACGGCGGGCTGTGCTGAGTCGGCTGCTGCAGGTGCAGAAAACCTCAAACGGCGCAAATATAACAAGCTTATTGGGAGCTATATGTTTGAGCCGTTTAGGGTTGAAACTCTAAGCCCATGGGGTCAAAGTGCCCACTTAGTTTTTCGAGACATCGCTAAGCAGTTGGTCGACTCTTCACGTGACCAGAGAGCTGGCCTATTTCTTGGCCAAAGAATCAGCATTGCCATACAACGTGGCACTTTTCCTGTTGACAGCGATGCGGACGAATTTTTTGATGCCCTTTGATTCTTTCCCCTCCCTTTTTTATATACTTGTACATATTATGATTACTTAAAAATTAATTAACTATAAATAAATAAATAACTTTAATTTTTTTTTTTTTCTTTTTTTTTTTTTTTTTACTTTGGACGACGTTTGATCGAGCCATCCTGTATGTCACGAGAGTAGTCGTTGATAACATTTATAATCCAACTTGTACATTGTCTACCTACTTCTAATAGAGAAGGAACCAACATTGATTACCCGAATAATGGCGATTTAAGTAAGACTATTAGGTTCAGGTTTCTTAACGATGTTTTATTTCAGCACAAAGTGCTTGAGGTTAGCCAAAAAATAACAGTTAAAATGAAAATCTTGTACCTATTGAGTTAAGTCTTTCGTAAAACCAATGAAAAACAGCTAGTAAACAATAAAACTGACTTCAAAGTACAATAATTCAGTACGTAGGTACTTACTATGTGCCCAAAAATTGGCATTTAACCTCTGAATATATAAGTAGCATGACTTTTCGACCTCTTTCCAGATAAGTTCAATGTAATGGCTTTCCATTTCAAGTTTTTATTGGCCAATCTTCTCGAAGTATTGTTGAGATTATGCAGACAAGAGAGGAGACAAAGGTTTTATTCGGTATAATAGAAGTTAGGATTTACTTAAATACATAAGGTAACTTAGTAAAAACCTCAAAGGCAACATCTATGTCGCAAGCAATTTGTTTGATTCCGTTTTTTTACAAACGGCGTCGTCCGTTTAAAAACCCTAGCACTTATGAAATATGCCGAAGGCAAAATGTAAATCTATTTCTTAGGCTTCTGCCTCGAATCTTGCGGGCATCGGAGCGGCCGCGGCGGCGCCGCGGACAACTCAGACCCGTTCTCGAAACTAGCGGGCAGATCGCGCGGCACTATAGCGGCGTAGTGTTGTGTTCATGGTTGTGTCGTCGAGTTATTTGTTTTTATTCGCGAACGAAATATCTGAACAACGACGACAACATCATTTTGATTCAAATGAATTCCTAATGTCACAAAAATAAATTGCACAACACTGCAATATAGACGCGCGGGCGGTCACCGCTTGACTGGAGTGCACCGCTCGTTGCCCGCCCCCGCGCCGCTGCCGCGCCTCTGTTTTTGAGGGCCGGTCCATTTGATTTTACGCATTAGATCCTGCCGCTCCCGCGCCGCTGCCACCACCACCCCGCTTCCCGCAAGATTGGAGGCAGATGCCTTAAGGCGCTCGCCGGCCGCTGTCGCGGCACCGCTCGCTCCGCTCGCTCGGGTCCCGCGTGATTTATTACAGTTTCAACTTAACCTAACCAATTTGGTCTGGGTGCCTGGTTGAAATTTAACGAGCTGCCAATTTGCCTTAGGCATTTTGCACAACCACGAGTGTTCGTAAACGGACGGCGCCATCACAATCACAGATACTATTTTTCACGGAAATAAATACTCTTGCACATAAAATCCGCTAATTACGGTTTCAAAACTCTTTTTTCCTACATGACGGACTATTTCCATTTGTAGGACAAGATATTCCAAATCACGGAATGCTACTGGAAAAAAAACAACTATGGGATAAAACTCAGGCCTCCAGGCTGAAGTTTTAACAAGTTAAAAAGACGAGAAAGTATAAATTACTGAATAGGTACCATTGCATTCAATAGCTTATTATTAGCAATCATAAAGCCTTGAGCTATAACCCTATAAATTGCCACTAATAAGGCAATCATATCAAAGTTTTATTACTTTGTCGAGTCATACCAAGTCCAAGTCTTTAAGTAATTGGATAGGTAATAGTTTTAAAGTCTGACTGGATATAAAAAACAGCCAATCGATGAAAGATAGCTTGCAATTTTATTTTTAGCTTAAATGCTTTTTCCGATAGAAAGAACTTTTCCGGAAGAATGATAATTATTAAAAAAAAAAAAAAACCGACTGCAAATAAAACATATCTGAAAAGAGAAAAACAAGCATTATTATTGTCTATTGAACTTTGTTTTTTGTAAGATATCGCAGATGGATACAATACAAGCAAAAGTAACACCATATTTCAGGTTATTGGTTAGTAGTTATTGACTCATTACTAGCTTTTATTTGATACCAATATTTTTGTATTTGTTTTTTATATCTTCCCCTCCTTTTTTTGTGTATTTGCAGATGCAATATATAAACATTATTTCACTTCTGTCACTCCCACAATTAATACGAATCTCACGACACCTTTTTTTAAATCCATCAAACCGTTTAGGCTACAGAGCGTGCCCAAGAAATAGACATACATAGATACATGTGGGCTATTTAATAATATATATACTTAATTAGTTTTTTTTTTTTTGTCGAATTAATTTCTTTTTTATAATTTAGTTTCTAACCAGTAGGTATGGGGTAGATGAGGGGAAGCGGGGAAAAACAAAAAGAGACGAAAAGAAAGGTGAAAAAAGGTGACAGGTGTACTAAAATAAAAAAACATATCAAAATATTAAAAGGTGTTTATTTCTGCCGATCTTCCATTCTACATACATACACTCAAAAAATATTACCCTCCTTCTAAGTCAGTCGGGTAATAATGAGAAGGCCAGTTCCCGGGACTAAAACGTTTTCAAATTAGAAAACATAATACAAGAAACCGGAAATCTTTTTCTGTAACTGCTAGTCAAAGCAAACAAATTAATAATATAAATAATCAGTCTGTAACAGTATCCTATTCCTTACCCTTACCCTTTGCCTTATCTTGTTAACAACAGCATCGAGAATTCTAATTAGGAGATAATTATCTATGATTATAAGTCACCAACTGACCACGTATGTGAATACCCGCACAAACCAATATTTTTTTTTTATCTAGGGCATCTCAGAGTGTAACCATTAAGGTTCCGACTCTTGAACCGGACTTTCCTGTGGCTGCCTTAAGCTCCTAACGAAACTTAATGCCTCCAGCCAGGGCGTAAAAACTATAAACTAAACGACTGCTGCTCGCTAAGGGCACCCCCTGTGGGGTACTAACCTCGGCTTAGGGCAGCTGAGTCGGAGGGAGGGTGGCAAGGGACCGACGGTGGCTGGATAAAATCAGTGTTTTGATTATTATCGTGGGGAGTTTGGATTACATGCTGCTCAGCTAAAACGCGTGCTGGCGCTTCACTTACAGTCAAGGGTCGGGGAGGACTATTCGTTAGTCGGGGATTTCGCGCGGGGCCTCGGCGGCGAGGTCGGAATGACGATCGTGTATTGTGTGCTCTTATTTTGCGAACTGTACTAGTTTCCCTACGACTCTCCTGGAGGAGAGTAGTGGGGTCGTCTGGGTCGGTCAGTGAAACCAAAATTTAGAAAATACTGGTTTATAAGTTTATAACACAGCCAAATGAAAAATATTTCTTATTTAATTAAACATTGATTAATGCCCTTTCGATTTATACATTCTATTTATTCTCCTATTGATCAAATACATGAAAAGTTATGACCGTAAATATTTTGTTTATTTTTCAAATAGCTACCCTGTAAAATGTGTGTTTTTGGATTGTGCGGTTTTTTATGCAAAGCAGCGATATACATTTTGAGAAACTGATAACGACTTACGCAATTAAATAATTAGGTAGCTGTTACAAATAGATAACAACATAATCCAATTAATTAAAATGTTAGTTATCCCTCAACTGGGGCAGTTAAGCGGTTATGAGCAAGATAATATTATTTTAAAAAGAAATATTTTGTTACATTTTGATAACAATTCGAAATCTATTTTATTTTACCTATGATAACTATGCATTTTTGTAGGTAATTTTAATCACTGATATTAAACACGACTTAACACGTTCAAACCGGCACCACAGTAGGTACTTGGTATCCTACGGCGCAAATCTTGATATGGCCACCGGTGGTACATCGCCGCCCCATGAACCAAAAGTCTTGCACAATTTATGTCGTGATTATGCAATTTTTTTTGTCTAATAAATACAATTTTTCAATATTGATTTTTGTTTTCTTCTCAAAATAATATCCACATCCTGAGCTGCACTATGAAAATTTGATAATTTTACTAGGCGGGGATGGTAAGAACACTAGTTTCTATCAAAGCGGCGCGAATTTCTTAGTATATTGAAAGTATAGTGTGATGTGGCCACCGGTGGTACAAATCGCCGTGTCAGCAAATACTCCGTGCTCCACCGGTGGTACACGCCGGTCTGAACGTGTTAATGATGGATTAGTTTATAATTGCCTAAAAATGTGTCTTTTTATCGACACAACAAAACATACATCTAAGTACAGCTTATCAACAGCTTTCAGACTAACGATGTGAAAAAGTAATCAAAGCTTAGCGTATCTCAACCGTATTTAATTGCGAAAGAAAGAATCAAATAAAAATAGTAGACGTTCATTTAATCTAAATAAATTCTAGTAGCAGCGCTTTTAGTTTCAAAAACATTTACAAATCAAAGTTTGCACGCAATGTAAAAGTTAAGACAAGGGCATGCACTTGCTTGTATAAAACTAAATAAGGTAAGGTCACAAAATACTCGGTTGATATTACAAAAGCAATTTCCCAAGAACATCGAAAGTTGACACCTATCAACAAATTCAATTTAAGCAAACACTTTTCCTATGCTACCTAATAATAGAGGGCAATAACCTTTGCACTGCAAAGTTGTTAGGGAGGGACCACACTGAGACGGCGGCGCGACGGCAGCGTACTCCGCACTTGCATACAACTACCCTTTGTGAACTAATGAAGCGGTGAGTCTGGATTGCTTGTAAAGGACGATACCGCACGAACAGATAGCCGTGTAATGACACTCTTACTTTGTCGCGTGAAATGTGAAATAAAATATAAAGTTGCTATTTTATACAATGTAGACTTGATATTTTGAGTAGATGATTCAGAATAAAATGTCTAAAAGTCGCACCGTGACTGAAAAGTTGTGATGCGGAACAATGAGAAAAATTTCGTGAGGAAAGTTTTGAGTGTGTTGTTATGAATGCGGATGGCTATTAAAGTAGGGAAAAACCAAATAAATGATGGATGGGCTGTGTGAAAGACGATATGGCTAGAAAGGGACCAAGGGGGATATGGCTAGGGGGTCTAATGGGATAACAAATAAAGGAGTGCGCAAGAAGAAATGCTGTATCGACTCCAAATAAATTGAGATCAGGGCAAGCGAATAATGATGACTTCAGAATAAATGATAAATGATTTTATTTCTAAGTAGGTTTGTACAAACACTTTTAGACGTCAATCATATTTAAACATTTTGATGAGGTCGCCGTTTCCTATCTGACTACTCTGAGAAGAAAGGCCGAGTTGGAGTGTAGCCTTAGGGGCGCTATGGCGCAAGAAGGTAGAAATAAGAATAAAAAAATAATTTTCCAATTTAATTTCAGTACCAGGTTGACCTTGACCATAGAAACTATGTTGGTTCTAAAAAACATGGCCCTACGACTTACCGTTTCCGAGTTACGAGCTTTTTTTCTTTTTTTCTTGTTTTTACAAAACCCTCTTTATTTCCAAAATGGTACTCTTTATTTCCAAAATGGTAGTTCGGATGACAAACTTTACGGAAAAGAAATTGTTGCTCTAGTCGCAAACCATGAGATAATGTAATAAATCCCGGAAAATATGGAGAAAAGTCCCAAAAAATTTTTTTTACGAAAAAAAAAATTGTTTTCTTTGCTGCTCATAGTGCCCCTAAGCGTATACTCCAACTCCAATACTACTCCGAAACATATACACGTAGAGGTCACATTCTCTTTTAAAGTCCAGACATAATCTTCGGGCCTGCGGGCGGTGAGTAATGGGTAGCTCACCGTCCGATCAGGACCAGGCCCGTGCTGGACGGCGCGTATGTGTTCCACGCGCGCCTCAAAGAGATGTCAGCAACGACGAGGGGGCCTATTAGGGCCCAAGCCTGCCGGGTCAGCGGGATTGTCCGAAAGGGGTACCGCTGCCCTGGAACATAAAGGGCCAAGGAAGGAACACGGGTGGGTTTTAGTCAGTAAGAGTCTGACACTCCCTTCCGCTCCACCCAGAGCGGAAGGGGTCATTTGATGATTTCCAATCCTGAAAAAAAAAAAAAAAAAAAAAAAAAAAAAGACATAATCTTGATTCTTAATTTTCAGATCATGTGAAGACCATGTAGATTGGTGTCCAAAATTTGACACACACAGATTGAGTGGACCAGTCCAGTCAGTGCACGAATTTGTCAGTAATCGTGCCGCTCAACTCAAAACTTAAGGACCTCAACGATTCGGCGAACAATACCAACGAAAGGACATTTGGGTAGGCCGCATAAATTACTCAAACTGCCAGACCATCATTATAACTAAGAGAAAAAAAAACAATGATCCAATAGAATGGTAATATGGTAGTATAGGCAAGTTTATTTCAGAAGATTTATACACCCATCGTAACATAGGTTCTTTTTTATTGCACCTATAAAAAAGCAAGTTCCATGCACTACACAATAAAAACTACTAATACTTATTCAAAATCAAAATCAAAATATTTTATTTCACATAAACCTACATGGGCACTTATGAAACGTCAGAAGCTAGGTGCACGGTTCCAATTAGTCGTTTCCTATGGAGAAGAGCCGGCAAGAAACGCCACGGTTACTCTTTTAAAAATAATTGGCTTTACAATATTATCAAATAACAGTGATAATAGGTATGGGAGGACATTGTAGGCCTTTCAACAATTACCAGGTACTTAACAAAATAGAAAAGTGCCAACAAATCTACACTCTACTAGGCCTACAACGTTCTCATATTCACAAAATAGAAAATATTCTAAGTTTATAAAAGATTAATGACATGATTGCAATTACAACTACAGTAATATATCTGAATAAATATCATGTCCACAAAAGCCTAGAATGTATTAGAATGGTAGGTACATTAATTTCCAAAAAAACAAACACCTAAGTTAGAATCTATACCTAATTGTATTCCATCGTCCGTACCCAATTATGTACCCATGCCTAAGTATGTACTCGTAGGCACAAAGAACAAAATTTCCAAGTAAATTAATGTTATCAAAACTCCTGCCTGAACTAATTAGGTAATTAATTATTGAATTAGGTTCAAGATATACTGTTACCGCTTTCTTAGTTTAAGTGGTTTTGTATTTACATAAGATTTTGGTTCTCCGTAATGTAGTGATCATTTTACTAGAAATACCGACGTAATGATACTCCTACACGTTCCTTTGAAAACCTATGTTTCAGTTGAGTTACGTAAATTCTTCTTCTTCTTCTCGTGTCGATGGTACTTTGTTATTATATTGTTTGAGCTCAATAGGTGACTAAGTTAATTGCGGCATCAGTGGCGTTCATTAGTCCATCTTTAGTGCAGGTGAACGGGCACTTAGGACACTCCAGCCAGTGGGACATGGTCTGATCAGTAACACCGCACTTGCACTGGGTGTTGAATGGGACAGTAATCCTCCACTTCGACAGATTGTATTTACAGCGGCTTACCTGGGTACGCAATCGATTGAGAGCTTTCCATGTAGGCCACTGCATATCACGCCCGGGCGACAAATGTTCCCGGGGTTTGACGAAGTCGGGGTGGTGGATGTTTGTCTTCCCACAACTTGCTTCTCTTATTGGATGGCAAATACGTAAATCATATGAGGGATTGGCATAGGCTTAGGCATGACAATAGTTATAAATACGTACGTAATAAAACAAAACTTGGATATGTTTGCATTACTTGGGAAGAGACTGGACCGCACGACTCACGGAATGCTAGTTTGGGGTACAGGGAATTTGTATAAATCTATCGCCTAAGATGATGATATTCACCATCATCATCATTTCAGCCAAAAGACGTCCACTACTGAACATAGGCCTCCCCCAATTAGGGCGATTTACCATAATCGCCACGCTTGGCAGGCTTGCTATCGCAGTATGGTGTTAAAATGCATAGAGAACGCTGCTGCTCATTCTCTAGTAAGTCCCTTAGTCGCCTTTTACGACACCCACGGGAGGAAATGGGGTGGTGCTATTATATTCTTTACGTCCGGCATCACACGATACACGATGATAAGATACTTTTATGTAATGTATTACTAGTTTTTTTTAAATACAGTATTCTATTAAAACTTCAAGCATAACATCACGACTTGTCCTCCAGAAGGGTTAGGCAGAGGTGTATCTATAGTAGGTACACCCACATTTCGCCAGTTATGTTTAAGTCCCATGTAATAGGGGCGAGCCTATTGCCACCATCGGGCACAAATTCCAGAATTCGAGCTGCTACTGAGAAATTCCGGATGGAAAAGCCCAATGACACTTTGCCCGACCTGAAAATCGAACCCAGGGCCTCATCATGCTCAGCAGTAGCGCTTGCGACCAAGAACGAGTTAGTCTTCAAGCAGGTAAGTAAAAAAAGATACCTATTTTATAACGTCTTTTTTCACGAAGTTTCCAAAGCTATTTCTCCTACATCTTCTAACGCGATACAAATACTGTAACGTCTAGCTGTTGTCTAGTTTCTTCTTAGATGGCAAATATATCTGCCGAAACGAAAATCTGTCTAAACGGAAACCACCCGTGTTATAACCTGATATCTCTCCACCACCCTTGTTGAGGTAGAGAATGCCTAAGGCATTAAGTCTACCTTTGTAGTTGTATTTATTTATAGTTAATTAAAAACAACACCAATTCCATTAAGTAATATAGAAACAATTATTACGTTGACAATAATTATGTACCATGTGGTGCCGCAATACCATGTGGTGCCGGACGTAAAGAATAGCACCACCCCATTTCCTCCCGTGGGTGTCGTAAAAAGCGACTAAAGGACTTACTAGTGAATGGGCAGCAGAGTTCTCTATGCATTTTTTTAACACCATACTGCGATCGCCAACCCGCCTGCCAAGCGTGGCGATTATAACAAACCCCCCCAATTGGGGGAGGCTTATGTCCAGTAGTGGACGTCTTTCGGCTGAAATGATGAATTAATGAAATGAATAATTATGTTGTTTTTAATTTAAAACTAACATGGAACATTGGACTCCTTTGCATACTTTTTTCTCTCACAGAACACCAGACATATGTAATACGCATAATTTTACTCCATTCGTCCGTAAACATCACATTCAGGGTTGGCAGTCAGAAGGTTATTAGCATCTTTTATTGTGTAAACCTAAATAAACACATGGTTATGCAAACTTACTGTAACAATACAGAAGTTAGTTTCGCAGAGCATTCACCGTTTATTTTTACACAAAGTTATACGAAATCCAAGTGAGAATTATCTGCAGTTGGGCCCCTGTAGTCTCATTTGGTCATTATGCAATATCTCGCGGTCGGCGGGGCCCGGGGCCCAGCGCCCGCGCTGCATACACTATTCATTACATGGGCCCGTCCTAATGAGACAATGTATTCCAAGTTTGTGTTTCCGCGGCACAGGACTTAGCTTTGCTGAGGTTTACCTAGTTGTTATTCCAATCGTGTGTTTACTGTGCCACCTGTATAGGTATACCTAATTATAATGTGTGAGGAATGCGACACAAATCTTCTCTGAATTCGTTATGTAACAAGGGTTGGGTAAGTGGAAGATTTAAGGAGGAAAAACTTGCTGTTTTTGGTATGTGGGCTGGTCAATGAATTAAACAGTAGGTGCAATAATTATAACGCTGTTTTATTTGCTCTGTTGTTATTATCCAATACCCTAATTGCGTAATTCGCTTGACTCGGTGGAACGCAGGGCTAAGAGGCTCATTGGCGACGTAAAACTGGTGGATGCCAAGCTTTACAGCTTGGCTCATCGCCGCAAGGTTGCCTGCTTGTCGGTCTTCTACAGATTGTACTTCGGCGAGTGTGCCTATGAACTCCACGACCTCATTCCACCGGCCCCCTCCTACCATCGGACATCTAGACGCACTGCAAGTTACCACCCCTACCTAGTTGATATTCCACCAACGCGTACTAAGCGTTTTCAAACGTCTTTTATAATGCGCACAGCAAAGGAGTGGAACTCTCTGCCTGCGTCTGTGTTTCCGAACGCATACAACCCTAATCTATTCAAAGTGAGAGTGAACAGGCTGCTTCTGGGTAAGCTCACTCCATCGTAGACTTTGTCTCTGTCATCTAGACCTAGACTAGAGTCAAGAGCAAACCCATAGTGAAATAAAAAAATAAAAATTCTGTATGAAACACAATCTGAATGATTTTGAAGGTTATTGCTAATCCATTGCCCATTCAAAATTCGAGTTACCAATCATTTCATTAAACTGGGTTCTTGCTTAGAGTTGGTTGGTTGGGTTGGTTGGTTGGGTAGTAGTGGTTGGTTGGTTGGTGGTAAGTTGGTTATTTGAAAATATTATTGTAAAGAACAATTATTTTTAAAAGAGTAACCGTGGTTTTCTTGCCAGTTCTTCTCCATAGGAAACCAACAATTAAGTTGGAACCGTGCACCTAGCTTCTGGCTTTCATAAGTGCCCATGTAGGTTTATATGAAATAAAATATTTTGTTTTGATTTGATTTGATTTGAGTCATGTGGATTTTCTGCCACATAAAACAAAATAATTTTAAGTCGACCATATTTTAAACTTTGCGGAAAACACATGAATAAAACCTAACCAATCCTTTTCACATAAATTCAATCCAACCCGACAGATTCAAGCTACGAACAAGTACAGTTTAACCTAAATCCTGTGAGACCAAACTTATGCTCTAATGCACCAGTGTACCAGTGTCCTGCAAAATATATGGGGCAAGAGACGACCGCAACTCGGATGGGTCATAATAATCGCAGGGAAACGCGGGGCGAATACCAATATACTTGCAAGTATGCCAAGTACTATCGCTACTTAGATAAAACAGGAAATTGGGACGCCAATAAATAATTCAGAATTTGACTAATGAATGCTTAAGCCATTAGTGGAAATTCGCTGTTTAATTTTTCCTGTAAAGTAGACATTTTTATGAATAAATTGAATTGGAATTTGAGTAATTGGGATGATAGGTCATTATTAGGCGTAATTATTGATTAACGACGCGAGTTTGTGAGATGATTCTTCCGGGAGAACAAGTTCAAAACACAACCTAAATACGTATTATCTTTCCTTGGTTCTGACTTTTTATTTCTATCTAATCAAAAGCAAATAAAAATTAATATACATGTAAATATTTCCATTTCGTATCAATGTTAAAATTTATTTATTTATTTTAGTGCATGGAGGACTTACAGCTAATCAAAACAGAAAAAAAGGAAACCATAGTCTACAGAAAGCCAAATACAAATCCTCACGTATAGACTTATAATAATAAGTTATGGTGTAAGCAAAAAACAAAAAAAAAAAACACATTATCTTAATTAAAGTAAAAATAGATATAAGTTTTTAAACTGTCATGGTCACTAATATTATTATTAAAATAAACGGGATATTTACCATGTTTATTAATTGTTTTGAGTTCCCGATATTTCGGCGCTGTTGTAGCGGTACTGAGTGCAAAAAACGAACAAGAAAGAAGGTAGACCGTTTTGTCTGCTCATAAACACCCACCCGCAGTGACTTCAGTTTATCCGTGATCATGGTGCTTGCAACAGCGCCGAAATATCGGGAACTCAAAACAATTAATAAACATGGTAAATATCCCGTTTATTTTAATAATAATAAGAATAAATACTTGGCTTGCAATTATATGACTGAGTCAATAGAGAAAATAATAAAAATCAAGTAATATAATATAACCTACCACTAACGCCACTCATTTAAAAAAATATTATCTCGTGACTGAGAAGGAATTATGAAAAACGCGGCCACATTCCTCTATATCGTATTTTGTTGCTTCGTATCTCAATATGAAACTTTATATTGTATAACAGTCTCAATAACTTATTTTTGTTTTAATGTTCTGATTGATTTTTGTTATTTAAAATTTATTATAATTGCTCTTTAATTACCTAATTTATGGTTATTATAAGAGAATGTTTTAATTAATAATATTTCTTAACATTTGCACGTCACATCATCGGCAAACATGTCTGTACCTAATAATGTTGTTACCATCTTGCATGCATGTACGAGTATTTTCCTGTATTTATGACACATGTTTAAGCAAATAAATATTATCTTATCTTATCTATAAAAGGAATTAGAAAATTCTAGACACACTTACCAAGGTTCTTTATTGAGCCGTTTTTCATAATTCCTTCTCAGTCACGAGATAATATTTTTGTACAGGAGTGGTGCTAGTGGACCGTTGTACACGCTCTTAACTTCTGGGCCGAATTCACACAAATTGTGAATGGATAAAATTCATGTGCCTTGCATATATCATTAAATGAATAAAAAATTCTTAAAATAATTAACAAAACATAAACAATGCAAACAAAATTTTAAATAAAAACACCATTTAATTTGCTTTTAAGATGTTTTATTAAGTAGGAAACAAGATGAAAAAGGTAACTGTTCTGTAAAAGAAGCACATTATTCGAAATGAAATATTAATATTTAAAAGGTTCGTTCATATTTTTACCCTTCTTTTTCCTTCGCCCAGATTTCCTAAGATTAATTAAAAATCCTGCCAAGCGCGAGTTTGCCTCGAGTACTAAAGGTCAGTACGCCATTTTAAGTTTTTTTAAAGCTTATGTACATATTGACCTCTGACCTTTTTGCCTACTTAATGTAACTATAGTTACGTAAATACCTCCATAATGGGTGTTGTTTAACGAACGAAAAAAGGAAATCTATTTTGAGGCGCTATAATGCCTGTTCAATTTTTTATTATTATTTGTAATACTTAATGAAGAACAATTATACCTCGTTGTTTATGTTATCTAAACAAATAAATAAAATTGCTGTGTCGGTTTGTAATGTCAAAATAACAGCTTTTTACTATACTCCATTTATTGTAACATTAGACAAATAACTGTTCTCACGTTTTCGTTGTTTCGATGTAAACGTTTAATAAACTCCGTTATTTCACGATTTCGATGTAAACGTTTAATAAACTCCGTTATTTAACGATAAACATATTACAAAGCACTATAATCTATTTACCATTTACATTAAAAAAATAACTCTAACGTGCAGTAATTTCAACAATATTACACAATAACTGTCGTTATTTAGCCGTTATTTGTCTAATGCTATATAAATGGAGTATAGCCAATGTGTTCGTTTCTGTTTCTATCTAAAGTAAGTTTGAATAAAAGGAACGTCTAAAGAATGGGGAACAACGTGAAGTTATGGTAATGTGGCATTCATTTTTACTCCATTTACTATATAATAAAATGGAGTATACATGCATATTATGAAAGTATATACGGTACTTATAACCAAAAATCTTTTTTTTCTTTCTGTCTGTCTATCTGTCCGTCTATTTGTTCCAGCAAATCACCAAAACGGCTGGACCGATTTTGACGGAACTTTCGCTGGCAGATAGATGTTATAAGGAGTAACTTAGGCTACTTTTATTTTATAAATATATCCACGCGGATGAAGCCGCGGGCAGCAGAAGTCTCTTATAAAATAATGTTTTTTTTTTTTTGTTTTTTTTATTGTTGTTTGTTCAAGCTTTGCTGCAATGGTTACTTTATACATATAATCTTATAACACGTGCTATAAGTCAACCATTTATGACGAGGATCGGAACTGTTTCTCCTAAACACATTTTTTTTTTTTTTTTTTCTATTTTGTAACCTATCTAGGAAGACAGTAGGTACGGCACCCACTAACTAGATTTTTTAGAAACTTTATGCTTGTGCTTTATATTATATGTTACCTTGCCAAAATTGGGTAAAATATAATGCTAGTTTTATTTAACTAATGTTTTGTGGTCAAAAAGCCATGTCTAGTCTTAAAATTCAATAGTCTTTTATTTTGTAATTTTCTTAGGCATCGGTTAACGATACTAAGGCCTGTGTTCACCAACATTTAAATCAACTGTTTAGATATTTAATCAGTTGTTTACTCAAAATTTCATAGGAAATTTGACATAAACCAACTGTTTAAATACCTAACCGGTGGTTTGAATGTTGGTGAACACAGGCCTTAGACGTATATAAAACACCGAATAAAGGATTTTAGGTACAGCATAAACAGGCAGACACGAGCATACTCTCCGAGGTTTCCACATTTTCAATTTTAGGAGAGAATTCTAAAGAACTTCCGTGAGTAATTTCCTGGACATTTGCTTTTCTCAGATAGAAAAGGAAATTTATTCTATATTGCTTGCAGTTTTTCGCATATCTATAGTTTATAAGTTAGTTTATAAATCTTGTGATGTCGTGATTAAGGCCTTCTTGCTGGTTAAGGCCTCGCCTCTCATGCATGAGGTTGTGAGTTCAAATCCGGGCAAGTACCAATGCGACTTTTTCAATTCATTTGTGCTTTCTGAGTTTATCTTGGACATTATTGACATCGGTGAAGGAAAAACATCGTGAGGAAACCTGGTCTTATCTACATCTACACTATCTACACTAATATTATAAAGAGGAAAGATTTGTACCTATTTTTGTATGTTTGTATGTTTGTAATGAATAGGCTCAAAAAGTACTGGGCCGATTTAAAAAATTCTTTCACCAATAGAATGCTACATTCTTCCAATTTGACATAGGCTACATTTCATTTTGAAAAAAATTAGGGATCCTTGGTAAAATTTGAACAATGTAACCGAAGGTGTAGAAAAATGAGTCTTAAAATGATAATTGTCTACCCCGTGCGAAGCCGGGACGGGCTACTAGTAGTTAATATAAGTCTGAAATCGCCAACCCGTCTTGAGCAAGCGTGGTGATCAATGCTCATGCCTTCTCTGTATGAGAAGAGGCCTTTGCCCAGCAGTGGGACCCTTATAGGCTGGTATTATTATAAATCTTAAGCAAAACTTGAAGTACAAAACGTACGCGACGCAAAACCTACCCAAACTTAATTTGAGAAATACTTAATTGAATATAGTCTACGCCTATTTATATCATGTAACTTATGTGATCAAATTATTTTTGTACTGATTAGTATTAAGCTGCTTTCAGACTACGCTATAATATAATAGCATATAGTATATAGCTCATAGCACAACAATATCGCGCACCATACATTATTATGGATACGTTCACACTGTACTGTACTATATATTATTGGAATGTTGGTTGGTTGGCCTGGACAGGTATGGCCTGCGCCTGATGACGGGGACCATCACGGGACACTGCTCGCTAAACAAACATTTCTACACAATAGGGATAACGGACAGCCCTCTGTGCAGAGCCTGCATGGAGGCGGATGAGACCGTTGCGCATGTGCTCTTCGAATGCACAGGCGTCACCCAGATCAGAACAGAAACCCTCGGGGAAACCAGATCCTTTACCGATGTTCTGAACAGACCAGGAGACGTGATTAGCTTCTGGAAGGAGGTGGGCTGGTTGGAATAACCACCGACGGCCGCCATGGCCCACGCACAATGGTCCATCTTAAGGACTAAGTGCGGAAACCAAACCCTCTAACATAGAACATTATAGCGTAGTCTGAAAGCAGCTTTAGACTTATTAAGTACATTAGTTTGTCTTGTACTACAGATCGGGTAGATATATTTGGCCAAACAAATTGATTTGTAGTTTATCACGAGACTTTGTAAAGCAATTTAGGCCAGTAGAAAATTTGATATTCAATAGCTGCGCTACTAGTAAATCAGCTAATTATATCGTGATTCGTGTTATGCGGACTTTATCAATGAACGCTATATCGAAGGTTAGTTAGCGCGGGAGGCGACGGTCTAATTAGAGAGGCGGCATCCGAACGCGGGTGACACCTAGCGAGCGATTATCGACCCCGCACTATTTATCAACATTGTGTATAATCAAACTCGTAATAGTGAGGTAGACTACTTAGTTACATTCTCTGAACTGACCTTATCTGTCGCTGTGGTAGACCCGTATGCTCGTACACTGCATTTTTGCCTTATCAGCCAGACATGGCGTGATGTGAGACCACCAGCTTAGCTGTAAGTTCTATGTATGTATTAGGTTAGATAGAATAGTTAGTCTTACATCAAATTCTGTAAGCTCGGGTCGTTCCAATAAACTCTTGGTATAACGGGCCCTTACGTTTTATTTTGCCATCGCTCCGCTCCCGAAATCTACTTTTTTTTTCTTTTGTCCTTTATGTAGATTATTAAAAAATATTGGACAATTATTTTTTCTTTTTTTACGTAATCAAAAACTGTGTGCGTCACTGTGTGCTACATTGTATACGTAATTTGTTAGAATTATGACAAAACAAGCCCCCACTTCCCTACTTTAATGTGTTTTATCTAAGTCATTTTTAGGGTTCCGTAGTCAACAGGGTACCCTTATAGTTTCGCCATGTCCGTCCGTCCGTCCGTCTGTCCGCCTGTCCGTCCCCAGCTTAGCTCAGAGACTCTTAGTACTAGAAAGCTATAAGTTGACATGGATATACGAGTATATATTAATAGTCACACAGTCGACAAAGTGGTAAAATAAAATCATGGAAAAAAAAATTATTTAGGGTACATGTAAAGTAGGTATGTTTTTTTTTTTCGCCTACCTTTTGGTTTGCGGTATTGTTGGATGGGTCTTTCAAAAATATTGCGGATTTGTGAAAACAATTTTTCGATTAAGGGATCCGTTTCTGAAATATTAGGCTTTTTTTGGCTTTGGCTTTGGCTTTAGGCACTGTAATTTAATTACCATTTACATTAAAAAATAACTAAAGTGCAGTCATTTCAACAATATTACACAATAACTGTCGTTATTTAGCCGTTATTTGTTTTATACTATAGTAAATAGAGTATAAGTGAAGTTCCAATTAACTGGGAAGAATTTTCGTCAATGTAGTAAAGCAATTAGGAGGTTAGGAAATTTCCTACTTGAAAGCGTGAAGTGTATTGTGAATTTAATCAACGAAAGAATCGACTTTTCTAAGGTTTACCAATAAAACATAGATTTATAATCTGCAAATTGAGCATAAACAATAACCATGAAGTGTATATAATAAAAAAGTTTTAAAAAATTGGCAGTCATAAGAACTGCCGACAGAAGTGAAAACACAAAACTTTGGAATAACTATTCTTTTATACATATATAGCTCATGAAAAGCGTTCGGTGACAATGACGCGAGTTCCATGATTTTTGTTCACCCAAAAAGTACACATACATACACAGTATACATATAGCTCATGGAAAGCGTTCTGTTATACGAGGTCACGAAAATCTCTTTTTAAAAAAACACTTTTTACACACTAGAATAAAAGGTTTTATTTATAGTTTGACCTTGATACACTTATTGATTTTAACATTAAAATAGGAACTGGCAGACACAACGATACACGGGGATGGTAGAGGTTCAGCGATCAGGACGAGACTGAGGTGCCCGCGGTAGCGGGGAGGCAGTGATGCCTTTAGATGATGACATGACAATTTCTAGGAAATCTATGTAATCAATTATTATTGATCATTAAGGCTTTTCCTTAGCATTGGGAAAGTATAACAGCCCCCCGATTTAGAGTAAACTACACCTTTTAAAGTGAAGTTTATGTTTAAGTTAATAAATATTATGAGTCAGCGGATTCGAAGAGAGGGTCCTGCGTTAATGTTTTGGAGTTCAGTGTCATCTAACTCAGGGTCATTATTTTCAGAAGTTTTATCTTTCTTAAATTTCATTATTTTCTTGTGTATGCCAGTTTTATACACCTTATAAATAATAAAGCACATAATAAACATTATAATTACAATTGTAATACTTGAATAGTATTTTTGATATAAAACAATATGTGGTTTTTCAATTATATTGTTAAGGCCTTTCAAGATTTCAGGATTATCATAAGCTAAGGAATCTAAGTTAACATTCTTAAGATTAACTACAGGTAAGTTTGATACAATGTTATTATAAGCTACAATATTACAACATGAATCATTTAAAATATTAAAATTAGATGCAATAGTTTTCAACTGAATTTTATGATTTTCATGCGAGGTTAAACGAGTGTCCTTGCAGTATGCAATACATTTAGGAGGTAAGTACAATACACCGTTTCCACTAAAATCTATTTCAGTAGATTGAGAGTTATTACATTCAATACTTATTTTAGTTTTTTCTGACATTACATATAACCATCTACTATAGCGTAGTGGCTGCCATATGCTAACGTGACCATGAATAAATTTGGTTTCACAAATCGAAGGGATTGAGGTAAGTACTTTTGTAATAATTTCTGTTTCACAGGAAGGCGTCGCAGAGGAGGAGTATAATATTGATGTTTCACAAAGGTAATAATCATTATTGATTATTTTACAATAATTCAAGTTATCTAACTTACAGTAAATTGACCTATCTCTGCTGATGCCAATATATTTGGAGGATGGAATGATGGTCGAATATGACTTTGGATTATCTTTATTATGAGGAACCGGTGAAGGTAAGTTATGATATACATTTAAGTATATAGGGTTAATAAGAGGGATTTTTACTGTAAACACTACCTTTTCTTTATTGAAGTAGCTAGATATTTCTGATATATTTAAAATAATATGCATGTTATCGAGATTTAAAGGAACTGGGAGTTGTTTAGATTCTGGTAAGAATCTGTAATTATCGACTAATTCTGTATAGAGTTCTTTAGGTGTTAGAATAGTGGGGTACAGAACATTAGATTTGCTGAACATAATAGAGTTAATTATGTCTTCAACTTTGAAGGATAAGGCTAGGAGACTATTTTCTATCATGGAAGTTAATTCTAACATGCGAGACCTAATACCTAATTCTTGTGAAACGTAAGTAAGATTTAGAATATCTTGAGACAACTCATCCATTGCATTTTTCAGATGGTCCTCATTTATTTTTATTGTATACAGAGTTTCATTGAAAGATTTAAGAGAAGAAGTGGTGACTAATATATTTTCTTTCATGAGAAGGGCTAGTTTCTTTTGATCTGTTTCTACCTCTTTAATGGCATTATCGTATCGGATGGCGTCGTCTTCATCCATTGTGCCAAATATTTTCTTTGATATAGTACCTACGAATCCTAGAAGTGCAGATCTTTTCGACTGGCGAGATGTAAGGTGAAAAATAGCTTCATTGTTATGAGCTATATCATTATAACGGGTGTTCAATGGTTCAAAGAGATTACTACATTCTAAATACTCAAAGACTTTACCATTGTCACATATCTGTTTGGATTTATCGAGAACAAGACGGAGGTTTAGAATATGCGGATTAATAAAAGATACATCATATGGAATAACTATGCTAAGGTGACTATCGATTAAACTTAAAGAACCTAAGGGGTCGAAGTAGATGCCAGGACTATTCGTCAAGGGCGTAATGAACTCCTGACCCAGCGCTGAGTTACTGTAATAAAATATAATTAAAATTAGTATTAAGTACATAACTACGGCTACGTTTCAGATCTAGGAGCTAATTTGACTTCGTCATAGTGATGTGTCACATGACGTCTATTTATGAGTAAGGTCAAGGTGTTTTTACCATTGACTTTTACTACTTTATATGGTCCTTTCCAAATTGGTGAAAGGGCTTTGCGCAGACGTACATGGTTTTTGAGATATACATAATCTCCGACTTTATATTGAACAGGTCGCGAGCGGGCGTCATAATACTGTTTAGATCTTTCCTTAGATCTCTGTATGTTTTCAATGGCTTTTTCACGTGAAAGCTTTAGACAATGATGCAGGGATTTGAGATATTCTGGATATGTAAGATCTGGTTGTAATTCGTAGACGGAATCCGGTATAAAAGGCTTCTGTCCGAAGAGGAGTTCATACGGTGTGAAGTTAGTAGTGGAATGAGTAGAGGTGTTATATGCCAACATAGCAGTATAGACATATTTATGCCAATCAGAATGATTCTCATTGACATAAGACTTAAGGTATTCCTTAAGCGTGGAGTGACTGCGTTCAAGTGCACCTTGAGTTTGAGGATGGTATGGAGAAGACCAGATTTGCTTAATCTTTAGAAATTCGCAGGTTCTTTTGAATAAATCTGCGGTGAAGTTCGTGCCTTGATCAGTCAAAATAGACCTCGGGATGCCGAAAACAGAAATAAAGTGTACTAAACACTCACATGTTTCCTCTGCAGTAGCATTAGTAGTAGGGTAAGCGAGGGAGTATTTAGTGAGGTCGTCCTGTAGTGTGACAATGAATTTCAGCTTAGTAAGGCCAGCTTCTGGAAGGGGACCCACAAGGTCGAGGCTGAGTCGTTCAAATGGTTTAGTGGAAGTGGTAGTTATCTGCATGGGTGATTTATTGATCTGTCTTAGGGCTTTGTTGCTTTGGCACTGAGAGCAATTTCTTACATAGGTTTCAATATCTGTCCGCATATTTTTCCAGAAATACCGTTCTTTTATTCGGTTAAACATTCGTGTGGATCCTAAATGTCCGGCAATAGGAATGTCGTGGTTTTCGCGGAGTATTTTAGGTATCTCAGAGGGTGTAGGGAAAATTATGGTATTATGATAGATATGAATTGAAACTTGAGTTTTGTTAAAAATATAACAGAACATGTTGTATATTTTTGCCCAGATATGTTTGTCGAAAGGATTTTGGAAATCAGTAATGGCTAAATTTAGGTTGGAGTCGGTGGAATTACGTAGTATCTCAGATTGAATATTTTGTATGCTTTTATATATATCTTCATATGAACTGTCATGAAAATGGTATACTTTTGTGAATAAGAAATAAATCGTTCTTCCTTTGTAATCGAATGATATGAATGAAAATAGAGTTCTTTCCTTATCTAGAAGTTCTGTAGTGTTTTCGAGATTACTCAGGATCTCTTCTACATAAGGGTTGGAATCATCAAGATCTATGGAGGTAGGTATGATAATGATTTTGCAATTAGTTTTCAGGATGCTTTCGTTATGTTCTGTGATTTTAGCGTTACTATTAAAGTCTTTGTTACTCATTGTTTTCAGGAATTTGCTGTAGTTATCGTCACGGGAAGGATTTGTTGTGAGATTCGGGGATTCGTTAGCTGTAGTAGGTGTAATAGGATCATCGCTTCCTGGTGGTGAATCGTCATTTTCTAAGAGGTCTACAGACGGTAGTTTACCGTCAAGGTCTAGGGAACCAGGAGGTAGTTGGATATCAAAATCCTCGAGAGTTAGAGGGCTGAATCGAGGTGAGGGATTATCTGTATTTTGGTTAGAGGTGGATGGAATGGGATCACAGTCTGGTGGTTGAATTGGGTTTACAGGATATCTGGATAAGGCGTCAGCAGCGGCATTAAGTTTTCCTTTTTGATAACCGATTTCGTACTCGTATTCCATTAGTTTCAGGCGCCATCTTTGTAATTTGCTACTGGGGTCTTTATGATTAAATAACCACTTTAATGGCCTATGATCAGTAATGATCAGGAATTTACGTCCATAGAGATATGGGCGAAAAGTCTTGCAACCGTATAAAATAGCAAGGAGTTCTTTCTCAGTAGTATTGTAGTTAGATTCGCTCTTGTTGAGGGTCCGAGAGGCATAGGCTATTGGCCTATCCTTACCAACTGGACCTTGACTTAGTACGGCACCGATGGCATAATTAGAGGCATCACACGTTAGGATGAAAGGGGCAGAAAAATCTGGATAAATGAGGATTGGAGCAGAGGTAAGTTTGTGCTTGAGTTCGTCAAAGGCAACTTGTTGTTGGTTTTCCCATAGGAAGGGTACATCCTTTTTTAAAAGCTGAGTTAGAGGTTTTGCAATTTTCGAGAAGTTAGAAACGAAACGACGATAGTAGGATACAAGTCCGAGGAAGGACTTAATATCCTTCGGTGATTTGGGAGTAGGAAATTGGGTTACTGCTTTAATCTTTTCGGGGTTAGGTTTTACACCATCATTAGTTATTTGATGGCCAAGATATGCGACTTCACGTCGGAGGAACTCACACTTGTCAGGTTGTAGTTTTAGATTGTAATCTCGAAGTCTTTGGAATACTGACGAAAGATTATCCATGTGAGAGTTTAAATCGTGGGAGTATACGACTATATCGTCAAGATACACAAAACAGCGTATGCCTTGGAGGCCTGTGAGAGCGGTATTCATCAACCGTTGGAAAGTAGCAGGCGCATTCTTTAAGCCAAATGGCATCCTTGTAAATTGGTAATGACCTTGGGGTACACTAAACGCCGTTTTAGGAGCGTCCTCTTCATTAATCAAAATTTGATGGAACCCTGATGCAAGGTCAAGGGTTGAGAAATATTTACTCTGACCCAGCTGATCTAATATTTCAGATATTTGCGGAATAGGGTAGCTGTCTCCAATAGTGATGTCATTTAGTTTTCGGTAATCAATAACTATACGCCACTTTTGTTGTCCGGATGCATCAATTTTTTTTGGGACAATCCATATTGGCGAAGACCATGGAGACTCTGAATGTTTTATGATTCCTTGATCGAGCATCTGGTCAATTTGTTTGTTGACTTCTTGTTTGTGTATTTCTGGGAACCGATAAGATTTTACATGTATTGGATTTTGAGCGCTCGTCGTTATGTTATGTTTAAGTGCATTTGTGTGAGAAAGTTTGTCACCAGGAATAAAGAATATATCTGAGTATTCAGAGCAAACATCGTGAAGAGCATTTGCTTCTTCAGAATTAAGATGGGAGATTCTAAGAAGGTTTAATACTTCTTGTGTTCGGAGATAAGAGTCGGTTTTTTCGAAATGACAAACTGTATGGGCGTTCACTGGATCAACAGGTTCGATTAAAGGACTTAAAGGAATGAGTGTGATGTCCAAATTCGACTTTAGAGTTATAGGAGTTTCAGAAGTATTGATTATTGATAAATTAATTCTTTTGTTTTCTTTGACTGTGACTAAGCAATTGGCGATCAGTAAATCTTCGTGACAATATTGGTCTAGTACGAGTCCTTCTTTTACCTCAGGGTTGGAGACGGAGCATTCTATGACAGTTTCTGTCCTGGGGGGAATTACATATATAGGCGCATTGAAATGTAATTTTATTTCGTTTTTACCTATTTTCAAAGTTTCACGAGTGTAGTCAATAGTGCAGCCAAAATCGATTAGCATATCGGTGCCAATTATACCATCATAAGGTAAGTGTATTTGGGGTATTATATGGAATCTATGCGTGATACTATTTTCATCATTTATTTTTAGTTTCAGCGGAAAATGGCCCATTGTTGGTGAAGGTTTATCAACAGGGTCAATACCTTTCAAAAATATTATTTCTGTTGTGATATCAACTGGTACTTGTATGGAAGATCGTTTCAGAATGCTTACAGTTGCGCCAGAGTCTACAAGGAGAGATAGGGTAGTGTTAGACACTGGGGTATGGACAAGGATGTGAGGTAAGCGTTTCTTAAATGGACCAATATTAATCTCATAAATTTTCGTTTCGGGAATTGAACGAGGAGCGATTGAGTCTAAAGTGGATTTCGCACATACAGGATAATTTATTCTACATTCAGCGGGGGTAGTGGAAACAGCGGTGCGACTAATTAGCGAGTCCCTATTGTCAGGGGATACAGTGGATGCAGAGGTCACAGTGGATGCAGAGGATACAGCGTTGCGGTTTATTCGCGAGTCCCTATAATTAGGGGATACAGAGGATACAGTGTTGCGATTTATTCGCGAGTCCCTATCATTAGGGGATACAGAGGATACAGTGTTGCGATTTATTCGCGAGTCCCTATAATTAGGGGATACAGAGGATATAATAAGGCGATTTATTCGCGAGTCCCTTTCATAAGGGGATACAGAGGATACAGTGTTGCGATTTATTCGCGAGTCCCTATAATTAGGGGATACAGAGGATATAGTAAGGCGATTTATTCGCGAGTCCCTTTCATAAGGGGATACAGAGGATACAGTGCGGCGATTTATTCGCAAGTCCCTATCGTTAGGGGATACAGAGGATATAGCACTAGTGTCTTTGATATAGAAATGTTTTTGAATTTGAGATTTGGGTCTCACGAGACACCACCGTGAGCCCTTTATTCGTTTAAATCATCATTTGGTTTACGTTGAATATTTTCCATGTAGTCGTTGTCTTCATTGTTATTTACCGCGTGAACTTGGGCTTGATTATTTTGGTAACGTCTTGGTAATAGTCTTTGATTATTTTGGTCTCTGAAGCGATTATTATTGAATTCCCGTTTTCTACATTCCTCAATAGTATGGCCCACGTTTTTACAATAACGGCACACTGGAAGACCTGAAGTAGATGGTCTTTGAATATTTGGCTCGTTTGGAACGCCTTGCTGTGTGAAGTTTCGGTTCTGTTGGAATCGACGCTGAGACCAACGTACTTGATTAGGTGAATTGGTATTGATTGTTGATGGATTACGCTTAGAGGTGGTCTGTAATATTTTTTCTTCGGACACGGCGAAGCCAATGGCTTCATTTAGAGTTTCAGGGTCACGGCATCTGACTACAGTAGACAATTGAGAATTTAAGCCACTGATAAATGTATGCAATGCTAAGTCTTGCATTGCAGCGACACGGCCAGTCAGTTCACCTTTCTTTTTAGTGGGTATAGAAATATTAATTTCGGTTAGTAGTTTAGATAGGCATGTCTCTACGCGTAGTGCGAACTGGTTGACTGTTTCGCTGTTACTTTGACAACAATCTTGGAGATCTGAGAGTAGTGCAGCGTAATGTTTTTTCTCACCAAATTGGTTTTTGAGAAATTCCTCTAGTTGTTGCCAGTTTTCAAATTCTTTAATGGAACACGCACTTTCGGCACGGCCTTCAAGTTGGCTTAAAATATATTTTAATATTGTGTCTTGTTGAAATGGTGACGCAAGGCTTATTGCATTTCTGCAATTGTTTAAAAACGCATTAAGCTTTTCGCGGTTTCCGTCGAATTTGTTAATAAATTTACTTATAAAATTCATGTCGATTTCTTTTGGTTCTTTAGACATGGTACTGGGCTCGTCTTTAGGCATGGAAAGTTAGTCAAAACAAAGATAACGCGCGAGGTACAGAGTTACGATAAGAAAGGAATGTTGCACTGGTCTCGGAGCTGAGTGATTAAATAATACAATGTAACAATTAATTAGCCGAATATTATTAAGTCTAGCACTTAGACGCTCAAAATTGGAACTATGCGATGAAACTTCACTAATCACTGGCACTATTTCACAACACAGAATTTCTTTTTTTTTCGATGTAGAATGAATGTACTTACAGGAACACAGCAACTGCGACGGCAACACGTATCATTTTGTAGACAGGCGAAATCACCCAAGGTGAGTGATAGATAGTCGGGGCACACCCCGTTACACCAACACGGCACGTGAGGGCCCAATAAGACCAGCAGGATACAGCGGCACTGAGCGGAAAGACCCAGCGACAGGATACAGAGGTAAGATTGAATTTTTGCACTTTTCACTATCACAATCACAAGTAAGTATGGTTTTCTTTTATTAGTTTTCACTGAATTGAGGCGATCCGAGGATTATTAAAATCCCTTAAGCTGCCACCAATGTTATACGAGGTCACGAAAATCTCTTTTTAAAAAAACACTTTTTACACACTAGAATAAAAGGTTTTATTTATAGTTTGACCTTGATACACTTATTGATTTTAACATTAAAATAGGAACTGGCAGACACAACGATACACGGGGATGGTAGAGGTTCAGCGATCAGGACGAGACTGAGGTGCCCGCGGTAGCGGGGAGGCAGTGATGCCTTTAGATGATGACATGACAATTTCTAGGAAATCTATGTAATCAATTATTATTGATCATTAAGGCTTTTCCTTAGCATTGGGAAAGTATAACAGTTCGGTGACGATCGCGAATCTATAAGTTTTGTCCCTACCAAAAAGTGCTCAACGCGCCTAAAAGAGTTTTCATTTGAAAAACAATCGGGTTTTTTGCCACCGCCTTCCGAAATTAAAGTTATTTTTCACTATGTAGTGTAATATTTTTTTTTTGTGATATATAATAATTTTAAAAAAAACAATCGTTGTTTAGTTATGGTACCTACCTCGCACCAATCCGTATACCACAACTGGCTATGGAAACAACAGCGACAGGAACTATTATAATCAAGATACACAAAGTTCATTAAATACGTTCATATTATCGAAGCTAACTCAAAAACTACCCTAGCAAAATTAATATTATTAATATTTGTATGAAACAGCCGCGCAAGCTTTTTCTACCAAATATAAATAATAATTCAAAATCGGTCCAAAATTGAGGAAAATATCGATAAACATACATCCATACTAATATCCATACTTCCATACTAATATTATAAATGTGAAAGTAACTCTGTCTGTCTGTCTGTCTGTATGTTACGTTTTCATGCCTAAACCGCTGAACCGATCGTCATGAAATTTGGCAGAGATATAGTCTGGGATATGGAGACGGACATAGGCTACTTTTTTTTACGCGATAACCGACATCTACGCGGGCGGAGTCGCGGGCAAAAGCTAGTAAAAAATAAAACAATATACATACAGATGAACATTTATAACCTCCTCCTTTTTTGAAGTCTATTAATAAGACGAATAATTGGAAAAATAACTAGTTAAAAATATATTACAGCATGACCGTTTTTCTTACAAACGGCCATGAGATAGACAGAAACGCGCGTCAAAAATAACATAGCTCTTGTATTTTATAATTCCCCAAAGAAAAGTAATAGCTCGTTTTCATTAAATAATCTCTGAAGGCTCATTAAAATGTATAATAAATTCAAAGAACGCATAATTAGCCCATTAATATTCTTTTAAAAACGTATTAAGAAATTCGAAGAATTATACATTAAATAATTATTACAGATTTCTTATTCTTAAATACTCGACTGGAGACATTATACATACATTTTATAAACAGTTTTATTTAGAATACAGCTCTAATATTTTTTAATTGGTTTTTTTATTGCCCTAGAAACAGCCTTAAAATCACAACGTCTAAACATCACGGGCTTAATTAAAACAACCAGGCGAACATTCCCAGCAGTTGGTTGGCCTCAATATCGGCAGATATCACAGAAGTCTCATTGACATACAGACTAATAACATCGTACACTTGGCAAACAATGAAGCCGAGACACGATGACAAACAATTAGGCCCAATCATAATACCTATACTCCATTACGAGTACTATAGCATTAGACAAATAACGGCTAAATAACGACAGTTATTGTGTAATATTGTTGAAATTACTGCACGTTAGAGTTATTTTTTTAATGCAAATGGTAAATAGATTACAGTGCTTCGTATTTATCGTGAATTAACGGAGTTTATTAAACGTTTACATCGAAATAACGAAAGGGTGAGAACAGTTATTTGTCTAATGTTATAATAAATGTAGTATAGGCCACCCCAAAATAGTTTAGTACCTACTAAACATTGCCGATGTCAACGTGTGGGTTTTTCCATAAGGAATAAAACCAGCCCGGAGTTTGGATTTGTGTTCAGTTGATAGCAATCATTTTATGTTTTTTTTTTATTTTTTTTTTTCAATTTGTAGTGACTAAAATTGAAAAGAGTATGCTTAGATGGTTTGGTCATGTTGAGAGGATGAATGAAAGGCGACTTACAAGGCAGATGAGAGTGGAAACGCCGGGAGGGGACGCCATAACATAACATATAGTGACCTAATTGGTGAATGTAAACGAAGCAAAATGAGTTTGTATGGAGCGTAGCAGGTGCCGCTCTATAGTTTCTGCCTACCCCCATGGGAGAAAGGCGTGTGTTTATATATGATAGCAATCGACCCCTATTCTCTAATCTTCTTCGTCTTTCCCTCATTGCTGAGGATCGCGACCACATACGACGCGTCTCCAAGTTATGCGGTATTCTGTAGTGTGGACCGCTCGGTAAATGCTGCCTCCATCAACTCTCTTGATCGCGTCTGACCATCTTGCCGGTACTCTGCCTTGAGCGCGTTTTCGTTCCACCCGGCCCAGTCCTTTATGATTATGCTGACTAGAAATCAAAACGTCTAAGCCAAGTATTGCCTAAACCTTATATTGACTAGGAAGCACAATGCCTACCTTGCAATATGTCTATTATTTTAGGAGAATTAAGGGAGTACCGTTTCTGGTCACAGTTCTAACCCAACCTACAGTTCAGAGGCCCTAGTGTGAGTTTATTTTAACCATCTCGACTACTTAGAAATTATTGCATTTTAGGCATTTTGCTTGTTAAACATTTTGATCTCTAGGCGATTTACAGCTTAGGCAAAAAAAAAAAATTTAAGGGGGGCTCCCATACAACGGACATGATTTTTTTGCCGTTTTTTTTTGCTCCGCCCGCGTGGATGTCGGTTATCGCGTAAAAAAGTAGCCTATGTCCTTCTCTATATCCGAGGCTATATTCCTGCCAAATTTCATGTCGATCGGTTCAGCGGTTTAGGCGTGAAAACGTAACATATAGACAGACAGACAGACAGAGTTACTTTCACATTTATAATATTAGTAAGGATTTGTATGGATGGTACGGAACCATTCGTGCGCGAGTCCGACTCGCACTTGGCCGGTTTTTTGTTTTTTGAACGCGCTAATCTGAAATAACTGCGAGTTGGATTTGAAAAAATCTTTTTGCATTTTACAGCCCAGTTCTTCAGGAAGAATAACATTCCTATTAACTAGGACACAATATTTTTTAAATGAAAGTTTATGCGAAAATGAAGTAAAACCACGGGCAGGCAATGTGTTGCGACGGGGTGGGTCGGGGGAACAAGAAATTTAACGCGGACGAAGTCGCGGGCAGAAGCTAGTATTAAATAAAAGAGCATTCATTACCTTTCCTCTCAACTGTAATTATTTTATGTAGGTATATACGTGTTTTTTGTTTTTTTTTTTTCATATCCCATAACTCTAGGGTAAAAATAATACAAAAAGTCCTAGAATATGTGGTCCAAAAATGCATAGTTTCGAAGATAATTATCATCAATCATATTAATTTAAGTCAAAAATTGTCGCCCGTATGACAAATTGTTACTTTTGCGACTTTGCCAAAGTGATGAAACTGTGACCCTCGATGTATGTAGGTATCTAAGTTTCATTGATAAATACGAGTAATTCATTTTCATTCAAACCAATCATTAATATTTAAAGCTAAGAAAATGCGACGTTGTCATATTACACGTAAGGGTGTTTTACATTAATAATCGTGAGGTTTTCGAATTATTTTGTATGAAAAATGAAAACCAAAAAAAAAATTACAATTGAAAAATAATTCATATAAATTATTTTTCAATTATCATTTGTTTTATACCCTAGAGTTATGGGATATATAAAAAAAAAACATCTTGTAGTAATCCCACATTTCGCCAAAAAATTAAAACAAAAAAATATATTATTGAAAAATAATTCATATGCCAGTTGATTCTTTGATATGGTCTCATTCATACCCTAGAGTTATGGGATATTAAAAAAAACACCTTGTATATATGTATTTATATATTTGAGCTTTATTTAAGTATATTTAATATTTTAGTTTAAGACTTCGCATATTCATATTTTTCTCTTCTTGTTCTCTCACACTATTGTTTACATTTCTTTTTCATTTCCCCTTTCGCAGGTCTGCTGGAAGAAATTTCTTAAGAAATAAGCAGTATATTTGTACTCAAATTATAATTAAGTCGTAACACTATGTATTTTACTGTTTGGACTTAAATAATAAAATAAATAAATAAAACCGACTTGCATTGAAATTTGACAGGTTAAGGAAGTGTGTCCATTCAGATCAGATATCATCATATTTCCATAAAAAGTCAGAAAGTAGAGAACCAAAGGACGTTGAATTTAATGGGCTTAATCAAAACACAAGGTGAAATAGAGGATGAAGACGAAGGAAAGTTCACCCACCACCAGATGTCAATAAAAACGTGAAGAGAGAGTTACATTTTGTAAGAAAGAGTTACATTTTGTAAGAAAGAGTTACATTTTGTAAGAAAGTGTTACATTTTATAAGAAAGAGTTACATTTTGTAAGAAAGAGTTAAATTTTGTAATGTGCAATCAACGTGCAAGCTATTCTTAATCAATCAACAGACATCGTTTAGAAACCAACTAATTATTCGTAAGACCAGACAAACTATTGTTTGCAGTACGCCATCAGCAGTTGAGCCTTTCAACAATTGAGCTAGTAACAGGTAATCAAAACACAGGTTGAGGTGAATATTAGTCTATTGATGGCGTCGGTCAGAAAGCGTCGCATGCTCCATTGTCTATGTAAGAACGGGCATTCTATTGTTCTCAGTATTTACTAATCTGTGCTCGAATACTCTCTGTTAGCTTGAACAACTGTTACAGATTTCCTATGAATAGTCCCTATTCGATAGCATCTCAATTATCCGAACTCGTTGGCGTATCGTACTCGAAGAAAAGCATTCTGCTTATGATTTGAAATCATATGCTATAAAAGATTATGTCAAGGAATTATGTATTATTTTTGTATATGTACTTCCTTGACATAATCTTTTCATTATTTGACATTATTTACCTACAAATCGAATTCGAATTCTTTATTAGTGGCTTTTGTGGATGATATTTATTCAGATTTGTTACTGTAGTTGTAATTGCAATCATGTCATTTGGTATATAGGTTAATATATATATATATATATATAGATTATTTTCTATTTTGTGAATGTGATAACGTTGTAGGCCTAGTAGAGTGTAGATTTGTTGGCGGTTTTCTATTTTGTTAAGTACCTGGTAATGGTTGAAAGGCCTACACTGTCCTTCCATACCTATTAACAATGTTATTTGATAATATTTTATAGCCAATTATTTTTTAAAGAGTGACCGTGGAGTTTCTTGCCAGCTCTTCTCCACAGGAAATGACTAATTGGAACCGTGCACCTAGCTTCTGACGTTTCATAAGTGCCCATGTGCCCATGTAGGTTTATGTGAAATAAAATATTTTAATTTGATTTGATATGAAAAGCTAGGTATAATGGCAAAGCTGACACAAATTAAAAAACTATAAATCATTCAACTCATCCTATATAATATCAGCTGGACATTAGGCCTCTCCCAAATTGCGCCACAAATGCAAGACGCGACTTTCCGCTTTCCAGATGCAGTCAGTCCCAGCCGCCTTTTAAGGTCATCGCCCCAGCTAGATGTACTAGCTGGGGTAAAGTATAATATTGAAAAAATCTGTAATAAGCCCCTTCCGATGAAGCCCTACTTTTTAGGGTTCCATAGTCAACAAGGAACCCTTATAGTTTCACCATGTCCGTCTGTCTGTCTGCCCGCGTTTTTTTTATTTTAAGGTACCTTTCCTACACGTAAAATGGGGATGTTATTTAATATTCTCGCCTATCCCATGGTTTGGGGTATCTTTGAATAGGCTATCCAAAAATATTACGTGTTTGTGAAATCCATTTTTTGATTCAGGGATTCGTTTGCGTAATACTAAGCTTTAAAATGCTAATTATCTCCCTTCAAAATGGTTGAGCTGAATGGTGCTAATCCATGCGTCATGTTCATGAGCGGGCGCCGTCAGTTGGGACTGGCCATCTCTTAGCTGCCACGGGTTATTTTATTTTATTTTGTTTCTATTTGTTGTACCTACGCTGGATGCTTTTAACGTGTAAGTATTTATTATTTTAATTTTTACATCGTTCTCACTTTTAGTTATAAATGCAACATTATAGATGTAACCGAATACTTTTGTAACAATTTAATTTAAAAGAGTGTCCATGGAGTTTCTTGCCCGTTCTTCTCCATACTCGTAGGTACCTACGCTTTGGAATGGGAATGTAGCTTCATTTTTCTTACTGACCGACTCCTTGACAATTCAAAAGTGCCTGTAAATGGTTTAATTTTTTTTTTTTTTTTTATAAAAAAACGTTGCCCCACACTAGGAATTTCTCCTGTATCGTGGGTGCGGTTACAAACATTAAATTCACATAGACAAACAGCCAGACCCGGAACAACTACTTGTAGGTCATACAAATATTTGTTCCGTGCGGGAATCGAACCCACGACACGCAGCGCAGCAGTCAATCGCTTAACCACTGCGCCAACCGTGTCGTCAAAAAATAATAAAATAATAATAATAATAAATTGAAATAAATGATTTGAGTTTGAGTTTAATATGCTAATCAATTCATCCCATCTACGGAACCCTTAATTGTACGTGGTCCAACACGCACTTGGTCGTTTTTTTTTTTACTACAGGTCACACAATTCAATGAATACAACTCTCGACACTTGTTAAATCATCACAATTGTGTAAAACAATGCTTTTACGTAGTTCCTGTAATTTTACGGTCATACACTTAATTGGATTAAATGAATTCGAGTCCAATCAGCTCGAGTAATCGTAGCTTATGATTGCATGATTTTTAACGTAATTGGTTAACACCAAATGTATGCAAATGTGTTATTTATTTTGTGAATTTGTTAATCTGTAAACACGTGCGTCGTTTGTTGCTTTTCTGAAGGTCAAAATATGATTCAATTATTTTTGGTAGCTGTCACTTCGAGTGAAATTGAAGGCTCCTACAAACAGGCGCGACACGCGATGCGACACATAAACACCGCGTGCCGCGCGACGAGCGGTCTCTTTGCGTCGCGTGTCGCGCCTGTTTGTAGGAGCCTTGACGAGTTATTTAGTTGTTTACATTTAGTAAGTAATGTGTATACGTGTAGGTGTAGTTTATACATATGACTAGCTGACCCGACAGACTTCGTTCTGTCACTACGCTACCCTACCCTACCTACCCTACCTACCCTACCTACCTACCTACCTACCTACCCTACCTACCCTACCTACCTACCTACCTACCCTACCCTACCCTACCCTACCCTACCCTACCCTACCTACCTACCTACCTACCTACCTACCTACCCTACCCTACCCTACCTTACCCTACCTACCTACCTACCTACCTACCCTACCCTACCCTACCCTACCCTACACTACCCTACCTACCTAACTAAAACTTAAAAAAAAAATAGATAGTAGCCGATTCTCAGACCTACTGAATTCATAAAAATCGGTCAAACCGTTTCGGAGCAGTATGGTAACTAACATTGTGACACGAGAATTTTATATATAAGATTAGTGTACTACATCGTCTAGTAATAATTAACACGTTGACGGACGAACGCCTCTCGACGTTGTCTCTGCAATAAAATAATACAACACTACGCCTGTCGACGTCAAAGTTTTGACATGTATAAAATCGGTACGCCTTGTGGCGTTTTATTTTCTATACTAAAACAAGGAAGGGCATTCTGTAGTGTCACCACAGATAGAATTTTAACCTTTTACTGTCATATTGTGACATTAAAAAAAAACATTCTACAAAATTCGATGTTGCGATGTGACACAGTGCCTCTAGGCAATGTATGAAATTTTGTACTGACCTAACACGTTCAACCAATGAGGGAATACTGCACGCGTAGCTTTTTCTAAAATAAAAGTAGCCTAAGTTACTCCACATAACAGCTATCTGCCAGTGAAAGTCCTGTCAAAATCGGTCCAGCCGTTTCGTAGATTAGCCGGAACAAACAGACAGACAGACCAACAGACACAGGCAAAAATTTTAAAAATAGATTTTTGGTATAAGTACCATACATACTTTCATATGCATTTAGTAAAAAGCTGCTATTTTGACATTACAAACAGATACTTCCATTTTATTTATTTGTATAGATGTATAGATGAAACAATTAAGCTATTATTCAAACGGCTTATTCCACTAATCCCCCCTGAGAGAATCCCCCTCAGTAGCGAAAACTGAACACTAATGTAAAAAAAAAACACTTTTAGGGGGATCTATGGAATCAGTATTTATTTTTTTAATTCTAGTTTTCCCCCCTAAGGGAGTTATCAGGGGGGAATTCTAGACATTTTTTATAGATTCGACTTTTCCTCGTAAGGGGGGATTTGTGGATTCAGCCTATTCAAACGTGACGAACTTAACTCAAACTGAAAGAAATGTAAATAAAAATAAACATGTTAATCATCAAAAGCAATTCAGCTTAACTAACAGCGTTGGGCAATTTATAATTAAATTAGATATCGGCATTTACTGCCCAAAACTTGTACAACAATGATAACGCCAAGACCCGTGTAGATGAATGGCTCCCACGCGCTACGCCCGCCGTAGCCCGCCTACGCGCTACGCCGTAGCACACCTACGTGCTACGAGCAGCCGACGAACAATATAATCTTAGAATTCGAAGATGCCGTAATCTCACTTGATACAAAAGCTTCTAAGTACGTAGGTTTATAGGCTTTGTTCCTCTTAACTGCCCTCCATTACGGAATGACGTAAATATCAATATTTTATATACTACTAGCTGACCCGACAGACTTCGTTCTGTCAAAAGCTATAGTATAAACTCCACTACTCTACCCTACCCTACCCTACCTACCCTACCTACCTACCTACCTACCTACCTACCTAACTACCTACCCTACCCTACCCTACCCTACCCTACCCTACCTACCTACCTACCTACCTACCTACCTACCTACCCTACCCTACGCTACCCTACCCTACCTACCTACCTACCCTACCCTACCCTACCTACCTACCCTATCCTACCCTACCCTACCTACCTACCTACCTACCTACCCTACCCTACCCTACCCTACCCTACCCTACCTACCCTACCCTACCCTACCCTACCTACCTACCTACCCTACCCTACCCTATCTACTTACCTACCTACCCTACCCTATTCTACCCTACCCTAATTTTTCATAAAAACCATTAAAAAAAAAAGTTTCTATAAACCTCACGGAGCCCGAGACCTTTCCAACGAATGCAAAACCGTGGAAATCGGTTCGTGCGTTCTGGAGTTATAGCGTCAGGAAGGAAAACCCGACTTATTTTTATATAGTAGATATACTTTGTGTTTAGTTCCGGTTTCTGCAAATGACAATATACTGCAGTCCCTTCTGCCTCCAACTGTTCATAGTACCTAAAGATAGTTTAAATTCTATGTTCTGTTAAAGTTTCTTAAAGTCTCTCTTTTCTAAGTCTCTCTTTTTTAATTCCATGTTCTGTAAAAATTTCTTAAAGTCTCTTTTCTCGTTTCTTAAAGTCTCTCGTTTCTCGTTTCTTAAAGTCTCTCGTTTCTTAAAGTCTCTCGTTTCTTACAGTCTCTCTCTCTCTCTCTCTCTAAGTTAAAGTCTCTCTCTCCCTCTTTAAGTCTATAATAATAATTTGTACTTGAATGTGCTCTGGCGGCTGAGATTATGTCATGCTCACTCAGATGTCTCGCTGATGGTGGCGCGTGTTTTGGATCATTTAGCTCCCTTCAAAATGGTTGAGCTGAATGGTCGTAATCCATGCGTCATGTTCGTGAACGGGCGCCATCAGTTCGGACTGGTCATGTCTTAAGTATTTTATTTTTGAATTGTATTTTTTTTTTTGTTTTCTGTTTCTATTTGTACCTACTCTGGATGCTTTTAACGCGAAGGTTTTTTTTTTTTACATCGTTCTCACTTGTTGTTATAAATTCAACATTTAAGATGTAACTAATATTTTGGTAACAATTTAATTTATTAAAAGAGTGTCCATGGAGTTTCTTGCGTTTTTCTCCGTACCTACTACGCTTTGCAATGGGCAACTAGCTTCATATTTCTTATTGAAAAACTCTTTGACAATTCAAAAGTGCCTGTAAATGGTTTCATAAATACAACCCGTGACCCAAGATAAAAGAGACCTAAAAAACCTAAAGAGCCTCTGGCCAAGATAAAAGGTGGCTTTTATCTTGGCCAGAGGCTAAGCATTGCCATACAACGTGGCAATACCGCCAGTCTCTTGGGTACATTACCAGTCGACAGCGATACGGAGGAATTTTTCGACGCCATATTTTAGTTTATTTTGTTATTAGTTTTATTTAGTTTAATTTATTTTTATTAACTTGATTTAGTTACCACCCAATATTTAATAATAGTTTGAGTTTGTTTTAATTTATAACCTAAAATAAAAATACTTGTAATTTTAGGAACTGAGGAATGGGTCTAAAATTAACATGGCAACCAATCAGGCCCAAATAATATAAGAAATTACCTACTGTCGGTGCAAAGTGGAGAAGAAAAAGTGTCATCAAATCGCAATGTTTTCTAGAAATTACAGCCAAATTAGTAAATCAAGGTGCCAATTTTTCAAACTTTTTTTAAATTATTATTATTCGGAAACCAATTTTTTTTTTTATTGTGTTGTGTGATAGCTGAATATGGTGTATTGACCCCTAAAACGTTGGACCACTATTTACGCTACACCCTGTATATTACCTTGCCATGTAATCTAGTCCTATTTGAACAATAAATCTTTATTATTAATATCTAGTTTTTTATACTTTTACGTATCTCGGCGTTGTGCCGGATTTATGGGATAGTACGGCCCGAAGCCAAGTGTTACCCCTGGAAATTGATTATAC
Organism: Dryobota labecula; assembly: GCA_947523025.1. NCBI lineage: Eukaryota > Metazoa > Arthropoda > Insecta > Lepidoptera > Noctuidae > Dryobota > Dryobota labecula. Next base: position 10,742,549 of record OX383292.1, read on the forward strand.
GAGTATTATGATGAGATGATGGTGTGATCGGATTGTGTGATGGTGAGTGTATCTGTTCATGAGATTGTGTTCGTACGGTTTCTGCTCATGTGTGTAAGGTGACGTTGAATGTTTCGTTGTCATTTTGCAGAAATTTTCTGACAATCCTGCAGGTATTCAAGATTGCTGCTTTCTGGAGAGTCTGATAAGTGTATGGTGGTAAATCGAATGTGTTTAAAGATTGGTGGAGCTGTTTAGGTATTACACCTGTTGTTGACAATACTATCATCATCATCATCATCATTTCAGCCGAAAGACGTCCACTGCTGGACATAGGCCTCCCCGAAAAGGGGGAGATTTGCCATAATCGCCACGCTGTGCAGGCGGGTTGGCGATCGCAGTATGGTGTTAAAAATACATAGAGAACGCTGCTGCCCATTCTCTAGTAAGTCCCTTATTCGCCTTTGACAATACAATATTATTATTCTATTCTACGATGTTTTTTCACACCTTACACAAAGATTTTCTGTTGTACGCATCTCAAAAGTCTTCTGTACTTCCTGTACAGTGTCACGCAGTACGCGTTTGAGGGTGACCGCCGCCACCCACTCGAGCGAACGTGACTCGTTTGATATCTAGATCGTTCTTATGAACCGAAAGAACAAATTATTCACAAGTCTGGTCGAATTAGCTGCAGTATTGGGTATTTCATTTCGTGGATTGTATATGTTATTGGTTTGAAGGTGTATACAGGAAAAGTCTTAAACCAGTGCGCAAATTTTGACAAATTAAACTTAAACGAGTTTTATTAACCACCTATTTCTTATTTTGATACGTCTTAGTACAAAAAAATTAAGTTATCGTTAACGAAAGATGTTTATTTTGAAACTAGTTTATTGGATACACGCCGCGCAACGGCGCGTGCAGTGAAGCGGAACGCAGTTGTAGGGACCTATCAGCTGTGCGCCCGCGCAATTCGCCGATGTAGGTATTTAAGTAGGTTATTTATTTATTTATTTATTTATTTAAACTTCATGTAAAGTTCGTAACCACTACATAAGTCAAACTAAATAATTCTCTACGACTAAATAGTCTAGTCATACTAATTATTATTAGGTGGTATTTGTTAAAATATCTATTAGTTTATTTTGTTTGTATATGTGTATTAGTATCATAAAACTATATAAATTCTCGTAATCTAGAAGTTAGTATTTTAGACACTATTTTTGTACCCTATCACTATATTTTTATATTTAACCCAAAGGTTGACTGGTAGAGAATGCCTTGTGGCATTAAGTCCGCCTATGTATCACTATTGTACATGAAGTTTAAATAAATAAATAAATAGTGGTACATAGGCGGACTTAATGCCACAAGGCATTCTCTACCAGTCAACGTTTGGGTTAAATATAAAAACAGTGATAGGGTACAAAAATAATGTCTAAAATACTAATTTCTTGATTACGAAAATTTATATAGTTTTAATAATACTAATACACATATACAAATAAAATAAACTAATAGATATTTTAACAAATACCACCTAATAATAATTACTATGACTAGACTATTATTTGAGAGTTATTTAGTCTGACTTAAGTAGTAGTTACGAACTTTTAAAAGTAAATTTGTTTTCAGCTTTTTAATGCCAAAAGGTAGCGCGTTCCAGAGCTTTATAGTAGAGATAGCGTAAGAATTTGACATAAAACCGGTACGGTGTGAAGGAATTTGGAGAAGTAGATTCTTGGAAGCTCGTAGGTTACGACTATGAGAACTGCCCAACACTTTGAAATAATTCTTTAGATAATCGGGAGCACATGGATCGAACAACAACGAAGAGACCCCAATTTGAGCAATCGCATTTATAATATACTAGCTGACCCGACAGACTTCGTACTGTCAAAAGCTATAGTATAAACTCCACTACTCTACTCTACCCTACCCTACCTACCTACCTACCTACCTACCTACCTACCTACCTACCTACCTACCTACCTACCTACCTACCTAACTAACTACCTACCCTACCCTACCCTACCCTACCTACCTACCTACCTACCTACCTACCTACCTACCTACCTACCTACCTACCTACCTACCTACCTACCCTACCCTACGCTACCCTATCCTACCTACCTACCTACCCTACCCTACCCTACCTACCTACCCTACCCTACCCTACCCTACCTACCTCCCTACCCTACCCTACCCTACCTACCTACCTACCTACCCTACCCTACCCTACCCTATCTACCTACCTACCTACCCTACCCTACTCTACCCTACCCTACTCTACCCTACCCTACTCTACCCTACCCTACTCTACCCTACCCTAATTTTTCGAAAAACCCATAAAAAAAATAAAAATAACGTAAGAACCATCCTTGGACTTCAACGAACATTAAAAAACACATTTTGCGATTCATTTTTATATTATAGATTTTATATGACGGCACGGTTGGCGCAGTGGTTAAGCGATTGACTGCTGCGCTGCGTGTCGCGGGTTCGATTCCCGCACGTAACAAATATTTGTATGATCTACAAGTAGTTGTTCCGGGTCTGGCTTGTATATGTGAGTTTTAAAGGTTTGTAAACGCACCCACGATACAGGAGAAATTCCTAGTGTGGGGCAACATTAAAAAAAAAAAAGAAAGAAAGAAAAGATATTTAAAAAAAAGCATAGAACAAATAATGGAAATGAATTCTATTACTACTAATATTATTAATAAATAAAAAATAATTATTAATCATTATTAATAATTTTATTATTATTATTATTACTTATACTGATCCACCAAAAAAACAAAAAAAGGGAACATAAATGCACATGCATGCATGCGCTGCTGGAACAGCAGATTTTTTTTTCGTGATTTATTTATTTATTTAATACTTTCAGCACAAAACATGTACAGAGGCGGACTTAATGCCATAGGCATTTTCTACCAGTCAACCTTTGGGTGATGCAGAGACATACAGTAGTAGGTGCAATAGCGAAAATTGAGGAATAAATATTCATTTAAATATACATAAACCTATTACAAACTATAAATTCAATATATAAATCTTATTATATATAAATATAAGCACAAATAAATACACATAAATATGTATACTAAAACAAATAAGACACACAATGGGAAAACATTACCGTTATGATGATACTGCCAGCTTCTTGCGAATATGCTCACGAACTTTTACTTTAAAAGATAATCGGTTGGTTGCCATCCTGATTTCCTGGGGAAGCGCATTCCACAGAGAGATAGACTGTATGAAGAAGGAAGAGTGAATGAAGTCTGTGCGGTGAGTGGGACATTGAAGAAGACGATTGTGAGATGAACGAAGATTTCTATTGTGGTTGGCGCAAATGTACTGAAAGTGGGGGGCTAGGTAACGAGGGGAAGATGGAGAGTCAAGAAATGAAAACAAGGTGGTCAGCGCCCTTTGCTCTCTGCGCTGGCGTATGGGCAACCACTTTAGAAGCGACCGATGCGCAGAGACATGATCATATTTACGCAGGTTGAAAACGAATCGAATGCAGTTATTGAGAAGACGGTCAAGTTTGTCGAGGAGATCTGCATTCAGGTCATAGTAGCACACATCACCATAATCGATGATAGGGAAAATTAAGGACTGCACAAGCATTGTCTTAGTGCTCGCTGGTAATATATTTTTCAATCGGTACAGAGCCCGCAGCGTTCCAGTAACCTTGATTTCAGGTTTGATCCCATAGTAAAAGTTGTTCATAATGATGAGTACAATAATCCCTTATGAGGACTTAAACGAATTAAATTTGATCCTGTATAAAAAAGGAGGGGAAAGAATTAAAGGGCATCAAAAAATTCGCCCGCATCGCTGTCAACAGGAAAAGTACCCAAAAGGCTGGCAGCATTGCCACTGTGACGGTATCAACAACGCCACATAAGAACTACGCATCAAAGACCTGACGTCACAAATCCTGCATCGCGCTATCAGAGTTTACCACGCGACTCAAAATCAAAATCAAAATCAAAATATTTTATTTCACATAAACCTACATGGGCACTTATGAAACGTCAGAAGCTAGGTGCACGGTTCCAATTAGTCGTTTCCTATGGAGAAGAGCCGGCAAGAAACTCCACGGTTACTCTTTTAAAAATAATTGGCTTTACAATATTATCAAATAACAGTGTTTATAGGTATGGGAGGACAGTGTAGGCCTTTCAACAATTACCAGGTACTGAACAAAATAGAAAACCGCCAACAAATCTACACTCTACTAGGCCTACAACGTTCTCACATTCACAAAATATAAAATAATCTAAGTATATATACTAGCATATATACAACATCCCGATATCAACCGTTGGGCAGTTGCCCACCAGACACAATACCATCTAAACCACGTTGTATGGCAATACTGATTCTTTGGCTAAGAAATAGGCCAGCCATCTGGTCACGTGAAGAGTCGACTAACCGCTTGGCTACGTATCGAAAAACTAAGTAGAAACTCGGACCAGTCAGTCCTATTAAAAAATAGAAATTATTTACAGCCAATACAAATATAATTTTAATTAATAACCTCCCATATAAAACACTTCTAATTATACCTGAATCACCGGTAATGTCTGTGGGGTGCTATTGTTCACCGGGCTGCAATGTCTTGTCGGAAGGAAGGCGTACAGGGGTCAGAGATATCATCAATCTTGTCAGATTTACGGCTTCAAAACGCACAGTTTATCTCGGAATCCCGACTGCCGGATTACTACAGCCTCGGCTCATGTATTCATACAAATGTATATTATAAATCTTTGGGGTTTGGTAAAAACAATCACCGAACACGAAAAAAACCTGTTGGTAGGGATTTATTGCTATCGCGGTGAAGCGAAAGTTTGAAATGTAAGTTTTTATTTCAATAGAACGTTGGATATATGATAGCTAATGAAAGTATGGTGGCCGTTAAATACGTCCCTCACCCTACCACACTTATAAATAAAAAATCAATAAAAGATATTTATTTTTATGTCGCATGACTTAACGTCATGAAGTAATGTTCCCCGTTTAAAGGCTCCCACACACTGGTGCGATATCGCGGGCGCGACATGGGTCGCGCTACCTATCGCGCCTGCGATATCGCGCCAGTCTGCACGAGCCTTAAGAAAGAAAGAAAGAAAGAAAAAACGTTTATTTGCGGTAAACATGACGCAATAAAGAACATAAACACAAAAATTAATATGAAAACTATGGGAGAAAAATGCGTCACATCCACGCAAAACGGCTATCGCTCAGCATTATGCTGCGACCCTATGCAAGACAGAGCCCCAGCGCTGGTTTTCAGCGACAGCCGGCGTTGACGTAATGACGTCGTCCGGTGCAGCAAACAATTATTAAGACGCTGTACCAGCACAGCGTACTTAAAGAAAATAAGTATAATTTAATTTAATTTAAAAAAAGATAAAAAAAGAATATAAGAAAAAAAGAAAAAGGAATTGTGTAAGTTTCAATGGTTCGCAAATAACGTTGTATTTGATAAAATCTGGATAATAACCGTGAGCATACACTTACGCAGTTATGTAGATAGATGACTGTAATAATGTAATTGTGTGTATCTTTTTTTTTTCTATCAATCATCATCATTCCAGCCGAAAGACCTCAGAATGGGGGGAAACCCACCCGGTTTGCCATAATCGCCACGCTTGGCAGGCGGGTTGGTAATCGCAGTATGGTGTTAAAAATTGTTGTAAAACCTACTTGCTAAGATACTTTTTTGTTAGGTTTTAAATGTCATTTGTAATGTCGATATAAAGATGTTCGAAGTTTTAAATTCTGTACTCTCAACTAGAAGTTTGAATAGCAACCGTCATACAACGTTTACTGAGTTTTTCATTTCCCTTTTTCACCACAATTACAACAAAAATGCATAGAGAACGATGATGCCCATTCTCTAGTAAGTCCCTTAGTCGCCTTTTACGACACCCACGGGAAGAAATAGGATATCTTTTTTTACTTCTTGCTAATTGAAAAACTGTTTGTTTTCCCGAATTAAATAATTAAAACCGTATCTTGACATCAACAAAAAAAGAAACACATGTCCACATTAAACAATGGGGGTCATAAAGTAGGTCGTTGTGGGCGGCATCGCTTTGTCAGGGGTAACACATGCCATGGAAGCCGCGCATTTTTACCCGACGCGCCATTGGTCAGGATACTAATGAGCAGGGCTTATTACATCCCATTTGTATGGAACGGACAAATAAATGTAAAAGATTGTAATGGTTTGTTGATTTTATTTAAAAGCCCCTGGTGTCCATAGTAAAGGCGATATAAGTGAGAAATTAGGTAATGTGAAGCAGATTAGGGTCTTAGTAGTCATTAGACGGTTCATATTATTAACATTTTCTAGGAAAAAGATTAACCAAACCCAGGCGGGAGATTCCACGAAAAACTTTCAGTTAATCTAGCTTAACGGCACGGTTGGCGCAGTGGTTAAGCGATTGACTGCTGCGCTGCGTGTCGCGGGTTCGATTCCCGCACGGAACAAATATTTGTATGATCTACAAGTAGTAGTTCTGGGTCTGGCTGTTTGTGTATGTGAGTTTAAATGTTTGTAAACGCACCCACGATACAGGAGAAATTCCTAGTGTGGGGCAACGTTTTAAAAAAATAAATAAAAAAGAAAGCTTTTAGTTAGACAAATCTGCCAATATGGTGCCGATTCTCTTGTCACAAATGCCTCTAAACTAGACTAACAATCACCAAAATTTTGTTTATTCCTGTCAACCGACGATTTCCCGTTCTAAAACTGACTAAAGTGACACAATTTAACTATATTTTAGTTTGACAGCACTAAGATGGCACTGAGTTATTAATTTAGTTAAAATGGCAATTTGGTATTCTGAATTTGACGTTTTTCACCTAAAATTTTAATTGTCTAACTAAATCTGACTATTTTTAATCGCGATTAAAAAGGTGTGGAATAAAATTAGTTGTCATGAACTTATAATTCACACCAACACCTCGACTTCAGGTCCAAAAACAGTACTGTATCTTTTTTTTTTCTTTTTTTTTTGCTTATATCTCGAAAATAGTGTGTCCTATCGCAAAAATAATGAAAATTTCGACCGTCTTTATAAAAAAATTAAAATCCCTAACTCAACACGTAGATATTAATTTTTCATATTTTCCATACAAAATATGAAAAAGTCCATTTAAACACTTCGAGGCTGCCCTCCTGTGCCTGTAAAAATAATTCACGGGGTAGGGCAAACGAGTACCACCGGTACCTCGTTGCGAAGAAAAAAGAAAAAAAAAATACCACGTGGAGTCGCGATTGTCAAATTCGATTATAGTTGTGTCAAAATAATTTTTAAATTGAGAGTTTTTTTTTTTTTTTAACTTTGCCCCACACTAAGAATTTCTGCTGTATCGTGGGTGCGTTTACAAAAATTTAAACTCACATACACAAACAGCCAGACCCGGAACAACTAATTTTAGGTCATACAAATATTTGTTCCGTGCGGGAATCGAACCCGCGACACGCAGCGCAACAGTCAATCGCTTAACCACTGCGCCAACCGTGCCGTCCGTCTTTAGGATTATCGTAGCCAAAAGTATGGAATTTTAGTGATAGTTTAGTTTGGTGTACAAGAGAATTGGCACCAATATTAACTAGTATATCTAGTAGTAGTTCTATAACTTTCAGCAAACAGATGAATGTTTGTTCAATTAATAAATAATCATGCACTCGAAGGTGTTTTCTGCCGCGCTAACGAAGAATACAATAACTCGATTTCGATTCGCTGATTCCGATTATATATATAACTCAAAATCGTCCAAAATCGAGTTATTGTATCTTTGTTACCGCGGCAGTTTTCCACGTAGAATATTTCTTCGCTCATTTCCTGTTCCCACAAAATCGTTTGTAATTGCAATCTTCTATTGTACAGAAGACTAGCTTTTGCCAGCATCTTCGCCCGCGTGGATGTCAGTTATCGTGTAAAAAAGTAGCCTACGTCCTTCTAGATATTCCAGGCTATATCTTTACCAAATTTCATGACCATCGGTTTAGCGGTTTAGGCGTGAAAATGTAACTGACAAACAGAGTTACTTTCACATATATAATATCATAGTATGGATTGTTAATTCACAAATTTTAAAATAATAATTGAGGTAAAATTGGTGAGTTTGTACGTTCGGGATATTCTCCGGAACTATTGATCCGATTCAAAATAAGAAATTGAACGTGGACTAATTCGCGGGCAGAAGGTAGTGTAACATAAATCCACGTTTCTGTAGCTAGTTTGACCTTTACTCGCCAAAATATCTTAGAACTATAATGGTCAGCCTTTCTACCTTAACCACGTAAGTCACCCGCAGAAATCTGCTGCTGACAACGCCTGAACTTACATCCGAAAATAACTTGATACTATTATACCTATTCTTTTCATTCACAAAGAAAGCTATAGTAAGCGAAACGTAATAAAAGGAAAATATCACACGTACTGAATCAACAAAACAGATGAACGATATTTTTCATAACAAAGTTGCGAGCCCCTGAAATAAGGATTGAATTTTTGCTCAAACTGAAGCGAGTTTGTTGAAAACTTTGGAAGAACAAGGGATCACCTGCTGTCTGATCAATCAATATCAATCAAGTACCTACTATAATTTGTTTAATGGATTTAGAAACAAAATAAAGTTTAATGCATTATCGTAAATTAATGTCTTAATAATAATAATAATAAACGGGATCGGTCTATCATTACTGACAGGACTATTGTTGCCAATAAGCCTGATATGGTGGTGATAGATCGATTAGCGCGCCGCGCAATGATAGTTGATGTTACCATTCCACATGACGAGAACCTCGTGAAAGCTGAGAAAGAGAAACAAATAAAGTATCTCGACTTAGCACACGAGGTTGTCGACATGTGGAATGTGAGCTCAGCTATCATTGTGCCGATTGTCGTGACGGCCAATGGCCTGATGGCCGAAAGCCTCGATCAACATCTCTCGAGGCTTTCGTTAGACGGTTGGATCAAGGGCCTGATTCAGAAGGCAGTACTCCTTGATACGGCTCGTATTGTGAGGAGGTTCCTGTCTCTGCAGCCCTAACCACCGGTAGCTTGGACCCTGCTCCCGACACCGGCGGACCACTATATTTTATATTTTTAAATGTTAAATATTATTATTTTTTTATGAGAAATATTTAAATATTTATTTTATATGAAAATAAATTGAATAAACGACATAATAATAATGTTTATTTGCCAAAAACAGTGTTTACGATTCTTTATAGTCTATATTAATAGCTAGGTTTACAAAAAATTAATAAGACGCAAAGGAAGCATTTTGCTTATGAACTCCACACTAGGTCAAATCAAATCAAATCAAATCATTTTATTGTGTGCATGGGTTATACAGACAGATGTTAGGTAAATTACAGATCCATTATGTCCTGCCTAATAGGCATACAATAATAAATTATGTCAACATGCAACATATCAAAAATTTCATCGTTCATCACATTAAAAAAAAAAAAAAAACTCATCCTCATAAAACTAGCTACTATTCTTATTCCTTCTCTGTCCATGCTGTAAGATTATGGAACTCGCTTCCGCCTAGCATTCGCGATTTAAAAACTATATCTCTATTCAAAAATCGAGTAAAAGAGCATTACCTTTCCTCTCAACTGTGAGTATTTTATGTATATATTTACAGATATATGTATTTATATTTTTGTAGCTTTATTTAAGTATATGTTACATTTAATATTTTAGTTTAAGACTTCGCATATTCATATCATTCTCTTCATGTTCTCACACACTATTGTCTACATTTCTTTTTCATTTCTCCTTTCGCAGGTCTGCTGGAAGAAATTTCTTAAGAAATAAGCAGTACCTTTGTACTGAAATTATAATTATGTCGTATCTCTATGTATTTAACTGTGTGTACATAAATAATAAAATAAATAAATAAATAAAGCAAATCTTACAAAATAAGAATAAGGTGTATGGTGACAGATTATAGTAGGTACTAATTATTAAGAAAATCTTGGATCGTGTTGTAAGCTTTGTCAATTAAAAAATTACGCAATTTATATTTGAATAGTGGGAGTTCCTTGGTGTTTAAAATGTCCACAGGTATTTTATTGTAAATTTTAGATGCCGATGCTGAGGTTGAGCCTGTCTCGTGGAGTTCATGGGTGGTATTTCCATATAGTGAAAATGCGCATTACATTAATAAGTATGAAAAAGCGTGAATTTTTAGGGTAATTAAAACATTGTCTAGGTTTAAAAATGAAATTAGAACAGTTTAAATGAAACAGTACAAAAAAAAAGAAAGAATAAAACAATAAAGTTGGTTAACAGATTATTATGGCAATGTACACTATGTGTAAGCATGTGTGTGAGTGTTTGTGAGTGACTTCGATCAATAACGATTGATCGAAGGTGAGTGAGATTCTTGTGTGTGTTCTAAGTTTCTAACCTTAAATAACGAAATTAATTGATAGCGTTATTGAGTGTTTCACAGTAACAGTCCAAAGTCCGAATTTGTTAATGGATATTGACAAAAGCCTCGCCCATTATTAAACATTATTGACATGAAGCTTAAAATGCCCATGCATTCCACAACTTTCCTTGACAAATCCTTTACTGTCCAAGCCGCTCGTTTGTGGAATGAATTGCCAGATCCAATAAAATGCGCGCAATCGTTGCCTGTGTTTAAAAGACTCGTGAAGGAACATTACTTGTTGTTGTGATTTTGTTCTCGTTGTTAGCTGTAATAATCTAGTCTTCATTTATTTTATTTGCTTATTTAGTTAGTATGTATGTATCTATGTATCTATATATAGCATATATCTGTGTATCTATTATAGGATATTGTACTGTTACTTATACATTTTTTTTTGCACCAATTACAACCCCATTTTATGTCCAGAAATTCACTGTCCATGCCAAGGTTGCCTGGAAGAGATCGCAATACGCGATAAGGCCGCCCATTATATATTTTATAGTGTATAAGTTTTTCTTTTCTTTTGTAATGTGTAATCTGATGTACAATAAAGTATCCATACTAATATTATAAATGTGAAAGTAACTCTGTCTGTCGGTCAGACTGTCTGTCTGTCTGTCTGTCTGTCTGTCTGTATGTTACGTTTTCACGCCTAAACCGCTGAACCGATCGTCACGAAATTTGGCAGAGATATAGCCTGGTGTATGGAGAAGGATATAGGCTACTTTTTTACGCGATAACTGACATCCACGCGGGCGGAGCCGCAGGCAAAAGCTAGTATATAAATAAATATAAATAAATAATAAGTAATGATTTTACCAAAACTGGCGATTTATTATGGCCGTATTAAATATCTCTGCCTTTCTTCCAGAAAACTCATTGAGAATTATGTAAATAAACTTCCATGGGTACTTAAAAAAGTTCGGAATAGAAATTCAAGGTAAAATTCTTGTTCAATGAACAAAATAATTATCAAAGCACCATGAACCGAGCATTAAATACGGATCCCAAAGCGGATCACGTTGAATTGTTTAAAACCTGAATTGAACCATCAAATTACCGTAATGACATTTAAATTCGAATTCATTTGACGATTTCTATAACCCGCCATTGAAATCGGTCAACCATAATGGTCTTAAACAGCTTGTATAATTTGTGACTTTGTTTATACAGTGACTGGACATTTAACGAATATAAACAGTATATTTTCATAATTATTTTCTACTTCATTTAACTTACACCTCTCATTAAATGATCACATTAATTAGGATGAATCAATTCGAAATAATTTAGCATATACGCGATTTCGTGTTCATATATTATATTGTATTTTAAATAAATAAATTTCAGTATAAACTCAAGCCGATGACCTTATGAAAGCCGCAGGAATCCGCTGGATGCGGGAAGCACAGAACTGGTCGAAGTGGCGGTGCTTGGGGGAGGCCTATGTCCAGTAGTGGACGTCTTTCGGCTGAAATGATGATGATGATAAACTTAAGTTAAAGTTTATACTGAAATGTATTTATTTTAGTGCTGGAGTGTCTAAATTTTAGACACTCAGCATGAACATGACAGGGACTTATAAAATGAGCCCATACATACGTAAACCTTTTGTATAAAATAAAATTTTACACTCGTATTAGCTCGACAACCCCTAGGAATTAATAATTCATTTGTGACAACGCGCGTCGTCGTAAAAGGCAACAAAGTTTCTTTATGAATATTAACGGCACTTACTTGGAACATAAATACGTATTTAAAAAGTAAATAAGGTACTTTAATTAGTTTTTAGGGTTCCGTAGTAAACAAGGAACTCTTATAGTTTTGCCATGTCCGTCTGTCTGTCTGTCTCTGGCTGTCTGTCTGTCCGCGGCTTAGCTCAGAGACTCTTAGTACTAGAAAGCTGTAATTTGGTATGGGTACCTATACATATTAATCACGCCGACAAAGTGGTAAAAAAAAACTTAAGAAAAAAAATCATTCTACCTCCGGTACACGTAAAGTGGGGATGATATTTTTTTTTCTCGTCTATCCCATGGTGTGGGATATCGTTGGATAGGCTCTTTCAAAATATTGCGGGTTTGTAAAAAACATTTTTCGATTGAGGGATCCGTTTGTAATAATAAGCTTTAAAGTGCAAATTTTTGTTAGAGTTACGTTAGTGTGTCCCCCACTGCTAGCTAAATGGTTGTATTTGGATACGTGAAACAATGCACAGCAGTAGTATATTGTATAACGAAGTTAAAAGGAAAGCTATCACAGCTAAGTAGGCTTTCCAAGTTACCGAGTAATAGTCGACCAACTTACATTTGCAGTTGAAAAACATGAACATTAGAACATGTTAACTACAATGTTAAGTTTGTGCTTGGGATAAATTCATCCCAACTACGGAACCCTCTATTGTGCGTGGTGCGACACGCACTTGGCCGGTTTTATTTTGTCTTAATCTCGAGAGGATGCATTTAGTTTATTTTGAACTTGACTCAATAGATATGTAGCGTGAATAAATGCTTAAATAGCAACCATATTGTGGTGAAATATGATAGCAGCTGTGGAAATCTCTTTTATGTCAATCGCTCTGCTACACGATAATTTTCTAAGCTCAGGCAACCCTGAAGCTAAGTAGCAAAATCATTTTTCTCAAACATGCATGGAAATATTGTCATTATTTTCGAAAAAGAACACGCGAAGTATCGAATTTACGGACAATGAAAATCAAATCCAATGCAGGAGCGTTTTTTGAATTTGGAACATTACAACGCTCCAGCAATGTTGTATGAAATGGCGTGCTGGGATTAATAAATACTCTTTGATTGGATCTCTTATCATTTTTAGTATACCAAAGTACGTCTCTTTGCTTAGCACAAATTGCGTTCACGTGGCTGTATAGACATAAATGCGTTTGCCTTTCGGCACAGATGACAAATAGAAAATTCGCGGCAAAGCTGAAAATTCGTTATTTACATACTTAATAAATATAAATTTAGTTAAAATGAATTCCCACGGTTCAGAGAGTGAAATGGAGATTGATTGTACTCCACCAGATTTAAGATCAGAAGCCAAATTGGCAATGGAAAACATGCTTCCAGCGAAGTCAAAAGAAAAATACATGAAAGTATGTCTTATTTCCCTGCATTTTTTTTTTTGTTGAGAAAAGCATTATATATGCCTCGGCGGAAATGGCAATAATAATGTACTATTAAGCATTTGTTTATGATACGGTAGTCTTGAGCAACTATATATCCCAGAGCATTCATGTTAAATTGTCACAAGCTTTACTTATGTGGGTAAAGACGCAAACCCTGAAACAAACTGCTCCAACCAGCTCCAACCAATTTCGTTGTCTCATACCAATATTAAAACTCATGCACGCAAGGCTATAGACACGGCAATATTACGCACGATCTCGCCAAATACACGGTTTAATCTCGCCAGAGCTAAAACAAAGCTACTAGTCTCCCGGGCCTCATATGACATAACGTGACGAATAGGCTCCGGCAGATCCCTTTAATTTAATACCCCTGCACGATCTAACGTTTCGCCGACCGCGGACCAACTAATTCTACAGTGTTGCCATTTCGTAACATAAATCTTTGGGATACACAACCCTTGGTAACGTTTTTGGTGTGTTGATTTCGCTCACGAATATTTCCGGGGTTAATAACTTTATAAGATTAGAGCCTACGTGGATTTGTTAGTTACGAAGTATGTGTGAGAAGATAAATTTAATTAAATATTCCGTAATGCAATTAGTAGATTGAGGCTGTGCCTTTTTATGTTTGAGCCATTTTATTCACGAAAGCTCCTTGACGGCACGTGTCACTGCGAGAATCCAGCAAAAATATTCATGCAGGTTTCGATATTTGAACACGTACGGTACAAAACCCGATGTGAATGTTTTTTCTAGTGTTGCGACGAATCCACTGACGAACGGTGATTCGATTTTTTACTACTCCATGTTGAATATCAATTTGACTAATTAAACAACCTAAATGGCTGCAATAAAGCTAACCTAAACGAAATGTGATCGTTGCTAGCTAAACGTAGGTATCATTACTATTTAATATGTCGGAGAACGGAAGGTTTCTCTCGTTATCATCAGCCATATTTTAACTACTGTGGGCCTACTGTGTGTAGTGTTGGTTATTACGCAATAGAAAAATCGAATTAAACTCAAAAGTCATTTACTCAACCTGAGAACCTTAAGGTTTATATAAGACAGTCCCCCAAAACGCCCATCCCTCCACCACTTCCTAGTGTTTTAGCTGGGAAGAAGAAGTAGTGGAACAAATTCCCCAGCAGCACATCTGTCTGTTCAGTTAGAAGAACTTGATTCTATACAGTAATGGGTATGCAAAATAATTAATGTTGGAACACGACACAACTATACCGAACCCGCAACAGTTCCTAGACGTCTTCACTGCTTGACCGCCACCGATGAACTTCACATGTCAACTGTGCGGCGATCACTTGCCACCGGTCGAACGTTATCTTGTAGACTCTGCCATGCGCCGCTAAACAGCACTTGCGTCCCGATTAGTCAACAATCGATGGCGCGAATTCCAATAACTCCATCGTACGCCACTAGATGGCACTGGTGTACCGGATACAAAACGTCTCCGACAAAAATAATTACTTTCGCTAATATGTAGAAGAAGAGGGGCTTGTGGCTAAGTAATACCAGCCACATGGGTCGATCGATCAGGTTAAGCTATGCTTACCGCGGTTGGTCCGTGGATAGGTGACCACCTATACATATCAAGACCCCTCCAAGCTTCGGAAAGAACGTTAACTCCCGTCCCGTCCCGGCTGTCATTTGTAGATCTTTGACAGTACGGGTCATCAGAAGCCTGGAATCTAACAACCAGTCTTACCAAGTAGTATCGTGTTACCCAGTAACTGGGTTGTGGAGGTCAGATAGGCAGTCGCTCCATGTAAAATACAGGTATTCAGCTGCATCTGCTTAGACTAGAAGCTGACCCCAACATAGTTGTGAAAAGGCAGATGATGACTATCGCAAACATGTACCAAATACCAATTAACAAGATTATTATAAAATTTACTTCAAATGAACAGTAATGTGATGCGTATCACATTATTATTCATTCTCATTACCCATTAGAAACGTCTCTTTGCTTACTTAGTGAGAACGGATTGCAAACTTCAGTCGTACATAATATATTAAAGTTCAATATACTTTGACTAAAAGATGATTTCCACCAAACGGCTCGCACCGCATCGGATCGGAAAGGATACGAACGGATGCGGTGACAACCGACCGCGTCCGGCAGGATGTCGACGCATACGATCAGCTCCTTACCGTCGCTTGCGAACATTATCTGTTTCTGCGCCTAGTCAAATAGTTTCAATAAATTTCGTTTTTGAAAATGATTAAAGGTGGCGTAGTATTGTTGGCTATTGCATTAGAAGAAGAAGAAAATAATCATAAAACACAGTAGAGGAAAAGAAAAACTTGGATTGATGATTTATGACAAAAACGACAGCCGAAAGAATCCTATCGGATAGACGCGGCATACTTTCGGCTACGATCGCGTGTCGCCGAAGACACCCGCGGTCAAGCCACTGTGCGCGGCTTGGTAATATAAACTTTAAATACTGTATATACGATTTAATATCGTTTAAAGATTGTAAAATCCGTTCCGATCCGATGCAATGCGAGCCGTTTGGTGGAAAACATCCTTTACTTTTAAAATTAGAGCAATCACCATCGAGCTTTGACACTCAAAGCCTCTGAGAATGCGCGGGAGATAAAACTTCTATCAAGGGGGAGACTCTGAATCATTTCACTTTACAGCCTACTTTGTCATTTTGTATTTTGTCCCTTAAATGGCTACTTTTTTCTTTAAGTTCGACAAGACTTTTGAAATATATAATCCTTGTTTTATCTTTTGTATTGTTGGTTAGAACAACTGAGTCCTTTAATGTTTCTTTTATAGACTAGTAAAAATAGCGATGAAAGCTTTTTCAATTGCGAGAAGTTTAACTAGAAATAACTACATATCGTAAAGTTAGCCTGTCAGAGCCATCTACAACCTTCGCAGACGCGAATCTCTGAGAGAACTGTTTATTTTTTTTTTAATTATGACGGTACTTTGTCAATATATACACTGAAAAAAATATTTAGCCTAACTACTTCGGCTATTTCAGGAATAATCAAAGTTTGACAAGACTTTATAAAAGTTAACTTGATTTAACAAAAGTGATACACAACAGCCAGCACAGCAGTGTTATTCTGTAGAAATCTCACCGTGAAAACCTAGGTGAAGTGAGCCTGAATTAATGAGCTGTAATGAGCTGTCAATAGGGTAAATCCCTAGTATCAGATAGAATGACAGTTCACTTCGAGATCACTTCACCCAAGTTTTCACGGTGAGATTTTTACAGAATCGACCGGCAGGTTTTGGTTACATGTTGCATAAAGTTATGTGGTCACTTTTTTGTGTTACATGTTTACGAAAGTTTGGTTATGTATAAGTAAACATTTTTTTCAGTGTATATGAAAATATTATGTATGTTCAAAAAAATCTACATATTTTTAGTAAAATAAGTGACAGGTATAATTTTAACACTAGACATAGGAACAAATTAGATCAAACACGCTTCAGATTGTCTAAAATACACACGTCTTTTATGGGGTTCTGTGTAAAATATTATAATAAAATACCACTCGATATTCTTCAACTAAATGAGAAGAAATTTAAAACATGCATTAAACGCACACTATGTAGACAAGCATATTATAAGTTGATTTTATCGTAGACCAAAATGCTTGGCTAAATGCTGGTTCCGCTCCACTCCCATTTGGGCTCATTCGATAAAATTTTAATAAGTACTTGGAAGTTGCTTCCCCCTTTTTTATTTTATTTTATTTTCTGACATTACGAACTTAATGTTTATTTTGTTTACATTTTCTATTTAATCATGTTTTAACTGTTGAATACTCCAATAGAAAATAATTATTTTCTTATGAAATTTTATATGCATATTCAGTAGGCCTGAGAATCGGCTACTATCTATTTTATTTTTTAAGTTTTAGGTTGGTAGGTAGGGTAGGGTAGGGTAGCGTAGTGTAGGTAGGTAGGTAGGGTAGGGGTAGGGTAGGGTAGGTAGGTAGATAGGTAGGTAGGTAGGTAGGTAGGGTAGGGTAGGGTAGAGTAGTGGAGTTTATACTATAGCTTTTGACAGAACGAAGTCTGTCGGGTCAGCTAGTATATATATATATATATATATATATATATATCATTTTAATCAGCGCAATGAACTTTATCAGGATCATACTCGACCAAGCAAAAGGCAATACATAACGAGAAGGAGCCTCTTAAAATTAATTAAATAAATGCCTCACAGAAGCGATGTCAGTAAGTGTGCAATAATAATATTTTATGCTAATAAAGTCCATGCAGTTTCATTAGTTTCAGTGCTGGAAGTAAGTCAGGGCTAGAAAGTTGAAGTATTTCTGAAGGAATGTACGTCACATTAATTGCTGAAGAGACTTGTGAGGCTCAATTATTCTTAAAGACAACATGAAATACAAGTACTTTTCTATTGTTAAATACGAGACATCCATACTATCCATACTAATATTATAAATATGAAAGTAACTCTGTCTGTATGTTACGTTTTGACGCCTAAACCGCTGAACCGATAATCTTGAAATTTGGCAGAGATATAGCCTGGGATATGGAGAAGGACATAGGCAACTTTTATGCAAAAACCGACATCCACGCGGGCAGAGCCGCGGGCAAAAGCTAGCTCTTGATAAAATATGAATTCAATCAACTCAGCCTATTGCAGTCCACTGCTGAACATAGGCCTCTCCCATGCTGCGCCACAACACCCTCTCCTCCGTCTTCCGCATCCAGTCTGTCCCAGCCACCTTTTTGAGGTCGTCGGTCCATCTAGCCGGGGGGCGTCCCACACTACACTTGCCGATACGCGGTCTCCACTCCAGGACTCGTCTGCTGCACCGGCCATCGGTCCTTCGACAAACATGGCCAGCTCACTGCAACTTCAGCTTGCTTACTCTGCAAGCTATGTCAGTAATTCCGGTTTTCTTCCGGATAATTTCATTCCTGATTTTATCCTTCAAAGAAACTGCGAGCATAGCCCTCTCCATAGCGCGCCAAAGATTAATTAAATCATATCAATGCCGATCATAAGTAACTTATGAGAGCGAGAGAGAAGCGAGCGAGCGGGAAGCGGGGGAGTGTGTGAAGAGATGTTGAAAATCAAAACAAGTTTTTTTTTTTTTTTTTTTTCAATTTGCCTGCCACATGTAAGACTTTCCGAAAGCCTGACAGTCTTACCAAAGGGTATCGTATTGCCCAGTACCTGGACTGTGGAGGTCAGATAGGCAATTGCTCCATGTAAAATACTGGTAATCAGCTGCATTCGTTTAGACTGGAAGCCGACCCCAACATTGACTCTGACTTTGGGAAAACTCTAGGCAGATTGATGTAAGACTTTTTATAGGTATTGTGGCGGTATCTACAACGCCACATGCGAACTACGTATCAAAGACCTGACGTCACAAATCCTGCATCGCGCAATCAGAGTTTACCGCGCGACTAGCATACAGGGTGTAAGGGACAGCCCTCCGCAAACTAACAGGGTGCATTTAGCTCTTTATTTTGAATCATATTTCTCTGGAAATTTCCTCAGGAAAATTTTCATTTTCTTTATCGTTTTTTCAGTTACGATTCCTTTATTTTAATGTAAAATTACATTTTCTCTACGAAGCACTCGATTTATGTAAATAAAACAGCCAAAATCAAAAAACCAGCAATGGATGTTGAAATACTCTAACAAACGACGCGCGAAATCAGCTGTTCACCTTCTGCCTAGCTACAGAGTTCATAGAACTCACTCGCTGCGCTGCCGTTCGCTACCTGCGTTTTGCCACGGTAACGATACATTGCATGTGAGGTAATAAAACAAATCAGGTTTATTGGATTCCCATAATGTTCCTGAAATAATTTCATGTACCGGTCTTCTTAGTATGATATTCTGAATCCACCCTATCAGTCTGCAGAGGGCTGTCCCTTACACCCTGTATATACAATATCCCGACATCAACCGTCGGGCAGTTGCCCACCAGACACGACACCCGTCTGGTCGGAGGATCCTCCCTTTTTCATAGAGTATGAATGAACTTTACACCCTATTCCTCATACCTCAATACTGGTGACCCTGAGCATGGACATTAGCGCAACCTTCGTGCATCTACTTCAGCGTGACGTAATCATCACTTCCTCAAGCTTTCGAGCGGCGAGTCATCCAGCTAGCCAGCACTTACGGCTTCAACAGGTATCCTGACCACCAGCATGCAGCAGACGCGCATGCCTGGTTATCACCCTCAGCCTCATCAGCAACCTTGGCACAACACACTGCACTTTCGGCCGGTCCACAAGCAGATCCTACCTACCTACGAGTATTTATTTAAAAATTGAATTAACAAATGATACGTCGGGGTTATGAGTAAATCATTAAAAAAAAATATCATTAACTTAAACAATCAATTGAGTTAATTCCTAAACTTATCCAGATAACAATAAACACACAGTCAAACCTAATGAAACAACAGAAAGCAAGGTCAAAAAATAAAAAAAGGACCAATTTCTTCCCACACAAAGCTTAGACAAAGGTATCTAACAACCCGCAGATTCACTAATTCACCCCAACAATTTGTTAACTTCCTCACTCGCCCCAAATAGAAGAATAATTCGAGCCGGCTCCCATTTAATTCGTATAATTATTGTCCTGGCCCACCGATCCGACGTAATGTGGACGTAATTAATTCACGAATCGAATATACAAGCAAGTTATGAGAATCAGATATATTTGCTATTGTTTACAGTTGAGAATAATGTTAGTAGAAGTAAATCATTGATGAAATGTTACAAGCTGCCGTTGTTTTGATTGATCAATTCAGTGACTATATTTTTTGAGTTGGCTTTCTTCCGTTTACGGGTATCCGCCGCATGCAAAAATAGCTTCTTATATCACATGTTATCAAACCAACAAACTGGGAACCCAACTTTCACATCCACGGGATAGAGATGGATATGTTCTTTCTAAGCAAATAACGTTGCAGCACAAAATAAACCGTACGGTACTACCCAAAATTTAGATGAGCTAAATTCTGGCGACAGAAATGCCACGTGTAGCAACAACAAAGAACTAACTGTTGAAATACAAATAAAATTACATATTCGAGTCTCTTTGTATGAAACAAACCCTGCACGTTCTCTACTAATACCCCAGTTCGCACCTAAGTTAAATGTGTTCCACCGCTAGTTTAATAGCAACTTTTCAACCAGGACCAAAGTTTTACCTTTTGGCCGCCACAGCCAAAATACCCACATGTATTATGCAATCACAAAATTATACACCATTACGGGAGGATTTAATTCAATCAATATTAGAATAATGGTAATTATACTCGCTACCCAACGTGCTATTATGCCATTCTATAAACTTAAATAAGTCAAAACAAAGCTCCCGTTTCTATGCTAATGTCTGGCAGTTTGCTACCCGCGGTGTAACCATAAATACAGTATTTAAATATTCCAAAACAAGGACTAGCGGTGACATCCCCGTACGTCACGGCCTTGACCGCTTAACCCTCTTAAATAAAGCAAATAGATGTACAAAGCTAATTATTAAGGTACAGTCACATTATACAGCGTGGCCATAAAAACGGCGGGTCTGTTTGGTGGAGTTATGACAGTATGGTGTCGACTGGCGACCACCCCTCGGCCAAGGACGGCTATCAGGGGCCACGCAATCCGGACACGCGAAACGTCAATGTCGTACATGCAAATATAGACGTAACGGCTAGAACACAACATGCTAACTATTGCGTGTTCGAGAAACTGCCAAAGTTTTTATTGTTCTGCATTACCAAAAGGCGAACGTGTCCTTGGAATTTATACTCTTTTATTCTGTCGTGTTGTATTTTTCATTAATATCGCACCTAATTACAGAACTAAACGACAACTGTACAAGGTTATTAAGATTATCCAATTATATTGGGCAAAAATAAAGTTGAACTCTTTCGCTTCATCACCTTAATTGAGAAAGTAAATTTAAGTAATAGCAATCAAATGAATGTCAACCTTCACTTTTAATCAACTTAAATGGATTTCATTACTACCAACGATAGTCACTGTTCGCCTTGTATTGAATCTTGGTTATATATTTTATTCAATTATAGCGTGCATAATCAAATTCATAAGTTTAGAGTCGATAAAGTCTAACATTGCCGCAATCAATTTAAGATAGCAAAGCTAATTAAATATCAATATTAGTCAAGTTACACATAAAAATTTATTTGATTTCTGAGAAAATTAAGAACGTTTCATGTCTAACCCAGGAAATTTCTTCATCAAGATCATAATTCATTATGTTCCAACAACAATAATTTATCACGAAAACCACCTCTGTCAGACAGTCGCGGCATGTGTACTTCTGTTAATGAAATTCTCATGTGTTAAGAAATCTAAGCAAGAGACGCCGAGATCAAAGCGCTGAGGTCACATCTGCGCCGTCGTCGTGGAAATTACGTGAAAATATATTAAGCTCACGAACAAAAAGTATTTTGTGGGAAAAACAAACCATAGACACAAACAAGGAAAGTGAAGGTGCTTATTCTTATTTACATTACGCCACTTTGGTAAAAATGCTAACGAAACTTCGTCGACGAAATTACTCGATTACGATGAACCGGGTACATTATATAAAATGGCTTTATATTACGAGGTTTTGATATATTTTGTTTCCGGAACAAAGTATATGTTTAGCCCTGTGGGATGAATAATATTCATATATTTTTCCAAAAATAAATCGGATGTATCCAGAAATAGACCGGTATTTTTCACTCTGTGATATGGTAATGGAGAACGGTATAAGTGAAAATAACATTGAAATTGATTCAACCTTTCCACAAGTAGCAGACTATTATTCATACAAGTTTTCGCGGCTTGAATTAGCGGCGAATTTGTAAAGAATAGAGCGAAGTGAATTCAATACTTTCCTCGAGGTAGTAGAAAAGCAATCCTTCACTGTGAAACAAACGTGTTCCGTTGTTGCAAAATTCAAAGAAAGATAATAAATCAAGTCCACGTTAGTATTGCGCACTATAATTACCCGGTACTCAATTATGAAGCATGTATTTACCAGGACGGCAGTGTTTGTTCCGTGTTACAACACTTACAGCAGTTTTAATTAGTTTTATTTTACATACATGAGGCGCGCGAGGAGACATCACTCCGGGAATGCTGAATACAAAGAGACTGTTCCTTTTGTTTTCTGTTAACCTTTTATGGTTTTAATTAAATGCACTAGTTTTTGTTAGCTTTGGTGTTCAGCGTAATGCAGATTTGTGAGTTTTAATACTACCAAGAAGGCATACGGGTTCGTTCTTAATCCCGGAATTTATCATTAAGACAAGCTTTAGTAAAGAGGGCACTCAAAGGTCCACTAGCGCCACTGCTATAAAAAAATATTGTCTCGTGACTGAGAAGGAATTATGAAAAACGGCTCAATTAGCAACCTCGGTAAGTGTGTCTAGAACTTCTAATAATGGTCGACGTCATGGTGGGGCTTGCGTGCTCCGAACTCTGGGTCTGTGCCGGTAGAGTTTACTTTGCAGAAACGGATCTAGGGTGAGGAGCCAGACCAAAAGAGATACAGAAACCCGCAGTCTTCTCCCGGTCCCTATCTCCCGGGAGAAGTCATGTTCCTCATCTCTGGCTTGCCTTTATTGGCCGGCTGAAGTGAAGACTGACGAGGAACTGAGCTCCCACATCATTCTTGCCTTTATTGGCTGGCTTGAGTGGAGATTCGCAAGAACAAACGTGTTCGGTGGAAGGAAGAATTCCTGTAAGTGCTGGTAGGGATCTTGACCATCTTCCGGGCTCTGTGATTGTTCTGATAGTCGTGGATTACCTCTCCAGTCCTCAAGCACCTCAGGATATGTTGCCCCCTTGTTGCTACGATACTAAGTGCGAGCGACCGTTTCCGGGGGCCCATTAATGAGTGTGCAAGTCACCCCCTGCCACTTTATGCGTGTACAATAAAACATTGATCAGGCAGGGGCCATAGTCCTTCCATAGTTTCAGGTAACCAGTCCATTTTAACCATCCAAAACCTATAGTCCAATATCTTTGTTTCCATATCTTACAATAGTCCTACACCAACCGGGGGTTGTCCTTGGGTGCACTTGCAAGTGCGTACAGGGCTAATCGTCGGTTAGTGCCTCCTTACATTAAAAGCTTCTAACGGGCCTCTGCGAGTTGGTTTCAGCCCCTCGTACGACTTCCAAAGGCCCGGGACCCCAGATATGTCAGAGAGAATAATAATTTAATAATAATAATTTCAAAAAAGTGTGTACATACAGTCTGTTACAAATAAAATATGATTTAACAATTTAAGGAAAAATCGTAAGGAGAGTAACAACATAATTGAATCTGGCGTCCTAGCTAGGTTACATGGAAACCTGTATTAAGGTTCGCCAGCCCAGGTTCCCAAAGGAGTACAAAATTATAATAGAGATTGCTTAGGACTATAAGGTACAAACGTATATTATGTTAACTTATACTGTGTGACGTGTAAGTTAACATACATTTGTACCTTATAGTCTTGAGCAATCTCTAATACCAATATATAATACCTTTTATAAAGTTTCATACGTTGAGACACGAAACAACAAAATACTGTTACGAGCTTGCGGTTCGTGACAATAAAAACTACCGATTTACAAACCAAAAATGACACTCTAACTAAAGTACACTGATAACAACTCAAACACACTGTTTATAAAGCACAACTGCACTACTGATCGCTCTCGAAGATCACTTGTATCGCTACTAGTCGCTTAACTTCGACGGTGTCCAGTCGGGGTCCTGACCGGCCTTAAATAATCCTTAGAAAGTACCAGAACCTTGTAGAAACATCTAGAATGTTCGAGTACATACCGGCCCCTACTGACCAGATGTCAAAAGTTCTAGAAAGCTAGCATCGAATTCTCTAGAAGAATCTCGAGTCTACTAGTTCTGCTACTCGATACTAGATGGCGCTAGTGGTACTTAAACTTGTGTGGCGCGTAACAATACTATATAGAGGAATGTTGCCGTATTTCTTTAGATCGAGTTTTGTTGCTTCGTGTCTCAATATGAAACTTTATAAAAGGCATTAGAAAATTCTAGACACACTTACCGAAGTTGCTGATTGAGCCGTTTTTCAAAATTCCTTCTCAGTCACGAGATAATATATTTTTAAAGGAGTGGCACTAGTCAGGAGCTCGTGGCTAAGTAATAACAGCCGCATGGGTCGATCCGTCAGGTAAAGCTACGCTTGCCGGGGTTGGTCCGTGGATGGGTGACCATCTTTACATACCGAGACTCCTCCGTGCCTCGGAAAGCACGTTAAGCCGTTGGTCTCGGCTGTCATTCGTGGATCTTTGACAGTCGTTACGGGTCGTCTGAAGCCCAAAATTCTGACAGCCAGTCTTACCAAGGGGTATCGTGTTACCCAGTTACTGGGTTGTGGAGGTCAGATAGGCAGTCGCTCCATGTAAAAATACTGGTATTCAGCTGCATCCGGTTAGACTGGAAGCCGGAAGCCCAACATAGTTGGGAAAAGGCTAGGCAGATTGATTTTTTTGGCACTAGTGAACCGGTGAGCAGCCTCTTAACAGTTTTGTTTGTAATTAAATGTTACAGAATATATTATGTATAAACTAGTAACGATTCCGCATAAATTAGAGACGAAAAATTACCTACTCTACATAATGAATGTAGTTTAATGTTAAGTAATTCTCTTTCGTACATGTAAATATAGAGGTTAATGCCAAAACTTGTAATAGTTCAATTTGGCTCCGGGCGGGGTTGATGGCACACTATCCGGGTGACAGGTGACTGATGGCTTGGAGCAATTTAATACTTGGTCGCCATTTTGTTCGGATAGAGCAATTTCAATGACAAAGCAGTATCTGGCCGGAGTCTGGCCCTCATTACCTGGGTATCCAACGAGGTTTGATGCTTTAAGGGTATAATTTTAAAGCACAGGTATACGATGTTTCATCAAGCGACGAGCTAAAAGGGTGATGTTGTTAGCGCAATTAATCTTTGGTTGAAGTGTGAGACAAAGATAATGAAAATAAATACATGTGGAACGTGTTTTACTGTATATCCGGCTGATTCATTGAATGGTTGGTGGTCAATTATACCTATTAGTTGAACGATTGGTTAGAAGAGTCTTTATTTCTGAATTGGTTTTTGACGGTGATTTGAACATTGATTGATATGTCTATTATTTAAACTTTTTTTTTTAATCCATGAATGGAAAGCTCTTGGCTTTCATCTCACCTGTTGGTAAGTGATGATAAGGCTGAAGGTGGAAGCGAGCTTCACCCGGAATCCTCAACCACAGAGGAACTGGGTATCTTACCTCTAACTGCCGAAACACAACAAATAGTATTAACATTGTTGTTAGCTAGCCAGGCGGACTTAGTACAAGACATACCACCAACCATACCGAGCACAAAATTTTGCCCCTGCTGGGAATCGAACCCGGGACATCTGGGTCTGGGACAGGACGTGATCTTACCAGTATAACACAGAGGCGGTTAAAGAAAAACAATCTACATTATTTGCGATAAGCCTGGTAACTGAAACGATAAACGATTTTAGGAGGATTAATGTATAGGCCCAAGTGGAAGTAAAGCAAATAGACTGTATATTATAATAGTGCATTACTTACCAAGGGCTGTAAAAGAAAGAAAGCCCAAAATCGCAGGTATTTGTGACCCGAGCCGCAGACGAGGGATGTAAATATGCGATAGAGGGCTTTCTTTTTTACTGCCCATGGTGAGTACACAATTTTACGTCTTCACCTGGCCACAATACGACTTTTTCTGTACGCGTAGCGTGCGGTAAAACTCACATTATGCCCAGGTGTGACGTAAAGGTTTATTAGATGGTTCACAATTATAGCAACCTAAGTACTAAATCAAAAGGTACGTCCGAGCGCGGTCGTGTCGTACGATGCAATGCCGTGACACTGTTGCGTCCCTGGTCCCCGCACCGTGTCGCGTCGCTAGTTGACGATGTCGTAAAGTGTTCATTGTATGTATGTGTATGAACAATTAGGTACTGCTGTTATAATCGCTTTGATCATCGATCGGATTAAGACCGGACAAAGATGTTCATAGATAAAGGTTGAAACAGTACTTAGTAGACGCCTTCCATTTTAATACAATGAGTAGTTAGATAGTTACTAACGCAGCATTGAAAATATGTTTTATGAAATACTGCCCTTTTCAAAGCCAGCGTCTACCAAATTGATATTTCATTAAAGTAAATGGAGATATAAATCACACGCTTTAATCCCCTCAGGAATAAAATATAAAAGTCGCGAGACCAACAGTTTGGAAAAAAAGCTTCTTTCTATAGCGTGAAAAAACCGGAAGAAACTCGGCGCAGCGGTCTTTTTATCTTTCAAGTTTCCGACTATTTAGTTGCTCTTGTAACTATTTTATTTTTGGTCGGAGTTAGCAAATAAATGTAGCGTACTTTCGCTATGAAAAACCGGATGGGGAAAGTGTGACAGGTTTTATTTACGGGTTAAACTATCTCGCATTTGATTGGGTGGTAAAGAAAGTGATAACGGTAGGTTTATTTTTAGTTAGTTGCTAAATATAGTCATATCAATGATTTCTGCGTACATAGTACTTACCTACCTTTTTTATTTATTTTTATTTTTATGCATACAGTCTTAATACAGATTCATGTTTGTTTTGTACCATTAAACCAGACATGGTTTGTATTGGTAAAACTACTTTAGTGAATTGGTAGAATGTCGCCGTATTTGAAACCATCAACAATAGTCTACTAGTTGAGAATAAAACCGTTGAACGTGTAACCCAACCAATTAAAAAAACCGGCCAAGTGCGTATCGAAACACGCACAATGAAGGGTTCCGTAGTTGGGATGAATTTATCCCAAAAACAAAAAACACGCACAATGAAGGCATTGTGCGTGTTTCGATACGCACTTGGGCGGTTTTTTTTTTTGGAAAACTATCACAGCTAAGTAGCTGTGATAGTTTTCCTTTCAACTTCGTTATATATACTACTGCTGTGATTTTTTCACATATCCAAATACAATCATTTAGCTGGCAGGGGGGAACACTTGACTCTAACAAAAATTAGCACTTTAAAGCTTAATATTTTTCAAACGGATCCCTAAATCGAAAAATGGTTTGACAAGCCCGCAATATTTTTGAATGGCTTATCCAAAGATACCCCACACCGTGGCATAAACGTAAGAAAAAATATCATCCCCACTTTAAGTGTAGCGGAAATACGCTGTAAAAAAATATATTTCAAGATTTTATTTTACCATTTTGGCGGCGTAATTAATATGTATACCCATACCAAATTACAGCTTGCTAGTACTAAGAGTTTCTGAGCTAAACCATGGACAGACAGACGGACATGGCGAAACTATAAAGGCTCCTTGTCGACTGCAGAACCCTAACAAAATAAATGTAAGCCTATTATATTGTATCGGTGTTATTACATTAGGTTATTTTATATTCTCATGTAAATGGCTCTTAAACTCAAAACTGTCACTGTACAACAAGCTGCTAATATATAAGGCTGTCATAAAACCGGTTTGGACCTATGGGATTCAGCTATGGGGAGCCTGCCGTGATTCCAACATAACTATAAAAAAAACTACAAAGAGCTCAGAACAACCTCCTTAAGCAAATAAGCAATACATCCTGGTTTATTAGAAACAGTGAAGTACATGAATACCTGAGTATGCCAACAGTGAAGGATGAAATAAAGACATCCGCAGGCAAATACAAAACAAGACTGGACAACCATCCTAACCATCTCGCTGTCCAGCTCACATTACCTGACTGTCTAAATCGCCTGAAACGGCGCAGAACCTTGGATCTCGGCGGCGCTAATTAAGCCATTATACTAATATGGAGGATGTTCCTATTGGGGAATATCTCCTCATGAATAATAGTCGCTCAACACATCTGCTCATAGTCAGAAGGACTGATTGCATGATAAGATATTTAAAAAAAAATGGCTCTTGTATCTTTTTGAGAATAAAGTATTTAAATCTATTTATCAGTGACTGCTAAAATAAAATTCCATTGTCATTAAAAAATACCACAAGTATAGGTAAGGATTACGGAGCGTCGATATGTAGGTTCCTTTTATGCATAACGGCTCCGTTAACCTAAGAGATAATAGTTGGATATAATTTTAGTGTAAGTTGTAGTAGGTACTCGGTAGTTGGCGGGCATCCGAGGCACGTAGCACCTTGCTGACAGAGGATGCTTCAGTTAAACTGGTCCGCGATAACTTCGGCCTAACTGCTCTCGCGACAAGTGGCTGCCGTCTTGTACCGATGGTACTTCAGATTTGGCTTTTGTGTACAACATGAGATAATGACCGTTGCTTCTACGAGTTCTATGTGAGTTTATTTCCTTTGTCAGACTTAGCGACTTCCTTTGAAGAAAAGAGATGAAAGTAAGTATGTGTTTGGCGGTTATCAGTTGTTCAAAGTTACAGGCTTTGAGTGAGGCTTTGGGTGGTTGATTGATTGTTCATCATCGGAGTATGTGTTAATTAATAACAAAGATACTGGTAGGTATTAGTAGAAATTATTAACCAACATTTGTTTTAAAATTAATCCAAACATTGTATGATGGAAATTTTAAATTAAATTGTGTTTGCAAAAAACAACAGCCTTGACGCTTGACGTGTTTCGTTTGTTTTCTTATTGTAGCGAGCAACTGAAATATTGGTGGCTCATATTTTTCTAGAACGTCGGTGTTTGGCCTGACAACTCTCATACAAACTGTCTTCTAACTTCTACAAATAGAAAAAGATAGCATTTTCTTTCTAGTTTCTTTTCGAGCAAGAATTTCAGTAAATAACTCGTCTAGTTAAATGACGTCTTATTATTCTCGGTTCATAAAATAGAATAGAATTATTATGACGTCAAACATTTCTAGTAACATTTAACTGATATTTTATAGATTCATAATGAATTAGTCGTATAGATTTATTAACCCATGGCATATTCGACTAACCGAGACCTTTCCAGATCATGAAAAATTCACCAAATGATATTTAGGTTGCGTCACGATGAATTCGAACGGACCACTTCTAACGATGAACAAACAAACGAGTATAACTACTTAATATTTCAAAGGGCATGTTAAGAAAGAAAATTACCTCATTCGATAGCCTCTATAACCTATCATAGGTCAGGTTTAAGGGAGTGTTTACACACCTTCCAACATACGCCAAACGAACACGTGTTTCGTGTGTTTCCATGCAAAATTATACGCTTTCGCAGATTAGTAGACACCCTAAGGGTGAAGGCCAGACGAGCGTAATTTTTTGAGATATGAGTCGCGTAATTTCGATCGCGTAATTTCTGCTCGGCAGAAATTATGTTGGGCTGCCAGACGAGCGTAATTTATTCAGTTGCTTTTCAACGCTTGTATTGGGTGTTTGTGAAGTGCAATGGATATAATAAAAACGTTGTGTATAGCGAAGCATATAGCAAAGACACAGAAGATGATAGAAGAAAATACTGGGTGAATCCACTCAACAGTGAAATACTGATGCGCGGACAGTTTCATGTCTTGTATGAACGTTTATGTGCAAATCCAGATATATTTCATAATTACTCTATATGCCATTATATGTTTTTCAAGAATTATTACATCTCGTAAAACCTTTTATTACTAAATCAGACACAAATATGAGACTAGCCATCAGTGCAGAGGAAAGACTAATAATAACACTCAAGTAAGTTTTTAAAGTGTTTTTATTCCCTCGAGTTGCCTCTCGCCGCGAACTCAATTCGGTCCGAATAATGCGTGTGAGTCGGCAGACAACTAATTTTGCGTCGCCGTGTGAATCAAATAGGACTTTTGTATAAAACCGAATGCAGCAGAATTTCTGCGACCGAAATTCTGCGACTCACGACTCACAAAATTACGTTCGCTTGGCCTCATCCTTATTCTATGCCCGGTTACATTACCAACAGTAATCAAAATCACAAACATAACTGACGAAGTGTGGGTGTACCTACATCAGTTACAGATTTGCCTATAACCCTTCGAGACATACAAATGTGATATTATGGTGTGTAATGTGTGTGAGTGTGTGTGAAATAAAATAACTTAGTATTTTTAGGGTTCCGTACCTCTAAAGGAAAAAGCGGTACCCTTATAGGATCACTCGTGTCTGTTTGTCTACCTGAATCTATTGGACCGATTAAGGCCTGTGTTCACCAACATTCAAACCACCGGTTGGTTATTTAAACAGTTGGTTTATGTCAAATTTCCTATGAAAATTGTAACTAAAGAACTGATTAAATATCTAAACAGTTGATTTAAATGTTGGTGAACACAAGGCTAAGTTGTTTGGAATGCATATGAATTTCTGTGACAAAAATACGGACGAGTAAAGTAAATAAATTAATTTTTATTATGGGGGTCACTCTCACTTTCGGAGAGCAAATGAGAAAAATAAAAAAAAGTATTGCAAACTGTACCGTGTGACAATAACAGAGAACTTGTTTGTGGATTTCAAATATTTTTTTAAATATTTTTATAATAATTAGTTTTAGAGTTGATAAACAAAAAAAAATAAAATTGACTATTGACCCCTCCCTCATCTCCGAAACTGCCTTTTAGTTTTTTTTTTTTTTCAATTTTATACTTACCAAATTTTTTTTTAAATACTGAGAATATTTCTATACTTATAGATTACAGAAAAACCTAAAAGAAGTCTATGGTTTTAAAATAACATGAAAAATCACTCAATATTGTGTGTACAAACTTATATTTGCAGTTGGAATGTATGGGGAACATGCTTTTCAACTACAATGTTTCGTTTGTTCTTGGGATAAATTCATCCCAAGTACGGAACCCTTCATTGTGCGTGGTCCGACACGCACTTGGTCGGTTTTTTAAAGTTCATCTTTCTGTTTGTCAAATTACGACGACTAACGACTAACGATTAACAATCAATCAATCGATTCAATAGTTATGCGAGTACCTAATACTCTATACAGGGTGACAGGGAAAAAAAAAATTGCTGTCCCATGCATTTTAACCGCATAGGTATTGTACTTTTGTAGGACATAGCAGTATTTTTTTAAATAACCGACGAAAAATTTCAACGCATGGGGTGCAGAATCAAGTTCTGATCCATGACCCTTCCACTATATACCTCTACAGGTACCTTCAAAGGATCCTGCATGAAGGACTACAAGGGACAATTAAGAGCCAACTAGTCGCGGGCTCGAACTCACTGGTGGCATCGTGTCCGTCATTGTGCGTTGAGTGAAATGCACGATAATTCATAGTAAACCGAACGCGTAAAAAATTACGAAAAGTCCTTTGGAAGGTTGAGTTTTATAAAAAAACTACTAGATAAATCAATTACAAACAAAGTTTATTGAAATTTTCGATAATTGAGCTTTTTCGGAGCGGACTTTGTTTTGGAGACTTGCCCAAAGTAGCGTTAAAATTAGCAGGAAAAACGAATCTTTGTTTGCTCATAACTTTTTATTTCAATATTCTGCTTCCGTACAGACAAAATTAATAGTAAGACAAAACGATATCATGTTTAACTTTGAATGTACAATGTCAAACAGTGGAGTAAGACCCCCAAAATTTGTATGGAAAAAGTATCGACTAGTTTCATCTTAATGCTAAAACGCCAAAGACTAATAACCCGTATATACACTTTCACTGCTTCCTTCCCTACCAAGTTTTCCTTGTTCTCTCTCAAAGTATGTGAAATAGGTTTAGTAGATACAACCATACTTCCCTTAATACCGGATGACACCGCTGTTGTATTATATAACATTTTATTGACAATCATTCGATTACGCGCGTATTCCTAAATGCAACACGTGATCTATACAAATAAATAAAATTGAAGTGTCTGTTTGTAATATCAAAATAGCAGCTTTTTATTAAATGCATATGAAAGTATATATACGCATATGGTATTAAAAGAAAAAAACACAATTTTTTATTTATTTTATGGTTTGTCTGTCTCTTTGTTCCGACTAATATCCTAAACGCCTGGACCGATTTTGACGAGACTTTAACTAGCAGTTAGCTAATGTTATGAGGAGTAAATCAAACATTTATTTTTGAAAAATCCACTCGAGCGAAGCTTTGGGCAGCTGCTATTAATTATTATAAAATATGCTATTTTTTTCACGCAACCGAGAAATAACTCTTTTGAGCAATAAAACTTTATTATTTAAAAAAAAACTATTTTTAAAACGCCCTGTAATAATAATAAATTCTTTATTGGCATCAAAAATGTGTACAAACAAAGTGAAAGCCCTGACTCCTGCGCTAGGTTAAACACCTGTGTTACAGGAGCCAGTGTCTTCTCCCAATCAGTAGGTTCTGGATTTTATGCAATAAACATACATCGCTTGAATTCACTTTACGACAAACAAACAAAAATTTTAATTCAAATATCAAAATAGTAGAATTACATTAATAGTATTACATTCATTATTAAATGTATGATTAAAATAATTATTAAATACATGATAAAAAGAGAAGTAAAAATTATTTATTTATAGGAGAACTAGCAACTATAACAGATGGATAACAATTGAATATGAAACAGAGCCAATTACAGGTTCTCACGGGTGAAAACAGAAAAAGCAGTAGAAATCTTAGGATCTTAGGATCACTAACAAGCACGGTAGAAAAGATTATCAATATATTTAAGGTACCATAAGCACTATGCACTTCTAAAGAAGTCAGCGTTCAGCTGAGTGCGCACAGAATAGGTTATGGTAACACTTGATTTATGATATTGTCATATTACATTTGTGTGAGTGTAAAGTGTAAAGAATGCGTGTTTAATGTGTTGATATGTGGAGTGTGGTGGTGTGTGAATGGAGGTTAGTGGGAGGGTGTGTAAGTGGGTGATGTGTGGTCTTATTGTAAGTAGTGTAGAGGCTTTAACCTGAATTGGAATTTGCATGAAACCTCCGCGAATCTTTTTGGGTTGACAAGCAGATGTCTAGATAAAATACTATACTTATTGTTAAATATTTATAGATCCCTTTAATTACGCTATATATACAGGGTGGAAAAAAGACCATATTTCGAAGAAAAGTACCCTTAATATTGATGATAGCAAATTTTACTGAAAGGAAACATTCCTTTATTTTCAAAAATTATTAAAACTACATTTAAAGATTTTTGAAAAATCACCTGCTTGAGCCGGAAATAGAACCGGTGAAATGTAAAAAAAAAAGCTTGTATTTTATTATACCAACCGAAAGAGTCATTCATAAGGATCAATTTCTTTTAAGCAACATAGTATCTTAAATGAAAAAAAGACGATAAAAAACTCGATATAAAAGGCGACACGTAGCGAATTCATTCGAAAAATACGTCTGTGCATAGTGTGCATAAGTGAAAGTGGGTCTCATTTTGAGCAATTCATAAGTTAAGTGATCTATAACTATATACTTCTTTAGATAGTGAGTGAGTTTTACAACAAAAAAAAAAATTGTCTTGGTCTTTCTTTAATTTAAGATACTATATTATTTCAAAGGAATTGATCCTTATGAATGACTCTTTCGGTTGGTATCATTAAATAAAGGCAGTTTTTTTTTTTTTTTTTTTTTCATATTTCACCGGTTCTATTCCAGGCTCAAGCAGGTGATTTTTCAAAAATCTTTAAATGCAATTTTATTTTATTTTTTAAATAAAGGAACGTTTTCTTTAAGTAAAATTTGCCATCATCAATATTAAGGGTACTTTTCCTCCACCCGCGGTCTTTTTATTCCACCCTGTATATAAATAGTTGTTTTATTTATTATAGTACCGTTAACGCTCATAAAGCGTTAACAGTACCAAAGCTCTAACCAAAATAAATACACAACAAAGAAGTGTATCTTAAACAAAACAAAGGGTAGTAATGCACATACAGATGGATCATGCAATGTTGAAACAACACTAAGAAACAATATTTAGTTTGAGTTTACATTTCTTGAGAGTATTTGTGTTACTGATTCCCGCACTATCCAAGATGAACCTTGTTGTTGTTTAGTTGCATTATTTATATTTTCTGAACAACTACAGTTCCTTTGTTTATTGTATAATTTTAAATGGGAATAGTCGTTGAATTTCAAGGTATTCTGATCTTCAATTGCACTTTGATACTAAGGTTTTCTTGTAGCGTGTTTCTGTTAATTCAATCAATCTGCTTAGCTTTTTCGCAACTATGTTGGGATCGGCTTCCAGTCTAACCGGATGCAGCTGAATACCAGTATTTTATATGGAGTGACTGCCTAACCGACCTCCACAACCCGCAGTTACTGGGTAATACGATACCCCTTGGTAAGACTGACTGTCAGACTTTCGGGCTTCTGATGACCCGCAGCGACTGTCAAAGATCCACGAATGACAGCCGGGACCAACGGTTTAACGTGCTTTCCGAGGCACGGAGGAGTCTTGGTATGTAAAGATAGTCACCCATCCACGGACCAACCCCGGCAAGCGTAGCTTAACCTAACGGATCGACCCGTGCGCCTGTTATTACTTAGCCACGAGCTCCTGCGTGTTACTATTGATTATAGTTGGTAAATGTTGATTAAATCTATCTTTAACCTTCTACAAAATTTATTCGTTTGAAAATTGTAGAAATCGTGAGGAGCTTTACAGAAATGTATTGTAGGATAGTCTTCATATTTCCTTAGAATTAAATCAGTAAACGAACCGATAATCTGAACCTGGCAGTATGTTCAAAACTAAGTAGGTTCGTGAGGGCGCCAACCCGGATGATGTGGCGTAATTTGGGGCAGTCCTATATCAACAACGGGCTATTAGTAAAATGAGGGTTTGCTATTGAAAACAGTCATTAATTATTTAAGCACTCACAAGTTGACGGCCTTCCCAAATGAACTATACTTTTGTGGTGGCATCTACAACGCCATGCGAACTACGCATCAAAGACTTGACGTCACATAAATCCTGCATTGCGCAATCAGAGTTTACCGCGCGACTAGTATATATAGGTGTATCTATTCAAACACGAATTCACGATAGGATTTCTAACACTCTCCAGACCGCAGCCAACAAGCTTGGCGAATGGTTTAGAAAGTGGCGCATAGAAGTAAATCCCGATAAAAGTCAAGCGGTTCTCTATACGAAACCGCGCCAGCGCCCCCCTAGTATCCGACCGATCACCATGTTCGGCAAGCCTATCCCCTGGGAGAAGCGAGCCAAATATCTAAGTGTGATTCTCGACCACCATCTCTCCTTTTCTGAGCACCTAAAGAAGGTACGCGCTCGCGCAGCCTTCGCTCTCTATAGGCTCCATTCCATCCTAAATGCAAAAAGCAAATTGTCACTCAAGTGCAAATTGCGCATTTACACCGCGTGCATCCGCCCCATCATGGCACACGCCAAACCCCATCTCATCCATAAGATGCAAACCGTACAGAACCAAGTCTTACGTAAAATCACGGGAGCCCCCTGGTTCGTTCGTAACACTAACCTCCACGTTGAACTCAAAATCCCCACGATAGCCCAATTCATGAAGCGCACTTCAAAGCGCTTATTCAGCAGCCACTCATCGCAACGCTCTAGTTGTGAAGGCCGCAAGTTATGTCCCCTCTAATATTGGTTCGACCCACCGTCCAAGGCATGCACTGACCGACCCAGACGACCCTACTAGAACGCTGGCCCCGCGCGAAATCCCCGACTAATGAATAGTCTTCCCCGACCCTTGACTGTAAGTGAAGCGCCGCCAGCACGCGCTTTAGCTGAGCAGCAAGTAATCCAAACTCCCCATGATAATAATCAAAACACTGATTTTATCCAGCCACCGTCGGTCCCTTGTCACCCTCCCTCCGACGCTGCCCTAAGCCGAGGTTCGTACCCCACAGGGGGTGCCCTTAGCCAGCAGCAGTCGTTTAGTTTATAGTTTTTACGCCCTGGCTGGAGGCATTAAGTTTCGTTAGGAGCTTAAGGCAGCCACAGGAAAGTCCGGTTAAAGAGTCGGAACCTTAGTGGTTACACTCTGAGATACCCTAGATAATTTTTTTTTTAAAAAAACACGAATTGACTCTTCGACCCTTGCTTTCAAACGAAGCGCCAGCACGCGCTTTAGCTGAGCAGCATGTAGTCCAAAATCCCCCTGATAATAATCAAAACACTGATTTTATCCAGCCACCGACGGTCCCTTGCCATCCTCCCCTCCCCGACTCTGCCCTAAGCCGAGGTTCGTACCCCACAGGGGGTGCCCTTAGCGTGCCGTCGTATAGTTTAGTATGCCCCGGCTGGAGGCCTTAAATTTCTATTAGGAGCTTAAGGCACCACAGGATAGCCCGGTTAAAGAGTCCGAACCCCTCGTGGTTACACTCAGAGATGCCATTTCTAAAAAAAAAAACAGGAATTGTCATTCCGATCTCGCCGCTGAGGCCAACGAATAGTCCTCCCCGACCCTTGCTCTTAAGTGAAGCGCCAGCCGCGCTTTAGCTGAGCAGCCTGTAGCTTTAAATCTCCCTGATAATAATCATAACCCTGATTTTATCCAGCCACCGACGGTTCCTTGCCATCCTCCCTCCGACTCTGCCCTAAGCTGAGGTTCGTACCCCACAGGGGGTGCCCTTAGCGCGCAGTCGGCTAGCTTATAAGTATGCCCTGGCTGGAGGCCTTAAATTTCTTTGGTTAACTCTGAGATGCCACACCAAATATTTTAAGAGAAACATCTATAGGTGGTAAAAAAGCCATAACAGCGAAAAAAAATGTATCTACTTGTTTTATATTTTCACATAACTATTATAATTTAAAAATTGCTTGAGACATTTTGCAAAAAAAAAAAACAAAATGACCCGCCCGGACGCGGCGATGACGGGGCGGCGCGAGCGCAGTGCCTTTTGATATATAATTAATCATCATATCAAGTAATTTTAAATTATTTAATTTGTTAAATAATATACTCGGATTTAGAAAAAAATCGTTTCCTTGGCTTCTTTGCTACCTATAGGTGTATCTCTTAAAATATTTCGTTTTGTGATAGATACACCCTATATACAACATCCCGACATCAACCATAGGACAGTAGCCCAACAGACACGACACGTGTCTGGTTGGAGGATTCTCCCTTTTCTATAAAGGTTGATTGAACTTTACACCCTGTTCCTCCCGCCCCGACCCTTGCTCGAGCCAGCCCGTGCCGCTGATCCTGTAGCTTTAAATCCGTCCCTAAATAATCAAAATCCGATCCAGCCCGTCCCTTGCTGTCCTCCCCCAGCGACGCCCTAAGCCGAGGTCCGCACTCCCGCAGGAGGGTGCCCTTAGCGTAGTCGCTTAGTTTTAAGTTTAATGCCCTGACTGGAGGCCTTAATTTATTAAGGCACCCACAGGAAAGTCCGGTTAAGCAGTAGACAACCTCTTAGGTTGAACTGCGAGATGCCATTTATAAAAAATAAACAAAAAAACACCCTATTCCTCATACCTCTAAACTAAAATTATTAATAATCACGGCTGCTAGTTGAAACTAAATTCGACATATCATTAAACCTTTACATATTTAACCTCTATGGTAAACGATACGATAGCAATTAACGAAGTAAAGGATAATCAATTTAAAATTTACGTACAAAGGAATACACAGGGGGCGGAACCTTTTACCCGAATACAGAGTAAAACGATTTTACCCACGAAATTAATCGAATAAAGTGGTGTTACGCGTAAACAAGAGTACCTTTTTGCAATGTCGTAATTAGGCATATTAATAACTAGCTTCTACCCACGACATCGTCCGTGTAAAATTTCGGCTCCCAACCCACCCAGTCGCATCGCAACGCCCGCCCGCGCAATTACTTCGTTTTCGCCGTTCCTTCCGACATTTTGTCGTTTTGCTCGGCTCCTAAGAGTCGTAGCGTGATGTTAAATAGCCTAAAACCTTCCTTAAGAATAGGGCTATCCAACACTAAAAGAATTTCAATTCGAACCAGTAGTTCCTGAGATTAGCGCGTTCAACAAAACAAACAAACTCTTCAGCTTTATAATATTATTATTAGTATAGACACTTGGGCATCTATGTGTGGATAATTTGTAAGAGCGGGTTTGCAAGTATACGAGACATTTAAATTAAATAATTAGTTGTGTAATTAGTAAATTAGCGTTGCTGGTGAAATTACGAGAGTTGAGCATCTGTTTTCGTTTTGCTCGAGTAGCTAGCTGAGATGTTGGGTTTATTAGCTTAAGGGTCTTGATACAACTCCGTTTGGAAAGTGGTTCGAGTGACGGGTTTCATTTAATTATAAAGATGTGGTAGTATACGTTATTTGATCAATGAGAGCACAGATTTTAATAAGTACTTTGCTTAGGACTCCAATTCTGTTCCAAGCTTGTTTATTTATACCTGATTTAATATTTAATAAATAATAATAAATAAATAAATAAATAAAATAATAATATATAATAATTATTATTAAATAATAATAATATATTTTAAAAAAAACTGTAGCGTTCGAAGGCCTCCTACAAGGTGGACCGATGACCTTATGAAAGCCGCAGGAATCCGCTGGATGCGGGAAGCACAGAACCGGTCGAGGTGGCGGTGCTAGGGGGAGGCCTATGTCCAGCAGTGGACGTCTTTCGGCTGAAATGATGATGATGATGATGATGAAAGAATATGAAATAAAATGAAAAAAATAAGAAAAACTCTTTAAACCTACGACGTCGTCTGTCGATGGCGCGTTGTATTCCACGCGCGCCTTAAAGAGATTTTAGCACGCACAGACGGGGTCCATTAGGACCAATGCATGCCAGGGTTGCGGGTTTGTCCGAAAGGGATACCGTGGCCCTGGCATACAGGCAACTGAAGGAACACGGGTGGCTTTTAGTCAGTAAAAGTCAAACACGCCCTTCCACTCTTCCCAGAGCGGGAGAAGTTATTTGATAATTTTGCACCCAAAAAAAAAAGATTGGCGTCAGTTTTTTAAATTAAAACTTTAACTTTGTTGAAATAGAGTTTGAAATTGAAAAATGGCTCAATGGTTGATCATTTGATGCTGATGGGTCTAAAGATTAAACTCAAGAGGAGCTCGTGGCTAAGTAATAACAGCCGCACGGGTCGATCCGTCAGGTTAAGCTACGCTTACCGGGGTTGGTCCGTGGATGGGTGACCATCTTTACATACCGAGACTCCTCCGTGCCTCGGAAAGCACGTTAAGCCGTTGGTCCCGGCTGTCATTCATAGATCTTTGACAGTCGTTACGAGTCGTCAGAAGCCCAAAAGTCTGACAGCCAGTCTTCCCAAGGGGTATCGTTTTACCCATTTACTGGGTTGTGGAGGTCAGATAGGCAGTGGCTCCATGTAAAATACTGGTATTCAGCTGCATCCGGTTAGACTGGAAGCCAACCCCAACAAAGTTGGGAAAAGGCTAGGCAGATTGATTGGGTCTAAAGATTAAACCTTTGTACGAGCCCGAGTGTCAGGAGGTACATTTGTGCGCTAGTATTGAGTGTGAAATGAGACACTTGGTTTGGTAATAATTTTAGTCTATAATTTTAATAAAGTATATTAAGTTATCACAGTATAACCAGTATAACCTTGTTCGCACTGAGTCGACGAAGTTGAAAATACCATTGGCACACTGTTGTGTGTAAATTAGTTTTTGATACCTCGATAGATGGCATTGTGCTACTATTAGATGGCGGTGTTAAGATTCTCCGTCGGTTAATATATAAGGACCCTATGTACTTAGAATAAGTGCTGAAGGCATTAAGTTTCGTTAGGAGCTTAAGGCAACCACAGGAAAGTCCGGTTAAAGAGTCGGAACCTTAGTGGTTACACTCTGAAATGCCCTAGACAAAAAAAAAAAAAAACCCTTTTGCGACCGAAATATACCGTTGGAACAGGGTTGTCGTGTTTTATTCAAAGGCTCCCTGGTTCCATCCGAAGCCCTGTGCTGACCCTGGCTGGACATCATCAGGTCGTACAAGGATCACATACAGGCAAATACTAGAACTTTAGTTTAACTATTACAATCTGTATTACACTAGGTACATCACACTTTTATCATGAAGGACACGTTATTTCAGTTATTACACACGTTATTTTAGTTATACATGAGAATTGGAAACAGGAACCAAAACACTGCAAAAACTGTCCGCTCCCGTGCCGTGCAGACGTATTTATACAAATCAGGGGTGTGTGAGGCGAGGGCAGCGGTGGTCAAAATGTTAGCCAATGAGGGTGTGTGTCGCCTGGGCAATAAAAAATAAAAATGGGCCACTGTTACATTATTGATTTTATCCCTCTAGAGATATTGGAACAAAGCCTTCATGCAAGGTGGTTACGTATCGAAATACAAGGAAACAATAAACTGTTTGAAATAACATATATTTAAAAAGAATACTCCTTCTTAAAACAATACACGGTAGCCTTTAAGGGACTACCGCATAAATAATTAATTACTTATATCAAACAAGTATTTCAAGTGTATCTCGACGCGAACTCCGAAAACGCGACCAATTAATAAGTGACAGTTATAGTCACATACTTCTTATAAAGGTTAACTGAGTATACTTATACTAATAATAATAATAATGGTCGCGTTTTCGGAGTTCGCGTCGAGATGTGACAACCAATCATGTATCAGTCGCCTGCGCAATACCTTTTAAGGTCGCGTTGACATGACACACCCCCAATGCTTCCTTAGAAATTCTAAGTAACTATTTATGTTTTTCTTAGGACATCCTGATAATTCGTTCTGTTCTGAACAAAGACCGCATGAGTTTTAATACTGAACTACGATGATATGAAAGCAAAATAAAGAAAGAAAGAAAGAAAAATTGATTATTATGTACAAAAAAAAATGCACATTCTATCATGATATGGTACAAAAT
Source organism: Dryobota labecula (assembly GCA_947523025.1). Lineage (NCBI taxonomy): Eukaryota > Metazoa > Arthropoda > Insecta > Lepidoptera > Noctuidae > Dryobota > Dryobota labecula. Next base: position 10,784,003 of record OX383292.1, read on the forward strand.
CTTGATAGAAGTCTCTAATTGCCTCTTACGGCACTTTCGAGGAGCTATGAGGTAGTTTGCATCGCCTAACTATAAATCCAAGCGTAACTAACAGTGTACCACTGTAAAACAGTGCATTTAACTGCACGCACAGAGTGAACACAGATGGTAACAATAGTACTTTAATTCACGAATAACTTCATAATACTACAAAACGTAAAAAGAAAGAAAGAGAATATTTTTTTTTTTTTTTATTAGGACTCGTACGGAAGGTCACATTTTAAACTAAACACACTCATAGTAACATTAATTAAAAAAAAAAAAAAAAAAAAAAAAAAAACTGAAAGGTACACTCACCTGCAAAATTGCATGGATACCTTAGTGTCTATTTTCCAGTGAACGTTTGAGTTCAAATTTTCGAAAATAGAACTAGCTTTCGCTTTTCGCATCACACGATTTTGTTTCTGTATTGTCCATGGATTTTTGCAGTCGACCGTACACACGGCTACATATCAAGCTAACAAACAAACAGACACTTCATACAAAACTAGTTTACGCTGATCTCGCATTGTATAGGATTTCCATACTCAAACTCAAACTCAAATCATTTATTTCAATTAAACCATTTACATTTACTTTTGAATTGTCAAGCAGTCGGTCAGTAAGAAAAATGAAGCTACATTCCCATTCCAAAGCGTAGGTACCTATGGAGAAGAACGGGCAAGAAACTCCATGGACACTCTTTTAAATTAAATTGTTACAAAAGTATTCGTTACATCTATAATGGTGAATTTATAACTAAATGTGAGAACGATGTAAAAATAAAAATAATAAAAACTTACACGTTAAAAGTGTCCAGAGTAAGTACAACAAACAGAAACAAAAAAAAATCATATTATGAGAGATCAGCTTATACTGGAAATGTATAGCTTGATAATTATGTAGCCGTGTGTACTCTTAATATCTGATACACTATACAAATCAATAAAATTGAAATGTCTGTTTGTAATGTCAAAATAATAGCATTTTACTAAATGTTGACGGCACGGTTGGCGCAGTGGTTAAGCAATTGACTGCTGCGCTGCGTGTCGCGGCTTCTATGGCTATGGCTGTTTGTGTATGTGAGTTTAAATATTTGTAAACACACCCACAATACAGGAGAAGTTCCTAGAGTGAGGAGCAAGAGAACTGAAAAACAAAAAAAGTATATACGATAGGTATTTAGAGCAAAAAGATTTTTTTTTTGTCTTTCTGTTTGTTCCGGCAAATCTCCGAAAGGCCTGGACCGATTTTGACGGAACTTTCACTGGCAGATAGCTGATGTTATAAGGAGTAACGTAAGTTACTTTTATATTAGAAAAAAATCACGCGGGCAAAGCCGCGAGCAGCAGCTAGTCTACTGAATAAAAATCTTAAATTCGTTCATTCGCTGACAGACAACGCACAGCGTAAACCGCTGGGTCTAAAAATATGGAATTTAAGGAAGCATTTTTTCAAATTCATGGGGTTAAAAAGGAGATGAAAGTTTTTATGGAAGTTCGAAATTTTATCGATGCGAAATCCCATTGGGCGCACGGCTTGTACACACATTAAGCTCCCGCCGTTTTCTATGCAGACAGGCCGAAAGAAACAACAGAACGCCACCTACTGCGAGGTCCTATTGCTGGCCTGGCGTAGCCGCTGCTACTTCTCGTAGTAAGCGTAGCTGCAGCTACGTCTCGTAGCCAGCGTAGCCGCTGCTACGTCTCGTAGCAAGCGTAGCTGCAGCTACGTCTCGTAGCAAGCGTAGCCGCTGCTACGTCTGAAATGAAATGAAATGAAATCGTTTATTCTGTAAATAGGATATCGGAGAAATGGCGGAACAAACTCAGGGGTCAGTCTCTTTTAAAGTCCAGACATAATCTTGGTCAGATCATGTGAGGACCATGTAGATCCGTGTCTGAAATGGTCTTTTGAGGAAAGAACCACACAATTTTGAGTGGACCTGTCCAGTCAGTGCAAGCATTTGTCAGTAAACGTGTAGCTCAACTCAGGATTTAAGGAGCTCAACGACTCGACGAACAATACCAAAGAAAGGACATTTGGGTAGGCCGCATAAAGTACTCAAAACCAGACCATCATTAAAACTACTTGAGAAAGAGGAAAAAGAGATAATCTTAAAGAAATCAAATGACCCACATAGTGCTCACATTCACAATAATTAAAGTAATATATGTAATACTTTTCAAAGTAAATATTCATGTCATTTTGTATATAATATTTAATAATGTCAATAATTATGTATATAAAACGTTGTATAATTATTAAAATGTCAAGTTTTACGGTTTAATCCAACGGCTTTAAGCAGAGCGAACAGTTCAATCCCAAGCTTTTTTGTCTTCTAAATAATCAGAAATGTTATAGTACCCTTTTTTGCAAAGTTTGGTTTTAATACAGCTTTTAAATCGTTTAATGGGTAAGTTTCGAATTTCAATGGGAAGTTTGTTGTAAAAGCGTATACATTGACCCATGAATGAGTCTCTTAGCAAGCGTAGTAACCAGACCCTCCCACCCGCTACCCCCGCTTTACCAGATGTTGTTACTGCATCATCTAATAAGGAGTAAAACTTCGCCCGAAACAGCTGCATACTTATATTTTGTTTTTAATTACCATATTTTTTATCTACTGTTATTGGAAATAAAGCTACAGTGTCGACAAAAACATAAAGCTGCACTTTAAATTACTTACCTAATAAAAATAACACATTTAACACTCAACTCATGATAAATCATACACGGCTCAAAACAGTAAAAACTTTGAGTACCACTTTGCCGAACATTCGGCGATATAGCCAAATATTCGGCCAAATACGAATATTCGGTAAACCTACCGAATATGCCGAATACCGAATATAAAACGAATATTCGGCCCATCCCTACTTGCTACTATTTTATTGTATCATATTCATTCCTTTTGCTAAGGTCACGCTTACACATAAATTGTCTGTATGATCAATAATCCAACATTGGAGAGCATAATTATTCTAATTATCATATATTTGTATGCATTCATAACTTATCATTCTTTAAAGTGACGGTACCAAAAAAAAATTTTTTTTTTTTTTCACTATAGTTTGTAACCATTTTTTTTTTTTTTAATTACTACCTACGAGATATACTTTTGAAAACTGGTGTAAGAACATTGTAAATTATAAACTGAAAGACCCAGTTACTGAATAAAATATTCTTCAGATTTTAATACTCTAAATCTTTGGGATTACTTAAATATTTTCTTTTCATTGCTAACTTTTAAATAAATGTTGAATTGAATTTTTTTATACCTAATTAGTAGGCTTGACGACAGGAAACCTCTACAGAGAAACAAAAATAAAGCTTAAAAGCTTTAGTAATGTGAAGTATTTTATTAGTCAATATTTAAATTCCCCAAAGCCATAAATTACAAAAGGTTTGAAGTACGTGGGCAGTGCTCTGGAGACGATTTTTTTTTTTTATAATTGGTTTCTACCTAAAAATATGACTTTTTTTTTATGTTTTTTACTAACGAGGGTTTGATCACATAGTAAACATCCCTCATAGGAAATATTTGTTGTAAGCAAAGCTTACAACAAATATTTCATTAACATCTACGCTTAATCCCTAAACTAACTAATTTATATAATACTAGCTGACCCGACAGACTTCGTTCTGTCAAAAGCTATTTGACTGTGGCAGTTTGTCTACGCGCAAAGGAAACTACCTACCTACCCTACCCTACCTTACCCTATCCTACCCTACCCTACCTACCTATCTACCCTACCCTACCCTACCTACCTACCCTACCCTATTCTACCCTACCCTACCCTACCCTACCCACCTACCTACCCTACCCTACCCTACCAACCCTACCTACCCTACCCTACCTAACTAATTAACCTTCAATATTTTTTTATTTTTTTTGATAAAATCTATTCTCAGACCTACCAAATGATGACTGACACGTTATGTCAAACGCCATAAAGTTACATTAGAAGATAGAGTTACCTACTTATTATTACAATAAAAATGTAAATATGGTCGTTTTCTTAAAAAAATTTTTTTTTAACTTTCTTAAACTTTTCTTACATAAGAACCTTCTCCTGACAATAACAAACACAAAAAAAAAAAATTGCGAAATCGGTCCAGCCGATCACGCGTGATGCCGTGACCAAGGGAAATAGGGATTCATTTTTATATATATAGACTAGCTGACTCGACAGACTTTGTTCTGTCAAAAACTATAGTATAAACTCCACTACTCTACCCTACCCTACCCTACCTACTTACCTACCTACCTGCCTCCCTACCCACCCTACCCTACCCTACCTACCTACCTACCCTACCCTACCCTACACTACCCTACCTACCTACCTACCCTACCCTACCCTACCCTACCCTACCCTACCTACCTACCAAAAGCTTAAAAAAAAATAGATATTAGCCGATTCTCAGACCTACTGAATTCATAAAAATCGGTCAAACCGTTTCGGAGGAGTATGGTAACTAACATTGTGATACGAGAATTTTATATATAAGATAATAAGAGCAATATAAGTGAACCTATTTCGGCCACATTGTCTCAACTACAAATAAACTACCCCTTTACTTCCTTTGGGGATCATAAAATACTACTAAAGCAAAGGATTGCGCATTATATATTTCAGTACAATGTATGGCCGTGTAAATATCCTAATGGGCTCATCTTCTACCTGGGAAACCTTTACATAATAGGTTGGGGAAAAAGTTTCTTCGCATTTTTTAAGAAAATTCAAAACATTTTTTAATATAGTTTATTTACATTTAACTATAGTATGTAGGTACCATTTTGTTCGATAACTTTTTGCCATCTTGTAGGTAGGGACATGATCCCATTGCTATAGAAATTTTGGGACTTCTGATCAAAATACCCCGACAAGTTAAGAAACTTATAATTATAATAATTTAGTTATTTAGTAGACAACATATTTAAGTATAAAAGAAATTTAGAATATCCAAAATTATATATATAAGTAAATGATTTTTAGAAAATACAAACTTAGTGCAACCTTCATTGAATAGGCTGGAAAGAAAATCTATGAAATAAGTAGACTTCAGTTTGACACTTTTGAAGTAAATGTCGTTTAAAGAATAAAATTGTGTAATATGATGAAAATCTAATAAAAAGTATGATGAATGGAAAGAAAAACGTAAGTAGAGTGATATATTAACCATATCTGTAATAAACAGATACTATAATACCTCATAAAATAAAATAAATTTAATTTTAAAAGAACACAAAAGGAAACGCATTTTTTATTATAAAAAAGGAAGAGATTATGAAGATCTTATTTACCGTATAAAATTGCCAAGCCTGAAAAATATCCGGGAATTTTCGCTTGTAATAAAAATAATCTTAATTTAAAGTTATATACTTCCGAATTAACCACTCTGCAACACACTATGGTTGCACAGTTTCGATTTTTTTTATCATTCAAAATAAAAAATAAAATATATTATTTCACAAAAAACCTACATGGGCACTTATGAAACGTCAGAAGCTAGGTGCACGGTTCCAATTAGTCGTTTCCTATGGAGAAGAGCCGGCAAGAAACTCCACGGTTACTCTTTTAAAAATAATTGGCTTTACGATAATAGATATGGGAGGACAGTGTAGGCCTTTCAACAATTACGAGGTACTTAACAAAATAGAAAAGTGCCAACAAATCTACACTCTACTAGGCCTACAACGTTCTCGCATTCACAAAATAGAAAAGAATCTAATGATACATTCTAGGACTAACCGGATATTATAATTATCTACTCACACGTTTTATACCTACTTAGGACTCTAGAAACAGCGCTTACACAATAAAATCCAATATTAAATACATTTTTATCCACCCTCAAACCACGAGCTGACTGAAGAACATCTCAGGTGTTTAAGTATTGCATTCATCATCATCATTATCATCATCAGCTCAGCCGAAAGATGTGTAAAGTATAGCATTTTAAAAGTAACTAAATACCAACTAGACTATCGTGAGGACAGTTAACATTCAGCATTATCTCGGATTGCCGCTTTAAGACCACCTAACACTTAGACACTCTTTTTTTTTAAAGCTTTAAATGCGAATATGACACTCTATAGGTATACAAAAGGTTAACATTTATTCACATAAGTCCATTTTACAGCTAGGTTCTGGGTTTGTTCTTCAGAGCGAACTTAACCATATTTATTATACGAATAATATTATCCGATAATGGGTTTGATAGGTTTATGTTATGCGCGCCAATTTGTGTTCTGAGCGATTGATATCGGACACATCACATCAAAATATGATACGTGTCCTCATCTTCGCTACACGTACTGCAAACAGGTGATGTTAACTTTTTCATCATAAAACCGAATTTATTGAGAGGCATATGTCCTGAACGAAGCCTTAATAATATGGTTAAGTCATCCCTGGTAACAAAACACTTATCAATCCAAAGTGAATATGAAGGTTGTGAATGGATTGTTCTATACCAAATGCCTTTTAGATACTCTTTGCACATGTTTATGGATGACTTATTATTTATTTATTAATATGGCACTTCAACGACTTAAAACATACACAAACAAAGATCACATACATCAAAAAAAGTTTGCGATCATTTTGAAAAATCCAAATCTTTTTTGTTATGGTTGATTATATTATGATTTCTTAGACTAGAAGACTAGACTGGCCTGCCGGCTCGCCTGACTTAAACCCAATAGAGCATGCATGGGATGCTCTTAAGCGAGCTGTTTGGAACCGTCAGTCACGTCCCCAGACAGTGCCAGAGCTCAGGGAAGCCGGTATTCAAGAATGGGTTACCCCAAGTTACCCCAAGAAATGCTGGATAACTTGTTTGAGCCACTGGGGGAGTTATATTATATTGAATATAAACCTTTTATTAATAAATCGTTGTTTAAGTTTGGTTAAACAGTCTTTTTCTTTCTATCAAATTTCTGTTAGAATCTCATTATGATCAGTTACTCAATTTTTTTTTAAATAAAAAATAGTTTATTTTTTGTTTCAAACAGGGTATTTCTATATAAAGAAAAAAACACAACAAAATTTTTTTCTTGATAAAGGTCAATTTAATAAATTATATCAGCTTAATATGCTAGTGATCGCAAACTTTTTTTGATGTGTGTACATTTTTAGGTTTTGTGAATACGCCACTTACAGAAGTGCGCAGCACTAGCAAATGGCTTAATGGTTAAAAGACGTGTAAGATACCGTTAGTTAAATTGGTTACAAGTACTTACAAGTTACAAAATAAAGCGAAAATGAACTATGTTCATCACAAATACATACGATGGGAAGTACAGAGATATTTAACACTCTAACATTTTTTTTTAAACACTTACGGTATATGTACTATAAAAGCATGAGGAACAGGATGTAAAGTATACTCATCCACCATAGAAAAGGGAGGATCCTCCGACCAGATGGGTGTTGTGTCTGGTGGGCATCTGCCCGACGGTTGATGTCGGTATGTTGTATATATTGTTACGAGCTTGCGGTTCGTGACAATAAAAACTGCCGATTTAAAAACCAAAAATGACATTTTAATTTAAACAACACTGATAACAACTCAAACTCACTAATTAAAAAACACAATTGCACTACTGATCACTCTGAAGTCGCACTTGAAGATAGCTTGTTCGTTTATTCGCTTCGACTGTGTCGATCAGGGTCCATACCGACTTTATATAGTCCTTAGATAGTTCCAGAACCTTATAGAAACATCTAGAATGTTCGAGTACATACCGGCCCCTACTGACCAGATGTCAAAAGTTCTAGAAAGTTCAAGCATCGAATTTTCTAGAAAAATCTCGAGTCTACTAGTTCTGCTTTTCGATACTAGATGGCGCTAGTGGTACTGTACCAGGCATTCATTGTGGCGCACAACAATATGCCAGACCCACGGTAAACTCTGAATGCGCGATGCAGGATTTGTGACGTCATGTCTTTGAAGCGTAGTTCGCATGTGGCGTTATAGATGCCGCCACAGTACATAAAGAAACACAAAGGGAGTAGTAGAGATAATTATCACATTTTGATATGAGAATTTTGGAAAGTTGTTGTGCAATGAATGAATGAGATGACGATTTATTTCTGTACGTACCGACACTTAGTCAATATTTTGGTTGTTTTCATCTTTTTAACGGAACTTAATTTAATTCATACGGTTTGATTTGTTCATGTGAGATAATGGTGCCGATTCCCTTGTTCACAAACTAAACTAAATTTAAGTTCAGTGCACCTTTTTCTTTCTATTTCATTATGAAAAAGACGGAAGATAAATGTTAGTTTAGTCCTGTCAAATTAATCAGCGCCTGTCACTACTCCATAAACGTTTAGACGTGATTAAAAACTTGCCGACTAAAATTACGTCAATTTATGTCAAGCGCTGATAATTTTGACAGGACTAAACTAAAATTTATCTTCTGTCCTTTTCTTAATGAAATAGAAAGAAAAAGATGCACTGAACTTAAATATAGTTTCTGTTAAAACTAGTATTCCTTCCTACTTGCTAATATCGAAGCAAAGTGTTCATAACTTAGCATAAGAGATGAGTGTCTTCTTTCTGATGCTTTTACAGGACGGAAGGAAATTGCTTTCAAAGACTTTTAAAGGAAGTAAGCAAAACAATGCTTTTTGTACATAAGGACCAAGCCAAGTGGGCGAAAAACAATATACTCATCTTAAGATACAAAGTCAACAACTTTTTCTTTTCATTTCGTTTAAAAACGCCTACTATGGGTAGTGTCGTTTTGAAAGTATACATAAAAAGGTCAAACTGAATATCTTACGAGTACAAAACCTACTGTTACGATCTTACCTTTTTTAAGTAAGTACCTATACCTTGAATTGCTCTGAAACGTTCCTGAAAATCTTTGGAAACTTAAAGACACATATGTATTAAATAAAATGTCGAACTTTTAAAACATCCTTAGATTAGCCAAAAAGGTTAATGAAGCCAATTTTTAAACGACGGCACGGTTGGCGCAGTGTTTAAGCGATTAACTGCTGCGCTGCATGTCGCGGGTTCGATTCCCGCACGGAACAAATATTTGTATGATCCGAGTCTGGCTGTTTGTGTATGTGAGTTTAAATGTTTGTAAACGCACCCACAATACAGGAGAAATTCCTAGGGTGGGGCAACGTTTAAAAAAATAAAAAAAAAGGTTATTTGTCGCATTTGCGTCAAAAAAAACATTTTCACGTAATAAAATACCTAAAATAACTTGTTTCATCGTAGTTAAACTGTACACAGAACGTACAACAACGGTTTTAAAGGCTATATTGGATTACCACAGTTTCGGCTCCCAATTAACCAATAGGCCGACTAATCCACGTAGCACAATTCAAATTGCACACGAATGTACATTTTAAATATTTAAATGTTTTATTTAACATTCACGGTGTATAATACTGCCTTGTGTACGCAAAGATGATATTGTTCGATAGCTGTAAGCGCTCCCTGCTACTGTTTTTTTATGTCCTTGGCTCTCATAATGTATTCGATATTAGGAGACCATAGGAGACCCGTAGCACAGGTTTTACTTAGTATGGTCTCCTGTCTCCCATCTTAAAACTTTTTGAAATATATACGGTGTACATTGTTATTTGTGGGAGAAAATAAATTATTGCAAAGGCCGGGAAATAGGCAGTTGCAGGTCGAGTATTAGTATGAAGGCCGAGCCGAAGGCGAGGACTTCACTAATATGAGACAGGCAATTGCCATTTCCGCCGAGGCATATATAGTGCTTTTCTCAAAAAAATGCAGGGAAATAAGACATACTTTCATGTATTTTTCTTTTGATTTCGCTGGAAGCAGGTTTTCCATTGCCAATTTGGCTTCTGATCTTAAATCTGGTGGAGTTCAATCAATCTCCATTTCACTCTCTGAACCGTGGGAATTCATTTTCATTAAATTTATATTTATTATGTATGTAAATAACAAATCAAGACGAATTTTCAGCTTTGCCACTAATTTTCTATTTGTCATCTGTGCCGAAAGGCAAACGCATTTATGGCTATACAGCCACTTTGGTATGCCAAAAATGATAAGAGATCCAATCATAGTACATTTCTTACCAAGAGCTGTAAATAAAGAAAGCCCGAAATCGCAGGTATTTGTGACCCGAGCCGCAGGCGAGGGTTGTAAATATACGATAGAGGGCTTTCTCTTTTACTGCCTGTGGTGAGTACACAATTTTACGTCTTCACGTGGCCATAATGCGAATTATGCCGTACGCGTAGCGTGCGGCAAAACTCACATTATGGACAGGTGTGACGTAAAAGAGTATTTATTAACCCCAGCACGCCATTTCATACAACATTGCTGGAGCGTTGTAATGTTCCAAATTCAAAAAACGCTCCTGCAATGGATTTGATTTTCTTTGTCCGTAAATTCGATACTTCGCGTGTTCTTTTTTCGAAAATAATGACAATATTTCCATGCATGTTTGAGAAAAAATCATTATTATTATTATAGAGATCTGCAGTAAATACGAGTACTCCGCCTTGCCTTTACTTTGTGCCTTTTCGAACTAGGTTGAGGTCGGCTTCGAGACTTACCAGATGTGGCTGAATATCAATATTTTATATGGAGCGACTGAAATTCGACCTCCACTACCCAATTACTGGGTATAACCGATATTTTTAAGTAAGACAACGTTCAGATTTCCGGGCTATTGAGTAACCGTGATCTCCACTGTCATAGACATTTGTATGTCAACTGGGACAAACGGATTGCGAGTTCTTCGAAGCATGAGTACTTCTCGGTGTGGCTACCCATACTGTGGCTTGTCACATATCAAAATCAACTATTCTAACTATATTATAATACCTATATATTATTCTTAGGTAACTTGAGTCAGGTACCTAAATGTAGGCAGGTAATTATAAGTTTAAAACCATTAGTTGTAGTATTCTACGAAAAACCGTACTAATTATCTTTATAATTGCAGTTGTTGGTGTTTTTTAGGGTTCCGTAGTCAACAAAGAACCCTTATAGTTTCGCCATGTCCGTCTGTCCGCGGCTTAGGGGCTTTGGGGATGATATTTTGTTTTCTCGTTTATCCCATGAAGTGGTATATCGTTGGACAGGCCATTCAAAAATATTGCGGGTTTGTGAAGATCATTTTTCGATTCAGGGATCCGTTTGCGTAATATTAAGGTTTAAATGCTAATTTTTGTTTGAGTCAAGTGGCAGGGGGATGCCAGCTAAATAGTTGTATTTGGATACGATAAAATCAATGCTTAATTTTATCTACGGAAAAAATACAAAAAAAAATCTAAATTTATTTTTTATGGAATTTTTATTTCAAAATTTCTCAATAAGGGGGCCTTATTGAGAAATTTTACAATTATTGTAAAAAGTTATGAAAAAAACAGATTTTTGCTAAAAAAAAACATGTTTCTTTTCAATTGAAGGTAGTTTTTCCCCAATTTTTATTTTATGAGGACGCCGAATTACTTCCAATCATTATAGGGTTTGTTTTATTGTGATAGATCATTTAGAGTTTGATTGTAGTTACACCGTTTTGTTTACACTGGGAACAATTTTTTTTAATTCTATAAAAAATAAAATAAAATATTTATATTTTTTTTATATTTTTGCCGTAGATAAAATTAAGCATAGATTCCTTCATTTCGATATGTGCACATTATAAAGACTCACACTGTATAACGAAGTTAAATGAAAAACTATCACAGGTAAGTGGGCTTTATAATTTACCGAGTCATAGTCGAAGAACATGTTTTTCAACAACAATGTTAATTTTGTTCGTGGGATAAATTCATCCCACCTACGGAACCCTTCATTGTGCGTGTTCCGACACGCACTTGGCCGGTTTTTAAATTACAGTTTGTAGGCAAGATTGTTTTCTTTAAAAAAAACTTAGCCTACAGACTGCAATTTAATGCAATTCAAGTTTTAAAAAAAGGCCGAAACTACTGCAAATTTAAAAATATTACAGCACGGTTCTTCGAATTATGAAGTACAATGTTACTTGATGGTAGTAGCCGCCACTGACGTCTATCGTGGCTATCGTAACGACATCGGACTCGTTAACTGTAGTTAACTAAAGCTAAGTGTAGTGAACGGGCTCCAGTTCCGTTGTAGCCTTGTAGGATTGTAGTAAAATCAAAATATTTTATTTAGAAAGAAAGAAAGAAAAATAGGTTTATTTGTCACAGAAACACGTGCATACAAAAAGATAATTAACTTGAGTAGGTGGTATACAGAAAAATAAAAAATAAAACAAAATAGATCTACATTCCAATCACGAGCACAAAACAAAATATTATTTCACTTATGAAACGTCAGAAACTAGGTGCACGGTTCCAATTAGTCGTTTCCTATGGAGAAGAGCCAGCAAGAAACTCCACGGCACTGTTACATATTAGATTTTGTCCCTCTGTATGTAAAATAACAAAACCCCAGATGCGAGATGGTTATGTATTGAAATGCAAGAAAACAATATACTGTATTTAAATAACATATATATTTATAAAAATATATCTCCTCCATACAACATCACACGGTAGCCTTTAAGGGTCTACCGCAATAATATATTATGACATTAAACCCTTACAATTTAATTTAACATGTATAATAGGTAGGTGACTATAACTGTCACTTATTAATGCCAGCCAGCTTGAACTTCAGCAGAAATAACTAAGGTCGTGGGGAGTAATGCCACAGTTGTTGGAAGAAATAATTCCAAGTTACTGTAAAAACTAGACTCAAGTCTCAAAAAAGCCTAGCGTTTTCCAAGCCTAGCGTTTTCCCAGCCTTGCGTTTTCCGAACTATGTTTGGTTCGGCTCCCAGTCTAACTGCATGCAGCTGAATACCAGTATTTTACATGGAGCGACTGCCTATCTGACCTCTTCAACCCAGTTACTGAGTAACGCGATACCCCTTAGTAAGACTGGTTGTCAGACTTTCGGGCTTCTGATGACCCGTAACAACTGTCAAAGATCTATAAATGACATAATTATAATTGCATAGCACAGGTGTATTTACCGGGTAATATGTCTTTCATTGACTTGAATGTGCCCTGGCGGCTGAGAGTATGTCATGCTCACAGAAGTCTCGCTGATGGTGGCGCGTGTGTTGGATCATTTAGCTCCCTTCAAAATGGTTGAGTTGAATGGTGCTAATCCATGCGTCATGTTCGTGAACGGCCGCCGTCATTAGTTGTACCTACTCTGGACACTTTTAACGTGTACTTTTTATTTTTACATCATTCTCACTTTTAGTTATAAATCCAACATTATTGATGTAACTAATATTTTTGTAACAATTTAATTTAAAAGAGTGTCCATGGAGTTTCTTGCCCGTTCTTCTCCAAAGGTACCTACTACGCTTTGGAATGAGCATGTAGCTTCATTTTTCTTACTGACCGACTCCTTGACAATTCAAAAGTGCCTGTAATTGGTTTAATTGAAATAAATTATTTGAGTTTGAGTTTAACAGACGGGACCAACGGCTTAACGTGCTTTCGGGGGCACGGAAAGGTTTCGATATATAAATAATATTTTTTCTTTATTTCAGACATAAGTCCATACGTTTTGACAAAGATAGTGTTAGTATGGTTGTTAGTAGTACACACGAATATATAAAGATGGTCACCCATCCACGGACCAACCGCACAAAGCGTTGCTTAGCTTGATCGATCGAAAAGTGCGGCTGCGTGCGTTACTTAGCCATATGAAAGATGAACGTGAATAATTTAAATTAGTTTTTAAAACAAGCTTTTGGAAAAATACTCTACCTAGAAATTAAATAATTATGTTTTTTATTTATTCTGTAGTCTCACCATGTTCGCTTAGGTGAAGTGAGTTTGAATTGAGCTCTCAATCCGTAAATTCGACGCGTCGCTTTAGGGCGTCGTCGTAGCGTAAGCCAGTCTATTCGGTAAAAATCTCAAAATAATAATTATTAAATAATATAAAATAATAATAATATTTAATATTAATTAAATAAGTCTGACCGATAACGTTTTGCTATGCCAAGACGACGTAGTGAACTGTCATTCCACCTCATGCTACAGCCGATCGATTCTGTAAAAATCTCACCGTGAAAACTAAGGTGAAGTGAGCTGTCAATAGTGTCAATCCCTCACATCCAGTTGGTCTATTCAAAAAAAATATCACCGGGAAAAATTTGATGAAGTGAACTGTCATTCTACCACAGTGCTATTCTGTAACAATCTCACCGTGAAGACTTAGGTGAAGTGAGCGTGGAGTGAGCTATCAATAGTGTCAATTAGCATCAGCCGGTCGATTCTGTAAAAGTTTCACCGTAAACATATAGGCGAAGTGAGCGTGAAGTGAAATGTCATCCTACCTGATGCTAGAGAGTCTAGAGATGGGCAGCTCCCTTTGTTACCTTGTTTTTCACGATGAGATTTTTACAGAATAAATCGGTTGATTGAAATTATTGTCAGCTCACTTCACAAAAGCACAACGTTATCGTAACAATCGATCCTTGCTTCTCGAAAAATTTGTATTGATTCTTTTTTTTTTTTTTCACTACAGTTAAGCTCTTGGCCTATATCTCACCTGATGGTAAGTGATGATAAGGCCGAAGGTGGAAGCGAGCTTGACCCGGAATCCTCAAACACAGAGGAAATGGCTATCTTAACTCTAACTGCCGAAACACAACAAATGCTGTTAACATTGTTGTTATGGTGACAGACTTAGATAAGATGGTGGTAGCTAGCCAGGCGGACTTAGAACAAGCAATACCACCAACCAAACCTAGCAGAACATTTTACCCCCGCTGTTAATCAAACCTGAAACCTCTGGGTCTGACAGGTGGTCTTATACCACAGAGACGGTTTTCCATCGAAGTGGAACGATTATACAAAGTTTCAGCTTAATAAGGCAAGCCGTAGTCGTTCAAAATTATATTACGAAAATCCTTCTTAACATACTAACAAGAGAAACTAAATAAAAGCTTGTTAAAAGGGTTTCTGAAATGACCAGTTGACATTTGCATTAGGTACTCACTTATGTTAACGACATTTGATACTCCCGTGGGTGTTAAGGTATGTAACTTGTCACTGTGGCCAAATGTATTTTTAGTGAGTGGAAAAACTTCCAGAAACTACTTCTGTAGTAGCGTAAACTTACTACTATAGTAAACATTGTAGTCAGTGGTATAGTTTTTCCACCCCACACAAAAAAGCGGCGTAAAGTATGAATGTGGAATACCGTCGGTTCATTTATCATGGTGAATAATTGAATGGCATTTAGATATGTATCCCAAGATTATGTTACTGCCTATGGAAACCTTTATATAGTGGGCGTTGTTAAACATTTCTATAAATGACGAGACAAAGGTTAAATTGCAATCAGACGCTACAATAAATGATATATATATTTTTTTTTATACAAAGGTTAGAAAAACAGCATTTTCATGAATATAATAAAAAATTTCCAAGCACGTAATGATCACTTAATCCAAATATTAATAACAATATATATATTTTCTATTTCAGACTCTAAGATTTATGATACAAAATATATATAATTTAAAATAATACCAAACTAATGGGCGGACTAATTACTAAAAAGATCTCCAAAGAGAAGAAAAACAGCATTTTGATGAAAATATGACCATTTAGCTAAACACGTAATTACCGCTTAATCCACTTAGTAATAACAATATCTATGTCCTATGTACTTATAAATGAGCTCATAATAATCGTCTTACCGTAGTAACTAATAAGGTGCCATCTCCACGGGCGAGAGAATCGCGGCAATATTCACGCTAACTATTAGACGAAATTATACCAAATATGCCTGCCGATTACCTTTATACCCAAACGACTTACATAATACACGCATCGATTTTTATCGTCAATTTTATGGAGCAGTTAAATGTGTTACGGCAAGCATATTGTTAATACAGTGCCTATTGATATGCTATTGAAAGGGTTAACATTCGTCATTTATGTTGATGATTAAATTTTAATAATCTGAGTCTTCTTCTTTAAAATAATAATAATAAAAATAAAAAAATTACTTCAGTTGTAAAAAAACACTTATCAAAACAATATACAGAGTTACAACTAAGACAAAGAGTGTTTTCGATGAACTCTGGCACCCAGAGTAAGATTTAACTTGTGTTTAGAGTGCCAGCGTTCTCGCCTATAATTTGAACATTTAACGAGCACAGTATATTATTACTAAGATAACTATTTGCTAGCAAATGCATATATGAAGTGGCCTATTAAAGTACTTATGTGGGGGTATGTGTATGTACGAGTATTGAGAGAGATAAATTTGGTGAAATTGTGTTTATGTAAGTCTGTATAAATATAATTATAAATATATGACTTTATTACAAGCAATTGATACACATAGTAAATCCTCAGTCTTATCGTAACTCAAGTGTCAAAAGCCACTTTGTGACCTTGCTCTTACATCCATTTAGGCACATGGGAGCAATGGTGCATATTTTATTTATTTTATTACATAAATGGTTGGACAGAATATCATAATGACGCTGAGCAAGGGCTGTTCTACATCCGCGAGTTGAGCATACCTCGAAGTGTCTACGCTTTTTAGCAGCATTTGGGTTGTATAGCATAGAGGAATGCTTGCGCAGAATGGTGTCAAGAACAAAGAACTTTTCATGTGGTTATTGACTAACCAGGTGTCAGAGTTTTTATGTCGCCCATGGGCCTTTGACTTGACTATACATACTGTGGAGAAATATCTCTCAGGCACCGATTTCCTCACGGTGTTTTCCTTCACCGATTTTTTAACAAGTCATAATTTTACAATACGCACATGAAGCCGGAAAGTTGGCAGTTCGACGGTCACACCACTAGGCTATCGCTGCTGTAATCTAGGAAAAATAATGCAAGTCAAATTCAATGGTATTATTACCATCCTATGGGATAATCCTGTTATTTCAACAAACAAATCACTGAATTGTATACCTAGTTGTAAAAATGCCAAGTATTTTGTTTATTAGGTATTTGTTTAGGACCCTATTAAGAGATAAATAAATGGCTCACAGTAATCACAGAGCTACAAACATTCTACTTGGCCAAGTAGACAGGCTACATAAAAGCCGAAAACTTTCCGACTAACTCCTGTAGAACATAACAGAGACCTGATTTACGTAAAAAAATATAGCAGGTGGAGTGCAGCCATTCAGTTGTGAGTGGTTTGTTCGTCCGCCGCTAGAAATTTGTGTCGAGTTTCACTTCACATTCAAATATACAACAACATGACTTGATAGCATCGGGCATGACATCACGTATGAAGGCACAATTCGCGGCGGGAGAGGTAAAGCCATCTATTTCAGTGACGTTCAAACAGTTCCACAAATTACTGCCGATTTTAGTTACCATCAATTACTTCCTGTGTACATATAACCTGCTTATATATCTACTCTTTGAGTTAAAATTGGGAATCCTCCCGGGAATTGGCATCACAAACGATATCATTTCCAAACGCAATAACGAAAAGTAAGGTAATCACACTGTGGCTACGTATATCTAAGTTATCGTCAGAGTTTAAAGACAATCGAGTTAACTTAAACCATTTCGCTAACAGAATGAACGTAACGAGAAGGGGAGGTTGAATGAACTTTGTAAAACATTACAAACAACGTCCACTTGGTAAATGGCCACCCATTTCTATTAGAGAAATGGCAGTACAGTCCATGTCGGTACAAATAAGGTAATAAACGAGAGGAATGGATATTGTTGAGGACGCAGAGGGCATCCATCACGACGCTGTGGTGCAGCTGCCGACGTGCGCAATTTAATTGATAGCCCCCGCTCGTCCCACCTCGAGCTCTAAACTTCAAACATACAGACACCTGGGTTTTGTTCTGCTAATTTATTGCGCTGTTAAGCCTGGTAGATAACATCGTTGAATAACAATAAACTTGTAATTGTTCGCAATTTTAGTAGTGCGGGGGGCAACGTATTTTATACCAATTAATTTATGGATGTTTATTTTTTATTTTTTTATAAATGGCATCTCAGAGTTAACCACGAGGGGTTGAGACTTTTTAACCGGGCTATCCTGTGGTTGCCTAAAGCTCCTAAAGAAACTTAATGCCTCCAGCCAGGGCGTACTTACAACGTAAACGACTGCGCGCTAAGGGCACCCCCTGTGGGGTACGAACCTCGGCTTAGGGCAGAGTCGGAGGGAGGATGGCAAGGGACCGTCGGTGGCTGGATAAAATCAGGGTTATGATTATTATCAGGGGGATTTAAAGCTACAGGCTCAGCTATAGCGCGTGCTGGCGCTTCGCTTACAAGCAAGGGACGGGGAGGACTATTATTTAGTCGGAGATTTCGCGCGGGGCCTCGGCGGCGAGGTCGGAATGACAAATTTATGGATGTAGGTATAATGAAAATAATATATGAAGTTCGAAACATATATGGAAAAAGCAATATTTAAGTGTTCCTTCTGTCCGCGCAGACTTCAGCCAAAAATCCTTGAGAAATTAGATGTATCTAACACGCAAAGCTACAAAATACTGACATTGTGATTTAGACAGCGAACGGGCGCCGCGAGACGTGAATTCAAATCGACACGGTCTCAATACAAATATCGTGGGCCGAATAGAGAGCAATACACTCATATTTCAGAGGGATCCTCTACTTGAATATTTCACTGTTAGGTGGTTATGAAGGTAACCCGAGCATGGGGTAATGTGTATTTATGGTGATGTAACGTAAGCACTGGTGAATTGCGGTGACACTTCGGTTAACTAAGCTTCGTTACCCTTCGCTCGTATTTTTATTTCCTTTTAGTTTGCCTCCACTTAACGTTGTCATCCGGCCTCTCGGATCCTTTCAAGTGGCTCTGTGTTTAACCAAGTTTTGCTGCTTTTTTCACAAGTGTTACTTGATAGATGGAGTATCTACCCACAAATATCGCGGAATGATAATAATAATATTTAATTAAGGGACCTCAAATGTTGTAATCCTAGTTTAATTAACACAATTAAATATTTGTACACATAACAATTCAAATATGGATTCTGTATTCGGAATTAAACAAATACTAAATTAAAGTAATATTTTCCACGCGCTCGTGTTGATTTTTCCATCGAAAAATGGGAATTCAATGCGTGGGTAACTCGTTAAAAATTTTAGAATTTCAACATGATGAATATCAATTTCAAATCCATTATTTGCGATCTGAATAGCAACGCCCATAAGTACAGGATTAAACTTTTATTTTTAGATTTCAATATTGCGCAAATATTCTACTTGTTCATACATACTCATTTCCCAAGCTCTGAAAACGGAAAATGGAAACTGCGAAACTTATTTATTGCAAACTTCACAAAAATGCGCTGAGAAATATCAAAGACAATCCAAACTGTAAAAAAAGAAAAGTCTTAAAAACGGATACTTCAAGATGGTTATTTATTACTTGTGATCAATTCCGTCAAGTTTGAGAGCCGAGACGGAACTGAAGTCGTATCTAAATACGTGCTAAGAAACGATCTCACAGCTAAAAGCATAAAAATGGATAAAAGAGGAGCCGACTTTACAGTTGAATAAACTTACAAAATGATCAAATATCCTGCTCGATACACGCCACTATCCATTTTGCACAAGCATTTCATAAATTCCTATACTTTGAGTATGTCATGTTGCAATACCTAGCTCACAATAAAAAGTCGATGTCCGCCAATCACGTATAGACCATGAGAATAAAACAAGCATTCTCTTTGCCACAGGGAGAGGGTGGTGGGGGAAGGGTGTTACTGCAAAATACGATAACGTCAGTGGAATTGTGTCTAGCCGTTCAGTTTCATGTATGCGGGAATTTTGCTTAAATTTTAAACCTACATCGGGTTGTGCCGGCCGATACCGACAGCTGCGGTAAATTCCATACGGTTTTTTTTTTTTCGTTCCGACACAAAGAGACGCTCCCAAATTCTCGTGTCTAACCAATATACATACCTTTTATTTTAATATTGCTGCAATGTAGTGTGGCGTTTCACACTGTCATAAAACAAGAACGTGACGAGAACAACTTTCATCGAAGTGCATTCTTTACGTTTCACGCGCCATTATAATTTGTAATAATTTCACGTGT
The DNA here is from genome assembly GCA_947523025.1 of Dryobota labecula. Taxonomy (NCBI): domain Eukaryota; kingdom Metazoa; phylum Arthropoda; class Insecta; order Lepidoptera; family Noctuidae; genus Dryobota; species Dryobota labecula. Next base: position 10,804,112 of record OX383292.1, read on the forward strand.
TTCGAAAACATCAAATCACGCTCATTGTAATATGCACATATCGTTCGTGACATTTACATATTTAAAACATTCTCCACGTTAGAACTTGATATAGATTTGGGGAACGTGGATAATAATAATTATTATTTATTCATTTCAGACATAATTACAGTATAGTATAGACACACATTCATACATTTAAAATATATAAACTATTTGAAACAGATAAAAACCCAAAATAAAATTGTGATTCATTAAATTTCAATATTCAACTCATAAAAAATATTCTCATTTAATAAAAATTTACAAAAATAAAATGACAAAATCGTATTTAAAATAAAAAAATTCATGTCAATGAATGAATGAATGAATGAAATGCACCGACCCCAGCGTGGTTTAACCAGACTCGATTACTCGAATGAACCCAAAGATTCACACTAGCCCTTGGAGCCTCATGTTTCATGGGGCTACAGTGGCCATTGCATATCAAGGAGTAGATCGGGGCCACGATAATGGTACGGAAGACGTGCCCATAGGATATAAAAGTCCTAAATTGTAAAATGATAAAATATATATATATATATATTACAAAAAAAAAAACCTAATGTTTGACATACAGAGCAGTAGGGTAGGAAAATAACAGTATGTACTCGTACACAAAACATTTTCGATTACGCCCCACTAATGAAGCAAATTAAAAACTAAACAACGTCGGTGGCCTACAGATACCTAATACCAACACTGAACCGATCCGATGTCTAGTAGCGGAGGTAAATAATTGAAGCCTACCGGCCATGCTCCAGTTTTAGGAAACAGTTTTAAAAACATGCTAGGTATGTCAGGCTGTTACGACCAATAAATCAAGAACTTTACATCCTCATAAAATCTCATACTAGACTGACACTCTCCACGGTTCACTTGCCCTGGTCGTTCCGTGAGAAGTGAGATTTTACATACTTTACATAGAATAGAATAGCCGACCGAGGAAAGTTTAGACAACTGATAGAGCCCTAACTTTGTCTGATAGTAGCTAGTAGCTCACTGTAATGGTAAATTTATATTGGATAGGGTGTTACGATAAGAACTCGGTATAAAGTGATTTTTGGTGAACACTTGTGGAAATGGAAAGTTTAACCGTATAGTGGCGCTTTATCCTAGCGGCAATCTTTCAATTACGTAGAAAAACGTTTCAAAAGATCTATTCTCTTTTGTGGTATGCGTGGAATACAGAGTTTTACACACACTTTTTTCGGGAGGCTGCCCATTCATCGTCGCTGTGCGCAATCAACATCGCTCAACTTGAGTCATCCATCCCTTGCTGACCGCTGTTCGCTGTCACTAACACGGACAATGCAGTGTCATTTTGTTGACATCTAGCAATTTCCCTGTGGTCCTAGCTAATGGTTTTCACTGTTTAAATTACTGTAGTTGAACCGCACAAGGACGAGAGTCTCGACCTCGTATCGCACGGTGTCGGGGTTTCAGCCGGTAATTTGGCTGTCGCCAAGCGATTCGTTAACGATAAAGTGTGGGTGAAATATGTGATATTTGTATATGAAGTCGATTTTGGTACGGTGATGTTTATTTTATTCAATTATGTGACAACCTATGAAACCACAGGTACTTACCTCCTTCCTCGTTTATAACTATGAAAGATATAGAATGTAATTTATAAATATCATGACTCTGTGTGTCAAAGATATACATACCGAAACACGGTTTATAGGATGTTCATGCATTTAAGAAAAGGTCTACATGCTTCACAATGTTTCATTTGCTAACATTAAACAAAAACCGGCCAAGTGCGTGTCGGACCACGCACAATGAAGGGTTCCGTAGTTGGGACGAATTTATCCCAAGAACAATCTTAACGTTGTAGTTGAAATACATGTTCTCCCATATATTCCAACTGAAAATGTAAGTTGTTTGACTATTACTGGTAATTTTGTCCTTCTTTTCTGTGATAGATTTCCTTTTAATTTCTTTATATATACTACTGCCGTGATGTTTTTCACGTATCCAAAAACAACCATAGCTGGCAGGGGGGACACTTGACTGTAACAAAAATTAGTTCTTCATAGCTTAATATTACGCAAACGGATCCCTCAATCGAAAAATGGTTTTCACAAACCATAATTTTCATATTTTTGATCGGCCTATCCAACGGTACCCTACACCGCGGGATAGTAAATTAAAAATAATATATTTAATGATTTTATTTTACCACATTCTCCGCCTGATTAATATGTATACCCATGCCAAATTGCAGCTTTCTAGTGTCAAGAGTCTCTGAGCTAAGCCGCGCCACGGCCAGACAGACAGACGGACATGGTGAAACTATAAGGGTTCCTTGTTGACAGTAAAGCATATACAACTCAGTTAACATCCTTCACACGTCCTTTGTTCACGAGTGAACTTATAATTCGCGTAACAACATTCTCTCTAACTATTCGCCACTTTATTCCTGATTTCCCGATAGTAGTTGGTCGTGCCTTCGTCCAAACAAATTCTCGAGCACCACAGTGGAGGGAGGGTTCATGCAATTTAACTTTTTACTGAGCGGGCAGGCGACAACTTTATCTTTGTCTCCGCTTATTCGATTAAGTGTGGAAATCATAGTTTTTTTTTAAATGGAATACTGATTTTTCTTTCCGTTTTATGACAAGTCTGGGAGATTTATGATTAATTTATAGTGTTAGGTGAATCTGGTGATTTTTTTTACAAATTACAGTGATTGTTGTAATTTTAGAGTGAGTATTTCTACAGATTAGAAACTGGAAATGAACAATGTAAGTAGTCGATACCGCTATCCAGGGGCGTAGCTACTGCCGTATCAGCCGTATCAATGATACGGGGCTCCCAAGCTTCAGGGCCTCCCCGACGCATCGTGTGTTAGCAAAAATTCGTACAATATTATCAAAAAAATCAAATATTTATTGATAAGAGCTTAAAATATGAAAATTAACGTAGGTAATTTATTTATGGCTTACATTCATTTATACTCCATTTTCTATAGCATTAGACAAATAACGGCTAAATAACGACAGTTATTATGTAATATTGTTGAAATTACTGCACTTTAGAGTTATTTTTTAAATGTAAATGGTAAATAGATTACAGTGCTTTGTATTTATCGTGAAATAACGGAGTTTATTAAACGTTTACATCGAAATAACGAAAGGGTGAGAACAGTTATTTGTCTAATGTTATAATAAATGGATTATAGTAAAATCACATAAAAAATCTAAACTACCCGAGTCAAGGTGCTCGCTCTTGTATTCTTTTATTAAAATCACAATGACAGCTTAACATAGTATCCGAGTCAGAGTTAACAAATTTTCTAGTTCACCTCGCTCGCTCTTGCATTATCTTAGTAAAATTACAATGAAAAGTTAAACTGTTATGTCAGTACGCTATTTTGAAAACAAAAATCCCTTCCTTTGGAGTTTCGCCGTAGCCGGGTAAAAAGGGCCCCCAACAAGGGAATCTTTTCATTTTTTGATACAGGGCCCCTTTATGACTAGCTACGCCACTGCTGCTATCCTTTATTTTCTACTTTCAAAGGTATTTTAAGCAACTGCCTTCCATGCAAGAAATGTCCCTTAATTAGGGCAACTATCAACAGAAAAATTAAGACACAAAAATAAACATTTTCATCGTAGATTTTCGAAGCTATTTCTGAATAAACTCGGATCAATGAAAACCCCGGCTGTTCATTAAGTGTTGCATGTAAATAAACAAAGTTATTGAAAATACGAGTATACAGCGCAGGAGCTCGAGCTCGTTTGATTATCGGAACTCGTTACACGCTCGTAGGCAATTTTCATAACTTAATAATAACTATCAAAAAAAGGCTACAATGAACGTAGGTCATCGACCTTAAATTACCATTACACGGGAAATTTCCAACGAACTGAAACTGGTAGTTCTTGTAAATTGTAACTGAGGTAAGAAAATGAAGAACTAATTAATGTCAGGCAAAAATTGGCGGTTATTATAATTCCTGGAAAGGCCATGAATTACAGCTTTGTGAATTTCAATGTATTTTTTAAATTGTGTAAAAAAATTAAGTAGGTATTTTCCGGGATGTTTCTTAGAAGGCTCAAAAGTTCCTTATACCACACTAAATATCCCGCTTGTCCTGTCTTATTAGACTTGTTAATTTGGACAATCGTTAATTAGTGTCCCAAGAACTAACAAATAGGTCCTCATGATAGATACCATTAGACAAAAATTCTGTTAATCTTCCTGATACATTCAACCAATTAACTTCAACGACATATTCACTCGACACTTGGGACCCTTACAAGCACTTAAATGGGTAATAAACAAAATGACTAACCTGCATTTAAAGTTAGACACTTTGAATTTGCATTATGGTTATTTCGCATCGAACCACACTGCGAGTAGATGTTATGCTGCGTTCACACTGAACCGTCGAAGTTTTCGTTGGCTAAAAGTGTGAACGGTTCGAATCGCATTTGTAACGCCAAAGCCAACGGCCGTAATCTATACCTAAGGACATCATTAGTTAACTAACCATTAATATAAAACAAAACAAAAAAATAACTTAACCTTTTACAAGTTAAATGTACGATTCAAAAAAAGAATAAAATGAGGTAGTGCCAACCAACAGACAAATCAAAAGAAATGTGCATTTGACAATTGGCAAACGAATCATTCAATTTTGGAACATTCAAACTTGTAATGAGTGTCTCGATATTGCACCAAATGTGTGTCACGCTCGGCATGTGTCAGGATTCTGCTAGGTCCCTGCAATTACCACAATAAGTATCTCACACTTTATCAAAAACTACATAATATTACGTAAGGCCTATTTAAAAAAGATTTAAAACATAACCACTATGTATATAGTACATACTAATTCCATGCAAAAAAAAATTTAATTTTGGATGTTAGAATCTCACACATCTCGCCACCGCAGCGCACCGCGAACCACCGAACATCAACAAACTTTCAGATGCCATCGCCAAATATCATTCATTGGCCTTGACGCTAGTTGTGTCGGTGTGGATGCGCCATTAGGTCGTTACAGAAAGTCTCCCTATTTACTGCTCAGCTCAAACTTCGGCGGAAGTGTTCAATCTACGTAATTTTCCTCACCGCTTTTATGAAATAAAATTTGCATAGCTGTGAACTTGAAACATTACTGTTTATACTAACGTTTTATACGGAACCTTGTGTGTTATTGAATGAATATATCATCAATATAATAAAAAGTTATACAATTTTACTCTAGACGGTTATTTTTGAAGTGAATACGATTTTTGTGCTTCTATATTGGAAGGCAATTCAGAAAACGGATGATATCAAAATCGGGGGACTCAGTTTGGTGTTGCAGCTACATATCCATAATCTACATCCAAAATTTAATAGCACCATTTGATAGCTAAAGGATCAAAAAATTCGTTACGTTTAGTGAGTACAGTGACGCATCGCGCGCTGCGGAGGGGGAAGCGCATTTTGAGGTAATTTCACTGCGTTACGTAATTTCTGTTTGGTATAACTTTTGTCTCAGAGACGCTACGACGCTCGTTTTGGTTTCAATTGTCAGCTCTCGTCAAGATCTATTGACTACATATATGAAAATAAAACGTATAGTATACGAATAATATACGTGAAAATGTAAGTTGGTTGACTATTACTGGTAATTTTGTCCTTCTTTTCTGTGATAGTTTCCCTTTTAAATTCTTTATATATACTACAGCCATTATTTTTTTCACGTATTCAAAAATAACCCTTTAGCTGGCAGGGAGGGGCGGACACTTGACTCTAACAAAAATTGGCACTTTTAAAGCTTAATATTACCCAAATGGATCTCTGAATCTAAAAAAAATGGTTTTCACAGACCCCTATCCAACGTTATGGGACAGACAAGAAAAAAAATTGACCCATTTATTTTTTGTCAAAGATTTTATTTTACCACTTTATTGGCGTGATTAATATGAATATCCATGCCAAATTACAGCTCTCTAGTACTAAGAGTCAATGAGCTATGCCGCGGACAGAAACACAGATGGACATGGCGAAACTATAAGGGTTCCTTGTTGACTACGGAACCCAAAAAAATGGCTCTAATCCAAAACCTCTCATAACAAAGGTTATACTTAAAATGAACAGGCACACCGGTATTTAGAACACGCGAATATAAAATTGAATATCTGTTAAATGGGTCGGTCATTTACATAATGTTTATGGCTCATTTTATTTAGGCCTAACAACTGTGTCAAAATAATATAGCTATCGTGTTAACTCACAATGTAAATAAAGCTCTTTGAACAATCACATAATGTATGTCAAAAGTGCAAAAGCTACAGAATTGTGGACAAAAGTACATACTAGTATTCCAGTGGTAATCCAGAGAATTGCGGTGGTGATGGAACAGTGATAAAGAAAAAGAGAAAAGTAGAAACATTACAATATAAAAAAGTACGAGAAAAGTACAGTTGGAACATCAAAAGTAGTTCTGAATCAGGCTGCCCGAAGTGACGTTTTTAAAAAGGTTGATTATGTAGGTAGTAATAACATGACCTCACCCATGATCACAACGGGATCCTGCCGTTTTGCCGAAAAGATTTTGCCAAAATTTCACTACCCAAACAAATTTTAGCAACCTTTTTTGATACCAATGCAATGTTTGGAATGATTTTAGTACGCACATTTTTATTTGGTAAAATTTTTACTTGGCAGAATATTATCAAGGATACTCGTAATGTCATTTAGGCATTGGTCTTTAATCAAATGATTTATTACAGCAAACAATCTATAGACAATAAACGTTTGGTCAAATGAATTGTTATGAAGTCAAATTAATGGTTACTTATAGAACTAGTTAGAGTAGGTCAAGTATTTTTTTTAAATGGTTAGGTTAGGTTAAAACTGTGACCTCCTACGCACGAACCGAGCGAGCGAAGCGAGCGGTGCCGCGGTAGCGGCCGGCGAGTGCCAGAAACGACTAGATTATATAGAAAAAATATATGGGAAAAAAAAAACAATTAATAATTTTAAAAAAATGCTACTATTTAAAAAAAAAACTACCAGAATAGTTAATATTAATATTATTATTACCTGTTTAGAATTTGTCCCAAGTGAAAAAACACCCTTGTGATAAAACATTTTGGCAAATTTTATTTTGCGCAAAATGAGTTATTCCAACTGAAATATTTGACTACATAAAAATTTGCAAAAGTACTAATTGTTAAACAAGTTATTGTTTAAACGTTCACTTGCGAAACATTATGTTTGCGTTACAATTATTTGTGAAGAGATTTTTTGCTAAGTAATAATTTGGCAAATGTAATTATGCGGAAAATTGTTTGGGAAGTGATAATTTGGCAATTTCTTTTCGATGAAACGGAGACCCGATCTCATCACATCAAAATATCTCACTATCTGATACGAGTAACAGTCACAGTTTCAATTATTCATATCGAAAACTCTAACAGGGATTGGTCGGGAGAAGGGCGTTGGTAATCAATTTAAGGGCCCCGTGGAACCGACAAAGTTTCTCTCGTCACGTGCCGGAGCGATCGTCGCTAACTATGGCACCAAATTGTCTTGCCGACTGCTAGCTCGTTAGTGTTTTAACCCGAAACTACTAATTGAATACGTTCGTTTAGGTTTAGACCGCACGAAAAGTTGCTCAGTGTTATTGTTTTAATGTATGAACACACGTTCTATAGCAAGCGCGGGGCAATGGTTTTGAGAACTAACACAGGACTTTCGCCTTTGCCCTAGGTTTGAAATTTTACCTGGTGGTACCCTTTCAATAGCCGTTTTACTACACTTACATCTACTACTACCTACATGGTGTATCATACGGCATCGTTTGTGAGTTGAGTGCATTGAGGGCCAGACAGTTCACGTCGACCTCAGAACAGTGAAAGGCTCTGAAACTTTCACACTCCCAGTCCGTGATACGTTTTAACTTGCGCTCGTTAGAAAGTCAGGCAGCATATTTACTACTCAATTATTTCTCAAAGCAACGTGTGTCGATGAAACTTCGCAAAACTTTGCGCAAAACGGCACCTGTACTGCACTTCTACAGGAGCTCAACTACCCACTCGGAAAATACCTATACTGAGAAAATTACCTAACAACCTCCCCTCCCCCTCGGGATAAGAGTGAGGAATTATTTCCTCTTTTGTTCCTCAATCACCTCTCGAATGTTAAATACCGAACGAAGTGCAACCTCAGTAAAAGCTTAGCTTAAACCGTGTTTTTGAACGAGTTGAAAAACAGAGGGAAAGTTTTTAATGAGAAACAAACAACAGAGAAATAATTTGACGATATTTTCCGGTTGTAAAGATGTACTGGGTAAACAGATTTAATTAGCTGAAAATATTGGTTGTTACGAAGAGTTGATTATGTCTAAAACTTGTTCGTGACAATTTGTAAATAAATGTAAATAGACATGTGACCAACATTCCAAAACAGCCTTTCATTCATGTCGTTCATTTCAACCTTTTAACTAATCAAAATCTTTACTATGTAGATACATAAACAGCAAACATATAACGCTAAGAATGTTAGGTTCCCATATGAAGCCTTTCTATTTACGTGATATTGTGCGAGGAACGACTACAAACTGCCGAAACTTTATTAATTTCCAACAGATTACTTAGATATTTGTTTTCAGATTGCAACCTCATATTTTTCATCTTGTTCGCGCTCCAAAATTCGTTTACCAACCACAAAAACTCCATCCATTTTTTTCACATGGACATTTAAAATTGTCACGCCGCCTGGAACACATGTGTTGATTAAAATATACGGTCATAGGTGGCCAAGTGTGCTATGCCTACATATTCATGGGCATATGTCTGTTGGAACAGACACATCAGTCTCACGAATGGCGTACGTTTGAGGGATTATCGTAACCAAATTGTATCAGAGGCGCTTGTCGTATACTCTCTCTATAGACTAAAATGGTTCGGTTAATCGAACCAGAAGTAAAGGAATTGTTGGACAGGAACAAACATTTCTGTCCATGCCTTAATATTACCTAAATCCTGGGATACTGGACATTTATGTGTTCTACTTGTTATTTTTCTATGTACCTAAATATTTAAATCTCTAGGACCCAATAACCTTACTACAGCACCTTTTTTTTTTTATTGGGTCGGAAATGGTCAAATAACTTCTCCCGCTCAGGGCGAAGCGGGAGGGCGTGTGAGACTTTTACTGACTAAAACCCACCCGTGTTCCTTCATTTGCCTGTGTGCCAGGGCCACGGTATCCATTTCGGACAAACCTGCAACCCTGACAGGCACCGGTCTCGGTGGACCCCGTCAGTGCGTGCTGACATCTCTTTGAGGCGCGCGTGGAACATAACGCGCCGTCGACCCGGGCTTGGTCCTTACCGGACGGCGAGCTGCCCATAGCTCGCCGTCCGCAAGCCCACGCCTATGGTGGCCGGTTGATTACCGCCGCCCAGGGCGTCTCCAGACCGTCTTGGCGACTAGGGGCGTACGTGACGGTCAATTCTCCAACTGCAAATGTGAGTTGTGGTTGAATATTACTCGTTATATTGTAAAGCCAACATTTCTGTGATAATTTTCCTTTTAACTTCGTTATATGTATAAACTACTGTCGTGAATTTTTTCACATAATTTAATCAACCATTTAGCTGGCAGGCACACTTGACTCTAACAAAAATTAGCACTTTAAAGCTTAATATTTCGCAAACGGATCCCTGAATTGAAAAATGGTTTTCACAAACCCGCAATATTTTTGAACGGCCTATCCAACAATAACCAACACGATTGGATAGACGAGAAAAAAAAAATCATCCCTACTTTAAGTGTGATTAATATGTATAACCATGCCAAATGAACAGCTTTTGTACTAAGAGTCTCTCAGGTAAGCCGCAGACAGACAAACAGACAGACAGACGGACCTGGCGAAACTATAAGGGTTCGCTGTTGTCTACGGAACCGGAACCTGTTGTGAACGGTACTGATTTGGTTAATTATCTTTTTAAATTTTCGTTATCGGCCGAATAAGGTTTTTAGGACAAGAAAAATGGAAAAATTGCCCGGAAAATTGTAAAATTCGGGAAAACTGAAAATTGTGTTTTCTATGGGATTATTTATGTGTGTTATTAGAACAGGACAACGTCAGCTAGTAAGCAATAAAATTAATCCCTGTCTTTGAAATATTTCGTAACATTAGTTGTACTTTGACATATTTTGCTAATTAAATTCTTGTTAAATAACTTCATAAATCTCTTTAAGCTATCAAAATTAATAGAAGCCGTAATGGCTGCGGGCGCGCTTATCGCAAGTAGTAAATTTATTTATTTCTACTTGGAATTAAAACGCAGTGGAGAAATGAAGACAGAAAATAATGTGAAGCAATTATGTGCATTCAGTTTTTTTTTTTCGCCTTCATAATATCATTAATATTATCTAGTATACAATACAATACAATACAATACAGTCGAAAACAACATTTATTTATGATGGGCCAGCTTTTTACCTTTAAACCCGAAGTTTTGAATTTAACTTCGTTATCACGAACATAAAATATCGATATCCGCGTATCAATGAGTGCATTCTCCTCGTATATCATGTTAACGAATATTTACTTGTTCATATTTCCGGCCCTCATATGCGAATACGAATCAAATTTTATTATCGACACAATAAATATAGACCAGAGGAACATAACATTGTCAAAATATGAAAAATACATCCAATTTATATCCTCAAGGGATAAGAATACAACAGTCGTGAAAAACTTTTTCATTTGTTGAGAATTTTAAGTGGCTTCAAAATATAAGCTTTGGAGAGCTGTCGTATTTTAAGCATAGGAAATTGTACAAACCTGCAGCATAAAAATGGCACCCGTGTTATTATTCAAACTCGGAATAAAACAACTGCAATGGATGCAACTGTAGTCGGTATAGATATCACGAACAGAGTCCAAACGGAATAAAGTTTAGATTTAAATAATGGTGACAAATCGACTAACTTCTTCAAAAAGATATAAACAAAGTGAGAAAGAATGAACAAAGGAATATTATTTGTCAAATGGGGGCGAGTATTCATACTCTTTTGAAAATGGATCACACGTTTACTGAACTGAACAATTCAGTAAAAGCTCAATCCAACTGGTTACAGCCTGGTACATAAAATACATCGTATCATAAGTACACTAAGTTAATGGATATTATGGAGGCTCCAAAACTAACAACTAGATGCTTTCTAGATTATTTTTGAGGCCTGTGGATTTGTAGGCTTTTCCAGCAATAGTTCCGTGGATGGTTGACCATCCTTACATACCAAGGCCCCTTCGTTCCTCGAAAAGCATGAGAAACCGTTGGTCCCGACCGCCATTCGTGGATCTTTGACGGGTCGTCAGAAGCCCGAAAGTCTGATAACCAGTCTTACCAAGGGGTATCGTATTACCCCGTAACTGGGTTGTAGAGGTCAGATAGGCAGCCCCTCCATATAAAATATTGGTATTCAGCTGCTTTCGGTTAGACTGGAAGCTGACCTGAACATAGTTGGGAAAATGCTAGGCATATGATGAGTTTTAGGCTTTTCCATTGCGATCACCACATTGTTTGTCAAGCATGTTGCTTGAACCAAATTACGACCGTTCGTTATAGTGCTCTTAGGGGTGATAAAATCATGGTCCGGAGCGAGAGTGCATGGGAGGCAGTCACCTCCTTCTGCGAAGCAGTAATGCTCACGAAGGAGGAGGCGGAACGCGTGAGGGAGCGGCAGTCTGTGCGCCCTCACGCCCCTAGTCGCCGCAGGAGACGCCCTGGGCGGCGGGAATCGGTAGCCGATTTCCGGCCACCGTAGGCGCCGTCGACGGCGCGTTGTGTTCCACGCGCGCCTCAAAGAGATGTCAGCACGCACTGACGGTGCCTGCCAGGGTTGCGGGTTTGTCCGAAAGGGATACCGTGGCCCTGGCACACAGGCAACTGAAGTAACACGGGTGTGTTTTAGTCAGTAAAAGTCTGACACGCCTTCCCGCTCCGCCCAGAACGGGAGAAGTTATTTAACAATTTCCCAACCAAAAAAAAGTGGATTATAAAATAAAGATGATTCTTGTCCCTCTAAAAATGTTGATCTTCACCCTCTAACAATACGAAAGTGTCCGGTGCCATACAGCGCTAATTCGAGATTCACCCCGCGCAAGCCAACACTCACAGCTACCGTGAATATTTGCAATTAGATTACCTACAGCGAGTGTACAGCGGCGAGATTTAAATTATCAAACATATGCGACGACATTACCACTTGCAGACCTACGTGTGAATGCATAAGAATGATGCAGCTGCTGCAAAGATTATGTTAAAGCGCTTTATGTATGCATTGCACTGGTGATAACGACAAAGACTGATATATCATAGCGATAGATCGAAAGAAATATGCGAAGCTCAAGCTGACTACTAAACTTCGCGCGATAAAGACTCCTTTACTTAAGACGCAAATATATGCTAGTGACCTTGAGTGTTTAACTTGCGTGTTCTGTACTGAGCTCACGCAACGCGTCGTAACTCATACGTCCAGCCAGTAATAGGACTCGCCCATCATAAAACAAAAAGGTATTTTAATAAAACACGTATACTAAAAGATCAATAATAAATTAACTTTTACAAATTTTTCAATCAGAATTTCATAAATATTTTTTTTATTTTATATTTGCGCTAATTACTAAGTAAGTTAGCTTATTTCTATGATTCATTGTTTTATGCATGTGGTGTTTACCTATAAGTAATTGATGCACTGTTATTTTACTTTAAAATGTATGTATTATGTGTTTGTTTCAGTGTATTCAATTGTTGGTGAACCTAATAAATAAATAAATAATTAAATTATCTTTAAAAAATTAATATAAACATAATTATAAAATATTCATATATTAAGTTATTAAGAAAATGCTCTAATTTAATATAGGATATCTTTTCCAAATCATTAACACTACTCGTTTAGACGTGATCTTCAGTATATAATCATTAAAAGTCGGTTATCGTTGCCTTAAACATTTTTTTTATCTTTTATGACATTGATCTATAAAAAAGGAAGATAAGGTGCGCGCTCCTCGAAGTGGACCGCATAAACTATGCCGACCGGCACAACTGACCTTAGTCACAATCGAACTGGCGTTTATATAGCACATGTGCAGCACGTTAAGTAAAATTACCATAATCATCTAAATAAGCAGCAACAATGCCTTCCTGTGTTTTCAAAATGTACACAAATAATTCACAAACTAAAAACAAGTTCCACGGGATTACTTTCCACTCGTAAATACATCAAAACTTATTTTCTTTTTAAATTCTCCTGAATAATATTGCTTTCTAGGTCGCCATTTGTTTCTGAGTTGTTATTGGTACATAACAATGACAATTATTGCTATCTCGTTCTCGTTACAGCTCGTGTCATATCTCTCGCTTTTTCGGTTGTTGATGCAAGATACACGACATCGGGAAATGTAGTTGTGTGGGTGTGTTTACGTATAATTATACATCAATGTTTTATGACATAATTTTTAATTTAATTAAAGGAGTCTTTGTCGAGCGAAGTCAAAAATGATGAACTGAGCTATAGCTCATTAATTTAATTCAATAGAAAGTAGAGAAATTTCCCGTAGATTGTCTTTAAGGCGAGGTTCTTCGAGCATGCATTTTTGTTCTAGAGGTGGCAGCTGGGTGCGAGTAAATTGTGCCGTGAATTTCGTTAATTTTGGGTTGAAAATTATATGTTTTACGATATTAACAATGTTAAACCCGACGGACATTACACGGACGGACGTTTATTTTTATGTGATTTTCAATACATAATATGGTATAATATTGAAATAAAATTATTTTAATCTACAAAATAAGGGTATGTTTGGATTTTTTTTCTATCGAACGAACTTTATCCAATTATGTAACGAGTACCCGACGTACCTACAAAAAGGTCTTAAAAGCAACATATAATTTTTTCAGGTGTTTAATCATTACCGTTTCAAAATAAAATGACATTAAAATTACATATCCTAGAGGTTAACTTGAAGAACCCTGCCTTAATAAAAGTCAATCTAGAATAAACTTCTCATTCCCTATTTTTGACCTGAAACATGCCTGAAACGTATTCTCAGATTTGCAGCTAACTTGTAAAGGCACGTAGCTGACTGAAGGATAAGTTTTCAGCGACAACACAGATTGAGCAACGCCTACAGCCGACCTGTACATCAGGAATACTAATCCGTTCACTTTCTTTCTACCTTGAAAGACGACGAGGTTTGTTTCCTTTTAGGATTCCGTAGTCAACAAGGAACCCTTAGTCTGTCTGTCCGTAATGTAGCTCAAAGACTCTTAGTACTAGAAAGCTGTAATTTGGCTTCCGGCATGATGGCCCGTTGGTTAAGGCCTCGCCTCTCATGCATGAGGTTGTTGGTTCAAATCTGGGCAAGTACCAATGTGACTTTTTCAATTCATATATACTTTCTGAGTTTATCTTGGACATTACTGACATCGGTGAAGGAAAAACATCGTGAGGAAACCTGGACTTATAGTTAATATAAGTCTGAAATCGCCAACCCGTCTTGAGCAAGCGTGGTGATTAATGCTCGTGCCTTCTCTGTATGAAAGAGGCCTTTGCCCAGCAGTGGGACAGTTATAGGCTGGTATTATTATTATTATATTAATTAATATTAATTACATATTACGAGTAATCATGCCGACAATGCAGTAAAACAAAAACTTGTTTTTTTTTTTTAGGGTACCTGCCCAACACGTACTAAAGTGGGGATGATATTTTTTTCTCCTCTATTGCGGGTTCATGAAAATCATTTTTCGATTCAGGGTTCCGTCTGCGAAATATAAAGTATTAAAGTGCAAATTTTTGTGAGAGTCATAAGTCCCCTCCCCCCGCCAGCTAAATGATTGTTCGTGTATAGTATATATAAAGAAGTTAAAAGGAAATCTATCACAGCTAAGTTCAGCCTGTGAGTGAAGTATACGCAGAGGGTCTACAACGTCCTGCGCGTTCAGTATAATAATAGTTTTAGGATGTTAATGGGGCTTCCGCGCTTCTGCAGCGCTTCGCAGATGTTCGCGGAAGCCCATGTCGACGATTTTCATGCCATAATGAGAAAGAGGGCAGCGTCAATTATGGATAGGTTGCGCGGAGGCTCGAACAGCATCCTAAGAACATTATACGACAAGGTGGATATCCCCTTTATAAGGCACTGGGTGCGGAGGCACGTGCCAACATGTGTTGAGCCACGATGCTATTAGTTTGTCAGTTTTACTAACATAGTTTTTTAAGTTGTTGTTACTAATACTATATGAATTGTGTGTATTTTTATGTGTGATCCGCAATTTAATGAGAATAATAAGTAGGCTTTACAAGTTAACGAGTAATAGTCGACCAACTTATATTTGCAGTTGGAATGTATGGGAGACCATGTATTTCAACTACAATGTTAAATTTGTTCTTAGGATAAATTCGTCCCAACTACAGAACCCTTCATTATTGAGAGCGCTTTAATGTCGTAGCAGTAAGGTCGATTTTCGTAGCGCAAGTGTACCCACTGATGTGTGGTTGACTTTATATTCCCTAAAAAAAAGGTTATCGTTATCAAAATATTCCTTTCCTTTAATATTACATAGAGATAACTCGATAAAGGGAATAGATAGCGGCGGCTTGCGGCGTGTGTGTATTGTGCAAATATCTGACACGATCGCACGAACACTTACGATCGCAAAATACTGAGGTCTTGTTACTGCAGCCTTAAACGACACGAGTACGAGATACCTCAAGATACCTCGTAACTTTTCCTATAAACACGACTTTGGTTCACAGTTTTCATATACCATGTTTCAATTTATTCAGCGTAATTTGCATGCGGTTTTCAATTCGTGACAAAAATAAGTATACCTATGAAACGTGCGATGTGAAATATACATTATTAATTAACCATTTTAATCTTAGGTTTTGGTTATTTATTATCAATCCAATAAAAAATTGTGGACAGTAAATTATAGATAATATTTCGAGTGCAACGAATGACATAATCAAAGAGATTTAAGATAGGTACCGTATAGTTTAATGTCTTTGGACATAATACTGTGTTCCTATTTTTAGAAAGAGACTATACCCAAAGTTTCTAATTCAGATAATTTATGTAAACAAAGTAATATCAAGAAATGTCACTGTCAAAATGACAGGACAGTGGTGCAAAACATTTTATCATTAAATGTTTTTATTTATTTATTTTATTATTTATGTACACACAGTTAAATACATAGAGACACGACATAATTATAATTTCAGTACAAAGGTACTGCTTATTTCTTAAGAAATTTCTTCCAGCAGACCTGCGAAAGGAGAAATGAAAAAGAAATGTAGACAATAGTGTGTGAGAACATGAAGAGAATGATATGAATATGCGAAGTCTTAAACTAAAATATTAAATATAACATATACTTAAATAAAGCTACAAAAATATAAATACATATATCTATAAATATATACATAAAATACTCACAGTTGAGAGGAAAGGTAATGCTCTTTTACTCGATGTTTGAATAGAGATATAGTTTGTGTTTGTGTAGTATTATAGTTTTTGGTTTAGTTTTTTGTAAATAATCATCGATAAAATTAAAGTGAATTAAATTATAAGAACTATGCAAACAAAATACCGTTGCCAAACAATTTTTTGTGTAGTGTGTGGGAGACACGGTATATGATCGTCATAATCAGTCCTTTTAAGTCTACTTCTAGACGTAGGCCTCCCAAAATCGATTTTCACTCGAAACAGTTTACAGCCGTTTTCATCCAAAATGTGGTTAGATATGCTACTTAAAATATGAAACTATGTATTTAAGGGTCCGTGCACGAAAAAAACTCTCTTTTGTCAATTTCTTATCTAATTGTGAGAAAACTTGAAATAATCGAAACATTAAGTCTGTGTAACTATAAAAGTAGGTACAGTTTTCATGGTGCTAAACCATTCATGTCAGTCACAGCAGGTGTTAATAATTTCATCATTTTTGTGCTCTCCAAAATATAGTTTATTTCGCCGTTGATTTACTTAATGAAGATACCGTATAATCAATAAATAAAATTTTGATTATATTTCAAGGATAGCTGAAGACTAATTTGTGATTTTTAAATTTCTTGATATAATGGGCTAAATAATAGGAAAAAATATATTACTGACGGGGCTTAAAACAAAAACAAAGGTTTTTTCAATATTATTTTTCTGCTATATTTTGTATGAAAGTTGAAAAAAACGGTTCCGCCACATGCAAGTTGACCATATAATGAAGTTGATGATATTTTTTAATGTTCAAAATCAATAGCAGTTTCTTGTAGAATGATGATCAAATGTCAGTCTCGCGTAATTTTTCGGAAAACTTGTTGCAAATATTAGTGATTTACCGTGAATACTTAATTTATTTGAAAAATCCCTTTCAGCCACATGCAAAACAAAGAATACGACTGTTCAAATCACAAATAATTTTGTTTAAATTATTTTTCCCTTTCTCACAAACAGTGAACAAAATTAATCCAAATCAGTAGATTTCGTGCACGGCCCCTTAAGAGAGTTGTAGTGTTGTTGAAGATGTAAAAAATTTGAATATGTTTGGTTCTCCTGCATTGTTACCAGTATCATGAAATATTTTATACTAGAAAATCTCCTTTTACTAATAACTTTGTTTAAAACCGAAAATTTATAAAAATAATTACGGTATGATTATTATTTCTTAAAATCAGTACTTAAAAGAAAATGGAACCGCTGTTTTCACCATTTTATGTGAATTACCATTACGAAGATATTTTTTTGTTATGTTATCCCCTTTGTTTACATATATTAAATTATCTGAATTTGAGACTGGGTATAGCGACTCGTTCGTCTTCGCACGGTTTGTACGAATTGACAAAACATCGAGATTCCTATATACCTATGTTTTACAACATGCTACCTATGTTTTACAATAAATAAATGAATCTGAATCTGAATGTGAATATATTAAAGTAAGTTTAATATTAATGTATTATACACATAAACCTTGCGGAATAAAGTATCTATACTCGATTTGAAAAAAGATTAGACATTTAAAAAACAAAACCTTTTTTACAGTCCGTTCAACCGATTTTGACTTCTATTCCGTAGGCATAAGGATGGCATTAAAAGCAAAAAAGTGGTAACAATACCAACTGTTTGCTGCCGCTGCCATTTGTCATGCCACCAACGCAATAGAAGTCAAAATCGGTTGAACGGACTGTAAAAAAAGTTTATCTAAAATCTTATTTCAAATGGAATATAGATATTGTTGGTTTTTCTGAGTTTATTGTGCATGTCCTATTACTCATGCTTTAGCAAAAAGGCATCTTTAGCAAACCGTGTTATGTACCCACACTTTCGGGTGCCTCTACTAAATCCTTTAAAAATGAAGGCACTTGAGCTACATAATATTAAAAAGCGGCCAAGTGCGAGTTGGACTCGCCCATGAAGGGTTCCGTAGCAGCAATTGCGGTTTACGATTTATGACGTATTAAAAAAAAAACTACTTACTAGATCTCGTTCAAACCAATTTTCGGTAGAAGTTTACATGGTAATGTACATTATATATATATATATTTTAGTTTTATCATTCTCTTATTTTAGAAGTTACACATTTTACCACTTTGGAAGTGTCTCTCGCGCAAACTATTCAGTTTAGAAAAAAATGATATTAGAAATCTTAATATAATTTTTGAATACCCCACACGTATGGGTTTGATGTTTTTTTTTTTTTTTTTTTGAGTTTCAGTTCTAAGTATGGGGAACCCCAAATTGTTTTTTTTTCTATGTTTGTGTGAAAATCTTAATGCGGTTCCCAGAATACATCTACTTACCAAGTTTCAACAGTATTGTTCTTATAGTTTCGGAAAAAAGTGACATACGGACGGACAGACAGACAGACAGACATGAGGAATCCATAAGGGTTCCGTTTTTTGCCATTTGGCTACGGAACCCTAAAAATAGTTCACCCCTTTCTCACACTAAGTGTAGGCACAAGTTTACATTAAACATCAAGCTGAATAAATAATAAGTCTCTTTAACATCCATTAGAGCAGGTGATAAAGTAGCCAAGGAAATAGCCGAATAGCCAAATAGCCTAGAGAGGATGAGGGTTGGAAGGCGGCTATTTATCGCGATACCTTTACTTAATAGTGTTAATTTGCCATTGAAGGCAACATGTGTACTAGGCACCGATACTGTCGCTATTCGATAGTAATTGGATTTGGAAAATGGATCCGGTACTTTGGATATATCTTCTACTATTAGCTATTGCCCGCGGCTTCGTGTGCGTCGAGGGCGGAAATTATCGCACGGCAACGTACTACCGGGATAAAAGTATACTGTGTCAATACAGGTTATAAACTGTGTGCCAAATTTGATACAAATAAGTTCAGCCGTGTTTGCGCGATTGAGTAACAAAAATCCAAACATACAACTTTCACATCTATACTAATATTATAAAGCTGAAGAGTTTGTTTGTTTGTTTGAACGCGCTAATCTCAGGAACTGCTGGTTGGAATTGAAATATTTTTTTGTGTTGAATAGTTCATTTATCGAAGAATATTATAGGCCATATAACATCACGCTATAATCAATAGGCGCGGAGCATAAATGAAAAATGTTGCAAAAACGGGGAAAAATATTATTTTTTGAGAGCTTCTCTTGCGTGCGCTGCGTAAAGGGTTTAAGTTACGCAAATGTTATGTATGATAGAACTGTTCCTCTTTAAAAGTTCTAAAAAAATTCTGCGACAGCATATGTCTATCTTTTAAGATTGACTCACTATACCTAACCTTTTTTTATGGTAATCAAATTTGTTCGAAATTAATGCATTATTTGCGAAGGAGTTTTGTCAACATAATATTAATCCTTATCCAAATAAATATGTTATTAATCACAAGTGTTTAAATGTCAACAAAATTGTCGTTGACATCACTTGATTTCAATCAAAATCTTAGGAGATATCATAATTTTAAAATAACTGAGCAACAAAAAAGTGTATAGGCTATTTAACATCATGCTACGCCCCTAAGAAGCCGAGCAAAACGACAAAAAGTCGGAAAAAACGCTAAGCGAAAACGAAGTAATTGCGCGGACGGGCGATGCGATGCGACGGGGTGGGTTGTGGGCCGAAATTTTACGCGGACGAAGTCGCGGGCAGAAGCTAGTTTTTTATATAACTAGCAGCGCCCTGCGGTTTCACCCGCATAAGTCTCGATCCCGTGAGAATATCGGGATAAAAAGTATTCAATGAGTTAATCCAGATTATAAACTATCTATGAGCAAAATTTCATCTAAATCCGTTCAGGCATTTTTGTTTGATTGAGTAACAAACATCCAAACATATAAACTTTCACATTCATTATATTAGTAGGATATTGGAAGTTGTATTGTTTCTACTAATTAACAGTATTTTCTGATGTGTATCAGAAAGTCTATGTGATCTTCAGGACCAGCGGTTGGTTTGGGACTTTTTTAAACATATTTATTGGATAAATAAACGATACTTAGTTAAAAGAGTGCTAAATCCTCCTTGGAACTAATAATATACTATGATTATTGATTACTGATTGCTTCAAAATTGATAAAGACATAACTAGATATTAAAATACACACAATGTCTTTGTCTCTCCGTCCTCTGGGACACAGCGACTGCTTGTACCTCTTGTAATAATACAAAATACATTTTATTACGCCAACCTACTACCGGCTATAAACCTTTACGTCAATCAGATAAATCCTTCATACATAAACCTCTTACAACATGGACCTCCCCGGTAAGTACAATATTCGTCTTGAAGATCATTCTTTTTCGTGGCGTCTTTTGTTTATATGAAAGTATATTCAGGTTTACTTTTTTTTTGTATCTCTCTATAAGATACAAAAAAAAAAGTTATGCTTGTAAATCTTCCACGCAATATAGGTAAGTACGCCTTCTCACTATTACCTCATAAATTCCTTTCTATTTACTCAACACAGGCATATTTGCGTGAACATTCGATATTTGGGGCTCCCACAAAATGAGCCCTTCTGTTGGATTATATTTTGTTGCTAACCCGCTGCCTAGTAACCAAAAAAAAACTGTGTTTTATAAAGTGTATCCTGGGTACAAATTTGTAATTGCCTTTTTTATTTTCAATTCATCATATCGACGGTTAAAAGGACAGCATAACCGACATTTTGGTCGAAAATGAGTCATGAATGCCATCCTACTAAACCTCCATGCACGAAAAAAACTCTCTTTTATCAATTTTTATCTAATTGTGAGAAAACTTGGAATAATTGAAACATTAACTGCCGAATACTCAAACGCAATTCAATTTTAAGTCGCCGTTAAGTCTACTGCTGTCTCTGTCACTTTAAACTGTTTTGAAGCGACAGAAACACTTATAAGTACGTCTTAAAGTTAAGTAACGTTTGAGTATTTGGGCATAAGTCTGTGTAACTATAAAAGTACAGTTTTCATGGTGCTAAACCATTCGTGTCAGTCACAGCAGCTGTTAATAGTTTCATCATTTTTGTGCTCTCCAAAATATAGTTTAGTTCGCCGTTGATTTACTTAATGAAGATATTGTATAATCATTAAATAAAATTTTGATTATATTTCAAGGATAGCTGAAAACTAATTTGTGATTTTTAATTTTCTTGATATGATTAGCTAAATAATAGGAAAAAATATATTACTGACGGGGTTTAAAACAAAAAAAAAGGGTTTTTTCATTTTAAATAATATATAAATATATAGTATAATATAAATATACGAGTATAAAATCCATCATAAAAAAGTAAGTTGGAGTCTTATTTCCGCTCAATTTTATTTTTTCCATTAAAAGTTTTATTTTATATCAATATTATCAGCATAATCATCTATAAGCCTAGTCTACCCTTGCCATGGACTGGTCCATGTTCTTCCATAAATGAGGGTAACAGACATTTTTCTTATAATGTGTACATATTAAGTCCTTCCCCGTACATATTAAATCATTCACACGTGCCTCACCCTTTTCGCTTCGCCGTAATCGGGTAAAAAGCTTTCCATTTTATTTTAAGTGAGTTTCCTTAATAACTTGTGAGCGGCGACACACGCAATACTTAACGCCTAATCGTATGAATTTAGTGATCCTTCTGATATGCCGCGTAAATAACATTACACGAAATTAAATAGGAATTTCAATATGAGGTTTTATGGAATAAAAATCATAAAAAAGTAAGTTGAAGTTTTATTTCCTAAGAAATGTTTTTTACGATTTCTGACCGAGTTTTTTAGGGTACCGTACCTCAAAAGGAAAAAACGTAACCCTTATAGGATCACTCGTGTGTCTGTCTGTCCGTCTGTCACAGCCAATTTGCTCCGAAAGTAATGGACCGATTAAGTTCAAATTTGGTATACATATCAATTTGAGTGACCCAAACACGGACTTGAACCGTAAATAAATGAATTTAGAATATTGGGGTCAGTTTAGAGGGGCAAACAAGAAAAAAAAAAAAAATTTTTGCTAATTGTACCGTGTGACATATGAAATGAAAGGGCTTACTGTGAGGGTCTCAAATATTTTTTTTTTATAGTTTTCAAATAAATTGTTTTAAAGTTATAGTTGAAAATAGACGAAAATTGACCATTCCCCCCCTTATCTCCAAAACCACTAAACCTAAAATTTTGAAAAAAATACAGAAAATAGTTCTATACTTATAAATTACAGGAAAATCTATAAGAAGTCTATGGTCTTAAAATAACATGGTAAATCTCTCGATATTGTGCGTACAAACTTACATTTGCAGTTGGATTGTATGGGAGATTATGCTTACCAACTACAATGTTAAGTTTGTTCTTAGGATAAATTCTTTCCAAGTACGGAACCCTTCATTGTGCGTGGTCCGACACGCACTTGGCCGGTTTTTTAATACTCAAATCTCAATTGGTTCAGTAGAATTTTTTGTTTCTTATAAGAAACAGGATCGTATGGCATCAAAAAAAGATTTTGTGTAAATGGGCAATTTTCTTGCTGACTGTATTTTATTTTTACAAATCTGGATCAAAATATCTCAAAAAATTATGGACAGTCTCCTGAAACTGTTTTTTTGTAATTACAACGGATAAGGTTTCTTATAAATCAACCCCGTATATACAATATTTTTATTTTAAGAAATTTCATTTAAAAAGAAAAAAGAAAGAAAGAATAACGTTTATTTGGTCACAGTTCGTGAAGCACAAAATACAAAAAAAAAGTGAAATAAAAAATGTTATGAAAAAAATTGCTGTGTGCCTCACGGCTGGGCCAAAAAGGTTCATTTCAGCATTAATGCCAGACAGATGCTGTCTGACGCTGGTTTTCTAATGAACCTGTAGGGACAAGTGTGGTCATGAAGTCGCGGGCAGAAGCTAGTTTACAACATGTGGAATGTCACTAAACCAAATAACCCAAAAAAGGAACACCTCCTTATTTAAATTCGGTTAAGTTTATCGCTAAACCAAATATTAGTTGTATTAAAATTCTTGTCGCGAATCATAATCAGAGCTTCCACAGGTTCTAACGACTAAATCCTAGTATCGATAGACGGGCTCAGACGGCTTAAATGGGCTCTCAGGCACCAGAATATTAAATGAGACCCCCACGAGTTTACATATCTATCCTATAATGTGAGTGAATATGTACTAAAAGAGCGTTAACGCTCACTTGATTTTTTAGGGTTCCGTATAAGCCAATAACCCTCATAGTTTCGCCATGTCTATCTGTCTGTCCATGGCTTAGCTCAGAGTATCTTAGTACTGGAAAGTTGATTTTGGCATTGTTAGGCTGAGGCTACTAAAACAAATAATTGAATGCTCACGTATATGGCTACTCCGTACATCAAATATTACTAGCGATTTTTGATTTCTTTCGATTTCGACTACGAAAATGGACATCTTCTCGCCAAAAGGCCAGTGGATCAGCAGTCGGCGTCTTCGTTGCGGTTAAGGCCCTTGCACACGCCGTATTTTTACGTGCCGACGACGCACGTTTTCCAAGTCTGCCAGTAGATTAGATTATTAGATTTGCGTGCAAACATATTAATTTTTAAATATTCGTATTAGTATTCGCCGAATACGAATATTCGGTAAATGTCTACTATTCGGCGAATACGAATATTCGTATTCGTATTCGTTGCATCACTAATGTTTTCCTATCAAAAATGATCTTAGATGTAGCATTTGCTGCAAGAATCTGTTACTCGTATCTCATTGCTTTATTATAATCTAATAAAAAGCAGAGAAGTTCCATAATGTCACAATTGTCTTCTGTTCTTTATACGTTAAGACTACGCCGAGCGCATAGTGGCGCCCTCATCGTTATTTCGGTGATTTCTTTTATTTTAGAATGAAAATGCAGAAAATAAGCTCGTCAAGTTGTGCTTCACAAGACTATACGTTATTATTACTACAAACAGTAGTTTTAAATTGTTATGTTTTATTGTAATCATTAAAACGGAAAATAGTGGCCACTATTTTCCGTTTCCGTGGCAACTTGACGAGCTTATTTTCTGAATTTTCATTCTAAAATAAAAGAAATCACCGAAATAACGATGAGGGCGCCACTGTGCGCTCGATAGCCTCTTAAGAAACAAAAAAGTGCGAGTCGGACTTGCACACCGAGTACTCCGCGGAAGGAAAATTATATACATTATCAATGTAACATTTTCACCAATCCGTTTATTGCTTAACTATCTTTTGCCCCTTAATTAGGTACCTATTACCGCCGGGAACAACACGGAACATAATGAATCATAAGTAATAATAATATAATATAAACTTACATCATAACTTGCTAATTTGGGTCCAGAACTAAATATAGTATAATAACTAGTATATATTGGGTGTATTTATTCAAACACGAAATATTTTAAGAGATACACACCTATAGGTGGTAAAGAAGCCATGGAAACGATTTTTTTTGTAATCTGAGTATATTATTAAAAAAATTGCATAATTTAAAATTACTTGATATGATGATTAATTATCAAAATTCACCGCGCTCGTGCCGCCACCGTCGCCCCGTCTGGGCGGGTCATTCATAGAATAAGTAAAATTTTGGAAAATGCAACTCCTTTGCAAAATGTCTCAAGCAATTTTAAAATTATAATAATTATGTAAAAATAGAAAATACTTAGATACAACATTTTTTTTCGCTGCTATGCCTTTTTTAGCACCTATAGATGGTCCTCTTAAAATATTTCGTGTATGAATAGATACACCTTATATATATAACTACTATACCTATATTATTCTATACCTATATTATTGTTGACGGCACGGTTGGCGCAGTGGTTAAGCGATTGACTGCTGCGCTGCGTGTCGCGGATTCGATTCTCGCTCGGAACAAATATTTGTATGACCTACAAGTAGTTGTTCCGGGTCTGGCTGTTTGTGTATGTGAGTTTAAATGTTTGTAAACGCACCCACGATACAGGAGAAATTCCTAGTGTGGGGCAACGTTTAAAAATAAATAAATAATAATAATAATATTCTAGTGTAGTGTTGAAACAGGCAGAACATTATTGCCTTGGCACTTGTATACCCCCGAGAGTATGTCAAAACCTAGACATGGACTACTTAACCGAGTCTGACACAAGGCCTGGAATAGCTACACGTATCTTGACGTAGTTTGTGGAATAAAATATCAGCTAGGATCGATAGGGCTCAAGTACATAGCATCTATAAAATGTCCATAATCTACATAAAGGCGGGAAATCCCTTGAATTAGATCCTATTTGAAGGATAGAAAGTTTTTCGGTTATTTTCGTGGGTACGAAATTAATCTTTTAAGCTTGTTGATTGGTTAAACTAGTGAACAGTTTAACTATTTAAGTAGATTAAAAGATTAATTTATACTAAGACTAGCTTTTGCCTGCGGCTCCGCCCGCGTGGATGTCGGTTATCGCGTAAAAAAGTAGCCTATGTCCTTCTCCATAACCCAGACTATATCTCTGCCTACACTAAAAAAATATTTAGCCTAACTACTTCGGCTATTTCAGGAATAATCAAAGTTTGACAAGACTTTATAAAAGTTAACTTGATTTATTAAAAGTGATACACAACAGCCAGCACAGGTTTTGGTTACATGTTGCATAAAGTTATGAGGTCACTTTTTTGTGTTACATGTTGACGAAAGATGGTTATGTATAAGTAAACATTTTTTTCAGTGTAATGTCGATCGGTTTGATTCAGCGGTTTAAGCATGGAAACGTAACATACAGACAGACAGACAGAGTTACTTTCGCATTTATAATATTATATTAGTATGGATAGTAAAAATTCAGTGTATGCATTATGATTATGACATAACTACCCACGGCTTTGCTCGCGTTAATTTAGAATTTGACAATCAATTATGGTTGTACTCTGCTTATAATTCTACTACAGTTTCTATAATAATAAAATTCAATCATGATTCGAAAGATACGTGGCGCCATCTATTATCATAAGAACGTTATTCTTGTTTTCCTCGGGAGCAGTACTTTTTCTGGATGAAAGGTACCCATGTCCATTTCTGTACACCTGACAACGTATATGCAACATTTCAGGATGATCGTTTCAGTGGTTTAGGCGTGAAAAGGTAACAAACAAACTTACTTTCGCATTTATAATATTAGTTAGGATTATGTAAGCATAGCCAGTTAAAGTTAGTAACTTACTATGTATGAACAAAACAACAACGCACAAAGCATATAACTGTGTATCTATTATAGTATATTGTACTTTGATACTTTTTACTAGCTTCTGCCCGCGACTTCGTCCGCGTAAAACTTCGGCCCACAACCCACTCCGTCGCATCGCATCGCCCGTCCGCGCAATTACTTCGTTTTCGCTTAGCGTTTTTCCCGACTTTTTGTCGTTTTGTTCGGCTCCTTAGGGGCCTAGCGTGATGTTAAAAAGTCTATACTTATTTTGTTGCGGAGTTATTTTAAAATTATGATATCTCCTAAGATGTTGATTGAAATCAAGTGATATCAAGGACAATTTTGTTTACATTTAAATACTTGTGAATAATAACATATTTATTTGGATAAGGATGAATATTATGTTGATAAAACTCCTTCGCAAATAATGCATTAATATCGAACAAATTTGATTACCATAAAAAAAAGGTTATAGTGAGTCAATCTTAAAAGATAGACATTGCTGTCGCGGATTCTTTTTTAGAACTTTTAAAGGGGAACAATTCCTCATACATGATATTTGCGTAACTTAAACCGTTTACGCAGCGCACGCAACGGAAGCTCTCAAAAAGGAATATTTTTTCCCGTTTTTGCAAAAAAAAACATTTATACTCCGCTCCTATTAGTTGTAGCGTGATGTTATATAGCCTATAACCTTCCTCAATAAATGGACTATCAAACACAAAAATATTTTTCAATTCCAAAAAGCAGTTCCTGAGATTAGCGCGTTCAAACAAACATACAAACTCTTCAGCTTTATCATATTAATAATATATAAGTATAGATATAGATTTCCACCAATGACAACCCCATTTTATGCCCAAAAAATCACTGTCCATGCCAAGGTTGCCTGGAAGAGATCGCAGTATGCGATAAGGCCGCCCATTATATAATAAGTAGTGTATAAGTTTTTTTCTTTTTGTAATGTGTACTCTGATGTACAATAAAGTTTAAATAAATAAATAAGCTTTCAATTTTCCCACACTACACTACATGCATTTCCTTTAATGAAAAATTATTGTATTTCTGTAAGTAGGTTTGTACGAGTACAAACACTTGTACACGTCAATCATATTTTAAAAACTAGATGAGGTCAGCGTTTCGTATCTGACTACTCTGAGAAGAAAGGCCGAAACATACTCAGAGGTCACAGTCTCTTTTTAAGTCCAGACATAATCTTGGTCTGATCATGTAAAGACTACATAGTCTTTACATTATTATTATTTTAGTTGAGCTGCATGATTACTGACAAATACGGGCACTGACTGGACACCTCCACTGTGTGGTTCTTTCATCAAAATACAATTTCAGACACCAATCACCAATCTACAATCTACATAGATTGGTGTCTGAAATGGTATTTTGATGAAAGAACCACACAGTGGAGGTGTCCAGTCAGTGCCCGTATTTGTCAGTAATCATGCAGCTCAACTCAGAACTTAAAAAGCTCAATGATTCGACAAACACTACAGAAAGGACGTTTGGGTAAGCCGCATAAATTACTCAAACTACCAGACCTTTGTAACAAGGAGGTCTCATAGATAACAATAGTTTACATGGACCTTAACTATTGAGTGTATAACCACCTTCATAAAAGAATGACGCCATCTTGTAAGATTGCTCCAACTGGGATGTTGTGTTTAAAACTAACTGAGAAAAAACACAAAACAAAAAAAACAATGACCCATAAGTCTTCACATTCACAATCATTAAAAGAATAAAATACTTTACAAAGTATAGCCATATTATTATACGAGTATATACCTATATTATTTTATTTTGGGTTATTTTGGTACACCACAATAGACCCTCAAATCTGAAAAGATGCAACACTAGCACACCTATTCGAGGAAGGAACAATATACTCTACACTTTTGCCAGTGAATACGACCCAGCTCCATTCTATTCAAAATAACCTAATTCCATACAATCTGCATGCAATATACATTTCGGGGGGTGCGTCTCATATCATATAAAGTTATTTGGTATATTAATTTTTTTTTAAACGTGAGATATAGCAACTGTTGATATAATTTCTTTACATATAATATTTATTTACTCTAAAACTTTTTTCGTACAACGTCATTGGATAGAACGTTTATTTAATCGAAAATCATTAGGTCTAGCGTTTCAAATATACTTAATTATATTGATACCATCATTATTAACACCCCGATTCAGAGGAATCCGACTCGGATAGGTTAGGTTAGAAGGCTAAGGCGGAAGCGGCCGCCGAGCGTCTGATCCCCTCTATTGTTGGTGAATCAGTTAGGTTAGGTTAGAACAGTGACCATTAACGCGCGAAGGCGAGCGAGCGAAGCGAGCATGCCGCGGTAGCAGCCGGGTTGCCGACCGCCAGATCCACTCTATTGTTGGTGAATCATTAGGTTAGGTTAGGTTAGAACAGTGACCATTAACGCGTGAAGGCGAGCGAGCGACACGCTCGCTATCTTGGCAGGTGGTAATCAGTTACTACGTATATTCCATTGCCATCCACCCATCCATTCCCATCCATCCATTTGCATTTGTCCATTGCCTATTGTGACACCCTATGTAACAGTTCTACATTTATATCTGTAATTTTTATGGTTTATATAATAAAGAGTATTCTATTCTATTCTACTCAGGTTACTAACTATGATAGAAATTACAAAAAAAACATATTAGACTAAGTACGTTTTATGTCTTTTGAGTGGTGTATCAAACTATTTTATATATATTTTTTTTTTTTTTAAACTTTGCCCCACACTAGGAATTTCTCCTGTATCGTGGATGCGTTTACAAACATTTAAACTCACATACACAAACAGCCAGACCCGGAACAACTAATTGTAGGTCAAACAAATATTTGTTCCGTGCGGGAATCAAACCCGCGACACGCAGCGCAGCAGTCAATCTCTTAACCACTGCGCCAACCGTGCCGTCAATGTATGTTATGTTTATAAAAAAATATATAAATTTTATCAATCGTTTATTATATTAACTGACCATTATATCAAATAAAATTATAGATTCAGTTGTATCTTGTTTTTTATTTTGTTATCTTTTTTGAAATTTTGTAATTATATCATATATACTTACCCCACTTCGGGCGCAAGGCACCGACATCTTATTAATTGCGTTCTATTAACAAACCCATCACGATGAAACTCCTCGTAATGGTTATGTATCTACCGTCTTCTGGGATTAAGTATGTGCACGTGTCTATAGGTATTGGATTCAGTTACGGAATGTAGGGAAAGCATTAACTGTCTTTGTATTTCAGGCCAGGTGTTTTCAAACAATCTAGCTATAAGGTACTTTGTTAAGCTTACAAGATGATTTTTCATATTGGTTCATAATATATATGTACAAGTTTCGAAATACGGTTAGACTTTCCGAGCCATTTTCCGAGAGTTCAATTATCTACAAAACATAATTAATCACGTTATCTCATGTAGATTAATTACAGTTATACCTCCTCTACACTCATGAACACATCAATACGATCATAATAATTTAATTATAGAAGACAATAGCAATCACACATACATAATTCAGAAGTCATTACTCAACCCCCTATTGCTACTAACTAGTTCCAATTTAACAATCTTATCGTCAAAACGGAGCTTAAGGCGACGATAACCGACTTTTAATGATTTTATACTGAAGATCACGACTAAACGAGTAGAGTTAATGATTTGGGAAAAATATATGTTAAATTAGAGCATTTTCTTAATAATTTAATATGTGAATATTTTAGATTATGTTTATATTACATAGTGAAATTAATTTGTAAAATGTCTAACGCGGATAAAAAACTGAGAATCACGCAAAATCTATCAAGTTCATTTTAATGAAATCTTCAACTTTTTAAAGATAATTTAATTATTAATCTTTTAGTATACGTATTTTATTAAAATACCTTTTTTTGATGTATTATATAATAAATTAATAATGCGTCTTATTTGGGACAGCGCTCCTGGATGGGCGAGTCCTATTACTGGCTGAACGTAAGACGCGTTGCGTGAGCTCAGTACAGAACACGCAAGCTAACCACTCAAGGTCACTGGCAAATATCTGGGCCTTAAAGTACTCAAACCAAGATATCCAAGCGCTTTAATTACACACATGTTGTACGTCCAAGCCAGTGTAGGTTTAATTATAGGAAGTTCGTACGAATTCGCAAGCCCGTGCGACTTCGAGTTTGTTATAATGACTATGTGTTTACGGTAGAAGTTTGCATGAGTATGGAAATTAGAGACTGCACGCAACGTGAATATGCCTTTTCTTGGTGCTCGCTCTTGTGACGTAATACATAGGTATGTTTAGAATACATAATAGTACATAACTTACCAAGGACTGTTAAAGAAAGAAAGCCCGAAATCGCAGGTATTTGTGACCCGAGCCGCAGATGAGGGTTGTAAATATGCGATAGAGGGCTTTCTTTTTCACTGCCCGTGGTGAGTACACAATTTTACGTCTTCACCTGGACACAATGCGAGTTTTACTGTACGCGTAGCGTGCGGTAAAGCTCACATTATGGCCAGGTGTAACGTAAAATATTTTTATGAGTGTCGTCTAATTTTTGTACGAGATTTTAGAGATGTTTTCATGAAACTAATGTCGTTATTGTTTGACATGCGGAGTAATAAGACTTTAAATACCCATTATGTTCTACCAAACGCCTTCACATTGACATGAGTTTGTTAAATTGTATTTTGTTTAAGAAACATATCACGATTATGGCGTGTGTGCGAAAGTCTGAAAAGGGGCAAAAACTTTCGCATATAGTAAGCGAATGCTGATGTTTTACCTCCCCTACAATAATTTTAATTAAAATTATCAACATTTGAACACCACTCAAATTAATGTTAAATTAATTTACCAAAACAAATGAAAACACATAGGATTACATAACCCAGAATTAAAACACACCGATACATAACCATCGATTATGTAAATAGTAAATCCATAACAAGCCGGCCCGTGATTGTATGCACAAGAGTTAATTAACGAGTGATCCAATAATCGAATCTCACCCGGACACTACAAACGGTCCGGACAGTCGGACAACCCGGACAACCCGGACACGAGTCAGGAGGACCGCTGCCGGACCTTTGTAATTGTATTTATTTTATTACTGTCGTAGAAATTGTGTTACAGCGACAATATTAATATTATTTTATGATTTCTCTTTCATAATTTGATATTGGATTCAATGATAATAATTATGAGTCCTGGGTGACGTAAATTCGGTAAAGCTGTGGTATGAGATATAAAAAATTTATATGAAAGAGCTCATCAGAGCAGAATCTCAAACCATAGCAAGATTTTTTTAAATTGAAATTGGCCCGTGAAATTAAAATATGAAAATAAAAAAATTACATATTAATTAACCCTTATTACACTGAAGCTATAATATTGTATCATCACCATAATCATTTCAGCCGAAATACGCCACTGCTGGATATAGGCCTCCCCCAAAGCACCGCCACTTCGACCGGTTCTGTGCTTCCCGCATCCAGCGGATTCCTGCGGCCTTACCTTACCAGAAGACATAGCGTTGGAAGACCTCCCACAAGGTGGAACGATGACCTTGTTAAGGCCGCAGTATTGTATACTGAATTAAAATCCCGTCCACTTCATTATATATTTTCATTGAATTTTTTATCCCATTCTAATTAATAAACGGAAACTTCTACACGCTTTGTATCTTTGAATCTAAATCAGCACAATACTTCCCCCTTGTAGACATTCAAAGTAATCTCTCCTATTTGTTCAAACATTCATTGTTAATTTATTCCAAAGTTGCTAAACTGACGACTCTCAATAACTATTCCATTCCTCAGAGAGTCAGCAAACAGTGTAGCGCTTAGCTTCTTATTTTTATATCGTAATAAAACAAACAAGATTTTTCTTCCAGCCAATATACATTTATGTTAACAAAGTTAAGGATTTAGACCATCTCAGTCCTCCTGGGACAGTCCTCTTCATTAACAATGCAAAGAATGTATTACAAACTCTTTCTGCTTATCGTCTTTCTCCCCTCGTTCGTATTTCATAGAAAATTAGGCAGCGGACTGGGTTATGGTGACATAACATAACGTGTTCACATAACTTAGGTAGACACACAATTCCGACTTTCAACTCTTCATGTTAGGGTTATTACATTATGTTATACCCAAAGTCAATTCAGATAATTTAAGTAAACAAAGACGTAATGTCAAGAAATGGCACTGTCAAAATGACAGGACAGTGGTGCAAAACATTTTATCATTAAATGATTTTGTAAATAATCATCGATAAAATTAAAGTGAATGAATTATAAGAACTATGCAGAAAAAATACCGTTGCCAAACAATGTTTTGTGTAGTGTGTCGGAGACACGGTATAATTATGATCGTCATAATCAGCCCTTTTAAGATATAGGCTTCCCAAAATTGGTTTCCACTTGAAACAGTTTACAGCCGTTTTTATCCAAAATGTGGTTAGATATGCTACTTACAACATGAATCTATGTATGAGAGTTGTAATATTGTTGTTGCTGAAGATGTAAACAATTTGAAAATGTTTGAATCTCCTGCATTGTTACCAGTATCATAAAATATTAATTTTATACCAGAAAATCTCCTTTTATTAATAACTTTGTTTACAACCGAAAATTTATAAAAATAAATACGGTATGATTATTTTTTATTATTATATCTTAAAATCAGTACTTACAAGAAAATGGAACCTCTTTTTTCGCCATTTTATGTGAATTACCATCAAGAAGGAAGATATTTTTTTGTTATGTTATCCCCTTTGTTTACATAAATTATCTGAAATTGAGACTGGGTACAGACATATCTTTGGTTTACGATCAAACTAGCGTCGTAAGCCTGTATTAGCAACTTAAAACAATTTCTGAGAAACTACTGAACATATTATTATCCTATGTAAATACCGGGCGACCCAAATTAGACGCGCTCGTTACAGCCAGACTCATACATGTACAAGTTACGACGAAAAAATATATAGGGATAAGTTAGTCCGTTAGACATTACTGTAACTAGCTTATTAAGGACACGCCGTAAGTCGACAAATCCCTAGAGATTGATGTCCACCGACCAATATACTTCCTAAGCCGCCGAATACATGTTGTTGCTAAACATTAACGTTTATAGGACATATGAGCAGGGCCCACCCGAATTGGGGAGGTGGGACTAATTTAAAACGTTACGCGGCGCCATGATAAAACGATACCATTATCAACTCAAAGGGTTGCACGAAAAAGATATTACACCACCGAGACGTTCTGCTGTCGTTATAAATATAATAATTGTGTACTTTGAGGTAACGGTATACGATACGACAATTTGGAGCCGGAAAAAAAAAAATACATATTATATAATATTGTTCTCTAGCTTAGATGGTTTGGTCATATTGACAGGATGAAAGAAAGTTGAGTAACAAAGGGTATTTACAAGGCAGATGTGGGACGCCTGGAGGGGACGCCCTAAGAGAACATACAGTGACCTAATTGGTGATGTTCTTCAGAAAGGTCAGGTGCGTAGCACTCGCAACTGCGTGTGTGTGTGACCAGATGTTGAAACTAGGAGTGGGCGCTGCGACGATGAACCGTTTTCAAATACCGTTTTGTGTTCTGCAACGATGAAACCGTTTTACGTTCTGTGTTCAAACAGTCTTCGTTGCACAAACCAGTCTTCGAATTATTTAGTGCGATTTTTTATTTTACGTCTATGAAAATACAGTCGAGAACGCAATGAATCAACTGTCTCGTCCGTCGCGTCGTCATCGTCGTCCTTAACGTTCCGCGTTCGTTTACAAAACAGTCTTTACAGTAAAAAGTGAACTTTTTATTAATGAAATACAGTCGATAATGTATTACCTACCAGTTGTCAATGCTGTCGTTCGTGATGCAACGATCAAACCCGTTCATTGTTGTAAGAAACTGCAATTATTTCACTCGACGAAAACGCAATCCTAATCTACGTTGGATAGGTTTCGTCCTAGTCGCCGTCTTCAAAACCAGTTGCAACGACGACCTTTTTCTGCAACCGTTTTCGCCGTCGGAAAAACGGTTGCGTTTCGTCCGTCAAAAATTCGACAACGACCCACCAGTCCACCACTAGTTCAAACGTATAAGAAGCAAAAGTAGTATATAAGGAGCGTAGCAGGCGGCGTTCTATAGTTTCTGCCTACCCCACGGGAAGAAGACATGAGTTCATGTATGTATGTTGTTCTCTACAAAGACAAACATTGTTTATCTAGAAAAACCAGGACCTGCCGTACATTTCATTTAAGAAACAAACACTCTATGCCATGCATAAATACATTGTATTATGTAAATACATAAGTACCTGTATAACGCGGTTTGCAAAAGGATTTCAGAAGCCACACAGTGGCAACCTCACTGCGTACTTCACTTCACTTCACTTCACAAAAGTGACACAAGTCTACCCTAATATTTGAAGCACGATACAGGTTATCGTGCTTCAAATATTTGGGTAGAATTTCCTACAAAGACTATCATCTCACTATACCACGCAAGTTATTACCCACATTCAAAATATTCTCTACTCGTAACTTTCAGCAAAGTTTAATTTCCGCTTTCATAACGTAAAGAGATTGGACCTGGTGATCTGTTACAGCCTCAAAGTGGTTCGAGATCTTCTTTTGACTATATTAAATTGAGATAACTTGGTAAAAGAGCAGGGAATTCCCCTTGTAACTCAACCCAGGGATTGGCTTAAACATCCAAGACATTTTCATGGATTTGAATTTATCCTATAGCTAAGATTGCAGAACAAAAAAAACCGGCCAAGTGCGAGTGGGACTCGCACACGTACACAGATGCCGTACCACCATACGAGGAGAGATATTTTTTTACTTTATTTTTATTATTTGTTGTTATAGCGGCAAACCTTAGATACTACAACTTATACACTAGGATTAGTCACAAATTTTA
This sequence comes from Dryobota labecula, assembly GCA_947523025.1. NCBI lineage: Eukaryota > Metazoa > Arthropoda > Insecta > Lepidoptera > Noctuidae > Dryobota > Dryobota labecula. Next base: position 10,839,780 of record OX383292.1, read on the forward strand.
TAATAAAAGTTAGTGAGTCATGTACTTGCGAGGCATTTCATGCGGACAATGATTCCGCATGAGATGCCTCAGTACAGGAGCTCTCGGGTCCTCAGCCACGACTCTCAGGATACTATTGCTACCCCCCCGAATCCTACTCACAAGCGATGCCACCTTTTTCCTGACGACAACATGTAAACTATCTGTACGTGATTGGGCAAACATCTCCGAGGCACTACAAAAACGAGGGAGTTTAAACATCATCCTGAAAACATTGTTATATTGGACGCGCAAGGCATTCAGCGTCCCCCGTGACCAGCTGAACCACAGACTTCCCGTGTACAGGCCTTGACAGTACGCTTTAAACAAGTTTATTTTGACCTACAAAACCTGTGAAAATTTCAACTGTCTACCTATTACGGTTCATGACATCACAGCGGAGACTTAATAATAGGGTTCCATTTGGCACCCTTCGAGTAAGGCCCTGTACTGTAGTTTTTTTTTTACATGATTTTCCGTCTATAAACAGGTTTGATGCAAACATGTAAGTAAGATATGGTGCAGCGTTTATATACGACATAAAAACCTTTATGAAGTACCTTGTTTTGATGGAGTAGCCAACATACGGCGACCAACACACATCCACAACACTTTTATGGGAACACGTCCAATTCTGGGAACCTCTGTGTAAAAATAGGCCGGATTTTGTTTTCCATCCAAAGCTTTGTGAATTTGTGACTGCTACCGAGTGAGGCATAGCCTCTATAGTGCCAAAGATCTAATTGAAATCACATTTCATAGTCACACATGGCTCTGGACATCGCAGTGCGTTCTGGCAGGATGCCATCGTATCAGTCATCCGTCAGGATTTTACTAAGTACTTTTACATATAAATAGAGCTAGCTCGCTTAATTTTAATTTATTATTTATTCAACACACAGCACACAAAATGTACAGAGGCGAACTTAATGCCATAGATATTTTCTACCAGTCAACCTTTGGGTGATGCAGAGACAAACAGTGGTAGGTGCAATAGCGAGAATTGAGAAATAAATATTTATTTAAATATATAGGTAAAGATATACACATATCTATTAAAAACTATATATATATAATATATATATAAATATAAGCACAAATAAATACTTATAAATATACTAAAACAAAAATAACTTAAAATATTTTACTCTTCAAAGAAGATTTTTGTTTGTAGTTCAAGCAACAAAATTATTAGTCCGTTCTTACCTTTTGTCAAAATCTGTACAATTTCTCAAACAAAAAAAAAAATCCTACTTCTTTAAAAGAAACAAAGAAATAATTTTACAAAGTTTACTGATTACATTACGGTGAGACGCCGTTGTTTATTAGACCGTAATTAAAACTCAACTTGTACAGCCAAGCATTACTTGAAAACATTGAATAATTAATTTGAGGGCAGCCCGCCAGCGGTCAACTTTTAATGCAAGAACAAGTATAAAAACTAAGTTAGTTTCCTTCCTCTTTCCTTCATGGGATTACAGTTAAACCTTTGCCGTCGTTGCTAATACCTTTTTAGTTCGGAAAGGCCGTCTTATTGAAAAGGGTAATAGATACAGCAACAAACAGGCAAGTAAACATTTGTGTATACTCTGTGATAGTTGCCTGAAGTTGATATAATTCAAACTACCTGTATAATGGGAACGAGGGATTGTTTTTTTATGGTAAAGACCTGTTTTAGCAGTTGTGGAATAAATTAACGAACAATCTAAACGCAACAAAGTAAAATCACAGAACTGACCTTATCAAGTTAGCATGTATATTATTTATTTATATATTAAAACTTTATTCACAAGTAAAAAAAAATACTGTACAAAGGCGGACTTAATGTCTGAGGCATTTTCTACCTATCAACCTTAAATATGATGCCGAGACAAAACACGGCAGGTGCAACTTATGGGAAAGATAAGATGATGATGGGTGGGATGGAGTAGTTATTTTCCACTCTGTAATCGACATTTTGTTTTTTATTTTGATCGTTTTTGTTGACATTTTTGCCAGTGACGCAACACAGAGCATCAGCAAGCATTGAGCATGAGCATGTGTGTTATTTCTTGAATATAAGTGGCTTTTGGATACTTGAATATGTGTGTATTTTATAATTTTATTTTCAATACAGTTGTTAAACATTGCATACTTTCAGAGGCTATAATTATGATTCGAAAATTGAATCTTTTGCATAGGCATCTTTCTGTTACGCGCTCGTGACTTTTGTTTACGAGCTCGATCATTTTGTATTGCAGTTTAGTTTTAAAATAAGTCAATTTAAAAAGTTTAGTAGCAAGGAGTTTTCATACATATAATAAAATGGGATAGATTTTATACGAGGAAAAATGAATGAGTCCGTACGTCTTAGCATTGAATTCTCAAAAGTCTTTTAAATAGTTGTTTAATATATTTAATTACCAGTTTTAATTTCATTATTTTCACATCATAATTTGTCAAAAATCGAATAGGCTCTATAGGCGGTTTTCGTTGTAAAAAAAATATGTCCCGTTGCAAAAACACGCCATTTTCTAAAAAATTTAATTTGTGTGATAAATTGATTTTTTTAATTTGTTTTTTACTATATCCCACAATTGTATTGAAAAACGTCGTGTGATACACGGGTGTGTAGGTTATTGCAAACTACTTACACACAAATACAACACTCACAATGTACTATTTTTGTTAAGTGCGTTTTGTTTGTGCAGAATAAACAATTTTACTTCTTCTTTCTTTCTTTCTATGACTCGAAAAAGAATAAATACTAATACATACATAATATACAGAATAAACTTTGTCAAAAGATATAACAATAGGTAGAGGAGGAAACGAATCCAGCAAATCAGGGCTGGGGACTATACTTAAATATCTCGGGAAGTCGGAACCATGAGGTCCCAGTCCTTTGAAAGGCGTACAAGAGGCCGAAGCCATCTCGCAGAGGCCCCTTAGAAAAATTTCCTTGGAATGAAGCACCAATCGACGATTATCCCTTTTTGCACTATGCAAGTGCCCCCAAGGAAAACCCCCGGTTGGAGCAGGACAATTGCAGAACATGGAAACAAAACATATTGGGCTATGGGTTTGGATGGCTATAATGGATTGGTGGTGACTGCCAAACATGGCCTCTTACTTCCAAAAACATAAAAAAGTTATAAACATGCCAACATAACATGGAGCGTAGCATACTGAACCTCAAGAGAAAAGATTAAGTTAAATTTCAACTTATAAGGAAAAAAACACATATTATAGACGTGACACTCACAATAAAAAAACTAAAATGGCAGTGGGCAGGTCACACAATCAGAAGCAAAATAGAGAAGTGGGCCAAAAACGTCACTGAATGGTACCCAAGAGAGGGGATGAGGAAACAGGGAAGGCCAGTGCGTAGATGGGAGAATGATCTCAGTTCGTCGACGGCAGGCGCCGCGTGGAGGAGAAACGCACAAGATCGGAATTTGGAAGGGTCTGGGGGAGGCCTATGCTGGTGAGCAAGACAGACCAACCGGTATCTGTTAATCACAGTAAAATATGTAAAAATTAGTGTTAAGTTTGTTAATAAGGCTATTTGAATTTGAATGGATTGGTTACCTTGAACTATGGAAGATATATATCTCCTGCCTGACCAATGTTATATTATATACAAGGATAAAATGGAAAACCCCCCGGAAATTGTTGCTAGCACATAGTGACGTAGCGAACAGAGGGCAACATCTCATAAGGTGCTTGAGGAGTGGAGAGGTATTTCACGGCTATCAGGACAATCCCAGAGCCCGGAAGATAGCCAAGATCCGTACGAACATCTTACTGGAAACCTTCCTTCCTCCGAGCACGTTTTCTCTTGCAAATCTCCACTCCAGCCGGCCAATAAAGGCAAGAAAGAGGTGGAAGCTCTGTTCCTCGTCAGTGTTCACTCCAGCCGGCCAATAAAGGCAAGCCACAGATGAGGAACAAGACTTCAACCGGGTCCGTGGGGTCGCTACTGCCCAACAGCTCGTCCCATGCTGCCCTGCGGGTTTGTATATCCCCTCACACTATACTCGTTTTAGCAAAGTAAACTCTACCGGCACAGACCTAGAGTTCGGAGCGCGCAAGCCCCACCACGACTTCAACATAGAAATACGGCGGTGGGGTTATACCACAATTATACCCATCGATGTATATTATGTCTAGATTCTAGATTCAATACAAAAGAGAAAAATAAAATATATAAAAAGTAGGTACACCGACCATATCGACACACTCACTAAAGGCACATTTTCGGGAGACAAGAAGAATTTCAACGAAAAAAACAACACATACAGGTACACATACATACAGGTACATAAGTATAAACAAGCGATTGTTTAAGTTTTCCATCGAATTAGGTGCTTACGATACACGTCCGCTTGAGTTGACCTTTGTCGCATGTCGTAGCCAATGAGCTGGCATAACTGGTTGGCATTGAACGAGACCATGTTATTAACAATGGGATATTATTAATACATAGGAAGGTCGCTCAATTCTACAGGGACTACTGAAGGTCGATATCTAGTAGCTTCGTGGGGCGGCAAAGCTGAAATATGTGCCAAAAACTTGAGGCATTAGGACTCTTGTCCTTCAACTTCAAATGAGCTCATTGACCTCTATTTCTATTTATAAATTACTAGCGACCCACCCTTGCTACACACGGTTTTTAGAACATGACAAAACATCGAGATTTATTTATTATAATTATGTGTTTAATATTTACGTAATATACACATAAACCTACTGGAGTAAATTCTCTAAAAAAACGTGAAAACCGCATCAAATCTGTTGAGGACGTTATATTATATTTTTTATAGCCAGACACGCGATACAACATGGAGTAACCAGTAGGCTTCCATCAATCAGCGTTGCAAATGTGGGGATTTTTGGGATAAACACAAACGTAACATGGGATTTAATGCCAAAAACCTGGCTCTGTTACAACATGGTACAGGATAAATGACCGCACAACGTAATCCTCAACATGCATCGATTGTAATACCAAACCGAATTGTGTGAAACATGACGAATAATGTTCTTAACACAAAAAAATCTTAAAGAATCAAACAATTAAAAAAACAAAAAAAGCAACGGATTTAAAATTTGTTGTACTCTTAAAGCTCTGTTTCTGCGACTCATACCATGGTATATGTGTCTCAGTGCAAAGCTCGATGTGTCAACGCAAATCGGAACATAATATAACCCAAATCGGAACGAATGCCGCCATCTTGGTTTTTAAACCACAACATTACAAGTGAAATATCACAAAACAATTGCAAAAATGTTTACCAACAGAGCTCCCCGTCAACGTCATTCGACCACCCAAAGATCGTTTTAGCAGTGTACCCACGGGTTCTGAAATGCCTTGTCATTTACCGTCTATATAAAAATAAAAAAAAATACACACAATACAAAACACTAAAAAAAAAAAAACACAACACACAACACAACAACAACACACAACACTAAAATACTTTTTTTTTCTTTCTCACTTTATATTAAAAAAAAATTGCACATCGTAGAGTTGAAGGTTCGCAGTGCTACGAAGTGCTACAAAGTGCTACGAAGTGCCACGAAGTGCTACGAAGTGCTACGAAGTGCTACAAAGTGCTATGAACACCGACACTACAAGCTTTTTTTCTAGACTTTATTCGGAGAAAAATTATGTGTTGTACATGTTTGTGTGTCCGATTTCGTAAGGTAATTAGTGTACCTACGTCAATTAAATACGTTGTACGAAGGATCAAACTACCAACTGCATCTGCAACTCTTAAGAAGTATCTTTATACTAATAATAAAGCTGGTTTTTTTTTTTGTTTGTTTGTTTGAAGGCGCTAATCTCTGGAATCTTTTTGCATTTGATAGCTCAATCCTTCAGGAAGGCAATAAGCTATTTAACATTACGCTAAGACCCTTAGCGTAACGGGAGAGCATACTTTAAAATACTTAAAAATTATTGAATTAAAATATCCAAGGTTGCTCTTCCAAATTACTGCAAAAAGAATTGTTTTTGGAAAAACCAAGTTTGATGTCATTTGTTTAACAGAACATTGGCAAAAAATCATCAAGTAATGTCAATTTACTATGAAAATTATTGTGTAGTCAGCCATTTCAGCCGAAAACGTTTGACGGGTCATTAATATTATTAGTAAAAAAAACTATTAAATCTAAAGAACAGAAATATATGATTGAACTGTCTGTTGAACACACCATAGAATTGTCCTGTGTTGAGCTTGATAAGCATGTTATAGTATGCGTATACAGACCTCCAAGTTACCAGAATATTTTTATGTTTGATTCTGTAATAGAAGATGTGTTAAAGAAACTTAGTACTAGTAGTAAATCAATAATTGTATATGGTGATTTTAATATTAATTTATTAGAAGTTAACTTAAATAGTGTCAGATTGCAAATTTTTTAGGTCATTTGATTTGTCAAATGTTTTAATTGAACCAACCCGAGTGACAGCTTCTTCTGCCACTTGTATAGATAATATTTTTTGTAATTTGTGATTACTCACACAAAAAAATTATAAATAAGTTGCCATCTGATCATAGTGGACAAACAATAACATTTTGCACTTACATGCTTTTACAAAAAATACAAATAAGGTTTAGCCGAATCACATGTAAAAATTTATAGAAATTAAATAATTATTTGGCCAGTAAATTATTTCTTCAGAGATTTGATAATATATGTGACCCAAATGAGTTCTACGCCGAGTTCTTTTCACTATTAAATACACAATTTATAACAATTTTCCACTAAAGACTAAAAGTATTTACACAACATTCTTATTCAGTGATTGGACAACTCCAGGTATTCGTAAAAGCAGGGACTGCTTTAGCATAGCTACATATGAATAATACAAGCTTTCATCAGTGTTTTTTTAAATATTCAAAAACTTTTAAAAATGTGTGCAAAATAGCTAAAGCTCTTTATATTAGTAACAAAATAAAATCGGCTGATGATAAAATAAAAACTACCTGGCAAATACCAGCTATCAGAATACCAGCGCTGCGGCACTTATTTTAAATGTCGCAGCATCATGCTGAGATAGGAGCCTTTTGGCCTCGTACAGGACTCTCTTTTTATTTTATTTTTTATAGTTTTGTGATTGTGTATTTATTAGTTTGTGATCTTCCTGTGCGAGTCACAATAAATACTTTTTCTTTCTTTCTTTCTTTCTTTCAAATAATAAATAATAATACTGAACTAATTCTGAACCGCGTAAAGAACTTAATTTAGAGACTACAAATGGCCCCCTCAACTCAGATGTAGAAATAGCTCAGGAATTTGAAAACTTTTGAGCTAATATTCCTCGTGAAAGAACTGAAGCTTTAGATTCCTCACCCGCGCTTTCTGCTGCCTTAATTAGAAATAATATAAAAGCTTAATATTAAGGCTTTTACCGTTTGGAGTTTAGGTTTCATCATACAAACCAAGCTACAATACAAGCTTTTAAAGATCTTAAAATTAAATCAACAGTAGATCTCTGGGGAATGTCTGTAAAAGTGTCCAGCCATCGAAACAATTGCGCCCTATTTAGCTCTTATAAATCTCCTATTAATCTCCTATTAGCTCTTATATATCTTTAACACCAGTGTGGACCAAGAAGTCTTTCCGGATCTCATGAAACACAGTAAAGTTGCTCCATTGTTCAAATCCGGTGATAGTAAAGAACCCAACAATTATAGGTCTGTGTCGATTCTGCCAGTTCTCAGTAAGGTGTTTGTCACTTTAATATAAATTCCATCTTTCATGAACAACAGTAGGTAAGGTTCCACCAAAGGGCGTTGTACAACTGACGCCGGTTTTACCCTAATAAAGGACATTTTTAACCTGTAAAGAAGCACAAGACGCCATTGGAATCTTTTGCGACTTTTTTAGGCGTTCGATTGCGTAAACCATGAGACACTTCTGCTAAAACTAGAGCACTATGGGATTAAAAACACAGCTCTTGATTTAATAAGATCATACCTGACAGATAGGAAGGTTAAAGTTCTGGTAAACAGCGTAAACTCATTAGGGTCTGAAATGACAATGGGCATTCCTCAAGGTTCGATATTGGGTCCATTCCCCTTTTTAGTTTACATTAATTATTTACCGCAATTACTTCAAAATCAACCGAAGATGGTTTTATTTGCAGATGACACATCACAGATTTTTTAAATCGACCGACGGGTGCTTGATGACGCGAATAATTCTATTCTTCAGGTCCAAGATTGGTTTTAATTTGGTACTAAATGAAAACGGTACGGCGCATACGGTGGAGCTCTGCCCGGCTTGGGTATAGTACCGCCGTGTCCTCACGGAGGCGATTGGCGGCGGCGATCTCTCGCGTCCGGCCCTGGTCCAGGCCATGGTACGGAGCGAGAGTGCATGGGAGGCAGTCACCTCCTTCTGCGAAGCAGTAATGCTCGCGAAGGAGGAGGCGGAACGCGTGAGGGAGAGGCAGTTTGTGCGCCCTCACGCCCCTAGTCACCGCGAATATCTTAGTTATCTATTTAAAAAGATTCATATTATGACGGCACCTTGACAATACATTTATGAAAATATCATGTATGTAAGAAAAAATCTACATCTTTTTAATAAATAAGTGATAGACATAAATTTAATAGTAGAAATAAAGATAAAATATATCAACCATTTTTAAGATTATCTAACCTAAGTACATCTTTTACGGGGTACTGTGTTAAATGTTACAACAGAACACCTTGTGATATATTGCAATTAAAAGAAAGAAAATTTCAAACTCATATTAAAAGTACACTTTGTAAACAAGCTTATTACAAATTATAAGATTATATCCAAGATAAGAATGCTCGGAAACATGCTGGTCCTGCTCTATAAGACAATGTAGAGTCTAGACAATATCAAACAGGTTGCTGATTTAATTGTATAATGTATTATTTTTATGTCATTAATTTTACACTCTGTGATAAGTTTAACTCGCACACTGAATTTTTATTTGTAAATTTTTAGTAAAATCGTCTACTCTAACAATATTCGTAAATATGTGAGCACCATGTATCTAACACATAATTAATTTATCCGTCATTGCTTCATTTTTAATTGTCTTTACCTGTTGTGGTACAGTAATTTTATTCTATGTACATCGTCTTCACATGTAATGACATAATTTATGTATACAAAGTATTGTAAAACAGTTTAAAAGAGTAACGGTGGAGTTTCTTGCCCATTCTTCTCCATGCGAAACTACCTTTTGGATGGTTCAAAAGTGCCATTTATATAATAATAATATTATAATATTTGAAATAAATGCTTTGACTTTGACCTTAGGAGCCGATTAAAAAGAAAAAAAGTCAGAAAAAACGCTAAGCGGAAACGAAGTAACAGCCCGGGCGATGCAATGCGACGGAGTGGATCGGAGAAACAAGAAATTTCACGCGGACAAAGTCGCGGGCTGAAGCTAGTTTTCAATAAAACCAAACACTGCAGTGTGCAATATCGATCAAGCATTACAGGCAAACCCTAATGAACTCTTGGGAACTATTAATAACCATTAGACGATCGGCTTCACAGTACCTAATAGCCTAACTTTATAAAAAATAAACACACAATAATAATAACAGCACTTCGGCAGTACGTAAAGAGTTTAGACAGAAGTTACGAAACGGAGGAGAAGTACGGTGAGATATTTGAATGGAATTATGTGTACGGCGGCATTAGGGAAGATAGAATAGAATACTCCCGGCCGCTGCCGCGGAACTGCTCGTTTCGCTCGCTCGGCTCGCGCGCGGTTGGTTAAAATTCTAACCCAGCCTTTTTTTTTTGACGCTGAGAAATGCATTACGCATGCCCGCTCGTCGGGGGACGAGACGGGGTATGTGGGACTCCCTGCCAGAATGGCAGTATACCTACCCACTAAAACTAAGCGATGTTCCCTCATCGCCTTGATGGGAGGGTCATGGGAAACCGGCACAGCCTTTACATCCACAACCCTCCTGGCCCATGCCCGCCTAGCTGGCGGGCCTCGCATGCTCCCTGCTGGGGGGCTACGGGAATGGCCGGGAACACCAGGCCATTCCCACCCGACACTGGTGGAGGCCTGTGCAATACAGGCAAGGGTGTACACAAACTCCATTTATATCTGTAATTCGTAATTACATAAATAAATGTAAAAGTTTGAAAAAGGTGACACACTGCGCTCTGCTTGGAGAAGGAGAGCCAATACTGCAGTTAGTCCATAGACTAACTGCAATAAATACATACATACCTAAAGCATACTCGTATACGAGTACATATCTATATCTATACAGGGTTATCCGTAAAACACTTACAACCTCTCAGGACTATTTTACTGGTTGTGGGTCGTTGTAGAATTTTTGACGGACGAAACGCAACCGTTTTCCCGACGACGAAAACGGTTGCCAAAAACGGTCTTCGTTGAAACTGGTTTGAAGACGGACGACGGACGACGAAACTTATCCAACATGATACGTCAAACATCGCTATAAGTTATTTAATAAATAATTATTAAATTTTATCCATTTATATGGCCTAAACATATAGAATTTCACTCGAAGTGAGTAGTAATATCTGTGTCAGTGTAATATCTTAGTTTAAAACGGCTTTCACTAGATAAATAAGGCGACCTCAGTGCTAGTGCGAATTTGCTAGTAATAAGACAATTATTCAACAATACCATAAAAACAGGTATGGACGCCTGACACAATTTTCATTTAAAAGGTGATGAGGAAACTGCGAGTCTTGCTATCGTGTGAACGTGACGCAGACGTTCTTACAGCGGCACATTGCCTCGCATGGCTGTGGGACAGTGATGTGATGCGGCATGTAGCGATACGTTGCGATATACGCCGATTAGTTCTGAGCCTGAGTTCTGAGCATTGTTGTTAAAAATCCGGCGAGGAGGTCGGTTGGAGCTGCATGATCTGCTGAGTGAAGTATTGAAGTACGTACTCGCTGAACAAAGTACATTCAGATCAATCAGTTTGTAGCAGACAGAGTCGTGTTGCTGGAGAGTTTGGTGCACCGTTTCTTCTGGTGGGGCTTTCATTTTAAAAGTAGACGCTTTGGGGCTGTCTGTACCTTCCATAGAGTTGATCAACACCTGTTTTAATAAATTTGTATTGACTTTTTTCTCTCTACTTTATTATCTAGCAATTTTTTTTTTTTTATTATTAAGTTTAATATATAAGTTTTAATCGATGTTAATAAATGCTCAGTGGAAGCAGCGATGTGGTGTATGATAGTGGGAGTGCTAGTCAACCTTCAACATCGCTGAGCATCCTGGAGAGATGTCAGCTGTGTACCCAGGCACGGTTTTTTAAAGGTAAGCGGGGTCTGAATGTGCATATTGGCAAGGTACACAGACCACAAAATGCACTCTCCTCAGACCCTGTCTCAACACCTACACCTTCAACTCCAGCTTCATTCAATTTCGACCCTTTTTGGAAAAAACTTTCAAAATTCAAAAACTCAGTTCCTGTTTTGAAGCGAGTTCCCGGCGGTGCTAGGCCTCTTGTGGCACAACATCTGGCAGGTTGCGTTCGTTTTGCCGCCCAGGAGAACTCGCAAAGTGCTTGGGAACAGCTGCTCACCTTCCCTTACCGAATTCTACACGTACAAAAGAATTTGGCTTCTAAAAAGTCATTAAATGCACAAATTAAAGAAAACTGTGATATTTCGGCTCATAATTTAGATTCAAAATTTCAGTTACAGACATATACCTCTTCAAAAGGTATATCTCATCTGGTCGAATCTAAGTTAGGGGAAGGTGACATTAGTGGAGCAGCCAGGATTATTTTTAGTAGTGATGTGCTGGCACCTTGTTCTCCAGGAACGCTCGCAGCTCTGGAGAGCAAACACCCTGCCCCAGCGGATGGCCTTTCTTTTCCCGACCCCCCTAATCCGGTTAATCACTCCCTCACCATTACAGGTCGAGAGTTGGTCACAGCCGTATGCTTCTTCCGGAATGGGTCCGCTGGCGGCCTCGACGGCCTGAGTCCTCAACACCTTAAGGACCTTATCTGTTCAGGCGCCGGGGCTGCTAGTGAGTTGCTCTTGAAGGAGCTTACGGCTCTGATTAACTTAATGCTCTCCGGCAAGGTGAACGAGGCCATCATCGACGTTCTGAACGGGGCCAATTTATGCGCCCTACGTAAGAGAGATGGCGGCATTCGTCCCATTGCCGTGGGAACTGTTTATCGTCGTATGGCAGCCAAGATTTGCTGTAAATTTTTTGGTGAGGTTGTTTCGGAAAAATTTCAGCCCCTGCAGCTAGGTTATGGCTCCAAAGGGGGCTGTGAGGCTGCCGTACACGCTTTGTCGACCTACCTAAATTCTGGCAAAAGGAGAGGTCATTCTGAAGGTTGACATAAAGAATGCCTTCAATTCTGTTAACAAGGACACCTTGCTGGCAGAAACTAAAAAAGAAATTCCCCAAATCTATAGTTTCCTTTGGCAATGTTACAGACACCCTTCTAAATTAATGTATCGGGACAACCTTCTGGAATCTGCTGTTGGCTGTCAACAGGGTGACCCACTCGGGTCAGTGATTTTTAGTTTAGCCATTCACCCAATTATTCGACAGCTAAATTCCAAATTTAACGTTTGGTATCTTGATGATGGAACCTTGGGAGGCGATGTAGAAACTGTTTTAAATGACCTTCAATTCTTAAAAAAATAATTTCATTCCATTGGTCTTGATCTCAACCTTTCTAAATGTGAACTATACTTAGCTGACAGTACTGATAGACATCTGACTCTTCCCAAATTTAACGCAATAGCTCCTGAAATCAAAATTATTGAAAAAATCTCTCTTCGTCTCCTTGGATCTCCTATTTTTGAAAATTCCTTTCCCTTTTTTATTGAGGAAAAAATACAAAATTTCAATGACGTTTCGGAAAGATTGTTCCAAATTAACATGCATTCGGCTTTAACCTTAATTCGTTACTGCTGTTTCGGCCCTAAATTAATATATTTCCTTCGCGCTTCCCATTTATGGAAGTACACTCACCTTTTAGACAAAATGGACCAAATTATCCGGCATACATTAACTTCGATTTTAAATGTGGCCATGGACGACCGAGCTTGGGCTCAAGCTTCTCTTCCCATTCGTATGGGAGGCCTCGGCGTCCGCAAAATTTCTAGTATTAGTTTACCGGCTTTCATTTCCTCGGTTCATGGCACTGAGAAATTAATCAGGAAAATCCTAGCCTCTACACTGATTGATTTTGATGTGCCATGCTTTACCGAGGCATTGGATGCCTGGAAACTCGCTTGCCCGAATTCAGATCCACCCGACAATCCATCTTCACAGAGACGGTGGGATGAGCCGCTCTGTAGGATAGTACAGAACAATTTACTTGACACTTCTGCTACTTCTGCGGAGCGTGCGCGCCTGCTGGCTGTGGGTAGGTGGGAGTCGGGTCTTTGGCTTCATGCACTACCTTCGTCAAACATAGGCACTTTGTTTGACGACATTACTTTCCGCCTCGCTGCTTCCCTACGACTAGGAGCTCCTTGTTGTTCTCCCCATCGCTGTCACTGTGGCGAGGTTGTCAACAGCCTAGGACACCACGGCCTGTCCTGCAGTCGAAGTGCAGGTCGCTTAGCGCGGCACGCAAACATTAATGACATCATCCGACGAGCTCTTGTCTCCGTCGGCGTTCCAGCTGTATTAGAACCCAATGGCTTGGCACGCGACGATGGCAAGAGACCGGACGGCATGTCTTTATTTCCTTGAAAGGTAGGTAGGCCTTTAGCGTGGGACGCAACTTGTGTCGATACTCTTGCGCCATCCCATCTTCCTGGCTCGGCGTGCTGTGCTGGCGCTGCTGCTGCGGCTGCTGAAAACCTCAAGCGGTGAAAGTATAGTAACTTGATCGGTAACTATATTTTCGAGCCGTTTGGGGTTGAAACCCTCGGGCCGTGGGGTCCCAGTGCTCATTTATTGTTCAATTAAATCTCCAAAAGGCTGGTTGACACTTCCCGTGACCCAAGGGCTGGCTTTTATCTTGGCCAGAGGCTAAGCATTGCCATACAACGTGGCAATGCTGCCAGTCTCTTGGGTACATTACCAGTCGACAGCGATGCGGAGGAATTTTTTTAGACGCCATATTTTAGTTCATTTTGTTATTAGTTTTATTTAGTTTAGGTTAATTTATTTTTAATTATCTTGATTTACTTTAAAACTAGATTATATAAGAAATGTTGTATTTAAATAAAACATGAAATAGAATTGCGTTTTTGTCGAGTGAACTAGTTGCAGTTTCTTACAACTATCAACGGGTTTGATCGTCGCATCACGAACGACAGCATTGACAACTGGTAGGTAAGGTAAGGTAATACATTATCGACTGTATATCATTGACATAAAGTTGACTTTCGATTGTAAGGACTGTTTTGTAAACGAACGCGGAACGACGTCGTGACGGACGAGATAGTTGACTCATTGCGTTCTCGACTGTATTTTCATAGATGTAAAATAAAAAATCGCACTAAATAATGCGAAGACTGGTTTGTGCAACGAAGACTGTTTGAACCCAGGACGTAAAACGGTTTTAGCGTCGCAGAATATAAAACGGTCTTTGAAAACGGTTCGTCGTCACAACGCCCACTCCTATAGTTGACTAACATCATCAACAACTACTTTTATTCTATGAATTTTAATTATTCATCAGACTTCCATACTTAAATAAAATTATTTAAATTCTACGCTCTTAATTATTGTATAGAACAACGAAATCTTTAAGGTGAAACTAGTCGATACTTTTTCCATACAAATTTCGGGGGGGGTATTACTCCACTGTTTGACATTGTACATCCAAAGTTAAACATGATATCGTTTTGTCTTATTATTAATTTTGTCTGTGCGGAAGCAGAATATTAAAATAAAAAGCCATTAAAAAGTTATGAGCCAACAAAGATTCGTTTTTCATGCTAATTTTAACGCAACTTTGGGCGTAAATAAGTAATAAAAAAGTGTAAAATCTTCAAAACAAAGTCCGCTCCGACAAAACTCAATTATCGAAGATTTCAATAAACTTTATTTGTAATTGATTTATCCAGTGATTTTTTCATAAAACACAACCTTCCATAGAACTTTTCGTAATTTTTTACGCGCGCGGTTTAATATGAATTATCGTGCATTTCACTCAACACACGATGACGGACACGATGCTGGGTGAGACAGCGTGATTTTTGGCCACGCCCACCAGTGAATTCGAGCCCGCGACTAGTTGGCTCTTAAGGTTTGTTTTTGGTAAATGTATCATGTTTTGTAAAAAGTCATAGAACAAAAGTTGTTGTTTATGATGTAAATAATGCAGTCCTGCAAGAACTAGATAGTGTTTTACCAATAACAACCCTATATACAACAATAATCATAAGATCGGCAACTAAATTCCGGTAATCTTAATAAATAATTATAAGCGTCAAAATGCCCAACAAATCACTGCGGCGCATCGCTGCACGGCAGGTCGTGCGATGATGGAATGGACTTGAGGGAATTAAATTGGGTAATTTCAGCGCTTCCTCGATACCGAAATGGCTCCGATAAACCTCGGATACGCTTGCAACACTGATGAATCGATATTCAAAATTGAACTTTATTTCAGCTCCGCTTTCAGCTTGGAAAATCTAGATTAGATTAACTACAGGTAATAAAGGAGTGTACATACTACAACAATCTTCGACCTCAATATAGTGTACAGTGGACCACGTGAGCGCAAACACATAACATCCCTCGGGTCACCTGGTTAATTGAAGTGGAAAGCGAAGTGAAATGAAACGGCATAAAATGTAACGTACCGTAATGTACGATTGCTATCATTTATATTACCTTCGTATACATATAAAGGTATACTCATCCATCTAATAGATAGGTAGATAGATGAGTAGATATACCGGATGACATTTTATACCGTCTTGAAAAAATTGCGTACCTATATTAGGTGAACGGAGTAGAAGCCTATGGCATAGTTTATTTTTATTTTTTCTAACCAAATTTATCCATTAATAAATATACCACACATTTGTGGTAAACTTATCATTAGAGATCGGATATTCGGATGCATATTCACCTAAACTTGAGATGTTGAGTAATATGGAATGCGCTTTTGTATCGAAAAAATCCCGCGGTTCTGGGATCTACAAGTTTAGGTTTCTGATATACGTTTCTGGTATATCAAATGTTGGTAAAAATCCCAATTTTAAATAAATATGCATCAGATTAGTTATGCAATCCAAGAATCCCGGGTTTATTTTTATTTTTTTATAAATATTTTTTAGAAGTCACATACTACACACTCGACTAGTTATGCATTCCCGTTGTTCCTGGCGACACGGGATTTTTTTTACAATAAAATATTTTAGGAAGCTGCTTCCATACTTTCATAGCTCAAAATTAACTTTAGGTAAATATGCATCCGAATATCCGATCTCTACTTATCATACAAGAACAATAAACATACGCACCCAAATATCAATATTTTTATTAAAAAAAAAAAAAAAAAAACTTAAAATAGCAATTCAAAAATAAAAATAAAAAATCATTTAAATTAGTTCAGAATATATTGTAACGAATTAGCATAGTTCAATAATTAATTATTCAATAAATTTCTACCTATGTGATAAGTTTACCATTTTGTGCAAGAACCCCCTCTTAGGTGAAGGCCTCCTCCAGAGATTGCCATGCGTCCCTGTTGCTTGCTACTCTTGTCCAGTCCCGGCCAGCTATGTGTATTATGTCGTCTGCCCATCGTGTTTGCGGCCTGCCTCTCTTTCTGTAGCTTGCTGGTCTTGACCACACCGTAGTTCGTATGGCAACTTTAAAATGCTCTATACTCCATTTACTATAGCATTAGACAAATAACGACAGTTATTGTGTAATATTGTTGAAATTACTGCACTTTAGAGTTATTTTTTTAACGTAAATGGTAAATAGGTTACAGTGCTTTCTATTCATCGTGAAATAACGGAGTTTATTAAACGTTTACATCGAAATAACGAAAGGGTGAGAACAGTTATTTGTCTAATGTTATAATAAATGGAGTATAGTGTAAAGTTGCCAACATGTCGTTTAGTAAAATTTGCCTTTTAAGCGTCGATATAATTTAAATTCCGCGGGCTATCTTAACGAGCTGACTGAGTTCTTTATAGGCATATAATCTTTTGTTGATACTAGAAGTCAACTCAGGTCAAGTGAAGTAAACTGTTATTATTTTGTACACTACCTAGCCCAACAGTCGACCTCACAACACTTGACAGAAAGATAATAACAGTCATTCCGTAGCTATAAAACGATCTTTACGAATAATAAAAAATAAGCTTCACTTCATTGACAGAGTTCACATATATACTGTCGTGCTTGTAGCAAAAGTTAAGTCGCATGTCGTGTAGTTACAATGTTTTCAAAATCTTTGTTAGTATTTCTTGTAGTGTACTTTTTGTCGGATTTCTCACGTGAGTATAGTACAAACAGCGTAAACGCTGTTTTGTATATTTAACACGTTAAACGCCATGGGGGACAACATATGAGCCTCACTTGTTTAGTAAAAGGAGCCAGGTTAAAAATGCACGATTGTTAAGTTTTACATATAGGTTTTTATTGATTTAGAGGCTGTCAAATGTGCCAAATCACATGAAGTAAATCGAAGAAAAGTAATTTGTGAATTTATTTTACCAAAATACTACACTCAAGATTTGCCCCCCATGGCCCCGTAATAGTATACAGTATTTCCAACACATTATAAATAGTAATTTTATGGGAAAATATAAAATAAGACATTATAATACACACTTTTTCCTTTAGAACTTTCATTAACAAGTCTTGTCCCGACATTATTTTTCATATTTTTCTAAGTCATATTTTTTACTAAAAACCAAATACAATCTATTTGTCTGCAGGGCCGTGGGGGTCACGTCAAATACATATTACGCCTCTGACTCGCGGTCATATGTTGTCCGCCGCGGCCCCTACAGAACTATTGTTTGTCGACCACGCGGTGTTCCCCACGGCCCAAACAGAAAGACTGAAAAATTAAAGCGGCGTTCAACGTGTTAATGAAACTCAATAAGCGCGGTCAGAAAAATAAAATCCAATAAGCTGTGATGTGACTATTTTCTTTTTCGTAGATGGACAAAGACATAATAAGTTTTTCCGGCCGGATTACACTTATTTAGAAGCATCGGAGGGTTTCTACAAGATGCACACAACTCAAACTTGGGCTGAGGCCAAGCGTGTATGTGCTCTGGAAGGAGCCAGTTTGTTTTACCCAGAAAACGAAACCGAGGCCCAAGCTGTGATTTCGTTTTGGAACACTAGCTGGCCTCAAATAAGGGTAGTATTTATTGGGATGTCAGACATATTGGTTGAAGGACTGTTTGAGACCATCGACGGTACGCACAATTAAATTTTATTTATATTTTATGTTCCAGTATTTAATTGCCACAAAGGAACTATTTAGGTGTTATAAATTTCATTCATCATCATCAGTTCAAATGGAACTACTTCAAAAAATTCATTTTTTCCATTCATCATAAACTAATCATTAATTTTCATGCCCTTATGAGGAAGAGATCAGCGTCAATAATGGGTAGGTTGCGCGGAAGCTCCAACAGTATCCTAAAAACATTATTAGACAAGGTGGATAGTCCGTGTCAACGTGTGTTGGGCCATGTAATTTTTTGTTGTTTGTAAGTGTTACTAACATAGTTTTTAAGTCATTGTTACTAATACCATATGGATTGTGTGTACTTGTATGTGTATATAGTCTGAAATAAATTAATAATAAATTAATGAACTAGGCACACATTGAAACGCTTCACGTAGGGGAAGGGGGCCCAAAACGGGCACCTTAAGTCTGAGTAAGAAAAAAACGTATATTAAAACTTAGATGAGTAATACTATTAATGTTATTAGATGCTAAATTTGTTGTAGTTTCATACCCAATGTATGAATTTCTCGTAAGTCGCAAGAATATTAAACTAAGATCCAAAATATGAAACACTTCCGAATGCTCACCTTGCCCTGAGGCTGGCCTAAAGCGGGCATGAGCATTAGGGCAAAACGGGCACTCAACGGGTAAAGCGAGCATGCGTCTATTTTTAATATATAATTTACAAATAAGAAGAAATATATTTATGAAAACATCACAGTGGCAGTAATAATGAATCTTTATTGTACAACAATATAATCTGTCCATTTCAAAAACATAGTCTAATAGTTCTTTTTCTTCTTGTTCACTGAAGACTGCGGTAAATCTGCCCAACTTTTTTTTTTGCTAGAACCTGATTTAAATGTCGCTGCAAAGTGGCCCGTGGGATGCAATATTTTGTAGCCGTAGTTTTTATAGCCTGTTTCTGTTCAGTCACCTCCTGCATCGCTTTTTTCATCGTACTTTCACTCCAAAGACCTTGCTCTGTTTTTCTTTTATTTATTCACCATACTAAAGAAAAAAAAAATTACGAGTAGGTAAATAACACAATTATAATTTTAATAAAATAATAAATTTACGTCATTTCAATGCAGACTGCATTATGCAGTCAACAGAAGGCATAACGAGCATGATCACGAGGGCATAGTGGGCATGCTCGCTTTGCCCTACTCGCTTTGCTTTTCATGTCATGCTCACGGTTTCGTCAGACTTAACCTAACATTTATCTTCATATTTACATGCAAATATGATTAAATTAAACTAAGATAAACCCAGTACACAATACGTATCTTGATAACAACATAGATCACTTATAATAATAATAATACCAGCCTATAACTGTCCCACTGCTGGGCAAAGGCCTCTTCTCATACAGAGAAGGCACGAACATTGATCACCACGCTTGCTCAAGACGGGTTGGCGATTTCAGACTTATGTTAACTATAAGTCCAGGTTTCCTCACAATGTTTTTCCTTCACCGATGTCAGTAATGTCCAAGATAAACTCAGAAAGTACATATGAATTGAAAAAGTCACATTGTTACTTGCCCAGATTTGAACCCACAACCTCATGCATGAGAGGCGAGGCCTTAACCAACGGGCCATCATGACACCAGATCACTTAAAATTAGACAAAACACAATCTACATACCTTCCTTTTTTCGTATTAAAACGTCGAAATTCTTTTTTTTTTTTCACACGAGCCGTAGGGTTCGCCCGAGGTGTAACATACGACTACTACGGACAGTGGCGGGGCGGGGGGTAAGGGCTATGAGCCGCGAGACCGCGTCGAATTTGTTTACGTTGATTCTGCATGGCGTGCTCGCTTTAGGCTGGTGCTCGCTTTGGGCCCCCTTCCCTACAGCGAGTGCAAGCGAACCACGACTGATTTTTTGCCTTTCATTCGGCATCTTTCACTCGAATTGAAAGGTCTGAACACAAAATAAATCGAAAGTAAACTCAAACTCAAAGCATTCATATCAATTAAACCAATTACAGGCACTTTTGAATTGCCAAGGTCGGTGAGAAAGATGAAGCTAATTGCCCATTCCAAAGCGTAGTAGATACTTATGGAGAAGGACGGACAAGGAAGTCCACGTACACTCTTTTAAAACAATTTTTTTTACTAAATTTTCGAATTAGTATTTATATTTCCGACACCAATCTACATGGTCCTCAAATGATCTGACCAAGATCGAGATCGAGAAGATTTATATATATAGGTACACATTGACATTGATGAATTTTATAATACAATGACATGAATACGAGTATTACTTTGCAAAGTATTATATTATTTTAATTAGTGTGAATGTGAAGACCATGTGGGTCATTGTAATATTTTTTTTTTTTTCTCTCTTAGTTTATATCATGTTCTGGCAGTTTGAGTAATTTATGCGGCCTACCCAAATATCTTTGACATTGTTCATCGAATCGTTGAGCTCCTTAAGTTACGAGTTGAGCTGCACGATCCTACTGACAAATGCGTGCACTGACTGGACAGGTCCACTCAAATCTGTATGGTTCTTTCATCAAAAGACCATTTCAGGCACCGATCTACATGATCTTCACATGATCTGACCTACATTATGACTGGACTTTAAAAAAGACTGTGACCTCTGAGTTTGTTTCGGCCTTTTTTCTCAGAGTAATCAGATAGGAAACGCCGATCTCATCTAGTTTTTAGGGTTCCGTAGTCAACAAGGAACCCTTATAGTTTCGCCATGTCCGTCTGTCTGTCTGTCCGAGGTTTAGCTCAAAAAATATTGGTACTAGAAAGGTGTAATTTGGCATGTGTATACACGTTAATGATGCCGAAAAAGTGGTAAAATAAAATTTTGAAAAAACAATTATTTAGGGTACCTCCCGTACATGTAAAATGGGGATGAAATATTTTTTTTCGTCCTTCCCATAGTATGGGATATCGTTGGATAGGTCTTTCAAAAATATTAGGGGTTTGTGAAGACCGTTTTTTGATTAAGTAAACCGTCCGTGACTTATCAAGCTTTAAAGTACCAAATTTCGTTAGAGTCAAGTGGCCCCCCTCTACCAACTAAACGGTTCTAGTTACAAATTCAAATGTCACGGCAGTAGTACCTATATATAACGAAGTTAAAAGGAAAACTATCACAGCTAAGTAGGCTTTACAATTTACCGAGTAATTGGCGACCAACTTACATTTGCAGTTAAAAAAAATGTTCTCCCATACATTCTGTATAGGAAAACATGTTTTTCAACTACATGATAAGTTTGTTCTTGGGATAAATTCATCTCAACTACGGAACCCTTCATTGTGCGTGGTCTGACACGCACTTGGCCGTTTTTTTTAAAATATGATTAACGTGTAAAAGTGTTTGAAAAAACTTACAGAAATAAAATCATTTATCATTATTTTTTAGGGAAGGCCATGTCTGAGGTTTACTACAATTGGCAACCAGGTCAACCGGACGATTATTACAGTAAACAGGATTGTGCATGCTTATTCCGAGCTGGTGACATGGATGATGGTTATTGTGATTCTAAGTACAACTTCATTTGCAAGAAGAGTCTCCAGTCGCTAGAGTGGAACCATCAATGTGATATTCCTAATTTAGGTAAGTTTCTGTAAGTTAAGGACGCAGAACAAAAATATTGATATAATCTATTGATAAACCAGCTTCTGCCCGCGAATTCGTTCGCGTGGATGTCGGTAAATATACCACGTCGGAAACGTACAACTGCCTGGCATTAAAAGTGCTCTGTTTTAATCTAGGGTATGCCAAATTTCATCCAAATGCGTTCATGCGTTCTTTTCATTATTTGACATTATTTAACTACAAATCGAATTCCAATTCTTTATTAGTGGCTTTTGTGGACATGATATTTATTCAGATATGTTACTGTAGTTGTAATTGCAATCATGTCATAAATATTTTATATACTTAGATTATTTTATATTTTGTGAATGTGAGAACGTTGTAGGCCTAGTAGAGTGTAGATTTGTTGGCGGTTTTCTATTTTGTTAAGTACCTGGTAATTGTTGAAAGGCCTACACTGTCCTCCCATACCTATGATCACTGTTATTTAATAATATTGTAAAGCCAATTATTTTTAAAAGAGTAACCGTAGAGTTTCTTGCCGGCTCTTCTCCATAGGAAATGACTAACTCGAACCGTGCACCTAGCTTCTGACGTTTCATAAGTGCCCATGTAGGTTTATGTGAAATAAAATATTTTGATTTTGATTTTATGATTTTGTTCAGCCGTTTTTGCGCCAATCCGGAATATACAATCGGACATAAAATCCAAAAACTATATTTTCGGCATCAGACTTATTCCCGCGCCTCGTAGCAATTACTGTTTTAAAAAATATTTAAAAAAAATTATGTACCAAATAAATATTCAATGTACAGTTTTGACTTCGTTACAATTTTTAACCGACTTCACAAAAAGGGGGTGGTTCTCAATTCGGTTGTATTTTTATATTTCTTTCATTTAGTTTTTGGTAGATGAAGCTTACGCGGTAGTCCCGTTAAATTTGATTAACTTTTCTAGGGCAGTTTTTGAGTTAACTTCAATAATAAGTATTTAATCCACTCTGTGTATGTTCATGATGTTATAAGATTTCCTGTCACTGTTCTGGTATACGAATTAGTGTGGGAGGGTACCACAACCAAAAAGTGAAAAATAAAAAACTTTTTACAAAAAAAAACCACCGTCTTCAAAAAAAAAAATAACAAAAAAAAAATACTTTAATTTCGGAAGTCGGGAGCAAAAACTAAATACGGAACTAAAGACACCGACTTCCAAAATTAAAGTATTTATTTTTTATTTCTTTTGATTTTTTTTATTTTATTGTATGTCTAAAAAAATAACTAAATTGTAAAATTCCTATCAAATTGCGTAACTTTAAAGTAGAACGTATTTACCTGGTACTTTGTTCTGCAATGTATCAAACTGTGAAGAACGAGAATGAGTCAGATTATGTCTGGACTTTAAAAGAAACTTTGACCCCTGAGTTTGTTTCGCCATTTCTCTCTTTCTCTCGTTCTCTCCCTCAGGGGTAGTCAGATATGAAATGTCGACTTCACCTAGCTTTATTTTTTATTTTTATATGACGTGTGAAAGTGATTCCGATATCCTATTTACAGAATAAACGATTTCATTACATTTCCAGCATATCGTTATCCCGTAGTTACATTTTACAGAAAGCATTTTGGTACAAAATTTATTGACCTCTGACAATTCCTTTTTTCACAGATTACACTTTAAATAACGATATTGGCAAATGTTACAAACTGCACACCACACCATTGAACTGGATGGAGGCACACGCCGTGTGTCGCGCAGAACAGTCCTACCTAGCTATGGTCAACAATCGGATGGAAGCAGATCACCTTGCGTCGTTAACGGAGTCCGCATCGAAACAAAGAGTCGGAGGGAACTACCTCAGAGGAATATTTCATTTGGGTTTCCATAACAAATTGTATGAGGGCTGGCAGACAGTTAGAGGTAGGTCCGTCATACCGTCTAAATATAAAATCAAGTACACGGCTACATATCAAGCTAGACATTCCAGTATAAGGTGACCTCTTATTGTACGGAAATCCTATATAATGCGAGATGAGCTTAAACTGGAAAATTTAACTTGATGTGTAGCCGTGTGTGCTTAACAATTACACTGTTAGGTAACCTTCGCTATTTGCTTTACAGTTCATAAAAGTAAGTATGCCTATCCTATTATATTATCTCTAATCTTGTGAAAGTTGGACCTTTCTGAGCCTGACTTGAGTCAAAAGACCACCAACAAGTGCAGAAATTCTTAAAAAATAAACCCACACAAGTGCAGCAATTCTTCATGTTGATCGCCGTCCGTGCGCAGCTCCCATGTCATGATGAAGAAAAATGCTCAGTTGTGATTTCGATAATGACTTCAAATGTTCATTTGATTTTCTAGGGACACCACTGAATGATGCCGACGCCTGGTGGGGCAAATACCAACCTGAAGCATACGAAAGTGAGCAGTGCGGCTCGATGTTCTACACCGGTCGTCTGACTCACATCGATTGTGATATGAGGAGCTTCTTCATTTGTGAACACGAAGTAGACAACTCGAACACGACCCAAGTTATATTCGAAGAACAGAATGTTTGATGAACTGAAAATAACTAAACTGTAACATAAATAATATGTAAATAATAAAATAAAAAATGTTTAATGAAGAAAAGCCTAAGTACTAAAAACAATGCTAAAACAATGTTATATTTATAACTAGGTGGCTATGCTATACACAATATATTGAAGCCCTGAGCTCCAAACTAGGGGTGTCCCTGTATCTTAGAGATCAGTGTCCCTCCGCAGCAAAGTCACAAGCCAATATTTGTAACTCTATGTTAACTTAATTAAATAACATGAAAAAAAGTATAAAACCTTAAATACAATAAAATATAACAGCAATAATAAAAATAATAATAATAGTATCTACTTTTCAGACGCAGCTTTGTTTTTCATTCTTTTTAATTAATGACAATATTTTTGTATGACTAATTAATTAGGTATAGGTTATTAAAAGCTAAATGATTCGTCATCGCAATAGTATAGGTACTCGGCATCACTACTTGTTTTTATAAACCAAATATCACACGCCGATATAAATGACGATATTTCTTGCTGGAGTAATTCGGCGGCAGTATCGTCGGACGCGCGTGGCACGTGCCAAAGGGCGCCTTTATTGAAACGGATGAACTATAAATTAGTTTTTACTTATTTTCATAATATTAAATTAACAAACTCATAGTGCACCGACATCGACAGTCCGACGGGGTCGGTCGACTACCAAGCAAGTCCGTAAGGAGGCCTGAATCTGCGTGAAGCGGACCCCCGCGCGGTTCCATACAAAAGTGCTCTGTCGCGGGAAACAGCGCGGGCGTCGGTTGCAGGGAAGCACCGAGGCCCGCCTCCGTGCGACGGAATCTGTCGGAGGCACGCTCTGAACCCGCCAGCGCCAGTGCCCAGCCCAGAATGGTCTAGTGCCCAAATCAAATCAAATCAAAATCGTTTATTGCAATCCATAATGTACAATTACAGGTGGTAAATAATGAAATAATAACAGAAACAATTATGGACCCTGTCGGGTACAGCAGATTTATAAAAAAAAAAATATTTATATATATGGTGCTAATCGACTAACTGTACTGGGCTTCGACTCGGCATCATCGACCATCGCATCTCAGGGGCAGGCCCCCCCTGAAAATAGCGCTAAATACGCCAATGATTAAAGAGTTATGATTTCCTTTGAACTACCTCATAACACTTCATTTGTAAAAGACACTGAGCTTTATCAGACACTGAGCTTTATCACCTATGATATACTAAAAATTCAATTTGCAATCTCAACACCTCCAGACAATAAAAGTTTAGAGATCTTCTTACTCCATTGCACCATTAGTACTTGTACTTTAAACTTGCTAGCGTAATCTCAGATTATGCCAGTGTTGCCAACCGTACGACTTAAATCGTATTTATACTTACCAACTTTTTAGACCTGATACGATCTACGATCATGTATTCGAAATCGTACGCAAAATATATCAGAATATCTTACCAAATCTTTCAATCGTCATAACAAATAGAATTGTCATTAAGTTCATTTTGTTACAAAATAATAAATACATCCGCCCCCGCTTCTACTGCTGCAATCATTTACTCAAATAGTGACTAAATTAAAAAAATACTTGTTGCAATAGGACTTTCAGGGCTAGATCCTCCAAAAAAAATCATAGATTGCACTAGGTATGCATGCAATGACCTATGGCAAATACATAATATAAACTTCTTAGTTGAATTTAGTTGGCAAATTAGTGTCCAAATCTGTGTGATCTGTGTGTGGCGTGTTCTGGTTACAAAGGTCCAGAAAATCACTCGTTGTTCGTATCTAAATGCCAAATATTAATTGTTGTACCCTAAATTATATTTATTTATTAAAACTTTATGCACAAGTAAAAAAATACTGTACAAAGGCCAAAAGGCGGACTTAATGCCTGAGGCATTTTCTAACAGTTAACCTTAGATGATTTGAAGTTATAATAATATTACGTATTCAAATCATTTTAATCATTGTCGTATTGAAATTTCAATACATACTATTTTTTCCAGAGCTCTTAGCAAAATACGATTTTTCTTAGTGTATGGTAGGATACCCTAAAAATCAAGTTGGCAACACTGAGCTGTGCACCTAATGCACACCACTTAAGTTCGAACTACGCTCCGGACGTATCTCGACGTCCGACATTATAGCCGACACGCTCTGCGGAAAGTAAACCCGACCATTAGCACGTCGTTGCAGAAAATAATAAAGACTTAACGTTAAAACGCGAACAATTTGAACATAGAACATTATTATGTATGTAAAGAAATACCTTTTCAGTAGGAACATTTCTGTATTTACGAGTATATTCTTGCACGCATACAAACTTGGTATATAGTAATATTTAACAAACTACTTAATTAGGAGACTTGAGACTTCTTGAAGACAACCTTTAGATTCCGAGGCTCGAAGAGAACTGACTTAGGAACTAAACGACACTCCAAACATGTTTCCATTCCGTTCCGTTAGAAAAATAACCAGCACTTTTGGCGGTAAATGTCAAATGAGATACTTTTAAACTTCATGACTACATGACTACAAAAGTCAATTGAGGCAATCATACTTTCAATTTTATGTATAGTATTTAAAATCACTACAAATCTTATTAATATTTGGAAATCATGACATGTAGGTAAGTATAATAATCATCATCATGTACGGTGGCCAGCACATCAAGTTACCACAAACTGTAAAATTTTCACGTTCGATTTTGAACTTAATTGTAAACATTTTAAAGTTTAAAATCGTTTGGAGTAGCTTGATGTGCTGGCCACTGTACCTAGCCTTTTCCCAACAATGTTGGGGTCGGCTTCCAGTCTAACCACTTACCTACAGCTAAATACCAGTATTTTACAAGGAGCGACTGCCTATCTGACCTCCACAAAACAGCTATCAGGTAAAACAATACCCCTTGGTAAGACTGGTTGTCAGACTTTAGGGCTTCTGACGACCCGTAACGACTGTCAAAGATCCACAGATGACAGCCGGGACCAAAGGCTTCAGAGGGCATACTATGGCCCACTAGCGCTCCTTTAAAAAAATATTATCTCGTGACTGAGAAGGAATTATGAAAATCGGCTCAATAACGAACCTCGGTGAGTGTGTCTAGAATTTTCTAATACCTTTTATAACGTTTCATATTGAGACACGAAGCAACAAAATTCGATCTAAAGGAAAGCGGCCACATTCCTCTATATCGTATTTTATTGCTTCGTGTCTCAATATGAAACTTTATAAAAGGAATTAGAAAATTCTAGATACACTTAGAGCGGGGGCACACGATGCGTTGCGGCGCCGCACCGCAAAGATTTCATCGTATCAGTGGGCACACAAGCGGTGCGGCGCCGCAACGTTGTTATGTCGCAGCGGCGCCGTAGCAGCGTTGGACAGTCTGTTAATAAAAATGGATCGTAAAAGACGAGACGTCTGTTGTTGGCCCTACTATTACGCCACCGCCGAAATCAACGTAGAAGCGTACGACGATACTGGATCAGTCCCTTTATTGCACTAAGGAACAGTGATGGACAGTTTTTTCTCCAAGAATATAAAGAGTTGCTGTTTACAATTTATTTCGAATGAGTGTATTAAGTTTCGAATGTTTATTGAAATCTTTAGAACCACATATACAACTGAGCGGTGCCGCTCCGACGTCGCAACGCATTCACCCCTCCCCGCCTCGTCTCGGTGGTTGCAAGTCCGGTGCGGCGCCGCCGGAGCGCATCATGTGACATGCCACATAATTATATTTCTAAGACGACGCAGCGACACCGCTCCGGCGCCGCACCGCCGCCGCGCCGCCGCAACGCATCATGTGCCCCCGCTCTTACCGAAGTTCTTTATTGAGCCGTTTTTCATATTAATTCCTTCTCAGTCACGAGATTTTTTTTTTAAAGGAGTGGCCCTTTTGGACCGTTGTATACGCTCTTAACGTGTTTTTCGAAGCACGGAGGGGTCGTGGTATGTAAAAATGATCACCCATTCATGGACCAACCGTTGCAAGCGTAACTTAACTTAACGTTTAGAGGACTTCGTCGATAACATTGACGTTCGATACGGCACGAAACCATATCGTACCTTTGTGAATAGCTATGACCGAAAAAGGGTTAAAAAATGTCGCTTTGCTCATTCTTGCATTAACTTACTATTACGTTCCCTAAATTCTTACCAAATACACTTTTCTTCATTTACATGCCCTGTTGGGATTTCCCATCGGCAGAATTGACAAAATTCTATACAAACTTTTATGCCCTCTAAAAGGGGACGAATTTTCAAAAATCCTTTCTAATGCTCACACACGCATTGACTTCAGTCGTCAGCGACTTGCTCGTGATTTTTAAAATCTCACGTCCACACACAGATTATGAAATCGCCAGCGAGCTGTCAAAATCTGTGTGGACGTGAGATTTTGAAATCGTCAGCGCAAGTCCCTGGCGACAAAAGTCGTTGCGTGTGTATCGAGCATTATGTCAATTTCAATTTGGCAGCTCGGCAGTTCTGCCAACGTGCTAACCCAACATACCATCTGACTGAAAGAAGTGAAAGATGAACGTTTTATTTGTGGTTTTGTACAATTACGAGTTCCTAAATTCAACAAAATAGAAACTGCTCAGAAAGGCTTAGTAATAGAACTGACGAAAATAAACCAGAAATAGAAATTCACTAACCAAAAATGGTTCGCAGACAGCGTGAACAGAGCACCACAGAGGATGAAATCGTAATTGGTAAATAATCTAACCTTTGTTTTGTTGACATTACCAATCCCTCAAAGTATTAATAAAAATGATAATTTATAGACGCACCGCCGCCGAAAAAACATAAAAGGCATAAGCACAAAAAGCATAAGAAGAGAAAACCAGAAAATGAATACGAGAGCGAATCGTCAATCGACGTATCGTTCGAAGACGCGCTGGACAAGCCGTATAAAATTAAGGTGAAAGGCCGCGACGTCCCAGGTACATCTGCCGCCGATCTGCTAAAGGCTCAAACCATGAAGTCGTCATCAGACTCTCGGAGGTCCATACCAGGCTCGTCGTCGAGCACCCCACCGAAGGCGTCTTCATCAAAGAAAAAGAAGAAAGGCAGGGACAGTGGCACTTCTAGTGAAGAAGAAAGATGGCTTGATGCCATAAAATCTGGCAAACTAGAAGAAGTAAGTAAAACCAATCGCAATACTCTGAGTACATGAATACTTCGCAGGAACTTCTAGTAAGTTATAACATTTGTTGCAATTTATCTTTTAAGGTTGATGAAGAGCTCAAAAAAATAAAACCTAAAGACCCAAAAATGATGACAGCAAGACAACGAGCCATGTACGAGCGAGGCACAGATAAAGAGACTAGTCCAGGAGGAGAAGTACTTCTTGCATTGCCCTCAGGGTACAAAGAAAAGGTTATGACAGAAGAAGCCATTCAAAAGGCTGCCTTAAAATCACAGAAACGTAAACAGATGGCTGATGAAAAAAGAGAGAAAGATAAAAAGAAAACAATGGACAGACTTCTTAAAAAGCAGGAATCTAAATTAAAGAATATGTCAAAAGGCAAACCAACTAGGAAACTAGAACCAATGATAGTTTACAAAAATAGTAAAAATGACATCTCTTTGTCATTACCACCGGGCATACCTTTCCCATTGGACAGGAAAACTCCTGTTGACCCACCAAAACCAGTAAAGTGTGGTGTGAATGGATGTGACAATCTAAAAAAGTATAACTGTTCAAAAACAGGAATTCCATTATGCAGTTTGGAATGTTACAAAAGAAATCTAATATCTACTCAATAAAGTATTTAACTAGTCATAATGTTATGTATAATTTTTACCTAAATTACATCTTATATATGTATACAGGATGGATTTTTGAGATGGGGCAGTGAGGGCAGGCACATTAACCGTTGTAGCTACAGAAAAACTTCTTTCAGTCTCAGGAAAAGTTCTTGAGACTGTCCTTATTTATTAGAGAAATTTTGATCCCCATTCACAGATTTTGGAGGTTTGAGTACTAGAAAAAACAGAAATCGCAAAAAACTTTTCCCATACCTTTCGTAGGAAAAGAGACTCTCAACATACTTTTTTATGGCTTATTCCACAAATCCCCCC
Organism: Dryobota labecula; assembly: GCA_947523025.1. Classification (NCBI taxonomy): domain Eukaryota; kingdom Metazoa; phylum Arthropoda; class Insecta; order Lepidoptera; family Noctuidae; genus Dryobota; species Dryobota labecula. Next base: position 10,870,426 of record OX383292.1, read on the forward strand.
TGAAAATCCCCCTTAGGAGGAAAAGTGGAATCTGAAAACAGTCTAGAATTCACCCCTGATAATCCCGCTAAGGGGGGAAAACTATAATTGAAAAAACAAAAAATAACTTATTCCAAGATCCCCTGAAAAAGATTTTTTTACATTAGGGTTCAGTTTTTTCCACTGAGAGGGATTTTCTCAGGGGGGATTAGTGGAATAAGCCCTTTTTTACTATGGATAGACTGGCTGCTACAATAAAAACTGGACGAAAATGAACAAAAAAAACTTCGGATTTCGATAGAAAACGCGTTATAATTTTATTTACTTTGAGTACAGAATAGATATAGTTTGTTGCTTTTGTCTCGGTAATTCTAAAAAAAAATGTGTTCTTCCTGTTTAAACTGATATGGGATTTTTTTGAATTTCTGACTTTTCTAGTACTCAGACCTCAGTTGGTCGCATAGAATGTTTTGATCCCTATAAGAAACAGGATTGATTGACAACAAAAAAAGTTTTTGTGAAAATGGCCCATTTTTTGCTGACAATGTTTTTTTTATTCTATATCTAACAAAAAAAAAAAACAACTAATTAAAAATTCAAACCAGATCAAATTATCAAAAAAAAAAATAAGGACAGTCTTCTGAATCCGTTCTTCTGTACCTAACTACAACTGATAAGGTACCTACCCTTACTGCCCTGTCTCAAAAATCCACCCAGTATAAGCATTATCAGTCCATAATGTTCCCACTGCTGGAACACAAGGCCTCCTCTCTTCAAAAAGAAGTGGGGATCTACCACGCGAGTCCAGTGTGGATTGGTAGATGTCACATAACTTCGAATTTTTGGTTCTAGGACATGCCGGTTTCCTCATGATGTTTACCTTCGCCGTTTTGAGAACAGTAGTGATGAAATTAACTACCCAAAGAGTAAAGCGCCTGCTTGGATTCGAACCCACGACGTACAACTCGTAAGTCGGGGCCGTTACCACTGGACCACCACTGCTCTATCTACCGGGCATGCAATGCCATCTTACCGCTTACATAATGCTGATAGAAAAAGGCTCCATATTGACCTATGTAGCGTTGTGTTACATCCGCGCCGCTGCGATAAAGATAAGTCGCGCAAACCCTCGTCATTACAAGGACACTTTTACAATTCAATTAATTTAATTTAAATATTTTCACAATATAAATATGGACAGTACAGAAACTACGTACAAACGTTCGAAACAGCACACTCACACAGACGCGCGCATCAACAGACACCAAAGCAAACGTGGCGGTGCTCTCAGTCGTCGATGCCGTGGCGAGACTCGCTTCCCGTCACCAAAGCTCACTCGCGTGGCCAGTCAGCTCCCCGCTACACCCGCACACGCTGCGATCGCGTATATTCCCAGTCGCCCCCAGTGGCAATCGGGAATAAAATTCCCAGTTGCCACCGGGTGGCGACTGGGAAGTTATTGCCCCCACTTCAAATCGCACGGCAGCGTGGATCGCCAACCCCCTCATGCCTGTGTATCTTACGGCCGCAATGAGGGGGTCGGTGGTCAGACTAATAAAGTGTACATGCGCGAGCTTGCCCCCACTACTGCCCATCTGTGCTCACGACTCGTGCCGGTTATTATACTCTGTGCTTTCGGGCTTCTGACGACCCGTAACAACTGTCAAAGATCCACGAATGACAGCCGGGACCAACAGCTTAACGTGCTTTCCGAGGCACGGAGGGGTCTTGGTATGTAAAGATGGTCACCCATCCACGGACCAACAGCGGCAAGCGTAGCTTAACCTGATCGATCGACCCGTACGGCTGTTATTACTTAGCCATAAGCCCCTCAGGATTCACGTAACAAATAAAACAACTGAAGACAGCTAAACAGTGAGCATAATATTATATTTTGTAAGAATATAACAAGTTAAAAGTGTTATAAATTTTACAATAGTCATGATTCTCCACTCAAATGGCTTCTATAGTAATGAAACCAGTCTTGCTATGTAACTAGGAGGGACTCCTTACTCAATCTTATTTTGTACAATGACCAATAACCACTATGTTTTTTAATTTAATCATCTTAATTAGCCTCTAATTATATTCATCATACTTATTTTGCTAAATCTAATTTTTATTTTATGAATGAAATGTCTTTGCTGGGTGACACTAGTATTTTTATTATGCACGTGTGCTATGTGCCGATCACACAGTAGAAAAAGTACGACGCACACATCGTATTTCAAAGGTGCTGCTTTACACATTTTTTTTTAACGTTTCGCTGTCCCATGAATCAGATATTTATACATATACTTTGATTATTTAACTATTGTGTCTACTTTATGGACACTGAAAGTGTTAATGCAGCGCCGGTTGTGACGGTAATTTGCTATGCACTATTACCTATAACTCCTCATATTATAAAAAAGTCTAATGGAACAATAAAATATCAGACTAGACTGTGCAGATAATCTGAACTACCTAGGCCGCTTTCACATTAGGACGTTAGCAGCGCGACAGTAGCGCGGCAGAAGCACATGCATTCCTTCATATTAAAAGAACAGCCGTGCGTTAGGAGCGCGGCTGCCGCGCCGCAGTTTAGATCAGTGTGGCGCAATTCATTTCAAAAATTCGAATATAAATTCATATTTTTCGAAATCAGGAATAAACAATGCGCATAATTCTTGCTATTATTCTTTTTTAGGGTCCTGTTGTTGTAATTGTTGCTTCCTGAGTCCCACAAAACAGGACGCATTTGAATTTCAATAATAAATCGTTCGGTATCAAACTCGCTCATTGTGCAGTCTATAATCACGTGCGTTTGCAACACTGGCACATCGCCGACCAGTGTTGCCAACTCCAAAAGTTCAAATTATCGAGTTCCGACGTCGAAATTATCGTTTTGTAGGCAAAATTATCGTACAAAACACAAAACCCTAACAAAAAAAAAATTTTTGGCTGAATTTTTAACGACGACAGATAATTATATCGGAGGAATTTTTTACAGTTCTTCCTTATAAAAACTGTCAGACATCAATATTATTTCACGAATAAAAATTATCAGTCGATTAAAAAAACCAGCCCTAAAAAAAAATTGATAACAAACGACAATAAATTTTTAAAGTTTATGCCAAGTTTCATCACTAGTGGCGCTAACAGCACAAACCGTAAACATGTTTGGCAGTCTACTTGTAATATATATAGATATATATTATTTTTTTCTAGTTAGAAGCAAATAGAAAGGCATTTCATATAACCACACGAATACAGGATAAAACGCAAGAGTTTCGGACGAAACGCAAGTGAAAGAAATGTGAGGGAAAGAGAGAGAGAAACACTTATAGCGACATAAACTTACTTGTTCACATACGTGACATTGACAGTTTGTTGATTTTTTATTAGCGTTTTTAATTTGTCTTGACAAATACGTTTTGGTAATGGAACATTTATTGTCTTCAATACTCAAAATTATCGTACGTTGAGACATTCACTATCGTACATCGTACCATTGCCCAAATTATCGTAGGGTTGGCAACACTGTCGCCGACTAAGCGCACGCGGCGGCCGCGGCGGTAGCGCGCGACGTCCGCGCTTCTGTTTAAACTATGAAATTATGACAGCGCGACAGACGCGCATCTGTCGCGCTGCTAAAGTCGCCTAAATGTGAAAGCGGTCTAATACCATTCCATGTTTATTTTCACAATATTATTATCTCTCTATCATCTTGTACACTCACATTACAATTCGCGTCACGTAAAAAGACCGCTGGCCAGCCGCACAACTGTAACGTTGTATAGATCGTGTCCCGTAAAAAGCGCGCTGGCCAACCGCAAAACCACACGTTGTATTAGTTCGCGTCACGTAAAAATAGTATGGTATGGTTGTTCAACGTTCGCTGACCAGCGCTCTTTTTACGTGACGCGAACTATACCTATATAATTTGGCAAAATCATACACACCATGACTTACAACATTAAGTGTAAGAGTTTATCATAATTATAGAACAACTTAATTGCTACTAATTGAAGACTATCTATTTCATGTGTATTTATGCCTTTATTTACAGTTCAATATACCAAGTATTAGGCAATCCGGTGACAATGATCTTAATAGTAGTGTAATGCAGTAATCTATTACATCATGTATTGATTAATAAGAATAATGAATAACAGACACCAATCATTAATTATAGACATTTCACTTGTTCAATAAATCTTAATAACAAAGGTTGGTATTAAATTATGAGCTTCATCCACAAAGATGCTTCAGGAACAAGATTCTAATACTAGACAACATTGATTTGGCAAATCACTTGAGCTGTGTAAATTGTGTGATTAATAATAAGCGTAAAATTACTTTATATTATATTAGATTTACGACATGCTACATGTACTCTGCAAAGCTTGTACACATTGTTTCATATACAATTTTAGATAGTACATTATACTATTTTACACTTGTTTAAACATTATCATGCAACATTAAATGGCCAGCACATCAAGCTATATGAAACTCCAAACGATTTTCAACTTTAAAATATTTTTGATTAAGTTCAAAATCGAACGAGAACATTTTACAGTTTGTGGTAACTTGATGTGCTGGCCACCATACATTTCAATGACTCAAGACACCCATAGTACTTACATACTTCAATACACCTGCCAATGAAGGCTCATAATGCATTCTGACAAATCTTTAGCATTCATTGCATGTCAGCATTTTTCAGTACACCTAATTTTACACATGAACAACAAATACTTTAGATTTAATCAAATACATTTATAAATCGTATACTATATAGACATCAATCACATTGTTGTAATAGAGATACACTACTAAAAGTACAGATTGGATCATGAATCTAAGATATGTAGAAGTCCTGCATCATATTTAGCACTTTTAATGTCATGTTTTCTTCTATTTAACTTCTGGCAGAATTTATTCACTAGACACAGAACAGACACAAAGATACATAGTGTTAGCAGAAAGTTGTCCATAGTATGATCTGACTATAACCATAAATGCCTCATGCCATTTTCATTCCTCCACAATCAAGAGAGCCATGGAAAAGTGGTCAAACTGACCAATATTGAAGGACACAGCTCAGTAAAGTCTACAGACCAAAGCAGGGCAGCCAGCAAAATGGCAAAGAGAAGCCAGCCTGGTATCAGACGTTAGTCCGTTTCGAGCTTCGAAGGCGCGCCAAGCCCGACTGTAACCGCTAAGATTGATTATTCTGCTTATTGGACCTGAGTCGGGCTAAGCCAGACCGCTCCTCCTCCTCGTCGCTAGTGCAAGACAGTCCGCCGACAGCACCGCGCGATGACGTCGCCTGTATTAAATCTTGATCAGGTCCATTCCTGCTCTCATACAGTAAAATTCCCAATGTCTCTTCATAAATCCTTGCTTCAGGGAATTCAACTTTCGTGTGCTTCTTGTCAGTTGCATACACAATGGAAGTGCAGCAGACTTCAGCACATTTCTTGCCATGTCCAAAGAATGACCAGCAGCAGATCTCATTTGAACCAATTACATCCTTTATGAACAGCACACGCCCGCTGAAGCGCAGAGAGAGCTTGTCAAACAGCTCAATATTCTTCAAAAGGTTGTCATCTGATGTGCTTGTATATGAGTATTTGTTGTTGTGTCTGTTTATCAGGAGTTTCACAACAGGCTGAAACAGTAATAATATATTATGATTGTATTACAACCATGTGAAGAAAGATATTATAAAAAGTAAAAACCAAATTGGTCCAGATTTTTTTTAAACATTCCATTATATGTATAACAAGATTAGATTCTTGAATACTTTGCTGGCAGTTAAGCCAACTATCTACCTGGCTGCCTTTAAACAAAATAGTCAATAGGTATATTATTTTCTATGTATCTACCTTAGATGTTGACATAATAAGCAGTTGTTCTTCCTTGTGAGAAGTAATCAAGGGAACTCTGCAAATAGGTTCCGCTTCTCTTTCTTTCTTAGCCAACGCCTGTTGACAAGATTCAGTGAGTTCTTCAATCAGAAAGTACTTGGCTTCTGCCAGCAGTTCCATGATCTCACGGTAACTATCAGGGAGTGCCACAGTGCCATCGCGGAGGTAATTTAGTATGGTGCCGAAATGTTTTCCACAGCGGTCAATAAGTATCCATCCTATAACAGAAAGGACATCAGTTTAACGTTCATATACATGCCCATTAGGCACATAAAATCGTTAAATGCATGTTATCAAAGTTCAATCTGAACAAGTTGAGCCTACCTTCGGAATCTGTAAGCACTTCCATCCTGCCACTGAACATCGTTCTGAGCATATTATCACTCTTTGTCAATGTGCCGATAGTGGTGTAAAACAGCGTTCCGCCCACGTTCAGCTTCACGTACTGCGACGGGCTCCCTTTTATCAATGTTTTGTGGTCGCCCGACATTTTAGCAACCAACTAGACTTGCGAAGGAGTTTTACAAAAATACGACACCTCGTATTATAACTATGATCGAAGTAGGAATTATTTCAACTTATGATTGTATTATCACATATTTATCTACATATTCAATAATCACTGATAAATAGAAATTTATACACCAACACAAAATCCCGTAATTATCTATAATTTACCCATAGACTATCAAAGAGTATATTTATTTTGTAGAAGATAAATCTTTTAGTCGAATCGTGCATCACTATTTATATTTTATTACTTTTAAAATCGAGCTTAGTTTCGGGCAAATTTATTTTGTAACCTGGTAACATATTTTTTTTTTACAACTTTTACTTCTGATTTGGCGGGAAATATGAAAACATACGTTTTTATTTTCGTAAAATAATTGGAACTAATTAATTCATTGGTTACTACACTATTTTTACAGTTAAGGTTCTCCCCCACAGGCGCGTTATTATCGGATAATACTGGATGCGTTATTACTATACTCCATTTATTATAACATTAGACAAATAACTGTTCTCACCCTTTCGTTATTTCGATGTAAACGTTTAATAAACTCCGTTATTTCACGTTAAATACAAAGCTCTGTAATCTTTTTACCATTTACACTAAAAAAATAACTCTAAAGTGCAGTAATTTCAACAATATTACACAATAACTGTTGTTATTTAGCCGTTATTTGTCTAATGCTATAGTAAATGGAGTATAGTGGTAGTTAATAAAACGTATAACGGTAAAAACCGGCCAAGTTCGTGTCGGACCACGCACAATGAAGGGTTCCGTTCTTGGAAAGAATTTATCCTAAGAACAAACTTTAACATTGTAGTTGGTAAACGTAATCTCCCATACATTCCAACTGCAAACGTAAGTTTGTACGCACAATATCGAGAGATTTACCATGTTATTTTAAGACCATAGACTTCTTATAGATTTTCCTGTAATCTATAAGTATAAAACTATTTTCTATATATTTTTTTTTTAATTTTAGGTTCAGTAGTTTCGGATATAAGGGGGGGAATGGTCAATTTTCGTCTATTTTCACTTATAACTTTAAAACAATTTATTTTAAAATTGTTATAAAAAAAAATTGAAACCCTCACAGTAACCCCTTTTATTTTATATGTAACACGGTACAGTTCACAAAACTTTTTATTTTTTTATTTCTTGTTTGCCCCCAAAACTAACCCCAATATTCTAAATTCATATATTTACGGTTCACGTCCGTGTTTGGTTCACTCAAATTGATATGTATACCAAATTTCAACTTAATCGGTCCATTACATTCGGAGCAAATTGGCTGTGACAGAGGGACAGACAGACAGACAGACACACGAGTGATCCTATAAGGGTTCCGTTTTTCCTTTTGGGGTACGGAACCCTAAAAAACAACATACGTGTACAAAGCGTATAGCGTTTACTACATATATTCGGCTCTGACTTCGCGCTGTATACTGACCGACCCAGACGACCCCACTACCCTCCTCCAGGAGAGTCGTAGGGAAACGAGTACAGTTCGAAAGAGAGTACACACTACACGATCGTCATTCCGACCTCGCTTCATTCGTCATTCCGACTTTACGTATTTTTTTGTTTTTAATAAGATATTTTACCATCTTATTCGTTTATTGTTTGATAGTTTCATTTTTGAAAGACTAATTTTTGCTCATATTACCATTATTGTGCTTCTAATTGACGTCAAAATGTCCTTCAGTGCATCCACCAGCTATAGAAGATAGTTTGTGCGTCCAAACGGCATAGATACCAACCAAATACCACGATGAATAAAACTGATCACTCAGTAGGACACAAAGGTTTTTAACTCTACTTCAATCTAAGATTTAAATGGAAAGATAAAACAGCTTCAATAACCACTGCCACGTTTATTTTTGGGATATCGTTTTTCAACTGTTCACTCACAAATTTCTTTTTAAATAACAGGAAGGTTAGAGTCTACTGTCTCATCTTTAAGATTTACGGACACGTGATAAGGTCGTTTATGTCTGCCAAATCTTCGGGCGTCTTCTAAGGTTTCCGGCAGTTTCACATTCAATGTTTCAGGTAAAAAGAACGACGTCAAAACTCCGCCAAGTATAGTCGTGACAATCAATAGAGCACTTGAATAACGGACATCAAACCGACGACCCTAAAAAGACGATAGATCTCATTAAAATATAATTTAATAAATTTCTTTGTTTTTCATTACACCTATCTAATATATCAGCAGTGATAGCCTAATGGTGTGGCCGTCAGACTGCTAAGTCTGAGGCCCTAGTGTGTTTCTTTTAACCATCTCGATTTTACGCATCGAGCGCGTTCGGCTTTCCGATTGCCCTCCGATTGACCCTTCACCAATCAGAGTGCTGAACGCGCTCGACGCGTAAATTCGAGATGGTTAAAATAAACTCACACTAAGGTGTCTGGTCTCGAGTTTAAACCCAAGGTACGCCTCTGACGTTTCGGATTCATGTGCGTATTGTATAATTATCACTTGCTTAAAAAAAGTCGGTGAAGGAAAATAATATCTTAAAGAAATCGCCATGCCTGAAAGATATTTCTCGACGGCATGAGTATGCCAAGTCAGAAGAGGCCCATGGGCGGCATAAAAACTCTGACAGCAGGGCCTCAAGTCTGCTATTGGAATAGTGTCAGAATGGTCTCGCCATTGTGAGTATTTGACAGTGTTTGTATGGCAAATCTGTCAAAAACTCACAATGAAGCGACCATTCTGACACTATTGTAATAGCAGACTTGAGGCCCTGGGCCTCAAGTCTGCTATTACAATAGTGTCAGAATGGTCTCGCCATTGTGAGTATTTGACAGTTTTTGTATGGCAAATCTGTCAAAAACTCACAATGAAGAGATCATTCTGACACTATTGCAATAGCAGACTTGAGGCCCTGGTTAGTCACTACCCACACGAAAAGAGGAAGACCTATCTAATAAATAAATCAAATTAATAAAACTTACCAAATGTAAAATATACGGTGCTATTGCAGCTGCTCCACCACTCACTACATTACCTAATGACATTCCTGTTTGTCTAAGGCACGTTGGATAAAGTTCCATATTTAGTAAATCAATTATGTAATATGAAACAGTTATAGTCAATCTGTTTGTAATAACCAGAAAAGTACCCACCCATTGACTTTTAAGCCATTCTGTACTACCTGAAATTATTAATGTTGTCATAATTCTCAATTATTAATCTATAGAATACATGATTAATAATACTTACTAATATCACGAAAACCATAAACGATCCATATTAAAGTTGTTAAAGCTGTTGAAATCATTCCTGTGTATCGTCGGCCGATACGATCTGCTAGCCACGATGCTATAAAAAATCCGGGAATTTCAGCTAAAGACTGCAAAGCAAAGTCCAAGAATGGATTTCCACTGGACTTTTCCGCGGAACTTAATAAAACTACCGTGTAGTTTATCGAAACACAGGCCCTTCAAAAACAAACACAGTGTACTTAGAATTTAACAAACGTTATAAGAGCTATACGTACTGATTACACTGTTCTTAAGTATTTTCATATACAACATTATTTTTAGTATATGCAAAACCTGAATATAGTTTGTTCAGAATAAGGAACTGAATCGATTCCAATAGTTTTTACACCATGTTATATTTTTTCCCAAAAATATTTAAAAAAGGTTACAAGTTGGACACCGAGCGACACTAAGTACTTGACCATTACGAAAAAGTTCAAAGCCTGCAAGTGTGATGGAAAATGTTATCACCAGTTAATTACAATACAATCGTCGTACGGTTAGATACCTACTGCCAAATTAATATTATTATTAATGAACGCAAGGCGCGGGCGACGCGGGTGCGCCGCGTGGTGAGCATGTTTTTGTACGGACAACCAGGGCCTCAAGTCTGCTATTACAATAGTGTCAGAATGGTCTCTTCATTGTGAGTTTTTGACAGATTTGCCATACAAAAACTGTCAAATACTCACAATAGCGAGACCATTCTGACACTATTGTAATAGCAGACTTGAGGCCCTGGTAACATAACAAGCTTATAACTTTGTTATTTTTCATGATACAGTTTTGAAATTTTGTACATAAATTCTTTACATAAAAATACTAGACACGTGTTTCGGTTTTCGCATAAACTAAAACGAATGTTGTATATACTTACCACAATAATAGTTGTAAGATCGTATTAGTAGCTAATCGCCATCCAGAAAATAACGATAATGGTCCTAAGGCTTCCGCTTTGTTAGCTACCACATCTTGTTCTCTTGTCAATATTTCATTCTCCACACTGGTACTCAAATTAGTTTGGTTTACGTTTGCTATTTGCTTAAGTATTTGTATACATTTTTTAAATTCTCGGTTTACCCAAAGCCACTGTGGAGATTCTATTAGATTCCTGAAATTATTTAAAAAAATTACAAGTATTCAACAAAAAAAAAATTGCTTTAATTTAATAAAGGTAAATTGTTGGTTACCAAGAAAACAGTAAATAAGACAACTGCGTTGCTGTTGTGAAAATCATGAAACTTTTCCAACTCCTTAACCACCAGTAAAAGAAAGGCATTAAGCACAAGCCAAAACTAATGGAGACTAATCTTAATTTTGCGACACCAGCTCGTCGTTTAGGAGAAGATATTTCCAAGGATATAATAGCTGTACTCTGCGTGGCTGACCATGATGGTAAAGAAGCTATGATACACCCGATTGCAAATAATACAAACGAAGAACTAGCTATTACTGATATAAATCGACCAATTATTAGCATAGCTAAAGATATAATGTAGGTGGGTTTGCGTCCGTATCTGAAAATTAAATTCAAAGTTTAAGTTCATAAGTCAGTTCATGTCTCGGCAAACGTGAGATTCGTAAGAAAGAAATGGCTCATTATGATTACAAAAAATGTTTCATATTCTAAGGCCCGCTTGCACTAAAAATCACAAAACGTATTTAAAACATCATTCTATCTCTGTCATTTTCAAACGATAGACAGAAACAGATCGTCTAACGCTAAACGTGATTTGTGGTTCAAGAGGGCCTGAGACACAGGCATTAGCGTTTAAACAACGCGCAAGCTAAACTTTTACCTCCTTACTAATAAACGTTGTATAGCGTCTGTATAGTTACACACCGATTTCTCTCTTTCACTCGTCAGTAATTTGACTTTCGAAAGAAGAAGACAAAGCGTTGTGTAACTATACAGACGCTATACAACGTTTATTAGTAAGGAGGTTAGTATTGTATGCGTTCAAAAGGCGCTATTTGGATATTAAAAGAGACGAGGGAGTTGATTTAAATATAACGATTTCGCAATGTGTCATAACGATTTTCATATACTGTTTTTTATGTAATGGGAGTATTGTTTATTATTTCTATTTATATTTATTTATTTAACAATTTATGTATACACATATAAACAGACAAGAAGAAAGGAACAGAAAAATACGTACAAAGGTGATGCTTATTTCTAATGAAATCTCTTCCAGCATACCTGCGATAGGAAAGTAGATATACCTAGAGATGTAGACAACGTGTGTAAGTGTAGAAGAGAAAAAATGAAATAAAAAAAATATACATAAAATCAAAATAGCTATACACTAATATAAATACTTATAAACATACAATAAGAGAATATACTTACATACATACTTCTAAAATAAATATCACTCAAATATATACTTAGAACTACAATGTAGTGGAAAATAATAAATACATAATAATATGCAACTATGACGAAGTAGAAAGATAGTGATCCTTTACTCTTCTTTTAAAGGCTGCAACAGTTTGGCAGTCCCTAATGTCAGGTCTATTTCTTTATTATTAAACAATAACAATATTATAAGTACTACTCACACATCTCCAAACCATCCAAAAATAAAAGACCCGACGGTTTCTCCGATTTTACTGTACGCAACAATATTTGCCACATAAATTTCATTTTCACAAACCCAGTTGTTATCGGACGGGACTGTTGTTTCAAACCAAGTCCTGTCGTAATCATAGATGCTACATCCTGAAAACGAAATATCGGACATATCTATTAATTAAGATAAAGGTAAAATTACATATTCTAAGAAAACCTCACATACAACTATAGTAAGCATTACCTTCAGTATCATTGTTTTCTTGCCTATTATATATTAAACAGTCACTAAATTTTGTTCCTCCAGATGCGTCTTCAACACTAAATTGCAACAAAATTGACCAAAAATAAGTTACAATACACAACACAACTACTGCAAATAACTCAGATATAACTTCACTACCTACTCGTATATGAAAATTTAGAATATCTTACGTAGGAATGTATTTCAATTTCCATAAATGTTCACTTAAATTAGCAGGTTTTTCAGGAAGTTTGCATAAATGTGGAGTAATCGTGAGCGCTAATATTATATTATTATATGCCATGGACCACAATACGCCAAGCAAAACATTATAAATAATATCAAATCTGATTTGAAATTTTCCTTCTTGACCTACTTCGGACAGTGCGCGATCGTATAAAGAATCCATCCTACTACTATCACGCTTCTACTAAGATTGTCATAAACCACCGTCATGTTTAAGTTAGGTACATTACGAGATAAATATCAATACACATTATTTGTTTACATTCATTATTTATTATCTATCAGACACCGCTTCCTCATTTATCAAGTCTCTTTTATCATTATTGCTATAAACATACGGGCAAGTCGTCAATATTAAGTTCAGTAGAAGATTATTATTTATTTATTCATGAAACTTTAAAAATAATATTTATTTGCGTAAGATGTAGCTATTTACAATAAAACGGAGACATAGCATTTAATATGAATGTTTGGCATGCAAACATTAATTATCCTAATAATACTTATTTATTATTATTTGCAGCATCATGCGTCAGGAATTCATCCACATTTCTTTCATGATTACATACATACCGTGTATAAAGTATGAACCATCATACATTCGTACGAGTACCTACATCGAAGAAAGAAAAAGAAATGTATCTATGTAAAGAAAGAGTACAGTTGAAAAGTTGGAAACACTTAACAAGTAGAGAAGTACCGATTAGTCACCGACGGTTATGATCTACATGTCTCGCCATATGCCCCGTTACGCAGCCTAGCTATTGACTGCAAACATACTGGGACCCATGTATTTGCCAAAGATGTTAAAAGACGAAAACTGTAGGAGAAAGCTCTCCAAATGGAAACCCTATAATTCGTCAGACTATGTGCTATCCTTTTTAAACCTGAAGGCTTTTATGGAAGAAATTTGTATACAGGTGATGCTCCCAAGAGAACAAGTCTGTTTTCATTAGTGGGGTGATATTATGTAAATTGTAGTAAAGTTGTGTCTACGTTTATAATAACATCTTATTAGACCTAGAATTAACATCTCCAAAGTTTTTCAGTAAGGAAGATCATCCTCTTGTTTGTTTTCATCTCCGATCAGCGGTGCTATTCTGTAACTATCTCACCGTGAAAACATAAGTGAAGTGAGCGTGGAGTGAGCTGTCAATAGTGTCAATCCCAATTATCAGGTGGAATTACTTGAGCTCACGTCAAGCTCACTTCACCGTAGTGTTCACCGTGAGATTTTTACAGAATTGCACTGCTGGTTATTACTGTCGTACGCCGCCAGCTTCCAGCCATCAACAAAAAAAAAGAAACACAAAATAACCTATAAATTATAATATGTTCATATTTTATTTACTTTTCCATTACTGCTGCTTTTTATCAGTGGTAGAAGTTTTTAGTAGAAGTTTTTTTTATAGCTTCATGGGCTTGTACCACCCTAATTTCAGTACATGTTCAGAATTAATAATTCGAGTAAATAAAAAGGTTTTCTGTTCTGAAGAGTTGTTAGTTCGGTTCTTTGACTCCGTGTTCCTTCTCCTCTACTATCATTTTCATTGTTGCTGTTAGAATCCATTGTGATGTAACGCTATCGAGACGAGAATAGGTAAAAAAGCACGTTAAATAGTTACATAGGTACAAAATTCAAATGGCCGCGAACGAAATATAAACAAAACGCGCGAACTCACTTTTCATAAAAAAATTATCAACGTTCCGGTTCGCGATAATTTTGTCCACAAACAACCCATAATGTATCGTTATCACGCTCACTCTGCTCCCGTTCACATCAATACTGACGCGACGGAAAGAGAAATATCGCGCCAAAACCGGAGCACAGATCGTTTCGGAACGCTGCTAACTGTCAGTGTCAGTGTCGTCCATCCGTTACAAGCACAGAGTTCCGTTTCAAGCAGTGATGCCAGAACGTCCCAAAAGGGACGATTTTTGTCCGTTTAGACATCTTTAGGTCCCTTCGATGTCCGTTCTTATATTCAGTCCCTTTTCAAATAGCCAACTACAATCATTTACTTTCTTATTACAAAAATGCGTTTAAAATGCAAATACTAAAACGCAGTTTTAAAAATTACTTTAAGTAAATGAAACGCGCGGCGTGTGAATGCAATTTCAGACCACTGGTGGTGCAGGTGCTGGCAAATATCGCCAGCCATACTTTTTTCACGCGCAGTGATCCGTATCGCTTGGCTGTACCTTCCATGCACACAAACAACCACAATCATTCGGTTATTCAGCTGAATTCATTACGTACGAGAGTTACTACGATGCTCGTCGGTGTTTTATTTGAAATTGAGTTTTCATTTTGCGAGTTCGCGAGTTCAGGAATTAAGGATGTCGTGAAGATTGAGCCGACCAAAGACATGCAAAAAACAAAATAAAAATCTTGAATATCTGAAAAAAAAAATTCACCTTTTATTTGTCCTAAAAATATAACAGTACTCACACAAATTAATATTTCTCTAGCCGTCCTTTTTGTCCAAAAATCGTCCCATTTCAGATAGTGAATCGTCCGAAAATCGATGCAGGTACTGGCAACACTGGTTTCAAGTGTCATAGCGCGATCCGACGAGACGGTAACGTTCCATTACCCGACAAGACGGTAATGTTCCATTACATGTACAAGACGCATGCATGGCTCAAATTGTGTGTTCCTAAAAAATGTTTTCGATCGTAATATTTTGAAAAATAGATTTGAGGCCGAAGTTGGTAGATGATAGGTAGATGGGAGGTGAAATAGGTAAGATCTGCCACAAAGTTGGTAGATGTGACAACGCTGCGCTAGGTTTATTATGTTGTTTTATAAGTAGTGTATACTAAGACGTAGGTATTTTTAGTTAGTTCATTAGGTTTCAAAAATATTCTTTTGCACTTAGTGTGCTGTTTACAATAAGATATATATAAATTTATTAAAATTACTTTGCATATTGTTATGAGACATAGGATACTTTTTTACATTCCCGTGGGATAATTTCCGACCTCCACGCGGGCGAAGCCGCGGGCAAAAGCTAGTCCTTTAAAAATTAATTAGCATCAATAAAATCCAGTTATAGTTGATATTTCTATTTATTTATTATATAAGTTCTAACATCTATTTTGTGATGTTTTACATGACATGTAAACACAAAAAGGACAAAACATTTTTTGTAATACATTGTATTAACCAAAAATGTTTTGTCCTTTTTATAGATACCACCACTACAAACACTGATCAATAGTTGCGTTCCAGTTTGCGATCATTTCTTTGATTTTTTCTCATACCTTGACATTGGCAAAATCATCGAACGTTACCGATGGAGCCAGAACCTTAAAAAATTGATTGATGTTCTTAATCACGTCTAAACTTGTATGGAGTAGTGACAGGTGCTGATTAATTTGACAGGACTAAACTAAAATTTATCTTGTCCTTTTTTTAATGAAATAGAAAGAAAAAGATGCACTGAAATTTAGTTTAGTTTGTGATCATGGGAATCGGCACCAATGTCAAACAATGGAGTAATACCCCCCTGAAATTTGTATGGAAAAAGTATCGACTAGTTTCACCTTAATGAATTCCGGATTCGACTCCGAACTAGCGTCGGACTTACCCTGCGTTCCGAGTTGCGATAATATCGATATTAACGTGCTAAAGCCCGTTCCGAATTAGCGTGAGCGCGATAACGATGTCCCGTGAATCTTCATAGATGACGTCATGACATTCGCCATCTTGCGATAACGCCGACCATGCCTTTTACTAATATCGCCTTGAACGCTGTCAAAAATGACAGTTGTGCTGTTTTGTTTTTAATCGCATCATAGCATAACGTGGCATTTTCAAAATTGTTCTTCTGGCTACAGTTGCTACCTAACATAAGAAGAAGACATTTTTGTTGTATACACAGAGAATTACTCTAATATCGTTTTGACATTGCGTGAGCACCGTGAGCGCGTTCACGAGCGTTCCGAATTGTTGACAGCCCTTGGCTGTCATAATCGTAATATCTAAATCGGAACGCATGTGAGACGATGTGAGCGCTGTGAGCGATTATAGCCAATTCGGAAGGCGGCCTTTGAACATCTGCATACCATAATATTATATATTAGTCTATGCTGCATACCCATCCGATTCACTGGTTGGTCACACTAGCATACAATAGTCACGGGCGCTGATTTTCAATATTATAATAATAAATATAATTCAAATAAACCGTCTGATTCAGATTAATTTAGTATAGTTTATTTTAAATTTTTATACAAAATTATTTTAATTACTAAAACCACCAGTAATACAACATGAAAAATTGAGCTTAGCTTAGATTGGTGGAGTTAAAAGTTACATGCTCTCGGTGGAGGTGAAATATTATTATTGGCAACCCCATTCTCGGCGGTTGACTGACTCGGGTTAGCTTGCCGCCTGTGCGTTTTTTTTCCGAGGTTTTCGCGCCTCATTTATTTATTATATGTAATTATAATTCATGTTAATAACATTCCAATATGGGTGCGTATTTGTCTGAACCCGTAACGGAAAAAGTGTCCAGCGATGAAGCTAACGATAAACTTGAGTGCGGCGCAAGCTCCATGCAGGGATGGCGTGTCAATCAAGAGGTACTTTGTTTCGTTCATGATAGTATATTTCAGTCTTCGAAAATGCCGTTATTTATTACTTATCAATCGCAATCACTACCTCCGATCGATCAGTTACTAAACAACAATAAATAGTCCTATCATTGTCATATTAACCAATCGTGGTTAGCGTTATGTTAAAATGTCGAGGCATTTTACTATGTCCAATGTCCAATGCACGATCTTATTTACTGAGATTTTTCGCAGTAGATAAAGTTAAGACGGCCTAGGTTTTCTATTCGGGATTCCTACGCTTAAAAGAGTCATTAAAACTAGTAGTAGGTATGTAATAAGTAGAAAGCTTTTAGAATTATATTCATACTGATACATACTAACCCTATCTGTTGTATCCGGTATTATAAATTTAGAAAGCATCACAATCAAAGATCTATAAATAATACTGCAAATTTAATGATAATAAGTCCTTTATAATTCTAGGATGCACACAACACAATCCTAGACTATGATTCAAACACATCACTGTTTGCTGTGTATGATGGCCATGGAGGAGCTGAAGTGGCCACATATTGTTCACAAAATCTGCCAAATTTTATCAAAAACACAGATGCTTACAAAAGTGGAGAGCTCTCAAAAGCTTTGGAAGATGCTTTCCTTGGATTTGACGCTTCCATTGCCAGTAAAGAAGTCATGGACATTCTGAAAGAGCTGGCTGGTGAGTTGCTTATTTATATTCTTTAATATTATTAAATATCTAAACTGTATTGAACATTTTGGACCATAACTTCCAATTTCTTGTGTCTTCACAAAATAACTGATATTAATTATAACCTACAAAAACAAATGATTTGTTTTTATTGAATAATTATAGGTTATGGAAACATAATCCATAGTGTACTAGAACTAAACAGTAACAGTAATTGGTTGTTTGTTTATATTTTTGATAAATTTAACAGTATTTTACAATGAGATAATGACACTAATTGAAAATATTGATTGACATAAGTGGTGTTTGCAATAGCATAATGTGGCAGAGGTCAAACGTTTGCATAATGACTTAGAATCGCTGTATTTACAACTTCATGAAATTTTAGTAATTCAATAAAAAAGGAGGTTATTGTTTTTAGTGGGTTTCTAGAATTCCAAATAAATAATGTGTATAACAGTATATATATTTTAATGCTTGTAATTATAATATTTTAAATAGAGTGACAGCGAAAAATAGACAAAACATTCAAATTAAAACTAAATTCAGAACCTATCAAAATACCTATGAAGAAGGTTGCTTAAAGCTACCAAATAGTTCCAACACTTCCCCTACTTCTGAATAGGTAATAGGCCATTATAATTAATGTTAAATTAATCCTAATTCTTTTGTTAAACACAGATGTCTTTGCTTCGGTAGAAACTTAGTTAAGACATCTGCCTTCATTTCATTTGTGGGAACATATTTTATATTGATAATACCACTAGCGACAGTATCCCTTATAAAATGATGTCTTACATCAATATGCTTAGTTCGCGAGTGATGAATGTTGTTTTTAGTTAGCATTTGAGCTCCCTGATTATCGCTGTAAATACAGACACCATTGTCAAAACCTAACACTTCCATCAATAAGTTTTTGAGATAAATAGATTCTTTAGAAGCATCACTAATTGCCATATATTCGGCTTCAGTTGTTGACAAGGCGACTGTTCGCTGTTTACGAGATTCCCACGAAATAGGTCCATTTAAATAAAATACATATCCAGTGTAGGATCTCCTGTCAATTTGACATGCACCATAATCTGCATCAGTATATCCCGTAAGTGCAAGTGTATTTTTCTTCTGGAATTGAAGTTTAAGATGCATTGTCCCTTTTAAGTATCGTAGAACTCTTTTTGCTGCATTCCAGTGAATTGTTCCAAAGTTACTGTTAAACTGACTTAACACACTTACAGAATGTGTAATGTCTGGCCTTGTTCCGACAGACAAATACATTAGAGATCCAATCAATCTCTGATAAGGCAAATGTTGAGCTGCCTCTTTCTCTTCATTTGAAGGATTTACTAATTTTAGATTTGGATCAGCAGGAGTACTAGCAGGTTTTGCATCAGTCATAGCAAAGTGATCAAGTACCCTTTTAATATATTCTTCTTGATCAATGGTTATTCCATTTTCCTCTTTAAGGATCCTCATTCCTAAGAAATGTTTCAATTTTCCCAAATCCTTGACTTTAAAGAAATTTTGAATATTCTTTTTAAAGTTTTCTTTCATGTCAGTACTATTGCTAAGAATGCATAGATCATCAACAAAGATTGCGACAATTAATTTGCAAGTTCCTTTGACTTTATAGTAGAGGCAATGATCATGTTCAGACCTTTTCATTCCTAGTTGCATCATTGCTTCGTTAAGTTTAAGGTTCCATTGTCTAGGGGCTTGTTTTAGACCGTAAAGTGCTTTCTTTAACTGGCATACCTTCCCCTTGTTGCACTCTTTGGTGAAACCCTCAGGTTGTTCCATAAATATTTCTTCATTAAGATCACCGTTAAGGAAGGCGGTTTCAACATCCATTTGATCCATTGAAATGTTCCATTGAGTTGCGAAAGCGAGTAATAATCTGACTGTTGAAAGACGTGCCACAGGTGCGAATGTTTCATCATAATCTATGCCGTAAGTTTGTGTAAAACCTTTGGCTACTAATCGCGCCTTATATCGTACGTTTTCTCCGTTTCCATTTTTCTTGATCTTGAATACCCATTTACAACGAACTATTTTCCTATCTTTTGGTCTATCTACAAGGATCCAAGTTTCGTTATTCATAAGTGAGTCATATTCGCTTTGAAGAGCTTCATTCCATTTATTTTTATCATCACAATTCATGGCTTCCTTATAGGTTGAAGGGGTTTCATCTTCTGCAGCTTTATATAGAACTATATCTTCGGACCATTTTTTATTGATTCTGTTTCTCAAAGGATATCTCCTATCAGGTTGAGAAACTTGATTGTTTGTATCATCTGGAATCTCTGCTATACTGTCATGAAATTCCTCTTCAATGTTTTCATTTTCAGGTATATTGAGTTCTGTTTCCTGTACTAAAGGTTCAGAAAAAGTCTCGATAACTTGAGTTTCCTGGATTACAGGTTCAGTAAGAATTTTGTTGACTTCTCCTTCAGTTGGCGTATTTTCAGAATTTTCTTGAAATATAATAGGAACAGACTCTGATACTTGAGTTCCAACTTTATCAACCATATTGTTTTGGTTAGTTGACTTTGATTTATATAAAAAGTCATTTTCAAAAAATTTGGCATCTCTTGTTTTGATTAAAGTTTTTGGATGCTCGGGATCAACTACTCTGTATCCCTTCGTTTCGGTGCAATAACCTACAAATATGCACAGTTTGGCCTTAACATCAAATTTCTTTCGAAGATTTTTAGGTATGTGCGCATATACTTTACATCCAAAAATACGAAGATGTGAAAGATTTACTTTTCTTCCAGTCCATATTTCTTCAGGAGTTTTTCCTCTAATAGCCTTTGTCGGTGAGCGATTTTTCAAGTAAGTCGCTGTATTGACGGCTTCTCCCCAATAAGTCTTAGGTAGACTAGATTCTGATAGCATAGATCTTGCTTTCTCAACTAAAGTTCTATTGACCCGTTCAGCTAAACCGTTTTGCTCTGGATTGTAAGGAACAGTTGTTTGATGAACTATACCGGATTGTTTTAATATTTCTTTAAATTCAGAATTCAAATATTCAGTACCGTTGTCAGAACGTAGAACTTTGATCTTTTTATCAGTTTGTTTCTCGACTAAGTTTTTGAATTCGCAAAATTTTTTAACGACTTCTGATTTTTGTTTCATAAGATACGTAAATGTTTTTCTAGAAAAATCGTCTGTGAAAGTTACGAAATATGAAGCACCTCCCAAAGATTGGGTACTCATAGGTCCGCAAACATCACTATGAATAATTTCCAGTAGATTCGACGATTTTGAATCTGACATTTTAAAAGGTTGCTTTGAAAGTTTACCTTCCACGCAAGCAATGCAATTATCTTTAATAGATCCATCAGGTTTTGGATACTTAACACCAAGAGCTAAGTGAAGTCTTAGTAATTCCATGGATCTGAAGTTCAAATGACCAAGACGTTTGTGCCACAAATAAGCTGAGTTATTTGTAACTTCTGTTAAATTCGCCTGATCAATAGGTAAATCAAGTTTGTACATACCGTTTACGTTTGAGGCTGTTCTTATAACTTTTCCAAATACCTTACAAGTTTGACCATCAATAATTTTACCTCCAGATTTCGAAAAAAGTACGACATTTCCTTTGTTTACCAATGAGTTAACTGAAAGCAGGTTCGTTGACAGGTTCGGAACATGCAAAACATCGGTAATATTAGAAGTGTTTTGTTTTACAGTACCAATGGCATCTGAAAGAATTATTTGATCATTAGCTATTCTAATACGCTTTTGAATAGGTTTAGCATCATATAGCCAATCACGTCTATTAGTCATGTGACTCGTTGCCCCGGAATCTATAAACCAGTCATCACTCTTTACAATAAACGTCTTATCAAAACTTGGTTCACAAACAAAAGAGTTTACAAAAGTTTCACAAGTTTCAGCATTATCAAAATTAGAATTACTTACTGACTGATCATCAACCATAAGTGTTACCTCAGAAATATTGACCTTTTCCTTTTGATATTTGGCTTTGAGTATTCTGCAATTTTCTTTTATATGCCCAGGTTTACGACAGTAATTGCAAAATATGTTCTTAGTGTCTCTATTCAACTTTTTATGTAACATCACCAAAGCACTATCTTCACGCGTGTCACTGCAGGCAGCTAGATCACGGCTGTCTTCTTTCAGGAGTGCAGCAACAACATTATCTGAAGTCAGTTCAGAGCCGGAATGTTCCAATGCCATGACAAGTGGCTTGAATTTCTCTGGTAGACCACATAGTAGAATAATTGCGAGAAATGAATCATCTACTTTTTGATTAATCTGTTGTAACTGTTGATGTGTTGACATAATCTCATTTACATAGCTTTCCATGTTGTCAGTATATCGAGAATTCATTAGTTTTTTCATTAATGTGAGCTTTCTTACAAGTCCGCTGTCTGCGTATGATTTTCTTAAGTTATTCCACGCTTCAAATGCAGATTTAGATCCCATTATTTTTGAGAAAACTCTCTCGTGGCAGCACAAGCCAATTTTAGAGCGGGCTCTGTCATCACGGCGAAGCGTCTCTTGTGAACTATTATCTAAAGGTGGATGCTTAACACAATCCCAAAGTCCACAATCAATCAACATCATCTCCATTGAAAATGCCCATGTCGTGTAGTTCGAACGTCCTTCTAATTTGTTAAAACATGGAGTACTTACAGTTTGTGTAGTTGAAACATGGGGTACTACACTAGTATTACTTCCATTCTTATGGGAAAGAAGTTTTGAGCAAGAATCTTCTTCCATTTTTTATGTTCGAAGTTCGAAGTACATACGAAAAATTAATCACAAAATTTCTGAAACACACTATTAAAGAAGAATATTGGAGTTCTAGAGTTCTGGGCCCATAACCAAAAGGAGGTTATTGTTTTTAGTGGGTTTCTAGAATTCCAAATAAATAATGTGTATAACAGTATATATATTTTAATGCTTGTAATTATAATATTTTAAATAGAGTGACAGCGAAAAATAGACAAAACATACAAATTAAAACTAAATTCAGAACCTATCAAAATACCTATGAAGAAGGTTGCTTAAAGCTACCAAATAGTTCCAACAAATAATGTTTGAATATAAATTATTTGGTTATGTTCAATATGTGACAAGCATAAATGTTTTCTATAAAATATTTTGTTCTTTGCTTTGGTGTCATACTATCTCTCATTGTGCCATTAGGTTATAATAATGGTGTAGTAGTGGGGTTACACCATTATAAACACTCAAAAAACTTAAACCATTATGTTGTTTTGATTTAATATCTATGATTGTTTTTGAAATTTGAAACATTGCTGTGATTTATGATTTACTAGCTTTTGCCCGCGACTTCGTCCGCGTGAAATTTTTTATCCCCCCTTTCCCTAATCCGTTTTCGAGATATCATCAAAAAAACCGCAAAATACAAAATTTATGAGAAAATTAATTTCATCCAAATTTTTTTTTTTCGTTATTTTTTGTCATGTTTTAATAATTATTCTAGTATTCGGGGCAGAGACAAATCTAACAAATCAAAGACCATAAAAGTCGATCCTCCCGTTCTTGAGTTATAAATGTTGTAAATAAATAACCCGACTTTGTTTTATATATTAAGATTATAATTGACTAGCTGTTGCCCGCGGCTCCGCCCGCGTGGATGTCGGTTATCGCGTAAAAAAGTATCCTATGTCCTTCTCCATATCCCAAGCTATACCTCTACCAAATTTCATGAAGATCGGTTCAGCGGTTTAGGTGTGAAACCGTAATATACAGACAGACAGAGTTACTTTCACATTTATAATATTAGTATGGATCCCTTCCAATTGCATACTTAGAATACCAATCAAAAATGTACTATTACCGGAGTAAGAATCGTTTATGAACAGAAAGTAAAAATACTAAGGAATGATTTAAAAAATTAAATCTATCACCCCAAATAAATCAATTTTGCTTATGCTAATAAGACGAGACTTGATACAAATACTTGCGGTTACAGTTAAAGATTGGTGCTATTCACCTGTACACTGCCTTTTTGATATTCGGCATTTTGACTGATATCTTCTTCTATTCTCCGGCCGATGAGAGAATACGTTCCTGACTGCTGTCAGAGTACAAAAGAAAACGTGTTTTACGAATTTAAACTTTCGTTAATTTAAAATTAATTAATTTAAAATTAATTAATTTAAAATTAATTAATTTAAAATTAATTAATTTAAAATTCGTAAAACACATTCCTAATTGTGTCCAAATATAGGTGGCAGAAATATAGGGATGCTCTATGCTTGTTATTGGTGTGAACATTTAGCATGGGTATGTGTTGTTTATAAATTTCGTTTTATGTCAATAATTTTAGGTGAAATAAACCCACCTGGCCCCAGTGATAATGAGGAAGAATCTGAAGATGACAATGTGAGCAACTTATTTCAAGAAGCAAAGCTCCCATTACAGGTAAACTTGAAAGATTTTTTTAATTTTTATATCTTTTTTTTTACACAAAGGAAGATCTATTTGCTATTGTGTGTAGTATTCAATAGGTAACAAAAGAACAGTCGTTTTCTGCTTGGTTACGTCTGTTATTTATTATAAAAAGAACGATTATATGTTTTTTGTGACTTGCACAGGAAGATCACAAACTAAACTAAACACACATTGATAAAAGTACAAAAAACTAAATGAAAACAGAAGGTCCTGTAAGGCCAAAAGGCTCCTCGGATCTCAGCATGATGCTGCGACGTTTAAAATAAGTATTGTAGTGCTGGTATTCTGATAGGGCCTGTTGTGATGTCACGGGGAAATAATACAACAAATAATAGATACAAAATGTTAACAAATAAAAATATAATATTGGATTGTTGGATCATTAAGTTGCCTTCAAAATGGTTGAGCTAAATGGTGCTGATCCATGCGTCATGTTCGTAAACGGACGCCGTCGGTTGGGACTGGTCATCTCTTAGCTGCCACGGCTTATTTTAATTTTTGAATTGTTTCTATTACGGACGCTTCTAACGTGCACGTCTTTCTACATTGTTCTCACATGTATAACTTCAACATGAATGATGTAACCTATATTTTGTAACAATATTTTGTTTTAAAAGAGTGTCGGTGGAGTTTCTTGTCTGTTCTTCTCCATAGGAACCTACTACGCTTTGGAATGGGCAACTAGCTTCATCTTTCTGACTGACCGACCCCTTGACAATTCAAAAATGCCTGTAATTGGTTTATTTGAAATAAATGCTTTGAGTTTGAGTTTGAATATTTTATTCAAGCCGTGTGTCAGTGCCCGACGACGTAACCTCATTACTTGTCTATGCTTTAACACCCTCTATTTACAGGCAACTTGTAAATTAAATAAATTATCAATCTGTGTGGGATGCTTAGTGATTATGTAAATTTTCTCTAGAGACTTTATTGGACGCTCATTTTCAGTGGTGGGATTTTTATTTATGATCATGGAATTTCAAATAACATATAATGATATTATTGAAACTGACAAGAAATATTAATTATTATAAAAATTATAGGAAGTATTGGCTAAATACGAAAATAGGCTGAGCACTCTTCATCGTTCACGTCTCGGTGACACCGCCACGCCATTGTCGCCATGCCTTCGCGCCAAGAAGAACACTGAGGAAGCTGGCGGTTCAGGTACATGGATATTTATAAAAAAAAAAAAATGGGTTTCGCCCCTAGAAACGAGAAGCAAAGAGAAGCAGCGACAAGTACGCGTACTTATGGCTCGACTATCTTTTTCGGGCATTTGTCACGCGTAATTTGATTTATTTATTTATCCTTCAGAAAGCTTAGTCTAAAATCTATAAAGGTAAGTGATGTACAATTAGCTCTTACAATTGCCATTTACAAGCTTCCACAAATTAAAAACTATGTACAGTCGCGGAATGAAAAGGTTGACCGGTTTTCAAATAAATTCATTTACGCGTTGCAAGCACATGTTACCTTTTTAAACTGTGTAACAGACGAGAGTGTTGTATTGAAAATTATGTTAAACTGTTTGACAACAAAGTTCAAATTTGCTTAGGCGAATGTTCCTTGACTATAATAGTTGAACTAAAACCTTTTTATTAGTTTGTTCTTGCCATTACGTTGTGTCAAGTTTGAAAAATCTAATTACATCCTCTTCGCTTTTAATGATTAAAACTATAAATGTGAATAACAGTTCTTGTCAATGTCAAATGTCATTGCCATTTTTTTTCATTCATGTAGTGAAATGACATTAATTATGACGGAATTTGTCATACTCGGTCGATAAAGCAGATACTGATAACCTAAACTGCGCAAGCAAAAACAGATCTTAAGGTGGTCAACCTTTTCATTCTGCGACTGTACCTAAAGTTAAAAGAAAAAAAACCACACAAGTATTGTGGTCTTCATCAAAGTATTCTTTATTAATAGTTTGTATTCATGTGCTGGCTGGCTGGTTCTAAATAGATCAACATTCAAATGTAAAGTACACACGGCTACATATCAAGCTATACATTTCCAGAATAAGCTGACCTCTCATTAAACGGAAATCCTATACAATACGAGATCAGCTTATACTGGGGTTGTATAGCTTGATGTGTAGCCGTGTGTACAGCTTAACTCCCTACAAACAGCTTTTGCAAGATTTAAGTTGTCTATGGTCTCTAAAATAAAAGGTAGTATTTTGTTTTAATTTCATACTTTTTAATATTAGGTGCTGGTGGATCAGGCTCCAGTTCTAGTGTAGCATTTGCTGGCTCAAGCCTGCCAAGTCTGCCAAGTCTAGAGGCTTCATCCAGCAAGAATGGCTTGTCTTCTACAAAGGAAGCTGCAGAAGGCAGCAATGCAGATGAAGACACTGGAGGTGTCTCTTCCACAAACTCTAACGAAGAAGATAAGGATGTTAATGGAGAAGTGAGTTCTGTTTTCTTCTTTTTCTAGACATTTACTATATTATTACAAATTGAGTTCTAACTTTAGTTCAAGCTTAAAGTTTTGAGCCAAGTATTGCATTTTGAACTTTGTTCCGACTGTGGTAAAGTATTGAATACAATACTTCACATAGTACAGAACCCATTTTGTAATGCAATTATATTGACAACCAATAAGTTGATAATGCAGGAAAAAACAGTTCCATATCCAGCGATAACCATTACTAATACTTCACAGGTCTCAACCAGTGAACCTACCGAGAAAGTTAAGGATCCAGTTGCTATGGAGGTAGATAAAGCCAATTCTACAGCCCCAGACAGTTCTGAAGACAACTGCCTTCAACCAGAACAGAGTGCAGATGCCAAGAGCTCAGTAGCTGCGGGGAATGGTGCTACTTCTGATGCTTGTAACGGAGAGGTCACTGACTCCAAGCAAGTTGATGGCGAGGAAAGTAATATTACGTCATCCAATGGTTCGGCCACACTAGCAAAGGGGAAAGGTAATTTGTTTGATTTATTTTCCTTTGGGATTTCCCCAATCAGATATATTGTGCTTAGCAAACATAAGTTATGTTTGCATTTGCTTAGGTTAAATTATATTTTCAGAAAAAGCTGCAGCAGTATCAAGTTCAGATGGTAAGGGCAGGCCTAAAGAGGCGAAGATGCGGCGCGCCGCTGCTGCCGTGTACGAGTCCTTACTGCGCCAGGCCGCAGAGGAAGACGACGACGAGAGCGACTCCAATGACGAAACCTTCGAAGGAGGAGAGGTCAATTCGTCTGATGAGGAAAATGTTAATGGTGTTGAGGAGTCCTCCAATGATGGTGAGTAGATCGATGATTTGGGTAGTACCCAAGCAAATATTCGTGAGTTCTTTTATATTGGCCAATATTTTATTTTTTTGTATGCGGCCACGAGCTTCGTATGCAACAAATGATAATGACACCAATTTCATAATTTTGAACATATTTTGCATCTATTTGCAGGAGATGGGGAGGAGGAAGAAGACGATGAATTGGAGGCAGAATCAAGTGACGAAGATGGAGAGGACATGTCTATGAATGAGGAGCCTGGCAACGACAGTGGCTGCACAGCTGTGGTAGCACTGCTCAGGGGTGAGTGACATACATAGATGCTAGAACTCGGTGTTTTTCTTAAACAAGTTCCATCTTTCATGACATTTTTTTACATGTTTATAGGTAATGAGCTCTTTGTGGCGAATGCTGGAGACTCACGCTGCATCATTTGCAGAGAGGGCAAAGCCGTAGACATGTCAATTGACCACAAACCAGAGGACACCCCTGAACTTGAAAGAATCACCAAAGCTGGTGGAAAAGTCTCGAATGACGGCCGCATAAACGGTGGCCTCAACCTGTCGCGTGCCATCGGCGACCACTCCTACAAACAGAATAAAGACTTGGGTGCTAAGGAACAGATGATCACGGCATTGCCCGATGTGAAGACGTTGACGATCGATGCAGAGAAGGATCAGTTCATGGTGCTGGCGTGTGACGGTATATGGAACTTTATGTCTAGTCAAGACGTTTGTGACTTCATTCTGCCGAGGGTGGCCGAAGGTCGCGAGAGACTGTCGCAGATTTGTGAGGAGGTTTGTATATTTTGCATAAGCTGTTGATATTTACTTTATTTGAGGGTTTCAGCTATATAATTATAAAAAATTGTTTCCACAGATGTTTGACCACTGCTTGGCGCCGAGCACGATGGGCGATGGAACCGGGTGCGACAATATGACAGCTATTATTGTACGATTCAAAGGCGGAGTCATCAGTGAGGTAGGGCAGCACACGAGTAACGCGGAGGGAGCCAAGAAACGCGCCGCTGAAGGGGAGCACAACCAGGAGGAGCAACAGGACTCGAAAAGGCAAAAAATCGATGATCCTCTCTCAAGTTCAGTAGTGACTTCAAGTGTCTAAACCTTCAAACATTATAGACAAAAGTGTTCAAGCCACACATAGTATTGTGAAATGTATGGTGGAGACTTTGTAATTTAAATTATGATTAATAGACAGGTCATGTCACATAAGGGTTCATTGAGCATATTCTACTTATTAATTGGTAATAATTTATCATTTATACTGAGCAATATTTTGCTAACATAAAATCTCCCTCGTTTTTGATGAAAAATGTATTGTGTAACGTGAATTATATCGTGTCGGTATTGCCTGACCCGGGTTCAATGCGGCCCGGTGTTTATTACTCGCCAGTGTCTTTAGAGATAGTTGTGTTGAAATAACTCAATTTGTAGACAAGTAGACGTACAGACAAAACATAGCAATTAATTATGCATGCACATAGTGTTGTTGACGTAGTATAATGTCAGCGGCATCAGACACCAACGCAACATGGTCGACTGTTCATCCAGTCGCGCCACTTTTGAAAATAGTTTCAAGCATTTATATATTAATTGGTAGGTAGTTTGTTGCAATTGATAATGTGATTGAAACGTACACTTACTACAATTGTACAACTTGCACACAAATGAAACTAATTGAAGCTTGTTAAGTGAAATATTGGCGTACTTCCAATGTAAGGTATACATTGTAGTAAGTTTACTGTTTAGAGGGAGAGAATTAATGATAAATTCCAGAACTGATTGTTGACGATAGCAACTAGTAAGTAAGCTAATCTGTAAGTGTAAGTTACAGAAGTTAATGTGTACGATCTAATTATTTTGAATCCCACTTTAAATATATTACAGAGTAAAGATTGTTCTTGGTTTTCGTTGCTAGGACTGGCATTTTTGTTCTCCTTTAATGATAATGAAACTGATTATAGATGATAGGAGTATTTGAACATAGTATGCTTAAAATTAAATTTGCAAAGATTCTGTGAGTTGTTAAGCTTATGTCACATTTGTTTTCCTAATGGTAGCATTGGCTTTGTATACAAAACTCACAGGAAACAGCAATGTTTGTATTAGTGCCACTGTTATTTATTCATTTTCAATATTTTATAAACAGACTTTTTTTTTTTTTGTTGTAATTATGATTTGATTAAATGTACTTTGACTAATAAAATAAATTAACTAATTATCCAAGATAGGCTCTTGAAATCTCAATTATTGACTCTCTGTTTCTAGTTAAGTCAAACAGAACCTGATTTGGACTTATTTGGTGTTTGGTAACTGTAAAATTATGACATTGGCGTGTTCCTACCTAAAATTAAATGTTAAAGAATTTGGAATCAAGGGAATGTATGTATATTTCAATTATTTATCTGTGTTACTCTGTAGTAATAAGTAGTTATATTTTTGTAATCACAGGTATTGTAAAATAAACTTAAATCCTACATAGTTTTGTGATTAAGTTGACATAATTCCAAATTGTGACTTAATATAGTAGAAATTAATTGAATTACAAGCGAATTTGGATAACCCCATAACAATATTAATAGCTATGATTTACAGATTGACTATAGGAACTGTGTTAATTACAATGTGTGTTTCAGTGAAAATTACATTTTTACCGACTGAATCTTAGTTTTATTTTGTTGGATCAATTATTTGTTTTAAGAGTTATTGCGAGAACGCACGATAACGGATTCTTTTTCAACTCATGTACACCTACTAAAGGTCGCGCACATAGCGGGCGCGGCGCGGCGGTACGGGACGGCGACGCTGAGCGGTTGTAATATAATAGATATTACGGACGACGCCACACAGAGCCACGTTACCGTCGCGCCGAGCGGGACGGCTGTGTGGCGTCGTCTGTAATATCTAGTACATTACAACTGCTCAGCGTCGCGTCGCCCGCCGTCCAGTCCCGCCGCGCCGCGCCCGCTGTGTGCAGAGACCTTTATACGTTCCCCTTTAGGATAACATCCGTCGGGTGAGTTTTCTTTTTCTTTGATTGGATAACGTGACGCCAATTACACATGAAGCGTATAATTCTGGCGTAACGTTATTCAGTAAACGAAGTGATCAAGTGACAATGGCGCATGACGGAAAATATCGTCGAGCCATAAATAAGGTATGCGCACTTACTACTTGCTCATGCGTTTATCACCCACTTGGTGCATACAAAAGTAATATTGTGGAGGAAAAAAAAAAGAATAGACCATGTCAATAGATTATTCGTTTTTTTCATCACATTTTCCTCAAATAATTTTTGCAATAGAAAACTAGAATTTTTGTCAATTTAGTGCAGTTACAAAAGACAACTGAAAAAAAATATTGGTACCTATGGAATGGACAATCAACACGAAAACCAAAATTATCTTATTTGCGTCAAATACTCAATAGTTTCCATTTGTGTGGCTTCTAAAATCTGAAGAGCATCATATTCACTATCCAGTTGTTCGAGTATCATGGACTTGTCGTTAATCTCTGCCTGAAAATAAAATACAAAAATAAAGACACCTTATTTCCGTACCCCCGTTAAAAAAAACTAGATAGCAAAGAGAATAATAATAATAGGGGAGCTAGATAGATAGTAATGCAGAATAAATAATCACCGGTCTTATTCATTTTAGCGAAAATACTCGTTTTCATTTACACTAGGCAATGGTGCCGATTCCCCTGTTCACAAACTAAACTAAATTTAAGTTCAGTGCATCTCTTTCTTTCTATTTCATTAAGAAAAGGACAGAAGATAAATTTTAGTTTAGTCCTGTCAAATTAATCAGCGCTTGACGTAAATTGGTGCCGATTCCCTTGTTCACAAACTAAACTAAATTTAAGTTCAGTGCATCTTTTTCTCTCTATTTCATTAAGAAAAGGACAGAATATAAATTTTAGTTTAGTCCTGTCAAATTAATCAGCGCTTGACGTAAATTGACATAATTTTAGTCGGCAAGTTTTTAATCACGTCTAAACTTGTATAGAGTAGTGACAGGCGCTGATTTATTTGACAGGACTAAACTAAAATTTATCTTCTGTCCTTTTCTTAATGAAATAGAAAGAAAAAGATGCACTGAACTTAAATTTAGTTTAGTTTGTGAACAAGGGAATCGGCACCATTGACGTAATTTTAGTAGGCAAGTTTTTAATCACATCTAAACTTGTATGGAATAGTGACAGGCGCTGATTAATTTGAAAGGACAAAACTAAAATCTATCTTCTGTCCTTTTCTTAATGAAATAGAAAAAACAAGATGCACTGAACTTAAATTTAGTTTAGTTTGTGAACAAGGGAATCGGCACCAATGAATGTCTACATACAAGCGCGCTAATTGATTTTCAACTTTCATTGCTGAGCCAAACGTTGAACATCCAACAGCTAGGTTTTTTGTTAAAGCATTAATTTAGGTGTCGCCTAGTGTTATGATAGTTAAAGGCTCCTACAAACAGGCGCGGCACGCGGTGTCTTTGTATCGCGCCTGTTTGTAGGAGCCTTAAAACGGGCAAGAAAAAGGTAGGTAACTAACTTGCAGTTTAGCTTGCTCCGCCTCCCGTTCCTTCGAAGTCGATTTCAAAAGGTTCATGGAACCTATGGCAGCCATTTTTTTTTTCTCAACGTTATCACCAAGTTCCTTGAGCACCTCTAGCAACGCGTTGATTATCTTCCCGAAATCTTGAATCTCTGTAAAAGATGAGAATAGAGCTCAAACAGTATCCCCCAATATGTTAGACACGCTTGCTTGATCCTCCCCCGGGGCAGGTACGAGTACACATGGCCACAAATCAAGCTATAATACATTTTCAGTTTAGGCTGATCTCGCATTGTATAGGATTGTCGTCCAATGAAAGGTCAGCTCATATTAGAAATGTATAGCTTGATTTGTGGCCGTATGTACCTACATGACACGTGGACTGACGAGCCCATTTTGATAAACAGGTTGCACCAATGACGTATTAGTTTTATACATCATTGGGTTGCACGCACTACATTCGTAATTTCGTAAGCCATTTAGCCGCCCCATTGGAGTGGGTTGATCAAATTATGGAGCTTGGTCTTGGACTTTAATGTATTATGGTTTCATCAGTTTTGATATGCCGAGGAGATACCTATGCTCTGGAGCGGCGATTTTACATCTTTCTGGTTTATTAGTAGTAACTTACTAGTATATTATGATCCTACAGCATAAAATCAGAAAATAATGGAACAGTTCTATAAGTTAACGTAAAATAGGTACGCACTTGTGTCATAATCCTTGCATGTGTCCTTTAGATCTTCAGTTTCTTTTAGGACATTCGTTTCTATCACCCGGATTTTGTTAATATCATCGTAATACAAATGGACCTTCTGCAATTCTTCTGCCATTATTATTTTTATATCTCCGATTAAAATATGAGGAATTTGGTGTAAGTTTTTTTGTTGTGATGGGGGACGTTGCTAGGCAATAAGGCAACAAAAACAAAACTTTAAAAAATGTGACTCAAATAGTGGACTCAAAACTTACTACCTTACAAAGACACATCAGTATATAACTCAACTCTATAATAGATTAATGTAGTGTAAGTGTGGGAATATCCGATGAGTCCGTTTTTGTTTGTATTCCATTTATGTGGGTAGGGTAGGTTGATCGTTTGTTACCCTGTGGCTGTTTAGTTTCAAGCTGTAGTACGAATACGGGGCTGATTGGACCTGCATCATCATGGACCTGCATTCACTCATTTTTTTTATTTTTTTCTGTCCCTCTGCTTGTCAAAGGTCGCTCCCATACGTACTGTGCATACGTAGCTCCCATAGCTTTCTATTGCTCTTTGCATCTTTGTGCGTTGACTCTCATATTATTTAAAATAGTCTATGGCGTTGACTGCGTTGCCTCTCCGACCAATCGTAAAAAACATAAAAAAACGATTGGTCTTACCAATCTAGAAATTAATACACTTAGATCGGTAGAAAAGTTATCGAATTGTCCGTTCAACCTAGAACATCGCGTAATAGTAATAGTTCGGATCAGCGGATGCAAAGCAATATTACGTGGTTACACTACTATTCTTCAAAACCTTATATTGGGAGAGATTATAATATATTTCATTCATCACAATGTTTTAGGATTAATTATGTAAATACTCTTGTGTAAAAGTTCAAAATAAATTCTTTAATGGATCTGTATGTATAAAATCTTACAATATTGTATTATTATTGTATTATGAAGTAGAATATTGAAATAACATTGGAGTTTTTTTTACAGCTCCACAAAGGAGGGTTTTTTTTTTTAATATAGTAACTCTACCTTATAAGCTGTCACTGTCAGCTACTCAGCTGAACTGAAGTTCATTTTCAATTTATTGTTCTATAAAATGTAAAATAAAATTGAACTCTATGTAAAAAATCCTAAAATCCATTTTGAAATGACGAAATTATGATTTTATCAATGGTATATTTTTGTTTTGTGCAAAGATTGTTAATCATTGTTCGAGCGTTTTGTAGAATAACAATCTAAACGGTGCATCAATGTTGTGCTAAATATGGAGGGATTAACACAAAATGAGAAAATTATTTGGTCATGTTGGAAAGAAAAGTCTCCAAGGGATGTGGTCAGGGAGGCGGCTGCAAAGGGAACACACATTGAGCTGGCGATCACCTATCTCAAGGAGAAAAATGGATGGAATGAATCTACTGCCAGAGAATGGTTTCTGGCGGAGGTGAATAACCTTTTTATTTGTATTACAATTACAACAATAGACTGATAGTCTGGCGTCTGCAAATAATAATAGGCACGTAATTAAAATTGCAATATCTAATAATGAAAATTTAGAACTGATCCTTGATGATTTTGATGATATCTATTTTCTTATGGAACTCTTCGTTTTGGCGAGATAGGTCAGTGATGGCGGTTTCAATGTTATTGTTTGTTAGCTAAATATCCTTAATTGTTTTTAATTCATTCAAGATGACAAAATAGTGGAAATTGGTCATGCGTTAAAAAAGGGAAATGCTTATTTTGTTTTCTTGATAAGAATACAGATGGCGATAGGTGGGTACTTATTTCCTTTTAAATAAAGACATACGACTTCCACAGCGACCGCCGTCGTTCCATTCTCGCCACCCCGACCCTTGCTCGAGCCAGCCCGCACTGCTGAGCCTGTAGCTTTAAATTCGTCCCCTAATAATCACACACACACACACTACTTTGTACACACAATCATGTACATACAGTTTTGTTTTATATTTTTATTGTTAATTCCAACACCAAACATGCAGTTAAACTAAATGAATCATTATTTACTCAAATGTTTTAGGTAAAAGCATGGACAGTTCAGCTTTTATTAAGAAAACAGATATTCAAAGTTCTACACATTCTTAACAAGGTGAAGATAAGCCCTGAGTTGCACTTGATGACCCTTGCGCAGGACTCTGCCCAAATTGAATACAGAGACTTTATTGTTGAACATCTTGAGAAACTATCCAAAGAAATTAATAATGAAACACAGGAGAAATGGCTAGAGTTTAAGAGACATTGGAATCTCCTAAGGATCCTTGAGAAATCATTTGAGAGTGATGGGACCTTCAAGCAGAACAAGGTTTTTGGGACCGGCAAAGACAGGATAGTTGTCAACGAGAGTGAAATCAAAGCTTTAACTATTGAAAAGATAGAGAAGTATCCACAACAATGGAAAAGTAAAATTGCTACTGCATTGTTTTTTCATTCTTTTGGTAAGTAGTATAAATAATATACATGGAAAAAATTTCAACTTTTTGGTTCATATAGCTAAATATATTTCCTACACTCATTATAATATTACACAAGATAACATCAAGCTAGCGCCCATGAGTTCTTGCTTATCTGATCTTTATTAAATGTTTACCTGGCCTCTAGCTACATATACACAGATTGACTCTCATTGATGGATCCAGTCAACAGCCAATGGGTAAAAGCTGGCGACATTGTCTTAATACTGCTAGTGAAACAGCAATGTGGGATAGGTCATGGTTACGAGACAAGGCACATCGCAAGGATGTCCGTTTATCTAGTGGCAACCTGCTTCCCCCACTAAGACCCATATTTTAGTTGGCCCTTCTACATAGGTAAACATTGAAAGGAACTGGGCTATATGGTGACTTATTGCTTGTCAACATAAGTTTGTATTGATAACACAACGTTGTTTATTCATAGTTGCTAATGTGGGTTATTTATTAATTTTGATAATGTTATTTGAGATCAATAAATCAGTTATCTAACTAACACTATTGCTGCTAGTGAAGTGTAATCTCATTGATTTATGTTGTATACATACACATAATTTTTTACCTTATAACAGACAAGAATCAAAATTGACCTTAGTAATGAAGTGATACGGGGTAATTTAAATAAAAGTGATTTTACTTGACGACTTGTATTTCCGCATTGGTGACCCCGACGTCGGGGTCACCAATTTAGAGGTATGAGGAACAGGGTGTAAAGTTCACTCATCTCTATAGTAAAGGGAGGATCCTCCGACCAGACGGGTGTTGTGTCTGGTGGGCAACTGCCCAACGGTTGATGTCGGGATGTTGTATATATGCTAGTCGCGCGGTAAATTCTGAAAGCGCGATGCAGGATTTGTGACGTGTCAGGTCTTTGATGCCTTGTTCGCATGTGGCGTTGTTGATACCGCCACAGTAACAATGTAGCTTATTATTTTTATTTATTTTTCAGAATTTTCCTTATTAGACTTCTCCGCACCTATTGAGATGTGGAACTATTTGGTGGAGAACAACAAAGCCATGATCTTAATCCGCTGGATCAATGTACAGACATCAGAAGTAGTTCGTGATATGAACGCGCGCTACATCTTCTTCAACAACGACGGATTCGTGAAGAAACTCCTCAATGTCGACACCAAGGGTTTTGATACGCATGTTTTAGAAAACTTAGACGAAATATTTCGTAAATGGTCAGTTACCAACGAAATGATCGAAAATGTTGCTAAAAGCAACTGTTTTGCTTACACCAAATTATGC
This sequence comes from Dryobota labecula, assembly GCA_947523025.1. Taxonomy (NCBI): domain Eukaryota; kingdom Metazoa; phylum Arthropoda; class Insecta; order Lepidoptera; family Noctuidae; genus Dryobota; species Dryobota labecula. Next base: position 10,907,174 of record OX383292.1, read on the forward strand.
ATTTACGACACACTATCCTCATACGGTATAGTAAATGAGAGTGAGCGAAACAACTTGTATCTCATTTTGTCGAGATTGTCACGAACGCAGAACTTGAAACTCATTGACGACATATTTACTGAATCGTGTTCCACTATCAGTCGACAGCACTTCTACGTGGAGCTTGCCAAGTATTGCGTCAAACACAAGTTATATAAAGTGCTGACGTTATGTGTAGAGGGCAACATATTAGATACTGACTTATCTGACGTGGAAAAGGAGGCGAAAGACTGCATAGAACTGTGGTTGTTATTCAAGAGCATTGAACAAACTTCTGACAGACAAAGCCATGTGCTCCCGGTATACAACACTTGTGTACAAATTGCTAACGAAAATATCGACGACTATGTCTCTTCTAATCCCCATTTAGTTCTAGGAATGATTCTTCTCGAGGATGCTAAAAAGTTATTCGATATTTTCTCCAAAGAGGACTTTTTACAGTTCAAAGACTTTAAATTGCCAAATAAGATATACAAAGACAAGCTTCCACATTTGTATAACGTTTATAAGAAATATACAGATGCAAATCAGACGTACGATTCTAAAGATGTGAACGTATATCAGTTGCTGTCTGGTTACCGTGGTTTAGACGTGTCCAAAATATTTGAATTCCAACTGATCAATCAGAGCACCAACAACTTACTGTCTGACAAGCCAGACAGGCGCAGCCTGGGCAGTCTGTTGTCAAGCGACGTAGATATTAAAGCTGCCAGTATAAAAGCTTTATCCCAAAGAGCTATGGAGATGCCAGATTTCGCGGATGAGAAACTTATGAAAAAATATGGCTATGTTGCCAAGTTGAATCATGTATACTATTTGAAACAGTACCGCCCTTGTAACGCAAGTCAAGCGTTCGTATCGCAGCAGTATCAGACATACAATCGTTTACACGACAAAAGTGTGAAGAGCGCATGCTGTGAGGCCCATGCTTTAGCTTTGCAGAACTGGTTCGACGGCGCTATGACCGCCTGCACGGTGTCTTTCATAGCAATGATAGGTTGTAATCCTACCAGATGCAGAGTACATATTTCTGCAGCTAAAATGATAAAGAATCACTTGATGGAATACAGAGGGTTTTCTGAAGAAAAAGCGAATAAGACGGTTAACGAATACATGTCGAAACTGATCCAGAGTAATGACGAAGCTGCTAGAGAGATGTTGCGGTTCATGGAGGAAATCACTTTAAGCAGATTAGCAGACAGACAGAAGTTGGACGGTAATGTCGATATGTCAGTGGTACTGTACGAATCTCAGACGATGGTCAAGTTTGCAATATTGCACAACTTACCATTACCAGAGCTGCAGTTACGGGAGTTTGTGAAGACTAACTCCTGGTTTAACTTCCTTCTTTTCGGCGACGTGTTCCGCTACCCGCTCAGCCAGATGCTGCAGTTATCTCAGGAGTTTGAAAGGAGGTCGTATGCCGAACATTTGAAACACATAATGCTGCATCGAACTGTAGACGAGGGTGTCGAAAAAGATAATAAGGTTACCACCACTAATGGACAAAGAAGAGTTTCGAGAATGAATTCGGCGGAAATTGTAAGTTAACTTTTATACTATTTTCCTAAAATTCTGTTCATAAAATAGATTAATTTCCAAAATACGGTGCAGTAACTGAAGCAGTTAAGACCACTAAGAGTGTGAGGAGTTGTATCGAACGCACCCCAAGCTCGCACCATTGGGCTGTTGTTATGTGTGGCACGTCTTATGTCCTGGACACTCCGTAAAAAGACGTTTTAAACTACATCGACTATCGCTCAACGAATGTTATACCATGTAGGTTTCTGTCGTCATACAGACTTGCAGTCCGACACAGACCAGTAGTTTCCGAGTTCCCTTCAAGCGCATACATAGGCTGTGAGCTGTGGGAGGTAGCGGCGGCGTGTCACGGCCCGGAGGACCCTCCAGCGGCCTCCACCTATTTTCACTTATCGAATTTCGCATTGCACTTCCCAAAACTATCCAAATTCTAATCTCTTGAAACTTATGTCATTCCATATAGGGTTCTGTTCTCATACAGACTCCCAGTCCGACACAGGGCGGCAGTTTCGAGTTCCCTTCGAGCGCGTATATGGGCCGCGAACTGTGGGAAGTTGCGGCCGCGTGTCACGGCCCGGAGGACCCGCCGGCGGCCTTGCTGAGGGCGGCCGATATCTGCAGGGAACCCTTGCTCGTACTTATCGCTAGCTGTTATGAGGTTTGTAGCTATTTTAAAACTTTAATAAACATAACATAACGCCTGATTTTCCCGAAAGGTTAAGCAGAGGTGTACATACATACATACATAGTTCACCCACATTTCGTCAGCTTTGATTAAGTCCCTTAAGGGACTTACTTATTACATAATAGGAGGCGAGCTTATTGCCATAAATCGTTCACAAATCCAGACTGGGGCTGTTACTGCGATGTTCCGAAAGAAAATCACATTGAAATGTAATAAAATAGGTTTTATTATGTGATTTGCATCCTGGATTTTTTATGACGTCATTTGTGAACACGGCAGATTATTTTTGGCGAATGAAATCAGTTCTATAGTTTCTACCTACCGCCATGGGAATAAAGCGTGAGTTTATGTTGATGTTTGAAATCAGTTTATTAGTAAAAAATGTGCTACACAAAAGTTCTGATCTGAACATAGAACTGACTATGTAGGAATCCTTTATTATTACCACTAGCTTCTGTTCACGACTTTATTCACGTGTCTTTAGCCTTAGTAACTCCTTATATCACCAGGTATTTGCCAGTGAAAGTCCCGTCAAAATCGGTCCAGCCGTTTCGGAGATTAGCCGGAGTAAACAGACAGACAAAAATAAAAAAAATAGTTTTGTTGTTTTATGTACCATATACAGATACACTTTCATATGCAATTAGTAAAAAGCTGTTATTTTGAGATTACAAACAGACACTTCAATTGTATTTATTTGTATAGATTAATGAACTCGACCTATCTAAGGGCCAGTTGTTTCAAACGGTTGGTTAACGTAACAGACGTACGAAAAATAATAACGATTACATATGATGTTTAACGTTCGTTAAAGTTCAAATGTAAAAGAATAAAATGATGTAAACCAGTGGGTATGACACCGGTTACTGTAATCGTCATTTTTTAACGAACGTTAAGGGCGTAATTTTGTGAAACAACGCTTTTTTCTGGCGATAGTTAGCGCCATTTATGACATATACGCGTGCGTTAAGTGGACGTGAAACAACCCGCCCTTAGACTGCCAGCTGACAATAAAGGTCGTAGCACATTTATCAAATCGGAAAGGGATCGTAACCGTATCGCCTTTCGCGTCGCCGTCAAACAGTCGTCAACCTTACGTAAGCACGTAACCAAAGCGGATCAGAAGCTCCGATACGTCGACTCGGCTACGGCTAGGCGACGCCGCGCTTACGGCTCGCCGACCACTGATTGACGGCTAGTCAGTCATTGATTCTATGTCACACCTCTTGTATGGGGACGATCCAGTGTGCGCGGGAGGGGCGTGGACGAAGAGATGTAAGCTAGGGTACGGAGAGCCGTAAGCTAGGCTACGGAGAACCGTAAGCGCGGGAACTGCAAGTCGACCACGCACCGCACCGCGGTTGTGAGCTTGTCCCGAGGCGAGGCGATTACGTTACGATTTCGATTAGTGTGGGTTGCAGTAGGGAGTTTCATACAAATAATACTGAACGGCTCGAGTTGATACGGTGACGATCCCTTTCCGATTTGATACGTGTGCTACGACCTTTAACCTCTTTCAATTCTTACCCTTTTTAAATTCAATTCTCCTTTCTAGCCAAACGCCATAGACGTGCTATGGCCTGAATGGATCCTATCCTCCTTGTCTCCAAGCGCTCGATCTCAAGGAGTGCTGCAACAGCTGATGACGCAGCAGCATATAGCCTCGGAGCAGTTCCAGAAAGTCGCAGAGCTGTGTTTGTTAGAGGGCTATGTGACCACGCTGCATGAAGCTATGATGATATTTTTACCGGTGAGTTCTGGATATACTGTAATTTGAAATGAAAATCGCGACTTCCACTCGTTTGCAAAGACGCCTTTCTATAGAAAACATGATAAGCATAGTTAAGCGTAGTAGTAATCTGCAAATCACAATAAGTAGTATTTGATTAGAAAAAATATATTCATCATCATCATCATTTCAGCCGAAAGACGTCCACTGTTGGACATAGGCCTCCCCCAAAACGGGGGGAAGTTGGCCAAAATCGCCACGCTTAGCAGGCGGGTTGGCGATCGCAGTATAATGTTTAAAATGCATAGAGAACGCTGCTGCCCATTCTCTAGTAAGTCCCTTAGTCGCCTTTTACGACACCCACGGGTGGAAATGGGGTGGTGCTATTCTTTACGTCCGGCACCACACGGTACCGGCTCCACACGGTGAGTTCTGGATATACTGTAATTTGAAATGAAAATCGCGACTTCCACTCGTTTGCAAAGACGCCTTTCTATAGAAAACATGATAAGCATAGTTAAGCGTAGTAGTAATCTGCAAATCACAATAAGTAGTATTTGATTAGAAAAAATATATTCATCATCATCATCATTTCAGCCGAAAGACGTCCACTGTTGGACATAGGCCTCCCCCAAAACGGGGGGAAGTTGGCCAAAATCGCCACGCTTAGCAGGCGGGTTGGCGATCGCAGTATAATGTTTAAAATGCATAGAGAACGCTGCTGCCCATTCTCTAGTAAGTCCCTTAGTCGCCTTTTACGACACCCACGGGTGGAAATGGGGTGGTGCTATTCTTTACGTCCGGCACCACACGGTACCGGCTCCACACGGTGAGTTCTGGATATACTGTAATTCTAAATGAAAATCGCGATTTCCACTCATTTGCAAAGACGCCTTTCTATAGAAAACATGATAAGCATAGTTAAGCGTAGTACGAGTAGTAATCTGCAAATCACAATAAGTCGTATTTGATTAGAAAAATTATATTCACAACAATCTAATTAATAAACGCGAAGTAAAGTACGTAAGTAACTACCAGTATTAACTTCATATTATCCATAAATTTTTAGAGGTTTAAAATTTGACATTACTAGGCGTTTATTAAGGGGGCTAGACCGACAACAGAATCACAGTTAGTGGATTATATTCTCGTCTTTAAAAAACAAATAGTTTTCTTGGCTGCTCCTTTAACTGTTACTGTGCGTAGATCAAAATCAATCCCAATCAACTCAATCAATCAATTCAATAAATCAATCAATCACTCAATTCAATCAATCAATCACTCAATTCAATCAATCAATCAATTCAATCAATCAATCAATCAATTTTTCTTTCTACTTTTTTCATCTTAAAATAGAAAAAAATAAAATTTAATATATCTCATGTAAGTGAATTCAGGGTTGTATCCTGGGTAAAAAAAAAAGAAAATCAGTTTAGTCCGTCCATCAGATAATAAAAAAATATTAGACACGTACTTATACCCAAAGTCACAAATTCAGATAATTTTTGTAAACAAAGGGGATAACATATCAAAAAAATATCTTCGTAATGGTAATTCACATGAAATGGCGAAAAAAAGGTTCGATTTTCTTTTAAGTACAAAATTTAAGAAATAATAATTAAAAAATAATCATACCGTAATTATTTTTATAAATTTTCGGTTTTAAACAAAGTTATTAAAAAAAGATTTTCTGGTATAAAATATTTTATGATACTGGTAACAATGCAGGAGGTCCAAACATCTTCACATTTTTTCCATCTTCAACAACACTACTATTACAACTCTCATTCATAGATTCATATTGTATGTAACATATCTAGCCACATTTTGGATGAAAACTGTTTCGAGTGGAAATTGATTTTGGGAGGCCTACATCTAGCAGTGGACTTAAAAGGGCTGATTATGACGATCATAGGCAGTGTCTCCGACACACTACCTAGAACATTATTTGGCAATGGTATTTTGTTTGCATAGTTCCTATAATTAATTCACTTTAATTTCATAGATAAATATTTATAAAAAATAATATGATAAAATGTTTTGCACCACTGTCCTGTCATTTTGACAGTGACATTTCTTGACATTACTTTGTTTACATAAATTATCTGAATTAGAGACTTTGGGTATAGATAAAACACATTAAACTTGGGGAGTGGGGGCTCGGTACGTCACGTTCGTTCGTAAGTTTAAAATCTAGCGAGTAGTGACGTCATGCCACATTTGAACTCAATGTATCGCCGTAATGTTTTGATTACATAAAAAAAAATACGTGTCCAATATTCTTCAATAATCTACATGACAGACAAAAAAAAAATTTTTAGTCATCATCCTTATTATAACTCTTATGGGAAATAAAGATATCTCAAACCTCCACCTTTGTGTTTTCAGAGAAGTTTCAAGTTTGTAGAGGTTTTAGAGCGGTCGTTTTAAAGAAAGCCATTAATTATACCACCAAAATATTATACTTTCCAGGAGAGTCCCCTAACCTCATTCACATCGTTCCTCCACCGTTGTATTCGCCACCACAACTTCGACTCAGAAACCACGAAACTCCTCACGAGTTTCCTGCAACATGCACAGCGTAAATACAGTGTTGGCGCTAGTAGCGCTCCCTGGCAACTGTCCAAGGAGGCCCTGCAAAGAGTCTCCGTGTCTCTGGTCAAGATTGCTTTGAGCCATAACTTTGATAGCGCTTATCATCAGAGGGAGTTCCTCAAGTGTCTGGCTGTTAATCAGTTCGAAAAGGGATTCACAGGTATTAACTTTTTAGTGCTTTTTCTGTTTGTCAAAACATAAAGGGAAAGAAGAGTGGGGTGATAAATGTTTTTTGCGTTCCAGTGTCGTCGCCAAACTTTTCAACGCTGTACGAAATTCTCAAAATATCTATGGAGACATCTTTAGCTGTGAATATATCCAAAATGCTTCAAGACGATTCTCAGCATTATTTGGAAGAATGTGTCGCAATGTATACGGCTAGTAGGAACTATGACGTAGCTCTGAAAATCGCGAAGCTTTCTGGGGTACCAGTCAATGGGATTTTGATAGCAGAATGGACGCATAAGTACGAGACTCTTCTAGCAAGAGACGACGTTCTTGGTGATAAAGCTATTATTCTCTTCATAGCGGAGTGTAGTGAAGCTTTTAAAAAGGCAGCAGTGACGTTTAAAGACGCTACAGAATTCCTTATATCCCACGTTAACAACATCTCAGATACTACACAAAAGTTCTACTCCTACAGAATCATAATGAGCTGGTTCGAAGAGAATTTAGAATATGGAAGAAGACGCGAGGAGATCGAACACCTAATGTGGGCCGCGTACTTCAAAAGCGAATCACAGAACAGCATATTCCTCAACAGTTATCAGAGCACTATGCATTTTATCATCAACGGACAGAAAGACGCGAATATTTCGAAGAAGATTGGTATGGCAAACGCAGAGAAACCATTTTCTATGAAGCTGGATGAGATAGAAATTGAATCGGATGTTAGTAACATAGAAAACGTGGTATTACTCGAAGAGCCTGAAGCCATTGACAGTTGGAGACGTGTAATGAACCATTTACTAGAGTTAAAGCTTCTTGTTGATGCATTTCGGTTATCAGCTTTATTTAAGAGTCCGCCGGAGTTTAGATACCGGCCACCTGCGTGTCCCGTGCAAATAGTGAGGACTTGTTTGAAGCTGGCGGAAGGGTTGTGCTCGCCGTACGAACTGCCGCAAGAGTTGAGACTCGTGATAGCATCGCCTGTACTGCAAAATAAATTGTCAAGTAAGTTAAATTTTTTGTTTAGCCTATACTGCCGAATGCTGGGCAAAGGCCTCGTTTAAGTCCTTCAATGAAATCTTTTCCCGCGCCAAGTAAGTTATTAGAATCTAATTTTGAAGACTGGTTTTTTTTTTTTCGTTGACTTTTTGATTGCAAGCTCTATTGCTGAGCGATCCCGGGTTCTGTTATTCAGTTTTCCTCATCAGAAATTTAGCTAACTTAGCTCTGGGCGGAGCGGGATGTCAGACTTTTACTGATTAAAACCCACCCGTGTTCCTTCAGTTGCCTGTGTGCCAGCGCCACGGTTTCCTTTTCGGACAAACCCGCAACCCTGGCAGGCACCGGTCCTAGCGGACCCCGTAAGTGCGTGCTGACATCTCTTTGAGGCGCGCGTAGAACACAACGCGCCGTCGACCCGGGCCTGGTCAGTAGCAGCCCTGGGCCTGGATTTGTGCTCAATTTATGGCAATAGGCGTGAGCCTACACGCCTATTGCCATAAATTGAGCCACCACATTTTGCCAGAAATGCGGTTGTATTAAACATTTCTGCTTAGCCCTTCAGAGAATAAAAGCGTGATGTTGTTTTTTTTTTCGTTTGTGAATGAGACTTTCTTTCAATGGTCACTTTGTAGCAGATTTTTATCATGCCTATTTTCAGTATCAGGTATATCGGACGCGAGTTTCGAGGAGCTGGTGGTGATCCAGGAGAAACAAGAGAATGTGCCGGAGAGCGCTCATTTGGCGGCGCGCGAGGAAGCGGACCGGTTGTCTGCACTCGACGCTCTGGCTGTCAGGAGTGGACTCACGCTTGCTAAGCAGGTAATTTCACCTTCTGTAACCAAAATCTTCTCTTCTTCTATACATATTGTAAATTCTGATGTCGTTTTCACCATCATTTAGAGAATTTATGCCAAAAGATTTATGTGCATAATACATTATATTCAACTTACATTATATGAAAGAAAAGGGAATTAATTGACCTTTGATAGGGTAGAATGGAAGAATAAAACGTGTTGCGCCGACCCAGGCAGTAGTTCCCTATTTAATGGTCTGGATTTGTTTTTGTTAAAGAATGACTGCACTATGTGTTACTGCATAATGCTGTTAATCATATTGGCATCAAATATTGGGTCCAAATCTACTATCAGTTGCTTGTCTCTTTTTCATGACATTACAATGGCTGCCACTTTCGTTTGGTCCCATGTGGTCCGATTATGGGAACCTTTACCTTATTCTTCCACTTATTTCATAATCTCTATATACTTCAAAGTAGGTGGTTATAATATACTACATTTTCCCAGGTTGCCAGCTACTTCCGCATAGCGCTACAAATTGGGTGGGACTACACATCCGTGTTGAAATATCAGAACCGCGCCGTTGACTTTATCAACTTAGTGAGTGGACGAGCGAGGATGTCTCTCGCCAATCTTGTGTTCAAGACATTCAATATACCTTCCAAACAGGTACGTTTACCATAAGATAGTTAAAAGTCGCCAATAATAATATGTACGACTGTCTATCGACGACGTCCATTGAGCAGACCAACGCCGACTTGACTTCTTCTTTTCGTTTCGACGGTACTATGAGGGACATCCGATTCGGACCACCATAAGGACTATTCTGCTAACAGCGCTCGGCCGCTACTGCCGAGCACCTTGTTTTTGTAAATGAAAAAAAAAAGACCGTAAAAAGCCTGCCGTGGTGGTCAGACATCTGTGATCATTGTAACAAAGCCTGAGAAATTTAATTAAACAATAGTTTTTTTAATTGGTCGTCTTAAAAAGGGGCGGTAAACAGATGTGAACATCCATGAGCACGGGAATTTGTTTTGAAAGTGTGTCAATTCGGATGTCCCTCATAGTACATCTATGTTTCCTATATTTTTTGGGCTCAATAGGTGGCCACATTTATTGCGTCGTCAGAAGCGTTGTACAGATCGTCAATGGTGCAGGTGAAAGAACATTTGGGACACTAGCAGACGGCATAGTCTGTTCAGGACAACTGCACTCGCACTGGATGTTGGATGAATCGGAATTAGCCAAATTCTTCAGTGCTTTCCAAATAAGCCGCTGCAGTTTGCTAGTTTGCTAACAGCGCTCGGCCGCTACTGCCGAGCACCTTGTTTTTGTAAATGAAAAAAAAAAGACCGTAAAAAGCCAGCCGTGGTGGTCAGACATCTGTGATCATTGTAACAAAGCCTGAGAAATTTAATTAAACAATAGTTTTTTTAATTGGTCGTCTTAAAAAGGGGCGGTAAACAGATGTGAACATCCATGAGCACGGGAATTTGTTTTGAAAGTGTGTCAATTCGGATGTCCCTCATAGTACATCTATGTTTCCTATATTTTTTGGGCTCAATAGGTGGCCACATTTATTGCGTCGTCAGAAGCGTTGTACAGATCGTCAATGGTGCAGGTGAAAGAACATTTGGGACACTAGCAGACGGCATAGTCTGTTCAGGACAACTGCACTCGCACTGGATGTTGGATGAATCGGAATTAGCCAAATTCTTCAGTGCTTTCCAAAGTTCGCGACCAGGAGGCAGGTGTTCTTGTGGCTTTTTTTTTTCTTTTTGAGGTGATGGATACCTTCCTTCCCACAATTTACTTCGCTTTTTAGGTGACCTATCTTGGATTGCCTGTCTGGAGCGTAAGAGAAGCTCTTGCGACTTTTTAGTCTACCCCCTAGTAGCATTTTTTGTCGGCATTTAACTAAATGTCAACAAAAAATGCTACTAGGGCCGGGAGTACTCGTATAGTCGTAGAGGGGATATCGAGAATCGGATTCTTGGTTCTTGACTAACAATAGTTTTAAAACGGACATATAAAATACACATACACATATAAATATACTGTGTGTCATACAACTTAAGAGCCATTTTACGTTTTCGCGCGAATATCTAAGATTTTAGTCGCCTAATTTACCATCTTAGTTAATTCTCTGGTATTGGTGAATATATGTAAATAATAGATGATTCTTTCGTATTGACACTTCATGTAACACATTTACAAAAACTTATTTGTGTACTTTGTAGTTATTAATCTCCCAGAACTAGTTTACTGAAAAATCAGCGCAGAGGCAATTTCAGACTCCTATTTCTATAATTAATATTTATAAATTTGACTGAAAAAAATACACAAAGCATCAGACATATAGTTTTGTCGACAAATGACGTACTAGAATTTCGATTATTAATAACATTAATAGGTAAAAAAAATAAAGACTTAGGACAATTTTTACGATTTATTCGCAATTATATTGCGATTTTTTTGTTTGAATAAAGCGTAATTACATTTTAAAAATCATCTCAAAATGAACTATGTTCTTTAACAAATCGAATTCTCAAGTTTGATTAAAATCCCTTCATTTAATTAGCCACAATATCCTTTTTTTAAACACTCTAAAAAAGAATAAATTGCGATGCACAAGTGGGCACCGTTTAGTACAGCGCGAGCGCCCATCGAGGAAGGACCTGTGCTACTTTTTCCCGCATCTCAATTGTCGAGTGCTCATATCGTAACCATGATATTATACTACGACCACAACATTTTGATGCTTCCCAAATTGACTCGTTTTTACGAAGATTGCGTATTGCCGGAAATTATAGACCCTAGAAAAGCAAGATCAATGCCTTTACGACAAATATTTATTTAACGTAAGTGATAGTCATTGGTGCCGATTCTCTTGTCACAAAATTCTCTAAACTAGACTAAAAATCACCAAAATTTAGTTTATTCCTGTCAAACGACCATTTCCTATTCTGAAATTGACTAAAGTGACACAACTTAACTATATTTTAGTTTGACAGCTCTAAGATAGTACTGAGTTTTTAAATTTAGTGAAAATGGCAATTTTGCTATTCTGAATTTGACGTTTTTAAACTAAAATTTAGATTTTCTAACTAAATCTGACTATTTTTAATCGCGATTAAAAAGGTGTGGAATAAAATTAGTTTTCATGAACTAAAATTCACACCAATCACCTCGACTTCTGGTGCAAAACCAGTACTGTATATAAGGTGTATCTATTCATACACGAAATATTTTAAGAGAAACATCTTTATGTCGTAAAAAAGCGAAAAAATCCTTTATTTACATATTCTATGAATGACCCGCCTCGACGTGGTGACGCCGAACGGTGCGGTGGGGTGGCGGCACGAGCGCGGTGAATTTTGATAATTAATCATCTTATCAAGTAATTTTAAATTATGTAATTTTTTAAATAATATACTCGGAATAAAAAAGAAAATCATTTCCATGGCTTCTTTACCACTTATAGATGTATCACTTAAAATATTTCGTGTTTATCCCTATATATTTTTTTCTTTTGCTTATATCTCCAAAATGGTGTGTCCTATCGCAAAAATAATGAAAATTTCGACCCCCTTTTAGAAACCCTTAAACCACTATTACGCTACATGTAGGTAATCTTTTTTTAATTTTCCACACAAAAAGTGAAAAATTCCATTAAAAAACACGTCGCGGCTGCCTCCCATGTGCGCCTCCGGCTCTAAAATAAATCATAGGCAAACAAGTACAACGTTGCGAAGCCAAAAAAAAAAAATACCACGTGGAGTCACGATTGTCAAATTCGATTTAGTTGTGTCAAACTTATTTTTAAATTTAGAGAATTTTGTTTGCAGAATAGCTTTAAGATTCTCATAGCCAAAAGTAAGGAATTTTAGTGATAGTTTAGTTAGTTTAGTTCGGTGTACAAGAGAATCGGCACCATTATTACTTGACATTATTGTCAAATAATAATGACCAACACTTATATTTTGTACGATGTGATTGTTTTCCTGTTCATTTTTATTATATACTTTCAAAACATATATTTGTATTTTTTTATTAGTCTAGAAAGCTTTAGTAGACTGAATAAATAAAATAACTTTTTTAATCAATCTCTAAATACCGCATTATTATTATAATGGCTCAAGATTATTTAGTCCGTCTCGACACTCGCGTTACACTGCTTAAATTGTGTATGTGTGGATAGTTACGCTCACATACACAGCGCTGCCGTCTTTTACCTAAACTCGAGCGTTAAAATTTTGTGAAATGGCTCTTAAAGTCTGTTATTCTAAGCTCTACTGTGAGGCGAGTCGGTGATGGCCTGATGAATGCTCGATGATCATTATTTCTTACTTATTTAATTTTTCAGGTCGCCGAATACCTCTGCAAAGAAATTGTAGCAGCTATAATATCCCCCCATCTAGTGAAAACCTCAGCATTTAGACAAAAAGAGCACTTCCAATACACTCTGTGGGGCTACGCGCTCAACGCAGACATCGAAATGTTCCTCAACATGCGACCGGACGCCTGCAGCCATATTGGCAAATTAATCTTAGATCACCTAATGGCCTTCCAAAAAATATACAAATGTACTGGGACTTCTAAATTACCAGATAATTTGTTAGACGATAGTTGTCTGGATGTTGAAAATTTGATAGACGAAGAGTACCAAAACGTAGAAGGTGATGAAGCCGAAACAGTCTTAACTGAAGAAGGAACTATATTATCAGCTGAGACTGAGTCAGTATATTCAGTGTCGACTGTTTACACAGTCTACAGTAACAAGATGTCGAGAGATTGCAGAAGGAATTTGTTCGATGTGATTAATAAGAATAATGTGCATATTCGTTATGAAGTCAAGTCGAATATCAGGAAGATAACTAAAGGAGCGAAGTTGTCTACGAAACAGGTAAATATGCTAATTTAAAGTAGTTAAGCAATTTTGAACCGAAACTTGTTTTTTTTTAATGTAAACGTCCCTCATCTGGTATTGTTTTGCGCTTTTCAGTTAGTATTTTATCGCTACGCTAACTCTAGTGTTTAAAAGTTTGATAATATCCGTAAAAGCCAGTTGTTCGATTCACTAGTGCAATATTGAGTATTTTTCCTATTGAATATAAAGATTTCTCTGTTTATTTGGTCTCTTTAAATAATGGCTTTTCTTCTGAAATCTGTTACGCTGATGTTTTTTTTTAAATCATTTTCAGGTAAACATAATCTGCCTAGAGCTTCTCGTAGTAGCACACGAGTGTTTCGCGTGCGCGTGCGACACGGAGGGCGTGGCCACGACGCTGCGGTCTGCGCAGGCGCTGGCGGCGCGACTGCTGGCGGCGCGCTCGTGGAGACTCATGGTGCGACTGCTTACGGGGCTCGCGCGGTATACTGAGTGTGCTTATGTGTTTCAGGTAAGTGAGATTTACATGGCTAGCTCGAAACTCAAAAATGTATTTCAATTAAACCAATTACAGGCACTTATGGACTGTCAAGGAGTCGGTCAGTTAGAAAGATGAAGCTAGTTGCCCATTCCAAAGCGAAGTAGGTTCTTATGGAGAAGAACGGGCTAGACTATAGTTTGACCGATACCGCTATACCGCGCCTTAGGTATGTGCGTGGCTCACAGGGGGCAGTGCAGGCCGCTCATTCGTCAATGCTCACGGCCCCCCGCCCCCCGTGTGCCGCGAATTTCTAAGGCTGCATTCCAAATTGCACTGTAATCGATATGAGCGTGCTTATACCCGTACCAAATCGGCGTGAGCGCGATAACGATGTCCCGTGAATCGTCATAGATGACGTCATGACATGCGCCGTCTTGCGATAACGCCGACCATATCCTTTAGTAATATCACCGTGAGCGCTGTCAAGGAGCTCTCAGCTGTCATAATCGTGATATTCTAATTCGGAACGCAAATTATTGATGTGAGTGCTATGAGCGATTACGGCTTAAATCGGAATGTAGCCTAAGGCGCGGTGCAGCGGTATTTATTTATTTATTTATTTAAACTTCATGTACAATAGTGGTACATAGGCGGACTTAATGCCACAAGGCATTCTCTACCAGTCAGTCAGTCGGTATCGGTCGAACTATAATACATACATTGTAGCTCAAACTGAAAGTTGCAACTTCGCAGTAGCTTAAATGGACTTAAATTAGCTTGACACAATAATTGTCATCGTTCATATGAACCAGAAAAATAAAACAGAAAGAGAGGCGGAGGACTATGAATGAGTAAAAAAAAAAAATATGTCGCTACTGACTAAAGTGGATGTTAGTGTCCTTTGCAACCCTCTCATAGTTCATGCAATATAAACTACAGCCTTGGTAGACTCTTCTATTAACAGCTGTATTTACAAGCAGAAATAGATATTTGTAAATATGTGAGTACCATGTATCTATCGCATAATTAATTTGTCTGTCATTACTTCACTTTTCTTCATTATTTTTACCTATTGTGGTATTGTAATTTTAGTCTAGGTATATTGTCTTCACATATAATGATTAATTAATGTATGCAAGATATTGTTAACATTTTAAAAGAGTAAGTTTCTTGCCCATTCTTCTCCATACTTAACTACCTTTTGGAAGGGGCAACTAGAATCAATTAATTCTTTTTGTAATTTTTGACGTTCAAAAGTGTCTTTTATGTGCCTATTTGAAATAAATGATTTGACTTTGACTTAGACTAAGTTTTTTTTTAGCAAGCGACCCGATTGTTGGCACAAACAGGCATGATCCTTTGGCTGTCTGGCTCAGTTTCCAAAACAATCATAGAATGTAGTGACCACTTACCATCAGTTGGACCGTTGTTTGCCACCCATTAACATAAAACAATACAGTCGTTACAGGTAGTTAGAAGCCCGAAAGTCTGACAATCAGGCTTGCCAAGGAACGTTATCGTTTTACCTAGTAACTGGGTTGAGGAGGTCACATACCTATTGACATAAAATATATTTATAGGCCTTACGCGACAACCATCAGTTCGAATTCCTCCTGGGCCAGTTCGACTACATGCTAGGCCAACAAGGGGACAAGATAGCCGAGTTCAAGCAAGGCCTCCTCGACTTCCTCAAGAATCATTGTCCAGGGGATACGGATACGTACATAATGGTTGCGTTGCATTTCAACATGTATACTGAAGCCGCCAATGTGAAGAAAAAACAGGCGCTGAATCTCATCGATGATTTGGAGAAAATGGCTTTGGATGCTGCGAAGGTATGTTAATGTTAAGCAGAATGATCTGTTTTTTGCATCACTTAAAGCGAAGACGATACAAGGAAAGGGTTCCGCCTTTGCTTTGAAAGTAAATTGAATAATTCTGGGATGTTTCCTAAAAAATCACTGGATTCGGACCTCAAGATAGGTCTACACGTACCTTTAAGTTGACTGTAATTTCCTCATCTTTAGTTAATTAAAAGTGAAAAGTCGAGGCATTTTTAACAACTAAAGGCGCTTCATCACCGAGGGAGCATTCATCGTCTATAATGTAACAGTTCAGATTCAAGCATTACATCGGTGAGTGAGGAGAACCGAGCATTACATTGTGTGCAACCTGTAATGATACAGTTTGTAACATTACGATAGTAAATGGGAGCACCCGTGATACAATTTGTTACATTAAGCGCATTAATGTAACAAATTGTATCACGGGTGCTCCCATTTACTATCGTACGGTCAGCTGCAGAGAAATCTCACCCCCTAGCAGTGTATTTCTTCATTGCTAGGGGGTGAGATTTCTCTGCAGCTGACTGTACCACTTGAAATGACCGTGCCGCGGCTCAGGCTCACTGACCTAGACAGCAGCGAATGCTCGTCAGTCAGTGAGGCAATATTTTAAAGTAATACGCACAATCTAATCTTGGATTATGACATTGCAGGCGAATGTTCCCGGTGAAGGAGCGCCTTATGCTGCCAAATCTTTATGAAGCTTTTAGATGCACAACTTTACACGGATTTAGTTTTTAAGGGTTCCGTACCTCAAAAGGAAATAACGGAACCCTTATAGAATCACTCGTGAGTTTGTCTGTCTGTCCGTCCGTCTTTCACAGCCAATTTGCTCCGAATCTACTTGGACCGATTAAGTTGAAATTTGGTACATATATTTATTTATTTATAATAAGCACACCAACAGTACAGTCACTTACAATTCAAATAAAAATAACATCTTAAATTGTCGTTTTAGTAACCATGCAAATAACAGGTATGCATGACATAACTAACTAACTCAGCGCTGTTGACGATAGGTTCGTCCGAAGTCACAGCATTTTGCTGAGCAACGACCTATTCTTGCACAGATGCGACGCATAGCTTTATCTTTGTTGGGGTTATCTAGTCGTTGACGGATACCCCAGTAGTTGTTATAGTTAGGTAGTTAGTTAGTCCACACCAAACCACTGTTAAGGTTAAAATAGTTTATTTATGGAAATAGTTAAAAGTTATGTTTGTTTTGTTATCTGAGCCGCACTTATTGTTAGGTATGTTATTATTGATCGACCCGTACATTAGCGCGTGACGAAGTTTTAGTTACGACTGAATTTACGTTAATATTAATTAGGTACGCATAAACGACTAAACGTACTTTTGCTGTATGAGCATTATTGGCTCGTACAATCTTACTTGTAATTTGTTGTTTGTTGCAAAAGTAGATAATTTCCACTGCGTTAGGCATTCAGTTTTTGTTTTGTTTATTCGTTGTCATTTACCAGTGTTGCACAACGCAATAGATTACGCAGCATCTATTGTCTGTGGTCTTGGCCTGACATCAAGCAATGGACAACAGTCAAACTTTTTATTTTTATTGTTACATGTAATGTGCGTCTTGTTTGTGCAGAATAAACAATTTTTCCTTCTTTCCTTTCTTTCAACTATTGTGACCAAACACGGACGTGTCATACTTTTAAAAGTTATTTAAGAAAATTGATGAAAATTAACCCCTCCTTATCTCCGAAATTACTGAGACTAAAATTTTGAAAAAAAAAATACAGAAAATAGTCCTTTATTTATATAGATTACAGGAAAACCTATAAGAAGTGTATGATCTTAATATAACATGGTAAATCTCTCAATATGGTGCGTACAAACTTACATTTGCAGGTGGAATGTATGGGAGAACTTGTTTTTCAGCTAAAATGTTAAGTTTGTTCTTGGGATAAATTCATCCCAACTACGGAACCCTTCATTGTGCGTGGTCCGACACGCACTTGACCGTTTTTTTTTTTTTGCTTAATTGAATATGTCATCTTCTATTATATTAAATGTTATGCAAAGTAACGGCTGATTCCATATCTTATGGCATTTTCTCTTTACCAGGCTACAGGAAAAAAGCCGTTTCAACCACCGACATGGCTGCAAATACACGACAACGTGTCAACTAGATCCCTCTTAGACACAGCGTTGATACATTGTACGGACGCTGCCGAGTTATATCTTCAGGGCGGATGTACCGGCTTCGCGGGAGAAATGGCGGCGCTTGCGCAACAAATTGCGTTGCAAATATCACTGCTGAACGCTTCTCCCACGAGGCTTATATTGAATAGGAGTACCGAGCAAATGTATCGGCTTGTTAGTGAATATTTGAGGTGAGTTGGTTAGTTTATCTCTCTTTATTTTTGACGTGAATACGTCTTTAAATTTGCTTCCATAGTGAAAATTGATGATGACAAAATCGCGGGATACAGGTTGGTGTTGAAGCTTTGTATCTATGATCTACATCAAAAATTTAATTACACCACTCAATAGCTGAAGGATCAAATAAATCGTTTCAAAGAAAATATTACCCGTTGTGTACACGTATTCACGTAAATCACACGGCCGTGTGCACGACACAGCCACACACCGATTTTTTTCTCATGTTTTGTCTCCGTTGTTAAAATCTCTTGTATTCAGACGAATACAAGAACAAGAACATAAATACAAAGACTTGTATTTATGTTCACTAGATGCATAACTCGTGATTGCAATATCAGTAGTAAGTAGGCTAGAAAATTTTGTCTTACTACTGCCGCACTAACGAAACATTCAATAACTCGATTTGGCCGCTTCCGAGAATTGTATTTTTGATTATTGATTTTTTTATGAAGATTTAGTTATTGCATTCTTGCTTACTGAAAAACCGAGTTCCTGAAGGATCAATAAAAAGTTGCTTAGAGAGAGTTAATAGATTTCGATTCCGCTGACTCCAAATATATAAGTCAACGAATATATAACTCAAAATCGGCCAAAATGGAGTTATTGCATTCTTCGTTAGCGCGGCAGATATATTCCCAAAAACAATAGAATTGAATGTTTCCTCAAGGTTGACAAGACAATTGGCATTCACAGGCTCATTTTTAGCAGATCTATTATTTTTTGGCATAACTCTGGATCCTTTTATCGGGAACCTTTGGAAGGCGTACGAGGGGCTGAAGCTATTATTATTATTTTATTTACCAAACTCATGTCATATTCGTAGATGTTCTGCCTGATATCTCTTCGATCGTGTCGGATTGACGTCCCATCGGTCTATGAGAGTGAGGGAAAAGTGAGTGCACCTGTGTCTTTCAAACACTATAATATCTCCCGCGTAGATGGCTCCGTTGAGATTGGCCGCCGTGGCCGAAATTCCGTCTGGAGGACTATGTAGATGTTCTGAACTTTGATCCACCGGCGAATATGCCTTCTTAATTATATTGTGTAAACCATTCTTAACACTAACAACTCTCATTCCAGTTTCATGGAGGGCCTAGTTCTACTGGCTGGTCGCGGTGGCGAGGCGTGGCGTGAACTTGCGTACAGACGCACTCTGACCAACGACCAGGCGTATCTACGAGATATGGCCATGTACAGACCAGATGTTGCCCATGATTTTCTCAACAGGTATGTTTAAACATCTACCTCTATCCTGTTATAGCTCTAGGATAAAACTCCCGTTTATTTTAGTTCACTGCGATTTGGATAGGTCGGTCATCGTAAACCAAGCTTAAAATCGAGAAATGCCTATCGATTGGTTCTCCAGAGATCAATCTTATCTTAAAGAACGTTTCAAGTTCCTTCATGACACACATAATAGATATCTGAGGTCATCGGAAAGCTTGAGACTAGAGATGCCAATGCATTCCACTAGTTTTTATGACAAGTCTTTTACAGTTCAAGCAGTACGGTTATGGAATGCCTTGCCCGTCTCGATAAGGCGTGCTCAATCTTTGTCCACTTTTAAAATTTTGGTTAAAAATCACTTCCTCTCTCCTTAAACATCATCATTACTTAAAGTTCCGTGCTCTTGTATCATGTTTATTATTGTGTGTGTATATATATATATATATATATTTATATGGATAAGTATCTATATGCTTTGTGTATATGTATTTATTGTATATATGTAAGTGGTACACCACTAAATACCTGCAGTATTGTCTCTCCTTCTACTTTTTGATCCATCCAAAGGTAGTCTGTAAAAGATCGCTTTTAGCGATAAGACCTCCCATTGTGACACCCTATGTAACAGTTCTACATTTATATCTGTAATTTTTATGGTGTACATAATAAAGAGTATTCTATTCTATTCTAATCGTTGGTTTTTCCTGTTATTTTCATAAATTGTAGGTTCTGGTTTTTAAGTACATATAATATCTGCGTTGGTGCAAGTCTGCCTAGGTGCTGTTTTTTGGGCCACTTTGGATAAACCGTCATAGATTTACGACAGCTAAATTAAAATGTTGCAGATATAAGATGGAAAGGAACAAAACATCCGTATCCCAAGCAGCCATGACAGAGCTTCGCAATCTGTGCAGATGATACAAACTGAAATAATATACTTCGAGACAGGTAGATCTCAACTATTTGTAATGCTCATTCGTAACTAGAAACTAAGTTTCAATATTGTACCAAATATCATATTATCTTACTAAATTGCTTAAATGCGTATTTTAATCTGTTATTTTTCAATTTAAAGTTTATTGAAAAAAAAAGGTAATTTAAATCGATCACTGTGATAATTTTTTGACTCGACTGATGAATTAAGTGTATTTTTGTATATCGTGTTTAAAATATATAATAAATATTATTATGCTTAAATTTTGTTACTTTAATATAATTTAATAACTTTATAATATATCGTAGAATACCCACTAGGCTAAAAAAGAAATGTGTCATACAAGCAAGCTTAATATGAATTGGCAGAATTAAGTAATATTTTTCTTAATATGAATAAGGTGTACTAAAGATAAGTTCTCTTGAATTTAAATAGGCATCTAGCTATCAAGTTTATATTTATACTGTGGTATCCTGCTTCATTCTAAAGCCGCTGGTAGACTTGTAATGAGCATTCTAGCGCATGTTAAAATAAACAGGAGCGTTATAGGGTCAGCTCACACCGCGACGCGATGATATTGGAAGAGGCCAGTGATTTAGCGCTGCGCCGCGCGCCGCCGCGAGACGCATCGCAACGTCGTGAGGCGCATAGTAAAACCGTTGGCAACACGTCGCGTCGCGTCTCAGTGTGAGCTGACCCTTAGCGAGCATTCTAGCGAGCGTTCTAGCGAGCATTCTAGCGAGCGTTCTAGCGAGTATTGTAGCGAGCGTTTTAGCGAGCATTCTAGCGAGCATTCAAGTGACACGACAGTAAATTTCCTTCAAGCTTTTTGCCGAGCCGAGCAATTTTGACATTGTTCCGCCTCCACTTCCATTTTTAAGTCGAAACAGATTAGATTGCCACTATCTGCTATCTTTCTTTTATGTTTTTTTAATAAAGCCTTTAAGTACGATATAAATGTAGCACACGCGACCTTCAAGTCTGACGTCCTCGTGAAGAATACATTTTTAACGTGAATTTACTAGAGCGTTCGCTAGAATGATCGTGAAAATGTTCGTAGCGATGTTTGGCTCTGTTCGTTGTTCAGTTCGACAAAATTAAAAATGGCGAATGCTCAATGTTCTTTACAAGTGAATACTCAAGTCTATAAGCACCTTTAGACAAACTGAATGGTCAACGAGGGGTTTTTAATAAAACGATATCATACTTAAAATAGATTTTATTTATAAATTAAAACAAAACCCAACACAAGACATTGGCTATACTCTATTACATAAGATGAAAGAGATTATAAAGCCCTAATTTAGGGTACAAGTGAAAAGAACCTCAGTCCTTCTAATACTTGAACATACTCGCGATTCAGTACCAATTTGTGTAAACTATAAAAATACAAAGAATAGAAGAATTAAGTAACATAGCAACGGTACTGAATGCTAAAACAACATTATATACAAACATACTGAAGTAAATATTAAAATATTTATATCTACTAACAACTTGTCACATAGTGTTTGAGATTGTCGTATCGTAACATTACAATATATTTATTTATAGTATTAAATATTAACTATAAAAAAAAGTGGGCTACATTTGGAAAAGGTACTTTATAATTTTGATTTACTAATAATAATATCAGAGCTGCCTAACAATCCCTTGGTTCAAAAATCCTTAAAACGAACAAGAATAATTTCTCCGTTTTGAGGACTTTGCTCTACAAATCACAAAATTCCTATAATAATTTACACAAGTCCAAATTTAACAGACCACAACGTAAAATATAAATTCTTTTCTATATAAATATTTCCAATTTCACGACGTAGCCCAAACAAAAAATATCTTTAAAAATCACATCTTTAGCGACCATATTCACGTAACATCGATACTCCGGCGACGGACTGAGGACTACAGAATACAAATTGGAATGTAAATTATTCGAAGTAAATGCTTTATTTACAAAAAATATCACCTAAAAGTCGAGTATATTCTTATCAAGTCACAATAATTTTGTTCCCGAGGTTCAGGTATGTATGTACAAGAAATATTCAAAACAGTAGACTCTAAAATTTAATAAATAGGTCCCTACAACGATAGCATTAATTTGTAATGAGGCCTACTTATTTTAAACAACGGAGATGCATTTTCATAACTTTAAAAATACAGGAATATAAATAATATTATAGAACAGCAATCAATTGAATTGTGTTATTTTACATATCACAATTCAATTCATTTCACATTTGAATTGTCACATGACAATTCAATTGATTTTATGTACGATGATATCAAATGCAAAAATATGTATAAAATGAATGATACTTTTCATATACAGGGCTATAATACATAACAAATACAAATTTATGTTGCAACAATATAAGTAGGTACACAACAGTTTGTTCGCTTGGTAACTAAAAGCAACATGATTATTAACAAAGAGTTTACAAAAAATACATCTTTACAAATATTTACTACGTATAGTACCCGAGCGTAAATATGGCACATCGAGCGTTAGAAAGGGAATGCCGTATGAGTAACTCGATCTCGTCGCTTAGGTCTCAATACCGCGTAAGTCGAAAATTGTCCATGTGACGTTTTATACTTCATTGGATAGATTTTGTCGGCGAGCATCGAATGATGTCAACTTTTTTTCAAAATTATCCAATCGCAGCGTGTTATTCGAATAGTTCTGGCACCGCGCAACTCGGTTGTTGTGTCACAACCGGTTAAGTCGTCAGTCCGCCATACTATCTGTTTTTTTATTTATCACGGTTTTATCAGAGAGACAGGCAGTTCTGATGCACCAAAAAGGTAAGCCAACTCGATTATTTATTATGTTGTAGTAGAGTGAAATTACTGTTATTTTAAGATAGTATCAATATATTATACACGTCAATACATCGGTGGTTTTTCTGTGTAATGTTCATTGACTTAGGCGGTATTGTAAACTATTTTGTTTAGACTTACGCTGTATTCCGTAAACAGTGGTTGTCTCTCCTGAAAACTTATCTAAATTTGATAAGTTTTCAGGAGAGACAAAAACTTGCGCGGTATTTTTACCTATGCGAAAATGTGTCATTTACGGCCAGGTACCTGATGTTAGAGTATTGGTGTAAGCAACGAAAATAATTTATACTTAAATGTACTTACATTAAATGTAACTTTTATGCAATGTAGATAATTTATTACATAATTGACTTCGGTAACGTTGTAAGCTACTTCTACGGTCTAGTTATTGTACTTAGTGGTAGCTTTGCAAGTCTTAATTAATCAATTTGAAGTAAAAAGGAGATACAATAACGTGAATGTAGTTAACTTTGGCTTGCGGTGCTACCATCTGACGTCTTTAAATAGTGATGTAGCCAGCGTAAAAAATAAGGCATTTGGAATGGCTCCCATAAACGCAATGTGGTTATAGGATAAGCTATTCATTATTAACCAGAACTGAGACTGCTTCTAGTCAGATAGTAGCACCTCTCGGGAAACCAAAGGGGGATTATGAATAAATATCCTTAACAATATTCTGTATCCATTGCGTTTATAGGCAAGATAGAGTTCAGGTACAGATAATATAATACTGTACAGGTAACGCAATAGACTCAAAGAAATTGATGCGACCATCCTACGTGTTAAAATTAAAGTGTCTTAAAAATTTTGTCATACGCTTTGGCAGTAGAATTTATATAAAGAAAGAGTATCTAATCATAGTTATTATTCGAAATTATAGAATTGCTTGTGCTTTGAGCAAATCCATTTATTGCGTGAATCACGCCGTTAAGCAAATTTAAAGAATTTAAAAAATAGAACAGGGCACAAGTTTAATGAGTTGATAAAACCATAATTTTCCAGTGCAAGAAAGAGATGGAGCTAAGCAAGATGCATAATGACATCTCTTTATCGCAACAGAACTATGATGACTTTAACATTTTACCATGTAACCCCAGAGGAATTAATAAAATAAACGTTTTCATCATTGATATGTTTTACATTGGGACGAGGTATGGTTCCCTAGAGGCTCTGGCATAATTATGTTGTACCGTCAAACCAAATTGACATTAGAAAAATGCTTGATTTTATTTGCTTACCATTCTTACAACCGGTTTCAGTAAAACCGGTTCGGTTTTCCGGTTTCCAAATGCAATGAGTGATGTTTGCTGATGCTGGTCATGTAAGCTGCTGTGATTGGTGAACATAAATACAGACAACTAATCGTTTTTCAACATGAAATTGACATAGATTATATTTATTATTGACAAAATGGGGGTTAGTCTTACACACATGTCCGGGTCGGTTTGATTCGGCATAGGCCGGGCGGCAAAATCAAATTTACATTTTACCGACCGGCTGTGCCGAATCGTGACGAATCATGCGACCGGAACAAATACATATGTAGAACGCCTGAAACGTGTACCAAAATATGCCAGAGCCGTGCATCTCAGAAGCTTAAACAATATTCTTATATTCTAAATTATGTACAAAACAATATATCTACCGTTGCGGCACGGGCACACATCCACAAACACTTCGCTTAACTTTAATATTTCCATACTAACATCATCACAGTCTTCTCACAGGTTCTTATACTAAACTACAAGTTAATTTTGACACTGGTTTTGTCAATTTGTTTTAATATCAATTATATTGAAATTCTGAGTAATTTTTAAGTACTATGTATGTACAAAAGATTCATTGAGATAGGCGTTTGAGTCACGTTAAGCTTAGGAACGATAAAATATAATCACATTTTCATGTCATGTAGCTCAGCAAAACAAACAAACTTTTCTTATTCAGTAGGGTATGTTTTCTTATAAGGCTATTTCGAGACCACTTTTAATAATGCATTGGTTATGTCGTAGTTTTTTGTCATAATTAGGCTTTTCATATAAAGAATAGGAAATAGCATTTTTGTCACCTCATCTATATTCCATTTACTATAGCATTAGACAAATAAAGGCTAAATAACGACAGTTATTGTGTAATATTGTTGAAATTACTGCACTTTAGAGTTATTTTTTTAATGTAAATGGTAAATAGATTACAGTGATTTCTATTTATCGTGAAATAACGGAGTTAATTAAACGTTTACATCGAAATAACGAAAGGGTGAGAACAGTTTGTCTAATGTTATAATAAATGGGGTATAGTTTTAAAAATATGATTGACGTGTAAAAGTGTTTGTACAAACCTACTTTACAGAAATAAAATCATTTGTCATGTCTAAAATAATAATAGTAGTAATAAATGTCTTTTAATTCTGAAGGTCTAGATGATCACTTTTAAAAACCGAGATGTTTCACTTCAAGAGTTTCCTGCTTTTGGATTGTATTATTTTATTTACATTTTCTTAACAATGACTTATATAAAACTTATACAACATGTCCCAGAATTAACGCACCCCACCAAACATCCCATGTTATAATCATTGAATTTTTACTATTACATATAAAAAATCTCTGTCATCCAGACCTAGACTAAAGTCAAGAGCAAACTCATAGTAGAATGAAAAAAAAAAAAAAAACATTGTTTATTAATTAAATTAGTTACACTGATTGTTGGAGAAAATTGTGGTCATATTACAAATCTACCCACGCACACAGTCGCACACGTATATGGGTCTTGCGTAGTAGGTACTCGTCTATTTTGGTTTGTTTTGACTGTACAGCGGAACTGTGACTGTAATTTACGCAGTTTTAATTATTTTTGGCAAATGACAGAGATCGATTAAGTAAACGATTCTGAACAAACTACTTTCATAATGTGCATTAATTCCGTTACACATTGTATAATGGGCAAAATCACTTCGGCATATAATTATATAATATGTATAATATATAATAAATATAAAGGCAATAAAGGATATATATTCTACATATTTTAATTTGATGGTAAATACCAGGGAAATTAATTGACTACCAACTTTAATTGTCCGTATAATCAAATCATTATAAGAAAACATTTTTATGAAATGGCTATTTATACAGGAAAAGTTTTTAATTAGTGTGCAAATTTTGACAAATTAAACTTAAACGTGTTTTATTATACACCTATTTTTTATTTTGATGTCTTAGTACAAAAAAAATCAGTAATCGTTAACGAAAGATATTTGTTTTGAAACTGGTATAATGGACACCGATAATGGATATCGTCGCGCAACGCAGCGGCGCGGTTAGTGAAGTGGAACGCAGTATTACGTACCTATCAGGTGTGCGCTCGCCCGTTGATATAATTACGAATACATTATATCCATATTTTGCTGATTACAAGTGGACCGAAAAAAAAAGTATTGGGCAAATAATGCAAATGTGTTCTGTTATTGATACTGAACCACAATAAAAAATTTGCGCACTGATAAAAAACTTATCCTGTATATAATTTTTTTGTGATACCACCAGAGATCGGAATAATTATAATGACATAGAATAAATTCCGGTATTTTAGAGGTGGTATTATCTATGTTACATCCATCCTCGAAGTTTAGGTAAATTAACTCTACCTATTCCGATCTCTAGTTATCACAGAAAACGGACGTAGTGTGTCAATTAATTTCTCTGACTGTACATAGTTCCACTCGCCATTGACTAAAGCAGAGTTCTGTTTGATC
Organism: Dryobota labecula; assembly: GCA_947523025.1. Classification (NCBI taxonomy): domain Eukaryota; kingdom Metazoa; phylum Arthropoda; class Insecta; order Lepidoptera; family Noctuidae; genus Dryobota; species Dryobota labecula. The sequence goes on from OX383292.1 coordinate 10,934,103, forward strand.
CTATGCGACATAAAAGTAAGAAACCAATGTTATGCTACAATAGGACAAATCATACCGATTTCTTTACAAAGTTATAAGATTCATTTATCTACATTGCAAGAGACACAGTAGCATTCATTCTAACTGAAGTGGCTAGGTCTTTGATTACGTTCATAGTGTACTGAAGTGTCTCATTCAAAAAGGGGTCCAAGCTTTAGTCCAAGCATAAACGTTCAAGTCAGTTTTTGTACTTTGAACTTAATTTTGACTGAGCTAAAGTTCATATTATAACATTGACAACTTAGACTCGGGCTTAATGACAGTTTTTGTATTTAAAACTTTATCGTAGTCGGAATAAATCTTGAAATACAAAACCTGGCGCGATGGTTTAGACATGGAACTAAAGGGGTCTTGACTCGTTTTGTGATAAGACGGAAAGAGTTTGAAGAAATAGGTATATCTAACGTTATAATCTCAGTTTAGAAACGTTGTCATTTACAGCACATTTGGCTACTATCCAAGTATGCAGTGTCCTAATTTTGTCTTGCGGGCCAAGCCCGTTGAAATATTTGTGTTTTTGCCCCAATTTACAGTTATAATTGTCATGTGATTATAGCGAACTCAACTTGTTATGTACTATCGGGGACATCCGAATCGGCACACTTTCAAAGCAAAATCCCACCAAAACAAAAGCTCACGGTTGTCCACACCTGTTTACCGCCCCTTTTTTGCGACGACTAATAAAAAAAAAAAACTTTTGTTTAAATATATTTCTCTGGCTCTGTTACAATGATCACAGATGTCTGACCATCTTTGTTGGTTTTTTACGGTCCTTTTTTTAATTTACAAAAGCAAGGGGCTCATTAAATCTCTAATGCTGCGATGCTATTGTTTGATGAGCAAGGTAAGTGTTACTATAGAAGCCGAGCGCTGCATGCAAGAATAGTCCTTATGGTGGTCCGATTGAGGTGTCCGTGGTAGTACATATGTATCGTCCAAGTTTTACGTTTGAACTGCATCGCAGAAGCAAACAACATCACTTTTATCTTAATTTTTTCACAGACTCCACACTTTACGCCTCACCTTTCCACTTTTCAAAATCTCTACATTATTTAAGTCTGCTTTTCCATAAAAAATCACAGATAATATATCTGTGTTTGTCACAGTTGCACGCCATTTTCCATCACACACACATTATACCACAGATAATATCTGTCTCTCTCCATCTTTCTACGTCATTTTCCACCACAGATAATATATCCGTATGGCACTGTTCTATCTACTTTACTTACACGGTATGTGTGAGTCTATAGCGGTGCCGTTCATCGAGGACGGTACGTATAGTGCGGTGCACGTTCTCAGGAAGATGGTCTAGGAGCATGCGAGGCATCACTTGTAGCTCCATGAAGTCTTCGGGGCACGCCCATCGCATCTCGTACGTGGGTTCTGTTGTGCGCACTTTCCTGTAATATTGGGAGTGAATTTCTTATTTTTGTTATTTGGGCTAGTGTAAGGGGTTTGCATGAGGTTGTGGGTTTAGGGCAAGTACCAATGTGACTTTTTCAATTCATATGTTCTTTCTGAGTTTATCTTGGACATTACTGACATCGGTGAAGGAAAATATCGTGAGGAAACCTGGACTTATATCCATACTAATATTATAAATGTGAAAGTAACTCTGTCTCACTGTCTGTATGTTGCGTTTTCACGCTTAAATCGCTGAACCGATCGTCATGAAATTTGGCAGAGATGTAGCCTGGGATATGGAGAAGGACATAGGCTACTTTTTTACGCGATAACCGACATCCACGCGGGCGGATCCGCGTGAAAAAGCTAGTGATTTATAATTTTTATGATATTAATTTTATTTTCTGTGATACCTTTAACTCACACGCTGACATAGGTTATTAAATGCTAAAATTTTAGGGCAATCATATACTTTTACAATGTTTGTAATTATGTGAGCACCATGTATCTATCGCATAATTAATTTGTCTGTCATTACTTTACATATTTTTTCTTTTTCTATTTCTTACTTATTCTAGTAATTTTATTCTAGGTAGTGCATCGTCTACACATAGGTATAACTAATTAATATATACAAAATATTATTATCATGTTAAAAGAGTAAGTATGGAGTTTCTTGCCCATTTTTTCTCCATACGCAACTACCTTTTGGAAGGAGCAACTAGAATCAATTAATTATTTTTTTAATTTTTGACGTTCAAAAGTGCTTTTTATGTGCCTATTTGAAATAAATGAATTGACTTTGCCATTAAATGCATTTCTTTTGACTTTGGCATTAAGGGGTTTATTTATATACGTTGCTTAAAATTAATTAATGATTAGCGACTCTTTAACCATACATTTTTGACGTTTAAAGGTCACTTAAAAAGTTAAGTGACGTGTGTGGGTTTATGAATAAACCCCTAAATGCATTACTTAGTATGGTATTCAAATATTTAGGTACAGTTTGCTAAAAGTTGTGACATTTTGATTTTAGTATTTAGTGCTCTATTAAACAGGTGTGAAAAATGGTTATTTCTGAAGGCTCTAATTAGCATTATAGTCTATCAAAGTGGTTATTTAGTGACGATTGACGCATTACTCATTACACAGGCTGATCCGGAAAAGTTTGGGATCATACTACACAGATTGTTGAAAACACTGTGTAGGGTATTACATAGGTTTTTCTAAGAAATAGTGTGAACCGTATTATACAGGCTGGCCCAAAATCTTTTTGGCCCGTTTTACACAGACTGATCCAAATTCATAAGCACATAAAAGGCAGTTTTGAAGGTCAAAAATTACAAAAATAATTAAGTGATTCTAGTTATTTATATAATTATGCATATTGAGATTTCAATAACTTGTCCTCTTAGGGAGATTTCTTTTGAAAAGAAGGAAAACATCGAAGACAAAAAATTTGAATCGAGCCGTAGATCATATCGCTCGTTCGGTGCAACAATGGCGTAATTACACTTTTAGAAACTTTACAGGAGAAGCAATCAAAGTTTCCGATTAAAGGTATACCATTCTGAAGAGACTTATTACGACCATCGTGGTTTTTAAAAGTAAGTTCAATATGTGTAGTTTCTATTATAGTCCCAATCTACTTGGTACATTGTGCATAACCTAGATTATAGACAAATAAATGAAGCTTCCTGTAAATACGTCACTGTTGCTGCCGAATTCAATATAAAAAATAACGCGTTCGCTAGTAAATTTTACATTTGTGACAAAATAAAACTAAATAATTGAATAATAATCTGCTTTAAGGCTCGTGCAGACTGACGCGATATCGCGGGCGCGACAGGTAGCGCGACCCTTGTCGGGCCCGCGATATCGCGCCAGTGTGTGGGAGACTTTAATAATAAATTCTACAACGACACTCGCGGCGAATCACCACAAATTCAATTCTATCGATGTTTCTCCAGATGTAAATCGCTGAAAACCAGCGCTGGGGCTCTGTCTTGGATAGGGTCGCAGCATAATGCTGAGCGATAGCCGTTTTGCGTGGATGTGACGCATTTTCCCCAATAATATTCTTATTTCTTTTGTGGTTATGTTCTTTTCTTTTTTTGCGTCATGTTTACCGCAAATAAACGTATTTTCTTTCTTTCTAAATAGTCTTTCCGAACATTTTGGCATATTTAACTTTTTTTGAAAAAAAGTGTAATTACGTCATTGTTGCACCAAATGAGTGATATAATCTAGCATAATCTAATATAGCATAATCGGCCTATAATGTTCCCACTGCTGGGACACAGGGAGTGGGCCATAATCTACCAATTTTTGGTTCTAGGACATGCCGGTGTCCTCACGATGTTTTACTTCACCGTTTTGAGAGCAGTGGTCATGAAATTAAATACACAAAGGAAAGTGCCTGCTTGCGTTCGAACTCACGACCTACAACTCTTAAGTCGGGGCCGATGCCACTAGGCCACCACTGCTCTCCGTAGATAATACCCAAATGTGTATAAAATAAGATAAATTACCTTTCCTCGCCTCCTTCATCACTTTGGTCAGACATGGGTGAAAATGTGTGAATAAAAATTAGCCAAAACTATAGTGTATATGGTGTAATATACAAAGGAAATGTAGAAAGTACTTTATAGGGGTAGTCCCACAGATATAGATAGACCTAGATAACGCTAAAGCAACTACTTCGCGTGCCCAGCTTGCGTACAAAAATCGTAAGTTACTACTATTCTTTCTTGTAACTCTGTCACAAAATCGATTAATTAATCTATTTAAACGATTCTTAATAATCCTTTAATGTACACAATTACTCAATAAATAGTATTCGTACAGTGTACGAACTTTCCCATCACTAAATAGTGCTTGTGATGTCATAGTAGTTAGTCAAAAAATGGCATGCTTGGTTTTCATACAGATCGTTATACTTGCGTTATCTAGGTCTATCTATGTCTGTGGGTAGTCCCAAGAAGAAAAAGGTTTAAAAAAAAAACTTTTGCTGTCGGGGAACCCCCGTCGGGAACGAAGTTCCTTACTCGATACTTGCACGAACACACACTCGTATACAGGGTTATTGATAAAACACTAAATACCTCTCAGGATTATATTACTGATATCATAAACAACAACTTTTGTTCTATGACTTTTAATAATTCAGCAGATTTTAATTCATCAGAATCATACAAAAATAAAAATATTTAAATTCAACACTCTAAATGTTGAACAACGAAATCTTGAACGTTCGTTTTTCATCATCATCATCTGATGATGATCATACATTTCATCGGCTGGAATGATGATTCATTCCAGCCGAAAGACGTCCACCTGCTGGACTTAGGCCTCCCCCAAGCACTACCACCTCGACCGGTACCGTGCTTCCCGCATCCAGCGGATTCCTGTGGCTTTCACAAGGTCATCAGTCCACCTTATGGGAGGTCTTCTTACGCTACGTCTTCCGGTACGCGGTCGCCACTCCAGAACATTTCGGCCCCAACGACCATCTGTTCTGCGAGCAATGTGCCCTGCCCATTGCCACTTAAGTTTGGCAATTCTTCGAGCTATGTCGGTTACCTTGGTTCTCCTGCGGATCTCTTCATTTCTGATTCGATCACGTAGGGAAACTCCAAGCATAGCCCTCTGCATTGCCCTTTGGGTGACTTTTAGCCTTCTAATAAGGCCCAATGTGAGCGACCACGTTTCAGTGCCCTATGGCACTGAAACGTGGTCGCACTGGCAACACTCTTCGTTTTTAGTAAATGTATTATGTTCTGTAAAAAGTCATAGAACAAAAGTTCTTGTTTATGATGTCCGTAGTAGACAGTCCTGCAAGGTTGTTAGTGTTTTACCAATAACCCTGTATAATAGAGATAAAGAGAGAAAGTCGCATGGAGGATAACGGTTTTTCCTTACGTGACGATTTCTACCCGTCAAATGCTACCATGCTTTGATTTTATACCGCAAACCGCGTCAAAGAACTTCGTTCCAAAACGTAGTAACTTCACCATGCGCGTGCGCTTGTTGCCAGTTTTCTATACAGGGTGAAATTGAATTCATGGGTGGGCAACCTCTTTAGGGTTCATTATACTCATCATTATGAACAACTTTCAGTATGGGACCAAACCTGATATCGCGAAAATAGATTCAGCTGTTCTCTACATTTATTTTCGCGATTTCAGGTTGATCCCATAGTGAAAGTTGTTCATAATGATGAGTACAATGACCCCTTAAGAGGATGCCCTTGAATTCATTTTCATCCTGTATAGTAAGTATGCTTTTTACATTGAATTGTACATTATTTTCATAAACAAATTAAGCACCAATATAATAAGTCCGAATTAACTTACTTCTCGATACCCATGCGCTTGCGTCGCACGATGTGCAGTATCCGGCCCGGTGTGAACAGTCTCGCTGAGGAGAACCGCCGCGCGAACACGTCACGGGAAACTAATGCTGCTTCCTGTAACACACGAGTATTACAACTTACTATCTATTGTCTAAACATATTATACCCTAGCTGCTGCCGGAGGCATTAATATTAAACTAACATATAATAAAGAAATTACTTTTGCCAAGTCGTAAATTTTTAACGTGCTAGTTTTAAGTACACACGCCAGCACATCAAGCTACTACAATCTGTCAAATTTCTTTAATCAATTTTCAACTTTATCACCACATCATAAGGTTCAAGGTTGATTGCGAAAATTTTACAGTTTCGGGTAGCTTGACCTGCTGGCGTCTGTACATGTTTCTGGTGAGCTTTTGGTCTACGCTCGGAGATGTAAAATGGGGGCAAATAAATAAAATATTTCCCCCTACCGTCTACGGTTGGCCATTCCAATTGTAATTTAAAAAAAAAACTTGACGTTTCTTGATGTGTTAACTACTCTCTTGTGTGGTTTCTCCTCTGATGTGTGTGTTCTTATTCCTAATAAAATTAATAGTATCGAGGCAGGTCGAAGTCTTGAATTCAAACTTTTTGGAATAAGTTTAAAGTTTTTATTTTAAGAGTTTCTTCGACACTATAGTTTTATTTTTATTTTTTTTTACTACTTGAATTCTTTACTATAACTCTTTTTTATACAATATTCTACAGCTGATCGCTTAGCTACATAGTTAATAAACATCTAAATATTTATAAAACGCATAAATATATTAAACTGAAAGAAGAAACAGATTTATAAATACATCAAATATAAATGAAATATAATTAATTAAATCATTCATCATATTTATCAAACAAACACTTAGGTACTTAATAATTTAAAACATCCATAAAACACAATACACAATACATTCCACATTGATTAAATAATAATAAATGCTATAGAAATAAATAAATATAAAAATTATAATGATGTATGCCGCAACCAAAAATTTAATTACAGGAACACCCTCAATGCAAACCATATAAAAAATAAAAATAAGTACATAATAATGGATAAGTAATGCGAATGCAAAGTTAATAATCAATTTAGCTCAAATATATTTTGATTGTCACTAAATTTATATCTTGACACATAGAAGAAATTACTTATGGTGAGATAGTGTAATATATGGAAAGAGGATAGATATCATAATGTCTGAACAAAATCTAGAATTTATAGAGAATTTGAAAGTAAATATTTTAGATAATATGTCTAGAGTTATTGTAAACGAAGATGTCGATATCGTAAACTATGCTGCCGATAAAAAATAGATAACTTTCTTACCAGAGATACTTATTGAAACAGATTTAAGAAAAATATGTTATTTAAGACACATGGGAGTAAATTGTTCTGAAGGTTTCTGTAACTGTTAAATACAACGGTTAGATACTTTTTCACGTGTTCATAAACAGCAGTTTTTCATTTTTGTACATGAGGCACAAATATTTTTCATTTTTGTATGAAACAGAAAGTTTTCTTATTTGTTTGAAAAGGTTTCATAAAATTTCCATATTTGTTTGGAAAGCTACATTAAGTTACCTTTTTTATTTCATGAACAGTTTTCAGGAACAGGGGCCTTACTCCCGAAAACGATTCGAGTTTGATTCCGATTCGAACTCGTTTCTGGGGCCTTACTCCCGACAGCATCGAGTTCTGAATCAATCGAATTAGGTTCGAATTAAATGCCGATCCATACTCTTGAATGCACTAGCGCACGATCGTGCCGTGGTTCGAAGCGAAACTAACTTCGATCAGTTTTAAGTTTTAAATCGTGTTCGGATCAGAAACGAAATCGAATCGGAATCAAAATCAAACTCGAATCGTTTTCGGGAGTAAGGCCCCCCCTGCTTACTTGTATGAAAAAGTAAAGTTTATGACTGAAAAAGTCGACATGGAAGTGCGAAGATAAACTGGTATTATGGACATCAGATTAAAATTAGATCTCACCAAAACTCGGTCCCAATGAATTTAGTTAAAAAACGCATAAATAAATAGTAAAAAAAAAGCCTTACCACGAAATAAATCAAAGGCCAAAAAGAAGCTTACATAAGCCACACGCTAGTATAAAGGTGGTAACTGACAGCACTCACTGTGGACACGCTATGCACCAGTAGCGCGTCGGCGGAGTCGTCCGAGTGTTGCGCCTCCAGCTGCTCCGGTCGCCGCCAGGTTGACTCCAGGTCGCGGGCGGGCACGCCGAACAACGCGTAGCCGAAACCGTTCAGCATTATCCGGTACTGGAAGAAAAAGGAACGTATGATGTGACAACATTGAAAGAAAGAAAAAGTATAAAAAATATAATTATATAGGGTGGAAGGGACATCGACGGGAAACCGGTTACCATGGATTCAGTACATGATTCTGGAACCCCTGCGTTGAATTATCACTTGCTTAAGAAACGGTGAAGGAAAACATCGTGAGGTAACCAGCATGCCTGAGAGATATTTCTCGACGGCATGTGTAGCCAAGTCATTTAGGAAGACTAGCAGAAAGTCAAAATAACAAAATAATGAGCCGTAGGCATGTAGGACCAGTTGATGAATTACTCTGCCAACGAAATCGGGGCTGCCGTTTCGGAGATTAGCCGGAACGAACAGACAGACAGACATACTAATACCTATTATACACTTTCATATGCATTTAGTAAAAAGCTGTTATTTCGACATTACAAACAGACACTTAAATTTTATTTATTTGCATGTTATTTTTTTGTGAATTTTCCTGCACTTGTGCACTGCTAAAGTTCTGGAAAAATTATTCTCGTCTATGGTAGACCACAAGAAAACTGAGTAACTACGTAATCTGTGTAAACTTGTGGCACCCTAGGATAAGAGTGAAATTATTGACACGTTCATGAAAAGTTTCTTACCTTAGGCAACTTAGTGGCGTGTATCGTCTGAATGATCTTGGTCCTGAGGTTCTCGATGCTGTGCACGGAAAGCCGCATGACCAGGTCGTCGCCGACGCCCACCGTCATCACGAACGTCTCCGTGAACCGCGCCGCTTCACGACTTATTAGACCGGCTGGAAACATCGAGTAAATAGTAATTAAATATCAGTCAATGGAGGTCAAAACGAGATTAGTTATTCGAAGAATAAAATATTAATCGAAGAAAAAAAGGACACCATGATAAATCCCTTTTGCAAAAGAACGGGTGTTTGTTGCGTAATATATTATTGCCAGGGACCATATAATATCAGTTTTTCATACGTTTGCAATTTGTAGGTTAGTATCAGGTTGTAGGTTAATCAAAATATGATTCGCGATCGTAACAAATGTGTTTTCATAAAAATCATCAATATAACTAACTTAGTTCAAAATTATTACCTCATTGAATGACTATTTCTTGAAATCATGCATGGTAATTTCGACACATAAAAAAAAAAAATTGTCAAGTATTTTTCTTCTCTTCGTAATATGCAGATGAGCCACCTGAACCCGTAATAACTGAAGCTTTTAAGACTATAAGCGTGCAAGGAGATTTAAAACGATCTAAATGTTTCGCTAGACTCAACTACCCACATATTTTAGCTTTTGGGAAAATGAGATACGAACAGAGAAAGGGTTTTTCCGGGGAAATTGATGATGGTCGCATTTGGCTTTTAGAACGAACGAATACGGACCCAGAGCCCATATAATTACTAAATGGGGATCGTAATGTATGTTTTATAACGACAATTTGGCATGAAAAAAAAATTACCTGGTGTTGAAAACGCGAATACTTTAAGATGTGGATACCTCGGCCTTAATTTTAAAGCTACTAATACTGCTACTCCTGCACCAAGACTGTGACCTGGAAAGTATAAAAAAGCATTTTAGAGAGTTATATTTCTTAGCATAATTTATTTATTTATTTAAACTTCATGTACAATAGTGGTAGGTACAGACGCCAGCAGGTCAATCTACCCGAAACTGTCAAATTTTCGCAATCAACCTTGAACCTTATACTGTAATGATAAAGTTGAAAATCTATTAAAGAAATTTGACAGATTGTAGTAGATTGATGTGTTGGCGTCTGTACATAGGCGGACTTAGGCCCGTATTACAGAACGTCACTCAATACTCAAGCATTACTTAAAACTAGATTCAAGCCATTTGATTGGTTGAAACTAGTTTTAAGTAATGCTTGAGTATTGAGTGACGTTCTGTAATAGGGACCTTAATGCCACAAGGCATTCTCATACTTCATAATGTTTCCATATACTCCATTTATTATAACATTAGACAAATAACTGTTCTCACCTTTTCGTTATTTCGATGTAAACGTTTAATAAACTCCGTTATTTCAAGATAAATACAAAGCACTGTAATCTATTTACCATTTACATTAAAAAAATAACTCTTAAAGTGCAGTAATTTCAACAATATTACACAATAACTGTCGTTATTTTGCCGTTATTTTTCTAATGCAATAATAGTATACTCCATTTATTATAGCATTATACAAATAACTGTTCTCACCCTTTCGTTATTTCGATGTAAACGTTTAATAAACTCAGTTATTTCACAATAAATACAAACCACTGTAATGTATTTACCATTTACATTAAAAAAATAACTCTAAAGTGCAGTAATTTCAATTATTACACAATAACTGTCGTTTTTAGCCGTTATTTTTCGAATGCAATAGTAATATACTCCATTTATTATAACATTAGACAAATAACTGTTCTCACCCTTTCGTTATTTCGATGTAAACGTTTAATAAACTCCGTTATTTCATGATAAATACAAACCACTGTAATGTATTTACCATTTACATTAAAAAATAACTCTAAAGTGCAGTAATTTCAACAATATTACACAATAACTGTCGTTTTTAGCCGTTATTTTTCTAATGCTATAGTAAATGGAGTATAGTTATTTGTTATGGGCAAAGAAAGCTTCAAACACGTGTATGTCTGCTTACTTCGCAAATTGATAACATTTTACTTTAAAGGCAGCGCACATTACCGGATGGCGGGGTCGAGTATTTTACATTTACCAACGTAAATTCGTACGTATTTAATGGTAACAAGGTCCAAACTTCCAAAGCTCAGAGACCGACCACAGAGCATCAAAGGAAATTTAATTTGCGGAACTGAAGAGCGCGCTGGAGGATATCGCGCCGGAATGCGACGGTATGCTCTGAAATCCGCTGGCATACGAGCGCGGGGAAGCGAAAATTTCCCCCGCGGCATACCGTGACATACCGCGGGATTCTCCTTTGCAAATTCTTCTCGATCCCGTCCCCCGCCGTCCACCGGTGTGCGTTGGCCTTTAATGATAACTTTTCATCGCATGAAAAAAGTCTCGTCTTTCGAATCTCTACCAGCTGCATCAGCAGCATTATTCTTTGACGATATTTCTGTGGTGTTAAGGTAAAAGGGGATGAGTCATAAATATTGGAAAACGAGTTATTTGCATAATTCGGTACTAAACATTAAAATCTATTAAGGTAAAAAGGAGATGGGTCAGTATTTGTGTAGTAAATACATTATTATATATTACAGTAAATACATTTCTCTTTTGAAACTAAACAGCGGTTTCTTTAATCGCCTCTGGTGAAAAGTTGGGTTTTTTGACTTATCCCCTTTTACCTTGACACCACAGATTTGTTCATAGAGTTTCTTTGAATGTCTAATTACCAGTGAGTACGAGGTCATAATGCGGGAACTGTGCGAAGGCGCGGTCGAGTATGGGCAGCAACCGTTTCAACATCTTAGCGGCGCCCATCGACATGCCCTTGTGAGCTGCTGTGTCTTCTGGTAGACCTGTTGAGCATTACTTATGTTACGTTTTGGAGTATAAAGGTTCCGACCCCTCCTGATCAGAAGGTCTAAGTAGCTAAATGTCCAACTGCGCGAAACGTCTAATGAGCAGTAAGTCTAATTAGCAAAATGTCCATGTAGCAAAACGTCCAACTATCAAATGGTCTCGTATAGCAGAACATAGGGGTACAGTTTTTGGCTATCTTCATTTATATGCAAATAAAACAAAGACTAGCACGTGTTATGCATTTTATCCGGATTCAAGCAGTTTCTAAACTCGCCGAAAACAATTGTATTCGATTTGAACTCCAGCAGTATTCAAAACTTTGTATTCATCAAAACTTACCTTCAGCCTCGAATTTTTCAGAGCCAGCCGTGAAGTCTGTGAAGATGTCCCTCAATGAGATGGAACCCCGCACAGCCACCACGATGCTCTCACGTTCGTGGTCCGCTATCACGCAGAATGGGAGCTAGACAAAACGAAATGCTATTGAAACAAATGCACATCGGAAACCATCTTTATCTGCCTATAGTCCTAACCCAACTACGAGTATATTGGGTCCAGCTTCCAGTCTAACGGGATGTAACTAAATACCAGTATTTGGCACGACGGAAACCATTTAGTGAAAATGTTTATCTACGTAGAAAATATCTGACGATTTTATTTATTTAAAATATGTACGCCAACAACATATACATAGTATATACCTACATTAAATAATAAAAGTTAACAGGTATTATATTTTTATGTATATATACTTATACCAATTAGGTACAGGTGTACGACATTCTCATAATTATTACAAAGCAACATCTTCGTTAATTATATAAAATTAAAAATATTAATTATAAAATGAAAAACAAAACAGTTTTGACTTAAGTCTAAAAAAGGACAAAAGACGAACTTACACAAAAAAACAAAGGTCAAAAATAACTAAAATAACCTAAATAAAGGCTGATTTTTCAAACGTCAGTAAACTTTCAGCTGAGGTATAAATGTGATGCTTTGACAGCATTTGTGATAAATAATGTCAATCCGCCATATCTATTCTTCAGATATAAGTAATCTGGCGATGGAAATATCGGTCCTAACTATGACATTAGCATTTTTTGTTTAAAATGACTGCAAGACGGTGAAAATATGTAGCATTAGTTAGCTAAGTTTTTGTAAATCTATATTTTGTGGAATGGTCTAGCTGTATAATAATGCCTAGATGTACCTACCTAATTGTACCGTGTGGTGCCGAACGTACAGAATAGCACTACTCCATTTCCTCCCGTGGGTGTCGTAAAAGGCGACTAAGGAACTTACTAGAGAATGGGCAGCAGCGTTTTCTATGCATTTTTAACACCATAATGCGATCGCCAACCCGCCTGCCAAGCGTGGCGATTATGGCAAACCTCCCCAATTGGGGAAGGCTTATGTTCAGCAGTGGACGTCTTTCGGCTGAAATGATGATGAATGATGACCTACCTAATTATATAGACACACCAGGTGCATTACGTTTGTCAGAAGACTTCACGGTCACACGTCTTTGAGCAGCCGAGTCATCGATGACTGCATGTCGCGTAAGTACCAGAATTAATCACAATACAAATAGAGATATTTTTAAAACTTGCTAAGTATTTCTAGGAATCAGACATGTTTGTGTTGCGTAATCAATTTTTTTTTTCTTGTGGACTACTTTGATTTCAGATGTATAAAAATGATTTTATAGAATTTGTTCAGGGGCAGATTGACATAAAAACACTTAGGTAAATTACTTTTAAGAGGCAAAGTGTTAAATAAATTAATAGTTGCGCCTCCGACAGTGAGTGCCGAGAAAATAATCCTTTTTAAATTTCTTCGGGATTCATTAGAGAGCCAACCTTTTAAATTCTGTAGACTTCTTGGTTTAGGTAGGTATCGATGGAACTTATTTATGCACAATTTGCATAACTATACAAGGTGTTTTTTTTTTATATCCCACAACTCTAGGGTATGAATGAGACCATATCAAAGAATCAACTGGCATTATGAATTATTTTTCAATTTTTTTTTTTGTTTTAATATGTCATAAAAAATTATTCAAAAAAGTCACGATTATTAATGTAAAAACCCTTACGTGAAATATGACAACGTCACATTTTCTTAGCCTTAAATATTAATGTGGTGCCGGACGTAAAGAATAGCACTACCCCATTTCCTCCCGTGGGTGTCGTAAAAGGCGACTAAGGGACTTACTCTGCCGTGTCACACACAACTCTTCTATCTTGAAAAACAGCGTTTTGAGTAAATCGTCTTTGAAATGTTAAATAAACTAATGCACATATTCCTTGTGTAAATTGTATAAAGTACTTAATTACTGTTGAATAAGTTTTTAAAAGAACGTAAGAATATGGGGCCTATTTCTTTTTTTGTAAATTTTGTTTATTAAACGTTTTATTCGAATAAAAAGAGTTGGGCATAACCACTGTTTCATACAAACGTGGTCACGCGTCATGTATTATCTTAAGTTAGAAGATTTTTGCGCAATAAGGTTTTACCACGTGATTCCAAGACCTATGTCTGCTAACTAATAGTTGTGTGAGATGTGTGTAACTTGTCAGGTCGGTCGATTTAGAATACTCATCTAATTTAAGGGTAAGTAGTTAAATAATAAACCATGAAATATCACAAAACTATAGTTTAATTTTTTAAATAATGTAGTGAGTAATCAGTTACCTTTAATAATTGTAAATAAAAAAATAAAAAATAGGACTAAGTAATTACTTATTGAACAAAATAATCAGTCAAAAATGTTTTATTTCTTTTTTTGTGATTTATGCTTAAAATACTCATAGTATGTTAATTTTTAAAATAATCAATTAAACTGTTTAAGAAATCCATAAAACAGTTTCAACATAATTATATTAGTCTGTTGTAATAAAATAAACTAAACAAACTCCTATAACAAAAACTTCATATTAAAAAAAAAAAATAACTGGCTTCTCACAGTTAGCTATGAGAGGTTGAGACTCTTTAACCAGACTTATCCTGTGGTTGCCTTACGCTCCTAAAGAAACTTAATGCCTCCAGCCAGGGCGTAAAAACTTATAAGCTAAACGACTGCACGCTAAGGGCACCCCCTGTGGGGTACGAACCTCGGCTTAGGGCAGCTTCGGAGGGAGGATGGCAAGGGACCGTCGGTAGCTGGATAAAATCAGGGTAATGATTATTATCAGGGGGATTTAAAGCTACAGGCTCGTGCTGGCGCTTCGCTTACGGGCAAGGGTCGGGGAGGACTATTTAGTCGGGGATTTCGCGCGGGGCCTCGGCGGCGAGGTCGGAATGACGATCGTGTAGTGTGTACTCTCTTACGAACTGTACTAGTTTCCCTACGACTCTCCTGGAGGAGGGTAGTGGGGTTGTCTGGGTCGGTCAGTGCATGCCATGGACGCCGGGTCATACTTATACGTGAGGGGTTATAGTTGGCGGCCTTCACAACTAGAATGTTGCGATGAGTGGCGGCGGAGTCAAGGAAGCGCTTTGAAATGCGCTTCATGAATTGGGCTATTGTAGGGACTTTAAGTTCTAAATGAAGGTTTGTGTTCCGAATGAACCAGGGAAACGGTTTTGGAGGGTCTGCATCTTATGGATGATATAGGGTTTTGCGTGTGCAAAGACTGGACTCGCATAAGTCATGATAGGGGCGGATACACACGGTGTAAATGCGCAATTGGCACCTGAGTGACAATTTGCTATTTGCATTTAGGATGAAATGTAGCCTATAGAGAGCGAAAGCGGCGCGCGAGCGTACCTTCTTTACATGCTCAGAAAAGGTGAGATGATGGTCGAGGGTTACACCTAGATATTTGGCTCGCTTCTCCCAAGGGATAGGATTGCCGAACATGGTGATCGGTCGGAACTTAGGGGGGCGGTGGCGCGGCTTCGAAAAGAGAACCGCTTGACTTATTTCGGGATTTACTTCAATGCGCCACTTTCTAAACCACTCGCCAAGCTTGTTGGCTGCAGTCTGGAGAGTGTTAGTGATTTTAATCTGACTAGTCCCTTTGTAATAGATAGCCGTATCGTCTGCGAACAGAGCCAACTGTGCCAACCTACTCTTGGGGGTATCGCTGGTGAATAGCGTGAAAGTGAGGGGAGATATCACAGAGCCCTGAGGGACTCCTGCGCGTATGGGATGGGGGGAAAAGAGAGCTCCGTCTATGCGATAGCGAAAGGTGCGATTCGACAAAAAGTCTCGTAAGATGAGCACGAGACGCTCCGGCACTCCGAGTTGGTACAGCTTGTATAACAAGCCGTTATGCCAGACTTTGTCGAACGTCTTCGCTATATCAAAGAAGATCGCTCCTGTCATAAGACCGCGTTGGAAACCAAAGCTGATGTCTTCTACAATACGGTGGACCTGATGGGTCGAGGCATGTTTGGTTCGAAAACCAAACTGTTCGTTGGGGATAAGGCCCTTAGTCTCAGCGTAGTCTCTCTATGAGACGCTTATAAATAAGCCTCTCATAGAGTTTTCCGAGGACTTTGAGCAGACTGATGGGTCGGTAGCTCGCGGGCTCCACCTTGGGTTTACCGGGTTTGGGGATGCCGATAACGATGGCCTCTTTCCATGCTTGTGGAAAGATGTTATTGCTCATGGCTCCATTGAAGATGGTGGCCAGTAGCATTATGAGGTGGGCGGAGAACAATTGGAGTACCCTATTGGTGATTCCTTCTGAGCCAGGGGCTTTACGGGGTTTCAGACCCTTGATGAGTTCATACATCTCTTTTACCTTACCAAAGTTTGCTATCCATCCGTGTACAGTATCAACCGCCATATATTATATGTGACCCGGTTCAAAATATACAAACTTTATTTTTTCAGCAGATATTAGTGACGGTGAATTAACCAATCTTATTATACGTAGCCATAAACAAAATTGTTCTAATTTTGTGATGAGCAGTTATCACAATAAAAAAATATTTCACTATAGTCGCGTGCATTATTCATGACAAAATAAATATATGATGATGCAATGTTATGGGCTTTTCTCCCGCTTTCGCCTTCATGGCAAACTATGCAATATGCATCTTCATTTTTTCCTGGAGGAACGAAGGTTTCATTAAATAGTACAAATTTTCTGGAAAAGTAATTAATCTTTTATGGTTAATTTAGGCATGCAAATTGCCTTTTGCATATCTACCGTGTACACTGTTCTAGTTGTGCATTGGTTTTTGAGATCATCTTCTAAAGCTTTACAGGATTCCGTTTTGTTCAGTACATGATTAGGATATTCCTTGCATAATGCACATTTAAATTCAGAACATGTATGATTCAGCTCACTGTGGTTCTTTCTATGATTTTGGCATAAAGTACACAAATCTTGTATTGGGTTTGAAGTTGACAAATTCAAACCTTGATCACGCGCAACTCTTCTAACTAATATCTAACAGAAATTGAGATACGCTGCGACAGCTGCCGCGAGTAATGCACAACTATTCTAACTTGAGTTAAAAGAGTTAGGCATGCTTCAATCATTAAAAAATAAAGTTGAACGAGTTTGCCATTACAAATATCTCGGAAACTAACTACAATTTTTGAAATTCTGTTTTAGTATGACCATGGTTATGGTGTATAAAACTATTTTGCAGTGGTTAGGCGAAACTCTATTATTTTAAGATAGCAGAGATGTGCGTGACACGGCAGTACTAGGGCAGCAGCGTTCTCTATGCATTTTTATGCATAGAGAACGCTGCTGCCCATTCTACACTATACTGCGATCGCCAACCCGCCAGCCAAGCGTGGCGATTATGGCAAATTCCCCCCCTTTTGGGGGAGGCCTATGTCCAGCAGTGGACGTCTTTCGGCTGAAATGATGATGATGATGAAATATTAATGATTGGTTGGAAAATAAATTACTCGTATCTACACACATCGAGGGTCACTTTTTGACCTAAATTAATATGATTGATGATAATTATCTTCGATACTATTCATTTTTGGACCACATAATCTAGGGCTTTTGTATTATTTTTACTTATAGAATATAACGAGTAATGGGATATGAAAAAAAAAAAAACACGTTGTATAGTCTTACTCAAGAATTATTGTGCAACAATTTTGAAGAATAATATTTGAATGATTAATTCTCGTAAATCCGTGAAATTTTTGTTTGCAGGTGTTAAAAATGCAAGGCTGTTAGCGTAGAGTAGGTACGTACTTCAAAGACGCGGTTGTTGAATGAGGCGAAGATGATGTCGTCTGCGGCGAGGTTCGACATGTACTTGACACCCGCGAAGTTACACATGCAGCAGTTGTCGTCGGTCACTATGGAGTTCTTTGGCCTGTGGATAAATAAAGGCTTTTATAATACCTAGAGGAAAAACTCGTTTTAGGTAAAATTCCGGTTTATCGCCAGAATCTAGGTATACAGTATATTGGCGAAACAGCACATCATAACCAGCCAATAATGTTCCCACAGACCTACTCCGTAATCCACCAGGGAAGCCCAGTGCGGGTTGGAGAATATGGCGAGTAACTTAAAAATTATGGTTTAGTATTTTTTTTTTCGGCGGACGTAGCCTGTCCAAACAATAATGAATACAAAATTCCGATAGAAAATACACATTCAGTTTTTCAAATGTTCCCGGCAACTATTTTTTTTTTCCTTCAGTTAAAACCTGATTACGAGTAGGACAACACGACACACACACACGACACGACGATCAGCCGACACGGTTGGCGCAGTGGTTAAGCGATTGACTGCTGCGCTGCGTGTCGCGGGTTCGATTCCCGCACGGAACAAATATTTGTATGACTTACAAGTAGTTGTTCCGGGTCTGGCTGTTTGTGTATGTGAGTTTAAATGTTTGTAAACGCACCCACGATACAGGAGAAATTCCTAGTGTGGGGCAACGTTTTTAAAAAAAAAATCGTGTATTCTTCGCTTGTTTTAATAGTTATTCTGTTATTAGGGGCGGAGAAAAATCCAACAAATCCAACAGATCCAAAAATCATAAAAATCGGTCCAGCTGTTCTTGAGATATAATTGGTGTAACTTTAAATATTGAGATATTAAAAGGCTCTGTATTTTTAAAAATCGACCCTACGTCACACTTGTTTCAGAGAAGGCTAAATCTAGCACTTACCTACTAAGTGGAAGAGCAACCAATTTTATCAAACGTTAACCATCCGTCACCACTATCAGTGGGTTCAACTTGAGGCTGTTCTTTCATGAACTTTTCCTTACTTCAGACTATTAAATGAGATTGAATCTTGGAGCTAAAACTAAGTTATGAGTTTATGATCAAAAATTACTTTTTTGTTTAACAAACAATCTACTGAAAATCCAAAGGCTGAAAAACAAAGAAGAAATCGGGGCCAACTAGTTAACATAGTCTTAACGGTTGCCTGGAAAAACTTACAAAATCTTGCCCTGACAAAAACACCACAATTGAAGTCAGGAAATCAGGAAAGAAAATTAATTTTCTAATTCAATTATCTACTTTAAAGCTTTGATGGTGAGAGCTCAAGTTTGTTTTCTTTTCATTTCCAAAGTTACTTAGTTAAGTGTCAAAAGTTGCTGAACAGCGTTGCGTAATCGGTTGAAAAATACCTTTCTTCATCGAGGCTAAAATTGAGTTAAATTGAGGAGACTTGAGTTTATTAATTAATATGAACCGCGGCCTTGTCAAGACATCGAATGAAGTGAATGTTGAAAGAGTTTTGTGAATTTAATGTTTTGTATGCGCTCTGAAACGATTATGTGTCAAGGTCACGGAAATAGTTTTTTCGAATGCAAAATACGAAACGCGATTACTTTATTTCGCCGGGTTAAAGGGAAAACCGACTATCTGCCGAAATCGATTAACCCGGTTGGACCGGTTTGATTAAACCGATTATATTATAATCGGTTTTTACATTCGGTAAATCAGGAACAGCAAGTCCTACGGTTTAGTTGATTTTTGTTGGTTGTCTTTCATTGACTTGAATGTGCCCTGGCGGTTGAGAGTATGTCATGCTCACTTAAATGTCTCGCTGATGGTGGCGTGTGTGTTGGATCATTTAGCTCCCTTCAAAATGGTTGAGCTGAATAGTGCTAATCCATGCGTCATGTTCGTGAACGGGCGCCGTCAGTTGGGACTGGTCATCTCTTAGCTGCCACGGGTTATTTTATTTTATTTTGTTTCTATTTGTTGTACCTACGCTTGACGCTTTTAACGTGTAAGTTTTTATTTTTACATCGTTCTCACTTTTAGTTATAAATTCAACATTATAGATGTAACGAATACTTTTGTAACAATTTAATTTAAAAGAGTGTCCATGGAGTTTCTTGCCCGTTCTTCTCCATAGGTACCTACGCTTTGGAATGGGAATGTAGCTTAATTTTTCTTACTGACCGACTCCTTGACAATTCAAAAGTGCCTGTAAATGGTTTAATTGAAATAAATGATTTGAGTTTGAGTTTACCATTAGATAAATAATCAAATGCCGATTCGAATGGTACTTATTTAAAGTGAAAAACTAAAAACGCAGATAGTCGGTTTTGCCTTTAACCCAGCGATTTATACTCGTATGTACATAGGCATTATGTTAATTGTTATGGTAGTAAGTTGTTAGATTTGAGTGGTCGGGTTGAGCTTCGAGTCTCGTTACTGAATTTATGAATAATGAGTGCTAATCAGTTAGGTTTATGATCAGAGTGTCTAATTTTCAATTCGTCTACGAAGCAAAATGCCTAAAATTAATGTCTACACAGCAAATTGCCTAAGCTGTAAATCGCCTAGAGATCAAAATGTTTAACAAGCAAAATGCCTAAAATGCAATAATTTCTAAGTAGTCGAGATGATTAAAATAAACTGACACTGGGGCCAGTGAACTGTAGGTTAGGTTAGGTTAGAACTGTGACCAGAAACGGTACTCCCTTTCTTCTCATAAAATAATAGATTTTTTTTATTTTTTTTTATTCTACTATGAGTTAGCTCTTGACTTTAGTCAAGGTCTGGATGACAGACAAAGTCTACGATGGAGTGAGCTTACCCAGGAGAAGCCTGTTCACTCTCACTTTGAATAGATTAGGGTTGTATGCGTTCGGAAACACAGACGCAGGCAGAGTTCCACTCCTTTGCTGTGCGCATTATAAAAGACGTTTGAAAACGCTTAGTGCGAGTTGGTGGAATATCAACTAGGTAGGGGTGGTAACTTGCAGTGCGTCTAGATGTCCGATGGTAGAACATATTGCAAGGTGGGCATTTTGGTTTATAGTCAGAATAAGGTTTAGTTCAAATACTATATAGACATATTGCAAGGTAGGCATTGTGCTTCCTAGTCAATATAAGGTTTAGACAATACTTGGCATAGACGTTTTGATTTCTAGTCAGCATGATCATAAAGGATCAGTTAGAGTCTGTAGCTGACTAAGACCTGATGTAAAACCCTTTAATATTTATAGGCATACCTATAAATATTAAAGAGTTTTACCCCCTAAAAAAAAACCTTTAAAACCCTTTAATATTTATATGTATTGTTATCCATAGATAACAATACATATAAATATTAAAGGGTTTTTTAAACCTCAGGTTTAGTTCTGTAGCCCTCTAAAGAATGAGTACAAAAGTCCTCAAGGATTCCAGAAAGGTGACAGCCAGATAATGTAATGAAAATTACCGAGCAGCATCAATAGGCCTGTAGCCACAAAAGTAGGTATTTAAAAATCATAAAAAAAATAAAAATATGACACGTTTTGATTTGGTGCAAAGCCGATAAAGGTTTTATTTTACCTACTTAATATCTTTAAGATTATAAAGCAATAAATATTAAGTAAGTTATCGTATTTAAAGCTATCAATGTTTACTATGTCTTCAAGATAAATGATTTGCAACACTGCGTATGAATCAAAGGTTGATTCAGTAGAATCAACGCGTGGTTTGATTCTAGGAAAGTATAAATCTCATTTATGAGTATGACAGAGATAACGCTGCAGACAATAATCGTATCGATTAAGTAAAAGTATTGCGACGGCAAAATTCTAATTCCATGTCAGAGACCTGCGGCGAAATTGTGTAACAAACATACAATGACAATTGATCGCAATTTTGACACAGCACGTTCATTGCGTTATATACGTTGTTGAGCTCTTTCGACAAATTTTTCCTCCTTACTAACATATTCCTATCCAGAACTAGGTCCTACTTGTGGCACTGATGACCTTCATCCGTCACAATAACATAAAGTTATGAATTATTTTGTCTGTGGCGTATATTTTATGTTTTAATAATTATATTATTGTTTATTTATTTTTTGTTTGTTTCAGTCCCGTACTAATCCAACAAGATCTAGATACATTGCGTTCAACTGTGGTATCCTACCTTTTCGCCGAAACTACTCTTCTACCAAATGAAACGTTGTCATACAAAAATTTGCTAATCGTTAGTTGTCAAAGTGAAACATCGGCGAAACGTTAGTTGGCAAGTGATAATCAGTGCCAAACAATTTTCGGCGAAAAGGCAGAGAACCTTCAACTGTATCAATCGAAGAATCTTACAACTTTTTTTATTTTTCTTCTCATGCACTCTTGTTTTTCCAGCTCACTTTAGACATTGGCCGAACAGTCGACATCGGCTTTGCTTGCCATTTATTAAAAAAGGAATAGAATACGTGGTTGAGCAGATTAATTTTTCAAACCTATGAAGCTATGGATTAGCAATATCCTTCAAAACTCTCGGGTTGTGTTTGAAAATGTGTTACGCCATTAGGGTGCTTCTAAAGGTATTATGTCACAAGAGAAAAGAGGATTAGGTATATCTACCAACCCAAGAAAGGGCCGATAAGGGCTAAAGATGATAATGATGAAAGTAGTTTTTTGAACACGAAAGACGCATATCTTGACTCCATAATGAAAGAAACAAAATACTTTTATTTGCGGTAATGTGCAAAGAAAGAACGTCGCAAAGAAAGTGTCGCAAAGAAAGAACACAAAACACCAAAAGATAAGTTGAGGGAAAATATGCGTCACATCCAAAACAGCCAAAGCACAGCATAATGCTGCGACCCTATGCGAGACAGAGCCCCAGCGCTGCCGTAATGACGTCGACCGGTGCAGCATACAATGGGATATAAATGATGCATAAAACTAGACCTATTAGAGTCCACGTGAGTGTATTTACAAATATTTTTATAGGTACTCTCGGTAATATTTTACCTATACATAGAACAAAGGAAATACTACTACGTAATTGTCTGTCGGATCGGTAGGTATTACATTGAAAATAGCAATGTCAAAACCGTATACTCGTAAATAACTTAGGTAATAGGATGGTAATGATCGGTAATGATAGACGTTGGTACCTAAATATACTGATAAAAACATGTAAACGCATCAATACCTACATTATAATTTGGAAGCTTTCTTAAGGCGATGATAACCGACTTTTAATGATTTTATACTGAAGATCACGTCTAAACTAGTGGTGTTAATGATTTGAAAACAAAAAAATATGTTAAATTAGAGAATTTTCTTAATAACTTAATATATGAATATTTTAGATTATGTTTATATTACATACTGAAATTAATTTGTAAAGTTATGTCTAACGCGAATAAAAAACTGAGAATCACGCAAACGCGCAATCGTATTTTTCTGAAACTTCACCTTTTAAAGCTAATTTTATTTAATTATTGTTTTTTTAGTGTATCGACGGTCCCTACGTACATAAAGACATGTCAAAAACCGAGGTTTACAGGAAAGCGTTATTTATGTTCAAACTGCTCTAGAAATAATTGTATGTACAATTAGTAAATAACGTTAAAAACGCAATATTAAAAAAATATAACTATACAGGTATGTGCATATGGAAAATCTAAACCCAATTGTGCAATTAAATAAAATAAACATGTCTTTATGTACGTAGGGACCGTCGGTATGTGTTTTATTAAAATACCTTTTGTTTTATGTATGATAAATTAATAATGCGTATTATTCGGGACAGCGCTCCTGGATGGGCGAGTCCTATTACTGGCTGGACTTACGACGCGTTGTGTAAGCTTAGTTCAGAACACGCAAGCTACTCAAGGTCACTGGCATATATCTACGTCTTAAATTCATCGCTCGTTAAAAATAAACTGAAACTGTCATCGAGTTTTTGCTTTTCCAACCAGAATTTATTCTAAGTGCTTAGCTAAAATTTGCATTTTCGCAACATAATACAATACAAGCTTGTTGTTTTTCAACAAAGTAAATTGTAGTATTTGGAATCGCTATTGAAAACATCATGCAAATGAAGTTGAACTTGATCGCGTCGGCAGGTAGGTCTCGCTACTTTTAAGGCTCGTGCAGACTGACGCGATATCGCTGGAGCGACAGGCAGTGCGACCCTTGTCGCGCCCGCGATATCACGCCAGTGTGTGGTACCCTTACCGTCACACGAACTTGGCATTGTTCACAAATATGTTTATTGTTAGTCATACTAAAGTGAGCATACCTACGTCCTGTTTTAAACGGGATCGTCCCTTTTTCGATTCTTCGTCCCCGAAAAAAACCTGGGGACGCAAAATTGTCCCGTTTTCTGAAACTGCGCGATAATTGGCGGGCCGGATATAAAATAAAATATATTAAAAAAAAACGTGCCAAGAATTATTCTTACTTAAAATGATCACCAGTTGTACAAACAACTTTGTTCTGCTGACAACAATAAAAATTACTGAAATATCTTGATTTTTGTAAATTCGATCTAATTAAAAACGGCCACATTCCTCTAGATCGTATTTTGTTGCTTCGTGTCTCAATATGAAACTTTATAAAAGGTATTAGAAAATTCTATTTTCATCATTCTTTCTCAGTCACGAGATAATATGTTTTTAAAAGAGTGGTGCTTAGTGGACCGGTGACAACGCTCTTAATTTAAAAAAGTTGTAACAATTAATTGATTAACTAAATGTTTTTGTTTTCAAAATTGTCAATTTAATAAGCATTTGCATCTATAAAACACCGATGACAGAATAAGGTTGATTGAAATGTTATCATCTAATTGAACGTCGAGGATAAGCTTTGCAACGTGGTTGATAAATGAGCATACATTTATCAGGATCAATTGCAATCCTGGATGATACTCGGAAATTAATAAAAACATTCATCCATCTCGGTAAGCGGTTTCTTTAGGTGTTATAGGTACAATCAATGTTGTTAATAAAAGGATTTATATGAAGGATGAAACAAAAAAGTGCAGGTAAAATTCGAGAAAGAAAATTGTAAATGTCTAAATTCTCCATAACATGGAGAATTTAGACATTTACAATTTTCTTAAACAAGGGACTGTAATGTTTTACATTTCTAGCCGTAATGATTAACATTGTTTATTAATATTGAATGGGATACCTATAAAAAAATACCCAAAGTCTCTAATTCAGATATTTTAAGTAAACAAAGTAATGTCAAGAAATGTCACTGTCAAAATGACAGGACAGTGGTGCAAAACATTTTGTCATTAAATGTTTTTGTAAATAATCATCGATAAAATTAAAGTGAATTAATTATAAGAACTATGCATACACAATACCGTTGCCAAACAATGTTTGTGTAGTGTGTCGGAGACACAGTATATGATCGTCACAATCAGCCCTTTTAAGCCCAGTGCTAGACATAGGCCTCCCAAAATCGATTTCCACTCGAAACAGTTTACAGCCATTTTCATCCAAAATGTGGCTAGATATGCTACTTACAATATGAATCTATGAATGAGAGTTGTAATATTAGTGTTGTTGAAGATGTAAAAAATTTGAAAATGTTTGGATCTCTAAAATATTTTATACCAGAAAATCTCCTTTTATTAATAACTTGGTTTAAAACCGAAAATTTATAAAAATAATTACGGTATTATTATTTTTTAATTATTATTTCTTAAAATCAGTACCTATTTAAAAGAAAATGGAACCTCTTTTTTCGCCATTTTATGTGAATTACCATTACGAAGATATTTTTTTGTTATGTGATTCCCTTTGTTTACATAACTTATCTGAATTTGAGACTTTGGGTATAGGTAGAATTTATTCCATGATATCGAGGCCAATATATTTTGGAATCGCTACCGAAATAAACTAATAAGCATAGCATGATGAATGACATCAGAGCGTATTTTTTCGTTCTATGACTAACGTGCAGTTTCCATAAATAGTTCACTTCTCGCACGTTCTCATTTTATTCTGAACAATAGTAAATCAATTATCCTATCAAACTTAGTTCTAGAAGATGTAACAATGTTATCTTTGTTATTGCAAAAGAGACAATTTACCTTAACTGCCCATTGGTAACTGTTTTGTATCGCTAACTCTCCGATATCAATCAAGGAAGCTTCTAAAAGATATTTCCATAAAACATAAGTTCTATTTTATTCTTTGAACAGATAAACCGGTGTAGGATTACCATAATAGCGTTGAAACAAGCAATTGTTCACGATTGCATGAACTCAAAGCAGGTATTGTTATATGACGGAAGTATTAGAATGGAAGCTTTATTAATAGGATTGAACTTAATTATTGTCGATCTATTTGTAACAACTTGTTATGAGAGAAAGAACTTTCTTCGGAAAAGCGACGCTATATTTAGGAATTATCACGCGTACCTACTTAACTATACATAGAATTAATATGTTATGATTGCGTCATTATTTCGCCTAAATAAAACATGAAAGACGGAAAGGGAAGGCTACAAAAACAACAATAAACACAAACCCAACTATGAAAATTCATAACATTTTCTCACTCTTTTGTCTAGCGACTCAACCTTCCAACGCCGAAAACAAAAACAAAAGAGCTCAAACAAAACGAACTTACCGACAACAACAACAAGTCATTATTTCGCCTAATAATGTGATAGGAACACGTGTTTTTTTTTTTTTTTTTTTTTTTGTATGGCATCTCGGAGGTATAACCACTGGGGGTTCCTGCTCCTTAACCGGGCTTTCCTGTGGTGCCGCAAGCTCCTAACGAAGTTTACGCATCCAGCCAGGGGAGTTTTTACTAAAGTCTACTTAAGCTAGACGACTGCTCGCTAAGGGCACCCCAGGTGGGGCTCGAACCTCGGCTTAGGGCAGTGTCGGAGGGAGGGTGGCAAGGGACCGTCGGTGGCTGGATAACATCAGGGTTCTGATTATTAATCGGGGGAGTTTGGATTACAGGCTCAGCTAAACCACATGCTGGCACATCGTTAAGCGTCGTCAAGGGTCGGGGAGGGCTATTATTATTGACGATAATAATAGTGGGTCGGGGTGGATTTCGCGCGGGACCTCTAAAGCGAGGTCGGAATTTGGATCGTGTGCGTGTTGTGTGTACTCTGCGAGCTGTACTAGTTTCCCTACGACTCTCCTGGATGAGAGTGGTGGGGTCGTCTGGGTCGGTCAGTGGGTGCCTTGGACGGCGGATCATACTAATGCGAGAGGGGGTGTAATTGGCGGCCTGCACAACGAGAGTGTTGCGGTGGGTGGCGGCAGAGTCAAAGAAGCGCTTGGAAGAGCGTTTCAGAAATTGGGCTATTGTAGGCATTCTAAGCTCTACATGGAGGTTTGTGTTCCGAACGAACCAGGGGGCTCCCGTGCATTTACGGAGGAAACGATTCTGGATGACTTGCATCTTATGGATGATATACGGTTTTGCTTGAGGAAAGACTGGGCTCGCATAGGTCATGATGGGGCGGATGCACGCGGTATAAATTCGCAATTTGCACTTGAGTGACAATTTGCTATTTTCATGGACAAGGGAGTGAAGCCTATAGAGAGCGAAGGCGGCGCGCGAACGCACCTTACTTACATGCTCAGAAAAGGAGAGGTGATGATCGAGGATGACACCTAGATATTTGGCTCGCTTCTCCCAGGGGATAGGCTTGCCGAACATGGTGACAGGTTTGGGCTTTGGGGGGATTTTTCTCGGTTTTACGAAGAGAACCGCTTGGCTTTTGTCAGGATTGACTTCGATCCGCCACTTTCTAAACCGCACACCGAGCTTGTCGGCTGCAGTCTGGAGAGTGTTGGCAATGACATTATGACACTTCCCTCTGTAGTAAACGGCCGTATCGTCTGCGAACAGAGCCAACTGAGCCTTTTTAAACTTCGGGATGTCGCTGGTGTAAAGCGTAAAAGCCAGGGGGGATATCACAGAGCCCTGAGGGACTCCTGCGCGTATGGGATGGGGGGAGGAGAGGGCACCCTCTATGCGATAGCGAAAGGTGCGATTCGACAAAAAGTCTCGTAAGATGAGCACGAGACGCTCGGGCACACCGAGTTGGTACAGCTTGTAAATCAAGCCGTTGTGCCAGACTTTGTCGAACGCTTTCGCTATATCAAAGAAGATAGCTCCTGCCATAAGGCCGCGTTGAAAGCCGGCGCTTATGTCCTCGACTATACGGTGGACCTGATGGGTCGACGAATGTTTGGTACGGAATCCAAACTGTTCGTGGGGGATAAGGCCCTTAGTCTCGGCGTAGTCTCTGAGACGCTTATGAATAAGCCTCTCGTAGATTTTGCCCATGACTGTGAGCAGGCTAATGGGGCGGTAGCTCGCGGGCTCCTTCTTGGGTTTACCGGGTTTGGCAATACCGATTACTGTGGCCTCTTTCCACACTTGCGGGAAGACGTTATTGTTCATGGCTCCATTGAAGATGGTGGCCAAGAGCATTATCAAGTGGGCGGGGAACAATTGGACCACCCTATTGATGATACCATCAGAGCCAGGGGCTTTACGTGGTTTCAGACCCTTTATGAGCTCGTGCACTTCCGCCGGGGTGACGGGAGCCAGAGGATACTCAGGGTCTTCGACGGGCGGACGAGAGGCTCTACGTTCGACTTCAGCGTTCACCTCATCGAGGTGCGCCTGGTCTACTGGTTGAGAGCTGGGCGAGCACTGGGCCTCTAGACTGTCGGCTAAGCATTCGGCTTTGTCGATGTCTTCGAAAGCGAGAGACGCGTCTGGGCGGATCAGTGGGGGCATTGAGGCTGAGCTACCTCCTCGGGGATTGAGTTTCCTTTGGAGTTGCCAGAATGCTAGATGGTTCGGCTCTAGGCTGCTCAGTAGCGTATCCCAGTCGGCGTCACGCAATTCCTTCACGCGGTTACTTACAGCACGCTGTAAGTAGCGCATGTGGATTTTGTTAGCCGTGCAGGGAAAGCTACTGTACGCACGGACGGCTGCGTTCTTCTCCGTCATCAGTGCACGTACATCGTCCGGCAGTTTCCCGCGACGGTTATCCGTCGCCGGAACCTCCCTTGAACATGTGTTCAGGACAGATTGTACGTGCTCTGTGAGAGAGTCGATCGCGGCCGTCGTGTCTGCGATAGAGTCGAACTGGTCGGGGATCGAATCCAATTGGGGGGACGTGTTAGCTTTCAAGCTTTCGCCTACTCGCTTCCAGTCCGTTATCCTTTTGGTGCGCGGGGGGATATTGGGGTCGTGAAGACCTATGCGAGGGGCCATTTCTACGAGGACAGGTCGGTGGTCAGAGTCAAGCTCGTGATGCACTTCTATAGAGACCAACCGTAGGTTGATGTTCTTTAGAAGTGCCACATCGAGCACGTCAGGGGCATGGTCAGGATTATGCGGATAGTGGGTGTGACTCATCGGGGCGATGATATCAAAATTGAGGAGGGGGCAGAGGTCAAAGAGGATTTTACCCCTATGGGAGGTGAGTCTACTATTCCAGGCTGGGTGCTTGGCATTGAGATCACCCGCCATGATGACGGAATCACTCATGCTCAAGAGGGTATTAAGGTCGTCGGTCAGTAGTTGATCTTGGATTGGATCAATTGTAACGAGAGGGGGCAGATAGGCTGATATTATCGTTATAGATGCATGGCCCGTCATACCGATTCGGCAGATCGAGACTTCTAATAGGGACTTTAGGACAGGAGGGTCTATGGGCGTGCAATAGAGCTCTGATTTATAATAGATTAGAGTACCTCCCAGGTGGCACCGCGACCTATCATTGCGAATTATACGATAATTCGCAATTGACGGGTTTCGGTGCCTGGGTTTTAAAAAGGTCTCTTGGATGAGGAAAACGTCTACCTTATGATCGCCGAGGAATTCGGTGATCTCTGAGTTTTGGCCGTCAAAGCCATTGGCGTTAAAATAGCCTAACATTAGGGATCGGGGTTTGTTTCTAGCGGGGGACCTAGTATCCATTAAGTGGTCTAGGGGTGTTGTTCGCGAATCTAGACAATGCTTGCGTGATCTCGGGATACGCATTGTAGATTGCCTGAATTTGGTATAAGTCACCGGCGTTGGTCGCGGCGACTATCTCGTCGGCCATCCTCCTCGCGCGGGGGGTGAGGAAGACCATGTAGGTGGAAGAGATCACCTGGAAGGGATCTACTTTATTGACACCGGCCACGGGAGTGGGGGTGTGATTAGGAGGGGGGCGCGCATACGGAGCGGCGGCGGGGGGCGCGGGCGCGGGCGCGGGCGCGGCGGCGAGGGGCGCGGGTGCGGTGGGGGGCGCGGTGGTCGCGGGTCTCGATTGCGAGTTTTCGAATCGGGTACGCGGGTCCATTAATCGGGGTATAGTGGCCTGGGGGGCCTGGGGAGCGACTGCCTGAGGGGCGGGTCTAGCCTGGAGGCTTGGGAACGCCTGCTGATGGTGCAGGTATTTCCAGGGACTGGGTCTCTGGGGACTCAGTCTTACTGGTTCCAAATAGGACGGGCATTCGCGGGATTGACGCGCGTCGGTACGCTTCGCTAAGCGAGGGGGCGCGGATTTTGGGGCTTTAGCGCAGCCACGGTAGTTCGCGGGGTGGCCTGCCTCGCCACATAGCACGCAGCTAGGTGGCTCGGTGCAAAGTGCACGGTCCTTGGGACGTTCGCATTCCGCAGTGCTATGCGAACCCAGGCACTTTACGCACCTGGGTGTCGCATAACAGTGCTTCTGCGTATGCCCGTAGAGCTGGCAACGATGGCACTGGGCAATCACGCTTGACTTGCGGAGTTTCTCGATTTCGA
This sequence comes from Dryobota labecula, assembly GCA_947523025.1. Lineage (NCBI taxonomy): Eukaryota > Metazoa > Arthropoda > Insecta > Lepidoptera > Noctuidae > Dryobota > Dryobota labecula. The sequence goes on from OX383292.1 coordinate 10,964,683, forward strand.
GACCCGAGAGACTACAGATCGATTTGATCTGGAAGATCGGGTTATAAGCCTCGGAGGGTGGGCAGATCACGAGGATCATGTCGAAGGCCTCACCGCGTCGCGCGCGATGCATACGGTGGACCTCGTTTACGGGGACGTTTTGCGACCTAAGATCGGCTATAATTTCAGAGCATGGGATCTCCCTTGGGATCCTGCGGATGACTACGCGTGTTTCCTTTTCCTCGGGGAGGCAATACGTGTGGAAAGACACGTTTTTTGAGCGAAGCATTTTTGTTAGGCTCCTGTAGTCCGTAGACGTGGGAACCGTAACCTTTATACCGGTCTGGGTGGACTTGGCATGCGAGTAATTTATCCGGAGCTCGACACACCATTTTGATATGTCGGTCCATTTGGACTTGTCCTGGATAAATACAGGCGGTGGGAGGGGGATTTTCTTAACGGGATTGCCGTTAATGAGAATGCGCGGAGTGGGGGCCTGCGACGTGGACGCGGACGCGGAGGGCGCGGGCGCGGCGGAGGGCGCGGGGGTGGGGACCTGCGACGCGAGGGGCGCGGACGCGGTGGACGGGGCGGGGGTGGGGACCTGCGACGCGGAGGGCGCGGACGCGGTAGACGGGGTGGGGGTCGCAGGAGGGCTGGAGGCCTCTGCTTTCCCTTTTTTGGCGGCCTTTCTCTGGGCTTTCGTCTTCTTCCTCTTGCCCCCCCGTCCCGGGACTAGGCTGAAGCCGTCGTCCGAGGTGGAGGGGGAAGAGGCAGAGGACGCTGCCGACCGTGTCGTGATGGTGCGGTCCGATTCTGAGTCGGTACCGGCGGGACGCGGGGTGTCGGCTCTTCCACTGACTGCCTCTTCTGTTTCCATGTCGGATACAGATGAGCCAGCCTGTGACAGAGGCGAGCGAGAACGCGAACGCGATCGAGAAGGAGAAGGAGAAGGAGAGCGGGGGCTATCCGTCGAGCGGGCGCGAACGGACGCCGAGAGGGTGGCAGCCGCGAGGGCTCCGTATTCCTGTCCATATTTGGACTGGAATACGGGGTCCTTTAATACGACTCCGATTAAAAACTCTATCAAAACAGTCCCGATGACGGGGTTTTTCTTATATTCGGGGGGGGGCCATGATGGTGGCGGGGAAGTTATCCCTACGACTAATATCCCTAACTCCCCGGGTGGGTTTGCCCGGGGATGAGTGAAGCCTCCCTGCCGGGTCAGGCAGGGAGATGTGTGCTAATGGTGAGCCCTAAGCTTGTAACCCGTCGCCAGTCTTATTGTGCGAACGGGGCCCTACAAATCCGGTGCGAAGGGTGTAGACACACCCTAAAGACACCGGGTGAGTAGCTGTGAAGGGAAAACTGTCACCAGAGCCGACTAGGAGATCCCCCAAGGCCGGTTAACTCTGGGACCCGTCCAATTGACTGCCTTGCCCTTATGGGGTTCGGCGGGTGTGATTGGGTCAACACCCCCTTGGATTCGTTAGCACCGTTAGGTTTCAACCAAGGACCACGAAACTGTGGTTTTTCCCTGACGGGGTAAAAACGCGCGCAACGTTTTAGACGACAAGGTTTAAAGAAACCAATACCAACCTGTCTTGAAAAAGACAATAGTTGATATTATTGTTAGTAGTCGGACTACTAGTGCAATCGTTACGACTGGGCGTAACGATTACCGGATGGCGGCGGCGGACACTTGACACGGCACGGGCGCAGCGAGCCGGAGCTGCAGCACACGACCGTTCCGAACGATGTCGCGACGCGGAATGACCGAACAAGCGCACCGGGGCGGGCGCAGGGAGCGGGAGCAGCGTAACGACCGTCCAGGGCGGAGGTCGAACGGTGAGTGAAAAAGGGGAACACGTGTAGGTACTAACGATATTAATACATGAAAGACAGAAAAGGAAGGCTACAAAATTCAACAACAAAAAACAAACCCAACTATGAAAACTCATAAAATTTTCTCTCTTTTGTCTAGCACCTCAACCTCCCACGCCGAAAATAAAAGTTAAGTTTTAAACTAAGAATCAACAAAACGAACTTACCGACAACAACAGCAAGTTAGATGCCTCGCCAGTTTACAGAAACCGGTGAAGCAGTGGCGATACAGCACATACGGCCATCCATATGCTGCTATGGATAGCCTCAGGTAATGCAACGCGTCCTCCAGGTTCATCCACGGAGGTGTCTCAGAGAATATCTTGTTCACATCCGTAGTGTATATCGGTTCTTCATCGTTTAGCATTTGGATCCTCCTCATTTCTCTTGTCTCTCTCTTCTGCCGGACTCTGAGGAGGACGCAACCGGCGACCACGTCTGATGGTACTAAGTCCGTTGAACGGAATAGGGCGCTGAGTAGAGCTGGAAAAAGAAATTAGTTCAGTAGGGCTTTATTAATACATAGCATTTCCTTGTGGACATAAATGTCAACTTCGGCCCGCTTGCACCTTAAGGGGGAAGCGCTAAGGTAGCCCGTGGAACTCAAATTTTCTTACGATTATTGCGACTTTAATCAACATACACTGAGTCATTCAATAGGGTTTTTTGATCTTAGACAGTTGTATCAGTGATTTTAATTATTATAATTCTACAAATTATAATAATTATGGTCGCGAATCATAATTTTAATCAAAATGAAACCTAAAAAAAAAAACAAAACATATTGAATTTCGCGGGCTACCCTGATACTTTTACCTTAAATCACATAATGTTTTTAGCGCTTTAAAAAAACATAAATATGTCTCTGTCATCTTCAAACGATTGGCAGAACAAGGGCAGAACTTGACCCTATGACATGTCGCACACTTGTTTATCAAACTGATGACATACACTCGAAACAGAGCGATGTTTAAAACACATAAATACGTATTTAGCGATTTGTGGTGCGTACGGTGTCCACTGAGCAGTACGAGCTCATTACATTTCCTATTCTCATATATTTCGTGCCAATATGAGAGAAGTCAACTCACAGTCTTCTTTCAACCTGGTGTATGGTGTACCTTTAACCAAGCGGAAAGAGTAGTGAATGCTTCTCTTACGTCATCATTCATATTTAAAAGTAAAACTTCAACCCTACAAACCTTCCAGGAAAACAAGAAAATACAACCTGGGGATTGAATTAATGAGGCGGTTCGTAAAGTTTTCTCTCATTTTGACGCAGATAAATTGCGCGGAGCTGTCTCTGTTTGAATTCAACCGCTTTTTCTTTCAACTACGGTTCTTTAAAAAAGGCGGTTTTGGCTGGAATTTAAAAGATTTACATATCAAAGCGAAACTTGGTAATGGTATTTCCGTAACTTGTTGCGTAAAGTACAGTAGCTACCTAAATAATGAGCCGTGCGCGTGGAACATTCGTTTCAGGCAAGACATTTGTAGTTGTAAAAAAGAATATCACAGTTAACAATTTAATACATTGTTTCTATAAATACGAATACAATTTTGGAAAACAATCAGAAGGCAGTTATGTAAAGTGGCAATGGTCATTATTGTAGACGCGATTTCCGTAATCAGAGCGGAACACTTGTAGGGCGATAAGATCGGTTATTGAGCTTACTTTCACGAAACCAAATATGTTCCCGGGATTATAATAATGTAATGGAATGATAATTTTGATACGAAATAATGTGTCTGTTAATTTCTCAAAGAGAAAGGTAAACGTGTACATAGAGGTTTACCTTTTGAATACTTTCTCCGTTTGCTAAAAGCAAAGAAAAGAAAGAAAGAAAATATTTCTTTTTTTAACTCAGGTTAAGGCACACAAAATTCACATAAAAAACCAATCAATCTGCCTAGTCTTTTCCAAACTATGTTGGGGTCGGCTTCCAGTCTAACCGGATGCAGCTGAATACCAGTATTTTACATGGAGCGACTGCCTATCTGACCTCCATAACCCAGTAACTAGGTAAAACGATACCCCTTGGTGAGACTGGCTGTCAGACTTTTGGGCTTCTGACGACCGTAACGACTGTCAAAGATCCAGGAATGACAGCCTGGACCAACGGCTTAACATGCTTTCCGAGGCACGGAGGAGTCTCGGTATGTAAAGATGGTCACCCATCCACGGACCAATCCCGGCAAGCGTAGCTTAACCTGACGGATCGACCAGTGCGGTTGTTATTACTTAGCCACGAGCTCCTCACATAAAAAACCAAAGAACAGAAAAAAAACACGGCTGCGCTAGAAGGGTCCAGCTCAGCATAAATGCCAGATAACTAGTGCTTGACGCTGGTTTTCAACTGGACCTTATATAGTACGCTAGACATTGATATACTAAAAAACCCATATCAATGACGCTAGATATTTTTCTGTTCAAACTGCGGAATGGTTATTTTCAGTTTGAACCAGGGCTTTGAATACCGGTAAATTTTCATAACGTTACCTTGTATTGACAGAGTTAACGTTATTATTAAAATAACGGTAATCTATTTAACGCTATGTATGCGACTATTAATTTTATCGTTATTTTAAACGGGTGAGATGTAAGTAGTGGGGCCTGAGGCGTGCGGCGCGGCGGAAGCCCGCCCTCGCACCTCTCTCATGCCGTGCCGATCAAAACGTTGCCTGAATCTGCCTGATTCTTACCCACAAAACGGCAACGTAGCTAAATTAACGTTAGTTATCGTATTTTTGTTAATGTTAATTAGCGTTGTATTACTGGTAATGTTATCAAGTAATGTTAAATTTTTGTAACGTTAGTAGTTATAACATTGAAATTTAACGTTACGGAACGGTTATTATTTTGTTATTTGGTAACGTTAACAAGCCCTGGTTTCAACTCTGATTTAGCCTTCTTGCTAATCCATACAACGTCTGACAACTTATAAATATTTGACATAAACCTTCGAAGAAACTATTATCTCTTAAGAAACGGGACTTCTCAGAATACCGTCAGATTTCAATTGAAGTGTTTCCGGTCTCTAACTATAATAATGATGGATTCGTATAGCTCTTTGCTATGTCATTTCCGGGCAGGAAAAGGTCATTTCCGGTCTTTATCTGAAGATACCTATTTCAAGAGTAAAGAGGATGGGATATAAAATCCTCTGCTAATAAGAACTTCAATTGATTTTCCAAGAACGATTGAAGTTGTATGTTGGCTAGACCTATCTATACTCCATTTACTATAGCATTAGAAAAAAGAGGCTCGTAGAAGCAGGAGTGCGAAACATTTTATTCAAAGTTAAAAGTTTAAACAATTAAACTAAAAATGTTTTAACATAACTTTGATAAATAGGTCGTAATAACATCTTCATCACACATTACTTACAACGAAACGAATGAATGAAACAAACGATTACGTCGTGATGATTTAAATTTAATTAAGATTAAAGGAAATAAAAGTCTTTTTTTTTACAATATTTTATTTAAAACAACAACTTTCAACACACAATAGTTGGTGCAACTTCTTCGTCTTCATCATATAATTTAGTTACTATCATCAGAGAATAAAGTTGAAGAAGTTTCACCGACGTTACCTAATAATAAATCTTTCTACCACATCATCCATTATGCTTTAACTTTTCCTCTTCTTTAATTGCATGAGCAACGCAAGACTGCCATCGTTCTAGCGTAATACTATCCAGATCTTGTGGGAGTAATTGTTTCTCCTTGTCTAATTTGAACGTTTTGTTATGTTGAGCCACATACCCCATCATTTGAGCCCATATTAATTCTATAGGGTTGAACTCGCAGTGGTAGGGTGGGAGGCGCAATACTGAAATACCCTTCTCTCTAGCCATCTCATCTACAACAAACTTTTAGTATAAATGTCTTTGTATTTTTGCTTTTTCTAATAAAGTTTCCCTAAGATCTTTTTCCTCAAAAGGAATATTTTTGCTTTTAAACCATTCCTGTATATCTGCCTTTCGTGTAGCTATGGTTGGCAGCTTCTCCAATGTCCTTGAGTGGTATAGCGCATTGTCCATAACAATTACAGCGCCACTCTCAATTTTTGACAAAATTAACTTGAACCATTTTCACTTTTGTCTATCGCGCTTCTATAACATATTCCCTGTAAATTGAGAGGACTGGCTCTTATGAAACAGGAAATCCTAGTACAAGAGTCAGGGCTACACAGATGATTGTGTCTTGAAGTGTAAATAAATAAATTATTAATATTATTAAAGTTGAAGGCGTCCATTTCGGAGTGGTCATCTTCATTACCTTTCTTTGCATCAAATATTAATGCAGCATCCATTAAAAACCCTTCACAAACCCTGTGAAATAAAATTAATACAAGTCAATTATTCCGTACCCCCTATATAATTTCACTGCTGGAAATAGGTCATAGATAAATACTATAACAAAATGTATAACTTTAAAAGTTCGCTTTGCATGCGGTAATTCATAATACAATATAATATGTATTACTTAATTAATAGTCAATAACAATGGGGTGTTCATTTTTTTATGGCGAGGACAGTCCATAAAATACATACCAGTATAACCGATTATAAGTTGGATTTTTTAAACCAACAGATAGACCTTCCCAATGTGCTTCTTTTGAAGACTTATTATTAGTGTCATGCCATATTAGGCTTTTCGTGTGACCTGTTTGTATGATAAAAGGTTATTAATATAAATACCATTCATTTCACGAACCAATTTTATGAAATTATGTTTAACTGTATAATTAATTATAATGTTATTGAATGCAAGAGGTCATACACTGCTTAGTGCATAAATAGCTGTTAAGAAATTTAGAAGCACTGTACCTTCATTTAGCCAAGTGTCATCTAAATAATAATATATTTTCCTTCCTTTATTCCTTAGCCTTTTTATTTCATGAAGATATTTTAGTCTCCAAAGGACGATCTCCTGCTTGTCTATGACTTCTATGAGTGCACTTTTTCTGCTCCGTTTGATTTATGTGAACTTTAATGTTTATTTCATTATTTTATACAGACTGCTTTTTTTTTAATCTGGCAGAGACTCGTCACTGTTAACTGCTTCCAGCATCTTGTCCAAGGTGGGCAACTCATTATTAAAGAAGAAGGAATGAATTTTCCTGCATATGCCACTAAATGTGATGTCATCAAAATCATCACGTTTCATGTGCTTCTGTTGGGGAGGGGGAGATTGCAGGCGACTTTTTATGTTGTACTCTTTGAGAATATTGGACAGAGTAGCCCGAGATACGCCTGTAAATAATAAAATCATGTGCGGAGTTTCTAAAATATAATACATTTTATCACAATGCATGTTAGTTTCAAATATTTTTATAGTAATAATTTTATGAATCATCCTTACCGGCAACTTCTGCGATTTTGTTTATCATCTCAGTCTTATAATGAGGAGTATCTGCAGGCCAGGACTCCAATTGCTTAAAAATATTTATCACAGGTTGTTTTTCTACAGCACGCAGTGTTCTCTTTTTTTTGGGAGACATTATTATTAAGTCGGAGTCAACTTTTGGACCACGTTGTTTTCGCCGTTGGCTTTGGTCAGACTCGGCACTTATATGTTGTAAACCACTCGGTCCCGCACCGGGATCACTCATAGCTCAAAAAAAAAGTAACGTTTTGTACAAACAAGCCAATGACAACACTGATAACAATACAATAACAAAGCAATAACTAAATATTATTTATTATTTTAATAAATAACAACAAAATCACGAAAATTAAACAATAACAAACAAAGTATTCACAAGTAAATGACATACATGACAATCTTAGAACATTGTCAAGTCAATTTCACAGACGACATAAACCAGTAAAATTAGAAATCCCCGGCTGTCACCGCTTATGAAGGGATTAAGTAACATTTTAGATTTGGTAGGATTATAGTGAAACAAAAAGCGTTGCAGTATTGTTGACTCCTGCTTCTTTTAGGTTTTTAGCATAGGCACTGTAATTTTAAATTGGAATGAAATAATATATCTAAATGAAAGCCACTTAATTTCATATGGTTGTTTTTTTAAATGATTACAATTAAGTGTGATAGCTGATATATAAATTCATTTTAATCGATTTGGCGTCAATCGTCACTATAACAAGTTTATTGTACTTTTGTTATAAAGTGTGCATCAAAAATAACCTTTTTTAACTTCTGTCTAATGCTATTATAAATGAAGTATAGGCAAATTGAACAATTGATTTTAATTTTAATTTGGACGCAAATTTTTAGTAGCAGACAATTACACGACTTGTTTATTATTGACTAGCTTTTGCCCGCGGCTTCGCCCGTGTGGATGTCGGTTATCGCATAAAAGAGTACCCTATGTACTACCCTCTCCATATCCCAGGCTATATCTCAAAATTCTAACTTAATATTAATTTTAATGTGACTCACTATGTGTTTATTACCGAGCTGGTAATGAGTTGAACTATCGAACTAATGTGCACACTAATAGGGTTGAAAATAAAACCACAATTGTGTACTGATCTAAGCTGGTATATTTAATTAAAATTGCGAGACCCCAACCAAATCGCGGTAACGAAACCATAGCGAGATCTATTTCGACGTCAACGCCATCTATCGAGCTTGACATCAAACTTTTAACATTTCACAATAATAACTATGGTTTTATGGTTTCTTCATGAACACTATGTGAATAGAACTGTTTGAAATACACGTAAGTAGCTAGCTTATTTATCTACGAACATAATTTGGCTAATAGCTACTGATATTATAGCGTATTGTTATCGTAATCGTATTTCCAAGAGTAAAATTCGGCAAACAAATACCTACAAAAAGACAATAAAATGGATATAGTAAGTTATCCTTAAGAGATAGACATATGCCATCGCGGACTTTTTTGAAGACCTTTTTATGATACACAATTCCACCATACATTATTTTGTTATATCTCAAAGGGTTTAGACAGCGTTTTCGTTGAAAGCTCCCAGACGGCTTATTTTTTTCCGACACCTCCAACAAATATCGTTAATTCATACAAAAATGCATACAAAAACATAACAAATTATATACTAAAACCTTCCTCGAGAACCAAGCTATCCATTGGTGAAAACAGCATGAGAATCGGTGCAGTAGTATTTGAGTTTATCGCGAACAGACAGACAGACAGACAGACAGACAGACAGACAGACAGACGCGGCGGAGGACTTTGTTTTATAATATGTAGTGATAACCTTTTACTTTTTAAGGGGAAGATACATTGATGTTTTAAAAAGGAAGATAAGGCAACGCTCTAACTTCACGTGAACTATTGGACTAGAAACAATTACATGTAAACACAGCCTCACAACTACATTTCCCGATGTCGTGCGTCATGCATCAACAACCGAAATGGAGAGATATGACGCGGGCTGTAGCGAGTAAGATATAGCTATATTTGTCACTGTTACGTACCCATAACAACTCAGAAACAGGCGACCTAAAAAGCAAAATTCATCATTTCAACCGAAAGACGTCCACTGCTGGACATAAGCCTCCCCCAATTGAGGGGGGGTTTGCCATAATCGCCACGCTTGGCAGTCGAGTTGACGATCGCAGTATGGTGTTAAAAATGCATAGAGAACGCTGCTGCCCATTCTCTAGTAATTCCCTTAGTCGCCTTTTACGTCACCCACGGGAGGAAATGTGGAATGGGAATGGGAAAGCAATATTATTCAGGAGAATTTTAAAGAAAATAAGTTTTCATGTACTTACGAGTGGAAAGTAATCCCGTGAAACTTGTTTTTGGTTTGTGAATTATTTATTAACATTTTGAAAACACACAGAGGCATTGTTTATTGATTTATTTGTTGCTGCTTATTTAGACGATTACGGTAATTTTATTTAACGTGCTGCACATGTGCTACTCAAACGCCAGTTCGATTGTGACTAAGGTCGGTTGTGCCGGTTGGCATGATTTATGCGGTCCACGTCGAGGAGCGAGGAGCGAGTACCTAATCTTCATTTTTTATAAATCAATGAGTAGATATGTATGTTTCAGGCATGAGAACAAAACTGAATATATATTTTAGAAAATTACGCTAATAAGCTGCACTTAGGAAGTAAGGAATAGTTATTCATATTATTTACCTGCAACTTGTTGAAAAGCTTCTTTCCCATGTTCATCTCTCTTCAACCAGCAGAAAGCCCATCGGAATCTTCTGGACCACAGTCCTGTGACCTTCCTATGATGTCGGACCTGGTTAGGCGTATCTTGCATGTCACCATAGTTCACTGAGCCCAGGGGATCGAACACCATGAATAGACCGAACACAGTGAGGCCTAGTTGTACCCAGTTGAAGAGGACTATACCTGTGAAAGAACATAACATAACGTCATGACGTCTGTAATCCGAGAAGGGTTAGGCGGAAGTGCACATACACCGTGGCATTTTAGTCGTCTTAGAAAGACAGCCCACTTCATGTATCCAATGACTACGAGTACTAATCATTCATGTAAATAAAAAATTAAATGTTCAAAAAAAAAATTTTTTTTGTACACTAATTATTAGTAGTCATTGGATACATGAAGTGGGCTGTCGTTGTAAGACGACTATAGTGCCACGATGTATAGTACTATGGGGGATATCCGAATCAGCACACTTACAAAACAAAGTCCAGTGCTCATGGACATCCACATCTGTTTACCGCCCCTTCCTACGATGACCAATAAAAAAAATAGGCAGTCATAAGGACTGCCGACAGAAGTGAAAACTCAAAACTTTGGAATAATTGACAGTTTGGCGCAACACGTTACGAGCATGTCGCGCATTTCGGTAACGCAAACCCATTAGTTTTTCCTCTACCAAAAATCGCTCAACGCGGCTAAAGAAGTTTTCACTTTCAAAAAACTATTGTTCAAATAAACTCAGGCTCTGTTACAATGATCACAGATGTCTGACCACCTGGGCTGGTTTTTTACGGTATTTTTATTTTAATTTACAAGAACAAGGGGATCGGCAAAAATCGGATGCTGCGATACTATTGGTTAATGAGTGTAACTAAGCGTTACTATAGCGGCCGAGCGCTGTAAGTAAGAATAGTCTTTATGGTGGTCCGATTGGGATGTCCCCCATAGTACATCCACATTTCGCCAGTCATGTTTTAGTCCCATGTAATAGGGGGCGACCTGTTAAAGAAATTATATAAAACTGTAAGAAAATAAGGTCATTAAACATTGCCTATACCTAATGTTAGGTGTAGTGCTGTATACAGTCTATACGTATTTTGTAGGCGCCATATGATCGATGGCGCTTACTAAATATAGTGACGATTAGGTTATCACATTAAATAGTACAGCAGTTATTACAGTTATCAGAAGTCTGTTAAAATAATAAAAGAATAAATTTTACTAAAAATTAAAATCATAATATTCAAACAAAATCAATAGCGTAAAAATTGGCTCGAAATAAACCACCTTTGATATTATGGCACTAGACATGCGTGAAGCGCGGGGCGATGGTATAAACAATTCAACACAACTTTATGGTGTTACCCACGTGTGGCCCACGGCTAGAATGTTAATTATTTTAAACGTGTATCTTTAAAATACGTAATGTAGAATACTTGGTTTCAATTAATGTGGTAATCTAATCGCCACACTGTAGACTGGCCACATGCATATGGCGACTGATTGAATACTCGTAACTAACAGTTTGAAAGGCTTTTCAATTCAGTAAGTATTCAAAATGCATGTGCATTGATTGGCAGTTGTTAATCCAGGAAACCACACAGCAGTGAATTTGAATACAATTCATCAGGCTTTTTGAAACTGTGTTAATTAATAATAGCTTTTACAGCTGAAACAGTAGCATTATACTCAGTCAGTAGTTGCCTATGCCCAAAGTCTCAAATTCGGATATTTATGTTAACAAAGGGGATGATAACATATCAAAAATATGTTCGTAATGGTAATTCACATAAAATCGCAAAAAAGGTTCCATTTTCTTTTAAGTACTGATTTAAGGAATAATAATTAATAAATAATCATACCGTACCTAATTATTTTTATCAATTTTCGGTGTTAAACAAAGTTATTAAAAAAAGGAGATTTACTAGTATACAATATTTTATGATACTGGTAGATAACAATGCAGGAGATCTAAACACGGTTACGGGTTACATGGCAGCGCTTGATAACATTCATTGCTTAAACCATATAAGTAGGTAATCAAAAAGCAGTCATGATTCCGAAACCACAGCGTTGGTTGATTGACGATAAGAAAAACTTAGAAACATATAATGAATAATATTTAAATCATTCACAAAAGGGAATAAATCATACAAATTATACAAACTTGACGTTAAAAGCCGTTCATTGTCCGGCGCTGAAAGGCAGCGTACAAAGGGTGGGATAATTTACACTGCGAGGGTGAAATATTAACTCACTTTGTATGACTATGCTGGAGAACTTGTCCTCGACGGAGCATTGTATTACTTCGCAGAACATCCACATGGTACCCATGACGTTTAGGGCCGTTTCTGGAAACACTAGCAGCACTCTGTAATAAAACATTTTATGTGTGAGCGCTCGTCGTAAACATGTGGATAAAGCGGGGACTGTTTCCTTACGGTAGAAGGTAGATACTTAGGGAGGTGCCTTTAGGTAGTCTCGATAAGAATGTCCAATAAAAGAAATATTTAGTAGGTGAAAAAAAAAATTGTTTACTTATAGTTTACAGGAAAACCTATGAGAAGTCTATGGTCTTAATGTAACATGGTAAATCTCTCAATAATGTGCATGCAAAATTACATTTGGAGTTGGAATGTATGGGAGAACATGTATTTCAACGACAATGTTAAGTTTGTTCTTGGGATAAATTCATTCTAACTACGGAACCCTTCATTGTGCGAGGTACCACACGCACTTGCCCAGTTTTTGTTTGTTTCAAAGCACTAATCTCGGGAACTACCAGTTGGATTAGAAAAAATATTTTTGCATTTGAGTCTTGTCTCTCTCTTTTGAGAATCCTGCATCGCGCTATCAGAGTTTATCGCGCGACTAGCGATATATATATACAATCCAGATATATACAACATCCCGACATCAACCGTTGGGCAGTTGCCCACCAGACACAACACCCGTCTGGTCGGAGGATCCTCCCTTTACTATAGAGTATGAGTGAACTTTACACCCTGTTCCTCATACCTCTAAATTGGTGCCCCGACGTGATCATTAGCGCAGCCTTCGTGCAACTACTTCAGCGTGACGTCATCCATCACTTCCTCAAGCTTTCGAGCGGCGAGTCACACAGCCAGCCAGCACCCACGGCTTCAACGGGTATCCTGAACACAAGCATGCAGCGAACGTGCATACCTGGTCATCACCCTCAGCCTCATCAGCAACCTTGGCATAGCACACTGCACTTTCGGCCGGTCCACAAGCAGAGCCCTTCAACGCTCTCCTGGTCGACGCCAGCAGTCAGCCTCAACCCGGCTCTTTACGACGTCTGAATCACTGGCTCAAAAAACGCAGCGCCACCCCGACTCACTGGGGAATCACCGCAGACAGTTCCGACTCACCGTGAACTATGCGGCACCGGGTTCCGACTCACTGGAATCATAACTGGCCCTGGCAAGCATCATATGCACTGACTTAGCCCACTATCGACCTCCGGTCTCCGGAGGGGAGTAATGTGGCAGTATCAACAACGCCACATGCGAACTACGCATCAAAGACCTGACGTCACAAATCCTGCATCGCGCTATCAGTTTACCGCGCGACTAGCATAATATACAACATCCCGACATCAACCGCTGGGCAGTTGCCCACCAGACACAATACCCGTCTGGTCGGAGGATCCTCCCTTTACTATAGAGTATGAGTGAACTTTACACCCTGTTCCTCATACCTCTAAAACACTACCAACTGTTTACTGCAGCTACCATTTGTCATGCCACCACCGTAATAGAAGTCAAAATCGGTTGAACGGACTGTAAAAAAGGTTTACTTAAATGCATAATCTTATTTCAAATGGAGTATCTAGTTAAACAAACGATTTCTGTTCTTGTTCACTGAGTTTAACTGTTATTAGTCAAGATGTAAACAAAGGCATAGTAGGTCAAGATTGAAGACCAAACATAAACAAATAATTTGATTACCTATTGTTATCGCAGTGCCGACATAATTTTCATTCATTGTTTATTATGCACACTGTCTATAAATACACTTTCAGAGGCTAAAAATGGTACATCTATATTAGTTTTAACCTCATAAAAGTGAATAATATTACGCCTACGGTTGTAACAGTCGAACATCCCACTTTAAAAAGAAATAAAGCTGTAAATATTATTATTCACACATTCGCGATTACATAAAGAAAAAAAAAAACGAGTTTGAAATATGTACAGACGTCAGCAGGTCAACCTACCCGAAATTGTCAAATTTTCGCAATCAACCTTGAACCTTATACTGCAGTGATAAAGTTGAAAATCTATTAAAGAAATTTGACAGATTGTAGTAGCTTGATGTGCTGGCGTCTGTACATACGTAGATTTTTATGAATGTCTAACGTTAGTGAATCAACTGTTAATAAATTCTAATGTGCTATTTTAATGACCGAATCAAATCTAGCCAGGAAACAGAAATGTGTGCCAGCACAGGTGTTCATACGGCTAGATATCAAGCTATACATTTCCAATATAAGCACACCTCTCATTGTACGGAAATCCTATACAATGCGAGATCAGCTTAAACTGGAAATGTATAGCTTGGTATGTAGATGTATACGACGCGAGCACAAAAAAATGCGGAACACAACAAACCTACTTCTAAAACTTTTGGGTCTAATGGCAATTCCGCAATTCGCTCATAAAAGTTTTCACAACTTCGACGGTGTACACTTTTCTTTGTCTGGAAGTGTAGGCTTGCATGTGTTTTTTTTTTAGTAAATTACTAGCTGTTGCCTGTGGCTTCGGCCGCGTGGCTTTTTCTAAAATAAAAGTTTAGTAACTCCTTATAACATCAGCATCTGCCAGTGAAAGTTCTGTCAAAATCCTGCCGTTACGCAGATTAGCCGGAACAAACAGACAGACAGACAATTTTGTTATTTTTTTTTTGTTATAGGTAAGTACTGTATACCCACTTTCTTATGCCTTTAGTAAAAATTTGTTATTTTGACATTACAAAGAGATACTTCAATTTTATTTATTTGAATGTATGTATGGATTAAGAGTTGAAGTGAGTGTGCTCAACTATTGTAGGTTATTAGCGCCTCAGATTAGAAACTTATTGCCACTCCTAATGTACCAGCTGTGTTGAATACGAATAGAGAAAGTAATATTAACCACGTTTTGTGAAGAGAGAAAATGTAGGAGTGTTAGGTGTTTACGGTTATATTTATAACTAGCTTTAGCCTGTGACTGCGCCCGCGTCGAATTTTTAAAATAAAAGTAGCCTACGTTACTCCTGTCAGCTCATGTTAGCTATCTGCCAGTCCAAGTCCCGTCGAAATCGGTCCAGCCATTTCGGAGATTAGCCGGAACAGACAGAGAGACAGGCAGACAGAAATGCAGACAGACCAGAACAAAATAGTAGATTGTTATACAAGGAGCTAAAATTACCCATTTATATGAGGAAGTTTTACTCCCGAGCTTTAGCGAGGGATTAAATAAAAACCGAGTTATAATGGGTTTTTAGCGCCGTGTGTTACACTCTACTTTTCACTACGATTGTGAGAAAATAAAATAATCCAATGCAATATTAAAAATAAATTACGGCCACTAATTCAATTTACAAATTAGAGAAAAATTCTAAAGAATTCGCGCCAACATCCTTTTTTTATTTCTTCTGTAGCCGCAACAACGCAATGCACGCATTCTACCAAAGAGATTGCCGCTTCTAATTCCATTTTCAGAAAACAAGACAAATATAAAATTAAAATAAACACTTTTTCCCCTAGAGGTAAATATGGTACTTTTTCTTCAGTCTGGTACTACGATACAATGACGGCCTTTTTGAACAAGAGGAGTGAAAAAGTTTTTTTCTTATACCCACGGATAATATCGTGTCTATGTAAGTACCGTGTAAACTTTAATATTAGTAAAAAGCAGTTATTTTGACATTACAAACAGACACTTCAATATTATTTACCTGTATAGATGTACAGATGTTTCTCGTAAACCAGACGGCATCAACTGATGATGGAAAATGATTAACTAACATAAATATGTTTTCTACAAGCGTGTAACAACAAACAAGCAGATTATGTATTAGATAGGTACGAGATTTTATTTGATTTCTTGTTATAAAAAGAAAAGTAAACAATTTTTGTCGATTGTGTATTATTTATTTTGCGATCTCGTAAGCCCTTTAGGTAGCTCTCGGTCTCGCATAACGCTTTCATTAATTACCAAGGGCTCTTGGATCAAATAGGCCGGTTTTGCCAGAGGTTAATTTTACGCTAACGTTCTGTTATATATCTATATCTATACAAATAAATAAAATCTAAATGTCTGTTTATAATGTCAAAATAAAACTTTTTACTAAATGTATATATGAAAGTACCTATAAACGGTACTTATAACAAAAAATATTATTATTTTTTTTTTCTCTGTATGTCGGTCTGTCTGTCTGTTTATTCCGGCTAATCTCCGAAGCGGCTGGACAGATTTTGACGGGACTTTTATTTTAGAAAAATCCACGAAGGTGAAGCCGCGGCCAGCAGCTAGTGTTTAATGATAATGTTATAATAATTCCATTAAATTATTATAAAAATTTTACATTCAATTAAAAGGACACTCCAGAAGCAGACTCCTATTTTATACTAATTCTAAAGCAGATGTATAGCATCTCTTTTATAGATGCTCATATAGGATTGAAGTAAATCTCAGAAAATTCATTGCTTACGTGTTTGGAAATGGGAAGGAAAACTAATTGTTTTATTTTCAAGAATTGCGGCATAAATGTTGTATATAAATTTTTCAGAAATAGTAAATTTTCTGGAACAATTGTTGCTGAAAACGCTTACCTAGAGTATCTCCAAAATTTTCCTTATCAAAAATTTCAACTTACTTTATAAGAAGCAGTGGCGACACCATTTTCCTAGCATCAATGTCGGTGATGGTCCCTCGTGCTGATTGCAGTGCCAGCCCTGCCAGCAACAGCATTAGAGCGGCTTGCAGCGTCAGCGTCGCGCAGAGATACAGCCTCACGAACGCGCCGCCTTGCCAACCTTCCGACTGACACTGCCATGTTACTGGGTACAAGACTTCCACCACCAGTGCTATTAGTACTAGCCTGTGAACAAAAGAAAAGGCGTAAATTGGAGTGTTTTAAGACATTTACTTTCGTTTATACCCTTCAGGAAGTCAAATCATTTATTTCAAATAGGCACATAAGGCACTTTTGAACGTCATAAATTACAAAAAAAAAAAAATTGTTCTAGTTGCCCCATCCAAAAGGTTACTCTCTTACTCTATTAAAATGTTAGCAATATTTTGTATACCTACATTTACAATTATATGTGAAGACGATGTAGGTACCTAGAATAAAATTACTATACCACAATACGTAAAAAGAATGCAAAGTGAAGTAATAATGGTACCGATTCCCTTGTTCACAAACTAAACTAAATTTAAGTTCAGAGCATCTTTTTCTTTCTATTTCATTAAGAAAAGGACAGAAGATAAATTTTAGTTCAGTCCTCTCAAATTAATCAGCGCTTGACGTATTTTGACGTAATTTTAGTCGGCAAGTTTTTAATCACGTCTAAACTTGTATGGAGTAGTAACAGGCGATGATTAATTTGACAGGACTAAACTAAAATTTATCGTCTGTCTTTTCTTAATGAAATAGAAAGAAAAAGATGCACTGAACTTAAATTTAGTTTAGTTTGTGAACAAGGGAATCGGCACCAATGATAGACAAATTAATTATGCGATACATGGTGCTCACATATTTACAAACATTGTAAAAGTAAATGATTTACCTAAAATATTAACCTCTAATAGTCAGTATGTGAGTTAAAGTATATTAATCACATAAAATAAAAATGATATCATAAAAATTATACAATTAAATTAGCAACCAGTTTTACTAGACGCTAAATTGTCCTATGGAGCAGGACCCATGTTTCCAAGCATTCTTATCTTCGGACTCAGACCCTTGTCAAACAATTTAGGAAGCGTCTGTTTGTTGAGCACGCGTTGCATAAATAATAAGAAGCGCTGTTCTGTTTAGGACTAATAAATCCAATCCTGAAGCTGGCATTATAAATTAAGACGAAATCGCAAGGGTATTAGCCTGTGAAATTCAAATTTTCTTACGACTTGCAATTTGCAGGTCAGTATAATAACCGGCACGAGTCGTGAGCACAGATGGGCAGTACTGCCGTGCTAACGAAGAATGCAATAACTCGATTTTGGAAGATTTTGAGTTATATATTCGTTGAGTCATATATTTGGAGTCAGCGAATCGAAATCTATTAACTCTCTCTAAGCAAAGTTTTATTGATCCTTCAGGAACTCGGTTTTTCAGTAAGCAAGAATGCAATAACTAAAACTTCATAACAAATTCAATAATCAAAAATACAATTCTCGGAAGCGGCAAAATCGAGTTATTGCATTTTTCGTTAGTGCGGCAGAGTAGTGAGGGCAAGCTCGCGCATGTTACACTTTCGGCTAAATAAAAAAAAAAACCGTGTGGCACTCGGGGACTGCCGCGGTAAAGCTATTGCATAGCATTTTGTATCAACTTATGCAATTATAATTATTTATTTATTTTATTTATGCAGTATTTATTTTTCTTTGATATACTTTCTATATACTTTCTTTGATATACGGAATTTCTGGATTCGGTCCCCGCGCTCAAGGCCCGCGATAGAAGTTATGCAATAGCTTAAAAACAAAATAAATAAGTGCTGAACGTCGTAAAAGTGTATAACTACGTAAACAAAGTCAAATACTATTCAAATATAAGCATAATAACAACTTTAAAATAGACGAAAGTGTTGAACCTAAAGTAATTTTAAATAAAAAAAGAGTGACAAACTGTTTTGACAGCGAAAAAATTCCATGTACATGAGTCATTTCCAACCGTCTAGTCCAGTTTAAAAATTGTTCAACTGGAATGGTATCAACTATTTGGCAAGCTTTAATTAAGTCATTGTAGCCTTGCGGTGCAACAGGGGAACTGAATGTACTCATAATCGACTGGTCGTGAGTTCAAACCCCACTATCAACAATCACTTTTTGTGAAGATCATAATTTTATAAACTAATATTTATATGAATAAAATACGCAGTACACAGAAAAAGGAACTGCCAGAAATTATTAGATCACTAGAGGGTACTGGTGTAGTAAAATAACCGTCGGAGCGGGGAGCGTGAGGTTTTTTCGTTACGGAATTTCTGGATTCGGTCTCCGCGCTCAAGGCCCGCGATAGAAGCTATGCAATAGCTTAAATGACACGCGTGAGTCCAATAGACGACGAGTATCGACTGACGAACCAATTGCATGCAGCTCGGCGCCCCCACTGAGGAGCTTTTAAATAAACTTGAGCGTTTACAAAATATATGTATTCGTTTTGTTTTTAACCTTAAAAAGTATGATCACGTTTCTATCTATCGCAAGATACTCAAGTGGCTCCCTATTCGACTTCGCAGGAACACTCGAATATTGTGTCTGTTATTTAACATCCTTCACAACCCTAAAACGCCATCCTATCTGCGACAACGCTTTTCCTACGATCGTCCTTCGGATGCACCTTGCAGGTCGCATCTTAGAAATCTCCTTAGACTCCCTCCCCACTCATCCGACTTCTACTCCTACTCATTCACTGTGCACGCGGCTCGGTTGTGGAATTCACTGCCACCTGACATTAGGGACTGCCAAACTGTTGCAGCCTTTAAAAGAAGAGTAAAGGATCACTATCTTTCTACTTCGTCATAGTTGCATATTATTATGTATTTATTGTTTTCCACTACATTGTAGTTCTAAGTATATATTTGAGTGATATTTATTTTAGAAGTATGTATGTAAGTATATTCTATTATTGTATGTTTATAAGTATTTATACTAGTGTATAGCTATTTTGATTTTATGTATATATATTTTTTTTTTTTTTTTATATCATTTTTTTTTTTTCTTCTACACTTACACACGTTGTCTACATCTCTATATCTACTTTCCTATCGCAGGTATGCTGGAAGAGATTTCATTAGAAATAAGCATCACCTTTGTACGTATTTTTCTGTTCCTTTCTTCTTGTCTGTTTATATGTGTGTACATAAATTGTTAAATAAATAAATAAAGAGACCAAAAAATTTACTACTGCACAGGTGTCAGTTTGTGCTCATGGCTCATGCCGGTTACTATATCATCAGGTTGTATATTGTTCTGAATATGATTCGACCGTAAAAAATCTACATTTATAGAATTATAATCATTAAAATTATCAACACAACTCTCTAATTTCATATTACCGTATTGAATGACTATTTCATGAAATCTTGACATTTGAGGATTATACTAATTTAATTAATAATAATCCTTGAACAATAAAACATTGATCAGGCAGGGGCCATAGTCCTTCTCTAGTTTTCCAATTTCTTTGTTTCCATATCCTGCAATAGTCCTACACCAACCGGGGGTTGTCCTTGGTGCACTTGCATAGTGCGTACAGGGATAATCGTTGGTTGGGGCCTCATTTAATTAAAAGCGGCTTACGGGCCTCTGCGAGTTGGCTTTTGACCCTCGTACGCCTTCCAGAGGTCCGGGACCCCAGGGTCCCGAAATATGTCAAAAAATAAATAAAATCGGACTACATAAGTTCCACTGTGTTAGTAAATACACAGTGGAACACAAGTCGCGAATCATACTTCAACCGACATACACACAGAGAAGAGCTACAAATTGCAAAAATCGTAAGAAAATTTGAATTTCGTGGGCTATCTTAGCGCTTTCCCCTTATTGGATTAATCAAATTAAACAGTAATTTGCTAGCCCGAAACTTCCCAGGGCCCAGGGTATTATAAACATTTCCCGTTTTCAAGATACTATTTTGTATCATAAAGATGATTTTGTACCGTTTCAAAGAAAGCTTCAGCCGTTGAAAACACAATACTACCACAAAGAGCATTGTTTTGACGTCTCGCAAAACATCAAAAAGTGTTTGTGACCTAAATCAAGCTAAAATATCTTGTAAATAAAAAATGCTTATGCATCTCTGATGAATGGCATACCGTACCAAATGAAACGGAAACCGAACTGTAGCTGTAACATGTTACATCTGACGTCTGGTGACGATGGTTGCTTTTATTATATCTTGTTAATAGGAATGTCAAATAGAATGGCATTGTAACAAAAAGTGAATGAATATAAAGAAATAAATCAACACTACAAAGGCGCGAATACTGAAGCCATTTATTTGACCTGCAGTGCTATTCTGTAACCATCTCCCCGTGATAATTTTGCTCTACTGAATCGAAGTTTGAACAATCGAAACCATTTCCTCTATTATAATTTTTTCTACAAAACTATTTTCTAAACAAGGAATAAGAACCCTTATTAAATAATTTGGGCGATATTCCTTTCTAGTATCTAATGGACGGCACAGTTAATCAAACGTTGAATGATGCGACAGTTTAAAATCCATTTGGGGGCAATCAGATCGAAATTCGAAGGTCGGCTGAAGTGCAGAGAAATTGCGAGCCAATATCGAGAGCGAAAGCTCATTCATATTAATGTGGTTCGCAACAAGTGAGGTACGAGACCCGAAGGACTGGGCGCCATGTTTGATGATCAAATCGAGACGATGTTTCAAATTATATCACGTTCTAAGAACATTTAACCGTTAATAGGTTGCGATCATTTGCTTTTCAACATTTCTAAGAAATTTTATTCTTATTAAATTCAGTGAAAACACACGCTTTGTTGAATCAAAACCTTCATTTAGTTCACCTTTGTGATTGAGTTTACCGAAGGGAAGAGTTAATGATTATTTTTCATGATATTTAGAGCTTTTTCCTTCCTTGTATTCTCTCGAGTGCGAGCTAAGTTGAAGATTTCCAAGAATTTTCTATTCACTATATTTTTTTATATTTGCTGTCAAACGTTGTTGTTAGACAATCCAGACGAATCCCTACTATCTGGCAACCCTAGTCGGGTTGCCAGATAGTAGGGATTCGTCTGGATTTTCTCGAAATTTCTTATGGTGCCCCGAGTCCCGACAAAATACAAAATGTCCCTACAAACAGCTTCTTGTAACAAAATGAACAAAACATACATTTAAAATTGCCGCGCGGTAAAAAGCTCTCCCTGTTGCCCGATGTGCTTCGATCAATAATTATTGATCGATGCCGATGTGCTTAAAATTTCAAATGATATTGAACAGAATACTGTTACGAGCTTGCGGTTCGTGACAATAAAAACTGCCGATATACAAACCAAAAATGACACTAATCAACACTGATAACAACTCGAACACACTATACTCCATTTACTATAACATTAGACAAATAACTGCTAAATAACGACAGTTATTGTGTGATATTGTTGAAATTACTGCACTTTAGAGTTATTTTTTTAATGTAAATGGTAAATAGATTACAGTGCTTTCTATTTATCGTGAAATAATGGAGTT
Source organism: Dryobota labecula (assembly GCA_947523025.1). NCBI lineage: Eukaryota > Metazoa > Arthropoda > Insecta > Lepidoptera > Noctuidae > Dryobota > Dryobota labecula. Next base: position 10,987,144 of record OX383292.1, read on the forward strand.
TATTCAACGTTGTAAACGTTGAATAAACTCCATCCTCACTCACTCCTCGAAATAACGAAAGGGTGAGAACAGTTATTTGTCTAATGTTATAATAAATGGAGTATAATTATAAAGCACTACTGATCGCACTTGTTCGCTTGTTCGCTTCGACTTCGACTGTCCCGAGTCGCGGTGCATACGGCCTTTTATATTCCTTAGATCGTTCCAGAACCTTGTAGAAACATCTAGAATGTTCGAGTACATACCGGCCCCTACTGACCAGTGTCGAAAGTTCTATAAAGTTCTTGCATCGACTTCTCTAGAGGAATCTCGAGTCTGCTAGTTCTGCTACTCGATACTAGATGACGCTAGTGGTACTTAAACTTGTGTGGCGCGTAACAATACTTTATATATCGATTACTGCTGCCTTAGAGAAACATTTGAACACCTTCCCAGACAAGGGAGTACTTCATTATTTTAAGTTTAATAATAAAAATTAACATTTTGATTTGTAATATTTATTTGTCCCGAGAGTAAATCCTAAATCCTGACTGTTTGAAACTTTGCCCAAATATTTTAGTTTGCCCACCTGGCAACCCTATCGGAGACCCTTTTATCGAACTTTATTTATCGGTTAATACTTGAGGGAATCCGTTTTATTGGCAAAGTTTTTATGCGGAACAGTTTTATCGCCTGTATTGCATCTCCCCTTGTTTTTATCAAGTTACCGAAAATAGGAGAATTATCTACACGATCATCAGCTCCCTAGCCTTTTCTCAACTATTTTTGGGCCGGCTTCCAGACTAACCGAATGCAGCTGAATACCAGTATTTATATGGAGCGACTGCCTATTTGACCTCCACTATGTTGGAATATAGCAAAAACAAATCGACCCTACTTCAACACTATTAGTTTTTGTGTTTCTAACTCATAAATATTTGTTTTATATAACCAAGCCCTCACTTGCCACTTGACTGAAATGATGAAATGCTTACTTTCTGATAGCGACTGTACTACTCTGCTGGCCCTGCGTGAGACCACACGTCTCACGTTATACTAGTAATTCACACCTTCCAATTTATAAAGAAAAGGATAACAAATTAATATTGAAATCCTTTAGAACGGCCTTTCTTTTGATGCCCCCTATTAATCCTAACACACAACCCAGTTAGGTAATATGATACCCCTTGACTGGTTGTCGACCCGTAACTGCTGTCAAAGGTTCAAAAATGACAGCCGGGAACAACGGCTTAACGTGCTTTCCGAGGCACGGAGGGGTATGTAAAGATGGTCACCCATCCACACACCAACCGCGGCAAGCATAATAGCTTAACCTAATCGATCGACCCGTGGGGCTGTTATTACTGAGTTCCTCATTATCTACAGAATGTAGATGTTTATTTTGTTTTCGTTAGCGTCTTAAACGTGACTTTAGTATAAAATTACCTAACTACAAACTAATGATCTGTGGTGATCCACAGATGATTAGTTCGTACAGTATGATTTAATTTATCCAACTAGGTGGCTAGGTGAAAGTGAGCCACTGATGTAACTTCTCGGTCCGAGATGTCCTCATACATACACCAGTCGTCTAAGGCTAAATTATTATCGATGATTATTGAAAACTATGTCAGTAGGTTTGCCAGTTATTGTTTTGTCATATTTTTTTCGACAAACAAATTACTTAATAGGTATCATCATTTCAGTCGAAAGACGTCCACTGCCGGACATAGGCCTCCGCCAAGCACCGCCACTTCAACCGGTTCTGTGCTTCCCGCATCCAGCGGATTCCTGCGGCCTTCACAAGGTCATCGGTCCATCTTGTGGTAGGCCTTCCAACGCTACGTACGCTGGGTACGCCAGTACGCGGCCTTCCAACTTCGGTACGTGGTCGCCACTCCAGAACCTTTCGGCCCCATTAGCCATCTGTTCTACGAGCAATGTGCCCTGTCAACTGCCACTTAAGTTTGGCAATTCTTCGAGCTATGTTGGATACTTTGGTTCTCCTACGGATCTCTTCATTTTTGATTCTGTCTTAGTAGGTATACATCTATAAGTAAAGTTATATATGTAAAAGCTGCCGATCATAAATATGAGAACTTATTGCTTGTCTCAACATTGAAATAAGAGATTTTTATGAAACTCTATGGACGTAAAAATTCCCATAAAGAAGTAGGAGTACTTCTGTATGGGAAACAGATAAAAAAATGGAATGAGGCTCGAACCGGCGATTACCTATCCCCGTACGCATTATGCAAGTGTACCCAAAGACAACCTCCGGTTGGTGCAACACTATTGCAGATCATGGAAACAAAACATGTTGGGCTATGGGTTTGCGTGGCTATAGTGGATTGGTTACCAAGAACTATGACCCCTGTCTGACCAGTGATATATAACCCAGGAATATCGATAAAACTGATCTTGATGAATTTTCAATATGATGTACTTACTACTTATCGCGATCATTGAATCATGTGGCCTGTTTATTTTATTATCGCTACGTACTCGATGCAATGAGTGTTTTATTATATACCACATGAATACCACTCAAATTTTATTGTAGATACCTAACTTTCTGTTCGAGTGTCGAGCATATACTTGACTAATTTTAACATTGAGTTTTAACTACAGCTACAAAAAAAAAAAAAAATATCGTCGATTTTTATGTAGTTAAGCAAAATAAAATCTCATTGCATACCAATTTCGTTTCCCGCGTTATTTTTAATTCAACAGATAAAAAAAACGCCACCGCTGCATTCGAAATTGTAATCAACTTTTTTTTTTAATTGAACTACTCTTTATTGGATTGTGATCAATTTAATGTTAAACCAAAATAAAATATAATACATTAATTCTGAGCATAACCTGCTAATAATAATAAAAATATCCTAGCTATATTTACGTTTTTTCATAGACAAGCTACAATACTTCTTAAAATAATTTTACAGATTTATGTCTTCAAAAATATCACACGCTGGTTGGCAGGTATTGCTGGAATAACGAATAGATCAGCCCGTCAGCCCTATAATTAAAAGAAAAAAGTTTCTTCGATATTTTATGGTATCTGTCATTTTTTTGACGTCAGCCAGTTGCAATATTTTTTAGCTCCTTAAAAATGTTATCGCTACATTTAGGTCTTCAAAAATACCATTCGGTGGCTGGTTTGTATTGCTGAAGAAACAAATTGGTAGTAAGCCCTTTCATTTAAGTAGAAAATATATTTTGTTTCTTCGATTTTAATGACATTTTTTTTTTTTGGTTTTTATGTTTGTCAGCCAAGAAAGAAGAAAGAAAGAAAGAAATTTTATTTGCTCGAACATGTGTATACATACAGAATTAAAATAAATACGTGCATGCAAGATCTTGAACTAAGAGTGGCTCCTGACATGTCTGCCATTTCTCATGGCGTGCAAATATATTTGTACAATTATTAATAATAAATTAATGATTTTTAACTATTACACTTATACATATTATATTATTATTCTTATATTTACATTATCCAATTATTTATTTATTATTTTCCTTGTCCAATATTACAGATTACAATTATCACAATAACGATTTAAATCACTTTTTATAGGCATTCACTTACTTATAATAAAGGTATATTTAAGTTCTTCACTACTACCTGACCATAGCTACTATACCTAATCTTAGTTATACTTATTTATTTGTTGATACTAATCACCATGAGTCATTCAAAAATTCTGTAATACTATAATATGCTTTTTGTGCCAATAACAATTTCATTGTGTGTTTAAGTTTAGGTATAGGTAGCTCTTTCCAACTTTTGGGCAATTTGTTATAGATAATTGGTACCATACAAAAAACACTTTTGCGCATAAGTGCAGTTTTCGATGTATGTACACATATTTTGCTATCATCACGTCTATTTCTTGGAAATTTGTCTGCCATACGGGGAAACAAATGTGGATTTGCCTTTACAAACATTACTATTTCTAATATATAAAGTGAAGGTAATGTTAATATTTGATATTTAGTGAAATAATTTTTACAGCTGTCGGTAGTTTTAAGATTAAACATAGATCTTACGCAGTACTTCTGTCTTTTAAAGATGATATCCCTATCGGTAGAGTTACCCCAGAAGATAACACCATATCTAATGAGGGATTCAACTAAACCATAGTAGGCCGTTAATAGCGCTTCTATATTTAGAGTACGTGATAATTTATATAACGCATATGCACCACTACTTATTCTTTTGGCTAGAGCCTCAATATGCGCTTTCCAATTTAAGCTTCTGTCGATTGTTAGGCCTAAAAATTTTGTAGTACTAGCTGTCTGTATTTTATTATTATTAAATTCGATGTCAAGAGTAGAGAATAATGATGACCTTTGGCTAAAGTGCATAATAAAAGTTTTATTTATATTAATTTTTAAATTATTATTATTCAGCCACGTTACCGCTTCAATTAATGTATTTTTTATGTCAGATTCATATGTATTCTTATTATGGCATGGTATAGTTATTGTACTGTCATCCGCAAACAGTGTCATGGGATGTTTAATGGATTTAGGGAAGTCATTAATATAGAGTGTAAACAGGGGTGGTCCGAGTACACTACCTTGCGGAACTCCATGAGGGACTGTACGCACGCATGACGTGAAAATCTCTTCACGTTTGGAGCTCATATTTATTCTACTAATTTGCGTTACTTGTTTTCCTCAATACTTTAAGGTCTTTTTGCAATATTTACTTAGGTTTAAAAAATACTATGCAGTATCTGCTCCTAGATTGAACATTATTTAGCAAGGTGTGAAATTATTAGCCAGATAAGTTAACTAGATTTTGGGTGGTGAAACTGGCCATTATAAAAGGGAAGATACATACCAAACAAATCTGAAGAGTAGTTCGAAGATGCTGGGGAATACGAGATCGTCTGTGGCTGCCAGCCATTTTCGCCCCAGCAGTCGGAGCGCTGGCATTCTGGAACAAAGATAAGGTAACATAAGTTATTGTTTCACACCTTTTATTTACATTTGGGACATCAACATCTGTGCACTAAGCTAGGTGGGAGGGTGGTGCTCATGTGGTTGTACTATAGGTTCACTTTCGCCGAACTTGGGTCAATGCTGGTCAACTTAATCTCTTTATTATATAATTGCATAGCACAGGTGTGAGTACTATGTGATATAGTTACCATTAATAGGGTAGTATTTCATTGACTTGAATGTGCCCTGGCAGCTGAGAGTATGTCATGCTCACTTAGATGTCTCGCTGATGGTGGCGCGTGTGTTGGATCACTTAGCTCCCTTCAAAATGGTTGAGCTAAATGGTGCTGATTGCTAAATGGTGCTTTTGCCGTCAGTTGGGACTCGTCATCTCTTAGCTGCCACGGCTTATTATAATTTTTTATTCTTTTTTTTTTTTCGTTGTTTCTATTTGTTGTACCTACTCTGGACGCTTTAAACGTCCACTTTTTTTTACATCGTTCTCACATATAAGAAGTTATAATTCAACATCAAAGATGTCCTAACTAATACCTATTTTTGTAACAATTTTATTAAAAAGAATGTCCATGGAGTTTCTTGCTGAGTTGAGTTTGAACCCTTCGGGGAATTCCACGTGAACTAAGGGCTATGCCAACACCATACTTACGCCAATCTTATCCACCAGTATTTCATGGGTAAATCCAATTATTTTTCATATTTTGTGCTTAATCACTGAATTATCGGTGTAGGAGTGGACAAAACCATTTTTTTTTTTTTTTTTTGTATACTATTGTAACCTGACCCATTACGATTTGGACTGAAGGAAACTAAGTTTCGTCCACTCCTACGCCTCATAAACGACAGCAGCGAACAAAATCAGCCAATTAATTACAGCATTTGAAACTAATGTGAGGAAAAACTGTCGGACCCTTACAGAAAAACCCGAATTCGGCGTAAAAGGCGGGTACGGGATAATGAAACTACCGCTTGGATCTAGTGTTGTCGCAAAGGCTATTTGCGACCGACATTAGTCCTCGTTATAAGAGTCAGGGAAATTACTTTCTTTTTTGGTTTACCCGACGTTAGTCTAGGGTCTGCCTTTGAACAGAAATAGTAAGATTGTGATCTCAGTTCGGGCATAAAGTGGTAAAACAATGTGAATACTTGAAGTCGAGTGCCCGAGCACTTATGCTGTAATCGACATCCCGATTAGGGTTTTAGCCAACTCTTAAGTGTCTATGTTGATTTTTTTGGGTATTATTTTAAGTGGCCACGAGTGAAACGATTTCTTCTAAAAGAAGTGAGGTACGTTAAGAACCCTTGCGTTTATGGAAGTGATAAATGCGATGTTATGTTTTGAAAATGTGCGAAGTCTTTTTGTGCTTATCCGCTAGAAAATAGAAATACTAAAGATACTGCTTAGAAATACTAAACCATATATATGTATAGATAGAATACTCTTTATTAAGTACACCATAAAAATTACAGATATAAATATAGAAACTTTACATAGGATGACACAATGAGCGGTCTTATCGCTAAAAGCGATCTTTTACAGACAACCTTTGGATAGATTAAAGGTAGAAGAAGAGACAATACTGCAGGTAGACAGTGGTGTACCATTTACCTATCGTCGGTTGCAAGAACTCTTTAATGGAAGAAAATCATAAAGTTTATAGCGCCTTGAACTCGTCTTGGCGAGTTTTATATAGGTAATGCAAAAACTCATTGTGTGTTTAATTTTTCTTTAATAAGTTAATAAAAAAAAAAGCATAGATTCCCTCATTTCGATATGTGCACATTATGAAGACTCACACTATATATATATATATATATATACAATAGTAAACATGAAAAAAGAGCAGGAACTTTAATGTACTTAATGATGATTTTTAAGGAGAGAGGAAGTATTTTATAATATTGTATCTTTGTAAAACGTATTGTATAGTTCATAAGTAGGTATGTAGTATTCAGACTACTCCAATGGTCATGGTAGACCTGAGTATTATATTATAATGCCAATGGCGGCTAGCCGAGAGAATTCCAGCCTTGTTGCGTAACATCAACTTTGCGTACCTAAGTTAATTGACACAAATGCCGAACAATTTGCTGACTTAAGTTAAATGCATGCCTTTGTGCATACAGCAGTTGCTTACATTGAGCTTATAGGGCAACAAAATCGTTGATACAAATGAAATTTATTGAAAAATCGTTGCTTAATAGTAATTCAATTCAAAAAAACTTTGCAGACAATTCACAGTATCCTAATTAACTATTGTGTTTGCCAAAGGAACAAAAAAGGTTGGGAATCGTTTACTTTTTGATGTAAAACATCTATAGGCACGCCTTGGGTGTAAAACCGACTCGTATGCCGTGACGGCAAATGGCATGACGCTCTCTTGCCGCCGTCATGCCCCGTCATGTCAGTTTTTTTTCTTCCTATTTCTTATTTATTGGTTTTATTTAATTATTATCTTCTATCAATAACCATCAATTTCGTTGTTTGAAATTTGTCGGGCGTCCCGTAACGGACGTTTTTTGTCCTCGAGTTAAAAAAAAAACTTAATTATGAGGACATAATGTGCCCCAGTCAATCTCAGAACCTGAATAATTAAATGCTTATGATTGCGGAAGGTCGTTAAAGCTGTTAATAACCTTAACAAGGCCTACAAAGTAAAGAATCTGCTTCATAATAAATATGCAGGTAACAGGCAATTACGTAAATCCTTGTTTCATCATACATAATGAGTTAATGACAGATCGTCATTCTTTGCGAGTATGTTTTAATTTTTAATGTCTCAACAGAAATAAAACATGAAGAAAGGAGACCAGTTTTTAGGGTTCTGTAGTCAAAATCAAAATCAAGATATTTTATTTCACATAAACCTACATGGGCTAAGTGCCCATTAAACGTCAGAAGCTAGGTGCACGGTTCCAATTAATCGTTTCCTGTGGAGAAGAGCCGGCAAGAAACTCCACGGTTACTCTTTAACCTTTTAACCGCCCCGGTCGGATTAATACGACAAATTTTTTCGTGCCCGTACCGCCTCAGTCGTATTTATACGACTGAGAACCTATGTTCGTTTTGTGCTTTTTATATCATTGCACGACCATATTTGTCGTAGATATTTATTTGTAGATTTATGAGCCGGGCGCTGGGGGCACGGCAATTGATATAAAACCAAGCGGTCAATAGGTTAAAGAATAATTGGCTTTACAATATTATCAAATAACAGTGATAATAGGTAAGGGAGGACAGTGTAGGCCTTTCAACAATTACCAGGTATTTAACAAAATAGAAAAGTGCCAACAAATCTACACTACTAGGCCTACAACGTTCTCACATTCACAAAATAGAAAATAATCTAAGTATTATATATAAAAGATTAATGACATGATTGCAATTACAACTACAGTAACATATCTGAGTTGTAATGCATGTTGAGCTGTTGTTGAGTCAGCAAGGAACCCTTATAGTTTCGCCATCTCCGTCTGTCTATATGTCTGTCTGTCCGCGGCTTAACTCTTGGTACTAGAAATCTGTAAAGGCTCGTACAGACTAGTGCGATATCGCGGGCGCGACGCGACACTCGTAGGACAATTTCTTTGTCGGTGCCTGTCGCGCCCGCGATATCGCGCGAGTCTGTACGAGCCTTAATTTGGCATGGGTATACATATTAATCACGCCGACAAAATGGTAAAATAAAGTTTTGAAATATATTTACATATATTTCAAGATTTTTAATTTTAATTTTAATATAAATATATAATGAAGTTAAAAGGAAAACTATCACAGAAAAGTAGGGTTTACAAGATAACGAGTAATAGTCAACCAACTTACATTTGCAGTTGGATAATTGACCGTCACGTATATCGATGTATGAGAGAACATGTATTTCAACAACAATGTTAAGTTTGTTCTTGGGATAAAAATCGTTCCAACTACGTAACCATTCATTGTGTGTGGTCTGACACGCACTTGGCTGGTTTTATAAGTTAATAGGATTAAAGTTGCATTACCCTTGTAGACTTACTTATAAGTACGAGAGAAAGTATACGTAAGTGATGGTGCAAAAGGTTTTAACGCCTAAACCGCTTAACCGATCATCATGAAATTTGGTAGAGATTATAGCCTGGGATATAGAGAAGGACATAGGCTACTTTTTTACGCGATAACCGACATCCGGGCTGAGCCGCGGGAAAAGATAGTAATTTCTAATTACAAGTTAATTTCAAAAACTTCGAACAAAACAAATTGATCCCGTCTGATAAATGTTTGTTCAAAAACGGATGATAATAAATTGACTACAGAATAATTTATCGTAAAAGTCAAATTCGGCAGTTAGAATAGTTATCTCTACACCGTTTTTGCAAACCGATTAGAAAGTTACAACAACCATTAATAACGCGAGTATTTTATGTACATTTATATTGTTTTTATGGGCGATTTTCCTCGCCATTCTGACTATAAATGAATTAAACTCAAACTCAAATCATTTATTTCAATCAAACCATTTACAGGCACTTTTGAATTGTCAAGGAGTCGGTCAGTAAGAAAAATGAAGCTACATGCCTATTCCAAAGCGTAGTAGGAGTACCTATGGAGAAGAACGGGCAAGAAACTCCATGGACACTCTTTTAAATTAAATTGTTACAAAAACCATAGTTACATCTATAATGTTGAATTTATAACTAAATGTGAGATCGATGTAAAAATAAAAAATAAAACTTACACGTTAAAAGCGTCCAGAGTAGGTAGGTACAACAAATAGAAACAAAATAAAATAATTAAAATAACCCGTGGCAGCTAAGGGATGACCAGTCCCAATTGACGGCGCCCGTTCACGAACATGACGCATGGATTAGCACCATTCAGCTCAACCATTTTGAAGGGAGCTAAATGATCCAACACACACGCCACCATCAGCGAGACATCTAAGATAGCATGACATACTCTCAGCCGCCAGGGCACATTCAATCCAGATGAGTATACTATATTACGTGAAAAAACATAAAGGCTCGGCAAGACTGGCGCGATATATCGATTATTTGTATAACGTATTGAAATCGGTTCAAATCACGTTCACATTGGTAGTGGACACGTAGCCCCGGCACATTTACATGCATCATATAGCCGTGCCGCTAAACGTCGTGCGTCGCCGCTGTCTGCCGAACGTTGTCGCATGCTTCCCGGTCTGTGAACCCGGGATCCCGGGAACTCGGCCCATTTATTTCGGGACGCAGAACGCACACGAAACTTTTTACGCAATATGCCCTAATGGTCGGTCAGTAGGGTACGGTATTTTTAACTTTATCAAGTGTTATGTTTATTTTTACTTTCCACTGATTATTTTGGTTAACCGTTTCAGTCTTGCGGTTTATTTTCTAAGCAGCTGATTAAACAGTTAGGTAATAAATGTTGCACGATTTTTGTTTTATCAGATATTGAATTTCGCTGAACGGAACATTAAGAAATACGATAGTACGGTATACAAAGTAGTACACTTTGTTTATGGGTAGGTATATACTCACGGCTACATATCAAGCTATAATTTTCCAGTATAAGCTGAGCCTAAGCTACTCTTTATAACATCAGATATCTGTCAGTGAAAGTCCCGTCAAAAGGCTCGTACAGACTAGTGCGATATCGCGGGCGCGACGCGACACTAGCAGCACAATTTCTTTGTCGGTGCCAGTCGCGCCCGCGATATCGCGCGAGTCTGTACGAGCCTAAAATCGATCCAGCCGTTTCGGACATTAGCCGGAACAAACAGATAGACAGACAGCCAAATAAATTTAAAATTGATTTTTTTTTTTGTTATACTTAAGTAGATTTAGACTGTATAATTACTTTCATATGCATTTAGTAAAAAGCAATTTTTTTGACATAACAAACAGACACTTCAATTTTATTTATTTGTATAGATGTATGTGTAGATTTAATGAGGCGCTCATTAAAATTGATGTTTTTTCCATCAAACGCAACAATAATGAATATTTAATGGGTTGTGATTTTAATAAAGATAACTGCAAAACGACATCTACATCCGACTATTGTGGAAGTCCTATTAACGAGGTCTTGCAATACAATATATACAATGTTTGTAAATATGTGAGCACCATGTACAGACAGCCAGCACATCAAGCTATTACAATCTGTCAAATTTCTTTAATAGATTTTCAACTTTATCACTACAGTATAAAGTTCAAGGTTGATTGCGAAAATTTGACAGTTTCGGGTAGGTTGACCTGCTGGCGTCTGTACCTATCGCATTTATTAATTTTTCTGTCATTACTTCACTTTTCATTCTTTTTACCAATTGTGGTAAGTAATTTTTATTTTTATTCTAGGTACATCATCTTCACCTATAATTATTAATTAATATATACAAACTATTGTTAACATTTGTAAAGAGTAAGTATGGAGTTTCTTGCCCATTCTTCTCCATACATAACTACCTTTTGGAAGGGGCAACTAGAATCAATTAACTATTTATGTAATTTTTGACGTTCAAAAGTGCATCTTACGTGCCTATTTGAAATAAATGATTTGACTTTGACTAGCAACACTAGCTAAGTAGCAACCCACGACTGTAAGAAAAAAAGTGCAGAATCATGCCGTTTTTTTCACGTACCTAATTATCACGTTTGAAACAAAGTATCTTGTTTTTATATACCTGCTCTACAGGATCATGGGGTTTCTGCGAAACACACACATTGACACAACAGAGATTATTATAATTATCTAAATATAAAATCTTATATTTCATTTAAAAAGAACAAAGCAGTCACTATACACCGTTAATGTACATAATTACGTTCATAATTAGAATGATAAAATAATGGTAAGTAATTAATGTTGGCTTGACATTTTTGTCACACCCTAAAGGGGCCACAAACGGGCGCAACACGCGACGCGATGCAGAGGCACCGCGTGTCGCGCGACGAAACGTGCCTTTCTGTCACATTGCGTGTCGCGCCTGTTTGAATGTTGTTTGACCTTTAAGAATATTAATTAAAAATACTAATGTCGTCAACCGTACCGTGTGGTGTCCGACGTAAAGAATACCACCACCCCATTTCCTCCCGTGGGTGTCGTAAAAGGCGACTAAGGCACTTACTAGAGAATGGGGCAGCAGCGTTCTCTATGCATTTTTAACACCATACTGCGATCGCCAACCCGCCTGCCAAGCACGGCGATTATGGCAAATCCCCCCCTTTTGGGGGAGGCCTGTGTCCAGCAGTAGACGTCTTTCGGCTGATATGATGAATGATGATGATGAATCTCGTCAACTTCATATTAAGGCTCTCGCAGACAGGCGCGATGCGACAACGCGACGCGCCGTGACTCTAATTGAACAATTTCTATGAAAACTTTATGGAGATTGTTCTACCAGCATCGCGTCGCATCGTCACGTCGCGCATGTCTGCGCGAATACATATTTTTTGAATGAAACTGTATATAGGTAGTTTTACTATCAAGAATGTGTATCTGTCGACTATTGTAACTCGTATCGGGTTGTTCTCATATATCTGTACATTGACAATGTCGAATGGTATTGTTCTATTTCTGTAGCGACCATCGGCGTAACTAAGACTTATGTGTCTCGAGAGAGCGGCCGTCAAAGCCCTATTAGGCTGCCTGTCCATTGGAGCGAAGAGGAGCGGAGAAGTACAGAGCTAGGGAAACATTAAGGCGGTATGATCCGACAGAGACTGCGCTTACTAGTTTTTTGAATCCATGGGAAACATAAAAAACACGTGTTATAAAATTCTGTAAAAAATTGAGGATCTGGCGGACATGCAATCGCTTTTAATAATACGATTAAATTATTTGCTGCATAGAAAAAAATCCCAAAGTTACCCCTTCTTGTAATGTTTAATCAATCTCATAGCTATAAAACAATGGTTTTTTTTTTCATTATTTTTTATTTAAATGAAAATGTAGTAAGATTTTTTAGCACGATTAGCTGAGTTTGTCTTGATAAAATTATTAAAATATTTATTACTTTGTTTGAATACTTTCCAAATGCGCGAGGCGACCACTCGCGACTTGGCGATGCTTCTTCAGTCGGCTCGAGTCATAGCGCCTGAAGGCGAAAGCGGCAGGTAGCTCGCGAAATTCAGATATTCTTATGTTTTTTGCAATTTGCAGGTCAATATTAGGTTGTATGTTGATCAAAACATGATTTGCAACCGTAATATGTATTTACAATTATTAAAATCATCAATAACTTTTTTTAGACCAAATAACTCTTCATCATTTTAAAACATAACCTCAAACGGGTTGCTGGGATATGGCTTCAAAATACGAGGGAAAAGAAAAAAAATACCTGACTGTGGTTTCGAATCCCCATGAGAAACGTAAATAATTTCTATACATATGTAACTATGTAATTAACAAATGGTCAACTATATCTGTTACTTAAGTAACAGCACATGAGAAGGTAGCCAACCCAAAGGGGTGGGTAACCCCGCAACCCTATTGAATGACTGTTTCATGAAATCATTACATTTGAGGGCCATTCTAACTTAAGGAGTTGTATTGTTGATTCTTCTCTTCAACCCCATTAACCAATATAATTCTAATAAATTGTCGTTTCCGTTCCACTTTAGCGGCCAAAGCACTTGGTAAGTAACGTTTATGATACAATCGAAATGTCAAATAATTACATTATAATTTGTAATTTTTGAATTCTGCAATTAGGGTTTTATGGTAACTTTAGTTTTTTTTAAACACTAAATTCAATTCTTTTGTGAAACTGAAGTATAAATATGGGCTTGTATGTACCGCCTGCCAATACAAGTTATTTCATAACTTAGGGTGCTGGTTGCATCACTTATACCTGTTTTGGTAACTAGTATAAGTCAAGCGTACCTACATATATGATATTATTTAATAATAAAATTGTTATGTTGATTAAATAAATTATTATTATTAAAAAAATGTCTTTGACATCATCGGGACCCTAGGGTCCCGGATCTTTGGAAGGCGTACGAGGAGCCGAAGCCAACTCGCAGAGGCCCGTTAGACAATTTTGAATGATAAGGAGGCACCGACCGACGATTATCCCTGTATGTACAATGTTAGTGCACCCAAGGACTACCCCCGATTGCTGCAGAACTATTGCAGGATATGGAAACAAAGATATTGGATTAAGCGTTTGGGTGGCTAAAGTGAACTGCATGGTTACTTAGAACTATTATTATTGTTGTAGACTAGCTGCTACCCGCGGCTTCGCCCGCGTTGCTTTTTCTAAAATAAAATAAGCCTAAGCTAGTGAAAGTGCCGTCGGAGATAAGGCGGAACAAACACTCAGGCAGAGAAAAAAAAAAAGTTTTTTTTTTTATACAAGTTCCGTATAAACTTTCATATTATGCATTTAGTAAAAGCTGTTATTTTGACATGATAAACAGACACTTCAATTTTATTTATTCGTATAGATCTCTGCTTCGAAAGCTTTGTCGGTCTTGCACCGCGGTTTTGCGCGTCCGGTTTCCGCCAATCTATCACTCTTCTCCTCTTAGGTACACACGGCTACATATCAAGCTATAGTTTTCCAAAATAAGCTGACCTCTCATTATACGGATATCCTATACAATGCGAGATCCGCTTATACTGGAAATGTATAGCTTGATGTGTAACCGTGTGTACTCGCTCAGCGTCAATGGAGAGGCAGCCTTATACTTTAGACAGAGTAATTTATTTATTTATTCTTTAACTAGGTCGGTTTAAAACCAATTACAAAAATTAAAGACACAGTTTGACACATGCACATAAAAAATTAAATCGTCAAGTTCAGGTAAAAAACAGTTAACTGCTTTAAAAAAAAATCTCTCTCATAGTACCTACTTCTGACATGCTAGTAAAATCTTCGTCCATTCATCTGCAAACAGGGCCTCAAGTCTGCTATTACAATAGTGTCAGAATGGTCTCTTCGTTGTGAGTTTTTGACAGATTTGCCATACAAACACTGTCAAATACTCACAATGGCGAGACCATTCTGACACTATTGTAATAGCAGACTTGAGCCCCAGATCGTTTGTTGAATTAGTATCCAAGAAATCATTAAGACTACGCTGAGTGCACAGTGGCGCCCTCATCGTTATTTCGGTGATTTCTTTTATTCTAGAATGAAAATGCAGAAAATAAGCTCGTCAAGTTGTGCTTCACAAGACTATACGTTATTATTACTACAAACAGTAGTTTTAATTGTTATGTTTTATTGTAATCATTAAAACGGAAAATAGTGGCCACTAAGCTCCGTTTTAATGATTACAATAAAACATAACAATTTAAAACTACTGTTTGTAGTAATAATAACGTATAGTCTTGTGAAGCACAACTTGACGAGCTTATTTTCTGCATTTTCATTCTAAAATAAAAGAAATCACCGAAATAACGATGAGGGCGCCACTGTGCGCTCGGTAGCCTCTTAAGAGCGGCCAGAGTGCGAGGCACAGAAAACAGTCTGTGTTTTCTGCCGCGGCAGTAATTGTCTGGGATAAAGAAGCGTGCCAGCACAGCATGCAGATCAGGCGCATCAATAGTGTCACGGAGCGTCTTTGGGTCAGCTCACACCGAGACGCGACGCGACGCAACGCGACGTGTTGCCAACGATTTTGCTATGCGCCTCGCGACGTTGCGATGCGTCTCGCGGCGGCGCGCGCTCACTGGCCTCTTCCAATATCGTCGCGTCGCGTCTCGGTGTGAGCTGACCCTTACACAGTGCCGGTTTTAGCATTACCGGCGCCATGGGCGAGGTTTCTATGGCGCCCCCTTTCTACTCTCCAATTAACACATGTGAAAAAAAAACCAGGTGTTTTTTTTTTAAACAATCGTTTATTTCCATAAAACTTAAAAAACATAATTAGCTTTTCTATCGTCAAACTCACATAAAAAGGCATCATTTCTATGTTTTCTGCAATTTCATTTTCGATTGACAAAATTGCCAAGTTTGTCAATCTCGATTGAGATAATGTCGATCGCAGGTACGTTTTTATCAGCTTAAGCTTAGAAAAAGTCCTTTGCCCAGTCGCCGTTACAGGTATAGTGACCAATATTGTCAATGGAATGACGAGGCGGGAAACCAGACATGAAGGAGCGCCCCTTCATGTCTGGCGACCTTGGGCGGTCGCCCAACCGCGCCTTTTATTTTATTTTTTTGACGCTGAGAAATGCATTACGCATGCCCGCTCGTCGGGGGACGAGACGGGGTATGTGGGACTCCCTGCTAAAAATGGCAGTATACCCACTAAAACTCAGCGATGTTCCCTCATCGCCTTGATGGGAGGGCCATGGTAAACCGGCTAAGCAACACGCAAGCTTTACATCCACAATCCTCCCGGCGCTTGCCCGCCTAGCTGGCGGGCCCCGCATGCCCCCCGGTTGGGGGGGGGGGGGGTAAGGGAATGGCCGGGAACACCAGGCCATTCCCGTCTGACACTGGTGGAGGCCTGGGCAATACAGGCAAGGGTGCCCCCGCACCCGTTGTCTGCTGGCCTCCACCTTGGAGTAACCCCCCATCACCCCAGGGACCAGACCAGCACAGGGGCGCCAGACGACCTCGTGTCTAGGCGCTCTTGGTCCCTCCGCGACGGGTCAGATGAGTGGCCCCGTCACCTACTACTTTTCGGCCGCAGAGGATAGGAAGAACAGCCAACGCAATACCGACACTCCTCTTCCTCTGCGGCCCCACCGCGTCCGCCATGATACGGTGGCGACCCCATCAAGGCCGCGGAAGGTAGGGAGAACGGCGCACCTCAATACCGGCACTCCTCTCCCGCCGCGGCCTCCCGCCCTCAGCCACGATGCCTCCCAATCCACATCGCGGCCCGCCTCAGTTGCGATGTCGCCAAAGCCTACAGCCTACTAAAACCTACGGCTGCTACGTCATCGGCTTAACCGCAAAAGCCCTGACGAGCGGCCCCTACCTCGGGTAACCGAACCGCGCCCTACCCTAACGCCGCTACTGGTCTTACAGGCTATAGTGACCTGGTCTTTTGCTCCCCTTACCTCTAACGAGTTATATCCGAGAAATCCCAGTAGAAATTTGTTTGGATAGAGGTAAGGAAATAATAATAGGTTGGTGGGGAAGGACGAGTTATGAAAGGTCGACTGAAAGGGGAGCTTCTCACAGACAATTTGTCTTATTGTTAGTGCTTAAGCCTTGACGCCCGTGTTATGTGTGAAAGCTGTTTATGAACTAGAGAGTTTACGGCTGTTTGTTGTAGAAATGTTTGAAACTTTTCCACCTTTTGTGGCAATACTAATTCCGGTGTATTATTGTATATTCACACTAGCTTTTTCCCACGGCTTCGCCCGCGTGAAGGTCAGAAATTATCCCACGGGCAGTGTTGCCAACTTTATTTTTACGAACCCACCAAATGTGGCCTCGTAACCCACCAGAAATCCACTAACCCAACCAATCTCGTGCTAAGTACCTATACAAAAACTCCATTTCGTCGTTGCGACTTTAAGACCTCTTATGTGTCACTTTTGGCAAAATCACTTTTTTACGCCAGCCGTTTTCACATTTTGAAGCTCTATCGAATGCGAAAACTCTCATGTTTATACGATGATTTGATCATCATTTCTTTACCAATTTCAAGATCTACAATGAGTGCTTCCTAATAAAATGTTGGTGCTTAAAATATCGATTTTCTCATAAAGTTGAATTTTAAAGTCGCAATGACGATTTTTGTTATAGCGGCCGAGAGTTACCTAAATAATTTCCGCACTGGTCTTGGCTGTATAAACTACTTACCTAAGGCAGAATTGGTATTAAATTAGTTACGTACCTTTGAATTCTGCAACTTTTTGGATAATCCATGATTCTTTAAATATCCATAATGCTTCCTTAAAATTGAACCACATAATTTGCACTTAGCTTCTGGACCAGCAGTGCTTTGTAACACTTGTAACCAGTCCTTTAATTCTGGGTCACGTAACCAACAATCACGGAATTTTTGGGTACATACTGTGGTTTGGGCATATTAGTTTCAAAAGATTATGGAAATAAGAAACTAGTAACCTTTACCGATACCGACTCAGAACTGTACTGTCCGTCCGACCGAATTCCGATGTATTTGTGCACGTATAGGGAATAAACATAAACAAACCAGAGAATATTCCCTTTGAATCAAATCAAACTTGACCTAGTAACCACACAAGCCTATTCAAAACTGTTCAAGAAATTAACAAACAATTTTCGAGGAATCCCCGAAAACCACTACCTTAGTTCTGTTGTGTTGCCTACACCACAAAAAATTAAACACATGTTTCAATCGTTCTTGCCTATAGAACATTTTTGTGAATCGTACTGAAGCAATCTAAGCCATGAATGAATGAATGAATTGCACCGACCTCAACGTGGTTAAACCAGACTCGATTACTCGAATGAACCCAAAGATTCACACTAGCCCCTGGAGCCTCATGTTTCATGGGGCTACTGTGGCCATTGCATACAGGGAAGACGTGCCCATAGGATATGGAAGGATTATTAGAGCCGTACCGGATATGCATCCTTGAGTAGGCAAAGGAATAGTGGAGAGATCATACAAATATTTGTTCCGTGCGGGAATCGATCCCGCGACACGCAGCGCAGCAGTCAATCGCTTAACCACTGCACCAACCGTGCCGTCGTGGATTATGCCAAAAACCTAAAATAATTTACAAAATTTAAGTTAAAAGATACTCTTAAATATAAGTAGATATATAAAATTTCTCAAGTATCATGTAAAATATTGTCTTATGGTGGACATATACGCTACGAGAAATCGTTATGTTCAGACTGTACAGTTCGAACGGTACCGATAAATCGCTACATGTATGTTATAAAACTGTACAGTTTCGTCCGATTTTTTAATGGTGGACATGTACGATAAACTGTACCGTTCGAACTGTACAGTCTGATCGTAACGATTTCTCGTAGCGTATTTATGTCCACCATTAAAAGCAATCTTATAATTGATTAATGTCTGGTTTTAACTTAGTACGGCTGGCACCTCGTGGTTGAAAACTTTGATAGGGTAGCACTCAGTAATTACTTTACATTTCGCGCCCGGTGTAGTTAGTAAGCCTTTAATATTTAAGTTATTTCTCGTCATGATACTCTTCTCAAATCAACTTTGATGTGGAGCTATGTACCGAAATAAATATACTTACTTGCTATCACCGGTCCACTAGCACCACTCCTGTAAAAACATATTATCTCGTGACTGAGAAGCAATTATGAAAAACGGCTCAATCAGCTACCTCGGTAAGTGTGTCTAGAATTTTCTAATACATTTTATACAGTTTCATATTGAGACACGAAGCAACAAACTTCGATCTAAATAAAAACGGCCACATTCCTCTAGATCGTATTTTGTTGCTTCGTGTCATTTTATCATTTCAGCCGAAAGACGTCCACTGTTGGACATAGCCCTCCCCTAATTGGGGGGGTTTGCCATAATCGCCATGCTTGGCAGGCGGGTTGGCGATCGCAGTATGGTGTTAAAAATGCATAGAGAACGCTGCTGCCCATTCTCTAGTAAATCCCTTAGTCGCCTTTTACGACACCCACGGGAGGAAATGGGGTGGTGCTATTGTTTACGTCCGGCACAACACGGAACTCGTTTCTCAATATGAAACTTTAAAAACACTCTTAAAGCTGATCTTGTTGCTGGTGTTGTTGTTGTGTTGTGTTGTTGCTGATGTTGTGTTGGTGTGATGTAAGCCTACTTTTATTATAGAAAAAGCCACGCGGGCGAAGCCGCGAGCTGCACCTAGCTTATAATATGAATAGATGATAAAGCTTTTTAATACCAAGATTTTTTCTTAACGTTCGTTTTTTTTCTCTAATAACGTACGTCACTCTTTTCTGCTATGTCAATACAGCGAGCCAGTAGTTAAGTACTTAGAGACGAAATGTTTACTGATATCCCATGACACAGCCAGGCTGGCGCCTATCACCCTAAAACTGACTATTTGTAACTAAACCCAGTGGTGGATTCACCAGTAGGCTGAGTAGGCTTGAGCCTCGGGCGGCAAATTTTAGAGGCGGCAAAAAAAAGAGGGCAATTAAAAACAAAATGTTTTTTTTTTTTGCCCTCTTACAGAAATCAAAAAATATTGCTGTTAGACGGTTTTCTGATATCTTGCAGAATGAACTCTACAAGACATATTTCCAATGACTTTTCCCTTATCCCTATTATTGTACATTCAACGGTACCGCAAATATCAATATGCTTACATTCAACGGTACCGCAAATATCAATATCAATATGCTATGGTAAAACATCCAATTCTCGTCTCCCAACCAGTAATCGGCCTCTGCCCACACTTTGTTTGAGTGGCAAGAGAGCGAAATTGCGAAAAAAAATATACAGGGTGAACGTGACGAAAATTTTAGCACCCTTAAAATTTTGCTGTAAGGGCGGCAAAATTCTTACAGCCTATACTTGGAAAAATCCGCCACTGACTAAACCCATTGAAATTTCGAATGAACTATACAGGGACGGGAATTTATAGTTCAAAATCAGCCCCGGATCTAGGGGGGGCAAACCGGGGCACGTGCCCCGGGCGCCAACTTCAGGGGGCGGCAAATTCAAGCGTATCAGACAAGTGCACCGCCCAGCGTACCGCAACTTTGCAATAACTGAGACACGGTAGCACTTATTCCCTTTCTCTGCGGGTGGCGCACTGAGGAAATCACTACGTGATTAGCGCAGGCATAGGTCGTCAAAGGGTGGGCAGTTGAATTCAGCCAGGAACTCTCCGTTTTTAAAAAAACATGCTCCACTTTATTTGGCGATGTAAAAAGTATAGCTTTATTTCTCTTGCAATAGATATATATGTCAGGGCGAACGTCATGCGGATGAGTGACTCTGTAGTCAAAAGTTAAAGGAAAAACATCCTTGATTTTAGAAAATTTTACTTTCCGGAGGATCTTGGCCTAACCGACACCTGAATGGGCAATGTCGACACCATTTTCTTTAATTGTTTACCACAGTTTTGGCGCCCCTGATTGGCGCATTATCGATCGATACAATTCGACTAAATATGTTACTGCCAAAATGTTCGAGCTCGCTTCTCTCACTCTTGCAGCCAGTAATTCCTGATTCTTAAAACGTTTCTATAAGTCAACTAAGTAAGTACTTAACTCCTATTTTGGTATGTAGGGTCAAAAGAAAATCGAACTTATCTCAGGCAGGGAACTAAAATTTTCGAGCTCGCTACGCTCGCTTTTGCATTCAAGATTGTCTTAATTGGTGTTAAGCTTATCTGCATAAGTCGAATCTCGCGATTGAGATCTTAGCAATCGAAAAAAAAATGCATTTCATAGCTCTTCGTAGAACAGCGTAGCTTCATAAAATTGTATGAACCCCATAAAATTTCCACAATTATTTTTTCGTTTGTTAATCAAAAAGTATTTGTTGAACTTTAACATACCACACAAACTATCGCGGGATTAACAGTGGTATGGCCAGACCCGGCAACTCGGTGCCACTAAATATTATTTATAACGAGAAATTCCCATCTTTGGACCCTTTTAATATCACACGAAACGGGCTTAAAAAGGAGATTATCCAAATCCTTCAGCAACAAAAACAAAAAAAAAAAAAAAAAAAAAAAAATTACGAATTGAAAAGGATTCTTGTATTTTTTTTTTTTTTTTTGTCAAAATTAAAGTAGAAAGAGCAATTAAAAACAGATTCATAGTTTTATGCATTTCGTAGCTTTTCCTAGCACTTATATGAAACTTCGTTATTCAGCCTTGATTTTCTATTATAAATGCATTAACATTTCAGATCAGATTATAAAACACTGATAATGCTTGATTTATAATCAGCATATAATAATCATTAATCACGATACAATTAGCATATAAATAATAATTAAACATGCGACGGAATAATTTAAGGTCATCAGCCCCCATGAACGAATGCGTCTGGTTATGTTATCGTCATGTCTAGCTTGAGTGAGTAAACCGAGGTTTACTCCGTTAGCAACGTAAAAGCGTCATAAGGTTTTATAGACGAATAAAATATAACGCCGATATATTTTACGTCACGAGTAAGGGCTGCCGCTGAAACAAAGTAAAAGAAAACAAGAAAATATTTTTTCTCAAACATGCATGGAAATATTGTCATTATTTTCGAAGAAATAACACGCGAAGTATCTTATTTACGGACAAAGAAAATCAAATCCATTGCAGGAGCGTTTTTTGAATTTGGAACATTACAACGCTCCAGCAATGTTGTATGAAATGGCGTGCTGGGGTTAATAAATACTCTTTGATTGGATCTCTTATCATTCTTGGCATACCAAAGTACGTCTCTTTGCTTAGCACAAATTGCGTTCACGTGGCTGTATAGCCATAAATGCGTTTGCCTTTCGGCACAGATGACAAATAGAAAATTCGCGGCAAAGCTGAAAATTCGTCTTGATTTGTTATTTACATACTTAATAAATATAAATTTAATTAACATGAATTCCCACGGTTCAGAGAGTGAAATGGAGATTGATTGTACTCCACCAGATTTAAGATCAGAAGCCAAATTGGCAATGGAAAACCTGCTTCCAGCGCAGTCAAAAGAAAAATACATGAAAGTATGTCTTATTTCCCTGCATTTTTTTGAGAAAACTATATAAACCTCGGCGGAAATGGCAATTGCCTGTCTCGTATTAGTGAAGTCCTCGTCTTCGGCTCGGCCTTCATACTAATACTCGACCTGCTAATTGCCTATTTCCCGGCCTTTGCAATAATGTACTAATAATGTTTCCGCTGTTACCCTTTGTGGCGTAAGGAAACAAAAATCAGGAAGAAATACATAGGGAAAATTACTACTTATATTATTCTACCGCGTCGCTAAGATAAAACATGCTATGCTAGAGCGCACAGCAGAAGTCTTGCATAAATGATTTATCAAGGCAATATGCAAGGTGTTGTCTCTTTGTTAGTCGGTATGGGAGCAATATTTTCCCAATAGCCCGAGGGGCAATATCTCGTGCTTTCGCCTCCGCATCTCGAGCTCGGGCTACCCTTATCAGTTTAATAAAGCATTTTACGTGTATTGGGGGGGTTCGTTGGGTCGTGTAAAGGAAAATGGAGGCGAATAAAAGTGGAACATACGAGTAAGTACGTGAATTCGAGCTCAATATTTATTTGAAACGGGTCGGTGCACTGAAGTTGTATATTTATTCAGCCATTGACAATGTGGCAGTATCTACAACGCCACATGCTAACTACGCATCAAAGACCTGACGTCACAAATCCTGCATCGCGCTATCAGAGTTTACCGCGCGACTAGCATATATACAACATCCCGACATCAACCGTAGGGCAGTTGCCCACCAGACACAACACCCGTCTGGTCGGAGGATCCTCCCTTTACTATAGAGTATGAGTGAACTTTACATCCTGTTCCTCATACTTCTATAACAACTTATCTATTTTTCAGTACTGTAATTAGAATATCAAGATAAATAAATTGCTACTTTTATAAATTGATATCGATAAAATAACAATTTAGGGACATCGAATTGTTTTTAACCACTGTATTAGCGTTATAGACGCACGACGGCATGTTTGGCGCATTGCTTAAGCGATTGACTGCTGCGCTGCGTGTCGCGGATTCGATTCCCGCACGGAACAAATATTTGTATGACCTACAAGTAGTTGTTCTGGGTCTGGCTGTTTGTGTATGTGAGTTTAAATGTTTGTAAACGCACCCACAATACAGGAGAAATTCCTAGTGTGGGGCAACGTTTTATAGAAAAAAAAAAAACAAAAAAATTACAATGTAGTTGTCATTTCAACTCAGACGAAATGATATGTTATTACTTAATATATTACACCCAACGCACAAGATCGCCATCGATCGGTGCTATTACACCAAATCAATATACAAAGAATAGAAAAAAAGAAAAATAGGTTTATTTGTCACAGAAACACGTGCATACAAAAAGATAATTAACTTGAGTAGGTGGTATACAGAAAAATAAAAAAAAACAAAATAGATCTACATTCCAATCACGAGCACAAAACAAAATAGTCGGCAGCTGCACGTCATGACTGTGACAAGAAGGCTTCCACTCAGCATGATGCTGATACACTTTTGACATTCAAAAATATCGATCATAACCGAATCGATCGGTGACATTGATCAACTTTGATTACGATCAACGTTGATGAATCAATATTGTCATAAGCTGTTTTCAGATCTCTCGACGTCGATATAATTTCTCGATTGATCGACCCTCCCGATTGGTCGTTCGACATATTTTACAAGCCGCAAAATTATCGATCACCCTGAGCTATTAGATACCCCAACGCGATCGATGAAGATCAAGGCATCGATGCGTTGTAGATCGTGTGGGTGTAACAGCACCTTTAGGCAGCCTTAATTCAGGAAAAATGTGAGTTACCCCTAAAGCTCTCTGTTATAGTGGGTTAATTGGGCAATGGCGCGAATAATTAAAGTCAAGTAATTATCGCTCCAGTGCCTCGGGTTGGTATTTGTTTAGCTAATATAGTGAGGTTGTAAGAGATTTAGCTTATCTTTGTTTTTTCTCTAAAATTGTTTAGTGTGGTAGAGATAATGATTATGGTTTGTTTCACAGACGGTGTTAATAACTCAATGGTTTTTGATGAATTTTTGAGGTGTAGGTAGATGTAATATCACCGTCACGGCCATCTGACCACTTTGAAAACAAATTCCCGTGCCCACGATTACCACATCCGCCCCTTTTTTGTATGACCAATAAAATAAACTTTTGTTTAAATAAATTTCTGTCTCTTTCATAAACCTGGGCTCGGCACACGACTACATGCACCCTAACTCACACATCTGTGATCAGTGTGATTACAGTCGCCAACTTACAGTTACCGATAGACAAGAACAGATAGGAGACGGCGCTGTCGTGCGAATGAAATCGCGTTAGTTGCCGAATGTTTACGATTGTGAATGACATTGCATGTGGTAACACAAACATGGCGAAGCAAACATTAAATATTATTATAACTTTCAACAAATTAGCATTTTTGGCTGTACTTACGAGTGGTATATAAACCCGTGAGTCTTATTTTTCTTCCTTGTATTATTAAAACACTGTTTAGCTGCACAAGAAGTCATTTTGATGCGTATTTAACACAAAAAAAATAACTGTAATTATGGAGCTGTATGATCAACGATATCCCGTGCGCGACTGAGTGCCAACTACGAGCCATCCCTTAGTTTGATAGGACCAGGCGCAGTTACTAAGTCCCGTATCTACGCTTTTAATACATCAATGCTCTCTTTATTTTAATTTTTTCACAGATATCTAACCACCTCGGCTGGTTTTTTTACGGTCTTTTCTTTTCATTTACAAATCATGGAGCTCAGCTAAAATCTGATGCTGCGATGCTATTGGTTGATGAGCGTATAAGGTAAGCCTTACAATGGCGGCCGAGCGCTGTAAGCAAGAATAGTCCTAAGGGTGCTGGTCATCTGACCCATTATAGATACTATAGCAGTAACGGACATCTGTCCGTTACTGCTATAGTATCTATAATGGGTATTCTTTTATTAAATTATACTCCCTTCTTGACTATAAGTGCAAATAAAATTAGCTTTTAGTAACTGCCTACCTACCTAATACTTAACGCAACTGATTGTTACTATAATAATTTATTTATTGTTACTATATGGTGAGCATTTTCAGCAGTTCAAATCCTTTTGTTAAAGTTGGAAATGAATTGTTAGAGATGGTTGACCATGTCTATCTTGGCCATATTCTTTCAGTAGGGAAAGAGTGTCAACAAACGGAGATATCGAGAAGAATACAGCTCTGGTGGGCTGCATTCAGCAAATTGGACGACATTTTGAAATCAGCTAAAATCCCACAATGTCTGAAGTCCCGCCTCTATAATCAGTGTGTTCTGCCCACCATGACGTACGGTGCTGAGACGTGGACGCTCACGCAGGAGGCTGTGTACAGGGTGAGAGTTGCACAGAGCTATGGAGCTTTCCATGCTTGGCATAAGTCTTATAGACCGAGTCCCAAACGTCGAGATTCGCAGACGTACGAAGGTTTTCGATATCGGAAAACGAGGTATGGAATTCAAATGGGCAAGACACCTGGCAAGACGAAGTGATGACAGGTGGAGTAAAGCAGTGACCGAGTGGCGTCCAAGGACTGGAAGACGAAGTGTCGGTCGTCCAACGGCGAGATGGGTGGACGACATTGTTGCCATCGCGGGTTGACATTGTTGCCTGGATGAGGCTGGCACAGGAGCGTGGAGATTGGCACAAGAAAAGAGAGGCCTATGCTCAGCAGTGGGTGAAGGCGGGCTGTGGATGATAATGATGATGGTGATGATGATGATGATGATATAATTTAAATAATGCTGTTTATTGTCAATTTAGAAAACAGTATCAGTAAAATAATACATTTACATTAAACATGAATTTGCAAATGGCTCGAAATAGCATCCAAATAGACGTTTTAGACCAACTAAAAATAGCTCAGAATTATGAATTAGTGCACACCGTTGGATGTGTGCGTGGGCTCTACGTTTAAAATTATCGATCGATAAACGGTGGGATTCATCAGCCTTATTACGAGCAATATTAGTTGACGTCATTGCACGGTGTGGGCAGTGGCCGTATTCTGGTCAAAGTCAACGTAGTTATTTCAAATAGGCACATAACTGACACTTTTGAACATTAAAAATATACAAGGAAATAAAATGGATTTTAGTTGCCCCTTCCAAAAGGTAGTTCCGCATGAAGAAGAATGGGCAATAAACTCCACCGTTAGTTACACTTTTAAACTGTTTTATACTTAATACTTTGTATACATCAATTATATCATTATACTATGAGAAGACTAGAAGAAGATAAGATTTACCTAGAATAAAATTATTATACCACAACAGATAAAATGATACCACATAGCATAATACGTAAAAAGACAGATATTATTGATGCCTTAAGTTACGCACAGAAACTAAAATTGAGATGGGCGGGCCATGTAGCCAGAATGACCGACGATAGATGGACCATACGAACCACGGTGTGGTCAGGACCAGCAGGTTATAGAAAGAGAGGCAGGCCGCAAACACGATGGTCAGACGACATAATACACATAGCCGGCTGGGACTGGAAAGAGTAGCAAGCAACAGGGACGCATGGCAATCTCTGGAGGAGGCCTCTTCACCTAAGAGGGGTTCTTGCACAAAATGGTAAACTTATCACATACATAGGTAGAAATTTATTGAATAATTAATTACTGAACTATGCTAATTCATTACAATATATTCTGAACTAATTTAAATGATTTTTTTATTTTTATTTTTGAATTGCAATTTTTAAGTATTTTAATTTTTATAATTTTTTAAGTGTATAATTTTGTTTCTATTTTAATCTTCAAATTTTATTTCAATCTTTTTACTTTTCAATGTTTATTTTTTCTATCTATTATTGTATAATTCATTGGCAAGAAATAAAAGGCTTTTTTATTTTATTTATTTATAATATATAACAAATATTTTTAAAGAAAAAGATTTAAAAAGAAAAAACTCTTAACAGTCTGCGAGTTAAACTTATCACAGAATGTAAAAATAATATCATAAAAATAATAAATTATACAATTCAATTAAAAACCTGTTTGATTTTGTCTAGACTCTACATTGTCCTATGGAGCAGGACCAGCATGATTCAAAGCATTCTTAACCAGTCAATTGATGAAGCATGGTTTCGATAGGTATTAGATCTGTCTGTAATACCTATTAGATATCATTATCTTACTCGCCTAGGTGGCTAGCATGGTCTTCCATGCTAGCAACATAGGCCATTTTTTATTTTTTATTAATGACTTGGTTTTGCCCTCGGCTCCGCCCGCGTGGATGTCGGTTATCGCGTAAAAAAGTAGCCTATTTCCTTCTCCATATCCCAGGCTATATCTCTGCTTAATTTCATGACGATCGGTTCTGCGGTTTAGTCGTGAAAACGTAACAGACAGACAGTCACGGTACTGACGGTTTCACCTCGATAATGAATCATTTTAGCCCCTTGTATAACAATCTACTATTAATAAGAAAGTATAACTTTGAAAGCATTACGGCTAATAAAGATGAATGGAAGAAAAACGCCAACCCAAATAAATTGACATAAGGGCTGACGAACGACGATGGAGGAATGATAACGAAAACATGACTGCCGCGTGCCAAAGTTCGAGGTTCTACCTCATAGCGGCAGTCATTAGCTGAATCAACTGAATATTATAAGTAAAACGTCAGCCAACGGTTATCATATTTAATGATTATCGATTACATGTATAGCTTGCGTGACCTTTGCAAGCGATTGAACTGACATTTGTAACATATAACATACTAGCTTTTGCCCGCGGCTCCACCCGCGTGGATGTCGGTTATCGCGTAAAAAAATAGCCTATGTTCTTCTCCATAACCCAGGCTATATCTCTGCCAAATTTCATGACGCTCGGTTCAGCGGTTTAGGCGTGAAAGCGTAACATACAGACAGACAGATAGACAGACAGACAGACAGACAGAGTGACTTTCACATTTATAATATTAGTATGGATTATAATATTGCATCACGTCAAGGGGATTTATGGTTTGTATCAAAATAATGGGTTTTTTTGCTAAAGATCTGGTTAAGATTAACCTGACAACAATTTAGCGATATTTGACAATAAACAGGTTGTGCTAAATATTTAAATTAAAAGTTCATGTTTGAATTGATTATGAGATTGGCAAACAAAATATGTTATTGTAGTTTTAAATGAAGATTGAAAACACAAATCATTTTCATACTTTCGAAGCAAAGAAACTTTTTTACTTTTTACTGAAGTTATGTAGTAGTTGTAGTTTGTAGAGATATATTTCATTGTTACTCAAACAAGTCTCTCCGGGGCAATGAATGTCGATGAAAGTTGGCTCAAAAGAAACTAACTTACATTAAAGGAGAAAACACACTTTTTCTTTGGGCAAGTTAGTTAGTTCTCTGGAGAAACGGGTCAACTTGTAGATACGTGTTGACACGATAAGTATAAGATATTGTTAGTTGAATATTAAAATAAACACCAACTTAAAGCTATTTTAACAGACCAACATAATTTAAAAAAAAAATATGTCTACTAACTGCCAGGTAGATAAATAAAATAATTGTATATAATAAATGTTTTATACCAAAATGAAATTTTTTCTGGTTAGTCGTATTTCAACTTTTTTAAAGATGAATGAGATCATATAACCGGATCTACTATAAGGTAAATATACCCACATTAATAGGACGACTTTTTAACACTTTATGGGCATCTGGGCATTTAATTGACCTATGTAAAACTAGGTGTTGGTATTTCTTTATCTCTTGGGACGCTTACCATTAATAATATTTATTACATCTGCCATACACACTTCGCTCTTATTGTGCTAAATGAGTTAAAATAACTAAAACTGTCATAAAAAAAGCTATTTACATGGGTTAATATACCTTAGGCAAACCACCGTAAAAGTTATTACCAATATTAATTTATAACTATGTGTTTCAGTCGCAGACGATCGAAAGCCCAAGAGCTTAAAAATAAATCGTTAAAACCGTTTGCTAAAAATAACATCTAAAAAAAATAAAATGGAAATGCGTTCCTTGCGAAACTATTGTGGCCTATAAAGGCTCGTACAGACTCGCGCGATATCGCGGGCGCGACAGGCAGCGACAAAGAAATTGTGCTATTAATTTGACAGGACTAAACTAAAATTTATCTTCTGTCCTTTTCTTAATGAAATAGAAAGAAAAAGATGCATTGAACTTAAATTTAGTTTAGTTTGTGAACAAGGGAGTTGGCACCAATATCGAATTATTAAAATATTGTGGTTTAGAAATAATAATGCAGGTTATGAAAGAGTCTTGCAAAGTTTTCAGCAGTTTTACAGCTATAAGACATTTCAGGGGCAATCTTATTATAAGATTGCCCCTGAAATGGGGACCCGAATAACAGGATTACTTCTGCCCATCCTTGGAAATAACATAAGCGGAAGAACTTCCTCTTCCTATTTTGTACTGACATGGCAGTTGAGTACAAAAAACTTCGTTATTTTGTATGGCCAAAAACAGCAAAATTAATTTGTAAAATCATCTGTTACAAATCAATCAAAAAAACTTGTTTATGCGCGAATCTTTGATATATACTGACCAACCACAAGGTCTAATCATTGTTTATGAAGTAAGAAACTTAAAACCGTGATAACGATCGAATAATGTGCGTTTCCTTTTAACAAAATCTTTCGCGGCCGATGTGTACTAACGATGTGTAATAACTTTTTATGATCTACGGCCAAACAATCGATTATCGCATTCTTCCTGCAAAATCTTAATATGCGAGTACATTGTCGAATAAACGTGTAGAAGCTCAATATTTATTCTGTAAGACGATTTTTCGCTTACGCAGATAGCAACAAGTGCGTGTCGGACATTTAAGTAAGTGTTCCGTAGTTGGCATGAATTTATTCCGAAAACAAAATTAACATTGTAGTTGAAAAACATGTTCTCGATACATTCCAACTGCAAATGTAACTTGGTCGACTATTACTCGTTAACTTGTAAAGCTTACCTAGCTGTGATAGTTTTCCTTTTAATTTAGATGAAAATTGAACAATTATTTATTATTTTAACAAGTAAACCTTAACAACTAGAGATTGGAGCCTCCTTTTAAGCAGATAAGCCTGTGTTAGGAGACTCCGCTCTTCCATAACTTAAATAAGTATCATTTACTTGTTCTATGCAAATGTAGGTAGGTAATGCAGGTTCGTTATGTATACTACTGCCGTGATTTTTTCACATATTCAAAAACAACCATTTAGTTGGCAGGGGAGGGGGACAGGGGATAGACATTTGACTATAACAAAAATCAGCACTTTAAAGCTTCTTAATCTTTCGCAAACGAAACCTTGGATCGAAAAATGGTTTTGACACACACGCAATATTTTTGAACAAAGTCAAAGTGAAAATCAAATCATTTATTTCAAATAGGCACGAAGATGCACTTTTGAACGTCAAAAATTACATGAATAGTTAATTGATTCTAGTTGCGCCTTCCAAAAGGTAGTTACTTATGGAGAAGAATGGGCAAGAAACTCCATAAAAAACTCACTCTTTTAAAATGTTAACAATAGTTTGTATACATTAATTAATAATTATAAGTGAAGACGATGCTTTCCGAGACTCCTCCGTGCCTCGGAAAGCACGTTACGCCGTTGGTCCCGGCTGTCATTCGTGGATCTTTGACAGTCGTTAAGTGTCGTCAGAAGCCCAAAAAGTCTGACAACCAGTCTTACCAAGGGGTATCGTGTTACCCAGTTACTGGCTTGTGGAGGTCAGATAGGCAGTCGCTCCATGTAAAATACTGGTATTCAGCTGCATCCGGTTAGACTGGAAGCCGACCCCAACATAGTTGGGAAAAGGCTAGGCAGATTTTAGGTAAAGACGATGTACCTAGTATAAAAATAAAAAATGACTTACCACAATTGGTAAAAAGAATGAAAAGTGTGACAGAAAAAATGACAGAAAAAATAATAAATGCGATATAGGTACATGGTCCTCACATATTTACAAACATTGTATTTGATTTTCCAAAAAAAAATCAAAATAATAATAAGTCAGTGTGTGAGTTAAATTTATATTAATCACAGGAAATAAAATTAATATCAATAAAAATAAAAAACGGCCTATCCAACGACACTCCACACCATGCCAGAGACGACAAAAAAAAACCCACTACGTGTAGGGGAGATACACATTTTTTTTTTTCTCCTGATTTATTTTACCACTTTGTCGGCATGATTAATATGTATAACCATGACAAATTGCAGCCTTCTAGTACTAAGAGTCTCAGAGTTTAAGCGGTGGACAGACAGACAGACAGACATACGGACGAACATGGTGAAACGATAAGGTTTCCTTGTTGACTACGGAACCCTAAAAAAATATTTCATACAGGTAAAATAACTTGGTAAAAAAAGTTAATGGTAAAAGAGCAATTATCTACCTACGAAAATAACGATATTAGATCGACATGTCAAGTTCACAGAAGTCGACAAATCAATCCAATTTCGCGGAAAAATCCAAATCAAAAGACATTCTGAAAATAAGGGTATCAGCATCAGGAGTCGAGACAACCGTGACGTCAAACAACCCACAGGCGGCTAAATGGGGTGAAAAACGACGCGACGCTCATTTAATAAGCTTACAGCCACGCTGTTACAGCAAAACAAGATTATTATCCAATTATGTCACTCTTCAGAGCAGGATGGCTATATTTTTTTTGTTGATGTTACGTCAATATTGTGCGTAATCCTTGCTTTATTGATACCTAAAAAAAGGTGATTAATTTTTATTTTATGTATGCTGATTAATGGCGGCTCTGTCATGGGCCGTTTTATCGATTTTTAACTAGCGAAGTGTTGTGAAACGATAATTAAAACAAAATTAACGTCAGCTAGTATCTGTTTTTTTTACTGCTTTGTGTGAACGTAGGGCAGTGATTACGGTTACACGCTACCGTTAGTTTTCGGATCGTTAGCCGGGTGATTACAAGCAACTTTAATTGCTAAACATGTTGTTTTTGAACAACAGAGAGGATATTTACAAAAGTTCTTTATATTTATTTAAACTTCTCGCACACAATAACGTACAAAGGCCTTAATGAAGGCATTAAGGCCTTTGTACACACGGCCACAAATCAAGCTATACGGGTCCAGTATAAGCTGACCTCTCATTGTACGAAAATCCTATACAATGCGAGATCAGCCTAAACTGGAATTGTATAGCTTGATTTGTGGCCGTGAGTGAGACATAAGATAAGAAGGAGGGGAGGTAGAGTTGAGAAGGGAGAAAAGCGTGGTCAAAGCACGCAAACTTCTTCTTTGGCGAATAGACATCCATTTGAGCTCTGACCTATAGCACAATACATTGTCATATTTCCGTATGTTGAATATGAACCGGATACCATTGTTTTTATATCACCACTACCGTAGATAATCCATATCCTAATCCAGTGCTTTTCAACCTTTTTCATGGCGCGGCCCCCTTAGTATAGAAAAATATTTCGCGACCCCCTACCTTGAAATTCAAGTCTGTCACTTTAGGTACCTTTTGGTTAATCAGAAAAACAGAATACCCACAATTAACCACAGAAGCTTTGAAGTGTTTCATTCGATTTGGAACCTCCTACTTGTGCGATTAAACGTTTTCGTCGATGGCTGAAATAAAAAGCAAACCGAGAAATCGCCAACATTTTGAAAACGATTTAATTCTAATCATAATAAATTGATCAATTATAAAAATTGGTTAACGATAAACAGGCGTAACAATCACATTAATTTGAATGGGTACGCTTGGTCCTCGTCACACTTATGATTTATGTGATTTGTAGGTATTTGTTGATTCGTGTTAACCTAAGCCTTTAATTAACTTTTTCTTAATACATATTATAACATTTTGAACTGGTATGGTTTTATATTTATAAGCTTTAAATTTTAAAGTAACGGCGACCCCCTTTAAGAGGCTTGGCGACCCCCTGGGGAGTCGCGAACCACACGTTGAAAAACACTGTCCTAATCAATTGCCACTGAAATAAATAGACAGAAAATTAGCAGAACATTGAAGATAACATTATAAATAGCTAAAGTTTCAGATATAGAAGGTATTAAGGTATTTATTGGTCTGCCAGCCTATTGCAAAAATCTCACCGTGAAAACTTTGGTAAAGTGAGCTGTCATTCCACCTAACGCCCGGGATTGAGACTAATAGCAAAAAATCTAAATCAAACGTCATTTATTCAAACTATGCTGAGAATCGGCACTTTCTGAACTTCAAAAGTACACAATACAGTTCCCCAAAACGCCCGCCCTTCACCACTTCCTAGTGCTTTAACTGGGAAGAAGAAGTGGCGCAACAAACTCCTCAGCAGCACAGCTATGATACACGTGTGCATTGACCATTACACTCTCGGCTTCCTTATCGCGCCAGCTACGGCTCGCGCGAATAATATCGCCTCGAGCGCAATGATCAACTTAGCACACATGTATCATAATGTACTATTAATCGTGCCTCCTAAGTTTCGGAGCCTGAACATAATTTATTTTACGGGCATGACACATAACATAAGGTATCTTAAGGGAGGAGCTGGTGGCTAAATAATAAAAGCCGCACGGGTCGATCCACCAGGTTAAGCTACGCTTGCCGTGGATGGGTGACCAGCTTAACGTACCGAGATCCCTCCGTGCCTCGGAAGGCACGTTAAGCCGTTGGTCCCGGCTGTCATTCGTGGATCTTTGATAATCGTTACGGGTCGTCAGAAACCCGAAATTGTGACAGCCAGTCTTACCAAAGGGTATCGTATGATCCAGTTACTGGATTGTGGAGGTCAGATAGACTGTCGCTCCATGTAAAATACTGGTATTCAGCTGCATCTGGTTAGACTGGAAGCTGACTCCAACATAGTTGGGAAAAGTCTAGGCGGATTGATCGTTACATAAGGTATCTTAATCCTACATTTGGGACTCGACCTTGTAACCTATACGTAGACTTGTAATAAATAAACTGAAACCAAGCAACATTACAGGCAGTATAAAGGTATGTATAATAAAAGTATAACGTTGTTAATATTTCAAACGGAGCATAAGGCACTAACACGGTGGAGGCAAAAGATATAAATTGAAGGTTAAAAGAATGATACTCCTTCATTTATTACATAACCACATAACGATGTATGTAGGTACAGACGTGTATAGCTGGTACATGTAGCGAACTTCTGATTGCCCTTTTTTGCTAAACTTATGATTGTTCAACTTGTACATGGATAGTTGTCTGATAGATTTGAAAGAGGGTGAGTGCGGATAAAGGATGAATGAGTTGGCTGTCAAATGCCTCCTCTACGCAGATGATCAAGTTCTACTTGCATCGTCAGCAGAACAGTTGCAAGACATGGTAACTGTGAAAGTCTGAGTATCAAATTCGAGACCGATGACTTGGCAGTCCGACAGTCACACCTCTAGGATATCACTGCTATTACTTAATTTACATGTTTTTTTTCGCAAAGTGCATATATGTTTATGAACGTGAATGTGCAGTGTCCTTACAGCATTCTGTTCTATTTACGAATAACATTTGTCAGGAATTTAACTGATATGTCCGAGTTTTATCCAATTACAGCGAACGAAAAGGAGGGTAATGTATGCACGTGCGCGTTTGTAATCTTACAGTCTAATGCATATTTACTTGGCACTCCTTGCGAGGTATTTTTATCTCAGGATTTATTTATTTATATCTGCTTATAGTAGTTTCTACGTAGGGTTTATCGATGCTCCTCATATACGAGTAGAAACGTGTAATAAAAGGGTAGTATTTAAACGCAAATATAAATAAAAAAACTTTTTGTATCCAAAAATAATCCGAATTCCAATCAAAATTACAGATTGCACAGCAAAATACTCAACTCAAAATATAACTAAATAAGCAACAATTTATATTCGTGGCGCACCGCTATTTATCTTAAAGTACTTTTTAATTATCTACAAAAGTAACATTGAAAGACCGGTGTCTAAATTCTTTTCCAAGCAAGAATAATGAGCCCCCGCTTTGCGGGGACCCTATTTCTAGCAGGTTAGAAAAAAAATATCGGGGTGCCCCAAATCCCGAGTAGTTTATTTGTTGTGAAATAATTTATTTGAGATAAAAAAGTATATAAATGATAGAAATAAATTGATAGATGATAAAAAAAATCTGATGTGCAAATAATAATATCCCGTCATAAAATTTAGTTAACCAAAGGATATTTTAATTCGGTAGGTAAGTAATTAGTTAGAGGGTGAGTGAAAACATTTTCCCGTTTCCCATAATGAACGTTTTCCAAAAATATCAGGTACTTGTAATTAAATATTAAAAAACGGGCCAAGTGCGTGTCGTACCACACACAATGAAGGGTTCCGTAGTTGGGATGAATTTATCCCAAGAACAAACTTAACATTTTATTTGAAAAACAAGGTCTCCCATACATTCCAACTGCAAATATAAGTTTGTACGCACAATATTGAGAGTTTTTTTTTACCATAGACTTCTTATAGGTTTTTCTGTAATCTATAAGTAAAAAACCATTTTCTGTAATTTTTTCAATATTTTATTATCTTAGTAGTTTCGAGGATAAGGTCAGTTGTCATCTGTTTTCTTAAATAACTTTTTAGATTTTAATCTTAAATCCTTGTACTTAATAAGCCCTTCATTTGATATGGCACACGACATATAGTTCGCAAAACTTAAAACAAAAAAAATGGCCCCCAAAAGGCTTATTCCACAAATCCCCCCTGAAAAATCCCCCTTAGGAGGAAAAGTGGAATATATAAAAACCAGTCTAGAATTCACCCCTGCTTATTTCACTAATCCCCCAGAGAATCCCCCTCAGTGGGGAAAACTGAACCCTAATGTAAAAAAAAACACTTTCTGTCTTGGAATAAGTTTTTTTTTTTCAATTCTAGTTTTCCACCCTAAGCGGGATTATCAGGGGTGAATTCTAGACTGTTTTTGATAGATTCCATTTTTCCTCCTAAGGGAGATTTTCAGGGGGGATTTGTGGAATAAGCCCCCCATATTCAACTTAACTTAAATTTCAACTTAATCGGCCCAGTAGATTCGGAGCAAATCGGCTGTGACAGAGGGACGGACAGACAGACCGACATACGAGTGATCCTATAGGGGCCTATTACACTATCAATATTATCATGATCCTGGATATCGTGATATTATCATCAGTAAAATTATCGATGTAGTAGGTAATCATAATTTGACATCAATACCATCAATATTTCATCAATATTGGATCACGATATCGAGTATCGCGTGATAATACTGATAGTGTGATAGGCTCCATAGGGGCTGCGTTTTTCCTTTTGAGATACGGAACCCTAAAAATATACATACATATTCGAAATGATTAAACGGAATAATATGGTTTAAACTACTTCCTATTCTGCGGTTAGGGGCAAACTGATTTTTTCTTAATTTTCCGTGTTCTATCCTAATTTCCTTATCGGTTTAGTAGCTTGTTACATAAAATGGTAGGTAGATATATGAAATGGTAGGTAGGTACATACATAAAATGGTAGGTAGGTAAATAAACTGGTAGATAGGTTAGGTACATAAAATGGTAAGTAAACAGTTTAAAGTTTTCTAACTAACTATCTCACGGTATAACACTCAAACAATAGCAGTAACCCCGCTCCACTTCACACAATTTACCAAAATTTCGGGTCAGATCTCTATCAAGTCACGTACGTAAGTACTTAAAACCTGCATGATATCGTCACATACTCGTACAGGGACGAATTCCTCCGACCGGCACCCCCGAGACTAGAAACCTCAAGGATTATTGGAAAAACCTTCTAGTTTGAATGTATCCAGACTATTGATTTACGAGAGAATTACAGGTGGCTATTCCAATATTAATCTTTCGTTATAAAATATCTCCAGACTTAAAGATACATATAGGTTCAATAATGGACTAAAAGCAGACGATTTCAGGATTCTAAGTTTAGTTTATTGGAAAACGTCACGTGTTCTTGAATCTATTGTTGTCTTCATTGATCGGGATCGTTCACACGTTCAAAATTGTTCAAGAATTAGGTAGTGCCGACCCTTAATGCGGACCTGTGCGTAATGAGGACTATCGCGCTTGAATTCGCCGCTAGGGCGCTAGTGTAGAGTGAGGTCTTTAGAAATGTCAAATGTGAAACTAAAAGTTCAGTTTGCGGGATTTTCTGTCGCAAATTGGACGTAGTTTAGCAGAAAGAACTCAACATACATTTTTGTAAAAAAAATGTTATATATACCAAAGAGGTCCTAACAGTTAATGGAAGTTACCCACCTTCATGTGGGTTGGTTCACAGTATTAAAAATATCAACCTTATCTTTGTAGTGGCACGGATCTTTTTTGCCAAGTGAAAGAACTGGGGCCTAAGTCTACTAATTTACAAACGTTGCAATGGTCTCGCCATTGTGAGTATTTGACAGTGTTTGTATGGCAAATCTGTCAAAAACTCACAATGAAGAGACCATTGCAACGTTTGTACATTAGTAGACTTGGCCCCCTGACCGATAGGACCTCCTTGGTATGTACAACGCATTTTTGACCATAATTTGGATTGAGTCCTTTCTGCTAAACTACGCCCGATTGTTACTAATTATTCATAATTGTAAATATTATGCCATTCCTGATTAATTATGGCTTAAGATTTTAAGTAACTACTTAGGATCTAATTTCGTAGCACATGGAGGAAGAATAATGTGTCTGGTTAGGAGCATTATAATGTAAATATTCATTTGATATTTTAAAATGTAATAATAATGAAACAATAATTTTATGAAGTAATGAGGACTTAAACATATAAAATAAAAGTACTGACAGGACCTCACTCAACAGTGGCGCCAACTGGTGAGCATAAAAATGATATCCCCCATTATAAAGTCTACAAGTACTATGCTCGTTAGTCTAATGGTTTCAAGCGCAACTACTCAGCACCTGGGCTCGAAGTTTCGTACCGGAAAATGTTATAAGATTTTTCGCAAGAAACTCCCAACAACCGCCTAGAGCAGGAGTCACCAAACGCCTACCTATTTTGTGCGGATCTTAAGTAAACAGTAAAACTTATCAGCAGGGCTTGTTAACGGTACCAAATAACAAAATAATAACCGTTACGTAACGTTAAATTTCAATGTTATACCTACTAACGTTACAAAAATTTAACGTTACTTGATAACATTACCAGTAATATAACGTTAATCAACATTAACAAAAATACGATAAGTAAAGTTAATTTAGCAACGTTGCCGTTCTGTGGGTAAGAATCAGGCAGATTCAGGCAACGTTTTGATCGACACGGCATCAGAGAGGCGCGAGGGCGGGCTCCCGCCGCGGCGCGCCGCACGATAACATTAATAGTCGCATAAATAACGTTAAATCGATTATCGTTATTTTAATAATAACGTTAACTCTGTCAATACAAGGTAACGTTATGAAAATTTACCGGTATTTAAAGCCCTGCTTATTAGGTTAATTTAGGTCATTATGGGTTTATTAACACACATAAATATAAAGGTTTCTTTTGTACACAAAGTTACAGTAGAACACTGACTCCTAGAGTCCTATACCCAAAGTCTCTAATTCAGATCATTTATGTAAACAAAGTAATGTCAAGAAATGTCACTGTCAACAGGACAGTGGTTAGAAACATTTTATCATATATTTTTTTTGTAAATAATCATCTATAAAATTAAAGTGAATTAAATAAAAGAACTATGCAAACAAAATACCGTTGCCAAACAACGTTTTGTGTAGTGTGTCGGAGACACGGCCTATGATCGTCATAATCAGCCCTTTTAAGTCCACGGCTAGACGTAAACCTCCCAAAATCGATTTCCTCTCGAAACAGTTTATAGCCGTTTCATCCAAAATGTGGCTAGATATATACTTACAATATGAATCTATGAATGAGAGTTGTAATGTTAGCGTTGTTGAAGATGTAAAATATTTGAAAATGTTTGTATCTCCTGCATTGTTACCAGTATCATAAAATATTTATGATTTTATGTATATTTTTATTTTTATTTTATGTATATTTTTTTTATTTCTTTTTTTCTCTTCTACACTTACACACGTTGTCTACATCTCTATATCTACTTTCCTATCGCAGGTATGCTGGAAGAGATTTCATTAGAAATAAGCATCACCTTTGTACGTATTTTTCTGTTCCTTTCTTCTTGTCTGTTTATATGTGTGTACATAAATTGTTAAATAAACAAATAAATATTTTATACCAGAAAATCTCCTTTTTTTAATAACTTTGTTTAAAACCGGAAATTTATAAAAAAATAATTACGGTATGATTATTTGTTAATAATTATTTCTTAAAATCAGTACTTAAAAGAAAATGAAACCTCTTTTTTCGCCATTTTATGTGAATTACCATTACGAATATATTTTTTTGTTATGTTATCCCCTTTGTTTACATAAATTATCTGAATACGATTACTAATATGTATATATATATATTATTAATATTACTTTGGGTATAGGTCACAGGGTTCCCCTGGTTTAGGAGGTAGGAATAGTCATTATTTGTGCAGCCCTTTCCCATAATCCAATGTAGGTACTTAAATTATGTGAAATTTCTTGGTATTGTATACAAAGGTATTTTGATGTGGGTTTCGCTATCATTTAGAGAATTTATTCAGAAAGGTTTATGTGTATAAGTTGTTTCGATGTTTCGTCAAGTAGTGAAAACCGCGGGAAGCGGCCTAAACGCTCCTACAAACAGGCGTGACACGCGACGCGACACAAAGAGACCGCTCGTCGCGTGGCACGCGGTGTCTTTGTGTCGCGTTGTCGTAACGCTAGTAAGTTTTTTTTTTCTATTCGCGAAACTTACAGCTGTTTTATATAGTGTTCTTAAACAATATGAAATTGAAGGCCATTTACAAGTTTCCGATGATAAAAACGAAAAAAAAAAAAAAAAAACGTAATAAATAATGCGTATAGTATAAATCCAATATCATAAATGTGAAAGTTTGTATGTTACTCAATCATGCATAAATGGCTCAACGGATTTGGATGAAATTTGGCACACAGGTAGTTTATAGCCTGGAACAGATATTATACCTTATTGTATCCTATTGTTTATTGTATCCTATTGTTAATCTGTGAACAGCGTTGTGGGCTGCAATATTGTCTCAAATTTTTGTGTATTTTCTTGTTTCTGTATTTATATTGTAGCTGTTTGTTGTTCCTCTTGAATAAAAATAAAATAAAAATAAAATAAAATACTTTTTATCCCGGTAGAACATTCCTGTGTGATAATTTCCGAAGGAAACGCGGGTGAAGCCGCGGGTAAAAGCTAATAAATAGCACACAATCGATTAATACAAACTAAAAATCGTTTAGACGCAAACAATTACTTTTCCGTGAAGAAGCTTTTCACCAACAAATGCTTAAGCCGGGAAACACTGGTATTGTTAACATAATGTAAGTAGTGAATTGTGGTTGCATTCTACACCTTTGCTTAGGCAATTCCTTTGGGAAATATAAGTGTAGTGTTATGTTGTAATTGCTTTGTCTCAAGGTCATTCGTTACTATGTTAGTAACAATTGCATTCGTAATAAAGTAAGACTCACTGGTTTATAGTACATTGATGCAATAGTCATTTGATATTAATTATTTACTCAAGGCTGTTTATATTCTATTGGTATTCACGGCGTTATCTTAATACATCTGCTGAGGTCATATTGTTTTTTTTTTTTTAATCTCTCATGTCACCTTAGAGTGAGAACCTCGTTTAAGGCGAAGATAACCGACTTTTAATGATTCTATACTGAAGATCACGTCTAAACGAATAGAGTTAATGATTTGAAAAAAATAGAAGTAAAATTAGAGCATTTTCTTAAAAACTTAATATGTGAATATTTTAGATTATGTCTTTATTACATAGAGAAATTAATTTGTAGAGTTATGTCTAACGCGGATAAAAAACTGAGAATCATGCAAAATCTATCAAGCGTATTTTTCTGAAACCTTCACCTTTTTAAAGATAATTTAACTATTGATCTTTTAGTATACGTGTTTTATTAAAATAATTTCTGTTTTATGTGTAATAAATTAAAAATGCGTTTTATTTGGGACTGCGCTGCTGGACGGGCGAGTCCTATTATACTGGCTGGACGTACGACGCGTTGCGTGAGCTCAGTACAGAACACGCAAGCTAACCACTCAAGGTCACTGGCATATATCTGGGCCTTAAGTACGCGAAAAAGGCAACTTTACAGGAGGAAGAAAAAACTGCGCCCCGTAAAATTTTACTACCACAGCTTCTTCAAATAATTATGTGTCTTGAAATGTGCATATTAAAACTCGTCATAGATGACGTTACAGGTTGCAAAACTTTTTTGTGTGAAACTAGGACGTGCATTGCGAGGTTTTCTTTCCCAAAATTTAATAAAAATAAAAATGATAAAAATTGCATTCCCGAGTTTTCCACTCTAAAGGTCGTAGACGTATCAAATAGGAAAGGGAACGTCACCGTATCAACTCGAGCCGTTCAATATTATTTGTATGAAACTCCCTACTGCAACGCACACTAATCAGAATCGTAACGTAATCGCCTCGCCTCGGGACAAGCTCACAACCGCGGTGCGGTGCGTGGTCGACTTGCAGTTCCCGCGCTTACGGTTCTCCGTAGCCTAGCTTACGGCTCTCCGTACCCTAGCTTACGTCTCTTCGTCCACGCCCCTCCCGCGCACAGTGGATCGTCCCCATACAAGAGATGTGACATAGAATCAATGACTAGCCGTCAACCAGCGGTCGGCGAGCCGTAAGCGCGGCGTCGCCTAGCCGTAGCCGAGTCGACGTATCGGAGCTTCTGATCCGCTTTGGTTACGTGCTTACGTAAGGTTGACGACTGTTTGACGGCGACGCGAAAGGCGATACGGTTACGATCCCTTTCCGATTTGATAAATGTGCTACGACCTTAAAGCGACGATATCAGAGAGCGCTCATCGGTCCACTAGCGCCACTCCTTTAAAAAATATTTTCTCGTGACTGAGAAGGAATTATGACAAACGGCTCAATCAGCAACCTCGATGTGTTCAACCTAATTAGAATAAATGACTTTTGATTTGATTTGTATAAATTAAACATACCTATTACCTACTCACAGAGTTGAAACTAACTGCTTGCATATTAACCTCTTTTACATACTCCGTAACTGCTGACATCAATCTACAGGATGTGGTGGGTTGAGATGCCGTTTCTCAACCAGGCCAAAGGCCAAACGAACATAAAGCAAGGACATGAATTATTCCGACATGCTTACGTTTCTCGACCGCTAGTCTGGTCTAGAAAATACGCCAGATCTCGGGTTTTACATTACTTAGTAGCGTGAATGTTCTTCGTTGGTACTTGCAAGATTAGTTTTTGTTCATTTGTTTAGGTATGCACATAATAAAAGAAGAAGAAAAAACGCATACGGACGAAGTAAGGTAATATAAAGCTTGTAATAATTCTTAAGGCGACGATACACGAGTTTTAGTGATTTTATACTGAAGATCACGTCTAAACGAGTAGTGTTAGTGATTTGGAATAAATATTATGTTAAATTCGAACATTTTCTTGGAGCTTAAAATCCCTACCATAGCCCAATTTATGAAACGCGCTTCAAAGCGCTTCTTTGACTCTGCCGCCACCCACCGCAACACTCTCGTTGTAAAGGCCGCCAACTACACTCCCTCTACTATAAGCAGGACCCGCCGTCCACGGCATGCACTGACCGACCCAGACGACCCCATCACTCTCCTCCAGGAGAGTCATAGGTCTACTAGCACAGTTAGAAAAAGAGTACACACAACACTATCGTCATTCCGACCTCGCCGCCGAGGCCCAGCGCGAAATCCCCGACTAATCAGTCCTCCCCGATCCTTGCTTTCAAACGAAGTGCCAGCACGCACTTTAGCTG
Source organism: Dryobota labecula (assembly GCA_947523025.1). Lineage (NCBI taxonomy): Eukaryota > Metazoa > Arthropoda > Insecta > Lepidoptera > Noctuidae > Dryobota > Dryobota labecula. Next base: position 11,030,623 of record OX383292.1, read on the forward strand.
AGCAGCATGTAATCCAAAATCCCCCTGATAATAATCAAAACACTAATTTCATCCAGCCACCGACGGTCCCTTGCCATCCTCCCCTCCCCGACTCTGCCCTAAGCCGAGGTTCTTACCCCACAGGGGGTGCCCTTTGCGTGCAGTCGGATAGTATATAAGTATGCCCTGGCTGGAGGCCTTAAATTTCTTTTAGGAGCTTAAGGCACCACAGGATAGCCTGGTTAAAGAGTCCGAACCCCTCGTGGTTACACTCTGAGATGCCATCTACAAAAAAAAGAACATTTTCTTAAGAACTTAATATATGAATATTTTTTTAATATTTTTTTTAATTTTACTATGGGTTTGCTCTTGACTTTGCATGAATTTAATTATTTTAATTTAATTTACTTGAATATTTTAGATTATTTTTATATTACATAGTGAAATTAATTTGTAAAGTTATGTCTAACGTGGATAATAATCTGAGAAACACGCAAAATGTAACAAGCGTATTTTTCTGAAACCATTGATCTTGTAGTATACGTATTTTATTAAAATACCTTTTGTACTATGTATAATAAATTAATATTGCGTCTTATTTGGGACAGCGCTCCTGGATGGGCGAGTCCTATTACTGGCTGGACGTACGACGCGTTGTGTGAGCTCAGTACAGAACACGTAAGCTAACCAATCAAGGTCACTGGCATATATCTGGGCCTTAATAAAGTTCAAGTTCGTTTGCTAGGAATAATATAATTGTAAACTAAAACCTAGTAACAGAAAATAGCTACGAAATAAAACAAAAATCACCTAAATCGGATTAGTAATTCTCGTGTTACAAGCGCATTAACGGACGGAGAGACAGAGACGTTTCGTTTTGAAGGATAGGTACGTGTCAAACGCACACGTGCTTCTGTTTTTGTTTAACTATGTCGTGATAACTTATCAAATGTAAATAGTGCTATCGTACACCGACCTCATGTTCATACAAATAATAGCTATAACATTTTATTTAACACGTTGAGTCAGGTCAGGGTTTCAGGAAAGTCGTCAAATAAATTGAATGTTTTACAAAAAAATTAACAATTGTACCTGTCATCATTCATCATCATTTCAGCCGAAAGACGTCCACTGCTGAACATAGGCCTCCCCCAAAAGGGGGGAATTTTCCATAATCGCCGGCGGGTTGGCGATCGCAGTATGGTGTTAAAAAATGCATAGAGAACGCTGCTGCCCATTCTCTAGTAAGTATCTATAGTACCTGTGGACACAATAATATAAATGCTGTGCTGTGGATGAGTAGTTAATAATTACTGTTTCGCAACGCCATTAATATTTCAGGTCAATAGCAATATTAATTGCATATACAATGTGTAAGTAACTATACTCCGTTTGAAATAAGATTAGACAATTAAATAAACCTTTTTTACAGTCCGTTCAACCGATTTTGACTTCTATTCCGTAGGCATAAGGATGGCATTAAAAGCAAAAAAGTGGTTACAATACCAACTGTTTACTGCTGCTGCCATTTGTCATGCCATCAACGCAATAGAAGTCAAAATCTGTTTCCTTCGTATTATCAAAACAAAAACACATTCTGAAAAAAAAAAAAAAAAATATAGGTACGTTATGAAAAACATGTAATTTTGTTATAATAAAAAAAAAACTGAAATAAAGCCTTGGTACCTACCCTTAATACGGCGTAAATACTTCACGGAAGGTCACTTCCGTGAAGTATTTACGCCGTATTAAGGGTAGGTACCAAGGGTTTATTTTGGTTTTTAGAGATTACTTTGGATTTTTTTTCTATAGAGAAACTACAAGTAATCATGTTTCTAAAGTGTACGATTAAAGGCTCGTACAGACTCGCGCGATATCGCGGGCGCGACAGGCACCGACAAACAACTGTACGAGCCTTTATAGATATATAATCCTTAAATATCTTACATATTAATTCTATAACTAAATGTTAAGTAATAACGATGCAGTAAGGGATCAAACGAACGCAATTATTTCGCAATTACGTATCGTTTCCTGCGGTGTGCCCACAAGCGGTTTATTGTTTGGTTTTGGAGGTAACTTTGTAATTTATCGGTAGAGATTTTTTTATGGAATCGTGTTTTCGTCAAACATAGTACTTACATTAATCCGCAACTACCATATATTTATTTCAAAATTAATACTGCAGTATTTTCGATATACAGGAGGATCATGCTAAGCAATTTGAGGTATTGTAGACTCTTAACTAATCAATCAAAATCTCCTGTGTTGGGATAAAAAAAAAACGAAGTAAAACAAAATCACCCTTCCACGTGTAAAAGCTTTGCTTCCGGGCGTTTCCTAATAAATATTCAATACGCTGTACCTATGTATCTCTGTTTCCATAGACAGATTTACAATCGAATAAAAATGAATACAAACAAATTATGCCTTCAATGTGAACACACTGCATGCTTATTTCGAGGTATCGGTAAATTGCGAGGAACCTGGGCCTCAAGTCTGCTATTACAATAATGTCAGAATGGTCTCTTCATTGTGAGTTTTTGACAGATTTGCCATACAAACACTGTCAAATACTCACAATGGCGAGACCATTCTGACACTATTGTAATAGCAGACTTGAGGCCCTGTTTGTATGTTGATCTAAATATGATTCGCGACCGTAAAAAATATGTATTTACAGAATTATAATCATAAGAATCAGTAATACAACTCCTTAAGGGGGAAGCGCTAGGATAGCCCGCCAAGATTTTGGAATTTGCTGATCGGTGGCGCGGGCGGGTTGATTAAAATATGATTTGCGACCGTAACGGGTATGGTTTACAGAGTTATTATCATTGGAACCAGCAATACAACTCCTTAAGTTAGAATTGTCGTCAAATGTAATGATTTTATGAAATAGTCGTTCAATACGGTTACTTGGTCTTAGACAGTTGTACGTTGATTTTAATGATTATGGTTCTGTGGATACATACTTGTTGCGGCCGCAAGTCATATTTTGATCAACATGCAACGTGCCACTGACCTGCAAATTGCAAAAAAACGTAAGATTATTTGATTTTTGCGGGCTATCCTGGCGCTTTGGCCTAAAGTTCGTATAATATGATTGAATGAAATCACGACTTTTAGGATTATAGTAACTTAAGGAGGGCATTACTAATTCTAATGATTATAATTCTGTAAATACATATTTATTACGGTCTCGAATCATATTTAGATCAACTTACAACCTGCTACTGATCTACAAATTGCATAAAACGTAAGAAAATTTGGATTACGCGGGCTACCCTGACGCTTTCCCCTTAATTACGTTACAGTTGAATAAATTACATGGGTAGGTGCGACCCATATCATGTCGATACACTGGGGAGCAAGTGAACAGTGAACACACAGTTCACATCGTGTCGCCGAGGAGAACAACACCGCACAACGCAGAACTTGGCATAATTGAATTAGCTCCCTTGTTGAGCTTGTTCTCCAAACTCATTTAGCACAGTTAAATGCGTATAACCGCCGGTGCCACCAGTCTCCCAAGGACTCCTCTACAAAATGATTTACCGAAGGGCAAAATAAATTGTTTTACGTCGAACAGAATGGAGCACTCTTCGTGCCAATAAAATTTAGCTTTCCCACTTTTTATTGTGGCCGGGGGGGGGGTTCCTCTGGAAAACACAATAGGCCTCTTGGAAACTGTATTATTGAGCCATAAAACTTTCAGAGTGTTCAATTAAATGTCTAAGAGATAGGGATGGGCCGAATATTCGTTTTATATTCGGTATTCGGCATAATCGGCAGATTTACCGAATATTCGTATTCGGCCGAATATTTGGCTATATCGTCGAATTTTCGGCAAAGTGGTACTCAAAGTTTTTACTGTATTGAGCCGTGTATGATTTATCATGAGTTGAGTGTTAAATTACTTATTTTTATTAGGTAAGTAATTTACAGTGCAGCTTTATGTTTTTGTCGGCACTGTAGCTTTATTTCCAATAACAGTAGATAAAAAGATGGTTATTAATTAAAAACGAAATATAAGTATGCAGCTGTTTCGCGTGACGTTTTACTCCTTATTAGATGATGCAATAACAACATCTGGTACAGCGGGGGTAGCGGGCGGGAGGGTCCGGCGCCAATCCGCGCGCTTTGCATGAACAAGATCCAGACCTGTATACTGTTCACGTAAGGGAATCACTTATGCCGAATATTCGGTTCGGAAAAATTACACCGAACATTCGGCCGAATGTTCGTATTCGGTGAAACCCATATTCGGCCCATCCCTACTAAGAGATACGTTTGTCTTTGAGAGTGAAGACTGGGAAACTAAACGTTTCACATTTTATGACTAGACTAGATCTCGAGACTGTGATTAAAATCAATTGCAATTAATAGCCGCATAAGTATGCAGCTACAAAGTATGTTGGTGTAAAAGATTGTATGTTCTACGTTTTACGTCACGCTATATGATCATAAACTTGCTGTCGGCACGTATTCAACACTAACCTACATTTACCGTTTCTGCTTGAGCCTGCAATTTAAGAGCACTCCCAAAACACTCTGCTCTCCAGTGCCACTGACCTCAGGTACAGTCAACTTCAGATGTCAGAACACAAAAAGTGTTGATACTATTCACGCATCAATGGAGTTGAGAATTCAAATCAGGTCAACAAAAGCAAACATCAAAGAACTCGCAATTCCTTTGTGTTCCTGTCCTCGATTATTTCAGTATTGATAAATATTATAAGCGTTAGTATCTGCTGTATGTCTAAGCAGAGAGGTGCAACATCACCATTGACGTCAGAGCAGGCCAATGACCGACTTTGCTGCATTTAACTACTCTCGAAGAGGTGAAGGCACGCCTTATATGTGTTCAGAAGTTAGCGCTTTAACTGAAACAGCATGCAGTTAACAAGAAAACGTTTAACTAAAAAAAGGAGATACGGAACATTTTAGATATTTTCTGCTAAAATATCAGCGAAAATATTTTGGCAACACCATAAAATATCAAGACAAGTGTTGGTCGCGGGTCTTAAATCATCTACGTAGGTAAGTTCCGTAGTTTATTTCATGCACTTACGTGTTTTCCTACCGTTAAGTTTGACACCTGGGGGCCAAGTCAACTAATGTACAAACGTTGCAATGGTCTCTTCATTGTGAGTTCTTGACAGATTTGCCATACAAACACTGTCAAATACAATCGCGAGACCATTGGAACGTTTGTAAATTAGTAGACTTAGGCCTGTGTTCACCAACATTCTAACCACCGGTTAGGTATTTAAACAGTTGGTTTATGTCAAATTTCCTATGAAATTTTGAGTAAACAACTGATTAAATATCTAAACAGTTGATTTAAATGTTGGTGAACACAGGCCTTAGGCCTGTGTTCACCAACATTCAAACCACCGGTTAGGTATATAAACAGTTGATTTATGTCAAATTTCCTAAGTAAAGAACTGATTAAATATCTAAACAGTTGATTTAAATGTTGGTGAACATAAGCCTTAGGCCCCTGAACGCTTGACCAATAGTATTTATTTAATAAGTAATGGAACCTTGAAATCGGTGACTATGGGCAAATAGAGACCACAAAGCGTGACATAGACAAACTTAAGTGACCACACCTCGACCACACTGAATGTCAAAACTTGAGTGAATGAAGTAAAAAAACCCATGACAGAAGACTTGCCACATCCGAAATATTGCCTTGGATAGGAACCACAAATATTTCAACAACCCTTGATTTGACACATTATATATTTATTCATGATTGAAAATAGGGATGACGGCTGGGTACAAAAACGTATTTTTTGCTTTATCATATTAATAAAAAATGACTTAGATAAAACACATTAAACTTGGGGAGTGGGGGGCTCGTTACGTCACAGCTCAGTATAAAATCTAGTGAGAAGTGACGTCATGCCACATTTGAACTCAGTGTATCGCCGTAATGTTTTGATTACGTGAAAAAAGATAAAATACGTGTTCAATATTTTTTAATAAACTACATGACGGACAAAAAATCTTTTTTAGTGATCATCCCTATTCCCAGTTATTTATTTAAACGTTGACAGACGCTCAAGCTTTGGAACTTTTGCGCTTTTGACTGTTACAGGCCAGTTAACTTTGATTTACTTTGATCGTTAAAGAGTCTGTTAAGATACAAAAGGCTCCCCTTTCTTTGTAGTCTTTCACGTCTTTAATTTGCAGTAATCGATTGTTTCAAATGCGTTTAATTTTCAACAAATAAATTGATGGAAACCTATACTGCTGCACTAACGAAAAATGCAATAACTCAATTTTGCCGCTTCCGAGAATTGTATTTTTGATTTTATTGAATTTGTTATGAAGTTTTAGTTATTGCATTCTTGCTTACTGAAAAACCGAGTTCCTGACGAATCAATAAAAAGTTGCTTAGAGAGAGTTAATAGATTTCGATTCGCTGACTCCAAATATATAACTCAACGAATATATAACTCAAAATCGTCCATAATCGAGTTATTGCATTCTTCGTTAGCGCGGCAGTATAGACATCATCATGGGTTAGGGTAAGGTTCATGAAAATATCTCTTATCTTCTAGTTCGGGTGACAGTTGCAGGATTACTTAGCTATCTGAAGTATAATGTAAGTATGTTGCTATTTAAGTATGTACTTAGTTATCTGAAGTGGTAGTAGATGGGTATAAAACCGCTAGATACTTATGCTTGATCATAAATCTTATTTGGTATGAGAACATGAGTCATATAATCATATTATATCTTTGCACATATATAATCATGTACATACATATGTGTGAATAAAATGTTGGCGAAGATATATGCCTTATATTTTCTATTTGATCTTGCATTTTAATACTCAAAGGATCTTCTTACAAATAGAACCACAGAAAATTTGAGAAAGCTGAATACAAAAGTACGAAGAATCCCTTTATAAAAACCAATCAATCGATTGACTTAACCGGGATTAATCGGCAGTCATATCTACGTATAATATTAATTAGGTAATTGTTTGCGAACGGCGACAAAACCGGCGAGGGGCGAACGCGATCCAATTAATTCAATTAACCGGGACAAACATCCAGTTACTCAAATTAATTGAGCCGATGAAACCTTCAATTTGATGGAATATGATAAACCGTCGTCATCCAACTAACCATAAGCCTTATAAGTGCCTAAATATAGACACGCAAAGTGGCTATTGACATCATTATATTGAAAGTCGAGCGGCTGATACGATAATATTTTGTGAAATGAAATGAAATGAAATCGTTTATTCTGTAAATAGGATATCGGAATCACTTTTACACGTCATATAAAAAATATAAAAACAAGCTTGGGGAAGTCGACATTTCCTATCTGACTATCCCTGAGAAGAAATGGCGAAACAAACTCAGGGGTCAGTCTCTTTTAAAGTCCAGACATAATCTTGGTCAGATCATGTGAGGACCATGTAGATCCGTCTCTGAAATGGTCTTTTGAGGAAAGAACCACACAATTTTGAGTGGTCCTGTCCAGTCAGTGCCAGGATTTGTCAGTAAAGTGTAGCTCAACTCAGGATTTAAGGAGCTCAAAACTTAACTATTCCAAACATTCTTAGAACTGAACTTGTTTTGTGAAGCATTAAATAAGATGTAGCTGGCAAACAGAATGTCTTCGTACATTGCGGAAGGACCAGTGGCATGTTATGCGATAATCCAATTTCATTCTTGGACAGTAGATTAATAGTCGTTGAACTCGAGTTCTAGTCTTATTTGATCTATTACAGCAAACATGGCTGCTGTATCTAATATTAGCTTTACGACCAAACACTTATCGATGCTATATTCGACATCTCAGTCACTCACTTTGACTTTAATCTTAGTTAGCAAATCAATCAATCAACGATTGGCATGTTTGTTTATGTGAAAGAGTTTATTTGTGAAGTTCCTGATGGAATTAAGTATCGTGTTGAATGAATTCATGAGACGTATTCCCACAGTAGTATTGAAATAACAACTTTTGGAACAAAACAATGTGGAAGAAGTCACGTATTTTTTACTTCAGGTTTTAAAACTTATCTTATTTCTGCTTTCTTCCCGTCATCTTATATTCTTTATGCGTAAAAAGGACGTGGTTTAGATTTGTCTCGAGTCGGTCTAGTGCCATTTGTCTGTTGTTATTTGTGTGCAGTAAACGACACATCGTCTCGTCACAGTACATTGCAGATACCATAAAAATATATTGATGGAACTTTACGTACAAGTCTTCTATAAAAAACACCGGTCTTTGTACAAGTTTTGCTTTATTTTTTGTTTTGACAAGAAAATTATCTTGAAGATCTTTTGACGTCTTTATATTTCTGAGAATTAAACTCACTTTGAGTCACATATAGCGCATATGCGCTGGATGCGGGAAGCACCAGAATCGGTCGAAGTGGCGGTGCTTGGGAAAGGCCTATGTCCAGCAGTGGACGTCTTTCGGCTGAAATTTTGACTTGATGATGATGATAGAACGCATAAACTGTTGTGATTGGTTGAACGATTTACAACAATCGCAGCAGTGATCGAGATGTGACAAATTGTCAAGACCGCGCTCTTGAAAATTGGTCACATTAGTTTTGCGATAATTTTTGTTCGAGAAACTTGCCCTAAAACTGTCAGCCAGGGCTTTAAATACCGGTAAATTTTCATAACGTTACCTTTTATTCACAGAGTTAACGTTATTATTAAAATAAAGGTAATCGATTTAACGTTATTTATGCAACTATTAATTTTATCGTTAGTTTAAACGGGTGAAATGTAAGTAGTGGGGCCTGAGACATGCGGCGCGGCGGAAGCCCGCCCTCGCGCCTCTCTGATGCCGCGGCCGTGCCGATCAAAACGTTGCCTGAATCTGCCTGATTCTTACCCACAGAACGGCAACGTAGCTAAATTAACATTAGTTATCGTATTTTTGTTAATGTTAATTAACGTTATATTACTGGTAATGTTATCAAGTAACGTAAAATTGTTGTAACGTTAGTAGGTATAACATTGAAATTTAACGTTATGTGACGGTTATTATTTTGTTATTTGTAATGTTAACAAGCCCTGCTGTCAGCATCATAGTTTCTTGTGTCAAAAACAATAAATACTTGTAATGTTTGATTTTTTAAACCTCGAAGTAGACCAAAAATAACCTTCTGGAAGTTACATTCCAGAAGGTTATTTTTTGTCCCAAGTCAAACTTGGCGTTTTATTTATTTTTGCCTGAAATGGTTGTTGACGTTTTTCTATACAAGGATAATAATTAATAATAAACGGTAATTACTCGCAACTGGTTTTTAACTTGTTATCGTCTCATTTAATACGATTTTGGTTTACCTACCTCATTTTGTTCTTGTAACATAAGATTTATTCACAAAAAGATTTTGTGGTATAGCAATTTTTATTTTAGGTACATCGTCTTCACCTATAATTATTAATTAATGTATACCAACTATTGTTTTTTTTTTTTTATCTTGGGCATCTCAGAGTGTAACCACTAAGGTTACGACTCTTTAACCGGACTTTCCTGTGGCTGCCTTAAGCTCCTAACGAAACTTAATGCCTCCAGCCAGGGTGTAAAAACTATAAACTAAACGACTGCTGCTCGCTAAGGGCACCCCCTGTGGGGTACGAACCTTGGCTTAGGGCAGCTGAGTCGGAGGGAGGGTGGCAAGGGCCGACGGTGGCTGGATAAAATCAGTGTTTTGATTATTATCGTGGGGAGTTTGGATTACATGCTGCTCAGCTAAAACGCGTGCTGGCGCTTCACTTACAGTCAAGGGTCGGGGAGGACTATTCGTTAGTCGGGGATTTCGCGCGGGGCCTCGGCGGCGTGGTCGGAATGAACAATTGTTAACATTTTAAAAGATTAAGTATGGAGTTTCTTGCCCATTCTTCTCCATAAATAACTACCTTTTGGAAGGGGCAACTAGAATCAGTAAACTATTTTTGTAATTTTTGACGTTCAAAAGTGCCTTTTACGTGCCTATTTGAAATAAATGATTTGATTTTTTTTGCCTGAAATGGTTGTTGACGTTTTTCTATACAAAGATAATAATTAATAATAAACGATAATTACTCGCTACTGGTTTTTAACTTGTTATCTTCTTATTAAATACGATTTTTACAATAAACATGAAAAAAAAAAAATATGAATTATATAATAGGGATAATAAGTGCATAATATGTAATGTGATGTCATTTACAAATATAAATATTATTAGATATAACCTCTTCTTTATCGCGAATTATCTCCGGTCAGTAATTTATAAATCTATAGCCACTACTTTTGCGCGTAAAACGATTTTATGGGGTTTATTTATAAACGCTGCTTAAAGTTAAATAATGATTAGCAACTGTTTAACCGTACATTTTTAACGTTTGAACGTTTATTTTTTTATTTTTTTTAATCTACTATGAGTTTGCTCTTGACTTTAGTCTAGGTCTGGATGACAGAGACAAAGTCTACGATGGAGTGAGGTTACCCAGAAGAAGCCTGTTCACTCTCACTTTGAATAGATTAGGGTTGTATGCATTCGGAACGTCACTTAACTTTAAGCAACGTTTATGAATAAACCCGTAAATGTTTATTAGATTGTAACCCAAAGATAAAACCTACCTTTAAGATAGGTTATTTACCTCCGGTCGTGTTAAGGGTGAGGAAAATGGCTAGATGTCTCAGATGTTTATCAAAATTCGAGAAACCGCGCTTGTAGCCGAATAGTTGGATTGGAAATCTTGGAAAATAGCTTTGTTGTGGGGAAACTTGAGTTCAGAAACACTCTATTGATTAAAATTTATTGAGTAGGTAGATTGATGTGGTTAATCCACACGTCCTCTCGGAAATTAATTCTACGGCACGGAGTTCATGTTATACACCGTGGCATTTTAGTCGTCTTACAAAGACAGCCCACTTCATGTATCCAATGACTACAGATCATGAATGTAATAATTTTTTTTTTACTTTTTTTTTTAAAGTATTTATTACGCATGACATAGTTTAAAACACCATGTTACGAGTGCAGTCCGAGCCTTGTGTTACAAGGGCGCCGCAGAATGGATTTAGATTAGGTTTAAGTTGCAATAGTAAGAAACACATTTTTGCGTTAGGGTGAATGAACTCTAATAAAGATGTCGCCGCTCCATTCCGCGGCACCCTTGTAACACAAGGCTCGGACTGCACTCGTAACAGGGTGTTTTAAACTATGTCATGCGTCATAATTAATTTAAAAAAAAAAACATTCTAATGTACAAAAAAAAATTTTTTTTTACTTGAATGATTAGTAGTCATTCGATACATGATGTGGGCTGTCTTTGTAAGACGACTAAAATGCCACGGTGTATAATTATATTTGAACGGAAACAATGGAATATAGATACAGGTACTCGCATCTCATTTCGAATGAAAAATTGAAAGTGCATTTAACATAACATCAAGCCTTGTTTCCCCGACAGGTTAGGCAGAGGTGCATTAAACAATGTTAAAAACAATAATTATGTTTTAAGCATTGGTGGTTTTAAGTAAATTAAAAGCGAGCTCGTCTGTGCATAAAACAAAGAGGGGGACATTTTTCGAACATATTATTATGTTTGAGTAGGGAGTGATTAGTAAGACATTGTAAATAGTGATTAATTAAGTCAATTATTGTAAATAGTGATGATTAACATCTTTAAACACGCCAAGATGGTTAATTGTAGAAAGTTATTATTTGTACCTACCTACAGCCTGCTCTGGTTAAGTAATGCGATGTTTAACACTTCATCCACTTTGAACTTTAAGTGGTTGGCATAAGGTGCAACAAATCGCATTGACTACCTACATTTTATCACTTACGGCTTCATTTACGAATAAAGTACATAATAATACCTACGTCCTACACTTGACCATTACGACACAGTCCAAAGCCTGCAAGTGTGATGGAAAATGTTATCACCAGTTAATTTCAATACAATCGCAGTACGGTTAGATACCTACTGCCAAATTAATATTATTACCAAGAAAGCAAGGCGCGGGCGCGCCCGCACATGCGCGAGGGCGCCGCGTGGTGAGCATGTTTTTGTACGGACAACCAGGTAACATAACAAGCTTATAACTTTGTTATTTTTCATGATACAGTTTTGAAATTTTGTACAAAAATTCTTTATATAAAAATACTAGATACGTGTTTCGGGTTTTGCATAAACTAAAACTAATTTTGTATATTGTGTGATTATTAATGTAAGTGTGTATTCTATTAGGTAACCCGCTTTTGTTCGACGCAATTAAAATTAAAGCTCGATGTGCATGATAGAAGCCCATTCGATGTAGTAATTGGCTAAATTATGGTCCTTTCCAAGGCTAATGTGTCCACTTTAATGATTATAAATGTTAGTAGGATCTAAATTGTAAAAGTTATGACTTGTATCTACTGTAATTTACTGATAGGTTGTTATAATTGATGAACCACTTTATATACCTATTATTATGCAGGTTTTTGGAGAAGAATCAAAGCGTACCTTTCAAACTTGGAAGACCTGATAAGTAAGTACTATTATAAATTATTATTTTATTTTTATGTTTATATATCTCGGGACCCTAGAGTCCCAACTCGCAGAGGCCCGTTATACGCTTTTTAATTAAAATATTATTATTATTATCTTCGATCAATAATATTATTATTAATAATATTATTGATCGAAGATTATTATTACAGCCTGTGATGTCCTACTGCAGGGCAAATGCCTTCCTACTCTCTCTTTTAGTCACTATTAAGGGGGAAGCGCTAAGGTAGCTTGGGAAATTCAATTTTCCTTAGATTTTTGCAATTTGCAGCTCATTGTCTGGGTGTATGTTGATTAAAGTATGATTCGCGACCGACGAATATGTATTTATATAATTATAATCATTAGAATCAGTAATACAACTCCTTAAGTTAGGTAGTATAATCAGTCATGATTTCATGAAATAGTCATTTATAATAACCGGCACGTGTGTGAGCACAGATGGGCAGTAGTGGCGTTAAGGTCGCGCATGTATACTTTCGGTTAAATAAAAATGACACGCGAGAGTCCAATAGACGACGAGTATCGACTGACGAACCAATCGCATGCAGCTAGGCACCCCCCGGCTTCTTCATTCCGCCAAAGAGACCTAAAAATTTACTACTGCACAGGTGTCAGTTTGTGCTCTCGACTCATGCTGGTTATTATAAAAGAATTATATGAATACTACGTATTGATGATTTTTATGATTATTATTCTATAAATATATAGTTGATACGGCAGCGAATCATATTTATATCAACATACAAGCTGCAAATTACAAAAATCGTAAGAAAATTGGGATTTCGCGGGCTACCCTGTCGTTTTCGCTTTAACTTTCCAGTATAAGTAACGCTATATTCGAAAACCATATATATTTCATCTACCCACTCATCAATCAATAAAGTACCTTATGGTTAAAGAAATTTATTTTTCAATAAGAAATTACAAGGATTTCACTTACATACTGAGAAATTTTTTAAACATAAAATATAGTATTATTATCTATTATTATTTTTATTTTATTACTTTAACATACTCACTAAGTAGGTATTGTTTGAAAATTACATTTCGTACGCAAATAACGTTAACGAAACACGAAACTAATTTTTTTAAATCCACCTGCAAACGAAATAAATTACCGTGGTCACAAATATTAATTTTCCCTTTATTATTTAATCCAGTCAAGTTTGAACAATTTTATCTTAACCTTAGAAATAGCAGTACAAAGAATAAGCCGTGCAAACACTTTTACAAAAGACAGGGTCTTTATATATTTATACAAAAAAAAGATACCTGATACTTCTCCAGCTTCCAGTTCAAATCAGATTACCTTGCATAATACAGCCGCGAAATGCCGAAGGGAAAAACGAAAGCAATGAGTATATGAAATAAATATACTTGAGGTTATTGGGTTCCTTTTCAATAATAATGTACCTACGTGTGCGGCCACGACTTTTGTTATTAGGTATGTATGAAAACAACCGAATCTATTAGAAAGAGAGCGAATTTTGTGAGTTTGTTTAAGAGGGTTAATATCCGGAACCACAGTTCGTATTTGAAAAAAATCTTTCACCATTTGAAAGGTACATTATTTCACATGGAAATAGGCTATTATTAAGTAAATATAAACAAATAGAAATACTTAATCTTACTAATGAAATACTATCTTGAATTCATGCAAGCCTAGTACTTTTTATTAGGTTACTGCTAAGTACTTGTGCAAAACGTGTCGTGAACAGAATACCGTCTTCAAATGTAAATTGCACCCGTGCGAAGCCGAAGCGGGTCGCTAGTATTTTATATATAGTCGATTTTTATTTAAAGATGGACACAGAATGATTAAAAAAAAGATCTTTTTTTGCCAAATCAATACATTTCAAGTAAGTTGCAAATAAGCAATAAGGTAATTAATTTATTTGTTTGGTATGTATTGGTACTTATTATCGTTGTTGTTAGAACGTAAGCCCGCGGAACTAGTTCACTCTGTACCTCGTACTAGTATAAACTGTACTATAATGGAACAGTTTTACTTGTTCTTTGTAAATGTATATATGTATATACATAATATATACTTATAGTAGCAGACTTGAGACAAAATAACTATGTATTTTAGTAGCAAAAAGAATTCTAGTTTAAAAAAAAAGCAATAAAACAAAGTACAGCAGAAGTTACATTAAGATAGGTAAACATAAAACTAATTATTATTATTATTTTTTTTTTTTTTTTTAAACGTTGTGTTTGTTTGTACTTGTATGTTTATTATTAAAACCAGTTGCAAAATAAACTAGTTAGAATTAAATTAAAAGTAGGTCGTAATTATACCGTTAATCTTGTTAAAATCTGTATAAAGTGTACGATGTGTGTGAACCAACGTGAAATGTGTAATGTTGTGCGTTGTTTTATATGCATTTTGGTGATTGATTTTATTTACTACTATTTTTTATTAAGTATTTTTTCACTGAGTTACGGAGCTTAAAAAAAAGAAAAAAACAGTTTTACAAGCTTGACTATTACAGCGGGATTGCCCGAAAAGGGTACCGCTGCCCCGGAACATAAATGGCCAAGGAAGGAACACGGGTGGGTTTTAGTCAGTAAGAGTCTGACACTCCCTTCCGCTCCACCCAGAGCGGGAGGGGTCATTTGATGATTTCCCATCCTGAAAAAAAAATTTTTTTTTGACTATTAAAATTACGAATTTGGATTTACTTTGTGATATACGTAATTATTATTATAGGTACTCATGAATGGTCCTAGAAAATTGAAAAATCTGTTTGCAAATGAAGTTTTACAGTAAGGCACGGAGTAAACGATATCTTGCTTTCTTGTCGTACAGTCGGGCGTTTTTTTGTGTTGAATTAATATTATTTCTTTGATGTCTTACTATAACAACCGATAATTCCGATTATAAGTGGGGTATATAAATTACAGATTAGAATAATGGTTGAATTTTTTTATTGGTTAATAGTTAATTGATAAAAAAATATATCGATTTTTATTAGTTGAAAATATTAATTAATATTTTTATTCAAGTATCTGCAACATGGTGAATGGTCGAATATTCTACTAATGCTTGTTGAAATTGTTAAGTTATGGAAAACAAACAGAAATGGACGAAGTGCCTACTACGCTAGACCCTTAAGGCTCGTACAGACTAGTGCGATATCGCGGGCGCGACGCGACACTAGTAGCACAATTTCTTTGTCAATGGTGCCGATTCCCTTGTTCACAAAGTATACTAAATTTAAGTTCAGTGCATCTTTTTCTTTCTATTTCATTAAGAAAAGGACAGAAGATAAATTTTAGTTTAGTCCTGTCAAATTAATCAGCGCCTGTCACTACTCCTTACAAGTTTAGACGTGATTAAAAACTTGCCGACTAAAATTACGACAAAATATGTCAAGCGCTGATTAATTTGACAGGACTAAACTAAAATTTATCTTCTGTCCTTTTCTTAATGAGATAGAAAGAAAAAGATGCACTGAACTTAAATTAAGTTTAGTTTGTGAACAAGGGAATCGGCACCACTGCCTGTCGCGCCCGCGATATCGCGCGAGTCTGTACGAGCCTTTATACGTTTGCGACTGCGTGCGTGCGTAGATTTATAATGTGACTTCATTTTTTTTCCACAATCAGTATAACTAATTTTGTAAAAACAAAACAATGTACGGTGGCCAGCACATCAAGTTACCACAAACTGTCAAATTTCCTCGTTCGATTTTGAACTTAATCAACAACATTTTAAAGTTTAAAATCGTTTAGAGAAATTTGACATTTTCGTGTAGCTTTATGTGCTGGCCACTGTACATAATAGTAACATTTTTGTATTAGTATTATGATTATAACAACATATTCTAATTCGGGTCTGCGTATGGTGGTGTGCGTTAATTCCGGGACATGTCGTATTGTACATAACTATCTGCCATTTTACTACTCGCTCCCATGCTAATACATAATTATTGTGGCGGTATAAACAACGCGACATGCGAACTACGCATCAAAGACCTGACGTCACAAATCCTGCATCGCGCTATCAGAGTTTACCGCGCGACTAGCAGATATACAACATCCCGACATCAACCGTTGGGCAGTTGCCCACCAGACACAATACCCGTCTGGTCGGAGGATCCTCCCTTTACTATAGAGTATGAATGAACTTTACACCCTGTTCCTCATACCTCTAAATTATAAATGCGAAAGAAACTCTGTCTGTATCTCTGTCTGCTACCTTTTCACGCCTTAAAGGCTGAACTGATGACGATGAGGTTAGATCATGACCATACTTTTTACCTCCATATAGTACCTACATACGTTATCGCGGAATAATTTTCGACATAACGTGGGCGAAGCCGTAGGTAAAGCTAGTTCTGTATATATCGTTCGTCATCAGGCCCAAAGGGACGTTTGCTTGTCGAAAGCACTTTAATTTATATATTTTCAATACCTGTCTCTATGTCTATTATATATTTTTGAGCAGGTACCTAATGGTTTCTTTGACAACATTTTTTGCGGATATTGGTGCCGATTCCCTTGTTCACAAACTAAACTAAATTTAAGTTCAGTGCATCTTTTTCTTTCTATTTCATTAAGAAAAGGACAGAAGATAAATTTTAGTTTAGTCCTGTCAAATTAATCAGCGCCTGTCACTACTCCATACAAGTTTAGACGTGATTAAAAATTTGCCGACTAAAATTACGTCAATTTACGTCAAGCGCTGATTAATTTGACAGGACTTAACTAAAATTTATCTTCTGTCCTTTTCTTAATGAAATAGAAAGAAAAAGATGCACTGAACTTAAATCTAGTTTAGTTTGTGAACAACGGAATCGGCACCAATCGCTTCTTTTGAGGATCTTAGGCAATATCTTTAAAAGACCGTATATCGTAGTAGGTAGTGTTAGAAAAGCATATTATATTCAGTAGGACACGTTTACGACCGTGTGACATTGGCGTTTATGACTTCATATTTTCGTAATACCGCGTAAGTCAAAAATTAGCCATGCGACGTGTTATACTTCATTGGATAGATTTTGTCGGCGCACATCGAATGATGTTTTTTTTTTTTCGAAATTATTTATGCTAAGTCTCCTACAAACAGGCGCGACACGCGACGCGACACTCGAGACCGCTCGTTTTTTTTTTTTTTCAAATAAACCAAATTCAGGTACTTTTGAATTGTCAAGGGGTCGGTCAGTCAGAAAGATGAAGCTAGTTGCTCATTCCAAAGCGTAGCAGGACTACACGGACACTCTTTTAAAACAAAATATTGTTACAAAATATGGGTTACATCATTCATGTTGAAGTTATACATGTGAGAACAATGTAGAAAGACGTGCACGTTAGAAGCGTCCGTAATAAAAACAATTCAATAATTAAAATAAGCCGTGGCAGCTAAGAGATGACCACTCCCAACTGACGGCGCCCGTTCACGAACATGACGCATGGATCAGCACCATTTAGCTCAACCATTATGAAGGGAACTTAATGATCCAACACACACGCCACCACCAGCGAGACATTTGAGTGAGCATGACATACTCTCAGCCGCCAGGGCACATTCAAGTCAATAAAAGACATATTACCCGGTAAATGGTATGTAGCTCTATAGTACATAGTACTCACACCTGTGCTATGCAATTATATAATTCAAGGACATTGAGTTTATACAACGCAAAGATAGTCTTACAATCTTCAGCAGCTCCAATAATATTTTCAAATGCTAATTAATTAGTTTATGCGCCCTTATGGAGCAGGACCAGCATTGAGCCAAGCATTTTTGTCAGCGTTGTAATCCCCCAACTTATAATATGCCTGGCTGCATAGTGTGCGTTTTATACAAGTTTTAAATTTTGTTTCGTTCAATTGGAGTATGTGGGGAGGTATTTTATTGTAACATTTTAAACAGTACCCCATGAAGGATGAGTCTACTTTAGCCAGTCTGAAACCTGGTTGAACTAATTGGTCCCTATTTCTGGTACTATAATTTGTAATTCATAATACGTCGCGCGGCACGCGGTGTCTTTGTGTCGCGCCTGTTTGTAGGAGCCTTTATTTGTATGTATCGTGCAAATTGTCTGATGTGTCACAACCGCATAAACAGTTTTTGTCTCTCCTGAAAACTTATCAAATTAAACTTTCTCTGTATAGTTACCTAAGCAACGATATTGTAAATATGATATTAAAAAGTTATGTTCTCTTTTCTAAACGCATATTATATTGTCATTAGAGACAAATACTATAAAATTAATTCATTTGTTTATGTCGATGACATATTCATTTGGTGCTTCAAACTTATATGACGTGTAGACTGACGTGTGACGACACGGCTGGCGCTACGTGTCACGGGTTTGATTCCCGCACGGGTCAAATATTTGTATGACCTACAAGTAGTTTTTCCGGGTCTGGCTGTTTGTGTATGTGAGTTTAAATGTTTGTAAGCGCACCCACGATACAGGAGAAATTCCTAGTGTGGGGCAACGTTAAAAAAAAAAATGCATGCCGTGGCAGCCTTTAATTAAGGCTACACTATAAAATGTAAAAATAATATGGGTATTTTAAGTGTGTTTTTGGTGTATGCTTTGTTGGTGGTCCTTAAATAAATAAATAAATAAATACAGAGTGGCGATTTAGTCACCTACATTCTTTAAGGGGCTTATGGCTAAGTAATTACAGCCACACGGGTCGGTCGATCAGGTTAAGCTACGCTTGCCACAGTTGGTCCGTGGGCAACGTTTTTTTTTTTTTTTTAAAGAAAAGAAAATAAAAAGACCGTCAAAAACACAACTTTATTTTAAGGTGAAAAGTAAGTGTCATCAGATGTGAGTCAGCATTATAATAGGCCCACACTAAAGCAACCACCAATCGAATTATAAAAACTAAAAAAGATGTTCGCCTGCTTTGACACCAAAGCAGGCGAACATTTTTTTTTTTGTAATATTTTTGTTTAGAGGCTACCATAATAGATGCAAATTCTTCTGGTTTAATCTCGACTCGTTTAAGATTCTCGCTAGATTTTTCTGTGACAAGACAAAAAATGAAACGAGTTCTCAATGAGTTCAGATCAAACTTGATACAAATTAAAATTGATGTTGCGTTCCACTTGTGTAGCTATAAAACCAGTCAGTACCCATCATCTCCACTTGCAGTCAATCCTCACAGTAGGAAATTTGCATGAGCTCGTTGGCGTGGCTACAGTTTCGTTTAATATTTGAGGAGCGCGCTCGAAACATTACACCCTGCGGAATGAGAGTACTCTCGAATACCCGCAGTTTTTCACATTTCCAACGGTTTTTTCGGTTGTTTCATGTGGCTTTACGTATAACGTCTGTGGGTGACCTTTCTTTGGTCAAAACAAGCGTGGCTTTTCACTCAGACCCCGTTTTATACTTTCATCCTTTAATATTGCAATGTCGCTGACGTATAATGTTGTGGAGTAACGAGTGTTTTTATTAGTTTCATGAAAACTCGACAGTGTTGAAGTAAATAATAGTATATTTTATATCGAGGGACTAATATACGATAGGGACTAATAGACGAAGCCATAATATACCAGAGGTGGTTTGACTCCAGAGCGTGCGAGGGAGTCAATGAAACCGAGGGTATATTAAGTTGGCGTTTAGTCTCGAGGTGCAAACTGTACTTATCACTTTGAGTGTGAGAAAAATAGTCAATTTAGTACAAAAACATTTAATAAATATTACTTAAATCTTCCGCGATTTTGGCGGCAAAAGATTATCTATTATGTCTTTTGCTCTTTGCTCGACGTCAAACTCTTCACTGTTGTCCAGTGACAGTGAAGAGTTTGAATAAATTTATTTAAAACCAAACATATTTATACCCAACAAAAATTCTGAAATTTTCGCGGTCAGTTTTTTCTTCTAAACCAGTCATAGATTAACATTTAAAACACATGGCACCACTTTCTTTGCGGAAAAACCATGGAACTAAAACTCAACATTTTCGCAATGAAGATGGTCCACAATCCACAGATAATAGTATATTTCCTGGCTGTTTGAGTTTATCTATGTCACATGAAGGAAATTAAAAAAACTAATTACTTTTAACTCCCTAGAGGCTAAAGTGGTCACTTTAGTCCCGTTTCGTAGGGCTATAGTGGCGTACTTTTTGAGCATGACAAGTGAAAAGGGTATTTATTGAGTATCTCAATAACGTTGTAACCTTTGATGTCAGCACTCAAACTTTAAGAGAGTCGATGCATCGTATTTACGAGTGAGATATTTGATGCGCTGATGCATATTATGTGTAATGTCTAAGACTATTGATTCTCTATGGAAACTCAGCGTGTATCGTGACATTATGGGACAAGGCAGTCAGTATTGGGCAACGTTGCCGGGGACAGTCACGCAATACGTGTCGCTAATTATACTTCTTGGAAACTCACAAGAGAAAGTTATGGTATACGATATCAGTCTTAAGGTTATTGAAGTCGATAGTGTTTATGAGAGGCCTGATCGTTAAAACTGTTTGTTTACAAATACCGATCGAATGTATCTACGGGTGATATATTTTACGAGTTGTTTTCTCACAGAGTGGGTACCTTAGTCTAGTGGCAGATGACGTCACGGCGGCGACACGTCGTGTGACGTGTGTCGTGGTGTCTGCGTTGTGTCACAACTCAGAGAACATTTCCCTCGTGTGTCCCGCCCTATCGGTGTCTGGAGAGAGGTAGATACCGCGTCACTCATGCGGCAAACCTTCCACGAGGGTAGTAAGAATGTTTGATATGCTTCGGTTGCATTCCGATAAAGGTGTTCTTGTAAAGGATTTTATTGGAAATCTTAGATCATATACTTGTCAAGTATATGATCTAAGTTGGAAATATAATCGGGATACTTTGAAAGGAATGTATTTGATAGTAGATAGGTGTTAAAAAATAGACGGTTAAATAAAAAAAATGGTATTTAGGGGCTAAACACGTGGATACATACATGGACACTATTCATACTTTTTTATTTACCGACTTTTTGAAAAGAGGAATTGCTTGTTTCAATCGGTACATTTTT
This sequence comes from Dryobota labecula, assembly GCA_947523025.1. Classification (NCBI taxonomy): domain Eukaryota; kingdom Metazoa; phylum Arthropoda; class Insecta; order Lepidoptera; family Noctuidae; genus Dryobota; species Dryobota labecula. The sequence goes on from OX383292.1 coordinate 11,052,143, forward strand.
AGGGTTTCGTACCTCAAAAGGAAAAAACGGAACCCTTATAGGATCACTCGTATGTCTGTCTGTCTGTCCGTCCCTCTGTCACAGCCAATTTGCTCCGAATCTGCTGGGCTGATTAAGGGCCTATAGGTACTACCTCAAATGGCTTAGCATGATCCGCCGTTATGTCGAAAATACTGCAGCATTAATTTTGAAATAAATATTTCGAAAGTTGAGGATTAATGTTAAGTACTATGTTAGACGAAAACACGATTCCATAAAACTTTCACGACACAAAAAAAATCCAATGTTACCTCCAAACCGAACAATAAACCGCTGGTATTCAAAAAATACTTCAAATTAGATAATGAAACTTTGCATATTAACTGAACTAACTATAAAGCAGGTCTTATGTTATTTACTTTTTTTAAATGACCATTATTTTCACCGTAAAACGAAATTACCTAAACTATCGGCGCCTTGGAGCCTTTTCCCTGCCGCCCTGTCTCGCTTGCTCGCGTGACCGGTTGCAATAGTGTGCGAGCGAGATACAGAGTGAGGTGGCGCGCCACCTCACTCTGTCTCAGTCTATACAACCTCAGCGCCATGGCGCTGAGGTTGTATAGACTCTAAGTTGAAATTTGGTACACATATGAATTTCTATGACCCTAACACGGACTTTTAACGTAAATAAATGAATTTTGAATATGGTGGTAACTTTAGGGACAAATTAGAAAATAAATAATAAAATGTTTTGCGGACAACAATAATTAATCCATACTAATATTATAAATTCGAAAGTAACTCTGTCTGTCTGTATGTTACGTTTTCACGCCTAAACCGCTGAACCGATCGTCATGAAATTTGGCAGAGATATAGCCTGGGATATGGAGACGGATATAGGCTACTTTTTTACGCGATAACCGACATCCACGCGGGCGGAGCCGCGGGCAAAATCTAGTAAATAATATATATTTTTTACCTTGTGACATATCAAATGAAAGGGCTTATTATCCGGATTGCAAATATATTTTTTTAATCATTTTAAAGCAAATACTTTTAATGTTATTTAAGAAAATAGATGAAAATTGACCAATCCCATAGACTATTAGGATCAGTAGTTTCAGATATAAGGCCCGCCTTTCTCCAATCTGACTTTGAACTGATCCTAAGATTATGAAAAAAATACAGAAAATAGTTCTTTACTTATATATTACTAGCTTATTTATGCCCGCGGCTCCACCCGCGTGGATGTCGGTTGTCGCAAAAAAAAAGTAGCCTATGTCCATCTTCATATCCTAGGCTATATCTCTACTAAATTTCATGACGATCGGTTTAGCGGTTTAGGCGTGAAAACGTAACATACAGACAGACAGACAGACAGATAGACAGACAGAGTTACTTTCACATTTATAATATTAGTATGGATACATATATTACAGAAAAACCGATAAGAAGTCTTTGTTCTTATTATAACATGGTAAATCTCTCAATATTGTGCGTACAAACTTACATTTGCAGTTGGTATGTATGGGAGAACTTGTTTTTCAACTACAATGTTAAGTTTGTTCTTGGGATAAACTCATCCCAACTACGGAACCCTTCATTGTGTGTGGTCCGACACTCACTTGGCCGGTTTTTAACATAACTGTTACCCCACTTAGGTACCAGCTGGTTTCGATTCAAAATAATCTAATTAAATACTATAAGGCAATACAATCTCAACTTTCTATAAAACCATTAACAAAGTACTAAGTTTCTCCACTTTAAGAATAGTTGTTATTATTTTATCGTTTTTCTTATCGATCTGTCTTCCCAAACAAAATTGCTCTCCTGCGATTGTTAGCTCCCCCAATAAAATGGCACTGACATAAACGTCGAAAAGTTACGTGATCCGAAAATATCTATCCTATTTACGGTCCGTCGATGTTAATAGGATTGTGTACGTTAACGGTCGTAAAAAAATACATTGTCTAGGAAAGAGTCGTAATGTATTAGAGTAGGTAGATAAATCACTAAAGAAGATCAGGCATTGGGTAGGTATGTTTTCGCAAATCTGTGCTAGTTGCCAAAGCAGATGTTGGCTGCTGATTGGCAGCGAGTTCCTCACTTCGAATCCTAGCCATTGTACTAATACTCGTATTATGATGTGTACCCACTTCTTTTCAGTAAAAGCTTAGTTCAAACTGGGTGTAAAGTTCACTCATACTTTATGGAAAAGGGAGGATCCTCCGAACAGACGGGTGTTGTGTCTGGTGGGCAACTCGCTACTGCCCGACGGTTGTTTTTTTATTTATCTAGGGCATCTCAGAGTTGACCTTGAGAGGTCGTGACTCCTTAACCGAACTTTCTCCTGTGGCTGTCTTAAGCTCCTAAAAACTTGAAACCTCCAGCCAGGGCATAAAACTTATAAACTAAACGACTATACGCTAAGGGCACCCCCTGTGGGGTACGAACCTCGGCGTAGGGCAGCGTCGGAGGGAGGACAGCATGGGTCAGGTGGCTGGATCAAATCGGGGTTATTATTATTATTATACGGGGAATTTAAAGCTACAGGCTCAGCTATAGCGCGGGCTGGCGCTTCGCTTACGAGCAAGGGTCGGGGATAGCAAGGTGCGATATTGTTTTCGCGATCAATAGCGAACATTAACACAATACAATGAAGTGTTAGATACTGTCAAATGACTGTATACATTCGGCAGTTTTAGTCTATATTAGTAAACAAAATACAAACAATTGAATGCCGATAGTAGTTGACAAGTTCGACACTAAAACAATAGCCGTGTTGATTGTCAATGTTAATCATAGAAGGGTTTCACTTCAACTCTTCACTTCGCATGTTCGACTGTCATGTCATTGTTCGAACTTGCACAAGTAAATATGCCTTGTACAAGTAATGACATTGTATGACAGCTTGCTTATCACAGGGTTCCGTGGTATTGTGTTTGTTAAAGATCGCATCAGTGCATAAGTAGGGCGCATTGCAAGACTATCGCTTTGGCTACTCCTCGCTTCCGGGTGTTGCCAAGCGATAACGACTTGACAGCTTCTTCATTGCAAATCACCATAGACAATATTTTCTTGACTTAAGGTTTATAACCTACGTTTTTATGCAAGTTGCTTTATGGCCAATCCTAAGTATGGAACCTGTCTATTTGTGACTAACATAACTCGGACAAAGGGATAATTTTTCCATAAGCCCTTTGTTTTAATTTAATTCATTTTTTATCAGTCCTCCGGTGTCAATACAAATGTGAGAGGGATCGAAGTTATGCTGTTAAAAGTTTTGTTATTGGGACATCAGTAACAAATAGGTGAAAACCTAATTATTTTCTAAAGTAGCGTAAGAATTAAAAAAAATGTTTTTGAGTTACAATTTGGGTTCAAAATCAAAATCAAAATATTTTATTTCACATAAACCTACATGGGCACTTATGAAACGTCAGAAGCTAGGTGCACGGTTCGAGTTAGTCGTTTCCTATGGAGAAGAGCCGGCAAGAAACTCCACGGTTACTCTTTTAAAAATAATTGGCTTTACAATATTATTAAATAAACAGTGATCATAGGTATGGGAGGACAGTGTCAGTTCAATTAGCAATGGAAAATTACAGTTTTTTTAAAATGTTTTATGTTATTTTATATACCTATATATATATATTTACATATTGTATATTTATGAGATATGCCCTTTTCGAAATTTACGGTATTAAGAACACAAAACTTTAAGAAAAAAAAAAATACCATATATATTTTGGGAAACTTTTATTTTAGTGAAAATAACAGTCATAAGTTTAATGCAATAATTTCGAAAAGGGCACATCTTCAGTTGTAACCTTTTCAAAATTATTTCTGTACTCGCCATGACGTGGACAGTTGAATTAATAGGTACCAGAGTTGTACCTTTTTCGAACATAATAGATGCAGGAAAGCATTTTTAGATTACATTTACATGAAAAGTGCATTTGGCAAAATGTGCGAGATGTGCCCTTTTCGAAATTGCATTATTCAATTAATTAAAGTAGTACTTCAGTTCTCAGGCTTAATAAGAGAACTTTTAACAACGTATTGTTAGTTTTTATTTTTCTCTAAGACTTGTTTTCCTTGAGAAGATTTATACTTTGATTGATCCTATTATTAGAATTATTATGAGCATAACAATTTATATACGAGTATGAACGACGTGCCTATACATAGCAAAGCTTGATTTACGAATACTTGAGCTAAAGATAACAAAGCTCTGTGTAGGCGCCGTTTATAAATATTTAAGTATGGAAAGATTGGTCGGTTTTAATAATAATTTTAATGAAGTATAAAATGAATCGTTCATTTTATTACTTCCTCAATTGCACAATGTTGTGATTTTATTACTGTCTGTGACAGATTTCTTGTTTTTTTTTGTTCACATAAATACTAGAATTAAGTCAGATGAAGTTGGTTTCATCCTTGCATTGTCGCAATAAAACCTGAATATTGTGTTCATGTGTGACAGATGCAATATTAATAATTATTTCAGTTGGAACGATACGAAGAGGTAAAATATAATACTTTACATTGTTTACATTCCTGCTCATGATTATGTTCACAAAGACTTATTTTATAATTGTAATATTTCTCATAAAATTTATTTGCGTTCCATAATGTTTGTAAATATCCTGAATACATACCTACGAACGTCATAAGCTATTATAGTTTGTCTTCGAATTACGTTCTTCACCGAACCGCTTAGGTACTGTTACAAGAGTACTTACCTAAGTATCATATTAAACAAACCCCAACCTAAATAAACTACTAACAAACACTTTAGTCTGTCTACAAAATCTGGATTTCATAGACCTGTTCTAAAAAAGTCTAGGAGAAAATGTTTAATTTCACAGATTTTTTTTACACGGGTTGTAGGTAATCCATTTACTATAGCATTAGACAAATAACGGCTAAATAACGACAGTTATTGTGTAATATTGTTGAAATTACTGCACTTTAGTTATTTATTTTAATGTAAATGGTAAATAGATTACAGTGCTTTGTATTTATCATGAAATAACGGAGTTTATTAAACATTTACATCGAAATAACGAAAGGGTGAGAACAGTTATTTGTCTAATGTTATAATAAATGGACTATAGATTACGATACTCTTCATACAGCACTTTAACCCCCAGAAGTCAGAAACTAAAATCATGTTTACCAAAATACTTAACTAATACACCTTACATAAAATTACTTCTAAAACAGCAATATTCTCCCGATTAATAGATATCTGTGGTCAATCAATACATTTGGTGATGTCTCTGTTACAGAATAGTCCCCAATTCTGTTATAATTTTAAATCATTGACGTCACAATGCTGGTCTTAATGAATAATCGATGTGCCGCCACTGTTGAGTGCAATGCTTTTACGTGCCGAATTCATGTAAAGGAATCCGCCTCATTGGCTCAATTGTTAAGTTGATACGATTAATTGGTACCGAAATGCTCGACTCGATTTGTGCATGGAATTTGTTTGTTACATACCTACTTAGATACAACGCCATACAATGGTTTGTGTTGTGTCCGTGTTCGGTCATGCATATATAGTACGCGGGTTTTTGTTTTTTTCAGAACTCCTTATTCTGTCCAGACACGGATGCAGGAGGCGGTGGCAACGGGTTGCAGGTGCCCCCCCCGGGCTTCGACCAAACTGAGTCTAAAACTCTAAATTAGACATACTTAAACATAATTTTATAACCTGTATGTTTACTTTGAAAACAGTATATTAGATAAGCAGCCCGTCCCGGCTTCGCACGGGGTAGACAATTATCATTTTAAGACTCATTTTCCTACACCTTCGGTTACATTGTTCAAATTTTACCAAGGATCCCTAATGTTTTTCAAAATGAAATGTAGCCTATGTCAAATTGGAAGAATGTAGCATTCTATTGGTGAAAGAATTTTTTAAATCGGCCCAGTACTTTTTGAGCCTTTTCATTACAAACATACAAAAATAGGTACAAATCTTTCCTCTTTATAATATTAGTGTAGATAGATCAGTCGTAGTCATCCTCGAAAAGGGAGGCACATTTTTGAGTTTACAGCAAATAGGTGCCGATGGTTCTTTTTTAAAGGGCTTTCACGGCTTGACAAATTTTTAGCGGAGCCCTAGATCCGCGCCTCATTATGTCTGGCTGCTGGGCTAAGGTTCTCCTTAAGGCTTCTTTATCACTTTAAATGACAACTAATATACTTACGCGGTTTTTTTTGCTAAATTGATTACAAAAATATTTGTGATCAGCTATCCCATCAACAAAAAATATGAGGATAACTAGGTACTCAATACTTACTACCAAGTAAAGTAAAAAAAAAAAAACAGAGCAAGGCTAGTATTACCTCAAGCATATTTAGCATATTCAGTGCCAGGGCTGCATCGTGTGAACGAATTACGTCACACGTGGTAATCTCGCATGCATATTCAGGGCAAAAACTAGTTCAGAGAGTGCAGAGTGAAGGCTATTTACAAGAGTGTCCCTTCTAAGAAAATTTTAAAAACTCGAATTACTCCTCGAGATAATCGCCTGACGATTCGAATCTCGTTTGACATAATCGTAGGCGAGATTTCTGTCTGGCCATTGGCCTGGCCATTATTTACACTCACGTGCAGAAACCAGAAATTTCTGCACATGAGTGTAAATAATGGCCAGTCTAGTCTACGAGACTCGCATGAACATTCTCGCTGTTCGAGTTCTCGAAGAGGGAGAAACTTTCTTCGTGTACAAGATCCTTTAGGTTAAGGCTCCTGTAAACAGGCGCGACTCGCAATTCAAATCGCTCGCGACACAAAGGCACCGCTTGTCACGCGACACGCGATATCTTTGTGTCGCGTCGCGTGTTGCGTGAGCGACAGCCTTTAATATTACGAAGGACTCAAAGTGTAACCCCCTTACTAATAAAGGTTGTATAGCGTCTGTATAGTTACACAACGCTTTGTCTTCTTCTATCGAAAGTCAAATTACTAACGAGTGAAAGAGAAAAATCGGTGTGTAACTATACAGACGCTATACAACGTTTATTAGTAAGGAGGTAAGTATCTACGTACATTAGAAGACTAATTCTATGTACTTAGTAAGTGAAAAGTTAAATAAAACAGACGAATAAAGTCGAGATAGACAGTCACTTAGCCCTGGTCGCAAAGATACCCGCCTCTCGGGACCTCTGCTTTAATGTAGTGATACAGATGTTAATTATCGGGACAAGTAAGTAGTTAATTAACGGGACAAGACTCAAATAATGATGACAACTGAATGATGTAAACAATATTTTGTTTTAAAAGAGTGTCCGTGGAGTTTCTTGTCCGTTCTTCTCCATAGGAACCTACTACGCTTAGGAATGGGCTACTAGCTTCATCTTTCTGACTGACCGACCCCTTGACAATTCAAAAGTGCCTGCAATAAGTAGTATTCGAGGTGTAAAGAAGTTTGTCTGTTCGTCTGTTTATTCCGGCTAATCTCTAAAACGGCTGGACCGAATTTGACGTGACTTTCACTGGCAGATAGCCGATGTTATAAGAAGTAACGTAGGCTGACTTTTTTTTTTTAGAAAAACACTACCGGGCAGCAGCTTGTAGAATAGTATAGGTAAGCCAGCCAAAGGAAAATCCTGATTTGCTGCAGTCAGGTGCAGTACCTACCTATTTACTTATGGTACCTATACCTACCTAAAGACGAAACTTTCAACATTTTACCTAAGTGCTTGACAGAGACAATTTATCGTCCCTGCAAGATGCCCGCCTGTTCCTTTCCATCCAACGATTCACAAGTACATAATGTAAAGAATATTATAAAGTCACATTACATACGGGCACAATACTGAGTAAACAGGTAGTACATGCATCACTATCCATTTTTCTTAAACCGGTATAGGTTTTCATGAAAATTCAGATTTGTTTTGATTTTCTCGATAACTTACTGTAGGACAGTAAGTTAAGTAGCCTAGAACAAGACTGTTGAAACAGACAAAAGAGTATTTTTTTAATAATTTATATTAAAAAAATACTCTTCTAAAAGTAGCCTATGTCCTTCTCCATTTCCCAGGCTATATCTCTGCCAAATTTCATGACGATCGGTTCAGCCGTTTAGGCGTGTAAACGTAACAGACAGACAGTAATTGCTTTCACATTTATAATATTAAGTATGGATTTGTATGCAACAAGCAGTGGAGGGGCATTAAATTTTAAATTAAAGGATCTCCACTTAGCGCACGGGCGTAAAAACGTGGCGGAATTTTATCGTGCACTCGATTCAACTCTCGGTGTTGAGCCGAACATTGAGAATACATCCCAACGCGTCAAACAAAAACACTATTGGATTTTCAACTCTCGGCGCTAAACAGTGCATTGAAAACACATTACGCGAAAAAAAAAAATTGGAAGTCAAAACTTCCGACAGAAGTGAAAACACAAAACTTTGGAATAACTGTTATTTTATACATATAGCTCATGAAAAGCGTTCGGTGACGATGACGCGAGTTCCATGATTTTTGTTCACACAAAAAGTGCTCAACGCGCCTAAAGAAGTTTTCACTTCAAAAAAAACTTAAGTTTAAATACATTTCTTAGGCTCTGTTACAATGATCACAGATGTCTGACCACATCGGCTGGTTTCTTGCGGTCTTCTTTTTTCATTTTCAAAAACAAAAATCAGCCAAAATCTGATGCTGCGATGCTATTGGTTTCTGAGCGTAGGTGATCGTTACCATAGCGGCCGAGCGCTGCAAGCACGAATAGTCCTATACGGTGGTCAGATGTCCGTGGCCGTGATAGTACCTGGACTTACTCTTTTGTTTTTATCAACTTAATACTATATAGATAACTCTTGAATTACCAGGAAGTTGTCTGCACTAATTTAACATTAATTAATGTAAATTTTTTCAGTGAACTTTTCGATAATACTGAAACGTAAATAACAGTTATCATGGCCACTATTTAAAGAATTATTTTAATGGTCGTTTTAATTCTTTTCAGCGATTAGTATTTGATTGGAAGAGCTTTCAATAAATTAAAAAATCATCCATAATCTGCATAAAAAATAATTCGCACTCGTCACTTCACACGTCAGTCTATCTATACCAATATTATAAAGTTGACGAGTTTGTTTGTTTGTTTGGTTGAACGCGCTAATCTCAGGAACTACTGGGTCGAATTGAAAAATTATTTTAGTGTTGGATAACCCATTTATCGAGGAAGGCTATAGGTTACATAACATCACGCTATGACCCTCAGGAGCCGAGCAAAAAGATATAAAGTCAGAAAGGACGCTATGCGAAAACGAACTAAAAGCACGGGCGAGCGAGGGGATGCCACGTGGACGAAGTCTCGGGCAGAAGCTAGTTAACTAAGTAAAATAATTTATAAAGATTACATTAATCACTTACAGAGAAAATACAATAATAAGTAAACAAAATAACCGATTAGCGGTTTTAGTTGTAGATGTTAAAAATGTTAGTGGAGATTGTGTATAGTAAAAAAATAAACCGACCAAGTGCGTGTCGGACCACGCACAATGAAGGGTTCCGTACTTGGAAAGAATTTATCCTAAGAACAAACTTAACATTGTAGTTGGTAGGTAAACATAATCTTCCATACATTCCAACTGCAAATGTAAGTTTGTACGCACAATATTGAGATATTTACCATGTTATTTTAAGACCATAGACTTCTTATAGATTTTCCTGTAATCTATAAGTATAGAACTATTTTCAGTATTTTTTTTTTTTTCAAAATTTTAGTTACTGTAGTTTCGGAGATAAGGGGACAATGGTCAATTTTCGTCTATTTTCACTTATAACTTAAAACAATTTATTTTAAAATTATTAAAAAAAAAATATTTGAGACCCTCACAGTACCCTAAGCCCTTTTCATTTGATATGTCACACGGTACGTGTGCAAAACTTTTTTTTTAAATTTTCTTGTTTGCCTTCCAAAACTGACCCCAATATTCTAAATTCATTTATTTACGGTTCACGTCCGTGTTTGGGTCACTCAAATTGATATGTATACCAAATTTCAACTTAATCGGTCCATTACATTCCGAGCAAATTTGCTCTGACAGACAGACAGGCAGACCGACAGACAGACCTACAGAAAGACAGACACACCTGTGATCCTATAAGGGTTCCGTTTTTTCCTTTTTAGGTACGGAACCCTAATAACCCAGAGAAATAACTTGTATTATTTACCACGTCTTCTACTTATTTACTTACCTCCTTACTAATAAACGTTGTATAGCGTCTGTATAGTTACACACCGATTTCTCTCTTTCACTCGTCAGTAATTTGACTTTCGAAAGAAGAAGACAAAGCGTTGTGTAACTATAAAGACGCTATACAACGTTTATTAGTAAGGAGGTTACAAAATAACCATGTTTCCGATCTTATTTCACTTGACATTTGAAGAATGGCATCGATATTTTTACTTATAAAATTTGCTCTCACGCGTCCCTTTCAATCAATTACATATAAAAGAGGTATCAAGTTTGAAGGTGTATCCATCGAAACTTGATCTATGAACGCTCGAATTCAATTTAAGAGGGGAAATATCTTGCGGGTCTCGCGTCACACGAAGGCTAGAGCCATCAATCGGGTTAAGGATCGGACGTACTTCAATTTTATTTATCGATAAAAAGGTACCTACAATGTTTAATGTCTTTTTTTGAGGTTATAATGTCGTACACACGGCTACATATCAAGCTATAATTTTCCAGTTTATGCATACCTCTCATTGTACAGAAATCCTATAAAATACGGGATCAGCTTATACTGGAAATGTATAGCTTGATTTGTATAGCAGTCTGTACCTTTTTTAAGACGAAAAACACATTTTTTATGTGTTACATCTATTGGCGCCTTGGCAGTAACACCGACTCGTATGCCGTGACGGGAAACGGCATGACGCTGTTATGCCGTGATGCCCCCTCTACGCCACCGCTCTCGAGTCCCTTGTGTGTGCGCGTGCGTATATTTCTTTATTAAACTCCATATTTAGTTATAGGATTTTATTAATTTTGAATGATTGAATTCTAATATTAACATAGATGTTTCACATTTACCGGGAGTCCCGTGTCGGTCAATTAAAAAAAAAATTGTTCCAGTCCTATAGACAATGTAAAAAGTATAAAAAATAAAAATAAATAAGTATTTACATTGTCTATAGGACTGGAACAATTTTTTTTTTAATTGACCGACACGGGACTCCCGGTAAATGTACAGACAATACAAGAAGACAATGAAAAAGGAAGGCAATGTAAAATAGGTCTGTACCTACTTAGGTACAGACCTATTTTACATTGTCTTCACAACAGCGAAAATGTGCTACAATTCCATTTCATTGCGGCATTGGCAGTTTCGAACAACTGCGAGATATAAGGAAGCTGTAAAGTTAAACCAAACATTTGATATATCGATCGTGCAACGAGAAATGTACTTTCCAATTATGCAAACATAACATAACCTTCATAGCTAGTCCATCGCGTGTTCGCAGTACATGAGTGGTTAGCTAGTATCGCCACTTTATACTGTGTGAAAACACAGCTGTTACCTCTTTGTCTTTGAATGAATGAGCGAAAAACGTTGTCGTATTCTTCTTTTGAAAATAGTGCACGCTATTCTCGTTGATGTTGCGAAAAAAATTTTTTTTTTTAAACTTCTATACATAATGTGATTACCTGTTGTTAAAACCTAATTCATTGAGTGTTTCGCATATCGATGGTCATACGTTGACAACTCGATGATATGAGAGATGAGATAAGTACATAATTTTGTTTTTTAAATTAAGCGCCAAGTCTTCCCATTGATAACTCGTAATGCATAAAAAATGTGGGTTATGAGTTGTCAACGTATGACCATCGATATATATATTTTTTTTAATAATAGAGCAATGATTTTATTTTTGTGTGGGCAACATGTTAACGCTAATAAATTCAAACTTTTAAATCAGTGAAGTTGCAAAGCAAAACCTCAGCAATTTCATTATAACTTAGTTTGATACCAGTGTTCGTAATTTTTTTTAAAGAAAAGTGAACAATATTTTTTCTAAACTTGCTAATAGAACGATAACATCGTAACAGCCGAGGGGCTAATGGTTCGAATCATGGACGAGTTTAGTCTTTTTAATGGTCAATGATGGATACCTAGTATCTACGTATAGTATGTTTAGACTACCATAAACGGTGGTCGAACTCTTCTGAGAGAACACTTTCTTGGAAGAGATGGCAGACTGCATAACTAGATAGGAACTAGGGATGCATCCCATACCGATACCGATGCCAATATATCGGCGATACTCGAAGTTTGCCGATATATCGGCATCGGCGATATTTTTATGGCCGACTCAACGATACTTTTCTCATCAATGTTAATTTTAATTACTTAAACTATTAACTAATCTCAACTTGTCTTATAGTTATAAACGGTTTTATTTAGGTAGATTGTCCTGTTATTCTGTTCATTTTATATTAATTAAAAAAATAATTTTACCTTCATTTTTGAATTCAATAATAATAATAATAAAATAATAATAAAAAGTTTTATTGATTTCTAAACTAGTGTTACAATATTTAGGTATGACACTGGATCCCACACTAGGATACCTTGTGTCGCAGGATCCAGTCTCTTTCGACAGGTAATATGATTCAATAAAGATAGGTTAACAAATAAGCGTATCACTATCGGTATCGCCGATATTTTTATAAGAGCATCGGTATCGGTACCGTATCTGCAAAAAGGCGTATCGAGGCATCCCTAATAGGAACGTTCAGCACAGATAAGAGCGTTCAAGGAAGTTTAGTGTCATACCCTTGCCTTTAGCTCGTATGATTCAACCTCTTTTGTCTAAAACTCTCAAGTGATGGCCACTTACGTCCTAGCGTGGGCCACTATGAACAGACGTGGAAAAGTAAAATTGTATCCATTAAATGTAACGTATTTGAAAATGTAAATATTGTCTCGTATCTCGGCCCTCAGTGTTACAAACTTCGCCCACGTATAAAGCTAGGTCGGTACATAAACTTGCTATGTACATAGGAACCGCACAATGCACACTAGACCGCACGTAGGTTGGTAAAGTTGGAAGTACATAACAAATATGTATGACGGGAGAGTAAAATCAAGACTTTGATGTAAGACCCAATATACAAATAGGTATCTATTCAAACGCGAAATATTTTAAGAGATACATCTATAGGTGGTAAAGAAGCCATGGAAACGATTTTTTTTTAAACTGAGTATTTTATTTAAAAAATTAAATAATTTAAAATTACATGATAATGATGATTAATTATCAAAATTCACCGCGCTCGTGCTGCCACTGGCCGCGTCCGGACCTGTCATTCATAGAATAAGTAAGTAAAGGTTTTGCAAAATGTCTCAAGTAATTTTACAATTATAATAATTATGTAAAAATATAAAACACTTAGATTTAAAAAATAAATCGCTGCTATGGCTTTTGTACTACCTATAGATGTTTCTCTTAAAATATTTCGTATTTGAATAGATACACCTTGTATAGTAGAATGTTATACAAGGGATGATAGGGACATACGTAGGCACGAGATGGTTTGGTGCACGAGCGTAGCGAGGGCGCCAATAGTTCGATTTTCGAATGCTTAAATAGGTTCTTTCACCCAAGGTAAACACTCTGCTTTTCATTTCGGTTTATTCTCGCTGACCCCACCACCTGTGACCCCATTAATGGTATGCATATTATATTTCGCCATTTTATGTGAATTACCATTAATGGAGACACGGGCGGTGGGGACAGTGGAAATACACCTTCATTTCGAATATGAGGATAGTAAATAAAAACCTGATTAGTTAAACAAATACATATCTGAATCTAATGAAGTCATATATGTAAATAATTAGCACTCGATAAAACAACTGAAGATCGAATTGCCACTTTCCCGCCTTTTGTATGTTTCTTTTTCTGTGGCATTCTACAAGACAGTATTTGTTTAATCATGATGACGGTAAATATTTAGCTCAAATCTATGTAAATTAACTAATAATTTTGTGAAAAGTAAGTATATATATATTTTTTATTACAATTTTACGCCGCGATTTAACAGAGTGACTGAATAAAAAGTTGGAACATGCTAGCATAGCTTTTAATTTTTTTGACAGCAGGGAATATCGTTTCCCAGGGACGAAAAGTACTGTTTTCATCCCTCTTATCAGGTAACTTCAAGCGTACTTTCCAAGTACGAGAACTGAAAAATATTTTGATTTTGTACACCAAACTGTATCCCCCGATTTTCTTATCATCAGTTTTCTGAATTGCCTTCCAATATTGAAGCAAATTTAAAGACGTATTCCCGTCAAAACTATGTTAAAAACATTGGAAAAATATCAAGGTGTAGGTCACGCTATTTCCATGAAGTCGTTCTGAATAACCTGTACGTACTTAAAAAATCAATATAATCGTATTATATGGTGACGTCGTATGCAACAACATAAGTATGTAGGTAATTATTGTGTCTAAAATTTATTCACAGAAAACTTCTACAACGAATGCGCATATTTCAAGCCTATCAAAATAATGAATAAGCAAATAGGTACTTTTAAATTTTAATTGCCCGAACTAATTTCAAAGAACACAGACTCCAGGTTTTAATTAAAATCGTACTGGCCACTAATTTACAATCCTTTCAGCGTTGGTAATTTATTTTCGGACCTCAAAGCAGACCATACGCGTCATGTGGTGAATAAATATGAGAGTATGTGAAGGTACATACCAAGTACAAGTACGTTTGTGTATTTTATCACACACGTCCCAAATGAAGGCTCGTACAGACTCGCGCAATATCGCAGGCGCGACGCGACACTAGTAGCACAATTTCTTTGTCGGTGCCTGTCGCGCCCGCGATATCGCGCGAGTCTGTACGAGCCTTGACGTGGGGTTATGTTTGAACTATTTTTAAAAACAAGGCAGCGGCCAATTTGTAATCAGGGAAGGTAAATTTAAACGTTTCGGAAAAAAATTAAAAAGGTTTTTTCAATACAGTTGTTAAACATAGCGTACTTTCAGAGGCTGTAATTAGGATTCGAAAATTGAATCTTTTGCATAGGCATATTTCCGTTGCGCGGTCGTGACTTTTGTTTACGAGCTCGATCATTTTGTTTTGCAGTTTAGTTTTAAATTTATAAGAGACAATTTAAAAAGTTTAGTAGCAAGGAGTTTTCATACCTAGAATAAAATGGGATAGATTTTATACGAGGAAAAATGAATGAGTCCGGACGTCTTAGCATTGAATTCTCAAAAGTCTTTTAAATGGTTGTTCTAGACAAAATCAAACTGGTTGCTAATTTAACTGTATAATTTATAATTTTTATGATATTAATTTTATTTCCTGTGATTAATATTTTAACTCACACACTGACTTATTATATGTTGTTTTTATTTTTTATTTTTTTGGGAAATCATATACAATGTTTGTAAATATGTGAGCACCATGTACCTATCGCATTTATTAATTTTTCTGTTATTACTTCACTTTTCATTCTTTTTACCAATTGTGGTAAGTAATTTTGATGATTTTTTTTATATTTTTTATTTTTTTAGTCTAGGTACATAGTCTTCACCTATAAATATTAATTAATGTATACAAACTATTGTTAACATTTTAAAAGAGTAAGTATGGAGTTTCTTGCCCATTCTTCTCCATACATAACTACATTTTGGAAGGCGCAACTAGAATCAATTCATCATTCATCATGTAATTTTTGACGTTCAAAAGTGCATCTTCGTGCCTATTTGAAATAAATTATTTGACTTTGACTTTGACTTTAATATATTTAATTATCAGTTTTATTTAATTATTTTCACATCAACATTTTTCAAAAATCGAATCGGCTGTATAGGCTGTTGTCGTTGTAAAAAAAATGTCCAGTTGCAAAAACGCGCCATTTTCTGAAAATTTTAATTTTTCATGTTTACGTACCTAATTCTTTGATTTGTTTTCTCGTGTCATTAAAAACTCTCGCCTTCAGCTCGGGCTTGTTAATGACAGCTCGTTTGCAATAACCTACTTCCCACCCCTGTATCACAATGTACTATTCTTTTGCACCTAAAATCGAGCTTGTTTAATAACAAGCTCGCTTTTGGGCGCTAATATTACGCATTAAACAATTATTCGTTTGATGTCGAAAATACCATTTCCAGATACTTTTCAGTCGTCCCTAATGTTTTCTTTTTTTTTTCGAACAAAGAAGCAATGATATGATGTGAAATTACTTAGAACTTAACTACGTATGAAGAAACTGTCTGGAAAATCCGTTTACATAATGAATTAAGGCTCGTAGAGACTCGTGCGATATCGCGGGCGCGACAGGCAGCGACAAAGAACTTTTGCTACTAGTGTCGCGTCGCGACCGCGATATCGCACTAGTCTGCACGAGCCTTTAATCTTAAACATGAATCAGGCTTTGATGAACGATTTACGATATGTTTGTTAGTGCTCATATACACGAGCGGCAAGTTGCCAGCAACGGCAGAGCCACTGAGGCAACTGCAGGCGCTACTAATAGGTACAATAAAGCGGATATTTTACGTGAATGCCACATTATACAGGAGCATGGAGTATGAAACAATCAGATTGAGTTCCTTTTATTAGCAGGGGTCTGATAGGCCTTGAATTACTAGGTATGTAAAGGCTGTAGGACACACGTTGTTGGTATCAGTAACAGAATTACGTAATGATAACAGGTTTCGAAAGTGTGTCGACGTTGAATTTACATGGTCTCATAATACATGCGAATTCGTGGATATTTTTACATTATTTGCCGTTGAAGAAGTGGTTATATTCATACAGAAATCAATCCCAATACCTATATGTAGGTGGCAGCGGCCAATTTTTAATCAGGCTAGGGAAATTTAAAATTTTCGGAAAAGTATGAAAAAGGTTTTTCTTTTGCACCTAAAAGCGAGCTTGTTTAATAACTCGCTTTGGGCGATCATGCTAAGCATCAAACTATTATTCGTTTGATGTCGAAAATACCATTTCCAGATACTTTTCAGTCGTCTCTAACGTTTTATTTCGAACAAAGAAGCAATGATATGATGTGAAATTACTTAGAACTTAACTACTGTCTGGAAAATCCGTTTACATAATGAATTAATCTTAAACAAGAATCAGGCTTTGATGAATGATTTACGATATGTTTGTTAGTGCTCATATACACGAGCGGCAAGTTGCCAATGCGCAACGGCAGAGCCACTGAGGCAACTGCAGGCGTCGACACTCGTCACTGGCAGCCGTAGACGCGTCAACGACTGTAACGCGTTTAACAAAAGAACGTACCTAACAAAACAACATAGGCTATAGATAATATTATTGCCGATAAGCAATAATAAATTTTAATCATAGTAAAGACTGATTCTGCATGCCCATACATGCAGAATCAGCATTACAACACAAGTAGGTACATTTCGACCTCGTGTTTGCCGAGATAGGTACACAAAACATTAGCTATCTAATATTGCCATACTGCATAATACTGGTCCTTTGCAAATATCCGAGTAAGGTGTTACAATCGGCTGGTCTTTATCGGGCGTAATGTGGCGACCGCGGCATCCCTGACACGGATATCTGAGTACTTAGAATACGTACTCATAGCTACTGTACTTACTGTTAAATGTAACAGGGTTACCACTTGATTGAAAATATATTTTCCCCTCACAAGCTCGGAAAGATTCTGTATATCATTCGAAGTCAGAGTGCAAAACTGCATTTTATCCGCTAGCGTGGAAAGTGTTTTTAAAATTCGAACCTATTTAATAATTTTCTATACCGCCAGTCCACTGAAAATGCATTAATACTTATTTCATGGCAGTGCGCCTTAGCAGTGCGCCAAACTCATTTTTAGAATAATCGCACTGGCACTCGGCACAACTGCGTGAAAAAAAAAAAAAACTTTTCTGCATTTTCTTCTCTATATTCAATTCACTTTCCATCATTTTGGTTTGTTTATTGATAAGAAATCATAAAATATGAGCGATTCCAGCAGCGACGAAGATATTAACACCTGCAGAGTTAGTGCAAGCAGTAAATTTTGTATTTCGCTCGGCAGCAAAGTTATTCTGCGTCTCGTACCCTTGAAACCCTCGCTACGCTCAGGTTTTTTTTTTACCATTACTCGCGCCAAAAAAAAAAAAACTTTGCAGCCTTGCATAACAAATAACTATTGTTTGATTCCATTGTTTTTATTTTAGATCAATCTACCTAGCCTTTCCCCTACGAGTTGGGGGCTGGCTTCCAGTATAACCGGATACAACTGATAACCAGTTTTTATTTTAGATGTCGGTGGAGAAATACGTGCTTTTCTTTTATATTTGTTACCTAAATATAAGAAAGGACTTTTATGCAGATTTGTTATATAAAATCGAAGATAATAGTTTTCCCGCTTTTTCCGCCATGAGTTTTGTTTCAGGACAAGGAAAACTTGTGGTTTTTACCACAACACTCGAGCGGCCTTAAAAATAGCATTGAACGAAGAAAAGCGTCTCTAAGAGTGGGTAGGTATATGAGTGGTATTGAGCATTGACGGAACGCATCAATTACAAATCATTATTGCTGCAAATCAACGATGAAGGATAAAAATTAAATTACAGCGTAGCCGATGAGTGTACAGCCCGCAAAGATACCTTAGTCAGTGGCTAAAATGGGAACTAAATTGAATTGTACTGAATGTGACATTATTTTTGACGTTTGTATAGAAAAGTGGCGCCACCATAAACTACCAAGATAATTATGCCTATTGGTAAACTGGAATCAAAGTATAAATATTTAATTATATATATTTAATCATCATAATTGTGATTGGATAGAATTCAACAAGGTTACAGGTTGTATCTAGAATTATCTCCCGTCATTTGACGAAAAAGCTACAAAGATCATAACGATTAAATTCTTGATAATATGAACTCAATACCTTTATAATAATTCCAGTCTAGCAATTGAGAAGGATTATAAGTAATCAGTTTTAGTAGCGTTCCGTTCTAAATTGATAGTAATCTTATCTGATGTAAACACTTAGGTTTATGCTTCGTGTTTCCATAGAATTAAGTGCTATTGGTAGCAATAAACGCGTAAATTGTAGAACTTAAGACTGTGCCCAGACCAGAATCAAAACGTATTGGGGTAAAGAACACCGGACAATTGTGACTGACTGTACTGAAGTATACATATGTATGTATTTTATCGGTAATGTAGATAGAGCAGTTTGGGAATTGATAACAAATAATCGGTGGAGTACTTTGAGAATGATTCTAGATACGTAAGGAGCAGAATCGGAACAAAATAATAAGTATTTTTAAATAATAATAATTCCTTGGAGTAACTTGGGAACTAATGTATGAGATTCTTATCTTTTTAGAACAAAAGAATGGAGTAGTTTGGGTATAAGCCAATATTACAACGAGGCTTCATTTATACAAATAAATAAAATTTAAGTGTCTGTTTGTAATGTCAAAATAACAGCTTTTTACTAAATGCATATGAAAATATGTTGTCTGTAAAAGATCGCTTTTAGCGATAAGACCGCCCATTGTGACACCCTATGTAACAGTTCTACATTTATATCTGTAATTTTTATGGTGTACATAATAAAGAGTATTCTAATATATACATTTTTTTTTTTTTTAAGGAGTGGCGCTTGTGGACTGTTGTACGCCCTCTTAAGTGTATTTCTTGTTTTTAAGTCAATTCCGTAAGTTAAACGCGACATGTATGTGTGTTACCAACGAAATTGATCAATGGAACTTCGTTACTAAAAGGTTGACCCATACAACCTCCAGACAAAACATTTGACAAACGTGACTTCGATTGCGTTCACACCGAATAGGCATGTATAGGCGTAATATTCAGGCTTTTATTTTTATAGGCTTAATATTATATTCCGTCCACTGATTGAATGCTTTTTTGACACCTGTCAGTTTCATACAAACGAATAAGTGTTTTACGATTTTATACTTTGTTAGTTACAAGTCTTGTACAACTGATGTGTCAAGAAAGCATTCTCTCGGTGGACGAAACGGTATTTTATTTGACTCCATATGTAGACAAAAATATATTTTTTTATACAACCATCCATACTAATATTATAAATGTGAAAGTAAGTCTGTCTGTCTGTCTGTATGTTACGTTTTCACGCCTAAATCGCTGAACCGATCGTCATGAAATTTGGCAGAGATATAGCCTGGGATATGGAGAAGGACTTAGGCTACTTTTTTACGCGATAACCGACATCCACGCGGGCGGAGCCGCGGGCAAAAGCTAGTGACTTATAAATCTGTTAGATAATATGATAACTGATAAGCTACTAGGTACCTACTATATATTACGAGTACATACATCCTTTTACTACATTGAAGTGTCGAACTCCAGATCACACATATAAGAGAGTTTCATACAAACGAATAAGTGTTTTACGATTTTAAACTTTCTTTATCTACTTTTTTACGCGATAACCGACATCCACGCGGGCGGAGCCGCGGGCAAAAGCTAGTGACTTATAAATCTGTTAGATAATATGATAACTGATAAGCTACTAGGTACCTACTATATATTACGAGTACATACATCCTTTTACTACATTGAAGTGTCGAACTCCAGATCACACATATAAGAGAGTTTCATACAAACGAATAAGTGTTTTACGATTTTAAACTTTCTTTATTAGAACTGACAGGTGTCAAAAAAGTATACTCTCGGTGGACGGAATATCAGGCATTTCTTTATACTATACAAAGGCTTTATATTAAGGTATTTATTTATATAGGCTTGCCCCCTTTTAGATGGGAAAGTGACGTTACCTACAATTCTAATTTTAACTCCTCATTAATGGCTCTTGTGGACATAATATTTATTCAGATTTTATACTGTAGTTGTAATGTGAATCATGTCATTTGGTTTAAACAGGTTTTATTTATTTTCTTTTTTATAGATTCTTTTCTATTTTATGAATGTGAGAACCTATATAGTAGACTGTAAATTTGTTGACCATTTTTATTTTGTTAAAATATTGTAAAAGCCAATTATTAAAAAAAAAGTAATCGTGGAGTTTCTTGCCGGCTTTTCTCCATAGGAAACGACCAGTTGGTACCGTGCACCTAGCTTCTGACATTTCTTATGAGCCCATGTAGATATTTTATTTTATTTTTTTATTTGACGCCATAAGTAGAAAAAACAAAATTATACTACCATGACTTGTAAATCTGTTAGATAATATGATAATTAGAGATCGGATATTCGGATGCATATTTACCTAAAGTTAATTTTTGGCGAAAGAAATATGGAAGCGGCTTCTTCATTTTTTTTTTTTCTTAATATATGTCTCGGGATTTCAGAAAATTTGGGAATGCACAACTAATCGGATACATGGTATGGAGACGGCTTCTGAAATATGTGATATTATTTAACTTTACACCATTAGCTAGCATTCGATTCTGTAGTCAAAAAGTAGGTAGTAAATTTATCAATTCCGGAATCTTGAGATTTTTACGATCGATATAAAAGTGCATTCCATATTAGCCAACACCTGACCGTAAGTAAATATAAATTCGATTCATCAGAACTCTAAATTAGTCGATCGCGGGATCGCGGGATTTTTTCGACACAAAAGGTGTTGGCTATTATGGAATGAATAGCCAACACCTCAACTTTCCGATTATCCGATTATCCGATCTGTAATGATAATTGATAAGCTACTATACCCAAAGTCTCTAATTCAGATAATTTTTGTAAACAAAGTAATGTCAAGAAATGTCACTGTCAAAATGACAGGACAGTGGTGCAAAACATTTTATACTTTTTTTTTTTTTTGTAAGTTTTCATCTTTGAAATTAAAGCGAATTAATTATAAGAACTATGCAAACAAAATACCGTTGCGAAACAATGTTTTGTGTAGTGTATCGGAGACACGGCCTATGATCGTCATAATCAGTCCTACTGCTAGACGTAGGCCTCCCAATATCGATTTCCACTAGAAACAGTTGACAGCCGTTTTCATTTAAAATGTGGCTAGATATGCTACATACAATATGAATCTATGAATGAGAGTTGTAATATTAGTGTTGTTGAAGATGTAAAAAATGTGAAAATGTTTGGATCTCCTGAATTGTTACCAGTATAATAAAATATTTTATACCAGAAAATCTTCTTTTTTCAATAACTTTGTTTAAAACCGAAAATTGCTAAAAATAATTACGGTATGATTATTTTTTAATTATTATTTCTTAAATTCAGTACCTACTTAAAAGAAAATGGAACCTTTTTTTCGCCATTTTATGTGAATTACCATTACGAAGATATTTTTTTGATATGCTATCCCCTTTGTTCACATAAATTATCTGAATTTGAGACTTTGGGTATATATTAGATACCTACTATACAACATTATTTTTAGTATATGCAAAACCTGAATATAGTTTGTTCAGAATAAGTAACTGAATCGATTCTTATAGTTTTTACGCCATGTTATATTTTTTCCCAAAAATATTTAAAAAAGGTTACAAGTTGGACACCGAGGGACACTAAGTACCTATCCGCACTTGACCACTACGACAAAGTCCAAAGCCTGCAAGTGTGATGGAAAATGTTATCACCAGTTAATTACATTACAATCGTCGTACGGTTAGATACCTAGTGCCAAATTAATATTATTATTAATGAACGCAAGGCGCGGGCGGCGCGGGTGCGCCGCGTGGTGAGCATGTTTTTGTACGGACAACCAGGTAACATAACAAGCTTATACCTTTGTTATTTTCCATGATACAGTTTTGAAATTTTGTACATAAATTCTTTACATAAAAATACTAGACACGTGTTTCGGGTTTCGCATAAACTAAAACTAATGTTGTATATTACGAGTAAATAAATCCTTTTACTACATTGAAGTGGCGAACTCCAGATCACCCATATAAGATAAGATTATATCATTCATTCCTATCCGATAATGATCGCTGTCGACCATTCGCGCTACTAAAAAGTATAATAAAACGGATATTTTACGTGAATGCCACATTATACAGGAGCATAGAGCATGAAACAATCAGATTGAGTTCCTTTTATTAGCAGGTGTCTGACAGGCCTTGAACTGCTATGTATTTAAAGGCTGTAGGACACACGTTGTTGGTATCAGTAACAGAATTACGTAATGATAACAGGTTCCGAAAGTATGTCGGCGTTGAATTTATATGGTCTCATAATACATGCGAATCCGCGTTTTTTTTTTTTTTTTACTTTATTTGCCGTTGCAGAAGTGGTTATATTCATACAGAACAATCCCGATGCCTTTACAGGATAAGTTTTTAACCAGTGTGCAATTTTTTTGTTGTGGTTTCAGTAATAAAACACATTTCCATTATTTGTTCAATACTTTTTTTTTTTGGTCCTACTTAAAATCAGCAAAATATGGATACAATCTATTCGTATATTAATATGGGTGAGCGCACAGCTGATAGGTACCTACTACTGCGTACCGCTACACTGACCGCGCAGCCGGCCGGCGCGTTGCGTGGCGAGTATCCATTATACCAGTTTCAAAATAAACATGTTTCGTTAACGATAACTTGATTTTTTTGTACTATGACATATCAAAATAAGAAATAGGTGTCTAATAAAACACGTTTAAGTTTAATTTGCTAAAATTGGCGCACTGATTATACAAATTTTTCCTGTATGTATGTAGGTAGGCAAAGAAATAAATAATCGTATTAGTTATATTATCGTTTATCTTAATCAAATCCCAGCCCTTTATAGAGAGATTTGTGTAAATATGTGAACAGCACGCCTATTCATGTCGATAAACATCATCTAAAAATAAATGGATCAATAATGATGCTAATAATAACTAATTGGCTACTGTTTTTATTTAATATATCAGTTTTTTCTTGATCGTATCGGTAGCTGTCAACAAAACACATAAGTTATAATAACAACAACACTTTTAGGAGGATTGCCGGAACGGATTTTATTAACTTGAAAATCTGTATTATGGTCTTAGAATATTGCTACCTTTTTGGTGTTAGTATTTAGCATTATTATTGTACTGCAGTGCTGACCTGCATTTAGCCCAGATTTGACGCCTCACCACGCATTATAAAGGTTTCGTCGTCGGCATGAATTTATCCCAAGAACAAACTTAGCACTGTAGGTAAAAAATAAGTTCTCCCATACATTCCAACTGCAAATGTAAGTTTGTCCGCACAATATTGAGAGATGTATCATGTTATTTCAAGACCGTAAACTTCTTATAGGTTTTTCTGTAATCTATAATAAAGATTTTACTTTTTTTATTTTAGTATTAAATTAGTAGTTTTGGAGACAAGGGGGGAAGGACAGTTTTTATCTATTTTCTTAAATAAATTTAAAACTAATTGGTTTAAAATTATAAAAAATATATATCTGAAATCCTTACAATAAGCCCTATTATTTAAAATGTCACACGGTACAGTTTCAAAAACTCTTTTTTTTTTTTCTAAGTTGCCCCCTAAAAGTGACCCTTATATTGTAAATTCATTTATTTACTTTACGATTTCGTGTTTGGGTAACAGAAGTTCATATGTGTACCAAATTTCAACTCAATCGGTCCAGTTGATTCGGAGCAAAGTGGCACACACGGGTAATCCTATAAGGGTGCCGTTTTTTCATTCGAACGCACGGAACCCTAAAATAACGTTTAATAGGTTATACAGATCGCTCAAGATTACCAAGGAACTTTTCCTGATGCACTTTGCATGCCACAAATTGCATATAACTCCATACACGAGTCGAAGCAATTTGTCTAAAGTCCTAAACCAATCATAGCAAAACGATTTCGATAACTGTCATGTCTGTCATGTAGATGTCGCGGTGACATCACGTAATGATAGTTAAAGCGCACGTGCGCCTTTGCGCATGACACGAATATTGATGATCCGATGCGCCGGCGCACCCGACCGCGCGTAACCTGACCACGCAATGTGTACCTTTACATACTTGTTTGAGTGTCTTGCGAATTGCAAATCATGACTTTTAATTTTATTGTGTTGACCTTTTCACAATCTCGGGCCCACTTATGGTTGAGGTTTTGGTACATTCAATTTCTTGTTCTCGGGCCACCAAGAGACTCGGTAATAGTAGATTGTTATACAAGGGATGAAAGGGACCTATGGCGTACGAGCGTAGCGAGGACGCCAATAGTTCGAGTGTTTAAATAGGTTCTTTCACCCGAGATAAACACTCTGCTTTTCATTTCGAATACGAGGAAAGTAAATAACAACCTGATTAGTTAAAAAAATACATTTCTCTAAATCTGATGAACTCATTTTGTGTAAATATCTGTATACGTATAGATAATTAGCACTAGACAAAACAACTGAAGATCGAACTGCCGCATTTCCCGCCTTTTTTATGTTTCTTTTTCTGTGGCATTCTACCAGCCAGTATTTTTATAATTGATGATGGTAAATATGCTCAAATCTGTGTAAATTAAATAATAATTTAGTGAAAAGTTAATTATAAGTACATAGTCATGTTACAAAATTGTTGATACTATTTTTTAATTACAATTATATGCCGCGATTTAACAGACTGGCTGTATAAAAAGTTGGAACATGGCTAGCATAGTTTTTAAATTTTTTGACAGCAGGGTAAATCGTTTCCCAGGGACGAAAAGTACCGTTTTCATGCCTCTGATCAGGTGACTTCCAGCGTACTTTCCAAGTATGAGAAATGAAAATAAATATTTTTTAATTTAGGATGTTGATAATTAAGTTTAATAGTAAAGTCAATAAAACAATTCTGATAACGTTACTGTGCCTCAATATTGTTAAACAGAAAGTAAATACTATAACCACTAATTTCTGTCGAGAGCTTGTCCTAATTAATAAATAGCGGCTAATTTAGCTGTCGAGGTACTTAATAAATAAAGCCTACACGTGTGTAAAATGAAACTAATATTTATTTTTTCCTTCAAGTGTTTCGTAACTTCAATCAAGTGTCGAATGAATACAAACAAATCCTTAAATAAATTCGCTAGAAGAAATCGGAAGCCAGTGAAATGCGAAGCCCTAGATACTTGTCTTTACTGAGGAATCTTGTATTAGTAAAATCCAATACTCAACAACTTTCTACCTCCACTACAAATATTTCAACGCAATAAATATATGAAATGCCAGCTTTGTCTGGAAAAGCCATGTGATTACAGCTTTTGTTTTCTTTTTTCGTGTTATCTCCCAAACACGTAGAAGCCATAATTATGTGTAGAAGAATTCCAATTACATAGTTACTTTTTAAATTGCTTACTTTGTTTCCAACAACAAATAAATAAACGTTTAAGATTGTGTTCCATTAGCGACATCATTTAGTTAGGTACATAACGTGAAATGAAATGGAACTGTTCTATACTTAGATTCTGGTTCAATATTGTAGACAATACATTAAGTTTGGTGCAGCTTAAGTGCTCTCGTGGGGACCAATGTACAATATAGTTAATATAGCTACAAAGATAAAACGTCCATGGCTGTGGGAAACATGAAAGAAACTATAAATAACATACAACATGACGCCAAGGGAATATACAAATAAACAGGGCATCCAAGTATAATCCTTGGATAAAACTAGATCTGAATCCGTCATTTGTACCTATTTTTATACTTTTCAGTACCGTTTGTTGAATCTCTGAAGATTTAAGTGGGTTTTCAGGATCCGCTACCAGAATAAATTGTCTGTTTTCTGTGCGGGATCGAGAAATAAATTACTTTTAATGGAAGGTGGAATAGCTGAATACCTTTGCTTTAGTCTCGTTTGTCTATGAAACGTTGGAACTTAATTGACCGTTCTTAGACGTTTCTTCAAAGCCGCTGTTATTCTGGGCAAAGATAATAATTCTAGGGTAGGTTACATTTTGTATAATTTTTTTACAACCATTTAAGACTTCAGAATATAAATCAGTGAAGAATCATTCGTAAAGTGGACATAATATGCTTTTTCTCATTTCTTTTAAGACTATTGAATTTATGCAATTGGTGTGTTATTGAATTTAAAAGAAACATACTACCTCAAACTATTTATTAGACACATACATAGCTATATTTCTATCAGGCGCCATGATAAGTGGTTTGCTCTTGACTTGTTTATTCACTGGTACATATAGAATAAAGTGTAATTTCGTACCTAATGTAATGTAACAGGTAGGCAAAACAACAACCTATAAATGAATGCGAATGACTTTTTGATCAAATGGAAATTAACTAACAAAACAATTGCATGGCTTTTTTATTCTATGAAAAACTGTGTGAGCGTGTTACAAGCGAGCAAGTGTTAAAAGCGTCAAGCGTCCAGCATAAAGAAACAAAAAAAAATGTTAGTCGTAGCTAAGAGATGACTAGTCCCAACTGACGACGCTTACCTTAAAGAGGAAAGGAAAATCAGCTCAATATTATGTAAGAACTTCTTAAAAATATCAGTGCATGGTTAAAGAACTCCTACATGTGTTCTCCGTCTATTGTTATCTTTTATCTAAATGAGGTTTTATACAAATCAAGTTCATGTTATCAGTAGCTGATATTATTATCGGGTTTCAATACAAATGTATTTGCATTTTTATAAATAAATATCTTTATCACCGATAAATAAAGATACTAAATATAATGTTGACTACTGTTCCGGGTGGACAATATTTGTCGGATCTTTCATGAATATGCACACCATTCGCTGCCCAGCACCCACCAGATATGTCAAAAAATAATTCGTTCGTGTGCCTACAACCCGTATTCGAGCAGTCGCTATAGGTGACTTCTGTTCATGCCCAGGACCCGACTAGCGACACCAAATCTAAGTACGTAAATTTGCCAAGCAATTTATGGCTTACAAGAAAAAAATATTTTTGAACTGGGCAGCAAATGCGTTAAAATGGGACACAAGCGCCTTTGTTTACCGTTGTGCGGAGTCTAGGATTAAGTATGGTGTTAAATACGGACCATGGAGCGACAGTGATCGTTTAGACGTGGTGGGGACACATACTGGCCTAAGAACTGCTCAGTGTTTCCTTTTAAGTTCAGAGTGTTAATTAGTACAGTAGTGTTAGTAATGGACTCTGTAACAATAAACTGTGTAGAAGTTAAAGTATCCTCTGATTACAATCCTATTAGCTTCTGTTCTGACATTACAATATTTTCCTCTGCATGTAAAATCTACATAGTTTGAAACTATCATATTAATGTATCGCTTGAAAAAAATAGAACCAAGAATCATCAATCATCAATTCATCACAATTCTTTATTTGTAGAACGTTATCAAAACATAAAATGTTTTGTTTATGTATAAAATAGTGTTAAGGCTCGTACAGACTAGTGCGATATCACGGGCGCGACGCGATACTAGTAGCAAAATTTCTTTGTCGGTGCTTGTCCCGCCCGCGATATTGCGCGAGTCTGTACGAGCCTTTACACGCGTATAGTTTATGGCATCATTCAAACTGTTGTATGTTGTAAACTATGAGAATGGCTGTTTCGTGACCAACATAAATAAATTTGGACTTGATAACGATGTAAATTCGAATACTAGATACCGTAGAACGGGGCTATATGGATTTTTGGGGGTTAATTGAAATAAAGTAATTGTAAGATTTGTCATAAATTCTACCAAAACACCATAGACAGCTTTTATTTTATTTCTGGTCTTGTTTACTTTTAAAATTTTTCGTACAAAGATCACAATTCGAATTTATCTCAACTCAAATCTTACAATTGCTTTGTTCTAAATAACCCCCGAAAATCCAAAGAGCCCCCGTTCTACGGTATTATAGCTGTCTGGAATGGTCATCTACCTAACTTGCTTTATAATGCCACATTAAAAGATATGTGAAAGTATAAATGCTGTGGAAATGGTATGCGTTCCTTGCGAAGCATGTGTGGTGTGACTATGAATGATAGAAAAATTATGTGATAAGGTAACGGTGCGGCCTAAAAGAAGATATAGTGGCTAAAATTGAAAAGAGTATGCTTAGATGGTTTGGTCATGTTGAGAGGATGAATGAAAGACGACTAACAAAAGGTATTCTACATGGCTGATGTGAGTGGAAACGCTGGGAGGGGACGCCCTAGGAGGACATATAGTGACCTATTTGGTGATGTTCTTCAGAAAGGTCAGGTGCGTAGTACTCGCAACCGGCGTCCATGTATGAACGTATACAAAGCAAAAAGAGTATGTAAGGAGCGTAGCAGGTGGCGTTTTATAGTTTCTGGTTACCCCCATGGGACGAAGTCGTGAGTTTATGTATGTATTTAAAAGATATAATCCCTATCAAATAATAAAACCGCTACATAATGACAAACATTTTAAACAAACCCATTATATACCTTTATTAATTACTTCTGATGACGTCCGACAGGTTAGGACTTTAACTATAATTATAAACATCCGGAATATGAATCCGTGCGTAAATCGCCGAGAAAACAATTGACAAGCATTAAATCACAATTAATTCTCCATTAAAAATGTTACGCGTCTCCTCATAATCTTAACTATTGTTATAATGTGTTATAACTTATAAGTAGAGATCGGATATTCGGATATATATCGTAGCCTTAGAGTGAAAACCTCGGGAATGCAATTTTGGTCATTTTTATTTAATTATATTTTTGGAAAGAAAACCTCGCAACGCACAAACAGTTTCACACAAAAAAGTTTTGCAACCTGTAACGCCATCTATGACGAGTTTGAATATTGCACAGATAAGACAAGATATTTGAAGAAGCTGTGGTAATAACATTTTACAGGGCGCAGTGTTTTCTTCCTCCTGGAAAGTTGCTTTTTCGCATACTTATACGAGGTTTTCACTCTAAGGCGACGATATTTACCTAAATTTAATATTTGGCTATGAAATTATAGAAGCGGCTTCTCAAATATTTTTGTTTGTTAATGTAAATCCCGGGCTTCTAGAAAATCCGAGAATGCACAACTAATCGGATACACGGTATGGAAACGACTTCTTAAATATGTGGTATTATTATTAACTTTTTACCATAAGCTAGTATTCCATTCTATAGTCAAAATGTAGTAAATTTAATAATATCGGTATCGCGAGATTTTTACGATCGATACAAAAGTGCGTTCCATATTAGCCAACCCTGATCGTAAGTAAATATACATTCGATTAATAATATTAATTTAATTAATTAACAAGATAGATAGATAAGATAGATAAAACATTTATTCAGTGCACACAAAAGACATAGCACAACACACAAGACCACAATTAAACGATAAAAAAATTCATGAATATTATAAAAAACAGGGTGCTAATATACAAAAGGAAAAACATACAGAAATAGTATGATATTATGACATAATTCAATTAGACAAATATACAAGGTGCGGTGTGCGTCTCAAGGTTGCACCAAATAGGAGTCCAGCTCAGCATGTGTCAGGCAAATATACCTGACGCTGATATTCTGCTGGATCCCTGCACTGAGACGGACGACGAGCTGACGAGATTAAAATGGGTGTTGTGATTGTGACAGTGATAATCGCGGATTATGCAAGTATACCCGCAACTAGGGATTCTACAGTAAGTTTTGCATTAAGAAACGTTCTTGTTCGTTGATGTGATGATTGTGTTGCTGAATTACTTTTAATTAATTAATTTTATTCTAATCAGAACTCTAAATTCGTCGATCCCGGAATCGCGGGATTTTTTCGATACAAAAGTGCATTCCATAATAGCCAACACCTCAACTTTAGGTAAATATGCATCCGAATTTCCGAACTGTAGTTATAACTTATAAGTTCGTTTACAAATTTCCTCATCCTGGAATTGGGTTTTCTTCAAAATAGTTTCCATGTGCTAGCAGAAGTGCTTGCAAAGCGAATTGGCGATCCCCGCAAGCAATTTCCGATGTATCTCCGAAGTTACGTAGGATGGTCAGGTTACTAGAGTGTTACTACGTGCAAAATGCGAAATCGTATGAATAAAATTTCGTAGCAGCTACGGGCTGCTACGAATTTTATTTTGTTTTTTTTTTTAATATCTGTTCTATATGAACAGTCTTTTCTATATTTAAACATTAAATGCTTTTTTGACGTGACAACGTCTAATAAATCGATGAACGCCGGCTGCATGCACGAAAAAGGATGACTCATTGTCCCGTTACGCTCATCGTCCCGTTACGCTAATTGTCCCGTTACGCTCATTGTACGCTTGCGCCGCATCAATGTTTTGTTATGACGTTGTCACGTTAAACTATCGTCCGTAAACCAACTTTACAAACAACCAATTTTTTTATCGTAGCCACACTTTTATATCAAAACATTATTACTTACTAATATCATAAAATGATTTCCAATAAAGAAGTAATTTATGCCTCTCCATTATGGCCCCTAATTGTTTTATTTATAATAGGTAAGGTATTTTATAATGTTTTGCTATTTCCTTTTAAAATTCGTAGGTAATTAATGGTCACCTCTACTTAGTCAAAAATATTATGGAGTTAAATAATAATAATATTACTTATTATTTTTTTAAACCAAAAAACAGATTTGTTGATAGGCTGCTCTAAAGAATATCACAGAATTGTCTATGATTGGATTGGATCAGAATACGCTCGCGGATTATTCACCAATTTTGCCAATAGCGACCGAAATAATGACATCAGGAACCAATAGCAAACCTTTTAGGTACATAATAACTTTGCCTTACGTATAATATATATTATTACATTTAATGTGAAGTATTACCTAATAATAACTACTTTGTTGTTTTATGTTGCGCTGTGTTTACGTTTTTATCTTTTTTATTATTTTTCCTCTCTGCTACTTAAGTATTGAGCACTTGAAACTATCAAAGCGCTTTGGAATTTATAATCAAAGTAGTTTGTAGTGTGTGAAAGTGGCAGCTTCTTACATTATAATTAGGTACTTACATTCCATAGAAATAGCTTGCTTTGTTCAACTAGAGAATTATTTTTTAATTACTAGAATAAACAGTAGGTACCTGCAATATCTACAATTATACAGTGAACATTGAATCCGTTTGTTCCATTAAATTATTAAATATAAATTAGGCGACCTTGCCATATCTACATGTAAACAAAAGTCCTAAGAATGGTTTTTTTTTTTAATACCATGTCTACATTGATTATCTCTTCTTGAATTATAGTATTATTGTTAACTTGCGAAGTATTTGATAGAGATAAGATAAAAAAAACATCTTTGTTGGTATAAGTACTTCACGGAAATTTAAAATATATAATCTCGGATACTTTAGCGGTCTTAATCTCTTGAACTCAAGTGATATGACGCTGTGAGATAAGGAAACGTACCTACTTATAGACAAGAAAAATACATACTTTGAATAATAAGAGTTGACAAAGGAACAATCAGGAGTGAAGGCGCCTTTCGTGGAGCGCGGTCTGGCGGCTCGGCCTAACACTCGATCAGCACAATCAGGTCCGCGGCGCACCGGCACTCATCACTCAAGTACATGATGTACAGATGATCCACTTATTCATCTAATATAAAATGACCGAAGCACAGTTACACACCGAATCGGCACTTACAACGGCTCCTTTCACTAAAAACATCGAAATAACATCGTTTTTAACCAAGCTTTATTATTGTCTAAATTCAAAGCGGTCGGTCGTCTAGTTAGTAGTCTTTTTATCATTCACTGTGTCTCGGAATGTTTCGGAGCGATCGGCGGTGCCACCAAGTAGGCTTTAACTAGTTTTCATTGAACAATTAATGTGTTTCTGTCAGTAGAGTATGAGTTGTTGATTAGCGGCAATGCGTGACGCGGCGGCCGAGGGAGTGCGCGCGGCTGCTCTGAGGAGCTACCGGCGACGACTACCGCTGACATCCAACGAACTGTACCGAACCTAGCCGAGTACAGTGTGCACTCTTACCGCCAAATCGTGTAGCGTCGCACTCACTCACGCTTATCTTCATGTGACGTGGCAGAGTAAGATGTCAACAGAATAATGAAGAGAAATTGGAAGACACTGCTTATCTAATATCGAAACCGCTGTAAAGTGCAAGCTGACTGGTACGTTTTCATGCACCGCAGGTGACTTCGCCGGTTGCATGGCTCTGTGTGCCCGTAGTACCTGTTTGTTACCCAAACCATCGGCTTACGTCTGTACCATGAGTTGTTTTAGCTAGTAGATTGTCTAGCGTTGCGATTACTTGCGATGTACAAAACAAGTCATTTAGTTAGATACAGCATCGAGACTATAAAGGCTCCTACAGACTCGCGCGATATCGCGGGCGCGACAGTCACCGACAAAGAAATTGTGATACTAGTGTCGTGTCGCGCCCCACAGTGGAACGAATGTATGGGAGCGGTTGGACGTAGACATGTCCGAAAAAAAAGAGTAAAATTATGCCAAACTAATGATGCCATCTTATTCGATTACTTAATGCCTTCATAACTTGTGGTGATGAATTTCTTCATAACTCCCATATTTCGGGAGTAATTTGAGAAAATGTGAAATTTTACTATGAAAATGAGTGTATCGAGCTCTCTCCCTCCTGATTCCGGGCTTGTTTCAAGTAGCGGTCTCTAATATCATAATGCTAATACTAAGAGCTATATTTAATACTAAGACACATAGTGCGCCAAATGTGCACTTTCTGGGATAAAGAGTGATGTTTATTTTATAACACAATTTTTTTATTTTTTGTTTATTTTGTTGATTAAAACCGTTTTTCTAAAGGTTTACCTTATTACAATAACATTTCTGAGCAGCCAATTAGAGAAGATATAAGCTAATTAGGATATATAATTAGGGACTTAAGGTTTACATATAAAACTGATGCACTAATGATTACTGATAAGAACATTGCTATTATTTAATTACTAAATGGCTCTTAATACACTAATTTAGCATGCATCATTTACTAATTATCACAATAACTAATTACCTTGCAATATTTAACAAAGGATACCTGGGATACCTGGATTTTATATAAATAGGTCACTATTAGTAACTTTAAAATCAGTGTTGATTTACACCTCGTTGTATCCAAGCTAATCTCGCAATGTATTTTCCAAATTTTAATACAAATCTTGATATTCACGTTGCTTTATGCGCACGCGCACATAAAGATTTACGCGACTTTAACTATTTGTTCAGTGTTTTAAAAGATAACAGTTGTGTTCAGTTATGTGAAAGTGCTGAAACAAGTTTAAAAGACTGGTGTCGTCGATTTTGCTACCGCATTTATGCAAAATGGACACAGTCTGGAAGAAGCACAGATAAGTTTCGGAAGAAACATGAGATTTGGCTACAGGCTGCAATTCAATGGCCGGAATTACAGAATGAAAATATGGAACCTTCTACAGAAAATATAAGTGACGTCATCGAGCCCATAATTTCTCCTGCTAAATCTGATGCTTCAACTTGTACACATCCTAGTCCTCGTAAATCTTTTGAGGACCTTAGTAACCGGCAAAAAAGAAGACGCACTGAAGATAGTCTTTCATGCAGCAGTAGCAGCGCTGAAATTATGTTTTCGGCCGAAAGGGCGCTTCAAAAGGCAGGACAAAGCGATACAGCTTATGTTATGAAATACTTGACGGAGAATCCAGAAGAGGCCTCAAAAATCAAAGCCTTCATTGAAGGTAAATCAATTCAGGTACGGGAAATATCCCCTTTGAAGGCATTGGCTCTTTATGTATCGATGAACTTATCGAAATGGCGCTATAACACTCTTCGGGATTTCAACACTCAAGAAGGAGCTCTTCAATACCCGAGTTACTACATGTTGGTTAAAGAAAAAATTAAGTGCTATCCGGCCAAAGAAGATCTCACAGTTACAGAGAGCTCTGCAAAAATCAAATTACAAGCCTTGATGGATTTAACCTCAAGAAGACTTATTAGGTCGTTAGAAACCCCTGTTGATCCCAATCAACAGCTCGTATTGACCAGCAAATGGGGTTTTGACGGATCATCTAGCCAAAGCATTTATCATCAAAGGACGAGTGAAGATGAGCAAATCGATCTTGCTAGTAATTTTATGATTAGTCTTGTACCACTGCGGCTCGTCTCAAAAGGTGTAACAATTTGGGAAAACGAGCGACCATCTTCCACTTCATTTTGCCGGCCAATATTGTTTAAGTTTATAAAGGAAACCAAAGAAAATGTGCAGAGAGAGATGGCTGAAATCGAAGCAGAGATTGAAGCCTTAACTCCATCCACCATCACTGATGGAATTAGTGTCAAACACCAACTGCTGTTGACAATGATTGATGGTAAAATTCATTCCATTATATCCAATACAGCAGCTTCAGTGTGTGACATATGCAAGGCTTGTCCTAAAGAAATGAATAATTTAGAGTTAATCAAAGATAAACACGCAAACGAGGACATGTATAAATATAGCTTAAGCACCCTTCACGCTTGGATTCGCTCAATGGAATGCTTATTACACATTTCCTACAAATTAGACATAAAATCATGGCAAGTAAGGGGTGATATAGCAAAAAGGCAAGTTGATGACAGGAAGAAAAGAGTTCAAGAGGCTGTAAGAAGAGAAACGGGCTTACTTCTCGATGTTGTGAAACAAGGCAGTGGATCCACCAACAATGGCAACTCGGCAAGGAGATTTTTTGAAAACTACACTAAATCTGCTGAACTGACCGAAATAGATGCTATGCTTTTAAGAAAAATCTGTGTGATCTTGCAGTGTATTTCATCAGGAGAGAAGATCAACGTAACTAAATTCCGAGAGTTCTGCTTTGATACTGCTAAGCTTTACGTGGAGTTATACCCATGGTATTATATGCCTTCTTCACTTCATAAAATTTTAATGCATGGGCCAGACATAGTTCAGAACATGTCAATTGTGCCCATTGGTTTTCTATCCGAAGAGGCATCTGAGGCTAGAAATAAAGATTTTAGAAAATATAGAGAGGGGCATTCTCGAAAGCATAGCAGTATCTCATGCAATGAAGATATTATGCACAATCTTTTACTGTCTTCTGATCCACTTGTTACAAGTATCCGTCCAAAAGGAAATAAGTTTGTAAAAAAATCTTCTTTTAAGGAATTTTATGAGCTTACGGATTCTGAGAAAAGTGATATCGAATTTGTTAACATAAATGATTTAGCGGACATCGATTCTGAATTTGAATTAATTGATGATGATGATGATGACGAAGATAATTAAATGATGTTATTGTTTTAAAATGTGTAACTTAGTAAATTAGAGCTTACATCTTAATTATTTATTGTACTTTTAATGAAACTAGGTAATTTATTATCAACTTACTTAAAAGTCATACTCTCATCAGTTCTTGTGAATATTTTTGTTAATATATATTTCTGTATATATATAATATATTTATAGACCTCTTAATAAGTCTGTCTGCGGTTTAAAGTAAATACAAATGGGGAAAAAACGTTTTTTTTTTTAAATTTTCATTTCCTTTTATCCCAGAAAGTGCACATTTGGCGCACTATGTGTCTTAGTATTAAATATAGCTCTTAGTAATAGCATTACGATATTAGAGACCGCTACTTGAAACAAGCCCGGAATCAGGAGGGAGAGAGCTCGATACACTCATTTTCATAGTAAAATTTCACATTTTCTCAAATTACTCCCGAAATATGGGAGTTATGAAGAAATTCATCACCACAATTTATGAAGGCATTAAGTAATCGAATAAGATGGCATCATTAGTTTGTCATAATTTTACTCTTATTTTTCGGACATGTCTACGTCCAACCGCTCCCATACATTCGTTCCACTGTGCGCCCGCGATATTGCACTAGTCTGTACGAGCCTTAATAGTCCAACAAGTATATCGTACGTTACTTGTTGGACTATAGTCTCCTGCTTGTTTTGTACATTGCAAGTAATCGCAACGCTAGTCATTATCTTCTTTCTGATTGAAATATAATTAGAAACTTTTGGTAGCGCTAGTCGGTCGAGCAAAGGCTCTCACACACTGGCGCGATATCGCGGGCGCGACAAGGGTCGTGCTGCCTGTCGCGCCCGCGATATCGCGCCAGTCTGCGCGAGCCGTAAAATGTTACGAATAAATTATTCATACAAATATCTTAGGAAAAACTAGAGACAACAGAAAAACTTCCTGCCAGATTTTTCCTTTCAGTATCTAACGGATCATTTTAAGAAGGTTTTTATCCCAAAGGCCAAAAGCCTTCTTAAAATGATCCGTCAAGATTATTTTTTTTTTCATACTTATTAAATACGTCCCAAAACATGTCTAAAGTTACACAGAGTTAGTCAGAGCCACTGTTACATAAAAGATTTTGTCCCCCTAGTTGTATTGGAACAAAATCTCAGATGCAAGGTGGTTATGTACCGAAATACAAGGAAACAATAAACTGTTTGAAATAACATATATTTGTAAAAAATACTCCTCCTTAAAACAACAAACGGTAGCCTTTAAGGGTCTACCGCATTAATAATTTATTATATCAAACACTTATATTAAGTTAACCTTTATAATAGGTATGTAATGGGACTACAACTGTCACTTATTAATGCCAGCCAGCTCAAACTTCAGCGGAAAGAACTAAGGTCGTGGGGAGTTGGAGATAAAGTCAGTACTGTTCCGATTTTAATTTTAAATTAAATATAATAAAAGATTCAACTATTAAGGTGTAACCTTCCAATTATTATGCAAGTTAACAATTAGTAAATGGGCGCCAGGGATTTAGAAAATCCCGGATCCCAGAGCCGATGAAGTTGTCCAATACATACAGGTACATTGAAGTGGATATGATTTATATCGTCTTCAACCATACATATATATTTTTTACCAGTATCTACATAAGTTAAGTACCTTCATTACATACGTTCCGCCTACGGATTTTCCGGAAAAACATTGCATAACCGGTTTGATTAAACAATTGAATAAACAGCTAAACAAATAGAATAGATTTTAACCTATGTTGTTTATGTTTTTTTGTGTTTTGTTCCGTTTATTCGTGATAATAATTAGGTATTAAAATATAAAATAAAAGTAGCCTAAGTTACTCCTTATGACATCAGCTATCTGCTTGCCCCGTCAAAATCGGTCGAACTGTTTCGGAGATTAACCGGAACAAACAGACAGACATTTTTTTTGTAATTGCTTTTTTTATATGTACCGCATATATTTTCAAATGTGTTTAATAAAAAGCTGTTATTTTGACATTACAAAAAAACATTTCAATTTTATTTATTTCTATAGATATAACTATTTCCTTCTCTAATAAATACATATATTATAACTAATAGCCAGACTAAATAAAATTTTGCAATACGTCATTTTTATTTCCTCCTGAAAGTAATACTATGTATGAGAGCCAAACGTGGATATGCAATTAAATTGACTTCATTATCTGCATACTACGTCCGCTTCCTGGGAAACAAATATTGAAATAGGTTTCAGATTTTTCAGTATTTCTATTTTATTTCATTAAAATTTCTGTCTGAAGGGATTTGGTGTTATTTAAAATATGGAATTCGCCGCCCTACAACGAAAACCAATTAAATCATTAAGGCCTCAAATGGCTTAGCATGATCCTCCGTTATGTCGAAAATACTGCAGCATTAATTTTGAAATAAATATATGGTAAAGTTGAGGATTAATGTTAAGTACTATGTTAGCCGAGAACACGATTCCATAAAATTTTCTCGATAGAAAAAAAAACCAAAGTTACCTCCAAACCGAACAATAAACCACTGGTATTCAAAAAATACTTTAAATTAGATAATGAAACTTTGCATATTAACTGAACTAACTATAAAGCAGGTCTTATGTTATTTACTTTTTTTAAATGACCATTATTTTCACCGTACAACGAAATTACCTAAGCTATCGGCGCCTTGGAGCCTTTTCCCTGCCGCCCTGTCTCGCTTGCTCGCGTGACCGGTAGCAATAGTGTGCGAGCGAGATACAGAGTGAGGTGAGGCTGAGGTAGTATAGACTCTTAAAAGTGTAATCGGAGATATCGCGATTACAAAGTTTATGGGGTTGAAAATACCCTTTGTAGTATTATATTGTTAATATTACTTCATAGCATTAGTACATGGATAAATTTTCTATTTAGACATGTCTATTGAGATTTAAAGAAGTTATTGCTTTATAATAAAATTTTCAATAATTGTCACATAATCTGCTTAATGTTTTGTATTTGAAAACAAACCTTGGAAATGCTTGAAATAATTGGTTGTCTTATTAGCTAGCAGCGAAACTATAAGACTTAGCGATTAATGGGTTTTCGCAGACGAAAGAACACAAAATTATAAGTACTTTGGCATTCATAAGTCATTTTCGTCAAAATTTCGATTTAATTGGTTTTCGTTGTAAGGCAGCGAATTAAGCTTTTCTATATCCGACTATTTTCTTTTAAGAGTTTTTTTTAATAAGATTATGTAGTAGGTAGGTATGTATTTTTTTTATTATACTGCATATATTTTTTTTACCGTTGGTGTAACGTAAAAAAATAATATATCTTGCAAATTCACTAGAAAGTAAATGATTTCAGCTGAAAGACGTCCACTGCGAGACATAGGCCTCCCCCAAGCACCGCCACTTCGACTGGTTCTGTGCTTCCCGCATCCAGCGGATTCCTGCGGTCTTCACAAGGTCATCGTTCCACCTTGAGGAAGGCCTTCCAATACTGTCTTCCAGTATGCGGTCGCCACTCCAGAACCTTACGGCACCATCGGCCACCTGTTCTGCGAGCAATGTGCCCTGCCCGCTACCACTTAAGTTTGGCAATTGTATAAAGAAAGTAAGATATACATATCTATAAACTCACGCCATTTTCCCACGGGAAAATTGCCACCTGCTACCATAATTACATACGGTTAGGTATAGGTAAGATGTTTTTAATTATTAAAATTTTCCTTAATATTTAGGTCGAGTACAAATTTTATGTAGGTCATATGTCTCTTAGTGTAGTTATGTACTTACCTAATTAAATTATGGAGCTACTCATAGTCTAATTGAATAAAATGCAGTGTTTTTCTTTTATCCTCAGCGGAACATCCGGTCATGATTATAAAAAAAACCTAATAACAGTGACCAAATGGCTGAAATGCCAAATATAGTGAAACCTATTATGTTAGCTACCTATATTCTTGCAAATAAATAATATCATTCATCCATTCATTTATTTATTCATTCATTCATGCATTCAAAAATCCCCCAAACAGTCGGGCTGAACCAGAAACGACGACCACCAGTTATATAGACCCAGACTCATTAATTAATTATTCTCCATTGTTTGAAACAAGCGCCGTTTTCCAGAGGAAAATACATTGAGTAATTATAAATTTATTACTCTAGAGAGTAGGTAAGTAACACAATTTGTTAGATATTGAGAGCAGCTGCTAAAGAAAATTAACGTTAGAGAGAAATCGAGAAAGTCGATTATTTTTTTCTCTTTTATTAAAACTTTACGCAAGTAAAAACACTGTACAGAGGCGGACTTTTTGCTTGAGGATTTTCTACCAGTCAACCTTAGGATGATGCAGATAGAAAACATGGCAGGTGCAACATAAAGGAACAGATAACTCGAAAAAAAAAAATACTAACACAGAATACATACATATTAACTGTAGTGGAGAAAGCGATTCCAGCAAATCAGCGCTAAAATGATTCTGCCAACTTTTAACGAATATGTGCGCGTGCCTTCACGTTAAAAGATAACCGGCTGGTTGCCGTCTTGAAGTTGAGAGGAATCGCATTCCAAAGAAAGACAAAGAAAAAGAATGAATGAAGCCAGAACGGTGAGAAGGACATCGTAGAAGACGATTGTTAGTGGAACAAAGATTTTTACTATGGGCAGAGCATAAGAATTGAATTTGGAAACTGGGGCCCAAGTCTGCTATTTTTATAAATTCGTCACTCCAACACGATCCCATTGTCATTTTGCTAAAAGTTCGTAATCTGCTAAATTCATAATAGTCGATCATTGGTCGGTGAATGGTCTCGTAATAGAATTGTATTACAATGGCATTTTGAACATTTATTCATGCCAGATTTCATTTATATATATTTTTACATATTATTTGTTAGTGTTATAAGCAATTTGAAGTAGTAGGAAGTTTCATTTGTCATTATGTACGAGATTACCAATTCTTTCAATGGAGTGTCAGTGGCTGACCATTGGAAAGTCATAATGACGCCATTATATTAGTAGATTACCAAACTTGTCAAAATCAACAATTATGAAATCAATGATAGACCATTCTGACACTATTGTAATAGCAGACTTGAGGCCCTGCTATCATGTCATTCTGCATCACATGCCTCCTCTCTTCGAGAGATTTTGTATCACCAGCAAGCCTGGTTTCCACTCACATCTACAAGGCAGATGTGAGTGGAAACGCTGGGAGGAGACGCCCTAGGAGAACATAGAGTGACTTAATTGGTGATGTTCTTCAGAAAGGTCAGATGCGTAGTACTCGCAACCGGCGTGTATGTATGAACAGATGTATGAATGTAAACGAAGCAAAAGAAGTATGTAAGGAGCGTAGCGTTGTATAGTTTCTGCCTACCCCCATGGGAAGAAAGCGTGAGTTTATGTATGTTTGTAAAGCCTAGATATATTCTGCTCCAAATTAATCTCTGTATACCTGTGAAAACTACATGAAAATCCGTTCAGTAGTTCCGAATATGTGCACGTACAAACAGACAGACAGACAAACAGAAAATAATTTAAAAAATCCCCGGTTTATGTTTTATAACTGTTCTTTAGTTACCCCTTTCTATTTTTGTTACTTTTCTGCAATGTACTTAGGGTTGCCAGCTCCGGTTTTATGATTTAGAGGATTTGATCAGATTAAATAATATAGGATGAAAATAAAGGATATCATATTATTTTTATAATTTTTTTGTTATGGTATCAGTAGCGACATTAATTAATTAAAAAACAATGTTCATGTTATTAATACGCAATGTAACGTAGTTTGTCTCAAATCGAAGCCAAGTAGGTAGTACAGTCAGTATACAAAATTAGCTGACCCCCCCTTGCATAAATGGTTGAGATATTTTTACTAACAAATCGTACTATTTTAATGTTTTTTCTAGTTTTGGGTAGATTTCGTATAGGTATTTAAATTAAATTAAGAATTATAAAATTCTATCGATCCGTATTCAAAAAAATCTCAACCATTTATGCATTTATACTGACTGTACGACCTAATTAGACTTTTTGTACCTGGTATTACTTTTGGCTGTTCTAAGAGCTTCTTCGTTTTCTATAATGAAATGATAAAATTGTTTGCATTGCATGTTAAAGTTCGATTTTATTTATAGTTCTGCTTTTACAGTGTTAATATCTAACTTATTTTAATTTTCACAAAATAAAGGGCGAAGTATTGTTCTCTATTGAAAATTTCAAATTAGGGAACAAGATCAATTTTAGGTCTGAAAAAGAGGACATTCTTTAAAATAAAGGACGTCTGGCAACCCTAAATGTACTGTACAGACACACCGGATACTACTGTTTTATTATACGTCTAGATTTGTACAAGAAGTACTCAATGAGCTTTTGAAAATATTTTTTATTTGTTACCTACGTTTTAAACGCGCCTAATGTAGGCTATACGATCGAATACTTCGCTTATTTTTATAATAACATCAAATATCAGCATAGGTTCTATACATACCAGTTTTTTGCACCGGTTCAACGATTGGTTTAAAGACAAGACTATGATTAAAAATACGCTACAAAAAGGAGCGTTAGACGGTCATTAGTATGATTATTGTGATGAACTAACAATGAGAAGTGGAAAAGCCGGAAATTTTCAAGGACGACGGCCGTAATGTATAAAAAGGTCGATGATATGCCTCACGATCATAAAATTAAATTGTACGAGTAGGTGCTCAAAAAATATTAAAATGCGCTGATCCAATCTAATAGACCAGTGGAGATCGGTTTGCAAAATATGCAGACCGCATTCTGACTTCTATATGTGCTGTGGTGATCCTGGGGCTACAATATCACTGAGGTTGCCAGTCGGTATTGTGGTCAGCCGCCCCCCTCTCCCCCTCCCCTATTAACATTGTTAGTATACTTTAAAAGATGGTTCTAATCATAGAACTTTAGTAAAAATGAGTGTTTATGGTTGTTTAAATGTCAATCTAAGCTCATATTAAATTAAAACTGTTTGAACTAATGTGCAGCGCTGCAGCTCATCTAGAATGAAATAGATTCTAAAAAAGATCGTTCAAGAGTTGTTCTCCCTCAAAACTGTGAGATGATTCCAAATGAACGAACCGGAGTTGCACAATTTGAAGCTGTTCCTTCCTACATAGTTTATCGGGTGTTCTAAACTGGTTATAACGCTTAAAGAACCGTCTCACATAACGGCAATTTTATCGGTCAGCAGTTAACTTGTATATTGCCATTCTTATCGGGCTAATATTTTATTGTAATCGCAATAAATCCCAGTTTCGTGTAGATAAGGGTTTGATGGGAATAACGTGGTTGGCTACTGACGTGGAAAATGTGGATAGTGACAATGCGTATGTCTAAAATAGTTTGTGACATCCACTTGACGATAGTTTATAAAAAACTAGCTTTTGCCCGCGGCTCCGCCCGC
This sequence comes from Dryobota labecula, assembly GCA_947523025.1. Taxonomy (NCBI): domain Eukaryota; kingdom Metazoa; phylum Arthropoda; class Insecta; order Lepidoptera; family Noctuidae; genus Dryobota; species Dryobota labecula. Next base: position 11,095,690 of record OX383292.1, read on the forward strand.
GTGGATGTCGGTTATCGCGTAAAAAATTTGCCTATATCCTTCTCCATGTCCCAGGCTATAATATCTCTGCCAAATTTTATGACGATCGGTTCAGCGGTTTAGGCGTGAAAACGTAACATACAGACAGACAGACAGACAGACAGACAGACCGACAGACAGACAGAGTTACTTTCACATTTATAATATTTGTATGGAGTATGGATTTCGACAGTATTTGCTATTAATCAATAATAAAGCGCACTCAAGTGTCTTTTTTTTTTATATGGCTTCTCAGAGTTAACCACGAGGGGTTGAGACTCTTTTACCGGACTTTTCTGTGGTTGCCTTAAGCTCCTAACAGAACTTAATGCCTCCAGCCAGGGCGTAAAAAACTTAAAAACTAAACGACTGCACGCTAAGGGCACACCCTGTAGGGTACGAACCTCGGCTTAGGGCAGCGTCGGAGGGAGGATGGCAAGGGACCGTCGGTGGCTGGATAAAATCAGAGTTATGATTATTATCAGGGGGATTTAAAGCTACAGGCTCAGCTATAGCGCGTGCTGGCGCTTCGCTTACAAGCAAGGGTCGGGGAGGACTATTTAGTCGGGGATTTCGCGCGGGGCCTCGGTGGCGAGGTCGGAATGATGATCGTGTGATATGTTTGCGAGCTACTGTACTAGTTTCCCTACGACTCTCCTAGATGAGAGTAGTGGGGTCATCTGGGTCGGTCAGTGCTCAAGTGTCACAATCCTTACGCCTTAAATAGAATTACAAATTGTTAAATTCTCCTGTCAACTAGCATTCTAAGTAATTTACCGGTTGGTAAAAATCGGCAATTTGCAATAGATACTTACTTATTACGTACTTATGGTGGCAAATTGGAGATAATTTCGTAAAGAGATACCACTAATCTCTGTAGTTAAGTGTCTGAATTTAATGCTACGGTTGCTAAATACTTACAGAATGAGTCCTCTTTGAAGTACTATCGACATAATATTATTTATTAGGTACTCGTATGACACCAAAATCGATAATGGGCGAACTGGCACGAAAACTAGCTTTTAGGTGGTAAATTGAAGGTAATTTCGTAAAGAGATACTACTGATATCTGTAATTATTTTTAGAAGTGTCTTTTAATGCTACGTTAGGTTTAAATACTGAATAGGTATTATCGCCGTTATGATGGATTTACGGCAAAATAAATATTTTGCGAAACTGTATTAAAATAACATTTTTATAAATATTAGAACTTATCATGGTTACCTACATAAAAATAACAATAACATAATATCTCATGAAATAATGCAGAATCACAAGAAAAACCGAAGTATCTCGTAAATAAATTAATGCTCATATTTTTCTGAAAAACTTTCGGCTCGAATACAAGGATTTACGATGGGGTCGAATACAATCAACAAAAACTTTGTAATCATTGACTGAAAGTTGTTGACGTGTAATCTGTTTACGGTTCACAAAGAAACTTCAACGATTAGATAACCAACCAAAACGATTAACACCCAAACACAACGATTAACACCCGACCACAACGATTAACACGAACATACGATCAATGTAACCACTGTTAATTAAATAAAGTTCATAGCAACTATACCTAGGTTTAACAAAGATGTTGTTTCAATTTGATTTATGATTTTAAATATTTCTTGATCGCCAGCTATACACACTATCGTAGTATAGATTCCAATTGATTTATGATAAATGTTTTCTCGACAGGCGATGTAAATATTGTGCTCACGTTCTGTCGTGTCAAAGCGATTCGATTTCATGGCGAGAACGAGAACACAGTTATTTTAAAATAATTTATTTGTTTGTGTTGGATTTGTTTCTGAAAAATCGGTCGATACAACATCAGTGCCTTCATACTTGTGCCTATATCTAGTAAATCTAGGGCCTTACTACCGAAAACGATTCGAGTTTGATTTTGTTTCCGACATCGATTTAGAATAGTTTCCGATTTGAACTCGTTTCGATCCGAACTCGATTTAAAACCTTACTCCCGAAACAATTCGAATCGTAAACCAAGATCGTCATAGGTTCGAGTATTATCAACATCGTTTTATGCGTATCCAGCGGATTACGTCATCGTCAAGTGCTCTGTCTTTTAGGTAATTATCTCACTGGATCTGAATAAAGTAGCTTCTTTGATATCGTATAATTTGACGTTTGTTTTGATCCAACAACTCGATATCTAACTGTCAGATGGCGTGCGGAGTACGAACTTTTCGATCCTACTAACGAATCTTTCGATCGAAGTTAGTTTCGCTTCGAACCACCGCACGATCGTACGCTAATGTCGGATTTCAAGGGTATGGATCGGCATTTAATTCGAATCCAATTCGATTGATTCAGAACTCGATGCCGTCGGGTGTAAGGCCCCTGTACCAAAGAACAGATTAATACAAGATATTTTTGGTCTAGGTTCGACCGTATTTTTTGTAATTACTTTTTTATAGCGTCCAATGCAAAACGTATCACTCGTTATCTAGGTACTGCAAAAAATGACTAATTCTGTACTTAGGATGGGGGCAAAAACTGACTTTGCTAGTGCTGTCTTTGCCCACCTTATTTTAATTTTTGAATAGTTTCTATTACGGACGCTTCTAACGTGCACGTCTTTCTACATTGTTCTAACATGTATAACTTCAACATGAATGATGTAACCCATATTTTGTAACAATATTTTGTTTTAAAAGAGTGTCCATGGAGTTTCTTGTCCGTTCTTCTCCATAGGAACCTACTACGCTTTGGAATGGGCAACTAGCTTCATCTTTCTGACTGACCGACCCCTTGACAATTCAAAAGTGCCTGTAATTGGTTTATTTGAAATAAATGCTTTGAGTTTGAGTTTGAGTTTGAGTTATTCTCAACTCGCACTATGGACAAAATCGTCTTTTCAGTTACTCCGAGGATAGGGTACTTTGGTGTTATTCGTAGAGTTATGAGTTTATGACAATAAACCCAATGATGCCGTGAGGCTGGATCGCTTTTCAATGACTTCTCATAATTTACACATACTTAATTAATTACAGTTATTAAACTTTTCAGTATAAATAAATTCGCACGGTTACTCGTGCGAATTTATTTATACTGAAAAGTTTAAAATAAAATATAAATATAAAGTTTAATAATGACTACAGTTAGGCATGAATATGACATATAAGGTCTAAAACAACTGCCACTAAGCCTTGACACGATCACCAGGGATTTCACGCTAAACCACATGAAGGATAATTATTATACAGTTATTTGCATTAAAACATTTATTATGTACTCGTCATCATAATTATTCTGTTGAAACTGTAAACTGAAAGCCCAGAGGACAAAGCTTATATTGTTATTATTATTTTTTTATTTTTTTATTTAACTTTAATTTCATTATATTACATTATTTAAGAAAATAGATATAAAGAAAATAGAAAATATGTTATTAATAACTGCGTCGTAATATTTGAATTTTTTTTCGGTTTCTGGCGTAATTTTATGTAATTATTAAGTTCAAAAGGTGTCATGATAGCCCGTTGGTTAAGGCCTCGCCTCTCATGCATGAGGTTGTGGGTTCAAATCTGGGCAAGTACCAATGTGACTTTTTCAATTCATATGTACTTTCTGAATTTATCATGGACATTACTGACATCGGTGAAGGAAAAACATGGTGAGGAAACCTGGACTTATAGTTAATATAAGTCTGAAATCGCCAACCCGTCTTGAGCAAGCGTGGTGATCAATGCTCGTGCCTTCTCTGTATGGGAAGAGGCTTTTGCCCAGCAGTGGGACAGTTATAGGATGGTATTATTATTATTTATTATAAGTTCAAAATAGTTTTCGCGTGGAGGCGGCTGATACATTGTCGAGCTAAAATAAGGGATTATGTCTAGATAATTTGAAGCACTTAAAGCATCATCCTCTTGGCAAACAAACAACGATCGATAATCCATTTGAAAGTGTTGATTGATATCATCGTTCTATGTGAGAGCGACGTTTATCAGCAGAAATAACTATAGAACATCCAAATTGGCTTAAAAACGACTATAATAAGAACCATAATAAGAAAGGAGGCAAACACCTTTTACAAAATTAATTCAACAAAAGATGTCACATTTATTTTCCAACATAATTAATGACTGCGTTGATAGAATGAAACTTGTAAGTCGTTTTAAGTGTTTTTCGTCTCAGACGTTTCCTAAACAAATGATTCGCTTCACGTACTCGTATTTTGGTCAAATCTTTTTGTCGTCATGACGTGTGTATATCTTTTCCTTATATTTTATTACAGATAATGGTTTTGGCGGAACACGTTTGTACTGTCTCATTACGTGTTTGTGTTTGTTGAGGATCCGGGGCGAGGTTTGCATATAAAACTATCAATATTAGTTCTCAAGACTTTTCCGCGAGAAAAGGGACGTGTGAGTCAGATTTCTTTGCGATGTTTCTCAATAAATGGGATTAACGTTACCTTTTTTTTAGTGAGATTGTTAATATAGATGGATTAAAGCAGTATGATATGAGGCCATGAGCGCCAGAGTGGCATAACTGTATTTTTTTGAATACTGATATTATTTAGAAAAATTGCTTCCGAGGTAATTTTAGAGCAGGTTTTAGGCCACTCTGGCTCTCATGGCCTCAGAGAGTCAGAGTGGCGTAACTGTATTTTTGTTTTCAATACTGTTTTTATTTTTAAAAAAATTGGTTGTCTGTAAAGTTGGTTTACGGACGATAGTTTAACGTGACAACGTCATATAACAAAACATTGATGGGGCGCAAGCGTACAATGAGCGTAACGGGACAATGAGACATCCTTTTTCGTGCATGCAGCCGGCGTTCATCCGTACAATAAGCGTAACGGGACAATGAGTCACCCTTTTTCGTGCATGCAGCCGGCGTTCATCGATTTATTAGACGTTGTCACGTCAAAAACTGCTTCCGCAGTAAGTTTAGAGCAGTTTTTAGGCCACTCTGACTCTCATGGCCTCATATATGATCTGGTAGTATGGTTTTACAATAAGTGATAGAGTCATTCGATGTAGGTATCTGGTTTCGAAACCATACCTTCAAATTGGAGACAAATACTTCTAGGTATGTCAAACAAATCGTCGATAGCGATTAATGTGAAAATTGTTGCGTGGCGATAATATAGCAGAATCGCCACACGACACGTCGCGCGACAAGTCGCGCCAGTCTGCACGAGCCTTGATGATTATCTGTAGTAAATTAAATTCTGAACTATCATCCTAATTTTAACGTAGAACCTAAGGTTAGCTACAACATCCCTACCCACTTTCCCACACATGACGGACGTATGTCGTCATAAAACAAGCCGCTGCCGCGCTGCATTGACGCGAACGAAACCTGTTTCCAGAATCTGAATCCCGTCTGAGAAGATCCACATTGGAAAGTTATACGTGACTCATCATCCTCAGGTAACCTGTTTAATTTGTTTATGAGTTTTCCTAGGATATAATAAAGGTTAATAGTTATCGTTAGAATCCGAAATTATTCGGGTAATCCCAAAAGAAACGCATGAGTAAAACCAGAAATTAAAGTTATGCTTTTAATACTTATTGTTAAAAACTTGTTTACTGTAGGTATCCTACAGACTTTGCTTGCTGTCCATTGAAGCAGGAGAGAAGTAATGTGAGTTTTACCGCACGCTACGCGTACAGTAAATCTCGCATTATGGCCAGGTGAAGACGTAAAATTGTGTACTCACCACGGGCAGTAAAAAAGAAAGCCTTCTATCGCATATTTACAACCCTCGCCTGCGGTTCGGGTCACAAATACCTGCGATTTCGGGCTTTCTTTCTTTTACAGCCCTTGGTAAGTAATGTACTATTATTGTAGGTACACCATAAAGGCGGGGACTCTCTTGCTACGTTTGTTTGTAATGTATCGAGTTTTTGTAACGCGTTACAGTAGTCCGTGAAGCGAGCCGAGCCGCTCGATGCGAGCGCCGATCCTCATCTCGACTGTCAGCTTTTTCGTGAATTCCATTGAATCGCGTCCAGAACAGTAGTCGGTGCATCGATCGGTCGTCGGTGGTCGATACCGTTTTGCAACCGTTTTGTAACAAGAAATGGAGCGGGCTTGAGCCATGTGCTCGAAGCGAGCATTCGCCGCGTCTTGTGTATCGCCGTTTTGTAACCAAGCTCGCCACGAATGATACATTAAACACAAACGTTGCAAGTTAGTCTCCGCCTTTCAAAATTACAATTAAAAGAACTTTTGACAGTTTCATGAGGTGTAAAAAAGAATGGATTGACTACCTAAGTAGGTTCACATCGAGATTAATAAGATATGTGTTAAGTATAATCGAAAGTCAAAACTGAATAATATTCTGGCATATGTGCCTACCTTCAACCTCGCCTTAATTAGCCAATCGTGTTCGCTGCATTCTTTTGGGACTTGTCGCTTAAGAGACGTAATAAAATTTTAATTGCGAAAAGGTAAATGAGCTCATACCTGGCATACGTGTGGCTCATTTACAGGGAAATTAGAACGATACATTTTGCCCTTACAGAGGTCAATGGACATTGTTCAGTGGCTCATTGTCTCAAATTATTATTTAAAATGAATGTACAACATATTGTGAGTAGCTGAATTAATCATCGTTTTTTTATATTTTGTCGTGTATAAATATATGACAAAAAATATGTTTAGGTAGAGGTACTGTCATTTTGATCATATTAAATACTACTCATATATCCAGGTAGGTGTGTCGAGTGTCGAATATTATATTTTTTACACACGAAAGGATAATGTGCGATGATTATTTGTCGCTCGTGTATAATTTTCCTTGGTCCAGGTAATTTAATTTGGTTTAAAACAGACCCTACTCAGCTTAGAGCTGAGAGTAGGGTGTGTTTTAAACCTACGCAATATTTAAATATCGCGTCCCTTTTAGAAGTTGGTAAGGTACCTACAGAATATTCATAATTATATATTTTTAATGTTTTTGATGCAATAAGATTTAAAGCTTATTTGTTCTCTTTTTAAACATAAAACACAATATTTCTCCATTTTTTTTTATAAGGCCGCTTGTACACGCTATGAAAATTTTCCGTGTCTACTGCAGACAGGACCAATTCATCATGTACACGACAAGAATTTTGTCGGACCTAGACACGAAAACTTGTCGTGTCTGCTGCAGACAAGACAAATACGAACGTGTACACGATGAGATTGTTTTCGGGCAGTCGTGTGTAGGGTTTGTTAGGCTGCTCTAGTCAAGTCTGTTATTAATTTGCAATTGTTTGTGAGTGAAGAACACGTCCAAGTGTTAAACGTACACTAACAACCTGAACCACCTCACCTGCCCCGTCCCTCCCTATACCGCAGCAACTCAGAGCGCATCGTGTCTAGCGCAGTCAAGATTTTGTCTTGTTCAGCACCGTGGAAGTGTACACAGTTCGTGTGTAGAAACGACGCGAATTCTTGCGTAGGCCCGGTGACTTTTCTTAGCGTGTACAAGTGGCCTAAAGGTAACATAAAAGTAATAGAAATATATAAACTTTTGAAATATAGTGTTTTTTTTTATGCGGTACTTTGCTACTCGGTTACGGCGTAGCAAAAAAAGAAGGAACAAAAATAACAATAAAAATGAGGGAGAGGATCGCTATGTTGTAAACTAAAAATTTGTATTATTTAATGCGTAGCCAGAATGGTTGTAATTTACTAGTAGATAAACTAACCATATCCACAAATGCAATTCCACCCCTGATAGTGTTGCGCAACATCGTCTATACTTAAAGGGGTTTATTCATAAACGTTGCTTAAAGTTAAGTGACGTTCAAACGTCAAAAATATATGGTTAAACAGTCGTTAATCATTACTTAACTTTAAGCAGCGTTTATAAATAAACCCCAAAATGTTTTAAGCACAATGTGACTCGTTCCTTCGGGGAGGCGACTAGAATTACAATTCCGTGCAACAAAGCAATATGATTAGTTTCATGTCCGTTCCCTTGTACTATAATCGTCGATTTCCCAGTTGACAGTTTCCATCTTGCTCGGGATGAGGGCACCTGATATCAAGCATTGTTTTGTATTTCTATAACTGGTTACAGTTTCAATTATAATAGCACTGTGCTGTATTGCAAATCTGTACTCTTTGTGCTAAAGTAAGTCATAATCTTCCTGCCCTTGTCCCATTTTACTCGGGGTCGGCGCAACACGTTTTCTTTTTCCATTCTCCCCTGTCAACCATCACTCTATCATTCACTCCCTTAGTCTTTCATATCGTTCTTCACACAATCCATCCGTCTTTGTTTTGGCCTTCCTCTCCCTCTCCATCCATCCACATTTATATTCATCACTCTCCCCGTCACATGCGTTTCCTCCCTCCTCATCACATGCCCATACCATGCCAAACGACTTCCTTTCAACTTTTCTGTCACCGGCGCCACTTTCTAACTTCCCCTTATATACTCTTTTCTGACTTTATCCATTTTCGTCACTCCACATATCCATATCAAAATTCTCATCTCCGCTGCATACAATCTTTTTTCATCCGTCCTCTTCACGGCCCAGCATTCCGATCCATACAATATGACAGGCCTTATCACGGACTTGTAGATTTTTCCTTTCAACTTAAGGGGCATCTGTGGGTCGCAAATTGTTCCTGTGACTTGTCGCCATTTTATCCATTCCGAGTTGATCCGGTGCGTTACGTCGTGGTCTACGTCGTACTTCACCATCCTCTTGGACAAGCGACCCGAGGTACCGAAAGTCGGAGCAGATCGGTAAGGGCGTTCCGGCGAGAGATATGGGCACAGGGCTGGACAGACCGCCAAAATCACAAAACAAATACTCTGTTTTGTTCCGACTTCGTCTCAGGCCAACGGCCTCCAGTCTTTCCCACAAACAGTATTTTTGTACCAAAGTAAGTATTGTAGATGAATTCCCATAAGTAGTAAAATCAAGACAAAAGGTTAATAATTAAAAAAAAATACATTATTATCACACGTTCTTCCCAAAGAGGTAGGCAGAAACTACAGTACAACACTTTTTTTTTATCTAGGGCGTCTCAGAGTTTAACCACGAGGGGTTGCTACTCTTTACCCGGACTTTCCTGTGGTTGCCTTAAGCTCCTAAAAACTTAATGCCTCCAGCCAGGGCGTAAAAACTTATAAACTAAACGACTGCTCGCTAAGGGCACCCCCTGTGGGGTACGAGCCTCGGCTTAGGGCAGCGTCGGAGGGAGGGTGGCAAGGGACCGTCGGTGGCTGGATAAAATCAGAATTATGATTATTATCCGGGGGATTTAAAGCTACAGGCTGCTCAGCTAAAGCGCGTGCTGGCGCTTCACTTACAAGCAAGGGTCGAGGAGGACTATTTAGTCGGGGATTTCGCGCGGGGCCTCGGCGGCGAGGTCGGAATGACGATACATACTCCTTTTGCTTCGTCGATTTATACATCGTGTCATACACGTACGCCGGTTGCGAGTACCACGCACCTGACCTTTCTGAAGAACATCACCAATAAGGTCACTATTTATGTCTTTCTAGGGCGTCCCCTTCCTGCACATACCCTACACTCGACACTCGTAGAAAAGTACGTTACTTTTATGTGTACGTCTTCAATATACCTTATAACATTAGACAAATAACTGTTCTCATCCTTTCGTTATATCGATGTAAACGTTTAATAAACTCCGTTCTTTCACGATAAATACAAAGCACTGTATTCTATTTACTCAATACTCAATACTTTTATTGCATTCCACATGTAGTTATTCTTAGGTGGTAAACATATAATTAGATCATTATTTACCATTCACATTAAAAAAAAAATCTAAAGTGCAGTAATTTCAACAATATTACACAATAACTGTCGTTATTTAGCCGTTATTTGTCTAATGCTATAGTAAATGGAGTATAGGTATCTGTAACGTATTTTCCTTGCCAGTGACCTTGAGTGTTTAGCTTGCGTGTTCTGTACTGAGCTCACACAACGCTTCGTACGTCCAGCCAGTAATATGACTCGTCCATCCAGGAGCGCTGTCCCAAATAAGACGCATTATTAATTATTACTTATACATAAAACAAAAGGTATTTTAATAAAACACGTATACTAAAAGATCAATAATTAAATTATCTTTAAAAAGGTGAAGGTTTCAGAAAAATACGCTTGATAGATTTTACGTGATTCTCAGTTTTTTTATCCGCGTTAGACATAACTTTACAAATTAATTTCACTATGTAATATAAACATAATCTAAAATATTCTCATATTAAGTTATTAAGAAGATGCTCTAATTTAACATGTGTTTTTTTCCAAAACACTTTTGGAAAAAGCGTCTCTTTTGTTTAGACGTGATCTTCAGAGTAAATTCATTAAAAGTCGGTTATCGTCGCCTTAAAGGCTCCTACAAACAGGCGCGACACGCGACGTCACAAATACAATGAGTGCCGCGCGACGAGCCGTGTCTTTGTGTCGCATCGCGTGTCGCACCTGTTTGTAGGAGCCTTAAAGCCAGCACACGCCATTTGACCAGTCGGTAAATATGAAACACATTCATTCATAACGAAGTTCTAGCGACCAATCATTTCGTGACAACGCTGATTGCCCTTGATTGCACCATTGTGCGTCGTTTAGCAGTAATGAAGTAATCGCTGGCTGGCATCGTACGATATGACGAACAGACGTGCAGTGTGATGTTCAAATAAAGAGTGCTGCGACCTTCGCTTCAGCAAACATCGGTTTCTCGGTTTCTCCGTCTGTCCGTCAATGATGCGCGACCACTTACATAAACAACAAGTTTTTATTACTCATATAGGACGTTGAGAATATGATATTATGCACACGCTTCGACATTTCGTTTTAATAATTATAAAGGCAATAATAAAGTAAATAAATAATTATTATCTTTCCTACTAGCTAGTGCGCGTGATTTTGTCTACGTGTATTTTGTATTTCATCATTTTTTATACAAATATCCTGGATGAATAATAAGTAGCCTAATGCCCAAATACTCAAACGTTACTTAACTTTAAGACGTTCTTATAAGTGTTTCTGTCGCTACAAAACAGTTGAAAGTGACAGAGACAGCATTAGACTTAAGTTTGAGTATTCAGCAGTATGTCTCAGGGTCTAGGCTACCCACCTGTCAATTTTCATAACGATCGAATCTGTGGTTTAGGCTTGAAAAGGGAACAGAAAGAGTTACTTTCGCAATTATAAAATTACATACATAATATATGATGGATATCCATACGTAGGTATGTGAACATAAAGTTATACCTATACATTTATTATGTTACTAGCTTCTGCCCGCGATTTCGTCCGCGTTAAATTTCTTGTTCCCCCGACCCACCCCGTCGCAACACATTGCCGTGCTTTTACTTCGTTTTCGCATAAACTTTCATTTAAAAAAAATGGTGTTCTAATTAATAGGAATGTAATTCTTCCTCAAGAATTGGGCTGTAAAATGCAAAAAGATTTTTTCAAATCCAACTCGCGGTTCCAGAGATTAGCGCGTTCAAAAAACAAAAAACCGGCCAAGTGCGAGTCGGATTCGCGCACGAAGGGTTTCGTACCATCCATACAAATCCTTATCCTTACTAATATTATAAATGTGAAAGTAACTCTGTCTGTCTATTTGTCTGTCTGTCTGTCTGTATGTTACGTTTTCACGCTTAAACCGCTGAACCGATCGACCTGGGATATAGAGAAGGACATAGGCTACTTTTTACGCGATAACCGACATCCACGCGGGCGGAGCAAAAAAAAACGCAAAAAAATCATGTCCGTTGTATGGGAGCCCCCCTTAAATATTTTTTTTTTCTGTTTTTTAGTATGTGTTGTTATAGCGTCAACAGAAATACATCATATGTGAAAATTTCAACGGTTTAACTATCACGGTTCATGAGATACAGCCTGGTGACAGACGGACAGACAGACAGACGGACGGACAGCGGAGTTTTAGTAATAGGGTCCCATTTTTACCCTTTGGGTACAGAACCCTAAAAACTAACTCTTCAGCTTTAGAATAGACTACCTCGCAGAGTTGATCATTATTTTGCTGCGGAGTTATTATAAAACATATCTCCTAAGATATTCATTGAAATTAAATGATGTAAGGGTAACTTTGTTCAAAATTAAATACTTGTGATGAATAACGTATTTATTTGGATAAGGATTAATACCATGTTTATGAAAACTCCCTCGCAAATAATGCATTAATTTCGAACAAATTTGGTCACCATAAAAAAGGTTATAGTGTGTCAATCTTAAAAGATAGAAATATGCTGTCGCGGACTTTTTTTTAGAACTTTTAAAGAGAAACAATTTCATCATACATGATATTTGCGTAACTTAAACCGTTTACGCAGCGCACGCAACGGAAGCTCTCAAAAAGGAATATTTTTTCCCGTTTTTGCAACATTTTTCATTTATGCTCCGCTCCTTTTAGTTGTAGCGTGATGTTATATAGCCTATAATATTCCTCAATAAATGGACTATCCTACACAAAAATATTTTTTCAATTCCAACCAGTAGTTCCTGAGATTAGCGCGTTCAAACAAACAAACAAACGAACAAACTCTTCAGCTTTATATATTAGTACTTCAGCTTTATATATTAAGTATAGATTACCTAGTCGGTAAATCATGAATTGTGTTCCAACATTCCAACTGACAAATGGGTACTCAAAGTTAACCTTATTCCGCTGTTATAATTATACTGATTACCTATAAACCACGTGAATAGGGATAAATCTATATAATATAGAAAAATTATTACTTAACTATCAATTTGTTTGAGCATTAAGATTTGTTATTATTTCAATTATTGTGCTAAGTATCGGCTGTTTTGAGTTTCGTATAACCTGGAGCCCAAGTCTGCTATTTTTATAAATTCGTTACTCCAACACGATCCCATTGTCATTTTGCTAAAAGTTCGTAATCTGCTAAATTCATAATGGTCAATCATTGGTCGGTCAATGGTCTCGTAATAGAATTGTAATAGATACAATGGCATTTTGAACATTTATTCATGCCAGATTTCATTTATATATATTTTTACATATTATTTATTAGTGTTATAAGCAATCTGAAGTAGTAGAAAGTTGGAAGTTTAGTAGGAAGTTTCATTTGTCATTATGTACGAGATTACCAATTCTTTCAATGGCTGACCATTGGAAAGTCATAATGACGCCATTATATTAGTAGATTATCAAACTTGTCAAAATCAACAATTATGAAATCAATGATAGACCATTCTGACACTATTGTAATAGCAGACTTGAGGCCCTGATGTGCTCTCGAATGTACAAAAATGAATATTTTGGATTGCCATCGTGAAAACCTGTTCAGGTAAAGATTCATAGATGACTCCGTCCGCCCTGGAGTGGATGTGGAGCTTTCTTACAAACGATGAGACACTTAAGGCTAGCACGCACTGCAGTGCGTTAGAATGCGGTGCGTTATTTCTGCCGTACGGTCTAACAAACGCAGGCACGGGTCCGATCACTGACGGTGAAAAAAAAAAGCGGTCAAGTGCAAGTCGGACTCGCACACGAAGAGTTGTCTGTAAAAGATCGCTTTTAGCGATAAGACCGCCCATTGTGGCACCCTATGTAACAGTTCTACATTTATATCTGTAATTTTTATGGTGTACATAATAAAGAGTATTCTTTCTATCTATCTATCCGTATCACCGTACAATATTAACAATACATAATACAATTTTGACCCTTTAATTTATATTTTTATTATTTGTTGTTATAGCGGGCATAGTAACACGGTTTAGTCCCATCTCTTCCCCTATGCGTTTATAGAAAGTGATGGGAATTTTTTGTGGTTATAAACGCATAGGGGAAGAGATGGGAAAGAGAAGAGATAGGACTAAACCAGTAGTACACACTCTGTAAACATTGTCATCAAGTATGTCTACCTTTTACGGTTCAAAAGATCTGCCCTGTGACAGATGGACGGACGGACAGACGGGCACACTGAAAAAAATGCACTCCAATCACGTGATTAGTTTCTAAGCTTGATTGACGAAATAAAGAAAAAAAAAAAAAAAAAAAAAAATTGTTTATTCTGCACAAACAAGACGCACATTACATGCAAAATAGACAAAATACACATACTAATACAAAGTAACTAAAAGCCTCGTATTCAAAACCTTAATGGTAACAATAAAAAAAAAAGTTTGACTCTTGTTTAGATTAATCAAAATCTTAGTTAAGTTGACATCACGACATGATTGCAGCAATACTAGTTCAAATGGTTGAACGCTCAAACAAGTTTCTCGATTACCCTTAACATGATATCTTTGTAGAAGAGTTAAAAAAGAGACAAGTTAAAAATAAATAATAAAGATCATTGAAACTTTAATCTAATAATCTTGGTTGGAGCAACTATGTTTTGACTTGATTGCTGCAAATAGGTTTTGTGATAACTCCGACCAAGATCCCGTTTCAAATCTCAATCAAATAAAAGTAGTAGCTGTGATCATTGTGCTTGATAGGCTCAGATGCAAACAAGTTACTTAGTCAATCTAAACACAATCTTGATTGTGGCAACTACTTTTTTTTTCAGTGCAGCAGAGCCTTAATTATAAGGTCCCGTTGGCAACATTGGGTACGGAACCCATAAAATGCACGTTATTCCATTTTAGTCTCACTCTGCTAAAGTGGTGCACGCACATCATCGTTGTAATGGACTACCATACAAGACTGACTATCTGCATACTTATATTTATTGTTGCACAAAAAATGAGTACCCGATGTTGGGTGCGTCCCTCGACGGCCTTAAGGCCTATTAAGGTCTTCTTTTTCGTAAGATATAATGATTTACACGAGCGTACCTATCCAAAAATCAAAATTCGATTATTACTGCTTGGTCGGTGTCTCGGTGCGTTTTGTTTTCACTGCATTGCGCGGTACTTCATATATCTCTATGCGATACAAAAGGACGTGCGGTAACGCAACGCAAATTTACAGCGGGCGGTCTATTGTGAACAAAACGCGTTTTTTTTTCATCGTATGCGCGCTCTCCTGTTACATTCCATACGAGTACTTTACAGATAATGCGGTAGAAAAACGCACGACAGTGCGCGCTAGGCCTAAGAAGAAGATGCACCTATATGTTAATTTTATTTTAAGCGGAGTATAGACTTTTAGACATTTAAATAAACCTTTTTTACGGTCCGTTCAACTGATTTTGACTTCTATTGCGTTGGTGGCATGACAAATAGCAGCTGCAGTAAACAGTTGGTATTGAAACCACTTTTTTGCTTTTAATACCATCCTTATGCCTACCGAATAGAAGTCAAAATCGTCTGTGTCTAATCTTATTTCAAATGGAGTATAGGTAATAACGTCTTCTACCCTAAAAACGAAATGTCACCAATAAATATTGGTACCAACAACACATCTGTAAGCTGTTTATTTTTATTTATAAGATACCTGTCTTCAATCTGTGAAAGTGTTAATCTGTGTGTAACTACCTAATTGAAAAATAGAGAAAGTTTTACAAGTGCCCACTCAGATTGACTAGAAATTAGACCACATGTGTAAGTATGTCAAGTACACTATAATAATGATTTTGCATCGTCAGCGATTAGCATACTTTATCCGCGTTATACCTACCTAGGTTTAAGAATCTAGGCCAGCTTATTATAACATGGGATTCAATGAAAATAGCAAATGGGACGACCATCGTTAATACCTAAAAAATGGGATCTTAAGCTGGGATCCAATGAAAATAAATGTCAAAGTCAAATAATTTATTTCAAATAGGCACGTAAAAGGCACTTTTGAACGTCAAAATTACAAAAATAGTTAATTGATTCTAGTTGACCCTTCCAAAAGGTAGTTACGGATGGAGAAGAATGGGCAAGAAACTCCATACTTACTCTTTTAAAATGTTAACAATAGTTTGTATACATTAATTAATAATTATAGGTAAAGACGATGTACCTAGAATAAAAATAACCCTGCCATAATAAGTAAAAAGTTGATATTCCACCAACTCGCACTAAGCGTTTTCAAACGTCTTTTATAATGCGCGCAGCAAAGGAGTGGAACTCTCTGCCTGCGTCTGTGTTTCCGAACGCATACAACCCTAATCTATTCAAAGTGAGAGTGAACAGGCTTCTTCTGGGTAAGCTCACTCCATCGTAGACTTTGTCTCTGTCATCCAGACCTAGACTAAAGTCA
Source organism: Dryobota labecula (assembly GCA_947523025.1). Classification (NCBI taxonomy): domain Eukaryota; kingdom Metazoa; phylum Arthropoda; class Insecta; order Lepidoptera; family Noctuidae; genus Dryobota; species Dryobota labecula. The sequence goes on from OX383292.1 coordinate 11,111,848, forward strand.
AGAGCAAACTCATAGTAGAATAATAAAAAAAAAAATGAAAATTGAAGTAATGACAGACAAATTAATAAATTCGATAGATACATGGTGCTCACATCTTTACAAACATTGTACTTATATGATTTTCCTAAAAATTTAATATATATTATGAGTTAAAGTATATTAATCACATAAAATAAAATTCATCATTTCAGCCGAAAGACGTCCACTACTGGACATGGGCCTCCCCAAGCACCACCTCGACCGGTTCCGTGCTTCCCACATGCAGCGGATTCCTGCGGCTTTCACAAGGTCAAAAAAAAGGTTAAAATTAAATTAATACCATAAAAAATACAAATTATACAATTAAATTAGCAACCAGTTTAATTTTGTCTAGACTCTAAATTGATGTAGTAAGGTTTGACATATTACCTATTTATTTTTATTGACGTCATAAAAGTTAGGAAATTACAAACACAGCATTGGTAAGCGTTTTTTATTTACGTTGCAAAACAGAAGATTAATTTTCCGCGGCGCTCGGCGTAATTTAACGATGACAAATTAATAATCATCACAAAATGCACAATAGGTACACTCAATCCGACGCACTTCCATCTATGCCAATCACGCTTCTAAATACATCTCTCAATTTCGTAAATGTCGAGGATAAGGCTATATCCATACCGTGGCCATATCGTACGATAATAATTATGAACTCTTGACCATGGCCATATCGTACGATAATGACGCCTACCAGTAAGAATGGTTTTCATTTTGACAGTTCAATAACATTCATTGCGTTATTTAGCAGACACATTGTTCGAACATATGTAGCATTAGATTAACAATATCCTTCAAAATCATTAAAGGTTGCAATTTTTTTATTTTATTTAATCCTTGCCCCACACTAGGAATTTCTCCTGTATTGTGGGTGCGTTCACAAATATTTAAACACACAACATACACAAACAGCCAGACCCGGAACAACTCCTTGTAGGTCTTGCAAATATATTTTTTTATTTTACTATGAGTTTGCTCTTGACTCTAGTCTGACAGAGACAAAGTCTACGATGGAGTGAGCTTACCCAGAAGAAGCCTGTTCACTCTCACTTTGAATAGATTAGGGGGTTGTATGCGTTCGGAAACACAGACGCAGGCAAAGAGTTCCACTCCTTTGCTGTACGCATTATAAAAGACGTTTGAAAACGCTTAGTGCGAGTTGGTGGAATATCAACTAGGTAGGGGTGGTAACTTGCAGTGCGTCTAGATGTCCGAAGGTAGAAGGAGGCCGGTGGAATGGTCGTGGAGTTCATGGGCACACTCGCCGAAGTTCAATCTGTAGAAGACCGACAATCACGCAACCTTGCGGCAATGAGCCAAGCTGTGAAGCTTGGCATCTACCAGTTTTACGTCTCCAATGAGCCTCTTAGTTCTGCGTTCCACCGAGTTAAGCGCAGCAAGTTGGTACCTACTTAGCTGAGTCATCCCAAAGGTGGCTGCAATACTCCTTTTAATAATAAAATGGTTAAAAGCTGTCCAGGCGTAAAGTATCGCTTAACCCTATTTAGGACGCCCAGTTTCTTGGCCATATTGGTTCCGTGCGGGAATTGAACCCGCAACACGCATCGCAGCAGTCAATCGCTTAACCACTGCGCCAACCATGCCAATCGATAGTGTGGTACGCAATTAAGATTCTGCACCGATCATTCAACACTTTGGCCCAAAAAGTGACGAGATAACACATTTTGTCATCAAACGAGGACTGGAACTACGGATCCTGGTATATCTTATTAGCTTTTACTATTTCGGTAAAAAATATCGTATCACTTTCTGCTGTTGCATGCGATGCAGCTATAAATACTTACCTTTACCTACGTACAGATACGCCATTTTAAATCATATATCTCTCGTTGTTGCAGAGTCGTGAATGCATTGTGACCCACTTTGTGGTCTCACACGAAGACGTGAAAGTAGCTAGCGGTAGGTAAAGGCAAACAAAAGGATATTGGCAATGTGAATGAACCATTCACCTGGTTCAATTCTTACCTTTTCTTGGCGGAAAATTGTAAAATATTCAATAAGCGAAAGGTCACAATCGATTTTATTATAAAAGGAAAAAGGTTCTAGAGAATTCAGATAGCGTAATTTTATTAAACTGTTCTCAATTCTAAAGATCTCTTGAGTCATCGATAAACAATGTTTATTTTGTAACATACTTTTGGTATCTCAATTATGATATCTATCAAACACAATATGTTCAAGGCCTCTTAGCAAACAATAAAAACAATCCAATTAATAACATGCGCTATGATAAAGTAGCACCTATCAAGAATTTAATGATAATGAGCAAATATTTAAAAGTAACATAATCCTATAAGCAAACATAACACATCAATAAAAGATCAAAAACCTGCCAATTAAAATCTTGTTCGACTACAATCAAAGCATGTGAATTAACGGTCATTTCAAACTGTTAAAACTAGAAGCAAGTGTTGGAAATTCAACAATATTGAGAGCAGCGGTGGCCCAGAGATAACTTTGATTTTAGATAACGGGTTTTAACAGAAACAGGCATGCACTTAACTTCATCACCAATGAAAATAATAGATGGATAATAGCCATATGGATAATTGTTATAATAATTGTTTCTGACATAACTTCATTTACGAGTACTTAATTTAATTCATTGTCCTATTTAATTAATTTTTATTTTGCTTCGTATATTTGACATTAATTGAATATTTTTTACCAACCAATATTTTCCGCCCGCGCTGGGCAAGCTTGTGTCATTACGGTCCACTTCCTCTTTCACAGAGACCTGTCCCAGCAGTGGAAAGTTAAATGAAATTATAAGAACAAAAAAAAAGTAACATGGCAACAGGATTGTTAGAAGTGCATAATGATGTAGATATCCTTCTATTATGTTATGTGCAGTCTTGTTCATATTTGTAAACAAATACTAACAAGACAACTCGGCACTTTGCCAGCGAGAGAGGAAAAACTATTTCAAAACTATTTTTATGTACTCTTTGAGGCTTTGGTAGGTATATATTAGTTTTATGTATGTTAGTGATGATAATTATTATGTAGCAATCAATGCATTGCTGTTGTATCTACGTTATTAAAAGCTAATATTAATATCAGCTTTAAATAACTTTTTAGTGAGTAATCTGATACGTATAGAAAAGTTAAATTAGAAATTTAAAAAACCCCCCCGTCACAAACAAAAACTTAAAAAAAAATATATATGTGTTGGCCCTTTAAGTTAAATGTAAGTTGTAGATAATATTTTGGTCCAAGCATCGTCGCTTCGGGGGTTTTAAAAGATTTTGTTTGTGTCTGGGGTTTTTTAAATTTTAAATTTAACTTTATTTATTTATTTAAACTTCATGTACAACAGTAGTACATAGGCGGACTTAATGCCACAAGGCATTCTCTACCAGTCAACCTTTAATTTCTTGCTTTTTAAACTTTATATTATTAAACACTCTAAGTGCACACGAAATCTGCGCAACTGTACGTATTTTTCCCACAGTTTTTTTCAATCCTTTTTTTAATAACTTTGTTTAAAACCGAAAATTTATAAAAATTATTACGGTATGATTATTTTTTTATTATTATTTCTTAAAATCAGTTCTTCAAAGAAAATGAAACCTCTTTTTTCGCCATTTTGTGTAAATTACCATTACGAAGATATTTTTTTGATATGTTATCCCCGTTGTTTACATAAATTATCTGAACTTGAGACTGGGTATAGAGTAGCCTACCATACCCTACACACGACTGCCCGAAAATAATCTTATCGTGTACACGTTCATATTGGTCCTGTCTGCAGCAGACAGGGTGAATTTTCTAAGCGTGTACAAGCGGCCTTATAGTTTACTAGCTTCTGCCCGCGACTTCGTCCGCGTTAAATTTCTTGTTCCCCCGACCCACCCCGTCGCAACACATTGCTTGCCCGTGATTTTACTTCATTTTCGCATAAACTTTCATTAAAAAATAAAATTGTGTACTTGTTAATAGGAATGTTATTCTTCCTCAAGAATTGGGCTGTAAAATGCAAAAAGATTTTTTCAATTCCAACTCGCAGTTCCAGAGATTAGCGCGTTCAAAAAACAAAAAACCGACCAAGTGCGAGTCGGACTCGCGCACGAAGGGTTCCATACCATCCATACAAATCCTTTCTAATATTATACATGTGAAAGTAACTCTGTCTGTCTGTCTGTCTGTCTATCTGTCTGTCTGTCTGTCTGTCTATCTATCTGTCTGTCTGTCTGTCTGTCTGTCTGTCTGTCTGTCTGTATGTTACGTTTTCACGCCTAAACCGCTGAACCGATCGACATGAAATTTGGCAGGATATAGAGAATATAGCTTGGGATATAGAGAAGGATATAGCTTGGGATATAGAGAAGGATATAGCTTGGGATATAGAGAAGGATATAGCTTGGGATATAGAGAAGGATATAGCTTGGGATATAGAGAAGGATATAGGCTACTTTTTTACGCGATAACCGACATCCACGCGGGCGGAGCAAAAAAAACGGCAAAAAAATCATGTCCGTTGTATGGGAGCCCCCCTTAAATATATTTTTTTTCTGTTTTTTAGTATTTGTTGTTATAGCGGCAACAGAAATACATCATCTGTGAAAATGTCAGCTGTCTCACTATCACGGTTCATGAGATACAGCCTGGTGACAGACGGACGGACAGAGAGACGGACAGACAGACGGACAGCGGAGTTTTAGTAATCGGGTCCCATTTTACCCTTTGGGTACGGAACCCTAAAAACTGACTTCAGCTTTAAATAGACTTCCTCGCAGAGTTGATCATTATTTTGCTACGGAGTTATTATAAAACAGTTATATCTCCTAAGATATTCATTAAAATTAAATGATGTAAGGGCAACTTTGTTCAAAGTTAAATACTTGTGATGAATAACGTATTTATTTGGATAAGGATTAATACCATGTTTATGAAAACTCCTTCGCAAATAACGCATTAATTTTGAACAAATTTGATTACCATAAAAAAGGTTATAGTGAGTCAATCTTAAAAGATAGACATATGCTGTCGCGGACTTTTTTTTAGAATATTTAAAGAGGAACAATTCCATCATACATGATATTTGCGTAACTTAAATCGTTTACGCAGCGCACGCAACGGAAGCTCTCAAAAAGGAATATTTTTTCCCGTTTTTGCAACATTTTTCATTTATGCTCCGCTCCTATTGGTCGTAGCGTGATGTTATATAGCCTATAATATTCCTCAATAAATGGACTATCCAACACAAAAATAATTTTTCAATTCCAACCAGTAGTTCCTGAGATTAGCGCGTTCAAACAAACAAACAAACAAACTCTTCAGCTTTATACTCGTATATTAGTATAGATATTTGATAACTCTGTTTATAAAATAGAAATGACTTAATTGAACAGCAAAGACGTCAGAGAACTAGTCAATGAACTATCAAATTAAAACATTATTACAAGAGGTTCTTATTATTGAAGAAAAAACTTGTTTGAGAGCAGCAGGCAGGTTGTTGATGTTCTAAACATGAATTCCAAGAACAAATCGCTAACTACGATAGCTTTAATTTATTATTATTCATTGGCAAACATTAATACAATCTTGCTTTTTTACCAAAAGAAAATTTGTATACAACAGCCGGAAACAGCTGTATTTTTTTTTAGTTTCATCGTTTAAAAGTCGTGATCGTCAAGATTTTCTTAATCATAATTAGGTATGGTATAAGTATACGAACTCTTCGTAATGCGTTTTGTGTATTTTTGATATACCTATTTATTTTTATTAGGTTAGTTACTTTATAAGTGCGCATAGAATGATTACAGGAACTGAAGTAGAAAATGTTTTGAGAGAGAGATAGAGAGAGATAGTGAGATAGAGAGAAAGAGATAGTGAGATAGAGAGAAAGTGAGAGTGAGAGAGTGAGCGAGAATGAGAAATGAGTGAGAGAGAGATGTAAAATTGAGAGGGAGTGAGACAGAGTATTTTTTACATTCGGGGATCTTTAACGTAAAAGACGCGTGCAATATATAAATATATACGTACACATATCGACGCTTGAAAGGCAATATTGACCAAACGACGATTTTAAAGGTTTTTTTCATTGGAAAAAAAATCTTTAAAATGCTCTAGTGTAAAGTTGCCAACATGTCGTTTGATCAATTTTGCCTTTCAAGCATCGATATAAAGGTCAAAAACTTACATAATGCAACAATTTTGATTCGTTATGTGTTACAAAACTGTATTTAGAATGCTGTCGTTTTAACATAACAGCTCGAATATTCGATTGAATTGACATTATTTCCGCGTTCAATGAGGTAACAGATAATATTTATTGCAATACATATAATTTACCTAGTAACGTTTGTAGGATAAAATTCTTGAACTTTGTTCATTATAAATGTGGTTTAGAAAAACAATAGACTCAATAATGTTATTATTACAAGTCTAGCAATTAATAATGTTCGAAGGCAAGGTAGTTTATTTACTGCGTTTTTAGGGTTCCGTAGTCAACATGGAACCCTTATAGTTTCGCCATGTCCGTCTGTCTGTGTGTCTGTCTGTCCGCGGGTTAGCTCAGAGATCATAAGTACTAAGTAGAAAGCCGTAATTTGGCATGGATATTGATTGTAGCATAATAGACGTAAAACCAACCAAGAAATGTGGCTTTATTTAACTAAAAGAATTACACTCATATTGAATATAGGTACAATAATCACGTAATGTCACTGTTACCATAAATACTACATTTAAGGAGGTAGCCCACGTTGCATATCACCTCAGACATACATATTAATCACAGAGATATTATATTAATTCTAGACGCGGCGGCCAAAAGTACTCTTTTAAAAACTTAAGCCTAAACAGGCTTCCGAATCTAGAATGTATTATTATACAAAGTGGTGAAAAAAAATATTGAAAAAAAAAAAATACTTTTTTGTATTACATTGTATATTATATTTAAATCATGAAATATTTATTTTTTTAGGATACCGCCCCTACACGGAAAGTGGGGATGATATAATTTTTTCTTGTTCTTAAATAACTTTTTTTTTTGTTAAATAGTTTTTTATTTTTCACTTTTTAGTTATGGTATAAACCCCACAACAATTCGTTTACCACTACTTGCTACAACGCACAAACAACAGTGACACAAGATATACGAAGTGGATTAAATATGTATTATCGAAGCTATCTCATAAACTGTTATATATATCTCATAAACCAAGAAATGTTAATACTTTGCTTGGGTAGTTTTTGGTTACTCGGGCTATAAATAGTTTTTAACCTATTTTTTAATAAAAATTACACACACGCACATCTCGTGACAATTCCAATAAGCCCAAACACGGCTAGGATACATTGGTGCCGATTCCCTTGTTCACAAACTAACCTAAATTTAAGTTCAGTGCATTTTTTTCTTTCTATGTCATTAAGAAAAGGACAGAAGATAAATTTTTGTTAAGTCCTGTCAAATTAATCAGCGCCTGTCACTACTCCAAACAAATTTAGACGTGATTAAAAACTTGCCGACTAAATTTACGTCAAGCACTGATTGATTGACAGGCCTAAACTAAAATTTATCTTCTGTCCTTTTCTTAATGAAATAGAAGGAAAAAGATGCACTGAACTTAAATTTAGTTTAGTTTGTGAACAAGGGAATCGGCACCATTGTTTTATTACGGAGTTCCGGTGCATACCTTCCGGCTTCATCTTCATATCAGTGGTACCATTTTCATCAGAATTATTTATTTAAAGTTTCATAGTCGCTCAACTATCTTAATCGAGATATCTTATCGCCACCCGTGAAATACTTATTATTGAGGAGTTGGTGGCCTTCTGTGGTCTTCTTCATCAGTTCCACTTCACCAAATAATACTTTCTGAATGCATTGTATTGGATTGACTTACGTTACCGAAAAGCTTATGTCAATCCTGTTGAAAGTCGTTTTAGAAATGCGAAATGCTTTGAAAGTTATTACCACTGGACTAAGCCCTCTGCTTTTTTCAATTCAGTACTGTGATAGTATTTTAAGTAAACGTTTAAATCTCTTTCTACATTTTCACTTGATTCACAACTAAAATTAATTCGGCAAAAACAAAAAACATACTAGATACTGTTGTCATATTCACCATGCTAAAAGAATCAAGCCAAAAGTGTTAGAAAAACAAAAAGAAACTGTGTAATTTTTATTTTTCGTTTGTTGAATCTGGGCTGCCTCAGGGTCCTATACTCGGCCCAATTATGTCCTCTATGTATAATCACTAAACGTGCAATATCACTACATTCCATATTCATGCATAGTTTTTTTTTTTTAAGTGCTTTCGCTTCGGTATTACCGTGTTGCCCGTGTTGTCTTATGTCATATTCGAAATTGAACAATTAGCTCACTCTCAGCCGAGCTAGCGTGATGGTATGCGGCGTCAAGTGTTTATTAAGCCTTTTGAACTCAGTTTCGAAAGTTAAGTTCTGTCTTTTGATGTCAAATGCGGTTGAAACTAAAGAGATTTAGACTTTGAATTCAATTAATTGAATGTGTCTATTCTTGATGTTCTAAATACATACAATTATCGACTAGCTGTTATTTTTGCCTATGAATGTAGAACCGTGTGTAGTATCGAGAAAAAAGAGGTAACTGAAGTCATTCTGAACTTTAATGAAAGGTAGGTAAATCCATCGTAAATAAACTAAAAAGTAAGTTATAGCAAACAAGTGTTACAGGCACACAAAGGTGTGCTCGTTCAACATCAAAGTTATGTACTTATTCTAACAGATAGGTAATAAATGCGTATAGGTATTACTTAAGTCATTATTTTTTGATTGATTTGCCGTTAATGTAGGTCTAGGTATTACTCACTTGTTCTATGCGTCAGGTCTCCTTACATAAGCACGTGTGCCCGTTTTTTACAGGGGCATGAGCACGTTCACCAAGCTCCTCATAAACCAGATTTCGACATTTTAACACTTATTTTCATTACAACACAGCACAGGGAAAAAACACCTACACAGCCGAATTCCGCGCTCGGTTGACACACGCTTGACCGCTTTCGCTCGTTTGTGCAAACACAGCCTTTCGCACTTCTTCAAGGCGGACACAATTTTAACCACTTTTTATACCGAGATGGTGCACATGTTGCGAAAAACACAGGTATTTATATTGATGCTGAAAAGTCCGGGTTTGGATAAATCCGGAGCACGTTGCTCAAGCGCACGTGAAATCCCGACTGTTGGATCGGATCGATCGGCGGCGACGCAGCGGCCGCGGGCGAGACAACGCGCGTCGTAGCAGCAGCGACACTGAGAGAGTGCGCGACGGAGACCCTCCGCGCGGCACTCCGGACTCCGGAGAGGTGGTTGATGACGCTCAAACACTCACCAATAAAAACAGCCAAACAGACTGGCTCGATACCGTCCTACAAACGGACAGTGGCCGCACAGCGGTCGCTACATAATGCACTTTCGCTGTCAGACGACCCATTTTCATAACAAGATTTTCTCCGAAATTTCATACACCTGGCTATCAGACGAATCCACCTTTCATCAGCCGACACAGAATGATGTAAGAAACCTGATTTTGTGAGTGATTGCATTGCGTAGTTGGGACACACGAATGCAACCGAAACACAAAGGCCTTTGCAGCATCGCGTATTAATTGCACTGAAGGAACCACAAAGAATTTAGATTGTTTCCCAATACGTCGGTTTTTATCAATGCTGCAAATTATACGAGAATTAAACAACTGGCAGTAATTTTGATACATAACAACATTGTAAGGAAACTCGACTGCATAAGCATGGAAGGGAAGTTGTTGCAATAAATCGATGTAGCAGTAACATAGCTTCTACTGACGTCATGTAAGTATAAATTGCATTAACAGTTGGGAGGCACGCAAACTACGGTTTATCATTCTAAAACCATTTTTTTTTTCTATTTGCTACCAAGAAAGTTTACAAGTTGTACAAGTTTTCAATTTTACAATCTACTTTCAAGACGAGATAGTAATTTCTGTAGAGGCTGCGCCATAGATTCTGAAACAGTTCTCTGACATTCGTTTCTCCGATTAATTGTTCGCCGACAGAACGATTCACTTTTAATTTTTTCACAGATAGAATGTTTCAACGGCGACCGATTCGCAGACAAAACGTTTCAATTATATGAGAATTTCATCGATAATTATAACCTTTTACCGGCGAACGATTCGCCGACATAACTATTCGCCTATCTCCGCGTTTTTATATAAATACTAACTTTTGCCCGCGGCTCCGCCCACGTGGATGTCCGTTATCGCGTAAAAAAGTAGCCTATGTCCTTCTCCATATCTCAGGCTATATCTCTGCCAAATTTCATGACGATCGGTTCAGCGGTTTTTGCGTGAAAACGTAACATACAGACAGACAGACAGATAGACAGACAGACAGACAGATAGACAGAGCTACTTTCACATTTATAATATTAGTATGGATTAGTATGGATTATATCAAATAATGTTCCACTGTTTTTTTTTTATGAGCTTTTATTTAATTTTGTCTCCAGGGTCTGATGAGGGAGTCGAAGCTGGCCAGAGGAATTCTTTAGCTAAAAACTTGTTATAACATGTGATAGAGTCAGAAGGTGACCGTAGGAATTGCTCAACTAAACATGACAGCCCCGTCGTGTTTGGAGCTACAGCAGTGGGTGCAGTGTCAGGGTCGGATGATGAAGCCGGAAGGAAGACATATAGACCTACAATTATTATTTCGCAGCTCACATTTCTCGTACCTGTTGATGAATACGCAAGTGAACTTACTGAGATAAATAATTGAACAAAGTCTGATGCTAAAAAGTAAAAAATAAAACAACACATTCTTTTATTTATATAAACTATTTAACAAAACAATAATTTCGCTTATGTTCTCTGACTGCAGGGCTAGCACAAAATCGCGCGAATACATAAAATGCGCTTCTAAGTACCTAGAACTAACAGAAGGAAAACTCTAATTACAGAGGAAGGTTTTGAAATTAAGAAATCCGCAGGACAACCAAAGTAACCGACATAGACCAAAGAATTGCCAAACTTAAGTGGCATTGGGGACATTGCTCGCAGAACAGGTGGCCGACGGGGCCGTAAGGTTCTGGAGTGGCGAACGCGTACCGGAAGACGTAGCGGTAAGCACAGAACCGGTCAAAGTGGCGGTGCGACATATCGCCATAGACCTAAATTAGGTAGGAAACAACAAATCCTTTACTGTCCAGGCCGCTCGTTTGTGGAATGCATTGCCAGATCCAATAAAACGCACGCAATCGATGCTCGTGTTTAAAATACTCGTGAAGGAACATTACTTGTCGTTGTGATTTTGTTCTCGTTGTTAGCTGTAATAATCTATTCTTCATTTATTTTCTTTGCTTATATAGTAAGTATGTATGTATGTATCTATGTATCTATTATATAGCATATATCTGTGTATCTATTATAGGATATTGTACTGTTATACTTTTTTCAACACACTTGCTCGTAAAGTGGCTCTTATTGAATCGCTTTTAGGTTCATAATGCAGTGTATTAAACACGCGTGCTTTTTACTTTATATTACCACACTAGTGCGGTAATGTGTGCCACAGATAACAGGTAAATAAATAAAATATGATAAATTAACATAATATTTCATCAAATTATATATTTTTCACTACATAAATTAACCTTAATTTGCGTATTCAAAACTTGAATTTTGAATTTCGAAACCAGCGCGCGCATCGCTAGCGGGGCGCGCAGAAAAAAAATACAAAGCCAGCGCGCCATTTTCCATAAATATTTGGTAACGTTTTCGTTGTGTTGTTAGTTATTATAAAAAATACGAAATCTAAAGTATTGTCACCAACCGACCTTGACCAGTTGTTAAAAAAAACGTCAGGATAGTCAGTACCTGGCAACAAAGGTCAGTTGAACTATAAAGTTCAACTGACCTTTGTTGCCAGGTACTGACTAACGTAATTAAAGAGATGATACATTTAGGTTTATAAAAACCTAAATGTATGTAATGTATGTGTGTGTGTGCGCGAGTCGCAGACGAGCGCGATAAGGGAGCCGAGTGACCAACATAGCGCACTTGTATCATAATGTACTATTATTTGCACCAATGACAACCCCATTTTATGTCCAGAAATTCACTGTCCATACCAAGGTTGCCTGGAAGAGATCGCAGTATGCGATAAGGCCGCTCATTGTGTATTTATAGTGTAAAAGTTTTTCTTTTCTTTTGTAATGTGTAATCTGATGTACAGTCAGCTGCAGAAAAATCTCACCCCCTAGCAATGTATTTATTCTTTGCTAGGGGGTGAAATTTCTCTGCAGCTGACCGTACAATAAAGTATACAGTCTAGAAACATAACAGTTTAAGGGTTTAAGGTCCATGAGTTACGTCACACTATGAAGATGTAGGCCACGGCTTCTGTCAGCTTCATCACTTACCGACCAACGTAACCAGAGCGAGAACAATTATTCGCTTAACGGTTGAATCATGGCTGCGCGTATGGAAGTAACTATGTAAGTAGTTATTTTTTGATGCAAAGATATCTCGTAAAAGTCTGATAATCTGGTGGATCTGGTGTCGTGGACCGTGGTCCTTCCAGGCTTTCTCTTTTTTAATTGGACATAACTGTTTCAGAGACTATGCAATAAGCTTATGGTTTTTAAATATTTTTACACTTAGTAGGTTGTACAACAGAGTAGGAAATGCAGCTGCTGATCTTTATTTACCTTTTCGATCTCATTTCACCAGACGATCGGTGGCTAAACACAGGAGGTGTTTAGCCACCGATTTTTCGGTCTGAGCAAAAAGGTCCACTCACAAGATTACCTATGTCCAAGGGTCGATTTAATAAAAACCGACAGGCGCCAGGTGCCAGGCGACCGTTGCGGTTGTTTACTTGTTTTCATAATTTTCAGCTTTAGTAAAAAACAAAAATGTCGCAAAATGTGACAAATATGTCATCTTTTGACAAATATTTCGCATTTTCAGTTATATTAAATAGCTTAGGGCCCTGGTATTTTTATTTCAATCACCTATGTCTCTGCGTCAATGGGTTTTTATCATTGTCATTATAAACTTGTAAATGACGAGATTACAACCGCAGCCAGTGCGTTTGACCTTATTATTGGGAAGTTTGATCGACCAGGCCGTATCTCGACAACTAAGTACAGGTATGATAGCCACCGATACGGTCTTTGCGGTTTTTCTTAGGTACTTACAAAAAATATAGGTAGGTACGTATTAGGGCTGCACACTACACAAGCAGAATTAGGTACCTAAATACAAACTAAAATATTACAGGGTGGCCATTAAGTCACCTGCAACTTTAAAGATTCACACTCGACGTTTTACTATTAAAGATTGACATTCTACGGGTCTAGGGTCACCCCCTTCTACTCGTATATCATACTAAACAACTTTCGTTATGAAAATCAACAACCAACCCAATGAGTGGTCCGTAGACCACCAGTGGCCCGCAGAAGCCAAAATATGGGTGTACGTTACCCCAGCAGGAAAGTGTCTCGTAGAGTGATATGAGTGGAACGTATAATTAGTGCGTAATCTGCTGTAAATGTGCGCCAAATAAAAAGTTTGTGCGTTTTGTCGTTTTGGAATAAAACGGATAAAACGATTCCTGCTGGAGTAACGTTTTTCCAGCAGGAAAATTCTAAACGAAAGGTCGGAGAGAGAAATATTTTGCATGGGCAGAAAGCTTATATTTGTGCAAAAATGTGCGCCGAAAATATAATTTGTGCGTCTTCAGGTTTTCGAGATATTGCATTTCCTGCTGGAGTAACGTTTTGCAGAATCGTGTATCTCTAAAACCATTATATGTGCGCCTGTAGAATAAACATATACGAGTACCTCTTTATTTGTGCGTATTTGTGACAGAATTAGATTTAAGAAAATATTTATAGTTTTCAAGTAATCGCGCTTTTTTGAAAACCCGAAAAAATATCGTAGCGCCTAAATGAGAAAACGTATAAGCTCGCTGAAAACTGTATTCGATCCTTCTTGAATAGAATAGAATAGAATACTCTTTATTATGTACACCATAAAAATTACAGATATAAATGTAGAACTGTTACATAGGGTGTCACAATGGGCGGTCTTATCGCTAAAAGCGATCTTTTACAGACAACCTTTGGATGGATCAAAAAGTAGAAGGAGAGACAATACTGCAGGTATTTAGTGGTGTACCACTTACATATATACAATAAATACATATACACAAAGCATATAGATACTTATCCATATAAATAAATAAATATATATATATATATATATATACACACACAATAATAAACATGATACAAGAGCAAGGAACTTTAAGTAATGACGATGTTTAAGGAGAGAGGAAGTGATTTTTAACCAAAATTTTAAAAGTGGACAAAGATTGAGTACGCCTTATCGAGACGGGCAAGGCATTCCATAACCGTACTGCTTGAACTGTAAAAGACTTGTCATAAAAACTAGTGGAATGCATTGGCATCTCTAGTCTCAAGCTTTCCGATGACCTCAGATATCTATTATGTGTGTCATGAAGGAACTTGAAACGTTCTTTAAGATAAGAGGGGGTTTTAGGATTGAATAGAATACTGTAGAGCTGAAATAAGATAAGAGAAAAAAAAAAGAAAAAAAAAAAAAAATTCATAACCATAAAAAGTTTCAAAAGTGCACATGCATGCGTTATTGAATAATATTGCTAAAAGTCAAAACGACGGTGTCATAACTTTGACGGCAAAATACAAGAAACTGGCTCAACCCAAGATGTGTTGGTCTAAACCAAGAATTAGTGCCTTTGGTCAAAAACATATAGTGAAAATATTCAGCTTGGAAATGTTTGCATTAAGTAGATATAAACAAAAAACAAAACATGTACACAACGGCTGGTTATCCCACCAAATTCGAATGACTAGAAAAATGCGACAATTTCATACTTAACGATGACCATCTTTATTGGACGTATTAAACCTAAGCTGTTGTCCGTACAGTCGCGTTCAAACGTTTATTGGCAATTATATGTCCTAACGTTGGGGGCTAATTAAAAATATTAACATGGGACTTAAACATAGCTGGCGAAATGTGGGTTTACTATAGGTACACACCTCTGCCCAACCCTTCGGGGAAAGGAAGCGTGGTATGATAAAAAAAATGCGTATTGATGACGAAAAGCTTAATTATTTTACGGCTTAAATCAATATATGTAGATACTCTATGTCTTTTTTTACTGTTATGTTAATTGGCTTTTTATTTTTAATCTATAAACTGTAGGTAACTGTAGGCTCTTTTTTACAAATTTCTTGAACTACTTATTTTTTTTTTAAACAACTGCGTATCATGTTTTTGTTCTTTATAGTACTTTTTTTCTACTATAATATTATAAATGCAAAAGTCTGGATGTACCTACCTACATATGTCCTTCGTTCACACACAAAATGCTGAATGTATTTCAATGTTTGGAAATAAGAAGATAACATATACCTACCTTGGAATAGCACTTAGGCTACTTTTTATAATGTATCTACTTAATCATGTGCAAAAGTCACGGAAACAGATAATGTAATATAATCTAATAACAAGTTTATTTTTTTACTTCTTTTCTACTTCAGTGTACTCAGACTCAACACGTTTCAACCGGTTCGTGAGCAAAGTTAAGAAGGTCATCGTTAAGTATGAAATCGTCGCATTTTACTTATCATTCGAATTTGGTGGGATAACCAGCCGTTGTGTACATGTTTTGTTTTTTGTTTATATCTACTTAATGCGAACATTTCCAAGCTGAATATTTTCACTATATATTTTTGACCAAACGCACAAATTCTTGGTTTAGACCCACACATCTTGGGTTGAGCCGGTTTCTTGTATTTTGCCGTCAAAGTTATGACACCGTCGTTTTGACTTTTAGCAATATTATTCAATAACGCATGCATGTGCACTTTTGAAACATTTTATGGTTATTAAAAGCGCCAAGAAGGATCGAATACAGTTTTCAGCGAGCTTATACGTTTTCTCATTTAGGCGCTACGATATTTTTTCGGGTTTTCAAAAAAGCGCGATTACTTGAAAATTATAAATATTTTATTAAATCTAATTCTGTCACAAATACGCACAAGTAAAGAGGTACTCGTATATGTTTATTCTACAGGCGCACATATAATGGTTTTAGAGATACACGATTCTGCAAAACGTTACTCCAGTAGGAAATGCAATATCTCGAAAACCTGAAGACGCACAAAATATATTTTCGGCGCACATTTTTGCACAAATATAAGCTTTCTGCCCATGCAAAATATTTCCCTCTACGACCTTTTGTTTAGAATTTTCCTGCTGGAAAAACGTTACTCCAGCAGGAATCGTTTTTTCCGTTTTATTCCAAAACGACTAAACGCACAATTTTTTTATTTGGCGCACATTTACAGCAGATTACGCACTAATTATACGTTCCACTCATATCACTCTAGGAGACGCTTTCCTGCTATACCAATATTTTACATGGAGTGACTGCCTATCTAACCTTCACAACCCACGATACCAAAGGGTATCGTGGGTTGTGGAAAAGCCCAAAATTCTGACGACCCGTAACAACTGTCAATGATCTAAATGACAGGACCCAATGGCTTAACATGCTTTCCGAGGCACGGAGGGGGTCTTGGTATGTAAAGATGGTCACCCATCCACGGACCAACTGTGGCAAGCGTAGCTTAACCTGATCGACCGACCCGTGTGGCTGTTATTACTTAGCCATAAGCCCCTTAAAGAATGTAGGTGACTAAATCGCCACTCTGTATTTATTTATTTATTTAAGGACAACCAACAAAGCATACACCAAAAATACATGTTAAAATACCCATATTATTTTTACATTTTATAGTGTAGCCTTAATTAAAGGCTGCCACGGCATGTACACTAGGAATTTCTCCTGTATCGTGGCTGCATTTACAAACATTTAAACTCACATACACAAACAGCCAGACCCGGAACAACTACTTGTAGATCATACAAATATTTGTTCCGTGCGGGAATCGAACCCGCGACACGCAGCGCAGCAGTCAATCGCTTAACCACTGCGCCAACCGTGCCGTCAATGCATTAAAACATAGTATACTCCATTTACTATAGCATTAGACAAATAACTGCTAAATAAAGAAAGTTATTGTGTAATATTGTCGAAATTACTGCACTTTAGAGTTATTTTTTTAATGTAAATGGTAAATAAATTACAGTGCTTTGTATTTATCGCGAAATAACGGAGTTTATTAAACGTTTACGTCGAAATAACGAAAGGGTGAGAACAGTTATTTGTCTAATGTTATAATAAATGGAGTATAGTAGGAATTACTGCAGTTACAAAACATTTAGAAGACATATTATACTTATTTAATATATATTTATTTATATAAGTGAAAAAGACAATAGAAACTACAATAAAAAAATAAAAATATATATTTAATGAGAAAAACTTTACTAAAGTATGTAGGTACCTACCTAAATATTTTAAGACCGCTTAGATTACCTACATTAAAGTCTAATTTTAACATTGAAACTTGTAATTTGTCTAAAATTACTAGATTTTGTCAGCATCAGTGCTGATATAAAAAGATACCATTGTTTTTATACTTACAAAAATATTTTGCAAAGTGTGATTTTCGAGTAATCATTCTGTAGATGTAATCAGAATTAATATAAGTTGCTCTGACGCAGGTAGAGTCCGGAACCAAAAAACACGAAAATAAGCATTTTCTCCCAGAGTTCTTAATGTAAACTAATGGAAGTCCGGTGTATACCTATCTTTGTAGTTCCTCTCACGCCAACGTACTCTCTCGTGTAGTGTAGAGCAACCTTAACAATTGACGTCATGGGGTTTCACGGTCAGATCCATCACTTCCGAGAACCAGGGACCTAAGGACCAATAACACTGGAATTGTAACTTTATAAGATACAAGTCGAGCATATCTCGGTGATTAGTGGTTAGACTACAATTTTTTTAACAGCTATAAATATTTATGAGTTCCTACTTAGTTTAGAGTGGGTTTTACTTTATGTATTTATAGAATAGATAATTATGAACTTCCTAGATTCCTAATGAAGCATTGTAGGCATTCTGAGATAAACAATGATATCCATCTTTGTATTTTTGGATTTCTTGTTAATGCCTAAACTAACCTCAATCATTTCAATTTAAATTGAATAAATAGTCGCATCCATACTAATATTATAAATGTGAAAGTAACTCTGTCTGTCTGTCTATCTGTAGGTATGTTATCTACGTTTTCATGCCTAAGCCGCTGAACCGATCGTCATGAAATTTGGCAGAGATATAGGCTGGGATATGGAGAAGGACATAGGCTACTTTTTTACGCGATAACCGATATCCACGCGGGCGGAGCCACGGGCAAAAGCTAGTTATATATGATTTGAATTCCTAATAAAGGTCCGTTGAACTCACGACTCAACACGTGAGTCACGTAACTATCCATCTTTAGAAATCATCGTACTTATAACATTCGAACGCGAACTGAAGGACCAAAAATGTTTTCATCAAGTTACAACACTTCGCATCCTCGTTAAGTCTTTAAAATGATCCCAAGCAATTAAAACCGGCCAAGTGCGTGTCGGACCACACACAATGAAGGGTTCCGTAGTTGGGATGAATAAACAAAGCAAGACATAACATTGTAGGTAAAAACAAATTCTCCCATACCAACTGCAAATGTAAGTTTGGAGATGCGTACGCATCTGACAGACGCGGAAAGCTGAACGGATGCGTACGCATCTCCTTACAAAATCGTTGTTTTCTATGGACAAAAGCTGAACAGAGCTGAATAAGTGTGGTTAGTCCCTTACCATGTTATTTTAAGACCATAGACTTCTTATAGGTTTTCCTGTAATCTATAAGTAAAGAACCATTTTTTTTTTTTTTTTTTTTTTTCAAAATTGTAGGCTCATTAGTTTTGGGGAATAATGTAATAAAAAGGGCATGGTCAATTTTCATCTATTTTCTTAAATAACTTTAAAAGTATACATATTAAAGTTGTAAATAAAAAATATCTGAAATTCTTACAAACCCTTTCATTTGATACGAGTAATGTCACACGGTACAGTTCGCAAAACTTTTCTTTTTAGTTTGCCCCCCAAATGTGACCCTCATATTCAAAATTCCTTTATTTACGTTTGACATCCGTGTTTAGGTAAAAGAAGTTCATAGGCCAAGTAGATTCAGAGCAAATTGGCTGTGATAGACAGACAGACAGACATACGAGTGATTCTATAAGGGTTCCGTTTCTTCCTGTTGAGGTACAGAACCCTAAAAACAAAATAACATACGATTTGGACCGTATCCTGTTAATATTTTATTAGTTGGGAAATCCAGCGAGGTCGCGTGGCACACAGGGTGGCACTGTGTCGGAAGGCCACGACAAAGGGCGACCACACAAACAATTCGCCATAAAGTGTATCGGACACGCGAAGCCCGACCTTGCCCTTTCTAACGAGCGCACTGGAGATAAACGTTGCACGCTACCAGCACGGCAGCCCCGCGTAATGATCTGGGATTATATGACATGACAAGTGGTTTCACTTGCAAATGCGTGTGGACACAAATTGTGGATGACAATTGTAGCAGATAAACCCCTACACGCGCGGAATGCATGCTCTTGTAAGCGTACTGTCTGTGCTACTGACTACTTTTTAGTTTGTGTAAGGGAAATTATACTCCATTTGAAATAAGATAACCCTATTTTACACAGTCCGTTCAACTGATATTGATTTATACGAGTATTCCAAGTATAAAATATATAGGATGGCATTAAAAGCAAAAAAAAAACGGCCAAGTTAACCATTGTAGCTACAGGAACACTGTCTTAGGAGACTCCTTATTTTTTTTTGAGTAATTTTGATCCCCATTCGCAGATTTGGAAAATAAGAATTATAGCCGTTTTAAACGGTTTTGACAGTAGATAAAAACCTAGCCTATAACCATGGCACGACCCAGAAGAATCGATAGACATCTCATGTTTTAAAACCCATCCAGCCGTTAGGATACTTAGAAGGTATATAGAATCCCACATACAAGGATACATATATATGTATGTGAAAAACGTGACCATGTCTTTTCTGACGCGCAGTCGGGTAAAAATAAAAAGGGGTTTAGTCATTTTATTATGTACTTCTGTTTTATGAGGCTACTTACTTACGTTGACACTCCCGACTCCTGGGCCATATACTTACTCTGGTTCTGTGATACTGGGCGTTGCTGTCGTTCCTAGTTCTAGATATTATTGCAAGGCTAGTTGGCAGAATCTGTTCATGACATGGTCATGGTTCATGTTGGCAATAAAACCACTTGGGAAAGGCCATGTCTTGGGAGAGGCATTTGAGTTGATTGATTAGTCTTATCCGTTTGGATTTTCTACATAGTTAACTAGTTTTTATTTATTTAGGTCTTGTAAAACTGTAGGGAGCGGAAACACGTAAATAAAAAACGATCAGACTACCATTTTTGATTTATTTTACATACATTGAATGTCCAATTGTATTTATGCATTTCATTATAACATACTCTTCTATTTAATGACAATCCAAATAAATCGAAGAATATGTTACCATTGACGTTATAATATAAACGTCTAATTATGTACAAGTATGGGCACTTAGGTGCAAATATACATTTGCAATGTGACTTATATCTAAAAAAACAACTTGTTCGTTTAACTAAAAATAAGTCATGATTGATCAACAGATATCGGAATAGGTAGAGTTTATTTACCAAAATTTCGAGGAAGGAAGTATCATAAAGTGGATAATACCCTTTTTATCGCAATATAATATACACACGATAACCAGCCAACTTTTCAAGAATTTATTTTCCTATGTAAAATAAAGCTCTTTAATTTAATAGTTTCAGTACGGAGCCCTAAAAATAGTACATTACTTACCAAGGGCTGTAAAAGAAAGAAAGCCCAAAATCGCAGGTATTTATGAAGTTGTAAATATGCGATAGAGGGCTTTTTTTTTACTGCCCCTGGTGAGTACACAATTTTACGTCTTCACCTGGCCACAATGCGAGTTTTACTGTACGTGGCGTAGCGTGCGGTAAAACTCACATTATGGCCAGGTGTGACGTAAAGTACCTATATATCGTCGGTTTACAGCAAGAACTCATTAATGGCAAAAAAATCATAAAGTTTATAATGCCTTGAACTCGTCTTGGCGAGTTTTATATAGGTAATGCAAAAACTCATTGTGTTACATTTTTCTTTATCATAAGCATAATGAAGATGATATATGGCAATCAATACAACTGAAACTAATTTATTGCTTATTTCAAAGTTTTAACTATATCACTAAATGAGTTCTTGAGGTAAACCGACGGTATTATACATATATAATTCTTCAAATCAATTATTTGTAACTATAAATAAATTCGTGGTTTTTAAATTCCGGGATATTCGTCCGTAGATTCTGGGATATCCGAAGTCATTATAACGTTATTATAATTATTCCGGGATTTTAGAGCATCCACTCTATGTATTTTCCTCGAAGTTTTGGCAAATAAACTCTACCTATTTCGATCTCTGTTGATGAAATATAAAAGCTACTTCTCTCTGTCTATACAAAATTAATCTCGTAGAACACCTAGAAATTATATTTACATTAGAAACGTCTACATATGTGTAATTATGTAACTAGCGATCATATTCATATCACCACGTAAACCCATAGTCGGGCTAGCACTAAATACCGATTAGATATCACAAAAACATTGGAAAAATGAAAACATAGAATAGAGTTAATACAGTCTGAATACATAATAATTGTTGCATTGAAAACGATGAAAACGTAGTCTTATTTAATACAATTACAAAGTTAATGAATAGTTATAATTCTTCAAGTGATATAAATTATTCAGTCACACGTAAATGTTATCAGATTTATTTCAATAAACTTAATTATAAATCTAACCTACACTTTAAAGCTTTTCATGAACTTACTAAAAGGTAAGTAGGAATGTACATGTATGTACCTACGTAGTACGTTCGTGGGAGAGCCTTTTACGTAAATGCGACAACCAGGAGGATTTAGGTACGTACGAGACAAACGAATTTCTGCTCCCTTAGGGAATATTTTATTCGGGAACTACGTAATAGTCTCTCCAATTTTATACATTATCACCCGACAGCCTGCTCGTATAGAAAGAGTTCGTAATTGTTATTAGACCGTTCATTACACATTTCGCAGCGTATTTGAATGAGTGATTTAAGTGAGCCCGGTAACATTGTTATAATAACCGGCACGAGTCGTGAGCACAGATGAACAGTAGTGGGGGCAAGCTCGCGCATGTACATTTTCGGCTAAATAAAAATGACACGCGAGAGTCCAATAGACGACGAGTGTCGGCTGCCGAACCAATCGCATGCAGCTCGGCGCCCCCCGGCTTCTTCATTCCGCCAAAGAGACCTAAAAATTTACTACTGCGCAGGTATCAGTTTGTGCTCACGAGTCATGCCGGTTACTATAAACCTTAACCGATACTACGACTCATTGAATGTGAAATAAAGGGTCCAGAATAATAGGACGTAGTTTCGCAGAAAGGACTCAACCCACATTATGGTCAAAATTAAGTTGTCATATACAGGGTCATTGGTAAAAACCTTACAAAACATAAAGCTAAAAAAAAGCTAGCTTTAAAAGTTGTTGTTTATGATGTAAGTTATATAGTCCTGAGAAGGACTATATAACTTACATCATAAACAACAACTTTTGTTCTATGACTTTTAATAATTCATCAGATTTTAATTTATCTGAAATCTAAATTTAAATTCAACGCTCTAAATGTTACGAATTCTACGTAGTAGGGATGGGCCGAATATTCGTTTTATATTCGGTATTCGGCATATTCAGCAAGTTTACCGAATATTCGTATTCGGCTATATCGCCGAATGTTCGGCAGTGGTACTCAAAGTTTTTACTGTATTGAGCCGTGTATGATTTATCATGAGTTGAGTGTTAAATGTGTTATTTTTATTAGGTAAGTAATTTACAGTTTAGCTTTATGTTTTAAAACATAAAGCTACTTTATTTCCAATAACAGCAAATAAAAAAGATGGTTATTAAAAACAAAATGATGCAATAACAACATCTGGTACAGCGGGGGTAGCAGACGGGAGGGTCCGGCGCCAATCCGCGCGCTTTGCATGAACAAGCTCAGACCTGTATACTGTTCACGTAAGGGAATCAATTATGCCGAATATTCGGTTCGGTAAGTTTTACCGAACATTCGGCCGAATGTTCGTATTCGTTGAAACCTATGTTCGGCCCATCCCTACTACGTAGCAAAACAAACTGCAGTGTCTAGGGCACGGGAGGCGTAGGTAGGTACAACAAAATACAGGATTGAAACGTGTTAGATAGAACAACGAAATATTGAATGTTTGTTTTTTGGAAAATTTATTATGTTTTGTAAAAAGTCATAGGACAGTTGTTTATGATGTTAATAATACAGTCCTACAAGGTTGTTAGTATTTTACCAATAACCCTGTATACTAAAGAGGTCCTAACGTTTGGTTCTTCCACTCAACAAAAAAGATCCGTGACACTACAAAGATAAGGTTGATTTTTTAATGCCCATCACTAAAAAATCAACCTTATCTTTGTAGTGTCACGAATCGTTTTCCACCAACCCACGTGAAGGTGGGTACCTTCCATTAACCGTTAGGACCTCTTTGGTATATACAACAATTTTTTTTACCATAATGTTAGTCGAGTCCTTTCTGACTTCCCATTATCGAGCCGTTGCCATATGACCAGGCTGTTACTCTACACCCCTCTAACACAGTATTCAGATTTATATACAATCAATAATAATAATAATAATAAAATGGTGTAGCATAATCACTGGCATTAAGCTATTTTACGACAGCACAGGGCCTCAAGTCTGCTATTACAATAGTGTCAGAATGGTCTCGCCATTGTGAGTATTTGACAGTGTTTGTATAGCAAATCTGTCAAAAACTCACAATGAAGAGACCATTCTGACACTATTGTAATAGCAGACTTGAGGCCCTGATCATAAGTACAGCAACATCAGATAAAATTAAAACTAAGTATTGATGGCACCACCATCCACAATAGAATAGGTATAAATAAGAATCTTTACATAGAACTAGGGACGGCCACAACACTACGCATTCCTCGTACATTAAAAAAAATAAAAATCACTAGACATTTTAGATTTATTAAAGAGGGGTGAAGCGATAGCGATAGATAGCCCGCGGATTCAACTTACGATTTTTGAAATTTGCAGCTCTTTGTCTGGGTGTATGTTAATGAAAATAAATCTGCAATGGAATCAAGATTATGTAGAAATTTCATGTATTTTTTATGAGTTGATATTTCTTTTAAATCTACCTAATCTAATAATAAATTTCTGCGCAAAAACGGCTTGCGCGGCGTTTTGGTCAACAACATACAACCTGATACTGAATGACCTACAAGTTTCAAGAAACGTAAAAAAAATTGAATTTCTTTTGATTTTTTTTGATAAAGTTCAGGATACATTCGATAAGAACAAACTAGGGGTTATCTTCGTCACAGACACGGGACAAGTTTGGTAGAACAATTAAAACGAAAGTGAGCGCTGGGATTAAGGCGCCATCTCCACGGGCGAGAGAATCGCGGCGATATTCACGCTGGGCCTTCAAATAATCACCGCGATGATAACGCCGTGTGGAGATTGATTCATAGAGCGTCTATTGAATTTGATGGCACGGCGAGACTATCGCCGCGATTTTCTCGCCCGTGGAGATGGCGCCTTAGGCTTTGAGTTACAATTTCTCATTTAGCTCTTACACTAACAAGTTTTGAATGAACAGTTTTGGGTCTCGAGGAAGTCATTTTATACCTTGGTCTAAAAGGTTAACCTTTTGGCCGCCACAGTCATGTATAGATGACAAACCAAAATGCGCCCAGCACGCCTCGGTCACGACTACAAGACATACTTTTATACGTACGTTTTTTTTAATGTACGTACGTATTAGTTTTTTTATTTCCTTTGGCAATTATGTTCCTCCTGTTGACTCATCCTAATTTATATTAGTAGAACTTCTTTCTTTATCATTTATATTAAGATAAAATGACAAAAAATCTAAAGGTTGAATTGGTTCGTATCTTGGCGCCGAGGGCACGTTTTTACTTTTTTGACGTGGCGGTCAAAAGGTAAAGTCAGGAAAATTTGTTGTTAAGCAAATTAACCACTAAATTAAATTGTCCGTTTATTCAAATCACAACTGTAATATGACGTAGTTTAGTAGAAAAGAAGCGGTCCTAAGGTCCTAACGATTGGTTCTTAAACATAGCAATAAAGATCCGAGACACTTCAAAGATAAGGTTGATTTTTTAATGATGGGAACCAACCCACGTGAAGGTGGATAACTTCCGTCAACAGTTAGGTCCTCTTTATTATATACAACTCATTTTTGACCATAATATATGTGGGTCCTTTCTGCTAAACTCCATCTAATTCTTGGACAGATCTATGAAATACCTATAACACGGCAAATTGATGTGGTGTCAATTTGCTTTACAATTAATTTACCTGACTGTGTAAACCTTTATCGTTTTTACGGGCGAATGTTCGAGGAAATGGCTGCATGTAATACCGTTATAACGTAGTCGTAAATAATCTTAAACAATAGCATCTTTGTTAGACAAATTCCTAATGTTAATGAAAAAAACATAACAGAAGAAACTGGTTATAATGTCACAAAAGTTTTCTTGAAATTGTATAGATTTAACGTAACTTTGTAAGTATGAGATATTTGTATTAAATGGTAGTTATTCTTTACATGTCAACTACAGATTGTTCTCTCTGTTAACTGTTAGACGCCGAAGATAGCTAAACTTTTAGGTATATTATACTTAAAAACGTCTAGAAAGCTAATCATAATTATTATGATTAGCTTTCTAAGCCAAAAGATGACGCATTTACAAATAAACTCAAGGAAAATGCGTTTTGACGACAGTTTCTACAATTACTATTAACGCCGTCCATTAAAATTATTTATTTGGTAGTAGAATATTAAATCGTTTCATAGTTAAAAGAAAATGACGCGAACTTAACAACAGTTTCAATTTATTTTTTACTAAACTGTAAAGCCATAGACTTAGCGCACAACATCCCAAAATAAAAATAATAAAAAAAATCGTATTTTTGTTGAAATGCTGACAAAAATTAACCATTCAAATAACTCGTGGAACAAAAACCATAGTTATAGTCACAAACCATAATTAATAATGAAACGTACCTATACGTATCACTGGGAAAAGTAAAATTAAAATTTTTCACCTCACAATTATATAGCTCCCTTGTTTAATACTTCAGTACATAAGTCAGTTAAGTAAATAAAATATTAAGTTTTTTTTTTAATTTCAAGAGAAGCTGTATAATTTACAGTTTGTGATAAACAATATAGAATTTAGACATAATTAAAACAGCCTTTTCCATACTTCTGCATTCATTACAGCCATAAGCTCTTAAGGGGGAAGCGCTAAGATAGCCAGCGAAATTCAAATTTTCTTACAATTTTGCAATTTGCAGCTCATTGTCTGGGTATATGTTGATTAAAGTATAATTCGCGACCGTAAGAAATATGTATTTATAGAACTATAATCATTAGAATCAGTAATACAACTCCCTTAAGTGCCAACTAGTCGCGGGCTCAAACTCACTGGTTGGCGTGGCCAAAAAGCACGCTGTCTCACATCGTGTGGTTAGTGAAATGTACTATATTTCATAGTAAACCGCGCGCGTAAAAAATACGAAAAGTCCTTTGGAAGGTTGAGTTTTATGAAAAAACTGCTTGATAAATCAATTAGAAATAAAGTTTATTGAAATCTTCGATAATTGAGCTTTGTTAGAGCGGACTGTGTTTTGGAGATTTTACACTTCTTTTATTACTTATTTACGCCCAAAGTTCCGTTAAAATTAGCAAGAAAAACGAATCTTTGTTGGCTCATAACTTTTTAATGGCTTTTTATTTTAATATTCTGCTTCCGTACAGACAAAATTAATAATAAGACAAAACGATATCATTTTTAAATTTGGATGTACAATGTCAAACAGTGGAGTAATACCCCCCCGAAATTTCTATGAAAAAGTATCGACTAGTTTCATTTTAAGTTAGTATAATCCTAAAAGACAATTTCATGAAATAGCCATTCAATAGGGTTATAAGAAATTAGAGAGTTATATCAATGAATCATATTGAAATAAGAAGTCAGGAAACAAAAGGTGCCAAGTTACTTAAACCGTTCTTTTTCCAGATTTTATAAGGGATGTTTTTCCCATACATATAGGTTATAATATAATATTATTGTAAGTATCATAAGTGCAATAAGTCAAAATTAAGTGTCCGCACTAATAAACATTATTAGATAAAACTATTTGTTCTGTTCCCACAGACAAACCGTGACAACGGTTTTGCGGGGCATAGTTTTTATTTTAAGATTTCTGTAAGTTTGTTAATAAATACTTAATAAATAAATAATCAACATACAATCTGACACTGACCAGAAAATTGCAAAAAAGTAAGAACATTTTGAATCAAATTGAATTTCGTAGGCTACCTTAGCGTATCCCCCTTAACAAGCAACCAATTACGGTGGCTCATGATCTCAGTCTCAGTGAAGGCACTTGAACACTTGAAGCTAAATCAATAAGGAGTCGACCCGACAGATTGCGTTACTAACGTCTAGCAAAGCGATATAATCGTTAAGAGTATCGCCAATTAAAATGAGATCTGATACCTCGGGTGAACAAGACGACGAAGTTCGAAGCCGCAGGGAAGGTATCGCGGTGTTTGTAGTCCATTGCTCAGTGGTAGTGGGAAAGTTTGCCCGGCCTCCTCGGTGGTGCACTCTCGTACTCGTAGTAATTGGACTGCGGTCGGACTCCGCTCTCCCTCTCCCTACAGGAGCGCTGTGAGTGGTAGCCACCCGCGCCTGCCCGACGACTGTCGTGATAAAAACAATCATTAAAGACAAAACACAAATTGCTTTGTAATTACGAGATGTACAGGGTTATTTTCAAAATAATGGCGGGTTCTTAGATTTTTTATTATATCAGTTAACGATGAGTTTTAAGAAAAACCCAAGAAATAAAAATCTTGGTAATAAAAACTTAACAACCATTGTAGTTCTATATGTTCTTACGAATGACAAAATTACGTTATTGTATTTTGAAAATATTGGTTAGGTTAACCGCTTTAGTTTCAATCAGTTAGTGTTTTAAAAATAATCCTGTAGCTAATAAAATAAATTATTAAATTATATTATTATTATTATACCTAGCAGAATAAAATCTACTGAAAAATCGCTTAGCTATGAGAGAATTACCAATAAAATATGAATTAATTTACAAGTGGTAGGTAATGCTTTAATTGATGAATACAAATCCAAATGATTTCTAAAAACGCATAAATATTAAGTACTTATCGGCATGCTATAATATTAAATCATAAATTTTCCTGCAAAAAAATAAATAAGTACGAAATATTTTGTGTAACAGAATATTGAAATATTGATAGTAATACTTATAAATATTTCAACATTCTGTTAACTGAGTGCGTAACTTCACAACTTGAATAATGATTGCGCGATCTGTGCACTCAAAGATAATTTGATGCTGTGCAATATGATCATACGATTTTATATCCAAAAGCAATCTACACATAAATTAACAACATTATATTCAAAAAATCAATCTATACTGTGTTATATTTTACATACTTGTAGTAAGTTTTTACCGTGTATAAGAAGAACAATTGCGGATCAAAGGACCAAATATTTTTAGGACCACGACAGCACCACGAACCGAGAGGCATGTAGGTAAGTAGATAATACAGAGCTTTCTTCTTATAAGTTCACGGGAGCAAAATACAAAATCAAAGCAAACAAATAATTGTATACCCATTTTATCAAATTGGTATTATACAGGTAGGTACACAGGTAAGTAGATAATGTTTCTGTTATTGCATGCACACAAAGGAATTATTTTTAAAGTGGATATTTGTTTTTTGCGTTTGGTCTTGTGTGTCTTTAAATAGCTTTTAGCTACGAAAAGAGCAAAGAAATTTAAATTTGGCTCATTATTCAACTCCATGCTATCTCATCATAAATATATGCGTATAAATTAAACATTTAGGTAACTAAAGATGCTGCTAATTAACTTTAAAAAATACTTTGAGAATATTTATAAACAAAACTAACTGCTACCCGCGCTTATAACATCAGCTATCTGCCAGTGAAAGTCCCGTCAAAATCGGTCTAGCCGTTTTGGAGATAAGCCGGAGCAAACAGACAGAAAGACAAAAAAAAAAATCATTTATAAGTACCGTAAGTAGTAAAAAGCCATTATTTTGACACTTTGTATGTATAGATAAAATATTAAAAATCAAACGGGAAGTTACTAAGTGAACAACTTTAGCCAGTCATCTAGCAAAATACGCAAAATCTCAAATGCAATCCAAGGTTTTATGCTCACACGTCACTTAAAACAGATTTCTTAGAGGCCATTATGCGGATTTAAGAAGATGGAAGATTTTTAAACAATTGCAACAGGATGCAAAAACTACAAAGGTTTCCTTAGAACTTTGATACTTTCAAGAGTCAAGTAAAAGATTAAGATGTGAAAAATGTTTACTTGTATCTGGAAAAGGTAGGTATCTACAAATGTCTAGCTAGACGACTGAATGACGGCGCCATCACTTTAATTTGGTTACTAAACACAAAAAACCTTTTTGCACTTGCGCAATCGCTTTTTGCACATAAACTTTTTGTTAGCAGAGATGTCGTCATCCTCAGTCGAAAATGACGTGTGATATACACACGTCATTTCGACTGAGGATGACGTTAATGAGCCTTTCGGTTAACGAGCACAGTTCCAATCCAATTATAGAGGTAAGATATAACTGAGAATTATCTAAGAAACATAGTATTTATTGTGGATCGAGAGTAAAACAGTAGGAATGTAATGTGTTGTAAATGAGCATGCTACCTTCAATCAAGCCTAAAGCCACGTACAGACTACATGCAACAATATTTTCCATACATTTTATTAAAATGTATAGAAAATGTTGCTTAGCAAACGGTTGCCTTATATATTATGTTGCACATAATCTGTACTCGGCTTTACTAGTGATCTTACAAAGCACAAGCATCTTACCGACGCACACAGGCGAAAAATCGATAAAAGCTGGCATAAACTAAAAAAATAAAAATGTCCTAAAAACTTTTCTAATTGTTGTATCTTAAGACTCAATGAACGGGCCTAATTACCTGCGCCTGCGCCGCCCGGCTATGAGTCACAGAACGGACGCCATCTTAGTCCAAAGTTTGACTTGTTAAGCGGCGGATGTGTTTTATGCAATTTTTGTAACATTTCAATCTAAAATATTATAAGTTATAGTGAAATTATTAGTGTTTCAACAATGGATGTCCTTCCAGGAGGTAATAATTGTTTATTTTTATAGTGATCCAATTGTATAAGTAAAATCTTTCATTTGTTATGATTGTTTTACGAAATCAGTATATTTTTTTTCAAACAGAGATTTCTCATAGAGTAAAAGTTTAATTTCCTGCCATTTCATTCCTTAAAATAACCTTCACTGCACTCTTTATTTACTGTTTAATGAATAAAAGTAACTTTTAAAGGCGACCAATTTAGACGCTTTAACAAAATATGCGTTTGAATGAGAATTCATATTGAGTCTCCTGTGTAACTCAACTAAGTATTAACTACACGTCTCGGCTCAGCACGGGTTTGTCTTTGTAGTTAGACATAGAGTGTAAAAGACTTTTTTTTAGATTTAATAGTAAGGAATAATTATTCAATACATCACTTCCATGTAACTAGAACGATTTTAATAATGCACGTCTAGTAAGGGTTCCAGTGGGGATTTTGTTTCATCTGGGTCGAGAGGCAGCGTGATACCTGAGTGAATTTATACAAAAGATATATAAAATGTATACTAAAATCTTCCTAATGAACTAGCCTACCTATTAGTGAAAACTACTTTTTTTTAATTTTACTTCTTCTTTCTAGGATCCAACAATGAAGAAATTTGTATTAACAGAATAACTCTTGTGAGTTACTACCGAGAGTGTCGGTCTAAGAGTGATGTTGATCGAATGCATTATTTGTGTAACAAAGTTGCAAATGCCCTAAGAGTGCCGGAATTGTCAAGCGACATAAAAAGTGTCTTAAGCAAACTGGTTTACACATACAAACAAAAGCTAGAAACGTCACATAAAAACTTTGAGCGATGTAAAAACTCTAATAAAAATTGGTTTGAAACGTATATTACATTTCCTGTACCAAGCAGAGGACAAAAAAGAAGTAGTGGTTCGGGTGGTCGTCCTGTTAAAGACTTTGAAGACTGTTCTGAACGTACGAAACGCAAAAAGACCGAAGACGTTAGGAAGAATTTAACACCTGCTGAATTAGCTTTTGCTGCACAAGTGGAATACCGCGCAGCAGGAGAAGTTAATAAATCTAAATTGATAAAAAATATATCTGCAGGTACAACTTTAAAATCAGTTGATGAACCACATGCACGCTATACGCCAGATAAAGCGTTGTCTTTAGTTATTGAAAGCCACCTAACAAAACACCAATACAATGTATTGCGTAAGTCTGCATTAGAGTTAAATTGCAATCTTTACCCTAATTACGAGTCTGTAACAGAAGCTAAAAAGAAGTGTTACCCCGAGGGTATTATGTGTACTGAAATAAAAGCTGAAGTATCTCTCCAAAATCTTTTAAACCACACTGCTGAAAGACTTTTGCTTTCTCTAAAAGAAGGGATTTTACATTTGCGTCCCAATCAGAAGCAAGACCTATGCCTTATTTCAAAGTGGGGGTGTGACGGATCTGGAAGCCATTCCCAATACAAACAAAAGTTTCAAGATCAAGAATCATCGGACGAGCACATGATGGTTACGGCAATAGTGCCAATACGTGTAATAACGACGAATAATGTACTTGTCTGGCAAAATCCCCGGCCTTCTTCACCACGATACTGCCGGCCTTTGAGGCTTCAGATGGCTCCTGAAACATCTGAACTCTCAAGACAAGAAGCTGCAAATTTACAAATAGAGAGAGCAGATCTTTTGCCAGCAAAAAATGAGGAATGGTGCATTAAACACGACCTAAAATTAACAATGGTAGACGGAAAAATGATAAACGCTCTAACTGACACCAGCTCAGCGATGCGTTGTTACCTTTGTGGAGCCACAAGCAAGGATTTTAACAAAATAAACTTTTGTTTAAAAAAAACAGTGAAGACCGAAAATTTAGAATATGGCATTTCTTCCCTCCATGCCTGGATAAGATTAGCTGAATGCGTGTTACATCTGGCATATAAATTAAAACTTGCCAAGTGGCAAGCAAGAGGCGAAAGAGATAAAGAGATCGTTGCTTCAGAAAAGAAACGAATTCAAAAAGAATTCTTAGAAAAACTTGGACTACATGTGGACAAACCAAGACAGGGAGGAGGGACGTCAACAGACGGCAATACAGCACGCATAATGTTCCAGCACGCAGAAGAAGTATCTCAAATCACTGGCATCAACTTAAATATTATTAATCGATTGCATACAATATTAAAACTTTTATCGTGTGGTTATAGAATACGCACAAAAAAATTTAAACACTTTTGCCTTCAAACCGCGTCCGCATTTGTCATGAACTATCCTTGGTTTAACATGCCAACTACGTTGCACAAAATATTGGTCCACGGTCATCAAATTATTGAAAATATGGGTATTGCTATAGGGCTTCTAAGTGAAGATGCACAAGAAAGTCGCAACAAGGACATTAGAAAGTACAGAGAGCAATTCTCAAGAAAATTTTCAAGGGAAATGACTATGGAAGACACATACCACAGACTCATGGTATCTTCAGACCCTTATATAACCGGATTAAGGACATTAATCTCAAAAAAAAAATCGTCTTTCTCTCCTTTAGACCTAAGTCTAATAGATGAAAATTTTGTATAAAACAATATTCTCTTAATATACTTTATGTTCTCACAACGATGTTTTATTTAATACATATCCCGTTATAATTACAATCTGTTACTCTTGAACATGTTATTTCTCAGTTAAACTACTTAAATTAGGATTTATTCATGAAAATATTAACAAACCCAGCAAATTAAATGAATATTAGGTTTATGCCGACTTTTATCGATATTTCGCCTCTGTGCGACGCCCAGGTATTACCAGAGGAAGAGGAAAACATCACAACTTTAATTATTACTGTCATGTCCACTGCTATTAACGTTTATCTAATTACTAGGTATAACGAAGGAGACTTGTCGTATTATTTAATTGTGCGCTGCTTATTATGATGGAAACCGTAATTTTATTTTTAATACACCTATTTACGAGTTCTTGGAATAAGGTTTTATGTCCAATTAGCAGGTCAGTATGTAATGCAACTGTTAAATGTCGGTTTAATCGTTTTGTACTTTATAGTGTAACTGATGAAGTTATGATGCTGGAGTTGTCAGGGGCGCAGCATCCATCCTTCGAAACAACCACTATTCTTACACCTGTGTGTGTATCAGATTCCATTACAGATATTTAATACCAGTTTAAAACATCATATGATTAAAAAACATTACAAAAATGGCTAAATTTTTTGATTAAAGAAAGAATTCCGACCATATCTGACGTTTAATTTAGAAAAGCCGAGGAATGACTAAAATTTTTGGGTTAGTTAATTTTGATGTTATCTAGAGTTTATGACAACTAAACAATTTTTTGTTCGGTCTAATAAAAATTATAGCTTCGCCACTGCTAGTTGCTAATCAATTATATGGTTGAGTTATAAAATGTTTCCATATACTTATATTTTATTACAGACCGAGTTAATTGATGTTTTGTTATAACTTTAGCTAGGTAAGTA
Source organism: Dryobota labecula (assembly GCA_947523025.1). Lineage (NCBI taxonomy): Eukaryota > Metazoa > Arthropoda > Insecta > Lepidoptera > Noctuidae > Dryobota > Dryobota labecula. Next base: position 11,145,822 of record OX383292.1, read on the forward strand.
TATGAACGTAGCACGTTTCTACAGTAGCAGGTTCAAGGAATCGCTATTCAATGAGATATTTGTATTTATAAATATCTCGAACCTTTTAAAGCTCAATTTACTTTGGGACAAATGAAAATTGGACTTTAAAAGGTTCTTATCGCTTTGTTCTTTAAAAGTAAGTTAAGTTACTTGATTAAACTTAATTAGGCGTCATAGAAACTAAGTAATTGCGTCATTACTTTTTGTATCTTAAAAACTCTTTTGAAAACCCCTATTAATGGTAGATCTGGTATTGTATTCTACTTCTGAATAGTATTGTCAATGATATTCACCTCTCGTCCTCGGCCTTGGCTCTCTGCGCGCTGACCTGTCGCCTCATCTGTCCTATCTGCACCTCGCTCAACTTCTCGCGACGCGCGCTGTAATATTATGAGCGATTTAGCTAAGGTGGGAGCGTCAGGGTAGACCGCGAAATTCAAATTAACTTACGTTTTTTTGCAATTTGCAACTATCAGGTTGTATGTTGATCTAAATATGGATCGCGACCGTAACAATTATATATTTACAGAATTATATTCATTAGAATCAGTATAATAATAATAATAATACTTTATTTGCCAAAACGTAGGTGTACACACGGCTACAAATCCAGCTATAATTTCCAGTATAAGCTGATCTCGCATTGTATAAGATTTTCGTACAGTGAGAAGTCAGCTTGTACTGGAAAGGTATAGCTTGATTTGTAGCCATTACATTTGTGTGCAAATTCAACTTCTTAAGTTCGTATATCTGATTGAATGACTATTTTATGAAATCATGACTTTTAGGACCTGATTTTAATGATTATTTTTCTGTAAATACATATTTGTTTCGGTCGCGTATCATACTTTAATTAACATACACCCAGACAATGAGCTGCAAATTGCAAAAATCATAGGAAAATTTGAATTTCGCGGGCTACCTTAGTGTTTTCCCCTTAAGGAATTTATTTTTGGTCCTTCGGTACTCACCGTAGGACTGAAGGTAAAAAAAATAAAACTTTTTCATGAAAATAAAAGGTTTTCAAACTAGTCAAGCGCTTCAATAAAGACAAGTCAAGGTATACGGTGTAAAATAGCTACTTAAAGTTACATGCATTATCTGCCTTTCCAGCTATATTGGGGTCGGCTTCCGGTCTAACCGGATGCAGCTGAATACCAGTATTTTACATGGAGCTACTGCCTAACTGACCTCCACAACCCAGTTATAATAACCGGCTCGAAACGTGAGCACAGATGGGCAGTAGTGGGAGCAAGCTCGCGCATGTACTATCGAGGAAAACTATAACTATGCAATTTGAAAACAAAATCCAGTGAACACGATGACCACATCTGTTAACGCCCCGTTTTGCGACGACCAATGAAACATTAATATTTTTGTCGTTCTGATTTTTTGGTGTCCGTGTTTTTTGAAGGCTCTGTTACAATGATTAGTTGATCACAGATGTCTGACCTTTTTTCGACCACTAGGAATAGAACAAAAGAAACAAGATGAGAAAGTTTTTAATTTTAATGTTTTTATAGTTTACATTTTGTTTCAACCAATTTCTCGGTCAGTTGCAAATTTGTTGTTGGTAATTAGGTGCATTCCTTGAAAAGGGGTTATGACTAGAACTAATTTAAAACAAACCAATATGATATATGTTATCAAGTTTTGCGCTTTTAAAGTTTTATGGAAATATTCCGCCTGTCACCCAAATACTGCAGCTAATTGTGAGAAATCTACTCAACTGAGATGCTAATTTTATACTTTTCTGATAGCATAGAAAACCCATTCATCAAAATAAAACCTTGCCCCAAGCGTGCTCGAACTACGACCGAAGGAACGTTCCCATTGCTATTTAATTACCAATGAAAAAACACACCTTTTTTTCATTTACAAAAATTTCTATAGCGGCCGAGCGCTGCCAGCAAAAATTGTCCTTACGGTGCTTAGTTATGCTTTTCTTCGATAGTACAATTTCGGCTATATAAAAATGACACGCGAGAGTCCAATAGACGACGAGTATCGACTGACGAACAAATCGCATGCAGCTCGGCGCCCCCCGGCTTCTTCATTCCGCCAAAGAGACCTAAAAATTGACTACTGCGCAAGTGCCAGTTTGTGCTCACGACTCATGCCGGTTACCTGGGTAACACGATACCCCTTGGTAATAATGGTTGTCAGACTTTCGGGCTTCAGACGACCCGTAACAACTGTCAAAGGTCTACAAATGACATCATAATGGTCCTAAGAGCTTGTGCGACACTTGTTTTTACAGAGTTCGATTGGTAATATTAAAAGTCGAAATTGGAACTGTGCCAGAGAAATCGAAGTGAGCTCGCTTTTTTTGAACACTTATAATCTTAATCTTTGATGGACTGCGTCGCTTACACCCCGCTGCCTGCCACCGATGAACACGTTAGCTTTTCATGTATTTTGTTTGGTCCTTGGCACGCGGTGATATCGAATACGGCGAAACTGAGATACCTTTAATTTATTTATTTTTCTCCTTTTTTGTTATAAGCATTTAGAGCCTTTTCAGATCACAGCGGGGTAATTCCGTAACACACTATCAGTAACAATGGGCAATATTACATATTATGTGCTTAAAATTATCACAAGCAGAAACAATACGGTTTTTCTTTTATTTTTTCTTTATTTGAGAGTCAATCTAAAATGTATTTTTGGCATAAAAATTTATGTAATGGAAATGGGAGAAGGCGCTGATTCCTGACATACAGGTTTTTACATAGTTTGGGATTCAGAGGCTTCACATAACTCTGTAACTCATATTATGTCAATAAAGATTATTATTATACAATTTAAAGGCTTAATTAATATTTATGAGAAATGTTTACTTCAAGAGTCAATTAATTTAAAATAATGATTCGACATTGTTAGTTGCAAAAAAAAAAAAAAAACAGTAGGAACGATATTGGTGCCTTGAATTATTTAAAAACCGACGAAATACAGGCGGTTTGGATATTTTACAAATAATCAACCGACCCATAAGTAAATTTAAAATGTTGTTACAAGTTGTATCAAAATATTACACATTGTATAACTTGCGCACTGTAATGCTCGATTCTCTTCCCCCACTAATGTAATATTACAAACCGTAACATTACATATTGTGCACTGTAATGCTCGGTTCTCTTTCCTCACTGATGTAATGCTCGGCTCTGTAACGTTACATTACAGGCGAACGCTCCAAGGGAGGGAGCACCTTTAAAATAATTTGTACTCACTTTAAATTCTGTTGTATTTCTTCATAGTTGACATAGTGCCCGGTGGGTCCCCACGCGCTGTCCATTCCCTGCTACACAACAAATACAAGTTCTCTATACAAATCTACTAGATATTTATTACGTACGCATCATTAATATTCATATTTATTGTAGCAAATTTTCCGTAATAACTATAAAAAGTTCTATTAATTGAATCTGATGATGAAGTTATTAAATATCATGATATCAGTAGCGACTGAGATTCTAGACGATATTAATTGCAGTGGAAATAAAACACAATTCCAATGAACTTAGGAAAATTCCATTTTAATTTATGTTTTTGCATTCCAATGTTATTATTTGAGATTTCTAAGAGACTTCGCATGATGGCCTTCGGCTTAGTCATGGGGATAACCCAGTTTTTTCCACACCTGATACCTTTAGAGATAGGTACCTGTTTTTGTCCGCGGAACGCAGTAAACAAAATAGTAATGTGTACAATACGTGCCATGAAAGATGAGACTTGACCGCGCCTTCCGCGCCCTTTCCATCGCCCCGATGACGACCGATCCCGTCCCGCGCACAGACCTCATACCGCTAAAGAGACCTAAAATCGTGTACTGCGCAAGTCAAATCACGTGGTGTGTCAAGTCTCATCTTTCGTGGCACGCATTGTACAAAGGAACAAAACACACTCATCATTTTGTTGTTGTGCAAATGTGAATGTCTCTTGCTCATCATCTGCCTAGTCTTCCACAATGTTAGGTTGGCTTCCAATCTAACCAGTTATAGCTGAATACCAGTATTTTACATGGAGCGACTTCCTATATGTTCTGCGAGCAAACCTACCCATTGCCACTTAAGTTTGGCAATTCTTCGAGCTATGTCAGCTACCTTTGGTTCTCCTGTGGATCTCTTCATTTTTGAATCGATCACGTAGGGAATCTCTAAGCATAGCCCTCTACTTTAAGTGACTTTTAGCCTTTTAATAAGGCCCATTGTGAGCATCCACGTTTTAGTGCCATAGGTCATCACTGGCAACACGCACTGGTCAAAGACTTGAGACACTGCGATATGTGGGACGAGAAGACTTTGAGCCGTTGACGTTGGGGCCGAAAGCTTCTGGAGTGACGACCGCGTACCGGAAGATGTAGCGTTGGAAGGCCTCCCATAAGGTGGACCGATGACCTTGTGCAGGGCACAGGAATTCGCTGGATGCGGGAAGCACAGAACCGGTCGAAGTGGCAGTGCTTGGGCGAGGCCTATGTCAAGCAGTGGACGTCTTTCAGCTAGAATGATGAAGATGATGCCTATCTGACCTCCACAACGCATGCAATAACTGGGTAATATCATACCCCTTGGTAAGACTGGTTGTCAGACTTTCGGGCTTCTGACGACTCGTAACGACTGTCAAAGATACCCCAATAACAGCCCAGACCAACGGCTTAACGTGCTTTTCAAGGCACGAAGGAGTCTCGGTATGTAAAGATGGTCAACCATCCACGGACCAACCCCGGCAAGTGTAGCTTAACCTGATGGATCGACCTGTGCGGGTTTTATAACTTAGCTATGAGCTCCTCCTCCTTGAATGTCTCTAGCTGTCAATATTATAGAAAAACGAAACCTTGTATCCTAGGACCAAAAGTCTGCTGGAGATTATGTGAACAAATTGATGCTTAAACCCGACGTCGTCGCGACGACACGTTCGATAAACTCTGGCTAAATTAAGCTGAATCAAGAATGATTGTTACTATTGAAATTGACATTAAAATGTTTGAAGTTGTAACGCAAACTGAGCCTTATGTGTAGGCTTCAAAGTTACTTTTTCTAAAAACACTTAATTGTTAACATTTTTGGAAGATAGTTACCGGATGTTGCTGGTGCGGCGGGGCGCGGTAGGGCGGCGCGCGACGCTCGGACTTGTGCGTGCGCTCGCCGCCGCTACCGCTGCTGCCTTGCCGCGCGTGCGACGCAGAGGATCTGATGGGACACGAACTTATATTGTTTTTTTTTTATTGGTGCTTGGTCCTATAGTGCTATTCTGCCAAAATCTCACCGTGAATACTTAGGTGAAGTGAACTGTCATTCCACCTGTAGTGCAATTCTGTTAACATCTTACCGTGAATACTTAGGTGAAGTGAGCTGTCATTCCACCTGTAGTGCAATTCTGTTAACACCTTACCGTAAAAACTTAGGTGAAGTGAGCTGTTATTCCACCGGCTGGTCTATTCTGTAAATCTCACCGTGAAAACTTAGGTTAAGTGAGTAATAGTGTCAATCAATACTAACATAGTTTTTAAGTCGTTGTTAGTAATACTTTATGGATTGTATGAATCTAATTTTATGTGTGACCCGCTATAAATGAAATATATACAATAATACTGTCCATGCCTAGCATCAGGTGGAATGACAGCTCACTTCACGTAGGTTTTCACGGTAAGATATTTACAGATTAGATCGGCTGCTCTTGACCTCGAACACGCTTGATATAAAATGATGGATGAGCACCGTAATTGCTTAAACCTATTAATCTCAATCTGAAAGATTTTGAAGGATATTGCCATTGCTTCATATGTTTGACAAAGGATGATGCTCATTTTAGTACCCTCCTCCAATAGCCATAATGTAATACTATTTTTAAACTGAATAGAAGTTACTATGGCGCCTAATTCCAAATCCTTGTACGTTCAGAGATATACTGTACCAAACATGTCAGTACCGTGTGGTGGCGGTCGTAAAAAATAGCACCACGCCGTTTCCTCTCGTGGGTATCGTAAAAGGCGACTAAGGGACTTACTAGAGAATGGGCAGCAGCGTTGTCTATGCATTTTTTAACACCATACTGCGATCGCTGCCCGCATGCCAAGCGTGGCGATTATGGCTAAACCCCCCAATTGGGGGAGACCTATGTCCAGCAGTGGACGACTTTCGGCTGAAATGATGATATCATGATGAAACATGTCAGTTTTAGCAATACTCAAATAAGGTTACTTTTTTAAATCTTACGCTTTTCTTTTATTAGTAGCAATTTAGCAAAGTCATAAAAAATCGTGGATAAGATGATCGATCAGTACTTACGAAAAGGGGAGTTTTTTTTTTAACTTTTGTGACTTTTCTAGTGCTCTAACCTAAGTTTGTCCAAAAAATCTTTGAATTATTATACGAAACTGCAACTTTTGGCATCATAAAAATAAAATGAAAGAATTAACGATTTTCTAGCCGACTACCATTTTCCAAAATCTGTGATTGTAGTTAGTAATCCATACTAATGTTATGAATGTGAAAGTAACTCTGTCTGTCTGTCTGTCTATCTGTCCGTCTGTCTGTCCGTCTGTCTGTCTGTCTGTCTGTCTGTCTGTATGTTACGTTTTCACGCCTAAACCGCTAAACCGATCATCATGAAATTTGGCAGAGATATAGCCTGGGATATGGAGAAGGACATAGGCTACTTATTTACGCGATAACCGACATCCACGCGGGCGGAGCCGCGGGCAAAAGCTAGTTACTCAATAAGTTAAGGACAGTCTCCTAAGAACGTTTTTATGTAAATACAACGGTTAATTTAGCTTTCCTTACCGCCACATCTCAACTTCCACCCTGTTTTACTCTGATCGGACAAGGAATCAAGACAAAGGTCATTGGAATTCTTGTACTAAATACCTTGTACATTTCTAATAATATATTATTATGTATTCCTATTTATTTATTTCTATATTCACAAGGCAACTACAACAGGTAACAATCACAGTATATCAGTAGGATTACATTATTATAAGTTTCGACCTGATTATCACCCAAAGCGTAATCGCAGAACACGCCTAGCAACCACAATAATAACGATGAAAACTAGAGTAAAAAGTTTAGTTCACAAAATAGCTCATACCTAATAGTTTAGGTCTGTGCGTCTGCTCTCCGACACACTTCAAACTTATGTAGGCAAGGAATGTGTAGGAGACCACACAAGTCTCATAAAACACATAATTGACAAAAAGTTACGTTATTTTTAAGAAAACAATATTTACAGGGTACCAAAATTAAAAGGAAAGAGTACATACGTGTCTTTTGAAAGCAGTGGCACGAGAATCGAAGATGTCAATTGTCTTTTGAAACATTGTAAAGTCGACACATTCTAACGATAGGGTTGTAATATGAAGTGTTATTTGTAAAGACCAGAAGTGCAAATTGGAGCGAGTACTAGCTTTCATACATTTCGTGGCATCATCCTTTGTCTGCACAAAAACGTAAGTAACGCAATGAATGTTGTTGAACTGTCAAAATGAAACCCATTGCTACTGTAAGTGTTACCTACACAATTACCCTGCAGGTCTATGATGGAACGAGCGTGCCCAGAAGATGCCTGGAGCCTTACTCCCGACAGCATCGAGTTCTGAATCAATCGAACTGGCTTCGAATTCAATGCCGATCCATACTCTTGAATCCGACACTAGCGCACGATCTTGCGGTCGTTCGAAGCGAAACTAACTTAGATCGAAAAGATCGTGAGGATCGAAAAGTTCGTACTCCGCACGCCATCTGACAGATAGATATCGAGTGGTTGGATCAAAACTAAACGTCAAATTACACGTTAACAAAGAAGCTACTATATTCAGATCGAGTGAGATAACTACCTAAAAGACATAGAGCACTTGACGATGACGTGATCCGCCGGATACGCATAAAACGTCGCTGATAATACTCGAACCTATGTCGATCTTGGTTTACGATTCGAATTGGTTCGGGAGTAAGATTTTAAATCGAGTATGGATCGAAACGAGTTCGAATCGGAAACAAAATCAAACTCGAATCGTTTTCGGGAGTAAGGCCCCTATTCATTCGTGCTTTGAATGCAGACGGGTTATATGTAGAAGGGAACACAGACGCTGGCAGAGAGTTAATTACTTAACTTGTTAACTTTACAGCTGTATCTACCTTCTCAAACATGGAAAGGTTATACCCTCGTATGTTGATAACAGACGAATCGAGTCGAGTGGATATAAAAAAGTAATATCATGAGAAAAAATATAACCGATGTGAACTGAGTGAAAATTTTACTAGGACACACCAGAATTAAAAACAAATGAGGAAGTGATTTAGGATAACGTCAATAAGTAGAACCAACACTTAATCACAAACAATATCACTTTAAGTTTAAATGAATGATATTGACTTGAAATTTATTATTAAGGCCCAGATATATGCCAGTGTTGTGTATGTGATGTATTTTTGAACAAATAAATTATTATTATTATTGTTTTGATATTTATTTTATATTCTCGGCTAGCCGGGAGCGCTGATAACACGGGCCTAAGCCAAGTGATTATCGGCTGGATTAAGATCAGCGGTCACGTGCACAAGATGTTAGCATATTTGGGTTTGGATGTGGGTTTTCTGATTCACATTGCAGAAACTTTCTCACGAGTCTGCATGTGTTTAGTATCGCTGCCTTCTGCAGCAGATGGTAGGTATGTGGAGATAAGGGAGTTAAGGGACTGGTGAAGTTGTGTTGGTATTACTCCTGTGTGACCTTGAGTGGTTAGTTTGCGTGTCTCTACTGAGCTCACGCAACGCGTCGTACGTCCAGCCAGTAATAGGACTCGCCCATACAGGAGCGCTGTCCCCAAATAAGACGTATTATTAATTTATTATACATAAAACAAATGGTATTTTAATAAGACACGTATACTTAAAGATCAATAATTAACTAATCTTTAAAAAGGTCAAGGTTTCTGAAAAATACGCTTGATAGATTTTGCGTGATTCTCAGTTTTATATTCGCGTTAGACATAACTTTACAAATTAATTTCAATATGGAAATTTCAATATAAACATAATCTAAAATATTCATATATTAAGGTATTAACACTACTCGTTTAGACGTGATCTTCAGTATAAAGTCATTAAAAGTCGGTTATTGGTGCCGATTCCCTTTTTCACAAACTAAACTAAATTTAAGTTCAGTGCATCTTTTTCTTTCTATTTCATTAAGAAAAGGACAGAAGATAAATTTTAGTTTAATCCTGTCAAATTAATCAGCGCCTGTCACTACTCCATACAAGTTTAGACGTGATTAAAAACTCGCCAACCAAAATTACGTCAATTTACGTCAAGCGCTATTAATTTGACAGGACTAAACTAAAATTATCTTCTGTCCTTTTCTGTTTTGAAGTTTTTGTAATGAAAAAAAAAAATGAAAAAGATGCACTGAACTTAAATTTAGTTTAGTTTGTGAACAAGGGAATTGGTACCATTGTCGCCTTAACAATCATAACTACTCATATTTGTACGTCACAGTACTGACATGTCCGAACCTGTATCTATTATTTATTTTATTTATCCTGCATGCACGTTTTTATGTTTGTACGTTTTTGTTTGAGCAAATAAATATGTCTTATCTTAATAAGATAAAATCCACGTTTTTATTTAAATATCATTGCTTCAAACCCGTTTATTGTTTAAAAAAATCTCAATGACATTCTTCATCATCATTATCAATTCGCATTCTGTTTGAGCCAAATTAAACCCTATTCTAATACAAACGAGATCAGAAGTTAAACATACCTCTGCTGTGACTTTGACTGGGATGGATTGGGTTCTTCTTCTTTCTCGCTCTCATCGATCCTGTTGTGTCGCTCTAACGCTTCTCTTGACAGCGACTTCTCCGATGCCCGACCCGGCTGTGATCTTCCATATACTTCTGTTTCTGTTTTCTTGTGAGGCTTGCCTATCCTGTATGATGGATGAAATATTAACACATTTTAGGGTTATTTATTTATTTATTTAGGATCGCCAACAAAAGATGTACACAATACATGATACATAAATAAAGGGCAACATCAGGTATTAAGCAGGTGTACTCCTTCACTTAGGAGACATCAAAGTAAGTGTAATCCTGCAGTTTCGTATTGAAAATGATCCAAGATGTGTATCTTGGATCATTCTCAATACTAAACTGCAAAAGATTTTATTCAAATTAGGCTGCAAAATCAATATTTTTGAAGGTCAAACATTCCCTTCATTACTTTCTAGTGATTAGGCTGGGAAGAAGTAACGCAACAAACTTCTTAACAAAATTCTTCTTCTTTATATATCCAAGTTAATTCTTAACAGAATTAACTTGGATTTTTTATTCAATTAATTCTTCAAAGTTTTGATACTCGGTATGTTCATTAAGTGGTTTTATAACCAACTAGCTTTTTCCCACGGCGACGCCCGAGTGGATGTCGGTTATCGCGTAAAAAAGTAGCCTATGTCTTTCTCCATATCCCAGGACCAAAAACAAACCTTCAAGACTTCGTTTTTCTATCTAACACATTTCAATTCTGTATATTATAGTACCTACCTACGCCTCCCGTGCACTTTTGCACTAGACACAGCAGTTTGTTTTGCTACGCGTAAAGTTCGTAACATTTAGAGCGTTGAATTTATAGTATATTGTGATACAAGGGTGGAAAGTAGGTTATTGCAAACGAGCTCTCATTAACAAGCCCGAGCCGAAGCAGAGGGTTTTTAATGACACGAGTTTATATAATTGAAAAATAATTCATATGCCAGTTGATTTTTTGATTATGGTCTCATTAGTTACCTTAGAGTTATGGGATATCAAAAAAAAAATACAAATTAAAGGAAAAGAGGTAATTAATTGGTGTTGGATTCGGCACTGAAACGTATAGCATGGTTGGGAATAGCTATAGCATAGGAAGGGTCCTATACAAAGAGAAAAGCATAATAACCGGCACGAGTCGTGAGCACAGATGGGCAGTATAGTGGGGCAAGCTCGCGCATATACACTTTCGGCTAAATAAAAATGACACGCGAGAGTCCAATAGACGACGAGTATCGGCTGACGAACCGATCGCATGCAGCTCGGTGCCCCCCGGCTTCTTCATTCCGCCAAAGAGACCTAAAAATTTACTACTGTCAGCTTGTGCTCACGACTCATGCCGGTTACTATACAATAAAGGGTTACCTGAAAATAGTTGATAAAGACTTGAGTAGAGACGGCTTCTTGTGTGAGAGAGATGACTGTTGTGGAGATCCTCGTATCATGTCGGGCCCATTGTTGTCGTCCGTCAGCCAGTGTTTTAATGCTGCAATAATAACCAAAATTAGGAATAATCCACTAGTATTTAAGAAGCTTCCACCATATGACATTTGATAAGTCATTTTCTTTACAACAGTGTATCATTGCGTATACTTTTTTAAACGTATGAGCGATTAAATTCCACGTCTATACAAATAAATAAAATTGAAGTGTTTCGTAATGTCAAAATAACAGCATTTTACTAAAATCCTCATCATTCATCATCATTTCAGCCGAAAGACGTCCACTGCTGGACATAGGCCTCACCCAATTGGGGCAGGCGGGTTGGCGATCACAGTATGGTGTTATAGTTGCATAGGGAACGCTGCTGCCCATTCTCTAGTAATTCCCTTTGTCGCCTTTTACACCCACGGGAAGAAATAGGGTGGTGCTTTTCTTTACGTCCGGCATCACACGGTAAAATCCTATGTAAATATAAGAAAATATCATTTATTTTTATTCATGTCTGTCTATCTATTTGTTCCGGCTAATCTCCGAAACGGCAGGCCCGATTTTGACGGGACTTTCACTGGATGAAAGAAGGAGTAACTACATAATAAGTTATAAGGAGTAACTACTACTTATATTTTAGAAAAAGCCATGCGGGCAATGCCGCGATCAGCAGCTAGTATTTCATAAAACTTATCGATTCGAAACATACAATTGTGGGTTGCAAACAAAAGCTGTCATGAAATATATTTCTTAGCCGCAATGACCAAAAAGTTCCCAAGGCCTGAAACATCTAGCAAAGCATTATCCTGAACAATTTGTAAACAAAGCATACTTTTTCAACCTACTTTTTACTAACTACAAAAATTATAATAAATTCCCACTAATTCATACAAAGAAGACTAGCCATTTAATTTTCAATCAATCATAATAATCATCGTGGGAGAGTTAGAACAAAAACGTTATGCACAATTTCAGTGTAATTGTAGTAAAAGTATTAAGGAAGTGGACTCACGTGGGTGTGCTCGCGCATAGATCGGTTCGTTCCGCGGATTTCTTTGCGTCTCCTGTATTGCGGTCTGTAGCGACTCCAGACTTGATGACTTTCTCATTCCTAATGATGGGCCCACTAGCATAGCTGCAATGACATAGATATGTTAGTATCTTTTGCTCAAAGAATTTGAAAAAGACGCTTAATTAATTGATGTCCCAGTATAGTGCCTTGGGGAACTCCACTATATAAAGAGACGATGATACCCTACTTGAACAATCTGTAAGTCTTTAAGACTCGCCGCTAACCTCTTTATTTAAAACTTTCCTATTTGTGGCACATGTATTATGTATTCCCTATTAGTATAAACAGCCACAGCGAGGCTGAGGAAGTCAAAAGCTTTATCAAAATCAAAAAATACCAGCGGAGTAATTGCGTAACACACTAACAGTAGCAATAGGTTTCATTTTGACAGTTCAACAACATTCATTGCGTTATTTACGTTGTTAAGCAAATAAATTTATTAATATATTTTTACAATTGATTAGCAATATCCTTCAAAATCATTCAGATTGTGATTGATAGTGTATTACGGAATTATATAGGGTACTGGAGATATTTGTTCATACTTACAATTAACAGCCTTAATCTCTTTGATCTTCTTGTACGTGCCAGTACTCTTGGCGTCTAGAGCGGCATGTCGTTTCTCGGACATGGACCTTCGTCCAACCGCATCGCGACTGAATCCGGCGCCGCTCTCACTGCCGGACTCGCCGCCACCGCCGCTGCCGCTACCCCTAGGTGGCCGAAAGATAGGGATTGAATTTAATCGAACCTCTAAAAATTCATATTTTGGTGTCCAAAAAATACTACTAAGTAACTGCGATCAAATTGCATCACCAGCCGCTGCTACAACACTGATCGTTTCGCTTGCTCAGCCCGCGCACGTTTTATTACAGTTCTAATCTAACCTGTTCGGTCGTGGTACTATTTATTATAAATGCGAAAGTGAGTTTTTTTTTTTTTGGGGAAAGCGTGAATCCGTATTTCACGCTAAAACGGTTGAATGGATTTTGATTAAATTTGGCACATGGGTAGACCAAAACCTAGATTAGGATATCGGCTACTTTTCATCCAGGATCGCGGACTAAGTCGCGGACAACAGCTAGTAAGAAAATAAAACAATAATCTAAATTGGATACACATAAAACTAAACGATGTACAAGAACTAATTAGGTTAGTTTAGGATAGAAATAGTTTAATATGCTATAGACGAGTTATAGTACCTAGTAGTCGTAATAGAAATACAATGGTGAAGGTTATGTCACTGTAACGGTCGTTATATGACGGCCCTCATGAAGATAACGGCACAAGTGTACCTTGCAGAATTAAAGGGTCATAATTGCCACGGTAGGCGGTTTTCATTGCGTCGTTATGTGACCCCAAGATTTAGGTTAGTGAAAATTATCTCGAAAACTTACCTCGTGGTACCATAATCCTCTTCAATAATCACATTATGATGCGCAGGCGGCGACCGTGGCATATGTACATGACCTAAATTCTGTCTATAGTGATGTCCATTTGTGACTGGAGCATCGGTTTGTGTCGCCATATAGTAGCTCTCATTTCTTAGTCCGGTCAGTCTATCTATGACAGGGTTCCATCCATCTAGCCTACTCCATTCAAAGCTATCTCTTTTTTTATCATGAGGTGGCGCATCTTTGTCTCTTTCTAAATACCCTTTACTGTCATCTGATTGGTTAGATACCCAACTATTATTGTTATTGATAGTAACTATGGAGGCGTGTTTCTTGCTGCTTCTTCCGTCATGGCTGTCAAAGCCCTCGTTTTGGTTAGCGTCGTATTTTTGGTTATAGTTGTCAACGGGTTTGTTTTCCTTGTCGCTACTCGCGTTGTATATCACTGTGTTGTAGTTTTGTGAGTTTTCGTTGGAGTTGGTTGTGTCGTTGCCGTTTGGTGGCGTGTCGTCTTTCCACCTTGCTAAGCTGTCCATACTATCTGTTGGGAAAAAAATATACTGTTATATAAGGATTAATGTTTTGCAAAGATTTGTGATTTGATTCAGCAGGCTAAATACGTCATCATTCATTTTAGCTGAATGACTTCCACTGCTGGACATAGGCCTCCCCCAAGCACCGCCACTTCGACCGGTTCTGTGCTTCTCGCATCCGTTCAAGGGCAAAATGTCCACTTCTCAAAATGTCCAGCGGTGTCAAATTGTCCAAATCCCAAAATGTCCAAATGTCAAAATGTCCAATTCCCAAAATGTCCAAAAGTGTCCAAAAGTGTCCAAAATGTGTAAACCGGCACGATTCGTGAGCACAGATCGGCAGTAGTGGGGGCAAGCTCGTGCATGTACACTTTCGGCTATATTTATTAGTTTTTACGAAAATTATTGATAGGTATTTTCACTAACTTAACTATAATTAAAATATTAGTAGTACTTGAAATTTTACTTTGGTACAGTAATATGGTAATAGTAACGGTGGAGTTTCTTGCCTATTCTTCTCCATGCGAAACTACCTTTTGAAAGGCGCAACTATAATGAATTTTATTTCCGTGTAAATTTCGACGTTCAAAAATGCCTTTTAAAATTACACGAAAGAGTACAGTAGCCTAATGACACGCGAGAGTCCAATAGACGACGAGTATCGACTGACGAACCAATCGCAAGCAGCTCGGCGCCCCCCGGCTTCTTCATTCCGCCAAAGAGACCCAAAAATTGACTTCTTAGTTTGTGCTCACGACTCATGCCGGTTACTGTACGTACCAGTCCGCCTCGCGATGGTGAGAGAGATGCTGCCCGAGCGTTGTGGGCGCGCGTGCAGGAGCGCGCGCCGCAACGTCTCCATCGCCTCCGCGTTGCTCTGCCCCACTAGCGACACGCCGTTCACGCTCAGTAGCTGGTCGTTTGTGTGTAACCTGTGGCCAAGCGAAAAAAAGTCAAAATCGACTTACGGCCCAGATATATGCCAATGACCTTGAGTGGTTAGCTTGCGTGTTCTGTACTGAGCTCACGCAACGCGTCGTACGTCCAGCCAGTAATAAGACTCGCCCATCCAGGAGCGCTGTCCCAAATAAGACGCATTATTCATTTATAAAACAAAAGGTATTTTAATAAAACACGTGCCTATACTAAAAGATCAATAATTAAATTATCTTTCAGATCTTTCAGAAAAATACGCTTGATAGGTTTTTGTTGAAATCAAGAGGCTATTTTGATCGAACACATTTATTACCACGACTTTTTCTCCAAGACAGAACAGTTTTAAAGTGACATATTCTAAAACAGTTTTACTCGAATCTTACACTGTCATGTAGGTATACGACCTCCATCACGCACCCTTAATCTATAGCATATGCATGCGCAAGATTACATTAAGTACCTACCTAACATATTACCTACATGTGCACGCACCCTTAAACTACTCAGTGTGCACACACCCTAAGTACACAGTATATGCAGCTAGAGCTATCTTCACTGATGTACAATCTATCTTTATTACTGAAGTCTGTTCATAACACAGCTCTATAACAAAAATTACTAAACACAAACAAAATAAAATTATCTATTACAAATCATAACAACTCAAAATAAAATCACATCAAAAACAATATTAGCTAACATCATTACATCATACATCGCTCGCCCCCTTAATAGATAATTTTTCTAAAAATTGCTTTAGTTTAGGGCCTGGTAAAGATTTTGTTAACATATCTGCTACCATTTCTTGCGAAGGCATATATTTTACCTCAACCGCCTCATTAACTATAGCTTCGCGAACGTAATGAAATCTAATATCGATGTGTTTAGTCCTGTTATGGTTCATCTTATTTTTTGCTATTTTATGTGCTGATTGGTTGTCATTGTAAATGACCACCGGTTTGATACAAGTCCCCTTTGTTAAACTTTTTAACAAATTTCTTAAATAAATAGCTTCTTTCGATGCTTGACTGAGGCCTATATATTCTGCCTCTGTGGAGGACAGCGCCACGCATCCTTGCTTACGACTTTCCCAAGATATTATATTATCTCCTAGTCTAAAAATTAAACCTGTACAAGATTTTCTATCATATGACCCACCCCAATCCGCGTCTACGTAGCCATTTAATTCTAGATTACCTGTTTTCTTAAAAGTTAGTCCAAAGTTCGACGTCCCCTTTAAATATCTAAGCACCCGTTTAGCACATTTAAAATGTAATTCATCGTAACATGAATTAAATTGTGACAAAACACTAATAGCGTGCGCGATATCAGGCCTAGTACTTTGAGCTAAATAATTAAGACAACCTATGAGAATCTGATATGGCAACTTACAACTAGAATCTGAAGCTTTCTCTAATTTGAGACCTACTTCCATTGGGGTAATGACTGATTTACAATCCGTCATATCAAAATCCTTCAAAACATTAAGAACGTACTGTTCTTGATCAAGATAAATCGTACTTTTGTCTCTCTTAAGTCTCATGCCTAACACGTGTCTAGCAGGACCTAAATCCTTAACTTTAAACCTTTTAAGCAAGCCATTTTTTAATTTCTGCTTCTCGGTTTCGTTATTTTTGGAATAAAATATAAAAATGTCATCGACATATATGACTACTACTATTCTATTTCCATCGCTAAACACCTTTTGATAAAGACAAGGTTCTATTTTCGATTGTACAAAACCTAAATTGTTCATCTCCTGATCTAGCTCATGGAACCAAACGTTTGACGATTGTTTGAGTCCATACAACGATCTTTGCAATTTACACACCTTTGCCTCTTGACCTTTAACAATCGCCCCCTTAGGCTGAAGCATGTAGATGTCTTCTTTTAGCTTGCCATACAGGAAAGCAGTTGTAACATCCCATTGATCAATGAGCCAATCATATTCTACAGCTAATGAGAATAGTAATCGTAAGGTTGAGCTTCTTACGACCGGAGAATACGTTTCATTGTAGTCTATTCCACGTACCTGCGTAAATCCTTTAGCTACTAGCCTGGCCTTATATTTCGACACTTTACCGTCACTGTCTCGTTTAATTTTGAAAACCCACTTACAATGTATTGGCTTTTTATCCCGTGGTAAATCTACCAGTGTCCATGTCTGATTCTCGTTTAATGATTTAATTTCATCATCCATAGCATTTTGCCATAAATCAGAATCAGGCCTTGCCAATGCTTCTTCAATTGTTATTGGATCGCCATCAGTTTGCGCGATAGCATTATAAATAACAAGCTTGCGCTCACGAAAATTGTATCTTCGTTCTGGTTCCGCTGTACTGCTCGAGGTAGCAACCGTTTCATCAGGCGTCGCAGCCACGTCGGTGTCAATACACTCCGCTTCATGAAACTCTTCTTCATCTTGTATATTATTACTAGACGCACCATTTTCTACCACAGGTTCTATCCGTTCCTCCTCTATATCAATAGGAACGACTGTGTTCTTCTTCATGTCAGTACCATCTCCAGGAAAAACATTTTCCAAGAATTTAACATTTCTTGAGAATGTTATCTGACCTGTTTTTGGGTTCATCAGTCGATAACCTTTAGTAGTTTCACTATAGCCGATGAAAATCATTTCTTCAGTCTTCATATCAAGCTTTTGCCGTTTCTGTTTAGGTTTCAATACATATGCTTGACAACCGAAAATTTTCAAATGACTCAAGTCTATTTTCTTATCTGACCAAAGTTCTTCAGGTACTTTATTCATGACAGCCTTAGTCGGGCTTCTATTTTTTAAATATACTACTGTACATACCGCTTCGGCCCAATACTTTTTACTAAGTTTGGCCTCACAAAGCAACGTTCTTGCTTTTTCTATGATAGTTCTGTTCGCCCTCTCAGCCACACCATTTTGCTCAGGCGTATAAGGAACCGTCTTCTGATGCTTTATACCAGCTGATCTTAAAATCTTATCGATGGCTTTGTTACAGAATTCTTTACCATTGTCAGATCTGAGACACTTAATCGACTTTCCTGTCTGCTTCTCCACTTCCGCTTTATATTCACGAAATTTATCGAGGGTTTGACTCTTATTTCTCAAGAAGTAAACATGCGTCTTACGCGTATAATCGTCGATAAACAACAACATATATCGTGATCCACTGAATGATGGTTCTTCCATTGGTCCGCATAAATCACTATGTACAATTTCCAAAACCTCTTTCGCTCGTGTACCTTGATTTTTGATAGAGCTCTTACAAGTTTTTCCATTTATGCACGGAACACATGGTTCAATTTTATCACTTGATTTAAAATTCAATCCAGTCACCATATTTTTCAATGAATTCATATAGTTTTGTCCCAAATGTGCTAATCTTCTATGCCAAATATTTGACAAAATTTCTTTTGACAAAGTCAAGTTGACAACACAATTTTCTTTTTCAATCAGCTCGAAAATTCCATCAACCTCTTTGCACGTTGCTACTATTTGGTCTGTTTTATTTTTAATAGAGCAACCTTTGTTGTCAAATTTTACAGCGAACTCCTTCTTTACAAGATCGCTTACTGAAATTAAATTCATAGAAAGTCCGGGAACATGATAAACATTCGTTAATAGGAGTTCAGTGGTATTATTTACTTCCGGAATGGCATTCCCTATTCCTATAACTTTCATTTCTTCCCCGCTTGCAACTTTTATCTTCAAATTATTTTGTTGTCTTTTGTAATTCAACAATTTTCCGGCATCGTTCGTCATGTGGTTCGAGCAGCCACTGTCCAAGTACCATCGGTCCTTTTTCACCGTGTTCACCATACTCAAGCATGGATTCGCTCTCTTAATGACTTTGCATTCAGATGCTTTATGACCTTCTTTATGACATTTGAAGCACTTGAATATCAATGCCTTTTTCTTTTCAAACTTCTTTTTATTTTGCGCCGTTGTAACTAGAGCTTGCTCTCTATTCTGACCATTTTCAATCTGTCGGCTTGATTCTTGCATCAACTTTGATTTTAACTGCTCAAGTTTAATTTCTTTTCCGCCATTGTCTATCGCCATTATAAATGGGTTGTAATCTGACGATAAACCGCTTAATAATATAGAAATTATCCACTCGTCAGAGATTTTTGCATCAATGTCTGCAAGTTGTTGCGCCAAACAAATTATTTTGGAAATATATGTTTCCATGGTTTCGCAATTTTCTAGTCGGCATTGCCATAACTCTCGTTGCAATCTGATTCGTCTGCCCCAACCTTTGTCTTCGTAAGCCTCGCTGAGACTCACCCAAACTTCACGTGCTGTCTTCGCACTATACACATGTGCGAAACATGCAGGTTCAAGTAACAGACATAACGTCGTTCGTGCCTTCCTATCAGTATCTTTCAAATCAGCTGTTATCTCTGTAGCTTCAATTACCTTGAACCAGTTTTTTGACTCTAAGTAATTCCTCACCACAAATTTCCAATTAGCGAAGTCCTCAGCACCATTCAATTTTCTTATTCCACAAATTGAACCTGAATGTTCTTCTGCCATGACGAGAATTTTACAACTAACACCTTTTTAAGATACTCGTAAGTATGTATTGTGTTCTAGCTTCTAGGCGTTTTTGGAGCCTGGAGCTGGGCCCATAACCTGTTGAAATCAAGAGGCTATTTTGATCGAACACATTTATTACCACGACTTTTTCTCCAAGACAGAACAGTTTTAAAGTGACATATTCTAAAACAGTTTTACTCGAATCTTACACTGTCATGTAGGTATACGACCTCCATCAGTTTTGCGTGATTCTCAGTTTTCTATCCGCGTTAGACATAATTTTAAAAATTTATTTCACTATATAATATAAACATAATCTAAAATATTCACATATTAAGTTATTAAGAAAATGCTCTAATTTAACATATCGCACACCTAGATAAAGCGTAGCACAACTCAAAATACCTCTTTTTTCAGGAACAGCAAAAAACGTTCTACTCATTTTCTATTTGACCGATTTAATATTGTACGATGTTGTATATTATTTTACTAAGATATTAATTTTCTATTAATATATATATTTTTTATATTAATTTAGTAAAACAACAATTACTTTCATTTGTCAACAATACTGGGGTAAGTGGAAATAATTTGAAGAACATACAAGAAACAAGACCGATTCAATCACGAATACGAAATCAACTCAAAATAATTCACGCTTGATTACTGCGATTAGCCACGAATACAAAACTAAGTCGAAATAATTTACTCTTTGAGCGTATTGACAGCATCTTTCCCTGCAGCTGACATGTCGTAACTGGTGATGCGTTACTGTTGTTGATGGGGGGTGACCGTGGAGCTACTCAAAAAGACTGACTTACAGCGCAATCTAGTCTTTTATGAATGGAGTTTGTACACCGGTGTCTTTGGAGTTAATGTAGTTTTCAATGATTCCAATAATCGCAATAACTCGATTTTGGATTATTTTGAGTTGTGTCACGCTTCATCTAGGTGTGCGATATATTTTTTTTAATTATTAACACTACTCGTTTAGACGTGATATTTAGTATAAAATTATTAATAGTCGGTTATCGTCGCATTAATAAAAATCTTATAGCGCTAAGGTAGCCCACGAAACTCAAATTTTCTTACGATTTTGCAATTTGCAGCTGATTGTCTGGGTGTATGTTGATTAAAGTGTGACACGCGACCGTAACAAATATGTATTTACAGAATTATAATCATTAAAATCAGTAATATAAGGTCCAGTGCGGGTTGATAGATGTCACATGTTTTCGAATTTTTCGTTCTAGGACAAGCCAGTTTCCTCACGGATTTTTCCTTCACCGATTTGAGAGCAGGTGATGAAATTATTTACACAAAGTAAAGCCTGGGTCAAACCCATGTCCTTCAACTTGTAAGTCGGGAGTTAGTCACTGCTCCCTACGTATTTCCATATTGCATAGGTTAAAAAAAATAATATACCAAGAGTAAAATGTCGAGTCTCAAACTTTCAGATTAATAAAAATAGTACATTATTGCAAAGGCCGTGAAATAGGCAATTGCAGGTCGAGTAAGAGTTTGAAGGCCGTGCCGTAGGCGAGGACTAAAACATACTTTTTATATTATACATTTAATTTAATTTATATTAAAAGTTACAGTAGTCATATTGGGGCAATTTTTGTGCTAAGCAAAGTGACTTACTTTGGTATGCCAAGAGTGATAAAAGAGATCCAATCAAAGAGTATTTAATAACCCCAGCACGCCGTTTCATAAAACATTGCTGGAGCATTGTAATGTTCCAAATTAAAAAAACGCTCCTGCAATGGATTTGATTTTCTTTGTCCATAAATTCGAAAATAATGACAATATTTCCATGCATGTTTGAGAAAGAATCGTTTAAATGTTAGGATTATCTAACGGTGATTTTAAATCTTACCTTCCATCTCTAGACGCCGCACCTCCATTCAGCACAGACTTGATGAAGATGCCCAGGTCTTGAGGGTCTGCTCCGACTGTGACCTTGCCCTTCACGCTGATACCCAGCCCGGCCTTCTCCGAGTCGTGAACCGGCACGTCCAGCCGAAGTATTAGCCGGTTTCGAAGACCTAAGATCTGAATGTAAGATAGGAGTTTAAAATTAATTCGTTTGACATTAAATTACCTAATATAAAGTCTTGGAAATGCAACATACCTATTATTGACCGACTATTGATAATTCAAAAGGTGTAAAGGTAAATTATTTAATTGAAATAATATTCTATTCATCTTTTTAGGGTTCCGTACGTTCGAATTAAAAAACGGAACCCTTATAGGATCACTCGTGTGTCTGTCTGACCGTCTGTGACAGCCAATTTGCTCCAAATCTATTGGACCAATCGGTCCAGTAGATTCGTAAATTTTTTTTAGACATGCAGAATAAAAGGTTCCATATTGGCTCACCTAAAGTTCTTTACCCGAAATTGTTCTTCCTAATGATTTGTAATCCGAATGATCACTCTTCCTAAAATTCATTCTAAAGTTTTCATTCATACTATTTGTAGTGCTACCGGCGATGTTTATAACACTCATGTTTCCGAAAAACTCCTACTGTTTTTTATCATAACGCTTTTATCCCTAAACATAATTACCATAATATTCATTCAGGTCAGAGTGTCGTCTTGGGAGCACTAAGAAAAAAATACTTAGAAAAATTTCGCGACCAATTTCGAGGTAGCGCTCGCCGGCCGCTACAGCGGCACCGCTCGCTTCGCTCGCTCGGCTCGCACGTAGTTGGTCAAAGTTCTAACCTAACCTAACCTATGGATATCTTTGCAGGTACACACCGCTATAAATAAAATTAAAGAAGGCGCTTTAATTAATAAAAACAAAAAACCAATTCATATAATTAGTGAGTGCGAAGCAAGCACTTGATTATTATGAATAAAAATAAATCTAAACAAAAAAGATATGACTTTGAATAATAGTGTAAAAGATGGTTATGTTGAGAAAATATAGGAAAACAAATAAAAGTATAATAGATGTTTATTGCTACTGACATTATGAAGTTGAATGCTTCGGAATTATGAACATAGAGACAGAGTAGTTAGGAATTGTGATTGTTAGGATGAAAAATGTTAGGAAGAACATTTTCGGATTTCCAATTATCGGAGTTGACTTTGGCGCACCCAGAATAAAATGCTGCCAGCATTTTGGGCACATTTCCTGTTGACAGCAATGCGGACGACTTCTTTCTCCTTATTTTTTTATATACTTGTATATATTATTATAACTTCAAAATAAATATTATATTGAAAGCAAAAAATAATAAAATAAAATATAACGGTACTTAAAACAATACTCACAGAATTCGACGACGAGTTCAAAGCCTCTTGCAGCGCACTATCATTACTATGTTCTTTGTGTAGCAGGTCATCTTTAGACGAACTTTTAGGTATCCGGCCTCTCATAGAACTGTTGACACTGTTCTGATTAATCGCGTTCACTATACTGGACACACGGCCATTTTCTGAAGCCTTGTTGGCTTCGCTTGACGGAGGTGGTCCTATCGCCTTTTCTATGTATTTCGTCGGACTTTGTTGGGGTTCTACCCTCTGGAAGCAAGGAAAGCATTTTGTGATAAGTTATGTATGATGGTTTTATTACCAGTACAACTTATTTTTTTAATCTACGGCTCGCGGGCCAACTCCAGCACGCAAAGAGTTTTAATCCGGCCCACCAACGTCATTTTTTCATAAGTGTGTACGTTTAGGGCCATTGTGAACTTTATCAACTATACTTCCTAGTACCCTCAGGATTTATAGAAACAATGAAGAGTATGTTTCTCGCATGATGTATTAAAGAATTAAGTTCCAGTGAAAAAAAAAGGAAATTTAAAAAAAAAGACGTGTGGCACTCGGGGACTGCCGCGGTAAAGCTATTGCATAGCATTTTGTATCAACTTATGCAATTATAATTATTTATTTATTTTATTTATGCAGTATTTCTTTTTCTTTGATATTAATTTTTTTTTTTTTTCGTTACGGAATTTCTGGATTCGGTCCCCGCGCTCAAGGCCCGCGATAGAAGCTATGCAATAGCTTAAAAACAAAATAAATAAGTGCTGAACGTCGTAAAAGTGTATAACTACGTAAACAAAGTCAAATACTATTCAAATATAAGCATAATAACAACTTTAAAATAGACGAAAGTGTTGAACCTAAAGTAATTTTAAATAAAAAAAGAGTGACAAACTGTTTTGACAGCGAAAAAATTCCATGTTCATGAGTCATTTCCAACCGTCTAGTCCAGTTTAAAAATTGTTCAACTGGAATGGTATCAACTATTTGGCAAGCTTTAATTAAGTCATTGTAGCCTTGCGGTGCAACAGGGGAACTGAATGTACTCATAATCGACTGGTAGTGAGTTCAAACCCCACTATCAACAATCACTTTTTGTGAAGATCATAATTTTATAAACTAATATTTATAAGAATAAAATACGCAGTACACAGAAAAAGGAACTGCCAGAAATTATTAGATCACTAGAGGGTACTGTTGTAGTAAAATAACCGTCGGAGGGGGGAGCGTGAGGTTTTTTCGTTACGGAATTTCTGGATTCGGTCCCCGCGCTCAAGGCCCGCGATAGAAGCTATGCAATAGCTTAAAAAAAATTGGTTGTCTGTAAAGTTGGTTTACGGACGATAGTTTAACGTGACAACGTCATAACAAAACATTGATGCGGCGCAAGCGTACAATGAGCGTAACGGGACAGTGAGCGTAATGGGACAATGGGCGTAACGGGACAATGAGTCATCCTTTTTCGTGCATGCAGCTGGCGTTCATCGATTTATTAGACGTTGTCACGTCAAAAAAACAATTATTACCTGCGTCCTATTCGGCACAGTCCTCTCGATGACAATCTCAACAGTAGACTCGGTGGGGGTGTTTCTTAGCAACGTAACGACTTGTTGTTGTGTGAGACCGGACACCGACACGTTGTTCACTGACACCAGCTTGTCGCCGGCTCGCAGTCGCCCGTCTGTTACTGCAGCACCCTGTAAGTGGAGGAAATTGTATTATTTAGAACAGCTAACACTGTGAAAACTGCTTATTCAGTAGGTCAACATTTATTACATTTCATTGGATAATATTTACGTAATTTAAAAGCTTATAGTCAACAATAATAATAATAAGTATGTAGAAGTATATATAAAAAAGGGAGGGGAAAGTCTCAAAGGGCATAAAAAAATTCGTACGCATCGCTGTTAACAGGAAAATCGCTCAAAAGGCTGGCAGCATTGCCACGTTATATGGCAATGCTGATTCTTTGGGCAAGAAATAGGCCAGCTCTCTGGTCACGTGAAGGTCGACCAACCGCTTGGCGATGTCTCGAAATACTAAGTGGGCACTCGGACCCCGCGGTCCTAGTGTTTCAACCGCAAACGGCTCAAACATATAGCCCAATAAGGTTGTTATATTTGCGCCGTTTGAGGTTTTCCGCACCTGTAGCAGCCGCCCCAGCACGGCCCGCCGTGCTAGGAAGATGGGATGGCGCAAGGGTGTCGACACATGTTGCATCCCACACCAAAGGCCGACCTAACTTCCAAGGCATTATGGTCATTCCGTCCGGTCTTTTCCCATCGCCGCGTGCCAAGCCATTGGGTTCTAGAACAGCTGGCACCCAAGTGACAAGAGCACGACATGATGTCGACACCTTCACCGTATTGGCATCGATGCAGAGCCACGCAAGGAGCGCCCAGACGCAGACAAGTAGCAAGCTGGAAGGTTTTGTCACCCAGCATAGTGCCTAATGCCTGAAGCCAGAGGCCCGATTCCCACTCACCCAAAGCCAGCAAGCGGGCTTTGCAAATTTCAGCCGAAAGACGACCACTGCTGGATATAGGGGGGGGGGTTGCCATAATCGCCACGCTTGGCAGGCGGGTCGGCGATCGCAGTATGGCATTAAAAATGCATAGAGAACAATGCTGCCCATTCTCTAGCAAGTCCCTTAGTCACCTTTTACGACACCCACGGGAGGAAATGGGGTGGTGCTATTCTTTACGTCCGGCGCCACACGCAACCTGATAATGATGTGTAAATTACAAAAAACTTAAGAAAATTTGGATTTCGCGGACTACCTTAGCGATTTCCCCTTAACTTTTTAATAAATCTATAATGTCTAGTGATTTTTTTTGAATTTACGAAGACTGCGTTGTGTAGTGGCCGTCCCTAGTTCTATGTAAAGATTCTTAGAAAAACATACCTTTGGCAATATGTTCTTGATATAGATAGGACAGTGTCCGCCGGTAGGATTATCCCTTGTAGTGATAGTAAAGCCGAGCCCTTTCTCCCCCTTGACGAGGGTTACGGCGACGGTCTGCGAGGCGCCTGATGCGGGCTTGGAGCTGGGACTCACGGGGACCTCCATGCCGGATACAGCGCGTTCTCTGCTACCTCCTAGAGGATATAAGAGATGAGTTGCGTTCAAAATGGTTGAGCTAAATGGTGCTGATCCATGCGTCATGTTCGTGAACGGGCGCCGTCAGTTGGGACTGGTCTTCTCTTAGCTCGCTTAGCTTATTATAATTAATTAATTTTTTTGAATTGTTTTTATTACGGACGCTTCTAACGTGCACGTCTTTCTACATTGTTCTCATATGTATAACTTCAACATGAATGATGTAACCCATATTTTGTAACAATATTTTGTTTTAAAAGGGTGTTCGTGGAGTTTCTTGCCCGTTCCTCTCCATAGGAACCTACTACGCTTTGGAATGGGCAACTAGCTTCGTCTTTCTGACTGACCGACCCCTTGACAATTCAAAAGTCCCTGTAATTGGTTTATTTGAAATAAATGCTTTGAGTTTGGGTTTGAGTTTGAGTAATAAGTAATACGGGCTGGTGTTCGCAACTCCACGTCAATGCGCGTGTTTTGCGTACGGATGGGAAAATCGATTATTCGATCCACCCCAACTCCTCCAGTAAAGCCAGCAACGCCTTGGTGTTACTGACAATCTCACGTAGGATGTAAAGGATGAGTATTAAGTAGATGGATATTTTTTGTCTTCTACTGAGTGGTAGCGAGCTGATGGCAAAACAAGTCAAAGGCCTGACAAAGAAAGATCAAGGTCTATGAGGGCCCCAAAACAAAACCTAAAAACTTGTCTGATTTAGGCTCGACGCGCAATCGGGCAATAATTACAAAAAAGCACGCTCAATGAAAAAGAAAGTATATTTAAAAAATCAAAAAGCCCGACTGCGTAAAAAGTGCACTTTAAAAATATGGAAACAAGATTTATGTAACTTAATAGGTACATTTAATGTTTTTTTTTTTTTAATATATCCAGTGACACTCTCACTACATACAGGTCAAACACAAAACCCTCCTGTTTTGGCTTCGCCGCAGTCGGATAAAAAGGCGGAATTACGAGTATTTTCAAATGAAATACTTCATTTATCTCCGAAATATTGAAGGGAGTAAACATATTGATTCATTCCCTTCACACATACTATACGTAATGTTAAATCAGAATGCCTAGGGGCCGTCCATTAATCACGTGATGTTTTTTAGCTTTTTACCCCCCCTCCCTTCTTTTTGGTGATCCGTGGTGAAGTTTAAGACTACCCCCCCCCCCAAATCACGTGTATTTTTAGAATATTATCTTTAAATACAGGTATAAAGTATAATCTAACTTTATTCTGAAATTAAGGTTGACAACAGAAAAGTTGCAGGTTGTTTTTGACTGGCATAAAAATAATATTAAAGGAATGGTGTAATCATTACAAATCGCACGTTTGACGAAAAATTAAATACACGTGATATCTTACTACACCCCCCTTGTGATATTTCGTGATTTTTGCCAAACTCCCTCCCTCCCTTGCGAGCCTCACGTGATTAATGGACGGCCCCCTAGTTACTAATGATGACCAGCTCCACATACCTTCAGGTAAGAGATCTAGAGGTCGTTCTTGCACAGGATGAACACTCGCTACGTTGTTGACTCCTGACACCCATCGCAGCATGTCTTCTACTCTATAAACATAACAGAACAATATTTTAAAATGGTTCAACGAACAATTAGTACACCTCTGCCCAACCCTTGGGAGAAACAAGGATGTTTGTTATGTTTATGTGAATAATAAGTTCACGTGACGAAACACAGAGTGTAACAATGTAAATTGTCTTTGGTCCCTGGTCCATCGAGCAATGGACTAAATTGTCAAACTATTGCTTGATTATGAGGCTTTTGGCTACTTGAATGTGTGTATTTGCGTTTTGTTTGTGCAGAATAAATAATTTTTCTTTCTTTCTTTTTTCTTTTATCAATGGCAATCCGGATAAACCACGTAGAAGATGGCGGGACTAATTGGACAAACCAAACAGGCACACACATAAGAGGTCCCCTACCGGTTTCGATTCCCAGCGGGGGCAAATTTTTCTGCTCGGTTTGGTTAGTGGGGTAGGGTAGGGCTTGTTCTAAGTCCGCCTGGCAAGCTACCACCATCTTATCTAAGTCTGTCGCCATAACAACAATGTTGACAGCAATTGTTATGTATCAGCAGTTAGGGTAAGATAGCGACTTCCATGTGGGTGAGATGAAAGCCAAGAGTTTACCCAGTAGAGAATTAAAAAAAAAACATCTGTATATTGTGTGGCTGTTTAGTTTATCTAGTTCGTCAGAATTGTGAGTCACTTTAGTTTTAGCTATACTCCATTTGAAATAATATTAGACATTTAAATAAACCTTTTTTACAATCCGTTCAACCGATTTTGACTTCTATTCCGTAGGCATAAGGATGGCATTAAAAGCAACAAAGTGGTTACAATACCAACTGTTTACTGCAGCTATCATTTGTCATGCCACGGACTGTAAAAAAGGTTTATTTAAATGTCTAACCTTATTTCAAACGGAGTATAGACTGAAGTGACTCACAATTTTCAAGGAAGACTTTTGCGGAACAGTGTCATCCCACTGCTCTCCTCATCAGCCGACATTCATACTAATATTATAAATGTGAAAGTAACTCTGTCTGTCTGTCTGTCTGTATGTTACGTTTTCACGCCTAAACCGCTGAACCGATCGTCATGAAATTTGGCAGAGATATAGCCTGGGATACGGAGAAGGACATAGGCTACTTTTTTACGCGATATAACCGACATCCACGCGGGCGGAGCCGCGGGCAAAAGCTAGTCATCATATAAATTAACAGTACCCAAGACTACCAGTCAGTTCATGCTTGACTAACTAACTAGAGTTGGGCAAATCCTATGTTTGATGTAGTAATAATAATTATTATTATGTGGATACAGCAGTCATTGTGCCATGGCATAATAGCCCAGAGCCTAGATTTTTCTGGATCAAGGGCTTGATCCAGAAAGCGGTACTTCTGGACGTTGCGCCTATCGTTAGGAGGTTCCTCTCTCAAGAACCCTGACCACCGGTTGCTTGGACCATGTTCCCCATACCAGTGGCCTAATATATATATATATATTTTTTTTATTATTCTTATTAAAATGTAAATTATATGTATACAAATGAAATAAAGGAAATAATGACTTGATATTTCACAGGACGGGTCCCAGACCTTTGGAAGGCGTACGAGGGGCCGAAGCCAACTCGCAGAGGCCCATTACATGTTTTGAATGAAATGAGGCAGCAACCGACGATTATCCCTGTATGCACTATGCAAGTGCAACCAAGGACAAACCCCAGTTGGAGCAGGACTATTACAAGATAAGAAAACAAAGATATTGGATTATGGGTTCGCGTGGCTAAAGTGGACTGGTTACCTAGAACTATGGAAATACTAATGGTATTTACCTATGATTCTGATGGTTGTTGACAGGCGTATCTTGTCCTAAGGGCTCTCTCCGCGCGTCTCTCGGAAGACTCTTACTGCCGTAACTTTGTACCCGCTCTGCAGCGTCTAGCCATACACCACTGCTGGTAAAGAAAAGAAAGATTTGTTTATATTTTATTAGCTAACGTAAAAAGAAACACACATAAAACATGTCCCGGAATTAACGCACACCACCAAACACCACAATTAGAATATTATTTATTAATTAAATTAGTTATTTATTAAGGCACCACACGGTACCCACGGTAGCTGCACTGCCAAACGTGGAGATTCTGAACAAATACTTTCATAATGAGCATTAATTCAGTTACACATTTTATGTAGTAAAACACATTAAACACACCTTCCAATATATAAAGAAAGGAAAAAAAGAAGAGAAAGGAAGAGGAAGGAAGGAAAGGCCTTAGGATGGCCTGTTAAAGGGGACACCAAAGGTGTACCCTTTAACAGTGGGGGATTTACCACCAGGATGAGTAGGCTGGAGCCTGGAGCCTAGGGCGGCAGATTTTAGGGGCATATATGGCTCAAAAAAAAATTTTTTTTTCTTCCAGAAATGAAATAAAAAACATTAATAAAGACAATTTACTGCAGGTAAATTCATGAAGAAATTATTTACTGGGGGAATTTTCGGAGGAGAGTGTTGACGTAGTGAAGTGACTGTGTTCAAGAGGCCTCGCTTTCAGAGGAAAAAATGAAAAGTTTGGTGATCCGCATATCGGAAATTATTGTATGATTTTGGAACTGTTAGCGGAATTCAATCATTTTTTAGCCTGCCATATTGAGTAGTACATGATTGAGCTTTTCTTAGCTCAGAAATATACCCAAAACCTATTTCTTGTGTAATCTTCACTAAATCGTGGCTTGTAAAAATAATCTAGGAACTGACACATCCATCGCCTATTTCATAACACAATCATACTAATAACGGGAAAAAGCTAATGTAATGAGGACGATAGTGCAGAAATCATAAAGTTGCATATTCATTGACAATTTTTTTTTATAAATATGATTGTGAACTAGGGTATCGAATTGTAGAGGTAAGTAGGGGCGGCAAATTTTGAATAGCCTACTGGCGGCAAATGTGTAAATCCGCCACTGCTGTTACGCATAGAAAACATTTATAATTGTTTGATTTTCATACTTTGTGCTTTGTGTAATAAATAAACATTGAGGCCCTGCCGACGCGCCCGTACGTTACGTTTACAACTTTAAATACGGAACCCATCCAAATGTAGGGTTCACATTTGCTTGGCAAAACCATATAGCCCGCTCGCTCGGTCCGTGTACAGCCAGCAGTTCGTCTTCATACATCGTACGATGCGCAGTTCCTTTTGCGCACTCCCGTGATCTACGAATGTTCGCCGACGCAGGGTCTCAGTCACTTAAACTATTAAACTGTCTTTCGCTTTTCTACCCGACTAATCACGTACCTGCGTGCTGTACGCAACATTAAGTGGTCCTATCGAGCCGGATCTAGGATCTCGGCCACGTGTTTAGTCGAACTAAAACCTGTGTGCAGGGATGTCGCTGCTTCACACACCCCCAAAGGGTGTTATAACACGTAGTAAACGTGCCACGGAGCAGCCGACTACTAGTAAAAGTGAAAAGTTACTGGAAAAATCAGTGAAAAGTGATAAAACCGCGTGTTCGTCGGCAGCGGCCCGAAAACGGCTAGAGTATGAAGCGGCTCAACTTCAAGCACAAATCGAACTCGATTTAGCACAAAAAAGTGCACAAATTCAGAAGGACTTGGTTTCAAAGAAACTGGAAGCCGATATAGCAGACTTAGAAGAAGAAGACGACGGCTTGGCCTCGAAAAGTTCGAAAATTGTCGAGTCTTGGTTCGACAAGCAAGATGCCGTCGCGCCCATTGCTAAAAGTGATTGTGAAAACAATGTCAACCCATTAAATACGATGCCGTTGTGCAGTAAAACCTGGAACCCCACAGAGCAGCAACAGAACTTCGTCAGCGAGTGCCCGCCGCGTGGCGACAGCATCAACCAGTTAACGGAGGCGCTGCACCAAGTGCTTACGAGAAGTAACGTTCGTGATAATAACAGAGAACTCCTTGCGCGCCTAGCAACATCAAAGGATTTACCGGTGTTCGACGGCGACCCTATGCAGTGGCTGCAGTTCAAGGAGTCATATAAAGAGTCGTCACACTTATGCAGTTATAGCGACGCAGAAAACATTTGGCGGTTACGAAAGTGTCTACGTGGTGATGCAAAAGAAGCCGTGTCATCGCTCCTCATCGGTAACACAACACCGCAAGCTATAATTGACACCTTAGAATTACGATTCGGCAGACCAGAGTGTATAATTAATAAAATATTCACTCAACTCAAGAAAATTCACCCACTTCCGACTGCATACCACACGGAGATCGTGAATTTCTCGATAAAAGTTAAAAACTACGTCACAGCTGTTAAAGCTATTAAGTTGCAGGAATACCTACAAAGTCCGGACACGACGTCAATAATACTTTCGAAGTTACCGCCCGCCCTTATCAATAAGTGGGCCGAATATACCTTCGAGAGACAGGATAGTACTATACCTAAACTAGAAATACTATCGGAGTTTTTATATAGAGAAGCTACCATCGTCGCAACCTCAGGTGTGAGTTACATACACAGTCAGAACGACGTAAGAAAGAAATACGACCATAATAATATAAAAAGTCATTCAGTGTTAGCGTGCACTACTACCTCCGATAATAAATGTATGTTTTGTCGTGCCTCTACGACACACGCCTTAGACAAGTGCGGCAAGTTCAAACGCGCTATGAGACGGGATCGATGGCAATTTGTACGTGCTAAACATCTGTGCTACAAGTGCTTGAGCCCACGGCATAATGAACCCGCCGCGTGCAGCGCTCCTGACTGCAGCGAGTGTGGACATCCACATCATTATCTCCTTCACTGGACGAAGCCTACCGCGCCTACGACGCCCGCAACCGCGCAACCAGAGACGGCGTGCCCAGCGCTGGACGCAGCCCGCAGCCCATCCGCGCCCGACGAGTCGCGCCGCGAGGATACCATTGCCCACGCCCACACCAGTGCGTCCACTAGTGTTAGTGAACCGTCAGTGCCTAAAGTGTTGTTAAAGATAGTGCCGGTAACCGTTCATGGACCTAAAGACAATATCCACACACACGCGTTGCTCGACGACGGTGCCACCGTGACGCTGATATCCGCTGACCTCGCCGATCAGGCGGGACTCCACGGTAAGACGGTCACCATGCGCGCCCGCAGTGCATGGGACTCCGGTGAGCTTGTGTGCCAAACGGAAAACGTAAGTTTTGACATTTCCAATAATGCAGGCAATCGTTTTAATGTGTGTGCTCGTAAAATGAAAGAACTTAATTTGCCTATTCAACGTTTATCGTGTATGGACTTTAGTAATTATTCGGAGTATATTGACTACGACTTGTGCAAATGTGACGCACAACCTAAACTATTAATCGGACAGGATAATTATGATCTTATTGCACCTATCTTATGTTTAAAAGGAAATAATAAAAATGAACCTTATGTTACAAAGACACCGCTAGGTTGGTGTGTACACGGTGTCGTTAACAACATAAATATTATGAACATGTCGTCTGATCGTATTACTAGTGATGACAGCGCGCAACGTTGTCGTGATGCTGAGTTGAACGAGTTGGTAAGACAATCATTTGCGTTAGAGTCAATAGGTATATCAAAACATCCGCGACAGAATGCTGACGAGTTACGTGCTGTCACCATACTAGATAACACATGTGAATTAGTTGATAACCAATGGTTTGTGGAATTGCCTTGGAAAAATGATAACTTTGTAATGCCTGATTCTTATCAAAATGCCTATAATCGTTTAAAATCAGTTGAGAAGAAAATGTTAGCCGACAACGCTTACGCGTCCCGTTACCGGGAGCGTATTCAGCATTTATTTTCGAATAATTATGCCAGAAGGCTAAACGAGGGGGAGTCTAGCGACCACATTTGGTACCTACCGCATTTCGGGGTCGACAATCCTAATAAGAAGAAGTTACGTTTAGTGTTCGACGCAGCTGCGAAAACACAGGGATGTTCCCTTAATGATTTTTTATTGACAGGCCCGGACTTATTGCAGTCTTTATTTGGAATTATGTTTAGGTTTAGAGAAAATCAAATTGGAATTATTGCAGATATTAAAGATATGTTTCTTCGAATCAAAATTAAGGAAAAGGATCAACATACACTTAGGTTTTTATTTACAGATGAAGCCACTGAGGTCGTTAATATATATGCTATGACGTCATTAATATTTGGCGCAAACTGCTCGCCTTTTATCGCGCAACATATTAAAAATAAAAATGCATTACATTTTAAGGATACTAATCCGACGGCAGTCGACGCTATTTGCAAGCAACATTATATGGACAACTATATCGATAGTTTACCCGAAGTCGACCTTACAAAACAAATGATCAAGGAAGTCTCTTTTATTCACCAGCAGGGTGGATTCGAAATATGGAACTGGGCTAGCAACGTACCGGATGTTCTGGAAAGCGTACCGAAGGAAGCATTGAGTGACAGTGTCTGTTGTGCCTTCGATAAAGATCAATCGGAAAGGACACTCGGTTTATTATGGTACCCTGCTAGCGACGAGTTAGGATTCGATTTAACCTTGAAGCGTATACCGGTTGATGTTGTAAACTTAAAAAGAAGACCAACGAAGCGCGAGCTATTATGTATTGTTATGTCAATTCTTGACATTCATGGTTATCTGATACAATTTACAATTAAAGGAAAAATAATAATGCGCGAGAGTTGGAAAACAAATATAAAATGGGTAAAGGAGGTGCCCCCTGATCTAGTGCTACGCCGAAAATGGAGAGAAGAGGGTCCACAATTAAATATAGGTGATCTGGTAATAATAGCTGACCCAAACTCCCCCCGTATCTGCTGGCCTAAAGGTATTATACAATCCGTGTACCCCGGTGCTGACGGACGCGTAAGGGTTGTCGACGTTAAGACCAAAAACGGCCTACTTATACGTCCTGCGGCCAGGATAGCGATTTTTTAGGTTCTAGTTATTTTTTTATTATTATTATTATTTTATTTTTTTAAATATTTTAATCATTTAGGTTAAGGTTTTAAGTGTCGTGTCGACACTGAGGGGGAGAATGTTACGCATAGAAAACGTTTATAATTGTTTGATTTTCATACTTTGTGCTTTGTATAATAAATAAACATTGAGGCCCTGCTGACGCGCCCGTACGTTACGTTTACATCTTTAAATACGGAACCCATAAAAATGTAGGGTTCACATTTGCTTGGCAAAACCATATAGCCCGCTCGCTCGGTCCGTGTACAGCCAGCAGTTCGTCTTCATACATCGTACGATGCGCAGTTCCTTTTGCGCACTCCCGTGACCAACGAATGGTCGCCGACGCAGGGTCTCAGTCACTTAAACTATTAAACTGTCTTTCGCTTTTATACCCGACTAATCACGTACCTGCGTGCTGTACGCAACAACTGCCCTTTAATTAACCCAACAGGTTAGATGTATGAACCCTGAAAACATAACAACACACCTTTTTTTGGGCAGTTGTGTAAAATATTCAGAGACAATTTTGAGAAAGGAATTCCGGGTGGCCCTGACACACAGGCAACTGAAGGAACTGGTGGGTTTTAGTCAGTAAAAGTCTGACACGCCGGTTTTTTCTACGGGGCGGTATATAGTATAAGCTACAGCTCAGAAAATAAAGGGGTTCGCAATAGAAAACGAAACATATCATTTAAACACAAACATATTTATTTCCCTTTCCACATTATTTGTAAAAACACTCAGATATCACCAAAATAATAAGTCCTGTACTTACTTGCTAATATTAAAATTACACCAATTTGTTAATTTAAACAACAGATGTGTTTACCGCTCGACGTCTTGAACAGGAGACCCTGGCTGTCAGTCGTCTTCCATAGAGAATGACAGTGAATGAGTGAATGCCATGTAGAACGAATAATCGATAGAGTGACATACGAGTATTAGTCAATTAAATAAGTAGGGTTACCAAATACAAGCTAACAGCTCGGCCATCCTGTTTAAAGTGCGTCCTCGCGCTTACAATCCCATATAGGTAAGTAAATTGTAAATAAGAGAAGAAAAAATAATAATATAATATGATACATTATTGTCTAATTAACATACAAATAAACCATTAAGTTTCATTCATTATCCATAATAGCAATCTTAAATCAGTTACAATATTTTATAATAACAAATTCATAATTCATTAATTATATACATATATTTTTTAAATTACATTTCGAAATTAATGCTTAATTTTACTCACTATTCTCCAAGCTTTAACGCAATTCGTATTCTTA
Source organism: Dryobota labecula (assembly GCA_947523025.1). Taxonomy (NCBI): domain Eukaryota; kingdom Metazoa; phylum Arthropoda; class Insecta; order Lepidoptera; family Noctuidae; genus Dryobota; species Dryobota labecula. The sequence goes on from OX383292.1 coordinate 11,181,688, forward strand.
TAAGATCAACATAATTAATTATTACTATAAAATTGAAATAATTTAATTCTCTACTTCATTCAGTTCCTTATTAATATTACAATCACTATCCTCACCATTACTATTTTCTAAGTTTCTACTAAATATTTGCCAAGGCTGCTTTTTATCTAAAGCTATCACAGCTTCGTATCGACGGCCGCGTTTGCGTGTCATAGGCGTGTCCTCAATCATATACCTATCATTGGGAAGCGCTTTTATTACACGATATGGACCTTGGAATTTAACTACTAACTTCTGGGATTGGCCATCATGAGGAACTTACCTCTCAACGCGGACTAAATCTCCTTCCTTATATGTGACGTCATATTGAATGGACAAAACTGGAATTTATTAATCAAACAGTTTTCCTAGGAATCACGCTAGATGACAAATTACAATGGGGACCTCATATAACATCTTTTGAGGGGCGGCTAAGTTCGGCCGCGTATGCTGTTCGAAAGATAAGACAGATATAGAAACCGCGCATTTGATCTATTTTAGCTACTTCCACAGCATTATGTCGTATGGCATTTTACTATGGGGTCGGGCTGCTGACATTGAATCCATTTTTATTTTGCAAAAGAGGGCTGTCAGAGTCATTTATAATCGACACCGCCGCGAATCTCTTAGGGGACTATTTAAAAAGATTAATATTATGACGGTACCTTGCCAATTCATTTTATGAAAATATTATATATGTAAGAACAAATCTACATCTTTTCAATAAAATCAATGATAGACATAATTATTAATACTACAAATAAAGATAAAATAGATCAACCGCTTTTTAGATTATCTAAAGTACATACATCTTTTATGGGGTACTGTGTTAAATGTTACAATAAAATACCTTCTGATATATTACAATTAAATGAAAGAAAATTTAAAACTCATATTAAAAGCACACTTTGTAAACAAGCATATTACAAATTAGAGGATTATATCCAAGATAAGAATGCTTGGAAACATGCTGGTCCTACTCCATCGGACAATTTAGAGTCTAGACAAAATCAAACTGGTTGCTAATTTAATTGTATAATTTAGTTTTTTGATATTAATTTAATTTTCTGTGATTAAGTAATATACTTGTAACTCACACACTGACTTATTATATGTTAAATTTTTAGGAAAATCATATACAATGTTTGTGGTGAGCACCATGTATCTATAGAATTTATTAATAATATGTCTGTTATTACTTCACTTTTCATTATTTTTACCCATTGTGGTAGGTATAGTAATTTTTATTCTAGGTATATCATCTTCACCTAAAATTATTAATTAATGTATACAAACAATTTTTAACATTTTAAAAGAGTAATTATGGAGTTTCTTGCCCATTCTTCTCCATACATAACTACCTTTTGGAAGGGGCAACTAGAATCAATTAACTATTTTTGTAATTTTTGACGTTCAAAAGTGCCTTTTACGTGCCTGTTTGAAATAAATGATTTGATTTTGACTTTATACGTTTTGCCCAATTTCCTATGACTATTGAACCTTTCTAAGTATTTTAATTGCTTTGTCTTTATACTACAACTTGCCTTATCTCTTATGCTATTCAAATCTTCAGTCAATTAGATGAGAGGTATCAGTTAAAACGGGGTTCAAAATACCTTCTGACCTATTAGTTATATTAAACTCAAATAATAATTGGGAAGGGCCTTTTTTTTAGCACTCTTATGTACTGTGGTATTTACAGAATCGAATGACATTTGACAGCAATTAAGAACTTCTGAAGGGTCTAAATATTCGCATAAAGAACGAGTCAATAAAGAATTGTTAGACACGGTTATTTCGCTTCGAGACATTATATACAAGTACCATACCGAATCTTTCTTTGATGTTAGAAATTCACCCAATAAAAGATAATAGTGTTTTCCATCCAACTCCTTAAGGGACTCTCACACAACATTGCCACTAAAATTTGGCTCAGATTTTACTGGTATTACATGTAATGAAGACGGCGGAATGCAGATATCATCACGGTAGGTGTATTTTCTCATTATGTTTTTTTTTTTTTTTTTTAATATCAATTTAGCTGAGGTTTTAGTTTTTAGTTTAGTTTTTTTTTTTGTTTTATAAGATCGGACATTTCCGTAAACGAGTGTCCTAAGAGAGCAGGGTGACTCAGTACGTGATCATCAACTACATAAAGTCTACAAGTTTTCTAATGCCCTAAACTTCAACATCGGCAGTTATTACACCCAAAGGAATAGTTAAATTTGAACCTATACCTTTCAATACGGGTAGAATAGACGGGTACTTAATATGCATGGCAAATTCTTTAGCCTGGCTTATTGTAATAAGCGTACATTGGCTTCCTAAATCCAGGGCTGGGCAAAATACATGTTTTGCCTTAATTCAAATACAAATGACAAAATACTTTCTCATATGTATTCAAAATACGAAAAACAAAACATCTTCAGATCGTGTATTTGAAATATAAAATACAAAATACAGTATTTTAACTCTTTTTATTTAAAACATAAAATACAAATTACAAAACACATTCAGAGCCTTTTAATATAATAAATTGTCGTAAATGTATTTATGTTAAAATGTATTTTGAAGGCCATGGTCGCAACGCCGCTCTTGTTTAGGTTCCCATACTGAAGTTTGACACTATCTTATCGATGTTTACGTCCGGCGGCTCGGGATACAGCAGCGCACGCATCTCGCCTCGCCGTGAGCCACCATACCGCTCACCAATTACAAATTATTTTTTTAGGAAGTAATTACCAAATACGTATTTCAATAACAACTCAAATACTGCCCCACCCTGCCTAAATCCATGTGACAATCTAAATTATGGTTATTGACTTTGATCTCAAGCATGTACTTTGTTTTTAATTTAGCATTCAAGTCTTCAGATAAACATAATTGGAACACTTGTTTTTCGGTTTTGTTATTATTCAGACTTTCCTTTTCGCGATCTTTATTCAAGCGTTTGTATTTAAAGTAGTGAATTGACAAATGACCCAACTTATCGCAAGTGACGCACTTAGCTGGGAGTTTAGAATCACATCGGAAACTTGGATCACCAATTTGATTGCAATTGTAGCACGTCATTTTCAAACCCGCTGGTTTTGATGAAAAGTTGTATCCTTACGTTCGTTTCGGGATTTAAAACTAGAATCAGGATTTTTTTCACGACCATGCCCTATTTTCACAGTTCTGAATTATTTCAGCACTTGCTCTGGCTCAGAGAATTGTGCAGCATGTGCACCTATTTTAACAGCCCTATCTTCAACGCCGTACAGTAAGCAATCGACAATCTGACGCCCATAGATCTTACATCTATTTAGCAAATTAATTTTGAGATATTAGTAATGTTCAAGTGAATCTCCATATTTATTCCTTTTGCCAAGCATTTCAGTCAAGAGTTCAGCATAGTAGACTCGACGTATACATCATTGTCAGCAAACTTTGATACCAAGTCTTCGCTACCCCTGTCAACTTTGGCAGGGCGTAGTGAATTATTTCTCTATCTTCCTAGCTATAAATTTCTGAACATTCTTCTACCTTTGTCAACTAAGTCAAAATATTTCACTCCTTTTTCATAGGATCAAACTCGGGAACAATGTTACTAGGTATTAAAAGGCAACTTCGACTTTACTCGTGACTGATTGCAAAATATTCTCACAGGAATCTACACTCCTAGGTTTCCTAAAAGTAGATGACATTTGTTGCTCACCCTCGTCTCCTCGCTCAAGTTGATGGCTCCTCTTCCAATCACGTCTGGAACCCGACCTTGAATCCTTATTGTTCTCTCTCTGGTACCCTCACGGCTATAGGATCCAGCACTCGACGAACGGCTATGCCTTGACCTCGAAGGCGTACGAATAAATCTCTCCTTAACCCCTTTTGGACGAAGCACCCTTCGTCCTTGACGCTCTCCGTCAATATTGTCATAATTATTATCAACCTCAGTATCACGCACCCGTGACACCCCTGGTTGTGCCAAATGTGTCCACCTAGCCTGACCCTCATACATGGGTACTCTTGGCCAAAGCGCGGCTAGACTCATGCCTAAAGTCTAAAGAAATCTCTCCTTACCCCTTTGTAGACGAAGCACCCTTCGTCTTTGACGCTCTCCGTCAATATTGTTGTGATATACAATTAAATGTAACACCATAACTCAAAGGTAGCGCCTCAAGAGCGCCCCGCAGAGTCCCGCTCTATCCCTGGTGCCGACTAGACGTTCCCTTTGAGTTGTTGTGTACTTACTGATAATTTGGTGGTTTTACTCTCTAAACCCAAGTGATTCAACTGAACACCACATTGGCGACGAGTAAAAGCGCAGTGAGTAAAATAATGGCTCAAATTATGAGTACCTGCTTAAATTGCGGAAATTGGTCAGCAACAAAAAAAAAAAATTAATAAACCAATTGTGACTGCTCTAAGATAAATTCACTAATCGTGTTTGGAATAATTTCAATTTAAATACATTTATGTGTGTCGTTACCTACCTATCTATATACAATCTGTGTCAGCGATCAGCTGAGACAGAGGGATGGGCTGCATAAATCGATGAAATGAGTTTATTAAGTCACTAAATACATCAACTCGTAACTAAAACTGTGTGTTGGAATATGACAAGAATCTAAAAAAAAAACCTAATACAATGTTTAGAATATACTACCACACATCCAATATATTGTTGACCAAATCCGTTTGCAAATAATATTATACCAATCGATAAAATATTATTCGATCGAATAATAAAATGTACCAACGAACACAATTCGTTAATTTACCCGTTTTAACAAAGTTCCACTTCGGAAACATCGAAGTTACGTAAGTAATTATTATCTTACCTACTGTTAAAACTAAACAAATGTGTCATGAAAACTGTCAAGGCTAAACAATTAACAAATGTTAAACAAAACAAATGCATTTTGCACTGGCTGTCGAAATCAACAAAAGAATTCATAGAAATCATCACATCTCTATGGGCCTCATTGTGCCCCGATGTGTTATAATTTTATATAACTAGTTTGCTTTGTGGCACATAGCGCGTTCTTATTACAGAACCCTAGTGCGACTTGCTTGAGAGAGTTTGTTTATTTAAAACTTATAACGTAATCAAACACAGAGTTCTTATTACTAGCCGGGTAGATCAATTGGTTATAAATAAACTAAGTGTAGAATATACATATACGGGGTTTGATTAACTCAATATCAAATGTTAATTGTACCCTTATGTAATAATGAAATAATAAAAAAAAATAAGTATATGAATTCGTCGAGTCGATCTGAAAATTATTTTACTACAATAGTATGCTGATGAGGTCCCCTCTCTCTTATTTACCAATGATCAAAACAAAAAACTTGCATTGTTACTGCATTCCGGAGGTATGGCACTACAAGACATATATTTTAATGTACCCGGAGCTCACGTGGCAAATCTTGACGCAACTGACGTGTATGACACCGCAATTTAAAAGTTCAAGAGCACTTTTCCCCAAAACAAAGCTATTTATTTGAAAGGCACATTTTTCGGTTAATGAAACAAGAACCGGACGAAATGTTTGAACAAATTCTTGGTTAGATTGAGACGTCAAAGCTCAAAATGCAATTTTGCTAAAGAAGACGAAAATCTTATCAACCAAATAACGGAAAAGTATAGCTCGACTAAATTAAGAAAGAATATTTTGATACTTGGTAAACAGCAACAATTGAAAAAATCATATCAGAAGCAAACTCTGTATAAACTGTAGAACGGCAGTTGAACAAGTTCCACGATAGTCAGAGCACAAATGCAACAACAACCAGCCTTAACAAAATTGACACTAAAAAAACGAAACGTTTTACCAAAAAAGAGGATGATTTCTGTTGCCGATGTGGCAATACAAATCACAAATGCTGCCCTGCAATGAATGCGAATCGCATAAAATGTGGTTTCAAAGGTTATTTCCAGAAAAACTGCAAAACAAGGGCCAGCAAAAGAAAAACTTCTAACCTCTCGTCAAATGACAACAATAAAACGAAACTAACAAATTGCCGATGTGGCAGTACAAATCACAAAGGTGATAATAGTTCCTGCCCTGCAATGAATGCGAATTGCATAAAATGTGATTCCAAAGGTAATTTCCAGAAAAATTGCAAAAAAAAAAAAAAAAAAAAAGGGCCAGTAAAAGAAAAACTTCAAACCTTTCGTCAAATGACAATTAAGGTAAACAGCCACTAAAAGTACTAGGATCATAATGCATCAATAAAAGTTGGTTCTAAATCAATACTAACAAATATATATATAATAAAAAATAATAAAAAAAACTGCCATCTCCCTTAATGTGCTAAAACTAGGTTTTGAGCTAAATTCCATTGAGGATAAACAATTTCCCAAGTTCAAAGATGTTCAGTTAGATATCACTATTGATAAAACAGTTTCTCTAGTTTGTCAGCCTTATAGACGAGTCCCAATTCATTTGGAATCAAAAATAAATAAGAAATTAGACGAACTGGTAAAAATGGACATCATTGAACCTGTAAACAAACCATCTTCCTGGGTTTCTCCGATGGTACCGGTTCTAAAGCCTGATGATGATATTCGTATTTCTTTAGATATGCGTGCTGCCAACAAAGCCATTATTAGATAAAATCATCCCTTGCCCACCATGGAGCAACTCATTCCCGGAAAAGCAATATTTTTCTCAAAATTAGATGTTAAAAACGCTTTTCATCATGTTGATCTCCAAGAAAATAGTAATCACAACTTTCATTACAAACAAAGGGCTTTACTGGTACAAAAGGTTAATACTTGGTATATCGTGCGCACCGGAATATTTTCAAAATCATGGAGAAAATGTAAATAAAAAAATAAATAAATGAATTGCCATAAGACGGAGTGACAAAGTTTAAAAAAAAAAACTTAAACTTAGTTTAAACTTTATTGATGGCATAGTTGTCTTTGGATGTAATGAAAAAGAACATGATGCCAGGCATGCCACTTGGAAAATACATCAAAATAATAGAATCATTTAGACCACCAGAAACCATCGAAGAAATTCAAAGTTTCCTGGGATTAATAAATTTTGTTGAAAAGTGGATCCCCAATTTGTCAACCTTAACAAAACCCATTCGACAATTACTTCGACAAAAAATGCACAAAAATGCCAATATCACGACATTCTGGCATAAAGAACAAATAATGGCTTTTATAATAAATAAATAAATGTCTCTCTAAGACCCTATGACCCAAAAGATCGTACTCAAATAATTGCTGATGCAAGTCCTGTTGGTTTAGGGGTTGTACTGATTCAGTACGACGACAAAGGACCCCGAATCATATCCTTCGGGAACAAGAGTCTGACAGAAAAACGTTGAAAAACGGTATTGTCAGACCGAAAAAGAGGCATTAGCTTTGGTATGGGCAATTTAACACTTTCACATGTACCTGCATGGAAAATATTGAACTGGTCACAGACCATAAGCCTCTCGAGGTTATATTTGGCACAAAATCAAAACCTCGCGCACGAATTGAGCGTTGGGTCTTTCGACTACAATCCTACAATTATAAAGTCATTTATAACCTGGAAAGTCAAATATAGCAAATCAATTATCACGTCTGTGTACGAATGCCAGCATACACAAAAATCCTCTTGAAAACGACTATCATATTAACCAGTTTGTTCAATACGCGTGACCCGTAGCATTATCCCTTAAAACGATTATTGAAGCATCGAATCATGATAATGAATTTAAATTAATCAAAAACGCTTTAGTAAATAATGTTTGGGATGCTTCAATAAACAACTACAAATTATTTGAACATGAACTTTGGTTACATGATGGCGTCTTATTAAAAGGAAACAAATTGGTAATACCCACTAATTTAAGAAAACAATATTAGAAGCAGATCATGAAAGCCACCCATGCATTGTCAACATGAAGGCTAGGTTACACACAAAGGTTTGGTGGCCGAAAATAGATAAAGACGCCGGAAATACTGTAAAAAAATGCAGAGGGTGTACTCTAAGTCTCGGGCCCAAATCCACCAGTATCTACCGATGAAAAGGCGTGAACTCCCATTGAATGCCTGGGTGCATACTACTATTGATTTTTGGGTCCACTGCCAAGTGGGGATTATCTTTTCGTGATCATCGATTATTACAGTAGATACAAAGATCGAAATTATGAAATCTAAATCTACACATGACACAATAAAAGTGTTAAAAAAGATCTTTTCGCGGACTAGGAATCCTGCAAGCATAACAGCTGACAATGGCGGACAATTCTGTAGTCAAGAATTCAGAACCATCTGTACTGAACAAGGAATTACGCTTTTCAATACGATCCCCTACTGGCCTCAGCAAAACGGCGAAGTCGAGAGGCAAAATAGGGATATCCTTAAACGACTGAAAATCAGTAAATATGAAAAATCAGACTGGAAAGATGACTTGTTAAAATATCTAATGATGTATAATAGTACACCTCATCCCTCTGTAAAAAAATCCAAGGCCAAAGGCCATTCAGAGATAAGTTACCTTTGTTAACAGACCTCGAAAATAACTATAACGATTCAGAAGTTAGAGACAGAGACAAAAAAAAAAGAGAAGAACAAATTAAACGAAGATTAAGAAAAGTTACAGATAGACAATTAGAAATTGGCGAAAAAGTATATGTCAAGAATATGATAAAAGAAAACAAATTGACTCCAGAATTTAACCCCACACCGCATACAGTTATAAATGCTCAAGGGAGCGATATAAATATAAGGAATGACGAAACTGGTCAAGAATACAGGAGGAACATCGTACACCTAAAGAAGGTAGAAGGCAAATGGAAAGTTATCGATCACGAAGTGTCAGATGAAGGAGTTCAGTTTATACGAGTATGTTAAACACTATAATTGTAAGTTTAATGCTAAATACTGTATTGTTGTAACGTAATTATTTTCTAAATGCTTAAAATTGTTATCGTACTTTAAAATATAAACGTCTAATTTAAAATAAATTAAGGACTAAATGTGCTAAATATTATTATTGTACTTTAAACTTAATTATCATAAAAAGGAAGAGATGTGATATACAATTAAATGTAACACCATAACTCAAAGGTAGCGCCTCAAGAGCGCCCCGCAGAGTCCCGCTCTATCCCTGGTGCCGACTAGACGTTCCCTTTGAGTTGTTGTGTACTTACTGATAATTTGGTGGTTTTACTCTCTAAACCCAAGTGATTCAACTGAACACCACATTGATGTGATATACAATTAAATGTAACACCATAACTCAAAGGTAGCGCCTCAAGAGCGCCCCGCAGAGTCCCGCTCTATCCCTGGTGCCGACTAGACGTTCCCTTTGAGTTGTTGTGTACTTACTGATAATTTGGTGGTTTTACTCTCTAAACCCAAGTGATTCAACTGAACACCACAATTGTCATAATTATTATCAACCTCAGTATCACGCACCCGTGATACCCCTGGTTGTTCCGAATGTGTCTACCTAGCCTGACCCTCATACATGGGAACCTTGGCCAAGTTGCGCGGCTAGACTCACGCCTCAAGTCTACCGCCTCCCGACCCTGACCCTCAAACCTGGGCGCACTTCCGCCCTCAAGCCTGGGCTCACTCCCGCCCTCAAACCTGGGCCCACTTCCGCCCTCAAACCTGGGCTTACTCCTGCCCTCAAACCTGGGCTCATCATCCTTATCCATATTGAATAGCAACCCTTAACCTCGGGTGTATTCAATAAGAATGTGTATCTGAAACTTACAATTGAAAGCTTAGCGTTTGTTCGTATTTATATTATAATGCCAAAAGTAAGAGGTACCTATATTAAGCCATCAATATCAAATCATCAGCTATGATTTTCTTATTTCAATAGATTTTCTTATTTCGATATAAACACACTAGGTCCATGTCACATTATAATGCTTCTTTCGAACCAATCACTAGACAGCAGTAAATAAATGTATTAAGTACCTACAATCGGACCAAGTATAAGTAACCACCAGTTATCAACATATTATTTGTCGTTTATTTAGTTCTTTTCACTTCTCAAATCCGTTCGGTATGATATTTAGTAATCGTCCATATTCTTAGATCAACGCGTTCACCAATCGTTAAAAACATATAGCTTTCATATTCAAGTTGTTATTTTTTTTTTTCACAACTAAGTTTCTCGTATTTTAATTTAAAAAAATAAAATTATTTGTCAAGAAATTTGAAGAATTGTAATTTTGAAATCGGAAAACTAAGCCTTAATCGTTTTATTATTTTTACAAAACACTTCAAACAAACAAATACTTCTAAATTAACTAAACCAACTTTGGTTAGTCATAACAAAAATAATCAACCAGAGCCATTTACCATCTCTATCCACATTTAAAATCATCTTTTTTAACGCATCGTGAACGTATGAACTTAAAGCTTTTAGCGTATAGCGATCACCATCCAAAACTTCCGCTACCATAAACGGATTTTTGGACTTCCGATCTAACGAAGTCTGATTTCTTTCTTCGTTTAATATCTTTCGATGCGATCTCGCAGACTTCATCAATATCAACTTCGGTATTTACATCACTACACATCAATAATAATTGATAATGGACTAGCAACTTTGCCAATTAAAAGCTCTAGAAGTGAAGCCTTTGTCACGCAGTTTATGTTACAAACTAAACTAGGCTAGCTTACGAATTGGAACTATCTAGTTTGGAGATTACCAAGCACAACGATTCCACATTTAATTAATCAATGAAAGCAAAACCTCAGGTATCTCATTCATGGTCAACAATAGTTCCATTTTCAAAATTTAATGATGTGTAGTTAGGAAAGGAAAATAAAGTATGCATGCTTTTAATCCGTAAAAATCTTTCGAATCATAGTAGTAACGATTATTTTTAAATGATCATTATTATATTATGATCGTTGTGGACGTGAAACAAAGAAAATTATGAGAATTCTCTTACGATCCCACTTCTGAACTATAAGCTACAGCTCAGAAAATAAAGGGGTTCGCAATAGAAAACGAAACATATCATTTAAACACAAACATATTTATTTCCCTTTCCACATTATTTGTAAAAACACTCAGATATCACCAAAATAATAAGTCCTGTACTTACTTGCTAATATTAAAATTACACCAATTTGTTAATTTAAACAACAGATGTGTTTACCGCTCGACGTCTTGAACAGGAGACCCTGGCTGTCAGTCGTCTTCCATAGAGAATGACAGTGAATGAGTGAATGCCATGTAGAACGAATAATCGATAGAGTGACATACGAGTATTAGTCAATTAAATAAGTAGGGTTACCAAATACAAGCTAACAATAGGTATATACGCCGTATCGTACAGAAACCGTGACGTGTACAAAGGGCCTTACAGCGTTTGTCCACCGCCACCGTAAACGGGACGTCAACAAGAAACAAGATAATTCGTGACGTCTTAACGTGGCGGTGGATAAACGGCCTTAGGGGTTAGTTATTCAGAGTTATAAGGGCAGTAACTCATACACAAAAAGAGACACATTGTCAGGGGCGTAGCAAACGCCGTAACAGTCGTATCAAAATGACACCCCGCCCCTGCAGTCCCCCCCCCCGGGCGACAGGGGCCCCCGAACGAAAATTCGTAAAATGTTATCCACCCACCAATGAGGCTCTCTTCTGCTCCTCGTCCCAGTACTTTTAAGTTTAAACAATTCTTATTATGTTTATAAGCGAGTGGTTCTGCTTATTTTGTTAAAAAAACATTATCCTCCTTTTGGGGTTCGCCGCAGGTGAAAAAGGAAAAAAAAAATACCCTTGTTTTTATTCGATACAGGGCCCATTTAGCACCGGCTTACGCCATTGGACATTGCGTAAGTATTAAAATTAAATGCAAGGAAGCTTATAAACTATACAAAAATATAAAATTTAAGTTTCTGTTATGTCAAAATAACAGCTTTTTACTAAATGCATATGAAAGTATGTTACGATACTTGTAAAAAGAAAACAATTTTTATAATTTTTGCCTATTTGTCAGTCTGTCGGTCTGTCTATTTGTTCCGGCCAATCTCCGAAACGGCTGGAACAATTTTGATGGGACTTTCACTGGAAGATAGCTGATGTTATGAGGAATTACTTAGGCTAATTTTATTTTAGAATAAGCCACGCGAGCGAAGCCGAGGGCAGAAGCTAGTGTAATAATAAGAACGGAGAAAGGACTGTTACCAGCAATACACCAAGTTTATCTGGCATTAACGTAAGCTATAGTTAAAATACTATCTTTAGGAAGTTTCTGTTATGATAAATATTTAATAATTTAAGTAAAACCAACTTAACAGCTTCTTCATAGCTCTTGCTTTCGAATTTATACGGAAACGATTATTTATTAATAGCAGCTTTTGTTGACCTAATGGCTCTCAAAGATAATGGAAATAAGTCGTAAGTTTAATTTGGCATCTTTTGTTTGCAAGAACTTGTCTAAGAATCCGTAATCTTAAAAAGATAAGTAAAGGTAAAAGGTAAGTTGGACCTAAATGTCCTCATTTGTCCAGCCAGGAAATTATTCTGATAATTATAACAAGGGTCACCGAGGTGTTAGGGAGACACCCCAAGAAAAATAGTGGGTGTAACTGTGTTCTTTATTTGACCTATCATCGACAACTGCCATTTGAGTACAGCTATACTGCAATTCTGGGGTATAACGCTCAGTGGCGTAGCTACTGATAAAAGGGCCCTGTATCGAAAAGCAAACAGGGTCTTGTTGGGGCCGTTTTTACCCGATTACGGCGAAACTACAAAGGAAGGGATTTTTGTTTACAAAATAACATACTGTCATGACAGGTCAAGTTTCCATTGTAATTTTACTAAGAGGATGCAGGAGTGAGCGAGGTAAGGTTGAAAGCTTGAGCACTCGGACTCGGATACTAGGTTGATCTGTCGTTGTGATTCTACTAAGAAAATGCAAGGACGAGCGTAGCGAGCTCTGAAAATGGAGCATCCTGACTAGGATACTAGGTTAAGCTGTCATTGTGATTTTAATAAAAGAATGTGGGGGTCTCTCTAGCTTGGGGGCCCTGTATCATTGATACGGCTGATACGCCAGTAGCTACGCCCCTGATAACGCTCCAAAAAAGGAAGGTAAATCGCAAAACCTGCCAAGTAAATTCAAGACAGCTAAACTAGTCTTCCAACACAAAATACAGCGACTGAATCTATCTTACCCGGGCCCAGAGAACTGCATAGATAGGCGGTTGGTCTGCCTCTGGAAGTGCTGTCCGTTCCGGTCAACAGCGACGTCCGGCGGCCGGCCGTCCGGCAGTGGGTGAACTTTCTGCGTCACCCGACTGCTGTCATCCCGACACACCACCGCAGCCGACCATCGCTTTGTTTGTTCGGATCCCTGAAATGAAAAATACAAATAATGATTCTTGCGATTGCAACAAATTTCAAGGAAATATGTGTTTGTGGAAAAAAATATACTTTAAAGGTACATTACAGCCGCAGCGGGCCGCAGCGCAACGCATTTCAATAATAAAAAGCGCGGTGCGGCCCACTTGTAGAGCTCCCCCCGACCCTTGCTGGACGAAGCGCCAGCCCACGCAGCAGCTAAGCCTGTAATTCCTCGAATAATAACATTAACCCTGATTTGATCCATGCTGTTCTCCCTACGACGCTGCCCTAAGCAGAGGTTCGTACCCCATAGGGGGTGCCCTTAGCTGGAGGCTTTAAGTTTCGCTTAAGGCAGTCAGAAAGTCCGGTTAAGGAGTCACGACCTCTCAAGGTCATTTCCGAGATGCCATAGTTAAAAAATAAAAAACGCCTGTAGAGTGCGATGGTTCATACCAAATGTATGAAAGTGATGTAGGAGTATTTTTGCATTGCGGTGCGCCCCGCCAAAATGTGCATGCGCTTGATAAAGTTAAAAAAGTACATAAAGTTCAGTTTGCGCTAAACCTTCAATCATTTTGATTTTGGAAGGGACCCATTCTAAAATCAACTTTAAGTGATAAAGTTGATATTTGTTTAAGTGGAAATAACATCAATTGGAAACAAGGATTTGAATATAGAATAGTAGCATACGGTCGCAGTATTCCACTGCGTGGGGCAGCTTAAGAGGATCGATCGTTGAGAGGAAGGGCTCAGATGGTCGACTTTCGGTTGAGATGATAGTTATCATGAACAGCATTTGAAATACATAGGCCTGAGTCAAAAGCCAATAGGATTGATTAGGTAAGTTATTCAGCCTATCCAGGACAACGTTATGACGTCCCTTCTGAATATGCATTGTTCCATATCTGGACGAAGGTCGATTAATATATTGATCTATCTAAGCTGATCAATCGCAGAGATTATAGAACGTTGTTGGATTATAAATGACTTGGTTTGTTAACAACTGAAGTACCTAGCTACTACTTCAGTTGTTGGCATCAACATTAGTTAGATTGCCCAGCAAATCTGTTCAAAAGGCTCAAACCTATTAATATGCGACCAACATATAAATACCTACATACTTATGCTGAATATTCTTCTGCCGTTTTAACTATCTAACCTCAGCTCCATGAGTGAGATATATCACATGCGGTTGTTTATATTTGAAAATGATTTATCATTTACTGTTCCTTTCAAGGACAGTCATATTCCAATTGTATGGCCTCTTTACCACCTAGTTAATGGAAAACATAAAATCCAAAGTATCAAATGTCAAAACAAGTACATACCTGTCTCTGAGGAGGTAGCGTGTCCTGATGCAGCGTCGGTTCACTCCCGCGCCGCACCTGCAGGCCGTTGGATCCGTCCTCCAAATGCGCCGCTCCGACCTCCACGCAGGAGTCGGTGTCAGGAACCCGCATACTACCGCCGACGCCGCCGCCACCCTGGAGGCAAACACGAAATAATCATTAGGAGCTCATCATCATCAGCCTATAAATAGTACCTACTTAGGAGCCGATAAACCTCAAATAGACACGGAGTTATTCATCCCCAGTCGGACCTCAAACCATACTTCCATACTAATATTATAATTTTGGAAGTGAGGTTTGCAGCTGTCAGTTTGGTCAATGTTTACTAGTATTCCTTTAGGTGTCCAGGTCTTCTCGTCAAGTTGCATTTAATGTAAGATGAGACAACGATAGACCCGAACCAAAATTGTAGACAGTGAGTAATTTTAAAAATTATAAAATTTAACGGCCGGGTGGAGCAGCGAATGTGCCGTCTGAGAGATCTCGAGATTATCATGCGAATGTCATATGATTTCCACATGACCCGTGCTACGTCTGAGATATAATGGCTACCTATTATATTGCATATTATTAACGCGTTAACGAGGTAGGAAAACCATTCATTTGATAGTTATAAACAGCATGGCTTTAAAGGTACTTTGTATTATGACATTGATGACATGATCACATGATGATTTAGGTACTAGGTAGCCCCGAAAAGGTCAAGTACCTTCCTTAACTTAGTCACAAGCTTGTACAAGTTAACTTTGAAGAGATAAGAGACTCATTACAAGCACAAGAAATCTCGAAGTCATTAAGTAATCTACCTCAACTTTTTCTAACGCACGATCTCAAACTCAACATGTGGCCTAAGAGACAGCTTTAATTAAAATATCAAATCATGCTCTTGTAATTATTACAGCTACAAACATAACGATAAGTTACTTGTACGTTGTATCAAGCATGCATTCTACTAAGCCACTGGAGCGGGACCGATCTCGATAATCAATTATGAGATTCAATACAAATTGCTTTAGTCTGCTTATTGAAGCGATCGAATCACTCTCGAATACTTTAACTGTATGTAAACCATGTACTCCGCCGTACAGCGCAGATTTTTACATCGATCAATGATTAAATCGGTATTTGGTTGAGTCTTAGATTTTTTTATAGGCCAATTTAAACTGGATATAATGCACTATTAAGTGCAATAGAAGAATAATAGATCATTAAAAAACATCGTGAGGAAACCGGCAAATCCTAATTGTCCTGTCATTGTGCTGTGTTGTGTTTGTCCTATTGTATCCGTACTAGGCCCGCGTGGTAGATACCAGGCTCAGGCCATCAGTGTCCTAGCATTGGGAATATTAAAGGATTGATTGATTGATGAGTGGAATGATTATGCTAAAGGAATAACAAATTGATCCGTAAATATCAATGACCTAGCTAGGTACATTCAAGAGTTTCGGAGCTCCCCAAGAGATCAGACAAGACGCGACGTGAAAATGGAGGTCGTCTCGTCTTCTTTGAATTTCAATATGGCGCGGGGGATTTGCAGAAACTTGAACCAATTCGAATTTTGAAGCCAAATCGTTTGAAGCTTTGGCATGACCATGATTCAGAAATTTGTGCACTTGATGAATTGTAATTTAGTTTTTAACTAAATGTGTGGGGCAGCACCAATGTCGTCCTGGCGATGATCGCTGACCGGATAGACTACCCATACATACGGCACTACTGTGAAAGGCATGTTGCCGTCAACAGGGCCGGTTAGATATTAATGACGGCACGGTTGGCGCAGTGGTTAAGCGATTGACTGCTGCGCTGCGTGTCGCGGGTTCGATTCCCGCGCGGAACAAATATTTGTATAACCTACAATTAGTTGTTCCGACTCTAGCTGTTTGTGTATGTGAGTTTAAATGTTTGTAAACGCACCCACGATACAGGAGAAATTCTTAGTATGGGGCAAAGTTTAAGAAAAAAAAAAAAAAAATTTTTTTTTATTAAATGTTGAGTTGCACGAAACCAACATTAGTTTAACGGAGACTTTAAATTCATGCCATCCCGTACGTTTTGTATCAAAAAGAAAGTGACAGCGTCAATTTAAAGTCTCCGTTAAACTAATGGTGGTTTCGTGAAACTCACCCTAAGTATTTTAGTGTTTTCTGTATTTGTTTGTAGGTAATGTTGCTCGGAATAAGCGTTTATTTTTACTTTTTATATATAATGTAGCTGCACCGATGGTTAAAAAAAATCTGAATTTAAACAAGTAAGAAGGCTATACGATGATATTAAAGTCTATATTTAAACCTATAACTAGATATAAACATATTCACTCTGCTTGCGAGCTCTGTAATCCTGTTAGCCCAGTTTCAGCTTGTTATCTATTAAATAGGTACATGGTAGATAGGTACGAGTACGATGTATACAGTTCTGTTGTAAATTGTATGAAAGAGGCGTGAACGCGTGAATGCAGGCATTCGCCACCCGTTATGTGCTATGATTCATAGCGCAATTGTTATCGTTCGATATACCTATACCTATTACGTAAGGCTATGTATACGTAAATTAGTTTGACTGTATTCTTTGCAAATGTATTGTGTATTCAGAACGCTATACGTAAAGTGTACGGCCTGAGTGAAAAGGCGGTCAGACGGAGCGTTCAGCGTTGCGTGCAAGCGGCGAATGAGCGTTCGTTCACCGAGTGGCCTTAGTGCATGCTAGCGTTCGTATGCGCCGGTCAAATTTTTTATCATGGCGCATGGTTTCGGGATCGTACCATATTATTGATAATGGTGCCGATTCCCTTGTTCACAAACTAAACTAAATTTAAGTTCAGTGCATCTTTTTCTTTCTATTTCATTAAGAAAAGGACAGAAGATAAATTTTAGTTTAGTCCTGTCAAATTAATCAGCGCTTCACGCAAATTGGCGTAATTTTAGTCGGCAAGTTTTTAATCACGTCTAAACTTGTACGAAGTAGTGACAGGCGCTGATTAATTTGACAGGACTAAACTAAAATTTATCTTCTGTCCTTTTCTTAATGAAATGGAAAGAAAAAGATGCATTGAACTTAAATTTAGTTTAGTTTGTGAACAAGGGAATCGGCACCAATATGTATTTCTCTGATGTAATCTCCGAAACGGCTGGACCGATTTTGACGGGACTTTCACTGGCAGCTACTTAACTGATGTTATAAAGAGTACCTTCAGCTACTTTTAGAAAAAGACACGCGGGCGAAGCCGCGGGCAGCAGCTAAACACGTACCTACATTCCTACTATACTCCATCCATACTGATATTATAAATGTGAAAGTAACTGGGTCTGTCTGTCTCTATGTTACGTTTTCACGCCTAAACCGCTGAACCGATCGTCATGAAATTTGGCAGAGATATAGCCTGGGATATGGAGAAGGACATTGGCTACTTTTTTACGCGATAACCGTCATCCACGCGGGCGGAGCCGCGGGCAAAAGCTAGTTTGAAATAAGATTAGACATTTAGACAAACCTTTTTTACAGTCCGTTCAGCTGATTTTGACTTCTATTCCGTAGACATAAGGATGGCATTAAAAGCAAAAAAGTGGTTATAATAGCGTTTACTGCAGCTGCCTTAGTAATGCCACCAACGCAATAGAAGTCAGAATCAGTTGAACGGACTGTATAAAAGGATTACCTATTTAAATGTTTAATCTTATTAATTTGAAACGGAGTATACCTAGTCATTGTTTCAACAGGATAAGAATAGCTAAATACATATATATAAGTATGGTACCTTCCTCACTACCTCTACTTATACTTATTTTATTCTAGCTAAATATTGATACCTTCTAGTACTGCCACATTATTTACCAGCCACCAAATGCACATATTTTTTTTTTTCCTTTCATTTTTAATATGCTGAACATGCATTTTGCAGTGAAGTTGGCATTGAATTTATTAAAACAACAAAATATATGTGTTTTTAACTCACCTTATTAGGCTGTTGAGCACAAAAACATTGAGAGAAACACATGCCCATATTGAGATTGCAATTAAAAGATAACCGAGACTCTTTTCTTGTGATCGACATGTCACGAAATGATTTTATTTGCACTCCTCAAATAAATACAGCAAAACAAGTTTCGACAGGTTCTTCAAACTCAACTGAATGAATCCCGCGCGCTTTCCTTTCTGTTCCTGATATTTTTTATCATGAACGCGACTTTAGTGTATGGGTATTCGCACATTCAGCCTAGATTCTGCCAAGTCTGATTTTAATTTCTTTACAAGTTTTTATATTTTATTTGCATGAAATAAACCAGCTAGCTGATTTTACATAATTTATGTTGCATGCTTCGTGGGAATAGGGATAATGACTAAAAAATATTTTTTAGATTAATAAAAAATATTGGACACGTATTTTTTCTTTTTTTACGTAATCAAAACATTACGGCGATACATTGAGTTCAAATGTGGCATGACGTAACTTCTCAGTAGATTTTATACGTAGCTGTGACGTAACGAGCCCCCACACCCCAAGCTTAATGTGTTTTATCTAAGTAATTTTTAATGATAAAGCAAAAAATACGTGTCTATTATTTTTTATTATCTGATTGACGGACTAAACAGTTTTTCATTTTTTAAACTCAGGAATCATTCCTATTTTATAAACGTTGTCCTTGTACTGTGGCCAGCACATCAAACTGTCAAATTTTCTCGTTTGATTTTGAACTTAATCCTCAACATTTTAAAGATTAAAATCGTTTGGATTAATTTGGCTGTTTCGTGTAGCTTGATGTTCTGGCTTCTGTACATGTAGGTTACGAATAGTCTATTGTTCTTGGCGTACCTACGGGTATAAAAAATCATTATCTTCCAACCTATAAAATAATAAACTATATAATATTTAATTGATGACTCGTTTATTAATTTTATTAATGGCTTGTTAACTAATAGGTTTATTTTTCTGCCTTCGTACACAGTAACAAGACAAGACCCAATTTAAAACAGTGTTCGAAAATTAAAAAAACATTAAAGAGTATTTTTCATTTATGGTGGTAAGATTTTATATGATTATTTTTTAGTTTTAATTTGGTTATCGAGCAGCGACACCCCTCATTTCACAGATACGAGTATAACGCTACAAGGTTCTTTCGGCGCGTGACCAAAATTGGAACTAACCGCCATCTTGTTTTGTTATTACAATTTCGGCTTCGTCCATACTGATCCCTAGTCCCTACTCGCCCGCTTTTCTAATATATGCCTATTAGCTGCATATATTTTGTCGGAAAAGTGCTACTTATCACGTATACATTTTGCTCTAGATCTTTTTATATATATTTTTAAACAAAATAACCTACTTAGATTCCGTGCAAATAAGTAGGTTGTTATTAATTATTAAATAATTCATTCCTGAAAATTTTACAATAAGCCTAGGCCTAAAAACGATGATTTGCGATGACTGAATAGAAATAAAATACAAACCATACAAGCATTTTTCTTACCATCCGTACTTTTGCGCCTTCTAGCTATACATGTAGGTAGGTACCTACGGACTGGACGAGTTGGGACTAGGGATCAGTATGGACGAAGCCACAATTTTGGTGACAATTTCACAAAATTGTTTACCAACAACGACCCCTTGTCAATGCTATCAGGCGCCACAAGATAGGTACTTGTAGCACTCTAAATTGGTTCACCTATCTGTTTTATATTGAGCTTACCCGAAACATATCCGGGGAGGCGGTGCCGGCTGATGACCCACTAGCGCCATCTGCTTGCGCGGCGCGTGGCTGCGGTGCCTGGTTGGTGCACTCCGCAGTGAGAGTCTCCCGGTCATCAGCCACGTCGCGGACCCGGTCGTCGGGGTCCAGAATACCCCCTGAACTGGCCCGCAGCGCTCGCACACCCACCCATGTCTCCGGACCCTGGAAAATGGAGAAATAACCTTTAGAATGGATGCTATTTTATTGGTCTAGAATTAACAATAAATACAATTTTAATAAGAAAATTACTATACTGTGACAGTCTTCCTGTGGGCAATTATTAGGTACAGTTAGTTAAAGCAATTCGGACCCCCCCCCCCTTGCATAAATGGTTGAGATTTTTTAGAATACGAATCAATTGATATTTATAATTTTTAATTTTATTTAGATAACTTTACGAAATCTACCCAAAACTAGAAATAAATGAAAATCATACGATTTGTTAGAAAAAAAAAACCTCAACCATATGAGCAAAGGGGGTTAGTTAATTGCAGTAACAGACTGTACCAATGAAAAAAAAAGAATAATAATAATATAATCGCGTATGAATTCGCAGCTAGTGTGTGTGTCAGGTCTCCGAAATGTCAAATGTCACTGTTTGTGGTTGGACTACGCGGGTTTATTTCAAATTATATTAACGTTGTGAATATTTTGCAATACCTGAGATTAACTATGGCAAATATGAGTTACGGGTCAATGAATGTCAGTGCTTTGAGACAGTTTCATCCTTCGGAAACTTATGTCCTCATTTTTACCGAAAAAAAAAAAAAACGGGACTGCACAACACTGCGTCAGCGGCATGCTCGATATTTTTACTGTACGGTTGTAAGGTATTAATATGATTAAAATGTAAACTTTGTAATCACGACAGTAGTAACAAACTTTGGCAGCTACACTTCAGGACCTTCGACAGTGGCGCCAACTGGTGAGCACAAAAACGGTACCCCGATTGCTGAAATTGTCATTAAAAAAATGCAGTAGCAATTAGACAATCATTTTGAGACCTGAGGGCCAAGTCTACTAATATACAAACGTTGCAATGGTCTCTTCATTGTGAGTTTTTGACAGATTTGCCATACAAACACTGTCAAATACTCACAATGGCGAGACCATTGCAATGTTTGTAAATTAGTAGACTTAGGCCCCTGTTTGTCATGCAGTGGTAATAAGAGAGATTGCTTGACCGAATACTTGTTGAGTATCATTACAAGTATATCGCAAGATCAAAGATAACATAAAAAATAAGTGTGGCATCAAGTGGCACGACAAGTGTACGCCGTAAATTTTCATCCAACACATTATGGATATAAGCCTGTTATTTTCAAAATCTTGCTGATGCACAGATCATTTTACATGATGTACAGTTGTTTCATTTACTCAGCTTGCAATAAAAATATACTGGCAACCATAGCGCCACAGTTTCGCCTGAGAAAATGACAAGAAATATAAAACACTAGCTTTTGCCCGCGGCTACACCCGCGTGGATGTCAGTTATCGCGTAAAAAAGTAGCCTATGTCCTTCTCCATATCCCAGGCTATATCTCTGCCAAATTTCATGACGATAGGTTCAGCGGTTTAGGCGTGAAAACGTAACAGACAGGCAGAGTTACTTTAACATTTATAATATTTTATTAAAGTATGGATCAACATCTCGATGTGCCCGGAACGAGGTTGAGAGGGTCAGATTAAGGCTCAAATATGATGTGGATCTGCGGGAAATGGGCATGTGTAACTTGATTCTGGCCCGTCCTCTGTCAGATGAGGCTAAGACATTGTATAATTTAGTTAAATTAGCCAGTAAGCGTAGATAAGTTAATCTTTGTGAGGCCTATGACGGTGGCATGATCATGTTTGATCAAACCTTCTATAAAATAAATAAACATTAAAAAAAAACACATCTCGGTAAATACTGCACTTTTAAAACTATACCTCGTAACGCGACACCTAACGGATTAAATCTCGCTGCGAAAATTAAGTTGAATAACTGTAATATTGTGCGAAAATGCACATTGTGTTAGTTTCTCGAATTTGTGTGTTTTTCTTATAGCGATATTATAAAGCAGGAACGGTAGACGTTCCCACGCCACGCAGAAGCCGCGCTCACTCCATTCAACTGAGTTTGCACTTGCTGTATATATACGTATTCCTCAACTTTTGTTTGTCGGTTCGGCCGCTTTTGTTCAACTGTCATCGTGATTCGCGTTGAATGATATCATACAAAAGGTTTTATGCGGACATCAATCTTTAGCGCAAACTTTTGAAAAGGCGTTCGCAATAAAATATGATCAGGGAGGACGTAATATTTGTCTTTGAAAAGAAAAGGCTTTGTTCAACAGGTTGGCAAAGATTGCTATAGAAAACGCAATCTTTTCAGGTGATAGGTACGACATTGGTCTAAAATTTAATTATACTCCATTTGAAATAAGATTATTTATTATTTATTTATTTATATATGCTTTATTGTACATCAGATAACACATTACAAAAGAAAAGGAAAACATAAACACTATAAAATATACAATGGGCGGCCTTATCGCATACTGCGATCTCTTCCAGGCAACCTTGGCATGGATAGTGAATTTGTGGACATAAAATGGGGTTGTCATTGGTGCAAATAAAAAGTATAACAGCACAATATCCTTTAATAGATACACAGATATATGCTATATAATAGATCCATAGATACATACATACTAACTATATAAGTAAAGAAAATAAACGAAGTGTAAGTATAGATTATCACAGCTATCAACGAGAACGTAATCACAACGACAAGTAATGTTCCTTCACAAGTCTTTTGAACACAGGCAACGATTGCGCGCGTTTTATTGGATCTGGCAATGCATTCCACAAACGAGCGGCCTGGACCGTAAACATTAGACATTTAAATAAACCTTTTCTACAGTCCGTTCAACCGATTTTGATTTCTTTTCCGTAGGCAATAAGGATGGCATTAAAAGCAAAAAGTGGTTACAATACCAACTGTTTACTGCAGCTGCTATTTGTCATGCAACGCAATAGAAGTCAAAATCGGCTGAAAAGTTTTTTAAAAACGTCTAATCTTATTTCAAATGGAGTATAGATTTACTCTACGATTTGTTCTAGATCAGAAACTTTTTTCCTATGCGGGCCATATTAAAAAAAACAGAATCTATGGGGGGCCATGTTTTAGACTTTTTGGTTATAATATATTTCTTTATTGAAATACAAATGTATTTGTATTTTCCGTAATAATAGATTTATAGACTCATTTATACAAAATTAATATAAACTATAGATATTCAAATCAATTACGAAATAGGGACATGATATTTATTGCAGGTATGTAATCTACAAAATAGGAACAAAGATTTACAAAAGTAAGCAAGTACGTGTCACTGCACTGTACGTGTTGATCAATGCGACACTGCACTTCTGTCTTGATGAATTTTAGTTTCGCGTTATTATCTACTTTTGGAGTTGATGGTTGCGGGCCGGATTGCAACCATTCGCGGGCCCCGGAGATGGCCCGCGGGCCGTAGTTTGCCCATTTCTGTTCGAGATTATTATTTTAAGCAGAACAGTGGTGGCGCAGTGGTAACGGCCGCGACTTACGAGGTCGTAGGTTCGAACCCTGACAGGCGCTTTACTTTGAGTAAATTATTTCATCACCACATGCTCTCAAAATGGTGAAGGAAAACATCGTGAGGAAACCAGCATGTCCTAGAACCAAAAATTCAAAGACATGTGACATCTACTAAACCCGCACTGGGCCCGCATTAGATGACAGCCCACTCCCTCTTGAAAAGAGGAGGCCCCAGCAGTGGTGCTGTGTCCCAGCAGTGGGAAAATTGTAGGCTGATAATTTATTATTTTTCTCAAACATGCATGGAAATATTGTCATTATTTTCGAAAAAAGAACACGCGATGTATCGAATTTACGGACAAAGAAAATCAAATACATTGCAGGAGAGTTTTTTGAATTTGGAACATTACAACGCTCCAGCAATGTTGTATGAAACGGCGTGCTGGGGTTATTAATTACTCTTTGATTGGATCTCTTTTATCATTCTTGGCATGCCAAAGTAAAGGCTCGTACAGACTCGCGCGATATCGCGGGCGCGACAGGCACCGACAAAGAAATTGTACTACTAGTGTCGCGTCGCGCCCGCGATATCGCACTAGTCTGGACGAGCCTTAGGTCTCTTTGGTTAGCACAAATTGCGTTCACGTGGCTGTATAGCCATAAATACGTTTGCCTTTCGGCACAGATGATAAATAGAAAATTGGCAGCAAAGCTGAAAATTCGTCTTGATTAAATATAAATGTAATAATTAAAATGAGTTCCAACGGTTCAGAGAGTTAATAACATTTTCTTTTAGTAATTGCCCCAATATGACTAATGTAACTTTTAATTTTAATTAAATTAAATGTATAATATAAAAAGTATGTTTTATTTCCCTGCATTCTTTTGAGAAAAGCACTATATATGCCTCGGCGGAAATGGCAATTGCCTGTCTCGTATTAGTGAAGTCCTCGTCTACGGCTCGGCCTTCAAACTCATACTCGATCTGCAATTGCCTATTTCACGGTCTTTGCAATAATGTACTATTAAGCCACTAACGTTGTACTCGTAAAATCCGAGTTATTTTATTGACAAACTAGCTTCAGCCCACGACTTCGTTCGCGCGAAATATCTTGTTCCGACGACCCAATCCGTCGAATCGCATTACCTGCCTGCGCTACTACTTCGTTTTCGCGTAGCGTTTCGGACATTTTTTCTTTTTGCTCGGCTCCTAAGCGTCCTAGCGTGATGTTAAATAACATATAGCCTTCCTCGAGAATTGGGCTATCAAATGCAAAAATATTTTTTCAAATCCGACTGGATTGGGAGTTCCAGATATTAGCGCTTTCAAACAAACAAAAAACAAACTCTTCAGTTTTATTATTAGTATAGATTTGACGCTACGTGTAAAAAACATACCCATGTGACAGACTTTCGTTCTGGTTGTTTAGAAGCGGCCAACCGGGCCAACTTCTTCAATCTCGGCGGAGGCACGGGCTCCAAAGCCGTCCCGCCATCCATCGCACTGCCATCCGCCACCGCGGCTGTCCACTCGTCACCTCATCTTCTTTACTTCCACCATCAAAATATTTATCCAATCGATTTCACTAATTTCGGTTACCGAAACCGTGAAACGAGAACATTTCTTGATACTACAAATAAAATAAATAAGTTCTAACATCGTGACGATTAGATTGAGAGAAAAACAACTGGATCGTTGAGGTTACAATCAGCGTTTGATGTTTAGGAGTGCCAGGGTAGGTCAGTGGCGCGAGTGAAGCCTTGACCTTCGCGCTCCACTGACCAAACACAGAGCACTCACGCGCCATACCAGATGCTGTGCCCGCGCCCATAAGAGACGCTCAACATCATGCCTTTAAAGCTCAATTTTATCTGGAGCACAACACCAACTATGGTGCAAAATTAGTAAGAATGTTGACGCTAATACTGGTGTTATTTTTGTTCTAAAACTAGACAAATTGAACTGTAAATGGCATGAATGCAGTTAGTTGCCTTGGCATTGTTACAAATGTTTTTGATTGGAATGACCTAGCAAATAACTCGAAAACAGTTTACGTCATGTTTTGTCCTGAAAGGAAAACTGCACTTTGACCGAATATGTTTTAGGTGCTAATGAAAAATCTACACGACGACGTCCCTTATGTTTGGAGAAAATAACTGTTTTAAACTTCAAACACGACAGTGAACATGGCCACTATAAAACAACGAATGAAGTTGTAACCTTCTTTAGAAATACGCATGATCAACCGTCCGTATTCCAAGAATGTGTTGAACTGAAGTGGCGCCCGCGCACGCGATCCGTTTACCTTCGGGGAAGACTAACTCGGACGTTACAGAAAAACGATATTTGTCGACAGAATACGACATAACTGCATGATAACACGCATGCTTACAAACATACAGGAAAGAAAGAAAAACTGCACTGTACACGTACAGTACGAACTTATCACTAAAGCCCCACTGTTCCTATCATCAACGCCCATAATGACTATTCATGAAGTATTATCTAAGCTGACTGATTTGTCCATGCCCTAACGTGGTATAAGCCAACGGAAATGCAGACCTTTATGGCCTGTAACGTGTGTGCCGAATGTTAAACGGTCCACATTACGTCAATACGCGGTTTTTGTTCGACAATCAAATCAAGACCATATCTGAGCATTGTTTTAATTGGAAAGGCGCTGCGAATATTAATCGGTAACACAGTAATTTTCTCAATTTTCAAAAACCTAATGACTTAAATCTTATGGCGAATTTGGATAGAAAATTTAAGGCTCCTACAAACAGTGTCGCGCGACAAGTAGTGCCTTTGTGTTTCGTCGCGTGTCGCGCCTGTTTTTAGGAGCCATATGACTTCTGTGTTTATTTTTATGATCATTATAGACTTCTTTACACTTTATAATTAATTGTGTATTTAAATGTCAATTAACTTTTTAAGTAAATTCAATTTCGCTCTATGGACACGCAATGAAAGTTAAGACAAGATTCTTTATTTATTTAATGGACAAGAGCTCGAAATGAATTTATAATCAGCAGCTAACAAAAACAAATACCTTCGCTAGTTCACTACCGTAATTAACTGTAATTAATGCCCCTAATACATTTTAATGTTGTTTTTTATGAGTTAAGTTACAGTTTGTGAGTAAGTTTGCGTGGTCACCTTCGATCAATCTCTGTCAAGTCCGCAAGTGTGTGTCTGTTTTCATGAGTCGAGTGGTCATCTAAGCGTATACCTAGTACCTATGTAAACATGCCTCAAGGCGACTCGCAAAATTGTTATGCAAATACAGCGTTGCATTCATCCTACTGTATGTATATTTTAGTACTTACTTTTGTGCCGAGAGTTAAGAGAAACCTTTGTAACATTTTGTCTAGACTGTCTTTTGTTATATACGAAAACCTACGCTGAAACACTTTCTAACAAAAGTTAGATTAGTTAAGTTAGTGATTAGATAGATAGACTTTGTTATACTTTTAAGACGATATTGTTGTGTTATGAATGAATTAACTGATTTAATTAAAACAATCTCATGTCTATTGCCTATCGCTTGCATTTATAAATTTTCATAGCAAAGCGAAAATTAATTGTTATTAATAGAATTTGTTCTCGAATGCTTTAAGATTTGCACATTTTGCACACATACAGTACTTACAGACTAGGTCATTGCCTACGAGAAATATTAACTTTATCCGTTCTATTCGCTAAAACTTAACTTGTCCAACAATTTTTTTTAATGGCTTCATATACTGCCTGCCTACATATCACTGTAAAATTTATTTACACGAAGCATTACATTATCTTTTTTCAGGATAATAAATGGTCTATCTTAAACAAGTTTCATGAATAAGAAACTGAAGAATCATAGCAATTTCAATTCGCGCACATTCAATCCAGTTGTTTGATTTTCTCAAGCTTATTTTCACACACACATAAAACGAAGTATTCTAAAAAATTAGATCACAAGTCGATTATAAACACACGTAATTATCACGCACACTTCAGGGTTTTATCATAAAATATTTTCTTTTATCGTGGTTTTATGGCGCGTAAACCGAAACGACATACGCGCGGCGCTGCGGCAAGCCTCCTACTGAAGTCTGTCTGTCTGTCGATTAGAAAGATCTTCACCAATGACCGCAAATAAAATTATACTGAACC
Source organism: Dryobota labecula (assembly GCA_947523025.1). Classification (NCBI taxonomy): domain Eukaryota; kingdom Metazoa; phylum Arthropoda; class Insecta; order Lepidoptera; family Noctuidae; genus Dryobota; species Dryobota labecula. Next base: position 11,209,821 of record OX383292.1, read on the forward strand.
TCTAATAATTTTCAAGGTTTGCGGTTCGCAATAACAAAAAGTTTAAGTACAACGCGATTACCTAACGAACCATTTTTACATTGAGTTTTATTTTTAAATTGTTTTAACAATAAGAAAACCGCGTTGAAACACGACCTAACTTACCTATCAGATTTTATCACTTTTTAATTTCACACCTTAAAATAGTTACTCGTATAAATACACAATAATATTTTTCGGTTCATACTTTTTACTTAGGATGAAGATTTAATTTGTGACGAAGTTTTTTATATGGACTCTTTTTTTTTTATTTCGAATTGACCGTTTGGCTCAGTAATAGCAGATAGATCTAGTTTCTTCTCGAATACTAAGAAACAATTAATCAGATAGAGATTAAATAAGTCAGTTACAGAGTAGCAGAGGCTAGCTCTAATAAGTTTTCCGTGATTTTCTTCGAATTTACTCACTGCACTGCCAATTTTCTAGAAAAAGCTAACATGCGTGCCTGTACCTAATTAATACTAGATGATGATTCTCGTGGTAGTTCAGAGTTCAGTATTATATAAAAATTGCTATAAGAGTTCCCTCTTAGAAGTCCAGATTACCTACTTATAAAATAAATCCAGCAACAACAAGGGGGGCGATTAGGACCCAAGTCTGCCGGGTCAGCGGGATTGCCCGAAAGGGGTACCGCTGCCCCGGAACATAAAGGGCCAAGGAAGGAACACGGGTGGGTTTTAGTCAGTAAGAGTCTGACACTCCCTTCCGCTCCACCCAGAGCGGGAGGGGTCATTTGATGAGTGCCCAACCTCACAAAAAAAAAAGCATTGAATGGAAATTTTGATTCGTGATATTTATTTGCGAAGTATGTATTATATGAAAGTAATATTCTTTTATTATATGTATATATTTTTTGATTTTTGTATTTTGTTTTATCTTTGCACACGTTGTCTACATCTCTTTATCTACTTTCCCATCGCAGGTATGCTGGAAGAGAGTTCTTTAGAAATAAGCATCACCTTTGTACTAATTGTTCTGTTCCTTTCTTCTTGTTTGTTATATGTAAGTAAATAAACTGTTAAAAAATAAATACCTACTCTGAAACATGGTCTGTGGCTAAAACCAATTTACGACCTCACCTCCTAAACGGGCTTAAAACATTTCCTTCATGCTGTTCTTTGCTAGTCTACTTCTCCAAGTTGGCATCCACAATTAAATCTGACGATATTCTATTTGTCTCGTCTAACTAACTGGACTTCTAGACCAATGCTCCATGTTCAGGGGGCCAAGTCTACTAATGTACAAACGTTGCAATGGTCTCTTCATTGTGAGTTTTTGACAGATTTGCCATACAAACTTGAGGCCCTGGACGAGTTTCCAATAAAAACGGGTCCGTAATGACTACAATATCAACCCACACATATTCCATATGCACATCGTAGTGAACGTTTAATGATGTAATAGTAATTGCTTCCTTCCTTAATAAATCGTGAAAGCTCTAAATGCTCCTATAAGTAAAAAGCAGGAAGCAGGTGGGCTCCTGGCCTGCCAGGGTTGCGGGTTTGTCTGAAAGGGATACCGTGGCCCTGACAAACAGGCAACTGAAGGAACACGGGTGGGTTTTAGTCAGTAAAAGTCTAATACGCCCTCCCGCTCCACCCAGAGCGGGAGAAGTTATTTGAAGCAGCCTTCACACACAAGTCGAACAGTCAGCCTTACTCTCTAGGGTTGATACTGGTGCCGATTCTCTTGTTCACAAACTAAACTAAATTTAAGTTCAGTGCATCTTTTTCTTTCTATTTCATTAAGAAAAGGACAGAAGATAAGTTTTAGTTAAGTCCTGTCAATTAATCAACGCCTGTCACTACTCCATACAAGTTTAGACGTGATTAAAAACTTGCCGACTAAAATTACGTCATAATACGTCAAGCGCTGATTAATTTTACAGGACTAAACTAAAATTTATCTTCTGTTCTTTTCTTAATGAAATAGAAAGAAAAAGATGCACTGAACTTAAATTTAGTTTAGTTTGTGAACAAGGGAATCGGCACCAGTGTTTACTGTTCAATCCAAGGTATTCGAAATACTGTTTTCAGATCATCCCTTAAATGGTAGTCAAAACAGTATTTTCCGTTTGGCAATTTAGTCCAAAATGAGCAAAATTTACTTTTATTTTAATTTGATGTTCAATATGGCGAGGCCAAAGTAGCATTAAAAAATTATGAGAACCTTATAAGTTCAGCAAAGGCTCCAATGTATTTATTCGTTAAAAAATAACTGTTAGTCATAGGACTGCACGTCAGAGGTTAAAACTCCTTAGCTTCACATATGTACTCGTAAACATAATTACACACATCTGTTTATATCTTAGAGATATAAAAAACTGTATACTCTAGAAATGTATCTGGGCGTGACGGTCATGCGAGTTCAGTGTTTTTTCCCTATCCCAAAAGTGCCCAACGTGCCTATAGAAGTTTTCACTTTTTTTTTTTTCAAATTACTCTTCATTCGTTTTCTATGACCTAATTATACATTATTTTATGGGTAAAAATATCGGTAACAGTACTGCCGTCCTAACGAAGAATGCAATAACTCGATTTTGGAAGATTTTGAGTTACATATTCGTTATCATATATTTGGAGTCAGCGAATCGAAATCTATTAACTCTGTCTAAGCAACTTTTTATTGATCCTTCAGGCACTCTGTTTTTCAGTAAGCAAGAATGCAATAACTAAAACTTCATAACAAATTCAATAATCAAAAATACAATCCTCGGAAGCGGCATATAAAAGTGCCCAACGTGCCTATAGCAGTTTTCACTTCAAACAGTTTTTTTTTTTTTTTCAAATTAGGTACTTTTCATTTGTTTTCTATGACCTAATTATACATTATTTTATGGGTAAAAATATCGGTAACAGTACTGCCGTGCTAACGAAGAATGCAATAACTCGATTTTGGAAGATTTTGAGTTACATATTCGTTGAGTCATATATTTGGAGTCAGCGAATCGAAATTTGCTAACTCTCTCTAAGCAAATTTTTATTGATCCTTCAGGCACTCTGTTTTTCAGTAAGCAAGAATGCAATAACTAAAACTTCATAACAAATTCAATAATCAAAAATACAATCCTCGGAAGCGGCAAAATCGTCAGTATTTGTGGTCGGTTAATGGCAATAGGCTCGCCCCATATTACATGGGACAAGCGAATTGTGGGTGTACTATATATATACACTTCTGCCTAACCCTTCGTGGAATACAGCCGTTATGTTATGTTATGTAAATGTTGGTGGCAGTCAGCCCTGCTATCAACCTTGCTCACTCGCTAATCTTTTTCAAGTGGCATGCATGAACTATTCTCATAAAGCATTTCCTATGAAAATATAACTTCGTAATATGTATAATATTATAGTCAGGCACATCATTTTCAGAATCTCGGAATCATCTTTCAAAGGCTTCGTAAGGCTATTAAGAGATTATAATAAGTATTCCAAAGGGAAGGGTCGCAATATTTACTAGCCCATTCAAGTTTTTATTCATTGTAAGGCTGTATACAGGGTTATTGGTAAAACACTAAACACCTCTCAGGACTATACATGTCCTGCCAGGGTTGCGGGTTTGTCCGAAAGGGATACCGTGGCCCTGGCACACAGGCAACTGAAGGAACACGGGTGGCTATTTGGACTAGCATAATTAGCCTATAATGTTCTACTGCTGGGACACAGACCTCCTCTCGATGAGAGGGAGTGGGCGCGGGCCCAATAAGGATTGGTAGATGTCTCATGTCTTCGAATTTTTGGTTCTAGGACATGCAGGTTTCCTCACGATGTTTTCCTTCACGGATTTCAGATCAGTGGTGATGAAAGAATTAACACAAAGTAAAGCGACTGTGGTTTCCAGACTTGGATTTTTAACAAAACGACGAAGGACAAAATACAAAACAGCCAACGAGCAATGGAAAGTAGCATCTTTAACATCCGATTAAAAGACAAACAGAGAAATGAAGCTATACGTAAGAGAACCAATGAAGTGGAAATGGGCAGGCCATGTAGCACGCCTGCCTGTCACAAGTTGGACTCATAGAACCACGATATGGTCGGGACCAACAGGAGAAAGACCCAGAGGACGCCCAACGGAACGCTGGGTAGATGAAATCAAGAAAAGTATAGGTAACGACTGGATGGTCAAAGCCAAAAATAGGGAAACCTGGAAAAATTTGTAGGAGGCCTGTAGGGGAGAGCGGGGTTAGAAGTTACCGGGGTAAGTTGTCCCGACTGAAATAGCTCTAAGAAGAAAATAGATAAATATATGCACGAAGTGTGTCGTCAAAAGGTACGAAGCAGCGCACCGACGGCCACCATCTTAGTAATGCCAGTGGCATCCTGTGAAATCATCGGTGTGTGCATATACCTCTGACCCACGTGAGTAAATATTTTCGTTTTTAATGTTTTTGGTCTATTTCAGTTACTATGATAATTCTATTTTAGGTTTTTTGTGTGTTTGTGTAAAAATACATCCGGTAATCATATTCTAACGTCAAAATTAAGTTCATTTTATAACTGAACCTAACATTTGCCTTTATGTAGGAGCATGTCATTTGGGGCTAGATGTTCCCTGTTTTTGGGGCATGTTGTGACTGTGGAACAACTTACCCCATTGAATTGTAACCACAAGTGTATCCAATTTTTTTTTTTTTCAGCATGCTTACATGTGAGATAATATCAAGTCGGGGTACAATCTCTCAACAGTTGATGCAAAGAGCTGCAGACGCAGTCATTAAAGAAGGAAGAAAAATAAAAACTGTTGCTAGGGAGCTTGAAATTTGTCATATGACACTATACAGATTTGTAAAGAAGTTAAAATCGGGAGAAAGTGCTACAGTTGGCTACAAAAAAGTAAGATTGGTTTTTAGTGAAGAACAGGAAAAACAGATTGTAGAGTATTTACTGAAATGTGCATCAATTTTTTTTTGGTCTATTACCAGACGTAATCAGAAAATTAGCGTATGAGTGTGCGATGAAATTCGACGTGCCTAATATTCCACAGACTTGGCATAAGAACAAAACAGCTGGTCCAGATTGGTTGTCTGGTTTCTTAAAAAGACTAAAGGCTGATTATGATAATATAAGCTATGAAAGTCAAACTAAGATAATGTTTAACCTGAAAGTACAATTTATAGATGTTAAAACATAAGAAGTTAATTCTATTTTTTGTTTAATGTTCCTTATTACTTGTTTTTTGTTAAATTTACGTTAAAAAAAGTTGCCTATTACTTTTAAGACATGTTAATTAGTCTATAAATAAATTAATACCTAATCAAGCCATGTATTATTTTATCAACTTTAGCCCCAATAAACCTCGTAACAACTTACCCCAGCTCGTTAACAACTTGCCCCACGATGGGGCAAGTTGTTATTTTCCAACTTTCTGCGTATAAAACTGTATACATAAAAAGCTGTTGAAGATATACCCAAAAGACTTTCAGAATAATAAAATAGAATATATTTAACAAATTCTACCGTAATTTTAACTTTTCCAATATCACATTTTCTACGTCATTTTTGAGATCATTCCAAAATCGGCACTTCTAACCCCGCTCTCCCCTACCCGAAAAGGGGCCATAACCTAGTTTTTAGCAATTCACTTGTAAAAATGAAGTATATTTTTTTTTGTTGGTTATGGAATTAAAGGCTATATTATTATTATTATTATTTTGAAATGTTTACATATCTCGGGACCCTGGGGTCCCGGACCTTTGGAAGGCGTACGAGGGGCCGCAGCCAACTCGCAGAGGCCCGTTAGACGCTTTTTAATTGAATGAGGCACCAACCGACGATTATCCCTGTACGCACTACGCAAGTGCACCCAAGGACAACCCCCGGTTGGTGTAGGACTATTGCAAGATATGGAAACAAAGATATTGGACTATGGGTTTGGGTGGTTAAAATGGACTGGTTACCTAAAACTATGGAAGGACTATGGCCCCTGCCTGATCAATGTTTTTTTACACACGGATAAAATGGCAGGGGGTGACTTGCACACTCAATAATGGGCCCCCGAAAACGGTCGCTAGCACATAGTGACGTAGTGACAAGGGAGCAACATGTCCTGAGGTGCTCGAGGAGTGGAGAGGTATTCCAAGGCTCTCAGAACAATCCCAGAGCCCGGAAGATGGTCAAGATCCCTACAAGCACTTACTGGAATACTTCCTTCCTCCGAGCACGTTTGCTCTTGCGAATCTCCACTCAAGCCGGCCAATAAAGGCAAGAATGAGGTGGGAGCTCAGTTCCTCGTCAATGTTCACTCCAGCCGGCCAATAAAGGCAAGCTAGAGATGGGGAACATGACTTCTCCCGGGAGATAGGGTCCGTGGGGTCGCAACTGCCCAACAGCTCGCCACATGCTGCCCTGCGGGTTTCTGTATCTCTCTTGGTCTGGCTCCTCACCCTAGATATGTTCCGGCAAAGTAAACTCTACCGGTACAGACCCAGAGTTCGGAGCGCGCAAGCCCCACCACGACGTCAACGTAGAGATACGGCGGTGGGGTTTATTATTATTATTATTATAAAGCGACTGTCTGGGTTCGAACCTACGACTCGTAAGTCACAGCCGTTTCCACTGAGCCACCACTGCTCACCGATGAGGTAAATAAGAAATGATAATTATGTTGACATCAAAGTGCAGTATACTCGATCTGACTCAGTCTGACTCGATGTGTCAGAGTGTTGATGATTTTGATTTATTCTCCATCAGTGTTCCTAAACTAAAAAAAAATACTGTGTAAAAACTTCTTTGAAGATCACTAAAAACCTGTTCAATCTTTTCTTAATTCTCTCCGAGTGCTTACTTATTCTTACTTTCTCTTGCCTGTCTACTGTTTCTTGTACTACCTTAACATTGTCAGTGAAAACTTTTAATTGGTTTTCTTTCGCTAACTGTCAACTATCTGTATCATATACAGCTGTAATTTTCCTTAAGAAATAAAATAAAATAATTAATTAGTTCATACAGGAAATTACAGGATAAATACAAATTAGAAAAATGTTGGTCAAAATGCCCACAGAATAATGTTAAAAGTTAAAAACCTACTACTAGAACCGATATGGTGATATGAAACCGCACTCACAATAACTCCGTATTTCCAGAGATAGGAGAAAGCATACAAGACCTAATATCAACCACAGACACAGTGATTGATATGAAGAAAATATCACGGCCACACCTTTCGCGACCATGGCAGATACAATCCTCGGTCTGACATTGCAGCATTTGGCCTCGATGTTAAAATTGATTACTGTACAAACAAACAATTTCGTCAATAATTTGAAGAAATTTATGTATGTTACTTACAGTCATGTCAACGACATGACTTTAAGAACAAGGTATGCATATTTTTTATTGAATAGTCTACGCGACGTCTAGGAAAGCATACGCAATTTCTACGCCGAGCCTACGCAACCTCTACGCCGAGATTATGGAAGTGACTACGCAACCTCTACGCTGAGCCTACGCAACCTTTACGCTGAGCCTACACAACCTCTGCACCGAGCTTATGGAAGTGACTACGCAACCTCTACGCTGAGCCTACGCAACCTCTGTACCGAGCTTATGGAAGTGACTACGCAACCTCTACGCTGAGCCTACGCAACCTCTGTACCGAGCTTATGGAAGTGACTTCGCAACCTCTACGCTGAGCCTACGCAACCTCTGTACCGAGCTTATGGAAGTGACTTCGCAACCTCTACGCTGAGCCTACGTAACCTCTACGCCGAGCTTATGGAAGTGACTACGCAACCTCTACGCTGAGCCTACGCAACCTCTGTACCGAGCTTATGGAAATGACTACGCAACCTCTACGCTGAGCCTACGCAACCTCTACGCCGAGCTTATGGAAGTGAATACGCATTCTCTACGCCGAGCCTACGCAATCTACGCCGAGCCTACGCAACGTCTACGCTGAGCTTATGGAAGTGACTACGCAATCTCTACGCCGAGCCTACGCAACTTCTACGCCGAGCCTACGCAACCTCTACGCCGAGCCTACACAACCTCTACGCCAGCCTACGAAACTTTTCGCAAAGTCCTAGTGATAGATTGCTAGTAACAGAGGGGCTGTGGAACAGTTTTTGTGTAGACTTTTCTCATCAAACTATCTTGAACACTTCCAAGTGCAACGAGGGATACAAATACAACTAAAGTTTTTTTTTTTTACAGTAAAGTGTTGTTATACCTCCGCAACTAGCTTCATATTAGCTAGTGATAATATCGGTATTGTGACCTAGAAGATACTACGTATGCAAATGACAGCATACTCCGTCTTACTTGTTACCTAAGTACTCCTAATTAGCCGGTTGAACACAAACAATAGAAAACAGCACGGTTTTTCCAGATGAGTTATAATTAGATTGTCACGCTCACTAAGATTAATTTCGCTTTACAATTTTATTATAGAGTTCTTTTACCAACTGCCTTCACGGTTACAGGACAATGTTTGGATTAAAACAACAAACAGTTTGCCGATGCGCTATGCAATGAGGGTATTAGGTCCCATGAGGTAGGTATTGAAACGCGCACTTAAGCCTAAGTAGGCTTCTAAGGGGGTATGATTCACAACTTATGATAAAGTTAAAAAAAAAACGCAAAAAGATAACCTACCTACCCACAGTACCTACACTTTGTCGTATCGTGTCTTTAGCAACAAATAGATCCATATTCAGAGGGCTCTTCCACCATATCCCATATCAATAGTTTTTACTAATTACTAGTATGTGATGTGTAACATTAAAAGACGAAGGTATTTCTTCAAAAAACAAAATCTACGTAGTTTTGAACAAGGATAACTCTCATAGCGGAAATCATTTAACCCGAGAGCTTGCAAGCTTATTCCGTACCAATCAATCAGCCGCTACTTATATGGAGTCGCGGCTTGATCTTTTGACTTAAGATATTCTTACTACATACAGCTTACAGCGATGGCTTAAAGATTCTCACTGTACCTACAACAATGTAACTTTTGAATTGGCATTTCGATACGGCGGAAGCACGACATTTTGAAACATACTCAAGTTCAAGGAGCTCGTGGCTAAGTAATAACAGCCGTACTGGTCGAATCATCAAGTTAAGCTACGCTTACCGGGGTTGGTTCGTGGTTGGGTGACCATCTTTACATACCGAGACTCCTCCGTGCCTCGGAAAGCAGGGACGGGGAGTCAGAAGACAAAGTCTGACAACCAGTTTTACCAAGGGGTATCGCATTACCCAGTTACTGGGTTGTGGAGGTCAGATAAACAGTCGCTCCATGTAAAATACTCGTATTCAGCTGCATCCGATTAGATTAGAAGCCGACCCCAACATTTTAGGGAAAAGGCTATGCAGATTGATTCAAGTTCATAGCCGTTTTACTGCTAGATGTATTACAATCTCTTCTTCTTCAATCGGTCCTCGTTACTGAGGATCGTGGTCACTGGACCCCTTTAAACGGACAATCTGCTTCCATCGACTCCAATCCAACGTTGTCATCACCACCTGCTGAAATTTGCTTGAGGACGTAGCTTCTTATACTTGGTCGGACCCTCGTGTTGGCGACCGGCCTCGTGCTCTCTTTCCCTCGGTATTGCCAACAATGACCAGCTTTTCAAGGTTGCTATCTCCCCTTCGCATTATGTGGCCGAAATAGGTCAAAATGCGCTGTAAGCAAACTGTAGACAATCGAGTCTTTATATCGAGTTGGGACAGGACAGACACATTTGTGGGTTTTGCTGTCCATGGTATTCGACTAACAATAGCCTCTACAAAATTTAATGACGACACTAAGTACCGAAATCCGGCGAACATTGAAGTGTCGCCGCTACCAAGTCTGCCGAATGGCACGAGGACACAACAATGACGGCACGATGATAGTCGTGCTGACACGAGATAAGAGAACTACGAGACATACAACAGCCACAGCTCGATGGATATTATTATTAAAACATACAAGGAACGGGAAGAGACAATTATTCCGCGTTCTTGTAGAGTATACCGCACCATGATTTTACGATATCTATACATTTACAATTTTATTTTTTATTTTTTATAAATCATTAAATGAGAGCATCTTCCAAAAAGGTGATAACTTACTCGTATGCAGCACCTATTAGTAACCCCAATAACCATATAAGAAGGAATTGGATAACAGCATAAATAATATCCAGCGCGAAAACACAGCAGATATCAACATTTCTTGCTTGTTTACTGCTTCGAGCTTTGCGATATTTCCCATGTTTTAGAATTTCTATGTTACATTATAGCAGTTGAAACACAATCTAATGATTCTAAAAGACCTTCAAACCGCCCCTTTTTCATATCAGTTCAAACAAGTTTTAAAGGCTTGGTCAATGTTTATACATAATTATTACAGAAATCCATTGCGAACATAAACAAGCCAAGCCCGATCATGATTCAATATTTGCTTAAAATCCAATGTTTATGAACTTGTCTGCGAAATAGAAGTAGCTTGTGATTTAAAACTAAACATTATGGGGTTTATTCATAAACGTTGCTTAAATTTAAGTGACGTTCAAACGTCAAAAATTTATCGTTAAACAGTCGCTAACAATTACTTAACTTTAAGCAGCGTTTATAAATAAACCCCAATATTATGTAAAATCGGAAGCGTGCCTACTTAAGCGGATCGTTACTCTGCATGACATCAGGATCCGGATTTCAGATTTGAATTCTGTGTTCAATAACCTTTAAGGTTAAAATAACAATGATCTAGGATTTTTTGACAATAGAAGATGTCCATCCATATCTTTTAGGTGGCTAACGGGGAAGTCTACTGCTGTGTTAAAGATCGAAATTTTTAAATATAGGAGTGGCAGATAGCTTACAATGTTTTGAAGATCTCTTATGTTTGTAATAGTCTGTACAATCCTATATGAACTATTCTATAGGAGGCCGCTGCGTTCTGTGAGCCTACTCCATGACTTAGTTGTGACCTAAAATCTTGACTATAACTAGAACTTAACAAACAAACAAACTGGATCATTGTCCCTAGAAGGAGAAAGTATAAGTACATGGAATATGGAACTGCCCTTTGGTACATCCGAAGCTTCTAGCGATGAATGCGAATGCAGTGATGAAGATGAACCTACAGAGGTAAGAGGAACAGGGTGTAAAGATCACTCATACTCTATAGTAAAAGGAGTGTCCTCCGACCAGACGGGTGTTGTGTGTGGTGGGTAACTGCCCGTCGGTTGATGTCGGGATGTTGTATATAATTGTTAGTCGCACGGTAAACTTTGATTGCGCGATGCAGGATTTCTGTGACGTCAGGTCTTTGATGCGTAGTTCGCATGTAGCGTGGTAGCATGCCGCCACAAACCTTATAGTCTAAAATATAGTATTGTTTATTTATTATTCGTCTTAATTGTTTTTAAATCATTTATACCAGCGGTTGTCTACAGTCCGTGCGGTACAACAGGTGTTATCAGATGACACTACCGCCTAAGCACACAAATCGTAAAACGTACCCCGCTTGGAATGTCAGTGATTACGCTCAAGGTCGATCAGGCAATTAATCAACTGTATTGATGTAGTCAAATTAATCAGATCGGTGAGTTGATCTGAAGTACTTGGAGAGGTCATCTTGAAAATGTTGGTGCATTTATTCATCATCATCATCATTTCAGCCGAAAGACGTCCACTACTGGACATAGGTTTCCCTCAAGCACCGCCTCTTCGACCGGTTCTGTGGTTCCCGCATCCAGCGGATTTCTCCGGCTTTCACAAAGTCATCGGTAAGCTACGCTTGGCACTCATCCACGGACCAACCCCGGCAAGCTTACCAGCTTTACATACGTTAAGCCGTTGGTCCCGGCAGTCATTACCGGTAGTCAGAAGCCCGAAAGTCTGACAACCAGTCTTACCAAGGGTTATCGTATTACCCAGTTACTGGGTTATGAAGGATAGATCGCTCTAAGTAAAATACTGGTATTCAGCCGCATCTGGTTAGAATGGAAGGCGAACTCAACACATTTAGGAAGAGAGGCTAGGCGGATTGATTGAATAAGGCCCCAGGTCCTGTTTGCCTTTCTCTACCCGTTGGTTCAACTGTGACATACATTAGTTACAACATACTTATCCACTGAACGACAAATTGTTAGTATTCCACAAAATTCGCTTACGCAACTAGATTGTATTTTTCTTGACAAGGCTACATTGGCTATAGAAGTAACTTATTGAGTAATTTAACTCCGTATGCAACTCATACGCAGGGTTCAACGTCCGTATCGCGTGAATATACAGGGAGGTACCATCAGCAACGTAATTGCGACTTACAAGTGACTTGATTTAATGAAGTACTTTCCACTTTCAGATCATAAAAGAGCTCCGTGAAAGTAACAACAATAGTAACACCGACATGCGTACGTAAAGAGACTGGCGACATTATTGGAAGGTGGTTAGGACTTGTAATAAAGAAAGGTGTGGATTTTCCCGGAATAATCGGTAACTTGTTACAGAAATCTTTCACATGTTGCATATGTTTCTAGGTGTGGGGCAATATGAAGAATGGCAGTTCCTTTTTTCCATGAGTAAATTAATTAATAAAAGTGATAAAGGACGAAATGAAATGAAATCGTTTATTCTGTAAATAGGATATCGGAATCACTTTTACACGTCATATAAAAAAAAAAATAAGCTGGATGTAGTCGACATTTCTTATCTTACTACCCCTGAGAAGAAATGGCGAAACAAACTCAGGGGTCAGTCTCTTTTAAAGTCCAGACATAATCTTGGTCAGATCATGTGAGGACCATGTAGAGACACACAATTTTGAGTGGACCTGTCCAGTCAGTGCAAGCATTTGTCAGTAAACGTGTAGCTCAACTCAGGATTTAAGGAGCTCAACAACTCGACGAACAATACCAAAGAAAGGACATTTGGGTAGGCCGCATAAAGTACTCAAAATACCAGACCATCATTAAAACTACGTGAGAAAGAGGAAAAAAAGATAATCTTAAAGGAAACAAATGACCCACATAGTGCTTACATTCACAATAGTTACAGTAATATATATAGTACTTTTCAAAGTAAATATACATGTCATTTTGTATATAATATTTAGTAACAAAAAAGGCGAATATATACGTAACGATTCAAAGGAACAGGAAAAAATTTAAAACCAATCTGCGACCTAACGACATCTTGCGAATATGATTGCTAGCATCCAAGCCCCTCAATTGGAACTGAAATGGCGGTTAAAGAGATGATAGAAGAAAATGACATGCTGAACCGGATCCAAATAATAGGAGCAGGACTTTTTGCTTTTATGCTTACTTAGGCTTCTAAGAAAATGCGTCGCTTTGGGAGGAAATCAGGAAATCCAAACACGTCCTAAATGTTGCGAAAAAGAGGCACGAGGAAAAATAAAAACATTTAAGATAACTAAATATTACGGTTTTATTTTAAATACTTTCCTTTACCTACATGGTTTACTCGTAATATAACTATTATACACTATCACAGTCAATTTATCATGATTTATAATTACATTGTACATTATAATTATTTACCAGAAAATCGTCTATCGAATCTATTTTATTTATATACCAGCTTCAGCCCGCGACTTGGTCTGCGTGAATTGTACCCCTGGCCCACCCCGTCGCATCGCATCGCCTGCCCGCGCTATTACTTCGTTCCCGCTTAGTGTTCTTGCTTACTTTTTGCTCGGCTCCTAAGAGTCCTAGTGTCATGTTAAATAGCCTTAAAACCTTTCTCAAGAATCCGACTGGTAGTTCCTGAGATTAGCGCGTTCATACAAACGATTCTAAAACTTTTTAAGAGGAACAATTCCGTCATACATTATTGTTGCATAACTTTAACCATTTACGCAGCGCACGAAACGGAAGCTCTCAAATGGCAGAAAAAAAAAATCCCCGTTTTTGCAACATTTTTCATTGATGCTCCGCTACTATTAGTTGTAGCGAAATGTTATCCATACTAATATTATAAATGTGAAAGTAACTCTGTCTGTCTGTCTGCCTGTCTGTCTGTCTGTATGTTACGTTTTCACGCCTAAACCGCTGGACCGATCGTCATGAAATTTGGCAGGGATATAGCCTGGGATATGGAGAAGGACATAGGCTACTTTTTTACGCAATAACCGACATCCACGCGGGCAGAGCCGCGGGCAAAAGCTAGTTATAGCATATAGCCTTCCTCGATAAATGGGCTATCCAACACTAAAATTATTTATCAATTCGAACCAGTAGTTCCTGAGATTAGCGCGTTTAACCAAACAAACAATATTAGTATAGATGTTAACCTGGGCCTCAAGTCTGCTATTACAATAGTGTCAGAATGGTCTCTTCATTGTGAGTTTTTGACAGATTTGCCATAAAAACACTGTCAAATACTCTCAATGGCGAGACCATTCTGACACTATTGTAATAGCAGACTCGAGGCCCTGGTTTGATAAATTTTCTTCATAAAGAAACTAACTAACTAACTGCCGAATACTCAAACGCAATTCAATTTTAAGTCGCCGTTAAGTCTAATGCTGTCTCTGTCACTTTAAACTGTTTTGTAGCGACAGAAACACTTATAAGAACGTCTTAAAGTTAAGTAACGTTTGAGTATTTGGGCATAACTTTCTTAACTACCTAATGATAAAGTTAAGTATCTTTCATCAAGTGACTAATTCAACAAATTGGCGCCTTAAATAACAAGTGTACCTACCTATCTTACAAAAACAAACAAGCATGGATTTAGTGCCTTCAACCATAGAGCTAGGAAAGTACTTGGTCTACTACAGGGTGGCCAATTTGGAAGTATACAACTTTAAATTTTGATTATTTTTATTACAAACAAAAATTACAGGATATTTTTTTATAATTATTTTACTCAGGCTTGGCAATTTTATACAAAAAATAAGATCATCATAATCTCCTCCTTTTTTATACTCAAAAATGCGATCGCTTTTCGTTAAATTGTTTACTAACAATTTCACAATTATTCTGCTTTTTGTAATCAAGATTAACCACGACACGTCCCTTTGGATAACCCCATACAAAAAAGTCAGGACATGTCGCGAAATCCTCAATGATCAAAATGGTATTCGTTACTCTTAATGATTTGTTAGAAAAAATTGTTTCGTTTTTAAATTCGTTTAAGAACTTCACGATAAAATTACTGCAAGTATTGCGGTGGTCATGGTCTTATAGACTGTGCATAACGAATATGCCGCATTTTAACTAAATAATAAACACCAAACAACTCCAAAATTTGGTTTTAAATCAGAATGGGGGCTAAAAAAAGTTGTATACATCTTAATTGGCCACCCTGTATAAAAAATATTACTTATGAAATTCATGCAGTTTAGGTATTTTTAGCTTTTTCCGTATCGCCATATTCTTCATCACCATCCGCCTATAGCAGACTACTGCTGGACATTCCATATGAAAATTACGAATCTACTGATGAAATACAAGCTTATTACAAAAAAGTTTACCAGAACTTCTTTGAAAAATTTGGATACTTAATAACTCTTACCGTTTCATTGGTCTGCGGCAGTATACTCCTCTGTAGTTTTTGCACAGGATACGTCTGCCTCCATCCGAACAGACGCACTAGTTTGTCAGCCACATCCTCGCACCGAGGTGTGGACTCCTTCATATTTACGATAACCACCACTAAGCACTGAATTACAGTTCCAATTCAGGGAAGATTGGCATTGTTTTCAAGTAACTGTTGTGTTCACCCAAAAAGAAAACAAAACCAATGAATGTTTAGAAGAAAGTTCCAAAACAAAAGGCGAGCACTGTGCACTAGCACTGTTTCAAATAATGAGAATTGATTCAACTCAATGCGTATTAAAAAACTAATTTCACTGACAACACCGATGTACGTGTACCTACACAACCGCCAACCTTGTGGCTAGACGCGCAAAAAGTGTTGAAAAAATAGTGGAGTGTGGCGACCGAGCCGCTGAGCCGGCACCGCGCGGCACTGCGGCGCTCTCCGCGGCCTCCGCGTTATCGCTGGCATCGTTATCTGACTATCACCGCCCCTCCAATTTACTGCACCTTCACTGCCACACTCCCAGACACAATGCCTGCTGTATCTACGATCAGCGCGCGGAAATCTTAAAACTTTTGAAGTACAGATACTGTGGTAGCTTAAGTTACGACGCCGACTTGCCTCCATAAAAAGACTGACTTACGACTAAGCAACCACCCACAATAAAACAAAAATTGGTGAAAATCTTCTGCCCACCAGACAGACCCATCTACGATGACTTACACAATATAGGCAAAACTTGTACATTTAAAAGGCCCAAATGCGTGAAGCTATTAGACCACTACATTAATATTTCCGATAAAGACACAGAAAGTGAAAACTCCGTCGCAATCAACAATGAATAAGAGACTGTGTCTGTTTTAGCACAATCTGTTATAATCATATCCAATAACGGGCAGTAAATTGGACATAACAACGGTTTTGTAACTCAGTACGAAGCTTTGATTAGTCTTCCATTCCAGTGTAATATCCGCAAACAACGGCAAACTGAATTGCCCGTCCAATTTACTTTGATGTCACCAGTTGCACAACGGAATCCGCGATGATGTTAATTTAGTTAAACATAGTCCACCTAAACAAGTTGCAATCTAATACAGCTAAGTTGCAATTTAAATTGCCTTAAAATCTGTTTAACATTTTAGAAATTTACTGATGCCATTCTACGTGCCCATTATTTAATTTTAAAGCAACGCAATGATGCATAAACGTATAATATTTTCATGAAATACCGTAAAAACTCCCGGAGAGTTCTAATTTAAGACTCGCAAACTAGCAACATGCAGGAATAATTACCACAGTGAACATTAGCGCATAGCTCGCAAACGTTGACTCCGCCAGTTTGCATGCCTTTGTCACGCGGGTTTGAAACTTTACGATGGGAATAACATTTTCTCCAAAGGTATGTTCAGGAAAATGAGCAGAGAAAACTGGTATTTAGAAGAGAAAATCCCATAAAGGTCCATTTGTTACTTTAATGTCTCAATATATCACCATGCTCGTACCTTGAAGTTGGAGTACCATCATGTTAGATCGACTGAATTCAATCGAGCGAACAATCGACGATTACGAACAAGACTTCATTATTCAACGTTTCAAACAGAAGCCCATTGTCAATGCTAGTTGCGAGGTGTCTAACGAAACTACGTGGGACCTCATTTGTTTCAAGTTACGATAAGATGAGCATTACTGAGCGACTTAATTACCAGCATGTAATGGTTAATTAGCTGTTGCAGGTAATAAGATGTCTTAAGGTCTTAACCTATTTGTGTTGCACGCAAGTGATGCAACCATGAATACCTTTGTCGAAGAACTCAAAAGTTTTGATGATGAAAATCGAGTTGTAGGGGCAAAGAAAGAGGCAGGATAAATATTACATTTGATAAGCGAGTTCGTAAAGAGTGTCGCGAGTCTCACGACGCTTTCTACCTCGAGATCTGGGTATCTAGATCGGCGTCGGAGTGACTATTATGTTACCAGATCGCTCTTCAAACAACAATGGCAATACAAACCCGTGGCAATGATACTGATTAGTAACCGTAATCGCGTCGCCTGTGTTATGAGAAATTTATAATAATATCAGCTCATTTTCTTTGCCTTATTGAACTGACAGTCGATTAAGTGTGTCAACTTCAACTGATGCCGTTGTGTATTCCAAATATATAATCGCTGATGCTTCATCAAGTTTTTACGCAAAAGCTAAAATGTGTTTGCAAACGTCCACATTTGTGTAAATAAAACGTGAATCTGTATTTATTTCAAGTGTTTTATTAATTATATTGTATTTTTAACCACTATACGTGGAGTCAGGCCTTTAGCACTTACGGTCATGGTTCAACGATCAAGCTATGCTTCATGTGCTGCGGACCAATCACAATGCCTTGATTGGCCATGTACATAGGTGCAACGATCCCTGAACAGAAACCTGAACAGTAACTTGAGTTTCTTAATTGTTAGTTTTGCAATTTTCAGGTAACAATGGACGTGGACACGCATCACATCATGCAATTAACTATGTTTCAAGTTATAAGAATATCAATATTATTTGACAACAGCAATCTTAGTATCAACCTGACAGACTCAAAATTGAAAACCCCTACAAGTAAAATCTTTAGCGGAAAATAAATCAGCACCAAAAGTCCCACAGACGCGCTCACCCTTAGATAAAGTATACGTCATCCATTGTCTATTACCATGCCATGTTATCACAGGA
Source organism: Dryobota labecula (assembly GCA_947523025.1). NCBI lineage: Eukaryota > Metazoa > Arthropoda > Insecta > Lepidoptera > Noctuidae > Dryobota > Dryobota labecula. Next base: position 11,228,067 of record OX383292.1, read on the forward strand.
ACCAGCTGTGCAACTTTTGTGCAAATGCAAAATAACTGACTGGCAAAAGCGTACAATGCCACCATGCCTTCAACTCAGAATGGGAACATTGGCCACACAACAGCTACGTTTTCAACCTGCCTCACTTGTCGAGAAATGTTCACAGGGTATCACATGCACCACAAAAAACATCGAATTTCGATAATAAGTAAAGGGGTAAACGTCACATATTATAATCGTCGTAAACAAGCTGGAGGCTGCGCGGCGAGCAACTGGCTCGGCTTTCTGCGCGTGCACCGGTCGGCGGCGCCTCCGCGGCGCGGGGGAGAGGGCCGGTCACCGCTCCCCCCTCCCTGCAAGTAGCCGAGCCATTGAGAGGTGCTCGCACGCCGTGTAAACAATCCTCCCACCTGTGCAATAACAAACAATTGGCACCGAATCGTCTAATACCATTCGCCTGTAACTCACCACTGAAATTGAACCAATTTGGAAGTGGAATTAGTCCACGACATTTCTGAATGAATTGATGGGTAACCACTCCACAATTTTGTCAGTTAACGAACTAGAGATCCTTGTAGCTGGTTTCCTCCCGGATGGTAGTCCCGGAGGCTTTATGATAATGAGTTAAGGGCACGTTTGTGGGGCACCTCCCATGTGACGAAGCATGGGTCAGCGGCGCGAGGCGCGTGGCGGAGCGCGACGGACGCACGGGGGCACCAGCCGGAACGACGGCGTGGGGTGCCAACCGTCGCACCACCTCCACTAGCCAAGGTCAAGCCGAAGAAATATCACACTTTCATTAAAAGCGAATAGGCTACTGATTGCCAAAATGGCCAAGTATTCTGAATGGTGCAAGGCAGGTATACCGACGAGTTAACGTTGGGTCTATACAGCTACACTTAAATGGGCATAATATAATTATTACATTAACAATAAATATTGAAGTTAGTTATTTATTTTTTTATTTTATTTATATAACATCACGCCTTATTTCCCCGAAGAAGGGTTAGGGAAGGATTAAGTTTTCAGAATATACATAGTTCAGAAACAGCAAGGCATCAATTGCTGAAAGTAACGCCATCTATACAAGTCATGGAGAACTACAATGCCTGCTGCCTAGCCAATCTTCTAGATCAGAGGCATCAAAGTTGATCAAGTACTAAAAAAAGAAAATCAATAGTAAAAAATAGGGACATATATAATATAGTTAAAATAAGCTGTTTATCATCTTGAAATTATAATAAAGTATTATTACCCACATTATATTCGCGATGCTTTCGTATCTTGCCAACAGATGGCACTGAATGCCAAATAACATTACCTGCTACCAAGTTTGAGAGTGAGTGAAAAGTTAAAGGATACAATTTTGAGAACTTTACTGCTGATTTTAAAGTCTGGTCAGTATATATGTTTTTTTTTTTAATGTTTAACCACCATGATAGGTCGCTTAACTTAATTAATCATGTCTTATGGAAAGAAAGAAAGAACACAAAGACTAATAGAATTTCCTCATGTCACCTATATGTCGTCGTTCCTACTATCGTACTTACTTAATTAGCATTTTACATATCAAGATGGGTACCTACTGGTATAAAAAAAATATATATTTTGCATTTTAATTTTGTATTAAGTAATTGAGTTTTGAAGCATATTGCTAATCCATTGCTTCATACGAAAAAAAATCTTCTCAACATCTGAACTGTCAAAATGAAAGCCATTGACTGTCAAAATGAAAGCCATTGCTACTGTAAGTGTGTTACGCAATTAACCCGCTGATCTACATTTTTGGTTGGTAGCAAAACAGTTGACAATGGTGCCGATTCCCTTGTTCACAAACTAAACTAAATTTATGTTCAGTGCATCTTTTTCTTTCTATTTCATTATGAAACGGACAGAAGATAAATTTTTGTTAACTCCTGTAAAATTAATCAGCGCTTGACGTAAATTGACGTAATTTTAGTAGGCAATATTTTAATCACGTCTAAACTTGTATGGAGTAGTGACAGGCGCTGATTAATTTGACAGGACTAAACTAAAATTTATCTTCTGTCCTTTTCTTAATGAAATAGAAAGAAAAAGATGCACTGAACTTAAATTTAGTTTAGTTTGTGAACAAGGGAATCGGCACCAATGACAGTGAAGTCCCACAAAAAGTATAAGTATATTTAAGTAGGTATGTATATGCATGAATGCAATGAGGAAAACTCAGTTACATTTATTGACTTTTGTAGAATCAGAAACCTACAAAATGCCCGCGTGGTTGCCTTATTATTATTACGTATCGAGAATCAGTACCTACCTAAGTAAGCCCTTTACTGGATTAGTTAGCTCTATGAACATACAGTGGTGCCGATTCTCTTGTTCACAAACTAAACTAAATTTAAGTTCAGTGCATCTTTTTCTTTCTATTTCATTAAGAAAAGGACAGAAGATAAATTTTAGTTTAGTCCTATCAAATTAATCAGCGCCTGTCACTACTCCATACAAGTTTAGACGTGATTAAAAACTTGCCGACTAAAATTACGTCAATTTACGTCAAGCGCTAATTAATTTGACAGGACTAAACTAAAATTTATCTTCTGTCCTTTTCTTAATGAAATAGAAAGAAAAAGATGCACTAACTTAAATTTAGTTTAGTTTGTGAACAAGGGAATCGGCACCAGTCGTAATATTACGAGTATAGTAAGTATGTAGGTATTATCGATTCCATTTGGCACGCTCACTTACATTAACATAATTTGCTATGCAAGGTTCTAAAACTGGATCTAAATGTGTAACAAAGTTTATTGACCTAGAAAATACAGCTATTAAATTGAAATTAGTGTTTTAATAGGTTCACAGTAAGTTAGGGCGTCATAAATAGTAAGAACTACAATCTTAGGTAATTAATTTCATTGCGCGATAATGGCCGGTTCCCATGCCCAAAGACGAATATCTTTGCTTTGACTTGGTACTGCAAATAGCCTTTTGAAAGGCTCTGAGGGCCAACCCGTTTGTGTGAACGAATCGGAAAGGATAAATTAAACTATTCAAACTCAACCTTAAAGCATTTATTTCAAATAAACCAATTACAGGCACTTTTGAATTGTCAAGTGTATTGAAAAGTCTTCTCTGCTAGGATTTAACTGACTAAGATGATCGATGGGACAATTGTGTAACGCCACAGAAATTACAGATGGGACACTCCGCAAAATCATTTAAAATAAAAAGCGACTTGCTACGACACAATAAAGTGCAATTCAGGTCGCACAACGTTTATTACCTACATGGCAGCTAGATTCACCTACATGTTGCCTCTCTTTCAATCGCGTAAAGGCTCCTCCAAACAGGCGCGACACGCGACGCGACACAAAGAGACCACTCGTTGCGCGGCACGCGGTGTCTTTGTGTCGCGTCGCGTGTCGCGCCTGTTTGTAGGAGCCTTAACTCTTATACCGGCGGCGGCGCGCGTCAGTCCTACTGAAGTTGCCCAGTGAGATGGCCCCGCCGCGTACATATACAGGGTGTTTGGCAGAACGTTGAACATACGAAAATGGTGGATAGGTGGGGTCATCTGCTACTTACTCAGCCCTAATTTATTTGGCCCTGGCCCCCTGAATATAAAAAAAAAATTTGTTTGCTTTCTTTTAGTTTCACCACTTTCTTAACTTTAAAGTGTATTTTTTTATTAAAAATGGGTAAAACAGACAATATTTTAGTTTATTTTTTTATCTTTAATATTGGCAGATTCTTATAAAATTATTGCTTTATTCAGATGTTAGCTAGAAAAAAAGTTATGACTCCTCAAACTTACAGAAAGATGTAATAAATAAAAATATTGCCTGTTTTACCCATTTTTAATACAAATTACACTTTAAAGTTAAGAAAGTGGTGAAACTAGAAGAAAGCAAAAAATTTTTTTTTTTAATATCCAGGGGGCCAGGGCCAAATAAATTAGGCCTGAGTAAGTAGCAGATGACCCCACCTATCCACCATTTTCGTATGTTCAACGTTCTGCCAAACACCCTGTATAGTCGTATTATTAATTGACTGGAGGAAACTGACAGATGCTAGCTGTCACATTTTTAAATAATAAGGAAATATGTATTGTATTCTAGACTTTTACACCTATATCCATACTAATATTATAAATTTGAAAGTAACAGTCTGTCTGTCTGTATGTTACGTTTTCACGCCTAAACCGCTGAACCGATCGTCATGAAATTTGGCAGAGATATAGCCTGGGATATGGAGAAAGACATAGGTTACTTTTTACGCGATAACCGACATCCACGCGGGCGGAGCCGCGGGCAAAAGCTAGTATTATATAAATACTACACATTCTTAAAAACGATATTTTCATATTTTCACTAAAATTCGAGTTTCTAACCCGCTAATAGTCTTATCATAATATTATGTTTTGCGGCTGCTCAACACAAAGTTGACGTAAAAAATCTCTCTCCTGAAAATCACAAACATACGACCTTATGCGCGGGAGATGTCGATATACTTCAAAACTTTCGGATTTTGATTGAAACTGTATTAACCCTCGGCATGCCTGGTGGTAAAATGTTACACGGTATGCCTTGTGAGTCTGTCAGACCCGGATTTTTACATAACTATATATCGTACTAGTTATGATAACTAGCTATGGTAAGTTATTAACTACTAAGGGCTGGGGTATATAAGCGGTGGAGATAAAGAAATATTGTAAATTAACCACTTTTATTAATTATTTCTACAATTAATCTGAGCTGACGTTTTTAACAATTTTTTTTTTTTTCTCTTACAACATAAAATACTTATCAAAACAAAAGAGATTCCGGAAATGGTCTTTAAAAGTGGTTAATAATACAATAATGTAGGCTCAAGACATAGGCAGAGGCTTAAAGTACACTCCTCTGCCTACTCTCCACAAATACTAATACAATACGCCTTCCGCAAATACATACATAAAGGCCTGAAGTCAGGCGTAAAATTTCATAATCCAAAAAAAATCTTCCACAACGACAACTGCATTATTTTATGAAATGCTTCGAGTGGTTCATAACGCCCAGCTACTGAGAGTTTTGGTGCATTCAATTCAAATTTGAAAGAAATACAACGGTTTATGAGCCTAGGTGGATCTGTCAGACCCTACCAGGCATGCCGAGGGTTAATGTTCACAGCGCGACGCGACTTCTAGTATAACATTTCTATGATAACTTCACGGAATTTTTTCATCGTCGTTTCGTCGCTTCACGCCAGCCAATACGCTTCAGCCAATACTACATCACGCCTGTATTTCACGAAGGGTTAGGCAGAAGTGTACCTATAGTACACCCACAATTCGCCAGTTATGTTTAATTTCCACGGAATAGGGGGCGAGCCTATTGCAATCAACCGGGCACAAATCCAGACTTTGGGCAGCTGCTGAGACAGGACCTCATGCTTGCGACTACTGGACCAAGGAGGCAGTCGGGTTAGAAATCCAGAGCCACAGATCTATCATAAGGACTGCAGAGAATGCCATAAAGTTTACTCGACTCCTACACATTGTTTTACAAAATATATTAGTTTCTAAAAAAGCAATTAGTATTCTGATCGATCGATCTAGAACCACATTATTTTATTCCAATATACGAAAGTTTTCCACGTTCCTGTTTCCATGCATTAGAAACGCAATTTCTCATTTGTTTCGCTTAGAGACAATAGAAGCGTTTAATGAAAAGCACCATAAATTCGAGTACCTATCTGACACATCTACTATAACAATCGAACTTTCACGACTTTTAATGTTTACATCTATAATTATAAATCATGGCTATGCGTGTGGGGGACCCTACGCCCGCAGTGAAAGAAAACAGACTGAGCGCCGGTCCACACGATGCGCTGCGGCTTCTGTCATCCAAAATTTAATTACACCACTCAATAGCTGAAGGATCAAAGAATTGGTTTCGTTGAGTGAAGACTGTGACACATCGCACACGACGGATGTGTAAACGCCGCCATTTCGAGGTCGTTTCGCTGCATCACCGTCATATAATTTCCGTTTAGTATAAATTTTGTCTCGGAGAAGCTACGACGTTCGTTGCAGTTTCAATCGTCAGCTCTCGTCAATATCTGTCGATTGCGTATATAAAACACTAGCTTTTACCCGCGGCTCCGCTCGCGAAGATGTCGGTTATCGCGTAAAAAAGTAGCCTATGTCCTCCATATCCCAGGCAATATCTCTGCCAAATTTCATGACGGTCGGTTCAGCGGTTTAAAACGTAGCATACAGACAGACAGACAGTGTTACTTTCACATTTATAGTATTAGTATGGATTAGTGTGAAATAGTTCTATTGAAAATATATGGTGTTAAACTAAAAAATAAAATAAATAATGCCATGTCGGCCTATACTTGACAAAAACCCAAATCAAAATTTAGAGATCTTATACGGTCGGAAATGGGTTCTCAAGAACAATCCATTGATACCCATAAAACACCATATGACAGAGTGAAGTGGTGCCGGGAACATAAAAGAATGAAGGCGTTTTCATCTTTAAAGAACCATTAGACCAAAGCAACCAATAAGTTATTACTTAAATAAGTAGTTATTGAATTAGAACGTCCGATGACCGAAGACATACAAAAGCTTTAGAATTTAGTTCCTATAAAGGTGTATGGACAGTTCTATTAGAAATTCTTTATATAACATGATCTAAGCATTTTTACTTTCTACAATTTCAAGCATGGTTTTCGTAGAAAATGACGTCGACACTGCCGAAGAAAGACTCGCAAGACGAGTTGCATGTTTCTAGGCACTAAGGGGATGTTACACTGTCAAATATCTAGGATCATTTACAATCATCTTTTATCCTATATGAAATATTATACCGAAGATCACAAATTTTCCATATGTCTACATTTATATGTAGACATATGGAAAATTTGTGATCTTCGGTAATAGATCTATGATCATAGATTATGACAATGTAATATTATTATTACATTGTCATAATCTATGATCATAGATCATAGATCTATTAGTCAGATATTGATTTAATTAGATGTAAATATGATAGTGTAAATATCCCCCAAAGGTCGCATTCTAAGTTCAAATTTTTCGAACAGTCTCATACTGTCAAGTCCTAGCGTCAGTTGTTTCATGCATATCAAACACATCACTAGTCTAGTCAGTACAGTCGCGGGGTCAACGACCAGCCCGTGTCCGCGAAAAACCTGACCTTCGCACGTGGAACTCTTGTTAGTTACCAAAAGAAATATAAAAATTCACAACAAAAAGTCAAGGTGAAACCATTGGCAAGCTTACATTATCTCAGAGCATAATGTTGAAACTAAACTGTTACGAAATTGCTAACTTTCATATAACTACAAAATATGAGAGAGCATAACTAATACTCGTAAAGGAAAATATCAAAAAGGGAAACTATCGGAATATTCGGAACATTTCAAATATGCAAAAATTCACAGACATTCCTTTCTCAAAAAATGTGTCCGGAAAAAGTTACTCATTAAAAATGATAAGCAAGAACATCTCTATAAAATATCGTGTCATAATGCAATAAACGTATGCAAAATGGACATCAAGAGAAGTTTAAAAATGCAATAAAATATCACTTTCAATTCGAGCGTAAACCGATCGCATTCTGTAAGCCTACGTACACACGGGCGTTTTCTTTACGTGACTTTTTTTACCTACAGGATTTTCAACTCTCGGCGATCAACCGAAGGTTGAAAATCCATCAGAGCGCATCCCTTGCGCGTTAGAAAACCGCACTGTTGAACTCGCAACTCCCGGCGCTAAACTAAGCGTTGACAAGCGTGTAGTTAAAAAAAAAGACGTGTGGCACTCGGGGACTGCCGCGGTAAAGCTATTGCATAGCATTTTGTATCAACTTATGCAATTATAATTATTTATTTATTTTATTTATGCAGTATTTCTTTTTCTTTGATATTAATTCAAGTTACACTTTTTGAGCGTGGTGACCGATAAGAAAGTAAAGTCAATCCATAATCGGCCCAGAACTTTGGAGAACCGTTTAAAAGTGGTTTTTATAAGCTATGAAGAACGTTAATGTTTAATGTTAATTCTAGCTAGATTTATAAATAAATTGCTCACATAACTCAACAACCTTTCAAAAACTTTTGAATTACGATGCCTGCCATCTAGTGGATAAAACCGACAACAAAACACAACTGAGACCACCAACAGAGCAACGCTTGTCTCGATTACGAATCACAAGCCACGCCAATGTCACCTCTATTTAGTTAGTTCTACCTGCGATTACTAGATGGCGTTGCGTTGCGCGGTAAATCCACCACAGAGTTTCGTAGAGTCGTACAATATATCTAATCGCACGCACACAACGCCGTGTCGAAGACTGCCGAACTGAAACGACGTTAGACGATGCACGGCCTTCAAGCCACACCTCCGTGCCCGTCGGAGTGGGGAGCGCGAGGTTTTTTCGTTACGGAATTTCTGGATTCGGTCCCCGCGCTCAAGGCCCGCGATAGAAGCTATGCAATAGCTTAAAAACAAAATAAATAAGTGCTGAACGTCGTAAAAGTTTATAACTACGTAAACAAAGTCAAATACTATTCAAATATAAGCATAATAACAACTTTAAAATAGACGAAAGTGTTGAACCTTAAGTAATTTTAAATAAAAAAAGAGTGACAAACTGTTTTGACAGCGAAAAAATTCCATTTACTGTACACTTTTTGTGAAAATGACCCACATGAGTCATTTCCAACCGTCTAGTCAAGCTTAAAAATTGTTCAATTGGAATGGTATCAACTATTTGGCAAGCTTTAATTAAGTCATTGTAGCCTTGCGGTGCAACAGGAGAACTGAATGTACTCGTAATCGACTGATCGTGAGTTCAAACCCCACTATCAACAATCACTTTTTGTGAAGATCATAATTGTATAAACTAATATTTATAAGAATAAAATACGCAGTACACAGAAAAAAGGAACTGCCAGAAATTATTAGATCACTAGAGGGTACTGGTGTAGTAAAATAACCGTCGGAGTGGGGAGCGTGAGGTTTTTTCGTTACAGAATTTCTGGATTCGGTCCCCGCGCTCAAGGCCCGCGATAGAAGCTATGCAATAGCTTAAAAAAAAACCGGCCAAGTGCGTGTCGGACCACACACAATGAAGGGTTCTGTGGTTGGGATGAATAAATTTATCCCAAGATCAAACTTAACACTGTAGTTGAAATACATGTACACATATTCCATCTGCAAATGTAAGTTGGTTGACCATTACTCGTTATCTTGTAAAGCCTACTTTTCTGTGATAGTTTTCCTTCTAACTTCGTATACTACCTACTGCCGAATTGAATCTAACAAAAATTTGCACTTTAAAGCTTAATATTACGCAAACGGATCCCGGAATCGAAAAATGGTTCGTGGATGGATGGACGTTAATGGATGGATAGACCTGCAATATTTTTGAACGGCCTATCCAACGATACCCCACACCATGGGATAGACGAGAAAGAAAATATCAACCCACTTTACGAGGTAGGTACACATTTTTTTTTTTTTTTTTTTTTCAAGATTTTAATTTAGGTACTACTTTTTTGTAGGTATACCTATACTAAACTACAGTTTAAGTACTAAAAGTCTCTGAGCTAAGCCGCGGACAGACAGATAGACGGCCATAGCGAAATTATAGTTTTTACGGTTCGCTTTTTAGGGTTTCTTGTTGACTACGGATCCCTAAAAAGCGCCCGTGCGAACGTAAGCTAAAGCGGATAGTCATCGGATAGTGCAAGTTTGCATCGCTCGCTTGGTTACAATTTTCACGTGGTTATGGTTACGTGGTCGGCAGTGCGGGGTGGGCAGCCATGGGTGACCGTGGGAGAAAACGAGAGTAATACCATTGGAGGTTAGGAAATATTTAGGTCTGTAAAACGGTTAATATAGATTGCTTTTGCATAGTGATGGAATTTTGACACGATCGCAGAAAAGCATTGCTTGACTTTTAAGTTGAAATGTCTTTTCAAATAAACACTAAAATTTAAAAAATCCGAATACCAAAGCAGATTTAAATTACTGTTGATGAAGAGAACAACTTTCTCATATGTGATCAACAAGGCAACAATGCATTGACATTGATGATTAATACAAAATTATTACATCATCATCATCATCATTTCCACATAAGCCTCCCCCAATTGGGGGGGTTTGCCATAATCGCCACGCTTGTCAGGCGGGTTGGCGATCGCAGTATGGTATTAAAAGTGCATAGAGAAAGCTGCTGCCCATTCTCTAGTAAGTCCCTTAGTCGCCTTTTACGACACCCACGGGAGGAAATGACGTGGTGCTATTCTTTACGTCCGGCACCACACGGTAGGTGCCATACCTATTATTACATACATAAATAAACTCACGCTTTCTTCCCATGGGGGTAGGCAGAAACTATAGAACACCACCTGCTACGTTCCTTACATACTCATTTAGCTTCGTTTACATTCATACATCTGGTCATACACGCACGCCGCCGGTTGCGAGTGCTACGCACCTGACCTTTCTGAAGAACATCACCAATTAGGTCACTATTATATTCTCCTAGGGCGTCCCCTCCCGGCGTTTCCACTCACATCTGCCTTGTAAATACCGTTTGTAAGTCGCCTTTCTTTCATCCTCTCAACATGACCAAACCGTCTAAGCATACTCTTTTCAATGTTTGTCACTACATCTTCTTTTAAACCACACTGCTGCCTTATCATATAATTTTTCATTTTTTACACTAATAATAAGTTCCTAATAATGAAGACCTTACCATTCCATGTTAAATTACAGCGCCAGGTCATATGACAAGTGGATTACAGAGCCATTCTGACACCAGTACAATATCAAATAACTATCTGCATTCGTAGATAACGACCCATTGTTAGTAGACAAAAAGGGTTGAACATGTCAATGATATATCGAAGATCAATAGATTCGACTTTAAACGTCATGAATACAATGTATTTGTGCCTTTGCCTTTATATGAATCAGATGTATTCCTCAAGCCACTCATCACATTCCACTGCTAGATAATGGATTCACGTTCTAAGTAGTATAATCCACTATGTTGCAAAGAAAGCAAAGTCCATAAAGCTTTATAATTCGTTTAATAGGTACCAATATTACACTTTGATAACACTTTCTAAATACACCAAATATCTACATCTGCACTCCGCCCGCAAGTGTTCAAGATCACTGCCATGTTCCCAAGTGAGGTTATACACGTTGGGTACAGAATGACAGCTAGTGGGCGCCAACTTGCAATCCGTTTAATAGTTTGACAGCTAGTTGGCGCCAAACGGCAAAAGTCAGTTTAACAACTAATATTCAATATAATTTCACTTGGGTACCTTTGGGTACATGGTTATACGAATTAAAATATGAAACTTCAAATACATGATTATAAAAATAAATAATATTTAGAGCATAGCTTTACATAATTAAACAAAATAATAATAATAGCTAACAGTATAGCCGGCAGGGTAGTCCGAGAACATCAAATTTTCTTACGATTTTCGCAATTTGCAGGTCAGTTATCAGGGGCCTAAGTCTACTAATTTACAAACGTTGCAATGGTCTCGCCATTGTGAGTATTTGACAGTGTTTGTATGGCAAATCTGTCAAAAACACACAATGAAGAGACCATTGCAACGTTTGTTCATTAGTAGACTTGGACCCCAGGTTGTATATTGGTCTGAATAGGATTCGGAATTATAATAAATAAAATCATCAATACAGCTAATGAGGTTATACTATACACAACTATCTAATTTTATATTACCCTATTGAATGACTATTTCATGAAATATTGACATTTGAGGATTATACTAACTTAAGTAGTTCTAGTATGGTACCTATTGTATAACATATTTGTTAAAGTCGTGAATCATACTTTAATCAACATACACCCAGACAATGAGCTGCAAATTGCAAAAATCGTAATAAAATTTGATTTTCTCAGACTTCCCTGGCGGTTTCGCCTTAGGTATATCTTGAAAAAACTTTTGACAAACTACAAAGTACCTGTATCAATGATAACAGCAATTTCAGGTTCAAGAGTGCACCTGTTATGACCTCGTGGGAATCCTATTCGTTAAAGTTGCACACGTTTGGAATACCTTGAACGGCGACAGGATCCACGTCACGAATCAACAACGTCAATCTATTATGGATGCTATTTGCCCCGTACAATACTAAAGATGGAATCAATCTACAGAATAGAAGTTCTAGGCAATTCTGCGAAGCAGGCTATACCCGATATAACTTAAAATCTAAAATCAAGTAAGTACACATTAAATTTTGAAACAGCCATCCTTACAGCCAAAACATAGAACAACAGCAGTGCCACAATAGAACAATTAGACTAACTGTAGATATATGTTGTGTTCAAGCTATGCCCGATATGTAACTTAAATTCTAAAATCAAGTACACACTGGAAAAAATGCACTCCAATCAAGAGACTTTTTAGCTTGATTGACGATATCTTGTTTAAATTATTCAAAATCTTAGTTAAGTTGATCATCACTACATGATTGCAGCAATACTAGTTCAAATTCAAATGATTGAACGCTCAAACAAGTTTCTCGATTACCCTTAACATGACATCATTGTAGAAGATTTAAAAAAGAGACAAGTAAAAAAAAAAATACTGTAACAAAGTTAGTTGTCTCAATCAAGCATTTTACTTCAATAAAGATCATTGAAACTTTAATCTAATAATCTTGGTTGGAGCAACTATGTTTTGACTTGATTGCTGCAAATAGATTTTGTGATAACTCTAATCAAGATCCCGTTTCAAATCTCAATCAAATAAAAGTAGTAGCTGTGATCATTGTGCTTGATAGGCTCAGATGCAAACAATTTACTTAGTCCTAAGCCTAAGCAAAATCTTGATTGTGGCAACTACTTTTATTTTTCATTGGAGATTAAATTTTGAAACACCATTACAGCCAAAACAGAGAACAACAATAGTGCTCCAATAGAACAAGATCATACTACTGCTAGATTAGCTGTAGATGTTGTGTTTGCCATTAATTCGCAAACTCGATAACGATTTTCACCACCCTACGTAGTGTTGAAATTCGGGTAAGATACGAGGTCGTACTAAGGTAAGTAAACATACTTATGGGGTCGTGTTTAGGTAAGTAAACATACAGAGGTAGAATTCAATGTCTTATATATGTATAAGCTGCAAGCGTGCGAAACTGCTGAGAATATGTGCCTATGAAGACATGCATTAACCTTAATGACCCTGATGTACCACCACACCTCGGAAAAAGGCCTATCATACAGAATGACGTCATAAATGAACTCGATAAACATGCATATATTTACACACCTTCATTTCATTCGCCATTTTATTTATAGGCCGAAATTAGATTCCGAATTTCTGTTATCGGACAAGTAAAGTGGAGCGCAGCACCAACCGTAGATAACAAGCAATCAATAGGTAACCTGAGTGGATCCAAAGCCAGGTCTGAGTTTTCGTATACATACATTTGTATTAAGTACTATGGGAGACATTCGAATCGGCACACTTTCAAAACAAAATCCCGTGCTCATGGATGTCCGCATCTGTTTACCGCCCCTTTTTACGACAACCAATTTAAAAAAAAAAGTTTTGTTTTAATTTTCTCAGACTGTTACAATGATCACAAAAATATGTCTGACCACCTCGGCTGGTTATTCAAGGTCTTTTTTTTTTTTTTTTTTTTTCATTTATAATAACAAGGGGCTCGGCAAAAATCTGATGCTGCAATGCTGTGGTTAAGCGATTGACTGCTGCTCTGCGTGTCGCGGGTTCTTTTCCCGCACGGAACAAATATTTGTTTGACCTACGAGTAATTGATCCGGATCTGGCTGTTTGTGTATGTGAAATGTTTGTTAACGCACCCACAATACAGGAGTAATTCCTAGTTTGGGGGCAACGTTTAAAAAAAAAAACTATTGGTTGATGAGCGTAGGTAAGCGTTACTATAACGGCCGAGCGCCGCAAGCAAGAATAGTCCATTAGGTGGTCAAATTCAGATGTCCCCCATAGTACTCGACCTCAATATCCATTGAGCCTTGGGTGAGCATATTTGGATAAGCAATGCAGTTAAACAATTAATTGTCATAAATATTCATGGTGGATTTTATTCTGAGCTGATATTGGATAAGGTGTTTACCATCTAAGGACGTCATAGGTTTGGTAGTGAGACTGTGCCCTACGTCAATGAAACAATCGGCAATTACGCGGCAACCAAGGAGTTACATTAACCATTTCCTTGAATCCACGTTTACAAACACAGCTGATGATGAGAAACAGGTGACAATCACCAACAGTACCTGCATTGTTCCGTATCACCCAGAACTTTAGCCGATGCTTATCATAATAGTGGGAGAACGGCAAACAATGAGTTTACATAAGATAAAAGTATAGGGAACGAGAACCCTTTGTTAGGCGCAGTTAGAACTGTTATGTGTCAGCAGAGTCATAACGACAAAGTCCGTTATGAACTAAGGATAATTAAGTTGAAGCGGTAATGAGCAAGCCACATTGCTCGAACTCTTCAGAAAGAAAATTATCCTCAAACTGTGACCACGTAACCTCGTAACAATAGACAGACGGTCAGTGCCGGATTAACCACGTAGCAAGAGTAGCAATTGCTACGGGCTCCGCGCCAAAGGGGGCCCCACGTATCCGCCAAATTTTTCGAGTGAAACTTATTTTGTCTTAAACTTATTAAGACATGGTATATTGAATTGTTGAGGGCTATGCTTAGAGTTTCCCTACGTGGTCGAATCAGAAATGAAGAGATCCGCAGGAGAACCAAGGTAACCGACATAGCTCGAAGAATTGCCAAACTTAAGTGGCAATGGGCAGGGCACATTGCGCGTAGAACAGATGGCCGTTGGGGCCGAAAGGTTCTGGAGTGGCGACCGCGTACCGGAAGACGTAGCGTTGGAAGGCCTCCCACAAGGTGGACCGATGAACTTATGAAAGCCGCAGCAATCCGCTGGATGCGGGTAGCACAGAACCGGTCGAGGTGGCGATGCTTGGGGGAGGCTTATGTCCAGTAGTGGACGTCTTTCGGCTGAAATGATGATGATGATATTGAATTTACTTGATGTCACAAAAACGTGAAACGTTACACCCTTTCCGACTAAGACAATTTACATTATACAATCGGTGACCGATTATTTCGTTGGCGAAAATTAAACAAGAATTTCATACGGTAAATGCACAAAATCTACAAAAAGTCACTCGTACAAATGTATAGAATTTAAATCGGCCCGATAATCGGCTCTACAGAAAGTCTGACGTGAGCAAGCACCCTTACTCGACACTCAGTATGGATGCGTAGCAGAATTGGAATGGCTCGATTCAAAATATTGAAATTGACTATTTATTTGTAAGGCTTACAGTATACATTATTTTAACTTGAGAAACCATATGAAATTAATATAAATAGGATATCGGTATCACTTTTATACGTCAAGTATTTTTTTTTTTTGGTAATCTAGTTGGAGTCGACATTTCCTACCTGACTACCCCCTACCTGAGAAGAAATGGCGGAACAAAATCAGGGGTCATCAAAGTCTCTTTTAAACTCCAGACATAATCTTGGTCAAATCATGTGAGGACCATGTAGATCCGTGTCTGAAATAGTCTTTTGAGAACCTGTCCAGTCAGTGCAAGCATTTGTCAGTGTAGCTCAACTCAGGATTTAAGGAGCTCAAAGACTCGACGAACAATACCAAAGAAAGGACATTTGGGTAGGCCGCATAAGTACTCAAAATACCAGACCATCATTAAAACTAAGTGAGAAAGAGAGAAAAAAAGTATATCAAGAGCCCCCTCGATAAAATTTGCTACGGGCCCCGCGCTTGCTTAATCCGGCACTGCAGACGGTGGCTGAATATAATGGACGTACGAATTAGACAAGGCTTTTGCCTGCTGTAGAAAAAAGAAAGGCAAGACCATAAATAGATCGACGGAAACATGCCAAGAGAGTCAATCTCTAAACCCGAAAAATGCTGCTTGGACGACTAATGTTTATAGGTTTGACATTGACTGAGCACCCGGCAAGCACAGGGTCAACGAACCATCCCTCACTTGTCACTTGAAATATTTTCTAGAAAATCTGGCTATTATACCCTGCCAACAGTCCACTGTGTTACTTCAATGAAATTGATTACCGAATCATTGGCATTGGCCATCAGCTTATGATTCATAGTACGTAATAATGTATGGTCTTCCTATTGTGATCTCTAACCCCGAGAGAATGTTGTTATGCCCAGCTCTACAGAGTGTATTTTGTAAATAAATCATGGTAAACGATAAAATGAACTGTTATAGCAAGTTTTGTTGCATTGATGTCGCAACATGGGTGAGGCTAAAATGCATTGTGCAGCACTGGACTGCCATTGGTTGAGTCCATAAGTATGGAAGTAGTTTAGCACCAGAGAGGTCCTAACGGTTTATTCTTTCACTCAGCAAAAGAGATCCGTGACACAACAATGATAAGGTTAGGCAACCAACCCACATGAAGGTCCTTCCGTTAACCGGTAGGACCTCTTTGGTATACAAAACAAACTTTTGACCATAATGTGGGTTGAGTCCTTTCTGGTAAACTACGTCCAGTTGTAACTATGCTTTACTTGTCAAGATATGCGACACCAATTTTTTTAACAGTGTAATTGAAATATCTGACTCCAAACAGCCCCATAACTTCTATTTTGCAGATACACAATTCAGAATTTTCAGATAGAAGTACAATTTAAATAACGCTAACAGGTCACGAATGCTCGCGGAAACGCAGGCAACCGACACGCGACGACAATGCGTAGGTCGCAGGACAATAACACCGTGCTCAAATACTTCACACTGTGTTTCCACATTGTTCCTGTACCTGCGCTTTTGTTCTACAAAATATAAACCAGCGAATATTATTGTAACTGGCACTAACTGGTGTTAAACAAAGCGCGCAGTGGTCGTATCAAGCTACAGTTAGTACTGAAATTACATTGTGAAACTAAGGATACATAAACTTGTACTAAATAAACGAGTTGCAGTATTATTGAAGTTTTATTACAAAACCGCACTGTTATTCATGAACATGATTGAAAGAAAACATGATAAGTAGTGATTACAGTGAATCTTCACGATGTGTAATGAAGAATAACTTGTTTACATAAACTACGTTTTTATAGGCCTTCCCAAGTAAACAGTTTTACGTACTGAAATTTAGTTTAGCGGTTCGTAAATTATGAATCAACGCACTTATAGCAGCTGACGTCATTTTATAGGGAAGGAAACTGACGCACTTTGTGTAAAGATTGATATTGTAGTAATACTAACTACATTATGTAAATATTTGACAGGTAATAGTAATATTCAACTGCGAATAGTGGGCCTTCAAAATCCTTGCGGTGTCAATTCGCGGTTCTTACGTAATATTTTCCTTTTCAAACACATGCTTTTCTTTTCCATTTTTGTCTAAAGATACTGCTAGTACGGCTAAAGCCTCGGTGCAATTATCACGATGCTGCAAAATTGCACGTTGTATATTATGACGAAACAATCGTCGTACTTGATAATTTGTGAAGTGACGCTGCCCACGCGCATGGCTTAACGTAGGATTTGCGCGCAGGCATTCGCGTACCACGCCCACTCCGCTAGAAGATCTATCAAACACTGATTGATGTTAGTTACCTTGCAAAAAACTTTATGATTCTATAAAAGTTATAATAATAAAGATTCTGCACGTTCTATATTGGTTAAGATAGAAACATATTATCTTCGTAGCAGCTGACAAACTGAGATATGTTTTATTTATCCTATGATGTGGAGAAAAAATCAATCATAAAAAAGATGAATGCAATTTTCATTGAATTCACCTACACAATCTAATCATAGTGACTTGCAAAAAAAGAACTCCATGGTATAAAGTTAATGAACTTCCGCAATCGTGCTCTGTTTATAGTAGGTGAATAATGTAACTAAATCACATATATAATTTTTATTAAATTACCAAATAGTTCTATGAAATCCAAATCTTAAATTACAGAATTACTCAACTCATGCAACAAGCCCTGCATAGCGCTGCACGTTGCACCGAAACAACCACAAAGACCCTTCATCACTTAGTTCCACTTCGAGTAAAAATATCCCCGTATCATTGTAGACAGTAAGGGCAATAGTCGGGCTACATAAATTGAAATAGGACGGCAGGTAACATTCCTCGACTGGGCCGGGCAAGTCGCCTCCCCTCGTGTAATTACCAAGCCGAATAAAAACAGACTAGGGCGAAAGACATTCTCCATACATCCTTATTTATAGTGTCCATTGACATAAACATGTCAAGATAAGTGGGCAGCTCAGATGGCTGTCGGTTGAAGTTAATTTTGGAAGGTGAAATAGTGGCTGCTCTTACTAACCAAAACATTTTAAATACAATCTCGAAAGGACATGCACAAGAACAGGGGCCTAAGTTTACTAATTTAAAAACGTTGCAATGGTCTCGCCATTGTGAGTATTTGACAGTGTTTGTATGGCAAATCTGTCAAAAACTCACAATGAAGAGACCATTGCAACGTTTGTACATTAGTAGACTTGGCCCCCAGACAACTACAAGAATTCGAATAATTGCATTGTATCCAAAATAAGAAAAGTTTATTATTTTCTCAAAACTTTAAATGGGACACTTTCAAGACCGGCTTACCATCCACGATTTAAATTAGATCTTAATTTATTGACGAACGCAACTGCATTGTTTCTTCGGATACCATTACAGGTTCACGTTCAAGAGTCGTGTCCGACAAGTCGTGCCGGTGTACCGTGGACTCCAGCACTAATGACTGGTAATTTAATCGAATTATCCATCACGATACTGGCTGGCATCCATTCTAATCTCGAGATCGGATAGATTCGGGTAGCGACACTACTTTTTTCCAAGTTATAAAAAAAAGAGATTATTGTAACTCTAATGATCAGAAGGGTTGGGGCTAGCTTATGGCTTTACTGGAGTGGAAACAAACAGGTAGATAAATACACTGTGTATTTATGGATCACGGGGTGGTACACACGGCTACAAGCTATACAAATCTAGTTTACGCTGGTCTCGTATTGTATAGGATTTCCGTATAATAAGAGATCAGCTTATACTGGAAATGTATAGCTTGTTATGTAGCCGTGTGTACTATTACAAGATGATAATTAAACCGCAGTAACAGAAGCTGTTTGCGACAAGTGACAAATTACATCCAACATTTAATTAGGAATATTATACTTACCGTAAGTTTTCTCGCGTACTGGAAACCAGTTTTTGTATGGAAGCCATGTTACTTTTTTTTTCTGCAAAGAAACGGATGCTGAAATTGCATCACTTCCTCAGAATTTGCGTGTTCTTGGTTAGAGCGTAAAAAATGCAACCACTGAAGTAGAAAAAAAGGAAACGTCTATTTATACTAAGGAGATTGTCGATCAATCGCAGCCCCTTGATTTTATATGTGTTCATTTTGTCTTAACATAAATCTTGACGTTATAGGCGACATGCTATAAATCGGTCTGTAGATGCTGTGACATCGGATTATTCCTGCATCCGCACTACAAAGAAAGTTGTAAGTTAAAAGCTCCGAGGCTTAATCTTATGAAGACCTATTTCAGGATTATGAAGCTCTGAAGCAAAAACAATTTTTTTTATTTATAAATGTCAGATCCGCGAAGCAAAGCTACTAACAGACCTTGAAAATGCGAATAGTGAAATACTAGGTAATTTTAGTAAATGTCGGTAACTTTTGACGAAACGGCTCAAGAACAATGATGAACTTTGAACGAATATGCTTGATATTGCCCATTGTTATATCATCTTTATATGAGATTATTTTACCACGGTGGTAACGTGTTACCGAGATAAATCTTCAATTACCGTATTTTGTCGAAACCAAAAGTATTTTAGGAGCATTACGAAAACAATACAATGTTCATCTTTAAGATTATGTGAGCAATTGTTTATCTTGATCTCTGTGATTTGTAATCGAATGTTAAATTCTGGCTCACATGATGGCATGGTCTAACGGAACAAATTCATAGTATAGAGAAAATTAATCAGTTTCACTGGTTTCAGTGATTTCAGTATCTAGCTGGATACTGAAATCACTAAGAACTTGTCTTAGGACCATCCAGCTGAATGGTCCTCAGACAAGTCTTTAGCATTACATACACATCAAAACAACATTGTATTTTCCAATTTTTCTTAAAAATAACACGGGATATTATCTGCATTATTTACCAACAGCGCCTACACGTGCGTTCTATGTATGACGTAATAAATCACAAGTTCTAGATTACAATTTACATCCCGATAAGGCTATGTGTGGTAATTTACAATAAGTACCTATTATGTTCTTGACATTGTGTGACATTATCTTCATTACGGAAACTTTCTTATACCTATCGAACTATGGTTATAATACTGGTAATATTCTGACAGGAACTTTTATTTTGATGATCTTAAGAGCATGAAAACAGTTTAGTATCATTTTAGTGAACTAGCTGCAAATTAACCGACGGATACTGAGAAATAGATAGACATACGACTACGAAAAGACTATAAGACTGGTTTTAGGTCCAAACTTGATTGAATGATTGAATATAATGATACACCGTGTCAGACCGTGTAGTGCCATAAAAGGGCCGATACAGAAGGGTTGTTATGTCATAAAATAGATGGTGCTTACAATAAGAGCGTTTGAACATAAGCCAAGTGCTCAGTAGCAGCATCCGATTTTAGACGCAATAGCATTAGACGTCTCAAGTGTTTGGTTAAGCTGCAGGATGGTTAAGAATTTTAATACAGTCGAACAGTTAACATAAGAACAACAAACAACGTTTTAAGTATTACCTGTACGTTTAAATTGATAAGCAGTAGTGACGAATTGCAGAGATCGTCTTTTGGCTAAAGATCATGACCTAGCAGGTTCAAAGTCGGGTTGGGTATTCAAAACTCAGTACCGGTGCTGACATGGCCACTGGAATTTCTGATATTTCTAAGTCCTAGTCTCGAAGACGAAAAGGAGAGAAAGCAAGAGGCTGCTAGTGATAAAGCTCGTAAGTATTATGTGGCAGAAAATAAGAGTCTTTGTGTTAGATTTGACAAAATTCATGTACATGAACTACTTAAATGAACTGCGTAATAAACAAATCTCAAACAACTAATTATTACATAAACGCCTTGTTGAACTCCAAAACAAAATTCAAACAATTTATCAAATACATGTGAATAGCTGGTGAGTTACATATACTACGCTAGTTCTATACGATTAGTGGTTGAGACCGGAGCGCGTCAAAGTGACTCACAACCTCCGTAATAATCACTCTTTACTCGTAAAACCAATTATTTATTAGTTAGATGTTAGTTACTCAAGTCAGAGTAGCTCATGCTATACCATTGAACTTGCTTCGTTGTCTTGTTAGGAACAACTTTAACAAACAATTTGTATGTGGGACGCAATATGAATGAAGCTGTTCAAAACAGTTCTCACTGAACATCAACTTACGATTTGGGTAATTAAAATACCACGAACTTTGTTAAAGGAAATACCTCATAATTACGTGTAGTGAGGGAGAAGAATTAAGCAAAACTTTAAATAACTAAACCTATTTCAATTAGGTTTTGATGCGATAAAATTACAATGACGTAACCATTTTGTTTTTGTCCGTCACATTGATTGATTGGACCCTGTTATGGTTTTCAAATAGGTAATAGGTATGATGGCAATAAAACAATTATTATTGGAATTTCTTGGAAAATTAACGCTATATCTTGAGACTTGAGTCATCTCATCTGTAACTTCAATCTTACACGAGAACATAAGAACTAATTTCGTGTGTGTCTCATAAAATTCTTAGTAATATCAGTCAAAAGTAAAACAAAGGGATCATCCTAAGGCTGGGCGACATTCTATCTGTACAAAGATCAGGTTTCATAGCGTCAGGAATGCTAAGTCTCGGAGGTAATGCAAAGTAGCTATTTGTCGCATAATTGGACATGGGACATGACATGGCCGCGGTGCACGTGCGCATGACTCAGTCCAGCCAGTCTGCGCCCACGCACAGCCACGCTATGCCATTATGGACAAATCTGATCATAACTTTCATCAGAATAGCCAATCATTGTTAGAAATACTGTGAATTCTAGAACAATGTCCGACAAGTGTTACTGAAATAACACTTTGGAGAACTTGAAACGGTTTCCAAGTTACAGTTGGTTGTAGCATTTGTTCTGCGTCTGGAAATTTTTCATAGGAATGCTGCGGAATAAGAAGAATGTTGGTTATATTTTACGGGCTACGGCTATGAGTATAGATTTAAAAGTAGCTATAGCGTAGGTAGCGTTCCTGTTTATTGATACCCTGATAAAAAATAAGGAATCATGATTTTCGAATGTTAAAGAATGTTTAATATATGTGGCTAGATAGACAAATCTAATTGCTTTTATAAATGAATAACAGACCAGTGATTTACAAGCTATTTAGAAAATGACTAAGAGCCACAAACGGCAAACAATTATTTTGTAAAACTTCCTCAAAGCATTAAACTTACAGAACAGTTTGACACAATTATATTTCTGTAGGGCAACCGTTATTTTGATTAAATAACTGGCTTACTGCAGCAACTTTATGAGCAGTTAACTTGGTGGTCTAAGGTGGCATGTCCTATGAGTTTGTATTTCAAGTGGTCGGACCATCATAAATGGTCAGCATCCGCCACTGCTGCCATCGAGGTCAACCACTCTATAATCTACTGCCCAGGGAAACCCAATAAAGATGTACTCTCGTTATAATGTCAGATCGTGGATTGACGCGCTCCATCATCAAATTTCCTTATGTGAATGTGAGAGAAAGTAACTATGTAGTGTTCCACTTCAAATTCTATGTATTGTACCTCTCGTTACATGATAAATTGCTTTGAGGCGAGAGTTATTAAGTGGTTATTTACAACTATTTCGCTACCTACTGTTCAATTTTACACTAGCGCACTTAATGACACATTATCACAGCAAAACAGTGTTCTAAAAGTAGATTTGGTTAAAAAAATAACTATATTTAGTTTTTTCTTCCGTGTCACTTTTTGTCAGGGATACAAAAAAGTGTGATAGCCTCTATTTACCGACTTCAGTAGTTACTTCACGCCCTACTTACCTAATTACATTACGGCTCATGATAAGATTAAAACTAACTCATTTAATTAAGATTGGAATGAAATACAATGACCTCCACCTTTGGTTATCTAATATTACCAAACCTCGTGGAAGTCGAAGCTTTACTCTTAAATTATTTTAAATGGTTAATCAATTTTATTCAGAGACCATGATGTAATTTTACATTACTTACATTAAGTGAACATTATTTTTCAGTGTAAACAAACTTTGAAGTGTCTGCAAATCTGTTAGCACTTTATATATGGTTCAGTATAAGTTAATGCAACATATGCAAACCATTAGTAAGAATTAAAGAAAAAATTCTCTTGGTTCGGACAAAGACCCTTAATGTTATCCAATCCACTTGACGGGAAGCCCGACATATGGTCGTATGAGAAACGGTTTTTGTTATTTTTTCCACGATCACGCACATACATCGGTTGCATATATTAAGGCAACGATAACCGACTTTTAATGATTTTATACTGAAGATCACGTCTAACCAATTAGTGTTAATGATTTGGAAAAAATATATGTTAAAATAGAACATATTCTTAATAACTTAATATGTGAATATTTTAGATTATGTTTATATTACACAGTGAAATTAATTTCTAAAGTTATTTCTAACGCGGATAAAAAACTGAGAATCACGCAAAATCTATCAAGCGTATTTTTCTGAAACCTCACCTTTTTAAAAATAGTTTAATTATTGATCTTTTAGTATACGTGTTTTATTAAAATACCTTTTGTTTTATGGGTAATAACTTAATAATGCATCTTATTTGGGACAGGGCTCCTGGATAGCCGAGTTCTGTTACTGGCTGGACGTACGACGCGTTGCGCGAGCTCAATACTGAACACGCAAGCTAACCACTCAAAGTCACTGGCATATAGCTGGGCCTTAAATAAACAACAAATTTTAGATTTTACAGGCAGTAAGCGGGTCAGCTCTTACTGGAACCTATAAAAAGAGTTGTAGAAGATTGAAACTACAAATAAAACACTCGAACGTTGAGGTAAACCCATTTTTGAGAATCAGACAATAGTGCTCATTGTTATTCAAGTTTACGATGGGCTCGTAACGACCACCGGCTTCGCTATCGTTTTCCAATAAATGATGATTTCCAGCAAATGGCTCGCATCGCATCGGATCGGATAGAATACGAACGGATGCGGCGACAGCCGATCGCGTCCGGCAGGATGTCGACGCATACGATCGGCTCCATACCGTCGCTTGCGAAAGTATCAGTTTCTGCGCGTAATCAAATAGTTTCATTCCTACTGCCGAAAGGATCCGATCGGATACCACGACTGGCGAACGGAGCCGATAACGCGTCGCAGCATACTTTCGGCTACCAAGCTGCTATGCGCAGCTTGGTAATATAGACTTTAAATACTGTGTACACGATTTAATATCGTTTAAAGATTGTAAAATCCATTCCGATCCGACGCGATGCGAGCCGTTTAGTGGAAATCATCCTTAACACTTATCTACGCCTGTGTATCTTTCGAAACCTAATAAAACTGCATGTGCACACAGTTGGTGGAGTAAGTATAGAGTATAGCTTGGATAAAAACCATGAATTAGTTTATAGGACGCTCGTATCTCAAAAGAATGTCTCGTCATTTTTTCTGAGAACCGGTCGTTGGACGAGATCTGTAGTCCGTACTGTCCGTAGTGAGCGTGGCGTGGCACTCCATACAGCACGGTACAATAGCTGTTTCGAGTTTTCAAGGCGCCCGTTCCTCTCGCGTACCTGGCCGCGACAACGGTGCCATTGTTTCACCATCGACTTATTTCGAGAGTTTTGACTGTTTTACAAACTGAAAATTCATTACGTTCCAAGGTAAAGTAATACGTGACGGTACAATAGTCTTGCAGTAATAACATTTGAGTTTTTTGTTATATAATAAAGGCACCAAAACGTGCCTTAAAAGGTCAACTAGTAATGGAGGTTATTGACGTCGTCGTCTCGCCGTATTTTGTGTTTGTGATACATAACATTCAGTTTCTTGAAGGTCTCTCTTAATCTTTAAGATTCAGAAAAAGCTATCGATAAAAATGTAACATTTTATTAGTCGATGCTCTTAATTTGCCTTTCATGGATGGCGTGGGAGGTGAGAAGAATTCATCTCAATCGACAAAAAAAACGGTACAAGTTGTACGATCGCTTTATTTTGGTATCTCGAGTAATATTAGAAACCAACGCGTGTCTCAATATGATATCGTTTCACCAGTGGAGCAGCAAAAGTATAGTTTACCGGTCGTTAAGTACGCTCGTGACCTTTTGCGTTGAGTAATCATCAAGCAGCAATCATGCAGAAATGTAAATGTTTGCTAAAACTAACTTGGTCACCTATACACCTACCAGCTATATTAAATTAAATTTATTATGTGATTGTTGCAACGTTCGGGGTAATTGCGTAAACACTATCAGTAGGAATGAGTTTCATTTTGACAATTCCACAACATTCATTGCATTATTTATGTCGTTGAGCAGTCAAATTTTTCGAAAATATAAATCAACTAGCTTTTGCCCGCGGCTCCGCCCGCATGGATGTCGGTTATCGCGTAAAAAAGTAGCCTGTCCTTCTCCGTATCCCAGGCTATATCTCTGCCAAATTTCATGACGATCGGTTCAGCGGTTTAGGCGTGAAAACGTAACATACAGACAGACAGACAGAGTTACTTTCACATTTATAATATTATTATGGATAGTATGGATGGATTAGCAATACCGTTCAAAATAATTCAGATTGTAATTGATAGAACAGAAATTAGGGTGCTGGCTTGATCCATATTGCATCAGGTGCAGATGCAATGCAATTTAGAACTGAGTGCTACCAGCACCTCCTCGTTCAACAATGCAGGTTCTTATTTATGTACTTAGATGCCTTGGTGTAATCTACAGACCTACTTATTATGGTATTTCTAAGAATTGCTTAATCAAATAATCATACATCCTCTGACATCAAACTGCACGATGATTACAAAACTGATGTAACAAATAACAATGCCGTAATCCGGGACGCACTGTCAGGAAGTTTTACTTTTTTGTGAAGTTTTCCTAAAGGATGTTGCAAAATCAGTTTCAGCCTGTAGTTACCACCTACTTACCTAAGTGTTAGTACCAAAAACATGTTTGTGGAATGTATGACGGAGTAATGGCAGCTCGCAAGGTCGGCAGCTTCCTACGAGGACTGAAGTAAGGAACGCATGTAGGTTGTAGGGCAGGAGCAGGTGAATGTCTAACGCTAATTGGAATTAACTATACACCTGTCTTACCTATGAGTTCTTAATAAATTACCCAACTGTTGTCTTGCGAGGATAGAGGGCGGGCGACGCTAAAAGGCGTAGTTCTAAGTAACATAACATCACGCCTTATTTCCCCGAAAGGCTAGGCAGAGTCGTACATATAGTAACATCCACATTACGCCAGTTATGTCGAGCCTATAGCCATCCACCGTGTACAAATCCAGATTCCGGACTGCTACTGAGAAATTTTTGGTGGAAAAACGCAATAACACTGCCCGACCTGAGAATCGAAACAGCCATCGAGGCATATTATAAGTTGGGGGATTATATCGCTGATAAAAATGCTTGGCTCAATGCTGGTCCTGCTCCACAACCACAACTAATTGATTAACATTTGAAAATAATGTTGGAGCTACTGAAGATTGTACGAGTAAGACTATTTTTACATTTTGTAAACTCAATCTCCTTTGTATTATATAACTTCATAGCACATGTGTGAGTACTATGTATGAGTACTATAGTTAGCATTTATCGGGGTAATAAGTCTTTCATTGACTTGAATGTGCCCTGGCGGCTGAGAGTATGTCATGCTCACTCAGATGTCTCGCTGATGGTGGCGCGTGTGTTGCATATTGAATGGTACTAATCCATGCGTCATGTTTGTGGACGGGCGCCGTCAGTTTGGATTGGGACTGATCATCTCTTAGCTGCAGCGACTTATTATTATTATTTTTTTGTTTGTTTCTATTTGTTGTCCAGTCGCCAGCACATCAAGCTACACGAAACTGTCAAATTTCTCTAAGCGATTTTAAACTTTAAAATGTTGATGGTTAAGTTCAAAATTGAATGATGAGAACATCTGACAGTTTGTCATAACTTGATGTGCTGGCCACCGTACCTACTTTGGGCGCTTTTAACGTGTACGTTTTTATTTTTTTATTTTACATTGTTTTCACATAGATATAGTTATAAATCCAACATTAAAGATAACTAATATTTTTGTAAAAATTTAATTTAAAAGATTATCCATGGAGTTTCTTGCCCGTTCTTCTCCATAGGTACTTACTACGCTTTGGAATGGGCATCTAGCTTCATATTTCTGACTGACCGACTGTTTGACAATTCAAAAGTGCCTGTAAATGGTTGAATTGAAATAAATGATTTGAGTTTAAGTTTGAACCCAGGACCTCATGTTCAGCAGTAGCGCTTAAGCGACTACTAGACCATCGAGGTAGTAGTGCTGTAAGGAATTCATAAACATTCCGATAGACATAAATAGCGACAACCTTCATCCAATTACGAGATCGTCATCCAGTGAAGGTCTGCTGTCCATAAAAATAATGAGCTATCGAATGTGGCGCCTAAATTATGAAATTCGAGCGTCTCATGGTTGAATCTAGTTTTGGAAGTAGCTATCTAGTGGTGCTACTACATAGTGGAGGCACCGCTAATGTTGCACTCCACTCAGTATGGACACACTGTCGCGAAAGCAGTTCTTGCTCCCAGCACCGTGCATTCCAGTTATCCAAAATGATCATTAGCGCAAAAACAAGAGGTGATTACAACACAACCTATCTCAACATTCTCGAGCCAGCTTTGTAGCGAATATCGATATTAGTAATCGTGAAATACCAGGTAACTCGGTAATAGTTCTGTAGCGAACTGGGCAGGGCAAAAACACGGGTAAGTTGGACAATTTGACAGATTCCATTATGGTTGAATTTATGTTGATACGAAGGTACATTGACTTGGTTAATGCGTAGAACGTGAGAAGCAACTGCAATGTGTTCTTCTGTTATCAGAATTTCTGGGTGTGAGCAGTGGTTAGTCATCTTGGACTAAAGGCTCGTAGACTAGTGCGATATCGCGGGCGCGACGACGCGACACTAGTAGTACAATTTCTTTGTCGCTGCCTGTCGCGCCCGCGATATCGCGCGAGTCTGTACGAGCCTTGAGATGTAAATAGGTCAAAACAATCACCTATGTAGTTCACATCTAGCTAGGTAGAATCCACTTGACGCAACGAAAACATGACATAGGTGGGTAGTTAGATATCATAATGATTTTATTGGTGGTTAGGTCCTTATACACCCACGTAGATACAAATCGACTTCTGCTGACCAGCTATGAGTACTAAGGAAGGTAAACAAACTCGATCTTGCCAATAAAAACAGTAGAAAACCCGCGAGAACTGCCCGCAGTATTGAATGATGTGTAGACTGACCTGTCCAGTAGCTTTCTTGTAGCGGTGCGTGGCCTCCCGCACGAGGTCCCTGACCAGCAGGTCGCCGGCGCCGCACGGCACCAGCACCCGTATAGATCCAAAACACACAGTCACCTTCATGTCACACACACTATGATTCACCAAAACCCAACGCCAATCCGTCGCAATATCCACTAGCTAGCATATTAGTTTGTCGTCAAACTAATAGGAGCACAACATTATCTGATGCACATGGCAAAGGTAACTCTGCGTCGAAGCCGCTCACGAAGCACTCGCGTTACAAAAAAAACAAAAACACCAGATCGTGCGTGTGTTTTCATAGCGCAGTCCCAGTGTCTCGCCGCACCTTCGGACTGGTCCACGGTGCACTTATTTTATTGTTAAATTCACACATCAAACTAGATTCACATACAACATCGAGCACATATCGATAAGATTACGCGAAGTATGGACGCATAGTGCGCGCGCTCTCAACGGCAGCAACGGTCGTGGCAACGAACATGAATAAGAATTTGAAGTTGTTTGTAGCGGCGGGGCGGGGGCAGGGCGCGGGACGCGACCGGTTCCCGCGCGCAGCCAATCGGCGGCGGCGCGGCGGCCCGCAGCTGTGCACGGTGCGCCTGTGGTAGTGGCCCGCCGAACAGCCGCGTCATACCTGCCTCGCTCCGGTTTGTATTTCACTCGCATACCGACTATTACACATTATTTTGAATGAAACTGTCCCTGATTACTGCCTAACTGAGTCATTAAGTTGCGAGAATTCACGATAAGTCCGAACTGGTAGTGTGCGGCCTGTCTTTCACAAGCGAGCAGCCTACTTGTTTCTTTGCAACTTACCACTCCATCGTTGGTGTTTGCTGTGGACACGCCACTCACACATGCATTATAATCACAGTACAAATGTTAGTACCAAAGTAGTCATAACTTGCGAGTTGATGTCATGCAATCAAAAAGATACAACTAAGTACAATAACATAGTACTTAGCTACGTTGCTGCACAGGTTGCTGTCTGATGGAACACTTTTGTGTAATCAATATCACCATGCCAACCAACGTTGTTAATAACATAACAAATATGTAGAACATAGTAGACCTTTCTATGAAGAACATGGACCAAGTTTCCTTTAAGTACCTACTACCAGTCAGCCTCATACCCGTGCCTATCCTTAATGTGTTTTCCTCCATATTTTAAAATAATTTTCAATGAATAACAAAACAATAGAGCTCATCAACTTGTCACTATTCAGCACACAAATCGACACATACATAATGTGGTACACAGAGTTGTATGTGCTTTGCATAGGAATGCAGTTCACTTTTTCATTACGTGCATCTGCACAATAAAATATTATCTAGCTATCTTGCTGGTACCTATCGATATTTAAATCACTGCAGACTGGTAGATAGAGACATCAATATTTATTTAAAAAAAAAAAAATGTGTAGGAATTTAATGATCATCGACTTGTAAAGGACTAACTTTACTCCAAAATATAAAAATAATTACTTAGATACCTGCTCAGGTAATTTGAAATCACCACGTGGGTTTGTAACAATATCCGTTGATGAAGCTCGCGTGTAGGTTCAAGGCGAAGGGCATTTGTATGCGGAAAACGTTCGTAACCGACACACTTGTACCTGACCCGCAAACCTATGTCACTTTACTACCTACTTTAGACTAAAATAATACTGCTTAGTTTTAAACTGTTAGTCAGTTAAGCCTTTTTTTTTATAAAGGTGAAGGCGAGTCTATCAAAAATAAGATAACGCCCGAAATATTTTCTAAATAATAAAGTGATCGCGGTCCCGCATGACAAGAACCTAGTGAAAGCTGAAAAAGATAAGCAGATTAAGTATCTTGACCTGGCTCGCGAGGTTGTCGACATGTGGGATGTGGATACAGCAGTCATTGTACCAATAGTCGTTTTGGCCAATGGCTTAATAGCCAAGAGCCTCGACCAACACATAAGGAGGCTTTCGTTAGGCAGCTGGATCAAGGGCTTGATCCAGAAAGCGGTACTTCTGGGCACGGCGCGTATCGTAAGGTTCCTCTTTCAGGAGCCCTGACCACCGGTTGCTTGCCTGTCCCCAATACCGGTGGCCCACAATTTTTTTTTAGGTAATTAAATGTTTTTTATAAAAATATTTAAAAAAGGTAAAATATACTTATGTTTATAAATGAAATAAAGGAAAAGAAAATTTGATTATAAAAACAATAAACTGGTCCCCAAACAAAGGGTATTCATACGATCTGTATGTGTTAAATTGAGTATTCTTGTATGTGACTTGAGTTCTATTATTACTCTGATTCATTTACACTAGTCATTCAAATAAAGGCGTCAATGGAATATTTCTATTAATCTACAATTATTTACCTTTTTTTAAATTGTTTATTAATTAAGGATAAAAACAAAATATAAACAGAAACATCACAAAAACCTCAATAGGTTTGTCTGAATAACCTAAAAGGATATAAAGAAATAAACAACTTCCGGTGATGTAAACCACTTTTAATTTGTAATAAGTAATTAATATTGCTTAGGTAATTTAATTTAAATAAATAAAAATACACAATACACTTGCTACATAAGGCGCAATTCAAGTATCCTACACAAATTATACATGACAATATAATTTCTATGAGATAATAACATGTAGATAATATGTATCCAAGCTGGTATTTATTCACATTAAAGCTTAATAACAAAAAAAATTGTTACATTTTGTGCTCAGAAGGTCATGGTTGTGTCAGAATACGCAATTATACTTATTCTTAGCATTCGTTTGGTAAATAGCATTAATGTGAATACTGCAGCAAAAAATCGAAAATGTTCTGAATTCTAAGAATTTTTATCATTTATAATGCGACTGTCCGATACATTGAATTACTATAATAAAGATGCAGTAATTCCTCGATGAGTATATTAAAAACATTCAAAATATTGTTCAACTACTTGCCTACCAAGATACACTAGACATCAGATCTATGTTATCAATTTAAAAGGTTTTGTCTGTATGTTTATCGAGATGAAGTAGTAAACTTTTTTATCAAAAACAAAATTATCCAAGCGACAAATAAATAATTCATATTGTTTACAAGCATACACATAAAAATAGTTTGGCACTATGTGTACATACAACATGAAAAACATTAAATCGAAATACTGAGAATAAAAATAGCAAACAAGAGAATTCCTTCAAAAAATAATATATCTTCACAGCGTGGTATACTTAGGTATAGGTATGTATTGTAAGTGGAATAGCACTTGACAGGTGAATAACAATATTTACAAAGATTAACAATCTCTAGATCTCACTGGAGCATTATACCATGCTCGTCCTATTTACAATATTCTCAGACATTAACATCTCTCAATCCACTTGATGCAGTCTAAACATAATATAACGTTTAAATTGTGATGTAATAATAATAGAAGCAAAAGCCGTAATTAAAGTTACTTTTAATCGGGAAAGGATTTTCTTGTAAACTGTAAGTACATACTTTGAATATTTAATAACATAAAATAAAACTGCCAAACACGAATTCAAGAGCAATAAATCTTTGTGGTTCGGCTTCCAAATTAAGTACATGTTTAATCAAGTAACTCAATGACACATAACAATATGTAATTGCAACCAGAGGCTACATGTGCCTGAAATAAGAAATATATACTTTTCAAATTGCTATTAATAATTGTTTTAATCTAAAATAACAATTACTACATGAAATTGACACAAACTTATATTACAATTAAATAATAAAAAATAATTGATATTTATTAATACAGAGAATATTCTACAACAAATATTCGCTAGTGGTGTTTATATATTGGTTGTACTTTCAAGTCTCGCGGCTGTTTACTTAAGAACTACATGATATTACCTCTCCTCCATTTTTTAACGACATCTCATCAATAAAGTACACAAGAAAAAAATAACGGGGTTTGATAATGGCACTATATTATTCTATAAAAAGAAACGACCAAACTTTAGAAAACCATTAGTGACTAGATTACGGAAAGAAAATGCCAAAAGGGTTATTATTTATCGAATAATGTTTGTGAAAACAGACAGAGCATCGCAACTTCTGTCTCATATACATAATAATATTATATGAGATAAATAAGACAGATAAAATAATACTACAAAGCATAATCATCCAGCTGTGGTAACAATGTTTACTCTATAGATATTTTGAAATGCATTATACTTACGTACTTACGTATAGTTAGTTCACTACGTCCCTCGTCTCACGCAACAGAGAGACAACTAGACTTTACAGGACAGGGACCAGCCCTTACTCTAGAACACTGACAATAACAGAGATTGGTCGCTCAAATTCGAATTCCTATACCGTTATCACAAGACAAACCATAAATAATTCTAAGTCAGAGCACCTTATAATTGTAGAGATCATCGCATACTCCTACAGATGATGCATCACGCCATCACATGGCACATTCAGCTGTACATGAATATCATACAGTGTAACATTAATAGGTACATATTGACACAATTTACATAGTACAAAATCATCAAAGTACAGGCACGTCAGCAATTATGATAAAACAATTATATCCGCGTACGCCGCTTCGTCTATACGACCACAAACGTCTTATTACAGAAACAAACAGCGGGGAACACAAACGTTATGAGTATTCATTTCTTAGTAATAGAGAGCCAAATAAACTGTTCCTCCGATAAATGTTCCACGTCGAATACGTCGGAGTCTCTGTCATGAGAGTTCAATAATTTGAGATTTTTATATCACAATTGACCAAAAGGCAGACACAAGAGAAATAGTCGAAATGTACACGAAACTCAGTCGATTAGCAAAATCGGACGTTATCACAACTCGCGACATATCACAGTATCACTACACATCACTCTCGCCGTCGGTGACGTGCGCGGGCTGTCCAAAATTCCTGGTGATGGATTCGCTGACAGTGCGAATGTTGGCGAGGTACCTGTGCGCGGGCTCGTCGGAGTCGTAGATGGCGCTGAGCGACTCGAGCGACACGAGCGCCTCGGAGTCGAGCAGTCGCGACGAGGCGCGGGAGGAGACGTCATCGTCGCGGTCGAAGTAGCATGAGTTCACGTCGCTAAGCGCCGCCTCGGCGTCCGTGAGCCCGGCCTCGTTGAGCATGGACACGTTCTCCAGCGCGGGGTCGTCCGTCGTGTAGCCCGTGCTCTCGGGCTGCCCCCCCTCCCCGTCGCCCTCACCCTCCGAACACGAGGAGCTCCATTCGGATTGACTCTCCCCGTAGATACCCAGTTCCCTATGATGAGAAGTGGCTACCTAAAAGTGAAAATTATGGCATTGGTTCATATTAACAAACAATAGATGATGTCAGCGTGACGAATAACAAACTTACCCGGTGGTGTAGTCTCTCTTGGACCTCTTTCTCTCTCTCCTTCTCCCTTACGATAACGGGATCTGGTTTCCTTTCACACGTCGGACTACGAATGTAAAATAAACGTTAGATCATTTTGTACATATATTTGTTTTCTAAATTTTTTACTATCCTCACAGAATGACATACAAAAGAAAAAAACCTTATACAGTAATATCTGATCAAATCGTTAATTTTCAGATCCACAACGCTCTTTTCCATAGGATTTTTTTTTTTCAATATAAGTGGTGTTAAATAAAGTATTACACAAAATACAAAATTGATTCGGTATAATATGCCTCGCAGATTTTATCGCGGCTCACAACAAGTGTCGAGTCGCACTTTTGGATTTGGGTTCCGAAAACATAAGATAACCTACTTCCAGGATCAGTTTATTTGAAAATAACATTATTAGTTATGAATTCCTTAACCTACATGATAACACGTAATGACGTCTTTCTTGAAGTTTCTTCTCAGAGTATTGGGATAGGAAACATCGGCCTCATCTGGTTTAAAAAAATATTATTAACGTGTAAAAGTGTTTGTATAAACTTGTTGTTATAGACTTTGTCAGTACAAAAGCTTATAAGAACTTAGGCTTTGTTATTAGGTCATGTAAGGTATTTAAAAATATCGAGGCTCTTAAATCGGTGTATTTTGCATATGTGCGCAGCGTCTTAGAATATGCGTGCCCAATCTGGTCCCCACAATACATTATTTATAAGAACCAAATAGAACGGGTTCAAAGAAAATTTATTAACCACCTTAATTATCGCCTCCGTAAACCTCCGATGGCCTATGAAAATTGTTGTCGAGCACATGGTCTGCTAACACTCGATGAAAGGCGCAAAGTTATGGATATGTGTTTGCTTTACGACATACTTAATGGATGCCTCGATTGCCCGGAGTTGGTCACACAGGTAACTTTTAACACTCCCCTGCGGCGCACTCGTCATACTACGATGCTGCACGTGCCTCGGCATTCGACTAATTATGCCAAAAATTGTGAATTGACCCGTATTGCTCGAATTTATAACACAGATTTCTCTCAAGTGGATATATTTAACTGTAATAAACCTACATTCAAAAAAAAAATTGTGAAAACCATAAACGAAGGCAAGTGACAGACTACCAAGCTCTTAATATTCAAAATTTTATTTTTCTTAATAATCAACCTTTTTTTTTTCTCTTTAAAATTTAAACTTAACTATTTGTAATACACCTAAAAATTTAAGCTATTGAATTTAAATATCTCAGTAGTCCGTTCGCATGTTTTATCACTTATCCTAGTTAAACAGGGAAACCTATTATTAGCCATACAATCTGTAATTATACATACTTTGGAATATACTATATATGTATCGCTGTTGGTTGCCTAAATAAATAAATAAATAAATAAACCTACTTACCGAAATAAATATCAATTATCACTAAATTGCTTCTATGCGACACCCCCGACTACTTGCATACCGAAGTATGCAAGTAGTCGGAGGTGTCGCATCGGGACATGTTTAGTATACTTGGATTTCGTGTATCGTGTGTCTGTATGATGTGAGTGCGTCCATTTGAGAATTTGTTCCTAGTTGAAATAATGTGTGTAGGTAATATAAGTATGTGTACCATGTTGTTATGTTTCTACCTGGGTCTGTGTCTCTCATGGTTAGGCGAAGGTAGCTGCACGACCACATCCCCGGGCAGTACGCCAGGGAAGTCGTGCGCGCGCGCCGGCGACGCCGCGTCGTGTCGCGCCACCTGTGTGATGGCGGCCAGGCCCACCGCGTGTAAAGGACTGCTGTTGTTGTTGTTGCAGTACAGCATCGGCTCTAAGACTGGGACTGGGTTGGCACCCCTGTGATAGAGGTATCTTTGGTATACTAAATGGCAATAACTTTTCATGATATAACAAACAATTTACACAGTGAAGACTATCGGTCATGCAAAATTTTAAAGAAAATAAAAGCGTCGCAGTAAACAGGTCGACAAAAAGGTGTAGTGTGTGGTGGACAAAGTAAATCATGTAACCTCTAAAAAAAATATTTTGTTTTTTTTTTTCAAATCGAAAAAAAAATATTAGCCCATGGTTCTTCTTTCAGCGTTTTTGTCTAGGTTCAGAATCTACTTACACGGAAACAAAAAAGTACAAAAAAAAAAAAACAATTTTCGCACCCGCCCACTTGGATTTACATTTTGACTTCACTATCGAATTTAACATTCTATAAAACCATGAAAACGACACGTTGAAAATTTTCGCAAACGTCGTTTGAATTTTCATTTTGATTTACTCACACTTTCTCTCTCTGTCACGTCTTTTCGTTACGTGACGATTTCTACCATAACACTCCTATCCTACCGGATGACGCGTTAAAAAACTTTGTTCCAAAAATGTAACCCTGTATAAAAGTCAGCCTAGTTCAGATTGTCAGGCGGGTAAGGCTGGGAAAAGTGAAATTTATACATATTAGAGATCATAAAGACTTACCTGAGTTCGAGTTTCAGCTCTTTTCGCTCCGACTTTGGTGGATTGATTTTGATAAGATTCTTATCATCGAGCAGCCGTTGAATCTCCCGTTCGAAGGGCGGCACGCATGCCACGTCCGACGGACTCCGCTTGGCGAATGGTTCTCTACCATCATGGTTCAGATGTTTCAAATTCGTCAAATTAGTCGGTCGACCGCCTGAACTTGAAAATGAATCTGCTCGTTGTCCTAACCGGCTTGCTACGTCTTTCTTATCAGTTTGGCAGCAGCCATCGCGTTTCGCTGCCGAAGCCTGAAGCATATTTATAATGCTCCTCTGCAGCTTTTCTTCCTCTTTTGCAAAGTCAACACTGCCGTCGAGGAATTTGTCTTCTAAAGACGGCTTTCTTGCGATTTTATGTTTCGCATAGAGCTCGGTAATGTGGTTCGCGCTGGGTTTAGCTGGTCGAATGGGGGGGTAGTCGTAAGCTGGGCTTGGGTCGGAGCGTTGTGGTCTGGACGGTGGGATCCACTGTGATGGGCGTGGGGGGGAGGGGGAGGCGTCTGTCGTTCGTGAGTAGCTTTCGTCAGAGGAGCTTAGGCTGGGAGAGCGGGTGAGTGAACTGAGTTCATCAGCGGAGGAGTGCACGCGGGGGCTGCGGGCAAGCGGGAGGCTCTCAGACGAGCGGGGGCGCGGTAGGCGCGGGGGCGCGCGACGCTTGTGCTGCGCCTGCGGCCGCGCCTCCTGGGGGCGCGCCTCCTGCGGCCGCGGCCAAGGCGCCACCAGCGCGCGGGGTGGCGGCCAGCGAGGATTACCCACCTGACTCCCATGCACCCCCCCATGTGTGCCGTGTGGAGGCGGGGGCGGCGGACTATCTTCACTCTCCTTATTTCTCCGACCTTTACTACCTTTATTGTTCCCATTACTCTGATGCCCGTTAGAAGGTAGAAGCGGCTCATTTTCTCCAGCCACTGATGACTCCCTCAAAGGTGGTAATCTTGAAGGCTGTGCAGCTGCTCTTCTCGCAGAGTTCTGGAGCATGGCAAGAGGTGTGGCAACTCCGCCATATGCTGTAGGAGGCGTGGGTGTGGGTCCGTTGGATGTGTTTTGCACGGTCCCGTTCGCAGGTGCTCTGTCCGTGAGGAAGTAGGTGGTCATTTCCCCCTTTCCCTTTACTTTGACCTTGCCTCTACACACGAACTGGTATGCCATGTCCTTCAGTACTTGGTACACCTCCTCAGTAACTTGTGTGTGGTTTGGCAGGCCAGTGGAATCCATTCGAGATGCTACATTGACTGTATTACCCCAGATATCGTATTGTGGTTTCCGTGCACCTATTACACCAGCTACTACTGGACCGACATTTATACCTGTTGAAAACGATACATTTATATTTGAATATAATAAGTTTTTAAAGATTTTTTATTTTATTTTTTATTTAAAACCAACACCCGTTTTCACTAACACTAGGCGACATCTAATTGAATGCTTGAATAAAATCACGCTGTTGGATTTTCAAGCCTAGTGTTAATGAACACGGGCATGACATTATTTGTTGAGTGTGTTAAGCAAAAGGGCCTTCATTTCTTTACACGTAAGAGCTACGTTTTAATGTTTAGTGTTTATACTTTACAGTAACTCACCGACTCGCAACATGAAGTTATTGTACGAGTTATCGTTGATATCCTTCAGTTTGTCCCTCATAGCGAACACAAACTCCACTAAAGTCGCCATGTGTTTGCGAGTGCTGGCTTCATCGGTCATCTTCCTGTCAGGGATTAAACCGACAGCGGCCATGTATGTGGAGCCAACAGTCTTGATCTTGTCTATTGCACCGAAACGATCGTCACCCAAAAGCTAAAATAAACCAGAAGGTTAATTTAAAATTGTAATTTTTTTGTAAATTTTTAAGGATCTTCTTCTTGTATTGGTCTCTTGGAGGTCTTAAAACATTATAATATTACAAACTATCATCATATTAATCAGGTTAATTTTTATATTGAGATATTAGGGTTTGGGAAGTCTCGACAATCTCCATTGTCGAGACTTCCCAAACCCTAATATCCGAATATAAAAATTCGAAACGACCCGTCGGATTTGTTGTGTACTGCGTTGAGCTACTGGTACTACATTATTTCCAAATCTGACGATTGGATACGAGGGATATTTTCAAAAAATCTGCAATTGGTACAGTTCTGCCGCAAAAGCAATAAGTGCAGTTTTACTCAAATTCTATGTTAAAAAATCCGTATTTTGGGACTATTAACGACTTGTCTGTCGTAATTAGAGACACAATTAAAAACCCATTGTGTCTCGCGTAGATCTACGTTCCGACAGACGAGAGGTTAACCAATGTCTCGGGTCACGATCCAAAAGTCTCAGAACCATCAACTAAATTTACAAAAACTCCCGGGGCTTCGAGACACGAGATGTCCCAGGACCCAAACCCTAATTCCTATTTCCGAAAAACTGGCAACATTCTGACCTCGAATCTTTCATATTATGGACAGTGTGTTAAATAAAAGTCTATTTTATGTTTTGACGAGAATTATTCATGATCATAACTACAACATTCTCAATGGAAAAGCTAAAAGAAATCGTATAATCACCTCATCAAAATCCGCGATGATCTCATTAAGTAGCCTCAGACACTCCATCCCTTGATTGTTTCCATCCAACTCCATATAGAACTCGTGGTAGTTGGTGATCGACGCGAACACCACTCCCACACGCTGGTACGACTGGTGGTACAGGTCCTGCACACGCCTCTTGATCAGCAGGAGTCGATGCAGCGTGCAAGCCATGCGGACACGTCAGGGGGAGTGACAGTGAGGGGGAGGGGGGTTAGAGTTAACAAAAGTCTTGGTACTTTCTGAAGTGATGTAGCTTTGGTTATACTATTTTCAAGGCATTTGCCCTGCAGTATCAGTAGATCATGGCGAAATAATAATAATAACATTTTAATCTGAACTGCCTCTTATACACTTGGCTCGTAAGTCTTTTTTATCTAAGTTTTTTTTTTTTAACTCTCCTATGAACCAGAAGAATAATAAAGAACTAACTCAATATAAAATTGTAGTTATTTATGTATACACGAAGACTGGTGTATTATTTCTTTTTTTCCCTGTTTATTTGAATGTTAATTTATTACCTTGTGTAATATTAAAGTGCTATCTATTTGGCAAATGTAATGGGTTTTTAGTTCGTAATTACCAGTTACACAATACCTAACTCGTGGTCGATGAATATTACAGAGAACATAATACTGTCAACAGGAAAATGTTAATTTATTGTAGACTCTGCCTACCCCATTGAACATAAACTGAAGATAAAAACATCTGTCACTAAACCCCATACGTGCTATGTGCGACACATAAAGCATTGTGAATGAGAATGTACATCAAAACGAATGATTGAATATTTGTGATGAATGAATGAATGAATGTTTATTTGATGAATAATTTATTCGGTGCATGGTGTTTCTGGATTATCGTGCACTTGTAACTTTAGTTTCATGGGCATATTACTATGGTACAGTAAATGTTATACCGACTTACAAGCCGTAATGTCAGCAGTCCAACTGTCCCTTGACGGCTACAGTACCATGTTTGGATTTACATCCGAAATCCAAAGACAATTTAAGCAAAATTACTCCAGAAGGAACCACTGTAGTTATTTACTGGGCCACTGACATCACTAACTTTTTCCTGTTTACGCCCGAAAGCATTTAAACCACCACCATCAAATAAGCGATTTATCTTGGCTTTTCGACTTGTGCGTTTACTTTAAATAAGCGGGCACAGTTGCGTCAATAGTTACCATGTTCGTTCTAAACTGGTTGTCCAAGAAATGCGTTGCTACGTGCGCTGGGAGGAGGTTGAAGAGAATCCTTCGGTTTGATGCCTGGAATAAACGTGCGTTGTTCTTAAGTATACTAAAGCAAACGCATTAGTTTATTTAAGCATAATTTATTATGTGCCTATAATAAATGAAAAGAAAAAAGCAGGGCCGATTATAATTGTTTTTTTAACCAGATCATGGGTGTTAAGTTCTTCTAAATCGCTCTCTCACAGCTGAGAATCGTGACTCTGGTGGTCAATGGTCTTTCTCCATCTGTTACGATCGGTGACCTGGTGGAATGCAGCACTGATAGGTATCTCCTGTTGCTCAGATATTTGATCCGACCACCATTTTCTTCAGCCTCTAGGTCTAACGGTCATTAAATTATTTATTTTTGCCAAGCTTTATGGCGCAATTACACCACCTGGTCGGTCGGATTCAGGCAAACGAAATCGAACCAAGTATAAATGAACGGGATCAAGTACGCCCGTCTTCGGACAATCTAGTCCAGCTCTACGTTTCGGTTACCCGACGCAAATTTTCCTTTCACTTCTATTCGGTGCTTTGCCGTATACCAGTGTAATTAATGCATCGGGTGCCCGATTACATCAATAAAAAAAAAATGTTCGTGTATCTATATTAGGGATTACAATCCGGAAAACCGGATCCGGTAATCCGGCGGATCCGGCATCATTATACCGGATCCGGTGACCGGGTCCGCTATATTGGTACCGGATGTGTCATTGTTGTGATCTCAGTTAAGGTTAATAATTATGTTATGGTTAATTTTATAATTTTGAATAATAATATTGATCTCGCTCTACTTTATCTTTAAAATCTAAATAAGGAAACTGAACCACGAGTTACGTTACGTTAAAGATAAAGATACAGTTTTTTTTTTTGATATTTTAGTTGTTTTGAGTTTTAATTTGTGATTTTATTTGTTTTGACACTGAATATTTAACTGTTTTCTCTATTTAAAATTAGTCATAATAACTTAATTTCGTATACCTACGAATCTTTGTTTTTTTTCATTTCATTAACGGTCCATGTTGGAATGAAGGAATGTTAAGTTATCCTGGTTAGATCAATCCGGCCGGATCCGTCCGGACCCGGCTGGATTGAAAATGAGGCCGGATTGCAATCAAGTCTGTATGTATATTTGTTCTGGCTAATCTCCGAAACGGCTGACTGGCAGATAGCTGATGTTATAAAGAGTTTAGTTAGGCTAATTTTATTTTAGAAAAAGCAACGCGGGCGAAGCCGCACGCAGCAGCGAGTATAAAATAGTCCTGTAATCTGCACTGACCTGCAAAGCATCCATGTCCCTCTTCTCGTCTCTAGCCTGCGCCTGCCATAAGAAATCGAGCCGCGCAGTCCATTCTGTCTGTCTTGCGTGTAGTAATACTGCCAGAGCTAGTGCCACTGTCCATGCGCTTGCGACGTACGCTGAACCGATTGAACCTGAACTGAAATTAGTATTATACAGGATAAGTTAACCAGTGCGCAAATTTTGTTTTGGTGGTTCAGTATCAGTAATAGAACACATTTCCACCACATTTTTTGGTCCTACTTGAAATCAGCAAAATATGGACCCAATCTATTCGTAATAATATCAATGGGCGAGCGCACAGCTGATAGGTACTGCGTTCCGCTGCGTGGTGGCGCCCTCGTCGTTTGTTTGATGATTCCTTTTATTTTAGAATGAACATGCAGGAAA
This sequence comes from Dryobota labecula, assembly GCA_947523025.1. Lineage (NCBI taxonomy): Eukaryota > Metazoa > Arthropoda > Insecta > Lepidoptera > Noctuidae > Dryobota > Dryobota labecula. Next base: position 11,270,114 of record OX383292.1, read on the forward strand.
TAAGCATGTTACTTTGTGCTCCACAATTCTATACGTTATTATTATTATTGTAATCCTTAAAATGGAAAATAGTGGCCACTCAGCTCCGTTTTGAGGATTACCATAAAACATAACAATGTAAAAGTACTGGCTGTAATAATAATAACGTATAGTCTTGAGGAGCACAACGTAACAGGCTTATTTTCTGCATTTTTTATTCTAAAATAAAGGAAATCACCAAACAAACGAGGGCGCCACTGCGCGCTCGGTACCCTCTTAAGAGCCTATACTACCTCAAATGGCTTAGCATGATCCTCCGTTATGTCGAAAATGCAGCATCAATTTTGAAATAAATAAATGGTAAAGTTGAGGATTAATGTTAAGTACTATGTTTGAAGAAAACACGATTCCATAAAATTTTCTCTATAGATTTTTTTTTTCCAAAGTTACCTCCAAACCGAACAATAAACCGCTGGTATTAAAAAAAATACTTCAAATTAGATAATGAAACTTTGCGTATTAACTAAACTAATTATAAAGCAGGTCTTACGTTATTTTTTTTTTGTAAATGACCATTATTTTTAAATTGGAGCATTTTCCCTGCCGCCGTCTCGCTTGCTCGCGTGACCGGGAGCAATAGTGTACGAGCGAGATAAAGAGTGAGGTGGCGCTGAGGTTAGTATAGACTCTTAAGTAAACGATTCTGAACAAACTCATAACGTGCATCAATATAGTTACACATTGTATACATAATCATAATGCTGTAACTCAGGTAGAAACCTAACCTACCTAATCCTGAGGATTAGACAGGTCATGTTTCACGAGCCGTTCGAATCCTCTTTGTGTCTGCAGGTTTTCTATTATTATTTAGTACTTTCTTAATGTAGCAAGTTAATACTTTAAGCAGCTTTTCTCATCTGGAAGGTTGTTAACGGCACTAATGATATTACAGGTCATTAGTTGGCTGCTTTTAGAACCAAGCTGTAATTTTTTGTTAATTCTGTTTCTCAAAGACCTTGCTAAATCAATATTTCACCTTAACAGAGCAAAAAAACCGGCCAAGTGCGTGTCGGTCGACACACAATAAAGGGTTCCGTAGTTTGGATGAATTTATCCCAAGAACAAACTGAACATTGTAGTTGAAAAACACGTTCACCCATACATTCCAACTGCAAATGTAAGTTAGTTGACCATAGCCTTCTTAAAGGTTTTCCTGTAGGAATAAATTCTATCAACGCGTTTATATCTCCCTGTAAGTAAATACGTGAATAAAGCTTAAAATTTGTTACAAATTTGTTTATCATACAAAATAAAAAAGCTCAGCTACTTTTCAACGAAGAAAATAATAATAAATAATCATGGCTAGAAACCGTTTACCAATAAGGTTGCAACACAAATTTAAAAAAAATTGAAGTATCAATAGTTTCGGAGATAATTGGGAATGGGGATGGAAAGGTAAATTTTCATCTATTTTCTTAAATAACTTTAAAAGCATTTGTTTTAAAATTATTAAAAAAATATATCTTAAATCCTTACAATAAGCCCTTTCATTTGATATGGCACACGGTACAGCTCGCAAACCTTTTTTTTTTCCCCTCTAATTTGCCCCCAAAAGTGACTCCAATATTCAAAATTCATTTATTTACGTAACACGTCCGTATTTGGAACACAGAAGTTCATATGTGTACCAAATTTCAACTTAATCGGCCCAGTATATTTGGAGAAAATCGGCTGTAATACGAGGGACGGACAGACAGACAGACACACGAGAAATTCGATAAGGTTTCCGTTTTTCCTTTTATGGTAAGGAACCCTAAAAATATCGGAACATGTCTGATCTGAAGGATATGGCAGTTTGGGCTTATTCCACAAATTCCCCACTGAAAAATCCCCCTTAGGAGGAAAAGTGGAATATATAAAAACCAGTCTAGAATTCACCCCTGCTTATTTCACAAATCCCCCAGAGAATCCCCCTCAGTGGGGAAAACTGAACCCTAATGTAAAAAAAACACTTTCAGGGGGTTTTGGAATATATTTTTTTTCAATTCATGTTTTCCGTCCTAAGCGGGATTATCAGGGGTGAATTCTAGACTGTTTTTTATAGAATCCACTTTTCCTCCTAAGGGGAATTTTCAGGAGGGATTTGTGGAATAAGCCGGCAGTTTGAACTGTATTTCCATGTAAGAGACTGTCTCCAAACGCCAGTAGATAAGGAAACGTGAAATGACTAAGGAGTAATGATTGCCCTGGAGTGGAACACTAACTAAAGGCTATAATAATGTCTAAACTATACTCACTCAATCATCAGATCATAACAATCAAACAGCGCCTTATGGAATCCCAATATAACGCCCATATACCCTGCCGTCATCACAGACAATAATATCCCCTTTACAAGGATGGGTAGCCTTAGAAACACGGCGACCACCAGCATACTAAGGCAGCAACCTAACGTGATGTACAGAGGTACTGGGCAGGCAAGGTGTTCCGTGCGACTTGACCAGAGCTGAGCGGCAACGTCGCCACTCATTGTTAGGACTTCGTCCATGTTTGTTGTGTTGCCTGTTAGGTTTCGGCATAGCTCTATGTGTTCGCATGTTACCTGGAAAAGAACATGGTCATATATTTTTCGCAAAACTCCTTGACATCACTGAATTTGTGCGAAGATTAAAAAGGGTAAAACCTTTAGAATTCGTTGAGTGCAGTGTAAGTGAACTTAAACTGCAGTGCAAGTGCTGACTATTATAAAGAACACGTGAATTAAGTGTCCTCCCCTTAACATAAAGTGAATAAGAAAGAAGTTATTGAACGATTTCTTAATTTTATAGTTATTTAGCAGTTTAAGTTATATTTAAATTACTTATTAGCTTATAGGCTAGATTCTAATGTGAATAAAGTATCATCAACTGTGAAACTTTATGATAGGAAAATAGTACATTACTTACCAAGGGTTGTAAAAGAAAGCCCGAAATCGCAGGTATTTGTGACCCGAGCCGCAGCGAGGGTTGTAAATATGCGATAGAGGGCTTTCTTTTTTACTGCCCGTGGTGAGCACACAATTTTACGTCTTCACCTGGCCACAATGCGAGTTTTACTGTACGCGTAGCGTGCGGTAAAACTCGCATTATGGCCAGGTGTGACGTAAAAGTGGCTTCCAGTTTGCTAAAATGCCGACTGGCAAATATTTTTACGATGCCATAATCTAGTCTCAAAATAGTTTGTGCCGATACGAGAAGATTACTTCTATTTTATTGAGGTGTTTTGTTATTTAAGTATATCCTCGGTCCGTCTAACTACACCAATATATTTTTGAGTCGCACTCAGCCACAACTGAGCGCCAGTATGATGTCGTGCGCGCTGCCATTTTAGTATAAAACCTAGATTTCTATCAGTCCCACAGGAAATATTAAATTGTCTCCATCTATACTACATTTGAAATAAGATCAGACATTTAAATAAACCTTTTTTACAGTCCGATCAACCGATTTTGACTTCTATTCCGTAGGCATAAGGACGGCATTAAAAGCAAAAAAGTGGTTTCAATACCAACTGTTTACAGCAGCTGCCATTTGTCAAGCCACCAAAGCAATAGAAGTCAAAATCAGTTGAGCGAACTGTAAAATAGGTTTATTGACGTGACAACGTCTAATAAATCGATGAACGCCGGCTGCATGCACGAAAAAGGATGACTCAGTGTCCTGTTACACTCATTGTCCCGTTACGCTCATTGTCCCGTTACGCTCATTGTACGCTTGCGCCGCATCAATGTTTTGTTATGACGTTGACACGTTAAACTATCGTCCGTAAACCAACTTTACAGACAACCAATTTTTAAATGTCTAATCTTACTTCAAACGGAGTATAGTTAGGCATAAAAAGTAGATTTCAATAAAACTTACCACATTAACTTGTCCAACAGCATATCCCAGCACAATAGTGAAGGTAGTAATAGCATTCCTCAGAGTAAAAGGCCTCGACACATCACACGGTATAAGCCTCAACCTCGCTGCCAACGTCAGGGCAAGTACTGCAGCAGACCAGGCGAATGCAGTGACGAATAATATAAGGAGTATGTATGTCTGTGGTAATATGGACGCTTGTAAAGCGCCTGCGGCTACTAAGGCACATAGAGCTGCAGATAAGGATCCTGCCCAACCGCCATCTGTTGAGGCTCGGTACTGGAAATGGAGAAGATTCAGTTTAACATTGCAGGAATCCGCTGGATGCGAGAAGCACAGAACCTGTCGAAGTAGCAGTGCTTGGAGGCCTACGTCCATCACGTCGCCTTAGAGTGAAAATCTTGTTTAAACGAAAAAGGCAACTTTCCAGGAGGATGAAAAAACTGCGCCATGTACAATTTTACTACCACAGCTGGTTCAAATATGTGTCTTTTAGTGTGCAATATTCAAACTCATCATAGATGGCGTTACAGGTTGCAAAACTTTTTTTGTATGAAACTAGGACGTAAAATAAAAATGACCTAAATTGCATTCCCGAGGTTTTCACTCTAAGGCAACGATCAGTGGACGTCTTTCAGCTGGAATGATGATGATGAAGTTTTATATTAAAGCATAATTTAATTGTCGACACGGTTGGCGCAGTGCTTAAGCGATCGACTGCTGTGCTGCGTGTCGCGGGTTCGATTCCTGCACGGAACAAATATTTTTATGACCTACAAGTAGTTGTTCCGGGTCTGGCTGTGTGTGTGGCGGTTGTGTATGTGAGTTTAAATGTTTGTAAACGCACCCACAATACAGGAGAAATTACTAGTGTGGGGCAATTTTTTTTTTTTTTTTTTAATAACAAAAATAGGTTTTTGTACGGTATACAGATATATCGATTGAAACTAAATATAAATATTAAAAAAAAATATATATATATATATATATATTCGCCTTTGTTCATAAGCTGTCAATGTTTTAGCAATGGCTCTGTTATTTATGTGTATTGTGACGTTGCAAAATCAAAATTGAAACAACTAGTAGCGACACCTTACAGCTTATACTCTATAAATATGCTTTAGCACGGTTGAAGGTAGTAAAACACCGAATTGAAACCAACAACATCTGGTTAGAACAATATATCTATACTACGTAAAAATCCAGGCTACAGTTACCATCCCCACTTTACTTGTAGGAATACGTATAGGGATGAGAATTTATACTTTGTGAAATTTAAAAATACCAAAACGACAGTTCCCAAAAATCCATCCTGTACTTCCTTATAAGATAGTTACAAACCGCACATACCTTCTACAGCCTTCCTAATTAGTGCACGATATTTAAATTACACAGATGGACTAAAACCATAACAAACTGGTATCCTATCAACAAACAGAGAAAGCGTTGGAGACCCAACAAGAGATTGAGTGACGACATATCAGGCTTAATAGGAAAAACATGGAGCAGACTAGCTAGAGACAGAACAAGATGGAGACAGACGGAGGAAGTTATTACCGCACTAGGCCTAATAATGAAATAAAAAAATAATTAATTAATACTATTATCTAAACATTATGAATTTTATTTAATAATTGTAAGAAATCAATAAAAGCTTATTATTATTATTTTTAAATTTATTTTCTCATGATCCAAGAACCAGGTATTTTATTAAAATCTCACGGGTGTAAACCAAGGTGAGATTTTAAGTTTGAGTTAATATATTGTTTTGTACTGCATTAAAATTATTGTCTAAATCTAACTGTAAGAATTTGCGTACTATGCGATTATTATTATTATTATTTAAATTAAAAAGATCACCTGAGCTTCCTTATCAGCATCCTTGAAGCAGAGCGTGAGCAGATGCACGTGCGTGGCCTTCTCGCGGTGCACGGAGCGCGCGTCGATGGCCTGCGCCAGGTACTTGTTCACGCGGTTCGTGGGCTGGTGGTACACAGACGAGTGGCGCTTTTTCAACGGACGCTTAAACTTCTCCGTCACTTTATTCTGTAAAAACCCAGATGCTACTTCAATAACACTGATACACAAAAAAAAAGAGAAGATTCTACTAACCACCGATTTATACAACGATCATAATGGAACATCTATCTGGTCACACATCGATAAGGTAAGGTAAAGTTAAGGTAGAGTGAGACACAAGGGTATGGCCGAGGTCAGGGTACACATGAGGGCCATGCCGACTCCATGCTACACAATTTGGAATTTAGAACTGACCTTAGAATACAAAAGATCCGGAATCCAAAGCAGCATCACGTTATTAGAATAGTAATGAAATGAAGTACAAACATAATAATACAGACAACGAAAGATACTTTCAGATTGGCAAGATATTGAGAACTTTATGAAGGAATTCAGACTGAATTTACTTTGAGACAGATCGACAGTAGTAATCGAGACTTAAAACTAATTTCGTGTTTGATTATTCCATAAAAGAAAATTAAGTGAGAAAGAGAAAGACGATAGTAGAAAGCAGTGGAAATAATCAAGCACAAAATAAAACAAGTGTACAATATTGAGGGCTGGTGACGTCATGCAAGTTAATCGACAGTCGGGGCTCATGCCATGCTCTAGTGCTCGAGGTGACTAGTCGGGGTAGCGAGTGAAACACAGTTCGGTGCATCCGGCTTTATTATCGAACATTCTATAAAACAATCTCAAGTATACAAAACAGTTGACAATTTCGAAGAAAGAAACAGTGATAGTGAGTGGTCTGTGTGCTCACGTCGATAGTAGTCGTCCCCTGTCCGTGTAATTGATTCAGTGAATAGAAACAAAATGCGAACGAGTCGCGGCAGGTGCGAACCACAGATATTGCTTGTGGAGAATGCGTACCTACAGTAAGTAAAGGGAGTTTATAATGTGTCGCCCGGTAATGGTGGAAAACAATAATACACTTGAACAACATTTTGTCTGCGCTTACTGTTTCCGCGGGTATTTGTTGTGGAACTAATGTCCAGGGTCGGAATATCTGAAAATAATGAGCAGACGCCTCATGTTAGTCGCTGGTGTATTTCAGTCTTCCACACAATGTTCAATGTTCAGTTTGTAATGGATCAAGAAAATTTGAATGAGTGATGGAAAAATTATTTAAGAACAAGTCAGAGAGAGAGATCCTCAATATTTAAAATAATTATATCAGTTTGATTTACTTGAATTTATATTAGAATACAAAATATAACAATGAGCGAAGGCTCGAACAGACCAGCAACTAAATGAACATTCAGGAAACAATTCGGAAACCTTTGTGCTTAGTTAAGGTACGAGTGTAAGATTCTATATTTCGGTTTCATAGTGTGTTGGGGACTAATTAATTACTGTGTTTGTGTGTGTTCGTGTGGTATAAATATAATAATGAAGTTTGGCAGAAAACGAAAATCGCAAATGTGGTGCGAAGCATCTTAAAACATTCTTGAAGTTCGTCGCAAAATTATTTCTGTAAAACTCGTGAAAAGCTTCAGTGCACACCTTAAAATGTAATAAAAGCAGCAAAGATTTAGTTCGAAAACCACCACTCAAACCAAACTAACTACTAGGAAACCATTAAGCGAGGTTATCATTCGACACACAGTTTAAGTACGAAACGCATCGCCAATGCGACATCGATGCGTCTCGCGCATCATATCAACTCTGAAGCGTGAAATCTCATAACCGCGGGAGAAATAGCAATATGGTTTAATTGTATACTCCTAAACTAGACCTAAGAGAACCATACAGTAATAGATCTTCCCTAGAATGCATGTGTGTAACGAGCGCACGCCGCAACATGAGACGGGCGTCTAGTTCTCTAAGCATGTGACGGCGAGCGCTCGCTTACTACGTATACGCACTATGCATGTTCATCTGCGCCAGATTAGTTCAAACGATCGCGTAAATCGATGCAAAGTTCCCATTACTGTTGTATAAAAAGTAGCGCAGGTCAAACAAAAGGTGCTGGTAATTGCGTAAATGCGTATGCATAATATTAACATGTGCGGCAGTGTCGTCGACGGCGTGCGTGCGGAGGGTGTGGTGCTGCATGACGGCGTCGAAGGTGTGGTGGTGCGGGGCGGAGGCGGGGGGCGCGGGGGGCGCGCTCACGGGGTCGGGGCGCAGCGCCGCCAGCCGCAGCGCCTCCGCCGAGCCGGGCTCCGCGTGCAGCGCGCGCCGCAGGTCCAGCACCTGCCACAACCGCGCGCTAGTACCAAGCTCAGCTCGACCGTACGGACCGGAAGCACAGCCCACTGATATCATTGAACTACACGAGTACACGCACGGGGAGAGGGACGACACCGACGCAACAGGATTTTTTTTTTTTCTTTTTTTTTTCATTAAAGCCTGAATGTTTCCGGAATTCCAATTGAAATCGCCGTCGTCCCTCTCACTTTAAAAATATCTCAAATAACTCTCAGTTTTCAGTGGCACAAGTTTATTTACATTTTTAACCACATCTTATCAATTGATAACATTGTTGGCGAAAACGACCATAAATATTTAAAAAAAAAATCTCACATTCATTCAGAAAAATATAAAAACAGTATCAAATCAAATGAAAGAAAATAGAACTTACCTTTAAAAGACGAGAGTAGATCACCGATACGAGAAAATATATCACTCGAGACAAACATTCTGAAGAGCGAGATATGAAGCCGTGGACATTGAACTCGTATTATTTAGTAATGTCCATTGAGGTGCAAAATTTTCGCAAAATAGTTAAAAGTGCATACAGTAAGATTTTATTTGTGAAACGAGTAAACTTTTGGAAGAATTCCTCTCGAGATGTGGATAAATACGGAAACCGGTGGCACCATTCTTGCCTGTGATATTCACGTATACGGGGCGCAAACGATTTCCGTCGCTAGTTAATCAAGAGGAACTGTTCCGAATATTTTTGTTCAGTCTCGAGTTCGACATACGTGTTGTACCTTCCTAGCTGCATTGGCCTTGAGCTCCTGAGGGGAGGCAGCCATGTTGGAGAATGGCACGTCTACGTTGAACTTGATGGAGTGTAGCAACTGAACCACCACGTTGGAAACGTTTTTGAAAGAGAGTTTCCGGCGAGATGCTGAGCCGAGGGCCACGCTAGCTGACAGGCACATCTGCAAATAATATTAATTAAAATAATAGTAATAATAATATAAATTTTATTTCAATAAATATTTACAATGATGCACATGTTTATAGGCTATATTTTTTTGTTACAGATGTATTAGACATCTGTAGCCAAACTAGGCGAAAACCGGTACTTCGGCTATCAGCATCGAAACCCTCAAATAGTGAAAAAAAAAACCATCACGTAGAGATGTTAAATGTGATGTGATGATAAATTACATAATGATTTGATACAATAAAATAATATGTATCATTAAGGGGGAAGCGTCGTATCAAATATTTATTTATAGAATTATAATCATAAAAATAATAATTATATAAATCAATATTTGATATGACGCTTCCCCCTTAAAGGCAATTTTTACTTACTAGTAATTTGCCAAAACTAAAAAAAATAAGTTCATTTGAGTAGGTATCAAATTAATTAATTAATTTAAATTTTAATCAAATATAAAAAAAATTGAATAGCTCTTCAAAAAGAAATGAAGCAGCCAAAAAAGTAATTAAGTTAACGCCTAAAATAATCATAATTTAGTGTGCTACAAGGACGTATTTAACTACGCAGTCTTCTTTGTATTATCCAGCATTACAATTAAAAGCCATTCCCTGCTATACAATTCTAAACAAATCTCATTTAGCGAGTTGGGTAAAACTAATCTCGTAAAAAATTAATCAAATAAATGGCAGAAATCCCATGGGTATCCGGAAAGCTTGTCGAGAAACTCGAGGATTACTTTTATAGGCTTTTAGACGTACTTTCCTCCGTCTTGGCGGCGGAATGATGAAGTAAGTCTGCACAGAATGGTCCCGAAGGTACGCGTTCCGACTGCCGCCGTGACCAGGCTCCACTTCGTACGCCCCGCTGAGGCTCTCGAGCGTCGCTTGCGTTATGTGCACACGCCTGGAAGGGAATCAACATATTGTACAATATGTTCCACTTGGCAATATCTGTAAGGATATAAAATGGAAGGTGACTTTTAGTTTAAGACGATTATTTTTCCTTTAGGGAGTGACTCGGAAGATGACAAAGCGCGTTGACTCATACGGAAGACATCATATATACAGTTTGCATAAATGACAGTGTATAACCACATATGTATGACTGGATCGAGCCTGATATATCCCTGCGCGGAATAGCAAATTAGTTTTTAATCTTCCATCACAAAATTGCTTGTTTAGTGTGTTTTCGCTTTCTCACGTGCCATTGTCTCCACTTACCCTGGTTCCCCGCCAGCCTCCATGTTGTTGGCGAGCGTGACGTCATTGGACCACACATCGTACTGCCACTTGCGCAGACCCAGTACACCGCATAACACTCGACCCGTATGGATGCCTACACGCATGTTTAGTTGCACGTCTGTTGCTTCCACCACAGACCTAAGAAATCAAAAGGTTTTTGGTAAATGACAAGAATATGGGATGTAGAGTTACGTCAACCCCGTGTTGAACTGCACCCTAATTCGTTACACACTATCAATCACAATCTGAATGATTTGAAGCATATTCCTAATCCATTGCTTCATATGTTCGAAAAAGTTGTCTGCTCAAAACGTAACTAATGTAATGAATGTTGTTGAACTGGGAAAATAAACCCCATTGCTACTGTAAGTATGACGATCCGGGTCGACGGCGCGTTGTGTTCCACGCGCGCCTCAAAGAGATGTCAACACGCACTGACGGGGTCCGCTAGGACCGGTGCCTGCCAGGATTGCGGGTTTGTCGGAAAGGGATATCGTGGCCCTGGCACACAGGCAACTGAAGGAACACGGGTGGGTTTTAGTTAGTAAAAGTCTGACACGCCCTCCCGTTCCGCCCAGAGCGGGAGAAGTTATTTAATAATTTCCCACCCAAAAAAAAAGTATGTTACGCAACTACCCCGAGGGTGTGAAGAATTATGAATTGTATACTAATTATTAGATACCTACAGTTTCAATTAAAAGTTACTAACACGGTAGCTATTCGAAGAACTGTGTCAGAGAACTTTATCAAATTATTCCAAAAGTTTACGCATGGAATGTTTTCCCATCCGAAAAATGTGGGATTTCTAAAAGTGGCCGCTATTTACGTTACATTTACTCCGAAAAACTTGTTTAAAATTCTTTTCAGAGTAAAACAAATTGGTTAAAAAGTTTCCGTAGAGTAGATTCCTTAAAATTCCAGGAGGCAAATAATAGCTACGCTAAGAAGAAAATTAAACTTTTATAAGCACCAAAGACCCTGGAGGCGAAAACTGATTACTCGTAAAATCGCATGATAAATGAGTAATTATTTTTAGTAGGTACTTAATAAATAGGTTTATGCTTGTTATCATTGGTCAATTAACGTCACTATAAAATTATGATATATTGTTAAGGCGGTATGACCCGACACAGACAGCGCTTACTAGTATTTTGAAATCATGGAAAACATAAAAAAAAATGTTATAATTTCTGAAAAAAAATAAAAAAATATCTTATTTAAGGATCTGACGAACATGCAATCGCTTTTAATAAAACAATTAGAATAACTTTGCTGATAGAAAAAAAAAAAAAACAAAGTTACCCCTTTTCGTAATGTTTAATCAATCTCATAGCTACAAAACAGCCTTATTTATACTAATATTATAAATGCGAAAGTTACTGTGTCTGTCTGTATGTATGTTACGTTTTCACGCCTAAACCGCTAAACTGATCGCCATGAAAGGGCTTTGCCTGAAATGTATGGGCGACTAGTGCCTTTTTTTTATGGCTCACTAACGCCACCTTTTTAGATATTATGTAGAGTACTTCCATTCAAACAATAGTTAATAAGGCAGCTCAGCTCTAACGTACATCCGTATAATATAAATATTTTAGAGTTAAATTGTATATTGTTTTTAAATATATGTTAATTATAATACATCATACTATCTATATTCTCTAATAAATCGCAGGTTTGCCAAATTTATTGATATTTTTCTAACTGCGGCTTAGTAACCCCCGCACTGGATTAGCAATCACAATAAATTGAGATTCCAATAATCCTCTCCTTCAGTAGATAGTATTCATGAATTACATTAGAGATTTTTGCACTTGTGCTATCTCAACACATCGTACATTTCATTTTATATCTAGAACATTATAAGCTTGTTAGATAAGCGTTCCATTATTTCAAGTAATTAGACAAAAAAAACAAATGAATGTATGACCATCAGTGGTTATGGTTAATTAATTAATAAAAGGCGATCCATCATGGGTAAGGAAAATACTGGTTTCTTTTTTCCTATGAAAAAATCTTAAGTCTTGCATAAATCTGGTTTTTTTTTCCAGAAAAATCCTTACCAATGCAGTTTCGATTACTCAATACCGAATTATATGTAACTTAAAAAAATATATGTATTTGTATAAAATCCGGTCTCGTATATTCAACAGTTAAGGAAAAATTAAATATATATGAAAAAATGCCTGGCAGTTTACTTTTCATGAACAACAAGTTTACGTCATGCAGATAACTTGTCGATTTTTTTTTTTTTGCCGGGTACCCGCGGATTTCCAGCGCTTGCGTCTCTTTACTTGTCAAAGCGATGCCACAGACACTATAAGTAACTGTTGTTACGTCGGATACTGACACGCGGATTACAATAATTTTTATTAAATAAATATTTTATTTTATATTATTTCACACATATCTATTTTTACTTTATTTTTATTTTACTTTTATTTCTATCTGTCCGTGATATCACAGCGGGCCCTATCAGAATACCAGCGCTGCGACACTTATTTTTAAATGTCGCAGCATCATGCTGAGATAGGAGCCTTTTGGCCCCGGTACAGGATTTTGTTTTCATTTATTATTATTTTTATCTTCCTGTATGAGTCCCAATAAATACGTTTTCTTTCTTTCTTGTTGAAAGAAAACATGTTTCGCCATATGTATCAGAAATTCAGAACTCTAAAACAGTACATAAATCAAGATAAAAATGGTGAAAATCGTTGCTGAAGTGGAATTATTTACTCGAGATATAAATCTTTTCAAAACACTTGGGTTGTAACTCTTTCACGTTGAATAGACAACGTACCTAAGTAAAAGACGAATAGCGATAAACTTGGCAGCAGTGCGCACGCGCTGGAGTGCTACCTATACACGTAGTTGGTCGAATAAAAATGTGCAGATGTAAACATCACAGTCGGATACGAATTGCTGAAATAAGTTTATTTTACTTCACACTGGAATTCACGAACGCTTTCTTATTGAATTTGCGTTTCCCGTTCCAACGTATACCGTATCTAAATTCTTCAACATTTGCTGGGAATAATATCTTTTGAAGTATATAAATATATAGACAAAAGCTACGGGCTACATGACATATTATTTGAACGAGATTCTGATATATTGACAAGATTAGAGTTAAAATGGATGTTCCACAAGAAATTAATTTAATTTAAACATTGTTGCTTTGGTCGTTGTGGCTTGACGTAGACATTAGTTCAGTTCACATCGTGGACAATGATTTATTAATACCTAAAGAATAGTAGGTGGCGCTTATCCAATATACTTCATGCACAATGACGAAGATAAAGATAATTTTGTGAGATTAATAACGTGGGCGGAAATATTTACGGGCGAGATAATGTAAGTAGATTACAGAATGACATGTGTTCTCTAATTGTAAATGAAGTAGGCTGTAAAACTAATCAATTTATGATTACAAACATTTAAATTTTTAAATACTAGTCATCTTTTCTTCAATTATTTGACTCAATAGTCACTTTATTAAGCGACTTTGTGAAACTCGAGTCGAGCGCTCAGTCACTTTATTAAGCGACTTTGTGAAACTCGAGTCGAGCGCTCTGTGCGGGATTCCTGTAATGAGACCATTCCTCGTTCACAGCGCACAAAATCCCGGTAATTTTCCCATTTTCCCAGATTAATTCTTAATGTTTCACAAAGCTACGAATTAAATTAAACGAGGTTATTAAGTTACTGTAATGGCAGTAGTCTGTCTCGTGCTGTTCTTTTCAACGTGGCAATTGTAAAAGCGGTGTGGCGGATGGCGTTCTTTCGTCACCGTGATTTAATGTAGCCCTGAACTTATAATAGATATATTATGTATTGTTTACTAGCTGATGCCCGCGGCTTCGCCCGCGTGGCTTTTTCTAGTTACTCATTATAAAATTAGCTATCTGCCAGTGAATGTCCCGTCAAAATCGATCCAGCCGTTTCGACGACAGATATAAATTTAAAAAAAGATTTTTCGTTATAAGTACTGCATATACTTTCATATCCATTTAGTAAAAAGTTGTTATTTTGACATAACAGACACAACAATTTATTTATTCGTTTTACGAGTGGGCAATGGACGCCCACCCCGTATTATGCAAGCAGAAAAAGATTTAAATACTCACATAACACGTAAGAGCCACTCAGGAATTTCTTTTAGTTAATGAACCATAACTAATTATGTCCGCCTTTACGATTTCCTTTGTTGTTTATTAAGCCAGTTGATTTTATAGCCACGCAATGGGCTTTCAGTGACAAATCGACTTTATTTTACCGCATTTTCACGGTCCATTTTATTGGAAGTAACGTGTATTTATGAATCCATGAAGGCCGAGGATTAATTTCTGGCCTTTGTTGACAGAATTAGTCAACAAATAATTAAAATTAAAAATGCTGTAACATTTTTGCAATTTACGTGAGTTAGGGTTGCCAACTTTTTTTTATACCAAATATAGTATTTTCGAAGCCTTTGTCTGTAAAAATATAGTAGATGGCGAAAAAATATAGTAGGTAGTATGTTTCGAAAACATTTTTAATATTCAAATGCATATTTTTTGGTACACTCGGCCACAAATCAAGCTTTATCTTTCCAGTATAAGCGGATATCACATTGTATAGGATTTCCGTACAATGCGAGATCAGCCTAAACTGGAAATGTATAGCTTGATTTGTGGCCGTGTGTACTATGGGCCTTTATTAAAAGTTTTTTTTTTTTTTTTAATGTATCGTAACAATTTTAACACTCTAAATCTTTAGCTTAAATAATGAGATTAATACTAAGATCACCTCGCCATTTGTAGGTACTGGTATAAAAATATAGTAGTTTCGCCTACTATATTTTTTCTTTAGAAATATAATATTTAGGCCTCTAATATAGCAGGATACTATATTATATAGTAGGTTACTATATTATTATTAACTCACGTTAGGTTTGGCAACCCTAACGTGAGTTAATAAAGCCACTGTCAGGCAGACTCATATTTTTTCATTAGTTTGCGACAGGCGGAGCACCAAATTAAGTCTTAAAGGGACTAACAGCTTTTCCAAATCTTTGAATATAACGTATTTGAAAACGTGTTACATAAGAGTAGGAAGCTCCATTTATCCCCTTCACAGATCTTGTACAGACGGTCATCAATCACGCTGAAAACACGTAGCTACCCGTAAAGTAATGTAGCGACTTAGCGAGAGCCAAGACTGAATAGGGAACACAACTTCGTTCGTCAATCAGTTGTATGAAGTAAACTCCAGTTGAGAAACGACAAATTCATTAGCTATTAGTCGTATTAGTTACGAAGTGGGTCAACCAGCGTATTATCCAACAAGATAGTCTGGATTCATTCCGCAGTTGGCTGTCAATAGCAGTAATGAGTTACGCGTGGAACGGAAATACATTTATACAAAACATTTTATTCCGTATCATAGATTTCCCACCCGCATTGAAATCCTAGGAATTGATGTTTTGAATGGATAATATCTCATCTCATTATTATTGGTTAACATTAACTTTAACCACATCTTTAGCTAAATAAAAAATATAATGATAATGTTTTATTATCTTAAACTTTGCGAAACTGAAAAATTTATTTATTTATTTAAACTTCATGTACAATAGTGATACATAGGCGGACTTAATGCCACAAGGCATTCTCTACCAGTCAACCTTTGGGTTAAATATAAAAACATAGTGATAGGGTACAAAAATAATGTCTAAAATAATAACTTCTAGATTACGAGAATTTATATAGTTTTATGATACTAATACACATATACAAATAAAATAAACTAATAGATATTTTAACAAACACCACCTAATAATAATTAGTATGACTAGACTATTATTTAAGACTATTTAGTCGTAGAGAATTATTTAGTCTGACATAAGTAGTGGTTACGAACTTTTCTTTTAAAAGTAAATTTGTTTTCATATTTTTTAATGCCAAGAGGTAGCGCGTTCCAGAGCTTTATAGTAGAGATAGCGTAAGAATTTGACATAAAACCGGTACGGTGTGAAGGAATTTGGAGAAGTAGATTCTTGGATGCTCGTAGGTTACGACTATGAGAACTGCCCAACACTTTGAAATAATTCTTTAGATAATCGGGAGCAAATTGATTAAAAAAAAAAAAAAATAACTTAAAATTCAAATCAAAGCAGAAATAGTTATAATTAGACAGGATAATAACACTTAATGATGACCAAGGATTACACTGATTTAGCGATTAAATAAATATAAATCTAACTTAAGTATCCCAGGTGCAAAATCTCTGGAAAACAAAATATGTCCATAACTGAAAATAAGATAACTGCGAGACTGCTGCAAGCAAGCTCTCTAATAGCTGTCTGGAACTTCAATAGACGACAAAGTTATGACATTTTAGCGAGCTAAGCGGCTTTAAAGCTCATCTAAAGGCTCCTACAAACAGGCGCAACACGCGACGCGACACAAAGGCACCGCTCGTCGCGCACAACGCGTTGCTTTTGTGCCGCATCGCGTGTCGCGCCTGTTTGTAGGAAACCACGCGCTTAAACAGTTCAGGGGGCCTATTACGAACTTTAAAAAAACCAGGCAAGTTCCAGGCAATTCATTTCACTGGCTGGTTAAATTTCGTATTACGACATTCCTAATTCTTACCGACTTCACGCTGGGTATTTTGTCTATGGCTGGCTTGTAATTCTCTGCCGTGACGTTCAGAAACACAATTAAATATTTATCGGTAAGTTACGGTTTTATTTAATCACATATTTTGTGATAAAAATAAGCAATTTATATTAATCTAGTTACTTTAGTATAAAAATAGGTGAAAATACGAACGCACTGTATATTATGCTACCTATATAATTCATTCATATTATAATTTTCTGAGTTTGTAAATTATAACGCGAGATTAAGTTTCCGAACGAACTCCACTTGAAGGTCAGCGGGGAATTCGACCACATGGAAGAGTATTGTTTCATTGTTTCACAAACTAATATGAACACTATCTTATTGTTTGTTTAATACTTCCATTCGTAAGAATTTTCGGGGTATAAACAAAAATATGGCCTATTCAGTTTTTGAGTATTTTCTTATTCAGTGTAAGAAAGTTCTTAAATATGATATTTTAAAGTTGTATCCGATAAATCCGTGAATTTTGTATGACAGTCCCTGACATGTCTCAACTCCTCACTTGATTAAGTTGATATCGTTCAATGAATTGCACATCATCCACGTCGAACGCATTAAGGCTTTTACATACAGGCGCGACACGCGACGCGAGACATAAGAACCGCATGTCGCGCGACGAGCGGTGCCTTTGATTCGCGTCGCGTGTCGCGCCTGTTTGTAGGAGCCTTTAATTTGATCACGAAGTCGTCTCCAACTCCTAGCTTGATTAAGTTGATATCGTTCAATGAATTGCACATCATCCATGTCGAACGCATTAAGTCTCTTCATTCAGGCGCGACACGCGACGCGACACAAAGGAACCGCGTGTCGCGCGACGAACGGTGCCTTTGTTTCGCGTCGCGTGTCGCGCCTGTTTGTAGGAGCCTTTAATTTGATCACGAAGTCGTCTCCTTTTGTTCCTAGATTCGTTATTTTGATCAGAAAAGTCACTTTCCAGGAACTCAAACAGTTCATATTCGTCGCACATTATATTTTCTTTTGTTATTTATTTATTACTCGAGTAACTTCGGCAAATAAACCCAAAACAATTCAATAAAAGCTCCTCTGAAGTAGCGTAAACTGAATGGATTGTGAGGTTACTGTTTGACAAGTTGTTATATGAAAAGAAATGTCAAACGAACGTTCGTAATACGGTATTGCCAGGCAATATTCGGGCAGAAGTCGGCCAGGGTGTCACGTGACCGCTGACTGGCTTGTTTGACGTGTTCATAATACGAAATTGCAAGGCAGTTCTGTTTACGCTGTAAACTGCCTGGAAATAAGAGTTCATAATAAGGCCCCAGGACAATGTCATTTCCTTTTCAGTAGCTAACGACGCTTAATAGAACATAATAACATAGTTCACAGCAATTTATTTGAGATGAAAATGAACTCCCAGAAGCTCGCTGATGTTACAAAGTAAATTGAATTGTAATCCGAGCGCAGTGGCGTAGGCAGATGAGAAGTTAATCCGAGGACGCCTAACGCAATTATGATATGTTAATTTCCCTTTGTTATTGCTTCGCCCCATTGCTAATAGCATTACGAAATGTTTGCCCAATACAGCGTTAAAGCAGCTATTGTTACGTTTCTTTGTTTTGTGTCTCGGAAGTTATAGCTTGTTCCAGTTTTCCCTTTTTCGCCCGCCACTCCCCAAATAGCAGTGGGTTGAAAGGGGACACATGTCACTATCGACGCGGACGTACATCCCCTGCATACGAAATTACCCGGGTCAGTGGTAGCAGTTCGGGAACAGTGCTTGTTTGCCCGAAGCCCCTAGAGTCCACTCGTAGTTTGGAGCAATGACCGACGCGACGACCATTTATGGCTTATCATAAAACAAAAACGAGTTTTCGCTGTTTTCTTATAGTTTTGTTTGCAGTGTGCTTCTTTGATTTTAATATTATGCAAATATCGTTGAACCTTGTTGAATAGAAGACATACAAGCGCTTAATTAAAAATTAAATTATCTGAAAATAGGTTCGGCTGCTAATTACCATTAAAATGCTGAGATATTAAGTGCTTCAATGTAAACACAAAATCTAGCAAGCATCGTAAATTAGTCTAAAAACACAAACGCTAGCAAAATTTTATCGGGCAGCTTTTAAGGATGATTTCCACCAAAAGCGCGCATCGCATCGGATAGTAAAGGATACGAACGGACTGGGAACAGCCGATCACGTCTGGCAGGATGTCGACGCATACGATCGGCTCCGTACCGTCATTTGCGAACATATCCGTTTCTGCGCCTCGCCTAGTCAAATAGTTTCATTCCTACTATGTTGACTTGTGACAACAGCCGAAAGGATCCGATCGGATACGACGACAGGCGAGCGGAGCCGATCGCGCGTCACAGCATACTTTTGGCTACGATAGCGTGTCGCGGAAGACGACCGCGGTCAAGCTTGGTGCACGGCTTGGTACGATATTAAATCGTGTACCTATACAGTATTTAAAGTCTATGTGACTTTAAATACTGTATACACGATTTAATATCGCTAAAATATTGTAAAATCCGTTCCGATCCGATGCTATGCGAGCCGTTTGGTGGAAATCATCCTTTAGTAGCCTGACATTAACAAATACCTAAACGTTCCTACAGTAAATGGACTACAAACTTGGCAAAATTAATTGTACTCAACGTCCCGCGCTTCTCCCCGCTCTATATATACCACTTTAATAATATCTAGCACCGCAGAAATAACACAAACATGAAAATAACTTTATTGGACCTATTTCGTTCCGACATTCACACGAGTTCATACAAAAATACATTAGCCACTATATCATAGAGAATATTATTTACGTCGTTTTTGCACGCTTCACCGTGCATTCATAATTAAAAAGTACGGATGCTATTTTCGTAATACGGTCAAATACGTCTTATGGCTCCTACACACAGACGCGACACGCGATGAGACACAAGGAGACCGCTCGTCGCGCTGCTCGCGGTGTCTTTGTGTCGCGTCGCATGTCGCGCCTGTTTGTAGGAGCCTTCAAAAGATCAGTCAAACGTAGTTCAATTGATAGGAAATTAAATGTAAAGGCGCTATTCCACCAGCTGGCGACAATGCGATACTGTACTGCACAGTGTACGACACAATTAATGTTAATTTCTTTCGGTGGACTCACTCAACTAAACATTTACAAATGTGCTATAATGTACGCATACAAAAATTACATACAGCTTTGCCGGTGGTAACGGATTAGTACGTGCACTCTTGGGTGTATTCCCGCTGTCCCCACCGCCCGTGTCCCCAATCAGTGGGTCTGATGGAGTTCTGCACAAAATGTTAGTGAACAAATGTGCTGAACACAACTTTGGTGGAATTGCGCCTTTACGACGCTGTCGAGTGTCGACAGTTCGACATTGGTGCCGATTCCCTTGTTCACAAATTTTTAGTTTCAGTGCATCTTTTTCTATTTCATTAAGAAAAGGACAGAAGATAAATTTTAGTTTAGTCCTGTCAAATTAATCAGCGCTTGACGTAAATTGACGTAATTTTAGTCGGCAAGTTTTTAATCACGTCTAAACTTGTACGGAGTAGTGACAGGCGCTGATTAATTTGACAGGACTAAACTAAAATTTATCTTCTGTCCTTTTCTTAATGAAATAGAAAGAAAAAGATGCACTGAACTTAAATTTTGTTTGTGAACAAGGGAATCGGCACCACTAACATACTAGCGTAAATAAGATTAGATATTCAAATACCACATTATTTCAGTTTGCTTTATATAATATTTCAACACCATTTTTAAATTAAATAGAGGAACTATGTAAATGTGCAATAAACACACTTGCCCCTTGGCCTTGCGGTGGTGCAAAGCGGACATTGTCAACAGATTGTGTGTTTGACTTGTGTATCTGCTGGCCGCGGCTAGTCAACACAGCTGCAAAGATTGCGATACAATACCGCCATTTGTTTGTTTTCCCTCTCATATTGGACTCCCAAATACGACACCGAGCGCGCATCGAGCGTGCATATGTGAATCAACGTAAGCGGAACACTATTAATAGATCACATATCGCGAACGAGACTATAATAGCTAGTGTGCTAATTGATGCTCGTCTGTAAATATACGAGTCATTGACAGAAATCAGGGCCCTTACTCCCGAAAACGATTCGAGTTTGATTTTGATTCCGATTCGAACTCGCTTCTGGGGCCTTACTCCCGGACAGCATCGAGTTCTGAATCAAT
This sequence comes from Dryobota labecula, assembly GCA_947523025.1. Lineage (NCBI taxonomy): Eukaryota > Metazoa > Arthropoda > Insecta > Lepidoptera > Noctuidae > Dryobota > Dryobota labecula. The sequence goes on from OX383292.1 coordinate 11,291,223, forward strand.
CGAATTGGGTTCGAATTAAATGCCGATCCATACTCTTGAATCCAACACTAGCGCACGATCGTGCGGTGGTTCGAACCGAAACTAACTTGGGTTAGTTTTAAGTTTTAAATCTAGTTCGGATCAGAAACGAAATCGAATCGGAATCAAAATCAAACACGAATCGTTTTCGGGAGTATGGCCCCATGCCTGTAACGTGGATTGATGGACAACACACCATTGCGACTATTTACGTGTATCCACAAACGAGGAATATCATTTAGGTCAAGAGCAAGACATACAGTGACGTGCCGCTTCGGCTGAATATCAATGTAGAAATAGTGTTGACAACTATTTCTGTTCAATATTTTCATTACAAACACTGTCTATCAGTCGGATATATTTTATAACGTTTACATTGATGGTAATAAATAGATTTCTAGAGATTCTAATGTTAATTAAAATATTACATTTGTTTGAATGGTAGAATACGCAATTCAATGTAATTTGGATGAAAAAGCAAGCAATACGAAGTGATACGCATTTCCACTTGAAGGAGCATGTCCTTCGATTCGGAATCTGATCATAAAAGATATTCACGTTACGCTTGGCAAGTTTTCTACGTGACTCCGGGTACTGCCTAAGCTGTTTCAGACTTCCAACCGGCGTCGACGTAGTCGTGCGAGCAAAAGTTATGATATCTCGACATGTTTGATTTTCGCGTAAAGGAAATAGGAACAGAATTTTCCAAACGTTTCCAAATGAATAAATACTGCACGTAGAATCCTGATCCATTTCTAGGAAAATTGGCATAATAGCAATAGTTTATTCATCATTCCCATTCGCGTCACAGTGATTTGGTTATTCGTGTGCTCGACAAGGCGGATATGTCCTTTCGATAATGTTCAGATGACAGCGGCGAACGTGACGCGTGTCTGAAACACTACCCGCGGTGAATACAAATAGCTGTGTTCTGCTTGAGGTTTGCGGCCTGTGGTCGGGCCACGGGTGTTGATTGCTTGCCTCTTATTGTAAGTCCGCGGTCTACTTATGCACACAGTTATAATGGACCATGTAATTCCTGTCAACACAGATGGTGCACTCAATCTTCCAGAGCGGAATTCTTTCAAAATGGACCGTTAACATCTATTTTCCACCCAGTTCTGAGGTAGAATATAAAATGAACATTATAATTATTAACGTGAACGTCATGTCATGGTTCTATGGTATTCTAGGCAGGTTTCAAAAATGAGTTTATTAGACAGGCCTAAATTAATGGATCACTGGACCGCCAAATTATTTCTAGAAACGTTTGAAATTGTAATAGTCTACAAAAACTGCCTTGAGACGACCATCTCGCAAAATTATCTACAGAATGCGATAAAGTGCAACATTCCAGGCCGGCCTAGTGACCTTCACGCGGCGAGGGAGGGCCGCGGCTCGACGGGGCCACCCAGGATGTCACCGGGGGCCAGGCGGCCAGGGGGCCATGATCACAAAGAGTATATTTAGCCGTCTCCTTTGATGAGCCAATGCGCAGATAAGCGCGTATCGCGACATGCTCCGATGCGCGTGCCCTCGTACTACGGCTGACACGAGCCGCAGAGACCTAGCTTATTAATTAAAAAATTATATGTATGTACTCGTATATTCAATAAATGAACACTCGAGAGAATTCTCTCTTCAAACTCGTTTTAAATAAATATAATTATGTGACCCTGTCATGTCACCCTGTGGCATAAAAGTATGGGACGACTGTATAAGACTAATTGACCTATTTTTTCTTTTTTTTTTCTTTCAGCGATCGATCACTTAACTTCGTATATCACTGAAGTTTATCTACTGTAGTAAATTTTTCACGGACAGTATGTGACCCTGTCATGTCACCCTGTGGCATAAAAGTATGGAACGACACTTATGACAAATTGACCTATTTTTTATTCTTTCAGCGATCGATCACTTAACTTCGTATATCACTGAAGTTTATCTACTGTAGTAAATTTTTCTCGGACAGTATGTGACCCTGTCATGTCACCCTGTGGCATAAAAGTATGGAACGACACTTTAAGACTAATTGACCTATTTTTTATTCTTTCAGCGATCGATCACTTATAACTTCATATATCACTAAAGTTTAACTACTGTAGTATATTTTTCACGGACAGTAAGTTACCCACGTCGACTGAAATGACCAATTAAATTTTATTGTTGTACGGCCGCCATAAATTGGCAAGTCAAGGTGGCGCTGTTTGTTTGTCGTAGGCGTGGATCGTTTGTAGCTATTTGCAATTATTTTTGGTTGAGTTTTGTAGATGTCACTCGGTATTTTTTGGAGTTAGTGGTATCGTGATCTACGCAACCTTTGAGCAACATAACCGCGGTAAAGTTTTGGATTTTAAACTATATTTCGACGCTTGACACGTTGGCAACTTTACACTAGAGCATTTTAAAGAATTATTTTCCAATAAAAAACCTACTCTACTAGAGTATACACAAAAAAATATAAAATACTCCAATTTAGTTTTTTTTTTTTTTACATTTTAAGATGCTCTAGTGTAAAGTTGCCAACACGTCGTTTGGTCAATATTGCCTTTCAAGCGTCGATTTGTATGTGCATAATGACAGCCAAATAATTAATTAAGTAGCTGTTCGATTGATTCCTAATTTTTACTAACGATTCGTTACTATGATGACAGCCATGAGCCAGAGCAACACAACGTACGATAGTGCTCACAGAGACTCACAAATCACTACCACAGCGAGCTTTAAAAACGACTGATCTAACTTCACGGTACTGGTATCTCCTACTAACCATCTTGTTATAGTTAGGTACATTACATTACAAGGCAATCACTTGTATATTCCTAATAATATTCAACCTGGTTTTACTAAAAATAGTTCGTTCAACAGCCTAAATAACTTATAAAAGACTGATAATAAAAGTGACTCACGCTATAGCATCGATCATGTCGAGCCCCATCTCGACGGTGCAGCGGCCATGGTCCGACCGCGGCTCGGGCAGCCCGGACACGCAGTAGTAACAATCGCCCAGGATCTTGATGCGAAGACAGTGATTATCCTGTATTCAAAGACCAGGGTTAATAAAACACAAGCCGTGTGCCCAATGGGACTTTCCATCGGCAAGTTCTCAGGAACGTTAGGGGATAAATTTCCATAAAACGATGATACAACAAATTTTTACTTTGAAACAGAAGCAAGAAAAGTACCAACTTCCATGTTTCTAACTTCAAAAATGACGAACTTCCATACAAACTTTGATTCCCTATTTAATTCTTTTATGATATAAATTTTCAAAAATCCTTCTTTACTGCCCACTTTTGTTATTTATGGAACTCTTTTGCAAAATTTCATACTTTTAGACTCAGCTATATAAGCTGTGCGTTGTCTGTCATTGAATGAATTTAAGATTTTTATTAAGAAGAAGATTAACCTTCTTGTAGTGCAATTGGGTATTAAATATAATGATAACTGACCATAAGTTTAACCACACCTTTTAGGCAAAGATGACGATGCGATGGGTATCATCGCATCGTCATCTTTGCCTAAAAGGTGTTGTGTATGTACACACACTACACTAGTTTATGGCCCGTTATTAACCGTTTATTTTTATCCTCAATATTAGCCAAAAAGGAGATTGTTCTGCATCCATATATCGTTCGCCCCAGAACCAACAGCAAAGGAAAATTACTTTGCGTGTTCTAAATTACAAGTATATGCCCATGAAGACAAAGTTTAATGACGGACAACTTGCAGAAAGGATTTATTTCAAAAGAAAACAAAGATTTTGAGGTTATATTTAGTAAGAAACAATCCTTTCAATACTTCGAAATACATGCTAATAAATGCATGTACTGTTTTTTCTATTGCCTGTATGTGGTTAGTTAAGCTAAGAGAATCACAAAAACATTTAAGTACCTTACCTAAGTATACCTATTAAGTATTATGGTAAATCTTCTAGTTTTTGTATTAAAATAGGTAGGTAGGTAAATAAATACTTATTTATATATAGCCATATTACCTCATAAATAACGTCATGTTACTGAAAGATTGGACATCACTAATTGTCATGTCTAAGCTAATTGTCAAAGATGGCGGCATATTTTATGTGATGTCGATAGTCGCTCTTTTAATTGTACATTATGGAACGCAGAATGTCCGTTTCATGCAGATATTCGCAATTAGTCTAATAAAATATATTTATAATTATTATGTAGGTCAGATGTTTGTTGGTCCTGGGGCCATTTCCGACGATTTCCTTTAACGGTTTCGCGAAATTATGAATAATATTATGCCGATGACGATTTAGAGGTTTCCCCATCGCGTATAATCTGTGATATGATACAAATAATAATAAATAATAACATTTTCAGTAATAGGTAATCGTTCATAGACATATTATGTACGTATACACATAGTATGACTCACATTGGCCAGCTGATCGAATCGTCCGAAGAGTTCGTTGAGTAGTCGCACCAGCTCCTGGGCACTGCACTGCGATGCGAGCACCGTGAAGCCCACTATATCGGCGAAGAGAATACTACGACAAAAAGAAAATATTTATATAAAATCTGTTAAAAAAACGGGGCAATCTTTGGTTACTGCCGATAGAAGTAAAAACTAAGTAACTTGTGAATTTTATCGTCGAGCTATTAGATTATTCGTTTCGAGCGTTCGGTGACGATGACGCGAGTTCCATGATCTTTGTTCACTCAAAAGTACACATATATAACACAGTATACATATCTATGGCTCATGGAAAGCGTTCGGTGACGATGACGCGAGTTCCATGATTTTTGTTCACCCAAAAATTGCTCAATGCGCCTAAAGACGTTTTCATTTCAAAAATATCGAAGATTAGAATTGTCAATAAAATCAATTAATGAATTCTGGTACGATTTGCGGGCACGCTCAGGAGAACAAATAATAAAATTTGATGCAGCGTTGGACTGAAACCTGAAAAGGACCGCCTTTTAATCAGCAGAATTCTAATTTGGGACAGTTATGCCTGTTTTCACTAACACTAGGCATTGCTAATTGATTTAAATCACCACGTACTTCGATCATCTATCTATATACATGTGGCTATGTGTGTGTGTGTGTGCGGTCTTCGGGACTGTGGCGGTATCTACAATGCCACCACATGCGAACAACGCATCAAAGACCTGACGTCATACAAATCCTACATCGCGCAAGCACAGTTTACCACGCGACTGGTATATTATACAACATCGCGACATCAACCGTCAGGAAGATGGCCACCAGACAAGACACCCGTCTGATTGGAGGATCCTCCCTTTTCTATAGAGAATGAGTGAACTTTAAACCCTGTTCCTCATACCTCTATACTGGTGACCCTGACGTGATCGTCAGCGCAGCCTTCGTGCGACTACTTCAGCGTGTCGTCATCATCACGTCCTCAAGCTTTCGAGCGGCAAGTCACACAGCCAGCCAGCACCCACGGCTTCAACGGGAATTCTGACCACCAGCATGCAGGGACCTTTATAGGACCCACTCTATAGGGCTTTTACTTGATCAAGTTTTGTCGTGGCCTCCTTTTGCACTGTTATAACATTTCACATCATATATTATTTACAAGTTTGAATGATTATACATTTATATATACAGCAAATATTTAGTTTCCACTACGTCACGTTTCAATTTATTTTCCAATTTTCAGTACGCTTGTCGTCTGTGAAACTAGATGACTCGTAAAATTTTTTGCTCCTCCACCGAACTAGAAAGATACGAGGGACGACAACTTTCTAGTATTAGTTTTAATGAAAACTCTCTTCAGGGACGCGACAACATATTGCAGGTTTAATTTAATTAAGTTGTTTCAAGTTTTTCATTTGAGTTTGATGCAGTTACAGCGCAGATAGATTTAATTTCCAGTACGTTTTATAATTAACAATTTCAGTTTGTAACATTTCTGTTCCCACGTAGTTATTTTAATTTTAGTCTCGGTTTTTCTGTCTGAAGAGTATGTGAAGGTAGTAGGAGCGACTTTATTTGTGCTAACTCATACAAAGTATAAAGGTGTGTAGGTACTATGTGAATACTTTAGTGTATATTTACATAAGCTTATCATACACGGTTAAATATGAATTCAAAGAGAAGCGTTTTGAATATACTCGTCCTATACTCCATTTACTATAGTATTAGACAAATAACGGCTAAATAACGACAGTTATTGTGTAATATTCTTGAAATTACTGCACTTTAGAGTTATTTTTCTAATGTAAATGGTAAATAGATTACAGTGCTTTGTATTTACATTGAAATAACGGAGTTTATTAAATGTTTGCATCGAAATAGCGAAAGGGTGAGAACAGTTATTTGCCTAATGTTATAATAAATGGAGTATAAGTACATTACACAGGTACCGCGATTGTAAACATGAATAAGTTCCTATTATCGGAAATCGTCGCGTGTAAATTGCCACTATAACAGCTTTTATGTGTGTACCTACCCTATATGAGCATTGTACACATGATAAACTTGTATGATTGTGGTTTTGTACCCGTATTTTTTATTCTATTCATGTTTTGCTAGCGTTTTATTCATGGAATACGGTGGCAGCGTAATCAGAACTAAAATGATAAAGATTTTTAATAAAAATAAAAGCTTGGTTTCCACTTCTCCAAGCTACCAGCAATATTCAGCAGCTTCCTTCAAAGACAGCAAAAAGTAAAAACTAACCTCTTTAATCCTTCCCTGATTAAAACAGCTCGACGATGAGCTAAGACAAAGGTATCGGATATCGGACATTTTAAATAGCGAGGAGCTTTCTGCTTAGGTATAACTAGTGCGCCCTTACTATAATTTAAAGATTAAGACTTTCGTTCCTGACTTAAAGAACGAAATACTGTTCCGAGCTTGGGGTTGAATTATAAAACACAACTGCATTACTGATTACTCTAAAGTCGCACTTGAAGATCGCTTGTATCGTAAGTTTATTTGTCGCTTGATCGCTTGTATTTCCGACTGCCCCGGGTCGGGTTCCATACCGGCCTTATATAGTCCTCAGATAGTTCCAGAACCTTCTATTGTAGTAACATCTAGAATGTTCAAGGACATACCGGCCCCGACTGACCAGATGTCGATAGTTCTATAAAGTTCTAGCATCCAACTTTCTAGAAGCATCTTGACTCTACTAGTTCTGCTACTCGATACTAGATGGCGCTAGTGGTACTTAATGTCACGATGTACCAGGCATTAATTGTGGCGCGCAACAATACTATACCTAAGCATCTCTGTCCCCAGCCGTTTCTCTACTATGTTGGGGTCGGCTTCCAGTCTGACCGGGCGCAGCTGACTAACAATATTTTACATGAAGCGACTGATCTCCACAATCCAGTTACTGTGTACTACGATATCCCTTGGTAAGACTGGATGTCAGACTTTCGGGCTACTGACAACCCGTAACGACTGTCAAAGGTCCACGAATGACAGCCGGGACCAACGGCTTAACGTGCTTTCCGAGGCACGCAGGGGTCTTGGTATGTGAAGATGGTCACCCATCCTCGGACCAACCACGGTTAGCGTAGCTTAACCTGATCGTTCGACCCGTGCGACTGTTATTACTTAGCCACAAGCCCCTAAAAAATAGAGATACTATACCTAAGCATATTTTCACAAAAGACCATGCTTGTGACAACGACATGGGTTCTTGAAATAGCTATCTATACAAACGCCTCCGCAAGAGTTTGTTTTCCATAAGAGCAACTAAGTATAACAGAGTAAAGACAAATATCAGTCAAGTCTTAAAACAACACTATTTTTGGAGGTAAACATGACAGTTGACAAAATAAGAGCTTAGCTCATTGTGATCACAATGGATTTCCGATTGCAGCACACGCTCGATACATTATGCAACCGAGAGTGTTTTTCAATGGGCACTAGCCAAGTCGACTCGGTGACGTGAATCGAACATGTTTTTCTCAACGAAAAGACAAATGATTTTGTGCGTGTCGGTCCACGCACAATATAGGATAATCTATAAATATAGAACTATTCACTGCAATTTTTTTTTTCTTCAAAATTTTAGTCTTGACAGTTTCGGCGATAAAGGTGGGGGTAGGGGGAATGTTTAATTTTCTTTTTTTTTTTCTTTAATAACTTTAAAACTAATTACATATGTTAAAATTATTAAAAAAAGAAAGAAAAGAAAGAAAAAAAGAAAAATGTTTTATTTGGGACACGTACAAGAAATACAAACAGTAAAAAAATAAAACATGAGCATTTAAAAAAAGATTTGTTATCCTCATAACAAGTCATTTTATTTCACATGTCACACGGAATAGTTTTAAACTTTTTTGTTATTATTTTCTAATTTCCCTCCTAAAAGTGAACCCCATATACAAAATTCATTTATTCGTTACACGTTCGTGTTGTTAAGGTAACAGAAATTATTATATATACCAAATTTTTACTTCAAAATTTTTACGAGCAAATCAGCTGTGACAGACGCACAGACACGCAAGTTATCTTAAAAGGGTTCTGTTTTTTTTTTTCCTTTTTGGGGTACGGTACCCCAATTAGAACGAGCCTTCGATATATTTAGGACACGTGTGATACAAGTTCATGTACATGGAATATTTGAAACAATGCGACACTATTGCATTTCTCACATATACTTCGTTCAATAAATACATGTAATTATTTTATTTATTAATTTAACATGGTAAGTACTTAACTTATAAACTTAGCCCCACAAAACCATTGCAATGGTTTGACTGTGGGGTCAGTGAGTCTCTAGACAATAATACTTAATCACACATATCCAAATAATATTTTTTTAACTTACTTTTAAATCTATTTTTATTTGTTTCACTCCTTATGTCTGCCGGTAGACTATTTAATAAGTATGGTATACGTTTCTTTAGAGTTCTGTCACCAAAGTAATTGGTGACTCTGGGAACATTTAATCAAACAATGTTTGGCTATATTGAATATCGCTACTGCATACTTCAAGTTGTTTCGAGTCTTGCAACTTGCAAGCATTGTTGTAGCACATCTAACAAATTAAATCATTAATTCATAATTAATTAAGTAATATAATCAATAAATTAATTGAGGAGCTCGTGGCTAAGTAATAACAGCCGCACGGGTCGATCCGTCAGGATAAGCTACGCTTGCCGGGGTTGGTCAGTGGATGGGTGACCAGCTTTACATACCGAGACTCCTCCGTGCCTCGGACAGCACGTTAAACCGTTGGTCCCGGCTGTCATTCGTGAATCTTTGACAGTCGTTAAGGGTCGTCAGAAGCCCAAAAAGTCTGACAACCAGTCTTACCAAGGGGTATCGTGTTACCCAGTTACTGGGTTGTGGAGGTCAGATAGGCAGTCGCTCCATGTAAAATACTGGTATTCAGCTGCATCCGGTTAGACTGGAAGCCAACCCCAACATAGTTGGGAAAAGGCTAGGCAGATTTTAATCAATAAATTAAATCGACTTCCAATTCCAACAAAGCTTGTTACAAAAGGTATGTATCCATACTAATATTATAAATGTGAAAGTAACTCTGTCTGTCTGTCTGTGTTACGGTTTCACGCCTAAACCGCAGAACCGATCGCGGATCGTCATGAAATTTGGCAGAGATATAGCCTGGGATATGGAGAAAGACATAGGCTAATTGTTACGCGATAACCGACATCCACGCGGGCGGAGCCGCGTGCAAAAGCTAGTACACAATAAGTACTCACGGAATAAGGTAAAAAATATCTTTGTTGAGTGAATGTTTATCCATACATAATCTGTATTGAACATTGAAACGCGGCAGAGCATAGATATAATCCGATAGGTTGAACACACACACATACCTTTTTCGTATTTATACACATTGTGCTCCAAATAAATGAAAATAGGTTTTAAGATTTGTAAACATTTTCCGAGGACTTTTTATACACATAAATATCTCATATATATATATTTAGGACACGTGTGATACAAGTTCAGGTGCAAGGAATGTTTGAAACATTGCGACACCATTGCATTTCTGACATATACTTCGTTCAATAAATACATATGTTTGGCTATATTGAATATCGCTACTGCAAACTTCAAATTGGTTCGTGACTGGCAACTTGCAAGCATTTATTTATTTATTTATTTAACACTTTCTCACACAAATGTACAGAGGCGGACTTAATGCACTTAGTGCTTAAGCATTGTTGTAACACAACACCTAACTTCTAAGTAGCAAAACAATCTATCAGTAATGAATAAATTAAATCGACTTCCAATTCCAACAAAGCTTGTTACTAAAGGTAATAAATGATTATTAATAATTATTACAAAATACGATCTAGAGGAATGTGGCCGCTTTTCTTTAGATCGAATTTTGTTGCTTCTTGTCTCAATATGAAAACATTTGCCGAAGAGTTTTCTACTGAGGTGTAAATGATGAATAGGTCTCTATCTTATTCAGTTTCCACGTTAAGAATGAATGAAATAAGTTTTTACAGCTTCCTATCCGCATGAACAAGTAGGTATTATGTAGATTTTGAATGTTGGTACATCTACCTATGTAGAATTGTAGACTGGGAGGGTATGTAAAGCCGCAAAGAGCCTGAAGGCACGCAAACAACAAATTGTAACACACCCAGCCCAGCTGTCTAGCCAATACGCAGTAGAAATGAAAGTTCCTTTTGATGTAGGTAAAAGAAAAACATCAAAGAACAAAATTATTGCCAAGTCTCTAATGTGGTTTTGCGTACAAACGAAACTGCTGTCACAAGTCACAGGCATTTTTTCGGAACAACTAAATGAAAATAACAGTTATAATTTGAGACCAGCGAAGGGAGGTAGGCAGACAGACAATCCCATCAACGGAATATCCGTTTAGCCTAAAAGGATCAAGTTCGGTGCGGTGCGGCGCGGCGAGGTGCGGTAATAGACTTCCAGGCGACGTGACGTCACACCATTTGGATACGTTGCGCAATCGTAAAGATACGTGACAAGAAAGTAAATGCATCATAATGAGATCCCAGTGTCTTTAGACAGTCGGCCTACAAGAGTAATATACAATTAAATTACAAATTATCGCCGAGCTCCGCTGCGGTATGATTTCATTTAAATTCAGCCTAAAACTTGTTAATGAGATTAAGTTAATCCAATAAAACGTTGATTAAGGTATGGAGAAGCAGCCTTGCAAGTAAAGACATCTTCAAACTAAAACAGAAGGAATAAACTTGTGTTCACACATTATGTGTTTGATATTTCATCACCTTAGTGGTGAAGAAAGCTAGGCCACACTTTTGACCGAATTGAGTTATGAACACCACCATACTCGTCGTTAGACGGAGATTCTAGTGGTGAAGAGATCTAAGTGATAGCTCAACTAAGGGTTTGGTTTTTCATTCAGACGTGCAAAGGAGTTAAATGAAACTGGGAACAAAAAATGTGGTGAATTTTTGATTTATCTTGGAACCAGTTTAGTGTGGAATAGCTCCGTTCACTACTAAGACGATCATTTCAGCCGAACGACGTTCACTGCTGGACATTGGTCCCCCAAGCACCGCCATTTCGACCGGTTCTATGCTTTCTGCATCCAGCTGATTCCTGCGGCCTTCACAATGTCATTGGTCCACCGTGTCGGCCATCTCTTCTGCAACCAATGTGCCCTGCCCATTGCCACTTAAGTTTGGCAATTCCTCGAGCTATGTCGGTTACCTTGGTTCACATAGGGAAACTCCAAGCATAGCCCTCTCCAATGCCCTTTGGGCGACTTTTAGCCTTCTAATAAGGCCCATTGTGAGCGACCACGTTTCAGTGTCATAGATCATCAGTTTATATTGCACATATTTGCTTTAGAATGTTAATTAATATAACAGCGTACTCAGAACATCAAAGAAACGATGAGAAACATGCTAGTTGTGCCCCAATCAATATTTTACATTCTGTGGATTCCGACAAAGGATCCGCTCACGCCCCAAGTTCAATAGAACCTTCGAAGAGGAAACGGAAAATGATATTCACGAACTTCGCGAATTTGTTGGTCCTACAAATTATGACGTAACAATAAAGCCAGTGTATTTTGTGTACGGATATTATAAATGCGTTCCCTCTCCGGGAGTATTCGCCTCCTTTACCCGCGACCTAATCCTGTTACTTCTTCTTTTAAATACAAAAAAATAAAATTGATGTGTCTGTTTGTAGTTTCAAAACTTTTTACTAAATGCAAATGAAAGAAAATACCGTACTTATAATTCGACTAGCTGCTGCCCGCGGCTTCGCCCGCATTGCTTTTTCTAAAATAAAAGCAGCCTAAGTTACTCCTCATAACATAAGCTATCTGCCAGCGAAATTCCCGTCAAAATCGATTCAGCCGTTTTGGAGATTAGCCGGAACAAACAGACAGACAGACCGACAAAAATGTTTAAAATTTTATTTTTATTTTGCTGAAAAGAAAGAAATAAAAAGTATTTATTGTGACTCGCACAGGAAGATCACAAACTAATAAATTAAAAAAAAAAACATTAATAAATAATTTTTTTTTTTTTTTTTTTTGTTATTGCTGCTATTTTGACATTACAAATAGACACATAAATTTTATTTATTTGTATAGATTTATGTGTTTAGAATGTCGTGATGGCCCGTTGGTTAAGGCCTCGCCTCTCATGCATGATTGTGGGTTCAAATCCGGGCAAGTACCAATGTGGCTTTTTCAATTCATATGTACTTTCTGAGTTTATCTTGGACATTACTGACATCGGTGAAGGAAAAACATCGTGAGGAAACCTGGACTTATAGTTAATATAAGTCTGAAATCGCCAACCCATCTTGAGCAAGCGTGGTGATCAATGCTCGTGCCTTCTCTGTATGAGAAGAGGCCTTTACCCAGCAGTGGGACAGTTATAGGCTGGTATTATATTATATTACTTTTATTTGTTTACATATCCTGCTGGTTTCAGTTATCTCTCTACACTACCTAGCAGGTGACGGCTTGCGCAGTCTACTTGCAAATGCCTTACTTAGCCATAGCCCTTAGCCGTTACAGTGGAATCTTGGATTGTTACATCACAGGCGAATGCTCTCGGTGAGAAAGCGCCTTAAGAGATTATTTGAGTTGTTCTGACATTGGAAGCTGTAGCATTAAGCTGGGTCCGCTGCCCCAATTTGTCGAAAAATGTGAGGCCACGCCCTCAAATCGATTAGCTAACAATGTTATGTGTTTGTAAAACACGATAACATGGCGCAGCGGACCCGGCTTTAAACAATTCCAGTAGGTAACAGGTAAATGTCTAATAACAATACTTCAATAACCCATTAAGCTTGATTAACATTTTGCGCAATAAAAAAACAAAGTGCTATCATTACTGACGGCTATCATGACCACTGATAAACAGTTCTATTCAACACTTTTCATCATTATCCATCATTAAACTATACAATACGATGTAACACCGAGCCTAAACCAAGGTAATATGCATACATTTTCAAAACAAATAATCGTAGTAAGTGGAAATTTAAAACCAAATAGCAATTTAAATTGTCCCCAGCCAATCCCACGTTTGTTTAATGAAAATGTAATACCAACAGTGAGTTAATTGCATTTTAATGGACGTAAATATTGGAGTAGTTTGGCGTTTAGTGCTGAACACATAAAAAGCTCCACATCTAATTTGCTATGATACATCAATCATGTTTATAACTGAAATGATTTTAATGTAAATAGACACAGCACTATGAGGTCGCCGGTCATTGATTTGTTGATCTTGCTTCAGTTTTTGTAAATAAATCACTTATTTTCATTGTTTACATTTGCGTGGGATGCGATTAACAGAATAAGTATGTGGAAGTGTGCCATGTTTACGTTTCGAAACTATCTGCTTCTACATTTATAATTGATGTGAATTCATTAATTCAGTATTTGTATTTCAAACTTAGTGGTTTCTTAGCTAAGATGAACAAACAATAGCGGTAGATTTTAAGATATTTTGTTAACGAAACTTGAAAACTTTCTAAGACCTGGCTCGTTACACAAATTGCTGCTTGTTTGTCAGAATATAATACAATATCTTTTAATTTACATAACGAGACACGGTTATGGTTACAATGTTAGCTTGTCCCATTTAGCTGACAAAAGCAGATGATGGATTAGAAGTATTAGAACACTCTGTATAATTTGATAAGCAGAAAGCATCGTGTCATACATATCGATTAGGCACGCCTAGTTCCCACTGAGGGGCTTCTCCTTTGTAGGCAAACTGATACCTGTCCAGTTCGGCTGCATAATTAATGTCCTCGCTGCTCAGTTGCTGAATTACGGGCCATTACGGGCCGTGGGAGGCCGCAGGCCAGGTGCGCTCGCGACCTGATCTTAACAATTAATACTGAACAAATACTTGTCTAATATGGTATGGTGCTAAAGCCCAAAAGAGCAACAAGTAAATGTAACATTTTAATATTAACACCGATTTGTAGACATGTGTTTCATGTCCAAATCGGTATCAACCTATCAACTTCTTGTCGTCGTAATCAGGTAATATTCCTCGAAGCGCATCAACTCTGAAACGTACCAAATGAAGCGCACCAAAAGTATTCCTCGAAACGCACCAACGATGAAACATAGAGAAGAGCATGAAGGATTCGTAATAAAATGATAATGATATCGATAGACGTTTTAGAATTCAACTGCCCTAATTGTTTATTATTAAAACTACCAGGAAAGCAGAAATGAACTGGAACTAGGTGCTTAAGCGACTTACTACTTAGCTCAATACAGACTCCTACAAACAGGCGCGACACGCGACGCGACACAAAGAGACCGCTCGTCGCGCGATGTCTTTGTGTTGTGTCGCGCCTGTTTATAGTAGCCTTAATGGTAAAAGTACAGCTGTAAAAATCTCAACGTGGAAACGTCGGTGAGGTGAGCTTGAAGTGAGCTGTCTTTTCTCCTGATGCTAGGGGGTTGACACATAGAAATATAACTATATCTATGGGTTGACAGTATTGACACGGTGATCCAGAATAGATCGACAGGTTTTGAAATGTAATCATTTGTTGCTGTTACCAGGGTGACAGAACAGTAAATAAGCGCCTAAACGATCTCACTAAGTTGTGCACCAACGATTAATCACAAAGTGGAATAATTATAAAGTGTTCGTTATTATTTACTATATCGATAGAAGTCTTAAAACCTATAACTGTCATGTCCTACCCCTATAACTATCAGGAAAACAGAAATGTACTGGAAGTAGTTGCTTTTCACTTAGCTTAGAATCAGACTGTGACAACGAAATAATCTAATCTAATAACAAACCCTAAATCTAATAACGAACCCTAAATCTAATAACGAACCCTAAATCTAATAACGAACACTTGGATGCCTATTTAGTGTTAATTTCTGACG
The DNA here is from genome assembly GCA_947523025.1 of Dryobota labecula. NCBI lineage: Eukaryota > Metazoa > Arthropoda > Insecta > Lepidoptera > Noctuidae > Dryobota > Dryobota labecula. The sequence goes on from OX383292.1 coordinate 11,306,575, forward strand.
CAATGGTACTTTTAGTTAAACAAAGATGGTAAAATTTTAAAGCTTGTACTTCAACCATTAGTGAGCTATACCCAAAGTCTGAAATTCAGATAATTTATGTGAACAAAGGGGATAACATATCAAAAAAAATATCTTCGTAATGGTAATTCACATAAAATGGCGAAAAAAGAGGTTTCATTTTTAAGTTTTAATTTTAAGTACTGATTTTAAGAAATAATAATTAAAAAATAATCATACCGTAATTATTTTTATAAATTTTAGGTTTTAAACAAAGTTATTAAAAAAAGGAAATTTTCTGGTATAAAATATTTTATGATACTGGTAACAATGCAGGAGATCGAACATTTTCAAATTTTTACATCTTCAACAGCACTAATATTACAACTCTCATTCATAGATATTGTAAGTAGCATATTGCCACATTTTGGATGAAAACTGTTTTGAGTGAAAATCGATTTTAGGAGGCCTACGTCTAGCAGTGGACTTAAACGGGCTGATTATGACGATCATAGGCCGTGTCTAACAGTACACAAAACATTGTTTGGCAACGGTATTTTGTTTGCATAGTTCTTATAATTAATTCACTTTAACTTTATAGATTATTTTTTTTTTTTTAAATAATGATAAAATGTTTTGCACCACTGTCTTGTCATTTTGACAGTGACATTTCTTGACATTACTTTGTTTACATAAATTATCTGAAATAGAGACTTTGGGTATAAGTAGTATCCTAGTATCGCATAAGCAACTACTTCCAGTTCATTTCTGTTTTCCTTATAAGTATAGGAAATAGGACATGACAGTCAATAATACTAATCAAATACTTTCATTAATATTATTAAGTATGTACTTCTTTTTTTATATATTCACATAATATATACCCTATGTCCATCTAGAATAATGTACCTTTCAAATGGTGAAATAATTTATCAAATAGGACCTGTGGTTCCGGAGATTACTCTCCACATATACACAAACTCACAAAATTCGCTCTCTCTCTTTATAATAGATTTTATCTCTTTTCCTTATAAAGATTTGGGTCATGTTCGATTTACATTGGAACTGTCATAAATATGACTACGAAATACAAATACGACTGTTCATGCCAACAATATTTCAAATGTTAACCACTAGCACTAAGATAGTCTTTAGAAGTTGCATTAACTCATCCAGATGATTCACTAAATGCGCCACTGGAATACACAAATATCTTCAGAACTTGTACTAGTTAGTAAGACTAAACTAGTTAAAACAACTACAGTATTAACTTTCCTTACATTTTTATAATATGGACATTTACGATTCAGTTTACCTCAAACATCCCCAAATTCAGCCTTATTTTTTTTTATATCTGACCTCAGTTTGTGTCCCTTTGATCAAAATAGATGACATTGCTGAATACAATACGCGTTTTAAACAAATACACCACAAACATATTACGACAAAAGGTCAAATTGATAATAAATCATGTATTTATTGGCACATATAAAGAAGATGCGAACATCTCCACTCTCCAGAGGCTTTTATTTCAAATGGCAACATTTTCCAGACTGCATAAATAGTTAAAAAGCAGTTCATTAAAATATTTTTATAATACTTGTGCTAGAGTGTTTGGAAGCCCGCCAAGGAATGACAAGTAGAGTCAATAAATAGGTATGAGCGCCGTCGCTATTCTAAACTTCAATAGAACATTTCCTGTTATAGTTAGTAATTCCTGTTACACCAATATTTTCATGATTGATGAGTTTCACGCTCATAATACAAGTTGTTTCCACAAAACCACTGCTCCTGCTTCCATTACAAAACCACGAACGACTTTTTATACAAATATTCAAACAAACAGCTGTTTATATTAACATTTAATGTGTATACCTGCTTTATAAATTTTAATTAAAAAAAAACATACTTTTATGATATACTTGTCAGTTCTTGAAAATATCTGTATTTAACTTTCCTGAATGCATTTTCATCTGGGAAAACGCGAAAGTGAAAATCATGCAATATTATGTTCGCATGAAATGAATTTTCACTTCAGCTTAGGTTCAGACTTCAGGCCTTAGGAGCTTAACGTCGCGGAATTCTTGTGATGTGTGTGAACAAAGGAATGTAGCCTTTTAAACTTGGTGTTAGGTTCAGTGGCGAGCACATCCACGATGAAGTGCTGGCCACCGTACCAAAGTGACTCAAGAAGAATGGGGAAAGGAAATACAGACGCTGGGCGGTAAAAAAAAGATCATTGCTCTTGAGGAGAGTTGTCGAATTAATGTGGTGAATGAATGACACGTGGGGTAAGAAAGGAAATCGAATTTATCCCGAAACGACTACGCAATTGATATTGATGGTTTTGTGTGTATGTAAATGAAAATTCATTTAAGACAGTGGGCGAAGTTCCCGCATGCGGTGTTCCCGTGAATATTAAAAGCATTCTGGTATGAATACGTAGAAACCTACCTATAAGTCCCAACAAACCCGACAAAAACATTGAACACTCCTCAAATATTTCGTCGGCAACATTTAATGATCTTCTTAACAACAACATTATACAGGGTTATTGGTAAAACACTAACAACCTTGCAGGCATTGATATATTAAAAGGAGGAAGATATGTTACGCGCTAACATCGCTATTACTCACTAAAGGAATATTTGGGAGATAATTCTACTACTTCAGAAAATTGTACATCGCCTCACCCATTTTGACGTTTTTGAATTTTGTTTGACATTAGCATTAATAAATAATTATGGCATGTAACTTAATTTATTTGACATTTATTGAAATTGATTGTATTTTAAATTTGTAGGTATTGTTTTGCATGTAGGTACCTATTAATATTGACTTTATTACTAATGTGAAAGTTTACATAATTCTACCACCTTGTGATATATATAAAAGTTAAATTGTGTTATAAAGGAAAAATTCGAAAATGTTAATTAAATATATTTGTACGCCTCTGAGCGAGATGTTACAGATTGGTAGGTCCTCTATTTTTTATAGAGGACCTACCAATCTGTAACATCTCGCACACTGTTTTAATTTGACCTATGTTTACAAATAAAGCATTCTGATTCCGGAAAAGCATTGCCGTATAAAACGTAATGGAGAAAACTCAGTATTTTTTATACTTTGATGTAACCTACATTTAATATGAGTTGTAAACAAAAACAATGTTTAAGAAGAACGTTACAGTCAGACTTAATCTCAGAGATAACGCAGCTATAAAGGAACAATTCATACGAAAATAACTCAAAGTAAATACACGTCGGTACAGCAACACTATAAACAAAAGCACCTGTACCACGGCCGGATCTTCGCATGAACAGCGAACCCCGATGATTCGTCCTTATGGAAATAAGACTGTGCAAACACAATGTAATAAACATGAACAAACAGCCAGGGGCTAAATGAGCACAATGATTCACCCACGTCGGCTGACGGTGATTCGTGCACAAGAGACGCAAAGACCTCATACAAAACAACAATATTCATGTTACATGAGAATTTACATGACAAATTAAACAACAAAAACATTATTCGCGAACAATGATGTCTGGTAGCTTTCTATTCAGACACTGAAGAGAAATGCAATGAGCATTTTTTCTAGACTGAAAGGTCGTCCATTTAACTTCGGCAACAAACTTTTAATGGACTTTTAAATAAATTCTTATTTTATACTGTACATTTTTCTGACACTTGTACATTTTACGGTGTCAGAAAAATGTACAGAAAATATTAAATTACTGTTTTGCAAACAAAGATTTACTGAAGCATTGGTTTGTTAGGTTAAACAACAAGTTTACAGCCAATAAACACTAGGTGATAAAGGGTGGGAACTGGAAACATAATTCATTCCGCCAAGTACCTGTTAAATGTAAATTCGCGTGACGTCAATGCTAAGAGCATCTAAAGAGCTGATTCCATTAATAATATATTAATAGTAAGAGCTGGATTAAAATAGGGCTTTGTTAGTAATAGGTATTAGCTGTGTACCTATGTTTACTAAGAAATCGTTTGTACATATAAACGGTTACATCTATTTTCCAAAAGAATTACAGTTCAAAAATTGGAGGTAGTTTAGCAGAAAGGACTCATCCTACATTGTGGTCAAAAATGAGTTGTTTAAACCAAAGAGGTCCTAACGGTTAACGGAAGGTACATGTGGGTTGATTCCACAGATATAATATCTGTGGTTGATTCCCATCCTTAAAAAATCAACGCTATCTCTGTAGTGCCACGGATCTTTTTTGCTGAGTGAAAGAACCAACCGTTAGGATTTCTTTGTTATATACTAATTTGTTACTACAATGTGGGTTTATATTTTGGGTAGAGTCCTTTCTGCTGAACTACGTCCAATCATTATTGAAGCTTTGAAATCTGTTTAACACCTTAAAGCAGTTTCGTTATTAATTCTAAGAAGTTAAAAGCACGCACTAATAGAAAATAAACACAATGTTCTACCAATTAGTATGAACGATATTACAGAATACGCGTCCATTGTTATTACAAGCAATATCATAACCATTGCCCCCCAACGTAATTCTGAAGTATTCTCAAGTTCTCAACCACTGCTACCGTTAGTATCGTAACTTTCTTGGTAATACGATACGTTGCCTATTGTATTGTTGCCAAAGAGAATTTCCCCTTTTTAGGGTTCCTTACCTCAAAAGGAAAAACTTAACCCTTATAGGATCACTCGTGTGACTGTCTGTCTGTCTGTCACAGCCAATTTGCTCCGAATCTAATGGACCAATTAAGTTGAAATTTTAGACACATACGTGTTACGTAAATAAATGAATTTTGAATATGGGAGTCACTTTTGAGAGACAAATAAGAAAATTTAAAAAAGTTTTGCGGTACCGTGTGATATATCCAATCGCAGGGGTAACAAGTTTAAGTCCCCTCTTTGAGGAGTGGCTAGAGTGGTGCCACGGCGTCCTCACCTTCCGCCTGACGCAAGTCCTCACCGGACACGGATGTTTTGGGAGTTTCCTGTCCAGGATAAGGCGGGAGGAAACGCCCGGGTGTTACCACTGTGTGCGTCGCCCGGAGGACACGGTGGAGCATACGGTGGAGGTCTGCCCGGCTTGGGTAGAGCACCGCCGTGTCCTCACGGAGGCTATCGGCAGCGGCGATCTCTCGCGTACCGCCCTGTCCAGGCCATGGTACGGAGCGAGACTGCATGGAAGACAGTCACCTCCTTCTGCGAAGCAGTAATGCTCGCGAAGGAGGAGGCGGAACGCGTGAGTGAGAGGCAATCTGTGCGCCCACAAGCCCCAAGTCGCCGCAGGAGACGCCCTGGGCGTCGGGAATCAATTGCCGATTCACGGCCACCGTAGGCGCGGGCAGCTCGCCGTCCGGTAAGGACCAGGCCCGGGTCAAAAGCGCGTTGTGTTCCACGCGCGCCTCAAAGAGATGCCAGCACGAACTGACGGGGGCCGCGAGGACCAATGCCTGCCAGGATTGCGGAATTGTCCGAAAGGGATACCGTGTCCCTGGCACACAGGCAACTGAAGGAACACGCGTGGGTTTTAGTCAGTCAAATTCTGACACGCCCTCCGAAGTTAATTGATAATTTCCCATCCAAAAAAAAAGGGTTCTCAAGTATTTTTTTTTATAATATAAAAATAAAAATGTTTTATAGTTATTTAAGAAAATTGATGAAATTGACCATTCCCCTTATCTCCGAAACAAATTAGCCTACAATTTTGAAAAAAATACTGCAAGTAGTTCTACACTTATAAATTACAGGAAAACCTATATATCTATAGTCTGACAATAACATGGTAAATCTCCCATACTCGTACAAACTGACATTTGGAGTTGGTAGTCAACCATTGGTTTTTCAACCACAATGTTAAGATTGTTCTTGGAATAAATTCATCCCAACTACGGAACCCTTCATTGTGCGTAGTCCGACACGCACTTGGCCGGTTTTTGTAATATTTTGCCAGACTTATAAATATTTAAGCATGTATATCTTAGAAATCGAACCATCAGTCTGGATTCGTGTTCTAACTTGCGTAACATTTACTTAACTTGGTAAACTAACACAATAAATATGTCGTCTGTGAAAATAAATGTTTGCTGTGACTAATATTTGATTGCTTGTTAATAATAAGACGGTACGGACGGACTTAATTATGTATGTACATTATACAGCATAATTTTATTGTAATAATACTGGACGTAGTTAAGCAGAAAGGACTCAACCCACATTGTCGTCAGGGATGAGTTATATATACCAAAAAGGTCCTAACGGTTGGTTCTTTCACTCAGCACAAAGGATCCGTGACTCTACAAAGAGAAGGTTGATTGTTTAATGTTGGGAACCAACCCACATTTAGCTTTGTACCTTCCGTTAACCGTTAAGACCTCTTTGGTTTTAACAACTCATACCTGATTACAATGTGGGTTGAGTCCTTTTTGCTTAACTACGTTCAACTTACGTAAGTTCATTAGTTTTAAGAGGCACTTTGTAAAAATGAGCTCTAACTAGGTAGTTAGTTCTCACGTTAATTTTAGTAGTTTATTTTCTTTACCACAGACTATAATAACCCGACAATAAAAAAAAAACGAAGGTACATGTTTTTGTAAAAAAAGGTGCCTAGGGAAGTAGTAAAAGGAAAATGATTGAGGTCAGACGATGATAATAAGCGGAAATTGATAGCATATTGTGATTGAAGCGCAATTAGAAGTTATGTACTAAAACTATAACAGGCTATAATAAAAAATCTTTGAAGAAAATTAATTAGGTACGTAAAATCCGACCTTTTCATGAAAATGATGAGGTGTAAACGTAAATATTTTTGCAACACACTTGCTCGTAAAGTGGCTCTTATTGAACCGCTTTTATGTCCATAATGCAGTGTATTAAAAACGCGTGCTTTTTACTTTACGTTACCATACGAGTGCTGTAACGCCACAGATAACTGTTTACTAGTCGAAAACTTGCGCTTTTTTTTTTTAATCTCGGCCAAGAAACTTCATGTCAAAAGGAATCCGCGCGTTCACTTTTTTTTAAAATAGTCTGTATTGTCTTTGGTCCCAAAATTAACTAAAATGTATTTATCTTAAATCAGGAGTGGGTTGTAACAGGTAAAATCCCATATCTGTTCCGCCTGTTTCTGTTCCACGTAACAGGTTTTTGGAACTGTTAAGTTCCAAAAACCTGTTACAAAATAGCAGGCTGTTATTTCATACTATATGGGAACAAACTATCGTGTGTTCTCTGTTACCACAGCAGCACAGTTATAATACACGGAGGTACTTCTCTTTCTAACTATGGTGTTACACCTATGCGAGAAAAGGAAAAAGCTTGTGACGGACGATGTAACAGGGTGTCACAGTGTAACAGTAACATTTATTATATATAATATATTCTAACTAAGGTAACTGTGATAAACATGAATAGACAAAAGCTTGTGACTGGATGGATTCTGTTATCTCGTCGTGGAACAGAAGCAATTTTTTTTTTTTTTTTTCAGTTTATTTGTCACAGTTACAGTCTGGTATCTTGTGATACCTGTTGTATTTAGCTGTTACAATATATACGCCTCACTCCTACCTTAAATTGTCCGTGGTCCCTCCCGGAACCAAACGGAAAAGATCCTGACTGACGTTCTATTATTGCGAATTCTCACTGAACTAATGTATATTTCTCTATGCCAATAGTACTTTCTAATTCCATACTAACTAAACTACGATCAGTCTAAACATTTTTTTTAATATAGGCTGTTTAGGAGTTTCGCTAGTGCCTTTATTTACACCTGCGCATGCATCCCAAGCGAGGCGCGGAAAAAAAAACACAAAATCAGCGCGCCATTTTCCATAAATATTTGTTAACGTTTTCGTTGTGTTGATTGTTAGTTACTATTAAAAATACGAAATCTAAAGTATTGTCACCAACCGACGTTAAACAGTTTTTAAAAAACGTCCGGATACGCCTTCGGATTGCCAGTACCTGGCAACAAAGGTCAGTTGAACTTCATAAATCTAAATGTATCATCTCTATAATTACGTTATTGTAGCATAAGTTTTTACAACAAGTCTGTTTTTTTCCTCGCAAGTGTGTTGAAAAACGTCGTATGAAACGCGTGTGCATTGAACATTACACACTCGGTTCCCTTATCGAATAATACCGCCTCGAGTGTAATGACCAACACAGTACACTCGTGTCATAATGTACTATTTATTGGTCTATTTGTCAAGTCTCAAAAGTAAACAAAAATGAAAGAAATGATGAAGAAATAAAACTTTCTTATTCAGAATCCGCTCTCTACTTCCAAAAAGTTTTATTGTAGTGTATTTTCATAGCCTGAATATGATTATTAGTGTTATGTTTTTCAAACATTGTTTTCATAACGTATTTTTCTTATATTTTCCTCCTCTTATTTCATTGGGGCTCTTAGAAGTTTGAACTCAAGTTAATTTTATTGTAGCAGCACCTAAATTGCGTAACAATCAATCTCAATCTGAATGATTTTGAAACAGATTAGAATCCATTGCTTCATATGTTCGAAAAATTCGTCTGCTCAACAACGAAAATAAAGCAATGAATGTTGTAGAACTGTCAAAATGAAAACCATTCCTCCTGTAAGTGTGTTATGCGATTACCCCGCAGGTAATAGCTCGGCTATTAGACTTTAATCATCGAACGAACATCAAACCAACTCATCCAGTTTTACGTCCACAAACAAGTTTATTAAAAAACTATAAAATAACAAATGAATGTTACCTGAAGACAACAGCTAATTCTAAAACATTAGACCCGTACATTGTTGGAGCTAATCATGAACGGTACAGTAAAGTAATTAGTGCGCGATAAGGCCGGTAATCGTAACGCGTGGACCGCTTAGCGTGCCGGGCCTCGATAGTGTGAGCTAACGTTAACAATTAGTACGGACACGCTGATGGGAACTTTTAACAGATAGAAATATGTTTATACCAAGAACTTGAACATAATTGCCGTGGAGAATGATGCAGGCTAGAAATAATCCATACTAATCCACAATCAGCACATCAACGAACAAGAACGTTTCTTAAGGCGAGGTTCTTCGAGCGTGCATTTTTGTTCTAGAGGTGGCAGCTGGGCGCGAGTAAATTGTGCCGTGAATTTCGTTACTTTTGGGTTAAAAATTATATGTTTTACGATATTAACAATATTGAACCCGACGGACATTACATCATCATAGACGTCTATTTTGATGTGATTTTCAATACATAATGTGGTATAATATTGAAATAAAATGATTTTAATCTACAAAATAAGGGTATGTTTGGATTTTTTTTTCTAGCGAGTGAACTTTATCTAATTATGTAACCGACGTACCTACAGATAGGTCTCAAAAGCAACATATAATTTTTTCACGTGTTTAATTACTACCGTTTCTAAATAAAATGACAATAAAATTACATTTCCTAGAGGTTAACTTGAAGAACCTCGCCTTAATGCGAAACTTACTGTAGAATCCATAGTTGGGGTATTATTGCATAATCCGCGCTTATCACTGTCGCAATAACAACACCAATTTTATATCGTCAACTCGACGTCCGTGTGTCACTGCAGGGATCCAGCAGATTATCAGCGTCAGGTAGTATATCTGCCTGACATATGCTGAGCTGGACTCCCATTTGGTGCAATCTTGATACGCAAACCGCACCTTGTATATTTATTATCTAAAAATTGAATTATGTCATAATATCACACAATTTCTGTATGTTTTTCCTATTGTATATTGGCACCCAGTTTTATAATATTCATGAAATTTTAAATAGTTTGTGCTCTTGTGTGTTGTGCTATGTCTTTTGTGTGCACTGAATAAATGTTTTATCTATCTATCTATCTATCTACTAATATTATAAATGTAAAAGTAACTCTGTCTGTCTGTCTGTATGTTACGTTTTCACGCCTAAACCGCTGAACAGATCTTCATGAAATTTGGCAGAGATATAGCCTGGGATATGGAGAAGAACATAGTCTATTTTTTTACGCGATAACCGACATCCACACGGACGGAGCCCCGGGCAAAACCTAGTCGATAATAAAATCATTACTTACTTTACGCATCGTTTTACTTTTAAATCGTGTCACTGAATGCTTCAGCGCCTATTATTAGGTCCAATTTGACGACGCCAAATTGTTCAGGCGTGTAAATCAAAACCCCGGTTGGAGTATATCAAAAATAAATTTTCTGACGTGAAATTTATATATTTTTAGGGTTCCGTACCTCAAAAGGAAAAAACGGAACCCTTATAGGATCACTCGTGTGTCTGTCTGTCTGTCTTTCCCTCTGTCACAGCCGATTTGCTCCGAATGTAATGGACCGATTAAGTTGAAATTTAGTATACATATCAATTTGAGTGACCCAAATACGAACGTGAACCGTAAATAAATGAATTTAGAATATTGGGGTCCGTTTTGGGGGGACAAAAAGAAAATTTAAAAAAAAAGTTTGCATACTGTACCGTGTGAATCTATACTTAATATATAAAGCTGAAGAGTTTGTTTGTTTGTTTGAACGCGCTAATCTCAGGAACTACTGGTTGGAATTGAAAAATTCTTTTTGTGTTGGGTAGTCCATTTATTGAGAAATATTATAGGCTATATAACATCACGTTACGACCAATAGGAGCGGAGCATAAATGATTTTTTTTATAAAAACGGGAAAAATTATTCCTTTTTGAGAGCTTCCGTTGCGTGCGCTGCGTAAACGGTTTAAGTTACGCAAATATCATGTATGATGGAATTGTTCCTCTTTAAAAGTTCTAAAAAAAAGTCCGCGACAGCATATGTCTATCTTTTAAGATTGACTCAGTATAACCTTTTTTTATGGCAATCAATTTTTTTCAAAATTAATGCATTATTTGCGAAGGAGTTTTATCAACATAATATTAATCCTTATCCAAATAAATATGTTATTAATCACAAGTATTTAAATGTAAACAAAATTGTCATTGACATCACTTGATTTCAATCAACATCTTAGGAAATATCATAATTTTAAAATAACTCCGTAACAAAATAAGTAGTAAATTCATTACTTAAACCACTCTCTCTCTCTTAGGTGACGATACTGCGATCGCCAACCCGCCTGCCAAGCGTGGCGATTATAGCAAACCCCCCCAATTGGGGGAGGCCTATGTCCAGCAGTGGACGTCTTTCGGCTGAAATGATGATGATGATGAGATCCTTAGGAGCCAAGCGAAAAGAACAAAAGTCAGAAAGAACGCTAAGTGATAACGAAGTTATAGCGCAGGCGAGCGACGCGACGGGATGCGACGCGATGGGTGGCCCGAAATTTCACGCGGACGAAGTCGCGGGCAGAAGCTAGTATGAAATAAAAGGGCTTACTGTGAGGGCATCAATTTTTTAATAATTTTAAAATAAATTATTTTAAAGTTGTAAGTGAAAATAGACGAAAATTTACCATTCCTTATCTATGTAATGGACTGAATAAGTTAAAATTTTGTATACATATCAATTCGAGTGACCCAAATACGGATGAGAACCGTAAATGAATTTAGAATATTGGGGTTTTGCATATAGAATATTGCATTATAGTATAATGCGAAAAGCATTCCATAATGCATAATGTTATTGCACTGGGGGTGCGACAAAAGTGAATAAATTCACGACCCGAATCATCCTAAAACGTCGGAATAAATCAGGGAATTAACGGCCATATCTCAAACAGTGGTCTACCTAATGCATCAAAAGAAAAAATATATAAATATTTAATCAACCACGGGATCGATCGAATACAGAACTAAAATGAATGAAAGAACGGTAAGCAATCTCTATCTAAATTATTAAACTCATCATGGCTTGAACTTAAACTCATCGACGTGAATTCGATTCGTCTTCAAATCGATTAATTTATTTTTACATTTCCGACTTCCTTTCATCTTATAAACCCACAGACATCTAAGCGTTTCCCCTCTGTGTAATTACTTCTAATTCCGCTTTATTCAAAGCGTCATCTTGATTGACACAGATCAACGATTCTTATTTCAAGAACGCTGAGAATCAGCTATACCCAAAGATTGAAATTCAGATAATTTATGTAAACAAAAGGGATAACATATCAAAAAAATATCTTCGTAATGGTAATTCACATAAAATGACGAAAAAAAAGGTTCCATTTTCTTTTAAGTACTGATTCTAAGAAATAATAATTAAAAAAACAATCATACCATAATAATTTTTATACATTTTCGGTTTTAAACAAAGTTATTAAAAAAAGGAGATTTTCTAGTATAAAATATTTTATGACACTGGTAACAATGCAGGAGAGATCCAAACATTTTCAATTTTTTTACAGCTTCTACAACACTAATATTACAACACTAATATTACAACACTCTCATTCATAGATTCATATTGTAAGTAGCATAATAGCCACATTTTGGATGAAAAATGTTTTGAGTGGAAATCGATTTTGGGAAGCCTACGTCTAGCAGTGGACTTAAAAGGGCTGATTATGACGATCATAGGCCGTGTCTCCGACACACTACACAAAACATTGTTTGGCAACGGTATTTTGTTTGCATAGTTCTTATAATTAATTCACTTTAATTTTATAGACGATTATTTACAAAAAAAAAAAATTATGATAAAATGTTTTGCACCACTGTCCTGTCATTTTGACAGTGACATTTCTTGACATTACTTTGTTTACATAAATTATCTTAGAGACTTTGGGTATAACATAGTCTCATAGTTAACCGAGAGTGACGGCTACCCTATTTTCGGATGGCGACAGACTACACATCACTTTGTTACAATTTGCGTACACAGAAAAAATCACAATCTGAATGATTTTGAAGGTTGCTAATCCACTGCTTCATATGTCCGAAAAATTTATCTGCACAACAACGTAAATAACGCAATGAATGTGGTTGATCTGTCAAAAGAAACCCTACTGTTAGTGTGTTACTCAATTACCCTGCTTTTGTCTATTTTTGTTTCATCAAAAGAAGTGATGAGGGTACGCACTTCAATTTGTTCGGAAGAACACTTGACCTTCTTAATTTACTTTATAAGAGGCCTGCTTTCCTAATCACGAGCGTACTTTGTTTTGGCGTTAAGATGTTTTCGATGGGCACGAGCTGCCAAAATCAGCTAAACACCTACAGTTATTTGATTCTAAAAGTACATGTGTTGAACATGTTACAATAACATATATCCGTCGTATAAATCTCTGTCAAACTGTCTCTGAAATTCGAAGTAATTGTGCAGTTCTTGCGCTGATTGACGTCACGACTTTAATTACAAATAGATATAATTATGACCTGAGTTGTATAGGTATTGAATCAGAGAGTCGTATCGCGATCAATTTGGAGGTAGGCCAAAGTCGTGTCGCGAATTAGTTTGAGCCGTATATTACTGTATATGGCACAAGCATTATGAGGCGTGCCCAATATGGATTAAACTCACCTGACTTGTTCGTGTTTTTGGATGTAGATCTTATGGAACTGTCCCTCGACTGGTGAGATGATGTCGTTTTTCATTTCCATGGCAACGTGTTGTGGCAGCACCGACAGCAGCAATCGTTCCTATGAAACAGCAAAATTAATAATAATGTAGTTTGTAAGCTCATCTAATCAAAATTATGACCCGCTAAATGAATTGATCTTTATTAGACGTTTGGCAATAGGCCGAGCCGCAGATTAATACAAATGGGACACTCCGCAGTTCAGGTATGAAGTTACAAGTACACGGCGGGCCCATCTCACTGGACCAATTCTGTAGGGCTGCCGCGCGCCGCCAATATAACAGTTACGAGCTAGAAAGAGGCAATTTGCAGGTGAATTTAACTCTAGGTAACTTATTACCTACAGTTATATTCACCTGCAAATTACCTCTCTTTCTTTGGTCGTCCTGAATTGCAAGATCGTTGTGCGACCTGAATTGCACTTTATTGTGTCGTAGCAAGAGTCGCTTTTCATTTAAATGATTTGCGGAGTGTCCTATCTGTATTAATCTGTGGCTGAGCGTGAAAAAATGAGTCCAGTTAACTCGGAAATCCATAAACTTATCGTCTGCCGGCAATAAATGTATTAAAACAAAACATTTGTACATTTCTTTTATAGCGATAGGTATGTCTTGTTTTTAGTCACCTCGAAACCTATAAATATACAAAGCTATAATTATTAAACATTTGAGAATTTTATTACGTTAAATCATAATTATTGCTCACATATTTTCATGGTGGGCAAAATAACAAAAAAAAATATTACGGCAAGTATATGGTAATAAACATACGGAGTTGAAAATTACAACATTAAGAATATAATTAAGCCCATAGGTAGGTATATGTGTAAATAAAGTTTTTTGCGTGGTGTCTGAGTAATTTATTTTGAAGTGTTCCAGCTTATCTGCTACTAATCTTATAGAGACGTCGCTAATGTTGCTATCAAATTGAATTGCGCCGACGACGCCCATTTAAGTAGTCTCGTGGCAATTTGGTAAAGTCACAACAATATGGGCGACTAAAACCTTTTTATACTAGGTTAAACAGCATGAATAAAACAATATTGTGAACTGGTTTAATGTTTTATCCTGCCACCGAGATTAACATATTATTTTCACATTCTTGTTTACAACATAACGGACCTTCACACTTAACTGCCTTTGTGATTGAGAAGTTGTTATCCGTTTTAATATTCCTTAATTTTATACCGTTGGAAATGTGTAGCAGTTTATTTAAATCCAGCGTTTCCAGACGCATAAATGAAAATGTTAAAATGTCTGTTCGTGGTTTAAAAAATACACAGATCAAGTTTGCTTCTTTTTAAATTAGACTCACGGCTGTTCGGGAAAATATTCCGTAGTATTTTTATGGGTAGCTTGAACAGAGGTAGATTTTATGCTCTACTGGTATTTGTGCACTCAGCAAGATTAAAGAACTTATAACTCTAAATACATTCTGGGTGAGAACTTCAGACGCCATACCTATAGCATTTCATTACAAAATCATTAAAATTTCCACATACATGAGCTTGACACCTTCACAACAACAAAATGAAAAAAAAAAAAAACCAAGCAAGTGTTACTGTATAATAAAATAAAATCTGATACACACACGTTTATGATGTGTTCAGTGAACATCATTACATGCCCAATGAACACGATGAAGTGAAGTCCGAGGTTCTAGCTGTACTTTTACACTTTCTACCAACTCATGAGTGGAATTACTAACGGTAATAAACACTACACATTGTAATATTAATCCATTCTCAGAATTTCTTCAACAACATGTATAATTAAATGACGTATTGTGACGTCATATACCACTTCGTTATTGCACATTGAGGTTAATATATAATTCCTCTCTTGTTTACATTTAATCATATCCTATGACGCTAATGCTATGACTATGACTTTTGGAACTGTTCAATGAATCACACTAACAATATGAAGGAATATTAGGTCTACAATAATACCACTGCACGGAAACAATTATGATCATATTTGAAACCCACATAGGCTAAAAAGGGTGAAGTGGCCTAAAAACATTGAACTATATTAGTGCCGATCCCTGGGAACTTGTAGTACTTATCATAATGCCGATTACACGACTCGCAGAACCTAACGCCTATTTCGTACATTTACGAAAACGGTTTCTTATCAAGTTATAATAACCTTAGCATCATTTTAAGGCTTACGTAAAAGGTCCCAAGCGAAAGATTTTTGCGAAGGAACAGAATAGGAACAAGTTTCGGCTGGATAACCCACTGCTATTTATCACATTTATGTATATCAAGGGGCAAAGTGGAAAAAATGTATTGCTGGCAGAAATACATTTCCGAAAATTGGTTTTGTTCGAATTACCTCGAAAATATGAGTATAGTTTTCTTTTTCGGTTGATTGAAGTAATCTTTGCGACAGGTCTAAAAAATATTTTGTTGAGATTTTTTCGAGAGTGACGCGGTAACTTTTATAAGTTTAATCATAGCTCGATGAATATTGGTGTCATAACCAGCGATTAATTATACCAAGCGGATGAGCCGTAGCACCCAGCTGTGAATGGATAACTAATAAATGAAACCAGCGAACTACTTCTTCCAAAATGAAACTTTAGCCAACGAAGGGTAAGTTTGGCTATAGAATTGACAGATTGGTATATTGTTGTAATGAAACCATTGATGTATAAAAAAGGAAGATTAGGTACGCGCTTCTCGACGTTGACCGCATAAACTATGCTGACCAGGGGCCTTATTATGAAGTATAAATGCCATTATGATTCCAGATCAAAACAGGGATGGTGCTAGCGGTCATGTATAGTTCCATCTCTCTCTTGCACTGGAATCATGATGGCATTAAAACGTCATAATACGGCACCAGCAAGCACAACTGACCTTAGTCACAATCGAATTGGCGTTTGTCTAGGACATGTGCAGAACGTTAAGTAAACCGTAATCGTCTAAATAAGCAGCAACAATGCCTTCCTTTGTTTCAAAATGTGCACAAATAATTCACAAACCAAAAACAAGTTCCACGGGATTCCTTTCCACTCGTAAGCACATCAATACTTATTTTCTTTAAAATTCTCCTGAATAATATTGCTTTCTAGGTCGCCATTTGTTTCCGAGTTGTTATGGGTACGTAACAGTGACAATTATTGCTATCTCGTTCCCGCTGCAGCTCGCGTCATATCTCTCTATTTCCGTTGTTTCACAACATCGGGATATGTAATTGTGTGGGTGTACAACATGTAATTGTTTATATGAATGAATGAAATGCACCGACCCCAGCGTGGTTTGACCAGACTCGATTACTCAAATGAACCCAGAGTCACACTAGCCCCTGAAGCCTCATGTTTCGTGGTGCTACAGAGACCATTGCATATCAAAGAATAGACCGGGGGCGCGATAATGGTAGAGAAGACGTGCCCATAGGATGTGGAAGGATTAGTAGAGCCATAATTACAGCCTGGAGCCCACCGCCAATTGCCAGCAGCAATTGGAGCCTGTGGGAGAAATATTCGCGAGCATCGTATGGAGCCCTTCGTGTCCAATTTAATAACGCATTCAGAAAACTGATGGGGTTGCCATGGCGTTGCAGTGCATCAGGGATGTCTGCGGGGGCGCGTGTAGATTGTTTTTACGCTATAATGCGCAAGCGCGCTGCATCAATGGTGGCACGAGTCATGGCCAGCCCCAACAGGGTCCTGAAAATGATAGCGGACAGAGTGGACTGTCCTTATATAGTTCACTGTTGTCAGTTACATGTGTCACCGTATTGTGTTGTTTACTAACATGTAGTTGTAAGAACATTGTTACTAACCCTTTACGAGTCTTGGCTCGAAATAAAGTTTATTGTTTACATTTGCGCCAACCACAATAGAAATCTTCGTTCATCTCACAATCGTCTTCTTCAATGTCCCACTCACCGCACAGACTTCATTCACTCTTCCTTCTTCATACAGTCTATCTCTCTGTGGAATGCGCTCCCCCAGGAAATCAGGATGGCAACCAACCGATTATCTTTTAAAGTAAAAGTTCGTGAGCATATTCGCAAGAAGCTGGCAGTATCATCATAACGGTAATGTTTTCCCATTGTGTGTCTTATTTGTTTTAGTATACATATTTATGTGTATTTATTTGTGCTTATATTTATATATAATAAGATTTATATATTGAATCTATAGTTTGTAATAGGTTTATGTATATCTTTATATTTAAATGAATATTTATTCCTCAATTTTCGCTATTGCACCTACTACTGTATGTCTCTGCATCACCCAAGGGTTGACTGGTAGAAAATGCCTATGGCATTAAGTCCGCCTCTGTACATGTTTTGTGCTTAAAGTATTAAATAAATAAATAAATAAATAATTATTGTTATATCGGATATGCATCCTAGAGTAAGCAATGGAATAGTGGAGAGACGGGTGGTCCAATAATGTTTACGTGATATTAGAACGGTGTCTTATCTTCCCTTTTATACATCAATGGATGAAACACGTTGTCAGTATCTTTAACCTATGTAGTATGTTAACTAGGTAGTGAAGGATGGCATGGTTTTGACCGATAAGGGATTATAAATATAAAACGTTTATTTTCTCCACACAAGTTATGAACTTAAAGCTAAACTTTGTCAGTAGTACACGAACAAGGAGCTAACTTTGTGAGAGACTGGAGCCAGGAGGTAGGTTTATAAAAACCTGTATTACAGGTCTCCAGGGCCCTTCCGCGGCTAGTTGCCTGTTATATGGTTAGACGACATATTAATAATGCAAGATAATAAACGAGCAAATATAATTAACAAAAAAAAAAAAATTGTTTTAGGAAATACCAGAGTGTGTGATTATAAGATTTTCTGGCAGCCTTGGATAAAATTGGACCTTATTGTACCCTTCTGTCACGCAATTTCATCCAGAATGACAGACAGTTCCAAATATATTGCCTTGAGGCAAACCTTACCTGCTTTTAGGGTTCCTCATCTCAAAAGGAAAAAACGGAACCCTTATAGGATCACTCGTGTGTCTGTCTGTCTGTCCGTCCCTCAGTCACAGTCGATTTGCTCCGAATCTACTGGGCCGATTTAGTTGAAATTTGGTACACATATCAACTTCTGTGACCCAAACACGGACGTGTAACGTATAAACAAATGAATTTTGAATATGGGGGACACTTTTTGGGGGCATTTTTTGTTTCTTTTTTGTTTTTAATTTTTGCTAACTGTACCGTGTGAGGTGTGACATATCAAATGAAAGGACTTATTGTAAAGATTTCAGATATATATTTTTTTTATAATTTTTAAACGAATCCTTTTTTTAAAGATATTTAAGAAAATAGATGAACCATTCCCCCTCCCCCTTATAAATTTCTGAAACTACCGATCAAAAAATTAAAAAAAAAAACATAAAATAGTTCTTTACTTATAGATTACAGGAAAACCTATAACAAGTCTTAATATAACATGATAAACCTCTCAATATTGTGCATACAAACTTAAATTTTCAGTTGGAATGTATGGGAGAACTTGTTTTTCAACAGCAATGTTAAGACAGCTTTTTACTTAATACATAAGAAACTAATACGGTACTTATAAAAAAAAGGTTTTATTTTTTTTGCCTGTCGGTTTGTTCCGGCTAATCTCCAAAACGGTTGGACCGATTCTGACAGGACTTTCATTCACAGACAGCTGATGTTATAAGGAGTAATTAAGTACTTTTATTTTAGAAAATAAAACACGCGGGCGATGCCGCGGGCTGCAGCTAGTTTATAAAATGATGTTTTTTTTATAGATTTACCAGTTTCTCATTCTCATCTTCCATGTCCAGCCTAGCTGCTATACAGTTCCTGGTGTCGAGGAAGGCTCGTCGCTGCGCCGTCTCCATCAGCGAGTGCATCAGCGCTCCCACCACATTCACGCACACAAACACCACAACGTTACCCACCATCTGTTAACAAAACATACAAGTTCAGAATTATGTACTACCGCGGACACTCCCGCCTGACCACCACTAAGCTGATTTTTGCTTGCACTTAAAAAATAGTAGCGCTCTCTAGCCCGTAATATAATAATACTTCGTATGTACCAATAGTACAGTCACGAGCACCAATATGTATACACTTAGCAAAATTCAAAAGCAATTTTCTCGTGAATAACGATTACAACTTTGAGATAACGACCTATTATATAATACTATAAACTTTTACTATTTTATAGTAGGTCTTATCTCAAAGTTGCAATCGTTATTCGAGAGAAAATTGCTTTTGAATTTTGCTAAGTGTATACATATTGGTGCTCGTGACTGTACGTACAAGTGATACGTCACTATCCTGCGCAGTGCAGATTGCAACTAATTGCTTTATTGCTTAGGAAAGCAAATAGCGAATAGGCTAAAACTTAAAGGGGACGTGGCTCGGCGCCTCCGCAGGATTTACGCGAAAAAATATTTAAGGGATCAGGCGGAAAAGGCCGCGATGGTACCTATAGGTAAGTACGGTCAGTAAAAAAGTAGATTAACACTGTCTAAAGTTGCAGAAGAGATTTGTGAATGTTTTTTTTTTGTTTTTTTGTAACAAATTATTATTGTAGAGAATGCTGTGAACTTTTGGAGACTATTTATAACCGACTTAGAAAAGGAAGGTTCTCAATGCGTCTGTATTATACAGACGAATTGAGAATCTCCTCCTCTTTTTCCTGACCAATCAGACAGACAGACAAACACCTTTTTTTTTTTGATTTTTTGTTATTAGTACCGTGTATACTTTCATATGCATGTAAAGAAATTAAATTTTCTTTATTTCTAAATAAAGGTTACTAGCGCCATTACGGTGGCATACCGCAATGTCGTCAGCATTTAGTTAGTCTGTGGGCGAATAGAACCATCGACAAATAACGGCTAAATAACGAGAGTTATTGTGTAATATTGTTGAAATTACTGCACTTTAGTATTTTTTTTTAATATATATAAATTGTAAATAGATTACAGTGCTTCGTATTTTTCTATATCCCAGGCTAGGTATATCTCTGCCAAATTTGATGAGGATTGGTTCAGTGGTTTAGGCGTGAAAGCGTTAAAGACAGACAGAGTTACTTTCACATTTATAATATTAGTATGGATTGAATGTTATATTTTGTAATTAGTGCTAAACAAACACGTAAATAACAAATTGAAATCTTTTATTACAGAGAAAATAAATTGTGTTTTGATTGATAGGTGTTATCTCACCTAAATACTGAACAATTATCCTTCTTTTATGAATTTAGTATTTTTTTTTATTTTAGCATTACAAACAGACACTTAAATTGTATTTATTTGTATATGTAGATGTAGATCTTTATTTCGTGTAAACATAAATCCGTTCACGCATATTTAGTTCGTCTTAATTTCTTCCGGAAGTTTTTACATATCGCACCCTTAATAAAGTAAAGGCATATTTAAACAATATCAACTTTTGAGAAAACGTGTTTAAAGATTCAGGGAACCCGATGTTTTTGCTTATTATATTATTTATTTATTTTATTATTTATGTACACACAGTTAAATACATAGAGATACGACATAATTATATTTTTTATTTTTTTATTTTATATTATTATTATTATTAATTATTATTATTCATAATATCATAATTTAAAGTGCTATAGCTCTGATTTTTTTGTACGTAATCTAGGTTAAATGTACTATGGTATTAATAGCTGAAACATTACAAAAAAATATATTTAAGTACTAATATTATTATTTTTTTAACTCTTCCGAGTTAGGCCTCTTTTTCACTATTTTTATTTTTGTTTTTGAAGGCAAATATTGTCTTTTAGTTAAAGCCAAGTGGTAGAACAGTTGATATTGAGCCCATCTAACACAAAAACAAAAAAACACGCAATATTTCGACTTGTGCCCTTACTTCTTTTAAGTTGAACTAATTTGTTGAAATGTTTCATTTCGTTGGATTGCCTCATTTTCTATGTGAGTGTGAGTGTGGGGAATATTTCGTTCTGCTCAATCGACACAGATAACCAAAACTGGTTACGTAAAAGTAGGGACACCTTTCAGCCGACCGGAATCATGAAAACGTTTTTTATAGGAAGGAAAATGACAGCCTTGTGAACACCATACACATACATTTTATTTATTGGAGCAGAAGTTATAAGAAAACCGGCCAAGTGTGTGTCGGACCCAGCACAATGGGTTCCGTAGTTGGGATGAATTTATTCCAAGAACAAACTTAACATTGTAAATGTAAGTTGGTCGACTATTACTCGTTAACTTGTAAAGCTTACTTAGCTGTGAGAGTTTTCCTTTTAACTTCTTTATATATACTACTGCTGTGATTTTTTCACATGTGCAAATACAACCATTTAGCTGGCAGGGGGGAGGGGGACACTTGACTCTAAGAAAAATTAGCACTTTAAAGCTTAATATTACGCAAACGGATCCCTGAATCGAAAAATGGTTTACACAAACCCGCAGTATTTTTAAACGGCCTATCTAACGATACCCCAAACCATGGGATAGACGAGAAAAAAATACAAAATCCCCATTTTACGTGTACGGGAGGTACCCTAAATATTTTTTTTTTCTCAAGATTTTATTTTATCTCTTTGTCGGCGTGATTAATATGTATACCCATACCAAATTACAGCTTTCTAGTACTAAAAGTCTCTGAGCTAAGCGGTGACAGACAGACAAACAAACAGACGGACATGGCGAAACTACAGTCAAAACCGTTTATAACGACTTCGCTTAAAACGACGTACCGATTATAACGGCGAAATTTTGAGGTGCCAATATTTCTATTTATTCAACATAGTGTATCGTTATAACGTCTATCGGCTATAAAAACCGTAGTCCAACGGTCATTTTATAGTCGTTATAAACGGTTTTTACTGTATAAGAGTTCCTTGTTTACTACGAAACCCTAATAAAAAGTAGCAATGTGAGTGAAATATTTCTAGCGACTGAAACGTGAAGGAATCGTACATTGGATTTGCGATAAATTGAAATATTTGGTAAAGGATCCACTGAATTTCATCAACTGCTTTCGGACCACTTAGAATCCTTGTACATAGTTTTATTCAACTCAATTTGAATAGTTTGAGTGCCTCGTACACACGGCTACATATCACGCTATTATTTCCAGTATAAGCTGACCTCTCATTGTAAGGACATCCTATACAATGCGAGATCAGCTTATACTGGAAAATATAGCTTGATATACCATGTGTACTTACGTATGTCCGGACAGTAACTCAGTTGTTGTCAATTTGTAACAAACCAAGTTTTACGACTAACCATATAAAAATAGACAACATCAAAGCTTTGAATTTCATGGTTTATGATGTTTGTTCTTCATAACCTTCAAGAATAGCACGACAACAAACTGAAGAAACTTTTCATTATTATCGTCAATATGACAAGAAAGCATTTTTCGCTGTAATCTAATCTTTTTCAATTTGTAACACAGTGTGACAAATTGAAAACGTTTATAACAAATATCATCAATTCAATTCAATTCTCAATTCTTTATTGCATACCATAATGTTTAAAGTTGGTAGGAAAATATTTGGCTTATTCCACAAATCCCCCCTGAAAAATCCCATTAAGAGGAAAAGTGGAATATATAAAAAACAGTCTAGAATTCACCCCTGCTTATTTCACTGAGAATCTCCCTCAGTGGGGAAAACTGAACTCTAATGTAAAAAAAATCACTTTCAGGGGGTCTTGGAATAAGTTATTTTCTTTTAATTCTAGTTTTCCCCCCTAAGCGGGATTATCAGGGGTGAATTCTAGACTGTTTTTTATAGATTCCACTTTTCCTCCTAAGGGGGATTTTCAGGGGGGATTTGTGGAATAAGCCGAAATATTTATACTAGTTACAATTATGGACCCTGTCGGGCACAGCATAGATCAAGAAGGAGACAGGAGGAAGAACACTGGCTGTTTAATGTAATAAGTTTTGGTATTTGTTATGTGCCTAGTTGGTAAGTTATACTGTTTTATTAATACAGAATTGAATTTAAAATTATAATTATTGTTTTATAAATTATATACAATTATTTATTTAGTAACATTTGTAAAAACCGTTTATTTTGTAAATTATTCATTATTATTTTATTTACTTATTATAATTTTTATTTATTACGTAATTAATATTTAATATCCCTAGGGTAAGTTATTTATTGGACGCTGTAGCCGTGTGCCAGTATAGTTGTTCCGGGTCTGGCTGTTTGTGTATGTGAGTTTAAATGTTTGTAAACGCACCCACAATACAGGAGAAATTCTTAATGTGCGGAAACGTTAAAAAAAAAAAAATATATATACTGTTTATTTATTTTACTTCGATGGTCCTAGTTTTTCATTGTATGTTCCATTTGCATTTTTAGTTTTTTGCTTGAGTATAGTTTTTCACAGTATTTGCTGGTATATTGGCGTGTGCTAGCTGACATATGGCAAATAATTTAATTTACTGTTCTGTGTCTCGTAATGTTAATTACTTGGTATGCCTACTATTGTATAGAGTCCGGTTTGTCTAATTGAACAGACAGATATGCTGCTGGAGAGATTTTTGCGCCACTTCTTCTTCCCAGCTAAAGCACTAGGAAGTGGTGAAGGGCGGGCGTTTTGGGGAACTGTCTTATGTAATTTTGACGCTCTAAAAGTGCTGATTCTCAGCCTAATCTGAATAAATGACTTTTGATTTGATTTGATTACTTATTAGCCGTTGTCATTATTATCGTCGGTAGTATAAATATGACAAGCTGCAACACAGTGTGGCAAATTGAAAACGTTTATAACAAATATCGTCATAGCATGGCATGCAGATACCTACATAGAGAATCGCTCGATAAACAGAGCGCCATCCATCAATGTTAACTGAAAATTGCCTGTCAAACTGGTTACTTGACCTGCCGAGTTCATTTTATTCGATAAATCCGTCTACAAAATCTGTGTTATGCAACGAAACTGTTATTATTGTACAGACAACGTTTACACGTTGCCGTTTACAAGTCTTCGTCTGAGTTCTCGCTACTATCTATTTCAGGTTTCTTGTAAATCTCGCTAGCAGCCTTCATGATCTTATCTCTGTGTCTGTCTTCAGCCGTGTCCACCCAAAACTGAATTCCTTGTCGAAGAAGGCCACATACTACTTAAGCATTGCTGCATATAGCAAGTGTAGTTCGCAACGCCTGTGGACTTGTGGGAGATAGCACATCCTGTGATTATTGGTGGAAAAACTCAATAACACTTTGCCCGGCCTGGGAATCGAACCCAGGACATTCATGCTCAGCAGTAACGCTTGCGACCACTAGACCAACGAGGCAGTCAGGTCGAGGTTTCAAAGAAATGATGGATGAAAGAGCTTGAGTAAAGAGAATGAGTTGATTTTCAAATTGATACAGTCCTCGAACCCTTATAGTTTCCCCATGTCCGTCTGCCTGTCTGTCTGTCTGTCCGCGGCTTAGCTCAGAGACTCTTAGTACTAGAAAGCTGTAATTTGGTATGGGTAAACATATTAATTACGCCGATAAAATAAAATAAAATAAAATCTAAAACGAAACTCATGAATTTTAAACAACTCTATGTATACTGTATCAGCATACTTATGAATGAATGAATGAAATGCACCGACCCCAGCGTGGTTTAACCAGACTCGATTACTCGAATGAACCCAAAGATTCACACTAGCCCCTGGAGCCTCATGTTTCATGGGACTACAGTGGCCATTGTATATCAAGGAGTAGACCGGGGGGCACGATAATGGTAGGGAAGACGTGCCCATAGGATATGGAAGGATTATTATAGCCTACCGGATATGCATCCTTAAGCAAGCAATGGAATAGTGGAGAGACGGGTAATATTTATCGGGAGGGCATCTTTTAATGACGTCGTCG
Organism: Dryobota labecula; assembly: GCA_947523025.1. Taxonomy (NCBI): domain Eukaryota; kingdom Metazoa; phylum Arthropoda; class Insecta; order Lepidoptera; family Noctuidae; genus Dryobota; species Dryobota labecula. The sequence continues at coordinate 11,331,923 of OX383292.1, forward strand.
CCTGGTTGGCTCGAGTCCAGCTGCCTTTCTTCACTGCTATGCTGTGTTGCTGTTTCCATTATCTTCGTCTGAAGTCTCGCTACTATCCGTTTCAGGTTTCTTGTAAATCTCGCTAACAACCTTTCTAATCTTATCTCAATCTTCAACAATGCCTGTGAATATGTGCGAGATAGCACATCCTGTGGTTTTTGATGAGTTTGGTTACGGTTTTTCCGTCTAAGATTGCATAATTTTCATGTCTTGGTTTATTCTTAGCATGGTTAATCAAGTCTCTCATGATATCTCTCTCATATCTTCTATGTCTTGACCTGTTAGCTTTATTGAGTGCCGATACTTCCGCCTTCGTAACTGCCTGTTGGAGGGATGCAAGAGCTAATTGACGGTTCCTGGAGTGAATCGGCTTAAAAAAAGCAAGGTTGCTTGGGCAGCCGCTTTTGTACTCCAATTATGGAACTGCATGGTATTTCGATGTTTTCATCCGTTGAATTGATTCCTATATTTCCTAGTTTTTTCGTTATTAACTGCGATCTTGGTATTTTTGGGAGATTTGCTATTGAGAGCGACATAATATAGTTTATGATTGAAATCCTTGGCCTCAGTTGTTGTCTACTTCTCAACTTGTGGTTGCCTTTGTGCCTTGTGTTTGGTGCTTCCATTTTTGTTTAAGATTCGACTTGTTCTTAGCTGCCCCCTGATAATTTTGTGTTCGGATGTGCCCTTATCGGCCCATTCTCCTTTAATAAAGTGGAAGAGTTTTTCTGTTGCATGTGGCGTAATGGTCCAATTTGGATTCCTGAGTGTACTTTGACCATGTTATCCGGCATGATGATCTCATTTTTGTCGCTGTTGGCTATATTTCTGTTGTAGTCGGAATAACCAGATGTAGATTTTGGTGAATCAGCCCTTTGTGTTGGAAAATTTGTGTATCTTGTCGACCAATATGTGCGTAAAAGTCACCTAGCATTCCTAGCGTCAGGTCCTTGGTTTTTGTCTAATCAAGTTTAATACACCTGTGAGAGATCTGGTTGCTTTAGAGGTACAACTGTTGATTATAGGAGCAGGCTTATCACTTCTCATACCAACTTTAAGAGTAGTTGACATCGCTTCGGTATCTTTTTCCTATTTTTATTTCAATTTGGGCATCCTTTGTGATTAGAATTGCTAGTCGCCGGTGTGCTTTACCTGTAATGCCCGATAGGTTGATTTGTACGTTCCTAAGTTCACCCCTGTTTTTGTAGGCAGGTTACATGTACACGAACGCCCCAACGTGACAATTCAGCATCTGTTTTTATCTTTTTGCCGTTCCAAGTTGCAACGATGACCACATCTGTCCACCGCTCCTTCTTGCGACGACCAATAAAAACAAAAACTTTTGTTTAAACAAATCTATCAGGCTCCGCTACAACGATCACAGATGTCCGACTACCTCGGCCGGTCCCTTTACGGTCTTTTTCCCTCATTTACAAAAACAATGGGGCCCAGCAAACTCCGATGTTGCGATGCTAATACTCGATGAGCGCAGGCAAGCTTGACTTAAGCGGCCGAGAGCTCCAAGCAAGAATATTCCTTAAAGTGGTCCGATGTTCGAGACCGCGATAGTACTCAATTGCGTCAGAAAGCATCTGCCTTCCAGTTATTGTCTTCTGCGACACAAAAAATTCACAAAAAATGTACTTAATAAAAACGTTGGGTTTACCCTTATATGAGCGAGGCTACCTGCCAAAGAAGCGACCGTTTTGTGAAGCTTATGTTGAGTTGCACGAAACCAACACTAGTTCAACGGAAACTCCAAATCCATGCCATCCCTTACATTTTGTATCAAAAAGAAAGTGACAGCATCAACTCAAAGTCCCCGCTAAACCAATGGTGGTTTCGTGAAACTCACCTTTAATAAATAAACGGTTTGTTATAATTTTAAAGGCAAGAAGTGGTAGTATGGTAGTCAAACTAAGAAGTTTTAGGGGAATAAAAATTGTACGAAATCTAAAGCGATAACGTTATTTTTGTTAGAATAATAAAGTATGTTAGTTTATCTTGCTATATTATATCAACATAACTTAACATAACGCCCTAGCTCCCCGAAGGGCCGGGCAGAGGCGCACCCATACACAACCACAGTTCGCCAGTCATGTCCAAGTCCCATGCAACAGTGGGCAAGCCCACCGCCATTGCCACCAACCGGGCACAAATCCAGACCCCGGGTAGCCACCGAGAAATTACAGACAGAAAACCCAACAACATCCCGCCCGACCCGGGAATCGAACCCAGGACCCCACGCTCAGCAGCAGCGCACCATTAGACCAACGAGGCATCAAAATACGAACATCATCATCTTACAACAAAAGCTCAAAAACTTGAAGTGAGCGCGCGGCGCGCGTACCTCACAACAATGACATAATTACAAAAATAATACCGATCAAGTTAGGTAGACTGGTAGAAAATGCCCCAGGCATCAAGTCCTATATGTCCTGTAGTATGTTTCACGTGTGCATAAAGTATTTACAAATAAAATATATAAAACAGATCCCTAAAAGACAAGGAAAGATCAAACCAGATAAGTCTGCTCGGGGGCGAAGCTATTTCGCTCGGGGCTGCACCAGTCGCCCACCTGATATCAGGAACGCACTTAGGCTAAGTCCACAGCCACACTTTTGCACTGATTTAATACGATTTACAGTAACTTCCACCTCATAACAAAAGAACTACTTTTCAATTTCGATGCCCGGCCGCCGGTAACATGTGCTGTGCACGTTTTACAGATTGTATAGCAAAGGCGGAGCAGTCGGAGTTACGTCCGTTCCCGTCGACGTCCAGTCTACCAATCTGTATACTGTATCAGCATACTTATAAGAAAAATTCTAAACAAGTCCATTCACACACAAATACACTTCACTAAAATACATCAAGCACATAATCGTAGCAGTCGTAGGAAGGATCACATTTTACTACCACGAGTGCGAACAGTCAACGGTGAGAGAACAATTATTTTTGCGGGAATGCAGCAATATAATAAGCTACCTAACGAGGTAAAGAATGCGAACTCGTTTAATATTTTCAAAACTAAATTAAAAAATCACATACAAAATGAACAAACATTATTGACGTAAAAAACTAGCCCTACTGCTGCTTTGCTTTATTGTGGCACTGGGTGCGCATTCCTTATCTGTTATGAATATTTGCGATCACGGTAATTGTATATTTTGCGGGTGGATTGAAAAGTTTTGTGTTTGGTCAATGTTGTTTGCGTGTGAAATGAAATGTTGCGTATTAAATTGGTGATTACTTATGAAGAAAAACATTGTATGTCAAAGTTAATACTATATTTTAAGTTCAAAATGTTCTCAAGTAAGTGAAATCCTTGTAATTTCTTATTGAGAAATAAATTTCTTTAACCATACCATAAATCTTGAAATATATTTATTTTAGGATATCCCCTACACGTAAAGTGAGGATGATATTTTTTTTTTCTCGTCTGTCCCATAGTGTGGGCTATCGTTGGATAGACCGTTAAAAAATATTGCGGGTTTGTTAAAACCATTTTCCGATACAAGGATCCGTTTGCGTAATATTAAGCTTTAAAGTGCTAATTTTTGTTAGAGTCAAGTTTCCCCCCTGCAAACTAAATGGTTGAATTTGTATACGTGGAAAAATTGGCTTATTCCACAAATCCCCCCCGAAAATCCTCCTTAGGAGCAAAAGTGGAATTTATAAAAACAGTCTAGAATTCACTTCTGATAATCCCGCTTAGGGGGGAAAACTAGAATTGAAAAAAATAAAAATTAAACTTATTCCAAGACCCCAAGAAAGTGATTTTTTTTACATTAGGGTTCAGTTTTTCCCACTGAGGAGGATTCTCTTAGGGGGGATTAGTGGAATAAGTCGGATTATCAGGGGTGAATCCTAGACTGTTTTTTATAGATTCCACTTTTCCTCCTAAGGGGGATTTTCAGGGGGGATTTGTGGAATAAGCCAAAAAATTCACAGCAGTAGTTTAAATAACGAAGTTAAAAGGGAAACTATCTCAGCTAAGTAGGCTTTATAAGTTACCGAGTAATAGTCGACCAACTTACATTTACAGTTGAAAAAACATGTTCTCCCATACATTCCTTATGGAAGAACATGTTTTTCAACTACAATGTTAAGTTTGTTCTTTAGATAAATTCATTCCAACTACAGAACCCTTCAATGTGCGTGTTCCGACACTCACTGGGCCAGCTTTTTATCACAGTGAAACAAAAAATAACTTACGAAGCGAAATTCGAACGTATAAGTAAGTACATTTGTAGCGAAGTGCAAACACATTCAAAGCAGGAATTCAATTAAACATGGGCTGAATACACTCGCTTTAAAAGAACTCAGCGAGGGTTGCCACAGGGAACAGTGCTCGTTTCAATAAAACACATACAGAATAGAACAAAAATACAATTAAAATGAGCACGAACCACTTCGGGAAACTCATTAATATAATTAAGCTGTTACGTGCTCCAGCACTGCTCCGGCGCCACGGGGAATAAAAGTAACAAAAGAAAAGGTAATTTGTAATATTCTAAGTTATAAAGATTGGAGCCTTATATTACGAGAGTAATAAAAACGTGAAGTTGATGACGTAGCGATTAGAGAGCACCTGCTGAGGGATGAGCTTCAACCCTAAGCTTGCAATGATTACCCGAGTCTAATTACTTTTACCCGGTGCGCCAGATCTTAGTAAACAAGTATAACGAGATAATTATAATGTTACTGTTATAGGCCTTAGCAATGTGGTATAAATTATCTATACAAATATATAAAATTTAAGTGTCTGTTTGTAATGTCAAAGTAACAGCTTTTTACCAAATGCATATGAAAGTATATACGGTACTTATATTTTTTGTCTGTCTCTCTGTTTGTTCCGGCTAATCTCCAAATCGGCTGGACTGACTTTGACGGATCACTGGCAGATAGCTGATGTTATAAGAAGTAACGTAGGCTACTTTTATTTTAGAAAAAGAAACGCGGGTCAACCCGCGAGCAGCAGCTAGTCGGCAATAAATAAATAAGACGATGTAATTAAATTTAATGTTTGAGGAGCTCGTGGCTAAGTAATAACAGCCGCACGGGTCGATCCGTCAGGTTAAGCTACGCTTGCCGGGGTTGGTCCGTGGATGGGTGACCATCTTTACATACCGAGACTCCTCCGTGCCTCTGAAAGCACGTCAAGCCGTTGGTCCCGGCTGTCATTCGTGGATTTTTGACAGTCGTTACGGGTCGTCAGAAGCCCAAAGTCTGACAGCCAGTCTTACCAAGGGGTATCGTGTTACCCAGTTACAGGGTTGTGGAAGTCAGATAGGCAGTCGCTCCATGTAAAATACTGGTATTCAGCTGCATCCGTTTAGACTGGAAGCCGACCCCAGCATAGTTGGGAAAAGGCTAGACAGATTGATTGATGTAATTTAATGTTCCTATATCTAGCTAAAGTTCACGCTTTAGAAGGCAGTGCATTACAAGTAAACTGCCATAAGAGGAATCATGACACACCTATCATAACTATTGAGCTAGTGATGTGTGTGGCCCAGCCACTGAGCGTTTAATTTATTTAAAGCGTTTATGAGATAGGCAGCGAGCCGTGCACTATCCAGCCCGAGTTATGCAAATAGAACCTGTCGCCGCCTGCGTCGCCTCACTCGCCCCCACAACTTGACTCATCTTTCTACTAAAATATTCAATGTCAACCATCTTCTATAATCTTACAGTTATTCAAAACAAAATGAGCCGAATAGCTCTGTGAGCGCTAAACATAATCGCCGGCGGCAACACGTCCCGATTCCTAGATAGATAGATAAAAAAAAGATACGATAGATAGATTCAAAAGGGATGTGGAAGACAACACAATGTAAAAGTAAATTATGATTAAAATATGAATGAGCAAGGTACAATTTTGACCTATGGCTATGTTCTACTTTGATTGTAACAATAGCGTTATCCTTCTAAAATTCAGGCGCGAATAATTTTAGTAAATGTCAGAACCATTCAAAGCAATGTTTAAAATGAATACAGCAAAGCTGCGAAGTATCGTATATCCTGAATTATTTTGAACCAGGGTTCGAAAAAATCCGATTTTTATAATAAATATTAAAGATCCGATTTTTTTATATATATCGGACATATATCCAGGACAAGAAAAAGAAGCGAATTTCATTCTGTAAGGGGATTAAACACTTAAAAATGTGAAAGAAATATGTAAAATAATATAAGTGTCAAATTACCATGTTTTTTATTTAAAAAAACAAACAAAACAGTTAGTGTTTATTTGAGAAAAAAAAAAAAACATCACTTAAAAAAACAAGTACCCATTATTATAATAATCTTCATTTGTTTGTGAGATAAATCAACTAATTTTAATAGTCATTATTTTGTAATCATAAAAAAGTAAAAAGTAAATTATTCTGAATTGTAGTTTTTTGCTACGTGTTGCCAGGGTAAACATTAATTTCCAAAAATTTTAGTTCAGAAGACAGGAAAAAAATCAATTGATATATATCGTGATATATATAATATTATCATGATATACTCGTATATCCGCTGATATATATCGGCGAACCCTGTTATGAACTCTAGAATATTTTCAGATCATTTTTCGTCTGAAACACGCGTCCCAGCGATAAGCTTATTTGATAAAAAATCTGAAAATTCTTTGATACTAATTATTATTTATTTATTCAAAGATACGAGAGTTAAGTCATAATTAAGTTTCTAACTAAGAAATAATTTATATTTTCTCGATTTTTGTGTAAACATCGTTCAAGATCATAGCCGCAGCAATGACTTGCATAAAAGCATAATTATTATGTTTAATTTTTTAAACAAAATTTTAACAACAACTCTTTGTTGGAATGCACAGAACCCTAAAGATCCGTCGTGTCAAATGAAATGGAGAGACACTGAGACAGCTCCGCTCCTCCCATCAAAATCAAAATCAAAAGTCAGATATTCGAATTAGGCTGACAATCAGCACTTTTCAAACGTCAAAATTACTTAAAAGACAGTCCCCCAAAACGCCCATCATGCGTACTATCTAGTATGGAACATGATTGAGCGTTTCACAACTCTAGTCAGTTTGACAAGAAAGCTCACCTGTCCGACTGCATTACGTGAAATTGTAAATGGCCGCGATCAAGCAACGAGACAAGACGTGTTTATATGCCGCACTGGCGCCTGCAAACACTTTCTGATGTACTTAATGATAGCAGAACAGGTGAAGGATTAATGTTGAAAGCATGATTTCTAGTTGAAATAGGCCAATCATTGATTTCTTATCGCTTGAATAGGCAAAGTTATAAGGCGTAACGTAAATCTTATGACATACAGAGTGACATTGCTGAGGTCGCGATCTAAAAAGGGATGGGCCATAAAATCATAAATCAGCCAGCACGGTGTCCAAACCGTCCGTGTCCCCATTAATGGTATGCATATTATATTTCACATAAAATGGCGAAAAAAAGGTTCCATTTTCTTTTAAATACTGATTTTTTAATTATTATTTCTAAAAGCAGCACTTTTACTTTCGCCATTTTATGTAAATTACCATTAATGGGGACACGGGCGGTAGGGACAGTGGGAATACAGTTACCGCCAGCACGACGTAACGTTTTCAGTGTAAAATGCGACCGATCGAATTATACGGATTTGGATCAAGTTCAGGGGCTTTACTTCCGAAAACAATTCGAGTTTGATTTTGTTTCCGATTCGAACTCGATTCGATCAGAACTTGATTTAAAACCTTACTCCCGAACTAATTCGAATCATAAACCAAGATCGACATAGGTTCGAGTATTATCAGCGTCGTTTTATGCGTATCGGATGCGAATGACGTCATCGTCAAGTGCTCTACGTCGTGTAACTTGGCGTTTAGTTTTGATCCAACAACTCGATATCTATCTGTCAGATGGCGTGCGGAGTACGAACTTTCCGATCCTAACTAATCTTTCGATCGAAGTTAGTTTCGCTTGGAACCACCGCACGATCGCGCGCTAGTGTCGGATTCAAGAGTATGGATCGGCATTTAATTTGAATCCAATTCGATTGATTCAGAACTCGATGTTGTCCGGAGTAAGGGGGCCTTACTCCGGACAACATCGAGGTTATTATGCGAGCGTTGCAATCCATTTCAGCTACACAAGGTGGCAATAATATATTTTTCAGCACGTTGAAAATTCAGTGTGCATGACGTGCGCTGGAAAAAACGTGAACAAATATTTGAAGCTTTACGAATAGAAATTGTAGCATTAACAGCTTAGCGTCAATCATGAGGATGATCAAGTATGGAACATGTTCAATGGAGTGACATCAGTTTGACCTGACACGGCGTGAGAATAACGAGCTACACTGAATAAATTTCACGAACATCGCTGTATAATACATTATTATTATGGAAATATGCGGTGAACTCGCTCCGAAGGAGACATGTTCCACAAATGTGTTTTGGCTTCCCCTTGAGGCTGAGCGGTGACACGGGGCGACCTCCACTGTCCAACGAATAAGTATTTTATACACAAACAACAAGATTACGTTGGTACATAAAGAAATTTTCTTTGCAAATATCTGAGTCACGTTTCCAGCAAAAATGGAGACTAGGCGCAATCATAAAATCAATCATTCTCAAAATCGCTACTTGCCGCCCTTTCCTTTTCCCCACTAACCTCCTGTATAAATCTTGTGAAGTACTAACAGTTCGACAGTTATTTATAATGAGCACTGTACTAAAACAACATGCAACACTTCCATACAGCACTGAATTTACTAAAAAGAGACGGAAAGATATAGTTTGCCCTCAAAAAAGTACAAAACATGCTTTCACAGCCAAATTTTATATGTACCTCGGACCGCTACTCTATAACAGGCTAAATGAAAAGGGAAACATCTACTCCTTAAATCATAGTAATTGCAAGAAAATCCTTAAGGAAACTCTTCAAACTATGTCCTATGAAGATACAGAGAAATTATTACTAGTGCTAAAGTAAATATTGTTTGTATTATTGTTATTTTGTTTTTTAATTAGTTAGCTAAGTTAAGATTCTATAATTTTATACACCTTTTTACATATGTACCAATGATATTAATATGATGTGATTATTTAATCAATTAATGTTACCTCCAATCGCCTGAAACACAGGATTACCTAGTTCAGGCACAAATAATGAGTGAACTTGAGATAGATATAAGAAAAACTGTATTTAACTTTATACCTTATATTTTTGAATAAATTTTATTATTATTATTATTATAACGGAATATTTTATTTAGAAATATTAAATAATCAACCAATTATGTAAGTACCTATTCCTCGTAATAACATCCCGTCTGGCTAAAATATTCATACATGCTAATTAATTATCATGCAGCGTTTTTATGAAATGTTTGTTTTGTTTAGCATTTATTATTAGGTAGTTTAATAAGAGTATATTAAATACACTCATTGCAATACAAAATATTTAAGGGAATAATAATACAATATTATCAAAAGAAAAAAAAAATATTGACCTACACATATTATATTCAGAGATTAAATAAATGATATTATATTTAATAAATGATATTATTATCATTATATTATATAATGACTATATAATAATTTTGTTTAAAAAAAAACCTAGATAGGTAATAATTTAAATCATTAAAGCGCTCTTCCGCTCTCCAAATTATTACCATATACCTATCGCATTTATTAATTTTTCTGTCATTACTTCACTTTTCATTATTTTTACCAATGGGTAAGTAATTTTTATTCTAGGTACATCGTCTACATCTATAATTATTAATTAATGTATACAAACTATTGTTAACATTTTAAAAGAGTAAGTATGGAGTTTCTTGCCCATTCTTCTCCATACATAACTACCTTTTGGAAGGGGCAACTAGAATCAATCAACTATTTATGTAATTTTTGACGTTCAGAAGTGCATTTTACGTGCCTATTTGAAATAAATGATTTGACTTTGACTTTGATTAAAAATTTTGCTGTGCCCGACAAGGTCCATAATTCTGTATATTTATTCATACTAATCACCTTATGTGCACATTATGGATTGCAATAAAGATGAATTTAATTTAATTGAATACCTATCAAACTACTATGTAAGTATGATGTTAACAATACAACGTAACAGCTGGAACAGTGTCGGATACCTTTTTTTTTTTTATGGGTGTGCAATTTTCAAATAACTTCTCCCGCTCTGGGCGGAGCGGGATGGCGTGTCAGACTTTTACTGACAAAACCCACCCGTGTTCCTTCAGTTGCCTGTGTTGGCACACAGGCAACTGAAGGAACACGGTATCCCTTTCGGACAAACCAGCAACCTTGGCAAGAGTTCAACTACCTACAAAAAAAGTGAAGTACTATCGCATGCAATGTAGATCACGAATCACAGCACAAAATAGCCCTGGCACAGCCTTGAAACTTAACTAGCACCGATTAGGATTTGCATACAGGCAATTACTGATACTATCCTCATAATTCCCTGTTCCGGCGTCCATTAGCCGAATGATAGCGGATGTATTCAGTGCGGAACCCTAGCAATGAGTAATGAGCACTTAGCTTAATATATGCTATGTTAATTCAGCTCGAGTCGTATGCAGCCCTCTCCTATCAATAATTATATTCCGAAAATAATGTGATGAAACACAAAGCCCGCTAAGGTCATGCCTGCTGAACATTTGTTACAGTTCACGATATCAATCATGTTTTATTGCCAGCCCATTCCCTTTTAAGTACAGACAGTATATATTTTAATGTACTAGGTAGGTAACTATCCAACCACATGTAAAATAAGATGAATAATAATGATAGGTTATTTAAATTGTAAAGTGCAAATCAAATTGAAGTCTCTGTTTACGATATCATGTCTAACTAACGATATCTTGTTTAACTCTCATAACTTTTTATTTTTAGTTGTATGTATGTATATATGTATTTATTCTTATATCTTCGCTATAAATATCTTCTAAATTGTTTTTCTGTTATTGCACCTACTGTGTATTATCTCTGCATCACCTTAAGGCGCCATCTCCACGGGCGAGAAAATCGCGGCGATAGTCTCGCTGTGCCATCAAATTCAATAGAAACTCTATGAATCAATCTCCACACAGCGCTATCATCGCGGCGATTATTTGAAGGCACAGCGTGAATATCGCCGAGATTCTCTCGTCCGTGGAGATGGCGCCTAAGGTAGACTGGTAGAAAATGCCCGAGGCATTAAGTCCGCCTTTGTACAGTTTTTACTTGTGCATAAAGTTTTAATAAATAAATAAATAAAGTATCAGGATGACTGGCCAGACATTTAGGTAAAATAGATTAGCTTTTTGCGAAGACTAGACTAAACACAAAAACCATTACAAAGAACTAAGAATTTAAATATAAAAATAGCAATGATGAAGCTTTTGATATCTCCAAATACATATAAAGGTTAGAAATGTGTGATAATGATAATGAACTTGTCCCTGACGCATGGGAAGTACAATACGTTTTATTGTACACACATTATATACAAGAATAAAGGACATGTTTATGAAGTTCCTCAAGTAGCACAAAGGGCTGTCTTATCGCTAAGAGCGAGCTGTACCAGACAACCTTTTGGTTAGACATAATGTTTTGTTGTGAAAGTCTCCTACTGAGATTTTACTATCGTTAACACAAACGATAGAACAAATTCCCACCCTGCCACACCCCTTCGCACTGAAACTCCTATAACTCACAGTAATCGCGTTCAGGAACATTTATTAAACAGGCAATAATAAGCATTGAACAAATCGCACCTAAATCTACCTACAAGCTGGCCGATTGATTTATACAAACCAGATGCTACAGGCGCAGTTACGACGCAGTAAATAACTACACTATCTGTCAAATAATATGTTACTGTCTTGCTATTATGCTACGTGTTCATGAATTTGGCTATTGGTGGTGGAGTATGTTGAACTTGTACAAAGGTCCAATTTTGAACATGGAATGATCTTAAATTGAAACAGAGTTGCAATTATCAACTATTATCAGCTAATCTCTCGCTTAGTGACATAATTGGATGATACCTGAATTATTTTAAGCGCGCATAATGAAGATACTTGAGTAGGGGAAGACAAAGAAACGATGGATGATATGTGCTTGAAAAGGTATGACTACTGAGATGTCGACTAATAGTGAAGTCATCATCATCATCATCATCATCATTTCAGCCGAAAGACGTCCACTGCTGGACATGAGCCTCCCACAATTGGGGGGGTTTGCCATAATCGCCACGTTTGGCAGGCGGGTTGGCGATCGCAGTATGGTGTTAAAAATGCAAAGAGAACCCTGCTGCCCATTCTCTAGAGAAGTCCTAAGTCGCCTTTTACGACACCCACGGGAGGAAATGGAGTAGTGCTATTCTTTACGTCCGGCACTACACGGTACAATAATAGAGAAGTATTGAAGAAAAATACATGTTGCGTCGACCCCAAATGACGTTTAGTGCAGGAGAATGATGATAATGAAGATACTTCGACATAATTACTACACCCACAGAAAGACTATCGACCGGCTCCTAAGTATACTGAGTCAACTAACCGGCAATTGTACTTTTTAGGATATTACAAACAATTAAATCATTTGCTATCCACCTGTGTTAAAAACGTTCATATTATTAGAAGTACAGTTGACTCAGTATACTTAGGAGCCGTCGCTATGTAATGGCATTATTTTTTTGTTTTACAGTGGTAACGATAATCTCAAATTAAAGCATTAGGTACTGTTTCACAAATGTATCACACTTTTCACGTCCGTCAAACTATTGTTCAACATGTCATAATGTTTATCGGAAATCTGTTCCGATTTAAATGGCGCCCGGTTTATAGACCGTCGTTTGATTAATTTCAAACAAAAAGCTTTTATACCTTCAGTCTGATGGACGTAGCCTTCGTCAATATTTATAAGTGAGTCTATTAATCTACAGAGTCAATTACTGTGATATGGTCCCTTCAACGTTTTCAATGTCTTTTTAGTTTTAAGGGGGTAGCGCTAAGGTAGCCCGCGAAATCAAACTTTCTTACGATTTTTGCAATTTGTTAATTAAAGAATGACTCGCGACCGCAAACAAAAATATATATATATATATATATATATATATTTACTGAATTATAATCATTAGAATCAGTAATACAACTCCTTAAGTTAGTATAATCCTCAAATGTCAAGATTTAATATCCTATTGAATAGTCATTCAATAGGATTATTTGTGAATGTTGTATTGACGATTTTCATAATTATAAAATTATAACTAATTCTACGACCTAGAAACTGCATAAAACGTAAGAAAATTTGAATTTCGCGGGCTATCTTGACTATCGGGCTATCTCCGTAATAAGAATAAGGAAAGAAAAAGAACACAATGGATATTTTCTTCTTCATAAAAAAGTTACTTTACCTACTTAAGAGGGTTGTCACCGATCCACTAGCGCCACTCCTTTAAAAACATTATCTCGTGACTGAGAAGGAATTATGAAAAACAAGTCAACTATACACAACTATATCGGTAAGTGTGTCTAGAATTTTCTAATACCTTTTATAAAGTTACCATATTGAAGACACGAAGCAACAAAATACGATCTAGAGGAATGTGGCCGTTTTTATTTAGATCAAATTTTGTGCTTATTCCACAAATCCCCCCTGAAAATCCCCTTAGGAGGAAAAGTGGAATCTGAAAACAGTCTAGATTTCACCCCTGATAATCCCGCTAAGGGGAGAAAACTAGAATTGAAAAAACAAAAAATTACTTATTCCAAGATCCCTGAAAGTGATTTTTTTACATTAGAGTTCAGTTTTTTCCACTGAGGGGGTTTCTCTCAGGGGGGATTAGTGGAATAAGCCGAATTTTGTTGCTTCATGTCTCAATATGAAACTTTATAAAAGGTATTAGAAAATTCTAGACACACTTACCGTATAGTTGATTGAGTCGTTATTCATAGTTCCTTCTCAGTCACGAGACAATATCGACGCTTGAAAGGCAATATTGACCAAACGACATGTTGGCACCTTTACACTAGAGCATCTTAAAGTATTTTTATTTTCAAGACAACTTTAAAATGGCGTATTTTTTATTGTTTAATGTATACTCTAGTAGAGTATACATTAAACAATTTTTGTGTATACTCTAGTAGAGTATACACAAAAAAGCATTTTAAAGGTTTTTTTATTGGTTTTATTTTATTTAAAATGCTCTAGTGTAAAGTTGTCAACATGTCGTTTGGTCAATTTTGCCTTTCAAGCGTCGATATGTTTTTAAAGGAGTGGCGCTAGTGGACCGGTGACAACGCTCTTAATCCATTCTGTTGAAAACGTTTGGAAGAATCTGCCAACGTATCATTTTATCCTTGACAAATAAACTGATACAGTGATAGGTTTTCTCTAGTCATCTCTAGTCAAGTTCAATAACCCCGACAAAATAAATGTTGGCATGGCATATCGTAAAAATATTTGATCTAAGCTAATAAGAATAAGGAAAGAAAAAGAACACAATGGATATTTTCTTCTTCATAAAATAGTTACTTTAAAGTACCTCTACCTACTTAATCCATTCTGTGGAAAACGTTTGCAAGAATCTGCCAACGTATATTTTATCCTTGACAAATAAACTGACGCAGTGATAGGTTTTCTCTAGTCAAGTTCAATAACCCCAACAAAATAAATGTTGGCATGGCATATCGTAAAAATATTTGATCTAAGCCTAGGCGTCTGGCATCCTACGTGATTTGTGTAAAAATGGGATAACATGGGGAATAGAGATAATGGTGCCGATTCCCTTGTTCACAAACTAAACTAAATTTAAGTTCAGTGCATCTTTTTCATTCTATTTCATTAAGAAAAGGACAGAAGAAAAATTTTAGTTTAGTCCTGTCAAATTAATCAGCGCCTGTCACTACTCCATACAAGTTTAGACATGGTTAAAAACTTGCCGAGTAAAATTACGTAATCTACGTCAAGCGCTGATTAATTGCACCAATATGGAATTGTGGAGCTTTAAACTGAACTAGACAGGGTGGTTGAACTGCAAGGTAACAGCACTTTATTTTACTAGTACACTAATGACTGTTTTTACTAACGTCACGGTAAATAAAAAATAGACAGTCATAAGGACAGCCGATAGAAGTGAAAACTCAAAACATTGGAATAACTGACAGTCTGGCACATCACGTGGCATGTCATAAGCATTTCGCGCATTTCGATGTCGCGAATTCATTAGTTTTTCCGCCGTATCCCAGTAGTTCCATTATGGGACTACTGGGATTTTTTTCTCCCAGTAGTTCCATGGAACTGGCATATAGGATGTGGCGTAAATAGTGGTCCGCCGTTAAGAGGTCGATACACCGTATATTCAGCTATCACATACCATAATGTGAACTATTTATCTTAGTCCTCCATTTTTTTTTTTTTTTTTAATCAGTTTGCTTTACTAATTTGGCTGTAATTTCTATACATGACATTAAAGTATTATAACATCTAATGTAATTTCTAGAAATTACAGCTAGTAAATGAGTTGTTTAAATTGTGGTATGTGATAGCTGAATATATGGTGTATCGACCCCTAAACGTTGGACCACTATTTACGCCACAACCTGTTTGCCAGTTCCATGGAACTACTGGGAGAAAAAAAAAGACGTGTGGCACTCGGGGACTGCCGCGGTAAAGCTATTGCATAGCATTATGTATCAACTTATGCAATTATAATTATTTATTTATTTTATTTATGCAGTATTTCTTTTTCTTTGATATTATTTTTTTTTTTTTTTTCGTTACGGAATTTCTGGATTCGGTCCCCGCGCTCAAGGCCCGCGATAGAAGCTATGCAATAGCTTAAAAACAAAATAAATAAGTGCTGAACGTCGTAAAAGTGTATAACTACGTAAACAAAGTCAAATACTATTCAAATATAAGCATAATAACAACTTTAAAATAGACGATAGTGTTGAACCTAAAGTAATTTTAAATAAAAAAAGAGTGACAAACTGTTTTGACAGCGAAAAAATTCCATGTACATGAGTCATTTCCAACCGTCTAGTCAAGTTTAAAAATTGTTCAACTGGAATGGTATCAACTATTTGGCAAGCTTTAATTAAGTCGTTGTAGCCTTGCGGTGCAACAGGGGAACTGAATGTACTCGTAATCGACTGGTCGAGAGTTCAAACCCCACTATCAACAATCACTTTTTGTGAAGATCATAATTTTATAAACTAATATTTATAAGAATAAAATACGCAGTACACAGAAAAAAGAACTGCCAGAAATTATTAGATCACTAGAGGGTACTGGTGTAGTAAAACCGTCGGAGTGGGGAGCGTGAGGTTTTTTCGTTACGGAATTTCTGGATTCGTTCCCCGCGCTCAAGGCCCGCGATAGAAGCTATGCAATAGCTTAAAATCTCAGTAGTCCCATTATGGAACTAGAGAATGGAACTACTGGGACACGGCGAGTATTTCCCCTTCCAAAAATCGCTCAACGCGGCTAAAGAAGTTTTTACTTCAATATCTAGTTAGGTAATGCCTAACGTAAGCAGATCCCTAAGCAATCACTCCCGTTTCACCATTCGTTTCTGAATAGGCAACTCGTAAGCTTCAAAATCTTATTTTTTCTAACTTGTCTGTGGTTGTTCAAGGTTTAGTTCGGTATCTGTCAATATTGTTAGAAATCTGTTGGCGAATCGGTGCGTAACTTTGGTCATCGCCTAGTGGTTCTGTTGAAATGTTTTTACGCATAGTGATGGTGAAAACACCTACGTTAAGAAAGTATCATTGCCAGAAAACCATTTTTATTGCTGCTTGCAGTAATGCAAACGACAAGCTTAATACTCTGTAAGAACGTGTGTTTTTAACGAAATGGCTACATGAAACTATGTAAATAAATTCAGATTATTATGTACACATAAAAACTTCACAAATAGAAGAACAATAAACGCTCCGTTTTATTGCGTTTCTAAATGCAAAATTTTTAAATGCCGTCCTTCTAATGTTGGATTCGTTCCGACTTAGATTCTAAATATATTTCTAATCGGATTTATCTATCTAAACAAATAAATAAAATTGAAGTGTCTGTTTGTAATGTCAAAATAACAGATTTTCACTAATATGAAAGTATATACGGTATTTATAACAAAAAAGCATTTTTTTAAATTTTTGTCTGTCTGTCTATCCGTCTATTTGTTCCCGGTTATCCGGCTAATTTCCGAAAAAGCTGGACCGATTTTGATAATGATGGGATTTTCACTGGCAAATAGCTGATGTTATGAGGAGTAACTTGGGATACTTTTATTTTGGAAAGAGCCACGCGGGCGAAGCCGCGGGCAGAAGCTAGTCTTGATACTAAACTTCGTAATCCTATGGAACCAATAAGTCACTACAATGTAGCTCACTATTATCTAATAGACCAGATTTGCATATTCGCGTCCAAGACATTGTTGTGCTACATTTGAGGGTAGATTGAAGGATATGCCAAGTTTGTTTAGACGGCAAGGATGACGTAAGCTTCGCACGCGAGCACAGCAACCCTTATTGTGTTGGAGTGAGGCATAATAAGCGAGCCCCACGTTGGGCGCCAAGAGGGCAAGGCTACGACCTCCAAACGGTTTCAAACTACTTGGAGCAATCGTGCAGTTATTTAATACTTATTTATAAGGCAACGAATTTACATTGTAACTAAATTCAAGTTAATGTTCTATTTTAGGAACGATTTATATACATACACTAGCTTTTGCCCGCGGCTCCGCCCGCGTGGATGTCGGTTATCGCGTAAAAAAGTAGCCTATGTACTTGTCAATATCCCAGGCTATATCTCTGCCAAATTTCATGACGATCGGTTCAGCGGTTTAGGCGTGAAAACGTAACATACAGACAGACAGACAGAGTTACTTTCACATTTATAATATTAGTATGGATTTAATTTAATTCGTTATTATCTATTATTTATTATTATGTAGGTGGCAATAGGCTCGCCCCCTATCACGTGGGACTAATAATAATTGGCGAAATATGGGTGCACCTACTAAGGATACACCTCTGCCTAACCCTTAGGGGAAATAAGGCGTGATGTTATGTTATTATTTAATTAATTCTCTTTCGAGAGCGTATCTCTTATGGCAGCGTACATATACTCCATGTGAAATAAGATTAGACATTTAAATAAACCTTTTTTACAGTCCGTTCAATCGATTTTGACTTCTATTCCGTAGGCATAAGGATGGCATTATAAGCAAAAAAATGGTTACTATACCAACTGTTTACTGCAGCTACCATTTGTCAGAAGTTAAAATCAGTTGAACGGACTATAAAACAGGTTTATTTAAATGTCCAATCTTATTTCAAACGGAGTATAGTACATAAAAATATAGTGCCAAAGAAGAAGTTAGAATCTGTTACAAAACCACAAAACTTGACCTTCAAAACATCTTTAATGTCACAGGCATAGTAAAAGAGTAGTTCTATGAACTCAATTATGCCACATAATACGACGTAGCTACCAGTTTTATTATAGCTGTTATGACTGCACTCAGCGAAGCATAGCACTTTCCTTATTTATTTATTTATATATGCTTTATTGTACATCAGATAACACATTACAAAAAAAAAAGGAAAACATAAACACTATAAAATATACAATGGGCGGCCTTATCGCATATTGCGATCTCTTCCAGGCAACCTTGGCATGGATAGTGAATTTGTGGACATAAAATGGGGTTGTCATTGGTGCAAATAAAAAGTATAACAGCACAATATCCTATAATAGATACATAGATATATGCTATATAATAGATACATAGATACATACATACTAACTATATAAGTAAAGAAAATAAATGAAGTGTAAGTATAGATTATCACAGCTATCAACGAGAACGTAATCACAACGACAAGTAATGTTCCTTCACAAGTCTTTTGAACACAGGCAACGATTGCGCGCGTTTTATTGGATCTGGCAATGCATTCCTCAAACGAGCGGCCTGGACCGTAAAGGATTTGTCAAGGAAAGTTTTGGAATGCATGGGCAATTTAAGCTTCAAGTTATCTGATGACCTTAAAAATTTCGTGTGGGAGGCGCAAATAAATCCTTAATTATGTTTATTTGAACGTAAGCTGCTTAAATCTGGTTATTGTCACTCCAATTCAGAATCATCGTGAGGTATTCAATACCAAATTAATATTAAAGAATCAAGTTTTTACTGTACTCCCTGGGGTCATTTAGGTAGACCATTTTTAGGGTTCCGTAGCCAAATGGCAAAAACGGAACCCTTATGAATTCGTCATGTCTGTCTGTCTGTCCGTCCTTATGTCACAGCCACTTTTTTTCGAAACTATAAGTACTATACTGTTGAAACTTGGTAAGTAGATGTATTCTGTGAACCGCATTAAGATTTTCACACAAAAATAGAAAAAAAAAACGATAAATTTTGGGGGTTCCCCATACTTAGAACTGACACTCAAAAAAAATTTTTTTTTCATCTATCCCATACGTGTGGGGTATCTATGGATAGGTATGATATTGAGGTTTCTACTATCATTTTTTTCTAAACTGAATAGTTTGCGCGAGAGACACTTCCAAAGTGGTAAAATGTCCCCCTCCCCCTGTAACTTCTAAAATAAGAGAATGCTAAAACTAAAACAAAATGATGTACATTACCATGTAAACTTCCACCGAAAATTGGTTTGAACGAGATCTAGTAAGTAGTTTTTTTTTAATACGTCATTCATCGTAAACCGCAATTTACCTTTCATTCAATCAACTCAAATATAAAGACAAAAAAAAACACTTAATTTCATAAACATAAACCTTATGCATAAACCGTGAACCATTATTTTCTAATAATAAATCTGTAATAGGTGCCTAAGTAAATAATTAGTTTTTTTTTTCTTTCTATATGTAGTGTTAAATATTTTACGGTGGTACGGAACCCTTCGTGTGCGAGTCCGACTCGCACTTGGCCGGTTTTTTACTGTTACAAGTATAAGCTAGAAGCTCTGACAACTCACATTGGTCGTTTGTCAAGGTCAAGACTGTGAAACTAACATATTGCGAGCTGAGCAACCCTAAGCTAACACAAATGTCTGGTTTTATTGCTACTTCAATCGATATGTAGGTAGGTGAGGTACTGTCCGTGCTTGGCTACGCTTGAACATTTTATAGCAGAGAAATGTTTGTAGGTGTGAGAGCTCCGATAATGTTTCATGACACAGTGTAAGTACGTCAAAGAATTTATACTTCTGAGCCAAAAGTGAGATTATAGGTAACTAACCTGCTGCCAAACGTGATAAGGGAAGCGGTTAGCGACGAGTGCTGATGCGATGGTATGCGCTGTGGGTAGAAGGATGCCGAAGGCCGCAGCAACTGGTGCTCCGACTGGCAGCAGCGCATATGCAGCGAAGACAGCCCACACCACGTGAGCAGCTCCTTCAGCTGCCGCACCGGTGCTCCAGGCAGGCAGCGTGGCAGCCAGAGCGACGCCACCACCAGCCAGTGCCAACCAGCACGCTCGTGGTAATCGCCTCTCCGGTGCTACACCGGCGCGACCGCACCACCACGCTAACCCGCTGCATAGTAGTGCGTGTGCAGTCAAAACGCCGACCTAAACAAAATAGCAATAATTAATAATGTGTGCAAAGGACACCACTTTTCATTGTCATAATTATAATAGTCCCACTATAGTTGGAAACCTCTCAGTATATGATGCAATAAGCTAGATTTTATACATATTGCACTTGCAGCCCAAGTAATTTGGCATCGGTCGCGACACAGTAACCTATTTTCTTCAGTTAACGTCTTTGAATTGCACTGCGTGACTTTCATTCTACATTTACCTCAAACTCATACATGTAACAACCTTGAAAGTGTAATTTTATAGTTCAAGGTTATATTTTTGTAAACGCTACAGAAATATACTGTTTTTGGTTTGATAGTCAATGAAAAATAACTGGACTAAATATGCTACCTTGGGGCACTCCCAATCTTTTTTTATCTGAGACGGGTTTCGAGTATTTGCCTATTTGGCTAAAAATTTACGATAAAAAATGTTTAAATAGGTATCTTATCTAGGTTTATATATAGGAGGTTAACTTTGCCTTAAAGATAAAGTTTTTATGGTCGACTCATTCGAAAGCTTCACTCAAATCTGAGCTTGGTTATGATTATGACTAACAAAGTTGTGTTTGAGTGGTATGTTACCTGTGGTGCCCTCCGCCAGCCGCGAGTGGCATCAACAGCGGCGAGCGCGGCAGCAAGCAGCGCCCACAGAGCCAGCGCCGAGCCGACGGAGGTTCGCTGCAGCTTGCACGCATAGCGCGCGTACAGCTCCTCCAGCTCGGCTGACTCAAACCGCCGCCGCGCCACCAGCCGGGACAGCGGCCCGCGCGCCGACATCGCCTTCACCGCATGGTCCATGCCGCACTCGCTGCCTCACCTCGCCGCCGCGCGTAACACCCCCCTCCTCCTCATCTAGAACATACAATATAGATTTTAGTAATGTTTATATTTCCTACTAGCTGTGGCCCGCGGCTTCGCCCGCATGGCTTTTTCTAAAATAAAAGTCCCTAAGTTACTCCTTATAACATCATCTATCTGCCAGTGACAGTTCTGTCAAAATCGGTCTAGTCATTTCAGACATTAGCCGGAACAAACAGACAGACAGACAAACACGAATTAATTTTAAAAATTGTTTGTACCGTATATTATTTCATATACATTTAGTAAAAAATTGTTATTTTAACATTTCAAACAGAAACAACAAACCAAAAAAAATACAACCGAATTGAGAACCGCCTCTATTTTGTGAAGTCGGTTAAAAATGCGAAGTAATGCGTAAAAATGTTCAACAATTTTATAATGTGGTTCCAAGAATGCCAAATTAAAGCTCCTACAAACAGGCGCAACACGCGACGCGACACAAAGGCACCGCGTGTCGCGCGACGAGCTGTGAGAGCTGGAGCCTTTACCCTATAGCTAAATTTAATGACGATAAGATGCCTTACGTAGGGAAAAACACCATAATGTTTCTTTATAACCGCCAACGGCCAAACATAGCTTTACTTTTATTCTACGAGAGAACATAGTTATAAATTCAGTACACCTACATCTTATTATCTTATACATTCTTTGAGGTGTGGGAGTCATAAATGGTTGACTTAGTAAGAAATATTATTTTCTATCAATAAAACGATCGTATCACTTCTCATAAATCTTAAATTCTCAAATGAGAAAATAGTGGCTTTAACGGAAATCGAAATTATAACATCATATTATAAGTTCTAAGATATATTTATTTAAATTCCTTTGCGTTTACCAGTAATAAAAATGTCAGTGATTAGAACATTTACGTAGGCGGATTCTTTACCGGCTTGGTATACTACTGAACCGTTAATTTACGGTATTATGTTATATTTTAAGAATATTGGTAATACTTAAGGAGAAGGAAAGTTTCAAGTTTTACTGAATTTGAAGTCAGAAATACCGTACTTTTAGTGGGAGTAATGCGCCGATGGATGCAGAGATAGTAACTCGGGCCGAGGCGGAACATCACGTGAAGCTTTTAAAGTACGATCGAGTGGAGTTTTCGAGACAGCTCCTAAGTGTTCTTGGCTTTTAAAGCAAAGTGAAGTATCAAAAGTCCTGGTCGTCACTTAATCTATTAGAGTTAAACCACAGTAATAAAACAACAAACATTATGTTCAGATGTCGCATTAAAAGATATATTTTATTTACGAACAATTCGAAATAAACCGAATGAAATGGATCGTTATTGGTGGTTCATGTAATACAAAATTGTATTGAGCTTCCTCTATATCACTAACTTCTTCGGAGAGTCTAACAAGAAAACTAAGTTAACTGACTGATGAAAACAATCATCTCGCAATCGTAACTTAAACGTAAGTTTCTGGCTGTACAGTAGTAGTTAATATTATTGATTATACATACGAATGCGCAGAACGTTGCCTTTACTTAGTACCTCGAAACAAGGCGACAGTAAACAAGTCAATTATAGCTCGGCTTTGATCAACTCCGACGACTTGGATTAACCAAGATTCTACCCGAACATATCAATTGTATATCTAAGCAAATGGCCTTGAGTAACACGATTAGGATCGAATAGTTATAATATTAAGCGGGACGAGGCGTTTAAAACGGACAAAAGGGCAAATTCTCTTATGTTCAAAGGGTAAACGAGTCCCGTTCAGCGCCAGACTACCAATGGAAAGGTTTAAAAGGTGCTCCATAGCCTGCGGTTACGCCACAGGGACACCGCACATACACCAACCGTGGCAGGAATGAGCTAGGACTTCAAAGCAATTCAGCTTCATAACACAAACAGCATATTTAATGCAGGGTTAGCATAAACATGGCTCAAATAAAAGAGGATGAAGGAGCATAAACATTCAAAGAAAGTTGCCGTTTAGTCAACAATTTTCCCCAAGCCCTTTGTAAACTAAACAGAGTCCTTAATTTGCTCTTGTACCAGGAAAGTTCTAAGATAAGTACAACTTGGGAAACCCTACTTAATAGATTAGCCCTAATCACTGTGTCCCGTTTAGTTTTAAGCAAACATTTACGTAGTTTTGTAGGGTAATCCTTGTTTTATTGATTGCAAGAAAAGAGCGATGACTACGGATTAAATTAGTCTCCGACACGGGCCAGGCTAGGCGAGTCGCGCGAGGAGACAATCAAATTTGCATAATCGAGTCGCGCGCCTGCATCTGATAGCTAATGAACCACGATACCGATGTTGAAATTTTTACCGTACAATTACCACGTGTTGGTGTTTCATGCTACTGTTAGATGTAATGTTGTTACTCGACACAACGACACGCTAAATCTTGTCAAAAATTTTTACTTGTTTGATATTATACAGGAAAACTTTTTAATCAGTGCGCAAATTTTGACAAATTAAACTTAAACGTGTTTTATTATACACCTATTTCTTATTTTGATATGTCTTAGTACAAACAAATTTAGTTATCGTTAACGAAAGATGTATATTTTGAAACTGGTATAATGGATACTCGTCGCGCAACGCGCCGGCTGCGGTCACTGAAGCGGAACGCAGTAGTAGGTATCTATCAGCTGTGCGCTCGCACATTGATATTATTACGAATAGATTGTATCCATATTTTGCTGATTTAAAGAAGGATAAAAAAAAAACAATAAATAAACGACCAGTGGTCCACATTAGCCCTGGATCGAAAGAGCTGGAAGTCATGGGGAGAGGCCTTTGCCCAGCAGTGGGATGATGCAGGGTAACAGTAACAGTAACAGTAAAAAATAATGGAAATGTGTTCTATTACTGACAATGAAGGACCAAAAAAAAATTTGCGCGCTGGTTAAAAACTTATCCTGTAGATAGACTAAACTGAACTTTAAGTGTAAGTCTTACAGTTACTTTTCCAAAACTTATCCTTGTTTACTAAACTAAACTAAATAAAACTAATAACAAAATAAACTAAAACATGGCGTCGAAAAATTCCTCAGCATCGCTGTCGACTGGTAATGTACCCAAGAGACTGGCAGCGTTGCCACGTTGTATGGCAACGCTTAACCTCTGGCCAAGGTAAAAGCCAGCCCTTGGGTCACGGGAAGTGTCAACCAGCCTTTTGGAGATTTCACTAAATAAAACATGAGCACTGGGACCCCACGGCTAGACAGACTTGTTAGATATATTGGATTCCTAATTTAAGTTGTCAAAGTGTCCATTGGATAAGGTAAATATTTTAGACATGTTTAGTTAAGTATTGATTACAATACTAACACAATTCCGCCATATATTGGTAAAAAGTACAGAAAAATATTTAGTATCTCGTTTATTTCCCTAGCAGGGTAATCTGAGCCCCTCAATCATGTCGACCACCGTTGTGAAGACTTGGCAGCTGCACAGTGTGGCCGCGCTGCGCCAATAGTTTATGACCAACGTAACACGTGGTAGACCGATATGATATTTTCATGGAAGAGTGCTATTCATAAAGAATTTCGGAAAACTATTTTGTGCGCAGACATTTTGAACGTGAGGTTGTTTACTGTTTCGCACCATTCCATGGTTAAGGTGTATATTGGAAAGGGTTTTATTTGGTGAAACTGTTCTTAGCAACAACACTAAGATTGTAAGATAAGTGTCGTCGTATATTCGTAAGTTTTATCATGCACAAAATATTTGCAATTCAAGTTCTAATCTTGTCAACCGGGGCCGCCTCATGGCCTTTGAATATTTAGGTCTTCATTTGAGAGTCGTTTATTTTCCCCAGACATCTCTAACAGACAGGATAGCGAGTAACCTAGCAAGGCGAAGAGAAAAAGTGTCACATAGAGTGAAATGTGTGAAAACTATTTGTCTGCTGCGGATAACTTTTTCTGTATCTTGAGAATACTGTGTGAATTTTCTTTAACCATACGTTCAATAGTAAATACCTCATTCATTTAAAGCTCTTAAATGTGAGATAACACAAATGTTCTACTTCTAAGCGCGTCCGGAACCGAGCGACCATTTCGTCTGGAAATACAACCCAATTAGAGATAAAACGCGGCGCAGACGTCCATTATGTAAGAAATTTCTTTATCTTTATTGAAATAAACATGTTGTCAGGAAGGGCCTGATATGCGTTTATGAAATACCCTGTGTTGTGGGTATTGATAGGAGCCAACGCGTTTAATGGAAACAAATACAGCTGTGTCTTAACTATTTTATCTAAATTGTTAGTAGGTTAGGGTAACATTTAGAAATCCAGCAGGCAAGCAGCATCGACTGCGAGAACAATGTTTTGGAAAGTATATCAATGTTTGTACCTACAGGAAAATCGGCTTGCATAAACTCGATCTCGTGCGGGCGGGATGTAAACCTTATATGAAATTAGCTGCTGTCTGCGGCATCACTAGCGTGGTTGTTTCTAAAAATAAAAGTAGCCTAAGTTACTTCTTATAACATCCGCTATCTGCTAGTAAAAGTCCCGTCAAAATCGGTCCAGCCATTTAAGCAGACAGAAAGACAAAAAAATCAAAAATTGTTTTTTTATATATAAGTAACATATATACTTTCATAAGCATTTTGTAAAAAGCTGTCATTTTGACATTACAAACAGACACTTCAATTTTATTTATTTGTATAGACATCTAGAAGGAAAGCCATCGCATATTACATATGCATATCTGAAGTGATCAAATAGGTGAAATATGGCTGTGATAAAATATCATAAAATCGAAGCTATCGTAAAGTTGATCTCATTATTTTTCGAATAAGCCTTCGGATAATACACGACGAGGATGAGAACAAATAAGTTAGAAAACAGTTTCAAACCGCAGGCAAGATGGTGAAGAAGAGGGGAAGGGGGGTCACGGTCGCCGGGTCAATAAACCCGGCAGGCATAGCTGTGGCGAATAAAACGCGCCGCGACGCCAGCCGACGACTCGAGCCCCCCTCATGAATTTCAGTCAATGAAAGAGCAGGTTGCGGCCAAACATACCTTTATTACGATCGCCAGATCCGGTGCATTCGTGGCTTGAAATTATTCTCCGTTGACTCATAATGCCTATATTTATTTGACCGCATTACCTGCGTATCTACAGGTAGAAAAACGTTGAGCTAATTGATCTAATTAATTGACGGTATAATGTATTGGGTATCTATAAGGTTTGCAATTATTAACATATTCCGGTAATTCGTCATGTCTAATAAGTTTGTTAACCAAATAAGTAACACAGACCTGAAATAGATAAGATACAAGAGTTAGTATATTAACATAATTGATAATTTCCTTTGTTATTATTTTATTTCTCTAAAGATGCTCAACAAAGAGAAAACTTGAGCATGAGTTAAAAATTTCAACCATCTTCATAGTCGAAGAGAAGTTACGAGTTCGTTAGCATAACTATTGAAGAACAAGCTATGAAGGCCTTAATGATCAACAAAATTAACAATACATTATAAATGACAATGTAAATAACGCTTTATGTTCCAGACAGAAATAACTATATTGAAAAATGTAAACATCGAAAAGAATTTAAACATTCTTTGACAGAAAACATTTTATTTTTAAAGCGTAGAACCTTTACAGAAGATCAGTGCTTCCTTTTAACAAGAACAAGACAGTATTGTGGCATTTGTAGCCGAAGAAATGGAAGCAAATATGTCAAAGAATTTGGAAAGAATGGAGAACTTTTATTTATGTTGAAAGCAACGTCTCCCACGTGAATTGAATCACGGCGTCAAAAGATAATAGGACACTCTGAAATGAAAGTAAGCAATGTCCACGTGTATAATTAAACTCTGTCTTTTTTGTGAGAACTCAATAAAATAAATTTAGCTGTCATCAAAACACAAATTCATATTGCATGACCCAATTATATACCGTAGTCCAAATATATAATCAAAGCTTCCTACAAACATTTCCAATAGCCAATTGATAGATAACTAGCTACGGCAGACGGCGGTAA
Source organism: Dryobota labecula (assembly GCA_947523025.1). Classification (NCBI taxonomy): domain Eukaryota; kingdom Metazoa; phylum Arthropoda; class Insecta; order Lepidoptera; family Noctuidae; genus Dryobota; species Dryobota labecula. The sequence continues at coordinate 11,359,374 of OX383292.1, forward strand.
ACAGGTTATATAGTTTAACATACCAATCAAATGACGGAGTAGTATTGATTTTCCTGGTCTGCACCCTAATCATTTATTAATTTACTGTAAAAATCTTCGATTTCATATGGAGGTGGTGGTGGTAACGATATATTAGTATTTATAGTATATATGCTAAGATCAAACTCTGACATACGAATACAAAATGTCCAACAAATGCCATTCATTGTACCACTGATTGTTATCGAGAAACAAATATGTTTGCCAACTGTTTATCGCTTTTGGACTGCATAAAAGTTTTCGAATAGGTGACACACAATATCGTATTCGTTGATAGTGTCAGAAATCTAAATAACATAAACTTGATTGACAGCAGCTTGCACCAGGATAACAACATTGGCGAAAACCTGATCTCCTTCAAAATTGCGGAAACCAGACAACCAAGTCAGTAGGGCATGCATTCCGGAATTCCGGAATTTCGTAATTCCGGAATTCCGTAACAATTTTGCTGATATTGAGAGGAGTAATATCGGAATTCCGATATTCATAATTTTTTGATATTTTGATTATTATTTTATCTAAACGCAACCAAACTAGTCTGTGGAACTTTCCACATGCCGCTAGATGGCCAATGTTTATTTAGAGTAATAAGGGAGAAAGATGTTTAATTTGTTACTAAAAATGATTAAAAGACTGATATAATTATAAATCTTGTTTGATTTGAAACAAACTTTAAAAGTTATCAGTTCCGGAACCAGTTCCGGAATTCCGGAATCAGATCTCCAGTATTGGAACTCAGTTCCGATATTGCATGCCGTACAAGTCAGTGTGTAATCCACAAGAAAACATGCTTGTTCATAGTTGAGGAAAATCTAGTGCTTCGTCTGTAAATGAGCGTACATAATGAAGCTATCAGTCTAACGAATAAGTATTTTTCAGTTTCTTTTAGAATTTGACAAGTGACATCTACTAACCGGGACTGGGCCCGCGTGGTAGATAGATTAAAGCCCACTCCTTCTTGAAGACAGGAATCCTGTGTCCTAGCAGACCCAGAAACACCGTCCACTAATACATCTCTAGCCACGGATAGTTGAAGTAGTGGAACGCAGTGGGCTTAAGATTCCAATAACCTAACCTATAAGTAGAGATAAATTGCACCGAGAACCAGTATGACCTATTTCTCTAACTCAAATCCCAACATACCGGGCACGAGAAGATGAGCTGTTAATTCCGTATGTTTTTTCTTCTAGGCCAGATCAGAGAGAGATTTATCTGAACAAATGCAACCAATTTCATCATTCATACTGTTGTTTTTCAGACAAAGCTAGTTTGTATCGTTTTGTAACCCGTCCTTTCATGTGGATTCAAAGCAAACAAAGCTCAAAAGACAATAGCTTAAAAATCACAGAGTATGACAATGTCTCTACAACAGCGCAGTGCGAATTTGCGCCAGGCATGCTTACGGTTGCCAATGTTATTCAGGATACGATTCGGTCGCTTGTCTTTGAATGTTAAGCTAATGTTAATCAAGACAATTCACATGTATTTTTATATGCACTATGATGACAGGAAGTCACGTCATATGATCATATCCAGTTTTTAATTAACAACCAGATTTGGGGCTTATCTAAAATTATTCATATTTTTGTCGGTCTTAGTTAACCTTCTCTTATAAATGTTAGTTTTTTTTGGTTTTCGTGTTTCAATGCATTAGTTGTTAAGCTGACATGGTTATACTGGCCTGTCATAATGCAGTAAGTAGCCACCGATAAGTGTAGTAATCGCATTACCGCTGATATTAGCATGGTAATGGACCCAATTACAGATCCAGACATAATGAGTTCTTTGTTCATATCGATAGAAGTGACAATGTGGTAGTAGATGGAAGGATAGTAAGCGATACATCAAAGAATGACGTCACTCAGGCGTTAACTGACTGTCTGCGGAACAAAAGAATAACAGCAAGACGTCAAGTGTCTACAACTATTCGATTTTATTGCTAACACACCAAATTCGGATCATAATGAAGTAATTAAATTAATTTCATGGAAAAAATTGGTAAACTTTGTACGAATGAAGTTTATGTTCAAACTAGCACTTTGCCTGCGACTTCGTTCGCGTGGATTTCGTATTTTCTCCTACAAAATGTAACACCCCTCCACCCCTTTTAACTGTAAGTTTTGTAAAATTAATGATTAAGATCCTTTTACTAATTAATAATTTATTCTTTATTTTATAGCTCAAAGGAAAAATTTAAATTTCATATAAACTGTTCCTCCCTTTTCACCCCTAAAGAGGTTGATTTTTGAAAAATCATTATTTAATATGTGTTTCATCATTTAATTAATGTTTAGATTACTTTTGTCTTAATCCAGACACGCAGTGAAACCCTCCTCTAAAAACTTAATTACCCCCTTTTGGTCGATTTTCGAAATTAACCTAAAACATAAATCTATATTACATTTTTTGTTAAAGTATTGATACCGTTATTTGAGGTAACCGGACAGCGCGTTGAAATTCTTCCATAAAAACTTTAGCAACCCCTAAAATCCCTTTGAATGGTAGTTTTGAAAACCGAAACAATGACAAACTTTAACTCTATATAGGTGGTAAAAAAGCCATAGCAGCGAAAAAAAATGTTTTATCAAGTGTTTTATATTTTTACATAATTATTATAATTTTGCATTTTCCAATATTTTACTTATTCTATGAATGACCCGCCCAGACGCGGCGACGGTGGCGGCAAGAGCGCGGTGAATTTTGATAATTATAATTAATCATTATATCAAGTAATTTTTTTTTTATACTCAGATTTTAAAAAAAATCGTTTCCATGTCTTCTTTACCACCTATAGGTGTATCTCTTAAAATATTTCGTGTTTGAATAGATACACCCTATATATACATATATATAGAAAGAAAAAAGATATTCAAACAGCCGAATGTGTGAGGTAAAAAAACATGAATCAAAATTAATACAGCTAATTGAAACAAAAAAGGTTATGACAGCTGCGTCATAGTAAACAGTTAACGATTTGTAAACAAAACACTAATACGGTAAAGATAATTAAGTAACGCGAGTTAAGCTTGTTAACGATAGATAAAAGTTGATTGTTGTTGTGGTGACATTATCATTGTGTACAGTGTCGTTCAGAAACAGCGATTGAATCATGTTTTGATTCCTAAGAACAAGACAGTATGAGGCTTTCCTCGTAAAGGTAGTCACATGCAATTGTATACAGGTGTGGCGTAAATAGTGGTCCAACGTTTAGGGGTCGATACACCATTTATAGTATTCTGCTATCAGTGCTATGACATACCACAATATTTTTTTGACGCGTGAACGTCTAATAAATCGATGAACGCCGACTGCATGCACGAAAAAGGATGACTCATTGTCCCGTTACGCTCATTGTACGCTTGTGCCGCATCAATGTTTTGTTATGACGTTGTCACGTTAAACTATCGTCCGTAAACCAACTATACAGACAACCAATTTTTTATTGAAAAATTTACACCTTGCTTTACTAATTTAGCTGTAATTTCTAGAAATGACATTATTTTTTAAATATTTTTTCTTGTTTTTAATACTTTAACGTCATGTATAGAAATTACAGCCAAATTAGTAAAGCAAGGAGTCAATTTTTCTTTTTTTTTTTTAATTATAATCATATCGACGCTTGAAAGGCAATATTGATCAAACGACATGTTGGCAACTTTAATTGTGATTAAAATAAATAAATAAATTTACACTAGCGGATTTTAAAGTTTTTTTTCAAAAAAAAAATCCTTTAAAATGCTTATTTTTTTTTTTGTGTATACTCTAACTAGAGTTTACACAAAAAAATATAAAATACTCCATTTTAAAGTTTTCCTTTTTTTTTAATACTTTTAGATGCTCTAGTGTAAAGCTCCCAACACTTCGTTTGGTAAATATGTATTTCCTTTCAAGCGTCGATATTATTCGGAGACCTATAAAAAATTCATTAAATTGTGGTTTGTAATAGCTGAACATATGGTGTATCGACCCCTAAAACGTTGGTCCACTATTTACGCCACATCCTGTATAAAGCAGTGATTACTCGAAAATGTAAACTAAGTTTACGTTGATGACGAGTAAACAATAACAGGCAACGTGATGGCGCTGGCATCTTAAACAGTCGTTAGCTCGAAAATAAACTTCTATTTTTATCTCGCCCTTAGTGCAAATATCCGTTTGTAAACGCAAATATACGTGGACGGTCTCGTCATACGCCGAATACTGGAATATTTTACCCAACTTATGTAAACTCATTCACAGGTTAATCACCTAAAATTCTTCTAATAACCTAACCTTGTAATTCGAGTGTTAAATGACAGATTTTGTTTGTTTTCTGTTACTTTGTAGTTAAATATAGCCAAAACCGTTTATAATGACTTCGCTTAACACGACGTACGGGTTATAACGACGATATTTTGAGGTCCCAGTATTTCTATTTAACATAGTGTTTGGTTATAACGTCTATCGGCTATAACAACCGTAGTCCAATGGTCCCTTCGAAGTCGTTATAAACGGTTTTGACTGTATCATATTAAGAGAACCTACATTTAAGTAAGTAGACACATTATGTTACACATATAAACATTACACTAGCTGATGCCCGCAGTTTCGCCCGCGTAGATGTCGGTTATCGCGACCAAAAGTAATCATGAAATTTTGATCCCATTCCCGAAACCCATGGGAACCCATTCCAGGGATAAAAAGTAACCTATCTCTTATTCCAGGCTATAATCTATCCCTGTACCAAATTTCAGCCAGATCCGTTCCAGACGGCTTATATTTTTCCGACACCTCGCACAAATATCATTATATTTTAGCCAATGTATACAACAAATTATATACTAAAACCTTCCTCGAGAATCACTCTATCCATTGGTGAGAACAGCATAAAAATCAGTGCAGTAGTTTTTGAGTTTATCGCGAACAGACAGACGCGACGGAGAACTTTGTTTTATAATATGTAGTGATTCATAGTTGTTTATTTTTTTCATAAGAAATCATATAAAAAAAAACATGGGATAAATTGATTTGATTTTCATGAGATAAATGACAAGGACCAAGCTTGTCAACCAGGTACCAGTATCTTCCACAAGATTTACTAAAATTAAAAAAAAAAAAACATTAATTTAATTTATTCAATTCGCGGTTATTATAAAGTTAATAACAGACGCGGATATAGAACCAGTCGTAAACATTTACCGTCTTATTCCAAAACAAGAACGTTATCGTCTACATTTTGATTGGTCGCATGCGATATCATCATCATCAAGAGATGACGAATGACTGTTAGGCTGAGGCTACAGTAGGCAGCGATTTGGGATGCGATTGGAAGAGCGAAACGAGATAAACATGGTATGGCTACATTATAACCGAAAATCCGGCGTATATTCGGCGATGACATGGCTACAGGGCCTCAATTCTGCTATTGCAATAGTGTCAGAATGGTCTCGCCATTATTTGACAGTGTTTGTATGGCAAATCTGTCAAAAACTCACAATGAAGAGACCATTCTGACACTATTGTAATAGCAGACTTGAGGCCCAGTATACATGCTACACTACGAATTAGCAAGAGCGATTCATGCGGCTATACTATAAAAAGTATAGTGTAGCCGCATGAATGCTACGCATAATGTAGCCACACGCATATTTAGTAGCACTATTGAACTAGTCGTGCAAGTGAGAAATTTTCTAATAAATTCGCTTAAATTTCGCTGATATATTGATGTAGCCAATGCCGTGATTACAGTAATGTTGTTCCTATCGCATAAAGAAATCAAAAATCGCTAGTAATATTTGATGTACGGTGTAGCCATACGTGAGCATTCATTTATTTGTTTTAATCGCTCACGTGTCGCAGGTCGCGTCGCTGCCTAATGTAGCCTCAGCCTTAAAGTCAGTCAAAGTCAAAGCGTTTATTTCAAATATGCACACGAATGACACTTTTGAACGTCAAAAACACGGAAATAAAATTGATTTTAGTTGCCCCTTCCAAAAGGTAGTTTCGCATGGAGAAGAATGGGCAAGAAACTCCACCGTTTCCCTTTTAAACTGTTTTGCAATACTATGTCATCTTCGTATGGGACTGCTAAAACGTTCTGTAATCTGTATGTACACAGGGATCTGTCATCACAGGTTAGTGGCGCTGGATGGCGGCACCAAAATAGACTGTCACCTCGAAATATGAATAAATACTGAGGGATATTCACAGACTCGCAGTGCAATAACATTGCTTCCGTCTACAAAACAAATATATCACGCAAAAGCTCTCGCCCACATGATATAAATTATTTAAAGCAACTGAACTGAGTAACATAAATATCAACATAGTGTATTTTATATTACACTAGCTTTTACCCGCGGTTCCACCCGCGTGAATGTCGGTTATCGCGTAAAAAAGTAGCCTATGTCCTTCTCCATATCCCAGGCTATATCTCTGCCAAATTTCATGACGATCGGTTCAGCGGTTTAGGCGTGAAAACGTAACATACAGACAGAGTTACTTTCACATTTATAATACTAGTATGGACTAGCATGGAAGTATGGATTAGTAATTAGTAATATTAGTAATTAGTAACAGTAATATTAGTAATAAGTATATTAGTATATTAGTAATAGTAATTAGTATTAGTATATTAGTATGGATAGATGAAATATATAGAAAAAAGTTCTACTAATATAAATTAGGATGAGTCAAGGAAAATAATTAGCTAAAGAAATAAATAAACAATGTTGTTTTATGAGCTTTATTTATAGATTTACGTCTAGATTTTTTTTTTTGTCTGTCATGTATTAGTGAGCCTGGCATTCTGGGCACATTTTGGTTTGTCATCTATACATGACTGTGGCGGTCAAAAGGTTAAGGCTCCTTCAAAACACGCGCGACACGCGACGCGACACAAAGGGACTGCGTGTCGCGCGAGGAACGGTCCCATTGTGTCGCGCCTGTTTGTAGGAGCCTTTATCGTCACGACCAACTTCAAGACTAGGTTTTTTGCACAGGATTGTATTTTAGGTTAGCGAATTATTTTGGCTTAATTGATATGAATAACGAACAAACTAAAAGGAAGCAGGCTTAGATGGTACGGCCACGTAATGATAAGAGAGGATAGTTTCTCAGTAAAAACAGTGAATATCCCTACGAAACGCCTGGGAAGAGGAAGACCCCCGCTACATGGTTACCTTGGGAAGGCGTACGAGGGGCCGAAGCCAACTCGCAGAGGCCCGTCAGACGCTTTTGAATTAAATGAGGCACCAACCGACGATTATCCCTGTACGCACTATGCAAGTGCACAACCCCCGGTTGGTGCAGGACTATTGCAGGATATGGAAACAAAGATCCAATATCTTTGTTTCCATATCTATAGGTTTGGGTGCTTAAAATTGACTGGTTACCTAAAACTATGGAAGGACTATGGCCCCTGCCTCATCAATGTTTTATTACACGGATAAAATGGCAGAGGGTGACTTGCTCACTCAATAATGGGCCCCCGGAAACCGTCGCTAGCACTTAGTGCTGTAGCAACAAGGGGGCAACATATCCTGAGGTGCTTGAGGACTGGAGAGGTATCGAGAGGGAGATGAAAGCGCAGAACCTAACTCCAATGACAACCCAGGACAGCATCCTGGCGCCGCTGTACAAGAAGACTCGACCCCAGATAGAACTGAGATTAAGGGATGGAAGAAGAAGAAGCATTCAATCAAATCAAATTATTTTATTTCACATAAACCTACATGGCCACTTATGAATAACAATAAAGATATTGAGTATTGAAAGGTCAGAAGCTAGGTGCACGGTTCCAATTGGTCGTTTCCTACTGAGAAGAGCCGGCAAGAAACTACACGGTTACTCTTTCAAAAATAATTGGTTTTTACAATATTTTCAAATAACAGTGTTAAGGACAGTGTAGGCCTTTCATCAAGTACGAGTTACTTAACAAAATATAAAATTGACAACAAATCTACAGTCTACTAGGCCTACAACGTTCTCACATTCACAAAATACAAAACAATCTGTATAAAAGAACTAGCTGACCCGACAGACTTCGTTCTGTCAAAAGCTATTTGACTGTGGCAGTTTGTCCACGCGCAAAGGAAACTACCTACCTACCCTACCCTACCTTACCCTATCCTACCCTACCCTACCTACCTATCTACCCTACCCTACCCTACCTACCTACCCTACCCTATTCTACCCTACCCTACCCTACCCACCTACCTACCCTACCCTACCAACCCTACCTACCCTACCCTACCTAACTAAAACCTTCAATATTTTTTTTTTTTTTTTTTTATAAAATCTATTCTCAGACCTACCAAATGATGACTGACACGTTATGTCAAACGCCATAAAGTTACATTAGAAGATAGAGTTACCTACTTATTATTACAATAAAAATGTAAATATGGTCGTTTTCTTACAATTTTTTTTTTTTTTTAACTTTCTTAAATTTTTCTTACATAAGAACCTTCTCCTAACAATAACAAACACAACAAAAAAATAATCAGCGAAATCGGTCCAGCCGTTCACGCGTGATGCCGTGACCAAGGGAAATAGGGATTCATTTTTATATATATAGATTAAACAAATATAAAAATGAAAACCTATTTAAAACAAATGACATGATAGCCAACTATGACGGTAACAAATCTGAATAAATAATTGCATGTCCACAAAAGGGTATTTTCTCGTGGTCCTACTATTTTATCCTACCAGTAGGTCCACGAGACCACGAGGGTATGTAATTGCTGTTGGTCCAACTTTTGAAACCAAAATATACCTCCTGTAGGTACAAAGATTAGGTGTAGGGATATCTCAGTTTCAGTCGTCGGACTGCCTTCTTTTTATAGCTTAGAAAGCATTTTGTATGTTCGCAAAAACTTAGGACTTTTCAAGATGAGAAGCGATTTCTATAATAAGTTAAAATACACGTAGAAAACATGAAATTGTGATACCTAACTAAAACAAGCTAGTCATTTCTTATAAACAGTATCCGCTTTTATAACAAGTTGCCAAAGCCAAAGTACCCATGTTTGTATAAATGAATATATATTTTTTTCTCATTTTTAATAAATACAAATAAAAATTACAATATTGCATTAATAGTTTTATTTAAAAAAAAAATAACATTTCATAAATATTTTAATAATGAATTACTTGATAACATTCTAAAATCAAAATTAGAATTAATTCATGGTGTTAATAAAACAACCAGGAGGTAGGTATATTTTGGTTTCAAAACTTCAGTAGGACCAACAGCAATAACATACCCTCGTGGACCTACTGGTAGGACAAAATAGTAGGACCACGAGAAAATACCCCCACAAAAGCCTAGTAATTAAGAGTTGGAATTAGAATTGATATGAATGTTAATTTTTTGCACTATAAAAACAAAATATCATCCTGTTGACAGGTTGTTGGCCATGTCGTACCGCGCTTATTTTATTTGGCTAGTATTCAAATCGGAGATCTAATGGCGTGTTACTCTGCTGTCCTTGCTTTGTAAACTTGTTCTTACATTTGACCCCCTAACCGAGGTTCACGACACTGCTCAAACTATCTTTGTTACATTGCCTTACATATAGAAAACATCTGATTCAGATTACAACAATGTATAACAACAGTACATTGATCTTTCTTATCGTATAACACGTATGTACCTACTGACGTAGATACCTATGTTTTTTCATTAATATCGAGTTCAAGCTTCCGTGTTTTTATATGAAATGCGGTCTGTTTAGTAATAATGATAATATTGCAAGTACACACATCTTTGTTATGGTATTAATGCGTTATTCCGTATCAATACAGTTTCACAATAAAATGACTTCGATAACTTTGACGTGACTCTACTCTGGTGTTTTAATCAGTGTTCGAAAAAATCCGATTTTTATAATAAATATAAAAATCCGATTTTTTTATATATCGGATATTTATCCAGGCCAAGAAAAAGAAGCGAATTTCATTCTATAAAGGGATTAAACACTTAAAAATGTGAAAGGAATTTGTAAAATAATATAAGTGTCAAATTACCACATTTTTTATTTAAAAAAAGTAACAAAAGAATTTGTGTTTATTTGAGAAATATTTTTTTAATGAACACTTAAAATATCAAGTACCTATTTTTATAATAATCTTCATTTGTTTGTGAGATAAATCAACAAATTTTAATAATAATTTGTAATCATAAAAAAGTAAAAAGTAAATTATTCTGAATTGTAGTTTTTCGCTACGTGTTGCCAGGGTAAACATAATTCTCCAAAATCTTTAGTTCAGAAGACAGGAAAAAATCAATTGATATTATCAAGATAAAAATCAATTGATATTATCAAGATAAAAATCAATTGATATTATCAAGATAAAAATCAATTGATATATATCGTGATATATATCATGATATATATCCGCTGATATATATCGGCGAACCCTGGTTTTAATGTCAATTGGAACCAATTCTAATGATCCATTGGACACAACCAGCTATTTTATGTGGTAATAAATTCGATATTTAACATGCTTTCCCAATCTCTTCGAAACAGAAACGTTGTAAAATGTCAAAAGACATGACATTACGGGTCATAATAAACTTGAACTACAGTTATGCAGCCTAGAAATTGATCGATCACAATGATTAATATTCTTTCAGCAAACATGTTTACGGTACGAAAGTAAAATGTTTATTTGTATATTATAATCAATTAGTAACGTAATGCAGCACGGAGTGGTAGCAGGCCACGGTGACAGGTGACCGTCATAGCGTCTTTACTGAACCCACTTCATCGTATCTAATTAAAACAACACACTTAACACCAGCGGTTATTAGCCATGTCGCCACTGCTAAACGGATTAACTATAAACCAACTGGTTTGCTGTCAATAAAACAGAACTTAAGGCGCTGCCCAAACAGGGACACCGTAAAACCTCTTTGTCGTAGCACAGTTAGCGGTATTGGTACATAATATTGCAAGCCTAAGACTTATACAATTTTTTTTATAGAAATCATCTTGAAAAAAAAAAAAAAAAAAATATTGCAAGTAAGAACTCGAAACAACTTTTTCGTCTCGAAATGCTCAATATTTTGAGCGACAACTACCTATTCATATAATATATTTTTGTAACTATAAAAAAATGTATTTAATCAATGAAAAAAATATGTAAATACGTTTTACCATATCGGTTTTTTTTTTTTGTTCAATTAAATTAAAACTGCGAAATAATGTTCCTGTACGGTTCACGTACAGGCAAACTGCTAACGCCGCGACCTACTTTTCGCTATTCGTTTTATTTACTTTTATAATTATATTATTTAGTTGACCAATAGCTGCCGTAGCGCTATAACCGCGGATTAGCATCCAACGAAACTTTGTTGTAACTTTTACGAATAAACTGAATTATCGTGAAGTCTGTGGTTTTCGTCAACTCACATCCAACAACTCAACTACAAGTAACTGACCACCCTGAACCATACAGTTCCCGCTATGAAATACCTAAAGATTTGCTTCTTGCCGCGCCTTAATATACTAGACTAGGCTCTAATTATGTCACAGTGATTTGACACTTATATTTTATCGAAAATCATGCATTTTAGAACCAGTAAACGCACTTAACCTATATTTAGAATCAATTACTGTAAAATTTATTCTATTCACTTGAATATTTCTCGCTAACAAATTAACTACGTGTTCCCTTTGCATAGTTTTTATCGTTTTCGTTATTACTGTGAGTTCACCTACATTAGTCACGGCATAGCTATTAAATGATTAATGGTTGACAAAATACTTTAATATTACATTCAAAGCATAAAGGCTCCCGCAGACAGACGCGACGCGACGCGAATCTAATATAACAATTTCTATGGAAACTTCACAGAAATTGTTCTACCAGAATCGCGTCGCACCGTCACGCCGTGCTTGTCTAACGTAAAAAAATCAACATTAATAATGTTGAATTTTTTATGTTAATTATTACTTCGAACATTAAAATAAAATACTTGAAGCGATTACAAAATTTTTCGTGTTCATTTAATTATTATTATGACATATTGTGGTATAAATAAATATTTTCGCAAGTTTTTTTTTTTTCAATATTACCTCACGAATTTATAATCAGACATACAAACTGTATTTGCGTAAAAAAGTCAAAGCTATTTAACACATCTTGTCTAAAAGACGTAAGTTAAGAACTATTTATTTTTCTAATTCACACGAAGTTCACACATAAAGCATAAATAAACATACCACACAAGCATACTGAACAGACTTATGGCTCGTGTAAATAATACTGAACGGTTTTTCCACACATTTTCTCACTTCATTATTCTTTAATAGGAAAACGTTGATAGAAGGCAAAGGGCTCCTCTTTCTCAGTTAAAAGGTACCTTTTACCGCTACGGTCGTTGTTCATCATCATAAATGGGTGATTTTTTTTTACGTTATATAAAATTTATATCATATTTACGAACGTAAAGGCTCCTACAAACAAGCGTGACACGTGAGGCGACACAAAAGCACCGCGTATCGCGTGAAGAGCGGTGCCTTTGTGTCGTGTCGCGTTTCGCGCCTGTTTGTAGGAGCTTTAACACGTTGATTAATGGGATGTGACTTGAAAGTCAAGCAAGATAACAAATATATGGAAAAAGATGGTTGGACCTCTATGGATATAGCAAAATAAATGCCCAAAATAAACTTTCTGTACAAATTGAATAAAATGAATCTATTTTGATGTTAATCATCCTAATTTAGCTGTCGTATGAGACCGATCTCAGTCGTTCAACATCATTGAAACGGCACATACTTAGTTACAACACAGTGCTTAGAAAAGAAAAAAATTATCAATTGGAAATCCATTCTTTCTTTCTTTTTCTTTTTTTTTAAAAACGTTGCTCCACACTAGGAATTTCTCCTGTATCGTGGGTGCGTTTACAAACATTTAAACTCACATACACAAACAGCCAGACCCGGAACAACTACTTGTAGGTCATACAAATATTTGTTCGTGCGGGAATCGGACCCGCGACACGCAGCGCAGCAGTCAATCGCTTAACCACTGCGCCAACCTTGTCGTTATCTACTTTAAACAAAGATAGAAAGAAGACTCATTCGAAACAGAGCAGATGGTAATTATCTTGTAATACTTCGGTATCTGTGGTCCACTTACAAGCGAATCCCTCTATTTGTCTTGCTTAAACCGCATGAGAGTTATCTACGTAAAATGGCTTAGTCGTAAAATCGTAAACTATAATTTTTTTTAATGGTTTAAGCAAGGCAATGGCTTAACAGCGACCACGATATGATTATTTAATAATTATAATCAAAGGCTGTCGCTTTTCGCGTTCACGTTTCCAGATAAATAATTAAAAACATCCAAGGGGTTTAATTAAAACCTTGATGAAACTAAACTGTCTGGATTTTAATTAATAGCCGGTTTAGAAAACGATTGACAAAGATATTGGTAAACCGGCTTATTCCACTAATCCCCCCTGAGAGTATCCCCCTCAGTGGGGAAACTGAAACCTAATGTAAAAAAATCACTTTCAGGGGGATAAGTTTCTTCATTGTGAGTTTTTGACAGATTTGCCATACAAACACTGTCAAATACTCACAATGGCGAGACCATTCTGACACTATTGTAATAGCAGACTTGAGGCGCTGGTAAATTCATAATGGTCGATCATTGGTCGGTCAATGGTCTCATAATAGAATTTGTATTACAATGGCATTGTCGTATTGCCATTATTATAAAACCCGTTAGTAGAAATATTTTCGATAAACTACTACTAAATTTGAACATTAATTCATGCCAGATTTCATTTATATATTTTTTACATATTATTTATTAGTGTTTTATGCAATCTGAAGTAGTAGGAAGTTGGAAGTTTAGTAGGAAGTTTCATTTGTCATTATGTACGAGATTACAAATTCTTTCAATGGAGTGTCAGTGGCTGACCATTGGAAAGTCATAGTGACGCCATTATATTAGTAGATTAGCAATCAATCAATCTGCCTAGCCTTTTCGGGTCGGCTTCCAGTCTAACCGGATGCAGCTGAATGCCAGTATTTTACATGGAGCGACTGCCTATGTGACCTCCACAACCCAGTAACTGGGTAACACGATACCCCTTGGTAAGACTGGCTGTCAGACTTTTGGGCTATATTAGTAGATTACCAAACTTGTCAAAATCAACAATTATGAAATCAATGATAGACCATTCTGACACTATTGTAATAGCAGACTTGAGGACCTGTGCTCAATATTTTTATTAAATCTGCTATAAAACGTGGCAAAGGATACCAAAGTCTACTCTACAGTCGATGGTATTTCTATCGTCAACGTGCTTTATCGCAGTAAGTTGCAGCTGCGGCACTTGTCCTTTGTGATAAGTCGAACTTGTTAACATTGCTTTAAGAAAATTAAAAAATCTATTAATCCTCTAACTACCCATTGTATATTTCCTCATCTTCTTGCCCTTACCATATCAATCAGCCTAAAATGTTCGCACTGCTAGGACACAAAACACAAATGCATTTACGACACATATGAAATGAAACCAGCGCTGGGGCTCTGTCTTGCATAGGGTCGCAGATGCTGAGCGATAGCCGTTTTGCGTGGATATGACGCATTTTTCACCCATAGTTTTCTTATTTATTTTTTTGTTATGTTCTTTATTGCGTTTTGTTTACCGCAAATAAACGTATTTTCTTTTTCTTTATATATTTTTTTTTTTAATTGTCTTGTCCGTCGTCTGTTCGTTCCGGCTAATCTCCGAAACGGCTAGACCGATTTTGACAGGACTTTCACTGGCAGATGCAGCTACAGATACAGCGGCTAATGTTATGTTAAGCCACGCAGGCGAAGCCTCGGGCAGCATAAAGTCTTAAATACAATCCATTCATCGTCGCTTTGGTCTTTCTCTATTCTGGCAAGCATGTATTTTTTTCTTTAAAATTAAATGTTATTTACATCTATTTCTTCTGACACAGCCAGAATGCGTCGCGGCCAGGGACTGAATACCGATATAATTTGGATACATGATACCAAAATATCGCTATAAATACCGGTATTTGGGTATAGATATAATACCGTTATTATTACATTTTCTTGCGTTTTTTCCAATTTTCAGGTCAGCGTCAATTTGTATCTTGATCAAACAATAATTCGCGACTGTAACAAATA
The DNA here is from genome assembly GCA_947523025.1 of Dryobota labecula. NCBI lineage: Eukaryota > Metazoa > Arthropoda > Insecta > Lepidoptera > Noctuidae > Dryobota > Dryobota labecula. Next base: position 11,374,563 of record OX383292.1, read on the forward strand.
TTTATTTACTTAAGAATCATCAATAAAGATTCTGTGACGTCACATTGTAGCCTGATATCAGTACTGAGTATCGATATAATTATCGATATTTTACACCGATACTCAAATTACTGATATAAAATACCAGTATTTATGGCAGATATCGATACTGTTATCGGTATTTTCTTAAAAATATCGGTATTCTTCGAGTATCGATATCGGTCCCTGGTCGCGGCAGACCCCGTAGAAGATGGCGGGAGGAGCTGGCGAAAACAAACGACCAATGGTCCACATTAGCCCTGGATCGAATGAGCTGGAAGTCATGGGGAGAGGCCTTTGCCCAACAGTGGGATAATGCAGGATAACAGTAACAGTATTTACTACGTTTGGTTTGATCTGTTTTCTGGTAAGTTTAATTTCCCCTCGGCATGAGTCCACTTCTCACGATCACGTTCACTCAGCACAAGACCGTCGTTACAATAAGATGTAGTTAATGAGGAAAACGATGCACTTTTAATAACACGAAATTACTTTCCCATAAAGCATCTTCCGCAGAAAATCTAATACATTTCCGTCCGTCGCAATTTAAATAAACGCTTTTCTTATGAAGCTAGTTGTGCAACTCGGTTAACTTCTGTTAAATAAAAATAAATTTGGCAGTTAATGACATTTTAGACTGTCTGCCCTTATTATTAAGACTGCGCCGAGCGCACAGACTATACGCTATTATTACTACAAACAGTAGTTTTAAATTGTTTTGTTTTATTGTAATCATTAAAACGGAGCTTAGTGGCCACTATTTTCCGTTTTAATGATTACAATAAAACAAAACAATTTAAAACGACTGTTTGTAGTAATAATAACGTATAGTGTTGTGGAGCACAACTTAACGTGTTTAATTTCTGCATTTTCATTCTAAAATAAAAGATATCACCGAACAAACGATGAGGTAGCCACTGTGCGCTCGGTAGCCTCTTAAGTTGTTGACGGTTTTAAATTATAGGTATTATTGTGACACCGGCATTACGATATCGATACGGATCAAGGGTACAGTAATGCCAATTCAATCGAGGTGAACCTTACTTTTAATTCATTATCATCAATTTATCAGCACCTCGTTAAGCGACAAATCAGCGGAAGAGCTTTCTGCGGACAATTAGCGAAATTTCCGGAATCTATTAATTTCCAATGAAATAACTGTAGATTACTTACTGTCGCGACGCGATAACGCGACGCGACTCTATTACAACAAACTCTATGAAAACTTGATGGATATTTTTCTTCCAGAATCGCGTTGCAGCATCTCATCGCGCCTGTCTGCGGGAGCCTTTATAGAGAGTGAATTTTTCTTCTTTTTTCTTTTTTTTTTTTCTTTTTTAAAAAAAAAAAAAAACGTTGCCCCACACTAGGAATTTCTCCTGTATCGTGGGTCCGTTTACAAACATTTAAATTCACATACACAAACAGCCAGTCCCGGAACAACTACTTGTAGGTAATACAAACATTTGTTCCGTCCGGGAATCGAACCCGCGACACGCAGCGCAGCAGTCTATCGACCTAACCAACCAACCAGTCAACCTAACTATAACAGAGATAAAAGCTTCAGGACGGCATAAAATGCTGCAACAAAATTTATGTTGTTAGAGCATTTTCATAGTCCCTGCAACATGCAATTTCATAAAACATGCAGCCTGAAACAAAGGCAGAAGTTCAGTTATTGCGAGATTGAATACAAAACATACGATTGAAGCAACGTACTTACTTGACGTCATAAATCATTCCACGAGTAGCTGAAATATTTATGTAGGTAACTCCCCAACTGTTCCTATATCCTTACAGAGAAACTTCCTAAACTGTTGCGGCAGCTTCTCCAACTTTGCTGAGATCAGCCGTAAACTTGCTGCATACAATGAATATTTTAATATAGATCTAAGCTTATTACATAACAATTTGCTAAGGGAGTGGTACAGGGTTTGTGTTGAAATAAGAAGAAAACAAGAAAAACTTCCGAACTTACTGACCAGCAAACTTATAAATATACAAAGCACAAGTCCGTTCCTGCATGGAGTATTGCAGCCACCTTTGGGATGGCTCAGCAAAGTACCAACTTGCTGCGCTTGACTCGGTGGAACGCAGAGCTAAGAGGCTCATTGGCGACGAAAAACTGGTGGATGCCAAGCTTCACAGCTTGGCTCATCGCCGCAAGGTTGCCTGCTTGTCGGTCTTCTACAGATTGTACTTCGGAGAGTGTGCCCATGAACTCCACGACCTCATTCCACCGGCCCCCTTCTACCATCGGACATCTAGACGCACTGCAAGTTACCACCCCTACCTGGTTGATATTCCACCAACTCGCACTAAGCGTTTTCAAACGTCTTTTATAATGCGCGCAGCAAAGGAGTGGAACTCTCTGTCTGCGTCTGTGTTTCCGAACGCATACAACCCTAATCTATTCAAAGTGAGAGTGAACAGGCTTCTTCTGGGTAAGCTCACTCCATCGTAGACTTTGTCTCTGTCATCCAGACCTAGACTAAAGTCAAGAGCAAACTCATAGTAGAATAAAAAAAAATTAAAAAAAAATGTAATTACGAGTAGAATCTTGATTTAACAACCATGATTAAGAATAACTATATTTTGTACTCTTAAGGCGACGATAACCGACTTAATGATTTTATACTGAAGATCACGAGTAGTGTTAATGATTTAGAAAAAATATGTTAAATTAGAGCATTGTCTTAATAACATAATATATGAATATTTCAGATTATGTTTAGTGAAGTTAATTTGTAAAGTTATGTCTAACGCGGATAAAAAACTGAGAATCACGCCAAATCTATCACGCGTATTTTTCTGGACCTTCACCTTTTTAAAGATAATTAATTTTTTTATCTTTTAGTATACGTGTTCTATTAAAATACCTTTTGTTTTATGTACAATAAATTAACAATGCGTCTTATTTGGGACAGCGCTCCTGGATGGGCGAGTCCTATTACTGGCTGGACGTACGACGCGTTGCGTGAGCTCAGTACAGAACAAGCTAACCACTCAAGGTCACTGGCATATATCTGGCCTTAATGTGACTTAATGATTATTAATACACAATACATAACTGCAACAAATAAATTAACGTTACATAGGGCTTCGAGCTTTTATTGTTTACAATTTAACAATACCCGAGCCCAAATTGGGTTAGTGGGTTCTATTTTACAGTTCCCGTATCCAATGACGATAACAATACAAGCTGACACCATCATAAAAAGCGGTTACGTATTCCCAAAGTCCGAATTCCGGTTCTGTGCATGGAGCAGAACAAGACAAGTTGATTTGGAAAAAGTGGTTTCGGGACCGAATGTTACCAAAGTAACCAAGATAATCCACATTGTTGTACCGGTTTTACCTAAGGGTTGTTTACGTGACATTTACGCGACTTGAGTTTCTTTTGACGGCAAAAAGTATAATCTCTAAAAGCCAAATCCTTCGACGTTAGCTTCTTACTACAAAGAAATTCCTACGTGAACGAATTGAATGATTTCTTGGATGCTTTGATGTTTTTGGATTAGAAGTAGTGCCTATCCTTAAATATATTTTTTTATAGAACTTACTGTCATAGGACACGGCCGAGTTACTGATCAAAGCAAAGCTATTGATAGGAAATCTCTATCAGATCAATTCATCTATACCCAAAGTCTCTAATTCAGATAATTTATGTAAACAAAGTAATGTCAAGAAATGTCTCTGTCAAAATGACAGGACAGTGGTGGAAAACATTTTATCATTAAATGTTTTTGTAAATAATCATCGATAAAATTAAAGTGAATTAAATAAAACAACTATGCAAACAAATTACCGTTGCCAAACAATGTATTTTGTAGTGTGTCGGAGACACGGTATATGATAGTCATAATCAGCCCTTTTAAGCCCAGTGCTAGACGTAGGCGTCCCAAAATCGATTTCCAATCAAAACAGTTTACAGCCGTTTTCATCCAAAATGTGGCTAGATAATGCTCCTTACAATATGAATCTATTTATGAGAGTTATAATATTAGTGTTGTTGAAGATGTAAAAAATTTGAAAATGTTTGGATCTCCTGCATTGTGACCAGTATCATAAAATATTTATACCAGAAAATCTCCTTTTATTATAAAACTTTGTTTAAAACCGAAAATTTATAAAAATAATTACGGTATGATTATTTTTGAATTATTATTTCTTAAATTCAGTACTTAAAAGTAAATGGAACCCTTTTTTTCGCCATTTTATGTGAATTACCATTACGAAGATATTTTTTTGATATGTTATCCCCTTTGTTTACATAAATGATCTGAATTTGAGACTTTGGGTATAGTTTGTTCGTCTTTATCGATTAGGCGTTTGGGTAAGTACTCAATTATTGTGAGCTATTATGTCATAGTCATAGAACATGGAGTCAGGAAACAGATAAAAATAACTATGGGTATAGTTAATAACGAAACCATGCAATTGCTTTAACAAAATGTTAAGTTTCAAGGCAATCGAGTGCTGGAGGACATCTTGAGCTTGTATGTCAAACATAAATATTTTACCATTTTGTTGTCTTTGTGTGCTTTATGTGTGGTCTTACTAAAGTTATTTAAAGTTTGTTCACAAGATTTAACCCGGTTCTTCATACAATCATGATTTTTAGGGTTCCGTAGCCAAATGGCAAAAAACGGAACCCTTATGGATTCGTCATGTCTGTCTGTCTGTCTGTCTGTCCGTCCGTATGTCATAGCCACTTTTTTCCGGAACTATAAGAACTATACTGTTGAAACTTGGTAAGTAGATGAATTCTGTGAACCGCATTTGATTTTTGATGATTTTCACACAAAATTAGAAAATAAAACAATAAATTTTGGGGGTTCCCCATACTTAGAACTGAAACTCAATATTTTTTTTCTTCAAACCCATAAGTGTGGGGTATCTATGGATAGGTCTTCAAAAATGATATTGAGGTTTCTAATATAATTTTTTTCTAAACTGAATAGTTTGCGCGAGAGACACTTCCAAAGTGGTAAAATGTGTGTCCTGTAACTTCTAAAATAAGAGAATGATAAAACTAAAAAATATATATAATGTACATTACCATGTAAACTTCCACCGAAAATTAGTTTGAACGAGATCTAGTAAGTAGTTTTTTTTAATACGTCATAAATCGTAAACCGCAATTTACCTTAAAAAAAAATCATATACATAAACCTTATGCATAAACCGTGAACCATTATTTTCTAATGAGAAGGAATTATTAAAACAAATATTTAAGGGGGTCATGGTACGGAACCCTACGTGCGCGAGTCCGTCTCGCACTTGGCCGGTTGTTTTTTTTACTTTTTTTATGCAAACACGCTGTACAACACATTTATTTAAAAATCGATTGGTTACGTGTAGGGAGTGCAATCTTGCAGAAAAATTTCAATCTCGGTATTTGCAAGATTTAAGTAATCTCGCAAGATCTCGGTATTTTGCGAGATCTCGCAAATTTACGAATTATTTTTATGTATTATAAGTATTCTATTGAAACTTGATTAAATTATTATTCTAGGGACGAAATAATGAAATAATATACATATACAAAAAAACTAAATCAATTATTTAAAAAAATACGGAGTACTCTGGAAAATAAAAAAACTGAAGTCACGACATGCCGTGTTGTTTGCCAACTGGCTTCGGATTTTTCATGCCAAATATCCAGCAGCAGAAAAGGCCCGTTCTACCTCTACGCTTGTTGGCACCACTGGTAATGGCAGACTGCAGGTGCTGCCCTTTTGATTCAAACAGATTGATTTCTTTTCTAACAAGTTTATCAAATAATGAACGACTTAAACGTGTTCTTGTGGGCGGGCTTTCAAAATCATTTGTAACTCACAATCAAGAGAGAGAGAGAGGTGGTATTGAAGATAGAGGCATGTTTTGATCATCATCATCACCGTCTGCTGGGTCTACTGCAACAATTTCATCTGAAAACGTAGAGGAAGGAGCAGGTACATATAGCCTTTCGATTAGCTTTTTTTTTTTCTAATCTTGCAAATCTTGCGAGATCGCGCGCGATTTTGGGTGCAAGATTAATCTTGCAAAATTGGTGCAAGATCTCGGTATTTCGAGATCTCGGAATACCGAGATTGCACTCCCTAGTTACGTATAAAGTGAATGATCAAATTGAACATAAAGACGTAAATTTATTGTACATACTCGCTGAATTTGGATAGGCAATAAAAAGGTTTTTGTACCATAAATGAACATTAACTTGTTGAAATTACTTGCATAATGTTTACACAAGTTGACTTAATTATGTATTCCAACGGGATAATTTCAACATTACTTTTAAATTATTATTATTTTCAGAATAAAGCCAAAGTCTGCAATGATTTTGTAATATTTATTTTATTTATTTATTTATAGGAGAACCAACAGCTATAACAGATGGATAACAATTGAATATGAAACAAAGCCAATTACAGGTTCTCACGGGTAAAAACAGAAAAAGCAGTAGAAATCTTAGGATCTTGGGATCACTAACAAGCACGATAGATAAGATTATCAATATGTTCAAGGTACAATAAGCACTATTTATTGATCGAAGACTATGAACTTCTAAAGAAGTCAGCGTTCAGCTGAGTGCGCGCAGAATAGGTTTTGGCGGTAAATAGGTCAAATGAGAATTCTTTACAAAGAAAAAATTGCTGGATAGAAACAGTGCCGAGAAAGCAAACCAGCTGAACTGATACTTAAAGTCCCATCAAAAATATTACGAAACGCTGTGTATGGTCTAATATAGGGCTGTTGCAGAACCAGAGGCAAACATTAAAAAATTTACGAGCTGGATGCAGCTAACGCAGCGAAGCAATAAACCGGGCTCAAGCCAGCACTCTACCAACTGGCACTGATCGAGTTTTTACACAGTTTATTGGGTAGGCGACATGCTATCAAATATCTATCATGTTGCAGCACAATTTCACGGAATATTGCTTTCACGGCTTGCAGCGAGATATTTAAATTGTAAATATAGGTACTACTACGGACATCTGAATCGGCACACTTTCTGAACAAAATCCCGTGCTGACGGTGTCCACATCTGTTGACCGGCCCTTTTTGCGTCGACCAATGAAACAAAAATTACATAGAAATATTTTGTTTTAAAATTAAAAACGATATTTCTCAGGCTCTGTTAAAATGATCACAGATGTCTGACCATCTTTTTTCGACCAAGCAATTTTTTTACGGCCTTTGTTTTTTTCAATAACAAGAGGCTGAACAAAAATCTGATGCTGCGATTCTATTGGTTGATGAGCTTATGTAAGCGTTACACTTCGCTGCCGAGCACTGCAAGCATGAATAGTTCTTACGGTGGTCCGATTCGTATGTTCCCGATAGTACCTATGTCATATCCAAAATGATAGCCGCGTTGCTGCCGTTCCAGTTCTACGTACAAATTAGCGGCCATTGCCTACTCCTGTTAATTACTCTGTTTAACCATCCGATACTGGAACGTTTCGCGCTATGCACACAGGTGATAAATATACTGCTCTATTTAATGGTTCCTAATAACAATTTGAGTTATGAGGAACTCGTGGACCCAATTGTCGTCCGTCGCCTCAACATTAATTCAACTTTTTAGTAACTGAAAAGTTAACCCTTCGTTCGGTCTAAAGGTCTTTGCAGTAGTAGTATCTACAAAAATAGGCTTGAAAAAAAAAAAAAAACAAAAAAGCTGCTGCGGACGAAGTCGCGTGCAGCTTTTTTTTTTGTGTTAACGTAAAACGTATATTAAAACTGCAATTATTATTTATACTAGTAATATATTATTGCGTAATTTTGACCTGAAAAAAAACCTGAAATTTTAGTCCCTAAAACAATTACCTAAAACTCAATGGTGTTAGGTTAAACAAAAATATGATTATTGTGGACCCTATCGGGCACAGCAAAAGTAGGAGAGGGTGGGTAAAAAATCGTGGATCCAACGAAACAGGGCGATAGTTGGGGTTATTTGCAGTAAAAATATCTTTGAAAAAAATAAAATATATAAAAAAAATATAATTATTTTAATTATTGTTGCTGTTATGTTGTATGTTTTTATTTAAAACTTGGTATTTAAACATTCATTGATACTGTAATAGCATTTAGATAATAGAAATTGTTTTAATTTATTTATAAATGTATTAAATTTTTGTTCTTAAATTTTTTGCTGGTAATTTATTTTATATTTTAATTGACATGACTAGTGTACTTAAGCTTAAAGCTTTGACTATATTTTGTGTAATTGCTGGTAATTCCGAACGAATTTGCATATTTGTAGAATGTATAGGCCACACAAAATACTAACCCTCCCTGTGTTAGTATTTTGTGTTCTTAGAAATGAGGCTTGCAACTGTCGGTGTCTTCTATTTTTACTAGGATTCTTATAATAAAGTGTTTTTTTTTTTTTTTTTCAATGTGAAAAGTGTCGTTGCATTGCATCTGTGCTGTTTCCCAACATTATCACGCCGTAACTGAGCCACGCATATGCGTAGGGATTAGGTAACAAGTGCAGTTTTAATGTTAGTGGTATTTTTGAGTTCACGAACATACATTATGTACGCGTCTTTTGTATAATACATAATTTTTACCATATTCTGTGAAAAAACGTGTATTTGTGTGGAATATAAACGATTTTGCATATTCGAGTGGTAAGTCGGCATGACAAAACCTGTTATCTTCCGAGTCCTACCTACCAACCACTGGTCAGAAATGGACGATCACACTTACATCATGCACGCATCGTGGCCAATGACTTCATCATTCGTGTTTTATTGTTCCCATTCTATCGGGCGTAACTATTTAATGTCTTTTAACGTCCAGGCTGATGGCGAATTACATAAATTGAAGATATTAAATGAAATGTTTAAGAGCTTCATAATATTCTAACCATGGGATATTAAGGCACGTCCACGGGGAAAAAACAATAAATGCTTTGTCGTCAATGTCACCCTAAATTACTGTAATTACAGCACAAGTGCAGCAAAGTGATTCCAAACATTCAACAGTTCTAATCTCTGCATTCCAAATTAATCCAGCAATGTTTGAAATCTATTCTCGTCTGCAATTATGCATGAGCTAACTCAATTTCGTAATGAGATAACATTCAATATAAGTAGGTGCAGTCAGTTACCACAATTAGCTGACCCCCCTTTGCTCAAATGGTTGAGGTTTTTTTACTAACAAATCGTACGATTTTCATATTTTTTCTAGTTTTGGGTAAATTTCGTATAGGTAATTAAATTAAATTAAGAATTGTAAATTCTATCGATCCGTTTTCTAAAAAATCTCAACCATTTATGCAAGGGGGGGTCAGGTAATTGTGGTAACTGACTGTACAAATGTGCTAGGTTTAGGTATTTATTCCGACGATCTCGTTACCGTTTCAAAACTTACTTTTATTTTTATTATAAGTTACGTATTTTTTATACATAAATTACTTCAGCGTATCCTAGAAACCGGATAAATTAAACATAATTTATACCTGCAAAACCAGCTAAGATGAGATATTGCTAATGTTCATGTACGAATAAAATTTTCATACAATATTATGGTTTTTCAACAAAAAAAAAATAATGATTGTTTTAAACGCTGTTTTATTGTGAAGGCGGGATAATAAGTCTACAGTGAGTTGTCGAGCGAATGAGCATTTCGCCGGGTGAGCTGAGCGCTCAACAGCGTGACCCGTGAAACTGGGTTACGCTCTCCGTGCCCGCCTACCGGCTACCACCCGAGCCGAGCCAGTTGCAGCATACGTAAGATACGCCAATAACACTTTACTGATATTCTTGTTATCATTACAATACAGGAGGATTTTGTTTTTTTATTTTATTGACTTTTTTTGTCCTCGACAACAGCCAACAATACTAATAGGCCCTAAGACGGCTCATTGATCATCAATGATTATTCTATGTAAATTAGCAGTCCTTATGCTTGATCTTTGATACTTTGATATTTACAATTGCACAAAGATATAGGTAGGTAGTTAAATAATTGTTTTGTATAACGCAGTGTTTTTCACTAAGCTGGTACATACTTGGTACCTAGGTATTATGGACAAAACGCCAAGTAGGTATATATAGCCTACTTGGCGTCTTGACAAATCGGAGTCCATTGAAAAAATCGGGCCTAAAAGTTGAATGAATACTAAAATAGTGGTGGATAGACAATAAAATATCCCAGAATATCCTGATACTACCAATCAAAAAAATGCATCAGGCATTCCGTTTTTCGGTGACTACCCTCCTTCAAGTATGATCGCTGTTTGTTTGACAGGATGGTTGAAAAATTTGCCAAACGTACCCGTACCTAATCTAAGTATATGAAATTTTAAGTAGGTAGGTAAATAAATAAACTTGTTGCAAGATTTAAACTTCTCCATCATGTAGTTGTAATCATCATCTGCTACATCAGTCATAAGACTCGGAGAGAAGTTCCTCAAACACTTTTAAGTCAAAGAGTTAACTTTATGCACAATAACCGGATTTGTTTGAACCCATCCTTGTACTCGTGGGGTAGGAACCGGCTTTCAGTACACTAATAAATCACCATTCACCGTTCTAAGCCGCGCGCTGTCCATTGTTGTTAGCCGTAGGTGTTGCGCATACAAACAAAAGCTAAAATAATCAACATCTTTGCGCCTTACCTCTAATAGGAGTCTTCGAGGGCGACGTCCCGCGAGCACGCCGGACGGAACGGGCGGCGCGCACCCAACATAAACACTGCACCAAACGGTTAAATCATACGCGGAATAAGCGAACTTGCAGCCGATGTAATGTCAACACTGCACTATCACTCTGTTCGATCACTGTAATCCAATTGGTTCGTTTGTTTTTAGTCACAATTTAGGAATAACTACGCGCATGTCAGATTAACAACGTTAGAATATTTTGTTTCTCTTCAATAGCATCTTCCAGGACCGCCGCTCGATGACTGGCGGGCCGGGCGCGCGCCGTTCGTTTGGTCGGATAATCATGACGTGGGGCCCGCGGGGCGCGCTGCGGCGAGCGCGGGGGTATGCACGCCTTCTTTGAATGGTAGTATAATATTGAAATGAATGAATGGAAATAAACAATGAGTCTTTTAAAATTGTAACGCACATTTTGTACAAATTGACCAAATTGTATTGTTTGTAGTTGCCTTCTTTCTCACTATGCCAATTTTATTTTTATTTTATAGCAATTTATGGTGAATAGAATAAAGTTACTTACCACACGTTAAAAAATATATAATTCAAAGCAAAATTGAAGTGACTTTAAATTTATCCTGTAATACCATTTATATGGATTCACCTACCGACTTTTTTAGGTATTTTCTACTTACCTAACATGTCGATACTGCCGTTGTTACCATGTTACCTACGATCTTTTACAGCATTTAAAGCCACACTTTTTGCTATATAGAAATATCGTCATGGTTAAAGATAATTGCGGAGTTAGCCTTGGGGAGGATGAAGTGCTACATGGACACTTTTTCACGTTCACATAAACCTAAGGTAGAGTACGTTTGAATTTGGGATCCGGGCATCATTTGTTCAGTCATGCCTGACTGTCGCGAGTGATGTAATGACGTGATCAACTGCTCAGTGATGTCTAATTCCGGGCATCTTATCTTCTTCCTCTCTGAGGCCTAGGGACTGCGCCCTCAATAAATTGCTTGAGATGCCCTCGTAGATACATTTATATGAGCTAGACTATTAACGTGCCTAGGGTTTGTCATAAGAATAGAGTTGATGTTGTCTCTCTGCATTTGCAATGCCTAATTTGCGGTCATAATTCGTGAGCATCCCATAGATGTGGTATTTGGATTACGAAAAAGCGTCTGATCGCCGTTTAATTCATACGAGTAGACTTGCGCACTTTGGGCATATGCTATATTCAATTAGCCAGGATAAATTATTATCTTTCCAAAAAAACATTGCCGGTGCGTAGCTATGACGTTCTTTCTACTATGCCCCGTACAGTGCTCAACGTTGTTCCCCAAGGACTAATCCCTGGCCTGTACACCTATTTTTGGAGCCCACAAGAATAACCCCTACTAGCGCCACATGCCTAGATAATATTTATACAGATATTATACCAAGCCACAAATAAATTATAAATTTACTAGATTCTGATCATTGCGGGCAACGGATTACTATCCAAAACCAAAATAACAAAATGGCAAAAAAGGATATCACTGTTAACCCCAAAAGTGCAAGTCGCTTGGAAGCTTTTAAAGTTAAACTCATTAATAAATTACCAGCTTTGTCTATTCACGCTGATCCTATTCATCTATATGATGATTTTTTAAATATATACTGTAAACAATTTCATTCCACGTTTATTCCCAAAACTATCTCGGTTAATAGTAACGCATCTTTCAGTGATTGGGCTACCATTGGTATTCATAAAAGTAGAACACGGCTTTATGAGCTGTACAATGGAAGGACTTGTGTAAATACCGCTGAATTTAATTTATATGTTAGAAATTATTCAAAATTATTTAAAAAAGTTTGTTGTATGGCCAAGTCGCGTTATTTGAGTTCGAAGATTAAAAACAGTAGTAATGTTATTAAAACGACTTGGAATATTATTAATAGTGAAACGGGAAGGTCTAGCAACCGAAATACTGACTACAGCCTATCAAATAATGACAAAATAATAAAATCAGACTCACAAGTCGCCGCGGCATTTGAAAATTTCTTTTCGGATATTCCCGTTTTAACTACTAAATCCCTAAACTCTTCACCTTCTGTTGCTGAGTCTTTGCTTAAGGAAAATGTTAATGTTTGCGATTCGGAATTTAATTTTGAACATGTTACCTGTAGAGATATAATTAAAACCTTTCACACTTTAAACGTAAAAAAGACTGCGGATCTGTGGGGTAATTCTGTAGAAGTTGCTAAGTCTATTATTGACATTGTAGCACCTACTTTAGCTCTTATCTTTAATAATTGTATCGACTGTGGGGAGTTTCCTGATCTTATGAAAATTTTTAAAATAATACCATTGTTTAAATCAGGTAGTACACCAGACCCCACAAATTATAGACCTATTTCAGTACTACCTACCTTTAGTAAATTTTTTGAGAAATTAATGTTAGAACAATTGCAAAGATTTTATAATAAAAATAAATTATTACACAGTAAACAGTTCGGTTTTACAAGGGGTCGTTCAACTACTGATACTGTGTTGAACTTTTAGGACATATTTATAATGCATGGGAAGATAAATGTGATGCCTTGGGCATCTTTTGTGATTTGTCCAAGGCATTCGATTGTGTTCTTCATGAAACGTTAATCAGGAAACTCCGCCACTACGGGATCCGGAACACCGCTCTGGATCTTCTTGCTTCATACTTGAGTAATAGGTTTCAGAGCGTTGACGTTAATGGGAAAAGATCTCCCGGATCTTTAGTAACAATGGGAGTCCCACAGGGCTCAATTCTTGGTCCTTTTTTGTTTCTTATTTATATTAATGACTTGCCTTACCTCATAAAGGATAATCATGAAATAGTGTTGTTTGCGGATGACACTTCACTTTTGTTTAAACTTAAACGTCAGGAGCTGGTTACTGACGATGTAAATAGCGCGATATCAAAAGTAGTTCATTGGTGCAATGTTAATAATTTACTTCTTAATGAAAAAAAAACCAAATGCATTAAGTTTACGCTACCTCACGTTAGGCAGGTGAAAAATAATGTGTTGATAAAGGGCGAAGAATTGAATCCTGAAGATAGCACAGTATTCTTGGGCTTAACTTTGGATGCTAAGCTTCAGTGGGGCCCACATATAGATAAATTGTCTAAGAAGCTGAGCTCCGCAGCATATGCTGTTAGAAAAATTCGTAATTTAACTGACATAGAGACAGCCCGTTTAGTGTACTTTAGTTATTTTCATAGTGTAATATCGTACGGTATTCTGTTGTGGGGAAATGCCGCCGACATTCAATCTATCTTTGTTTTGCAGAAAAAAGCTGTTCGATCAATTTATAAATTAAGTTCGAGACACTCTCTCAGAGAGAAATTTAAGGAAATTAATGTTATGACTGTGCCTTCTCAGTATATTTTTGAAAATCTTTTATATGCCCATAAAAACATAAAATTGTTTAAAAAATACAGTGATACCCATAATATAAATACTAGGAACAAACACATGTATGTTGTACCTAAAACACGGCTCAAGAAAATAGGTGGTTCGTTCAGATGTCAATGTATACGCTTTTATAATAAACTTCCAAGCCACGTTCAAGATCTAAGCATTAATAAATTCAAATCATTCATTAAACGTAAGTTGTGCCAGAAAGCCTTTTATACCACATAAAAAGGCTTGGGATTGAGCTGCTCCAAATTTTATATATTGAAACTTTTTTTATTGTGATTGCTTTATGCACATTGACATGAATATTTACTTGTGAAGTATAATGTTATTATTTTAATTATTGTGAATGTGAAGACTATGTGGGTCTTTGTTTATTTTTCTTTTTTTCTTTACAGTATTTTGTTTTTTTTCTGATCGTGGTATGGCAGTTTGAGTAATTTATGCGGCCTGCCCAAATGTCCTTTCTTTGGTATTGTTCGTCGAATCGTTGAGCTCCTTATGTTCTGAGTTGAGCTGCACGATTACTGACAAATGCGTGCACTGAATGGACAGGTCCACTCAATCTGTGTGGTTCTTTCTTCAAAAGACCATTTCAGACACCAGTCTACATGGTCTTCACATGATTTGACCAAGATTATGTCTGGACTTTAAAAGAGACTGTGACCTCTGAGTTTGTTTCGGTCTTTCTTCTCAGAGTAGTCAGATACGAAATGCCGACCTCATCTAGTTTTAAAATATGATTGACGTGTAAAAGTGTTTGTAAAAACCTACTTACAGAAATAAAATCATTTATCATTATCATTTACTGATATTTATTTAAAATCCCTCACAGACTTGAAAAACAGGTTTCATATATCTTTTCCAGTTAATAAAAAAAAAAAAAAATTGGCAATGAACCGATACCGATTAGTTTACGTATAAACGTAAACGAAGCAAAAGGAGTATGTATGGATCGTATATAGAAATATAAAAAACAGAAGAAGTGGAATGGGGGCGTGTTTGTGTCCGCGCGCGATGATCAAAATGGTCATCGCTTATGCAAGTGGCGGTCTCCGCGAACTAGTGCGCTTTCGACCGTGATCGTGAAAAGTCATAAGAATGCCGTGTTGTTCAGTGGTTTCTTGTAAAAACCGAAGCCAAAACAAAATCTTTGTACATCATGGAATCACTTACCATAAGTTAGTAAAAGTATTTAACTATATTTGTCTTTAAAATCATGTTAGCCGATAAGGTTCATGTGCAGCGACGATATATATATATCGTCGCTGCACATGAACCTTATCGGCTTCAAAATAAGGTTGGTTTTTCAAAACACATCGCTAAAACAAGCAAAGCACGTTAAGCCGTTGGTCCCGGCTGTTATTCGTGGATCTTTGACAGTCGTTACGGGGCGTCAGAAGCCCAAAAAGTCTGACAACCAGTCTTACCAAGGGGTATCGTGTTACCCAGTTACTGGGTTGTGGAGGTCAGATAGGCAGTCGCTCCATGTAAAATACTGGTATTCAGCTGCATGCGGTTAGACTGGAAGCCGACCCCAACATAGTTGGGAAAAAGCTAGGCAGATTGATTTGTCTTTAAAATCATGAAAACGGCCGCTGTATCTTGCCGTGAGCTAGTGATGTGCTTGTGCAGATCCACACTAACGTAGGCTATCGACAACAATGTCGATTGTCTAATGAATATATTGCTATTATAGTTTATTCTTCAATTTGTCAACCGTTTTAACCCGGTTGGAAGACCCATGTGAACTCTGTTTATTACTCATCTTCTCATATTGTTTAAATTTATTGATTTACTTAATAATGTTTTGTTTTTAGCAAAATATTGTTTAATTATATTATAAATTATTATTTGTATAACGTTTATTATTTATCTTATTTTAAAGTGCCCACTAAAATTTTGATAATAAATGGAAGAATCGATAACTTTCCGATTTAGTCAATCATTAGCGTATATGTAAAATAAATGGCTTTTAGACAGCACAACGATAGAGCCCGATGTTTTCGTGTGAGTGAGTTGTACGGTGCATGGTAAATGCGCATTGTGTTTGATGTGATATGGTTTAATTGATTGTGTAGTAAGTTTCGATTTATGAATTGCCAGTGTGTGCGCGACTTCGTATCTATTGCTTTTACTGAACTGCATGTGTAGTTGTGGCGAGTGGTAGAGACAGACTGGAGACATCGGGTTTCGATAAATTTTCAGCTGATATCTCCTTCTTTCTTATATCTATGGGATCGTAGCAGGTGGTGTTCTGTAGTTTCTGCCTACCTCCATAAGAAAAAAGGTTCCCACACACTGGCGCGATATCGCGGGCGTGGCAAGGGTCGCGCTGCCTGTCGCGCCCGCGATATCGCGCCAGTGTGTGTGAGCTTATAGGCGTAAGTTTTTGTATAGGTATGTAAAAAGGGGCAAATCTGGTAAAAAAAAATAATCATCCTTCACTGACTAGAATTAGGTATACTCGTACCTAGGTATAACAGATTTTTATGAAACAAGAATTAAAAGAAAAGAAGTAATATGTTTATTATTACCTAAACACATAGAGAAAAGAGTATTCTCGGTGAGAGTTCATTCCAGAAACTGGGTCATGCACCAGACACCCTGTCTAGTCTCGACCATCATAACCAACTTTCCTTATCAGAACAATCCCAGTCATTTTCCTATTTTATTATATCTAATGCGAAAACCATTAGAAGATATAATTAAATACTAAGTTGTAAGTTGAGTGTCTATCAATAACTTTTATGACTTTCGATTGCTTGCTCTCAGTACCTAAATATTGTAAGTAATGCTCTAGCAAAACATAACAAAAGAATTGCTTAACACCGTTATGAATTAGGCAAACAACCAAATAATGGAAGTCTTTAATTTCTTTTTTCCGATATTCTGTCCAGCCCAAACAAGGCCGAATCAAGAAAAAGGCTGACATTATAATCACATTGAACGTGGACTCCCACACTGTTTCGTCAGTAGCTACGTCCTTTTATGTCGTATAATTTAATGGAACATATCGTTAATTCCCTCATTTCGCCACAATTGCTTTCAATTTACATAAGCGGGTCAACGAATGCATACAATATTATGTTATGTTAATATTGTTATGTATGTTGCGAGCGTATAAGCTGAAGTGTTGTGCACTGTGCTCCGTGCAATATATCAGATACAAGTGCGTTGCATATGCCTGCTAATCTTCTATTTGACAGCTACCATTCAAGCGGGGACGTAAATAGCCGGTATCTACGTCAATGCGGCCGATACTCCCCCTTTGTTGAAAACCTACCAACAATCATACAAATAATGGTTATTATCAAAGCGTGTTCCCCGAAGGCAACAGACTCGCACGTTTACCTTGTCTCGGTTACCCTTTGTCGCCAAGTAATAATTTATGAAGCGAAACCTTCCTCGACCGACGACGTGCTTCATAGTCGTGAAAACAACATCAGAATTCTTCTAATGGTGGAGATAAGCGTCATTATAGGCGAATAGACACTTACAGGTAAATTTATTGTATTACCTACAATATTTACTTCCCTATAACTTTTAGCATAATTTGCCTATATTGCACCGTAGCACAACTACTTAATTGGATTGTTGGCGTTAAATTGGTCGAGTTTGGTTACGCCTGCAAACAAAACAGGTGATAAAAACACAGATACTACAGTAAAAAATCTTCGATACGAACAGAAATAAAATTAATGAGCACGGTGTCAAAGCGAATAAGAATGCAACATGACATGTTAATGCTTAGTTTCATGAACTCAACGCCATGCGGCATCGCCATAGGAACGTATTGAGTCAGTGCATACGGATAGCAATTTAGCGAGACTGCAGCACGTTTTCACATAACGAACCGCTCGACAGGCTCTCTAGAGTTTTTGCTTTTGCTGACATTTACTATCTGCATCAACAAAGGACTCCAGTTATAACGAGTTGCGTATCTATGCTTTATTAATTTATGGAAGAACTATCCTTGACTGAAATATAATATTATATTTGAGAAATCAGCATGCTGCGCTATCGGACTAAAAACGTCTGGCCAGCTAAATTATAAAGCCGGGTCCGATGCGCCATGTTTTCTAACAAAGCATGTTAGCAAAACAGCCAGTCCGCTGCGACTTTTGAGTAAACAATGTTTTCGTTATAAAATTTATTTTCAAAAAATGAGTTCCGACGAGGAAGAAGTGTCTGCTGATCTAGCAATAGTAGATTTAATTCTACAAAGAAGAAATAGTAACAGATTCCGAAAAAAATAGAAATAGATTCTATAATCAATTGATGTAGCATCCCCATAGCACTGGTCTTTCTCGAATTAATTGTATAAAAAATAAAGTACTTTCTTTTTTTTTACATTCAACGGGGAAGCTCTTGGCCTTCATCTCACCTGATGGAAAGTGATGATAAGGCCGAAGATGGAAGCGAGCTTCACCCGGACTCCTCAACCACAGAGGAACTGACTAACTCGGCTCTAACTGCCGAAACAAAACAAATACTGTTAATATTGTTGTTTTGGCGACCGACTTAGATAAGATGGTGGTAGCTAGCCAGGCGGACTTAGAACAAGCCCTACCACTAACCAAATTAAGAAATAAATTCTTTATTCGACTCCCTCACTCACTACACATAATACTTTTAAAAAATTGTCATGAAACGTCTTCGTCTGGAAAGTGTGAAAACACGAAATGCGGGCGAACGCGGGTGATGTCCGTCCGTTGCGGTAATTTGCGGTGAACAAGTTTTATGTTTGTGATTGAAAAAAAACACTCAACTATAGAAACTGCACTACTGTACAGTTGCCATGTAGACACATGGCAACTGTACAGTAGTGCAGTTGCCATGCACGTGCATGCCGTGCACTACAACGGCAACGTAGACACGTTGCCGTTGTAGTTAATCAAACTACATCACAACGCTTCTTCTTCTACCACTTTGAAACTGAGTACTTATAAATAAAATTATTCTTTCGGAAAATAGCTCAGCATTTAAAGATTTAGGGGTTTATTTATAAACGCTGCTTAAAGTTAAGTAATGATTAGCGACTGTTTAACCATACATTTCTGACGTTTGAACGTCACTTAACTTTAAGCAACGTTTATGAATAAACCCCTTAATTTTGACCGCGTTGTTTGGGAAATGTTCTTTGCAGAATTTTACATGTTCAGAAGCAATTGCATTAGGTTACCTACTTTGGTAATTATGACATATGAATCCCAGTAGATTACTTACTGCATTATAACAACTAACCTCATTATAATATCTTCAGTTGGACTATGAGCTACATTATGCAGTCTGTCTGTAGGTACTCACTAAGGTAATATGTCAACATTTTTTTCTTTTATCTTCATGTCTGTGTGAAAAGAGATATGCATGAAATCGCGGAACCGATTGCACTCAACCTAGCAATGCAAGCGAAAAATATATGAATATTTAATATTATGGTTGTAAACGAAAAGTAGTCTGTAATCATATTTTCACTAGCGTTATATCCAAGCAGAAAACTTTTAACGAATGTTGTAGACAATTTCAATCTTGTCTCCAAGAATATGGTAAGATATTTATATATTCATTATCAGAACATGTTACACTATTGCACAGAATAACTTATTCGCCCAGAATATCCTATAAAAAATTGTCCAAATCTGAGTTTTCAAAGTCGTCAGATTTAGGGAAAGGTCACAGTTTCTTTATCAGATTTGACATCATATGCTTCAGGCGACACACGATCATACGAAAATCAAAAGCTCTGAAGATCACGTTATTTTCTGTCCATTTAAGAAATCTTTAAAAGTGTACTCCTGACCGCGGGGCTCGTATCTGAAACTTTTCAAATATATTTTCGGTGTTCTCTCATCATGCCGCACTTACTCCTATCAACTTTTCGCCCTGCATATGCTTGCTCGAAAACCCTCTGGGCTCCCCCCTACCATTTTCGTGTCTAACAGTGGCCAGCTCAACAAGCTACACGAAACTGTCAAATTTTTCCAAACGATTTTAAACTTTAACATGTCGATAACGTAACTTGATGTGTTGGCCACCGTCCATTTTTCATAACGAGAGAATATTTCATGTGAATTCTCCGATCAAGACAGCAGATGTTGCTTCAATATCTTCGTCATCTTATCATGTATGTACATGCAATCTTTAGTTTATTGGTCATAGATTGATATTACTTAGGACCAGGCACGAGTAACGTCGACTCAGATAAAATCGGATTTGTTAGAAACTTAGCAGCCGTCGATAATACTCCATCCCGATCGCACGATCCGCATGAACACTGTACAATCTGCAGATATATCGTTATTGTACGCACAGTTAATTTGTGTTATTTCTTAGTCTGTGGTCTTAGTACACCGAAAAACAAGTCCTTTTGTTACAAAATCTACTAAATCATGATGCATGCCATGCCATTCAAAGCTTACCAAAAAACAGAGTCGTTGTCTTGTGTCAGACTAAGGCCTTGCCCGTCTCGATAAGGCGTGCTCAATCTTTGTCCACTTTTAAAATTCTGGTTAAAATCACTTCCTTTCTCCTTAAACATCATCATTACTTAAAGTTTCTTGCTCTTGTATCATGTTTATTATTGTATGTATATATATATGGATAAGTATCTATATGCTTTATGTATATACATACATAAAGCATATATAATATACAAATAAACAAATTATTATTATTATTTTTATATATTTACATATGTCGGGACACTGGGGTCCCCGACCTTTGGAAGGCGTACGAGGAGCCGAAGCCAACTCGCAGAGGCCCGTTAGACGCTTTTTAATTAAATGAGGCACCAACCGACGATTATCCCTGTACCCACTATGCAAGTGCACCCAAGGACAACCCCCGGTTGGTGTAGGACTATTGCAGGATATGGAACCAAAGATATTGGACTATGGGTTTGGGTGGATAAAATGGACTGGTTACCAAAAACTATGGAAGGACTATGGCCCCTGCCTTATTATTATTATTATTATATATGTATTTATTGTATATATGTAAATGGTACACCACTGACTACCTGCAGTATTGTCTCTCCTTCTACGTTTTGATCCATCCAAAGGTTGTCTGTAAAAGATCGCTTTTAGCGATAAGACCGCCCATTGTGACACCCTATGTAACAGTTCTACAATTATATCTGTAATTTTTATGGTGTACATAATAAAGAGTATTCTATCTATCTAAGGCAAATACAAACTGCTTGTCTTATCCACAAACACTTTTCCTTGAGTTAATGGGATGCAAACATTGACCATGGCAAATTGGTCCATAAATATCAGTGTACGAACCTCGAGGGTATACTATCGATGCGGTACGTTCGCTATATCCGTCCGCAACTCACGCTACTGACGCTGAATGCTGATTACCGTCATTATAATTAACAATCGGTAGCCTGAAATGCTAATGAATTTTTTTACATCATATGTACCACACCGATACAATCAAAGCTATACAAGTAGTACGTGATCTCTCATTTTTCTTTTCCTAGATACTCGAGCTCACTGCACGGGGAAGGTCAAAGTTCAGCCTCTAACTTGAATGGACGGTATTCGATGCACATCTCATTTCTCGTGCTCTCGGGTCTCGGGCACTTGTTGTCGATGTAAGAGGCATCACAGATTATCGTATGACATTGACGGTGTACCTGCACGAATGCTAATGAACGTATAAATCTTCCGCATTGGTTATTCCTTTGACGACTTCTTGGAAAGATCTGGAAAGGCTCCGCGTCACATCTATTTCCTGCATTATGTATGTTCCTCTATGATTTATCCTGCTAGTCAACAAAATAGGAATAGAATTTTAAATCTCTTTAGGAAATTCGGAATCTTATTTGGCCATGGCATTGCATTCTTTGAACTACCGGACAATTGCTTCGATTTATTAGAATTCGTGATTTCGTAAGCTGATTGTGCCGCTCACAGCGTGATTAAGACAGTCAAATGATGTCACGATACCTGTATTGATCCCATACAAATATAATTATACTATCAATAGCAAATATCTATTATACTTAATTAAAATACTTTTTACATTATTCATTAATTTAACTAGGTATTACAAATATAATTATTAGATTATTTATGAAAATGGTAAATTGTATAATTTTATTATCATTAAATATTCTAAAAAATTTATTACATTTTTCATTTAAAAAATCATTAACTTTATAATAAGCTTTATTGATTAGATAAGTGTTTAATTTATTTTTAAATGATATAAAAGTCCTTGCTTCCTTTATATTTTAGGTAATTTCTTATATATTCTAGGGCCCATACAAATTGCATTATTGTCCAACATGTTCTATGGCGTATCGTATTGCACAAAGTGTACTGGCATTACGAAGCATAAAGATGGCATATGAATACTGAATTGTTTTGAACATACTTTTAGGGTTCCGTACCTCAAAAGGAAAAAACGGAACCCTTATAGGATCACTCGTGTGTCTGTCTGTCTGTCCGTCTGTCACAGCCAATTTACTCCGAATATAATGGACTGATTATGTTGAAATTTGGTATACATATCAATTTGAGTGACCCAAACACGAACGTGAACCGTAAATAAATGAATTCAGAATATTGGGGTCAGTTTCGGAGGGCAAACAAGAATATTAAAAAAAAAAGTTTTACAAACTGTACCATGTGACATATCAAATGAAAGGGCTGACTGTGTGGGTCTCAAATATTTTTTAATTTTTTTATAATTTTAAAAGGAATTGTTTTAAAGTTATAAGTGAAAATAGACGAAAATTGACCATTCCCCCCCCCCCCCTATCTCCGAAACTACTGAGACCAAAATTTTGAAAAAAATACAGAAAATAGTTCTATACTTATAGATTACAGGAAAATCCATAAGAAGTCTATGGTCTTAAAATAACATGGTAAATCTCTCGATATTGTGCGTACAAACTTACATTTGCAGTTGGAATGTGTGGGAGAACATGTTTTTCAATTACAATGTTTAGTTTGTTCTTGGGATACCTAATTTCATGCTACTATTCGTTCGACTTAAGAGTCCATGATAGGTACTTACAACAACAACAACAACACAACAAAAACAACAACAACAACTTAGGTACTACTTATATTCAATCTTTATCTCTCTTACACTACTGTTCGCAGACTGAGTGGCGTCTTTGACGGCAGGGAAAGTCGAAAGTTTAGGTAATTTCAGTTTACGGCGAAAAAACATGTAATTAAAAAAAAACACATTGGTGCCGATTCCCTTGTTCACAAACTAAACTAAATTTAAGTTCAGTGCGTCTTTTTCCTTCTATTTCATTAAGAAATGGACAGAACATAAATTTTTGTTTAGTCCTGTCAAATTAATCAGCGCTTGACGTAAATTGACGTAATTTTAGTCGGCAAGTTTTTAATCACGTCTAAACTTGTATGAAGTAGTGACAGGCGCTGATTAATTTGACAGGACTAAACTAAAATTTATCTTCTGTCCTTTTCATAATGAAATAGAAAGAAAAAGATGCACTGAACTTAAATTTAGTTTAGTTTGTGAACAAGGGAATCGGCACCATTGTATCTGCTTTATATTTAATTCAGTTATTATGCATGTTTCATGATCTAATGTGAAGTCTTTTTATTTTAATACTAGTGGTTTATTGTTCGGTTTGTAACTTTGTATTTTTTTTTCTATAGAGGAAATTTTATGGAATATAATTAATGCTATAACGGATAATATATAACGGAGGATCATAATAAGCAATCTGAGGAAAAATAGGCCCTTAAGTAGGTGAGGGATCCGTCACTTGTCGTACCTTCTGCGCTTAGTACCTACAAACAGTTTTTTTTTTTTTTGTAGATTGCATCTCAGAGTGTAACCACGAGGGGTTCGGACTCTTTAACCGGGCTATCCTGTGGTGCCTTAAGCTCCTAAAAGAAATTTAAGGCCAGGCAGGGCATACTTATAAACTACTATCCGACTGCACACTAAGGGCACCCCCTGTGGGGTACGAACCTCGGCTTAGGGCAGAGTCGGCGGGGGGAGGGTGGCAAGGGAACGTCGGTGGCTGGATAAAATCAGAGTTTTGATTATTATCAGAGGGATTTTGGATTACATGCTGCTCAGCTAAAGCGCGTGCTGGCGCTTCGTTTGAAAGCAAGGGTCGGGGACATACAACTCGACGCACAGAGTACTTTATACAATCTCAGTGGACACCTCTAGAAACTTCTACATATACTGTGGAGCAATGGAAGTCGTCAAACCTAAAAGTACATCGGTCTCAATTTCCAGTAGTACCAGCTGAAGGAATGATGATTCATAAATCTCAAGGCTCCACTATGGAAAAAGTAGTTGTTCATATAAGTAGAAAGTAAAGTGATCAATGCTATACGTAGCCTGCTCTCGAGCTACATCAGCTAGTGGCCTTTATTTAGTTACATCAGATGGTGATTTTAACCCCCCGCAAAGGTATCAGAAACAAGTCCTGGGCCTCAAGTCTGCTATTACAATAGTGTCAGAATGGTCTCTTCATTGTGAGTTTTTGACAGATTTGCCATACAAACACTGTCAAATACAATGGCGAGACCATTCTGACACTATTGTAATAGCAGACTTGAGGCCCAGTTCATTTGGAAATGATAAGACTGATGGAAAATAAATTGATACCCCAGTTTGAATTTTTGCAGTCACCAGGAGACGAAATTCAAATTATCTTTCGCAATGTACAATCATTACGAAAACAGTTACTAGATGGAAGAGCTGATTGTATAATCATTTCATCTCATATAACCTTATTTGTGGAAACTTGGGGTTCCCGAAGCGACAATTTTGTGTTGGAAGGTTTTGAGCAAGTGTGCAGAATAGACGGCCCTAATGTATCGAATGCAAACCCGGGATGGGGCGCTATAGCATATATAAATTATAAATACATCAATGACTTAGATAATTGCTCCAAGAAAGGTTTATTTGTAGATAGTCCAGGGGGTGGGCATTGTGAATGCCTCCAGTTCAAAGCATTTGGTGTTCAATTCTTAACTGTATATAAATCACCAAAATGCCTTCCGAAAATAGCAGGAGACTTCAATATTAATTTTAAGGGCAAATCAAAAAATGAAATATTAGAATACCTTCTATCACTCGGTCTTAGTCCACGTATTCGAGAATATACGACAAGACAAAATACAACAATAGACAACATTTTCAGCAATTTCCCTCTACAGTCCGGTACCATACATACTTTTTTTAGTTACCACAAACAAATTTGGGTCAGTTTTAAAAAAACATGGTAGATAAAATATTCATCGTACGGAACCCTCTCCACGCGAGTTCAACTCGCACTTGACCGGTTTTTTCAATATGTGTACTCCATGTCATGTCTGAGCCTAAGTATAGTCCAAGGAATTTCGTAGTGTTTAGTTTTTCTATGTTTATTAGTTCATAATTTATATTGAGTGTGCTTAATTTGGAATTTATATGTTTTGAAAGTCATTACCTATATATGTTTTAGTTAGGTTTATTTTAAGTTCATTTAAATTTAGCCAGTTAACTATAGATCATAGCGTTTGGTTCATTTCATGTTCATGTGTCGTAGGGTCTTCAGATACAACTATTGCAGTACTATCGTCAGCACACAGAACCATGGAAGATTTGATGGATTTGCGGAGGTCATTAATATAAATAATAAAGAGCAGAGGACCTAAACTGCTCCCTTGTGGTACACCTTTGCAGACTTTTATTAGTGTTGACATGTGCTTCTTTTCGACTTTTGTGATATGTGAAATGCTAGATATTTCAGTTTGTTTTTCTCCGTTACTTAAATATGATTTTGTGAGATCTCTAGCGTTTCCTCGTATTCCATACGCTTCTAATTTATTTAATAACTTTTCATGATTGACGCAGTCGTAGGCCTTCGTCATATCCATATAAAGTGCTAAGATATATTTTTACTATTCGTCTTTCTAGTACCGTTTTGAGGAAAGTGTAAAAACGTTGTTAATAGATAATTTTTTTCTGAAACACATTTGTTCTTCCGCAAGGATATTATGTTTTTCCATATAGTTATTTAAATTGCTATAGATAACTTTTAAATAACTATATGGTCTATAACAATTCATATTTTCTATATCCTGTTTTTTAAATATTGTAATGACAACGGATAATTTTAATTTTGATGGAAATATTTAATCACTTTAGTACATATTCCATTATACCCCGCACTATTTGTATTTTTTGGGATTTTATTATTTGAACGATATTCTGAGGGGTACACGGGCTCATAAAGAGTGAGTTTGAATTATTATATGTAATTCTATAATGGGATCTTTGGTTAATAAGTGTTTATTTGGTAATTGAGTTGTAAAAAAATTGTTGACTTCATTAGCTATAGCAATTGGTTCTTTGATTGTATATATTGTTTTCATTTCTTTTGTCAATTTTTTTAAAATGCTGGTGGACATTTACATTTATTACCTTCCACGTAGCTTTAGCTTTATTTACTGAGGTTTCAATACAGTAATCGTTTTGAGATTTTTAGGTTAATTTAATTATTGTTTTTAATATTTTATTATATATATCACTTTATATGAATCTTTAAATTGTTGGCTTGGTGAATTCCTGTATTTCCAAAGTAATTCACGTTTACTCTTGGGGCAAACTCTGATACTTTTTATATCAATTGTGGTCGTTTGTGTATAGGGACTTTGACTTTTATTATAGGAAAACAGAGCTCGTAGAGAATCACCTTAATAAATCGCGGAATTTGCTAAAAGCATCATCTGCTGTTTCTGCATTGTAAATAGCTTCAAAGGCGAGATTTTGGATAAATTCAACGAACTTATCAGTGCTATAGTCTCGTTTATGTGTGTACCAATGTGTTGTGTTAAAACTTTCTTTGACTAGCAGTTGAGCATTATGATCCAACAGCGCTAGTTCTAGTAATTCATACCCCTTTTATTACAATTGTCAATACATGTTACACTTCATAATCGCGTGGGTTCATTAATCATTAGTTTAAGGTTATAGATAGCGTGTAGTTGCTCCAATTCTATTACCATTTTATCTCTTTGTAGTCTATTGATATGAAAATCACCGCAAATAATAATTTTCTTATTTTTTAAGCAAGCATTATTGAGTAGTTCGTTATATTTAGAAAAAAATATGTACGAGTAATCACCTTTTCTAGGCTGTGGCTAGGGGGTCTGTAAATGTTGATTATAAGCTCTAGGAGTTCGATGGCACTACACTCTAAAATATTTCTCATCGAATTTTCCTTTATTTATAATGTCGTAGATTTTAGCCTTTTGATTATCATGTACCAATATGCATGCCCCTCCATTTCTATTGTGTCTAGAGTAAGATGAAGTTAATGAGTAATTGGGAATTTTCAGTGAATAAGTATTCTCATTTGTCATATTATGTTCCGTAATACAAAGGACATCAAAATGTTTATCATTACGGTTCAATGAAGTAGTAGTAGGATTTTATTGTGTTTGCAATAAACGAGTTTAATTTTTGTTAGTTATCAATTTATCATTATTATTACACGAAAACAAAAAAAAATTGCTAAAGAAATAGTTTATCTTTATTTCAGTCCATTTTGTCCGTTCATCAGAAAAGGTTATTGTTTTATTTAGATTTAGGTAAGCTACAAGCTCAAAATATATATAATCTGGCTAAGCCCGTAATCGTTACCTAATAAGCTTAGTCGAGTCGAAAAAGATTTTTAATCCAAAATTGATTTATAAAATATTGTATGTAGAATGTTAAAATTGAACGAACATATTTTTTGCAAAATGCACAGAAGCGCAAAAACACACTACTATACAACATATAAACAATAATACTAGAAGTATATACTATAGTATACAATTTCTCATGATACATACTTCACCCGCCCAGGTAACGAAATAGTTCCAGCTCACAGGAAGTAACGATATCGACCTTGGCGGAAACCTGCGCGGGGCTGTTATCCCAACATTCCCATCCTATATGCACACTAAAATAGTGCACTCTGCCGCACTTTGAAACAAACTGAGGTGGGTAAATAAAATCCTTCACTAGAGAAACAAATGCTGCAGTTTTAAAAGAGAATTTAGAAACAAATTTATTTCCTGGACGATAAATCAAAATCAAAATCAAAATATTTTATTTCACATAAACCTACATGGGCACTTATGAAACGTCAGAAGCTAGGTGCACGCATAGCTATACTCCATTTACATTAGACAAATAACGGCTAAATAACGACAGTTATTATGTAATATTGTTGAAATGACTGCACTTTAGAGTTATTTTTTTATGTAAATGGTAAATAGATTACAGTGCTTTGTATTCATCGTGAAATAGCGGAGTTTATTAAACGTTTACATGGAAATAACGAAAGGGTGAGAACAGTTATTTGTCTAATGTTATAATAAATGGAATATAAGCAAAATGACACCATATTATTGGGGTTATGTATGTTTACCTGTCTTACCGACTATGAAAATCTGTATATATTTTTTTTATATGTATGTTCATCGATATTTTCATCAATTGTAGACTGATTTTGAAAACTACCTATGTTTTCGAAAAAAATATAAATGACACTAATTTTGTAGTAGGTTAGGTTAGGTTAGGGGACTAAATAAAACTATTCCAGACTTACACTGGATTTTCCATGGTTTCCTAGAGTGTACTTCCTGGTAATGATTAGAGATCGGATATTTGGATGCATATTTACCTAAGTTGTTAATATAAATACCGGGACTCCAGGAAATCCGAGAATGCACAACTAATCGGATACATGGTATGGAAACAACTTCATAAATAATTATGTGGTATTATTTAACTTTACTCCGTAAGCTAGCATTCAATTCTATACTCAAAGTAGTATCAATTCCGGAATCGCGAGGTTTTTAGGATCTTTACCTGAACGTAAGTAAATATTACATTCGATTATTTCTATAGTCGATCCCAGAATCGCGGGATTATTTCGATACAAAAGTGCATTCCATAATACCCAACACCTCAACTTTAGGTAAATATGCATCCGATTATCCGATCTGTAGTAATGATTCAATAATGAAACATTTAATGTTGAAAGTATATCTTTCAGATGATGCTGCAGCCCTATTGCCCCACTGAACTACGCAGGCCGCACGTCACGCTATCCAGCCGGATATCCTTCACACGAACTCTCTCGTTCAGGAGTGCAGGGAGTGCAGCGCCCATATCCTTGCGAAGCGCTAGCGTACTGCCAGTTGAACGAACATCAATATTCGCATATTCCAGGCCAGCACGTTTAATTTCCTCTGCTGTACATCAAAAACACATTTTAAAACCGCTGACGTCATCCGTATTCAAGTGAACAAAGTGCTTTTACAAAGATGTTCGAACAATCGCATCATCGCTTGGATGGATGATAATGAAAGGAAATTCGATTGAAAGTCCCCGGATTGAAGAGAATAAATATTTATGCCTATGGTACTCTAAAATTATTTTATTAAATGAATAAATGGCTACAACCGAAATAGATAATTTCTAAATTAGATTTAGTTAGGTATTTAGGTCAAGTAAGTACTACTTATAGATAAGTACTTAGGTGAACCATTCGCAATAATATCTAGAGTAGTATCTAACATAATATACCTTCAGTGCCTTACAAAGAAACACGGAATAAATTTATACTAAGTATAAACGAAAAAAAATTGTATGGCTATACCGAAGTTATTCCTAGCATAACTTTATTCCGTGTTTATTTGTAAGGCCCTTGGGGTGTAGCTGAAATACATTTTCACACATACGACAGGTATATTTTATTAAAGGAGAGTGACTCGCAACGAAATAAAACATAATCTAATAAAGACCACAAAATACCTAAAGCAAGCAGGCTGATGTCATTACCAGCTACCAGCGCAGCGTACAACACTTTATACTTACTTCAAAGTAACAATAATTTATGACCACCATATAGGTGATTGGTTGACAAGATAATTACTACATTTATAATTTCACCTCTGCACCTTTGAGAGTGAACAATGTTGCCTTTCTCACAAATATAGCAAACAATGGGTATCTGTCCAGTGTCGAGGAGAGCTGGCGCGTGTCAAGAATCCATTAAGTGTTACCGGAGCCTTCGGGAGAAACAATGAGGTCTCCCAGCTTATATTATAGTCTCTTTAGTCCTGCGAACGAAGCATCTTGTTTAGACATTTGTGTTGCCATGTCATGTTAATCCTCTAAGGGGCTTCCCTTCGTCAGGCGACAACAGTGTGTGCTGTGCACATAATGTCCCGTCAAGCTATAAGTATACACAATAAGTAAGTAGTTGGTTTTATAAAGTAGATTATGTGGGCGCTTTTCAGATATCAGCATAACAGGTAAGATGAATTTTTTTTTTTTTTTTTCCGTTATGTAGATTATTAAAAAATATTGGACGCGTATTCTTTTCTTTTTTTACGTAATCAAAACATTACGGCGATACATTGAGTTCAAATGTGGCATGACGTCACTGCTCGCTAGATTTTATACGTACCTGTGACGTAACGAGCCCCCACTCCCCAAGTTTAATGTGTTATATTATATAAGTAATTTTTTATGAATTATGATATGTAAATACAGCAAAAAATACTAGTCAAATTTTTTTTATTATCTGATTGACTGACTAAATAGTTTTTCTTTTTTTTTTACCGGGGAAACATCCCTGTTTGTTGGTTTTGGGTAAAGGCTAAGGGACTATCGGGGTAATTGCGTAACGTACACTTACAGTAGCAATGAGTTTAATTTTGACAGTTCAACAACATTCATTACGTTATTTACGTTGTTGAGCAGACAAATTTATCGAACATAAGAAGCAATGGATTAGCAATCCTTCAAAATCATTCAGATTGTGATTATTGGTGTGTTACGCCATTAGAGTGCTGCTTAATTTGTTAAAGAATTTCAGCTAGATTAGATGTAGAGTAACATAAATTATAGTTGTCTCATGTCTGGACATCTCTAGTGTGCAGGACACCCAATCAGTGATTAAAACACTATATAGAACTATGTCCTTCTCCATATCCCAGGCTATATCTCAAAGATATAGCCTGGGATATGGAGAAGGACATAGGGTACTTTTTTATGCGATAACCGACATCCACGCGGGCGAAGCCGCGGGCAAAAGCTAGTTCTATATAATGTTTTCTTTTATTCTAACTTAATATTAATTTTAATGTGACTCACTATGTGAATAGAAACCGAAACAAATGATTTAATATAGTAAAAGTACTTATGTTCTGAACATGAATGAGTCTTTACCTAAAGATAACAAACACAAAATCAAAATACGAAATTTCACTCAAATTCTTAAAGCAATCAATTGTACCAAATACAACACGAAATAAAAATGCGACACGAATAATAATTTTAAAATAATTCCATTAAGTACCAACGATGTAAAAACAAAACAAAATCCTCCGAAATGTCGCATGGTACACCGTTTGTCCTGAGAAAACGCTCGAAATGTCTAATGAACACCATTGGTGCTTAACTTTTCTCAGGGTCACGTTCGCAATTGGACGAAATATTTGACATTTATTTTGTACTTGCAACACGATCTGGATGTAGAATTCGATTAATCGACTAATACTTGACCGGTTGACATTTTAGCGGAAACACCACTAAAGGATGGAAAAAAAAAAACAAAATACGTCTATACTCTGTGGTCGTGTGGCGGTGTGACGCGATGCTTAATGTAAACATTCATCAAGGTTATACGTGCGTAAAGTAATGGATTCAATGAGAAAACGGTTTAATCTTAGAAGAATCTTATACAGAATTACTGAGAAATAAGTGTAGATTTCGTATTGAGTGTTAGTTTATCGAAAAGTGATAAATATGTCAGTGAAAAAGTAACGAAAGTTTTGGAATGCACAAATTTTCATCATAAGGCCGCCGTGTTTAGTAATATTTTTATGATAAATATTCTTGTATACTGTTTGAAATACACGTAAGTAGCTAGCTTATTTATCTACGAACATAATTTGGCTAATAGCTACTAATATTATAGCGTATTGTTATCGTAATCGTATTTCCAAGAGTAAAATTCGGCAAACAAATACCTCAAAAAGTCAATAAAATGGATATAGTATGTTATCCTTAAGAGATAGACATATGCCATCGCGGACTTTTTAAAGACCTTTTTATGATACACAATTCCACCATACATTATTTTGTTATATCTCAAAGGGTTTAGACAGCGTTTTCGTTGAAAGCTCCCAGACGGCTTATTTTTTTCCGACACCTCCAACAAATATCGTTAATTCATAAAAAAATGCATACAAAAACATAACAAATTATATACTAAAACCTTCCTCGAGAACCAAGCTATCCATTGGTGAAAACAGCATGAGAATCGGTGCAGTAGTATTTGAGTTTATCGCGAACAGACAGACAGACAGACGCGGCGGAGGACTTTGTTTTATAATATGTAGTGATGTAGTGATAGTGATAGTGATAAGATCAGTGTACAGTGTAGCTATAAGTCTGTTATTTTAGTCATAAGCATGATTGTTTTGATAGCTAGGAACTTTGTCATGACCGCGCTCTACTCCAAGACAAGTCCGGAGCAGGTTCGAACTTGTCGAAACTTGTCCAGGTTTCGACCCGCCTCCACTCCCATCTGATTGGTGGACTTGGAATCGAGCGCGATCAGCAATTTACTCTTAAGAAATTTATTGGAAAATTAATTGTTTAATCAAAGCGATACCGACGCTACTTGTACCTATGTGATTTAATATAAGGGTAGAACATTTTAAGCCAAGGGCAGTGCTTTGAATTAATTTGTATAAATAATGAACAGTAAAACAACAGTCTCCAAAAAAAGAGTTTTATTCAGCAAACCAAGTAGTAGTGTCCTCCAATCCAGCGCACATTAATGTGAGAATACACCCCTCACATCTAGCTCTCTCTCAATAACGGCTGTAAAATACCCTTTACGAAGCTGAGACTGCTGAGAGTCAATTGTTCCGTAGCAAATTCTATCGACGGGCCCTTGATCTGCCATGAGTTCTAAAGTATTTAAAAGTGGTAAAAAAATCAAGACTCATTAAGTTTATTTGCCATCTATTACAATTTTGTTGGTGTTTAATAGTACAGTAGATTATATAGGCCCTGTTGAGCTCTGACAAGTACTCAAAGCCAGAGATGAAATTGTCCTGGCAATTTATTTTAAACTTGCGAATTTTATATCTGGTCTGACAAGCACTTTTCCACATAGCGCGGTATACATGTTTTTATAGAAATTGATCGTTCTATAAAAAAGGTGTCTTATGACTTTCGATAAATTTACATTTTCAAAATTTATTCGTGGTTAAAGTTGGACATATCCGAAATTGACAGTTTTTCTTTCATCTTCGGCAAAATTATTAATTTTGATGCCCCCAATAACCCTAACAGAGACAAATCAAAGATCATAATATAAATCGGTCCGAGCGTTCTTGAGTTATATATAAATGGTGTAACTAACTCGACTTTGTTTTATATACCTATTTAGATTATTCTCAATCTAAGTTCGCAATCCACCAAGAAACATGCATCGTTTGAATTTACTGTGGTAGGATACCGCATTTGTAGCATACGCAAACAGCTTTAAGTAGACGGATAAAGATTAATTAATTAAACAGTTGTTCATAGCGACATCGTGCACATGCATCATGTATTTCAAGTATAACATTATTAGTTCACAGTAGGTACACACGGCTACATATCAAGCTATACAAATCCAGTATAAGGTGATCTCGCATTGTATAGGATTTCCCTACAATGAGAGATAAGCTTATACTAGAAATATATGATATGTAGCCGTGTGTACCACACATTATGCCTGTAGAGCACTCATTCGTTCATTCAGCGATTTCAATCTGTATAAACAAACCGTGTAGGTACCACGTGCGTGCTGGATGCGCTGTTTACGCTTATTACCCGTTTCGTATGCCTTTTAATTAATTGTACCACTGTACCTTTGTTTATTTTCAATTACGAAAGTGCTGTATAAGTGGTATTGATTACTGTGCCATTTAGATTCACAAGCGACACATTGGTGCGAATTCCCTTGTTCACAAACAAAACTAAATTTAAGTTCAGTGCATCTTTTTCTTTCAATTTCATTAAGAAAAGGACAAAAGATAAATTTTAGTTTAGTCCTGTCAAATTAATCAGCGCTTGACGTATTTTAACGTAATTTTAGTCGGCAAGTTTTTAATCACGTCTAAACTTGTATGGAGTAGGGAGTGCAGTCTCGGTATTCCGAGATCTCGAAATACCGAGATCTTGCACCAATTTTGCAAGATTAATCTTGCACCCAAAATCACGCCTGAACTCGCAAGATTTGCAAGATTAGTAATAAAAAAGCAGATCGAAAGGATACGTTCCTGCTTCTTCCTCTTCATCTTTCAGATGAAATTGTTGCAGTAGACCCAGATAGACCCAGTAGACGGTGATGTCAGGGCCGGATTTAGGGGAGGGCAACCGGGGCGAAAGCCCCGGGGCCTCCACAAACGGGGGGCCCCCACAATAGAGACTTCGGAAAAAAAAAATCTTTCAAATTCCAACAAGTTAACACTAGTAAGCATCTTTTCCTTTGATATTTTTTTTTTTGCTCTTTCACCTTTACCTACAGCCTACAGTACTTTATACATACATGATTATTTGATCATGTTAACCTTAAATAACAGAAATCATTGATCTATATTTGTTCACTCCAATCAGGCAATCAGTAAAATATCAAAATCTCAAATGGCTCTGATAAGCACTTCCAATTCACTACCCATCTTGAGGGAGTACCCCAATCGCTTAATGGCTGAGTGGGGTGGTACTTGCCCGCAACCTCGGAGGTTGGGTATTCGATTCCGTGTCTCGACAATTTTTTTTTTCTTATATATATATGTACATATAAATTAATTGCAGTATATGAACAATCGGTGTTCTTCAATTCTTAAATAAATCAATTATTATTGACTAATTGGTAATTTTTTTCATATTTCTTTATGCAGCAAGACATGCAGTTTGAGAGGCAAATAATTATTATTGTGATACAATTAAATGCCATCAATTATTTAAGAACTTTACTGCACGCAAGAACTTGAAAAAAATCATAGTCGGTCAATAATAATTTATTTGTATAATTATTGAAGAATATTGATTCCGATTGTCATACAAAACCCACCTCATCGTGACAAGCAGTCAAAGGCTAATATTAATAAGCGACTCGTGAATCATGATCGAGAAAAGAATGTGTCCATTGAAGTTTCTGTGCGTAATTTTGTCTTCATATAGTTGTCTATTCTTTTATTGATATATTTTTCCAAAAGCATAATTTTCTTCAACCAGCGAGCGAGTGTGAGTTTTTTTTGCCCTCTGCCTGTCCATGTGAATCCACAGTAGAATAAAAATTGCCAGTTCGGATAGGGAATTTATAGTATATTCTGCGGATTTTACAAGCCTATTCAGCCCATTTTTCGTATTGGCGTGTCGATACGAGATACGACGGCAACGACGGTACCTGTTTCCCCCGTTTTTTGTCTGTACGAGTGTACGACCCGTCGCAGCGTTGACAAGTGTCCGCTGAGTGGCGTGCTTGTAGCAGGGAATCCCAGAATTTGGTAAATTCTCGTGCGTCTGAGGAGCTACGAACTTGCGAACATTGTGCAACAAATGTAAATCATTTCGAATTTTTACGGACAGACCACAGACGTTAAGACGTGAGTATTTTCATCGTTATCTTGTAATCTACAAAATAAACCGAATGTCATAATTGATTGTGCAATTACGAAAACGTGTTTTTTTTTTCTTAACTTATAATAGAATATATGAAATATATGCAGAGAACAAAAGAACATAAAAAACGGTTACGGAGAGGTTATGATTTATTGTTCATCATGCGTTTGTTTGGTTCTGCGTAAGTTAATTATTTAATCATTAAGGCGACTAAAATATCGTGATCACATGCTAATGGGTAAATTGACGTTTCCTATTTTAATTTTGAAATAATTTTTTCTCAATTCACTTCTGTTTTTTTCTTTTATTTTTTGAGTGCATGCACATAACTCGACCGACAGGTTTCAGTACATTGCTTGCAGCTTCTCTATTCCTTTCATTTTCAATGTGCACTGCTCGTAACAGTCGTAACTCTTTTTGGTGTTTCTACTAATATTTTATTTTTCTCGACTATCAGCTTCACGACTATGTTCCTATTGGTGAAGGGTGAAGAGCTTTTTCAGGCGCATGTTTTCTTAATTTTATAGCGGAATCATGAGTGATCGTCACAAAACTCCTCGAGTTTTTGCTAGTGGCTCTCAAAAGAGGAAATTGCAAGCAGAACGCATAAAGAAATCCGAAGAAACTTTAGCTAAAACACCGAAATTGACCAGTTTTTTTACGTCGTCAAGTAAAGAAGAAATCCCTCAGGATCTTAACACAACAGCAGGAGATTCAACAGTAGATGAAGATGTCGTCGATAGTATTCAAAATCATCCTGAGGTTGAGGTTTCATCAGGCAACACCACACAATTTACTATAAGTGAATATCAGACCCAAGAGGAAGCAAAATTTTGCGGTCTCGAAAATGACATCGGTCTTTGGCCTGCTAATATAACAAAGGAAATGATCGAATATTGGGCGAAAAAAGGTTCCACAGAACTTCAAAATTGCGATCAAGTATCTCTGCAAAATTCTGTTTATCAAGATCAGCCGCGAGATAATTCCAACTTTGTTCGGAAATGCACGAAGAACATGTTTACACGCCGCAATAAAAATCAAGAGACCGTCAATCGATTCTGGCTTTGCTTTTCTCCAACTACGGGGAAAATATATTGTTATGCGTGTAAATTGATGTCTCCTCAAAACAACAAACTCAGTGGAGAAGGTTTCAGTGACTGGAAGCATGCATCCGATCGTCTCTATGAACATGAGATTTCGAAAACCCATTTGGAATCAGTAATGAGTTTAGTGCAACGGGGAAAAGTCACAGGACGCATCGATCAAGAGCTAGCGATGCAAGAGGCTCAACAAATTGAGTATTGGCGAAAAATCCTGAGAATTATCGTTAGTACCATTAAATTCATTGCTGAACGCGGATTAGCCTTTCGAGGTGACAATGAAATTGTTGGCTCACCAAGAAATGGAAATTTCCTGGGCATTTTGGAATTGCTAGCCGAGTATGAACCAATCCTGGCAACCCATTTGAAAGAGCATGCAAACAAAGGGAGTGGTCATGTCAATTACCTTTCGTCCACGATTTGCGAAGAACTGATCGGTTCTATGGGTGACAAGGTACTAACTGAAATAGTATCCAGGATTAAAAAATCGAAATATTATTCCGTATCAGTCGACTCTACTCCCGACGAAGCTCACATCGATCAACTAACTATAGTTGTTCGATATATGGAAGGATCGACGCCAAAAGAAAGGTTTCTCACCTTTTTACCAGATTGCGGTCATACTGGCGAAGCCACAGCAAACGCTCTGCTCAAATTTTTAGGTGACCATCAAATTGACATCATGGATTGTCGCGGCCAATCATACGACAATGCTGCAAACATGAGTGGCAAATACAAAGGGATGCAGGCTCTTATTCTGGAGAAAAATCATTTATCGGCGTTTGTACCTTGTTGTGGTCATTCTCTGAATTTAGTGGGAAAGGCAGCTGCTAACTCTTGTCCATCGGCTGTTCAATTCTTTGATTTCGTGCAGAATTTGTACACGTTTTTCACAGCCAGTACAGAGCGACACCGAGTTCTGATCGAGAAATTATCGGAGAAGAAAAGCGGCCAGTTTTTAGTCTTGAAAAAGCTCAGCGACACTCGTTGGTCTTGTCGAGCTGAAGCTACGAAAGCCTTAGTCAACGGCTATTCGGAAATCGAAGAAGCTCTCACCAGCATATCTTCCAATAAAGAGCAAAAAGACATAGTGAGGAATGAAGCAACGAACCTTCTACAGAAGATGAGTGGTCTCGAAACCGCTTTGTTTGCAACATTTTGGAACGATATCTTGGAGCGATTCAACGCTACAAACAAGATGTTGCAAGACCCGAAAATGATTCTTGAATCGGCAATGCGTGCCCTAGAATCATTGAAATCATTCGTGGAATCCAAACGAAATGATTTCGATAAATACGAGGAAGTAGCCAAAAAAATATCGCATACTGATGAATATGTACAATCGCGCACCCGCACCAGAAAGAGAAATGTGAGGTTGGATCCGCTCGATTACGGGAAAGCACAAGACGCAAATCTGTCACCCAAGGAGAAATACAAAGTATCCGCCTTCATCCCAGTGGTTGACCAGCTATCTGTTTCTCTCACTGAAAGATTGCATGCTTATGAAGCTGTTCGTTCGAGATTTGGATTCCTGAATCACATCGAAAAGATGGATTCTGAAAATTTGCACGCTGCAGCAGAGGCATTGGTGAAAGTGTATCCGGATGATTTAGAGCCTAGTCTTGGTAATGAGTTGGTTCAATTTGTGTCTTTGATTGACTCATACAAAAAGGAAAAGGACTATGGGACAGATCAATCGCCGGAACTTTTTTACTACCAAATTCTCGAAAATCAAAATTTCAGAGCTACATTCCCAAACCTCGAAATTACATTGAGAATGTATTTGGTTTTGATGGTAACGAATTGCACCGGAGAGCGCTCATTTTCAAAACTGAAAATTATAAAAAATAGGCTTCGAACCACGATGGGACAAAACCGTGTATCGAAGCTTTCTCTCCTAAGCATTGAAAGCGATTTACTCCGAGAACTGGATTTCAACGAAATCATCAACGATTTTTCGGCGAAAAAAGCTCGGAAGGTTCCATTCGTTAACCCTAAAATTTAATTTCAGATAATTCTTGTTTCCGTTTATATTTATGTGTGTTTGTTCAATACTGAGGGAATCTACTTGGTGTCACAATAAATTATTTATTAAAAAACTCGACTGAAAAAAAATTGTTTACTTTATTTGGAAAATAATTTGGGGCAAGGGGGCCTCCGCTCCTTTGTTGCCCCGAGGCCTCTGGACCTCTAAATCCGGCCCTGGGTGATGTTGATGATGAAAACATGCCTCTATCTTTACTACCACCTCTCTCTCTTGATGAAGAGTTACAAATGATTTTGAAAGCCCGCCCACAAGAACGCCCTTCACGTTTAACTGGTTCATTATTGATAAACTTGTTAGACAAGAAATCAATCTGTTTGAATCAGGCAGGTTAAAAGGGCAACACCTGCAGTCTGCGTGTCAATGCCTGTTGCTATGCCTATATGCCCATCAATGGTGCCAACAAGCGTAGAGGCAGAACGGGCCTTTTCTGCTGCTGGATATTTGGCACGAAATATCCAAAGCCAGTTGGCAGACAACACTTTAGATATGTTGTGTTTTCTTAGGAGTATTTTTTTTTTTTCAGAATATTCCTTTTTTTTAAATAAATTATTTAGTTTTTTTGTATACGTATGTATATTATTTCATTATATCGCCCCTAGAATAATAACTTAACCAAGTTTCAATAGAGTACTTATAATAATTAACAATAAATCATAAATTTGCGAGATCTCGCAAAATACCGAGATCTTGCGAGATTAGTCCTCTTAAATCTTGCAAATACCGAGATTGAAGTTTTGCTGCAAGATTGCACTCCCTAGTATGGAGTAGTGACAGGCGCTGATTAATTTGACAGGACTAAACTAAAATAAAAAAATTGGTTGTCTGTAAAGTTGGTTTACGGACGATAGTTTAACGTGACAACGTCATAGCAAAACATTGATGCGGTGCAAGCGTACAACGAGCGTAACGGGACAATGAACGTAACGGGACAATGAACGCAACGGGACAATGAGTCATCCTTTTTCGTGCATGCAGCCGGCCTTCATCGATTTATTAGACGTTGTCACGTCAAAAATTGGTTGTCTGTAAAGTTGGTTTACGGACGACAG
The DNA here is from genome assembly GCA_947523025.1 of Dryobota labecula. Classification (NCBI taxonomy): domain Eukaryota; kingdom Metazoa; phylum Arthropoda; class Insecta; order Lepidoptera; family Noctuidae; genus Dryobota; species Dryobota labecula. The sequence continues at coordinate 11,414,535 of OX383292.1, forward strand.
TTTAACGTGACATCGTCATAACAAAACATTGATGCGGCGCAAGCGTACAATGAACGTAACGGGACAATGATTCATCTTTTTTCGTGCATGCAGCCGGCGTTCATCGATTTATTAGACGTTGTCACGTCAAAAATTAAAATATTTTTTTTATTCTGTCCTTTTCTTAATGAAATAGAAAGAAAAAGATGCAGTGAATTTAAATTTAGTTTAGTTTGTGAACAAGGGAATCAGCACATTGACAGAACTAATTATTATGGTCATTTAGGAATGAGGACATTATAAAGCTTTTCTTAGATACATAACAGCTCTTGCCTTTATAAGGACGATGAATAAACAACGTGTCTAATATGCCACATGAACTTGGCCTTGTTTTTTTTTTTTTTTTTGTAATATTGGTAAATAAATCTTAAGGCAAGCCAGATCATTGATTAAAAATATGTTAGATTTATTGGCAACTACGACATACCTGTATGAAAGGGGCTCGGGACATGTCCGGATATCCTCATTAATCTCTGGACCGTGTAGTTACCAGTGGCGCAGCTACAGTTATCAATAGCCGAAGTAAAAAAATTCAGTTCTCTTATACCCTAGATAACATCAAATATTCAACCCAAAAGTTTCATTCCTTTAATTTTCTAAATTTTACGCCATCTTTGATAAAATAACATAAACAAAGAGACGCTATCCTATCACGATATTTTACAGAAATAAAACTGTAATAATATAATAACCGATTACAGTTTGAAAAACATTCTATTACTAAAGATTCTAAAATGATATTATCCATACCCACTAATATTATAAATGTGAAAGTTACTCTGTCTGTATGTCTGTTACGTTTTCACGACTAAACCGCTGAACCGATCGTCATGAAATTTGGCAGAGATATAGCCTGGGATATGGAGAAGGACATAGGCTACTTTTTTACGCGATAACCGACATCCACGCGGGCGGAGCCGCGGGCAAAAGCTATTATTATAAATGTAAAAGTAACTCTGTCTATCTGTCTGTATGTTACGTTTTCACGCCTAAACCGCTGAACCGATCGTCATGAAATTTGGCAGAGATATAGCCTGGGATATGGAGAAGGACATAGGCTACTTTTTTACGCGATAACCGACATCCACGTGGGCGGAGCCGCGGGCAAAAGCTATTATTATAAATGTAAAAGTAACTCTGTCTATCTGTCTGTATGTTACGTTTTCACGCCTAAACCGCCGAACCGATCGTCATGAAATTTAGCAGAGATATAACCTGGGATATGGAGAAGGACATAGGCTTTTTTATGCGATAACCGACATCCACGCGGGCGGAGCCGCGGGCAAAGGCTAGTAACTAATAAAATTCAAAAGAACAGGTGAAAATTACTATCAACACAAAAAATCTACAAAATCGAACATTACTAAAAAAAATATTTGTTATGCAAGGCTGCAAAGTTGTTTTTAACGCGAGTATCTACCTACTTGTATTGAAACCTAAGCAAGCGGAGGATTCTAGGATCGAACCACGAGCGAAGCGAGGGTTTCAAAGGTACGATTTAAAAAACTATTTCCACGTTAGTGGATTTAATGCAGTTTTGCACTCAGATTTCGAATGATTAACAGAATCTTTCCGAGGTTGTGAGGTGAAACCACATTTATTTGCAGTAATTGCAGTAAACAAAACAAAAACGACGCAAAGGAAAAACACAAAAAAAGAACAATCATTCATTCTATCTCGTTCTTGAATACGTACTTTTCAATTGATGTCCCTGTCTTTTTGCGCTGTAGTTCGGCTTCCTTAGTTACCTACTATGCCGACGCGGTGGAGCGGAACTCAAAGACACGTGTGTTATTCGTACGTAGTCACATGGGCCGGCTTATTTTGACGCATACTGGAAATCTTTAAATTGTTAGCCAAAACATTTTAGGCATTTTTGTAATGTTTTGTCTTATGATATATTACACTGGTATTAAATATTAGTAATGTGGTGTGGTACACAGTTACACAGACTGGTGTACCATATTATTAAGAAATAGTAGACATGACTAAGAAGACTGGTTGTCCTGGTTGTTCCGAAGGGAAGCTTATAGGAATCGGGTTGTATGAAGGCTGCGCTCCTGGTAGCTACGTGTCCCTTTACACATCGAGGAGGACATGACTCCACGTGCGCGACCCACCTAATTGCTAATCCTCCGTCGTCCGACCTTCGCAAAGCTTTCTCGCCGAGAGTTTTATCGAGAGTCGTTAACCGATAGTTCTGCTAAAATCATTGTTTCCCTACTTTTCATGTACGTGGATTGATAGCCGGCTATTTGTTACAGATACTCTGTTAAGTTACTACTACCTACACTGTTGATGTGACAGTTTTTTGGGTTTTTTTTTTTTTGGGGAAGGAACATAGAAACAATAGAACTGCTTCAATAGGTGCCTATAAGCAAAACGTTCTCTACAATGTTACTTAAGCGGTAATTTGATGATATTTATTCTGGAACTAAAGACAGTTTAAAAATTGATACCTTCATATACCAGGTATAGGGTCTTTTCTGTTTTCATCCTTCCATCAGACGTCTAATTTCTTAACTTGCTATTGTTACTCCGCAAAGTATGGAAAATGTAAAGAAAATAGTACCTATTATAAAGGTTTCGCACAGCTCCGAGTCTCTAAACAATTTTTTTTTTTTTTTTTTCTTGACTGCTGATAATAAATTCCTCCCTCGTCTATACTAGTGTCATATCTCAAGAAATAAATCAAAGAAAGTAAGATATATTTTATACCAAAGTCGTGCTATTCAGATGCTATTAATTTTATTTTATTAAAGGACACTGTAGAAGTATCGAAAACTGAATTGATAAATTGTGGGACTAGCAATTTGCAACTTTTCAGACAAGTCATTGGACTGAAAAATTTATTTGATACTAACTGCTACCCGCGGCTTCGCCCGCGTGGCCTTTTCTATACAAATAAATAAATTTAAGTGTCTGTTTCCATTGTTACATTTTTTTTTTAATACACTCGGGCGGTCCCGTGGACAGCAGCTAGTCAAAAATAAAAGTAGCCAAAGTTTGCCTTATAACATCAGCTATCTGCCAGTGAAAGTCCCGTCAAAATAGGTCTAGCCGTTTCAGAGATTAGCCGGACAAACCGACAGACGGACAGACAGACAGGCAAAATAAAAAATAAATGTTTTATGTACCATATACACTTTCATATGCATTTAGTAAAAAGCTATTTTGACATTACAAACAGACACCTCAATTTTTATTTATTTGTATAAATGATTTTTCGTTTCAAATTAGTTTTCATGGGTTAAGAGCAGGAGAATATCGACTTTTTACATTAATTCTACTTAAAATATCTAGATCGGCAAAATAATAAATAACAAAGTATTAATATTTGATTATTGTAATAAGCTTGTACAGTCGCTAGCACATCAAACCACCACAAACTGTCAGATTTTCTCATTCGATTTTGAACTTAAAACCATTAAAAAAAAAAAAACATTACATATTATATTTTATTGCCACTTAATTTTTAATCCCCTAGTGGGACTTATAGATTTCCGTAGGTGTGTCAGTGGCATTACTGCGTACCCTACCAGGGGGCCAAGTCTACTAATGTACAAACGTTGCAATGGTCTCTTCATTGTGAGTTTTTGACAGATTTGCCATACAAACACTGTCAAATGCTCACAATGGCGAGACCATTCTGACACTATTGTAATAGCAGACTTGAGGCCCAGAATACCAGCGCTGCGGTATTTTTTTTTTTAATATCGCAGCATATTTTTTTTTATTTTTTACATACAACAGTGAAGCTCTTGGCCGTCATCTCACCTGATGGTAAGTGATGATAAGGCCGAAGATGGAAGCGAGCTTCACCCGGAATCCTCAACCACAGAGGAACTAGCTATCTTATCAATCAGCTCTATTAACTGCCTATCATGCCTACGTATCATCAACCCTAAAATACGCTATCATATTCTGGGGCAACGCCAAAAATAAAGAATCTGTGTTTAAAGCGCAAAAAAGATGCGTTCGCGCAATTGCTGGTATCTATGTTCCTGAATCATGCGAACCATATTTTAAAAAGTTTAAAATTTTGACCTTTCCATCAGCCTATATTTATGAAGTTGCAGTATTTGTTAAAACAAATAAAAATCTATTTGGTGAACTAAAATCAAAAAGATATGCACTTAAAATATCTAGTATAGACCATAAAACTGCTCTTCTGGGCAAAAGTTTTTTTTGGAATGGCATCTAAAATTTACAATAAAATACCTGTGGACATTTTAAACACCAAGGAACTCCCACTATTCAAATATAAATTGCGTAATTTTTTAATTGACAAAGCTTACTATACGATCCAAGATTTTCTTAATAATTAGTACCTACTATAATCTGTCACCATACACCTTATTCTTATTTTGTAAGATTTGCTTTAATGTGATGAACGATGAAATTTTTGATATGTTGCATGTTGACATAATTTATTATTGTATGCCTATTAGGCAGGACATAATGGATCTGTAATTTACCTAACATCTGTCTGTATAACCCTATGCCCACAATAAAATAATTTGATTTGATTAGATTTGATTTGATTTGATGGTTGTTTTGGCGAAAGACTTAAATAAGATGGTGGTAGCTAGCCAGGCGGACATAGAACAAGCCCTACCTCCAAGCAAACCGAGCAGAAATCATGCTAAGATAGGAGCCTTTTTGGCCCCGCATAGGTCTCTTTCTATTATGTTTTTGTTGTTGTTTACAATGTACATTTTGTTAGTTTTAAATGCTATTTTTTTTAAATTGTTTGTATTTCTTGTGCGTGTCCTAAATAAAATATTTTTCTTTGTTTCTTTTCTTTCTTGATAACATTTTAAATTTTAAAATCGTTTGGAGGACAGATTTGTGTAGCTTGATGTGCTGGCCACCGTACAAATGGAATTCAATAATATTTTTCTAACTTCTATTGTATCGACCACAAGCCTCGAAACCTCCCGTGGGCAGTGTGTGGCTGACAGCTAGCTAGACAGGCGAGCATACGTATTTCGGAAAACAAATACGTACGTATTAATCGTATTATTATGCATTTCAATAACTTTTCAGCCCAGATACAGGTAAGCTTTTATGAGAGAAATAATGATGAAGTCGATAAATAATCAAGCTATCAAATTTGTGGTTTGTTCATCTATTCAGTGTCTCCAACTCTATTTGTCAAAATTACGGTGTTGCCAGTCTAAAAATACGGTATATGGCGGATTATTACGGGAGATAAAAAATTAAAAATATGGTTTTACGGTAACTTTATTTCACAATTAAACAATTAACTTTCAGCCTTTTTGTTCATGGAAACATTAATACTTTTAATCATTTTATCGGTAGGATGGAAATCTACGCAGTTTTTGCCTGTTCTTTGTTGAGTTGCTGCGTAATTAGATTCCCAACAATAGATTTTGTTGATAATTGGTTCCTTTTTTTGGTTTCAAGTTGGTAATGTGGCGAATTAAACAATTTTTTAAAATGACAACACTGTATAATTCCATGGGGTAGTGAAATAGTTGCAGTTTCTTAGATCTTACAACTATTAACGATTTGAAATGTATGAATGGTTTCAATGTCTCCAACAACGCCACAATTACGGTAAACCTATCGTAATTTGAACATATCTACCACCTACCGTAGACATGCGACCAAATTACGAAGTTATTGAATAATAATAATAATAACTTTATTGCAGGCGACGCAGGCCCATAGATAAATACCTTAACCTAAACATACATATTTTAATATAATAAAATTAGATTATTGTACACGAAGTGATGACTGTGTCGGCGTCGTGTTGCGCTGCGTGGTGTCGCGTAACCTTCCACGAAAACGTCGGTACGCCACACCTTTCGGCCAAAACTCTTCTTTCATGAAGGTTTCTAGGTACTGAGTTGGAACCCGCACCACAAACGACTTGAAGTTTATGTTATGGCGTGACTCCAACTTTTCTACTCTCAAGGTCCACTTGGTCTTGACTCTGATGTATTCCACGATGTCTTCAGTCATCGTGGAGTGATGCAGACGGGATACGTACAGCTGCGTCGACGGTGTAGCAGAAAGCAGCAACATATTTGGTCCCGCCAGAGCAGTACCACATCGGTTACGGCAAGTGGGCTTCCTTCGCTTTGACTCTACCGTCACGAAGCCCTCCTTGTCTGGCTGCCCTTTCTTAGGGGCTAGGGACAAGATACTAGAAGCCGGTGCATTGCAGCTTATAGATGCCCCCACGGTTGTTTTTGCACTTTTAGCAAAAACTTTCTTCTTTTGCTGCTCCTTTTGGATGGGAGGTTGTGCAGCGGCTGCTGAGTAAGCACGGCGAGGTGTTGACATGCTAACTTGTGACCGTACTGGAGCGTACGGTATTCAATAACTTCGTAATTTGGTCGCTTATGTTTCGTCTACTTGTCATGCACACAAGTTGATTGTACGGGGAATACCCCAGGGAATTATACAGTGTTGTTATTTTAAAACATTGTTTAATTCACCACTCTTATAGACGAAATTACGGTAGAATTGAACATGTCTACGGTAGGTGGTAGATATGTTCAAATAACGGTAGGTTTACCGTAATTATGGCGTTGTTGGAGACATTGTATCTATTCATCATTATCCTGCTGTCCTAATGCCAATTTATGTGGGGTCGGTCTTCTCCTTTCATACATCTCCATCAGCCAGCCATCATCTTACCTAGTATTCACCTCTTTTTAGGGTTCCGTAGTCAAAAAGTAACCCCTATAGTTTCGCCATGTCCGTCTGTCTGTCCGCGGTTTATCAGACGGTTGCGTGTTCAGATCACGTCGGGTCGCCAATTTAGAGGTATGAGGAACAGGGTGTAAAGTTCACTCATACCCAAGTAACACAGTCATGCTGAATAAAGTTTGAATAATACCGATCCACGAAACTATAAGCTGAAACTATTGTCTGGATAATGTCTGACTAAACGTCTATTCAGCTATTAATCAAGCAATTTGGGCACAGTTTTAAATGCTTTAGTCTGTATAATAGCGATTTAAAGTCTGGGTAATAGCTTAGTAATGGCCCACTTAGCTTAGTAACATCTGAGAAAAAGCTGACATCTCTTTTATAGAGCTGTTATTTCATATATATTTAGACAAATGCATATGGATATTGATATTCAGAAATTATTCAGGATTAAGTTCATTTGCGTAATACTTTTCAAACAAAAATAAGAGTTATGTTGTAAAGTAAGAAAGAGTGGCGTTTAATCTTGCAGTGTGTCTTTGTTCTGATACTTAGTAGTTTGATTGCATTGAATAATATCAATAACGAGGTGCACAGTGTTATTATGTATTGTAACCCTGATATACGTTAAATATTACTGCGCAAATAGTTTTATCGTGAATAGCATATGAATTATCTCAACATTTTTCACGCGCCGCTTAGATAATCAAGTTTAGTGGTAGTAAATAAGACATAAGTGAAGGCTTTTAGAAGTCACAAAAATATTTAGGATAAAACAGCTAATGCTTATCTTTTAAAAATCATTAAATAAATTATATATTGTATTTTTAACTGTAATTAATTACTAAAATGAGGCATTTGATATACATAATGATTAAATAATTAACTTAAAAATAAGTTTTAATGGCGATTCATCATAAGCTAGATAAAACCTCTTCACGCAGGTATTTTAGAGCATAACTCTGAATCACAGACACGCCTTTCTAATTATTAAAGTTTTATTTGAGAAATAGTGATCTGGCAGTACAAATATCTGAATAACACTTGAATAAACGTCCCTTATTCAATTACTATCCAGAAAAACTCTGTATAACTAGTTTAAAAATTGTACTTTTACACTAATTGCGGAATAAAAATACATCATTCAGCTTCCATCTGTGTTATAAGTTAGCTATAAACTATGACTTCATTTCCATTATACCAAAATATGCTCTTTATAGAACCCAGAAAACACTTTTAGACAGTAGCTGAATAATTGATAAAATGTGGAACCATATGTGACTTGAAGACAAAATAAAAGTGGTTATTCAAAATCAAGCTTTTTAATAGACATTAACTACACCATTTTTCAGAAGATGGTTTCATAAGCAATAAGTGAGTAAAGTTTGTATTTTAGTATAAGATAACTACGTTTATTCAGCTACTTATACTATTATACAGATAAACTCTGTCCCAGGACCTCTTTTTCAAATTAAAATCTTCTGTAATGCTTTAGGCTTAATAACATCTGTGTTATATGCGGTATAGAGGTTATTACTCAGCTTGAAGAAAAATGGTCAACTTAATACAACTTTTACTAAGCTTCAAGAGTTATAAAGGCCAAAAGAGAATATTATTCGGAGTTTGGCTATTTCAATAGCCTTTACTCACACGTTATGGAGCTAATAGCTGTAAATATTTGCCAATTGCTATTACTCAAACTTTATTCAGCATGTCTGTGTTACTTGGGTACCCTATAGTAAAGGGAGAATCCTCCGACCAGACGGGTGTTGTGTCTGGTGGGCAACTGCCGAACGGTTGATGTCAGGATGTTGTATACATGCTAGTCGCGCGGTAAACTCTGATAGCGCGATGCAAGATTTGTGACGTCAGGTCTTTGATGCGTAGTTCGCATGTGGCGTTGTTGATACCGCTACAAGCTCAAAAACTATTAGTACTAGAAAGTTGTAATTTGTTATGAGTATACACGTTAATGACGCCAAAAAAGTGGTAAAATAAAATGTTGAAAAAACTATTATTTAGGGTACCTCCCCTACATGTAAAGTGGGGATGATATATATTTTTTTATTCATCCTTCCCATAGTGTGGGATATCGTTGGATAGGTCTTTCAAAAATATTAGGGGTCTGGAAATACCGTTTTTTTATTAAGTAAACCATTCGTGACTTATCAAGCTTTAAAGTACCAATTTTCGTTAGAGTCAAGTGTCCCCCCCCCTCTACCAACTAAACGGTTGTAGTTAGAAATTCAAATGTCACGGCAGTAGTACCTATATATAACGAAGTTAAAAGGAAAACTATCACAGCTAAGTAGGCTTTACAATTTACCGAGTAATTGGCAACCAACTTACATTTACAGTTGAAAAAAATGTTCTCCCATACATTCTGTATAACAAAACATGTTTTTCAACTACATGATAAGTTTGTTCTTGGGATAATTCACCCCAACTACGGAACCCTTCATTGTGCGTGGTCCGACACGCACTTGGCCGGTTTTTTTATTTAGCTATAACCCGTTTCGCTCATTCAACCAGCAGTTCTTTGATCTTTCCCTACACATACATATATAGTTACAGCTTTCATACACATGCATACTGAAAACGTACCTCCTCATCATTCATTAAACTAATAAAAGATACATCAGTGCATTTTGGACGAGGTGTAGCTGGCTCCACGCTTACTGTTCGTTGCACACGATCGATGCCGAGGCCACGTGCTCAAATAACACAAAAGACGATTGATGAAGGTTGCCCAACATTGGCACAAACTCTCATTAAACATACAGTATTAACTATGACCTTGTTTCACATGTAATAAAAGGTGCCTGACCTGACATTAAGGGGTGGGACCAAGGAAAACTTAATAATGCTACTGACTCAGCTTTTTGCCAGCTGGCCAATGTCAAGTTTCCGTAATTGGCTTAAGTGGAACAACGAAAAACACAATCATATACTTACCTAACGTTTGCCTGCTGCAGTAAAACTGTATGTTTATAGGAATGGTAGATCAATGTCCACCCACTGATCTACTGAACATCATGTTGCACTGATCGTTTACTTAGATCTCGTCTGTTTTTTTTCTGCAGCATATTTATAAATGTTTAACTCTATTTTCACAGAGAACGTCGGACATTTCACTCAAACCCACCTTTCTAAATCTGCAAACTAGAAACACGAAAATATTTCGAAAAGTTTTTGAAAACGTCATGGCGTTGATTTCCTGTTTTCAGGTTCAGTATGTTGCTGGAAAGTTAGAAACTAGTAATAGGAACAAACGTAGTTTTCAGTACGGTAATTGGTGTGGTGCTACGCCCAAACTCATAAACATTATGGAGGCGGATCAGATAACATTGACATTGAAGGTGTAAGGTCAGGAGTTTCAGCCTTATGCACGCGATCAGTCAATTTTCGAGGCCACAGTGAAATGGATCTGTTCATTGCAAACATCAACGTAGGTACACACGGCTACATATCAAGCTATACATTTCCAGTTTATGGTGATCTGGCATTGTATAGGATTTCCGTACAATGAGAAGTCGGCTTATACTGGAAATGTATAGCTTGATGTGTAGCCGTGTGTACATGGATTATTATTATTATCCAATTAATCATTATTACGGATATGTTATTTTGCATAATGTACGTATTGGATTTTCGTGATGTATGATGTGTATATATGATAATCGTGTGCTGGAATTTCAATGACTGTATTGATAAAATCGATATGAAACATAGCTTCACTAGCTGTCGCTCGCGGCTTCGTCCTCGTGGAGTTCGGAAATTATCCCATGGGAACCATCGATTTAGAATACCTAATAGATTTAATATTCTAAATCGATGATCTAGGTTATTCTAAATCGATGATCTAGGGTATTCTACATCGATGATGGGAACATACTACCGATGTATAAAGTATCCTACGTCTCAGGTCATGGTCTATCCGTGGTCGATCCCTTTCATCCAAATCCGTTCAACCTAAAGCCGTACAAAGGTAACAGACAGACAGAATTTGCTACTTTCGCATTTGTAATATTAAATAGTATGGCTAGAAGAATGGATATTGATAGTATGGAAGTATTGATTAGTGAGGAAATAATTATGTTAACGTTGTGTAATACCTACGTATTGAAATGTAAAAAGTTGAACGATCGAAAGGAATACACCTAACTTCTCTCTAACTTGTCGTACGCACTTGCAAAAAAGTTATTATAGTATATCCAGCCCACTAAATCCTCATGTTCTAGCAAATCATTGTTGAATTGTTGTTGTTCATTGTTGTAATTTATTTTTATTATTATTTATAGACTTGGAATTATGGCTATTTTTATAAAATCTAGTGTTTAAGATGACGAGCATGTGTATATTAAGTCATAATACTGAATTGTAAGATAATTAATCGTATGAGCGTTTTGGATGTCAAATCTGTTAGCTCGTAAGACATATTGAATAAATAAAAGATGGCAAAAAATATTGTATGTGCATTAACTTGAGGGGTTTGCTACTAGCCACTGCAGAGTTCCACCATCCACCTCCTAGCTCCATCATCAGATCAGCTCCAAGATACCAAATTATAGTATTGACATCTGAACTACATATACTGGCAAAGTTTCATCAAAACGAATCATATGACCCCAAACTGACGAATTCCGCTATCCACCTCCTGGCTCCTTCATCAGACTCTCGTTACCAAACCCAATCTATTGGAGTCGTCAAAACGAATTACATGAGCCTAAACTCGAGGGGTTCACTAGTAGCCACTGAAGAGTACCACTATCCACCTCCTAGCTCCATCATCAGACCCTCCATACCAAGTGCAATATATTGGAATCGTCAAAACGAATCATATGAGCCCAAATTCGAGGTGTTTACATATATGTGAAATAAAATATTTTGATTTTAACCTACTTCGTCTATCTAAGTCAGGGTGCTCAATTTTGAGCTCGGATCGCTCGCTCTTGCATTCCCTTAGTAAACTCACAATGACAGATTAACCTAGTATCAGAGTCAGGCTCCAATTTTCTAGCTCACTTTACTCGGTCTTGCATTCTCAGACCTTAACCTATCCCGGTCCAGAATGCTCCAATTTTAAAGCTCGTTTCGCTCTTTGGTGAAACCGGATCCGAGTGATGCTCCAATTTGTCAACTTGCTTCGCTCGCTCGTTCATTATAAGATCGTAATGCATATAGGGATCATGTATTAGGTTCATTGGGAGGCCGCTTAAAAACAATAATACATGTCGTGGTCTGTTTGGTAGACGAAAATTAGAAGATACTATTACTGTTTCTCTTAGCCTGCATCATCCAACAGCTGGGCAAAGGCCTCTCCCCATGACTTCCAGCTCTTTCGATCCAGGGCTAATGTGGACCACTGGACGTTTGTTTTCTCCAGCTCCTTCCGCCATCTTCTACGGAGTCTGCCGCGGCGCCTTCTTGCTGTGTCAGGGCTCCACATAGTGGTAATTTTGGCCTACAGTTCATTGGAAAATTAGAAGATAAAAAAATAAAAAATAAAACGAAAAAACCTGAAAGTAGTCAACAAATTCTATGTAATGGACAAATGTGAAAAATGTCAAGTTTTACTTTGAACTTATCTGTCTGAAGTCTGAGTAAAGTTGTTGCAAGCTAAAACTCAAAATGTTTTTCATATTTTTAGATTATGTTTTAGTTACAAATGCTGATATTTAAGGTCCGCACAAGATAGGTGCGACCTTAAATATCGGACCCCTGGTTATTATAATCTTAAAGCCACGGTAACGCTTTACCTTTAAGTCAGTATGCTATTTTATTTATTTGGTAAAAACGAGGCAGACCCAGGAGAAGGTTGCGTGACGAGCTTGACGCCTACAGACAAGATTGGTCCACTCTAGCTCCATACAGAGAGGAGTGCAAAGGAGAAAGAGAGGCCTTTGCCCAGTAGTGGGAGAACATAGGCAAAAAAAAAAAAACAATACCTTCCTTTAGAGCTTTGCCGCAGTCAGGTAAAAAAGGCTCCAAACAAATTTTGACACAGTTCAAATTTAGGACCTAGTTACGCCACTGAATGAAATTATGTCGCTCGTCGTGTTGTGCTAATTATCGTTTTAGTTGTTTTCCAGTCATGCAATGACATCATCGCTTAGAGATGCGCTTTCATAGCGCTAACGAAGCTTTCGCGCAAGTCATTATGATACAAAGTGTCTACGTAGCGCCTGGCTACAGTGGCGTAGCACTCGCTACGGGAAGTACAGGCCTACGCGACGGTGACCAATTATATAGGTAGCTAATTCTTTATCTTTTCATATTTCATTTTTTTTTCTTTATGCGCACTATGCGCTGTTTCTGGACAGTGAACGGAACTGAACCGTTACGCTCGGATCTGTGACGCTGAATCGCGTATTCTCGGCGCTGAATAATCGACTCTAACCATAAGTTTTCAGTTATATCGTGTGGTTAAAGCACACAAAATATAATTTTGACGAGAATACGTCTTTACAGTTGCTTCTATAGTGGGAGGCAATTCAGAAAACTTATGATAACAATATCGGGGGATAGTGTTTGGTGTTGCAGGGGCATCTTTTTCATCCAAAATTTAATTACTTACACATTTACAAAATTTAATTATTATTTAACATTACTCGATAGCTAAAGGATCAAAGAAATCGTTTCAAAGAAAATATTACCCGTTACGTACACGTATTCACGTAAAACACACGGCCGTGTGCACGATGATCGCCACACACAGTTTTTTTTTTCTGTCCTTCTTGGTATTTCTTTAGCTTTTCAATGGTACAGTTTATTTTTAAATAAAGGTTAATGTGATAGGTACATCACCATTCAGCAGCGATCCGCGTGTAGGTAAAGTATCGACAAGATCTGTATAAAGGACAATAAGAAGGTAAAACTTAGGTATTCTTAAAGCAAAAGCCGACATTATAAATTTTTCGAACGAGAATGATGATCATTCAAATTCGCCTATACTCCATTTATTATAACATTAGACAAATAACTGTTCTCAGCGTTATTTCGATGTAAACGTTTAATGAACTCCGTTATTTCACGATAAATACAAAGCACTGTAATCTATTTACCATTTACATTAAAAAAATAACTCCTAAGTGCAGTAATTTCAACAATATTACACAATAACTGTCGTTATTTAGCCGTTATTTGTCTAATGCTATAGTAAATGGAGTATAGTTTCCAAATAATATTTTTATCGATATTCGATGTTACCTTACTTGTCCAACTCTTTTTGAAAGCAAATCTTCTTTTGGTAAAATCTACATGGGATTTGATAAGTACCTAAACGTCCAAAATCAAAATCCCGATAAATAATTTTACAGAATCAGAATCAGAATCTTTATTTGTTAAACATAGGTAGTTACTTTAATGGTGTTAGGTTAACATATTTGAGCGCTATGTTTTGCCGCGAAGGCATAATTTTTTTTATTATAATGTAATTTAAAAAAATAAACTAAAATACTTGCTTAAAAAACTAAATAAAACAAACAATAAAATCAAAACCAAAAATAAACTAAAAAATATTAAAAATTATAATTAAAAAAATCTTGTACACTATAATAAAAATTTTCTATTAATAGAGAGGTAAGAACTTTCTTAAATTTTGATAGGGGCATATTTTTTATACAATCGGGTATTTTACTATAAATTTTCGAAGCCATTCCAAAAAAGCTCTTTTTCATCAAAGTGGTTCTGCATTTTATGTCGCACAATTGATTTTCATATTGAGAACGCATTGGAGTTTTTTTTACATTGGAAATTTTTGTTAAAAGGTGTAAATTCGTTTTAACAAACAAAACAGTTTCGTAGATGTACATAGCTGGCAAAATAAGCAATTTAAAAGATTTAAATGGGGTGCACACGATTCGGTAGTTTTTAAGCCACACATGGATCGAATACATCGTTTTTGCTCTTTAAAAACACAAAATACAAAAATAATATTCCTGGCACATATGAGACGAATAAATAAAGGTCAAGTTCTTGGATGAAGAGTCCGTGGCTGGCGACGAACTCACGCTTCGCCGCATGCTATTCCAAGGCCGCTGAACATCAAAGCCCTCGGGTCTCGCAAATTATCCCCTCCGGCGAGCAGGCCTGTCGTTTTATAATTATGCCACCCTAAATCTACGGCGTTTAGATTTTTCTATTTATTAAGGTTATTGGAAATCTTAGATAGAGCTATATAAATGGAATTTATATAATCTATCATTCAGGTTTCCGTGTGGTGTCGGACGTAAAGAATAGCACTACCCCATTTCCTCCCGTGGGTGTCGTAAAAGGCGACTAAGGGACTTACTAGAGAATGGGCAGCAGCGTTCTCTATGCATCTTTAACACCATACTGCGATCGCCAACCCGCCTGCTAAGCGTGGCGATTTTGGCAAATTCCCCCCTTTTGGGGGATGCCTGTGTCCAGCAGTGGTCTTTCGGCTGAAATAATGATCATTCAGGACTAAGTATCTACCTTAGACACCTTTCCTATTTTAAGATGTACATTGACCAAACTATTGACCATTGACCTACCTACTCGAGTTAATTATCTTTTTGTATGCACGTGTTTCTGTGACAAATAAACCTATTTTTCTTTCTTTCTTTCAGTATCTGTAAAGGCTCATTTTCATTGCGGGGTGCAGGAAATTCTGTAAAGCATGCCATAGGGCCCGTCTTCGGGGAACCGTTTTCAAAGTCGATAGGGAACGACTACGATATACGGAGAACCTACACCGCACGTTTGGCAGTCGTTTTGAGGGCTCATTTTCATTGGGTGTGAATCTCCGCACGCTTTTTATCGACCGATGACTTTCATTAGTCATTACCCTGCGGAGAGTCCTCGCATGCCGTATAACGACAGTTATCGATAAATGATATTTATGATGATATTTATTCAGATATGTTACTGTAGTTGTAATTGCAATCATGTCATTAATATTTTATATACTTAGATTATTTTATATTTTGTGAATGTGAGAACGTTGTAGGCCTAGTAGAGTGTAGATTTGTTGGCGGTTTTCTATTTTGTTAAGTACCTGGTAATTGTTGAAAGGCCTACACTGTCCTCCCATACCTATTATCACTGTTATTTAATAATATTTTAAAGCCAATTATTTAAAAAAAAGTAACCGTGGAGTTTCTTGCCGGCTCTTTTCCATAGGAAACGACTAATTGGAACCGTGCACCTAGCTTCTGACGTTTCATAAGTGCCCATGTAGGTTTATGTGAAATAAAATATTTTGATTTTGATTGATTTTGAATGAAAATTAACCATATTAATGGTTTCGAGAAGAAACGAATCTCGCGAAATATGGGTTTTCCTACTATACCTTATAGCTAGGTTTTGTCTTGTTCAGCCAACTCATTTCGAAGAATAAAAGCATATAATATTGTCAGATTCTGACATGCCCCTTGACGGTTTCGATATCAAGACCCAAATTCACATAAGCCTTTCGATGTTATTTTTTGTATTTTAGTTCAGTTTTCCTGTTGTCTAAAAATAAGAGGAAACCCCAACAGCAAAACATTATTGTGTTTTCCACGATCCTTTTGGTAAAACACGTCGTCTGAATAAACCAACTGTAATTGCCAGACATAGTTGAATAAGCTAAGGTACCTATATTATATTATAACGTTCATAGTCTTCTAACCTCAGCAACTTAGAACTATTTTATGTAGGCTAAGTTAGTGTTTATTGAGCCAAAGGTAGGTTGGTAAGTAACATTTAGAATCCTACTGGCCTCATAAAACGATCAGGGCGATATGCGTAGTCATATAAACTTAACTCGTTACTGCTGGTAAACTATAGCCACAGAATTGCTCGTTTACTTATTATTTATGTAGCTCGATAAGCTTCTCGTACCTACATGATACAAAATGAATGTAATTTAAAAGATGTACCTACAAGCCACGACAGTAAATTCAACTTCGTATATCTAATGACGTTCCCAGTCTGCATACAAAAATACAACCAAATATATCGAATAGTTAAGTAACGATAGCTAGTCAAAGATTGGAAACCCATAGTCGTCTCATCACTACAATTTAGTTTGAAAAATATCACGTTTTTAAATGTTGATGTTAGGATTTATTTAAGATTTGCAAAATAATCCTATGCAGTAGTGCAGTGTTTTCATTTAGGGCCGTATTTTCGTAATCCACGTTGACATTGTACAAATGTCGTCTCCATGTTGTCTAGTCTCTCATTCCATAATCAATCCTCAATTTTTTAAACCGTAACTCTTAATTTTCAATTTAATCTGTTGTCAAATCTCCTGCCAAAAAGTGATTTGACTGGCTGTTTATTTCCTCCAACCTCATGTGATTGGTTGGAGGAAATATACAGCCAATCAAATTATTTTTAGATTTGACATTCGATTATCTATTTAGAGATTTGATCAGCAACTTACTTCTCACTTCTTTGAATTCAAATTGCTTATCATTACCAACTTATGGAAGCGGCCTATTAAACTTTGTCCATTCAAAGCCCATTCCAGACGACATTAATTAATTAAATATAACGAGTGGTGAACATTCCCATTAGCAGGCACGTTAATCATTGGCTGGCGGAGGGCGCGGGTGCACAGGCACCAGCTTTCATTACGATATGAGCAATAACTTGTCACAATGCCGGCCAAACGCTTTCAGGCAAATTGCTCGTGGACTCGTGGAACCGACCAATTAACAGTCAATCAGGAAACTAGGACGAATACAAAACAAAACGACTCGAGCCACATTGCCACGCCATTGTCAAATAAACTGACAGTACCCGGCCAAATCTCATTTCCATTGGACGTCTTGATTTCCTAATCTAGTTGTTTTGCTCTCAACGATTTCCCCCTATTAAATTGTCCTTGCAACGCTACGCAAACAAGCAAATCCAATTTCGCCTGTCATCAATTTTCCTAAAAACGTTGTTGATTTGATTTTTTGAATTGCAATGAAGTTCGCGTCGCTGTAAATCAAAATAATGCCTTATTTACTGGGCGTACTTCCTCGGGTTAATTGTACGGTTGAAGTTTGCCGCCCGTAATAGAACTTGCAAACATTCGCACTTCAGTTTCCATTTAAATTAGACTTCGGTAAACCCTATTCGGTAATCGTATTCGACGAGCGTAGACTTTTACTTGGTTACTTAACGAATTCTGAGAGGGTCGAATTGTATAGCTACTGAAAGCTACGGTTTTACGAAGAAAACTTGTATTCCTAGCTGCATAATTCCTCATTTCATTTTCAAACTACTAAGGTAATCAGAACTTACATGCTGCTTCGGTACGTAAGTATCCCTTCATTAGCGAGAAACAATGACCAAATGATGAATGATGAATGTTCGGCGAACTTCAAATCAACATTACCATGATCGATCATGTGCCCATGAATCCAAACTACTCTTTTTTATTTAATTAACACATTTGCCAAAATAAACGTAACATAACATTTTGCCGAGGGGGCAGAGGTGTATCCATAGTAGGTACACCCACATTTTGCCAGTTATGTTTAAGTCCCATGTAAAAGGGGGCAGACCATCAACCGGGCACGAATCCAGACTCCGGGCTGCTACTGAGAAATTCCTAATGGAAAAACCCAATAACACTTTACCAGACTTGGGAAAAATTTGCCAAAATATTGCTTTAAAACGTACATCAGAGAGCCGCATAAATAAATCCAATGCTATCGCTATACATATAAAGTATAAATAAAGTGAGAGTGGTCAGAAGTTTTTCAGGATCGTCAGGATAATAGGCCCATGCTAGCAAAAGTTAGAAATAAAATTATTTAAAAATATATTATTGTTGAACACTACGAAATTGATCGTATTTCATGTTTTTATCTTCCAAAATGATAAGCATTCGAACTGACAAATCTAACAAGTAAGTAGGTAAGTTACACAATCTTGTTACAACGTACCTACTTTACATTTACTCATGCGCTTACCAACAAGTATTTAATTTGAAGTAGAAAGTTGTGCCTTCGATAGCTCAGTTGGTAGAGCGGTGGACTGTAGAGGAACGACGCTGATATCCATAGGTCGCTGGTTCAAATCCGGCTCGAAGGAATCTTTTGACAAACTTAATTTTAACCAGACTACGTCACATTCTATTTTAGTGTTGGTATAGATTACACACAAAATAAGATAACTTCAATAAACTTCTTACTATGAAATTAATATTGTATTAATATCATTACAGTTTTTAGGGTTCCATAGTCAACATCCTTGTTGACTATGGAACCCTTATAGTTTCGCCCTGTCCGTCTGTCTGTCTGCGGATTCATTCTGATCTTAGAACTAGAAAGTTGTATTTTGGCAAGGGTAGGTATACATATTAATCACGCTAACAAAGCGGTAAAATAAAATCTCGTAAGTAGATAGGTATCCCCTTGCACGAAAAGCGGGGATGATATTTTTTTTCTCGTGTATCCCATGGTGGTTCAAAAATATTGCTGATCAATGTAAACCATTTTTCGATTTAGGGATCCGTTTGCGTAATATGCTGGCTTTAAAGTGCTAATTTATGAATTAGCATTAAAAAAAAATAGCATGCCAGCTAAATGGTTGTTTTTGGATATGTGAAAAAAAATCACGGCAGTAATATATGTAACGTAGTTAAAAGGAAAACTATCTCAGAAAAGTAGGCTTTACAAGATAACAACTGATAGTTAACCAACTTATATAGATAGATAGATAACTTGGCAGTTGGAATTTATGGGAGAACATATATTTCAACTACTATGTTAAGTTTGTTCTTGAGATAAATTCGTCCCAACCACGGAACCCTTCATTGTGTGTGGCACACGCACTCGGCCGGTTTTTTTCATAACTATTTCCAATCTTATCAGCGAAGACTAGATAATCTCATTTGGATTTCAGATATATTTTATATCTAGTTTAACTTTAATGACAACTAATATCACTTTTATCTGAATATGAATTAGAGGTATACCTGCTTGCAATCTAATCTCAAGATTTGATCAAATTAAAAATCTACATATTTAGAACGTATTTGCCACTGAATTATTCGGCTGATATGCTACTGAATAGTAAGGAAAACTGCAATAAGGGCGCCCACACAAAACTGCGATGCGATGCGATCGATAATTCTTGCTGTACATTCGTGCTCTAGCTCGCACGCAGATATTTGCGATGCGTTGCGAATTCGCAGTTATGTGTGGGAGCCCTAAAACATTAAAGGCTCCCACACACTAGCGCGATATCGCGGGCGCGACAAGGGTCGCGCTGCCTGTCGCACCTGCGATATCGCGCCAATCTGCGCGAGCTTTTATGTAAAATCCAGTTTTTAGGCATTTCAAAGAATACACCTTTTACAAAGTAGGTAACTAGGTACCTAATTTAATTATTCAGGTACCACCGTACGACGGGCTAAAAAGTATTTTTTAAATAAATGTTTCACTATCTTGTTGCACTTATCTACTCAAAAAAAAAGCGAACATTTTTCATATCTGAGTGTAATTAAAATTCCCGTTGTAACGAAGTAACTGGAGGATGACGAACAAAGGATGCGAAATAATAGGAAAGCATCCTTTATAGTAACAAAATTTTTTCATAAAACAGTTTTTCACACTCAGTCGAAGTGTTGGCAACATATAACTCGCACAATAAAGGCGCACTTCAGGACCGTTCCACGAATGCAACGAGCATTTCATCCCGCAGGGGGAGCCACACCCCTCCGCTCCGAGCCTTCCCACGAGGACCATTCATGCAGAGGAAAAACAAAGCTACCCTTTCTACTCCGTGTGAAACTGTAAATGCAAAACATTTTTTTTTTCTATTCAAGTGGACTTTTCCAGGTCAATTTTTTTTTTGCGCCTTCTGTAGGTTTAGCTCCCATAATCCCTCTCACGCTAAATAAATAAAATGGTAGTATGCAAATACCGCGTACTGGAAGCCGCAGCATTGGACCAATGACCTCGGGAATCGGCTGGATGCGAGAAGAACAGGACCGGTTGATGTGGCGACGTTTGTGGAGACCTATATAGTTATGTCCAGCAATAGGTACGTCTTTCGGCTGAAATGATGCATAACTTCCAACTTCAAAAAATATGTAATGGTTGACAGTCTACGAACGGCACCCTAATTTCGTAGCACACTAGCAATCGTAATCTGAATGATTTTGAAGCTATTGTTAATCCATTGCTTCATATTTTCGAAAAATTAGTCTGCTCAACAACATAAATAACGCAATGAATAGTGTGCGTTACCCCAGCAAAATAATTTCGAAAAAAGTCATATAAATGTTATAAATAATTAGTTGCCCAGCTTCTGTAATTGCTGCACACATTTTTTTTTTGTTGCACTAGTTTTTTAGTCATTTCACAAAAACATTTCCTGCCATGCTGGGATAACGTTACCGCAGCCATACATTTTCTTTTTTAACACATTGACTGCCACCGCGGTCACCGGTGACCGCTAACAATAGTTTTTCTATTGTGTCTGTTGTCTGGCAGTCAAAGCCTTAATGGGACTATTGAAATAAATATTAGTTATATAATTAATTGTCTAGACGAGGTAAATGTTGCAACTTATTTTGTATTTGAACTTTCTTCAGCTGCGAAGTTATTCGAGATCCTGCTAGAGTAACGTTCAAGGTTTTGCTGGATCTCTGAAACGGTTAAGCGGATTCATAACATCTTTTGTTCTTTTGTGCAACGGTCCACTAGCGCCACTCCTTTAAAAAAATATTATCTCGCGACTGAGAAGGAATTATGAAAATCGGCTTAATAACGAACCTCGGTAAGTGTGTTTAGAATTTCCTAATACCTTTTATAACGTTTCATATTGAGACACGAGCAACAAAATTCGATCTAAAGAAAAGCGGCCCAATCCTCTAAATCGTATTTTGTTGCTTCGTGTCTCAATATGAAACTTTATAAAAGGGATTCGAAAATTCTAGACACACTTGCCGAGGCTCTTTATTGAGCCGCTTTTCATAATTCCTTCTCAGTCACGAGATAATGTTTTTTAAGGAGTGGCGCTAGTGGACCGTTTTACACGCTCTTAAAAATTCGTTTTAATTAGTTGTGCAATTAAAATACAAAAATAATGCACCGTTCAAAAGTTAGGTATTTAATTAAATATAAAAACACTTCAATAGCTCCAAATACTTTGAATAAGAGCTGTAAGACTCATTAATTGAAACGTTATTTTGCTGCCTTCAAATGTATGTGAAGTTTCATTAGTATCCTGTTAGTAATTAACAAGTAATTATTTTGCTGGGGTAACGCACACCAATGAATGTTGTTGAACTGTCAAAAGCGAACCCATTTCTACTCATAGTGTCTACGCAGTTACCCCGAAGAAAACGGAACTGAACGGAAATTTATCAGAAGCTAGAAATAACCCGTCTATTGCAAAATGCAAACAATGTAAATCAAAAGTTAGGTTTCTATATATGTCTATACACCCCTAACGTAACCCTCGGTCCCTAACGTAAGTTAGGAATGATTTTATTACTCAAATTCACAAGCGATTGTTTAATAATTAGACTGCGGTTTACTTTTCTTTCCAATTTATTTAATAAATGCACGGAAATTTACAATAAAATGAGGTATAGGTAAGCAATTATTATACCATCATACTGACCTATTTCAAAGTACCTAGGTATAGGATTTATACATTTTGTTTAGATTTATGTAAACCTGGATGGTTTGTGGACCAACCATAAATTTGAAACGAACATTTCTAATGAGCGAACTTGAGTTGTACAAAAAATATAAATCTCTAGGGACGTGCGAACGCCGGAGGCTCGGAAAACTATTGAGCAGAAAAACAAAATGGCAACCAACCAGAGCTGGAGTCCCCAGAGTTGTTCCGACGTCCTCAGTTATTAATGTTACAATTTCAATAAAGTGGTAGGTACAAACTGGGAGTTGTAAAATTAGTTACCCATGTGTAAATAGTCTGAAAACATTTCATATTGAAGGTAAGTAATTGCTAAAGGCTAGGCGCAACCCGCACGACTGGGGGTGTCTATTTTCAGCAATAGACTGTAAAACATTAAACATGAAAATTATTTAATTTCCACATTTTTAGACACGCGGCGAAGACGCGGTCAGCAGTTAGTTATATTTAAATATAAAATACACAAAATTGCATAAATATCTACCCTACCACCTACCGTACGTAACCAATATTATTAAATCATTATGAAAGGAGACAAAAAAAAAAAAATTAGAATTCAACAACCAAAACTACGAATTAAAACTGTTTAAAAAAGTTACAACAACTAAAGTCGTTTCGTTAAATTGTTATGACGTAATTATTGTGGGGTGAAGCTCCGTGAAACCTTTTGATTCATCATCCTTACAAAGTCAGTTTACCCAGGAAACTTTTGAATTGAAGTTATTCCCAGCGTAAGCTTGAAAATTTCCTCTAATTAAAATCCCCGTCAACTGCATAACTAGGTCACAGTTAAAAGAATCCAGTGAAAAGAATAACGCTAGCTGACAGGTAACAAAGAGGTGAGGTAAACACACAACTTCTAAAAGTACTATCACCAAATAAAAGCACCCTGAAAATTTCAGCACCCTTCTTCTTTTCATGTATTTTGTGACTACCTGGTGTCAAAGTTTTTATGCCACTCATCGGCCTCTGACTTGGGTAGATACACATGCCGTCGAGGAATATCTCTCACACGTTTCCTCACGATGTTTTCCTTGGTGGATGGGGGCAGCTGCCCCCCCCCCCCCTAGAGATTCTAAAAAAGTTGCCAAATGTAAAGCGAACAACCAACGAAAAGTGCCCAAAATGCTGGTAGCATTGCCACACACACAACGTGGCATTGCTAATGTAATAACTTTGGCCAAAAAATAGGCCAGCCGTGAAGATTCGTCCAACCGCTTCAACCGCTTGACGATGTCTCGAAAAACTAACTGGGCACTCGGACCCCATGGCCTTAGTGTTTCAACCTCAAACGGCTCAAACATTTAAGTTCCAATAAGATTGCAGCATTTGTGAACGGCATCTATAAAAAAGTTTAAAAGTACATACCCTACACTACACCACCGCCTTCATTCCCTCATTAGATTCAGAGAATCTAATGAGGGAATGAATTCGGTGTCATTCACTTCTGAAACTTTGAACATCTACAAAAGATAATACACAGATGGCGCTGTATTACTTTAGCTAAAAACGCCCTCTGTTGGAAAAAGAGACGAGAATACTATTTTTTACTGCTTTCAGTAGCCTCTAGTCTAGAGCCCTTGAATTTACATTGCATCAAGGCTACTTCAAAACATGGGAAGGACTAATAAAAACTAGGGATGCATCCGATACGAGTACCGATACCGATGGTGATATATCGGCGATACTCGAAGTTTTTGCCGATATATCGGCATCGGCGATATTTTTATGGCCGATTCAACGATACTTTTTTCATCAATGTTAATTTTATTTACTAAAACTATTAACTAATCTCAACCTGTCTATAGTTTTCAACGGTGTTATTTGTTCTTTTTAAATTAATTTAAAAAATAAATTACATTGTGTTTTATTTGTTTTACCTTCATTTTTGAATTCAATAAGCGTATCGGTATCGTATCGGCAAAAAGGCGTATCGAGGCATCCCTAATAAAAACCTATATTCGTCGGCCTTCCGCAAATTCGATTTCTAGCGTGAACACTGAACAGTATGAATCAAGCTCCCACACTGAACCATGGAAGATGTGCTCGCAAAATTCAAATCATCACGAAAATTTGCAATTTGCTCAGGTATCATGCTCTGTTCCCTACTTCCGACCTTGGTACAATATTAAATCATGGCCTACCACACATCTCGTACTGTGTAGCCTGATACTTGAAGTATCAGGCCAGAAATGACTGGGTTGGACTGTTATTTATCTCTTTCTGCATTTAAATTTTTCACGTGTATTTTTACTAGTTTTCGATATAACAATCGATGTGTTTTGGATCGTAGGTATCTCTTATCCCCTACACGTCAGCATTATTACACGTAAGGAGGTTGTTTTCATTAAAAAATCATTGCTTATCTCTGTTGGTTGCAATGTGTCTTTGAGTAACAAATATAATATAATGTATTTTTAGAATTAAAATCATTAGAACCAATCAATACGACTCTCTTACATGAAATAGTCATTCATTGTGGTTATTGGTGATGATTTTAATATTATAATTCTGTAAATACATATTAGTTACTGTCGCGAATCATAATTATTTTGATCAACAACGTACATATGTACCTTAAATCCTGAAGTCCAAAGAAAAATGGACAAAAATGACAAAAAATGAGAGATTGAGACTTAGCCAGCTCCACACTCTCGACAAAACTAAGCGGAAGTTGCCAAATACAAGTAGAGAGAGTATTCGTCTACTATTCGTGTTGTCTCGTGAATATTCGCCTAGTCTCCATTCCGTGTCGGTACATCAAAAGGTTCTCGGGTAGTTTTGTGTTTATGCGAAACTCTCCCTCCCCATTCTCCCTGTCTCACGACTAGGTTCGTATACCAGGGCCTCAAGTCTGCTATTACAATAGTGTCAGAATGGTCTCGCCATTGTAAGTATTTGACAGTGTTTGTATGGCAAATCTGTCAAAAACTCACAATGGCGAGACCATTCTGACACTATTGTAATAGCAGACTTGAGGCCCAGTTCTGATAATAGTTTCCCCATCGATTCCCTGAAATTAAAAATATTATTATAGGTACCTAATAAGTTATATTTGCCAGTAGTCGTACTGGTAAAGGTTACACGGGAGATTGCCCGTGGTACTACTGACGTTAGATACAAGTTGATTCAATTAAATAAATGCACTGAAAAAATTCAACTCGCCGCAGGCCGGGTTTCGAACCCAAGACTTTCCGCCTGCTGGTGCAAGCGGAAAGTCTTGGGTTCGATACCCGGCGGACGCCTTACGCATGTGATTTTTTTTTTATTTTTTTTTTCTACGGATTACCGAATAGTTGAAATATACTGCAGCGCATTCTACAGCGGCAGATATTGTTGAGACATCCATTTGTACGAGCGTCTATTTTCGACTGTGCCAACCGAAAATGCAGAGGCGCTCTCGTCAACGCTCGATCTCGACAAAACATTTTGCCAAGACCTCCACCGAGAATGTGGAGCGCGCTTTAGATGAGTTTCGAACGTTCGACTTGCCCCTCAGATACTGACCCGCAAATTGCAAAAACGTAAGAAATTTTTTATTTCGCTAGAAAGCCTGGCGCTAATATGATTCGCAACCGTGACAAATATGTATGTACTCGTATTTACATAATTATAATCATTAGAATCAATAATACAACTCCTTAATTAAGTTCGTAAAATCTGATTGAATGACTATTTCATGAAATCATACTGGATTGTACTAACTGACCACTGACCAGAACATTGCAAAAAAACGTAAGAAAATTTGAATTTCGCGGGCTACCCTCACGCTTCCCCCTTATGCAAACGTCGCGCTCATTTTGCTCGGGGAGCCCGAATGCGTCGGCACTCACGAGTGTGCGTTTGGGTTTTCCAATCAAATCATTGCGACGTGCGACGATCGGTCTTTAGTAGGTATGACTTTCGTGTTTATGACCTTCCTTGTGTGAACGTGAAAGATGAAAAGGATCGGTTTGGATCATTCGTAGCACACGTGTCCTTCTGTAGTTTTAGCTTACACTCAGGTTCACAAAGGTGAAAATCAAAACGTAAATATAAAAATAATCACGGTTGCCCGGTGCGGTCGCCATAATAAACAGAAAAAAAGGCATCAAAGGGTTCTAACTACTGCGGTTTAATATTTTTTTATCACATCTATTCAAAAATATCTAGTTTATTCTTCGTAAACAGGGACTAAAATAGCTCTCTAATCCCTAGGGACTAAACTAGATTTGAATTTGGAATGTGGATATTGTTATTATGTTTCAATCACCAAAGAGATCAATCACATTGTATGAAGGGGCCTCAAGTCTGCTATTACAAGTGTCAGAATGGTCTCGCCATTGTGAGCATTTGACAGTGTTTGTATGGAAAATCTGTCAAAAACTCACAATGAAGAGACCATTCTGACACTATTGTAATAGCAGACTTGAGGCCCAGGCCTGTATGATAAAGTAATTCGTTGAAAAACTAACGCGCGAAATGACGCCTTTGTTCGTAATTGTTTACTAAAATTCGGATTTTAATTACTTTTCTTGTGGTCTGAGTGAGAATGAAAATAAACGAACTATTCTTATTATTGCACTTACTTATTTTCTCATAGAGAATGATTAAAAGTAGAGTGTCCACCTCGGAAGCAACACTATTTTAAGAGGGCCATCACCGGTCCACTAGCGAAACTCCTTTAAAAACATTATGTCGTGACTGAGAAGGAATTTTAAAAAACGGCTTAATCAGCAACCTCAGTGTGTCTAGAATTTTCTAATACCCTTTTATAAAGTTGCATATTGAGACACGAAGCAACAAAATTCGATCTAAAGAAAAACGGCCACATTCCTCTAGATCGTATTTTGTTGCTTCGTGTTTCAATATGAAACTATATAAAAGGTATTAGAAAATTCTAGACACACTGAGGTTGCTGATTAAGCCGTTTTTTAAAATTCCTTCTCAGTCACAACATAATGTTTTTAAAGGAGTTTCGCTAGTGGACCTTAGATAGCCCTCTTAAGCTAGAGTAGCTCCGCTCTGGTTTCAAAAGAAACACTCTCGCCTTTAAAATAGTTATTTGCTCCCTAGTCAAACAATCTACTATTTTACAATCAGAGCTCTAAATCAAAATATTTTTGATTGATGTTTGTCTTCTAATTTTTGGATTATGCTCTTAATAAAAGGCATGTATAATATTTTTAACTTTTTTAATAGGGATAACTTATATAATATGCAAGGGATAGTCCCAAGGATTCCTCTTTAGTGATAAAAGGATAAAACCATTCACAAATGGAGAATCACAATTTATCACCTGCTCAATAAATACAGTCAACAGTAAGCATAATCTTAAACAATTTATCTGTAAATGATATTTAGTCATTTTACAACTCTGGATATTAACTGACAAAGTTTCAAAACTAAAAAGTACGTCTACGAGAGTCGAACGACACCGGCCACGGGCGCCCGCGCCGGCCCTCGCCGCGCCGCGACGCGTCAACGTCCGCCGCACCACAACACATATGTACACGAGCACGACTCCGTCGTCACTGCGCCGCCGCACCACAACACATATGTACACGAGCACGACTCCGCTGTCACTGCGCCGCCGCACTAAAACACATATGTACACGAGCACGACTTCGCCGTCACTGCGCCGCCGCACCATAACACATATGTACACGAGCACGACTCCGCCGTCACTGCGCCGCCGCACCACAACACATATGTACACGAGCACGACACCGCGGTCACTGCGCCGCCGGCTGGCGAGGGCGGCGGCGGCGCGGCTAGGAGGACGAGCCCGCGCCGAACATGTTGGAGCTGAAGGCGCTGGGGGCCGCGGGGCCCGCCACTGCGGCCCCGGCCCCCGCGCCGCTGGCCCCGCCCGCGCCGCGCGACTTGGGCATGGGCGGCTGCAGGTACTCGTGCCGCGCCAGCCCGAACACGTCGATACGCTCCTCCTTGCGGTACGCCAGGCACGCGCGGATGAAGCTCTGCACACAAAAAAATGGTGGTACATGGTTAATAAATCATGTTCCCATAATGTAGAGTTGCAAGTTTAGTAATCAAAACATGTATCATTATCAGGTATCATTTATAGCCTTTATGAATTCTTGTCGTAAAGCATAGTAGTATGTTTTCACCAAAGGACGTTGTACGACCGACGCCGGTGTAATGTTATTAAGACACATTTTTAACGCATGGGAAGAGACCCATGACGCCATAGGAATCTTTTGTGACCTCTCCAAGGCATTTGATTGCGTCGATCACTAAACTTTTATCTTCAAACTTGAGCATTATGGACTTGGAAAACTTGCGCTCAGTTTAGTATAATCTTATTTAAATGATAAGCAACAGCAAGTTCAAATTATCAATTCACTCGGTTTAACAGTAAAAATGTGTGTTCCACAAGGCTCGATATTGGGTCCTTTCCTCTTTTTGTGTATATAAATGATCTAAAACATTAATTAAAAAAATAACCACAAATGGTGTTATTTGCTGATGATACTTCCTTAATTTTTAAAGTAGATAGACGTGCTACAAATTTTGTCAACGTAAACAACGTCCTACTGCAGGTCAAATATTGTTTCACTGCTAATAATTTAGTATTAAATGGAAAAGATTAAGTGCATAAGATTTTCTTTACCAAATGTCAAAGGTAGTGATGGTGAGATAGTACTGAATCAAGAGGAACTATAATTCGTCGATAAAATTGTTTTGGGGATCAAACTTGACTCAAGGCTACAACAGGGTTCTCATAACATTCTTGCAGGACGGCTAAGTTCAGTAGCAAATAAATAGATGTAAATACCGCGAGGTTAGTCTATTTTAGGTACTTTCATAGTATCATGTCTTACGGTTGCAGTTGCGGCTGCAGACATCGAGTCTATTTTTATTCTGCAGAAAAGAGCCATCAGGGCCATATATAATCTCCGCAGACGCGATTCTCTAAGGGAATTGTTTAAAGATATTATTATAATGACGGTACCTTGTCAAAATATCTATGAAAACATCATATACGAAAGAAAAAGTTTACATTTTCTTAGTTAAAGAGGTGACAGACGTAGTTATAGTACTAGAAATACCAATTAGTTAAACCAGGTTTCAGACTGGCTAAAATAGACTCATCTTTCACGGGCATGTGTTTAAAATCTTACAATAAAATTCCTCCCCACATATATCAACTGAATGAGACGAAATTCAAATCTTGTATAAAACGCACACTATGCAGGTAGGCATATTATAGGTTGGGGGATTACATCTCAGCTAAAAATGCTTGGCTCAATGATGATCCTACTCCACAACCACAAATTTTTTCCTTAGTATTATATAATTTTTCATAGCAGAGATGTGAGTACTATGTACTATAGAGCTACCATTTATGTTTAAAAATGACTTTGAATATGTGTTTCATTGACTTGTCGTGTCCTGGCGGCTGAGAGTATGTCATGCTCACTCAGATGTCTCGCTGATGGTGGCGCGTGTGTTGGATCATTTAGCTCCCTTCAAAATTATTCTGAATGGTGCCGATCCATGCGTCATGTTCATGAACGGGCGTCATCAGTTGGGACTGGTCATTTCTTAGCTGTCACGGCTTATTCTGATTACCTATTATATTATTGAACTGTTCTCTTTTTGTTTCTATTTCCTGTACCTACTCTGGACGCTTTTATTTTAACGTTTTTTTACATCGTTCTCACATATAGTTATAAATTCAACATTAAAGATGCAACTAATATTTGTGTAAGAACATAATTTAAAACAGTGTCCATGGAAGCTCTTGCCCATTCTTCTCCATAGGTACCTGTGCTTTGGAATGTGCAACTAGTTTCATATTTCTGATTACCGACTCCTTGACAGTACAAATGCCTGTAAATGGTTTAATTGGAATAAATAACTTGAGTTTGAGTTTGAGCACTTGGCTGTAATACGAATATAATCGTCCTAAGACCTGGCATACTTTCTATTATGAGTATGTTGATGAAAACAGAATGCTCACGTATAACTAAAAGCGTAGTATACACATACCTTAGCCTCGTTGCTGACCGTAGGCTTGTTAGCAAACTGCACCTCGGTCGCCTTCAGTATCGTGTTCTCCTCCAGTATGGTGGCCTGGCTCTGGTTGTGTCCGAATGGCTTCTTGCCGTATAGACACTGGTAGAAGATCACTCCCACACTCCAAACGTCCACCTTGCTACTGATCTTTGGTGGGTTTTTCCCGACAACGAAACATTCGGGCGGCAGGTACCTGGAAAACAATAATGAATTGTAAGAACATGGGATCAGTTATTTCCAGTTAGTTTATTTTTAAATTGCCATCTCCCGCGTAGATTAGTGTAATACGCGGATCCGCCATCTTGTAACAGGCGCCATTGTGAATTTTTAATGAAGTCATACTCCATGTACAGGTCAAATGAACACCAATATTTTTTTTTTGTTATCATTTTAGAATATTAGTTACCTAGTTAATTTTTACTTGCAGTGTGCAGCCATCAATTTGTGGTTGATATGGCACAGTTTATAAATCATAATATTAAAGTTGACACCAATATTAAAGAAAGAGTTCATATGACTTACCAATAAGTGCCTGCTCCCTGGCTCGTTAAGTCCATTCCATGGTCGGGGTTGTAGTTCTCCTCGTCCATGACCTTGGACAGGCCGAAGTCAGTGATCTTGATCTCGCCGCAGACATTGCCCTCGGTTAGGAGGATGTTGCCCGGCTTCAGATCGTAGTGGATCACTGGCGGCTTGATCTCGTTCAGATACTTCAACGCTGACACGACTTGCATCACGATTGAGCGAGCCTCGCGCTCCGGAATAGTCTTGTGCTGAAATTGTGCATAATATAAATAAATATGGGTGTCTGATAGATAAGTTAACAATGGGTAATAAAACTTAATGAGAGTCATTTCTATCAAATTCTATCTTGAAAAGTCTCAATGAATCTTTATAACGTGGGTTCACATCTGCAACTGAGGGATCATGTCAATAGGTAGAAAAGGCCCTACGTCGGGGGCTAAAGAGGGGTAACATATTTTTTTTGTAGTTTGGTAACAGAAGAGCAGCCTCAGAAGACGGTCGAAGATTTGACTTACCTGTTTGAGATAAAAATCGAGATCATGTCCGTTACAGTATTCAAGAACTGTACAAAAGGAGTTGCCGTCAATTTCAAATACGTCATATAGTTTAACAATGCGTGGGTGGTCTAACGCTTTGTGAATGTTGTACTCCCGCAGCGCATGTCTGTAACAAGGCATCACACATCATTAGATATTTACTAATGGTCATTTTAACAATAGTTCTAGAGGATTGTGGTTTTATTTTCATTACAGCCTAATATTTTTTAACGCAATTAACAGTTCTTATGTTAATATTTTGGTCTCAATAAACAATTTATTATTTCTATGTACATTTCACGCAATAAGGTTTAATTATACTTAAACTTTTTTATGGTGCTATCAAAAAATTGGCACCTACAAACTGGGCCTCAAGTCTGCTATTACAATAGTGTCAGAATGGTCTCTTCATTGTGAGTTTTTTACAGATTTGCCATACAAAAACTGTCAAATACTCACAATGGCGAGACCATTCTGACACTATTGTAATAGCAGACTTGAGGCCCTGGTCTGCTGGAAGAAATTTATTTTGAAATAAGCAGTACCTTTGTGCTCTTCTATGTTAATATATTGTCCTGTTAAGTATTTTATGTGTACATAAATAAATAAACAAAGGCCTCTAATAAGCTATGCAGTATCAATAGCGTTAATTTCTATAAAACATAGCTATACTTGGGTCCACTGATACAATATAAGGAAATAATGACGTATGCCATCATACACGGACTCACTTGATATAGTTGGCCTTCTTGTCTTCCTTCCAGTCTTTATTCAGTTGGTGCACCTTGCAGGCTGTATACCGTTGCTCTCGCAGGTCAAACGCCTTGTGGACTTCACTGAAGCCACCTTTGCCGAGTAACATTAGCAGCAGGTACCTAAAATAAAAAAATAAATAAACATTTATTCAAATATCATAATTGGTAAAATCCATACATTAATATTATAAATGTGAAAGTAACTCTGTCTGTTACGTTTTCACGCCTAAACCGCTGAACCGATCATCATGAAATTTGACAGAGATATAGCTTGGGATATCAAGAAGGACATAGGCTACTTTTTTACGCGATAACCGACATCCACGCGGGCGGATCCGCGGGCAAAAGCCAGTACAGTATAAATCTAAAAATATCAATAAACTTTAATGCCTGTACAAGGATAAACCTGTATCACAGCCGCTTGAGCTCTTACAATTACTATTAGGACAACTGCACCCTAATTGCGTAACACACATCCACATCCATTCCTTCATATGTTCGACAAATTTGTCTGCTCGTAAATAACGCAGTGAATGTTGTTGAACTATCAAAATGAAACCCATTGCTACTGATAGTGTATTACGCAAAACCCCGCTAAAGGCCAATTAAATAAATACAATTTTGGACATGGGTCCACTAGCGCCACTCCTTTAAAAAAATATTATCTCGTGACTGAGAAAATATTATCTCGTGACTGAGAAGTAATTATGAAAAACGACTCAACAGCAACCTCGATAAGTGTCTAGAATGTTCTAATACCTTTTATAAAGT
The DNA here is from genome assembly GCA_947523025.1 of Dryobota labecula. NCBI lineage: Eukaryota > Metazoa > Arthropoda > Insecta > Lepidoptera > Noctuidae > Dryobota > Dryobota labecula. The sequence continues at coordinate 11,447,497 of OX383292.1, forward strand.
CTCATATTGAGACACGAAGCAAGAAAATACGATCTAGAGGAACGTGGCCGTTTTCCTTTAGAATGGATTTTGTTGCTACAAAACGCACAAAATCAAGCATAGTTACATTATTTCACGAAGTCTTGTCGCTGTAATGGCGTTAAACTGTAATGGCGCTGTAAAGGTTCAAATTGCAATAACCAACAGGAAGGACTTCGTGAAATGGTTAACTATAGTAAGTTCTTGTCTAAAATGTAGGTAAGTTACGAGGATTTTTCGACAGATTGAGACTGAGACACAGATTACAATTCGAACTTTCTTGTAAATACAGGAATTGCCCCTATGATTTCTTAACAATATTTAACATAGGTTTTAAAAATAGTGACATTGTTACTTTATTATGATTGTTATAATTTACTCTAACACTATTAATAAATTAGAACTTATATAAACATCAGATTTTTTCAGTAGCAGCTCAGAGTCTAGATTTGTGGCCGGTTTATGGCAAACGTTTCGCCCCCTATTACATGGTGCTTAAAACGAACTGGTGAAATGTGGGCATACTATTAGGAACACCTTTGCCTAAAGCCCTGGTACGATGCACGATCCTAAAACGGAAATCGTAAAGTTTTCATAAACTATTGTCAATTTTGATGTAGGTATAAGTCAAAGTCAAATCATTTATTTCAAATAGACACATAAAAAGCACTTTTCAACGTCAAAATTTACAACAATATTTAATTGATTCTAGTTGCCCCTTCCAAAAGGTAGTCACGTATGGGGACAAAAGGGCAAGAATCTCCATACTTTTTTTTTTTTTTTTTGAGGATGGGAAGTCATCAGATGACATCACGCTCTGGGTGGAGCGGAAGGGAGTGTCAGACTCTTACTGAACTAAAACCCACCCGTGTTCCTTCCTTGGCCCTTTATGTTCCGGGGCAGCGGTACCCCTTTCGGACAATCCCGCTGACCCGGCAGGCTTGGGCCCTGATGGGCCCCCTCGTTGTTGCTGACATCTCTTTGAGGCGCGCGTGGAACTTTTAAAATGTTAACAATATTTTGTATACATCAAGGGGTTTATTTATAAACGCTGCTTAAAGTTAAGTAATGATTAGCGACTGTTTAAACATACATTTTTGACGTTTTAACGTCACTTAACTTTAAGCAACGTTTATGAATAAACCCCTAATTTATTAATTATATGTGAAGACGATGCACTTACGTAGAGTAAAATTACTGTACGACAATAGATGTATTAGGTATACAAACCAATTCACGAAACGGGAATAAGCGATATTATTATTATTGTTTAAAAATATTTCTGAACGCATAGCTATAGAGAAAAACGCTGCACGCACCTATCCTAACGACATGGTTCAATTATAACAACAGTATAAGCATGTGTGATCAAGAACGTTACCTATTTTGTTTATGGGCAAGCTACAGCTATTAGACCAATGACAGCTTGTTGCCTACCATAATAATAAGCTACTTGTCTAATTTGAATGTATTATCTCAAGGAAGCGGAAGTAATTGGCTACATAATTTTAATTAATTTATAGATAACTATGTTCAGCTATCATTAATTTTGGCGTAATCGCGACCAACTGATAAAATAATCATACTTTGCATTTTGTGTTTGGTCACAAAATAAACGCTAAATACAAAATTCGTACTTGCAATTGTAAGACCATATAAATTAGATCAGGGTTACGTCGTTATCACATTATCTACTTCCAAAACATTTTATCTTGATATATTGTGAGGACTTGCTTTTAGATTTCCTAGTGTTTAATATTATATTGTTGTCAATTGTCTGCATCATACACAACACTAAAATAAATCTTTATAGATAGAAATTGTGGCGGTATCGACAACGCCACATGCAAACTACGCATCAAAGACCAGACGTCATAAATCCTGCATCGCGCAATCAAGAGTTTACCGCGCGACTAGCATATACCGGATGACTTTTTTTACCGTCTCGAAAAAAATTGGGTATACTAGGTGAACGGAGTACAAGCCTATGGCATAGCAATTTTTTTTTTTTTTTTTTCAGAAATAAAACTAAAATAAAAGATAAAAATATTGAAATTTGGGTGCGTATGATTTAAATTTAAATATTATTTATCGTATTTATTTATTGAATTATGTTTTTTGTTAAATTTCTGTGTTTATTGTTATAGTATGATAAGTTTACTTCAAATGTGTGGTATTTATCCATAGATCAATTTCTTTCTAGGTTAAAGAAAAAATAAAAAAAACTATGTCATAGGCTTCTACTCCGTTCACCTAGTATACCCAAATTTTTACGAGACGGTAAAAAAAGTCATCCGGTATACAACATCCCGACATCAACCGTCGGGCAGTTGCCCACCAGACACGACACCTGTCTTTTTTATTTTTTTTAGTTTGCTCTTGACTCTAGTCTAGGTCTGGGTGACAGAGACAAAGTCTACGATGGAGTGAGCTTACCAAGAAGAAGCCTGTTCACTCTCACTTTGAATAGATTAGGGTTGTATGCGTTCGGAAACACAGACGCAGGCAGAGAGTCGTCTGGTAGGAGGATCCTCCCTTTTCCATAGAGTATGAGTGAACTTGAAATTGTTCCTAATACCTCTATAAAATAAAGAACTGGTGTATAAATGTCAAGATAATATGGATGAGGTTGTAACCAGAAGCATGTTGTGCATATAATCAGCATATTATAAAGTTCCCACTACTGGGACACAGACCTCCGCTCTTCGAGAGGGAATAGGCTGTAACACCACGCGGTCCCAGTACAGGTTGGTAATTTTTCGTTCTAGGACACGCTGGTTTCCTCACGATGTTTTCCTTCACCATTTTAAGAGCAGTCGTGATGAAATTATTTACACAAAGTAAAACGGCTGCCTGGGTTCGTACCCACGACCTACAACTCTAAGTCGGGGGGGGGGGGGGGGGGGGGGGGCTACTGGGACACCACGTCACGTCATCCCGCGAAATTCAAATTTTCTGACTTTTTGCAGGTTGTATGTTAATATAAATATTATTCGCGGACGTATCACATATCTATTTATAGAATTATCTGACTTGTTCATATTATCCTATTAAATGACCATTTAATGAAATCATGACATTTGAGGCCAATTCTAACTTATGGGAGTCGTATTGCTGATTCTCATGAGTATAATTATGTAAAGCCATATTCGTTACGGTCGCGAATCATATTTTAATTACAACCTGACACTGACCCGCAAATTGCAAGAAACTTAAGAAAATTTGAATTTCGCTGTCTACCTTACCTTAAGGAGGGGACAATACAACAAGAAAAAGTACGCCTATACTTTTTCTATCTTAAAACAGTGCAATAGATCATGATTATGAATGTTAATTAATTGCAGTAAAACTCACCGATCTGAGAGTACAGGATGTTGTGAGAAGCGGCTCTGATCTTCATTGTGTATCCGCTTCAGTTCCCTAATGTGAAGATTTCTTTCTCTCTCTAACTTTTCCATCTCTAGCTGCAAGTCTGCGTCTTCCTTTTTAAGCGCACTCTGTCTCAACTGAAACAATATAACAATATTAAGATCTTTTTTATTGTAACCAAGTAAAAATTAAACAAATAAATTCAGCCTTGACATTTTGGATTCATATAATACCAGGGAACTACTGGTTCTGTTTAAAGTAATATTATTATTATAAACTGCTTTTACTTAGCACTAACCGTAATACAAGTAAGGCCCCTAGATGACGATTTGCCACCTTCCACATCAAAACACGTTTATTTTTTTAAATAGGTTTCTCCATTGCTTGTTGGACTAGCGACTTCTAGGTCTAGGGAAACAAATTCTAGGAACAAAGTTTCTATTTTGAAAGCCCTGCCTTATTCATAGACGTAGGAATGTCTTGAGGTAATTTTGCCATAACCATGGTTGCCAAACACATCGATTGGTGCATCTGAATTTGAACGAATGGATTTTGAACACATAGGATACTTTTATACCGGTAGTACGTTCCCGTGGGATAATTTCCGACATATATGCGGGCGAAGTCGCGGGCAAAAACTAGTCAGGAATAAGGAAGCTCGAAGACATGCTTAGAATTAGAAATAAGCATATTGATATAGCAATGGGTGGGTTATATTGCGTGTAGCGCCGACAGCCGTATTGAATTGGCACTATGAACTGGAAAGCATGATACTGCTGTGCATTATTTCTGGAAGACCTCAGACCAGTTGAAAAGATGACCTCAAGTACAGGTGTGAGTAAGTAGTGGACTTCTTTTGACTGATATGATGATGATAAATGGTAAGAGATGGAATGGTTTATCCTTTACAGGATTAACATAAGATACTGTGAGGTATTGTTTTGCCCAGTAACTCGGTTGTAGGGGTCAGATGGGCAGTTGATCCATGTAAAATACTGATATCCAGCTGGAAAATACTGGTATCAGCCTGGTCAGACTCGAAGCCGACCCCAACATGCAGTAGCGGTGTTAGGGCGGGGCGCGGTTGGGCGACCGCTAAAGGGCGCCAAGCATGAAGGGGCACTGAAGGCCCTTCATGTCTGGTTTCCCGTCTCGTCCTTCCATTGAGAATATTGGTCACCATACCTGTAATGGTAGCGAGTGGGGAAAGGAGTTTTTTTAAGCTTAAGCTGATAAAACCTATCTGCGATCGACAATACTCAACCGAGATTGGCAACTTTGTTAATCGAAAATGAAATTGCAGAAAACTTAGGACTCCGATAGAAAGTCTAGAAAAGATTTTTTTAATTGTTGCTGATTACAAAGGGGGTGCTATAGAAACCTCGCCCAAGGCGCCGGTAATGTTAAAACCAGCACTGAACAATCAATCTGCCTAGCCTTTTCCCAACTATGTTGGGGTTGGCTTCCAGTCTAACCGGATGCAGCTGAATACCAGTATTTTACATGGAGCGACTGCCTAACTGTCCTCCACAACCCAGTAACTGGGTAACACAATACCCCTTGGTAAGACTGGCTGTCAGACTTTTGGGCTTCTGACGACTCGTAACGACTGTCAAAGATCTACGAATGACAGCCGGGACCAACGGCTTAACGTGCTTTCCGAGGCACGGAAGAGTCTCGGTATGTAAAGATGGTCACGACCAACCCCGGCAAGCGTAGCTTAACCTTGACGGATCGACCCGTGCGGCTGTTTACTTAGCCACGAGCTCATCTGAACAAAAAAAAAAAAACACCACTGGACATGGTATACAAAGAAGGAACATACCTTTAGAATTTCATCAGCTTCATAATACTCCTGATAGGTCATGCTGGGCAGCGGGTCGGGCTTGAGGAAGGTGGGCGCGTCCGTCCCGTTGTGCAGCGGCGACGGCTGCGGCGTGCTGGGCGCCGCGCTCGACGTGCGCTTGCCGCGTCCGCCGCCTCCTTCGTTGTTCACCGGCCTCTTTTTGAATAACAACTTTTTCTGACGATCTATTTCTTCTTTTTCTGCCGTTATTTCTTCTTGCCGCCTGGCGAAATGTGGAAATGTAGTGTTAGTCAAACTTTATGAATATTTTTTAATGTCACCGCCAGCTTCCATTATAAATTTCGAAAATAACTTGGACGTAGTTAAGCAGAAAGGACTCGACCCACATTGTGGTCAGGGATGAGTTGTATATACCAAAGAGGTCCTAACGGTTAATGAAAGGTACCCAGTTACATGTGGGTTGGTTCCCAACATTAAAAAATCAACCTTCACTTTGTAGAGTAATGCATATTTTTTTATTAGTGAAAGAACCAACTGTTAGGACCTCTTTGGTGTATATAATTCATCCCTGACCACAATGTGGGTTGAGTCCTTTCTGATTAACTACGTCCATTTGATAGTTATTTTGAATAGCACCACCCTATTCAAAATAGCTATTAGAGTTATTTTGATCCTCCCTATTATGCCTTTTTAAAACCATACAGGGGTTATTCAAGTATTACGTAACCACCAAAGGGGGGTGGGGGGAGGGTCTGCTTTGATTATTTTTGATGACATGGGGCACGGGGGGTCCGGATAGTGATTAAGTCAGCAATATTTATTTATTTACTATTCAGATTTTTCTGCAAAATTTAATTGATTTTGATTTGAACAAAGATGGCCCCATGTTCAGGGATTCCCCAATATAATTGATATTGCTTACTCGTTATCACGCGGTGTTTTATGGTTAGAAAGAACCGAAGTAGGAAATTAAATGGGCATTCAATTACTTTTAGTCCATAAACTCCTTATTTCAAGACTCATGAATAACAATAAAGAAACCTGAACAGATTAAAAAAATACCAATGTTTAAGCATAGGAGGGAGGGGGGGGGGGGGGTTTGAGCTTTTCTTACTTTTGCTGACAAGAGGGAGGTGGGGGTTCAAAATTGCAAAAATTCTGTTTACGTTTAATTTAGAAAAACAGTGAAATTTCTTTGAATGTGTTCAGTAAGGCTGAATGTAAAGGAAATTCATTTGAAGTATAAGATGAGTCAACAAACCCACCTCGTTAATTCTTGAAATGCATATCCATCAGTCCAATTCTCTTGAAACGTGGCGCCGACGCGCTGCGTCACAAACTGGCCAAGCCTCAGTCTATTCTGCATGCACCGCTGCCGAGCCTCTTTTTTCTCAATTGTGCTTTTCTCATTTAACAATTTCTTTACAACCTCTATACATTTATTGATGTGTGATTTATGTTGCTCTATTACCTGAAAGAACCATTTCAAAGTTAATATATGAAGTTCCTTGATAACACAAATGCAACTTCAAAACAAAATAAAATCTGTGTAATACCTTGCTCTGTGCTTGCACTTGATGTTTCAATTCTTCATTAGATCTCGTTAATTCTTCTATTTTATTATTTCTTAGTTCTAAGTCAGAAGATGCTTGAGTTTCTAACTCCTGTATCCTCTGACATGTCAGTTCTGTTTGAACCTGCAGACAATTACATAAACATAAATAAGATGATTAAAAGTGAAATAGTTATTATTTGAGGAGATGGTGGGAGTTTTACCTGTTTAACAGATGTGTGGGGTCGTTGCTGAGACGCCGAACGTAAAAAATCGGCACCAGAAGGCAGTAACGACGAGGGTGACGGTGGGTACTGAACAGAAAATAATTATTATTTCCTTCTTACATTTACAAGCCATCTTGAGGGCTTGTGGCTAAGTAATAACAGCCGCACGGGTCGATCGACGAGGTAAAGCTACGCTAGCCGCGGTTGATCCGTGGATGGGTGACCATCTTTACATACCAAGACCCCTCCGTGCCTAGGATAGCACGTTGAGCCGTTGGTCCCGTTTGTCGTTCGTGGATCTTTGACAGTTGTTACGGGTCGTCAGAAACCCGAGTCTGACAACCAGTCTTATCAAGGGGTATCGTATTACCCAGTAACGGGTTATGGAGGTCAGATAAGCAGTCGCTCCGTGTAAAATACTGGTATTCAGCTGCATCTAGTTAACAACAGTCAACCCAACAGTTAGAAAAGGCTAGGCAGATGATGACATTTACAAGCCATCTAACCCACTTTGAGAGCCCTTTATCAATAGTATTGTATCAACTTAATGCCAACAAACATTGCGTGAACATTCCCTAAAACTGTGGGAAAGTTCGTTAAGGAAAAAAAAACCAGCACCTTTGAAGCAATTCTTGCCTAACTGAGTTGTAACAGCACGGAATAAGCTCCCGGAAAATGTTGTGATGGCACCCACACTAAACTGCTTCAAGAACCGATTAGACAGATTAAATATCTCCAAGCTATTTGAAACACGCATCAGCTAATTAGCTGCTAGTGTGTCTTACAAATAATAATAATAACTTAATTTAACGTTTACAGTTAAAACATACTAAGGCTTGAGGAGTACTAAAATCATTTCAGTAGCATTTGATGATAATGCTACATAATATGATTGGTGCCTACAGAAACAACAATTTCCAATTAAGGAAAGCAGTTGGTTGAATCTGCACTTGAATGACTCACATAGTGTGATCACCACTTATAAACATGATAAAAACTTTTGTGAAGGTAATAATAACATCTTGTATGCCATTTTGTGTAGAGTTGTTACTTGTGGCAGGTTCAGTGAGGTACATACAACTATAACCATTGGGTTATGCACAGTAGGTAGTACTTAGTATATAAAATGTACTACATCTTTCTTTCTCGTGTGGTTAGTGACCTGGTGTCAGAGTTTTTATGCTGTTCTTTATTTATATTTTTTTATTGAGAAATATCTCTCAGGCATGCCCTTTCGTCACGATGTTATCTTTCACAGTTCTTTAAGCAAGTGATAATTATACAATACGCACATGAATCAGAAAAGTCAGAAGTGCATGCCTTGGGTTTGAACTTGAGACCTATGACTTGGCAGTATGACGGTAACAGTATTATAAACAGTGCATAAATGAACTGTTTGCTTAGCCATATCTAAATGTATTCTAGTTGATACATTATAATAAGGCTTGTATTCTAAACTAATATGCATGAATATGGATTTCAGTTTTGATTAGTACAACTGTCACTGAAATTCTGTGTTTCACTTGAGAATCATACTTTAGCATTGATTCAAGGTTCTTTTTCCTAACCATTGCAGTCCTATTCCAGGCTGTGCAATGGCTTCCCCAAAACCCTTCCAGGTACTCTTTTCCCATGCCGTCTTGAACCAACCTATATAAGTCATCTTGCCACCTTTTTCTGGGCCTTTCTTATTCTACAAATATAAGATGAAGTTATTTAAAAATATTTACCATAGGATAATTGGCGCCCTGTGGCGAAGGTGACTTGGCACCAGCATGCCGTACAGGACTTGATGAGGGGTGTTTTGAGAAGTATTCCCTAATGTTTTTGTCTGATGAGTTGTGCCTCTGCTTGCCACCACCGCCCCCACCGCCGCCAACACCTTCTTCTCCTGGAAATTATTGCAATATTCTTTAATATTCATACATGAACTCAACATTCTATTGACACACTTTTATTCTATACTTAGTGAAGATGAATTGAAGTTATAAAGATCATACCTTTCTTATTTAATAATAAAACTTGACATATCTTAAGTAATATTGTACCCAATTACAAACACACAAATGTTTGCTTTAAAGCAATGATGTTTACATTATAGGATTGTTTTATGGTCATTATTATTAAAGTATCATCTGTGACTTGGAATCATGTTAAAATTATAACAATAGTGGCAACTTTAAAGTTTGCTATAACTAAAAAACAATGGACTGGAATCAGCATCATCTGAGCCTAGTCGCCCATCGGATGCAGCTGTTTTCTAAGTAACCTCATCATGGAAGCGAAGCATGGGAAGTTTGTTGGTAAAATGTATTAACATCAATATTCACCTTTCCGTTTCCTTTTCCTTTCTGGCATGGCTATAGTAGGTGTGGCACCGCTTGGGGGCACAAGCGCAGTGCCAGGAGCAACAGTTGAGCCTCGCATAGCAGCAGACTTTTCCGGTGTTAAAGCATCAACTTCTTTATCACTATGAGATGACCCTGAAAGTAGTTATGTATTTGATTACTTCTAATAAGCATATAATATTGGGCATTTAGTAATAAAAGAAAATAATATGCAACCATTAACAGAAACTTGCATTAAATGGTAAGTGATTGATCGTACCAGAGTGCCATTGAGTGTTTCAAGTACAGCAGTATACTGGACTTTATAGAACTTAAATAGTAAAGTTATCCACTCCGCTAATTAATAAATTCCCATAATATATCATTATGCTTGGCTGGATATACACTGTCAGTTACACATTGGTGGTCACAAACCATTTTTCTAAATAATAGTCAGACTGAAACAACATTGCATGCATAAACACTTAAGATCAGAATCAAACCAAATTGATAAAGCATTTGGAAAGCAAAACCTTATATGTTTTACTGTTATTGTAAATAATAATTCGTGTTTGTACACTCTGAAGGCAGTAGCCTCAGAAACAGCAATGTTTTCATACAAAATTTATGTTAACAGTAAGTCATATGTGATCAACTGATCAGATTTTGTAAATAGTGTTATTTATGTCATCAAGTTGACAATAACAGAGGGCTGATTTTGCTGAATGAGACATTATTTGTCAACAAGTAAATACTACAGTAGATCTATAAATTAACACGTCAATTAAATCATGAGCAGTTAGTGTTAACTCACTTTTTGACAAGGAGCTCAGTAGGCCGACGTGGTTTATGTTAGCTCCACTTTTATAGTCATGCATTGTGGCACGCAATAGTCTCGGTTGTCGAGAAGAAAAACGGCACTTTCACGGTTCCTATCCGGCATCATACACGATAAATGACGTCACAATCCTTCGTTTGATGACAGTTTTTCACAAGTGTTCGTCCCTCACGAGTTTGTAAGAAAAGGTTAAACTTTGACAAGCCGGCGTGAAGTAAACACTGAGAGCACTGATCACAAATCACAAACATTTATTGCACTTTTATCACTAAATCACAATTTACCTGTGCTCATATTGGAGTCCTGATTGTGTAGAGGTTGCCCCGTGTTGACAGTGGTTTGTGGTGCCATCTGAATTTGTGACCCAGCTGACATCTGTAAAGAAAGATGGCGTCTTTACATATGACTCGCCCAGTTTCATTCGTTATTACTCTTGCTCTCACTCATTTCCGACAAAAAGCTACCTATACTTACAAATTACGTGTAAGATAATGTTTTCATATTAATTATTTTACTATTTCTCACTTCATCCAAATAACCTAACTAGTTTGACAAGTTGTAAACGAAATGCCAGTCGCGACAATCGGATACGCATCCGCGGGGAGCGCAAGGGGGGTGGAGAGTAGAGATCGTCACGAAGTTTGCTTCGAATGTAATAATAATAACGACGGGCGAGGCGCCATTTTACAAGGATACAAGGCCAAAAGCATTGTTATATCCAGTGAAATATCTGCCTGCAGTTGTGTGTCCGTATATAACCACAAAGTAAATTAACATTTAAGTTTATAAATGAATATTTCTACTACCTCGTAGGAAAGAACGTTGTGCGTTCACTCGCATTTGCACTGCGCTAGCTACAGGTCAACAGCCCGCGATTGCGATCGTGTTGTTGTTGACTAATTGGATTTTTGCACAAAACAAATATTATATTGAGTGGCCACGATTTAAGTTAAGAACTACAGGTTATGTCGGTAAGTTAAATTAAGTAATTCACTTGTAATTGAATCTAAGCAATGGATACGAAATCCAGTTGACCGATTATTCCCGCAATGAGGTGGCGGTGGCGGTGGCGGCCGCGGCGGCGGGTGGCGGGCGGCGTGCCACCGACCGAACGAGTAGGTACGTGATATCGGCGCTCGTGCTCCACAACAAACTGCTTACTGGACGTGTTACGTAGGCGTCTGTGCCGACTGCCGCGATGTACCAACATATAAACACAGATAGGTCTACTATGTATCCACTTGAATGTGCGCATCTATAGGTAGCTGTATTATATTATTTAACCAAGCTCTAAGAGCGATAAACTTATGTGCCGTCGTAAAACAGTGTTACGATAGATAAGCACTACCTATTATAGTGTATGTAAATCAAGTACCTACGTACGGTTGTATTTTATCTTTATTAGGTCGGTAATTGTACATTTAAAGCTATTTTCTGCCTCTAAATTAGATTTATTCCGTTCTAATACCAAAAAACTTAATACCACTGGTATTTCTAATTTGTTGAAAATTACTGTAAGCTATTTTATTTACTAGGTAGGTAAAATATTTTACTGAACTAGCACGTAAACGCCCCCTGCTTGATCTATATTAAGACCCTGGTTCCCTAGGTTGGTATATCGTCATTATTTAATATATTATGCCAATCAACACGATTGATAACCAGTAAGTTATCATAAAAAAGAGCTCCATACTTGTAAATGAGATTATTCTACAAAGACGTGAACTTAAAAACTTAGAATAACTGAATAATATTTTTCAAGAAATTATACATAGCAGATAAAAATACGAAACACCACTGTACCACTAGATTGCCAAATAGTTACATATTTAATAAGTAGGTAAATGAAGAAGTACATCTGTAGGTACATGGTGTAGTTATTGAATTGCATATTGGTGTATTGCATTTTAATCCTGTAATGTGATCACAGCAACTCAATTGATCGACTTAACTTTGCCCACGACCATTAAAACAAAAACAAAAAAAGTAATTTTATTTCACCCAGAAGTTGATTATAGTTTCCATTTGCTTTTTCTCAAAATTGCCCATCAGTAAGACAGTACAGGTACAGTCCCCACTGTTCCTATCGTAAATCCTACTTTAATTTTATAAATCTTATTTTATTTGAACAGGTAATTTATTTTATAAAATTCAACTTCGCGACTTCCATGTAAAAATCTAAACAACTTGGGACTTTCAGGTAAACATCAAAAAATCTGCGCTGCGCGACTTTCAGCGTTAAATCTAAAAATACTCGCTTCTTCCAGATAATTAAATCTGAACAAATGTGCGACTTTCATTAATCAGTAGCATCTAAATGGGGTAGGTAATAAACACCAGATCCAATTCGAAAATTGTTGATTTGTAGACTGTGCTTGTGGCCTTCATGTGGGTTTCTAGGTGGTGTATTCCCGCTGTCCCCACCGCCCGTGTTCCCATTAATGGCATGCATACTATATTTCACATAAAATGGCGCAAAAAGGTTCCATTTTCTTTTAAGTACTGATTTTTTTAAATTATTATTTCTAAAATCAGTACTTAAAAGAAAATGGAACCTTTAGTTTCGCCATTTTATGTGAATTACCATTTATAGGGACACGGGCGGTGGGGACAGCGGGAATACACCTTCCAGGTTAATGGGAAGCATCCTATAATTTTTGATAAACAATAATTCTTTCCAATTTGTTTCTGTTTTTGCAGCAAGCTGTAAGACGGAGACGTGATGTTATGTCCTGATTATCTTAACTTTAACCCAAGAGGTTCTGCAGAATTCGCCCATAGAATCTTACATTTCAGCGGGATTGTCCGAAAGGGTTACCGCTGCCCCGGAACATAAGGGCCAAGGAAGGAACACGGGTGGGTTTTAGTCAGTAAGAGTCTGACAATCCCTTCCGCTCCACCCAGAGCGGGAGGGGTCATTTGATGATATCGCATCCACAAAAAAAAAAAAAAAAGTATCTGTCGTTAAAGGCAACGTTTTTTTGTTATTTTGAGGTGCAGAACCTATAAATCAAGGTAGCTCAATAATAATTAGTGCGTTTTAAGATAATTAATTTTACCACATCGTTCAATATTAACTGGTGCACCTACCTAAACAATTTTCGTTTATTTGCTGTTTTCTTCTTATCTATCGTATAGTAGCTGAGCATGTTATTGGTTTATCAAGTGTGATTATAAAATTCATATTATTATTATTTGCGTCAGGGTAGCCCGCGAAATTCAAATATTCTTAAGTTTTTTGCAATTCGCAGGTCAGTATCAGGTTGTATGTTGAAGTAAACATGATTCGCGGCCATATCACATATTTATTTATAGAATTATAATCATAAAAATCAACAATACAACCCTCTTATATAACATGCGTACATTTCGGACCGACAAGAAGATCATCGAACTTGAGGAAGAATTGAGCTGGTTACGATGGGGAATAGTAGGGTTATCAGAAGTCCGAAGAGATGGCGAGGACTCGATAATCCTCAAATCCGGGAACTTGCTCAATTTCCGGGAGGGCGACCAGCAGCCCCAAGGTGGTGTCGGGTTTATCGTCCATAAGTCTCTTGCGAGCAACGTGGTGAAAACCGAGTGTGTCGACCAGGGTGGCGTACCTTATAATCAAGAATATCCGCAAGGTATTCGCTGAAGGTTGTACAGGTTTACGCCCCGACCTCGTCACACCCCGACGATGAGGTGGAGACCATGTATGAGGATATTTCCAGAGCCATGCATGGCTCTAAAACTCACTTCACCGTTGTCATGGGGGACTTCAATGCAAGAATGGGCAAACGAAATGATGATGAGCTGCGAGTGGGGCAATTTGGAGTTGGACATCGGAACCACCGGGGTCACCTACTGGCCAGTTTTATGGAGAAGGAAGGCCTCTTTATGATGAACTCCTTCTTCGGAAAACGTGAGCACAGAAAGTGGACCTGGCAGAGCCCTGATGGTGTAACAAAAAATGAGATTGACTTTATTATGTCGACGAAGAAGCAAATCTTCAATTATGTCTCTGTGATCAACGCGGTGAAAACCGGAAGTGATCACCGCATGGTAAGAGGCACATTGAACTTAAATAGCAAGCTGGAAAGATCTCGACTGGTGAAGTCTACGCTCCGCCCGGCACCGATCCAAGTCCAAAACCCCGAGAGCTTTCAGCTCGAACTTTAGAATCGTTTCGAGTGCCTAGGGAGCTCCGTGGACGATTATAACGATGGGTTCGTGGAAACTCAATCCCGCACGGAACAAATACCTATTTGTATGACCTACAAGTAGTTGTTCCGGGTCTGGCTGTTTGTGTATGTGAGTTTAAATGTTTGTAAACGCACCCAAAATACAGGAGACATTTCTAGGGTGGGGTAACGTTTAAAAAAAAAAATTACTGTCCATACGGTCGGGTCTAAATTTTCAAGACCCGTCGTACAGGTAGAAATAAGAAGTTCACTGATCCTACTTTACAGCTCATGGAGGAGAGGCGCGAGATGATCCTGCAGTCTTCAGACGATGCGCTCAAGTACCGGCAGCTCAATAAACAGCTCTATAAGTCCTTGAAAAGTTGAAAACCGATCTTCGCCGCTTTAATGCAGAACGCAATAGAGCGGAATAAGGGCTTCAAGGTCTTTGCAAGAGATCTGTCTATTGGGCAGAACCAACTTGAGAAACTGAAGACCGACGATGGCAGGATCGTATCCGCCAAACCTGAGCTGTTGAGAGAGATTGAGAGGTTCTATGGACAGCTATACACGTCAACAAGTAACCCCATTACAAATCTGGCTAAAGACCCAAGAGCTAGACTGACTCGACACTACACCGAAGACTTTCCGGACATCCGCTTGTACGAGATTAGGATGGCTCTGAAGCAGCTCAAAAACAAAGGCGCCGGGTGATGACGGAATTACGGCTGAACTCCTAAAGGCCGGCGGAAAACCCGTTCTTAAGGCCCTTCAGAAGCTGTTCGCTTCCGTCATACTCGAGGGCAAATCGCAACAGGCATGGAACAGAGGTGTGGTGATACTTTTCTTTAAGAAGGACGATAATGCCCTCCTTAAGAATTATAGGCCCATCTCACTTCTGAGCCTTGTTTACAAGCTGTTTTCAAGAGTCATCACGAACCGTCTCGCGCGCAGGTTTGGATGACTTCCAGCCTCCCGAACAAGCCCGGATTCCGTAAAGGCTTTAGCACCGTAGACCACATAACATACGCTGCGGCAGGTTATACAGAAGACCGAGGAGTATAACCTGCCTCTCTGCTTAGCGTTTGTGGACTACGAGAAAGCCTTTGATTCGGAGACATGGGCTGTACTGCAGTCTTTTCAACGGTGCCAGATCGACTATCGGTACATCGAGGTGCTGAAGGGTCTGTACAAACACGCCACTATGTCAGTCCGACTCCAGGACCAGACATCGAAACCTATCCTTCTGCAGCGAGGTGTGAGACAGGGAGATGTTATCTCTCCGAAACTGTTCATCGCTGCACTGGAGGATGTCTTCAAGGTTTTGGAACTGGAAAGGGGTTGGCATCAACATCAGTGCCGAGTACATCACTCACCTTCGGTTTGCCAACGATATAGTTGTCATGGCTGAGACTATGGACGACCTCAGTACAAGGCTCGATGACCTCAGTAGAGCTTCCGAAAGAGTGGGTCTTAGAATGAACATGGACAAGACAAAGGTCATGTCAAATGCCCATGTAACACCCACTTTCATGAATATCGGAGACACTACACTCGAAGTTGTGTACGAGTATGTTTACCTAGGGCAAACTGTCCAGTTAGGTAGGTCCAACTTCGAGAAAGAGGTCAATTGTCGAATCCGACTCGGCTGGCCAGCGTTCGGGAAGCTACGCAATATCTTCTCGTCCCACATACCGCAGTGTCTCAAGACGAAAGTCTGTGACCAGTGCGTGTTGCCAGTGATAACCTATGGCACTGAAACAAGGCTAAAAGTCACCCAAAGGGCAATCGAAAGGGCTATGCTTGGAGTTTCCCTAGGTGATCGAATCAGAAATGAAGAGATCCGCAGCAGAACCAAGGTAACCGACATAGCTCGAAGAATTGCCAAACTTAAGTGGCAATGGGCAGGGCACATTGCGCGCAAAACGGATGGTCGTTAGGGCCGGAAGGTTCTGGAGTGGCGACCGCGTACCGGAAGACGTCGCGTTGTAAGGCCTCCCACAAGGTGGACCTTGTGGAAGCCGCAGGAATCCGCTGGATGCGGGAAGCACAGAACCGGTCGAGGTGGCGGTGCTTGGGGGCCTATGTCCAGCAGTGGACTCTTTCGACTGAAATGATGAACCCTCTTAAGTTAAAGTAATTGTATTGAATGACGATTTCATGAAATCACGACTTATAGAATTATACTAACTTAAGGAGTTGTATTACTGATTCTAATGATTATCATTCTATAAATACAATTTGTTAAGGTCGCGAATGATACTTTAATCAACATAATATACCCAATGAGCTGCAAATTGCAAAAATCATAGGAAAATTTGAATTTCGCGGGCTACCTTAGCGCTTCCCCCTTAATAATTGAACTGACAAATGAGTTTATATCAGTACAATGCCTAGCAGTAGCAATAGTAGCGATGAATATGAATGCAATATTTACATTAGAAAGTAATAAATGCTACATTCAATAAACGATTCGTAATCTCATGCTATAACAAAACACAGATTCAAACAATGATGGTGAACGGGACAAAGCGTTTAGAAATCACTTATCGTGGCACTTTTACCGGGCCACAGGTAAAAAATCACCACTAAATGCTAAAGTATAATCAGGGTGTCAACATCACGACAGTGCAGTGGCATGGCAGTAGAGAGAGACACATAAAGTATATTAGCATTATCGCGGTAACGTTGCCGCTCTGTATGTGCTCCCTTCGGTGCCTCTTGCCCCTCCTCTCCCGTTCGCAGCGACCACCTCCTGTATTAAGCTAGCAACAAAAGTCGCCAGCGAACGCAACGCATTTCGATTGGATCAAAACGATAAGGAAAATAAGGGACGACCACGTGACTTGGCTTCTAGTTAATAACACTAAGTTTCACCGATTGCTTTACTTACAAGGCTGTATGACGTCGCACAGATAAGAAGCAAAATTTTTTATTATAATCTAATACATAAAAATTGGGGCAACAGTAAAAAAGTAAATGCATTTTCACCTAACATTACTATACAACTATAATTGACAACATTTTGAAACATCCTACTCAATTAGCAAATCAAAGTATGAATTGCTTGCTGAGTGCTTATTGTCGCGTCTATTTTTAGAATACTAACTACAGCCGTAGACGAATGGAAAGTTAGCGAGTTGGCAACCTGCGTGTAGGGATAATAATTATGTACAAAGAGTTGGTAGGTACGTAACATGGTCTACAACGATAATAATCTTAACTGCATAGATGAAAGAGCTGCACCAGTTGTAAAAATAACAAGATTTATCGAAGACCTCGAAACAAAAACTGACACGCATTTTCCACGACGCGACGTAAACATACGTGGCGTCAAGCTGCTAACAATACACATTCATAGATAACATAAAGTGAAGCGACGTCATCAAGTCATCACATTTTAGCTACCTTGGTACTTCCCTATGTTTCTTGTTCTTCTTGCCTTTTCCCAACTTTATTGGGGTAGGCTTCCAGTCTAACAATATGTAGCTGAATATCAGTATTTACTTGGAGCGAATGATACGATACCCCTTGGTAAGACTGGTTGTCAAAATTTTGGGCTTCCGATACCCGTCGTAACGAGAACTAAGATCGATAAATATTATATCTGTATAAATAAAAAGTCCTGACTGACTGACTGACTCATTAACGCCCAGCCCAAACCCTTGGACGTAGAAAGCTGAAATTTAAATTCAACCCCTAAAGGGGTAAAATAGGGGATGAAGTTTATATGAAAGTCTTGAAGTTAGGATTTTTAAATTTTGTGTTTAGGCTGACGATTGAAAATTAATTTATGTGTCTCAGCATTTCTGATAATTCTACCCTAGAAGAGTTAAAAAGGCGGATGAAATTGCGTATGGAAGATTTTTAATTTTCGAAGTAAAAATCTAAATTTACTGTCTAGGCTTATGATTGGAAGCTAACGCAACGGTTTTGTTAGAATTTCATCCCTTAAAGGGGTGAAAAGGGTTATGAAAATTTGTTTTTAATGAAAGTTCTTTATTTTTTAAGTTAAAATCACTAATATTCCGGCTTATGGTTTGAAATGATGAAACATAACTTAAATCGTTTTTTTTTTTTTTCAACTCACGTGGTGGCATAAAGGGGGATAAAGTTTTGACTGACTGATTGACTATCTCATCAACGCCCAGCCCAAACCCTTGGACCTAGAAAGCTGAAATTTTGCACAGAGGTTGCCTCTATAATGTGGACAAGGAATAAGGAAGGATTTTTTTAAATTCAACCCCTAAGGGAGTTAAATATGGGATGAAAGTTTGTATGGAAAATCGTCATTTTTGTAGTTCAAACCATGAAAATTTGTATTTAGACTTTTGTTTGGTAATTAATAATTACATGTATCAGCGTTTTTGAAAAAACATCCCAGAAGAGGGTAAATAGGGTATGAAAAATTTGTAGAAACCCTTAAATTTCAAAGCTAACCCATAAACTTGGTATCAAAAGTCATCCCCTAGGCGGTTAAAACCCCTCTAACTAACTCATCATCGCTCAACCCAACTTTTGTCAGCGCCAAAGACAACTTAGTAATTATGAGAACAATAACTTTACTAAGGGATCCAATAAATAATAATATTTAGAGAAGACATTGTTTACCTGGATTAAAACATAGGGTACTTTTAATCCCGGTAGTACGTTCCCGTGGGATGTTTTCCGACATCCACGCGGGCGAAGCCGCGGGCAAAAGCTAGTAGTTTAAAAAATTGTTAGGATTTAAAATCAAATACTTTTTCCAAACTGAATTTGCAATACTTCCCAAATTAGTTAACTCATTCGTTTTTTATGGATAAACTAGCTTCTGCTTGCGATTTCGTCCGCGTGAAATTTCTTGTTCCTCAATCCATTCTCGAGATATCATCAAAAAAGCCGTTCCATACAAAATGTATGAGAAAATGAATTTTCTCCAACCTTTTTTTTTTCGTGAATAGTTCGTACGTTTTAATAGTTATTCTGGTAAAATCGGGGCGGAGAAAAATCTAAATCAAAGATCATAAAAATCGGTCCAGCCGTTCTTGAGTTATAAATGGTGTAACTAACCTGACTTGTTTTTCTTGTTTGTTTGGTGTTGTTTGTTGTGTTTGTTTTATATATTTCGATATTTATCAACATACAATAATATAATCAAGTCTGGTAAGCCCCCAATACACAGGACCAACTTTCTATGCGCAATTCATAATTCAAATTCATTGACACGATAGCAAAGGTGCTAATGTTTTCTACTGACAATGAGATAAATTTCCAGCCAGGCTGCCCTGTTTCGGTTTTCTGACGAGGCATACCAAATCCTATTTCATGATCAAAAAATGTTTCAATTACCATGATTTAAGCGTTTGATAGAGGATCATAGAGGGCGAAAATTTGTCCACAGGGCGAATGACAAGCATTAGACGCGGCGGCCAAAAGTACTTAAAGGTCTCTGCACACAGCGGGCGCGGCGCGGCGGGACCGGGCGTGGCGGGGCGCCGACGCGACGCTGAGCAGTTGTAATGTACTAGATATTACGGAGGACGCCACACAGAGCCGTCCGGCTCGACGCGACGTGACGCGACGCTCTGTGTGGCGTCCTCCGTGATATCTAGTACATTACAACTGCTCAGCGTCGCGTCGGCGCCCCGCCACGCCCGGTCCCGCCGCGCCGCGCCCGCTGTGTGCAGACACCTTAAGTCTTTTAAGTTTAGATTTGACTTCAAGTGCTTATGACTTCCAAGTCTTTATTCTTCCATAAGTTCCATGTTTGGATTTTGAGAAGGAATAAGGTCAAATCTCACCATTCGAATTGGGAGGTAACCAATATTTATCATCCAGCTTGTATTAAATTGTTGATTCTGCATAAATATGGTCCATGAACATATACGTTTAATAAGAAAAATATTGTAACATAGTCGATTGTATTTGTTATCCTTTGATCATCATTTATTTATTGCTCGTACCTGTGACAAGATTAGCTAGCGAGCGAAAACCGAAATCTTATACTTACTACCTTTATTCTATTATTTGAGCTCAATAAAACGAGTTTGGGAGGCCCTTTGTTCAATTTGCTACGTCACGCGTTGATACCTTGCATTGGCGCCGTAGGAAAACTGCGTCTCCAATTTGAAAGACAATCAATACTCCAGTCACATCTCTGTCCCGCATTCATTGTAGAAGCGCAGTTCTGCGGACCCCAAAATCCCCTCTTCCGGTACGGGCGTTCAGCCGCGTGCTGTTTAACCCAATTTTCTAGTGCGAGGGGTGTCCAGGGCGCGAGGTGCGAGGGGGAGGGCGGCGCAACTTCAGCCGCAAGTGTGCAACACAGACGAGGCGCCACGAGATTCGAACCAGAGCCTGCAATATTGATTATTTCTAGTGCCGACAGCGCTGACACCCACACATTTACTAAATTCACTCTACTGCGTATCTATGAGGGGCTTTGTGTAGCTTGCTAAAGCTTTACGTATTATTCAAGCGTAATATTTAGGTATTCATAAAACATTATTAGTTTTTGCAAGAAAAGCAGCGGCAAGCGACAACGCCAAGTTGTGTCCGTAACTTTTCATACAATATTAGTTACGAGTTGACAAAATTGTATGACATTATATTTGGTTTAAAATCACGGACTTTTTGCAGTAGAGGTTCCATTTGTTGTCAGTTATCATTAAATCGTGACAAAAATAGCTCTTGTATTATCCTTGGAACTTTGATCGAATAACTAAGCGTTCTATTTTAGTTTTCGGAGATTCAGCGACTCAGTGTCAGTCTGTTTCTTTTAGAATCTTTCTTGTAACATGGAACTACTCGTTTTTATGATCAATCTATCGTATTAAAATCCTTACTGCCACCACCACCACTACATCTAAAAAAGATCTAAAGAGAAGCGGCCACATTCCTCTATATCGTATTTTGTTGCTTCGTGTCTCAATATGAAACGTTATAAACGGTATTAGAAAATTCTAGACACTTACCGAGGTTCGTTATTGAGCCGATTTTCATAATTCCTTCTCAGTCACGAGATATTTTTTTAAAGGAGTGGCGCTAGTGGACCGTTGTAAGCCCTCTTAATTATTGTTCTTTTAGTACATGTGTTTTATTAAAATATCTTTTGTTTTATGTATAATACATTAATAATGCGTCTTATTCGGGACAGCGCTCCTGGATGGGCGAGTCCTATTACTGGCTAGACGTACGAGCTCAGTACAGAACAGGCAAACTAACCACTCAAGGTTACTGGCATATATCTGGGCCTTAAACATGGCGAATGTACTCATTGCACGGTATTCTTATATCACCACGCAGCTGTCGTTATTGAGCAAAGCTGACTATGTTGAGCCTGCATAAGAGTTCCCAGCGGACCACTAAGTGCTATGCATGATCCAACTGGAAATCTCTAAACCGAGTGTGGGCCGCTGAAAGTACAACTTTACTCCGATGAGCCTAAGTGCGACTATGGAGCCACACCACAAACGATGTCCCCTATTGTCCTGCTTTTCTGTGCTATACCACCTGCACCTTGAAGGACCTGTCCGACGAAGCCACTGATAACGTTGTCGATTTCTGGTCCAAGCTCAGCTAAAATAGAGGTGGTTTTGAAAATTTCTCAACTATTGTTGTAATTTGTAGTCTACGCCAACTTCATAACAGTCCACCGACAGCTGTATCGCTCTTTTGCTTAGCAGATACTGATGGATGGCAGCATTACAGAAAACAAGTTAGTCATCCTTTCATATTTGAAGGAGGCTGGCTGCCCTTGTCTCATGTTACTTGGGGAAATGGGGACGGCTCAAAACGTTTTTGTCTTCCACTCTCCAATGTCAACCGTCACGTTATCATTCACTCCCTTTTCATAACATAATCCCTCACACACTGAACTCTCTCATTATAGGATACTTTTTAGGGTTTCAATCCTCATTAAATAACGCTTCCTTTCGTCTGTTTGTCTGTCACAGACGTAGGACACGAAAACGGCGTGACGTAGGAATTTGTTTGGCAAGATGTTATTTTTGTCTTGATGACGCGCACATAAATTCCGGTAATCGATGTTTAACATAATGCTTATTGGATTATAGGGCGAGTAGAGCCCTTGGGCCCCCTCATAAAAACGTATATCAATTGACTTAACCGCTTAGGGGTTTCTTGTTTAGTTTTGGCAATTGTGGTGATAATGTAAGTAATGTTTGTTGTCTAAATGTGTGGATAAAGTCGCAACTCTTAAATTCTTCCAGGGGTTTAAAGCATTGTCAGTGGCTTTGCATTTTGAGTGGATTGTCGACACCAACATATTTGGGAAAGGGTAGGCAAATAAGAATGCTCACAAAACTAAGAAGTAGATGAATAAAACCAGGTTTCCCCAAGTAAAGCGTCACCGTCTTGCTGCACAAAAATGTCCATATTAAGTATGTGTGTTTCCGGAAGTCTCGAAGAATTTTATTAAGAGTACTTATTGTTGGCCTTCAAAAGATTGAGCTGCATTGAAAGTAATGCCTACATAAAAGCCATAAGCCTAGTGTAAATGCCTAGTTAAAATTTGGATGGTTAAAATGGCTGTTCTACTGGGTATTTAAGACTAGTGGTTCGCTGGAGGCAGGTAGGGAGCTGGAACAGTGCCGGCCGGCGCGCCGAGCGGCGGCGTGGCACGGCGCGCGGCGCACTGGGTCAGGCGAAGCAATACGGGCGGACCTTGCAATGTCGCGGCGTGACGCTCAGCTGACGGGCCGCCTGCCGCGCCGCCCCGCCGCGCGTTCATTGCCTCCGTGGCAGCGGACGTGAGCGGACGCCTCTATGCCACACTCTCATTTGACTGTTTACGATTCCCTCATTACTTACGACGATGATTTTCAATTCGAATTTATTAGGCGACGAATTGAACATTGTTTCATGTGCGAAAATTGTGAATATATTTACAAAAATTTGGTTGCAAATGTGTGTGCGTCGTGAATATAAATTTAGTTAATACTGGAGTGCGGTGACGACCGGTGCGAAAGGTCGGCCTGTGTAAAAATAACTGCGGAACCGGGCGGCTAAGCGGTGGAATGAGGTTTGACGGCACATTGTAGCCGAGGCGGGGCGAGGCCGTGTGCGCCATGTTATAATTTCCCTTCGCGTCGAATGTGCAAACCAACTGACTGAACACTGCGCTGTGCCTACTTCTCTTTCTCTCAGTGCGGAATAAGCATGCTTGCTGTACGAGACAAGCCGCAAGTCGCCCACCTCTGCTTGCCTGCCAATCTGCCTCAACCTCAGCGCTCGCGAATACTCGCGATTACATTAGCCACCTTACCATTTTAAAACGTATTGTGTTAGCTAGTGAACTTGTTAAACACAATGATAGTGTGGGGTGGCATAGAAGAATTCTCATAGTAATGTGTAAGATTTTATAATTTAATCTTGAATCTGTTAAATGCGCACATTATTTTTTTTATCTGATAATGTTGATTTGAAAGAAATACTTTTAAAGCGAAATCACGTAAATACAATGCTTTGATGGTAATAGCTACATACATGAAAAAATAAATAAAAATCATGAGAGTCATTTCAAAACTACGAAACAAGTAATCTAATTAGCATTCATCATAATAAACATGGACTAGTGTTGTAAGTAGGTAATAATAACAAGACTTAGGTATCAAGAACAAAAATGAAACCAGACAAAACTAGTTTTTTAAAGAAATGAAATCATCCACGGCAAAAACGACAAATTACACGCACACACTGACATGTTGAACGAGTTATCGATAAACATGTAGGTAGCTAGGTGCCCATAGTACCTATTCCCATTAGACAGAAAGAGTGGTGCGAAAACCGCGATTTCATTTCAAGCGTTCAGTGATAGAGGCGCGGGGTAGCGGACGGGCGGGGAGCGCGGCGCGCTGCGTGTCGGTGACCCCGCGGCCCCGACTTGCCTACACTTCGAGGCCGCCATACTTCCCTGCTCGCTTTATCAAGTTTATCGTATTCCCACTTTTAGGATACCAAGTCTTCACAGTAAGTAGCAACAAGTCCTCGGTAAAAATTGGTGGTAAAAAAAGAAATGTTATTCATGTAACATAGAATGCATAGAATCAAAGATAACAGATGCAACTATATTTACGTAATATAATCGATTCCTAAATTCTCACCTTTACAAAACATTATTTTGCTGACACGGTATTGTCATTGACAATAGCCGAGCAGTACAGCTAGCTCGTCAACTCGGGCTCTTATGTAATTTTGTTTATGTTATGATTCGTCTGACAATAACATACCTATACTCCATTTGAAATAATATTAGACATTTAAATAAACCTTTTTTACAGTCCGTTCAACTGATTTTGACTTCTATTGCGTTGGTGGCATGACAAATGGTAGCTGTAGTAAACAGTTGGTTTTGTAACCACTTTTTTGTTTTTAATGTCATCCTTATGCTTACGGGATAGAACTCAAAATCGGCTGAGCGGACTGTAAAAAGGTTTTTTTAAATGTCTAATCTTACTTCAAATGGAATATATAATAGTCATGTCATATCATAGTTGGTAGTAGTGATTCAGTAAAAGGTAGGTAAATAATTGCTTATCCTCGAGGCTCGACCCAAGGCTATTCATGGGTGGATTAGGAAAGAAACTTTTCATTGAGCTTCGTTTTTTTTTTAATTATTCCTGCATTCCATTCACCAATCAATAATAAACTGTAAAAGTATAGCATAATAAACCGCCACAATTAAGTAGCTTACGCAGCTTATTTCAATGAAGACGACCGAAAAATATGGGTAGTTAAAAGTCGTATACCTAAACAAAGTTTATAATATTCATAGATTTTAATACGAGAATAAAAGCGTATATATTGTTCGGTAATTGAGAACAATTAGGTCCATGTAACCGTGACAGACGAATGAAAACCTGCTGCGATGCATTGTACCGCGTACCGTATCAGGCGAGTGGAAACCTAGCTACGTACGGTGCGCTCTATACATACAATACGAAAATGGTCTCGCTGTTATTTTGTAAGGCTGCTATTTATAGGTGTGTTTACACTACACACTGTTGTAGGTACGAACTGACCGCGCGCGATACTCAATGTTCTTAAGCACATATTCAAAGGAATGTAAGTTGAACGCAGTTAAACGACACATAGGTAGCCTACCTGCTAGTTATGAAACGCTTCAAACACTACAATAAACTATGTCAAACTCGCAACACATTCAACTGTGTGTGATGACTATCCATTTACGTGCACACTCGGAGGCACAAACTCATAAATCAATATCCACTGTTTGTCGACGAAAGCCTAATCGATATCAAGGTAACCGACTTCCTAAATGTAGCATGAAACGTAATAGACCTTCTATTAATAATATATGCCATCATGCAATGGTTGAGCGAACGAGCGTTAAAACAACCGACCCACATTATCGCGAATCGCGATTGTAGGAAGCTAAAAGTTTGCGTAGGCTAATTAATGCTATGTGAATGCAAATATCTACAATATTATCCGTAAAACAACTCACCGTTTTGTATTCGGGCGTCCGCCGAGTTTCTACTAGTATCTCCCTTGTGCTGACCTGTAAACACGCGATCAATGCGCTCAATGTAAACCAGCCTATTAGAAAACGTCTCCCCACTATTATAGCTGTTTGCCTTTTACAATAGTTACCTATACCTACGTCGTGTATGTATTAAATTATATTGCAAGCTAAACTTAAATTTTTAATCGTCTCTGAACGTAGCTGCATATAAATCGATAAGCTTATCACAAATTCATGATGTAGCCTGCTAGGCGACATAGATACAACAAACCTATGAAGAATATCAAAGTGTTCAACAATTCCAACACATATTTTTCTTGATTTGTGTGGTTGTGCTCTAATTGCTCACAGGTAGCAAAATGTTTTTAGGTCGATAAGTCACAACCGTACATTTGCCGAGAAACTATTTATGTCCGTCCGCCATTTTGTCGTTGAATGACGAAATGGTACAGTACATTCAGTGACAAGCGAGCGAGACCGCCACCACCAGACAATGATTATGAATATTTATTACAAACTGATATCATACCGATTGACTTCAGATTGGACTATGATAATTTTCTGATTGCTACATCGTGGTTCAATTAACAAATTATTTCTTAAGAAGGTAAATCTAGTGATTACTCACTTAAAATCTTTCCGGTGAGCAACAAAGAGAACGTGATCAATAACACAGATCATTTGAATAACAAATATAACAAAACAACGAACAAAACCGATGCCCTAGCTCGGCCAAATGTCGCGTCATTAGGACGAAACGGGGGAGCGAAGTGTGAGCGGGGAACGGACGGAGACGAGACACATAATAGAATTACATATCTACAACATCACTTGGTCGGCCGAGACTACGATGTGTGCACATACGTGATGTTGCCGGCGACCGGCAAACAGAAAGCGGGGCGGCGGCGGCGGCTGCGGGGCAGGTGGGCATGCCTACTGGAGCTGCCACATTATCAAAGATCACGTGATCGACTCGTTGCATGTCAACATCTACTAGCCCGCCGACTGGTGCCGCACTGATATAAGTAAGGCTATACATAACAGTCGGCATTACGCAGCTCCCCCTCCTTAACAACGTACTGAGGTGCCCTCAACTTGCATTTTTTTACTTAAAATACCTAGCGCCCGTATGCTATTCTGACCTTCCATAACTTACCAGGTTTTTTAAAAGGGTAGTTTGCAGCTTAACAGCCAAGTGGCAAGATAAAATTAGTATTTGTCTCCTACTATGTTCTATGTTAGAGGGTTTGGTTTCCGCACTTTGCTGATGTTTAGGACGGAAACGTGAGAACTTTCATTCATAGCCCAAGCAGAAAGTTGATATAACTGTAACGGTTGATTGCGATACCGTACACCAAAACTTCACAAACTAACGTAAATTATGTCTTCAAAGTTGTTAACATTAGGTGTACTGCCTTTACTTTAAGCCTTCCAATAAAAGAGTTTTATCACTTCATGTGTGATCATAAGTTCATAACACCATAGAGGTCGAAGTTTAGGGATGGATGATACGTGAGGAGTTTCTTCCTTCGTTAATTTGCATAAGACGCAAATACCGCGTAGGTACGCCCTGAAGTATTTAATACTACCAAGTAGACAACAAGAGGCGTTACTATTACCGATAAATGAACTAACTGAACCTAACCTGCGCAGGAAATGTGAGAACAAAAGAATCGTTTCGAAAACAACATTGCATTCACTTCTGATTTAACAAAGACATTCCTATGCAATTCACTGATGGAATTTATACAGATGTTCACTATAGTAATAAGAAGCACTTAATTAGTGACTACTTAACTTATGTGCTTAAATTTGTTCGTCATCATAATGGTCTAATCAAACGTGTTCATTACATCGTTTATAATCATTAGCAGAACTTTGCTTGGCTCATTTCTCAAATCGATATTTATCTCTCTATGGTTTCAATAAGAATTTTGTAAGCTAGTAACGTGAGGCTTGTATATGAAAACCACCGACTCCAATGGAAGCATGAAAACAAGTCGTCGGACCCAAGAAAACTCGCTTGTATAGAAACTAAGAATATAATTAAATGAACCACTTTATTAAACAATCCTATTCTTTTATTATTAGTTTGTAAACCCAAATATATTACCTAGATCCGCATCTATTCAGAATCTCAGGTTTACGCTTACTCGAGGAGGACTTCACTCGACCATATAATTCATTCGTTCCTGCCATTTGAAATCAAGATTACTATTTGAACGTAATATTTTCATCAGTTCATCATTAGTTTTATAAATGGATGACATAAGAGGGCTCTTTGGTATTTTTTTTGTGAAAAAATAAATAAATAAACAACCTGATAGATGAGATGAGCTGATGCAAAGTAATTTGGACATAATATGCTATCGGTCTTGTGACTGCTACGATAAGGTATTTTGATTTGGTTTTGAGTTTATCACTAAACTACACAAATGTTGTGAATCAAGTTCAAGTTTAATGCCTGACACATTACCTAAGAAATACGAGCCTTGCACTGAAGCGGAAACGTTATGGGTGTACCTCTGATGACTAAATAATGTAGTTTAGAAAAACAGGAGTAGAAACTGACCTTGGCGCCTAGGAATCGCGCTTCCAGCAGCTCCTGCTTGCGAGGATCCAGCGCCGCTTGGAAGTGCTCCATCTTGACGCCAGCACCTGTTGAAGATGGTGCATGTTACAACTCATGTATTTATTGCATACAGGCGTTGTATTCAATACTATGGAACAGGACAGGATCATGAAGGTGTGGTTGATCAGAATCCTGAACGATAAGGGTTAAAATGAGGTAGTTTATGTCACAGTTCGTTATTTACCACTTCGCATAAACTACGAGCATGTTGCTGATACTGTTCGTAATCCACTCATGCCATAATAAATGGTCTACAAACAAGTGTTAAGTGAAGCCTTATTCTTCTATTCTGATTCTGTAGATCCTGAGAACTATTATTGCCTGAATCAGAATGGGAAATATATTTTTGGTGTACGTAGTAAGACAAATCAAAATAGTGCAGGCTACACAGAGGAGGAAGAAATGGCCACAAGCTGCTGAACTACCCTGAGGTCGCCCCATACGGTGCTGAGTACTTTGGTGTTCTCCGAGACATACCAGCAACATGAAATGCCCGCTGCCCTCTGTCAAGAAATTGGGGTGGATCGAATTGATTTATTCCCGTTCACGCGACATTATGTGCCTTATTATGGAGTTAGAAAAATAGAAAACAGCTCGGTACACCTTACCACTGCTAGATAAACGAAGGCTTTGAAACATGACAGACAAGGATAAAGTCTAAATGGAGGTGTCTTTCAGGTTTATGATTCAGACATAACAACCAATTTAGTTGAATCTATAACCGTAGATGATAAAGCATAGGATTCCTATGAATGATCTGTCGTTACTTGTAAATAACTATTGAAGGTATAGAAGAACGAACTCGCACTCAACTGCGTAGTCTCCACTGTTCCTAAGTTTAGTAATCAATTTCATTTAAATACCTGGGATTTTAAGGAGTCTGCTGTCTGTCACTAGTCAATAGCGTGTTACCGGTGTTACCGAGCGCACTAGTAGTGCCGTCTCTTTCATCTAGATGAACTAGGTACCGTTGATAAGTCCAACTTATTATGAATGAAAATACTTATGTGAGAAATTAGAATCAGCCCATAAACGTTTTGTACTGCAAATTAGCGGCATGATCAAATATCAAACACTAGTCTTGGTTGCTCAATCAATGTTACAAGGCGACGGCGACGTTGGATTTTCTCTGATAACATGCTGCTGCCAAAAGCATAATTTTAAGGGTAACCAAGTATACAATAGCCGATATTCATAATTATCTAAGTACGACTGATGGGGCAGTGATTTATAGATAGGTTATTAAAATGACGTTATATGGTCTACATTCTGTACATACATACGACCAATTTAGATAATGACTAAGGGCCCATGTGGAAGTGGTTATATCACCACATCCTCAGAGCAAAAAATATGACCTTTGTTTGATTTACCTGATAGCATGAACTAAGTACTGGACTATTAGGCATTATAGAATTAATTCATTTATAGCAATTATGCTTTTAATTAATTAATTAAAATATACCAAAAAAAAAACTGAAAACCTGTATATTTAAACGGGTTTAGGTTGCTGCTTTCTGTTTAAAAATTGATCTTTTTGTTAAAGAATAGGTAAGGTTGGGGTAGAGGTCGGGGGGGACAGGGTTTTGGCGCAGTATCTGGAGCAGACAGTCGAGTTGCGAGAAGTTAGGTACAGTTATTTATATAGATACGTATGTATGTTCAATGTACATATCGATCGCCTCCCCGGGCCACTCGCCACTATGATCTCACCTCCATCCTTTGCGACTCCCTTCCTCCCCCACTCCCCACCCCTACCGCATAACCCCAGAGGCCTTTAACGAATGACGTAGCCAAGTGAAACGTGTTACTGATTCATTATAATTAAAAAAGACCTGTTTTTTTAAATAGTGATTGTTTGTTATTAACATTCAAGCATCAGATCCTCGTACACAATTTGATCACAAATTAAATAAGCATTATGGAAAATATTGGGTAAATCGTAAAGGCTTAATAAATACGATGTGCTACATACAGACAAAGCTCATAACAGTCAACTAATAACTCACATCCTGCCTGATCTAACGGTATTCGTGAACCAGTGGTTCTACTATAATGTTTTATTACTTTGCGAAGTATGTACCCAGCAGCTGTTTAGTGGTAATTAACAAGTACAAAACAAAATGTAGGCAAAATAGAATTAATTATCATACAGATATTTCATTATT
This sequence comes from Dryobota labecula, assembly GCA_947523025.1. Taxonomy (NCBI): domain Eukaryota; kingdom Metazoa; phylum Arthropoda; class Insecta; order Lepidoptera; family Noctuidae; genus Dryobota; species Dryobota labecula. Next base: position 11,478,089 of record OX383292.1, read on the forward strand.
TTTAAGGTTAAAGTCATGCGCTGTATCTTATAATCATGAGCATAATATTATTATCATGTTTAGAGTGCCATGTAAATATTCTTATTATGACTGTAAAGTAACCGAGTCACACCAATATGAGAAGACCTTGAAAGTTGAAAACGAAAATAACAATACTATCTACAGAATTTAAGTTGTTTAACTTGTTTTTTTTCGATAGTTTTAGTTACCAAAAAACATGTTAATGTCCATTTAAGATTAAAAGTAGATATTTTATAACTAGCTACGACCAACAGCTGCAGCTCATGCCCGAGACACATGAGGCTAGTTACTCAAGCCAGGATAGTAATGTGATAGTAAGCTAGTGTTATGGGGTCCCTCGACGGTCAAAATTGCTTGACAAGCACGTGCATTTTTCGCGCTTGTCAAGCAATTTTGGCCGTTTAGAACGAGGCATTATGTGCTGGACAAGCAAACTACGTGCTTGGTACTGCTTAATGTTTTACAGAATTTCTAGGCTAGTAAGCTAGCGTCTTCAGGCTCGTACAGACTCGCGCGACAGGCAGCGACAAAGTAATTGTGCTACTAGTGTCGCGTCGCGCCCGCGATATCGCACTAGTCTGTACGAGCCTTTAAGCTAGGATAGTTAAGGGGTTATGCGCAGTTAAAAAAAAAAGTTTTTTTTTTTCATTGCATTTTCAGAATGTACATATATTTGAGTATATTCTCTGAAAATTTCAAATTTATCTGGCAAATATTCTTGGAGATACACGCATATTTGGAACTACCAACGTTCGTAGCGTTACAAGTTAGGCGGGACGGACTGCGGCGCAAAGACCAGAGTAGCCAGCCAGTTCATCTTTATTCATACTCCTTTTGCAAAAGAAGTAATTTTTTTTTAATATGTGTAATTTATGATTAAACGAAATAAAAATATTTTAGGTTTTTGTAATCACTACATATTATAAAACAAAGTCCTCCGCCGCGTCTGTCTGTCTGTCTGTTCGCGATAAACTCAAAAACTACTGCACCGATTCTCATGCTGTTTTCACCAATGGATAGCTTGGTTCTCGAGGAAGGTTTTAGTATATAATTTGTTAAGTTTTTATATGCATTTTTGCATGAATTTGTCGGAGGTGTCGGAAAAAAATAAGCCGTCTGGGAGCTTTCAACGAAAACGCTGTCTAAACCCTTTGAGATATAACAAAATAATGTATGGTGGAATTATGTATCTTATAAAGGTCTTCAAAAAAGTCCGCGATGGCATATGTCTATCTCTTAAGGATAAAATACTATATCCATTTTATTGTCTTTTTGTAGGTATTTGTTTGCCGAATTTTACTCTTGGAAATGCGATTACGATAACAATACGCTATAATATCAGTAACTATTAGCCAAATTTTGTTCGTAGATAAATAAGCTAGCTACTTATGGGTATTTCAAACAGTAAACAAGTATATTTATCATAAAAACATTACTAAACACGGCGGCCTTATGATCAAAATTTGTGCATTCTAAAACTTTCGTGTTGTAATTTGGTACCTACAATTGATTGAGAATTTGAGTGAAATTTCGTATTTTGATTTTGTGTTTGTTATCTTCTACGTAAATACTCATGCACGTTCAGAACATAGGTACTTTTATTATATTAAATCATTTGTTTCGGTTTCTATTCACATAGTGAATCACATTAAAATTAATATTAAGTTAGAATTTTGAGATATAGCCTGGAATATGGAGAAGGACATAGGGTACTTTTTTATGCGATAACCGACATCCACGCGGGCGAAGCCGCGGGCAAAAGCTAGTTTCAAATAAACCAAACCAGAGATATGTTGCTCACCACCAGACACCTCTTTTTGGTGGTCCTCCAGGAGACCGTCTACAGGAGCAGTGTAAATTAATATTTAAAAAAAATTTAAAGCACGCAAGTGAAGTAAAAATTTACCATTACATTTATTGAATACCCTTGTATTTGTCAAATGAAATCCCTATTCAGAAAAAATCTAAAAGAAACGCCTTTTTTTGGCCTTGCAATGGCGTGTAACCCCTTAATAGGATGAGGTTCAATTTTTTTTGTTCTAGTTGACCTCACCACTGATTTCACAATCCTGGCATGTGTAGTTGTGTACTAGCTTCATTAGGCCGGCCAAGCTATTATTCGATAGGCTAGTGTGTATGTAGTGACTATGCCTTTTGTTTTTCTGACCGCAACCACGTGTTTCAGTCTTTTGGATGCCAGACCAATAAAAAAAAAATTGGGCAAATTATTGTCAAGAACTGTCAAATATGTAGTATAAATCAAACAGGACTAGAATGGCTAGAATGGCGCCACGGTATCCCACCTTCCGCCTGATTGCCTGACACAGATCCTCACCGGACACGGGTGTTTCGGAAGGTTCCTGTTTCGGATTAGGCGGGAGGAAACGCCCGGGTGTTACCAGGACTCGTGTGTGGATCGCTCGCAGGACACGGTGGAGGTCTGGCCGGCTTGGGCAGAGCACCGCCGTGTCCTCACGGAGGCGATCGGCGGCGGTGATCTCTCGCGTCCGGCTCTGGCCTAGACCATGGTACGGAGCGAGAGTGCATGGGAGGCAGTAATGCTCGCGAAGGAGGAGGCGGAACGCATGAGGGAGCGGCAGTCTGTGCGCCCTCACGCCCCTAGTCGCCGCAGGAGACGCCCTGGGCGGCAGGAATCGGTAGCCGATTAATAGCCGCGAAATATGATTCGCAGCCATATCACGGTTGCACAGTTGGCGTTGGTTGGTGTGCACGGTTGGCGCAGTGGTTAAGCGATTGACTGCTGCGCTACGTGTCGCAGGTTCGATTCCCGCATAGAACAAATATTTGTATGATTTATACCCATTTTTGTTGGCATTTAGTTGGGCCGCTTACCACTGTAAGTGGCCCAACTAAATGCCAACAAAAAATGTTACTAGAGAAGTAGTTGTTCCGGGTCAGGGCCTCAAGTCTGCTATTACAATAGTGTCAGAATGGTCTCGCCATTGTGAGTATTTGACAGTGTTTGTATGGCAAATCTGTCAAAAACTCACAATGAAGAGACCATTCTGACACTATTGTAATAGCAGACTTGAGGCCCTGGCAGTTTGTGTATGTGAGTTTAAATGTTTGTAAACGCACCCACAATGCAGGAGAAATTCCTAGTTTGGGGCAACGTTTAAAAAAAAAAAACTCACGCATACTAATATTTTAAATGTGAAAGTAACTCTGTCTGTTCTTTGCAGATAGGTATAAAGGCTGGGATATAGAGAAGGACATATGCTAATTTTTTAAACGATAACCGACATCCACGCGGGCGAATCCGTGGGCAAAAGCTAGAAGAATTATAATCATAAAAATAATACAACTCTCTAAGTTCATACAATCCTATTGAATAACTATTTCATGAAATCATGACTTTTAGGTCGACGTCATCATGTCAACGCCGGCTGTCGCTGAAAATCAGCGCTGGGGCTCTGTCTCGCACAGGGTCGCAGCATTTTGCTGGGCGATGGCCGTTTTGCGTGGATGTGACGCATATTTTCCCCCAACTTGTTTTTTTTTTTGTCTGGTTTACCGCAAATAAAGGTTTGTTCTTTGTTCTTCTTTCTTTCTTTACTAACATAACGTCGTTGCGACTTTAAGACCTCTTATGTGTAAAATTCAACTTTATGAGAAAATCGATATTTTAAACACCAACATTTCATTAGGAAGCCCATTATAGATCTTGAAATTGGTAAAGAAATGACGATTAAATCGTCGTATACACATGAGAGTTTTTGCATTTGATAGAGCTTCAAAATGTGAAAAAGGCTGGCGTAAAAAAGTGATTTTGCCAAAAGTGACACATAAGAGGTCTTAAAGTCGCAATGACGATAAGGAGTTGTATTACTGATTCTAAGATTATAATTATGTAAATACATATTTGTTACGGATGCGAATCAACATGCACCCAGGGCCTCAAGTCTGCTATTGCAATAGTGTCTGAATGGTCTCGCCATTGTGAGTATTTGACAGTTTTTGTATGACAAATCTGTCAAAAACTCACAATGAAGAGACCATTCTGACACTATTGTAATAGCAGACTTGAGGCCCAGACAACGAGCTGCAAATTGCAAAATCGTAAGAAAAATTTAATTTCGCGGGTTACCCCCTTAAAATCCATCCACATCCGTACACGTTTTTCTAACATATCTTCTAGTAATTCGTCTAGTGCGAATTGGCATTGTGTAACTATTTCAGTCGAAACGTGTTTTTTTTTTTTACAAATGCAGTTGATTTTACTTCACGGATGTCACCTTAGTCACTGGAATGGGACTGGCTAAAATTATCTACCATTACGTAAACAGCAGTATCCAAAGCCAGGCCAAAAAGCCAGCACCCTTATTGCGCAACACACTATCAATCACAATCTGAATGATTTTGAAGGATTTATTGATAAATCGATTGCTTCATATACAACATGTTTTTTTTTAATATCCCATAACTCTAGGGTTATATTCTATGAGTAAAAATAATACAAAAAGTCCTAGATTATTTGGTCCCAAAATGCATAGTTTCGAAGAGAATTATTATCAATCATATTAATTTAGGTCAAAAATTGTCACCCGTATGACGAATTGCTACTTTTGTGACGTTGCCAAAGTGATGAAACTGTGACCCTCGATGTATGTAGGTATCTAAGTTTCATTGATAAATACGAGTAATTAATTTTCATTCAAACCAATCATTAATATTTAAAGCTAAGAAAATGCGACGTTGTCATATTTCACGTAAGGGTTTTATGCATTAATAATGGTGTTTTTGTCGAATTATAAAATAAAAAAATAAAAAAAATATTCATTTGCCAGTTGATTCTTTGATATGGTCTCATTCCTACCGTTTTTCTGTAACTACAACGGATAAGTTTCTAGTACTCAAACCTCAGTTGGTCCCATATAATTTTTTATTCTTATAATTATGTAACAGGATCGATTAGCAGCACCCGTTTTTCTGTAACTACAACGAATAAGGTACGGTGGCCAGCACATCAAGTTACCACAAACTGTCAGATTTTCTCGTTCGATTTTGAAGTTAATCGTCAACATTTTAAAGTTTAAAATCGTTTGGAGAAATTTGTCAGATCCATGTAGCTAGATGTGCTGGCCACTGTACCTACCCTTACTGCACCGTCTAAAAAATCCACACACGGTACAGTTCGCAAAATTTGTTTTTTTATTGTCCTGTTCTCCTTCCAAAAGTAATAACAGGAGGAGCTCGTGGCTAAGTAATAACAGCCACACGGGTCGATCCGTCAGGTTAAGCTACGCTTGCCGGGGTTGGTCCGTGGATGGGTGACCATCTTTACATACCGAGACTCCTCCGTGCCTCGGAAAGCACGTTAAGCCGTTGGTCCCGGCTGTCATTCGTGGATCTTTGACAGTCGTTATGGGTCGTCAGAAGCCCAAAAGTCTGACAGCCAGTCTTACCAAGGGGTATCGTGTTACCCAGATAGTAGGCTGTGGAGGTCAGATAGGCAGTCGCTCCATGTAAAATACTGGTATTCAGCTGCATCCGGTTAGACTGGAAGCCGACCCCAACATAGTTGAGAAAAGAAAGATTGATTGATTTTTTCTCCTTCCAAAAGTAATCTCCATAATTTTATTATTAAAAATTCATTTATTTACGTTACACGTCCGTGTTTGGGTCAGAGAAATTCATATTATGAGTACCAAAATTCAACTTAATCGGTCCATTAGATTCCGACCAAATTGGCTGTGACAGACGGACAGACAGACATATAGGAAAACAATGGCGTTCAAAGATGGCGGTAAAATTGTAGAAGGTAAAGTTATATTTTTGGGGATAAGAGCCCCCCCCCCCCCCCCCTTAACCCCGAAACTAATAAACATTCAATAAAATAAAATATAGATAGCGTTCTATACTTGCAGATTACAGGAAAACGTATAAGAAGTCTATGGTCTTAAAAAACATGGTAAAATGTTGTGCGTACAAATTAACACAACAATGTTAAGTTTATTCTTGAGATAAATTCATCCCAACTTCGGAAACCTTCATTGTACGTGGTTCGACACGCACTTGTCAAGGCTCCCGCAGACAGGCGCGACATGAGGATATGAGTAGCTAGAAGGACAATTTCTATGAAAACTTCATAGAAATTGTTCTACCAAAATCGTGTCGCACCTGTCTGCAGGAGCCTTTATTATTTTAAATCACTTTTCATCGAATATACCTATTCAGATGTAATACCCACTTTCTAACTGTTGAAGCAAAGGAATTGAAAAATCGTTTTGATAGCAAAAAAAAATACATGAGTTGTGTCAAACATACATGCCTGTCGAAATATCACCACTCGAATTATACAGCGTGATTCACAAAATAATTGTCACCTGCTTTGTCCACAGAAGTGTTGCATATTTGAGTTTTTTTTCATGATTTTAGATCTGGTCTAATTTGCCATTTAGTAGACTGACGAAATGACACCAATCTCGAATTATACAGCTTGCTTGTCCTCAGAAATGTTGCGTAAGTAACTAAGTACTCATACCCTACTTTCAAACTTCGTATCCCTCAAAGTACTTATCTATTCGCAGCTTAAGTGGTGCTTCAATTTTGCCTAATAGAAGGTCAATGTTATCATAGCATCATTGAAACATACAGTTACTGCTAATATTACGAACATTTAAACGACCTATTATTATTTTACTAACCTATCTTTCAATAATATGTCTTCGTTAAACGTTATGAAAGAGCCCAATACAAAAACACGCTACTTTTGTTACCAAGCACTAACCTATGTATCCATACTAATATAATAAATGTGAAAGTAACTCTGTCTGTCTGTATGTTATGTTTTCACGCCTAAACCGCTGAACCGATCGTCATGAAATTTGGCAGAGATGTAGCCTGGGATATGGAGAAGGACACAGGTTACTTTTTTACGCGATAACCGACATCCACGCGGGCGGAGCCGCGGGCAAAAGCTAGTAAGTATAATTTTTTTTTTCTACTACCTA